>CM050447.1:44479707-54479707 GCA_027563935.2 Costus lasius | reverse complement strand
TGCCACAAGTGCCCGACCAATCAAAGTAATAAAAATATCGATCTCATAGAGAGCAATGACCAGGTACTGACTTATCTTAGGATTATTAGCTAGATGATTCAGAAAAGGGTTTAATTTTGTTTTAAAGAAAATAAAAACACAAATAGATTATAATCAATTGATGAAAATTCAGGACTTCGGGTTCACCACACTATGTTTATGACTTTTCTAACAAAATATATCTTAAAAAGGGATTTACTGTGCTGAAAGAGATTTATCCGATTGTACATATTGCCCCCTTTCAGCGGTACAACTCGGTGTTTATCTGAGTTAATCTCCTACTTTCGTGGTTATTAACTCAAAATAAATCCATTAACTTCTTAACAAATCTATAAAATCTCTCAAGTCAATTCGAACTACTTTCGTGATCGAATCAACCTGTCCAAATATTGTAGATTCGACGTCACAATTCCTTCACCTTTCAGCACTTCTTCCGACGTCTAAGACATGCAAATTGTGGCCAATAATCAACATGTAAATAAATGCAATAATAATTGAATCTAACACAAGTAAATTACTTCAAAAGATAAAAATCAATAACTAAGTCATAAAAACATAGAGGGTTATACCCTTTGTCCTGAAGAAGAAGTTTATGCTGATATGGTGATCATGTCAACATTGTAAAAATCCATGTTTGATTACAAAATTGGCAAATAAAAATAGAAATCAACAAGGAGGATGAAGTTTAAGGCTTCCTGATGAAGATCAATGCCAGCCAGCCAAAAAAACAAAGCTTTTTCAGTGAGAAAGTGAAGATCGCCGCCATTCGCCCTAAATCTCGCTTCTTCATCAAATTCCTCTTGAAAATTGGCCAAAAAGTCCCAATAATTATTCCTAAGCTCCCTATATAGTTCTCTATCGTCCAATTAGATTTTCCCCAAAAGTTGGCTCGAAAACGAGCCAATTTGGGCAAGAAACTGAGTCAAATTCAATATAAGTGAAAATAATTACGGCCGTGAAAATAATCATGGGCCAGTCGTAATTCTCTCTGTGAATATTGTCAAAAGAATCTGAAAGAATTATGGTTGTGATAGAAATCACAAGCAGACCATAATTCTTTCTATGGATAAACTTCGATGAAATTATGGCCGTAAAAATAATCATGAGCAAACCGTAATTCTTTCTATGGATTGTGGAATTTTGTACCAAGAAAATTACGGCCATGATGAATATCACAAGTAGGCCATAATTCTTTCTGTGTCTTCCAGAGATTACGACCGTGATGGAAATCATGGGCAAGCCGTAATTTCCAAACAAGCTCCGATTTGCATGAAATTTAATGGGCAGCTTCGTCTTATCTTGTAGAAGTCATCTGTGCATTTAGATTCTTCAAAATCTATCAAAATATGATCGTTTTTTCCTCAAATACAATTAAAATGAAAAGGGTAAAGATTCCGAACAAACAAAAGAATTTAAGTCAAAATAAGTAAAAACATGATAGATATAGGAGAGATTATGTATAAAAAGTATATTAAAAATGCTATATAAATTCAAGACATTAGTGAGATTTACGCCTCTAGGAACTTCTCTACTTGCGGTAAGCACCAAGACCAAGAGCCAAGGAGAAGAGGGAGTGTTGGGGACAAGGAGTGGGAAGCACTTCCATTTTTCCCAACCTTGATGCAAAAACTTCTTTGTGTTATTACCTCCAAGACCCTTATGCCAAGGAGGAGAGGGTAGGCAACAACACTAGATGAGAGAAGAGGGACTGTGCACTTATCACCCAAGAAAGTCTCTCTATTTATAATAGAACAAGGTGTTATTCTTGGTGATTATTTTCATTAAATTTAATATATAAATATATTAAATAAAATGAAGTTTGTGCCAATGCCATATTATGATTAAATATATTTAGCTAAATTGGTCAAGCATGAATAAAATATTGATTAAATTTGCTTAACTATAAATTAGTAAATATATTAATTCTTTTGATCATGTAGGCACCCATAAATATTTTAGAATTAAATATATTAATATATTTAATATAAAATGCGCATAGGCCTATTAATTAGCCAAGAGAAAAATTCTCTTGCTAATTAATAATTTTATTTAATCATGTGACTTAAGTGCCAAGTCTAAAACTTGCACTAAGATCCTTATTTGACTCATAATGACTACATAGGTCAACAAGGTCAAATGTGGTCACTAAAAGTCAACTAGTGGTCAAACATGAGCTAAATAAAATCTTGTCTCCAAAGAAGTAATCTCAAAGCATCAGTCTCCAGAATGATCCAAATCATAAAATGATTCAATTTGAGGCTATCAATTAGTATTAGACTTCGAGTGTCCAAGTGTGTGACTCTGTAGGTTCTTCAGACGTTGGCAATGATAACCTCAGGTCATCACAAGCAATGAATGCCACCTAGCAGTACATCAATGCTACCCAAGTCATCAGAATGAAATCATCATCGACATCCCCTAAAACTGCAATAAAGTACATGTACTTTTGTCTTTTTGCCAGGCTGATATCCAGATTGGACAAGTGTGTCACACTTATATAACTCAATCTAATGGTCATGACTTAATTAGATTCTCACCTGGGTATGACCATACACTTTCAGTCATACATCTATATGTGGGGCACCCAAGGATATCAAACTTCCAATTAAGAAAGGGGCAAATTCTCTATTGGCTCAATGAACCTCTCATATTGCTTATGATACACCCAATGACAACTGTTATGACTCCCCTGCTACGGCGAAGTGTTAGATTTTATCAAAGTACACCATTTGCCATATAGAGATATCAATAACCTCGAGTTAAGGACAAGTATACTTCTGTCACTATGAGATTTGACTTGTGACACCAAGTCGAATTCTCATAGCGGGTCAGTCCAGTATATCAACCTAGATATACCCATATACCTACATTAGCAACACGTACTCAACCAGCATATATACCAGTCTCATATGCACCATAACTGTCCCATATCCATTATGATATTTGACTCGGGACAATCTCTGAGACTAAATAAAAATCTATCTCCAGGAATATTATATATGCAAATGTACATATAACATAGATGTGCCATAAGCATAACAACAACTAAGCCACGATATGTATAATATCTCATATAAATGTGACACACACAATGGATCAACCATATGTTCTAGGGCATATACACAAACACCAAAGAGGGGAGCCGATCAATAGGCTCTTGACGCGCATGCACAACGAGCTTCAGCGACATAAATTGGGGAGGATTCTGGTGGGCTTTCCAATGAGCACGTGGGATGCCAACATTTGGACTTCCCAGGCGAGTGGGGCAACTATGTGCGAATGCAGCTGGTGAAGCTGGGCGGCGGTGATCACTGGCGTGGGAAGGGGGCAGGGATGCTTCTTTCTCAGGCGGCCGACCCAACTAGCGTAGGAGGTGGCCTCCTCCCTTTTGCTATGCCCCTGCTCCTCGCTCCCTCCTCTCCGGCGATCGGCGACGGACTCCGACGACCAGTGGTGTGGTGTGGCCAGTACGACATCAGGAGTCCACCCCGTTTTCTCTTTTCGTCTCGGTGTAGCCGCAGTGATGATTTCTGGTAGACTCCGGCGATTGGCAGTGATCTCCAGCGAACTCCATTCCGGCGATCGGTGGTGTGTGGTGGGCGGTTCGGCGTTAAGGAGTTCAACCCAGTTTCTCTATCAATCTGTTGTGTAGTGGTAGAGTTGGCAGGTTTGAGTTTTGCCGAGGTAACCTCTAAACCTCTATGTTAGGTTTTCTTTTACTATTTATGTTTTCCAGCGTTGCTATGCTTTCCGGTGATGTCATGTTCTGTTGCTTGTGTGTGCTCATTCAGTGTTCGACCCCGCATTTAGGTGCATGCGGTCCCTCGCTCTTCATGCGTTCTCTCCTACTCATCTGAGCAAGACGGCTTTCTCCCCTCTTCTCAGCGTCGCTCATGTGTATACTATGTTGTGTTGGTGTTTGGTCGCCTACTGATATGTCCGCAAGTGAATGGATACTCGAAATAATAAAAGATATCAGATCACAGGGACCTACGTGTTAAGTACCAAGTAATTGTGTTCTTGTAGCTAAGCAAATCGAATAAGTGGTAAGTGAGCGATCGAAAATCCATCAGATTGCTTCAAAATCCATCAAAATGAAGCCTTTTTGCCTGAAATTGATCAAAAGCCAAAAATGGTGAGATTCCGAAATACTTAACAAATAAGATATAAAAACAAGCAATAGAGCATGAATATAACTCAAAATGACGAATTAATCAATATAAAATATACTATAAATTTTTGAGTCATCAGCTACATATGACTAACCCTTTTCTGATGCCTTACGTGGTGTCTACTATTCGTGCGCATGTGCGTCATCATCTACGCATGATATTTCGATTGGCTAGGTCAGGCTGAGATGTGGGTAAAATATTGTCGAACAAACAACCATAAAAATATCATTTTAAATAACTACTTATATTTTACTACAAATATATCAAATTTACATATTTATATTTTAGTTTCAATTTGAGTGGATGAAAAATGATATTTTCAGTCCACCAGAAGACATTACGGCGTCCAGAGGGACCAAATTGAGAGCCAATGGAGCCGACAGCCGCTGCTTGTGCTGGTCTCTCGAGAGCACCTACGATTTCGTCTCCTCTCCGCCGCCAGATCCTTAAACTGCCGCTGGCTGCTTCGTTCTCCGTCCGATTCGTCGATTTCCACCCGGACCGCTATCGGACGACCTGGAGATGGGCTTCCTCCGGCACACCGTCCCGTCCGGCGGTTTCCGAGGCACCGTCGCCGGGGCTTTACACCGCCAAGGTGTACGAGCTGACAAAGGAGAACGTGGATTTGGTGTTGAACGACGTTCGCCCCTACCTCATCTCTGACGGTGGCGACGTGGATGTGGTCTCCGTGGAGGACGGCGTCATCACCCTCCAACTCCGAGGTCTCTCCTTTCTTTCTATTGATCTTTTTTTTGGCTTGGATCCGTGGCTGCTTTTCCTCCTTGTTTGTTCTTCACGGGCCAAAATCTATACGTTTTGCCCTTAGATTCTTGATGGAAAAAAAAAACAATAGTATTTAAATCCTGTTAGTTTTCTATTATTAGCTTAAGATTAAGTATTTCCAATTTAGCTACTTTGTGAGGGCTAATCAAGTTAATGATTAGTTTTCCCGTTAGGTGGATCTTATACATGGATTGTGACTGGCATCTCCATGAGTCTTTGTAAACCAATCATCTCTACAAATCTCTGAATAAGCTTGCAGCGAGTCCATAACTTGTTTATTGCTTTAAAAATAGATATGAACTGATCTATTTCTTGTGTGCATTTAGGAAAATACGTATCCATTTAAAGTTTAAATGTAGAGCTCCTTCCTCTCTTCTGATTTAAATGACCTCCAGATTTGTTTTACTCAAGGTGGTTCAAAGTCAAACCAACGGCAATCATTGGCCTCTACGTGTTTTAAATGATCCAGCTATTATGAACTGTCGTGTAATCTAAATTCTCTTCGCTCTTCACCATATTCACATTCAAAGCTTAAATAAGTTAATCCTTTTTCCTGCCAATTCTATACCAAACCTATTAGTCAATGAATGCAAATATAAATTCAAGTTTGTCATGCTTCCAAGGCTTGAAGCTTGTCCAAAAATTTTGACGTGGAATGACTAATGTTGCATGTAGGAACCCTAAATATGTTCTTCCCACTAGTAGCTTATCAAGGAGTTTCATTTTAGTGTTTGTGGAAATATGGAAAGATATTCAGGGTAGCTATTGTTTACACATCTTCATTTGCATATTGAATCAATATTGTACACTTAAAATCCTAATTAGGACAAACTTCATGTACAAAATTGTTTTTTCTTAACCAACCAACTATTTGGATTTGATAGCAATCCTTAAACTTCACTTATTCAATGAATGCCTCTACAAATGCAAATAATATAAACAAGACCACAAGAGTCACCAAGCAATAACAATGCCAAGATTTAACATGAAAAATTGCCTAAAAAGAGGGTAAAAAGTCGATAAGGCACAAGTATTTCACTGTAAATCAATCATATAATGTCTCTTCACAATAAGAATGTTATAAAGAAGATAAAATTGACCTAAAGAGAATACTTTCTTCAAAAAGCATAAATAAAAATACATCATAAGCTAGTTAAGAGTTTAGACAAGATGAAGCTCTGATCATTAGGTGTCCAGAACAATACTTTAAGGGCAACCTCACAAAATGTTATGTCCATCAGAGCATGAAAGACTTACTGATTGTGCCTTGAAGATCTCAATTTTTAGTTGTCTAGAAACCTTTTCCCTCCCCTTTATAGACTTCCACAGCTAACCCACTAACCTCATGATCTCCAAAAATGCACCTATATCTCATATATCACTTGATCTACACTACATGAGTTTTGTAAAAAAACAAAAAAAAAAAACTCTATTTTTTTTTTTCAAATTTATAGATAGTTTCCAACATGATATAGGACCTAGATAATAATATCCCCATTGGATCATGCAAGTGAATGACTATGCATATCGTCTTTTTTTAGTGCTAGTCTTCTTCTCTGTCATTATGTACTTTATCTTATAATGTCACTTTTCCTTCGACACATTTTTTCCTTTTGGCAATTGCAGCAACTCTCTGTGTGATGATTATGAAAAAATTATCTATTCTTGCATATATTTCTTTATATTTTTTGTTTGCTATTTGTATGTGCTTATTAGTAACTTTCTAGCTCTACTCCATTTGTGGACTCCACATAGTACTTATCATATTATCTTGAAGGTATTTTTTTCTCTTTGTGATCTTCTCAAGTGGCCTTTATAACTATATTGTTAATTCTGAGTGTCTTGGCTCTTATACTCACTTTTGATATCTATAAGTGCCATTAATCAAGCTATCAAAATGATCTCTTAATGATACGCTTCCAATTTTATCAAAATTGACTCATCTACATATGTATCTTTGCTTCTAGATAATTTTCTATTTATTGGATCCATAACCTTTACAGAGAAGGTCTTGCCATGATATAATTTTTAAATCGTTTTAACTCATATGCCCAAGTCTCCAATGCCATAGATTTGAAGAGATATTGAACCAATGTTGATATCTCTTTTAAGGATTTAAATATCAATGTGATAAAAATGTTTTTTGGGGTTCCCTCTAGCATAGATAAGTGAATAAGTTGTTCACTTACATCTTTCATTATTAAAAACACTAGTTGAAATCAAGCCAATTGAAATCTAGGATACATCTAAAGATTTGAGTCATCTTGTGCCCAAGATTGACCTTGAAGATAATAACCTCTTTGCCTGTGATAATTGAGATATCCTTATTTTCATCTTCACAACACCTCACTATTGGGATGAGGAATAATCAATACGAGGAGTGGTACGAAAATAAGCTCGAGTGTCAATTGTGTTAATTTTCTTTTCCGTTGATTGCTAATAAACTTTTACTGACACGTTACATTGTTCTAGGGATGAGAAATAATCAATATGCGGTGTGACATGGAGAAAACTCCATCATCTTCATTGATCATTAATAAACCTTCTGCTCTTGTTTCTAGAAGACCCACATTATTATCCAATGTGATTATATTGCTCTCTTTAACTTCTTTGTTAGTTTCACTGCTTCCACTATTTTGAGCTTTTTTAAATAGCCAACAATTCTTTTAATATAACATTTATTGTGGCAAAAGTAGTATTCTAATCTCTTCTTGATATTGACTGGCTTAACGAATTTTCCATACTGTCGAGGAAATTACTTTCACTTCACCTTGATTTTCAATCATTAATACTTGAGGATTACTTCTTGTAATCATTTCTAGTTTCTTATTCAGAAAATCTAAAATAAGTAGGCACATAAAGAGATTTCCATCATATGCTCATACAATCAATTTTTTCTAACTTTAATGTGTCTCACTCAACACCAATAGGTTTTGTAATTTATCATTTAATAATCATATTGATACAACCTTTCGTGCAAAGCACGCCCAAAAGAGAAATAACAAAACACTAGACAAACCCTAGTTACAACCTTAGGCCCTTATTTATACAACTCAACTACTAAGCGAACCGGGTATGATAACTTAACCCGAATCCACTTTATTAATAACCACTACCCTCTAAAGATAATGGGCCTATAACAACTAATGATAATTGAGGCCCGTAACAATTGCCCCCCTCTCAAACCAGCCTGAAAAACTTCATTTTGCCCGGATCCTAAATCGCCCGGTAAGTTGTTGAATCAGGAACACTGAACATTTTGGCCTCAAGCATGTTGCCGGGATCCCAAATCGCTCGATACGTTGTTGAAGCCGGAACACCAAAGATGGTTGCCTCAAGCTTGACAATCTCATACTTGTGCACAAGAAATACGCCAACAAAACCATCAGCCTTCTCAATACGTTCCGTTGTCGGTATTAGATCTATACGGCGGATCTAATATCGTTCATCAAGCCAACAAGAAACCCTAAGACGAGTCTATCAATTCGAGGAGCAGCATCTTCGGCGGCTGGAATCTTCTGCCGCCGTCATCTTTCTACCGGATCGAGGCGGAAGCTCTAAGGGAAGACACAGACGTTTACGCGGGCGGAAGGAAGGTTGCTGACTTCGGCGGAGGTGATCTTCGGGCGTCGTGACCCTCACCTGGGAGATTGGAGGTGGGAGAGAGGGACGCAGGGACTCAGTGTTTCGCGTGGGGCTGCTTCGGAGGCCATCGTGTTCGCGGATTGACAAAGGTGGTAACGGCGGAAGAAGTTTTATCGGAAGGCGACCGTCGGCGAGAGCGATAGCAGTGAAGGCGGCTGCGGACGCGGCGGAGGAAGGCAGAGCTAGTCAGGACGCGTGGGGAAGTCTTCCACAAGGCAAGGAAGAGGAGCGGCTGCTGCGGTTAGCGTCACCTGGGCATTGGAGAGGGAGCGTCGGTTGGTTTAGGCGTCGCCTGGCGTGGGAGGAGGAGCGACTGCGAAGGACAGTCGCCCAAGCAGCAAGGAGGCAGCGTGGGTTGCGCGAAGCGGACGCGGGCGTAGGCGGAAGATCTGGGCGTGCGCGAGCGTAGGTTACTGTAGTGGCAGAGAAAAAAAGCTGGTACTGTGCGTGTACTGTAGCAAAAAAAATATTTCAAAAAAAAAGAAAATTTGAAGGATGACTACACGTAGTGAGGCTAGGTTGGAGACTTTGGAGAAGACAGTAGTTGAAGTGCAAAGTTCTCTTGCGATTATACGAGAGGAACTTCAATCTGCAGGAGAGGATAGAAGAATTGAAGCTATGAAAGCAGCGGAAGAGCGGCGTCTACACCGGGAGGAAATGGCTGGATTTAAGAGGCGCCAGGAGGAGATGGAGCGACACTACGGGGTTATTGATGTGTTGACGAGCGAGGTGAGGAACTTGGCTGCGACATTAACAGGCAGACTAGACGAGCAAAGGGAGGGTTCAACGGGCCCTCAGCATCGACCAGGCAAGGAGCCATACCGCCCACCCCCTTCACCGGAGCATTAGCCACCACGAGGCAAACATGAGGCCGAACAGAATAAAAATCATTGATGAAGACAGACTAAGAGGTGGAGTGCATTGGGGAGGAGAAACAAATAGGGGAATGAATTTGGGGGAGAATATGCGGTGGATCCATAAGCACATAGAGCTGCCAGGATTTGATGGGACTGATCCCGTAGGATGGATTGCACGGGCTGAGCAGTACCTTGATATCCAGGGGACGACAGATGAATACAAGGTCTCGATGACCTTTGTGAGCATGAAGAGCTCAGCAGGACATTGGTTTCGGTGGTTGACGCGGAGGACTCCCAATCTGATATGGGGGAGGCTGAAAGAAGAAATGTTATAGCGCTATAGTGAGTTCTCAGCCACTTCAGCCTATGAGCGTCTGGCAGCCTTAGACCAGGGTCTCCTAACTGTGACCGAGCACATTGGAGTTTTTGAAGAGATTATCTCACAGCTACTTGACCTATCTGAGGAGCAATACGTGAGTTTCTTCTTAAAGAGCCTAAACAGCACTATCAGGGAGAAGGTGCGCGCCTTCTTACCCACTGATGTTATGCGTGCCATGACTCTCGCTCGAGTCATCGAGAGGGAGCTGGTGGGGGGACCACACCACAAGGGCGGACAGGGACAGAAGGAGTGGTAAGCAAAAGTCAGACAGGCAGTGGACTCTTGGGGAGGAAGCATTCCTCATAATCCATCTATGCCAGATTCACCATCCCAAGTGGTTTCGGCCTACAGTGTCCCGCAACCGAGGAGGAGCATTAGTGTAAATTCTAGCATCACACTGCTTGCTGAGGGAAAAGGAAGTGTGCCATCCCAAAATGACTCCAAGGAGGTGAGAGGCCAACGCACATCGTCAAGCACCTATGACCGGTCCAGAAGGAGTCGAGTTATGTCCCACCAAGAGTACATCAATAAGAGAGAGAAATGATTATACTTCCAGTGTGATCAACCATATCATCCAATGCACCAATGCGCAAACAAGCAATTCCGGGTGATGCTGCTAGCTGAAGATGAAGATCTGGAGGGAGAGGATCGCGTGCCGTGGGATCCTGGCAACGACACAAGAGGAAGTTTTCAGCCTTGAGGACAAGGCTAGTTCAAGAGGGGGGCAATTGTTACGGGCCCATTAGTATTAGTAGGTTATTAATAAGTGGATCCGGGTTGGCTTGTCATACCCGGTCTGCTAAGTAGGAAGAGTCTATAAATAAGGGCCTAGGGTTAGGGTTGAGGGTTGTCAAGTGTGTTGTTATGTTCTACTTTGGCGTGCTTTGCACGAGAGTCCCCCGGTTACCACTCTTTGTTTGATATCTGCAATGTTAGATTCTTCGGCTCTCGGTTCCTCAATAATGCCAATAGCTGGAATATCAACATCTATACCACCCATGTCTGAGTCAACTAATTGATCTTCAACCTCAATTATTGTATCTTCACTAACATCCACATGACCATTACCATTAACCTGCTAAGGGAAGATATCCTTTTCTCCCTCAATTGATACTTGAATGGTTAGACCCTTAGCCTCAGCTTCTTCAATGCCAACTACATCTTCATAATAGCTTTCCTCAAGGACCGGAGGTGTATGAAAAGTACTAAAGCTATTTATCATCTCCAATTTCAACCGTTCCCAAGAGAGATTGGGAATCTGTCGTCTCAACCTTTGAACCCAATCATATGCTGGTCCCACCATACGAACAAATGCCATAGGAAACTTTAAATCATCTTGCGTACCTTTATTGATGAAGAAATATTCAGCTTGTTCAATCCAATCTTCTGGAGCAGTGCCATCAAATCCGTGCAAGTCTACATAAATGCGAAGCGGCTGTCTATCTTTCATGGCACTTTGACTCTGGGATGTAGTCTTCAGGACCTCGCTCCCCTCCATAGTCACAGCCAATCCTTCTCGCCTTTGCTTCTCCTTCACCATCTCTCTCAACATTATTGTCATCTCATCTAAAACGTCAAAGCGACGATTCATCTGTCGCTCTCGTTTCGCTCTAATCATGTCTTTCAACATTGTTTTCATCTCACCTAAAACATGATCTATCTCACTACCCTTCATTTTCTCTCAAGATTTTTTTTTTGAATTTTTTTTCGGTGCTACAATAATTGCTACAGTAAGCTACAGTGACCGATTTTTTTTTTCCAACTCTCTTTTTTTTTTTCACTCTCTGTTTTTTTTTTCCTAAACCTAGTTACAATTCTCTTTTTTTTTTCACTCTCTGTTTTTTTTTCCTAAACCTAGCTACAATGCACCTTCAATCGCTCGATTCGTCCTCCTGCGCCCGCTACCGCCCGCGCCGCCTGCGTTGCCGACTTGGTTCGTCGGCTGAGTTCTCCGGCCAACCCCCCGTCGCCAGCTAGGGTTTCCAGAGCCTGCTTCACTGCCTGACGCCTCTCCTGTCGTTGTCCGTCGCTTGATGTCCCGACGCTCGGAGCTTGTGCGCGACCTGGATAGACCACGCAGAGGGAGAGCTTCCGATGGCGATCCCGATGAGACCTCCACCCGTCGCCGTCCTCGCGGTGGATCTTGCCGTCCCGAGCTTCAGATGGCGTCGCCTCGGTCGTCTCCACCGAGGTCTACTTCGAGTAGCGATTTGACGCTGGATTGGAGCAACAGGAAGGTGTCGACGAAGAAGAAGAAGACGCGTGCTCGCGCTGACTCCTCGTTTCGCCCAGAAGACTCTCGTCGCCCGCCGATCCCCCTGAGAACGCCGCCTGGGAAGGATGCCGCCTGGATGTGATGCTCACGGTGGACGTTTGATCAGCAAGATCCACCGACTCTTCCCAGCTAAGCAGGAAGCTTCGTGCGCCACCTTCCTCCAACCCGATAGTCACCTCCTCCTTAGGCTTTAGATGGATTTCCCCCTAGGGTTTTTTTTTTTTCAGCTTGATTAACGATAATAGATCCTCTGATAAGATCTACTACCGACAACGGAAACTCCTTCTGCCCTTATCCGTCGCCGGATCACCGGTTCTCCGGCGATCGATCCGGCAGGTCGGACCAATTGATACAACCTTTCGTGCAAAGCACGCCCAAAAGAGAAATAACAAAACACTAGACAAACCCTAGCTACAACCTTAGGCCCTTATTTATACAACTCAACTACTAAGCGAACCGGATATGACAACTCAACCCGAATCCACTTTATTAATAACCACTACCCTCTAAAGATAATGGGCCTATAACAACTAATGATAATTGAGGCCCGTAACACATTTTCACATAAGCCAATTGATTAATGTCATTAAGAAAGCTTTAGCCAGTAACCGTTCTCTTGTGTGAGTCTCCTTAGTTCTTTCCCAATTTATCTAAGCCAATTGATTAATGTCATTGTTTTGCCCCCATTGTTGAATATGATTGATTGTTTTGCAATAAAATTCACTCCAATTATCATATAATATCTTTTTTAGTTTGTTTAATTTTCAATTACATCTAATGAATCTTTGCAATAGAGATTGTTTTTCATTTTGGCATTTTAAATAACTTAACTTTCTCCACAAGGAACAATCATCTAACTATCAACTTTCATGATTAAAACAGGTGGTAAGAATCTAACCTTGATACTACTGTTGAGATTTGACAACAATTCCTAACAATTCCTAAGCTGTCTATACAGTCAATGCCTTTATAGTGCAGGTAATATTAAACTAAACCATTGTAATCACCTAACAACAAGAACACAATTATTTAACCTAGAAAACCTCCCAAAAAGAAGAGTAGAAAACTATAGAAGTGTGCCACAAGTACTGCCACTATGAATCGACCATACAACATCACTTTAGAGTTTCATCTAAGAATGGCAGTGGGTCAGGACCTGCATTTTCCCGCAATGTTTGAACCCGACCCAACTAATAATACCTGCTGCCCGAGCCTGACCTGAACCCAGGTCGGGTACTTGCGTAATAGTTTAAATAGGTTTTTGGGTACTCGACCCAAATGTTAACAGCAACCCAACCTGGAATTGTTGAAATAGCACAAATTAGTACATAATGATATTTAATAACATGGTATAAAATAGCATATGAAAGAAAAACATAATACAATGACTAATAAGAGGGTATTAGAAAAGAAAAAGTAACAATTTAGACCAAAGAAAAAGATGATACAATGACTAATAATAGGGTATTAGAAAAGAAAAAATAACAACTCAGATCAAAGAAAAATAGGAGAAAGTATTTAATCAACTTTCACAACTAAATGATATCAAATCAAATAAGTCTCACAATGTAATCCAAACCCGTCCGTAAATAGGTACCCGAACCCGCTATAAATGGGTTGGGTATCCAAATTCGGCTGGTCATTTTGCCATTACTAGTTTCATCAAACAAGATGAAATTCACTAAAAGAGAATAATTTCTCTGAAAACATAAACTGAATTAAATAAGAAGATGGAAGAGACAATGAAGATCTAACCATTGGCTGTATAAAACAATCCTTGGGGAGGCTGCTCCAGCCTCTAAATGTATTGAATCAATATCAAGATAAATAACTTTCAAATCATGCTTGGAAGACCCTCAATCTTTTTTTTTTGTTTTGTCTAGAAACCTTTTCCCCTCCCCCTTTTGTAGTTTTCCATAGATGATCAACTCACCTCGTGATCTCTTAAAATGCACCCGCGACTCATTTATTACTTGGACTGTACTCCAAGGGTTTATTTAAAAGACACTTGATTTTTTAAATTCACAGATGGCGCACTAGGACTCACCTAATTCTAGATAGTAGTTGTTTTTTTTTGTGGAAACTAATGCATATGCAATTAACTGGATCATCTGATAATTGTCAACAGCAATTAACAGCGGGCACCTGAAATTTATATGGGATTATGACTAAATCACAAACAACTTCCTGGCAGTTTTAAGAAATTCCAATTCATACATTACTTAGTAGTTAATACTAAAATACTTAGTTTCATCTCCTTAATTTGGACTTTGATTCCGCAAACTATGATAGTTGTGAGATTTAAAGGTTTAGAATTGACCCGTGCCATTGATATCAGTTGTGAAAGGGCAGACAATGATATGAACTTATTCCTTGAAAATGAAAACCTAATACTAGAATGACGTAGAATCCAAATGGTACTGGGTTGTCCAATTTTATTTATCCTGATTCTAACTTTATTGCTTGAATTTATCAATTATGGAGGTGTTTATCTGGACTATGGAATATTTTGGCCCTATAATTTTCAAATAAACTCCTGAATTCATTTGATTACTCGAGCTTTTGGAAATAAAGGCCACTGCCACTATGAACACGTAGATTATATGGTTTACGTGCCTGCCCATCAATATATCCGACTAGAATTGAGGAAATCTTTTTCATCTCAGAAATGCTTCATTTGATTCTGTTGGCTAATTACAAGTTTGTTTTTCGATATACCGTATTTTTTTCAATTATTTTTCAATAACTTATCTTCAAATACAGGAGCCTGCGGAAGTTGTCCTAGCTCAACCACCACCATGAAAATGGGCATCGAACGAGTTTTGAAGGAAAAGTTTGGGGAAGCAGTCAGGGACATACGCCAAGCGGAGGAAATAAAGATTGAAACAACAGTTCAGGTAGGAATGAATATCACTTAAACTAATAACAAACGATTCGGGGCAACAAAAGCAGAGAACACACCATAAGCTGGTAATTTCATTCTCATTTCAGGCGGTGAATAACCATTTGGAGATTCTGAGGCCTGCAATCAGAAACTACGGAGGCAGCGTGGAAGTAGTTTCTGTTGATGGTGAGGTTTGCAGTGTAAGATACACTGGACCAGAATCGATAGGAAGTGGCGTTAAAGCAGCCATTAAGGAAAAATTCCCAGATATAGTTAATGTTGTATTTGTTAGCTGAACCTAAGTTGCTTAGGTAACCTCTGAAGTGCAACAAGCATTTCTATAGTGCCAACATGCAATTTAATTGAAAGGGGACACTGTATACCACTTTGTAATGGAATATGCCCTTTTGTTCACCAACTTCTCGTCTGTTCTTATATATATGGTTCATGTCTGGAGAAATTGAAGTGTGCCGAGATTGCTATTAGATGTGCTTATTTTCACGAAATTCCAAGGCTCAATGGAAGTCATATTTAATGATAAAGGTGAACATTTTGCTGTCAGGATCATCCAGACGATGAACATCTTGCTGCCACCAAGTCATATTCACCAAATTCCAAATTCCAAGGTTCAATGAACATTTTGCTGTCACCAAAAACAGAATTTTCCATGTTATTGCTACTGAAACCAAAAGAAACAAAACTTGATTAGTTTGTTCATTCATAATGGTCTGTCTTATGAAACATAGTAACTTAGTGATCATCTTGACTCATTGAAAACAATTTTTTTTGTCGATCATGTTGATAACCTTCTCGTGATTGCATTGATCTTAATCTTTTGATTTAATTAAGACATGACATTTGATGATATCTTAGCAGCTACTAAATCTTTTAGGAATAATAAGTCTCTTGGACAAGATGTGTTTAATACATGTCTTTATAAGGAAGAGCTAAAAAATCATATCAACAAATGTCTTGTGTCACCCCTATCTTTTAGTATTCAAGGTCATTTCTTCTATTGATTTTCACTATTTTAAATCACCCTTATGCACTCTTTAGCATCCAATGAGTGATTGTCCTCAATCTCTTGGTGTCATAGTGAAATGTGTGTGGTTATGCTACATCACTTTATCAAAACTTGGTATATTGCCGGGAAAAAATACTTGGAATTATTTTTTCAAGATTTTTTTTTGTCTAAGGGTATTTGAACTCTATAATTAACCAAAAACTTAGAGTTCATGCAAACATATATGTGTTGAAGAAATTGGGTTTTGAAACCAATATTTTTAACCAACAATCTTGTAAAAACATTAAAAAGGTCTTAGCATAATGACTAAGTCATTCATGCACATGTTGATGGACTAATCATAAAGAGAATTTTGTTGCAAACAGAACAAAATTGGGCTCATTTATGATAGTTCATCTATATAGTTATTATCCAGTTAGATATGGAAAAGCCTTTATCACTAGCAACTAATCCTTCTTATTTGATGAGATCAATTGTAGGGATTTTCCAATGATTGGATTCATGGGTGTACACGTTATTTTAAGTGAATCTTCAATCTTACTCAATGGTATTTAGGAAAATTAATTTCATCAAAAACTTAGGCAGCGTTTGGCGCAGCTTCTAGGCTGCTTCTACTGGCTGGAACATCTATTTCTAAGAAGTTATCTCGTTTGGCAAGCAACTTTTGGGTTCCAAACCCAGAAGCTGCTGGGTTCTAGCTTCCAGGCATTGCTTCTAGCTGGTCAACGGTAAAAAAACTGTTGCTGCTTTACCAAATCCCTCCTCGCTCGTGACTCTCCCCGCTACTAGCAGTCGAAGCTCTCCTCGCGAGTCCCCACTGCCAGCACAATCGAAGCCCTACTCGCTGCGTTGAAGCTCTCCTTGAGTGCCTCGCTGCCACTGAAGCTCTCCTCGCCGCCGTTGAAGCTCTCTCTCGCCGTTGCTGAAGCTCTCCTCGAGTGCCTCGCTGCCACTGAAGCTCTCCTCGCCGTCGCTGAAGCTCTCTCTCACCATCGCTGAAGCTTCTGAGCTCTCTCTCGCCTCCGCCGAAGCTGATTGACGCTGCTGCCCTGTCCCGATGGTCTCGATGCTGCTGCCCTATCTCTTGATGCAAAAACTCCCTCTCTCGACGCCGCTCGCTGGCCGCCGACCTTCCTCCTCTCGACAATGTTACCGTCGATGCCGCCGACGCCCAAGCACCTCAGCTGTCGCCATCGACCCCAAGCACGACATCTTTAATCGTGAACTTCCTGAACGTAGTAGACGCCACTGCAGCCTCCCTCTCGATAAAGCTTTCTTATTTGTTTTTAATTTGATTGTGTACTAAACTATTGTGCTCTAAACTACTAATTCGATATCCGCTGCAGCATTGTTAATCTAACCTAGCTAATTTTACTTTTTATTCCATTGCAAGCCAAAGCTACCTAAGAAGCTAGTTTCCTATTATTTTCTGAATTTTCGTTTACGAAGTCCTTAGTAGCTGTGTTGATTGTGAGTATACCAAACAGAGGTAACTCTAGCTGCTGACCAGCAAAGCTATTTATTCGAACACCATCCAGCTTTTTCAGCCAGCTATTTTTCAATCAGTGTTTTCTCAACTAGTAGAAACTAAAAGCTTCAACTATGCCAAACAGAGCCTTAGTCTAAAATGAGATGACACATTTTCATCATATTTATTATCATTGTACTAGATGTCTATGCTAAATTAATCAAAATCATTGTTATAAACTAATAATAGTTCGGCCTATCAATTAAACTTCAACAAGATTTGCCATTTTCCAATTTGTCAATGAATTTATTGTGTTTAGTAAGATATAAGTTTGATGATGTAATAAATTTGCGTGTTTTCTCTTATGAGTTTGTTGCCTTGAGAGATTAAAACAAGGTTAACTTCCTCAAATTTGTTCCATCTTCCAAGGTAGTCAAATTCTCTCTAAAACAAGGTCATACTTAAAGGTAATTGAATTCATATCATTTCATCACCATTTAAGTGTTTGGCATCTTGAAAATCTTGTCTTCGGTTAAGGGGTGGATATATATATATATATATATATATAGTAATATGTTTATTCATAAATGTCTCTAGCCAAGTATTATTGTGGATAGAGACAACAATACATTTAAACAAACAAGCATGTGTTATGACTAATGATAAGGAATTATCATGATATGAGATATCAAGTCAAATACATGGGTATATATTAGATATCATACTAAATTGACCAACCATAAAATGTTATATGGGTTATTATACAAATGTTATAAGCATTCTCATAGTAATATACTTGATCCTTTGAATTGCGATTGCTATGCATTCCTATATGACTCATATACTTTTGTATAGTCAAAAATTATTTGACTAATAATCATAAAGGATGTCACATGTATGCCAATATCAGTGATTAAGATATTGTCCCTTACATAGAACATGAATCTTAATATCTTAGGCCCCTTGATCCAGTGAAACTAAAATGCATAACTATGCTTAAATGAATGAATAGACAATATTGATTGCATTTGTTATATTAGTTTACTCATGTAATCTAGAAACATAGTGATTGCACTGTACAAGTGTAACATATTTCATGACTTGTGTTTAATCTAAATACTAAGGGCAAATGAATTAGACTACATAATAATATATTATAGAAAAGTTAGGTCGAATCTTAACACTCTTTCGACTTAAGTAATAGTGATGCGTTGCTAAATACTACTTACGATACATATAACATTATAAAAGGATTATAAGGTTATTGTTAACATAAGAACTTAATGAGTCATATAATAAGATTGAATTGGAATCTCATTTAAACAACAATTGTCAAATGAGTGGAGACTATCAAACTTATAAGTTTTTGTTTGCTCGCCTCCTAGCCACTACCCAACCTTCTACATGTGTGATAAGTAGACTATTTCTGCCTCTCGACATTAGCACTAGAGTAAACAAAGAGATTCTCTGATTGCCTATGGATAACATAGAGGTAAGGTGCTCATGTTGCTTTGCTTAAAAGATTTGATCTCCTTGAGATTTGGTTCATATGCATGGAAATACGACGAACGCGTGGGGGCCAAACAGAGTGCCACGGCCAGCCGCGTTGACTGGGGCATCATCACACGTGCGAAGACAACTCGCTCGCACCGAGTAACAGAACGCTCAGCTCACGCGTGCGTCACGGCCTCGTCCTCTTCTTGTACGGTCGTACGCGGAGATTAGAGGGGGTACAAGATTAATGGCATCATCATCTATGTTGATTTTTCTGAAAATAAAGCCCATTCCATTTCCTAAAAGTGCGTGCAATCAATACCTACAATTTCTAGTATAATCTTTTTTTAACTTAATATAATTTTGATTAAATAAAAATTAATGAATAGCAATTTAAACCTAAATATATGGAACTTGTTAAGTAATTAAATACAACCTTAGTAATTGCTTTAATAATTAATCCAATTATCCTTTTATTTCAAGCATCATAAAATGAGTTACATGTTAATTTAATGGATCGAAATTCCAGATTTATCATTCCTCTGGAAGAGAAAAAAAAAGGAATAAAAAAGAAAAAAAATATTTTTTTTAAAAAAGAAAAAAAATGTTTCTTTATTTTTTATGGGGAAAAAGAAAAAGGAATTCCGGCTCAAAATTTCTACTAAAACTGCTGATCCAACCATATGTCGTCCACACTCCACAAGTGCTCCGCCCACACGTTTTCGTCCAGGTCCGGTAACCCCTGGTCAGCATACCCCATCAGGCTCGGCAAAGCCTCCACCATCCAGAAATCGTCCAGCCCACCCGGCTGCCCCGCGTCTCCTTCGCTCTCCTCCCCTCCCCGTACCGTGAACCCATCGGAGGCCGCCGGCGGCGAGAACTGGATCCCTGCCGATTCCCACGACGGCGATTCGGCCGCGCTCGAGATCTCCGGGCTCAGCTTCACCTCCGTCCCGAGGCTGGCTGCGGGAGCCGAGCCGCCGGCCGATGTCGCCTGGATCCGCTCCACGAGGCGCGGCATCCAGAGGTAGCGCACCGCGTCCTTGAACCGCTTGCTGTTGACGTCGCACTTGAGCTGCTTCGCGTGCTTCTGCACGCGCGTCCGCCAGTAGTTCTTGATCTCGTTGTCGGTCCGCCCCGGCAAGTGCTGCGCGATCTTCGACCACCTGAAAAAAAAAATCCCCAAATCCCCGTCAATTAGGTACGCGCTCCGCGAGGCTTGGGCTCAAATTTTAATTTCTTTTGCCAGTGGGCGCACCTGTTTCCCCAGCGCGAGTGGAGATCGAGGATGAGTAGTTGCTCCTCCGGCGTGATGTTGCCGCGCCGCACATCGGGCCGGAGGTAATTGAGCCACCGGAGCCGGCAGCTCTTCCCAGTTCGCCTCAGACCTGTTCGATGATTTGCCTCAGAGAGTGAGATTATGCCCACAGTGGTAACAACAACAGAGCAACTTGGTGACAGCCGATTGATTAAAAGGTAAGTACCTGCGCAACGAGCCAGGGAGTTCCATCGGCCCTCGCCATGCGCGTTGACATAATTCATGAGAAGCAGATCTTCGTCCACAGTCCACGGGCCTCGCTTAATGTTGTCCGTGGTATCCTCCTCGCCAATATGCGCCATGGCGGAGAACTCCATTGATCTGAGCTGATGGAGAAAGTAGCAAGTATGGAGATTTAGATTTGGGAACTGGATTGGATATTCGGATTGAACTAGTTTGGTGGCTTTATAAAGAGTGTAGGAGTAGAAAAACACGTGATGGGGAGAGCCGCCATGGGGGTGGGGGATAAGCTTTGCTTTACAATTAGGAGTCACCTTTTTCTGCATTCAAAAATGAATCAGCGTACATGACCTTTGAAGTTTGACCTGATTTCTCCACCCTTTTTCCTCTCTCTTTCTCCTACTCCATCGGCTTGATTGCACGTGGTTTTTTTTTTTTTTTTTTCGTAAATCTTACGAGTACAAAAAATGGATTGGTGGCTGCGGACATGGCACTTGACAGTAGCAGGTTTGGCCTGAGCTTGAATTTTGCTCCCGCACAATATTCTGGCATCTGTCGACGAGGGTTTTAATGTCAAAGATTGTGCAGATTTCTCTCACTTCGCTTTGGTCGATTTCCACACTCCACATGAGAGAGAGAGAGAGAAAAGAGATTTGAAATGAACAGTAGACTGCAGTACGCAATTCTGAAATTGGCGCACAAGGAGAAGAAAAAAAAAAGGCTAGGAACGAGGCTTAAGATTTGTTCATATGGTAGCGTTGACATTTGTTTATGGACCGATCTCCGTCCACAGTCTGTTCACAGTAACAGACATTGCCGGCAAGCAAGAATATATATTGTCAGCGTAAAATTATTTAGATTTGTAATATAAAACTATATAATAACAAATGGTGTAATAGAAAGATCCCATGTGTATTGATTTTGTATTTAAAGTAAACAGTTAGATTGTTTTTATTTAAATATAAATAGATGTGTATTTTCAATAAATTGCTTAATTTTTTCAACTTCTTTAGTCATTGTAGTCCAGGTGTGCCCAGGGCTAGAATATGAGTTCTTAATATTAGCATTATGAGTTGACATTGGGGAACTGAGGATTAGAAACAACCCTTCAATTAAAGTGGAATAATAATTTAATTTCTTGGTGATGTGTGATGGTACTAAGTAGCAACCTGCCATTCAATTAAACAAAGTCATATTTATCTCCAGATCTATTCTCAAAAGGTAAACAACGACCTCCAATACAAGTCAAAGCACATTTGGGGGCTAGTACTGGTTACTTACTAATAATTAGTAGCTCGGAAGGTGCGGCGAACATTCAGCGTTGACGAAAAAACAAGGTCAATCCATTATCAGGCTTGTGTGCTCGCCATCAGTCAATTCAAATGCTTCTTCTCCAAAGTGGGATTATGAACCGACTTTGTTCAGATTGTGTTCACTTTATGCAACGACTATAGCCATCTTGCCAGTCTCATCTGTTATTCGCAATTGTTTCATTTTCAGGAAAAATGACCAATCAGATTTTGTTAACAACTTACTTTACTGAGTGGAAATTTGAAACAGAAAGCAATTAGAGAGCATGTGTTTCCTGCTTCAGGAAAAAAAATTCCAGGGGAAATGTGTAGCATGTTGATGCTTAGTTAATGGAGAACCTTAAAGTTCTTCATAAAGGAAAAAGGTAGCTTGTAAGATATTTTCTCTCTGCTGTTTCTTAAGCTAATCAAACATCTCTAGATAGGTGGTGTCTCAAATTTGAGGGTATGTGGTGTTTCTTAAGCTAGTGAAGCATCTCCATGCTGTTTTCTGGATTCATGACAAGAAAACTTACCTCACATCACTAAACAAGCAAGTAGTGCTAGTGAAACATCTCTATGCTGTTTTCTTTTTATCAGTTTCAGAGTTGATTCATAATCACTGTATTTACAAGTCTTACTATGGTTTGGTGAAGCTCTAGGCTCAGTTCGTTCTAGTTTCTGCCCCATGTTAGTGCTTAGCATCATTTCCCAGATCTGAACTTATACTGTTCTAACTCACCCAGACTTGTAAAGGTTGCAGACTTCTTATTATAGTTCCATTTCAACCAACTGTATTTCTTGGCCTAGCAAAGTGTGTCAGTTGGCAAACATTGGAAGCTTTGGTGAAGGCTCTAAGAAGAGCAATTGGGAGAGGCCGCCTCCTGATTTTCTCAAAGTCTAATGGCGCGTGGGACAAAAACTCTGAGGAAGCGGGCTTAGGATTCATTATCAGGGACAGCAACGCCAAAGTCATTGTGGCGATTGCTGCATTCCATCATTGCAACTCAGCTCTCTTGGCTGAGTTATTAGCAATCTGCAGTGCTGTTGCATAAGTGTACTCATCTTCTGAGCTTATGCAATCTCAAATTCTGATTGAAACGGATAGCAAGGAAGCCCTCAATATTATAAAAGGATCTCAGCACTTGATGGATGTAGCTGCTCAAGCTGTCTACAAAGAAATATGCTACATGATAAATTCTGCAAACATTTCTTTTGGACATGTTGACAAGTTAAAAAACTGTGCAGCTGACTGGCTTGCAAAAACTGCAAAATGTATTAAAATTAATATTTTTTGGGTGGATAGCTGGCCGTCCCGGCTTGAACAACTTTTATCTGTTGATGCCTTAGGGCGTTAATGGTTTGAATAAAATTTTCTTATTTAAAAAAAGTGTGTTTCAAATTTGTGGCCAACTGCATCACTGCATTTACTAATTTTCAAAGTATCAGCTGCTCAAACTGCATCTCTGAATATTGTTGTAGCACAGTTCTGCACATCTGAACATTTAGCAACCTGTGCACAACACAAATTTGTTTGTATTTCCGCTCACATTCTGGTGTTACTGTAGCATCACTGCACTGTTGTGCACTCAACGGATGATTTTTCTGAACTGGATCAAGCTGCAAAATCTTTATACACAGAATAATGAGGTTGTTTTCCTGTATTTCTCTTAGTATCAACACTCAACACCAACTGCATTACTAAAATCCTTGATTAGTCTTCAAACTTTCAGACTTGATTTTGAAGATTGTTAAACATTTAGAACTCCTCACAGAATCCTAATCAAGGATTTATCGATACCGGATATGCCAAACTGATTTTACCGATTTAAAATTTACCAAAAATTTTAAAACTGGTAAATTCGGTAAATTACCGAATAAAAACTCAACTGTGATTTGTCATTTGCCAATGAATAATTTTCAATCTCACTGTAAAGTCTTAAGTTGCAGGATGTCAATTGCCAGGAACATTGCTATAACAACATAAAAGATATGCCTACTGCTAAGTGCCCATAAAAGTTACCAACTTATCATCAATATGAAGCTAGAAGAACACATACCATAAACATTTAAATCCCAACTTTAAGTGTTAATGCGTTAAACTGTTAATGTGTTATTATATAACAGAGACATACATGATACAGTACAACATATCTCATATCTATTAACAGAGACATACAAGTTGTGCTCTCCATTTGGCCGGTTTTGCACATTGTGATGATACAACATATCTGTTAACACATCAGTATGCACAACTTACCGATTTAGTCAAGCATCCATCAATCATCATACATTCATATCGTGAAAATCAACTTCTATTGCGTATCCAGGGTTGGGTTGAATGATGAAAACTAACTTCACTATTACTATTGTTTTCAAGCCTTAATCTACTCTCAGAAAGAAAAATGGTAAAGATAAATTTTGTACAGGTCATTTTGTAAAATTTGTAATATATCTATCAACTTTTATTGTTTGTCCATCAGTATGCAGTTTTAAACCCTAAAGAATCGAAGAAGACTTAGCTATAGGGGAACTAAGGGAAGGGCAAAAAAAAAAAATAGGGTTCGTGGCTCAAACCTTCGTCACGTCTTGAAGTTTCGAAGAGATTTTAGGGTTCGGCTTCGCCAGCTGCTCATAGATTCGCCAATCGAAGAGACGAAGACTCAAAGTCAAAGAAGCTTAGGATTCGCTAAACACTGGTCGTCGCTCGCCTTGTCGCCGGACGCTGGTTTGCCGCTAGCCTTGTCGCTTGTCGCCTTATCGTCACCGAGAAGCTGATTCGCTAGTAGCAGAGCTAAGTCGCTAGAAATAGAGGTGGCCAACGGGCCGGGCCGGCCCGCGGCCCGCACGGCCCGGCACGGCACGTTGACCAAGTCTACATGCCGCGAGCGGCCCGTGGCCCGACTCGGGTCGAGCTGGGCCGAGGCCTCTCGGCCCGTGGGCCGGGCCGGGCACGGCCCGCAGCCGTGCCTGGCCAGGCACGGCACGTGGACCGGCACGGGCACGACACGAGTATTTGGGCGGTAACGGTCAGAATTTTCGAATTGAGCATGCGTTTTTACCCAAATAGCCCTATAACGGTTTGAAAAAATTTAAAAGTTAGGGATATAATTGTCTTTATGTTATAAAATTACCATTTTAGCCCCTTTTAATAATTAAAAATAGGGGATAAATATGTAAATTTACACCCAATTCATCCCTATAAATTGACCCCCCCAACCCTCTCATTTCTTCACACAAGTTTCCAATTAACTTTGGATTAATTTCTCATTCTCTCTTAATACTCTCTTAATCTCTTTTCTAAGTCTTGAGTTTCAATTAGCCATCAAGATTTCAAAGCTCCCTCGGTCTAGTCACGTGGAGAAGATCAAGTAAGTAGTAAATTAATTTACTTTTAGTCTTTTATAATGTAATTGTACTTAAATTTAAATTATTCTAATATAAATTTTTTTCATAATTATGTTTAAGTTAAGGTTGTTGAAGGTTGAAACCTCAACTTCTTAGTTCTTACTAAGCGATCTTCAAACACATAATAAGGTAATTTTTTAATGTATAATTTATCATTAGTAAGTATTTAATCTTATTTTATAAATTTTTTTGGCTAACTTTTAATATTATATGTAGAATTAATGGCAGGATTTAACAATACATGAGATCTTTTGCCATGGGAGCTTGAGGCATTAGAGCAGGAGCTAATGGGGACAACTGACCCCGTTATGCCACCCGATCAAGATGCCAACCCTCCGCCTTACGACCCAAATCAACAACAGCAAGATCATGTTGAATTTGAGCCTACTAACACTATGCAGGGAGAGGAGGGATGCAGTGCAAACCCTCACGAGTCTACTGTGTCGGGCTCAAGAAAATGCACGAGCGACGTTTGGAAGAGCTTCGATGTGGTGATGATTAACGACGAAGAAAGAGCTAGCTGCAAGAAGTGCAGAAAAGTCATGACTTGCAAATCATCGGGTGGAACTGGTCATTTATCTCGCCACATCAAAAGCCATCAAACTCAAATCGATCGTGCACAGGCTACTCTCAATCTTTCCTCTAGTTCTTTTGAAGTTTTTAATTATTCTACTGAAGTTCTTAGAAAAGAATTAGCTAAATTTATTGTTTGGGATGAACAACCATTTTCTTTAGCAGAAAATTATAAATTTGAAAAATTTATACATAAATCACTACAACCTAAATATAAAAAAGTAAGTAGACAAACCATGCGTAGGGATGCTATAAAAAATTTTTCTGAATATAAAACTAATCTTTTACAAGCTTTAATTACATTAACTTCTTGTATTTCTTTAACATCTGATATTTGGACCAGTAATCATTCTGATCAGTCATACATGTGTATTACGGCACATTGGATAGATAGTGAATTTTTTATACAAAAAAGAATTATTGCATTTAAAATTTTTGAATATCCTCATACTGCAAATGCTATAGTTAGACAATTTCATAGCATTTTACATTCATATAATATAATTAATAAAATTTTTTCAATTAGTTTTGATAATGCAAGTAATAATGATAGTGCAATTGATAAATTAAAAAGATTATTAAATCCAATATTTAATGGTGTTTTTTTTCATATACGATGTGCATGCCATATTTTAAACTTATGTGTTCAAGATGGAATAAGAGAAGTAAATGAACATGTAACTAAATTAAGAAATGCTGTTAGATTTGTTACTTCTTCTACTTCTAGAAATCAAGATTTTAGACAAATATGTAAATCTTATGGTTTGTCATATAAAAAATTTAAACTTGATATTAAAATACGATGGAATTCTACTTATGATATGCTAACAACATGTTTTCCATTTAAGGATCCTCTTACATTATTTTATAATGAAAGAATGCATGATGAAAATATTGAAGAAAATGATTGGGATAAAGCAAAGTTATTACATAATATTTTAGAAATTTTTTATAATGCTAGCACTCATTTATCTGGTGTTTATTATCCTACATCCTGTTTAATTTTAGAACATTTAGTTTTAATTAGTGATTTTTTTTTTCAATATAGACATGATGAAAATGTTTTTCAAATAATTTTTAAAATGGAAACAAAATTTAAAAAATATTGGAAAAATATATCTCCTTTATATTGTTTAGCTTCAATTATGGATCCTAGATTAAAATTAGAAGGTATTCATATTTTATTAGATGAATATTATAAAAATATGGAACTTGAAGGAGTAGATGAGAAAAAAAAATGAAGTTTCTACCTTATTAGATGAAATGTATAATATTTATAATTTAAAATTTGGAAATACAATGAATCCAACATCATCTCAAACTAATGTATCTACTAGTAGTAAAAATATAACTGGAAGAATACACTCAATTTTAAATAGAAAAGGAACATCAACAAGTCGATCTAGTAATTTTAATGAATTAACATTTTTTTTAGAAAATAATCATACATCTTTACTCACAGAAGAACAAATAGATAATTTTGATATTTTTATCATGGTGGAGATTATAAGGAAAATCATATCCTGTGGTTTCTGCCATGGCACGTGATCGACTAACTCCTCCGGTGTCTATTGTAGCATCGGAGTCTTGTTTTAGTGCAGGCGGCAGGGTGCTGGAAGAGAAGCGAAGCTGAATGAACGAAGAAAGCGTGGAAATGTGTATTTGTCTTAAAGATTGGCTAGATGCTGAAGATCGTCTTCAAGATAAAGGTGGTCATTCAACTTCATCGGATGATGATGAACAAAGTCTTGGAAGTGCAAGCGGAAGCAACAATGGATAAACGTTGTAATAAATAATTATAAAAAAAGTTATAAAAGAGTTGTAAAAAGAGAACTACGTAGACCTGATTCCTCCTTTGAGTGGGTACGTAGGCAGCCTGTAATGGGTCCGCTCTAAAATATATAAAATTTTAACATTTTTTCAAAAATTTGTGCAATATACATTCTCAATTTCTCAATTTTTTTTATTTTTTCATATTTTATATATTTTAATTAAGTAATAATTTACTTATTAAATTAATTTATTTTTTTTAAATTTGGCACGCGGGCCAAAGTCAGCCCGTGGGCCAACTTTGGCCCATGGGCCACAATCGGGCCGGGCCAAACACGGCCTGCGGTCCTCATTTGGCCCGTTGGGCCGTATTCGGCCCGCGTGCCGAAGTCAGCCCACGGGCCGTGCCTGGCCCGCGTGCCGGATCCGTGCTCACTCTCCGGCGGAACCGTGCCTGGGCCGGCACGCCTAATCGGGCCGCGGGCCGTGCCGGGCCCAGCATTTTTCCCGCCGGGCCGTGACAGGCACGACACGATTTGAAACGGGTCGTGCCAGGCATGGCCCGCCAGGAACCGAGCCCGGGCACGGCCCATGGCCACCTCTAGCTAGAAACTAGAAGCCTCGAAGCGAAGGATCGATGAAATTAGGGTACTGGCCCCGTTTGGCCCGGCTTCTGTTTCTAGCTTTTGCTTATTGAAGAAGTGCTGGTTGAAAAGATATTAGCTGAAGAAGTTTGAGGGTGTTTGGATGCACAGTTTATGGTTAGGTTATTCTATTTATAGTTAACTATAAATATTTATTAAAAAAATTACTAAGATAAAAATTATATGATTAAATTTATAGTTAACTATAATTAAAATATTTATTAAAAATATTATGAGTTATACTATTAAAAAATTATTATTACATATAAAGGTTATTGAGCATAAGCAAGTGGGGGCTAGAGAAGTAGCCAGCTAATTTGTGGGTTGGAATAGAGAAGCTGAATGGTCAAACACTTTAACTTCTTGATTTCTGCTGGGCGCAAAGTCATAAGCTAGGCCAAACGGGGCCACTATCTGGCTGGGTTACATAACTTACGTTACGGGTAAATATTGAATAAACAGGTAATGGGTAAAGGGTAAAATTAGTATATAAAAACTTAATCGGTAAATTTGATTTTTTTATCAAACTGAAACAAAATTAACCGATACTGATTTAATCAAACCGAATTTACCAAATAAATTAATAAATCGGTAACTATCGAATTTAATGATCCGATTGTACAGTCCTACACCATTATGGAGAGCAGGATCCTAGTGACTAAGATATCTCATACAAGGTAGTAGCTGAACTAACAACCCAACATAAGGAAATGAGAGTTGGCAATGAGGAGGTTAGAGACAACATTGCTTGGTTAGAAGGGCAACATGTAGGAGAAGACCAAATGGGAGTCGTATTAGATCTGGTACTGAATCCTGCCATAAAATTATTTGAGAAGACTATAAAAGTATACCGGATTCCATGAGTCATAACAAAAATAACCTAGTGTATGATCTTTTAATTGATTGTGTTGTTATTCTCAAAAGAGAGGGTGACCAATGGAATTAAACGAAGTCTTTTTCTAATCTTACACCTCAATTAAGAACCATACCTATTTATGGACAAAATCTATTATGTACAATTGTCAATTAGCCCATCAAAAATTAAATAATTATACCCTAAGAATTCTACGTATATTTTAAATCTCTTTATACTATAATTATTTTAGATCACACTTGTAAATAAATTAGAGACAAAAATATACATGATTAATTAATACAGTACACGTACTTTTATATTCCTATATGCAATTTATTTGTGAAGTAAGCCACTTGATAGGGAGTCAACCTTCTCTTCCTCGCACCAAATGAGAAGTACCAATACATCAATTCTCTGGAGCAGAATTTTTTACCACTTAAAAAGAGAAACGGAAGTGAGCAAGCCACTCGTTCTAGATTCACCAGAGTCTTTTGACATAAAAAGTAAAAAAATAAACATTAATCATCCAGAAAGTCAACCATCTATAGATTCACTAGAGTCTTTTGACCTTTTTATTCTTCACATAAATCAAAGAAACTTAATAAACGATTAGAGTGATTTGTTTGAGTTGTCTCCATCAATTGTGGAATTTTTTAATTAGATTGTCCACATTAATTGACTAGAAATGCATATCCGACGGCCACACCCACAGATGTAATGCCGCCTTCCCAAATTTCTTACTTGCTTAGGGGCTCATTTTCTCCCTTCAGCCTTTCTAGTTTCAACCCTTCACTTGACCTCTTGCACAATTTCTCTCCAACCTGGCTAGGCAGCCGGCTCTTTTGGGCCATCTCCCTCCTCTCTCTGCTTCCCCATGTAACGACACCACCTCACCATTACAAGAATCGAAGTAGCTGCTGTTTTCTCTCATCCTATCCAAAGAGGGCCAAAGGTGAGATTTTAGCAACCTGGGTTGCTGAAATTTTGATAAAGGTACCATCTTTGATTGGTTTCGTTGGGTTTTTTTTTTTTCAATTCTCGCTTGGGTTTAAGGAGTTGTTCTATTTTGTTCTTGTTTATCTTATGATTCTTTTGTTGGTTGCTGTATATTTGGGTTTTACTTGCTTTTCGTTGGGTTTTTTTTTGTTAGAAATGGAATTAAAAGTTCTCTCTTTTCAGATGATTGGTTGATTGTATTGGTAATATATTATGATATCTTCTGATTATGAACTAGTCCCCGATTGTGGTTTTGAACACTTGGTTATTTCCTCTCTTTTGCTGTGCATCCGACTATGGCCAAAATCATGCCATACTTTGGCTAATAGAACTACACACTTCATCAATAATACGATCTGATCTGAGGGTTTTTGGCAGTAAACTAACTCTCATCTTTTGGTAGTTAGGGCAAGTTTCTTTCTACCATTTACTATTTAGATCCTCTGAAGGATGTTACTTCGGTAGGTCTTCTGATAATTACAAATATAGTTTCTCTTAGGTTTTTGGATTCTCAGATAATAAGGGGATGAGTTGTCTCCCATTTTGGTTGTTTGAAATTCCATTTGCTTGATTGTCTTGGTTATAAATTTTTTTTTCTTTTTTTGTTTTTGTTTTTGTTTTGGTTGTAAATTTTACACTCAAAACTTCAGCTGTCATAGTTGGAGGCCAAACTGAAATCATTCAAAAGTCAAGAATTTTATTTTTTGAAATGTAGAAGACATGGATGTAGGTTGCCTATGAGGTTCTATTGGTATCACATCTTTGATCTGGAACGTGGATTTGATCAGGTCATCAAAGAAATCATTTATCATACTAAGGAAAATGAGCTCTCAAAGGCCTTCAGTGGTGGTTCATGTCACTGGATTTAGTAAATTCTTTGTGGTACTTGATAATCCAACAGAGAAAATCGTCACAAACCTGAAGCGATTTATGGAAAAGAGAGGATTACCTGAAGGTCTTGTTCTTGGTAGCTGCAATGTTCTTGAGACAGCAGGAGAAGGGGCGGTTCATGTACTTGATGAATTTTTTCAGAATGCCGTTGCCGTGGAAAATAGTTCAGACAGGGACAAAATCATTCTGGTAAATTTCTTACTTATTATATTTTGCTGTGCTTGAAACATGAGCTATAACAGTAGAAAAATTAGGATTACCAAGGTTCAACATTCTACTTGAAAGATTTCAAAGTCTCCAACATTGCCTTAGTTACAGGTTAAGGTTCCACATGTTGAAACAAGATTTTCAATCTCGACTCGTACCAGAGGTATATATACTATATTGTACTGATACTAATAGTGTACCATCATCACCTGAAACAGATCATATGAATCGGTTTTTCTATGATCATTTTACAATTCATTGAACAGTAGAAGCTAGAACATGTTTATCTGAGAAACCTGTAGTAGTGTTTCTTTTATGAAGTCATAAAATTGAGATTCCTAAATACGTAGTTGTGATCTTTCAGTTGCATCTTGGAGTCGATATTGGTGCAGCAAAATTTGCTATTGAGCATCAAGCGTTCAATGAGGCTACTTTTTTTTGTGAAGATGCAAAGGGATGGAAACCTGAGGTTAGCATGTGCTATGTTCTTGTACTCATAATCTTATTAATTGACAGTAGGAATCATCCATAAAGTATAAACAATGGCCTTGTGCTGGTAATCATGCAGAGAGAACCAATTGTGCCTTCTGATGGAAGCATCTCACGGGTTCGACAGGTACTTCAACCATTATACTTGTTAGAATGACTATTTCTTCATTGATAAGTTCATCCTGTAGCATTGAATTGAATCTAGTAAGCTACACTAACCTTCTAGGTAGCATACAAAATGGAAGTGTTGCAACCAGAAATATACGGTAGAATATTAGAATTAGCTTCTCTTTGACATGTTCAATCAACGTTTGACCTTTCCAACTGTTGCAGACTTCTCTTCCGGTCAATGAAATCGTGAATGCCTTGTCAAGGATGGGATATGCTGTATCACCTTCGGATGATGCTGGCAGGTACGTTTGCAATTATGTGTACTATCATTCGCTCAGGTTTGCAGAACAAAACAGAATACAGTCTCTCTTCGTACATGTTCCTTCATTCAAGACGATAGGCGAGGAAGCTCAGATGGAGTTTGTTGCTTCCCTTTTGCATGTGCTTGCGTCACTGAATTAAGTACTGCTGCCATTGTGATGCAAGGTCCCAGTACCTATAAACAGTTGTCTTGAATAAGATGGAATGAATTGGGTCCTTGTTTATGTTCGTCTGTGTGCTGAAACATGGTAAATCTGACATTGTATGCTTCAAAAGTGTAATGGTAAATTTGACATCTGTATGCTTCGAAGAGCAACAATTTCCTCTCATTTTGTTTTTCTTCTTATATGAGTTTGGATCAGTGGTTCAAACGAGCAAAGCAGAGCCTGGTCAAAAATTTCTCCACGAACCAAAAAATAGACATATGTTAACTAACATAATGTTACAATCTGTCAGCAGAGGTTGCTCGAGAACAACTGGGGCCGTTTAGAGAGTAGTAGACCACTTCCAAATCTACAAACATGAATCATAATACAAAGGGAAACAGCTTGTGGTCTACTCAGAACAAAGGCTCCAACTCACCTGTCCTTCCAGGATCCTCAGGTCACATGCACCATACCATCTCTCATTCTAGGTAAAGTGCAGATGTGGCTTACTTCGTACGAAATGTCTAGTCCACCAACTTACAATCCTAGGAAAGCACATTGTTTTCTAGCGTGCTCTGGTATCAACTTGGCGACTACCTCCATTGGCACCCCCTTCAACTCTAATTAGCACAAGAAAAAGAAGCGTCAGTTGATTCCATTACAGATTTTATTTTTTTTATAATAATTACTATTTTTGCCAAGACACACCATGAGGCTTGAAGTTAAAAAGAGGGGGCAGAAAACGGCCATTTGGTAAGCGAGCATTTGGGTCCCGCAGCTCATCAAAGAATGGATGAACTAGTGCTTCCAACTGTAGCAAGGAAGAAATTCAGCAGCTGCACACAAGCAATATCGATTCAAAGATAAGCAATGCCTACACTCACAGCAGTACATCGAAGGTTTGGAGAGTACTGTAAAAACCTAGATACAAGATCAACAGCTTCCGGGGGCATTCTCTTATGGAAGATCTGTTGAAAGAAGGTGATGTGCTCAGATTCAAAACAGAGAATTGAAAAGAAACCTTCTAAAGCACAAACAGGAAGTCGTCAAAAGTTGGTAATACACTGAAAACCATCTGGTGAATATATTGAAATCATCGTTATAGTACCTTGTGCCAAGGGTGTGCTTTAATCTGTGGGAATTTGAACTCCGTGTAATTTGGGTTCATACATTTAATTTCTTCTCTTGTTGGGGTACCTAAAACCTGCAACAACAGAATATATGAGATTGTACAAAGGAAAACATTTCATTTGATACAGAATCAATTTCATGAACCAGATACAAACCTTAATTATTTCTACCAGCTGGTCAACACCACTTTCACCAGGAAAGAGAGGCTGTTTTATGACAGATCAATTTAGTTAACATACGGTAGTACAAATCATAATTTGCACATTCACATAGTATGATCACGTACCTGTCCTAACAGTAGTTCAGCAAGCACACAACCAGCGGACCAGATGTCAATTGCAGTAGTATACTCGGTTGCCCCAAAAATAAGCTCAGGAGCTCTATAATACCGGGAACATATGTATGATATGTTAGGTTCACCTTTCACCTAGCAAAGCAAGAAAAAAAAGTCTCAGATGTGAAATTACAAAGGTCAAAGATGATTCTCAGAATTAGTGCAATTACCAAGACTTTTGCACTACCAAAGTCACACAGTTTCAGCTGATTTGTATGTGGGTTGACCTGTTCCACAATGACCCATATCAGTACACAATTCATTTGTAGGACAGAAAACACAAAAGTTAACGGTTATAACACTGTAAAGATAAAGAAACAACAAGATTTCTCATAATAAAAAAAACTTTCTATTTCATCTTCAGTTTTTATAAGTAGATGAGGTGCTTAAGGAAAAAACTAGATCACCATAAATTAAATGGGCAAGACAAAAGCATACCAGAAGATTTTGGGGTTTAATATCTCTGTGGCACACCCCAATACTACCATGGACGTATGCCAATGCTCTACATATCTGTTCAGAAAAGTAAAATGAAATCGTATCAATTGACCTCAAGTGCTTAAAATAAAATGTAAAATAGAAAACTTTCCAGCAATCAATTAAGAAAATACACTAAGATTCTTGTTATTATTGAAACCATTATTTCCGGACATCAGGAATTTGTTCCTAGAATTGCTGGCAAACAATTAATTAATATTGTTAAGATCACTTAAGATCATTAGAAAGCATATTGTTAATCCCTAGTACAATCTGTAGAACAATTAATCTACTCTTCACAAAAATAAAAGATGCCAATATTATATGTTCAAACTCACCTGGTACATGTACAGCTTCACATATATTAGTGGCATGCGTTGATTAATTTTGTTGTAGTGTTTGATAACACGGTGTACTGTCTCAGGCACATATTCAAGTACTAGGTTGAGATATAGTTCATCCTTCTCAGTCGTCGAAAAAAAGCAATGCCTCAAAGAAATAACGTTTGGATGGTCAAGAAGGCGCATAGTTTGTAGCTCCCGGTTCTTGTACCTCTTATCTTGAAGAACCTTTTTTATAGCCACAGTCTCACCCGTCTCTAGACATTTGGCCTGTTAAGAAATTAAAAGCGTAGAACGATTAAATAAACAGTGTATTAGATCATCTTGCACACAGCAGTAAACAAAAAAACTACATTAGGTTAGCTTACATGTGCTAAACAAAAGAATCATGCAATCACAATTAGTAGGAACAAACCGTCATAATTAAAATCAAAAGCTTCGGTAGAACAATATAATAACCAAATCGATACCTGGAAAACAACTCCAAATGATCCATGACCAACAACGCGCTCAGCCATGTAGCTTATAGTCTGCAATTAAAATGAACAACTTGTGAGATCATGTCTGCTGAACACAAAATCACTCGGTTAAAGAAAAAAAAAAAGTAAAGAAAGTTTAAATTTTAATTGCTTGGCGCACATTCAAAGGCAACCCTAAACCCTTTTAAAAGGCATTTTATTACTAGAAGAAAAGAGGTACAAACAGTTGTCGAAATTTCTTGTGTTTACTTAATCATTTTACCTGCTTTGGCTGGCCATTTTTCCCATTAATAGTTGTAACAATTATATGACCTGTTTCTGTCCCATTTCCATCAACTACTGTAGCTTCCACTTCCTGCAAAAGTTCATAAATCAGCCATGATTTACTAATTGTCTTAGTCTCATTTATCGATTTTTTTGGGAGGACCATGAAAGGCTTATCATGTACCTTATCATCCCTTATTTTCATATCACTCATCTCCTCCGGCAAATTTTCAACACCGACACCAGTGCCATTGGTGTTTTTCAACCTTGACGTGGGCACCATGCTGATTGAAGCCATATATTTGCAAAATAAACTATGTATGCCCAATTTCACTGTTTTTTATTCTGTTTCAAAAAGAATATGTCATTTACCTGCTGGGAAGCACATGAATCATGTCAAGAGGCAAAATGGATACGTGAAGAAAGATCTCAGCATTCTTTGTTAGAACAGTATGCAAGATAAAAAAAAACCAAGTCCATAAATTAACATTCAAAATCAAAGAATACAGAAAATTTCCACAAGGCACTAGATGGATAATAAGCATCCATTGAGAATAAGATTGGAAACAAATTATAAACCATGGAGATAATACCAATGGCGGTATATTATGTGACAAAAACAACACAAACTGAGCGTCACGAGAACCACGGTGAGCTTCAAGGTGTAACACATTGATCAGACGGAGCTACATTGTGCCAAAAAGAAGAATAAAAAAAAAAGCATTCTGCGTGAGCTGCTATGTCTGTTCACCGTGCTTACAGCACTAGATTTATATCTGTCAATATATGGAGCTAACAGAGGCTCAAGCTGTCTATTTAAATCCTCAACCTCTCCAATGTTGCATAGAAATAAAAGCATCGATCTCGTTGTTGCTTCAGTGGCACCAGAAATATAGAAAAATAGGATCTTTTCTGAAAGGAATACCCAAGTCTCCCAAACTGAGGAAAATCCTTAATGCTCTCATCAAGCATATGATAAATCCTAGGATGGTTAGTTCCAGGACACGACCTAAGACAAATCGGCATCCTATGTCTAAACAGAAAATTTGTTTTTCAAAAAGAGATCAACACGAGAACAGAGTGTCCGCTAAGGCCATATCTCCCACAAACAATCCAAAAAGAGTAAAAAAAAAAATACAAATCTCGAAAAAGGAAATTGCAGATTGTGGATGAAGAATCGAAGCCAAACTGATCTAACCGGAGAAAAACCAGCCCACAAGTTCTGAAGATAAGAATCAAAATGCTGACAAGGTCCAAACTCACAAATTTGCCGCGCTAATCGACGCCGATCACTCGGAAAACTTAACCAGATTGTCCTGCTCGCCGAATGTCCCTCCTCAAGCCACAGACCACTACTTGCTTCTCGCCACTGCTCCAGATCCAGATCAGAACCGGAGGGCTTTAATCTGCAGCAGTACCGGTCTCGCTTTGGGGGAAGTATAAATTTCTCAATCCCCGATGCGCAACAGCAGTAAAAGGCCAAAGCCTTATCGTAGTCCTCACTGACAACGTACCCTTTCCTTGACCGGTCAAACTCAATTCCAAAACCAAGTCATATTAATAGTAATTACCATTACCACGTCAGCAAGATAAGGATTTAAAAATAAACCTAAAATTTTTTCCCCTTTTTCCTGGATACGAAAAAGGGAATGTCCCCTCCGGACGTCACCCGATCACTCAAATCCAGCTTAGTTTTTCTGTCAATTACACGATATTCTTGCTTCCTAGGTGTCTTGGTTTATTTTGTATACCTAAAATACCCCTTAACTTATTTTTATCTTATACTTTTTATCAACGGTCTCAATACGCTGATTCTTCATCGTACGGCTAACGATAGGCCACGAGTGCCCCAAAATCTTTTGAGGATTGGTTAGTTTGGTAAATTCATGGTAAAGATACGGAGAAATGATTGGTCGCGACCGCCGGACTCGAGGACAGGCTGTCGCTGTCTTCAGCGTGGGCCAGGTTGTCGGGAAGTTGCCGCCGACGCCGTTCATTATTGCGGTCACGCCAACTGCCGGCTTAACGCAACATTTTACCCGACTTCCTAGTGGGGCCCAAATGGTTTTATTCTCAGAACGGTAGATCTGAGTATAGTAGTACGGGTATGGATAAATTTGTTCAAAAAGATGGTCAATGCAGCAAGGGTATCGCGGGAGGGAGCAGGTTTAGTCGCATTAAAAATCTGCAGGGAGGTCAAAGTGCAGTCGGCGTGCCCTTTGACCCGACCTGCAGTTGAAAGTAGGCCGTCGGATGGCCGGGAGATTTGCGGCATTTGGGGGACAACTTTCTCGATTCGCGATGGAACGAGCGATTTTCAAGCGGAGTTCAGCAAGGGCTTTGGAATTAGTTTCACTTATCTTACAGCATCCTATTATTTTCTATCAAACAAATCCTATTTTTAATTATGCACTCTTCTCTTCCTGTTTTGTACTCTCCCCTCTCTCACCCGCTACTCTACTCTTCCTACCATTACTATCTCTCTCCTCTCCTCCCTTGCTTGTCGGACGTGACGTGCTCGCCTCTCTGTGCTTGCTCTTTCTAGAAAGAACTGGGAATTCAGGCTCGCTTTGTCTGACTATTCTTATCTTGCACAGCGCTCACCAAATTCGCTTGCCAAACTCACTTTTCTTTCTCCGCTTGTTTCTTGTAAAAAGATTGAGAATTTAAGCTCGCCTCACATTCTCATTCACTTCTCTGCCCTCAGCCTCGCTCCCTACTCAACACTTGCTGGGCATATTCTTTCTCTCCACGTTTGCTCCCTTTAAAGGTGATTCTTTCGCTTAATGTATACCCTTTTTTAAATAGCATAAAATGAGATGTAATATGCATATAATAAAGTAGAACCTACATATATTAAGATAGAATTTATATACGATAAGATAGAACTTGCATATGTTAACGTAGAACTTGCATATATTGAAGTAGAAATACATATGTTAAGTTATAACCTGCATGCTAAAGTAAAATTTGCATATAATAAAGTAAAACTTGCATATAATAAGATAAAACCAGTATGTACTAAAGTAGAACCTACATCTAATAAGGTAGAATATGTATATATTAAGGTAGAACTTATATTTGATAAAATAGAACCTATATATAATAAGGTAGGACATGTATATAATGAGGTAGAACTTGCATATGTTAAGATATAACTTGCATATAATAAGGTATAACTTGCATATGGTAAGGTAGAACCTATATAAGTGAAGGTAGAATATGCATGTGATAATGTATAACCTATCTTAAATAAGGTAGAACTTATATATATTAAGGTAGAATCTGTATATTTTAAGATAGAACTTGCATATGATAAGAGAGAACTTTCGTATGAAATAAGATAGAACTTGCATATGATATAGTAGAACTTGTACCAAATAAGGAAGTAGAACTTGTATCAGATATATAATGTAGAATTTGTTTTGTGTTCTAAACCGATAATTTTGTACAATATTTCTTTAGGTGAACAATGGATTCAAGTATGATAGGGACTAATGAGGGTAAGACATAATCAATAATTAGAGATATAACAATAATGAAGAAAGTTATGCAACAAATAAGATTTCAATTTATTATAATTGTTATCCTATAAATTATAAATTTTATATTAAAATATTTTAATAGGAATCTTGTGAACAACTTGAAAGCTTGTCAAATGACCCACAAGTTGCTATAGAGTTTTTATGTAAAGAAAACACTTATATATTTTACAATGACTATATTAAGAGGATGAGTTTTAGTATCAAAAGATTTAGTACTGAGCATAGAAAAGATGATTTATTAAAGTTTAAAAATTTTATGTGTAGTAATTAAGGGACTTGACAAATATACTATAGACATGTCAGTAACAATCCCCAAATGTATGGAAGTTATGATGTCTAGAGTTAAAATATAATCATAAAAAAATTAGTTCTAATAAAGTTCATATACTTAGATCATATAGCAGGATTTTGCTATATTAACGTGTTATAAGACCCTACTTAAGTGAGTTTAGCAGGGCCGCGGGGAAAACCGTCCGCCTATACAAATGAGAGGGTGTAGGTTTGAACCCTACCCATTTTTGGACTCCTACGTTTCCACATTAAAGCCTTTTTTTAATAAAGTTTTATAAAATTAATTTTATATTATAAAATCAAAATCTTGCAAAATTAAAATCTTAAAAAATTAAAACTATACAAAATCAAAACTAAAACTTTATAAATCAAAAGTTCATAAAATCAATACTTTATAAATAAAATATTTACAAAATTAAATCTTTATAAAATAATATTATATGTAAAATAAAATATTTATTAATAAAGTCTTTATAGATAATAATTTTTATAAAATATAATTATTATAATGAGAATGATAATATTTCTAATCAAATTATAATCAGTTTTATAGAATCTAAAAAGTAGGAATTGTTTTTGTTATATTTGTATAATATATATTTAACTATTTATGTATTGTATAATCGTGGTAATTGTCATGTTAAAAATATTTATATTATTAAAAGTTTTTATAATATAATATATAATTTTCTGCCACAGTAATCTACAATACAATTTTCAACTAATAATATAATCCTACATAACACTTACCATTTTTGCTGAAGCTTGATAACACTTATCATATAAGCTCCACAAAAATGCAGCCTTAATCTACATTCTTTTATTCTACTTTACATCCAGCTCAAGCTTCATATCTCCCAAGAGGCAAAACAATCTCAAGCGTCCACTATTCACATGGTTAGTGTTGACTTGGGCTAATTTCAAAATAAAATAAGTCAATTTCTGATTAATTGATTAACTTAGTGTAGACTTGGGCTAATTTGAAAATAAACTAGGTCAATACCTAATTAATTGATTAACTTATAAAGAAAACTGGATGGTCATGTCTAGGTCCATAGCTAGTTATGTTCTAATTTGACACGTGTTGGTTATTCGAAAACAATAACTACTCTTTCTTATTCTTACTCAAGCAATTTGTAGATATGTGAGAATGAGTTTTCTTATTTGTTATATAAACTAAATGAAGGAGCACCATTCAAACCAAAGCGTGATTGAGAAGAGGAAATAAATAGTCTAGTACAATATAAGAAGTCATGATTGATGTTTAAGAGATCATGAGTGAATAGGTGATAGGTACCTACAAGTGCATGAGTCCATCGAAGTAGTAAAATATTGATTTCACAGGGACTAATGGGTAAGTACCGACTAATCTCAAACTCACTAGCTAGACAATATCAAAATCGGTGTGATTCAAATAACTAAGTTGATTATATACACAAGAGTATAGACGACAGGAGTTGGATGAGATAAATTTGGATAACAGATAAATCAGAATATGGGTTCACCACTTTGACATCTTATGGTGGAATAACTGAACTCCAAAACTAACTTCCTATCTAGCTCAAGAGAATTTGTACCGAAGGTACAGGTTGCCCTCTTTCAGTAACACAACCTGGTGTTCTTTTGGAGCGACCTTTAGAGCAATCTCCTACATTTTGGCTTACCACCCCAAGATGAACTCAATGCACACCCGACGAACATTGCTCCCTCCGATAGGCCTCCCCCACTCTCGTGGATCGGTTATCGATCTAATCCAAATGGGTCCGGCACGCAGGTGACCTTTTAACCTACCCGACGCGTCTGAGGCCCTAACACTCGTACCAGGGGAGTATAAGCTCAAGCGCTCCCTTTTAGGAGACGCAGGCAAGGTACACAATAAGGATTAGATAAACCTTTGACCCAAATGGTTCCAACGTGCAGGTGACCTTTCAGCCTACCCGACACGTCTAAGGCCCTAACACTCGCACCAGGGGAGTATAGGCTCAAGCGCTACCTTTCAAGAGACGCAGACAAAGCATACAATAAGGGTTAAGCAAAGATTCAATGTACTTGGAGCATGATTATTCCAAACATAAGACAATCAATGGGGCTCCCCCAAATCCTGATTAATGATTTAAGCTACAATTTTCATAACAGAGATACAGGCAACAAGCAACACAAGTTCATACATTCTCAAGTACACACAAGAGTGTCTTAGGAGATTAAATCTTAGACTACCCTTACACAGATTACGCACAAGGTTGAACAAAAATTGATAATGAGTTGGGAGTCTTTCCTTACAGATTTTCTCTTTCAGATACGTACGCAAATTTGATCTTCAATCTTCCCCTTTTACGTAGCCCTTGTTCCAAGCGATTACTTCTCTTTCCTCTCCAAAATCCAGCCTCGCTCCTTCTTTCAGGCTTCTCTCCAAAGCTATATCTCCTTCTTGTGGACTGCTGGTCCCTCCTTTGTCCCCTATGAAGCTCCTTTTTACCCCTAGGGAATCAACCGTTGCTCCCTTTCCCAGAACCTGCGAAACCTGCATTCTCCTCCTCCTCACGTAACTTCCATTATCATGAAAGTTTTCCCTCCAAAAGGTTCCTTTAGGGTCTCTGGTCGAGAGGGGAGAAGTTACCTAGTTGTCCTCCTTCTTCCCTTTTGATTAGGTCAAGGAAACCCTGGTTAAAATCGCAGTTTCGAAACAGGTGGGGTCCACGATCACGAGCATGATTCTGGTCATGATCCGCTCAAGATTGCTCAATTTCATCTTCTAGGCGTAGAGGCAAATCGCAGGCGTGATTTTGGTCGTGACCCGGTTGTGATTCCTAGAGAAGGCTCCAATCATTTTGAAAATCTACAGTTAGACTCTTCTTGATGCTAGGAGAACTCTATTAAACTTGAATGCCCAAAATCTACCCATTTAGTGGTTGTTTTAACTTGAAAACACAAAAATACCAAAAAGGGTATAGATTCTATCCATGTATTGAAATTAAGGCATTTATAGGGTGTAGACTAGAGAATGGAGATGATTTTGTTAGTGAATTATACATAAAATGTTATATAAATATGCGTCAATAATAGATGACTATGGATGTATAAAGGGAAAGAAAGAAGCTTCTTTACTCAACAACAAAGGATGACACCTTTCAATGCATGATTAGAAAGTTCTCCGTCATCCAATAGGTACCAAATTGTGAGGTTGATTGATCCTAAAGTATCAGTCTAATTCATTAATTGAATCATAATATTGTCTTGTTCTATTAAGGCCTTGTTTTGCCATCTGGCACAGTGGCACGCGGCCTCGCGCCACATCAAATGTGGTTTTTTCCTTATGTGGTTGGGTTGCTATGCAACTTGATAAGAAAAAATTCTGGTTGCACATGGAAGTACTATGAGTTGCTGCTTGTTGTATGGTGCATGACTGTTTGTAAATGCAGCCAGAACAGTAAAGATTATGCTAGAATTATCTCAAAGATTCAATTAGCTCTCTTCCCTAACAAAGTTGAGCATACAAGTGAAAACTTTCCTAGCTAACGAGAATTGCAATTAAGCTCTGTACAAATATGTATACAATATTTCTATAAATACATATGTATTATTATCCATCTAGAAATTTTGAGAAAAACAATACAATTCTTCTTTACTGTCTCTCGTATTATTCTCCACTTAACTCAACATGGTATCAGTGCATCACGTTCTCGCTGCTCTTTATCTTGCTAAATAAAATCAATATTGATCATCTCCTGGATGCTTGCGTGATTCTCTGGAATTTCCTAAGAATGCAAGCTTTCTTCGTATTTATTTGCTGCCAATCGCTGGTTCGAGTACAGAAGCAATAGTTTTTTTTTCTACATCTCTATTTACCACTTGAAGCTCGTGGCTATTTGATACTTGCATCTAAAGCTTCTTTGTGATCTCTCTTTTAATTGCTCTTTGTTGCCGAGAAAGAGAAGTAGTACAAGAATCACCTCAGAGAGACTCTTTATTTATAATAGATCAGTGGTTATTCTTGATGATTATTTTTTATTAAATTTAATATATATAAATATTTTAAATATAATGAAGAATGAGTCTAGGTCATGTAATGAATAAATTAATTAAATATATTAGCCAAACATGATCAAGCATAAATAAAAATATTCAAATAAATTTGCTTAACCTCCAATTAGCAAATATATTAATTATTTAATTTTGTATGCGCTTATTAAAATTTCACAATTAAATATTTAATTATAAAATGCACCTATACAAAATCTATCCCCCAGGGACATTATTTATGCAAATGTATATGTGCACAGATGTACAAATTTGCATAACAACGACAATGTTAGGATAACTTATCTATAAAATAGATGTGATACACATATCCCATTAGACCATGCTTAGGTCCTAGGGCATAATCACTAACAATACTGTCATTCACAGTGGTGGCAATAATTACTATGTTGGAGGTCGTGGTAAGATGGCAAATATGTTTTATTCCAGGATATTATGCCCATGAATGCAACAAAAGGTATGATACAAACTTTGCTTTTGGGGGGGGGGGGGGGGGGTTGTTAAAGGCAACACCGCAACAACAAATAAGATTCCAAACTTACCCAAAAGCGTACTCGACAATGGTGTCATCATATAACCCAATTGAATCAATACCTCCGTATGCATGCTATCCAGACTCTAGAGCAACACATTCTGGCACACCAAATATTCATACCTTGCAAGAAGTAGTGACATATGATGGTCATGACGAAGTACAAGTCGGCAATAGTACAAGTTGTGGTAATGAATATTTGGTATTAAAGTCATCTGACTAACCCTGAGGGACATTCATTTATTAGTCGAGAAAGATTTATAAATTATCATGTGTTACACACCAATTAGCTAAATTGCCTAGGCAACGAATTAAATACCCCTAACAATTTGAATTTATCAAATAGTCATCTCAATTTTATAATCTCTCCAGGGCAATCATCCATGCTTACAGCAAAGAATAATAATAAGGTTGTAGAACAAAATAAAATTTACAAATTGATACAAATTGCTAGAATTGTTACACATTATTGAAGAACAACAAATATAGAATAAAACTACAATTTAATCATGTTCTTGTTCAGATTCTACACTAATATCTCGACTAGATAGATCATCATCAAATTTACTTACGTCCTTATAATCATCCTCTTCTAAATTTTCTTTAAATATGAGCGCATGATGACAACAGGAGGAAACATCACACAAAAACACACATTTCTAGGCATACACCACCAGTAGATTAGTACTAGATAGAAATTACTCTGCATCTTCATCGTCATCTTCAGGCAACTCAAGCTCCTCAGCATTATCCATTCCAGCAGATTCTCTACTTTCAGGTAATTGATGCCGCGCATCTTTAATAGCTTGTTTAGTACGAAGAAAAAGAGAAGGAAATGGATGTAAAGTTAGAAGAAAAATTATAAAATCGTGTTTAGTAGAATGGATGGAAATAAAGAAGGAAAAATGAAAAGAAAGTGAGAAGGAAAATAGCTCTATTTGTTTTCCGTCCAAATTAGGCGGAAAATCAGACGGAAAGTTAGATTTGCCCTTCTTATACCTATTTTCACCCTTTTCTTTTTTATGCTCACTCTCCCTCTCATGCTTTTCTTGCAACCTTCTTCATTATCGTTGTCATTGTCGTCGTCATTGCTATCGTTGTCATCGCCATCGCCATCGCCATTGCTGTTGTCGTCATCATCGTCGTTGTCGTCGCCTCTTCACCATTGCTTCTTATCTCTCATCGTCGCCATTTCACTGTTGTCTTTTATCGTCGTCATCGATATAAAAATAAAAAAAATAAAATATATTTATCAATCTTTCTAACTTTCTTTCCTTCTAAATAAACACAATGATGAAAAATCTTATTATTTTCTTTCTTTTTTTATTTTTTCTTACTTTCTTTTCTTTTTAATTTTCTTTCTTTCCTACTAAACACAACATAAATGACTGGGAGAAACATTCCATGAACAGTCAATCGCCAATCAAATGAGGATAACCCCGTAACATGTCAAAGATACAATTAGATTGGTGACAAGCATTTCTGTGAAACCGTCTACCAGCCATGCACAGTACATGAATTAAAAAAAAAACACACATTTCAAGAGAACTTCACAACAAGCATTTCATTGAGGCATTAACAATAAATACTTCATTCTCACAAAGAAAACTTGATAACAAAAAGATTAATTAGATGCGAGCAAAAGTGTTGCAGCTTCCCCACTGTTCGTCATTCCAACTTCCATATTTAGAATATGTTAACGCTTAAGACTCAAGGAGACTGCTAGCTAAAGAGGTGGAAACAGTACAAAAACAGATTAAATTTTGAAAAAAAAAAAAAAGAAAACCCCACAGAACTCCATCATACTAAAGCTGAAGAAATTAGATGTGACCTTCAAAAGATGAATTACCTAACAAAAAAAAGCTGTTTGCATCCTTTGTTCAAGTTGTGATACAAACATATTATATACAAGCCAAACTACTTTTTGGTAGTCCTGTATTTAACAAGATTTCAGGTAACAAGTACTTGTAAATGTAGGGAGGAAAGAAAAATAAAAGAAAAAAATAATTATGGAATACAAAAGTAGGATAACTGGAAAGTTTTAAGTTTTCCTTACATTATGTTTCCTAGAGGTAAAACGAAAAAGAAAAAAAGAAAACTATATTATCATTCATTACCTTTAGGAAATAGAGAAGAATGGAAAAGTTGAAGAAAAATTAAGGTATTGTTCTGCTGTATGGATTTCATCTCATTTGGACAAAAATCAACGAGCAAATTAAAAAAAAAAACTAATGAAAAAAAAAATTCTCACATATCATATCAAGAATACCCAAACTTTTTCAATAGCAGAAAAAAACATAGATTGCGCACCAAGTCCCGGTTGAATACCTAGAAAAGACACAATAGCATTATGCATTGCAGGTTTGCTGGCTTCTTTAGCAGCGTCAAGAAGATATGGGAGCTCTAAGAACTGCAAAAACAACTCTGAGGGTTCCTACAGTTACTGTAACAGTTCAGTCGAGAACATTAAACATCAACTTCAAAATAGTGAACTACAAAATGTATAATGTAAAGATTTCAAGATCAATCAATTCAGCCTTTCTTTCTTTTCATTAGAGACAGGATGGTAAGGGGATTCTGTTACAATTGTAGCTTCAAAAACTCACTTTAAAAATTACCATCTAGCATAAATCATATTTTCAATACATGTACAAGCTCGGTTCAGATAAGAATTGACAAAGTTGAGTAGATTTAAAATATGTACTTAATTTTCAATACATAACATAACTTTTATTTTGCCCCCTTTCAGAACCGGACAAGGACGAAAAAGGAACTCACTAGATTTGCTTTAAACATACTGGATGGATTCGGTAACTAGAATAAAATCACTTTTATCTCACGCCCAACTTCATACTCGATCGCGTTTTTGGTCGGAGGATATGCACCCACATATAGTCAAGCGAGAAGACACTTGGGTGGGGCGGTGGGGATCGCAGCGGGCAAGCCGCAGGTTTGACTTCAGAGCAATCGAACCGAATTAGCTACCAATTATGTCACGCCCCGGTCGGATCGGTCTAGAATGAGCGCTTATCCGCTTCCTAGAGCCGTCCGGCGGAATACCAGAACGTAACTCGCCCTAGGGTTTCCGACCCCAAAATCGAAACCCTAATCTTCCCGGATAATTTTTATCCCCAAATACAAGATCGCACGGAGAAAACCCTAACCCCAATTTAGAAATCCGGAAAAGAACGGAACCCTAAATTAAGATACCTTCTCGGTCAAAATCAATTTTGACCAAATCAACGCTGGTTGCCGAATTTCCCTTCGCTGACGTCAGCCACTCGACTGCTGACGTCACCTGCCGATTTCGTTCGCCGCTCGCGAATTCGAAATCCCGCTCCTAATTTCGCCTCGCTGACGTCACGCCGACGTCAGCCTCCAAATCGATTTCGTTCTGTTTTGACCATTGACTTCTGCCTCGTTTCGAACGCCGAGCGTTCGAAACGCTCGTGTCGTCTTCAACCTCGCGCCGAAGCCGTTGTCTTCACGCGTCGAACGCGCGTCTGCGTTCGACGCTGCCGTCGCCGGAGAAGGAAGGCCGCCGCCTTCCGTCGTCGTTGAACAGGGGAAGGGAACATATGAAAGGAAGAAGCTTTATTACCTCTGCAAAGCTTACAACGTCTCTCAACCGACGACCTCCGTCGGTGCCCGCTTCCCCTCCCTCACCGGTGATTCCGGTTACATGCTCTCCTTGATCTCACTCTCTCGTCGACGCCGCTGCGCCGACCTTCGCCCCTTGGCGGCATCAGAGCCCAGCTCTGGAAGGGCGACGGCGCCTCGCCACCGCCGGTGGAGTCGCCCCCGGCGCTCTCTGTGTGGTGACGCCTCTGCGCACACCGATCTCGTCGCCTTCAAGCTTCTTATAGAGAAGCTTTGCCGCGTCCTCCTTCGTCGCTCACCCCGTAAGCGCCGTCTCTGTCGCGTGGACCGCGTCTTCCGCCGAAGCTCGCGTGAAGACCGGGAAGGAGACGCTGCCTCTTTGCTCGACGCCGCGTCCGCCTTTCTCGGCGAGCCAGCGTCCCGTCGTCCGAAAACCTCGCCCAAGCAATCCGCTCGCGAAGCTGCATCCCGTGTGGCTTCGTCCGCTTCTTCCGCCAGGACGCGATCGCGCCGCGTCCTCGTCCACCGCGCGTCGAGTTTCCGCTTCGCTCGCGCGTCCGCTTTGATCGCGTTGAAGCCGAAGCTCGCGCCGCTCTCTCCGAAGCTTTCGCACGCTGCGTCGCCCGCGCGTGTCTGCACACGCGTGTCGCTGACTCGGCAGCGCTCTCCTCAATCGGGTGTTGACCCGATTTTGACCCAGGATTGGGTCTCTGTGTGGGCTTGGGCTTGTGTTTCGGGCCTGGGCCGGACCGCCTGAACCGGGCCCTGACAATACTCCCCCACCTGATTTGAACATCGCCCTCGATGTTCCATGCAAGCTGAACACTGGCCCTCCAATGTTCAAAGTCCTCCCTCCTCTGATGATGAGTGTTTGCTGCACCATGCTTATAGCAACCTGCATCAACAAATTTGTCAAGGATAATCTTGCTTCACCATGTTTGCTGAATCTCAGCTGAACCTCGATGTCCCTGACACCGGCATCGACGCCCCTGGCGCCGGCATCAACGCCCCTGGCGCCGGCATCAATGCTATGCATTGGCATCAACACGCCCTGGTGTTGGCATCAACGCCCCCTGGGGTTGGCATCAACACGCCTTAGTGTTGGCATCAATGCTATGCATTGGCATCAGAGCCCCTGCTCTGGAAGTGATCTTGCAATCACTGAGCTCTTATAGAGTCTCCTTCGATATCCCCTGACATCGGCATCGACGTCCCTGACATCGGCATCAATGCCCTTAGACATTGGCATCAACACTCCCTGGTGTTGGCATCAGGACCCCTGCCCTGGAAGGACGACACTCCTTGTCGCCGATGGATCACTTTAACCTCTGATACCTGTTGTCACGCCCCGGTCGGATCGGTCTAGAATGAGCGCTTATCCGCTTCCTAGAGCCGTCCGGCGGAATACCAGAACGTAACTCGCCCTAGGGTTTCCGACCCCAAAATCGAAACCCTAATCTTCCCGGATAATTTTTATCCCCAAATACAAGATCGCACGGAGAAAACCCTAACCCCAATTTAGAAATCCGGAAAAGAACGGAACCCTAAATTAAGATACCTTCTCGGTCAAAATCAATTTTGACCAAATCAACGCTGGTTGCCGAATTTCCCTTCGCTGACGTCAGCCACTCGACTGCTGACGTCACCTGCCGATTTCGTTCGTCGCTCGCGAATTCGAAATCCCGCTCCTAATTTCGCCTCGCTGACGTCACGCCGACGTCAGCCTCCAAATCGATTTCCGAATCGATTTCGTTCTGTTTTGACCGTTGACTTCTGCCTCGTTTCGAACGCCGAGCGTTCGAAACGCTCGTGTCGTCTTCAACCTCGCGCCGAAGCCGTTGTCTTCACGCGTCGAACGCGCGTCTGCGTTCGACGCTGCCGTCGCCGGAGAAGGAAGGCCGCCGCCTTCCGTCGTCGTTGAACAGGGGAAGGGAACATATGAAAGGAAGAAGCTTTATTACCTCTGCAAAGCTTACAACGTCTCTCAACCGACGACCTCCGTCGGTGCCCGCTTCCCCTCCCTCACCGGTGATTCCGGTTACATGCTCTCCTTGATCTCACTCTCTCGTCGACGCCGCTGCGCCGACCTTCGCCCCTTGGCGGCATCAGAGCCCAGCTCTGGAAGGGCGACGGCGCCTCGCCGCCGCCGGTGGAGTCGCCCCCGGCGCTCTCTGTGTGGTGACGCCTCTGCGCACACCGATCTCGTCGCCTTCAAGCTTCTTATAGAGAAGCTTTGCCGCGTCCTCCTTCGTCGCTCACCCCGTAAGCGCCGTCTCTGTCGCGTGGACCGCGTCTTCCGCCGAAGCTCGCGTGAAGACCGGGAAGGAGACGCTGCCTCTTTGCTCGACGCCGCGTCCGCCTTTCTCGGCGAGCCAGCGTCCCGTCGTCCGAAAACCTCGCCCAAGCAATCCGCTCGCGAAGCTGCATCCCGTGTGGCTTCGTCCGCTTCTTCCGCCAGGACGCGATCGCGCCGCGTCCTCGTCCACCGCGTGTCGAGTTTCCGCTTCGCTCGCGCGTCCGCTTTGATCGCGTTGAAGCCGAAGCTCGCGCCGCTCTCTCCGAAGCTTTCGCACGCTGCGTCGCCCGCGCGTGTCTGCACACGCGTGTCGCTGACTCGGCAGCGCTCTCCTCAATCGGGTGTTGACCCGATTTTGACCCAGGATTGGGTCTCTGTGTGGGCTTGGGCTTGTGTTTCGGGCCTGAGCCGGACCGCTTGAACCGGGCCCTGACAAATTACGATTTAAGCGATGAACCGGACAAGAGAGTCCGTAGACCGAACCCACGTGTGTTGGAATATAGTTTTTAAAAAAGAAAAAAAAAAACATATAACCGTTGGAAATGACAACGGCTATAAATTATAGCCGTCGCAACGGTACGGTCGTCACTTGCTCTCTCTGTACCAAAGTCCATTTCTCTCGCTCAGCGACGCGTGGCGTGAGGCAGCACTGCCCTTCCAGTCTTCTCCCTTGTCTCGGCGACGAGGCTCCCCGTTGGCCAAGCGACTTAGCGCAAGGACGAACGGCGCCGCCGAATCGACTCGCAGCATTTCCCTTATTCGACTCAGCGCCCCTGTTCCTTCAAAGTCCGGTCACGCATTCTCCTCTTCAGATCGCACCTCCACTCCGAAGCATCCGCTCATCCACTGGCTGGATCGTCTAGATTAACTTTTTTCTTGTTTTAGATCTCAACTTTTTATTGTTGTTTCTGCTGTTTTCTTGGATTTTTCTCTTTTTTGTCATTGGATTGCTGTTAACATGGATGCAGGAAGCTTTTCTTCTTCTGTTTTCTTGGATAGCAAGCCTCCGGCGCCGACGCATCCTTTCTTCCATGAATCCGATATCTTCTCATCTTCACCATCTGTTAGACCACCTTCAAAGCAGCAACGACACATTCGCCAAGTATGTATATTGGATGCTCCAGATATAGTGGATGACTATTACTTGAATTTGCTGGATTGGGGTAGCGCCAATGTGTTGTCAATTGCACTCGACAACGCTGTGTACCTGTGGGACGCTTCAGATGGGTCTATTTCAGAGCTCCTAACCGTGGAGGACGACGCTGGGCCTGTCACCAGTGTCAGTTGGGGTCCGGACGGGCGCCACATAGCTGTGGGATTGAATTCTTCAGACATTCAGCTGTGGGACTCTAGTTCCAACCGCTTGGTAAAATATTTGTTCTTTGTGATTTTGGATTGATCATTGGAGCTAAAAGATTGTATAATCTTTGTTCTCTGTTTGACTGTGCTGTGCAGCTGAGGACTCTCAGAGGGGTGCATGGTTCTAGGGTTGGTTCTTTGGATTGGAACAATAATATTTTGACCACAGGAGGCATGGACGGTGTAATAATTAATAATGATGTGAGGCTGAGATGTCACGTGATACAAATCTATCTGGGTCACCAACAGCAAGTGTGTGGGCTCAAGTGGTCAGGATCTGGGAAGCAATTGGCTAGCGGAGGCAACGACAATCTTTTACACATCTGGGACATCTCCATGGCCTCCTCAAACCAGTCTCCTGGTCAAAATCAGTGGCTCCACAGGTTGGATGACCACATGGCTGCCGTCAAAGCCCTTGCTTGGTGCCCTTTTCAGACTGATCTCCTCGCATCCGGTGGTGGAGGAAACGATCAGTGCATCAAGTTCTGGAATACACACACCGGTGCCTGCCTGAACTCGGTTGACACTGGATCTCAAGTTTGTTCTCTACTGTGGAGCAAGAATGAGCGTGAGCTGCTTAGCTCGCATGGATTTACTCAGAATCAGCTGACCTTGTGGAAGTATCCTTCAATGGTTAAGATTGCCAAGCTCAATGGACACACTTGTCGAGTTTTGTTCATGGCACAGGTACATGAACCAATGTTTAGAGAATACCAAATTGTTGTTTTTAAATTCAAATTTTCTAATACATCTTATTACATTGCAGAGTCCAGATGGGTGCACTGTTGCATCTGCCGCAGCAGATGAGACTCTTAGGTTGTGGAACGTATTTGGGACTCCTGCAACCCAAAAGCTTTTCCCCAAGTCTACAAATGTAGAGATGCATGAGAGTCAAATTTTCTAGCAACTCTTGACTTAGTGTACAAGTCACTGATATTTTTTATCCTTTTATAATAAAGTTGTGTAAGCTTCATTGAGAAGCTAGCGAAGAATTTTCTGCAATTGTTTGAATATTATAATTTGTTCAAGAATCTTCTGCAGCTCTCTAATAATCAGTCAAGCCTTGACTTTGTGGGATCGTCTGTAAATTTCATGCACAAGGCACTTTGTTGCTCTGTCATAAAATGAAGCGTCTTTCATGCACTTGCTCTGTGCTGCTTTTTGTGAAAGACGACAAGTGTTTGATGTACATTTTCTCAGGAATAGAGGAGTCTCTTGTTCTTCCATGGATGTATCCACAATTGCGGAATCACGAAAATTGTTAGTGTTTGAATTGTTTGGTGTTAAGTCAAAGAGGAATTATTGTTAAATCACATCGAATTATACATAAAGTATCTTCCACATTAGAATTTTATTAAACCATTTATTAAAAAAAAAAGATTTCTTTAAAGAAATGTCCACATTACATAATATCATAAAATGAAAACGGGTATAAAGTTAAAATGAAAACGGCTGTTTACTCAATTGAAAACTATTGATATCTTTCAGTAATTGACTGATGAGGGAGAAAGAGGAAGATTTGTTGAACTGACCAACAGATATTGATACACATTACTTTAGTTAAACATAAATGCTAGAGTTTTGAGAAAAAGTTAGTAGTAACGGTAAACATGCTGCTAAATATAATTGAGTTTTGCGATATAAATTACTAGTATATTTCCTATGTATAAGAGATGCTTAAAGCTAATGAGCCTGCGCATTTAGTGACTGTTGGGTGAACCTGGTTGCCTTATCAGGGGGACAGGGAAAGATATTTGTGTTACTTGCAATTGCTTGCTGAGATCAGAATAAGAGAGGAGTTGCAGTTAGTTACGGACAACAGGAACCAAGAGAGAAAAGTGAAGTAAGGTAATTTTAAATAAAATGAATTAATTCAATTGGTGCTTCTCGTAAGGTAATTTTAAACAAAATGAATTAATTCAATTGGTACTTCTCCATTTCCTATAATCAACTTGGGTTTGGTTCACACTTGGTTCTGATTTAACTATAGATTATTTGTTTTTATCATCAAGCCACCTGGCCAATACTTGAGAAAAAGATGAAGTATGAACCTAAATATCAAATGATTTTTAAATTTTATAGTACTAGTATAATTGTGTGCAAGATTAGTGTGTATTTGGCTTAGCTTTTTGCATTGACTATTGTCACCCTTTGCAAGTTTCTTTAGAAAGCTGAATTTACTCTCTGCTTTTTAATATTGTAACAATTGTCTATCCAAAAGCGGAAAGCAGTAATCTAAGGTTAATGCAGTCATAACTATATATATTCGCACATGGAAGCAAATCTAAATTGGCTTTATTTGCAGGTATAAGATGGGGATATGGGCGTCAAAAAAACCCGAACCAAAACTTGAACTTAAAAAAAAAACATACAAGAGTATCAAGAAAGCGCTGAACCAGTCTATTCTTAACGATGATGATCTTGAACAATATTGGTCAGAGTTGTCTGAGGGAAGTGCTAGGTGAACCTAGTGAAAACAAGTCTAACTATAAGTTCATGGAAGATACTGCCACAATTTCACGTATAGATCATCCAAACGTAACAGAGCAATGGCATCCACAACATCAAATCCGAGCATGAAAGCATGAACAAAGTCTGCACATTTTTGTAAGTTGCTCACATCTGGGGTATCTGTTCTCGTCTTAAGCTCCACCTTCCGTGCCTGCAAGAGATACGAACCTCAAAATGTAAAGGCTAAAAAAATTAATAAAAAGGTATACATAGCAGAGGCAAACAAACAAAGTAATTTGTAGATAACATAATGCTCCACTAAATCAACAACACCTGCAAAACAAAACACGCAGAAAACATAATGCTGTATGAAGGATACAAGTATCATTCATCATCCAATTGAACCACGTAACATTGAATGAAGTAGCTTTGTTAAATGCAAATTCATTTCACCAAAATTGCAAGCACTTAATTCCCTAAAATGATGATATCCATTCTTCCCTAAATTTACCTAAACAAACACACAAGTTCAAAGAGGTCAATTCAACCAAAACCTATTTTGTCTCAAGAAAAAACAGCCAACTGGCCTGTTAGTTACATGAAGCCCCTTTCTATAAACCTGTAATTCAATAAGCAGGGAATTAGGTAGCTTAAGTATCGGGTCTAGTATTAGGTAAAACCTGAACTATGCCACAATGTTTACTGGGCCAGAATACAACATAGCAGAGCCTTGTGTTTATTGTTTATGCCATAAGCCACTTGAAAGAGCATCTTTGTCCACCTTACTTAATGCTCACAGGGCGAATGCCAACATCAGTGCTCTCTCCTCCAGCAGCTACAAGATCAAGCAAGAGAAGGTTTATTGGATCAATTAATCACCAATAAAGCCTGCAAGCAATTCATGAAAGCACGGCTCCAACATATTACATTAAGCACCACAATCCTCCATGATTGCCAAGCTTGAGATAGAACACCATCGTCCCCGCATGTGGTGAAGAATGAAGCTCTAGCAAAGCCTATTTTTCCATTAGCTACAGAAATGAAAGAGAAGCTGGTGTGGGGTGCTGCATGATAGGTTGGCTCAACTGCCATCTGTGGCAAAGAAACATGGTGATAGTGCATCAAATCCCTCCAATTCAACTGCATATAATTGTCCTTGCCCAATCAAGAGAAAGATTTCACGCCTCCATTCACGTCACAGCCCCTCAGAGCAGGAGATGCCATTCATGGATGAAATTTAAAGTACTTGGAATTACCAAAATCAACTTGGTATCAACAGCACAACTTTGCTAGGCAAATCATCGATTCGTGCAGGGATAGTTGGGTTCTTTTAATACATCTACTAGGAATCAATACGAAACATAGTTGAAATATTGAGAAATCTAAGGCAAATCACTATTCTAAGTAAAAGAGATTTGCAGCAAATACATTCTACTTAAGCACCCCATGCATGCCAAGAGGTAACCTTACTCAAGGCTTCATGGCTTACATAAATTGGATGATCACAGGTTCCAAAGAGCTACCCATCAAATTGGTTTCTCGGAGTTACTTTAACCAACGTCAAGATAAAGCATGCTTTGTACCACCAGTAGTCTAGTTTCATCCATAAACCACCGTGACCAATAAGAAATTATCAAATGGTTTGGGTTACTAAATATTATTAAATGTTGTAGTGCATTAGTAAAAACTAGAAAGCAATGTTAGCAAAATCTATTACTTTGACTAAACTTGTATAATGCACGTCTATATACTTTATCATAATAAAGAAGGAAATGCACATCTATATATTTTGTCATAATAAACAAGGCCGGCAGAAGCTCCTAACAGGTAAGTGCACTTAACCCGATATTTACTTCATGCTCTAGTCAATCATTTGTACTTTCATATAATCCTAAACATAAAATGGGTCTTCTAAAGAACTCCGTTCAAACTTACCGAAATATTTAGAAAGAGGGAACCATAGTAGAAACTAAAATACTCAACCACGAACGCAAATACTCTATAAACACAACTATCAAAGCAGTCATTTCCGAATGAAAACTAATAAATGAGCTAGCACGAAAGTGAAGTATATTTGCAACACAAGCATAAAAAACAAATTAAATGATTAATTTGGTAACATGATGTGTGATTAAGGCAATGGAATGCAGATTTCTGACAAAAACAAGAGCAATTTCACTGTTATTCTCAGGCTCGTAAGGGCCAAACTCCTGCCTTCATTAATGACAATGACGGGTTTTGTTAACCTTGTTTCCAATTCGATGCTAATTGCATCGCCGGTTGGAATATCCTCTTCCAACAGCCTCTATTTATGTATTTGCTGACAATTTGAATATATGGCTCTGGACCCATAATTTGTGCAAAAGAAAAACTTAAGGTGGGAGATGATGATCAGACCTTGAGGTTCATGCGGATGTCGATCTTCATCTGCTCGTAGATAGGGGTATAGATCTCCATCCAGCAGCGCTTGAGTGGCGAGTAGCGATGGGGAGGCACCGCCACCTTCCGGAACTGGATCTTCCCGTCGGACATTTCGTGCGGCTTCAGCGCCTCGATCTGGGGCCGGGCCGCAGCCGCAGCCACGTGTGCGGGGGTATTCTCGATCACCATGGATGAAGCAGAGGGCACTTCGCTCGATGCCATGGAACTCAGGCAACCCCCTCTCAGGGTTTCTCAGGTCGTCGATCTGAGGAGGCAGTCACAGCCGACCACACGAGCGAGAATAGGGTTTCTCAGTTGCCGGATTAGTTGCCGACAAGTCTCTCGGCCACCGCTGCGGCCTCTCTCTAATCTCGCGGATGTCGTCGAACCTCTGTCTCAGCCCACGGCTGCAAATGTTGAAGGAATGTGTACCATCGGTATGCCTCCGATATGTTCGGAATCTCCAACAGCAGCGCCCAATACGCTTGAATATACTACAGGATGGCAGTGTACCGGAGCTCATCCACCATGTCTCTGGCCTGATCCACCGAGTTCCTGGGAATGCACTGCCACCATAGCTCCTTCAAGAACATGTCCCAGGTCCATGCCGCCACTCCAAACGTCGATTCAGCTTTTGGTCGTCCACAAAAGCTTCACGTCGACCTTCAAGTAAGCGGTGCACACCTGCACACGCTCGTCGTCCGAGATGTGGCTGGAGGTAAAGAACTGCTCCATATCCCATATAAAGTTCTCTAGCTCCCTCGACGATCGGACTCCTCTGAACATCGCCGGCTCAAGAATCTAGAGCTTCGGCTTAGGGGTTGCTTGCCCCGTAGTCGTCGCTGTTGTGGGACTCCAGCTCTGAGTCTGCGCAAACACCATGCACAGCACGACGATCTCGGCTTGCATGTGCTACTGCGCTGCCTGCGCCTGGTGCAGCAGAGCTAAGAATCCAGCCACCTCATCATGGAGCACCGACATGCCCGCCATCGCCTCCTACAAGGCGAGGATCTGAAGCCTCTGCTCCTCCGCGCACTGGTGGAGGTCCTCGACCTGTGGAGCCAGGGCGTTCTCCTCGTCTCTGGAGACGCCAATCAGTTGCTCCAACCGCGCCACCCGCTCCCTGAGTCGCTAAGATCTGAGTCGCTAAGATCGCCGGAGAGAGCTCACCGCTACCAGACTCTCTGCGTGATCACCGGAACCGCCGGAGACCTCCTCTGAGATCGCTGGAACACCTCCAAAATCCAGCCTCCACTACCCTCTTATACCAATTGTCAGCCCCGGGTCCGGAACAGTGCTTGACCCCGGCACCACGTGGCTTTTTCTCTTTTTTTTTTTTTCTTTTCGCTCGTCTTCGTCATGCGTTCCCCCGAGTCCTGTTCACAGTGTCTGCCTGACGTTGCTGTGTACACGATTGCTGCTGATGTCACCGGACCGATGAGCTGGCTGGCAGGGAAGGGGTCGCTCGCGCCTCTCGCTCCTCAGCCTCCTTTGGCGGCCCTCTGGTCGCTGGAAATGGACCGTCGGAGGTATGGAGGGTGGTCGGAGAAGACAGCCGGAAAACACAGAGAACACGCCGGATTTGAAGGGGACATTTTTACTGAATATTTCTTTCTACAACTAGCTACCTAAAACCCCTCCCTCTCCTCTCTGTACACGCACTTAACTCACCCTCTCGTCTGACCACGTCACCGCTGGAACGCCACTGGTCTTCACCTGAGGGGTGAAGGAGGTGGCGGACCTCTGTCCGCCTCTGGTGGAGGAGGCGGCCTCCGCCGCTCGTTCGCTTCTGCTGCTCGGGGAAGGGAATGCCACCGCCACTGACTCCTCATCGCTGCTCCGCTCGTGGAGGGAAGGAAGACGCTCTCCTGGAGGGGTCGCTCGCTCAGGCCGCTCGCTAGTCTCCTCGTCGCTGCTGCTCGGGGAGAAGGGATGCGTCAACCGGGGAGGCGTCCCTCGTCTCCGTCCTCTCGATCCCCTTTTTCTTCTCTTCTCTCGTTGCCAATGGACGCTTGCAATGGATGTGACGCATGACAGCCACCTCCTACGCATCTGCGTCCGCCGCCTGCCTCGGGAAGCCACTGCCAGCTCTTCGCGCCTCTGCGCGCTTGTCAACAGAGGTTGGATAGGGTCGCGCCTCTGCGCGTTCGCTGCCCGAGTCCGCCTCCATCCAGTCCGCTCAAGTGGGAGACGATGGGCCTTGGGCCTCCACCCAGGTCCACCTGCCTCGTGGACCGGCCCAAAATCTCCTGGGCATAACAATAGAAAACTACAAAGTTTAGGGAAAAAATTGCTAGGCACTTACTTGTGTCTAGAAAATCTTAAACCGAGTCTAAAATACATAAATTTTAAAGATGGGTTCGCTATACGAACTTATTTATCATGAATATTAACTAAACATGTGGATGTTGACGAAAGATCATGAATATTAATTAAAATATAATTAATATTAATTAAATATTATGAATATTAACTAAACATTATAAATATTAATAAAATATCATGTATATTAATCAAATATCATAAATATTAAATAGAATATAATAGATATTAATTAAATATCATGAATATTATAAATATCATAGATATTAATTAAATATTATGAATATTGACCGTGGTCGTGGCTTGGTCAATATCCATTATATTAATTAATATCTAATATGTTCCGATTAATATTCATAATATTATGATCAAATCTCACATACGTACTTTAAGATTTATGTATATTTAGATATGTCTAAAATTTTTTAAGCAAAGTGAAGCAAAAGAAACTTATGATTATGCGTGTGAAATGTTGGACCGATTCTTGTCTAGTTTATGGCTGATTCTGTTTTTAACTTTTGTTGACTAGAGAATTACTGATTGAAAGATAGCTGGCTAAGAAAGTACTAAGTTGTTTGGTTTAAATATCTGTGATGCTAAGTAGAATAAATTATTGTACTGTAATATTAAGTAGAAACTAGAAAGATATACATAAGCTAATTAACTTGTTTGTATAGCAAAGTTTTGAATGTCCAAATTAACTTGTTTGTATAAAACCTTTCAGAGGAAAGATATATAGAAAAATGAATCTTACAATTTTCGACCTGCTTCTACTGCTCGCCCCATTAACCCCAAATAGGAGCCCTATGATCATGTTTGGCCAAGTGGCATGAGCGTACCGTGGCCTGGCGCCATAGCAAATATGAAATTTTTTTTTAATTCAGCTGGACTGCTATGTGGTTGCATAGTACAAAAAAGATTTTGCCCAAAAGCAGCTCACATAGAGCGGTGGATTTTGTAGCGAAGGAGAGACATGCAGTGAGAGATAATTTATTTTAATGAAAATTTAATTAATTAATAATTATTTAATTAAATTTTACTTTATTATATTGCTAAATTTTTATTATATTAATATTAGTATTACTATCATATAATAATAATATAAAAATTAAATATATGTAATTTTATTTTTAAAATTTAACTATAGAATTATAAATAAAATTGCTACACGACTTTAATAGTAACAAATATATAGAAATTTATCAAGCATCTTAGCTATCAGCATAAGTTCACTTTGGAGGGATAAATTATATTTTGATCACTCATATTATACACAATAATTTGTGGTATACTTAATTATAGTATTTGTGATCTACAAAACTATGAGTAACATTTGAGAGTATTAAATTATAAGACTAATGATGTAGAAATCTACCATGACATCAAGTTTAAAAATTACATATACTACTAAGAATACTTGTGACGAATTGGAAATAATCCATGTAATAGCCTAGAGGTGGGTCTATTTATTATATTATTCTCTAATATATATTCATATATTAACTTAATATCTTATGTTACCATGACTTATTGACTTTCAATATATTATTGTTGTCTCGATTTACATTAAATACTCAAATAAAGAAATACAAAAATAATCATATTATTCAAGGAATATATTATAATCATTTATATAAATATCAAACAAATATAATAGTAATAATAATTTATTAAAATATACATATGAGTATGATAAAATATATGTTAAACTCGTCATCCAATCATTAGTCTCTGCAGCATATATCAATAATATAAATCGGCTAAGTCCGGAGGATTCAACATATACATAGTTTGCATATTACTTACATTGGAATCACATTAATTTTCCCATCTAATCAATCATTTAACATGCGCAATGTTCTTTGTGTTCCTTCTAGCACTAAAGTTCTTCTTTCAGTATGTTAGTTTACACGTGATAACAATGTCTTTTTAGAATTTCATCCTAATGAATGTTTTGTATAGGATCAAACAATAGGGAACATTCTTCTTCAAGGAGGAGTTAAGGATGGTCTTTATCACATTATGTCATCATTCAAAGTCACATTTCTTAGAGAATGTACAGGCTCATCATCTTGGCATGCTAGACTTGATCATCCATCTCTTCGACTCATTCAACAAATAATAAGTCATTACGGCTTACCCATCAATAATATTTCTTTTTCTATAGTATGTGATGCTTGTGGAAAATCAAAATATCATAAACTACCTTTTTCTTCATCTATAAATAAATCTTCGGTTCTTTTAGAAATTATTCACTATGATGTTTGGGACCTACACCCATTTTATCACATAATGCTTATTTCTATTATGTCTCTTTCATTGATCATCATAGTAGGTGCACTTGGCTATTTCCCATAAAATAAAAATCAGATTTATTAGATATTTTCTGCCACTTTCAGAAACACATTGAATGATTTTTCAATAAAAAAAATCCCGAGTGTCCATTCTAATTGGGGTGGAGAATATCAACCTCTACATCAACACCTTAACGATATTGGCATTGTTTATTGCATTTCATGTCCCCATACCCCTGAACAAAATGTACAACTGAACACAAGCATAGTCATATTGTAAACGCACAAATCACGTTGCCAATACAAATCCTACCAACGATGCAATTACCTAATACCGCAGGAATCTTATTGGCAACAATTCAAGCAAATCAAATCGTGAAAATGTTTCCTATATCGTAAACTTCCTATTTGTATATTTCCATTTATTCTTTGCCTTCGTGTGTATAAAATCAGAGGCATCTATCAATATCAAATCATCGAATACAATCAAATATTTCACCTTCATCTTCCCTGCTACGTTTCTTACATGGTATCAGAGCGTTAATCCCACGCTCCCGCTTGCCTCACAAATTTTCTGTGCGCCTAACCTTTCGCCTCTTTCCCTTCACTGCATCAATACTGCAGCCCTGTTGCTTTCCCTCAACAAGCGATCAAGACCACGCGAGCCGCTGCGTTACCCTCTCAAGAAGTGCGTAACCTTTTATTCCATCCACTCTCTTTATGGATTCCGAAATCGGCTCTTCTTCACGGCAACCTGTTGGGTCGTCCACAACCTTAATCCCACCTAGCAGCGTGCCCTTTCTTCCTCTCAAATTAACGAAGGACAATTTTCTATTATGGCGGACTCAATTTATTCCTCTCCTACGCGTTCATGGCATGTTTGGCATCGTCGACTGCATTGATCCTGCTCCATCCTCAACGGACACTTGTTACGCTGATTGGATACTCAAAGACCAATTAATCCTCACTTGGATTAATTCCACTCTCACGGAAGAGATTTTCCCTTTGGTGGTTGGCCTTACCTCTTCCAAACTCGTCTGGGACACTCTTGCCACAGCATTCCACTCCAACTCTCGCGCCAGGGTGCTCCAGCTTAAATCTCAATTGCAAGTGACTCGTCGCGGCACGGATTCTATGCATGTCTATATGCAAAAAATCAAGACTATTGCTAATAACTTGGCAGCAAGCGGGCACCCTATCTCTGACGCTGATCTCATCATGCATGTCTTACTGGGGCTCGGCCCTTCCTATGATACCTTTATTCCCAGCGTCACTACACGCAGTGATTCCTTGACTTTGGAGGAGTTTCATGGGATGTTATCCTCTCATGAACATCTTATGCAACTTCAATCCATGCGAGATCTCGACATCACAAGTCCTACCATCAACAACACCATTCATCCTAGCTCAAACTCTAAGATGCATCAATATTGATGTTGGCCGCGACCGGTGTTGAGATGGGTCGGGCAACATCCATCTTGGTGCGTTGAAGTAACTCCAAGATATACTTGCTTTGGTTGAGATGACATCCAGCGGAATGAGACGATAATTCAATACCAAGAAAATAGTGTGCAGGGCCAAGATCTCGAATAGCAAATTCATTACCCAGTGCAGAGAGAAGGTTGGCGATGTGAGCCACATTATTACCCGTGACGAGGATGTCATCAACATATATGAGAACATATGTTTTAGATGAGGAGGCGTAGCGATAGAATAATGACGTGTCTGTTTTGGATCCAATAAAGCCCTGTTGTTGAAGCCAGCCTCCGAGGCGATGGAACCAAGCACGTGGAGCCTGCCGAAGTCCATAGAGAGACTTTTGAAGATGACAGACATGAGTAGGGAACTGAGGATGAATAAAGCCAGGTGGTTGTTCCATATACACAGTTTCTTGTAAGGTGCCATGCAAAAAGGCATTGGAGACATCCAATTGTCGAATGGTCCAGTTGGAGCTGACGACAATAGCTAGAAGTAGACGAACAGTGGTTATCTTAATAACAAGACTAAATGTTTCGGTAAAATCAATACCGGGTAGTTGGCGAAATCCCTTAGCAACCAAACAAGCCTTGTGTCTGTCAATAGAGCCATCGGCATGAAGTTTCAGACGGAAGATCCATTTGCACCCAATGACATTCATGGATGAACGTCGGGGAACAAGGTTTCACGTTCCGTTGCGAAGTAAGGCATCAAATTCAGTAGTCATGGCTGTCCGCCATGCAGGAACCTTGGAGGCTTCGGTAAAACATGTAGGCGCATCAGAAGATATGGAGTGGAGGAGAGCGGCTGGTAAAGCATGTTTGTTGGCTGAAGTAGAGTGAAGAACAAGTGGCTCAGTGGCACCATAGATATCAACAAGAGCGCGCGTGCGCCTTGGAGGTGTAGAGACAGGTGTTGAGGGGCTCGCATCAGGGAAAGCCACAGGAGTTGTTGGAGAGGCAGGAGAGGACCCGGGCGATGAGATACTCACAGCAGAGGAAGCCTCCGGGGTAGCAGGAGTAGATTGAGCAGCGGGAGAAGGACCGAGCGAGGAGGCGCGCGCATCAGAGAATGCTGCCGGAGGAGCAAGAGTGCTTTGGCGGACAGGAGGCCTTGGAGTTAAGGGCTAAAGAACCGCACTGGACGTAGGTATGCCACCTAAAATGTTAGCTGCCATAAAGGGAAATGCAGTTTCATCAAAGACAACATGTCTGGATATGTAAATGCGGCCAGAGGGAACATGTAAACAACGATAACCTGAGTGCATATTACTGTAACCAAGGAAGACACACAAAGTAGAGCGGGGTTGTAGCTTGTGTTTGGCATAGGGTCGTAACCAAGGGTAACACGCGCAGCCAAAGACGCGAAGAAGGTTGTAGTCAGGGGAGCATTTGTAGAGGACCTCAAAGGAGTAGCGTGTTGAAGTAACGGTGTCGGCGTGCGATTGATCAGGTAGACAGCAGTGGAAACTGCAGCATCCCAATGGTGGGTAGGGACAGAGGAATGATGTAAGAGGGAAAGGGTGGTTTCAACTATATGGCGGTGTTTACGTTCAGCCGACCCATTCTGTTCCGGCGTATGTGGACAGGATATATGATGTGCAATACCAGATCGCACAAGGTGGTGATGAAGCACTTGATATTCGCCACTCCAATCAGAGTGAATGCATATAATTTTGTGGTTGAAGAAGCGCTCAACATGCTGTTGGAAATGGCAGAATATATCGAGAAGATCAGATCGGCGTTTCATGAAAAAAAGCCAAGTAAATTTACTGTAATGATCAATAAAAGAGACATAATATGAGTAACCACCAACGGAAAGAACAGGAGCGGGGCCCCAAACATCAGAGTGAATAACTTGTAAAGGAGAAGAAACTTTATTTATTGATGGAGTAAACGGAAGTTTGTGACTCTTTGAGCGCATACAAGCATCACAGAGAGAAGAAGAAACATTGCTAGCAGGTAAACCATAGTGGTTTATTATTTGCTTGACAAGACGGATGGAGGGATGACCGAGGCGAGCGTGCCATGTAGTGGAGGGCACGCGCTGAGAGAGAAGAGCATTCTTTGATGGTGGTGGAATGTGGTAGAGGCCGTTTTTAATTCCCCCTTGGAGCAGAGTGGTCCCCGAGTGCGGATCCTTAACAAAGCAGGCATTAGAATGAAATTCAAAGAAGACATCATTATCGTGAGCGAATTGACGAACTGAAAGAAAAAATTTAGTAATCGACGGAACACAAAGAATATTGCGCATGTGTAGTAGGCGATTAGAGGCGGAAATTGATGTGTTTCCAAGGTGAGTAATATGCAAACCTTGACCGTTGCCTATTTGAACTTTGTCATATCCATTGTAGGGCACCACTTGTTGTAGAGAGTTGAGATCAGAGGTGACATGGTGAGTCACGCCGGAGTCCGGGTACCATGCTGTAGAGGTAGATGGAGATGATGTGTCATGAGGAGTGGTGGTGTAGTGATGACTCTAAATTTCATAGTATTTTTTACACTCATTGCTAGTCTTTTGAGTTATAATTTTGCTATTTTGCCTTATTTTTACACCTTTTATACCAAATACTTCGGAATCTACACAATCTTTGGTTGTTGATCAATTTTAGGTAAAAAGGCATTATTATCGCTGGTTTTCGAGCAATATCGATGCATGAACGAATTCTAAACATCAAGAGAAGTCTACACAACAAATTTCAAGCCAAAATACACCTTCTAGCTAAAATACAGCAGTACCGAATTTTTCAGAAGATCTCTCATGGTACCGTATTTCTCAGCGGACATATTTGGGCGAAATACGACACTACCGTATTTTCGGGCGGATCTTTCATGGTACCGTATTTTGTGACATTTTTGACCAGAGAGTCTCATCAGAAATACGGCACTGCCGTGGATGTATACATGGTGCCGTATAATTGGACGAATTTAACCAGAAAGTTTTCACAAAAATACGGCACGACTGTATGAACCTTCACGGTGCCGTATTTTCTGAAAATTCTGACCAGAAGTACTTGACAAGAATACGACACCACCGTATTTATAAGAAATATTCTCACAGCACCGTATTATTTTCCCAGAACTCACAGAATGAATTACGGCACTGCCGTATGAAGCTTCACGGTGCCGTATTTTAGAACTCAGAATTCTGATTTTTCCGCCCGATTCTTGCAAAGACCATATCTTTTGATCCAGACCTCCAAATTGAGATCCGAAAGAGGCGGTGGACTCATCTTTAATAGGAAAAAACACACAAAGTGAAAGGAACAAATTTTATCTCGAATCCACAGAGAAATTGAGGGAGAGACGGAATTGCTAGGGTTCATCGGTTCTCCACCTACAGACCACCTCCGGTCACAAAATTTGACAGAGAGCTTCACCTGTTGAAGGAGAATGTGCATCTAAAGTTTCAAAGCAAAAGGATTCCTATTGGAAGAGAAATCAACGAAACAGCAGTGATAGTGCTAATTTCAAGCAAATACGGTGCTGTAATTTCATTACAGCACTGTTTTGTAACTCTTTTCTCCTCTTTGTGATTCCTATTTATACAGAAACATGTTTTATTGTAATTCCTTCATCATGGTAGCTTAATCTTTCTTTGGGACATGGGGGTGTAATCTCTTTGTTTCTTAATGACTAGAAAATCTTAACTTAGTCAAACTAATTTCTTTATGATAATTTTACTCTTGTGATTGATAGTTCTTTGATTCTCCTTTGTGTCTTAAATATCAGCATGTTTTAGAGTTTTGCAAAATAGACCGAGAGGTTGATTGTTTGAAATTCAGAACCCTAGGAATTGTTGAGTTTGGAACTATCGTAAGAGATTAGGTAGTTTTTCGAATTCTGATTTTTAGTGATTTTATTGCCATGTTGAATTTCTGATACTTTGGATTGAGTTAATGTGTAGACTTGATTTGATATTGCAAGAGATTGAGTATCGAGTTGTTGGAAACCCTTGAGTAAAACTAGTGTTGAGACTCGGATGCACGAGAGTGATCTTTGAGTTTCCACTTGAGGTGATCAACCTAGAGTTCGGATGCACGAGAGTGATCCTTGAATTCTTAGCTGATGGTTTACTTATTTTCAGCATTGAATAGATCTTGTGCGAGAGTGAAGATCGGTTCTTTGTATGATTGTCTGCGCGAGAGCGAGACAATTTATTTAAAAAGTAAATTTTACCTTTATCATAATAGAATTAGATTGACAAATACTTATCTTAATCTAGTCATTAGAAATTAAAGTAGATGAACCCCTAGACCCAATTTCCTCTCTGATATTTTCTCCATGTTCTTTTCTATAGTTTGATTCACTATTTTTTGATTGCCTAGCTAGCGAGAAATCGATTATTCAGCACTTGACAACAAGGTCTCTGTGGTTCGATATCTATTTTATTACTTCGAGTATCTGTGCACTTGCGGACTACAACAAGTTTTTGGCGCCGTTGCCAGGGACCTTGGTTTTGTCGATATTGAAGATATCGAGATTATTACTAGACTAGGTTTTATTTACTGTTTTGTTTTTTTTCTGTTTATTTTCTATTTTCTTGAAATCACTTGATCTATCTACTTTGCATGCGCAGGAATCTTAGGTCAGGACCACTTGTACCTTTTGATCATGAGATAAACAAGACTCTGAGACTGCGAAAGAGATTGAGATTTGAGGAGACACAAGTTGTAGAAGAAAGAGAAGAAGAATCCATCATGGCTGAAAGAAGGACATTGCGCGACTATACAGCCCCAAATACACAGGGAATTCATTTCAGCATCACTAGACCTGCTATAGGTGCGAACAACTTTGAGATCAAGCCAGCGTTCTTATCGATGATTCAACAGAATTAGTTTGGAGGATCTCCTTTGGAAGATCCAAACCAACACTTATCTCATTTCCTTGAATTCTGTGACATCATAAAGATTAATGGTGTATCTGACGATGCCCTCAGACTAAGACTGTTTCCTTTTTCTCTTAGGGACAGAGCAAAAGCCTGGCTTCATGCACATCCAACTGGGACGTTTACTACTTGGGAGCACTTGTCAAATGCCTTCTTGCAGAAGTACTTTCCTCCCAGTAAAATGATCCAGTTGAGGAACCAAATCACAGGCTTTGCCCAGAGAGACGGAGAATCAATGAGTGAAGCATGGGAGCGCTTTAATGAGCTCCAACGGAAGTGCCCCCACCATGGAGTGGAAGACTGGGTTTTAATTCAGACTTTCTATAATGGTTTGCTTTACAACACACGCTTAACGGTTGATGCTGCTGCAGGGGGAGCTTTGATGAACAAGACTGTTGATGCAGCCCATGCCTTGATTGAGGAGATGGCGTTAAACCACAACCAGTGGGCTTCCGAGAGAGGAGTGCTTTATCGGCCTCCTCAGGGTAAGAACGATGGTGATGGTTGGCGCTCTCTTGCAGAAAAGGTAGACTCGTTATGTAACCGTTTTGATTCTTTCCAAATGCAAACCGCTGCTGTATCTTCTGTTGTTTGTGAGGTTTGTGGAAACAATGGGCACCATGCTAGAGAGTGTAAAATCATTATTGATAAGGTTGAGGAACAAGTGAATGAAGTAGGGGATTATAATCAAGGTAGATCTAATGACCCTTACTCCAATACCTACAACCCTGGTTGGAGAAACCATCCTAATTTATCTTGGAGGAGTAACAATCATACCAGTGAGCAAAATGAGAATAGGGGGTATAATCAGAGACAGTCAAACCAGAGTCAACCCCAAAAATCTAGTTTAGAAGAGATGTTTGAGAAATTCATGGGTAAGTAGATGAGCAAAAATGATGAGATTGAAGAAACCCTTAAACAAATCAATTCCAAGTTGGATGGTGTTATTGCTCATAATAAGATGTTAGAAACCCAGATAGCACAGCAAGCTAGTAGTACTTCATATAGACCCCCAGGGAAATTACCTGCAAAACCTGAACCTAACCCTAGGGAATATTGCAATGCTATCACAACTAGGAGTGAGAAACAATTGAAAGATCCTAGGGAAATTTTTTATGATGACGAGGTTGAGCCCAGAATTGAAATTAGTAGTGAACCTATTCTAGAATCACAACCTACAAAAGTGCAGTCCCATCCTAGCTCTCCACCTTCAAAAGATGGTGATTTGCTCTCTAAAGTTGCTGATCCTAAAACTAGTTTGCCACCACCATATAGGCCACCTATTCTTTTTCCCCAAAGGATTGTGCAAGCTAAGTTAGATAGGCAGTTTGGGAAACTTTTGGAGGTTTTGAAAAAGTTGTATATTAATATTTCTCTCAGTGATGCTATTTCTCAAATGCCTATATATGCAAAATTTTTAAAAGAAATTTTATCTAACAAGAGAAAAATTGAAGATTATGGCACTGTTACTTTAACTGAAGAATGTAGTGCCATCATTCAAAACAAGCTACCACCCAAATTGAAAGATCCAGGTAGCTTTTCTGTCCCCTGTTCTATTGGGAGTGTTACTTTTGACCGAGCCTTATGTGATCTCGGTGCTAGTGTTAGTCTAATACCTTTGTCTGTATGCAGGAAACTGAACATTGAAGAGCTCAAACCAACCTCAATGTCTTTGCAACTTGCTGATTCATCAGTAAAGCATCCGGTTGGTATTTTAGAAAATGTTCCTATTCAAATTGGTAAGTTTTTCATACATGCTGATTTTATAATTCTGGATATGGAGGAAAATTCAAAAAACCCTATTATACTTGGTAGACCTTTTTTGGCCACAGCTGGAGCTCGCATTGATGTGAAAAAGGGAAAATTGACATTTGATATTTGTGGTGATTTAATTGAATTTGACTTAACTAATTCTTTAAAAAGGGCATCACACTCAGGGACATGTTGTAGCATAGAAACAGTTTATGAGGAGATTATTTGTGACATGCATATTTTATTTGAAGAACCTTCTAAATTTGATACATTTTCTGAGTGTGCTAATCAAGAATTTCAGGAAAGGGCAGCAAAGAAGAAGAAGAGACGAAAGAGGAAATGAATATCAAAATTGACTGAAGAAGTAAAAAAACTCATAAATAAATTTGGATACTATTTCAAGTTTGAGCCTTATGTTCTTGAAAGCCACGAACAAAACACTTAGCAATCATTATGGCGACTAAAGACACAACCACGATCAAATCTGAGTGTTAAACGGTCAAGCTAATGACCATAAATTAGCGCTTCTTGGGAGGCAACCCAAGCACTTTTGCTTTAGCTTACTTTCTTTTACCTTGTTTTTATTTTTACTTAGAACTAATTTTTCTTTTCTTTTTGTAGGTGAAAATTAATTTTTGTCAAAAAAAAAAACTCTAGTGGTGCGAACCCAAAGACACAGAGGATGATTGGGTCTGACACAGACTAATAGACCTTTGTGAGTATTTTCTTCCTACTTATTTGCATTCCATCCTTTATATTTTTCTGATAATCCATGTGTTCAAAAGGAAGATGAATACTTCAAACTTCTTGTGCTCACATGCCACGGATCCTCGCCTTTTGATTTTATTGATAGATATTTCGATTTGGTTATGTTGAAACAATATGATGATGATGTGTAGAAGGATTTTTCTGAAAATACTACAAACACCATGCCAAAATTTTTAACGAATTATCATGCATATCAATTTCTGGAAATTGGAAATAGATTTTATATGTTGAATTTATTTCTCTGATATAATCTATTTGTTAGAAATTTTTCATTAATTGATGCATGAAATTCTAGGTAAATGCATTGTTTAGTGAATGCAATCTTGAAGTGAAATAATTCTTTTGAATAAAATATGCATATTTACACATATTATTGAGTTGATATCAAGTGATTAATCTAGTTAATCTTTATAATCTTTTATGTTATTTGTTGGGAAAAAGAAATCCAAATCCATGAGAAAGAATGGCTCCCCTACTTGGCACTGTATAAAATTAATAGTGGGACCTAAAGACATGGGTTGAAGTCCACAAAAAGAAAAAGAATAACTCCTCTTCTTGGCATTGTGTTCACAATGGTACCTAAGACAATAGTTGAAGTTCATTGTAAAAGTGTGTATCTATGTAGATGCATGCCAAGAGAAAGCTCCGTTGACATTGACTCCTCTGTCTCAAGAAAATTCTTTCTACCTATGACATATGAGTTCTATTATGTGTGGTTATGTGACCAGCATACTCTAAATTCGTCATTGGAAAAAGGATGGTAATCGATTTAGAGAATGTCAAGGACAAATAAAAAAAATGAGTAGAAAAAAGATTTGGAGATCCTATTCCTGTAAACAAAAACATATTGGATGAAAATCTCAAAAACAAGATTAATTCTTGAAGTTGAAATTCTATTACCATGCATGTTGCGAACTTTTATTTAATTGAATTATTGAGTCTTAAAGATTAATTTCAGAAGACGATGTATTTACTTGAAAATTTTGTGTGAAATTGATAAAATTCTCTATGGATGATTATATTCTAGAAATTTATTCGTCATATGAAAATTTATGTTCCAATACTCAGTATTGATTTCTTTATTTACTTGAGGACAAGCAAAGTTTGAGCCTTATGTGTTTGATGACTCTAAATTTCATAGTATTTTTTACACTCATTGCTAGTCTTTTGAGTTATAATTTTGCTCTTTTGCCTTGTTTTTACACCTTTTATACCAAATACTTCGGAATCTACACAATCTTTGGTTGTTGATCAATTTCAGGTAAAAAGGCATTATTATTGCTGGTTATCGAGCAATATCGATGCATGAACAAATTCTAAACATCAAGAGAAGTCTACACAACAAATTTCAAGCCAAAATACACCTTCTAGCTAAAATACGGCAGTACCGTATTTTTCAGAAGATCTCTCACGGTATCGTATTTCTCAACGGACATATTTGGGCGAAATACGGCACTACCGTATTTTCGGGCGGATCTTTCACGGTACCGTATTTTGTGACATTTTTGACCAGAGAGTCTCATCAGAAATACGGCACTGCTGTGGACGTATACACGGTGCCGTATAATTGGACGAATTTAACCAGAAAGTTTTGACAAAAATATGGCACGGCCGTATGAACCTTCACGGTGCCGTATTTTCTGACAATTCTGACCAGAAGTACTTGACAAGAATACGGCACCACCGTATTTACAAGAAATATTCTCACGGCACCGTATTATTTGCCCAGAACTCACAGAATGAATTACGGCACTGCCGTATGAAGCTTCACGGTGTCGTATTTCGGAACTCAGAATTCTGATTTTTTTTGCCCGATTATTGCAAAGACCATATCTTTTGATCCAGACCTCCAAATTGAGATCCGAAAGAGTCGGTGGACTCGTCTTTAAGAGGTGAAAACACACAAAGTGAAAGGAACGAATTTTATCATGAATCCACAGAGAAATTGAGGGAGAGGCGGAATTGCTAGGGTTCATCGGTTCTCCACCTACAGACCACCTCCGGCCACGAAATTTGACAGAGAGCTTTAATTGGTGAAGGAGAACGTGCAACTAAAGTTTCAAAGCAAAAGGATTCCTATTGGAGGAGAAATCAATGAAGCAGCGGTGATAGTGCTAATTCCAGGCAAATACGGTGTTGTAATTTCATTACAGCACTGTTTTGTAACTCTTTTCTCGTCTTTGTGATTCCTATTCATACAGAAATATGTTTTATTGTAATTCCTTCATCATGGTAGCTTAATCTTTCTTCGGGACATGAGGGTGTAATCTCTTTGTTTCTTAATGACTAGAAAATCTTAACTTTGTCAAACTAATTTCTTTATGATAATTTTACTCTTGTGATTGATAGTTCTTTGATTCTCCTTTGTGTCTTAAATATCAGCATATTTTAGAGTTTTGCAAAATAGACCGAGAGGTTGATTGTTTGAAATTCGGAACCCTAGGAATTGTTGAGTTTGGAACTATCGTAAGAGATTAGGTAGTTCTTCGAATTCTGATTTTTAGTGATTTTATTGCCATGTTGAATTTCTGATACTTTGGATTGAGTTAATGTGTAGACTTGATTTGATATTGCAAGAGATTGAGTATCGAGTCTTTGGAAACCCTTGAGTAAAACTAGTGTTGAGACTCGGATGGACGAGAGTGATCTTTGAGTTTCCACTTGAGGTGATCAACCTAGAGTTCGGATACACGAGAGTGATCCTTGAATTCTTAGCTGATGGTTTACTTATTTTCAGCATTGAATAGATCTTGCGCGAGAGTGGGGATCGGTTCTTTGTATGATTGTCTGCGCGAGAGCGAGACAATTTATTTAAAAAGTAAATTTTACCTTTATCATAATAGAATTAGATTGACAAATACTTATCTTAATCTAGTCATTAGAAATTAAAGTAGATGAACCCCTAGTCCCAATTTCCTCTCTGATATTTTCTCCGTGTTCTTTTCGATAGTTTGATTCACTATTTTCCGATTGCCTAGCTAGCGAGAAATCGATTATTTAGTGCTTGACAACAAGGTCTCTGTGGTTCGATATCTATTTTATTACTTCGAGTATCCGTGCACTTGCGGACTACAACATGTAGTATGCTCCGGGTCGAACAGGACGCTGGCCAGAAAAGCCGCCAATAAAGTCCGTATCAAAGCGTCGGCAGCATTCATGAGCATAGTGCCCAGGAGTAAAGTAGATTTGGCATCTTCCTCTGCCACGGCCGCGTCCCTGAAAGTGACCACCGCCATGAGATCGTCCTCCGCGAGGATGGCGTCCTCCGCCACGAGAGTTGGAGCTAGGATGAACGGTGGTGTTGACGGTAAGACTTGGAATATCGTTGTCTCGCACGGATTGAAGTTGCATAAGTCGTTCATGGGAGGATAACATCCCATGAACCTCCTCCAAAGTTAGGGAATCACTGCGTGCAGGGACACTAGGAATAAAAGTATCATATGAAGGGCCGAGCCCCAGTAAAACATGCATGATGAGATCAACGTCAGAGATAGGGTGCCCGATGGCTGCCAAGTTATTAGCAATAGTCTTGATTTTTTGCATATATTCATGGATAGTATGAGTGCCACGGCGAGTCACCTGTAATTGTGATTTAAGCTGGAGTACCCGGGTGCGAGAGTTGGACTGGAATGCTGTAGCAAGAGCGTCCCAGATGAGTTTGGAAGAGTGGAGGCCAACCACTAGAGGGAAGACTTCTTCCGTGAGAGTAGAATTAATCCAAGTGAGGATTAATTGATCTTTAAGTATCGAATCAGCATAGCAGGCGTCCGTTGGGGATGGAGCAGGATTAGTGCTGTCAACAATGCCGAGCATGCTGTGAACGCGAAGGAGAGGAACAAATTGGTTCTCCATAGTAGAAAATTATCCTTCGTCAATTTGAGAGGAAGAAAGGGCACGCTTCTAGGTGGAGATAATGTTGTGGACGGTCCGCTTGGAGTGATGGTTGAACCTTGCATTAGTGGAGTAGAATCTGGCAGCATTGGGTTGACTGCAGAAGAATTGCCTTCAGACATCTTGCTAGTAGAAATCAAAGTATGACGTGAAGAGTCCGGCTCGAAGCGGGTACTATTGAAAAGAGAGCAAGCAGCGGCCTTTGAGAAGCAAGGAGCGGCAGCTTTCCTTGAGAAAGGAAGACGTTGCTATCGTAGGAGATATCGTTCAGCTTTAAACGATCAGAGAGATCGTTGCCTCTGATACCATGATAGAGCACAACAGAAAAGGAGACGACTTGAAAGAATTGTAATTGTATTGATTATCGACTTTGATACACACCTCTGTTTATATACACAGGAATGACAAAAGGATAAAAGGAAATATACAAAAAAGGAAATATTTGCACGATTCGATTTGTTTGATTTGCTGTTGATTTGCATGGCCATTTACAAGAAACTGTATACATGGAGCAACCGCCTGGCTTTACTCATCCTCAGTTCCCTACTCATGTATGTCATCTTCAAAAGTCCTTATATGGACTTCGGCAAGCTCCACATGCGTGGTTCCATCGCCTCGGGGGATGACTTCACCAACAGGGCTTTATGGGCTCCAAAACAGACACATCATTATTCTATCGCTGCGACTCCTCCTCTAAGACCTATGTTCTCATATATGTTGATGACATTCTCGTCACTGGCGACAATGCGGTGCACATCACCACCTTAATCTTTGCACTGGGTACCGAATTCGCTATTCGAGATCTCGGCACTGCACACTATTTCCTTGGTATTGAGTTGACGTCTCATCCCACTGGCTGTCTTCTCAACCAAAGCAAATATATCTTGGAACTACTTCAACGTACCAAGATGGATGTTGCGCGACCCATCTCTACACCAATCGCGACTGACATCAAAATGGATGTGTCTTCTCCCATGATTGATCCTACGCTTTACAGAAGCACTGTTGGCACACTACAGTACGTCACCATTACTAGACCCGAGATCACCTACGCTGTCAATCGTGCCTGCCAACATATGCACTCTCCAACAAAGCTACATTGGGAGCATGTCAAACGCATACTTCGCTACCTTAAAGGATCTCTCTTACATGGTCTTCTTATTCATCGGGATTCTTCTCGTGATATCCATGCTTACAGTGATGCTGACTAGGCCAGTTCTCCTATTGACCGTCGCTCAACAAGCGGGTTCGTAATTTTTCTTGGCAAAAATCTCATCTCCTGGGCCTCTAAGAAGCAATCTACTATCTCACGCTCTAGCATTGAAGCCGAGTACAAAGCCATTGCCAACGCCACGGCTCAAGTGATTTGGTTGCAATCCTTACTCTCAGAACTTAGCCTCTCGCCTTCTTCACCTCTGAAGCTATGGTGCGACAACATAGAGGCCACGTATCTTGCTGCCAATCCAGTCTTTCACGCAAGAACCAAGCATGTGGAAATCGACTTCCACTTTGTCCGAGAACGCGTGGCCAACAAGCAACTTCTTGTTTCCTTCATCTCCACAAAGGATCGACTTGCAGATATTCTTACCAAACCTCTCCCCAAGCTCCGGTTCCGGCACCTAACAGACAAACTCAACGTTGTGCAATCCCACACTGAGTTTGCTGGGGAGTGCAAAAGCACAAATCACACTGCCAATACAAATCCTACCGACGATGCAATTACCTAATACCGCAGGAATCTTATTGGCAACAATTCAAGCAAATCAAATCGTGAAAATGTTTCCTATATCGTAAACTTCCTATTTGTATATTTTCATTTATTCTTTGCCTTCGTTTGTATAAAATTAGAGGCATGTATCAATATCAAATCATCGAATACAATCAAATATTTCACCTTCATCTTCCCTGCTGCGTTTCTTACACATATCACTGAAACTACACTTGCTTTACTTCACCAAGCTTCTATCCCACTCAAATACTGGGATGTTGTTGTAACTATTGTAGTATATCTTATCAACTGCATCCCAACTCCTATACTTCAAAATAAAACACCATTGGAAAAACTGTACAAGTGCACTCCAAAGTACAAATTCCTATGAAACTTTGGTTGCGCATGTTATCCCCTCCTCAGACTCTTCAACAAAAACAAGCTCTAGCCTCACTTAGAATTAGGTGTTTTCATTGGTTATAATAACATCTCGACTATCGTTGTCTACATATGCTGATTTGGCGAATCTAAATCTACATTTCTCGGTATGTTATTCTTGATGAAGCACTTTTTCCTTTTGCAACTAGATAGCCTAGTGTGACATCAGAAAAATCTTCCTCAGCTATTTCACAAGGCATTCTTGGACCAGCTCCTCAACTACCTCACAATACAATAAGATTCACAAACCCAAGGGAGACCAACATGAATTCCCTTGACAGTGCCCTTTAACAATCTGCTAGCATCTCCACTGATATTGTTGAGGAACTAGACTCAACTACAGAACCCTCATTACAGCCTTTGTCATCACTAGAATTCTATCACACCACCTAGACGTACTCGGGCACTTGTGGGCATTTATAGATACACTAAACCAATAGCGCTTTAAGCAAAATCTCATAGTAAACATCCTTTACCTCCAATACTTATCAACTATGTTATTACTATTGAACCAAGCATCTTCATTCAAGTATTAAAAGATCTAGCATGGCGAGCTGCTATGACATCAGAATTTGATGCTCTTCTTCAAAATGGCATTTGGGCCTTGTACCATGACATTCATTTATGAATATAATTGGATGTAAGTGGATTTTTTGTTTAAAGTAGCATTCTGATGAAACTATTGAGAGACATAAATCACATCTCGTTACCAAAGGCTATTGCCAAATACCAATTTAGTCGTGTTGTTAAAATTATAACTGTGTGTCTGCTACTTGCTATCGCTATTAGCTCAACTGGCCTCTACGTCAATTGGATATATCTAATGCATTCTTACACGGTCATTTTGAAGAAACTATTTTTTTGGAGCAACCCCCTGGATTTGTCCATCCATAATTTCCTAACCATGTTTATCATCTTAAAAAATCACTGTATGGACTCTGACTCTGTCAAGCTCCTCGAGCTTGGTTTCATCTTCTAGGGGGGGTTGGCTACAACAATAAAAAATTATTGACTCTAAAATTGACACTTCTCTATTCTATCGTTATGATTCCACATCCAAAATATATATTTTTATATATGTTGATGATATCCTACTAACTGGAAATAATTCTGTGCTTATTGATGACTTGATAAAAGCACTTCACAATGAATTTGCAATAAGATATCGCGGTATAGTGCATTACTTTCTTGGCATTCAATTATTAAAGCACTCAAATGGATACCATTTGAATCAAAGTAAATATATCTTAGATCTACTTAATTGTGCAAAAATAGAAAGCTCCAAACCAATCTCAACACCTATAGCTGTTGAAGCTAAGATAGAATAATCATCCCTTATGGAGGACGCAACATTATATAGATGCATTGTCAGATCACTGCATTATGCCACAATCACTTGACTAGAAATCACATATGTTGTTAATCGTACGATCCAACATTGGGAGAATGTCAAAAGAATATTGCGCTATCTGAAAGGTACTATCCTACATGGACTTTTTATTCATAGGAATCTTCTTAAGAGATACATGCATATAGTGATGCCGATTGGGCCGAATCCATGGAAGATCAGCGACCACAAGTGGATTTGCAATATTTGTTGGTAAGAACTTAGGGCCTGTTTGGCCCCATAGTTAATAGCTTTATAATTGTGCTAAACTGTGCTGTGCTGCACTGTACTGTACTGTCAAAATTTATAAGATATTTGGTTAATAGCTTTTTAATTGCTGTTAAAATTTAAAATAATAAATAAATATATTATTTTAAATTATTTAAAATAATAATTTTTTTTTCTTTAGTATGAAAATTTTGAATTATTTAAAATAATAATACTTAAAATTTTAAACAAAATAATATAAATTACTTTTTGAAGAAGCAGAAGCTGCAAAAACATTAAGGGCCTGTTTGGCCCCGCTTTAAAGCTGATTTTAATCAGTTTTTAAGTAGAAAGCAGTTAGAAAAACTGTTTGGTAATGAAAAGTAGAAGTAGAAAAAAGCAGCAAAAAACAGAAATTATGAAAGCTACAATTTGATGCTTTTACAACTTCTGCTTCTCTAAAAACGTAATTTATATAATTTTATTTAAAATTTTAGGTATTATTATTTTAAATAATTTAAAATTTTCACATTAAAAGAAAAGAAAATATTATATTATTTTAAATAATTATAAATAATATATTTATTTATTATTTTAAATTTTGACAGCAGTTAAAAAGTTATTAACCAAACATCTTATAAATTTTAACAGTGCAGCACACTACAGTATAACACAGTTATAAAATTATTAACAGTGGGGCCAAACATGCCCTAAATTGTACCTTTTTCTAACTTCTACTTTTTTGCTTTTGCTTTTCATTACCAAACAGTTTTTTTTTGCTTTCTACTTAAAAGCTAATTAAAAGCAGCTTAAAAGCGGGGGCCAAACAGGCCCTTAGTCTCACGGACTTCTAAAAAGCAATCTATATTTTCAAGGTCCAGTACTAAAGCAGAATACAAAGCTATTGCTAATACAACTGCTGAAGTAATATGACTACAATCTCTCCTCTTGGAACTTAATTTATTGATGCGGCCATAAGTGCACGACTTTATCGAAGTAATAAAATAAGATAATTTCCATGAGGATCTGACGGTCAATTACTGATCACACGTTCAATCTATAGCTAGACGATTAGAAATGTGTTTTGATCGGAAACTTTAAAGAGAACTAAAAACAAAAGCGAGGGTTTGAGTAGAAAACTATGTGGAGAGATTTAGGACAAAGATTTCACCATGTTGATGATCTAGAATTTAAGTAAAAGTAATTCTAGGTAAAAAAATTAATGTGTCGAAAGGGATTCATCCGCATATACAGATTGCCCCCTCTCAAAGCGCAATCCGGTACTTAATCACAACAATTCCCTACTCTCGTGGCAATTGTTGTAACAAAGCCTTTTATGCTCTCTGATAAATCATAAAAATCCTTAGAGTGAGTTCAATCTACTCTCGTGATTGAAAACACAAGTTTGAAAAGAATAGATCCAACGTCGCGATTCACCTCTTGGTTTGTCTCGCAACATCTAAAACGTAATAATACTTGGCCAGAGTAATTATAAGAAGTAAAGTGAAATTCTGATCAAATCAACACATTAAAATTCTAAAATAAAGATAGATTTTAAAATTCAATTCATACAATCGTCAATGGGCTACGCTCAAATTCTGAAATAAGAGTTTAAGCTAACATGTTTATGATGAATATCATGTAATTCTTAGATTTTTAACGTGAAAGCTTAAACAAATCACAAGAAAATGCTAGGAGATCAAGAATCACTCTTCTCTTCAATCTAAAGATGAAGGTTGAATGAAGTCTCCCCCTTTTCACATGATCTATGCTTCAGAAGTCGCTCAGAACAGAGTTTTCTGCCCTACCCACCGCCTGTGCAAATTTGTCCCGAAAGTCCTCCCTAATTCAGCCCAAAATCTCTCCTTTTATATTTCAATCCCTCCGGAATCCTTTTTAGAAGGTTTTCCTGTGATTTCTCCAAGTTTTTGACTTGAGTTGGGGCTGAATTGGGTGAAGAAGAGAATCCGGTGGCAAAATTCATGGTCCATGAGTGGACTCATGGGTGTGCCTATGAATATCTTGATTCATATTTCTCTCTCCAGTGCCTATTTCTATTCTTTGTGATGAGCTATTCATGACCCGTGTGTGGACTCACGGCTACGTTCGTGAATATTTCGGCATATGGGTTTGCTTCATGTGCAATAGCTTATTTTCTATGCAGCAATGTACTCACACCCGCAACTATAAATATTTCACACCAAACTCCATTTTACTTTAAATTAGATGTACCACCTCGTCTTTTCATCACGAATCGCCCTGTGACATCAAAACTCACTAAATTCTTTATTTTTGAGTGATATTATTTGTATTTGCATGAAAACCAAGAAAACTCATTCAATCCATTACAACTTGAATTTAACTTGATTATTATAGCCCTTCAAAGGTTAAATTAAATTCATTAGCCCTTCTAAGGCTAACTCATTTTCATTTTCCTTCCAAAGGCTAAATCAAATTCATTAAACCTCCAAAGTATAGTCAAGCCATGATAGTCCTTCAAAGGCTAACTCAGAGTCCGACACATCAACTCTTCAAAAGCTTGGTCCAAAACATCAGCCCCTTAAAAGCTAACTCAAACATGCTAACCCATCAAAGGCTAATTGAAATGCATTAGCTCTCTAAAGGCTAGCTCAAAACACATTAGCCCCCTAAAGGCTAAATCAGGACACATTCTAGAAAAGGTAAATCAAGCATATACACTTTTTTTTCTAGAATTGTTATCGCCACTACCATAATGAATGTTGAATATTCGAGGCATGTTGTTAATAATATTGTTTGGGAAGTGCATACATGAGTACTAAGTATCGGGGAGTAACTCCTCGATGTTGCTGCAATAATGCTCGAATTACTCTCTATAGTTTGTGTTTGATCTATCAAATAATGTAAATATTTATATTTTTTTCATAAACTGAATATCTATCAATCAACAAATTTTGAATGTTCACACGCCTTCAAAAGGTAGAATGTTATCAAATTCAGATATCCACAAATCTTCTGAAGATTGGACATCAAACAAATTCAAATATTTGCAAACCCTCAAAAGGTAGGATATTCATTAAATTTGGATATCTATAAGCTCCCAAAAGGTAGGATATTCATCAAGTCTAGATATCCACAAGCCCTTAAAAGACAAGATGTCAATTAAATTAAGATATTCATGAGCCCTGAAAAGTTAGGATGTTATGAAATTCATATATCCACTAGTCTTCTAAATACTAGATATCAACCAAATTCAAGTATTCACAAGCACTTAGAAAAGAAGAATATTAATGAAATCTAGATATCCATAAGTCCTTAAAAGGTAGGATGTTCATCAAGTCCAGATATCCACAAGCCCTTAAAAGGCAAGATGCCATAAAATTTAGATATCTACAAGTCTTCTAAAGACCAGATATCAACGAAATTCAAATATTCCCAAACCCTCAAAAGGTAGAATATTCATTAAATCTAGATATCTATAAGGCTGTGTTTAATGAAACGGATGGAAAGTGGGAGGTGAGGAAAGTGGGAAGGAAATACTTTTTTTGGTTGTTTAAAAGGGCGGATGGAAAGTGGAAGGAAAGTAGGATGGAAAGCACTGTAGTAAAAATGTGAACAACAGTGCGTGTTTTTGGCCGTTCCTGCGTTCCGCCCGATTTGGACGGATTTTCTACTGTAGCTACCCGTTGTGGATTCCATCCACTCTCTTTCCTTCTTTGGTTCCCTCACCTCTCACTTTCCATCCGCTTCATTAAACACAGCCTAAGCCCTCAAAAGGTAAGATATCAATTAAATCCATATATCCACAAGCCCTAAAAGGTAGGATGTCAATCAAATTTAGATGTCCCCATAAGCGTTCAAAAGGCATAATATTCATTAAATCCAGATATCCATAAGCACTTAAAAGGTAGGATGTTAATTAAATCCATATATCTAGAAGCCGTCAAAAGGTAGGATGTTAATTAAATTCAGATGTCCACAAGCCTGCAAAAGGCAAGATGTCAATCAAATCTAGATATACATAAGTCCTCAAAAGTAGGATGCCAATTAAATTTAGATATTCACAAGCTCTCAAAAGGTAAGATATTCATTAAATTCAAATATCTACAAGCTCTCAAAAGGCAAGATATTAATCAAATTTGAATGCTCAATGCCTTCAAAAGGCAGAATATTCTTCAAATTTAAATATGTACCAGCCCTCAAAAGTTAGGATGTCAACCAAATTCAGATATCAATAAACCCTCTAAAGGTTGGATATCAACTAAATTTTGAATATCCATAAGCTCTCAATGTGTTGGATATTTAATCAAATCCACTAAACCATTTTCAAATGAGTATTCATTCTCAAATTTTACCATCTAGATGATGAGTCTTATTCCAAGTTATAAGCCATTTTAATGGCACAATGTTATGAATTACATTCTTCTTCGAATCATTTATCTTCATTTTGTTATATATATGGATAGAGTTGACAATTTGTGTTTACGAGTCATAATGGATCATGTCATACTTGACCCGTGACACGTATATGCATGACACAAATACGACCCGGTTATATATATGGGTCAATGCATAAAACGCAAACATGATCCATTTATTAAATAGGTAACACAATACGACATGAGCAACCCATTTAATAAATAAATTGTGTCACATGACACGACACGATATGATATGAATAACCTGTCTAATAAATAGGTTATCACATGTTATTATATGACTCGACATGAATAAGCTGTTTAACTCAATAAATATCATACTAAATATTTAATCACTTACAAATCAGAAGTACAAAAATTATAATAATTCATATGGATATAAGTAATTTTTAGATTTTAGTATATACATAAAATATGGGTTACACGAGTATGACCTGACATGGCATATATATTGGAGGGTCATAAATGGGTTGACATGTTCATGACATGAACATGATTAACTATGACCCAGATCTATGAATTTTGTGTTGTATTGTATCTTATCTTATTGGTGGTTCATGTCATATTTTGATTGATATATATATATATATATATATATATATATATATATATATATATATATATATATATATATATATATATATATATATATATATATATATATATATATATATATATATATATATATAAAAGATATCATAATCTATTTGGAGGTAATTAACAATAAATGCAAGCATTTGTTTGAAGATAGAACCCAATAAATAAAAAAAATAATTCTTATAATTTATTAAATAAATTTCAAATGATCGCTTTACATTTCAATATGAATTTAATATAATCATTTTTAACCCAACAATATTGTTGAAGATCTATATAGTGTCATTTTGTTTTTCTGATAGAGACTTGGTGTGTTTTGATTCATACTCTATATTTGAAGGGTTTTTTGACATTAAATATTAGTTTCTTGTCTGGCAATTCATGTGATTTAGTTTGATATTATTTGCACCCATAGTGTTATTGTTTATAATTATGAAGTTGGATTTCTACCGAATTCCATTTTGTGGAACGATAGGTAGGTTCCTCACTCACTCACATTAATTATGGAGGTTGTTAATTGGATAGTTATTATCAATGGAAGAATTAATGTTTTTGGAAAAGTCAAAAATTAGAAAACTACTTCACTATGTAACTAAAATAAAAACTAAATTAGGACAGAATTCATAATTCATAAAGTAATCAATTATATTTGATATTGGGTGGAAGGCATTGATTTCTCTAAATATGTGTGGATATTGCTCACACCAAACGTAGTAATATTAATATTATAGAACTATTAGCTACTTCCTTTCTTATAGGACTTAACAGATCGATTGATGGACACATTTGCATTAAGTCAGACTTCCATTGGGCTATTGGTGGACATAATCAAAATAGGAGATGAGTGAAAGCCAATGTAGTTAATCAGTACAAGTTGTATGAGTTTTGTTCATATCATTCGTATTGTTATAATATCAATAGTGTTTTGTAATCAAATCTTATGAACCGTATTACTAGAATGCCTAGATGGGTTTTGTGTGTAACGTAGATGACATTGTAATTTTCTTAGTAGATAAGCATGTAATATATCTTTGGAAGGTTATGAATAAGCTATGCACTTATTCACAAAGCTTAGAATTTTGAATTCACTCACGAAGAGCTTTAGTTCCTTACACATTTGGTAGGGGATAACTAAATAGGGCTATCCTGAGGAGGTTTAGGCCACAAAGTAACGACCAGCCTCCCTCATCATTGATGAATCAATATTCGTTCCTTGGACTATTGATCTTATAGTCCACCAAAGGATAATTGGTGATCAGAACATCATTCATGAACTTGCTAAAGAATGATCAACCAGGGCTCTAACTTGATCACAGTTAGACTATGTTAGTCAAGTAGAAGATGCTCATTTTGTTTGCCTGCATAACAGAAAAAAAAAAAAAAAAAAATCCTCCAACTGTGTGAGGATGATTTGGTGGGGAGAAATTTTTTCCACTACGTGCTGAAAAATGATCTACACATTTTTCCGCTAGATATCCCATTTTTATATAAAAAGGTTTTTTTTAAATTTTTTTATAGAAATGATCTACACACCTTGGGGTCGAATCCTGCTGCAGACGTGAATTGTTTGGGGTAACGGGGATCCAAACCGGGATTCGTGAGGTCGGGGTGACCTAGCCCGCTGGGCCTGGACCTGTTACGGGTGGTGGCCCTAACAAAAATGACCCCTTAACCATCTGAGCTGCAGCTCAATGGTTAAGGGGTCATTTTTGTTAGGGCCACCACCCGTAACAGGTCCAGGCCCAGCGGGCTAGGTCACCCCGACCTCACGAATCCCGGTTTGGATCCCCGTTACCCCAGTACTAATATTATTATGAACAAGATTACACATAACTAGAAATTAACCTAAATATTTTACATAAAAAAATAAAAATAAATAATATTTTATTTTTATGTAAAATATTTAGGTTAATTTCTTGTAAATCTTGTTTATAATAATATTGGTACCATTGAATAACTTAGAATGTATGGGTTATTTTTATAAAAAAATTTTAAAAAATATTTTTAAAAGAAAAATGAAGTATGCAACTTAGAAGAATAATTAAGTTGGGTACGGAAAAATTTTCCCGTTTGGTGAGGCTTTGATGAGACAAATAAATATATGACGCGACTTCAAGTACTAGTCAGCTTAACTCATCTACTGATTGGGTCACAGGAGGCCCCACGCATACCCAAACCGCTAGCGATCAAGCGCGAGCAGTTCCCTTCACATCAATATATTAACTGTCAGCACGTGACGCGCCGGAACCCTGACGATCGCCACCATAGCATCCCTCGTTCCGATCGAAAAGGGAGGCAGAAATCCAGCAAATCCATGGCTGGATTGGAATCCTCCATGTCGGAGACGGATCTCGATCGCCCCAACATCGAGGAGTACCTTACCGCCGAGTCTCTCCGGGAGGCCCCCGGGAAGCTTCTCCTGTGATCTAATCTCCTCATCTTTAGTTTCTTTTTACGCTGTGGTTTTTGCGTGCTAGAATTCTTGGTGGAACCCAGTTCTTTCCTTGTTTTTCTATTTGCAGGAGGGATCTGCTCGATATTTCTCCTACACTCAAAGAAGCTGCCGGCGCCATTGTCGATGTGAGTCATTTCTCTACTTTAACATTAACCCTTAGTCTTCTTGATCACGTAGCATTCTCGCAGTATTTTCTGGTATAAGATTTTCATGAATGGTTCTTGTATCTTCTGGAAACCTGAGCGGCCATTAAAATGTCCCTCTCCATACACGATCGATATTTTCAGTTTATTGTACTTTTGTATCTTTGCTGTTCTGTCCTTAGGCAATTGAGCTTGTTCTCGTCTTTCCTTTCTCATGATACTTAGCTGAGAAGTCGGATTAATGTAAAATTCACATTTTAAGCAGTAATTCATCCATCTGATGTCTCCGTCGGTTATTTTCACCAAATTCATCGTCTATAACGAGTTTCGTTTGGGTGTGAGTTACAGGACTCCTTTACCCGGTGCTTTAAATCAAATCCTCCGGAGCCCTGGAATTGGAATATCTATCTGTTCCCATTGTGGTGCTTGGGGGTAGCTATTAGATATGGGATTCTTTTTCCAGTGAGGTATGAATTACTTCTTTATACTCGAGCAGTAGCAAGTAGTAGAGAGAAAACATTAATTGTGTGTGTTTTATTTCTATATTGTAAATCTTCTACATTGTTAGCTATGGTGGCGTTTGCATGAGTAACATATATAGATTTGCTTGAGAAATTAGGCCTTTTGCTACTTGAATGTCCCCTTAAAAATTAACAACTATCTGTCCGTTTATTTAATGGTACGTTTTGAATGACATAATCAGCTCATCTTAACCCTCTCCCTTTCTCAAACGTAGGGTTACAATCTTGGCTGTAGGATGGATAGTGTTCTTCGCAGCCTTTTTTCCAGTGCATTTCCTTTTAAGAGGACATAATAAGTGGAGACGTAACATAGAGGTAGCTTTCTTGTTGCAACTACTTTTGCAGTTTTGACTTTTATCTTCTAGCAATCCAGTGTAGCATTTCAATTAGTTCAATGACTGTTGGTATTGATGGTTGTTTGTATACAAGTGAGAAAATGCTAAGTTGAAAATGTGGAGAATTTGGGATGCAAGTGAGAAAAATGGATTCTGACCATGAGAAGAAGTTATAGGCATTTTGTTTGTAAGATAGTATGTCATAAGAACTACATCATCCTAGTAGGATGGAGGAATATTAAAATGAAATATCATAGCATATATCACATCAAGAAGAGAATAGTTATTATGTTTAGCTACACCAGTCTATTGCGATGTACAAGGGTAGATAGTTTAATGAATGATACCCTGTGAACTGCAGAAGGTGGATAAAAAAGTTTCCATGCTTTCTTTGACATTATTAATGTGTAATATTTTTATGAATGTACTGACTTCATTATAGAAATTTTGAAACATATCAAAAATAATATTCTTAAGATATGTAACCAAGTCATGCAAGAACTATTATCTATACAAGTTATTAAGTACAAACAATTTGGCAAAGTAGACATAGGGCTTGGACACCCAATGATAGGATGCAACGATGCCTTAAGTCAAAAGATGTGCTACTATTAATAGATCTACGAGGAAAGGAGACATATTGGTCCTTTCAAAGTTGACATGCCTCATGATTTAAAATAGGAACAAAATTTAAAGATAACTATTTTATTTGTAAAGGGGATAGGTGACCTAGACAATAGTATCACTGAAAAGGAGAGGTGGTCATGATGGAGAGAGCAATTGATGGTGTATCAAGAAGGTAGTGGACATTACTGGATATTCCCTTCATTTGCAAGTCTTGAAAGATACTGAGGATTTAAGGGGAAGAGGTAGAAGCTAGCAAAAGTAGACCAGTATTTGTTAAGAGTAGTGGCAATGAATGAGGAAGATACTGATGGTTGCAGTAATCCCTCATAATTAGCAATTGATATGGTAATAGGAGGCCAAATACAAGTCTTTGTAATGGTTGGAGCTAAGATAGTAGTCACAACATAAGCTCACTATGTGTGACCAAATAAAATAATACTTAGAATATACTGCTCATACTATCAAGGAACCGAGTGAGAACGCTATATAAAATGTTTGCCATATAGTATATATAGGATTTATCATTACGGGATGAGAATTAATGTGGCGAAGCTTCCTTTGAGAACTGAGGAAGAATTAGAGTGCCCTTGCCTATGGAATATAGTTAGGACAAGGTTTGGAATTGATTTGTATCAATGTATTGGTTTTGGATTAGTTCAACATGCATCAATATATCAACTGTACCATCACATGGTATAGTCAAACCAAACTAAACAATTTTAGACTTGATTTTTAATTGGCCCTACACCTCCAGTTTGAACCAATATGTCCTATAAATATGAACAAAATTATGAAATTAATCAATTTTGAGGTGTTTGTGGATTTAAACTTAGTTGAAATTAAACTTATTAGGAATATCATAAATTTATAACTTAATTTGAATACATGAATTGAGATATCTTAACCTACTAGTAGTTGTTTATAGGCTTAATATTGAACTTATCCTAACCTTTTTAGTTCAATCCCACGTGTCCTAAAAACTTACAAAAATTAAAGTTATTTAATTTTGCAGTGTTTAAATATTATACTTGAACAAAAGTAGGCATAAATTGAATTGTGACATATTATTTTACTATTAGGAGCTTCTCTACTAACGTCAAGGAGCTCCTGCTACATCTAAAGTGAGTAGCAACAGTTGGAACAAAAGATTGATTGCACACGGAGTAAGTCAATCTTGTGGTTCTATTACTCCTAAATTTAAAAGTCCTAATAGAACATATGGTATTGGTATGCTGAAATCCATGCTTGTCAAACTGGCTTGGTTGACTATCTCTCATGAGATTGGTACTACTATTGGGATAGGCATGGGTACCGGAACAGGATACAAATACATAAAAAGTCTTTATGCCTAGTCCTTTGTAGCTTGTCTATAACCATGATAGTCCGCTCTTAGATCAGAATGATATAATTGACCTCATCTTCTAGTCTTATAAAACATTTGTTCTTTGTGTTGATGAAGTTGAACCTTTGTCTATCTTCTAACACTAGTAAATCATGTCTTCTTTAGGCATGCTTGGTTGGCCACCATGGTCTTCATCTTGTATAGCATGTGTATATTTGGCTTTACAAGTTCATGACTATTATTTTGATGGAACATGTCTCACCACCATCATCTCTATATCCTCTTGCTCGATTGTTTGTGTTTGTACTACTATCTACGTTGCTTGAATCATTTTGTACCTCATAGTACAGATATATATTGGAATCTTGGTGTTCATGCTTTCCAATTGTAGATTATGGGTCAAATGGAGCTTTCCCCTTTCTTGTTCCTCATTGGTACGATTTTCCTTCTAGTGTCTTGGATTAGTGGTAGTAGTAGTTGTGGTTGGGAACATTGGGATTGTGGTTGTATTTAGTTGGGGCAAAGAATCTTATCTTACTCCAACCTATCGTCATTATTGTCCTCTTGGTTGCAATTGAGTAATTAAATGTGATTCATATGCTATCTCTCGTTGCAATTGAGTAGTTAGATGTGATTCATCTGCAATCTCTCTTTTAGTTAGTCTGATAATATATTGAAAGGGGTATGGCAGGGCTTGCCTATAGCCAAATCTTGATCCTCAAAGGCCAATTACCAATCTATTATTGGCTTTTTATCATTCACAATGAATGAACTATCAAATGAATTAACTATAAGTTTGGACTCTACTCTTTTTCCTCTTGTAGGCAATCTGAGTTGCATGCTAAAGTGTATGTGTACCATGACGAAATAAAAGCTTGTTGTGAACTTTCATATGTATCAATACAAAATGGTTAGCAGGGGCAAGTCGGTAACGAATTTTGCCAATCTCGCCCCAAACTTGACCTTAAATGCATTGGGTTTAAAAAACCCATCCAAAACCTAAACATGACATGGAATCATGTACTGCAGGATACCCAACCCTGCCCCACCCTACCTTTTAATTAAAGAAAATAAAAAATAAAAAATTATTTAATTAAAATAAAATAATTATATAATATGAAAATAAGGAGAAAATAAGGATTATAGTTGAATAATAATAAATAAATAACAAAATATATATTGGAGTGGTTCATGTTCGAGTTCAAGACAGGCTCTCAAATCTCCATATCTGACCCCGCCCTATCCCACAATGGCCAGGATTTTCTTGAGAATCGAAACCCAAACAAATTGGGTTTTCCCCATCAAATTTGGGTTGGGTATGAGTTTGTTTGCCATCCTTAGCTAGATAATAGACACTGTGGTGGTACGTGAATAGCAAGCTTTGATACGGTTGGAGCTCTTACCATAAATTGTAAATAATACTTAGCTAAGAATTTAAAATGATCATAATTACAATTGATATTTTGTTGTATAAGATAAAATTTATGTGTATTTCGAGATGTTAGTGTAATTCGGAGAATGTATTGTTTGACTTGAGAGATGCTCTCCATAAACATAATGTCATAGTAGATGCACGCTGCGGGTGGCAATTATCTAGCAATTTATGATCATGTTGCTATGTGAGATCAACATTGTGAGCTTTAGGAGCCATAGAATGGTTGATTAAAAAGAATTATGAGAGTTTGAGAATTGAGAGAGATTCAGAGTTTTGTTAGTTAGAATTGAAGTTTTAGAAGATTTATATTGGAAAGAAACACCCCAAACTCTGCAGTCTAGCTATTAGGTATGGCTTTGATCGATATTAGCCAATTCAAATCAATATCAACACAATATTAATATGGGTTGTATCACTGCCAATTGGTACACACACTATGACGCAAACTTGTTTGATGTGGGCCCATGTGGTTAATCCCTAGTTTGACCAATATGCACTGCCCATATTGATCAATTCTTTAAATACTAGCTAGTATCAATAAATTTAACTGTGGTTCTTGAGGGAGATGAGGCTTAGCATCAAAAATAGGACCGAAGAGGACCATCCTTGATAGAGTAGAGAAATCACTGTGGCAAAGAAGTAATAGACATTCCTCACATGGGAAGGGGTTGTGTAGCTACACCAATAGGAGGCTATAGGACGTGGAGGGTGGGTAGAGGTGTATAGGCGTGGGTTGCAAGCAGCATGAGGCCGCAACATGGACTTTGAAAGGGATTGTTGGCTAGGCTTACAAAGAAATATGGGCAGGGGTTCCGAATTAATTGTATACATGTGTATATGCATATATATATATAACTACGTATATACAGTGTACATACATGTGTATGTATATATATATATATATATATATATATATATATATATATATATATATATATATATATATATGAAACATAATATTGAATGTGGGATTAATATAAAACTCTTTAACAATATATAATGGTTATATTAGATTTAACAATTAACACTATTTGATGAATTATCCTTCTTTTCAATTTATTCTTCATTTGTTTCTTATGTTAGCTTTTATCTTTTTGATAACTGACTAGAAATTGGATCAACTATCAACATTTCAAGATTGATTCTTTATCAGGATTTGTGAAAAAAATGGCCTTTACACTTGATAAAAATTATAGTAATTATGTTAGTTATGCTAACCTCTGAAATTAAAGAGTTATAATGGTAATTGAGACCGTAAATAAATTCTTACACTACGTTCTTTTATGTCATCTGTACTCAGAGGAAACTGGTTGAGATGATGTGCAGTGTGTTTGTTGCTTCATGGACAGGAGTGATCAAATACCATGGACCTCGTCCCAGTATCCGCCCTCAACAAGTACTTATATGTATATTCAAGGATTATATATGGTAGCTATTTTATATTGTCTTTTTTTTAAGATTAAGCTGCCTCATTTAACAGGTATTTGTTGCCAACCACACATCGATGATTGATTTCATCATCTTAGAACAGATGACAGCATTTGCTGTTATCATGCAAAAGCATCCTGGTTGGGTGGGTAAGATCCTCCACTTGTTTAAAAAACAATTGATGTGCATTTATTTGATTAAAATTTTTTGCTTACCCATTGATTGTTTGTGTGATATAAAAAAGCTTTTGTGCTGTAGGATTTATCCAGAAGACCATTTTAGAGAGTGTTGGTTGTATATGGTTCAACCGCACAGAGTCAAAGGACCGTGAAGTTGTTGCTAGAAAGTAAAGTTATTTTGTTTCGTCTAAAATTTGAACTTCATGTGGTGCTGCTTGGTGCTAATAGCCTTGACAACATCTTTTTGGATTTCTAGGTTGAGAGGACATACTCAGGGAGTTGATAACAATCCTCTTCTGATATTTCCTGAAGGAACTTGTGTTAACAACCATTACACCGTTATGTTCAAGAAGGTTCATATCAAATGTTTCCAACCTCTGAATATAGGCCTTCACATTTAAATTTCTTATAATTGAAATGAACTGCAACCATATTTTTTTCAAAACCAACTTACACCATATGTTTCATTTTAGTGATACCATATGCTGCTCAACTATTTGATTGCATGCATCTGAAATGGACTATAAGCCATATTTTTTATTATTTTACTGAACTGCTGAAATTTCTAGGTGTCAACTACCAGAAGCAAATAGTACTCCGTTGTTCTCCATTATGAACATGATCTTTAAGAATTTTATCACTGGATTGACTAATATATTCTTTCTCTTTGATGAATAAAACAGGGAAAAATAGCCTGGTTGTTTCGGAAAAGAATTGTAGCACCAGCGAGCATGTCATGGATATTGCTATTAATTTATGTTACACCCTAGTACCAAGACTAGAATAAAACAAACTATTATAACTTTAGAATCTAGGAACAACAATATAAGTTTGACTGCCACAAAATTCTCTTTACAAGACTTTACATCAGAGTACACTTTTACAACACTCAGATCTCAGCTAATAACTTTTAATATAAGAATCATAATCTTTTAAGAATAATCCCTCAAGTAAAACTTTACATCCATGCTTTGATTCCCTTAGTCCAGACCAGTACCTGCAATATCAACCAGACCTAGCAAAACATTGCTGAGTAAGCCTCTCCCCAGAAGAAAGGGTAGTTCCTTAGATTCAAAGGAGGGAAACTAGCAAGAAGCATGAACAATAAAACTGTAACAAACTGAATACTGAAAACTGTGAACTGAAAGCTGGTAACTATAAACTGAAAGCTGGAACTGAAACTATAAACTGAAACTGAAACTAAATACTGGGAACTGAAAATTATAACTAAAACTAGAAGTTGTAACTGAAAACTAAAATGCAACTAGATAAACTGATTCAACTGGGTTATCTGTGTCAAATATGGAAACTGATACTATGCATAAATTAACTGTGAGCAATACCTACTGGCTTATGGGGCCGTCACCCCGAATACACATGATAAGGTGTATCACACCTTATATGGTGAACACATGCGCTATCATGCGTCATGAATCCCGGTGCATGCTAACTTGGGACCCCGATCTGTCCACAGAGTGGATACTACTAGGTATGTGCTCAATATAACAAGTAACTGTCCACACACGTGGATACTAGAAAACTGATTATGCTGTCCACAACGTGGATACTGAAAACAATAACGTGCTTTGACACATACTTACTGCTTTACAAAACAGAAAACTAACAAATCTTCGATATGCACAGGATACTATACTATTTGAGTCAACGGAAATAAAGACAACAAACCTTCTTCTATAGAAATCTGGTTTAAGGTCTTACCTTTGAAAAGCCAATAAAACTAGTTATCAAACGAAGCAAGCCAAACACTGGATCAACCGCTCTGAAATATAGATTTATACATGAACTTCATCAAATACGATTCAAAAATGAAAACAGAGACCACCAATAGAAGCGAAACATCCCAAAACCTAGGGAACCGACCTTGGCTCCAATGAACCGGACAGAATTGCAGTGAACCGGTCAGATTCACCCTGAAACAAGTCAAACCGAAACTTGAAACCCAAATTACACAAAATATACAAAGCATCTAGGGACACACTAGGTACCATTGGATAGGAAATTTTACAAGCTTTCCAACGACTACCTGAACCGGCCCAGATTTGACCGAATTGGGGTTGAACCGGATGAAAAACCAGTACTGGGCCGGAATTAAAATTGAACCACCCAAACTGTTGAACCGGTTCAAATCAATCCCAAACTCAGCCAACCAGGTTTATTTCCAAATAAATGGGACTCAAACCCTAATTTGAACCGAGCCAGCCGCTCGGCCGCGCCACCCGATCGCCGCCGTGCAAGGCTGTCGGACGTTCGTCTGTAGCTTGCGCCGGCGAGCTCCTAAGGGTGCGTCAAGCATTTGTTCGCTTCCAGACTTGACCAGATGGCTTCTCACAGTGAGGCAAAGCACTCGAGCCAGTTGCGGCGAGCTTTCGTCTCACGGTCGAAGTGCTCGAAGCAACCGAAAATATCGACGGTGGCGCTGCCGCCGTCGATACACAAAACAGCACCAGAACATAGCAGAACATCACGAAAACTTCGCAAAAGCAAACTTACCATGCTCCGAAGCCGTATCGTAGCCCTGAGTGAAGGAATCGACCTCGCCGGCTGCTTTGGAAGTTGAAGCGGTACAGATTCCGGTGAACACACTTAAGCTCCGCGTTCCTTCTCCTTACGGCGAGTTGCGGCTCAAGAGATCTCCATAATCGAGTAAACACTAGGGCATACAAAAGCCCTCTCAAATAGACGCAAATTGCGTTCAAAAATAGAAATCCGCCACCAATGACTCGGTTGCCGTAAACAGTGGGGAAGACGACGATTCGACTCTGTCGCCCTAAAATAAAAGTAAAACCGAAATATCAAAAATGGATGCGGTTTAATTAACAAATCGCAAACTAGCTCAGCGGTTCAGCTGAGCCGGAAACTCTGGCAAGACGTGGGTTCGAGCCCTTGCGAGTGCAAATTATATTTTTAACCCAAAATTCAATTTTTAAATTTTTAAAAATTCGGGAAAAATTCTAGAAAAATCCCTGAAAATTCCAAAACACAATTTCTAATTTTCTAAAATTATTTTCAAAAACTTGGGATATTACAATACTGCCCCACTTAAAAGAAATTTGGTCCTCCAAATTTACCAAAAGCATGAACAGCTTTAAACTTGCCAAAGTACTAAAAATACAAGAACTTGACCGGCTAGACAAAACATAAAAACAATTCATGCTTTAAATTGGTCAACTTACAGATGAAACTTGAGATTAGAAAGAATCATGCAACTTGAATAAAAAAATAAGCTTATATAAAATCATGAACTTAATCAGAATGCTTGAAATCGGAGTGAGCCAAACTCACCAACAAAAATAGAGTTATCAGCAGATCTCAAACATAAACAGAAGTGGTCAGCAACCACAAGCACAAACAATATCCTAGACTGGTCGGACTATAATATCCTCAACTTAGACTGGCACAATCTTTGGAATCAATCTTTTCTTGATTTCTCAATCTTAGGCTACAAGGTTTATCACCTGAACCTTTAAACATGATATCCTAACTTTAAACCATGAACTTGGAACTGTGAACCTTATGGTTTAATCTCACAAATCTTGTGTCCTTACTGTAATCTAATAAACAACTTAGGCTATTCATCAAAGACAAATCATAATCCTTAGCAAGTCTCCTTATATTCTAAGTTCCTAAAAGTTCACCTAGGATCTTAAGTTCAAGTTTAGGTTTTCCCTAAGCCTTAAACTATTCCTCTGATACCAAATATGTTACACCCTAGTACCAAGACTAGAATAAAACAATCTATTATAACTTTAGAATCTAGGAACAACAATATAAGTTTGACTGCTACAAAATTCTCTTTACAAGACTTCACATTAGAGTACACCTTTATAACACTCAGATCTCAGCTAATAACTTTTAATACAAGAATCATAATCTTTCAAGAATAATCCCTCAAGTAAAACTTTACATCCATGCTTTGATTCCCTTAGTCGAGACTAGTACCTGCAACATCAACCAGACTTAGCAAAACATTGCTGAGTAAGCCTCTCCCCAGAAGAAAGGGTAGTCTCTTAGATTCAAAGGAGGGAAACTAGCAAGAAGCATGAACAATAAAACTGTAACAAACTGAATACTGAAAACTGTGAACTAAAAGCTGGTAACTATAAACTGAAAGCTGGAACTGAAACTGTAAACTGAAACTGAAACTAAATACTGGGAACTGAAAACTATAACTGAAACTAGAAGTTGTAACTGAAAACTGTAATGCAACTAGATATACTGATTCAACTGGGTTATCTGTGTCAAATACGGAAACTGATACCATGCATAAATTAACTATGAGCAATACCTATTGGCTTGTGGGGTCGTCACCCCGAATACGCATGATAAGGTGTATCACACCTTATATGGTGAACACACGCGCTACCATGCATCACGAATCCCGGTGCATGCTAACTTGGGACCCCGATCTGTCCACAGAGTGGATACTATTGGGTATGTGCTCAATATAACATGTAACTGTGCACACACTTGGATACTAGAAAACTGGTTATGCTGTCCACAATGTGGATATTGAAAACAATAACATGCTTTGACACATACTTGACTGGTTTACAAAATAGAAAACTAACAAATCTTCGATATGCACAGGATACTATACTATTTGAGTCAACGGAAATAAAGACAACAAACCTTCTTCTACAAAAATATGGTTTGAGGTCTTATCTTTGAAAAGCCAAGAAAATTAGTTATCAAACGAAGCAAGCCAAACACTAGATCAACCGCTCTGAAATATAGATTTATACATGAACTTCATCAAATACGATTCAAAAATGAAAACAGAGACCACCAATAGAAGCGAAACATCCTAAAACCTAGGGAACCAACCTTGGCTCCACTGAACCGGACCCAAAAGACACTGAACCGGACCCAAAAGACACTGAACCGGTCAGATTCACCCTGAACCAAGTCAGACCAAAACTTGAAACCCAAATTACACAAAATATACAAAGTATCTAGGGTCACACTAGGTACCATTGGATAGGAAATTTTACAAGCTTTCCAACGGCTACCTGAACCGGCCCAGATTCAACCGCATTGGGGTTGAACCGGACGAAAAACCAGTACTGAGCCGGAATTGAAATTGAACCGCCCAAACTGTTGAACCGGTTCAAATCAATCCCAAACTCAGCGAGCCGGGTTTATTTCCAAATAAACCAGACTCAAACCCTAATTTGAACTGAGCAAGCCGCTCGGCCGCGCCACCCGATCGCTGCCGTGCAAGGCACCGGACGTGCCTCCATAGCTTGCGCTGGCGAGCTCCCGAGGGTGCGTCAAGCTTCTGTTCGCTTCCAGACTTGACCAGACGGCTTCTTACAGTGAGGCGAAGCACCTGAGCTGGCTGCGGCGAGCTTTCGTCTCACGGTCGAAGCGCTCGAAGCTACCGAAAATATCGACGGTGGCGCCGCTGCCGTCGATACACAAAACAACACCATAACATAACAGAACATCACGAAACTTTGCAAAAGCAAACTTACCATGCTACGAAGTCGTATCGTAGCCCTGAGTGAAGGAATCGACCTCGCCGACTGCTCTGGAAGTTGAAGCAGTGCAGATTCAAGCAAACACACTTAAGCTCCGCATTCCTTCTCCTTACAGCGAGTTGCGGCTCAAGAGATCTCTAGAATCGAATAAACACTAGGGCGTACAAAAGCCCTCTCAAATAGACGCAAACTGCGTCCGAAAATAGACATCCGCCGCCGATGACTCAGTCGCCGCAAACAGTGGGGAAGACGACGATTCGACTCGTCGCCCTAAAATAAAAGTAAAACCGAAATATCAAAAATGGATGCGGTTTAATTAACAAACCGCAAACTAGCTCAGCGGTTCAGCTGAGCCGGAAACTCGGGTGAGATGTGAGTTTGAGCCCCCGCGAGTGCAAATTATATTTTTAACCCAAAAATCATTTTTTAAACTTTTAAAAACTCTGGAAAAATTCTAGAAAAATCCCTGAAAATTCCAAAACACAATTTCTGATTTTCTAAAATTATTTTTCAAAAACTTGGGATATTACAATTTAAATTGAGCTACAAAATACACATCTTACTACACAAGTAACTATCACCTTGTCTTTGTTATCACCAGAACTTCAGAAGTCCATTTTGTTGAAGAAGTGAAGCTATCTGATAAAGTTTTTAACAGTTCTAGTATTTAGCCTTTGCTAATCCCAGTTATAGCATTATCACATATTAAGCTGTGGTCTGGAACATTAGAGTTATTAGTTTATATTCCACCGTCTTGACCAGGTTGTTCATACGAGTTGCTACTTAGAAACAAAAAATTATGTTGTTACTTTTTGTAGCAATTCCGTTATAGTTTAATTCGCTTGTTCACTGTCTGAATGTGCTGTGGACTTCATTTGTCATGGAATCTTTATCTTGAGAAGTTTCTTGTTAGGGCTTGTGTTGTTAATTATCACTCCAATCTTTAGAAGAAAGTTGTCTAACTTCAATTTTGGAAAAAATTCACTTTTCTTTGTATTCACTGTGCAGGGTGCTTTTGAACTAGATTGTGCTGTTTGTCCAGTGGCAATCAAATACAACAAGATTTTTGTGGATGCTTTCTGGAATAGTAAAAAGTAAGTTGCCTTCTCCGTGAGAATGTCTACGTGAAAGAAACATTGCATCATTTAGTTCACGGTTGAAATTTTGCAACAGTATCTGATGAAACGAACCTTCACAGATCTTTCAGGAACTCAATTCTGGATGAGTTTCCCTATTTGTCTGTAATGTCTTGGTATATATACGACATGCAAATGATAGTTACAGACATACTATGGCCTCTATCACTCTTGTGTTTTAGCTTACTGCCTGATGAATGCATTATAATTGAACCCAAATTGACTAAGTTGCTAACAGCTTCCATTCTAGAGACAAGATCAGAGGATTTTGGGCCGTCATCTACCTTATTTTTGAGGCGAAGTATCATATGGCGCTCAATGGTTTATCTTGATTTGCTGTTTGTTCTTGGTATGGAGCAGGGGTGCCCAATCTTTTACTCAACATCACCAAAATCTTTTCAAAATGACCAGATGTCAATTAAAATTCGCCTGCTTTATGGCCCCAATCCCCTTTTTTTTTTCTGATTATAGTATACCGATTGGTAATTTTGGTTGTATCATATGGTCCATGATGCCATTGAAGCTTATAATTTTTAATAACATTCTCTTTTTTTGACTGTTCAAGGGCTTAGGTGGTCATTCAATATGCAGCTTCTGATGCTATCTCATGGATCTTTTGCAGACAATCTTTCACAACCCACTTAGGACAGCTTATGACGTCCTGGGCTGTTGTTTGTGATGTTTGGTATCTGGAACCTCAGTATATAAGACCTGGAGAGACTCCTATTGAGTTTGCTGAAAGGTGAACATGCTTTGATGCTTCACTTTATACAGCATTGTTGCAAAAAAAAAATAATTGTACTCGTTGAGTCGGTGTATCTCTTTTCTTTTATATGGTCTTGCCATGCAGGGTTCGAGACATGATCTCTGTTCGTGCTGGTCTGAAAAAGGTTCCTTGGGATGGCTACCTAAAATACTTCCGGCCCAGTCCCAAGCTCACGGAACGGAAGTATGAAATATGCTGACCTTTCCAATCTATTTTCATTTCATATAAATTTGCATCAGCTGTCTTAATGCCTGCAATAGTCATTCCCTAATGGTCGGTTCTAGGTGTAGATTCATTAAATATACTTTTCCTAGTCCTATTAAGATTGACTTTGAAACTTCAAAATATTAGGAACAGGAACGCACTTACGTACATCTGAATTAACCTTAAAAATTTAGAAATTATGAACCAAAGCTAAAAGCATGAGAAAGCAACAAGCGATCTGTATCTTGTATTTAATGTTTGTTGGGAAGAGGAAGTTTTCCATACATACATGGTGGACGTTATTTGCTAGGAGAATTTAATAACGAATGGTCTGAATATGTATTTATTAACATTTATTAGTTTATTATTCTGGAATAAAATAAGGAAAAACGCATTCTGCAGTTTGCAAATTCCGTAGCAGAACAATAAATGAATCTGTAACTCTAGGTGACTTGATTTATTTGTACTTATTTGGTAATACTACTGCACATAAGCACCACCCATGCAACCTCATGCTGCATATTTACTTTAGCATTAAGTGTTTGAGCAATACTCCAACATGAGTTTAATGAAGATCCATTCCCTCACGTGATTTATAATTGGTAACACAATAATATACATGTGTGTGATTTTTTTTTCTAAGATTTGATAGTTTTCTTGTGATAAAAACTGCTAGAATGTTATGCTTTGCTAGCTTGGAGATTCTAGTTGAAAAATGCCACATTACAATCAGCTTTACGTGAAACAATATGAAGCTCAAAATCTTCTTCCCATCATTGACATTGTGGTCCATTGTTTCTAATATTCTGATTAAAATTGCTCGGCAACTAAGTTCAATAAACTAGCACAAATCATCTACATGGTAATAGTAGGCTTGTAGCTATGTTCGTTCAGATTCTTTTAATTATAATACAATATTTATTCTAGTTAGAGGCACATAAAGGCAAAAGCAGTAAGACATTGGTAATTGCATAAGAGATGCATAATGTTTATGTTGGGAATGGAGGAAGAATACTGGTAGAATGAAAAATGTCACAACTGTATAAAAATTATCAACACTAATGATTTACAGTGCATCAATCCTAATTACTGTGCATCAACTCAAATAACTGGCAGTGCATCAACCCTAATTACTGTGCATAAACGTAAATAACTGGCAGTGCATCAATCCTAATTACTGTGCATCAACGCAAATTACTGTTCATCAACCATAACTGACTAGTGCATCAACCCAAATAGTTGGTGCAATTGCAGGTAGTAGTAAAACAGCAGCACACACAATCACAATGCTAAACCAAATTTTTACGTGGAAAACCCTCTAACAAGAGAGAAAAACCACGGAACTGCTCTTCAGTCTACACTCACAAATTTCACTATTAGCAAAGGTTTTACAGCCACAATATGAGATCACAGGATTAAAGGTGATCACAAAACTTAGCCACAAAGCTAAGCAATGATAAGATGGAGCACTTAGAAGGTAAACAAGAACGAATAGAGAGTCTCAGTTTTGATACCAATGACAGCCTTCTGAACCTCAGAGCTGGAAATCAATATCATACAACTTCTGTTCTTGATACCGTTTCTTCAAAATCAACCATTGAAATTAGCACAATCTGACCTCAGATTGATCTCCGATCGTCACTGAGATAGAGCTGGTTGCGTTGGAAAACAAAAATCCCCTCCTGAGAATTGCTCCCAATTTTTCTTGAAATGGCTGCGCATCTAGAAAATTTTGCTACAATACTACCCAAAAAAACTGCTGACAAACATAACAGTAACCTAATGGGTTTTACAAAAAATAATTGGGCCTAATGACACTTGAGTTTTATCCACATAGGAAGGGACCCAAAAGCTCAACAATTCTCCTCCTCCCAACTATGTGGAAGAGTTTGCCAAACTGGCAATCATGCGACATGCTTCTAGTTTTGATTTGGGCAGTGCCTTAGTGCACATATTTGAACCATTGTCATCCGTGTGGATTTTTTCAAGCTCAAATAACTTAGAATCTAAAGTTTCATGAATCCAATGATATCTAATATCAATATGTTTGGATCGACCATGAAAAGTAGGATTCTTACTAAGATGGATAGCACTCTGGCTATCACAAAATAACACATATCTCTTTTGAGCAAAGCTAAGCTCTTTGATGAATTTCTTCATCCATAGCAGCTCCTTGCTGGCTTCTGTTGCAACAATAAATTCAGCCTCAGTGGTTGACAATGCAACACATTTTTGCAGTCTTGACTGCCATGCAACTGCTCCCCCGGCATAAGTAATCAAATATCCAGAGATAGATTTTCTCGAGTCCACATCTCCAGCACAATCAGAATCTGTATAGCCAGCTACAATAGGCTTTTTTCCCCCAAAGCAAAGTTTCAAACTAGAAGTGCCTCGGAGATATCGCAAAATCCACTTGACAGCCTCCTAATGCTCCTTCCCTGGATTAGATAGGAATCTGCTCACAATGCCAACTGCATAAGCTATGTCGGGCCTAGTGCAAACCATTGTATACATTAAACTTTCAACTGTTGATGCACAAGGGACTCTTTGCATATGTTCCTTCTCTTGCTCACTTAAAGGAGATTGTTTTACACTTTGTCTAAGGGATATATCAAGGGGTGCGCTTACAGCTTTAGCTTTCTCCATGTGGAATCGCTGCAATACCTTCTCAATATATTTTTCTTGAGAGAGCTATAGTTTCTTGGATTTTCTGTCTCTGGTGAATCTCATTCCAAGAATAAGCTTTGTTGGCTCTAAGTCTTTCATTGCAAAGTAATTACTCAACTCCTTCAAATTTCCAATTTGAGATGCATTAGGACCTATAATCATCATGTCATCAACATGGAGCAATAAGATGACAAAGTCATTATTAGAAGACTTTTTCACAAAAACACAATGGTCTGAAGTAGTCTTCTTATAGCCCTGTTGAAGCATAACGAACTCAAACTTCTTGTACCATTGTCTCGGTGCTTGTTTCAAGCCATACAAGCTTTTCTTTAGTTTGCATACATAGTCTTCTTTGCTCTTTTCCACAAACCCTATAGGTTGTTCCATATAGATTTCTTCTTCCAAGTTACCATGAAGAAATGCAATTTTCACATCCATCTGCTCAATTTCTAGATCAAGCTTCACCACTGGAGAGAAAATTTTCTCAAATTCAATACCCTTTTTCTGAGTATAGCCTTTAACTACTAATCTAGCTTTGAATTTTCCACCATGCTTCATTTTAAAGCACCATCGATTTTTCAAAGCTCTTTTGCCTTTAGGAAGCTTTACCAGCTCGTAGGTGTGATTGTCAGGTAAGGATTGCATTTCATCTTTCATAGCAGCAATCCATTCAGCCTTCTGTTCACTCTCGATAGCCTTTTGATAACACTCAGGCTCATCTTCATCTGTTAACAGTATGTATTCAGCAGATGAATATCGAGTAGAAGGCCTTCGATCCCTGATGGATCGTCTAGGTGCATCTTCAGGTTGATTGGCAGGAGCATTAGCAGTTTCAGTATCATACTCATCCTTATTTTGTACTTCATTCTGCACAACTTCTGGATTTTCTATATTGACTGCATTAGGCTCATCCACTGGAATATGATCCAAATCAATCAGACCATCACTAGCTTGAGGCTCTGACTTATCTACCTTGTTGATGTCTTCAATGATTTGATCTTCAAAGAACACCACATTGTGACTCCTAACAAGTTTCTTCTCAACTGGATCATAGCACCGGTAGCCAAACTCATATTTGTCATAGCCTATAAAGATGCATTGTCTTGTCTTAGCATCAAGCTTAGACCTTTCATCCTTAGGCACGTGCACAAAATATTTGCAGCCAAAGACTCGCAAATGATCATATGACACATCTTTGTCATACCACACATTATCAGGAACATCACCCTGCAAAGCCACAGTAGGAGTTAGATTAATAATGTGCGCAACAGTATATAGTGCCTCACCCTAGAAAGTTTTTGGCAATTTTGAATCTGAGAGTAAACATCTAACTCTCTCCATCAAAGTTCTGTTCATTCTTTCTGCTAAGCCATTCTAACTCAGGAGTTTTATGAGGTGTGAATTGATGTTTAATTCTCTCCTTTCGGCAATAGGCATCAAAAGGTCCACGGTATTCACCACCATTATCAGTTCTGATATACTTCAATTTCTTTCCAGTTTCTCTTTCAACATATGCTTGAAATTCCAGAAAAACATCAAGAACTTGATCTTTGGTTTTCAAAGCATAGACCCAAAGTCTCCTAGAATGGTCATCAATAAATGTCACAAAGTAAAGTGCACCACTAAAAAACTTTACCTTCAAATGACCGCAGACATCGAAATGAACTAACTCAAGGATACTCTTCTTTCTAAGGGGTTGATGATGTTTAAAGGAAACTCTTCTCTGTTTTTCAGCCAAACAATGAGCACATTTTTCAAGTTTGGCAACCTTTAAACCTGAGAGAACATTCTTCTTTGCTAAGCAGCTTAGTCCCTTCTCACTAATGTGACTCAATCTCTTATGCCATAACTCTGAGGTACTACAACCCTCTACTGCATTTATGAGATCGGTATTGGTTGAAACCTGCAGCCAATATAAATTGGAATTCTTCTTCCCTCAAGCCACAACCATGGAGCCCTTCGTCAATTTCCAATGACCATCACAAAAGGTGCTGCAGTAGCCATCATCATCAAGTCTACCTGCAGAGATCAAGTGCAGCCTAATGTCTGGTACATGTCTCACATCTCTGAGCACTAGCTTTGTACCATTACCAGTCTTCAAGCAAACAGTGCCGGTCCCCACTACCTTTGATAGTCCACTATTACCCATCTTCAAAACTCCAAAATCACTTGGAGTGTAAGATGTGAAGAACTCCTTCCTAGATACAACGTGAAAGGCAGCACCACTGTCAATGACCCAACTGGTTTCATCACAAGCAAGGTTAATTCCATCTTCTCCATATACAATAACAAGGTCAGTAGCAGCAGCTACATGATTATCCTTTTTGTCAATTCTGGTATTCTCTTGCTTGTTGCTACCCTTATTCTCTCTTTTCCATTTGAAGCAGTATTTCTTGATGTGCCCCTTTTTACCACAATAATTGCACTCAAAGTTCTTATACTTGCCCTTTGACTTGCTTCTGCTGCTTCCTCTATTGTGATCTTGGGCTTTGGTTTTGCTTCTCCCCCCTATTCTCAGCAACCAGGACCTCTGAATGTGAAATTGGTGTCCTTTGAGTTTTCAGTCTCACTTCCTCATTTAAAACACCACTCTTCACCATTTGCATGGTCACAACACTATTAGGGGTTGAGTTTGTCAAAGTCAGCCTAAAAGTCTCCCATGAGTCTGGAAGTGTTAAGCAACCAAAGTCCAAGAATCTCATCGATATGGAGCTTCTCTCTTTATACCTCAACTGTATAGCCTGTTTAAGTAAGAACATCTTGTTGTTTCCAGTCTTGGAAGCATACAGATTCTTAAGTTTCTCCCATAAGCTATGAGCATTTGTCTCATCGGTAATATAGTTCAATACATTATCTTCTACCCATTGCCGCATGATGCCACAGACTTATTCATGCTCAAATGTCCGGTCTTTATCAGTTTTAGACTCTGGCTTATGGGCTGCAAAAACTGGTAAGTGCAATTTCTTTATGAAGAGAAGATCCTTCATCTTCCCTTTCCACTTGTGATAATTTGTGCCATCCAAAAGTATCATTCTACTCAAATTTGCCTCCATCATTCAATCAATAAGAAGAACTTAATACCCTAAGGCTCTGATACCACTGTTGGGAATGGAGGAAGAATACTGGTAGAATGAAAAATGTCACAACTGTATAAAAATTATCAACACTAACGATTTATAGTGCATCAACCCTAATTACTGTGTATCAACGCAAATAACTGGCAGTGCATCAACCCTAATTACTGTGCATCAATGCAAATAACTGGCAGTACATCAACCAAAATGATTAGTGCATCAACGCAAATAACTGGCAGTGCATCAACCCTAATTACTGTGCATCAACGCAAATAACTGGCAGTGCATCAACCCTAATTACTGTGTATCAACGCAAATTACTGTTCATCAACGATAACTGACTAGTGCATCAACCCAAATAGTTGGTGCAATTGCAGGTAGTAGTAAAATAGCAGCATACACAATCACAATGCTAACACCAAATTTTTACGTGAAAAACCCTCCAACAAGAGACTGCTGTTCAGTGCACATCACAAATTTTACTATTAGCAAAGGTTTTACAGCCATAATATGAGATCACAAGATTAAAGGTGATCACAAAACTTAGCCACAAAGCTAAGCAATGATAAGATGGAGCACTTGGAAGGTAAACAAGAACGAACAGAGAGTCTCAGTTTTGATACCAATGACAGTCTTCTGAACCTCAGAGCTAGAAATCAATATCATACAGCTTTTGTTCTTGATATCGTTTCCCCAAAATCAACCATTGAAATCAGCACGATCTGACCTCAGATTGATCTCCGATCGTCACTGAGATGGAGCTGGTTGCGTTGGAATACAAAAATCCCCTCCCGAGAATTGCTCTCAATTTTTCTTGAAGTGGCTGCGCATCTAGAAAATTTTGCTACAGTACTATCCAAAAATTGCTACAGTACTATCCAAAAAAACTGCTGATGTAGATAACAGTAACTTAATGGGTTTTACAAAACTAATTGGGCCTCATGATACTTGGGTTTTATCCACATGGGTTTTATCCACATGGGAAGGGACCCAAAAGTGCCGCCGCATACTCCGCATATGCAAATTTGCGGACTATTTTACAAATATAATGTTACAGCATATTGTGCACAACTCATTGGTTGCAATTTAATATTTTCGGCACAAGAGGCACGCGAGAACTGTGAACCAATGCACAAAATCTTTTTAAGTTATGTGGTACATGATCGAAATGCAAAACCTTTCAGTTATGTGCAGTGTTGTTTGAATTCTCAGGCAGCTTTTGCGCCTATAATTTTATTGTCTTGTTCCTGATGAAAATTGTTTTTCGCTTTCTTTTTTTGCCCAATTTGCAGGCAACAGATATTTGCAGAGTCAGTATTACAGCGTTTGGAGGAAAAATAGAGTTTTACTGTATTAATCTCTACGAGCTTCTACTAAGATAGTTATTGTTTCTCTCAGCCTATTCCATGTTTTTCAGATATTTCAAAATAATATCTATGGCATAGCTACGAGCGTCAAATTGCTGTATTCTGAAAGATTAGAAATTTTCTATGAAGTAATTATGATGCGGGCGTGTATAGAGTTTAGAGGTAAAATTGAGTGAATCACTGAGCAGTTGCGATAATTTAGTTCTGTATGAATCTGTTTGTGGATCTCTATTCTTTTGCTGATATTTCTTAAGTTTTAAAGTCAAATTTATTGCTCGTTCCCATGAAATCTGATTTCCTTGCCGACTTGGATGGGAAGTTATTATTGCTAGTTGGTGAGCTAGCAACATGCTTAAGCATTTGTTGGTTGAGGGATTAGAGTGTGTATCAGTGGCAAACTTTAAGCTTTCCGCAACCTCTTCTTACCGTGTTAATCATGTCTTGATTCAATTGGGCCTCTCAACCTTGGTTTTTTAGAGATCGTGTTTATCATTTAACTATGAAGCTGACATTTATCCTAAGAATGGAGATTCTAATACATAGAAAAGCCCTCTCCATAATCGAGTAAACACTAGGGCATACAAAAGCCCTCTCAAATAGACGCAAATTGTGTTCAAAAATATAAATCTGCTGCCAATGACTCGGTTGCCGTAAACAGTGGGGAAGACGACGATTTGATTCGTCGCCTTAAAATAAAAGTAAAACCGAAATATCAAAAATGGATGCGGTTTAATTACAAAATAGCAAACTAGCTCCGTGGTTCAGTTGAGTCGGAAACTCTGGTAAGACAAGGGTTCGAGCCCCTGAGAGTGCAAATTATATTTTTAACCCAAAATTCAATTTTTAATTTTTTAAAAATTCAGAAAAAATTCTAGAAAAATCCCGGAAAATTTCAAAACACAATTTCTAATTTTCTAAAATTATTTTCAAAAACTTGGGATATTACAATACTGCCCCACTTAAAAGAAATTTGGTCCTCCAAATTTACCAAAAGCATGAACAGCTTTAAACTTGCGAAAGTACTAAAAATACAAGAACTTGACTGGCTAGACAAAACATAAAAACAATTCATGCTTTAAACTGGTCAACTTACAGATGAAACTTGAGATTAGAAAGAATCATGCAACTTGAATAAAAAAATAAGCTTATATAAAATCATGAACTTAATCAGAATGCTTGAAACCGGAGTGAGCCAAACTCACCAACAAAAATAGAGTGATCAGTAGATCTCAAACATAAACAGAAGTGGTCAGCAACCACAAGCACAAACAATATCCTAGACTGGTCGGACTATAATATCCTCAACTTAGACCGGCACAATCTTGGAATCAATCTTTTCTTGATTACTCAATCTTAGGCTACAAGGTTTATCACCTGAACCTTTAAACATGATATCCTAACTTTAAACCATGAACTTGGAACTGTGAACCTTATGGTTTAATCTCACAAATCTTGTGTCCTTATTGTAATCTAATAAACAACTTAGGCTATTCATCAAAGACAAATCATAATCCTTAGCAAGTCTCCTTATATTCTAAGTTCCTAAAAGTTCACCTAGGATCTTAAGTTCAAGTTTAGGTTTTCCCTAAGCCTTAAACTACTCCTCTGATACCAAATATGTTACACCCTAGTACCAAGACTAGAATAAAACAATCTATTATAACTTTAGAATCTAGGAACAACAATATAAGTTTGACTGCTACAAAATTCTCTTTACAAGACTTCACATTAGAGTACACCTTTACAACACTCAGATCTCAGCTAATAACTTTTAATACAAGAATCATAATCTTTCAAGAATAATCCCTCAAGTAAAACTTTACATCCATGCTTTGATTCCCTTAGTCGAGACCAGTACCTGCAACATCAACCAGACTCAGCAAAATATTGCTGAGTAAGCCTCTCCCCAGAAGAAAGGGTAGTCTCTTAGATTCAAAGGAGGGAAACTAGCAAGAAGCATGAACAATAAAACTGTAACAAACTGAATACTGAAAACTGTGAACTAAAAGCTGGTAACTATAAACTGAAAGCTAGAACTGAAACTGTAAACTGAAACTGAAACTAAATACTGGGAACTGAAAACTATAACTGAAACTAGAAGTTGTAACTGAAAACTGTAATGCAACTAGATATACTGATTCAACTGGGTTATCTGTGTCAAATACGGAAACTGATACCATGCATAAATTAACTATGAGCAATACCTATTGGCTTGTGGGGTCGTCACCCCGAATACGCATGATAAGGTGTATCACACCTTATATGGTGAACACACGCGCTACCATGCATCACGAATCCCGGCGCATGCTAACTTGGGACCCCGATCTGTCCACAGAGTGGATACTATTAGGTATGTGCTCAATATAACATGTAACTGTCCACAGACTTGGATACTAGAAAACTGGTTATGCTGTCCACAATGTGGATATTGAAATTATGGAGGTTAAAACACTAGTTATTGGTATTTTCTTGAATTCATAGTTTCTAGTCGACGGGTGTTATTAGCTTGGACCATTTTAATCACTCTATATTGATCTTTTCTGGTTTATCTGTTTGGCATACTTTAGGCTTATTTAGCACTTGTTACCCTTTGAGACGAAGCATAATTTTTCACACACAATTAGTACATTTATACCTATGCTTAATTAACTAAATTAAATTGAATTATAGTTAACTGAATTGAATAATTCTTCAAATGAGCAATTTTTTTTATGCTTTGAATGGTTTATAGTTCAAAGCTAGTTTGGGGTAGACCTATAAATGGTTAACTAATCAAATTGATTTCATATGAATGATAATTGATGAACTATACATTAGCATAGTAAAATAGGTTGTTCAATTAGAACTCAAAAATTTACCTATGATATGTAGGTTTCATATTATACACTAGGTTTGCCTTGGATGGAATCCAAGGAAACACACAGTATTTTAGAATCTACACACATAAATATAATAATAATAATCATATATTTTTTCATCCTTTTATAATAATAAGTATCATATATTTTATCCTTTTATAGTAGTAGTAGTAATAATAATAATAATAATAACAAAAGATTTACTAAAGAAATAATAATAATAATTCTATTAAAGAAATTTTTTATCATATTGTATGTGCTACAGTTACCAAAAAGATTTACTAATATATTACTGATTCTATACATTCTATGGCCATCAAAATTATTATTTTAGTTCAATTACTATATGATAAAATAAATATTGAACTAAAACTTATCATATGTATGTGCTACAGTTACCAAAAGATTTACGGTAATTTTCATGTCCAATATAATCTTACTTTCTTTTTATGATTATTTTATTTTAATTAAATAAATATTTTTTTCCCAATTTTTAATTTTTTAATTAAAAAAATAGTGCGAAGGTTACAGTAACTCTGTGAGTGCCTGATTCCCCATTGTAAATGACTTTGCCATGTATGATGGTCTACCTAATATTAAGTCTAGTTTATGCAATTTATAATTCATTCTAATTAAGTAACGTGGGGACAAAACTATTACATTTTCAATTAAAATTTTAAAGAAATACATTTTCTGTATGTTCATTGGTATTTCAAATCATGAGTGTATCTAATGGCATCAATCACGAAAAGGCATTTTGCATAAAACTCTTTTAACTTATAATTTACCATATAGTTTAATTATTAGTGAAAATTTCATAAACCAAGTCTAACTTTTTTTTATTGCCCACTTACCTTCTTTATTTTGCTTCAAAATTAGGAGCCCACTTATATAAAGGGTCTCTTCTAAAATTTTAAAAATACTAAAATATGAAATCTCACTTAACCCAATAAGCCAAACTCACAATTCTTCTTTAATACATTAACTAAAAAGATAAAATCTCATTTTGTGTGACTTCATCAATTTACCCCATGCTAGGTGTCACGCCCCAGCCAAAAGGTAGTCCGACGGACCTCTAGACCGGCGTGAATCCCTAGGTTTCCCGGCATGAAATCACCTCCAAATTTGGAAACCCTAATTGCCGACCAAGATTTATCCCCAAATCAGAAATTGAAACCCTAATTTAGAATTACCTGCTGATTTTGATCCAGTCAATGCCAATTTTGACCAAAATCGCATCGTTAACTGTGATGTTGACTCAGCCTTCGATGCTCGCACGGTTCGAATGCGTGCGTTCTCGGCGTCTTCAGCCCGCCTCCTCTGTTTGCCGCGCGAGCCTAGATGAACGCTGCTCGCGTTCACTGCTTGCCAGAAAGCCGAGGTGTACTGATAGGGTGAGGGAGTTTGCCTTGCCCTCAACCTTCCGCCGCCACCTAGAGCTGTCGTTCGCCGGAGACTCTCTCTACCGCCGCAATAAGAACTCAAGAACAGGAGGAGAAGGAGAAGATGGAGAGAAGGCTGAATTTCTTCTTCAAACGATTACAAAACATTTCTCTGTTTGCCGTCAGCCCCCTGGCCGCTGGTAACCCTCTTCCCCTCCCTCGCCGGTTGTTCCCCTGGATGCCGGTTACAATCTCTCCCTTTTCTTATAAAAGTTGCTTGTTGGCATCTCCCCAGACGCCGAAAATCCTATTGCTGCGCACTCCTCTCTTGCAGGCTTGATTGCTAGAGTTACTCTCCCTGATCACTCAATCGCTTGTCGGATTTTATAGAGGTGCCGCTCACCTCTTCCTGCTCCCCGATTAGGGCGCGTACGCCCGCTTCTCCCGCATACGTCTCCTTCCGCGTCCGAGAACTTCGCGCCGTCGTTGCAGGCTTTGTCCACGTTCGGATCTTCCGACATCGAACTCCTTGCATCGTCGCTGCCAACGTCCGATTCTCTTGGCGAAGACGACGTGGCGAATGCAGCTGTCAAGCTCCTTCTTCTGAGTTTGGTGTGGTCAACTTTGCTCGTTGACCATGTCATCTCCTCACACGGCCAGGTGTTGTCTTGTCGAGCATGGGTCGGGCTTGGGCTTGGGCCTGGCTTGGTCCACTGTGCCAAGGGCCTGACAATTCTCCCTCGTCCAATTTGGACATCGCCCTCGATGTCTATCACGGGCGGATCTTTCGCAACCATTGCCCCGATGTACTCGATCCGACACTGCTGCACCTTCGTGACAGTCTTCGGAGCTGCCTGGATCACCCTAATCCTTAGCTCCTCAATGTGAACTTCAGCTTCCTCTGGTGGTTCCTGTGCCACGATAGCCATGATTTTCTGTCTGGTGGGGCAATCCTTCTTCTAGTGAGGACCGCCGCATAAGAAACAACCCTGTGGCTTTGGTTCTGCTTGTGTCCTTCCCACAGGACGATGTGGCTCTCGTCATCCTAGTGAACCTCTGTCCTGCCGGGAAAAGGGTCTACCCCTTTCTGGAACTCTAGCTCTCGGCGGGGAGCCACGTTTCGGTGGTGACCGCGATTTCCTTGGTGGTTCTGATTTAGAACTCTGATTATCTACCAAGGACTCAGCCGCCCTCTAGTCTGGTGCTGAGTGTCGTCGGACCTCCGTCTATGCCCATGGTTGAAGATTTCGGAGGAAATAATACCTTCTGTCTGCCTCCGCCATGTCTGGTAGCTCCAACATCAGTGCAGAGAATCCCTTGACGTACTCCTGGATCGACCCTGTATACCTCAGCCGATCCACTTTGCCACGAGCCTGGTCCGCCGAATTTTCGGGAAGAAACTACTGCCTCAGTTCCTCACGGAAGGTCTCCCATGGCCAACTAGAAGCCCCCGACGTTGAGCTAACTTTGGTCCATGATAGGCTCCGCAAGTATACGGACTATCAAAGTAATATAAATGTATCAATCCCATAGGGACCAAATACCAAGTACCGACTGATTTGATTATCACAAGCTAGACGATCGTTTTAGGGGTGTTAAATGATTGCTAAAGTAAAACTGAAGAGTAAAGTAGAGCAACTAAAGAAGAAAGCAACGTGATTGCACGACGAAAGGTCTAAGGATGCACAGAATCAGGGCTAGGGTCCACCACCTTGACGCGTTATGCATGGACGAATAACAATATAAAATTCGCCTTTGTTAAGTCCTAGGGTAATCTATAAAAGTGCAAGTTGTCCTCTCTCGAGGATGTAACTAGGTGCTTACCTGGCTAAACATCTATCGTCGTAGTACGCTTAGTCGAGTAAACCCAATGAGCTCCGGATCGTGCATACCATTTCATCATTTGTACAAGTTGTCCCCTCTCGAGGATGCAACAAGGTATTTATACACATAAACATCTACCGTCGTAGTACGCCTACCCAAATAAACCCAATGAGTGCAGAATGGTATACACTACCCGTAACTAATCAACTACTCTCGTATGATGATTGAGATACTCCCGCCTAGGGTTTCTAACATCCGGATGTGCCTCTCGACAATACCGGGTATCTAAAATACGAAGAAAGCAAGATAACAATCTCTATAGATAAAGTGCAACTAGGCAAAATAGAACAATCTAGGGTTTATGAAATAAAGTTATAATCCACACATAAATCATTCAAGGGGCTTTCCCTAGCCCTAAAGCAGGATTTAAGCTACAAAATTCATGTTCCAAGGTAAAGCACAAGACAATCCCAGCGTAACATCCATGGGTAACAAGGTGAATGAAATAAATGAGAAAAGGAAGATGAGACTCCCTCAAGGAGGAAGAAGCCGCCTGGTAAGGTCTTCCTCTTCCTCTGATCGGTGGTCCGCCCTCTCCACGCTCTCGCGGTGGAGAGTTTCTTCCTCAGCTCCTTGCTTAGCCACCGCCTCCGTTCCTTACATGCGTGCGTGAATGAACAAATTATCTGCCCCAATACCCTTACGTAAATAGGGCTTTTTTCATTTTTTCCTCCCTGGCTTGGTCAAATTTCTCTTTTGCCCTTTCGAAGCCTTCTATCTGACGTGGAGAAGGCGAGGGGTAAAGTCTGGAAAATCAGTATCAGGCGACACAGAAGCCACAGGGCGTGATTCTGGTCGCTGGGCGGGTTGTGGTTCTTTCTGAGAATATTGATCCAGCCGAAAACGGTCGCATTCCCTCGCTTTTTCCCTAAAATGAGGCAAAAACACCAAGGAGTGTAGATTCCGAAGATATTGCGATAATTCCATGTAAATCAGGTGTAAATGCTAGAATAGTGAAGATATAATAGTAAAAATCTCATATAATTCCCTATATAAAAATGACTTAACAAATCTCCCCAGACTTAAACTCTTGCTTGTCCTCAAGAAAAGATAAAATGAAGCTAAGCTGTACGGATGATCCATAAGGCTTGAATCCAAACCCCTCTAGGATAATGCTAGCACTCATCCATGTAATGGTCAAACACCCCACTAGTGACAGACTCCTATCGGATATCAAATGATAAGCATTGTAGCCCAAAGTAAATGCGTTCCACACGTAGTTTCCATGCCCAATAATCAATTTTCTGGTTCCTCCCCTTACATAGTATGAGTCCTCCAAGTGGTTTGAGATGAAGATGGAAAGGGAAACATCAAGATTTTCTACAAATGGTGAGTGATATGAGAGGATCTTTGTCCTCTTTTTTTTTTTGAGAGGATCTTTGTCCTCTTTTTTTTTGTGCGTCTCTAGACTTTGCTAGAGAATCTTTTCTACATATATTTTTTTTTGGTTTTGACAAAAATGGAGAATAGAGGATGTTTCACAGATATAATTGATAAGGGGGAGGAGGAACCAGTCAATATCACAATGAGTATGGAAAACTAGTAGCGTCCCACAGTTTAAGTAGGTGTGCAGCTTAACAAGAGTCAATCTTCTAGTTATCGGTCACAAGGGGATGAATCACACACAATAGATTGATATAAGCAAAATCGATAGAGGTGCAGAATCATGCATATGAATCAAGCTAACAGCAGAGAACAACTTAACCTCATGCCGAAAGACAAGCAAGATATGCTATAAAATTCTAGAACAAGGAGAGACAGTTAAGTGACTGAGTAATAATTCACAAAAATCAGGGGAAACTAAACAGGCTTAACAAAGTAAGTATCAAGTGGTGAAACCGAATGAAGTATCATGTCAAAAATACAAAAGTATCCCCACCCACATGGTAAAATGAGGCATCGTCCCCGATGCCAAAATACAAAAGCAATAACGCTAACAAAAATGAGGGGGGTGTGGAGGACTCACGAAGCTAGTCGTGGGGATCATCCCCCGCATCGCTGAGATCGTCGGAAGAAGCATCAGAAGAGTCCGAAGAAGTCACATCAGTGGCCGCCTGGCGCTGATAAGGGGCGGTGCTCCGAAAACTAGGGAAACACGAATGGAGGAAGGCGTACATGCACTGTACGTTGTCCATCAAAGTGCTAATCTAGTTCCCCTGGGTTTGAAGCTGGTGGAGTATTGTTTGCAAGAGTTCATGGGTCGAGGGCTCATGAGGAGCCCACGGCGGGGGTCCGAATGTGAAAGGCGCTGGGGCACTCATGGAGTGAGCAGGATCATCAGCATCTGCAGCTGTGAGGTTCTAGTTTTCACGGTAGCGAATAGAGGTGCGCGCTGTGTTGGGCAGCTGTATGGTTTGATGGCTCCCTCGCAGAGTGAGATGATACACATCGCCTCGGCGGAAGATCATTTTCATCGCGATGCAAGCCTCGATGTCGAGTCGCCGGCTGTCGGTGGCTTCGGGAGTGCCATGGGGATTATGCCCCAAGTGAAGAGCTAGCGGAGTAAGCAAGCCGCCGATAGTGATGGTTCCTTTAGTTACTCGCTCCACATGCTCCAAATGTTTAGCTAAATGATATCCGGAATTGAGGGGGAATTGGTTCACCATAGCCCACAAGTAAATCAGCTCAATATGCCGCAGCATGTAGTCACTGTCCCCTCGCGCGAAGATGGTGTGGGAAAGCAGGCGATGCGCGTAGTGGAGACAGGGGTTAGAGATCGCGCTGGCGCGTGTGTTCTTGGAAGAGAAATGTTCCTCGGAGGAGATAGAGTTCCAGAATGCATTCTCCTAGTTGCCGTTGGGCTTGTGGAACTTGACATCAGGGGAAAACCATAGATTGAATTGAACTCCTCAAGTGGAAGATGATACTCTATGTTATTCAATTGAAAACATACAAGAAATACCTCGTTGTTAGGTCCTGATCGGCTGGTTGAAAACGAGCTTAGCACTTCCAGGGTGAGACCGATATGTGTGGGAGATGCTTGATTCAGAAATTGTTCCCAGCCTAGGTTCCGGAACAGCCATAGAATGTCATCAAAGAGACCCAACTGCACCAGTGTAGGAGCGTCCATATATCTGGTGTTGACTAGCCGCCGCCTGGAGAGGGCGAAATAGCGGGCTTCGTGCTCTGCGTCGCAGAATCGAATGGAAGTGCCTTCAGTAGTAGGATGGAAGGCTGGGTTATGTGGTGCAGGAGGGGTTGAAGATTGAGCAGGCTGCTTCCCTGCCCGACACCGGTGGTATGTGGCGGTGGGCGCAGGCGCACTTGGGGGAGTCGGTGTGGGAGCAAGGGCAGAGGGCGCCGGTTCGCGTGGACGCTTGCTGGAGGAGGCCTTGCTGGCGCACACCTTGCGAGGACCCATGGAGCGGTGGGAGGCGTTGGTGAAGTGGTGGCAGAGAAGGCGGCGACGAAGAGAGGCGAAAGGGGGCGAAAGCGGAGTTAGGGTTTTCCACGTGGTGTGTAAAGTTTACGGGTAGTGTAATGAAACGGTGCGGGCAAAGGCAGGGTATAAGCAGAGGAAATTTTGAAGTTAAGTGTAGGGCCCCGCCGAAACCCTCGGGGCGAGGATGTCATCGCTGGGCGCCCCAAGGAACTTTCTGTGGAGAACTGAAACTCTAAAGGCTTGCACTGCAAAACTGACTCCGAAACCCACAGGCTGAGGTTTCGGTCACTGGATGCCCCGAGGAAGTTTCTGTGCAAAAACTGGGATTTCATATCTTCCTCTATGAGATTTGCCTCCCGGAACCACGACCTGAGGTTTAAATCGCCTGGTCCCCTGAGGAACTTTCTGTGGAGAACTTTATTTGTGCTGAAGAGTCGCCTCCAGGGTCCGAAATTCTGTGGGCTGAGGTTTCAATCGCTCGGCAGCCCGCGGAACTTTCTGTGGAGAACGGAACTCGTAACATGGAATGTAGCTGCAGGAACCTCGGGTCGACCCCTGTCACTGGGTCGACCGCGGAATTCTAGAAATGATGTGATTGGCCCCCGATTGCACCCAGATCATCCCTGAGCAATGATAAACACGTAATTAGGCTCCACAAAGTAATCGTAATAGAGCAAAAGCAAATACCATCACAACACCATCCCAATATCATCAATGGACAATGCTAAGTGTAAATATCATGGAATACATCCGCTAAAGTATCAGCAAAGTAAACACACCACTCAACAAGCTACATGAAGCAAGTAAAAGTAAGCAAGTAGTCAACAACTCATCATGGAGGAAGGGTAAGGAAGTTATCTAAAAACTGAAATACCGTCATACCAAGCAATTCAAATTAATCAAAGGAGAGTAAAACTGGTAAGTGACAAACAGCATCAGAATACCATCACACACCACCCAAGCACAACAAATGTAAGCAACAAGCGGAAATACCACTGAGTAAGCTACTAGATGCCTGAGTAAAATGAACACACTGCAGGTAAACCTCTTAGAGAGAGTAAAAGCTGGGCAAGTGATCAACAGGTCATCAGAAAATCAGCACAATACCATTTCAGCGCAGCAAATGAAAGTAGCAAGCGAAAATACCATGGTATTAGCTACAGGGAGCACTAGCAAAGTAGATACACGGCTAAGCAAACTTACATAAAAAGAGTACAAGCAAGCAAATCGTCAACAAAATCATGGTAGAGTAGAATTAAGCAGGTGGTCTGTAAGTCAAAATACCACTGCAGCCTAGCAAATGAAGGAACCAAATAGCTAACTACTAAAAAATGAAAATACCATTAAGCAAGTTACTAAAAGAACTAGCTAGATAAAGAAGAGAGCTTGGGTTGCCTCCCAAGAAGCGTCATTTTAAGGTCTTTGGCTTGACCGTAATGCCATGTCAAAGTGGTTGGTTTGAGCCAATCCTCGTCATCCATTTGCTGATCTGCCCGAGAAGCACCTGATGGCCTATTTATAATTCCCCAAGGACTAGGACATTGTGACCTTCCCACAGGGATGATGAACAATAAATCTAGTATATCTGAACCGGTCTCAAAGCCCACTGGAAGTTGCCTGAAGTTCTGTGAGAGCTTCATAAGAAAGTCTTTAGAATATTTCCTCCGATTAAGTTTCATGGAATAATCATCACCATGATGCCTAGTTGCTCCAATACCATGTTGTCCATTCTCTGATACTTGTGATTTTGGAGTTGGGATATCCACTGCATCTTCCCAATCATCTGGGATGACATTCTTAACAGCGGTTGGGTTGCTTATACTAATATTCCCTGGTGTGATCTCCGGTGTGCTAGCAGAATCAACTTTGGAGGGTAATTCCTTCATAGTCTTCCCTTGAGTTGTAATCACAGGCTTCCAAGTTTCCAATGAGGGCTTCTTCCTCTTACCATTATCGCTATGTACCACACTCGCATCAGTTGATCCAACAATCTTACTAAATGCCCAGTCACATTTCATAGTGATATCACTCACAGAAGGACAATCACTAGAAGCAGCCATTGTAGAATCAGCCAAGTCCAAAGATGCATAATTTTGCTCCTTTACCATGGTATTATCCCCTTGCACCTTATGATTGGCAGTATAGTCGGATCCATTAAGCATTTTGTCGTTTCCTTCAAAGTACTCTCTAGATTTCATTTCTCCACATGCCTCCATTCCCTTACCTTGTTTTAATGCAACTGTGTCGACCCGCTCATCCTCTACAACATCCATGCTACGGTAAGTCCCTGCAAAGGAAGGGCACTTTAGACCTCTAGAGATTTCAAAATTGATAACATCTCCATTGATATTCAACTTGAGCTTCCCATTCCTAACGTTAATTATGGCACCAGCGGTTGCCAAGAAAGGTCGGCCAAGGATTATAGAAAATTGGGTATCTTCTTCCATGTCTAACACAACGAAGTCCTCCTGGATAGAGAATTTACCAACTTTAATTGGTATATCTTTCAATATGCCTACTGGGTGCCGTATTGAGCGGTCAGCAAGTTGCAATGAAATACTTGTCTCCTTTAGTTCCCTCATGTCTAACTTTTTGCAGATTGACAGTGGTATAAGACTCACGCTGGCCCCAAGGTCACATAGGGCATGATCAAAGCTAACATTCCCAATCCAACATGGTATTGAGAAACTACCAGGGTCTTTCTCCATATCCAAATACGTGTTGGGCTCATTTAGTGGCTCCACGACGCATGTATTGATAGCGTTGCACTATTCTCTAGGGTCGGCCTCGGGTTGTCCCGGAAGTCTCCCGGGAAGTCTAGGTGATGATGAGGTCTGCTGTGCAATTTGATTTTCGAGCATCTTCCCATGCGTGGTTAAAGCTTTGACTTGAGAAGCTAGTTGTTGGATGGTCTCATTCATGCGCTCACTTTGCTTAGCTTGCCCTACCATGAAGTTCTCCAACATAGTTTCCAAGTTTGACTTTATCGGTTGTGGCGGAGGTGGTTGTCTTGGTTGTTGGAATCCCGCGAGTTGTCGATACTCCGGTTGTTACGCTGCATTGCTATTGCAGTAAGAGAAGTTTGGGTGGCTCTTCCACCCAGGATTGTACGTGTTTGAGTACGGATCATGTTGTGGTCTTGATTGGAAGCTATTGAGAGCATTTACTTGATCTGGTGCAGAGTCCCCAAAAGGAGGAAGTCCCATTTGGTAATCGGTTGAAGTTTGTCCTGATGTAGGACCATTCTCCCAATAGACACTATTAACTGAGGCGGTGGTGGAGTTCAGTCCCCATGTATCAAACTTGTGAGCTAAAGAATCCACCTTAGCTGCTATAGAACTCAACGCATCAAGCTCAAATTTGCCACTTGCCTTAGGTGGTCCTGCTCTCTCAGTTGACCACTGGTGGTGGTTCATTGCCATATCTTCTATTAGATTGAAAGCTTTATCAATTTCCTTGCTCATTAAGGCACCACCAGCTGCCGCATCTATGGTAAGTCTGGTATTGTAGTTCAAACCACTGTATAAGGTATGGATGAGAAACCACTTCTCCATACCATGATGAGGGCACATCATTTGATATTCCTTGAAGCGATCCCACGCTTCACATAATGACTCGTTGTCCCTTTGAGCAAAATTAATGATCTAAGCTCTTAATTGGGTCGTCTTGCTTGGCGAAAAATATTTAAAAAGGAAGGCTTTAGAAAGCTGCCCCCATGTCGAGATGGATCCAGAAGCGAGTGAGTGCAGCCAAGCACAAGCACGGTCCCGCAATGAAAACGAAAACAATCTCAACCGTAATGCGTCATCTGATACTCCATTCATCTTCAGTGTGTCACATACTTCGAGAAAAATTGACAGATGCAAATTCGGGTCCTCAAGTGGCGAACCTCCGAATTGATGTTGAGTCACCATGTTCACAAGCGCCGACTTGATTTCAAAATTATTTGCCTCGATCGGAGGCCGAGTGATGCTGGTATGTAGCCCTTGTGCATTTGGTGAAGCAAAATCTTTAAGTGTTCGGCGATTATCCATCTTGAGCTTTTCGAGAGATTCTTTGGAGTGAGTTGCCTTGGACTTAGCTTTTCTACGACGTCGGAATGTCTTCTCAATTTCAGGATCGGCAGGTATTAGTTCTCCCGACCGTAGAGTCCTACGCATAAACCAAGTGAGATCAAAGGCAACTTTCTAATTAGCAAAAGATATGGAATGGTTATCAAATATATAGAAGAGCTTAACACTAAATAACTAAAAACAAGTAAACTAAAATAAAGAAAAATGTCTAGTCTAGCAATAATGTAACCGTGTCGATATTGATAAATTTGGTCCCCGGTAACGGCGCAAAAAACTTGATAGGCTCCGCAAGTATACGAACTATCGAAGTAATATAAATGTATCGATCCCATAGGGACCAAATACCAAGTACCGACTGATTTGATTATCACAAGCTAGATGATCGTTTAAGGGGTGTTAAATGATTGCTAAAGTAAAACTGAAGAGTAAAGTAGAGTAACTAAAGAAGAAAGCAACGTGATTGCATGACGAAAGGTCTAAGGATACACGGAATCAGGGCTAGGGTCCACCACCTTGACGCGTTATGCATGGATGAATAACAATATAAAATTCCCCTTTGTTAAGTCCTAGGGTAATCCATAAAAGTGCAAGTTGTCCTCTCTCGAGGATGAAACTAGGTGCTTACCCGGCTAAAAGTCTACCGTCGTAGTACACTTAGTCGAGTACACCCAATGAGCTCTGGATCGTGCATACCATCTCATCATTTGTACAAGTTGTCCTCTCTCGAGGATGCAACAAGGTATTTATATGCATAAACATCTACCGTCGTAGTACGCCTACCCAAATAAACCCAATGAGTGCAGAATGGTATACACTACCCATAACCAATCAACTACTCTCGTATGATGATTGAGATACTCCCGCCTAGGGTTTCTAACATCCGGATGTGCCTCTCGACAATATCGGGTATCTAAAATACGAAGAAAGCAAGATAACAATCTCCATAGATAAAGTGCAACTAGGCAAATAGAACAATCTAGGGTTTATGAAATAAAGTTATAATCCACGCATAAATCATTCAAGGGGCTTTCCCTAGCCCTGAAATAGGATTTAAGCTACAAAATTCATATTTCAAGGTAAAGCACAAGACAATCCTAGCGTAACATCCATGGGTAACAAGGTGAATGAGATAAATGAGAAAAGGAAGATGAGACTGGAGCCACGGGGCGTGATTCTTGGTCGCTAGGCGGGTCGTGGTTCTTTCTGAGAATATTGATCCAGCCGAAAACGGTCGCATTCCCTCGCTTTTTCCCTGAAATGAGGCAAAACACCAAGGAGTGTAGATTCTAAAGATATTGCGATAATTCCATGTAAATCAGGTGTAAATGCTAGAATAGTGAAGATATAATAGTAAAAATCGCAATATAATTCCCTATATAAAAATGACTTAACACTCCGCCACCAAAGTTTCGTGTCAGCTGTGAGATATGCGATCCACACCTGCATCCGTTTTCTCTCTAGAACATGGTTTGTATAGAATAGTTGTTCCATATCCCAAATAAAATTACCTCTCTGGACGATCGGGCCCCCCCGAACATCGCTGGCTCAGGGATGCATACCTTTGGCTTGGGAGCCTCCTGCTCCGCTGTCGTTGTTGATCGTGATACTTGCGTTAAGGCCAAACGCAGCACGACGATCTTAGCCTGCATCTCTTCTCGCATGTGTGCCATCTGTCTTGGTAGGTCAATTAGACCCTCCATGGTCTATTGCAGGACCTCGATCTGCAACCTCTATTGCTCCACCGTCCTCTGAAGATGCTCCACCTAGGGAACAACTGCGTTGTCCCTGTCACCCGTCAATCCGAGCTCCTGCTCGATCTGTGCTATGCGGTCTCTCCGGTTCACCATCTCGCCAGGTAGTTTAGCTGTGACCTTGGATTTACCACCTTTGTCCTGCTTGGGCCAAACGTCCTTGGATGACCCTCTGGCAGTATGCGCAACCTTCTGGAATTTCCAACCGATCTTTACCTTCGCGGGTGAAGCAACCGTGTTAACGGCACCATATTGACTCACCAACGTGTACTTGACCTGTGGGTATGAGCCCACAGTCTAGCTCTGATACCAACTATCACGCCCTGGCCTAAAGGTAATCCGACGGACCTCTAAACCGGCATGAATCCCTAGGTTTCTCGGTGTGAAATCACCCCCAAATTTGGAAACCCTAATTGCCAACTAAGATTTATCCCCAAATCAAAAATTGAAACCCTAATTTAGAATTACCTCCCGATTTGACCCAGCCAATGCCAATTTTGACCAAAATCACATCGTTAACCGTGATGTTGACTCTGCCTTCGACGCTCGCACAGTTCAAACGCGTGCATTCTCGGCATCTTCAACCCGCCTCCTCTATTCATCGCGCGAGCCCAGACGAACGCTGCTCGCGTTCGCTGCTCGCCATACCGACAGGGTGAGGGAGTTTGCCTTGCCCTCAATGTAACGCCCTCGAGTTTCTGAATTACGATTTAAGGTTAGAAATTCTGTTTCTGTATTTTTATCTGTTAAAGTTTTGGGATTTTTTGCCTAATTGTAGGACTTTTTCCTACAGGGCAAAAATAATTATTTTGGTTGGGGCTTCGAACCCTCAACCTTGACTCTTTGCTCCTGGAATTCTTCCACCATGGTGGCGCATATTTCTGTGTTATTGGAGTGGTGCATGGTGGTTAAGCCCAGGTGAGCCCTTAAAACCGATTTTTCACTTAAGTTAACTGGGTTATTGGATCTTGGATCCGTTTGGAGTGGGAGAAAAAGAGAAATATCGTGAGAGCTCCTCTCCCTCACGATTTTTGTTGTTTTCTTGCCCTAGCCGCCTGTGGTTGTCGCCCCTTACTGTGTTTGGCGCCTCCTGCAAATTTCTGACGCTGGTGGTGGCAGACTGGTGGTGGACGAAGTTCCTGGAGATCCCTGACCCTCTGTTGTGGCGTTTTTTTTTTCTGTGGGCGATTTTCGGTGAGTAATTCGATCCTAAGGAGTCTAATCCTATTTGCAATAATTATCTGTATGAACCAAAAATCTGCAAGTAGATCCTGTGTTTTTCTATTCTATAGGTCGGATCTGAATATGCATGATGATTCAGAAATTTTGTCTTGCTGAAAATTGTAGTTGCCAATCTGACCTTACTGTGCTTTAACCTCAATATCTCATGATCTATAGATCCAAATCACACGAAACAAATTATGTATGAAACTAGATTCGTTCAGCTTTGATTCTTATGTAATATCGACCACATCTGAACTATATTCGTGTTGCAATCAGCATTGTTATATAACTTACGAAATCTGTTTTCTGAAAATCTAGAATCTTGACCCTTTTGTGTTCGAACTCTCGTATCTCCCTAGGTATAGCTCGAAATCCTGTGAAACCAGTTTTATTAGACCGTAGGCTGGAAGAGCTTCATTTTGACTCCCATAACGCCTATTTTTGATTAGTTATTGGATCTGAAATATATGTCGTAATTCTGATATATGAATCTGTTTTCTTGAAATCTGAAATTCTGACCCACCTATGTTCGAACCCTTATATCTTCCTGCCTACAATTCGAAATTTTGCGAAACCAGTTTTGTTGGAAACTAGATTCAGAGAGCTTCATTTTGAATATAATATTGACTAGCTTTGGTTCGAAATTGGACCAAAAATATATGTTGCAATTTGACAATATAAATCTGCTATGTTTTGGTTAGACGAATATTCCATTGTGAGAAAAATTTAGCCTGTATGGTTTAATCTCTTAAATTGTGGTCTGTAGTTCTTCTAAAATTTATTTGCTTGATGAGAAATTTTAGAGAAAACAAAATTGGGGATTTAACTAAGAACTTAGGAATTTTCGAAAATCATGGTTCGAGCCAATTTTGGGGCTTTTGTCAATTTTCTTCACGAACGTGTAATTAAAATTATCTGTAGTGGGGGACTGAAATTATTTACATGAAATTTGTACGTTCTGTTAAGGTTCTGAAACTGGCGCCCCTTACAGTAATTTTATAGCTCACGGTTTTAGGAATTTTGAGGAAATTATTTCATGAATAGTTTCTGTTCTATGTTTAATTGTTTGTTATGTGAATATTTTCTGTTCTGTTTATATGTTGTGAATTTTCTGAAAACTTTGAATGTGTTATAACCTTTGTGAGAACATAGACTGGTCTGACATGAATTAAGGATAGTTGCATGAAATCTAAGGAATTCACTCATATATTACTTCTGGTTGATGGTAAAAATTATGAAGTGTGTTCAGCTTTGATTTTCTGCAAATTGTAATTTGTTAAGGACTGGATATTGGGGTGTGTCATTTTCTGGTTTGTCAGACTTTGGGCATGATGTAAGAATTAAGTAGTGGTTGGTCCTACTCCTCCGTTTCAGTATAATCTGTTCTGTAAAATTATGCCCTAGTGTAGCACTCTTCTGTGTTCTTACCCTCCTTCTGTGGCACTGTAATGGTGCTGATAGTCTACTACGACCCTTGAGACACTATTTCTGTTCCGTTATAGGTATTGGAGGCCAGAGTGCCACGTCCTGACAAGACGGGGGCCACCCACTGATACCTCCTCTACCATTCTGTTCTGGGTATTGGAGACCAGAGTGCCACGTCCTGACAAGACGGGGGCCACCCACTGATACCTCCTCTACCATTCTGTTCTGGGTATTGGAGACCAGAGTGCCACGTCCTGACAAGACGGGGGCCACCCACTGATACCTCCTCTACCATTCTGTTCTGGGTTTTGGAGGCCAGAGTGCCACGTCCTGACAAGACGGGGGCCACCCACTGATACCTCCTCTACCATTCTGTTTCTGATATGCATGCATGTCTCGTCCTCGGCAGAGGTGGGGTCAGACCTTCTGTGGTCATCAGGCCTTCTGTGGCCTTTCTGTTTCCGATGTAGACTATCCGTTTGGATTCTGAAAATTCTGATTTTCTGTCTGTCAGTTCTGATTTCTGTAGTTCTGTTTCGATCTGTATTATAGATGTGTTAGGCAGTGTGTTTAGTAGGGAGGGGTTGGTATACTTATATCCTACTTCATGCTTGATGCCTAATGTTATAAGTATCTGTATTTGATTATGTTTTGTTTCTGATATGAGTGTGCATGTTAAGTTGATTTATCTTATCTGTTACAAAAATGTATTTCAACTTATGCATGATATTTTTGATGTGTACTATGGATGGCTTTTAGTGTCTTTTACTCACTGAGCTTTTTAGCTCACCCCCATTGTTTAAATATTTTCAGGTGAGACATTGGGACAGTGATCGCTACATCTAATTCACGAATTTACTATGATGCTAATGTTTTATTTAATTTCTAAAAGTTGTCTTCTAAAAAAATCTGTCAGGCCTGCGTGCCTAACTTAATTATATGATATGTTTTATCTCCTGAGGGCTTATGCCTGTTTTCAGGATATTATATTATAGTTGTCTCGTTTTAATTGTTAGATACGAGTTTTGGATTCGTGAGATTTGAAATTATTCTTATTCTGAAATGTCCGATTTGAGAGTTATTGTTCTTATTCCGCAATATATCTGAATTTGTGTTTTCCACATATGTGTAGTGTGGACATCTGTTTTATTCCAGGATATGCGTGTCTGTGCAGCAGTAAATTATTATACTTGCTGTCGGATTTTCTGGATTTCCGGATTTCTATTTCCTAGTAAATCGATCCTATTCAGTTCTGTGCGGTTTTCAGTTCCGTAGTAATGTCCTTCGATGCCGCTTTCTTCTTGTGTTTTAATGGAAGAGTAAAAATTTTTGAAACCCCGTATTTTACTTGTATGCGTGTGGGGTGTGATTCTGAGGGATGTTACAGATGGTATCAGAGCATATTACTAGCAATTAGAAACTCTGGGAAAGGAAAACTCTGTTTGTGTATTGCTAGAAACCAAGATAGGATCTGATACGTGATTGAATATTGGAAACCTCTGTTTGTGTATTGCTAGAAACCAAGATAGGATCTGATCCGTGATTGAATATTGGTTGTTATTCTACTGTGTTATGTGATGCAGGTACAAAAAAAACAAAATGGTGCGACCAAGATCTAGCAGTAGCAACGGTGTTCAACAGTCTGATCTGAGGCAGGCCATGGAGGCTATGACTGCTATGATACAACAACAGAACGCCTTCATCCAGCAGCAAACTCAGATGATGCAGCAGCAGCAGGCGCAACACATGGAGGTTCAACAACAGTTATTGCAGCGGCTGACGCAGACACAGTCTCAGACACAGTCACAACCAACTGGACACGGTGTGGGTGGCGCTGGTTCTCCTCTGGGTGATGGCGCGCATCAACGATATGCTCGGTTGGTTCGAGAGTTTCAGCACCTGAACCCGACTGCATTTTATGGTAGTCCGGGGCCCAGAGCGGCCGAGGATTGGCTTTTGACACTGGAAAAGATTTTCCAGGTTTTGCGCTGTGATGATGCAGACAAGCTATGTTTGTCTGTCTTCATGTTGCGTGGAGATGCCGAAGACTGGTGGAAGGGAGTCGTCCGACTGGCGGCAACTGAATCCAAAGATGTTGATTGGCAGTACTTCATGATGAAGTTCAATGCTAAGTTTTTCCCCTCTAGCTTATCTGAGGAGCGCGAGGTGGAGTTTATTCGTCTTGAGCAGGGCGACCTGACGGTGGATCGGTATGAGGCTACATTCGCTCGGTTGTCGGGGTATGCTCCTCACTTAGTTAACACCGAGGAAAGAAGAGCCAAGAAGTTTCAGCGGGGTTTGAGGAAAGACATCAGGACAAGGGTAGCTATGCTACACTTGGAGACTTATGCTGAAGTGGTAGACAGGGCTCGCACTGCTGAGAGGTGCATTACTGAGATGGCTGCAGATACTATTCCAGTCACTGCATCCGCCCCTACTTCTGTGACTTACGCACCCACTCTGGGTGGTAAGGATAAGAAGAATTTCAAGAATAAGAAGAAAGACCATAAGGGCAGATACCAACCTTATCAGAAGCCAGTCAGCACAGTTTCTCAGAATGGCAGGAAGTGTCTCCACTGCGGGAGCACTAAACATCAGGATAATGAGTGCTACAGGAAGACTGGCGCTTGCTTCAGATGTGGTAAGGTGGGACATATGATTAAGGACTGTCCTATGCCGGATGCTAAAGGACAGGGTGAGAAGCCTACTGTGCAGACTCGTGTGTATGCCATCGCGGAGAGGGATGCTTCGGCTTCGAAGTCCGTGGTGGAAGGTACACTTTATGTGTTTAGTTATTTGGCACGCATTCTTTTTGATCCTGGTGCCAATTTATCTTTTGCGTCTGCATGTTTTGCACCATGTCTGCCTGTGTTGCCTAGGATACTTGATTTCTGTATTTCTGTTCATACACCTATGGGTGAGGCTGTATCTACAGATATAGCATATCCTGACTGTTTGATTAAGGTTGAAGGATATGATTTGCCTATTGATTTGATTAGTCTTCCTATGAAAGACTATGACATCATTCTGGGCATGGATTGGCTGTCTGCCTATCATGCTACTTTAGATTGTTTTGAAAAGTTAATTACTCTGCATCTAAGTGATGGACAGCAATTGGTTATCCAAGGCCGGATTTCAGAACAGGAGCCTTTGGTGATATCTCATCTGCAGGCCAGGAAGCTTTTAGCCCAGGGCTGCAAGGGGTATTTGGCGCATGTCAAGGTGCAGACTGAGCCTGATTTGGATCTGGCTAAAATTCCTGTGGTAAGAGAGTTTACTGACGTCTTCTCTGATGATTTATCTGGGTTACCACCCAGCAGAGAAGTTGAGTTTGGTATCGAGTTGTTGCCAGGCACGGCACCGATATCTAAAGCTCCTTACAGGATGGCAACTTCAGAACTGACAGAGCTGAAAAAGCAACTGGAAGAATTATTAGAGAAGGGGTATATTCGACCCAGTGTTTCTCCATGGGGAGCACCTGTGTTATTTGTGAAGAAGAAGGATGGTACTTTGCGCATGTGCATCGATTACCGTCAACTCAATCAAGTGACTGTTAGGAATAAGTACCCATTACCCCGTATTGATGATCTCTTTGATCAGTTGCAGGGTGCTACTGTATTCTCTAAAATTGACCTGAGGTCTGGCTATCATCAGTTGAGAGTTCAGGAGGAGGATGTACCTAAAACTGCATTCAGGACCAGGTATGGGCACTATGAGTTTCTTGTTATGCCTTTTGGACTGACAAATGCCCCTGCAGTGTTTATGGATCTGATGAACAGAGTATTTCATGAACTTCTGGACAAATGTGTGGTCGTCTTCATAGATGATATTCTGATCTACTCCAAGAATGCGCAAGATCACACTCAGGATTTGCGCAAGGTGCTGGAGATTCTGCGGCTGAAGCAGCTGTATGCTAAGGCCAGCAAATGTGAGTTCTGGTTACATCAGATTGGCTTTCTGGGACACATTATTTCTGACCAGGGTGTGTCTGTGGATCCAGTGAAGGTGGAGGCCATTCTTCACTGGGGAAGACCAACTACAGCGACTGAGGTCAGAAGTTTTCTGGGCTTAGCTGGATACTACCGCCGTTTTGTGGAGGGTTTTTCCAAGCTGGCTGGTCCTCTGACTAAGCTAACTAGAAAGAATTTGAAGTTTGAGTGGTCTGATGATTGTGAGTCTAGTTTTCAGGAACTGAAAAAGAGACTGACCAGTGCTCCTATCCTCATCATTCCCTGTGATGGAGAGAAGTTCACTGTTTACACTGATGCCTCTGGTAAGGGTCTGGGTGCTGTACTGATGCAGCAAGGAAAAGTAGTTGCTTATGCTTCAAGGCAACTCAAAGACTACGAGGTAAACTACCCCACTCATGATCTGGAGTTGGCAGCTGTAGTTTTTGCCTTGAAAATCTGGAGGCACTATCTGTTTGGACAGACATTTGAATTGTTTACAGATCACCAGAGCTTGAAGTATATCTTCACTCAGAAAGAGCTGAATATGAGACAGAGGCGATGGCTTGAATTGATAAAGGATTATGACTTCACCATCCAATATCAGTCTGGTAAAGCCAATGTGGTGGCTGATGCTCTTAGTCGGTATCCTGTGACTCAGATAGCTGCACTGCGAGTCTAGGAGTGGCGACTATTGCAGGAGTTCAGTGACATGCATCTGAGTGTGACTCCGGGTGAGAGAGGCGGTCTTCTAGCTTCTCTCAGGGTTCAGTCAGAGTTACTGCAGAGATTGAGATCAGGGCAGCAATCAGATCCGGATATTTTATGGTGGAAAGAGAGGTCTGAGCAAGGCTGGGTGGATAATTTCAGTATGTCGGATGATGGTCTCCTCAGATTCCGTGGAAGGGTCTGTGTTCCTGAGGACCCTGAGTTGAGAAATGAAATTCTTAAGGAAAGTCATTGCACTAAGTATACCGTTCATCCTGGTAGTACCAAGATGTATCAGGATCTGAAAAAGACTTTCTGGTGGCATGGTATGAAGAAGGATGTGCATTTGTTTGTGTCCAGATGTTTGACTTGCCAAACCGTGAAGGCTGAGCATCAGAGGCCGGGCGGTTTGATGCAGTCTCTCCCTATTCCTCAATGGAAGTGGGAGCATATCAGTATGGACTTTGTGTGTGGACTGCCCAATACCAGAAGGAATCATAATGCCGTATGGGTGATTGTGGACAGACTCACGAAGTCAGCTCACTTCTTACCGATCAAAATGACTTACAGTTTGGATCGGTTAGCAAAACTGTACATCGATGAGATTGTCAGATTGCATGGAGTTCCCTTGGACATTGTCTCTGACCGTGATCCTCGATTTCTGTCCAGGTTTTGGAAGAAATTACAGGAAGATTTGGGAACTAATCTGAGTTTCAGCACTGCATATCATCCTCAATCTGATGGTCAGACAGAGAGGACTATTCAGACACTTGAGGATCTTCTGAGATCTTATGTGGTTGACTGGTCTGTTGAGTGGGATCTGGACTTATCACTGATAGAGTTCACCTACAACAATAGCTTTCACTCTAGCATACAGATGGCTCCGTATGAGGCCCTATATGGGAGGAAATGCAGAACACCAATATGCTGGGAGGAAACTGGGGACAGAACAGTGCTAAGGTCTGATGCTGTTCAGGAAGCCACTGAGAAGATTAGAGAAATTCAGAGAAAGATGAAGATTGCTCAGGATAGACAGAAGAGTTATGCTGATGTGAGGCGGCGTCCTCTTGAGTTCTTGGTGGGAGAGCATGTTTTCCTAAAGGTCTCACCTATGAAAGGGGTGATGAGATTTGGGAAGAGGGGAAAATTGAGTCCCAGGTACATTGGTCCCTTTGATATCATTGAGAGGGTTGGACCTGTGGCATACCGACTTGCTCTGCCCCCATCACTGGAACACCTCCATAATGTGTTCCATGTATCTGCACTCAGAAAATATTGTTCTGATCCTTCTCATGTTCTAGAGTTGGAACCTCTTCAGCTTGAAGAGAACATGACTTTTGTGGTGCAACCTCTCAGAATTGAAGATAGAAAAGAGAAGGTGCTGAGAAATAAGGTTATTCCACTTGTGAAAGTCATCTGGGGAAATCAGTCTGTTGAAGAAGCCTCTTGGGAGGTTGAAGCAGATATGAGAAAGGAGCATCCTCACCTGTTCAGTGGCGGGCTTGGTCAGCTTTAGAGGACTAAAGCTCTATAAGGGGGGGAGGATGTAACGCCCTCGAGTTTCTGAATTACGATTTAAGGTTAGAAATTCTGTTTCTGTATTTTTATCTGTTAAAGTTTTGGGATTTTTGCCTAATTGTAGGACTTTTTCCTACAGGGCAAAAATAATTATTTTGGTTGGGGCTTCGAACCCTCAACCTTGACTCTTTGCTCCTGGAATTCTTCCACCATGGTGGCGCATATTTCTGTGTTATTGGAGTGGCGCATGGTGGTTAAGCCCAGGTGAGCCCTTAAAACCGATTTTTCACTTAAGTTAACTGGGTTATTGGATCTTGGATCCGTTTGGAGTGGGAGAAAAAGAGAAATATCGTGAGAGCTCCTCTCCCTCACGATTTTTGTTGTTTTCTTGCCCTAGCCGCCTGTGGTTGTCGCCCCTTACTGTGTTTGGCGCCTCCTGCAAATTTCTGACGCTGGTGGTGGCAGACTGGTGGTGGACGAAGTTCCTGGAGATCCCTGACCCTCTGTTGTGGCGTTTTTTTTTTCTGTGGGCGATTTTCGGTGAGTAATTCGATCCTAAGGAGTCTAATCCTATTTGCAATAATTATCTATATGAACCAAAAATCTGCAAGTAGATCCTGTGTTTTTCTATTCTATAGGTCGGATCTGAATATGCATGATGATTCAGAAATTTTGTCTTGCTGAAAATTGTAGTCGCCAATCTGACCTTACTGTGCTTTAACCTCAATATCTCATGATCTATAGATCCAAATCACACGAAACAAATTTTGTATGAAACTAGATTCGCTCAGATTTGATTCTTATGTAATATCGACCACATCTGAACTATATTCGTGTTGCAATCAGCATTGTTATATAACTTACGAAATCTGTTTTCTAAAAATCTAGAATCTTGACCCTTTTGTGTTCGAACTCTCGTATCTCCCTAGGTATAGCTCGAAATCCTGTGAAACCAGTTTTATTAGACCGTAGGCTGGAAGAGCTTCATTTTGACTCCCATAACGCCTATTTTCGATTAGTTATTGGATCTGAAATATATGTCGTAATTCTGATATATGAATCTGTTTTCTTGAAATCTGAAATTCTGACCCACCTATGTTCGAACCCTTATATCTTCCTGCCTACAATTCGAAATTTTGCGAAACCAGTTTTGTTGGAAACTAGATTCAGAGAGCTTCATTTTGAATATAATATTGACTAGCTTTGGTTCGAAATTGGACCAAAAATATATGTTTCAATCTGACAATATAAATCTGCTATGTTTTGGTTAGACGAATATTCCATTGTGAGAAAAATTTAGCCTGTATGGTTTAATCTCTTAAATTGTGGTCTGTAGTTCTTCTAAAATTTATTTGCTTGATGAGAAATTTTAGAGAAAACAAAATTGGGGATTTAACTAAGAACTTAGGAATTTTCGAAAATCATGGTTCGAGCCAATTTTGGGGCTTTTGTCAATTTTCTTCACGAACGTGTAATTAAAATTATCTGTAGTGGGGGACTGAAATTATTTACATGAAATTTGTACGTTCTGTTAAGGTTCTGAAACTGGCGCCCCTTACAGTAATTTTATAGCTCACGGTTTTAGGAATTTTGAGGAAATTATTTCATGAATAGTTTCTGTTCTATGTTTAATTGTTTGTTATGTGAATATTTTCTGTTCTGTTTATATGTTGTGAATTTTCTGAAAACTTTGAATGTGTTATAACCTTTGTGAGAACATAGACTGGTCTGACATGAATTAAGGATAGTTGCATGAAATCTAAGGAATTCACTCATATATTACTTCTGGTTGATGGTAAAAATTATGAAGTGTGTTCAGCTTTGATTTTCTGCAAATTGTAATTTGTTAAGGACTGGATATTGGGGTGTGTCATTTTCTGGTTTGTCAGACTTTGGGCATGATGTAAGAATTAAGTAGTGGTTGGTCCTACTCCTCCGTTTCAGTATAATCTGTTCTGTAAAATTATGCCCTAGTGTAGCACTCTTCTGTGTTCTTACCCTCCTTCTGTGGCGCTGTAATGGTGCTGATAGTCTACTATGACCCTTGAGACACTATTTCTGTTCCGTTATAGGTATTGGAGGCCAGAGTGCCACGTCCTGACAAGACGGGGGCCACCCACTGATACCTCCTCTACCATTCTGTTCTGGGTATTGGAGACCAGAGTGCCACGTCCTGACAAGACGGGGGCCACCCACTGATACCTCCTCTACCATTCTGTTCTGGGTATTGGAGACCAGAGTGCCACGTCCTGACAAGACGGGGGCCACCCACTGATACCTCCTCTACCATTCTGTTCTGGGTATTGGAGACCAGAGTGCCACGTCCTGACAAGACGGGGGCCACCCACTGATACCTCCTCTACCATTCTGTTCTGGGTTTTGGAGGCTAGAGTGCCACGTCCTGACAAGACGGGGGCCACCCACTGATACCTCCTCTACCATTCTGTTTCTGATATGCATACATGTCTCGTCCTCGGCAGAGGTGGGGTCAGACCTTCTGTGGTCATCAGGCCTTCTGTGGCCTTTCTGTTTCCGATGTAGACTATCCGTTTGGATTCTGAAAATTCTGATTTTCTGTCTGTCAGTTCTGATTTCTGTAGTTCTGTTTCGATCTGTATTATAGATGTGTTAGGCAGTGTGTTTAGTAGGGAGGGGTTGGTATACTTATATCGTACTTCATGCTTGATGCCTAATGTTATAAGTATCTGTATTTGATTATGTTTTGTTTCTGATATGAGTGTGCATGTTAAGTTGATTTATCTTATCTGTTACAAAAATGTATTTCAACTTATGCATGATATTTTTGATGTGTACTATGGATGGCTTTTAGTGTCTTTTACTCACTGAGCTTTTTAGCTCACCCCCATTGTTTAAATATTTCTAGGTGAGACATTGGGACAGTGATCGCTACAGCAATTCACGAATTTACTATGATGCTAATGTTTTATTTAATTTCTAAAAGTTGTCTTCTAAAAAAATCTGTCAGGCCTGCGTGCCTAACTTAATTATATGATACGTTTTATCTCCTGAGGGCTTATGCCTGTTTTCAGGATATTATATTATAGTTGTCTCGTTTTAATTGTTAGATACGAGTTTTGGATTCGTGAGATTTGAAATTATTCTTATTCTGAAATGTCCGATTTGAGAGTTATTGTTCTTATTCCGCAATATATCTGAATTTGTGTTTTCCACATATGTGTAGTGTGGACATCTGTTTTATTCCAGGATATGCGTGTCTGTGCAGCAGTAAATTATTATACTTGCTGTCGGATTTTCTGGATTTCCGGATTTCTATTTCCTAGTAAATCGATCCTATTCAGTTCTGTGCGGTTTTCAGTTCCGTAGTAATGTCCTTCGATGCCGCTTTCTTCTTGTGTTTTAATGGAAGAGTAAAAATTTTTGAAACCCCGTATTTTACTTGTATGCGTGTGGGGTGTGATTCTGAGGGATGTTACACTCAACCTTCCACCGCCACCGAGAGCCGTCATCCGCCGGAGACTCTCTCTGCCGCCGCAATAAGAACTCAAGAACAGGAGGAGAAGGAGAAGATGGAGAGAAGGCTGAATTTCTTCTTCGAACGATTACAAAACCTCTCTCTGTTTGCCGTCGCCCCCCTGGCCACCGGTAACCCTCTTCCCCTCCCTCGCCGGTTGTCCCCCTGGACGCTGGTTACAATCTCTCCCTTTCCTTATAAAAGTTGCTCGCCGGCGTCTCCCTAGATGCCGAAAATCCCGTTGCTATGCACTCCTCTCTCGTAGGCTTGATTGCTAAAGTTACTCTCCCTAATCATTCGATCGCTTGTCGGATTTTATAGAGGCACCGCTCGCCTCTTCTTGCTCCCCGATTAGGGCACGTACGCCCGCTTCTCCCGCTCGATTCCTCTGCTAGAGCTGGTCGCGTCTCCTTCCGCGTTCGAGAACTTCGCGCCGTCGTCGTGGACTTTGTCCGTGTCTGGATCATCTGACGCCGAACCCCATGCATCGTCACCGCCAACATCCGATTCTCTTGGCAAAGACGACGTCATGGATGCAGCTGTCGAGCTCCTTCTTCCGATTTTTGTGTCGTCAACATTGCTCATTGACCATGTCATCTCCTCACGCGGCCAGGCGTTGTTTTGTTGAGCATGGGCCGGGCTTGGGCTTGGGGCTAGCCTGGCCCATTGTGCCAAGGGCCTGACACTAGGTGTAGGATCATTTGAGACAACTAATTTATTGAACATTTTTCATTAATTATTCTACTATTCATGGTTGAAAAAAAAACATGTGGTGATAATTTGTAAACAATGGCTTATGAGCAATTATAAAAATTCTAATTTGGTACAAGATATAAGAGTAGTTATTATTAGCCAAGAAATAACTAGTTCGTAATATTCGGCCTACAAGTGGCTTCTGAATATTTAATTCAACCTTTCGAGGACCGGTGAATGTGCATTTTGATGAATTCTTATCCCCTCAAGGATGAAAGCATTGGAATATTTATTTAGCTTTGGTGTATAACTATTGTATGATTCAATAAATGTTTACTCTATTGAGGACATGAAAATTTATATAGTCTTAGTATATAATTATTTCATAATTTAATAAACATTTATCCCCTGGCTATTAAAATAATTATTTAATCTTAGCGTATATTATTCTACAATTTGATGAATATTTGTCCCCTTTAGCACATCAGAGTAACTATTTAGTCTTAGTGTATAACTATTCCATAAACATTTATCCCCTTGAGGACATAAGAATAATTATCTAACCTTGGCATATAATTATTCTATCAATATTTGAACATTTATTCTCTTGAAGATATGGATATTTGTCCCTTGAGGATATGAGAATAATTATCAAGCCTTTGCGTATAATTATTCTATAAATTTTTGAATATTTATCCTCTTCAAGATATGAATATCTATCCTATTTAGGACATGAGAATGATTATCTAGCCTTAGCCTATAATCATTCTAAGGTTTGTCAGAATATTTGTCCCTCAAGGACATAAGAATAATTAGTTAACCTTAACATATAATTATTCCTCAATTTGACTAGTATATGTTCCCTTGAGTACATGAGAATAATTATTTAGCCTTAGTGTATAATTATTCTGTAATTTGATAAATATTTATCAAATTGTGGACTTGTGAATAATCATTTAGCTTTAGTGTATAGATATTCCATGATTAAATGAATATTTATCCCCTTAATGATATGGATATTTGTCCCCTTAAGGGCACAAGACTAACAAGGTTGAATTAGTCTTTAAAGGGCTAACAAGGAAGATTTAGCCTTTAGAAGGTTAATATGGTTAAATTAGCCTTTAGAGAGCTAACAAGGTTAGGTTAACCTTTAATGGGCTAATACAATTGAGTTAGTTTTTAGAGGGCTAGTTGAATTAGCCTTAGAGAGCTAATGTGTTTAATTTAGCCTCGAAGCCGGGATAACTATGTTATATCCCAGATTTTTGAAAAAAAAAATAATAGTTTTAGAAAATTGAATTTTTGATTTTTAGAGATTTTTCTATATTTTTTTTCAGAATTTTTATAAGGTTTAAAAGTACAGTTTTTCGTTAAAACTGATTTTTGCGTCCGCGGGGGCTCGAACCCGCGACGCAATCTTGGTTGTGGTTCAGCCGAACCACCAGGCTAGTTGCGTTTTCAGTATTAAATCGCACCAGTTTGTTTTGATTCAAGTTTTCGATTTTGTTTTGGGCGACGAGTCGAATCGTCGTCGTCTCCGCGAAGTCGGAAGCTTCCTGGTGAAATCTGACGGCGAACGGACGCTCGACGCGCCCTCAGGAGCTCGTCGGCGATGGGGCGGCGCGAGCCAGCAGCCGGTCCGGTTTGATTTCGGGAAATTGAGTTTGGTTTATTTGAAATAAACCCGGCTCGCTGAGTTTGGAATTGATTTGGACCGGTTCAACAGTTTGGGCGGTTCAATTTCAATTTCTGCCCAGTTCTAGTATTTGGTCCGGTTCGGCTCTAATTCGGTCGAATCCTGGCCGGTTCAGGTAGCCGTTGGAAAGCTTGTGAAAATGCCTATCCAATGGTATCCTGTGTGTCCTTAGATGACTCGCATATTTTGTGTAATGTAGGTTTTAAGTTTCGGTTTGGCTTGGTTCAGGTCGAATCTGACCGGTTCACTGTAATCCTGAGCGGTTCAGTGGGTTTTGTGTCCGGTTCACTGAATCCAAGATCGGTTCCCTAGGTTTTGAGATGTTTCGCTTCTGTTGGTAGTCTCTGGTTTTTAGTTTGAAACTTATTTGATAGAGTTCATGTACAAATTTGTATTTCAGAGTTGATTGAACAACTATTTGGCTTGCATCGTTTTTCTTGACTTTTCGGAGGTAAGACCTCAAACCAGATTTCTGTATATAAAAGCTTGTTATCATTATTTTCATTGACTCAAATAGTATAGTATCCTATGCATAATAAAGATTTTCCAGTTGCCATGTATGTTTTCAATTGTTCACTACCAGTCAAGTATGTTTCAAGCAAGTTATTGTTTTCAGTATCCATGTTGTGGACAGTATATTTGTGAACAGTTGCATGCTATTGAGCACATACCCAGTAGTATCCACTTTGTGGACAGATCGGGGTCCCAAATTAGCATGCACCGGGATTCGTGACGCATGGTAGCGTGTGTGTTCACCATGTAAGGTGAATGATTCATCTTATCATGCGTATTCGGGGTGACGACCCCACGAGCCAGTAGGTATTGCTCATAGTGTTTCCTTGCATAATATTATTGATCTCTTCTTAACCAAATTGTACCAAACTGTTTCAACTCTTTCAGTTATATTTCAGTTTACAGTATTTAGCTTGTTGCCATCTTATCATTTATGCTTTTTGCTAGTTTTCCCTCCTTTGGATCTAAGGGACTACCCTTTCTTCTGGGGAGAGGCTTGCTTAGCTTTTTTGTGCTAACCCACGAGGGATGTTGTGCAGTGGCAGATCAGGAGGAGTCAGGTCGTCCAGTAAATCCCCGCAAGCGCAGTTACGCTTGAAGATTTAGGTGGCAAGAATCCATGAGTTAGCTTTTAGAGTTTAGTTGTTAGTTGCTTTTATGTAGATTTTCTGTAGTAGTTAGTTGAATCAATTGAATCAGTTGTAAACCTTCTTGGATATTAGTCAGTCAGATTTGCAATTGCTTTAATAAAAGATATGTTTTTCTTCTGCTCTTATTGGATTTTACACATTGCTAACCCACGAGGGATGTTGTGCAGTGGCAGATCAGGAGGAGTCAGGTCGTCCAGTAAATCCTCGCAAGCGCAGTTACGCTTGAAGATTCAGGTGGCAAGAATCCATGAGTTAGCTTTTAGAGTTTAGTTGTTAGTTGCTTTTATGTAGATTTTCTGTAGTAGTTAGTTGAATCAATTGAATCAGTTGTAAACCTTCTTGGATATTAGTCAGTCAGATTTGCAATTGCTTTAATAAAAGATATGTTTTTCTTCTGCTCTTATTGGATTTTACACATTGCTAAATTCGAGGTGTAACAAACTATGGTTGAATTAGCCATTAGAGGGCTAACAAGTAGGAATAGCAATGGGTCGCGTATCCTCTTGCATAACTTGACCCCAAGTTGGATATTTAAATGTGTACTCACAAGTATTCAATTAAATAAAAAATATTTATTTTATTTTTATATTAAATTATTCTATAAAATATAATTTTATATATTATTATAATAATAATAATATTTATCAACAATTATTTTATTATTATTTTGTATATTTAAAAAATAAAAAATATTTTTTTTATTTTTTTATAAATCAAATAACGGATAGTGGATACTTTTGTCTATACTCTCCATCTAGACTCGTTTAGCTAATCGAGTACTCGAACCTAATTGAAACAGGTCATATTAGATTTAGTACCAGTTGAAGGCGGGTATAATTGCCATCCTTGCTAATGAGATGAATTTTGGTCAGGCCCATATCTGGGCTACCTATGTTTTTTTACGTATTTTATTTTTGTTTATGATATATTGTTTGGAGTTGCTATTTGCTGCAATCGGCATTCGGGGCTAATTGGTAGGCCTAGGCATAAGCCAAACTGCATTGGATTGACTGCGTATTAGGCCATGTTGGATTGATGCTAGTGGATCCAGTCGAGCCGGAGTTGGATTAGGTTGAACTGACTGGATCCTAGTTCTGCTTGTAGTATTTGGATTGGGTGTGATGCTAACAGATCCGGATCTCAAGAGCTAGGTCTAGAAGGGTGACACGTGGTACTCCTAGGCATTATTAGTTGAGTAGCACATTGTTGGGGATGACGTGCAAGCACAGTACTTTTAGGCGTTGCTGGTTGAGTAGCGCATTGTTGAGGGTGACGTGCGAGCGCAGTACTCCCAAGTGATACAAGTTGAGTAGCACATAGACAAGGGTGACGTACATAGTGCATTATCGGGGGCGACGTGTGAGCATAGTAATCTTAGGCGTTGCTAGTTGAGTAGTGCACTTTTGGAGGGTGTGAGCACGGTACTCCCAGGCGGTACTGGTTGAGTAGCATATAGTCGAAGCGATGTACATAGCACATTATTGGGGGCGACATGTGATGTTCTGCTTATCTACGGGGACGTAGGGGCGGCGGCGCAAGTTGGAGATTTACACGGCCCTAGGTGCTTGAGTGCGTGAGGGCGAGAGTCGGGGTGCACAATGCAGCTGTTACACATACGCAAAACGTTTGCAAGCAAGCGAACATACCACGCCACATCTCTGCTTATTATACGAATGTGCTGCGGAGTTTGTGTGCGTGGAATGTCCACAAGCGAACGACATGATGCAAATACGTAGAGGCGCATCAGGCGACACCAGGCCTACACACGTGAGAAAAAGCTAGGGAGGGTTCGGAGACTTCACTCGTTGGCTATTTGTTGAGCGGGTTTTGGCGGCCTAATTAGGTGGATGTGATGGCTCTTACTTGATGTGGTTTTGGTGGCTTAGAATTGGGTGGACTTGGATCAACTTAGGCTTCAGGCTTGGCCCAAATTGGTAGCCTAATTGGAGAACAAGTACTGGTATTTGACCAGGCAACATTATTGGTTTTATGTAGACCTGACAATTTGGGTTAGCGGGTCATAAACGGGTCGTGTCAGCTTTGACTTGTGACCCGATTAAACCAATCCAAACATGACCCATTTAATTAATTGGGTCAAACTGTCTAACCCAAACATGACCCGAATATAATTGGGTCAACCCGACATGACCCGAATAACCCATTTATTATCATGATATGCTTGACTCGATATGACCCGATTATAAATTTATTATTCCTATTTTAGGCTTGTGGTGTGGGTCAAAATTTGGGTTAAAGAATGAGTAGAAAAGATTTGGGCTTATGGGCTAACATTCAGAGTTGGACGAGCCTATATTTAAAATTTATACATGTAAATATATAATACAATTTGGTTAATTAATTAATTATATATTTACATGTAATTTAATTTTGTTCGCGGCAAAAAACAAGTAATTAATTAATTAATAATTAATTAATTAATTAATTCAAGTCGCTTAGCAATTTAATTTTGACCGAAAAGTTTGATTTTGACCTATTAAAAATAGTGTCTAAAAGAATTGGATTTGGGAATTCCCAACCGAAGGACATTAGTGAGTTAAAGTTGAAATCAATTTTGACTAGTAAATTAATTTAGAGAATGGGTCAAAATTGCAATTGAGTAAAATCATGTCTGGTCAAACTTGTATTTTACAAAATTGAATAGCTATTTTGTTTGGTCCAAATCACAAAACCAGCGCCAAGTGTAGCAAATTGAAAGAAGCAGGAAATGTGAAAGATGAATAAATAAAAATAAAAAAATATAAAAAAGAGAGAAACGTTAGAGCCTTCGAAGGTGAAAAATAATAAGGATTGTCTGAGAAAGTGGGGCGGGGATAGCATGAAGTGAAAATGGCAAACTGGAGAGGTAAAGTGAAGCCAATTGAAAATAGCAAATTGGATATGTATTTAATACTTAACAGACAAGGCATATTCCTGTTAAGTATCAACGGAGAATATAAACTGCCCAGAATTTTGATTCTTGTTAAGGATCAAAATCAAGATGAAAAAGCAGCAGTTTACAAATTGCGACTGGGAATCAAAAAATTCCATGTAACAATAAGGTTTTGGCTGGGAATTTCAAAAAAAAAAAAGAAAAAAAAAGAAAAACGCTGCTGTTATAACTTAAAAGATCTCGACTAAAAAAAAGGAGGATCAGAATAATGCTACAAGACCTTAATCCTCTATACAAAAGATGCAATTGTCTCAACACTGCTAGGTTTGAGTAATGATTGTTTATTCATTATTTGCTCAATGCTAAGTTATCAAGGTTAGTATTGCCGAGTAAAAAAATTCTCAGAGAATTCCTGCTTCGTCAAAATCTAATTAAAAAAAATATGGGCGTGAAGAGCACATAAAACGGAGCAGCAAATAAACAAAAAAAAAAAAGAAAAAAGAATTGCATTGTGCAAAACAAGTCTGTGGGCGTTATGTGGGGAACTTAAATCAAAGGATGTAGAGAAAATCAGAATCAGTAAACTGGGTTTAGAATACCTGGGCTACTAAACTGATTCAGACTGGGCCTTATCGCTGAGAATATTGTGATTGAAACAGCAATTGTCGCGCATGCACTCCTATAAGAATTCTGAAATCTGCAATCAAGCTCCTGGAATCCTGCATAAGGTTGAGATGAAATTTCACAAAGCTTGTTATCCGACAAAAAGGATTCTGCTAAACAAAATCAGCATCAAAGAAAAAAAGAAGGATTAGTCGGATTCCTTCTTAGATTCCTGGAAATTAAATCACCGGAATTCTGTCCAAAGAAAATACGAAAGACTTAGTTGCAAACTCTATATGGATTGTAACACAACGTGAAATGCAGACTGCAGCAGAACTTAAGATCAAGGTCGTGATGCAAAGATATGCAGTGGAAACGGGATCTCGGTGGTGTACCTTTTACCCGAGAGTTACCGTAAAAGAAAAGAGAAGTCTAATAAGATCAGAGACAATATACTCTAATCCAGCCGACGGACCTACACATAAAAGAGAAGAAATTTCATAGTCAATAAATCTACGAACCTGGACGAAACTTTAGAAATCCAACAAGGAAAAGAATCATCACGACAAGTAAAAAGGAATCGGCGTGAAGCACAAAAAACTCTTCACTAATCAGGGCTTGTAAGAGTTACTTGTTAACAAAGAGGCGTTAAAGAGATCTTTTTATTTCGGCTAGAAATAGAATCGCTGAATGCAAAAACGCATAGTCAAAATAATCTTAAACCAGCTTAGGACGCTACGAGAATCCAAATCAATCTTTTGAAAGTTACCTGTTAGTGGGCCTCCAGGCCCAGCGACATCCCAAACCCCTTGTACTCTAAGCCCAGTATCAAGACAATGGTTTCGCCTGATCATTTGAGATGGTCAGCACTGAGTTTGCTTCTGCCAGACCTCCTCTTCCGCGTGAAAGCCACCGCCCATGGCTAAAAAAAAATGTTTCGCCAAACTGCCACTGCCTGAACAATCTCGCTTCTAGCATCACCTCCGCTCATCTTCCACCACTCCAGTCAGAGACCTGCCGCCGGGACTCAATGTCAGCCACCGCATTCATCTGTTGCAACCATCTTATGGATTCCCCAGTGGCCTCGGTGCTTCCGGACGCGAACAGGGATGAAAGCAGAAGCTCACACTTGGGCTCGTCGTCCAAACGGTAGCAGCCGCTGCTCAAGCTGGATCCGCCGCCGAGCTCATCCTCAAGAACCCACCTCCTACAAAATTTGCAATCGTGTCCTGTGATCAGCGCCAAACGAAAGACGGCACTGAAGTTCCTTCTCTGCCGCCGAACTCACGGGCAAACACCTCAGCCGGTCGAGTTCTTAAGAGACCTCAACATTCCCGGAAGCCGGCCTACTAGCTGGATGTAACCGAACGAGGAGGATGAGAGGCAGTCCACTGAAGCCGAATGAAATTTGAGAAAGTCGCTCAGCCAAAATCCGATTGAGACCGAATGGCTTTTTTTGGTATTCGGTCAACATTTGGTCAAATGTTAATCGATATCTTCTTCGACCACTTGCTTACGTTGGCAGGAGAGGGGTCAATAACATCGAGCCCCCATTCCACTTCAGCTAATTCTACGTCAGCCTCAATTGAAGCAACGCTGCTTAGAAACGGACATTAGAGCGGCGACTCTAGCCGCAATATCAAATTCAATTTTGAACGAACGTTTAGTCTCACGATCCGTTCATTCAATTTTGAACGTTTGGCTTATCGGCTCGTTTATCTAAATTTTGAATGTTTGGCCTATCAGCTCATTGAATCAAATTCGAATGTTTGGTCCCACGACCCGTTCATCCAATTTTGAACGTTTGACCCATCGACTCGTTTATCTAAATTTTGAATGTTTGGCCTAATGACTCATTCAATCAAATTCGAACGTTTGGTCCCATGACCTGTTCGCTCAAATTCTGAATGTTTGGCCCAACGACTCATTCAATCAATTTTGAACATTTGGCCCTAAGGCTCGTTCATTCAAATTCTGAATGATTGGTCCCACGACCCATTCACTCAAATTTTGAGCGTTTGGTCCCACGACCTGTTCATCCAAACTTTGAACGCTTGGCCTCGGCTCGTTCAACCGAAATTCGAATGCTTGGCCCATCAGCCCATTCACCTAAATTATGAATGATTGGTCCCACGACCCATTCATCCAAACTTTGAATGCTTGGCCTATCGGCTCGTTCGCCCAAATTTTCAACACTTGGCCCATCGGCTCGTTCATTCAAATTCTGAATGATTGGTCCCACGACCAATTCACTCAAATTTTGAACATTTGGTCCCACAACCCGTTTATCAAATTTTGAATGTTTGGCCCTACAGCCCGTTCACCCAAACCTCGAACATTTAGCCCCACGGCTCGTTCACCCAACCCGTGCACTCAACTCGCCCAATTAATTCAAACATAGTCATGGATGGTAAATACTTGACACGTGTTGTCGACGGCGTTGTTTGAGAGGTGCGTACGTCGATACTTTATATCGGGGTGTAGTTCCTCAACGTTGTTACAACACAACTCAAAATTTTCTCCATGGCTTATGTCAAATGATGTGCTCTTGTAATCAAATTGTAACCCCGTGTCATGACATAAAGTTATAAATTATTCTTTGAACCATTGGTCTTTACTTTGTTATATGTTATAAATTTTTTAATCAAAGGTGCCCTAAACTCCTTAGGGGTAATTAACAATGAATGCTTGCATTCATTGTAAGCTAGAACCTACTAAAACAAAAAGCCTTATAATTTATAAGGTAAATTTGAAACAGTCGCACTACCATTTTTTACATTTCAATTTATATTGAAATATAACAAAAAATGACCCCACAAAGTCATCCACACAAATCTCGAAGCAAGTCAATGTACACAAAATTTTGGTCAAAGAACACGAAAATTTAACCAGGGTTTTAACCCAAGTTCAAGTGAAAATTTTACAAACTCCCGCGTGTTCTTTCTTCTCGCTGCCAATCTCTTCTTCCTTGCTAGTTTATCCCTTCCGATGATTGGCTGCTCTTCATTGTGATTGCAGTTTCGGCGGCCTCCATGCTCTCCGATGAATGTCAGTGGCTTCCACTCTCTCCGACGATTTCTAGCGGCCTTCTCCCTCTCTAATGGCTTCTCCTTCCTGCCAAAATTTCTTTCACACCTGCCTAGTTCCTCTCTCTTGTCAGTCATCAAGAAGCTGGAGGGTGGTTCTGAGAAATGGTTCAAATCCTTCCTTGCAGGACTTAAGAAGCTAGAGCATGAGGCTTATGTATGTTAATTCTCATTGTTCCACTTGTACTCATTATCTTCTGCTCATTTTAGTTTCTCGTTCAAGAAAAGAGTGGTGGTGGCGACGGGAGGGGCAGGAAGTGGAAGAGGTTATGGAGGAGCTCCTCATGGGACCACCTCTCATTGGGAATTGGAACCCTAGGCTCAGAGAGCATTGCGGGCGCTACGAGGAATTGTTAGGTTATAGGCCATTGTGTGGGGGCGGCAGGTGAGGAAATAGGCGGTGATGACTATGCTGTGCATGTAGGCACTCGTCTGTGTCTAGGACCGCATGCGGGCGCGGCAGGTGCGCATGCCTTCCGAGGGGCTGGCTGTGTAGTAGATGCTTGACGCCCGTCGAGTGAAACTTGATCCTGTGAAGGAAGAAGAGATAATCTTATTATTTCTTATTCATTCCTATTCAGTTTCTACCTACTTTGTGCTCTCTCCATGTCAATAGATTTGTAATCTATCTGTTGCTCATACATCTAAATAGCCCTAAAAATTTTAATCTTCCCTTCGATGTTACATCAAATAAAAACAGGGGATAATCCAATGACTTCACAAACCAAATAATTCTAAAACATTGCTAGTTTCATATCTCTCCATTTTGACTTGTTTTAATGTTCCAATTTAGCTGACTCTGAAACTTGTTCTTGCTTTAGGGTGGATGGTGTGATAGCCCAGGGACAGTGGAGGAGGTGTGAACAAAGTTGCATATCAGGCAGGAGGGAGCCTTTAGAAGGGAAAGAGCCATTGCTTATGCTCTTGCTCAACAGGTGAATACTACTACTATTTACAATATCTATAAATTTATACTGCCTATTTTCTTATTTCATTGCTCTATTGATTCGCTATGATTCCTTTTAGCAAGCAAGGTCAAATGCGAAAGAAATTAGGCTGAAAAGACTCGAGCTGCTCTAAAGCATAATGGTTTTGATAAGACTAGTGGAAATTGGAGTTGGTTGGAGAGATGGATGACTGTTAAGACATAGGAAAACAAATTGTTAAATTGAAAAGTTCCTAATGATCTTTCTGAGTTACAATCCAAAAAACTCAATGACATCAGTTTCGCATATGATTAATCAGATTTTGTGCAAGTTAGCAAGAACAAGAAGATGCCATGTATTGAGCCCACAAGAAGATGCCAATGTAATGAGCATGTTACTATAGCTTACCATTTGGTTTTGACTAGTTTTTGTGCCAACTATAGCTTTCAATATATTCATGTATTAGCCTTGGTACTTTTTTATATTGAACTATTGTAATTGACTGTAGCTTACTATTTGAGCCCAGATTGGTTTTGACTAGTTCTTATACCAAGATTGGTTGTTGTTCCAACTGTAGCTTACCATATGGTTTTGACTAGCTCTTGTACTAACGGTAGCTCTCAATATTTATACCAGGTTTTTGTGTGATTAATATCAGATTTTTGTGTAATGATACCAAAATTTCGTGTAATCCACTCATATTTTCGTGTAATAATACCAAATTTTTGTGTAATCTGCCTAGATTTTCGTATAATTCGCCCAGATTTTTGTGTAATCCACCCAGATTTTTGTGTAATGATACTAAAATTTCATATAATTTGCCCAGATTTTTGCATAATGATTCTAGTCTTCGTGTAACTGCCCAGATTTTTATATAATCCGCCCAGATTTTCATATAATGATACAAGTTTTTGTGTAACCGCCCAGACTTTTATGTAATGATACCAGTTTTCGTGTAATTTTCCCTGATTTTCATGTAATGATACCAGTTTTTGTATAATCCACCTAGATTTTTATATAATCTGCCTAGATTTTCATGTAATTTGCTTTGATTTTCATGTAATGATACTGGTTTTCGTGTAATCCGCTCTGATTTTCATGTATCGAGTCCCTTGTTCACGTAAACGAATACCAATTTAACAACACTACTCAAGATAATATATATTGACAAATTATCTTTTGACAGTATATTGACAAATAATATAACAACACAGAACATCAAGTGAACGCTTGACAATATCTTTCTCTTATTCATGTCAACAAATATAATAATATCAGCAGTCCAGCAATACTCAAAACAAAATATATTGACAAATACAATATAACACATAACACCAACACCAGGTAAACGCTTGATAATACATTTCTCTTATTTACGTCAACAAATGCAATATGATAACAGCAACAGCCCAGATTTGCATCAAACCAGCCTCCTTCTCAAATACAATATAACATCAACAACAACAGCCTAGATTTGCATCAACAAATATAATATAACATAACAGCAACAACCCATATTTGCATCAAACCAGCCTCCTTCGCAATCTATGCATTTATCAATAACAAAACATAAAGCCATAATAAGTCAGTAGAGAATAAACATCAAGATAGTAATTGAATAAATAGTTATTGAAAAGCTAGTGTAAAACATATTTGTTATATGCCTTGCCTTAGTAAATTGCATGCCTAGCTGCAAAACAGAAAGCCGAACCTTAATGCAGGCTTGGTTATAGATTGATAACAGTATGACATATGAATTACTCCCTTCCTAAATTTATCTTCTTTAGTTGTTGCACCGAGCTGAATCAGATCCCTCTCAATCATATCAAAAACTCTCAAGTCCAAGTTCAGCTTCCCTATAGTTGAAGAATATCAGTGTTGTAAGTACTCAGATTCATCAAATATATCTTGTAATTGTTGTTGTTCATGACTATAGCTTACTAGATTTTCCCTGATCTAGTTACACCTGTGTACCATTTCAACTAATAAGATAACAGCAGCACTCCAGTGAAGAGCTCCAAACTAAGAAGAGCCTTAAACTCCTGTGTACCTTTTCAACCAATAAGGTTACAAATGGAAGAAAAATGAAAACTAAATATAATACCTTTGTGCACTTTTCATAGCAACACTCCAGTGAATAGGTCCAAACCAAAGAAGAGCTCTAAACTTATACATTTCGCCTTGGCTAAAATCAAAATCCCATAGCGTGACAATAATCTGTGTATTTAATGACAAATACGGCACAATCCACACTTTCTAAATGTTTTGGGCAATTGGGAGCTTACTTGAATGACCATTTGACAGTATCTTTCTTATAACTAGGGTTTTTGAAGCACAAGTCCAATGGAGATTCAGATATCGAATTTAATAAACAAAGTTGAAACCTTCTAAGCAACCATCAAAGAGACAATGAATCCTAACTACGATTTTGGAAGCAACTTGTACGGATCCGAAAAGAGAGGTGGAGATTCAGATATAGATATTAATAAACAGGTTAAAAACTTATGAGAAGTTATTGGGGAGAAGGCTGCCGAAAATCGTCGAAGAGACTGGATGACTTGTTGAAAAACATCAAAGAGCATGGACGATCGATCGAAAAATGTAGGAGAGCGTGGAGGTCACCGGAACTCTGCAATCACAGTGAAGATTAACCACTCGTCGAAAGGAATAATTAGTGAAAAAAAAGCCGATTATGAGAAGAAACACAAAGTTAAAGCCTGCTATGAAAAAATTTTACCCTAATTTCAATCAATTTTATGTATAATTATATTTTTGTATATGTTGACCCATATGTGTATATATTAACTTTATTTTAAAATTTAAAAAAAAAGCTTTGAGATTTGTGTCAAATAGATTAAGGTACCCAACTATACGCTTTTGCCAAAATTTTTTCACTCATGTGACCTAAACTAATATAATTGTTTAAATAAAACATTCACATTATCATGTATATAAGATTTACAGGTGGCCTTCTTGTATGCACATCTACCCTCATGTTAAGCCAGCAAGCACGTGTACGTTTCAACGTACTAAGTACTACTTACTACTCCACGCCACACCATTCCTATATAATATATTAATATCACATAGGCCACACTAATCAACGATGATGCTCCACGTTGACGTAGCGAAGGTAGGGCCTCTTGGACGGCAGCTCCTTCACATCGATCTCCCCGAACATTTGCTTAGCCTCCTCGTCCGACACGCTCGGCAAGACCACCACCGGCTCGCCCACCTTCCAGTTCACTGGCGTCGCTATCCTGTGCTTGGCCGCCAGCTGCAGCGAGTCCACCACCCTCACCACCTCATCCATATTCCGCCCCGTCGATCCGGGGTACAATAGACTCGCTCTCACCTTCTTATCGGGCCCCACGATGTGCAGTGCTCGGGAAGGGAGCACCTTCCCGCTCTCGTCCTTCAAGTCGGGATCCACCATGTTAAGCAGCTTGATGATCTCCCTTGTTGGGTCTGCTGCGATCGGGTACGTCACCTGGCTCTCCGACTATATGTACGTATAATCGTGGTATAATCATGATCACAATATTAATAATATTATTGTTAAATGTTAATTAATAATCGAGACGAGATGGCACCGTGTAGGCCTCGACGTCCTTGATCCACTCCTTGTGGGAGTCGATGTCGTCGCAGGAGAGGCCCAGCAGCTTGACGCCCCGCTTCTCGAACTCGGGGGCGTACTTGGCCATCATGCCCAGCTCCGTCGTGCACACCGGCGTGAAGTCCGCGGGGTGCGAGAACACGATGCAGTAGTCGCCGTTGATGTAGTCGTGGAGCCTAATCTTGCCATGGGTGGTGTCCAGCTCCAGATCAGGGACGCTATCGCCGATGGTTAGGCCCGGCATGCTTCTTCGACGACGGCTATCGATCGGTCGATCCTCTTAATTTACTTTAGAAGAGGAATGCTGTCGCTGGGTTTTGCTTTTAAAGGCCAAGGTTTCCGAAAAAATTTTCAAGGTTTCCGGCGCATGCAGGCCACGTAGTTCGACTCGTGGCAAAAGTTCTCGTAACCGCGCGTCGCCACTTGAACCTTCCCGGCCGCCTCGTGAACGTTCCAGGCTCAACATACATTATTTATTTCAAGAGTTTATCGAAAGAGGCTCCTCGAATTGGCTACAGAAACTATAAGAGAAACGTGACCTGCGACGTCAGACTGAACAAAACTGTACAAAAGTAATGAAAAAAAAAATCAGTGAGAGAACAACTGACCAGCATGATCCCATATAAATTCATCGGCCCCGATATGTATCTAGCTGGTTTGTCACACTAAATACTAGTAGCCTGAGCCTGACAAAAATTTAGAGATTTGATCATATCTATTAAAAATCCATGAAGCTAAATCACAGTTACCAATTTTACAAAAGAGGCATCATAATACTAGTAGCCTGAGCCTGACAAAAATTTAAAGGCTATACCGGACATTTCAAGACATATTTGCAGTAAATAGCACGTTATACGAAACTATGCAATGTAGGAATACCATTTTCAACGAACCACCCTCGAGGTCAAAAAAGAATGAGGGAGGTGATACCAGTCTCATCCCCACTTCACCCAAAACTCTCTTGTCAAATCATACATTTTTCCTCCGAGAAGTTTCAAAAAGTTTCTTTGCCCCTCCACCGCGCCAAACGCCTCGGACCGGCTGTGGTCCCTCCGAAGGCCTTTCGCGAGCTTCGTCTTCAGTGGATTGAGGGCCGACATCTCTCCCAGAAAGATCAAGTGAAGCAGCACCATCACCCAGGCGTACTCTGTGGAACTTTGAAGTCTTCTTCCGTTGTTTGCTGTTCCCTCCATCAGCCAAATTCTGTTTCACAATGTCTTTTCCAGATTGCGATCCATTTTCAGACGAATTGACGTCCAAAGTGCTTGAACTAGCTTTAACCACTTTAGCTGATAGTCCAACTTTATCATTGCAAGTTCGATAGCCGTCCTTGGAGAGTGTTTCAATCTCTTCTTGGGTTTTCTGATTCAATTGCAACTTTCTAACTGTTTCCAGAAAGTTATCGGCTATAGCATCTCTAGCACTAGTTTCAGTATGTACTATAGCTTTTCCTTTTTTCTTACTGCCACTGCCATTGCTGCTCTGGCCACATTTTTGCTTACTTTTGTTTGATAAATTGGCTTTGTAAGCATCAATCAGTTCTTGCTGCTTGTGTACATCTGGGAATAGCCGAGCAAGTTCAAGAACAAGGTGTGACAGACCAAATTGCTCGACGTACGAAAGATACTCTACCGAGTTGATTAGACCTTGACGATACTCGGACGAAATGCTTTTGAATGCAGCATATCGATCATTATCCATCTCCAGAGCAGCACGAATCCTATCTAAAGACTTGTTTGCAGTATGAGCTTCCTCCGGAGAAGTAACAGGTGGGTTGCTTTTAGTCAATGGCATCTTTACGTTCACAGCAGAATCCATACCCGAAGCATTTTGATTTGGCAATTGACCCTCTGCGAGGTTAGGAGCTGAAGCCGAATGCCTCATTCCATTAGCTGTATCCAAGTTACCAGTAGAAGTGATAGATAAAGGCACATTATATCCATTTTCTCTTGTTAGTTTTGCTTCCTGGAATCTCGAACTAGAAGAGCTTGGAACATCATTTGGTGTGGCTCGTAACTGGGGAAAAGATGGGTAGATCTCACGGTACTCTGCTGGCCTAGGCTGATTAATCACAACAGAGCCTCTGCGACGTTGGAGACGAGCAGCAAGTGTACTTCTGGACGAACTTTCTGATACATGAGTAGGTTTTGGTTTAGTAATTTGACTAGGTAGAGGAGGAAATGATTCTTCACCGAGTTGAACAGCATTTCTAGAACTTTGACTAAGAGCTTGAGCGTATCTAGAAGGAGGGGCTGCAAGCTCAGTATCAGAAAGAGGAGGGAAATCCAATTCTGCTTGATTACTTGTTGCGCTAGATCTTTGATTCTGTGAGAATGAAGGTCTTGAAGGTGCTTCTGGGGTTGCATCTATTGTTGCTTCTGAGAAATCTCTAACTAAATCGGATTGCCGCGACCCTCCATGCTGAACATACGATTGAGATCCAGAAGTGGCCTCACGAACAGCACTATCGGCTACTGCTGTTTCAAGGCTGGCTTGAATAGCAATTGATAGTTGGTCACTCGAAGGGTCTCGATGAAATCCTCGGCCTCTTCCCCGGCGTTGTTCTTGCTCAGCAGACCGATATCTGAAGCTGGTAGGTATCTAGAGGGAATGAAGTGAAATGAAACTAACACAAATAAATATATGATACATGCCTATGAAAATAAAATATATGACCAACATATGAAGTCCAATTCCAAAACTGCTAGTCTACTAGTGTAGTAGTTCGGGATAAATTAATCACCCTTAGGACAGCATTCCGCTTAGAACGAGACATATGGCCCCCATGTTCGAGAGTGTTATGCCTCTGGAAATATTGAAATCAAGAATTATCTTCAAAGAAGTTGTACAAACATAATAATATCTATATATTACAAAAAAAAAAAACTGAACAACATTCCACAACTTCACCTTCATCTCAGCTTCAGTTTGAAAAACAACAAACTTTTTCTCTAAACATGCTTCATTCTCGCAAAGGAAATGCTCTTGTCGAAAATGGATCTGTTAGGTTAGAGAAATATTGCATTAATAAGGGAAACGTTGTCATTCTATGGTGGCAAACCTACTGCACGATCCATCAAATCAAATTGTTCGAAAGAATTTGACAACCAAAACAAAGGGCACGAACAACTTTTAGATTCAGGATTCAGGAACGTGTTTTCAGACTCGAGTATTATGTATTAGATCTAGCATTCTACCAAAACCAGTGCCAAGAAAATGGGAATTTACTGCATACCTCAAGGTCATTGTAATCTCTAAAATAATCATATTGTCCTGGATGCTGCCTGCAAATCATTGTGACTGATAATATACAAACTTGCAAGAATAACTCATTTATGAAGATCCAACAAGTCTAACCTTTGACATATATGGCAGGTGTAGTGACCTGTAGACATGTGCATATACAGTTCATGATCTCCATAAAATGGCGTTCTGCAGAACTCGCACACTGGATGACCCATAAAACCACCACGTTCACTCTCGCTGCCATCGACCTCAGAATCACCTGTGCTAATGTGTTGATTTAACTGTGTTCTAGTGTACAACTTCTGCTCGCAAATAAAAACCTGTAATTTTCAGACATTTTTTAGCAAGGATTCATTAAAAATGAAATTAAATTATATATATCATAAATTACAAAACGATAAAACCATGAGCTATAGAGAATCAACGAAAGGTGCAGAAATTAATAGATGTTTAAATAATATGCTGATGCCATCCTATCAGTAACATTACAGATAAATTCAAGATAAAAGGTTAGTGTAATCAGCACAGTTGTTTTAGATATTGTTCAAAGGCTACACATATTGCTTAATATCGCTGTAAGAGGCATATTACATTCTAAATGAAACCTTAATCTTCCTTGTTCATTTCCCTAATCTTCTCCCTCTTATCTAGTGTGATTAGTGAATGTTTACCAAGGTAGTAGTTAATAGAACATAATTTGTGATAGAGTAATAAATGGATGGTATTTTGTTTAAATTTTGTCTAAAACCCATATAATGTAAGGGCATAATACATCTCCTCTCATTTTTCTGTCTTACACTTTCTTGGCTACTATGTAGTGGTGGTATCAAAGTTCTTGAATCTTTTTTCCCATCCTATGAACAACTCCCAACTGTCCACAGTGCCATAATCGTTGTGGTCTACATCTTCCATCTCCTAACCTTCGATACTTGGTTTAGCTGTAGTCATCAAACTCACCATTCTACACATCTAATCCCATGATTCTACTTTATTATTAGTCCCAACAAGTTAACTAAGGTCTAGGAATACCATTTTAAGATAACTTAATTAATGTTATGAGTCAACTCTATAGAATCAATTGATTTGGCTGAATTATGTTGAGAATACTGAGCCTATAATCATTTAATTATTTAGGGTTTAGACATATAGTTATAGGATTCTAGTTGTGCTTAAAAAATCCTATTGTTGCATATGTCATATATCTTTTCCATGTTTGCGCTCTATTGCCGCTCGACAAGGTTTATCATTATTCAGCTAATTATTCACCACAATTAGCCGCAACTCATGATCACTCATGTTCTTTTGAAGTGTGTAAGATGTCTTAACTTTTTTCTCAACTCACTTCAATTATTCGTAGAAACTAAATTAGGGTATCACAAGATAATCACCTAACAAGAGGAACCATATGTTGAAACTTATGTACGATGCACTAGGAGATTAAAAACATCCCAAAGCCTAGCTCTAATATTAACTATTTTCAAAGTCATGGCCACCATCATATTGCAAGTCGATTCTTTAGTCACACATTGACCATAAATTAACACAATATAAAGAAACTCAATGCTAATAAGGTTTAGTAAGATGTTCACCCTTTAGATGAACCAACTTAAAGAAAAATGCGATGACTTAATGAATGTCACAAATTATCTTTGACTAACCTTCATTTTATAACTTATTTATGATTAATTATGAAAGAGAAAACACACATCTTGCTAATAATTGTAACTAAGGTTTAAAATTTCAGCCAGGCTGAATTTTTCAGTCTTAACTGGTCTGATGGGAATAGTTTTACTATAGCATTCACTCTAGCATACCAGTCCGATACCAAACCAGTAAACCAGCTCAGATTAGTTTTTCAAACATTGATTGTAACTAATCAATTCAACTCTATTAAACTAAGTCAAATACCAAGACTAAGTAGAAATTTGAAAACAAGGGAAATCTTTGGAAATCGTAATAGTTCTCTGGTAACGAAGAAGTATTAGAAATTAAGAAACTTTATTGCTTAAAACTTTCATTATATATTTCATGGTTGGACAAGGATGAACACTATACATACTAATGATCTACCATACTATCAAATGAATCCCATAAAGTGAGTTGAACTAAGTAAGCAAGTAGAACGACTATTGAAAAAGGAGTTCATTTGGGGAGCAAACCATTGTGTGATTCCAATTTTGTTAGCTCCTAAGAAAAATAAATTTGGGAGAAACTGCATAGATAGTCTTGTTATCAATAAATTTACTATAAGTTTCACATATATAGACTTGATACTAATTATCTAAAAAGATGTTCATTAGACTAATTCATACCTAGAACTTCTATAAAAAACTCAACAAAAGATGTCTAATGCTCGTCCTTAAGCACTCTATTTTTTCCAGGTCTTTGATGTCTCACACAATTCTTTAGTTATAGAGATGAGAGGACGTAAATAAATTAGGCTTTGATTTAATTTTGGCCTGATAAAATCAATTGTCATGAATTTGATTTCCAAACTTTGATCATAAAGTAGGACCATAATTTAATTGTTGTCATGATTTAAATGATATCATGAATCGATTTAGTCAAGCTTAATTTGTTATGTTGCCATGTCATGTTCACCACATCATCACTGTCATCAAATTGGTCCAAGTCATCATCCTAAATGGAACAAAAAAGGAGAAGAAGAACAATTTAACAAACCACCTCACCCATTGAGTTGAATTCATCAAAGCCCATCACCTAAGTCAACAAAGTCAAAATTGAAGCAAATTTCAACTCAAATTTTGGTTCAATCGAGATGGGATTGGGGCATAAGTTGGCCACACTTTAAGTAGACAGCAAATAGTGGCTCCTCGTTCAAAACAAAACCAAGACAAACAAAACAAGACAAATATACCATGTTCCCTTATGCAATGACCAGCCACCAACAGAGCCTTTATTTAGTCAGCTACCCAAAGCCCAAGGACAACCACTTGAAGCATCACTGAAAGCTTCCTTCAAAATGGCATCACCCCTAATGCAAGTGGTGCTCTTTCTAGGCATCAGCATGAACCATAAAAAGGTCAGCTGACTACACAATAATGTCTTCATAAATGGTTACATAGTTTCAACACAAGAAGATTCTCTTTGCTACACAAGGCTTTAGAAGGCATCACATGGCTCAAGATAATCAATTAACTCAAAAGCTTTCAATGGAAACATGAATGCACTGGTGCAGAGATTCTTGGTAAACGGCTGAGGTTTGATCAGAATAGCTACAATTTTGTAAAGTGATAAAAACTCACATTTATGTATGTGCAAAACAGAGTGAATGATTGAAATGAACCCCTTTAAAGCATATGTTGCTCTCCTTCACCGTGAATTAACTCCTCCTTTGAGTATCTTATCTATTAGAACCATTCCTTTCTTTCTCTTAACCAAGCAAATCCCTCCCTTTTGCTCTCTCTATTTTCTACATGTGAAAATTTCAAGGCAGCATCTTCTTCTTCATCAATTCAAAGTCTTCAGAATAATCTCCCAATTGAAAGCTCTTCAAGAAGTACAAGTTTCAAGTCATCGAGAGGGTTAGAGTCTTAGAACGTGAACCTTGTAGCTCATCAAGGTGTTGATCATTCTTCATTGCAATTTGCGGATGATGAGAATAGATATCCTTGTTAGTTTCATCTTGCAAAATCACACTTAAAACATTTCAGCCATCCGCATCTTTTAAAATTAACACAAAAAGTCATTTAGAATAACCATAGGGGCTTCCTACAACACTTACCTAATGTTTGTATTTAGTGGAAAAACTCAATGAAGCAGAGCGATGCAATTTATAATAAATAATCTTACGCTAATGCATCAGAGCTATTATTTATTGTATAACAAATCCACCATGCACTCATAAGGCGTTAAGTCATGTTCAATTCAAAAGAAATTAAGTGTCAAACATGCAAGATTGTAGATTATCTTTGAGTTCAGATACTAGTGTGGATTGTTTCAGAACGCCTTGGCTTTTGATAAGTGCACCCCAGCCACTATTAGAAAGAACTGAATGGAGGTGCTATAAAATTGGCTTGGAGAGCTAAGACGCCCCTTTTACCCACAGTTAAAACACACTTTCGGAATCCAAAGCCAAAACATCCAAAGAAAAACAACGTATCATGTTATATCCAGTAAGGAAAACGTCACCTTTCTTCCTTCCAAGCAGAGTTTGCACATGACCAACTTGTGCTGATGAAAAAGATGGCCCCTTAGCTGATCTATGCTCCTAAATCTAGCCCTCCTCTTCGTTCTCTCATTACTTTGCTCTTCTGCATTTTTGTCACAAACAGTACAAGAAAGCCGACACATCGCTTTTACCATCTTGTAGTGATCCGCATCATCGAAGTAGGCTTGCGTATCTTCGTGGTACCAATATTGGCCCAGCCGCCCTTCTGTTGCATCAGCCGGAAACACAGAGAAATCGGACACAACCCTAGTATAATCTCCCAAAGCCTGTAAGCAAAAAAAAAGAAAAAAAAAAACTAGTAAGATCAGCACATGAATATATTAATCAGCATATAGGAAAGTACAGATCTCATCAAAAGAGTAGACAATTTATATCAGCACCACGATCAAAGCGACCAAAAAAAGGAAAAGAAAAAAAAACAAATCCAACCCCCACCCTAGTATGATTCTGAAACGAAATCGAGGGCTGGAAGATTAAAAAAAGGTGGGGGAATTTCGTGCCTTGGTAACAAAGACGACGGAGCACTCAGTCTTGCAGATGCAGCAGCAGCGGTCGCCCATGACGAACCGGAGACGAACGACGCAGGTGGAGCAGACATCGCGGTGGCCGCAGGGCCCGTAGATGACCCACTCAAGGGGATCGGTGCACACGGCGCAGCAATCGTCCATCAGGGTATCGGGAGCCGGAGATTGGCGGTGCAAGGCACTAAGGCTGCGATCGGAAGAAACGAAGCGAAGGCAAATCGACAGACTTGAAGGAGACGGCCACCCAAAAAGGTGGGAATAAATAGATAAACAAATAAATTGTATTGCGTACTGGGTAGGGCTAGGGCTAATTTGAATAAAACCAAGTGCGGCCCAATTCAAATGTCACCAGCGCACGCGCCGGCAGAAAGCGCATTCATCACAGATGAACAGAAAAATTCAAGTTGGACTTGCCCAAATAATTAGTCATTCTACAAAAATAATTAAATCAAGAATTCGCACAGGATTTGCTGAATTAAATTTTTTTTTTTGCACTACATAAAATGCGTTTACTAAAACTGGCGTTATTGTTTAGATATCTTTTTGTTCTTAATTTGATCATACTTTATAATAATAATACAATTGTATATTGCAATTTCAATTTTTTTTAATTTATCTAAAATTTATGATTTATTAATATCGTTGAAGGAGATTTTTTTTCTCTCTTGTAAAAAAATAATAATAATAGAAATTTCTTCCTTATAAAAAGCAAAAAAAAAAAAACAAAATAGAGGAAGAGGTGGAAAAAATTTTCACCGGAGGGTCCCTTTTGCGCGTGATTAGAGGTGGCCATGGGCCATGCCCGGGCCCGGGCCCGCCTCGGCCCGCCAGGAATCGGGCCATGCCAGGCACGGCCCGTTTGTAACCGTGCCGTGCCGGGCACGGCACGACGCAAAAAAAACCTGGGCCCGGCACGGCCCGCGGCACGTTTAGCCGTGCCGGCCCAGGCACGGTTCAGGTTCCGGCCAGGCCCGGATCCGGCACGCGGGCCAGCGCCGGCACGCGGGCCAGATTCGGCACGCGGGCCAGATTCGGCACGCGGGCTGAAACTGGCCCGCGGGCTATAGTCGGCCCAGCGGGCCGTGCCTGGCACGGCCCCGATGGTGAATTATGTATTTTGCATAATTTTTTTAAAAAATATTTAATTATTATTTAATTAATTATTTTATTTTAAACATATATAATTTTAATTTTAATATATTTTATTAAATTAATATTAATTTATTTATTAACAATACTAACAACACAACACATGACTAAAGTTAAAACCAACTCGATTAAATTTCATATTCATAAATTATACATTTAAGCTTAAATCAATTGTCGACATAATGGGCATACACAATTGACCCGTAGCCAACTACGCAAGCAGCTACTATGAAAGATATGCGAGCATTGTGTTAAGCATACTTGCGCTCCGTGCTCCATCTTCTCTATGCATATTGCGCACTCTATGTTTTCAGCTCTACCTCCTTCTTCAATAATAAAAAACTCAAGTGACTCTTGTGCTTGGTTTGTTTCGATATATTGCTCCGGCTCATCGTTGATATTATCACTATCCTCCTCACTATCACTTATTTCAAAGTCCTCAACCTCTATCTCTATCTCAACCCCAGAAGGAGAGGGAGAAGCCAAAAATTCTTGTCTTGCATGATCAGATAAGTGGATAAAGTGTTCTTCAAACCTGAATACATCAATTCGTATAATTTTGACTAACACGTTCGATAATACTTAAAATAGTGATTCTCCATTGATCAGCATTGAAGAAATTTAAGGTAGATGTAAGGAAGATTGAACGTTGAGAATTTGGCATAATGATAATTATCTTCACTCTTCTATTATCTGTCATTTTTCTCTATGCCTCATGCTCGTGCTCACCACGTGATAATTATATTATAAAAAGTAAATTAATTTAATACTTACTTGATCTTCTCCACGTCTAGTCACGTAGTGAGCACGAGTCATAGAAAAAAATGACTAGTCTAGACTGAGAGAGCATTGAATTCTTGATGGCTAAAGAGAAGCTTAAGTTTGAGTTCAATTAAGAAACTAATTGTAACTTAATTGTAACTCAAGACTTAGAAAAGAGATTAAGAGAGTATTAAGAGAGAATAAGAAATTATTCCAAAGATAGTTGGAAACTTGTGTGAAGAAATGAGAGGGTTGGGGGGTCAATTTATAGGGATGAATTGGGTGTATAATTACATATTTATACCCTATTTTTAATTATTAAAAGGGGTTAAAATGGTAATTTTATACCATAAAGACAATTATATCCCTAACTTTTAAAATTTTTATAACTATTATGAGGGTATTTAGGTAAAAATGCTGCCCGTGCCCGTGCCGTGCCTGGCCCGGCCCACGGGCCGCGAAGGCTCGGCCCAGAACGGCCCGAGCCGGGCCACGGGCCGCCCGCGGCCCGTTGACCACCTCTACGCGTGATTGCATAAGGGACCCTCGATCCTGCAGACACGAATATTATAGCAAAATCTATTACACATTAATGGTCAATGTACACGAAAATAAATTACCCGATTATGCGTCAACGCACACGAAACAAGTCAACGTTACCGTCTTTGGTTCGAGTAAATATTTGGATTTCGTCTGCCCGCTCATTCCATCCATCAGCGTAAAAAGTTTCCTCTCTCCCGCTCCCTCTCAAGATGATTTTCCGACTGATGAGCCCACTCCTCATCTCCTGTAGCATTCCTACTGGCTGGCGTCGAAGAAGATGGAGCTCAGGTCGGTGTTCACTATGGATGGCTTAGAGGGCTTCACTCCTGAACCAGGTGGCCTTCACTCCCTCTTGAGATGATTTTCCGCGGTTCCCTGCCCGCTCATCTCCGGCGACCTTTGTCCTGCTCCCCGCTCACTTGTCTCCAGTGATCTATGGCCTTCTCTAAGTGCCCGACTCCGACTCCTTGCTTCGTCCTTTCCTTCGCTTCTTCTTGGCCGATCCTGTGGTGGTTGAATTCCAAGCAAGGGATGGCCGAGGCAGTGGCGAAGAGGGTGTGTGGCTCAACCGCCGTGACGGGATTGCCAAGGTCGCTGAAACGCTCGCTTGTGGCGGCGGAGCCACCGTCATCACTTTGTACAAAGGCCCGTCCATATTTGACCCCTCGCACACGCTCAACTTTGCGAGCACGGCTGTCTCCTCCTCCTCTTCCTCCACAATGCCATGGTTGGGCGATGCCGAGGGGAAGAACTGGATGCTGGGCTACCTTTACCTCGTCGGCCATTGCCTCTCCTGGTCCAGTTGGCTTGTGCTGCAGAAGCCGGTGCTCAAAAAGTACCCAGTGCAGCTCTCCATCACGTCCTACACTTGCTTCTTTGGCGTCATCCAGTTCCTCGCCATAGCTTGCTTCTTCTGTCGTCTGTAATTTTCACCATCTACTTTAGTTCAAAGCTTGCAATCTTTTGCTTTATCCATGCTCTGCCACATGAAATACTTGCAAGCTCCAGACTTGACTTGATTCATTGATAATTTGTAAGGGACAGTTGGATGTGCTGACTTTGTTAGCAATTTGATAGTGCTGAGATTTCATCTTAGTTTATTTGTAACTGATTTTTGTGTTTAATTAGTTTTGTAAGTGATGTTTTTGTAAGTGATAGTACTGGTGGCAGTGTTATTACACAATGTTGTTGTATCATTACACGATGTTGCAGTGTTATTACACGATATTATTGCCTCATTACATAATGTTGCAGTGTTATTACACGATATTATTGTATCATAACACGATCTTACAATATTATTACACGATGTTATTGCAAATTACATAATGTTGTAGGGTTATTACACAATGTTATTACATCATTACACGATATTATTGTATCAATAGAATTAACACTACTATTAGTCAGTACATAAGATTGCAATTACTCATTACAACAACAATTCAATCCACAATCCACAATTTAGAGTTGCAATTACTCATTACTATAATAGTGCAATCCACAGTTTAGAGTTACAATTACTCATTACAATAACAGTTCAATCCACAGTCCAGAGTTGCAATTACCCATTACAACAACATATACTGAAAAATGTCAATTACCCTTTCTAATGCTACTCAATTATTTTTGAAATTGGCCCCTTGATTTCCCCCATTGGAGTCCAACAAGTACCTGAGCCAAAAGACAGTTCTGGGAGAGATCCCGGAAGCACTGAGACATGGAGAACAAGCCTTAAGCAGAAATAGGGCAATGTGAAGGAAAGATAACTCCTTAAATCCAACCATATCAGGTGAGACATGAGTTCTTTAGATAAAGAAAACTTGGGACACAAGGTTGCATGCATCATTCGAGGAAGCTCATCAAGCTGCATAACTATCAAAGATGTTAACCTTTTCCCCCTTTCTTCCGTGATCGATTTTCTTCGAGAAATACCCAACCATCAAGCAGAAAGAGAAAGGAATTAGCTTTGTTTCTTGAAAAGATTAGAAACTAAACAATCAGAAATAATATGAAACGATTCTCCTCCAATCAATGCCGGAATGAAAATAATCACCTACTCCCAAAACCTAATGTCAGACGCTAAAAGAAAAACCCCACCATTTGCCTTGGATGTGGATGAGGAGCTAAGCATTTGTACTCCATCAGGCAATAAGGGTTGGGAGTTGGATCTGAGCAGGGAAGGCATTGCCTTGGCGCGGGCTGCCACCTGGTCCAGAGTGAAGCCCTCTAAGCAATCCATAGCCAACGTCGGCCCGAGCTCCATCTTATCCGTCGCTGGCTGGTAGGAATGCTATAGGAGATGAGGAGCGGGCTCATCAGTCGGAAAATCATCTCAAGAGGGAGTGAAGACCACCTGGTTTAGGAGTGAAGCCCTCTAAGCCATCCATAGCGAACACCGACCCGAGCTCCATCTTCTCCGACACCGGGCGGTAGGAATGCTACAGGAGATGAGGAGTGGGCACTCATCAGTCGGAAAATCATCTCGAGAGGGAGCGGGAGAGAGGAAACTTTTTACGCTGATGGATGGAATGAGCAGGCGGACGAAATCCAAATATTTATCTAAACCAGAGACGGTAACGTTGACTTTTTTAGTGTGCGTTGACGCATAATCGGGTAATTTATTTTCGTGTACATTGACCATTAATGTGTAATAGATTTTGCTATAATATTCATGTCTGCAGGATCGAGGGTCCCTTCTGCGATCACGCGCAGAAGGGACCCTCCGGCGAAAATTTTTTCGTGAGAAGGGGTCCAGCAAAAGAAAAAAAAAAGAACATGGAGGAGAGAGCTTCCATTACAAAGGGGAAGGGCTAAAAAATGAAAGGAGAAAAGGGTGAAAAGGCCAAAAAAAAATGGAGCAGGTTAAAAAAAGAGAGATTTTTGAAGGGAGGTCTCAGCAAAAGAAAAAAAAAAGCCAAGAAGTGATACGGAGAAGAGAGAAAGAGAAACAAAGAAAACGAAATGAAATAAAAAAAAGACAATCATGACGTCCAAATATTGATGCTAGAAAAAACACTACGATAATAATAAGCAGATTTCATTCATTTGGAGGACACGGGTAAAATTTATCATGCCTTTTCTTACCTTCACTTTATTTTCACAGAGAGGAAACTTCTACAAAAATCACCATAGGGAAAAATGAATTATGGATAAAATCACAAAGATGACACTCCTATAAAAATTATCTTATGAAGAAGTGAACTCTGAACTAAATCACGGAAAGTAAACTCCTATGAAAATTATCTTACGGGGAGAAAACTTAGATAAAAAAAATCCTAAAGAGTAAAACTCTAGTAAAAAAATTAATCACGCGAATCATCGGTGATCCAGAATAAAAATTGGTTGCATGACTTAGATTCGAAATCAGATTGCTTTTTTGAGTACGAGGATTTATTAGAAAAAAATACCCAGTCACAATATGAGTCGCAGCCCTTCAAAATTATACACCTGTCTTCTCTATGGTGCCAGAATCATGGCCAAATCCCTACCCACTTCTATCACCGTGTTTGTGTTGCTGCTCTTGTCATTATGTTGTCCTGGTTCATGCTAAAAAACTTCTTGATGCTCATCTTTGACCACCATTATTCCTCCTCCACTGCCACGGCTTGCTGCCGCCATCACAATACCTCACGCCGAACCAGAACAGCGTCGCCACTCTCTTTTGCCAAAATTCAAAAATAAAAGATAAACCTGAACTTCCATTTCATCGAACCAAACATCCAATCAGCTGATCGAGTTGAAACTTCGGCCACACCTTCTCTTCAAGCATGCGAACCTACAGATTGAAGGATCCGACCATCCGTCGGTCAGATCGCCAGAATCAAAGATTTTCAAACGATCACTTGATTTTTTTCGGCCATTAACACCTTTGAGTTCTCATCGTCACATCCAACATCTAGCCATATGAACAAATTGAAACTTCGGCCACGCGTTCGCTTTGATCATGTGAACCTACGGATGGAAGGATCCGACCATCTGTCAATCAGATCGCCAGAATCAAAATATATTTTGGTGATCAACTTTTTTTTTCTAGCCATGAACACCTTCAAGTTCTTCTCGTCACATCAAAACTCTAGCCGATTGATCAAGCTTAAAATTTGGTCGCATCTCATACTTGATGTGCGAATCAACGACCAAAGGGATCCAAACATCCAACATCCAAATCGCCAGAAACGAACGATTTTTCGGTGACCCTGTTTTGGACGAAAATTACTTATTTAATTCGTTCAATGTTGACTCGGCACTAATCGACACCAAAGTCTGGCCTTCCCTCCAATGTGACATGGAGAACGCCAGTCTGAAATATCTCAAGCAATGGGGCGGCAGATCAATGGCCCGGCGATGATGCCTGTGCTGCCCTTGTCGCACACAAGATGAAGGAAGCAACTCTCATTTCATCCAACGGCTCGCATCTAAGTAAATTGGATGGTCCAGATCAAATCCAAAAGCAACAACTCAAAATTATCCAAAATTGAATCTAATGATCCAAATTTAGTTAAATGATCTGCGGTTTAGATCTTCTAACTCAAATATGACGATTCAGATCTTCCAATTTCAATCTGACCGCTCAGATCTTCTAACTCCGATCTGACAGCTCAGATCTGTCCAGTTTTGATCGAATGATCCAGATTTAATCAAATGATTGATGCAACTGCAAGTGCACGACTTTATCAAAGTAATAAATAAGATATCGTTCCCAGCGTGGATCTAGCAGTCAAGTACCGATCACACGATTTATCTATAGTTAGACAATTCAAAGTGTGATTTTTGTTTGGAGGCTTCTAGTATGAGGAAACAAAAGCAAGCGTTTAGGGTAAAGATTGATATGGAGAGAGTCGAGTCTCGGGGTTTCACCACGCTGACGAATAAGAATTTAGTAAAAATAAATCTTTGAATAGAAAAATTAAAGTGTTGAAAGGGATTTATCCTAGTGTACATATTACCTTTTCCCGAAGTGTAATCCGGTACCTAATCACAATAACTCCCTACTCTCATGAAAGTTATTGTAATTAGGCCCCTTAAGTTATGTGATAAATCATGAAATCCTTCAAGTGATTCTGAACTACTCTTGTGATCGAATTCACTGGTTTAACAAAAATAGCTCTGATATCGTGATTCACCTCTCGGTCCTTCTCGCGACATCTAAGACGTACAATTACTTGGCTAGAGTAAAATACGAAATTGAACGCAATTCAAATCAAATCAACTCAATAAAATTCTCAACAAAGTCTTAAATAATAAATTAATTCATAAAACATCAACGGGTTACATCTCTAATCCCGGGAAAAAGTTTAAGCAAACATGTTCTTTGAATATAGCATATAGAGTGATGAATTAAACATGAAATCTTAAATAAATTGCAAAGAGACACTAGGAAAGCAATGAAAACACTTCTCTTTAATCTGGAGACGAAGATGAAGCGTTCAAATCCTTCCTTTGTGTGATCTCTCCTCGGAAAATTGTTCAGCCGTCTTAATTTCACCCTAGCGCTGCCTCTGTTTGTATTTGTCTGAAAAAGCCCCCTTAACCCTCCAAAAATCGTTCTTTTTATACTTTAATCAGTTTAAACTCCTCTAGGAAGATTTCTATAGAGTTTTGTTAAGTTTCAACTAGATTCAAGGGCAGATCGAGTGAAAAACTATGTGGGCGGAAATAAATACTCACGGCCGTGAAGCGTTCATGGCTGCAGCCTTGAAAGTTTATATGAATAAAACTGCTATGCGCTGAGACGTTCACGGCCCATGAACGATTCACGGCCATGACTGTGAATGTTTCTTTGCACAACATGACTTAGGCGTAGAACTGTTCCATGAAGCACGCGATATTCACTGTCCATGAAGGACTCACGGGTGCAACCGTGAATATTGTGTTTGACCTAAATTTCGTTCCAAATTTGACGTGTGATCTCATCTTTTTCTCGGGAATCATGCCATGGCCTCAAAACTCATAAAATTCGTTTTTGTATGATTTTACCTACATTTTCATAAAAATCAAGAAAAGTGAAGATTTCATACCAAAGGAGATAAAAATACTAAAAATTGGTATAAAATCATATAATTAAGCTCAAAATATCATATAAAACGTAGAGAAAAACATGATGTAAATGCAAATAATCAATGATCTACGATCTAGATCTTCCAACTTCAATTTGATAGTTAAATCTTTCAACTCTAATCAAACAACCAAAATCTTCTCATTCTGATCAGACGCCCTAGATTTCCAATATTGATCCGATGGCCTATATGTTCCAGATTTAGTCCAACAGCCGAGATTTGATCAAATAAACAACGATCCAATTCTAATTTCAATCTAATAGCCCTGATCTTCTAAATCCGATATGATATCCCAAATCTACCGGTTATGATCTAACAGCTCAGATTTGTTCCAAAACTAACCGTCCTGATTAATTCTCATGAAATCGATGGTCATGATTTAATCTAAAGATTCAATGATATAGGTTTAATTTAATCAGTGGCTGAAATTCATTTACACAAATCTAAGCCAATCGGATGGCTTCCAAAAATCAAATATTGATCCTTCCTACATCAAGTCAAATCATTTCAAATCTGATCTTGGATTTTTGATCAGAGACTTAGATCTAAGCAGATATGTGAATCAAATTTTCAATGGCTGATTGTAATTTATACAAATCTAAGTCAATCGAATGACTTCTAAAATAATCCAAATATCAATCTCTACTTAGTTGAGTCAGATCTTTTCGAATATGACCTTAGATCGGAGATCCAAATTAAAGTAAATATGCGATCAAAATTTCAAATCAGAACTAATCAAATAATATTTTCCAAATATTAACCCCCACTAAGTCAATTAAGATTTCACTCAAATTATGAACATTTTGTCCCCATGGCTCATTCATTCAAATTTGAATACTTAGCCTAACTGCTCGTTCACCAACTTTGAATAATTGGCCCAATAACCTATTTCACCAATTTTGAATGCTTGGCCCAATGACCCATTCACTCAAATTTTGAATGCTTGGTCCAACGGTCCATTCATCTATTTTGAACATTTAGCCCTCTACAAGCTCATTCACCGAAATTTTGAATGCTTGGCCTAATAGCTCGTTTACCTAAATTTTGAAGGCTTGGCCCAATGACCCGTTCACCAATTTTGAACGTTTACCCCCTCTATAGATGCTTGGCCGAACAACTTGTTCACCCAAATTTTGAATATTGGCCCAATGGTTAGTTCACCAATTTTGAACGTTTAGCTCTCTACAGGCTCGTTCACTCAAATTTTAAATGTTTGGCCTAATGACCCATTCGCTCAAATTTTGAACGCTTGGCCCAACAACCCATTTATCAATTTTGAACGTTTGGCCCTCTATAGGCTCGTTCACTCAAATTTTGAACATCTGGCTCCACAGCCTATTCACTCAAATTTTGAATGCTTGGTCTAATAGACCGTTCACCAATTTTAAATATTTAGCCCTCTATAGGCTCGCCCACTCATATTCGAACGTTTGGCCCAACGACCCATTTACTCAATCTGTTCACTTAAATTTTGAATGCTTGGCTGATGTGTCTGTAGTGCACGAATATGTCGAAGTAATAAAATAGATATCGAACCCACAGAGACCTATGTGCTAACTACCAAATAATCGTATTCTTACTAAATAAGCAAACGATGTATGATGAGAATAAAATAAGTAGACACTAACGTTGAAATTCAAAAAGAGAAACTGGGACAATGTTTCACCACATTGATTTTTACGACTAAATAGAATAAATTTTCATGTCAGTTACTCAAATCATGTTAAAAAAAAGAATTACCAAAATAAAAGTTGTCTCATCTTGGATGCCCAACTTACACTAATTCAACCTTCACTCTCGTGACTTGCTATTTTAGTAAATTAATTAAGAGGTAATCTTAGACCTTATGAACGAAGGGTCACTTTCATGACTCAATTCCTAAGTCAACTTCTCAAGCAAAAATAAATACTTTGTAGTTTAGTTTTATAAATTTTACCTAAGTGGTTTTAATAATCCAACTTACTTCTCATTGTAGTTATCTTGTCTGACACAATGTAATTGTTAAATTAAAATAATCACATGTAAATAGACATCAATAATTAGATTTCTAGAACTTAGCTACTCTCTTAGTCTAGGTTACTAGTTCTAATGAAAGGGGTTTGGGTTTTTAAGTCATCTCTTGGTTCATATTATAAACCCCAAAATATGTAATTATTTATAATTTAACAACTACACAGCAAATAAATTACAAAGATAAAATTAACAATCATTGAATAACTGACAAATAAAGAGTTTATCTAGTCATTGTAAAATTAAGGGATTACTCTCATTGTCCCAAAAAGAAGTTTTACGCTATCATTGTCATGAAAACACAATGAATATTCATGAAGAAAAAAAAAATCAAAATTTAGAGAGGTGAAATAAAAATTTTACTACTGTCACTGGGGTGTGACGACCGTAGTAAAAATTGTCACAGCCCCATGATTACAAGATGAACCCAAGATCGGCTACTCGCGCATGCACTATAGCTGCTCCGTTCTTTCATCGATTTCTCCTTCTTTCGATCTCCTCTCCTCCTAAAATTTTGCAAGCGTGTTCTCCTCCTTGATGCACACCTTCTTTGAAAATTTCATTGCCGGAGATGTCCTCTATGCCTCTCGGCAACAGATGGAACCCTAGCACTGCCTTCGTCGATTTCCCTCCCGTTCCTCTTCGAGAGTGTGTGATGGATCAATCCTCTCCTTCCACTTATAATTAGCCCTATGCTTTCAGATTTTTTTGATTGAGCCCTCGTATGCACAATTTGAACTTGAAAAATCAGATTTAAAGCGAGTTCGGAAGACTTGGGCTGCCACCATGATTTTCCCCCAAATATTAGAATCACACCATTATGACGGCCATAATTCATTTTGTTATGGGGGTGTAATGACAAATTTCTTCCAAAATTGCCTCTTGAGCTCTAAATTTATTTCTGATTCCATCTTTGGTCCATTTATCCTCAGAAATCTATGAAAATAAGCATATTTTACCTAAAAAATTTAGAAAAAAAAAATAGAAGGTGTATATTCTAAAGCAATTGACCAAATTTAATTTTAATATAAGCAAATGTGCGATAAAAATGACTCAAAAAGATAAATTAAGTATATAAAATCATTATAACTTTTTGAGTCATCATTGGCCCAACTGCCTATTCACTCCAATTCTAATGTTTGGCCCAACGACTCATTCACTCAATTCAAATATATATCTAGGGCATGTTATTTATGATGTTGTTTGGAAGGTGCGTATGTCGATACTAAGTATCGAAGCATAGTTTCTCAACGTTGTCACAAGACAACTCAGATTTCTCTCTATGGCCTATGTTGAATGATCATCAACCTAAGAAAACCAAAATAGATGAATATTCACATAGCTTCCAAAAGGCAGAATATTCATCAAGTTTAGATATCCACAAGCCCTCAAAAGGTAGAATGTGAATGAAATTTAAACAGATGTCGATCCACTGAACTACTTTTCAATTGTAAACTATGTCATGATACAAAGTTATGAATTATATTATTCTTTCAATCATTTGTCTTCACTTTATTATATTTATAGATCTCTTAATCAAAGATATCCTAAGCTATGTAGGGGTAATTAATAATGATTAATTGCATTCATTGGAAGCTAAAATCTATTAAAATAAAAAGCTTTATAATTTATAAGATGAATTTGAAATGGTCGCACTATATTTCAATACCAATTAAAATTTAACCAATTTTGACCCTACAGATTCTAGCACGCCCGATGGGACCTGACTTTGCCTTTCATTTTTGTGATCTATACATATAACTCTTTTTGCCTTTATTTTGAGCCTCTCATGGTAGCTCTTATGATGGCAATGAAGACTTCTTTTTAATTGGAAGAATATCTTGAAAGTTAACACTTTTGAGTATATCACTCTACAGTAACTAACAAATCGCTAGGTGAGTGGGAGTAATGACCCACCAGAAAGAAAGTAGAAAGTCATTACCTAGCCTATCATAAGCAAGTTGACTACAAAGACGAAATAAGTTTGTTGAAGGATGTTTGTTTTCCCAAAATTGAAAGCTCATCACATGAGCAAAACATTGATCTTAATCAAATGGTATAAGGATCAAAGACATCAAGTCCATTCATGGGTGTCAATTTGCCAAAAATTGAAAGCTCCTTACATGAGCAAAACATTCATATTAATCAAACAACATGTCAAAGACATTAAGTCCGTTCATGGTTGTTAATTTTCCATAAATTGAAATCTCCTTACATGAGTAAAACATTAATCCTATCAAACGACATTAGGATCAAAGACATGAAGTCCGTTTATAGCTGTCAATTTGCAAAAAATTGAAACTTCTTACACGAGCAAAATATTGATCCTAATCAATTAGTGTTAGGATCAAAGACATCAAGTTTGTTCATAGCTGTCAATTTGTCAAAAATTGAAAGCTTATTACACAAGCAAAAACATTGATCCTAATGAAACTTCTGTCGGATCAAAGATAATAAATTCATTTATGATGGTCAGTTTGCAAAAAGAAAAAATGGAAGTTCCTTAAATGAATAAATGTTAATACAAAAAATCATTGGATCTATATGTCAAATAATCATCGACTGATGCTTTTAGCAAAGAAAGGGGATGATGAGGACATATAATCTCAAAATGTTTAATAGAGTTGAAACTAGTGAGGGGGCATTTCAACTCAAATTCTATCCTGACTAACTTAAGATCATATCATGCAATCTCAAAATGTTTAATAGAGTAGAAAGGAGATGGATCTATATGTCAGAGAATCAAGGACTCAAGCTTCCAGCAAAGAACAGAGATGATAGGGACATGAAATCTCAGAATGTTTAATAGAGTTGAAATTAGTGAGGGGGGCATTTCAACTCAAACTCTATCCTGACTTAGTCAAGATCATATCACGTTTGATTACGCAAATAAGAAACATCAAGCATCAAATTAACTTATTCAAAATTGTCTTTGAAATCAACTTTATTAAGTAGTTAATATCAAATAGTGTAAAAATTTTACTTGTCAATTTTATCACCAATTAGGTGCTAACTTATGGCCTATCACCACTAGCCATATCATCAAGGATGGTCAAAGCTTCTTGTCTACTCGCTCTGAGCACCACCTCACAATGACTGTTAAGAGATTCTGTAGATCAACACTGATCAATGCAAGCCTCTTATTAACAAAGACATAAAAGCATGCTTCAAGAAGACTTGTTCCAATGTCTCAACATCTAGAATATCTTCCACTAAAATTACCACAAAGGAATGACAACATTGCAAATTACAGTGTTTAGCCAAGAATCCATTATAGGACTCATGAGGAAATCTCCTATCAAAAGGAAGAAACATCTTCTCTGCGTAAAATCTTCCACACATGGTTCAAGATGAGCATTTTGCTACTCAATACTCTAGTCCTAGGATCTATCGCCTCTCGAGTAAACTAATCTAATTCATATGATAGTCAAGCTGCCAAATGTTCAAAACTTTGAAAGGGAGATTAGGAGGTGGAATGTAACGAATAAGCTCTAAAGAGTATAACACTCTCTTACCCACTTTCTAATTTACAAGGGATTCTCACCTTCAAAAAAAAAAACTTCTATTTAACTCTCAAAGATCTCCATGTTGCTAAGGTCCAAGCAAGATCACCTATGATCCCCTTTATGAAGGCATACTTACACATTGCTCTATTGCTATGGTAATTCAAAAAAAAAAAAGGGGGGGGGGGGGGTCCTCTCAAGGGTCATCTTTGAGTAATTCATCAAGGAGTAAAGAAATCAAAACTTGGATAAAATTTGTCTGAGTCAATAACATGATGATAGTTGAACATAGTGAATATTGAAAGAATTAAAGATGAATCAAAGCTCAAATATATTATGAGATGGTGTGACTCAAGTGCAGGATATTATATCTATCTCATGGCATCATCGATAGTATCAACAATAGGATGACTCCTTCAAAGACTATTGACTTATTTTGAAAGCTGTGCATGAAAGATATTGAATCCTACAATTATGTGTTTGTGTTATCATGGAAGATACATACAAAATTTTTGAAAGTGAAGATTTCTTGCAGGAATCATATAATTTGTTCCAAAGTTGAAGGCAATATGTCTACCAATAGAAGCAAAGAAAGACATCACTATAGATGCCGAATGACAAAAGCCCCGTTTGGCCTAGCTTCTAGGCCTCCTTATAGCTTTGCGGCCAGCAGAAATCAAGAAGCTGGGGTGTTTGGCCCTTCAGTTTCTCTATTTCAACCTACAAATTAGCTGCTTCTCTGAGAAGCAGGGGTGAAGCTACTTCTTCGGCCCCCCACCTGCTTATGCTCAATAACCCTTATATGTAATAATAATTTTTTAACAGTATAACTCATAATATTTTTAATAAATATTTTAATTATAATTAGCTACAAATTTAATCATATAATTTTTATCTTAGTAATTTTTTTAATAAGCATTTTTTCAACTAGCACAGTATAAGCAGTTCACAAGCTGCGCATCCCAAACACTCTTAAACTTCTCCAGCCAGTAATTTTTCAATCAGCGCTTCTTCAACCAGTAAAAACTAAAAGCAGAAGTTATGCCAAATACAACCAAAATGGGGATCATCATCTAACCTGCTAGAAGGAATTTTATATTGTTGCAACGATTCGTAGGTGGCGACCCAAAAAAAAAGGAAAAAAAAAAAAACTCTGTGCTACTGCTTCTGTTGTTAGATCATCGCCCGTCGCTTGGCTTCCTTCCTTTGTAATCGACAAGAAGAAAGGAACTGCACGACTACTCAGCAGTGTCCAAAAACCACAAAAGCAAAGGAGATATGAGCGATTTAGGGCTTGCTGAGAGAAAGAGCAATTTCTCACCACCGTCCTTTCTCACCAGTAGACCTCTCTCTCATCTTTGCTGAAAAGTGAAACTCTGGTAAAAAAAACCAATGTACGAATCATTCGACCTCTTGTCGCCTTTCTCCTAACGTGCAATTGGAATCATCGTGAAAGAAGCAAAGAAAAAGTTTAATACCTCCCCTTTGCCACTATTCCTATTGTCGGATTGTTACAATTCACTACTATCCTTCTCTCGGCTGTGCCACCGACGAGACATCCGAACTCATGCCCTACATGCTACCATTCATTGCTGACAGCCAACGCCTATCTCAATTGGCTGCTCGGTCCAAGTCATGGGCGTCGTTGCTCGTGGAGACATGCTTGTCGCCTCCTTCTTCCTACTTGCCTTGGACATTTATTGAATAGAGGATGCGACACAAGGACAACAAGCCTCATGGAGATGAAACTATGATGAAGTGATGAGATTCTTGCTGAAGAAATTTGTTGCATCCACAACTCACCCTCCCTTCTCCTTGAGTGCGTGAACTGAGGAACAAGAGGCTCTGGCGATCTCCGAAATCAAATAATTTTAAGGTGATCCATTCTTTCTTCCACCTAGTTCTTCTCAACGATAGCGACATCCAACCATCAGATCCAGTTTAAACTTTAGTTGCACCTTCTTCTCGAGTGTGTGAATCAACGAGCAGAAAGATCTGACCATCCGACGGTCGGATTCTTAAAATCAAATAATATTTTTTTGGCGACACTACTTTACCACTGTTTCTAATGAATGCTCCCTGTTCGGGAGTCATTTGATGGCAAATCATCACGGGCCAACTCCAAATTTCGAGCTTTAGCCCATCTTTGCATGAATGAACTTCTACTGGAGCAGTTCCAGCAATCGAACAACGGTTGGTGGCCGGTGGCCAGCCTGTTCGTCTTTGACATGTGTGACGATTAAAAGAAAAAAAAAAAAATGAAGCAATGGCTCTTCTGGATGATTTTGCTCATGATAATCTCTCTCGTCCGCCATAGTTTCTTTAATGATTTCTCCTGATTTCACTTCACTTTTCCACCGTCGTCATCACAATGGTACCTAGATCTAGAGAAGCATAAATTTGTTATTAGTAGAGATGTGATATTTGATGAGTTATCCATCCTTCAATCTAAAGGAGATCAAAATATAAATTTTGATACATATACAAGAGCTCTCATAAGAAGGTAGAATTTAAGGTAAAAATTTTAAAGGGTTTATAAAGGGGTTCACAATGTAGCCCTCAGTTGTTTACTTCAGATGAGGTAGAAGAGACCCCAGTTAGAGGAGAGTACATAATTGGTAGAGTTAAAACTCCTAGGCCAACAAAGAAACCCAAATGGCTTAATGACTATGCAACTTATGTATTATCGATAGCACAAGAAACATATGAGAATTGTGATTCTTCTTTTGTAAAGCATTGCTTGGACTTGATTAGTATTTCTTACATTTGAGTTCATTTAGAGAAGGTGGAGCAAGTGACTCAACTATGGTGATTAAAATTCAAGTGAAGGTGGAGATTTATTAGATTTGACTTGATTTTAAGTTAAAAAAACTTGTTAAGAAGTATACGCACCAACTCATAACCCATTAGCCCATTATTTAATATAAAGAATGCAATATTATGCATTCTAGGGTTTGTTTTCAGGGGTTTTCTCTTCTTCATCTTTCCTTTGTAATTAGAAGATTTTGTTCTGTCAATTAAGGTACACATTTCTTAGTACATGTTAAGAGAGATTATTGTCAAAAATGTAGTGTTTGTTCTTTGGGTATTCATAAATTATTGTTCGCTTTGGATTCTTGATAGTGAAACTTACTCCATCTCCGCTCGTGGATGTAGGCTTATGCCGAACTGCGTAAATATTTGTGTGCTTTGTCTTGTGTTATTATCATCTTGGATTGCCATATAATTTGATTTCAGAGTACATTAGTTTTTATATTATTTTTGTTCAATCAAGATTATATAAACAACTGTAGGCATCCATAACACTTTCTTTTAGATTCAAGAAAAAAAAAAGTTGTGGTGCATTTGGCCAATTCTAGCCTCTACAATATGACTGCACTTGCTTGCACCATAAAGTTTGGGAATAATTTTTCTTGAGGCTCAACTCCATCTTTGTAGCTCAACTACAACAACACAGTTGCCCCAAACGTTTCTAACAATTCTAATGGATTCAAGCTTTGTCCATTGTGGAATATTCAAGTGATTTCAATAGGTTTAGCAAAAGAGAAAAATTTTTTTGAGCTAGATTTATTTTCCTATTCTCCTCATTCGATAAGTTCTCTATTTGTTGCAATGTTTAGGAAGAACCAAAACTAACTTAAGCATGATTTAAGAACATGGTATAATTTGAGATTACATGAGATGTCTTATACCATGGCTTCTTAGAACTAACTCTTATAGAAAGTCCATGAGAGAAAAAAAAAATTAAGAATCATGAATCGGAAACCCATCATCACTCCACATTGGTAACCCAAGGCTAGGCTAGTGACTATGCCTCCCCAAGACCTAGTACTACCACCCCCACTCTTAGATTAAGGTAAAGCTCTAATAAATTCCTCTTTAAAGGGAACTCATTATCATTGATGCTAGCAATTCGGCCTCTTTTTCAAGGATTGCTTTAAATGGACACTATTGATCCAAGAAGCGAACATGGAGGGCAAGAGGAATATTATAGAGAGGGCAAAGGACAAATACTTGACACTCAAACTAAAGAGAAAGAAGAGATAGAAGATAAATAGATTTTGCCGATCATAATTATAATGAGATGCATCCTTGCCAAACATAACACTAAAGATCAAAAAGAGATCTAACATCTTACGCCTATACTAGGTGAATGGACATAGTTGTAAACTTGTAATATAAAGAGCTATTGTTTAATTGTAAACTGCTACAAGGTGTTTCAAGAGGAGTTCAATTTGCAAAATAAAAATAAGCATGGAAGACATCGCTAATGAGTTATCCTCAAGTGTGATCAACACATTAAGAAGGCTTTGCTCACACCTGAACGACAAGAGAAACAAAAGAAAATTACAGCGGCAACTTTCAAAGACTTGATAAGAGAATTTCTTGAAAGGGCCCAAGTTGAAAGGCACCTTCGGCCCTTTGGTATTCAGTAAATACCTTAATTATTAATTTTTATTTATTTGTTGGTGTAAAAATTTTATTTGGACCTCTATTTAAATAGAAAATAAAATATTAGCAAGATTGTTATTTTAAAATGTGAATAAATAAAAAGAAAATAAAATATTAGCAAGATTGTTATTTTAAAATGTGAATAAATAAAAAGAGACTACTGAAATAAAACTCAGAGGCACATTGTGGCTTGTCTTATATAAAAATCTGGGCACTTGTATGAGTTTATTGTAGATTAAACACCTGAGGATATAGTTAGATATTTCTCTCTTGCGGGAATAACTGTAAAATGGTTGACTGGACACTCTTTCGACAATAATAAAAAAAACCAAAAGGCAACCAAAATGAGATAAAGAAAAATGGAACAAGAAAAGGGGAAGAAGAGATCAAAACCACTGGCCTTTAATTGGGGTTTTGAGCTTTTTATGAGCTCGACCTAGCAATTGAAATGTTAGTATTAATTTGCTAATGTTTAAATAGCAGTAGGAAAAAAAAAACAAGTAACATCAACTTTTAATGTTGATGTTGTGAGTCTCAATTTTTTTAATTCTATTATAATAATTCCTCACAAAATTAAAAACATCTAAATATAATTAAACTTAACAAGAGGTGTAAATGAAATTAAATTACTGCTCATGTCTATATCATGCGATTAGTAAAGTGTACTTAAAGATATAACCTTTAATTAGTAAAAATATTTTCATATAAAGGAAAGATAATAAACTAGTCTTGAACTACTTTTCTTTGACCCATACTTCAATAAATCTACACACAATATAGGAGTTGTTTGATCGCGAGATTGTGCTTTTTTGGTGTGTACGTGTATCTTTATGAAAGCTCTCGAGGGTTGTTTATGTCTTCACTTATGGCTGTATATGGACTCTCATATGTAGGAAGTTCTCTACAAAGGATAGTATAGAGGCTCATCTTATGGTAATTAATTACTTCGAGAAGTTTTCCTTACCACTACAATAAGAAGCACAAAATGTATCATCATGAATGAGAGTGAATGAGAGTGTAGAGTATCATTTCTATCACATAAATATTTTTATACATAGTATTTTATAATTTTAATTTTTTAAAATGCTTCTCGGTCAATCAATCAACTTGTTATTACCACATTAAACTTTGTTTAAAGGGATCGTTTTTCATAAAGGTTGGGTTCCCACCATTGAGAGGCATATTTTCATCCCAATCTCATTCCCATTGATACTTCTAGGAGTATAATCCTAAACAAAACTTTGGTCAGGTCAATAAATTTGTTATGCTCGGTCTTTATAAAAGAAAGAGATGCAAATTTAAGCCATTTTATAGACTTTGTCTAATTTTTAACATGGCTATTCTTTTTTTAATATTAAGTCTATTGCTGCTTTAGAATTTTTAATAATTTTTATTTATTATTGAATCCTTTACTCTTTACTTATTATTGAATTTATAAAGAGAAATAATTTTTTAAGTAGTAATTAGACCTAAATAATTAATTAGGTTTTTAGTTGCTTTCACCATAGAGGTGACTTTGTTATTTTCTAATGCCATTTAAATTTCAGGGAATAAGATTTTGTTATTAATTACATATACAATTTTCCATTTAAGAGAATTGTTAAAAAAATTAATAATTTATAACTTAGCATATCAAATTTTATCATGATCAAAATGATCATCATATACATTATTATGATGACATCTCTTATTTTCATGGTATACAAAATTCTTATGATGTACATTTTTTTTTTCATAGTGCACATTGTTATTATCTACAATATTTTTATTTTGTATATTATTTTCATTGTACAAAATTTTCATGCCCATTATGTCTCTCATGTCAATATACTAAATAATTACATTATATACATGATGTTCATACTGTCCATTATGACAATTATATATATTATTTTTATTATGCATATTATGATTATTTTGTATATTCTGCACATCAAATTTATTATATACAATATGTTTTTTATGTCCATTATGTACATTAGTTTTATTATATACACTGTATATAATAAATGTACATAATGTACATTAGTTTTATTTTTTTTCCTGATTTATAAAATATAAAAAGAAACAATTTGATATGTTAATTTTGTTCTTTAATTTAATAATAAAATAGTAAATAACAAACAGTGAAGTTTTATTTAACATAAATAGAATATGATAACAAAATATTTTCACCTAAGATTGATAGTCTAAAGATTTTAGTTAGACCTTTATTTAAACAAAAATAAAACATTAACAAGATTGTTATTTTCAAATGTGAATAAATAAAGTAAGAGATTAGAGAAATAAAATCCAGAGATGCATTGCAGCTTGTCCTTAGGTGAATTGCTTCATTTTTGTATTAATAATTATAAAAAGAATTATTGTTCTTTGTGTTTCTCAAAGAGATTTCCAAGCCTCGTTAAATCCTGGATTTTTCAAACATTTCTAAAAGCAATTTTTTATGATGGAAGGAGACTTAAATCCTAATGCAATCACAACTTCAAGAGGAGACTATCAAACTAGATTAGTTTATGCAATGACAAGATCAAATGTCTTGGCTTCTCACCACATTGAACATCTTCTATTACATTCTCAACTCTTTTACAAGTAGGCTATATGATGTCTATCAAAATTAAAAGACACCAAAAGAGGTATGAGATGCATTTAAATCTAAATACAATCATATGAAGAAAGGTACATATAAATTCTTGGCATTAGGGTGCTTGAATTTTACTCTTTTTTGTATAACATGTCTATTGTTGATCAAATTAGAGAAATAAAGGTTCTTATTTTCTAAATGACTAAACTACAAATTAAAATTTATGATGCAATCCAAGTGAGAACAATACTATCAAAACTACCTTTGACTTGGAATGACTATAGAAGGAAAATCTTACACTTTGTTGAGACATATACAATAAAGCAGTTCACTACACGCTTGCAAATTTAGTGTGAAAACCGAATCAAAGATGAAATAAATTTGAGTTCAAAAGTGAACCAAGTCTCTATTGCTCCAAACACAAGAAAATCCTCTAGTGGTCCTCAAAACAATCTTAAGGTGAAGACACTATATAAATGAGAGGCCACTATATAAAAGAATGTTAGTAAAGAAAGAATGTGAAAAAAAAAATGAAAGCCCTTCAAATTTAAGCAACCATAGGACTAATATGGTTGAGATAGGAAATAAAGAGTATGTTGCTATGATTCCAAATGTTCACATGGATAATATAACTATGTTAAAAAAACTAGTGGTTGGATTCCTGTGCTACCATACATGTTTGCAACAACAAGATAATATTGAAAGTTTACAATGAGCTAGCGGAATCTAAAGAAGTGTTGATGGGTAGGCTGTCAAGGTTCCAGGCAAAGGAAGTGTGGTGCTTAATTTTACCATATGGAAGAAGTTCACCCTTGTTAATATTTTTCATGTACTTAATACTACAAAGAACTTGATTTATGCTAACCTGTTATGTAAGAATGGATTTAAGATTGCTTTAGAGGTTGAAAAGTTATTGTAACTGAAAACAAAGTATTCATAGGGTTAAAAAATACTCGCTTATGGCATATTTAAATTATATATTAATGAAATAAATGTCATTGTTCTACTTATATTGTTTATTCTTCTTTATGGCATGCTATGTTAGGACATTTAAATTATAGCTATTTATATTACATATCAAATATAATTATATAATTTACAAATACAATCTCAGATTTTATATGGTATTAGAGCGCTGAGATTAGGAAGCAAGAGACAAATAAATTTTTGGATATATTCTTCCAGTTTTATGTTCATCTTCTCAAGATTCACTCATGGAGCGAATGCTTGGATCATCTACTACTAATCAAATATTGAGAGCAAGAAGTGATGGAGATTATCTCAGTTCTGATCATCTAGGTATGATTCTTGTCACCACAACTTTGAATGGTGATGATTATTTGTCTTGGAGTAGAATGGTAAAAATTGCATCAGGGCAAAACTTAATTTTGGTTTTATTGATTGAAGATACATGAATTCTTATTCTGATTCTGAAAATTATGAAGAATGGATTCGCATTGATTGCATGATTACATTGTGGTTATTAAATTCAATTTCTAAGTAAATCGTTGATGCTTTACTGTATATGAACAATGCTAAAAAATTGTGGTTAGATCTTAAAGAAAGGTTTGGTGAATGTAATGTACTTATCAATTACAAAGAAAAATTACTTCAATATGACAGGGAAATATGCCAATAGCTCTAGATATTACACTAGACTCAAACGTTTCTAGGACAAACTAGTTTGTCTTATGCCAACTCTAGAGTGTAGTGAAAAGAAAATTTTTGAGTTTACTACTCTTAATCAACTTATACAATTTTTGATGGGACTCAATGATAGTTATGATCATATCCATAATCAAATACTTGTAATAGAACCTTTACCAAGTGCAAACAAGGCATATTCTATGATTCTAAGGGTAGAAAACTAGAGAAAAATTCATGTTGAAATTATAGAAGGAGCTGAAAATAGAATAATGAATACCATGTATCAAGAAGAAAAGTGAAGGGAACATCAACAAAATGGCTATTAGAAGAAAAGGAAATATGGATAAAAGCAAACGAAGTAAACATTGTAATAGAAATGGTCAGGCAAAAGAGTCTTGTTTCAAATTACATGGATATCTTAAATGGGATCAGAAGAGAAAAGATTCAGAAGTAAAGAGAAATTTTTTTTTGTCAATACTACTAAATCTAAGAAAAATTTGCAAGTGAATATAGAGAATAGAGGAAACAATGATGATACTTCATTTTCTGAATCAATGAGACAAGATTTGGTTAAATTGATGAAAGGAAAAAAAATGCAGCTTGATCCTGTTATGGTGAATTTTGCATAGTTTGAATATTATAGGTACTTTTATTCATAAACATGCATAAACTTGCTCAAGATATGATTCCATAAATTTCAATTCTTAGATTATAGATTTAGGAGCTTCAAATCACATGTGTACTAGATTATTTTTGATGAAAGATTATATTGAATTGGACAAAAATAATCATGTATAGTTGCTAGATAATTGTACATATTCTATGAAGTATGTTGGAAATGTTGTTTTGAGCAATAACCTTACATTGTGTTATTCAATTTTATCATCGTTTAGTCATGATGTAATACAAACATACTCAAACTTGGTGAAAATTATCTTTAGTTTTCTTTTATCAAGTCAAGTACATAAACAAGTTCATTATAGATTGTGAAATGTGGCATAGACAACTTGGACATCCATCAACCAATGTATTGAAATACGTGTTTTCAAATAAAAAAAAAATCTTTGCTTCTAATGTTCCATATCACATTTGTCCAATGGCCAAATAATCTAGATTATCTTTATGGTCAAGTACAAATAAAACAAAAGGTATTTTTGAACTTATACATGTTGACATTTGGGGGCCATATAGATAGACTTCAATCTCACGTAGAACAACTTGATATTTTTGATGAGTCATAAAATCAAGTTAGTCAAATTTCTTGAGAATTACTTCAAAATGATTCAAAATCAGTTTGAGACATTCATCAAAATTGTTAGAACCAATAATGGATTAGAATTTCTAATTCGTAGCTGTCAAGATTTATTTTAAATATGTGAGATTGTACACCAAAAGTCTCATATATTTACACCACAACAAAATGAAATAGTGGAAAGGAAACATAAACAATTATTATAAGTTGCTAGAGTTATTATATTTCAGTTACTTTTACCTTGAATGTTTGGGGATGGATAAATTCTAGCCACATATATCATCAATAGACGTCCTATAGAGGTTCTCAACTAGAAAACTCTTTATGAAATATTACATGATCATCCACATAGGATTCAATGCATGTTTTTGGGTATGTACTAACATTGTTCCTCATAAAGACAAGTTTGACAAATGTGCATCTAAATGTTATGTATTGGCTAATATAGTAATGTGTAGGACAAAAAGTTTATAAATGTTTTGATTTGGATTTACAAATGATTATTGTTGCTAGAGATTGTTAAATGTCCTTAATCAATATCTGAATTCCTCCTCTAATAATGTTCCTTTCCCTGTCATTGATGATGATTTAGATTATGAGGTAAGGAAATATGTTCAAACAAAGATTAGTTTTTCTAATTCTCCTATAGGTACTTTTGATCCTTCAACTCTTGTGAATACCTCTGATAAGTTGAGACATCAAAATAAAAGAAGTACATGTGTTAAAACTAAACCTACTAGGCTCAAAGATTTTGTATCTCAAGTTGATTTTGATAGAGACACTATTGTTAATACTCTGGTAGTTTTTAAGGCAACTTCCTACACACCACCTATATTTCCATACATTCAAATTTCAAATTTACCATTATCATATATGCCACTTTTAGCACATATATCAGCTATTCATGAGCTAGAATCATATGATCAAGAAAAGAATGATAAAAACTGGAATGAGTAATGCAACAAAAATTAGAAGCTTTAGAAAGAAATAAAACTTGGGAAATTATCAGTTTACGATAGAAAAGAAGGTAATTGGCTCAAAATGGGGTTTTAAGATAAAAGTTAAAACAAATGGCAACATTGATAGATATAAATCAAGGTTAATAGCAAAGGGTTATAATCAAATTGAGTATTTAGATTATAAAGAAAGTTTTTGCCCAAAACTTGTAACAATTCATATTGTCATTGCTGTTGCTTCAACTCTTAAATAGCCAATACATCAATTAGACATAAATAATGCTTTTCTTCATCGATGTTTGGATGAAGAAGTTTATATGACTCCTCTAGAAGGATATAAAAGAGTTGTGCTAGGACAAATGTGCAAATTAAGAAAATCATTATATGGATTAAAGTAGACATTTAGTCAATGGAACTAAAAATTTACTTTTAAATTGCAGAGATGTGGTTTGATCAGTCAATTCATGATCATTAACTCTCCATAAAGTCATGTGGAAATTCTAACTTATTTTTGATAGTGCATGTTGATGATATACTCATAACTGTTCCAACAAAGAAGATATTCATGCAGTTAAAGTGTTTTTGGATGAGCAATTCTCTTTTAAAAATGCTAGCAATGCTAAATACTCTTTAGGTCTAGCAATAACTCAAACAAAACAAGGTATTTATATTAACCAAAGAAAAGTATATTTTGCATATTATATAAGATGTTGTTTGATTGTAGCAAAACCTTTAGATATTCCATTTTTAAAGGAATTGAGATTACACTTAGAATGTTCAAAAGTTTTAAAAGATCCTAAACCTAATCGTTGGCTTGTTGAAAAACATAGAATGTTCAAATTCCATCTGGGGTTGGAAGAAAAAAATAGATACTTTAGATGTTAATTAACTTTTTTTTATACAAAAATCTGTCATATAAACCCTTATATAAAAGGGCAAAATTCTACATTTGTTTTTTTACCTGAGAAGACAATTTTTCTCTGTATGGAAAGTTTGTTCTCTTGCTTGGAAATTTGGTTGACGGAGGTTGAATAACTTTTTAATATATTATTATAAAAAGAATAATTACTAACATATTATGTTAGACAATTGATCATTATTTGAAGGCGGTGGAGAAGTAAGTTCACAAGAAATTATAGGAGAAAGAAATATTACCAGGACAAAGAAAAGTGTGAGACTAAGACGAAGGTGGTGCATAGCCATAATGTAAGTTAACTTAGTTTTGAATATGAAGTAAGAATCACTTTGTTTGATTTACTCTAGCATCCAAATTCCTCTTGCTTAAATAACTGAGTTACAAAACTGATGCAGGAAAAAAGAACAAATAACTAATGAACTATAAACATGAAACTCATAAACATAACTATATTGCATTTGCTTACAAAATTAAAATATATTAATAACATATATATTTATTAAGAACACCAAAAACTTAATTATATTGCATTTACTTACAAAATTAAAATCAATTAATAACATATATATTTATCAATAACACCAAATCATTACTTAATATTTGAATATTAATTATCATGTAAATTAATGAAAATACACTATATGCTATTTAATGAAAGAAAAATGCTTTGAAATTATGTGTTACATGTTATAATGATGGTTTATAAGAACCTTAGTTCTACTTGTAACAAATTTTGTCCTTGATAATAAGGTTTTGGGGTTAAGTTTTTCTACCTTCGTTAATTACTTACATATTGTCAATAAAAATGTAATATATATATAGCTATAACATTAGAAAGAATGATGCTGAAATAATAAATTTGATCTCATGCAGTAGTTATATAATAAATATCTAATTCTCTACCTCCACCTACGGGGCATTCAAGAAAATCATTGAACTGTTAAATTAGCGGTTAACTCAGTAAACCAAATCACAAATATGATTAACGAAACCGAATGTTTTTCGAATGGGAATTTTTTTTTATAAGTTGTTTGGTTTTTAGTTTGGGACTAGTTCAGGAGTTAGCCAAACCGATGATTAACTGACTGAAACCTAATGGTTAACTGTACCAAAAAATTAGTTAATTAATAAATTGTTTAACCAATTCTATTGGTTCGGACCAGTGGCACGTTTTATCTATAAGTTGTGCTACATGTAACATGTGTTTGCTAAACTAAAAAAACATACATGTTTTTAAAAGAACACTTTCTACCTAAAAACATAAAAATATTTCCTAGTATATTTTTTTACTAAAAAAAGTAAATAACATACTAACCATTTCAATTTTTTTTGAAGAATTAGAGAATTTTGAATCACCTAAATATTTACCATGAATTATTTAAGTGGCTTAACAAACATTATCTAGGTATAAGACATTTTTTCCTTGGAAAAACATAAAAATATATAGTGACCATTGATCACTTTATTAAGTTTCCAAAAAGGAATTTGGAAAAACAAAAAAGCATACAAATTTCGGAAAAACAAAAAGAAAATCGTTGTTGATCAATTCTCTACGCAATTTAACCAAATGATTATGCATGACAAAAAAATAAAATGATATCTCCTATATTTAGTTGATTAAATTAATTGTATTAAACAAAGTTGAAGTGACTAATAAGTTAATCACTTGTTGTAGTTTATAAATCAATGTAATTCATAAACATAATTACAATAATTTAAAATTTATGAAGCATCTTAACATTTACCATAACAGCAAAAATTGAAAAATTTTTATATTAATAAATTTACTTTACCCATCCCACAAACGAATTGCACGGATTAATTCATGTTATTTTGTATAGAATTTTAAACAATGTGCATATGTACTACTTAATGAGTTTATAATATTTTCAAAGAAATATAAAACATTTATGAGACATAAATAACAAAATAATTTTTTTTTTAAAAAACATTAAGTAACTTTAATAAGTTTTTATGAAAAATAGAAAATAAAGCTGAGAATAAAAACACCTCTCTAATTAAAAAGTTGACCGTATTCTATTCTTTTCGCCTATATGTATTTGACTTCAATTTTTGTATTATACAGCTTTCACGTATGTAGGAGGAAAAGATGGATACGACTAAATACTTTTGAAAGTGAAGCCATTCTTATTGCCTCGGCTTCCTAATGATTTGTCACCAAAAATTTATAGAGGAATACTTGCGAATTTATGTATCTCTTGCTATGAAAGGTTGATTGTCGTTTCGTCATAATAAAATCAAATATTTATATATTTTTTGAGTGAGATATAAGACTTTGTAAAATTTAAATTGTTATTCTTATGCATAATAAATTACGTTAATTTCTAAACTACAACTAATTAAATAATCAAATCATTTGATAGTTGTTTAGTATGATTCTGAAAATGAGACACTTCAGAATATAATAAAGAAGATCAAGGGCAAGAAAATCGCTTTTGTGGTTATTCAAGAACCCACTGAGCGATATGAAACAGGAGCTCCATCATGATAAGTAATTTCAAAAGATGACGAGGAAGAGGAGCCGATCATGATTACTACACTGATTGCTCATGGAGACTCTAGAGATGAAGTCATTACTGACCTAAGAAAGCAATTGAAGAAACGAGATAAGGACATTAATGTCCTTATGGCTAAATTTGAAGAAATGAGCAACATCCTTACAAGGACGTAAGAAATGCTATTAAGGCAAGAAAATCAGCTACAACAACATGCTAGCATCCCAACGACATCCTCTGTACCAACACAATCGAATAGCGACATTGTTACCCTAATAAGAAAATAAATACAGGAGCTAGTGATTGATCAACTCAAGTATATGGAGACTAATAAAATTGCTCCGAGAAGAAGGCGGAAAGGCCTTATCCCCCAGAATACAATGTCGTACCTTACCTAAAGGGGTACATAGTTCCAAATTTTAAAATGTTCAATGGAGTTGGGAATCCTGATTAACACTTGGCCCACTTTATTGCTACTTGTGGAAACACAGGAAATAATGACTCTTTGCTACTATGACAGTTCCCACAGAGTCTCTCAAGCATTGCCTTTGAATGATATTATTCTCTAAACAATAGGGTCATTAATACTTGGTGATGTGATCCGAAAGGACACACTTATAAATACAAGTAGGTAGACTTATTTAAGGTGTCGCGGCCAAAACCTAAGTGTTGGCGCACAGGGCTATTGTCACTCCCTGACACGGCTCCAAAAACTTGTTATCCCTAAGCTTGTAGTGTCCGCAAGTGCACGGATACTTGAAGTAATAAAGAAAAATATCGATCCCACAGAGACCTTATTGTTAAGTACCAAATAATTATTTTCTTACTAGCTAAGCGAACCGAATTTGATAGAAGTAACTATGCAGAGAATATGCTAAAGAGATAATCAGAGAGAAACATTGGGACTAGGGTTTCATCTACTTTAATTTCAATGACTAGATATGAAGAAAATGTAGTCAGACTAATTTTATTATGATAAAGACTTAATTTACTTCATAAAGAGATCATCTCACTTTCGTGCAGACAATCATGCAGAAACCAATCCCCGCTTTCGCGCAAGATCTATCCCAACGTTGAAGATAAGTAAATCATCAATCAAAGAATTCAAAGATCACTTTCATGCATCCGAATTCTAAGTTGATTGTCTCAAGTGGAATCTCAAGGATCACTTTCGTGCATCCGAGTCTCAACACAAGTTCTACTTATGGTTCTCCAACGTTCCGATCCTCACTTTCGTGCAAGATCTCCGCGTTTGACAACTAGACTCTATCCTAGATTCAAATTATCATCATGGCAATAAGATCACTAAAATCAAATAATTAAGAACTAACCTAAGAGAGTTCCTAACATGCAATTCTAGGGTTCCAAGTTCTCAAGCAAGTCACCTTTCGGTCTTTATTGTGAGAACTCTAAAACATGAATAATAACATCAATCTATGGAGAATCAAAGACAAACAATCACATAAGTAGAATCATCATAATAAAACTATTATGATGAAAATAAGAGTTATCTAATCATTAAAAATCAAAGGGATTACACCCCATGTCCCAAAGATGTTTAAGCTTGCATGGAAGGAAGATTACAATAATTCATGGTAAAGGAAATCAAAACAGAGAGAGAAAACAATTTATGATACGGCCGTAAAGATGTTTACGATCGTAATCTGCGACGAACAGCGGCGGCACATGGTTTTGTGTTGATTTCTCCTCCGTCTGGGCTCATTTCTCCTTGAAACTTCTGGTGTGTCCTCTCCACCTCCAAATGAAACTTTTGTCTAACAATCACGGCGAGAGGTGCCCTCTACTTCTCTCGGCGTGAGGCCAAACCCTAACCACCTCTCTGTTGATTGCTCCCTCGATACTGGATAAAATTCATGATTCTACTTCGTGTATCTTCTCCTCTTAAAGACGAGTCCGCAACATCTTTCGGATCTCAATTTGGAGGTCCGGATCAAACATTATGATCCAAGCAAAATTCGGACCCGTAAAAATCTCGTTTTTGAAATGAAATTACGGCCGTAAAAGAAATTACGGCAGTGCCGTAATTTCTGCTATGTGAATTCTGCGTCAAGATAACGGCTCATAAAAATTGTTACGCCGGTGCCATAATTTCTTCTATATGTTTTTGGACCAAAACACGGCCCGTAAATATCATTACGGCAGTGCCGTAATCTTTGAAATCTCTCGGTGGAAAATCATCTAGCATTACAGCACTATAAAGATTGTTACGGAGGTACCGTAATCTCACGAAATTCTCTGGTCGAAATCTTCCCAAATTACGGCACCTCTCAAGGATTACAGCTGTACCATAATTCTGTAGTGTAATTACGGTACCGTAAAATCCAATACGGGGGTGTTGTAATTTGCTATGAAGCTCTAATTCTCCTGAAATTTGATGTGTGACTTCGTTTTGATGTCTGGAATCCATTGTTGTGTTCAAATCCTTCAAAATCCATCAAAATATAGCACTTTTTACCTGAAATTCATGAAAAACAAGAAATTGTGTAGATTCCGTGATATTTAACAAATAATGCTTAAAAACAAGCAAAAGTTCATAAATATGACACGAAAAGATATATAAAATGGCATGAAATTTACTATAAATTTCAGTGTCATCAAACACATAAGGCTCAAACTTTGCTTGTCCTCAAGCAAATAGATAGAATAAAGAACTCTACTATGGAAAATATGCCTTTTCATGAAAAATAAATTTCTAAAATATAATCACTCATGAAATTTTCCACTAACTTTTTGCACAAAATTTTAGATAAATACATCATCCTTTGAATTTAGTCTTTAAGATTCACAGCTTTGATCGAATAAAACTTTGCAACTCGCATAATAAACAGAATCTCAGTCTTATGATTTCACCCAATTTTCAGTTTAAATCTATCTTATCTTTGTTTACAGGAATAGGATATCCAAAATCTTTTCCCACACAAATTTTTTTCTTTTCTCTCCTTTTTTTATGTCTTTTTGATGGCATGTAACCACATAGATACACACTTCTTATTTGGACTTCAACTCTTATCTTCGGTACCACTGTCAATTTTACACAGTGCCAAGTAGAGGAGTCATGTTCTTTTTCTCTTTCTCTTATTATTTTTTTTGTACAGACTTCAACCCATGTCCTTTGGTACCACTGTCAATTTTACACAGTGCCAAGTAGGGGAGTCTCTCACTATTTTTGTGGATCTTGGAATCTTCCTTCCCAACAAATAGTAGAATAGACTAAACATCAACTAGGTTAATCAATTGACATCAATTCAAAAATTACACTCATATGCTCATTTTATTCAAGTAAGATGCTTTACTCTTGGATTGCATTCATCAAACAACATACCTACCAAAAACCTTATGCATCAATCAATGAAGAATTTCAACAAGTAGATATATATTGAAGAAATAAATTTAACATAATAGGTATATCTCCATTCATAGGCATGCATGCATGAACATTCATCATGATATAAAAAATCTACCTATCTCTCATCACATGGAGTCATAAAATTTTTAAACATCAAAAATATCATCATCAATGCAAAAAGTGTGAAGCATCAAGCTTATATAGTCATAATCAAAAGTGTAACATGAAAAAGGCAAGCAACCTTATAATCACATAAGGCTCGAACAATGCAAAGGGTGATAGAATTTTTAGGAGAAGAAAAGTGTAGATAATCATATCAAATCAAATAATCAAATCACAAGAAGGTGCAAACGATACTCACAAAACTATATAGCAAGCTCTGACCAAAAATACATAAGGCTCAGACCAAAAATAGTGTCGGGGCAGATGCTGCAAGGTCCAAAGATGTGCCTTTTGAAAATTTTACCTGTACAATTTGAGATACATAAGGTTCAGTCTGAAAATAGTCTCAAAATAATAATGATAAAAATAATTTTCTCAATGGAGAATCAGAGATGTCGCCGGAGGTCTGAAGAGGATGCCGGTGGAAAAAGTCGAGTAGGCAAGAAGCAGAGGGTGAACAGAGGCTAGTTGAAAAGCTGCTAGCAATGATGGTGATGGTGCTGACAGTAGAGTGAGTAATCTCTAGTGGCCTGCTAGAGAATATAGTCCTGGAGGTGAGATCGTCGGCCGGTGGGTGTGAGAGATAGCACTGCAGAGAAAAAAAAAATCAGTCACTAATGAAGAGTCTACTGCATAAATAAAATAAATGGAATAAGAGGCAGCAAAAGAAGTAAGAATCTGCAGATAGTATAATCCAGTGTCGATGGCTAGAAACAGTGATGTTAGAGGCAGATGCAGTGGTGGCTAGAGGTGGAAGACAGTTGCTCTTGAAGATTTCTGAATCTGGAGGCAAAATAAGCAATAACAGGTAGAAAGCAAACCGAGCAGTTTTTGAATTTTTTATGAAAAGTAGCCATACCCTAGAATAAAATTTAATGATCTAAATAGAAAATGGACAGAACCAAGGTGTAGAATAAGATATGTTATTTTCAGACGTATGAAAATTAAAAGATAAAAATCTATCAGGAATTTAGGGTATCAACAGAAAGAAGGTTACTCAGATTACAAAACTGCAAAAACTGCACAAAAGTTAATCAAATTCGAAAAGTTGCCATGTGTCCTAGAATGATCAGAAAATATTTTCATGAAAACAATTAATCCACGAGGTAGAATGACACATGTTCTTCATATTCCATGTGAAAAATCAGGGTTTCAAGTCATTAAAGCACCTTAAAAATTTGCTGCGAAAATGCTAATCAGAATAGTCAAAAGAAAACTGCTGCAGAAATTAATCAGAATCGAAAAGATGCTATATGTTTTAGAATGATCCATGGACTTTAAAATTCAGCAAAAATATCCAGATGATAGACAGAGATGAGTACTTCAATGTTGTGCCAAAGATCAAAAATTTTTGTAACCCAGTTTCTTAAAATCACAGCGAGAAAACACCTACTCAGATAAGCAGAAAACTGTTCAAAAATTATGGGCGTCAAATTCTTTACGACAGTGCTGTAATGTACACAAAAAATCTCGGGTCAAAAATATCCAGAAATATGGTATCGTAAAAACCAATACGGTACTGCCGTAATAGACTAAAATTTTCGGGATGAACTCAGATCATGATTACGGCACCGTAAAAAAGATTACGGCAGTGCCGTATTTTGCGCAAAATTTTGTTTCTCCCTGCAAAAAGAAAAGAACAATTAATTCTAAAAATAAACTAAAATAAAAGCAACTAAACTAAGCAAAAGTGCTTGGGTTACCTCCCAAGAAGCGCTAATTTAGGTCCATAGCTTGACCAAAACTCAAAAATCATTGTGAAACAGGTGAATCAGTACCAAAGTAAAGAGCAAACAATTTTCTGCATTTCCTTTGTCCAAAAATTTTAGCCACTAATCCAAAAATCCAGAATTTCATATAAATCATGATCGACATGGCTCTCTCAAATATGTAGAAATCAAAATCAAAATTTTCAATTCCAATCAAAGGATATTCAATGATCTTCCTAAATTTATCAGTAAGCAAAATCATAAGTCATTTCTTCAAATTTATATCTTCAAGTGCAATAGGACTTTGATCAAAATATACAAGCATTGGATCATCAAAATAAACTTTCTGTCTCAAATTAGATTTCTCAACAAAGCATAAATTTTCAAATAAATCAGAAGATTGATCAATAGATATGGGCAAAGCATCAGAGTGAGATTCATCAATTTTCACAATATTCAAATCCTTATTAAGTTCCTCATGTACTTCAAATAATTTAACAATTTCAAAATTACCAACAAAATCAGAGTAAGATTTTTCTAAATTAGTCCCCTCATATCCTTCATCAGATTTAACCATAAACAATATATTATCAAAAGAATCAATTTCATCAAAAGAGGGTTTTTCAATTTCAATTTCTTCAAACTTTTCCACAAATAAATTATCAAAAGAATTAATTTCACAATTATCAAAATCAGAGTGAGATTCATTAATGTTCACATAAGGCTCAATCTCAAAACAATCATGATCAGAGGGGGATTTTTCTAAATTAATTTCTTTAGTTTCAAACTCAAATAAACATGCTTGTTGTGCTAACTGGGTTTCCAAAATTTCAGAATTAGCAGTTAAAGAGTCTACCTGAGAAGCAAGTTGACTTATTATTCCCTTAAGATCCTCAATTTCTTTATTTTGACTTGTCATAAATTGGTTTTGATTTGACATGAATTTTTCAAACATAGTTTCTAACCTAGATTCTTCATTGTCCTGAAAATAAGGTTTAGAAACATGATTAGAGCAATTATCATAAAAAGAAGTTTGATTTTCCCAACTAGAATCATAATGATCATCTTGATAACATGAAGAATTAGAATTTTGAGGCATTAAAATATGGCAATCAGAACTATAATGATCAAAACTACCACAAATATCACAGTTCATGGAAGAATAAGATGTCATAGTAGGATGCATATTTAAAGTGTCTAATTGACGAGAGATAAAATCTAACTTATCTTGAAGAGTGCATGATGAATCATCTTTATATGGCATGTATACTTCATCTCTTTAAGTTGCCCAGAAGTTATAATTGAAAGAGATATCTTCAAATATATCAACAATAGAAAGACAATCCAACACAAATCAATTAAATTTTTTTTTTCAGAATATAAAGAAAACAGAAAATATAAAACACAAGAAAATTCACAAATCTTCAGATATCACAGTTCTGTCACAACTGTGAAAATCCAAAACCTGCAAAAACAAAAAACAAAGTTAAATCTAAAACAAATAAAACTTAGTCTAGCAATGCTAACAACTATTTTGATAATAACAAAACTAAGGTCCCCGGCAATGGCGCCAAAAACTTGATGTGATCCGAAAGGACACACTTATAAATACAAGTAGGTAGACTTATTTAAGGTGTCGCGGCCAAAACCTAAGTGTTGGCGCACAGGGCTATTATTACTCTCTGACATGGCTCCAAAAACTTGTTATCCCTAAACTTGTAGTGTCCGCAAGATACTCGAAGTAAAAAAGAAAAATATCGATCCCACAGAGACCTTATTGTTAAGTACCAAATAATTATTTTCTTACTAGATAAACGAACCGAATTTGATAGAAGTAACCATGCAGAGAATATGCTAAAGAGATAATCAGAGAGAAACATTGAGACTAGGGTTTCATCCACTTTAATTTCAATGACTAGATATGAAGAAAAGGTCATCAAACTAATTTTATTATGATAAAGACTTAATTTACTTCATAAAGGGATCAACTCACTTTCGTGCAGACAATCATGCAGGAACCAATCCCCGCTTTCGCGCAAGATCTATCCCAACGCTGAAGATAAGTAAATCATCAATCAAAGAATTCAAAGATCACTTTCATGCTTCTGAATTCTAAGTTGATTGTCTCAAGTGGAATCTCAAGGATCACTTTCGTGCATCCGAGTCTCAACACAATTCTACTTATGGTTCTCCAACGTTCCGCTCCTCACTTTCGTGCAAGATCTCCACGTTTGACAACTCGACTCTACCCTAGATTCAAATTATCATAATGGCAATAAGATCACTAAAATCAAATAATTAAGAACTAACCTAAGAGAGTTCCTAACATGCAATTCTAGGGTTCCAAGTTCTCAAGCAAGTCACCTTTCGGTCTTTATTGCAAGAACTCTAAAACATAAATAATAACATCAATCTATGGAGAATCAAAGACAAACAATCACATAAGTAGAATCATCATAATAAAACTATTCTGACGAAAATAAGAGTTATCTAATCATTAAAAATCAAAGGGATTACACCCCATGTCCCAAAGTGTAAGATCCAAGGATCTTAAGTCCTGGTAAGTACTATTTTTGATTTAAATAAAATCATTGGCTGTGATATTTTATTCTGATTTAAATAAAATTATTGGTTGTTAATTTTAAGTTAATTAATTAGAGCTTATTGGTTAATTAATTAGACCTTATTGGATATTAATTAAATCCTTATTGGATTTTCGTTTAAGTGAATGGTTAATTGTTAGTTAATGGTTAAATTAATTAGTTAACTATGGGTTTTGGGTTTAAAATTCGAATTAATTAGTTAGTGGGTTAAACCCTATTTGGATTAATTAGTTAGCGGGTTAAAAATTTAAAAAAAAAAAAAAACCCAAATTTTAAGTGGGTAATTGGGGTTAGGGAAGGAAAGTTGGCGATTTTTGGCTTGAGGAAAACCTTGGACGACGGCTAGGGCAAGAGTTGGCGATTCTTGGAGGCTTGGAGACGATCTTCTTCTTCCTCTTCTTTTTGGCCGGCGTCTTTGGTGTTTGGAGGCGTTTCTTTTCCATTGGTGGCGTCTTTCAAGGCCTTAGACGAGTTTGTAAGAGAGATTTTTCATCTTGGTGTTCACGGTTGAGGTGAGTGGGGTGTCTTATTCGAATTCTATCAATGTGGTTGTGCTAAGTAATAAATTTGATTGCTTGAAAAATTAAGATGTTTATAACCGAATTCAAGATGTTTATTCATGGAAACCGAAACTAAGATAATTCTTCATGAAAACCGAATTTAAGATATTTTTATAGGGAATTTAGGAAGCTTTAAATCAGTGATTTTGAGCATGACATTCTTGTTAAAGAGGGTTTTAAATTTTAAGTAGACATTATGCTAGACACCGTGGGCTACATGTGATGTTTTGTGAAGTAGATTGTAAGAATATGAATTTTGATTTTTATGTCGATTTTATGGATGCTTAATAAATGCTAATAATGTTATAGAATCCATGATTGTTTCTTTATGTGTGTAGCATGTTATATATATTTATGGCTATGTATCTTTGTTTGAGAAACTTGGGTGATAATTTAGCAAGATGATACTAAACTGATCAGCATGAAACCTAAGGACTACACTATATTATGTGGTTATATGATTTTCGAATATTATGCATTGTGGTCTGTGTACCCGTTATGGGACGGATAGGACTAAGGCTAAGTGTAACTGTGTACTCAAGGGGATAGTCTATATGTGATATGTTAAGGGTTGGAGATTTCGTCCCTGTATTGTGATATGTGAGGGGGTTGTTGTTCAGCCTGCCTGATGTGATTATTGTGATAAAAATGACTATCCTAGAGTCTGGTCTACACTTAGGAGTCCACTTTTGTGAAATAAGATCTAAGATGTGTTTAGTGTTGTCTAGTTAAGGAACCCTTTGGGAGAACGAGTGATTGATGCAAAGTGCCATGTCTTGGTCGGACAGGGGCCACCTCTTGATATCATCATTCTTAGACGCTTAGATTTTTGTGTTATGGAGTGGTGTAGATCAAGGTATCACATCTTGACCGGGTGGGGATTACCTCTTGAGTCTACTCACTGTCCATGTATATGTTGCATGTGATTTGCAGGCTTCTCCCAGTGCTTAGGCCAAAGCCGGGTTGGACCATAATGGTCACTATTGATTATGCTGGACAACTAGGTTGATTAAGTGGTTGGTGTGTTTAGTTGGTTTAGAGTATAGCTCTAGAACCTTGGTTACTCTGTGGTGATAATTGTGTGATGTCTTAGCAGTGTACATCTGACTGTTTTATATGAGTTCTGTTCTTTAATTTTGTTATATGTTGACATGATATTCTGTTAAATGTTTTTAAAATAATCTGCATGTATTTTTGAGTGTATGTTATGGATGGTCGTTTGAGACTTTCCACTCACTGGGCTGTGTAGCTCACTCCTTAATATTTTCAGGTGTAGAGCAGGGGCGCAGTACCAGTTAGCATTTTATATGGATATTGTGATAAGACTTTTGTGCTTAATTATCTGGGGCCGGTTGTGGCCGAACTATGTGAACTTGTGTTGCCGGTTGTGGCAGTTTTAAGATTTTGATTTTTGTGTCACCGCGGGCTTTGGCCTGGTTTCGGTGTTTGGTATCATTGATGTTAGTTATGAACTTATAAAATCGATATTGTGACTTTGGTTCTCATTTTGAGTCGATTGGTATTTTTGCAATCGGATTTGATATAAATGTGAACTTGCATATGTCTAGTGCAAGTATTGCCTGGTGGCAGGTACCTTTATGTGATTTATGGATTTTACGGATTTTATGTGGTTTTGATATAACTGTTGACTTGCATATGTCTAGTGCAAGTATTGCGTGGTGGCAGGTACATTTGTGAAATTATGATTCGTGGAGATTTTTGTATGGATTTCTCGAAAATTTTCAGATCGTGTTTTCTTGAACTTGGTTTTACCTAGCATGTGAATCGATCTTGTATGATAACATCCTGTTTCTCTATGACTTGTGTTGCTTGTTTGGGGTTAAGATAACGGGATGTGACACAAAGATGTTTAAGCTTGCATGGAAGGAAGATTACAATAATTCATGGTAAAGGAAATCAAAACAGAGAGAGAAAATAGTTTACGGTACGGCTGTAAAGATGTTTACGGTCGTAATCTGCGATGAACAGCGGCGGCGCACGGTTTTGTGTTGATTTCTCCTCCGTCTGGGCTCCTTTCTCCTTGAAACATCTGGTGTGTCCTCTCCACCTCCAAACGAAGCTTCTGTGTAAAAATCACAGTGAGAGGTGCCCTCTATGCCTCTTGGCGTGTGGCCAAACCCTAACCGCCTCTCTATTGATTGCTCCCTCGATACGGGATAAAAATTCATGCTTCCACTTCATGTGTCTTCTCCTATTAAAGATGAGTCCGCATCATCTTTCAGATCACAATTTGGAGGTCTGAATCAAAAGTTATGGTCCGTGCAAGATTTAGACCTGTAAAAATCACGTTTTTGAAATGAAATTACAGCCGTAAAACCGTAATTTCTTCTCTGTGAATTCTGCGTCAAGATTACGGCCCGTAAAAATTGTTATGCCGGTGCCGTAATTTCTTCTGTATGTTTCTGGACCAAAATACGGCCCGTAAAGATCATTACGGCAGTGCCGTAATCTCTGAAATCTCTCGGGTGGAAAATCATCTAGCATTACGGCACCGTAAAGATTGTTACAGTGGTGCCGTAATCTCACGAAATTCTCTGGTCGAAATCTTCCCAAATTACGGCACCTCTCAGGGATTACGGCTCTACTGTCGTAATTCTGTGGTGTAATTACGGTACCGTAAAATCCATTACGGGGGTGCCGTAATTTGCTATGAAGCTCTGATTCTCCTAAAATTTGATGTGTGACATCGTTTTGATGTCTGGAATCCATTGTTGTGCTCTAATCCTTCAAAATCCATCAAAATATAGCACTTTTTACCTAAAATTCATGAAAAACAAGAAATTGTGTAGATTCCGTGATATTTAACAAATAATGCTTAAAAACAAGAAAAAATTCATAAATATGACACGAAAAGATATATAAAATGACATGAAATTTACTATAAATTTTGGTGTCATCACTTGGGCGGATATGGAAGAAGTTTTTTGTATGAAATTTGTCTGAGTCAGTGACAAAATCACAATTACCAACTTGGTAGGAGTGAAGAGGAAGAGGGACGAGACAGTTCTCAATTATAACATAAGGTGGAGGAACTTAAGCATTAAGTGCGAACAACCTCTAGAGCAAACTCAAGCTGTGGGGTTATTGATTGGAAACATAGATAATTGGATAGCCCCTTTCCTTTGCACAAGCAATATCTCCACATTCCAAGAGTTGTTCACTCAAGTTGCCAAACTGGAGCGGATAAGCCCTCAAGTTATCCCAAGCATGCAAAATCCAAGATTCAAAAGGGAGGAACCTAAAAGAAATGATCACAAAGTTGCATATACCAATGTTGCTAATAGAGGCAAGAAGGTGGAAGTCCATAATGCTAACGCTCCTCAAAGATACAAGGTACCGACTTTAGGTGAAAGTAGTTGAGGCAAGCAAATGACCCTTGAAGACAGAAAGAATAAAGTCTACTCCTTCAAAAGAGAGAAAACAATAAAATATTTTAAATATGCTATGAAGAATGGCTTACAATTACCGAAGGCAATGCATCCTGAAGAAGTTGATAGGATTAATGATCCTCACTATTGTCCTTATCATCGTATATTGGGTCATACAATAGAGGACTGATATGTGTTTAAGGATTGGGTGGAAAAATAATACAAGACAGGGAAGATAACCTTGTCCAAACAAGTACTGAATAATACCTCGACTGAACAAGCTAACATCATTGAAACAAAAGAAGTAAATTCCACACCAATAGAAGATGAGGAACGAAATATTATGGTGTCCAAAAAGACAATGCGACTCTTGCAAAAATTGAGACAGATGCCCGATATCGTATGGAAAGACCCCTTGACACAGGAATGCACGCTATCAAAATCATGCTCACTTGCAAATAAGAAGCAGAATAAGAAGAAGAAAAAGAACTCATCTTCAAAGAAGAAGAACAAGAAGAAAATCATTCCTCAGGCTAAGAAGACTGATCTCCAAAAATATATTGATTTGCTTGAAGAATATGAACAAGACATACTAGAGCTCGTAAAGTTTCATCATTTTATCTATGAAGAAGTATGGAAGGAATTGTTAGAAGAAGAAGACTATGAAATAGAATCTTGAAGAATGATGTCTGCCATTCCAGAATATTCAAGACGAACTGAAGCCGAAGACCCACAACTATTACAAGAATAACTTGAAAAATTAAGAGGATCAAAACTAAATCTCTTGGAGATGTCATTCTTTCTACAATAGGGTAGAGATGATTTTTACGAACAGTGGGTGAACCGTTGTCATCGACTTAGGAGAACAAAAAAGGAGATAGCTATCATAGACGCTGAGGCACTTGCAATACAAGAAACTCTCCATGCAAATTGAAATGGGGGCATCATTACATTTGGTATAAATGACAAAACTATTCATATGAAGATAACCCATGAAGATGATGATCTACCGACTCCTCTTCCTCTCGATGAAGAAGAGCTTGAAATCCTTCTCCAATATGTAATAAGATTTGGTCTATAACTACCTTCTCCAATAACCCAAAAAGAGGTAGAATATGTAGACCATTATATCTACTGTCCTTATCATAAGAGGATCTGGCATAGACTTGATGAGTATAATGAATTTAAATGCTGGGTGATGCGACAGATAAAAAAATGGGTCGTTTGACCATATTTGAAGACCCTGAAGCTATCGCTGCCATGAAAATAGGCATTTGTAACATAATCAACTTAGGGAGTGACGATGAAGAGTAATTCTTGCCTGCTTATTTGTATATTGAGGTGCCCACTACTCAAGCCAATAAGTGATGACTCAAAAAGATATAGTGATTTATATACTTCAATTATCCTTTTTAAGTCATCTTTATCTTTATTTTGCTTGTTTTTAATTTAAATTTAGTCAATTATTTTGGAATCTATACCACTTTTATTTTTCAACATTTTTAGGTAAAAAGCACCCAAATTCATGGATTTTGAAGGATTTAGAAGCCAGAAGTGGAATCAATACAAAATTTAGAGCTTAGAGGGAAATTTGGAAAAACCTCTATGACAAAATGAACCACATGCATCATAGGGGTGTGATTACGAATTTTGGGGATAAATCAGCCGCACGCGCCCAAGTCTTTCACCGCCCCGAAAACTAATTTTTCAAAGATAAATTAGAAAATTCTGTGGTGTAATAAAAAAAAAAAGAGAAATACAGTATGGATCTATAAATCGAAGAGGAGATTTAACCAAAGAATCAGGCGTTTTCATTGATGAACGAGGGAGAAATCAACAACGGTGGTGCTAGTGTTCCGTTTCTCGCTGAGAGGTGTAGAGATCATCTGCAGCAGTGAAATATGTAGGGAAGATGCGCATCAAGGAGGAGAACACACATAGAAAAGATTAGGAAGAAAGGAGATCAGAATCGAGAGAAATTAAAGAAAAACCAGATGATGCTATAGTAGCCTCGTGGACGCGTCGACGAACACTGTGCAGAATCATAATCACAGGGCTGTGACGGTTTGTACTGCAGCCGTCACACCCCTATGACGATAGCAAAAATTTTTTATTTCTTTTTTGACATTCTAATTTATTTTGGAATGAATACTTATTGCGTTTTCAAAACCAAGATAGAGTAAAACTCCTTTTAGGACTTGAGGAGTAATCCCTTTTTGATTTTGTAATGACTAGATAAACATCAATTTATTAGTTATTCATTGACTGTTAATTTTACCTTAGTGATTTATTTTCTTTGAAATTGCTAGATTTTAAATATTTGCATATTTTAGGGTTTGTGATATGGACCGAAAGGTGACTTACAAATCTGTAACCCTGCAATTAGACCTAGTAACCTAGATTACAAGAGTAGCTAAGTCCTAGAACCCTAATTTTTTATGCTTATTTTACATGCCAGTATTTTAATATATTGATTTCATTATTTTGGACAAGATAATTGCACTAAAAAGTGATTTAGATTGTTAGAATCTCTTAGGTAAAACCTGTAAGATTAAACTACAATAGTGTTTAAATTTACTTGAGAAATAGACCTTAAGAATTGAACTACGAGAGTAATCTTCAATTCTTGTTGTCTAGAATTACTTTTGTTAAACACTGAACAACAAGTCACGAAAGTGAAGAATGGATCCGTGTAAGTTGGACGTCCGAAAGGAGACAACTTTTATTTAACATGATTTGAATAACTAACAAGAATTTTTATTATATTTAGTCATAAGAATTAAAAGTGATGAAACATTGGTCCTAGTTTTCTCTCTCCAATTTTCGACATTAGTTTTTGTTTATTCGTTCTTATTTTATTCCTATCGTACATCGTTCACTTAGCTAGTAAGAATTTGATTATTTGGTACTTAACACATAGGTCTCTGTGAGTTCAATATCTTTTTATTACTTCAACGTATTTGTGCATTTGCGGACACATCAATAAGTGATGCATTGTATTTACATCATATTTTTGCCTGTATTCTATGTGATATTTTGGGCTTATTTTATGATTTTATACTAATTTTTAGTGTTTTTACTTCACTTTGTATGGAATCTTCACTTTTCTTTGTTTATATGAAAATGTAGGTAAAATGGCATAAAAATGATGGATTTTGTGAGTTTTGAAGCCATAGCATGGTTCCCGAGGAAATTACGAGGTCGCATGTCAAATTTGGGGCGAAAACAGTGTCAGACGTGGCATTTATGGCTGCAGCCGTGAGTTTCTCAGCTGGATGTGAGTTTCGCGTTCAATGGGTGAAATCGTGGCTAAGTAAAAAGTTCACAGAAACTTTCATAGGTGAGGCTGTGAATCCTTCATGGGCCGTGAGTTTTCTGTGTACATAAGTCTTTATTCACAGAAACTTTCACGGCCGCAGCCGTGTACAGTTTACGGGCCATGAATATTTTCGCCCCTTCATATTTTTCACTCGATTCAACACCGAATTGAATTAGAATTGAACCAAACTCTCCAGAATTCTTCCTTGAAGGGTTTTGAACTGATTAAATTATAAAAGAAAGAATTTTTGGGGGGCATAGAGGACTTTTTCGGGTGAACACGATCAGAGGCGGTGGTTAGGGTGAAACTCGGTTCCAGGGCAAAATTTTGGCGAGGATTCACGCGAAGGAGAGAATTGAACACTTTATCTTCATCTCCAGATCGAGAGGAAGTGTTTCTATTTATTTTCCTAGTGATTTCTTGTACTTTTGATATAATTCAATGCATTATTCATCTATATTCATGCTATACATGGTGAACATGAGCGAGTAAACTTCTTTCCGGGATTAGGGATGTAGCCCACTAACGTTTATGGATTAAAATTTATATTTTTATTCTTTGTAATAATCATTATATCATTGATTTAATTAGAATTGAGTTTATCTTGTAATTTACTTTGGCTAAGTATGTTTGTGTCTTAGACGTTGCGAGAAGGATCGAGAGGTGAATTGCAATGTCGGAACTATTCTTTTCAAACCTACGAATCCAATCACGATAGTAGTTTGGATTCGTTTAAAGGATTTCATGGTTTTTCTTAGAACTTAATGGGCTTAGTTGCGTTAATTGTCACAAGAGTAAGGAGTTAGCATAGGTAGGTACCAGATTACGCTTCGAGAGGAGGTAATCTGTACCTTAGGAAAAATTCCCTTTTATCGCTATAATTATTTTGATCAAAGATTTATTTTCATCAAATTCATAATTGTCAGTGTGGTGAAACCCCGAATCCAGACTTTCTAAAACCTGATTTTTACCCCAAAACACTACCTCTATTACTTTTCGTACTTAGAGTTCACATAAAATCACAATTTGATTCACCTAGATATAAACGCGTCGTGTAATCGGTACTTGACTGCCACATCCTCGTTGGGAATGATACCTTATTTTATTACTTCAATAAATCCATGCACTTGCGGATGCATCAAGTTTCTCGCGTCATTGCCGGGGATCAGGCCGGCCAATATTGATTTAGTTGTGAGATTTATAGACTAGACTTTTTTTTTGTTTTGTTTTTGTTTTTGTGTTTGTTTTTGTTTATTTTTGGCATACTTTTTCTATATAGTTAGTTTATTTTATTTTTTTCTTTTTGGGTTAACAGGATGTATGAACAGGAGAACTCATAAATCACTAAACTAGATATTCTATGCTTTATTTTGCATTTCCTGTTTGACACTTTGTATTTTTGAATTTTATTGCACAAATTAAAAATATGATGTTCAACCAATGTCAATGGTTAAATCAGATGTATGTACCACCGATAATGACAAGAGAATATGACATAGATGCATTACAATCACTTTCAGCAAAGGTAAATTCCTTAACTCAATAAACTAATTATTTAATAATGCAATATTCTAAGTTGAAATCTATTACTTGCAATATTTGTGGATATCATGGGCATCATTATACTGAATGTCAATTAGGGATTCCTTCATTCTTTAACTCATGCCCTAGTACCTACAATCCAAGTTGGGAGAACCATCAAAACTTACTTTATCAGAACGACCTAACATTTATTCCACAATCAAACTTTAGTCAACTTCAAGAATCCAACTTAGAATCCATGCTTGAAAACTCTATAGCTGATATGACCAAACAAAGTAAGGAACTTCATAGTATAATTTATGACACTAATAAATATGATATAGAGGAAGGAATCCAGGATGAACCTGAGAATTTTGTAGAATTGGAACAATCATTAGTCATGACTCCAATCATGAATTATGATCTACCTTCTTCAAATTTTCAAGATTTTAAAAATTCTAAATACCTCATTAACTCTTCCTCAATACTTTACCAGCTATCTAGTCCCCTCTCACAAACATAGTGCCTTACAGCACAAATAATTGGGACATATTTGAAGAAAAATTTAAACTTTTGGAGACTTCTGAGAAGAAGGATGAGTAATTTAAGGAGTCTCAAGTAAGAAATAGCGAGATAGATGGGGGTGAATTTGATAGAGTTAGAATGAAGTACCCCATTGAAGAGAAAGATGAGAAAGAGGATCTTGTGCATATTCTACCATCACCACCATATGAACCATCAATTCATTTTCTCCAGAAAAAATCATTAGGGATTTGCATGATAGATGATGAAAGAGATGATTATAAGGATAATGACGATGAGGTAGCAGAAATATTATTTGATTAATATCCAACCACATGTACCCAGAAGATGATAGCACATAAGAGACTTGATCACATTGACATTGAGGTAAGTGAAAAATCCAATCGGAAATTTAAAAACTTCTTGAGCAATCCAAGGTATGAAATTTTTGAGTTTAATTTCAATCTTCTTCCAATTGTTGATACAAATCTAAATGAAGAACGCATGATATTACTCTTGGATAAATGTAGAAAAATTATTAGGTATTCTTTGCATGACTTTAATTTTCATTTTTGTATGCATGTATTGGCCACTGCGATATGGATCCACGTGTTTAACTGGATATATACGTTGGTGGGCACACTCTTGAGATAGAAGAAAAGCAAAAGATTATATGCTCTCTACTATGCCACTGATTCACCAACTCCGCCATGACATTAAGCTATGGTCAAGCTAATAACCTTAAACAAGCACTTTTGGGAGGCAACCCAAATTTTTGACTCATATAGTCTTAAGTTTTAGATTTTTATTTTCTTTAGATTTTTAGAAATTTTTGTAGCATAATTTGATGAATTTTTATTGATGAAAAATCTTTCAATAAGTTGTTTTATATGTAGGATTTTTTGGAAAATTTTTACTTTAAGAATAGGTGCCAAACGAGACATTCACGGGTGTGGCCGTGAGTCCCTCACGGGCCGTGAATGCTGCATCTGAAGGAAGCATGAGAAGGCCAAAAGTCCACAGAAACTTTCACAATCACGACCGTGAGTCACTCATGGGCCGTGAGTTTTATTTCACCAAGGGAACAAAAGGCACATAAACATTCATGGTCGCAGCCGTGAACGACTCACGAGCCGTGAAGACTCGGTTTCACACATCACGGGCGAAAGTTAAGGTTTATGCCTTTGCTCATGAATCCGAATTTCCTCCTGATCCTTCCCTTCTTAGGTGACAAATCCCTCTTCCCAACCTTCCTTCATCACCGACGGCCCTTTCCATTGATCCTCCGACAAGATTTCAACTGGATTTACTCAGAAATCGCCGAACAACCTCAAGAACATAGTTTCACCACCGAAGCATGATTTCAGCCTGATTTTCGCCCAGATTTATGAGAGTCTCTTACATAGCTATTACATTGGGTTTCTCCACTCCTACATGGATTTGGAGCCGAGATTACTTGATTCTTGAGTGAGATTTATGCAAAATCGTGGTTGAAGGTTTGATAGAGTTACTATAGCTTCATGATTTTTTTGTAAAAACTCTATATTTCTATATATTTTGAGAAATAATGGGACCAAGAAGATCGGTGAGGACTAGACCTTATAGGGCAGCAAAGAAGATTGGGTTACAAGGAACATACTCCTAGTTGACTCTGAAATTTCAGATGATTCATGGGGCTCTTCCCCACAGATTCGAGCGATTATTGGAGATTCCTCCAGAACCCCAGTTAGCCACAATTGAGAGGATATGGGCACACTCTCCACCAGCAATCTTTGTTCCTTGCGCATGTCAGCTTCGATAAAGATAGCACTATACCAAATGCGAGTTGAGTAGAGGAGGATGCGAGATGACAAATAGAGCCTAGAGTAGGCTAGAGGAGGACTATTTCCTGGACCCATCGACACACCATGCTGGAGATGATGAGGAGGAGGACCCTGAGGACACTGAGACTGATTGATATCCTCTATGAGTATTTTTATGGATTTATTTTTTTTATACATCGAGGGTGAAGCATACTTTTCTTTGTGGGTTGGTGCATGTTTAGTTTTCATTGGTAATTGTGGATTAAATGATTGAGTATATGCAACAATTTAAGTCTAGGGTGTCTTCATGTATTTGATTATATTCAAGCTTTATAGATATGTATCCTGAATGCTTATGATTTTTAAGGATATATGAGTTTGTTATATCTTTGATTTTGTAATTAGAAAGCATTTTGAGTAATTGATTTGATGACTTATGAATTTCTGAAATTTTATGTAGACTTAAATTGTTGAGCAAATTCAATTCTAGTATAGATAAAATGCATGTATGAAATGTTATGCATCCTTGCGATACAAGCTGAGTCGAATTTACTTAAGCATTAATTTATCTATTTTTGCTTGATGGAGAACTTTTCATGAATAGAAAATTGGTGACATCAATATAAAGAGGCTTGCTCCAACTCCTCTATTTGCAACATCTGAAGTCATGAGTTATATTGTACCACAAGTTAGTATACTTTAAATCTGTTTCGGTCAAGTAATAGAGGGAAAATCTTAAAAGTAAATATTTATCCCTCATGCAGAAAGATCAATAGCGATTTAAGTACCATACCCTTGACCGTTTAAGTGGACAACTCCGCTGACTTTCATGATTGAGACTATGAGATATATTATTCTACTATGTGGTATACTTTAAATAATGTTATGATGCTAACAGGAAAGGGCATATAACCGTTAAAAGACCAAATTGCCTTAAAAGTTTCTTTACCTTAAATATCACCAAGATTCTAGAAATGGAAACTTCATTTCTTAGGTACGGTGGATTTATTAAAGTGATAGTATTTGATGCTTAGTAAGTAAATATTGGTTGAGACGACATGAATCATGACTTTTATCCATGTTGGATTGTAAAGTCTGGAGAATTTATTTCTATTATGTTATTTCTTAAATTTCTTAAGTTCTGAAAGATTCATTGCATAACTTGTGGACTAAAGACATGATTACGAAAGAATAAGCAAGTGTTCCTTATCTTTACATACTATGGTATTGCTTGAGGACAAGCAAAATTTTAAGTCTAGGGTATTTTGATGAGTTGCATTTATACTATATTTTCGCTGTATTTTACATGATATTTTGGGCTTAAATGAATGATTTTATACAATTTTTAGTGTTTCTATCTTATTTTGTATAAAATCTTTACTTTTCTTGATTTTTATAAAAATACAGGCAAAATCGCATAAAAATGATGGATTTCGAGAGTTTTGAGGCCATAGCATGGTTCCCAAGGAAAATATGAGGTCACATATCAAATTTGGAGTGAAACGGAGGCCAAACACAATATTCATGGTTGCACCTGTGAGTCCTTTATGAGCTGTGAATATCACTAAAAACGATGGATTTTATGAGTTTTCATGCCATAGGGTGATTCGTGATGAAAAAATGAGGCAGTACGTCAAATTTGGAGCAAAAAGGAGGTCAAACGCAACTTTTAGGGTCGTGGCCATGAGGGTATTCACGAGCTGTGAATACACTTCTGTGTAGAAACAGAAAAACTCAGGGCCGTGGCCGTGAACAGTTCACTGCCCATGAGTTTTTCCGCCCCCTTCAGTTTTTCACTCGTTTTGACCCCGAATCGAGACAGAACTCAACCAAAATTTGCAGAAACCTTCCTAGATGGGTTCTACACTGATTAAACTATAAAAAGAATGATTTTGGACGATTTAAGGGGGCTTCTATGAATGAACATGAATAGAGGCAGCGGCTAGGGTGGAAATCAATTTCTAGGTAGAATTCCTGCGAGAGATCACACAAAGGAGGGGATTTGACGCTTCATCTTCATCACCAGATTAAGGGGAAGAGTTCTAATTACTTTCCTAGTGTCTCTTTGCAATTTATTTGAGATTAAATGTTGAATTCATTACTAAACATGCTATATTCGAAGAACATGAATTCTTAAACTCTTTTTCAGGATTAGGGGTCTAGCCCATTGATGATTTATGATTAAATCTATTGTTTTAAATATTTGTCATGATTTTTATAGAGTTGATTTGATTAGAATTGTGTTTATTCTGTAATTTACTCTGATCAAGTATGTTTACATCTTAGACATTACGAGAAGGACCGATAGGTGAATCGCAACATTGGAACTATTCTTTTCAAAACTATGAATCCAATCACGAGAGTAGTTTGGATTCGTTTGAAGGATTTTTATTATTTTTCACAAAACTTAATGGGTCTATTTATGTTAATTGTCACGAGAGTAGGGAATTAATGTAAATAGATACCGGATTATGCTTCGAGAGGAGGTAATCTGTACATTACGAAAAATCCTTTTCAACGCTGTAATTTTCTATTCAATGATTTTATTTTTATTAAATTCATAATTATCAGTGTGGTAAAACCCCGAGGCTTGACTTTCTCTAATTTGATTATTACCCAAAACGCTACCTCTACTTCTTTTCGTAGATTGAAGTTTCTAAACAAAAAAAAATCACACTTTGAATCGTTTAGCTATAGATCGATCATGTAATCAGTACTTGACCGCCAGATCCTCGTTGGGAATGATCTTTATTTATTGCTTCGATATAGCCATGCACTTGCGGTCACATCAATAAGAAAATAAAGGAGTTTTGTCAAATGAACCTTAGAAGCGGTAAAATCATAATGGGACGTCTAGCAAATAAAGAAAAATAGAAACTTAATGGCAAACAGATTGAAACACAAGAATTAGACAATAATGCAGCATCTCCACTAGCAAAATTCTCTCCTTCTGAGTACAACATCCTATCTTATTTGAGAAAGATCCCTACTCTTCTCAGCATATATGATGCTTCAATGATGTCCCAGGAAATGAGAAACATCGTCATTTATGCCTTAGAAAATCCACAAAAGTTTCAAACATTCTTTGTAGATGCTGATATCAAGAAAGCATTGCATACATACACAATATCGTCTATTAGTTTCAACAATGATGACATGCTTTTAGGGACCTCACACATAACCGACCGCTCTATGTGATTGGAAGCGTCAATGAGACAAAGATTAATGGGATTTTGATTGACCCTGGGTCTGATGATACTAAAATTTATAGTATATTTTGTGTCATTTCATTGCTATTTTTGTGTCATATTTATGCTACTTTGCTTATTTTTATGCCTTATTTGTCGAATATTGCGGGATCTACACTATTTCTTATTTTTGATGATTTTTAAGTAAAAAGTGCCATATTTTGATGGATTTTGGAAGATTTGAGCACACCAATGGATTCCAGACGTCGAAACGAAGCCACCTGTCAATTTTCATACAAATCAGAGCAAGTTTGAACAATACACCCCTGCCGTAATGAAAATTACAGGTGTAATTTTCTGCCCAAAAATACGGCACTGCCGTAATATTTTTCACAGGCTATAATTTTGGTCCAAAAACACATAGAACCAAAATACGGCACTACTGTAACCAAAATTACGGCCGTAATTTCAACTTGGACAGCCGACTTTCACGATCAATTTTAAAGCCTGATTCTTGCGCGGACGATTTCTAGAGATCCAGACCTCCAAATTGAGATTCAAAAGAAGCTGTGGACTTGTCTCAATGAGGAGAAGATAAAGGAACTGAAAGCCCCAATTTTAGGGACAATTTCGGAGAGCAATCAAGGGAGGGGTCTGTAGGGTTCGGCCATGCGCCGAGAGGCATGGAGGCCATCTCAGGCCATGATTTTCACAAAGAAGCTTCGCCTGGAGGAGGGGAGGACATCACAAAAGTTTCAGAGCGAAAGGATCTCGATTGGAGGAGAAATCAATGAAAGAAGGGTCGCGGGCACTGTTCACAGTGAGTTTTCAACCAAAATTACGGCTGTAATTTTCATTACAGCTGTGTTGTAACGTTATTTCTCCTTCTTTGATTTCTGACACTTTGATACTATGGTTAATTGTATTTTCTCTTCCATGCTAGCTTAATCATATTTTGGGACATGGGAGAGTAATTCACGTTGATTTCTTATGACTAGATAACTTTTACTTTCGTCAGAATAGTTTTATTATGATGATTCTACTTATGTGATAGATTGCTCTATGATTCTCTATAGTTTTCTTATTATCATGCATATTTTAGAGTTTTCGCAGTAGACTGAAAAGTGACTTGCTTGAGAACTTGGAACCATAAAATTGAATAATAGGAACTCATTGTAAGAAATTAGGTTAGTTCTTATTTCCTGATTTTAGAATAATAATTGCCATGTTTGATAAAAAGAATCTAGGATTGAGTTATTTTGTCAAACGGGAAGATCTTGTGCGAAAGCAAGGATCAGAACGTTGGAAAACCATAAGTAGAACCTGTGTTGAAACTCGGATGCACGAAAGTGATGCTTGAGATTCCACTTGAGATAATCAACTTAGAATTCAGATGCACGAAAGTGATCCTTGAGTTCTTTGTTTGATGATTTACTTATTTTCAGCGTTGGGATAGATCTTGCGCAAAAGCGAGGATCGGTCCCTGCATGATTGTCTGCACGAAAGTGAGACAATACCTTTATGAAGTAAATTATATCTTTATCATGATAAAATTAGACTAACGACCTTTTATTCATATCTAGTCATTGAAATTAAGGTGGATGAAACCCTAGTCCCAGTTTCTCTCTAATTATCTTTTAGTGTGTTTTCGATCATTGCTTTGCTATTAATCAATTGCTTAGCTAGTAAGAATACAACTATTTGGTACTTAACAATCAGGTCTCTGTGGTTCGATATCTTTCTTTATTACTTCGAGTATCCGTGCACTTGCGGACTACAACAGGGTCCTCCATTAATCTTTTGACTCTACGAAAAGTATCTCTTTAGATATCCTTAATCTATCAATAGAAAAGGTTATCGTTTAGAGATTCAACAAAAATAGCCAAAAGGCCCTTGGCTCCATATATCTTCCTTTGCAACTTAATGACTTAAAGACTAAAGTCAAATTCTATGTCGTAAACACTGATGCGTCATATAAGGCATTATTTGGAAGACCTTGGGTACATGAGAACCATATGGTTCCATCCACCCTACATCAGTACCTGAAATACTTAAAAGAAGATCATGAAGAACACATTGACGGAGACATTCAACCCTTTGCAGTGCATGAGGTCAAATATGAGAATGCATGATATTTTATAGAATCTACATAACGATATTTGAGGTCGGTGCCTCAAAGTTCTTTGATTCCCAAACTAAAAAAATGGCTTTGTCTACTTGCCCCCATTTTGGCAGTGATTCTAAAACTGAAATGGTGTTTCGGGGATTGCTTCTGCTGTGCATGTTTCGGGGATTGCTTCCGCTGTGCATGTCTTTAAAATTTTAAAATCCCCGGGGTTTCCCAACTTTGGTATCAGAGCCAACTTGCGAACTTGAACGGTGTTTTATGCTTTGATTGTATGCTCACATGCCATCGGAAATTTTTTGAAAAATTTGCATATGCGCATGGGTTTTTCTAAGTAGGAAAAACTGTAAGTTTTTCATTCCTAACATCTATTTGATTTCTTTGGTTTTTCGCTTTCTTCATATGGTGGGATAGACCCATATGTGAGAGAATTAATTTCTCCCCACGCATGTAGGATAGACCTACTGTGTGGGACTTGTCGAAGATTATGGGGCATGGTGATTGTCCTAATCTTGGGAGGTTAAGGATTGCAAGGGTAGGCGGCAAGCGTGCTTGGAGCATGCATGCGCCACTTGTAGACTCCTGAGAGAAACGAAAAATCCTAGATTTGTGAACAGACGTTGAGGTTGAAGGACATGTTTTCTAGGAAGCTAAAACTGAAGTTTTATCATTTCATGAGCATATAGAAAAGCATGTGATAGATATCTTGTTTGTGCATCGTGTTGTGGTCATAGTCAAGCCCCTTGTATGCCTGTGATGTATTTATGTGAGGCCTGCATGCCACTTTTTATTTTTGTTTTGTAAATGCACAAAGAAGATTAAGGGTGCATCCCTCATGGAGCATGCATCTTGGCGCATCAACCATGATGGCGCATCTTGCTTTGTGGCGCAAGTAAGGGCTTGGCCGAACCGTAGGGTTCGTGAGCTATTCGTCTTGGGACAAGCATGATGGCACATCATGCATCGAGGAGCCATCAAGGTCTTGGCCGAACCGTAGGGTTTGTGTGCTATGCCTTGGTGTGGAGGACCTTGGAGCAGCACTTGAAGATAAATCTTAGTGCCGGCTAGGTTAGGTCTGGTTGGGGCTTGTCACCTAGGACAAGCATTGAACATCCTTTGGCATGTGATGGTTCAATGTGTTGATTAGGCTATGACCACATCGCTTGTTTACTGCTTTCGATATCTGCTAAAGCATGTCTGGATGTGTTTTATCGTGTTGTTATAACTATAGGATTGCATGCCTGTAATGTTAGACAAAAGATAAAATAGAGAGGATGAGACCTCAAAAACCCTCAAAATAATATCAAGTCTACAGCCTTCTGACGCGTAGCCCTCATCAAACTATTGATCAATGGTGTTGTGCACTGTTTCCCACCCTCATGGGACACACCCACTTATCTTTAGAAGGCGTGTGGTGGCAATGGTTTCCTCAGTCCAGTTAAAAACCTAGGCGTGCCTTCGCAAGGAAACTCGTTGGCCCTGGGCATAACGGTCAGGTTAGACTTGACTAGTTTTTCATATGTGGTGGCCATAGGATGGAACTCTAGAGGCGGCCTCGAGAAGTTAGGGTTTTGTGTTGTTCCAGCCTTCGCTGGGCACAAAATGCTTGAACTGTCTTGAGAAGGGGAATTGCCTGGGTGCAATCGGCCGGCGTGCCCACCTTAAGAAGCATGAGTGCCTTTGTGCATCTCATCCCACCGTCGTGGGATGCGAAGCCTTATGTGAAATAAGGATCCCATCTCACTAGGAAATCTTGGATTTCCCCATTGACTTTGTGGGTTGTCAATTCGATTAAAATTGTGGGAGCCATGATCATTTAATGCAAGTCCAGATTAAATGATTCGAAGTAGTACTAATCTACTATCTTGGTTGTTGTAGAATAATGGCTACGAACAATAGCAGATGGTCACTGCGATCTATCCTAGAAAGGGATAAGTTGGTTGGATCTAACTTTATGGACTGGTATTGGAACTTGAGGATGGTCCTCAAGCTCGAGGGGAAGCTATATGTCCTTGTGCAGCCTATTCTTGAGCCACTTCCATGCTTGGCCTCAGCGGCTGAGAAGGATGCTTTTAATAAGCATAAGGTAGATACTTTGGAGGTTGCTAATTTGATGCTAACCAATATATCGCCTGAATTTCGAGGGCAATATGATCGATAGAGTGCTTCTGTGATTATTTATAATCTAAGGCAGCTCTTCGATGAATTGGTTGGGCTCAACCCTCTGAAAGTAAACATTCAATGTGTTGAGCCGAAAGACTTAACTAAGATATTGAAGATAAAGATGGAAAAGGTCAGGAACAATAGGTGCTATTCATGTGGAGTGCCAACTCACATGATTGACATAGTGCGACTTCAGAACGAGGAGAAGAGAAGCAAGGTTTCATCTTCTGGCTCAGGTATTTATGTTACCGAAGTCAACCTTTCTACTTCTATGTCATGGGTATTGGATACCGCATGCAGAACTCATATTTGTACGAATATGCAGGGGCTCAAGAAAAGTAGATCAGTCCGGCCTGGAGAGATTGACCTACGTGTTGGAAATGGAGCACAGGTTGCTGCTGTTGCCGTAGGACTTTTGACGCTCTCCCTGCCTTCTGGACTTCAAATAGAGTTGAATAATTGCTATTGTGTACCTTCCCTTACCAAAAACATTGTATCTATTCCTTGCTTGGCAAGGAAATGATTTAAATTTAAAATAAAAGAGTACTCTTGTTCTTTTTCATTTGCAAATGTGTTTTATGGGAAGGGTACCTTATGCAATGGATTATATGTCTTGACATGAATAACTCTATATGTAACATAAATGATAAAAGGATCAAACTGAGTGGTTCATTTGGTGCGTACCTTTGGCATTGTCGATTAGCCCATATAAACAAGAATCACATTCAACAACTCCATGCAAATGGATTGTTAGATTCAACCTCCTTGGAGGAGTTTGATACTTGTGAGCCTTGTTTATTAGGGAAGATGACAAAAGCGCCCTTCACCAAGATCGGTGAGAGGATAGGAGGTTTGTTGGATCTCATATATAGTGATGTGTGTGGGCTATTCAGTAAACAAGCCAGAGGAGGGTACAACTACTTCATCATATTTACTAATGACTTCAGTAGATATGGTTATGTCAATTTGATGAGACATAAGTCCGAATCCTTTGAGAAATTTAAGGAGTTCAGGCATGAAGTAGAAAACCAGCTTGGTAGATCTATTAAGACTCTTCGATCATATCATGGTGGAGAGTACCTGAGCTGTGAGTTCTTTGACTATCTTAGAGAGTGTGGGATTCTATCCCAACTCACTCCTCCTAGAACACCTCAATGGTATGGTGTGTCTGAGAGGAGAAATCAAACTTTGTTGGATATGGTTCAATCTATGATGAGTCATGCAACTCTACCACCCTCGTTTTGGGGACATGCACTTGAGACAACTTCTCTCATACTGAATAACGTCCCATCTAAGAGTTTCCCCAAGATTCCATATGAGGTGTGGAGTGGGAGACGCCCGAATCTCTCATTTATCAGAGTCTGGAGATGTGAGGCTTATGTCAAACGTCAGGATTCTAGTAAGCTAGAACCCAGATCTGATAAATGTGTGTTTGTGGGGTATCCTAAGGAAACTAAAGGATATTACTTCTATATTCCCAACGAGAACAAAGTTTTTGTTGCTCGAGGTGCTGTCTTTCTAGAGAAGTTTGACTTGGATGAGGTCCATGTGCAACCACAAGACACTGAGATGGAACCTGAGCCACCTGCACTGGTTGCTGGGCAACTGGAGGCTCAAACACAGGCCCCGCGTAGGTCTAGGAGGATTCATCGTGCACCTGAGAAGTATGGGTCGCTGCCGACCCAACACGATGGGATCTTCATCATTGAGGATGAACCCAGGACCTATGCTGAGGCGGTCGCTGGACTGGACTCTGAGAAATGGTTTGAGGCCATGAGATCTGAGATGGATTCCATGTCGGCTAACCAAGTTTGGGATTTGGTTGAGCTACCTAATGGGGTAAAGCCCATAGAGTGTAAATGGGTCTTCAAGAGGAAGACTGACATGGATAGCAATATAGTTACCTATAAGGGTAGACTTGTGGCTAAAGGATTCAAACAAGTCCATGGGGTGGACTATGATGAAACCTTATTGCCTGTTGCCATGTTCAAATCCATTAGAATCCCGCTGGCTATAGCTGCATATCACGATTATGAGATATGGCAGATGGATGTAAAGATAGCATTCCTTAAACAGAAAGCTAACAGAGGATGTGTATATGACACAACCTGATGGCTTCATCCATCCTACAGAGGCCGATAAGGTCCGCAGGCTAAAGACATCCATTTATGGATTAAAGCAAGCTTCTCGAAGTTGGAATCTTCGATTTGATGAGGTAGTAAGAGATTACAGCTTTATCAAAAGCGAAGATTGTTGGGGAATACCGGGTGTAATTTAAAAACTTGCAGTCCCAGGATGCAACGGAAGAAGCATTACACCCGAAACATATTCCTTTCCCAAGGATCCATGCGAGAGAGAGAACACAAGGATGTGATAGGGATGGTACCTGTAATGCTTGTCAAGTCGATGATGCCAAGTGGAAGACGCTCAAGTGCTCGTCCTCTACAAGTATCCATGATAACACCAAAATTCATAGCATATTTTGTGTCATATCATGTGTCTTTTTGTGTCATAATTATGCTCTTTTGCTTATTTTTAAGCATTAATTGTCAAATATTGTAGAATCTACACCATTTCTTATTTTTGATCATTTTCAGATTAAAAGTGCTATATTTTGATGGATTTTGGAAGATTTGAGCACACCAATGGATTCCAGACGTCGAAACGAAGCTACCCATCAAATTTCATGAAAATCGGAGCTATTTTGCAAAAATATGGCACTACCACATTTTTGGGACAAAATCTCACGGTACCATATTTTTGGAGGATTTTATACAGAAAGTTTCTGAATTCTGGGTAAAAATACGGCACTGCCGTTTTCACAATACGGTACCGTAATTTGTGCCCCATTTCTCGATTTTTATGTTTGAATATTGCGGGGACCATAACTTTTGATCTAGATGTCCAAATTAAAATCCAAAAGATGCTGCAAACGCTTCGTTAAGAGGCGAAGACACACGAAGTGAAAGCCCTAATGTTTATCACCAATCGAGGGAGCAATCGACAGAGAGGTGATTAGGGTTTGGCCTCTCACCGAGAGGCATAGAGACCACCTCAGGCCTTGATATTTGTACTGAAGCTTCGTCTAGAGTTGGAGAGCATACACCAGAAGTTTCAGAGCGTTTGGAGTCCGATCGAGGGAGAAATCAATGAAATAGTGGGCGTCACCACTATTCATCGAGTTTCAAAGTAATTACGGTGCTGCAATTTCGATTACAGCACCGTGTTCTGTAATTTCTTCCCTTTTTCTTTGATTTCTGATCATCTGAACTATGGTGTATTGTAATCTTTCCTCCATGCTAGCTTAGACATATTTTGGGACATGGGGAGTAATTTTTCTTGATTTGTAATGACTAGATAACTTTTATTTTGTTAGAATGGTTTTGTTATGATAATTCTGCTTCTATGATGTTTGTCTTTAACTCTCCATAGGTTTATATTTTCATGCTTGTTTTAGAATTTTGCGAAATAGACTGAGAGGTTGATTGTGAAATTCGAAACCCTAGAAATCATCGAGTTTGGAACTTATCGTAAGAGATTAGGTTTGTTCTTTGAATTCTGATTTTTAGTGATTTTATTACCATGTTGATAATTTGAATCTAGGATGAGTTATTGTGTTAGACTTGATTTGATGCTGCAAGAGATTGAGTATCGAGTCGTCGGAGAACCTTAAGTAGAACCTGTGTTGAGTTTCAGGATGCACGAGAGTGATCCTTGAGATTCCACTTGAGATGTTTGACCTAGAATTCGGATGCACGAGAGTGATCCTTGAATTCTTTGTTCAATGATTTACTTATTTTCAGCATTGGATAGATCTTGCACGAGAGTGAGGATTGGTCCTTTGTATGATTGTCTAAGCGAGAGAGAGATGATCCTTGTATCAAGTAAATTATATCTTTGTCATATCAAAATTAGACTGACAGCCTTTATTTCCTTCTAGTCATTGGAATTAAGGTAGATGAAACCCTAGTCCCAGTTTTTCCCTCTGATCATTCTTTAGCACACTTTTCTGCATATTTTACTTCATCATATTCGGTTTGCTTAGCTAGTGAGAATGTTAGGGTATGCCCTTAAGGCTAATGTTTGAGGCCTTGGATTATTTACAGTATCATGTATAAGGCAATTGTTGTTATTCAGATTGTTACATTATCTGCTGCTGTATGTATACATCTGAGTAATGTCTCAATGATGTTCAGCTTAGCTGACATTCAGTGTTGTCCATAGTCGAGATATCTCGGTGAACATGAGACAGCCTTGATATGATTGAGACTAATATGTGTTCTGTTCTTGTAGGATGCTTCGAGCATGGAATAAGATTTAGACACATAGGTGCATTGGATGTACTGTACTGACCCTATTTTGGATATTCAATTGTTTGTCACAATGTGAATAATCCTTATATGCAAGGAAGTGGCATATTTCCTTTGACTTGAGATCACTTGTGTTTCTAAGTGATGATTGGCATTGTCTTGAGGTAATTCAATATCATTTGAAAGATAATGATTAAGGATTATCTTGGACAGTGGGCATGAGTCATGTTAGGGCACTAGTGATAGATATAGGATTGCCTCTCCTAGATGGAGTGTGATGTTCTAAGGGGCCCCCTGGATAAAATGGTTGAGAATGTGTATGGCCATACCCAGATGACTATGTTCATCTGATCTAACCATTTTCATCATGTTGGAGTCACAGGCTTGACACGCTTGTCCAACGGGAACATCCAGTGGCAAAGGGAAACATGTATGCCAAGTGAATTAGATTCACACTTGTGCTGTGGTTTGGGAGTAGTCTTGGAAGACTCTTTCCTTCATATCGGGAGACAGTGATGTGTTGCTAGATACCCCTCTCTGATCGTGATAACATAAGTTATCGTTACCGACATTGAAGGAAACCCTTGGGGTCGCACAATTTGATGATATGGCTTGCTTATGTCAGATCGTGTGGACTGGAATTATTCTAGTTCTGTTTAAAGCAATTTAAACTCTGATTGGGAGTGAGATCTAGTCTAATCATGTTTGATTGATTAGGGCATATGATCGGTAAGCTTCGATCGGGAGAATTGATGCTTGATCGTAAAGATCAAGATGTTCAATGAGATGTGTGGTTAGATCTTTGGTTCAGAGAGATCTTAACCAGGGCTGGTTCGATTTGGTGCTTGAACCAAAGTGGGATTGAACCGGTTCACTTAGTGAACGCATGGTTCAATTGAAGAGGAGTTTTCGATGGCTTCATGGGGAGTTAAGAAGGGAGTTACAATTCGGTTCTTACTATATTTGGTGGCCGAATCTTTCCTTTTTGGAAAACAACGGTTTTGAAACCCCTTCTACTCTCTTCCTCCTCTAGCATCTTCTTCATCTTCACGCAAGGGAAGAAGTTAAGAAAAACCTACCCAAGGGCGCACATCTCCTCTCCAAGACACGATCAAAGACTCCTTGGTGTCTTTGCTAGCACAAGGAACACAAGGAAGAAGTTGACATCATCTTGTGTGTGACACCTTTGGAGAAGAGGCACTCGCCCCTTTCTTTTTCCAAGTCGCCACTCACATCATGGCAATGGTAATACTCTAACTTGTCTTTCAAGTTTACAAGGTTGATCATAGTATCAAGTCATGCGATTTTTGGTTTCCTAGTAATTCCGCTTCAACAAGTTCTATGAATGATACTTGTGACCTAGGTTTCCTTTCAGAGAAAACATCTATTTGCTACTTAACACGTAGGTCTCTGTGGTTCGATATTTTTATTACTTCGAAGTATCCGTGCACTTGCGGACACAACAAGTTTTTGGCGCCGTTGCCGGGGACCTTAGTTTTGTTAATATCAAAATAGTTGTTAGTATTGCTAGACTAAGTTTTATTTGTTTTAGATTTAACTTTGTTTTCTGTTTTTGCAGGTTTTGGATTTCACAAGTTGTGATAGGACTGTGATTTTTGAATTTACTTATGTTTTGTGTTTTTGTGTTTTTTTTTATATTTGAAAAAAAAATCTAATTGATTGGTGATTAGATAATCTTTTTGTTCTTGATAGATTTGAAAATATGTCTTTTAATCATAGCTCGTGGGCAACTGAAAGAGGTGAGGTATACATGCCACAAGGTAATTCTCTTGTAGATCAATTTAACTCTTATATGCATCATTCTAGAACATCTTATTCTCCTGTTAGATGTGATATTTGTGGATGTTTTGACCACGTTGCATCTAACTGCCCAATTTTAATTTCTCCATATTCTAATTCACCATGGCATCAAGATGATCAATATGATTCTAGATGTTTTTATGATAATTGCACAAGCTACACTTCTGAACCATGCTTTGAGAATACTAAAAAAATCTAACTTAGAGATAATGTTTGAAAAGTTCATGAGTGCCCAAGCAAAACAAAATGAAGAAATGACAGAGAGATTTAAACAAATCAATTCAAGGTTGGATGGTGTTGTTGCTCACAATAAAATGTTAGAAACTAAGATAGCACAACAAAATTGTTTGTTTGAATTTGATTTGGAAGCTGAAGAAATTGATTTAGAAAATTCCCCCTCTGATTATGACTGTTTTGAGATTGAGCCTTATGTGTTTATTAATGAATCTCACTTTGATTTTGATGATTGTAAAATTGATTCTTCTGATAATTTGTTTGTAGAAAAGTTTTTGAAAATTGATTTTGAAAAACTCTCTTTTGATGAAATTGATTCTTTTGATGTTGTATCATTTATGGTTAAATTTGATTCTTGTAATTCTGAGATAGATTTTTTCGATTCTAATGATGAATTATCTTTGGAAAAACATGAGGAAATTGATTTTAATGATTACTTTGAAATTGATGAATTATCTGATTGTGAGCATGAGGAAATTGAAGAAAATTTGGATATTGCAAATATTGATGAATCTCACTATGATGATGTTTTGCCCATCTCTACTGTTGAATCTTCTTATTTATTTGAGAAAGAGTGCTTTATTGAAGAATCTAATATGAGACAGAAAGTTTATTTTCATGATCCAATATTTGAATCATTTGATCAAAGTCCTTTTGTTATTGCTATTGAAAATATTAATTTGAAGAAGGGACTAATGATTTTGCTTTTTGACAAATATAGGAAGATCATAAAGATTACTTTGAGTGGATTTAAAAATTTTGATTTTAAATTCTGCATATTTAAGAAAGCCACGTCAATCATGATTTATGAGAAATTTTGGATATTTGGATTAGTGGCTAAACTTTTGGGACAAAGGAAATGCAGAAAATTGTATGCGATTTACTTTGGAACTGATTCACCTGCTTCACCTTGATTTTTGATTTTAGGTCAAGCTATGGACCTAAAATTAGCGCTTCTTGAGAGGAAACCCAAGCCCTCTTACTTAGTTTAGTTTCTTTTATTTTAGTTTATTTTTAAAATTAATTTTTCTTTTATTTTTGTAGGGAAAAACCAAACTGTGCGCAAAATACGGCATTGCCATAATCTCTTCCACGGTGCCGTAATTTGGGTCCCGAGAGCTTTGAAGTCTTTTACGGCACTACCGTAATTTTGTGCTAAACTTTCACAGTGCCGTATTTTTGACAACTTTTGTACAGAAGGTTTTATGGCTTTTACGGCAGTAATGTATGCTTTTTCACGGTACCGTATTTTTAATCCAAAAATTTTGAAAAATTTCTTGAAAAATATGGCAGTGCCGCAATCATCTTCACGATACCATATTTCAGCCGATATCTGACCCGAGAGTTTTATGCATATTACGGCACTGCCGTAAAGAATTTCACGGTACCATATTTGAAATATGCAAATTGCTTATTTGAGTAGGTGTTTTCTCGCTGCGATTTTAAGAATCTGGGTAGCGAAAAATTTTGATCTTTGGCACCATCACGAAGTACTCATCTTTGTCTATTGTTTGGATATTTTTGCCGAATTTTAAAGTCCATGGATCATCTTAAAACACATAGCATCTTTTGGTAAATGATTAATTTCTGCAGCAGTTTTCGTTTGACTAATTTGATTAGCACTTTTGCTGCAAGTTTTTAAGATGCTTAAATAACTTAAAACCCAGATTTTTCGCATAGAATATGAAGAACATGTGTCATTCTATCTTGTGGATTAATTATTTTCATGATTTTATTTTTTGATCATTTTAGGACACATGGCAACTTTTTGAATCTGATTAACTTTTGTGCAGTTTTTGCAGTTATGTAATCTGATTAGCCTTCTTTCTATTGATTCCCTAAATTCATAACAGATTTTGATCCTTTAATTCTCATGCGTCTAAAAATAACATATCTTATTCTACAACTTGGTTCTGTCCATTTTCTATTTGGATCATTAAATTTTATTCTAGGGTATGGCTACTTTTCATAAAAAATTCAAAAACTGCTTGGTTTGCTTTCTACTTGTTATTGCTTCTTTTGACTCCAGATTCAGAAATCTTCAAGAGCAATTGTCCTCCACCTCTTGCAGAGCATCACCAGCGGCTTCTTGCTTCTTCTTCTACCTCTATTTCCATTGATTATATTTATTTTATTTATTTATGCAGCAGACTCTTCATTAGTGACTCTGATTTTTTTTATCTATGCAGCATTATTTCTCACCGCCCACAGGCCGACGATCTCACCTCCAGGACTGTAGTCTCTAGCAGGCCACTAGAGATTACTCACTCTACTGTCGGCACCACCATCATCGTGTTGGTGTATATGCCCTAGGACCTAGTTTTGGTCAACTTATGTACTACTTGACATTGATATTTATATATCATTCTGGCATTGTCGTTATCATTGTTTGACTACACCTGCGATTGTATACTTACATGATAATGTCCCTGGAGACAGATTGGATCTGTGCTCAAATAATTGTCCCCAGTCAATGTACCTCAGTGGATATGGGACAGCTCTGGTACTTGAGAGACTGGTATGTGGGCTAGTTAGGCACATGGTGCTAACGCAGACACATGGGTATATCATTGGAGGATATACTGGATAGACCCGCTATGAGGCTATGACTTGGTGTCATGAGTTATCCTCATAAGTGACAGGAGATGCATTGATCCCTTGACTTGAGGTCATTGATCATTCTGTATGGTTAGGGACTTGCTTTGATACAACCTAACACCTTGCCGTAGCTGGGAGGTCATAACGGTTGAGCATGTCACGACCCATATGAGAAGATCAATGGACAGACATAGGATTTGCCCCTTCCCTAAGGAAGTATGATATCCATGGAGCTCCTTTATGGTTCTATGACTGAGAGTGTATGGCCATACCCAGGTGAGAACCTGTTTTAGTCATAGCCATGAGATTGGATGAAAACAAGTGGTGACACACTTGTCCAATCGGATATCAGTACGGCAAAGAGACTGTAATGCATCTGTACCTAGTTGCGATGATGGGGATGTCGATGTCGATATCCATTCCAATGACCTGGGTAGCAGCGATGCACTGCTAGGTGCCACTCACTGCTTGTGATGACCTCTGGTCAGCACTGCCAGCGTTAGAGGAACCTACAGGGTCGCACACCTTGATACTTGAGTTCTCGTATTGATCGGGAAGCCTTATGATCGAGTTATTGGATAACTTGGATCTAATTGGGAGATTTCATCAGCGCCAATGGGCCTGACGAGATGGAAGAATATTATTGGAGCCAAACTTCATTTTTGGCAGGTTGACTCGTATTTGACCATGGTTGGTCACATTTGGATTAGGGTTGCATTGGATTGGATCCAAGTGCTTAATCAACCCATGTAATGAAGTTTGGGCTAGCTCATTATCCAATGAGGCCCAATAACAAGTTCTCATGAAGAGATGAGAGGCTAAAAGGGTATAATGGGGAGAAACATGAACCATTAAGCGCCTAGCGGCATAATGGGGTCATGTTGGCGCCTTTGCTTCATTATGGAAGTAAAGGGCGCCTCCCCTCTATTCCTAGGATGGAATGCATGCCTCTATGGCATTGCTTGGGGTGCAAGGCAAGGCCTTGGCGCACAAGGAAGGGCGTGGGGAACAATAAGGAATGGTTGAATGAGAATTATGGAAATGTCTTGGAGACTTTCCTTATCTCAAACCTCCTCATCCTAGCCCTACACTTGTCATGATCTTAGCCATTACCCTAACCACCTCTTGCCCTATAAATGTGACCCTAGTCGCCCCCTCTTGCGTGTGATCAATCCTTGAAGGCGTGAACACAAGGAGAGGGGCGAGTGCTTGGAGCAAGGGCGCATCTTCTTCCATAACCGCAAGCCTCTTCCTCCTTTCCTCTTGGCGCAAGGGGATCTAAGGCTTGGCGGCTTGGATAGTTTCCCTTCTCACTTGGCGCATCTTTTCTCTAGGTGGCGCAAGTGAGTTAGAGAATCTCCCTAAGGCTTGGATCTTCTTCCCGAGGCTAGCACCGGGCGTGGAAGAAGAGAACTCAAGAGATCCGTGTGTGCGAGACTGCAGAGGGCGCACACTTGGACGCCTACATCGGCATTGCTCCACATTGCTCTTAAGGTATTTCCTAACTCATCGTGTCGACTCCCTTGCTTGCGATCTTCACTGGGTTTTTGGGACCGGCCTGTTTCGGGGACATTCTTCCGCTGCGAAAAATGTATGTCTATAACTCTAAAAAATTGTAAAATGTCCCCGGAGTTTCCCAACAGTGGTATCAGAGGGACTTGCAAGACTCGAACGATGTTTTATGCTTTTCTTCCATGCTCACATGCCATATCTCTATTTTCGTAAATAGCATGATGCATGGCAATCGATTTTTCTAAAAGTAGAAAAATTAGGGTTTCTTGTTTCTATCATCCTCTCAATCTCTTTTGGATTTTTGGACTGTTTTTCTTGTTTGATTTAAAGATCAAAGGTGCACGTAATTTTGTCAAGTAGGACGGGCATTGTGTCTTCGGACTGGCCAAGTCTCTTGATCTGACAAAATTGCCAGCCGAAAGGATCTCTGAAATCATCATGAAAAATAAATCGCAATAAACCAAAAGACTTGTGAGAAGAAGATGAGAAAAAGAAACTGATTTTATGAAAAAGTAAAATTTCAGATTTTATGTTTTTCATGAGCATGTAGAATTGCATGAGTAAATACCTTGACTGCGCATGATGTTGTGATCATTAATCATGCCCCCTTTTGCATGCATGCGATCTATGTTGGGAAACCCCGGGGACATTTTACATTTTCAGAGCCATAGACATACATATTACGCAGCAGAAGAATGTCTCCGAAACAGGCTAGTCCCAAAAACCCAGTGAAGATCTCTTGCGAGGGGGTCGACACGATGTGATAGTAAGTACCTTTAAGCAATTGGAAGCCGATGTCGACGAAGGCGCCCAAGTGTTCGCCCTTTGCAGTCTCGCACACACGGATTCTTCAAGTTTTCTTCTTCCTCCCCGGTGCTAGCCTCGGGAAGAAGATCCATGCCTTAGGAGAGTCCTCCATGCAATTTGCGCCATCACCAAGATGTGATGCGCCAAGGAGATGGAAGGAGAAGGGAACGCCGCCAGCCTTCTTGTTCCTTTGCGCCAAGGAAAGGAAGAGGAGAAGGATGAACCATGCTTGCGCCCTTGGTGGAAGAAGAAGAGCTCTAAGCTCTCCAAGCTGTCGCCCTCTTGTGCTTCACGCCTCCAAGGAATTAGCATCATCAAGAGAGGGGGCGGCAAGGACTTATTTATAAGAGCAAGAGGCGGTTAGGGGAGAAAGGCAAGTCTTGACAATTAGGGCATGATTCTAGGAGATTATTTAATCAAATATACTGATTAAATCTCCACTCCCATATGCGCCTAAGACTTGCCAAAGCAAGTATCAGCCATATGCGCCCATATCATGCCATATGAGGCATTAATCCCATCTATGCGCCTAGACCTAGTCAAGGCAATATAATGGATTGCCTAATGTGGCTTGGGCGCAAGTCCTAATCCAATTAGGACTCTAATTATGTTAATAATCAGCCCACAATTGTCAAACACAATCCAATCAATTATCTTGGGTGATTTAATCACCTAGGAGATACCAAACAAGGCATAGGCGCAAATTCTAGTCCAACTAGAATCCCATATGCGCCTATCCCATTAATTCATCCCCATTATACCCTTCAAGCCTCATAGTCCTTTAATACAACTTATTAGCAAGCCCAACTAAACAATGGGCCAAGCCCAAAGTCCATTATGCATGTTAACCAAGCTATTGGATCCAATCCAATTTAACCTATGGTCAAATGAGGTTAACCATGGTTAGTTTGATCAATATGCCAAAAACAGAAGTTGGCTCCAATAAGTTTCTTCCATCTCATCAGGCCCATTGGCGCTGATGAAATCTCCCAAATAGATCCGAGTTATCCAATAACTCGATCTAAATGCTAACCGATCAATATGAAAACTCGAGTATCAAGGTGTGCGACCCTGTAGGTTCCTCTAACGCTGGCAGTGCTAACCAAAGGTCATCACAAGCAGTGAGTGGCACCTAGCAGTGCATCGCTGCTACCCAGGTCATTGGAATGGATATCGACATCGACATCCCCATCATCGCAACTAGGTACAGATGCATTACAGACTCTTTGCCGAACTGATATCCGATTGGACAAGTGTGTCACCACTTGTTTTTACCCAATCACATGGTTATGACTAAATCAGGTTCTCACCTGGGTATGGCCATACACTTTCAGTTATAGAACCATAGAGGAGCTCCATGGATATCATGCTTCCCTAAGGAAGGGGCAAATCCTATGTCTGTCCATTGACCTTCTCATATGGGTCGTGACATGCTCAATGACAACCGTTATTACCTCCCAACTACGGCGAGGTGTTAGGTTGCATCAAAGCAAGTCCCTAACCATATAGAATGGTCACTGACCTCAAGTCAAGGGATCAATGCATCTCCTGTCACTTATGAGGATAACTCATGACACCAAGTCATAGCCTCATAGCGGGTCTATCCAGTATATCCTCCAATGATATACCCATGTGTCTGCGTTAGCACCACGTGCCTAACCTGCCCACATACCAGTCTCACAAGTACCATAGCTGTCCCATATCCACTAAGGTACATCGACTGGGGATTATAGTTCGAGCACAGATCCAATCTGTCTCCAGGGACATTATCATGTAAGTACACAATCGCAGGTGTAGACAAACAATGATAACGACAATGCCAGAAAGATATATGAATATCAGAGTCAAGTAGTACAAAGATGGACCAAAACTAGGTCCTAGGGCATATACACTAACAATGTATCCTCGTGAGGCCTGCGTGCCGCTTTTCTTTTTATTTTTGACTAAGAAGAAGATTAGGGTGGCGCATGTGCTTGGAGCTTAGCGCTTGCATACCTTGGATGGTGATGCAACAAGCAAGAGGCGCAAACCTGCTTAGTGGCGCAAGACCATGGCATTGGCCGAACCTATGGGGAACTTTTAAAGTGTACCTCTAGGGTTTGAGAGCTAAACCATGAGAGAGGGACCTTGAAGCCAACCTTGAAGTTCAAGCTAGAGGTCAGCTAGGCTAGGTCTATTTTTTGGGGCTTGAGTTCTAGGACAAGAGTTGAACCTATTTCATGGCATGGATTGGTTCAATGTCTTGTATAGGATATGATCACATCATCCTTTACTGCTTTTATTATTATCTACAGAAGCATGCCTGAAATGTTTTACCGTTATGTTATCACTATAGGATTGCATGCCTGTAATGATAGACATAAGATAAAACTGAGATGATGAGAGTTTAAACAAAAACCCTCAATTAAAATATCAAGTCTGGTAGCCTTCTAACGCGTAGCCCTCACTAAGCTATCGATCAGTGGAGTTGTGAATTGTTTCCCACCCTCGTGGGACACACTCACTTATCTTTAGAAAGTGCGTGGTGGCAATGGTTTCCCCAGTCCAGTTTTAACCTGGGCGTGCCTTCGCAAGGAAACTCGTTGGCCCTGGGCATAACGGTTAGGAATGGACTTGACTAGAAGTTCACATGTGCTGGGCACATGGTGAAAGTCTAGAGGCATCGTTGAGAGGTAAAGGTTTCATGTTGTATCCAGCCCTCGCTGGACATGAAATGCCCAGACTGTCTCAACAAGGGGAGTTGCTTGGAGCAACCGGCCGGCGCGCCCACCTTAGGAAGCATGGGTTACTTTGTGCATCTCATCCCACCCTCGTGGGACGCGAAGCCTCATGTGAAATAAGGATCCCATCTCACTAGGAAGTCTTAAACTTCCCGATTGACTTTGTGGGTTGTCAATGCGAATTTAAAATAGTGAGAGCAGAAATCATTTAAAACAAGTCCAGTTTAAATGATTCGAAGTAGTACTAATCTGTTCTTCTTGGGTGTTGTAGAACAATGGCTACGAACACTGGCGGATTATCACTACAATCACTCCTTGATAAGGATAAGTTAGTTGGAACTAACTTTATGGACTGGCATCGGAACTTGAGGATAGTCCTCAAGCTCGAGAAGAAGCTGTATGTCCTTGAACAGCCTCTTCCTGCGGCTCCTCCGCCTAATGCCCGAACGGCAGACAGAGATGCTTATAGAAAGCATCAGGATGACTCTTTGGAGGTTGCATGTCTTATGCTAGCCAGTATGGCACCTGAACTGCAGGTGCAATATGAGGAGCAGAACGCTTTTCAGATGATTACTCGTCTGAAACAGATGTTCGAGGCTTAGGCTAGAACTGAGAGATTTGACACCGCCAAAGCAGTCTTTCGGTGCAAGTTGTCTGAAGGTGCACCAGTGAGACCCCATGTTCTCAAACTCATTGGGAATGTGGATCATCTTAGGAGACTGGGATACACCATAGACAACGAGCTGGTTGTGGATCTTATTCTTCATTCCCTGCCCCCTAGCTTCAGTCTGTTTATCATTAACTTCAACATGAACCGGATTGAGTGCACACGGGAGGAATTGATGAATATGCTCCAAACAGCCGAGCGAGAGATGGGTAAGACCAAACCCAATTCTGTTCTTTTGGTCCCTGCGACCAAGAAGATAAAGAAGAAGGGTAAGGCACGTGCTAAGAGCAGTGCCAGAGGTCCTACCAAAGCACTGAAGAAAAAGGCGAAGAAGTCAAAGGAACAGAGGTGTTTTCACTGTGGCGAGCAGGGCCACTGGAGAAGGGACTACAAGCAGCTTCAGAATGAGGAGAAGAAAGGCTTGGCCCAATCAAGTCATCAACAATATAAAACAAGAATATACTCATCATCATCACAAAATATCATCATAAACACTAAATATATCATCATGTATACTACAACCATATCAAAGATAGCTCATCAGAATATCGAAATATCATAATACAACCTCATCAAAAAAGCATGTGAAACAGAATAGCAGTGTCGGTGGTTATAGAGGTGTAGAAGCATCAAACTCAATAATCATGAGATGTAAAGTGATATATCCATATAATCACATAAGGCTCAAATAATGCAAAGGATGTAAAGTGATAGATCTAAGAGAAGAAAAGTGTAGATAATCATATCAAATCAAATAATCACAGGAAAGTGCAAACAATACTCACAAAACTATATAGCAAGCTCTGACCAAAAATACATAAGGCTCAAACCAAAAATAGTGTCGGGGTAGATGCTGCTAGGTCCAAAGATGTGCCTTTTCAAAATTTTTCCTGCACAATTTAAGGTACATAAGGCTCAGTCTAAAAATAGTCTCTAAAAATAATAATGATAAAAAAATAATCTTCTCCAAGGAGAATCCGAGATGTCGCCGGAGGTCTAAAGAGGATGCCAGTGGAAAAAGCTGATGCAGCTGAGAAGCAAAAGTGGAACAGAGGCTAGCTGAAAAGCTGCTAGCAGTGATGGTGGTGCCGATAGTAGAGTGAGTAATCTCCAGTGGCCTGCTAGAGAATATAGTCCTGGAGGTGAGATCGTCGGCCGGTGGGTGTGAGAGATAGCACTGCATAGAAAAAAAATCAATCACTAATGAAGAGTCTGCTGCATAAATAAAATAAATGGAATAAGAGGCAGCAAAAGAAGTAAGAACCTACAGATGGTATAATCTAGTGTCGACGGCTGGATACAGTGATGACAGAGGCAGATGCAGTGGTGGCTAGAGGTGGAAGACAGTTGCTCTTGAAGATTTCTGAATCTGGAGGCAAAATAAGCAATAACTGGTAGAAAGCAAACTGTGCAGTTTTTGAATTTTTTATGAAAAGTAGCCATACCCTAGAATAAAATTTAATGATCCAAATAGAAAATGGGCAGAACCAAGTTGTAGAATAAGATATGTTCTTTTCAGACGTATGAAAATTAAAGGATCAAAATCTGTCGGGAATTTAGGGTATCAACAGAAAGAAGGCTACTCAGATTACAAATCTGCAAAAACTGCACAAAAGTTAATCAAATTCGCAAAGTTGCTATGTGTCCTAGAATGATCGGAAAATATTTTCATGAAAATAACTATTCTATGAGATAGAACGACACACGAACTTCATATTCCAAGTGAAAAATCTGGGTTTCAACTTATTTAAGCATCTTAAAAAGTTGCAGCAAAAGTGTAAATCAGATTAGTCAAAAGAAAACTGCCGCAGAAATTAATCATAATCAAAAAGTTGCTATGTGTTTTAGAATGATCCATGAACTTTAAAATTCAGAAAAAATATCCAGATAATAGACAAAGATGAGTACTTCGATGTTGTGCCAAAGATCAAAATTTTTCGTGACCCAGTTTCTTAAAATCACAGCGAGAAAACACCTACTCAAGTAAGCAGAATGCAGAAAGCAGGTTTCATATTACGGCACCGTTATTATCCCTTACGGTACTGCAGTATTTTTCAAAAAACTCTCGGGGAAGAAATCACTCAAAATTATGGCACGTGAAAAATGTTATGGCGGTGCCGTAAAATACCAAAAAAAAAAAAAAAAACTCATGGGTGGAAATCAGACGAAAAATACGGTGCCGTAAAATGGACTACGGCAGTGCTGTTTTTTGCGCAAAAATTATTTTCACCTACAAAAAAGAAGAAAAATTAGTTGTAAAAATTAACTAAAATAAAGGAAACTAAACTATGGTAAAAGTGCTTGGGTTGCCTCCCAAGAAGCGCTAATTTTAGGTTCATAGCTTGACCAAAAATCAAACATTATGGTGAAGCAGGTGAATCAGTTCCAAAGTAAAGAGCAAATAATTTTCTACATTTTCTTTGTCCAAAAAGTTTAGCCACTATTCCAAAAATCCAGAATTGCTTATAAATCACAATCAAAGTTGCTTTCTCAAATATGTAGAAATCAAAATCAATATATTCAATAATCTTCCTATGTTTGTGAGTGAGCAAAATCATAAGTCCTTTCTTGAAATTCATGTCCTCAATTACAATAGGACTTTGATCACAAGATATAAGCATTGGATCATCATAATAAGTTTTATGTCTTTCATTAGATTCCTCAATAAAGCATAAATTCTCAAATACATCAGAAGAGTGAATATCAGATATGGGCAAAGCACCAGAGTGTGGTTCATTCAAATCCTTTTCAAGTTCCTCAATCCCTTTATCAAATAACTTATCAATTTCAAAATTATCATCAAAATCAAAGTGAGACAGTTCAATTTTCCTATGTCTTTCCACAAATAATTCATCATCAGAAGAATCAAAATCAGAATCATACAAAAAATCATAATGAGATTTATCAGAATCAGTAGAATCAGAGTTAACTACAAAAGACTTATCATTAATCTCAGCAATATCACCAAAATCAAAGTGGGGCTCATCAATGTGTGTAATTTTCAACCCTATATCAAACTCATCAGATTTAACCATAAATGATACAACATCAAAAGAATCAATTTCAAAATTATCACTGGAATCGAGAGCAGATTTTTCAGAATCAATTTTTTCAAACTTTTCAACAAATAAATTATCAGTTGAATCAATTTCACAACAATCAAAATCTAAAGGAGATTCATTAATATATACATAAGGCTCAATCTCAAAACAATCATGATCACAGGGGAAATTTTCTAAATCAATTTATTCAGTATCAAACTCAAATAAACAAGTTTGTTGTGCAATCTGGGTTTCTAGCAATTCAGTATTAGCAGTCAAAGATTTTTCTTGAAAAGAAATTTGATTAACTAAACCCTTAAGATCCTCAGTTTGCTTACTTTGATTGGTCATGATTTGGCTCTGATTTGTCATAAATTTTTCTTGATTTGATATGATTTTCTCAAACATGGATTCTAACCTAGATTTTCCAGTATCCTCAAAGCATGTCACAGAAACATGATCAGAGCAATCATCATAAAAAGAAGTTTGATTTTCCCAACTAGAATAATAATGATCATCTTGATAACATGGTAAATTGGGATTTGCATGATTTCTAAATTGACATTCATAAAAATAATGATCATTAGATTTACAAATATTGCATCTAATAGAAGGAATGGAGTGTAATTTCAATATGTCCGCAAGAGTGTATTGTGAATAATCTTCATGCTTACCTTGTGGCATGTATACCTTACTTCTTTGAGATGCCCATGAATTGTGATGAAAAGACATATTTTCAAATCTATCAAAAACAGAGAGATAATCCAACACCAATCAATTAGAAAATTTTATTTTTTTATTTTTTTATTTTTTCAAAATATATAAAAAATAGAAAATCTAAAACACAAGCAAATTCACAAATTTTTAGATATCATAGCTCTGTCACAATGGTGAAAATCCAAAACCTACAAAAATAGACAACAAAGTTAAATCTAAAAACAAATAAAACCTAGTCTAGCAATACTAACAACTATTTTGACATTAACAAAACTAAGGTCCCCGGTAACGGCGCCAAAAACTTGTTGTATCCCAAGTTGTTTAGCGTGTACCTAGGACTAATCCCCGACAACGGCGCCAAAAACTTGTTGTACTCTGCAAGTGCACGGATACTCGAAGTAATAAAGAAAAGTATCGATCCCATAGAGATCTTATTGTTAAATACCAAATAGTTGTGTTTTTACTAGCTAAGCAATCGATTATGATGCAAATCAATGATGGAAAACACACGTAATTAGATAATCAGAGAGAAATATTGGGGCTAGGGTTTTATTCACTTTAATTTTCATGACTAGATATATATGGATGTTCATCAATCAAATTATAATTTGATAAAGACTTAATTTACTTCATAAGGGGATTATCTCATTTTCGTGCAGACAACCATGCAAAGACAAATCCTCACTTTCGCGCAAGATTTATCCCAAGCTGATGATAAGTAAATCATCAATCAAAGAACTCAAGATCACTTTTGTGCATCCGAATTCTAGGTTGATTGTCTCGAGCGGAATCTCGAGGATCACTTTCGTGCATCCGAGACTCAACACAAGTTATACCTATGGTTCTCCAATGTTCCGATCCTCACTTTCGTGCAAGATCTCCACGTTTGACACACTAAATTAATCCTAGGTTCATAATCATCATCAAGTCAATTAGTCATCTAAAATAAAGAAATGAGAACGTAACCTAATTTCTTACGGTGAGTTCCTATTAATCAATTTTAGGGTTCCAGTTCTCAAACATGTCACCTTTCGGTCCTTAATGCAAGAACTCTATTCATGATGACAAAAAGTAAACTAAGGAGAAACTTAGAACAATAATCACATAGGTAAAATTATCAAAGTAGAATAATCATGATGAAAGCAAAAGATTATCTAGTCATTAAGAAAATCAAAGGGAATTACTCCCCCATGTCCCAAAGATATGTCTAAGCTTGCATGGAGAAGAAAATACAATAATCCATAATTTTAGAAGATCGAAATTCAACTAGAAAAGAGGTTTTAGAAAAATACACCACGGCTGTAATACAAATTACAGCCGTATTTTGTAAGGAAACTCGCTGTGAACAGTGCCCGAGAGCTTCTTTCATTGATTCCTCCTCCGACTGAACTCCTTTTCCTATGAAACTTCTGGGATATTGTCTTCCCCTCCAGGCGAAGCTTCTGCATGAAAATCATGGCCTGAGGTGCCCTCTACGCCTCTCAGCGTGAGGCCAAACCCTAACCATCTCTCTGGCGATTGCTCCCTCGATTCTGGATAAAAATTCTTTCCTTAACTTCGTGTCTCTTCTCCTCTTAAAGACTAGTCTGCAGCAACTTTCAGATTTCAATTTGGAGCTATAGATCAAAAGTTATGGCCCGTGCAAGAATCGGACCCGCAAAACTCGCGAATTTGACTTGAAAATACGGCCGTGTTATATTTTACGGCAGTACCGTATTTTTGCTCGCGCGTTCTGTTCTGATGTTGTGTCAAAAATATGGTACCGTGGAATGGTTTACGGCACTGCTGTAAAATCGGCTGAACTCTCAGGTTGAAAACATCTGGAAAATACGGCGCGTGTAATTCCTTAAGGCAGTGCCGTAAAATCAGCAAAGGTCTCTGTTCTGAAAACGCTCAAAAATACAGCCCGTAAAATGGTTTATGGTAGTGCCGTATTTTTGGCAAAATCTTCTGTTCGGGCTCTCTCCAAATTACGGTAGTGTTCTTGATTTTACGGTAGCGTACGAAAATACGGTACCGTAAAATAGAATACGACACTACCGTATTTTTTTGAGTTGCTCCGTTTTGCGTGGAATTTTTTTGGGTGATCTTCTCTTGACGATGGTAACTCTTTCATGTCTTTGATTTTGCTTGAAAATGCCTCAAAATAGTGCCTTTTTACCTGAAAAACATGAAAAACCAAAATAGAAGTAGACTTTGCAATATTTGACGTATTCAACATAAAAACTAGTAAAAGATCCTCAATTTAGCATGAAAAGATATCTAAAATGATATAAAATATACTATATATTTTGGTGTCATCAACATCCCCATCATCGCAAATAGGTATAGAAGCATTATAGTCTCTTTGCTGAAGTAATATCCGATTGGACAAGTTTGTCACCACTTATTTTCACCCAATCACATGGTCAGGACTAAATCAGATTCTCACCTTGGTATGGCCATACACTTTCAGTCATAGAACCATAGAAGAGCTGCATGGATATCAAGCTTCCCTCAGGAAGGGGCAAATCCTCTATCTATCCATTGACCTTCTCATATGGGTCGTGACATGCTCAATGACAACCGTTATGACCTCCCAACTACGGCGAGGTGTTAGGTTGTATCAAAGCATGTCCGTAACCATATAGAATGGTCAATGATCTCAAGTCAAGGGATCAATGCATCTCCTATCACTCGTGAGGTTAACTCATGACACCAAGTTATTGCCTCACAGCGGGTCGGTCCAGTATATCCACCACTGATATACCCATATGTCTGCGTTAGCACCTCGTGCCTAACCAGCCCATATACCAGTCTCACAAGTTCTAGAGCTGTCCTATATCCACTCAGGTACATCGACTGGGGACAACTATTTGAGCACAGATCCAATCCGTCTCCAGGGACATTACCATGTAAGTACATAATCGCAGATGTAGACAAATATAGATAACGACAATGCCAGAATGATATAAGAGTATCAATGTCAAGTAGTACAAAGATGGACCAAAACTTGCATCGGTATCTTGTTGCAATGATGGGGATGTCGATACTGATATCCATTCCGAAGACTTGGGTAGCAACGATGCACTACTAGGTGCCACTCACTGCTTGTGATGACCTGAGTTCATCACTGCCAACGTCAGAGAAACCTACAGGGTCGTACAACTTGAAACTCGGGTTCTCGTATTGATCGGGTAGGAAGGGACTTATGAGATGGAAGGGACTTATTGGAGCTAACTTCATTTTTGGGCCAGATGGGCCAAATGGGCCCAATAGGTCAAATGGGCCAAATGAAGTCTAAGCTTAGAGTATGGACCAATGGGCCTCCAAGCCCAATGGCCGTGAGGCCTGATCAGCCTTGAGGCCCAATGGGCCATTAGGCGTAATGGGCCATGACAATAAGTTGCCTTGGCCCAATAGACATCATGGTGAATTAAATCATGTATTTAATTCTGGGAATTAAATTCTGTATTTAATTCTGAGTTTAATGATGAATTTAATTATGTATTTAATTACAAATTTAATTCTGAATTTGAAGAGTCATGCCATTAATGGCCATTATGAAACTTTAATTCAAGGTTTTAATGGGTCATTATGAGACTTTAATTCAGAGTTTAATTCTGTAATGAATTTTGAATTTAATTCTATAATTAATGACGAATTAATTCAGAGATTAATTATGAATTTATTGCGGAATTCAAAGGGTCACCATGATTTCTATAAAAGAAGGGGTGGAGTGTCCTTGGTGCCTACTTGATCTCTTGTGAAAGATTTCTCTCCTTGGCGCCTACTCCATTCTTCCCTCTCTTCTGTGCGACTGCAAGGTTGGACCTTGGCAGATTCTTCCACCATTCCTTCTCATCTTGGCATCTCCTTCTTGTGGGTAGCGCAAGCTCTTGAGGATTTCTCCTAGAGGCGTGGATCTTCTTCCCGAGGCTAGCACCGGGCGTGGAAGAAGAGAACTCGAGCGTCGGCTATGTGCGAGACTACAGAGGGCGAACATTTGGGTGCCTGCATTGCATCCTTTTCTTCGCTACAAGGTATCATCTCCTACTCACTGTGTCGATTCCTTCGCATGACTCGATCTTCTGGGTTTTTGGGACTGGGCTGTTTCGGGGATTGATTCCGCTGTGCATGTCTTTAAAATTTTAAAATCCCCGGGGTTTCCCAACAGTGGTATCAGAGCCAACTTGCGAACTCAAACGGTGTTTTAGGCTTTGATTCTATGCTCACATGCCATCTGAATTTTTTCAAAAATTTGCATATGTGCATGGCTTTTCTAGGTAGGAAAAACTGTAAGTTTTTCGTTCCTAACATCTATTTGATTTCTTTGGTTTTTCGCTTTCTTCACATGGTGGGATGGACCCATATGTGAGAGAATTAATTTCTCCCCACGCATGTAGGATAGACCTACTGTGTGGGTCTTGTCATGATTATGGGGCATGGTGATTGTCCTAATTTTGGTAGGTTAAGGATTGCAAGGGTAGGCGGCAAGCGTACTTGGAGCATGCATGCGTCACTTGTAGACTCTAGAGAGAAACAAAAAAATCCTAGATTTGTGAACAGACGTTGAGGTTGAAAGACATGTTTTCTAAGAAACTAAAACTGATGTTTTATGTTTTCATGAGCATATAGAAAAGCATGAGATAGATATCTTGATTGTGCATCGTGTTGTGGTCATAGTCAAGTGATGACACAAAAATTCATAGTAAATTTTGTGCCATTTGATAGGTCTTTTGTGTCATATTCATGCTCTTTTGCTTATTTTTATGCCTTATTTATCAAATATTGCAGAATCTACACCTTTTCTGGTTTTTGATGATTTTCAGGTAAAAAGGCATCATTTTAAGGCGTTTTTAAGCAAATTCAGATGCATAGATGAATCCTCATCATCAGGAAGAGATTACATGTCAATTTTCATGAAGAATTGAAGCCTCAAACCAAATTACGACAGGGCCGTGATTAATATTATGGTACCATGGTTTCACTGAACCTACAGAACAAACCACGACAGTACCAAAATTTCGGAGCACTACCGTAATTTGGGGTGAATTTTGAATAGAAAGATTTGCAGATATTACGGCACTGCCGTAATCCATAGTACGGGCCATAATTTCAGTCCAATTTTCACACGAGAGATTTGATGAGTTTACGGCACTACCGTAATGAATATCACGGGCCGTAATCCTAGTCGATTTTTGTACAGAAAGTTTTGCAAAAATTATGGCACTGCCGTAATCAAAACCACGGCCGTAATTATGACCTGGACTTGCGATTTTCACGGATATTTTTTGAAGCCTGATTCTTGCACAGATGATTTCAGACGATCTAGACCATCAATTTGAAATCTGTAAAAAGGGAAATACTCAGATGATCGAGGAGAGGAGACACACACGAAATACTCCAGAAGTTTCAAAGCGAAAGGAGATCGATTGGAGGAGAAATCAACAAAAGAAGCATCGCCATCACTGTTCATCGTGCCTTCTAGAGTAAAATTACGGCTGTAATTTTCATTACAGCCATGCTGTTATTTGATTTCCTCTTTCCTTTTGATTTTTAATCCTTTGAAACAATGGTTTATTGTAATTCTTCAACTATGCTAGCTTAAACACTTCATGGGACATGGGGTGTAATCCCCTTAATTTCTTATGACTAGATGACTTTTATTTCGTCAAGATAATTTTAATATGATAATTCTACTTATGTGACGATTGCTTTTAATTTCCTTAGATTTATTTTATCAGCATGATTTAGAGTTTTTGTGATATGGACTGAAAAGTTATTTGCGAAAACTTGGAACCCAGAATTGAATGTTAAGAACTCATCGTAAGAAATTAGATTTGTTCTTATTTCTTGATTTTAGAAGTATATTGCCATGATGATAATATGAATCTAGGATTGAGTAATTGGAATAAACATGATGATACGGTGAGAAATCAAGTATCGGATTGTTGAAGAACCTTAAGTAGAACCTGTGAAAATTAAAATATGAAAGTATGTAGTTTTCACTTGAGATAATTGACTTAGGATTTGGATGCACGAAAGTGATCTTTGAGTTATTTGTCAATGATTTACTTATCTTTAACATTGAATAGATCCTGTGCAAAAGTAAAGATTGGTTCTTTGTAAATTATCTGTGCGAAAGCGAGATGATTTCTTTATTAAGTAAATTATATCTTTATCATAATAAAATTAGACTAACGACCTCTTATTTAGATTTAGTCATTGAAATTAAGGTGGATGAAACTCTAGTACCAGTTTCTCTCTCTGACTTTTTCGTCTAGTTTCTGATAGTTTGCTTTCATCATTTTCAATTGCCTAGCTAGTGAAAAATTGATTATTCAGTACTTGACAAACGAGGTCTCTGTGGTTCGATATCTTAATTATTATTTCGAGTATCCGTGCACTTGTGAACACAATAAGTTTTTGGCGCCATTGTCAAGGACCTTGGTTTTTGTCAATATTGAAGATATTGAAAGTATTGCAAGACTAGGTTTTGTTTTATTTACTGTTTTCTATTCTTTTTCTGCTTATTTTGAGTTATTTGATCTATCTACTTGTGCATGCGCATGAATCTTAGATCAGGACCTCTAGTTTCTCTAGACTCTGAGATTAACAAAACTCTTAGACTGCGTAGAAACTTTGATTTGAAGGAAGACAAGAAGAAGAAGTAGTCATGGCAGAAAGAAGATCACTTAGGGACTATGCAGCCCCCAATCAACAGGAGATAGATTCTAGCATTGCTAGACTAGTTATTGAGGCTAACAATTTTGAGATCAAGCCTGCTTTCTTATATATGATCCAGCAAAATCAGTTTGGAGGATCACCACTTGAAGATCCTAATCAACACCTTGGTTTGTTTCTTGAATTATGTGATACAATTAAGATTAATGGTGTTTATAATGATGCACTGAAATTGAGATTGTTTCCTTTTTCTCTTAGGGACCGTGCATGCTCTTGGCTTCAGGCTCAACCTACTGGTACCTTCACCACATGGGAACTACTATCAAATGCCTTCTTGATGAAATACTTTCCACCCAGCATGATCATCCAATTGAGAAACCAGATAACAAGCTTTACACAGAAGGATGACGAGTCTTTTAGCGAGGCATGGGAGCATTTTAATGATTTACAACGGAAGTGTCCTCACCATGGCCTTGAAAATTGGGTTTTAATACATACTTTTTACAATGGTTTGCTTTATAATACCCGACTAACTGTTGATGCTGCCGCAGGAAGAGCTCTCATGAGCAGAACCATTGAAGATGCTTTCAAGTTGCTGGAAGAGATGGCTTTGAATCACAACCAGTGGACTACAGAGAGAGGAGTGCCGTATCGACCTTCTCAGGGTAAGAATGAAAGTGATAACTGGCGCACCTTGGCTGAAAAAGTAGATTCTTTATACAACAGATTTGATTCTTTTCAAATGCAAACTTCTGCAGTTTCATCTTCTGTTGTGTGTGATATTTATGGTAATAATGGTCATTATTCTGAAGAGTGTAAACTCATTGCTAATCAGGGTACTGAACAAGTTAATGCTTTGGGGGGTTATAATCAAAGTAGAAACATTGATCCTTATTCTAGTACTTACAACCCTGGATGGAGGAGTCACCCCAATTTATCTTGGAAAAGTAACAACAATGTAGGGGGACAAGCTAAGAATAGAGGATATCCACAAAGACAAAATCAGAATCAAAACCAACCCCAAAATTCTAGTGTTGAGTCCATGCTTGAAAAGCTTATGGCTAATCAAAATCAATTCATGACAAACCAAAATAAGGAAATGGAAGATCTTAAGGGATTGGTTAGCCAACTTGCTTCTCAAGTAGGATCTTTAGCAGCCCACAATAAAATATTAGAGAACCAGATAGCACAACAGGCTAGCACATCTTACAGACCCCCAGGGAAATTGCCTGCTAAACCTGAACAAATGCTAGGGAGCACTGTAATGCTATCATTACTAGGAGTGAGAGACAATTAGATGAACCCAAAGGGAGATCTCATGATAATGAAAAAGAGCCTAATAATGAACATGACAATGAACTTGACTTGGAAAAATCTTTTGTGCATGAGCAGTCCCAAACTAGTTTGTCACCTCACCAAGGTGATGAGCCATGTCGGGTTGACATTTCTAAATCTAGTTCACCTGTACCTTATAGGCCACCTATACCTTTTCCCCAGAGACTAGTGCAAGCAAAGTTAGACAAACAATTTGGGAAATTTCTTGATGTTTTGAAAAAGTTTTATATTAATATTCCATTCACTGAAGCTTTATCTCAAATGCCCTCATATGCTAAATTTTTGAAAGAAATTTTGTCTAAGAAGAGAAAGATAGAAGACTATGGTACTGTGGCTTTAACTGTAGAATGTAGTGCTATTATCTAGAATAAGTTGCCACCGAAATTAAAGGATCCAGGTAGTTTCTCTATACCTTGTTCAATTGGGAGTGTGGCTTTTGAACGAGCCTTATGTGATTTGGGTGCTATTGTAAGCCTAATGTCATTATCTACTTGCAGGAAATTGGACATGGGAGAGCTTAAACCAACCTCAATATCTTTGTAGCTCACTGATTCATCGGTAAAGTATCTAGTTGATATTTTAGAAAATGTTCCAATTAAAATAGGTAAGTATTTTATTCCAGCAGATTTTGTTGTTCTTGAAATGGAAGAAAGTTCCAAAAATCCAATCACTCTTGGTAGACCCTTTTTAGCCACAGTAGGAGCAGTCATAGATGTTAGGAAAGGAAAACTCACATTTGATATTTGTGAAAATATAATTGAGTTTGATTTAATAGATTCATTGAAAAAAACATCACATTCAGGATCATGTTGTAGTATTGATGTGATAGATGATGTTGTTAGTGATATGCATAATTTATTTGATGAGCCATCTAATATTGAGACTGACACTTTTTCTGAGTGTGTGAGTAAATGATTTCAGGAGAATGCTAATTCAAAAACTGAAAAGAGAAAGAAGAAGAGACAGTGAAGAAGAGAAAGATTGAAACTACTTAAGAAAGGAAAAAGGTTCTTGGGTAAAGTTGGATACTATTTCTTGAATAAGCCTTATGTACCTAGAAGTGGAGAACAAAATAAAGAGAAGTCAGAATGGCAACCAAAGGCACCACCACGATCAAATCTGAGTGCAGAACGGTCAAGCTAATGACCTTTAAATTAGCGCTTTTTGGGAGGAAACCCAAACACTCTTTCTTTAGTTTATTCTCTTTTATTTTACTTTATTTTTATTTTTATTTTTAGGGTTAATTTTTCTTCTCTTTTTGCTGGTAAAATCGAGTTTTGGTGTAAATTACAGTACTACCGTAATGTAAATTACGGGCCGTATTTTCGGTCCATTTTCGAATAGTAGGTTTTAATGGCATTACGGCATTGCCGTAAGTATTTTTACATCCCGTATTTTTACGCCAAAATTTACCCAAGAGTTTATTTGCTTTTACGGCACTACCGTAAGCCTTTTCATGGGCTGTATTTTCATGAAATTCTTGATCCGAGAGTTTTCGTTATTTGTCCCGTATTACAGTAGTACCATAAATACTTTTACGGGCCGTATCTTTTTTTGTGATAGATTTTTATTTCTTAAAAAAAAATCAATTTTACGGTGCTACCGTAACTGATTTCATGGTGCCGTATTTTCAAACATTTTATCTGCCAAGAGTTAATTGAAGTTTTGCAGAAATTACGGTAGTGCCGTAATGATTTTTATGGTACCGTAATCTCTACCGATTTTTGACCCTAGAGTTTTGATCGTTTTTTGGCGGTGCCATAATCTTTTATATGGTACCGTGATTCTGGCACTTTTTCGACCCGAGAGTTTTGGACTTTTTACGGTACTGCCGTATAGACATTACGGCTCGTGTTTTTCGAATCCACAACATTACGGCACTGCCGTAACAGATATTACGGCCGTAATTCTATCGACCCACACGATTTACTCTGCCATTTTTAGGGTTTCTGTGCCGTGTTTTAAGGTTTTCCTCCACTCTCTTGCGCCGACCTTGAGCTTCTGTCCTTCTCCAACCTTCAAAGCTCACCAGCGACCCTTCCTATCCAGCTCCGGCCGCCGATCTGGTATTTTCTTGCCCGATTTTTCGTTTTGGCAAGTTTTGCGAGATTTCCGCCCCTTTCCTTGTTTCTTTCCGTTTCTTAGTCGATTACTGAAATTTCTGTTCTCATTTACTCCTTAGATGACAAGCTACTCTTCGTATTTTTTTTCTGGAAACATTTGACTAATTTTGGAGTGATTTTGAGCTTCAAACGAGATAAATCAGCTGTATTCTTCAAGATATTGTTTCACCCCCATCTTTTCTAGTTAAAATTTTGGGTTTAAGCTTGGATTTCACTTATTCTTGTTCTTATGATGCTGGTTGAGTGAAGATGTTCATTTCTGAAGAGGTTGAAAGTATGATATCTTTTAGAACTCAACATTTTTTTTGCTATATTGTGCTATAATTTCAGTTGCAGCCCTAGTTCAATACTTGTATTCAGAATGGCACCCAAAACCAAAACTGTGGTTTCAAAAAGAAGAGGCAAGGGACTAGCTGAGTCTTCAACCCCATCGAATCCTTATGGCATCATTTTTAGGGATGAAATCCAAGAGGCCAGATACATCTAATTGGTGGCTAGGAGAGTTGTGAATACCAAGTATGCAGATCGACACACATTGGAGGCACTAGGCCTTTATGATGATGTCTTCTGGACGTTCAACCAAATAAGGGCAAAATAATTTTTCCAAATGACACCATCCTCGTACCTTCCCTTGGTTTTGGAGTTTTTGAGTAGTCTGGATATGGGGCTTGATGAGTTCACTAACCAACATGCTGATGGAGAAATTACTTTCAGATTAGCCAACATTGAAAGGAAACTTACTTGGAGAGACATCTGGACCATCTTTCACTTATCATCAGGAGGATACACCCAAGTACCAGTGGGTTTCATAGAAAATGTTTTCTGGAACCAAATCACTAGTGAAAATCACTTTTATGTTGTCTCAGCTCATGCTTCGAAGATTTTGAATCCTTGTATGAAATATGTACATAGAGTTTTGGCCCACACAGTTTTTGGGAGAGGAGATAGTGACGACATGGTCCGTCAATCTGAGTTATATTTCTTATAGGGGCTATTACATGGATATCCAGTTGATATAGCTTTCTTTCTTATCAAGCACGTGGATAAGGTTGCTCGAGCTAAGAAAGGGGCAATTGTGATAGGGGGGGGGGTGATCACTCCTGTTGCCCTTCATTTGAATATAGAACCCTATGGAGTTGAAGTGGCTAAAGGGAATGCAAGGTTAGATATTGAGTCTTGCATAGCTATGATGATGATTGTTAGAGAGGGGGATACATTTTGTTTAGTTCTAGGACTTGGAGCACCTACTCTACCCCTACCCCACATTGAAAAGACTACAGTTAAAAATCAAGAAAATTGGAAGCTTTCACCGAGTGATGAAGAGGCCGCCTTCACACCACCTCTGGACTCTGTGCCACCACCAGCCACCTGGGGTGGAAGAGATGACCCATTTGAGATAGGTACAGATTCACCTTCCCACCATGCTGCAGATTCTTCTTATCATGCTAAAGGTTCTTCTCACATACCTAGTGGAGGATGGCCTAGTTCCCATGACCCAGGGTTTTAGGCTCTCTCTACTCAGATATACCGTCAGGAGCGGCGCATGGAGAAGATGCATGACTCCATGGGTAGGATGACTGACTCTATGCATCATCTACACCACGATGTTGAAGAGCTAGGAAACTACATGGAGGAGATGGGAAATTTCTTTTATGATCGATTTGGCTTCGAGGACACTAGGAGAGGTGGAGTCTACGGTGGAGATCAGGGAGCGCAGCAGGATGATCCTATGGACGCAGCTGTTGAGGACACCAAGGATATTAGATCAGATGATGATGAGTAGAATTTTGTGAGTATTCCTTTTTCCTACTGATTTGCATTTCATCTTCCATATCTTATTGATGTTTCATATGCTTATAGGGAAGGATGACTCTTCCAAACTCGTTGTGTCCGCCCACGCTATTTTGCCTTGTTTTTACTTGACTGCTTCATCATTCGATTGGGTTGTATGATGTTCAGATATTGATTCGATTGGGTTGTACTAATATATTCTGAGTTTGAATTTTTGATATTGATGCAATTGAGTTGTATGATATTTGATGATATGATTGAGATTGAGCAACTTGGAGGTGCATTCTGATGCATGATGACACGTGTAATTTTGGTTCTGAATGAGTATATGCAATTCCTATTGTTGTGATTATATTGTGATGTGTTCTGATTTTGAAGAAATTTTTGTCAATAATATGATTCTCTTGATGATGAATGAGTTTATGCCTATGATTAAGACTAGACCTATTGTGTTGAATTTATTTCTCTAATATATATCTGCCTATTGGAATTTTTCACTGATTGATGAATAAAATTTTGGGTGAACACGTTATTTCATGAATTTGGTTTAGAAAGTGAAGCTACTTCTTTAAATAAAATTAACATATGAGTATGATTTTTGAATTGATATTGATTGATTAGTTTAGTTGATGTTCATCCTATTTATTAGTCGTTGGGAATAAAGATTCCATGATCCATATAATAGTGAGTGATGACTCCCCTACTTGGCACTGCGCAAAATTGGCAGTGGTACCAAGGACATGGGTTGAAGTCAAAATGAGAGAAAAAGAAAAATCAAGAGAATGACTCCTCGTCTTGGCACCATGTTGATTTGTAGTGGTACCTAAGTTAAGAGTTGAAGTCCAAAGAAAAAAGCATATATCTATGTGGGTACATACCATGAGAGAAATCGTTTCACATTAACTCCACTATCTTTGGATATGAGTTCTATTATATTGATTATGTGATCAATGTACCCTAACTTCGTCACCAGAAAAAAAGGTGGTAATCGAATTAGAAAATGTGAACGATGCATAAAAGGGAGGAACTAAAAAATTCTGAGTGGAAAAAGATTTTGGAAATCCTATTCCTATAAACAAAAGTATGATAGGTTTGAACTGAAACTGGATGAAATTTTGAGATTGAAATTCTACTTATTGTACAAGCTGCAAAATTTTATTTGATTAAGTAGTAGATCTTGAGAATTGAATTCAAAGGATGATATGTTTATTTAAAATTTTATGAAATGATTGGTGAGAATTTTTCATTGGTGATTGTATTTTAGAAATTTATTCTTCGTGAGAAAGTCTTTTCCTTTGAACAATTTTTGATTTTGCTTGAGGACAAGCAAAGTTTGAGCATTATGTATTTGATAACACGAAAATTCATAGTAAATTTTGTGGCATTTGATAGGTCTTTTTGTGTCATATTAATGCTCTTTTGCTTATTTTTATGCTTTATTTACCAAATATTGCAGAATCTACAGCTTTTTTGGTTTTTGATGATTTTCAGGTAAAAAGCATTATTTTAAGGTGTTTTCAAGTAAATTCAGATGCATAGATGAATCCTCATCATCAGGAAGAGATCACATGTCAATTTTCATGAAGAATTGAAGCCTCAAACCAAATTATAGCAGGGCCGTGATTAATATTACGGTACCGTGGTTTCACTGAACCTATAGAACAAACCACGGCACTACTGTAATTTCGGAGCACTGCCGTAATTTGGGGTGTATTTTGAACAGAAAGTTTTGCAGATATTACGGCACTGCCGTAATCCATATTATGGGCCATAATTTTAGTCCAATTTTCACCCGAGAGATTTGATGAGTTTATGACACTGCCGTAATAAATATCACGGGCTGTAATCCTGGTTAATTTTTGTACAGAAAGCTTTGCAGAAATTACGGCACTGCCGTAATCAAAACCACAGCCGTAATTATGACCTGGACTTGCAATTTTCACAGATATTTTTGAAGTCCGATTCTTGCACGGATGATTTTGGACAATCTAGACCATCAATTTGAAATCTGTAAAAAGGAAAATACTCAGGAGATCGAGGAGAGGAGACACACACGAAAGCCCTAATTTTCATCCATGATCGAGGGAGAAATCAGAGTTTTTGCCGTCGCCCTAGGTTTCACCGCCGGGTAGCGTATAGTGCATCTTCGGCCATGAAATTTAAGGGGAAGCTACGCCTAGAGGAGGAGAACATACTCCAGAAGTTTTAGAGCGAAAGGAGATCGATCGGAGGAAAAATCAATAAAAGAAGTGTCGCCAGCGCTATTCTTCGTTTCTTCTAAAGTAAAATTATGGCTGTAATTTTTTATTACAGCCATGCTGTTATTTGATTTCCTCTTTCCTTTTGACTTTTAATCCTTTGAAACAATGGTTTATTGTAATTCTTCAACTATGCTAGCTTAAACAATTCATGGGACATGGGGTGTAATCCCCTTAATTTCTTATGACTAGATGGCATTTATTTCGTCAAAATAATTTTAATATGATAATTATGCTTATGTGACGATTGCCTTTAATTCTCCTTAGATTTATTTTGTCAGCATGATTTAGAGTTTTTATGATATGGACTGAAAAGATATTTGCGAAAATATGGAACCCTAAAATTGAATGTTAAGAACTCATCGTAAGAAATTAGGTTTATTCTTATTTCTTGATTTTAGAAGTATATTGCCATGTTGATAATCTGAATCTAGGATTGAGTTATTGGAATAAACATGATGATACTATGAGAAATCAAGTATCGGATCGTTGGAGAACCTTAAGTAGAACCTTAAGTAGAACCTGAAGACCAATGTATGGACATGGACAGACATTGTTTGAATGTACTTTGATAGATCTATTACTCTTTATATAGGCATGGTCGTTATTATGCAGACTTCTCTACCTGCGTTGATGTATTGAGTTGCATGTATAATGTCCCAGGAGTTTGGATTGGATCCATTCTCATAAGAAATCCCCAGACAAGGTACCTTAGCAGATATGGGACAGCTTTGGTACATGTGAGACTGGTGTATGGGCTGGTTAAGTGTGGGGCACAGTAACGCAGACATACAGGTGCATTGGATGCACTGGAGTGATCCACCGTGAGGATTGACTTGTCTAGTCAACAAGTCAATCTCACATGCAAGAGGTTTGCATTGATCCTTAGACTTGAGGTATTCATGTCTAGATTTGATGATGGGTATGCTTTGATACAGTCTTACGTCTCTCCGTAATTTGGGGACCAAAACGACTGTCATTGGGCATGTCATAAGTCACGTAGAGACGTGGATGACCAATAGTAGGATTTGCCCCTTCCTTATTTGAAGCATGATATCCACTCGGGGCGCCCCACCTTATTGGTGCATGACAAGAATGTGTGGCCACACTTGTTGAGTCATGACCAAAGCATTGGATTGATAAACTTGAGACTAATCCAATGGCAGGATATCAGTTTAGGCAAAGGGATCTATAATGCAATGGGAATCCTCGTTGCTTGTTAGAAGTTGTTGCCATAATGACTTAAGTCCTATGACATGGGTAGTAGTGATGTGTTGCTAGATACCCCTCACTACTTATGATGTTTACATCATTGCCATCGTCATATGGATCCTACGGGGTCACACGCAATAGACTCTTGACGTTGCTTTAATCAGAAGCCTTAGGATCAAGTTATTGGATAACTTGGATCCATTTGGAAGATTTCATCAGCAACAATGGGCCTGATGAGTCGGAAGAAAGTTATTGGAGCTAAACTTCATTTTTTGGCAGGTTGACCCGAAATTGACCTAGATTGGTCACATTTGGATTAGGGTTGCATTGGATTGGATCCAATGGCTTAATCAACCCATACCATGAAGTTTGGGCTAGCTCATTATCCAATGAGGCCCAACGCTAAAGATCTAAAGATCTATCCAATGAAGTTCATGCAGACAATCACGCAGGGATCAATCCTCGCATTCACGCAAGATCTATCCCAACGCTAAAGATAAGTAAATCATCAATCAAAGAACTCAAAGATCACTTTCGTGCATCCGAGTTCTAAGTTGATTGTCTCAAGCGGAATCTCGAGGATCACTTTCGTGCATCCGAGACTAAACACAAGTTCTACTTAAGGTTCTCCAACGTTCCGATCCTCACTTTCGTGCAAGATCTCCACGTTTGACAACTCGACTCTATCCTAGATTCATATTATTAAATCATGGCAATAAGATCACTAAAATCAAATAATTAAGAACAAACCTAATTTCTTACGGAAAGCTCCTAACATGCAATTCTAGGGTTCCAAGTTCTCAAGCAAGTCACCTTTCGGTCCTTATTGCGAGAACTCTAAACATGAATAATAACATCAATCTATGGAGAATCAAAGACAAGACAATCACATAAGTAAAATTATCATGGCAAAATTATCTTGACGAAATAAAAAGTATCTAATCATTAGAAATCAAAGGGATTACACCCCATGTCCCAAAATATGTTTAAGCTTGCATGGAGAAAGAAATATAATCAACCATAGTTTCAAAGTGGAAGAAATTGAAGAAGAAGTAGAAAACAACTTCACAACACGGCTGTAATATAAATTACAGCCGTATTTTCTGTGATGAACAGTGCTGTCACCGCTGTTTCATTGATTTCTCCTCCACCCGAACTCGTTTTGATTTGAAACTTCTGTGTTGTCTTTCTCTCCTCCAGGCGAAGCTTCTTCATGAAAACCAAGGCTTGAGGTGCCCTCTACGCCTCTCGGCATGAGGCCAAACCCTAGACGCCTCTCTGTCGATTGCTCCCTCGATACTAGATAAAAAATCCTTCTTTCACTTCTTGTGTGTTCTCCTCTTAAGGTCGAGTCTGCAGCAACTTTTAGATCTTAATTTGGAGCTCTGGATCAAAAGTTATGGTCCACGCAAGTTTTGGACCTGTAAAAATCGCATTTTTGAGTGTAATTACGGTACTGTAAAATATGTTATGGTAGTGCCGTATTTTCTGGGCAACTTTCTGGTCAAAAATTGATCAAAATACGATTCCATAAAATAGTTTACAGCCGTGCCATAGAATCAGACGAGTTCTCTGGTCTGAATTGTATGGAAAATACGGCACCGTGAAATAGTTTACGGCAGTGCCGTAATTTCGGCATGTGTCTCTGTTCTGAAGCGCTCCAAATTACGGCAATGTAATTTCTTACGGCGGTGCAGTAAAATCATGAAAACCTTCTATTTGGAAAATTTCACAAATTACGGCAGGTGCTCTAATATTACGATAGTGTACGAAAATACGGTACCGTAATATAGATTATGGCCCTGCCGTATTTTGGTTTGTTGCTCCGTTTTGCGTGAAATTTGTCATGTGATCTCCTCTTGATGATGGTAACTCTTCTATGTCTTCGATTTTGCTTGAAAACGCCTCAAAATAGCGCCTTTCTACCTGAAAATTATGAAAAACCAAAATAGAAGTAGACTTTGCAATATTTGATGAATTCAATATAAAAATAAGTAAAAGATCCTCAATTTAGCATGAAAAGATATCTAAAATGATACAAAATATACTATATATTTTGGTGTCATCAGCTATGATCACATCGCTTGTTTACTGCTTTCCATATCTGCAAAAAGCATGCTTGGATGTGTTTTATCGTTTTGTTATCACTATAGGATTGCATGTCTGTAATGTTAGACAAAAGATAAAACTAGGAGGATGAGACCTCGAAAACCCTCAAAATAATATCAAGTATGTAGCCTTCTGATACGTAGCCCTCGTCAAGCTATCGATCAGTGGTGTTGTGCACGATTTTCCACGCCCACTTATCTTTAGAAGGCGTGTGGTGGCAATGGTTTCCCTAGTCCAGTTAAAAACCTGGGCGTGCCTTCAGAAGGAAATTCTTTAGCCTTGGGCATAACGGTCAGTTTAGACTTGACTAGTTTTTCATATATGGCAGCCACGTGATGGAACTCTAGAGGCGGCCTCGAGAAGTTAGGGTTTTGTGCTGTTCTAACCCTCGCTGGGCACAAAATGCTTGAACTGTCTTGAGAAGGGAAAATGCCTAGGTGCAATCGGCCGGCATGCCCACCTTAAGAAGCATGAGTCCCTTTGTGCATCTCATCCCACCCTAGTGGGACACAAAGCCTCATGTGGAATAAGGATCTCATCTCACTAGGAAATCTCGGATTTCCTGATTGACTTTGTGGTTGTCAATTCGATTAAATAGTGAGAGCCATGATCATTTAATGCAAGTCCAGATTAAATGATTCGAAGTAGTACTAGTATGCTATCTTGGTTGTTGTAGATCAATGGCTACGAACAATAATAGATTGACACCGCGATCCCTTCTTGACAAGAATAAGTTGGTTGGATCCAACTTTATGGACTGGTATCTAAACTTGAGGATAGTCCTCAAGCTCGAGAAGAAGCTTTATGTTCTTGAGCAAGCTCTTCCCGCGCCTCCTCCACCTACAGCCCGAGTGGCTGAAAGGGATGCTTTTAGAAAGCATCAGGACGACTCTTTGGAAGTGGCATGTCTCATGCTAGCCACCATGGCGCCTGAACTTCAAGTGCAATATGAGGAGCAGAACGCGTTTCAGATGATAAGTCATTTGAAACAGATGTTCGAGGCTCAGGCTAGAACTGAGAGATATGACATTGCCAAAGTCAACCTTTCTACTTCTATGTCATGGGTATTGGATACCACATGCGGAGCTCATATTTCTACAAATATGCAGGGGCTCAAGAAAAGTAGATCGGTGCGGCCTGGAGAGTTTGACCTACGTGTTGGAAACGGAGCACAGGTTGCTGCTGTTGCCGTAGGATTTTTTGACGGTCTCCCTACCTTCTGGACTTCAATTAGAGTTAAATAATTGCTATTAGTCCCTTCCCTTACCAAAAACATTGTATCTATTCCTTGCTTGGTAAGGAAAGGATTTAAAATTGAAATAAAAGAGGACTCTTGTTCTTTTTCATTTGCAAATGTGTTTTATGGGAAGGGTACCTTATGCAATGGATTATATGTCTTGGACATGGATAACTATATATGTAACATAATCATAAAAGGATCAAACTGAGTGGTTCAATTGGTGCGTACTTTTGGCATTGTCGATTAGCCCATATAAACAAGAATCGCATTCAACAACTCCATGCAAATGGATTGTTAGATTCAACCTCCTTGGAGGAGTTTGATACTTGTGAGCCTTGTTTATTAGGGAAGATGACAAAAGCACCCTTCACCAAGATCGGTGAGAGGGCAGGAGGTTTGTTGGATCTCATACATAGTGATATGTGTGGGCCATTCAGTAAACAAGCCAAAGGAGGATACAACTACTTCATCACATTTACTGAAGACTTCAGTAAATATTGTTATGTCTATTTGATGAGACATAAGTACGAATCCTTCTAGAAATTTAAGGAGTTCAGTCATGAAGTAGAAAACCAGCTTGGTAGATCTATTAAGACTCTTCGATCAGATCGTGGTGGAGAGTACCTGAGCGGTGAGTTCTTTGACTATCTTAGAGAGTGTGAGATTCTATCCCAACTCACTCCTCCTGAAATACCTCAATGGAATGGTGTGTCTGAGAGGAGAAATCAAACCTTGTTAGACATGGTTCAATCTATGATGAGTCATGCAACTCTACCACCCTCGTTTTGGGGACATGCACTTCAGACAGCTTCTCTCATACTGAATAACGTTCCATCTAAGAGTGTCTCCAAGATTCCATACGAGGTAAGGAGTGGGAGATGCCCGAATCTCTCTTTTATTAGAGTCTGGGGATGTGAGGCTTATGTCAAACGTTAGGATTCTAGCTAGCTAGAACTAGGGATGGCAACAGGGTGGGTTGGGGGCGGGTTTTACCTTCCCCGCCCCGACCCCGCCTCTCCATACCTCATCCCCAAACCCGACTCCGAACCCGGCGGATCTATAAAATGGAACCCCATCCCCGACCCTGCTGGGGAATCGGGTCCCCGCGGGGAAACCCGACCCCGACAAACCCGAACCCTAAGTAAAAAAATTTAATAAAAAAAGATAACAGCACTAAAGTTCAATAAATATATTATCGAACACCGATTACCTGCTCAAAAACTACTGTTATGTTTAAAAAAGTTCGACAATAGACGTCCAAGTTCAACAATAATTATTGTCGAACTTTATATATATATCGTCGAACTTGGTTATGTTTGAACTAGTTCGACAATAGATGTACAAATTCGATAATAATTATTGTCAAACTTTGTATATATATCGTCGAACTTGGTTATGTTTGAACTAGTTCGACAATATATGTACAAGTTCAACAATAATTATCATCGAACTTTGTATATATATCGTCGAACTTGGTTATGTTTAAACTAGTTCGACAATAGATGTACAAGTTCGACGATAATTATTGTCGAACTTGGTATATATATTGTCGAACTTGGTTATGTTTGAACCAGTTCAACAATAGATGTACAAGTTCGACAATAATTATTGTCGAACTTGCTATATATATCATCGAACTTAGTGAAAATATACATTCGGGTCGGGTTCGGGGCGGGTTTTCGATTTCCTAGACCTGTCCCCGCCCCGCGTGATAAGAATCGGGTTTTACCCGAACCCGGTCAACACAGGTTTTCCCCGTCAATATCGTGTTGGGTTGGGTCGAGTTAGGGTTATTTTTCCATCCCTAGCTAGAACCCAGATCTAATAAATGGATGTTTGTGGGGTATCCTAAGGAAACTAAAGGATATTACTTCTATATTCCCAGAAAGAAGTCAATGGGAGGAAGTTTGACTTGGACGAGGTCCAAGTGCAACCACAAGACACTGAGATGGAACTTGAGCCACCTGCACCAGTTGCTGGGCAACCAGAGGCTCAGACACAGACCCTTCGTAGGTCTGGGAAGATTCATCATGTACCTTATTGTTATGGGTCGCTGCCGACCCAATACGACAGGATCTTCATTGTTGAGGATGAACCCAGGACCTATGATGAGGCGGTCGCTGGACCGAACTCCGAGAAATGGCTTGAGGCCATGAGATCCGAGATGGATTCCATGTCGGTTAACCAAGTTTGGGATTTGGTTGAGCTACCTGATGAGGTAAAACCTATAGGGTGTAAATGGGTCTTCAAGAGGAAGACTGACATGGATGGCAACATAGTTACCTATAAGGGTCGACTTGTGGCTAAAGGATTCAGACAAGTCCACGAGGTGGACTATGATGAAACCTTCTCACCAGTTGCCATGTTCAAATCCATTCGAATCTTGTTTGCTATTGCTGCATATCACGATCATGAGATATGGTAGATGGATGTAAAGATAGCATTCCTTAACGAAAAGCTGATAGAGGATATGTATATGACACAACCTGATAGATTTCATCCATCCTACAGAGGCCAATAAGGTCTGCAGACTAAAGATATCCATTTATGGATTAAAGCAAGCATCTCGAAATTGGAATCTTCGATTTGATGAGTGTTGTAGTCCGCAAGTGCACGGATACTCGAATTAATAAAATAGATATCGAACCACAGAGACCTTGTTGTTAAGTACCGACGAATTGAGTTTTCACTAGCTAAACAAATCGAATAATTATGCAAATGATCGAAAAGTGCACGAAAAAAATATCAGAGAAGAAAACTGGGACTAGGGGTTCATCTACCTTAATTCTAATGACTAGAAAGAAATAAAGATTGTCAGTCAAATTTTATCATGATAAAGATTTAGTTTACTCCATAAAAGGATCATCTTGCTCTCGCGCAGATAATCACACAAGACCAATCCTCACTCTCGTGCAAGATCTATCCAATGCTGAAAATAAGTAAACTATCAACAAAGAACTCAAGGATCACTCTCGTGCATCCTGAAACTCATCACAAGCTCTACTTAAGGTTCTCTGGTGATCAAAAATTTAATCTCTTACAATTTTGAATCAAACCTAACACATTAACTCAATCTAAAGAATCAGAAAATCAACATGGAAATAAATCACTAAAAATCAAAATTCAAAGAACAAACCTAATCTCTTACGATAAGTTCTAAACTCAATGATTTTTAGGGTTTCAAATTTCACAATCAACCTCTCAGTCTATTTTGCAAAATTCTAAAACAAGCTAATATTTATAAAACTAAGGAGAATTAAAGGAAAGTCATCACATAAGCAGAATCATCATAACAAAATTATCATGACAAAAATAATTAATGTCTAGTCATTAAGAAATTAAGGGAATTACACCCCCATGTCTCATACTAAGGTTTAAGGTAGCATGATGGAAGAATCATAGCAAAACATAGTTTTAGAATGATTAGGAGTAAAAGTTACAAAACAAGATTGTAATCCAAATTACAACCCATAATTGACTCGAAATCGTGATGTATAGTGCCGCAATCACATTTTTGATGATATCTCCCTTGATCGGCTTCCTTTCACTCTGAAACTTCTGTGGCGTGTTCTTCTTCCTCAGGTAAAGCTTCCTGTCAAAAATCATGGCCGGAGATGGTCGGAGTAGCGAACGGCGATGAACCCTAATGCGGCGGCGATTCCCTCAAATTACTCGTGAATCGTGAATGAAAATTGTTCCTTTTGCTTCACAAATCTTTGCCTACTTATCCTGAGTCTTCCCCTTTTTTCGGATCTTCAATTGGTGCCCTAAATCTCGAGAAATCGTGTTTTTAAGGTTTTGGCAGAAAACTCAGAAATCTGGGTGCAAAATTATGGTACCGTGAAATAATTACGGCAGTGCCATAATTTCTTTTGTGAATTATGGGCAAAAAATACGGTACCATGGAAATCTTTACGACAGTGCCATATTTTTGCCTGAGTCCTCTAGTCGAAATTGTTTGAAATTAAGGTACCGTGATGATTTGGCCCAAAATTACGGTAGTGCCGTATTTCTCTTGGTTGACTCTGAAAGTTTCTGTGTAAAATCGTCAGAAATTACAGTACCGTGGAAATATTTACGGCAGTGCCGTATTTTTGCTGAAACTTCTTGTTGGGTTTGCTGAAATAATGGTACCGTGGAAATTTGTCCCAAAATTACAGTAGTGCCGTATTTTTGCTAGAAGGCTTGTTTTAACTTGAAATTTGATGTGTAAACTCTTCTTGATGATTAGAACTCGTTCATCGCATTGAAAGTGCTTGAAAACTGGTGTTAATGATACCTTTTTGCCTGAAATTGATCAAAAACAAAGAAAGGTGTAGACTCTGAAGTATTTGGCAAATAAGGTATAAAAATAAAGCAAAATAGCAAGAATATGACTCAAAAGACTAGCGAATAAGTATGAAAAATGCTATGAAATTTAGTGTCATCAAACACATAAGGCTCAAACTTTGCTTGTCCTCAAGCAAAAATAAAGGAATTGATCAAAAGAAAATACTTTTTCGTGATGAATAAATTTCTAAAATATAATCACTAATGAAAACTTTCACCAATTGCTTCGTAAAATTTCAAATAAACATATCATCCTTTGAATTCAATCCTCAAGATCCACCATTTAGTCAAATAAAACTTCGCAACATGTACAATAAGCAGAATATCAATCTCAAGACTTCATCTAGTTTCATTTCTTAACCATCAACTTTTGTTTACAGGATTAGGGTTTCCAAGATCTTTTTCCATAATCAATGTAATAGAACTCATTTCTTTTTAATAGAAAGAATTTTTTAAAGATAGTAGAGTTTATGTGGATCAATTCCTCTCATGACATGCACCCACATAGATACATGTTTTTTCTCTTTATTACTTCAACCCATGTTCTTTGGTACCACTGTAGTTTTATACAGTGCCAAGTAGGGGAGTCCTCACTTTATTTGGATCAAGAAACCTTTCTTCCCAACAAATAGCAAATAGCATGAATATCAACCAAATGAATCTATCAATATCAATCCAAGCATTATATTCATATGCTAATAGCTTCACTTTAAAACCAAATTCATCAAATAACATGTTCATCCAAAATTTCATTTATCAATCAGTGAAAAATCCCAATAGGTAGATATATATTAGAGAAATAAGTTCTACACAATAGGTCTAATCCTAATCACAGTTATGAATATATATCATTGAAGAAAAATTTTGGCATGATAACGACAATATTTTCATGAATAAACAAACCACATAGGCATAATAACAGTAATCATCATCAATTCATAACACACAGAATATCAATCCAAAATATCAAAATATCATATACAACCATATCGAATCATCATCAAACAAGTGTCAATATCATCCCAATACAACCATATCGAAAGCATGTAGTAATGAAAACAACTCGAGGATCAGAAGCGGTAGGACACAAGAAGTTTGAAGGATTTATCTTCTATTTGAACACATGGATTATCAGAAAAAATGTAGAAGATGGAATGCAAATGAGTAGGAAAAAGATACTCATAGAGTTTTATTAATCCGTGTCAGACCCAATCATCCTCTGTGTCCTCAGGTTCGAACCATCAGCGTTCTCTCTCTCTCTCTTTTTTTTATAGAATTATGGTACCTAAAAGGAATTACGGTACTACCGTAATTTGCAACAAAACTTGTTTTCACCTACACGAAGAAAAGAAAAATTAGTTCTAAGTAAAAATAAAAACAAAAACAAAGTAAAAGAAAATAGGCTAAAATAAAAGTACTTGGGTTGCCTCCCAATAAGAGATAATTTAAAGGTCATTAGCTTGACCGTTCTGCACTCGAATTTGATCGTGATTTCTTCAGTTGCCATGTTGATCTCTCAATGTTTTGTTCATGGCTTCTAGGAACATAAGGCTCATTCATGAAATAGTGTCCAATCTTACTCAAGAACCTTTTTCCTTTCTCAAGCAGTTTTGATCTTCCTTTTCTCCTTCGTCTCTTCTTCTTCTTTGCTGCTTTCTCCTAAAATTCTCTATTAACAGACTCAGATGATATGTCAGTTTCAAAATCAGAAGGATCCTGAGTGTGATGCTTTTTTCAATGAATCAGTTAAATCAAACTCAATTGTATTATCACAAATGTCAAAAGTGAGTTTTCCTTTTCTAACATCAATGACTGCACCCACTGTGGCTAAAAACGGTCTACCAAGAATAATAGGATTTTTGGAACTTTCCTCCATCTCAAGAACCACAAAATCAATAGGTACAAAATACTTACCAACTTGGATAGGAACATCCTCAAGAATACCTACAGGATACTTCACTGAGCGATCGGTGAGCTGCAAAGATATTGAAGTCGGCTTAGGAGCTCCGATATCTAGTTTCCTGCACAAAGATAAGGGCATCAGAATCACACTAGCTCCCAAATCACATAAGGCTCGATCGAAAGCAACACTCCCAATTAAAGAAGGGATAGAGAAACTACCTGGATCCTTTAATTTTGGTGGCAACTTGTTTTGAATAAGAGCACTGCATTTTTCAGTTAGTGCCACAGTACCATAGTCCTTTATTTTTCTTTTATTGGATAAAATTTCTTTTAAAAATTTTGCATATGTAGGCATTTGAGATAAGGCATCAGTAAATGGAATATTGATATATATCTTTTTCAACACTTTGAAAAATTTCCCAAACTGCCTATCCAACTTAGCTTGCACAATCCTCTAGGGAAAAGGAATCGGTGGCCTATAAGGTGGTGGTGAACTGGGTCTAGAAATCTCAACTTCACAAGGCAAATCACCATTCTGTGAAGGCTTATCCTCCTTGGAAGTGGTGAGCTAGGATGGGACTGCACATATGCAGGTTGTGATTCCAAAATTGGTTCCCTGCTAGGTCTAATATTAGGCTCTTCCTCATCATCATCTAATGGTCCCCTGGGGTCCTCTTACTGTTTTTGACTCCTAGTTATGATAGCATTACAGTACTCCCTAGGGTTTGGTTCTGGTTTAGCAGGTAATTTCCCTAGGGGTGTGAAAGAAGTGTTTGCTTGTTGTGCTATCTGTGTCTCTAAAATCTTATTGTGAGCAACAACACCATCTAACCTAGAGTTAATTTCCTTAAGACCCTCTTTGAACTCTTCAATTTGTTTCATTTGGGCACACATGAATCTCTCAAACATGTCCTCTAAACTAGATTTTTGGAGTTGACTCTGATTTTGTTGACTCTGCTGGTACCCTCTATTTTTATTCAGTCCACTAGCATGATTGTTACTTCTCCAGGACAAGTTAGGGTGGTTTCTCCAACTAGGGTTGTAGGTATTAGAGTAAGAGTCATTATTTCTTCCTTGATTGTACCCCCCTACTGCATTGACTTGCTCACTACCCTAATCAACAATAACCTTACACTCTTCAGCATAGTGCCCATGATTTCCACAAACATCACAAGTAAAAGAAGAAACAGCAGTAGCTTGCATATGAAAAGAATCAAAATGATTACACAAAGAATCTACCTTCTCTGCTAGAGAATGCCAACCATTACCATCATTCTTATCATGAGGAGGACGATACAACACTCCTCTCTCAGTAGTCCATTGGTTGTGATTTAGCGCCATCTCATCAGTCAACGCATAGGCATCTTCAACAGTCTTCTTCATCAGTGTTCCCCCTGCAGCAGCATCAACAGATAAGCGAGTGTTGTAAAGCAAAACATTATAGAAATTTGAATTAAAACCCAATCTTCTAATCCATGGTGAGGGCACTTCCGTTGTAACGCATTGAAGCGCTCTCATGTTTCACTAAGTGATTCACCATCCCTCTGAGCAAGGCTTGTGATTTGATTCCTCAACTGGATCATCTTACTGGGTGGAAAGTATTTCAGCAAGAAAGCCTTTGACAATTGCTCCCAAGTAGTGAATATCCTAGTCGGATGTGAATGTAGCCAAGCTTTTGCTCTATCCCTGAGAGAAAAAGGAAACAGTCTTAGTCTGAGAGCATCATCAGATACACCATTAATTTTTATGGTATCACAAAATTCAAGAAAAAGAGATAAGTGTTGATTTGGATCTTCCAGAGGAGATCCTCCAAACTGGTTCTGTTGGATCATTGATAGGAACGCTTGTTTAATCTCAAAGCCGTTTGCATCAATTGCAGGCCTAGTAATGCTGGAACGAATTCCCTGTGTACTCGGGGCTGCATAGTCTAAGTGTTCTTCTCTCCGCCATGATGGATTCTTCTTCTCTCCTTTCAGCAAACCTCAATTTCCTACGCAATCTAAGAGTTTTATTAATTTTAGGGTCAAAAGGAACTAATGGTCCTGACCTAAGATTCTTGCGCATACAAAGCAGAGAGTCAGAAAAGTTCAGATTTTTTAGAAAATAAAAGAAAACTAGAATCTATCACAGAAAATACTAAGAACAAAAACAAGAGGCTTCGTCTAGCAATACTATCAACTATATCAATATTAACAAAGCCAAGGTCCCCGGCAACGGCGCCAAAAACTTGTTGTAGTCCACAAGTGCACGGATACTCGAAGTAATAAAATAGATATCGAACCATAGAGACCTTGTTATTAAGTACTGATGAATTGAGTTTTCACTAGCAAACAAATCGAATAATTATGCAAACGATCGGAAAGTGCACAGAAAAATATCAGAGAAGAAAACTGGGACTAGGGGTTCATTCACCTTAATTCTATTGACTAGAAGGAAATAAAGATTGTCAGTCAAATTTTATCATGATAAAGACTTAGTTTACTTCATAAAAGGATCATCTCGCTCTCGTGCAGATAATCATACAAAGGACCAATCCTCACTCTCGTGCAAGATCTATCCAATGCTAAAAATAAATAAACTATCAACAAAGAACTCAAGGATTACTCTCGTGCATCTGAATTCTAAGTTAATCATCTCATGTGGAAACTCAAGGATCACTCTCGTGCATCCTGAAACTCATCACAAGTTCTACTTAAGGTTCTCCGGTGATCAGAAATTTAATCTCTTACAATTTTGAATCAAACCTAACACATTAACTCAATCTAAAGAATCCGAAAATCAACATGGCAATAAATCACTAAAAATCATAATTCAAAGAACAAACCTAATCTCTGACGATAAGTTCCAAACTCAATGATTTTTAGGGTTCCAAATTTCACAATCAACCTCTTAGTCTATTTTGCAAAATTCTAAAACATGCTGATATTTATCAAACTAAGGAGAATTAAGGGAAAGTCATCACATAAGCAGAATCATCATAACAAAATTATCATGAAAAAAATAATCAATGTCTAGTCATTAAGAAATTAAGGGAATTACACCCCCATGTCCCATACGAAGGTTTAAACTAGCATGATGGAAGAATCACAACAAAACATAGTTTTAGAACGATTAGAAATCGAAAGGAGGAGTAAAAGTTACAAAACAGGGTTGTAATCCAAATTACAACACATAATTGACTCAAAATCACGATGAACAGTGCTGTGATCACATTTTTGATGATATCTCCCTCGATCGGCTTCCTTTCACTCTGAAACTTCTGTGGCGTGTTCTTCTTCCTCGGGCAAAGCTTCCTTTCAAAAATCATGGTCGGAGCTAGTCAGAGCAGCGAACGGCGATGAACCCTAATGCGGCGGCGATTCCCTCAAATTCTCCGTGAATCATGAATGAAAATTATTCCTTTTGCTTCGCAAAACTTTGCCTACTTATCCTGAGTCTTCCGCTTTTTTGGATCTTCAATTGGTGCCCTAAATCTCAAGAAATTGTGCCTTTAAGGTTTTGGCGGAAAACTCAGAAATCTGAGTGCAAAATTATGATACCGTGAAATAATCACGGCAGTGCCGTAATTTCTTTTGTGAATTATATGCAAAAATTACGGTACCATGGAAATCTTTACGATAATGCCTTATTTTTGCCTAAGTCCTATGGTTGAAATTGTCTGAAATTACGGTACCGTGATGATTTGGCCTAAAATTATGGTAGTGCCTTATTTCTCTTGGTTGACTTTGAAAGTTTCGTGTGAAATCATCAGAAATTACGGTACCGTGGAAATATTTATGGCAGTGCCATATTTTTGCTGAAACTTCTGGTTGGGTTTGCTGAAATTACGATACCGTGGAAATTTGTCCCAAAATTATGGTAGTGCCGTATTTTTGCTAGAAGGCTTGTTTTAACTTAAAATTTGATGTGTAAACTCCCCTTGATGATTAGAACTCGTTCATGCATTAAAAGTGCTTAAAACCTGGTGATAATGATACCTTTTTGCCTGAAATTTATCAAAAACAAAGAAAGGTGTAGACTCCGAAGTATTTGGCTAATAAAGTATAAAAATAAAGAAAAATAGCAAGAATATGACTCAAAAGACTAGTGAATAAGTTTGAAAAATGCTCTGAAATTTTGAGTCATCAATGAGGCAGTAAGAGATTATGGCTTTATCAAGAGCGAAGATGATGCCTGTGTATATAGAAAATTCAGTGGGAGCTTGGTGACATTTCTAATATTGTATGTCGACGACATGCAAGTGAACCTTGCGAATAAGCATCATACCAGAGCATTATAGCAGCGGAAAAACAAGGTTACCAAGAGGATCGCATGTAGAAGATATGATCAACCTTATAAAACAAACTTGCATGAAACAAGCGTGAGGGTGTTACCATGGCCATGAGAGGCGACTTGGAAGATGAAAGGGTGAGCGGCTCTTCTCCAAAGAAGTCGCACACAAGAAGACGATGGCTACTTCCTTGTACTCTTTGTGCTAGCAAAGCCACTCGGAGTCCTTGATCGTGTGAAGAGATGTTTTCTTCCTTTTGCTGGCCGAACTCCCTCTCTTGGCGTGAGGACAACCAAAGACGAGAGCTTGAGGAGCAAGAGGCGAGAGAGACGTAGAGGCGTTCTCACGTTCGAAAACGTGGGGGGGTTTTCCAACAAGGAAAACGGCTTCTAAAAATAGTAAGCATTAACTCCTCATTTTACTCCCCTTGAAGCCTTCAACCGAAACTCCTCTCCCCTTTGAACCATACGTTCACATAAGTGAACCAGTTCAATTCCATTTGGTTCAAGGACCAAATCGAACCAGCCATGGTCTAGATCTCTTTGAACCTCATGGTTCAAGATCTAACCACACATCTCAATGAACCTCTTGATCTCTACGATCAAGCATCAATTCTCTCGATCGAAGCTTACCGACCACATGCCCTAATCAATCAAACATGATCAGACTAGATCTCACTTCCAATCAAAGATTAAATTGCTTCAAACTGAACCAAAACAATTCAGTCCACACGATCTGACATAAGTAAGCCATATCATCAAATTGTGCGACCCTAAGGGTTTCCTTCAATGTCGGTAACGATAACTTACATTATCACAACCAGAGAGGGGTATCTAGCAACACATCACTATCTCCCGATATGAAGGAAAGAGTCTTCCAAGACTACTCCCAAACCACAGCACAAGTGTGAATCCAATTCACTCAGTATACATGTTCCCTTTGCCACTGGACGTTCTCATTGGACAAGCCTGTCAAGCTTGTAATTCCAACATGATGAGAATGGTTAGATCAGATGAACATAGTCATCTGGGTATTGCCATACACTTTCTCAACCATCTCATCCAGGGGGCCCCTTTAGAACATCACTCTCCAACTAGGAGAGGCAATCCTATATCTATCACTAGTGTCCTAACATGATTCATGCCCACTATCCAAGATAATCTGTAACCATTATCTTTCAAATGATATTGAACTATCTCAAGATAATGTCAATCATCACTTAGAAATACAAGTGATCTCAAGTCAGAGGGAATATACCACTTGCTTGCTTATAAGGATTTATTCACATAGTGACAAACAATTGAATATCCTAAGTAGGGTCTGTCCAGTACATCCCATGCACCTATGTGTCTAAATCTTATTCCATACTCGAAGCATCCTATAAGATTAGAACACATATTAGTCTCAATCATACCAAGGCTGTCTCATGTTCACCATGATATCTCGACTAAGGACAACACTGAATGTCAGCAAAGCTGAACATCATTGAGACATTACTCAGAGGTATACATATAACAGCAGATAATGCAACAATCTGAATAACAACAATTGCCTTTATAAACATATACAGTTTATACATGATACTGATAACATCCCAAGGCCTCAAACATTAGCCTTAAGGGCATACCCCAACAATCTCCCACTTGCACTTAAACTAATGGTTGAGAAATCTCAAACCCAAATTATTACAGTGCTTTTCATGCTTCTGCTGCGCCAGAGGCTTTGTAAGCGGATCTGTATGTACCTTGCAGATCTTGATCTCTCCTCGATCTATGATCTCACGGATCAAATGAAACCTTCTCTGTATGTGCTTGGACTTCTGGTGTGACCATGGTTCCTTTGCTTGTGCAATCGCTCCAGTGTTATCACAGAAGATAACCAATGGATCTGCACTCGAAGGAACAACACCAAGTTCCTGAACGAACTTACGAATCCATACTGCCTCCTTAGATGCTTCTGAGGCTGCAACATACTCGGCTTCTGTTGTGGAATCAGCAACAATTGATTGTTTGAAACTCTTCCACACCACTGCTCCGCCATTCAAGCTAAAAACATAGCCTAATTGCGATCGGAAATCATCTTAGTCAGATTGGAACGAAGCGTCAGTATATCCTTCAATACTGAGTTCTTCCTGACCTCCATATATCAAGAACATATCTTTGGTTCTCCGAAGATATTTCAAAATGTTCTTAACTGCAATCCAGTGTGCCTTCCCTGGATTACTTTGGAACCGACTGGTCACGCTTAACCCGTAAGCGACGTCTGGGCGAGTACATAACATCGCATACATGATGGACCCAATAGCCGAAGCATAAGGCGTATTGTCCATCTCATCTTTCTCAGTCTGTGTCTGAGGACACTGGCTCTTGGAAAGATTCAGACCATGTCTGACTGGAAGATATCCTCTTTTAGAATTTTCTAAATGGAATCTCTCCAGGACCTTATCGATGTAAGTACTCTGGCATAGCCCGAGAAGCCTATTAGATCTATCTCTATAGATCTCCACACCTAATACATAGGCTGCTTCTCCCAAATCTTTCATCTGGAAACATTTTCTTAACCATGCTTTGACTGCATGCAGTTCAGGAATATCGTTTCCAATGATTAAGATATCATCGACGTAGAGGACTAGGAAAGTAATCACGCTCCCACTAAACCTTTTATATACACACGGGTCATCTTCATTTTTGATGAAACCAAATTCACAAACTGATTCATCAAAACGAATATTCCAGCTTCTCGATGCTTGTTTTAGTCCATAAATGGACTTCTTTAATTTTCATATTTTATGACGTTCTGATGGATTGATGAAACCTTCAGGCTGTGTCATATACACATCCTCTTCCAGTTTTCCATTAAGGAAAGCGGTCTTCATATCCATTTGCCAGATCTCATAATCATAATATGCAGCTATCGCGAGAATAATCCGAATGGACTTGAACATGGCTACAGGAGAGAAAGTTTCATCATAATCTATCCCGTAGATTTGTTTGAAAACTTTCGCAACTAGCCTGCCCTTATAGGTAACCACGTTACCATCCATGTCTTTCTTCTTCTTGAAGATCCATTTACAGCCTATAGGGATTACTCCCGAAGGCGGATCAACCAAATCCCAGACCTGGTTTTCCGACATGGAGTCCATCTCGGTTCGCATAGCTTCAAGCCATCTAGCTGACTCCGGTCCACTGACCGCATCCGCATAAGTGAGGGGTTCATCATTGACGATGTAGACTCCGTCATAGCGCTCAGGCTGACGACGGATCCTTCCCGATCTACGCGGTTCCCGTGATATCTGAGCATCTGGTTGAACATCAACCTGATCTATTGGCTCAGGCTCATCCAACTGTGCTTGACTACTTTGTCCCACTTCTGGAACCTCATCCAGCTTTATTTCTCTCCCACTGGCCTCTTGCAGAAGAAATTCCTTCTCAAGAAAAATAGCCGTTCGAGCAACAAATACTTTGTTCTCTTTGGGATAGTAGAAATAATAACCCTTAGTTTCTTTAGGGTAACCGACAAAGATACATTTATCTGATCTGCTCTCCAGTTTCCTAGAGGCGAGCTTTTTGACATAAGCCTCGCAACCCCAGATTTTGATAAATGTCAAGCTCGGCTGTTTCCCATACCATAACTCATATGGTGTCTTTGAAATGGCCTTGGATGGCACTTGGTTTAGCACCTTTGCAGCTGTTTCCAGTGCAAATCCCCAAAAGGAGTAAGGTAGAGTAGCCTGACTCATCATTGAACGAACCATATCCAATAGGGTTCTATTTCTCCTCTCGGACACACCATTCCATTGCAGTGTTCCTGGCGGAGTGAGCTGTGAGATAATCCCACACTCCTTCAGATAGTCAGTAAACTCACGACTCAAGTATTCCCCACCTCGATCTGAACGAAGTGCCTTGATATTTTGGCCTAACTGATTTTGTACTTCATTTTTGAACTCTTTGAACTTGTCAAAAGATTCACTCTTATGTCTCATTAAATAGACATAACCATACCTACTGAAATCATCAGTAAAAGTAATGAAGTATAAATAGCTACCTCTGGCATGTTTACTAAAAGGCCCACACACATCACTGTGAATAAGGTCAAGTAAACCTGAAGCCCTTTGACCTTTATTAGAAAAAGGAGTCTTCGTCATTTTACCCATTAAACAAGCTTTGCATGTATCAAGCTCCTCACAGGAGAATGATCCCAGCAGTCCATGATCATGCAACCGCTTAATGCGCTTCTTGTTAATATGGCCTAAACGACTATGCCATAACAAGGTGCTATCATCAGCATATTTGGCTTTCTTGTTATCAATTTGTTGTACAGAAAATTCCATGTCCAACATGAATAACCCATTGTTAATCGACCCGGTAGCATAAACAATATTATCAAACGAAATACAACACTTTAAAGTTTTGCATTCAAAAGAAAAACCTTTCCTGACAAGAGCAGGAATAGAGATAATATTCTTAGTTATGCTCGGTACGAAATAACAATTGTCAAGTTCTAATACAAAACCAGATGGTAAAGAGATGTGATATTCTCCTACAGCAACAGCAGCAACCCGTGCCCCGTTTCCAACTCGTAGGTCCACCTCATGCTGTCCCACCTGTCTTCTTCTCTTGAGTTCCTGCACATTTGAACAAATGTGAACTCCACATGCAGTGTCCAACACCCATGAAATAGAAGAAGCTACCATGACTTCAGTCACGTAAATACCTGAGCCAGAAGTGAAAGGCTTGCTTCCCTTCTTCTCTCCTTGGAGCGCTTTACAGTCCTTCTTCCAGTGACCTAGCTGGCCACAATGGAAGCATCTGTTGTCCTTTGACCGCTTCATCTTTTGTTTCAAAGCCTTGTTGTAGCTCTTGATAGGGGTTTTGCCCTTCTTCCCCTTCTTCTTATTCCTTGAAGGAACCATCAAGACAGAGGATGAAGGCTTTCCTTTCTCAAGAGTCTGCTCTGTGGTGCAGAGCATGTTCAGTAACTCTGCCGGAGTACAGTCGATCTTGTTCATATTAAAATTAATGATGAACGAATCAAAAGAGGCCGGGAGAGACTGCAGGATAATGTCTACAACAAGTTCCTGATTGATGGTGTGTCCCAGTTTCTCTAGAGCCTCCTTGTACCCAATCATCTCGAGTACGTGAGCTCCCACTGGACTGCCTTCAGTCAGTTTGCTATGAAAGAAAAGTTTCGTCAAGTTATAGCGTTCTGTCCTTGCCTGTGCAGCATATAGCATCTTGAGATTTGCTATAATATCAATAGCAGACAAATCCTCATGCTGACGCTGGAGCTCTGGCGTCATTGACGCCAGCATAAGGCAAGCGACATCAGTACTATCACTGACGTGCTTCTCATAAGCATCCCGAATCGCCCTTGCGGCGTTCGCAGCAGGTTGAGCCGGTATTGCCGACTCAAGGACATACAGCTTCCTCTCAGCCTTAAGCACAATCTTAAGCTGTCTGTACCAGTCTGAGAAGTTTGGCCCAGCAAACTTCTCTTTTTCCAATATGGATCGCAAATTGAGCCATGTGGTGTTCGTTGCTGCAGGAATCTACAACATTGCAAGAACAACAAGGTCAGTATCCATGTTAGAATCATTCCAGGACTTAAGAGTGATTCTTTTCTCACTATTTTATCTGACTGAAAAATCCAATTAAACAGCCCGAAAGAGTGAAACTCTTTTAGTGAGATGGGATCCAGATTTCATACTTGATCTCCGCGTCCCGCTCAGGTGAGATAAGATGCACAGAGAGTTCAAGCACTAATCACTGGTAGGCTATCCATGCCAATCGCCAACCCGTGCGATTCCCCTTCATCTAGGCAATCCAGAAGACTGCGCCAACTGAGTTGGTACAACACAGTTTCTGATTCCTAAGATGGCTGCCTCCATATAGCTATCATATGCTCAATATGTAGCCCATATGGTCAAGCTGACCTGACCTACTCCCTGGACCACCACGTGCTATGCTGAGCAATGAGAAGGGATAAATCCCTACTCTGTAGCATATAGGTGTAATCACACACCGTCTGAAGATAGCTGGGCGTGCCCACTGAGTGGGTACAACACGGCCCCAATGATAGTCAGAACAGTGAGGTTTCGCATCAGAAGGCTTTCGAGCTTGATATTTCGTTGGATTTTAACGGTCCATTTTATCTTCTTACTATCATGCAAGATCTATGGTGATAGCAGAAGAATAAATATGCTTGTGCTAAAATAATAAGTAGAAAGCACAATTATCTTATGTGGTAAACGCCCATAAAAGCCTAAGTAAAACCCTAGTTTGACATGAGTCTTCACTTGAGCTCTTTATGGGTCTTTTGCACTTCATTTGGCCCAGCCCGAGCCCAAATGCCATCTGCAGTCCAAATGCGCTCCAGGCAGTGTGCGCCTGTACTATAGTCAAACTCTAGACCTCCCACCTGGTGAAGCCACTGACTGCAAGCGCCTCTGCCATGTGTGCTCTGTGCTCATGTCTAATCAAATTACATTTTAATCTATCTAGACATGGTTTGACTCGCAGGTCAATATACATTTTTCATAAATTAAAGTGTGATTCGCAGATCACAGTAAAATTTATTTAAATTCCAGGCACGCAGGCCCCAGCACAGCACACCAAAATTAAGGGCAGCCCACATAAGATTAAAAAAACATTCATTGAACATGTTAAACATGCATCCATGTGATCCAAACAGAAAATAAAATTTTGAAATACCCATGGCATCAATTTTATTTCCTTATGTGCCCTACTACCTTACAACAGTCCATTAACAGGCATGCACTCATCAGACCAAGTCAGACCCACTGCCCTTGCATGCACCCAGTCATAACTGACTTGCGTCGACCTGATGGTCAACTATGCATGCCTTAAGGGCTGGACGTCCCACATGATTTCTGGCAAGCGGGTATGACCCCGGGCCTAAATCATGATCGTTCACTAGGCGCCTCAATCAGACATCGCTACACGCCCTTCTGCAGTCGACCTATAGCCACCTGTATTGCTTGCGCACAGGTGCTATCTGGTCGACCCATCTAGGCTGTCAGATGGTCTGATTAGGCTGTTGGGTCCAGACTTTGACTAATGACTTCAACCCTATTAACCCGTCTAAGGGTTTAAAGCAGGCGCTTAGATAGATCTAAATGAGGGGGCGCGCATGAAGTAAATTTTTGTTTGAAAAACATCTATGAAACATGCGCAAACTTTAAACAACATGGATACATGCGCAAACACAATATGTAATCTTTTCATCAAGTAAGCGCATGTGAACATGTAGAAGATCTATCCTATAAATCAAACATGGATCACATCAAGGCAATCATATGCAACAAGTCAAAATAAACCTGATGCTCTGATACCAATTGCAGGTGAACCTTGCGAATAAGCATCATACCAGAGCATTATAGCAGCGGAAAAACAAGGTTACCAAGAGGATCGTATGTAGAAGATATGATCAACCTTATAAAACAAACTTGCATGAAACAAGCGTGAGGGTGTTACCATGGCCATGAGAGGCGACTTGGAAGATGCAAGGGCGAGCGGCTCTTCTCTAAAGAAGTCGCACACAAGAAGACGATGGCTACTTCCTTGTACTCTTTGCGCTAGCAAAGCCACTCGGAGTCCTTGATCGTGTGAAGAGATGTTTTCTTCCTTTTGCTGGCCGAACTCCCTCTCTTGGCGTGAGGACAACCAAATACGAGAGCTTGAGGAGCAAGAGGCAAGAGAGACGTAGAGGCGTTCTCACGTTCGAAAACATGGGGGGGTTTTCCAACAAAGAAAACGGCTTCTAAAAATAGTAAGCATTAACTCCTCATTTTACTCCCCTTGAAGCCTTCAACCGAAACTCCTCTCCCCTTTGAACCATACGTTCACATAAGTGAACCGGTTCAATTCCATTTGGTTCAAGGACCAAATCGAACCAGCCATGGTCTAGATCTCTTTGAACCTCATGGTTCAAGATCTAACCACACATCTCAATGAACCTCTTGATCTCTACGATCAAGCATCAATTCTCTCGATCGAAGCTTACCGACCACATGCCCTAATCAATGAAACATGATCAGACTAGATCTCACTTCCAATCAGAGATTAAATTGCTTCAAACTGAACCAGAACAATTCAGTCCACACGATCTGACATAAGTAAGCCATATCATCAAATTGTGCGACCCTAAGGGTTTCCTTCAATGTCGGTAACGATAACTTACATTATCACAACCAGAGAGGGGTATCTAGCAACACATCACTGTCTCCCGATATGAAGGAAAGAGTCTTCTAAGACTACTCCCAAACCACAGCACAAGTGTGAATCCAATTCACTCAGTATACATGTTCCCTTTGCCACTGGACGTTTTCATTGGACAAGCCTGTCAAGCTTGTAATTCCAACATGATGAGAATGGTTAGATCAGATGAACATAGTCATCTGGGTATGGCCATACACTTTCTCAACCATCTCATCCAGGGGGCCCCTTTAGAACATCACTCTCCAACTAGGAGAGGCAATCCTATATCTATCACTAGTGTCCTAACATGATTCATGCCCACTATCCAAGATAATCTATAACCATTATCTTTCAAATGATATTGAACTATCTCAAGATAATGTCAATCATCACTTAGAAATACAAGTGATCTCAAGTCAGAGGGAATATACCACTTGCTTGCTTATAAGGATTTATTCACATAGTGACAAACAATTGAATATCCTAAGTAGGGTCTGTCCAGTACATCCCATGCACCTATGTGTCTAAATCTTATTCCATACTCGAAGCATCCTATAAGATTAGAACACATATTAGTCTCAATCATACCAAGGCTGTCTCATGTTCACCATGATATCTCGACTAAGGACAACACTGAATGTCAGCAAAGCTGAACATCATTGAGACATTACTCAGAGGTATACATATAACAGCAGATAATGCAACAATCTGAATAACAATAATTGCCTTTATAAACATATACAGTTTATACATGATACTGATAACATCCCAAGGCCTCAAACATTAGCCTTAAGGGCATACCCCAACACGACATACTACTCATCGGAAATGACATCCCTAGTCTTCAAGCTATGAAGACATGGTTGGGGAAGTGCTTCGAGATGAAAGACTTAGGGGAGGCCGCCTATATCCTAGGCGTGAGGATTTATCGGGATAGATCCAAGAAGCTCCTGGCCCTTAGTCAGAGTACTTACATTGATAAGGTCCTAGAGAGGTTCAACTTGGAGCAATCCAAGAAAGGATACCTTCTAGTGAGACATAGCCTTATTCTCTCCAAGAGCCAGTGTCCCACCACACAGGCTGAGAGGGACGACATGAGTCGTGTACCCTATGCTTCGGTAGTAGGTTCGATTATGTATGCAATGTTATGTACTAGACCAGACGTGGCTTATGCTGTGAGTATAACTAGCAGATACCAATCCAATCCTGGTCTGCAGCACTGGGTGGCTGTAAAGAACATTCTAAAGTATCTGAGAAGAACTAAGGATTTATTTTTGGTCTATAGGGGACAGGAAGAGCTCAGTGTTCAGGGCTACACTGACGCATCATTCCAGTCTGACCTTGATGACTTAAGATCGCAGACAGGCTATGTGTTCAGATTAAGTGGAGGTGCTATGAGCTGAGAGAGCTCTAAGAAGTCCATTTTAGCTGATTCTATGACCGAGGTTGAGTATGTCACTACTTCTGAGGTAGCCAAAGAAGCCGTTTGGATAAGTAAGTTTATTTCTGAACTTCAGGTGGTTCCAACTGTTGTGGATCCAATTGATGTCTATTGTGACAACAATGGACCGATTGAACAGGCAAAGGAACCACAGTCTCATCAAAAATCCAAACACATTCTTAGTAGATTTCAACTGATATGTGAGATCATTATCAGAGGTGATGGCAAGATAAGTAGAGTTGACACAGATAGCAATCTAGTAGACCCACTGACCATGGCTTTGGCGCAGTAGAAGCCTGTTGGTCATACGAGGGACATGAGGTTGAGATTTCTCAACAACTAAGTCTAAGTGCAAGTGGGAGATTGTTGGTGTATATGCCCTTGGACCCGTTGTTGGTCCATCATGTGCTACTTGACATTGATATTTAATATATCATTTTGGCATTGTCGTTATTATGCTATGTTTACATCTGCGATTATGTACATGCATGATAATGTCCCTGGAGACAGATTGGATCTGTGCTCAAATGGTGTGTCTCCAGTCAAGTACCTGAGTGGATAAAGGATAGCTCTGGTACATGTGAGACTGGTATATGAGCTGGTTAGGCACGGGGTGCTAACGCAGGCATATGGGTATATTAGTGGTGGATATATTAGACCGACCCGCTGTGAGGCTCTAACCTGGTGTCATGAGTTGAGCTCACTAGTGACAGGAGATGCATTGATCCCTTGACTTGAGGTCATTGACTCTTCTATATGGTTAGAGACTTATTGGAGCAAACTTTATTTTTGGGCAGATGGGCCAAATGGGCCCAATAGGCCAATTGGGCCAAATGAAGTCTAAGCTTGGAGCAATGACCAATGGGCCTCCAAGCCCAATGGGCATGAAGCCTAGTTGGGTGTGAGGCCTAATGGGCCTTAAGGCCCAATGGACCATGACAATAAGTTGACTGGGCCCAATAGACATCATGGTGAATTAAATCATGTATTTAATTCTGGGAATTAAATTCTGTAATTAATTCTGAGTTTAATGATGAATTTAATTTTGGATTTGATTACGAATTTAATTCTGAATTTGAAGAGTCATGCTATTAATGGCCATTATGAAACTTTAATTCAAGGTTTTAATGGGTCATTATGAGACTTTAATTCAGAGTTTAATTCTATAATTAATTCTGAATTTAATTCTATAATTAATGACGAATTAATTCAGAGATTAATTATGAATTTATTATGAAATTCAAAGCGTCACTATGATTTCTATAAAAGAGGGGGTGGAGTGTCCTTGGCGCCAACTTGATCTCTTATGGAAGATTTCTCTACTTGGCGCCTACTACATTCTTCCCTCTCTTCTGGGTGACTGCAAGGTTGGACCTTGGCAGATTCTTCCAATCTTCATTCTCATCTTGGCGTCTCCTTCTTGTGGGTAGCGCAAGCTCTTGAGTATTTCTCCCAGAGGCGTGGATCTTCTTCCCGAGGCTAGCACCAGGCGTGGAAGAAGAGAACTCGAGCATCAGCTATGTGTGAGACTACAGAGGGCGAACATTTGGGCATCTGCATCGCATCCTTTTCTTTGCTACAAGGTATCATCTCCTACTCACCGTGTCGATTCCTTCGCATGACTCGATCTTCTAGGTTTTTGGGACTGGCCTGTTTTGGGGATTGCTTTCGCTGTGCATGTCTTTAAAATTTTAAAATCCCCGGGGACTTGAAGATGTGCTAATAAAGGTTGGAGACTTTTTCATCCCTGCATACTTCGTGGTGCTAGAGATAAAGGAGGATACACGACTACCCCTCATCCTTGGGCACCCCTTTCACGCAACTGCCGGCGTTGTGATTGATGTGAAAAATGAGAAATTAGCATTGAATATTGGTGAAGAGAAATTAGAATTTAATTTGTCTTCAATAGTAAAAAACTATCTTTTGCAGGGTCTTGCTGCAGTATAGACATAATGGAAGACAACATCGAACCTACTGCACCCCCCACCACCAGATACACCATAAGCACCACGCTAGTCAACCCAATCTCTTACTTTCTTTATAGTTTTTGTAGTTTCAGATTTATCTTTGTTATTTTAACTTTGTAGTTTTTAAATTTTCTTTCATATTTAGACTCTTAAAGCTGTACCCTGCTGATGGAAATTTTTCTAGAATTTTTCAGGTTCTTACGAGCCATTCATAGTCGCATCCGTGTATCCATGCACGGCTGTGAATGCCTCGTAACATTTTCTACACCCAGCGCCGAAATTTTCACGGGCAAGGGCATGAAGAGATGCATGGCCGTGAACAGCTGTATCAATCCTCGCCGAGCCATGCACGGGTGCACTCGTGCATCAATGCACAACCGTGCAGAGTAAGTGAAGATTTGCACCGAGGCATACACAGGCTGGACTGTGTATCCATACACACCCATGTATGGCAACGTTATAAAAGAGCGCACCGTGCACCGTCCCCTTTCACACCCATGTATGAAACCCTAGAGCGCCGCCGCCATTCCGATCCGCCACCTCCGGCATCCGAGTGACCTCCGGCGACCCTCCACCGTCTTCTGCATCTTCCGGCGAGTCTTCCCCACTGATTTTTGGCATCGATTTGAGCTTCTCGACGACGCATGACTACTTCCATGATATTTTACCACCTCCTGCAGATTTGCTACTGCCGACCTTGTCTCTTCGTCGCTGACGTTTTTGATGACCCATCATCAATGTCCAATCTTTCCTTAGCAGTTCGCCACAATAGCCAGATATCTAGACACAAGCAGGTGACTAGCAAGCGCCGTGATCCTCCTCCAGTGCTGCTGCCCAGCAACAACTGACTCCTACTGCACCAACTACACCTTATGGCATCATCTACTGTGATCTTGAGCAGTTGGCCAAGCTGAATGCATTGACACACTGCCAAGTGATCACCGCCAGATATATTAATCATGCTACGCTGAATACACTGGGCTTTCATGAAGATGTGCAGTGGCTTTTCCAACGTGTAGGGTGGGATCAGTTCTTCACTATTCCCTACCCCACGTACATCCATATGGATACATCCGCAAGTGTACGGATTTATCGAAGTAATAAAATAAGATATCATTCCCAATGAGGATCAGACGGTCAAGTACCGATTACACAATCGATCTATATCTAGACAAATCAAATTTGTGGTTTTTTGTTTTGGAAACTTCTAAATACAAATAAAAAGAAACAGATATAGTGTTTTGGGTAAAAATCAGTTCAGATAAATTCAGGACTCGGGGTTTCACCACATTAATGATTATGAATTTAATGAAAATAAAATCTTTGAAAGAAAATTTATAGCGTTGAAAGGGATTTTTCCTAAGGTACAAATTACCTCCTTCCGAAGCGTAGTCCGGTATCTAACTACGTTAACTCCCTACTCTTGTGACAGTTAACATAACTAGATCCATTAAGTTCTATGAAAAACCATGTAAATTCTATAAACAAATCCAAACTACTCCCGTAATTGGATTCGTAGGTTTGAAAAGAATAGATCTGACGTTGTGATTCACCTCCCGATTCTTCTCGCAATGTCTAAGATGTAAACATACTTGATCAGGGTAATTCACATAAATAATCACAATTCTAATCAAATCACATCTATAAAATTCATGTCAAAGATTTAAACAATAAGTTCAATCCATACATCATCAGTGGGCTGCACCCCTAATCCCGAAATAAAGTTCACATGTTCATGTTTATAGAAAATAACATGAATATTGATGAACGTTGCATTAAATCCCAATAAAAATATAAAATATCGCTAGACAAGATACTAGAAAAGCTTCCGCTCGATCTGGAGATGAAGATGAAGCCTCTAATTCTTCCTTTGCCCAGCTTTCCTGTTCGAATTCTACCTGTAAGTGATTTTCACCCTAGCCTCCACTTCTATTTGTGTTCATGCATAGGAGCCCTTTTAAGCCCCCCAAAATCCTTCCTTTTATAGTTTAATTAGTGTAGAACCCATCTAGGAAGGTTTCTGCAAAGTTTGGTTCAATTCCGGTTTGATTCGGGGTCGAATCGTGTAAAAAACCTAAAGGGGCTGACGTTTTCACGACCGGTGAATATACTTACGGCCTAGGGTGTGAAAATTTCTGTTTACTACACATAGTGTATTTACAGCCTGTGAATATATTTACATCCACGGCCATAAAAGTTACATTTGACCTCCGTTTGATCTCCGATTTGGCTCAAATTTAACATACAACCTCGTCTTTTCATCACGAATCATCCCGTGGCATCAAAACTCATAAAATCCATCATTTTGAATGATATTCATGGCCCATGAAAGATTCACGAGTGCAACTGTGAATATTGCGTCTAGGCTCCGTTTCACTCTAAATTTGATGTGCGACCTCGTAATTTCCTTGGTAACCATGCTATGGCCTCAAAACTCTTGAAATTCATCATTTTTATGCCATTTTATCTATATTTTCACAAAAACTAAGAAAAGTAAAGATTCTATACAAAGTAAAGCAAAAACACTAAAAATTAGTATAAAATCATAAAATAAGCTTAAAATACCATATAAAATATATGCAAAAATATGATGTAAATGCAACTGATGACATCAAAATATGTAGTATATTTTGCATCATTTTAGATACCTTTTCATGCTAAATTTGGGATCTTTTACTTGTTTTTATGATTGAATCCATCAAATATTACAAAGTCTACTTCTATTTCGGATTTTCATGTTTTTCAGGCAAAAAGGCATTATTTAAGGCGTTTTCAAGCAAAATAAAATACATGGAAGAGTTCTCATCATCAAGAAGAAGTCATCTAAGAAATTTCATGCAAATCGAGGCAGAAGACCAAAATACGGTAGTGCCGTATTTATAATACGGTACCGTATTTTTTGCGGCAACCGTATTACCGAGAGCATGGCCGTATTTTGGTGATTTTCTAAACAAAAGATTGTTCAAAAAATGGCACCGCCGTAAGGTTTTCCACGGCCTTATTTTGGGGCGCTTTTGGAACAGAAACCTTTGCCAAAATTATGGTACTGCCATAACCCATTTTACGGGTTGTATTTTGGAGCGTCTTCATAACAGAAAGTTTCCCTAAAATTACGGCACCGCCGTAAATAATTACACGGGCCGTATTTTTTTGATGTATCCGACCAGAGAGTTCAGCCGATTTTATGGCACGGCCATAAACCATATTACCATATTTTCCAGCACTTTCAGAACAGAACAGTCGAGGGATTTTACGGCAGTGTCATAAGATATTACACTGTCGTATTTCAGTTTTTGAACGCGACTCCTAGGTCAATTTCAACACTCGATTTTTGCGAAGATTATTGCGGGCGATCCAGAGCTTTAAATTGGATGCCGTAAGAAGAGAAAAGAGAGCTTTGAAGGGGAGGATTGTGAAGACACCAAAGGCCCCAAATTTCGTTAACTATCGAGGGAGAAATCACTGAACACGCTGCCGCCTAGGGTTTCGCCACCACGATCAATCCAGAGCACTTCCGGCCGTGATTTTCATACTGAAGCTTCGCCTGGTGAAGGAGACAACGTGCTTGAAGTTTCAGAATGAAAGAAGATCGATTCGAGGAGAAATCAAAGGAAGAAGCTCGCGCCACACTGTTCACGACTTCTCTTGCAAATTACGGCAGTGAAATACTTCACAGCCGTGCTGTATTTTCTAAAAAACTCCTTCTTTTATTTATTTTTGATATTCTAAAATTATGGAATCTTGTAATCTCTTCATCATGGTAGCTTAAACTTATTTTGGGTCATGGGGGAGTAATCCCTTTTGATTTTCTTAATGACTAGAACTCTTTTTATTTCATCATGATAATTCTACTTTGATACTTTTACCTATGAGATTACTGCTCTAAGATTCTCCTTAGTTTATTTCTTGTCATCATGAATAGAATTCTTGCATTAAGAACCGAAAGGTGATATGTTTGAGAATTGGAACCCTAAAATTGACTAATAGAAACTCACTGTAAGATATTAGATTAAGTTCTTGTTTTGTTGTTTTAGACGAGTAATTGCCTTGATGATGATTAATGATTTTAGGATCGAATTATTGTGTCAAACGTGGAGATCTTGCATGAAAGTGAGGATCGGAACTTTGGAGAACCATAGGTAAAACGTGTGTTGAGTCTTGGATGCACGAAAGTGATCCTTGAGATTCCACTCGAGGCAATCAACCTAGAATTAGGACGCACGAAAGTGATCCTTGAGTTCTTCGTCTGATGGTTTACCTATAGCTTGGGATGAATCTTGCACGAAAGCGAGGATTTATTCTTACATGGTTATCTGCACAAAAGTGAGATAATCCCTTTTTAGGTAAATTATGCCTATATCATTTTAGGATTTGATTGATGAATTCTTTATTTCTTATCTAGTCTTGAAAATCAAAGTGGATGAAACCCTAGTCCCAATTTCTCTCTGATAGTGATTTTCCGTGTGTCTTCGATTCTTGCTTTGCTATTATTCGATTGCCTAGATAGTAAGAAAATCAATTATTCAGTACTTGACAGCACTAGTCTCTCTGTGGGATAGATATTTATTTTATTACTTCTAGTATCCGTGCACTTGCGGACACTATGAGTTAGGGACAACAAGTTTTTGGAGCCGTATCAGGGGGTGACAGTTCCCTGTGCGCCAAACAAGTTTTGGTTGCGACACCTTTGATTAGTCTACCTGCTCGTATTTAAAAGTGTGTCCTTTCGGATCACATCAAGTTTTTGGCGTCGTTGCCGGGGAGACTTTAGTTTTATCAATATTGAAGACTTTGAAAGTATTGCTAGACTAGGTTTTATTTACTATTTTTTTTTCTATTTTCTGAAAATCACTTGATCTATCTACTTTGCATGCACAGAAGTCTTAGGTCAGGACCACTTGTTCCATTGGATCATGAAATCAACAAAACTCTTAGAGCGCATAGGAAGTTGAGACTAGAAGAAGATTCACAAGAGATTCAAGAAGAGATTCAAGAAGAAGTTGTAGAGATGGCAAATAATCAGAGAACATTGAGGGACTATGCTGCCCCTAACCCATGAGAAATTCATTCCAGCATTGCTAGACCCGCTATCGAAGCAAATAACTTCGAAATTAAACATGGTTTTATCTCCATGATCCAACAGAACCAGTTTGGAGGATCTCCACTGGAAGATCCAAACTTGCATCTTTCTTTATTTTTAGAATTTTGTGATACTATTAAGATGAATGGAGTTTCTAATGATGCACTCAGACTAAGGTTATTTCCTTTTTCACTCAGGGACCGAGCGAGGATATGGCTTCAATCGCAACCAACCGGAACCTTCACAACATGGGAGCAGCTATCAAATTCCTTCCTGACAAAATATTTCCCTCCAGGCAAAACAATCCAGCTGAGGAATCAAATTACAAATTTCCAGCAAAAAGATGGTGAATCATTCAGCGAGGCATGGGAGCGGTTTAACGAACTACAAAGGAAGTGTCCTCACCATAGCTTGGAGGATTGGGTTTTTTTGCATACTTTCTATCATGGTTTATTGTATAATACCAAACTAACTATAGATGCTACCGCAGGAGGAGTTCTTATGAACAAAACGAGTGAGGATGCCTTTAAACTACTGGAGGAGATGGCCCAGAATCACAATCAATGGACTGCAGAGAGGGGAGTATTTTACAGACCATATCAAGGTAAGAGTGAGAATGATGGATGGCGATCCTTAGCAGAAAAGGTAGACTCTTTATGCAGTAGATTCGATTCTTTTAAAATGCAAGCTGCTGATGTTTCTTCCATTACCTGTGAAATTTATGGTAACACCGGTCACTCATCTGAAAACTGTAGGATTATTGTAGATCAAGGGGATGAACATGTCAATGCCTTAGGGACTTACAATCAAAGTAAAACCAATGATCCATACTCTAACACCTATAACCCTGGGTGGAGGAATCACCTCAACCTTTCTTGGAGAAACAATAACAATGAAAGAGGACAAACTGAGAATAGAGGATTCCAAAGGCCGAATCCAAAGCAAAACCATAACACAAATCAGAATTCTAGTGTAGAATTCATGCTTGAGAAAATTTTGGCAAATCAAAATCAGTTCATGTCTAATCAAAGTAGGCAAAATGAAGAATTTAAGGAAAATCTTAGTCAAATTAACTCTAGGTTGGAAAGAGTAGAGGCACATAACAAGATTTTAGAAAACCAAATTGCACAACAGGCTAGCACTCCATACAGACCCCCTGGGAAGTTACCTGCTAAGCCTGAGATAAACCCTAGAGAACATTGCAATGCCATCATGACTAGGAGTGGGAGACAACTGGGAGAACCTAAAGGGAAGGTTGAACTTAAGGAAAAAAAGTCTTATGATGAACATGATGAGGAATCAGAATTAGAAAAAACTTCTAAACATGAACAAACCCTAACCAGTTTAACACCTCAAAAGGGTGATGAACCAAAAGGGGATGTGTCGTGTGAGGAAGGTAATTCTGAGTCTGATTTGCCTCGTCCTTATAGACCACCAATACCTTTTCCCCAAAGGTTGGTTCAACACAAACTAGACAAACTATTTGCAAAATTCCTTGAAATCCTAAAAAAGTTTTACATTAATATTCCTTTTACTGAAGCTATTTCTCAAATGCCTTCATATGCAAAGTTTTTGAAAGAAATATTGTCTAGAAAGAGAAAGTTAGATGATTATGGTACTTGCATGGTTACATTGACTGAAGATTGTAGTGCGGTCATTCAAAATAAACTACCACCAAAACTGAAGGATCCAGGTAGTTTTTCTATACCTTGTTCTATCGGCACTATGGCTTTTCATCGAGCCTTATGTGACTTAGGTGCAAGTGTTAGTTTGATGCCTCTTTCCATCTATAGGAAACTAAATCTTGGAGAGCTAAAACCGACATCCATATCTTTGCACCTCGCGGACTCTTCGGTAAAGTATCCTGTAGGTGTCTTAGAAAATGTTCCGATCAAGATAGGTGAGTTTTTTATACCCGCTGACTTTGTAGTTTTAGACATGGAGGAAAATAGCAAGAATCCTATAATTTTAGGCAGACCATCGTTGGCCACTGCAAAGGCAAATATAGATGTGAAGGAAGGAAAAATAACTTTTGATATATGTGACAAAATAATTGAGTTTAATCTTAATGACTCGGTGAATAAACTTTCTTACTCAGGATCATGTTGTAGTGTTGAGGTAATTGATGATATTGTTTATGATGTTTGCAATCTATTTGATGAACCCTCAAATATTGAAACTGACAAATCTTCTGAGGAAATTGATAAAGTGTTACAGGAAAAGAAAGACAGAAATTCAAAAAGAAGAAGAAAAAGAAGAAGAAGATCTAAATTGTTTGACAAAGGAAAGAAAATTTGGAACAAATTTGGAGAGTGTTTCAAGCCTTAGCCTTATGTGGTTCAAAGCGATGCCCAACCAAAAGAAAGATCAGAAGGGCATTCGAGGAGTTCACGATCACATCCAAGTGTTAAAGGGTCAAGCTAATGACCTTTAAATTAGCGCTTCTTGGGAGGCAACCCAAGCTTTCTAACCCTCACCTTAGTTTTACTTTACCTTGATTTTTGCTTAGGACTAATTTTTCTTTTATTTTTGTAGGTTTTATGTAATTTGGAGCAAAATACGGCAGTACCGTAAAGTAAATTACGGTACCGTATTTCTGACTGCTCACGACCAGAGAGCTGCGACGAAATTACAGTATGGTGATGACACCAAAATATATAGTATATTTTTCATCATTTTATGTATCTTTTCATGCTAAATTGAAGATCTTTTTACTTGTTTTTATGCTGAATTCATCGAATATTGCAAAGTCTACTTCTATTTTGGTTTTTCATGATTTTCAGGTAAAAAGGCACTATTTTGGGCGTTTTCAAGTAAAATCAAATACATAGAAGAGTTCCCATCATCAAGAAGAAGTCACACAACAAATTTCATGCAAATCGAAGCAAATTACCAAAATATGGTAGTGCCGTAAACTATTTTACGGTACCGTATTTTGGCGGCTACCGTATTATCAAGAACACGGCCATATTTTGGTGATATTCTGAACAGAAAGTTTTTGTGATTTTACGGCACTGCTGTAAGGAATTACACGGGCCGTATTTTCCTGTATTTTAGACCAGTGTGTTCAACCGATTTTATGGCACCACCGTGAAGAATTTTACGGTGCCGTATTTTGTGAAGACTTCAGACCAGAGAACTCGACTGAAATTATGGCACTGCCATAAATGATATTACGGTACCGTATTTCCCAGTGTCTCCAGAACAGAACACTCAAGTTATTTTATGGCACTGCCGTGAGATATTACACTGCCATAATTCCCAGTCAAAAACGCGATTTTTACAAGTCCAAATCTTGCATGAGCCATAACTTTTGATCCAGAGGTCCAAATTGAAATCCGAAAGATGTTTTGAACTCGTCTTTAAGAGGAGAAGGCTTATGAAGTGGAAGGAGAACTTTTATCTAGTATCAAGGGAGAAATCACCAGAGAGGCAGCTAGGGTTTGGCCTCACGCCATGAGGCATAGAGGGCACCTCAGGCCATGGTTTTCACGTATAAGCTTCACCTAGAGGAGAGGAAGACACCACAGAAGTTTCAGAGCATTTGGAGTCTGATCGGAGGAGGAATCAATGAAACAGCGGTGACAGCGCTGTTCATCAAAGCAAATTACGGCTGTAAAGGATTTTATAGCTGTGTTGTAACGTTGTTTCTCCTTTATTTTTGTTTTCTGATCACTCTAGGACTATGATTTATTGTATCTCTTTCTCCATGCAAGCTTAATACTCTTTTGGGACATGGGGTGTAATCCCCTTGATTTTTAATGATTAGATAATCTTCTTTTTCGTCATGATTGTTGGTGTATATGCCCTTAAGACCAATGTATGGACATGGTCAGGCATTGGTTGAATGTACTTTGATAGAACTATTACTCTTTCTATAGGCATGGTCGTTATTATGCAGACTTCTCTACCTGCGTTGATGTATTGAGTTGCATAAATAATGTCCCAGGAGTTTGGATTGGATCCATTCTCATAAGCTATCCCCAGACAAGGTACCTTAGCAGATATGGGACAGCTTCGGTACATGTGAGACTGGTGTATGGGCTGGTTATGTGCGGGGCACAGTAACGCAGACATACAGGTGCGTTGGATGCACTGGAGTGATCCACCGTGAGGATTGACTTGTCTAGTCAACAAGTCAATCTCACATGCAAGAGGTTTGCATTGATCCTTAGACTTGAGGTATTCATGTCTAGATTTGATGATGGGTATGCTTTAATACAGTCTTACGTCTCTCCGTAATTGGGAGATCAAAACGACTGTCATTGGGCATGTCATAAGTCATGTAGAGACATGGATGACCAATAGTAGGATTTGCCCCTTCCTTCCGAGGAAGCATGATATCCACCTCGGGGCGCCCCACCTTATTGGTGCATGATAGGAAAGTGTGGCCACACTTGTTGAGTCATGACCAATGCATTGGATAATAAACTTGAGACTAATCCAATGGCAGGATATCAGCTTAGGCAAAGGGATCTGTAATGCAATAGGAATCCTCGTTGCTTGTTAGGAGTTGTTGCCATAATGACTTAAGTCCTATGACATGGGTAGTAGTGATGTGTTGCTAGATACCCCTCACTACTTATGATGTTTACATCATTGCCATCGTCATATGGATCCTACGGGGTCACACGCAATAGACTCTTGACGTTGCTTTAATCAGAAGCCTTAGGATCAAGTTATTGGATAACTTGGATCCATTTGGAAGATTTCATCAGCGCCAATGGGCCTGATGAGTTAGAAGAAAGTTATTGGAGCCAAACTTCATTTTTGGCAGGTTGACCCGAAATTGACCTAGATTGGTCACATTTGGATTAGGGTTGCATTGGATTAGATCCAATGGCTTAATCAACCCATGCCATGAAGTTTGGGCTAGCTCATTATCCAATGAGGCCCAATAATTAGTTGTCATGAAGAGGAATTGGCTTAAAAGGGTATAATGGGGAGAAATCTCACCCCATTGGCGCCTAGGGGCATAATGGGGTGAGGGAGGCGCTTTTGCTTCATTATGGAAGTAAAGGGCGCCTAGCCCTTCTTCCTTGGATGGAATACTTGCCTCTAAGGCAAGTCTTGGGGCTGATATGTCTTGAGAACTTTTATGGGAAGTTCCTAGGCGCATATGGTCATAGGGAAGAGGTATATGGTAATGTCTTGGAGACTTACCTTACCTCAAACCCTAATTTCTCCCAAAACACCACCCTAGCCGAATTCTTCATGCATGTTGCGCCTAGCCACTTAGCCTTTGATGGTAAGAATACATTTGAGGCATGTCTTGGGCTGATATAGTGTTTAGACTTTTATGGATAGGTTGAATGAGGTTTATGGTAAAGTCTTGGAGACTTTCCTTACTTCAAGACACCTTATCCTAGCCATACACTTGGCATGATCCTAGCCCTTGCTCAAACCGCCTCTAGTCCTATTTATAGGACCCATTGTCGCCCTCTCTAGATGATGAATTCTTGGAGATGTGAACAATCATAGAGGGGCGAAAGCAAGGGCAAAGGGCGACAACATCAGAGTGGCGCAACCCTTCTTCCAACAAGTGACCGCAAGTCTTCTCCTTCCTCTCCTCTTGGCGAGACTTGGAGAAGGACTTGGTGGCGCAATCAACCCCTAATCTTCCTCAAGGCCGAAACTCATCTTCTCCCTCTTCTCTTGGAGTGAAGAGGATAAGGAGTTGGCGGCATCTTCCTTGCACTTGGCGCATGAACCTTGGAGGTGGCGCAAGAGGAGTGAAGGAACCCTAAGGCTTGATTCTCTTCCCGAGGCTAGCACCGAGCGTGGAAGGGAGCAACGATCAAGGAGTCGACGCGTGGATACTTGTAGAGGGTGAACACTTGGGCGCCTTCAACATGGCTTCGACATCTAAACAAGCAAAAGAGGTACATCTCTAACACATCCTTATGTCTTCTCTCTCGCATGGATCCTTGGGATCGGAATGTGTTTCGGGTGTAATGCTTCTTCCGCTGCGTTCTGGGACTACAAAATTTTAAATTACACCCGGCATTCCCCAACAATGATAACTTTGCCATGATAATTTTACTCATGTGATAATTATGCTTAGACTCTCTATAAGTCCATGTTACTAATTATGTTTTTAGAGTTTTCGCAATGAGACTGAAAAGTGATTTGCTTGAGAACTTGGACCCCTAGAATTGCATGTTAGGATCCCTTCCTTAGGTTAGATCCAATTTGATCTGTTCTAGTAGATTAATTGCCATGATAGTAATATGAATTTATGGATCGAGTCTATTTATCAAACGTGGAGATCTTGCATGAAAGTGAGGATCGGAATGTTGGAGATCGATGAGTAAAACTAGTGTTGAGGCTCGGATGCACGAAAGTGATCCTTGAGCTTCCGTTAGAGATTATCAACCTAGAATTCGGATGCACGAAAGTGATCTTGAGTTCTTTGATTGATGATTTACTTATGTACAACATTGAGAATAGATCTTGCACGAAAGTGAGGATCGGTTATTTGCATGATTGTATGCACGAAAGTGAGACAATACCTTTATCAAGTAAATTATGTCTTTGTCACGGTAGAATTAGGCCGACGACCCTTTTATTTATGTCTAGTCATTAGAATCAAGGAGGATGAAACCCTAAGTCCCAATTTATCTCTCTGATTATCTGAGTTCGTGTGTTTTCCATTATTACTTTGCACTAGAATTCTAATGGAAAACACACGAACTCAGATAATCAGAGAGATAAATTGGGACTTAGGGTTTCATCGTCCTTGATTCTAATGACTAGACATAAAAAAAAGGGTCGTCAGTCTAATTCTACCGTAACAAAGACATAATTTACTTGATAAAGGTATTGTCTCACTTTCGTGCAGACAATCATGCAGATAACCGATCCTCACTTTCGTGCAAGATCTATTCTCAATGCTGTAGATAAGTAAATCATCAATCAAAGAACTCAAGATCACTTTCATGCATCCGAATTCTAGGTTGATAATCTCTAACGGAAGCTCAAGGATCACTTTCGCGCATCCGAGCCTCAACACTAGTTTTACTCATGGATCTCCAACGTTCCGATCTTCACTTTCGTGCAAGATCTCCACGTTTGATAAATAGACTTGATCCATAAATTCATATTACTATCATGGCAATTAATCTACTAGAATAGATCAAATTGGAGCTAACCTAAGGAAGGGATCATAACATGCAATTCTAGGGGTCCAAGTTCTCAAGCAAATCACCTTTCAGTCTCATTGCGAAAACTCTAAAAACATAATTAGTAACATGGACTTATAGAGAGTCTAAGCACAATTATCACATGAGTAAAATTGTCATGGCAAAGTTATCATGACGAAAAAGAAGATTATCTAATCATTAAAAATCAAGGGGATTACACCCCATGTCCCAAAAGAGTATTAAGCTTGCATGGAGAAAGAGATACAATAAATCATAGTCTTAGAGTGATCAAAAACAAAAAGAAAGGAGAAACAACATTACAACACGGCTGTAAAATGCTTTACAGCCGTAATTTGCTTTGATGAATAGCACTGTCACCGCTGTTTCATTGATTCCTCCTCCGATCGGACTCCAAATGCTCTTAAACTTCTGTGGTTTCTTCCTCTCCTCCAGGCGAAGCTTCTGAGTGAAAATCACGGCCTGAGGTGCCCTCTACGCCTCACGGCGCGAGGCCAAACCCTAGCCTCCTCTCTGGTGATTTCTCCCTTGATATTGGATAAAAGTTCTCCTTCCACTTTGTAAGCCTTTACCTCTTAAAGACGAGTTCAGAACATCTTTCGGATTTCAATTTGGACCTCTGGATCAAAAGTTAGGGCTCACACAAGATTCGGACTCGTAAAAATCGTGTTTTTGACTAGGAATTACGGTAGTGTAATATCTCACGGCAGAGCCGTAAAATAGCCTAAGTGTTCTGTTCTAGAGACGCTGGGAAATATGGTACCATAATATCACTTCCGGCAATGCCATAATTTCAGTCGAGTTCTCTGGTCTGAAGTCTTCACAAAATACGGCACCGTAAAATTCTTCACGGTGGTGCCGTAAAATCAGTTGAACACTCTGGTCTGAAACGCTGGAAAATACGTCCCATGTAATTCCTTATGGCAATGCCGTAAAATCACAAAAACTTTCTGTTCGGAATATCACCAAAATACGATCGTGTTCTTGATAATACGGTTGCCGCCAAAATACGGTACCATAAAATAGTTTACGGCACTACCGTATTTTGGTAATTTGCTTCGATTTGTGTGAAATTTGTTGTGTGACTTCTTCTTGATGATGGAAACTCTTCTATGCATTTGATTTTGCTTGAAAACGCCTAAAATAGTGCCTTTTTGCCTGAAAATCATGAAAAACCAAAATAGAAGTAGACTTTGCAATATTCGATGAATTCAGCCTAAAAATAAGTAAAAAGATCCTCAACTTAGCATGAAAAGATACATAAAATGATGCAAAATATACTATATATTTTGGTGTCATCATACGGCCGTAAGGTGTTTCACGGTACCGTATTTCTGATCCAAAATCAACCCGAGTGTTTCGTGATTTTTACGGCACTACCGTAAGGTATTTTACATGCTGTATTTTCTTGAATTTTTGTTTTTTTCATTTTTCCACCAAAAAAAAAATCCGCTGCTTGAATTTTACGGCAGTACCGTAAAGCATTTTACGGTACCATATTTTTTAGTGGTTTTGAATAGAACGTTGCCGAGATTTTACGGCGGTACCGCAAACTGCTTTACGGTACCGTATTTTGCTTCATTTTCAAACAGAGATATTTCGAGATTTTACGGCAGTGTCGTAAGACATTACAATGCCGTATTTTGCTTTCTGTACGCGAGTCCTGTGCCGTATTTAGGGTTACGACCGGATCATTTTTAGGGTTTTTACCCTAGATCTCACTCGTCTTCTTGCCGTTCCTGGATTTCTGATCATCTCCGACCACCTGAGGACGCCGGCGACCTTTCCCGTTCAACTCTCGTCGTCGATTAGGTAACCGATTCTCTGATTTTACCGCCTTAACGAGTTTTCACAAAATTTCGCCCCTTTCACTCATTTTCTCTCGATTCTTGAACATTTTAAGTGATTCTTGTTTGTATTTACTCACTAGAAGATAGGTTATCAATCCTTTGCTATTTGAGAAGAATTTAGACCGATTTCCATCACTAATCTGAGCTAAAATGCAACATGCACGATTTGAAATTACTGTTCATCGACGCTTGTTTTGTTTTTTGTTAGAGCATGAAATTTAAATGAATTTTTGTCTCTAAATTACTGGACTGATGTTTCTGATAATTTTTGGAGTGTGATATATGCTTGTCATATTGTGTTGAGATTGGGATTACATGCATGATTTTTACTCTATTTTTCACTCTATTTTTAGCTGAAGACACTTGTAGAACATGTTGATAGGATGCCATCGATTAAATTTACACTGTTATATTTGTATGCATTGACTGATAAGCTTGTAGCTTGTGAAATGGCACCAAAAACAAAATCAATTGCACCATGTGGAAAGGGGAAGGCCCCTGCTGAATCACCACAGCCACAAAACCCCCATGGGATTCTCTTCAGGAATGAGATGCAGGAGGCTAGATACAACAAAATTTTAGAAAGGAAGATCATCAACACCAAATATGCTGATAGAAGAACCTTGGAAGCCTTAGGGCTTTATGAGGACTTACTTTGGATGTTTGATAAAATCAAGGCTAAGGAATTCTTCTAGATGACTCCACACACATACTTACCCCTTGTTTTGGAGTTTTTGAGCAGCTTGATAATTGATTTGAAGGAGTACTCTCATGGCCCTGCAGAGAGGAAATCACATTTAGATTAGCCAATGAGGAGAGGAAACTTACCTTGCAAGAAGTGAGAGACATCTTTGGATTGAGCACTGGGGGTTACACTGAGATACCCCTTGGATTTATGGAGAACATATTCTAGAACCAGATCACTAATGAGAGCCACTTCTATGCTGTGTCTGCTAGAGCCTCAAAAATCATGAACCCCTGTATCAGATATGCACATCGGGTTCTAGCACACACAATATTTGGGAGGGGAGACAGTGACGGCATGGTCCGTCAACACGAGCTGTATTTTCTTTGGGGCATGCTCAGTGGATTCGCAGTTGATGTGGCTTATTTTATGATCAAGCACATTGACAAAGTGGCCAGAGCAAGCAGAGGATTAGTGGTGATAGAAGGTTTGATTACTCCTATAGCTAGATACTTTGGGATAGAGCCCTATGGATCTGACATGGCACGAGGGAATGCAAGGCTCGACATTGAGTCTTGCATAGTGATGAAGATGATAGTTAGAGAGGGAGACACTTTTTGTTTGGTCCTTGGACCAAATATCTCTCCTCTACCCTCACCCTACATTGAGAAGACCACAGTGAGAGAAAGGGCCAACTGGAAGCTATGTCGTAATGAAACTGAGGGAGCTTTTATTCCACCACCTGATACGGTTCCACCACCACCCACCGGGGGTGGAAGGAGTGATCCTTATGGGATGGAGTCAGTCACCTCCTCATGACTCTTCACAGCCTGCTAGTACCTCCTCGCACACACCTAGGGGCAGATTTGCTAGCCACCACGATCCCGGCTTTCAGGCACTCACAACACAGATGTACAGTCAGGAGCGCCACCTGGATAGGATGGATGAGACTTTAGGGTACATCCACAGAGATATGGAGAGGCTGTGCAATCATATGGAAGACATGGGCAACTTCCTCTATGACTGCTTTGGGTATACTGATCACAGAGACTATGGATACCAAGGTGATCAGGGAGAAACCCCATACTATGATCCAGAGGAGACTGCGAGAGACTCTGGGGCCACCTGATCAGATGATGATGAGTAGATGCTTTGTGAGTATTATCTTCCTTTATCTCTTTGCTATGCTATGATTTGCTATATCTTACCATTGTTTCATATGATGAAGGGAAGGATGATGCTTCCATGACTGCCGCCACTGCTATTTTGTTTACCATGCCTATTATTCTTATTCGATATGGTTGTATGATGATGATGATATTGATTTTTACTATTTTGATAGAGTTGTATGATATTTTGATATTCTGATGAGATATTTTCGATATGGTTGTAGTATACATGATGATATATTTTTGTTCATATGATATTGTGATGATTGATGACACCAAAATATATAGTATATTTTGTATCATTTTGTATATCTTTTCATGCTAAATTGAGGATATTTTACTTGTTTTCATGCTAAAATCATCAGATATTACAAAGTCTACTTCTATTTTGGTTTTTCATCATTTTCAGGGAAAAGGCACAATTTTAAGGCATTTTCGAGCAATCCAAATGCATAATTGTATTCACATCATCAAAAGGAGATCGCACATCAAATTTCAGAATTTTTGGAGCTTCAGAGCACATTACGGCACCCCCAACAAATTCCTTATGGTACCGTAATGGGAAGTTTTACCGGGCAGAGAATTTCGACCCATTACGGCCCTACGTAAATATCTTTATAGTGCCGTAATTATGGGAGATTTCCGACCAGAGTTTTCATGGCGATTACGGCACTGTCATAAAGGAGACAACGGTACCGTAATGCCACATGATTTTCTACCCGAGAGATTTCAGAGATTACGACACTGTCGTAATGCATTTAACGGCCGTATTTTAGTCCAGAAAAATACAGAAGAAAATATGGCAGGGGCGTAAACAAGTTTACGAGCCGTAATGTTGACAAATAACTCACAGAGCACAAATTATGGCACTACCATAAAATGTTTTATGGCCGTAATTGCTGTGTGGTCACGCGACATTTTCGGGGCTGAAACTTGTTCGAGCCATAACTTTTGATCCAGAGCTCCAAATTGAGATCCAAAAGTTGCTGCCACTTCGTCTTTAAGAGGAGAAAATACACGCACCAAAAGACCTAATTTTTATCTAGTATTGAGAGAGAAATCGATCTCGGTGCGAGGGCACCTCAGGCTGTGATTTTCACTCAGAAGCTTCGCCTAGAGGAGGGAAGGACACACCAGAAGTTTCAGAGCAAAAGGGGATCAATTGGAGGAGGAATCGATGAAAGAAGGGCATAGGCACTGTTCATCGAAGCAAATTACAACTATAATTTCTATTACAGCCGTGTTGTAACATTGTTTCTCCTTTCTCTTGGTTTTCTTATAACTCTAAGACTATGATTCATTGTATTTCTTCTTCTATGCTTGCTTAGAAATATTGTGGGACATGGGGTATAATCCCCTTGATATTTAATAATTAGATAATCTTTTCTTTCGTCATGATAATTCTACTTTGATAATTTTACTTATGCGATTATTGTTCTAAGTTTCTCCTTAGTTTACTTTTTGTCATCATGAATAGAGTTCTTGCATTAAGGACCAAAAGGTGACATGCTTGAGAACTGGAACCCTAAAATTGATTAATAGGAACTCACCGTAAGAAATTAGGTTAAGTTCTTATTTCTTTATTTTAGATGACTAATTGCCTTGATGATGATTATGAACCTAGGATTAAGTTAGTGTGTCAAATGTGGAGATCTTGCATGAAAGTGAGGATCGGAACGTTGGAGAACCATAGGTAGAACTTTTGTTGAGTCTCAGATGCACGAAAGTGATCCTTGAGATTCCGCTTGAGACAATCAACCTAGAATTCAGATGCACGAAAGTGATCTTGAGTTCTTTGATTGATGATTTACTTATCATCAGCTTGGGATAAATCTTGCGCGAAAGCAAGGATTTGTCTCTGCATGGTTGTCTGCACGAAAGTGAGATAATCCCCTTATGAAGTAAATGAAGTCTTTATCAAATTAGCATTTGATTGATGAACATCCTTATATATCTAGTCATGAAAATCAAGGTGGATGAAACCCTAGTCCCAATTTATCTCTCTGATTATCTTTCGTGTTCTCTCTATATCGTTCACTTGCATCATATTCGGTTTACTTAGCTAGCGAGAATACAACTATTCGGTACTTAACAATAAGGTCTCTGTGGTTCGATATTTTTATTTATTACTTCGATAATTCCGTGCACTTGCGGAAGCCTAACAAGTTTTTGGCGCCGTTGCCGGGGACCTTAGTTTTGTTAATATCAAAATAGTTGTTAGTATTGCTAGACTAAGTTTTATTTGTTTTTAGTTTTAACTTTGTTTTCTATTTTTGCAGGTTTTGGATTTTCACAGTTGTGACAGAGCTGTGATATCTAAAAATTTGTGAATTTGCTTGTGTTTTAGATTTTCTATTTTTTATATAATCTGAAAAAAAAATCCTTTTTGATTGATTGGTGTTGGATTATCTTTCTATTTTTGATAGATTTGGTAAATATGTCTTTTCATCATAATTCAGGGGCATCTGAAAGGGTTAAGGTTTACATGCAACAAGGTGAGCATAAAGATTATTCACAGCTTACTATTGCAGAATTAGCAAATTTACACTCTTATTTTGTTACATGTAATATTTGTAAGTCTTCTGATCATCCTACTTGTGATTGCAAATTTGGAAATCATGCAAATCCTAATTCACCATGGTATCAAGATGATCATTATGATTCTAGTTGGGAAAATCAAACTTCTTTGTATGATGATTGCTCAAATCATGTTTCTGGACCATACTTTGTGGACAATGGAAAATCTAGGTTAGAATCCATGTTTGAAAAAATCATATTAGATCAAGAAAATTTTTTTGCTAAACAAGACCAAATTCTGAGCAATCAAATTAAGCAAATTGAGGATCGTCTTAAGGGTTCAGTTAATCAAATTTCTTTCCAAGAAGAATCTTTTCCTGCTAATACTGAATTGCTAGAAACCCAGATTGCACAACAAGCATGTTTATTTGAGTTTGAAACTGAAGAACTTGATTTAGAAAAATCCCCTCTGATTATGATTGTTTTGAGATTGAGCCTTATGTGAATATTAATGAATCTCACTCTAATTTTGATTATTGTGAAATTGATCCATCTGCTAATTTATTTGTGGAAAAGGTTGAGATAATTGAAATTGAAAAACCTTCTTTTGGTGATAATCCTAATTTTGATAATAACTTATTTATGGTTAAATCTGATGAGCATGATGAAGGTTCAAAAATTATAGACATTAATGAACCCCACTGTGATTTTAGTGATATTTTTGAAATTAATGATAAATCTCTTGTGGTCAACTCTGATTCTATCAATTCTTTTTCATATGATTTTGATTTTGACTCTTTTGATGATGAATTAATTGAGGGGAGGTATGAGGAAATTGATTTTGAAGAGTCTCATCTTGATTTTGTTGATAATTTTGATATTGAAAAATTGTTTGATGATGAACATGAGGAAATTGAAAAAGATTTGAAAATTACAAACACTGATGAATCTCACTCTGATGTTTTGCCCATATCTTTTGTTGAATCTTTTGATGAATTTGAAAAATTATGCTTTATTGAGGAATCTAATGAAAGACATAAAACTTATTTTGATGATCCAATGCTTATATCTTTTGATGAAAGTCCTATGGCAATTAAAGACAGAAATTTGAAGAAAGGACTTATGATTTTACTCTCTGACAAACATAGGAAGATTATTGAATATATTGATTTTAATTTCTGCATATTTAAGAAAGCCACTTTGATTGTGATTTATATGAATTTCTGGATTTTTGGATTAGTGGCTAAGCTTTTTGGACAAAGAAAATGCAGAAAATTGTTTGCTCTTTATGTTGGAACTGATTCACCTGCTTCACCATGATTTTTGATTTTTGGTCAGGCTATGGACCTAAAATTAGCGCTTCTTGGGAGGCAACCCAAGCACTCTTGTTTAGCTTATTTTTTTTATTTTAGTTTAGTTTTAGAATTAATTTTTCTTTTTATTTTACAGGGAAAATAAAATTATGTGCAAAATACGGCACTGCCGTAATCTACTTTACGATCCAGAAATCTTCAAGAGCAATTGTCTTCCACCTCTAGCCACCACTACATCTGCCTTTGACATCACTGTATCCAACCGTCGACACTGGATTATACCATCTGCAGATTCTTACTTCTTCTACTGCCTCTATTTCTATTGATAGTATTTATGCAGCAGACTCTTCATTGTGACTCTGATTCTTTTTATGCAGCATTATTTCTAGCACCCACCAGCCGACGATCTCACATCCAGGACTGTGATCTCTAGTAGGCCACTAGAGATTACTCACTCTACTAGCGGCACCATCACCATCATTAACAACAGCTTTTCATCCAGCCTCTGTTCCACCTCTACTTCTTGCCTGCTCGACTCTTTCCACTAGCATCCTCTTCAGACCTCCAGCGACATCTCTGATTCTCCCTTCAGAAAATTATTTTTATCATTATTATTTTTAGAGACTATTTTCAGACTGAGCCTTATGTATCTTCAATTGTGCAGGCAAAAATTTTGAGAAGGCACATCTTTGGACCTAGCAGCATCTGCCCCGACACTGTTTTTGATCTGAGCCTTATGTGAGCCTTATGTACCTTAAATTTTGCAGAAAATTTTCAAAAGGCACATCTTTGGACCCAGCTGCATTGGCAAGACAATGATTGAGCATGATCTATATAGTTTTTGTGAGTATCATTTGCACTATGTTATTAATGATTATTTCTTATAGTGCATCTTTGACTTTATCATATTTATACTACTTATTGGTTTTCTCTTGAAAAATGATTTTATGGATATATGGAACTCATTATTTTGATGATGATATTATTCAAATTTGTTGTTAAAATTGATGAAAGCATATGATCCACTTTCTACCATATGATGGCATGATTTCTATTGATAAAATGTCTTCCTTGATGATGTGAGTATTTATACTTGTGATTAGAGAAAAAACCCTATCATGTTAGATTTATTTCTTCAATGCATATCTAATTTTGAAATTTGACATTGGTTGATGCATGAAATTTTGGGTAGATGTGTTATTTGAAGAATAAGATCTAAAGGTGAAACTACTCCTTTAAATAAAATGAGCATATGAGTATGATTTGTGAATTGATATCGATTGATCAACCTAGTAGATGTTTAGTCTATTTTGCTATTTGTTGGGAAATAAGAATCCAAGATCCATAAAAGTAGTGAGAGACTCCCCTACTTGGCACTATGTAAAATTGATAGTGGTACCTAAGACATGGGTTGAAGTCTGCATAAAAAATAATGAGAGTGAAAAAGAATAAGACTCCTCTACTTGGCACTGTGTAAAATTGACAGTGGTACCGATGACAAGAGTTGAAGTCAAGAGAAAAAGTGTGTATCTATGTGGGTACATGTCATCCATGCAAAAATAACAAAATGCATGAAAAAAAGAAAAAAGAAAGAAAAAAATTATGTGTGGAAAAAGATCTTGGAAACCTAATTCCTGTAAACAAAAGCATGATAGATTTGAACTGAAATTGGGTGAAATCATGAGATTGAAGTTCTATTTTTTGTACAAGTTGCACAGTTTTATTTGATTGTGTTTAGGATCTAGAGGGTTGAGTTCTAAGAATGATATGTTTATTTGAAATTTTATGAAGCAATTGGTGCGATTTTTCATTAGTGGTTGTATTTTAGAAATTTATTGAGCATGAAAAGGTTATTCTTTTAATCAAATTTTGATTTTTGCTTGAGGACAAGAAAAGTTTGAGCCTTATGTATTTTGATGACACCAAAATATATAGTATATTTTGTATCATTTTGTATATCTTTTCATGCTAAATTGAGGATATTTTACTTGTTTTCATGCTAAAATCATCAGATATTGCAAAGTCTACTTCTATTTTGGTTTTTCATGATTTTCAGGCAAAAAGGCACAATTTTAAGGCATTTTCAAGCAATCCAAATGCATAATTGTATTCACATCATCAAAAGGAGATCACACATCAAATTTCAGAATTTTTGGAGCTTCAGAGCACATTACGGCACCCCCAACAAATTCCTTATGGTACCGTAATGGGAAGTTTTACCGGGCATAGAATTTTGACCCATTACGGCCCTACCATAAATATCTTTACGGTGCTGTAATTAAGGGAAATTTCCGACCAGAGTTTTCATGGCAATTACGGCACTGCCGTAAAGGAGACACCGGTACCGTAATGCCATATGATTTTCTACTCGAGAGATTTCAGAGATTACGGCACTGCCGTAATGCCTTTTACGGTTGTATTTTAGGCCAGAAAAAAACAGAAGAAAATATGGCAGGGGCGTAAACAAGTTTACGGGCCGTAATGTTGACAAATAACTCATAGAGCACAAATTACGGCACTGCCGTAAAATATTTTACGACCGTAATTGCTGTGTGGTCACGCGACTTTTTCGGGGCTGAAACTTGTTCGAGCCATAACTTTTGATCCAGAGCTCCACATTGAGATCCGAAAGTTGCTGCCACTTCATCTTTAAGAATAGAAGACACACCCAATGAAAGCCCTAATTTTTATCCAGTATTGAGAGAGCAATTGGCAGAAAGACAGTTAGGGTTTGGCCTCACGCCGTGATTTTCACTCAGAAGCTTCGCCTGGAGGAGTGAAGGATGCACCAGAAGTTTCAGAGCAAAAGGAGATCAATTGGAGGAGGAATCGATGAAAGAAGGGCACAGGCACTGTTCATCGAAGCAAATTACGGCTGTAATTTCTATTACAGCCGTGTTGTAACGTTGTTTCTCCTTTCTCTTGGTTTTCTTATAACTCTAAGACTATGATTCATTGTATTTCTTCTTCCATGCTTGCTTAGACATATTGTGGGACATGTGTTGGTGTATATGCCCTAGGACCTAGTTTTGGTCAACTTATGTACTACTTGACATTGATATTTATATATCATTCTGGCATTGTCGTTATCATTGCTTGACTACACCTGCGATTGTGTACTTACATGATAATGTCCCTGGAGACAGATTGGATCTGTGCTCAAATAATTGTCCCCAGTCAATGTACCTCAGTTGATATGGGACAGCTCTGGTACTTGAGAGATTGGTATGTGGGCTGGTTAGGCACGTGGTGCTAACGCAGACACATGGGTATATCATTGGAGGATATACTGGATAGACCCGCTATGAGGCTATGACTTGGTGTCATGAGTTATCCTCATAAGTGACAGGAGATCCATTGATCCCTTGACTTGAGGTCATTGATCATTCTATATGGTTAGGGACTTGCTTTGATACAACCTAACACCTTGCCGTAGCTGGGAGGTCATAACGGTTGTTATTGAGCATGTCACGACCCATATGAGAAGATCAATGGACAGACATAGGATTTGCCCCTTCCCTAGGGAAGTATGATATCCATGGAGCTCCTTTATGGTTCTATGACTGAGAGTGTATGGCCATACCCAGGTGAGAACCTATTTTAGTCATAGCCATGTGATTGGATGAAAACAAGTGGTGACACACTTGTCCAATCGGATATCAGTACGGCAAAGAGATTGTAATGCATCTGTACCTAGTTGCGATGATGGGGATGTCGATGTCGATATCCATTCCAATGACCTGGGTAGCAGCGATGCACTGCTAGGTGCCACTCATTGCTTGTGATGACCTCTGGTCAGCACTGCCAGCGTCAGAGGAACCTACAGGGTCGCACACCTTGATACTTGAGTTCTCGTATTGATCGGGAAGCCTTATGATCGAGTTATTGGATAACTTGGATCTAATTGGGAGATTTCATCAGCGCCAATGGGCCTGACGAGATGGAAGAATATTATTGGAGCCAAACTTCATTTTTGGCAGGTTGACCCGTATTTGACCATAGTTGGTCACATTTGGATTAGGGTTGCATTGGATTGGATCCAAGTGCTTAATCAACCCATGTAATGAAGTTTGGGCTAGCTCATTATCCAATGAGGCCCAATAACAAGTTCTCATGAAGAGATGAGAGGCTAAAAGGGTATAATGGGGAGAAACATGAACCATTAAGCACCTAGGGGCATAATGGGGTCATGTTGGCGCCTTTGCTTCATTATGGAAGTAAAGGGCGCCTCCCCTCTATTCCTAGGATGGAATGCATGCCTCTATGGCATTGCTTGGGGCACAAGGCAAGGCCTTGGCGCACAAGGAAGGGCGTGGGGCACAATAAGGAATGGTTGAATGAGAATTATGGAAATGTCTTGGAGACTTTCCTTATCTCAAACCTCCTCATCCTAGCCCTACACTTGTCATGATCCTAGCCATTACCCTAACCACCTCTTGCCCTATAAATGTGATCCTAGTCGCCCCCTCTTGCGTGTGATCAATCCTTGAAGGCGTGAACACAAGGAGAGGGGCGAGTGCTTGGAGCAAGGGCGCATCTTCTTCCATAACCGCAAGCCTCTTCCTCCTTTCCTCTTGGCGCAAGGGGATCTAAGGCTTGGCGGCTTGGATAGTTTCCCTTCTCACTTGGCGCATCTTTTCTCTAGGTGGCACAAGTGAGTTAGAGAATCTCCCTAAGGCTTGGATCTTCTTCCCGAGGCTAGCACCGGGCGTGGAAGAAGAGAACTCAAGAGATTCGTGTGTGCGAGACTGCAGAGGGCGCACACTTGGACGCCTACATCGGCATCGCTCCACATTGCTCTTAAGGTATTTCCTAACTCATCGTGTCGACTCCCTTGCTTGCGATCTTCACTGGGTTTTTGGGACCGGCCTGTTTCGGGGACATTCTTCCGCTGTGAAAAATGTATGTCTATAACTCTGAACAATTGTAAAATGTCCCCGGGGTTTCCCAACAGTGGTATCAGAGGGACTTGCAAGACTCGAACGATGTTTTATGCTTTTCTTCCATGCTCACATGCCATATCTCTATTTTCGTAAATAGCATGATGCATGGCAATCGATTTTTCTAAAAGTAGAAAAATTAGGGTTTCTTGTTTCTATCATCCTCTCAATCTCTTTTGGATTTTTGGACTGTTTTTCTTGTTTGATTTAAAGATCAAAGGCGCACGTAATTTTGTCAAGTAGAACGGGCATTGTGTCCTCGGACTGGCCAAGTCTCTTGATCTGACAAAATTGCCACCCGAAAGGATCTCTGAAATCATCATGAAAAATAAATCGCAATAAACCAAAAGACTTGTGAGAAGAAGATGAGAAAAAGAAACTGGTTTTATGAAAAAGTAAAATTTCAGATTTTATGTTTTTCATGAGCATGTAGAATTGCATGAGTAAATACCTTGACTGCGCATGATGTTGTGATCATTAATCAAGCCCCCTTATGCATGCCTGCGATGTATCCTCGTGAGGCCTGCGTGCCGCTTTTCTTTTTATTTTTGACTAAGAAGAAGATTAGGGTGGCGCATGTGCTTGGAGCTTAGCGCTTGCATACCTTGGATGGTGATGCAACAAGCAAGAGGCACAAACCTGCTTAGTGGCGCAAGACCATGGCATTGGCCGAACCTATGGGGAACTTTTAAAGTGTACCTCTAGGGTTTGAGAGCTAAACCATGAGAGAGGGACCTTGAAGCCAACCTTGAAGTTCAAGCTAGAGGTCGGCTAGGCTAGGTCTATTTTTTGGGGCTTGAGTTCTAGGACAAGAGTTGAACCTATTTCATGGCATGGATTGGTTCAATGTCTTGTATAGGATATGATCACATCATCCTTTACTGCTTTTATTATTATCTGCAGAAGCATGCCTGAAATGTTTTACCGTTATGTTATCACTATAGGATTGCATGCCTGTAATGATAGACATAAGATAAAACTGAGATGATGAGACCTTAAACAAAAACCCTCAATTAAAATATCAAGTCTGGTAGCCTTCTAACGCGTAGCCCTCACTAAGCTATCGATCAGTGGAGTTGTGAATTGTTTCCCACCCTCGTGGGACACACCCACTTATCTTTAGAAAGTGCGTGGTGGCAATGGTTTCCCCAGTCCAGTTTTTACCTGGGCGTGCCTTCGCAAGGAAACTCGTTGGCCCTGGGCATAACGGTTAGGAATGGACTTGACTAGAAGTTCACATGTGCTAGGCACATGGTGAAAGTCTAGAGGCATCGTTGAGAGGTAAAGGTTTCATGTTGTATCCAGCCCTCGCTGGACATGAAATGCCCAGACTGTCTCAACAAGGGGAGTTGCTTGGAGCAACCGGCCGGTGCGCCCACCTTAGGAAGCATGGGTTACTTTGTGCATCTCATCCCACCCTCGTGGGACGCGAAGCCTCATGTGAAATAAGGATCCCATCTCACTAGGAAGTCTTAAACTTCCCGATTGACTTTGTGGGTTGTCAATGCGAATTTAAAATAGTGAGAGCAGAAATCATTTAAAACAAGTCCAGTTTAAATGATTCGAAGTAGTACTAATCTGTTCTTCTTGGGTGTTGTAGAACAATGGCTACGAACACTGGCGGATTATCACTGCGATCACTCCTTGATAAGGATAAGTTAGTTGGAACTAACTTTATGGACTGGCATCGGAACTTGAGGATAGCCCTCAAGCTCGAGAAGAAGCTGTATGTCCTTGAACAGCCTCTTCCTGCGGCTCCTCCGCCTAATGCCCGAACGGCAGACAGAGATGCTTATAGAAAGCATCAGGATGACTCTTTGGAGGTTGCATGTCTTATGCTAGCCAGTATGGCACCTGAACTGCAGGTGCAATATGAGGAGCAGAACGCTTTTCAGATGATTACTCGTCTGAAACAGATGTTCGAGGCTCAGGCTAGAACTGAGAGATTTGACACCGCCAAAGCAGTCTTTCGGTGCAAGTTGTCTGAAGGTGCACCAGTGAGACCCCATGTTCTCAAACTCATTGGGAATGTGGATCATCTCAGGAGACTGGGACACACCATAGACAACGAGCTGGTTGTGGATCTTATTCTTCATTCCCTGCCCCCTAGCTTCAGTCCGTTTATCATTAACTTCAACATGAACCGGATTGAGTGCACACGGGAGGAATTGATGAATATGCTCCAAACAGCCGAGCGAGAGATGGGTAAGACCAAACCCAATTCTGTTCTTTTGGTCCCTGCGACCAAGAAGATAAAGAAGAAGGGTAAGGCACGTGCTAAGAGCAGTGCCAGAGGTCCTACCAAAGCACTGAAGAAAAAGGCGAAGAAGTCAAAGGAACAGAGGTGTTTTCACTGTGGCGAGCAGGGCCACTGGAGAAGGCACTGCAAGCAGCTTCAGAATGAGGAGAAAAAAGGCTTGGCCTTAACTTCTAGCTCAGGTATCTATGTTACAGAAGTTAATCTTTCTACTTCTATGTCATGGGTATTGGATACCGCATGTGGAGCTCATATTTGTACAAATATGCAGGGGCTCAAGAAAAGTAGATTGGTGTGGCTTGGAGAGATTGACCTACGCGTTGGAAACGAGGCACAGGTTGCTGCTGTTGCTGTAGGCGTTTTGACTCTCTCCTTGCCTTCTGGACTTCAATTAGAACTAGATAATTGCTTTTGTGTACCTTCGTTAACAAAGAACATTGTATCCGTTCCTTGCTTGGCAAGGAAAGGATTTAAATTTGAAATAAATAAGAACTCCTGTTCTTTTTCATTTGCAAATATGTTCTATGGGAAGGGTACTTTATGCAATGGTCTGTATATCTTGGATATGGAAAGTTCTGTTTGTAACATAAGCAATAAAAGGACCAAACTGAGTGGTTCAGTTGGTGCTTTCCTATGGCACTGTCGATTAGCCCATATAAACAAGAATCGCATCCAACAACTCCATGCAAATGGATTGTTAGATTCAAGTTCCTTGGAGGAATTTGATACTTGTGAACCTTGTTTATTAGGGAAGATGACAAAGGCGCCCTTCACCAAAATTGGTGAGAGGGCAGAAGGTTTATTGGATCTCATACACACTGATGTGTGTGGGCCCTTCAATAAACAAGCCAGAGGAGGGTACAACTACTTCATTACCTTCACTGATGACTTCAGTAGGTATGGTTATGTCTACTTAATGAGACATAAATCTGAATCCTTTGAGAAATTCAAGGAGTTCAAGAATGAAGTAGAGAACCAGCTTGGAAGATCCATTAAAGCTCTTCGATCAGATCGAGGTGGAGAATACCTGAGTGGTGAGTTCTTTGACTATCTGAGAGAGTGTGGGATCATATCCCAACTCACTCCTCCTGGAACACCTCAATGGAATGGTGTGTCTGAAAGGAGAAATCAAACTTTATTGGATATGGTTCGATCCATGATGAGTCATGCAACTCTACCTTCTTCATTCTGGGGGCATGCACTAGAAACAGCTTCTCTGATACTGAATAATGTTCCATCTAAGAGTGTCTCCAAAATACCATACGAGATATGGAGTGGGAGACGCCCTAATCTCGCGTTTATCAGGATCTGGGGATGTGAGGCTTATGTCAAACGTCAAGATTCTAGCAAGCTAGAACCTAGATCTGATAAGTGTGTGTTTGTGGGGTATCCTAAGGAAACTAAAGGATACTACTTCTATGTCCCAACCGAGAACAAATTTTTTGTTACTCGGGGTGCTGTCTTTCTAGAGAAAGAATTTCTTATGAAAGAAGTTAGTGGGAGGAAGTTTGACTTGGATGAGGTCCAAGTGCAAGCACAAGACAAAGAGATGGAATCTGAGCCACCTGCACCGGTTGCTAGGCAACCTGAGGCTCAGACATAGGTCCCGCGTAGGTCTGGGAGAATTCGTCGTGCACCTGAAAGGTATGGGTCGCTACCGACCCAACACGATGGGATCTTCATCATTGAGGATGAACCTAGAACCTATGATGAGGCGGTTAGTGGACCGGACTCCGAGAAATGGCTTGACGCCATGTGATCCGAGATGGATTCAATGTCGGCTAACCAAGTCTAGGATTTGGTTGAGCTGCCTGATGGGGTAAAACCCATAGGGTGTAAATGGGTCTTCAAAAGGAAGACAGACATGGATGGCAAAATAGTTACCTATAAGGGTAGACTAGTGGCTAAAGGATTTAAACAAGTCCACGGGGTGGACTATGATGAAACCTTCTCGCCAGTTGCCATGATTAAATCCATTCGGATTCTGCTTGCTATAGCTGCATATCATGATTATGAGATATGGCAGATGGATGTAAAGACAGCGTTCCTTAACGGGAAGCTGACTGAGGATGTGTATATGACACAACCTGATGGATTCATCCATCCTGCAAAGGCTAATAAGGTCTACAGGCTAAAGAGGTCCATTTATGGATTAAAGCAAGCATCTCGAAGTTGGAATCTTTGATTTGATGAAGCCGTGAGAGATTATGGGTTCATCAAAAGCGAAATGACACCTGTGTATACAGAAAATTCAGTGGGAGCTTGGTGATTTTTCTGGTCTTGTATGTTGATGACATACTGCTAATCGGAAACGACATCCCTAGTCTTCAAGCTGTGAAGACATGGTTAGGGAAACGTTTCGAGATGAAAGACTTAGGGGAGGCCGCCTATATTCTAGGCGTAAGGATCTACCGGGATAGATCCAAGAGGCTTCTGGCCCTTAGTCAGAGTACTTACATTGATAAGGTACTAGAGAGGTTCTACATGGAGCAATCCAAGAAAGGATACCTTCCAGTGAGACATGGCCTTACTCTCTCAAAAAGCCAGTGTCCTACAACACAGGCTGAGAGGGATGACATGAGTCGAATTCCTTATGCTTCGGCGGTAGGATCGATCATGTATGCAATGTTATGTACTAGACCAGATGTGGCATATGCTGTGAGCATAACCAGCCGATACCAATCCAATCTAGGTCTGCAGCACTGGGTGGCTGTAAAGAACATCCTAAAGTATCTGAGAAGAACTAAGGATCTGTTCTTCGTCTATGGGGGACAGGAAGAGCTCAGTATGCAGGGCTATACTGACACATCGTTCCAGTCTGACCCTGACGACTTTAGATCGCAGGCCGGCTATGTGTTCAAGATAAATGGAGGCACTGTATGTTGGAAGAGCTTCAAGCAATCCACCATAGCAGATTCTACAACCGAAGCTGAGTATGTGGCTGCCTCTGAGACAGCCAAGGAAGCTGTTTGGATAAGGAAGTTCTTATGTGATCTTCAAGTGGTACCTAGTGCAATGGATCCCATTGAACTCTACTGTGACAACAATGGAGCAATTGCACAAGCCAAGGAACTACGGTCTCATCAAAGATCCAAACACATACTAAGAAGATTTCACCTGATCAGAGAGATCATTGACAGAGGTGATGTCAAGATTAGCAGAGTAGACACAGAGAACAATCTGGCAGACCCATTGACCAAGGCTTTGGCGCAGCAGAAGCATGATGGTCACGCTAGAGATATGGGGTTGACATTCCTCAACTTCTAGGTCTTAGTGCAAGTGGGAGATTGTTGGTGTATATGCCCTAGGACCTAGTTTTGGTCAACTTATGTACTACTTGACATTGATATTTATATATCATTCTGGCATTGTCGTTATCATTGTTTGACTACACCTGCGATTGTGTACTTACATGATAATGTCCCTGGAGACAGATTGGATCTGTGCTCAAATAATTGTCCCCAGTCAATGTACCTCAGTGGATATGGGACAGCTCTGGTACTTGAGAGACTGGTATGTGGGCTGGTTAGGCACGTGGTGTTAACGCAGACACATGGGTATATCATTGGAGGATATACTGGATAGACCCGCTATGAGGCTATGACTTGGTGTCATGAATTATCCTCATAAGTGACAGGAGATGCATTGATCCCTTGACTTGAGGTCATTGATCATTCTATATGGTTAGGGACTTGCTTTGATACAACCTAACACCTTGCCGTAGCTGGGAGGTCATAACGGTTGTTATTGAGCATGTCACGACCCATATGAGAAGATCAATGGATAGACATAGGATTTGCCCCTTCCCTAGGGAAGTATGATATCCATGGAGCTCCTTTATGGTTCTATGACTGAGAGTGTATGGCCATACCCAGGTGAGAACCTATTTTAGTCATAGCCATGTGATTGGATGAAAACAAGTGGTGACACACTTGTCCAATCGGATATCAGTACGGCAAAGAAACTGTAATGCATCTGTACCTAGTTGCGATGATGGGGATGTCGATGTCGATATCCATTCCAATGACCTGGGTAGCAGCGATGCACTGCTAGGTGCCACTCACTGCTTGTGATGACCTCTGGTCAGCACTGCCAGCGTCAGAGGAACCTACAGGGTCGCACACCTTGATACTTGAGTTCTCGTATTGATCGGGAAGCCTTATGATCGAGTTATTGGATAACTTGGATCTAATTGGGAGATTTCATCAGCGCCAATGGGCCTGATGAGATGGAAGAATATTATTGGAGCCAAACTTCATTTTTGGTAGGTTGACCCGTATTTGACCATGGTTGGTCACATTTGGATTAGGGTTGCATTGGATTGGATCCAAGTGCTTAATCAACCCATGTAATGAAGTTTGGGCTAGCTCATTATCCAATGAGGCCCAATAACAAGTTCTCATGAAGAGATGAGAGGCTAAAAGGGTATAATGGGGAGAAACATGAACCATTAAGCACCTAAGGGCATAATGGGGTCATGTTGGCGCCTTTGCTTCATTATGGAAGTAAAGGGCGCCTCCCCTCTATTCCTAGGATGGAATGCATGCCTCTATGGCATTGCTTGGGGCGCAAGGCAAGGCCTTGGCGCACAAGGAAGGGCGTGGGGCACAATAAGGAATGGTTGAATGAGAATTATGGAAATGTCTTGGAGACTTTCCTTATCTCAAGCCTCCTCATCCTAGCCCTACACTTGTCATGATCCTAGCCATTACCCTAACCGCCTCTTGCCCTATAAATGTGACCCTAGTCGCCCCCTCTTGCCTGTGATCAATCCTTGAAGGCGTGAACACAAGGAGAGGGGCGAGTGCTTGGAGCAAGGGCGCATCTTCTTCCATAACCGCAAGCCTCTTCCTCCTTTCCTCTTGGCGCAAGGGGATCTAAGGCTTGGCGGCTTGGATAGTTTCCCTTCTCACTTGGCGCATCTTTTCTCTAGGTGGTGCAAGTGAGTTAGAGAATCTCCCTAAGGCTTGGATCTTCTTCCCGAGGCTAGCACCGGGCGTGGAAGAAGAGAACTCAAGAGATCCGTGTGTGCGAGACTGCAGAGGGCGCACACTTGGACGCCTACATCGGCATCGCTCCACATTGCTCTTAAGGTATTTCCTAACTCATCGTGTCGACTCCCTTGCTTGCGATCTTCACTGGGTTTTTGGGACCGGCCTGTTTCGGGGACATTCTTCTGCTGCGAAAAATGTATGTCTATAACTCTGAAAAATTGTAAAATGTCCCCGGGGTTTCCCAACAGGTGTGTAATCCCCTTGATTTTTAATATCTAGATAATCTTTTCTTTCGTCATGATAATTCTACTTTGATAATTTTACCTATGCGATTATTGTTCTAAGTTTCACCTTAGTTTACTTTTTGTCATAATGAATAGAGTTCTTGCATTAAGGACCGAGAGGTGACATGCTTGAGAACTAGAACCCTAAAATTGATTAATAGGAACTCACCGTAAGAAATTAGGTTAAGTTCTTATTTCTTTATTTTAGATGACTAATTGCCTTGATGATGATTATGAACCTAGGATTAAGTTAGTGTGTCAAACGTGGAGATCTTACAGAACGTTGGAGAACCATAGGTAGAACTTGTGTTGAGTCTCGGATGCACGAAAGTGATCCTTGAGATTCCGCTTGAAACAATCAACCTAGAATTCGGATGCACGAAAGTGATCTTGAGTTCTTTGATTGATGATTTACTTATCATCAGGTTGGGATAAATCTTGCGTGAAAGTGAGGATTTGTCTCTGCATGGTTATCTGCACGAAAGTAAGATAATCCCCTTATGAAGTAAATTAAGTCTTTATCAAATTAGAATTTGATTGATGAACATCCTTATATTTCTAGTCATGAAAATCAAGGTGGATGAAACCCTAGTCCCAATTTATCTCTCTGATTATCTTTCGTGTTCTCTCTATATTGTTCACTTGCATCATATTCGGTTTACTTAGCTAGCGAGAATACAACTATTCGGTGTTTAACAATAAGGTCTCTGTGGTTTGATATTTTTATTTATTACTTCGATAATTCCGTGCACTTGCGGAAGCCTATCAAGTTTTTGGCACCGTTGCCGGGGATTAGTCCTAGGTACATGCCAAACAACTTAGGATATATCAATGATTGATGATGATAATGAGTACACTCTTGATTTATACTGTTGATAACTTTGTTAGGGTATGCCCTTATGGCTAATGTTTGAGGCCTTGGGTTATTGTCAGTATCATGTATAAACTAAATATATTTGTTTTAAAAGGCAATTGTTGTTATTCAGATTGTTACATTATCTGCTGTTATATGTATACTTCTGGGTAATGTCTCAATGATGTTCAGTTTAGCTGACATTCAGTATTGTCCTTAGTCGAGATATCTTGGTGAACATGAGACAGCTTTGGTATGATTGAGACTAATATATGTTCTAATCTTATAGGATCCTTCGAGCATGGAATAAGATTTAGACACATAGGTGCATTGGATGTACTGGACTGACCCTTCTCAGGATATTCAATTGTTTGTCACAATGTGAATAATCCTTGTATGCAAGCAAGTGGCATATTCCCTCTGACTTGAGATCACTTGTGTTTCTAAGTATGATTGGCATTATCTGAGGTAGTTCCATATCATTTGAAAGATAATGATTAAGGATTATCTTGGATAGTGGGCATGAGTCATGTTAGGGTACTTGTGATAGATATAGGATTGCCTCTCCTGGTTGGAGTGTGATGTTCTAAGGGGGCCATATGGATGAAATGGTTGAGAATGTGTATGGCCATACCTAGACGACTATGTTCATCTGATCTAACCATTTTCATAATGTTGGAATCACAGGCTTGACACGCTTGTCCAACAAGAACATCCAGTGGCAAAGGGAAACATGTATGCCAAGTGAATGAGATTCACACTTGTTCTGTGGTTTGGGAGTAGTCTTGGAAGACTCTTTCCTTCATATTGGAAAACAGTGATGTGTTGCTAGATACCTCTCTTTGGTCGTGATAACGTAAGTTATCGTTACCGACATTGAAGGAAACCCTTAGGGTCGCACAATTTGATGATATGACTTACTTATGTCAGATCGTGTGGACTGGAATTATTCTAGTTCAGTTTAAAGGATTTTAAGCTCTGATTAAAAGTGAGATCTAGTCTAATCATGTTTGATTGATTAGGACATGTGATCGGTAAGTTTTGATCGGAGGATTGAAGCATGATCGTAAAGATCAGGGGTTCAATGTGATGTGTGGTTAGATCTTGAGCCATTTGGTTCAAAGAAGATTATAACCAGGGCTGGTTTGATTTGGTGCTTGAACCAAATTGAAATTGAACCGGTTCACTTGTGAACGCATGGTTCAATTCAAAGAGGGTTTTCGATCGCTTAAAGGAAGTTATGGAGGGAGTTACTAATTCGGTTCTTACCATAAGTGGTGGCCGAATATTTCCTTTTGTGCACCCACGTTTTCGATAGCCCTCTCGCCTCCTCCTCCTCTCTTCGGTTTTTCGTGTGGATCATCTTCACACAAGGAAGAGAAGCTCCACCGGCCAAGAAGAAACACATCATCCTTTCCTAGAGATGATCAAGACTCCTTGGTGTCTTTGCTAGCACAAGGAACACAAGGAAGAAAGTCTTTCTCATCTTGTGTGTGACATCTTTGGAGAAGAGGCACTCGCCCCTTTCATCTTCCAAGTCGCCTCTCACATCATGGCACAGGTAATACTCTAACTTGTCTTATACAAGTGTTAAAACAAGGTTGATCATATACTCATGTCATGCGATCCTAGTATTTCCGCTGCGACAAATTTTTGAATAATGCTTGTGAACTAGGTTTAGTTACAAACTTGAATGATTGATGATATCAAATTCATGATTGAAAATAGAACTCTATCATGTTAAATTTATTTCTTCAATACATATTTGTCTATTGAGATATGACATTTATTTGTCTATTGAGATATGACATTGATTGATGCATAAAATTTTGGGTGGATGTATTATTTGAAGAGTAAAATTTAAAAGTGAAACTTCTCTTTTGAATAAAATGAGTATATTAGCATGATTTGTGAATTTAGATAAATTGATCAACCTAGTTGAGGCTTAGTCTATTTTTGCTATTTGTTGGGAAGAAGGAATCCAAGATCCATAAAATAGTGAGAGACTCCCCTACTTGGCACTATGTAAAATTGATAGTGGTACCTAAGACATGGGTTGAAGTCTATGCATAAAAAAAATAATGAGTGATAAAAAGAATAAGACTCCTCTACTTGGCACTGTGTAAACTTGACAGTGGTACCGAAGAAAGAGTTGAAGTCAAAAATAAAAAGTATGTGTCTATGTGGATACGTACCATCTATGCCAAAAAAAATTCCATGAAAAAGAAAAAAAAAGAGAGAGAGAATTTTTGTGTGGAAAAAGATCTTGGAGACTTAATTCTTGTAAACAAAAGCATGATAGATTTAAATTGATACTAGGTGAAATCATGAGATTGAAAATTCTATTTATTATACAAGTTGCGAAGTTTTATTTGATTGAGTTGTGAATCTAGAGGATTGAGTTCTAAGAATGATATATTTATTTAAAGTTTTGTAAATCAATTGATAGAATTTTCCATTGACAAGTTGTATTTTAGAAATCTTTTGAGCATGAAAAGGTTATTCTTTTAATCAAATTTTGATTTTTGCTTGAGGACAAGCAAAGTTTGAGCCTTATGTGTTTGATGACACCAAAATATGTAGTATATTTTGCATCATTTTAGATACCTTTTCATGCTAAATTGGGGATCTTTTACTTGTTTTTATGATTGAATCCATCAAATATTGCAAAGTCTACTTCTATTTTGGTTTTTCATGTTTTTCAGGCAAAAAGGCACTATTTAAGGCGTTTTCAAGCAAAATAAAATACATGGAAGAGTTCTCATCATCAAGAAGAAGTCATCCAAGAAATTTCACGCAAATCGAGGCTGAAGACCAAAATACGGTAGTACTGTATTTATAATATGGTACCGTATTTGTCGCGGCTACCGTATTATCGAGAGCACGGCCGTATTTTGGTGATTTTCCAAACAAAAGATTGTGCGAAAAATACGGCACCGCCGTAAGGTTTTCCACGGCCGTATTTTGGGGCGCTTTCGAAACAAAAACCTTGCCGAAATTATAGTACTGCTGTAACCCATTTTACGAGCCGTATTTTGGAGCGTCTTCAGAACATAAAGTTTCCATGAAATTACGGCACTGCCGTAAATAATTACACGGGCCGTATTTTTCTGACGTATCCGACCAGAGAGTTCAGCCGATTTTACGGCACGGCCGTAAACCATATTACGGTGCTGTATTTTCCAGCACTTTCAGAACAGAACAGTCGAGGGATTTTACGGCAGTGTCATAAGATATTACACTGTCGTATTTCAGTTTTTGAACGCGACTCCTAGGTCAACTTCAACACCTGATTTTTGTGCAGATTATTGCTGGTGATCTAGAGCTTTAAATTGGATGCCGTAAGAAGAGAAAAGAGAGCTTTGAAGGGGGGGATTGTGAAGACACCAAAGGCCCCAAATTTCATTAACTGTCGAGGGAGAAATCACCGAACACGCCGTCGCCAAGGGTTTCACCGCCGCGATCAATCCAGAGCACTTCCGGCCGTGATTTTCATACTGAAGCTTCGCTTGGTGAAGGAGACAACGTGCCTGAAGTTTCAGAACGAAAGGAGATCGATTCGAGGAGAAATCAAAGGAAGAAGCTCGCGCCACACTGTTCACAACTTCTCTTACAAATTACGGCTATGAAATACTTCACTGCCGTGCAGTATTTTCTGAAAAACTCCTTCTTTTATTGATTTTTGATTTTCTAAAATTATGGAATCTTGTAATCTCTTCATCATGGTAGCTTAAACTTATTTTGGGACTTGGGGGAGTAATCCCCTTTGATTTTCTTAATGACTAGAACTCTTTTTATTTCATCATGATAATTCTACTTTGATACTTTTACCTATGAGATTACTTCTCTAAGATTCTCCTTAGTTTATTTCTTGTCATCATGAATAGAATTCTTGCATTAAGGACCGAAAGGTGATATGTTTGAGAATTGGAACCCTAAAATTGACTAATAGGAACTCACCGTAAGAAATTAGGTTAAGTTCTTGTTTTGTTATTTTAGATGGGTAATTGCCTTGATGATGATTAATGATCTTAGGATCGAATTATTGTGTCAAACATGGAGATCTTGCACGAAAGTGAGGATCGGAACGTTGGAGAACCATAGGTAAAACATGTGTTGAGTCTCGGATGCACATAAGTGATCCTTGAGATTCCACTCGAGACAATCAACCTAGAATTAGGATGCACGAAAGTGATCCTTGAGTTCTTCGTCTGATGGTTTACCTATCTTTAGCTTGAGATGAATCTTGCGCGAAAGCGAGGATTTATTCTTGCATGGTTATCTGCACAAAAGTGAGATAATCCCTTTTTAGGTAAATTATGTCTATATCATTTTAGGATTTGATTGATGAATTCTTTATTTCTTATCTAGTCTTGAAAATCAAAGTGGATGAAACCCTAGTCCCAATTTCTCTCTGATAGTGATTTTCTGTGTGTCTTCGATTCTTGCTTTGCTATTATTCAATTGCCTAGATAGTAAGAAAATCAATTATTCAGTACTTGACAGCACTAGTCTCTCTGTGGGATCGATATTTATTTTATTACTTCGAATATCCGTGCACTTGCAGACACTACGAGTTAGGGACAACAAGTTTTTGGAGCCGTATCAGGGGGTGACAGTTCCCTGTGCGCCAAACAAGTTTTGGCTGCGACACCTTAGATTAGTCTACCTGCTCGTATTTAAATGTGTGTCCTTTCGGATCACATCAGCAACACATCACCTATCCTGCTGGAATTTTTTTTTTCATCCATGTAGGGTCATGCCAACATCCACACCGATGACGATGATGGTAGTTTATCCTTTCGCCTCAACACCACAAATTTACTCAACAATTTAACTCTACATGAAATTTTAAAAATTCCCTAAATCATCAAATCAATTACTCAAAATATTTCCTAAGTTCAAAATTAAGCATAAAACAAATTTGATTATCCTTAACAATCATAAACATTCAAAATATATACCTATAAAGCTTGAATACAATCAAAATACATGAAGACACCCTAGACTTAAATTGTTGCATATACTATATTATTTAATCCGCAATTATCAATGAAAAATAAACATGCATCATCCCACAAAGAAAAGTACGCATCGTCCTCCATGTATATAAAAAAGAATAAAACCATAAAATACTCACAGAGATTATTAATTAGTCTTGGTGTAGTAGCTAGCAAATCTGGTAACTCAGGTGTAGTAACTCGGATACCGTGGAGGATAGAGTCTTGGTCATCCAATTGTTTTCTTACGGCCCCATATGCTCTAGTTCTTATGGTTCTTTTCAGAGCCATGATTTTGTAGAATACACTAATTTACAAAATTTTCACTCAAAAACTCGAATGAACAGTTGCAGCAGGAAGGAACTCATCCAAAAGTAAGGGGAAATCCCTGTAAATCAATGAAAACTAGTTTCAAAATTGAAACAAAAGCCTGACAATCTGATAGAGAATTTAAAAGACTAAAGCAGAGCAAAGATTTGTCAAAAATCATGAAGAAATCGGGCTGGAATTGAGTGTCGGCAGCAAAGTCGTGTTCTTGAGGTCATCCGGCGATTTTCAAGAAATTCCGGCTAAATCTCATCGGAGGATCAACGGAAAGGGTAGCCGGTGATGGAGGAAGGTTGGGAACAAAGATTCATTGCTTGAGGTGGAGAGAATCAATGGGAAATTAGATTTTCATGGTCTATGAGCCGTTCATAGCTGCAGCCGTGAATATTTCTGTGACTTAGATCCCTTTTGCAAAATGAAACTTCATAGTCCGTGATGGATTCACGGCCGTGACCGTGTCCGTGATGGATTCACGGCCACAGAATTCACGGCCCGTGACTGACTCCCGGCCACACCCGTGAAACTCGCGTAAACCCTCTATTCTTCACAAAATAATTTCCAAAAAATTTTAAAAAAATTCCTACGCATAAAACAACATATTTAGAAGATTTTTTTCATATATAAACATTCATCAAATCATGTTGTTAAAGACCTCTAAAAATTCTAAGAAAACAAAAAACTAAAACTGAAAATACTAAAGTGAATAAAACTCAAAAACTTTTGGGTTACCTCCCAAAAGTGCTTGCTTAAGGTCTTTAGCTTGACCATAGCTTCATGTCATGGCGGAGATGGTGAATCAGTGCCATAATAGAGAGCATATAATGTTCTACTTTTTCTTCATCTCAAGAGTGTGCCCACCAAAGTATATATCCAGTTAAACAGGTGGATCCATATCGTAGTGACTAGTACATGCATGAAAAAATAAAAGTTAAAATCATGCAAAGAATACCCAATAATTTTTTTGTATTTATCCGAGAGTAATATCATGTTTTCTTCCTTTAGGTTTATATTAGCAATTGGATGAAGATTATAATTAAAATCAAAGAATTCATACCTTGGATTGATCAAGAAGCTTTCAAATTTTGTTTTGGGTTTTTCACTTACCTCAATGTCTATGTGATCAAGAATCTCATGTGTTATTATCTTTTGGGTACCTGTGGTTGGATTTGCATCAAATAATAATTCAGCCACCTCATCATTATTCTTAAAATCATCACCTTCATCATCTGTCATGCAAATTTCTAATGAATTTTTCTGGAGAAAAGGAATGGATGGTTCACATGGTAGTGGTGGTGTAATATGCTTAGGATTCTCTTCCACATCTTTCTCCTCAATTTCTTTCTCTTCAATGGGGTATTTCATCATAACACTATCAAATTCACCCCCATCTATCTCGCTACTTCTTATTTGTGGATCCTCAAATTCCTCATCTTTCTTCTCATAAGACTCCAAAAGTTCAATTTTTTTTTTTCAAATATGTCCCAAGTATTTGTGTTACAATGCACTATGTTATGCGAGAGGGGACTAGATGGCTGGTAAAATGTTGAGGAAGGGTTAATGGGGTATTTAGAATTTTTAAAATCATCAAAATTTGAAGAAGGGAGATCATAATTAGGAGTCATGACTAATGATTGTTTCAACTCTACAAAATTCTGAGATTTATCATAGATTCCTTCCTCCATGTCATTTTTATCAGTGCCAATGTTCATCTATACCAATGGCAGTATCTATCAATCCACTAATTTCAATAAATTGTGACAATAAAGCTGTAATAGATTTTTGTAAAAAAAACTTGTAAACATTAAATCGAGTAAACATATTAAAATAAGGCATAAAACAATCAGAAGTCTTCTACTCATGGTGTAGTTTCTTTGTCATATGTTAAAATAGATAATAATCATGTTGATTGCTTCATAAAAGGTTTGATTTAAATCAAAGTGATGACAGCATCTAATGAACTGGGGATTAGTCTATAATGAGCCCTCCTAGAGTGACAACCCAACCTTCGTGATAGGTAGACCCTAGAAAGTGGTTCAAGAGGTTGGCCAAGGAGTACAACATAAATGTTATAAAAACACTACAATGTTTATTGGAGTTATATTTAAAGGCTCCAATACCCCCATTCCTAATATGCTTTAGTACTCCTGTGTGAGTAAGGAAGAGTCTATGACTCTAAAAGAGATCCCAAGGTATATCCTAAGAAGTGACTCTACACACTTCCTCATAGGGGATCTCCTATGTGAGTTTCCGAATACCGCCACGGACTAGATATTGAACAATTCTAGCAAACTCACACAAATGCAAGATACTCGCGCACGGCCAAAAATATGCAACCCCGTGTCACAATTAGTTGTATCATGTGTGCACCATTCCAAGCTAGGTGAAAAGGGTTGTAGTTCAAGACCTGATTCACTACATGTCTTCTAGTGTAGTTCCATATACTACGTGTGTTGAGCATTGCTCTTCCCTGACAGTGTGAAATAAATGTCATATGAAATTTTAATTTTCTTTAGTTAATCTTAATGGACTTTTGTGTTTTATAGGAGATTGTTGGAGTTATCATAAGGGAAAACCAAAAAGTCCCATAATTATCCTACATATAGGGATATGGATGGGAAGCTTGGGTTTAAAGGTTAGTTGAGCCTCCTTATCCCATTGGGGCGTTTCAGGGGCATTCACTTGACTAACCCAAATTGAACTAAATACACACACACACACACACGTGTGTCTCGCCTTGCCTCACCCCTCTAGGCCGAGTTGTGGTTGTGAGTGTGGGTGCGGGTAACTCTCATACTATTTTCTCAGGGCAACTAATTTTAGCTTTTTTATTTTTTCCCAAACAATAATTTTAAAATACTATTTATAAATAATATTAGTACCAGTTTACCCAGTTTTAATTATCCATTAGCTTTCCTATTTAGAGGTCGGCGACTGAGGCATTATTTATTAATGGTCTAGACCCATTATTTTTAGACGGTGCACCTTCTCTATATAAGGAGAGGCAGCACAACATCTCCTATTCACTATATTTGACTCTTCCTTCGCCTCTCACTCTTTTTTCACTTATACGATGTTGAAAGTAGTTGTAATAGGCTTCTCACCGATGTACTGGTAGAGAAACGACATCAGTTGTATCTTGGTAAAAGAGATTCGGACTAAAACTTGTGCGAGAGCCAAAATCATTGTCTTCAAATAGATGGCTTCATCAACACTTATGGTAAGATCGTTCCATTATTGTTTTATTTATTTGCATTCTTCATTAGAATTACATGCTTGCATTAATTGTGATGATGTTCTAGGGGAATGGGTGCGGTTTGAGCTTCTGCCCTCACAATATTGCACTTGTGTGCCACCCGCTTGGCCTTCAGTGTGGTGCCCACATGATACGTTCAGAAAATCCTTATCTTTGAATAATGTGTTCCATATACCTGAGATCCATAGGAACATTGTTAGTGGGTCTCTCCTTGTTAAAAATGGTTTTAAAATTATGTTAGATGCAAATAAAGTTGTAATCTCTAATGGAGAATCTTTTATTAGAAAAGGTTTCACTTGTAATGGATTATTTCAATTGAATATCATTCTTTTTAAATTAGAGAACATCTCAGCCTCCCATTACCTTAATTACTAAAAATTCTGATAACTAACATGGTAGATGGAGACATGTAAACTTTAGATATGTAACAAGAATGAGTCACTTAGGATTAATTCCTAAATAAACTCAAACCCTAATGATAAATGTGAGCCCTATGCTCAAGCTAAAAAACCTAGAAAACTATTCAAATCAATACCACATAAAGAGACTGAACCTCCAGAATTAATTCATTCGGATGTTTGTGACTCAAATAGAGATCCTACTAGAGGTGGTAGTAAATATTTTATAACCTTCATAGATAACAGTACAAAATTATGTTAAATGTACCTTCTAAAATGAAAAGATGAAGTGTTCTCAAGATTCACAATTTAAAAAGCAGAAGATAAAAATCAACTTAATAAGAAAATTAAAATCCTAAGATCAGATAGAGAAGGTGAGTATACATTTAATAAGTTCTCCCAATTCTATCAAGAACATGGGATAATTCATCAAGTCGTTGCTCTTTATTCTCCTTAATCTAATGGAGTAGCTGAAAAGAAAAATAGAACCCTACTAGATATGGTCAATGCCATGCCACATAGTTCTGGTGCTCCCTAGAACCTGTGGGGGGAAGTAATTCTTTCAGCCTGCTTCATTCAAAATATGATTCCAACTAAAAATAAAATGCAAACTCCATATGAAATGTGGAAAGAGTATAACCTAACCTCAAATTCCTCCGAATGTGGGGGTGCTTGGCTAAGGTAAATATATCAAAACCTAAAAGAAAGAAAACTGGTCCTAAAATATTAGATGCTATCTTCATAAGATATTCATTTTATTCAAACACCTATAGATGCCTAGTAACAAATTAAAATTTTTTAGAAATTTATAATAATACTCTAATTAAATCAAGAGACATCTCCTTCTTTAAAACTATCTTTCCTTTCAAACCTGAAGCATCCCCTTCTGTAGAAAATAATAATTCTACATCAGATTCTATAGACATAGAAAAACACAATAATTCACCTGAACATCCTGAACTAATAGCTAAACCTAGAAGAAGTAATGTAAGGGATTTTAGTGATGATTTTATCACTTACCTGATTGAAGACACACCAAAAACCCATCATGAATCCCTTTGTTCTCCTAATGCTCTTTTCTAGAAGGAAAGCTATTGATGATGAATTTCAATCAATTATTAGTTTCAACACCTGGATTTTTACTAATCTACCTCTTAGAAATAAACCGCTAGGATATAAATGGATCTTTATGAAAAAGTTAAAAATTGATGGTAGTGTTGAAAAGTATAAGGCACACCTAGTTGTTCAAGTTTTTCAGTAGAGAGTCGACATTGACAACTTTGACACCTATGCGCCTATTACGCGGATCACCACAATCTTCATGGAGACATTGATGAAGAAATCTATATGACACAACCTGAAGGCTTTATAGTCCAAGGTTGTGAAAAGAAAGTTTGCTAGTCGGTCTGATCCTTGTATATACTGAAGCAAGCTCCTAAATAGTGTCATAAAAAATTTGATAAGGCCATTTTATCATAAGGTTTTCAAATCAATGACTCTGATAACTGTCTTTACTACAAGATTGCAAACTCTTGCTTTGCTCATTTGTGTCTCTATATAGATGGCATCCTTATCTTATCAAATAATATTGACATAATAAAAGACAATAAAAAAATTCTATGTCTCCACATTGATATGAAAGATATCGGAGAAGCTGATGTAATCCTTGGAATAAAAATAATAAGAAATCAAAATTGTATTTCTCTCTTTCTCTCTCAATCACACTATGTAGATAAAATACTTGATAATTTAAAATTTAATTCCTCATCTCCTTTATGATCTCCTTATGACCCTAACTATCACCTATTTAAAACTCAAGAACATGCTATTAGACAAGAATCTTACTCTAAGGCTATAGGTTCTCTTCTATTCCTTGTAAATAAAACTATACCAGATATAGCCTATGCAGTTAGGCTCAGTAGGTACACTAATAACCATAGTAAACTTCACTAGACTGCTGTTAAAAGAGTTTTTAGATACCAAAAAAGAATAACTAATTATACCTTAACATATAGTAGATTTCCTTTTGTCCAAAAAGTTTTTTGTGATGCTAATTGGATTTCTGATTCTAATGATGTCCAATATGCTTCTGGATATGTTTTCAATCTAGGTGGTGGTGCCATCTCCTGCCAATTCACTAAACACACTATTTTATCTATGAGCACCATGGAGGCAGAGTTGGTTGCTCTTGATCAAGCTTGCTCAGAAGATGAGTGAATCAAAAACCTATGTTCATCTATACCAATAGCAGTATCTATCAATCCACCAGTTTCAAAAGATTGTGACAGTAAAGCTATAATAGATTTTTGTAAAAAGAAACTTACAAACATAAATTGAGTAGACATATTAAAACAAGGCAAAAAATAATCAAATGGCTTTCTACTCTTGGTATATTTTCTTTGTCATATGTTAAAACAGACAATAATCTTACTAATTACCTCACAAAAGGTTTGATTCAAACTAAAGTGATGGCTATGTCTAAGGGAATAGGGATTAGTCCATAATGGGCCCTACTAGAAAGGCAACCTAACCTCTGTGATAGATAGACCTTGGAAAGAGGTTCAATGGGTAATAACAAGCTATTTGTTGGCTAAGGAGTACAATATAAAATTTATAAAAACATTATGGTGTTTATTGGAGTTATATTTAAATGCTCCAATACCCTATTCCTAAGGTGCTTGCGTACTCCTGCATTGAGTGAGGAAAAATCTATGACTCTAAAAGAGACCCAAAGGTTTATCCTAAGAAGTCACTCTACACACTTCCTCATAGGGAATCTCCTATATGTGAGTTGCTGCATATGGCAGTGGACTAGAAATTGGACAAATCTAGCAAATTCACACGAACACAAGATACTCGCGGACGGCCAAAAATACGTAACCCCATGTCATAGTTAGTTGTATCATGTGTGCACTATTCCAAGTTGGATCAAAAGAGTTATAGTTCAAAACCTGGTTCACTATATCTCTTTAAGTAAAGTTCTGTGTACTAAGTGTGTTGAGCATTACTGTTCCCTGACTGCATCATATAAACATCGTGTGATATTTTGTTTTTCTTTATAATTTTAATAGACTTTTGAGATTTGTGGGGGATTGTTATGGTTTTCATTAGGGAAAACCCAAAGTGGGTATTGTACTTCGATATGAGTACCAATTGCTGACCCATAATGATACATTTGAAAATGAACATGATTGAATTAATGTCTATAGTGAAATCTAACTCCATAAATTGATAGAACTTTGTTTAAAACTTAGGGAACCAGTCTTGTTTTAACTAAACATGACAGAAAACACACCAAACTGACTAGATAACATTGAATCGAATGTAATTTTAGATGAATCAGCCTTTTGATGTTATCCGCAAGTGCATGGAAACCTCGAAGTAATAAAAATATCGATCCCACCGACACCAATGACCAAGTACTAACTCTACTTAGGATTATTAGTTAGACAATTCAGAAAAGGGTTTTAATTTTGATTGCAAGATTATAAAAACACGAAAAGGTTGTAATCGCTTTGATGAAAAATTCAGGATTCCAGCTTCACCATACTATGCTTCATAACTTTTAAAATTAAAAATATCTTAAGAAGGATTTACTATTAAAGGGGATTTATCCATATGTACAGATTGCCTCCTCTCAGTAGTACAATCCAGTGCCTATATGAATTAATCCCTTATTCTCATGGTTATTAACTTGAAATAGACCCAATGAGTTCTTGATAAATCTATAAAATCTCTCAAGCCGATTTGAATTACTCTCGTATTCGAATCCACTTGTCCAAAAACTGTAGATCCAACGTCGCAATTTACCTCTCGATATTTCTTGCAACGTCTCTAACCATGAAAATTATGGCAAGTATTCAACATGTAAATAAATGCAATAATAATTAATCTAATACAAGTAAATTACTTCATAAGAAGGAAATCAATAGTAAGTCATGAAAACATAGTGGGTTACAACCGTAATCCTGAATAATAAATTTACGCTGAAATGTTCATCATGTACATGTTATAAGAACCCATGAAATCATTTACAATTGACAAATAAAACACGGAATCAACAAAGAGGAAGGAAATCAAGGCTTCCTAATGAAGATCGACACTAGTTGATTGGAAAATCGAAGCTTTTCTGGTGAAGATTCACCTTCCACCATCAATTACCCTAGAACATACCTCTTCGTTAAATTCTAATTGAAAATTTGCTAAAAAGAGTCCTAATAATCGCTCCATAACTCCCTTATATAGTTCTCTATCATCTCCTTAGGTTTTTGCCAAAATTCGGTGCAAAATCGAGCCAAATTGGGCAAGAAACCTAGTCAAATTCGGAACTAGAGGACAAAATTACGATCGTGATACATTTCACAAGCGGGCCGTAATTTTTTCTGTGTATTATGGAATAGAAACCTAGAAGAATTATGGCCGTGAAAATAATCATGGGTAGGCCGTAATTCATTATGTGGAAAATCTTCAAGAAATCACGACCGTGAAAATAATCATGGGCAGGCTATGATTCTTTCTGTGAATTCTGAAATTTTGTACTGAAGAAATTACGGCCGTGAAAAATATCACAGGTAAGCCATAATTCTTTCTATGCCTTCCCAGAAATTACGGCCGTGAAAATAATCACGGACAGGCCGTAATTTCCGAACAAACTCTGATTTGCATGAAATTTGATGGGCAATTTCGTTTTGACTTATAGAATTCATCTATGCACTTAGATTCTTCAAAATCAATCAAAATATGGTCATTTTCCCCTGAAATGTAACAAAAATAAAAAGGGATAAAGATTCCAAACAAACAAAGGAATTTAAGTCAAAATAAGTGAAAACATGAAACAAAGGAGAGATTATGTATAAAAAAGTAAAGTAAAAATACTATATAAATACAAGGCATCAAATCTCCATAGACTTAAACTTTTGCTTGTCCTCAAGCAAATAAACAGACAAAACAACAATGTTGAGCATGAGAAGATAACTTACTTATGAAAAATAAAGTTCTAGAACATAATCACTCATAAAATATTTCCACTCATGCTTTATAAAATTCTAGAAAAATAGAGTATTCTTAGAATTTAATCCTCAAGATTCACATTCTTAATAAAAAAAATTGCAACTTGTATAATAAATTGAATCTCAATCTCATGAATTCACTTTGTATTCAGTTCAATATTACAGTGCTTTTGTTTACAACAATAGGACCTCCAAAATCTTTTTCTTCATTCTCTCATTCCTATTTTTTACTTTTTAACTTTTGACATTCTCTAAATCGGATATCACCTTTTTTCTAGTGATGAATTTAGAGTACATTGACCACATAACCAATGTATTAGAACTCATATCTTATTGGCTTGAAGAGCTGCAACACATGGCCGAAGATAGCGGAGTTAATGTCAAATGACTTTTCTTTGGCATGTACCCACATTGATACATACGTTTTATTCTGACTACAAGTTATGTCTTCGGTACTACTACCAATTTTTTGCAGTGCCAAGTAGAGGAGTCATTCCTTTTTTTTATGGATTTTGGATTCATTCTTCCCAACAAATAGCACAATAGACCAAACATAAATACAAGGCTATTCAATCAATCATCAATTCAACAAATTATACTCATATACTCACCTTATTTGAAAAAAATATTTCACCATGAAAATATATTCTTTAAACAACCTATTTACCACAAAATTATAAACAATTGATGAAAAATCAAGATGAGGATATATGTTGAATAAATAAACTCAACACAAGAAGTATAATTCCATTCACAGACATTGCTTTATGAACATCCACAATATAAGAATCCTAAACATCCACAATATAAGAATCCTGAAAAACAAACACATCATTCATCAACACAAAGACAAAACCTCATGTATCCACATAATAACCAAATAGATAGCATCCAAATAACACAATATCCAAATACAATGCCCATCCAAATGAGTATAGTGTCCATATATGACACAAATCAAAATACATCCAAGTATCACAATGCATCTACACATGATGCAAAATAACATTACCACAAATCAAAAGTCATCCAAATGAGCATAAACACAAAGAAACAAGAAACATGAATATATTCTCCCCTACAAAAAGAATGCATCATCCTCGATGCAATAAGCATAGAATGAGAAAGTAGGAGAAGAGATACTCACAAAGTACTAGTCGTCTGTGTTAGTGTCAGTCTCCTCGCCATCCTTCTCGTTAGGGGTAGCCTCTCCCATGGATTGGTCTGGATCCTTCTCTTCATCAGAGCATAAGTGGTCCTAGAGAAAACCCTTTATATCATGGACATCATTTTGCACATCTCGGATAGAATCATAAATTGTCTTCAGTAGGCATCCCTGATGGAACACCTCTACAGACAATGCCTGAAAACCTGCATCCTGGGCACTGGACCAACCTCTCCAAGGCGGGACTGTACCTTGTGAAGAAGAACCTGCTCTGAATGGAGGGGAGTCCATCCCATATGGACTGAATCCTCCGAAAGATGGTGGTGGTGGCATAGAGTCAAGAGGTGTAGGAACATCATCAATAGCTGCATTAAGAGGAATCTTCCAATTCAATTGATTACAGACCGTAGTCCGTTCCTTGTTTAGTTATAAAGAATACATTGCCCTCACAGACAATCATCCGCATGGCGATGCATGACTCTATATCAATCCTGGGGCTACCCTGCGCAGTCTCAACTGCAAATGGTTCCATGCCCAAGGAAAGTGCTATAGGGGTAATGAAACCTCCTAAAACAATAGTACCCTTCTTGGCGCATGCTACTTTATCAAATTGTTGAACTAAAAAGTACGCTATGTCCAATTGATAACCATGCAACATGCACCATAAAAAATAGAGCTCGAACTGGCGAATCATACCATCACTCTCGCCTCGCCTAGAGACGGTGTGCGAGAGAACTCTATGGATGTAGCGTAGACAGGGGTTGGAGAGACTGGAGCCCCATGGTGTCTTTGATGAGAAATTTAATTATGATGTGATTTGATACCAGAAAGCATTTACAATGTATTCTTGTGGTGGACGTGTCACTCCTCCATCGAGCAAATGCAATGTAGCTCTAACATCTTGGAGCATGAGGCTCTGGTCAATGTTCGCAAGCCAAAAGGTCAGGCGATTTTTCACTTCTTGGCAGTGATAATCATGGAGCTCTACCTCTAAGCTGCTAAGAAATTCCAAAACCAAGGGCATGAATATCTGTGGTGTCATTTGAAAGAATCTGAGTGCTAATATCTACTCAAACATCCATTCAACATCTTTATAAAAGCCAAGAATTTCCAATATCCGTTTATCCATATACCTCGTATTGGCGATGTGCCTATTATTCAGGTTGTTGTATCTTGCCTCTTGTTTGTCATCTCAAAAGATGATTCCATAAGGGTTTGTGGGAGGTGGTGCTGAAGATTCAGATGATGCTTTATCCTTCTCCTTGCTAGCAACTTGTTTCCTCCTTGGGGCCATTTCAAGTAGAGAGGATGAAGTCAAATGCAATGGTAATGCTGGAGATTGAATGTGTTGTTGGGAAACCCTGGGGATTTTAAAATTTTTACAAACAAGCACAGCGGAAGCAATCCCCAAAACAGGCCAGTCCCAAAAACCCAGAAGATCGAGTCTTGCGAGGAAATCGACAAGGTGAGTAGGAGATGATACCTTGAAGCGAATCAAGAGATGCGATGCAGGCGCCCAAGTGTGCGCCCTCTGCAGTCTCGCACATAGCCGAACCTGGAGTCCTCTTCTTCCACGCCCGGTGCTAGCCTCGGGAAGAAGGTCCATGCGTTTGAGAGACTTCCTCAATCACTTGCGCCAACTCTAGAGAAGATGCCAAGTAGAGGAGGTGGAGCTTCGTCAGAGTCCAACTCTCGAAGCACTCCAACGCGATCCGAATAGGAATCAACCCAAGCCAAAGTCCAACTTTGGGGAGGAGGGCGCCAAGGAACTTCCAAAGTTCTGAACTCACTAAAGGGAAGAGGAGAGGCAATGGGCGAACATCCCTCTCCCTCTTTCTAGGAGTAGCGACAAGGGGGACAAGGGGGCAAGAGTTCAAGAGTTGCGACGAGGGGGGAGGAAGGGGGTTTATATACCCATGAATAGGTGCACCTCTTCACTAGTGAAGAGGCACACCTCTTCATGAAAAGACACACCTCTTCAAGAGGTAAAACCCATTTCGCCCACTCCAAGTGCCATGCACCCAAGTACATTCACCCATTCCAAGTGAGAAGCTCCAAGCTTCTCACCTTAAGAAGATGTCCAACTTGGATTTGTCCACCTCAAGGAAATGCGCCAAGCTCACTCCAAGTAGCTTGCGCCATTCCATTTGGCCCATTGGCCCAAATGTCTTATTGAGCCCATTTGGCCAATTAGCCCAATTTGGTCTATTGGGCCCATTTCGCCTACTAGGCCCAAAAACAAGTTAGCTCCAAATGATTCCTTTCATCTCACCTAGCAAAGTGGTGCTGATGGATTCTCCCAAACAGATCTGAGTTATCCAATAACTCAATCAATAGGCTACCTGATCAATACGAGAACTCGAGTTTCAAGTTGTGTGACCCTGTAGGTTCCTCAGACGTTGGCAGTGATGAACCGAATCATCACAAGCAGTGATTGGCACCTAGCAGTGCATCGCTGCTACCCAAGTCATCGGAATGGATATCAACATCGACATCCCATCATCGCAACAAGGTACCGATGCATTATAGTCTCTTTGCCAAACTGATATCCGATTGGACAAAGTCTGTCACCACTTTGTTTTCACCCAATCTCATGGTCATGACTAAATCAGGCTTTCACCTGAGTATGGCCAAACACTTTCAATCATGAAACCATAGGGGGGGCCCCGTGGATATCAAGCCCACAGGAAGGGGCAAATCCTATATCTGTCCATTGATCTTCTCATATGGGTCGTGACATACCCAATGACAACCGTTATGACCTCCCTGCTACGGTGAGGCGTTAGGTTGTATCAAAGCATGTCCCTAACCATATAGAAGAATCAATGACCTCAAGTCAAGAGATCAATGCATCTCCTGTCACTTGTGAGCTTAACTCATGACACCAAGTTAAAGCCTCACAGCGGGTCGGTCCAGTATATCCTCCACTGATATACCTATATGCCTGCGTTAGCACCCCGTGCGTAACCAGCCCATATACCAGTCTCACATGTACCAGAGCTGCCCCTTATCCACTCAGGTATTCGACCGGGGACACACCATTTGAGCACAGATACAATCTGTCTCCAAGGACATTATTATCCATGTACATAATCGCATATGTAAACACAGGATAATAATGACAATGTCAGTACGATATATATTAAATATCAAAGTCAAGCAGTACAAGATGGACTAACAATGGGTCCAAGGGCATATACACCAACAATCTCCCACTTGCACTTAGACTTAGTTGTTGAGAAATCTCAACCCCATGTCCCTCACATGACCATCATGCTTCTGCTGCACCAAAGCTTTGGTCAATGGGTCTGCTAGATTGTTATCTGTGTCAACTCTACTTATCCTGACATCACCTCTATCAATGATCTTCCAGATCAGGTGAAATCTATCGAGAATGTGTTTGGATTTTTGATGAGACCGTGGTTCCTTTGCCTGTGCCATCACTTTATTGTTGTCACAATAGAGCTCAATCGGATCCACAGCAGTTGGAACCACCTGAAGTTCAAAAATGAACTTTCGAATCCAAACGGCTTCTTTGGCTGCCTCAGAAGCAACGACATACTCAGCCTCGGTCATAGAATCAGTTACAATGGATTGCTTAGAGCTCTCTCAGCTCATAGCACCTCCACTCAATCTGAACACATAGCCTATCTGCGATCTGAAGTCATCAGGGTCAGACTGGAACGATGCCTCAGTGTAGCCCTGAACACTGAGCTCTTCCTGTCCCCTATAGACCAAGAACCATTCTTTAGTTCTTATCAGAAACATAGAATGTTCTTTACAGCCACCTAGTGCTGCAGACCTGGATTGGATTGGTATCGGCTAGTTATGCTCACAGCATAAGCCACGTCTGGTCTAGTGCATAACATCGCATATATGATCGAACCTACTGCCGAAGTATAGGGCACTCGACTCATGTCGTCCCTCTCAGCCTGTGTGACGGGACACTAGCTCTTGGAGAGAATAAGGCCATGTCTCACTGGAAGGTATCCTTTCTTAGATTGCTCTAAGGTTTTTACACTAATACATATATGGTTAAGACAAGTACAAGCCTTTCGATCAGCACATAAAGAAAACTGAACAAAGTAAAGATGAGAACAGAATTGAAACAAACTCCTTTCTCTCCTCCTTTGTTGTCGCCTTCTTCTTCTTGAAATGACTCACGTTCTTCGTCGCCACCGAACTCTGAGCTCTCGAGCATAGTACCTCCTCTCTCTTATTCTCCCGGAGCCCCAACTGGGCGCTCCCTGGGCCTCTGGGCGCCTCTCGGGCGCTCCCCCTTGATTCGGTAATCTTGAGTCCTTTATATAGAAAACCTGGTGCCTCTTCGTATTCCGCATTAAATTCTAAATTAAATTCTAAATTAAACTCTCGATTAAATCCCCATTATGGCGTGTCTCTTCACATTCTGCATTAAATCTCATCCATTAATTGCATGACTCTTCAAATTCTCAACTTAATTCTCATCCATTATGAGTCTTGATGGTTAATAAATAAACTCTGCATTTATGACTTGTAACGGAAATGTATTAATTGCAGCCTCATTAAATCTCGTAACCTTCGGACGATTAATTCTCATTTAATCCACGACGGCCGGTAATAAATTCTAGCGGCTACGGATAAACTCTTGCGCCAGATGCGAGATTTCAGTCGAGAGGCGAATCACGACCATGCCCGTAATTTTCTTGTCGAGGGCATGTTTATCCAAAAAGTTATCGTCGAAGAATTTACGATCGTGTCTGCTTATGCTCGTATAGAAACGGGTCCTTCATATAGCTAGTCAGAGAATTACGGTCGTGATGTAGATTATGGCCTCAGCCGTAATTCTTGAAATTACTTCTGTTTGCAACTAAAATTCTTGTCGAGATTCCTGATTCACTTAGATATGTAAATATACGTCCATGCAGCTCTAGAAGTGAGTGAATTGGCCTGTATTCAAGCAAACACGACAAGTAGTGAAGCTTTTGAAGAAAGTTAATGAAATAAGCTGGAAATAGATGTAAAAGCATGAAAATAGGTCTCGATTCACAGGTAAATATAGGTTATAAAGACTATATATATACGAGAAATCAAGGCCTGCGTGCCGCTTTTCTTTTCTTTTATTTTTGTAACAAGAAGAAGAAGATTAGGGTGCAACCACATGGAACCCTAGCGCATGCATGCTTGATGGCGCATGGAGGAGTGGCGCAAGATGGCATGGCCGAACCCTAGGGTTTGAGAGCTAGCCATCTTGGCTCCTTGCATGGTGGCACATCATCTATGGAGAAAGACCCATGGCATTAGCCGAACCCATGAGGGACACCTCTAGGGTTTGAGAGCTAAACCATGGTGAGAAGGACCTTGGAGCCAACCTTGAAGTTCAAGTTAGAGGTCGGCTAGGTTAGGTCTTGTCTTTGGGGCTTGAATCCTAGGTCAAGAGTTGAACCTCCTTTTGGCATGGGTTGGTTCAATTTCTTGAATAGGCTATGATCACATCATTCTTTTACTGTTTTCATACATATCTGCTAAAGCATGCCTGAGTTGTTTTATCATTATGTTATCACTATAGGATTGCATGCCTGTAATGTTAGACATAAGATAAAACTGATGAGACCTCAAAAACCCTCAAAAATAAATATCAAGTCTAGTAGCCTTCAAATGCATAGCCCTCACTAAGCTATCGCTCAGTGGTGTTGTGAACTATTTCCCACCCTCATGGGACACACCCACTTATCTTTAGAAAGTGCATGGTGGCAATGGTTTTCCCAGTCCGTTTTAATCGGGCGCGCCTTCGCAAGGAAGCTCGTTGGCCCTGGGCATAACGGTTAGGAATGGACTTGACTAGATTCCCACATGTGCTGGGCATATGGTGGAACTCTAGAGGCATCATTGAGAGGTTAGAGTTTCATGATGTATCCAGCCCTCGCTGGACATGAAATGCCTAGACTGTCTCAATAAGGGGAATTGCTTGGAGCAATCGGCCGGCGTGCCCACCTTAGGAAGCATGAGTTACTTTGTGCATCTCATCCCACCCTCGTGGGACGCGAAGCCTCATGTGGAATAAGGATCCCATCTCACTAAGAAGTCTTAAACTTCCCGATTGACTTTGTGGGTTGTCAATTCGATTAAAATAGTGGGAGCCATAATCATTTAAAACAAGTCCAGTTTAAATAATTTGAAGTAGTACTATTCTGCTGTTTCTTGACTGTTGTAGAACAATGGCAACGAACAATAGCGGATGGTCACTGCGATCTATCCTTGAAAAGGATAAGTTGGTTGGATCCAACTTACTGGATTGGTATATGAACTTGAGAATTGTGCTCAAGTTCGAGAGAAAGCTCTATGTCCTTGAGCAGCCCATTCCTGAACCACTTCCATCCTCAGCCTCAGTGGCTGAGAAGGATTGATGCAGGAGCATCTTCCAGAACTTAATTGCATTTTGACTTCATTATGGAAACTTGTTTCTATCATTGTTTATATTTAATTGCTTAGTTTGATAAACTATTGACTCATGGTCCAAGCTAGTCTTGATGTTTGTAAGACTAGTTGTTGGACAATTTTGGGGTTTAAACTCTTATGTCATTGTTGTAGTTTAGGACTTAGCCTAGGATTTACTTTCCAATTTTATAGTTGATGTAATAAGTTGTTGTAGCCTAGGTTTATATCACTTGTAATGCACCTACATGGCACCTTGGCTCCCCAACTACAATGCAGCCTCACGTGGAATTACAGCCCGTATTCAATCTCAGCATCGGCAGCAAGCTCAAGTCAAGAGTCAACATCTTCAAGGCAACATCTTCAACATTAAATATGAGAGTCAGCATTAGTCAAGGAAGTCAACTCCAACCAGCAAAGCTCCACATTTCCGGCTACCAGTATCACACTCAAGCAGCATCCACTCTTGGCCAGCAAGTAATGAAACCAAGCCAAGCCACGTTCACAATGCATGCAGCCACCTCCAAGATGATCAAATCCAAGATAAAGTCACGCCTCAGCCAACAAATACCATTGCCACGTCAAGGTATCCCAGCATGCGCACCTTCAGCTCAATCCTCTCCGGCACCCACAACAGCCAATCAAAAGCCAAATCAAAAACCAAATTCTGCTGCAACAATGAATGCCAAACGCCACTTAAAATTGTAACGTTGGGAGCAAAGGTTTTAAGCTCATGTATTCGGACACTTGCACTTTAGATATCGTTAATGAATTTTGCTAAAAATTTCTAAACCTGAGTTAGTGGATTCTACTCGTTTGAGGTTGTGCCGGAAGGCCCTTCGTGTGTTGCTTGAGGGTGAGCCGGAAGGCCCCTCTTCCTCATCTCCTTGAAGGTGAGCCGGAAGGCCCTTCCTCCTCTTCTTCTTGCTGAGTTCACCTCTGCCACCATTTCTTGTGTCAACTCATTCCCAATCTTCCCCGCCGAGGCCCTGCTGATAGTTGGAGTTGGAGAGGTCTGCACACATTCCAGAATTTCAGCCTGCTCAATCACTCGAAGCTAACTAGTTAAAGCTTTAAAGGGGTTTGGTCCCCTTCCTTCAAGGGGACCACAGGTGTTCTCCTTCCAACCCTCTCATCTCATCTGAAAAACCATGCTCAATACCTTGAACATTAGAGCCACATACTTAAGGGAAATCTTGGGTTAAAACTCATTTTACATCAAGGATGCTTATGATAAGCATCAGGCTGATACTTTGGAGGTTGCACAATTGATGCTAACCAACATGTCACCCGAGCTTCAAGGGCAATATGAATTTAAGAGTGCCTCTGAGATTATTACTAATATAAGACAGCTCTTTAATGACTTGGTTAGGCTCAATCCTCCTAAAGTTGGCATTCAGTGTGTTGAGCCGAAAGGCTTGACCAAGGAACTGAAATTAAAGATGGAATGGATCAGGAACAATAAGTGCTATTCATGTGGACGACCACCTCACATGTTGAAGGACATGGTGCGACTTCAGAATAAGGAGAAGAAAGGCTTGGCCTTAGCTTCTAGCTTAGGTATTTATGTTACAGAAGTTAACCTTTCTACTTCTATGTCATGGGTATTGGATACCGCATGTGGAGCTCATATTTGTACAAATATGTAGGGGCTCAAGAAAAGTAGATCAGTCCGGGCTGGAGAGATTGACCTACGAGTTGGAAACGGGGCATAGGTTGCTGCTGTTGCTGTAGGAGTTTTGACTCTCTCCCTGCCATCGGGACTTCAGTTAAAGTTAGATAATTGCTATTATGTACCTTCGCTCACTAAGAACATTGTATTCATTCCTTGCTTGGCAAAGAAAGGATTTAAGTTTGAAATAAATAAGAACTCTTGTTCTTTTTCATTTGCAAATATGTTCTATGGGAAAGGAACTCTGTGCAATCGTCTATATGTGTTAGACATGGATAACTCTATTTGTAACATAAATAATAAGAGGACCAAACTGAGTGGTTCAGTTGGTGCTTTCCTATGGCATTGTCGATTAGCCCATATAAACAAAAATCGCATTCAACAACTCCATGCAAATGAGTTGTTAGATTCAAGTTCCTTGGAGGAATTTCATACATGTGTGTAACGCCCTCGATTTTTCTGAATTATGATTTAAGGTTAGAAATTCTGTTTCTGTATTTTTGTCTGTTAAAATTTTGGGATTTTACCTAAGTGTAGGAATTTTTCCTACAGGGCAAAAATAATTATTTTGGCTGGGGATTTGAACCCTCAACCTTGACTCTTTGCTCTTGGAATTCTTTCCACCATGGTGGCGCATATTCTGATGTAATTGGAGTGGCGCAGGGTGGTTAAGCCCAGGTAAGCCCATAAAACCGATTTTTCACTTAAGTTAACTGGGTTATTGGATCTTGGATCCGTTTGGGGTGGAAAAAAAAAAAGGGGGGGGGGGGGAATTTGTGTGAGGGCTCCTTCCCTCACGACTTTCGTTTGTTTTCTGCCCTAGCCGCCTTGGTTGTCGCCCCTCACTGTGCTTGGCGCCTCTTGGAATTTCTTGACGCTGGTGGTGGCAGACTGGTGGTGGACGAACTTCCTGGTGATCCTTGATCCTCTGTCTTGGCGTTTTTCCCCCGTGGACGATTTTTCTGTGAGTAATTCGATCCTAAGGAGTCTAATCCGCTAAATTGTAGATTATCATTCAATTAAAATTTGTTAATTGCAATGATTATCCGTTTTATTAGAAAGTAGACTCGAAGGGATACATTTTTATTACCATATCGCCTATTTTCTGTTAGTTATTAGATCTGAAATTTGTGTCGCAATTCTGATGTACGAATCTGTTTTCTGGAATTCTGAAATCCCGACCTTTCTATGTTCGAACACCCATACCTCCCCGGTTATAACTCCAAATCCGATGGATTCAGTTCTATTGGAAAGTAGTTCCAAACAGCTTCATTGTGAATATCATATTGCCTATTTTAGATTACTTACTCGGTCTGAAACATCTGTTGCAAGTATGATATATTAATCTGTTTTTTTTGAAACATCTGTTTAATTGTTTGTTACGCGAATAATTTCTGTTCTGTACATATGTAGTGAATTTCTGAAACTTTGAATGTGTTATAACCTTTGTGAGAACATAGAATGGTTTGACATGAATTAAGGATAGTTGCATGAAATCTAAGGAATTCAAGGAATTCACTCATATATTACTTCTGGTTGATGGTAAAAATTATGAATTGTGTTCAGCTTTGATTTTCTGCAAATTGTAATTTTGTTAAGGACTGGATATATGGGTGTGTCATTTTCTGGTTTGTGAGACACTTTGGGCATGATGTGAGATTTGAGTGGTGGTTAGTCCTACTCCTCCGTTCAGCATGATCTGCTCTGTAAAAATTATGCCCTAGTGTAGCACTCTTCCGTGTCCTTATCCTCCTTCTGTGGCGCTGTAATGGTGCTGATAGTCTACTACGACCCATGAGACACTAGTGAAGGGTAGATGTGAGCTGGTCTCACCTTCCGTTCTCCCTCCACTATTTCTGTTCTGTTCTGGGTATTGGAGGCCAGAGTGCCACGTCCTGACAAGATGGGGGCCACCCACTGATACCTCCTCTACCATTCTGTTCTGGGTATTGGAGGCCAGAGTGCCACGTCTTGACAAGACGGGGGCCACCCACTGATACCTCCTCTACCATTTTGTTTCTGATATGCATGCATGTCTCGTCCTCAGTAGAGGTGGGGTCAGACCTTCTGTGGTCATCAGACCTTCTGTGGTCTTCAGGCCTTCTGTGGCCTTTCTGTTTCCGATGTAGACTATCCGTTTGGCTTCTGTAAATTCTGACTTTCTGTCTGTCATCTCCGATTTTCTGTAGTTCCGTAGTATAGGTGTGTTGGGCGGTGTGATTAGTTATAATTGTCTGTATTAATTATGTTTTGTTTTTGATATGGTAGTTGATTATGTTTTGTTTCTGATATGATATTTGATTATGTTTTGTTTCTGATATGATATTTGATTATGTTTTGATCTGATATGATATTTGATTATGTTTTGTTCCTGATATAAGTGTGCATGTTAAGTGTCTTATCTGCAAGAATGGTATTTTGATGTGTACTATGGATGGCTTTTAGTGTCTTTTACTCACTGAGCTTTTTAGCTCACCCCCGTTGTTTAAATATTTTCAGGTGAGACATCAGGACAGTGATTGCTACAGCTAATGCTAATGTTTTATAGAAATTCTAAGAGTTGTCTTCTATAGATCTATCAGGCCTGCGTGCCTAACTTATTTATGTGACATGTTTTATCTCCTGAGGGCTTATGCCTGTTTTCAGGATATTATGTTATAGTTGCCTCGTTTTATTGTTGGATTCGAGTTTTGGAGTCATGAGAATTGAAATTGTTCTTATTCTGAAATGTGTAATCGAATTATTGTTGCATTGGTATCTGAATAATCAGTTTCTGCAATATTTCTGATGTATGTGTTCTCCACATATGTGTAGTGTGGATATCTGTTTTGTTCCAGGATATGTGAGTCTGTGCAACAGTAAATTTAGTATACTTGCTGCCGGATTTTTTTGGATTTCCGAATTTCTATTTCCTAGTAATCGATCCTACTCAATTCTGTGCGGTTTTCAGTTCCGTAGTAATGTCCTTCGATGCCGCTTTCTTCTTATGTTTTAATGGAAGAGTAAAAAAAAATTTTTAAAACCCCGTATTGTTACTTGTATGCGTGTGGGGTGTGATTTTGAGGGACGTTTCAGATGGTATCAGAGCATATTACTAGCAATTAGAAACTCCGGGAAGGGAAAACTCTGTTTGTGTATTGCTAGAAACCAAGATAGGATTTGAAAACTCTGTTTGTGTATTGCTAGAAACCAAGATAGGATCTGATCTGTGATTGAATATTGGTTGTTATTCTACCGTGTTATGTGATGCAGGTTACAAAAATGGTGCGACCAAGATCTAGCAGTAGCAACGGTGATCAACAGTCTGATCTGAGGCAGGCCATGGAGGCTATGACTGCTATGATGCAACAACAGAACGCATTCATCCAGCAGCAAACTCAGATGATGCAGCAGCAGCAGGCGCAGCACATGGAGGTTCAGCAATAGTTATTGCAGCGGCTGTCGCAGACACAGCCTCAGTCACAGTCACAACCGGCTGGACATTATGTGGGTGGCGCTGGTTCTCCTCTGGGTGATGGCGCACATCAACGATATGCTCGGTTGGTTCGAGAGTCACAGTCACAACCGGCTGGACATTATGTGGGTGGCGCTGGTTCTCCTCTGGGTGATGGCGCACATCAACGATATGCTCGGTTGGTTCGAGAGTTTCAACACCTGAACCCGACTGCATTTTATGGTAGTCCGGGGCCCAGAGCGGCTGAGGATTGGCTTTTGACACTGGAAAAGATTTTTCAGGTTTTGCGCTGTGATGATGCAGACAAGCTATGTTTGTCTGTCTTCATGTTGCGTGGAGATGCCGAAGACTGGTGGAAGGGAGTCGTCAGACTGGCGGCAACTGAATCCAGGGATGTTGATTGGCAGTACTTCATGATGAAGTTCAATGCCAAGTTTTTCCCCTCTAGCTTATCTGAGGAGCGCGAGGTGGAGTTTATTCATCTTGAGCAGGGCGACCTGACGGTGGATCAGTATGAGGCCACATTCGCTCGGTTGTCGGGGTATGCTCCTCACTTAGTCAACACCGAGGAAAGAAGAGCCAAGAAGTTTCAGCGGGGTTTGAGGAAAGACATCAGGACAAGGGTAGCTATGCTACACTTGGAGGCTTATGCTGAAGTGGTAGACAGGGCTCGCACTGCTGAGAGGTGTATTGCTGAGATGGCTGTTGATACTATTACAGTCACTACATCCGCCCCTACTTCTGTGACTTACGCACCCACTCTGGGTGGTAAGGATAAGAAGGATTTCAAGAATAAGAAGAAAGACAATAAGGGCAAATTCAAACCTTATCAGAAGCCAGCCAGCACAGTTTCTCAGAATGGCAAGAAGTGTCTCCATTGTGGGAGCACTAAACATCAGGATAATGAGTGCTACAGGAAGACTGGCGCTTGCTTCAGATGTGGTAAGGTGGGGCATATGATTAAGGACTGTCCTATGCCGGATGCTAGAGGACAGGGTGAGAAGCCTACTATGCAGACTCGCGTGTATGCCATCGTGGAGAGGGATGCTTCGGCTTCGAAGTCCGTGGTAGAAGGTACACTTTATGTGTTTAGTTATTTGGCACGCATTCTTTTTGATCCTGGTGCCAATTTATCCTTTGTGTCTGCATGTTTTGCACTATGTCTGCCTGTGTTGCCTAGGATACTTGATTTCTGTATTTCTGTTCATACACCTATGGGTGAGGCCGTATCTACAGATATAGCATATCCTGACTGTTTGATTAAGGTTGAAGGATATGATTTACCTATTGATTTGATTAGTCTTCCTATGAAAGACTATGACATCATTCTGGGCATGGATTGGCTGTCTGCCTATCATGCTACTTTAGATTGTTTTGAAAAGTTAATTACTCTGCATCTAAGTGATGGACAGCAACTGGTTATCCAAGGCCGGATTTCAGAACAGGAGCCTTTGGTGATATCTCATCTGCAGGCCAGGAAGCTTTTAGCCCAGGGCTACAAGGGGTATCTGGCGCATGTCAAGGTGCAGACTGAGTATGATTTGGATCTAGCTAAAATTCCTGTGGTAAGAGAGTTTGCTGACGTCTTCTCTGATGATTTATCTGGGTTACCACCCAGCAGAGAAGTTGAGTTTGGTATCGAGTTGTTGCCAGGCACGGCACCGATATCTAAAGCTCCTTACAGGATGGCAACTTCAGAACTGACAGAGCTGAAGAAGCAACTGGAAGAACTATTAGAGAAGGGGTATATTCGACCCAGTGTTTCTCCATGGGGAGCACCTGTGTTATTTGTGAAGAAGAAGGATGGTACTTTGCGCATGTGCATCGATTACCGTCAACTCAATCAAGTGACTGTTAGGAATAAGTACCCATTACCCCGTATTGATGATCTCTTTGATCAGTTGCAGGGTGCTACTGTATTCTCTAAAATTGACCTGAGGTCTGGCTACCATCAACTGAGAGTTCAGGAGGAGGATGTACCTAAAACTGCATTCAGGACCAGGTATGGGCACTATGAGTTTCTTGTTATGCCCTTTGGACTGACAAATGCCCCTGCGGTGTTTATGGATCTGATGAACAGGGTATTTCATGAGCTTCTGGACAAATGTGTAGTTGTCTTCATTGATGATATTCTGATCTACTCCAAGAATGCGCATGATCACTCTCAGGATTTGCGCAAGGTGCTAGAGATTCTGCGGCTGAAGCAGCTGTATGCTAAGGCCAGCAAATGTGAGTTCTGGCTATATCAGATTGGCTTTCTGGGCCACATTATTTCTAGCCAGGGTGTGTCTGTGGATCCAGTGAAGGTGGAGGCCATTCTTCACTGGGGAAGACCAACTACAGCGACTGAGGTCAGAAGTTTTCTGGGCTTAGCTGGATACTACCGCCGCTTTGTGGAGGGTTTTTCCAAGCTGGCTGGTCCTCTGACTAAGCTAACTAGAAAGAATTTGAAGTTTGAGTGGTCTGATAATTGTGAATCTAGTTTTCAGGAACTGAAAAGGAGACTGACCAGTGCTCCTATCCTCATCATTCCCTGTGATGGAGAGAAGTTCACTGTGTACACTGATGCCTCTGGTAAGGGTCTGGGTGCTGTACTGATGCAGCAAGGAAAGGTAGTTGCTTATGCTTCAAGGCAACTCAAAGACTATGAGGTAAACTACCCCACTCATGATCTGGAGTTGGCAGCTGTAGTTTTTGCCTTGAAGATCTGGAGGCACTATCTGTTTGGACAGACATTTGAATTGTTTACAGATCACCAGAGCTTGAAGTATATCTTCACTCAGAAAGAGTTGAATATGAGACAGAGGCGATGGCTTGAATTGATAAAGGATTATGACTTCACCATCCAATATCAGTCTGGTAAAGCCAATGTGGTGGCTGATGCTCTTAGTCGGTATCCTGTGACTCAGATAGCTGCACTGCGAGTCCAGGAGTGGCGACTATTGCAGGAGTTCAGTGACATGCATCTGAGTGTGACTCCGGGTGAGAGAGGCGGTCTTCTAGCTTCTCTCAGGGTTCAGTCAGATTTATTGCAGAGACTGAGATCAGGGCAGCAGTCAGATCCGGATATTTTACGGTGGAAAGAGAGGTCTGAGCAAGGCTGGGTTGAGAATTTCAGTATGTCGGATGATGGTCTCCTCAGGTTCCGTGGAAGGGTCTGTGTCCCTGAGGACCCTGAGTTGAGAAATGAAATTCTTAAGGAAAGCCATTGCACTAAGTATACCGTTCATCCTGGTAGTACCAAGATGTATCAGGATCTGAAAAAGTCTTTCTGGTGGCATGGTATGAAGAAGGATGTGCATTTGTTTGTGTCCAGATGTTTAACTTGCCAAACCGTGAAGGCTGAGCATCAGAGGCCGGGCGGTTTGATGCAGTCTCTCCCTATTCCTCAGTGGAAGTGGGAGCATATCAGTATGGACTTTGTGTGTGGACTGCCCAATACCAGAAGGAATCATGATGCCGTATGGGTGATTGTGGACAGACTCACGAAGTCAGCTCACTTCTTACCGATCAAAATGACTTACAGTTTGGATCGGTTAGCAAAACTGTACATCGATGAGATTGTCAGATTGCATGGAGTTCCCTTGGACATTGTCTCTGACCGTGATCCTCGATTTCTGTCCAGGTTTTGGAGGAAATTACAGGAAGATTTGGGAACTAATCTGAGTTTCAGCACTGCATATCATCCTCAATCTGATGGTCAGATAGAGAGAACTATTCAGACACTTGAGGATCTTCTGAGATCTTATGTGGTTGACTGGTCTGTTGAGTGGGATCTGGACTTATCACTGATAGAGTTCACCTACAACAATAGCTTTCACTCTAGCATACAGATGGCTCCGTATGAGGCCCTATATGGGAGGAAATGCAGAACCCCTATATGCTGGGAGGAAACTGGGGACAGAACAGTGCTAAGGTCTGATGCTGTTCAGGAAGCCACTGAGAAGATCAGAGAAATTCAGAGAAAGATGAAGATTGCTCAGGATAGACAGAAGAGTTATGCTGATGAGAGGCAGCGTCCTCTTGAGTTTTTGGTGGGAGAGCATGTTTTCCTAAAGGTCTCACCTATGAAAGGGGTGATGAGATTTGGGAAGAGGGGGAAATTGAGTCCCAGGTACATTGGTCCCTTTGATATCATTGAGAGGGTTGGACTTGTGGCATACCGACTTGCTCTGCCCCATCACTGGAACACCTCCATAATGTGTTCCATGTTTCTGCACTCAGAAAATATTGTTCTGATCCTTCTCATGTTTTAGAGTTGGAACCTCTTCAGCTTGAAGAGAACATGACTTTTGTGGTGAAACCTCTCAGAATTGAAGATAGAAAAGAGAAAGTGCTGAGAAATAAGGTTATTCCACTTGTGAAAGTCATCTGGGGAAATCAGCCTGTTGAAGAAGCCTCTTGGGAGGTTGAAGCAGATATGAGAAAGGAGCATCCTCACCTGTTCAGTGACGGGCTTGGTCAGCTTTAGAGGACTAAAGCTCTATAAGGGGGGGAGGATGTAACGCCCTCGATTTTTCTAAATTATGATTTAAGGTTAGAAATTCTGTTTCTGTATTTTTGTCTGTTAAAATTTTGGGATTTTACCTAAGTGTAGGAATTTTTCCTACAGGGCAAAAATAATTATTTTGGCTGGGGATTTGAACCCTCAACCTTGACTCTTTGCTCTTGGAATTCTTTCCACCATGGTGGCGCATATTCTGATGTAATTGGAGTGGCGCAGGGTGGTTAAGCCCAGGTAAGCCCATAAAACCGATTTTTCACTTAAGTTAACTGGGTTATTGGATCTTGGATCCGTTTGGGGTGGAAAAAAAAAAAGGGGGAATTTTTGTGAGGGCTCCTCTCCCTCACGACTTTCGTTTGTTTTCTGCCCTAGCCGCCTTGGTTGTCGCCCCTCACTGTGCTTGGCGCCTCTTGGAATTTCTTGACGCTGGTGGTGGCAGACTGGTGGTGGACGAACTTCCTGGTGATCCTTGATCCTCTGTCTTGGCGTTTTTCCCCTGTGGACGATTTTTCTGTGAGTAATTCGATCCTAAGGAGTCTAATCCGCTAAATTGTAGATTATCATTCAATTAAAATTCGTTAATTGCAATGATTATCCGTATGGGGTTGAATTCAAATATTTATAGGGTTTTAAAATCCTGTTCTGCTGAAATCTGCATTCGCTAATCTGACCTTTGTGTACTATAACCCCAATATCTCATGGCCTATAGATCCAAATTGCACGAAATAAATTTTGTATGAAACTAGATACATTCGGCTTTAATTTGAATATGATATCAACCATATCCGAGCTGTATTCGTATTTCAATCTGTATTGCAATCAAGCGGTACAAAATCAGTTTTCTGGAAATCTGGATTTCGACCTTTATGTGTTCGAACCATCATATCTCCCTAGGTATAGCTCGAAATCTTGCCAAATCAGTTTTATTAGAAAGTAGACTCGAAGGGATACATTTTTATTACCATATCGCCTATTTTCTGTAAGTTATTGAATCTGAAATTTGTGTCGCAATTCTGATGTACGAATCTGTTTTCTGGAATTCTGAAATCCCGACCTTTCTATGTTCGAACACCCATACCTCCCCGGTTATAACTCCAAATCCGATGGATTCAGTTCTATTGGAAAGTAGTTCCAAACAGCTTCATTGTGAATATCATATTGCCTATTTTAGATTACTTACTCGGTCTGAAACATCTGTTGCAAGTATGATATATTAATCTGTTTTTTTTGAAACATCTGTTTAATTGTTTGTTACGCGAATAATTTCTGTTCTGTACATATGTAGTGAATTTCTGAAACTTTGAATGTGTTATAACCTTTGTGAGAACATAGAATGGTTTGACATGAATTAAGGATAGTTGCATGAAATCTAAGGAATTCAAGGAATTCACTCATATATTACTTCTGGTTGATGGTAAAAATTATGAATTGTGTTCAGCTTTGATTTTCTGCAAATTGTAATTTTGTTAAGGACTGGATATATGGGTGTGTCATTTTCTGGTTTGTGAGACACTTTGGGCATGATGTGAGATTTGAGTGGTGGTTAGTCCTACTCCTCCGTTCAGCATGATCTGCTCTGTAAAAATTATGCCCTAGTGTAGCACTCTTCCGTGTCCTTATCCTCCTTCTGTGGCGCTGTAATGGTGCTGATAGTCTACTACGACCCATGAGACACTAGTGAAGGGTAGATGTGAGCTGGTCTCACCTTCCGTTCTCCCTCCACTATTTCTGTTCTGTTCTGGGTATTGGAGGCCAGAGTGCCACGTCCTGACAAGACGGGGGCCACCCACTGATACCTCCTCTACCATTCTGTTCTGGGTATTGGAGGCCAGAGTGCCACGTCCTGACAAGACGGGGGCCACCCACTGATACCTCCTCTACCATTCTGTTTCTGATATGCATGCATGTCTCGTCCTCGGCAGAGGTGGGGTCAGACCTTCTGTGGTCATTAGACCTTCTGTGGTCTTCAGGCCTTCTGTGGCCTTTCTGTTTCCGATGTAGACTATCTGTTTGGCTTCTGTAAATTCTGACTTTCTGTCTGTCATCTCCGATTTTCTGTAGTTCCGTAGTATAGGTGTGTTGGGCGGTGTGATTAGTTATAATTGTCTGTATTAATTATGTTTTGTTTTTGATATGGTAGTTGATTATGTTTTGTTTCTGATATGATATTTGATTATGTTTTGTTTCTGATATGATATTTGATTATGTTTTGATCTGATATGATATTTGATTATGTTTTGTTCCTGATATAAGTGTGCATGTTAAGTGTCTTATCTGCAAGAATGGTATTTTGATGTGTACTATGGATGGCTTTTAGTGTCTTTTACTCACTGAGCTTTTTAGCTCACCCCCATTGTTTAAATATTTTCAGGTGAGACATCAGGACAGTGATTGCTACAGCTAATGCTAATGTTTTATAGAAATTCTAAGAGTTGTCTTCTATAGATCTATCAGGCCTGCGTGCCTAACTTATTTATGTGACATGTTTTATCTCCTGAGGGCTTATGCCTGTTTTCAGGATATTATGTTATAGTTGCCTCGTTTTATTGTTGGATTCGAGTTTTGGAGTCATGAGAATTGAAATTGTTCTTATTCTGAAATGTGTAATCGAATTATTGTTGCATTGGTATCTGAATAATCAGTTTCTGCAATATTTCTGATGTATGTGTTCTCCACATATGTGTAGTATGGATATCTGTTTTGTTCCGGGATATGTGAGTCTGTGCAGCAGTAAATTTAGTATACTTGCTGCCGGATTTTTTTGGATTTCCGGATTTCTATTTCCTAGTAATCGATCCTACTCAGTTCTGTGCGGTTTTCAGTTCCGTAGTAATGTCCTTCGATGCCGCTTTCTTCTTATGTTTTAATGGAAGAGTAAAAAAAAATTTTTAAAACCCCGTATTGTTACTTGTATGCGTGTGGGGTGTGATTTTGAGGGACGTTACAATGTGAGCCTTGTTTATTAGGGAAAATGACAAAGGCGCCTTTCACCAAGATTGGTGAAAGGGTAGGAGCTTTGTTGGATCTCAAACATAGCGATGTGTGTGAGCCATTTAATAAGCAAGCCAGAGGAGGACACAACTACTTCATTACCTTTACTGATGATTTCAGTAGGTATGGTTATGTCTACTTAATGAGACATAAATCTGAATCCTTTGAGAAATTCAAGGAGTTCAAGAATAAGTAGAGAACCAGCTTGGTAGATCCATTAAGGCTCTTCGATCAGATCATGGTGGAGAGTACCTGAGTGGTGAGTTTCTTGACTATATGAGAGAGTGTGGGATTTTATTCCAACTAACTCCACCTGGAACACCCCAATGGAATGGTGTGTCTGAAAGGAGAAATCGAACTTTGTTGGACATGGTTCGATGTATGATGAGTCATGCAACTCTACCTCCCTCGTTCTAGAGACATGCACTAAAGACAGCTTCTCTAATACTGAATAATGTTCCACCTAAGAGTGTCTCAAAGATTCCATACGAGGTATGGAGTGGGAGATGCCCTAATCTCACTTTTATCAGGATCTGGGAATATGAGGCTTATGTCAAACGTCAGGATTCTAGCAAGCTAGAACCTATATTTGATAAATGCGTGTTTGTGGGGTACCCTAAGGAAACTAAGGGTTACTACTTCTATGTTCCCACCGAGAACAAAGTTTTTGTTGCTCGGGGTGCTGTCTTTCTAGATAAAGAATTTCTCATGAAAGAAGTCAGTGGGAGGAAGTTTGACTTGGACGAGGTCCAAGTGCAACCACAAGACACAGAGATGGAACCTGAGCCAACCACACTAGTTGCTGGGCAACCTGAGGCTCAGACACAGGCCCCGCGTAGGTCTGGGAGGATTCGCCGTGTACCTGAGAGGTATGGGTCACTGCCAACCCAACACGAGGGTATCTTCATCATTGAAGATGAACCCAGGACCTATGATGAGGCGGTCGGTGGACTGGACTCCGAGAAATGGCTTGATGCTATGAGATCCGAAATGGATTCCATGTCAGCTAACCAAGTCTGGGATTTGGTTGAGTTACCTGATGGGGTAAAACCCATAGGGTGTAAATGGGTCTTCAAGAAGAAGACAGACATGAATGGCAACGTGGTTACCTATAAAGGTAGACTAGTGGCTAAAGGATCCAAACAAGTCCACGGGGTGGACTATGATGAAACCTTTTCACCAGTTGCTACGTTCAAATCTATTAGGATTCTGCTTGCTATAGCTGCATATCATGATTATGAGATATGACAGATGGATGTAAAGATAGCTTTCCTTAATGGGAAACTAACTGAGGATGTGTATATGACACAACCTGATGGCTTCATCCATCCTGCAGAAGCCAATATGGTCTGCAGGCTAAAGAGATCCATCTATGGATTAAAACAAGCATCTCAAAGTTGGAATCTTCGATTTGATGAAGCTGTGAGAGATTATGGCTTTATCAAAAGCGAAGATGATGCCTGTGTATACAGAAAATTCAGTGGGAGCTTGGTGACTTTTCTTGTCTTGTATGTCGATGACATACTACTCATCGGGAACGACATCCCTAGTCTTCAAGTTGTGAAGAGATGGTTAGGGAAGTGTTTCAAGATTAAGGACTTAGGGGAGGTGGCCTATATCCTAGGCGTGAGGATCTACAGGGATAGATCCAAGAGGCTCCTAGCCCTTAGTCAAAATACTTACATTGATAAGGTCTTGGAGAGGTTTAGCTTGGAGCAATCCAAGAAAGGGTACCTTCCAGTGAGACATGGTCTTACTCTCTCAAAGAGTTAGTGTCCCACCACACAGGCTGAGAGGGATGACATGAGTCGAGTGCCTTATGCTTCGACAGTGGGATCGATCATGTCTGCAATGTTGTGTACTAGACCAAATGTGGCTTATGCTGTGACCATAACCAGTCGATACCAATCCAATCCTGGAGTGCAGCACTGGGTGGATGTAAAGAACATCCTGAAGTATCTGAGAAGAACTAAGGATTTGTTTCTAGTCTATGGGGGGCAGGAAGAGCTCAGTATGCAGGGCTCACAAGTCATCCTCACAAGTAATAGGAGATGCATTGATCCCTTGACTTGAGGTCATTGGTCATTCTATATGGTTAGGGATATGCCTTGATACAACCTAACGCCTTACCGTAGTTGGGACGTAATAACGGTTGTCATTGGGCATATCACGACCCATATGAGAAGGTTAATGAACAGACATAAGATTTGCCCCTTCCTAAGGGAAGCATGATATCCATGGAGCTCCTCTATGGTTTTATGACTGAAAATGTATGGCCATACCCAGGTGAGACTTGATTTAGTCATAGCTATGAGATTGGATAAAAACAAGTGTTGACACACTTGGCCAATCGGATATCAGTTCGGCAAAGAGACTGTAATGCATCTGTACCTGATTGCGATGATGGGGATGTCAATGTCGATATCCATTCCGATGACCTAGGTAGCAGTGATGCACTGCTAGGTGCCACTCACTGCTTGTGGTGACCTTTGTTCAGCACTGCCAGCGTCAGAGTAACCTACAGGGTCGCACACCTTGATACTCGAGTTCTCGTATTGATCGGGAAGCCTTATGATCGAGTTATTCGATAACTCAGATCTATTTTAGAGATTTCATTAGCGCCAATGGGCCTAATGAGATGGAAGAAATTTATTAGGGCCAACTTCCATTTATGGCATATTAACCATGGTTAGCCTAATTTGACCTTGGGTTAAATTGGATTGGATCCAAGGGCTTGGTTAACATGTATGATGGACCTTAGTCTAGGCCCATCGTATAGTTGGGCTTACTAATAAATTAACTAGGCTTAAGGAGAAGAAAAAAGTAGGCGCATGTTTAACCCTAGTTAGACTATGGTTAGCGCCTATGCCTTAATTAATATCATGTGATTTTAATTAATCATGTGAGATAAAATAGGGGCTAATTAATTAATTAATTAGAGTCCTATTTTTGTGGAATTTAATGGGCTGATTTATTTGAATTAATTAGAATCCTAATTGGATTAGGATTTAATTAATTAAATAAATAATTGGAGTCCTAATTGGATTAGGACTTGATCAAGCCGCCCACTTGAGTCCTAATTGGATTAGGACTTGATTCCCTCCTTCTCTTAGCCGCCCACTTAGTTTAAATTGTAGCCACCCATTAGCCGCCTATGGTCTCTATAAATAGAGACCCTAGCCGCCCCTCTCATGACAACAATTCCCATGGAGGCGTGATCACAAGAGAGGGCGACTTCTTGAGGGCGAGTGGCTTCTTCTTCCATCAAGGCCGAGAGCACCTCTTCCTCCTTTCCTCTTGGCGCAAGGAGTATTGGTGTCTTGGCGGCTTGTCTTCATCTCCTCCTTCCTCTTTCCTCTTGGCGCATATTCCTTGGACGTTGCGCAAGTGGTGTAAAAGAAGGACAAGGCTTGGATCTTCTTCCTGAGGCTAGCACCGGGCGTGGAAGAAGAGGACTCGAGGTGATCCGTGTGTGCGAGACTACAAAGGGCGCATGCTTGGGCACCTACTTCAACATCAGCCTCGCCTTGCTCAAGGTATTTTCTATCTCATCGTGTAGACTCCCTCCCTTGCGATCTTCACTGGGTTTTTGGGACCGGCTCGTTTCGGGGATATTGCTTCCGCTGTGCAATGTTTTGTGTAATTTCTATCTCTGAAAATTTTAAAATATCCCCTGGGTTTTCCAACAGGTAGCACTGCCACTTGTCCCAACCTTTGATATGCCCTAGGACCTAGTTTTGGTCCACTTATGTACTACTTGACTTTGATATTTATATATATCATTCTGGCATTGTCATTGTCAATGTTTGTTTACATCTGCGCACATGTACTAACATGATAATGTCCCTGGAGACAGATTGGATCTGTGCTCAAACTGTTGTCCCCAGTCGATGTACCTTAGTGGATATGGGACAGCTATGGTACTTTTGAGACTGGTATGTGGGCTGGTTAGGTACGTGGTGCTAACGCAGACACATGGGTATATCATTAGAGGATATACTGGAAAGACCCGCTGTGAGGCTATGACTTGGTGTCATAAGTTATCCTCACAAGTGACAGGAGATGCATTGATCCCTTGACTTGAGGTCATTGATCATTCTATATGGTTAGCGATTTGCTTTGATACAACCTAACACCTCGCCATAGTTGGGAGGTCATAACGGTTGTCATTGAGCATATCACGACCCATATGAGAAGGTCAATGGACAGACATAGGATTTGCCCCTTCCTTAGGGAAGTGTGATATCCATGGAGCTCCTCTATGGTTCTATGACTGAGAGTGTATGGCCATACCCAGGTAAGAACCTGTTTTAGTCATAGCCATGTGATTGGGTGAAAACAAGTGGTGACACACTTGTCCAATCGGATATCAGTCCGGCAAAGAGACTGTAATGCATCTGTACCTAGTTGCGATGATGGGGATGTCGATGTCGATATCCATTCCAATGACCTGGGTAGCAGCGATGCACTGCTAGGTGCCACTCACTGCTTGTGGTGACCTTTGGTCAGCACTGCCAGCGTCAGAAGAACCTACAGGGTCGCACACCTTGATACTTGAGTTCTCGTATTGATCGGGAAGCCTTATGATCGAGTTATTGGATAACTCGGATCTAATTGGGAGATTTCATCAGCGCCAATGGGCCTAATGAGATGGAAGAATGTTATTGGAGCCAAACTTCATTTTTGGCAGGTTGACCCGTATTTGACCATGGTTGGTCACACTTTGATTAGGGTTGCATTGGATTGGATCCAAATGCTTAATCAACCCATAGGATGAAGTTTGGGCTAGCTCATTATCCAGTGAAGCCCAATAACAAGCTCTCATGAAGAGAAGAGAGGCTAAAAGGGTATAATGGGGAGAAACCCAACCCCATTGGCGCCTAAGGGGCATAATGGGGTTAGGGTGGCAAAATTGCTTCATTAAGGAAGCAATTTGCGCCTAGCCCTTCTCCCTTGATGGTATGAATGCCTTTAAGGCATGTCTTGGGCTGATATGGTACTTGGGCAATTATGGAAAGGTTGAATGAAGTTTATGGTAAAGTCTTGGAGACTTTCCTTGCATTAAACCTCCTCATCCTAGCCCTACACTTGTCATGATCCTAGCCCTTGCCCTAATCGCCTCTTGCCCTATATATGTGACCCTAGCCGCCCCCTCTATTATGATTCATCCTTGGAGGCGTGAACATAAGAAGGGAGCGAGAGCAAGGAGCATTGGCGCAATCTCTTCCTCTTCCATCAAGTGGCCGCAAGCTTCTCCTCCCTTACCACTTGGCGCATCTTTCTCTCTTGGTGGCGCAAGGTGGTTGGAGCATCTCCCTAAGGCTTGGATCTTCTTCCCGAGGCTAGCACCGGGCGTGGAAGAAGAGGACTCGAGGCATCCGTGTGTGTGAGACTGCAGAGGGCGCACACTTGGGCGCCTATCACGACATCGACCTCATATTGCTCTGAGGTATTTTCTAACTCATCGTGTCGACCCCCTTGCATGCGATCTTCACTGGGTTTTTGGGACAGACCTGTTTCGGGGACATTCTTCCGCTGTGCAATGTATGTATGTGTCTCTGAAAAATTGTAAAATGTCCCCGGGGTTTCCCAACAAGACGGACACTAGAGATCTTTCCCATGTGGGATAATGTGCATAGGCGCCTATTCACAATTAAGTGTCATGGGTTCTAATCCCCGTAGACACAATTAATTGTAAATTGCGCCCAAGCTTATTAATTAGCCAAGAGAAAAATTCTCTTGCCAATTAATAATTTTACTTTATTCATGTGACTAAAGTGCCAAGCCCAAATTTGCACTTAGACCCTTGTTTTACTCATTTTGATAACAAGGTCAACAGAGGTCCAACGTGGTCGACTAGAGTCAACTAGTGGTCAACAATGAACTAAAATAAAAAATCATCTCCTCTGTAAAAGTGTCAATGCATGAGTTCCCCAAAAAGATCCGAATCACACAATGATTCAATCAGAGGCTAAACGATCAGTATGAGAACTCGAGTGTCAAGGTGTGCGACCCTGTAGGTTCTTTAGACGTTGGCAGTGATGACTAAATCATCACAAGCAATGAGTGGCACTAGCAATACATCATTGCTACCCAAGTCATCAGAATGGTGTCATCATCGACATCCCCTAAAACTGCGACAAAGTACAAGTGCAGCTTTGTTCTTTTGCCAACTGATGTACAAATTGGGCAAGTGTGTCACACTTGTTAATCCCAATAATATGGCATGACTAAATCAGGTTCTCACCTAGGTATGACCATACACTTTCAGTCAACCATATAGGGGCGCCATGGACAATCAAGCTTCCCCGTAAGGAAGGGGCAAATCCGCTATTGGCACATTGAATCTCTCATACGACTTATGACATACCCAATGACAACCGTTATGACTTCCCTTTTACGGCGAAGTGTTAGGTTGCATCAAAGTACATCAATCACTATATAGAGATACCAATGCCCTCAAGTCTAGGACAAGCGCAATTCTTTCACTGTGATATTCATCTTGCGACCGAGATGAATCCTCACGGCGGGTTGATCTAGTATATCTCCCTTGATATACCCATATGCCTGCGTTAGCAACCCGTGCTCAACCAGCGCATATACTAGTCTCAAGAGAACCATAGCTGTCCCATATCCACAATGATTCTCGACCAGGGATAAACACAGAGACTAGATAAAATCTATCTCTTAGGGACATTGTATATGCAAATGTACATATGCGCAGATGTACAAATATGCATAACAACGACAATGCCAGGATAACTCATCTATCAACTAGATGTGATGCACATATCCCATGGACCATCCTGAGGTCCTAGGGCATAAACACTAACAATCTCCCACTTGCACTAGGACCCTGTATTGAGCAATCTCAACACTATGTGCTAAGCACGACCTGCCACGCTCCTACTACGCCAGAGCATCGGTCTATGGGCCTACCATGATTGTATTAGTGTTCATATCTGCTATATCTTAAGTACCTTTGTCCCCAAGACATGGTATAAGCATCTGAGTACGCCTACGAAGTTCAACAAAGAACTCCCTCTGCTTCCCAAAAGAATTTGCATACTCTGCTTTCATGTAGTCTGCTCTGAAGCTCCCAAAGCTTTTAGCACCACTACAGGAACAGCTAGACTGTCACTGGTTTGACTGGAACAAGCTGCCAAGTGAATCCACTGAGCTTTTCCTGTCATTACTGACCAAGAACCACCCCTGAGTTCTATATAGAACCTAACTGTGTTCTTCATTCCTTATCCAGTGCCATGCACCTGTATTGGACCTAGTATCAATTAGTTATGCTCTCAACATAAACCACATCTGATCTATAACGTACCATCATCGATGGATGTTATCTGACTTGGCACTTGGAGTTTCTTCGACTTATCCAAAAACTCACACACCTACCCCATAGGTGGTGTCCATTAAGTCATTCATCACAAGACATTTCCCAATCATCTCATCACCAAGTGAAGGATCGGGATATCATATTTGATGATCTGTATGTCCCCAACATACAAGACCAGAGATGTCATCAAGCTCCCACTGAATTTAGGTACTATAAGGTGAAGATTCTTTGTCCAAGTTAGGAGCTACCCATAACACTAACACACATGAATCGATTCAGCCTTTTCCCACACTTTCTGAACCTAGGCTGCCCCACAACCTATACATGAGGCTCAGATTTCATCTTTGACCATCTGTGCTAGGTGGATGACCTTGGACTGAATCCAAGTCACAATTTCCTCCCACTTGCCATTTTCAAGGAAATACATTTCCAAGAAAGCTAGCATCAAGAGCAACAATCGCTTGTTCTCCTGTGGGTCTATGGAAATTAGTATCCCTAAGTCATCTTAGGATACTCCACCTACACTTATCAGATCTTGAATCTATGTCACTGGATTCAAATATATGACCCCCCAAAGTCTCACATCTATAGATCCTGATAATTAGTCATGTCATCTCCTTTCTTGGAGATACATTTAAGATGAAATAGTTCAGTGTCGAAGAAACTATCAGCATAACCTCAGCAGAGATAAGGTTGACTTTCAATTCCTCCCACTAAAACCACCTTCCAAGGTGTTCTTTAGGAGTTATGAGCTATGAGCAGACCTCATACTCAATATGATAGTCACATGTGGCTCAAGTACTCTTCATCCAACCAAGACTAAAAATCACTTATGAATTTTGATAAGCTGGTTCCACAAATATTTTGGTAATTTCACAAATTCCTATCTTTTGACCTTCCCACTTCACCTCACTTGGTGAAAAATATTTATCAGCAAACAAGTCTTTGCCCAGCTATCACATCTCAAAAGAGGTTAAGATAGTCAATCTCCTAAAAGGAGTTCGAATCCAAGAATTCATGTGCATAAAGTCAGTGGATGCATCACTTGTTTATGATAAAATCTCTGAGTTAGAAGATTGGCATTCAATTCGAACCACTTATTAAATTCAAGTTGTTTTATTACCTTATTATTTTGCACAATGTAATGACAAGAGATTTGCAAATGAAAAGAATGTCAAATTCCTTTTATTCCAAAAACTCTACTCCAAAGGAATAGATACAATGTCAATTACATGTTTGCAAAAAGAAAACAATCCTATCAATGACAAATGAAAAATAGTTCGGCAGCATCAATGCTCCAGCAAGATTTTCTTACTGTCATCCATGTCCTATTTCTCTTGAGCTCCTACATATTTTTGCAAATATCAGTCTCACCATGCGGTATAAAATACCCATGTACAGAAATAGACAATATAGGATTTGGTAATAAAATTACCTGAGCCTGAAGACGAAGGGTTACTTCTCTTCATCTCTTTCTGAGGATGCATGCAGTCTTTGCGCCAATGGCTCTCCTGGCCACTGTTGAAGCACTTGTTCTCCCTCACCCTGCCTTTCTTCAGTGCCTTGGCCTTGGACCTAACCATTTCCTTCTCGGTCGCTTCCAGCAGTTTTAGCAGCTCCTCGTGAGTACATGCTATTTTGTTCATATTGAAGTTAATGATAAAAGAGCTATAACTCGGAGGCAGCGATTGCAGAATAAGGTCCGTAGCCACATCCTGATCCATTGAGTGTCCTAATCTAGTGAGATGCGACAAGTACCCAAGCAACTTGAGTACATGTGGTCCCACTGGAGCACCTTCAGACATCTTGCACTCAAAAATAGCCTTGGACGTTTCAAACCTTTCTGTCCTAGCCTGCGACTCGAACAGTTGCTTTAGATGCGTGAAGATCTGAAATGCATTCTGATCCTCATACTGCATCTGCAACTCGGACGACATCGTGGCTAACATAAGGCAGCCAACATCCAAGGCATCATCCTGATGCTTGCGAAAAGCTTCCCGTTCAGCCGTGCGGGCTGAAGATGACGGTTGAGGAGGAGGCGCTTGCTCTAAGACATACAGCTTCTTCTCCTGCTTGAGGATTATCCTCAAGTGCCGGTACTAGTCCATGAAGTTAACTCCAGTTAACTTCTCCCTCTCAAGGAAGGAACGGAATGACAGTCCGCTGTTGTTATTACTTGTAGAAGCCATCTACAAAACAAACAACAGCCGATCAGTATCACATTTCAATCATTTATTCTGGCCTTTTATAAATGACTGTTTCTCACTATTTTATTCGAATCGATAATCCTCAAAAATCGATCGAGAAGTTGCCCGACTTCCTTAGTGAGATGAGATCCTCATTTTGTACATGGTCTTGCGTCCCACGAGGGAGGGATGTACTGCACAAGGTGACACATACTTCCTGAGGTAGGCTCGCCGGCCAATTGCTACTCGGCAATTCTCCTTCTCAAGACCGTTCAGGCACTTTGTGTCCAGCGAGGGCTGGATACAGCACAAAGTCCTAACCTCTTGAGGCTGCCTCTAGAAATTTCATCATGTGAACCACCACATATGAAAAATCCTAGTCAAGTCCGACCTGACCGTTATACCCAGGGCTAACAATTTCTTTGCGAAAGGCACGTCGAGAGTTTTAACCGAACTGGGGAAATTATTGTCACCACACGCCTCCTGAAGATAGATGGATGTGTCCCACGAGGGTGGGAAACAGTGAACAACACCATCGATCGACAGTTTGACGAGGGTTACGCGTCAGAAGGCTAAGTAACGGGACTTGATATAATTTATCGAGGATTTTTGTGGTCTCGGCACCATGACTTTTTATCTTATTCTACCAATACGGGCATGCAATCCTATGGTGGAATAAAACAAAGCAGTAAAGGCATGCTGGAACAGAAACAGTAAATATGATGTGATCAAAGCCCAAAACATGGGTAACAAGCCCCTAAACCTAGTCCTAGCCACCTAGCACTACCAAGGGCTTTGAGCTATGGGCCCATGCCAACAAGTCCTTAGCTCATCCCTAAGTGCCATAAGGGCTCTGCTCCAAGGCCCCACGGTGCGCCACCTAGGTCTTCCGCTCCATGGGTCAACTCGCGAACCCTAAAGGCACCATCCAGGAAAACCCTAGATCCACTTTTGGTTCGGCCAGCCCGAGTCTTCTCCATGAGCTAGCTCGCAAACCCTAGGCTCCTCCTAGAATTCGGCCAACTCATATCTCTTCCTGGAAGATAGCCTGCAAACCCTAGGCTCCTCCTAAGGTTCGGCCAAACATCCATGTGCCATCTCTATGCTAGGTATCTCACCTCAATGCTTGATACGAATCATCCCTTGCAAGGTGCGCCACATAGAGGTGCGCTCCCTTTGCTTGGATGTGCCATCAAGCATCCTTGGTGCTCAATCTTCCTTCATCAGCCCATGAACTTAAGAAGCATCCAAAAGACCTTCAAGTTCTTGGCTAATGATAGAAAATTAGCCCCTCTGCAAGCTTGGAGCACCAATCGTCTTCCTCAACCCATGAACCCAATATGCGCCACCTAGGAAAACTAGGATGCGCCATGGTTCAGTCAAGGAATAAGATCAGCCCCTTAGGTTGCTTTTCCATCATCATCTGCCCTTGAACCCATGCATGCGCCACTAGGAGACCTAGAAGCCATGAGGGTTCGGTTGAGTATGAAGGTCAGCCCCCTTACTTGACTCAGTTGCACCATCACCTTATCCATCCATCATCCTTAAGTGAACCAACTAGGTAACCCTAGAAGCCACTCAAGGTAGGTCAAATAAGGGGATGCGCCACCTTAGGAGGTGAGGTGCGCCAACCCTAACCTAGCCGCCACCCCCCTTATATGCGCCCCTAGGTTTAACCCTAGAAGCCACCCTAGGGTTCGGCTAGGTGAGAGTTGTGCCACCTTGAGAGATGCGCAAGGGAGAGAGAGAGGAAAATGCCACAAAATGTCATCAAGGCCTTCGATTTGATTTACAATGTATAATTGAAAATACAAAAGTGAAAGCGGCACGTAGGCCTCACATTGATACATCACAGGCATGGCAATAGGGCTTGACTTTGATCATATCAAATGCGTAAGGAAAAACACCTAAGACATGCTATTTTATATGCAATGAAAAACTACAGAACCAGATTTTAGTTTTTCATTAGAAAACATGTTCGTTAAATCTCCGCGATCTTGTCAAAAATTCAGATCTTTCATTTTCTCTCAGGAGTCTACAAGTGGCCATATATACCCTGATTATTGATGCCACTTGCAATCCCTAACTTGTACAGATTAGGGCAATCACCCGGTCCATGCCCCGAAATCTAGATACAAGTCTCACATCGTGGGTCTATCCCATGAATATGAGGAGAAATAATTTCTCACACATAGGATCTATCCCCATGTGTAGAAACCGAATATCATGAATTTCATAAGAGCGAGAAATAACAAACCTACTATTTTTCTACACATAAAACATGGCATAAAAATTTTTAAAAAATTTCTATGACAAGCGCATGCTAGAAAAAACCCATACACCGATGTATCTCGTAAGTTGCCTCTGATACCACTGTTGGGAATCGCCGGGCTAAAACAAAACAAAAAACAGCGGAAGCGAGCCCGAAATGAGATTCCTAATTCAACAATAAGGACCGTCTTACGAAGAATACAAAGGATGTGAAGAGGGCAGTACCTTATCAAGCAACTTTTAGGAGCGGCCGACGATGAAGACGCGCAAGGGCCCGTCCTCTGCAATCGTGCACACATGGACTCCTCGAGTCCTCTCCAATCTCCAAGCTAGGTGCTAGCCCCGGAAGATGAGATCCACACCTCTAGCCTTCTCAACTTGCGCCAACGCCAAGGAGAAGAAGGGGTGTTGGCGACAAGGAGTGGGTAGCACTTCCACTTGTCCCAACCTTTGATGCTGAAAAACTTTTATTTATTGTCACCTCCTAGACCCTCACACCAAGGAGCAGAGGGGAGGCGACAACTAGAGACAAGAGAAGAGTCTGGTACAAAACATCTCCCAGGTGGGCCTCTCTATTTATAATAGCAAAGCCAGACGCACACTGGAGATCTTTCCCATGTGGGATAATGACCATAGGTGCCTGTTCACAATTAAGTATTATGGGTTCAAATCCCCGCAGACGCAATTAATTGTAAATTGCGCCCAAGCTTATTAATTAGCCAAGAGAAAAATTCTCTTGCCAATTAATAATTTAATTTTATTCATGTGATTAAAGTGCCAATCCCAAACTTGCACCTAGACCCTTGTTTGACTCATTTTGACAACACAGGTCAACAGAGGTCAAACATGGTCCACTAGAGTCAACTAGTGGTCAACAAAGAACTAAAATAAAATATCATCTCCTCTATAAAACTCTCAATGCATCAGTTCCCCAAAAAGATCCGAATCACACAATCATTCAATCAGAGGCTAAACGATCAGTATGAGAACTCGAGTGTGAAGGTGTGCGACCCTATAGGTTCTTCAGACGTTGGCAGTGATGACTAAATCATCACAAGCAATGAGTGGCACCTAGCAGTACGTCATTGCTACCCAAGTCATCAGAATGGTGTCATCATCGACATCCCCTAAAACTGCAACAAAGTACAAGTGCAGCTTTGTCCTTTTGCCAACTGATGTCCAGATTGGGCAAGTGTGTCACACTTGTTAATCCCAATAATATGGCATGACTAAATCAGGTTCTCACCTGGGTATAGCCATACACTTTCAGTCATCCATATAGGGGCACCATGGACAATCAAGCTTCACCGTAAAGAAGGGGTAAATCCTCTATTGGCACATTGAATCTCTCATACGGCTTATGACATACCCAATGACAACCGTTATGACTTCCCTTTTACGGCAAAGTGTTAGGTTGCATCAAAGTACATCAATCACTATATAGAGATACCAATGCCCTCAAGTATAGGACAAGCGCAATATTGTCACTGTGATATTCATCTCGCGACACCGAGATGAATCCTCACGGCGGGTCGATCCAGCATATCTCCCTTGATATACCCATATGCCTGCGTTAGCAACCCGTGCTCAACCAGCGCATATACTAGTCTGAAGCGAATCATAGCTGTCCCATATCCACCATGATTCTCGACCAGGGATAAACATAGAGACTAGATAAAATCTATCTCTTAGGGACATTGTATATGCAAATGTACATATGCGTAGATGTACAAATCTGCATAACAACGATAATGCCAGGATAACTCATCTATCAATTAGATGTGATGCACATATCCCATGGACCATCCTGAGGTCCTAGGGCATAAACACTAACACCCACTTGTATCCTCGATCGTTTCGTCTCTTCCCCTTGAGAGCCGTCTAAAGAAGGATAACAAGTGGAAGATTTCTAGCTTGACAGTGGATAAAAGTATTAATGGCGCAATCAGGTAAGTTCTAATATTTGTTCTTCATGTTTTTCTAGATCTATGCAATAGATCTTGTTTTTATGAATATTCAAAATATTCTAGCAAAACAAGCCCTAGGTATCGTGAAAATTATTGTAGCAGGGTACTCTGCTGAAAATTTTACAATAGGGTACTCATTTCGTATAATAGATTTATATTATCATATAATGTTTTACGAAAATTTTTCATATTATACAAAATCAGATTTTCGTATAACAATCATCTTTTTCATATATCATTATACAAAATTTAGTCATATTATATAAAAAAATTGGTATTATACGAAATTTGGTTTCATATAATGAAAAAAATTAATATCTTATATTTTATATAATATGTAATATATTTTTGTATATTGTTACACAAAATTTAGTCATATTATACAAAAAAAATTAGTGTTATATGAAAATCTGATTTCGTTTAATATGAAAAAATTTCGTATACCATTATACAATAATATAAACCTATTATAAGAAATATGAAACCCCGCTGTGAAAATTTTTCCCCAGGTTCCACATTCTGTTTGGTTAGAATCTTGACACATCACTTCTTTAGGTTACTCCATTTCATTGTAAATTTTGAAAATCATCTTATTATTGCAACCATGTATGGTAGCACAAAAATCTAACCACTAGTATTTTTACATAGAAATACTAACCATGTGAAGCTTTGTACGTTATTTCACTTCAATATTTGACTTCAATTTTTACATTATACAGCTCCCATGCATGTATAAGGAAAAGATGGATAATACATGCAAATGTATGAATTCCTTACTATGAAAGGTTGATTTTCCTTTCATCATATTAAAATCAAATATTTATGCAATGTTTGACTTCAATATTAGGCTTTATAAATTTTAAATTGTTATAACACTATTCACATTTTAAATTGTTTTCAATATGCTTAATCACATCGAATTTACTTGCTAAAAAATTTCTTATGGGTTTCAACCTAGCGCCGAACTACATGCATGCGATGAGACAACAAAATATCTCTGGACATCTCTCATAAAACCTTAATCAAAGAAATTCAAAAAATCTCAGAACAAACATCAATTCGACATTGTTGAAAATCAACCAGCCTCAACCACAACTCTAAGGTTAGTCTCCTATTTTGCCACTATTAATCTAACTCACCATGATTCTAGATACTGCTTAGACTCTGGGGCGAAAATTCATGTATGTTCTAACCGTCTGTGGTTCACTTCGTACAAGTACTCAAGTAGAGGAAGTGTAATAATGGAAAAACATTCCTAAGTAGCACTACTTAGACACGGTCAAATAATCTTGAAGTTCACTTTTGAACGATCATTAACTCTAAATAATGTGTTCCATTTACTTGAGATCCATAGGAACCTTGTTAGTGGGTCTCTCCTTGTTAAAGATGGTTTTAAAATTATGTTAGATGCAAATAAAGTTATAATGTCCAAAGGAGACTCTTTTATTTGAAAAGATTTCACTTGTAATGGATTATTTCAATTGAATATAATTCCTTTTAAATTAGAGTCTCAGCCTCCCACTACCTTAATTACTAAAACTTCTAACAACAGGCAAGGAGGATTAGGACATGTAACTTTAAATATCTAACAAGAATGAGTCACTTAGGATTAATTCCTAAAATAAACTCAAACCCTAATGATAAATTTGAGCTTTGTGCTCAAGCCAAACAACCAAGAAAATTGTCAAATAAATAACACATAAAGAGACTAAACCTCTAGAACTGATTCATTCGGATGTCTATGACTCAAATAGTGATCCTACTATAGGTGGTAGTAAATAATTTGTAATCGTGATAGATAATAATACAAAATTCTGTTACACTAGCCTTCAAAACTCAAAAGATGAAGTGTTCTCAAAATTTAAAATTTTTAAAAATAGAAGATGAAAATTGACATAGTAAGAAAATTAAAATACTAAGATCAGATAGAGGAGGTGAGCATACATCTAATGAGTTTTCCCAATTTTGTCAACAACATGGGATAATTCATCAAGTCACTGCTCCTTATTCCCCTCAATCAAATGAAGTAGCTGAAAGGAAGAATATAACCCTAGTAGATATGGTTAATGCCATGCTACTTAGTTCTGGACCTCCTTAGAACTTGTGGGGTGGGGGGGGGGGGCAATTCTTTTAGCTTGCTTAATTCAAAATAGGATTCCAACTAAAAACAGAATGCAAACTCCATATGAAATGTGGAAAGGCTATAAACCTGACCTTAAATTCCTTTGAATATGGGGGGTGCTTGCTAAGGTAAATATACTAGAACCTAAAAGAAAGAAAATTCGTCCTAAAATAATGGATGTTGTCTTCATAGGACATTCACTTGATTCAAACACCTGCAGATGCCAAGAAACAAATTTAGAAATTTTGGAAATTTCAAATAATACACTAATTCAATCAAGAGACATCTCCTTCCTTCAAACTATCTTTCGTTTCAAACCTCGAGCCCTCCCTCTTGTAGAAACTAATAATTTCACATCTGACTCTGAAGACTTGGAAAATCATAATAATTCGCCTCAACATCCTGAACCAAAAACTTAACCCATAAAAAGTAAGAGAAGAAGGTAGCGAGAGATTTTGATGATGACTATATCACTTACCTGATTGAAGATACACCAAAAACCTATCATGAACCCCTTAGTTCACCTAATGCTCCTTTCTGGAAAGAAACTATTGATAATAAATTTCAATTCATTATTAGCAACAACACCTAGATTCTTAATGTTCTACCCCATGGAAATAAACCTCTAGGATGTAAATGGATCTTTAAGAAAAAGTTGAGAACTGATGGTAGTGTTGAAAAGTATAAGACACGCCTAGTTGTTCAAGGTTTTTAGTAGAGAGCCGACATTGACTACTTTGACAACAATGTGCCTATTGCTCAGATCACCACAATCAAATTTCTCCTCTTTGTTGCTAGTGTCTATGGATTACTAGTTCAATAGCTGGATGTTAAAATAACCTTTCTTCTTAGATACCTTGATGAAGAAATCTATTTGATAGGTTCTTTATAATACAACGTTGTGAAAAGAATGTTTTCAAATTAGTCTGATCCTCGTATGGACAAAAGCAAGCTCCTAAATAATTGCATGAAAAATTTAATAAGGCCATTTTATCATATGGATTTTAATCTAATGACTCCAATAATTGTCTCTACTACAAGACTACAAACTCTTGCTTTGCTCATGTGTGTCTCTTTGTAGATGGCATCCTTATTTTGAGTAATTTTGACATGAAAAAAGACACAAAAGAATTTTTATATCTCCACTTTGATATGAAAGATATAGGAGAAACTAATGTAGTCCTTGGAATGAAAATAATAAGAAATCAAAATTCTATTTCTCTATCTCAATAACATAATGTAAATAAAATTAGAGAGAATTTAAATTTAATTGCTCATCTCCTTTATCAACTCCTCATGACTCTAATTGTCACCTATTTAAAAATCAAGAATAAGCTGTTAGACAAGAATTCTACTCTAAGGCTATAGGTTCACTTCTATTCCTTGCAAAAGAACCAACTACAAAAGGCCAATGCAGTCTCTAGGCTCAATAGGTACACTAGTAACCATAGTAAACTTCACTGGACTAATCTTAAAAGAGTTTCAGATACCTAAAAGAAACATCTAATTATGCCTTAACATATAGTGGATTTCCATCTGTCCTAGAAGGATTTTGTGATGCTAATTGGATTTCTGATTCAAATGATGTCAAATCTACTTTTGGATGTTTTCACTATATGTGGTGGTGTCATCTCTTGCCAATCCACTAAACAAACTATCATAGCTATGAGCACCATGGAGGAAGAGTTGGTTGATCTTGATCTAGCATGCTTAGAAACTAAGTGCATCAAAAACCTATGTTCTTCTATACCAATAGTAGTATCTGTTAATCCACTAATTTCAATAAATTGTGAAAGTAAAGTTATAATATATTTTTATAAAAAGGAACTTGTAAACACTAAATTGAGTAGACATATTAAAATAAGGCATTAAACAATCATATGGCTTCTACTTATGGTATAGTTTCTTTGACATATGTTAAAATAGATAATAATCATGCTGATTGCCTCATAAAAGGTTTGATTCAAACCAAAGTGATGGCAACGTCTAATGGAATGGGGATTAGTCCATAATGGGCCCTTTTAGAGTAGCAACCCAACCTCCATGATAGGTAGACCATAGAAAAAGGTTTAAGAGGTTGGCCAATGATGTGTCCGTAAGTGCACGGATATGTAGAAGTAATAAAAGATATCGAACTCACAAAGACCTACGTGTTCAGAACCAAATAATTGAATTCTTACTACCTAAGCGATTGATGTACGATGGGTATAAAATAAGATCAAAATAGCGAAAACTGTCATAAAAAATTGGAGAGAGAAAATAAGACTAAGGTTTCATCTTTTCAGTCCATATTGTCATGTCTGCATATCTGAAACAATAGAATAATTAGAACAAAATAACAACATGTAAATTAAGCATAAAAAATTAGGATTCAAGGACTTAGCTACTTGCATAGTCTAGGTTTCTATATCTAATATAAGGGTTCTAGGTTCGTAAATCACCTTTCGGTCCATATTAAAAACCCTAAAACATACTAATACTTTAAAACTAATAATTTCAAAGTAAATAAATCAGAGAGGCAAAATTATCATTCAAAGTATAACTAATAAGTAAAAAAATCATTTAGTCATTACAGAATTAAAAAGGAATTATTCCCTCAGTCCCAAAAAGGATTTTATGCTATCATTGAATCGAAAACACAATAATATTTCATTTTAAAATTAATCAGAACTTGAAAGAAGAGAAATATAAATTTTAGTGATTTTAAAGGGGTGTGATGGCCGCAATACAAACAGTCATAGCCCTGTGATCTTGATTTGAATAGTGTTTGCATAGTGAATCACCGGCGTCCCACAATAGGTACTGTAGCGGCGCCGGATATTTCATTGATTTCTCCTGATTTTGATCTCCTTTCTTCCTAAAATTTCTGGTGCATCTTCTCCTCCTTAATGCGCATCTTCCCTGAAATTTTCATTGCCAAAGATGGTCTCTGTGCCTCTTGGTGAGAATCCAAACCCGAGCGCTGCCTGCTGTGATTTCTCCCTTGATTACTGATGAAAACTCATAATCTCCTAATAAAATCTCTCCCCCCCCCCCCCCCCCCCGCGACTTATATAACAATTCTGTCATTTTAGAATTCCCGATTGAGCCCCTATTTTCCATGATTTTGCAAAAAAAAATTCAAATTTAGAGTGCGATGGAAGACTCAGGTGCAAGCACAGCTATTTCCCCCAAATATCAGAATCACACCCCTGTGACAACCGCAGTTCATTTCGTCATAGGGGTGTGATGGCCAAAAATTTCATATTTATCTCCTAAGCTCCTTTTTTCGTCCTGATTCCACTTTTGACTTTTGATTCACTCAAAACCTTCGAAATTAAGCCCCTTTTTTCTTGAAAACATTGAAAAATAAAAGAGGTGTAGATTCCAAAACAATTGACTGAATTTACATTAAAAACAAGTAAAATAAAGAATAAGATGACTAAAAGAGAATAATTTAAATATAAAAAATTATATATCTTTTAAAGTCATCAGCCTAGGAGTACAACATATATGTTATAAAAACACTACAATGTATATTGGAGTTATATTTAAAGGCTCCAAAATCGCATTCCTAAGATGATTTAGTACTCCTGCAAAGAGTGAGGAAGAGTCTATGACTCTACAAAAGACCAGAAGGTAGATCCCATATCGAACCAAACTCACACACATGCACACGCACCTCGCCTCACCCCTCCGGGCCGAGTTGTCGTCGCAGGTGCGGGTAGATCACATGCTATTTTGTCAGGGCAAATAATTTTAGCTTCTTTATTTTTGCCCAAATAATAATTTTGAAATACTATTTTTAAATAATAATAAAACCAATTTACCAAGTTTTAATTAGCCATTAGCCTTCATATTTAGAGGTGGGTGATTGAGGCAATATTTATTAATAGTCTAGATCTATTATTTTTAGATGATGCACCTTCTCTATAGAAGGAGAGGCAGCGCAACATCTCCCATTCACTACATTCATATCTTGGGACAAGAGATCCATACTAAAACCTATGCGAACTGCGACAACATTCTAGGGGAAAGGGTGGGGTTTGAGCTTCTGCCCTCGCAATATTGCACTCATGTGCCACCCGCTTGGCCTATAGGGTGGTGCTCACATGATACTTTTGAAAAGTCTTTAACTCTAAATATTGTGTTCCACGTACCTGAGATCCATAGGAACATTGTTAGTGGGTCTCTCCTTGTCAAAAATGGTTTTAAATTTATGTTAGATGCAAATAAAGTTGTAATGTCCAATGGAGACTCTTTTATTAGAAAAAAGTTTCACTTGTAATGGATTATTTTAATTGAATATTATTTTCTTAAAATTAGACACCGTTTCAGCCTCCCACTACCTCAATTACTAAAAATTTTGATAACTGACATAGTAGATGGGGACATGTAAACTTTAAATATCTAACAAGAATGAGATACTTATGATTAATTCCTAAATTAAACTCAAACCCTAATGTTATATATGAGCTTTGTGCTAAAGCCAAACAACCTAGAAAACTATTCAAATCAATACCAAATAAAGAGACTGAACCTCCAGAACTAATTCATTCGGATGTTTGTGACTCAAATAGAGATCCTACTAGAGGTGGTAGTAAATATTTTGTAACCTTCATAGATAATAGTACATAATGCAAGGGATCATAACCTTCATAGATAATAGTTCAACCTTAGTCAGGCAACTCTAATAAGGCATGATGTTATTAAAGGGCCATCGTCTTCGAGATCGTAACATAGCACACACAACCAAAACTCGCTAAAAATGCAGGGGATTAATGTAAACCTGGGGACGACCTTGGGCATACATTGTAGTTGTAGGGACATGCTTCATTGGCTCTCACGATGATGAAATAACTTATGGCCTCTCCGGCCAACTCAAAGATTCTATATTTGCAGGCGGTTCTCACAAATTTAGTAGAGCATAAGGAGAGTAGAATTTTGATCGGAGGTAAGATAAGATTTCCCTCAATTTTACTTTGTTTATTTGCCAAAAATAGAGACGAATTACATAAAACCCAGTCACTGGAAAGAGCACATACAAGGGCGAGCATGTCATTGCCATTGCTACCCATTATGAGTTCAATAAAATCTCACACAATTTAGGTTTGAACTAAGTTCCCCTTTAGTTAGTTTTATTGCCCTCGAATTCGGCTAGGTCGAAGTTGTGTAGATTCAGGCCCTCGTCAAAGCAAATTAAGCGTGAATATACATTAGTTTTTATTTTAATTTATTTTTATTATAAAAATTTAATAAAAATAATTAGAAATCCTATAATTTTTTTAAAATTGTAAAATATTGTTTTTGAATTTCTAAGATATTTTTGGATGCCTAGATCAAAATTTTGGGCATAACAATATATGTATGTATGTACCACTATAAAACTTTTTTGAACTTCTAAATGAAGAATTAAAAATATATTGACAAAAGAAAGTTCAAAACAATTATAGAGGTGTAATTCATTATTTTTCTTATAAATTACTAAATATTTTTATATGCATTATTAGTAAATTAAAATAAAAAAAATTAAATTATATCACAAAAATAACATTCTTTACTTGTTATTATTATAACATACATGAATTAAAATACATTATAGATTGTACAAATTCATGTAAAATTATGTTTCTTTCAACTTTTAGAAATGGTTTCGTAGTCATTTTTGTGTCTACATAGATTCCATACTTTTCCAACATGATTATTTGCGTTAATTATATAAATTGAATTTTTGACATGTAATATAAATAGCTATAATTCTTATGTCCTAATCTATGTTCCTATGAAGAAGAATAAACAATATAAATAGCAAGAGTAACATTTATTTCATTATTAAATAATTTAAATATGCCATAAGTGGAGTATTATTTTCCCAAATACTATGTTTTTAATTACAATAACTTTATATGCCTCTAAAACAATCTTAAATCCATTCTTATATTATAGGTTAGCATAAAGCAAGTTCATTCTAGTACCAAGTACATGAAAAGCAAATGAAATTAAGTTCCACACTCTATCTCCACTACAATAGTCCTATGGTTGCTTAAATTTCAAGGGCTTGCATTTTTTTGTCACATCCTTTCTTTACTAATATTATTTTATGTAGTTGGTTTTCTATTATATAATATCTTCACATTAAAATTGTTTTGAGGAATTTCCCACATTTGGAGCAATAGAGACTTGGTTCACTTTTGAACCCCAAATTTATTTCATCTATGGTTTGATTATCACATTAAATTTGCTAAGTGTGTGGTGAACTTCTTTATTATATATATATGTCTCACTAGAGTGTAAGATTTTCCATCTATAGTCATTCCAATTTGAAGAGAGTTTTAATAGTAGATTGCATTAAATTTCTCAATTTTATAAATGACTGTTTCTCACTATTTTATTCGAATCGATAATCCTCAAAAATCGATCGAGAAGTCGCCCGACTTCCTTAGTGAGATGGGATCCTCATTTCGTACACGGCCTTGCATTCCACGAGGGTGGGATGTACTGCAGAAGGTGAAGCATGCTTCCTGAGGTAGGCTCGCCGGCCAATTGCTACTCGGCAATTCTCCTTCTCAAGACTGTTCAGGCAATTTGTGTCCAGCGAGGGCTGAATACAGCACAAAGTCCTAACCTCTTGAGGCTGCCTCTAGAAATTTCATCATGTGAACCACCACATATGAAAAATCCTAGTCAAGTTCGAACTGACCGTTATACCCAGGGCCAACAATTTCCTTGCGAAAGGCACGTCCAGAGTTTTAACCGGACTGGGGAAATTATTGTTACCACACGCCTCTTGAAGATAGATGGGTGTGTCCCACGAGGGTGGGAAATAGTGCACAGCACCATCGATCGATAGTTTGACGAGGGTTACGCGTCAGAAGGCTATGTAACGAGACTTGATATAATTTATCGAGGATTTTTGTGGTCTCGGCACCATGACTTTTTATATTATTCTACCAATAGAGGCATGCAATCCTATGGTGGAATAAAACAAAGCAGTAAAGGCATGCTGGAACAGAAACACTAAATATGATGTGATCAAAGCCCAAAACATGGGTAACAAGCCCCTAAACCTAGTCCTAACCACCTAGCACTACCAAGGGTTATGAGCCATGGGGCCATGCCAACAAGTCCTTAGCTCATCCCTGAGTGCCCTTAGGGCACTGCTCCAAGGCCCCACTGTGCGCCACCTAGGTCTTCTACTCCATGGGTCAGCTCACGAACCCTAAAGGCACCATCCAGGAAAACCCAAGATCCCCTTTAGGTTTGGCCAGCCCGAGTCTTCTCCGTGAGCCAGCTCGCAAACCCTAGGCTCCTCCTAGGATTCGGCCAACTCATATCTCATCCTGGAAGATAGTCCGCAAACCCTAGGCTCCTCCTAAGGTTCGGCCAAACATCCATGTGCCATCTCTATGCTAGGTATCTCCCTCAATGCTTGATACGAATCATCCCTTGCAAGGTGCGCCACCTAGAGGTGCGCCCCCTTTGCTTGGATGTGCCATCAAGCATCCTTGGTGCTCAATCTTCCTTCATCAGCCCATGAACTTAAGAAGCATCCAAAAGACCTTCAAGTTCTTGGCTAATGATAGAAGATTAGCCCCTCTGCAAGCTTGGAGCGCCAATCGTCTTCCTCAACCAATGAACCCAATATGCGCCACCTACGAAAATTAGGATGCGCCATGGTTCAGTCAAGGAATAAGATCAGCCCCCTTAGGTTGCTTTTCCTTCATCATTAGCCCTTGAACCCATGCATGCGCCACTAGGAGACCTAGAAGCCATGAGGGTTTGGTTGAGGATGAAGGTCAGCCCCCATACTTGACTAGGTTGCACCATCACCTTATCCATCCATCATCCCTTAAGTGAACCAACTAGGTAACCCTAGAAGCCACTCAAGGTAGGTCAAATAAGGGGATGCGCCACCTTAGGAGGTGAGGTATGCCAACCCTAACCCTAGCCACCACCCCCTTAGATGCGCCACTAGGTTTAACCCTAGAAGCCACCCTAGCGTTCGGCTAGGTGAGAGTTGCGCCACCTTGAGAGATGCGCAAGGGAGAGAGAGAGAGGAAAACGCCACAAAATGTCATCAAGGCCTTCGATTTGATTTACAATATAGAATTGAAAATACAAAAGTGAAAGCGGCACGCAGGCCTCACATTGATACATCACAGGCATGGCAATAGGGCTTGACTTTGATTATATCAAATACGTAAGGAAAAACACCTAAGACATGCTCTTCTATATGCAATGAAAAACTACAAAACCAGATTTTAGTTTTTCATTAGAAAACATGTTCGTTAAATCTCCGCGATCTTATCGAAAATTCACAAGCAATGAGTGTCACCTAGCAGTACGTCATTGCTACCCAAGTCATCATAATGGTGTCATCATTGACATCCCCTAAAACTGCAACAAAAGTATAAGTGCAGCTTTGTCCTTTTGCCAACTGATGTCCAGATTGGGCAAGTGTGTCACACTTGTTAATCCCAATAATATGGCATAACTAAATCAGGTTCTCACCTGGGTATAGCCATACACTTTCAGTCATCCATATAGGGGCGCCATGGACAATCAAGCTTCCCCGTAAGGAAGGGGCAAATCCACTATTGGCACATTGAATCTCTCATACGGCTTATGACATACCCAATGACAACCGTTATGACTTCCCTTTTACAGCGAAGTGTTAGGTTGCATCAAAGTACATCAATCACTATATAGAGATACCAATGCCCTCAAGTCTAGGACAAGCGCAATTCTGTCACTGTGATATTCATCTCGCGACACCAAGATGAATCCTCACGGCGGGTCGATCCAGCATATCTCACTTGATATACCCATATGCCTGCGTTAGCAACCCGTGCTCAACCACCGCATATACTAGTCTCAAGTGAATCATAGATGTCCCATATCCACCATGATTCTCGACCAGGGATAAACATACAGACTAGATAAAATCTATCTCTTAGGGACATTGTATATGCAAATGTACATATGCGTAGATGTACAAATCTGCATAACAACGACAATGCCAGGATAACTCATCTTACAACTAGATGTGATGCACATATCCCATGGACCATCCTGAGGTCCTAGGGCATAAACACTAACACCCACTTGTATCCTCGATCGTTTCATCTCTTCCCATTGAGAGCCGTCTAAAGAAGGATAACAAGTGGAAGATTTCTAGCCTCATAGTGGAAAAAAGTATTAATGGCGCAATCAGGTAAGTTCTAATATTTGTTCTTCATGTTGTTCTAGATCTATGCAATAGATCTTGTTTTTATGAATATTCAAAATATTCTAACAAAACAAGCCCTAGGTTTCATGAAAATTATTGTAGCAGGGTACTTTGCTGAAAATTTTACAGTAGGGTACTCATTTCGTATAATAGATTTATATTATCATATAATGTTTTATGAAAATTTTTCATATAATATCATCTCCTCTATAAATATGTGGTGACTCAAAAATTCATAGTAAATTTTATATTGATTTTTTGGTCTTTTTGAGTCATATTTATACTCTTTTGCTTATTTTTAAACTTAATTGGTCAATATTTTGGAATCTACACCTCTTCTTGTTTTTGTTATATTTCAGGGAAAAAAGATCAATTTATGATAGATTTTGAGGCATTTATGTGCACAAATGAATTCGTGGTGATGAGACGAAGCTGCCCATCAATTTTCAAACAAAATAGAAATTCACAGAAAGATCATGGCCCTGCCGTGATTATAATCACGACCGTGAACTGAAGGGGACGTGGTTAAAATCACTGCCATGATTATTTCGTTTGGTGCTTTATTCCGTAAATTCGCAGTAAGAATCATGGCCCAACCGTGATTATTTCCACGGCCGTGGTTTCATGGAGATTTTTCCACATAGAGTTTCACGGGCATGCTGTGATAAAAAACACAGCCGTGACTTTATTCTAGAAATTCACAAAAAGAACCACGGCCCTGCCGTGGTTATTTTCACGGCCGTAGTTTCATGGAGATTTTTCCAAAGAGAGTTTCACGGGCAAGCCATGATTAAAAACACGGCTGTGACTTTGTTCCAAAAAAAAACATAGAAGGAACCACGACCCTGCTGTGGTCATAATCACGGCCGTGATTCTCAATCAGCCACGTGTTTGCCCGAGTCTTCAGCTGCCCTATTCAGTCCGATTTTTCCATCATCGAATTAGAAGATCTGGAGCCCTAATCAGGAAAACAAAATTAGAACATCCCTAATTTTGATCAACTGCAGAGAGAGAGAGATCAAGCGAGGCGCCGCTGTGGCAGGGTTCCTAGTCAGGAAGCAACCAGACCATCTCAGGCGATCAAATTCTCAAGGAAAGTGCGCTTCGTGGAGGAGAAGATACACAGAAGGTTTCAAATCAAAAGGAGTTCGATTGAAGGAGAAATTAGCAAAATTGTGGATGCGGCTACTGCTCAGAAGCTGTTCTTCAAGGAAATCATAGGCTGTGAAATATTTCACACCCATGTGATAATCAGTAGACCATTGTTTTTTTTCCTACTTACGAATTCTAATTTTTCTAAAATGATTTATTTTTGTATTTCCTCTATCATGATTGCGTAAAAACCTTTTGGGATAGGGGGAGTAATCCTCTTAATTTCTGAAATGACTAGATAACATCTATTTTGTCAGTTGTTCTTTGATATGATAATTTTACTTAAGTGATTATTGTCTTTAATCTTTTCTTGTTTCAAAATATGAGCATGCTTTTAGAGTTTGTAATATGGACCAAGAGGAGATTTACAAAACTCGAACCCTTAAATTATGGTTTTAGGAACTTTGGCTATGAGAATAGATTTGTTCTAAATTCCTAATTTTTGAAGCATATTTACATGATAATATTTTGATCTAGGAAGTTTTATTGATTTAAACATGATAATGTAGACCGAGAGGTGATTTAGACTGTTGGAAACCCTTAAGTTAAACTCGTAAAGTTAAGATACGAGAGTATTTAATTTTGCTTGAGAAGTTGACATTGAAAGTTAAGCCATGGAGTGATTTTATTTATCTTTTCTAGTTTACTTTTATTAAAACACTGAGTAGCAAGTCATGAGAGTGAAGGTTGCTCTGTGTAAATTGTTCATCTGAGAAGATGCAATTTTATTATAAGTAAACTTTTCTTTATCTTGATTAGAATAAACTAACAAACACTCATTTATATCTAGTTACAGAAATTAAGTGGATGAAACCCTAGTCCCAATTTTCTCTCTGATAATCTGTAACAATTTCCGGTCGGGTGTTTTATTCTTATTTCATTGTATATTGTTTACTTAACTAGTGAGAACTTGGTTATTTGGTAACACATATTTCTCTGTGGGTTCGATATCTTTTATTACTTTGATATATCCGTGCACTTGCGGACACATCAATATGTCATAAGTGGAGTATTATTTTCCCAAATACTCTATTTTTTATTACAATAAATTTATATGCCTCTAAAACAATCTTAATTCCATTCTTATATTATAGGTTAACATAAAGCATGTTCATTTTAGTACCAAGTACATGAAAAGCAAATGAAATTAAGTTCCAACATTCTGTTTGCCTAGGATCATAGCACAACACTTATTTAGATTACTCCATTTCATTATAAACTTTGAACATCATCTTGTTATTGCAAACATGTATGGTAGCACCAGAATCCAATCTCTAGTCTTTTGACATAGCAATATTATGCATGTGAAGCTTTGTAATCAAAGAAACATACCCTTTATTTTCTATCTCCACTATAATAGTCCTATGGTTGTTTTTGTCACATCCTTTCTTTTCTAACATTCTTTTATATAGTTGGTTTTCTTGTATATAATATCTTCACATTAAAATTGTTTTGAGGACCACTAGAGGAATTTCCCACATTTGGAGCAATAGAGACTTGATTCACCTTTGAACCTAAATTTAGTTCATCAACGGTCTGATTCTCACGCTAAATATGCTAAGTGTGTGGTGAACTTCTTTATTATATACGTCTCACTAGAGTGTATGAGTTTCCTTCTATAGTTATTCCAAGATGAAGAGAGTTTTAGTAGTATATTGCATTAGAAATTTCAATTTGCAAATTAGTCATTTAAGAAACAAGAATCTCCAAAACTCTTGGTTGATCCATAATAACCAAAAAAAGAAAGAAAGATAATATGTAGTACTTTAATGCCAATAATCTACCTGTTTTTTCTTCATGTGATTGTTTTTAGATTCAACTGCATTATATACTTCTTTTGTTTCTTGTAATTTTGGTAGACATCATATAACCTACTTATAATAAAGTTGAGAATGTAATCTCTACACAACATCTCAGGAAATTATGAAATCCTATTCATGTTACATGCTAAATAATAAGGCTTTCTCATGGATGGACCATGCTAATTAAAACCTAAGGCACTGGATGACCACAAAAAGTCCTCTTCCTTTGGTACAATCGACTATGCCCTTTTAGTGTTGGCCTTCTCATTTGGACTGCCACATTTTTTATTCGGATAATCAGAATCGAGCGATTTCGTGCCAGTGACCTTGTTTCCGCCGATCTCTTTGATTCGTCGCTGATACTTCACCGTAAGGCACCAAACTCTGGCCACGAGTGCCTCTAGACATAGAGAAGGTACCCCTAAAGTTGATTAGACGGCGGAGTAGAGAGCAGCCTGCGGCGTTGAACCGTAGTTTCGTCTGATGCCGCCATCGACGGGAGAGACGAAGGAATAAACGAACGGCTGAGATTCATTCATTTTTTTCATCCAACGGTCCTAATTCATTCAAATCAAATCGTACGGCTTAGATCGCTCTGATAAATAAATTAAATCTGACGGCTGAGATTGATCTACTTCAAATCAATGGTTCAAATTCAAATCATATCAATGGTCCGTATTACTTCATGAGAAATCGCATAGCCGAGATCAATCGGATCAAATAAATTCAATCTGACGGATCAAATTCATTCAATTCAAATCAACGATCCAGATCTGAATCAGAACCAACGGTGTAGATCACTTCGTGCAAAATCGGACAGCTGATATCAATCTAGTTTAAATAAATAACTCCAAGATTGTAATTTGTCCTCTTCAAATTGATGGTCCAAATCTGAAATAAATCCGACGCTCCAGACCATTTCAAGCTTAATCAGATGACTCAGATCAATTTGATCAAATAATTTGAAACCAATGGCTATGATTCATCCAATTTAAATTAACAGTCCAGATCTGAATCAAAATCTAGGATTCATATTACTTCACATGAAATCAGACGGTCAAGATCAGTTTGATCAAATAAATTAACTCCAACGGTTGAGATTCGTCCATTTCACATCATGGTTCAGATTCAAATTCAATCGATAGTGCAAATATGAATATAAAAAAATGAACGGTGGTGAATGATCGGAGCATATCTACGTCAATCGGTTGACTTTTAACATGATCAAGGTGTCGATCCCCACTATATCGAACCTGATCATTCCAAATATGATATCGAATTGTTGATTCGATACCCGTATTAATACAAATCTATGAATTTAAATGAACAGTCATGATAAATCAGATCTGAATATAAATCAATGGCTGAAATTAATTTGAGCATATATAGGTCAATTGGTTGACTTTTGACATGATCAAGGAGTTGATTCCTATCAAATAGAACTTGATCTTCCCAAATATGATATTGGATCTCTGATCCGAGACTTGAATTGAAGTAGATCTGTGAATCTAAATGAACAGTCATGTTGAGTTTGATCAAATATGAAATCAACGACTGACATTGATCTGAGCATATCTAGGTCGATTGGTTGACTTTTGACATGATGAAGGTATCGATCCCTACTAAGTCAAACCTGAACTTTCCGAATATGATATCAGATTTTTGATCCAAATATTGGATTAAAGCAAATCTATGAATTTAAATCAATGGACAAGAGAAGATCAAATATTTGATGGCTGAGAATAATCTGAGGTATCTTTCAAATCAAAATATCCAATAAGCTATTAAGGCCGGATATTTCTCAAATTGATTATTCAATAAGTCGTTGAGACTGGATATCTTTCAAATCAAAATATCCAATAAGCCATTATGGCCGAGTATTTCTCAAATTGATTATCTAACAAGTCGTTGAGACTAGATATCTTTCAAATCAAAATATCCAACAAGCCACTAAGGCCGGATATCTTCCAAATCAAATACCTAACAAGCCACTGAGGCTGGGTATCTTCCAAACTGAATATCCAACAAGCCGTCATGGCCGGATATCTTTACCCAACAAGCCAAGTAGGCTAGGTAATTTCTTAAGTTGAATATCCAACAAGCTATCATGGCTAGATATCTTTACCCAATAAGCCGTTGAGGCCGGGTATCTCTCAAATTGAACATCCAATAAGCCGCTGAGGCTGAATATTTTACAAATTCAAATGCTCACAAGTCATCAAGACTGAGCACATGATAAATTCAAATACTCACAAGTCATCAAAACCGAGCACATGACAAATTCAAATACTCATAAGTCATCAAGGGTCGAGCACATGTCAAATTCAAATTCTCATAAGCCATTGAGGATGGATAATTTCCAAATTGAATATCTAACAAGTTATTGAGGCCTGATATCTCCTTAGGCACCAATCACCCAAGTTGACGAAGATTTTTCTCTTCTGAATTCAATTGTGTATTTTCATTATAATATTTAATGAATCATTTTGTTCCGTCATTTCATTTTATTTTATTTTATAACATAGATCTCTCAATCGAAGGTACTATGATTTTCAGGGGTAATTAACAATGAGTGCTTGCACTCACTGGAAGCCAGAAACCATTAAAATAAAAACCCTTTATTAATTTAAGGTGAATTTGATAAGGTCAAACATATTAATCACATGACCAAAAATGACCCAACATACTTGATTGAGGGCTCTAAAAAATTTAGAAAAATTAGGAAAACATGGAATAGAAATCTAAGAGGAAGGTGAAGAGATTGCGCATAAAAGCCCTCTTTTCGTGACATTTTAGGAGGAGGAATTTGATGGCGAATAGGGAAGGGCAAAAGAACATGCGACAAGGGCTTTACGGAGGCATTTTTAGGCGATCTTGTGATGATTCTTCACCAAATCGAGGGAAAGAGTTTGTATCGTATTCTCCTTACTCTCTTTAATTATAGTTTCTACTTTTCTAAGTCAATTTAAGAGATTTGTGCTGTATTGTATGGCTATTATAGTGTAAACCTTTTATCGGGACTCGTATGGAGCCCATTTACTTGATCTAGTATGAAATAACTTATTCTGATGTTTATGAGTTATTATGAGCATATTTTATCTAGTTGTGTTATTTGTATAATCTTACCCAAATCAAGTAAATTTGTGTCTTGGATGTTACGATTATGACTACAAGGAGAATCGTGTCGTCGGATTTGCTGGATAAGACTTTTAAACCTCTATCACGAAAGTAGTTAGGGTTCAATCGAGGGCAACATAGTTTTTCATAGAACTTAATGGGTTTGCTTAAATCAATAGGCCACGAAAGTACGAGATCTATTTAAGTAAACACCGGGTTGTGTTACTGAAAAGGGGCAACTTGTACTTTTGAATAATCTCCTTAGGCAAAATGAATAACTCATGCATCAGTTAACTTCAGTTCAGTTAGATCAATCAACTTGGTGAATTCTATAGTCCCGATATCTCTCTTATTTAGACACCCTTCGTGTTTCTAGCATTGCTTTTCTTACCCTATTCGTAGTTTAATTAGATAACATGTTTCCTAAAACCTCAAGTTTGGATTGCATAGCTTCTAAAAATCAGAACTGTTTGTACTTAACCTTGCTCTCTATGGGACCGGCATCTTTTGTATTACTTCGATAACACCGAGCACTTGCGGTGCATATCAACCTTCCTCCTCTCACACTGCGAACTGCGAAACCATCGATCCCAAGAAGCTTCATCCATCACCGCCGACCAAGTAGGACCTCGATCTCTCTCTCGTTGACACTCAAGTACGCTGCTGACCCAAGTAGCTTACACATAACAGTTGATGCCACCGACTCCAAGCCAGATGCCTTTCCTCCTCTTGTCATCACCCAAGTAGGACATGGAGCTCGCAGTCATTATTCTCTCAGTCTCACAACCCACAAGCATTTGCTTTGTTTCCTCTAGTGGATGGTTCTCTCGTACTTTCCTCTTCCTTCACTGGCAATGCCATATTTTTTTCAGATTAATGGATGTAAAGCTCTAGAATTCATTTAAATTTGTAATTGATATCCCCATAAGATCTTCTAGCAAAATAAGTTACATCAGCTCAGACTAAGAAAGAACAAACAAATAAACATCTAGAATGGCTAGAATCTCCTATATACGAGTAACACATAACTAATACATATATACAAGTGTAAGTATAGGCAAACCTTACATATTAATTTGAAGTCCATTAAAAGCCCCTAAAACTTGGATTGGCGAGCTTTAAGTACAATGTTATAATGTTAGAATTCAGAATCTAAATTTGCCATGGAACTTGACATGAACAGGAGAGTTTGTTCAAGTTTATTCTAACGCTTAGTTTATTTAACAATCTAGTTGTTAGTTTAGTTGTTATTAAAATAGATATGTAGCATAATCAAATTACTCTAAGTCTAATGTCATCACATGTGTGATTCAAATACATTTAAAATGATTTCTTATTAAAATGAATTTTTATGTAATGTACTAGAAAATTTTAATTGTAATGTACAATTTATTCTTTTGGTTAGATGGTATAATTATATGTATCAATTTAGTTCCACTTTAGTATGTTGTACATAGGACTCTTTGTGTAATAAATATTAGGAAGCATCATGTAAATTTTTTTAGAATTAGTCTGCTTAATAGCATAGCATAACTATTTACCCAAACACCTTCGAACTTTTGAACCAGCTACTCTTTAACCAATACTTTTTCAACAAATAAAAGTTAAAAGTTTTAGCCCTACCAAACTGGCCCTAAGTCACTTCAACTTTGTTTAGTACAATTATTGTAATCAACTAAATATATGAGATATCATTTTAGTTTTTTTTTACATGCATAATAATTTGGTCAAAGTTGAGTAGAGAATTAATAATAATGATGTTTTTTTCCAAAATTTGTATGCTACTATGTTTTTCCAAATTCCATTTTGGAAACATATGATATTCGCACAACCACAATACAAGAAAACCTCAAAAGAGAGTGTATGGACTCTCTTTAACAATTCCTTCAAAGAGGTAGAAGGAAGATTGAGCCTTTAGATTGCTTTTGCATCAAATCAACTCGAATATAGAAAAGGGAAGAAGAAGCCTGCCTCTTTGGCAAAATTTGCAATAATGAAATCATAAATTTGTAATAATATGTTTATACTTATAAAACACAGCTTAAAGGGTTTGCAAGTTAGTGGGTTTGCATGCTAATGGATGCGAACTTAAAAATCAAGTTAAATTTGACAAATCTTTACCTTAAATTAAATTTTCTTCACCATAGTTAGACCACTTGCTCCGTCTTCTCCAAATAAACTCAAATGTGAGAAACACAAAACAAGTCCAAGCAATGCTTGAGCTTACCAACAAAAAGAGATTTAGTTAATACATCCACTAGATTATCTATAACACAAATCTTCTGAACTAAAGTTTTTCCATGAGAGATAATATGACGAACATAATGATATCGAACATCAATGTATTTTGCTCTCTCATGAAACATTTGATATTTAGTCATATGGATGGCACTTTGACTATCACAATGGATAATTATTTTCTCATACACTAAATTGAGTTCACTAAATAGCCCTTTTAACTAAATGGCTTCCTTGATTGCTTCAACTATAGAAATATACTCTACTTCTATAGTGGACAAAGCAATAGAACATTGCAAACTTGCTTTCCAACTTATAGTAGTATCTCCAAGTGTGAATATATAACTAGTAATGGATCTTCTCTTTTCAAAATCACCTGCATAATATGAGTCAACATAACCGGTAACAGTGCTCTCGATCCTTTTAATATTCAAACAAGAATTTGTAGTTCCATGTAAATATCAAAAAATTCATTTCACTACCTGCCAATGCTCTTTAACAGGATTAGGCATATATCTGCGAACAACACTGACTCCTTGTGCAATTTTAGGACAAGTGAATACTATAGCATATATAAGACTACTAACAACACAAGAGTAAGGAACACGTGACATATATTTTATTATTATCTGATTGTAGTGACACAAAAAGTCTAAAATAAGTAGCTAATGGATTACTTACTAGTTTAGCACTCTTCATACCAAAATGACCCCAAAATTTTCTCAACAAAACTTTTCTAAGACAAGAATAGTTTACCTAAGCTCTATCTCTTATAACCCCCAATCCCAAAATTTTCTTTGCTATTCCTAAATCTGTCATTTCAAATTCACCATCTAAATCTAATTTCAACTTGTTGATTTCACACATGTCCATAACTGCAATCAACATATCATTGATGCCTTGTATTTTTATAGTACTTTTTAGTATGTTTTTATCTTAAAACAAGGCTAATTATGATGTTTTTATATCCCGTTTAAACTTATTTACTTTTTTGTTTCAGAATCTTCATCTTTTCTTGATTTTTGGAAATATAGGTGAAATCACTCAATTTCTAAAGCTTTTTAAATATTCTAAAGCCACTGAGTGATTCCTGGTGATGAGATAAGGCTATATAGCAAATTTCGGCGATGCGCTCCTTCCCTAAAAATTTTGCCGCCGGAGATGACCTCTTTGATTCCTGGTGAGGAACCCTACAATGGCGGCACTGCTCTTGATTTCTCCCCCGATTGTTGATGAAAAATTGTGATTCTGGCTTCAAATCTTCCCCTAGTTTATAGGATGATTTTGTCTTTTTAGATTTTGCAATTGTGCCCTAGTTTTCTCGAATTTTGCTTTGAAAAATCCAGCAACACGGGTCAGCAGAAGACTCAGGCGTAGCGGTGGCTATTTCCCCCAAATTAATAGATTCACACCCCTGTGAAATTTTAAGTTCATTTCGTCACAAGGGTGCGACGACAAAAAAATTCCAAATTTGACCTCCGAGCTCAAAATTTCATCCTAATTCCGTTTCCGGCCTCTAATTTCTTCAAATCCATTGAAAACAAGCATATTTTACCTGAAAAGCCAAAAAATAAGAAGAGATATAGATTCCAAAATAATTTACTAAATTAAGTTTAAAAACAAGCAAAAGAGCAATAAATATGACTCAAAAAGACTATACGGTTAATATAAAATTTACCACAAATTTTTTCGTCATCAAAATACATAAGGCTCAAACCCTTGCTTGTCCTCAAGCAACTCAAAACATGAATCAAAGTGTGTAAATAAAATCTAAATGACTTCGGTTTATTCCTCCTTAACATAAAAGTAATATATAATATGTGCAATGGTATACAAGAATAAGAGTTTTAAAAAAATACCTTGAAAAAGATTCTCAAAAGTTATAATCCAAGATGAGTAAGATTTTCATAATCCATGATATGGCATTCTAGCTCAACTTGTTTAAACAATTGTGAACCTTCTCTTAATCAATCCAATTTACCATTCAAAAATAGCTTTCACTTCGATACTGAAGAATATTCTATAATTAACTCTTTAAAGCAAATTAGTCCTTGAACGGTTACCGGCTCTTTCCTGTTAGCATGATAACAATATTAGAGTACACCGTTAGACAGTGCAATATAACTCATAGAATAATTATAAGTAGTTAGTGGAGTTGCCCACTTGGCCTATAGTTCTCTCTTTTTTGATCCTTTTTTTTTCACTTTCTGGAGAGAACCGGTCTCGAGCATGATATTTTAATCGTTATCAATCTTTCTTCTATATGGTAGATATAGAATTTTATAAATTTCCCTTTGCCTTTGTTACTTGATCGAAACAAATTTAAAGTATACCACAAGGCATAATATAACTCCAGTGTATCACACCAGAGGAGTTGGAGCAAGGTATAATCTGACGTCCCGATATCTCTCAATTAGACACTCTTTCCATTTCCATCGTTGTTGTTTCCTATTTCTTTCGTTGACAACTTCATTTCCAAAACACAAAAATTTAGTTGCTTAGCTTCTAAATATCAGAATAGTTAGTACTTGACGCAGTTCCCTGTGGGATCATTCTTATTGTATTACTTCGATCACGCCATCCGCTTGTGGTGCATATATATCATCATCATAAAGCAATAAATATATAAAAGAGCCATCAATCAACTTTCTGAAGTACACACAACTGTCATATTGACTTCTATAATAGTTGTGAGTAATCATGAAAGAATCAAACCATTATACAATTGACAAGGAGATAGTTTCAAACCATATGCAAGGTATCAATTAACCATACTTTAATCAACTAAACAAAACTAGAATATAACTATACATAAATCAATTGGAAGCAAGACCTACAATATTCATGCATGTCACAAATCAAGGGTTCGGACAAACGAATGATATTCAGGATTTTACTACTAGTACTGGTACCAAAATTTTGGTACTAAACACATGAAACATGATTCTTTATTACTAGTATCGGTACAAAATCCAAAAATTTTTATTAGTACTAGTACCAAGTTAAGTTATTTCTAATACCAAGTACAGTAAAAATATTAACAAGATTGATTTTCCCTCCCAAGGTAAAATTAAGTTCCACACTCGGTTTGCCCAGAATCTTGGCACATCACTATTTTAGGTTACTCCATTTCATTGTAAACTTTGAACACCATCTTATTATTGAAACCACATATGGTAGTACCAGAATCTAACTGCTAGTCTTTTTACATAGAAATATTATCCATGTGAAGCTTTATAATCATATAAACATACTCTTTATTTTATATCTCCACCACAATAGTTCTATATTTGCTTAAATTTAAAGGGCTTGCAGTTTTTTTGTCACATTATTTCTTTACAAACTTCTTTTATGTAGTGGGTTTTATTTTATATAGCATCTTCACATTATGATTGAATGAGGACCGCTAGAGGAATTCCTTACATTTGGAGAAACAGAGACTTGGTTCACTTTTAAACTCAAATATATTAATCACTTGTTCAGTTCTCATACTAAGTTTGCATGCGTGCTATGAACTCCCTTGTTATACATGCCTGAGTGTTAGGTTTTGCTACTATAGTTATCCACGTGAAAGGGAGTTTTAATTGCATTGCTTCCACTTTGACTGAATCAAAAATTTCAATTTTCTGATTAGTCATTTAGGAAACAAGAACCTCAAAAAATTCTAACTCGATCCATAAGAAGCATGTTATAAAAAAAATGATGGAAAGAAGGTAAATTTGAAGTACTCTAATGCCAAGAATCTATAGGTATTTTTTTCCCTATAATTGTATTTAGATTCAAGTATATCCAATACCTCTTTTGGTATCTTGTAATTTTGATAAACATAATATAACCTTCTTGTAAGAGAGTTGAGAATGTAATCTCTACAGAACATCTCATCAGCCTCCTGCTCTACTTTATCTGCAACAAAATTTTCTTTCATGATTTCAAAAATATACTCTCTATAGTTGGCTACAATTAGAGTTCAGGGGATAGAAGAGGTTTAGCACGGTGAGAAGCTAAGACATCTGATCTTGCCATGGTGTAAAATTTGTGTCATTTTACTAATCTAGTTTGAATGTCTCCACATGAAACTGTACCATCATGTTAGGATTTAAGTTTCCTTGCTTCATTAATATTACCTCTACAAATCTTAGAAAAATCTAAAGTTCAATGTGGCTTAGAAATCATTTTGAGAAACACACATAGAGAGAATTATAATTTTTTCATAATAATTAATACCAACATGCAGCAATTACATTTCGAATAGTTAAGTCCAACTGATGCAACTATTCCTCAGTTGAATTGATGCAATTATTCACATACAACCACCAAAATTAATAATTATGGTTTTGATTGAATCGCGAAAGGTAGGGCTATCCTTTTGCGTCACCTCGAATTGAATCGAATTGGTTTGATTCAACCCAAATTTTTTTATATATTTTTTTAAAAAAATTGAATTGATTTTATAAAAAAATAATATTTAGCTGAACCAAAAATTATAGGTTCGGTTCCATTCGACTTAAACTGAATTAAGTTACTAATATATTTTTATATTTTTTAAAATAGTATAATATTATAATATAAAATTTTAAAAATTATTATTTAATTTTGGTTTAATCAATTCAAACCAAAATTTTATCGTGGAACTGAAAACTGACCTGATTTTTTTTAGAATTTCAATCTGAACCAAATTGAACCTATTTGGGTTGGAACAAAACTTTGTTTGATTTGGGTTCTCGAGTTGACTCGGCAAATGGATAGCCTTATCGAATGGCCCCAAGGTGCCATACAAACAATTCTCTTATGAAGCCTTTGAAAGTTACCGTTACAATTTCCTTTTGTTTCCCATTGTCATTAAAGTGTGAGCAAAGCCTTCTTAATGTGTTGAACAAGTTTTATGAGCACTCATTAGTAATATCAACACAAGCTTTATGAGCACTCATTAATGATGTCTTCGGTGCTTATTTTTATTTTTTATTTTGCAAATTGGAAACCTTGAAACACCGTGTAGCCATTCACATATGAAAAAGTACTCTTTATGTCGCACTCAAATGTTTATACATTATTTTAGTTCGATATTAGACTTTATAAATTTTAAATTGTTACAGTGAATTACATTGATTTCTAAATTACAACAAGTGATTAACTAATTAAGTCATTTCAACTTTGTTTAGTATGATTAATTTAAACAACTAAATATAGGATATATCATTTTAGTTGTTTTGGAATCGATAATATGTGGCTTATGAATATATCATAATTATTTAGTCACTTGAAAGATAATCCATGTTAGCGGTTTCATAAAAACATTATATAATAGCATATTCGTTATTCAATCTATGTCAACCACCAAAATTCATTATGATAGGTGTTTGTTGCATGTATTCTCTTTTGTTTATGCATATTTAGAGAGAAGATTGTGCACAAGTAACTAAGAAGTGCTTTGGCATTTATGATAAATATTTATGTTATTTATTGATTTTAATTTTGTAATTAAATGCAATATAATTAACTTTATATGTTTCATACTTATAATTCATCTGTTAATACGTTTTTTTCTACATCAGTTTAACAACAAAGATACTTAAACAAGTGGAATTCAGAATCTAGAGTAAATCAAAGAAAGTAATCGTTAGGTCATATCTGGCACTAAGTTTACTTAAATTATGGCTATGCATCCCCTTCGTCTTAGTCGCACACTTTTCTTTGTCGTGGCAATATTTCTTTCGCCAACAATTGCTCGCAAACTTCCTTCTCCACCGCCTTTAAATAATGATCAATTGTCTAATATAATTTGTATGTAATTATATCATTTTTTTATTATTATCTTAATTGTCTTGAAAATTCTCAATTTTTATTTTTACAAACTAAAAAATAAATCTGTTTAGTGTTTTATTTTATACCATCTTAATAATCTTAACAATTCAAATATATATATACATATATATGATATTTAGAATGTATTAAATATTCAATTACTTAATTTTTGGGTAATGAATTTTGCATATTAAATATAAACTTCGATTTATACATTATTTAACTTCAATTTTTCTATTATACAGCTTCCACGTATCTACGAGAAAAAGGTGGATACAAGTACATACTTTTGAAAGTGAATCCATTCTTATTGCCTTGACTTGGTAATGATTTGTCACCAACAATTTATTAAGCAATACTTGCAAATTTATGTAATACTTGCTATGAAAAGTTGATTGTCGTTTCATCATAATAAAATCAAATATTTATACATTATTTCAGTGAGATATTAGACTTTATAAAATTAAAATTGTTGTTATTATGCATAATGAATTACATTGATTTCTAAACTACAAGTGATTAACTAATCAAGTCATTTGAAACAAAAATATAAACATCATTTTATTATTATTATTATTCTTTATTTTTGGACACGCATAACATGTGGCTTTTGAATGTATAATAATAATCTATATTAATGGTAATTGAAACAAAAATGAAGAAAAATTCATTAAGAGTTTGTTCAATTCAATCCAACCTATCTATATAAGTAACGGGGCATCATTATTAATACATGGTTTTATAAAAATATTATATAATAATATATAAAAAAAAGTTATTCAACTTCTGTGAACCACCAAATATATATATATATATATATATATATATATATATATATAATTATTGTGATTAATTCTTTAAATTTACACATTAAAATTATTTAGAACCCTTTATTAAGTTTAAGACTACATTAACATGTTTTTATGTCTACATTAATAAAAATATTGAATTATAAATTAAAAACTTAAACATTCTTTAATGGATCAATGATCAATGCTAAAATAGCTTGGAGACGTGTTATTAATATCATTTACTTTTAAAATATTGTTGAACCAAAATACCTTTTTAATTACAAAAATGCCCCCATTAGAGTAACTCACAAATTTTGATTACAAAGAAAATATTAAAATAACTCAGAAAATGTGTGTATATAACTAATTGTAGTCTGCATTAGAAAAAAGGGCTAAAGCGTGACCATCATATTGAATCAAATGTAAGTAAATTAATTGTTCTTAGACAGTGTGTACTAGTCTGACTCTAGTTCTGAAAAATGATAACAATTTCTTCATGAGTTAGCAATATTGTTGAGTAAGCCTCTCCCCTGTACTATACGTAGTGCTCATAACAAAATCAGGAACATGAATAACATGGTGCAAGTTATCAATTAATTGTTCTTTAATCAACTGAACAAAACTAGAATATAACTATACATAAATCAATTGGAGGCAAGACCAACAATATTCATGCATGTAACAATCAAGGGCTTTGACAATGAAATTACATACTGCTTTAGAGGTGTCAAAGACTTATTTTATAAAATCCTAATAGGTTTGATTTAATTCAATATCAACTAGTAGGTCCAAACAAGTAGATTGATTGATCTGCATTATTAATAGGGATGTGCATCAGGATATTGGTACTTGCACCCGTAACAAAATTTTGGTACCGAACTCACGAACCATTATCTTTTTGTGTACCAATAGTAGTACCAAAATACCAAAATTTATATTAGTACTAGTACCGAGTTAAGTTCTTTCTAATACCAAGTACATGAAAAATATTAACAAGAGTGAGTTTCCTTCCTAAGGTGAAATTAGGGGCCTGTTTGGCCTGTTAATAACTTTATAACTATGCTAAACAGTGTTGTGATGTACTACATTGTACTGTTAAAATTTATAAGATGTTTGATTAATAACTTTTTAACTACTTTTAAAATTTAAAATAATAAATAAATATATTATTTTAAATTATTCAAAATAATAATATTTTTTATTTTTATTTAGCATTAAAATTTTGAATTATTGAAAATAATAATATTTAAAATTTTAAATGAAATCATGTGAATTATTTTTTCAAATACGTAGATGCTGCAAAAGCATCAAATTGTAGTTTTCCCTACTTATGGTTTTTTATTGCTTCTTTCTGCTTCTCCTTTTTATTACTAAACAATTTTCCACCTACTTTGTACTTAACAGCTACTTAAAAGCAGGGCCAAACAAGCCCTAGGTTTTGAGAAATTTACTGTAGTAGGGTACTTTGCTGAAAATTTTACAGTAGGGTACTCATTTCATATAATAGATTTATATTATCGTATAATGTTTTACGAAAATTTTTCATATTATACAAAATCAGATTTTCATATAACACTAATTTTTTTCATATATCATTATACAAAATTTAGTCATATTATATAAAAAAATTGGTATTATATGAATTTTGGTTTCATATAATGAAAAAAATTAATATCTTATATTTGGTATAATATGTAATATATTTTTGTATATTGTTATACAGAATTTAGTTATATTATACAAAAAAAATTAGTGTTTTATGAAAATCTGATTTTGTATAATATGAAAAAATTTCGTATACCATTATACAATAATATAAACCTATTATACGAAATATGATACCCTACCGCAAAATTATCAGTAGAGTACCCTGCTGTGAAAATTTTTCCCTAGGTTCCACAGTCTGTTTGTTTAGAATCTTGACACATCACTTCATTAGGTTTCTCCATTTCATTGTAAATTTTGAACATCATCTTATTATTGCAACCATGTATGGTAGCACAAAAATCTAACCACTAGTATTTTAACATAGGAATACTAACCATGTGAAGCTTTGTACATTATTTCACTTCAATATTTGACTTCAATTTTTACATTATACAGCTTCCATGGATGTACATGGAAAAGATGGATAATACATGCAAATTTATGAATTCCTTACTATGATAGGTTGATTTTCCTTTCATCGTATTAAAATCAAATATTTATGCAATGTTTGACATCAATAGTAGGCTTTATAAATTTTAGATTGTTATATCACATTTATTGATTGCATCGCATAATCGCATTCTACAGCTTTCTATTTGCAATCTGCTTAATCACATCTAATTTACTTGCTTAAAAATTTCTTATGGGTTTCAACCCAACACCGCACTACATGCATGCGATGGGACAGCCAAATATCTTTGGACATCTCTCATAAAAACTTATTCAAAGAAACTAAAAAAATCACAGAACAAACATCAAGTTGACATTGTTGAAAATCAACCAGCCTCAACCTCAACTCCAAGGTTAGTCTCCTATTTTGCCACTATTAATCTAACTCACCATGATTCTAGATAGTGCTTAGACTCTGGTGCAAAAATTCATGTATGTTCTAACCATCTGTGGTTCACTTCGTACAAGTACTCAAGTGGAGGAAGTATAACAATGGGAAATGGTTCCTAAGCAACTGTACTTAGACACGGTCAAATAATCTTAAAGTTCACTTTTGAAAAATCATTAACTCTAAATAATGTGTTCCATATACTTGAGATCCGTAGGAACCTTGTTATTGGGTCTCTCCTTGTTAAAGATGGTTTTAAAATTATGTTAGATGCAAATAAAGCTACAATGTCCAAAGGAGACTCTTTTATTTAAAAAGGTTTCACTTGTAATGGATTATTTCAATTGAATATAATTCCTTTTAAATTAGAGTCTCAGCCTCCCACTACCTTAATTACTAAAAATTCTAATAACTGGCATGGTGGATTAGGACATTTAACTTTAAATATCTAACAAGAATGAGTCACTTAGGATTAATTCCTAAAATAAACTCTAACCCTAATGACAAATTTGAGCTTTGTGCTCAAGCCAAACAACCAAGAAAACATAAAGAGGCTAAACCTCTAGAACTGATTCATTCGGATGTCTATGACTCAAATAGTGATCCTACTATAGGTGATAGTAAATATTTTGTAATCGTGATAGATAACAATATAAAATTCTGTTACGCCTGCCTTCATAACTCAAAAGATGAAGTGTTCTCAAAATTTAAAATTTTTAAAAATAGAAGATGAAAATCGACATAATAAGAAAATTAAAACCCTAAGATCAGATAGAGGAGGTGAGTATACATCTAATGAGTTTTCCCAATTTTGTCAAGAACATGGGATAATTCATCAAGTCACTGCTCCTTATTCTCCTTAATCAAATGGAGTAGCTGAAAGGAAGAATACAACCCTAGTAGATATGGTTAATGCCATGCAACTTAGTTCTAGACCTCCTTATAACTTGTCGGGGGGAGCAATTCTTTTAACTTGCTTAATTCAAAATAGGATTCCAACTAAAAACAAATTGCAAACTCCATATGAAATGTGGACAGGGTATAAACCTAACCTTAAATTCCTTTGAATATGGGGGTGCTTGCTAAGGTAAATATACTATAACCTAAAAGAAAGAAAATTCATTTTAAAATAACGGATGTTGTCTTCATAGGACATTCACTTGATTCAAACACCTACAGATGCCTAGAAACAAATTCATAAATTTTAGAAATTTCAAATAATACTCTAATTGAATCAAGAGACATCTCTATCTTTGAAACTATCTTTCGTTTCAAACCTCGAGCCCTCCCTCCTGTAGAAAACAATAATTTCACATTAGACTCTGAAGACTTAGAAAATCATAATAATTCACCTCAACATCTTGAACCATAAACTTAACCCATAAAAGTATGAGAACAAGGTAGCGAGAGATTTTGATGATGACTTTATCACTTACCTGATTGAAGATACACCAAAAACCTATCATGAAGCCCTTAGTTCACCTAATGCTCCTTCCTGGAAAGAAGCTATTGATAATAAATTTCAATTCATTATTAGCAACAACACCTAGATTCTTAATGTTCTACCCCATGGAAATAAACCTCTAGGATGTAAATGGATCTTCAATAAAAAGTTGAGAACTGATGGTAGTGTTGAAAAGTATAAGACACGCCTAGTAGTTCAAGGTTTTTGGTAGAGAGCCGACATTGACTACTTTAACACCAACATGCCTATTGCTCAGATCACCACTATCAAATTTCTCCTCTCTGTTGCTAGTGTCTGTGGATTACTAGTTCATCAGATGGATGTTAAAATAACGTTTCTTCTTATATACCTTGATGAAGAAATCTATTTGACAGGTTCTTTATAGTACAACGTTGTGAGAAGAATGTTTTCAAATTAGTTTGATCCTTGTATGGACTAAAGCAAGCTCCTAAATAATGGCATGAAAAATTTAATAAGGCCATTTTATCATATGGATTTTAATTTAATGACTCCAATAGTTGTCTCTACTACAAGACTACAAACTCTTGCTTTGCTCGTCTGTGTCTCTTTGTAGATGGCATCCTTATTTTGAGTAATATTGACATGATAAAAGGCACAAAAGAATTTTTATATCTCCACTTTGATATGAAAGATATAGGAGAAACTAATGTAGTCCTTGGAATGAAAATAATAAGAAATCAAAATTCTATTTCTCTCTCTCAATAACATAATGTAAATAAAATTATAGAGAATTTAAATTTAATTGCTCATCTCCTTTATCAACTCCTCATGACCCTAATTGTCACCTATTTAAAAATAAAGAATAAGCTATTAGACAAGAATCTTACTCTAAGGCTATAGCTTCACTTCTATTCCTTGCAAAAGAACCAACTACAAAAAGCCTATGCAGTCTCTAGGCTCAATAGGTACACTAGTAACCTTAGTAAACTTCACTGGACTAATCTTAAAAGAGTTTCAGATACCTAAAAGAAACATCTAATTATACCTTAACATATAGTGGATTTCCTTCTATCCTAGAAGGATATTGTGACGCTAATTGGATTTATGATTCAAATGACATCAAATCTACTTTTGGATATGTTTTCACTATATGTGGTGGTGTCATCTCTTGCCAATCCACTAAACAAACTATCATAGTTAGGAGCACCATGGAGGAAGAGTTGGTTGATCTTGATCTAGCATGCTTAGAAACTGAGTGGATCAAAAACCTAAGTTCTTCTATACCAATAGCAGTATCTATTAATCCACTAATTTCAATAAATTGTGAAAGTAAAGTTATAATAGATTTTTATAAAAAAGAACTTGTAAACACTAAATTGAGTAGACATATTAAAATATGGCATTAAACAATCAGATGGCTACTACTTATGGTATAGTTTCTTTGACATATGTTAAAGTAGACAATAATCATGCTGATTGCCTCATAAAAGGTTTGATTCAAACCAAAGTGATGGCAACGTCTAATGGAATGGGGATTATTCCATAATTGGCACATTTAGAGTAGCAACCCAACCTCTATGATAGGTAGACCCTAGAAAAAGGTTTAAAAGGTTGGCCAATGATGCGTCCGTAAGTACACGGATATGTAGAAGTAATAAAAAATATCGAACTCACAAACACCTACGTGTTAAGTACCAAATAATTGAATTCTTACTAGCTAAGTGATCGATGAACGATGGGTATAAAATAAGATCGAAATAGCGAAAACTGTCATACAAAATCGGAGAGAGAAAACTAGGACTAAGGTTTCATCCTTTTTAATTCCTATGACTAGATATAAATAAGTTTCTATTAGTTATTCAAATCATGAAAAAGAAAAGTTTCAAAAAAGAAGTTGTCTCCTTTTGGACGTCCAACTTACACGGATCTAGCATTCACTTTCATGACTTGCTGCTCAGTGTTAAATAAAAGTAAACTAGACAAAGAGAATTAAAATTACTTTCATAAATTTTACTCTCAAAGTCAATTTCTCAAGTAAAATTAAATATTTTCGTACTTTAATTTTATAGGTTTTACCTAAGGGGTTCTAATAATTAAAATAACCTTTCAGTCCATATTATCAAAATAGCAACATGTAAATTAAGCATAAAAAATTAGGGTTCAAGGACTTAGCTACTTGCATAGTCTAGGTTTCTATATTTAATCTAAGGGTTCCAGATTCGTAAATCACCTTTCAATCCATATTACAAACCCTAAAACATACTAATACTTTAAAACTAATAATTTCAAAGAATAACTAATAAGTAAAAAAATCATTTAGTCATTACAGAATTAAAAAGGAATTATTCTCTCAGTCCCAAAAAGGATTTTATGCTATCATAGAATCGAAAACAGAATAATATTTCATTTTTAAGATTATCAGAATTTGAAAGAAGAGAAATAAAAATTTTAGTGATTTTAAAGGGGTGTGATGGCCGCAATACAAACCGTCATAACCCTGTGATTCTGATTTGAACAGTGTTTGCACAGTGAATCGCTGGCATCCCGCGATGGGTACTATAGCGGCACTAGATATTTCATTGATTTCTCTTGATTTTGATCTCCTTTCTTCCTAAAATTTCTAGTGCATCTTCTCATCCTTGATGCGCATCTTCCCTGAAATTATCACCGCTGAAGATGGTCTCTATGCCTCTTGGTGAGAATCCAAACCTGAGCGCTGCTTGTTGTGATTTCTCCCTCGATCACTAATGAAAACACATAATCTCCTAATCAAATCTCCCCCCGACTTATTTAACAATTCTGTCTTTTTAGGATTCCTAATTGAGACTTGATGACACCAAAATATATACTATATTTTGTATCATTTTATATATCTTTTCATGCTCAATTGAAGATATTTTGCATATTTTTATGCCAAAATTATCAAATATTACAAAATCTACTTCTATTTTGATTTTTCATGATTTTCAGGTAAAAAAGCACTATTTTGAGGCGTTTTCAAGCAAAATCGAAGACATAGAAGAGTTACCATCATCAAGAGGAGATCACTCGACAAATTTCACGCAAATCGAAGCAACAGACCAAAATACGGTAGTGCCGTATTTCTGTACGATACCATAATATCGGAGCACCTGCCGTAATTTGGTGGATTTCAAATCAGAGACTTTTTATGATTTTACGGTACTGCCGTAAAGAATTACACTGCCGTATTTTCCAAACATTTTCGGCCAGATAGTTCAGCCGATTTTACGGCAGTGCCGTGAAGCATTTTACGGTGTCGTATTTCCAAGACAACTTCAGACCAGAGAACTCATCAGATTTTCTGGCACTGCCATAATAACTTTTACGGGCCATAATTTTGACACAGGGTTCACAGAACCAAAATACGGCACTACCGTAAAATAGTTTACGGCCGTAATTTCCATTCAAAAACACGATTTTTACGGACCCAAAACTTGCGCTGACCATAACTTTTGATCTAGACCTCGAAATTGAAATCTGAAAGTTGCTGCCAAATCATCTTTAAGAGGAGAACACACACGAAGTGAAAGAACTAAATTTTATCCAGTATTGATAGAGCAATCGACAGAAAGGTGCTTAGGGTTTGGCTTTATGCCGAGAGGCATGGAGGCAACCTCATGCCGTGATTTTCACACAGAAGCTTTGCTTGGAGGAGGAGACGATACCCCATAAGTTTTAGAGGAAAAGGAGTTCAATTGGAGAAGAAATCAAAGAAAAGGGAAGCGCCGCCACTGTTCATCGACGCCTCCTTGCAAAATACGGCTGTGAAATATTTCACAGCCATGCTATATTTTCTTAACTCTTCTTTTCCTTTGATTTTTGATCTTCTGAAACTATGGCTTATTGTATTTCTCTTTCCACACTAGCTTAATCATATTATGGGACATGGGTGTAATTCACTTTGATTTCTTAATTATTAGATAACTCTTACTTTTGTCAGAATAGTTTTATTATGATGATTCTACTTATGTGATTGTTTGTCTTTGATTCTCTATAGATTGATGTTATTATTCATGTTTTAGAGTTCTCGCAATAAGGACCGAAAGGTGACTTGCTTGAGAACTTGGAACCCTAGAATTACATATTAGGAACTCTCATAGGTTATTTCTTAATTATTTGATTTTAGTGATCTTATTGCCATGATGATAATTTGAATCTAGGGTAGAGTCGAGTTATCAAACGTGGATATCTTGCACGAAAGTGAGGATCGGAATGTTGGAGAACCATAAGTAGAACTTGTGTTGAGTCTCGGATGCACGAAAGTGATCCTTGAGATTCCACTTGAGACAATCAACTTAGAATTCGGATGCACGAAAGTGACCTCGAGTTCTTTGATTAATGATTTACTTATCTTTAGCGTTGGGATAGATCTTGCGAAAGCGATGATTAGTCCATGCATGATTGTCTGCACGAAAGTGAGATAATCCCTTTATGAAGTAAATTAAGTCTTTATCATGATAAGATTAGTTTGACGACCTTTTATTTAAATCTAGTCATTAGAATTAAGGTGGATGAAACCCTAGTCCCAATGTTTCTCTCTGATTATCTAATTTCGTCTGTTTTCCATCATTGCTATGCTATTATACGGTTGCTTAGCTAGTAAGAATATAACTATTTGGTACTTAACAATGAGGTCTCTGTGGTTCGATATATTTCTTTATTACTTCGAGTATCCATGCACTTGCGGATTACAACAAGTTTTTGGCACCGTTGCTGGGGATTACTCCAAGGTGCACGCCAAACAACTTGGGATACAACAAGTTTTTGGCGCCGTTACTGGGGACCTTAGTTTTGTTAATATCAAAATAGTTGTTACTATTGCTAGACTAAGTTTTATTTGTTTTAGGTTTAACTTTGTTTTTTGTTTTTGCAGGTTTTGGATTTTCACAAGTTGTGACAGAACTGTGATTTCTGAAATTTGTGAATTTGCTTGTGTTTTATCTTTTTCTATTTTTTTATATATTCTGAAAAAAAAAAATTTAATTGATTGGTGTTGGATAATCTTTCTATTCTAATTGTTTGTACATAGGAGTCTTAGATCTTGATATATTTTATTTCCTATGAATTTTCAAATAACAATCTTTAGTTGTGTAGAAAACTTTGAATTGAAGATATGTCTTTTAGTCACAACTCATGGGCAACTCAAAGCGGTGAGGTATACATGCCACAAGGTAAGTATGAAAATAATTCATTGAGCAAACTTGAGGATACGTTTAATTCTTTTATGCACTCTGTTAAGAAATCTTCTTCTTCTATTAGATGTGATATTTGTGGATATTTTGATCATTATACCTCTGATTGTCAATTTTTAAATCCCAATTTATCATGGAAAGAATCTTATCAGTTGTATTCTAGATGGGAAAACCATCAAACTTCTTTTTCTAATGATTGCTCAAATCATGTTTCTGAATCATACTTTGAGGATAACGAAAAATCTAGCTTAGAGATAAAGTATGAAAAGTTCATGAAACATAGTGAGGAGCCACATGAGACCCATAAACGTAGAATGGATAATATGAATGGTGATTCTGAATTTTTAGAAACCTAGATAGCACAACAAGATTGTTTATTTGAGTTTGATTTGGAAGCTAAAAAGATTGATTTAGAAAAATCTCCCTCTGATTATGATTGTTTTGAGATTGAGCCTTATGTGAACATTAATGCATCTCACTCTAATTTTGATAATTGTGAAATTGATTCCTTTGTTAATTTAATTGTGGAAAAGTTTGAGGAAATTAAAATTGAAAAACCCTCTTTTGATGAAATTGATTCTTTTGATAATATATCCTTTGTGGTTAATTCTGATGAAACATATGAGGGGACTGATTTAGAAAAGTCTTATTTTGATTTTGATGGTAATTTTAAAATTGACAAATTATTTGATGATGTGCATGAGGAACTTGTAATAGATTTGAATATTACAGAAATTGATGAATCTCACTCTGATGTTTTGCCCAAATCTACTATTGACCCTTGTGATTTATTTGAAAAATTATTTTTTATTGAGGAACCTAATTTGAGACATAAAAATTATTTTGCTGATCCAATGCTTATATCTTTTTATCAAAGTCCTATGGCAATTGAAGATTTAAATTTGAAGAAAGGACTTATGATTTTGCTCTCTGATAAATTTAGGAAGATCATTGAATATCCTTTGATTGAAATTGAAAATTTTGATTTTGATTTCCGCATATTTAAGAAAGCCACATTGATTGTGATTTATTTAAAATTTTGGATATTTGAATTAGTGGCTAAACTATTTGGACAGCTGAAAAAGAAAAAAATTGCATGCTATCTACTTTGGTACTGATTCACCTGCTTCACCATGAGATTTGATTTTTGGTCAAGTTATGGACCTAAAATTAGCGCTTCTTGGGAGGCAACCCAAGCACTCTTATTTAGCTTAGCTTCTTTTATTTTTATTTATTTTTAGAACTAATTTTTCTTCTCTTTTTGTAGGTGAAAACAAGTTTTGGCGCATAATATGGCACCGCCGTAATTAGTTTTACGGTACTGTATTTTCGGTCCGTTTAGGACAGAAAGTTTTGTAATTTTTACAGCAGGGCCGTAACGTCTTTCACGTGCTGTAATTTTGAGTGATTTCCTTCCCAAGAGTTTTTTAAAAAACACGGCAGTACCGTAATGTACTTTACGGTGCTGTAATTTGAAACCTGCTTTCTGCATTCTGCTTATTTGACTGGGTGTTTTCTCGCTGTTTATTTGACTGGGTCTCTTGAATCTATCATTTTACACTTTTGACCATGATTGTTTGAGTTTGATGCTTCTACACCTCTATGACCACATGCCTATTTTTCTCTTTGATGTGGTTGTATTATGATTATGATACTAATTTCTACTATTTCAATAGGGTTGTATTATGATATTTCAATATTCTGATGATTTATCTTCGATATGATTGTAGTATACATGATGATATATATATATTTTGATGATATGATATTGTGACATTTGATGATAATGATGAGTATACTCTTGATTTATATTGTTGATGACTTGATTGATTGATGATGAATAAATTCAAATTCATGATTAGAGACAAACCCTATCATGTTAGATTTATTTCTTCAATGCATATCTATTTTTGAAATTTGACATTGGTTGATGCATGAAATTTTGGGTAGATGTATTATTTGATGAACGAAATCTAAAGGTGAAACTACTCCTTTAAATAAAATGAGCATATGAGTATGATTACTGAATTGATATTAATTGATCAACCTAGTAGATGTTTAGTCTATTTTTGCTATTTGTTGGGAAATAAGAATCCAACATCCATAAAAATAGTGAGAGACTCCCCTACTTGGCACTATGTAAAATTGATAGTGGTACCTAAGACATGGGTTAAAGTCTATGCATGAAAAATAATGAGAGATAAAAAGAATAAGACTCCTCTACTTGGCACTGTGTAAAATTGACAGTGGTACCAAAGACAAGGGTTGAAGTAAAAAATAAAAAGTGTGTTTCTATGTGGGTACATGCCATCTTTACAAAAACAAACAAAATGCATAAGAAAAAAATTATGTGTGGAAAAAGATCTTGGAAACCTAATTCCTGTAAACAAAAGCATGGTAGATATGAACTGAAAACTGGATGAAATCATGAGATTGAAAATTCTATTTATTATACAAGTTGCAAAGTTTTAATTAATTGAGTTATAGATCTAGAGGATTGAATTCTAAGAATGATATGTTTATTTAAAGTTTTGTGAAACAATTGATGAATTTTTCATTGATGTTTGTATTTTAGAAATTTATTGAACATAAAAAAAGATTATTCTTTTAATCAATTTTTGATTTTTGCTTGAGGACAAGCAAAGTTTGAGCCTTATGTTTTTTATGACACCAAAATATATAGTATATTTTGGATCATTTTATATATTTATTCATGCTCAATTGAAGATCTTTTGCTTATTCTTATGCCAAAAATTATCAAATATTACAAAATCTACATCTATTTTGGTTTTTCATGAATTTCAGGTAAAAAGGCACTATTTTGAGGCATTTTCAAGCAAAATTGAAGACATAGAAGAGTTACCATCATCAAGAGGAGATCACCCGACAAATTTAACGCAAATTGGAGCAACGGACCAAAATATGGTAGTGCCGTATTTTATATTACAATACCGTATTTTTGAACGATACCGTAATATCGGAGCACCTGCCATAATTTGGTGGATTTCAGATTAGAGACTTTTTGTGATTTTATGGTACTGTCGTAAAGAATTACACTGCCGTATTTTCCAGACATTTTCGACCAGAGAGTTCAGCCGATTTTACGGTAGTGCCGTGAAGCATTTTACGGTGCCGTATTTCGAAGACAACTTCAAACTAGAGAACTCATCAGATTTTATGGCACTGCCACAATAACTTTTACGGCCGTAATTTTGACACAGGTTTCACGGAACCAAAATATGGCACTGCCGTAAAATACTTTACGGCCGTAATTTTCATTAAAAACGAGATTTTTATGAGCCCGAAATTTGCGCGGACCATAACTTTTGATCCAGACCTCCAAATTGTAATCCGAAAGTTGCTGCTGATTCGACTTTAAGAAGAGAACACACACAAAGTGAAAGAACCAATTTTTATCCAGTATTGAGAGAGCAATCGATAGAAAGGTGATTAGGGTTTGGCTTTGTGCTGAGAGGCATGGAGGCCACCTCAGGCCGTGATTTTCATGCAGAAGCTTTGCCTGGAGGAGGCGATGATACCCAGAAGTTTCAGAGCAAAAGGAGTTCAATTAGAGAAGAAATCAAAGAAAAGGGAAGCGCCGCCACTGTTCATCGACGCCTCCTTGCAAAATATGGCTGTGAAATATTTCACAGCCGTGCTGTATTTTCTTAACTCTTCTTTTCCTTTGATTTTTGATCTTCTGAAACTATGGCTTATTGTATTTCTCTTTCCATGCTAGCTTAATCATATTTTGGGACATGGGTGTAATTCACTTTGATTTCTTAATGATTAGATAACTCTTATTTTCGTCAGAATAGTTTTATTATGATGATTCTACTTATGTGTTTGTTTGTCTTTGATTCTCCATAGATTGATGTTATTATTCATGTTTTAGAGTTCTCGCAATAAGGACCGAAAGGTGACTTGCTTGAGAACTTGGAACCCTAGAATTACATATTAGGAACTCTCTTAGGTTAGTTCTTAATTATTTGATTTTAGTGATTTTATTGCCATGATGATAATTTGAATCTAGGGTAGAGTCGAGTTGTCAAACATGGAGATCTTGAATGAAAGTGAGGATCGGAACGTTGGAGAACTATAAGTAGAACTTGTGTTGAGTCTCGGATGCACGAAAGTGATCCTCGAGATTCCACTTGAGACAATCAACTTAGAATTCGGATGCACGAAAGTGATCTCGAGTTATTTGATTGTTGATTTACTTATCTTTAGCATTGGGATAGATCTTGTGTTAAAGCGAGGATTGATCCCTGCATGATTGTCTGCACGAGAGTGAGATGACCTCTTTATGATGTAAATTAAGTCTTTATCGTGATAAGATTAGTCTGACGACCTTTTATTTATGTCTAGTCATTGAAATTAAGGTGGATGAAACCCTAGTCCCAGTTTCTCTCTGATTATCTTTTCGTGTGTTTTCGATCATTGTTTTGCTATTAATCGATTGCTTAGATAGTAAGAATACAACTATTTGGTACTTAACAATAAGGTCTCTATGGTTCGATATCTTTCTTTATTACTTCGAGTATCTGTGCACTTGCAGAATACAACAAGTTTTTGGCACCGTTGTCGAGCCCGTTTTCCTTGATTTTGCGTCAAAAAATTCAGATTTGGAGGACGATGGAAGACTCGGGCGCAAGCGCAGCTATTTCCCCCAGAATCACACCCCTGTGACAACCGCAGTTCATTTCGTCATAGGGATGTGATGGCAAAAAATTTCAAATTTATCTCCCGAGCTCCTTTTTTCGTCCTGGTTCCACTTTTGACTTCTGATTCACTCAAAACCTTCAAAATTAAGCCCCTTTTTTCTTGAAAACATTAAAAAATAAAAGAGGTGTAGATTCCAAAACAATTGACTGAATTTACATTAAAAATAAGTAAAATAAAAAATAAGACGACTAAAAGAGAATAATTTAAATATAAAAAATTATATATCTTTTTCAGTCATCAGCCAAGGAGTACAACATAAATGTTATAAAAACACTACAATGTTTATTGAAATTATATTTAAAGGCTCCAAAATCCCATTCCTAAGATGATTTAGTACTCCTGTGAAGAGTGAGGAAGAGTCTATGACTCTAAAAAAGACCTGAAGGTAGATCCCATATCAAACCAAACACACACACATGCATATGCACCTCGCCTCACCCCTACGAGCCGGGTTGTCATTGTGGGTGCGGGTGCGGGTAGCTCACATACTATTTTCTCGGGGCAACTAATTCTAGCTTCTTTATTTTTACCCAAATAATAATTTTCAAATACTATTTATAAATAATAATAAAACCAATTTACCTAGTTTTAATTAGCCATTAGCCTTGATATTTAGAGGTGGATGAGTGAGGCATTATTTATTAATAGTCTGGATCTATTATCTTAAGATGATGCACCTTCTCAATTGAAGGAGAGGCAACGCGGCATCTCCCATTCACTACATTCATATGTTGGGACAAGAGATCCGGACTAAAACCTGTGCGAGAGCCAAAATCTTTGTCTTAAAATAGACAACTTCATTATCACCTCTAGTAAGATTGTTTCATTATTGTATTATATATTTGCATGCTACATTAGAATACATGTTAGGATTAATTGCGACAACATTCTAGGGGAAAGGGTGGGGTTTGAGATTCTGCCCTCGCAATATTGCACTCATGTGCCACCCGCTTGGCCTATACGGTGGTGCTCACATGATACTTTTGGAAAGTCTTTAACTCTAAATAATGTGTTTCATGTACCTGAGATCCATAGGAACATTGTTAGTGGGTCTCTCTTTGTTAAAAATGGTTTTAAAATTATGTTAGATGCAAATAAAGCTATAATCTCCAATGGAAGCTCTTTTATTAGAAAAAGTTTCACTTGTAATGGATTATTTTAATTGAATATCATTTTCTTAAAATTAGACACCATCTCAACCTCCCACTACCTTAATTACTAAAAATTCTGATAACTAACATGGTAGATGGGGACATGTAAACTTTAAATATCTAACAATAATGAGATACTTATGATTAATTCCTAAAAGAAACTCAAACCCTAATGATAAATATGAGCTTTGTGCTCAAGCCAAACAACCTAGAAAACTATTCAAATCAATACCAAATAAAGAGACTGAACCTCTAGAACTAATTCATTCGGATGTCTGTGACTCAAATAGAGATCCTACTAGAGGTGGTAGTAAATATTTTCATAGATAATAGCACATAATACAAGGGATCATAACCTTCATAGATAATAGTTCAACCTCAGTCAGGCAACTCTAGCAAGGCATGATGTTATTAAAGGGCCATCGTCTTTGAGATCGTAACCTAGCACACACAACCAAAACTTGCTAAAAATGCTAGGGATTAATGCAAACCTGGGAACGACCTTGGGCATACATTGTAGTTGCAGGGACATGCTTCATTGGCTCTCAGGATGTTGAAACAACTTATGGCCTCTCCGACCAACACAAAGATTCTAGAGTTGTAGGCGATTCTCACAACTTTAGTAGAGCACAAGGAGAGTAGAATTTTGAGCGGAGGTAAGATAAGATTTCCCTCAATTTTACTTTGTCTATTTTCTAAAAATAGAGACGAATTACATAAAACCCTCACTAGAAAGAGCACATACAAGGGCAAGCATGTCATTGCCATTGCTACCCATTCTGAGTTCAATAAAATCTCGCACAATTTAGATTTGAACTATGAGTTCCCCTTTAGTTAGTTTTGTTGCGCTCGAATTCGGCTAGGTCGAAGTTGTGTAGATTCAAGCCCTCGTCAGAGCAAATTCAGCGTGAATATACATTAGTTTTTATTTTAATTTATTTTAATTCTAAAAAATTTAATAAAAATAATTAAAAATCCTAGAATTTTTTAAAATTTTAAAATATTATTTTTGAATATCTAAGATATTTTTGGATGACTAGATCCATAATAATATATGTATGTATGTATGTATGTATGTACCACTATAATACTTTATTGAACTTCTAAATGAAGAATTAGAAATATATTACAAAAGCAAGTTCAAAACATTTATAGATTTGAACTTCTTTACTTGTTATTATTATAACATACATGAATTAAAATACATTATAGAATGTACAAGTTCAAGTAAAATTATGTTTCTTTCAACTTTTAGAAATGGTTTCGTAGTCATTTTTGTGTCTGCGTAGATTTCATACTTTTCCAACATGATTATTTGTGTTAATTATATAAATTGAACTTTTGACATGTAATATAAATAGCTATAATTCTTATGTCCTAATCTATGTTCCTATGAAGAAGAGTAAACAATATAAATAGCAAGAATAACATTTATTTCATTAATAAAAAATTTAAATATGCCATAAGTGGAGTATTATTTTCCCAAATAATATGTTTTTAATTACAATAACTTTATAGGCCTCTAAAACAATCTTAGATCCATTCTTATATTATTGTTAGCATAAAGCAAGTTCATTGTAATACCAAGTACATGAAAATCAGATGAAATTAAGTTCCACACTCTATCTAGACTATAATAGTCCTATGGTTGCTTAAATTACAAGGGCTTGCATTTTTTTTTTATCACATCCTTTCTTTACTAGCATTCCTTTATATGGTTGGTTTTCTTTTATATAATATCTTCACATTAAAATAGTTTTGAGGACCACTAGAGGAATTTCCCACATTTGGGGCAATAGAGACTTGGTTCACTTTTGAACCCAAATTTATTTCATCTATGGTTTGATTATCACATTAAATTTGCTAAGTGTGTGGTGAACTTCTTTATTATATATGTGTCACTAGAGTGTAATATTTTCCTTCTATAGTCATTCCAATTTGAAGAGAGTTTTAATAGTAGATTGCATTAGGAATTTCAATTTGCAAATTAGTCATTCAAGAAACAAGAATCTCCAAAACTATAGGTTGATCTATAATAAGCAAAAAAAAGAAAGAAAGTTAATTTGAAGTATTTTAATGCCAATAATTTATATGTACTTTCTTCATGTGAATGTTTTTAGATTCAAGTGCATTATATACCTCTTTTGTTTCTTGTAATTTTGATAGACATCATATAACGTACTTATAATAAAGTTGAGAATGTAATTTCTACACAACATCTCGGGAAATTATGAAAACCTATTCATGTAACATGCCAAATAATAAGGCTTTCTCATGGACAGACCATGCTAATTGAAACCTAAGGCATCAGATGACTACAAAAACTCCTCTTCCTTTGGTACAATCAACTAAGCCCTTTTAGTGTCAGCCTTCTCAGTTGGAATGCCACATGTCTACTAGTAGGAAGCTGGGTAGAAAAAAAAAGAATGAAAGAAAGGTACTACAACCACTTTTGCTTTCATGGTGTCAAAATATGTATGTACACTCTCTAGAATCGACTATAAATTAGTGCCTAGGAAATAGAAAAGGTTCTTCATGGTGAGAAGCCAAGAAATCTAATCGTGTCGCTATGTGTTGTTTGTGCCATCGAACTATTGTAGTTTGATACGATTGTATAGTCATGTTAGGATTTAAGACTGCTTCCATCATGAAGAATGCCTCTATAATTGTTAGAAAAATCTAAAATTCAATGTGGCTTGGAAATCTATTTGAGAAACAAACACGGAGAATTATATTGAATTTGAATAAACATTGAGATTGATTCCATGCATGGTATGAAGTTGTTATGAATGCTGAATGCATTACCTCATTAAGATATTTTTTATGATCCTGTCCAATCATTCTAATCTTCTGAAAGCTTATGATTGGAATGTTTGAGAATGTTGAATTGATGCATCACACATCTGAATGTTGAATGTGAGAGAGATCAGGGCTTTGGTATCCACCATGTTGACAATCAAAAACGCAATTAAAAGGATCAATTATATGGATTTAAAGCTTCCGCATAAGGAACCTATCCCGAAGGTACAAGGTGCCCCCTCACGGCGGTACACCCCGGTGTTTGTTTAGAACGGTCTCCTACTCTCGCGGTGGATCATTCTTGAACAAACCCTATGCGCTCTATGGAAGGTTATAAAATCCTCCAGTGAACACCAAGCTCTCTCATGTCGTGGGATCACAAGTTTTACTGAGAAGATCCACATCACGATCCGCCTCTCGGTATGAATCGTGCCGGCTAACACATGAAAATACGTGGCCAAGGTAAAATCATGTAATACGTATAGCAGAGTAAAATATGCCAACACATAAATCCAAATAACTGTTTATGAATGGAAATTGCAACCAACAATTGTGAGCGGGTTTCAACCGAGCCCCGAAAAGAGTTTTACGCTACCATGTTCATAGAATCACTGGAAAATCTCTCAATAAGCATATGAAAACTACAAGAAATCATTTCTGAAGGGGAAGAGACGTTAAACTACAGCCGATCTCCCGAAATCGTGACGATATGATGATCGAATCTTGCCAAATCACCGTGAAACCCTCTATCGTCGCTGTTCGTCCGCCCTAATTGCCTTCGTCCCTGATTTCTTGATATTTTTGGTAGTAAAAATTAGGGCTTTTATATCCCTTGTGTTCTCCTTCGAATCAGCTTTCCAAATGTCCTCCCTTGCCAAATTTGGACGACAATCGGGTTAGAAAACAAGGAAAAATCCGATTAGGAGTCGATCGCTCATTTGCCTCGCTCGGAATCACGGGTGAACCTGGTGGGGTTCACCCGCCAGTGAAGTGCTCTGCGCAGTTTCGGCCGAGAGAGAAGCATCGGTGAACCCCACCGGGTTCACCTGCCCGTGAAGCCTTATGGACATATTCGGGTGAGAAGCAACAGAGAGAATCATGGGTGAACCCTGCCGAGTTCACCCGCTAGTGAAGTCTTCTGTGAACATCCTAATGTTTGGCGAAAGCATCGGTGAATCCCATGGGGTTCACCTGCCCGTATTTTTCAGGTTTACTCCGATTGCGCCCAAATTTGACAGGCAGCTTCATCTTCACATGAGGAATCACCTCGCGGCCTTAAAATCTTCAAAGGACATCAAAATTGGGTGATTTTACCTAAAATTCCACAAGAACGAGAAAAAGTGAAGATTTCGAAGATTTTAAGTAAATAAGTCTTAAAAGAGTATAAAAACATCAAAATAGGCCTAGATTCATCATAGAATAAAAATGAAAATAGCTACTAAAATGCAAGGCATCAAACACTCCAGACTTAAATCTTTGCTTGTCCTCAAGCAATAAAATAGAGTGAATTACATGAAAAGTATGAAAATAATCACTCTAGTTAAAAGCGTACATCCAAATTAGAAAAACATATACTTGTTATCCAATATCTAATCAGAAGAAATAAAGTGATCAGGTATCATAGAATGTTCAATAGTTTGATCCCACAATTTCCATAAGTCAAGGAACTCAGCCAGTAGTAAATAGAAAACTCAATTAAGCATACACATCACTCATGACAATCCAATTCACCCAAATCTACTTGTTGGGATCAACTCAAATGTATTATTTACGATGCAAAACTTTAATACCTAATTATTATATTAGACTTCAACTCATGTCCTTAGGTACCACTGCCAATTTTTCATAGTGCCAGGTAGAGGAGTCTCTCTTAGATTTCAACTCATGTTCTAAGGTATCATTGCCAATTTTTCGCAGTGTCAAGTAGAGGAATCTAAGATTTTTTTTTTCATGAAAGAATATATGGAGTTGATAAGGCTTTTCAGCACATCACAAATGCAGTTTTCTCCCAACAAGAGAAAGGACTCAGGGAATGAATAAGTGGATGCGTATCTCAATACGAATTTGCAGGCATATTACTAGCATATATTCTTTGAAAATTCTTAGAAATATTTGACCCACTAACGAATAATCTAAAGTATTCCAAATCAAGAGATTTCAAAATCATAGAGCATATGAATAAGATCATAGAGTATGTTTAATTAGATCATGCATTCAACAGGTTATGAATATTCCAAACCAAGCATGAATTTGACTTCAAAAATTAAGCTCAGCTTTCATTGGATCAAGATTTGGATATCATGTTCAGAAATTGGATCTAAATTATTCTACTGAAGCATGGTGAACATAATTGAAATATGGCAACAAGAGATTGGAAACTAGAGAAGAGACAGCTCACCCACTCTAAATGTCACATAGTCCTCTATGCGAAGTCCGGATACGTGAGACGAGTAGGTGGAGGGCCGGGAGAGAGGCTTACTTCTTCTTAGAGCATGAACCCATGGACCTTGCGCTCTTCCCTATCACGGGTGAACACCATAATCACGACCTGGCCGTGATTCTCACTGTGATGCAAACAAATGCTTGGCTTTGTTTCCCTATTCTCCATAAGGTATGCCTACAATATAGAATAAATCTCAATCAACAAAAACCTCCATGAAAACAAAACAAAACACATCAAAATCCACCTATAAGAGTTTTCAACTAAAGCAAAAAAATCAACACATAACAAAAATAAATAAGCAAAAACTTGGGCTGACCACATAACACATAACAGAAATAAATGAGGATATACTTGTTGCACAGTGAAGGGTCTTGACCACCTTGTTCTTGACTTTCCATGAAACAATCTTAGCCTAGAGTTAAAGAGCATAACTCTATCACCTTCAAGAAATTCTTCTTTGATAATGTGCTGGTCATGCCATTACTTAGTATGTTCTTTGTTCAGATTAGTGTTGACTATCATTTGATATGTAGAGTTGTTACCAAGGAAATAATGGTGAGGGTTGCTAGGAAGGCTCTTGTACTCAATCTTCTTTTCTTCTATATCTCCTAATATCACTTTAGAAAGAGTTTCCAACTTCGATGACTTGGACTCCAGAACTGGGTGCGAGTCCAACAATAGTGAATATTCAGTAGTGTGGTCATCAATGTCTCCATCCTCAGCATCAAGCAAACATAGTTCTAGCGGGTTGATGTCTCTCTTGTACGGTTCAATGAGCTTCACATCTCTCTCTATGATATCAATGTGGCAACATGTACCTACAAGAGAAGGTTTCTTTAAAGAGTCTGATAAATTAAATTGTACAACATTCTCACTGATGTTTAAATCCAGTTTCCCATTTTTGACATTGACCACTGCACCAGCCGTGGCAAGGAATGGTCTCCCAAGAATGATAGGTAATCTGTCATCCTCATAAATCTCGAGCACAACAAAATCTATCAGAATAAAATAATTGCCTACTTTGACAGGGACATCCTCCACAATCCCAATAGTCCGGCGGATCGATCTATCAGCCAACTATAGTGAAATGGTGGTTGACTTCAAGACTCCTAAATTCAGCTTCTTGCACAAGGATAGGGGTATCAAACTAACACTCGCCCCTAAGTCACAAAAGGCCCACTAGAATGTCGTCTCCCCAATTTGGCAGGGTATGGAAAAACTGCATAGGTCCTTGAGATTTTGGGGGGGTTTGTGTTGGGGTATGCCCTTAAGGCTAATGTTTGAGGCCTTGGGATTATATCAGTATCATGTATATAAACTCTATGTTTATAAAGGCAATGGTTGTTATTCAGGTTGTTACATCATCTGCTGCAATATGTATACTTCTGAATAATGTCTCAATGCTGTTCAGCTTGGCTGACATACAGTATTGTCCTTAGTCGAGATATCTTGGTGAACATGAGACAGCCTTGATATGATTGAGACTAATATGTGTTCTAGTCTTATAGGATGCTTCGAGCATGGAATAAGATGTAGACTCATGGGTACATTGGATGTACTGGATAGACCCTACTTAGGATATTCAGTTGCTTGTCACAATGTGAATAATCCTTATATGCAAACAAGTGGCATATTTCCTTTGACTTGAGATCGCTTGTGTTTCTAAATGATGATTGGCATTGTTTTGAGGTAGTTCAATATCATTTGAAACATAATGGTTATAGACTATCTTGGATAATGAACGCATGAGTCATGTTAGGGCACTAGTGATAGATATAGGATTGCCGTCTCCTTGATTGGAGTGTGATGTTCTATAGGGGCCCCCTGGATGAGATGATTGAGAAAGTGTATGGCCATACCCAGATGACTATGTTTCATCTGATCTAATCATTCTCATCATATTGGAATTACAGGCTTGACACGCTTGTCCAATAAGAACATCCAGTGGCAAAGGAAACACATATGTCAAGTGACTTGGGTTCACACTTGTGCTGTGGTTTGGGTGTAGTCTTGGAAGACTCTTTCCTTTATATCGGGAGACAGTGATGTGTTTCTAGATACCCCTCACTGATCGTGATAACGTAAGTTATCGTTGCCGACATTTAAAGGAAACCCTTAGGGTCGCACAATTTGATGATATTGCTTACTTATGTCAGATCGTGTGGACTGAATTGTTTTGGTTCAGTTTAAAGGGATTTAAACTCTGATTGTAAGTGAGATCTTGTCTGATCATGTTTGATTGATTAGGGCTTGAGATCGGTAAGCTTCGATCGAGAGATTGGATGCTAGATCGGTGAGATCAAGAGCATCAAGAGATGAACGGTTAGATCTTGAACCTTTAAGTTTAATGAGATCTAGACCAAAGGCTTGGGTTAATTGGTCTTTGAACCAAACCAAAATGAACCGGCTCATCATGTGAGCGCATGGTTCAAAGGGGAGAGCAAAAATGCGCTTGGGGTAAACCCATGGTCGCATTGAGAGGTGGTTTGCTATTTTTAGAAGCCATGATCTCAAGTTGAGACCATTTCTCACGTTTGTAGAGAGCAAGCTCTATTCTCGCCTCTCGCCCACCTCTCTCGACACTCTCTTGTATGGTAAAGCTTTGACGCTTTGGAGAGGATTCGGCCAAGTAAAGAAAACATCCCTTTTCTTTTCATTCGATCAGGAGACTTGGAGAACCTTGCTAGCACAAGGAGCGACAAGGAGAAGCCAAGATTCATCTTGTGTGCGCACGCTTTGGAGGAGAGCCCTTTCGATCTCTGCTTCCAAGACGCCATCCAAGAAATGGCATCGGTATGTATCTTTTGATGTATACAAGTTTATCAAAGTTGATCATATGACAAGCATGCAATCGATCTAGAAATCCTTTCTTCCGCTGTGTTAAACCCTCTGATTGCGCCTGTTAGGGTTTCGCCCCCCTATTTAGGGGACCTTTTAGTTTGTTCTGGATAATCGCCCTGCACTCCGTAGTAAGTGCAATAGTTTCTTGCTCCTCTAGCTTTCCTTCATTAGACAAGTTGTCTTTCAGAAATTTCGCATATGTAGGCATTTCTGACAATACATCGACAAAAGGCATGTTAATATAAAGCTTTTTTAGAACTTCAAGAAACTTACCAAATTGCTTGTCTAGCTTGGCCTTGACTGATCTTCGTGGAAAAGGAATGGGGGGTTTGTAGGCAGGTGGTCCTACATAAGGTCTCTCCTCTTTAGCAGGTTCAGGTATTACCGATGCTTTCTCCTAGTTCAATTCCCTTGTATCTTGATTTACAGCCTCTTGCATCTCATCACTTTGCATCTTTGGGTCCTCGAGTTGCTTCCCACTTCGAGTGGAGATTGCATTGCAATACTCCTTGGGGTTGACTTCAGGTTGGGATGGGAGCTTTCCTGAAGGTCTAGTAGATGAGCTAGCTTGCTAGGCTAGCTGAGTCTCCAGCATCTTTTTGTGGACGGCTAAGGAATCTCCAGCACTACTTCATTTTGTTTGATCTGTGTCGCCACAAAAGTCTCAAGTAGAGACTCTAGATTTGACTTTGGTGGTGGAGTGTAAGTCCTAGCTTGGAACCCTGAAAATTGCCTGTAATTTTCCTGTGGTGGTTGTGGTGGTTGTGGTGGTTGTGCCAGTTGTTGTTGCACTAGTTGGGTAGTCTGGTATGAAAAGTTCGGGTGGTTGTGCCATCCTTGGTTATATGTGTTGGAATATGGGTTATTCACCGGGTTAATGTTTCCAACTGTATTATGTGTTCAGAATGATTCATGACCAACTGACCAATCGCCAGCTAGCAATCTGGGCCTGCATGGCCTACAACCCCACATAACTTACAAGATATAGAATTAGCATCATTGGAGTTAATTGGAAAAGAATCCAACCTCTTGGTTAAAGAATCTACCTTAGCGGTAAATGAAGTCAAGACATCAACTTCATACTTACCTGATGCTCTAGAAGGCATACCTCTTTCTATTGACCATTGGTGGTGGTTCATCGTCATATCTTCCAAGAGGTTCATGGCGTCTTCAACTCTTTGATTCATCAAGGCTCCTCCAGCTGCAACATCAACAGTGAGTCTTGAGTTATAATTCAGTGCATTGTAAAATGTATGGATTAACACCCAAGTCTCTATGGCATGGTGCGGGCACATTCTCTGCAGCTCCTTGAATCCATCCCACGCCTCATACAACGATTCTCCATCCTTCTGCATGAAACTCGTGATTTGATTCCTCAGTTGAATCGTCTTGGAAGGAGGAAAGTACTTGGAAAGGAAGGCTTGAGACAACACTCCCCATGTTCTTATCGAAGCCGATGGTATGGTGTGTAGCCATGCTCTTGCTCTATTGTTGTTATTTGATGCGTTGCATTTTGGCAATGTTTTTGCCTATGTTTTACATCATATTTTGAGCTTAATTGAATGATTTTGTCCTATTTTTAGTATTTTTGCTTTACTTTGCATGGAATCTTCACTTTTCTTGGTTTTAATGAAAATGTAGGAAAAATGGCGTAAAAATGAAGGATTTTGAGGGGCTTGAAGCCAAAGCATGATTCCCGAGGAGATCGTGGGCTTACACATAAAATTTGGGACGAAAACGGTGAAGAACGAGACAATTACGGCCTTGCAGATTCAGCCGTGAACGCGATGACCAACAGAAGGCGAAAATCGGCTAAGTTTCGGAATGAATATAAACTTTTATGGGTGCGCTATAATTCCATAACGGACTGTGAAACTCTTTGTGACCGAAAGCATTATACACAGAAACATTTACGGCCTTAGCCGTAAACACATCACGGGCCGTAAAAACTTCTACCCGACGAGTTTTTCACGCGTTTTTCACCTGATTCAAACCATTTTTGAGCCAAACTTCACAGAACCATTCATTGATGGATTATAAACCGGTCCAACTATAAAAGATGGGATTTTCTGAGGTTTAGGGAGAATGATTCGGACGAGCACAAGCGGCGGCGGCGACGAGGGCGACAACTTGATTTCAACGCATATTTCGACTAGATTCCACACGAATTCAACGATTGATCCACTTTTCCTCATCTCTAGATTGAAGAGAAGACGGTTTCATTGTTCTTTCTGTGATTTCTTCGTGATTTATAGGAGATTTTACTTGTTCATCATAAACATGTATTTTCTTAACAATATGAGCGTGTAGATACCTTTTTCGGGATTATTGGGAGTAGCCCACTGATTTGCATGGATCAATTTATTCTCCTGCTCTTTTAATATAAGTTTGTCATCCTGATTTGATTGAAATTGCATGTATCCCATAATTTACCTTAGCCAAGTAACTTTACGTCTTAGACGTTGCGAGAAGGACCGAGAGGTGAATCGCTAACGTCTGATCTATTTCTATTAAACCTACGAATCTGATCACGAGAGTAGTTCGGATTTGTCTGAAGGAATTAAACTACTTTTCATATAACTCAAGGGATTTAATTAGGTTAACTATCAAGAGAGTAGGGAGTTGACCTGATTGAATACCGTATTACGCTCTGAGAGGAGGTAATATGTACAATAGGAAAAGTACCTTTCAGGATAGATAAGTTTATTGACTGAGTTATTTTTACACAATTCATGTTTATCAGTGTGGCGAACCCATGAATTCCCGATACTTTAGAAATCAAGTCCCTTAAAAGCTGTTTCTTAGCTTGTGTCGTGCATAGAAGTTAGAACAACCAAAGATTGGTTCTGCCTAAATTCAAGCATATCAAGAAGCCAGTACTTAGCAACGTAATCCTCGTTGGAAACGATAATCTTTTATTACTTCGATAAATCCATGCGCTTGCGGATCGCTATCAAGTATTTGGCACCGTTGCCGGGGATTACGGATAGTTAATATTGATTAATTGATAAGTTCAGAGATTAGGCATTTTTCTTTTTTGTTGCTATTAGTTTTTACTATTCTTTTCTGCTACTGCTTACTTACACATTGTATGCCCAGAGTTTCTCGTGCAGGTGATTTATTTCCAGAAGAACCAGAAATTGAGCGCACCTTTCGCCTTCGAAGGAGATTGCAATTTGTAACCAAAAAGATCTCAGTAAAAGGAGAGATGGCGGCGAACCAGAACAATCAATCTTTGAGGGACTTCGCGGCACCAAACATACAAGGATTCAATTCTAGCATCGTTCGACCTAACGTAGAGGCGAACAACTTTGAACTAAAGCCAGCGCTGACGACGATGGTCCAACAAAATCAATTTGGGGGTTCCCCAAATCAGGAATTTGGGGGTTCCCCAAATCAGGACCCAAATCTTCAATTAGCTGTTTTTCTTAAATACTACGATACTGTCAAAGTTAACGGAGTTTCATCTGATGCGATAAGACGAAGACTATTTCCATTTCCTCTCAGGTATTGCGTCAGAGCTTGGTTATACTCGATCCCAGCAGGATCTATCACCACTTGGGAGGAGCTATCTAAAGCATTCTTGAACAAATATTTCCCGCCTAGCAAAACCGTTCAACTGCGCAACAGGATCACATCTTTCGCACAACAAGAGGGAGAATCGCTTTATGACGGTTGGGAACGCTTCAAGGAGCTCCAGTGCATGTGCCCACACCACGGACTTCAGGAATGGGTTCTGATCCACATCTTCAACAATGGATTGGATTATAAGACCAGGCTGATGGTGGACACTGCGGCTGGAGGGACGATCATGAGCAATAACTTGGAAGAAGCAACTGCTCTACTCGAGCATATGGCCATGAACCATAACCACTGGTCGAGTGAGCGGAACACTGCTTCCACAGGGTTTGGTAAGTACCACAATGATCCCTTGACATCACTGGCGGCTAAGTTAGATTCTTTGGTTCAGAAGATAGATTCTTTGTCTTTTCCATCTAGTGTAATTAATGCAGTCTTTTGTGGGGTATGTGGTGTAACAGGGCACATACCCCACAAAAGAGAACCGACGACCTTGCTGACCAGATCAAGCAGCTGACATCTTGTGTGGAAGCCCTAACTACCCACAACAAGATGTTGGAAAACCAGATTGCACAGTAAGCTAGTACGGCTAGCAGACCTACAAGGAGACTACCTGGACAGCCTGAGATGAATCCCAGAGAGCACATTAATGCAGTTACAGTAATAAGCGTCGAATGCGATGAGACACCTAGAGAGCCCAATGAAGAACCTATTGATCTATCTGCAAGCATTACTCTTAATTTAGAGGATTGTGATGAAGAGAAGGAGAAATATGTAGGTCCACTTGCATATATTCCTCAAATTCCTTTTCCCCAGAGGTTAAGAAAAATAGATCAAAGAAAACCTGAGGGCGGTAAGTCCGACGTAAAGGAAAATCAGGTAAGCAAGAACACTGAGGTGATAAAGGTGAGGGATTCTAGCGATATTTCGATACCATGCCAAGTTGGTGAGTTTTTAGTTGAAAATGCTTTGTACGACATAGGAGCTAGCATTAGCTTAATACCCGCATATTTAATTGAGGAAGTAGGTAGTGGAGAACTTAGACCTACCGAGACTTATGTTCAATTTGCTAATGGATTTGATCAGCAACCAATTGGTATATTGGAGAATGTAATAGTTAAAATTGACAAAGTTTCTATCGTTATTGACTTTATGGTTGTTAACATGAAGGAAAATGTTAAGTTCCCTGTCATTCTAGGAAGACCATTTTTAGCAAGCACAGGAGCTGTTATTGACATGTTGCATGAAAAACTTACTTTGAATTTGAATGATAGCAAGTTGATCTTTGATTTTTCATCAGGAACTAAAAGAATTGATTTTGTAGGTTCCGATAAATCTCTAGGGGTGAAGGAGAACAAATTTGATAAAGGAAGTGATTTAGAAATCGATAGACGTCTCTCAGAAAATTGGGAAAAGCATAAAAGGGAATAGCTGAAGGAAGCTGAGACATGGACACTACCTAAAACTTTGAAGTCAAATCTGTATAATGAACTGGAAAGGCGTGAGGAGCAACAATTGCCAATTATTCATTGCGCCTCCTATCCACCAGAAGAGTCATGAGCATTGCCTTGGTCGAACTAAAGACCGTAAACTAGCGCTACCCAGGAGGCAACCCAAAGGCTTTGAATTTTCATTAACTTTAGTTTGTTTTTCTTTAAAGTGTGAATTTCTTTTTCATTACAGTTCTTAGGGTTTATTTCTTAATTCTTATTTCGCACTTTGTTGATTTTGTCTGATGAACTTTTATATATGAAAATCCTTCTAAACTCGATGTTTTATGTGCAGGAATTTTTTGGAAATTTTTTAGGATTTTTCTGACGAAAAGCCAATTCAAAACACGAAATTTATGGGTGAAGCCGTAATTATCGCGCAGCCGTGATTGTAAACATGACTGAGTTTTACGGGACACTGTACGCTAAAGCGAGTTTACGGCCGAAGCTGCAACACATTTATGGACCGTAAGTTCTTACGGTTTAAACATAACGGGCGGCTTAGGGTTTACGTCTACGCTCATAATTCACCGATTCTCGATGATTCCTCTTACCAGCAGCGACGAACCCTTTCCACCTACCTTTCTCCACATCCGGCGAGCAATTTCTGATGTTCTTCCACTAGATTCCCACCAGATTTCGTGAAGAAGCGATGTCCGCCTGCCGAGCTGCCAGAACACGATTTCGAGCCGATTTGACCCCGATTTGAGCGTAGATCCATGAGTTTTCCTTGCTCTGACTTGTGATTCGTCAGTAGAACCGGGATTACATATATTTTGCACCGATTTGGCGTCGTTTTGAACGGATTTTGGAGATTTTCGCACGCGACTCCCACGGCTGATTTTTGTAGTTACTGTAGCAGTGCATGATTTGAGTAAAATTTGCATATTTCGGATTGCTTTGATTGGGATTGTGGCACCTAGGAGATCCATGTGGTCTAGGCCCTACAGGGCAGTGATGAAGAGTAGATATCCTGGACCGGGGAACCACGTTACGTGTATAGGATGGTTCCCGGAGTTTGTGCGGAGCGATTTGAGGGTATAGTTTATCCTAACTCGGAGCCTGAGGCCCATGCACAGACATCAGAGGCTCCAAGGACGACCTCGGTGGCCGGCACATCACAGACGGCAGCGCCAAAGCTTGTTAGTTCTCCAGAGAAGGAGATTGTTTCAGAGTGGCCTGCTGATAGGCCAGAGAGCCACGATTAGAGGATCGCTAGATGGTACGCGAGAAGCGCACCATGCGAGGCATGACCATGTAGGGGAGGAGAGCTACCAGACCACTATCACCGGTTGTAGAGTTAGCTGAGACATCTATAGCACCCTTCGCGCCAGCACAGACTATAGTTGATACCACTCCGATGGATGTAGAGGGATCCACCATACCAGTGCCTTCCACAGATGTACCAGAGTCTGTTACTCCCCCCAATTGATGCAGGAGCATACGACATTAAAGTAGGGGAAGATCTAGCCCCAATGGTGCCCCAAAAATTTGCCACAGAAATTTCCTCGGGTCACCCGGCGACGACGGAAATCTCACAGACTGTTCCTCGGGTCACCCAGCGACGAAAGTCACGCCCCGTGACTACTGCAGACAGTTTTCCACAGAATATTCCTCGGGTCACCCAGCGACGAAAGTCACACCCCGTAACTCCTGCTGATAGCCACCCGAAGCTGCAGAACTGTCCCGACGACCCCACTTCGATGTATACAACCCACCCTACCATGTTGCCCCACCTCATGAAGATCCCAAGGGGCCCAACAAGGTAGAAGTACGACGATCCCAACACCCATCTCACCCACCGGACCGCTTCATGGGTGTTATCAGCCCACTTCCTATCCACACCGAAGTGATCCGGCCCAAGTATGCTACAAACCAGCCCCCGAAGAGCCCAATTCCATATGGGCCTCACAACCATATCAGCAACACGGCCCAAGAGAAGGCCGCGACGATCGTTACGCAGCCCAGTACCTCAAAATTCTGCTGCTTTGTCGCAATGTCCTTCGAGCGCATCTAACCATCGTCGTAGCCACCTCGTACGCTGAAGAATCAAAGGACCTGCGCCCCAACAGGAGTAGATGGTAGTTGGTAGGATTATGTTCTGTTTTTTCTTTTTGTCGCAGCTTGACCACTTTTTGGTTGTTAGTTGTTGAGATGTTGTCCCCTTTGTCTTGTTTCCCCTCCTTATCTTATAAAAGAGAGGGGCTGGCCAGCATTCTCCCTTAGTTCTCTTGGTGGTAGAGTACTCCTGGTGAGCTGAGAGCCTCCACGTTGTAAGATCCAAGGATCTTAAGTCCTGGTAAGTACTATTTTTGATTTAAATAAAATCATTGGCTGTGATATTTTATTCTGATTTAAATAAAATTATTGGTTGTTAATTCATAGTGTTAATTTGTAATTAATTAACTAGAGCTTATTGGTTGTTAATTTTAAGTTAATTAATTAGAGCTTATTGGTTAATTAATTAGACCTTATTGGATATTAATTAAATCCTTATTGGATTTTCGTTTAAGTGAATGGTTAATTGTTAGTTAATGGTTAAATTAATTAGTTAGTGGGTTAAACCCTATTTGGATTAATTGGTTAGCGGGTTTTAAAAGTTAAAAAAATCGAAAATCTAAGAGGTGGACGGTTAGGGCAAAGAAGTTGGCGATTTTCTTGAAGGCTTGGGCGATTCTTGGAGGCTTGGGCGAAATTTCCTTTCTTTCTTCTCCCTTGGCCGGCGTTCTTTGGTGTTTGGAGGCGTTTCTTTTCCATTGTTGGCGTCTTTCTAGGATCACTTCAAGGCTTTAGACGAAAATTTTGGAGAGATCTTCATCTTGGTATTCTCGGTTGAGGTGAGTGGAGTGTCTTATTAGATCTATCAATTTGGTTGTGTTTGTGTTAAATGATACATTTGATTTCTTGGAAACTTTACCATGTTAAAAACCGAAATCTTGATATTCTTATGAAAACCGAAATCTTGATATTCTTATGAAAACCGAAATCTTGATATTACTTATGAAAACCGAAATCTTGATATTCTTATGAGAACCGAAATTTTGATATTTCTTACATAGAATTTAAGTAGCTTGCATGAATCTCTTATTAATTATGGTTTTAAATTTTAAGTAGATATTCTTGAAATTCTTGTTAACTAAGGTTTAAGATTTAGGTAGATAATATGTTGTAGAAACCGTGGGTTACATGTAGTAATTTGTAAAGTAGTTTGTAAGAATACATGTTTTAATTTTATGTTGATTTTATGGATGCTTGTTAAATGCAATCCATGAATGTTTCTTTATGTGTGTAACATGTTATATATTTATGGTTATATAATTATGGCCATGTATCTTTGTTTGAGAAACTTGGGTGATAACATAGCAAGGTTAGACTGAACTAATCAGCATGAAACCTAAGGACTACACTACTATATGATTATGTGATTTTTGAATACTATGTGATTATGTGATTTTTGAATATTATGTGGTTATGTGATTTTTGAATATTATGTGGTTATGTGATTTTCGAATAATATGTGTTGTGGTCATGGAATGGTTAGGACTAAGGCTAAGTGTAACTGTGTACTCAAGGGGATAGTCTATATGTGATATGTTAAGGGTTGGAGATTTCGGCCCTGCATTGTGATATGTGAGGGGGTTGTTGTTCAGCCTGCCTGATGTGATTATTGTGATAAAAATGACTATCCTAGAGTTTAGTTGACACTTAGGAGTCCACTTTTGTGAAATAAGATATAAGATGTGTCTGGTGTTGTCCAGTTAAGGAACCCTTTGGGAGAACGAGTGATATAAGACGCAAAGTGCCATGTCTTGGTCGGACAGGGGCCACCTCTTGATGTCATCACTCTTAGACGCTTAGATTTTTGTGATTATGGGGTGGTGTAGATCAAGGTATCACATCTTGACCAGGTGGTGATTACCTCTTGAGTCTACACACTGTCCATGTATATATGTTGCATGTGATTTGCAGGCTTCTCCCAGTGCTTAGGCCAAAGCCGGGTTGGACCATAATGGTCACTATTGATTATGCTGGACAACTAGGTCAATTAAGTCATTAGTTGGTTTAGAGTATAGCTCTAGAACCCTGGTTACTCTTTGGTGACAATGACGTCTTAGCAGTTTACACCTGATTGTTTTATATGAGTTCTGTCCTTTAATTTTGTTATATGTTGACATGATATTCTGTTAAATGTTTTTAAAATAATCTGCATGTATTTTTGAGTGTATCTTATGGATGGTCGTTTGAGACTATCCACTCACTGGGCTGTGTAGCTCACTCCCTCAATATTTTCAGGTGTAGAGCAGGGGCGCATTACCAGTTAGCATTTTATATGGATATTGTGATAAGACTTTTGTGCTTAACTTATGATGCCAGTTGTGGCCGAACTATGTGAACTATGTGAACTTATGATGCCAGTTGTGTTGGGGTATGCCCTTAAGGCTAATGTTTGAGGCCTGTGGGAATGTATTTGTATCATGTAATAAACTGTTATGTTTATAAAGGCATGGTTGTTATTCAGTTAGCTACATTGTCTGCTGCAATATATGTTCTTCTGAATAATGTCTCAATGCTGTTCAGCTAGGCTGACATGCTATTATGTCCTTAGTCGATATATCTTGGTGAACATGAGACAGCCTTGATATTGTTAAGACTAATATGTGTTCTAATCTTATAGGATGCTTCGAGCATGGAATAAGATGTAGACTCATGGGTACATTGGATGTACTGGACAGACCCTACTAGGATGTTCAATTGTTTGTCACAATGTGAATGTTCCTTGATTAAGACAAGTGGCACATTTCCTCTGACTTGAGATCACTTGTGTTTTCTAAATGATGATTGTCATTGTTTTGAGATGGTTCAATATCATTTGAAACATAATGATTATAGACTATCTTGGATGGTGAGCTTGAATCAGGTTAGAGCACTAGTGATAGACATAGGATTGCCGTCTCCTTGTTGAAGGAGTCTGATGTTCTAAAGGGGCCCCCTGGATGAGATGATTGAGAAAAGTGTATGGCCATACCCAGGTGACTATGTTCATCTGTTCTGATCATGCTCATCATATTGGAGTTACGAGCTTGACAGGCTTGTCCAATAAGAACATCCAGTGGCAAAGGAAATATGTATGCTTTGTGAAATGATTCACACTTGTGCTGTGGTTTGGGTGTAGTCTTGGAAGACTCTTTCCTTTATATCGGGAGACAGTGATGTGTTGCTAGATACCCCTCACTGATCGTGATAATGTGAATTATCGTTACCGACATTTAAAGGAAACCCTCAGGGTCGCACAATTTGATGATATGGCTTACTTAAGTCAGATCGTGTGGACTGAATTGTTCAGGTTCAGTTTAAAGGGATTTAATCTCTGATTGTGAGTGAGATCTGGTCTGATCATGTTTGATTGATTAGGGCTTGAGATCGGTAAGCTTCGATCGGGAGAATAGATGCCAGATCGGTCAGATCAAGAGCATCGAAGAGATTGACGGTTAGATCTGAAGCCTTAGGGTTTAAGTAAGATCTAGACCATATTGCTTGGGTTAATTGGTCTTGGACCAAACCGATGTGAACTGGCTCATTGGTTGAGCGCATGGTTCAAGTGATGTGGCATTTGCGATTGGGTAAACCCAAGAGCGCACGTTGAGAAGTGGATGCTATTTTTTGGATAGCACTTCTACTAATCGTGGCCATGACTCACGATTGCCACACTTCACGCCCCCCTTCTCTTTGTTCGTCGCCAACGCTTGGCTTAGACGAGACAACATCTCGGCTAGAGAAGAGGAGGACGACAAGAGAGAAAAACTCACTCAAGCAAGGCGATCTCTTCTCCCTTCCATTCGACAAAGGCTTCTTGGAACCTTGCTAGCACAAGGAGCACCAAGGAAAGTAGGCGACACCAATTGTGTGCGTCACCTTAGGAGAAGGCTCGCTTGCGCCTTTCCTTCCAAGTTTTCATCCAACGCATATGGCTATGGTATGAATTCAAGTTTACTTAAGTTGATCATATATCATGCAATAGATTCTTTCAAACCCTTAATTCCGCTGCAAAAGTTTTATGCGCCATATGTCTAGGGTTTTTGCTCCCCCTAGAAGGGGACCCCCCTTAGGTTAAGGGGTACTTTCAATTGGTATCAGAGGCAAAGCTGATGCATGCATTTTATGATTGCTTCATGTTGTGTGATCCATGTTTTAGATCTAGAATTATCAACATGCGAATATACATGTTTCATACCGAAACTTGTCTATGTTATTTTGCTTGTTGGCGCTTTCAGGTTTTATCTAAAATCCTTATTACATGCGCGCTCCAAATAGATCTAAGCCCATACTTTAAACCCTTAGACGGGTTACTAGGGTTGAAGTCACCCCCTAGGTTAGATCCAGAATGTCTGATCAGATCATCTGACAACCTGAATGGGTCGATCAGATAGCACCTTGGCGCAAGCCTATGGTGGCTATAGGTCGACTGCAGACAGGTGTGTAGCGATGTCTGATTGAGACAACTAATGAACGCACCTGAGTTAGGCCCGGGGTCACGCCCGTTTGCCAGACCTCAGTGTGGTCGTTCAGCCCTGGCGCATGCATAGTTGACCTTATGGTCGACGCAAGTCAGTTAGGACTTGGTGCGTGCAAGGGCAGTGGATCTGACTAGGTTGGATGAGTGGATCCCTAGTAATGGACCGTTGTAAGGTAGTAAGGGCGAATAAGGAAATTAAAATTGATACCTATGGGTTTTCGAAATTTAATTTTCTTGGTTGGATCACATGTTTGAATGTTGCATATGCTTGTTTATTTCTTCTTATGTGGGCTGCCCATATTAATTGTGTGCTGTGCTGGGGCCTGCGTGCCTGTATTAAAAATTGTAAATTGATTATTGTGATCTGCGTATCACATTGTTTTAATTTATAAAATGTGAGTGACCTGCGTGTCACTCTTGTCTAGATAGTTAAATTTGTAATTTAATTAGACAAGAGCACTGAGCACACTTGGCAGAGGCGCATGCAGCAGTAGCTTGACCAGGTGGGAGGTCTAGGGTTCGACCCTAGGACCTGGCGCATTTTCCCTGGTGGGCGCACCTGTGCTGCAATTGGCGCTTGGACCCTGGTTTGGGCCAAATGAGCAGCAAAAGACCCAAGTAAAGCAAGTGAAGACTTAAGTTAGGTTAAGGTCTCACTAGGGCTATGGGCTTTTACCACATAAGATTCATGCTTTCTTTTATTGCTTAATATTAGAATTGCATGATTAAATTATCTTCTGCTATCACCATAGAAATTGCATGATAGGCAAGAAGATAAAAGACCGTTAAAATCCAACGCTAAAATATCAAGCTCGTAAGCCTTCTGACGCGAAACCTCACTGTTCTGATTATCGTTGGAGCCGTGTTGTACCCACTCAGTGGGCACGTCCATCTATCTTCAGACGGTGCGGGATTACACCTGCGTGTTACAGAGTAGGGATTTATCCCTTCTCGTTGCTCAGCATAGCACGTGGTGGTCCAGGGAGTAGGTCGGGTCAGCTTGACCGTGTAGGCTACATATGTGGCGCATATGGTAGCACATGGAGGCAGCCATCTGTGGGGTCAGAGATTGTGTTGTACCAACTCAGTTGGCACAGTCTGCTGGACTGCCCAGATGAAGGGGAATCGCACGGGTTGGCGATCGGCAGGGACTGCCTACCAGAAACTAGTGCTTGTACTCTCTGTGCATCTTATCTCGCCTGAGCGGGACGCGGAGACCAAGTATGAAATCTGGATCCCATCTCACTAAAAGAGTTCTACTCTTTCGGGCTGTTTTGCTGGATTTTTCACGCCTGATAAAATAGTGAGAAAAAGAATCTTTCTTAAGTCCTGATCGATTCTTATACATTGATACTGACCTTGCTGTTCTTGCATTGTTGTAGATACCTGCAGCAACGAACACCATGAACTTCAATGTGCGATCCCTACTGGAAAGGGAGAAGTTTGCTGGGCCAAACTTCTCTGACTGGTTTGGACACCTTAAGATCGTTCTTAAGGCAGAGAGGAAACTGTATGTCCTCGAGACGGCGATACCACCGCAGCCCGCTCCGAACGCCGCAAGGGCGGTTCGGGAAGCCTATGAAAAGCACGTCAATGATAGCATTGATGTCGCTTGCCTGATGCTAGCGTCTATGACGCCACCGCTGCAGCGTCAGCATGAGGACATGTCGGCTATAGACATGATTACAAACCTCAAGATGCTGTATGCTGCACAGGCGAGGACTGAACGCTATAATTTGACTAAGCTCTTCTTTCAGAGCAAACTGGCTGAAGGGAGCCCAGTGGGAGCTCACGTGCTCAAGATGATTGGGCACAAGGAGGCTCTAGAGAAACTGGGGCATACCATTAACCAGGAGCTTGCTGTGGACATTATTCTGCAGTCTCTCCCGCCTTCATTCGACGCGTTCATTATTAATTTTAATATGAACAAAATCGATTGTACTCCGGCAGAGCTGCTGAATATGCTCTTGACTACTGAGGAAACTCTGAAAGGTAAGCCTTCAACCTCTGTCTTGATGGTTCCTTCTAGGAACAAGAAGAAGGGGAAGAAGGGCAAGGCCCCGGTCAAGAATTACAGCAAGGCTCTGAAGCAGAAGGTGAAGCGGTCCAAGGAATACAGGTGTTTCCACTGTGGCCAGCTGGGTCACTGGAAAAAGGACTGTAAAGCGCTCCAAGGAGATAAGAGGGGAAGCTTTGCTTCTGGCTCAGGTATATTTGTGACTGAGGTCATGTTATCTTCTTCTATATCATGGGTGTTGGACACTGCATGTGGAGTTCACATTTGTTCAAATGTACAGGAACTCAAGAGAAGAAGGCAGGTGGGACAGCATGAGGTGGACCTACGAGTTGGAAACGGGGCACGGGTTGCTGCTGTTGCTGTAGGAGACTACTTTATTTCTTTACCATCTGGACTTGTATTGGAACTAGACAATTGTTACTTTGTTCCCAGTATAACTAAAAATATTATCTCCATTCCTGCTCTTGTCAGGAAGGGATTTTCCTTTGAATGCAATATTTCAAAGTGTATTTTGTCATATGATAATATTGTTTATGCAACTGGTTCAATTAGCAATGGATTATTCGTGTTGGACATGGAAAGTTCGATACAAAATATTGATAATAAGAAAGCCAAGTATGCTGATGACAGCACCTTGCTATGGCATAGTCGTTTGGGCCATATTAACGAGAAACGCATTAAGCGGTTGCATGATCATGGACTGCTGGGATCATTCTCCTAAAAGGAGATTGATACATGCAAAGCTTGTTTGATGGGTAAAATGACGAAGTCACCTTTTCCTCACAAAGGTCAAAGGGCTTCAGGTTTACTTGACCTTATACACAGTGATGTGTGTGGGCCATTTGGTAAACATGCCAGAGGTGGCTATCAGTACTTCATTACCTTTACTGATGATTTCAGTAGGTATGGGTATGTCTATCTGATGAGACATAAGAGTGAATCTTTTGACAAGTTCAAAGAGTTCAAGAATGAAGTACAGAATCAGCTAGGCCGAAATATCAAGGTACTTCGCTCAGATCGAGGTGGAGAATACCTAAGTCATGCATTTACTGACTATCTAAAGGAGTGTGGGATTATCTCACAGCTCACTCCGCCAGGAACACCGCAATGGAATGGTGTGTCCGAAAGGAGAAATAGAACGTTACTTGATATGGTTCGTTCTATGATGAGTCAGGCTACTCTTCCATACTCCTTTTGGGGTTTTGCGCTGGAAACAGCTGCAAAGGTACTAAACCGAGTGCCATCCAAGGCAGTTTCTAAAACTCCATATGAGTTATGGTATGGGAAACAGCCAAGCTTGACATTTATCAGGATCTGGGGCTGCGAGGCTTATGTCAAAAAGCTCGCCTCTGGGAAACTAGACAGCAGATCTGACAAATGTATCTTTGTCGGTTACCCTAAGGAAACTAAGGGTTATTATTTCTACGATCCCAAAGAGAACAAGGTTTTTGTTGCTCGGACGGCCATATTTCTTGAGAAGGAGTTTCTTCTGCAAGAGGCCAGTGGGAGAGAAATAATGCTGGATGAGAATCCAGAAGAAGGACAAAGTGACCAAGCACAGTTGGATGAGCCTGAGCCGGTAGAACAGGTTATTGAACAACCTGAGGCTCAGATATCACGGGAATCGGGTAGGATCCGTCGACAGCCTGAAAGCTATGACGGAGTCTACATCATTGAAAATGATGAACCCCTCACTTATGCGGATGCGGTCAGTGGACCGGAGTCAGCGAGATGGCTTGAAGCTATGCGCGCCGAGATGGACTCCATGTCAGATAACCAAGTTTGGGATTTGGTTGATCCGCCTTCGGGAGTTATCCCTATAGGCTGTAAATGGATCTTCAAGAAGAAGATTGACATGGATGGTAACGTGGTTACCTATAAAGGCAGGCTAGTTGCGAAAGGTTTCAAACAAATCTACGGGATAGATTATGATGAAACTTTCTCACCTGTAGCCATGTTTAAGTCTATTCGGATTCTTTTCGCGATAGCTGCATATTATGATTATGAGATTTGGCAGATGGATGTGAAAACAGCTTTCCTTAATGGAAATCTGGATGAGGATGTGTACATGACACAACCAGAAGGTTTCACTAATCCAGCAGATCGTCATAAGATATGCAAGTTAAAGAAGTCCATTTATGGACTTAAGCAAGCATCTAGAAGCTGGAATATTCGTTTTGATGAATCAGTCACTGAATTTGGTTTCATCAAGAACGAGGATGACCCGTGTGTATATAAGAGGTTTAGTGGGAGCGTGATTACTTTCCTAGTCCTCTACGTCGATGACATCTTGATCATTGGAAATGACATTCCTGAAATGCATGCTGTGAAGGCATGGCTGAGGAAATGTTTCCAGATGAAAGATCTAGGAGAAGCAGCCTATGTGTTAGGTGTGAAGATCTACAGGGATAGATCTAAGAGGCTTCTCGGGCTGTGCCAGAGTACTTACATCGATAAGGTCCTGGAGAGATTTCATTTAGAGAATTCTAAACGAGGATATCTTCCAGTCAGACATGGTCTGAATCTTTCAAAGAGTCAGTGTCCACAAACACAGACTGAGAAAGATGAAATGGACAATACGCCTTATGCTTCGGCTATTGGTTCCATTATGTATGCGATGTTGTGTACTCGCCCAGACGTCGCTTACGGGTTAAGCGTGACCAGTCGTTACCAGAGTAATCCAGGTATGGCGCACTAGATTGCAGTCAAGAACATCTTAAATATCTGCGGAGGACCAAAGATATGTTCTTGATATATGGTGGTCAGGAAGAACTCAGTATTGAAGGATATACTGACGCTTCGTTCCAGTCGGACCAGGATGATTTCCGATCGCAATCAGGCTATGTTTTTAGCTTGAATGGAGGTGCAGTGGTGTGGAAGAGTTTCAAACAGTCAACTGTTGCTGATTCCACAACAGAAGCCGAGTATGTTGCAGCCTCGGAAGCATCCAAGGAGGCAGTGTGGATTCGTAAGTTCGTGAGAGAACTTGGTGTTGTTCCTTCGAGTGCAGATCCTTTGGTTATCTTTTGTGATAACACTGGAGCAATCGCACAAGCAAAGGAACCACGGTCGCACCAGAAGTCCAAGCACATACAGAGACGGTTTCATTTGATCAGGGAGATCATAGATCGTGGCGAGATCAAAGTATGCAAGGTTCATACAGATGACAATCTGGCAGACCCGCTTACCAAGCCTCTGGCGCAGCAGAAGCATGAGAAGCACTGTAATAATATGGGTTTGAGATTTCTCAACCATTAGATTAAGTGCAAGTGGGAGATTGTTGGGGTATGCCCTTAAGGCTAATGTTTGAGGCCTGTGGGAATGTATTTGTATCATGTAATAAACTGTTATGTTTATAAAGGCATGGTTGTTATTCAGTTAGCTACATTGTCTGCTGCAATATATGTTCTTCTGAATAATGTCTCAATGCTGTTCAGCTAGGCTGACATGCTATTATGTCCTTAGTCGATATATCTTGGTGAACATGAGACAGCCTTGATATTGTTAAGACTAATATGTGTTCTAATCTTATAGGATGCTTCGAGCATGGAATAAGATGTAGACTCATGGGTACATTGGATGTACTGGACAGACCCTACTAGGATGTTCAATTGTTTGTCACAATATGAATGTTCCTTGATTAAGACAAGTGGCACATTTCCTCTGACTTGAGATCACTTGTGTTTTCTAAATGATGATTGTCATTGTTTTGAGATGGTTCAATATCATTTGAAACATAATGATTATAGACTATCTTGGATGGTGAGCTTGAATCAGGTTAGAGCACTAGTGATAGACATAGGATTGCCGTCTCCTTGTTGAAGGAGTCTGATGTTCTAAAGGGGCCCCCTGGATGAGATGATTGAGAAAAGTGTATGGCCATACCCAGGTGACTATGTTCATCTGTTCTGATCATGCTCATCATATTGGAGTTACGAGCTTGACAGGCTTGTCCAATAAGAACATCCAGTGGCAAAGGAAATATGTATGCTTTGTGAAATGATTCACACTTGTGCTGTGGTTTGGGTGTAGTCTTGGAAGACTCTTTCCTTTATATCGGGAGACAGTGATGTGTTGCTAGATACCCCTCACTGATCGTGATAATGTGAATTATCGTTACCGACATTTAAAGGAAACCCTCAGGGTCGCACAATTTGATGATATGGCTTACTTAAGTCAGATCGTGTGGACTGAATTGTTCAGGTTCAGTTTAAAGGGATTTAATCTCTGATTGTGAGTGAGATCTGGTCTGATCATGTTTGATTGATTAGGGCTTGAGATCGGTAAGCTTCGATCGGGAGAATAGATGCCAGATCGGTCAGATCAAGAGCATCGAAGAGATTGACGGTTAGATCTGAAGCCTTAGGGTTTAAGTAAGATCTAGACCATCTTGGACCAAACCGATGTGAACTGGCTCATTGGTTGAGCGCATGGTTCAAGTGATGTGGCATTTGCGATTGGGTAAACCCAAGAGCGCACGTTGAGAAGTGGATGCTATTTTTTGGATAGCACTTCTACTAATCGTGGCCATGACTCACGATTGCCACACTTCACGCCCCCCTTCTCTTTGTTCGTCGCCAACGCTTGGCTTAGACGAGACAACATCTCGGCTAGAGAAGAGGAGGACGACAAGAGAGAAAAACTCACTCAAGCAAGGCGATCTCTTCTCCCTTCCATTCGACAAAGGCTTCTTGGAACCTTGCTAGCACAAGGAGCACCAAGGAAAGTAGGCGACACCAATTGTGTGCGTCACCTTAGGAGAAGGCTCGCTTGCGCCTTTCCTTCCAAGTTTTCATCCAACGCATATGGCTATGGTATGAATTCAAGTTTACTTAAGTTGATCATATATCATGCAATAGATTCTTTCAAACCCTTAATTCCGCTGCAAAAGTTTTATGCGCCATATGTCTAGGGTTTTTGCTCCCCCTAGAAGGGGACCCCCCTTAGGTTAAGGGGTACTTTCAAGTTGTGGCCGAACTATGTGAACTATGTGAACTTGTGTTGCCGGTTGTGGCAGTTTTAAGATTTTGATTTTTGTGTCACCGCGGGCTTTGGCCTGGTTTCGGTGTTTGGTATCATTGATGTTAGTTATGAACTTATAAAATCGATATTGTGTCTTTGGTTTTCAATTTGAGTCGATTGGTATTTTTGCAATCGGATTTGATATAAATGTGAACTTGCATATGTCTAGTGCAAGTATTGCCTGGTGGCAGGTACCTTTATGTGATTTATGGATTTTACGGATTTTATGTGGTTTTGATATAACTGTTGACTTGCATATGTCTAGTGCAAGTATTGCGTGGTGACAGGTACATTTGTGAAATTATGATTCGTGGAGATTTTTGTATGGATTTCTCGAAAATTTTCAGATCGTGTTTTCTTGAACTTGGTTTTACCTAGCATGTGAATCGATCTTGTATGATAACATCCTGTTTCTCTATGACTTGTGTTGCTTGTTTGGGGTTAAGATAACGGGATGTGACAACTATCTCCTCCACCGTGAGTTTGTCTTGTACAGCGACCATCAAGCCTTGTTTTTCCTTAATGCCCAAAAGAAATTGGGTGCCCGCCATGCCAAGTGGGTCGAGTACTTGCAACAGTATTCCTTTGTGATCAATCACAAGGCGGGCAAGGAGAATATCATTGCGGATGCTTTGAGTCGCGTCTGCACCCTTCTGTGTGTGATGCGCACCCGCGTCAACACCTTTGACCACGTCAAGGAGGAGTACGCCACGTGCTGCGACTTTGGTGCCATCCACGCTGCCTTGACTGAGTCCCCTGACCCCGAGTCCCCCTACCAATTGTGTGAAGGCTATCTTTTCTTGGGGAACTGCTTGTGCATTCGCCGCTCATTGCTTCGAGATCATCTCTTGCTCGAGCTGCACGCAGGTGGTGTCGCCGGCCATTACGGCCGCGACAAAACCCTTGAGATGGCAGAGGAATGCTTCTTTTGACCCTCACTATGCCGGGACGTTGAGCGTATTGTGCGCCATTGTAGCACATGCCAAATGGCCAAACCTCGCCCCATGAACACTGGCCTTTACACTCCATTGCCGGTTGCTGACAGTCCTTGGAGCGACCTTAGCATGGACTTTGTCCTAGGGCTACCCCGCACCGCCTCACGCTTCAATTCCATCTACGTGGTTGTAGATCGGTTCTCGAAGATGGCCCATTTTATTCCCTATTCAAGGACTGCCGATGCGACGCACTTCGCACAACTTTTCTTCCAGGAGATTGTCTGTCTCCATGGTCTTCCCCACATCATCGTGTCCGATCATGACACACGCTTCATGAGCCACTTCTGGCACTCACTTTGGGCCATCATGGGCACCACACTGAAATTTTCCACTGCCTACCACCCCCAAACTGATGGACAAACTGAGGTAGTTAATCGTAGTTGGGGTAATTTGATCCAGTGCCTCATTAGCGACCACCCGAGGTCTTGGGACGCCATCTTCCCTATGGCTGAATTCGCGTATAATAGTGCAGCCAATAGGTCTACAGGTCTTAGTCCCTTCCAAGTGGTTTCCGGCCGTCAGCCATGCAAACCTATTGACCTGCATGGCCTACCCATGGAGTCCCATCTGTCTGAACAAGCATATTCCTTTGCCCAGCATATAGCTAGTTTGCATGACGAAGTTCGGCATTGTATCTTTTTGGGCAACACTCATAATGCGATGAAGGCCAACGAACACCATAGGCCACATCATTTTTCTATTGGTGAGTTAGTGAGGGTGCGCATCCACCCCGAGCGAGTTTCCATCAGGGCTCATTTCAAGCTCCGGCCACGTTACATGGGGCCCTACGTGGTGGTGCGGCGGATCGGCTCTAACACCTATGTGCTGGACCTACCTAAGGACATGGGCATCCACCCCGTTTTCAATGTGGCAAACCTGCTTCCTTTCTATGGTCCTTTAGAGGAGCCATCGGACCCCGACGAGCCTCTACCCCTTAGTTCTCCGGAGGATAACTCCTTAGACCACACAGCAGAAGCTGATGCAGGAGCATACGACATGAAAGTAGGGGAAGATCTGGCCCCAATGGTTCCCTAAAAATTTTCCACAAAAATTCCCTCCGGTCACCAGGCGAAGAAAGTCACACCCCGTGACTCCTGCGGGCAACTTCCCGAATCAGCGGCGACTTCACGTGCACAAGTACGATTTTCCATAGAAAGTTCCTCGGGGCACCCAGCGACGATAACCTCGCCCCGTGGATCCTGCAGACAACCACTGGGTGCTCAAGTCTGATTTTCCACAGAAAGTTCCGCGGGGCACCCAGCAACGATAACCTCGCCCCATGGATCCTGCAGACAACCACCGGGCGCTCAAGTCTGATTTTCCACAGAAAGTTCCATGGGTCACCCGGCGACGAAATCACGCCCCGTGACTTCTGCGGGCGACTTCCCGACGAAATTTCAGAATTGGAAGTGGCACCACATGCACAAGCCGGAAATCTCACAGACTGTTCCTCGGGTCACCCAGCGATGAAAGTCACGCCCCGTAATTCCTGCAGACAGTTTTCCACAGAATATTCCTCGGGTCACCCAGCGACGAAAGTCACACCCCGTGACTCTTGCGGACAGCCACCCGGAGCTGCAGAACTGCCCCGACGACCCCACTTCGACTTATACAACCCACCCTACCATGTTGCCCCACCTCATGAAGATCCAAAGGGGCCCAACAAGGTAGAAGTACGACGATCCCAACGCCCATCTCACCCACCAGACTGCTTCGTGGGTGTTATCAGCCCACTCTCTATCCACACCGAAGTAATCCGGCCCAAGGATGCTACAAACCAGCCCCCGAAGAGCCCAATTCCAGATGGGCCTCACAACCATATCATCAACACGGCCCAAGAGAAGGCCGCGAAAATCGTTACGTATCCCAGTACGTCAAAATTCTGCTGCTTTGTCGCAATACGCTCCGAGCGCGTCTAACCGTCGTCGTAGCCACCTCGTATAATGAAGAATCAAAGGACCTGCGCCCCTGCAGGAGTAGATGGTAGTTGGTAGGATTATGTTCTGTTTTGTCTTTTTGTGACAGCTTGACCACTTTTTGGTTGTAAGTTGTTGAGATGCTATCCCCTTTGTCATGTTTCCCCTCCTTATCTTATAAAAGAGAGGGACTGGCCAGCATTCTCCCTTAGTTATCTTGGTGGTAGAGTACTCCTGGTGAGCTGAGAGCCTCTAGCATTGTAGAAGTCGAAGAGGAGCTTCGCCTTTAGAGTTTCCGGGTCGAGGTCGGTGCCTCGATTCCACGTTGTTCTGTTTCCAGCTTTTCAAAGAAGTAAATCCCATTCTTCATGGTGGATCATGTTCGCCTGTTTCCTCACTTCGTTGCGCTCTTGTATTTCCGTTGTAGTTTCCCTTTCTCCACGGGTATCCGTATGCCAGAGACGTGGGCGTTCCGTGTTGTTCTTTGGCGTATTTCAAGCGCATAGGCGTGCGAGCTATGTGCTGCGAATCCGCTGGTTCCCTATTGCGACGTGTTGAGCTTAAATCTGCGGCATGAGTTCGCAAAATTGCTACGAGGTTAGTGAGTTACATTCTGTAGTTGAGTGCCGTTGTGTTCTTTTCGCAATTGTGTTGCCCTGATCGAACTCGACGCGGATTTCTTCATGCTCCCTCGTGTTTCCCTGCATTTTCGAAGCGCTTTTCACTTCCCTCATCTAAAGACCCTCTCTCGTTTTCGCGGCATTGTGTAATCCCTTAGAGTATGGCTTTAAGGACCCTCCCACCTATAGTAGCTCCATCACCGATACTCAGGCCATGGAGGTGGACCCTCCACAGGACACAGTCCAAACTCCAAAGATTGCATCTCCCTCCTCAGCCCAGGGAAACCTGCCTGTCCCTGAGGCTAGTACACCCATATTGCCAGATTAGGAGGAGGGATCGCCTGAGATATTTGCGGATCTACCGGAGATATCCATAGACATACATGAGTTCACACCTGAGGCTTCTACGACTCCTGAGACAGTTTGACCCTCAGCTGCAGAGACACCACATATTACCGAGACAGCACAGCCATCACCAGAGATTCATTTACCATCACCAGAGCAGTCTTCGGGACACTCTCCAGCTGTATCCCCTGATTCATCATCATCCGAGCCGTCTCCAGCTATACCAGAGCCCATTATATCAAAGAGGAGACAAACTCGCTCACCACCTCCAGCTCTTACGCCTTATCCATGTCAGATCCGCCATAGGGGTAGAGAGTAGGAGAGGAGATATCGTGCTTTATCTACTAGGGGAGTGCTCAGCACACGTTATTGGGACGACCAGGCACTGCAGTCCCTAGGATTGTTCGACGATGTCCAGTGGATGTTCGCGAACATAGGGTGGCAGGACTTTTATCAGCAGAGGCATCCCACCTACGTTCAGCTCACTTTAGAGTTTTTTAGCTCCGTCTAGATCACACTGAGGAACCATGATGACGGAGACCCAGGGAGGATGTCATTCCGATTGGGGAACCGGGACCATGTATTTACTATGGACCAGCTGGGTCATATTTTTGGATTCCCCATGGACGTGACTAGTCATCGTCCTCATGAGTTTTCTGAGGGAGCATTTTGGCAGGAGATATCTAGTGAGGGGAGATTTGACCCCAGGACTGCCAGAGCTACGCATCTTTCCAGCCCCATTTTTAGATACATACATAGAGTACTAGCACACACCATCTTTGGGCGAGCGGAGAGCGATGGAATGGTCAGGTCCATAGAGCTATTCTTTCTATGGGCCATGCTGAGAGGTTTTAGAGTTAGCACTTCATTTTTCATGATGAAACAGATCCAGAAAGTTGCTAGAGCTCAGTGAGGAGTCCTTGTGATGGGAGGTATGGTTACTATGATTGCCCTTGCCCTCGGTATTGACCCCTCGGGGTTGAATAAGGCAAAGGGTAATCCTAGACTACACATGGATGCATGTGTTGCCATTAAGATGATTACGAGGCTTGGTAGCTCGTACCATCTTATGTTTAGGCACACAGATATTACCATGAGGCTGCCGAACATGAACTGTACTATAGTTCGTGTTCAGCATAACTGGATCGTGGATCCCACACGTGGCGGAGGTCCTAGAGAGGCAGCATCACCTCCATCACCACCGAGATCTACATAGCACATTCCTCCAGTCGAGCCATCCACCGCTGATAGATCATCCACATCTGCCGGTCCATCTACTTCAGCACGACCAGATCCTTCACTAGAGCAGATGCGTGCTGAGCAGAGGAGGATGTGCGACGACATATTGCGGCTTGAGCAAGGACAGTCGAGAGTACTCGACTCTTTACGCGCGATTGAGGAATTATTACAGAGCTGTCTCCCATCATCATCGACTAGACATACTAGAGACGAGGAGGAGGACTCTGAGCATACTGAGACGGATTGATTGATGTTATGAGTATTGCACATCAGTTTCATTTATTTTAGGTTATTACTTGACACTATACATGTGATCTCACGATTATCCTATCTATGCACAGGATTTAGCAGACTTGATGACGATGCGACCACACAAGACTATTTTATGATTTCTTCGTGTGTGTGCGTTGTATCAGGATTTTGTATGATTCATTTTGATATTCGACATTTGACTTGATATTGTATATATTAGACGGTATTGGACTTTAGGTTGCTGAACCCGACCTGGATGTGATGGTTTTGCATATATTTGGTACCCATGATGTGTCTGATATGTTATGTGATGATTTTAGATGCTGTGTTGAAAAGTTTATGCAATTTAGAGTGATTTTACTATGTACTTTGATATTTGAGGTGAATAGTAGCTTGAAAAGGTAAGCTGTGTTTTAACTGATAAAACTAGACGGTATTTGAACTCTAAAAGTTGATTACCATGTAAAACTTGACTATCTTCGATTTGGTATATTTTCTGGATTTTCCTGAGCTATATTTGATGCTTTTGATATAATTGCACAGGATTTCGCTTATATTTTCAAAGGAAACTCTTGCAAAATTTTTCTGAAATTCATCATGACTTGATTTAATTTTTATGTATATGCAACAATTTAAGTCTAGGGTGTCCTCATATATGTTGTTTTTCTTCAAAGCTTTATAGATATGAATTTTGAATGTTCATGATTGTTAAGGATAATCAAAATTGTTTTATCCCTACTTCTAGACTTAGGAAATATTTTGAGTGATTGATTTGATGACTTAGGGAATTTTTGAAATTTCATGTAAACTTAAATTGTTGAGTAAATTCAATTCTGGTATTGATAAAATACATTTGTGAATTGTTATAAGTTCATATGACACATGCATAATGTTATTGTACTTGAAAGTTTAATTTATCTAATTTTGCCTAATGGGAATTTTTATGAATAGAATTTTGGTGATATTTCTTTAAACTGAGATTTGCTCCAACTCCTATAGTTGAGAAATCTTAAGTCATGAGTTATAATATACCATCGTTTGGTATACTTTAAATTTGTTGTGATCAAGTAATAGAGGGAGAATTTTTAAAACAAATATTTAACCCTCTTGCAGAAAGATCAACAACGATTTAAATACCATGCTACTGACCGGCTTTCTCCAGAAAAAAAATGATGAAAATGAAAATAAATGAAAATGAAAAAATAAAGAGAAGGAAAAAATAAAAATGGAGAAAAAGAGAAAGCTGTAGGTTACGTGGACAACTCCGCTAACTTTCATGATTGAGACTATGAGTTAAATTATACCACTTTGTGGTATACTTTAAACAATGTTATGATGCTAACAGTAAACAACATATAACAGTTTAAAGACCAAACTGCTTTAAAAATATCTTATCTATAACATCACTGAAATTCTTGAAGTAAAAAATTTTATCTGTTAAGTGAAATGGATTTATTAAAATGAGAGTATCTAATATTTAGTGTGTGTTGAATGGATGTTATGACATGAATTGTGAATTTTATCTTTCTTGGATTGTAACCTCTTGAGAATTTATCTTTATTATGATTTTTCTTGAATTACTTGAGTTTGAAAAGTTAATTGCTTAAATTGTGGACTAAGGATGTTATTAGGGGCAAAAACAGTTGATAAATCCTTATCTTTACATTCTTTATACATATAGAGGTTTTGCTTTAGGACAAGCAAAATTTTAAGTCTAGGGTTTCTGATGCGTTGCATTTATACCATGTTTTTGCCTATGTTTTACATCATATTTTGAGCTTAATTGAATAATTTTGTGCTATTTTTAGTATTTTTGCTTTACTTTGCACGGAATCTTCACTTTTCTTGGTTTTAATGAAAATGTAGGAAAAATGGCATAAAAACGAAGGATTTTGAAGGCAAAGCATGATTCCTGAGGAGATCGTGGGCTTACATAGAAAATTTGGGACGAAAACGGTGAAGAACGAGATAATTCTTGGCTGTAATTGCAGATTTAGCCGTGAACGCGACGATGAGCAGAAGGCGAAAATTGGCTAAGTTTCGGAATGAACAGAAACTTTCACGGGTGCGGCCGTAATTCCATCACAGACCGTGAAACTCTCTGTGACTGAAAGCATTATACACAAAAACATTTACGGCCTTAGCCGTAAACACATCACGGGCCGTAAAAACTTTCGCCCGACGAGTTTTTCATGCATTTTTCACCCGATTCAAACCGGATTTGAGCCAAAGTTCACAGAACCATTCATTGATGGATTCTAAACCGGTCCAACTATAAAAGATGGGATTTATTGAGGTTTAGGGAGAACGATTCGGACGAGCACAAGAGGCAGAGGCGACGAGGGCGACAACTTGATTTCAACACATATTTCGACGAGATTCCACACGAATTCGACGATTGATCCACTTTTCCTCATCTCTAGATCGAAGAGAAGATGGTTTTATTGTTCTTTCTGTGATTTCTTCGCGATTTCTACGAGATTTTACTTGTTCATCATAAACATGTATTTTCTTAACAATATGAGCGAGTAGATACCTTTTCCGGGATTATTGGGCATAGCCCTCTGATTTGCATGGATCAATTTATTCTCCTGCTCTTTTAATATAAGTTTGTCACCCTGATTTGATTGAAATTGCATGTATCCCGTAATTTACCTTGGCTAAGTAACTTTACGTCTTAGACGTTGCGAGAAGGAAACTTGCGAATAAGCATCATACCAGAGCATTATAGCAGCGGAAAAACAAGGTTACCAAGAGGATCGCATGTAGAAGATATGATCAACCTTATAAAACAAACTTGCATGAAACAAGCGTGAGGGTGTTACCATGGCCATGAGAGGCGACATGGAAGATGAAAGGGCGAGCGGCTCTTCTCCAAAGAAGTCGCACACAAGAAGACGATGGCTACTTCCTTGTACTCTTTGTGCTAGCAAAGCCACTCGGAGTCCTTGATCGTGTGAAGAGATGTTTTCTTCCTTTTGCTGGCCGAACTCCCTCTCTTGGCGTGAGGACAACCAAAGACGAGAGCTTGAGGAGCAAGAGGTGAGAGAGACATAGAGGCGTTCTCATGTTCGAAAACGTGGGGGGGTTTTCCAACAAGGAAAACGGCTTCTAAAAATAGTAAGCATTAACTCCTCATTTTACTCCATTTGAAGCCTTCAACCGAAACTCCTCTCCCCTTTGAACCATACGTTCACATAAGTGAACCGGTTCAATTCCATTTGGTTCAAGGACCAAATCGAACCAGCCATGGTCTAGATCTCTTTGAACCTCATGGTTCAAGATCTAACCACACATCTCAATGAACCTCTTGATCTCTACGATCAAGCATCAATTCTCTCGATCGAAGCTTACCGACCACATGCCCTAATCAATCAAACATGATCAGACTAGATCTCACTTCCAATCAGAGATTAAATTGCTTCAAACTGAACCAGAACAATTCAGTCCACACGATCTGACATAAGTAAGCCATATCATCAAATTGTGCGACCCTAAGGGTTTCCTTCAATGTCGGTAACGATAACTTACATTATCACAACCAGAGAGGGGTATCTAGCAACACATCACTGTCTCCCGATATGAAGGAAAGAGTCTTCCAAGACTACTCCCAAACCACAGCACAAGTGTGAATCCAATTCACTCAGTATACATGTTCCCTTTGCCACTGGACGTTCTCATTGGACAAGCCTGTCAAGCTTGTAATTCCAACATGATGAGAATGGTTAGATCAGATGAACATAGTCATCTGGGTATGGCCATACACTTTCTCAACCATCTCATCCAGGGGGCCCCTTTAGAACATCACTCTCCAACTAGGAGAGGCAATCCTATATCTATCACTAGTGTCCTAACATGATTCATGCCCACTATCCAAGATAATCTGTAACCATTATCTTTCAAATGATATTGAACTATCTCAAGATAATGTCAATCATCACTTAGAAATACAAGTGATCTCAAGTCAGAGGGAATATACCACTTGCTTGCTTATAAGGATTTATTCACATAGTGACAAACAATTGAATATCCTAAGTAGGGTCTGTCCAGTACATCCCATGCACCTATGTGTCTAAATCTTATTCCATACTCGAAGCATCCTATAAGATTAGAACACATATTAGTCTCAATCATACCAAGGCTGTCTCATGTTCACCATGATATCTCGACTAAGGACAACACTGAATGTCAGTAAAGCTGAACATCATTGAGACATTACTCAGAGGTATACATATAACAGCAGATAATGCAACAATCTGAATAACAACAATTGCCTTTATAAACATATACAGTTTATACATGATACTGATAACATCCCAAGGCCTCAAACATTAGCCTTAAGGGCATACCCCAACAATCTCCCACTTGCACTTAAACTAATGGTTGAGAAATCTCAAACCAGTGCTTTTCATGCTTCTGCTGCGCCAGAGGCTTTGTAAGCGGGTCAGCTAGATTGTCATCTGTATGTACCTTGCAGATCTTGATCTCTCCTCGATCTATGATCTCACGGATCAAATGAAACCTTCTCTGTATGTGCTTGGACTTCTGGTGTGACCGTGGTTCCTTTGCTTGTGCAATCGCTCCAGTGTTATCACAGAAGATAACCAATGGATCTGCACTCGAAGGAACAACACCAAGTTCCTGAACGAACTTACGAATCCATACTGCCTCCTTAGATGCTTCTGAGGCTGCAACATACTCGGCTTCTGTTGTGGAATCAGCAATAATTGATTGTTTGAAACTCTTCCACACCACTGCTCCGCCATTCAAGCTAAAAACATAGCCTGATTGCGATCGGAAATCATCTTGGTCAGATTGGAACGAAGCGTCAGTATATCCTTCAATACTGAGTTCTTCCTGACCTCCATATATCAAGAACATATCTTTGGTTCTCCGAAGATATTTCAAAATGTTCTTAACTGCAATCCAGTGTGCCTTCCCTGGATTACTTTGGAACCGACTGGTCACGCTTAACCCGTAAACGACGTCTGGGCGAGTACATAACATCGCATACATGATGGACCCAATAGCCGAAGCATAAGGCGTATTGTCCATCTCATCTTTCTCAGTCTGTGTCTGAGGACACTGGCTCTTGGAAAGATTCAGACCATGTCTGACTGGAAGATATCCTCTTTTAGAATTTTCTAAATGGAATCTCTCCAGGACCTTATCGATGTAAGTACTCTGGCATAGCCCGAGAAGCCTATTAGATCTATCTCTATAGATCTCCACACCTAATACATAGGCTGCTTCTCCCAAATCTTTCATCTGGAAACATTTTCTTAACCATGCTTTGACTGCATGCAGTTCAGGAATATCGTTTCCAATGATTAAGATATCATCGACGTAGAGGACTAGGAAAGTAATCACGCTCCCACTAAACCTTTTATATACACACGGGTCATCTTCATTTTTGATGAAACCAAATTCACAAACTGATTCATCAAAACGAATATTCCAGCTTCTCGATGCTTGTTTTAGTCCATAAATGGACTTCTTTAGTTTGCATATTTTATGACGTTCTGATGGATTGATGAAACCTTCAGGCTGTGTCATATACACATCCTCTTCCAGTTTTCCATTAAGGAAAGCGGTCTTCACATCCATTTGCCAGATCTCATAATCATAATATGCAGCTATCGCGAGAATAATCCGAATGGACTTGAACATGGCTACAGGAGAGAAAGTTTCATCATAATCTATCCCGTAGATTTGTTTGAAACCTTTCGCAACTAGCCTGCCCTTATAGGTAACCACATTACCATCCATGTCTTTCTTCTTCTCGAAGATCCATTTACAGCCTATAGGGATTACTCCCGAAGGCGGATCAACCAAATCCCAGACCTGGTTTTCCGACATGGAGTCCATCTCGGTTCGCATAGCTTCAAGCCATCTAGCTGACTCCGGTCCACTGACCGCATCCGCATAAGTGAGGGGTTCATCATTGACGATGTAGACTCTGTCATAGCGCTTAGGCTGACGACGGATCCTTCCCGATCTACGCGGTTCCCGTGATATCTGAGCATCTGGTTGAACATCAACCTGATCTATTGGCTCAGGCTCATCCAACTGTGCTTGACTACTTTGTCCCACTTCTGGAACCTCATCCAGCTTTATTTCTCTCCCACTGGCCTCTTGCAGAAGAAATTCCTTCTCAAGAAAAATAGCCGTTCGAGCAACAAATACTTTGTTCTCTTTGGGATAGTAGAAATAATAACCCTTAGTTTCTTTAGGGTAACCGACAAAGATACATTTATCTGATCTGCTCTCCAGTTTCCCAGAGGCGAGCTTTTTGACATAAGCCTCGCAACCCCAGATTTTGATAAATGTCAAGCTCGGCTGTTTCCCATACCATAACTCATATGGTGTCTTTGAAACGGCCTTGGATGGCACTCGGTTTAGCACCTTTGCAGCTGTTTCCAGTGCAAATCCCCAAAAGGAGTAAGGTAGAGCAGCCTGACTCATCATTGAACGAACCATATCCAATAGGGTTCTATTTCTCCTCTCGGACACACCATTCCATTGCGGTGTTCCTAGCGGAGTGAGCTGTGAGATAATCCCACACTCCTTCAGATAGTCAGTAAACTCACGACTCAAGTATTCCCCACCTCGATCTGAACGAAGTGCCTTGATATTTCGGCCTAACTGATTTTGTACTTCATTTTTGAACTCTTTGAACTTGTCAAAAGATTCACTCTTATGTCTCATTAAATAGACATAACCATACCTACTGAAATCATCAGTAAAAGTAATGAAGTATAAATAGCCACCTCTGGCATGTTTACTAAAAGGCCCACACACATCACTATGAATAAGGTCAAGTAAACCTGAAGCCCTTTGACCTTTATTAGAAAAAGGAGTCTTCGTCATTTTACCCATTAAACAAGCTTTGCATGTATCAAGCTCCTCACGGGAGAATGATCCCAGCAGTCCATGATCATGCAACCGCTTAATGCGCTTCTTGTTAATATGGCCTAAACGACTATGCCATAACAAGGTGCTATCATCAGCATATTTGGCTTTCTTGTTATCAATTTGTTGTACAGAACATTCCATGTCCAACATGAATAACCCATTGTTAATCGACCCGGTAGCATAAACAATATTATCAAACGAAATACAACACTTTAAAGTTTTGCATTCAAAAGAAAAACCTTTCCTGACAAGAGCAGGAATAGAGATAATATTCTTAGTTATGCTCGGTACGAAATAACAATTGTCAAGTTCTAATACAAAACCAGATGGTAAAGAGATGTGATATTCTCCTACAGCAACAGCAGCAACCCGTGCCCTGTTTCCAACTCGTAGGTCCACCTCATGCTGTCCCACCTGTCTTCTTCTCTTGAGTTCCTGCACATTTGAACAAATGTGAACTCCACATGCAGTGTCCAACACCCATGAAATAGAAGAAGCTACCATGACTTCAGTCATGTAAATACCTGAGCCATAAGTGAAAGGCTTGCTTCCCTTCTTCTCTCCTTGGAGCGCTTTACAGTCCTTCTTCCAGTGACCCAGCTGGCCACAATGGAAGCATCTGTTGTCCTTTGACCGCTTCATCTTTTGTTTCAAAGCCTTGTTGTAGCTCTTGATAGGGGTTTTGCCCTTCTTCCCCTTCTTATTCCTTGAAGGAACCATCAAGACAGAGGATGAAGGCTTTCCCTTCTCAAGAGTCTGCTCTGTGGTGCAGAGCATGTTCAGTAACTCTGCCGGAGTACAGTCGATCTTGTTCATATTAAAATTAATGATGAACGGATCGAAAGAGGCCGGGAGAGACTGCAGGATAATGTCTACAACAAGTTCCTGATTGATGGTGTGTCCCAGTTTCTCTAGAGCCTCCTTGTACCCAATCATCTTGAGTACGTGAGCTCCCACTGGACTGCCTTCAGTCAGTTTGCTATGAAAGAAAAGTTTCGTCAAGTTATAGCGTTCTGTCCTTGCCTGTGCAGCATATAGCATCTTGAGATTTGCTATAATATCAATAGCAGACAAATCCTCATGCTGACGCTGGAGCTCTGGCGTCATTGACGCAAGCATAAGGCAAGCGACATCAGTACTATCACTGACGTGCTTCTCATAAGCATCCCGAATCGCCCTTGCGGCGTTCGCAGCAGGTTGAGCCGGTATTGCCGACTCAAGGACATACAGCTTCCTCTCAGCCTTAAGCACAATCTTAAGCTGTCTGTACCAGTCTGAGAAGTTTGGCCCGGCAAACTTCTCCTTTTCCAATATGGATCGCAAATTGAGCCCTGTGGTGTTCGTTGCTGCAGGAATCTACAACATTGCAAGAACAACAAGGTTAGTATCCATGTTAGAATCATTCCAGGACTTAAGAGTGATTCTTTTCTCACTATTTTATCTGACTGAAAAATCCAATAAAACAGCCCGAAAGAGTGAAACTCTTTTAGTGAGATGGGATCCAGATTTCATACTTGATCTCCGCGTCCCGCTCAGGCGAGATAAGATGCACAGAGAGTTCAAGCACTAATCACTGGTAGGCTATCCATGCCAATCGCCAACCCGTGCGATTCCCCTTCATCTAGGCAATCCAGAAGACTGCGCCAACTGAGTTGGTACAACACAGTTTCTGATTCCTAAGATGGCTGCCTCCATATAGCTATCATATGCTCAATATGTAGCACATATGGTCAAGCTGACCTGACCTACTCCCTGGACCACCACGTGCTATGCTGAGCAACGAGAAGGGATAAATCCCTACTCTGTAGCATGTAGGTGTAATCACACACCGTCTGAAGATAGTTGGGCGTGCCCACTGAGTGGGTACAACACGGCCCCAACGATAGTCAGAACAGTGAGGTTTCGCATCAGAAGGCTTTCGAGCTTGATATTTCGTTGGATTTTAACGGTCCATTTTATCTTCTTACTATCATGCAAGATCTATGGTGATAGCAGAAGAATAAATATGCTTGTGCTAAAACAATAAGTAGAAAGCACAATTATCTTATGTGGTAAACGCCCATAAAAGCCTAAGTAAAACCCTAGTTTGACATGAGTCTTCACTTGAGCTCTTTATGGGTCTTTTGCACTTCATTTGGCCCAGCCCGGGCCCAAATGCCATCTGCAGTCCAAATGCGCTCCAGGCAATGTGCGCCTGTACTAGAGTCAAACTCTAGACCTCCCACCTGGTGAAGCCACTGACTGCAAGCGCCTCTGCCATGTGTGCTCTGTGCTCATGTCTAATCAAATTACATTTTAATCTATCTAGACATGGTTTGACTCGCAGGTCAATATACATTTTTCATAAATTAAAGTGTGATTCGCAGATCACAGTAAAATTTATTTAAATTCCAGGCACGCAGGCCCCAGCACAGCACACCAAAATTAAGGGCAGCCCACATAAGATTAAATAAACATTCATTGAACATGTTAAACATGCATCCATGTGATCCAAACAGAAAATAAAATTTTGAAATACCCATGGCATCAATTTTATTTCCTTATGTGCCCTACTACCTTACAACGGTCCATTAACAGGCATCCACTCATCAGACCAAGTCAGACCCACTGCCCTTGCATGCACCCATTCATAACTGACTTGCGTCGACCTGATGGTCAACTATGCATGCCTTAAGGGCTGAACGTCCCACATGATTTCTGGCAAGCGGGTATGACCCCGGGCCTAAACCATGATCGTTCACTAGGCGCCTCAATCAGACATCGCTACACGCCCTTCTGCAGTCGACCTATAGCCACCTGTATTGCTTGCGCACAGGTGCTATCTGGCCGACCCATCTAGGCTGTCAGATGGTCTGATTAGGCTGTTGGGTCCAGACTTTGACTAATGACTTCAACCCTATTAACTCGTCTAAGAGTTTAAAGCAGGCGCTTAGATAGATCTAAATGAGGGGGCGCGCATGAAGTAAATTTTTGTTTGAAAAACATCTATGAAACATGCGCAAACTTTAAACAACATGGATACATGCGCAAACACAATATGTAATCTTTTCATCAAGTAAGCGCATGTGAACATGTAGAAGATCTATCCTATAAATCAAACATGGATCACATCAAGGCAATCATATGCAACAAGTCAAAATAAACCTGATGCTCTGATACCAATTGCAGGTGAACCTTGCGAATAAGCATCATACCAGAGCATTATAGCAGCGGAAAAACAAGGTTACCAAGAGGATCGCATGTAGAGGATATGATCAACCTTATAAAACAAACTTGCATGAAACAAGCGTGAGGGTGTTACCATGGCCATGAGAGGCGACTTGGAAGATGAAAGGGTGAGCGGCTCTTCTCCAAAGAAGTCGCACACAAGAAGACGATGGCTACTTCCTTGTACTCTTTGTGCTAGCAAAGCCACTCGGAGTCCTTGATCGTGTGAAGAGATGTTTTCTTCCTTTTGCTGGCCGAACTCCCTCTCTTGGCGTGAGGACAACCAAAGACGAGAGCTTGAGGAGCAAGAGGCGAGAGAGACGTAGAGGCGTTCTCACGTTCGAAAACGTGGGGGGGTTTTCCAACAAGGAAAACAGCTTCTAAAAATAGTAAGCATTAACTCCTCATTTTACTCCCCTTGAAGCCTTCAACCGAAACTCCTCTCCCCTTTGAACCATACGTTCACATAAGTGAACCGGTTCAATTCCATTTGGTTCAAGGACCAAATCGAACCAGCCATGGTCTAGATCTCTTTGAACCTCATGGTTCAAGATCTAACCACACATCTCAATGAACCTCTTGATCTCTACGATCAAGCATCAATTCTCTCGATCGAAGCTTACCGACCACATGCCCTAATCAATCAAACATGATCAGACTAGATCTCACTTCCAATCAGAGATTAAATTGCTTCAAACTGAACCAGAACAATTCAGTCCACACGATCTGACATAAGTAAGCCATATCATCAAATTGTGCGACCCTAAGGGTTTCCTTCAATGTCGATAACGATAACTTACATTATCACAACCAGAGAGGGGTATCTAGCAACACATCACTGTCTCCCGATATGAAGGAAAGAGTCTTCCAAGACTACTCCCAAACCACAGCACAAGTGTGAATCCAATTCACTCAGTATACATGTTCCCTTTGCCACTGGACGTTCTCATTGGACAAGCCTGTCAAGCTTGTAATTCCAACATGATGAGAATGGTTAGATCAGATGAACATAGTCATCTGGGTATGGCCATACACTTTCTCAACCATCTCATCCAGGGGGCCCCTTTAGAACATCACTCTCCAACTAGGAGAGGCAATCCTATATCTATCACTAGTGTCCTAACATGATTCATGCCCACTATCTAAGATAATTTGTAACCATTATCTTTCAAATGATATTGAACTATCTCAAGATAATGTCAATCATCACTTAGAAATACAAGTGATCTCAAGTCAGAGGGAATATACCACTTGCTTGCTTATAAGGATTTATTCACATAGTGACAAACAATTGAATATCCTAAGTAGGGTCTGTCCAGTACATCCCATGCACCTATGTGTCTAAATCTTATTCCATACTCGAAGCATCCTATAAGATTAGAACACATATTAGTCTCAATCATACCAAGGCTGTCTCATGTTCACCATGATATCTCGACTAAGGACAACACTGAATGTCAGCAAAGCTGAACATCATTGAGACATTACTCAGAGGTATACATATAACAGCAGATAATGCAACAATCTGAATAACAACAATTGCCTTTATAAACATATACAGTTTATACATGATACTGATAACATCCCAAGGCCTCAAACATTAGCCTTAAGGGCATACCCCAACAAACCATAATGTTATAAAGTTTTGACTTACGATAATACATTTGTGTCCGACCCCAACATTTGATTTTGGATGAATTCGATTTGTGAATGTAGTATGTATGCTAGATTAAATTCTTTGTATACTCCTAGCTGAATGCCTAGTCATCTCATGATTATGGGGCCTACTTGATTCAATTCTTGTCATTAAACTCATCATCTGATTTCTCAAACTAGATCATGGTTTGCTCATGGAAATATCTAACTTGGTTGCATGCTTTAAGCTAAAATAATTTCTTCCATATCTGATATGTGTCTCATCTTGTTTAATTGCTTGAGGAAAAGCAAAGATTTAAGTCTGGGAGATTTTGATGCCTTGTATTTTGGTAATATTTTCCTATACCATTTTATCTCAAAACAAGGCATATTCTTGTGTTTTTATGTAATAATCCTCCAGTTGCCCTGGCAACCTTATCCATATGCTTCACCATGAAGTAAGCGATATCCATGGCAAATCCGTTGAGCATCCCCCATAGGAAATACAACTCATGCTGATGGACCATGCCGTCACTGTCTCCTCTCCCAAATACCGTGTGTGCTAGAACCCGATGAGCATATTTGACACAGGGGTTCATGATCTTCGAGGCTCTGGCAGACACAGCATAAAAATGATTTTCATTTGTAATCTGGTTCCAGAAGATGTTCTCCATAAATCCTAAGAGAATTTCGGTATATCCTCCTATGCTCAATCCAAATATGTCTCTTACTTCTTGCAGTGTAAGCTCTCTCTCTTCATTTGCTAATCTGAAAGTAATCTTTCCCTCAGCTGAGCCATGGGAGTGTTCCTAATGACCCCTATTCTAATACATATAACCCTGGACGGAGGAATCACCCCAATCTTTCATGGAAAAACAATAACAATATAGGGGGGAACACTGAAAACAATGGAAGAGAGAAAAGCTGGGACTAGGGTTTCGTTCACTTAAACTTTTATGACTAGATATGTATAAGAATTTCATTGATTCAATTTTATCATGATGAAGATATTATCAAACGATGAACTCAAGGATCACTTTCGTGCATCCGAGTTCTAGGAATCTCTAGTGGAGTCTCAAGGATCACTTTCATGCATCCGAGTCTCGCAACTAGTTTTGCTCAAGAGTCTCCAACGTTCCCATCTTTGCTTTCGCACAAGATCTCCACGTTTGACAAATAGACTCGATCTAAAGATTTATGTTATAATTATGGCAATTATCTTACTAGAAAAGATCAAGATGGATCTAACCTAAGGAAGGGATCCTAACATGCAGTTCTAGGGTTCCAAATTCTCAAGCAATCACCTTTCGGTCTCAAGCAAAAATTCTAAGAACATAATTAAAAACATGAACTTAAAGAGATTCTAAGCACAGTTAACGCATGAGCAAAATCATCATGTTAAGATCAAACTCAACGAAATATTGAAAAAAAGAAGTTATCTAATCATTGAAAGTCAAGTGAACTACTTCCCCATGTCCCAAAAATAGTTTAAGCTAGCATGGTGAAGAGATTACAGAATTCTATAATTTCAGAAAATTGAGATTCAACAAAAGAAAGGGTTCTCAGAAAATACGACACAGCTGTGAAGTATTTCACAGCCGTAATTTGCGAAGAAATCGGTGGCGATTCTTCTTTCTCTGATTTCTCCTCCAATTCGTCTCCTTTTGATTTGAAACTTTTGGCACGTCCTCTCCTTCACCAGGCGTAGCTTCGGTAGAAAGATGACGGTCGGAGATCGTCTGGATTGAGCACGGCGGCCGAACCCTCGGCGGCGGCGTGGATCAAGATTTCTCCTTCGACAGTGCACGAAATTTAGGGCTTTTGGTCTCTCTGTAATCCTCTCATCAAAAGCTCCCCCTTTGCTTCTTACGGCTTTGAATATTAAGCCCTGGATCACCCGCAAGAATCTCCGCAAAAATCGGGCGTGGAAACTGACCGGTCGTCGCGTTCAAAACGGGTTTTACGGCAGTGTAATTGTTTACGGCTGGTGCCGTAAAATCTCTTGAGTCTTCTGTACCGATGTTGTCTCGGAAAATACGGCCCATAAAATAGTTTACGGCCCATGCCGTAATATCAGCTGAGCTCTCTGGTTGGATTCGTCGGGAAAATACGGCCCGTGTAATTCTTTACGGCGGGTGCCGTAATTTCAGGGCAACTTTCTGTTCTAAAATAGCTGGAAAATACGGTACCATAATATTGCTTACGGCCGATACCGTAAAATCAGGAAATCTTTACAAATTACAGCAGTGTTCGGATTTTACAGTACCATGTGGAATTACGGTACCGTAAAATAGATTACGGCACTACCATAATTTGCCGGCTTGCTTCGATTTGCGTGAAATTTCTTGGGTGACTTCTTCTTGTTGATGAGAACTCTTCCATGTATTTGATTTTGCTTGAAAATGCCTAAAATAGTGCCTTTTTACCTGAAAAACATGAAAAACCAAAATAGAAGTAGACTTTGCAACATTTGATGGATTTAGCATAAAAACAAGTAAAAAGATCCTCGATTTAGCATGAAAAGGTATCTAAAATGATGCAAAATATACTACATATTTCGGTGTCATCAACAACGCCTACATTCTGCACTCTAAATAATACTTGTGGTGGAACTAATGACCCTATACAAGCACTTCTTGGGAGGCAACACAAGTCTTTTCTATTTTATTTACTTTTGCATTGTGTGTTTTTGTTTATTTAGTCTTTAGATCATGAAGTTAGATAACTTGTTTTGTTTTGTGTTGGAATGTTGATGATTTTATTTTCTTATGTTGGTAGGAACACCTCACAAGAAGAAAAGTGAAATTTTGAGGCTACATGTTTCATTATGGTCTGTCCGTGACAAATGTCACAGCCTTGATGAAAATTTTCATAATTGTTGCATTCTATAACAAGAAGTTAACAATTGACCCCTGACTGATTTCATAGCTATGATAAGACTTTTGAAGGCAACGACTTCATTTTACCTCTCCCTTGCCAGACTCGCATGACTTAGCGAGACGCAAAATAATTGACATTATATCCTACATCTGGAAGAATAAAGGTGTCAAGGTGAAGTTCAACATGAACTTCATAAATAGATGATGATATTAGTTAGGGAGAGATGGTGATGATTATGAATATGACCCCCAGGAGGAAGGTACCAAAATGATCTCTGATGATGAGGACTTTAGGCCTAAGAGGAAAAGTGAATATTACTTTCTCTTATTTCCCCCCACTCCCTCACGATGCATCGGTTGCATAGAGGACAATGTAAATTTTTATGTGAGGAGGGTATGATTTTGATGCTTGTTCCTTCTATGGCTTAGTCTCCTAACTATTCATTTGGTATTGTATTCTTCACTTACTCTGACTTTTGATATGTCTATGATACATGACTATGACACTTTTAACTATTTTATGATGATGGCTATGCTCTTATTTGACTCTAATTCTTTGATGATGATGCTGTGGTGATATTATGCTATCATGATATTCTGAGAATTCATTGTTGATGATTCATACGTAGATGCTATGATTCTGCGACATGTGGATGTGTGAAAATCTGATGATATGGATATGCTTCTATACTGACGATTTGGTAATCTCTGTTACGATACTTTTTTTTCCATATTGATACATGTGTTCAGTGATATTGTGATAGAAAATGATCTAATGATTATTTGCTAAACTTGAAGATTTCACTATGCCGATTTATCCTGATAATATCTATGATTTATTTTGATTCTGGATTGTCCTATCAGTTTCATGCTGATGCATTGATATGATTAATACTTTTTTTGATAAAGTACTATTTTGCTGTTCTTGCTGATTCTGATACAAATGAGATATAATATTTTGCTGATGCTTTGTGAAGATATTTTGATGAAAATTTTTGGACACTGATGCTTTTATTAGATTTAATCTAAAAGCTTTGAATGATATTGTATTACTTCTAATGACATGCTCTTTCTGTGATCACAAGTGTGATAATTGTGATAATGTTGTGAACTTGTGATAGGCTTGAATAAACATTGAGATTGATTTCATGCATGGTATGAAGTTGTTATGATATGTTGAATGCATTACCTCATTATGATATCTTTTATGTTCCTGTCCAATCGTTCTAAGCTTTTGAAAACTTATGATTGGAATGTTTGATAATGTTGAATTGATACGACACGCATCAGAAATTGAGTAAGGATTGCATGCTAGTGGTGTACACATGTTTTTCTATTAAAGCATATAGACTTGTTCATTCATTCGATGATGCCATATTATTTGTTGGGTGATGATCACAAGTGTGAAGTTATATAGAAAAAAAGAAAAAAAAAAAAGGAGAACAAAAACAAGAGTTCTCTCTCGAGTGAGACATGCAACTCCTCTAACCTAGTAATGCACAAAGTAGCTAGGGCGGCAGTCGACCCATGTTTGTGTTTCATGCAAAATGTCCATAAACAGTCACGAGTTCATTGTGCACACCTGATGGAACTTAGCTGAATAATCGGGGCAGCAATCCACCCATTGTTGTGCTTCGTGTTAGTAGGCTAGAGGAAGTTAGGTAAGCTATAAATGTGTTGTTGGTTGAGTAACTAGAGCGGCAATCCACCCATGGTTGTGCTTCACGTCAAAAGATTGCCAAAGATTTAGAGTGCTAGTCTTGCTGCTAAAAATAAAGTGAGAGATGAACAGAACCATAATGTTATCAAGTTTTGACTAGCGATAATACATTTGTGTCTGACCCCAACATTTGATTTTGTATGAATTCAATTTGTGAATGTAGTATGTATGCTAGATTAAATTTTTGTTTGCTCCTAGCTGAATGCCTAGTCATCTAAAGATTATGGGACCTACTTGATTCAATTCTTGTCAATAAACTCATCATCTGATTTCTCAAACTAGATCATGGTTTGCTCATGGAAATATCTGACTTGGTTGCATGCTTTCAGCTAGAATAACTTCTTCCATACCTGATATGTGTTTCATCTTGTTTTATTGATTGATGAAAAGAAAAGATTTAAGTGTGGGAGATTATGGTACCTTGTTTTTATGTAGGTGAAATCACTCAATTTCTAGAGCTTTATGGAGAATCTAAAGCCATAGAGTGATTTTTGGTGATGAGACAAGGCTACACAGCAAATTAGGTGTGAAACGGAGCTTTCCCTGAGAATCACAACCAAGCCTTGATCACAATCACATAACATGATTTCTTGACCTCCTACTCGTTTTTTACTTTGTTGGACCAATTATTTTCAAAAAATAAGAATAAAAATAATAAAACAATAATACTTGATAACAAATTAAAAAATAATAAAAATATAAAAATAACAAATATAAAAGGAAATAAAAAAGGTGAAATTCGGATTTTTAAAAAAAAGAGAAAAAAGGGGGATTGAATTAGCAAAACCAAAATTGCAAAAAAATAATAAAAAAATAAAAAATAAAACCAAGTCTGCGATTAAGAGAGGGGGGAATGAGTAAGCATATATTAAAAAAATAGCAAAAGACAAAATCAAATAAAAATAATTAATAAAAAATAGAATACAAAACTAAATAAAAATGATAATAAATTTTCTCCTTCCATCTCCTATATAAGAGAGGCTAGGCGTATGGAAGAGAGAACTCTCATGGCTAGATGACAAGACTCAGCATAAGGAATCTTTTCATGAGAATTCTAATCAGGTGAGCTTCCCATATTTCCTAGTATCTCTATATCCTCATATTTCCTAAGATCTCTATATCCTCATATTTCTTGGTATCTCTATATTCCCATATTTCCTAGGATCTTTATATCCCCTATAATTCTTCCTAAGATCTTTATATCCCTAAATTTTCCTAGGATCTTTATATCCCCTCATCGATGCTGTCGCTGTTCTAATTATGAAGACCGTGCAAGATTGCACATGTTGCTTGCTGCTCTTATCTGGACAAGAAAAAAAAATCTATGATCGTCACTTGAAATGCCGAAGACAAACGCTGGCGTATGAAACCATCAACATCGAAGCACTATTCGTTTGCCAACTCCCTTACCACAAGAACTCCACATTCGACCGTTGGATTGTTCTCAAATTACACGTGCATGCTCTCCTCATGCCAGCGAACACATAGCCTAAGGGATCAGCAAAATTGACCCTTGGATCAGCAAAATCGAGCGATTTCTTGCGGGTGACCTTATTTCTACCGAATTCTTTGATTCGTCGACGATAGTTCACCGTAACGCAGCAAACTTCGGCCACGAGTGCCTCTAGACAAAGGAATAAACCAACGGTAGAGATTCATTCATTTTTTTTTTAATCCAACGGTCCATATCCAAATCAATTCAACGGTCCTGATTCATTCAAATCAAATCGGACGGCTTAGATCGCTCTGATCAAATAAATTAAATCCAACGGCTGAGATTGATCTACTTCAAATCAATGGTTCAGATTCAAATCATATCGATGGTCCAGATTACTTCATTAGAAATCGCACGGCCGAGATCAATCGGATCAAATAAATTGAATTCGACAGATCAAATTCATTCAATTCAAATCAACGATCCAGATCTGAATCAGAACCAACGGTGTAGATCACTTCATGCAAAATCGGATGGCTGATATCAATCTAGTTTAAATAAATAACTCCAATGGTTGTAATTCGTCCTCTTCAAATCGATGGTCCAAATCTGAAATAAATCCGACGCTTCAGACCATTTCAAGCTTAATTAGACAGCTCAAATCAATTTGATCAAATAATTTGAAACCAACGGCTATGATTCATTCAATTTAAACTAACAGTCCAGATTTGAATCGAAATCTACGATCCAGATTACTTCACATGAAATCAGATGGTCAAGATCAGTTTGATCAAATAAATTAACTCCAATGGTTGAGATTAGTCCATTTCACATCGATGGTTCAAATCTGAATATAAAATAAATGAATGGTGGAGAATGATCGGAGAATATCTAGGTCAATCGATTGACTTTTAACGTGATCAAAGTGTCAGTCCCTACTATATCGAACTTGATCTTTCCAAATATGTTATTGAATTGTTGATCCGAGACCCGTATTAATACAAATATGTGAATTTAAATGAACGGTCGTGATAAATTGGATCTGAATATAAATCAACGGCTAAAATTAATCTGAGCATATATAGGTTAATCCGTTGACTTTTGACATGATCAAAGAGTTTATCCCTATCAAATCGAACTTGGTCTTCCCAAATATGATATTGGATCTCTGATCCGAGACTTGAATTGAAGTAGATCTATGAATCTAAATAAACAGTCATGATGAGTTTGATCTAAATATGAAATCAATGGCCAAAATTGATCTGAGCATATCTAGGTCAATTGGTTGACTTTTGACATGATCAAGGTGTCGATCCCTACTAAGTCAACCCGAACTTTTCAAATATGATATTAGATTTTTGATTCGAATATTGGATTAAAGCAAATCTATGAATTTAAATCCACAAACAAGAGAAGATCAAAAATTTGATGGCTGAGGATAATCTGAGCCAATTGAAATTGAAATATCCAACAAGACATCAAGGTAGGACATCTTTTAAAATTAAATATCCGCTAAGCCATCAAGGCCGGATAAAGAATATATGAAAATCTTAATTTTCACAATAAAGTATTGTTTGGGAGGTGCGTTTGTCGACGTTTACCGTTGGGGTGTAACTCCTCAATATGATGTGTTTGTTAAGACTGAAATATCCAACAAGCCATCAAGGACGATGACTTTGCCCAATAAGCCATTGAGGCCGGGTGTATCTTTCAAACTGAATATCCAACAAACCGTCAACGTCAACTAGCTTTACCCAACAAGCCGTTGAGGCCTGGTATATTTCAAATCAAAATATCCAATAAGCCATTGAGACCGAGTATTTCTCAAATTGATTATTCAATAAGTCTTTGAGACCGGTGATAGCCCAAAAGGGAACACAACAAATCTGGCACGCGTGTACCTTGGACTAATCCTTGGTAACGGCACCAAAAACTTGTTGTTAAACCGCAAGTGCACGGGTATACGAAGTAATAAAAAAGTATCGAATCCACAGGGACCTACGTTGTCGAATACTAAATAGTTGATTTCTTACTATCTTGGCAAGTCGAGATCGTGAGAATAGCAATCGGTAACTAAAAGCGGGATTATCAGAGAGAAAAGCTGGGACTAGGGTTTCGTTCACTTAAACTTTTATGACTAGACATGAATAAGGATTTCGTTGATTCAATTTCATCATGAAGAAGATATTATCAAAGGATGAACTCAAGGATCACGTTCGTGCATCCGAGCTCTCGAATGTCTAGTGGAGTCTCAAGGATCACTTTTGTGCATCCGAGTCTCGCAACTAGTTTTGCTCAAGGACCTCCAACGTTCCGATCTTGGCTTTCGCACAAGATCTCCACGTTTGACAAATAGACTCGATCTATAGATTCATGTTATAATCATGGCAATTATTTTACTAGAAAAGATCAAGATGGATCTAACCTAAGGAAGGGATCCTAACATGCAATTCTAGGGTTCCAAATTCTCAAGCAATTACCTTTCAGTCTCAAGCGAAAATTCTAAGAACATAATTAATAATATGAACTTAAAGAGAGTCTAAGCACAATTATCACATGAGCAAAATTATCATGCTAAAATCAAACTCAACGAAATATTGAAAAAGAAGTTATCTAATCATTACAAGTCAATTGAACTACTCCCCCATGTCCCAAGAGTAGTTTAAGCTAGCATGGCGAAGAAAATACAATATTCCATAATTTCAGAAAATTGAAAATCAATAAAAGGAAGAGTTTTTAGAAAATACGGCACGGCTATGAAGTATTTCACAGCCGTAGTTTACAAAAGAAGGCGTGAATAGTGGTGGCGATCCTTCTTCCCTTTATTTCTCCTCCAATTTGTCTCTTTTCGATCTGAAACTTCCGGCACATTGTCTCCTTCACCAGGCGATGCTTCGGTAGAAAAATCATGGCCGGAGGTCGTCTGGATCGAGTGCGGCGGCGAAACCCTCGGCGGCGGCATGGATCGCAATTTCTCCCTCGATGGTCAATCAAAATTGGGGCCTTTGGTCTCTCCGTAATCCTCTCATCCAAAGCTCCCCTTTCGCTTCTTACGGCATCGAATATAAACTTCTGGATCGTCCGCAATCATCTCCGCAAGGATCGGGCGTGGACATTGACCTGGGCGTCGCGTTCAAAACCGATTTTATGGCCATGTAATTGTTTACGGCTGGTGCCTTAAAATCTCTTGAGTCTTCTGTGCCGATGTCGTCTCGGAAAATACCGCCCGTAAACTGGTTTACGGCCAGTGCCATAATTTCAGGGCAACTTTCTGTTCTGAAGACGTCTGGAAAATACGGCCCGTAAACTGGTTTACTACAGTGCCGTAAAATCGGCTAAGGTTTTTGTTCTGACGCAATCCGAAATACGGTACCGTAATATTTCTTACGTCCGGTACCGTAAAATCAGAAAATCTTTCTGTTCGGAAATCTTCACAAATTACGGTAGTGTTCGGATTTTACGGCACCATTTGGAATTACGGTACCGTAAAATAGATTACGGCACTACCGTAATTTGCTGGCTTGCTCCGATTTGCGTGAAATTTCTTCGGTGATCTCCTCTTGATGATGAGAACTCTTCCATGTATTTGATTTTGCTTGAAAATGCCTAAAATAGTGCCTTTTTGCCTGAAAAACATGAAAAATCAAAATAGAAGTAAACTTTGCAATATTTGATGGATTTAGCATAAAAACAAGTAGAAAGATCCTTGATTTAGCATGAAAAGGTATCTAAAATGATGCAAAATATACTACATATTTCGGTGTCATCAAACACATAAGGCTCAAACCTTGCTTGTCCTCAAGCAAAAATCAAAATTTGATTGAAAGAATAAGCTTCTCATGCTCAATAAATTTCTAAAATACAACTTGTTAATGAAAAATTCTATTAATTGATTTACAAAATTTCAAGTAAACATATCATCCTCAGAACTCAATTTTCTAGATTCACAACTCAATCAAATAAAACTTTGCAACTTGTATAATAGATAGAATTTTCAATCTCATGATTTCACCTAGTATCAATTTAAATCTATCATGCTTTTGTTTACAGGAATTAGGTCTCCAAGATATTTTTCCACACATAATTTTTTTTTCTTTTTCTTTTTTTCATGCATTTTCATTGTCTTTGCATAGACGGCATGTAGGGGAGTCTCTCACTATTTTTTTTTATGGATCTTGGATTCTTATTTCCCAACAAATAGCAAAAATAGACTAAACCTCAACTAGGTTGATCAATTGATCTAAATTCACAAATCGTACTAATATACTCATTTTATTCAAAAGAGAAGTTTCACTTTTAAATTTCATTCTTCAAATAATATATCTCCCCAAAATTTTATGCATCAATCAATGTCATATCTCGATAGACAAATATGTATTGAAGAAATAAATTTGACATGATAGGGCTATATCTTTAATCATGAATTTGAGATCATTAATCATTCAAGTTATCAACAGTATGAATCAAGAGTGAACTCATCATCATTATTACAATATCAAATCATCAAAATATATCATCATGTATATCATATCAAATATCATAATATCAAATCATCATACAATCCCATCGAAACAGTAAAAATCAATATCATCATCATAATACAACCATATCGAATATCAATCATCAAAATATCATCATACAACCATATCGAATGAGAATAACAATATGCAGTGGTGGCAGTCATGGAAGCATCATCCTTCCCTTCATCATATGAAACAACAGTGAGATAAAGAAAATCATAGTGCAGGAAAAAGGTAAGGGAAGATAATACTCACAAAGCCTCTACTCATCATCATCAGATCGCGTAACCTCTGAATCTCTCGCAGAAGCCTCCATGGGATCATAATATGGTGTTCCTCCCTGATCACCATGATAGCCATAGTCCCTGTGATCAGCATAACCAAAACGGTCATAGAGGAAGTTACCCATGTCTTCCATATGGTTGCATAGCCTCTCCATATCTCTGTGGATGTACCCTAAGGTCTCCTCCATCCTCTCCTAGCGGCGCTCTTGGTTATACATCTGTGCTGTCAATGCCTGAAAACCAGGATCATGGTGGCTAGCAAAGCCACCCATCCGTCTCTGTGATGAAGTGCCTGCAGCCTATGTAGAATCACGAGGTGGTGATTCCATCCCAAATGGATCACCCCGTTCACCACAGGTGGGTGGTGGTGGTGTTGAATCAAGTGGCGGGGAAAAAGCTACTGCTGCTGCGCTGGGTGACAACTTCCAATTGGCTCTGTCCCTGACTGTGGTCTTCTGAACATGTGGTAAAGGTAGAGGGCGGATATTCGGTCAAAGGACCAAACAAAATGTATCTCCTTCCCTGACAATCATCTTCATCGCGATGCAAGACTCCATGTCAAGTCTTGGATTCCCTCGTGCCATTTCTGTGTCAAAGGGCTCAATCCCAAGATGCATGGCTATAGGAGTAATTAAGCCTCCTATTACCACTGATCCTCTAGTTGCCCTGGCAACCTTATCCATATGCTTAACCATGAAGTAAGCGACATCCACAGAAAATCCATCGAGCATTCCCCATAGAAAATACAGCTCATGCTGACGGACCATGCCGTCACTGTCTCCTCTCCCAAATACCGTGTGTGCTAGAACCCGATGAGCATATTTGACGCAGGGGTTCATGATCTTCGAGGCTCTGGCAGACATAGCATAAAAATGATTTTCATTTTTAATCTGGTTCCAGAAGATGTTCTCCATAAATCCTAAGGGTATTTCAATATATCCTCCTATGCTCAACCCAAATATGTCTCTTACTGCCTGCAGTGTAAGCTCTCTCTCTTCATTTGCCAATCTGAAAGTTATCTTTCCATCAGCTGGGCCATGGGAGTGTTCCTTTAATTCCACAATCAGACTGCTCAAAAACTCTAAAACAAGTGGCAAGAATGTTGGTGGATGTATTTGGAAAAATTGCTTGGCTTCTATCCTCTCAAACATCCAAAGAACATCCTCATAAAGCCCTAAGGCTTCAAGAGTTCTTTGATCAGCATATTTTGTGTTTACAATTCTCCTTTCCAGCAGTTTGTTATATCTTGCTTCTTGCATCTCATTCCTAAATGTGATCCCATATGGATTTTGGGATTGAAATGATCTACTAGGGGCTTTCCCCTTTTCTTTTCTTTTCTCTGGTTTTCTTTGGCAAATGGACTTTGTTCTTGGCATGTTGGCAATCAAGCTGCAAACTCACATTTTAATGGCAGCAAACAATAATGCAGTTCAATCGCAACATATCCATGAGTTCTAAGACATAAAAACAGGGCATGCAATCTAAACTTCATTCCGATATGGCATGTATGAATCATAGGTTCTTCATCACTAATTAAGCAAGTAGAAGGTGAAAATCAACTCAAAACTTAGCTCAAACTCCAAAAATCAACCGAAGTATGAGTGAACAGTAACTTCAAATGCGTTTATCGTGTTTCAGCCCCAATCAGTCACGAAATCTAACCAAATTCTTTTCAACAGCAAGAAATCGAAAGCCTATCCTCTAACGAGTGCATAGAAACAAAAATCATTCGAAAAGGTTAAGAATCGAGCGAGAATGAGAGAAAGGGGCAAAAACTTGCGAAAATTCGTCAAAGCGTAAAAATCAGAGAATCGAGTACCTAATCGACGGTGAAAGTTGAACAGAAGTGGTCGCTGGTGTCTTGAGGATGTCGGAGATGATCGGAAATCAAAGAACGGCTCAGAAACAAGGGATATCGAGGGTAAAAACCCTAAAAACGGTCCAGTCGAAACCTAAATATGGTACAGACTTGCGTGTCAGAAAGCGTTTTACGGCAGTGTGATACTTCACGGCAGGTACCGTAAAATCGACAAAGCTCTCTGTTCGAAATAGATTCCGGATTACGGCACCGTAAAATTGTTTACGGTGGGTGCCGTAATAAATTGAAAACCTTCTGTTCAAAAATGACGCGGAATTACGGTACCGTAAAGAAGTTTACGGTACCACCGTAAAATCTCGCCAATGTTCTGTTCGGAATGACATCAAAACTATGGTACCGTAAAATGCTTTACGGTACCGCCATAATATTCAAACAGTAAAGATTTTTTTTTTTTTGAAAAAGAAAAGCTAAAATTTCAAAAAAAATACGGCACGTAAACTACCTTACGGTAGTGCCATAAAAATGAAAGAACTCTCAGGTTGATTTTGGATCAGAAATACGGTACTGTGAAATCCTTTACGGTTGTACCGTAATTTTGTCGCACCTTTCTGTTCGTAAGCAGACTGAAATACAGTACCGTAAAATGCTTTACGGTACTGCCGTATTTTGCTCCAAATCACGAAAAACCTACAAAAATAAAATAAAAATTAGTCCTAAGCAAAAATTGAGTTAAAGAAAACAAAAATAAGGGTTAGAAAGCTTGGGTTGCCTCCCAAGAAGCGCTAATTTAAAGGTCATTAGCTTGACCCTTTAACACTCGGGTTTGATCGTGAATTTCTGGATCTCAACTCTGATCTTACAACATAAGGCTCGATCTTGAAACAGTATCCAAATCTGCTCAGAATTCTTTCTATTTTCTCAATCATCCTAGAGCCTTCTCTTCTTCTCTTCCTCTTTGGCTTTTTCTTCTTCTGCAATTTCTCATCAATACCCTCAAAAAGATTGTTAGATTCATTATTTGGGGTTTCATCAAACAAACTTGAAACATCATAAATTTCATCATTAAATATTTCAACACTACAACAAGATCCTGAGTATGAAAGTTTTTTTGTTGAATCATTAAGACTAAATTCAATCTTGTTATCACATATGTCAAAAGTAATCTTTCTTTGGTTCACATCAATGTTAGCCTTAGCTGTGGCCAAAAGTGGTCTTCCAAGAATGATAGGATTTCTAGAATTAACCTCCATGTCTAACACTACAAAATCTGCAGGTATGAAGAACTTACCTATCTGCACAGGAACATTTTCTAATATACCTACAGGATACTTCACCGATGAGTCCGCGAGCTGTAAGGATATGGATGTATGCTTTAGCTCTCCAAGATTTAGTTTCCTGTAAGTAGGAAGAGGCATTAGACTCACACTTGCACCGAGGTCACATAAGGCTCGGTCAAAAGATAGGGTGCCAATCGAACAAGGTATAGAAAAACTACATAGATCTTTCAGTTTAGGTGGCAGTTTGTTCTGTATGATTACACTACAATCTTCAGTTAAAGTAACAGTGCATGTGCCATAATCATCCAATTTTCTTTTACTAGACAAAATCTCTTTTAAAAATTTGGCATAAGATGGCATCTCAATAATAGCTTCAGTACAAGGAATGTTAACATAAAGCTTTTTCAGGATTTCAAGAAATTTGCCAAACTTTTTGTCTAGTTTATGTTGAACTAACCTTTGAGGAAAAGGTATAGGTGTTTGGTAAGGAGAAGGCAAATTAGGGTTAGGATTGTCTTTCTCACATTATTCCTCCCCTTTTGGTTCATCACCCTTTTGAGGTGATGAACAAGTTTGGGGTTTCTTATGTGAAGAAGATTCCCCTAACTCTAATTCTTCTTCATCAACAACAAGCCTTTTTTCAGTGTTTTCAAACCTCCCTCTAGGTTCTCCTAGTTGTTTCCCACTTCTAGTCATGATGGCATTACAGTGCTCCCTAGGGTTTATCTCAGATTTTTTATTCGAATATTGGATTAAAGCAAATCTATGAATTTAAATCCACAAACAAGAGAAGATAAAAAATTTGATGACTGAGGATAATCTGAGCCAATTGAAATTGAAATATCCAACAAGACATCAAGGTAGGACATCTTTTAAAATTAAATATCCGCTAAGCCATCAAGGCCGGATAAAGAATATATGAAAATCTTAATTTTCACAATAAAGTATTGTTTGGGAGGTACGTTTGTCGGCGTTTATCGTTGGGGTGTAACTTCTCAATATGATGTGTTTGTTAAGACTGAAATATCCAACAAGCCATCAAGGACGATGACTTTGCCCAATAAGCCATTGAGGCCGGGTGTATCTTTCAAACTGAATATCCAACAAACCGTCAACGTCAACTAGCTTTACCCAACAAGCCGTTGAGGCCTGGTATATTTCAAATCAAAATATCCAATAAGCCATTGAGACCGAGTATTTCTCAAATTGATTATTCAATAAGTCTTTGAGACCGGTGATAGCCCGAAAGGGAACACAACAAATCTGGCACGCGTGTACCTTGGACTAATCCTTGGTAACGGCACCAAAAACTTGTTGTTAAACCGCAAGTGCACGGGTATACGAAGTAATAAAAAAGTATCGAATCCACAGGGACCTACGTTGTCGAATACTAAATAGTTGATTTCTTACTATCTTGGCAAGTCGAGATCGTGAGAATAGCAATCGGTAACTAAAAGCGGGATTATCAGAGAGAAAAGCTGGGACTAGGGTTTCGTTCACTTAAACTTTTATGACTAGACATGAATAAGGATTTCGTTGATTCAATTTCATCATGAAGAAGATATTATCAAAGGATGAACTCAAGGATCACTTTCATGCATCCGAGCTCTAGAATCTCTAGTGGAGTCTCAAGGATCACTTTCGTGCATCCGAGTCTTGCGTCTAGTTTTGCTCAAGGACCTCCAACATTCCGATCTTTGCTTTCGCACAAGATCTCCATGTTTGACAAATAGACTCGATCTATAGATTCATGTTATAATCATGGCAATTATTTTACTAGAAAAGATCAAGATGGATCTAACCTAAGGAAGGGATCCTAACATGTAATTCTAGGGTTCCAAATTCTCAAGCAATTACCTTTCAGTCTCAAGCGAAAATTCTAAGAACATAATTAATAATATGAACTTAAAGAGAGTCTAAGCACAATTATTACATGAGCAAAATCATCATGCTAAAATCAAACTCAACGAAATATTGAAAAAGAAGTTATCTAATCATTAAAAGTCAAGTGAACTACTCCCCCATGTCCCAAGAGTAGTTTAAGCTAGCATGGCGAAGGAAATACAATATTCCATAATTTCAGAAAATTAAAAATCAACAAAAGGAAGAGTTTTTAGAAAATACGGCACGGCTGTGAAGTATTTCACAGCCGTAGTTTACAAAAGAAGGCGTGAACAGTGGTGGCGATCCTTCTTCCATTGATTTCTCCTCCAATTTGTCTCTTTTTGATCTGAAACTTCCGGCACATTGTCTCCTTCACCTGGTGATGCTTCGGTAGAAAAATCACGGCCGGAGGTCGTCTGGATCGAGCGCAGCGGCGAAACCCTCGGCGGCGGCGTGGATCGCGATTTCTCCCTCGACGATCGATCAAAATTGGGGCCTTTGGTCTCTCCGTAATCCTCTCATCCAAATCTCCCCTTTCACTTCTTATGGCATCGAATATAAACTTCTGGATCGTCCGCAATCATCTCCGCAAGGATCGGGCATGGACATTGACCTGGGCGTCGCGTTCAAAACCGATTTTACGGCCGTGTATTTGTTTACGGCTGGTGCCGTAAAATCTCTTGATTCTTCTGTGCCGATGTCATCTCAGAAAATATGGCCCGTAAACTAGTTTACGTCCAGTGCCATAATTTCAGGGAAACTTTCTGTTCTGAAGACGTCTGGAAAATACGGCCCGTAAACTGGTTTACGGTAGTGCCGTAAAATCGGCTAATGTTTCTGTTCTGACGCAATCCAAAATACGGTACCGTAATATTGCTTACGTTCGGTACCGTAAAATTGGGAAATCCTTCTGTTCGGAAATCATCACAAATTACGGCAGTGTTCGGATTTTACAGTACCATTTGGAATTACGGTACCGTAAAATAGATTACGGCACTACCATAATTTGCTGGCTTGCTCTGATTTGTGTGAAATTTCTTGGGTGATCTCCTCTTGATGATGAGAACTATTCCATGTATTTGATTTTGCTTGAAAACGCCTAAAATAGTGCCTTTTTGCCTGAAAAATATGAAAAACCAAAATAGAAGTAGACTTTACAATATTTTATGGATTTAGCATAAAAACAAGTAGAAAGATCCTCGATTTAGCATGAAAAGGTATCTAAAATGATGCAAAATATACTACATATTTCGGTGTCATCAACCAGATATCTTTCAAATCAAAATATCCAATAAGCCATTAAGGTCGGGTATTTCTCAATATGATTATCCAACAAGTCGTTGAGACCAGATATCTTTCAAATCAAAATATCCAACAAGCCACTGAAGCCGGATATCTTCCAAATCCAATACCCAACAAGTCATTGAGGCTGGGTATCTTCCAAACTGAATATCCAACAAGCCGTCATGGCCGGATATCTTTACCCAACAAGTCATTTAAGCCGGGTAATTTCTTAAGTTTGATATCCAACAAGTTGTCATAGCCAGATATCTTTACCCAATATGCCGTTGAATACCCAACAAGTTGTCATTTTGTTTAGTCATTTTATTTTATTTTATTTTATTTTATTTTATAACATAGATATCTCAATCCACGGTACTCTGATTTTCAGGGGTAATTAACAATGAGTGCTTACGCTCATTAGAAACCAGTACCCATTAAAATAAAAAGCCTTATTAATTTTAGGTGAATTTGATAAGGTCAAACATATTAATCACATGACCGAACATACTTGATTGAGGGCTCTAAAAAATTTAGAAAAATTAGGAAAATATGGGATATAAATCTAAGAGGAAGGTGAAGAGTTTGCACATAAAAGCCCTTGTTTCGTGACATTTTAGGAGGAGGAATTTGATGGCGAATAGGCAAGGGCAAAAGAACATGCGACAAGGGCTTTACGGAGGCATTTTGAGGCGATCTTGTGATGATTCTTCACGAAATCGAAGGAAAGAGTTTGCATCATCTTCTTCTAACTCTCCTTACTCCTAGTTTCTAATTTTCTAAGTCAATTTAAGAGATCTATGCTGAATTGTATGGCTGTTATAGCGTAAACCTTTTATTGGGACTCGGATGGAGCCCATTGACTTAATCTAGTATGAACTGACTTATTCTGATGTTTATGAGTTATTATGAGCATATTTAATCTAGTTGTGTTATTTGCATAGTCTTACCCAAATCAAGTAATTTTGTGTCTTGGATGTCACGATTAAGACCGCAAGGATAATCGTGTCGTCGGATTTGCTGGATAAGACTTTTAAACCTCTATCACAAAAGTAGTTAGGGATCAATCGAGGGAAACATAGTTTTTCATAGAACTTAATGGGTTTGCTTAATCAATCCAAGATGAGTAAGATTTTAATAATCCATGATATGCCATTCTGGCTCAACTTGTTTAAACAATTGTGAACCTTCTCTTAATCAATCCAATTGACCTTTCAAAAACAACTTTCACTTATCGATACCAAAGAATATTCTATAATTAACTCTTTAAAGCAAATTAGTCCTTAAACGGTTACCGACCCTTTCCTATTAGCATGATAACATTATTCAGAGTATACCGTAAGATAGTGCAATATAACTCATAACATAATTATAAGTAGTCAGTGGAGTTGTCCACTTGGCCTATAGTTTTCTCTTTTTCAATCCTTTTTTCTTCACTCTCTAGGGAGAACCGGTCATGGACATGATATTTAAATCAGTATCAATCTTTCTTCTGCAGGGTAGAAATAAAATTTTATAAATTTCCCTTTGTTACTTGATCGAAATAGATTTAAAGTATACCACAAGGTATAATATAACTCCTGTGTATCACACCAGAGGAGTTGGAGCAAGGCATAATCTGAAGTCCCGATATCTCTCAATTAGACACTCTTTCCATTTCCATCGTTGTTGTTTCCTATTTCTTTCGTCGACAACTTCATTTCCAAAACACAAAAAAATTGGTTGCTTGGTTTCTAAATATCAGAATAGTTAGCACTTGATGCAGTTCCTTGTGGGATCGATCTTATTGTATTATTTTGATAACGTCGTGCGCTTGTGGTGCATATATATCATCATCATAAAGCAACAAATATATAAAAGAATCATCAATCAACATTATGAAGTAAACACAACTATCAGATTGACTTCTATAATAGTAGTGAATAATCATGAAAGAATCAAACCATTATACAATTGACAAGGAGATAGTTTTAAACCATATGCAAGGTATCAATTAACCGTACTTTAATCAACTAAACAAAACTAGAATATAACTATACATAAATCAATTGGAAGCAAGACCTACAATATTCATGCATGTGACAAATCAAGGGTTCGGACAAACAAATGATATTCAGGATTTTGGTACTAGTGCTAGTACCAAAATTTTGGTACTAAACACATGAACCATGATTCTTTATTACTAGTATCGGTACCAAAATCCAAAAATTTTTATTAGAACTAGTACCAAGTTAAGTTATTTCTAATACCAAGTACAATAAAAATAGTAACAAGAGTCATTTTCCCTCCTAAGGTAAAATTAAGTTCCACACTCTGTTTGCCCAGAATCTTGGCACATCACTATTTTAGGTTACTCCATTTCATTGTAAACTTTGAACACCATCTTATTATTGAAACCACATATGATAGTGCTAGAATCTAACTGCTAGTCTTTTTACATAGAAATATTATCCATGTGAAGCTTTGTAATCATATAAACATACTCTTTATTTTCTATCTCCACCACAATAGTTCTATATTTGCTTAAATTTAAAGGGCCTGCAATTTTTTTTTTCACATTATTTCTTTACTAACTTTTTTTAGATAGTGGGTTTTATTTTATATTACATCTTCACATTATGATTGCATGAGGACCGTTAGAGGAATTCCTTACATTTGGAGCAACATAGACTTGGTTCACTTTTAAACTCAAATATAGTTAATCACTTGTTCAATTCTCATACTAAGTTTGCATGCGTGCAGTGAACTCCTTTATTATATATGCCTGAGTGTAAGGTTTTGCTACTATAGTCATCTACGTCAAAGGGAGTTTTAATTGTATTGCTTCCACTTTGACTGCATCAAAATTTTCAATTTTCAGATTAGTCATTTAGGAAACAGGAACCTCAAAAATCCTAACTCGATCCATAAGAAGCATGTTATTAAAAAAAAAAGAAAGAAAGTAAATTTGAAGTACTCTAATGCCAAGAAACTATAGGTATTTTTTTCCTATAATTGTATTTAGATTCAAGTATATCCAATACCTCTTTTGGTATCTTGTAACTTTGATAAACATTTTATAACCTTCTTGTAAGAGAGTTGAGAATGTAATCTCTACAAAACATCTCATCAGCCTCCTGCTCTACTTTATCTACAACAAATTTTTCTTTCATGATTTCAAAATATACTCTCTATAGTTGGCTACAATTAGAGTCTAGGGGATAGAAGAGGTTTAGCATGGTGAGAAGAGAAACTAAGATATTAGATCTTGCCATGGTGTAAAATTTGTATCATTGTACTAATCTAGTTTGAATGTCTCCACATGAAATTGTACCATCATGTTAGGATTTAAGTTTGCTTGCATCATTAACATTACCTCTACAAATGTTAGAAACATCTAAAGTGCAATGTGGCTTAGAAATCATTTTGAGAAACACGCATAGAGACAATTATATTTTTTTTTTATAATTCTGAATACCACCATGAAGTAATTTACATTTTGAATAGTTAAGTCTAACTGATGCAACTATTCCTCAGTTGAATTGATGCAATTATTCACATACAACCACCAAAATTAATAATTATGGTATTGATTGAATCACTGAAGGTAGGGCTATCCATTTGTGCCACCTCGAATTGAATAGAATTGGTTTGATTCAACCGAAAATTTTTTATATATTTTTTTTAAAAAAATTGAATTGATTTTATAAATAAATAATATTTAGCAGAACCGGCAAATGGCCCCAAGGTGCCATACAAGCAATTCTCTTATGAAGCCTTTGAAAGTTACAGTTACAATTTCCTTTTGCTTCCCATTGTCATTAAAGTGTGAGCAAAGCCTTCTTAATGTGTTGAACAAGTTTTATGAGCACTCATTAGTAATGTCAACACAAGCTTTATGAGCACTCATGTGCTGATGACGGCCAGCCTGTGATTATAATGACGGGCCGTGATCGCTTCCACCTCTTCACCTCTACTCATTTTTCACTCGATTGAAGGCTCTAAAAATTCTAACAAAATTCAAGAAAATTTTGAAATCAAAGCCTATGAGGAAGGTGAAGAGTAGGGCATAAAAGCCCTCTTTTTGTGATGATTAGGAGGAGAAATCAATGATAGAATGCATTAGGGCGAGAAGATCGGCAACAAGGGCTTTTGGAGGCGATTGTGGGTGATTTTACAATGATTCTTCCCCAATCCGGGAGGAAACATTTGCATCATCCTCTCCTATCTTCCCTTAGTTTTTGTTTCTTGTTTTCTTTGTTTATTTGAGAGATCTATATCGAATATCATGGCTATAATAGCTTAAACCTTTATTCGGGACTTGGACGGAGCCCACTGACTTGATCTTTCATATGAACTGAACTTATATGTTGTTATTGAGTTATTTCTGAGCATATTCTATCTTTCAATGTTATTTGCATGATTTGACGTCGATCAAGTAAACATATATTTTGGATGCCACGAGAAGTACCGATAAGAGAATCGTGACATTGGATCTACTAGATTGGACTTTTGAATGGCTAACACGAAAGTAGTTAGGATTCATTCGAGGGTAACATAGTTTATGGTAGAATTTAATGGATTTGCTTAAATCGATAAGTCAAGAAAGTAAGAGATCAATTTAAGTAGGTACTAGGTTGTGCTGCAGAAAAGGGGGCAACTTGTACTTTAGGGTAAATTCCTTATGCAATAAGAATAACTAATGCATTAGTTTCATTCAGTTTTGCTAAATCAGTTAGTGTGGAGAATTCCGAAGTCCCGATATCCCCCAATTAGACACTTTTTTCCATTTCTATCATTGTTGTTTCCTATTTCTTTCTTTGACAACTTCAATTCCAAAGCACAAAAATTTGGTTGCTTAGCTTCTAAATATCGGAATAGTTAGTACTTGATGTAGTTCCCTACGGGATCAATCATATTGTATTATTTCGATAACGTCGTGTGCTTACGGTGCGTATCAATCAACATCATAAAGCAATAAATATATAAAAGGGTCATCAATCAACTTTTTGAAGTAAACACAACTATCATATTGACTTCTATAATAGTTGTGATTAATCATGAAAGAATCAAACAATTATACAATTAACAAGGAGACAGTTTCAAACTATATGCAAGGTATCAATTAACTGTACTTTAATCAAATAAACAGAACTATAAAATAACTATACATAAAATAATTGTAAGCAAGACCTACAATATTCATGCATGTAACAAATCAAGGGCTTAGACAAAGGAATTATACTCAGGATTTTGGTACTGAACACATGATCGATGATACTTTTTTACTAGTAATGGTACCAAAATCCCAAAATTTATATTAATACTAGTACTAAGTTAAGCTATTTCTAATACCAAGTACGTGAAAAATATTAACAAGAATGATTTTCCTTCCTAAGGTAAAATTAAGTTCCACACTCGGTTTGCCCAAAATCTTGGCACATTACTATTTATGTTACTCCATTTCATTGTAAACTTTGAACAACATCTTATTATTGAAACAATGTATCATAGTGCTAGAATCGAAACACTAATCTTTTTACTTATTATCCATATGAAGCTTTGTAATCATACAAACATACTTTTATTTTCTATCTCCACCATGATAGTCTAATAATTGGTCAAATTTAAAGGGCCTGCATTATTTTTGTCACATTATTTCTTTACTAACTTTTTCTATGTAGTGGGTTTTCTTTTATATAGCATCTTCACATTATGATTGCATGAGGACCGCTAGAGGAATTCCTTACATTTGGAGCAACAGAGACTTGGTTAACTTTTAAACTCAAATATATTAATCACTTGTTCAGTTCTCATACTAAGTTTGCATGCATGCTATGAACTCCCATATTATACATGCCTGAGTGTAAGGTTTTGCTACTATAGTCATCCACGTCAAAGGGAGTTTTAATTGCATTGCTTCCACTTTGACTGAATCAAAATTTTCAATTTTCAAATTTGTCATTTAGGAAACAAGAACCTCAAAAAATTCTAACTCGATCCATAAGAAGCATGTTATAAAAAAAAGAGAGAAAAAAGTAAATTTGAAGTACTCTAATGCCAAGAATCTATAGGTATTTTTTTTCCTATAATTGTATTTAGATTCAAGTATATCCAATACCTCTTTTGGTATCTTGTAATTTTGATAAACATAATATAACCTTCTTGTAAGAGAGTTGAGAATGTAATCTCTACTGAACATCTCATCAGCCTCCTACTCTACTTTATCTGCAACAAATTTTTCTTTCAAGATTTCAAAATATACTCTCTATAGTTGGCTACAATTAGAGTTTAGGGGATAGAAGAGGTTTAGCAAGGTGAGAAGCTAAGAAATCTGATCTTGCCATGGTGTAAAATTTGTGTCATCGTACTAATCTAGTTTGAATGTCTCCACATGAAACTGTACCATCATGTTAGTATTTAAGTTTCCTTGCATCATTAACATTACCTCTACAAATCTTAGAAAAATCTAAAGTTCAATGTAGCTAAGAAATCATTTTGACAAACACACATAGAGAGAATTATAATTTTTCTATAATTCTTAATACCAACATGAAGCAATTGCATGAGGACCACTAGAGGAATTCCTTACTGTTATATCCCAAGTTTTTGGAAAAATAATTTTAGAAAATCAAAAACTGTATTTTGGAATTTTGGGGATTTTTCTGGAATTTTTTTGGAATTTTTTTAAAGGTTTAAAAATTTGATTTTGATTTAAAAACTTTGATTTGCGCTCATGGGAGTTCGAACCCGCGACACGCCAAGTTTTCTGGCTCAGCTCGACCACCAGGCTAATTTGTGTTTTGTGATTAAAACCGCACCGAGCTTTGTTGAGTTTAATTTAATGGGGACCGAGCGAACTCATCGTCTTCCCCGTTGTTTTCGGTGACTGATTCTTCGGCGGCGACCAGCTATTCTGGGTCGCGTTCCTTGCTATTAATTGAGCTCTTCTGCTCCTCTTGGCGAGGCGAGAACCCTAGAAAGTCTTTGAGCCATGATGCGCCGTCCGGAGCAAGAAATCAAGCTCGAACCAGTTGCCGGCACAGCCTTGAGTTTCAGTTTTCCAACGCCCTCTTCGATACATGTTTTCTGTTCCAGACCTACGATTTAGCTTCATATCGAGGTAAGATTGTTTTCCGAATGTTTTGGCGAAGTTCTGTAGAGTTTTGGTGTTGTTTTCTGTATCGACGGCGGTGGCGCCACCGTCGATAGTTTTGGCGTCTGCAAAAGCTTCGGTCGTGCGTGGATAGCTCACCGAAGCCACCGCAGAAGCCTCGCTTCATCGCCAGATGTCTTCTGGTAAAGTCTAGAAGCGAATCGACGCTCGACGCGCTCTCAGGAGCTCGCCGGCGCAAGCGACGGACGCAAGTCCGGCCGCCTTGCACGGTGGCGATGGGGCGGCGCGGGAGAGCAGGCCGGTTCGGTCTAATTTAGGGTTTGAGTCTGGTTTATTCAGAAATAAACCCGATTCGCAGAGTTTTGGAATTGATTTGGTGCTGCTCAACAAATTGAGCGGTTCAATTTCAATTTCGGCCCAGTTATTGAATTCGGACCGGTTCGACCTCGATTCGGTCGAATCTGGGCCGGTTTAGGTAGCCATTGGAAAGCTTGTGAAATATCCCATCCAATGGTACCTAGTGTATCCCTAGATGAGTTGTATATTTTGTGTAATTTTGGTTTCAATTTTCAATTTGGTTTGGTTCAGGGTGAATCTGACCAGTTCACTGCAATTCAGCCCGGTTCAGTGGCTTTTGGGTCTGGTTCACTGGATCCGAAGTTGGTTCCTTAAGTTTTGAGATGTTTCGCTTCTGTTGGTGATCTCTGTTTTCATGTTTGAATCTTATTTGATGAAGTTCATGTATAAATCTATGTTTCAGACCAGTTGATCCAGTGTTTGGCTTGCTTCATTTGATAACTAGTTTTCTTAGCTTTTCAAAGGTAAGACCTCAAACTAGATTTCTGTAGATAAAGGTTTGTTATCCTTGTTTCCGTTGACGCGGATAGTATAGCATCTTGTACATATCAAAGATTTGCAAGTTGATTATTGACATATCAGTTTTGTACTTTGTATACCAGTCAAGTATGTTTCTAGCATGTTATTGTTATCAAAATCCACGTTTGCAAACAGTATATCTGCATAACCAGTTTCAAGTATCCACATGTGTGGACAGTTTCAGTTATCAAGTATCCACGAGAGTGGACAGTTGCATGTTATTGAGCACATACCCAGTAGTGTCCACGTTGTGGACAGATCGGGGTCCCAAGTTAGCATGCACTGGGATTCATGACGCATGGTAGCGCGTGTGTTCACCATGTAAGGTGTGATACATCTTATCATGTGTATTCGGGGTGACGACCCCACAAGCCAGTAGGTATTGCTCACAGTTGATTTATGCATGATATCAGTTTTCATATTTGACACAGATAACCCAGTTGCACCAGTGTATCTAATTTCTCATAGTGGTTTCATTGCATGATATCAGCTTTTGTATTTGATCATAAATAACCAGTTGATTAAGTTCATGCAGTTGCAATATAGTTTTCAGTTTACAGCTTTTAGTTTACAGTTCCAGTTTACAGCCTTCAGTTTATAGTTTCCAGCTTTCAGTTTACAGTTTTCAGTATTCAGTTGTTACAGTTTTATTGTTCATGCCTCTTGCTAGTGTTCCCTCCTTTGAATCTAAGGGACTACCCTTTCTTCTGGGGAGAGGCTTACTCAGCAAAGCTTTGTTGAGTCTTGTTGATATTGCAGGTACTGGTCTGGCCTAAGGAAATCAAGGCTTGGATTTAAAGTATTGCTTGAGGACTTATTCTTGAAGATTGTGATTCTTGTACTAAAAACTTATTAGCTGAGATCTAAGTATTGTAAAAAGTTTTTGTAGCAGTCAATCTTATGTTGTTGTTCCTAGATTTTAAAGTTATAATAGAATGCTTTAGTTATATTCTAGTCTTGGTACTAGGGTGTAACACTTACATTTGGAGCAACAGAGACTTGGTACACTTTTGAACTCAAATTTAGTTAGTCTTGTTCAGTTATCATACTAAATTTTCATGTGTGTTGTGAACTCCTTTATTATATATACCTGAGTGTAAGGTTTTGCTCCTATAATCATCCAAGTCAAAGGGAGTTTTAATAGTATTGCTTCCACTTGGACTACATCAGAAATTTCAATTTTTAGATTAGTCATTTAGGAAACCAGAATCTCAAAAATTCTAACTCGATCAATAATATGCATGTTTAAAAAAAAGGAAGAAAGAAAGTAAATTTAAAGGACACTAATGCTAATGATCTGTAGGCACTTTTTCAACCCAAATTCAATCGCCGAAGGTAGGGCTATCCATATGCATCACCTCAAATTGAATCGAATTGGTTTGATTCAACCCAAATTTTTTTATATATATTTCTTTACAAAAATTGAATTGATTTTATAACAAAATAATATTTAGCTGAACCAAAAATTTTAGGTTCGGTTCCATTGGACTTAAACTAAATTAAGTTACTAATATATTTTTATATTTTTAAAATAGTGTAATACTAAATATAAAATTTTAAAAATATTTATTTAATTTTGGTTTAATCAGTTCAAACTAAAATTTTATTGTGGAACTGAAAACTGACCTGATTTTTTTTTTAGAATTTCAATCTGAACCAAATTGAACCTATTTGAGTTGGAACAAAATTTTGTTCGATTTGAGTTCTTGAGTTGACCCGGCAAATGGATAGCCTTATCGAATGGCCCCAAGGTGCCATACAAGCAATTCTCTTATGAAGCGTTTGAAAGTTACAGTTACAATTTCCTTTTGCTTCCCATTGTCATTAAAGTGTGAGCAAAGCCTTCTTAATATGTTGAACAAGTTTTATGATCACTCATTAGTAATGTCAACACAAGCTTTATGAGCACTCATTAATGATGTCTTCAGTGCTTATTTTTCTTTTTTTTTTTATTTTGCAAATTGCAAACCTTGAAACACCATGTAGCTGTTCACATATGAAAAAGTGCTCATTATATCGCACTCAAATTTTTAAACATTATTTTAGTGCGATATTAGGCTTTATAAATTTTAAATTATTATAGTGAATAACATTGATTTCTAAATTACAACAAGTGATTAACTAATTAAGTCATTTCAACTTTGTTTAGTATGATTAATTTAATCAACTAAATATAGGATATAACATTTTAGTTGTTTTGGAATGAATAATATGTGGCTTATGAATATATCATAATAATCTATGTTAGTGGTAAGAAAAAAAAAATGAAAATTCATTATGAAAACATAATTATTTAGTCACTTGAAAGATAATCTATGTTAGCAGTTTCATAAAAACATTATATAACAGCATATTCGTTATTCAATCTATGTCAACCACCAAAATTCATTATGATAGGTGTTTGTTGTATGTATTCTCTTTTGTTTATGCATATTTAGAGAGAAGATTGCGCACAAGTAACTAAGAAGTCCTTTACCATTTATGATAAATATTTATGTTATTCATTGATTTTAATTTTGCAATTAAATGCAATATAATTAAGTTTATATGTTTCATACTTATAATTCATCCGTTAATACGTTTTTTTCTACATCAGTTTAAAAACAAAGTTACTTAAACACGTGGAATTTAGAATCTAGAGTAAATCAAAGAAAGTAATTGTTAGGTCATATCCGACACTAAGTTTACTTAAATTATGGCTATGCACCCCCTTCGTCTTAGTCTCACATTTTTCTTTGTCGTGGCAATATTTCTTTCACCAACAATTGCTCGCGAACTTCCTTCTCCACCACCTTCAAATAATGATCAATTGTTTAATTTAATTTGTAAGTAATTATATCAGTTTTTATTATTATCTTAATTGTCTTGAAAATTCTCGATTTTTATTTTTACAAACTGAAAAATAAATCTGCTTAGTGTTTTGTTTTATACCATCTTAATAATCTTAACAATTCAAATATATATACATATATATGATATTTAGAAAGTATTAAATATTCAATTGCTTGAAATTTTTGGCATAATGAATTTTGCTTATTAAATATAAACTTCGATTTATACATTATTTAACTTCAATTTTTGTATTATACAGCTTCCACGTATCTAGGAGAAAAAGGTGGATACAAGTATATACTTTTGAAAGTGAATCCATTCTTATTAAATATTTATTAAGCAACAATTCTCGACTCGCTAATGATTTGTCACCAACAATTTATTAAGCAATACTTGCAAATTTATGTAAAACTTGCTATGAAAGGTTGATTGTTGTTTCATCATAATAAAATCAAATATTTATACATTATTTCTATGAGATATTAGACTTTATAAAATTTAAATTGTTGTTATTATGCCTAATGAACTACAGGTGATTAACTAATCAAGTCATTTGAAGCAAAAATGTAAACATCATTTTATTATTATTATTATTATTCTTTATTTTTGGACACGCATAACATGTGGCTTTTTAATGTATAATAATAAGCAATATTAATGGTAATTGAAACAAAAATAAGAAAAATTCATTAAGGAAACATTATTGTTTGTTCAATTCAATCCAACCTATCTATATAAGTAATGGGGCATCATTATTAATACATAGTTTTATAAAAATATTATATAATAATATATAAAAAAAATTATTCAACTGCTGTGAACCGCCAAATATATATATAACATAAAATTATCACTAATAAATAATTGTGATTAATTCTTTAAATTTACACGTTAAAATTATTTAGAACCCCTTATTAAGTCATACAGTACATTAACATGTTTTTATGTCTAGACCATTTCAATATTTTTTTAAAATTTTTCATTAATAGAAATAGTGAATTATAAATTAAAAATTAAAACATTGTTTCATTGATCAATGATCAATGCTAAAATAGCTTGGAGACGTGTTATTAATATATTTTACTTTTAAAATATTGTTGAACCAAAATACCTTTTCAATTACAAATATGCCCTCAAAGATTGAAATAGTTTAGAGAAGAGTAACTCGCAAATCTTACTTACAAATTGTAGTCGGCATTAGAAAAAGGGGCTAAAGCGTGACCATCATTCTGAATCACATATAAGTAAATTAATTGTTCTCAGACAGTGTGTACTAGTATGACTCTAGTTTTAGCAATATTGTTGAGTAAGCCTCTCCCCTGTACTTATAGATAGTGCTAATAACAAAATCAAGAACATGAATAACTTGGTGCAAGTTATCAATTAATTGTTCTTCAATCAACCAACCAGAACTAGAATATAACTATACATAAATCAATTGGAAGCAAGACCAACAATATTCAAGCATGCAACAATCAGGGGCTTTGATAATGAAATTACGTACTGCTTTAGTGGTGTCAAGGACTTATTTTATAAAATCCTAATAGGTTTGATTTACTTCAATATCAACTAGTAGGTCCAAATAAGTAGATTGCTTGATCTACATTATTAATAGGGATGTGCATCAGGATTTCGGTACTAGTACCAGTAACAAAATTTTGTTAGCGAACTCACGAACCATTATGTTTTTATGTACCAATAGTAGTACCAAAATACCAAAATTTATATTAGTATTAGTACCGAGTTAAGTTCTTTCAAATACCAAGTACATGAAAAATATTAACAAGAGTGAGTTTCCTTCCTAAGGAGAAATTAGGGTCCTGTTTGGCCCCACTGTTAATAAATTTATAACTGTGCTAAATTGATTTGTGATGTACTACATTGCACTGTTCAAAATTATAAGATGCTTGATTAATAACTTTTTAACTGCTTTTAAAATTTAAAATAATAAATAAATATATTATTTTAAATTATTCAAAATAATAATATATTTTATTTGTATTTAGCATTGAAATTTTGAATTTTTGAAAATAATAATAATTAAAATTTTAAATGAAATCATGAATTATTTTTTCAAAGAAGTAGAAGCTGCAAAAGCATCAAATTGTAGCTTTCCCTACTTATGCTTTTTTACTATTTTTTTTCTGCTTCTCCTTTTTATTACTAAACAATTTTCTACCTTCTTTGTACTTAACAGCTACTTAAAAGCAGCTTAAAAGCAGGGCCAAACATGCTAGAATTTTTTCTCTAACATTATTGATTTGTGGGAGCATTTGTTAATTAATTAATGGGCCCATAACATCTCATTATTGAATGTTAAAGATGGCCTGTGTAGCCCGCGGGTTTTAAGAGGAATCACTATTGGATATTGGATTCTTCACCTTGGGTTTGAGAGAAATCCTTATTGGATTATGCATTTCGCACCCGAAACCCAAAACTCATTTATGGGAGGAGCTTAGGGTTTTTCCATTATAAATATGGGTTAGGTCCCAACTTGGACTGCAACAGAAATTTCAATTTTTAGATTAGTCATTTAGGATACCAGAATCTCAAAAATTCTAACTCGATCAATAATAAGCATGTTAAAAAAAAGGAAGAAAAAGGTAAATTTATCCGACACTAATGCCAATAATCTATAGGCACTTTTTCAACCCAAATTGAATCGCCGAAGGTAGGGCTATCCATTTGCATCACCTCAAATTGAATCGAATTGATTTGATTCAACCCAAATTTTTTTATAGATATTTCTTTACAACAATTGAATTGATTTTCTAACACAATAATATTTAGCTGAACCAAAAATTTTAGGTTCGGTTCCATTGGACTTAGACTAAATTAAGTTACTAATATATTTTTATATTTTAAAAATAGTATAATACTAAAAATATAATTTTAAAAATAATGATTTAATTTTGGTTTAATCAGTTCAAACCAAAATTTTATTGTGGAACTAAAAATTGACCTAATTTTTTTTTTAGAATTTCAATCTAAACCAAATTGAGCCTGTTTGGGTTGGAACAAAATTTTGTTCAATTTGAGTTCTCGAGTTGACCCGGCAAATGGATATCCTTATCGAATCGCCCCAAGGTGCCATACAAGCAATTCTCTTATGAAGCGTTTGAAAGTTACTGTTACAATTTCTTTTTGCTTCCCATTGTCGTTAAAGTGTGAGCAAAGCCTTCTTAATGTGCTGAACAAGTTTTATGAGCGCTCATTAGTAATGTCAACACAAGCTTTATGAGCACTCATTAATGATGTCTTCAGTGCTTATTTTTATTTTTTTTTTCTTTTGCAAATTGCAAAACCTTGAAACACCATGTAGCTGTTCACATATGAAAAAGTGCTCTTTATATCGCACTCAAATCTTTATACATTATTTTAGTGCGATATTAGGCTTTATAAATTTTAAATTGTTATAGTGAATAACATTGATTTCTAAATTACAACAAGTGATTTACTAATTAAGTCATTTGAACTTTGTTTAGTATGATTAATTTAATCAACTAAATATAGGATATAACATTTTAGTTGTTTTGGAATGAATAATATGTGGCTTATGAATATATCATAATAATCTATGTTAGTGGTAAGAAAAAAAAATGAAAATTCATTATGAAAACATAATTATTTAGTCACTTGAAAGATAATCTATGTTAGCAGTTTCATAAAAATATTATATAATGGCTTATTCATTATTCAATCTATGTCAACCACCAAAATTTATTATGTTAGGTGTTTGTTGTATGTATTCTCTTTTGTTTTTGCATATTTAGAGAGAAGATTGTGCACAAGTAACTAAGAAGTGCTTTGGCATTTATGATAAATATTTATGTTATTCATTGATTTTAATTTTGCAATTAAATGCATTATAATTAAGTTTATATGTTTCATACTTATAATTCATCCGTTAATACGTTTTTTTCTACATCAGTTTAACAACAAAGTTACTTAAACAAGTGGAATTTAGAATCTAGAGTAAATCAAAAAAAGTAATTGTTAGGTCATATCCGGCACTAAGTTTACCTAAACTATGGCTATGCATCCCCTTCGTCTTAGTCTCACACTTTTCTTTGTCGTGGCAATATTTCTTTCACCAACAATTGCTCGCGAACTTTCTTCTCCACCACCTTCAAATAATGATCAATTGTTTAATATAATTTGTAAGTAATTATATCAGTTTTTATTATTATCTTAATTGTCTTGAAAATTCTCGATTTTTATTTTTACAAACTGAAAAATAAATCTGCTTAGTGTTTTGTTTTATACCATCTTAATAATCTTAACAATTCAAATATATATACATATATATGATCTTTAGAATGTATTTAATATTCAATTGCTTGGAATTTTTGGCATAATGAATTTTGCTTATTAAATATAAACTTCGATTTATACATTATTTAACTTCAATTTTTGTATTATACAGCTTCCACGTATCTAGGAGAAAAAGGTGGATACAAGTACATACTTTTGAAAGTGAATCCATTCTTATTGCCTCGACTCGCTAATGATTTGTCACCAACAATTTATTAAGCAATACTTGCAAATTTATGTAATACTTGCTATGAAAGGTTGATTGTTGTTTCATCATAATAAAATCAAGTATTTATACATTATTTCTATGAGATATTAGACTTTATAAAATTTAAATTGTTGTTATTATGCCTAATGAACTACAAGTGATTAACTAATCAAGTCATTTGAAGCAAAAATGTAAACATCATTTTATTATTATTATTCTTCTTTATTTTTACACACGCATAACTTGTGGCTTTTGAATGTATAATAATAAGCTATATTAATGGTAATTGAAACAAAAATAAGAAAAATTCATTAAGGAAACATTATTGTTTGTTCAATTCAATCCAACCTATCTATATAAGTAATGGGGCATTATTATTAATACATAGTTTTATAAAAATATTATATAATAATATATAAAAAAAATTATTCAACGGCTGTGAACCGCCAAATATATATATAACATAAAATTATCACTAATAAATAATTTTGATTAATTCTTTAAATTTACACGTTAAAATTATTTAGAACCCCTTATTAAGTCATAGAGTACATTAACATGTTTTTATGTCTAGACCATTTCAATATATTTTTTAAATTTTTCATTAATAAAAATAGTGAATTATAAATTAAAAACTAAAACATTGTCTAATTGATCAATGATTAATGCTAAAATAGCTTGGAGACGTGTTATTAATATATTTTACTTTTAAAATATTGTTGAACCAAAATACCTTTTCAATTACAAAAATGCCCTCGAAGATTGAAATAGTTTAGAGAAGAGTAACTCGCAAATCTTACTTACAAATTGTAGTCGGCATTAGAAAAAGGGGCTAAAGCGTGACCATCATTCTGAATCACATATAAGTAAATTAATTGTTCTCAGACAGTGTGTACTAGTATGACTGTAGTTTTAGCAATATTGTTGAGTAAGCCTCTCCCCTGTACTTATAGATAGTGCTAATAACAAAATCAAGAACATGAATAACTTGGTGCAAGTTATCAATTAATTGTTCTTCAATCAACCAACCAGAACTAGAATATAACTATACATAAATCAATTGGAAGCAAGACCAACAATATTCATGCATGCAACAATCAGGGGCTTTGATAATGAAATTACGTACTGCTTTAGTGGTGTCAAGGACTTATTTTATAAAATCCTAATAGGTTTGATTTACTTCAATATCAACTAGTAGGTCCAAATAAGTAGATTGATTGATCTACATTATTAATAGGGATGTGCATCAGGATTTCGGTACTAGTACTAGTAACAAAATTTTGTTAGCGAACTCACGAACCATTATGTTTTTATGTACCAATAGTAGTACCAAAATACCAAAATTTATATTAGTATTAGTACCGAGTTAAGTTCTTTCAAATACCAAGTACATGAAAAATATTAACAAGAGTGAGTTTCCTTCCTAAGGAGAAATTAGGGTCCTGTTTGGCCCCGCTGTTAATAACTTTATAACTGTGCTAAATTGATTTGTGATGTACTACATTGCACTGTTCAAAAATATAAGATGCTTGATTAATAACTTTTTAACTGCTTTTAAAATTTAAAATAATAAATAAATATATTATTTTAAATTATCAAAAATAATAATATATTTTATTTTTATTTAGCATTGAAATTTTGAATTTTTGAAAATAATAATACTTAAAATTTTAAATGAAATCATGTGAATTATTTTTTCAAAGAAGTAGAAGCTGCAAAAGCATCAAATTGTAGCTTTCCCTACTTATGCTTTTTTACTATTTTTTTCTGCTTCTCCTTTTTATTACTAAACAATTTTCTACCTTCTTTGTACTTAACAGCTACTTAAAAGCAGCTTAAAAGCAGGGCCAAACATGCTAGAATTTTTGGTCTAACATTATTGATTTGTGGGAGCATTTGTTAATTAATTAATGGGCCCATAACATCTCATTATTGAATGTGAAAGATGGCCTGTGTAGCCCGCGGGTTTTAAGAGGAATCACTATTGGATATTGGATTCTTCACCTTGGGTTTGAGAGAAATCCTTATTGGATTATGCATTTCGCACCCGAAACCCAAAACTCATTTATGGGAGGAGCTTAGGGTTTTTCCATTATAAATATGGGTTAGGTCCCCACTTGGACTGCAACAGAAATTTCAATTTTTAGATTAGTCATTTAGGATACCAAAATCTCAAAAATTCTAACTCGATCAATAATAAGCATGTTAAAAAAAAGGAAGAAAAAGGTAAATTTAAACGACACTAATGCCAATAATCTATTGGCACTTTTTCAACCCAAATTGAATCGCCGAAGGTAGGGCTATCCATTTGCATCACGTCAAATTGAATCGAATTGATTTGATTCAACCCAAATTTTTTTATAGATATTTCTTTACAACAATTGAATTGATTTTCTAACACAATAATATTTAGCTGAACCAAAAATTTTAGGTTCGGTTCCATTGGACTTAAACTAAATTAAGTTACTAATATATTTTTATATTTTTAAAATAGTATAATACTAAAAATATAATTTTAAAAATAATGATTTAATTTTGGTTTAATCAGTTCAAACCAAAATTTTATTGTGGAACTAAAAACTGACCTAATTTTTTTTTTAGAATTTCAATCTAAACCAAATTGAGCCTGTTTGGGTTGGAACAAAATTTTGTTCGATTTGAGTTCTCGAGTTGACCCGGCAAATGGATATCCTTATCGAATCGCCCCAAGGTGCCATACAAGCAATTCTCTTATGAAGCGTTTGAAAGTTACTGTTACAATTTCTTTTTGCTTCCCATTGTCATTACAGTGTGAGCAAAACCTTCTTAATGTGCTGAACAAGTTTTATGAGCGCTCATTAGTAATGTCAACACAAGCTTTATGAGCACTCATTAATGATGTCTTCAGTGCTTATTTTTATTTTTTTTTTCTTTTGCAAATTGCAAAACCTTGAAACACCATGTAGCTGTTCACATATGAAAAAGTGCTCTTTATATCGCACTCTAATCTTTATACATTATTTTAGTGCGATATTAGGCTTTATAAATTTTAAATTGTTATAGTGAATAACATTGATTTCTAAATTACAACAAGTGATTTACTAATTAAGTCATTTGAACTTTGTTTAGTATGATTAATTTAATCAACTAAATATAGGATATAACATTTTAGTTGTTTTGGAATGAATAATATGTGGCTTATGAATATATCATAATAATCTATGTTAGTGGTAAGAAAAAAAAATGAAAATTCATTATGAAAACATAATTATTTAGTCACTTGAAAGATAATCTATGTTAGCAGTTTCATAAAAACATTATATAATAGCTTATTCATTATTCAATCTATGTCAACCACCAAAATTCATTATGTTAGGTGTTTGTTGTATGTATTCTCTTTTGTTTTTGCATATTTAGAGAGAAGATAGTGCACAAGTAACTAAGAAGTGCTTTGGCATTTATGATAAATATTTATGTTATTCATTGATTTTAATTTTGCAATTAAATGCAATATAATTAAGTTTATATGTTTCATACTTATAATTCATCCGTTAATACGTTTTTTTCTACATCAGTTTAACAACAAAGTTACTTAAACAAGTGGAATTTAGAATCTAGAGTAAATCAAAGAAAGTAATTGTTAGGTCATATCCGGCACTAAGTTTACCTAAACTATGGCTATGCATCCCCTACGTCTTAGTCTCACACTTTTCTTTGTCGTGGCAATAATTCTTTCTCCAACAATTGCTCGCGAACTTCCTTCTCCACCACCTTCAAATAATGATCAATTGTTTAATATAATTTGTAAGTAATTATATCAGTTTTTATTATTATCTTAATTGTCTTGAAAATTCTCGATTTTTATTTTTACAAACTGAAAAATAAATCTCCTTAGTGTTTTGTTTTATACCATCTTAATAATCTTAACAATTCAAATATATATACATATATATGATCTTTAGAATGTATTAAATATTCAATTGCTTGGAATTTTTGGCATTATGAATTTTGCTTATTAAATATAAACTTCGATTTATACATTATTTAACTTCAATTTTTGTATTATACAGCTTCCACGTATCTAGGAGAAAAAGGTGGATACAAGTACATACTTTTGAAAGTGAATCCATTCTTATTGCCTCGACTCGCTAATGATTTGTCACCAACAATTTATTAAGCAATACTTGCAAATTTATGTAATACTTGCTATGAAAGGTTCATTGTTGTTTCATCATAATAAAATCAAGTATTTATACATTATTTCTATGAGATATTAGACTTTATAAAATTTAAATTGTTGTTATTATGCCTAATGAACTACAAGTGATTAACTAATCAAGTCATTTGAAGCAAAAATGTAAACGTCATTTTATTATTATTATTCTTCTTTATTTTTGGACAGGCATAACATGTGGCTTTTGAATGTATAATAATAAGCTATATTAATGGTAATTGAAACAAAAATAAGAAAAATTCATTAAGGAAACATTATTGTTTGTTCAATTCAATCCAACCTCTCTATATAAGTAAAGGGTCATTATTATTAATACATAGTTTTATAAAAATATTATATAATAATATATAAAAAAAATTATTCAACTGCTGTGAACCGCCAAATATATATATAACATAAAATTATCATTAATAAATAATTGTGATTAATTCTTTAAATTTACACGTTAAAATTATTTAGAACCCCTTATTAAGTCATAGAGTACATTAACATGTTTTTATGTCTAGACCATTTCAATATTTTTTTAAAATTTTTCATTAATAAAAATAGTGAATTATAAATTAAAAACTAAAACATTGTTTAATTGATCAATGATCAATGCTAAAATAGCTTGGAGACGTGTTATTAATATATTTTACTTTTAAAATATTGTTGAACCAAAATACCTTTTCAATTACAAAAATGCCCTCGAAGATTGAAATAGTTTAGAGAAGAGTAACTCACAAATCTTACTTACAAATTGTAGTCGGCATTAGAAAAAGGGGCTAAAGCGTGACCATCATTCTGAATCACATATAAGTAAATTAATTGTTCTCAGACAGTGTGTACTAGTATGACTTAGTTTTAGCAATATTGTTGAGTAAGCCTCTCCCCTGTACTTATAGATAGTGCTAATAACAAAATCAAGAACCTGAATAACTTGGTGCAAGTTATCAATTAATTGTTCTTCAATCAACCAACCAGAACTAGAATATAACTATACATAAATCAATTGGAAGCAAGACCAACAATATTCATGCATGCAACAATCAGGGGCTTTGATAATGAAATTACGTACTGCTTTAGTGGTGTCAAGGACTTATTTTATAAAATCCTAATAGGTTTGATTTACTTCAATATCAACTAGTAGGTCCAAATAAGTAGATTGATTGATCTACATTATTAATAGGGATGTGCATCAGGATTTCGGTACTAGTACCAGTAACAAAATTTTGTTAGCGAACTCACGAACCATTATGTTTTTATGTACCAATAGTAGTACCAAAATACCAAAATTTATGTTAGTATTAGTACCGAGTTAAGTTCTTTCAAATACCAAGTACATGAAAAATATTAACAAGAGTGAGTTTCCTTCCTAAGGAGAAATTAGGGTCCTGTTTGGCCCCGCTGTTAATAACTTTATAACTGTGCTAAATTGATTTGTGATGTACTACATTGCACTGTTCAAAATTATAAGATGCTTGATTAATAACTTTTTAACTGCTTTTAAAATTTAAAATAATAAATAAATATATTATTTTAAATTATTCAAAATAATAATATATTTTATTTGTATTTAGCATTGAAATTTTGAATTTTTGAAAATAATAATACTTAAAATTTTAAATGAAATCATGAATTATTTTTTCAAAGAAGTAGAAGCTGCAAAAGCATCAAATTGTAGCTTTCCCTACTTATGCTTTTTTACTATTTTTTTTCTGCTTCTCCTTTTTATTACTAAACAATTTTCTACCTTCTTTGTACTTAACAGCTACTTAAAAGCAGCTTAAAAGCAGGGCCAAACATGCTAGAATTTTTGCTCTAACATTATTGATTTGTGGGAGCATTTGTTAATTAATTAATGGGCCCATAACATCTCATTATTGAATGTGAAAGATGGCCTGTGTAGCCCGCGGGTTTTAAGAGGAATCACTATTGGATATTGGATTCTTCACCTTGGGTTTGAGAGAAATCCTTATTGGATTATGCATTTCGCACCCGAAACCCAAAACTCATTTATGGGAAGAGCTTAGGGTTTTTCCATTATAAATATGGGTTAGGTCCCCACTTGGACTGCAACAGAAATTTCAATTTTTAGATTAGTCATTTAGGATACCAAAATCTCAAAAATTCTAACTCGATCAATAATAAGCATGTTAAAAAAAAGGAAGAAAAAGGTAAATTTAAACGACACTAATGCCAATAATCTATTGGCACTTTTTCAACCCAAATTGAATCGCCGAAGGTAGGGCTATCCATTTGCATCACCTCAAATTGAATCGAATTGATTTGATTCAACCCAAATTTTTTTATAGATATTTCTTTACAACAATTGAATTGATTTTCTAACACAATAATATTTAGCTGAACCAAAAATTTTAGGTTCGGTTCCATTGGACTTAAACTAAATTAAGTTACTAATATATTTTTATATTTTTAAAATAGTATAATACTAAAAATATAATTTTAAAAATAATGATTTAATTTTGGTTTAATCAGTTCACACCAAAATTTTATTGTGGAACTAAAAACTGACCTAATTTTTTTTTTAGAATTTCAATCTAAACCAAATTGAGCCTGTTTGGGTTGGAACAAAATTTTGTTCGATTTGAGTTCTCGAGTTGACCCGGCAAATGGATATCCTTATCGAATCGCCCCAAGGTGCCATACAAGCAATTCTCTTATGAAGCGTTTGAAAGTTACTGTTACAATTTCTTTTTGCTTCCCATTGTCATTACAGTGTGAGCAAAGCCTTCTTAATGTGCTGAACAAGTTTTATGAGCGCTCATTAGTAATGTCAACACAAGCTTTATGAGCACTCATTAATGATGTCTTCAGTGCTTATTTTTATTTTTTTTTTCTTTTGCAAATTGCAAAACCTTGAAACACCATGTAGCTGTTCACATATGAAAAAGTGCTCTTTATATCGCACTCTAATCTTTATACATTATTTTAGTGCGATATTAGGCTTTATAAATTTTAAATTGTTATAGTGAATAACATTGATTTCTAAATTACAACAAGTGATTTACTAATTAAGTCATTTGAACTTTGTTTAGTATGATTAATTTAATCAACTAAATATAGGATATAACATTTTAGTTGTTTTGGAATGAATAATATGTGGCTTATGAATATATCATAATAATCTATGTTAGTGGTAAGAAAAAAAAATGAAAATTCATTATGAAAACATAATTATTTAGTCACTTGAAAGATAATCTATGTTAGCAGTTTCATAAAAACATTATATAATAGCTTATTCATTATTCAATCTATGTCAACCACCAAAATTCATTATGTTAGGTGTTTGTTGTATGTATTCTCTTTTGTTTTTGCATATTTAGAGAGAAGATTGTGCACAAGTAACTAAGAAGTGCTTTGGCATTTATGATAAATATTTATGTTATTCATTGATTTTAATTTTGCAATTAAATGTAATATAATTAAGTTTATATGTTTCATACTTATAATTCATCCGTTAATACGTTTTTTTCTACATCAGTTTAACAACAAAGTTACTTAAACAAGTGGAATTTAGAATCTAGAGTAAATCAAAGAAAGTAATTGTTAGGTCATATCCGGCACTAAGTTTACCTAAACTATGGCTATGCATCCCCTACGTCTTAGTCTCACACTTTTCTTTGTCGTGGCAATAATTCTTTCTCCAACAATTGCTCGCGAACTTCCTTCTCCACCACCTTCAAATAATGATCAATTGTTTAATATAATTTGTAAGTAATTATATCAGTTTTTATTATTATCTTAATTGTCTTGAAAATTCTCGATTTTTATTTTTACAAACTGAAAAATAAATCTCCTTAGTGTTTTGTTTTATACCATCTTAATAATCTTAACAATTCAAATATATATACATATATATGATCTTTAGAATGTATTAAATATTCAATTGCTTGGAATTTTTGGCATTATGAATTTTGCTTATTAAATATAAACTTCGATTTATACATTATTTAACTTCAATTTTTGTATTATACAGCTTCCACGTATCTAGGAGAAAAAGGTGGATACAAGTACATACTTTTGAAAGTGAATCCATTCTTATTGCCTCGACTCGCTAATGATTTGTCACCAACAATTTATTAAGCAATACTTGCAAATTTATGTAATACTTGCTATGAAAGGTTCATTGTTGTTTCATCATAATAAAATCAAGTATTTATACATTATTTCTATGAGATATTAGACTTTATAAAATTTAAATTGTTGTTATTATGCCTAATGAACTACAAGTGATTAACTAATCAAGTCATTTGAAGCAAAAATGTAAACGTCATTTTATTATTATTATTCTTCTTTATTTTTGGACAGGCATAACATGTGGCTTTTGAATGTATAATAATAAGCTATATTAATGGTAATTGAAACAAAAATAAGAAAAATTCATTAAGGAAACATTATTGTTTGTTCAATTCAATCCAACCTCTCTATATAAGTAAAGGGTCATTATTATTAATACATAGTTTTATAAAAATATTATATAATAATATATAAAAAAAATTATTCAACTGCTGTGAACCGCCAAATATATATATAACATAAAATTATCATTAATAAATAATTGTGATTAATTCTTTAAATTTACACGTTAAAATTATTTAGAACCCCTTATTAAGTCATAGAGTACATTAACATGTTTTTATGTCTAGACCATTTCAATATTTTTTTAAAATTTTTCATTAATAAAAATAGTGAATTATAAATTAAAAACTAAAACATTGTTTAATTGATCAATGATCAATGCTAAAATAGCTTGGAGACGTGTTATTAATATATTTTACTTTTAAAATATTGTTGAACCAAAATACCTTTTCAATTACAAAAATGCCCTCGAAGATTGAAATAGTTTAGAGAAGAGTAACTCACAAATCTTACTTACAAATTGTAGTCGGCATTAGAAAAAGGGGCTAAAGCGTGACCATCATTCTGAATCACATATAAGTAAATTAATTGTTCTCAGACAGTGTGTACTAGTATGACTTAGTTTTAGCAATATTGTTGAGTAAGCCTCTCCCCTGTACTTATAGATAGTGCTAATAACAAAATCAAGAACCTGAATAACTTGGTGCAAGTTATCAATTAATTGTTCTTCAATCAACCAACCAGAACTAGAATATAACTATACATAAATCAATTGGAAGCAAGACCAACAATATTCATGCATGCAACAATCAGGGGCTTTGATAATGAAATTACGTACTGCTTTAGTGGTGTCAAGGACTTATTTTATAAAATCCTAATAGGTTTGATTTACTTCAATATCAACTAGTAGGTCCAAATAAGTAGATTGATTGATCTACATTATTAATAGGGATGTGCATCAGGATTTCGGTACTAGTACCAGTAACAAAATTTTGTTAGCGAACTCACGAACCATTATGTTTTTATGTACCAATAGTAGTACCAAAATACCAAAATTTATGTTAGTATTAGTACCGAGTTAAGTTCTTTCAAATACCAAGTACATGAAAAATATTAACAAGAGTGAGTTTCCTTCCTAAGGAGAAATTAGGGTCCTGTTTGGCCCCGCTGTTAATAACTTTATAACTGTGCTAAATTGATTTGTGATGTACTACATTGCACTGTTCAAAATTATAAGATGCTTGATTAATAACTTTTTAACTGCTTTTAAAATTTAAAATAATAAATAAATATATTATTTTAAATTATTCAAAATAATAATATATTTTATTTGTATTTAGCATTGAAATTTTGAATTTTTGAAAATAATAATACTTAAAATTTTAAATGAAATCATGAATTATTTTTTCAAAGAAGTAGAAGCTGCAAAAGCATCAAATTGTAGCTTTCCCTACTTATGCTTTTTTACTATTTTTTTTCTGCTTCTCCTTTTTATTACTAAACAATTTTCTACCTTCTTTGTACTTAACAGCTACTTAAAAGCAGCTTAAAAGCAGGGCCAAACATGCTAGAATTTTTGCTCTAACATTATTGATTTGTGGGAGCATTTGTTAATTAATTAATAGGCCCATAACATCTCATTATTGAATGTGAAAGATGGCCTGTGTAGCCCGCGGGTTTTAAGAGGAATCACTATTGGATATTGGATTCTTCACCTTGGGTTTGAGAGAAATCCTTATTGGATTATGCATTTCGCACCCGAAACCCAAAACTCATTTATGGGAAGAGCTTAGGGTTTTTCCATTATAAATATGGGTTAGGTCCCCACTTGGACTGCAACAGAAATTTCAATTTTTAGATTAGTCATTTAGGATACCAAAATCTCAAAAATTCTAACTCGATCAATAATAAGCATGTTAAAAAAAAGGAAGAAAAAGGTAAATTTAAACGACACTAATGCCAATAATCTATTGGCACTTTTTCAACCCAAATTGAATCGCCGAAGGTAGGGCTATCCATTTGCATCACCTCAAATTGAATCGAATTGATTTGATTCAACCCAAATTTTTTTATAGATATTTCTTTACAACAATTGAATTGATTTTCTAACACAATAATATTTAGCTGAACCAAAAATTTTAGGTTCGGTTCCATTGGACTTAAACTAAATTAAGTTACTAATATATTTTTATATTTTTAAAATAGTATAATACTAAAAATATAATTTTAAAAATAATGATTTAATTTTGGTTTAATCAGTTCAAACCAAAATTTTATTGTGGAACTAAAAACTGACCTAATTTTTTTTTTAGAATTTCAATCTAAACCAAATTGAGCCTGTTTGGGTTGGAACAAAATTTTGTTCGATTTGAGTTCTCGAGTTGACCCGGCAAATGGATATCCTTATCGAATCGCCCCAAGGTGCCATACAAGCAATTCTCTTATGAAGCGTTTGAAAGTTACTGTTACAATTTCTTTTTGCTTCCCATTGTCATTACAGTGTGAGCAAAGCCTTCTTAATGTGCTGAACAAGTTTTATGAGCGCTCATTAGTAATGTCAACACAAGCTTTATGAGCACTCATTAATGATGTCTTCAGTGCTTATTTTTATTTTTTTTTTCTTTTGCAAATTGCAAAACCTTGAAACACCATGTAGCTGTTCACATATGAAAAAGTGCTCTTTATATCGCACTCTAATCTTTATACATTATTTTAGTGCGATATTAGGCTTTATAAATTTTAAATTGTTATAGTGAATAACATTGATTTCTAAATTACAACAAGTGATTTACTAATTAAGTCATTTGAACTTTGTTTAGTATGATTAATTTAATCAACTAAATATAGGATATAACATTTTAGTTGTTTTGGAATGAATAATATGTGGCTTATGAATATATCATAATAATCTATGTTAGTGGTAAGAAAAAAAAATGAAAATTCATTATGAAAACATAATTATTTAGTCACTTGAAAGATAATCTATGTTAGCAGTTTCATAAAAACATTATATAATAGCTTATTCATTATTCAATCTATGTCAACCACCAAAATTCATTATGTTAGGTGTTTGTTGTATGTATTCTCTTTTGTTTTTGCATATTTAGAGAGAAGATTGTGCACAAGTAACTAAGAAGTGCTTTGGCATTTATGATAAATATTTATGTTATTCATTGATTTTAATTTTGCAATTAAATGCAATATAATTAAGTTTATATGTTTCATACTTATAATTCATCCGTTAATACGTTTTTTTCTACATCAGTTTAACAACAAAGTTACTTAAACAAGTGGAATTTAGAATCTAGAGTAAATCAAAGAAAGTAATTGTTAGGTCATATCCGGCACTAAGTTTACCTAAACTATGGCTATGCATCCCCTACGTCTTAGTCTCACACTTTTCTTTGTCGTGGCAATAATTCTTTCTCCAACAATTGCTCGCGAACTTCCTTCTCCACCACCTTCAAATAATGATCAATTGTTTAATATAATTTGTAAGTAATTATATCAGTTTTTATTATTATCTTAATTGTCTTGAAAATTCTCGATTTTTATTTTTACAAACTGAAAAATAAATCTCCTTAGTGTTTTGTTTTATACCATCTTAATAATCTTAACAATTCAAATATATATACATATATATGATCTTTAGAATGTATTAAATATTCAATTGCTTGGAATTTTTGGCATTATGAATTTTGCTTATTAAATATAAACTTCGATTTATACATTATTTAACTTCAATTTTTGTATTATACAGCTTCCACGTATCTAGGAGAAAAAGGTGGATACAAGTACATACTTTTGAAAGTGAATCCATTCTTATTGCCTCGACTCGCTAATGATTTGTCACCAACAATTTATTAAGCAATACTTGCAAATTTATGTAATACTTGCTATGAAAGGTTCATTGTTGTTTCATCATAATAAAATCAAGTATTTATACATTATTTCTATGAGATATTAGACTTTATAAAATTTAAATTGTTGTTATTATGCCTAATGAACTACAAGTGATTAACTAATCAAGTCATTTGAAGCAAAAATGTAAACGTCATTTTATTATTATTATTCTTCTTTATTTTTGGACAGGCATAACATGTGGCTTTTGAATGTATAATAATAAGCTATATTAATGGTAATTGAAACAAAAATAAGAAAAATTCATTAAGGAAACATTATTGTTTGTTCAATTCAATCCAACCTCTCTATATAAGTAAAGGGTCATTATTATTAATACATAGTTTTATAAAAATATTATATAATAATATATAAAAAAAATTATTCAACTGCTGTGAACCGCCAAATATATATATAACATAAAATTATCATTAATAAATAATTGTGATTAATTCTTTAAATTTACACGTTAAAATTATTTAGAACCCCTTATTAAGTCATAGAGTACATTAACATGTTTTTATGTCTAGACCATTTCAATATTTTTTTAAAATTTTTCATTAATAAAAATAGTGAATTATAAATTAAAAACTAAAACATTGTTTAATTGATCAATGATCAATGCTAAAATAGCTTGGAGACGTGTTATTAATATATTTTACTTTTAAAATATTGTTGAACCAAAATACCTTTTCAATTACAAAAATGCCCTCGAAGATTGAAATAGTTTAGAGAAGAGTAACTCACAAATCTTACTTACAAATTGTAGTCGGCATTAGAAAAAGGGGCTAAAGCGTGACCATCATTCTGAATCACATATAAGTAAATTAATTGTTCTCAGACAGTGTGTACTAGTATGACTTAGTTTTAGCAATATTGTTGAGTAAGCCTCTCCCCTGTACTTATAGATAGTGCTAATAACAAAATCAAGAACCTGAATAACTTGGTGCAAGTTATCAATTAATTGTTCTTCAATCAACCAACCAGAACTAGAATATAACTATACATAAATCAATTGGAAGCAAGACCAACAATATTCATGCATGCAACAATCAGGGGCTTTGATAATGAAATTACGTACTGCTTTAGTGGTGTCAAGGACTTATTTTATAAAATCCTAATAGGTTTGATTTACTTCAATATCAACTAGTAGGTCCAAATAAGTAGATTGATTGATCTACATTATTAATAGGGATGTGCATCAGGATTTCGGTACTAGTACCAGTAACAAAATTTTGTTAGCGAACTCACGAACCATTATGTTTTTATGTACCAATAGTAGTACCAAAATACCAAAATTTATGTTAGTATTAGTACCGAGTTAAGTTCTTTCAAATACCAAGTACATGAAAAATATTAACAAGAGTGAGTTTCCTTCCTAAGGAGAAATTAGGGTCCTGTTTGGCCCCGCTGTTAATAACTTTATAACTGTGCTAAATTGATTTGTGATGTACTACATTGCACTGTTCAAAATTATAAGATGCTTGATTAATAACTTTTTAACTGCTTTTAAAATTTAAAATAATAAATAAATATATTATTTTAAATTATTCAAAATAATAATATATTTTATTTGTATTTAGCATTGAAATTTTGAATTTTTGAAAATAATAATACTTAAAATTTTAAATGAAATCATGAATTATTTTTTCTAAGAAGTAGAAGCTGCAAAAGCATCAAATTGTAGCTTTCCCTACTTATGCTTTTTTACTATTTTTTTTCTGCTTCTCCTTTTTATTACTAAACAATTTTCTACCTTCTTTGTACTTAACAGCTACTTAAAAGCAGCTTAAAAGCAGGGCCAAACATGCTAGAATTTTTGGTCTAACATTATTGATTTGTGGGAGCATTTGTTAATTAATTAATGGGCCCATAACATCTCATTATTGAATGTGAAAGATGGCCTGTGTAGCCCGCGGGTTTTAAGAGGAATCACTATTGGATATTGGATTCTTCACCTTGGGTTTGAGAGAAATCCTTATTGGATTATGCATTTCGCACCCGAAACCCAAAACTCATTTATGGGAGGAGCTTAGGGTTTTTCCATTATAAATATGGGTTAGGTCCCCACTTGGACTGCAACAGAAATTTCAATTTTTAGATTAGTCATTTAGGATACCAAAATCTCAAAAATTCTAACTCGATCAATAATAAGCATGTTAAAAAAAAAGGAAGAAAAAGGTAAATTTAAACGACACTAATGCCAATAATCTATTGGCACTTTTTCAACCCAAATTGAATCGCCGAAGGTAGGGCTATCCATTTGCATCACCTCAAATTGAATCGAATTGATTTGATTCAACCCAAATTTTTTTATAGATATTTCTTTACAACAATTGAATTGATTTTCTAACACAATAATATTTAGCTGAACCAAAAATTTTAGGTTCGGTTCCATTGGACTTAAACTAAATTAAGTTACTAATATATTTTTATATTTTTAAAATAGTATAATACTAAAAATATAATTTTAAAAATAATGATTTAATTTTGGTTTAATCAGTTCAAACCAAAATTTTATTGTGGAACTAAAAACTGACCTAATTTTTTTTTTAGAATTTCAATCTAAACCAAATTGAGCCTGTTTGGGTTGGAACAAAATTTTGTTCGATTTGAGTTCTCGAGTTGACCCGGCAAATGGATATCCTTATCGAATCGCCCCAAGGTGCCATACAAGCAATTCTCTTATGAAGCGTTTGAAAGTTACTGTTACAATTTCTTTTTGCTTCCCATTGTCATTACAGTGTGAGCAAAGCCTTCTTAATGTGCTGAACAAGTTTTATGAGCGCTCATTAGTAATGTCAACACAAGCTTTATGAGCACTCATTAATGATGTCTTCAGTGCTTATTTTTATTTTTTTTTTCTTTTGCAAATTGCAAAACCTTGAAACACCATGTAGCTGTTCACATATGAAAAAGTGCTCTTTATATCGCACTCTAATCTTTATACATTATTTTAGTGCGATATTAGGCTTTATAAATTTTAAATTGTTATAGTGAATAACATTGATTTCTAAATTACAACAAGTGATTTACTAATTAAGTCATTTGAACTTTGTTTAGTATGATTAATTTAATCAACTAAATATAGGATATAACATTTTAGTTGTTTTGGAATGAATAATATGTGGCTTATGAATATATCATAATAATCTATGTTAGTGGTAAGAAAAAAAAATGAAAATTCATTATGAAAACATAATTATTTAGTCACTTGAAAGATAATCTATGTTAGCAGTTTCATAAAAACATTATATAATAGCTTATTCATTATTCAATCTATGTCAACCACCAAAATTCATTATGTTAGGTGTTTGTTGTATGTATTCTCTTTTGTTTTTGCATATTTAGAGAGAAGATTGTGCACAAGTAACTAAGAAGTGCTTTGGCATTTATGATAAATATTTATGTTATTCATTGATTTTAATTTTGCAATTAAATGCAATATAATTAAGTTTATATGTTTCATACTTATAATTCATCCGTTAATACGTTTTTTTCTACATCAGTTTAACAACAAAGTTACTTAAACAAGTGGAATTTAGAATCTAGAGTAAATCAAAGAAAGTAATTGTTAGGTCATATCCGGCACTAAGTTTACCTAAACTATGGCTATGCATCCCCTACGTCTTAGTCTCACACTTTTCTTTGTCGTGGCAATAATTCTTTCTCCAACAATTGCTCGCGAACTTCCTTCTCCACCACCTTCAAATAATGATCAATTGTTTAATATAATTTGTAAGTAATTATATCAGTTTTTATTATTATCTTAATTGTCTTGAAAATTCTCGATTTTTATTTTTACAAACTGAAAAATAAATCTCCTTAGTGTTTTGTTTTATACCATCTTAATAATCTTAACAATTCAAATATATATACATATATATGATCTTTAGAATGTATTAAATATTCAATTGCTTGGAATTTTTGGCATTATGAATTTTGCTTATTAAATATAAACTTCGATTTATACATTATTTAACTTCAATTTTTGTATTATACAGCTTCCACGTATCTAGGAGAAAAAGGTGGATACAAGTACATACTTTTGAAAGTGAATCCATTCTTATTGCCTCGACTCGCTAATGATTTGTCACCAACAATTTATTAAGCAATACTTGCAAATTTATGTAATACTTGCTATGAAAGGTTCATTGTTGTTTCATCATAATAAAATCAAGTATTTATACATTATTTCTATGAGATATTAGACTTTATAAAATTTAAATTGTTGTTATTATGCCTAATGAACTACAAGTGATTAACTAATCAAGTCATTTGAAGCAAAAATGTAAACGTCATTTTATTATTATTATTCTTCTTTATTTTTGGACAGGCATAACATGTGGCTTTTGAATGTATAATAATAAGCTATATTAATGGTAATTGAAACAAAAATAAGAAAAATTCATTAAGGAAACATTATTGTTTGTTCAATTCAATCCAACCTCTCTATATAAGTAAAGGGTCATTATTATTAATACATAGTTTTATAAAAATATTATATAATAATATATAAAAAAAATTATTCAACTGCTGTGAACCGCCAAATATATATATAACATAAAATTATCATTAATAAATAATTGTAATTAATTCTTTAAATTTACACGTTAAAATTATTTAGAACCCCTTATTAAGTCATAGAGTACATTAACATGTTTTTATGTCTAGACCATTTCAATATTTTTTTTAAATTTTTCTTTAATAAAAATAGTGAATTATAAATTAAAAACTAAAACATTGTTTAATTGATCAATGATCAATGCTAAAATAGCTTGGAGACGTGTTATTAATATATTTTACTTTTAAAATATTGTTGAACCAAAATACCTTTTCAATTACAAAAATGCCCTCGAAGATTGAAATAGTTTAGAGAAGAGTAACTCACAAATCTTACTTACAAATTGTAGTCGGCATTAGAAAAAGGGGCTAAAGCGTGACCATCATTCTGAATCACATATAAGTAAATTAATTGTTCTCAGACAGTGTGTACTAGTATGACTTAGTTTTAGCAATATTGTTGAGTAAGCCTCTCCCCGGTACTTATAGATAGTGCTAATAACAAAATCAAGAACCTGAATAACTTGGTGCAAGTTATCAATTAATTGTTCTTCAATCAACCAACCAGAACTAGAATATAACTATACATAAATCAATTGGAAGCAAGACCAACAATATTCATGCATGCAACAATCAGGGGCTTTGATAATGAAATTACGTACTGCTTTAGTGGTGTCAAGGACTTATTTTATAAAATCCTAATAGGTTTGATTTACTTCAATATCAACTAGTAGGTCCAAATAAGTAGATTGATTAATCTACATTATTAATAGGGATGTGCATCAGGATTTCGGTACTAGTACCAGTAACAAAATTTTGTTAGCGAACTCACGAACCATTATGTTTTTATGTACCAATAGTAGTACCAAAATACCAAAATTTATGTTAGTATTAGTACCGAGTTAAGTTCTTTCAAATACCAAGTACATGAAAAATATTAACAAGAGTGAGTTTCCTTCCGAAGGAGAAATTAGGGTCCTGTTTGGCCCCGCTGTTAATAACTTTATAACTGTGCTAAATTGATTTGTGATGTACTACATTGCACTGTTCAAAATTATAAGATGCTTGATTAATAACTTTTTAACTGCTTTTAAAATTTAAAATAATAAATAAATATATTATTTTAAATTATTCAAAATAATAATATATTTTATTTGTATTTAGCATTGAAATTTTGAATTTTTGAAAATAATAATACTTAAAATTTTAAATGAAATCATGAATTATTTTTTCTAAGAAGTAGAAGCTGCAAAAGCATCAAATTGTAGCTTTCCCTACTTATGCTTTTTTACTATTTTTTTTCTGCTTCTCCTTTTTATTACTAAACAATTTTCTACCTTCTTTGTACTTAACAGCTACTTAAAAGCAGCTTAAAAGCAGGGCCAAACATGCTAGAATTTTTGGTCTAACATTATTGATTTGTGGGAGCATTTGTTAATTAATTAATGGGCCCATAACATCTCATTATTGAATGTGAAAGATGGCCTGTGTAGCCCGCGGGTTTTAAGAGGAATCACTATTGGATATTGGATTCTTCACCTTGGGTTTGAGAGAAATCCTTATTGGATTATGCATTTCGCACCCGAAACCCAAAACTCATTTATGGGAGGAGCTTAGGGTTTTTCCATTATAAATATGGGTTAGGTCCCCACTTGGACTGCAACAGAAATTTCAATTTTTAGATTAGTCATTTAGGATACCAAAATCTCAAAAATTCTAACTCGATCAATAATAAGCATGTTAAAAAAAAGGAAGAAAAAGGTAAATTTAAACGACACTAATGCCAATAATCTATTGGCACTTTTTCAACCCAAATTGAATCGCCGAAGGTAGGGCTATCCATTTGCATCACCTCAAATTAAATCGAATTGATTTGATTCAACCCAAATTTTTTTATAGATATTTCTTTACAACAATTGAATTGATTTTCTAACACAATAATATTTAGCTGAACCAAAAATTTTAGGTTCGGTTCCATTGGACTTAAACTAAATTAAGTTACTAATATATTTTTATATTTTTAAAATAGTATAATACTAAAAATATAATTTTAAAAATAATGATTTAATTTTCGTTTAATCAGTTCAAACCAAAATTTTATTGTGGAACTAAAAACTGACCTAATTTTTTTTTTAGAATTTCAATCTAAACCAAATTGAGCCTGTTTGGGTTGGAACAAAATTTTGTTCGATTTGAGTTCTCGAGTTGACCCGGCAAATGGATATCCTTATCGAATCGCCCCAAGGTGCCATACAAGCAATTCTCTTATGAAGCGTTTGAAAGTTACTGTTACAATTTCTTTTTGCTTCCCATTGTCATTACAGTGTGAGCAAAGCCTTCTTAATGTGCTGAACAAGTTTTATGAGCGCTCATTAGTAATGTCAACACAAGCTTTATGAGCACTCATTAATGATGTCTTCAGTGCTTATTTTTATTTTTTTTTTCTTTTGCAAATTGCAAAACCTTGAAACACCATGTAGCTGTTCACATATGAAAAAGTTCTCTTTATATCGCACTCTAATCTTTATACATTATTTTAGTGCGATATTAGGCTTTATAAATTTTAAATTGTTATAGTGAATAACATTGATTTCTAAATTACAACAAGTGATTTACTAATTAAGTCATTTGAACTTTGTTTAGTATGATTAATTTAATCAACTAAATATAGGATATAACATTTTAGTTGTTTTGGAATGAATAATATGTGGCTTATGAATATATCATAATAATCTATGTTAGTGGTAAGAAAATAAAATGAAAATTCATTATGAAAACATAATTATTTAGTCACTTGAAAGATAATCTATGTTAGCAGTTTCATAAAAACATTATATAATAGCTTATTCATTATTCAATCTATGTCAACCACCAAAATTCATTATGTTAGGTGTTTGTTGTATGTATTCTCTTTTGTTTTTGCATATTTAGAGAGAAGATTGTGCACAAGTAACTAAGAAGTGCTTTGGCATTTATGATAAATATTTATGTTATTCATTGATTTTAATTTTGCAATTAAATGCAATATAATTAAGTTTATATGTTTCATACTTATAATTCATCCGTTAATACGTTTTTTTCTACATCAGTTTAACAACAAAGTTACTTAAACAAGTGGAATTTAGAATCTAGAGTAAATCAAAGAAAGTAATTGTTAGGTCATATCCGGCACTAAGTTTACCTAAACTATGGCTATGCATCCCCTACGTCTTAGTCTCACACTTTTCTTTGTCGTGGCAATAATTCTTTCTCCAACAATTGCTCGCGAACTTCCTTCTCCACCACCTTCAAATAATGATCAATTGTTTAATATAATTTGTAAGTAATTATATCAGTTTTTATTATTATCTTAATTGTCTTGAAAATTCTCGATTTTTATTTTTACAAACTGAAAAATAAATCTCCTTAGTGTTTTGTTTTATACCATCTTAATAATCTTAACAATTCAAATATATATACATATATATGATCTTTAGAATGTATTAAATATTCAATTGCTTGGAATTTTTGGCATTATGAATTTTGCTTATTAAATATAAACTTCGATTTATACATTATTTAACTTCAATTTTTGTATTATACAGCTTCCACGTATCTAGGAGAAAAAGGTGGATACAAGTACATACTTTTGAAAGTGAATCCATTCTTATTGCCTCGACTCGCTAATGATTTGTCACCAACAATTTATTAAGCAATACTTGCAAATTTATGTAATACTTGCTATGAAAGGTTGATTGTTGTTTCATCATAATAAAATCAAGTATTTATACATTATTTCTATGAGATATTAGACTTTATAAAATTTAAATTGTTGTTATTATGCCTAATGAACTACAAGTGATTAACTAATCAAGTCATTTGAAGCAAAAATGTAAACGTCATTTTATTATTATTATTCTTCTTTATTTTTGGACAGGCATAACATGTGGCTTTTGAATGTATAATAATAAGCTATATTAATGGTAATTGAAACAAAAATAAGAAAAATTCATTAAGGAAACATTATTGTTTGTTCAATTCAATCCAACCTCTCTATATAAGTAAAGGGGCATTATTATTAATACATAGTTTTATAAAAATATTATATAATAATATATAAAAAAAATTATTCAACTGCTGTGAACCGCCAAATATATATATAACATAAAATTATCATTAATAAATAATTGTGATTAATTCTTTAAATTTACACGTTAAAATTATTTAGAACCCCTTATTAAGTCATAGAGTACATTAACATGTTTTTATGTCTAGACCATTTCAATATTTTTTTAAAATTTTTCATTAATAAAAATAGTGAATTATAAATTAAAAACTAAAACATTGTTTAATTGATCAATGATCAATGCTAAAATAGCTTGGAGACGTGTTATTAATATATTTTACTTTTAAAATATTGTTGAACCAAAATACCTTTTCAATTACAAAAATGCCCTCGAAGATTGAAATAGTTTAGAGAAGAGTAACTCACAAATCTTACTTACAAATTGTAGTCGGCATTAGAAAAAGGGGCTAAAGCGTGACCATCATTCTGAATCACATATAAGTAAATTAATTGTTCTCAGACAGTGTGTACTAGTATGACTTAGTTTTAGCAATATTGTTGAGTAAGCCTCTCCCCTGTACTTATAGATAGTGCTAATAACAAAATCAAGAACCTGAATAACTTGGTGCAAGTTATCAATTAATTGTTCTTCAATCAACCAACCAGAACTAGAATATAACTATACATAAATCAATTGGAAGCAAGACCAACAATATTCATGCATGCAACAATCAGGGGCTTTGATAATGAAATTACGTACTGCTTTAGTGGTGTCAAGGACTTATTTTATAAAATCCTAATAGGTTTGATTTACTTCAATATCAACTAGTAGGTCCAAATAAGTAGATTGATTGATCTACATTATTAATAGGGATGTGCATCAGGATTTCGGTACTAGTACCAGTAACAAAATTTTGTTAGCGAACTCACGAACCATTATGTTTTTATGTACCAATAGTAGTACCAAAATACCAAAATTTATGTTAGTATTAGTACCGAGTTAAGTTCTTTCAAATACCAAGTACATGAAAAATATTAACAAGAGTGAGTTTCCTTCCTAAGGAGAAATTAGGGTCCTGTTTGGCCCCGCTGTTAATAACTTTATAACTGTGCTAAATTGATTTGTGATGTACTACATTGCACTGTTCAAAATTATAAGATGCTTGATTAATAACTTTTTAACTGCTTTTAAAATTTAAAATAATAAATAAATATATTATTTTAAATTATTCAAAATAATAATATATTTTATTTGTATTTAGCATTGAAATTTTGAATTTTTGAAAATAATAATACTTAAAATTTTAAATGAAATCATGAATTATTTTTTCAAAGAAGTAGAAGCTGCAAAAGCATCAAATTGTAGCTTTCCCTACTTATGCTTTTTTACTATTTTTTTTCTGCTTCTCCTTTTTATTACTAAACAATTTTCTACCTTCTTTGTACTTAACAGCTACTTAAAAGCAGGGCCAAACATGCTAGAATTTTTGCTCTAACATTATTGATTTGTGGGAGCATTTGTTAATTAATTAATGGGCCCATAACATCTCATTATTGAATGTGAAAGATGGCCTGTGTAGCCCGCGGGTTTTAAGAGGAATCACTATTGGATATTGGATTCTTCACCTTGGGTTTGAGAGAAATCCTTATTGGATTATGCATTTCGCACCCGAAACCCAAAACTCATTTATGGGAGGAGCTTAGGGTTTTTCCATTATAAATATGGGTTAGGTCCCCACTTGGACTGCAACAGAAATTTCAATTTTTAGATTAGTCATTTAGGATACCAAAATCTCAAAAATTCTAACTCGATCAATAATAAGCATGTTAAAAAAAAGGAAGAAAAAGGTAAATTTAAACGACACTAATGCCAATAATCTATTGGCACTTTTTCAACCCAAATTGAATCGCCGAAGGTAGGGCTATCCATTTGCATCACCTCAAATTGAATCGAATTGATTTGATTCAACCCAAATTTTTTTATAGATATTTCTTTACAACAATTGAATTGATTTTCTAACACAATAATATTTAGCTGAACCAAAAATTTTAGGTTCGGTTCCATTGGACTTAAACTAAATTAAGTTACTAATATATTTTTATATTTTTAAAATAGTATAATACTAAAAATATAATTTTAAAAATAATGATTTAATTTTGGTTTAATCAGTTCAAACCAAAATTTTATTGTGGAACTAAAAACTGACCTAATTTTTTTTTTAGAATTTCAATCTAAACCAAATTGAGCCTGTTTGGGTTGGAACAAAATTTTGTTCGATTTGAGTTCTCGAGTTGACCCGGCAAATGGATATCCTTATCGAATCGCCCCAAGGTGCCATACAAGCAATTCTCTTATGAAGCGTTTGAAAGTTACTGTTACAATTTCTTTTTGCTTCCCATTGTCATTACAGTGTGAGCAAAACCTTCTTAATGTGCTGAACAAGTTTTATGAGCGCTCATTAGTAATGTCAACACAAGCTTTATGAGCACTCATTAATGATGTCTTCAGTGCTTATTTTTATTTTTTTTTTCTTTTGCAAATTGCAAAACCTTGAAACACCATGTAGCTGTTCACATATGAAAAAGTGCTCTTTATATCGCACTCTAATCTTTATACATTATTTTAGTGCGATATTAGGCTTTATAAATTTTAAATTGTTATAGTGAATAACATTGATTTCTAAATTACAACAAGTGATTTACTAATTAAGTCATTTGAACTTTGTTTAGTATGATTAATTTAATCAACTAAATATAGGATATAACATTTTAGTTGTTTTGGAATGAATAATATGTGGCTTATGAATATATCATAATAATCTATGTTAGTGGTAAGAAAAAAAAATGAAAATTCATTATGAAAACATAATTATTTAGTCACTTGAAAGATAATCTATGTTAGCAGTTTCATAAAAACATTATATAATAGCTTATTCATTATTCAATCTATGTCAACCACCAAAATTCATTATGTTAGGTGTTTGTTGTATGTATTCTCTTTTGTTTTTGCATATTTAGAGAGAAGATAGTGCACAAGTAACTAAGAAGTGCTTTGGCATTTATGATAAATATTTATGTTATTCATTGATTTTAATTTTGCAATTAAATGCAATATAATTAAGTTTATATGTTTCATACTTATAATTCATCCGTTAATACGTTTTTTTCTACATCAGTTTAACAACAAAGTTACTTAAACAAGTGGAATTTAGAATCTAGAGTAAATCAAAGAAAGTAATTGTTAGGTCATATCCGGCACTAAGTTTACCTAAACTATGGCTATGCATCCCCTACGTCTTAGTCTCACACTTTTCTTTGTCGTGGCAATAATTCTTTCTCCAACAATTGCTCGCGTACTTCCTTCTCCACCACCTTCAAATAATGATCAATTGTTTAATATAATTTGTAAGTAATTATATCAGTTTTTATTATTATCTTAATTGTCTTGAAAATTCTCGATTTTTATTTTTACAAACTGAAAAATAAATCTCCTTAGTGTTTTGTTTTATACCATCTTAATAATCTTAACAATTCAAATATATATACATATATATGATCTTTAGAATGTATTAAATATTCAATTGCTTGGAATTTTTGGCATTATGAATTTTGCTTATTAAATATAAACTTCGATTTATACATTATTTAACTTCAATTTTTGTATTATACAGCTTCCACGTATCTAGGAGAAAAAGGTGGATACAAGTACATACTTTTGAAAGTGAATCCATTCTTATTGCCTCGACTCGCTAATGATTTGTCACCAACAATTTATTAAGCAATACTTGCAAATTTATGTAATACTTGCTATGAAAGGTTGATTGTTGTTTCATCATAATAAAATCAAGTATTTATACATTATTTCTATGAGATATTAGACTTTATAAAATTTAAATTGTTATTATTATGCCTAATGAACTACAAGTGATTAACTAATCAAGTCATTTGAAGCAAAAATGTAAACGTCATTTTATTATTATTATTCTTCTTTATTTTTGGACAGGCATAACATGTGGCTTTTGAATGTATAATAATAAGCTATATTAATGGTAATTGAAACAAAAATAAGAAAAATTCATTAAGGAAACATTATTGTTTGTTCAATTCAATCCAACCTCTCTATATAAGTAAAGGGTCATTATTATTAATACATAGTTTTATAAAAATATTATATAATAATATATAAAAAAAATTATTCAACTGCTGTGAACCGCCAAATATATATATAACATAAAATTATCATTAATAAATAATTGTGATTAATTCTTTAAATTTACACGTTAAAATTATTTAGAACCCCTTATTAAGTCATAGAGTACATTAACATGTTTTTATGTCTAGACCATTTCAATATTTTTTTAAAATTTTTCATTAATAAAAATAGTGAATTATAAATTAAAAACTAAAACATTGTTTAATTGATCAATGATCAATGCTAAAATAGCTTGGAGACGTGTTATTAATATATTTTACTTTTAAAATATTGTTGAACCAAAATACCTTTTCAATTACAAAAATGCCCTCGAAGATTGAAATAGTTTAGAGAAGAGTAACTCACAAATCTTACTTACAAATTGTAGTCGGCATTAGAAAAAGGGGCTAAAGCGTGACCATCATTCTGAATCACATATAAGTAAATTAATTGTTCTCAGACAGTGTGTACTAGTATGACTTAGTTTTAGCAATATTGTTGAGTAAGCCTCTCCCCTGTACTTATAGATAGTGCTAATAACAAAATCAAGAACCTGAATAACTTGGTGCAAGTTATCAATTAATTGTTCTTCAATCAACCAACCAGAACTAGAATATAACTATACATAAATCAATTGGAAGCAAGACCAACAATATTCATGCATGCAACAATCAGGGGCTTTGATAATGAAATTACGTACTGCTTTAGTGGTGTCAAGGACTTATTTTATAAAATCCTAATAGGTTTGATTTACTTCAATATCAACTAGTAGGTCCAAATAAGTAGATTGATTGATCTACATTATTAATAGGGATGTGCATCAGGATTTCGGTACTAGTACCAGTAACAAAATTTTGTTAGCGAACTCACGAACCATTATGTTTTTATGTACCAATAGTAGTACCAAAATACCAAAATTTATGTTAGTATTAGTACCGAGTTAAGTTCTTTCAAATACCAAGTACATGAAAAATATTAACAAGAGTGAGTTTCCTTCCTAAGGAGAAATTTGGGTCCTGTTTGGCCCCGCTGTTAATAACTTTATAACTGTGCTAAATTGATTTGTGATGTACTACATTGCACTGTTCAAAATTATAAGATGCTTGATTAATAACTTTTTAACTGCTTTTAAAATTTAAAATAATAAATAAATATATTATTTTAAATTATTCAAAATAATAATATATTTTATTTGTATTTAGCATTGAAATTTTGAATTTTTGAAAATAATAATACTTAAAATTTTAAATGAAATCATGAATTATTTTTTCAAAGAAGTAGAAGCTGCAAAAGCATCAAATTGTAGCTTTCCCTACTTATGCTTTTTTACTATTTTTTTTCTGCTTCTCCTTTTTATTACTAAACAATTTTCTACCTTCTTTGTACTTAACAGCTACTTAAAAGCAGCTTAAAAGCAGGGCCAAACATGCTAGAATTTTTGCTCTAACATTATTGATTTGTGGGAGCATTTGTTAATTAATTAATAGGCCCATAACATCTCATTATTGAATGTGAAAGATGGCCTGTGTAGCCCGCGGGTTTTAAGAGGAATCACTATTGGATATTGGATTCTTCACCTTGGGTTTGAGAGAAATCCTTATTGGATTATGCATTTCGCACCCGAAACCCAAAACTCATTTATGGGAGGAGCTTAGGGTTTTTCCATTATAAATATGGGTTAGGTCCCCACTTGGACTGCAACAGAAATTTCAATTTTTAGATTAGTCATTTAGGATACCAAAATCTCAAAAATTCTAACTCGATCAATAATAAGCATGTTAAAAAAAAGGAAGAAAAAGGTAAATTTAAACGACACTAATGCCAATAATCTATTGGCACTTTTTCAACCCAAATTGAATCGCCGAAGGTAGGGCTATCCATTTGCATCACCTCAAATTGAATCGAATTGATTTGATTCAACCCAAATTTTTTTATAGATATTTCTTTACAACAATTGAATTGATTTTCTAACACAATAATATTTAGCTGAACCAAAAATTTTAGGTTCGGTTCCATTGGACTTAAACTAAATTAAGTTACTAATATATTTTTATATTTTTAAAATAGTATAATACTAAAAATATAGTTTTAAAAATAATGATTTAATTTTGGTTTAATCAGTTCAAACCAAAATTTTATTGTGGAACTAAAAACTGACCTAATTTTTTTTTTAGAATTTCAATCTAAACCAAATTGAGCCTGTTTGGGTTGGAACAAAATTTTGTTCGATTTGAGTTCTCGAGTTGACCCGGCAAATGGATATCCTTATCGAATCGCCCCAAGGTGCCATACAAGCAATTCTCTTATGAAGCGTTTGAAAGTTACTGTTACAATTTCTTTTTGCTTCCCATTGTCATTACAGTGTGAGCAAAACCTTCTTAATGTGCTGAACAAGTTTTATGAGCGCTCATTAGTAATGTCAACACAAGCTTTATGAGCACTCATTAATGATGTCTTCAGTGCTTATTTTTATTTTTTTTTTCTTTTGCAAATTGCAAAACCTTGAAACACCATGTAGCTGTTCACATATGAAAAAGTGCTCTTTATATCGCACTCTAATCTTTATACATTATTTTAGTGCGATATTAGGCTTTATAAATTTTAAATTGTTATAGTGAATAACATTGATTTCTAAATTACAACAAGTGATTTACTAATTAAGTCATTTGAACTTTGTTTAGTATGATTAATTTAATCAACTAAATATAGGATATAACATTTTAGTTGTTTTGGAATGAATAATATGTGGCTTATGAATATATCATAATAATCTATGTTAGTGGTAAGAAAAAAAAATGAAAATTCATTATGAAAACATAATTATTTAGTCACTTGAAAGATAATCTATGTTAGCAGTTTCATAAAAACATTATATAATAGCTTATTCATTATTCAATCTATGTCAACCACCAAAATTCATTATGTTAGGTGTTTGTTGTATGTATTCTCTTTTGTTTTTGCATATTTAGAGAGAAGATTGTGCACAAGTAACTAAGAAGTGCTTTGGCATTTATGATAAATATTTATGTTATTCATTGATTTTAATTTTGCAATTAAATGCAATATAATTAAGTTTATATGTTTCATACTTATAATTCATCCGTTAATACGTTTTTTTCTACATCAGTTTAACAACAAAGTTACTTAAACAAGTGGAATTTAGAATCTAGAGTAAATCAAAGAAAGTAATTGTTAGGTCATATCCGGCACTAAGTTTACCTAAACTATGGCTATGCATCCCCTACGTCTTAGTCTCACACTTTTCTTTGTCGTGGCAATAATTCTTTCTCCAACAATTGCTCGCGAACTTCCTTCTCCACCACCTTCAAATAATGATCAATTGTTTAATATAATTTGTAAGTAATTATATCAGTTTTTATTATTATCTTAATTGTCTTGAAAATTCTCGATTTTTATTTTTACAAACTGAAAAATAAATCTCCTTAGTGTTTTGTTTTATACCATCTTAATAATCTTAACAATTCAAATATATATACATATATATGATCTTTAGAATGTATTAAATATTCAATTGCTTGGAATTTTTGGCATTATGAATTTTGCTTATTAAATATAAACTTCGATTTATACATTATTTAACTTCAATTTTTGTATTATACAGCTTCCACGTATCTAGGAGAAAAAGGTGGATACAAGTACATACTTTTGAAAGTGAATCCATTCTTATTGCCTCGACTCGCTAATGATTTGTCACCAACAATTTATTAAGCAATACTTGCAAATTTATGTAATACTTGCTATGAAAGGTTGATTGTTGTTTCATCATAATAAAATCAAGTATTTATACATTATTTCTATGAGATATTAGACTTTATAAAATTTAAATTGTTGTTATTATGCCTAATGAACTACAAGTGATTAACTAATCAAGTCATTTGAAGCAAAAATGTAAACGTCATTTTATTATTATTATTCTTCTTTATTTTTGGACAGGCATAACATGTGGCTTTTGAATGTATAATAATAAGCTATATTAATGGTAATTGAAACAAAAATAAGAAAAATTCATTAAGGAAACATTATTGTTTGTTCAATTCAATCCAACCTCTCTATATAAGTAAAGGGTCATTATTATTAATACATAGTTTTATAAAAATATTATATAATAATATATAAAAAAAATTATTCAACTGCTGTGAACCGCCAAATATATATATAACATAAAATTATCATTAATAAATAATTGTAATTAATTCTTTAAATTTACACGTTAAAATTATTTAGAACCCCTTATTAAGTCATAGAGTACATTAACATGTTTTTATGTCTAGACCATTTCAATATTTTTTTAAAATTTTTCATTAATAAAAATAGTGAATTATAAATTAAAAACTAAAACATTGTTAAATTGATCAATGATCAATGCTAAAATAGCTTGGAGACGTGTTATTAATATATTTTACTTTTAAAATATTGTTGAACCAAAATACCTTTTCAATTACAAAAATGCCCTCGAAGATTGAAATAGTTTAGAGAAGAGTAACTCACAAATCTTACTTACAAATTGTAGTCGGCATTAGAAAAAGGGGCTAAAGCGTGACCATCATTCTGAATCACATATAAGTAAATTAATTGTTCTCAGACAGTGTGTACTAGTATGACTTAGTTTTAGCAATATTGTTGAGTAAGCCTCTCCCCTGTACTTATAGATAGTGCTAATAACAAAATCAAGAACCTGAATAACTTGGTGCAAGTTATCAATTAATTGTTCTTCAATCAACCAACCAGAACTAGAATATAACTATACATAAATCAATTGGAAGCAAGACCAACAATATTCATGCATGCAACAATCAGGGGCTTTGATAATGAAATTACGTACTGCTTTAGTGGTGTCAAGGACTTATTTTATAAAATCCTAATAGGTTTGATTTACTTCAATATCAACTAGTAGGTCCAAATAAGTAGATTGATTGATCTACATTATTAATAGGGATGTGCATCAGGATTTCGGTACTAGTACCAGTAACAAAATTTTGTTAGCGAACTCACGAACCATTATGTTTTTATGTACCAATAGTAGTACCAAAATACCAAAATTTATGTTAGTATTAGTACCGAGTTAAGTTCTTTCAAATACCAAGTACATGAAAAATATTAACAAGAGTGAGTTTCCTTCCTAAGGAGAAATTAGGGTCCTGTTTGGCCCCGCTGTTAATAACTTTATAACTGTGCTAAATTGATTTGTGATGTACTACATTGCACTGTTCAAAATTATAAGATGCTTGATTAATAACTTTTTAACTGCTTTTAAAATTTAAAATAATAAATAAATATATTATTTTAAATTATTCAAAATAATAATATATTTTATTTGTATTTAGCATTGAAATTTTGAATTTTTGAAAATAATAATACTTAAAATTTTAAATGAAATCATGAATTATTTTTTCAAAGAAGTAGAAGCTGCAAAAGCATCAAATTGTAGCTTTCCCTACTTATGCTTTTTTACTATTTTTTTTCTGCTTCTCCTTTTTATTACTAAACAATTTTCTACCTTCTTTGTACTTAACAGCTACTTAAAAGCAGCTTAAAAGCAGGGCCAAACATGCTAGAATTTTTGCTCTAACATTATTGATTTGTGGGAGCATTTGTTAATTAATTAATAGGCCCATAACATCTCATTATTGAATGTGAAAGATGGCCTGTGTAGCCCGCGGGTTTTAAGAGGAATCACTATTGGATATTGGATTCTTCACCTTGGGTTTGAGAGAAATCCTTATTGGATTATGCATTTCGCACCCGAAACCCAAAACTCATTTATGGGAGGAGCTTAGGGTTTTTCCATTATAAATATGGGTTAGGTCCCCACTTGGACTGCAACAGAAATTTCAATTTTTAGATTAGTCATTTAGGATACCAAAATCTCAAAAATTCTAACTCGATCAATAATAAGCATGTTAAAAAAAAGGAAGAAAAAGGTAAATTTAAACGACACTAATGCCAATAATCTATTGGCACTTTTTCAACCCAAATTGAATCGCCGAAGGTAGGGCTATCCATTTGCATCACCTCAAATTGAATCGAATTGATTTGATTCAACCCAAATTTTTTTATAGATATTTCTTTACAACAATTGAATTGATTTTCTAACACAATAATATTTAGCTGAACCAAAAATTTTAGGTTCGGTTCCATTGGACTTAAACTAAATTAAGTTACTAATATATTTTTATATTTTTAAAATAGTATAATACTAAAAATATAGTTTTAAAAATAATGATTTAATTTTGGTTTAATCAGTTCAAACCAAAATTTTATTGTGGAACTAAAAACTGACCTAATTTTTTTTTTAGAATTTCAATCTAAACCAAATTGAGCCTGTTTGGGTTGGAACAAAATTTTGTTCGATTTGAGTTCTCGAGTTGACCCGGCAAATGGATATCCTTATCGAATCGCCCCAAGGTGCCATACAAGCAATTCTCTTATGAAGCGTTTGAAAGTTACTGTTACAATTTCTTTTTGCTTCCCATTGTCATTACAGTGTGAGCAAAACCTTCTTAATGTGCTGAACAAGTTTTATGAGCGCTCATTAGTAATGTCAACACAAGCTTTATGAGCACTCATTAATGATGTCTTCAGTGCTTATTTTTATTTTTTTTTTCTTTTGCAAATTGCAAAACCTTGAAACACCATGTAGCTGTTCACATATGAAAAAGTGCTCTTTATATCGCACTCTAATCTTTATACATTATTTTAGTGCGATATTAGGCTTTATAAATTTTAAATTGTTATAGTGAATAACATTGATTTCTAAATTACAACAAGTGATTTACTAATTAAGTCATTTGAACTTTGTTTAGTATGATTAATTTAATCAACTAAATATAGGATATAACATTTTAGTTGTTTTGGAATGAATAATATGTGGCTTATGAATATATCATAATAATCTATGTTAGTGGTAAGAAAAAAAAATGAAAATTCATTATGAAAACATAATTATTTAGTCACTTGAAAGATAATCTATGTTAGCAGTTTCATAAAAACATTATATAATAGCTTATTCATTATTCAATCTATGTCAACCACCAAAATTCATTATGTTAGGTGTTTGTTGTATGTATTCTCTTTTGTTTTTGCATATTTAGAGAGAAGATTGTGCACAAGTAACTAAGAAGTGCTTTGGCATTTATGATAAATATTTATGTTATTCATTGATTTTAATTTTGCAATTAAATGCAATATAATTAAGTTTATATGTTTCATACTTATAATTCATCCGTTAATACGTTTTTTTCTACATCAGTTTAACAACAAAGTTACTTAAACAAGTGGAATTTAGAATCTAGAGTAAATCAAAGAAAGTAATTGTTAGGTCATATCCGGCACTAAGTTTACCTAAACTATGGCTATGCATCCCCTACGTCTTAGTCTCACACTTTTCTTTGTCGTGGCAATAATTCTTTCTCCAACAATTGCTCGCGAACTTCCTTCTCCACCACCTTCAAATAATGATCAATTGTTTAATATAATTTGTAAGTAATTATATCAGTTTTTATTATTATCTTAATTGTCTTGAAAATTCTCGATTTTTATTTTTACAAACTGAAAAATAAATCTCCTTAGTGTTTTGTTTTATACCATCTTAATAATCTTAACAATTCAAATATATATACATATATATGATCTTTAGAATGTATTAAATATTCAATTGCTTGGAATTTTTGGCATTATGAATTTTGCTTATTAAATATAAACTTCGATTTATACATTATTTAACTTCAATTTTTGTATTATACAGCTTCCACGTATCTAGGAGAAAAAGGTGGATACAAGTACATACTTTTGAAAGTGAATCCATTCTTATTGCCTCGACTCGCTAATGATTTGTCACCAACAATTTATTAAGCAATACTTGCAAATTTATGTAATACTTGCTATGAAAGGTTGATTGTTGTTTCATCATAATAAAATCAAGTATTTATACATTATTTCTATGAGATATTAGACTTTATAAAATTTAAATTGTTGTTATTATGCCTAATGAACTACAAGTGATTAACTAATCAAGTCATTTGAAGCAAAAATGTAAACGTCATTTTATTATTATTATTCTTCTTTATTTTTGGACAGGCATAACATGTGGCTTTTGAATGTATAATAATAAGCTATATTAATGGTAATTGAAACAAAAATAAGAAAAATTCATTAAGGAAACATTATTGTTTGTTCAATTCAATCCAACCTCTCTATATAAGTAAAGGGTCATTATTATTAATACATAGTTTTATAAAAATATTATATAATAATATATAAAAAAAATTATTCAACTGCTGTGAACCGCCAAATATATATATAACATAAAATTATCATTAATAAATAATTGTAATTAATTCTTTAAATTTACACGTTAAAATTATTTAGAACCCCTTATTAAGTCATAGAGTACATTAACATGTTTTTATGTCTAGACCATTTCAATATTTTTTTAAAATTTTTCATTAATAAAAATAGTGAATTATAAATTAAAAACTAAAACATTGTTTAATTGATCAATGATCAATGCTAAAATAGCTTGGAGACGTGTTATTAATATATTTTACTTTTAAAATATTGTTGAACCAAAATACCTTTTCAATTACAAAAATGCCCTCGAAGATTGAAATAGTTTAGAGAAGAGTAACTCACAAATCTTACTTACAAATTGTAGTCGGCATTAGAAAAAGGGGCTAAAGCGTGACCATCATTCTGAATCACATATAAGTAAATTAATTGTTCTCAGACAGTGTGTACTAGTATGACTTAGTTTTAGCAATATTGTTGAGTAAGCCTCTCCCCTGTACTTATAGATAGTGCTAATAACAAAATCAAGAACCTGAATAACTTGGTGCAAGTTATCAATTAATTGTTCTTCAATCAACCAACCAGAACTAGAATATAACTATACATAAATCAATTGGAAGCAAGACCAACAATATTCATGCATGCAACAATCAGGGGCTTTGATAATGAAATTACGTACTCCTTTAGTGGTGTCAAGGACTTATTTTATAAAATCCTAATAGGTTTGATTTACTTCAATATCAACTAGTAGGTCCAAATAAGTAGATTGATTGATCTACATTATTAATAGGGATGTGCATCAGGATTTCGGTACTAGTACCAGTAACAAAATTTTGTTAGCGAACTCACGAACCATTATGTTTTTATGTACCAATAGTAGTACCAAAATACCAAAATTTATGTTAGTATTAGTACCGAGTTAAGTTCTTTCAAATACCAAGTACATGAAAAATATTAACAAGAGTGAGTTTCCTTCCGAAGGAGAAATTAGGGTCCTGTTTGGCCCCGCTGTTAATAACTTTATAACTGTGCTAAATTGATTTGTGATGTACTACATTGCACTGTTCAAAATTATAAGATGCTTGATTAATAACTTTTTAACTGCTTTTAAAATTTAAAATAATAAATAAATATATTATTTTAAATTATTCAAAATAATAATATATTTTATTTGTATTTAGCATTGAAATTTTGAATTTTTGAAAATAATAATACTTAAAATTTTAAATGAAATCATGAATTATTTTTTCTAAGAAGTAGAAGCTGCAAAAGCATCAAATTGTAGCTTTCCCTACTTATGCTTTTTTACTATTTTTTTTCTGCTTCTCCATTTTATTACTAAACAATTTTCTACCTTCTTTGTACTTAACAGCTACTTAAAAGCAGCTTAAAAGCAGGGCCAAACATGCTAGAATTTTTGGTCTAACATTATTGATTTGTGGGAGCATTTGTTAATTAATTAATGGGCCCATAACATCTCATTATTGAATGTGAAAGATGGCCTGTGTAGCCCGCGGGTTTTAAGAGGAATCACTATTGGATATTGGATTCTTCACCTTGGGTTTGAGAGAAATCCTTATTGGATTATGCATTTCGCACCCGAAACCCAAAACTCATTTATGGGAGGAGCTTAGGGTTTTTCCATTATAAATATGGGTTAGGTCCCCACTTGGACTGCAACAGAAATTTCAATTTTTAGATTAGTCATTTAGGATACCAAAATCTCAAAAATTCTAACTCGATCAATAATAAGCATGTTAAAAAAAAGGAAGAAAAAGGTAAATTTAAACGACACTAATGCCAATAATCTATTGGCACTTTTTCAACCCAAATTTAATCGCCGAAGGTAGGGCTATCCATTTGCATCACCTCAAATTGAATCGAATTGATTTGATTCAACCCAAATTTTTTTATAGATATTTCTTTACAACAATTGAATTGATTTTCTAACACAATAATATTTAGCTGAACCAAAAATTTTAGGTTCGGTTCCATTGGACTTAAACTAAATTAAGTTACTAATATATTTTTATATTTTTAAAATAGTATAATACTAAAAATATAATTTTAAAAATAATGATTTAATTTTCGTTTAATCAGTTCAAACCAAAATTTTATTGTGGAACTAAAAACTGACCTAATTTTTTTTTTAGAATTTCAATCTAAACCAAATTGAGCCTGTTTGGGTTGGAACAAAATTTTGTTCGATTTGAGTTCTCGAGTTGACCCGGCAAATGGATATCCTTATCGAATCGCCCCAAGGTGCCATACAAGCAATTCTCTTATGAAGCGTTTGAAAGTTACTGTTACAATTTCTTTTTGCTTCCCATTGTCATTACAGTGTGAGCAAAGCCTTCTTAATGTGCTGAACAAGTTTTATGAGCGCTCATTAGTAATGTCAACACAAGCTTTATGAGCACTCATTAATGATGTCTTCAGTGCTTATTTTTATTTTTTTTTTCTTTTGCAAATTGCAAAACCTTGAAACACCATGTAGCTGTTCACATATGAAAAAGTGATCTTTATATCGCACTCTAATCTTTATACATTATTTTAGTGCGATATTAGGCTTTATAAATTTTAAATTGTTATAGTGAATAACATTGATTTCTAAATTACAACAAGTGATTTACTAATTAAGTCATTTGAACTTTGTTTAGTATGATTAATTTAATCAACTAAATATAGGATATAAAATTTTAGTTGTTTTGGAATGAATAATATGTGGCTTATGAATATATCATAATAATCTATGTTAGTGGTAAGAAAAAAAAATGAAAATTCATTATGAAAACATAATTATTTAGTCACTTGAAAGATAATCTATGTTAGCAGTTTCATAAAAACATTATATAATAGCTTATTCATTATTCAATCTATGTCAACCACCAAAATTCATTATGTTAGGTGTTTGTTGTATGTATTCTCTTTTGTTTTTGCATATTTAGAGAGAAGAATGTGCACAAGTAACTAAGAAGTGCTTTGGCATTTATGATAAATATTTATGTTATTCATTGATTTTAATTTTGTAATTAAATGCAATATAATTAAGTTTATATGTTTCATACTTATAATTCATCCGTTAATACGTTTTTTTCTACATCAGTTTAACAACAAAGTTACTTAAACAAGTGGAATTTAGAATCTAGAGTAAATCAAAGAAAGTAATTGTTAGGTCATATCCGGCACTAAGTTTACCTAAATTATGGCTATGCATCCCCTTCGTCTGAGTCTCACACTTTTCTTTGTCGTGGCAATATTTCTTTCACCAACAATTGCTCGCGAACTTCCTTCTCCACCACCTTCAAATAATGATCAATTGTTTAATATAATTTGTAAGTAATTATATCAGTTTTTATTATTATCTTAATTGTCTTGAAAATTCTTGATTTTTATTTTTACAAACTGAAAAATAAATCTCCTTAGTGTTTTGTTTTATACCATCTTAATAATCTTAACAATTCAAATATATATACATATATATGATCTTTAGAATGTATTTAATATTCAATTGCTTGGAATTTTTGGCATAATGAATTTTGCTTATTAAATATAAACTTCGATTTATACATTATTTAACTTCAATTTTTGTATTATACAGCTTCCACGTATCTAGGAGAAAAAGGTGGATACAAGTACATACTTTTGAAAGTGAATCCATTCCTATTGCCTCGACTCGCTAATGATTTGTCACCAACAATTTATTAAGCAATACTTGCAAATTTATGTAATACTTGCTATGAAAGGTTGATTGTTGTTTGATCATAATAAAATCAAGTATTTATACATTATTTCTATGAGATATTAGACTTTATAAAATTTAAATTGTTGTTATTATGCCTAATGAACTACAAGTGATTAACTAATCAAGTCATTTGAAGCAAAAATGTAAACATCATTTTATTATTATTATTCTTCTTTATTTTTGGACACGCATAACATGTGGCTTTTGAATGTATAATAATAAGCTATATTAATGGTAATTGAAACAAAAATAAGAAAAATTCATTAAGGAAACATTATTGTTTGTTCAATTCAATCCAACCTCTCTATATAAGTAAAGGGGCATTATTATTAATACATAGTTTTATAAAAATATTATATAATAATATATAAAAAAAATTATTCAACTGCTGTGAACCGCCAAATATATATATAACATAAAATTATCATTAATAAATAATTGTGATTAATTCTTTAAATTTACACGTTAAAATTATTTAGAACCCCTTATTAAGTCATAGAGTACATTAACATGTTTTTATGTCTAGACCATTTCAATATTTTTTTTAAATTTTTCATTAATAAAAATAGTGAATTATAAATTAAAAACTAAAACATTGTTTAATTGATCAATGATCAATGCTAAAATAGCTTGGAGACGTGTTATTAATATATTTTACTTTTAAAATATTGTTGAACCAAAATACCTTTTCAATTACAAAAATGCCCTCGAAGATTGAAATAGTTTAGAGAAGAGTAACTCGCAAATCTTACTTACAAATTGTAGTCGGCATTAGAAAAAGGGGCTAAAGCGTGACCATCATTCTGAATCACATATAAGTAAATTAATTGTTCTCAGACAGTGTGTACTAGTATGACTCTAGTTTTAGCAATATTGTTGAGTAAGCCTCTCCCCTGTACTTATAGATAGTGCTAATAACAAAATCAAGAACATGAATAACTTGGTGCAAGTTATCAATTAATTGTTCTTCAATCAACCAACCAGAACTAGAATATAACTATACATAAATCAATTGGAAGCAAGACCAACAATATTCATGCATGCAACAATCAGGGGCTTTGATAATGAAATTACGTACTGCTTTAGTGGTGTCAAGGACTTATTTTATAAAATCCTAATAGGTTTGATTTACTTCAATATCAACTAGTAGGTCCAAATAAGTAGATTGATTGATCTACATTATTAATAGGGATGTGCATCAGGATTTCGGTACTAGTACTAGTAACAAAATTTTGTTAGCGAACTCACGAACCATTATGTTTTTATGTACCAATAGTAGTACCAAAATACCAAAATTTATATTAGTATTAGTACCGAGTTAAGTTCTTTCAAATACCAAGTACATGAAAAATATTAACAAGAGTGAGTTTCCTTCCTAAGGAGAAATTAGGGTCCTGTTTGGCCCCGCTGTTAATAACTTTATAACTGTGCTAAATTGATTTGTGATGTACTACATTGCACTGTTCAAAAATATAAGATGCTTGATTAATAACTTTTTAACTGCTTTTAAAATTTAAAATAATAAATAAATATATTATTTTTAAATTATCAAAAATAATAATATATTTTATTTTTATTTAGCATTGAAATTTTGAATTTTTGAAAATAATAATACTTAAAATTTTAAATGAAATCATGTGAATTATTTTTTCAAAGAAGTAGAAGCTGCAAAAGCATCAAATTGTAGCTTTCCCTACTTATGCTTTTTTACTATTTTTTTCTGCTTCTCCTTTTTATTACTAAACAATTTTCTACCTTCTTTGTACTTAACAGCTACTTAAAAGCAGCTTAAAAGCAGGGCCAAACATGCTAGAATTTTTGGTCTAACATTATTGATTTGTGGGAGCATTTGTTAATTAATTAATGGGCCCATAACATCTCATTATTGAATGTGAAAGATGGCCTGTGTAGCCCGCGGGTTTTAAGAGGAATCACTATTGGATATTGGATTCTTCACCTTGGGTTTGAGAGAAATCCTTATTGGATTATGCATTTCGCACCCGAAACCCAAAACTCATTTATGGGAGGAGCTTAGGGTTTTTCCATTATAAATATGGGTTAGGTCCCCACTTGGACTGCAACAGAAATTTCAATTTTTAGATTAGTCATTTAGGATACCAGAATCTCAAAAATTCTAACTCGATCAATAATAAGCATGTTAAAAAAAAGGAAGAAAAAGGTAAATTTAAACGACACTAATGCCAATAATCTATAGGCACTTTTTCAACCCAAATTGAATCGCCGAAGGTAGGGCTATCCATTTGCATCACCTCAAATTGAATCGAATTGATTTGATTCAACCCAAATTTTTTTATAGATATTTCTTTACAACAATTGAATTGATTTTCTAACACAATAATATTTAGCTGAACCAAAAATTTTAGGTTCGGTTCCATTGGACTTAAACTAAATTAAGTTACTAATATATTTTTATATTTTTAAAATAGTATAATAATAAAAATATAATTTTATAAATAATGATTTAATTTTCGTTTAATCAGTTCAAACCAAAATTTTATTGTGGAACTAAAAACTGACCTAATTTTTTTTTTAGAATTTCAATCTAAACGAAATTGAGCCTGTTTGGGTTGGAACAAAATTTTGTTCGATTTGAGTTCTCGAGTTGACCCGGCAAATGGATATCCTTATCGAATCAGCCCAAGGTGCCATACAAGCAATTCTCTTATGATGTGTTTGAAAGTTACTGTTACAATTTCTTTTTGCTTCCCATTGTCATTAAAGTGTGAGCAAAGCCTTCTTAATGTGCTGAACAAGTTTTATGAGCGCTCATTAGTAATGTCAACACAAGCTTTATGAGCACTCATTAATGATGTCTTCAGTGCTTATTTTTATTTTTTTTTTCTTTTGCAAATTGCAAAACCTTGAAACACCATGTAGCTGTTCACATATGAAAAAGTTCTCTTTATATCGCACTCAAATTTTTATACATTATTTTAGTGCGATATTAGGCTTTATGAATTTTAAATTGTTATAGTGAATAACATTGATTTCTAAATTACAACAAGTGATTTACTAATTAAGTCATTTGAACTTTGTTTAGTATGATTAATTTAATCAACTAAATATAGGATATAACATTTTAGTTGTTTTGGAATGAATAATATGTGGCTTATGAATATATCATAATAATCTATGTTAGTGGTAAGAAAATAAAATGAAAATTCATTATGAAAACATAATTATTTAGTCACTTGAAAGATAATCTATGTTAGCAGTTTCATAAAAACTTTATATAATAGCTTATTCATTATTCAATCTATGTCAACCACCAAAATTCATTATGTTAGGTGTTTGTTGTATGTATTCTCTTTTGTTTTTGCATATTTAGAGAGAAGATTGTGCACAAGTAACTAAGAAGTGCTTTGGCATTTATGATAAATATTTATGTTATTCATTGATTTTAATTTTGCAATTAAATGCAATATAATTAAGTTTATATGTTTCATACTTATAATTCATCCGTTAATACGTTTTTTTTCTACATCAGTTTAACAACAAAGTTACTTAAACAAGTGGAATTTAGAATCTAGAGTAAATCAAAGAAAGTAATTGTTAGGTCATATCCGGCACTAAGTTTACCTAAACTATGGCTATGCATCCCCTACGTCTTAGTCTCACACTTTTCTTTGTCGTGGCAATAATTCTTTCTCCAACAATTGCTCGCGAACTTCCTTCTCCACCACCTTCAAATAATGATCAATTGTTTAATATAATTTGTAAGTAATTATATCAGTTTTTATTATTATCTTAATTGTCTTGAAAATTCTCGATTTTTATTTTTACAAACTGAAAAATAAATCTCCTTAGTGTTTTGTTTTATACCATCTTAATAATCTTAACAATTCAAATATATATACATATATATGATCTTTAGAATGTATTAAATATTCAATTGCTTGGAATTTTTGGCATTATGAATTTTGCTTATTAAATATAAACTTCGATTTATACATTATTTAACTTCAATTTTTGTATTATACAGCTTCCACGTATCTAGGAGAAAAAGGTGGATACAAGTACATACTTTTGAAAGTGAATCCATTCTTATTGCCTCGACTCGCTAATGATTTGTCACCAACAATTTATTAAGCAATACTTGCAAATTTATGTAATACTTGCTATGAAAGGTTGATTGTTGTTTCATCATAATAAAATCAAGTATTTATACATTATTTCTATGAGATATTAGACTTTATAAAATTTAAATTGTTGTTATTATGCCTAATGAACTACAAGTGATTAACTAATCAAGTCATTTGAAGCAAAAATGTAAACGTCATTTTATTATTATTATTCTTCTTTATTTTTGGACAGGCATAACATGTGGCTTTTGAATGTATAATAATAAGCTATATTAATGGTAATTGAAACAAAAATAAGAAAAATTCATTAAGGAAACATTATTGTTTGTTCAATTCAATCCAACCTCTCTATATAAGTAAAGGGTCATTATTATTAATACATAGTTTTATAAAAATATTATATAATAATATATAAAAAAAATTATTCAACTGCTGTGAACCGCCAAATATATATATAACATAAAATTATCATTAATAAATAATTGTAATTAATTCTTTAAATTTACACGTTAAAATTATTTAGAACCCCTTATTAAGTCATAGAGTACATTAACATGTTTTTATGTCTAGACCATTTCAATATTTTTTTAAAATTTTTCATTAATAAAAATAGTGAATTATAAATTAAAAACTAAAACATTGTTAAATTGATCAATGATCAATGCTAAAATAGCTTGGAGACGTGTTATTAATATATTTTACTTTTAAAATATTGTTGAACCAAAATACCTTTTCAATTACAAAAATGCCCTCGAAGATTGAAATAGTTTAGAGAAGAGTAACTCACAAATCTTACTTACAAATTGTAGTCGGCATTAGAAAAAGGGGCTAAAGCGTGACCATCATTCTGAATCACATATAAGTAAATTAATTGTTCTCAGACAGTGTGTACTAGTATGACTTAGTTTTAGCAATATTGTTGAGTAAGCCTCTCCCCTGTACTTATAGATAGTGCTAATAACAAAATCAAGAACCTGAATAACTTGGTGCAAGTTATCAATTAATTGTTCTTCAATCAACCAACCAGAACTAGAATATAACTATACATAAATCAATTGGAAGCAAGACCAACAATATTCATGCATGCAACAATCAGGGGCTTTGATAATGAAATTACGTACTGCTTTAGTGGTGTCAAGGACTTATTTTATAAAATCCTAATAGGTTTGATTTACTTCAATATCAACTAGTAGGTCCAAATAAGTAGATTGATTGATCTACATTATTAATAGGGATGTGCATCAGGATTTCGGTACTAGTACCAGTAACAAAATTTTGTTAGCGAACTCACGAACCATTATGTTTTTATGTACCAATAGTAGTACCAAAATACCAAAATTTATGTTAGTATTAGTACCGAGTTAAGTTCTTTCAAATACCAAGTACATGAAAAATATTAACAAGAGTGAGTTTCCTTCCTAAGGAGAAATTAGGGTCCTGTTTGGCCCCGCTGTTAATAACTTTATAACTGTGCTAAATTGATTTGTGATGTACTACATTGCACTGTTCAAAAATATAAGATGCTTGATTAATAACTTTTTAACTGCTTTTAAAATTTAAAATAATAAATAAATATATTATTTTAAATTATTCAAAATAATAATATATTTTATTTGTATTTAGCATTGAAATTTTGAATTTTTGAAAATAATAATACTTAAAATTTTAAATGAAATCATGAATTATTTTTTCAAAGAAGTAGAAGCTGCAAAAGCATCAAATTGTAGCTTTCCCTACTTATGCTTTTTTACTATTTTTTTTCTGCTTCTCCTTTTTATTACTAAACAATTTTCTACCTTCTTTGTACTTAACAGCTACTTAAAAGCAGCTTAAAAGCAGGGCCAAACATGCTAGAATTTTTGCTCTAACATTATTGATTTGTGGGAGCATTTGTTAATTAATTAATAGGCCCATAACATCTCATTATTGAATGTGAAAGATGGCCTGTGTAGCCCGCGGGTTTTAAGAGGAATCACTATTGGATATTGGATTCTTCACCTTGGGTTTGAGAGAAATCCTTATTGGATTATGCATTTCGCACCCGAAACCCAAAACTCATTTATGGGAGGAGCTTAGGGTTTTTCCATTATAAATATGGGTTAGGTCCCCACTTGGACTGCAACAGAAATTTCAATTTTTAGATTAGTCATTTAGGATACCAAAATCTCAAAAATTCTAACTCGATCAATAATAAGCATGTTAAAAAAAAGGAAGAAAAAGGTAAATTTAAACGACACTAATGCCAATAATCTATTGGCACTTTTTCAACCCAAATTGAATCGCCGAAGGTAGGGCTATCCATTTGCATCACCTCAAATTGAATCGAATTGATTTGATTCAACCCAAATTTTTTTATAGATATTTCTTTACAACAATTGAATTGATTTTCTAACACAATAATATTTAGCTGAACCAAAAATTTTAGGTTCGGTTCCATTGGACTTAAACTAAATTAAGTTACTAATATATTTTTATATTTTTAAAATAGTATAATACTAAAAATATAATTTTAAAAATAATGATTTAATTTTGGTTTAATCAGTTCAAACCAAAATTTTATTGTGGAACTAAAAACTGACCTAATTTTTTTTTTAGAATTTCAATCTAAACCAAATTGAGCCTGTTTGGGTTGGAACAAAATTTTGTTCGATTTGAGTTCTCGAGTTGACCCGGCAAATGGATATCCTTATCGAATCGCCCCAAGGTGCCATACAAGCAATTCTCTTATGAAGCGTTTGAAAGTTACTGTTACAATTTCTTTTTGCTTCCCATTGTCATTACAGTGTGAGCAAAACCTTCTTAATGTGCTGAACAAGTTTTATGAGCGCTCATTAGTAATGTCAACACAAGCTTTATGAGCACTCATTAATGATGTCTTCAGTGCTTATTTTTATTTTTTTTTTCTTTTGCAAATTGCAAAACCTTGAAACACCATGTAGCTGTTCACATATGAAAAAGTGCTCTTTATATCGCACTCTAATCTTTATACATTATTTTAGTGCGATATTAGGCTTTATAAATTTTAAATTGTTATAGTGAATAACATTGATTTCTAAATTACAACAAGTGATTTACTAATTAAGTCATTTGAACTTTGTTTAGTATGATTAATTTAATCAACTAAATATAGGATATAACATTTTAGTTGTTTTGGAATGAATAATATGTGGCTTATGAATATATCATAATAATCTATGTTAGTGGTAAGAAAAAAAAATTAAAATTCATTATGAAAACATAATTATTTAGTCACTTGAAAGATAATCTATGTTAGCAGTTTCATAAAAACATTATATAATAGCTTATTCATTATTCAATCTATGTCAACCACCAAAATTCATTATGTTAGGTGTTTGTTGTATGTATTCTCTTTTGTTTTTGCATATTTAGAGAGAAGAATGTGCACAAGTAACTAAGAAGTGCTTTGGCATTTATGATAAATATTTATGTTATTCATTGATTTTAATTTTGTAATTAAATGCAATATAATTAAGTTTATATGTTTCATACTTATAATTCATCCGTTAATACGTTTTTTTCTACATCAGTTTAACAACAAAGTTACTTAAACAAGTGGAATTTAGAATCTAGAGTAAATCAAAGAAAGTAATTGTTAGGTCATATCCGGCACTAAGTTTACCTAAATTATGGCTATGCATCCCCTTCGTCTGAGTCTCACACTTTTCTTTGTCGTGGCAATATTTCTTTCACCAACAATTGCTCGCGAACTTCCTTCTCCACCACCTTCAAATAATGATCAATTGTTTAATATAATTTGTAAGTAATTATATCAGTTTTTATTATTATCTTAATTGTCTTGAAAATTCTTGATTTTTATTTTTACAAACTGAAAAATAAATCTCCTTAGTGTTTTGTTTTATACCATCTTAATAATCTTAACAATTCAAATATATATACATATATATGATCTTTAGAATGTATTTAATATTCAATTGCTTGGAATTTTTGGCATAATGAATTTTGCTTATTAAATATAAACTTCGATTTATACATTATTTAACTTCAATTTTTGTATTATACAGCTTCCACGTATCTAGGAGAAAAAGGTGGATACAAGTACATACTTTTGAAAGTGAATCCATTCCTATTGCCTCGACTCGCTAATGATTTGTCACCAACAATTTATTAAGCAATACTTGCAAATTTATGTAATACTTGCTATGAAAGGTTGATTGTTGTTTGATCATAATAAAATCAAGTATTTATACATTATTTCTATGAGATATTAGACTTTATAAAATTTAAATTGTTGTTATTATGCCTAATGAACTACAAGTGATTAACTAATCAAGTCATTTGAAGCAAAAATGTAAACATCATTTTATTATTATTATTCTTCTTTATTTTTGGACACGCATAACATGTGGCTTTTGAATGTATAATAATAAGCTATATTAATGGTAATTGAAACAAAAATAAGAAAAATTCATTAAGGAAACATTATTGTTTGTTCAATTCAATCCAACCTCTCTATATAAGTAAAGGGGCATTATTATTAATACATAGTTTTATAAAAATATTATATAATAATATATAAAAAAAATTATTCAACTGCTGTGAACCGCCAAATATATATATAACATAAAATTATCATTAATAAATAATTGTGATTAATTCTTTAAATTTACACGTTAAAATTATTTAGAACCCCTTATTAAGTCATAGAGTACATTAACATGTTTTTATGTCTAGACCATTTCAATATTTTTTTTAAATTTTTCATTAATAAAAATAGTGAATTATAAATTAAAAACTAAAACATTGTTTAATTGATCAATGATCAATGCTAAAATAGCTTGGAGACGTGTTATTAATATATTTTACTTTTAAAATATTGTTGAACCAAAATACCTTTTCAATTACAAAAATGCCCTCGAAGATTGAAATAGTTTAGAGAAGAGTAACTCGCAAATCTTACTTACAAATTGTAGTCGGCATTAGAAAAAGGGGCTAAAGCGTGACCATCATTCTGAATCACATATAAGTAAATTAATTGTTCTCAGACAGTGTGTACTAGTATGACTCTAGTTTTAGCAATATTGTTGAGTAAGCCTCTCCCCTGTACTTATAGATAGTGCTAATAACAAAATCAAGAACATGAATAACTTGGTGCAAGTTATCAATTAATTGTTCTTCAATCAACCAACCAGAACTAGAATATAACTATACATAAATCAATTGGAAGCAAGACCAACAATATTCATGCATGCAACAATCAGGGGCTTTGATAATGAAATTACGTACTGCTTTAGTGGTGTCAAGGACTTATTTTATAAAATCCTAATAGGTTTGATTTACTTCAATATCAACTAGTAGGTCCAAATAAGTAGATTGATTGATCTACATTATTAATAGGGATGTGCATCAGGATTTCGGTACTAGTACTAGTAACAAAATTTTGTTAGCGAACTCACGAACCATTATGTTTTTATGTACCAATAGTAGTACCAAAATACCAAAATTTATATTAGTATTAGTACCGAGTTAAGTTCTTTCAAATACCAAGTACATGAAAAATATTAACAAGAGTGAGTTTCCTTCCTAAGGAGAAATTAGGGTCCTGTTTGGCCCCGCTGTTAATAACTTTATAACTGTGCTAAATTGATTTGTGATGTACTACATTGCACTGTTCAAAAATATAAGATGCTTGATTAATAACTTTTTAACTGCTTTTAAAATTTAAAATAATAAATAAATATATTATTTTTAAATTATCAAAAATAATAATATATTTTATTTTTATTTAGCATTGAAATTTTGAATTTTTGAAAATAATAATACTTAAAATTTTAAATGAAATCATGTGAATTATTTTTTCAAAGAAGTAGAAGCTGCAAAAGCATCAAATTGTAGCTTTCCCTACTTATGCTTTTTTACTATTTTTTTCTGCTTCTCCTTTTTATTACTAAACAATTTTCTACCTTCTTTGTACTTAACAGCTACTTAAAAGCAGCTTAAAAGCAGGGCCAAACATGCTAGAATTTTTGGTCTAACATTATTGATTTGTGGGAGCATTTGTTAATTAATTAATGGGCCCATAACATCTCATTATTGAATGTGAAAGATGGCCTGTGTAGCCCGCGGGTTTTAAGAGGAATCACTATTGGATATTGGATTCTTCACCTTGGGTTTGAGAGAAATCCTTATTGGATTATGCATTTCGCACCCGAAACCCAAAACTCATTTATGGGAGGAGCTTAGGGTTTTTCCATTATAAATATGGGTTAGGTCCCCACTTGGACTGCAACAGAAATTTCAATTTTTAGATTAGTCATTTAGGATACCAGAATCTCAAAAATTCTAACTCGATCAATAATAAGCATGTTAAAAAAAAGGAAGAAAAAGGTAAATTTAAACGACACTAATGCCAATAATCTATAGGCACTTTTTCAACCCAAATTGAATCGCCGAAGGTAGGGCTATCCATTTGCATCACCTCAAATTGAATCGAATTGATTTGATTCAACCCAAATTTTTTTATAGATATTTCTTTACAACAATTGAATTGATTTTCTAACACAATAATATTTAGCTGAACCAAAAATTTTAGGTTCGGTTCCATTGGACTTAAACTAAATTAAGTTACTAATATATTTTTATATTTTTAAAATAGTATAATAATAAAAATATAATTTTATAAATAATGATTTAATTTTCGTTTAATCAGTTCAAACCAAAATTTTATTGTGGAACTAAAAACTGACCTAATTTTTTTTTTAGAATTTCAATCTAAACGAAATTGAGCCTGTTTGGGTTGGAACAAAATTTTGTTCGATTTGAGTTCTCGAGTTGACCCGGCAAATGGATATCCTTATCGAATCAGCCCAAGGTGCCATACAAGCATTCTCTTATGTTGCGTTTGAAAGTTACTGTTACAATTTCTTTTTGCTTCCCATTATCATTAAAGTGTGAGCAAAGCCTTCTTAATGTGCTGAACAAGTTTTATGAGCGCTCATTAGTAATGTCAACACAAGCTTTATGAGCACTCATTAATGATGTCTTCAGTGCTTATTTTTATTTTTTTTTTCTTTTGCAAATTGCAAAACCTTGAAACACCATGTAGCTGTTCACATATGAAAAAGTTCTCTTTATATCGCACTCAAATTTTTATACATTATTTTAGTGCGATATTAGGCTTTATAAATTTTAAATTGTTATAGTGAATAACATTGATTTCTAAATTACAACAAGTGATTTACTAATTAAGTCATTTGAACTTTGTTTAGTATGATTAATTTAATCAACTAAATATAGGATATAACATTTTAGTTGTTTTGGAATGAATAATATGTGGCTTATGAATATATCATAATAATCTATGTTAGTGGTAAGAAAATAAAATGAAAATTCATTATGAAAACATAATTATTTAGTCACTTGAAAGATAATCTATGTTAGCAGTTTCATAAAAACTTTATATAATAGCTTATTCATTATTCAATCTATGTCAACCACCAAAATTCATTATGTTAGGTGTTTGTTGTATGTATTCTCTTTTGTTTTTGCATATTTAGAGAGAAGATTGTGCACAAGTAACTAAGAAGTGCTTTGGCATTTATGATAAATATTTATGTTATTCATTGATTTTAATTTTGCAATTAAATGCAATATAATTAAGTTTATATGTTTCATACTTATAATTCATCCGTTAATACGTTTTTTTCTACATCAGTTTAACAACAAAGTTACTTAAACAAGTGGAATTTAGAATCTAGAGTAAATCAAAGAAAGTAATTGTTAGGTCATATCCGGCACTAAGTTTACCTAAACTATGGCTATGCATCCCCTACGTCTTAGTCTCACACTTTTCTTTGTCGTGGCAATAATTCTTTCTCCAACAATTGCTCGCGAACTTCCTTCTCCACCACCTTCAAATAATGATCAATTGTTTAATATAATTTGTAAGTAATTATATCAGTTTTTATTATTATCTTAATTGTCTTGAAAATTCTCGATTTTTATTATTACAAACTGAAAAATAAATCTCCTTAGTGTTTTGTTTTATACCATCTTAATAATCTTAACAATTCAAATATATATACATATATATGATCTTTAGAATGTATTAAATATTCAATTGCTTGGAATTTTTGGCATTATGAATTTTGCTTATTAAATATAAACTTCGATTTATACATTATTTAACTTCAATTTTTGTATTATACAGCTTCCACGTATCTAGGAGAAAAAGGTGGATACAAGTACATACTTTTGAAAGTGAATCCATTCTTATTGCCTCGACTCGCTAATGATTTGTCACCAACAATTTATTAAGCAATACTTGCAAATTTATGTAATACTTGCTATGAAAGGTTGATTGTTGTTTCATCATAATAAAATCAAGTATTTATACATTATTTCTATGAGATATTAGACTTTATAAAATTTAAATTGTTGTTATTATGCCTAATGAACTACAAGTGATTAACTAATCAAGTCATTTGAAGCAAAAATGTAAACGTCATTTTATTATTATTATTCTTCTTTATTTTTGGACAGGCATAACATGTGGCTTTTGAATGTAATAAGCTATATTAATGGTAATTGAAACAAAAATAAGAAAAATTCATTAAGGAAACATTATTGTTTGTTCAATTCAATCCAACCTCTCTATATAAGTAAAGGGGCATTATTATTAATACATAGTTTTATAAAAATATTATATAATAATATATAAAAAAAATTATTCAACTGCTGTGAACCGCCAAATATATATATAACATAAAATTATCATTAATAAATAATTGTGATTAATTCTTTAAATTTACACGTTAAAATTATTTAGAACCCCTTATTAAGTCATAGAGTACATTAACATGTTTTTATGTCTAGACCATTTCAATATTTTTTTAAAATTTTTCATTAATAAAAATAGTGAATTATAAATTAAAAACTAAAACATTGTTTAATTGATCAATGATCAATGCTAAAATAGCTTGGAGACGTGTTATTAATATATTTTACTTTTAAAATATTGTTGAACCAAAATACCTTTTCAATTACAAAAATGCCCTCGAAGATTGAAATAGTTTAGAGAAGAGTAACTCACAAATCTTACTTACAAATTGTAGTCGGCATTAGAAAAAGGGGCTAAAGCGTGACCATCATTCTGAATCACATATAAGTAAATTAATTGTTCTCAGACAGTGTGTACTAGTATGACTTAGTTTTAACAATATTGTTGAGTAAGCCTCTCCCCTGTACTTATAGATAGTGCTAATAACAAAATCAAGAACCTGAATAACTTGGTGCAAGTTATCAATTAATTGTTCTTCAATCAACCAACCAGAACTAGAATATAACTATACATAAATCAATTGGAAGCAAGACCAACAATATTCATGCATGCAACAATCAGGGGCTTTGATAATGAAATTACGTACTGCTTTAGTGGTGTCAAGGACTTATTTTATAAAATCCTAATAGGTTTGATTTACTTCAATATCAACTAGTAGGTCCAAATTAGTAGATTGATTGATCTACATTATTAATAGCGATGTGCATCAGGATTTCGGTACTAGTACCAGTAACAAAATTTTGTTAGCGAACTCACGAACCATTATGTTTTTATGTACCAATAGTAGTACCAAAATACCAAAATTTATGTTAGTATTAGTACCGAGTTAAGTTCTTTCAAATACCAAGTACATGAAAAATATTAACAAGAGTGAGTTTCCTTCCTAAGGAGAAATTAGGGTCCTGTTTGGCCCCGCTGTTAATAACTTTATAACTGTGCTAAATTGATTTGTGATGTACTACATTGCACTGTTCAAAATTATAAGATGCTTGATTAATAACTTTTTAACTGCTTTTAAAATTTAAAATAATAAATAAATATATTATTTTAAATTATTCAAAATAATAATATATTTTATTTGTATTTAGCATTGAAATTTTGAATTTTTGAAAATAATAATACTTAAAATTTTAAATGAAATCATGAATTATTTTTTCAAAGAAGTAGAAGCTGCAAAAGCATCAAATTGTAGCTTTCCCTACTTATGCTTTTTTACTATTTTTTTTCTGCTTCTCCTTTTTATTACTAAACAATTTTCTACCTTCTTTGTACTTAACAGCTACTTAAAAGCAGCTTAAAAGCAGGGCCAAACATGCTAGAATTTTTGCTCTAACATTATTGATTTGTGGGAGCATTTGTTAATTAATTAATAGGCCCATAACATCTCATTATTGAATGTGAAAGATGGCCTGTGTAGCCCGCGGGTTTTAAGAGGAATCACTATTGGATATTGGATTCTTCACCTTGGGTTTGAGAGAAATCCTTATTGGATTATGCATTTCGCACCCGAAACCCAAAACTCATTTATGGGAGGAGCTTAGGGTTTTTCCATTATAAATATGGGTTAGGTCCCCACTTGGACTGCAACAGAAATTTCAATTTTTAGATTAGTCATTTAGGATACCAAAATCTCAAAAATTCTAACTCGATCAATAATAAGCATGTTAAAAAAAAGGAAGAAAAAGGTAAATTTAAACGACACTAATGCCAATAATCTATTGGCACTTTTTCAACCCAAATTGAATCGCCGAAGGTAGGGCTATCCATTTGCATCACCTCAAATTGAATCGAATTGATTTGATTCAACCCAAATTTTTTTATAGATATTTCTTTACAACAATTGAATTGATTTTCTAACACAATAATATTTAGCTGAACCAAAAATTTTAGGTTCGGTTCCATTGGACTTAAACTAAATTAAGTTACTAATATATTTTTATATTTTTAAAATAGTATAATACTAAAAATATAATTTTAAAAATAATGATTTAATTTTGGTTTAATCAGTTCAAACCAAAATTTTATTGTGGAACTAAAAACTGACCTAATTTTTTTTTTAGAATTTCAATCTAAACCAAATTGAGCCTGTTTGGGTTGGAACAAAATTTTGTTCGATTTGAGTTCTCGAGTTGACCCGGCAAATGGATATCCTTATCGAATCGCCCCAAGGTGCCATACAAGCAATTCTCTTATGAAGCGTTTGAAAGTTACTGTTACAATTTCTTTTTGCTTCCCATTGTCATTACAGTGTGAGCAAAACCTTCTTAATGTGCTGAACAAGTTTTATGAGCGCTCATTAGTAATGTCAACACAAGCTTTATGAGCACTCATTAATGATGTCTTCAGTGCTTATTTTTATTTTTTTTTTCTTTTGCAAATTGCAAAACCTTGAAACACCATGTAGCTGTTCACATATGAAAAAGTGCTCTTTATATCGCACTCTAATCTTTATACATTATTTTAGTGCGATATTAGGCTTTATAAATTTTAAATTGTTATAGTGAATAACATTGATTTCTAAATTACAACAAGTGATTTACTAATTAAGTCATTTGAACTTTGTTTAGTATGATTAATTTAATCAACTAAATATAGGATATAACATTTTAGTTGTTTTGGAATGAATAATATGTGGCTTATGAATATATCATAATAATCTATGTTAGTGGTAAGAAAAAAAAATTAAAATTCATTATGAAAACATAATTATTTAGTCACTTGAAAGATAATCTATGTTAGCAGTTTCATAAAAACATTATATAATAGCTTATTCATTATTCAATCTATGTCAACCACCAAAATTCATTATGTTAGGTGTTTGTTGTATGTATTCTCTTTTGTTTTTGCATATTTAGAGAGAAGAATGTGCACAAGTAACTAAGAAGTGCTTTGGCATTTATGATAAATATTTATGTTATTCATTGATTTTAATTTTGTAATTAAATGCAATATAATTAAGTTTATATGTTTCATACTTATAATTCATCCGTTAATACGTTTTTTTCTACATCAGTTTAACAACAAAGTTACTTAAACAAGTGGAATTTAGAATCTAGAGTAAATCAAAGAAAGTAATTGTTAGGTCATATCCGGCACTAAGTTTACCTAAATTATGGCTATGCATCCCCTTCGTCTGAGTCTCACACTTTTCTTTGTCGTGGCAATATTTCTTTCACCAACAATTGCTCGCGAACTTCCTTCTCCACCACCTTCAAATAATGATCAATTGTTTAATATAATTTGTAAGTAATTATATCAGTTTTTATTATTATCTTAATTGTCTTGAAAATTCTTGATTTTTATTTTTACAAACTGAAAAATAAATCTCCTTAGTGTTTTGTTTTATACCATCTTAATAATCTTAACAATTCAAATATATATACATATATATGATCTTTAGAATGTATTTAATATTCAATTGCTTGGAATTTTTGGCATAATGAATTTTGCTTATTAAATATAAACTTCGATTTATACATTATTTAACTTCAATTTTTGTATTATACAGCTTCCACGTATCTAGGAGAAAAAGGTGGATACAAGTACATACTTTTGAAAGTGAATCCATTCCTATTGCCTCGACTCGCTAATGATTTGTCACCAACAATTTATTAAGCAATACTTGCAAATTTATGTAATACTTGCTATGAAAGGTTGATTGTTGTTTGATCATAATAAAATCAAGTATTTATACATTATTTCTATGAGATATTAGACTTTATAAAATTTAAATTGTTGTTATTATGCCTAATGAACTACAAGTGATTAACTAATCAAGTCATTTGAAGCAAAAATGTAAACATCATTTTATTATTATTATTCTTCTTTATTTTTGGACACGCATAACATGTGGCTTTTGAATGTATAATAATAAGCTATATTAATGGTAATTGAAACAAAAATAAGAAAAATTCATTAAGGAAACATTATTGTTTGTTCAATTCAATCCAACCTCTCTATATAAGTAAAGGGGCATTATTATTAATACATAGTTTTATAAAAATATTATATAATAATATATAAAAAAAATTATTCAACTGCTGTGAACCGCCAAATATATATATAACATAAAATTATCATTAATAAATAATTGTGATTAATTCTTTAAATTTACACGTTAAAATTATTTAGAACCCCTTATTAAGTCATAGAGTACATTAACATGTTTTTATGTCTAGACCATTTCAATATTTTTTTTAAATTTTTCATTAATAAAAATAGTGAATTATAAATTAAAAACTAAAACATTGTTTAATTGATCAATGATCAATGCTAAAATAGCTTGGAGACGTGTTATTAATATATTTTACTTTTAAAATATTGTTGAACCAAAATACCTTTTCAATTACAAAAATGCCCTCGAAGATTGAAATAGTTTAGAGAAGAGTAACTCGCAAATCTTACTTACAAATTGTAGTCGGCATTAGAAAAAGGGGCTAAAGCGTGACCATCATTCTGAATCACATATAAGTAAATTAATTGTTCTCAGACAGTGTGTACTAGTATGACTCTAGTTTTAGCAATATTGTTGAGTAAGCCTCTCCCCTGTACTTATAGATAGTGCTAATAACAAAATCAAGAACATGAATAACTTGGTGCAAGTTATCAATTAATTGTTCTTCAATCAACCAACCAGAACTAGAATATAACTATACATAAATCAATTGGAAGCAAGACCAACAATATTCATGCATGCAACAATCAGGGGCTTTGATAATGAAATTACGTACTGCTTTAGTGGTGTCAAGGACTTATTTTATAAAATCCTAATAGGTTTGATTTACTTCAATATCAACTAGTAGGTCCAAATAAGTAGATTGATTGATCTACATTATTAATAGGGATGTGCATCAGGATTTCGGTACTAGTACTAGTAACAAAATTTTGTTAGCGAACTCACGAACCATTATGTTTTTATGTACCAATAGTAGTACCAAAATACCAAAATTTATATTAGTATTAGTACCGAGTTAAGTTCTTTCAAATACCAAGTACATGAAAAATATTAACAAGAGTGAGTTTCCTTCCTAAGGAGAAATTAGGGTCCTGTTTGGCCCCGCTGTTAATAACTTTATAACTGTGCTAAATTGATTTGTGATGTACTACATTGCACTGTTCAAAAATATAAGATGCTTGATTAATAACTTTTTAACTGCTTTTAAAATTTAAAATAATAAATAAATATATTATTTTTAAATTATCAAAAATAATAATATATTTTATTTTTATTTAGCATTGAAATTTTGAATTTTTGAAAATAATAATACTTAAAATTTTAAATGAAATCATGTGAATTATTTTTTCAAAGAAGTAGAAGCTGCAAAAGCATCAAATTGTAGCTTTCCCTACTTATGCTTTTTTACTATTTTTTTCTGCTTCTCCTTTTTATTACTAAACAATTTTCTACCTTCTTTGTACTTAACAGCTACTTAAAAGCAGCTTAAAAGCAGGGCCAAACATGCTAGAATTTTTGGTCTAACATTATTGATTTGTGGGAGCATTTGTTAATTAATTAATGGGCCCATAACATCTCATTATTGAATGTGAAAGATGGCCTGTGTAGCCCGCGGGTTTTAAGAGGAATCACTATTGGATATTGGATTCTTCACCTTGGGTTTGAGAGAAATCCTTATTGGATTATGCATTTCGCACCCGAAACCCAAAACTCATTTATGGGAGGAGCTTAGGGTTTTTCCATTATAAATATGGGTTAGGTCCCCACTTGGACTGCAACAGAAATTTCAATTTTTAGATTAGTCATTTAGGATACCAGAATCTCAAAAATTCTAACTCGATCAATAATAAGCATGTTAAAAAAAAGGAAGAAAAAGGTAAATTTAAACGACACTAATGCCAATAATCTATAGGCACTTTTTCAACCCAAATTGAATCGCCGAAGGTAGGGCTATCCATTTGCATCACCTCAAATTGAATCGAATTGATTTGATTCAACCCAAATTTTTTTATAGATATTTCTTTACAACAATTGAATTGATTTTCTAACACAATAATATTTAGCTGAACCAAAAATTTTAGGTTCGGTTCCATTGGACTTAAACTAAATTAAGTTACTAATATATTTTTATATTTTTAAAATAGTATAATAATAAAAATATAATTTTATAAATAATGATTTAATTTTCGTTTAATCAGTTCAAACCAAAATTTTATTGTGGAACTAAAAACTGACCTAATTTTTTTTTTAGAATTTCAATCTAAACGAAATTGAGCCTGTTTGGGTTGGAACAAAATTTTGTTCGATTTGAGTTCTCGAGTTGACCCGGCAAATGGATATCCTTATCGAATCAGCCCAAGGTGCCATACAAGCATTCTCTTATGTTGCGTTTGAAAGTTACTGTTACAATTTCTTTTTGCTTCCCATTATCATTAAAGTGTGAGCAAAGCCTTCTTAATGTGCTGAACAAGTTTTATGAGCGCTCATTAGTAATGTCAACACAAGCTTTATGAGCACTCATTAATGATGTCTTCAGTGCTTATTTTTATTTTTTTTTTCTTTTGCAAATTGCAAAACCTTGAAACACCATGTAGCTGTTCACATATGAAAAAGTTCTCTTTATATCGCACTCAAATTTTTATACATTATTTTAGTGCGATATTAGGCTTTATAAATTTTAAATTGTTATAGTGAATAACATTGATTTCTAAATTACAACAAGTGATTTACTAATTAAGTCATTTGAACTTTGTTTAGTATGATTAATTTAATCAACTAAATATAGGATATAACATTTTAGTTGTTTTGGAATGAATAATATGTGGCTTATGAATATATCATAATAATCTATGTTAGTGGTAAGAAAATAAAATGAAAATTCATTATGAAAACATAATTATTTAGTCACTTGAAAGATAATCTATGTTAGCAGTTTCATAAAAACTTTATATAATAGCTTATTCATTATTCAATCTATGTCAACCACCAAAATTCATTATGTTAGGTGTTTGTTGTATGTATTCTCTTTTGTTTTTGCATATTTAGAGAGAAGATTGTGCACAAGTAACTAAGAAGTGCTTTGGCATTTATGATAAATATTTATGTTATTCATTGATTTTAATTTTGCAATTAAATGCAATATAATTAAGTTTATATGTTTCATACTTATAATTCATCCGTTAATACGTTTTTTTCTACATCAGTTTAACAACAAAGTTACTTAAACAAGTGGAATTTAGAATCTAGAGTAAATCAAAGAAAGTAATTGTTAGGTCATATCCGGCACTAAGTTTACCTAAACTATGGCTATGCATCCCCTACGTCTTAGTCTCACACTTTTCTTTGTCGTGGCAATAATTCTTTCTCCAACAATTGCTCGCGAACTTCCTTCTCCACCACCTTCAAATAATGATCAATTGTTTAATATAATTTGTAAGTAATTATATCAGTTTTTATTATTATCTTAATTGTCTTGAAAATTCTCGATTTTTATTATTACAAACTGAAAAATAAATCTCCTTAGTGTTTTGTTTTATACCATCTTAATAATCTTAACAATTCAAATATATATACATATATATGATCTTTAGAATGTATTAAATATTCAATTGCTTGGAATTTTTGGCATTATGAATTTTGCTTATTAAATATAAACTTCGATTTATACATTATTTAACTTCAATTTTTGTATTATACAGCTTCCACGTATCTAGGAGAAAAAGGTGGATACAAGTACATACTTTTGAAAGTGAATCCATTCTTATTGCCTCGACTCGCTAATGATTTGTCACCAACAATTTATTAAGCAATACTTGCAAATTTATGTAATACTTGCTATGAAAGGTTGATTGTTGTTTCATCATAATAAAATCAAGTATTTATACATTATTTCTATGAGATATTAGACTTTATAAAATTTAAATTGTTGTTATTATGCCTAATGAACTACAAGTGATTAACTAATCAAGTCATTTGAAGCAAAAATGTAAACGTCATTTTATTATTATTATTCTTCTTTATTTTTGGACAGGCATAACATGTGGCTTTTGAATGTATAATAATAAGCTATATTAATGGTAATTGAAACAAAAATAAGAAAAATTCATTAAGGAAACATTATTGTTTGTTCAATTCAATCCAACCTCTCTATATAAGTAAAGGGGCATTATTATTAATACATAGTTTTATAAAAATATTATATAATAATATATAAAAAAAATTATTCAACTGCTGTGAACCGCCAAATATATATATAACATAAAATTATCATTAATAAATAATTGTGATTAATTCTTTAAATTTACACGTTAAAATTATTTAGAACCCCTTATTAAGTCATAGAGTACATTAACATGTTTTTATGTCTAGACCATTTCAATATTTTTTTAAAATTTTTCATTAATAAAAATAGTGAATTATAAATTAAAAACTAAAACATTGTTTAATTGATCAATGATCAATGCTAAAATAGCTTGGAGACGTGTTATTAATATATTTTACTTTTAAAATATTGTTGAACCAAAATACCTTTTCAATTACAAAAATGCCCTCGAAGATTGAAATAGTTTAGAGAAGAGTAACTCACAAATCTTACTTACAAATTGTAGTCGGCATTAGAAAAAGGGGCTAAAGCGTGACCATCATTCTGAATCACATATAAGTAAATTAATTGTTCTCAGACAGTGTGTACTAGTATGACTTAGTTTTAACAATATTGTTGAGTAAGCCTCTCCCCTGTACTTATAGATAGTGCTAATAACAAAATCAAGAACCTGAATAACTTGGTGCAAGTTATCAATTAATTGTTCTTCAATCAACCAACCAGAACTAGAATATAACTATACATAAATCAATTGGAAGCAAGACCAACAATATTCATGCTTGCAACAATCAGGGGCTTTGATAATGAAATTACGTACTGCTTTAGTGGTGTCAAGGACTTATTTTATAAAATCCTAATAGGTTTGATTTACTTCAATATCAACTAGTAGGTCCAAATTAGTAGATTGATTGATCTACATTATTAATAGCGATGTGCATCAGGATTTCGGTACTAGTACCAGTAACAAAATTTTGTTAGCGAACTCACGAACCATTATGTTTTTATGTACCAATAGTAGTACCAAAATACCAAAATTTATGTTAGTATTAGTACCGAGTTAAGTTCTTTCAAATACCAAGTACATGAAAAATATTAACAAGAGTGAGTTTCCTTCCTAAGGAGAAATTAGGGTCCTGTTTGGCCCCGCTGTTAATAACTTTATAACTGTGCTAAATTGATTTGTGATGTACTACATTGCACTGTTCAAAAATATAAGATGCTTGATTAATAACTTTTTAACTGCTTTTAAAATTTAAAATAATAAATAAATATATTATTTTAAATTATTCAAAATAATAATATATTTTATTTGTATTTAGCATTGAAATTTTGAATTTTTGAAAATAATAATACTTAAAATTTTAAATGAAATCATGAATTATTTTTTCAAAGAAGTAGAAGCTGCAAAAGCATCAAATTGTAGCTTTCCCTACTTATGCTTTTTTACTATTTTTTTTCTGCTTCTCCTTTTTATTACTAAACAATTTTCTACCTTCTTTGTACTTAACAGCTACTTAAAAGCAGCTTAAAAGCAGGGCCAAACATGCTAGAATTTTTGCTCTAACATTATTGATTTGTGGGAGCATTTGTTAATTAATTAATAGGCCCATAACATCTCATTATTGAATGTGAAAGATGGCCTGTGTAGCCTGCGGGTTTTAAGAGGAATCACTATTGGATATTGGATTCTTCACCTTGGGTTTGAGAGAAATCCTTATTGGATTATGCATTTCGCACCCGAAACCCAAAACTCATTTATGGGAGGAGCTTAGGGTTTTTCCATTATAAATATGGGTTAGGTCCCCACTTGGACTGCAACAGAAATTTCAATTTTTAGATTAGTCATTTAGGATACCAAAATCTCAAAAATTCTAACTCGATCAATAATAAGCATGTTAAAAAAAAGGAAGAAAAAGGTAAATTTAAACGACACTAATGCCAATAATCTATTGGCACTTTTTCAACCCAAATTGAATCGCCGAAGGTAGGGCTATCCATTTGCATCACCTCAAATTGAATCGAATTGATTTGATTCAACCCAAATTTTTTTATAGATATTTCTTTACAACAATTGAATTGATTTTCTAACACAATAATATTTAGCTGAACCAAAAATTTTAGGTTCGGTTCCATTGGACTTAAACTAAATTAAGTTACTAATATATTTTTATATTTTTAAAATAGTATAATACTAAAAATATAATTTTAAAAATAATGATTTAATTTTGGTTTAATCAGTTCAAACCAAAATTTTATTGTGGAACTAAAAACTGACCTAATTATTTTTTTAGAATTTCAATCTAAACCAAATTGAGCCTGTTTGGGTTGGAACAAAATTTTGTTCGATTTGAGTTCTCGAGTTGACCCGGCAAATGGATATCCTTATCGAATCGCCCCAAGGTGCCATACAAGCAATTCTCTTATGAAGCGTTTGAAAGTTACTGTTACAATTTCTTTTTGCTTCCCATTGTCATTACAGTGTGAGCAAAACCTTCTTAATGTGCTGAACAAGTTTTATGAGCGCTCATTAGTAATGTCAACACAAGCTTTATGAGCACTCATTAATGATGTCTTCAGTGCTTATTTTTATTTTTTTTTTCTTTTGCAAATTGCAAAACCTTGAAACACCATGTAGCTGTTCACATATGAAAAAGTGCTCTTTATATCGCACTCTAATCTTTATACATTATTTTAGTGCGATATTAGGCTTTATAAATTTTAAATTGTTATAGTGAATAACATTGATTTCTAAATTACAACAAGTGATTTACTAATTAAGTCATTTGAACTTTGTTTAGTATGATTAATTTAATCAACTAAATATAGGATATAACATTTTAGTTGTTTTGGAATGAATAATATGTGGCTTATGAATATATCATAATAATCTATGTTAGTGGTAAGAAAAAAAAATTAAAATTCATTATGAAAACATAATTATTTAGTCACTTGAAAGATAATCTATGTTAGCAGTTTCATAAAAACATTATATAATAGCTTATTCATTATTCAATCTATGTCAACCACCAAAATTCATTATGTTAGGTGTTTGTTGTATGTATTCTCTTTTGTTTTTGCATATTTAGAGAGAAGATTGTGCACAAGTAACTAAGAAGTGCTTTGGCATTTATGATAAATATTTATGTTATTCATTGATTTTAATTTTGCAATTAAATGCAATATAATTAAGTTTATATGTTTCATACTTATAATTCATCCGTTAATACGTTTTTTTCTACATCAGTTTAATAACAAAGTTACTTAAACAAGTGGAATTTAGAATCTAGAGTAAATCAAAGAAAGTAATTGTTAGGTCATATCCGGCACTAAGTTTACCTAAATTATGGCTATGCATCCCCTTCGTCTGAGTCTCACACTTTTCTTTGTCGTGGCAATATTTCTTTCACCAACAATTGCTCGCGAACTTCCTTCTCCACCACCTTCAAATAATGATCAATTGTTTAATATAATTTGTAAGTAATTATATCAGTTTTTATTATTATCTTAATTGTCTTGAAAATTCTTGATTTTTATTTTTCAAACTGAAAAATAAATCTCCTTAGTGTTTTGTTTTATACCATCTTAATAATCTTAACAATTCAAATATATATACATATATATGATCTTTAGAATGTATTAAATATTCAATTGCTTGGAATTTTTGGCATAATGAATTTTGCTTATTAAATATAAACTTCGATTTATACATTATTTAACTTCAATTTTTGTATTATACAGCTTCCACGTATCTAGGAGAAAAAGGTGGATACAAGTACATACTTTTGAAAGTGAATCCATTCCTATTGCCTCGACTCGCTAATGATTTGTCACCAACAATTTATTAAGCAATACTTGCAAATTTATGTAATACTTGCTATGAAAGGTTGATTGTTGTTTCATCATAATAAAATCAAGTACTTATACATTATTTCTATGAGATATTAGACTTTATAAAATTTAAATTGTTGTTATTATGCCTAATGAACTACAAGTGATTAACTAATCAAGTCATTTGAAGCAAAAATGTAAACATCATTTTATTATTATTATTCTTCTTTATTTTTGGACACGCATAACATGTGGCTTTTGAATGTATAATAATAAGCTATATTAATGGTAATTGAAACAAAAATAAGAAAAATTCATTAAGGAAACATTATTGTTTGTTCAATTCAATCCAACCTCTCTATATAAGTAAAGGGGCATTATTATTAATACATAGTTTTATAAAAATATTATATAATAATATATAAAAAAAATTATTCAACTGCTGTGAACCGCCAAATATATATATAACATAAAATTATCATTAATAAATAATTGTGATTAATTCTTTAAATTTACACGTTAAAATTATTTAGAACCCCTTATTAAGTCATAGAGTACATTAACATGTTTTTATGTCTAGACCATTTCAATATTTTTTTTAAATTTTTCATTAATAAAAATAGTGAATTATAAATTAAAAACTAAAACATTGTTTAATTGATCAATGATCAATGCTAAAATAGCTTGGAGACGTGTTATTAATATATTTTACTTTTAAAATATTGTTGAACCAAAATACCTTTTCAATTACAAAAATGCCCTAGAAGATTGAAATAGTTTAGAGAAGAGTAACTCGCAAATCTTACTTACAAATTGTAGTCGGCATTAGAAAAAGGGGCTAAAGCGTGACCATCATTCTGAATCACATATAAGTAAATTAATTGTTCTCAGACAGTGTGTACTAGTATGACTCTAGTTTTAGCAATATTGTTGAGTAAGCCTCTCCCCTGTACTTATAGATAGTGCTAATAACAAAATCAAGAACATGAATAACTTGGTGCAAGTTATCAATTAATTGTTCTTCAATCAACCAACCAGAACTAGAATATAACTATACATAAATCAATTGGAAGCAAGACCAACAATATTCATGCATGCAACAATCAGGGGCTTTGATAATGAAATTACGTACTGCTTTAGTGGTGTCAAGGACTTATTTTATAAAATCCTAATAGGTTTGATTTACTTCAATATCAACTAGTAGGTCCAAATAAGTAGATTGATTGATCTACATTATTAATAGGGATGTGCATTAGGATTTCGGTACTAGTACTAGTAACAAAATTTTGTTAGCGAACTCACGAACCATTATGTTTTTATGTACCAATAGTAGTACCAAAATACCAAAATTTATATTAGTATTAGTACCGAGTTAAGTTCTTTCAAATACCAAGTACATGAAAAATATTAACAAGAGTGAGTTTCCTTCCTAAGGAGAAATTAGGGTCCTGTTTGGCCCCGCTGTTAATAACTTTATAACTGTGCTAAATTGATTTGTGATGTACTACATTGCACTGTTCAAAAATATAAGATGCTTGATTAATAACTTTTTAACTGCTTTTAAAATTTAAAATAATAAATAAATATATTATTTTTAAATTATCAAAAATAATAATATATTTTATTTTTATTTAGCATTGAAATTTAAATTTTTGAAAATAATAATACTTAAAATTTTAAATGAAATCATGTGAATTATTTTTTCAAAGAAGTAGAAGCTCCAAAAGCATCAAATTGTAGCTTTCCCTACTTATGCTTTTTTACTATTTTTTTCTGCTTCTCCTTTTTATTACTAAACAATTTTCTACCTTCTTTGTACTTAACAGCTACTTAAAAGCAGCTTAAAAGCAGGGCCAAACATGCTAGAATTTTTGGTCTAACATTATTGATTTGTGGGAGCATTTGTTAATTAATTAATGGGCCCATAACATCTCATTATTGAATGTGAAAGATGGCCTGTGTAGCCCGCGGGTTTTAAGAGGAATCACTATTGGATATTGGATTCTTCACCTTGGGTTTGAGAGAAATCCTTATTGGATTATGCATTTCGCACCCGAAACCCAAAACTCATTTATGGGAGGAGCTTAGGGTTTTTCCATTATAAATATGGGTTAGGTCCCCACTTGGACTGCAACAGAAATTTCAATTTTTAGATTAGTCATTTAGGATACCAGAATCTCAAAAATTCTAACTCGATCAATAATAAGCATGTTAAAAAAAAGGAAGAAAAAGGTAAATTTAAACGACACTAATGCCAATAATCTATAGGCACTTTTTCAACCCAAATTGAATCGCCGAAGGTAGGGCTATCCATTTGCATCACCTCAAATTGAATCGAATTGATTTGATTCAACCCAAATTTTTTTATAGATATTTCTTTACAACAATTGAATTGATTTTCTAACACAATAATATTTAGCTGAACCAAAAATTTTAGGTTCGGTTCCATTGGACTTAAACTAAATTAAGTTACTAATATATTTTTATATTTTTAAAATAGTATAATAATAAAAATATAATTTTATAAATAATGATTTAATTTTCGTTTAATCAGTTCAAACCAAAATTTTATTGTGGAACTAAAAACTGACCTAATTTTTTTTTTAGAATTTCAATCTAAACGAAATTGAGCCTGTTTGGGTTGGAACAAAATTTTGTTCGATTTGAGTTCTCGAGTTGACCCGGCAAATGGATATCCTTATCGAATCAGCCCAAGGTGCCATACAAGCAATTCTCTTATGATGTGTTTGAAAGTTACTGTTACAATTTCTTTTTGCTTCCCATTGTCATTAAAGTGTGAGCAAAGCCTTCTTAATGTGCTGAACAAGTTTTATGAGCGCTCATTAGTAATGTCAACACAAGCTTTATGAGCACTCATTAATGATGTCTTCAGTGCTTATTTTTATTTTTTTTTTCTTTTGCAAATTGCAAAACCTTGAAACACCATGTAGCTGTTCACATATGAAAAAGTTCTCTTTATATCGCACTCAAATTTTTATACATTATTTTAGTGCGATATTAGGCTTTATGAATTTTAAATTGTTATAGTGAATAACATTGATTTCTAAATTACAACAAGTGATTTACTAATTAAGTCATTTGAACTTTGTTTAGTATGATTAATTTAATCAACTAAATATAGGATATAACATTTTAGTTGTTTTGGAATGAATAATATGTGGCTTATGAATATATCATAATAATCTATGTTAGTGGTAAGAAAATAAAATGAAAATTCATTATGAAAACATAATTATTTAGTCACTTGAAAGATAATCTATGTTAGCAGTTTCATAAAAACTTTATATAATAGCTTATTCATTATTCAATCTATGTCAACCACCAAAATTCATTATGTTAGGTGTTTGTTGTATGTATTCTCTTTTGTTTTTGCATATTTAGAGAGAAGATTGTGCACAAGTAACTAAGAAGTGCTTTGGCATTTATGATAAATATTTATGTTATTCATTGATTTTAATTTTGCAATTAAATGCAATATAATTAAGTTTATATGTTTCATACTTATAATTCATCCGTTAATACGTTTTTTTCTACATCAGTTTAACAACAAAGTTACTTAAACAAGTGGAATTTAGAATCTAGAGTAAATCAAAGAAAGTAATTGTTAGGTCATATCCGGCACTAAGTTTACCTAAACTATGGCTATGCATCCCCTACGTCTTAGTCTCACACTTTTCTTTGTCGTGGCAATAATTCTTTCTCCAACAATTGCTCGCGAACTTCCTTCTCCACCACCTTCAAATAATGATCAATTGTTTAATATAATTTGTAAGTAATTATATCAGTTTTTATTATTATCTTAATTGTCTTGAAAATTCTCGATTTTTATTTTTACAAACTGAAAAATAAATCTCCTTAGTGTTTTGTTTTATACCATCTTAATAATCTTAACAATTCAAATATATATACATATATATGATCTTTAGAATGTATTAAATATTCAATTGCTTGGAATTTTTGGCATTATGAATTTTGCTTATTAAATATAAACTTCGATTTATACATTATTTAACTTCAATTTTTGTATTATACAGCTTCCACGTATCTAGGAGAAAAAGGTGGATACAAGTACATACTTTTGAAAGTGAATCCATTCTTATTGCCTCGACTCGCTAATGATTTGTCACCAACAATTTATTAAGCAATACTTGCAAATTTATGTAATACTTGCTATGAAAGGTTGATTGTTGTTTCATCATAATAAAATCAAGTATTTATACATTATTTCTATGAGATATTAGACTTTATAAAATTTAAATTGTTGTTATTATGCCTAATGAACTACAAGTGATTAACTAATCAAGTCATTTGAAGCAAAAATGTAAACGTCATTTTATTATTATTATTCTTCTTTATTTTTGGACACGCATAACATGTGGCTTTTGAATGTATAATAATAAGCTATATTAATGGTAATTGAAACAAAAATAAGAAAAATTCATTAAGGAAACATTATTGTTTGTTCAATTCAATCCAACCTATCTATATAAGTAATGGGACATCATTATTAATACATAGTTTTATAAAAATATTATATAATAATATATAAAATAACTTATTCAACTGCTGTGAACCGCCAAATATATATATAACATAAAATTATCATTAATAAATAATTGTGATTAATTCTTTAAATTTACACGTTAAAATTATTTAGAACACCTTATTAAGTCATAGAGTACATTAACACGTTTTTATGTCTAGACCATTTCAATATTTTTTTTAAATTTTTCATTAATAAAAATAGTGAATTATAAATTAAAAACTAAAACATTGTTTAATTGATCAATGATCAATGCTAAAATAGCTTGGAGACGTGTTATTAATATATTTTACTTTTAAAATATTGTTGAACCAAAATACCTTTTCAATTACAAAAATGCCCTAGAAGATTGAAATAGTTTAGAGAAGAGTAACTCGCAAATCTTACTTACAAATTGTAGTCGGCATTAGAAAAAGGGGCTAAAGCGTGACCATCATTCTGAATCACATATAAGTAAATTAATTGTTCTCAGACAGTGTGTACTAGTATGACTCTAGTTTTAGCAATATTGTTGAGTAAGCCTCTCCCCTGTACTTATAGATAGTGCTAATAACAAAATCAAGAACATGAATAACTTGGTGCAAGTTATCAATTAATTGTTCTTCAATCAACCAACCAGAACTAGAATATAACTATACATAAATCAATTGGAAGCAAGACCAACAATATTCATGCATGCAACAATCAGGGGCTTTGATAATGAAATTACGTACTGCTTTAGTGGTGTCAAGGACTTATTTTATAAAATCCTAATAGGTTTGATTTACTTCAATATCAACTAGTAGGTCCAAATAAGTATATTGATTGATCTACATTATTAATAGGGATGTGCTTCAGGATTTCGGTACTAGTACCAGTAACAAAATTTTGTTAGCGAACTCACGAACCATTATGTTTTTATGTACCAATAGTAGTACCAAAATACCAAAATTTATATTAGTATTAGTACCGAGTTAAGTTCTTTCAAATAACAAGTACATGAAAAATATTAACAAGAGTGAATTTCCTTCCTAAGGAGAAATTAGGGTCCTGTTTGGCCCCGCTGTTAATAACTTTATAACTGTGCTAAATTGATTTGTGATGTACTACATTGCACTGTTAAAAATTATAAGATGCTTGATTAATAACTTTTTAACTGCTTTTAAAATTTAAAATAATAAATAAATATATTAATTTTAAATTATTCAAAATAATAATATATTTTATTTGTATTTAGCATTGAAATTTTGAATTTTTGAAAATAATAATACTTAAAATTTTAAATGAAATCATGAATTATTTTTTCAAAGAAGTAGAAGCTGCAAAAGCATCAAATTGTAGCTTTCCCTACTTATGCTTTTTTACTATTTTTTTTCTGCTTCTCCTTTTTATTAGTAAACAATTTTCTACCTTCTTTGTACTTAACAGCTACTTAAAAGCAGCTTAAAAGCAGGGCCAAACATGCTAGAATTTTTGCTCTAACATTATTGATTTGTGGGAGCATTTGTTAATTAATTAATGGGCCCATAACATCTCATTATTGAATGTGAAAGATGGCTTGTGTAGCCCGCGGGTTTTAAGAGGAATCACTATTGGATATTGGATTCTGCGCCTTGGGTTTGAGAGAAATCCTTATTGGATTATGCATTTCTCACCCGAAACCCAAAACTCATTTATGGGAGGAGCTTAGGGTTTTTTCATTATAAATATGGGTTAGGTCCTCACTTGGACTGCATCAGAAATTTCAATTTTAGATTAGTCATTTAGGATACCAGAATCTCAAAAATTCTAACTCGATCAATAATAAGCATGTTAAAAAAAAGGAAGAAAAAGGTAAATTTAAACGACACTAATGCCAATAATCTATAGGCACTTTTTCAACCCAAATTGAATCGCCGGAGGTAGGGCTATCCATTTGCGTCACCTCAAATTGAATCGAATTGATTTGATTCAACCCAAATTTTTTTATAGATATTTCTTTACAACAATTGAATTGATTTTCTAACACAATAATATTTAGCTGAACCAAAAATTTTAGGTTCGGTTCCATTGGACTTAAACTAAATTAAGTTACTAATATATTTTTATATTTTTAAAATAGTATAATACTAAAAATAAAATTTTAAAAATAATGATTTAATTTTGGTTTAATCAGTTCAAACCAAAATTTTATTGTGGAACTAAAAACTGACCTAATTTTTTTTTTAGAATTTCAATCTAAACGAAATTGAGCCTGTTTGGGTTGGAACAAAATTTTGTTCGATTTGAGTTCTCGAGTTGACCCGGCAAATGGATATCCTTATCGAATCGCCCCAAGGTGCCATACAAGCAATTCTCTTATGAAGCGTTTGAAAGTTACTGTTACAATTTCTTTTTGCTTCCCATTGTCATTAAAGTGTGAGCAAAGCCTTCTTAATGTGCTGAACAAGTTTTATGAGCACTCATTAGTAATGTCAACACAAGCTTTATGAGCACTCATTAATGATGTCTTCAGTGCTTATTTTTATTTTTTTTTTCTTTTGCAAATTGCAAAACCTTGAAACACCATGTAGCCTGTTCACATATGAAAAAGTGCTCTTTATATTGCACTCAAATTTTTATACATTATTTTAGTGCGATATTAGGCTTTATAAATTTTAAATTGTTATAGTGAATAACATTGATTTCTAAATTACAACAAGTGATTTACTAATTAAGTCATTTGAACTTTGTTTAGTATGATTAATTTAATCAACTAAATATAGGATATAACATTTTAGATGTTTTGGAATGAATAATATGTGGCTTATGAATATATCATAATAATGTATGTTAGTGGTAAGAAAAAAAAATGAAAATTCATTATGAAAACATAATTATTTAGTCACTTGAAAGATAATCTATGTTAGTAGTTTCATAAACACATTATATAATAGCTTATTCATTATTCAATCTATGTCAACCACCAAAATTCATTATGTTAGGTGTTTGTTGTATGTATTCTCTTTTGTTTTTGCATATTTAGAGAGAAGATTGTGCACAAGTAACTAAGAAGTGCTTTGGCATTTATGATAAATATTTATGTTATCCATTGATTTTAATTTTGCAATTAAATGCAATATAATTAAGTTTATATGTTTCATACTTATAATTCATCCGTTAATACGTTTTTTTCTACATCAGTTTAACAACAAAGTTACTTAAACAAGTGGAATTTAGAATCTAGAGTAAATCAAAGAAAATAATTGTTAGGTCATATCCGGCATTAAGTTTACTTAAATTATGGCTATGCATCCCCTTCGTCTTAGTCTCACACTTTTCTTTGTCGTGGCAATATTTCTTTCACCAACAATTGCTTGCGAACTTCCTTCTCCACCACCTTCAAAAAATGATCAATTGTTTAATATAATTTGTAAGTAATTATACCAGTTTTTATTATTATCTTAATTGTCTTGAAAATTCACAATTTTTATTTTTACATACTGAAAAATAAATCTGCTTAGTGTTTTGTTTTATACCATCTTAATAATCTTAACAATTCAAATATATATACATATATATGATATTTAGAAAGTATTAAATATTCAATTGCTTGGAATTTTTGGCATAATGAATTTTGCTTATTAAATATAAACTTTGATTTATACATTATTTAACTTCAATTTTTGTATTATACAGCTTCCACGTATCTAGGAGAAAAAGGTGGATACAAGTACATACTTTTGAAAGTGAATCCATTCTTATTGCCTCGACTCGCTAATGATTTGTCACCAACAATTTATTAAGCAATACTTGCAAATTTATGTAATACTTGCTATGAAAGGTTGATTGTTGTTTCATCATAGTAAAATCAAGTATTTATACATTATTTCTATGAGATATTAGACTTTATAAAATTTAAATTGTTGTTATTATGCCTAATGAACTACAAGTGATTAACTAATCAAGTCATTTGAAGCAAAAATGTAAACATCATTTTATTATTATTATTCTTCTTTATTTTTGGACACGCATAACATGTGGCTTTTGAATGTATAATAATAAGATATATTAATGGTAATTGACACAAAAATAAGAAAAATTCATTAAGGAAACATTATTGTTTGTTCAATTCAATCCAACCTATCTATATAAGTAATGGGGCATCATTATTAATACATAGTTTTATAAAAATATTATATAATAATATATAAAAAAACTTATTCAACTGCTGTGAACCGCCAAATATATATATAACATAAAATTATCATTAGTAAATAATTGTGATTAATTCTTTAAATTTACACGTTAAAATTATTTAGAACCCCATATTAAGTCATAGAGTACATTAACATGTTTTTATGTCTAGACCATTTTCAATATTTTTTTTAAATTTTTCATTAATAAAAATAGTGAATTATAAATTAAAAACTAAAACATTGTTTAATTGATCAATGATCAATGCTAAAATAGCTTGGAGACGTGTTATTAATATATTTTACTTTTAAAATATTGTTGAACCAAAATACCTTTTCAATTACAAAAATGCCCTAGAAGATTGAAATAGTTTAGAGAAGAGTAACTCGCAAATCTTACTTACAAATTGTAGTCGGCATTAGAAAAAGGGGCTAAAGCGTGACCATCATTGTACTTATAATCACATATAAGTAAATTAATTGTTCTCAGACAGTGTGTACTAGTATGACTCTAGTTTTAGCAATATTGTTGAGTAAGCCTCTCCCCTGTACTTATAGATAGTGCTAATAACAAAATCAAGAACATGAATAACTTGGTGCAAGTTATCAATTAATTGTTCTTCAATCAACCAACCAGAACTAGAATATAACTATACATAAATCAATTGGAAGCAAGACCAACAATATTCATGCATGCAATAATCAGGGGCTTTGATAATGAAATTACGTACTGCTTTAGAGGTGTCAAGGACTTATTTTATAAAATCCTAATAGGTTTGATTTACTTCAATATCAACTAGTAGGTCCAAACAAGTAGATTGATTGATCTGCATTATTAATAGGGATGTGCATCAGGATTTCGGTACTAGTACTAGTAACAAAATTTTGTTAGCGAAGTCACGAACCATTATGTTTTTATGTACCAATAGTAGTACCAAAATACCAAAATTTATATTTGTAGTAGTATCGAATGAAGTTCTTTCAAATACCAAGTACATGAAAAATATTAACAAGAGTGAGTTTCCTTCCTAAGGAGAAATTAGGGTCCTGTTTGGCCCCGCTGTTAATAACTTTATAACTGTGCTAAACTGATTTGTGATGTACTACATTGCACTGTTAAAAATTATAAGATGCTTGATTAATAACTTTTTAACTGCTTTTAAAATTTAAAAGAATAAATAAATATATTATTTTAAATTATTCAAAATAATAATATATTTTATTTGTATTTAGCATTGAAATTTTGAATTTTTAAAAATAATAATACTTAAAATTTTAAATGAAATCATGTGAATTATTTTTTCAAAGAAGTAGAAGCTGCAAAAGCATCAAATTGTAGTTTTCCCTATTTATGCTTTTTTACTATCTTTTTCTGCTTCTCATTTTTATTACTAAACAATTTTCTACCTGCTTTGTACTTAACAGCTACTTAAAAGCAGCTTAAAAGCAGGGCCAAACATGTTAGAATTTTTGGTCTAACATTATTGATTTGTGGGAGCATTTGTTAATTTATTAATGGGCCCATAACGTCTCATTATTGAATGTGAAAGATGGCCTGTGTAGCCCACGGGTTTTAAGAGGAATCACTATTGGATATTGGATTCTGCACCCTGGGTTTGAGAGAATTCCTTATTGGATTATGCATTTCGCACCTGAAACCCAAAACTCATTTATGGGAGGAGCTTAGGGTTTTTCCATTATAAATATGGGTTAGGTCCCCACTTGGACTGCATCAGAAATTTCAATTTTTAGATCAGTCATTTAGGCAACCAGAATCTCCAAAATTCTAACCCGATCAATAATAAGCATGTTAAAAAAAAGGAAGAAAAAAGTAAATTTAAACGACACTAATGCCAATAATCTATAGGCACTTTTTCAACCCAAATTGAATCGCCGAAGGTAGGGCTATCCATTTGCATCACCTCAAATTGAATCGAATTGATTTGATTCAACCCAAATTTTTTTATAGATATTTCTTTACAACAATTGAATTGATTTTCTAAAAAAATAATATTTAGCTGAACCAAAAATTTTAGGTTCGGTTCCATTGGACTTAAACTAAATTAAGTTACTAATATATTTTTATATTTTTAAAATAGTATAATACTAAAAATAAAATTTTAAAAATAATTATTTAATTTTGGTTTAATCAGTTCAAACCAAAATTTTATTGTGGAACTAAAACTTGACAAAAAAAATTTTTAGAATTTCAACCTAAACCAAATTGAGCTTGTTTGGGTTGGAACAAAATTTTGTTCGATTTGAGTTCTCAAGTTGAACCGGCAAATGGATAGCCTTATTGAATCACCCCAAGGTGCCATACAAGCAATTCTCTTATGAAGCGTTTGAAAGTTACAGTTACAATTTCCTTTTGCTTCCCATTGTCATTAAAGTGTGAGCAAAGCCTTCTTAATGTGTTGAACAAGTTTTATGAGCACTCATTAGTAATATCAACACAAGCTTTATGAACACTCATTAATGATCTCTTCAGTGCTTATTTTTATTTTTTTTTTCTTTTGCAAATTGCAAAACCTTGAAACACCATGTAGCTGTTCACATATGAAAAAGTGCTCTTTATATCGCACTCAAATTTTTATACATTATTTTAGTGCGATATTAGGCTTTATAAATTTTAAATTGTTATAGTGAATAACATTGATTTCTAAATTACAACAAGTGATTTACTAATTAAGTCATTTGAACTTTGTTTAGTATGATTAATTTAATCAACTAAATATAGGATATATCATTTTAGTTGTTTTGGAATGATTAATATGTGGCTTATGAATATATCATAATAATCTATGTTAGTGGTAAGAAAAAAAAAATGAAAATTCATTATGAAAACATAATTATTTAGTCACTTGAAAGATAATCTATGTTAGCAGTTTCATAAAAACATTATATAATAGCATATTCTTTATTCAATCTATGTCAACCACCAAAATTCATTATGTTAGGTGTTTGTTGTATGTATTCTCTTTTGTTTTTGCATATTTAGAGAGAAGATTGTGCACAAGTAACTAAGAAGTGCTTTGGCATTTATGATAAATATTTATGTTATCCATTGATTTTAATTTTGCAATTAAATGCAATATAATTAAGTTTATATGTTTCATACTTATAATTCATCCGTTAATACGTTTTTTTCTACATCAGTTTAACAACAAAGTTACTTAAACAAGTGGAATTTAGAATCTAGAGTAAATCAAAGAAAATAATTGTTAGGTCATATCCGGCACTAAGTTTACTTAAATTATGGCTATGCATCCCCTCCGTCTTAGTCTCACACTTTTCTTTGTCGTGGCAATATTTCTTTCACCAACCTTCTCCACCACATTCAAAAAATGATCAATTGTTTATTATAATTTGTAAGTAATTATACCAGTTTTTATTATTATCTTAATTGTCTTGAAAATTCACAATTTTTATTTTTACATACTGAAAAATAAATCTGCTTAGTGTTTTGTTTTATACCATCTTAATAATCTTAACAATTCAAATATATATACATATATATGATATTTAGAAAGTATTAAATATTCAATTGCTTGGAATTTTTGGCATAATGAATTTTGCTTATTAAATATAAACTTTGATTTATACATTATTTAACTTCAATTTTTGTATTATACAGCTTCCACGTATCTAGGAGAAAAAGGTGGATACAAGTACATACTTTTGAAAGTGAATCCATTCTTATTGCCTCGACTCGCTAATGATTTGTCACCAACAATTTATTAAGCAATACTTGCAAATTTATGTAATACTTGCTATGAAAGGTTGATTGTTGTTTCATCATAGTAAAATCAAGTATTTATACATTATTTCTATGAGATATTAGACTTTATAAAATTTAAATTGTTGTTATTATGCCTAATGAACTACAAGTGATTAACTAATCAAGTCATTTGAAGCAAAAATGTAAACATCATTTTATTATTATTATTCTTCTTTATTTTTGGACACGCATAACATGTGGCTTTTGAATGTATAATAATAAGATATATTAATGGTAATTGACACAAAAATAAGAAAAATTCATTAAGGAAACATTATTGTTTGTTCAATTCAATCCAACCTATCTATATAAGTAATGGGGCATCATTATTAATACATAGTTTTATAAAAATATTATATAATAATATATAAAAAAACTTATTCAACTGCTGTGAACCGCCAAATATATATATAACATAAAATTATCATTAGTAAATAATTGTGATTAATTCTTTAAATTTACACGTTAAAATTATTTAGAACCCCATATTAAGTCATAGAGTACATTAACATGTTTTTATGTCTAGACCATTTTCAATATTTTTTTTAAATTTTTCATTAATAAAAATAGTGAATTATAAATTAAAAACTAAAACATTGTTTAATTGATCAATGATCAATGCTAAAATAGCTTGGAGACGTGTTATTAATATATTTTACTTTTAAAATATTGTTGAACCAAAATACCTTTTCAATTACAAAAATGCCCTCGAAGATTGAAATAGTTTAGAGAAGAGTAACTCGCAAATCTTACTTACAAATTGTAGTCGGCATTAGAAAAAGGGGCTAAAGCGTGACCATCATTCTGAATCACATATAAGTAAATTAATTGTTCTCAGACAGTGTGTACTAGTATGACTCTAGTTTTAGCAATATTGTTGAGTTAGCCTCTCCCCTGCACTTATAGATAGTGCTAATAACAAAATCAAGAACATGAATATCTTGATGCAAGTTATCAATGAATTGTTCTTCAATCAACCAAACAGAACTAGAATATAACTATACATAAATCAATTGGAAGCAAGACCAACAATATTCATGCATGCAATAATCAGGGGCTTTGATAATGAAATTACGTACTGCTTTAGAGGTGTCAAGGACTTATTTTATAAAATCCTAATAGGTTTGATTTACTTCAATATCAACTAGTAGGTCCAAACAAGTAGATTGATTGATCTGCATTATTAATAGGGATGTGCATCAGGATTTCGGTACTAGTACCAGTAACAAAATTTTGTTAGCGAAGTCACGAACCATTATGTTTTTATGTACCAATAGTAGTACCAAAATACCAAAATTTATATTTGTAGTAGTATCGAATGAAGTTCTTTCAAATACCAAGTACATGAAAAATATTAACAAGAGTGAGTTTCCTTCCTAAGGAGAAATTAGGGTCCTGTTTGGCCCCGCTGTTAATAACTTTATAACTGTGCTAAACTTATTTGTGATGTACTACATTGCAATGTTAAAAATTATAAGATGCTTGATTAATAACTTTTTAACTGCTTTTAAAATTTAAAAGAATAAATAAATATATTATTTTAAATTATTCAAAATAATAATATATTTTATTTGTATTTAGCATTGAAATTTTGAATTTTTAAAAATAATAATACTTAAAATTTTAAATGAAATCATGTGAATTATTTTTTCAAAGAAGTAGAAGCTGCAAAAGCATCAAATTGTAGTTTTCCCTATTTATGCTTTTTTACTATCTTTTTCTGCTTCTCATTTTTATTACTAAACAATTTTCTACCTGCTTTGTACTTAACAGCTACTTAAAAGCAGCTTAAAAGCAGGGCCAAACATGTTAGAATTTTTGGTCTAACATTATTGATTTGTGGGAGCATTTGTTAATTTATTAATGGGCCCATAACGTCTCATTATTGAATGTGAAAGATGGCCTGTGTAGCCCACGGGTTTTAAGAGGAATCACTATTGGATATTGGATTCTGCACCCTGGATTTGAGAGAATTCCTTATTGGATTATGCATTTCACACCTGAAACCCAAAACTCATTTATGGGAGGAGCTTAGGGTTTTTCTATTATAAATATGGGTTAGGTCCCCACTTGGACTGCATCAGAAATTTCAATTTTTTGATCAGTCATTTAGGCAACTAGAATCTCCAAAATTCTAACCCGATCAATAATAAGCATGTTAAAAAAAAGGAAGAAAAAAGTAAATTTAAACGACACTAATGCCAATAATCTATAGGCACTTTTTCAACCCAAATTGAATCGCCGAAGGTAGGGCTATCCATTTGCATCACCTCAAATTGAATCGAATTGATTTGATTCAACCCAAATTTTTTTATAGATATTTCTTTACAACAATTGAATTGATTTTCTAAAAAAATAATATTTAGCTGAACCAAAAATTTTAGGTTCGGTTCCATTGGACTTAAACTAAATTAAGTTACTAATATATTTTTATATTTTTAAAATAGTATAATACTAAAAATAAAATTTTAAAAATAATTATTTAATTTTGGTTTAATCAGTTCAAACCAAAATTTTATTGTGGAACTAAAACCTGACAAAAAAAATTTTTAGAATTTCAACCTAAACCAAATTGAGCTTGTTTGGGTTGGAACAAAATTTTGTTCGATTTGAGTTCTCAAGTTGAACCGGCAAATGGATAGCCTTATTGAATCACCCCAAGGTGCCATACAAGCAATTCTCTTATGAAGCGTTTGAAAGTTACAGTTACAATTTCCTTTTGCTTCCCATTGTCATTAAAGTGTGAGCAAAGCCTTCTTAATGTGTTGAACAAGTTTTATGAGCACTCATTAGTAATATCAACACAAGCTTTATGAACACTCATTAATGATCTCTTCATTGCTTATTTTTATTTTTTTTTTCTTTTGCAAATTGCAAAACCTTGAAACACCATGTAGCTGTTCACATATGAAAAAGTGCTCTTTATATCGCACTCAAATTTTTATACATTATTTTAGTGCGATATTAGGCTTTATAAATTTTAAATTGTTATAGTGAATAACATTGATTTCTAAATTACAACAAGTGATTTACTAATTAAGTCATTTGAACTTTGTTTAGTATGATTAATTTAATCAACTAAATATAGGATATATCATTTTAGTTGTTTTGGAATGATTAATATGTGGCTTATGAATATATCATAATAATCTATGTTAGTGGTAAGAAAAAAAAAATGAAAATTCATTATGAAAACATAATTATTTAGTCACTTGAAAGATAATCTATGTTAGCAGTTTCATAAAAACATTATATAATAGCATATTCTTTATTCAATCTATGTCAACCACCAAAATTCATTATGTTAGGTGTTTGTTGTATGTATTCTCTTTTGTTTTTGCATATTTAGAGAGAAGATTGTGCACAAGTAACTAAGAAGTGCTTTGGCATTTATGATAAATATTTATGTTATCCATTGATTTTAATTTTGCAATTAAATGCAATATAATTAAGTTTATATGTTTCATACTTATAATTCATCCGTTAATACGTTTTTTTCTACATCAGTTTAACAACAAAGTTACTTAAACAAGTGGAATTTAGAATCTAGAGTAAATCAAAGAAAATAATTGTTAGGTCATATCCGGCACTAAGTTTACTTAAATTATGGCTATGCATCCCCTTCGTCTTAGTCTCACACTTTTCTTTGTCGTGGCAATATTTCTTTCACCAACCTTCTCCACCACATTCAAAAAATGATCAATTGTTTAATATAATTTGTAAGTAATTATACCAGTTTTTATTATTATCTTAATTGTCTTGAAAATTCACAATTTTTATTTTTACATACTGAAAAATAAATCTGCTTAGTGTTTTGTTTTATACCATCTTAATAATCTTAACAATTCAAATATATATACATATATATGATATTTAGAAAGTATTAAATATTCAATTGCTTGGAATTTTTGGCATAATGAATTTTGCTTATTAAATATAAACTTTGATTTATACATTATTTAACTTCAATTTTTGTATTATACAGCTTCCACGTATCTAGGAGAAAAAGGTGGATACAAGTACATACTTTTGAAAGTGAATCCATTCTTATTGCCTCGACACGCTAATGATTTGTCACCAACAATTTATTAAGCAATACTTGCAAATTTATGTAATACTTGCTATGAAAGGTTGATTGTTGTTTCATCATAGTAAAATCAAGTATTTATACATTATTTCTATGAGATATTAGACTTTATAAAATTTAAATTGTTGTTATTATGCCTAATGAACTACAAGTGATTAACTAATCAAGTCATTTGAAGCAAAAATGTAAACATCATTTTATTATTATTATTCTTCTTTATTTTTGGACACGCATAACATGTGGCTTTTGAATGTATAATAATAAGATATATTAATGGTAATTGACACAAAAATAAGAAAAATTCATTAAGGAAACATTATTGTTTGTTCAATTCAATCCAACCTATCTATATAAGTAATGGGGCATCATTATTAATACATAGTTTTATAAAAATATTATATAATAATATATAAAAAAACTTATTCAACTGCTGTGAACCGCCAAATATATATATAACATAAAATTATCATTAGTAAATAATTGTGATTAATTCTTTAAATTTACACGTTAAAATTATTTAGAACCCCATATTAAGTCATAGAGTACATTAACATGTTTTTATGTCTAGACCATTTTCAATATTTTTTTTAAATTTTTCATTAATAAAAATAGTGAATTATAAATTAAAAACTAAAACATTGTTTAATTGATCAATGATCAATGCTAAAATAGCTTGGAGACGTGTTATTAATATATTTTACTTTTAAAATATTGTTGAACCAAAATACCTTTTCAATTACAAAAATGCCCTCGAAGATTGAAATAGTTTAGAGAAGAGTAACTCGCAAATCTTACTTACAAATTGTAGTCGGCATTAGAAAAAGGGGCTAAAGCGTGACCATCATTCTGAATCACATATAAGTAAATTAATTGTTCTCAGACAGTGTGTACTAGTATGACTCTAGTTTTAGCAATATTGTTGAGTAAGCCTCTCCCCTGTACTTATAGATAGTGCTAATAACAAAATCAAGAACATGAATAACTTGATGGAAGTTATCAATTAATTGTTCTTCAATCAACCAAACAGAACTAGAATATAACTATACATAAATCAATTGGAAGCAAGACCAACAATATTCATGCATGCAATAATCAGGGGCTTTGATAATGAAATTACGTACTGCTTTAGAGGTGTCAAGGACTTATTTTATAAAATCCTAATAGGTTTGATTTACTTCAATATCAACTAGTAGGTCCAAACAAGTAGATTGATTGATCTGCATTATTAATAGGGATGTGCATCAGGATTTCGGTACTAGTACTAGTAACAAAATTTTGTTAGCGAAGTCACGAACCATTATGTTTTTATGTACCAATAATAGTACCAAAATACCAAAATTTATATTAGTAGTAGTATCGAGTTAAGTTCTTTAAAATACCAAGTACATGAAAAATATTAACAAGAGTGAGTTTCCTTCCTAAGGAGAAATTAGGGTCCTGTTTGGCCCCGCTGTTAATAACTTTATAACTGTGCTAAACTGATTTGTGTTGTACTACATTGCACTGTTAAAAATTATAAGATGCTTGATTAATAACTTTTTAACTGCTTTTAAAATTTAAAATAATAAATAAATATATTATTTTAAATTATTCAAAATAATAATATATTTTATTTGTATTTAGCATTGAAATTTTGAATTTTTGAAAATAATAATACTTAAAATTTTAAATGAAATCATGTGAATTATTTTTTCAAAGAAGTAGAAGCTGCAAAAGCATCAAATTGTAGTTTTCCCTACTTATGCTTTTTTACTATTTTTTTCTGCTTCTCCTTTTTATTACTAAACAATTTTCTACCTGCTTTGTACTTAACAGCTACTTAAAAGCAGCTTAAAAGCAGGGCCAAACATGTTAGAATTTTTGATCTAACATTATTGATTTGTGGGAGCATTTGTTAATTTATTAATGAGCCCATAACGTCTCATTATTGAATGTGAAAGATGGCCTGTGTAGCCCATGGGTTTTAAGAGGAATAACTATTGGATATTGGATTCTGCACCCTGGGTTTGAGAGAATTCCTTATTGGATTATGCATTTCGCACCTGAAACCCAAAACTCATTTATGGGAGGAGCTTAGGGTTTTTCCATTATAAATATGGGTTAGGTCCCCACTTGGACTGCATTAGAAATTTCAATTTTTAGATCAGTCATTTAGGCAACCAGAATCTCAAAAATTCTAACCCGATCAACAATAAGCATGTTAAAAAAAAGGAAGTAAAAAGTAAATTTAAATGACACTAATGCCAATAATCTATAGGCACTTTTTCAACCCAAATTGAATCGCCGAAGGTAGGGCTATCCATTTGCATCACCTCAAATTGAATCGAATTGATTTGATTCAACCCAAATTTTTTTATAGATATTTCTTTACAACAATTGAATTGATTTTCTAAAAAAATAATATTTAGCTGAACCAAAAATTTTAGGTTCGGTTCCATTGGACTTAAACTAAATTAAGTTACTAATATATTTTTATATATTTAAAATAGTATAATACTAAAAATAAAAGTTTAAAAATAATTATTTAATTTTGGTTTAATCAGTTCAAACCAAAATTTTATTATGGAACTAAAAATTGACCTGATTTTTTTTTTTAGAATTTCAATCTAAACCAAATTGAGCTTGTTTGGGTTGGAACAAAATTTTGTTTGATTTGAGTTCTCAAGTTGAACCGGCAAATGGATAGCCTTATTGAATCACCCCAAGGTGCCATACAAGCAATTCTCTTATGAAGCGTTTGAAAGTTACTGTTACAATTTCCTTTTGCTTCCCATTGTCATTAAAGTGTGAGCAAAGCCTTCTTAATGTGTTGAACAAGTTTTATGAGCACTCATTAGTAATATCAACACAAGCTTTATGAGCATTCATTTATGATGTCTTCAGTGCTTTTTTTTTTCTTTTGCAAATTGCAAAACCTTGAAACACTGTGTAACTATTCACATATGAAAAAGTGCTCTTTATATCGCACTCAAATTTTTATACATTATTTTAGTGCGATATTAGGCTTTATAAATTTTAAATTGTTATAGCTAATAACATTGATTTCTAAATTACAACAAGTGATTTACTAATTAAGTCATTTGAACTTTGTTTAGTATGATTAATTTAATCAACTAAATATAGGATATATCATTTTAGTTGTTTTGGAATGAATAATATGTGGCTTATGAATATATCATAATAATCTATGTTAGTGGTAAGAAAAAAAAATGAAAATTCATTATGAAAACATAATTATTTAGTCACTTGAAAGATAATCTATGTTAGCAGTTTCATAAACACATTATATAATAGCTTATTCATTATTCAATCTATGTCAACCACCAAAATTCATTATGTTAGGTGTTTGTTGTATGTATTCTCTTTTGTTTTTGCATATTTAGAGAGAAGATTGTGCACAAGTAACTAAGAAGTGCTTTGGCATTTATGATAAATATTTATGATATTCATTGATGTTAATTTTGCAATTAAATGCAATATAATTAAGTTTATATGTTTCATACTTATAATTCATCCGTTAATACGTTTTTTTCTACATCAATTTAACAGCAAAGTTACTTAAACAAGTGGAATTTAGAATCTAGAGAAAATCAAAGAAAGTAATTGTTAGGTCATATCCGGCACTAAGTTTGCTTAAATTATGGCTATGCATCCCCTTCGTCTTAGTCTCACACTTTTCTTTGTCGTGGCAATATTTCTTTCACCAACAATTGCTCGCGAACTTCCTTCTCCACCACTTTCAAATAATGATCAACTGTTTAATATAATTTGTAAGTAATTATATCAGTTTTTATTATTATCTTAATTGTCTTGAAAATTCTCGATTTTTAATTTTACAAACTGAAAAATAAATCTGCTTAGTGTTTTGTTTTATACCATCTTAATAATCTTAACAATTCAAATATATATACATATATATGATATTTAGAAAGTATTAAATATTCAATTGCTTGGAATTTTTGGCATAATGAATTTTGCTTATTAAATATAAACTTCGATTTATACATTATTTAACTTCAATTTTTGTATTATACAGCTTCCACGTATCTAGGAGAAAAAGGTGGATACAAGTACATACTTTTGAAAGTGAATCCATTCTTATTGCCTCGACTCGCTAATGATTTGTCACCAACAATTTATTAAGCAATACTTGCAAATTTATCTAATACTTGCTATGAAAGGTTGATTGTTGTTTCATCATAATAAAATCAAGTATTTATACATTATTTCAGTAAGATATTAGACTTTATAAAATTTAAATTGTTGTTATTATGCCTAATGAACTACAAGTGATTAACTAATCAAGTCATTTGAAGCAAAAAATGTAAACATCATTTTATTATTATTATTCTTCTTTATTTTTGGACACGCATAACATGTGGCTTTTGAATGTATAATAATAAGCTATATTAATGGTAATTGAAACAAAAATAAGAAAAATTCATTAAGGAAACATTATTGTTTGTTCAATTCAATCCAACCTATCTATATAAGTAATGGGGCATCATTATTAATACATAGTTTTATAAAAATATTATATAATAATATATAAAAAAACTTATTCAACTGCTGTGAACCGCCAAATATATATATAACATAAAATTATCATTAATAAATAATTTTGATTAATTCTTTAAATTTACACGTTAAAATTATTTAGAACCCCTTATTAAGTCATAGAGTACATTAACATGTTTTTATGTCTAGACCATTTCAATATTTTTTTTAAATTTTTCATTAATAAAAATAGTGAATTATAAATTAAAAACTAAAACATTGTTTAATTGATCAATGATCAATGCTAAAATAGCTTGGAGACGTGTTATTAATATATTTTGCTTTTAAAATATTGTTGAACCAAAATACCTTTTCAATTACAAAAATGCCCTCGAAATTGAAATAGTTTAGAGAAGAGTAACTCACAAATCTTGCTTACAAATTGTAGTCTGCATTAGAAAAAAGGGGCTAAAGCATGACCATCATTCTGATTCACATATAAGTAAATTAATTGTTCTCAGACAGTGTGTACTAGTATGACTCTAGTTTTAGCAATATTGTTGAGTAAGCCTCTCCCCTGTACTTATTGATAGTGCTAATAACAAAATCAAGAACATGAATAAAATGGTGCAAGTTATCAATTAATTGTTCTTCAATCAACCAAACAGAACCAGAATATAACTATACATAAATCAATTGGAAGCAAGACCAACAATATTCATGCATGCAATAATCAGGGGCTTTGATAATGAAATTACGTATTGCTTTAGAGGTGTCAAGGACTTATTTTATAAAATCCTAATAGGTTTGATTTACTTCAATATCAACTAGTAGGTCCAAACAAGTAGATTGATTGATCTGCATTATTAATAGGGATGTGCATCAGGATTTCGGTACTAGTACCAGTAACAAAATTTTGTTAGCAAAATCACGAACCATTATGTTTTTATGTACCAATAGTAGTACCAAAATACCAAAATTTATATTAGTACTAGTACTGAGTTAAGTTCTTTAAAAAACCAAGTACATGAAAAATATTAACAAGAGTGAGTTACCTTCCTAAGGAGAAATTAGGGGCCTATTTGGCCCCACTGTTAATAACTTTATAACTGTGCTAAACTGTGTTGTGATGTACTAAATTATACTGTTAAAATTTATAAGATGCTTGATTAATAACTTTTTAACTGCTTTTAAATTTTAAAATAATAAATAAATATATTATTTTAAATTATTCAAAATAATAATATATTTTATATATTTTTTGCATTAAAATTTTGAATTTTTGAAAATAATAATACTTAAAATTTTAAATGAAATCATGTGAATTATTTTTTCAAAGAAGTAGAAGCTACAAAAGCATCAAATTGTAGTTTTCCCTACTTATGCTTTTTTACTATTTTTTTCTGCTTCTCCTTTTTATTACTAAACAATTTTCTACCTGCTTTGTACTTAACAGCTACTTAAAAGCAGCTTAAAAGCAGGGCCAAACATGTTAGAATTTTTGGTCTAACATTATTGATTTGTGGGAGCATTTGTTAATTAATTAATGGGCCCATAACATCTCATTATTGAATGTGAAAGATGGCCTGTGTAGCCCGCGGGTTTTAAGAGGAATCACTATTGGATATTGGATTCTGCACCCTGAGTTTGAGAGAAATCCTTATTAGATTATGCATTTCGCACTCGAAACCCAAAACTCATTTATGGGAGGAGCTTAGGGTTTTTCCATTTTAAATATGGGCTAGGTCCCCACTTGTATCCTTGATCGTTTCATCTGTTCCCATTGAGAGCCGTCTAAAGAAGGAAAACAAGTGGAAGATTTCTAGCTTGACCGTGGATAAAAGTATTAATGGCGAAATCAGGTATGTTCCAATATTTGTTCTTCATGTTGTTCTAGATCTATGCAATAGATCCTGTATTTATGAATATTCAAAATATTGTAACATGTGGTATCAAAGCCAGATTTTGTATGGATTTAGAATGCATGATAATTTTAATTATTGACATTTTTTTATTACACATTAAAATCAACTCCATTGTTTTAATTTTTGTTATCAAAACCATGTTGTTAATGACGTCGTCAGAAATCTCTGACGTCATCTGGTTTTGCCCATATTGATCCCGCTGCCGTATGTTGGTGTCGATGATCATCACTGACATCTGATGAGTCAGTGTCAGGGCAAGGGCTCCTGCCCTATTTTTGGTCGGCGATGCATCTGGCACGAACCTTCATTGCTAACAGGCATGTAGCATTGTAAGGGTGCGATTGTTGGTCACGGGTGAGCCTTTTTGGCGAGCCGAGCCGGCCACATCGTGCGATGGCAGCGACGCCTCTGGCGTGGGGCTAAGGCAGGATTTGCGGCTTGCAAGTGGCTGCTGCGTGCGAATGATCAATTTAGGGCTTTTCGGCATTCGTGAAGCAGCAGCTGCAGGTGTTTCGTCGCGGGACGAACTCAGGGCTTCTGCCTTTATCCAATGAAGTTCATCGCCGTCGACATAGTCGCTGCTCCTTGCTTCTGCTTGGCGCTTTCGGTTGCATGACTCTATTTCACATGCGAGCGGCTACTCCGTAACGTGCGACGAGGCTTGGCGATGGCTGTGGAGGAGTGTGCTACATGTGGTTGACGCAGTTGCTGCCGACGTGCGGAGTAGGTCGAGCGCCGAAGATCTAGGTGACGCCGGCTACTTCTTTCGATCGTGCGATTCTTTCGGCCGTGTGTCGTGTTTGTGAGCTGCTCGGTTGCTGTTCACATTGCAGGGTCAATCATCGCTCGCATCCTTGTGCGGCTGCCTGCGAGTGATTGCGATCGAACTTAGGGCTTCCGCAACGTTCGGCAATGGGCAAGAGGTGAACAACGTGCGTGCGAGCAGTGGCAGTCTACTACTTGCTCGTTCTTCATTCCAGGCTCCTGCCGGCAAGCGCGAGACGTGTGCTTCACCGGCACCGTATGAGCTTGTGCCCTAGAGCGTTGCTTTGACTACATCGTTTCCCTCTCAGCGCTGGATCCTAATGGCGCTTGTTGTCGATTCGTGCATGCACTACGGCATAGTGGCGAGTGAGGCAGTGATTGCTACCTGCTTGCTATTTGGTTAAGATGATAACACCAAAATTCATAGTATATTTTGTGTCATTTCATTGGTCTTTTTGTTTTATGTCATTTCATTGGTCTTTTTGTGTCATATTTATGATCTTTTGCTTGTTTTTAAGCCTTATTTGTCAAATATTGCAGAATTTACACGATTTCTTATTTTTGGTAACTTTTAGGTAAAAAGTGCCATATTTTGATGGATTTTAAAAGATTTAAACACACCAATGGATTCCAGACGTCGAGATGAAGCCGCCTATCAATTTTCATGCAAATCGGAGCAAGTTTGAAAAATTAAACCCTCGGGTGTAATTTTTATTATGGTACCATAATTTCGGCACCATAAAGCACAAAAGCAAAATTACGGAAATGCCATAATAAATATTACACTACCATAGTTTCCACCTAGAAATATACAGAAGAAATTATGGCACTGCCGTAATATATTTCACGGTACCGTAATTTTGGGCCCAGTTTCCTGATTCTTCCGCTGGAAACTTAAAAAGATGATTTCTCGAGATTTAGGGCACCAAATTGAGATCCGAAAGAAGCTATAAACTCGTCTCAACACGGAGAAGATGGCGAGAGAAAAAGTCCTAATTTTAATCCACTATCTGGAGAGAAATCAGGGAAGGCGTCCTTAGGGCACGGCCTCACGCTAAGAGGCGTAGAGGCCACCTCAAGTCACAATTTTCACATGGAAGCTTCACCTAGAGGAGGAGACGATATCCCAGAAGTTTCATAGTGAAATCAAAGAAATTGCGGGCACCTGCACTGTTCATCACGGAAATTACGGCTGTAATTTTCATTACAGCCGTGCCTGTTAGTTGTTTTTCCCCTTTCTGTTTGATTTCTGATCATTCTAACTATGGTTTATTGTATTTCTTCATCCATGCTAGCTTGGACATTCTTTTAGGACATGGGGTGTAATCCCCTTTTTTGTATATGACTAGATAATTTTTATTTCGTCATGATAACTTTACTATAATAATTTTACTTATGTGATGAACGTCTTTAATTCTCCGAAGATTCATATTGTTAGCATGTTTTAGAGTTTTCGCGATATGGACCGAGAGGTGATTTGCTTGAGAACTTGGAACCCTAAAAATGAATTTTAGGAACTCATCGTAAGAAATTAGGTTTGTTCTTATTTCTCAATTTTAGGAGTACAATGCTATGTTAATAATCTGAATTCAGGATCGAGTTAATGTGATAAACGTGATGATACTGTGAGAGATCGAGTATCAGATCGTTGGAGAACCAAAAGTAGAACCTGTGTTGAGATTCGGATGCACGAAAGTGATCCTTGAGTTTCCATTTCAGATGATTGACTTAGAATTCGGATGCACGAGAGTGTTCCTTGAGTTCTTTGTTAATGATTTACTTATATCTAACATTGAATAAATCCTGCATGAGAGTGAGGATTAGTTCTTTCTAAATTGTCTGCGCGAGAGCGAGATAATTTCTTTATGAAGTAAATTATATCTTTATCATAATAAGATTAGACTGACGAACACATATTTATATCTAGTCATGGAAATTATGGTGGACGAAACCTTAGTCCCAGTTTCTCTCTTAGATATTTCCTGCACTTTCCTATCGTTTACTTGCATCATATTCGATTTGCTTAGCTAGTGAGAAAACAACTATTTGGTACTTAACACGTAGGTCTCTGCGGTTCGATATCTTTTATTACTTCGAAGTATTTGTGCACTTGCGGACTACAACAAGTTTTTGGCGCCGTTGCCGGGGACCTTAGTTTTGTTAATATCAAAATAGTTGTTAGTATTGCTAGACTAGGTTTTATTTGTTTTAGATTTAACTTTGTTTTCTGTTTTTGTAGGTTTTGGATTTTCACAAGTTGTGACAGAACTGTGATTTTTGAAAATTTTGAATGTTCTTGTGTTTTTTATTTTTTATATTTTGACAAAAAAAAATATTTTGATTGATTGGTGTTGGATAATCTTTCTGTTCTTGATAGATTTGAAGATATGTCTTTTGATCACAACTTATGGGCAACTGAAAGAGATGAGGTATACATGCCACAAGGAAGGTATGAAAATGATTCATGGTGCACCGTTGTAGATAAGTTAGATTATTTGGCTCATAAATTAGACACTTTTAATATGCACCCTGTTATGAAATCTTATTCTTCTATTAGATGTGATATTTATGGATGTTCTGATCATTATACTTCTGATTGTGAAATTTTAATTTCTCAAAATTCCAATTCCCCATGGTAGCAAGATGATCAATATTATTCTAGATGGGAAAATCAAACTTATTTTCATGAGGATTGCTCAAATAATATTTCAGAACCATACTTTGAGGATAACCAAAAATCTAGCTTAGAGGACATGTTTGAAAAATTCATGGGTGCCCAGATGAGACAAGATGAAGAGGTCACAGAGAGCCTTAAGCAAATTAACTCTAGATTGGATGGTGTTGTTGCACACAATAAAATTTTAGAAACCCAGTTAGCACAACTAGCTTGTTTATTTGAGTTTGATTTGGAAACTGAGAAAATTGATTTAGAAAATTCCCCCTCTGATTTTGATTGTAATTTTGAGATTAATTCTTTTGTAAACATTAATGAATCTCACTCTGATTTTGATAATTGTAAAATTGATTCATTTGATAATTTATTTATGGAAATGTTTGAGGAAATTGATTCTGAAAAATCCCCTTTTGATTCTAGTGAAAGTTATGAAATTGATTCTTTTGATGATATATTATTTATGGTTAAATCTGATTCTTGCAATTCTGAGATTGATTCTTTTGATTCTTCTGATGATGAATTATTTGTGGAAAGACATGAGGAAACTAAATTTGGAAAGTCTCACTTTGATTTTGATGATAATTTTGAAATTGATAAATTATTTGGTGATGGACATGAAGAACTTGATAAGGATTTGAATATTACAAATACTAATGAATCTCACTCTGATGTTTTGCCCATATCTACTATTCACCCTTCTGATTTATTTGAAAAATTATGCTTTATTGAGGAATCTAATGTGAGACAGAAAGACTATTTTGGTGATCCAATACTTGAACCTTTTGATCAAAGTCCTATTGCAATTGAAGATATAAATTTGAAGAAAGGACTAATGATTTTGATTTCTGATAAATATAGGAAGATCATAAAATACCCTTGGAGTGGAATTGAAATTTTTGATTTTGATTACTGCATATTTGAGAAAGCCATGTCGATCTTGATTTATATGAACTTTTGGATTTTTGGATTAGTGGCTAAACTTTTTGGACAATGGAAATGTAGAAAATTATATGTTGTTTACTATGGTACTGATCCACCTACTTCACCATGATATTTAAGGTTTGGTCAAGCTATAGACATAAAAATTAGCGCTTCTTGGGAGGCAACCCAAGCACTCTTACTTTGCTTAGTTTCTTTTATTTTAGTTATTTTTAGAATTAATTTTTCTTTTCTTTTTGCCTGGAAAATCAAACTTTGCGCAAAATATGGTAGTGCCGTAATCTTTTTCACGGTGCCGTACTCTTGGCCGATTTCTTACCTGAGACTTTTCTGAAGTTTTGTGAAAAATACGGTGGTACCGTAATCTTTTTCACGGTACCGTAATTTTGGCTAATTTTAACCCAAAAGTTGTTTGACTTTTATGGCAAGGCCGTAATAATTTTCACGTGTCATATTTTTGAGTGATTTTTGAATCGAGAGTTTTGAGATTTTTGTGCAAAATACGGCAGTGCCGTAACGATTTTTACGGTGCCGTAATTCATTCAAATTTCTGACCCGAGAAGTTTTGTGTATATTATGGTACCGTAACGTCAAAAAAAAATACCTTCTTTCTACTTCCAGCTGCCATCAGCCTCTGTTCCAGTCTTTGCATTACCAGTAGCCTACAGCTTCTTCTCCAGATTCGCAGCGCGTTATATTACCAGCCCGACTGATTTTGTCTTCTTCTTCAGCGCTCATCATCTCCAGATCTCCCAGCTGGCACCATCGCCGTCCACTAAAAAATTGCCGAGCACCATGAGCAACCTCTTATTTCTTCTGCTGCCTCTGTTTCCATTAATTTTATTTTTGCAATAGATTCTTCATTATTTACTCTGATTTTTTTTTATCTATGCAGCATCATCTCTCGCCGCTCACTAGCCGACAACTTTGCCTCTAGGACTGTAATCTTCAGCAGGCCACTGAAGACAACTACTCATCATCACCCTACTGTCGGCACCATCATCTTCATTGCTAGGAGCTCTTCAGCTAGCATCTATTCCACCTCTGCTTCTCGCCTGCATTAGCTCTTTCCACCGGCACCCTCTTTGACCACTGACGATATCTCTAATTTCTATTTTTAGCAAAAGTAAAATACTATTTTTTGATTTGAGCCTTATGTATTTAAAATTGCGCAAGTAAATTTTCAGAACGCACATCCTTGAGGATGGTTCGGCCGGACCTGCCCTGACGCTGCACCCCGGATGATGATTGAGCTTGCTATATAGTTTTGTGAGTATTGTTTGCACTTTCTAGTGATCTTATTCGGTATGATTGTATGGTCTTGCTACCTGATTTCTTTTGCTATTTTCTATAATTGTATCACTCACCAAGATTTCTATTCGATGTGAGTTTCTTGAATCTATCATTTTACACCTTTGACTATGATTCTATGAGTTTCATGCTTCACACCTTTTGCATTGATTTTGGTATTTTTTATGTTTAAAAATTTTTATGACTTGAATCCATGTGATAAGAGGTGTGTAGATTTTTCTATGATGATGAATGTTTATACATGTCAATGCCTATGAATGGAAATAGGCCTATTATGCTAAATTTATTTCTTCAATATATATCTACTTGTTGAAATCCATCATTGATTGATGCATAAAGTTTTTGGGTAGGTATATTGTTTGATGAATGCAATCTAAGAGTGAAACATCTTTCTGGAATAAAATTAGCATATGAGTGTAATTTTTGAATTGATGTATTTTACTATTTATTGGGAAGAAAGAATCCAAAATCCAAAAAGAGAGAGAGACTCCTCTACTTGGCACTATTTAAAATTTACGGTGGTACCAAAGATATGCGTTGAAGTCTGTAAAAAAGAGAGAGGGAGAGAAAAAAAAAAGAAAATGACTCCTCTACTTGGCACTGTGTAAAATTGACAGTGGTACCGAAGATAAGAGTTGAAGTGCAAATAAAAAGTTTGTATTTATGTGGGTACATACCATCAAAAACACAAAAAAAAAGATTTTGGATATCCTATTTCTGTAAACAAAAATATGATAGATTTAAACTAAAACAAAGGTGAAATCATGAGACTCACATATTGTTTATTATGCGAGTTGCGAAGTTTTATTTGATCAAAGTCGTGAATCTTAAAGATTGATTTCAGAGGACAGTGTATTTATCAGAAATTTTGTGCAAAAAGTTGGTGGAATAGTTCATGAGTGATTATATTTTAGAAATTTATTTTTCATAAAAGAGCATATTTTCCATACTTAGCATTATTCTTTATTCTATTTATTTGCTTGAGGACAAGCAAAGTTTGAGCCTTATGTGTTTGTTGACACCAAAATTCATAGTATATTTTGTGTCATTTCATTGGTCTTTTTGTGTCATATTTATGCTCTTTTGCTTGTTTTTAAGTCCTATTTGTCAAATATTGTGGAATCTACACTACTTCTTGTTTTTGATGATTTTTAGGCAAAAAATGCCATATTTTGATGGATTTTGATAGATTTGAACACACCAATGGATTCCAGACGTCGAGACGAAGCTGCCTATCAATTTTCATGCAAATCAGAGCAAGTTTGAAAAATTACACCCCCGGGTGTAATTTTTATTATGGTACCGTAATTTCTGCCCTAGAAAGCACAGAAGCAAAATTACGGCACTGCCGTAATATATTTCACGATACCATAATTTTGGGCCCAATTTCCCGATTCTTCCGCTGGAAACTTAAAAAAATAATTTCTCGAGATTTAGGGCACCAAATTGAGATCCGAAAGAAGCTATTAACTCGTCTCAACGCGGAGAAGATGGCGAGAGCAAAAGCCATAATTTTAATCCACTATCTGGAGAGAAATCAATGAAGGCGTCCTTAGGGCACGGCCTCACATTGAGAAGCGTAGAGGCCACCTCAGGTCGCAATTTTCACACGGAAGCTTTGCCTAGAGGAGGAGACGATATCCCATAAGTTTCAGAGTGAAAGGAGGTCGATCGGAGGAGAAATCAAAGAAATTGCGGGCGCCTGCACTGTTCATCATGGAAATTACAGCTGTAATTTTCATTACAGCCGTCCTGTTAGTTGTTTTTCCCCTTTCTGTTTGATTTCTGATCATTCTAACTATGGTTTATTGTAATTCTTCATCCATGCTAGCTTAGACATTCTTTTGCGACATTGGGTGTAATCCCCTTGATTTTATATGACTAGATAATTTTTATTTCGTCATGATAACTTTACTATGATAATTTTACTTATGTGATGAACGCCTTTAATTCTCCGAAGATTCATATTGTCAGCAGTCTGCCACCTTGGTTTGCCTCAGTCGGCGAATCTGCCCCCCCTTGGGCCGACCATAACACGTCAGGCCTAGGGCCTTATTGTTATGGCCCGACCCACGGCTCCTTGGGCCACAGCCCCCTTGCCCAGCCTTGACTATTCCTCGGCTTTGTCAGCAGTCTGCCACCTTGGGTTGCCTCAGTCGGCGAATCTGCCCCCCCTTGGGCCGACCATAACACGTCAGGCCTAGGGCCTTATTGTTATGGCCCGACCCACAGCTCCTTGGGCCACAGCCCCCTTGCCCAGCCTTGACTATTCCTCGGCTTTGGGCTCCTTAGCCTTCCTTGGGCTGACCATAACATGTCAAGACTAGGGACCTGAATCCCGTCACGGTTCCCCCCGTGCATATTCCGTCTGCAGCGGAATTCGACCCCTAGACATGACCCTCACGGATCATGACCTTTAACCATTGAGTTTATTTTTAACTCAAATAAATTCCGAAAAATTCCATAAAAATCATCGAAAAATCCTGAAACAAAAATCTGCATTTTCTAAAATTATTTTTTAAAAAATCTGGGTTATAACATTCTACCACCCTTAAAAGAAATTTTGTCCTCCAAATTTATCTATAACATCAGTTTGTACAAATAGAAATAGCATCACAAAAATCTCAACAGGAGAAGTAACAAAATTAAATTAGAATTTACCTGGAGTATCCGCCTCAGGATCTTGAGTCTCTTGCCGGGACACAGCAAATATTCTTGCTTCTGATTTGCTCCTCTTTGGGCAATCGATTCTTTGATGACCCGGTTGCTTACAATGAAAACAAACATACTGGCCCTTAGGACACTTAGGGGAAAGATGATTCTTGTCACCACAGAACTTGCAAAACACCAGACTAGAATCAGCTGTCCTATAGGTTACTTGAGGTGGTCTAACTCTTCCTGAGGTACTCTTAAATCTCTTAGAAGACACAAGCTCTCTATCAGAAGGTTTAGAACCACTTGAAGACTTAGAATCATTAGGTACCCGACCAAACTCCATCCTTGCTTGCTCAACTAACAAGGCCTTACTTACAACTTCAGCATAAGTGTTAAGTTCAAACATGGCTAACCAAGTTCTTAACTCTGGGTTCAATCCTTTAATAAACAGAGCAATCTTTTGAACCTGAGTAGCTACCATCATAGGAGCATAACGACTAAGGCTAATAAACTTTCAATGATAATCCTTGACAGACATTTTACCCTACTCCAAAGATAAAAACTCCAACAACTTAACAGATCTTACATTGGCAGGAAAGTATTGGGCATTGAAAGCTTCCACAAATTGAGCCCAAGTAATCACAGCATCACCATTAGCCAAAGTCGCCCTCTGAGTTCTCCACCAAGCATCCACTTCTCCTTGAAGCATAAACGTAACATATCGAATTTTATCCTCATCAGTGCATTGCACAAGCTCAATGGCCTTCTCAACCAATCTTAGCCATTCTTCGGCCTCAGCTTCCCCAGACTCACCCCTAAAGGGTTCTAGACCAAACTTCTGCAATTCGGTCAACTTCGCATTAGCAGCTGATCCATGAATGGCCTGGGCTATGGCTGTTGCTAACTGCTCAGGATTGGCTGCAGCTTCGGCAGGTCTTCTTCCCCATCGAGCATCCATGATCTAGAAAATCAAAACATAATTCTTTTAGACATCCCAAAATTTTCACCTTAGTCCTAATCCTAACCCTTAGGTTTAAACAAAGGACCTTATGTTTCCTAAATTTTCCTCTGATACCAAATGTTACACCTCAATAAAAGCAATGAGTAAAATCCAATAACTGCGGAAGAAAAACATGTCTTTTTATTAGTAATTCCAAATCTAAGAAAACATATCCAATAGTAAAAGGTGTACAACTGGTCAACTAGCTAACACTTTAGCTCTTTAGGAATAACAAAAATAACTAACAACTAAACTCTAACAACTATCTCATGGATTCTCTTGCCTCCTGAAGCACTTCAAGCGTAACTGCGCTTGCGGGGATTTGCCAAACGACCTGACTCCTCCTGAACTGCAACTGCACAAACATTCCTAACGGGGTAGCAAATAAATGCTAAGCAAGCCTCTCCCCAGAAGAAAGGGTAATCCCTTAGATCCAAAGGAGGGAAAACTAGCAAAAAGCATAAATGATAAGATGGTAGCAAACTGAATACTGAAAACTATAAACTAGAATGTAACCGAAAGAGCTGAATCAATTTGGTTAATAAAAGATTAATAATATTACGCATGATAAGGTGGATCATTCACCTTACATGGTGAACACATGCGCTACCATGCGTCACGAATCCTGGTGCATGCTAATTTCGGACCCCGATCTGTCCACAGAGTGGATACTACTGGGTATTGCTCAATAACATGCAACTAATCACAAATATACTGTCCACAATGTGGATACTGAAAAACAATAACTTGCTTGAACATACTTGACTGGTAGTGAACAATTGAAAACATACATGGCAACACTATAGCTGGCAAATCTTTGTTATGCATAGGATACAATACTATTTGAGTCAATGAAAATAACAAACTTTTATATACAGAAATCTGGTTTGAGGTCTTACCTTTTTAAAAGCCAAGCAAACCGGTATCAAACGATGTAAGCCAAACAATGGTTCAATCACTCTAAAACATAGATCTGTACATGAACTTAAGCAAATAGGATTCAAACATGATAACAGAGACCACTAACAGATAGAAATCATCTCAAAACCTAGGGAACCAATCTTGGACCAAAAATCTGCATTTTCTAAAATTATTTTTTCAAAAATCTGGGTTACAACACTAACAAGTTATTGAGGCCTGATATCTCCTTAGACACCAATCACCCAAGTTGACGAAGATTTTTCTCTTCTGAATTCAATTGTGTATTTTCATTATAATATTTAATGAATCATTTTGTTCAGTCATTTTATTTTATGTTATTTGATAACATAGAACTCTCAATCAAAGGTACTATGATTTTCAGGGGTAATTAACACTGAGTGCTTGCACTCATTGGAAGCCAGAAACCATTAAAATAAAAAGCCAGAAACTCAACGAAACTTAACAGAAACACCAGGAGAAAGTGAATACCTTGCTACGACACCGTATCAAAGCCAACCCGTATCGATGGAGGTGCTAGAAGGTCGGAATTTGAGGCGGCGCTAATCAAACTCCCGCAACTGGTTCGAGCGAAATTTCTTCCTCCAAACGGCGCGACGCGGCTTGGAGATCAGCTAGGGTTACATTCACCTCCAAACGAGTCAAAGCCCTCTTAAAGAGATGCGAGACGCGTCCCAAAAATAGCAAGATGCGGCGGCGACTCGGTCACCGCGAAAGGTGGAGAAGACGACGATTCAACTCATCGCCCAAAACTAAACCAAAATCTGAATCTAAATAAATCGACGCGGTTTAATATTGAACCGCGCAGATAGCCTAGTGGTTCGGCTGAACCACAAACAAAGTTGCGGCGCGGGTTCGAGCCTCCGCGAACGCAACTTAAACTTTTAATAATAAAATTATTTATTTTTAACTCAAATAAATTCCAAAAAATTCCATAAAAATCATCGAAAAATCTTGAAACAAAAATCTGCATTTTCTAAAATTATTTTTTCAAAAATCTGGGTTATAACATACTGTGAGAGATCGAGCATCAGATCGTTGGAGAACCATAAGTAGAACCTGTGTTGAGATTCGGATGCACGAAAGAGATCCTTGAGTTTCCACTTGAGATGATTGACTTAGAATTTGGATGCACGAGAGTGATCCTTGAGTTCTTTGTCAATGATTTACTTATATCTAACATTGAATAAATCCTGCATGAGAGTGAGGATTAGTTCTCTGTAAATTGTCTGTGCGAGAGCGAGATAATTTCTTTATGAAGTAAATTATATCTTTATCATAATAAGATTAGACTCACGAACATATATTTATATCTAGTCATGGAAATTAAGGTGGATGAAACCCTAGTCCCAGTTTCTCTCTTAGATATTTCATGCACTTTCCTATCGTTTACTTGCATCATATTCGATTTGCTTAGCTAGTGAGAAAACAAATATTTGGTACTTAACACGTAGGCCTCTGTGGTTCGATATCTTTTATTACTTCAAAGTATCCGCGCACTTGTGGACTACAACAGAAGACAAGTGCGGCGACGGGAGATTGCGTGCGAAGTACGAGCGCCGAAGATACTGGCGGTTGTACGCAAGCTTCGTTCATGTGTGCGGTGTGGCGATCGTGAGGTGAGAGCGGCGCAAGCGGGCATCAAGTCACTTGCAGCAATGGGGTCGACGTGGGTCGCATGCGGCGTTAGGGCAAAACGTGCAGCGTCGCGGGTGGTTTGCCGCATCTGGATCCGTATCAGATCTAGATTTGGTTGGAACTTTTGGTGCAGATCCAATCTGGTCTGAATTTTGTAACTTTGTGGATTCGGGTCCAATTTCAAGGTCTGGATCTGATTCAGATTTGGGTATTCTGGATCCGGGTCAGGTCGGGCTATTCGGCTAGATCTAGGCCAATTTTTGAGGTCTAGGTTTGTCTCTTGAGCTGGTTTTCTAGGTCTAGGCATGGGCAACGCCTTCTGTTATGTTGTGCACAAAAGCAAACTACTGTGCTGCTTTTGCTGTCTAGGTGTGTTTTAGGCCAGCCGTTTGGGCTATCCTTTCTCCTGTGGGCAGAAGCAGCAGAGTGCTACTTAGCTTGCTGTGTTGTGCAGGAGCTACCTATTGCAAGTTTTTTATAAAAATTTGGAAAATAATTTCTAATAAATTTTAATTATGGCATAATTATTTTTTATTATTGTTTAAATAATAAAAAGGGTATGACATTATAAAATAAATTAATTAAATCAATATGACTACCAAAGTAGCGTATTGTATAAGTTAATTTATTTATCTTATAATGTTAAGACGATTGTGTATGTAATTCATGCGGATATTAATTGTTCCAAATGAAGATTAATATTTGGCTGAATTATATGTACACATGTTGTAATTAACATCATTAGACTAGGTTTTTAATTCTTCTGAGTCAGGCTTATAGGTTCAGTTAATATGGTTCAAATGAATTGTGTCTGGTTCAAACAAATTGGACTAGTGGACTATCTTTTGGTCAAAATCTGTTGGGATAGACTCCTGTGGGTACAAGCAGATAATAGTTGTATGTAAATACACTGAAGTGCTATCATCACCAGCTCGTCTGGTTGTAGTCTTGATCTGTTGTGCTCAAAAGTAACTTGGTACTTTCCTCTTAATTCAGATTTTTCTGAAAGGCTTTTGTTTTTTTAAAGTAAATTTTGATTTCAACTTGTACTATGTCATATTACGCTGCATTTAATATTGCATCTATAACATGATATAATTTGGATCTATGATTCAAATTTGAAGGTTATAAAATTGTTTAAAATATTTTTTAGATGCAATACTAATGTAAGGTGTTTAACATAAGTTGTTTATTTTGTGTTATGTTAAACATCACAATAGTTGCATATAAATGCCATTAGAATGCTGAAACTTTTTATGCATTGTTAATTGTGTTGGTATTTTTATTGAAAAACAAACTTGATACATAATTCTTGAAAAATATTTTGCTACAACATAGATTCATTTTATGTTACATATATGACATAAAAGTACGTCTTACCATAATGATTGAAATTTAAGTTGATATGTAAATTTATGGTAATGCATTTTTGGCCATATTTCATAATGGTTGTTAATTTATGACAATGTTAATAAATTATTTTTCACTCCTCACATTGATGGCATGTTGTATTATAAACATTTGCTACAAAGTGGTGTTGGTTCATAGTAAAATTTCATATTTTCAAATGTTTATAAAAGAAAATTATTTTTATCCTATTTATATTAATTAATTTACCTGCCCAAATGGGGTAATTAATTAGTATATATATAGGATAATTTTGTTATTATCATGTCATAAGAGAGAATGTTATGAACATTGATTTAAATTTAATACATAATCATGTCATTGTTACATAAATATATTGTATTATAATTGTTATAAATGTTTGGCTACCAAATTAGCTCATTTATGATTAATTATAATATGTTCAATATTTATGATATGGTTACATTTTTATCTTTGTTATATTAATTAATTTACCTGCCCAAAGGGGGTAATTAATTGGTATGTATAGGATAATTTTGTACAAACATGTTAGCCTCATTATATAATAAATTAAAATTATAATTATTATAAATGTTTGGCTACCAAAGTGATTCGTTTATAGTTAATTATAATATACTTCGGTATTTATAATGATAATGAATTTTTATATCAGTTATGTTAATTAATTTACTTGCCCAAAGGGAGTAATTAGTTGATATAATATGAGATAATATTCATAATGGTTGTTTCTCCTTTATTGAGATACGTTTTTATTTTTTTTCTTTGTTATACTAACTAATTTAGCAGCCCAAAGGGTGTAATTAATTGATATAATTTAAGATAAATTAGGTTTAGTCTTTTATCATTATAATTATATTATAATTATTATAAATGTTTGGCCACCAAAGTGGCTCATTTATAATTAATTATGATATGTCAAAATTTGTGATGATAAATTTTTTATTAATATTATATTAATTAATTTACCTGCCCAAAGGGGGTGGTTAGCTGATATAATTGTAGTGTTGTGCACAATGAGAAACATTTTCTCATATTGAGTCTAACAAGATAATTGCAGATCCTTTAACTAAAGGTTTAGCTCCCTCTACTTTTGTAAACCATGTTATTAGCATGGGTATCATTGAATCTTTTGATGCTTTGATTAGTGGGAGTTTTTCTACTTTGTAATTTTAATTTTGCATCTTTCATTCATATATCAGTTACGTTAATCATGGATATAATTTTGATACATTAATAAGATTCTGATCTTTTGTGCACACGTTACCTTATATCTGTTTAAAGTCTTAAGGATTCATAACCTTTAGCATGGCGGTTTTGTCGAGTGACATATGTCTCAATTTAAAATTATTGATTTTCTCATTTGGTTTAGAGAAATCATAAAAGAGAATCTCTCATACAGTTTAGAGAGATTTATGAGACATATGTGGACACATTGGTGTCGGTTTTCTCATACATATTAACAGAAACCATAAAGCAGATTTCTCATTTGGTTCGAGAAATCATAAGGAGGACCGATAAGAAAATGATATTAAGTTTTTTTGATTTTACTACACAGTCACATTGCGAACCATGTTGATGTAATCTACGAATATTTGTGACCATGGAGGACCTGTATTGCATATTGATACAATGTTTCGTCATGATTCAATATTGTTAATTGCATTAGACCGGATTGAATGAGGTGTTATCAGGATTAACAAATGCATCCTCTTTTCAAAATCATTTTTAATATATATTACAAATGATTATTATGTTATAAAATTTTAGATTATAAATCAATTAATGTTGACCAAGTGGGAGAACGTTAGAATTTTTGGTCTAACATTATTGATTTGTGGGAGCATTTGTTAATTAATTAATGGGCCCATAACATCTCATTATTGAATGTGAAAGACGACCTGTGTAGCCTGTGGGTTTTTAGAGGAATCATTATTGGATATTGGATTCTACACCCTGAGTTTGAGAGAAATCCTTATTGGATAATCCTTATTGGATTATGGATTTTGCACCCAAAACCCAAAACTCTTTTATGGGAGGAGCTTAGGGTTTTTCCATTATAAATATGGGCTAGGTTTCCACATGTATCCTCGTTCGTTTCATCTCTCCCCATTGAGAGCCATCTAAAGAAGGATAACAAGTGGAAGATTTCTTGCCTGACAATGGATAAAAGTATTAATGACGCAATCAGGTATGTTCTAATATTTGTTGTTCATGTTGTTCTAGATCTATGCAATAGATCTTGTATTTATGAATATTCAAAATATTCTAACAAAACAAGCCCTAGGTTTCGAGAAAATTATTGTAGCAGGCTACTCTGCTGAAAATTTTATAGTAGGGTACTCATTTTGTATAATAGATTTATATTATCGTATAATGTTTTACGAAAATTTTTCATATTATATGAAATCAGATTTTCGTATAACACTAATTTTTTTATATACCATTATACAAAATTTAGTCATATTATATAAACAAAATTAGTATTATACGAAATTTGGTTTCATATAATGAAAAAAATTAATATCTTATATTTTGTATTATATGTAATATATTTTTGTATATTGTTACACAAAATTTAGTCATATTATACAAAAAAAAATAGTGTTATATGAAAATCTGATTTCTTATAATATGAAAAAATTTCGTATACTATTATACAATAATATAAAGCTATTATATGAAATATGATACCCTACCGTAAAATTATCAGCAGAGTACCTTGCTGTGAAAATTTTTCCCTAGATTCCACAGTTTGTTTGCTTAGAATCTTGACACATCACTTCTTTAGGTTACTTCATTTCATTGTAAATTTTGAACATCATCTTATTATTGCAACCATGTATGGTAGCACAAAAATCTAACAACTAGTATTTTTACATAGGAATACTAGCCTTGTGAAGCTTTGTACATTATTTCACTTCAATATTTGACTTCAATTTTTACTTTATACAGCTTCCATGCATTTACAAGGAAAAGATGGATAATACATGCAAATTTAAGAATTCCTTACTATGAAAGGTTGATTTTCCTTTATCATATTAAAATCAAATATTTATGCAATGTTTGACTTCAATATTAGGCTTTATAAATTTTAAATTGTTATATCGCATTCATTAATTGCATCGCATAATCGCATTCTATAGCTTTCTGTTTTCAATCTGCTTAATCACATATAATTTACTTGCTTAAAAATTTCTTTTGGGTTTCAATCCAGCGCCGCACTACACGCATGCGATGAGATAGCCAAATTTCTCTAGACATCTCTCATAAAACTTATTCAAAGAAATTCAAAAAATCTCCGAACAAACATCTAGTCGACATTGTTGAAAATCAACCAGCCTCAACCTCAACTCTAAGGTTAGCCTCCTATTTTGCCACTATTAATCTAACTCACCATGATTCTAGATAGTGCTTAAACTCTGGTGTGAAAATTCATGTATGTTATAACCGTCTATGGTTCACTTCATATAAGTACTCAAGTGGAGGAAGTGTAACAATGGGAAATGGTTCCTAAGCAGCTGTACTTAGACACGGTCAAATAATCTTGAAGTTCACTTTTGAAAAATCATTAACTCTAAATAATGTGTTCCATTTACTTGAGATCCGTAGGAACCTTGTTAGTGGGTCTCTCCTTGTTAAAGATGGTTTTAAAATTATGTTAGATGCAAATAAAGCTATAATGTCCAAAGGAGACTCTTTTATTTGAAAAGGTTTCACTTGTAATGGATTATTTCAATTGAATATAATTCCTTTTAAATTAGAGTCTTAGCCTCCCACTACCTTAATTATTGAAAATTCTAATAACTGGCAAGGTGGATTAGGACATGTAACTTTAAATATCTAACAAGAATGAGTCACTTAGGATTAATTCCTAAAATAAACTCAATTACTAATGATAAATTTGAGCTTTGTGCTCAAGCCAAACAACCAAGAAAACTATTCAAATAAATAACACATAAAGAGACTAAACCTCTAAAACTGATTCATTCAGATGTCTATGACTCAAATAATGATCCTACTATAGGTGGTAGTGAATATTTTGTAATCAAGATAGATGATAATACAAAATTCTATTACACCTGCCTTCAAAACTCAAAAGATGAAGTGTTCTCAAAATTAAAAATTTTTAAAAATAGAAGATGAAAATCGACATACTATGAAAATTAAAATACTAAGATCAGATATAGGAGGTGAGTATACATCTAATGAGTTTTCCAATTTTGTCAAGAACATGAGATAATTCATCAAGTCACTGCTCCTTATTCTCCTCAATCAAATGGAGTAGCTGAAAGGAAGAATAGAACCCTAGTAGATATGGTTAATGTCATGCTACTTAGTTCTGGACCTCCTTAGAACTTGTGGGGGGGATGCAATTCTTTTAGCTTGCTTAATTCAAAATACGATTCCAACTAAAAACAAAATGCAAACTCCATATGAAATGTGGAAAGGGTATAAACCTAACCTTAAATTCCTTTGAATATGGGGGTGCTTGCTAAGGTAAATATACTAGAACCTAAAAGAAAGAAAATTCATCCTAAAATAACGGATGTTTTCTTCATAAGACATTCACTTGATTCAAACACCTACGGATGCCTAGAAACAAATTCACAAATTATAGAAATTTCAAATAATACTCTAATTGAATCATGAGACATCGCCTTCTTTGAAACTATCTTTCATTACAAACCTCGAGCCCTCCCTCTTGTAGAAAATAATAATTGCACATCAGACTCTGAAGACTTAGAAAATCATAATAATTCACCTCAACATCCTGAACCAAAAACTTAACCCATAAAAAGTAAGAGAACAAGGTAGCGAGAGATTTTGATGTTGACTTTATCACTTACCTGATTGAAGATACACCAAAAACCTATCATGAAGCCCTTGGTGTTGGGGTATGCCCTTAAGGCTAATGTTTGAGGCCTTGGGATTCTTTCAGTATCATGTATAAACTCTTATGTTTATAAAGGCAATGGTTGTTATTCAGTATGTTACATTGTCTGCTCCAATAAGTGTGCTTCTGAATAATGTCTCAATGCTGTTCAGCTAGGCTGACATGCTGTAATGTCCTTAGTCGAGATATCTTGGTGAACATGAGACAGCCTTGATATGATTGAGACTAATATGTGTTCTAATCTTATAGGATGCTTCGAGCATGGAATAAGATGTAGACTCATGGGTACATTGGATGTACTGGACAGACCCTACTAGGATATTCAATTGCTTGTCACAATGTGAATAATCCTTGTTTGCATCAAGTGGCACATGTCCTCTGACTTGAGATCACTTGTGTTTCTAAATGATGATTGTCATTGTTTTGAGGTAGTTCAATATCATTTGAAACATAATGATTATAGACTATCTTGGATAATGATCATAAGTCAGGTTAGGACACTAGTGATAGATAAAGGATTGCCGTCTCCTTGTTTAAGGAGTGTGATGTTCTAAAGGGGCCCCCCCGAATGAGATGATTGAGAAAGTGTATGGCCATACCCAGGTGACTATGTTCATCTAATCTAATCATGCTCATCATATTGGAGCTACAGGCTTGACACGCTTGTCCAATAAGAACATCCAGTGGCAAAGGAAACATTTGTGCCTAGTGAAGTGGATTCACACTTGTGCTGTGGTTTGGGTGTAGTCTTGGAAGACTCTTTCCTTTATATCGGGAGACAGTGATGTGTTGCTAGATACCCCTCACTGATCGTGATAACGTAAGTTATCGTTACCGACATTTAAAGGAAACCCTCAGGGTCGCACAATTTGATGATATGGCTTACTTAAGTCAGATCGTGTGGACTGAATTGTTTGGGTTCAGTTTAAAGGGATTTAAACTCTGATTGTAAGTGAGATCTGGTCTGATCATGTTTGATTGGTTAGGGCTTGAGATCGGTAAGCTTCGATCGAGAGATTGGATGCTAGATCGGTGAGATCAAGAGCATCTCGAGATGTGCGGTTAGATCTTGAGCCATTTGGTTCATAGAAGATCTAGACCAACGCTTGGCCTAATTTGGTTTTTGAACCAAAGACAATTTAACCCAATAATTGGAACCGGTTCACTAGGTGAACGCTTGGTTCAATGGGAGAAATTTTCGATGGTTCACAACATGTGAACGCATGCATTGAGGACTTGCCATATTGGGAAGTCGGTTTTCCAAAATGGAAAACGCTTCCACCTTGTAACGTTAATCGCCCATCTTCTCGATTCACTCTTGGTGTGTGGCGAGGTGGTGTTCTTGAACGACAAGGGAGAGAACTTGACAAGTAGCTCTCGGCCAAGAAAGAGACATCTCAATCCCTTCCATACGACAAGCTTTGAAGAACCTTGCTAGCACAAGGATCTCAAAGAGTTGCCGACTTCATCTTGTGTGCGCACCGTTTGGAGGAGATCAATTTTGTTCTCTTGATTCCAAGTCGCCACCCACACAATGGCTATGGTATGATCTTTCATTCATACTTGCAATTTTTCGACAAGTTGATCATATGTTTCTTCAAATGATCCCAAGGAAACCCTAGCTTCCGCTATGAGAATCTTGATATGCGCCCCTTTAGGGTTTCAACCCCTTGCGCTCCCCCTTGAAGGGGACCCCTAACACTTGGTTCACCTAATGCTCCTTTCTGGAAAGAAGCTATTGATAATAAATTTTAATTCATTATTAGCAACAACACCTGGATTCTTAATGTTCTACCTCATGTAAATAAACCTCTAGGATGTAAATGGATCCTTAAAAAAAGGTTGAGAACTGATGGTAGTGTTGACAAGTATAAGACATGCCTAGCAGTTTAAGGTTTTTGGAAGAGAGCCGACATTGACTACTTTGACACCAACGTGCCTATTGCTCAGATCACCACTATCAAATTTCTCCTCTCTGTTGCTAGTGTCTATGGATTACTAGTTCATCATATGGATGTTAAAATAACCTTTCTTCTTAGATACCTTGATGAAGAAATCTATTTGACAGGTTCTTTATATTACAACGTTGTGAAAAGAAACTTTTCAAATTAGTCTAATCCTTGTATGGACTAAAGCAAGTTCCTAAATAATGGCATGAAAAATTTAATATGGCCATTTTATCATATGGATTTTAATTTAATGACTCCAATAACTGTCTCTACTGCAAGACTACAAAGTCTTGCTTTGCTCGTCTGTGTCTCTTTGTAGATAGCATCCTTATTTTTAGTAATATTGACAAGATAAAAGACACAAAAGAATTTCTATATCTCCACTTTGATATGAAAGATATAGGAGAAACTAATGTAGTCCTGGGAATGAAAATAATAAGAAATCAAAATTCTATTTCTCTCTCTCAATAATATAATGTAAATAAAATTAGACATAATTTAAATTTAATTGCTCATCTCCTTTATCAACTCCTCATGACCCTAATTGTCACCTATTTAAAAATCAAGAATAAGTTATTAGACAATAATCCTACTCTAAGGCTATAGGTTCACTTCTATTCCTTGCAAAAGAACCAACTAGAAAAAGCCTATGCAGTCTCTAGGCTCAATAGGTACACTAGTAACCATAGTAAACTTCACTGGACTAATTTTAAAAGAGTTTCAGATACCTAAAAGAAACATCTAATTATACCTTAACATATAGTGGATTTCCATCTGTCCTAGAAGGATTTTGTGATGCTAATTGGATTTCTGATTCAAATAACGTCAAATATACTTTTGGATATGTTTTCACTATATGTGGTGGTGTCATCTCTTGCCAATCCACTAAACAAACTATCATAGCTAGGAGCACCATGGAGGAAGAGTTGGTTGATCTTGATCTAGCATGCTTATAAACTAAGTGTATCAAAAACCTATGTTCTTCTATACCAACTATGAAAGTAAAGTTGTAATAATAGATTTTTATAAAAAAAGAACTTGTAAACACTAAATTGAGTAGACATATTAAAATAAGGCATTAAACAATCATATGGCTTCTACTTATGGTATAGTTTCTTTAACATATGTTAAAATAGACAATAATCATGTTGATCGCCTCATAATAGGTTTGAATCAAACCAAAGTGATGGCAATGTCTAATCGAATGGGTATTAGTCCATAATGGGCCCTTTTAGAGTAGCAACCCAACCTCCATGATAGGTAGACCCTGTAAAAAGGTTTAAGAGGTTGGCCAATGATGTGTCCGTAAATGCATAGATATGTAGAAGTAATAAAAGATATCGAACTCACAAAGACCTACGTGTTAAGTACCAAATAATTGAATTCTTACTAGCTAAGCGATCGATGTACGATGGGTATAAAATAAGATCGAAATAGCGAAAACTGTCATAGAAAATCGGAGAGAGAAAACTAGGACTAAGGTTTCATCCTTTTTTAATTCCTATGACTAGATATAAATAAGTTTCTTTTAGTTATTCAAATCATGATAAAGAAAAGTTTACAAAAAAAATTGTCTCCTTATGGACGTCCAACTTACACGGATCTAGCCTTCACTTTCGTGACTTGTTGCTCAGTGTTAAATAAAAGTAAACTAGATAAAGAGAATTAAAATTACTTTCATAAATTTAACTTTGAAAGTCAATTTCTCAAGTAAAATTAAATACTTTCTTACTTTGAATTTTATAGGTTTTACCTAAGGGGTTATAATAATTAAAATAACCTTTTGGTCCATATTATCATGTCTGAAACAATAGAAAAATTAGATCAAAATAACAACATGTAAATTAAGCATAAAAAATTAGGGTTCAAGGACTTAGCTACTTGCATAGTCTACGTTTCTATATTTAATCTAAGGGTTTCATGTTCGTAAATCACCTTTCAGTTCATATTACAAACCCTAAAACATACTAATACTTTAAAACTAATAATTTCAAAGTAAATAAATTAGAGAGGCAAAATTGTCATTCAAATAATAAGTAATAAGTAAAAAGTTCATTTAGTTATTACATAATTAAAAAGGAATTATTTTCTTAGTCTCGAAAAGGATTTTATGCTATCATAGAATCGAAAACACAATAATATTTCATTTTAAAATTAATTAGAATTTGAAAGAAGAGAAATAACAATTTTAGAGATTTTAAAGTGGTGTGATGGCCGCAATACAAACCGTCATAGCCCTGTGATTCTGATTTGAACAGTGTTTTCATAGTGAATCGCTGGCGTCCCATGATAGGTACTGTAGTGGCACCAGATATTTCATTGATTTCTCTCGATTTTGATCTCCTTTCTTCCTAAAATTTTTGGTGCATCTTCTCTGCCTTGATGCGCATCTTCCCTGAAATTTTCACCGCCGAAGATGGTCTCTGTGCCTCTTGGTGAGAATCCAAACCCCGAGCGCTGCCTGCTGTGATTTCTCCCTCGATTACTGATGAAAACTCATAATCTCCTAATCAAATCTCCCCCTGACTTATATAACAATTTTGTCTTTTTAGAATTCGCAATTGAGCCCCCGTTTTCCCTAATTTTGCGTCGAAAAATTCAGATTTGGAGGGAGATGGAAGAGTCGAGCGCAAGCGCAGCTATTTCCCCCAAATATCATAATCACACCCCTGTGACAACCACAGTTCATTTCGTCATAGGTGTGTGACGGCCAAAAATTTCAAATTTATCTCCCAAGCTCCTTTTTACGTCCTGGTTCCACTTTTGACTTCTGATTCACTCAAAACCTTCGAAATTAAGCCCCTTTTTTCTTGAAAACATTGAAAAATAAAAGAGGTGTACATTCAAAAACAATTGACTAAATTTACATTAAAAACAAGTAAAATAAAGAATAAGATGACTAAAAGAGAATAATTTAAATATAAAAAATTATATATCTGTTTAAGTCATCAGCCTAGGAGTACAACATATATGTTATAAAAACACTATAATGTTTATTGGAGTTATATTTAAAGGCTCCAATATCCCATTCCTAAGATGATTTAGTACTCCTGTGAAGAGTGAGGAAGAGTCTATGACTCTAAAAAAGACCTGAAGGTAGATCCCATATCAAACCAAACACACACACATGCACACGCTGTTGGGGTATGCCCTTAAGGCTAATGTTTGAGGCCTTGGGATGTTATCAGTATCATGTATAAACTGTATATTTTTATAAAGGCAATTGTTGTTATTCAGATTGTTGCATTATCTGCTATTATATGTATACCTCTGAGTAATGTCTCAATGATGTTCAGCTTTGCTCACATTCAGTGTTGTCCTTAGTCGAGATATCATGGTGAACATGAGACAGCCTTGGTATGATTGAGACTAATATGTGTTCTAATCTTATAGGATGCTTCGAGTATGGAATAAGATTTAGACACATAGGTGCATGGGATGTACTGGACAGACCCTACTTAGGATATTCAATTGTTTGTCACTATGTGAATAAATCCTTATAAGCAAGCAAGTGGTATATTCCCTCTGACTTGAGATCACTTATATTTCTAAGTGATGATTGACATTATCTTGAGATAGTTCAATATCATTTGAAAGATAATGGTTACAAATTATCTTGGATAGTGGGCATGAATCATGTTAGGACACTAGTGATAGATATAGGATTGCCTCTCCTAGTTGGAGAGTAATGTTCTAAAGGGGCCCCCTGGATGAGATGGTTGAGAAAGTGTATGGCCATACCCAGATGACTATGTTCATTTGATCTAACCATTCTCATCATGTTGGAATTACAAGCTTGACAGGCTTGTCCAATGAGAACGTCCAGTGGCAAAGGGAACATGTATACTGAGTGAATTGGATTCACACTTGTGCTGTGGTTTGGGAGTAGTCTTGGAAGACTCTTTCCTTCATATCGGGAGACAGTGATGTGTTGCTAGATACCCCTCTCTGGTTGTGATAATGTAAGTTATCGTTACCGACATTGAAGGAAACCCTTAGGGTCGCACAATTTGATGATATGGCTTACTTATGTCAGATCGTGTGGACTGAATTGTTCTAGTTCAGTTTGAAGCAATTTAATCTCTGATTGGAAGTGAGATCTAGTCTGATCATGTTTGATTGATTAGGGCATGTGGTCGGTAAGCTTCGATCGAGAGAATTGATGCTTGATCGTAGAGATCAAGAGGTTCATTGAGATGTGTGGTTAGATCTTGAACAATGAGGTTCAAAGAGATCTAGACCATGGCTGGTTCGATTTGGTCCTTGAACCAAATGGAATTGAATCGGTTCACTTATGTGAACGTATGGTTCAAAGGGGAGAGGAGTTTCGGTTGAAGGCTTCAAGGGGAGTAAAATGAGGAGTTAATGCTTACTATTTTTAGAAGCCGTTTTCCTTGTTGGAAACCCCCCCCCCCCACGTTTTCGAACGTGAGAACGCCTCTACGTCTCTCTCACCTCTTTCTCCTCAAGCTCTCGTCTTTGGTTGTCCTCATGCCAAGAGAGGGAGTTCGGCCAGCAAAAGGAAGAAAACATCTCTTCACACGATCAAGGACTCCGAGTGGCTTTGCTAGCACAAAGAGTACAAGGAAGTAGCCATCGTCTTCTTGTGTGCGACTTCTTTGGAGAAGAGCCGCTCGCCCTTTCATCTTCCAAGTCGCCTCTCATGGCCATGGTAACACCCTCACGCTTGTTTCATGCAAGTTTGTTTTATAAGGTTGATCATATCTTCTACATGCGATCCTCTTGGTAACCTTGTTTTTCCGCTGCTATAATGCTCTGGTATGATGCTTATTCGCAAGGTTCACGTGCAATTGGTATTAGAGCATCAGGTTTATTTTGACTTGTTGCATATGATTGCCTTGATGTGATCCATGTTTGATTTATAGGATAGATCTTCTACATGTTCACATGCGCTTACTTGATGAAAAGATTACATATTGTGTTTGCGCATGTATCCATGTTGTTTAAAGTTTGCGCATGTTTCATAGATGTTTTTCAAACAAAAATTTACTTCATGCGCGCCCCCTCATTTAGATCTATCTAAGCGCCTGCTTTAAACTCTTAGACGGGTTAATAGGGTTGAAGTCATTAGTCAAAGTCTAGACCCAACAGCCTAATCAGACCATCTGACAGCCTAGATGGGTCGGCCAGATAGCACCTGTGCGCAAGCAATACAGGTGGCTATAGGTCGACTGCAGAAGGGCGTGTAGCGATGTCTGATTGAGGCGCCTAGTGAATGATCATGGTTTAGGCCCGGGGTCATACCCGCTTGCCAGAAATCATGTGGGACGTTCAGCCCTTAAGGCATGCATAGTTGACCATCAGGTCGACGCAAGTCAGTTATGACTGGGTGCATGCAAGGGCAGTGGGTCTGACTTGGTCTGATGAGTGGATGCCTGTTAATGGACCGTTGTAAGGTAGTAGGGCACATAAGGAAATAAAATTGATGCCATGGGTATTTCAAAATTTTATTTTCTGTTTGGATCACATGGATGCATGTTTAACATGTTCAATGAATGTTTATTTAATCTTATGTGGGCTGCCCTTAATTTTGGTGTGCTGTGTTGGGGCCTGCGTGCCTGGAATTTAAATAAATTTTACTGTGATCTGCGAATCACACTTTAATTTATTAAAAATGTATATTGACCTGCGAGTCAAACCATGTCTAGATAGATTAAAATGTAATTTGATTAGACATGAGCACATAGCACACATGGCAGAGGCGCTTGCAGTCAGTGGCTTCACCAGGTGGGAGGTCTAGAGTTCGACTCTAGTACAGGCGCACACTGCCTGGAGCGCATTTGGACTGCAGATGGCATTTGGGCCCGGGCTGGGCCAAATGAAGTGCAAAAGACCCATAAAGAGCTCAAGTGAAGACTCATGTCAAACTAGGGTTTTACTTAGGCTTTTATGGGCGTTTACCACATAAGATAATTGTGCTTTCTACTTATTGTTTTAGCACAAGCATATTTATTCTTCTGCTATCACCATAGATCTTGCATGATAGTAAGAAGATAAAATGGACCGTTAAAATCCAATGAAATATCAAGCTCGAAAGCCTTCTGATGCGAAACCTCACTGTTCTGACTATCGTTGGGGCCGTGTTGTACCCACTCAGTGGGCACGCCCAGCTATCTTCAGACGGTGTGTGATTACACCTACATGCTACAGAGTAGGGATTTATCCCTTCTCGTTGCTCAGCATAGCACGTGGTGGTCCAGGGAGTAGGTCAGGTCAGCTTGACCATATGTGCTACATATTGAGCATATGATAGCTATATGGAGGCAACCATCTTAGGAATCAGAAACTGTGTTGTACCAACTCAGTTGGCGCAGTCTTCTGGATTGCCTAGATGAAGGGGAATCGCACGGGTTGGCGATTGGCATGGATAGCCTACCAGTGATTAGTGCTTGAACTCTCTGTGCATCTTATCTCGCCTGAGCGGGACGCGGAGATCAAGTATGAAATCTGGATCCCATCTCACTAAAAGAGTTTCACTCTTTCGGGCTGTTTTATTGGATTTTTCAGTCAGATAAAATAGTGAGAAAAGAATCACTCTTAAGTCCTGGAATGATTCTAACATGGATACTGACCTTGTTGTTCTTGCAATGTTGTAGATTCCTGCAGCAACGAAAACCACAGGGCTCAATTTGCGATCCATATTGGAAAAGGAGAAGTTTGCTAGGCCAAACTTCTCAGACTGGTACAGACAGCTTAAGATTGTGCTTAAGGCTGAGAGGAAGCTGTATGTCCTTGAGTCGGCAATACCGGCTCAACCTGCTGCGAACGCCGCAAGGGCGATTCGGGATGCTTATGAGAAGCACGTCAGTGATAGTACTGATGTCGCTTGCCTTATGCTTGCATCAATGACGCCAGAGCTCCAGCGTCAGCATGAGGATTTGTCTGCTATTGATATTATAGCAAATCTCAAGATGCTATATGCTGCACAGGCAAGGACAGAACGCTATAACTTGACGAAACTTTTCTTTCATAGCAAACTGACTGAAGGCAGTCCAGTGGGAGCTCACGTACTCAAGATGATTGGGTACAAGGAGGCTCTAGAGAAACTGGGACACACCATCAATCAGGAACTTGTTGTAGACATTATCCTGCAGTCTCTCCCGGCTTCTTTCGATCCGTTCATCATTAATTTTAATATGAACAAGATCGACTGTACTCCGGCAGAGTTACTGAACATGCTCTGCACCACAGAGCAGACTCTTGAGAAGGGAAAGCCTTCATCCTCTGTCTTGATGGTTCCTTCAAGGAATAAGAAGAAGGGGAAGAAGGGCAAAACCCCTATCAAGAGCTACAACAAGGCTTTAAAACAAAAGATGAAGCGGTCAAAGGACAACAGATGCTTCCATTGTGGCCAGCTGGGTCACTGGAAGAAGGACTGTAAAGCGCTCCAAGGAGAGAAGAAGGGAAGCAAGCCTTTCACTTCTGGCTCAGGTATTTACGTGACTGAAGTCATGGTAGCTTCTTCTAGATCATGGGTGTTGGACACTGCATGTGGAGTTCACATTTGTTCAAATGTGCAGGAACTCAAGAGAAGAAGACAGGTGGGACAGCATGAGGTGGACCTACGAGTTGGAAACGGGGCACGGGTTGCTGCTGTTGCTGTAGGAGAATATCACATCTCTTTACCATCTGGTTTTGTATTAGAACTTGACAATTGTTATTTCGTACCGAGCATAACTAAGAATATTATCTCTATTCCTGCTCTTGTCAGGAAAGGTTTTTCTTTTGAATGCAAAACTTTAAAGTGTTGTATTTCGTTTGATAATATTGTTTATGCTACCGGGTCGATTAACAATGGGTTATTCATGTTGGACATGGAATGTTCTGTACAACAAATTGATAACAAGAAAGCCAAATATGCTGATGATAGCACCTTGTTATGGCATAGTCGTTTAGGCCATATTAACAAGAAGCGCATTAAGCGGTTGCATGATCATGGACTGCTGGGATCATTCTCCTGTGAGGAGCTTGATACATGCAAAGCTTGTTTAATGGGTAAAATGACGAAGACTCCTTTTTCTAATAAAGGTCAAAGGGCTTCAGGTTTACTTGACCTTATTCACAGTGATGTGTATGGGCCTTTTAGTAAACATGCCAGAGGTGGCTATTTATACTTCATTACTTTTACTGATGATTTCAGTAGGTATGGTTATGTCTATTTAATGAGACATAAGAGTGAATCTTTTGACAAGTTCAAAGAGTTCAAAAATGAAGTACAAAATCAGTTAGGCCGAAATATCAAGGCACTTCGTTCAGATCGAGGTGGGGAATACTTGAGTCGTGAGTTTACTGACTATCTGAAGGAGTGTGGGATTATCTCACAGCTCACTCCGCCAGGAACACCACAATGGAATGGTGTGTCCGAGAGGAGAAATAGAACCCTATTGGATATGGTTCGTTCAATGATGAGTCAGGCTACTCTACCTTACTCCTTTTGGGGATTTACACTGGAAACAGCTGCAAAGGTGCTAAACCGAGTGCCATCCAAGGCCGTTTCAAAGACACCATATGAGTTATGGTATGGGAAACAGCCGAGCTTGACATTTATCAAAATCTGGGGTTGCGAGGCTTATGTCAAAAAGCTCGCCTCTGGGAAACTGGATAGCAGATCAGATAAATGTATCTTTGTCGGTTACCCTAAAGAAACTAAGGGTTATTATTTCTACTATCCCAAAGAGAACAAAGTATTTGTTGCTCGAACGACTATTTTTCTTGAGAAGGAATTTCTTCTGCAAGAGGCCAGTGGGAGAGAAATAAAGCTGGATGAGGTTCCAGAAGTGGGACAAAGTAGTCAAGCACAGTTGGATGAGCCTGAGCCAATAGATCAGGTTGCTGTTCAACCAGATGCTCAGATATCACGGGAACCGCGTAGATCGGGAAGGATCCGTCGTCAGCCTGAGCGCTATGACGGAGTCTACATCGTCAATGATGAACCCCTCACTTATGCGGATGCGGTCAGTGGACCGGAGTCAGCTAGATGGCTTGAAGCTATGCGAACCGAGATGGACTCCATGTCGGAAAACCAGGTCTGGGATTTGGTTGATCCGCCTTCGGGAGTAATCCCTATAGGCTGTAAATGGATCTTCAAGAAGAAGAAAGACATGGATGGTAACGTGGTTACCTATAAGGGCATGCTAGTTGCGAAAGGTTTCAAACAAATCTACGGGATAGATTATGATGAAACTTTCTCTCCTGTAGCCATGTTCAAGTCCATTCGGATTATTCTCGCGATAGCTGCATATTATGATTATGAGATCTGGCAAATGGATATGAAGACCGCTTTCCTTAATGGAAAACTGGAAGAGGATGTGTATATGACACAGCCTGAAGGTTTCATCAATCCATCAGAACGTCATAAAATATGCAAATTAAAGAAGTCCATTTATGGACTAAAACAAGCATCGAGAAGCTGGAATATTCGTTTTGATGAATCAGTTTGTGAATTTGGTTTCATCAAAAATGAAGATGACCCATGTGTATATATAAAAGGTTTAGTGGGAGCGTGATTACTTTCCTAGTCCTCTACGTCTATGATATCTTAATCATTGGAAACGATATTCCTGAACTGCATGCAGTCAAAGCATGGTTAAGAAAATGTTTCCAGATAAAAGATTTGGGAGAAGCAGCCTATGTATTAGGTGTGGAGATCTATAGAGATAGATCTAATAGGCTTCTCGGGCTATGCCAGAGTACTTACATCGATAAGGTCCTGGAGAGATTCCATTTAGAAAATTCTAAAAGAGGATATCTTCCAGTCAGACATGGTCTGAATCTTTCCAAGAGCCAGTGTCCTCAGACACAGACTGAGAAAGATGAGATGGACAATACGCCTTATGCTTCGGCTATTAGGTCCATCATGTATGCGATGTTATGTACTCGCCCAGACGTCGCTTACGGGTTAAGCGTGACCAGTCGGTTCCAAAGTAATCCAGGGAAGGCACACTGGATTGCAGTTAAGAACATTTTGAAATATCTTCGGAGAACCAAAGATATGTTCTTGATATATGGAGGTCAGGAAGAACTCAGTATTGAAGGATATACTGACGCTTCATTCCAATCTGACCAAGATGATTTCTGATCGCAATCAAGCTATGTTTTTAGCTTGAATGGCGGAGCAGTGGTGTGGAAGAGTTTCAAACAATCAATTGTTGCTGATTCCACAACAGAAGCCGAGTATGTTGCAGCCTCAGAAGCATCTAAGGAGGCAGTATGGATTCGTAAGTTCGTTTAGGAACTTGGTGTTGTTCCTTCGAGTGCAGATCCATTGGTTATCTTCTGTGATAACACTGGAGCGATTGCACAAGCAAAGGAACCACGGTCACACCAGAAGTCCAAGCACATACAGAGAAGGTTTCATTTGATCCGTGAGATCATAGATCGAGGAGAGATCAAGATCTGCAAGGTACATACAGATGACAATCTAGCTGACCCGCTTACAAAGCCTCTGGCGCAGCAGAAGCATGAAAAGCACTGTAATAATATGGGTTTGAGATTTCTCAACCATTAGTTTAAGTGCAAGTGGGAGATTGTTGGGGTATGCCCTTAAGGCTAATGTTTGAGGCCTTGGGATGTTATCAGTATCATGTATAAACTGTATATGTTTATAAAGGCAATTGTTGTTATTCAGATTGTTGCATTATCTGCTATTATATGTATACCTCTGAGTAATGTCTCAATGATGTTCGGCTTTGCTGACATTCAGTGTTGTCCTTAGTCGAGATATCATGGTGAACATGAGACAGCCTTGGTATGATTGAGACTAATATGTGTTCTAATCTTATAGGATGCTTCGAGTATGGAATAAGATTTAGACACATAGGTGCATAGGATGTACTGGACAGACCCTACTTAGGATATTCAATTGTTTGTCACTATGTGAATAAATCCTTATAAGCAAGCAAGTGGTATATTCCCTCTGACTTGAGATCACTTGTATTTCTAAGTGATGATTGACATTATCTTGAGATAGTTCAATATCATTTGAAATATAATGGTTACAGATTATCTTGGATAGTGGGCATGAATCATGTTAGGACACTGTGATAGATATAGGATTGCCTCTCCTAGTTGGAGAGTGATGTTCTAAAGGGGCCCCTGGATGAGATGGTTGAGAAAGTGTATGGCCATACCCAGATGACTATGTTCATCTGATCTAACCATTCTCATCATGTTGGAATTACAAGCTTGACAGGCTTGTCCAATGAGAACGTCCAGTGGCAAAGGGAACATGTATACTGAGTGAATTGGATTCACACTTGTGCTGTGGTTTGGGAGTAGTCTTGGAAGACTCTTTCCTTCATATCGGGAGACAGTGATGTGTTGCTAGATACCCCTCTCTGGTTGTGATAATGTAAGTTATCGTTACCGACATTGAAGGAAACCCTTAGGGTCGCACAATTTGATGATATGGCTTACTTATGTCAGATCGTGTGGACTGAATTGTTCTGGTTCAGTTTGAAGAAATTTAATCTCTGATTGGAAGTGAGATCTAGTCTGATCATGTTTGATTGATTAGGGCATGTGGTCGGTAAGCTTCGATCGAGAGAATTGATGCTTGATCGTAGAGATCAAGAGGTTCATTGAGATGTGTGGTTAGATCTTGAACCATGAGGTTCAAAGAGATCTAGACCATGGCTGGTTCGATTTGGTCCTTGAACCAAATGGAATTGAACCGGTTCACTTATGTGAACGTATGGTTCAAAGGGGAGAGGAGTTTCGGTTGAAGGCTTCAAGGGGAGTAAAATGAGGAGTTAATGCTTACTATTTTTAGAAGCCGTTTTCCTTGTTGGAAACCCCCCCCCCCCCACGTTTTCGAACGTGAGAATGCCTCTACGTCTCTCTCGCCTCTTGCTCCTCAAGCTCTCGTCTTTGGTTGTCCTCACGCCAAGAGTGGGAGTTCGGCCAGCAAAAGGAAGAAAACATCTCTTCACACGATCAAGGACTCCGAGTGGCTTTGCTAGCACAAAGAGTACAAGGAAGTAGCCATCGTCTTCTTGTGTGCGACTTCTTTGGAGAAGAGCCGCTCGCCCTTTCATCTTCCAAGTCGCCTCTCATGGCCATGGTAACACCCTCACGCTTGTTTCATGCAAGTTTGTTTTATAAGGTTGATCATATCTTCTACATGCGATCCTCTTGGTAACCTTGTTTTTCCGCTGCTATAATGCTCTGGTATGATGCTTATTCGCAAGGTTCACCTGCACACGCACCTCGCCTCACCCCTCCGGGCCGGGTTGTCATCACGGGTGCGGGTGCGGGTAGCTCACATACTATTTTCTCATGGCAACTAATTTTAGCTTCTTTATTTTTGCCCAAATATTAATTTTGAAATACTATTTATAAATAATATTAAAACCAATTTACCTAGTTTTAATTAGCCTTTAGCCTTCATAATTAGAGGTGGGTGACTGAGGCATTATTTATTAATAGTCTGGATCTATTATTTTTAGATGATGCACCTTCTCTATAGAAGGAGAGGCAGCGCAACATCTCCCATTCACTATATTCATATCTTGGGACAAGAGATCCTGACTAAAACCTGTGTGAGAGCCAAAATATTTGTCTTAGAACAGATGACTTCATCATCACCTCTAGTAAGATTGTTTCATTATTGTATTATGTATTTGCGTGCTTCATTAGAATTACATGCTAGGATTAATTGCGACAACATTCTGGGGGAAAGGGAGGATTGGAGCTTCTGCCCTTGCAATATTGCACTCTTGTGCCACCCGCTTGGCCTATAGGGTGGTGCTCACATAATACTTTTGAAAAGTCTTTAACTCTAAATATTGTGTTCCATGTACATGAGATCCATAAGAACATTGTTAGTGGGTCTCTCCTTGTTAAAAATGGTTTTAAAATTATGTTAGATGCAAATAAAGTTGTAATCTCCAATGGAGACTCTTTTATTATAAAAAAGTTTCACTTGTAATGGATTATTTTAATTGAATATCATTTTTTTTTAAAATTAGACACTGTCTCAGCCTCCCACTACCTTAATTACTAAATATTCTGATAACTAACATGGTAGATGGGGACATGTAAACTTTAAATATCTAACAAGAATGAGATACTGAACCCTAGTGATAAATATGAGCTTTGTGCTCAAGCCAAACAACCTATAAAACTATTCAATTCAATACCAAATAAAGAGACTAAACCTCTAGAACTAATTCATTCGAATGTCTGTGACTCAAATAGAGATCCTACTAGAGGTGGTAGTAAATATTTTGTAACCTTCATAGATAATAGTACAAAATGCAAGGGATCATAACCTTCATAGATAACAGTTCAACCTCAGGCAACTTTAGCAAGGCATGAGGTTATTAAAGGGCCATCGTCTTTGAGATTGTAACCTAGCACACACAACCAAAACTCGCTAAAAATGCAAGGGATTAATGCAAACCTGGGAACGACCTTGGGTATACATTGTAGTTGTAGGGACATGCTTCATTGGCTCTCAGGATGATGAAACAACTTATGGCCTCTCCGGCCAACTCAAAGATTCTAGAGCTGCAGGCGATTCTCACTACTTTAGTAGAGCACAAGAGAGTAGAATTTTGTGCAAAGGTAAGATAAGATTTCCCTCAATTTTACTTTGTCTATTTGCTAAAAATAGAAACGAATTACATAAAACCTAGTCATTGGAAAGAGCACATACAAGGGCGAGCATGTCATTGCCATTGCTACCCATTATGAGTTTAATAAAATCTCACACAATTTAGATTTGAACTGAGTTCCCCTTTAGTTAGTTTTGTTGCCCTCGAATTCGGCTAGGTCGAAGTTGTGTAGATTGAAGCCCTCGTCAAAGCAAATTCAGCGTGAATATACATTAGTTTTTATTTTAATTATAAAAATTGAATTAAAATAATTAAAAATCCTAGAATTTTTTAAAATTTTAAAATATTGTTTTTGAATTTCTAAGATATTTTTGGATGCATAGATCTGAAATTTGGGCATAACAATATATGTATGTATGTATTTATGTACCACTTTAATACTTTATTGAACTTCTAACTAAAGAATTAAAAATATATTTACAAAACAATTATAGAGGTGTAACTCATTAATTTTCTTATAAATTACTAAATATTTTTACATGCATTATTAGTATATTAAAATAAAAAAAATTAGATTTTATCACAAAAATAACATTCTTTACATGTTATTATTATAACATACATGAATTAAAATACATTATAGAATGTGCAAGTTCAAGTAAAATTATGTTTCTTTCAACTTTTAGAAATGGTTTCATAGTCATTTTTGTCTCTACATAGATTCCATACTTTTCCAACATGATTATTTGTGTTAATTATATAAATTGAATATTTGACATGTAATATAAATAGCTATAATTCTTATGTTCTAATCTATGTTCCTTTGAAGAATAATAAACAATATAAATAGCAAGAATAACATTTATTTCATTGATAAATAATTTAAATATGCCATAAGTGGAGTATTATTTTCCCAAATACTATGTTTTTAATTACAATAACTTTATATGCCTCTAAAAGAATCTTAAATCCATTCTTATATTATAGGTTGGCATAAAGCAAGTTCATTCTAGTAACAAGTACATGAAAAGGAGATGAAATTAAGTTCCACACTCTATCTCCACTATAATAGTCCTATGGTTGCTTAAATTTCAAGGGCTTGCATTTTTTTTTTGTCACATCCTTTCTTTACTAATTTTCTTTTATATAGTTGGTTTTCTTTTATATAATATCTTCACATTAAAATTGTTTTGAGGACCACTAGAGGAATTTCCCACATTTGGAGGAATAGAGACTTGGTTCACTTTTGAACACAAATTTATTTCATCTATGGTTTGATTATCACATTAAATTTGCTAAGTGTGTGGTGAACTTCTTTATTATATATGTCTCACTAGAGTGTAAGATTTTCCTTCTATAGTCATTCCAATTTGAATAGAGTTTTAATAGTAGATTGCATTAGAAATTTCAATTTGCAAATTAGTCATTTAAGAAACAAGAATCTCCAAAACTCTAGGTTCATCTATAATAAGCAAAAAAAAAGAAAGAGAGTTAATTTGAAGTATTTTGATGCCAATAATCTATATGTACTTTCTTCATGTGATTGTTTTTAGATTCAAGTGCATTATATACCTATTTTGTTTCTTGTAATTTTGATAGACATCATATAACCTACTTGTAATAAAGTTGAGAATGTAATTTCTACCCAACATCTCGGGAAATTATGAAAACCTATTCATGTAACATGCCAAATAATAAGGCTTTCTCATGGATAGACCATGCTAATTGAAACCTAAGGCATTAGATGACTACAAAAACTCCTCTTCCTTTGGTACAATCAACTAAGCCCTTTTAGTGTTGGCCTTCTTATTTGGAATGCCACATGTCTACTAGTAGGAAGCTAGGTAGAAAAAAAAAAGAATGAAAGAAAGGTACTACAACCACTTTTGCTTTCATGGTATCAAAATATGTATGTACACTCTCTAGAATCGGCTATAAATTTGTGTCTAGGGAATAGAAAAGGTTCTTCATGGTGAGAAGCCAAGAAATCTAATTGTGTCGGTATGTGTAGTTTGTGCCATTGAACCAATGTAGTTTGATACGATTGAACAGTCATGTTATGATTTAAGTCTGCTTCCATCATGAAGAATGCCTCTAGAAATGTTAGAAAAATCTAAAATTCAATGTGGCTTGGAAATCTCTTTGAGAAACAGACACAGAGAATTATATTAAACTTGAATAAGCATTGAGATTGATTCCATGCATGGTACGAAATTGTTATGATATGCTGAATGCATTACCTCATTAAGATATCTTTTATGATCCTATCCAATCATTCTAAACTTCTAAAACCTTATGATTGGAATATTTGAGAATGTTGAATTGATGGGTCACACATCTGAATTAAGTAAGGATTGCATGCTAGTGGTGTACACATGTTTTTCTATTGAAGCATATAGACTTGTTCATTCATTCGATGATGCCATATTATTTGTTGGGTGATGATCACAAGTGTGAAGTTATATGGAAAAAAAAGAGAACAAAAAGGAGAACAGAAAAAACACAGTTCTGTCTCGAGTGAGACATGCAACTACTCCTCTAACCTAGTATGCACAAAGTAACCGAGGTGGCATTCGACCCATGTTTGTGTTTCATGTCAAATGTGCATAGACAGTCACGAATTCATTTTGCACACCTAATGGAACCTAGCAGAATAACCATGGCGGCATTCGACCCATGTTTGTGTTTCATGCCAAACGTGCATAAATAGTCATGAGTTCATTTTGCACACCTAATGGAACCTAGCTGAATAACTGGGGCGGCAATCGACCCATGGTTGTGCTACATGTTAGTAGGCTAGAGGAAGTTAGGCAAGCTCTAAATGTGTTGTCGGTTGAGTGATACGTCCACAACTACACGGATTTATCGAAGTAATAAAATTTAGATCGTTCCCTCGAGGATTAGGCGGTCGAGTACCAACTATTTGATTCATCTAAATCTAGGCTAATCAAGTCATGGATTGTTTTGGGCTCTAAGCACGAGAAAGCAATGGAAACTGTGTTTAGAGAAAATCAAGTTCTGAAAGATCAGGACTCGGGGCTTTGCCACACTGACAATTAAGAATCTTACGAAAATAACTCTTTGAATAGATAATTATGATCATGAAAGGGATTTTTCCTAAAGTACGGATTACCCCCTCCCGAAGCGTAACCCGGTATCTAACTATGCTAACTCCCTACTCTTATGACAATTAGCGTACCTAGACCCAATAAGTTATATGAAAAACCTTATAAAACCTTCAAAAGAATCTAAACTACTCCTGTGATTGGATTCGTAGCTTTAATTAGAACAAATCTGACATTGCGATTCACCTCCCGATTCTTCTTGCAACGTATAAGATGCAATAAACTTGTCCAAAGTAAACTACGAATTTAACACAATTCTAATCAAATCATGATATAATGATCATGGCAAAGAGTAAAAATACAGTTTTTACTTCATAATTGTCAGCGGGCTATCCCCTAAATCCTGAAATAAGAATTACTCGCTCATATTCATAATTGACAGCATATCTATTGAATCAACGAGCATTAAATCCTCACAAAATTACAAGAATTTCACTAAGAAGATGATTAGAAAAGCTTCCCCTAGATCTGGAGATGAAGAGGAGATGATCAATCATCGCTTTTGCATGAAAATCTCACCAAAAATCACCTTGGAACCGATTCTTGCCTTAACAGTCGCCACCACTTCTGTTCATCCGAAAAGTCCTACTTAACCCTCTAAAAATCGAACCTTTTATACTTTGATCATTTTAGAACCCTTCAAGAAATGAATCTGGAGAATTTGGTTCAAATCCGATTTGATTTGGAGTCGAATTGAGTGAAAAACTTGAAGGGGCGGAAACTTCCACGGCTCGTAATGTGTTTACGGCTGAGGCCATAATTGTTTATGTGAATAAGGCTTTTTGTACACAGAAAGTTTCACAGACCGTGAAGGCTTCCCGGCCTCACCCGTGAAAGTTTTTGTGAACTTTTTAACTTAGCCAATTTTCAACACCCTTTGAACGCAGAATTATGGCCGGCGGAGATAATTATGGGCAAGGCCGTAAACTCCAGATTTGACTTGCAACCTCGTGATCTTCTTGCGAATTGTGCTAATGATTCAAAACTTGCAAAATCCATCTTTTTTGAGTCATTTTATATGTATTTTCATTAAAAGCAAGAAAAGTGAAGATTCTATACCAAGTGTAGCAAATAAGCTAAAAAATAGCATAAAATCGTAAAATAAGCACGAAATATCATACAAAATACAGGTAAAAATGTGATGTAAATACAACGCATCAAAATACCCTAAGCTTGAAATTTTTCTTGTCCTCAAGCAATATTCTAATATGTATGGAGAATGTAAAGATAAGGAACACTCTTTGTTTACCCTTTAATAATGTCCTTAGTCCACAAATTTAAGCAGTCAATCTATCAGAACTTAGGAAATTTATGAAATAATATGGTAGAATATCAAAACTTTACAATCCAAGATGGATAAAATTCATAATTCATGTCATAACATTCAATCCTCACTAAGTATCAAGTATTCTCATCTTAATAAATCCACTTCACTTAATAGATAAAACTTCAAGTTCAAGAATTTTAGTGATGTTAAAGATAAGAGACTTTTAATGCAATTTGGTCTTTAAATGGTTATGTGCCCTTTCCTGTTAGCATCATAACATTGTTTAAAGTATACAACAGGGCAGTATAATTTAACTCATTGTCTCAATCCTAAAGTCTGCGAAGTTGTCCACTTGACCTATAGCTTTCTCTTTTTCTCCATTTTTATTCTATCATTCATTTTTTTTAATATCTGGAGAAAGCCGGTCAGTGGCATGATATCTAAATCATTAACGATCTTTCTTCATGAGGGATAAATATTTACTTTTAAGATTTTTCCTCTGTTACTTGATCGCAACAGATTTAAAGTATAACAAACAATGGTATAATATAACTCATGACTTTAGACTACTCAACCAGAGGAGTTGGAGCAATCTCAATTTAAAGAAATATCACTTATTTTCTAACATAAAAAGTTCTCCATCAAATAAAGATAGATAAATTAAACTTCAAGTAAATTCTACTATGCAAGTGTCTCGTGAATGTACAACAAATCACATATGTATTTTATCAATACAGTAATTAAATTTACTCAACAATTTAAGTCTCTATGAAATTTCAAAAATTCTTAAGTCATCAGATCAAACACTCAAAATGTTTCCTAAGTTCAGAATTAAAGATAAAACAAACTTGTGTATCCTTAAGAATCAACACATTGAAAATATATATCTATAAAGCTTTAAAGGAAAAAAGCAAAACATGAAGGGACACCCTAGACTTAAATCGTTACATGTGTATAAACATTAATGTAATGAATGAAGGCTTTCAAATAAAATTTTTGCAAGAGTTTCCTTTACAATGTCAATGAAAACCTGTACAATTATATCAAAAGATGGAAACATGACCCAGAAAACTCCATAAATTATATCACAACTAAGATATCAACAATTTACACTATAAACAAGTTTCAAATATCCAATACCGTCATGTTTCACTATCAAAATCACATTCTACCATTTCAGAATCACTACTCATTTCAAATATCAAACCAATTTTACTTAAAAGATAACCAAATCATCACCATAGCATCAAAGACTACCACAGATCATCACAGATACATGATAAGCAGCCAATATGTACAATACCATCATAACCCAACCATGTACAGCATCCTAAAGTCCAATACCATCATATATATACAATACCATCTAGAATGTAAGATATCAAATGAAACTCCAAATATACTACACAATATCAAAGTACAACACACACAGACAAATAAAACATAAAAAGTATAGAGTGCGCGCTGCATCAGCATCAAGTCTACTAAGTCTTGCTCAAGAAAATGCATGTAAGATATGTCTAAGGCATAATGAATGATAAAGATATAAGCATGGAGATAAATAAAGATCAGAGATGCTCACAAGACTCTTCAATCAATCTCTATATGCTTAGAATCCTCCTCCTCGCCACTAGTATGCTGTGTCGATGAAGATGGGAGACGTCGCCACAATAACTCCTCGATTGCGTGCAGGGACTCAAGTGTCCTCGTCTGACCATGCTCCAAACACGATATGTCATCGCACATCCTCCACTGCTCGGCACATATCTGCTGTTAAGAAGAGTCTGGTGGTGCTGAGGTATATGGTCCAGCAGATGTAGACGGTCCAGCAGGGATGGACGGCTCGACTGGAGGTGCTAACTCTGAAATCCTTGGTGGTGAATGAGGTGAAGCTGCCTCTCTAAGACCTCCCCCACCTCGTGTGGGATCCACGATCCAATTCTGTTGAACACGAACTGTAGTGCGGTTCATGTTCAGCAGCCTCATGGTGATATATGTATGCCAAAACATAAGATGATACGAGCTCCCCAACCCCGTAAACATCTTAATAGCAACGCAGGCGTCCATATCTAATATGGGATTGCCCTTCGCCTCATTCAACCCCGAAGGGTCAATACCGAGAGCAAGGGCAATGGCGGTAATCATACCACTCATCACTAAAACTCCCCTCTGCACCCTAGCTACCTTATGAATCTGCTTCACAAGGTAAAATGGGGTGCTAGTGCGGAATCCGGTCAACATGGCCTATAGGAGGGTTGGTCCTTAGTGCCATACTCTACGATGTTTACACAATGCACAGAAATCGTGAGAGGGTCTTGAGATGAGGGAAGTCAAATCACTAGGAAAGTATAGCAAGAAACACGGGAAATCGGCGCGAATTCATTTCGAGGCAATACTAATTCGAGAGAAATCCAACGACACCCAAAATTACTGAAATTCACTCACTAACCTATAAAGCAATTTTAAGCACAGCACGAACGGGGTTTGTGGATCGCGAGATTAGCTCACGCGCCTATGCACCTACGAACAAACCAACGAATAGGGAAACCGTCCATGACTCCGACGCTCGGATGCTCGTGGGTGAAAGGGCGAAAGAAACTCAACACGGAAAGAACATCTAAAATAGGCGAACCTGACCCACCCGGAACAGTGGGATTTACTTCTCGAAAAGTAGGAAACACGAGCAGGAAACACTTCGAGTCGAGACACCGGTCGCCGACTCTTACAAGTTCTGAAGACGATGCTACTTCGTCTACCACACAAGCTAGAGGGACTCTTGCTCACCAAGAGAACTCTACCGCTAAGAGAACTAAGGAACACAACACCCCAGCCTCCTCTTTTATAGAACAAGAGGGGAGGGAACAAGACAAAGCAGAAAAGGCAACCAACTTTAATAACTAACTACTCATGCAGGCCACAAAGGTGGTCAAGCTGCTACTACAAGACAAAGCAAAACAAACTTCTAACTAATATTATATGAAGCTGGCGCATGGTCTTCTGGTCTTCTTACGGAGGTGGTTGGGCGATCAAACGCGTTCGGAGCATACCTCGACAAAGCAGCCGAATTTGGACGTCGTGGGCTGGGTTACGACGGACGTGGCACGCTCTTGGGCCGTGTTGCTAAGATGATTGCGCAGCCCCTCAGGTGTTGGGCCTTCAGGTGGACAACCGCCCAGGCCCTTGAGCGGAAGGGCATCGGTGTGGATCAACAATGGGCTGATCACTCCTACAAAATGGTTCGGAGGTCGAGAAGTGCGTTGAGATCGCCATACCTCCACCTTGTTGGGCTCCTTTGGACCCTCCATGGAGGGTTCAACGTGGTACGGAGGGTTGTGGACATCAAAACTGGGTCGTCGGGGCAGTTTGGTGACTTCTTCGGGTAGTTGTCCGCAGGACTCACGGGGCGAGGTTTTCGTCGCTGGGTACCCCGAGGAACATTATGTGGAAAATTTAACTTACACATGTGAAGCCGCCGCTGAATCGGGTGGTTGTTCGCAGGACCCACGGGGCGAGGTTTTCGTCGATGGGTACCCCGAGGAACTTTCTGTGGAAAATTTGTCTTATGAACCCAGTAGTTGTCCGCAGGACTCATGGGGCAAGGTTTTCGTCGCTGGGTACCCCGAGGAACTTTCTGTGGAAAAATCTGACTTGTGCATGTGAAGCCGTTTCTGATTCCAGAATTTCTCCGGGTAGACGCAGGACTCACGGGGCGAGGTTTTCGTCACTGGGTGGCCCGAGGAACTTTCTGTGGGAGATCTAACTGACGCTGCTCTGGATTCCAGAATCCACGGGCCGAGGTTCTCGTCGCTGGGCACCCCGAGGAACTTTCTGTGTCGAATTAAACTTTCTGGGTCTTTAGTACTGGATGCTCCTACATCATATAGGTGCTGGAACTGGCACCTCAGTGTCATGTGGTATCTCGGATGCTGGAGGTGCTGTCTCTGGAGCCTCAGATGGCTCTGGTGCAACTGATGGTGAAGAATGCATCTCTGGAATATCTACCGAAATCTCTAATAAATAATCAAATATCTCAAGAGATCCCTCCTCATCATCTGATAACTCCTGTGTAGTAGCCTCATAAATAGGCAGGTCTCCCTGAGCTGAAGCAGGTGAGGGGATCTCGGGGGGGGTGAACAAAATCCTCTGGAGTGTCCACCTCCATAGACTGGGTATCAGCAGGAGCGGCAGACTCTGGTAAATCTGAAGGGGGCTCAAAAATAGTAGCCTCCTCCACGTCCATAGGGGTAGTAACAATCTGCTGCTGCTCATCAGGAAGCTCCGTCTCAACAGTCACTAGAGCTGGCTCTGGGGTACTATAGGTATCTCTGCAGTCTCAAGTACTGGTGAGAGTCGTCTAGTGGCTCTCCTCCCCCAAGTAGAAGTAGAGCGACTGGTATACTTCCTAGTTTACCATCTAGTGATCCACTGACTACGGTTCTCTGGCCTATTAGCATGCCTCTCAGATATGATCTCTAGCTTCGGAGAACTAGCTGGCTCAAGTGAAACCTATGAGGTACTAGGGGCCGGAGGTGTACGGGGACCCCCTAGAGTCTCTGGCCGCGAGTCGTCATAAATGATCTACTCAGAAGTACCCAGGTAGACTCCGGATACCATCCTATACATATACCGTGGAGTGAGTCCAATGTATCTACTCTTCATCACAGCCCCGTAGGGTCTAATTCTCACTGACCTCCTTGGTGCCATAGTGTCAAGCAACCAACAAAAATTTCTATGTAAATCATATGAAACAACCAAATCATCCGAATATAGGTACGCAAAAATCAATCTAAGAATCTTAAGCGACTTCCTCAAAATCTATACTGGAATCATGCAAATCTAGTGCGAAGACTTAAAAGTGGAACTGGGAAGACTTTTCTCACAAATCCAGAGAGAAATCGGGTCGAAATCGATCGTTGGCGGAAAAACTTGTGCTATGTGAACGTCCACCACTTCTCCTCGAAATCTAGTCAAAATCTGATGAAAGATCACCGGAAAACACTCACTGTTGGTGGAGGAAAGTCTGAGGAAAGATACTGCCGCCAATGGTGGAAGTAATCGTTGAGAATCGGTGCTTTACAAGGATGAGCGTAAACCCTAGTTCGCCCGTTAAGTTTAAAATGTACAACTTCACCGTCCGCAATCTGTTTACGGCTGCAGCCATAATTACTTATATATATACAATCCCTTTACAATTAAAATCATGGCCCGTAATTGATTTACGGCCATGATAGTAAATATCACGCCAAGGTCTCGTTTTTTGCTGAAAAATTTCTAGAAATTTCCCAAAAAAATCCTGCATGTAAAACAGCGGATTTAAAAGGTTTTTCATATATAAAAGTCCATCAAATAATGCTGCAAAAAAAATGTCTAAAAATTTAAAGAAAATCAAGAACTAAAAACTAAGAATGCGAAAATTGATAAAATTCAAAAACTTTGGGCTTCCTCCCAAAAGCGCTTGTTTAAGGTCATTAGCTTGACCAAGGGTTTATCATTGCTCTAGTGGGTCTGAGACATAGTGAACAATGAAGAATTTTTCATCTCCACGCCTTCTGGAATCAACTTGTGTGCTCAGATTATTCTTCTGCATTTGCACCCATATTCTATCTCCTATCTCCTTGTCCTTTTTAATGCTTCAAGTAGTCTTCTAAGGGATTCTCATCAACTTCTATAATCTCACTACTCTTAGCCTTGCTTCTCTTCGCTTCAATGTTTTGGTGAGACCATACAAAAGAAAACTTTTTACATTTCAGAGATAAATCAAATATCAATTTACTGTCACAAATATTCAATATCAATTTTTCATTCAACATATCTATAATAGCCCCTGTACTAGCTAAAAATGGTCTGCCTAAAATAATTGGTAACTTAGTATCTTCTTTAATATCAAAAATCATAAAATCAGTTAACACAGAAAAGTCACCAATGTTAACAGACACATTTTCCAAAACTCCAACAGGTTGTTGAATAAATCCATTAGCATAATGAGGCAAAATTTTGGTAGGTTTCATCTCTCCACTGCCCATTTTCTCAAACATAGATAAGGGCATTAAGCTTATACTTGCCCCCAGATCACATAGGGCATGTTTAACAAAAATCTTACCGATCTCGTAGGGAATTGAATTACTTCCAGGATCTTTTACCTTTGCTACCACCTTGGGCTCACTTACCTCACTTCTCTTTACCTCAGGCTTTGTAGGTACAGGTTTTTTCCTGATCTGCTCTCAATAGTCTTTGAGGGAAAGGAACTGGTGGGACATATGCGGGTGGACCCACATATTCTTCCTCATTTTCCTCCTCGAGTATAGTCTCCTCAAACTTCTTCTCCAAAACCTCAGGTGCAGAGTCTTCAATGGGTTCTCCAGGTTCATCAACTTGTTCACCATAAACAATTGTGACGGCATTGCAATGCTCTCAGGGATTCTTCTATGGTTGACCCGAAAGCTTTGGGCCTATTGGAAGCAGTCGCTTGCTGAGCTATTTGGCTCTCTAACACCTTGTTGTGGGTGGCTAAAGCATCCACTCAAGTTGTCAAATGCTTAATAGCATCAGAGACATATTTGTTGTGCTTCCTCTGGGCGACAACAAATCCTTCCAAAAGAGACTCCGAGTATGACTTCTGGGGTTGTCCAAACTGCCTGGATTGAAAACCTGGTGGCGGCCTGTTATTCTGTTGATTGTATTGTGGGGGAATTTGCCCTTGATTGTTCTTATAGATAGCTTCGGGTGATTCCTCCAACCTGGGTTATATGTAGCAGAATAGGGGTCATTCACCTGCCTTTGATTGAACTTCCCTAAAGCGTTGACCTACCCTTGAGAAGAGTCATCCTGTGACGAGGCTAAGAGCTGATAGTCAAACGAATTATATCCTGAAACACCAGACACTTCATAAGAAATAGCATTAATGGCAACTGAGGGAAAAGTGAAGGAATCCATTTTTTGTGTTAGGGAATCTACCTTCGCTGCTAGGGATGTTAAGGAGTCATTGCTATACTTACCAACATCGGTGGATAAGGTACGTCGCTCATTGGACCAGTGGTTATGGTTCATAGCCATGTCCTCAAGCAAAGTAGCAGCATCCTCCACGATCTTGCTCATTAAAGCTCCCCTAGCTGCAGCATCCACCATGAGCTTTGTACTGTAATCCAATCCATTGTAGAAGATAAGGATCAGGACCCACTTCTCAAGCCCATGGTGAGGACACATACGCTAGAGCTCCTTGAAGCGATCCCATGCATCATAGAGAGACTCTCCTTTTCGTTGTCCAAAGCATGTCATCTAGTTCCTTAGCTAAACTGTCTTGCTCGGTGGAAAATATATATTCAGAAAAGCTCGTGAAAGTTCGTCCCAAGTAGTGATTGATCCTGCAAGAAGAGAGTACAACCAAGCTCGTGCGCGGTCCCTAAGAGAAAATGTAAAATGTCTCAGTCTAATTGCATCAGCAGATACACTGTTTACCTTAACGGTGTCACAGTAATCTAAAAACACAACAAGATGAAGGTTAGGATCCTGATTTGGGGAACCCCCAAACTGATTCTGTTGGACCATAGTCATCAGTGATGCCTTTAGCTGAAAATTGTTCGCCTCCACATTAGGTCGAACTATAATTGAATTGAAGCCCTGTATGTTTGGTACTACAAAGTCCCTCAATGATTGATTGTTCGCAGCCATTTCAGCTTCCTCTGAAGTCTTTTGAGTTTGAAACTGCAGTCTTCTTCAAAGGCGGAATGTGCATTCGATATCTGGGTCTTCAGGAAATAGAGTTTCTATATGTAAAACTCCGGGCATGCAACGTGTAAATCAAAGTAAAAATAAAATAACAGTAAAAAGAAAGGAAATAAGCAGATGCTAAAGCAAAAGAAAGAAAAATGCCTAGTCCCTAAACTTATCGATCAGGTGAACATTAACTGGCCTAATCCCCAGCAACGGCGCCAAAAAGTTGGTATGTCCACAAGTGCACGGATTTATCAAAGTAATAAAATTAAGATTGTTCCCTCGAGGATTAGGTGGTCATGTACCAACTATACAATTCATCTAAATCTAGGCTAATCAAGTCGTGGATTGTTTTGAGCTCTAAGCACGAGAAAGCAATGGAAACTGCATTTAGGGAAAATCAATTTCTGAAAGATCAGGACTCGGGGCTTTGTCACACAGACAATTAAGAATCTAATGAAAATAACTCTTTGAACAGATAATTATGACAATGAAAGGGATTTTTCCTAAAGTATGAATTACCTCCTCCCGAAGCGTAACCTGGTATCTAACTATGCTAACTCCTTACTCTTGTGACAATTACTATACGTAGGCCCATTAAGTTCTATGAAACCTTATAAAACCTTCAAACGAATCCAAACTACTCCTGTGATTGGATTCGTAGGTTTGATTAGAATAGATCTGACATTGCGATTCACCTCCCAGTTCTTCTCGCAACTTCTAAGACGCAATAAACATGGCCAGAGTAAACTACAGATTTAACACAATTCTAATCAAATCATGATATAATGATCATGGCAAAGAGTAAAAATACAGTTTTTACTTCATAATTGTCAGCAGGCTATCCCCTGAATCCCGAAATAAGAATTACTCGCTCATATTCATAATTGACAGCATATGTATTGTATGAACGAGCATTAAATCCTCACAAAATTACAAGAATTTCATTAAGAATATGATTAGAAAAGCTTCCTCTATATCGGGAGATGAAGAGGAGATGATCAATCGTCGCTTTTGCATGAAAATTTTGACGAAAATTGCCTTGGAATCGATTCTTGCCCTAATAGTCGCTGTCGCTTGTGTTCGTCCGTAAAGTCCTCCTTAACCCTCCAAAAATTGAACCCTTTATACTTTGATCGGTTCGGAACCCTTCAAGGAACGAATGTGGAGAGTTTGGTTTCAAATTCGGTTTGATTTGGAGTCAAATCAAGTGAAAAACTCGAAGGGGCGGAAACTTTTACGGCCCATAATGTGTTTATGGCTGATGCCGTAATTGTTTCTATTAATAAGGCTTTTTGTACACAAAAAGTTTCACGGACCGTGAAGGCTTCACAGCCTCACCCGTGAAAGTTTCTATAAACTATTTAACTTAGCCAATTTTCATCATGCTTCAAACACAAAATTACGGCCGGCCGAGATAATTACGGCCAAGGCCGTAAATGTTGCATTTTTCACCGTTTTCACCCTAAATTTGACATGCAACCTCGTGATCTTTTTGGGAATCGTGCTAATGCTTCAAAACTTACAAAATCCATCATTTTTGAGTCATTTTACCAGCATTTTTGTTAAAATCAAGAAAAGTGAATATTCTATACCAAGTGAAGCAAATAAACTAAAAATTAGCATAAAATCGTAAAATAAGCACGAAATATCATACAAAATATAGGTAAAAATGTGATGTAAATACAACGCATCATTGAGTAACCGGGGCAACAATCCACCCATGATTGTGCTTCGCGTCAAAAGATTACCAAAGATTTAGAGTTCTAGTCCTGCTACTAAAAATAAATTGAGAGATGAACAGAACCATAATGTTATAAAGTTTTGACTTGCGATAATACATTTGTGTCTAACCCCCAACATATGATTTTGGATGAATTCGATTTGTGAATGTAGTATGTATGCTAGATTAAATTCTTTGTTTGCTCCTAGTTGAATGCCTAGTCATCTCAAGATTATGGGGCCTACTTGATTCAATTCTTGTCAATAAACTCATCATCTGATTTCTCAAACTAGATCATGGTTTGCTCATAGAAATATCTGACTTGGTTGCATACTTTAAGCTAAAATAACTTCTTCCATATCTGATATGTGTCTCATCTTGTTTAATTGCTTGAGGAAAAGCAAATATTTAGGTCTACGAGATTTTGATGCCTTGTATTTTGGTAGTATTTTCCTATACCATTTTATCTCAAAACAAGGCATATTTTTGTGTTTTTATGTAATATTTAGGCTTATTTACTTGCTTGTTGTGGAATCTTCACCTTTTCTTGAATTTGTGGAAATGTAGGTGAAATAACTCAATATCTGAAGATTTTTGGAGACTCCAAAGCCATATAGTGATTTCTAGTAATGAGACAAGGCTACACAGCAAATTTGGTGTGAAACAAAGCTTTCCTTGAGAATGACAGCCAGGCCTAGACCATGATTCGTAAAGTATGCCATATCCACAATGCTGTTCACAGCCAGGCCATGATTATTTTCACAAGCCGTGATTGAAGTCTACCAGAATCTACTATGCAAATCACAGCTAGGCCATGATTATAATCACATGTTGTGATCTCTGCTCCTTGTTGACCTCCTGCTAATTTTTTACTTGATTGAGAGCTTTAAAAAATTTAGAAAAATCAAGAAAATTATGGAATAGAAAGCTAGGAGGAAGGCGAAGAGTTTGGGCATAAAAGACCTCTTTTTTGTGAGAATTTTGGAGGAGAAATTTGATGGTAAATCGGCGAGGGCAAAAGAACATGCGACATGGGCTTTACGGAGGGATTTTGAGATGATCTTGATACGATTCTTCACCAAATTGAGGGGAAGAGTTTGCATCATCTTCTCCTAACTCTCCTTAGTCCTAGTTTCTGCTTTTATTTGTCGATTTGAGAGATCTGTACTTAATTGTATCATTTTTGTAGCGTAAACATTTTATTGGGGCTCTGATGGAGCTTGTTGACTTGATCAATTGTATGAACTGACTTATTCTGATGTTTATGAGCTGTTCAGAGCATATTTTATCTAGTTGTGTTATTTGCATAATCAAACCCTAATCAAATAATTTTGTGTCTTGGATGTCACGATTCTGACTACAAGGAGAATCATGTCATCGAATCTGCTAGATAAGGCATTTGAACCTCTATCACGATAGTAGTTAGGGCTCAATCGAGGGCAACATAGCTTTTCATGGAACTTAATGGGTCTGCTTAAATTGATAGGCCACGAAAGTAGGTGACCGATTTATGTAAATCCCAGGTTGTGCTGCTAAAAGGGGGCAATATGTACGTTTGTATAAACACCTTATGCAAAATGAATAACTCGTGCATCAAGTAACTTCAGTTCAATTAGATCAATCAACATGGTGAATTCCGTAGTCTCGATATTTCTCTCAGTTAGACACCCTTCGTCATTCTATCATTGCTTTTCTTACCCTATTTGTAGTTTGGTTTGTTTAGCTTCTAAAAATCAGAATTTTTTGTACTTGACCTTGCTCCCTATGGCACCAATATCTTTTGTATTACTTCGATAACACCATGCACTTGTGGTGCGTATCAAGCTTTTGACGCCGTTGCCGGAGAACTTCGGTCAACATTAACACATTTCTAAAGTTTAGTAGACTAAGCATTTTGTTTTCCATACTTTTTATTCTTATTTCAGTCATTTCCTTACTCAAGCTATATCATTGTCTCTAATTATTTTTATTCAAATGATAAAGAAGGCTAGAGTAGAATGTTAGTTGCAACTCCAAGTAAGTCTGAGTTAGACAACTTGAGCTTGTTAGCTGTGAAGGTAGACACTTTATCACGAAAGTTAGATTCCTTTAATGTCATTTCAATTGAAGTTACTAATACTTCATTTGATTTTTGTGGAACTTCAGGACACAGTTTCGCCAAATGCCAATTAAGAGTCTCACAACCTAAAACTTCTGGAGAGCAAGCCAAAACCTTTAGGAATCTCAACCCTAGACCACAGTTCGACCCAATTCCAAAACATACAATCCAGGTTGGAGGAACTATAAAAAATTTTCCTATGAGAACAATCCCAACCTTGTTCCCCAACCTAGCTATAGGCAACCTCTTGAATTTCAACTAAGGCAGTTTATGCCACCTCAAAAGTCTAATGTAGAGTCACTATTAGAGACTTTTGTTGCTGTGCAAACCAATGAAAATGAGAGTGTTTGTGAAACCATTAGGCAACTAACATCTAGAGTGGATGCTCTCGCGATCCACAACAAGATGTTGAAAACCCAATTCGCTAAACAAGCTAGCACCTCTACAAGAACCTATAGTAAACTCCCATCTCAACTTGAGATAAACCCGAGAGAATATTGTGATGCAATTATAACTTGCAATGGGAAACAACTTGAGGAGCCTAGGATGTTTGAACCTAACATAGAGATTAGATCTCCTAAGATACTTCAACCAAAAAAAATCAAATGAGGAGATAGAACATAAGAAACCACTTGAAGATATACCTTCTTTTGCAGGTTCTTGCCATAATATTGATGTTGTTGAGGAAGTGGTTAACAATGCTATCATTAGCAAATTGCTTATGGTTCCAATAGAAATATGTTTTGCAGCTAAAGAAGAGGTGAAGGATAATGAAGAAATTCTAGCTTTTATGAAAATCATTCATTCAATTGAACTGGTCAACCTAAGGAAGGTAAAATTTAAAAATTGGCATGATGAAATAACCAAGGTAACTGATGAAAGAAACATATAGTTAAAATCACTAATTGACAATTTAAGGTATGAATTCCTTGGTGCCGACGCCTACATTCTGCACTCTGAATAACACTTGCCGTTGAGCTAATGACCCTATACAAGCACTTCTTGGGAGGGAACACAAGTCTTTTCTATTTTATTTACTTTTGCATTGTGTGTTTTTGTTTATTTAGTCTTTAGATCATGAAGTTAGATAACTTGTTTTGCTTTGTGTTGGAATGCTCATGATTTTATTTTCTTATATTCGTAGAGACACCTCATAAGAAGAAAAGTGAAATTTTGAGGCAACATGTTTCAATATGGTCTGTTCATGACCAATGTCACAACCATGATGAAAATTTTTGTAATTGCTGCATTCTATAACAAGAAGTTCATATCTGACCCCTGAATGATTTCACAGCTATGACAAGACTTTTAAAGGCAACGACTTCATTTTACCTCCCATGTCAGACTAGCATGACTTAGCGAGACACAAAATAATTGACATTATATCTTACATTTGGAAGAATAAACGTGTCAAGGTGAAGTTCAACATGAACTTCATAAACAAATGATGATATTAGTTAGGGGGGATGGTGATGATTATGAATATGACCCCCAAGAGGAAGGTACTGAAATGATCTCTAATGATGAGGACTTTAGGCCTAAGAGGAAGAAGGGGGTGGCAACATAAGGGTTAGGCGCCAAGCATCAAGAGGGGGCGGCTAGGGTTAAGGGGATGCAATTAGGGTTTATGCCTTTGGAAAGTCTCCAAGACTTTTCCATAAACTCCTTGCAATCACCCAAGACTTACCATAGAAGTCTATCTGCCTTAGATGCCTCAAGCCATGCCATAGAGGCAAGCATTCCATCCAAGCACAAAGGGGCAAGGCACCAATAGCTTCTATAAGAAGCAAAATCGCCCACTCTACCCAATTATGCCCCTAGGCGCCAATGGGGTGGAGACTTCTCCCCATTAAACCCTTTTAGCCAATTCTCTCTTCATGACAACTTGTTATTGGGCCTCATTGGGTAATGAGCTAGCCCAAAATTCATTACATGGGTTGATTAAGCAATTGGATCCAATCCTATGCAACCCTAATCCAAATTTGACCAACCATGGTCAAATACGGGTCAACCTGCCAAAAATGAAGTTTGGCGCCAATAACTCTCTTCCATCTCATCAGGCCCATTGGGGCTGATGAAATCTCCCAAATAGATCTGAGTCATCCAATAACTCGATCATAAGGCTTCCCGATCAATACGAGAACTCGAGTATCAAGGTGTGCGACCCTGTAGGTTTCTCTGATGTTGGTAGTGCTAACCTAAGGTTACCACAAGTAGTGAGTGGCACCGAGCAGTGCATCACTGCTACCCAATTCATTGGAATGGATATCAACATTAACATCCCCATTACAACTAGGTACAGATGCATTACAGTCTCTTTGCCGAACTGATATCCGAATGGACAAGTGTGTTCACCCAATCACATGGTTATGACTAAATCAGGTTTTCACCTGGGTATGGCCATACACTTTCAGTCATTGAACCATAGAGCAGCTTCATGGATATCAAGCTTCCTTTAGTAAGGGGCAAATCCTCTGTCTATACATTGACCTTCTCTAATGGGTCGTAACATGCTCAATGACAACCGTTATGACCTCCCAACTATGGTGTGGTGTTAGGTTGTATCAGAGCATGTCCCTTACCACATAGAATGGTCAATGACCTCAAGTCAAGGGATCAATGCATCTCCTATCACTTGTGAGGATAACTCATGACACCAAGTCATTGCCTCACAGCGGGTCGGTCCAGTATATCCACCACTGATATACCCATATGTTTGCATCAGCACGTCGTGCCTAACCAGCCCATATACTAGTCTTACAAGTACCATAGTTGTCCCATATCCACTAAGGTACATTGACTGGGGACAACCATTTGAGCACAGATCCAATCTATCTCCTGGGACATTATCATGTAAGTACACAATCGCAGTTGTAAAAAAACATAGATAATGACAATGCCAGAATGATATATAAGTATCTGAGTTAAGTAGTACAATAATGGACTAATACTAGGTCTCAGGGCATATACACCAACAATCTCCCACTTGCACTAAGACCTAGAGGTAGAAGAATCTCAACCCCATATCTCTAGCGTGACCATCATGCTTTTGCTACACCAAAGCCTTGGTCAATGGGTCTGCCAGATTGTTCTCTGTGTCAACTCTGCTAATCTTGACATCACCTTTATCGATGATCTCTCTGATTAGGTGAAATCTCCTGAGTATACGTCTGGATCTTTGACGAGACCGTGGTTCCTTGGCTTGTGCAATTGTCCTATTGTTGTCACAATGGAGCTCAATGGGATCCACTGCACTTGGAACCACCTGAAGTTTAGAAATAAACTTCCTTATCCAAACGGCTTCTTTGGCTGCCTCAGAAGCTGCCACATACTTAGCCTCAGTTGTAGAATCAGCTATGGTGGATTGCTTGAAGCTCTTCCAGCATACAGTGCCTCCATTCATCTTGAACACATAGCCGGCCTGCGATCTGAAGTCGTCAGGGTCAAACTGGAATGACGCATCAGTGTAGCCCTGAATACTGAGCTCTTCCTATCCTCCATAAACCAAGAATAGATCCTTAGAACTTATCAGATACTTAAGGATGTTCTTTATAGCCACCTAGTGCTGTAGACCTGGATGGGATTGGTATCGGCTGGTTATGCTCACAACATAAGCCACGTCTGGTCTAGTACACAACATTGCATACATGGTCGATCCCACCACTGAAGAATAGGGCACTCGACTCATGTCATCCCTCTCAGCCTGTGTGGTGGGACACTAGCTCTTTCAGAGAGTAAGGCCATGTCTCACTAGAAGGTATCCTTTCTTAGATTGCTCCAAGTTGAACCTCTCTAGGACCTTATCAATGTAGGTACCCTGACTAAGGGCCAGGAGCCTCTTGGATCTATCCGGGTAGATCCTCATGCCTAGGATGTAGGCAGCCTCCCCTAAGTCTTTCATCTCGAAATACTTCCCCAACCATGTCTTCACAGACTGAAGACTAGGGATGTCAATTCCGATGAGCAGTATGTCATCAACAAACAAGACCAGAAAAGTCACCAAGCTCCCACTGAATTTTTTGTATACACAGACGTCATCTTCGCTTTTAATAAAGTCGTAATCTCTTACAGCTTCATCAAACCGAAGATTCCAACTTCAAGATGTTTGCTTTAATCCACAGATGGACTTCTTTAGCCTGCAGACCTTGTTGGCTTCTGCAGGATGGATGAAGCCATCGAGTTGTGTCATATAGACATCCTCTATCAGCTTTCTGTTAAGGAACGCTGTCTTCACATCCATTTGCCATATCTCATAATCATGATATGCAGCTATAGAAAGCAGAATCCGAATGGATTTGATCATGGCAACTGGCAAGAAGGGTTCAATATAGTCCACCCCATGGATTTGTTTGAATCCTTTAGCCACTAGTCTACCCTTATAGGTCACTATGTTGCCATCCATGTCAGTCTTCCTCTTGAAGACCCATTTACACCCTATGGGTTTTACCCCATTAGGCAGCTCAACCAAATCCCATACTTGGTTAGCTGACATGGAATCCATCTCGGATCGCATGGCTTCAAGCCATCTCTCGGAGTCCGGTCCACTGACTGCCTCGTCATAGGTCATGGGCTCATCCTCAATGATGAAGATCCCATCGTGTTGGGTCGGCAGCGACCCATACCTCTCATATGCATGACGAATCCTCCTAGACCTATGTGGGACCTGTGTCTGAGCCTCAGGTTGCCCGGTAACTGGTACAGGTGGCTCAGGTTCCATCTCTTTGTCTTGTGGTTGCACTTGGACCTCATCCAACTCAAACTTGCTCCCACTGACTTCTTTCATGAGAAATTCTTTCTTTAGAAAGACAGCACCCCGAGCAACAAAAACTTTGTTCTCGGTGGGAACATAGAAGTAGTATCCTTTAGTTTCCTTAGGATACCCCACAAAGATACATTTATCAGATCTAGGTTATAGCTTGCTAGAATCCTGACGTTTGACATAAGCCTCACATCCCCAAATCCTAATAAATGAGAGATTAGGGCGTCTCCCACTCCATACCTCGTATGGTATCTTGGAGACACTCTTGGATGGAACATTATTCAGTATAAGAGAAGCTGCCTCAAGTGCATGACCCCAGAATGAGGGTGGTAGAGTTGCATGACTCATTATAGATCGAACCATGTCTAACAAAGTTTGATTTCTCCTCTCAGACACACCATTCCATTGAGGTGTTCCAGGAGGAGTGAGTTGGGATAGGATCCCACACTCTCTTAGATAGTCAAAGAACTCACCGCTCAGGTACTCTCCACCATGATCTGATCGAAGAGTCTTAATGGATCAACCAAGCTGTTCTCTACTTCATGTCTGAACTCCTTAAATTTCTCAAATGATTCAGACTTATGTCTCATCAACTAGACATATCCATATCTACTGAAGTCATCAGTAAATGTGATGAAGTAGTTGTACCCTCCTTTGGCTTGTTTACTGAATGGCTGACACACATCACTGTGTATAAGATCCAATAAACCTTACGCCCTCTCACCAATCTTGGAGAAGGGCACCTTTTTTATCTTCCCTAATAAACAAGGCTCACATGTATCAAATTCCTCCAAGGAACTTGAATCCAACAACCCATTTGCATGGAGTTGCTGAATGCGACTCTTGTTTATATGGGCTAATCGACAATGCCATTGGAAAGCACCAACTGAACCACTCAGTTTGGTCCTTTTGTTATTTATGTTACAATTAGAGTTATCCATGTCCAAGACATATAGACCATTGCACAAAGTACCCCCTTCCCATATAACATATTTGCAAATGAAAAAGAATAGAGGTTCTTATTTATTTAATATTTAAATCCCTTCTTTGCCAAGCAAGGAATGGATATATTGTTCTTAGTAAGTGAAGGTGCATAATAGCAATTGTCTAGCTCTAATTGAAGTCCAAAAGGCAGGGAGAGAATCAAAACTCCTACAGCAACAACAGCAACCTGTGCCTCGTTTCCAACTCGTAGGTCAATCTCTCTAGGCCGCACGGATCTACTTTTCTTGAGCCCCTGCATATTTGTACAAATATGAGCTCCACGTGCGGTATCCAATACCCATGATATAGAAGTAGAAATGTTGACCTCAGTAACATAAATACCTGAGCTAGAAGCTAAGGCCAAGCCTTTCTTCTCCTCATTCTGAAGTTGCTTGCAGTCCCTCCTCCAGTGACCCTACTCGCCACAGTGGAAGCACCTATGTTCCTTTGATTTCTTCATCTTTTTCTTCAGTGCCTTGGTAGGACCTCTGGCACTGCCCTTAGCACGTGCCTTACCCTCCTTCTTTATCTTCTTGGTCGCAGGGACCAAAAGAACATAATTGGGTTTGGTCTTACCCATCTCACGCTCGGCTGTTTGGAGTATATTCAGTAGTTCCTCCCTTGTGCAATCAATCCGGTTCATGTTAAAATTTATGATAAATAGACTGAAGATAGGGGCATGGACAGCAGAATAAGATCCACAACCATCTCGTTGTCTGTGATATGTCCCAGTCTCCTGAGATGATCCACATTCCCAATCAACTTGAGATCGTGGGGTCTCAATGGTGCACCCTCAGACAACTTGCCCCGAAAAACTGCTTTGGCAGTGTCATATCTCTTAGTTCTAGCCTGAGCCTCAAACATCTATTTTCAGATGAGTGATCATCTGAAAAGTGTTCTGCTCGTCATATTGCACCTGAAGTTCAGGTGGCATAGTGGTTAGCATGAGACATGCAACCTCCAAAGAGTCATCCTGATGCTTTCTAAAAGCATCCTTGTCTGCCGTCCGGGCATTAGGCAGAGGAGCCGCAGGAAGAGGCTGTTCGAGGACATATAGCTTCTTCTCGAGCTTGAGGGCTATCCTCAAGTTCCGATGTCAGTCCATAAAGCTGGATCCAACCAACTTATCCTTATCAAGAAGGGATCGCAGTGTTAATCCGCCAGTGTTCGTAGCCATTATTTCTACAACAACCAAGAAAAGCATATTAGTACTACTTCAAATCATTTAAACTTGACTTGTTTTAAATGATTATGGCTCCTACTATTTTAATCGAATTGACAACCCACGAAGTCAATCGGGAGATGTGAGATCTCCTAGTGAGATGGGATCCTTATTCCACATGAGGCTTCGCATCCTACGAGGGTGGGATGTGATGCACAAAGTGACCCACGCTTCTTAAGGTGGGCACCCGCGGCCGATTGCTCCAAGCAACTCCCCTTATTGAGACAGTCTAGGCATTTCATGTCCAGCGATGGCTGGATACAACATGAAACGCTAACCTCTCATCGATGCCTCTAGAGTTTCATTGTGTGCCCAGCACATATGAAAATCTAGTCAAGTCCATTCTTAATCGTTATGCCCATGGCCAACGAGTTTCCTTGCGAAGGCACGCCCAGGTTAAAACTGGACTTGGGAAACCATTGCCACCATGCACTTTCTAAAGACAAGTGGGTGTGTCCCACGAGGGTGAGAAATAGTTCACAACTCCACTGATCGATAGCTTAGTCAGGGCTACGCGTTAGAAAGCTAGTAGACTTGATATTTTGATTGAGGGTTTTTAAGGTCTTATTATCTGAGTTTTATCTTATGTCTGACATTACAGTCATGCAATCCTATAGTGATAACATAACGATAAAACATCATAGGCATGCTTTAGGAAAAATAGTAAAAGAATGATGTGATCATGGCCCATTGAAGACATTGAACCAACCCATGCCAAAAGGAGGTTCAACTCTTGACGTAGGATTCAAGCCCCTAAAACTAGACCTAGCCTAGCCGACCTCTAGCTTGGTCTTTAAGGTTGGCTCCAGGGTCCTCCTTTCCATGGTTTAGCCCTCAAACCCTAGAGGTACTCCTTAGGGAAACCCTAGAAGCACCATCATAGGTTTGGCCAATTCCATGGGTCTTCTTCTTAGGGTGATGCGCCACCATGTAAGGGCCAAGAGATCTAGCACACAAGCCCTAAGGCTCAGCCAAATAAACTTGCGCCACTTACCATGCGCCATCAAGGAAGAGTGCTTCTTGCGCCACCATGCAAGATGCGCAAGCAAGCATGCATGTGCCAAGGCAACCCCTAATCTTCCTCTTAATTATTTACAAAACAAAAGAAAAAGATGGCACGCAGGGCGCACAATGATATATCACAGGCATGCAAAGGGGCTTGACTCATGACCATAACATTATGCACAAACAAGGTATTTACACATGCAATTCTACATGCTCATGAAAAACATAAAATCTGAAATTTTACTTTTTCATAAAACAAATATCTTTTCCTCATCTTCTTATCATAAATCTTTTGGTTATTTGCGATTAATTTTTCATTATGATTTCATAGATCCTTTCGGCTCGCAATTTTGTCATATCAAGAGACCCGGCCAGTCCGAAGACATAATGTCCGTCCTACTTGACAAAATTACGTGCATCTTTGATCTTTAAATCAAGCAATAAAAATAACCAAAAAATCCAAAAGAGATTGAAAAGATGATAGGAACAAGAAAAAATAATTTTTCCTACTTAGAAAAATTGTGCGCCATGTGATCATGCAATTTGTGAAAATTGAAACATGACATATGAGCATGGAAAGGCATGAAAGTACATCGTTCGAGGCTCACAAGTCGCTTTGATACCACTGTGGGGAAACCCCGGGGATATTTTACAATCTTTAGAGATTACAATACATGCACAGCGGAATAATATCCCCAAAACAGGCCAGTCCCAAAAACCCAGTGAAGATCTCTTGCGAGGGAGTCGACACGATGAGATAGAAAATACCCAGAGCAAGGCGATGCCGATGTCAAGGGAGGTGCCCAAGCGTGCGCCCTCTGCAGTCTCACACACACGGATGCCTCGAGTTCTCTTCTTCCTCGCCCAGTGCTAGCCTCGTGAAGAAGATCCAAGCCTTTGTTCACCTTCTTCAAAGCTTGCGCCTCCTCCAAGGATTATGCGCAAATGAAGAGGAAGGGAAGAAGAAGATGCCGCCAAGGAGAAGTGCTTCTTGCACCAAGAGGAGGATAAGAACACTTGCTTGCAGCTAGAGGAAGAGAAGTTGCGCCACTAACTTCTTGTTCTCGCCCTTGGTGTGCTCACGCCAATGTATGATTACAGGCCTAGAGGCTCACGCATGCTTCTATTATATAGAAGCAAGAGGCGGCAAGGCAAGAAGGGGGCGGCAACATAAGGGTTAGGCGCCAAGCATCAAGAGGGGGCGGCTAGGGTTAAGGGGATGCAATTAGGGTTTATGCCTTTGGAAAGTCTCCAAGACATTTCCATAAACTCCTTGCAATCGCCCAAGACTTACAATAGAAGTCTATCATGCCTTAGATGCCTCAAGCCTTGCCATAGAGGCAAGATTTTCAGCCAAGCACAAAGGGGCAAGGCGCCAATAACTTTCATAAGAAGCAAAATCGCCCACTCCACCCCATTATGCTTCTAGGCGCCAATGGGGTGGAGACTTCTCCCCATTATACCCTTTTAGCCAATTCTCTCTTCATGACAACTTGTTATTGGGCCTCATTGGGTAATGAGCTAGCCCAAAATTCAATACATGTGTTGATTAAGCAATTGGATCCAATCCAATGCAACCCTAATCCAAATTTGACAAACCATGGTCAAATACGGGTCAACCTGCCAAAAATTAAGTTTGGCTCCAATAACTCTCTTCCATCTCATCAGGCCCACTAGCGTTGATGAAATCTCCCAAATAGATCCGAGTCATCCAATAACTCGATCATAAGGCTTCCCAATCAATAAGAGAACTTGAGTATCAAGGTGTGCGACCCTGTAGGTTCCTCTAACGTTGGCAGTGCTAACCAAAGGTTACCACAAGCAGTGAGTGGCACCTAGCAGTGCATCGCTGCTACCCAATTCATCGGAATGGATATCGATATCAACATCCCATTATCGTAATTAGGTACAGATGCATTACAGTCTCTTTGCCGAACTGATATCCGATTGGACAAGTGTGTCACCACTTGTTTTCACCCAATCATATAGTTATGACTAAATCAGGTTCTCACCTGGGTATGGTCATACACTTTCAGTCATAGAACCATAGAGGAGCTCCATGGATATCAAGCTTCTCTTAGGTAGGGGCAAATCCTCTGTCTGTACATTGATATTCTCATATGGGTCGTAACATGCTCAATGACAACCGTTATGACCTCCCAACTACGATGAGGTGTTAGGTTGTATCAAAGCATGTCCCTTACCATATAGAATGGTCAATGACCTGAAGTCAAGGGATCAATGCATCTCCTATCACTTGTGAGGATAACTCATGACACCAAGTCATTGCCTCACAGCGGGTCAATCCAGTATATCCACCACTGATATACCCATATGTCTGCGTTAGCACGTCGTGCCTAACTAGCCCATATAACAGTCTGACAAGTACTATAGCTGTCCCATATCCACTAAGGCACATTGACTGGGGACAACCATTTGAGCACATATCCAATCTATCTCCAGGGACATTATCATGTAAGCACACAATCGCAGATGTAAACAAACATAGATAATGACAATGCCAGAATGATATATAAATATCAGAGTTAAGTTGTACAATAATGGACCAATACGAGGTCTCAGGGCATATACACCACACTCTGTGTGTAATAAATATTTGGAAGCATCTTGTAAATTTTTTTAGAATTAGTCTACTTAATAGCATAGCATAACTATTTACCCAAACACCTTCAAACTTTCCAACCAGCTACTTTTTAACTAGCACTTTTTCAACCAATAAAAGCTAAAAGTTTTAGCCCTGCCAAACTGGCCCTAAGTCACTTCAACTTTGTTTAGTACAATTAATGTAATCAACTAAACATATGAGATATCATTTTAGTTTTTTTTTTGCATGCATAATAATTTTGTCAAAGTTGACTAGAGAATTAATAATAATGATGTTTTTTTAATATTTTTTCCAAAATTTGTATGCCATTATGTTTTTCCAAATTCCATTTTGGAAGCATATGATATTCGCACAACCACAATACAAAAAACCTCAAAAGAGAGTGTATGGACTCTCTTTAACAATTCTTTCACAGAGGTAGAAGGAAGATTGGGCCTTTAGATTGCTTCTACATCAAATCTACTTGAATATAGAAAAAGGAAGAAGTAGCCTGCCTCTTTGGCAAAATTTGCAATAATAAAATCATAAATTTCTAATAATATGTTTATACTTATAAAACACAGCTTAAAGGGTTTTTAGGATAGTGGGTTTGCATGCTAATGGATGCCAACTTAAAAATCAAGTTAAATATGACAAATCTTTACCTTAACTTAAATTTTCTTCACCATAGTTAGACCACTTGCTCCGTCTTCTCCAAATAAACTCAAATGTGAGAAACACAAAACAAGTCCAAGCAATGCTCGAGCTTACCCTCGAAAAGAGATGTAGTTAATACATCCACTAGATTATCTACAGCACAAATCTTCTTAACTATAGTTTTTCCATGAGAGATAATATCATGAACATAATGATATCGGCACTTCGACTATCACAATGGACAATTATTTTCTCATACACTAAATTGAGTTCACCAAATAGCCCTATTAACTAAATGGCTTCCTTGATTGCTTTAACTATAGAAATATACTCTGCTTCTATAGTGGACAAAGCAATAGTACATTGCAAACTACCTTTCCAACTTATGGTAGTATCTCCAAGTGTGAATATATAACTAGTAATGGAACTTCTCTTTTCAAAATCACCTGCATAATCTGTAGTACCATGTAAATATGAAAAAATTCATTTCACTACCTGCCAATGATCTTTAACAGGATTAGCCATATATCTGCGAACAACACTGACTCCTCATGCAATATTAGGACAAGTGAATACTATAGCTGTTGTGATCCGAAAGGACACACTTTTAAATACAAGTAGGTAGACTAATTTATGGAGTCGCAGCCAAAACTTGTTTGGTGCACAGGGATCTGTCACCCCCTGATACGACTCTAAAAACTTGTTGTCCCTAAACTTGTAGTGTCCACAAGTGCACGGATACTCGAAGTAATAAAGAAAATATCGATCCCACAGAGACCTACGTGTTAAGTACCAAATAGTTGTATTCTTACTAGCTAAGCAAACCGAGTATGATGCGAATAAACAATAAACACACGGGAAAATAATCAGAGAGATAAACTGGGACTAGGGTTTCATCTACCTTAATTTCAATGATTAGATATAATAAAAGGTCGTCAATCAAATTCTATCATGATAAAGACTTAATTTACTTCATAAAAGGATTATCTCACTTTCATGTAGACAATCATGCAGGGACCAATCCTTGCTTTCACGCAAGATTTATCCCAACGCTGTAAATAAGTAAACCATCAATCAAAGAACTCAGGATCACTTTCGTGCATCTGAGTTCTTTGTTGATCATCACAAGTGGAATCTCAAGGATCACTTTTGTGCATCCAAGTCTCAACATAGGTTCTACCTAGGGTTTTCCAATAGACCGATCTTCACTTTCGTGCAATATCTATCAATGTTTAACACAATAACTCAACCCTAGATTCATATTATCAAGCATGGCAATAAGACTACTAAAATCAAGAAATAAGATTCTAGGGTTCCAAGTTCTCAAGCAAATCACCTTTCAGTCTCATTGCGAAAACTCTAAAACATGCATGACAGTAAAATCTAAGGAGAATTAAAGATAATTCATCACATAAGTAGAATTATCGCAACAAGGATTATCATGACGAAAATAATAGTTTATCTAATCATTAAAAATCAAGGGGATTACACCCCCATGTCCCAAAGTATGTTTAAGCATGCATGGAAGAAGAGGTACAATAATCCATAGTGTAGGAAAGCAAAACAAAGGTAGAGAACAAATTATGGTACGGCCATAATCTGCGACGAACAGCGGCGGCGCACGGTGTTTTATTGATTTCTCCTCTGATTGAACTCCTTTTACTCTGAAACTTCCGGTGTGTCCTCCTCTCCTCCAGGCGAAACTTCTGCGTGAAAATCACAGCCTGAGATGCCCTCTACGCCTCTCGGCGCGAGGCCAACCCTAGACACCTCTCTATTGATTGCTCCCTCGATAGTGGATAAAAATAGGTGCTTCCACTTCGAGCGTCTTCTCCTCTTAAAGACGAGTCCGTAACATCTTTCGGATCTTGATGTGGAGCTCTGGATCAAAAGTTATGGTCCGCGAAAAATTCAGACCTGTAAAAATCATGTTTTTGACTGGAAATTACGGCCGTAACAATCTTTACGGCACTGCCGTAATGTCTGAAATTTCTCGGGTGAATTCTGGGTCCAAATTACGGTACCTTAAAGTTCTTTATGGCACTACCGTAATTTTCATTATGGTACCTTAAAGTTCTTTACACCCGGGGGTGTAATTTTCGAACTTGCTCCGATTTGCATGAAAATTGGCAGGCGGCTTCGTTTCGACCTCCTGAATCCATTCGTGCGCTCAAATCCTTCAAAATCCATCAAAATATAGAACTTTTTACCTAAAATTCATGAAAACCAAGAAATTATGTAGATTCCATAATATTTGATAAATAAGGCTTAAAAACAAGTAAAATAGCATAAATATGACACAAAAAGATACACGAAATGACACAAAATATACTATGAATTTTGGTGTCATCAAACACATAAGGCTCAAACCTTGCTTGTCCTCAAGCAAAAACCAAAAATTGATCATAGGCATAGACTTTCTCATGAGGAATAAATTTCTAAAATACAATCACCAACAAAAAAATTCCACCAATTGTTTCCCAAAATTTCAAATAAACAAATCATCCTTAGAATTCAACCCTCTAGATCTACATCTCAATCAAATAAAACTTTGCAACTTGTATAATAAATAGAATTTTCAATCTCATGATTTCACCCAATTTCAGTTTAAATCTATCATGCTTTTGTTTACAGGAATTAGGTTTCCAAGATCTTTTTCTACACATAATTTTTTTTTCATTTTTTTTTCATGTATTTTGTTGTTTTTGCATGGATGGCATGTATCCACTTAGATACATACCCTTTTTTTTATTTTGACTTCAACTCTTTCTTCGGTACCACTGTCAATTTTACACAATGCCAAGTAGAGGAGTCTTATTCTTTTTCTCTCTCATTATTTTTACATAGACTTCAACCCATGTCTTAGGTACCACTATCAATTTTACATAGTGCCAAGTAGGGGAGTCTCTCACTATTTTTATGGATCTTGGATTCTTCTTTCCCAGCAAATAGCAAAATAGACCAAACATCTACTAGGTTGATCAATTGATATCAATTCAGTAATCATACTCATATGCTCATTTTATTTAAAGGAGTAGTTTCACCTTTAGATCTTATTCCTCAAATAACACATCTACCCAAAATTTCATGCATCAACCAATGTCAAATTTCAAAAGATAGATATGTATTAGAGAAATAAATTCAACACAATAGGTCTAGTCCTAATCACATGCATCAATGCATTCATCATCAAAGCAAATTCACACACCTCTCATCACATGAATTCAAGTTATAAAAATTTTTAAACATCTAATTATGTCAAAATCGATGCAAAAGGTGTGATGCATCAAACTCAAAAAATCATAATATGTAAAGTGATATATCCATATAGTTACATAAGGCTCGAACAATGCAAAGGATGTAAAGTGATAGATCTAAAAGAAGAAAAGTATAGATAATCATATCAAATCAAATAATCACAAGAAAGTGTAAGCAATACTCACAAAACTATATGGCAAGCTCTGACTAAAAATACATAAGGCTCAGTCCAAAAATAGTGTCGGGGCAGATGCTGCTAGGTCCAAAGATGTACCTTTTGAAAATTTTACTTGCAAATTTAAGGTACATAAGGCTCAGTCTGAAAATAGTCTCAAAAAATAATAATGATAAAAAATAATTCTCTCAAGGGAGAATCAGAGATGTCACCGGAGGTCTGAAGAGGATGCCGGTGGAAAGAGTCGAGCAAGCAAGAATCAGAGGGTGAACAAAGGCTAGCTGAAAAGCTGCTAGCAATGATGATGGTGCCGACAGTAGAGTGAGTAATCTCTAGTGGCTTGCTAGAGATCACAGTCCTGGATGTGAGATCGTCGGCTGGTGGGTGCCAGAAATAATGCTGCATAAAAAAAAATCAGAGCCACAAATGAAGAGTCTGCTGCATAAATAGTAATAGAAATAGAGGCAGTAGAAGAAGTAAGAATCTACAGATGGTATAATCCAGTGTCAATGGCTGGAAATAGTGATGTCAGAGGCAGATGCAGTGGTGGCTAGAGGTGGAAGATAGTTGCTCTTGAAGATTTTTAGATCTGGAGGCAAAAGAAGTAATAATAAGTAGAAAGCAAACCAAGCAGTTTTTGAATTTTTTATGAAAAGTAGCCATACCCTAGAATAAAATTTAATGATCCAAATAGAAAATGAACAGAACCAAGTTGTAGAATAAGATATGTTCTTTTCAGACGTATGAGGGTTAAAGGATAAAAATCTGTCAGGAATTTAGGGTATCAACAGAAAGAAGGCTATTCAGATTACAAAACTGCAAAAAAAGTTAATCAGATTCGAAAAGTTGCCATGTGTCCTAAAATGATCAGAAAATAAAATCATGAAAATAACTAATCCACGAGATAGAACGACACATGTTCTTCATATTCCATGCGAAAAATCTGGGTTTCAAGTTATTTAAGCATCTTAAAAACTTGCAGAAAAAGTGCTAATCAGAATAGTCAAAAGAAAACTGCTGCAGAAATTAATCAGAATCGAAAAGATGCTATGTGTTTTAGAATGATCCATGGACTTTAAAATTCAGAAAAAATATCCAGATGATAGACAAAGATGAGTACTTCAATGTTGTGCCAAAGATCAAAAATTTTTGCACTCCAGTTTCTTAAAATCGCAGCGAGAAAACACCTAGTCAGATAAGCAAACTGCAGTTTAAAAATTACGGGCGTAAGTTCTTTACGGCAGTGCCGTAATTGACACAAATTCTCGGGTCAGAAATATGCAGGCATTACGGTACCGTAAACATGGTTACGGTACTGTCGTAAAATCAGTAAAAAAAAATTTTTTGAAAATTCAAAATTCACAAATTACGGCACCGTAAAATTACTTACGGTACTACCGTAAAAACAATAAACACTTGGGTCAAAAACGGACCGAAAATACGGTATCGTAAACTCGATTAAGGCAGTGCCGTAATTTGCGCCAAAACTTGCTTTCCCCTACAAAAAGAGAAGAAAAATTAATTCTAAAAATAAACTAAAATATAAGAAACAAAGCTAAGTAAAAATGCTTGGGTTGCCTCCCAAGAAGTGCTAATTTTAGGTCCATAGCTTGACCAAAAATCAAATCTCATGGTGAAGCAGGTGAATCAGTACCAAAGTAAAGAGCAAATAATTTTCTGCATTTCCTTTGTCCAAAAAGTTTAGCCACTAATCCAAAAATACTGAATTGCATATAAATCACAATCAAAGTGGCTTTATTAAATATGCAGAAATCAAAATTAAAATTTTCAATGATCTTCCTATGTTTGTCAATGAGCAAAATCATAAGTCCTTTCTTCAAATTCATGTCTTCAATTACAATAGGACTTTGATCACAAGATATAAGCATTGGATCATCACAATAAGTTTTATGTCTTTCATTAGATTCCTCAATAAAGCATAAATTCTCAAATACATCAGAAGAGTGAATATCAGATATGGGAAAAGCACCAGAGTGAGGTTCATCAATCTTTGTAATTTTCAAATCATCTTCAAGTTTTTCATGCTCACAATCAAATAATGCATCAATTTCAAAATTATCAACTAAATTAGAGTAAGATTTTCCCAAATCAGTCCCCTCATATCTTTCATCAGTTTTAACCACAAATAAAATATCATCCAAAGAATTAATCTCATCAAAAGGGGGTTTTTCAATTTCAATTTCCTCAATCTTTTCCACAACTAAATTATCAAAAGAATCAATTTCACAATTATCAAAATCAGATTAAGATGCATGAATGTTCACATAAGGTTCAATCTCAAAACAATCATGATCAGAGGGGGATTTTTCTAAATTAATTTCTTCAGTTTCAAACTCAAATAAATATGTTTGTTGTGCTAAACTAGGTCTCCAAAATTTCAGAATTAGCAGTTAAAGATTCTACCTAAAGAGAAGTTTGATTAACTAAACCCTTAAGATCCTCAATTTGCTTTCTTTGACGGGTCATCATTTGGCTTTGACTTGCCATAATTTTTTCACACATGATTTCTAAGCTAGATTTTTCAGTATCCTCATAGTATGGTTCAGAGACATGATTAGAGCAATCATCATAAAAAGAAATTTGATTTTCCCAACTAGAATAATAATGATCATCTTGATACCATGGTGCATTGGGATTTGCATGATTTCTAAATTGACATTCATAAGTATAATGATCATTGGATTTACAAATATTGCATCTAATAGAAGGAATAGAGTGTAATTTGAATATATCTGCAAGAGTACACTATGAATAATCTTTATGCTCACCTTGTGGCATGTATTCCTTACCCCTTTCAGTTGCCCATGAGTTGTAATTAAAAGACATATCTTCGAATCTATCAAAAACAAAGAGATAATCCAACACCAATCAATAAATTTTTTTTTTCAGAATATCTAAAAAAATAGAAAAACACAAGTAAATTCAATATTTTCAGGTATCACAGTTCTGTCACAACTATGAAAATCCAGAACCTGCAAAAATAAAAAAATAAAGTTAAATCTAAAACAAATAAAACTTAGTCTAGCAATACTAACAACTATTTTGATATTAACAAAACTAAGGTCCCCGGCAACGGTGCCAAAAACTTGTTGTGATCCAAAAGGACACACTTTTAAATAAAAGTAGGTAGACTAATTTAATGAGTCGCAGCCAAAACTTGTTTGGCGCACAGGGATCTGTCACCCCCTGATAGACTCCAAAAACTTGTTGTCCCTAAACTTGTAGTGTCCGCAAGTGCACGGATACTCGAAGTAATAAAGAAAATATCGATCCCACAGAGACCTGCGTGTTAAGTACCAAATAGTTGTATTCTTACTAGCTAATCAAACAGAGTATGATGCGAATAAACAATAAACACACGGGAAAATAATTAGAGAGATAAACTGGGACTAGGGTTTCATCCACCTTAATTTCAATGATTAGATATAATAAAAGGTCATCAATCAAATCCTATCATGATAAAGACTTAATTTACTTCATAAAAGGATTATCTCACGTTCATGCAGACAATCATGCAGGGACCAATCCTTGCTTTTGCGCAAGATTTATCCCAACGCTGTAAATAAGTAAACCATCAATCAAAGAACTCAGGATCACTTTCGTGCATCCGAGTTCTTTGTTGATCATCACAAGTGGGATCTCAAGGATCACTTTCGTGCATCCGAGTCTCAACACAGGGACCAATCCTCGCTTTTGCGCAAGATTTATCCCAACGCTGTAAATAAGTAAACCATCAATCAAAGAACTCAGGATCACTTTCGTGCATCCGAGTTCTTTGTTGATCATCACAAGTGGAATCTCAAGGATCACTTTCGTGCATCCGAGTCTCAACACAGGTTCTACCTAGGGTTTTCCAATAGACCGATCTTCACTTTCGTGCAATATCTATCAATGTCTAACACAATAACTCAACCCTAGATTCATATTATCAAGCATGGCAATAAGACTACTAAAATCAAGAAATAAGATTCTAGGGTTCCAAGTTCTCAAGCAAATCACCTTTCAGTCTCATTGCGAAAACTCTAAAACATGCTTGACAGTAAAATCTAAGGAGAATTAAAGACAATTCATCACATAAGTAGAATTATCGCAACAAGGATTATCATGACGAAAATAATAGTTTATCTAATCATTAAAAACCAAGGGGATTACACCCCCATGTCCCAAAGTATGTTTAAGCGTGCATGGTAGAAGAGGTACAATAATCCATGGTGTAGGAAATCAAAACAGAGGTAGAGAACAAATTATGGTACGGCCGTAATCTACGACAAACAGCAACGGCGCACGGTGTTTTATTGATTTCTCCTCCGATTGAACTCCTTTTGCTCTGAAACTTCTGGTGTGTCCTCCTCTCCTCCAGGCGAAGCTTCTGCATTAAAATCACGGCCTGAGGTGCCCTCTATGCCTCTGGCATGAGGCCAAACCCTAGACGCCTCTCTGTTGATTGTGTTGGGAAACCCCGGGGATATTTTACAATTTTCAGAGATAGAAATTATACAAACATTGCACAGCGGAAGCAATATCCCCGAAACGAGCTAGTCCCAAAAACCCAGTGAAGATCGCAAGCGAGGGAGTCGACACAACGAGATAGAAAATACCTTGAGCAAGGCGAGGCTAATGTCGAAGTAGGCGCCCAAGCGTGCGCCCTTTGCAGTCTCGCACACATCGATCACCTCGAGTCCTCTTCTTCCACACCCGGTGCTAGCCTCGAGAAGAAGATCCAAGCTTTGTGCTTATTCCTCAAGCCTTGCGCCACCTCCAAGGTATATGCGCCAAGAGGAAGATGAGGAGAAGGAAGTCTCCAAGCAACACCAAGTTCCTCACGCCAAGAGGAAAGGAAGATGAAGTGTTCTCGGCTAGGGTTGGATGGAAGAGAAGTGCGCCACTACCTCTTGCTCTCGCCTCTCTCTTGTGATCACGCCTTCAAGATTAATTGTGTGTTAAGAGGGGGGCGTCTAGGGCCTCTTATATAGAGCAAGAGGCGGTCTAATGTGTGGCCACAATTCAAATCAAGTGGGCGGCTATGAGAGGATGTAGGATAATTAATCAAGTTAATCAAGTCCTAATCCAATTAGGACTCTAATTGATTCAAACAATTAAATCCTAATCTAATTAGGATTCTAATTAATTAATTAATTAATTAGTCCTAATCCAATTAGGATTCTAATTAATTAATTAATTAACCCATATGATTAATTTCAAACCATAGGCGTTAACTCTAGTCTAACCAGGGTTAAGCACACGTCTACTTTCTCCTTCTCCTTAAGCCCAGTAAACCCAACTTTACAATGGGCCCAGCCCAAGGTCCATTATGCATGTTAACAAAGCCCTTGGATCCAATCCAATTTAACCCAAGGTCAAACTAGCCTAACAATGGTTAATATGCCGTAAATGGAAGTTGGCTCCAATGAATTTCTTCCATCTCATCAGGCCCATTGGTGCTGATGAAATCTCCAAAATAGATCCGAGTTATCCAATAACTCAATCATAAGGTTTCCCGATCAATACGAGAACTCGAGTATCAAGATGTGCGACCCTGTAGGTTCCTCTGACGTTGGCGGTGCTGACCTAAGGTCACCACAAGCAGTGAGTGGCACCTAGTAGTGCATCGCTGCTACCCAAGTCATCGGAATGAATATCGACATTGACATCCCCATCATCGCAATCAGGTACAGATGCATTACAGTCTCTTTGCCGAACTGATATCCGATTGGCCAAGTGTGTCACCACTTGTTTTTATCCAATCTCATGGCTATGACTAAATCTGGTCTCACCTAGGTATGGACATACACTTTCAGTCATAAAACCATAGAGGAGCTCCATGGATATCATGCTTCCCTTAGGAAGGGGCAAATCCTATGTCTGTTCATTGACCTTCTCATATGGGTCGTGATATGCCCAATGACAACCGTTATTACCTCCCAACTACGGCAAGGCATTAGGTTGTATCAAAGCGTATCCCTAACCATATAGATTGGCCAATGACCTCAAGTCAAGGGATCAATGCATCTCCTATCACTTGTGAGGATGACTTGTGACACCAAGTCATTGCCTCACAGCGGGTCAGTCCAGTACATCCACCACTGATATACCCATATGCCTGCGTTAGCACCTTGTGCCTAACCAGCCCATATACCAGTCTAACAAGTACCAGAGTTGTCCCTTATCTACTCAGGTACAATGACTAGGGACAATCATTTGAGCACAGATCCAATCTGTCTCTATGAACATTATCATATAAGTACATAATCACAGATGTAAGCAAATATAGATAATGACAATGCCAGAATGATATAAAATATCAACGTCAAGTAGTACAGTAATGGACCAAAACTAGGTCCTAGGGCATATACACCAACATATTGCTCCCTCTATAGTGGATAAAAATTGGGGCTTCCACTTCGTGCATCTTCGCCTCTTAAAGACGAGTCTGTAACATCTTTCGGATCTTTATTTGGAGCTCTGGATCAAAAGTTATGGTCCGCGCAAGATTCAGACCCGTAAAAATCACGTTTTTGACTAGAAATTACGGCCGTAACAATCTTTACGGTAGTGCCGTAATGTCTGAAATTTCTCGGGTGAATTATGGGTCCAAATTATGGTACCTTAAAGTTCTTTACGGCACTGCCGTAATTTTCATTATGGTACCTTAAAGTTCTTTACACCCGGCGGTGTAATTTTCGAACTTGCTCCGATTTGCATGAAAATTGGCGGGCGGCTTCGTTTCGACCTCCTGAATCCATTCGTGCGCTCAAATCCTTCAAAATCCATCAAAATATAGCACTTTTACCTGAAATTTATGAAAAATAAGAAATTGTGTAGATTCTGTAATATTTGATAAATAAGGCTTAAAAACAAGCAAAAGAGCATAAATATGACACAAAAAGACACATGAAATGACACAAAATATACTATGAATTTTGGTGTCATCAATAGCATACATAAGACTACCAACAACACAAGAGTAAGGAACACGTGACATATATTTTTTTTTCATTATCTGATTATAGTGACATAACAGTAGAAAGACTAAAATAAGTAACTAATGGATTACTTACTAGTTTAGCATTCTTCATACCAAAATGACCCTAAAATTTTCTCAACAAAACTTTCTAAGACAAGGATTGTTTACCTAAGCTTTATCTCTTATAACCCCCAATCCCAAAATTTTCTTTGCTGTTCCTAAATCTGTCATTTCAAATTCACCATCTAAATCTAATTTCAACTTGTTGATTTTACACATGTCCATAACTGCAATCAACATATCATTGATGCCTTGCATTTTTTCGTACATTTTAGTATATTTTTATCTTAAAACAAGGCTAATTATGATGTTTTTATACACCGTTTAAACTTATTTACTTTTTTGCTTTATAATCTTCATCTTTTCTTGATTTTTGGAAATATAGGTGAAATAATTTCTAAAGCTTTTTTTAAATATTCAGCCACTGAGTGATTCTTGGTGGTGAGATAAGGCTATATATAAAATTTCGCTAATGCGCTCCTTCCCTAAACATTTCGCCGCCAGCGATGACCTCTTTGCTTCTCGGTGAGGAACCCTACAGTGGCGGCATGGCTCTTGATTTCTCCCCCGATTCTTGATGAAAAATTGCGATCCTGGCTTCAAATCTTCCCCCTGGTTTATAGGATGATTTTGTGTTTTTAGATTTTGCAATTGTGCCCTAGTTTTCTCGAATTTTTCTTTGAAAAATCCAGCAACAGGGGGCAGCAGAAGACTCAAGTGCAGCGGTGGCTATTTCCCACAAATTAATAGATTCACACCCCTGTGAAATTTTCAGTTCATTTCGTCACAGGGGTGCGATGACAAAAAAATTCCTAATTTGACCTCCGAGCTCAAAATTTCATCCTGATGCCGTTTCCGACTTTTAATTTCTTCAAATCCACTGAAAACAAGCATATTTTACCTAAAAAGTTAAAAAATAAGAAGAGGTGTAGATTCCAAAATAATTGAGTAAATTAAGTTTAAAAACAAGCAAAAGAGCAATAAATATGACTCAAAAAGACTATACGATTAATATAAAATTTACCACGAATTTTTGAGTCATCAAAATACATAAGGCTTAAACCCTTGCTTATCATCAAGCAACTAAAAACATGAATCAAAGTGTGAAAAGAAAATCTAAATGACTTCGGTTTATTCCTCTTTAACATAAAAGTAATATATAATATGTGCAATGGTTTACAAGAATAAGAGTTTTAAAAAAATACCTTGAAAAAGATTTCAAAAGTTATAATCCAAGATGATTAAGGTTTTCATAATCCATGATATGGCATTTTGGCTCAACTTGTTTAAACAATTGTGAACCTTCTCTTAATCAATCCAATTTACCTTTCAAAAATAACGTTCACTTATCGATACCAAAGAATATTCTATAATTAACTCTTTAAAGCAAATTAGTCCTTGAACGGTTACCGGCCTTTCCCTGATAGCATGATAACATTATTAGAGTACACCATAAGACAATGCAATATAACTCATAGCATAATTATAAGTAGTTGATAGGGCCTAGACGGCTGCTACCGCAAGTGCACGGTCTATCATGTAATAAATAAGATCGAACCCACAGGGACTAGGGTCAAGTACTAACTGATCGGTCAACTCGTAGCTAGGTAAATGATTAAGGGAGAAATGGCTCAAATCTTAGTGCAAGTAATTAAACCAAAACAGACTTAAATCAAGTAAAGCAAAGAGCAAAGCAAACGGGGTTTTAGATCTATGAGAGATATTCGGGGTTTTAGGTTTCACCACACTGAAGCATGCAGAAATATTAAGGTTTGATATTCTAAATTGAGTTTTATCTAAGTTCTCAAGGTAATCGTTCCTAGGGTACAGACACGCTCCCTCTCAGGACATGGTCTGGTATCTAACTTAACCCAAGTCTCCTACTCTCGTGGCTTACCGGGTTAAGTCGGATCCAATGAGATCTATGAAGGATTAGGGGTCCTCGGGTGATTTCGAGTGCTCTCGCTAAACGAAATCACCAGTCCAGTCTAAGGGGTTCCGACAACTGTGGTTCACCTCTCAGTCCTTCCCACAGCGTCTAAGACATGCATACATATGGCCAGTACATAAACACGAAATAAAACATCCTAGACATGAATAAGAATAGAAATAAGTAAAGAAATATATAGATCAAACCATAGTATTCAACATTCATACAGTGGGCTACGCCCAAACCCTGAAAAGAAAGTTTACGCTATCATATACATCATGAAATACATCAAATCTCTCATGTAAATGAATTCAAACCAAAGGGAAGGGTAGATCCTTGATGGAAGAAGGTCCAGCATGAAGATCCACTCTGGAACGACGAAGAAATCAAGCCGGAACAGTGTTGTCACCCAAAAATCGCCCGAAAACCCTAGGTTGTCGCCCTTTCAGTTCGTTCTCCGCAACCGCTTGATCAAATCCAATGATTCCAGTCCCAAAACGTGCGTATCCAAGTTGGGAAGGTCTCCCTGAAATTTCGTTCAATTTCGAGCCAGGAATAGAAAGTTATGGCCGAAATACCAAGCACCTATTGAAGCTGCGCGAGGCGATGCACCGCCGTGTATCAGTGCACGGGTGCGCCCGTGCACGGCTCGGTTGCTAGATAACTTATGATTCATGGCCGCACATGGATGCACGGCCATGCCCGTGTACAGCTCGGGGAAGCCTGGATAGTCAGCTCATGCATGGTCGTGCATGGGTACACACCCACGACCGTGCATCCTGTAGAAAACTCCGATTGCGCTGAAATTTAGCGTGTAGCTTCGTCTCATCATGGGAAATCGTCCCATATCTTTAGATTCTCCAAATTCCAACAATTTTGAGGCCAAAAACCTACATTTTGATAAAACAAGGGAAAAGTGAAGACTCTAAAGAATATAAAGCATTTGAGTGCATAAATGAGACAAAACATGCATTTTACTCCAAAATAATAACGGAATTAAGTCACGAAATATCATATTTTTGCATGTCATCAGTAGTCAGTGGAGTTGTCCACTTGGCCTATAGTTTTCTCTTTTTCAATCCTTTTTTTTTTTTACTTTCTAGAGAGAACCGGTCACGGGCATGATATTTAAATTGTTATCAATCTTTCTTCTACATGGTAGAAATAGAATTTTATAAATTTCCCTTTGTTACATGATCAAAACAGATTTAAAGTATACCATAAGGTATAATGTAACTCCAGTGTATCACACCAGAGGAGTTGGAGCATGGTATAATCTGAAGTCCCGATATCTCTCAATTAGACACTCTTTCCGTTTCCATCGTTGTTGTTTCCTATTTCTTTCATTGACAACTTCATTTCCAAAACAAAAAAATTTGGTTGCTTAGCTTATAAATATTAGAATAGTTACCATTTTACGCAGCTCCCTGTGGGATCGATCGTATTGTATTACTTCAATAACGCCGTGCGCTTGTGGTGCGTGTATATCATCATCATAAAGCAATAAATATATAAAAGAACCATCAATCAACATTCTGAAGTACACACAACTATCATATTGACTTCTATAATAGTTGTGAATAATCATGAAAGAATCAAACCATTATACAATTAACAAGGAGATAGTTTTAAACCATATGCAAGGTATCAATTAACTGTATTTTAATCAACTAAACAACACTAGAATATAACTATACATAAATCAATTGGAAGCAAGACCTACAGTATTCATGCATGTAACAAATCAAGGGTTCGGACAAACGAATTATATTCAGGATTTTGGTACTAGTCCTGGTACCAAAATTTTGGTACTAAACACATGAATCATGATTCTTTATTACTAGTATCGGTACAAAATCCAAAAATTTCTATTAGTACTAGTACCGAGTTAAGTTATTTCCAATACCCAGTACACTAAAAATATTAACAAGAGTGATTTTCCCTCCTAAGGTAAAATTAAGTTCCACACTCAATTTGCCCAGAATCTTGGCACATCACTATTTTAGGTTACTCCATTTCGTTGTAAACTCTGAACACCATCTTATTATTGAAACCACATATGGTAGTGCCAAAATCTAACTACTCGTCTTTTTACACAGAAATATTTTCCATGTGAAGCTTTGTAATCATATAAACATACTCTTTATTTTCTATCTCCACCACAATAGTTCTATATTTGCTTAAATTTAAAGGGTCGGCAATCTTTATGTCACATTATTTCTTTACTAACTTTTTTTTTATGTAGTGGGTTTTATTTTATATAGCATCTTCACATTATGATTGCATCAGGACCGCTAGAGGAATTCCTTACATTTGGAGCAACAGAGACTTGATTCACTTTTAAACTCAAACATAGTTAATCACTTGTTTAGTTCTCATACTAAGTTTGCATGCGTGTTGTGAACTCCTTTATTATACATGCCTGAGTGTAAGGTTTTGTTACTATAGGCATCCACGTCAAAGGGAGTTTTAATTGTATTGCTTCCACTTTGACTGCATCAAAAATTTCAATTTTCAGATTAGTCATTTAGGAAACAAGAACCTCAAAAATTCTAACTCGATCCATAAGAAGCATATTATAAAAAAAAGGAAAGAAAGAAAGTAAATTTGAAGTACTCTAATGCCAAGAATCTATAGGTATTTTTTTCCTATAATTGTATTTAGATTCAAGTATATCCAATACCTCTTTTGGTATCTTGTAATTTTGATAAACATAATATAACCTTCTTGTAAGAGAGTTGAGAATGTAATCTCTACAGAACATCTCATCAGCCTCATGCTTTACGTTATCTGCAACAAATTTTTCTTTCATGATTTCAAAATATACTCTCTACAGTTGGTGACAATTAGAGTCTAGGGGATAGAAGAGGTTCAGCATGGTGAGAAGCTAAGACATCTGATCTTGCCATGGGATAAAATTTGTGCCATCGTACTAATCTAGTTTGAATGTCAGCACAAGCAAATGTACCATAATGTTAGGATTTAAGTTTGCTTGCATCATTAACATTACCTCTATAAATGTTAGAAAAGTCTAAAGTTAAATGTGGCTAATGTAGGATGAAATCTCAAGCCCAAGGAACCCCTTAAGTATGTAGCTCTAATGTGATATTGGTTAACAAATATCAAGGTTATGCGCAAACATTCATGGAAACTAAACATGCATTCAGATCATAAGAGGAAGAGGGAACGAGGACACCTTGGGTCCCCTTGAAGGAAGGGGACCAGACCCCTTTGTAGCTTTCAGCCAATGGCTTCCGGAAATGATTTCCCAGGTGAAGAATGGAGTGGTGCGTATGAAGTCCAATTTCAGCAACTCTGCAAGATCTTGTCGGCTCGAAATCTATTAGGGCTTGCACGAGGGATTGGCAAGCTAGTACTCGGCAAGAGAATGGGTTTGAAGGGCCTTCCGGCTCACCTTCGAGGAGATAGGGAAGAGGGGCCGTCCAGCTCACCCTCAAGCAACACACGAAGGGCCTTCTGGCACACCCTCAACACCCTCAACAGAGAAGCATCCGCTAACTCAAAGTAGTTTTCTTTTCCAAATTCATTCAGCTAAAGTGCATGTGAGAAATTACATGGCTTTAAACCCTCACACCCCAACGGTAGCATTTCTGGAATGGCGTTTTGAATTCCTGGTCTAGCTGGACATCACAAAGCTTCTTTGATTGGCTGCTGCTTTCGGTGAATATGGACTGAGGAGATTTCCTTACGCATGCAGGTTGGATACTTAATGGGTGGCTGCATGCACAAGCATATGGCTGACATTTGGATTTGATCTAACAAGATTAGAGCGGTGGAACTTGAATGTGCTCATGCTGAAGTTGAAATTAATTTGGACTTTGCCGTTGTTGACTGGGATTTGATCTCGCTGATTTGGCACTGGATATTGGTTATGCGGATCTGACATTGATGTTGGCTGAGATTGTTCTGCATTTGACCTTGCTGCTGGAATTGCGCTGACTTGAGAACTTCCGTCCTGCGTAAAGCTATCTTGATGTTGACTTGAATTGAGAGTTGACCAGGATTGAATGTGTCGAGACTTTCTTGGAATGTTGACCTGCAGCTGGGGTGATCCTGGTGCCATGTAGGTGCATTACAGGTGTATGAGCCCTAGGCTAAACAACCTATTACAGCAACTACAAACTAAAACAAAGGCTTGGAAAATAAACCTAGGCTACTCCTAACTACAACATAATAACATCAAGTGCAGGAAATGTAAACAATGTTTGCAACATAACATAATGCAGAATTTAAACAAGTCCAAAATACATCAAATTCTCAAAATTGGAGATCTTCAATAAGATGCTCTGCATCAGCTATCTCCGGGGGTGAAGAATTCTCCTTCAGAGAATTAATTTGAAAGTATGCGAAGGTTCTGGCAGTAGGCCTAAAGTGTGGAAGTCATTTTGGTTCCCTGCTCCTACATCAGCTATCTTCGGGCTTGAAGAATTCTCCTCCGGAGAATTAAATTCGATGCTCCATTTTGGGTCTAGCGGCCATCCCAAGATATGGATATTATCATCAACCTTCGTAGCTCCCTCATTCCTGCAATTATGATACAAATATTTGAAAGTACTTGTTGTCTCATGCGTGTTGATGGTTTGTATTTTGAAAACATGATAAGAAAATGTAAGGGCAGACATATAAGCTTTTAATGAGAGAGTACAAAGAGATATTTTCATGCAATCCTTTAGTGGATACTCTATTGGGAATGTGGGTGCGCCAACTAATTTCCTTAAGGTCGTCCCATAATGGTTGTTGCTCGGAGCAGAGGCAAAGATGAAATCATATTGCAAGCATAGATCTGATTTAGCCAGATATTCTTGTGGAATAATTAAATCATTAGGATACATGTTCTCACAAAGCAATGTCACTTTCGATGCATGGGTTGAGTCAACTAGCATGGTGTTATGGGGTTGTTCTGAGGGTGTTGTTAAGGTAAGATCAGATTTATGGCCCAAGATTGCTGGCAGCATAGTAGGTTCTAGAGGAGGCTGTTGACAATTATTGCTCATGGTGTAGGGTGACTCCTTGTTTTGCCCATGGTGATCTTCTATCTCTTGTGGCTCTATGTCATCCTCACTAATATAATCTTGATCTTCTAACTCTTGCAGCTCTATGTCATCTTCACTAGTATAATCTGCAGCATATATAATGTGCTCTATCTCTTCTGCAAGGATTTGGGAAGTCACGTTCAAGGCTTGCTTAGGAGGGTCATGAGGTGGCTGGTAGGTAACACCTTTAAGTGTGGGGTCATTGGTTTGAACCTTGGGACGTATGGATACAGACGGGTTATCCTTGGCTGTGGGTAAAGTCCTAACATGTTCAGCTCGTCTCTTCTTAGTTATCTTGATCTCACACTCAATTCTTAGAGCTTGTTGATAGGACTCCTCTAAGGTCTTAATAAGATAAAGCATGATAGATCTCTTATATCTTTCCTAAGTCCATTCTCAAAACGGTCAAGGGTTGTCCAAGGGTCTTCAACTATATCACATCTAAAAAATAATTCTTCAAGTTTTTTCATGTACTCGGCTACGGAATCATCTCCTTGAGTCAACCTAGACAATTGGTTACCCATGTATTTCCTATAGTGTGGGGTTACATATTTCACTCTCAAACACCAACTCATAGTTCTCCATGTTACGGTGCGACATTCCTGATTTACTAACAGACCTTTCATACCATGCCAAGAATTTCTAGCCAAACCACAAAAAAGAAGCTCAGCATTAAGTACTTTCCTTTCTTCTGGTATAGCAATATTTTTAAAATATTGTTCAACAAGTCTTAACCAATTTAGAAACGCATTGGGGTCTAAGTCTCCTCTAAAAAGAGGTGGGCTCCTAATGGGTTTGATGTTGGTTTCTCTAGGTTCATAGGTTTTCCTAAGGGTATCATCATAAGTTGGAACATAGTTGCGTTCATGATAATAAGATGCACTAGATTGCCATGCCATATTGGGCTTAGAAGTTTCAGTAATGAAGTGCAGGTGTGAAGTGTAACAGGGAACCATACATTTGCAGCATAGCTTTCAGCAGCAGTAAAAAATTATCAGGGCTGATAGCAAAATAAAGTGCAGTAGGAAAAGAAACTAACAAGCTAGCAGGAGCAGCATAATCATTATTAGCATGCAACACTTAATTGCAGAATTGAATCTACCAATAGAGTTCGGCAGCTAGGAGGTGAGGAATGCCAACACACAGCCAGTAGCCTTATCAGAACAGCACTACCAAGTAATTTTAGATGTCAACTACAGCAATGTGAAACCAGTTTTCAGCATATAAATTCAAGCTACAGCAACAGTGAGTATGTATAGATGCAGCAGGTTCCAGATACAATGATGCAGTGATGTGCACGCGTCCTGTAGCTAATGTAAACTATCATGCAGGTATAGGTTGTTGTTCAGTTGATATTATCACATAGAATTCAGAAAACTCAAATGGCAAACTTCAGTAAAATTTCGGCAGGGTATAGTGTTTACAAATGCCACAAATGCCAGTTTCAAATCAAGACTAAACAGCAATACAGTAGTAACAAATCCAGTTCTCAACCCAATTCTAAATGTCAAGGTAGTGATATAGATGAATATCAGTTTAAGGCTACAGCAAGTTTTAATCGAGACCAAGGAGTGCAGATGATAAGCTACAGTAATAGACAATTTCAGCGACAAGTTCATAAACATGGTTTAGCAAAAGTTCAGCGGGAGTGAAAAACAGAATGCGGTCAGAAATTCAGGATCACAAACAGGGAGCAAGACTCAGATTAACTAAAGAATATGGTAAGCTACAGAGGCAGCGATAAGTGAAATGCAGCAGTGAGTAAATTCAGATTCTTCAAGCATGAACAGGCAGCAAAGGTCTGATGATAATTCAGCAGTAACAAACGATATCTCAATCCTACTATCAGATGCTAGTATAGCAGAACTTTAGAAAGCAGTTCAGAGAAACTGCGAGATTGGTAAAGCATTGGTAAGCTACAGTATTTTCAACAAACAGTTGCCGTGCAGGTTTTTAAGTAATAATGCAGCAACTTATGCTTAATACCAATAACTCAGTATGCGAAGACGAAAAAGACTCAGATATGTGAGCAAGAAAACCAGTTACGATCCATTTAGTGATGAGAAGAAACACAAGCGAAAATTCAGAAAGCAAGCAGTTCGGACATACAGAAAACAGGGTGCAGGATGTTCACGTAAACAAACTCAGATCAGGTGAAAACAGAAAACTAAGAGCACTTAAGGGTTGCTCTGATACCACTAATGTAGGATGAAATCTCAAGCCCAAGGAACCCCTTAAGTATGTAGCTCTAATGTGATATTGGTTAACAAATATCAAGGTTATGCGCAAACATTCATGGAAACTAAACATGCATTTAGATCATAAGAGGAAGAGGGAACGAGGACACCTTGGGTCCCCTTGAAGGAAGGGGACCAGACCCCTTTGTAGCTTTCAGCCAATGGCTTCCGGAAATGATTTCCCAGGTGAAGAATGGAGTGGTGCGTATGAAGTCCAATTTCAGCAACTCGGCAAGATCTTGTCGGCTCCAAATCTATCAGGGCTTGCACGAGGGATTGGCAGGCTAGTACTCGGCAAGAGAATGGTTTGAAGGGCCTTCCGGCTCACCTTCGAGGAGATAGGGAAGAGGGGCCGTCCGGCTCACCCTCAAGCAACACACGAAGGGCCTTCCCGCACACCCTCAACAGAGAAGCATCCGCTAACTCAAAGTAGTTTTCTTTTCCAAATTCATTCAGCTAAAGTGCAAGTGAGAAATTACATGACTTTAAACCCTCACACCCCAACGGTAGCATTTCTGGAATGGCGTTTTGAATTCCTAGTCTAGCTGGACATCACAAAGCTTCTTTGATTGGCTGCTGCTTCCGGTGAATATGGAGTGAGGAGATTTCCTTACGCATGCAGGTTGGATACTTAATGGGTGGCAGCATGCGCAAGCATATGGCTGACATCTGGATTTGATCTAACAGGATTAGAGTGGTGGAACTTGAATGTGCTCATGCTGAAGTTGAAATTAATTTGGACTTTGCCGTTGTTAACTGGGATTTGATCTCGTTGATTTGGCACTGGATACTGGTTGTGCGGGTCTGACATTGATGTTGGCAGAGATTGTTCTGCATTTGACCTTGCTGCTGGAATTGCGCTGACTTGAGAACTTCCGTCCTACGTAAAGCTATTTTGATGTTGACTTGAATTGAGAGTTGACCAGGATTGAATGTATCGAGACTTTCTTGGAATGTTGACCTGCAGCTGGGGTGATCCTGGTGCCATGTAGGTGCATTACATGTGTATGAGCCCTAGGCTAAACAACCTATTACAGCAACTACAAACTAAAACAAAGGCTTGGAAAATAAACCTAGGCTACTCCTAACTACAACATAATAACATCAAGTGCAGGAAATGTAAACAATGTTTGCAACATAACATAATGCAGAATTTAAACAAGTCCAAAATACATCAAATTCTCAAAATTGGAGATCTTCAATAAGATGCTCCTGCATCAGTGGCTTAGAAATCATTTTGAAAAAACACACATCGAGAGAATTATAATTTTTTTTGTAATTTTGAATACCAACAAGAAGCAATTTACAATTTGAATAGTCAAGTCCAACTAATGCAACTATTCCTCAGTTGAATTGATGTAATTATTCACATACAACCACCAAAATTAATAATTATGGTATTGATTGAATCACCGAAGGTAGGGCTATCGATTTGCTTCACCTCGAATTGAAGAGAATTGGTTTGATTCAATCAAAATTTTTTTATATATATTTTTAAAAAAATTGAATTAATTTTATAAAAAAAGTAATATTTAGTTGAACAAAAAATTTTAGTTTTGGTTCCATTCGACTTAAACTGAATTAAGTTACTAATATATTTTTTAAAATAGTATAATATTATAATATGAAATTTTAAAAAATAATTAATTAATTTTGGTTCAATCAGTTCAAACCAAAATTTTATTGTGGAATTGAAAACTGACCGGAATTTTTTTTTAGAATTTCAATCTGAACCAAATTGAACCTATTTGGGTTGGAACAAAATTTTGTTCGATTTGGGTTCTCGAGTTGACCCGGCAAATGGATAGCCTTATCGAATGGCCCCAAGGTGCCATACAAGCAATTCTCTTATGAAGCCTTTGAAAGTTATAGTTATAATTTCCTTTTGCTTCCCATTGTCATTAAAGTGTGAGCAAAGCCTTCTTAATGTGTTGAACAAGTTTTATGAGCACTCATTAATGATGTCTTCAGTGCTTATTTTTATTTTTTGTATTTTGCAAATTGGAAACCTTGAAACACAGTGTAGCCGTTCACATATGAAAAAGTGCTCTTTATGTCGCACTCAAATTTTTATACATTATTTTAGCGCGATATTAGGCTTTATAAATTTGATTTCTAAATTACAACAAGTGATTAACTAATTAAGTCATTTGAACTTTGTTTAGTATGATTAATTTAATCAACTAAATATAGGATATATAATTTTAGTTGTTTTGGAATGGATAATATGTGGCTTATGAATATATCATAATGATCTATGTTAGTGGTAAGAAAAAATAAATGAAAATTCATTATGAAAACATTATTATTTAGTCACTTGAAAGGTAATCTATGTTAGTGGTTTTATAAAAACATTATATAACAGCATATCCGTTATTCAATTTATGTCAACCACAAAAACATTTGTATTATACAAATGTTAGAGATTTTTAATTAATAAATCATTGTAATTAATTCTTTAAATTTACACATTGTTCTACCAGCAGCACAATTAGGGTGAATTATATGTTATTTAAAACCCTTATTAAATCTAAAATCACATTAATATGTTTCCATGTCAAGACCATTTCAATACCATTTTTAATTTTTCATTAATAAAAATAATGAATTACATATTAAAAACTAAAACATTTTGATTGATGGATAATCAATGCTAAAATACCTTGTATATGTGTAATTTCTTAAGAGACATATAGGTTTTAGAAAACCTCCTCTGATCCCATATGTAGTGATAGATATATATAGAATAAGATAGGCACATTTACGCTTAAGAAAATGTGAACATATAGTTAAAAACTTGAAAACATTGTCACAAGTATGATGTGATGTTCAATAATACTATGTTTGCTATATTCCTTATTTTAAATATGCATTCTTGAGTTTAATACAAAAGCTCTAGATGATAGGTGTTTGTTGTATGTATTCTCTTTTGTTTAAGCATATTTAGAGAGAAGATTGTGCACAAGTAACTAAGAAGTGCTTTGGCATTTATGAAAAATATTTATGTTATTCATTGATTTTAATTTTGCAATTAAATGCAATATAATTAAGTTTATATGTTTCATACTTATAATTCATCCGTTAATAGGTTTTTTTCTACATCAGTTTAACTACAAAGTTATTTAAACTTGTGGAATTCATAATCTAGAGTAAATCAAAGAAAGTAATCGTTAGGTCATATCCGGCAGTAAGTTTACTTAAATTATGGCTATGCATCCCCTTCGTCTTAGTCTCACACTTTTCTTTGTCGTGGCAATATTTCTTTCACCAACAATTGCTCATGAACTTCCTTCTCCACCGCCTTCAAATAATGATCAATTGTCTAATATAATTTGTAAATAATTATATCAATTTTTTATATTTATCTTAATTGTCTTGAAAATTCTCGATTTTTATTTTTACAAACTGAAAAATAAATCTGCTTAGTGTTTTGTTTTATACCATCTTAATAATCTTAACAATTCAAATATATATACATATATATGATCTTTAGAATGTATTAAATATTCAATTGCTTGGAATTTTTGGCACAATGAATTTTGCATATTAAATATAAACATCGATTTATACATCATTTAACTTCAATTTTTGTATTATACAGCTTCCACGTATCTAGGAGAAAAAGGTGGATACAAGTACATACTTTTGAAAGTGAATCCATTCTTATTGCCTCGACTTGCTAATGATTTGTCACCAACAATTTATTAAGCAATACTTGCAAATTTATGTAATACTTGCTATGAAAGGTTGATTGTCGTTTCATCATAATAAAATCAAATATTTATACATTATTTCAGTGAGATATTAGTCTTTATAAAATTTAAATTGTTGTTATTATCCATAATGAATTACATTGATTTCTACACTACAAGTGATTAACTAATCAAGTCATGTCAAACAAAAAAATAAACATCATTTTATTATTATTATTCTTTATTTTTGGACACGCATAACATGTGGCATTTGAATGTATAATAATAATCTATATTAATGGTAATTGAAAGAAAAATAAGAAAAATTCATTAAGGAAACATTATTGTTTGTTCAATTCAATCCAACCTATCTATATAAGTAATGGGGCATCATTATTAATACATGGTTTTATAAAAACATTATGGCCTCATTGGCCCGGCTTCTATTTCTAGCTTTTGCTGGTTGAGGAAGTGCTGGTTGAAAAGATGATGGCTGAAGACGTTTCAGGCTATTTGGATGCACAGCTTATGATTAGGTTATTCTATTTATAATATATATAATTCTTTAAATTTACAAGTTAAAATTATTTAGAACCCCTTATTAAGTGTAAGGCTACATTAATAAAAATTGTGAATTGTAAATTATAAATTATTGTGAATTATAAATTTACATGTTTTATGTCTAGACCATTTCAACATTTTTTTAATTTTTCATTAATAAAAATAGTGAAGCATAAATTAAAAACTAAAACATTGTTTAATTGATCAATGCTAAAATAGCTTGGAGACGTCTTATTAATATATTTTACTTTTAAAACATTGTTCAACCAAAATACTTTTTCAATAACAAAAATGCCCCCTAAGATTGAAATAGTTTAGAGAAGAGTAACTCACAAATCTTGCTTGCAAGGAAAATATTAAAATAACTCATAAAATGTGTGTATATAACTAACTGTAGTCTGCATTAGAAAAAAAGGGGCTGAAGCGTGACCATCATTCTGAATCAAATGTAAGTAAATTAATTGTTCTCAAACAGTGTGTACTAGTCTGACTGTACTTTTGAAAAATGATAACAATTTCCTCAGTAATTTCTTGTAAAAAAATATATTCACTATAGAGATACAGTAATATGGAGAAGACGAAATTATTTGAAGCATGCACAGAATCGGAAGCACCCCTTGTTTCAAAGAGAGGAGGATGGGTTATGCACATTAGCAATACTGTTGAGTAAGCCCCTCCACTATACTATATGTAGTGGTCATAACAAAAATCAAGAACATGAATAACATGGTGCAAGATATCAATTAACTGTACTTTAATCTAACTGAACAGAAGTAGAATATAGCTATACATAAATCAATTGGAAGCAAGACCACCAATATTCATGCATGTAACAAATCAAGGGCTTGGACAATGAAATTATGTACTGCTTTAAAATTGTCAAAGACTTATTTTATAAAATCCTATTAGGTATGATTTAATTCAATATCAACTAGTAGGTCCAAACAAGTAGATTCATTGATCTGCATGATGAACAGGAATATACATAAGGATTTCAGTGCTAATACGAGTATCAAAATTTTGGTACCTAACTCACGAATAGGAATGGCAGTTATTAGAGTACCCACATTTTTCATACTATTCGTATCCTAACCCAAATAACTCTTCTACTGCTCATACCTGAATAACTACCCGTTTATTGTTTAGAACTCGTACCCGTAGTCTGCCCTATTAAAAATTTGACTACATGTTTAATACCAGACTTAAATACTTACCCTATAAAATTTCAACCTATATATATAGATATCAGATTAAAATTCAGGTACCCAACCCCATAAATCCCTAATAATGGTTAAATTTTGAGTAGGGTAAAACAGGTACCCACAAACTTGACTAATATATAAAAAAAAATATAACTTTTAGTGCATAAATAAATAAATAAATATAATCAGGTTAGAGTAGTGGGTATCCACCCTATGCTAACCGAACTCGACTCAGGTAGCATATGCACTACCCATACCCCACCTGAACACGAATAACATGTACCCGATTACCTTTAAACGAGTTTAGGTATAGCGGGTACACACTATATTGCTATCCAGTTGTCATCCCTACTCACGAACCATTATTTTTTATTGTACTAGTACAAGTACCAGAAACCCAAAATTTATATTAGTACTAGTACCAAGTTAAGTTCTTTCCAATACCAAGTACTTGAAAAATATTAACAAGAGTGAGTTTCCTTCCTAAGGTGAAATTAGGGCATGTTTGGCTCTGCTGTTAATAACTTTATAACAATGCTAAACTGTGCTATGATGTACTTGTTACACCCTAGTACCAAGACTAGAATAAACGAATCTATTATTACCTTAGAACATCTAGGAACAACAATATAAGTCTAACTGCTACAAGAATTATCTTTACAAGACTTTACATCAGAGTACACTTTACAACACTCAAATCTCAGCTAATAATTTTTAATACAAGTCTCACAAAATCTTCAAGAATAAGTCATCAAGCAATACGTTAAATCCATGCCTTGATTTCTTTAGTCCAGACCAGTATCTGCAATATCAACCAGACTCAGCAAAACATTGCTGAGTAAGCCTTTCCCCAGAAGAAAGGGTAGTCCCTTAGATTCAAAGGAGGGTAAACTAGCAAGAAGCACAAACAATGAAACTGTAACAACTGAATACTGAAAACTGTAAACTGTAAACTGAAAGCTGAAAACTATAAACTGAAGGCTGTAAACTGGAACTATAAACTAAAAGCTGTAAACTGAAAACTATACTGCAACTGGATAAACTGAATCAACTGGGTTATTTATGATCAAATACAAAAGCTAATATCATGCAATGAAACCACTATGAGCAATTAGATAAACTGGTGCAACTGGGTTATCTGTGTCAAATATGAAAACTGATACCATGCAAAAATCAACTGTGAGCAATACCTACTGGCTTGTGGGGTCGTCACCCTGAATACACATGATAAGGTGAATCTTCACCTTACATGGTGAACACACGCGCTACCATACGTCACGAATCTCGGTGCATGCTAACTTGGGACCCCGATCTATCCACAGAGTGGATACTATTGGGTATGTGCTCAATACATGCAACTGTCCACACACGTGGATACTTGATAACTGAAACTGTCCACACACATGGATACTGAGGAACTAGACATGCAAATATGCAGTTTACAAACATGGATACTGATAACAATAATATGCTAGAAACACACTTGACTGGTATACAAAGTACAAAACTGATATGTTAATAAACAACTTGGAAATCTTTGATATGTACAGGATACTATACTATCTGAGTCAACGGAAACAAAGAAATCTGGTTTGAGGTCTTACCTTTGCAAAGCCAAGAAAACTAGTTATCAAACGAAGTAAGCCAAACACTGGATCAACTACTCTGAAAAATATCGATTTATACATGAACTTCATCAGATAAGATTCAAACTTGAAAACAGAGACCACCAATAGAAGCGAAACATCTCAAAACCTAAGGAACCCTAAGGAACCAACTTTGGATTCAGTGAACCGGGCCCAAAAGCCACTGAACCGAATCAAATTGTAGTGAATCGGTCAGATTCACGCTGAACCAAACCAAACCGAAGTTTGAAACCAACATTACACAAAAGATACGATGAATCTAGGGACACACAGGATACCATTAGATGGAAAATTTCACAAGCTTTCCAACGGCTACCTGAACTGGCCAGGATTCAACCGGATTAGGGTTGAACCGGCCCGAAAACCAATACTGGGACGAAATTGAAATTGAACCGCCCAATCTATTGAGCTGGACCAAATCAATTCCAAAACTCAGCGAACCGGGTTTATTTCCAAATAAACCAGACTCAAACCCTAAATCAGACCGAACCGGCCGCTCGCCGACACCGCCCCATCGCCGCCGTGCAAGGCGGCCGGACTTGCGTCCATCACTTGCACTAGCGAGCACCTAAGAGCGCGTCGAGCGTCGATTTGCTTCCAGATTCCACCAGTCGACATCTGAAGGCGAAACGAAGCTTCTGCGGTGGCTTCGGCAAGCTATCGACGCACGACCGAAGATTTCACATACGCCAAAACTATCGACGGTGGTGCCGCCGCCGTCGACACACAGAACAACACGAAAACAACACAGAACTTCACGAAAACATCCGGAAAGTGCACTTACCTCGCTACGAAGCTGTATCGTAGCCCTGGAACAGAAAACACGCACTGAAGGAGGCGCCGAAAAACTAAAACATGAGGCTGCGCAGGCAACTGGTTTGAGCTCGAAATCTCCCTCCTGACAGCGCGTCGCGGCTTGAAGACTTGCTAGGGTTCTCGCCTCGCCAAGGAGAGCAGAAGCCCCCAATTAATAGCAAGGAACGCGACCCAGAATAGTAAGTCACCGCCGACGACTCGGTCACCGAAAATAATGGGGAAGACGACGATTCAACTCGTCGACCTAAAATTTAACGTAAACCCAAATTAAAAGAAATACGTACGGTTTAATATTAACAAAACACAAACTAGCTTAGCGGTTTGGCTGAGCCAATAACAATCACGCGACGCGGGTTCAAGCCCCCGCGAGCGCAAATTGAACTTTTTAATTGAAATTCAACTTTTTAACCTTTTAAAAATTCAGGAAAAATTCCAAAAAATCTCCAAAAATCTAAAACATAATTTCTGATTTTCTAAAATTATTTCTCAAAAACTTGGGATATAACAGTACTATGCTTAACTGTCAAAATTTATAAGATATTTGATTAATAACTTTTTAACTATTATCAAAATTTTAAATAATAAATAAATATATTATTTTAACTTATTTAAAATAATAATTATTTTTATTTTTATTTAGTATTAAATTTCTGAATTATTTAAAATAAGAATACTTAAAATTTTAATGAAATCATGTGAATTATTTTTTCAAAGAAGTAGAAGCTATAAAAGTATCAAATTATAACTTTCCCAACTTCTGCTTTTTACTGTTTTTTTCTACTTGCTTTTCATTACCAATACTCCATTTCATTGTAAACTTTGAACATCATCTTATTATTGCAACCATATATGGTAGCGTGAAAATCGAACCACTAGTATTTTTACATAAGAATACTATCTATGTGAAGCTTTATACATCATTTCCCTTCAATATTTGACTTCAATTTTTGCATTATATAGCATCCGTGCATGCTCTAGGAAAAGATGGATAATACATGCAAATTTATGTATTCCTTACTATGAAAGATTGATTTCCCTTTCATCATAATAAAATCAAATATTTATGCATTATTTGACTTCAATATTAGGGTTTATAAATTTTAAATTATTGTATCGCACTTATTGATTGCATCGCATAATAGCATTCTAGAGTTTAATCAGATTAATCGCATGCTTTCTATTTTTCAATCTACTTGATCACATCTAATTTACTTGCTTAATCTCCTGCCTTCGCTAAAATTGTTCCGTCCACTCGAAAAAAAATTCTATTGGGTTTCAACCTTGTGCCGCAACGTTAGCACATATGCAAATGAACGTAGCACTCATACATGTGCAATGCACGCACGCTCAAGGGGAAAAACCACTCGAAAATGACAACTATAGTGATTTGAACCCACGACATGCACACGCACATAGGTTTTGGGCAAAAATGTTGACCAAAAAGTTTAGCAATCATTACTTAATATTTGCAATCATATATCCCATTTATATAAAATCTATACCTTTATTTAAGCTGTTGCATACACTTGCATAAATAATTGTTAAAACTCTTAATTTGATTTTAATCATTTGTGCATATTTGGCTAATTTTATATGTAATTATATCTGCCTAAACTACTTGCTAGACTATTCTACATATTAGTCTAATTTTATATGTAATTATATTTGCCTTCACAAAAATTATTTGTTTATTCAAATTAAACACTGATACATAATATAACCTAAGGATAATCTAATATTGTCTATTTAATAATTACAGCTTTATCACAGTGCCACAATGCATTTCCTAGACATAACATATTACATAGCTAACGAAGAATTTTCTTCACTTAAACCTGAGAAGTTCAAGGGAACTGGTTTCACAAGATGGAAAGAACAAATGGAAATATGGCAAATAACATTTGGATTGTTTAGTGCCATTGGTGTAGATTATCCACTGAATAGATCCAATAATTATAAATCTCCCTCCTCCTCAGATTCACAAATACAAATAACTGATTCAACCCCTTCTTCTAAAACCTCAAAGGAGACTGACTTCCTTTGCAAGTTCATAATCCTTAGTTGTCTCTCTGATCTCCTATACGAGACATATAGGAAGTATAAGATAGCAAAAGATCTCTAGACGTCTCCCATAAAAACTTATTGAAAATATTTAAAAAACCTCAGAACAAACATCAGGTCAACATTGTTGAAAATCAACCAACCTCAACATCAACTCTAAGGTTAGTCTCCTATTTTCCCACTATTAATCTAATTCACCATGGTTCTGAATGGCAGTTAGACTCTGGTGTGAACAATCATGTATGTTCTAATCGGCTGTGGTTCACTTCCTACTAGGACTCATGTGGAGGAAGTGTAACAATGTGAAATGCTTCATTCGCTGTTGTACTTGGACATGGTCAAGTATTCTTGATTCTTTTATTATTTTGGAGTAAAATGCATGCTTTGTCTCATTTATTTGCCTAAATACTTAATATTATTCAGAACCTTCACTTTTCCTTACTTTCATTGAAATATTAGGGATTTTTCCCTAAAATTGGTATAATTTGGAAGATCTGAAGATATGGGACGATTCCTAAAGATGAGACAAAGCTACATGTCAAATTTCAATTCAAACGAAGTTTTCTATGCTCTTCACGAGCATGACCGCGCATCGATGCACGGCCATGTACGAGCTTGCTTTCCCAGACTGTGCCGAGCCTTTCACAGGCATGCCCGTGCATCCATGCACGGCCGTGAAGGACTCGGCCGACAATTTCAAATCTGGACGAGACGTTCACGGACACACCTGTGAACCCATAGATGGCCGTGAAGAGTTATTTTTCTAGAAATTGAAGTTCGCCGAGCCGTTCACAAGCATGGCTGTGCATCCATGACGGTCGTGAAGGGTTCTACCTATTCGACACCCATTCAGTTTTTTGCCCATTTCTTACTATTCTTGGAGCAGAATTTGCTGAAATTTTATGGAGACCTTCCTAACTTACCAACCGACAATTTGGGACTAGAATCACATGTTTTCGTGGAGAGGTGGGGAGAATGAGGTGAAAGGGCAAAACCTAGGGATTGACAGTGATTTCGGTGAGAAAAGGGTATTCCGGCGAGATTTCTTCCTCGTTTCGAGGCCGAAGATCAAGCTGTAGCGTCTCACGACATAGATCTAGTCTTCCCTCTGGTTTGATTCGATTTACATGAGAGATTTTGATGTATTTCATGATGTATACAGTAGCGTAACTTCTTTTTGGGGTTTGGGTGTAGCCCACTGTAAGAATGTTGGTTATTAATGTTTGATTTATACATTGCTTAAATTTATTTTTTTCTTATTCATGTCTAAGAAGTTTTAATCCATGATTATGTACTGCCCATGCATATTTTTGTTTTAGACGTTGTGGGAAGGACTGAGAGGTGAACCACATCGTCGGATCCCCTTAGACTGGACTGGTGATTTCGGCCACGAGAGTAGTCGAAATCACTCGAGGCGTAATAATTCTTCATAGAACCCATAGGATCTGCTTAACCCAATAAGCCACGAGAGTTGGAGACTTGGGTTAAGTTAGATATCGGACTATGGCCTAAGAGAGAACAAGTCTGTACCTTAGGAAGGGTTACATTAAGAACTTAGGTTGAACATCTTTAAACATTAGCATTATCATTCTATCATTCTTCAGTGTGGTAAAACCTAAAACCCTGATCTTCTCTCAACATCTTTAAACCCCGTTTGCTTTCTGTTTGCTTTTCACATGCTTGATTTACTTACTTGCTTGGATTTACTTTTATGCATTAGGATTTTAGTGACTTCCTTCATTATCTGATCACCTAGCTATTAATTGACTGATCAGTTAGTACTTGACCTGTAATCCCTGTTGGATTGATACTTTCTTATTACATGATAGACCGTGCACTTGCGGTACGAACCTGTCATGTTTTTGGCGCCATTGCTGGGGACTAGGGTTGTCAATATTAACACAATCAGGAAATTGATAGACTAGGTTTAGTTAGATTTCTTCTTGTTTTTATTTTGTTTATTTAATGTTTAGATACTTTTAGTCACTTTTTGTTTTAGCTGTAATTTTTTTATTTGGTGCTGGTGCTGCTAACCTCTTTTGTCAAGGTGCTTATTTATGCCCAGGAACACTCTTCGAACAAGGAAACTTGTACCAATAGACCCGGAGATAGAGCATACCTTTCATCTGATTCGCAGAAATTTAAAGAGACTTTAGCTTTCAGGAGATTTTACAAATAGTCAGACCATGGAAGCAAATGTGAATCGCTCTCTTAAGGACTTGGCAGAACCCACCATCTCTGGTGTGCACTCGAGCATCTCACGACTGGCTATCGAAGCTAACAACTTCGAGATCAAGCCGTCCTTAGTACAGATAGTGCAACAGAATCAATTTAGTGGAGCAGCCACATAAGACCCTAACCTTCATCTCTCTATTTTATTAGAATGTTGCGACACTCTAAAAATTAATGGTGCTCTCCCTGATGCTATTAAACTAAGACTTCTCCCATTTTTTCTCAGGGACCGAGCCAGAGCATGGTTGCAATCTCTACCCCAAGGTTCCATCACGACGTGGGATCAGCTATCATAGGCCTTCCTGTCAAAATACTTCCCACCTACCAAAACGGCCTAGCTGAGAAATCGAATCACAAACTTTGCTCAACGAGATGGAGAGTCCCTATATGAAGCATGTGACTGGTTCATGGAATTAATGAGGATGTGCCACATCATGGTCTACATAAATGGGTAAACATACATACTTTTTATAGTGGTTTATTATATCAAACTAGAATTTCTATAGATGCTGCTGCTAGCGGGGCACTTATGAACAAAAATTATGATGATGCTATGGAATTAATTGAGGACATGGCCCTCAATCACTATCAGTGGTTAGGAGAGCGGATTCAACTGGTGTGGAATTCAGGGAAGTTTGATCTAAATATAATTAATTCCCTAGTAGCAAATGTAGATTCACTTTCATCGAAGCTTGATACTATGAATGTTTCTACTTTTAACTCTGTGACTTGTGATGTTTGTGGAGCAACAGGGCATTCTTCTGATGATTGTCATATCTTGAGTGCCCCTTCAGAACAAGTCAATGCTATCAAGAACTTTAGAAATCAGAACGATCCCTAGGTGAGCACGTACAATCCAGGATGGAGAAATCACCCGAATTTCTCTGACAGGCTTAACCAAGGGCAAGTCCCTCTTGCAAATTTTTCTAATCCAAACTCTTCTTCTAATTTCAGGCCTCCTCCCGGAATACAACATCCATTTGCCAACCAAAGATTGCCAGACCCGCCTCACATGTCAAGATTAGAGTTGATGATGGAGAACTTTATGGCCAATCAGTTGAAGCAAAACGACAACATGAATGAGCATATTCGCTAGCTGAATCTGCAAATGGAATCCATGTCCACACATTCGAAGACCCTAGAAAATCAAATTAGCTAGCTCACTTAGCAAGCGATGACGTAACTTCAGATGCTTCCATCGGACCATCGACAATGTCGTACAAAGCCTTCCACCTTTCGACACAGCTAAAACTTCCTCTTCTCAACATAGTCAACCTTCCTCCTCTCGCATTGCAATTTGCCAACACCATTGATCCCAAGCAGTAGCATCTATCACCGCCGACCAAGTAGGATGTCAATCTTCCTCTTGTACACACCCAAGTAGGCCATTCACCTAAGGTATTTATGCTGAATTGTTGATGCCACCGACTTAGAGCCAGATGCCTTTCCTCCTCTTGTCACCACCCAAGTAGGCCATGCAAGCAGTCATCATCTCTCAGTCTCACGACCCACAATCATCTACTTTGTTTCCTCTAGTGGAAGGTTCTCTCGTACTTTGCTCTTCCTTCACTAGCAATGCCATTTATTTGTCTGATTAATGGCAGTAAAGCTCTTGAATTCATTTAAATTTGTAATTGCTATCCTGATGGGTTGCATTGACTGTAATACCCCGATTTAGTCCCACATTGGAAGTGAGAGAAGAGATTATATGGTATATAAAGCTTAGTGGACTTGCTATTGTTAACTTGGGCTTAAGCATTTTAATAAATTGGGCCACGTTGCAAATTGGCTCACCAAGTTAATAAATAGTTTGCTTACTAAGTGGGTCATAACAAATGGTATCAGAGCAAAACTTAGTCATAAGCATGGTGAGAGGCCAATAGGAAAGGACTACCGAGGATGGTGGAGCCACCATTGGGCTGATCTCACATGCTGCCGACTAAGGGATGGTGAGCTTGACGAGGACGTCAAGTCTTAAATGAGGGAGATTGTAATACCCCAATTTAGTCCCTCATTGGAAGTGAGAGAAGAGATTATATGGTATATAAAGCTTAGTGGACTTGCTATTGTTAACTTGGGCTTAAGCATTTTAATAAATTGGGTCACGTTGCAAATTGGCTCACCAAGTTAATAAATAGTTTGCTTACTAAGCGGGTCATAACATTGACACCATATTTTTTCCTGTATTTTATATGATATTTAGGCTTAATTTTATGATTTTATATAAATTTTTAGTGTTTTTACTTCCTTTGGTATGGAATATTCATTTTTCTTAGTTTTTATGAAAACACAGGTAAAATTGCATAAAAATGATGGATTTTGAAAGTTTTAAAGCTATAGCATGGTTCCCGAGGAAATTACAAAGTCGCATGTCGAATTTGGAGCGAAAATGGAGTTAGACGCAAGATTCATGGCCTTAACTGTGAGTTTTTCGCAGTCCGTGAGTTTCACGTTCAAGGGGGAGTTTTGCGGCTAAGTATAGAAGTTCATAGATACTTTCACGGTTAAGGACATGAGTCATTCATGGGCCGAGATTTTTTCTATGCATAAGAACTTATGTCATAGAAACTTTCACTACCGCAGCCGTGAATAGTTTACGGGCCGTGAGTTTTTCCGCCTCTTCTAGTTATTCACTCAATTTGGTCTCGAATCGAGTCAGAATTGAACCAAACTTTCTAGAATCCTTCCTCGATGGGTTATAAACCGATTAAACTATGAAAAGAAGGATTTTTGGAGGGTTAAGGAGACTTTTCCGGGTGAAGACGAATAGAGGCGGTAGCTAGGGTGAAAATCAATTTTCTAAGCAAATTTCAAGCGAGATATCACGCAAAGGAGGGGATTTGATGCTTCATCTTCATCACTAGATCGAGGGGAAGATTTCTAATTACTTTCCTAGTGTCTCCTTGCAATTTATTTGAGATTACATGTTAAATTCATCACAAAACATGATGTACACGATGAACATGTCTGCTTAAACATATTCGAGGATAAGGGATGTAACCCACTGACGATTCATGAATTAAATTTGTATTTTGATCTTTGTTAAGAATTATTATAGTGTTGATTTGATTTGAATTGTGTTATTTTATATTTTACTCTGGCCAAGTGCTTGTACGTCTTAAACATCGCGAGAAGAACCGGGAGGTGAATCGCGACGTTGGATCTATTCTTGTCAAACTTGTAAATTCGATCACACGAGTAGTTCGAGTTTACTTGAAGGATTTCAATGGTTTTTCTTAGAGCTTAAAGGACCTAGTTGTGTTAATTGTCATGAGAGTAGGGAATTAGTATAATCAGGTACTGGATTACGCTTCGGGAGGAGGTAATCTGTACCTTAGGAAAAATCTCTTTCAACATTATAATTTTCTGATCAAGGATTTATTTTTTATAAAATTCATAATCGTCAGCATGGTGAAACCCCGAGAACCGATCTTTTCAAAGCTGATTTTTGCCTTAAAACGCTCTACTTTTGCTGCTTTTCGTACTTAGAGTCCACACAAAAATACAACTTGAATCGTCCGAATATAAATGAATCGTATAATCAGTATTTGACCACTAGATCCTCATTGGTATTGATAATCTTATTATTATTTCGATAAAGCCATGCACTTGTGGCCGCATCATATCCCCGTAAGATCTTCTAGAAAAATAAGTTAGATCAGCTCATATTGAGAAAGAACAAACATATAAACATCTAGAATGGCTAGAATATCCTATATATGAGTAACACATAACTAATACATATATACAAGTGTAAGTATAGGCAAACTTTACATATTAATTTGAAATCCATTAAAAGCCCCTAAAACATGGATAGGTGAGCTTTAAATACAATGTTACAATGTTAGAATTGAGAATCTGAATGTGCAATGGAAATTGGCAAGAACATGAGAGTTTGTTCAAGTTTATTCTTACGCTTAGTTTATTAAACAATCTAGTTGTTAGTTTAGTTGTGATTAAAATAGATATGTAGCATAATCAAATTACTCTAAGTCTAACAGCATCACGTGTGTGATTCAAATACATTTAAAACGGTTTATTATTAAAATGAATGTTTATCTAATGAACTAAAAAATTTTAAATGTAATGTACAATTTATTCTTTTGGTTAGATGGTATAATTATATGTATCAATTTAGTTCCACTTTAGTATGTTGTACATAGGATTCTATGTGTAATAAATATTAGGATGACTCTTGTAAATGGCATAGCATAGCATAGCATAACTATTTACCCAAACACCTTCAAACTTTCTAACCGGCTACTTTTTAACGAGCACTTTTTCAACTAGCAAAAGTTAAAAGTTTTAGCTTTGCCAAACTGGCCCTAAGTCACTTCAACTTTGTTTAGTACAATTAATGTAATCAACTAAATATATGAGATATCATTTTAGTTTTATTTGCATGCATAATAATTTGGTCAAAGTTGAGTAGAGAATTGATAATAATGATTTTTTTTATGTTTTTCCAAAATTTATATACTTTTATGTTTTTCTAAATTCCACTTTGGAAACATATGATATTTGCACAACCACAATAAAAAAAACCTCAAAAGAGTGTATGGACTCTCTTTAACAATTCTTTCAAAGTGGTAGAAGGAAGATTTAGCCTTTAGATTGCTTTTGCATCAAATCAACTCACATATAGAAAAAGGAAGAAGAAGCCTGCCTCTTTGAGAAAACTTGCAGTAATAAAATCAAAAATTTGTGATAATATGTTTCTACTTATAAAGCACGGCTTAAAGGGTTTGTAGGTTAGCAGGTTTGCATGCTAATGCATGCCAACTTAAAAATCAAGTTAAATATAACAAATCTTTACCTTAACTTAAATTTTCTTCACCATAGTTAAACCACTTGCTCCATCTGCTCCAAATAAACTAAAGTGTGGGAAACACTAAACAAGTCCGAGCAAAGCTTGAAATTACCATGAAAAAGAGATTTTGTTAATACATCCACTACATTATCTATAGCACCAATCTTCTTAACTAAAATTTGTTCATTACATATAATATCACGAGCAAAATGATATCTGACATAAATATATTTTGTTCTTTCATGAAACATGTGATCTTTAGTAATATGGATGGCACTTTGACTATCACAATGGACTATTATTTTCTCATACACTGAATTAAGTTTACCAAATAACCCTTATAACTAAATGGCTTCCTTGATTGCTTCAACTATGGAAATATACTCTGCTTCTGTATTGGATAGAGCAATAGTCGATTGCAAACTAGCTTTCCAACTTGTAGTAGTATCTCCAAGAGTGAATATATAACCAGTCATGGATCTTCTCTTTTCAAAATCACCTGCATAATTTGAGTCAACATAACTAGTAACAGTGCTCTCTCTCCTTTTAAATTCCAAAAAAGAATTTGTAGTCCCATGCAAATATCATAATATCCATTTCACTGCCTGCCAATGCTCTTTACTAGGATTAGCCATATATCTACGAACAACACTAACTCCTTGTGCAATATTAGGACAAGTGTATACTATAACATACATAAGACTACCAACAACACAAGAGTAAGGAACATGTGACATATATTTTATTTCATTATCTGACTGTAGTGATATAGCAGTTGAAAGTCTAAAATAAGTATATAATGGAGTACTTACTAGTTTAGCATTCTACATACCAAAATGACCCCAAAATATTCTCAAGAAAACTTTTCTAAGACAAGAATAGTTTACCTGCAGCTTTATCTCTTATAACCCCCAATCCCAAAATTTTCTTTGCTACTCCTAAGTCTATCATTTCAAATTCACTATCTAAATCTGATTTTAACTTGTTGATTTCACACATGTCCTTAACTGCAATCAACATATCATTGATGCCTTGTATTTTTATAGTACTTTTCAGTATGTTTCTATCTTGAAACAAGGCTAATTATCATGTTTCTATATCCCATTTAAACTTATTTACTTTTTTATTTTGGAATCTTCACCTTTTCTTGAATTTTTGGAAATATAGGTGATTCCTGGTGATTCCTAGTGCTTTTTGAAGATTCTAAAGACACTGAGTGATTCTTGGTGATGAGATAAGGTTACACAACAATTTGGTGTGAAATAGAGCTTTCTATGACAATCACGACCAGGCCCTAATTATTATCTCGGGCCGTGATCATCCACCAGAACCAGTACACAGTGCCCTTTATGGCCAAACCATGACGTATTTCATGGCCCGTGATCGTCACGTCAAAATTCCATAAGTCAACTTTGATATCACTCACGGCCGGGCTGTGATTACTTTCTATGGTCATAATTGTCTCACGACTTCATCGGAAATCCACATTGTAGATCACAACCAGACCATGACTACTTTCACTAGCCGTGATGGAAGTCTACCAAAATCTACAATGCTGATCATTGCCAGGCCGAGATTATAATCACGGGACATGATCGCTTTTGCCTCTTCACCTCCCACTCATTTTTCACTCGATCGAAGGCTCTAAAAATTCCAAAACATTTAGAAAAATTCAAAAATCAAAGCCTAAGTGGAAGGCGAAGCATCATGGCATAAAAGCCCTCTTTTATGTCATGATTGGGAGGAGGAATCAATGACAGAATGCGTTAGGGCGAGAAGACCGGCGACAAGGGCTTTCAGAGGTGACTGTGGGGCGATTTCGCTGCGATTCTTCACCAAACAGGGAGGAAACATTTGCATCATCCTCTCCTATCTTCCCTTAGTCTTTGTTTCTTATTTTCTTTGTTTATTTGAGAGATCTGTGTCGAATACAAGGCTATAGTAGCTTAAACCATTATTGGGGACTCGGACAGAGTCCATTGACTTGATCTTTCATATGAATTGAACTTATCTAATGTAAATGAGTTATTTCTAAGCATATTCTATCTTTCTATGTTATTTGCATAATTTTACCTGGATCAAGTAAATTTATGTTTTGTATGCCATGATAAGTACCGATAGGAGAATAGTGATATCGCATCTGCTAGATAGGACTTTCGAATTGCTAACACGAAAGTAGTTAGGATTCATTCAAGGGTAACATAGTTTATCATATAACTTAATGGATTTGCTTAAATTGATAAGCCACGAAAGTAGGAGATCGATTTAGGTAGGTGCTGGGTTGTGCTACTGAAAGAGGGCAACTTGTACTTCAGGATAAATTCCTTATGCGATAAGCATAACTCATGCATTAGTTTCATTCAGTTCTGCTATATCAGTTAGGGTAGTGAATTTCAAAGTCCCGATATCTCTCAATTAGACATTCTTTCCATTTCTATCATTGTTGTTTCCTATTTCTTTCGTTGACAACTTCATTTCTAAAACACAAAAATTTGGTTGCTTAGCTTCTAAATATCAGAATAGTTAATACTTGATGCAGTTCCCAATGGGATCGATCTTATTGTATTAATTCGATAATGTTGTATGCTTGTGGTGCATATCAATTATCATCATAAAGTAATAAATATATAAAAGAGCGATCAATCAACTTTTAGAAGTAAACACAACTATCATTTGTAAGTGAGTCTAATCCTTGTATGCATTGAAGCAAGTTCCTAAACAATGGCATAAAAAATTTGATAAGACCATTTTATCATAAGGATTTGAAATCAATGACTCTAATAACTATCTCTACTATAGGACTACAAAGTCTTGCTTTGCTCTTTGTGTCTCTATATAGATGACATCCTTATCCACCCAAATAATATTGACATAATAAAAGACACTAAAAATTTCTATCTCTCCACTTTTGATAAGAAAGATATTGGAGAAGCTAATGTCATTGTTGGAATGAAAATAATAAGAAATCAAAATTCTATTTCTCTCTCTCTCTCTCTCTCTCTCTCAATCACACGATGTAGATAAAATTTTAGAGAAATTAAAATTTAATACCTCACCACCATTATCAACTCCTCATGACCCTTACTATCACATATTTAAAAATCAAGAACATGCTATTAGACTAGAATCTTACTATAAGACTATAGGTGTTCTCTTCTCTTCCTTGTAAATAACACTATACCAGATATAGCCTATGTAGTCTCTGGGCTCAGTAGGCACACTAATACCCCTAATGAACATCACTGTACTGCTGTTAAAAGAGTTTTTAGATACCTAAAAGGAACATCTAATTATACCTTAACATATAGTGGATTTCTTTTTGTCCAAGAAGGTTTTTGTGATGCTAATTGGATTTCTAATTCCAATGATGTCAAATCTGCTTCTAGATATGTTTTTAATCAAGGTGGTGGTGCCATCTCCTACCAATTCACTATACAAACTATCATATCTACGAGCACCATGGAGGGATGGTTGGTTGCTCTTGATCAAACTTGCTTAGAAACTGAGTGGACATATTAAAATAAGGCAGAAAACAATCATATGGTTTTCTACTCTTGGTATAGTTTCTTTGTCATATGTTAAAAAAGACAATAATCTTACTGATTGCCTCACAAAAGGTTTGATTCAAACCAAAGTGATGGCTGCGTCTAAGGGAATGGGGATTAGTCCATAATGGGCCCTACTAGAGTGGCAACCTAACGTCCGTGATAGGTAGACACTGGAAAGAGGTTGAATGGGTAATAATAAACTAATTGGTTGGCTAAGGAGTACAACATAAATATTATAAAAACACTATGGAATTTATTGGGGTAATATTTAAAGACTCCAATACCCTATTGCTATGGTGCTTTTGTACTCCTATGTTGAGTGAGGGAGAGTCTATGACTCTAAAAAAGACCTGAAGGTATATCCTAAGAAGTGACACTATACATTTCCTCATAAGGAATCTCATATATGTGAGTTTCCCTGTATGGTCGTGGACTCGAAATTGGACAATTCTAGCACATTCACATGAACACAAGACACTCGCACATGAATAAAAAGGCATAACCTCGCATCACACTTAGTTGTATTCGATTTATAGAACACTCCCCTTTTTACGGTTTTTTAATTGGTGCCTTGGATCTTCAGATATTGCATCACAAAAATCGCGCTTTAGAGCAGCTGCGGAAGACTCGTTCAAATTCATAATTACGGCCGTAATTTTGGTTACGGCAGGGCCGTAATTTGGTTATGTGAATTCTGGGCCGAAAATATGGTACCGTGAAAAATATTATGGCACTGCCATAATTTCTTCTGTGTAATTCTGGGCAAAAATATGGTACCGTAATTTTCATTACGGCAGGGGTGTAATCTAGGCAGAAAATTACAGCCCATAATAAATATTACACCCACGGTGTAATTTTTGAACTTGCTCTGATTTGCATGAAAATTGACGAGCGGCTTCGTCTCGATGTCTGGAATTCATTCATGTGCTCAAATCTTTCAAAATCCATCAAAATATGGCACTTTTTACTTGAAAATCATCAAAAATAAGAAATGGTGTAGATTCCACAATATTTGACAAATAAGGCTTAAAAACAAGCAAAAGAGCATGAATATGACACAAAAAGACCAATGAAATGACACAAAATATTCTATGAATTTTGGTGTCATCACTCATCTCGACTCATAATGTGCATCAGTGATGCATGGTACTCCCAAATAGATCCGAATCGTCCATTGATTCGATCTAAGGTTATCTTATCAATATGGAGTCTCTAGCGTCTAGGTGTGTGACCCTGTAGGTCCCTCAAACGTTGGTAGTCATGACCTAATCATCATAAGCAGTGAGTGGTACCTAGCAGTGCATCGCTGCTACCCAAGTCATTGGAATAAATGTTGTCATTGACAACCTCAAAACTATGATAAGTTATACAAGTATACATGTCCCTTGGCTAGGCTGATTGTCTAGATTGGACAAGCATGTCACACTTGTTTATTCCAATCATGACGGTCATGACTAAATTAGGCTAAACCTGGGTGTGGCCACACAGTTTCAGCCATGCACCATCTAGGGGCCCTTGGACATCAAGCTTCCCGTAAGGAAGGGGCAAATCCTCTATTGGCGAGATACAGCTCTCATATAGCTGAAGACATACCCAATGACAACCGTTATGACCTCCCTATTATAGCGAGGCATTAGGTTGTATTAAAGTATATCCCATACCATACAGAGTTACAATCTCCCTCAAGTCAAAGGACAAATACAACTCTATCACTGTGAGATTTTTCTTGAGACCCCAAGAAGATTCCTCACATCGGGGTGGTCCAGTATATTGATAGGGCCTAGACAGCTGCTACCGCAAGTGCACAGTCTATCGCATAATAAATAAGATCGAACCCATAGGGACTAGGGTCAAGTACTAACTGATCGGTCAACTCGTAGCTAGGTAAATGATTAAGGGAGAAATGGCTAAAATCCTAGTGCAAGTAATTAAACTAAAACAAACTTAAGTCAAGCAAAGCAAACGGGGTTTTAGATCTATGAGAGATATTCAGGGTTTTAGGTTTCACCACACTGAAGCATGCAGAAATATTAAGGTTTGATATTTTAAATTGAGTTTTATCTAAGTTCTCAAGGTAATCCTTCCTAGGGTACAGACGCGCTCCCTCTCAGGACACGGTCCGGTATCCAACTTAACCCAAGTCTCCTACTCTCGTGGCTTACCGGGTTAAGTTGGATCCAATGGGATCTGTGAAGGATTAGGGTTCCTTGGGTGATTTCGAGTGCTCTCGCTAAACGAAATCACCAGTCCAGTCTAAGGGGTTCCGACGACTGTGGTTCACCTCTCAGTCCTTCCCACAACGTCTAAGACATGCATACATATGGCTAGTACATAAACACAAAATAAAACATCCTAGACATGAATAAGAACAAAGATAAGTAAAGAAATATATAGATCAAACCATAGTATTCAACATTCATACAGTGGGCTACGCCCAAACCCTGAAAAGAAAGTTTACGCTATCGTATACATCATGAAATACATCAAATCTCTCATGTAAATGAATTCAAACCAAAGGGGAGGGTAGATCCGTGATGGAAGAAGGTCCAGCACGAAGATCCACGCTGGAACGACGAAGAAATCAAGCCGGAACAGTGTTGTAGCCCAAAAATCGCCCGAAAACCCTAGGTTGTCACCCTTTCACTTTGTTCTCCATAACTGCTTGATCAAATCTGATGATTCTGGTCCCAAAACGTGCGTATCCAAGTTGGAAAGGTCTCCCTAAAATTTCGTTCAATTCTGAGCTAGGAATAGAATGTTATGGCCGAAATACCGAGCACCTATCGAAGCTGCGCGAGGCGATGCACGTCCGTGTATCGGTGCACGGGTGCGCCCGTGCACGGCTCGGTTGCTGGATAACTTATGATTCACGGCCATGCATGGATGCATAGACATCCCTGTGTACAGCTCGGTGAAGCCTGGATAGACAGATCATGCACGGACGTGCATGGGTACACACCCACGACTGTGCATCCTGTAGAAAACTCCGATTGGGCTGAAATTTGGCGTGTAGCTTCGTCTCATCATGGGAAATCGTCCCATACCTTCAGATTCTCCAAATTCCATCGATTTTGAGGCCAAAAACCTACATTTTCATAAAACAAGGGAAAAGTGAAGACTCTGAAGAATATGAAGCATTTGAGTGCATAAATGAGACAAAGCATGCATTTTACTCCAAAATAATAACAGAATTAAGTCACGAAATATCATATTTTTGTATGTAATCATATATCTCCCTTGATATACCCATATACCTACGTTAAGCAACCTATGCTAACCAGCGCATATACGAGTCTTGCTTATACCATGGCTGTCCCATATCCACCATGGCACTTGAGTCGGGACATAGCAAACTGAGATATAAATATCTCGAGGGACATTGTCATGAAAACATACACGTGCGCAGATGTATAATAAACCATGACAACGACAATGCCTGGATATCTATAATTATCGATGAAAGTAGTACAAAATGTCAAGCCCAAAAATAGGTCTTAGGGCATAACATTAAGTAGGACGCTGACACAAGGAGCTTATGCCAACCAAGTAGGATGTCAATCTCTCTCTCATTGACACCCAAGTAGGCCGCTAACACAAGGAGCATATGCCGAACTGTTGATGCCACCAAATCCAAGCCAGATGCCTTTCCTGCTCTTGTCACCACCCAGCTAGGGCATGGAGCTTGCGGTCATCATTCTCTCAGCCTTACAACCCACAATCATCTACTTTGTCTCCTATAGTGGAAGGTTCTCTCGTACTTTGCTCTTCCTTCAATAGTGAGGCCATTTTTCATCAGATTAATGGCAGTAAAGCTCTATAAATCATTTAAATTGTAATTGCTATCCCCGTATGATCTTCTAGCAAAATATGTTAGATCAGCTCATATTGAGAAAGAACAAACATATAAACATCTATAATGGCTAGAATCTCCTATATACAAGTAAGACATACAAATATACAAGTGTAAGTATAGGCAAACCTTACATATTAATTAGAAATCCATTAAAAGCCCCTAAAACTTGGTTTGGTCAGCTTTAAGTACAATGTTACAATGTTAGAATTGAGAATCTGAATGTGCCATGGAAATTGACAACAACAGGAGAGTTTGTTCAAGTTTATTGTAATGCTTAGCTTATAGATTACTAAATATTTTTATATGCATTATTAGTATATTAAAATAAAAAATTTAAATTATATCATTAAAATAACGTTCATTACTAGTTATTAGAATAACATACATGAATGAAAATACATTATAGAATGTACTAGTTTAAATAAATTTATGTTTCTTTCAACTTTTGGAAATGGTTTCTTTGTCAATTTTGTGTCTACATAGATTCCATACTTTTCCAACATGATTATTTTTGTAAAATATATAGTTGTATTTTTTACATGTAATATAAATAGTATAATTCTTATGTCCTAATCTATCTTTCTATAAAGAAGAATAAACAATTAAAGTAGCTAGAATAACATCTATTTAATATAAATATGTGATGACTCAAAAATCAATAGTAAATTTTATATTGAATGTTTGGTCATTTTGAGACATATTTATGCTCTTTTGCATATTTTTAAACTTAATTGGTCAATATTTTTGGAATCTACACCTCTTCTTGCTTTTGTTATATTTCAGGGAAAAACGATCAATTTATGATAGATTTTGAGGCATTTGTGTGCACAAATGAATTCGTGATGATGAGACGAAGCTGCCCGTCATTTTTCGGACAAAACAGAAATTCACAGAAAGATCACGACCGTGATCTGAAGGGGACGTGGTTAAAATCACTGCCGTGATTGTTTCGTTTGGTGCTTTATTCCGAAAATTCACAGTAAGAATCACGGCCCAACCATGATTATTTCCACGGCCATGGTTTCATGGAGATTTTTCCACATAGAGTTTCACGGGCATGCCGTGATTAAAAACACGCCCGTGACTTTATTCCATAAATTCACAAAAGGAACCATGGCCCTCCGTGGTTATTTGCACAGCCGTAGTTTCATGGAGATTTTTCCATAGAGAGTTTCACGGGCATGCCATGATTAAAAACATGACTGTGACTTTGTTCCAAAAAAAAACACAGAAGGAACCACGACCCTGTCGTGGTTATAATCACGGCCGTGATTCTAAATCAATCACGTGTTTAGCCGAGTCTTCAGCTGCCCTATTCAGTTCGATTTTTCCATCATCGAATTAGAAGATCCGGAGCCCTAATCAGGAAAACAAAAAGTGCAGGATTGTTCTATAAAACGAGAAGAATATTTCAAGCCCATCATCCCTAATTTTGATCAACTGCACAGAGAGAGAGATAAAGAGAGGCACTGCAGCGGCAGGGTTCCTTCTTAGGAAGCAACTGGACCATCTCCGGCGATCAAATTCTCAAGGAAGGTGCACTTCGTGGAGGAGAAGATACATAGAAGCTTTCAGATCAAAAGGAATTCGATTGGAGGAGAAATCAGCAAAATTGTTGATGCGGCTACTATTCAGAAGTTGTTCTTCAAGCAAAATCACGGGTTGTGAAATATTTCACACCCCTGTGATAATCAGTAGACCATTGTTTTTTTTCCTACTTACAAATTTTGATTTTTCTAAAATGATTTATTATTGTATTTCCTCTATCATGATTTCGTAAAAACCTTTTGGGATAGGGGGAGTAATCCTCTTAATTTCTGAAATGACTAGATAACATCTATTTTGTCAGTTGTTCTTTGATATGATAATTTTACTTAAGTGATTATTGTCTTTAATCTTTTCTTGTTTCAAAATATGAGCATGCTTTTAGAGTTTGTAATATGGACCAAGAGGTGATTTACAAAACTCGAACCCTTAAATCATGGTTTTAGGAACTTTGGCTATGAGAATAGATTTGTTCTAAATTCCTAATTTTTGAAGCATATTTACATGATAATATTTTGATCTAGGAAGTTTTATTGATTTAAACATGATAATATGGACCAAGAAGTGATTTAGATTGTTGGAAACCCTTAAGTAAAACTCGTAAAGCTAAGATATGAGAGTATTTAATTTTGCTTGAGAAGTTGACATTGAAAGTTAAGCCATGAGAGTGATTTTAATTCTCTTGTCTAGTTTACTTTTATTAAAACACTGAATAGCAAGTCATGAGAGTGAAGGTTGCTCCATGTAAATTGTGCATCTGAGAAGATGCAATTTTATTATAAGTAAACTTTTCTTTATCATGATTAGAATAAACTGACAAACACTCATTTATATCTAGTTACAGAAATTAAGTGGATGAAACCCTAGTCCCAATTTACTCTCTGATAATCCGTAACAATTTCCGGTCGTGTGTTTTATTCTTATTTCATTGTATATCGTCTGCTTAACTAGTGAGAACTTGGTTATTTGGTAACATATAGGTCTCTGTGGTTTCGATATCTTTTATTACTTTGATATATCCATACACTTGCGGACACATCAATATGCCATAAGTGGAGTATTATTTTCCCAAATACTCTATTTTTAATTACAATAAATTTATATGCCTCTAAAACAATCTTAATTCCATTCTTATATTATAGGTTAGCATACAACATGTTCATTTTAGTACCAAGTACATGAAAAGCAAATGAAATTAAGTTCCAGCATTCTGTTTGCCTAGAATCATAGCACAACACTTCTTTAGATTACTCCATTTCATTGTAAACTTTGAACATCATCTTGTTATTGCAAACATGTATGGTAGCACCAGAATCCAATCTCTAGTCTTTTGACATAGCAATATTATGCATGTGAAGCTTTGTAATCAAAGAAACATACCCTTTATTTTCTATCTCCACTATAATAGTCACATGGTTGTTTTTGTCACATCCTTTCTTTACTAACATTCTTTTATATAGTTGGTTTTCTTGTATATAATATCTTCACATTAAAATTGTTTTGAGGACCACTAGAGGAATTTCCCACATTTGGAGCAATAGAGACTTGGTTCACCCTTGATTCTAAATTTAGTTCATCTACGGTTTGATTCTCACGCTAAATATGCTAAGTGTGTGGTGAACTTCTTTATTATATATGTCTCACTAGAGTGTATGAGTTTCCTTCTATAGTTATTCCAAGTTGAAGAGAGTTTTAGTAGTAGATTGCATTAGAAATTTCAATTTGCAAATTAGTCACATTTAAGAAACAAGAATCTCCAAAACTCTTGGTTGATCCATAATAATCAAAAAAAGAAAGAAAGTTAATTTGAAGTACTTTAATGCCAATAATCTATATGTTTTTTCTTCATGCGATTGTTTTTAGATTCAACTGCAATATATACTTCTTTTGATTCTTGTAATTTTGATAGACATCATATAACCTACTTATAATAAAGTTGAGAATGTAATCTCTACACAACATCTCAGGAAATTATGAAATCATATTCATGTTACATGCCAAATAATAAGGCTTTCTCATGGATGGACCATACTAATTGAAAGCTAAGGCACTGGATGACCACAAAAAGTCCTCTTCCTTTGGTACAATCGACTAAGCCCTTTTAGTGTTGGCCTTCTCATTTGGACTACCACATGTTTGCTGGTAGGAAGCTGGGTAGAAAAAAAAAGAGAGAAAGAAAGAAAGGTACTACAACCCCTTTTGCTTTCATGGTATCAAAATATGTATTTACACTCTCTAGAATCAACTATAAATTGGTGTCTACGAAATAGAAAAGGTTCTTCATGGTGAGAAGCGAAGATATCTAATTTTGTCGCTGTGTGTAGTATGCGCCATCGAACTAATGTGGTTTGATAATTTGCTATTCAAATTGTATAGTCATGTTATGATTTAAGTCTGCTTCCATCATGAAGAATGCCTCTATAAGTGATAGAAAAATCTAAAATTGAATGTGGCTTGGAAATCTCTTTCAGAAACATACACAGATAATTATAATTATTTTTGTAATTCGTAATATCAAAATGAAGCAATTTACATTATGAATAGTTATGTTCAACTAATCCAACTATCTTGTGAGTTCAATTGTTAAAATTATTCACACAAAACCTCCAAAATAAATAAAATAAATAATAATTATGGTATTGATTGATTCGCAAAGGTAGGGCTTTCCATTTGGGTCAACCTGAACTAAAACAAACTAGTTCAGTTCAACATGAATATTATTTTGAGAATTTGATTAAAACCCAAATTAAACTAATTTTATAAAAAATTGATGTATAACAAAATAAAAAATTTTAAGTTCTATTTGGTTTGATTTCAACTGAATTGATTTCTTATTATATTTATACATTTGAAAAAAAATATTTTTTTAATAAAATGATACTATAATTTAAAAAAATTAAATAATAATTATTTACTTTTAGTTTAAGCGGTTGAAGCAGAAAAGTTTATCGTGGAACTAAAGCCAAAACTCCCTAGTGAAGCCTTTGAATGTTGATTCTACAATTTTCTTTTGTTTCTCTTGTAGTTTAAGTGTGATTAAAGCCTTTTATATGTGTTGAACAAGCTTTATGAGCACTCATTATTGTTGTATTCATTGCTCATTTTTTTTTATGTTGCAAATTGAACTCCTTGAAGCACCTTGTAGCAGTTCATAGATGATATATTAACAACTTAGCTAGTGGCATATCTAGTACCTAACATACCTTGGCAGCGTCATGGCATATCTAGTACCTAACATACCTTGGCAGCATCATGGCATATCTAGTTTATTATAAATTTTAAACATTATCTAGTAATTGCAAATATGTGTAGTGGGGCTAAAGTCCAACCACATCTTTTAACATAGTAACAGTAGCCATGTGAAATTCTATAATCATAGGGAAATACAATTTATTTTCTATCTCTACCATAATGGTCCTATGGTTACGTATTTTTTAAAGGGAATGAATTTTTTTTCGTCTTATTCTTTTTTTACCTACATTTTTTCCAATGTATACATTCTTTTATATAGTGCCTTCACATTAAGATTGTTTTGAGGACTACCAAAGAATTTCCCCATGTTTGAAGCAATAAAGACTTGGTTCACTCTTGAATCCAAAATCAGTTCATTTCTGATTTGGTTCTCACACTTAATTTGCAAGTATGTAATTAATGGCACTACTATTAAAAGTCTCAATATAATGTTAGATTTTTCCTTTTATAATCATTCCAAGTCGAAGGGGCTTTGATAGTGTTGCTACCATTTGGATTGAATTCGAAATATTAAATTACAATTCTGCCATTTGAGAAACAAGAATCTTGAGCTCTCCAACTAGATTCATAATAGGGATATTATCATAAAAAGTAAATTTGAAATACTTTAATGACAAGAATCTCTGTGTCTTTCTTCATGTATGTCTTATAATTTTGATAGAAATCACACAACTAACTTGTAGGAGAGTAGAAAATGTAACCTCTAAAACATAGCTTGTTTGTCTCTCGCTTTACTTTACCTGCAACCAGTTTTGCTTTCACAACATCACAATCTATTTGTACACTCTCTAGAATTGACTGAAAATTATGCTCTAGTAGATAGAAGAGCTTCAACACAATGAAAAATATATTTGATCATGCCAGTGCATATAGTTTGCATCACTCCCTTGAAATTTGACCTTCATGTTAGGATTTAATCTTGGGAATCCCCAGGCTATTTTAAAATCGATAAACGCAACAAAAGAAGCCCAAAACAGGATTCCTAGTTCAACAAGGACCTTTCTTACAAGGGATACACCAGATGTGATAGGGTATATACCTTTAGCAAATATGAGGTTGTGGATGCCGACGATGGAGACGCGCGATCGCCCGTCCTCTATGCTCGTGCACACACGGACTACTTTGAGACTCCTCTTCTCTATGCACATGCTAGCCTCGGGAGAAGAGATCCATGCCAAGAGAGTGATCCCTCTTGCTTGCGCCAACCTCCTAGAACTTGCGCCACGAGGATGTCCTCCAAAATGCGCCACCACAGGGTGCACCAACAAGGAGAGATTTCTCCTTCCTTCAAGTGCAAACCAAAGAGGAGATGAGCTAAGGAAGGAGGCTGCCTTCTTCTCTTCTTCTTTCGCCAACAAGGGCTGATCACCAAGAGGGGTGACAACCACAAGGGGCAGCGACAAGGAGGAGAGTAGTGGCTAGGGTTGAGAGAGGAGAGGTCTAGGAGGCTAGGGCTTAGATCAAGAGAGATGTCTTCATGTATATGCTTAACCCCTGCTTTTATAGAGTTTAGTTGTGGCCCCACAACTTAAGCAATGAATTAATTAAATAATTATTTCATTTAATCTGAATAAAATATTCATACATGTGCCAACAGCTATGGGCCCATCTAGATCAAGTCATTAAGCCATCGAATCAATTAGATGCAAACACGAGTTTTCACCCGTCGACTGAGACTTAGTCAATCGGAGTCAAAGGAGGACACCAGAGGTCAACCATGGTCAACTTGATCACTAAAGTCTATAAGACTCATCCCGACTCATTTTGTGCATCACTAAAGTCTATAAGACTCATCTCGACTCATAATGTGCATTAGTGATGCATGACACTTCCAAACAGATCCAAATCGTCCATATATTTGATCTGAGGTTATCTTATCAATTTGGAGTCTCTATCATCTAGGTGTGTGACCCTATAGGCCCCTCAAACGTTGGTAGTGATGACCTAATCATCACAAGTAGAGCGTGGCACCTAACAGTGCATCGCTGCTACCCAAGTAATCGGAATAAATGTTGTCATCGACAACCTCAAAACTGCGATAAGTTACACAAGTATACATGTCCGTTTGCCAGGCTGATTGTCCACAATGGACAAGCGTGTCACACTTGTTTATTCGAATCTTGATGGTCTTGATTAAATTAGGCTAAACCTTGGTGTGGCCACACACTTTCAGTTATGCACCATCTAGGGGCGCATGGACATCAAGTTTCCCTGCAGGGAAGGGGCAAATCCTCTATTGCCAAGATGCAACTCTCATATAGCTCAATGTGGCTTAGAGAGAATTATATATATATTTTAATAATTCTTAATACCAACATGAAGCAATTTACATTTCGAATAGTTAAGTCCGACTGATGCAACTATCTCCACAGTTGAATTGATGCAATTATTCACATACAACCGCCAAAATTAATAATTATGGTATTGATTGAATCGTTGAAGGTAGGGCTATCCACTTGCCTCAACTCAAATTGAACCGAATTGGTTTGATTCAACCCAAATTTTTTTAATATATTTTTTTTTAAAAAAATGAATTGATTTTATAAAAAATAATATCTAGCTGAACCAAAAATTTCAAGTTCGGTTCCATTCGACTTAAACTGAATTAAGTTACTAATATATTTTTATATTTTTTAAAATATTATAATATTATAAGATAAAATTATAAAAATAATTATTTAATTTTGGTTTAATCAGTTCAAACCAAAATTTTATTGTGGAACTGAAAACTGACCTAATTTTTTTTTAAAAATTTCAATCTGAACCTTATTGAACCTGTTTGGGATGGAACAAAATTTTGTTCGATTTGGGTTCTCGAGTTGACCTGGCAAATGCATAGCCTTATCGAATGGCCCCAAGGTGCCATGCAAGCAATTATGTTATGAAGCCTTTGAAAGTTACAGTTACAATTTCCTTTTGCTTCCCATTGTCATTAAAGTGTGAGCAAAGCCTTCTTAATGTGTTGAACAAGTTTTATGAGCACTCATTAGTGATGTCAACACAAGCTTTATGACACTCATTAATGATGTCTTTAGTGCTTATTTTTATTTTTTATTTTGCAAATTGGAAACCTTGAAACACCGTGTAGCCGTTCACAAATGAAAAAGTGCTCTTTATATCACACTCAAATTTTTATAGATTATTTTAGTGCGATATTAGGCTTTATAAATTTTAAATTGTTATAGTAAATTACATTGATTTCTAAATTACAACAAGTGATTAAGTAATTAAGTCATTTGAACTTTGTTTAGTAATATTAATTTAATCAACTAAATATAGGATATATTATTTTAGTTGTTTTGGAATGGATAACATGTGGCTTATGAATATATCATAATAATCTATGTTAGTGGTAAGAAAAAAAAAATGAAAATTCATTATGAAAACCTTATTATTTAGTCACTTGAAAGGTAATCTATGTTAGTGGTTTTATAAAAACATTATATAACAGCATATTCGTTATTCAATTTATGTCAACCACCAAAACATTTGTATTATACAAATGTTAGAGATTTTTTAATTAATAAATCATTGTAATTAATTCTTTAAATTTACACATTGTTCTACCAGCAACACAATTAGGGTGAATTATATGTTATTTAAAGCTCTTATTAAATCTAAAATCGCATTAATATGTTTTTATGTCAAGAACATTTCAATATCATTTTTAATTTGTCATTACTAACAATAATGAATTACATATTAAAAACTAAAACATTCTTTGACTGATGGATAATCAATGCTAAAATACCTTGTATATGTGTAATTTCTTAGGAGACATATAGGTTTTAGAAAACCTCCTCTGATCCCATATGTAGTGATAGATATATAGAATAAGATAGGCACATTTACGGCTAAGAAAATGTGAACATATAGTTAAAAACTTGGAAATATTGTCACAAGTATGATGTTATGTTCAATAATTCTACGTTTGCTACATTCCTTATTTTAAATATGCATTATTGAGTTTAATACAAAAGCTGTAGATGATTGGTGTTTGTTGTCGAACTGATTCAATTATCTCCTCTGTTGAATTGATGAAAATATTCACATACAACTGCCAGAAATAATAATTATGGTATTGATTAAATCGCCGAAGGTAGGGCCATCCATTTGCCTCACCTCAAATTGAATCAAATTGGTTTGATTCAACCCAAATTTTTTTTATAGAGTTTTTTTAAAAAAATGAATTGATTTTATAATAAATAATATTTAGCTGAACCAAAAATTTTAGATTCGGTTCCATTCGACCTAAACTGAATTAAGTTAGTAATATATTTTTATATTTTTTAAAATATTATAATATTATAATATAAAATTTTAAAAATAAATATTTAATTTTGCTTTAATCAGTTGAAACCAAAATTTTATTGTAGAACTAAAAACTGACCTGAATTTTTTTTTAGAATTTCAATCTGAAGCAAATTGAACCTGTTTGGGTTGGAACAAAATTTTATTCAATTTGGGTTCTCGAGTTGACGCGGCAAATCGATAGCCTTATTGAATGGACCCAAGGTGCCATACAAGCAATTCTCTTATGAAGCCTTTGAAAGTTACAGTTACAATTTCCTTTTGCTTCCCATTGTCATTAAAGTGTGAGAAAAGCCTTCTTAGGCCCAGTTTGGGGTTACTTCTGCTTTTAGCTTTTGCTGGTCAGGGAAATATGTTTTAGCTTCTTCTGGCTACTGAAGTACCCAGTTGTTTGGTTCAACAACTGTACTACTAAGCAGAATAAACTACTATGCTGTAATATTAAGTAGAGACTTATATTTATCTAAGTAAAAATAAATAGTTAAATTAATAAATAATTAGTGAAATAAATAAATAGTTAAAAAATTAAATAAATAAATAGTTAAACAAATTAAATAAATAATTATTTAAATAAATAAATAATTTGTTAAATAAATAAATAATTAGTTAAATAATTAGTTAAATAAATAAATTAAATAAATAATTAGCTAAATAATTAGTTAAACAATAATTAGTTCAATAAATAAATAGTTAAATATATTAAATAAATAATTAGCTAAATAATTATTTAAACAAATAATTAGCTAAATAATTAGTTAAATAGATAAATAATTAGTTTAATAAATAAATAGTTAAGCTTGCATCGCCGCTCGAAGTTGGATGCGCGATGCGAGCTCTATGGAAGCTAGTGCTCACGTCGCCGGACTAGGAGCTCGCCGGCCGAGGGGGGAGGTAGCGAACGGCTGGCTGGGGGCTCCGGCTATGGGTCGCAAGCGAGGAGGAGGCAACAGACGCTAGAGCAGAAGAGTCGAGCGGCGAGCTCTGTGGAAGCCGGTGCTCGAATCGCCAGACCAGGAGCTCGCCGGCCGAGGGGGGAGGCGGCGGACGGCTTGTTGAAGGCACCGGCTACGGGTCACTAGCGGCGGCGGAAGGTTCGAGCGGCTACAGGTCGCGAGCGGCGGAAGATTCGAGTGGCGGAAGAGTCGAGGACTCATATCTGTGGCGTCTCGTAACTAAGTCGAGGTCGTCGCCAATCCTGGAAGCAGATCTGTCGGCGGCTGAAGGGGCGGTGGGGACGGCGGGCGATGGAGAACGCGACTAGATGATAGGTGTTTTCTTTCGGAATACGAAAAGCGGATCCACTTTTTTCCGGAGGCTGGTTTTCCCCAGCTTCCACTGTAGATGATAGATGTTTGTTGTATGTATTCTTGAGTTTAATACAAAAGCTGCAGATGATAGTTGTTTGCTGTATGTATTCTCTTTTGTTTATACATATTTAGAGAGAAGATTGTGCACAAGTAACTAAGAAGTGATTTGGCGTTTATGATAAATATTTTATGTTCTTCATTGATTTTAATTTTGCAATTAAATGCAATATAATTAAGTTTATATGTTTCATACCTATAATTCATCCGTTAATAGGTTTTTTTCTACATCAGTTTAACAACAAAGTTATTTAGATGAGTGGAATTCAGAATCTAGAGTAAATCAAAGAAAGTAATCCTTAGGTCATATCCGGCACTAAGTTTACTTAAATTATGGCTATGCATCCCCTTCGTCTTAGTCTCACACTTTTCTTTGTCGTGGCAATATTTCTTTCACCAACAATTGCTCGCGAACTTCCTTCTCCACCACCTTCAAATAATGATCAATTGTCTAATATAATTTGTAAGTAATTATAACATTTTTCTTATTATTATCTTAATTGTCTTGAAAATTCTCAATTTTTATTTTTACAAACTGAAAAATCAATCTGCTTAGTGTTTTGGTTTATACCTTCTTAATAATCTTAACAATTCAAATATATATACATATATATTATATTTAGAATGTATTAAATATTCAATTGCTTGGAATTTTTGGCATAATGAATTTTGCATATTAAATATAAACTTCAATTTATACATTATTTAACTTCAATTTTTGTATTATACAGCTTCCACGTATCTTGGAGAAAAAGGTGGATACAAGTACATACTTTTCAAGGTGAATCCATTCTTATTGCCTCGACTTGCTAATGATTTGTCACCAACTATTTATTAAGCAATACTTGCAAATTTATGTAATACTTGCTATGAAAGTTTGATTGTCGTTTCATCATAATAAAATCAAATATTTATATGTTATTTTAGTGAGACATTAGACTTTATAAAATTTAAATTGTTGTTATTATGCATAATGAATTACATTGATTTCTAAACTACAAGTGATTAACTAATCGAGTCATTTGAAACAAAAATATAAACATCATTTTATTATTATTATTATTCTTTATTTTTGGACATGCATAACATGTGGCTTTTGAATGTATAATAATAATCTATATTAATGGTTAATGAAACAAAAATAAGAAAAATTCATTAAGGAAACATTATTGTTTGTTCAATTCAATCCAACGTATCTATATAAGTAATGGGGCATCATTATTCATACATGGTTTTATAAAAATATTATATAATAATATATAAAAAAAGTTATTCAACTTCTGTGAACCACCATATATATATATATATATATATATATATATATATATATATATATATATATATAACATAAAATTATCATAAATAAATAATTGTGATTAATTCTTTAAATTTACACGTTAAAATTATTTAGAACCCCTGATTAAGTCTAAGACTACATTAACATGTTTTTATCTCTAGACCACTTCAATATTTTTTAATTTTTTATTAATAAAAATAGTGAATTATAAATTAAAAACTAAAACATTGTTTAATTCATCAATGATCAATGCTAAAATAGCTTGGAGGCGTGTTATTAATATATTTTACTTTTAAAGCATTGTTGAACCAAAATACCTTCTCAATTACAAAAATGCCCCCAAAGATTGAAATAGTTTAGAGAAGAGTAACTCACAAATCTTGTTTACAAAGAAAATATTAAAATAACTCAGAAAATGTGTGTATATAATAATTGTAGTCTGCATTAGAAAAAAAGGGGCTAAAGCATGACCATCATTCTAAATCAACTGTAAGTAAATTAATTGTTCTTAGATAGTGTGTACTAGTCTGACTCTAGTTTTGAAAAATGCTAACAATTTCCTCACGAGTTAGCAATATTGTTGAGTAAGCCTCTCCCCGGTACTATACATAGCGCTCATAACAAAATCAAGAACATGAATAACATGGTGCAAGTTATCAATTAATTGTTCTTCAATCAACTGAACTGAACTAGAATATAACTATACGTAAATCAATTGGAAGCAAGACCAACAATATTCATGCATGTAACAATCAAGGGCTTTGACAATGAAATTATGTACTACTTTAGAGGTGTCAAGGACTTATTTTATAAAATCCTAACAGGTTTGATTTAATTCAATATCTACTAATAGGTGCAAACAAGTAGATTGATTGATCTGCATTATTAATGGGGATGTGCATCAGGATTTCGGTACTAGTACTAGTAATAAAATTTTGGTACCGAACTCACGAACCATTATCCTTTTATGTACCAATAGTGGTACCAAAATTCCAAAATTTATATTAGTACTGGTACCGAGTTAAGTTCTTTCTAATACCAAGTACATGAAAAATATTAACAAGAGTGAGTTTCCTTCCTAAGGAGCTGTTAATAACTTTATAACTGTGCTAAACTGTGTAGTGATGTACTACATTGTACTGTTAAAATTTATAAGATGTTTGATTAATAACTTTTTAACTGCTTTTAAAATTTAAATAACAAATAAATATATTATTTTAAATTATTTAAAATAATAATATATTTTATTTTTATTTAGCATTAAAATTTTGAATTTTTGAAAATAATAATACTTAAAATTTTAAATGAAACCATGTGAATTATTTTTTCAAAGAAATAGAAGCTGCAAAAGCATCAAATTGTAGTTTTCCCTACTTATGCTTTTTTACTGCATTTTTCTGCTTCTCCTTTTTATTACTAAACAATTTTCTACCTGCTTTGCACTTAACAGCTACATAAAAGAAGCTTAAAAGCAAGGCCAAACATGTTAGAATTTTTGGTCTAACATTATTGATTTATGAGAACATTTGTTAATTAATTAATGGGCCCATAACATCTCATTATTGAATGTGAAAGACGGCCGGTGTAGCCCACAGGTTTTAAAAGGAATCACTATTGGATATTGGATTCTGCACCCTGGGTTTGAGGGAAATCCTTATTGGATTATGGATTTCACACCCGAAACCCAAAACTCTTTTATGGGAGGAGCTTAGGGTTTTTCCATTATAAATATGGGCTAGGTCCCCACTTATATCCTCGATCGTTTCATCTCCTCCCATTGAGAGCCGTCTAAAGAAGGATAATGATGACATCAAAATATATAGTATATTTTGTATCATTTTCTATACCTTTTCATGCTAAATTGAAGATCTTTTGCTTATTTTCATGCTGAATTTATGAAATATTGCAAAGTCTACTTCTATTTTGGTTTTTCATGATTTTCAGGTAAAAAGACACTATTTTGAGGCATTTTCAAGCAAAATCAAATACATGGAAGAGTTACCATCATCAAGAGGAGATCACTTGACAAATTTCACGCAAAACGGAGCAACTCACCAAAATACGGTGGTGCCGTAATCTATTTTACGGTATCTTATTTTCGTACGCTACCGTAAAATCAAGAGCACTGCCGTAATTTGGTGGATTTTCGGAATAGAATATTTTGTGATTTTATGGCACTGCCATAATGAATTACACAGGCCGTATTTTCCGGACACTTCAGACCAGAGAACGCAAGCGATTTTACGGCACTACCGTGAAATATTACACTACCGTATTTTGGAGCGCATTCAGAACAGAATACAATGCTAAAATTATGGCACAGCCGTAAACTATTTTATGTTACCATATTTTGAGCAATTTATGACCAGAAAGTTGCCCAGAAAATACGGCACTACCGTAATATATTTTACGGTACCGTAATTACTCTCAAAAACGTGATTTTTACGGGTCCAATTCTTGCGCGGGCCATAACGTTTGATCTAGAGCTCCAAATTGAGATCCGAAAGTTGCTGCGGACTCATGTTTACAAGGAGAAGACACAAGCACTGAAAAAATGAACGTTTATCACGTATTGAGAGAGAAATCGTCAGAGAGGTGTCTAGGGTTTGGCCTCGCGCCGAGAGGCATAGAGGGCACCTTAGGACGCGATGTTCACACAGAAGCTTCACTTGGGGACAAGGAAGACACACCAAAAGTTTTAGAGTAAAAGGAGTCCGATCAGAAGAGGAATCAATGAAAGAAGCGTCGCTAGCACTATTCACAGTGAGTTCCTTGCAAATTACGGCTGTGTTTAATTTCACAGCCGTGTTGTAAAGTTTATTTCTTCCTTCTCTTCAATTTCTGATACTTTGAAACTATGGTTGATTGTATTTCTCCCTCCATGCTTGCTTAGACATATTGTAGGACATGGGGTGTAATCCCCTTGATTTTTAATGATTAGATAATCTTTTCTTTCGTCATGATAATTCTACTTTGATAATTTTACCTATGCGATTATTGTTCTAAGTTTCTCCTTAGTTTACTTTTTGTCATCATGAATAGAGTTCTTGCATTAAGGACCGAAAGGTGACATGCTTGAGAACTAGAACCCTAAAATTGATTAATAGGAACTCACCGTAAGAAATTAGGTTAAGTTCTTATTTATTTATTTTAGATGACTAATTGCCTTGATGATGATTATGAACCTAGGATTAAGTTAGTGTGTCAAACATGGAGATCTTGTACGAAAGTGAGGATCAAAACGTTGGAGAACCATAGGTAGAACTTGTGTTGAGTCTCGGATGCACGAAAGTGATCCTTGAGATTCCGCTTGTGACAATCAACCTAGAATTCGGATGCACGAAAGTGATCTTGAGTTCTTTGATTGATGATTTACTTATCATCAGCTTGGGATAAATCTTGCGCGAAAGCAAGTATTTGTCTCTTCATGGTTGTCTACACGAAAGTGAGATAATCCCCTTATGAAGTAAATTAAGTCTTTATCAAATTAGAATTTGATTGATGAACATCCTTATATATCTAGTCATGAAAATCAAGGTGGATGAAACCCTAGTCCCAATTTATCTCTGATTATCTTCCGTATTCTTTCTATTGCTTACTTGCATCATATTCGGTTTACTTAGCTAGCGAGAATACAACTATTTGGTACTTAACAATAAGGTCTCTGTGGTTCGATATTTTTATTACTTCGAGGTATCCGTGCACTTGCGGAATCCTATCAAGTTTTTGGCGCCGTTGCTAGGGACCTTAGTTTTGTTAATATCAAAATAGTTGTTAGTATTGCTAGACTAAGTTTTATTTGTTTTAGATTTAACTTTGTTTTTTTTCCTTTTGCAGGTTTTGGATTTTCACAGTTGTGATAGAACTGAGAATTTCTGAAATTTGTGAATTTACTTGTGTTTTAGATTTTCTATTTTTGTTATATATTCTGAAAAAAAAAACAATTAGATTGATTGGTGTTGGATCATCTTTCTTTCCCTGATAAATTTGAAAATGACTCCTAATTACAACTTATGGTTCCCTGAAAAAAAATAGGGTATACATGCCACATGGTGAGCATAAAGATTATTCACATATGACTCTTGCAGAAATAGCGAAATTACACTCTTATTTTGTTACATGTAATATTTGTAAGTCTTCTGATCATTATACTTATGATTGCAAATTTTTAATGCCTCAAAATTCTAATTCACCATGTTTTCAAGATGATCATTATTATTCTAGTTGGGAAAATCAAACTTCTATTTATGATGATTGCTCTGATCATGTTTCTGTGCCATGCTTTGATGATACTGAAAAATCTAACTTAGAGATTATGTTTGAAAAATTTATGACTAATCAAAACCAATTCATTGCAAATCAAAACCAACTCATGACAAATAGAAGAAAAAAAATTGAAGGTCTTAAGGGGATGATTAGTGTACTTGCCTCTCCGGTAGAATCTTTGACTGCTAATACTGAGTTGCTAGAAACCCAGATTGCACAACAAGATTGTTTATTTAAGTTTGAAACTGAAGAGCTTGTTTTAGAAAATTCTCCCTGTGATCATAATTGTTTTGAGATCGAGCCTTATGTGAACATTAATGAATCTCACTCTGCTTTTGATAACTTTGATATTGATTCATCTGATAATTTATTTGAGGAAAAGGTTGAGAAAATTGAAATTGAAAAACCTTCTTCTGATGATAATTCTGATTTTGATGAAAACTTATTTATGGTTGAATCTGAAGAGCTTGATAAAGGCTTGAAAATTATAGACATTGATGAACCCCACTGTGATTTTGGTGATATTGTTGAAATTTATGATAAAACTTTTGAGGTTAACTCTAATCCTATTGTAAACATTAATAAATCTTATTTTTCATATGATTCTGATTTTGACTCTTCTGATGATGAATTATTTGTAGGGAAGCATGAGGAAATTGATTTTGAAGAGTCTCATCTTGATTTTGATAATGATTTTGATATTGATAAACTATTTGATTGTGAGCATGAGGAACCTGAATATGATTTGAATCTCACCTTAATGTTTTGCCCATATCTATTGTTCACTCTTCTAATCTATTTGAAAAATCATGCTTTATTGAGGAATCTAATGAAAAACATAAAAATTATTATGATGATCCAATGCTTGATTATTTTGATATAAGTCCTATTGTGATTGAAGGTATGATTTTGAAGAAAGGACTTAAGATTTTGCTTGGTGACAAAGATAGGAAAATCATTGAAAATTTTGATTTTGATTTCCGCATATTTAAGATAGCCACTTTGATTGTGATTCACCTGAGATTTTGGATTTTTGGATTTGTGGCGAAAATTTTTGGACAGCAGAAAAGAAAGAAATTATATGCTATTTATTTTGGTACTGATTCACCTGCTTCACCATGATATTGATTTTTGGTCAAGCTAATGACTTAAAATTAGCGCTTCATGGGAGGCAACCCAAGCACTCTATCTTAGGTTAGCTCCTTTTATTTTAGTTAATTTTTAGGATTAATTTTTCTTTTTGTTTTGCAGGGAAAACTAACATTTTTTGCAAAATATAGCACTGCCGTAATCTGCTTTACGGTATCGTATTTTTGGTCGGATTTACACCTGATAGTTTTTGGTATTTTACGGCACTACCGTATGATTTTTCACGGTGCCGTATTTTAAAACTGCAGTTTTCTTATTGAGTTGGTGTTTTCTAGCTGCGATTTTAAGAAACTGGGTTGGGAAAAATTTTTATCTCTTGCACCATCACGAAGTACTCATCTTTGCCTATCATCTGTATATTTTTTCTGAATTTTAGAATTCATGGATCATTCTGAAACACATAGCAACTTTTTGATTATGATTAATTTTTGCAGTAGTTTTTTTTCTGACTATTCTAATTAGCACTTTTGCTGCAGTTTTTTAAGGTGCTTTAACAGCTTGAAAGCCAGATTTTTCACTTGGAATATGAAGTTCGTGTGTCATACTATCTTGTGGATTATTTTTTTTCATGAAAATATTTTCTGATCATTTTAGGACACATGGCAACTTTTCGAATCTGATTAACTTTTGTGCAGTTTGTGCAGTTTTTAATCTGAGTAGCCATCTTTCTGTTGATGCCCTAAATTCCTGATAGATTTTAATCATTTAATTTTTATACATCAGAAAAGAACATATCTTATTCTACAACTTGGTTTTGTCCATTTTCTATTTGGATCATTAAATCTTACTTTTGGGTATGGCTATTTTTCATAAAAAATTCAAAAACTGCATTTCTTGTTTTCTACTTGTTATTGCTTCTTTTGCCTCCAGATTCAGAAATCTTTAAGAGCAACTGTCTTCCACCTCTAGCCACCACTGCATCTGCCTCTGACATCACTGTTTCCAGCTGTCGACACTGGATTATACCATATGCAGATTCTTATTACTTCTACTGCCTCTTATACCATTTTATTTATTTATGCAGCAGACTCTTCAATAGTGACTGATTTTTTTTATCTTTGCAGTGCTATCTCTCGCACCCACCGACAAACGATCTCACCTCCAGGACTGTGATTTCTAGCAGGCCACTAGAGATTGCTCACATTACTGTTGGCACCACCACCGTCATTGCTAGTAGCTTTTTAGCTAGCCTCTATTCACCTCTGCTTCTTGCCTGCTCGACTCTTTCCACCGGCATCCTCTTCAGACCTCTAGCTACATTTCTGATTCTCCCTTGAGAAAATTATTTTTATCATTATTTTTTTTAGTGACTATTTTTAGACTGAGCCTTAGGTGTCTTAAATTGTGCAAGTAAAATTTTCAAAAGGCACATCTTTGAACTTAGCAGCATCTGCCCCGACAATATTTTTTGGTCTGAGCCTTATTCATTTTCGGTCAGAGCTTGCTATATGATTTTGTGAGTATTGTTTGCACTATCTCGTGATTTGATATGATTATCTACACTTTTGTTCTCTTGGATATATCACTTTACACCCTCTGCATTGTTCGAGCCTTATGTGATTATACGGATCTACCACTTTACATCTTTTGACTTGTTGAGTTTGATGCTTCACACCTCTTGCACTGATTTTGATGTTTAAAATTTTTCATCCATGTGATGAGAAGTCTATGGATTTTTTATGATGATGACTGAATTCATGCTTGTGATTAGGTCTAGATTTATCATGTTGAATTTATTTCTCTAATGCATATCTGCTTTTGGAATTCTTCATTGATTGATGAATGAAACTTTGGGTAGATGTGTTATTTGAGGAATAAGATCTAAAGGTGAAACTAATGCTTTAAATAAAATGAGCATATGAGTATGATTTGTAAATTGATATCAATTGATCAACCTAGTAGATGTTTAGTCTATTTTGCTATTTGTTGGGAAATAAGAATCCAAGATCCATGAAAATAGTGAGAGACTCCCCTACTTGGCACTATGTAAAATTGATAGTGGTACCTAAGGCATGGGTTGAAGTCTATGCATGAAAAATAATGAGAGTGAAAAATAATAAGACTCCTCTAATTGGCACTGTGTAAAATTGACAGTGGTACTGAAGACACGAGTTGAAGTCAAAAATAAAAAGTGTGTATCTAAGTGGGTACATGCCATCTTCACAAAAACAAACAAAATACATAAAAAAAAGGAAAAAAAATCATGTGTGGAAAAAGATCTTGGAAACCTAATTCCTGTAAACAAAAGCATGATAGATTTGAACTGAAAGTGGGTGAAATCATGAGATTGAAAATTCTATTTATTATACAAGTTGCAAAGTTTTATTTGATTAAATTGTGGATCTAGAGGGTTGAGTTCTAAGGATGATATGTTTATTTGAAGTTTTGTAAATCAATTGGTGGAATTTTTCATTGATAGGTTGTATTTTAGAAATTTATTGAGCATGAAAAGGTTTATCTTTTAATCAATTTTTGAATTTTGCTTGAGGACAAGCAAAGTTTGAGCCTTATGTATTTGGTGACACCAAAATATATAGTATATTTTGTATCATTTTCTATACCTTTTCATGCTAAATTGAAGATCTTTTGCTTATTTTCATGCTGAATTTATCAAATATTGCAAAGTCTACTTCTATTTTGGTTTTTCATGATTTTCAGGTAAAAAAGCACTATTTTGAGGCATTTTCAAGCAAAATCAAATACATGGAAGAGTTACCATCATCAAGAGGAGATCACTTGACAAATTTCACGCAAAACGGAGCAACTCACCAAAATACGGTGGTGCCGTAATCTATTTTACGGTACCGTATTTTCGTACGCTACCGTAAAATCAAGAGCACTACCGTAATTTGGTGGATTTTCGGAACAAAATATTTTGTGATTTTACGGCACTGCTGTAATGAATTACACGGGCCATATTTTTCGGACACTTCAGACCAGAGAACGCAAGCGATTTTACGGCACTGCCGTGAAATATTACACTACCGTATTTTGGAGCGCATTCATAATAGAATACATTGCTAAAATTTTAGCACGGCCATAAACTATTTTATGGTACCATATTTTGAGCAATTTTTGACCAGAAAGTTGCCCAGAAAATATGGCACGACCGTAATATATTTTACGGTACCGTAATTACACTCAAAAACGCAATTTTTACGGGTCCGATTCTTGCTCTGGCCATAACTTTTGATCCAGAGCTCCAAATTGTGATCCGAAATTTGCTCCGGACTCGCCTTTAAGAGACGAAGATACACGCACTGAAAAAAGGAACTTTTATCACGTATTGAGAGAGAAATTGTCAGAGAGGCGTCTAGGGTTTGGCCTCACGCCGAGAGGCATAGAGGGCACCTTAGGCCACAATTTTCAAACAGAAGCTTCGCTTGGGGACACGGAAGACACACCAGACGTTTCATAGCAAAAGGAGTCTGATCGGAAGAGGAATCAATGAAAGAAGCATCGTCGGCATTATTCACAGTGAGTTCCTTGCAAATTACGGCTGTGTTTAATTTCACAGCCGTGTTGTAAAGTTTATTTCTTCCTTCTCTTCAATTTCTGATACTTTGAAATTATGGTTGATTGTATTTCTCTCTCCATGCTTGCTGAGACATATTGTGGGACATGGGGTGTAATCCCCTTGATTTTTAATGATTAGATAATCTTTTCTTTCGTCATGATAATTCTACTTTGATAATTTTACCTATGCGATTATTGTTCTAAGTTTCTCCTTAGTTTACTTTTTGTCATCATGAATAGAGTTCTTGCATTAAGGACCGAAAGGTGACATGCTTGAGAACTGGAACCCTAAAATTGATTAATAGGAGCTCACCGTAAGAAATTAGGTTAAGTTCTTATTTCTTTATTTTAGAAGACTAATTGCCTTGATGATGATTATGAACCTACGATTAAGTTAGTGTGTCAAACGTGGAGATCTTGCACGAAAGTGAGGATCGGAACGTTGGAGAACCATAGGTAGAACTTGTGTTGAGTCTCGGATGCACGAAAGTGATCCTTGAGATTCCGCTTGAGACAATCAACCTAGAATTCGGATGCACGAAAGTGATCTTGAGTTCTTTGATTGATGATTTACTTATCATCAGCTTGGGATAAATCTTGCGCGAAAGCGAGGATTTGTCTCTGCATGGTTGTCTGCACGAAAGTGAGATAATCCGCTTATGAAGTAAATTAAGTCTTTATCAAATTAGAATTTGATTGATGAGCATCCTTATATATCTAGTCATGAAAATCAAGGTGGATGAAACCCTAGTCCCAATTTATCTCTCTAATTATCTTCCGTATTCTTTGTATTGCTTACTTGCATCATATTCGGTTTACTTAGCTAGCGAGAATATAACTATTCGGTACTTAACAATAAGGTCTCTGTGGTTTGATATTTTTATTACTTCGAAGTATCCGTGCACTTGCGGAATCCTATCAAATAACAAGTGGAAGATTTCTAGCCTGGCAGTGGATAAAAGTATTAATGGCACAATCAGGTATGTTCTAATATTTGTTCTTCATGTTGTTCTAGATCTTTGCAATAGATCCTGTATTTATGAATATTCAAAATATTCTAACCATGTGGTATTAGAGCAATATTTTGTATGGATTCAGAATGCATGATAATTTTAATTATTGACATGTTTTTATTACAAATTAAAATCAAATCCATTGTTTCAATTTTTGTTATCAAAACCATGTTGTTATCGTCGTTATCAGAAATCTCTGACTTTATCTGGTTTTGCCTGTATTGATCCCACTGCCGTATGTTGTTGTCAGTGATCGTCGCTGAAATCTGATGAGTCGGCGAGGGGCAAGGGCTTCTACCCTATCTTTGGTCAATGACGCATCTGGCTTGAAGCTTCGTCACTAACAAGCGTTTAACGCTGTAAGGGTGCGATCGTTGGTCATGGGCGAGCCTTTTTGGCGAGCCAAGCCGGCCACATCGCGTGATGGCTGTGACGCCTCTGGCATGGGGCTAAGTGATGTAGGAGAAGTCAACACTGAAAAGCATGAAGATCCGAGCCCAAATGTGCACTAGAAGATGTCTCTGCGAACCAAACACAGCCAAGCCGTGCACCCAAACACGGGCGTGCTCGGCTCATCAAGTGCCTGCAACCTGCATCATGGCCCTGCATCCGAACACAGGCAGGCCGTGTTCTCTTATGTGGATTTCGACGACTCCAAACATGGGCGTGTCTCCGAGCACGAGCAAGCCATGTTCTCTTCTGTTCATTATGACAGACCCAAAATCGGCCATGATCCTCAACACGGCCAGGCCTTGTTCGCCCCTGAAGACCTGAAGGAGCCCCGACGACCCCGTTTCAACATACGTCACCCTCCCTACCATGTTGCTGCACCTTATGATGACCCAAAGGAGCCCAACAAGATGATTTTACGGCGGTCCCAACGCACCTCTCAACCTCCGGATCGCTTTGTGGGAGTTGTTAGCCCATTATCAATCCATACCGTAGTGCTTCCATCCAAGAGCTTTGCAACCCAACCGCATGAAGGCTTAGTCCAAGATGGGCTGCACAATCATCTCAATAATACAGCCCAAGAGCGCGCAACGACGGTCGTGACCCAGCCCACAACATCGAAGTTCTGCTGTTTCATCGCGGTGTGCTCTGAACGCGTCTAACCACTTGGCCGTACTACAGGACGACGTGTCAAGAGACATGCATCAGCTTCACTTTAGTTTTTAAAGTTGTTTTATTTTGTCTTTAGTTGTAGCTTCACATCTTTTTATGCTGCAATAGTAGGTAGTTGGTTGGGATTTTATTGCCCCACTAGTTTGTCTTGTTCCCTTCCCTCTTGTTTGATAAAAGAGGAGGTTGGGCTAGTTAGTCTTCAGTTCTCTTGGTGAGTAGAGACCTCCTAGTGAGCTGAGAGCCTTCAGCGTGTGGAAGTCGAAGTCGGTGCTTCGTCTTCGGAGTTATACGGCTCGAGGTCATCCTCCTCAATTCCAAGTTGTTCCCCATTCCCTGTTTTCAAATAAGTAAATCCCACCCCACCGGTGGGTCAGGTTCGCCTGTTTTTCCATTTCATTGCGTACATTTCCGCTGTGGTTTCCATCTCTTCACGCACGGGTATCCGTTTATCGGAGGCGTGGCTGGTTCTCTTATTCTTTGGTGTGTTTCTGGTTACATAGGCGTGTGAGCTGAATTCTGTGCCACTGTTGGCCTCTTGAACGTGCTGAGCTTAAAGTGCTAGTCGAGATTGCTAAATTGCTTCAAGGTTAGTTTGTTACATTATGTAGTTGGGTGCCACTTGTTGGTGTATATGCCCTAGGACCTAGTTTTGGTCTGTCTTTGTACTACTTGACATTGATACTCTTATATCATTCTAGCATTGTCGTTATCTATGTTTGTCTACATCTGCGATTATGTACTTACATGGTAATATCCCTGGAGATAGATTGGATCTGTGCTCAAATAGTTGTCCCCAGTCGATGTACCAGAGTGGATATGGGACAACTCTGGTACTTGTGAGATTGGTATATGGGCTAGTTAGGCACGAGGTGCTAATGCAGACATATGGGTATATCAGTGGTGGATATACTGGACCGACCCGCTGTGAGGCAATGATTTGGTGTTATGAGTTAACCTCACAAATGATAGGAGATGCATTGATCCCTTGACTTGAGGTCATTCACCATTCTATACGGTTAGGGATATGCTTTGATACAACCTAACACCTCGCCGTAGTTGGGAGGTCATAACGGTTGTCATTGGGTATGTCACGACCCATATGAGAAGGCCAATGTACAGATAGAGGATTTATCCCTTCCTAAGGGAAGTTTGATATCCTTGGAGCTCCTCTATACTTCTATGACTGAAAGTGTATGGCCATACCTAGGTGAGAACCTGATTTAGTCATAGCCAAGTGATTGGATGAAAACAAGTGGCGACACACTTGTCCAATCGGATGTCAGTTCGGTAAATAGACTGTACTGCATCTGTACCTAGTTGTGATGATGGGGATGTCGATGTCGATATCCATTCCAATGACTTGGGTAGCAGCGATACACTGCTAGGTGCCACTCACTGCTTGTGGTGACCTTACGTCAGCACTGCCAACTTCAGAGGAACCTACAAGGTCGCATACCTTGATACTTGAGTTCTCGTATTGATCGGGAAGCCTTATGATCGAGTTATTGGATAGCTCGGATCTATTTGGGAGATTTCATTAGCGCCAATGTGCCTGATGAGATGGAAGAATGTTATTGGAGCCAAACTTCATTTTTGGCAGGTTGACCCGAAATTGACCATGGTTGGTCACATTTGGATTAGGGTTGCATTGGATTAGAACCAATTGCTTAATCAACTCATGTAATGTAGTTTGGGCTAGCTCATTATTCAATGAGGCCCAATAACAAGTTGTCATGAAGAGACAATGGGCTAAAGGGTATAATGGGGAGAAGTCTCCTCCCATTGGCGCCTAAGGGCATAATGGGGAGGAGTGGGTGAATGTTGCTTCATTAGGAAGGATATGGCGCCTCCCCCTTCAAGCTTAGATGGAAACCTTGTCTCTATAGCAAGGGTTGAGGTATCTAAGGCATGATAGACTTATATAGTAAGTCTTGGGCGATTGCATGGTATCTATGGAAAAATCTTGAAGACTTTCCAAAGCCATAATCCCTAATTGCCACCACACCCTAACCCTAGACGCCCCTCTTGCTTGGACTTGTGCCCACCCCTTATTGTCTTGCCACCTCCTTGTTCTATATATATGCATGCATTCATTCAAGAGGCGTGAGCACATCAAAGGGGCGAGAGCAAAGGGAACCTTGGTGCAATCTTCTTCCATCACCATTGCTGCAAGTCTTCTACCTCTTCTCCATCTTCTCTTGGCACAAGGAGAGCATGAGGTTAGCGGCATCATCTCCCTTCTTCTTCTTCATTGGCGCATGAACCTTGGAGGTTGCGCAAGTCTTGAAGAAAGAGAACAAAGGCTAGGATCTTCTTCCCGAGGCTAGCACCAGGCGAGGAAGAAAAGGACTCGAGGCATCCATGTGTGTGAGACTGCAGAGGGCGCACTCTTGGGCGCCTACCTCGACATCGGCCTCATCTTGCTCCTAAGGTATTTTCTATCTCATCGTGTCGACACCCTCGCTTGATGATCTTCACTGGGTTTTTGGGACCAGCCTGTTTCGGGGATATTATTCCGCTATGCAATGTATTTATGTTGATATGACTATGAAAAATTATAAAATATCCCCGGGGTTTCCCAACACTGCTGAGTTCTTTTCGCATTTGTGTTGCCCCAATTGAACTCGCCGCTGTTTTCATTGCACTTTCATCGTGTTTTCCTGCAATTCTGACGTGTTTTTACTTCCCTTGTCTCACAACCCTCTCCCCGTTTCATGTGCATCGTGTAACACCCTAGAGTACGGCTCTAATGATCTTCCCACCCATTAGTAGCTTCATCACTAAGGCAGGATATGCGGCTTCCCGGCGGTTGCTGCGTGCGGACGATCAATTTAGGGCTTTCTGACGTTCGTGAAGCAGCGGTTGCATTTGTTTCATCGCGGGATGAACTCAGGGCTTCCGCGCTGATCCATCTAACTTCGTCGCCGTCGACATAGTCGCTGCTTCATGCTTCTGCCGGCGCTTTTGGTTGCGTGACTCTGTTTTGCATTTAAGTGGCTGCTCCGGAACATGCGATGAGGCTTGGTAACGGCTGTGGAGGAGCATGCTGCGTGTAGTCGGTGCAGTTGCTACCGACGTGCGGAGTAGGTCGAGCGCCGAAGATCTAGGTGATGCTGGCTGCTTCTTTCGGTCATGCGATTCTTTCGACCGTGCATCATGCTCGCGAGCTGCTCGGTGCCGCTCGCATTGCAGGGTCAATCACTGCTCACTTGCTTGTCTGGCTGCCTGCGAATAATTGCGATCGAACTTAGGGCTTACGCAACGTTCAGCGACGTGCGAGAGATGAACAACGTGCGTGCGAGCAGTGGCAGTCTGCTGCTTGCTCGTTCTTCGTTCTAGTCTCCCACGGGCGAGCGCGAGACATGTGCTTCACCGGCGCCATATGAGCTTGTGCCCTAGAGCGTTGCTCTGGCTACAACGTTTCCCTCTTGGCGCTGCATACTAATCGGCGCTTGTCGTTGATTCGTGCATGCACGTATGGCGTAGTGGCCAGTGAGGCGGCGATTGCTGCCTTCTTGCTCTTCGGTGAAGACAAGCGCGACGATGGGAGATCACGTGCGAAGTACGAGCGCTGGAGATGCTGGCGACTGTACACAAGCTTCGTTCATGCGTGAGGCACAACGATCGTGAGGTGTGAGTGGCACAAGCATGCATCAAGTCACATGCAGCAACGTGGGTCGAATGTTACGTTAGGGCAGAACGTGCAGCGTCGCGGGTGGTTTGCCGCATCCGGATCCAGATTTTGTTAGGACTTTGGTGCAGATCCAATCTGCTTCGAATTTTGGATCTTTTTGGATTCAGGTCCAATTTCCTGGTCTGGATCCCATTCAGATTTGGGTTTTCTGGATCCGGGTCAGGCCGGGCTATTCAGCTAGATCTAGGCCAATTTTTGAGGTCTAGGTTCGTCTCTTGAGCTGGCTTGCTAGGTCTGGGCATGGGCTACGTGATGTCTCGTATTTTTATAGTCTTTTAGACTAGTATTTACATGCGAATCGAGACATAATATCATGCTTTTATATCTCCTTCCAGTTTATTTTATTGATTTTGTTCAGAAGCTTCACTTCTTGTCTCATTAAATGAATACATGACAATTCACTCACTTTTTGAGCTAATTGGAAGCATATTTATGTTCCTGAGTGAATCAAGGACCTTGACAAGAAATTTCGCTTCAAACGGGGCTAATTTCCAAAAATACGACCGAGACCATAATCTGCGTTATGACCATAATTCTCAGTTGAATTGCTAAAAAAGCCCATTATTATGCAAGCGTAATCATACTTTGAAGGCGTGCTCTTAATTTTCTCATTGGAAGTCATTTGGACGAAGAAATCTTCAACATACAACATTACGGCTATGGCCGTAATTTCTACCTGCCCATAATATTCCCACTGGCAACTTTTGATGTCAAACTATGGCAGAATCAAAGATGAGTCAAAGGCCAGCACGCCTGCAAAATTTCAGACGAAACGGAGTTTTCTACCAAAATTATGGGCGTGGTCATAATCTTCATTACACCCGTAATTTTCACATGCACATTAATGGCCTGCATTAAATATGCATAACTCACTCGTTTTAACTCCGTTTTGGGTGTTCTTGGAGTCAAAACGATGAGTATCTAAGGGCCCATAAGTGTATGAAGATTTGAAGAGTCGAAGAGCACCAAAATCAGAATTACGGGCATGGCCGTAATAATAATTACGGCCGTAATTCTCCCCTGCGCACCCAAACTTAAAAGAGCCATAACTTTATCATTATAGCACCGTTTTTGACATCTAAGGTGTGAAAACGTAGATAATTAAAGGCTCAATCAATCCATGTGTTCGGATTTGGGATCAATCTCTATATAAAGGGAAAAAGACCCCTTGGAAAGGGCAGGAGTTCTAGTGAAGGGTTGAGACTTTGGTGAAAATCTTGGTAGAAGAAAGAAGGCTCTTGTGCGCCACTCTAGAAGGCTTGAAGGTGAAGAATCGCTGCCCTTTTCTTGAAGAGTTTCCTTCTTTTACTTTCTGTCTTCACTTTGGTATCTTCTTTCTTAGAGATTGTACTTAACAACGCTATGATAGCATAATCCTTTCATTGGAAATAAGGGTGTAGTCTCATTGTTTGTATCTTATTGTCGAACTTGTTATTTTATAGCAAAAGCAAATTTTATCTTGTGTTTATTCATTCTGTGCTGCTTTACTACTAGTGTTGCGTTGGCCGCGCAATTACTTTTCTTAGGCGCCGCAAGAAGGACCGAAAGGTGAATTGCGAGGCTAGATCTGCCTTATCGAACATGCTCTGACCTGTCAAGTAATTGGGCGGGATTTGCGTGATGAACTTAATAATATCTCTAAGCCCAATGGGTCAATCTAGGGATGGTTTGCCATGAAAGTAGGACGCCAATCTAGATTGATACCGGATTACACCGTCGAAGGAGGGTAATCTATACCTTTTGATATTTCCTTGAGCACTTTAAGATTGCTTTGCTATAATTTTAACTTGTAAGAATTTTAGATCCTTCAATGAGATGAACCCGATGTTCTGATATCTTTAACCCTGGTTTTCTTCACAAAGTTTTCTCTCGCTGGACTAAATCTACTTTAAGTTATATTTACTCTACTTTTCTGAAATCTAAAACCACTTAATCAATTGTCTAGCTATTAATTTGTTATCTCTTGGTACTTGATCACTGTCCCTGTGGGTTGGACATCTTAAGTATTACATGCGATGAAACCGTCACGCTTGCGGTTAGTTGTGCGTTAGTATAGCACACATCAAGTTTTGGCGCCGTTGCCGGGGACAGGCAACCAATATCAAAGAGATTTAATAATTAGTAGACTAGACGCTTTGTTTATAGCTTTTGTTACTTTGCTTTTGTTTCTTTATTTTTGTTTGTTTGCCTTTTGCTTTCATTTTGTTTCCCTGTCCTAGTTATTTACTTTTTCTCTCAATCTCTGCTATCCGCGCTTTAACTATTATATGCGTAGAGATTTGCGATCAGGTGGATTGGAAGATTTGTACGAGCTTGATCAAGAAATCGAAAGGACGTTCCATCATAGAAGATGATTAAAGGAATTGAGAGCTAGAGCTCCACCGAGGAATACTGAACCAATTCCAATTGATCTAACGATGGCAAGTGAAAATCAAACTCTGAAAGATTTCGCTACTCCAAATGCGCAGGGTCTTCACTCTAGTATTTCTCGACCTCCAGTGGAGGTAAATAATTTTGAGATAAAGCCCTCCCTCCTATCGATGGTTCAGCATAACCAATTCAGAGGCCTACCATCTAAAGACCCAAACATGCACCTATCGATATTCTTGGAGTTCTGCGATACGACAAAGATGAATGGAGTTTCTAGTGACGCACTACGATTACGACTCTTCCCATTGTCTCTATGGGATAGAGCTTGAAACTGGTTATACTCCCTTCAACCAGAATCGCTCTCTACCTGGGAACAACTTTCCCAAGCATTTCTCTCGAAATATTTTTCTCCCAGCAAAACTGTTCAGCTGCGAAACCAAATCACCAGTTTCACCCAAAAGGACGGGGAATCTCTGTACGAAGCATGGGAGCGATTCAAGGAGCTTCAACGTCTATGCCCACACCACGGCTTGGAAAAATGGGTAATTGTTCATACATTTTACCATGGTCTTAAACTATAATACACGTCTTACTGTAGACGCAGCTGCTAGTGGAGCACTTATGAACAAAAGAATCAATGATGCAATGAATCTATTGGAAGACATGGCACTAAATCACAACCAATGGGCTGGAGACCAACGAGGTACATCCTCGAGGGCCGTTGTGCTAGGTAAGTATGAACTCGATGCCTTAAGTTCTCTAGCAGCCAAGGTTGATTCATTATCTCACAAACTTGATTCCATGCATGTCAATTCTATCAATTCTAGCTCTACATCTTCTGTATGTGAAATTTATGGAATTTTTGGCCATACACATGCTAATTGCCAGTTAGTCGTTTCCCAACCCTCTGAACCACAACACGAATATGTTAATGATGAAGGGAACCAAAATCCTAGACCTCAACTTGATCCCTACTCAAATACATACAATCCTGGTTGGAGAAACCATCCTAACTTCTCTTATAAGAACAATCTCAACCCTGCTCCACAATCAAATTATAGACTACCACCTGGATTCCAACCTCGACCAAATGCACCACAACCTCAGAGAACCTCACTTGAAACTATCATGGAAAATTTTATCTCATTTCAAACCAAAACTAATGAGAGTGTTAACGATATGCTGCGTCATGTGATGACTAGACTGGACTCCATTTAAGCCCATAACAAACAGGTAGATATACAATTGGCAAACTTAGTCACCAGTCTAGCAAGACCCTCAGGTAGGTTACCTTCCCAACCTAAACAAAACCCACGAGAGAATTGTAGTGCAATTACTACTCATAGAGGTAAGCAATTGGAGGAACCGAGAATACCTAATTCTAACCTGAGTACTGACGCATCTACCAGTAATATATCTGAACCCGAGAGAACAAGTGAGGAGAAAAATGATGATGTGACTGAACCAGCTTATATTCCACAACCGCCATACAAGCCACCAATTCCATTCCCTCAAAAACTGGCTAGGGCGAAGCTGGATAAACAATTATGAAAATTTTTGGATATTTTGAAGAAATTGTATATTAACATCCCCTTTACTAAAGCTTTAACACACATGCCCACGTATGCAAAGTTTTTAAAGGACATTCTTTCAAATATACGGAAGCTAGAGGAACCAGGCACAGTGGCACTTACTAAAGAGTGTAGCGTCATTATTCAAAACAAGCTTCCAGATAAATTGAGAGATCCGGACAGTTTTTCGATACCATGCAAAATAGGGGATTTGACTTTTGAACACGCATTGTATGATTTAGGCGCCAATGTCAGTTTAATGCCTTTTTCTATATGTAGGAAACTGTACATTGGCGATCTAAAACCAACACCGATTTTGTTCCAATTTGCTGACCGCTCAGTACGGAAGCCAATAGGAATTCTTGAAGATGTTCCGATCAAGGTCGGTAACTTCTTCATTCCAGTCGACTTTGTAGTGCTTGAGATGGAAGAGGACATGAAGTTACCGATAATTTTGGGAAGACCATTTCTTGCAACTGCCGGAGCGGTTATCGACGTTAAGAATGGGAAATTAGCCTTAAACATCGGTGAGGAGGCTATTGAATTTGATTTATCACAATGTCTCAAACACGCTTCTGCTGCAGATTCATGTTGGAACCTTGATATTTTTGATGATGCGATTAAAGATAAAAATCCTATGGTTGATGGGATGAATATAGACCCACTAGAGGTCTATCTCTTGGAGAGTCCAAATGCTGAAGAGAATGAAGAAGCCCAAGCATATGTAAAACTAGTGTGCTCGGCTGAAAAACATTATACTGACACCTGCAATGCGGACTCTGCATGACATTGCGGTCGAGCTAAAGACCCTAAACAAGCGCTTCTTGGGAGGCAACCCAAGTGTTTTATGTTTATCTTTATATTTGTTTTATTTGTTTTTCTAATATGTTATATTTTTATTTTAGGACGAGGTTATGATTTCGGATCTGGCTGTAATCTTGTGTTTAAAAAAAAAGAACTTTTTAGGCAGCCATAATTTTCTTGGAGCCGTGGCAATCAAGTTCCACGAGTAAAGAGAGGTTCACGGGCGCCCCTTCCTTCTCCAGCCACAACGTTCACCACTGCTCTTCTCAATCACCGTTCCCAGCCATCCATCAAGCCACGGTTTCCAGTCCAGCGCTGCCCTCTTCCCATCAACTACCGCCGACCTCATCAAAGCCCCTGCTTCCAGCTTCAACAGGGAACGACGACTCCAAAATGCAGCCGCCCTTTCCTCTTCTGCCGTTACCAGATCACGCAGACTTCTTCTACCGTCCGCTCCTTCAATCAAAGCTGAAATCAGCCACCGACATCCTTCAATCTCACTCAAAACTGCCGCTGTCGCCTTTCTTCAATCCTCACCTGAAGCAACTGCTGCCCTAGAATGCTCGCAGCCTTCACGCAAAGCCATTCACCGTTCTGAGGCGACGATCTCCCTTCCGCCACAACTCCTTTAATCATCATTAACCAGTTGCTGCTACGAGTTCGGCGATATCAAGCAGCCGCGCCTTCAACGCCTTCAGCTTTTACTGCCGCCTCATCCGTTCAACAATCCAGCCGCAGTTATCCTCTTGCTTCCGATTCCACAGTTTGCTGCCTTACATAAAGGACGTCTCGAAAGAAATTTCATCCCCACCGCAGATATTTTTCCTTTCGATGACCTGCAGCTCTGGAGAAGAAGGAAAATTTCTGATAAGCGTATCTGCTCTGCTACCGGCGTTGTTCATAGAGACGTGTTTCCATTTCTCTGATTTCTATCTCCAAAGCTCTCGGCAACGAACTCTTTCACGACTTCATCTAGCGAGGACTTCTCTCGGCACTACTACATCAACTCCTCTGCCGCAGCTCTTGGTTCCATTAGCAGATCTGCTCCAACGAGCTTTGCGCCCTGTTCCTCTCCTCCACCTCTTGCAGTTCTGTCCGCCAGTAGCCATCGCCCGTAGCTAATTCTAGAATTGCCAGGTTCTTGTTGATTTTGCTGCCGCCTTCTTTGTTTTCATCTGTCAACTGCTACTATTGCAATGGCCCCAATGCGTAAGATTGGATCACAGAAGTCTACTATGCACATCCCAATGCCATTCCGCCCTCTTCGTTGGACGCTACACCGAGGCCACATACTATATTTGGATTTTCCATGTGCAACACCTTCCATATTCACATGACGATGATGAGTACGACCCTCAAGAGGAATGTGCTGAGCTGAACATGGACAATGACTCCTACTAATCTTGTGAGTACCACCACCCATATTTCCAAATTTTGATCTTTACATGCAATGCATAGGGACTATGCATATTTCAACTCTGGGAGATAGAGGGTTCACTTTGTCTTGTTTTAAAAACTTTTTAGATAATTACTGTACTTTGTGTTTCTTTTTGATACTTTTATTTTGATGCTAGATAGACCCTTGCTTTTCGATATTGGATTACACTCTGCGATTACTTTCACATGCTGCTACTGTTATGATTATTAACGGAAATCATGATAGCTTCATTTTTTAAATTGAATCCATGGGATGAAATTATCATGTTCTACTTTTTGGATCAGGGTTAGGAATTTCATTCGATTATCTAATTTGATGGAAAAAGATGTGGCGTGATAAATCTGATTTTCGCTCCTCCTAAGGTATGCTTACGATCTTTCTGTTGAAGTATTTAACTATATCGATTTGATTCTCCTTGCTAGATGTTGGCACTAATCAATGCGCTTATTGATAAAAATGATCTCCACTCAAATTGTGCTTAAAAAAACAAAACAGAATAAAAATAAAATAAAATAGACTCCTCTACTTGGCACTACGAAAAATTGGTAGTGGTACCAAAGAAATGGGTTGAAGTCAAAATAAAATTGAGAGGATGAAAAATAAAGAGTGCACTGATGATTTTCCAGCTCGTGTCTTTGGATGAATCAGGTTCAAGTTGAGTGAATATACCACACAGGAGATTATAGCATCTCGCGGAGGTAAGTCTTATCTGACCATGGATTTTGAAATTTCACACCTTTATTCCTGACGATGGATGATCGTTTTGAATGCCTTGACCTGCTGAAATTTGTTCATAATGATGTTTTCCCTCAGACATAATATCTAAGAAGCTTGACGTGATTTTACCTTTTTCTGAATACCACCATTATCTTTTAAATGTTTGAGGACATGCAATGATTTGAGTCTAGGAGATTTTGATGTCTCGTATTTTTATAGTCTTTTAGACTAGTATTTACATGCGAATTGAGACATAATATCATGCTTTTACATCTCTTTCCAGCTTATTTTATTGATTTTATTCAGAAGCTTCACTTCTTGTCTCATTCAATGAATATAGGACAATTCACTCACTTTTTGAGCAAATTGGAAGCATATTTATGTTCCTGAGTGAATCAAGGACCTTGACAAGAAATTTCGCTTCAAACGGGGCTAATTTCTAAAATTACGGCCGAGGCCATAATCTGTGTTATGGCCATAATTCTCAGTTGAATTGCTAAAAAAGCCCATTATTATGCAAGCGTAATCATACTTTGAAGGTGTGCTCTTAATTTTCTCATTGGAAGTCATTTGGGCGAAGAAATCTTCAATAGACAACATTACGGCTATGGCCGTAATTTATGCCTGCTCCTAATATTCCCACCGGCAACCTATGATGTCAAACTATGGCCAGAATCAAAGACGAGTCAAAGGCCAGCACGCCCGCAAAATTTTAGACGAAACTGAGTTTTCTACCAAAATTATGGGCGTGGCCATAATCTTCATTACACCCGTAATCTTCACATGCACATTAAGGGCCCGCATTAAATATGCATAACTCACTCGTTTTAACTCCGTTTTGGGCGTTCTTGGAGTCAAAACGACGAGTATCTAAAGGCCCATAAGTGTATGAAGATTTGAAGGGTCGAAAAGCACTGAATCATAATTACGGGCACGGCCGTAATAATAATTACGGCCGTAATTCTTCCCTACGCACCCAAACTTAAAAGAGCCATAACTTTGTCATTATTGCTCCGTTTTTGATGTTTATGGTGTCAAAACGTAGATAATTAAAGGCTCAATCAATACATGTGTTCAGATTTGGGATCAAGCACTATATAAAGGGCGAAACACCCCATGGAAAGGGGAGGAGTTCAAGTGAAGGGTTGAGACTTTGGTGAAAATCTTGGGAGAAGAAAGAAGGCTCTTGTGCGCCACTCTAGAAGGCTTGAAGGAGAAGAATCGCTGCCCTTTTCTTGAAGAGTTTGCCTTCTTTTACTTTTTGTCTTCACTTTCGTATCTTCTTTCTTAGAGATTGTACTTAACGATGCTATGATAGCGTAATCTTTTCATTGGAACTAAGGGTGTAGTCTCGTTGTTTGTATCTTATTGTCGAACTTGTTATTTTTTAGCAAAAGCAAATTTTATCTTGTGCTTATTCATTCTGTGCCGCTTTACTGCTAGTGTTGCATTGGCCGCACAATTACTTTTCTTAAGCGCCGCAAGAAGGACCGAAAGGTGAATTGTGACGCTAGATCTACCTTATCGAACATGCTCTGACCTGTCAAGTAATTTGGTGGGATTTGCGTGAAGAACTTAATAATATCTCTATGCCCAATGGGCCAATCTAGGGACGGTTTGCCACGAAAGTAGGACGCCGATCTAGATTGAAACCGGATTACACCGTCGAAAAAGGGTAATCTGTACATTTTGATATTTCCTTGAGCACTTGAACCCAATGTTCTGATATCTCTAACCCTGGTTTTCTTCACAAAGTTTTCTCTCGCTGGACTCAATCTACATTAAGTTATATTTACTCTATTTTTGTGAAATCTAAAACCGCTTATTCTTCTTTTTCTTCATGATAATCTTCGTTGTGATAATTCTACTTTTGTGATGAATTGTCTTTAACTTTCCATAGATCTATGTTATTATCCATGTTTTAGAGTTTTCGCAATGAGACTGAAAGGTGATTTGCTTGAGAACTTAGAACCCTAGAATTGCATGTTAGGATCCCTTCCTTAGGTTAGATCTAATTTGATCTATTCTAGTAGATTAATTGCCATGTTTAATAATATTGATCTAGAAGTGAGTTATTGTGTCAAACGTGGAGATCTTGCTCGAAAGTGAGGATCAAAACGTTGGAAAACCCTAGGTAGAACCTGTGTTGAGACTCGGATGCACGAAAGTGATCCTTGAGGCTCCACTTGTGATGATCAACTTAGAATTCGGATGCACGAAAGTGATCCTTGAGTTCTTTGTTGATGGTTTACTTATCTGCAGTGTTGGGATAGATCTTGTGTGAAAGCAATGATTGGTCTCTGCGTGATTGTCTACACGAAAGTGAGATAATCCTTTTATGAAGTAAATTAGGTCTTTATCGTAGCAAGATTTGATTGACGAACCTTTTATTTATATCTTATCATTGAAATCAAGGTGGATGAAACCCTAGTCCCATGTTTATCTCTCTGATTATCCTTCGTGTTAGCTATACTGCTTACTTTCATCATATTTGGTTTACTTAGCTAGCGAGAAAAAAAATATTTGGTAATTAACAATAAGGTCTCTGTGGATTGATATTTTTATTACTTCGATAATTCCGTGAACTTGCGGAATCCTATCAGTCCCTGCATGATTGTCTGCACGAAAGTGAGATGATCCCTTTATGAAGTAAATTAAGTCTTTATGATAAGATTAGTCTGACGACCTTTTATTTAAATGTAGTCATTAGAATCAAGGAGGATGAAACCCTAATCCCAATGTTTATCTCTGATTATCTCTACGCTCTTTTTATTATTCACTTGCATTATAATCGATCGCTTAGCTAGTAAGAATACAACTATTTGGTACTTAACAATAAGGTCTCTGTGGTTCGATTTCTTTCTTTATTACTTTGAGTATCCGTACACTTGCGGATCATGCAGCACCATGGGCAACCTCTTACTTCTTCTGCTGCCTCTGTTTCTATTGATTTTATTTTTGCAATAGAATCTTCATTATTGACTCTGATTTTTTTTTATCTATGCAGCATCATCTCTCGCCGCTCACTAGCCGACGACTTTGCCTCTAGGACTGTAATCTTCAGCAGGCCACTAAAGACTACTACTCATCATCACCCTACTGTCGGCACCATCTTCTTCATTGCTAGTAGTTCTTCAGCTAGCATCTGTTCCACCTCTACTTCTCGACTGCATCAATTCTTTCCACCGGCACCGTCTTTGACAACCTATGATATCTCTGATTTCTATTTTTAGCTAAAGTAAAATACTATTTTTTGATCTGAGCCTAATGTATTTAAAATTGCGCAAGTAAATTTTCAGAACGCGCATCCTTGAGGATGGTTCAGCCTTATGTATTGTTTGCACTTTCTAGTGATCTTATTCGGTATGATTGTATGGTATTGCTACCTGATTTCTTTTGCTATTTTCTATGATTGTATCACTCACCGAGATTTCTATTCGATGTGAGTTTCTTGAATCTATCATTTTACACCTTTGACTATGATTCTATGAGTTTAATGCTTCACACGTTTTGCATTGATTTTGACATTTTTGATGTTTAGAAATTTTTATGACTTGAATCCATGTGATAAGAGGTGTGTAGATTTTTCTATGATGATGAATGTTTATGCTTGTCAATGCCTATGAATGGAAATATACCTATTATGCTGAATTTATTTCTTCAATATATATCTACTTGTTGAAATCCTTCATTGATTGATGAAAGTCCCCTAAACAAAGGGGGGGCGAAACCCTACTGGCGCATATGGAGGTTTTAAAGCAGCGGAATGGATTTCTAGGGATCGATTGCATGAGATATGATCAACTACAAAAACCCCAATTGCAAACATAAGAAGGATCATACCATCGCCATCCTTTGGATGGTGCCTTGGAAGCAAAGATCGAAAGGGATCTTCTCCAAAAGTGACGCACACAAGGTGATGCCGCCTACTCTTTGTTGATCCTTGTGCTAGCAAGGTTCTTCAAAGGTCTTTGTCGTATGAAAGGGAAGAGAAGATTTTCCTTGCTTGGCGAGACCTCTCCCTTGTCGTCAAGAAGCTCTACCACACGAATGTGTCAAGAACCAAAAGCCAACAGGCGACAAGAGGGCGAGAGGGAGGCGTGAAGAGAGGCGACGTGAGATGTGGTCACGTAAGTGACATGCTATCTAAAAATAGCAAAACCACTTCTCATCATGAAATGCGCTCATGAACAAATCGCAAATCTCTTCTCCCATGAACCATGCGCTCACTTGATGAGCTGGTTCAATTTGGTTTGGTTCAAAGACCAATTAACCCAAGCCATTTGGTCTAGATCACAATAAACCCTAAAGGTTCAAGATCTAACCGTTCATCTCTTGATGCTCTTGATCTCACCGATCTAGCATCCATTCTCTCGATCGAAGCTTACCGATCTCAAGCCCTAATCAATCAAACATGATCAGACCAGATCTCACTTACAATCAGAGATTAAATCCCTTTAAAATGAATCCAAACAATTCAGTCCACACGATCTGACTTAAGTAAGCCATATCATCAAATTGTGCGACCCTAAGGGTTTCCTTTAAATGTCGGTAACGATAACTTACGTTATCACGATCAGTGAGGGGTATCTAGCAACACATCACTGTCTCCCGATATAAAGGAAAGAGTCTTCCAAGACTACACCCAAACCACAGCACAAGTGTGAATCCACTTCACTAGGCATACATGCTTCCTTTGCCACTGGATGTTCTTTATTGGAAAAGCGTGTCAAGCCTGTAGCTCCAATATGATGAGCATGATTAGATCAGGTGAACATAGTCACCTGGGTATGGCCATACACTTTCTCAATCATCTCATGCAGGGGGCCCCTTTAGAACATCACACTCCTTAAACAAGGAGACGGCAATCCTATATCTATCACTAGTGCCCTAACATGACTCATGATCATTATCCAAGACAGTCTATAACCATTATGTTTCAAATGATATTGAACTACCTCAAAACAATGACAATCATCATTTAGAAACACAAGTGATCTCAAGTTAGAGGACATGTGCCACTTGTTGCAAACAAGGATTATTCACATTGTGACAAGCAATTGAATATCCTAGTAGGGTCTGTCCAGTACATCCAATGCACCCATGAGTCTACATCTTATTCCATGCTCGAAGCATCCTATAAGATTAGAACACATATTAGTCTCAATCATATCAAGGCTGTCTCATGTTCACCAAGATATCTCGACTAAGGACATATAGCATGTCAGCCTAGCTGAACAGCATTGAGACATTATTCAGAAGTACACTTATTGCAGCAGACAATGTAACAACCTGAATAACAACCATTGCCTTTATAAACATAAGAGTTTATACATGACACTGAAAGAATCCCAAGGCCTCAAATATTAGCCTTAAGGGCATACCCCAACAATTGATGCATAAGGTTTTTGGGTAGGTATGTTGTTTGATGAATGCAATCTAAGAGTGAAACATCTTTCTTGAATAAAATTAGCATATGAGTGTAATTTTTGAATTGATGTCAATTGATGAACTTAGTTGATGTTCAGTCTATTTTACTATTTATTGGGAAGAAAGAATCCAAGATCCAAAAAGAGAGAGAGACTCCCCTACTTGGCACTGTGTAAAATTGACAGTGGTATCAAAGATATGGGTTGAACTCTATAAAAAAGAGAGAGAGAGAGAGAGAGAGAGAGAGAGAGAGAGAGAGAGAGAGAGAGAAAGAAAAAGAAAATGACTCCTCTAGTTGGCACTGTGTAAAATTGACAGTGGTACCGAAGATAAGAGTTGAAGTCCAAATAAAAAGTGTGTATCTATGTGGGTACATACCATCAAAAACATAAAAAAAAAGATTTTGGATATCCTATTTCTGTAAACAAAAGTATGATAGATTTAAACTGAAATAAAGGTGAAATCATGAGACTGAAATTTTGTTAATTATGCGAGTTGCAAAGTTTTATTTGATCAAAGTTGTGAATCTTAAAGGTTGATTTCAGAGGCTAGTGTATTTATCTAAAATTTTGTGCAAAAAGTTGGTGGAATATTTCATGAGTGATTATATTTTAGAAATTTATTTTTCATAAAAGAGCATATTCTCCATACTTAGCATTGTTCTTTATTCCATTTATTTGCTTGAGGACAAGCAAAGTTTGAGCCTTATGTGTTTGATGACACCAAAATTCATAGTATATTTTGTATCATTTCATTGGTCTTTTTGTGTCATATTTATGCTTTTTTGCTCGTTTTTAAGCCCTATTTGTCAAATATTGCGGAATCGACACCACTTCTTGTTTTTGATGATTTTTAGGTAAAAAGTGCCATATTTTGATGGATTTTGAAAGATTTGAACACACCAATGGATTCCAGACGTCGAGACGAAGCCGCTTGTCAAATTTCATGCAAATCAAAGCAAGTTTGAAAAATTACACCCCCGGGTGTAATTTTTATTATGGTACCATAATTTCTGCCCCAAAAAGCACAGAAGCAAAATTACAGTAGTGCCGTAATAAATATTACAATACCATAATTTCCACCCAAAAATATAAAGAAGAAATTACGACACTGTTGTAATATATTTCACGGTAACGTAATTTTGGGCCCAGTTTCCTGATTCTTCCGCTAGAAACTTAAAAAGATGATTTCTCGAGATTTAGGGCACCTAATTTTAATCCACTATCCAGAGAGAAATCAATGAAGGCGTCCTTAGGGCACGGCCTCACGCCGATAGGCCTAGAGGAGGCCACCTCAGGTTGCAATTTTCATAAGGAAGCTTCACCTGGAGGAGTAGACGACTTCCCATAAGTTTCAAAGTGAAAGGAGTTCGATCGGAGGAGAATTCAAAGAAAATGCGGGTGCTTGCACTGTTCATCACGGAAATTACGGCTGTAATTTTCATTACAGCCGTTCTGTTAGTTGTTTTTCCCCTTTCTGTTCGATTTCTGATCATTCTAACTATGGTTTATTGTAATTCTTCATCCATGCCAGCTTAGACATTCTTTTGGGACATGGGGTGTAATCCCCTTGATTTTATATGACTAGATAATTTTTATTTCGTCACGATAACTTTACTATGATAATTTTACTTTTGTGATGAATGTCTTTAATTCTCCGAAGATTCATATTGTTAGCATGTTTTAGAGTTTTCACGATATAGACCGAGTGTTGATTTGCTTGAGAACTTGGAACCCTAAAATTGAATTTTAGGAATTCATCGTAAGAAATTAGGTTTGTTCTTATTTCTCAATTTTAGAAGTACAATGCCATGTTAATAATTTGAATTTAGGATCGAGTTAATGTGATAAACGTGATGATACTATGTGAGATCGAGTATCGGATCATTGGAGAACCATAAGTAGAACCTGAGTTGAGATTCGGATTCACAAAAGTGATCCTTAAGTTTCCACTTGAGATGATTGACTTAGAATTCGGATGCACGAGAGTGATCATTGAGTTCTTTGTCAATGATTTACTTATATCTAACATTGAATAAATCTTGCATGAGACTGAGGATTAGTTCTTTGTAAATTATCTGCGCGAGAGCGAGGTAATTTCTTTATGAAGTAAATTATATCTTTATCATAATAAGATTAGACTGACGAACACATATTTATATCTAGTCATGGAAATTAAGGTGGAGGAAACCCTAGTCCCAGTTTCTCTCTTAGATATTTCATGCACTTTCCTATCGTTTACATGGATCATATTCGATTTGCTTAGATAGTGAGAAAACAACTATTTGGTACTTAACACGTAGGTCTCTGTGGTTCGATATCTTTTGTTACTTCGAAATATCCGTACACTTGTGGACTAAAATAGAAGACAAGCGCGGCGATGGGAGATCACGTGCGAAGTACGAGCGCCGGAGATACTGGAGACTATACACAAGCATCGTTCATGCGTGCGGTGCGACGATCGTGAGGTGTGAGCGGCGCAAGCAGGCATCAAGTCACGTGCGGCGACGAGGTCGACGTGGGTCGCATGCGGCGTTAGGGCAAAATGTGCAGCGTCGTGGTGTTGGTGTATATGCCCTAGGACCTAGTTTTGGTCAACTTATGTACTACTTGACATTGATATTTATATATCATTTTGGCATTGTCGTTATCATTGTTTGTCTACACCTGCGATTGTGTACTTACTTGATAATGTCCCTGGAGACAGATTGGATCTGTGCTCAAATAATTGTCCCCAGTCGATGTACCTGAGTGGATATGGGACAGCTCTGGCACTTAAGAGACTGGTATGTGGGCTGGTTAGGCACGTGGTGCTAACGCAGACACATGGGTATATCATTGGAGGATATATTGGATAGACCCGCTATGAGGCTATGACTTGGTGTCATGAGTTATCCTCATAAGTGACAGGAGATGCATTGATCCCTTGACTTGAGGTCATTGATCATTCTATATGGTTAGGGACTTGCTTTGATACAACCTAACACCTTGCCGTAGCTGGGAGGTCATAACGGTTGTTATTGAGCATGTCACGACCCATATGAGAAGATCAATGGACAGACATAGGATTTGCCCCTTCCCTAGGGAAGCATGATATCCATGGAGCTCCTCTATGGTTCTATGACTGAAAGTGTATGGCCATACCCAGGTGAGAACCTGATTTAGTCATAACCATGTGATTGGGTGAAAACAAGTGGTGACACGCTTGTCCAATCAGATATCAGTTCGGCAAAGAGACTGTAATGCATCTGTACCTAGTTGCGATGATGGGGATGTCGATGTCGATATCCATTCCAATGACCTGGGTAGCAGCGATGCACTGCTAGGTGCCACTCACTGCTTGTGATGACCTGACACATTTGTACAAATATGCAGGGGCTCAAGAAAAGTAGATCGGTGCGGCTTGGAGAGATTGACCTACGCGTTGGCAACGGGGCACAGGTTGCTGCTGTTGCTGTAGGCGTTTTGACTCTCTCCTTGCCTTCTGGACTTCAATTAGAACTAGATAATTGCTTTTGTGTACCTTCGCTAACAAAGAACATTGTATCCATTCCTTGTTTGGCAAAGAAAGGATTTAAATTTGAAATAAATAAGAACTCCTGTTCTTTTTCATTTGCAAATATGTTCTATGGGAAGGGTACTTTGTGCAATGGTCTATATATCTTGGATATGGAAAGTTCTATTTGTAGCATAAGCAATAAGAGGACCAAACTGAGTGGTTCAGTTGGTGCTTTCCTATGGCACTGTCGATTAGCCCATATAAACAAGAATCGCATCCAACAACTCCATGCAAATGGATTGTTAGATTCAAGTTCCTTGGAGGAATTTGATACTTGTGAACCTTGTTTATTAGGGAAAATGACAAAGGCGCCCTTCACCAAGATTGGTGAGAGGACAGAAGGTTTATTAGATCTCATACATACTGATGTGTGTGGGCCCTTCAATAAACAAGCCAGAGGAGGGTACAACTACTTCATTACCTTCACTGATGACTTCAGTAGGTATGGCTATGTCTACTTAATGAGACATAAATCTGAATCCTTTGAGAAATTCAAGGAGTTCAAGAATGAAGTAGAGAACCAGCTTGGAAGATCCATTAAAGCTCTTCGATCAGATCGAGGTGGAGAATACCTGAGCGGTGAGTTCTTTGACTATCTGAGAGAGTGTGAGATCATATCCCAACTCACTCCTCCTGGAACACCTCAATGGAATGGTGTGTCTGAAAGGAGAAATTGAACTTTATTGGATATGGTTCGATCCATGATGAGTCATGCAACTCTACCTTCATCATTCTGGGGGCATGCACTAGAAATAGCTTCGCTGATACTGAATAATGTTCCATCTAAGAGTGTCTCCAAAATACCATACGAGATATGGAGTGGGAGACGCCCTAATCTCGCGTTTATTAGGATCTGGGGATGTGAGGCTTATGTCAAACGTCAGGATTCTAGCAAGCTAGAACCTAGATCTGATAAGTGTGTGTTTGTGGGGTATCCTAAGGAAACTAAAGGATACTACTTCTATGTCCCTACCGAGAACAAAGTTTTTGTTGCTCGAGGTGCTGTCTTTCTAGAGAAAGAATTTCTTATGAAAGAAGTTAGTGGGAGGAAGTTTGACTTGGATGAGATCCAAGTGCAAGCACAAGACACAGAGATGGAATCTGAGCCACCTGCACCGGTTGCTAGGCAGCCTGAGGCTCAGACACAGGTCCCACGTAGGTATGGGAGAATTCGTCGTGCACCTGAAAGGTATGGGTCGCTACCGACCCAACACGATGGGATCTTCATCATTGAGGATGAACCCAGAACCTATGATGAGGCGGTCAGTGGACCGGACTCCGAGAAATGGCTTGACGCCATGCGATCCGAGATGGATTCCATGTTGGCTAACCAAGTCTGGGATTTGGTTAAGCTGCCTGATGGGGTAAAACCCATAGGGTGTAAATGGGTCTTCAAGAGGAAGACAGACATGGATGGCAAAATACTATAAGGGTAGACTAGTGGCTAAAGGATTTAAACAAGTCCACGGGGTGGACTATGATAAAACCTTCTCGCCGGTTGCCATGATTAAATCCATTCGGATTCTGCTTGCTATAGCTGCATATCATGACTATGAGATATGGCAGATGGATGTGAAGACAGCGTTCCTTAACGGGAAGCTGACTGAGGATGTGTATATGTCACAACCTGATGGCTTCATCCATCCTGCAGAGGCTAATAAGGTCTGCAGGCTAAAGAGGTCTATTTATGGATTAAAATAAGCATCTCGAAGTTGGAATCTTCTATTTGATGAGGCCGTGAGAGATTATGGCTTTATCAAAAGCGAAGATGACGCTTGTGTATATAGAAAATTCAGAGGGAGCTTGGTGATTTTTCTGGTCTTGTATGTTGATGACATACTGCTCATCGGAAATGACATCCCTAGTCTTCAAGCTGTGAAGACATGGTTGGGGAAGTGTTTTGAGATGAAAGACTTAGGGGAGGCCGCCTATATTCTAGGCGTGAGGATCTACCGGGATAGATCCAAGAGGCTTCTAGCCCTTAGTCAAAGTACTTACATTGATAAGGTACTGGAGAGGTTCTACATGGAGCAATCCAAGAAAGGATACCATCCAGTGAGACATGGCCTTACTCTCTCAAAGAGCCAGTGTCCTACAACACAGGCTGAGAGGGATGACATGAGTCAAATTCCTTATGCTTCGGCAGTCGGATCGATCATGTATGCAATGTTGTGTACTAGACCAGATGTGGCATATGCTGTGAGCATAACCAGTCGATACCAATCCAATCCAGGTCTGCAACACTGGGTGGCTGTAAAGAACATCCTAAAGTATCTAAGAAGAACTAAGGATCTGTTCTTGGTCTATGGGGGACAGGAAGAGCTCAGTATGCAGGGCTATACTGACGCATCGTTCTAGTCTGACCCTGACGACTTTAGATCGCAGGCCGGCTATGTGTTCAAGATAAATGGAGGCGCTGTATGTTGGAAAAAACTTCAAGCAATCCACCATAGCAGATTCTACAACCGAAGCTGAGTATGTGGCTGCTTCTGAGGCAGCCAAGGAAGCTGTTTGGATAAGGAAGTTCTTATGTGATCTTCAAGTGGTACCTAGTGCAATGGATCCCATTGAACTCTACTGTGACAAGAATGGAGCAATTGCACAAGCCAAGGAACCACGGTCTCATCAAAGATCCAAACACATACTCAGAAGATTTCACCTGATCAGAGAGATCATTGACAGGGGTGATGTCAAGATTAGCAGAGTAGACACAGAGAACAATCTGGCAGACCCATTGACCAAGGCTTTGGCGCAGCAGAAGCATGATGGTCATGCTAGAGATATGGGGTTGAGATTCCTCAACTTCTAGGTCTTAGTGCAAGTGGGAGATTGTTGGTGTATATGCCCTAGGACCTAGTTTTGGTCAACTTATGTACTACTTGATATTGATATTTATATATCATTCTGGCATTGTCGTTATCATTGTTTGTCTACACCTGCGATTGTGTACTTACATGATAATGTCCCTGGAGACAGATTGGATCTGTGCTCAAATAATTGTCCCCAGTCGATGTACCTGAGTGGATATGGGACAACTCTGGTACTTAAGAGACTGGTATGTGGGCTGGTTAGGCACGTGGTGCTAACGCAGACACATGGGTATATCATTGGAGGATATATTGGATAGACCCTCTATGAGGCTATGAGTTGGTGTCATGAGTTATCCTCATAAGTGACAGGAGATGCATTGATCCCTTGACTTGAGGTCATTGATCATTCTATATGGTTAGGGACTTACTTTGATACAACCTAACACCTTGCCGTAGCTGGGAGGTCATAACGGTTGTTATTGAGCATGTCACGACCCATATGAGAAGATCAATGGACAGACATAGGATTTGCCCCTTCCCTAGGGAAGCATGATATCCATGGAGCTCCTCTATGGTTCTATGACTGAAAGTGTATGGCCATACCCAGGTGAGAACCTGATTTAGTCATAACCATGTGATTGGGTGAAAACAAGTGGTGACACACTTGTCCAATCGGATATCAGTTCGGCAAAGAGATTGTAATGCATCTGTACCTAGTTGCGATGATGGGGATGTCGATGTCGATATCCATTCCAATGACCTGGGTAGCAGCAATGCACTGCTAGGTGCCACTCACTGCTTGTGATGACCTTTGGTCAGCACTGCCAGCGTCAGAGGAACCTACAGGGTCGCACACCTTGATACTTGAGTTCTCGTATTGATCGGGAAGCCTTATGATCGAGTTATTGGATAACTCGGATCTAATTGGGAGATTTCATCAGCGCCAATGGGCCTGATGAGATAGAAGAATGTTATTGGAGCCAAACTTCATTTTTGGCAGGTTGACCCGTATTTGACCATGGTTGGTCACATTTGGATTAGGGTTGCATTGGATTGGATCCAAGTACTTAATCAACTCATGTAACGAAGTTTGGGCTAGCTCATTATCCAATGAGGCCCAATAACAAGTTCTCATGAAGAGATGAGAGGCTAAAAGGGTATAATGGGGAGAAACATGAACCATTAAGCGCCTAGGGGCATAATGGGGTCATGTTGGCGCCTTTGCTTCATTATGGAAGTAAAGGGCGCCTCCCCTCTCTTCCTAGGATGGAATGCATGCCTCTATGGCATTTCTTGGGGCGCAAGGCAAGGCCTTGGCGCACAAGGAAAGGCGTGGAGCACAATAAGGAATGGTTGAATGAGAATTATGGAAATGTCTTGGAGACTTTCCTTGTCTCAAACCTCCTCATCCTAGCCCTACACTTGTCATGATCCTAGCCCTTACCCTAATCGCCTCTTGCCCTATAAATGTGACAATAGTCGCCCCCTCTTGAGGTTGGTTCTTCCTTGAGGGCGTGAACACAAGAAGAGGGGCGAGTGCTTGGAGCAAGGGCGCATCTTCCTTCTTCCACAACCGCAAGCCTCTTCCTCCTTTCCTCTTGGCCAAGGAGATTTAGGGCTTGCCGTTTTGGATAGTCTTCCTTCTTCTCTTGGCGCATCATCTCTCTTGGTGGTGCAAGTAAAGTAGAGCATCTCCCTAAGGCTTGGATCTTCTTCCCGAGGCTAGCACCGGGCGTGGAAGAAGAGAACTCAAGAGATCCGTGTGTGCGAGACTGCAGAGGGCGCACACTTGGACGCCTGCATCGGCATCACTCTACATTGCTCTTAAGGTATTTCCTAACTCATCGTGTCGACTCCCTTGCTTGCGATCTTCACTGGGTTTTTGGGACCGGCCTGTTTTGGGGACATTCTTCTGCTGCGTAAAATGTATGTCTATAACTCTGAAAATTGTAAAATGTCCCCGGGGTTTCCCAACACGCGGGTGGTTTGCCGCATCCGGATCCGTATCAGATCCGGATTTGGTTTGAACTTTTGGTGCAGATCCAATCTGGTCCGAATTTTAGATCTTTGTGGATTTGGGTCCAATTTTTGGGTTTGGATCTGATTCAGATTTGGGTATTCTAGATCCGGGTCAGGTCGGGTTTTCTGGATCCAATTTCTCTTTAGCTGGCTTGCTAGGTCTAGGCATGGGCTACGCCTTCTGTTATGTTGTGCACAAAAGCAAACTACTATGCTACTTTTGCTGTCTGGGTGTGTTTTAGGCCAGTCATTTGGGCTATCCTTTCTACTGTGGGCAGAAGCAGCAGAGTGCTGCTTGGCTTGCTGTGCTGTGCAGGAGCTGGCTATTGCAAATTTTTAATAAAAATTAGGAAAATAATTTATAATAAATTCTAATTATGGCATAATTTTTTTTATTATTGTTTAAATAATAAAAGGGTCTGACATTATAAAATAAATTAATTAAATCATTATGATTACCAAAGTAGCGTATTGTATAAGTTAATTTATTTATCTTATAATGTTAAGACGATTGTGTATGTAATTCATGAGGATATTAATTATCCCAATGGAAGATTAAAATTTGGCTGAATTATATGTACACATGTTGTAATTAACATCATTAGGCTAGGTTTTTAATTCTTCTGAGTCGGGCTTATAGGCTCAGTTAATATGGTTCAAATGAATTGAGTCTGGTTCAAACAAATTGGACTAGTGGACTAACTTTTGGTCAAAATCTGTTGGGATAGACTCCTATGGGTATAAGTAGATAACAGTTGTATGTAAATACACTGAAGTGCTATCATCACCAGCTTGGCTGGTTGTAGTCTTGATGTGTTGTGCGCAAAAGTAACTTGATACTTTCCTCTTAATTCAGATTTTTCTGAAAGGCTTTTGTTTTTTTAAAGTAGATTTTGATTTCAACTTGTTCTATGTCATATTATGCTGCTTTTAATATGCATCTATAACATGATATAATTTGGATCTATGATTCAAATTTGAAGGTTATAAAATTGTTTAAAATATTTTTTAGATGCAATACTTGTGTAAGGCGTTTAACATAAGTTGTTTATTTTGTGTTATGTTAAACATCACAATAGTTGCATATAAATGCCTTTAGAATGTTGAAACTTTTTATCCATTGTTAATTGTGTTGGTATTGTTATTGAAAAACAAACCTGATCCATAATTCTTGAAAAATATTTTGCAACAACATAGATTCATTTTAAGTTACATATATGTCATAAATGTACGTCTTACCATAATGATTGGAATTTAAGTTGATATGTAAATTTATGGTAATGCATTTTTGGCCATATTTCATAATGGTTGTTAATTTATGACAATGTTAATAAATTATTTTTCACTCCTCACATTGATGGCATGTTGTATTATAAACATTTGCTACAAAGTGGTGTTGGTTCATAGTAAAATTTCATATTTTCAAATGTTTATAAAAGAAAATAATTTTTATCCTATTTATATTAATTATTTTACCTGCCCAAAGGGGGTAATTAATTAGTATATATATAGGATAATTTTTCATAAGAGAGAATGTTATAAACATTGATTTAAATTTAATACATAATCATGTCATTGTTACATAAATATATTCTATTATAATTGTTATAATTGTTTGGCTACCAAAGTATCTCATTTATGATTAATTATAATATGTTCAATATTTATGATATGATTACATTTTTATCTTTGTTATATTAATTAATTTACCTGCCCAAAGGGGGCAATTAATAGGTATGTATAGGATAATTTTGTACAAACATGTTAGCCCCATTATATAATAAATTAATATTATAATTACTATAAATGTTTGGCTACCAAAGTGACTCATTTATAGTTAATTATAATATACTTCGATATTTATAATGATAATGAATTTTTATCTCAGTTATGTTAATTAATTTACTTGCCCAAAGGGATTAATTAGTTGATATAATACGAGATAATATTCATAATGGTTGTTTCTCCTTTATTGAGATACGTTTTTATTTTTTTTTCTTTGTTATATTAATTAATTTATCTGCCCAAAGGGCGTAATTAATTGATATCATTTAAGATAAATTAGCTTCAGTCTTTTATCATTATAATTATATTATAATTATTATAAATGTTTGGCCACCAAAGTGGCTCATTTATAATTAATTATGATATGTCAAAATTTGTTATGATAAATTTTTTATTAATATTATATTAGTTAATTTACCTGCCTAAAGGGGGTGGTTAGCTGATATAATTGTAGTATTGTGCACAATGAGAAACATTTTCTCATATTGAGTCTAACAAGATAATTGCAGATCCTTTAACTAAAGGTTTAGCTCTGTCTACTTTTGTGAACCATGTTATTAGCATGAGTATCATTGAATCTTTTGATGCTTTGATTAGTGGGAGTTTTTCTATTTTGTAATTTTAATTTTGCATATTTCATTCATATATCAGTTACCTTAATCATGGATATAATTTTGATACATAAAAAAGATGTTAATCTTTTGTGCACACATTACCTTATATCTATTTAAAGTCTTAAGGATTCATAACCTTAAGCATGGCGATTTTGCCGAGTGACATATGTCTCAATTTAAAATTATTGATTTTCTCATTTGGTTTAGAGAAATCATAAAGAGGATCTCTCATACAGTTTAGAGTGATTTATGAGACATATGTGGACACATTGGTGTCAGTTTTCTCATACAGATTAAGAGAAACCATAAAACAGATTTCTCATTTGGTTCGAGAAATCATAAGGAGTACCGATAAGAAAATGATATTAAGTTTTTATCATTTTACTACACGGTCACATTGCGAACAATGTTAATGTAATCTACTAATATTTGTGACCATGGAGGACTTGTATTGCATATTGATACAATGTTTCGTCATGATTCAATATTGGTAATTGCATTAGACCGGATTGAATGAGGTGTTATCAGGATTAACAAATGCATCTTCCTTTCAAAATCATTTTAAATATATATTACAAATGATTATTATTTTATAAAATTTTAGATTATAAATCAATTAATGTTGACCAAGTGGGAGAATGTTAGAATTTTTGGTCTAACATTATTGATTTGTGGGAGCATTTGTTAATTAATTAATGGACCCATAACATCTCATTATTGAATGTGAAAGACGACCTGTGTAGCCTGCGGGTTTTAAGAGGAATCATTATTGGATATTGGATTCTGCACCCTGAGTTTGAGAGAAATCCTTATTGGATTATGGATTTCGCACCTAAAACCCAAAACTCTTTTATGGGAGGAGCTTAGGGTTTTTCCATTATAAATATGGGCTAGGTTTCCACATGTACCCTCGATCGTTTCGTCTCTCCCCATTGAGAGCCTTCTAAAGAAGGATAACAAGTGGAAGATTTCTAGCCTGACAATGGATAAAAGTATTAATGGCGCAATCAGGTATGTTCTAATATTTGTTCTTTATGTTGTTCTAGATCTATGCAATAGATCCTGTATTTATGAATATTCAAAATATTCTAACAAAACAAGCCCTAGGTTTCGAGAAAATTATTGTAGCGGGGTACTCTGTTGAAAATTTTATAGTAGGGTACTCATTTCGTATAATAGATTTATATTAGCATATAATGTTTTACAAAAATCTTTCATATTATACGAAATCAGATTTTCGTATAACACTAATTTTTTTCATATACCATTATACAAAATTTAGTCATATTATATAAAAAAAGTTAGTATTATACGAAATTTGGTTTCATATAATGAAAAAAAATTAATATCTTATATTTTGTATATTGTTATACAAAATTTAGTCATATTATATAAAAGTAATTAGTGTTATATCAAAATCTGATTTCGTATAATATGAAAAAGTTTCGTATACCATTATACAATAATATAAAGCTATTATATGAAATATGATACCCTACCGCAAAATTATCAGCAGAGTACCCCGCTGTGAAAATTTTTCCCTAGATTCCACAGAGTGTTTGCTTAGAATCTTGACACATCACTTCTTTAGGTTACTCCATTTCATTGTAAATTTTGAACATCATCTTATTATTGCAACCATGTATGGTAGCACAAAAATCTAACCACCAGTATTTTTACATAGGAATACTAGCCTTGTGAAGCTTTGTACATTATTTCACTTCAATATTTGACTTCAATTTTTACATTATACAGCTTCCATGCATGTACAAGGAAAAGATGGATAATACATGCAAATTTATGAATTCCTTACTATGAAAGGTTGATTTTCCTTTCATCATATTAAAATCAAATATTTATGCAATGTTTGACTTCAATATTAGGCTTTACAAATTTTAAATTGTTATATCGCATTCATTGATTGCATCGCATAATCGCATTCTACAGCTTTCTGTTTTCAATCTGCTTAATCACATATAATTTACTTGCTTAAAAATTTCTTATGGGTTTCAACCCAGCGCCGTACTACATGCATGCGATGAGACAGCAAAAATCTCTGGACATCTCTCATAAAAACTTATTCAAAGAAATTCAAAAAATCACAGAACAAACATCAAGTCGACATTGTTGAAAATCAACCACCCTCAACCTCAACTCTAAGGTTAGCCTCCTATTTTGCCAGTATTAATCTAACTCACCATGATTCTAGATAGTGCTTAGACTCTAGTGAGAAAATTCATGTATGCTCTAACCGTCTGTGGTTCACTTCGTACAAGTACTCAAGTGGAGGAAGTGTAACAATAGGAAATGGTTCTTAAGCAACTGTACTTAGACATGGTCAAATAATCTTGAAGTTCACCTTTGTAAAATCATTAACTCTAAATAATGTGTTCCATTTACTTGAGATCCGTAGGAACCTTGTTAGTGGGTCTCTCCTTGTTAAAGATGGTTTTAAAATTATGTTAGATGCAAATAAAGCTATAATGTCCAAAAGAGACTCTTTTATTTGAAAAGGTTTCACTTGTAATGGATTATTTCAATTGACTATAATTCCTTTTAAATTAGAGTCTTAGCCTCCCACTACCTTAATTATTGAAAATTCTAATAACTGGCAAGGTGGATTAGGACATGTAACTTTAAATATCTAACAAGAATGAGTCACTTAGGATTAATTCCTAAAATAAACTCAAACACTAATGATAAATTTGAGCTTTGTGATCAAGCCAAACAACCAAGAAAACTATTCAAAAAAATAACACATAAAGAGACTAAACCTCTAAAATTGATTCATTCGGATGTCCATGACTCAAATAGTGATCCTACTATAGGTGGTAGTGAATATTTTGTAATCATGATAGATGATAATACAAAATTCTATTACACCTACCTTCAAAACTCAAAAGATGAAGTGTTATGAAAATTTAAAATTTTTAAAAATAGAAGATGAAAATCGACATAATATGAAAATTAAAATACCAAGATCAGATATAGGAGGTGAGTATACATCTAATGAGTTTTCCAATTTTGTCAAGAACATGGGATAATTCATCAAGTCACTGCTCCTTATTCTCCTCAATCAAATGGAGTAGCTGAAAGGAAGAATAGAACTCTAGTAGATATGGTTAATGCCATGCTAATTAGTTCTGGACCTCCTTAGAACTTGTGGGGGGAAGCAATTCTTTTAGCTTGTTAATTCAAAATAGGATTCCAACTAAAAACAAAATGCAAACTCCATATGAAATGTGGAAAGGGTATAAACCTAACCTTAAATTCCATTTGAATATGGGGATGCTTGCTAAGGTAAATATACTAGAACCTAAAAGAAAGAAAATTCATCCTAAAATAATAGATGTTTTCTTCATAAGACATTCACTTGATTCAAACACCTACAGATGCCTAGAAACAAATTCAGAAATTATAGAAATTTCAAATAATACTCTAATTGAATCAAGAGACATCTCCTTCTTTGAAACTATCTTTCATTTCAAACCTCCAGCCCTCCCTCTTGTAGAAAATAATAATTTCACATTAGACTCTGAAGACTTAGAAAATTATAATAATTCACCTCAACATCCTAAACCAAAAACTTAACCCATAAAAAGTAAGAGAACAAGGTAGCGAGAGATTTTGATGTCGACTTTATCACTTACCTGATTGAAGATACACCAAAAATAGGTTTGAATCAAACCAAAGTGATGGCAATGTCTAATCGAATGGGGATTAGTCCATAATGGGCCATTTTAGAGTAGCAACCCAACCTCCATGATAGGTAGATCCTATAAAAAGGTTTAAGAGGTTAGCCAATGATGTGTCCGTAAGTGCACAGATATGTAGAAGTAATAAAAGATATCGAACTCACAAAGACCTACGTGTTAAGTACCAAATAATTGAATTCTTACTAGCTGAGCGATTGATGTACGATGGGTATAAAATAAGATTGAAATTGGTAAAACTGTCATAGAAAATCGGAGAGAGAAAACTAGGGCTAAGGTTTCATCCTTTTTTAATTCCTATGACTAGATATAAATAAGTTTCTTTTAGTTATTCAAATCATGATAAAGAAAAGTTTTAAAAAAAAGTTGTCTCCTTTTGGACGTCCAACTTACACGGATCTAGCCTTCACTTTCGTGACTTGCTGCTCAGTGTTAAATAAAAGTAAACTAGATAAAGAGAATTAAAATTACTTTCAAAAATTTTACTCTGAAAGTAAATTTCTCAAGTAAAATTAAATACTTTTGTACTTTGAATTTTATAGGTTTTACTTGAGGGGTTATAATAATTAAAATAACCTTTTGGTCCATATTATCATGTCTGAAACAATAGAATATATAGATCAAAATAACAACATGTAAATTTAGCATAAAAAATTAGGGTTCAAGGACTTAGCTACTTGCATAGTCTAGGTTTCTATATTTAATCTAAGGGTTCCATGTTCGTAAATCACCTTTCAGTTCATATTACAAACCCTAAAACATACTAATACTTTAAAACTAATAATTTCAAATTAAATAAATCAGAGAGGCAAAATTGTCATTCAAAGAATAACTAATAAGTAAAAAAATCATTTAGTTATTATAGAATTAAAAAGGAATTATTTTCTCAGTCCCAAAAAGGATTTTATGCTATCATAGAATCGAAAACACAATAATATTTCATTTTAAAATTAATTAGAATTTGAAAGAAGAGAAATAAAAATTTTAGAGATTTTAAAGTGGTGTGATGGCCGCAATACAAACTGTCATAGCCCTGTGATTTTGATTTGAACAATGTTTGCATAGTGAATCGCTGGCGTCCCACGATAGGTACTATAGTGGCACCAGATATTTCATTGATTTCTCTCGATTTTGATCTCCTTTCTTCCTAAAATTTCTAGTGCATCTTCTCCACCTTCATGCGCATCTTCCCTGAAATTTTCACCGCCGAAGATGGTCTCTGTGTCTCTTAGTGAGAATCCAAACCCGAGCGCTGCCTACTGTGATTTCTCCCTCGATTACTGATTAAAACTCATAATCTCCTAATCAAATCTCCCCCCGACTTATATAACAATTTTGTCTTTTTAGAATTCACAATTGAGCCCCCCGTTTTCCCTGATTTTGCGTTGAAAAATTCAGATTTGGAGGGCGATGGAAGACTCAGGCGCAAGCGCAGCTATTTCCCCCAAATATCATAATCACACCCCTGTGACAACCACAATTCATTTCGTCATAGGTGTGTGATGGCCAAAAATTTCAAATTTATCTCCCAAGCTCCTTTTTTCATCTTGGTTCGACTTTTGACTTCTGATTCATTCAAAACCTTCGAAATTAAGCCCCGTTTTTCTTGAAAACATTGAAAAATAAAAGTGGTGTACATTCCAAAACAATTGACTAAATTTACATTAAAAACAAGTAAAATAAAGAATAAGATGACTAAAAGAGAATAATTTAAATATAAAAAATTATACTGTTTAAGTCATCAGCCAAGGAGTACAACATATATGTTATAAAAACACTATAATGTTTATTGGAGTAATATTTAAAGACTCCAAAATTCCTTTCCTAAGATGATTTAGTACTCCTGTGAAGAGTGAGAAAGAGTCTATGACTCTAAAAAAGACCTGTAGGTAGATCCCATATTGAACCAAACACACACACATGCACACGCACCTCGCCTCACCCGTCTAGGGTGCGGGTGCGGGTAGCTCACATACTATTTTCTCAGGGCAACTAATTTTAGCTTCTTTATTTGTACCCAAATAATAATTTTGAAATATTATTTATAAATAATATTAAAACCAATGTACCCTGTTTTAATTAGCCTTCAGCCTTCATATTTAGAGGTGGGTGACTAAGGCATTATTTAATAATAGTCTGGATCTATTATTTTTAGATGATGCACCTTCTCTATAGAAGGAGAGGCAGCGCAACATCTCCCATTCACTACATTCATATCTTGGGACAAGAATTCCTGACTAAAACCTATGCGAGAGCCAAAATATTTGTCTTTGAATAGACGACTTCATTATCACCTCTAGTAAGATTATTTCATTATTGTATTATTTATTTGCATGCTTCATTAGAATTACATGCTAGGATTAATTGCGGCAACATTCTAGGGGAAAGGGTGGAGTTTGAGCTTCTGCCCTCGCAATATTGCACTCATGTGCCACCCGCTTGGCCTATAGGGTGGTGCTCACATAATACTTTTGAAAAGTCTTTAACTCTAAATATTGTGTTCCATGTATTTGAGATCCATAGGAACATTGTTAGTGGGCCTCTCCTTGTTAAAAATGGTTTTAAAATTATGTTAGATGCAAATAAAGTTGTAATCTCCAATGGAGACTCTTTTATTAGATGCAAATAAAGTTGTAATCTCCAATGGAGACTCTTTTATTAGAAAAAAGTTTCACTTGTAAAGGATTATTTTAATTGAATATCATTTTTTTTTAAATTAGACACCATCTCAGCCTCCCACTACCTTAATTACTAAATATTCTAATAACTAACATGGTAGATGGGGACATGTAAACTTTAAATATCTAACAAGAATGAGATACTTAAACCCTAATGATAAATATGAGCTTTGTGCTCAAGCTAAACAACCTATAAAACTATTCAATTCAAAACCAAATAAAGAGACTGAACCTCTAGAACTAATTAATTCGAATGTCTGTGACTCAAATAGAGATCCTACTAGAGGTGATAGTAAATATTTTGTAACCTTCATAGATAATAGTACAAAATGCAAGGGATCATAACCTTCATAGATAACGGTTCAACCTCAGTCAGGCAACTCTAGAAAGGCATGATGTTATTAAAGGGCCATCGTCTTTGAGATTGTAACCTAGCACACACAATTAAAAACTGGCTAAAAATGCAAGGGATTAATGCAAACCTGGGAACGACCTTGGGTATACACAGTAGTTGCAGGGACATGCTTCATTGGCTCTCAGGATGATGAAACAACTTATGGCCTCTCCGGCCAACTCAAAGATTTTAGAGCTGCAGGCAATTCTCACAACTTTAGTAGAGCACAAGGAGAGTAGAATTTTGAGCAGAGGTAAGATAAGATTTCCCTCAATTTTACTTTGTCTATTTGCTAAAAATAGAGACGAATTACATAAAACCCAGTCATTGGAAAGAGCACATACAAGGGCGAGCATGTCATTGCCATTGCTACCCATTCTGAGTTCAATAAAATCTCACACAATTTAGATTTGAACTGAGTTCCCCTTTAGTTAGTTTTGTTGCCCTCAAATTCGGCTAGGTCGAAGTTGTGTAGATTCAAGCCCTCGTCAAAGCAAATTCAGTGTGAATATACATTAGTTTTTATTTTAATTTATTTTAATTATAAAAATTTAATAAAAAAATTAAAAATCCTAGAATTTTTTAAAATTTTAAAATATTGTTTTTGAATTTCTAAGATATTTTTGGCTGCATAGATCTGAAATTTGGGCATAACAATATATGTATATATGTATTTATGTACCACTTTAATACTTTATTGAACTTCTAAATAAAGAATTAAAAATATATTTACAAAAGAAAGTTGAAAACAATTATAGAGGTGTAACTCATTATTTTTCTTATAAATTACTAAATATTTTTATATGCATTATTAGTATATTAAAATAAAAAAATTTAAATTATATCACAAAAATAACATTCTTTACTTGTTATTATTATAACATACATGAATTAAAATACATTATAGAATGTACATGTTCAAGTAAAATTATGTTTCTTTCAACTTTTAAAAATGGTTTCGTAGTCATTTTTGTCTCTACATAGATTCCATACTTTTCCAACATTATTATTTGTGTTAATTATATAAATTGAATTTTTGACATGTAATATAAATAGCTATAATTCTTATGTTCTAATCTATGTTCCTATGAAGGAGAATAAACAATATAAATAGCAAGAATAACATTTATTTCATTAATAAATAATTTAAATATGCTATAAGTGGAGTATTATTTTCCCAAATACTATGTTTTTAATTACAATAACTTTATATGCCTCTAAAAGAATCTTAAATCCATTCTTATATTATAGGTTAGCATAAAGCAAGTTCATTCTAGTACCAAGTACATGAAAAGAAGATGAAATTAAGTTCCACACTCTATCTCCACTATAATTAGTCCTATGGTTGCTTAAATTTCAAGGGCTTGCATTTTTTTTTGTCACATCCATTCTTTACCAATATTCTTTTATATAGTTGGTTTTCTTTTATATAATATCTTCACATTAAAATTGTTTTGAGGACCACTAGAGGAATTTCCCACATTTGGAGGAATAGTGACTTGGTTCACTTTTGAACCCAAATTTATTTCATCTATGGTTTGATTATCACATTAAATTTGCTAAGTGTGTGGTGAACTTCCTTATTATATATGTCTCACTAGAGTGTAAGATTTTCCTTCTATAGTCATTCCAATTTGAAGAGAGTTTTAATAGTAGATTGCATTAGAAATTTCAATTTGCAAATTAGTTATTTAAGAAACAAGAATCTCCAAAACTCTAGGTTGATCTATAATAAGCAAAAAAAGAGAGAGAGAGTTAATTTGACGTATTTTGATGCCAATAATCTATATGTACTTTCTTCATGTGATTCCTTTTAGATTCAAGTGCATTATATACCTCTTTTGTTTCTTGTAATGTTGATAGACATCATATAACCTACTTGTAATAAAGTTGAGAATGAAATTTCTGCCCAACATCTCGGGAGATTATGAAAACCTATTCATGTAACATGCCAAATAATAAGGCTTTCTCATGGATAGGCCATGCTAATTGAAACCTAAGGCATTAGATGACTACAAAAACTCCTCTTCCTTTGGTACAATCAACTAAGCCCTTTTAGTGTTGGCCTTCTCATTTGGAATGCCACATGTCTACTAGTAGGAAGCTAGGTAGAAAAAAAAAAAAAGAATGAAAGAAAGGTACTACAACCACTTTTGCTTTCATGGTATCAAAATATGTATGTACACTCTCTAGAATCGGCTATAAATTTGTGTCTAGGAAATAGAAAAGGTTCTTCATGGTGAGAAGCCAAGAAATCTAATTGTGTCGGTATGTGTAGTTTGTGCCATCGAACTAATGTAGTTTGATACGATTGTACAATCATGTTATGATTTAAGTTTGCTTCCATCATGAAGAATGCCTCTAGAAATGTTAGAAAAATCTAAAATTCAATGTGGCTTGGAAATCTCTTTGAGAAATAGACACAGAGAATTATATTAAACTTGAATAAACATTGAGATTGATTCCATGCATGGTTTGAAGTTGTTATGATATGCTGAATGCATTACCTCATTAAGATATCTTTTATGATCCTGTCCAATCATTCTAAACTTCTGAAACCTTATGATTTGAATGTTTGAGAATGTTGAATTGATGGGTCACACATCTGAATTAAGTAAGGATTGCATGCTAGTGGTGTACACATGTTTTTCTATTGAAGCATATAGACTTGTTCATTCATTCGATGATGCCATATTATTTGTTGGGTGATGATCACAAGTGTGAAGTTATATGGAAAAAAAAAGAGAACAAAAAGGAGAACAAAAACAACACAGTTCTATCTCGAGTGAGACATGCAACTACTCCTCTAACCTAGTATGAACAAAGTAGCCGAGGCGGCATTCGACCCATGTTTGTGTTTCATGTCAAACGTGCATAAACAGTCACGAGTTCATTTTTCACACCTAATGGAACCTAGCTGAATTACCATGGCGGCATTCGACCCACGTTTGTGTTTTGTGCCAAACATGCATAAATAGTCATGAGTTCATTTTGCACACATAATGGAACCTAGCTGAATAACTGGGGTGGCAATCGACCCATGGTTGTGCCACATGTTTGTAGGCTAGAGGAAGTTAGGTAAGCTCTAAATGTGTTATCTGTTGAGTGATACGTCCGCAACTACATGGATTTATCGAAGTAATAAAATTTATATCGTTCCCTCGAGGATTAGGCGGTCAAGTACCAACTATATGATTCATCTAAATCTAGGCTAATCAAGTCATGGATTGTTTTGGGCTCTAAGCACGAGAAAGCAATGGATACTGCGTTTAAAGAAAATCAAGTTCTAAAAGATCGGGACTCGGGGCTTTGCCACACAGACAATTAAGAATCTTACGAAAATAACTCTTTGAACAGATAATTATGATCATGAAAGGGATTTTTCCTAAAGTACGGATTACCCCCCCCCCCCAAAGCGTAACCCGGTATCTAACCACGCTAACTCCCTACTCTTATGACAATTAGCATACCTAGACCCATTAAGTTCTATGAAAAACCTTATAAAACCTTGAAACGAATCCAAACTACTGCTGTGATTGGATTCGTAGATTTGATTAGAACGGATTTGACATTGCAAGTCACCTCCCAGTTCTTCTCGCAACGTCTAAGATGCAATAAACTTGTCCAGAGTAAACTAAGGATTTAACAAAATTCTAATCAAATCATGATATAATGATCATGGCAAAGAGTAAAAATACAGTTTTTACTTCATAATTGTTAGCGGGCTATCCCCTAAATCCTGAAATAAGAATTACTCGCTTTCATAACTGACAGCATATGTATTGAATGAACGAGCATTAAATCCTCACAAAATTACAAGAATTTCACTAAGAAGATGATTAGAAAAGCTTCCCCTATATCTGGAGATGTAGAGGAGATGATCAATCATCGCTTTTGCGTGAAAATCTCGCCGAAAATCACCTTGGAACCGATTCTTGCCCTAACAGTCGCCGCCACTTCTATTCGTCCGAAAAGTCCTCCTTAACCCTCCAAAAATTGAACCTTTTATACTTTTATCGTTTTGGAACCCTTCAAGAAATGAATTTGGAGAGTATGGTTCAAATCCGATTTGATTTGGAGTTGAATTGAGTGAAAAACTCGAAGGGGCGGAAACTTTCACGGCCCGTAATGTGTTTATGGCTGAGGCCATAATTGTTTCTATGAATAAGGCTTTTTGTAAACATAAAGTTTCACGGACCGTGAAGGCTTCACGGCCTCACCCGTGAATGTTTATGTGAACTTTTTAACTTAGCCGATTTTCATCACCCTACGAATGCAGAATTATGGCCGGCGGAGAAAATTATGGTCAAGGCCGTAAATGTTGCGTTTTTCACCATTTTCACTCCAAATTTCACGTGCAACCTCGTGATCTTCTTGTGAATCATGCTAATGCTTCAAAACTTGCAAAATCCATCATTTTTGAGTCATTTTACCTGCATTTTCATTGAAAACAAAAAAAAGTTAAGATTCTATACCAAGTGTAGCAAATAAGCTAAAAATTAGCATAAAATCGTAAAATAAGCACGAAATATCATACAAAATACAGGTAAAAATGTGATGTAAATACAACGCATCAAAATACCGTAGGCTTGAAATTTTGCTTGTCGTCAAGCAATATTCTAATATGTATGGAGAATGTAAATATAAGGAACACTCTTTGTTTACCCTTTAATAATGTCCTTAGTCCACAATTTAAGCAGTCAATCTATCAGAACTTTGGAAATTTAAGAAATAATATGATAGAAATAAATTCTCAAAACTTTACATTCCAAGATGGATAAAATTCATAATTCATGCCATAACATTCAATCCTCACTTACTAAGTATCAAGTACTCTCATCTTAATAAATCCACTTCACTTAACAGATAAAACTTCCACTTTAAGAATTTTAGTGATGTTAAAGACAAGAGACTTTTAATGCAATTTGGTTTTTAAACGGTTGTGTGCCCTTTCCTGTTAGCATCATAACATTGTTTAAAGTATACAACAGAGCAGTATAATTTAACTCATGGTCTCAATCTTAAAGTCTGCGAAGTTGTCCACTTGACCTACAGCTTTCTCTTTTTCTCCATTTTTATTCTATCATTCATTTTTTTTAATCTCTGGAGAAAGCCGGTCAGTGGCATGATATCTAAATCGTTAACGATCATTCTTCATGAGGGATAAATATTTACTTTTAAGATTTTCCCTCTGTTACTTGATCGCAACAGATTTAAAGTATAACAAACAATGGTATAATATAACTCATGACTTTAGACTCCTCAACCAGAGGAGTTGGAGCAAGCCTCAATTTAAAGAAATATCACTTATTTTCTATTCATAAAAAGTTCTCCATCAAACAAAGATAGATAAATTAAACTTCAAGTAAATTCTACTATGCAAGTGTCTCGTGAATGTACAACAAATCACATATGTATTTTATCAATACAAGAATTGAATTTACTCAACAATTTAAGTCTCTATGAAATTTCAAAAATTCCTAAGTCATCAGATCAAACACTCAAAATGTTTCCTAAGTTCAAAAGTAAAGATAAAACAAATTTGTGTATCCTTAAGAATCATACACATTCAAAATACATATCTATAAAGCTTTAAAGGAAAAAAAGCAAAACATGAAGGGACACCCTAGACTTAAATCGTTGCATCTGTATAAACATTAATGTAATGAATGAAGGCTTTCAAAAAAAAATTGCAAGAGTTCCCTTTGTAATGTGAACGAAAACTTGTACAATTATATCAAAAGATGGAAACATGACCCAGAAAAATCCAGAAACTATATCACAACTAAGATATCAACAATCACATTCTACCATTTCAGAATCACTACTCATTTCAAATATCAAACTATACCAATTTTACTTAAAAGATAACCAAATCATCACCATACCATCACAAACTACCACAGATCATCACAAATACATGATAAGCAGCCAATATGTACAATACCATCATAACCCAACCATGTACAACATCCTAAAGTCCAATACCATCATATATATACAATACCATCTAGAATATAAGATATCAAATGAAACTCCAAATATACTACACAATATCAAAGTACAACACACACACACACACACAAATAAACATAAAAAGTATAGAGTGCGTGCTGCATCAGCATCAAGTCTACTAAGTCCTGCTCAAGAAAATGCATGTAAGATATGTCTAAGGCATAATGAATGATAAAGTATAAGCATGGAGATAAATAAAGATCATAGATGCTAACAAGACTCATCAATCAGTCTCTGTATGCTCAGAATCCTCCTCCTCGCCTCCAGTATGCTGTGTCGATGAAGAGTCATCACAATAACTCCTCGATTGTGTGTAGGGACTCAAGTGTCCTCGTCTGACCATGCTCCAAATGCGATATGTTATAGAGCATCCTCCACTATCGGCTCGTATCTGCTCTAAAGAAGAGTCTGGTGGTGCTGAGATAGATGGTCCAGCAGATGTAGACGGTCCAGCAGGGATGGACGGCTCGACTGGAGGTGCTAACTCTAAAATCCTCGGTGGTGAAGGAGGTGAAGCTGCCTCTCTAAGACCTCCCCCACCTCGTGTGGGATCCACGATCCAATTCTGCTGAACACGAACCGTAGTGCGGTTCATGTTCAGTAGCCTCATGGTGATATCTGTATGCCTAAACATAAGATGATATGAGATCCCCAATCTCGTAATCATCTTACTAGCAACGCAGGCGTCCATATCCAATCTGGGATTGCCCTTCACCTCATTCAACCCCAAAGGGTCAATACTGAGAGCAAGGGCAATGGTGGTAATCATACCACTCATCACTAAAACTCCCCTCCGCGCCCTAGCTACTTTATGAATCTGCTTCACAAGGTAAAATGGGGTGCTGGCGCAGAATCCGGTCAACATAGCCCATAAGAAAAATAACTCAGAAGATCTGACCATGCCGTCGCTCTCTGCTCTCCCAAAAATAGTATGCGCGAGTACCCAATGCATGTATCTGAATACTGGGCTAGATAAGCATGTGGCTCTGGTGGTCCTCGGATCGAATCCTCTCTGTCTAGATATCTGCTCCTAGAAGGTCCTATCGGAGTACTTACGAGGGCGATGTCTAGTGCCCTCTGTGGGGAACCCAAAAATGTGACCAACCTAGTCAAGTGTAAGCACATGGTCCCGGTTCCCCAACCGAAATGCCATCTGCACCGGATCTCTATCATCATAGTTATGCAGTGTGATGTGGACATAACTAATGAACTCCAGGGTAAGCTGAACATAAGTAGGATGCCTCGGTCAATAAAAATCCTGCAACCCTATGTTCAAAAACATCCACTAGATGTCGTCAAACAATCCTAGGGACTGCAATGTCTGATCGTCCCAGTAATGTGTCCTAAGAAGTCCTCTAGCAGCCATGGCTTGGTACCTCCTCTCCTGGTCCCTACTCCCGTATCTGATATGTGGTGGATAAGGGACTAGGACAGGAGATGGAGATCGTGCTCATCTCCTCTCTACTATCTCATGCTCCAGTGCTGGAGATAATGACTCAAGTGATGTGACCGGTGACTGCTCTGGTGATGGCTCAGGCAATGGTAAATGTATCTCTGGGAATGAGCTGATGGTATAGGTGCTAGAACTGGCACCTTAGTGTCATCTAGTATCTCGGATGCTCGAGGTGCTGTCTCTGGAGCCTCATATGGCTGTTGTAGTCTGCAAGTGCATGGATACTCGAACTAATAAAGAAAGATATCGAATCATAGAGACCTCATTGTCTAGTACTAAAAAATTGAGTTCTTACTATCTAGGGAATCGAACCTATGTAAGTGAACTAATGAAAGCTAACGAAAATATCAAAGAGAGAGATTGGGACTAGGGTTTCATCCTCTTTAATTTCTATGACTAGATATAAATAGTAGTTCGTCAGTTTAATTTTATCATGGTAAAGATATAATTTACTTCATAAAAGGATCATCTCACTTTCGTGTAGACAATCATGCAGGGACCAATCTTCGCTTTCGCACAAGATCTATCCCAAGCTGAAAATAAGTAAATCATCAATCAAAGAACTCAAGGACCACTTTCATGCATCCGAATTCTAAGTTGATTATCTCAAGTGGAATCTCAAGGATCACTTTCGTGCATCCGAGTCTCAACACAAATTTTACTTATGGTTCTCCAACGTTCTGATCCTCACTTTCGCACAAGATCTTCACGTTTGATAGATTAACTCAATCCTAGATTCATATTATTATCATGGCAAGTATTCTTCTAAAATCAAGAAGCAAGAACTAACTTAATTTCTTATAGTAAGTTCCTAACATTCAATTATAGGGTTCCAAGTTCTCAAGCAAGTCACCTTTCGGTCCTTATTGCGAAAACTCTAAAACATGATTAATAACATGAATCTATGGAGAATAAAAAAGCAATTATCACATAAGTAGAATTTTCATGCTAAAATTATACATGACGAAGTAATGAAAATATATCTAGTCATTAAGAAATCAAAGGGAATTACTCCCCCATGTCCCATAAAAGGTTTAAGCTAGCATGGATGAAAGATTACAATATTCCATAGTATCAAGGTATAAGAAATCAAAGAAAGAAGGGGAAAACAAATAACCACACGGCTGTAATGGAAATTACAACCGTAATTTCCATGTGTGAATAGTGCCGGCGGCGTGCTTTTGTTGATTTCTCCTCCGATCGAGATCCTTTCTCTCTGAAACTTCTGGGGTATCGTCTCCTCTTCCAAGCGAAGCTTCCCCTCAAATTTCATGGTCGGAGATGCGTTGTATGCTTCCCGGCGGCGAAACCTAAGGCGGCAGTGTGAAACTCGATTTGTCTCTCGACAGTGAATGAAAATTAGGGCTTTTGGTGTCTGTGTCTTCTTCTCATGAAAAGCTCTCATTTTGCTTCTTACGAATCTTTGATTTATGGTCTGGATCATCTGAAATCGATCGCGCAAAAATTGGGCTCCAAAACGTCTGGAAAAATCGCGTGCTAGGAATTGAATTACGGCCGTGGAAATGGTTACAGCACTGCCATAATTTCAGTCAAGTTCTCTGATCAAAACTATCTAGCAATTACGGCACCATAAAATAGGTTAAGGTAGTGCCATAATTTCAGCCAAAATGTCTAGTCGGAAAGTGCTCCAAATTACGGCCCGTGAAAATCTTTATAGTAGTGCCGTAATTTTTGAAAATCTTTTTGGATGAAAAATTCCCAAATTACGGCAGTGCTCTAATATTACGGTAGCTGGTGAAAATACGATGTCGTAATATAGATTACGGTCCTGCTGTAATTTGGTCTGAAGCTCCAATCTTCATGAAATTTGACATGTAATCTCCTCTTGATGGTGGGAATTCATTCAAGCATCTGAAATTGCTTGAAAACGCCTAAAAATCATGCCTTTTTACCTAAAAATCATCAAAAACTAAAAAGAGTGTAGATTCCGCAGTATTTGATAAAAAAAGGCATAAAAATAAGCAAAGGTTCATGAATTTGACACAAAAAGATATATGAAATGGCACAAAATTTACTATAAATTTCAGTGTCATCAATGGCTCTGGTGTAACTGATAGTGAAGAATGAAGCTCTGGAATATCTACCGAAATCTCTGGTAAATAAGCAAATATCTCATGAGATCCCTCCCCATCATCTGATAACTCCTGTGTAGTAGCCTCAGAAACAGGCAGGTCTCCCTGAGCTGCAGCAGGTGAGGGGATCTCGAGGGTGTGAACAAAATCCTCTAGAGTGTCCACCTCCATAGACTGGGTATCAGTAGGAGCAGCAGACTCTGGTAAATCTGAAGGGGGCTTAGAAATAGTAGCTTCCTCCACGTCCATAGGGGTAGTAATAGTCTGTTGCTGCTCATCAGGAAGCTCCATCTCAACAGTCACTGGAGCTGGCTCTGAGGGTACTATAGGTATCTCTGCAGTCTCAAGTACTGGTGAGAGTCGTCTAGTGGCTCTCCTCCCCCAAGTAGAAGTAGAGCGACTGGTATGCTTCCTAGCGTACCGTCTAGCGATCCTCTGATTGTGGTTCTCTGGCCTATCAGCAGGTCTCTCATATATGATCTCTAGCTCCAGAGAACTAGCTGGCTCAAGTGAAACCTACGAGGTACTAGGGGCTGGAGGTGTACTGGGACCCCCTAGAGTCTCAGGCCCTGAGTCGTCATAAATGATCCACTCAAAAGTATCCGGGTAGACTCCGGATACCATCATATACATATACCATGGAGTGGGTCCAATGTATCTACTCTTTATCACAGCCCCGTAGGGTCTAATTCTCACTGACCTCCTTGGTGCCATAGCATCAAGTAACCAACAAAAAATTCTATGTAAATCATATGAAACAGCCAAATCATCCGAATATAGGTACGCAAAAATCAATCTAAGAATCTTAAGCAACTTCCTCAAAATCTATACTGGAATCATGCAAATCTAGTGCGAAGACTGAAAAGTGGAACTGGGAAGAGTTTTCTCACAAATCCAGAGAGAAATCGGGTCAAAATCGATCGCTGGAGGAAAAACTTGTGCTATGCGAATGTCCACCGGTTCTCCTTGAAATCCAGTTGAAATCTGATGAAAGATCACCAGAAAACACTCACTGGTGGTGGAGGAAAGTCTGAGGAAAGATTCCGCCGCCAATGGTGGAAGTAATCATCGAGAATCGGCGCTTTACAAGGATGGGCGTAAACCCTAGTTCGCCTATTAAGCTTAAAATGTACAACTTCACCATCCATAATCTGTTTACGGCTGCAGCCGTAATTCCTTATATCTTTACAGTCCCTTTACAATTAAAATCACAGCCCGTAATTGATTTACGGCCACGACCGTAAATATCACGCCAAGGTCTCGTTTTTTGCTAAAAATTTTCCAGAAATTTTCCAAAAAATTCCTACATGTAAAACAACGGATTTAAAAGGTTTTTCATATATAAAAGTCCATCAAAAACTAAGAATGAGAAAATTGATAAAATTCAAAAACTTTGGGCTTCCTCCCAAAAGCACTTGTTTAAGGTCATTAGCTTGACCAAGGGTTTATCATTGCTCTAGTGGTCCGAGACATAGTGAATAATGTAGAATTTTTCATCTCCACGACTTCTGGAATCAACTTGTGTGCTCAGATTATTCTTCTGCATTTGCACCCATATTATATCCCCTATCTCCTTGTCCTTTTTCATGCTTCAAGTAGTCTTCTAAGGGATTCTCATCAACTTCTATAATCTCACTACTATTAGCCTTGCTTCTCTTTGCTTCAATGTTTTGGTGAGACCCTACAAAAGAAAGCTTTTTTACATTTCAGAGAAAAATCAAATATCAATTTACTCTCACAAATATTCAATATCAATTTCTCATTCATTAGATCTATAATAGCCCCTGTACTACCTAAAAATGGTCTGCCTAAAATAATTGGTAACTTAGTATCTTCTTTAATATCAAAAAATCATAAAATCAGTTAACTCAGAAAAGTCACCAACGTTAACAGACACATTTTCCAAAACTATAACAGGTTGTTGAATAAATCCATTAGCGTAATAAGGCAAAATTTTGGTAGGTTTCATCTCTCCACTGCCCACTTTCTCAAACATAGATAAGGGCATTAAGCTTATACTTGCCCCCAGATCACATAGGGCATGTTTAACAAAAATCTTACCGATCTCGCAGGGAATTGAAATACTTCTAGGATCTTTTACCTTTGCTACCACCTTGGGCTCACTTACCTCACTTCTCTTTACCTCAGGCTTTGCAGGTACAGGTTTTTCCTGATCTGCTCTCAGTAGCCTTTGAGGGAAAGGAACTAGTGGGACATATGCGGGCGGACCCACATATTCTTCCTCATTTTCCTCCTCGAGTATAGTCTCCTCAAACTTCTTCTCCAAAACCTCAGGTGCAGAGTCTTCAATGGGTTCTCCAGGTTCATCAACTTGTTCACCATAAACAATTGTGATGGCATTGCAATGCTCTCTGGGATTCTTCTATGGTTGACCCGGAAGCTTACCAATGGGCCTATTGGAAGTAGTCGCTTGCTGAGCTATTTGGCTCTCTAACACTTTGTTGTGGGTGGCTAAAACATCCACTCCAGTTGTCAGATGCTTAATAGCATCAGAGACATCTTCGTTGTTCTTCTTTTGAGCAACAACAAATCCTTCCAAAAGAGACTCCGAGTTAGACTTTTGGGGTTATCCAAACTGCCTGGATTGAAAGCCTGGTGGCAGCCTGTTATTTTGTTGATTGTATTGTGGAGGAATTTGCCCTTCATTGTTCTTATAGATAGCTTCGGGTGATTCTTCCAACCTGGGTTATATGTAGTAGAATAGGGGTCATTCACCTGCCTTTGATTGAAGTTCCCTAAAACGTTGACCTGCTCTTGACAAGAGTCATCCTATGACAAGGCTAAGAGCTGGCAATCAGACGAATTATGTCCTGAAACACCAGACATTGCATAAGAAACAGCATCAACGACAACTAAGGGAAAAGTAAAGGAATCCAATTTTTGTGCTAGGGAATCTACCTTCACTGCTAGGGATGTTAAGGAGTCATTGCTATACTTACCAACACCGGTGGACAAGGTACGTCGCTCATTGGACCAATGGTTATGGTTCATAGCCATGTCCTCAAGCAAAGTAGTAGCATCCTCCACGCTCTTGCTCATTAAAGCTCCCCCAGCTGTAGCATCCACCATGAGCTTTGTACTGTAGTCCAATCCATTGTAGAAGATAAGGATCAGGACCCACTTCTAAAGCCCATGGTGAGGACACATATGTTGGAGCTCCTTGAAGCAATCCCATGCATCATAGAGAGACACTCCTTCTCATTGTCCAAAGCATGTAATCTGATTCCTCAGCTGAACTATCGTGCTCAGTGGAAAACATTTATTCAGAAAAGCTCATGAAAGTTCATCCCAAGTATTGATTGATCCAGCAAGAAGAGAGTACAACCAAGCTCGTGCGCAGTCCCTAAGAGAAAATGTAAAAAGTCTCAGTCTAATTGCATCAGCAGATACACTGTTTACCTTAATGGTGTCACAATAATCTAAAAACACAGCAAGATGAAGGTTAGGATCTTGATTTGGGGAACCCCCAAACTGATTCTGTTGGACCATCGTCATCAGTGCTGGCCTGAGCTCAAAATTGTTCGCCCCCACATTAGGTCGAACTATGCTTGAATTGAAGCCCTGTATGTTTGGTACTGCAAAGTCCCTCAATGATTGATTGTTCGCAGCCATTTCACCTTCCTCTGAAGTCTTTTGAGTTTGAAACTACAGCCTTCTTTGAAGGCAGAATGTGCATTCGATCTTTGGGTCTTCAGGAAATAGAGTTCCTATATGTAAAACTCTGGGCATGCAACGTGTAAATCAAAGTAAAAATAGAATAACAGTAAAAAGAAAGGAAATAAGTAGATGCTAAAGCAAAAGAAAGAAAAATGCCTAGTCTCTAAACTTATCGATCAGGTCAATATTAACTGGCTTAATCCTCAGCAACGGTGCCAAAAACTTGGTACGTCCACAAGTGCACGGATTTATCGAAGTAAAAAAATTAAGATCGTCCCCTCGAGGATTAGGCGGTCAAGTACCATCTATACAATTCATTTAAATCTAGGCTAATCAAGTCGTGGATTATTTTGGGCTCTAAGCACGAGAAAGCAATGGAAATTGCATTTAGAGAAAATCAAGTTCTGAAAGACTGGGACTCGGGGCTTTGCCACACAGACAATTAAGAATCTTACGAAAATAACTCTTTAAACAGATAATTATGATCATGAAAGGTATTTTTCCTAAAGTATGAATTACCTCCTCCCGAAGCATAACCTAGTATCTAACTACGCTAACTCCCTAGTCTTGTGACAATTAGTGTACGTAGACCCATTAAGTTCTATGAAAAATCTTATAAAACCTTCAAACGAATCCAAACTACTCCTATGATTGGATTCGTAGGTTTGATTAGAACAAATCTGACGTTGCGATTCACCTCCCGGTTCTTCTCGCAACATCTAAGACGCAATAAACATGGCCAGAGTAAACTATAGATTTAACACAATTCAAATCAAATCATGATATAATGATCATGGCTAAGAGTAAAAATATAGTTTTTAGTTCATAATTGTCCGCAGGCTATACCCTGAATCCCGAAATAAGAATTACTCGATTGTATTCATAATTGACAGCATATGTATTGAATGAACGAGCATTAAATACTCACAAAATTACAAGAATTTCACTAGAATATGATTAGAAAAGCTTCCCCTATATATGGAGATGAAGAGGAGATGATCAATCGTCGCTTTTTCATGAAAATCTCACTAATAATCGCCTTGGAACTGATTCTCGCCCTAACAGTCGCCATCGCTTGTGTTCGTCCGAAAAGTTCTCCTTAACCATCCAAAAATCGAACCTTTTATACTTTGATCGGTTCGGAACCCTTCAAGGAACGAATGTGGAGAGTTTGGTTTCAAATTCGGTTTGATTTGGAGTCAAATCAAGTGAAAAACTCGAAGGGGTAAAAACTTTCACAGCCCATAATGTGTTTATTGTGGAGGCCGTAATTGTTTCTGTTAATAAGGCATTTTGTACACAGAAAGTTTCACAGACTGTGAAGGCTTCACAGCCTCACATGTGAAAGTTTCTATAAATTATTTAACTTAGCCGATTTTCATCACCCTTCGAACGCAGAATTACGACCGCCGAGATAATTACAGCCAAGGCCGTAAATGTTGCATTTTTCACCGTTTTCACCCCAAATTTGACATGCAACCTCGTGATCTTCTTGGGAATCATGTTAATGCTTCAAAACTTACAAAATCCATCATTTTTGAGTCATTTTACTTGCATTTTCATTAAAACCAAAAAAAGTGAAGATTCTATACCAAGTGAAGCAAATAAACTAAAAATTAGCATAAAATCGTAAAATAAGCACGAAATGTCATAGAAAATAAAGGTAAAAATGTGATATAAATACAAAGCATCATAGAGTAACCGGGGCAACAATCCACCCATGATTGTGCTTCGCGTCAAAAGATTACCAAAGATTTAGAGAGCTAGTCTTGCTACTAAAAATAAATTCAGAGATGAATAGAACCATAATGTTATAAAGTTTTTACTTGCGATAATACATTTGTGTCTGACCCCCAACATATGATTTTGGATGAATTCGATTTGTGAATGTAGTATGTATGGTAGATTAAATTCTTTGTTTGCTCCTAGTTGAATGCCTAGTCATATGAAGATTATGGGGCCTACTTGATTCAATTCTTGTCAATAAACTCATCATCTGATTTCTCAAACTAGATCATGGTTTGCTCATGGAAATATCTGACTTGGTTGCATGCTTTAAGCTAAAATAACTTCTTCCATATCTGATATGTGTCTCATCTTGTTTTATTGCTTAAGGAAAAGTAAATATTTAAGTCTACGAGAATTTGATGCCTTGTATTTTGGTAGTATTTTCCTATACCATTTTATCTCAAAACAAGGCATATTCTTGTGTTTTTATGTAATATTTACGCTTATTTACTTGCTTGTTTTGGAATCTTCACCTTTTTTTGAATTTGTGGAAATGTAGGTGAAATAACTCAATTTTTGAAGATTTTTGGAGACTCTAAAGCCATATAGTGATTTCTGGTAATGAGACAAGGCTAGACAGCAAATTTGGTGTGAAACAAAGCTTTCCTTGAGAATCACAGCCAGGCCCAGACCATGATTCATAAAGTATGCCATATCCACAGTGCTGTTCATGGCCAGGCCATGATTATTTTCATAGGTTGTGATTGAAATCTACTAGAATCTATACTATGCAAATCACAGCTAGGCCATGATTATAATCACGGACCGTGATCTCTGCTCCTTGTTGACCTCCTGCTAATTTTTTACTTGATTGAGAGCGCTAAAAAATTTAAAAAAATCAAGAAAATTATGGAATAGAAAGCTAAGAGGAAGGCGAAGAGTTTGGGCATAAAAGACCTCTTTTTTGTGAGATTTTTGGAGGAGAAATTTGATGGTAAATCGGCGAGGGAAAAAGAACATGCGACATGGATTTTCCAGAGGGATTTGAGATGATCTTGATACGATTCTTCACAAAATTGAGGGGAAGAGTTTGCATCATCTTCTCCTAACTCTCCTTAGTCCTAGTTTCTGCTTTTATTAGTCGATTTGAGAGCTCTGTACTTAATTATATCATTGTTGAAGCGTAAACATTTTATTAGGGCTCTGATGGAGCTTGTTGACTTGATCTATTGTATGAACTGACTTATTCTGACGTTTATGAGCTATTCAGAGTGTATTTTATGTAGTTGTGTTATTTGCATAATCAAATCCTAATCAAATAATTTTGTGTCTTATATGTCACGATTCTGACTACAAGGAGAATCATGTCATCGAATATGCTAGATAAGCCATTTGAACCTCTATCACGATAGTAGTTAGGGCTCAATCAAGGACAACATAGCTTTTCATGGAACTTAATGGGTTTGCTTAAATTGATTGGCCATGAAAGTAGGAGACCGATTTTGGTAAATCCTAGGTTGTGCTGCTGAAAGGGGGCAATATGTGCTTTTGGATAAACACCTTATGCAAAAAGAATAACTCATGCATCAGCTAACTTCAGTTCAGTTAGATCAATCAACACAGTGAATTCCGTAGTCCCAATATTTCTCTCATTTGGACACCCTTCGTCATTCTGTCATTGCTTTTCTTACCCTATTTGTAGTTTGGTTTCTTTAGCTTCTAAAAATTAGAATGTTTTGTACTTGACCTTGCTCCCTATGGCACCGATATCTTTTGTATTACTTCAATAACACCGTGCACTTGTGGCACGTATCAAGCTTTTGGCGTCGTTGCCGGAGAACTTTAGTCAACATTAACACATTTCTAAAGTTTAGTAGACTAAGCATTTTGTTTTTCATACTTTTTATTCTTATTTCAGTCATTTCCTTTCTCAAGCTTTATCATTGTCTCTATGTTATTTTTATTCAAAGGATAAAGAAGGCTAGAGTAGAATGTTAGCTGCAACTCCAAGTAAGTCTGAGTTAGACAACTTGAGCTTGTTAGCTATGAAGGTAGACACTTTATCACGAAAGTTAGATTCCTTTAATGTCATTTCAATTGAAGTCGCTAATACTTCATATGATTTTTGTGGAACTTCAGGACACAATTTCGCCAAATGCCAATTAAGAGTCTCACAACCTAAAACTTCTGGAGAGCAAGCCAAAACCTTTAGGAATCTCAACCCTAGACCACAGTTCGACCCAATTCCAAAACATACAATCCAGGTTGGAGGAACTATAAAAAATTTTCCTATGAGAACAATCCCAACCTAGTTCCCCAACCTAGCTATAGGCAACCTCTTGAATTTCAACTAAAGAAGTTTATGCCACCTCAAAAGTCTAACCTAGAGTCACAATTAGAGACTTTTGTTGTTGCACAAACCAATGAAAATGAGAGTGTTTATGAAACCATTAGGCAAATAACATCTAGAGTGGATGCTCTCGCGATCCACAATAAGATGTTGAAAACCCAATTCGCTAAACAAGCTAGCACCTCTACAAGAGCCTATAGTAAACTCCCATCTCAACTTGAGATAAACCCGAGAGAATATTGTGTTGCAATTATAACTTGCAATGGGAAACAACTTGAGGAGCCTAGGATGTTTGAACCTAACATAGAGATTAGATGTACTAGGATACTTCAACCTAAAAAATCAAATGAGGAGATAGAACATAAGAAACCACTTGAAGATATACCTTCTTTTGTAGGTTCTTGCCATAAATATTGATGTTGTTGAGGAAGTGGTTAACAATGCTATGATTAGCAAATTGCTTATGGATCCTATAGAAATATGTTTTGTAGCTGAAGAAGAGGTGAAGGATAATGAACAAACTCTAGCTTTTGTGAAAATCATTGATTCAACTAAACTGGTCAAACTCTAGCTTTTGAAAATTGGCATGATGAAATAACCAAGGTAATTGATGAAAGAAACATATAGTTAAAATCACTAATTGACCATTTAAGGTATGAATTCCTTGGTGCCAACGCCTACATTCTGCACTATGAATAACACTTGCCGTCGAGCTAATGACCCTATACAAGCACTTCTTGGGAGGAAACGCAAGTCTTTTCTATTTTATTTACTTTTGCATTGTGTATTTCTGTTTATTTAGTCTTTAGATCATGAAGTTAAATAACTTGTTTTGTTTTGTGTTGGAATGCTCATGATTTTATTTTCTTATCTTGGTAGGAACACCTCACAAGAAGAAAAATGAAATTTTGAGGCTACATGTTTCAATATGGTCTGTTCATGACCAATGTCATAGGCATGATGAAAATTTTTGTAATTGCTGCATTCTATAACAAGAAGTTCATAGCTAACCCTTGACTGATTTCACAGCTAAAACAAGACTTTTAAAGGCAACGACTTCATTTTACCTCTCCCTTGTCAGACTAGCATGACTTAGCGAGACACAAAATAATTGACATTATATCCTACATCTGGAAGAATAAAGGTGTCAAGGTGAACTTCAACATGAACTTCATAAACAAATGATGATATTAGTTAGGGGGAGATAGTGATGATTATGAACATGACCCCCAGGAGGAACGTACTGAAATGATCTTTGATGATGAGGACTTTAGGCCTAAGAGAAAGAAGTGAATATTGCTTTCTCTTATTTCCCCCCACTCTCTCACGACGCATCGATTGCATAGAGGACTATGCAAATTTTTATGTAAGGAGGGTATGATTTTGATGCTTGTTCCTTCTATGGCTTAGTCTCCTAACTATTCATTGGGTATTGTATTCTTGACTTTCTCTGACTTTTGATATGTCTGTGATACATGACTGTGACACTTTAACTATTTTATGATGATGGCTATGCTCTTATTTGACTCTAATTCTTTGATGATGATGCTGTGGTGATATTATGCTACCATGATATTCTGAGGATTCATTTCTGATGATTCATACGTACATGCTATGATTCTGCGACATGTGGATGTGGTGAAAATCTGATGATATGGATATGCTTCTATACTAACGATTTGGTAATCTCGGTTACGATACTTTTTTTCCATATCGATACATGTATTCAGTGATATTGTGATTGAAAATGATCTAATGATTATTTGCTAGACTTTATGATTTCACTATGCTGATTTATCCTAATAATATCTGTGATTTATTTTGATTCTGGACTGTCTTGTCAGTTTCATGCTGATGCATTGATATGATTAATACTTTTTCTGACAAAGTATTATTTTACTATTCTTGCTGATTCTAATACAAATGAGATATAATATTTTGCTGATGCTTTGTGAAGATATTTTAATGAAAATTTTTGGACACTGATGCTTTTATTAGATTTAATCTAAAAGCTTTGAATGATATTGTATTACTTCAAATGACATGCTCTTTTTGTGATGAATTAATGATTGTGATCACAAGTGTGATAAATTGTGATAATGTTGTGATCTTGTGATAGGCTTGAATAAACATTGAGATTGATTTCATGCATGGTATGAAGTTGTTATGATATGCTGAATGCATTACCTCATTATGATATCTTTTATGATCCTGTCCAATCATTCTAAGCTTCTAAAAACTTATGATTGGAATGTTTGAGAATGTTGAATTGATGCATTATGCATCAGAAATTGAGTAAGGATTGCATGCTAGTGGTGTACACATGTTTTTTGTATTGAAACATATGGACTTGTTCATTTATTTAATGATGCCATATTATTTGTAGGGTGATGATCACAAGTGTGAAGTTATATAGAAAAAAAGAAAAAAAAAGGAGAACAAAAAGAAGAGTTCTCTCTCGAGTGAGACATGCAACTCCTCAAACCTAGTAATGCACAAAGTTGCTAGGGCGGCATTCGACCCATGTTTGTGTTTCATGCAAAATGTGCATAAACAGTCACGAGTTCATTGTGCACACCTAATGGAACTTAGCTGAATAATCGGGGTAGCAATCCACCCATTGTTGTGCTTCGTGTTAGATGCTAGAGGAAGTTAGGTAAGCTCTAAATGTGTTGTTGGTTGAGTTACCAAGGTAGCAATCCACCCATGATCGTGCTTCACGTCAAAAGATTGCCAAAGATTTAGAGAGCTAGTCTTGCTGCTAAAATCAATTGAGAGATGAACAAAACCATAATGTTATCAAGTTTTAACTAGCGATAATACATTTGTGTCTAACCCCAACATTTGATTTTGTATGAATTCAATTTGTGAATGTAGTATGTATGCTAGATTAAATTTTTTGTATACTCCTAGCTGAATGCCTAGTCATCTAAAGATTAAGAGACCTACTTGATTCAATTCTTTTCAATAAACTCATCATCTAATTTCTCAAACTAGATCATGGTTTGCTCATGGAAATATCTGACTTGGTTGCATGCTTTCAGCTAGAATAACTTCTTCCATACCTGATATGTGTTTCATCTTGTTTTATTGCTTGACAAAAAGAAAAGATTTAAGTGTGGGAAATTTTGATACCTTGTATTTTGATAGCATTTTCCGATATCATTTTTCTCAAAACAAAGTATATTCTAGTGTTTTTATGTAATATTCTGGCTTATTTACTTAATTGTTTCGGAATCTTCACCTTTTCTTGAATTTATGTAAATGTAGGTGAAATCACTCAAATTCTGGAGCTTTATGGAGAATCTAAAGCCATAGAGTGATTTCTGGTGATGAGACAATGCGACACAGCAAATTTGGTGTGAAACCGAGCTTTCCCTGAGAATCACGGCCAAGCCCTGATCACAATGACATACCATGATTTCTAGACCTCCTACTCATTTTTTACTTTGTCGGACCAATTATTTTCAAAAAATAAGAATAAAAATAATAAAACACTAATACATGATAACAAATTAAAAAATTAATTAAAAAATAAATAAAAATATAAAAAGAAATAAAAAATGTAAAATTCGAATTTTAAAATAAAGAGAAAAAAGGGGGATTGAATAAGCAAATCCAAAATAGCAAAAAAAAATAAAAAAATAAAAAATAAAACCAAGTCTGCGATTAAGAGAGGGGGGAATGGGTAAGCGCATATTAAAAAAATAGCAAAAGACAAAATCAAATAAAAAATCAAAATAGCAAAAAAAATAAATAAAATAAATAATAAAACCAAGTCTGCGATTAAGAGAGGGGGAAATGAGTAAGTGCATATTAAAAAATAGCAAAAGACAAAATCAAATAAAAATAATTAATACAAAATAGAATACAAAATTGAATAAAAATAATAGTAAATTTTCTCCGCCCATCTCCTATATAAGAGAGGCTAGGCGTATGGAAGAGAGAACTCTCATGGCTAGATAAGAAGACTCTGCATAAGGAATCTTTTCACGAGAATTCTAATCTGGTGAGCTTCCCATATTTCTTAGTATCTCTATATCCCCATGTTTCCTAAGATCTCTATATCCCCAGATTTCCTAAGATCTTTATATCCCCTATAATTCTTCCTAGGATCTTTATATCCCCAAATTTTCTTAGGAACTTTATATCCCCTCATCGATGCTGCCGCTATTCTGATTATGAAGACCGTGCAAGATTGCACATGTTGCTTGCTGCTCTTATCTGGACGAGAAAACAAATTCTACGATCGTCCCTTACCACAAGAACTCCACATCCGAATGTTGGATTGCGCTCAAATTATACGTGCATGCTCTCCTCACACCAGCGAATCCATAGCATAAAGCATCTATTCATCCGACCCTCGGATTAGAAGAATCAAGTGATTTTGTGCCGGTGACCCCAGAAGTTGATAGGATGGAGGAGTAGAGAGCGGCCGATGGTGATGACCCCTAGTTTCGTCTGCTGCCGCCATCGACGGGAGAGACGAAGGAATAAATGAATGGCTGAGATTCATTCAATTTTTTTAATCCAACGGTCCAGATCCAAATCAATTCAACAGTCCTAATTCATTCAAATCAAATCAGACAGCTGAGATCACTCTGATCAAATAAATTAAATCCGACGGCTGAGATTGATCTACTTCAAATCAATGGTTCAAATTCAAATCATATCGATGGTCCAGATTACTTCACGTGAAATCTCACGGCTGAGATCAATTGGATCAAATAAATTGAATCCGATGGATCAAATTCATTCAATTCAAATCAATGATCCATATCTGAATTAGAACCAATGGTGTAGATCACTTCATGCAAAATCGGACGGCTGATATCAATCTAGTTTAAATAAATAACTCCAACGGTTGTAATTCGTCCTCTTCAAATCGATGGTCCAAATCTAAAATAAATCTGACTCTCCAGAACATTTCGAGCTTAATCAGACAGCTCAGGTCAATTTGATCAAATAATTTGAAACCAACGGTAATGATTCAGCCAATTTAAATTAACAATCCAGATCTTAATCGAAATCTACGATCCAGATTACTTCACATGAAATCAGATGGTCAAGATCAGTTTGATCAAGTAAATTAACTCCAATGGTTGAGATTCGTCCATTTCACATCGACGGTTCATATTCAAATTTAGTCGATGGTTCAAATCTGAATATAAAACAAATGAATTGTGGAGAATGATTGGAGCATATCTAGGTCAATCGGTTGACTTTTAACATGATCAAGGTGTCGATCCCCACTATATCGAACCTAATCTTTCCAAATATGACATCGAATTGTTGTTCGGAGACTCGTATTAATACAAATATGTGAATTTAAATGAACGGTCGTGATAAATCAGATCTGAATATAAATCAACAGCTGAAATTAATCTGAGCATATGTAGGTCAATCGGTTGACTTTTGACATGATCAAGGAGTTGATCCCTATCAAATTGAACTTGATCTTCCCAAGTATGATATTGGATCTCTAATCCGAGACTTGTATTGAAGTAGATCTGTGAATCTAAATGAACAATCATGATGAGTTTGATATAAATATGAAATCAACACCTGGAATTTATCAGAGCATATCTAGGTCGATTGGTTGACTTTTGACATGATCAAGGTGTCGATCCCTACTAAGTCGAACCTGAACTTTCCAAATATGATATCAGATTTTCGATCTAAATATTGGATTAAAGCAAATCTATGAATTTAAATCAACAGACAAGGGAAGATCAAATATTTGTTGGCGGAGGATAATCTGAGCCAATTGAAATTGAAATATCCAACAAGCCAACAAGGTAGGACATCTTTTAAAATTAAATATCCAATAAGCCATCGAGGCCAGATAAAGAATATATGAAAATCTTAATTTTCACAATAAAGTATTGTTTGGGAGGTGTGTACGTCGACGTTTACCATTGGGGTGTAAATCCTCAATATGGTGTTGTGTTTGTTAAGACTGAAATATCCAACAAGCCATCAAGGATGATGACTTTGCACAATAAGCCGTTGAGGCCGGGTGTATCTTTCAAATTGAATATCCAACAAGCCGTCAAGGTCGGATAGCATTACCAAACAAGTTGTTGAGGCCAAGTATCTTTCAAATCAAAATATCCAATAAGCCATTGAGGTTGGGTATTTCTCAAATTGATTATTCAATAAGTCGTTGAGACCGGATATCTTTCAAATCAAAATATCCAATAAGCCATTAAGGCTGGGTATTTCTCAAATTGATTATCCAACAAGTCGTTGAGACCGGATATTGATGACATCAAAATATATAGTATATTTTGCATTATTTTATGTATCTTTTCATGCTAAATTGAGGATCTTTTTACTTGTTTTTATGCTGAATTCATCAAATATCGCAAAGTCTACTTCTATTTTGGTTTTTCATGAATTTTAGGTAAAAAGACATTATTTCAAGGAGTTTTCAAGCAAAACCAAACACATAGAAAAGTTACCATCATCAAGAGAAGATCGCCCAAGAAATTTCACGCCAAACGGAGCAACCTTGCAAAATACGGCAGTGTCGTAACCTATTTTACGGTACCGTATTTTTTGCGTCTACCGTAAAATCAGAGCACTGCCGTATTTTGGTGATTTCTCAAACAGAAAGTTCTCCAGATTTTACGACACTGCCGTAACCCATTTTATGGGCCGTAATTCCTAGCTGATTCAGACCAGAGAACTCGTCCAATTTTACGGCACCATCGAGAAATATTTTACGGGCCGTAATTTTGACTCAGCGTTCACAGAATGATTTTATGGCACTGCCGTAAATTATTGCACGGCTGTAATTTCCAGTCAAAATCATGAGTTTTCCGCGGCTAAAACTTGTTCAGGCCATAACTTTTGACCCAGAGCTCCAAATTAGGATGCAAAAGTTGCTTCGGACTCATCATTAAGAGGGGAAGGCGTACGAAGTGGAAGGGGGAATATTTATCCAGTATCGAGGGAGAAATCGCTAGAGAGTTGGATAGAGTTTGGCCTCGTGCCGAGAGGTGTAGAGGGCATCTCAGACTGTGATTTTCACTCAGAAGCTTTGCCTAGAGGAGAGAAAGACGCCATTGAAGTTTCAGAGCATTTGGAGTCCGATCGGAGGAGGAATCAACAAAACAGCGGTGACAACGCTGTTCATCACGAAATTACAGGTGTAATTTACATTACACCCGTGTTGTAACGTTGTTTTTTTTCTCCTTCTCTGATTTCTAATTGTTCTAAACTATGATTCATTGTATTTTTTCCTCCATGCAAGCTTAACACTATTTTGGGACATGGGGTGTAAGCCCCTTGATTCTTAATGATTAGATAACTCTTCTATTTTCGTCATGATAATTTTTGTTGTGATAATTTTACTTTTGTGATGGATTGTGCTTAGACTCTCTATACGTCCATGTTACTAGTTATGTTTTTAGAGTTTTCACAATGAGACTGAAAGGTGATTTGCTTGAGAACTTTGAACCCTAGAATTGCATGTTAGGATCCCTTCCTTAGGTTAGATCTAATTTGATCTGTTCTAGTAAATTAATTTCCATAATTATAACATGAATCTATAGATCGAGTCTATTTGTCAAACGTGGAGATCTTGTGCGAAAGCAAGGATCGGAATGTTGGAGATCCATGAGTAAAACTGGTGTAGAGACTCGGATGCACGAAAGTGATCCTTGAGACTCCACTAGAGATTATTAACCTAGAATTCGGATGCACGAATGTGATCTTTGAATTCTCTGATTGATGATTTACTTATCTTTAGCCTGGGATAAATCTTGCGTGAAAGTGAGGATTTATCTCTGAATGATTATCTCCACGAAAGTGAGATTATCCTTTTATGAAATAAATTTTGTCTTTATCATAACAAGATTTGACTGACGACCTTTTATTCATATGTAGTCATTGAAATCAAGGTGGATGAAACCCTAGTCCCAATTCATCTCTCTGATTATCTTTTGTGTTATTTCCATTATTGCTTTGCATCATATTTGGTTTACTTAGCTAGTAAGAATACGATTATTCGGTACATAACAATAAGGTCCCTGTGGATTCGATACTTTTCTTTATTACTTCGATAGTTCCGTGCACTTGCGGAAGCCTATCAAGTTTTTGGCGCCGTTGCCGGGGACCTTAGTTTTGTTAATATCAAAATAGTTGTTAGTATTGCTAGACTAAGTTTTATTTATTTTAGATTTAACTTTGTTTTCTGTTTTTGCAAGTTTTGGATTTTCACAGTTGTGACAGAACTAAGAATTTCTAAAATTTGTGAATTTACTTGTGTTTTAGATTTCCTATTTTTGTTATATATTCTGAAATATATATATATATATATATATATATATATATCTGATTGTTTGGTGTTGGATTATCTCTCTGCTTTTGATAGATTTGGTAAATATGTCTTTTTATCAAAGTTCATGGGCTTCAGAAAGGGGTAAGGGATACATGCAACAAGGTGAGCATAAAGATTATTCAGGACTCTCTATTGCAGAAATAGTGAAACTACACTCTTGTTTTTGTTATATTTGTAAGTCTTCTGATCATTATACTTATGAATGTCAATCTAGAAAGCATGCAAATCCCAGTAAAAAATTTGAAGATCTTAAGGAGATAATTAGTCGACTTGCTTCTCAAATAGAATCTTTAACTGCTAAATCTAAAATTTTGGAAACCCAGTTAGCACAAAAAGCATGTTTACTTGAATTTGATCCAGAAACTGAAGAACTTGATTTAGAAAATCCCCCCTGTGATCATGATTGTTTTGAGATTGAGCCTTACGTGAATATTAATAAATCTCATTCTGATCATGATAATTTTGATATTGATTTACCTGATAATTTATTTGAGGAAAAGGTTGAGAAAATTGAAATTGAAAACCCTTCTTTTGATGATAATTCTGATTTTGATGTAAATTTATATATGGTTGAATCTGATGAGCATGATGAAGGTTTGAAAATTATAGACATTGATGAACCCCACTTTGATTTTGGTGATATTTTGGAAATTAATGATAAATCTCTTGTGGTTAACTCTGATTCTATTACTTCTTTTTCATATGATTCTGATTTTGACTCTTCTGATGATGAATTATTTGTGGTGAAGCATGAGAAAATTAATTTTGAAGAGTCTCATCTTGACTTTAATGATGATTTTGAAATTGATAAATTATTTGATGAAGTGCATGAAGAATCTGTAGATGATTTGAATATTGTGAAAATTGATGAATCTCACCATGTTGATATGTTGCCCATGTGTACTGTTGAATCTTGTGGTTTATTTGAAAAATTATGTTTTATTGAGGAATCTAATGAAAGAGATAAACATTATTATGATGATCCAATGCTTGATTATTTTGATCAAAGTCTTACTTCTATTGCTATTGAAAATATTAATCTGAAGAAAGGACTCATGATTTTGCTTTTTGATAAACATAGGAAGATCATAAAGATTTCTTTGAGTGGATTTGAGAAGTATGATTTTAATTTTTGCATATTTAAGAAAGCCACTTTGATTGTGATTTATATGAATTTTTGGATTTTTGGAGTAGTGGCTAAACTTTTAGGACAAAGGAAATGCAGAAAATTATTTGCTCTTTACTTTGGAATTGATTCACCTACATCACCATGATATTGATTTTTGGTCAAGCTATGGACCTAAAATTAGCGCTTCTTGGGAGGCAACCCAAGCACTTTTGCTTAGTTTAGTTGCTTTTATTTTTCTTTATTTTTAGAATTAATTTTTCTTTTTGTTTTGCATGGAGAATAAAATTTTGTTCAAAATACGACACTGCCGTAATCTTCCTTACGGTACCGTATTTTTGGTCTGATTTCCACCCGAGAGTTTTTGGTATTTTATGACACTACCGTAATATTGTTCACGGTACCATATTTTGAGTAGTTTTTAACCCGAGAGTTCTTCGTAAATTACGGCACTGTCGTAAGGCCTTTCACGGTACCGTATTTTAAAGCTGCTTTCTGCTTATTGAGTAGGTGTTTTCTCGCATTAATTTTAAGAAACTGGGTTGAGAAAATTTTTTATCTTTGACACAACATTAAAGTACTCATTTTTGTCTATCTTTTGGATATTTTTACTGAATTTTAAAGTTCATGGATCATTCTACGACACATAGCAACTTTTTGAATTTAATTAACTTTTGTGCAGTTTTTGCAGTTTTGTAATCTGTGATAGATTTTGATCCTTGGATTTTTATACTTCTGAAAATAACATATCTTATTCTATTTCATGCTTCTGTCCATTTTCTATTTGGATCATTAAATTTTATTCTAGGGTATGGCTACTTTTGATAAAAAAAAATTCAAAAACTGCACAGTTTGCTTTTTACCAGTTATTGCTTATTTTGCATCCAGATTCAGAAATCTTCAAGAGCAACTGTCTTCCACCTCTAGCCACCACTGCATCTGCCTCTGACATCACTGTATCCAGCCGTCGACACTGGATCATACCATATGCAGACTCTTACTTCTTCTACTGCCTCTTATTCTATTAATTTTATTTATGCAGTAGAATATTTATTAGTGACTGATTTTTTATTTTTGCAGTGCTATCTCTCACACCCACCGGCCGACGATCTCACCTCCAGGACTGTGATCTCTAGCAGACCACTAGAGATTACTCACTCTACTGTCGGCATCATCATCATTGACAGCAACTTTTCAGCTAGCTTCAGTTCACCTCTGCTTCTTGCCTGCTTGACTTTTTCTACCGGCACTCTTCAGACCTCCGGCGACATCTCTGATCCTCTCTTGAGATTATTTTTATTATTATTATTTTTTGAGACTGTTTTTGATCTAAGCCTTATGTACCTTAAATTTTGCAGAAAATTTTCAAAAGGCACATCTTTGGACCCAGCTGCATTGGCCTGACAATGATTGAGCATGATCTATATAGTTTTGTGAGTATCACTTGCACTCTTTTATTAATGACTATTTCTTATAGTGCATCTTTGACTTTATCATATTTATACTACTTATTGGTTTTCTCTTGAAAAATGATTTTATGGATATGTGGAACTCATTGTTTTGATGATGATATTATTCAAATTTGTTGTTAAAATTGATGAAAGCATATGATCCACTTTCTACTATATGATGGCATGATTTATTGATAAAAATTTCTATTGATAAAATATCTTCCTTGATGATGTGAGTATTTATACTTGTGATTAGAGAAAAACCCTATCATGTTAGATTTATTTCTTCAATGCATATCTATTTTTGAAATTTGACATTGGTTGATGCATGAAATTTTTTATTTGAAGAATAAGATCTAAAGGTGAAACTATTCTTTTAAATAAAATGAGCATATGAGTATGATTTGTGAATTGATATCAATTGATCAACCTAGTAGATGTTTAGTCTATTTTGCTATTTGTTGGGAAAGAAGAATCCAAGATCCATAAAAATAGTGAGAGACTCCCCTGCTTGACACTATGTAAAATTGATAGTGGTACCTAAGACATGGGTTGAAGTCTGTAAAAAAAATAATGAGAGATAAAAAGAATAAGACTCCTCTACTTGGCACTATGCAAAATTGATAGTGGTACCGAAGATAAGAGTTGAAGTCAAAAATAAAAAGTGTGTATCTAAGTGGGTACATGCTATCTTCACAAAAACAAACAAAATACAAAAAAAAAATCATGTGTGGAAAAAGATCTTGGAAACCTAATTCCTGTAAACAAAAGCATGATAGATTTGAACTGAAAACTAGGTGAAATCATGAGGTTGAAAATTCTATTTATTATACAAGTTGCAAAGTTTTATTTGATTGAGTTGTGGATCTAGAGGGTTGAATTCTAAGAATGATATGTTTACCTGAAGTTTTATAAATCAATTGATGGAATTTTTTATTGATGATTGTATTTTAGAAATTTATTGAGCATGAAGAGGTTTATGTTTTAATCAAGTTTTTATTTTTGCTTGAGGACAAGCAAAGTTTGAGCCTTATGTATTTTGATGACACCAAAATATATAGTATATTTTGCGTCATTTTATGTATCTTTTCTTGCTAAATTGAGGATCTTTTTACTTGTTTTTATGCTGAATTCATCAAATATCGCAAAGTCTACTTCTATTTTGGTTTTTCATGAATTTCAGGTAAAAAGGCACTATTTCAAGGAATTTTCAAGCAAAATCAAACACATAGAAAATTTACCATCATCAAGAGGAGATCACCCAAGAAATTTCACGCAAAACGGAGCAACTTTGCAAAATACAGCAGTGTCATAACCTATTTTACGGTACCGTATTTTTCGCGGCTACCGTAAAATCAGAGCACTGCCGTATTTTGGTGATTTCTCAAACAGAAAGTTTTCCAGATTTTACGACACCGCTGTAACCCATTTTACGGGCCGTAATTCCCAGCTGATTCAGACCAGAGAACTCGTCCGATTTTATGGCACCATCGAGAAATATTTTACGGGCCGTAATTTTGACTCAGCGTTCACAGAATGATTTTATGGCACTGTCGTAAATTATTACACGGCCGTAATTTCCAGCCAAAATCGTGAGTTTTTCGCGGCTAAAACTTGTTCAGGCCATAACGTTTGATCCAGAGCTCCAAATTAGGATGCGAAAGTTGCTGCGGACTCATCTTTAAGAGGGGAAGGCATACGAAGTGGAAGGGGGAACTTTTATCCAGTATCGAGGGAGAATTCGCCAGAGAGGTGGCTAGGGTTTGGCCTCACACAGAGAGGCATAGAGGGCACCTGAGGCCGTGATTTTCACTCTGAAGGTTCGCCTGGAGGAGAGAAAGACGCCACAGAAGTTTTAGAGCATTTGGAGTCCGATTGGAGGAGGAATCAACAAAATAGCGGTGACAGCGCTGTTCATCACGAAATTACGGGTGTAATTTACATTACACCGGTGTTGTAACGTTGTTTTTTTTTCTCCTTCTCTGATTTCTAATTGTTCTAAACTATGATTCATTGTATTTTTTCCTCCATACAAGCTTAACACTATTTTGGGACATGGGGTGTATGCCCCTTGATTCTTAATGATTAGATAACTCTTCTATTTTCGTCATGATAATTTTTGTTGTGATAATTTTACTTTTGGGATGGATTGTGCTTAGACTCTCTTTAAGTCCATGTTACTAATTATGTTTTTAGAGTTTTCGCAATAAGACTGAAAGGTGATTTGCTTGAGAACTTGGAACCCTAGAATTGCATGTTAGGATCGCTTCCTTAGGTTAGATCTAATTTGATATGTTCTAGTAAATTAATTGCCATGATTATAACATGAATCTATAGATCGAGTCTATTTGTCAAACGTGGAGATCTTGTACGAAAGCAAGGATCGGAACGTTGGAGATCCATGAGTAAAACTGGTGTAGAGACTCGGATGCACGAAAGTGATCCTTGAGACTCCACTAGAGATTATCAACCTAGAATTCGGATGCACGAAAGTGATCTTTGAATTCTCTGATTGATGATTTACTTATCTTTAGCCTGGGATAAATCTTGCGTGAAAGTGAGGATTTATCTCTGCGTGGTTATCTGGACGAAAGTGAGATAATCCTTTTATGAAGTAAATTATGTCTTTATCATAACAAGATTATGTCTTTATCTGGACGACCTTTTATTCATATGTAGTCATTGAAATCAAGGTGGATGAAACCCTAGTCCCAATTCATCTCTCTGATTATCTTTGTGTTATTTCCATTATTGATTTGCATCATATTTGGTTTACTTAGCTAGTAAGAATACGATTATTCGGTACTTAACAATAAGGTCCCTGTGGATTCGATACTTTTCTTTATTACTTCGATAGTTCCGTGCACTTGCGGAAGCCTATCAGATATCTTTCAAATCAAAATATCCAACAAGCCACTGAGGCCGGATATCTTTCAAATCAAATACCCAACAAGCTGTTGAGGGTGGGTATCTTCCAAACTGAATATCCAACAAGTCGTCATGGCCGGATATCTTTACCGAATAAACCATTTAGGCTAGGTAATTCCTTAAGTTGAATATCCAACAAGCTGTCATTTTTTTTTGCCAAAGGCAAGTAAGGTGTGTTATAAAACTTAAGGAATGTATGTTATAGATATGTACAAACTCTCTCTTCTCCTGAACACAGGAACTAAAAATTTTTTTGACAAAGTTTCCTCTGTTTACATGGTTGCTTGGTTCCCTGCTACAACACTACCAACACATAGAAGTATCCAACAAAGAAAATACAGCTCCTCTCACAATATAAGAGCGAATGAAACCGAGAAGAACAAGCATGACAGCAGCATATCGCATATCACTTTTCACTAGAGACAAAGGTGCACTTGAGACAAAACACACTTCTCAAGGAGCTCCTCGAGCAGCCAGGTAACAAGAGCATGCGGTGGAGAGAACCTGCTAGAATATGGTTTCAGCTCATGTCCAGCATTATAATCCGCCAGCATTTCTTCATCAACTTCCAACTTCCAAGGAACCTGCGCAAGAGCAAGATATGTATATGTCAAATACATAAGGAGGTCCCCTTTAGCAATCTAAATCTCAACCAAGTCCTCCCAAAGTCTTGCAAAGCTCTGGACGTGTGGATCATGAAGCTCACGCGGGACATAATTATGGAGTTTGATTTTGATATCCGACATCAGGTATTTGAAAAAAGTCATGAGCTCCATTTTGTGCAAGCCTAGATATCTTTACCCAATAAGCTCTTGAGGCCGGGTATCTCTCAAATTGAACATCCAATAAGCCGCTGAGGCTGAATATTTTACAAATTCAAATGCTCACAAGTCATCAAAACCGAGCACATAACAAATTTAAATACTCGCAAGTCATCAAGGGTCGAGCACATGTCAAATTCAAATGCTCATAAGCCATTGATGATGGGTAATTTCCAAATTGAATATCCAATAAGTTGTTGAGGCCTTATATCTCCTTAGACACCAATCACCCAAGTTGACGATGATTTTTCTCTTCTGAATTCAATTGTGTATTTTCATTATATTGTTTAATAAATAATTTTGTTCAGTCATTAAATTTTATTTTATTTTATAACATAGATCTCTCAATCAAAGGTTCTCTAATTTTTAGGGGTAATTAACAATGCCTGCACTCATTGGAAGCTAGAACCCATTAAAATAAAAAACCTTATTAATTTAAGATGAATTTGATAAGGTCAAACAAGTAAATCACATGACCAAACATGACCCAACATACTTGATTGAGGGCTCTAAAAATTTTAGAAAAATTAGGAAAATATGGAATAGAATTTAAAGAGGAAGGTGAAGAGTTTGCGCATAAAAGCCCTCTTTTCGTGACATTTTAGGAGGTGGAATTTGATGGCAAATAGGCAAGGGCAAAAGAACATGCGACAAGAGCTTTACAAAGGCATTTTGAGGCGATCTTGTGATGATTCTTTACCAAATCGAGGGAAAGAGTTTGCATCATCTTCTCCTAACTCTCCTTAGTCCTAGTTTCTACTTTTCTAAGTTGATTTAAGAGATCTGTGCTGAATTGTATGCCTGTTATAGCGTAAACCTTTTATCGGGACTCAGATGGAGCCCATTGACTTGATATAGTATGAACTGACTTATTATGATGTTTATGAGTTATTATGAGCATATTTTATCTAGTTGTGTTATTTGCATAATCTTACCCAAATCAAGTAATTTTGTGTCTTGGATATCACGATTATGACCGCAAGGAGAATCGTATCGTCGGATTTGCTGGATAAGACTTTTAAACCTCTATCATGAATGTAGTTAGGGTTCAATCAAGGGCAACATAGTTTTTCATAGAACTTAATGGGTTTGCTTAAATCAATTGGCCATGAAAGTACGAGATCGATTTAAGTAAACACCAGGTTGTGCTACTGAAAGGGGACAACCTGTACTTTTGGGTAATCTCCTTATTCCAAATGAATAACTCATGCATCAGTTAACTTCAGTTCAGTTAGATCAGTCAACCTGGTGAATTCTGTAGTCCCAATATCTCTCTTATTTAGACACCCTTCGTGTTTCTAGCGTTGGTTTTCTTACCCTGTTCGTAGTTTAATTAGATAACATGTTTCCTAAAACCTCAAGTTTGGATTGCAGAACTTCTAAAAATCAGAACTATTTGTACTTAACCTTGCTCTCTATGGGACCGACATCTTATGTATTACTTCGATAACACCGTGCACTTGTAGTGCATATCAACCTTCCTCCTTCCATGCTGCAAACTGCAAACGACATCGATCCCAAGAAGCTTCATCCATCACCGCCAACCAAGTAGGACGTCAACCTTTCTCTCGTTGACACTCAAGTACGCTGCTGACCCAAGGAGATTACGCAAAACAGTTGTTGCCACCGACTCCAAGCCAGACACCTTTCCTCCTCTTGTCACCACCCAAGTAGGCCATGGAACTCGTGGTCATCATTCTCTCAGTCTCACGATCCACAAGCATCTACTTTGTTTCCTCTAGTGGATGGTTCTCCTGTACTTTCCTCTTCCTTCACTGGCAATGCCATATTTTTGTTAGATTAATGAAAGTAAAGCTCTAGAATTCATTTAAATTTGTAATTGCTATCCCCGTAAGATCTTCTAGCAACACAAGTTGGCATGATCAACTATATTTTTCATTGTGTTGAAGCTCTTCTATCTACTAGAGCATAATTAGCAATCAATTCTAGAGAGTGTACAAATAGATTGTGATTTGTGAAAGCAAAATTGTTTGCATGTAAAGTAAAGCAACAAATAGACAGGATAGGTTTTACATGTTACATTTTCTACTCTCCTATAAGTTAGTTGTGTGATTTCTATCAAAATTATAAGACATACATGAAGAAAGATAGAGATTCATGTCTTTAAAGTATTTCAATTTTACTTTTTATGATAATATCCCAATTATGAATCTAGTTAGAGAGCTCAAGACTCTTGTTTCTCAAATGACTGAATTGTAATTCAAAATTTATAATCCAATCCAAATGGGATCAACACTATCAAAGCCCCCTTGACATGGAATGATTATAAAAGGAAAATCGAACATTCTATTGAGACATTAACAGTAGTGCAGTTAATTACATATTTGCAAATTAAGTGTGAGAACCAAATCAGAAGTGAACTAATTTTGAATTCAAGAGTGAACCAAGTCTCTATTGTTTCAAACATGGGGAAATTCTTTGGTAGTCCTCAAAACAATCATAATGTGAAGGCACTAAATAAAAGAAAGGATACATTAGAAAAAAATGTAGGTATAAAAAGAATACGACAAAAAAAATGCATTCCCTTGAAAAAACAAGCAACCATAGGACCAATATGGTTGAGATAGAAAATAAATACTATGTCGCTATGATTATAGAACTTCACATGGCTAATGTTACTATGTTAAAAGATGTGGTTGGACTTTAGCACCACTACACATATTTGCAAGAAGAAGATAACGTTTAAATTTTACAATGAACTAGATATGCCATGTTGCTACCAAAGTATGCTAGGTACTAGATATGCCACTAGCTTGGTTATTAATATGTCATGTATGAACTGCTACAAGGTGCTTCAAGGAGTTCAATTTGCAAAATAAAAATAAAAATGAGCTTTGAATACAACAATAATGAGTGCTCATAAAGCTTGTTCAACACATATAGAAGGCTTTAATCACACTTGAACTCCAAGGGAAACAAAAGAAAATTGTAGAATCAACTTTGAAAGGCTTCACTAGGGAATTTTGGCTTCAGTTCCACAATAAACTTTTTTGCTTGACCGCTTAAACTAAATTTAAATAATTCTTTTTAAAATTTTTATATTATAATATTATTTTATTAAAAAAATAATTTTTACAAATATATAAATATATTAAGAAATCAATTTGGTTGAAATCGAACTAAATAGAACATAAAATTTTTTCTTTTGTTAAATATCAATTTTTAATAAAATTAGTTTAATTTTGGTTTTAATCAAATTTTCAAAATAATAGTCATGTTGAACTGAACAGGTTTGATTCAGTTCAGGTTGGCGCAAATGGAAAGCCCTACCTTTGCAATTCAATGAATACCATAATTATTATTTTTTATTTATTTTGGAGGTTGTGTGTGAACAATTGCATCAACTGAACTCACAGGATAGTTGCATTAGTTGAACACAACTATTCATAATGTAAATTGCTTCATTTTGATATTAAGAATTACAAAAATCATTATAATTCTCTGTGTATGTTTCTCAAAGATATTTCGAAGCCACATTGAATTTTAGATTTTTCTAACATTTCTAGAGGCTTTCTCATGATGGAAGTAAACTTAAATCATAACATGACTGTACAATTTGAATAGGAGATTCTCAAACTACATTAGTTCGATGGCACAAACTTCACACAATGGTAAGATCAGATATCTTGGCTTCTCACCATGAATAACCTTACCTATTTCCTATACCCAAATTTGCAGTCGATTCTAGAGTGTACATTCATATTTTAATACCATGAAAGCAAAAGTAGTTGTAGTACCTTTCTTTCATTCTTTTTTCTTTTTTTTCTGCCCAGCTTCCTACTAGTAGACATGTGGCATTCTAAATGCGATGGCCAACACTAAAAGGGCTTAGTTGATTGTACCAAAGGAAGAGGAGTTTTTGTGGTTATCTGGCGCCTTAGGTTTCAATTAGCATGGTCCATCCACGAGAAAGCTTTATTATTTGGCATGTTACGTGAATAGGTTTTCATAATTTCTAGAGATGTTGTGTAGAGATTACATTCTCAACTTTATTACATGTAGGTTATATGATTTCTATCAAAATTACAAGAAACAAAAGAGGTATATAATGCAGCTGAATCTAAAAACAATCACATGAAGAAAGTACATACAAATTATTGGCATTAAAGTATTCAAATTAACTTTCTTTCTTTTTTTTACTTATTACGGATCAACCTAGAGTTTTGGAGATTCTTGTTTCTTAAATGACTAATTTGCAAATTGAAATTTCTAATGCAATCTACTATTAAAAATCTCTTCAACTTGGAATGACTATAGAAGGAAAATCTTACACTCTAGTGAGACATATGTAATAAAGAAGTTCACCACACACATAGCAATTTTAGTTTGAGAATGAAACCATAGATGAACTAAATTTTGGTTCAAAAGTGAACCATGTCTCTATTGCTCCAAATGTGGGAAATTCCTCTAGTGGTCTTCAAAACAATTTAATGTGAAGGTATTATATACAAGAAAACCAACTATATAAAACAATGTTAGTAAATAAAGGATGTGACAAAAAAAAAATCCTAGCCCGTGAAATTTAAACAACCATAGGACTATTATAGTGGAGATAGAAAATAAAGAGTATGTTTCTATGATCACAAAGCTTCACATGGATAATATTGCTATGTCAAAAGACTAGAGATTGGATTCTGGCGCTACCATACATGTTTGCAATAATAAGATGATGTTCAAAGTTTACAGAGAAATGGAGTAACCTAAAGAAGCGTTGTGCTATGTTTCTAGGCAAACAGAGTGTGGAACTTAATTTCATGTGCTTTTCATGTACTTTATACTAAAATGAACTTGCTTTATCTTAATCAATAATATAAGAATGGTTTTTAAGATTGTTTTAGAGGCATATAAAGTTAATGTAATTTAAAACAGAGTATTTGGGAAAATAATACACCACTTATAGCATATTTAAATTACTTATTAATGAAATAGATGTTTTTCTTGCAACATTAATTGTTTATTCTTCTTTATAGAAAGATAGATTAGGACATAATAATTATGCTATTTATATTACATGTCAAAAATACAATTATATAATTTACAAAATAATCATGTTGGAAAATTATGGAGTCTATTTAGACACAAAATTGACTGAGAAACCATTTCTAAAAGTTGAAAGAAACATAAATTTACTTGAACTGGTACATTCTATAATGTATTTTCATTCTTGTATGTTATTCTAATAACTAGTAATGAATGTTATTTTTATGATATAATTTAAATTTTTATATTAATATACTAATAATGCATATAAAAATATTTAGTAATTTATAAGAAAAATAATGAGTTACACCTCTATAATTTCAATAAATTATTATAGTGGTACATGCATACAAACATATATTGTTATGCCCAAATTTTGGATTTGGGCATCCAAAAATATGTTAGAAATTCAAAAACAATATTTCAAAATTTTAAAAAATTCTAGGAATTTTCAATTATTTTTATTAAATGTTTAGAATGAAAATAAATTAAAATAAAAACTAATGTATATTCGAGCTGAATTTGCTCTAAAGAGGGTTTGAATCTACACTACTTTGACCTAGCCGAACTTGAGGGCAACAAAACTAACTAAATTGTGCGATATTTTATTGAACTCATAGTTCAAATCTAAATTGTGCGATATTTTTTTGAATTCATAATGGGTAGCAATGGCAATGACTTGCTCGCCCATGTATGTGCTCTTTCCAGTGACTGGGTTTTTAAGTAATTCATCTCTATTTTGGGCAAATAGACAAAGTAAAATTGTGGGAAATCTTGTCTTACCTCCTCTCAAAATCCTACTCTCATTATGCTCCACTAAAGTTGTGAGAATCACCTCCAGCTTTAGAATCTTTGAGTTGGCCGGAGAGGCCATAAGTTGTTTCATCATCTTGAGAGCCAATGAAGCATGTCCCTGCACCTGCAATGTATGCCCAAGGTCGTTCCTAGTTTGCATTAATCCCTTGCATTTTTAGCGAGTTTTGGTTTTGTGCGTGCCAGGTTATGATCTCAATGACGATGGCGCTTTAATAGCATCATGCCTTGCTAGAGTTGCCTGACTAAGGTTAAAATCATGATGCGAAGGGTTCTAGAGCTATCATTCCCTCTCAATGATCATTTCTGAGGTGGGAGGCAAATGGAGCGTTATCATGCACAAAATACCTCTCCAGAGCATTGTGATTCTCGAGTCCAGTAGGCAACTGTCGAATGGATGGTGGTGAGCCAAGCTCTAATTTGAACCAAGAAGACACAATGGGTAATTTAATTTTAGATTCAACTTAGTTATAGAAATAGAACTTGGTTTAAGCGTGGTTTATTTGTGATTAACCAAGTTTCAATCTAGCTTAAATTGATTTTTGATTTTGGCTGGTTTAATTGATTAAGTAGTTCATTTTTAGTGTTCACGCAAAGGTAGTTTTAGGATCAGTTTGGCTCAATTTAGGTTGATTTTCACCAATTCAGGTACTAAATGGAAAGCAATTCAGGTTGATTTTTATCCAACAATACCAAAATTGTATTTTAGAGTTTCCTGATTTTGGAGTAATTTTATGTTTAAAGACCTGTTCATCTAAAATTATATTCGATTCAATGTAATCTAGTCAGTTTGGTGTGTTTTCGATCATGTTCAGTTAAAACAAGACTGGTTCCCTAAGTTCTATCGGTTTATGGAGTTAGATTTCACTATAGACCTTAATTTAATCATGTTTATTTTCAAATTTATCATTACGGGTTAGCAATTGGTACTCATAGCGAAGTACAATACCCACCTTGGCTTTCCCTTATGAAAACACTAACAATCCTCCACAAAACTCAAAAGTCTATTAAAATTAATTAAGGAAAAACAAAATGTCATATGACGTTTATATAATGCAGTCAGGGAAGAGCAATGCTCAATACACTTAGTACACATAACTTCAATTGAAGAGATATAGTGAACTAGGTCTTGAACTATAACCATTTTGACCTAGGTTGGAATTGTGCACACACGATATAGCTAACTATGATGTAAGATTGCACATTTTTGGCCCTGTGCGAGTATCTTGTGATCGTGCGAATTTGCTAGAATTATCCTATTTCTAGTCCGCGACCATATACGAAAACTCACATATAGGAGATTCCCTATGAGGAAGTGTGTAGAATCACTATTTTTTTTTGAGTCGCTTTTCGAGTCATAGACTCTTCCTCACTCAACATAGGAGTACAAAAGCACCTTGGGAATAGGGTATTGAAGCCTTTAAATATTACTCCAATAAACACGATAGTGTTTTTATAGCATTTATATTGTTCTCCTTAGCCAACCAATTAGTTTATTATTACCCATTGAACCTTTTCCAAGGTCTACCTATCATGGAGGTTAGAATGCCACTCTAGTAGGGCCCATTATGGACTAATCCCCTTCCCTTAAACGCAGTCATCACTTTGCCTTGAATAAAACCTTTTGTGAGGCAATTAGTAAGATTATTGTCTATTTTAACATATGACAAAGAAACTATACTGAGAGTAGAAAGCCATCTGATTATTTTCTGCCTTATTTTAATATGTCTACTCAATTTATGTTTACAAGTTTCTATTTATAAAAATCTATTGTCACTTTACTATCACAATTTATTGAAACTGGTGGATTAATCGATACTGCCATTGGTGTATATGAAGATAGGCTTTTTTTCCACTCAGCTTCTAAGCAAGCTTGATCAAGAGAAACCGACTCTGCCTCAATGGTGCTCCTAGATATGATAGTTTGTTTAGTGAATTAGCAGGAGATGGCACCACCACCTAGATTGAAAACATATCTAGAAGTAGATTTGACGTCATTGGAATCAGAAATCCAATTAGCGTAACAAAAACCTTCATAGACAAAAAGAAATCCACCATGGGTTAAGGTATAATTAGATGTTCCTTTTAGGTATCTACAAACATTTTTAACAGTAGTCCAATGAAGTTCACTAGGGGTATTAGTGTACCTATTGAGCCTAGAGACTACATAGGCTATATCTGATATAGTTTTATTTACAAGAAATAGAAGATAACCTATAGTCTTAGCATAAGATTCTTCTATAATAGCATGTTCTTGGTTTTTACATATGTGATAGTTAGGGTCATAAGGAGTTGATAATGGAGATGATGAATTAAATTTTAATTTCTCTAGAATTTTATCTACATTGTGTGATTGAGTGGAAGTGAGAGAGAGAAATAGAATTTTAATTTCTTATTATTTTCATTCCAATGATTACATCAGCTTCTCCTATATCTTTCATATCAAAGTGGAGAGATATAAATTTTTGAGTGTCTTTTATCATGTCAATATTATTTGAGAAAATAAGGATGTCATCTATATAGAGACACAAAAGAGCAAAGCAAGAGTTTGCAGTCTTGTAGTAAAAACAGTTATCAGAGTCATTGATTTGAAATCCTTAAGGTAAAATAGTCTTATAGAACTTTTTATGCCATTGTTTAGGAGCTTGCTTCAGTACATACAAGGATCAGACTAACTTGCAAACTTTGTTTTCACAACCTTAGACTATAAAGCCTTCAAGTTATGTCATATAGATTTCTTCATCAATGTCTCCATCAAGAAAAGCTACTTTAATATCAATCTATAATATTTAGTCTTAGAGTATCTACAAACTTGATAAAGAGCAACCAATTCCGCCTCCATGATGCTTGTATATATGATTGCTTGTTTAGTGAATTGGCAGGAGATGGCACCACCACCTTGATTAAAAACATATCCAGAAGCAAATTTTACATCATTGGAATCAAAAATCTAATTAGCGTAACAAAAACCTTCTTGGACAAAAAGAAATCCACTATATGTTAAGGTATAATTAGATGTTTCTTTTAGGTATCTACAAACTTTTTTAGCAGCAGTCAAATGAAGTTCACTAGGGGTATTAGTGTACCTACTGAGCCTAGAGACTACATGGGCTATATCTGGTATAGTTTTATTTACAAGAAATAGAAGAAACCTATAGTCTTAGAGTAAGATTCTTGTCTAATAGCATGTTCTTGATTTTTAAATATGTGATAGTTAGGGTCATAAGGAGTTGATAATGGAGATGAGGAATTAATTTTAATTTCTCTAGAATTTTATCTACATAGTGTGATTGAGAGAGAGAGAGAGAGAGAGAGAGAGAGAGAGAGAGATAATTTTAATTTCTTATTATTTTCATTCCAATGATTACATTAGCTTCTCCTATATCTTTCATATCAAAGTGGAGAGATAGAAATTTTTTAGTGTCTTTTATCATGCCAATATTATTTGAGAAAATAAGGATGTCATCTATATAGAGACACAAAAGAGCAAAGCAAGAGTTTGTAGTCTTGTAGTAGAGACAGTGATCAGAGTCATTGATTTGAAATCCTTATGATAAAATAGCCTTATTAAATTTGTTATGCCATTGTTTAGTAGCTTGCTTCAGTACATACAAGGTTCTGGCTAACATGCAAACTTTATTTTCACAACCTTATATTATAAAGCTTTCAAGTTGTCTCTAAGAAGAGAAGTTGCTTTAACATCAATCTGATGAACTAGCAATCCATGGATAGGAGCAATAGAGAGGAGAAAGCTGACAATGGTGATCCAAGCAATAGGCATGTAGGTGTCAAAGTAGTCAATGTCGACTCTCTACCGAAAACCTTGAACAACCAAGCGTGCCTTATACTTTTCAACATTACCATCAAATTTTAACTTTTTCTTAAATATCCATTTACATCCTCGAGGTTTATTTCTAGAAAGTAGATAAGTAAGAATCCAGGTGTTTTTGTTAATAGTGGAGTAAAATTCATTATCAACAGCTTTCTTTCTAGAATGAGTATTAAAAGAACACAAGGCTTCATGAAAGGTTTTTGGTGTGTTTTCAATCAAGTAAGTGACAAAAATCATCACTAAAATCCCTCACAACCCTAGTTCTCATACTTCTTCTAGGTTTAGCTATTAGTTCAGGATGTTCGTGTGAATCATTGTGATTTTCTAAGTCTTTAGTGTCTAATGTAGAATTATTACTTTCTACAAGAGGGGATGCTTGAGCTTTGAAAGGAAAGATGGTTTCATAGAAGGAGATGTCTCTTGATTTAATTAGAGTTTTATTATAAATTTATAAAATATTTGAATTTGTTACTCAGCATCTATAGGTGTTTGAGTCAAATGTATATCCTATGAAGATAGCATCTAACATTTTAGGACCAATTTTCATTCTTTAAGGTTCTGGTATATTTACCTTAGCCAAGCACCCCCCACATTCGGAGAAATTTAAGGTTAGGTTTATACTCTTTGTAGGGTTCTATTCTTCCTTTCAGCTACTCCATTAGATTGAGGAGAATAAGGAGGAGCGACTTAATGAATTATCCCATGTTCTTGACAGAATTAGAAGAACTTATTAGATGTATACTCATTAATTTTCTTATTAAGTTGATTTTTATCTTCTACTTTATAAAGTTTTAATTTTGAGAACACTTCATCGTTTAATTTTAGAAGGTAGGTGTAACATAATTTTGTAATCTTATCCACGAAGGTTACAAAATATTTACTACCACCTCTAGTAGGATCTCTGTTTAAGTCACAAACATCCGAATGAATTTGTTCTAGAGGTTCAGTCTCTTTATGTGGTATTGATTTGAATAGTTTTCTAGGTTGTTTGGCTGAAGCATGAAGCTCACATTTATCATTAGGGTTTGAGATTATTTTAGAAATCCATCCTAAGTGACTCATTCTTATTAGATATTTAAAGTTTACATGTCCCAATCTACTATGCCAGTTATCAGAAATTTTAGTAATTAAGGTAGTGGGAGGCTGAGACAGTCTCTAATTAAAAAAGAAAGATATTCAATTGAAATAATCCATTACAAGTGAAACCTTTTCTAATAAAAGAGTCTCCATTGGAGATTACAACTTTATTTGCTTCTAACATAATTTTAAAACCATTTTTAACAAGGAGAGATCTACTAGCAATTTTCCTCTAGATCTCTGGTACATGGAAAACATTATTCAGAGTTAAAGATTTACCAAAAGTATCATGTGAGCACCACCCTGTGGGCCAAGCAGGTGGCACATGAGTGCAATGTTGCAAGGGCAGAAACTCAAACCCCACCCTTTCCCGTAGTATGTTGTCACAATTAATCCTAGTATGTAATTCTAATGAAGCATGCAAATAAATAAAACAAGAATGAAATAATCTTACTGGTGAGAGACAAAGGAAGAGTCGAATACAAGCCTCTCCTTTTATAGAGAAGGCGTAGAATCTAAAAATAATGATCTAGACTATTAATAAATAATGCCTCAGATGCACATCTCTAAATAGGAAGGCTAGTGACTAATTAAAACTGGGTAAATTAGTTTTAATATTATTTATTAATAGTATTTCAAAATTATTATTTGGGCAAAAATAAAGAAGCTAAAACTAGTTGCCTCGAGAAAATAGTATGTGAGTTACCTGAACATGCACCCGCGACCACAACCCAGCCTGAAAAGGAGAGGAGAGGCAAGACGTGCATGCGCATGTGTGTGTTTGGTTCAATTTAGGTTAGTCAATTGAATGCCCCTAAAAAGCCCTAATGGGCTAAGGAAGCTCAACTAACCTTTAAACCCAAGTTTCCCATCCATATCCCTCTATGTGGGACAATTAAGGGACTTTTAGGTTTTCCCTTAAGAAAACTCCAACAATCTCCCACAAAACTCAAAAGTCCATTAAAATTAATTAAAGCAAAACAAAATGTCATATGACATTTATATCATGCGGTCAAGGAAGAGCAATGCGTACCACACTTAGTACACAGAACTTCACTAGAAGAGATATAGTGAACCAGGCCTTGAACTATAATCCCTTTTACCCAGCATAGAACAATGCACACATGATACAACTAACTGTGATGTAGGGTTGCACCTTTTTTGCCATGCGCAAGTATCTAGTGTTAATGTGAGATTGCTAGAATTGTCCAATTTTTAGTTCACGGCCGTATACAAAAACTCACATGTAGGAGGTCCCTTATGAGGAAGTGTGTAGAGTCACTGTTGTACTCCGCAAGTGCTTGGATACTTCGAAGTAACAAAAATATCAAACCACAGAGACCTTGTTGCCAAGTACTGAATAATCGATTTCTCGCTCGCTAGGCAATCGGAAAATAGTGAATCAAACTATCGAAAGGAACACGGAGAAAATATTAGAGAAGGAATCGGGACAAGGGGTTCATCTACTTTAATTTCTAATGGCTAGATTAAGATAAGTGTCTGTCAATCCAATTTTATCATGATAAAGGTATAGTTTACATCATAAATAAATTGTTTCACTCTCACGCAAACAATCGTACAAAGAACTGATCTTCACTCTCGTGCAAGATCTATTCAATGCTGAAAATAAGTAAACTATCAACTAAGAACTCAAGGATCACTCTCGTGCATACGAATTTCAAATTGATAACCCCAAGTGGAAACTCAAAGATCACTCTCGTGCATCCGAGTCTCAACACAGGTTTTACTCAAGGTTTTCTGACGACTCGATACTCAATCTCTTGCAGCATCAAATCAAGTCTAAAATATTAACTCGATCCAAAAAATCATAAAATCAAAAAGGCATTAAAATTCTCTAAGAATTAAAATTTGAAGAACAACCTAATCTCTTACGATAGTTTCAAACTCGATAATTCCTAGGGTTCCGAATTTCAAGCAATCAACTCCTCAGTCTATTTTACAAAATTCTAAATCATGCTGATATTAAGAAACAGAGGAGAGTTAAAGAATCAATCAATCATAAAAGTAAAATTATCATCATAAAATCAGTTTGACAAAATTTGGGTTTTCTAGTCATTAAGAAACAAAGAGATTACACCCCCATGTCCCATAAGGAGATTAAACTACCATAATGAAGTAATTACAATAAAACATATTTCATTGTGATGAGAAATCAAAGAGAGGGAAGAAATTACAGAACACGGTGCTGTAATCGAAATTACAGCACCGTAATAGGCTGGAAGCACGATGAACAGTGGTAGTGCCCATGGTTTCATTGATTTCTCCCTCGATTTGACTCCAAATGCTCTGAAACTTGAGGTGTATGTTCTCCTTCACCAGGCGAAGCTCTCTATCAAATTTCGTGGCCGGAGGTGATCTATAGGCTAAGAACCGATGAACCCTAGCAATTCTGCCTCTTCTCTGCAATTCCCTGAAATTCTCCCTTAATCATGAATCAAAATTGTTCCTTTCACTTCGTAAACCTCTGCCTACTTATCCTAAGTCTTCCCCTTTTTTCGGATCTTCAATTGGTCCCCTAAATCTTTGGAAATCGTGTTTTTGATATGGCGGCGGAAAACTCAGAAATCTGGGTTTAAAAATACAGTACCATGCACTTTCATATGGTAGTGCCGTATTTCCTTCTGTGAGTTATGGGTAGAAAACACGGCACCCTGACAAATGTCACCCAATTATACGGCAGTGCCATATTCTTGTTAAAACCTTCTGGTCAAAATTGCTACAAAATACGATATCGTGTATTTTCATAAGGCAGTGTCGTATTCTTGTCAAACTTTTCTGGTCCAAAACTCTTAATAATACGACACCGTGTAGTTCCATACGGTAGTGTCGTATTTCGCCCTAGTCTTTTGGTTGGTGTCTGATACAAAATACGGTACCGTGCGATTCATGCTCAAAAATATGGTAGTGCCGTATTTTTGCTAGAAGACCCCTTTTTAGTTGAAATTTGATGGGTAGACTCCTCTTTATGGTTAGAACTCATTCATGCATTGGGGTTGCTTGAAATCTGGTGATAATGATGCCTTTTTTCTTGAAATTGATCAAAAACTAAAGATGGTGTAGATTCTGAAATATATGATAAAAAAAGGCATATAATAAGCAAAAGAGCATGCATATGACTCAAAAGGATGATAAAATAAGTATGAAAAATACTATGAAATTTAGAGTCATCAAACACATAAGGCTCAAACTTTGCTTGTCCCCAAGCAAATAAAGAAATCAATACCAAGTATTGAAAAAAATAAATTTTCACATGACGAATAAATTTCTAAAATATAATCATCCACAGAAAATTTCATTAATCCCACACAAAATTTCCAAGTAAATACATCATCTTTTGAAATTAATCCTTAAGACTCAAAAGTTCAATCGAATAAAATTTTGCAATATGCATAGTAATAGAATTTCAATCTCATGAATTAATCTTGTTTTTAAGATTTTTATCCAATATGTTTTTGTTTATAGGAATAGGATCTCCAAATCTCTTTTTTTTTCACTCATTTTTTTTTTGTCCTTGACATTCTCTAAATCGATTACCACCCTTTTTCCGGTGATGTATTTAGAGTATGTTGGTTACATAACCACACATAATAGAACTCATGTCTCTTAAATAGAAAGAATTTTCTTGAGACAGAGGAGTCAATGTCCAAGGAACTCTCTCTTGGCATGCATCCACATAGATACACACTTTTGCAATGAACTTTAACTCTTGTCTTAGGTACCATTGTAAATACAATGCCAAGAAGAGGAGTTATTCTTTTTCTTTTTGTAGACTTCAACCCATGTCTTTAGGTCCCACTGTTAATTTTATATAGTGCCAAGTAGGGGAGTCATTCTTTCTCATGGATCTGGATTTCATTTTCCCAACAAATATCATAAAAAATTATAAAGATCAACTAGATTAATCACTTGATATCAACTCAATAACATGTGCAAATATGCTCATTTTATTCAAAAGAATTATTTCACTTCAAGATTACATTCACTAAACAATATATTCACCTAGAATATCATGCATCAATTAATGAAAAATTTCCAACAAATAGATTATATCAGAGAAATAAATTTAACGTATTAAATCTATTTCCAATTTTCAGAAATTGATATGCATGAAAATTCATACAAATTATGGCATGGTGATTGCTGTATTTTCAGAAAAATCTTACTACACATCATCATCATATTATGTCAACACAACCAAATCGAAATATCTATCAATAAAATCAAAAGGCGAGGATCCGTGGCATGCGAGTACAAGAAGTTGAAGTATTTATCTTCCATTTGAACACATGGATTATCAGAAAAATATAAAGGATGGAATGCAAATGAGTAGGAAGAAAATACTCACAGAGGTCTATTAGTCTGTGTCAGACACAATCATCCTCTGTGTCTTTGGGTTCGAACCACCAGAGATTTTTTTTTAAAGAATTAATTTTCATCTACAAAAAGAAAAGAAAAATTTGTGCTAGGTAAAAAAAACAAAAACAAAAATAAAGTAAAAAAAAAAACTAGAGCAAAGTTGCTTGGGTTGCCTCCCAAGAAGCGCTAATTTTCGGTCATTAGCTTGACCATTCAACACTCAGATTGGATCGTGTTTGTGTGTTTGGTTGCCATCCTGATATCTCTATGTCTCATTCAGGGTTCTCAAGAACATAAGGCTCATACTTAAAATAGTGTCTAAATTTACTTATGAGCTTTTTTCCTTTCTCAAGCAACTTTGATTTTCTTCTCTTCCTTCGTCTCTTCCTCTTCTTCTTCGCTGCTCTTTCCTGAGATTCTTTATTAGCACACTCAGAAGATTTATCAATTTCAAAATCAAAAGGTTCACCAAATAAACTATGCATGTCACAATCAACTTCTCTTACGATAGTTCCAAACTCGATAATTCCTAGGGTTCCGAATTTCAAGCAATCAACTTCTCAGTCTATTTTGCAAAATTCTAAATCATGATGATATTAAGAAACAGAGGAGAGTTAAAGAATCAATCAATCACAAAAGTAAAATTATCATCATAAAATCAGTTTGACAAAATTAGGGTTTTCTAGTCATTAAGAAACAAAGAGATTACACCCCCATTTCTCATAAGGAGATTAAACTACCGTAATGAAGGAATTACAATAAAACATGTTTCAGTGTGATGAGAAATCAAAGAGAGGGAAGAAATTACAGAACACGGTGCTGTAATCGAACCGTAATAGGCTGGAAACACGATGAACAGTGGTAGTGCCCACGGTTTCATTGATTTCTCCCTCGATTTGATTCCGACCGCTCTAAAACTTGAGGTGTGTGTTCTCCGTCACCAGGCGAAGCTCTCTATCAAATTTCGTGGCCGGAGGTGATCTGTAGGCTGAGAACCGATGAACCCTAGCAATTCCACCTCTTCTCTGCAATTCCTTGAAATTCTCCCCCAATCGTGAATCAAAATTGTTCCTTTCGCTTCGTAAACCTCCGTCTACTTATCCTGAGTCTTCTCATTTTTCTGGATCTTCAATTGGTCCCCTAAATCTTCAGAAATCGTGTTTTTAATGTGATAGCAGAAAACTCAGAAATCTGCGTTTAAAAATACGGTACCGTGCACTTCCATACGGTAGTGCCGTATTTCCTTCTGTGAGTTCTGGGCAAAAAGCACGGCACCGTGACAATGTCGCCCAATTATACGGCAGTGTCGTATTCTTGTTAAAACCTTCTGGTCAAAATTGCTACAAAATACGGTACCGTGTATTTTCATACAGTAGTGCCGTATTCTTGTCAAACTTTTATGGTCCAAAACGCTGAATAATATGACACCGTGTAGTTCCATACGGTAGTGCCCTATTTCACCCAAGTCTTCTGGTTGGTGTCTGATACAAAATACAGTACCGTGCGATTCATGCTCAAAAATACGCTAGTGCCGTATTTTTGCTAGAAGACCCCTTTTTAGTTGAAATTTGATGGGTAGACTCCTCTTTATGGTTAAAACTCATTCGTGGATTGGGGTTGCTTGAAAACTGGTGATAATGATGCCTTTTTGCCTGAAATTGATCAAATACCAAAGATGGTGTAGATTCCGAAATATATGATAAAAAAAGGCATATAATAAGCCAAATAGCATGCATATGACTCAAAAGGATGATAAAATAAGTATGAAAAATACTATGAAATTTAGAGTCATCAGTCACTTCTTAGGATATACCTTCGGGTCTCTTTTAGAATCATAGACTCTTCCTCACTCTACACAGGAGTACTAAATTATCTTACGAATGGGGTATTGGATCCTTTAAATATTACTCCAATAATTGTTGTAGTGTTTTTATAACATTTATGTTGTACACCTTGGCCAGCCTCTTGAACCTATTCCCAGGGTCTACCTGTCATGGAGATTGGGTTGCCACACTAGGATGGCACATTATAGACTAATCCCCATTCCATTAGAGACAGCCATTATTTTGGCTTGAATCGAACCTTTTATGAGGCAATGAACATGATTATTATCTATTTTATCAAATGACAATGAAACTATACCATGAGTAGAAGCCATTTGATTGTTTTATGCCTTATTTTAATATGTCTACTCAATTTAGTGTTTACAAGTTTTTTTTACAAAAATCTATTATAGCTTTACTATCCCAATTTGCAAAATCCTTCTACGACAAAAGGAAATCCACTATATGTTAAGGTATAATTAGATGTTCCTTTTAGGTATCTGAAACTCTTTTAAGAGCAGTCTAGTGAAGAATAATAGGGTTACTGGTGTACATATTGAGCCTAGAGGCTGCATAAGCTTTATGTGGCTTGGTTCTTTTTGCAAGGAATAAAAGGGAACCTATAGCCTTTGAGTAAGATTCTTATCCAACAGCTTGTTCTTGTTCTTGATTATAAAAATAGGTGATATTTAGGGTCATAAGGAGTTGATAAAGGAGATGAGGAATTAAATTTAAATTTCTCTCTAAGTTTATCTACATTATGTGATTGAGAGAGAGAGAGAGATAGAATTTTGATTTCTTATTATTTTCATTCCAAGGATTACATTAGTTTCTCCTATATCTTTCATAACAAAGTGGAGAGATAAAAATTCTTTTGTGTATTTTATCATGCCAATATTATTTGAGATGATAAAGAAGTCATATACATAGAGACACAAATGAGTAAAGCAAGAGTTTGTAATCTTGTAGTAGAGACAGTTATTAAAGTCATTGATTTGAAATTCATATGATAAAATGGCCTTATTAAATTTTCCATACCATTGTTTAGGAGCTTGCTTTAGTCCATACAAGGATCGGACTAATTTACAAACTTTCTTTTAACAACCTTAGACTATAAAGCCTTCAGCTTGTGTCATGTAGATTTTTTTCATCAAGGTCTCCAAGAAGAAATGTTATTTTAACATCCATCTGATGATCTAGCAATCCATGGACAATAGCAATAGAGAGAGAAAAAAAATCTAATAGTGGTGATATGAGCAATAGGCACGTAGCGGGTCAAAGTAGTCCACGTTGGCTCTCAATCGAAAACCTTGAACAAGCAGGCACGCCTTATACTTTTCAACACTACCATCAATTGTCAACTTTTTCTTAAAGATCTATTTACATCCAAGAGGTTTATTTCCAAGAGGTAAATCAATAAGAATCCAAATATTGTTGCTAATAATGAATTAAAATTCGTTATCAATAGCTTCTTTCCATAAAGAAGCATCAAGAGAACTAAGAGCATCATGATAGGTTTTTGGTGTGTCTTCAATTAGGTAAGTGATAAAGTCATCACCAAAATCTCTCGCAACCCTAGTTCTCTTACTTCTTCTAGGTTAAGCTATTGGTTCAGGATGTTGAGGTGAATTATTGTGATTTTCTAAGTCTTCAGAGTCTGATGTGGTATTATTATTTTCTATAGGAGGGAGGGCATGCAGTTTGAAAGGAAAGATAATTTCAAAGAAGGAGATGTCTCTTAATTCAATTAGAGTATTATTTGAAATTTCTGAAATTTCTGAATTTGTTTCCAGGCATTTGTACATGCTTGAATCAAGTGAATATCCAATGTAGACAACACCTACTATTTTAGGACCAATTTTCTTTCTTTTAAGTTCTGGAATATTTACCCTAGCCAAACACCTCCCACATTCGAAGGAATTTAAGGTTAGGTTTTTACCCTTTTCACATTTCATATGGAGTTTGCATTTTTTTTTTAGTTGGAATCCTATTTTGAATGAAGCAGGCTGAAAGAATTGCTTCTCCGCACAAGCTCTAGGGAGCTCCAGAACTAAGTAGCACGGCATTGACCATATCTAGTAGGGTTCTATTCTTCCTTGTAGCTACTCCATTAGATTAAGGAGAATAAGGAGTAGTGACATGATGAATTATCCCATGTTCTTGACAGAATTGGGAGAACAAATTGGATGTATACTCACCACCTCTATCTGATCTTAGGATTTTAATTTTCTTATTAGGTTGATTTTCACCTTCTACTTTATAAATTTTGAATTTTGAGAACACTTCATCTTTTGTTTTTAGAAGTAGGTGTAATAGAATTTTGTACTCTTATCTATGAATGTTACAAAATATTTACTACCACCTCTAGTAGGATCTTTGTTTGAGTCACAAACATCCGAATGAATCAGTTATAGAGGTTCAGTCTCTTTATGTGGTATTGATTTGAATGGTTTTCTAGGTTGTTCGGCTTGAGCCCAAAGCTCAAATTTTTTAATAGGGTTTGAGTTTGTTTTAGGAATTAATCCTAAGTGGCTCATTCTTGTTATTTTATATTTAAAGTTTACATGTCATAATATACCATGTCAGTTATTAGAATTTTCAGTAATTATGGCAGTGGGAGGCTGAGACTCTAATTTAAAAGGAATGATATTCAATTGAAATAATCCATTACAAGTCAAACCTTTTCCAATAAAAGAGTCTCCATTAGATATTATAGCTTTATTTGTATCTAACACAATTTTAAAACCACTTTTAACACAAAGAGACCCACTAACAAAGTTCCTACGGATATTAGGAAATTGGAACACATTATTCAAACTTAAAGATTTTTTGGAAGTGAACTTCAAGATTACTTGACCATGTCCAAGTATAGCTACTAAGGAACCATTTCACATTATTACCCTTCCTCCACATGAGTCATGGTAGGAAGTGAACGACAGCCGATTAGAAAATACATGATTGTTCTCACCAAAGTCTACCAACCATTTAGAACCATAGTGAATTAGATTAATAGTGGGAAAATAGGAGACTAACCTTAGAGTTGAGGTTGAGGCTGGTTGATTTTCAACAATGTTGACTTGATGTTTGTTCCGAGGCTTTTTGAATTTCTTTGAATAAGTTTTTATGAGAGATGTCTAGAGATCTTTGGCTATCCCATACTTCCTATATGTCTCATATGGGAGATCAGAGAGACAACTAAGGATTCTGATCTTGCAAAGGAAGTCAGTCTCCTATAAGGTTATAGAAGAAGGGGTTGAATCAGTTATTCGTATTTGTGAATCTGAGGAGGAGGGAGATTTATAATTATTGGACTTCTTAGGTTTAAGTGAATAATATTCTTGGTTAGCCATTTAATATGTTATGTTTAGTAAATGTATTATGGCACTATGACAAAGCTATAGTTATTAAATAGACAATATTAGATTATGATTAGGGTATATTATGTATCAGGGTTAAATTTGAATAAACAAATAATATTTATGGAGGCAAATATAATTACATATAAAATTAGACTAATATGTACAATAGTCTAGCAAGCAGTTTTGGCAAATATAATTACATATAAAATTAGCCTAATATGCACAAATGATTAAAAATCAAATTAAGAGTTTTAACAATTATTTATGCAAATGTATGCAACAACTTAAATAAAGGTATAGATTTTATATAAATGGTATATATGATTGCAAATACTAAGCAATGATCGCTAAACTTTTTGGTCAACATTTTTGCCCAAAACCTACGTGCATGTGCATGTCATGGGTTTGAATCACAATAGTTGTCATTTTCGAGTGGATTTTCCCCTTGAGCGTGCGTGCATTGCACATGTATGAGTGCTACGTTCATTTGCATGTGTGCTAACGCTGCGGCACTAGGTTGAAACCCAACAAAAATTTTTTTCGAGCGGACGCAACGATTTTAGTGAAGGCAGGAGATTAAGCAGGTAAATTGGATGCGATCAAGTAGATTGAAAAATAGAAAGCATGCGATTAATCTAATTAAACTATAGAATGCTATTATGCGATGCAATCAATAAATGCGTTACAACAATTTAAAATTTATAAACCATAATATTGAAGTCAAATAATACATAAATATTTGATTTTATTACGATGAAAGGAAAATCAACCTTTCGTAGTAAGGAATACATAAATTTGCAAGTATAATCCATCTTTTCCTAGAACATGCACGGAAGCATTATAATGCAAAAATTGAAGTCAAATATTGAAGTGAAATGATGTACAAAGCTTCACATATACAGTATTCTGATGTAAAAATACTAGTGGTTCGATTTTTGCGCTACCATATATGGTTCCAATAATATGATGAAGTCAAAAGTTTACAATGAAATGGAGTAATGGTAATGAAAAGCAAGCATAAAAAAGTAGTAAAAAGCAGAAGTTGAGAAAGCTATAATTTGATACTTTTGCAGCTTCTACTTCTTTGAAAAAGTAATTCATATGATTTCGTTTAAATTTTAATACTAAACAAAAATAAAAAATAATATTATTTTAAATAAGTTAAAATAATATATTTATTTATTATTTAAAATTTTGACAAAAGTTAAAAAGTAATTAATCAAATATCATATAAATTTTGACAGTTAAGCATAGTACATCAAAGCACAGTATAGCATAGTTATAAAGTTATTAACAGTAGGACCAAACATGCCCTAATTTCACCTTAGGAAGGAAACTCACTCTTGTTAATATTTTTCATGTACTTGGCATTGGAAAGAACTAAACTTGGTAATGGTACTCATATAAATTTTGGGATTCTAGTACTAGTACTAGTACAATAAAAGACAATGGTTCGTGAGCAGGGATGACAACTAGATAGCAATTTAGTGTGTACCTGTAATAACCCAAATTTTTGTAAAATAATTCAGAATTTATGTTTTGGAATTTTTATGATTTTTCGGTAATTTTTGGGAATTTTTAATAAGATAAAAGGATTAAGTTTTTATTAAAAACATAATTTACATTCATGGGGGCTCAAACCCATGATGCGGCTTTAGATCTGGTTCAACCAAACCACTGGGCTGTTTTGTGGTTTGATATTAATCCGCATCCATTTCTTATTATTCGGGTTTCGGGTTGATTTTAGGTGACAAGCGAACTTGTCGTCTTCCCCGACCTTTGCGGTGACTGAGTCACCGCCGCACAATTGCTATTTTGGGATGCATTTCGCATCTGTTTTAGAGGATAATAGAACCCTAGTCTCGCTTTGAGCTTGGACACGCCGCTAGGAAGGATAAATCGAACTCGAACTAGTCGCCGGAGTTAGAGCAACGCCGCCTCAAGCTTCGGTCTTCCAGCGCCTCCATCGACACGAGTTCTCTGTTCTAGGGCTATGATACAGTGTCATAGCAAGGTATCCTTTCTTTCCTACTGATTTGGTGAAGTTCTAGTAAGTTTGGCTAGGTTTTGTGTGTCAGCAGCAGCGGCACCACCATCGATACTTTTGGTTGCTTCGAGTGCTTCGACTGTGAGATGAAAGCTTGCCGCAGCCACCTCTAGAGCTTCCCTTCATCGTCAAGAGTCTTCTGGCAAGGAAAGGTGACAAACGGATGCTCGATGCATCCTCAGGAGCTTGCCGGCGCAAGCTGCAGACGCAGGTCCGGCAGCTTTGCACGGCGGTGATTGGGCGGCACGGGCGAGCGGCTGGCTCGGTCGAATTTTTGGGTTTGGTCCGGTTTATTTGGAAATAAACCCGATTCGCTGAGTTTGAAATTGATTTGAACCAGCTCAATAGATTGAGCGTTTCAATTTCAATTTCGACCTAGTATTAGTGTTTGGACTGATGCGACCCTGTTTCAATCGAATCTAGGCCGGTTCAGGTGCCCGTTGGAAAGCTTGTGAAAATGGCTATCTAATGGTATCCTGTGTGTCCTTAGATGACTTGTATATGTTGTGTAATTTAGGTTTAAAGTGTCGGTTTAGCTTGGTTCAGGTTGAATCTGACCGGTTCACTGCAATTCTATTTGGTTCAGTGGTTTTTGAGTCCGGTTCATTGGACCATGGTTGATTCCCTAGGTTTTGAGATGTTTTGCTTCTGTTGGTGGTCTCTGTTTTCAAGTTTGAAACTTATTTGATGAAGTTTATGTATAAATCTATGTTTCAGAGCGGTTGATCTAGTTATCGGCATGCATTGTTTGATAACTACTTTTCTTGGCTTTTCAATAGTAAGACCTCAAACCAGATTTCTGTAGATAAAGGTTTGCTATCTTTATTTCCATTGACTCAGATAGTATAGTATCCTATGCATATCAAAGATTTGCTAGTTGTATTCTTATATCAGTTCTCAGTTTTTGTATACAAGTTAAGTTTGTTTCTAGCATGTTGTTGTTCTCAGTATCCACATTGTGGATAGCATATTTGCATAACCAGTTTTATAGTATTCACGTGTGTGGACAGTTGTATTGAGCACATACCCAGTTCCCTTCGGGGTTAGTGTCCACTCTATTGACAGACCGGGGTCCCAAGTTAGTATGTACCCGGGATTCCTGACGCATGGTAGTGCGTGTGATCACCATGTAAGGTGCGTGATTCACCTTATCATGCGTATTCGGGGGTGACGACCCCACAAGCCTGTAGGTATTGCTCATAGTGGTTTTCATGTATGAGGGATGATGTGTAGTTGCAAATCAGGAGGGGTCAGATTGTTCGGCAAATCCCCCCAAGTGCAATTATGCTTGAAGTGACTCGGGTGGCAAGAGAATCCATGAGATAGTTATTATAGTTTAGTTGTTAGCTGCTTTTTGTTATTTGATTATTTTGTAGAAGCTACGTGTTTTGCTAGTTGAGATAGTTGTACACCTTTTTGGATATTAGTTTGTCACTTTTAGTTTTGATTTTATATAAAGATATGTTTGTTGGTGTATATGCCCTGCAGACCAATGTATGGACATGGTTAGGCATTGTTTGAATGTACTTTGATAGAACTATTATTCTTTATAGAGGCATGGTCGTTATTACGCAGACTTCTCTACCTGCATTGATGTATTGAGTTGCATATATAATGTCCCAAGAGTTTGGATTGGATCCATTCTCATAAGCTATCCCCAGACGAGGTACCATAGCAGATATGGGATAGCTTTGGTACATGTAAGACTGGTGTATGGGCTGGTTAGGTGCGGGGCACAGTAACGCAGGCATATAGGTGCATTGGATGCACTGGAGTGATCCACCATGAGGATTGACTTGTCTAGTCAACAAGTCAATCTCACATGCAAGAGGTTTGCATTGATCCTTAGACTTGAGGTATTCATGTCTAGATTTGATGATGGATATGCTTTGATGTAGTCTTACATCTCTCCGTAATTGGGGGACCAAAACGACTGTCATTGGGCATGTCATAAATCACGTAGAGACATGGATGACCAATAGTAGGATTTGCCCCTTCCTTCAGAGGAAGCATGATATCCACTTTGGGGTGCCCCACCTTATTGGTGCATGACAGGAATGTGTGGCCACACTAGTTGAGTCATGACCAATGCATTGGATTGATAAACTTGAGACTAATCCAATGGCAGGATATCAGTTTAGGCAAAGGGATCTATAATGCAATGGGAATCCTCGTTGCTTGTTAGGAGTTGTTGCCATAATGACTTAAGTCCTATGACATGGGTAGTAGTGATGTGTTGCTAGATACCCCTCACTACTTATGATGTTTACATCGTTGCCATCGTCATTAGGATCCTACGGGGTCACACGCAATAGACTCTTGATGTTGCTTTAATTAGAAGCCTTAGGATCAAGTTATTGGATAACTTGGATCCATTTGGAAGATTTCATCAGCGCCAATGGGCCTGATGAGTTGGAAGAAAGTTATTGGAGCCAAACTTCAATTTTGGCAAGTTGACCCGAAATTGACCTAGATTGGTCACATTTGGATTAGGGTTGCATTGGATTGGATCCAATGGCTTAATCAACCCATGCCATGAAGTTTGGGCTAGCTCATTATCCAATGAGGCCCAATAATAAGTTGTCATGAAGAGGGAATTGGCTTAAAAGGGTATAATGGGGAGAAACCCAACCCCATTGGCACCTAGGGGCACATTGAGGTGTGGGTGGCATAAATTGCTTCCTTTGGATGGAAGTGGAGCCTCCCCCTTCATCCTTTGATGGTATCTTGCCTCTATGGCAAGTGTTGGGGCTGATATGACTTGATGGCTCTTTTGGAAAGAGCTTGGGCGCATATGGATAGTAGGGTAAGGTTTATGGTAAGATCTTGGAGACTTACCTTACCTCCAAACCCTAATTCCCCTCAAACCCTTGCTTAGCTGAATGACTCTTGCATGTTGCGCCTAGCCCTTCTCTTTGGATGGAAAGAATGCCTCTAAGGCATGTCTTGGGCTGATATGGCTATTGGGCAAATAAGGATAGGTTGAATGAGTTTTATGGCAAAGTCTTGGAGACTTTCCTTATCACAAACCCCTCTCATCCTAGCCGCCCACTTGGCATGATCTTGGCCCTCCCTAACCGCCTCTTGGCTTATAAAAGGGACCCTAGCTGCCCCCTCTCAATGGTTCGAATGCTTGGAGGCGTGAACATACATAGAGGTGCGAGAGCAAGGGTAAAGGGCGACAACATCAAGGTGGCGCAACCCTTCTTCCTACTAGTGGCCGCAAGTCTTCTCCTTCCTCTCCTCTTGACGTGACTTGGAGAAGGACTTGGTGGCGCCACTTCCTCTTACTCTTCCTAAGGGCCGAAACTCTTCTTCTCCCTCTTCTCTTGGAGTGAAGAGGATAAGGAGTTCGCGGCATCTTCCTTGCACTTGGCTCATGATCCTTGGAGGTGGCGCAAGAGAAGTGAAGGAACCCTAAGGCTTGATTCTCTTCCCAAGGCTAGCACCAAGCATGGAAGGGAACAACGTTGAGACGGTCGACGCATGGATACTTGTAGAGGGCGAACACTTGGGCGCCTTCAACATGGCTTCGGCAACTAGACAAGCAAAAGAGGTACATCTCTAACACATCCTTGTGTCTTCTCTCTCGCATGGATCCTTAGGACCGGAATATGTTTCGGGTGTAATGATTCTTCCGCTACGTCCTAGGACTGAAAAATTTTAAATTACACCTGGTATTCCCTAACAGTGGTATCAGAGCTACTTGCGAGAAACCCAAGGTGTATGTTTGCTTGTATGAAAAATTTTTGGAAAATTTTTCTTCTATCCATGCGCGTTTCACGTAGAAACCGTTTTTCATCTAAACCTCTCTTTTCAATTTATGGCCGAAATTTGATTTTGTTTTATGTTTGATTTAAGACCGAAGGCGCACGTAGTTTTGTCAAGTAGGACGGGCATTGTGTCTTCGGACTGGCCGGGTCTCTTGATCTGACAAAACTGCCAGCCGATAGGGTCTTTGAAATCATCATGGAACTTAATCTAAATTTTGGCATAAATTTGGTTAAGAGAGTGCTTTGGATGATGTTGGCGCAAAAGGTGCTAAAATTTGATTTTTCCGGGTTTTCAAATTTTACATGCGCCACATGATTGGGTTGATATGGTCATAGCGAGTGCCCTCCTGTGTTGTGATGTGGAAGCATGTTTCCACTTGTGATGAATGCTTGTAAAATCTCTTTCCACCTACGTGTGGTTCTCTCCCTATCTTGTTGTAAATAATTTTTCATCTTGTTTAGAATAGATGTAGAATTATAAGATAGGTTAAGGCTTCATCTTGACAACAAGGAGTCTTCTTCAATCGGAGTCAGAAGTGGCGCCAGCTTTGGAAGCGTGGTGATGGACTTGCGGCTGAAGGAAGGACACATGCTTTCGGCTTCTAGCATGGGCTGATCTGCTTTAGGGACTCGCGACCCTTGGATGCACGATAACATGTCACATGGCTCGTGACAAGTTATGTGTATGAAAAGGGCTATGACCATATCGACCAAACTAGCATGCCTGTGATGGTTTATTATTTTGTCCATAGCATGCCTGTGATGTTTTTCCTTTTGCTGCCATAACCATAGGAAAATTGCGTGCTAGAAAAGAATAAAACAAACATGCAAAAACTCTCAATACAATATCAAGTCGATAGCCTTCTAACGCGTAGCCCTCATCAAACTATCGATCGGTGGTGTTGTGAACTATTTCCCACCCTCGTGGGACACACCCACTTATCTTTAGGAGGTGTGTGGTGACAATGATTTCCCCAATCCAGTTTTAACCTGGGCGTGCCTTCGCAAGGAAATTTGTTGGCCATGGGCATAACGGTTAGGACCAAACTTGACTAGTTTTTCATATGTCACTGACATGATGAATTACTGGAGGCAGCTGTTGAGAGGATAGGGTTATGTGTTGTATCCAGCCCTCGCTGGACACAGGGCGCCTAGTCTGTCTTAACTAAGAGGAATTGTGCATGGCACAATTGGCTGGCATGCCTACCTAAGGAAGCATGAGACTCTCTGTGCATCCTAACTCACCCTCGTGAGTCGCGGAGACCTCATGTGAAATTAGGATCCTACTCACTTATTTCCATGTTGAGTTTGAGAGTTCTCAACTTGTTTTGGAAGTAGTGGGAGCATAGCATTTAAATTTAAAGTCCTTGTTAAATGCTTTATCATAGTACTTATTTTACTTATTTGCTTATTGTAGATGGCATCTCCTGATCAAAGATTGAAACTTTATAAAAATAAATTGGATGGGACAAATTGGTTCAAGATTTTGTCCAAGATACTAGAACAAGAGAATAAGGTGCATCTTCTTGAAAGACCTCCATCCCAGCCCAGTGTGTATTTCACTACTGAGTGGGAGTGGAATGTCTATCTTGAACATTGTGAAGATAACGAACAGTACACTGCTCTTGTCTTAGAGTGCATGACCCCAGAGGTCAAAGTTGAGTGTGATGAGATGGGGATTTATGATCTTATCATACATCTCAAAGGTCTCGTCACACCATGCTCTATAGACAAAGATAAGGAGAGTTATGTTGGATCTTCAGAGTGTATGCCTAAATCTGAGAATGACCATGGTTCTGTATCTTCGAAGCTAATACTTCGGAAGACTAGGAATGCATGGATATTTCGAAGAAGATTAATGGCCAAGAAGAGCATGACAAAGAAGAAGGGATGTAATCCATCCGCTTCAGGTACTGTGTTACCGAGGTCTTTATGTCTACTTCTTATTCATGGGTACTGGGTACCGCATGTGAGGCTCACATATGTTTTACATGTGTAGGAGATCAGAAGAAGTAGGACGATTAGGCTTGGTGGGATCGACTCTTGGGTCAGGGACGGAGCATTGGATGCTGCTGTTGATATCATCTCACTGCCTTGAAGACTTTATCTAGAACTTTGCTATTATGTATCAGCTTATGTATTAGAACATCATTCCTTTTGGAAAGGATTTCAGTTTGAAATAATAAATGATATTTTCTTTAAATCTGAGATGTTCTATTGAAGTGATACAGTTGATAATAGTTTGTGGTTCTATATGTAACACAAGATCAGATCCAATGATTCAATAAACACCCTCTTATAGCATTGTCTCTTGAACCATAGAACAATGGTCACATCCAAAGGTCCATGGACTATTGGGATCATTATCCTTTCAGGATTATGATACATGTGAGCCTAGTTCAAAGGAACTGACAGATGCTGCCTTCACCATAAAGGGTGGAAGGGTTAGTGGCTTGTTGGATCTATCACACAGCAATGTGTGTGGACCCATGTAAACAAGCACTAAGAGGTGTTGTATACTTCATTAGGTGTGGATATGCTTTATCCAACCCAAGTACTTTGGAGAAATCCAAGAAGTTCAAAATGAAGTACAGAATCAAATTGGAGGATCTATTAAAGCACTTTGATTGGATCAAGGTGATTAGTGCAAAATTTGATGACTATCCTAAGGAGTGTGGGGATTATCTCACAGCTTACTTGGAACACCACTGTGTGGTGAATTTCAAAGAAAGAAAGAGGAACACATTGGATGTGGTTCCATCTTTGAATAGTCATGCAAATTTACTACTTTGACGCCATGTAAACAAATGTACTGTCACTCCATTGGAAAGTGTGTTTGAGATAGCTTTTGAGTTGGAAACTGCAAATATCCCATTTCTTCAAAGGATTTAGGAATGTAATGTGCAGTGATTCAAAAGTATGTGTTTGTGGAGCACTGTAGAGTGCTTATTCTATCCCGAAGAGAACAAACTATTTTGTTGCTCAAACTGCTGTCTCTCTTCAGAAGATATTTCTTTTGAAAGAAGCTAGTGGGAGTAGATTTGATTTGGACAAGGTCCAGAATCAACCACAATACAATTAGACATAAATGGAGAGTAGAATCTCACATATAGGTTGAAAGTCAACCTGTAGTTCAAGTAACACAAGAACCATATAAGTCTGGATGGATTCGAAATGTTGGGCATGACGAATTTTTCATCTGGGATAAACCTAAGACTTATGATGAAATGGAAGCGGTCGGTGGACCAGATTCCAAGAAATAGCCTAAAAGCCATGAGAACCATAATGGACTCCATGTCTGCTAATCGAGTCTGGGACTTGGATGAGCTGCCAAAGGGGTAATTCCCACAGGCTATAAATAAATCTTCTAGGAAGATAGACATGGAAGGTAACATTGTTACCTTGAAAGGCAAGCTAGTGAATAGAAATTTCAAGCAAATCTACTGGGTGGATAATGATGAAATTTTTCACCAGAAGCTATGTTTGAGTCCATTAGGTATATGCTTGTTGCATTTTCTGTTATGGCATGTTATGAAAAACTACTTTTCTTGTTGGATGTCTGGAAGAGGATATCCATATAGAAATAGCCAGTGTTTTCATATAGTGTTTTCATATAGTGGCCATAAAGATATGCATGGTCTTATGCAAGCATGTTAAAAGAGCCTGTGTTTACAAGAAGATCAGTGGGAGCACCATAATCTTTCTTGTTCTAGAAGATTGATGATATTCTCCTCACATGGAATGACATCTCAACTCTTCACATGGTGAAGACAAGGCTTGAGAAGTATTTCGAGAAGAATGATCTAGGGAATGATGCCTACATCCTAGGCATGAGGATCTATAGATAGAGATCCAAGAAAGTCATTTCCCTTTAGTCAATCTACGTTCATCCAAGAGTTTCTGGAGAGGTTTATATTGGATGATTCCAAATATTGATACCTTCCAGAGAGATATGGTCTAACTCTCACAAGGATGCTATGTCCTATGACACAGCTAGAGAGTAGTAACATGGGTCTAAAATCCTGTTACATTGGGTACAGGATAGATCATGTTTTGTATAGTACACAAGACCATTTGTGGCAAGTGCTTGGAGCATGGCCAGCAAGTTTCAATCAGATCCTAGTGTTCAGACACTGGATAACTGTGAAAGCAATCCTTCGTACTTGGGAAGTGTAAAGGATTGAATTTTAGTCTGTGATAGATAGGAAGAACTTTGTGTACAGGGGTACACTGATACTTCGTTCCAGTCTAATGACTATTGATCACAGCCAGGATTTGTGATGCAGGAGCATTTTGACATATTTGACTTAATTTTGACTTAGTCAATTTTTGCATAATTATCGTATATCTTGATTGAACTTAAGACTTCATCAATGTTTATATTTAAAATTTGACTTCATAGAATCACTAATCCTAATTATTTGTCATGTCATGAATGCGAGGTTAAGCCCGTTGAATGAATTATCAAGGTCAAACCATCAAGCCCAAGTTTAGCTCAAGCTAATCAAGTTTAAAGGATAAACCAGCCAAGAGATGAAGCCCAGGTTGCTGCCCACAAAGATGAGCTGAGAACGCAGGTTTTTAGCCAGCGTATGGAAGAAGAAAGTTCTCAGCTCAAACGAGAAGCTTTGCCAAATGCAGTAAACTGAACTTGAGAGCAAAGGAGACAAACTGCAGCTTACCCAAAGAAGAAGTGAACGTTGGAACTGTTAGGGAATGCCGGGTGTAATTTAAAATTTTGCAGTCCCAGGACGCAGCGGAAGAAGCATTACACCCGAAACACATTCCGGTCCCAAGGATCCATGCGAGAGAGAGAACACAAGGATGTGTTAGGGTTAGTACCTTTATTGCTTGTTAGGATGAAGGTGCCAAGTTGAAGACGCCCAAGTGTTCGTCCTCTACAAGTATCCACGCGTCGACTCCTTGATCGTTGCTCCCTTCCACGCTTGGTGCTAGCCTCGGGAAGAGAATCAAGCCTTATCACTCTCTTCAAAACTTGCGCCACCTCCAAGGTAGAAGCGCCAAGAAGAGATGAGGAGGAAGATGATGCGCCAAGTACTTCCTTCTTCTTCTTTGCTTGCGCCACCTCCAAGGTGCGCCTATGGCCAAGGGACGATGAGGGCTTGTGGCAAGAAGACGCCACCAAGCTCAAAGAATCCTTGCGCCAAGAAGATGAGAAGAAGAACAAGAAGAACTTGCTTGCGCCTTTGATGGAAGAAGGAGAGCTCCAAGCCCTCAAGTTGTCGCCACCTTAAACTTCCAATTCTCTCCAAGAGATGTCGCCACCAAGCCCTTCTCCAAGTTGCGCCAAGAGGAGAAGAAGGAGAAGAAGGCTTGCGGCTACAAAGAGGAAGGTTGCGCCACCTTGATGTTGTCGCCCTTTGCCCTAGCTCACACCTCTCTATGTTTGTTCACACCTCCAAGGAATCGAACCAACCACCAAGAGGGGGCGGCAAGGGTCCTATTAATAGGACAAGAGGCGGCAAGGGCAATGGCTAGGATCATGCCAAGTGGGCGGCTAGGATAAAGGAGTCTTGAGGTAAGGAAAGTCTCCAAGACTTTACCATAAACCTCATTCAACCTATCCTAATTTGCCCAATGGCCATATCAGCCCAAGACATGCCTTAGAGGCATGCATTCCATCCAAGGAGAAGGGCTAGGCGCAACATCCACGAAGAATTCGGCTAGGGTGGTTTCTTGGGAGAAATTAGGGTTTGAGGTAAGGTAAGTCTCCAAGACATTACCATATTCCTCACCCTAATATCCATATGCGCCCAAGAACTTCCCATAAAAGTTCTCAAGCCATATCAGCCCCAAGACTTGCCTTAGAGGCAAGTATTCCGTCCAAGGAGCAAAGGCGGAGGCGCCTAATGCTTCCTTATGAAGCAACATGCGCCCACTTCACCCCATTATGCCCTTGGCGCCAATGGGGTATAATTCTTCCCCATTATACCCTTATTTGCTTATACTTCTTCATGATAACTAATTATTGGGCCTCATTGGATAATGGGCTAGCCCAAACTTCATGGCATGAGTTGATTAAGCCATTGGATCCAATCCAATGCAACCCTAATCCAAATGTGACCAATCTAGGTCAATTTCGGGTCTACCTGCCAAAAATGAAGTTTGGCTCCAATAACTTTCTTCCAACTCATCAGGCCCATTGGCGCTGATGAAATCTTCCAAATGGATCCAAGTTATCCAATAACTTGATCCAAAGGCTTCTGATTAAAGCAACGTCAAGAGTCTATTGCGTGTGACCCCGTAGGATCCATATGACGATGGCAATGATGTAAACATCATAAGTAGTGAGGGGTATCTAGCAACACATCACTACTACCCATGTCATAGGACTTAAGTCATTATGGCAATAACTCCTAACAAGCAACGAGGATTCCCATTGCATTACAGATCCCTTTGCCTAAACTGATATCCTGCCATTGGATTAGTCTCAAGTTTATTATCCAATGCATTGGTCATGACTCAACAAGTGTGGCCACACTCTCCTGTCATGCACCAATAAGGTGGGGCGCCCCGAGGTGGATATCATGCTTCCTCGGAAGGAAGGGGCAAATCCTACTATTGGGCATCCATGTCTCTATATGACTTATGACATGCCCAATGACAGTCGTTTTAGTCCCCCAATTACGGAGAGACGTAAGACTGTATCAAAGCATACCCATCATCAAATCTAGACATGAATACCTCAAGTCTAAGGATCAATGCAAACCTCTTGCATGTGAGATTGACTCGTTGACTAGACAAGTCAATCCTCACGGTGGATCACTCCAGTGCATCCAATGCACCTGTATGTCTGCGTTACTGTGCCCCGCACCTAACCAGCCCATACACCAGTCTCACATGTACCAAAGCTGTCCCATATCTGCTAAGGTACCTTGTCTGGGGATAGCTTATGAGAATGGATCCAATCCAAACTCCTGGGACATTATTTATGCAACTCAATATATCAACGCAGGTAGAGAAGTCTGCATAATAACGACCATGCCTATATAAAAAGTAATAGTTCTATCAAAGTACATTCAAACAATGCCTGACCATGTCCATACATTGGTCTTTAGGGCATATACACCAACAATCTCCCACTTGCACTAAGACCAAGGACAACTGATGTTTAGTCAGTTCCAATGTCTCTAGTATGACCCATTTAGCTTCCGCTGCGCCAGAGGCTGGATCAGTGGGTTTTTCCAGATTGCTATCTGTGTTTATTTTAACTAGTTTGAATCAACATTCTTATCCATGATCTCCAAGATCAGATGATATTGCTGCAGTACATACTTGAATGCTAAGTTCCTTTACACATGCTTACGGCCCCAGTAAAAAAAAAAAAACTATACTGGACCATCAAGCACCAGGGACTAAATCAAGTTCAAATGAATGAAGCTGCTTCCTTGGCTACCACAAGAAGCTGCAATGTACTCAGCCTTATTTGTAGAATTTGCCACTATGGTTTGCATAAAGCTCTTTCAGCCTACAACACCACATCAAGGCAAAGCGCAAATCCTGGCTGTGAACGATAGTCATTAGACTGGAACGAAGTGTCAGTGTACCCCTGTACACAAAGTTCTTCCTGTCTATCACAGACTAAAATTTAATCCTTTATACTTCCAAAGTACGAAGGATTGCTTTCACAGCTATCTAGTGTATGAACACTAGGATTAGATTGAAACTTGCTGGCATTGCTCCAAGCATTTGCCATAAATGGTCTAGTGCACTCTGCACAAAACATGGTCTATCTTGTACCCAATGTACCGGGATTATAGACCCATGTCACTACTCTCCAGCTGTGTCATAGGACACAACATGCTCATGAGAGTCAGACCATATCTCTCTGGAAGGTATCAATATTTGGGATCATCCAATATAAACCTCTCCAGAAAATCTTGGATGAACATAGATTGACTAAAGGGCAATGACTTTCTTGGATCTCTGTCTATAGATCCTCATGCCTAGGATGTAGGCATCATTCCCTAGGTCATTCTTCTCGAAATACATTCCAAGCCTGTACTTCACCACGTGAAGAGTTGGGATGTCATTTCATGCGAGGAGATATCGTCAATCTATTAGAACAAGAAACATTATGATGCTCCCACTGATCTTCTTATAAACACAGGATACTTGTATAATACCATACATATCTTTATGGCGACTGTATGAAAACATTTTGGCTATTTCCATCTAGACATCCTCTTCCAGACGTCCATTAAGAAAAGCAATTTTCATAACAACACGCTATAACAGAACATGCAATTATAACAAGTAGATACCTAATGGACTCAAACAAAGCTATCGGTGAAAAATTTCATCACTATCCACCCAGTGGACTTATCTGAAATTTCATTCACTAGCTTGTCATCATGGGTAACAATGTTACTTTCCATGTCTATCTTCCAAGAAGATCCAAATACAGCCTCTGGGTGTTACCCCTTTGGCGGCTCAATCAAGTTCCACACCTGATTAGCAGACATGGAGTCCATTACGGTTCTTATGGCACTCAGCCATTTCTTGGAATCTAGTCCACTGACCGCTTCCATTTCCTCATAAGTCTTTAGGTTCATCCTAGATGAAAAATTCGTCATGCCCACAACCTGTGAGCGTATTTCGAATCCATTCAGACTCATGTGGTTCCTGTGTTACTTGAACCTCAGGTTGACTTTCAACCTGCATGTGTGATTCTACTGTATTGTGGTTGATTTTTGGACCTTGTCCTAATCAAATCTGCTCCCACTAGCTTCTTTCAAATAGATATCTCCTAAAGAAAGACAGCAGTTTGAGCAACAAATATTTTTGTTCTCATCGGGATAGAAGCAGCACTTTCAGTGCCCCACAAGTACACACTATGAAGTGTCAGAACAGTTGCTTGCATGGCCTCTAAAGGAAGTAAATTTGCATGACTATTCAAAGGTGGAACCACATCCAATGTGTTCCCTTTTCTTTCTTTGAATTTCACCACACAGTTGTGGTGTTCCAAGTAAGCTGTGAGACAACCCCACACTCCTCAAGATAGTCATCAAATTCTTCACTTCCTACTTTGATCCAATCAAAGGGTTTTAATAGATTCTCCAATTCGATTCTATACTTCATTTCTTGGATTTCTCCAAAGTTACGTGTTGGATATGACATATCCCAACTTAATGAAGTATACCACTTAGTGCTTGTCTCCATGGGTCTACACACATTACTGTGCACTAGATCCAACAAGCATCTAACCTCTCTCTCCTTCCTTAATGAAGGTAGCATCTGCCATCTTGTCCATTAGACAAGGCTCACATATATCATAACCCTGAAAGGATAATAATCCCAATAGTCCATGGACTTTTGGATGTGACTTATGTCTTATGGCCCAAGAGACAATGCAAAGAGATGGTATTGATTGAATCATTGGACTTGATCTATCCAGTGTTACATACAAAACTACAAGCTATCATCAATTGTACCACTACTATAGAACATTCCAGATTTAAGGAAATACCAATTTATTTCAAACTGAAAATCCATTCAAAATAATGGACATAATGTTCTAATACAAAAGCTAGTAGATAATAGCAAAGTTCTAGTTGAAGTCTTTGAAGGTAGTGAGATGACATCAACAGCAGCATCCAATGCTCCGTCCCTGACTCGAAAGTCGATCCCACCAAGCCTTATTGTCCTACTTCTTTTGAGCCCTTGCATATGAAAAACATATGTAAGCTCCTCATGCGGTACCCAGTACCCATGAATAAGAAGTAGACATAAAGACCTCAGTAACACAATACCTGAAGCAGATGGATAACATCCCTTCTTTTGTGCCATGCTTTTCCTGGGCCTTAATCCATCCTGAAATTTCCATGCATTCCCAGTCTTCCGAAGTTTTAGCTTCGAAGATACGGAACCATAGTCATTCTTGGATTCAAGCAAACACCCAGAAGATCCAACAACACTCTCTTGATTACTATTTGAAGTGCCCGGTGTGAAGAGACGTCGAAGATGTATGAACATATCATAAATCCCTATCTCATCACACTCAACCTGGACCTCAGGGGTCAAGCACCTCAAAATAAGAGCAGTGTAATGTTCACTATCCACACAATGTTCAAGATAGACATTCCACTCCCACTCTGTACAAAAATATATACAGGGCTGGGTTGGAGGTCTTTCAAGAAGATAGACCACATTCTCATGTTCTAGAAGTTTGGACAAAAGTCTGAACCATCTTGTCCAATTTGTTCCATCCAGTTTATTTTTAAGAAGTTTCAATCTAGGTTCAGGAGATGGAATCATCTACAATAAGCAAACAAGCAAAATAAGTACTATGATAAAGCATTTAACAAGGACTTTAAATTAAATGCTATACTCCCACTATTTCCTTAACAAGTTGATAACTCCCAAAACTCAACTTGGAAATATGTGAGTAGGATCCTAATTTCACACGAGGTCTCCGCGACTCACGAGGGTGAGTTGAGATGCACAGAGAGTCCCATGCTTCCTTAGGTAGGCATGCCAGCCAATTGTGCCGCGCACAATTCCTCTTAGTTAAGACAGACTAGGCGCCCTGTGTCCAGCGAGGGCTGGATACAACACAGAACCCTATCCTCTCAACAGCTGCCTCTAGTGATTCATCATGTCAGTGACATATGAAAAACTAGTCAAGTCTGGTCCTAACTGTTATGCCCAGGGCCAACGAATTTCCTTGCGAAGGCACGCCCAGGTTAAAACTGAACTGGGGAAATCATTGTCACCACACACCTCCTAAAGATAAGTGGGTGTGTCCCACGAGGGTGGGAAACAGTTCACAACACCACCGATCGATAGTTTGATGAGGGCTACGCGTTAGAAGGCTATTGACTTGATATTTCAATGAGAGTTTTTGCATGTTGATTTTATTCTTTTCTAGCATGCAGTTTTCCTATGGTTATGGCAGCAAAGGAAAAACATCGCAGGCATGCTATGGACAAAATAATAAACCATCACAGGCATGCTATTTTGGTCGATATGGTCATAGCCCTTTTCATACATATAACTTGTCACGAGCCATGTGACATGTTATCGTGCATCCAAGGGTTGCGAGTCCCTGAAGCAAATCAGCCCATGCCAGAAGCCGAAAGCTAGTGTCCTTCCTTCAGCCGCAAATCCATCACCACGCTTCCAAAGCTGGCGCCACTCTGAAATCGGTTGAAGAAGACACCTTGTTGTCTTTGATGAACCTTAACCTATCTTATGTAAACAGTTCTACATCTATTCTAAGGAAAGATGAAAATTTTACATCAAGAAGGGGGAGAACCACACGCAGGTGGCAGAAAGATTTTACAAGCATTCATCACAGGTGGAAACATGCTTCCACATCACAACACAGGAGGGCACCCGCTATGACCATATTAACCCAAGGAAGAGACAAGTGGCGCATATATAAAATTTGAAAAACCGGAATAATCAAATTTTATCCCCTTATGCGCCAACTCCATCCAAAGCACTCTCTCAATCGAATTTATGCTAAAATTGGGATCAAGTTTCATGATGATTTCATGGACCCTATCGGCTGGCAATTTTGTAAGATCAAGAGACCCGGCCAGTCCGAAGACACAATGCCCGTCCTACTTTACAAAACTACGTGCGCCTTTAGTCTTAAATCCATCATAAACACAATCCAAATTTCGGCCATAAAATTGATAAAAGAAGTTTGGATGAAAGCGCCTTCTAGGTGAATCGCGCATGGATGAAAGAAAAATTTTCCAAAAATTTTTCACACAAGCAAACGTACACCTTGTGTTTCTCGCAAGTAGCTCTGATACCACTGTTAGGGAATGCCGGGTGTAATTTAAAATTTTGCAGTCCCAGGACGCAGCGGAAGAAGCATTACACCCGAAACACATTCCGGTCCCAAGGATCCATGCGTGAGAGAGAACACAAGGATGTGTTAGGGTTAGTACCTTTATTGCTTGTTAGGATGAAGGTGCCAAGTTGAAGATGCCCAAGTGTTCGTCCTCTACAAGTATCCACGCGTCGACTCCTTGATCGTTGCTCCCTTCCACGCTTGGTGCTAGCCTCGGGAAGAGAATCAAGCCTTATCACTCTCTTCAAAACTTGCGCCACCTCCAAGGTAGAAGCGCCAAGAAGAGATGAGGAGGAAGATGATGCGCCAAGTACTTCCTTCTTCTTCTTTGCTTGCGCCACCTCCAAGGTGCGCCTATGGCCAAGGGACGATGAGGGCTTGTGGCAAGAAGACGCCACCAAGCTCAAAGAATCCTTGCGCCAAGAAGATGAGAAGAAGAACAAGAAGAACTTGCTTGCGCCTTTGATGGAAGAAGGAGAGCTCCAAGCCCTCAAGTTGTCGCCACCTTAAACTTCCAATTCTCTCCAAGAGATGTCGCCACCAAGCCCTTCTCCAAGTTGCGCCAAGAGGAGAAGAAGGAGAAGAAGGCTTGCGGCTACAAAGAGGAAGGTTGCGCGACCTTGATGTTGTCGCCCTTTGCCCTAGCTCACACCTCTCTATGTTTGTTCACACCTTCAAGGAATCGAACCAACCACCAAGAGGGGGCGGCAAGGGTCCTATTAATAGGACAAGAGGCGGCAAGGGCAATGGCTAGGATCATGCCAAGTGGGCGGCTAGGATAAAGGAGTCTTGAGGTAAGGAAAGTCTCTAAGACTTTACCATAAACCTCATTCAACCTATCCTAATTTGCCCAATGGCCATATCAGCCCAAGACATGCCTTAGAGGCATGCATTCCATCCAAGGAGAAGGGCTAGGCGCAACATCCATGAAGAATTCGGCTAGGGTGGTTTCTTGGGAGAAATTAGGGTTTGAGGTAAGGTAAGTCTCCAAGACATTACCATATTCCTCACCCTAATATCCATATGCGCCCAAGAACTTCCCATAAAAGTTCTCAAGCCATATCAGCCCCAAGACTTGCCTTAGAGGCAAGTATTCCATCCAAGGAGCAAAGGGGGAGGCGCCTAATGCTTCCTTATGAAGCAACATGCGCCCACTTCACCCCATTATGCCCTTGGCGCCAATGGGGTATAATTCTTCCCCATTATACCCTTATTTGCTTATACTTCTTCATGATAACTAATTATTGGGCCTCATTGGATAATGGGCTAGCCCAAACTTCATGGCATGAGTTGATTAAGCCATTGGATCCAATCCAATGCAACCCTAATCCAAATGTGACCAATCTAGGTCAATTTCGGGTCAACCTGCCAAAAATGAAGTTTGGCTCCAATAACTTTCTTCCAACTCATCAGGCCCATTGGCGCTGATGAAATCTTCCAAATGGATCCAAGTTATCCAATAACTTGTTCCAAAGGCTTCTGATTAAAGCAACGTCAAGAGTCTATTGCGTGTGACCCCGTAGGATCCATATGACGATGGCAATGATGTAAACATCATAAGTAGTGAGGGGTATCTAGCAACACATCACTACTACCCATGTCATAGGACTTAAGTCATTATGGCAATAACTCCTAACAAGCAACGAGGATTCCCATTGCATTACAGATCCCTTTGCCTAAACTGATATCCTGCCATTGGATTAGTCTCAAGTTTATTATCCAATGCATTGGTCATGACTCAACAAGTGTGGCCACACTCTCCTGTCATGCACCAATAAGGTGGGGCGCCCCGAGGTGGATATCATGCTTCCTCGGAAGGAAGGGGCAAATCCTACTATTGGTCATCCATGTCTCTATATGACTTATGACATGCCCAATGACAGTCGTTTTAGTCCCCCAATTACGGAGAGACGTAAGACTGTATCAAAGCATACCCATCATCAAATCTAGACATGAATACCTCAAGTCTAAGGATCAATGCAAACCTCTTGCATGTGAGATTGACTCGTTGACTAGACAAGTCAATCCTCATGGTGGATCACTCCAGTGCATCCAATGCACCTGTATGTCTGCGTTACTGTGCCCCGCACCTAACCAGCCCATACACCAGTCTCACATGTACCAAAGCTGTCCCATATCTGCTAAGGTACCTTGTCTAGGGATAGCTTATGAGAATGGATCCAATCCAAACTCCTGGGACATTATTTATGCAACTCAATATATCAACGCAGGTAGAGAAGTCTGCATAATAATGACCATGCCTATATAAAAAGTAATAGTTCTATCAAAGTACATTCAAACAATGCCTGACCATGTCCATACATTGGTCTTTAGGGCATATACACCAACAGGAACTTGCAGCCAACGGTCAAAAAAAAGCTTCGAGCTTCAACGCACGCCTATCTTCTCTTTGTTGTTCTATAAATGTAATCTCCCCCAATGTATTAGAGAGCAGACAAGTTTTGACAATGAATGAAATAGTTTTCGTATCTTCCTCCTATCGGATGGTCTCCTCTTCTCTTCTCTAGGTGCCGGGCACCTCCCCCTTCTCTTCTCCGGCGCTTGTGTCGCCACCTTCTTCGTCTCCTCCAACCAAACACGCTGCTCCTGGTCTCCAGTCCAGTTCCCTGCTACGTCGCCGCTTCCTGCAATCCAACACCTAATCGCCACTTCCAGCCACGCTACACAACCGATTTCATCCTCACCTACCGTAGCTCACCGTTGCTGATTCCCAGCCTCTACCCCTCCAACCAAGTCCCGCACCTCCAGCCCATCACCTATCGCCATCGTCGCTCCACATTGACCTCAGCCCTGTTGCCGAAAGATCCACCCGAAACATCCCCTGCTTCAGCCTGCAAGTCCCATTATTGTTGCTTCCTGGCGTCGTGCATCCAATCTAGGAGGCCGATCAAGCCGAAACTTTGGCCACCTCCTCTCCTTCTCCATCCGAACCCACAACCGGAGGGATCGCCCCATCCGCCGTCTGGATCACCGGAATCGGAAGATTTCCGGTGACGCCTCAGCTCACGCCCCTGTTTCCGCCCTTCTCCACTGATCGCCGTCGATCTCCTCCGACAAGCCCCCGTTCGACCCCAAACTCCAGCCACGAGTTCGTCGTGGTCAGGGTAACGTCCAGCTGTAACAGGTTTGGCGTTCGTGCACCACCGGACGAACGGCGACGACCTATGTTCCTCCTACTCACTTCCCCTGTTCTGACAGAACAGGCGCTTCTCCGCCTCTGCCAATGCTTCGTCGTTCCGCCACCCCTCGCCGTTGCTCTGGCGCCGTCAACACCCTCTCGTCCTTCCCTTGTCTCCATCGCCGCCGACAAGTGATCCATGCGCCAGCGTCGTTGATCGGCGCAAGCCCTGCTTCCTGATTTCCCATTCTGTTCCTGCTTTCTAGTTTAGCTCCTAAGACTAATTTGCTTAGCATTTTTAATGCAGGTAATTAACGTGCTGGGTGATCCTGAAGTACCTGATTTTTCTACGATTGGGAAGAACGTGATTTGCTCTACATCCTGAATTACTTGGGGCAGCTGAGCGTAATCAGATCAACCTGCGCATCCAAGCAAATTAAGCTATTTGATAAAATTTCTGTGTTGATTTTCTTTGCTGATCTGATTAATTTTCTTGGAGATGCCCTATTTGACTGAGAATGACACTTCATTTATTTTATACGCTGAAATTTTATATGCTGAAGAGAACAAACTTCACTCTGCTATTTTGCTTTATTAGTTTTCATTATTGATCACTAGAACCCTCTCTAAGGCATACTACTTTTCCTAATTGATAATTTTGCCCTGCATTTTTGGCTGCTGATTGAGTTTAGTATTTCATTTCAAAATATTCTAATAATGTGTTTGCCCACCACATCAATTTGTGCTTTGCCTTGTTGAAGTGTTGTGTGCTGGAAGAGCATTAGACAAACCACAGTGGCAAAATTCTACAATTAAGGCTGAGTGCATTGCAGCTTCTTGTGGCAGCCAAGGAAGCAGCTTCATTCACTTGAACTTGATTTAGTTCCTGGTGCTCGATGGTCCAATATAATTCTTATTGGGGTCATAGCATGGAACTTAGCACTCAAGTATGTACTGCAGCAATATCATCTGATTTTAGAGATCATGGATAAAGATGATGATTCAAATTTGTTAAAATAAACACAGATAGCAATCTGGAAAAACCCACTGACGTAGCCTCTGGCGCAGCGGAAGCTAAATAAGTCATACTAGAGACATAGGGACTGATTAAACATTAGTTGCCCTTGGTCTTAGTGCAAGTGGGAGATTGTTGGTGTATATGCCCTGTAGACCAATGTATGGACATGGTCAGGCATTGTTTGAATGTACTTTGATAGAACTATTATTCTTTATAGAGGCATAGTCGTTATTATGCAGACTTCTCTACCTGCGTTGATGTATTGAGTTGCATATATAATGTCCCAGGAGTCTGGATTGGATCCATTCTCATAAGCTATCCCCATACGAGGTACCATAGCAGATATGGGACAGCTTTGGTACATATAAGACTAGTGTATGGGCTGGTTAGGTGCGGGGCACAGTAACGCAGACATACAGGTGCATTGGATGCACTAGAGTGATCGACCATGAGGATTGACTTGTCTAGTCAACAATTCAATCTCACATGCAAGAGGTTTGCATTGATCCTTAGACTTGAGGTATTCATGTCTAGATTTGATGATGGATATGCTTTGATGCAGTCTTACATCTCTCCGTAATTGGGGGACCAAAACGACTATCATTGGGCATGTCATAAATCACGTAGAGACATGGATGACCAATAGTAGGATTTGCCCCTTCCTTCAGAGGAAGTATGATATCCACTTTGGGGCGCCCCACCTTATTGGTGCATGACAGGAATGTGTGGCCACACTAGTTGAGTCATGACCAATGCATTGGATTGATAAACTTGAGACTAATCTAATGGCAGGATATTAGTTTAGGCAAAGGGATCTATAATGCAATGGAAATCCTCGTTGCTTGTTAGGAGTTGTTGCCATAATGACTTAAGTCCTATGACATGGGTAGTACTGATGTGTTGCTAGATACCCCTCACTACTTATGATGTTTACATCGTTGCCATCGTCGTTAGGATCCTACGGGGTCACACGCAATAGACTCTTGACGTTGCTTTAATCAGAAGCCTTAGGATCAAGTTATTGGATAACTTGGATCCATTTGGAAGATTTCATCAACGCCAATGGGCCTGATGAGTTGGAAGAAAGTTATTGGAGCCAAACTTCAATTTTGGCAGGTTGACCCGAAATTGACCTAGATTGGTCACATTTGGATTAGGGTTGCATTGGATTGGATCCAATGGCTTAATCAACCCATGCCATGAAGTTTGGGCTAGCTCATTATCCAATGAGGCCCAATAATAAGTTGTCATGAAGAGGGAATTGGCTTAAAAGGGTATAATGGGGAGAAACCCAACCCCATTGGCGCCTAGGGGCATAATGGGGTGTGGGTGGCATAAATTGCTTCCTTTGGATGGAAGTGGGGTGTGGGGGCTGATATGGCTTGATGGCTCTTTTGGAAAGAGCTTGGGCGCATATGGATAGTAGGGTAAGGTTTATGGTAAGATCTTGGAGACTTACCTTACCTCCAAACCCTAATTCCCCTCAAACCCTTGCTTAGCCGAATGACTCTTGCATGTTGCGCCTAGCCCTTCTCCTTGGATTGAAAGAATGCCTCTAAGGCATGTCTTGGGCTGATATGGCTATTGGGCAAATAAGGATGGGTTGAATGAGGTTTATGGCAAAGTCTTGGAGACTTTCCTTACCACAAACCCCTCTCATCCTAGCCGCCCACTTGGCATGATCTTGGCCCTCCCTAAACTGCCTCTTGGCTTATAAAAGGGACCCTAGCTGCCCCCTCTCAATGGTTCGAATGCTTGGAGGCATGAACATACATAGAGGTGCGAGAGCAAGGGTAAAGGGCGACAACATCAAGGTGGCGCAACCCTTCTTCCTACTAGTGGCCGCAAGTCTTCTCCTTCCTCTCCTCTTGACATGACTTGGAGAAGGACTTGGAGGCACCACTTCCTCTTACTCTTCCTAAGTGCCGAAACTCTACTTCTCCCTCTTCTCTTGGAGTGAAGAGGATAAGGGGTTGGCGGCATCTTCCTTGCACTTGGCGCATGATCCTTGGAGGTGGCGCAAGAGAAGTGAAGGAACCCTAAGGCTTGATTCTCTTCCCGAGGCTAGCACCAAGCGTGGAAGGGAGCAACGTTGAGACGGTCGACGCGAGGATACTTGTAGAGGGCAAACACTTGGGCGCCTTCAACATGGCTTTGGCAACTAGACAAGCAAAAGAGGTACATCTCTAACACATCCCTGTGTCTTCTCTCTCACATGGATCCTTGGGACCGGAATATGTTTCGGGTGTAATGATTCTTCCGCTGCGTCCTGGGACTGCAAAATTTTAAATTACACCTGATATTCCCTAACAATGGTTTCTTCCGCACTTCTTGGATTTAGATTATTTTTTATAAATTTCTTTTAAGGAGGTGTAAATTTTGGTATTATAGTAAAATTATTAGGAAGCCTAAGGTCCTTTGTTGAAACCTAAGGATTAGGATTAAGACTATGGTGAAATTTTTGGATGTGTAAAAGAACTCTGTTTTAATTTTCTAGATCGTGGATTCTCGTCGGGGAAGAAGACTTGTCGAAGTCATAGCCAATACTGAGCAGTTAGCAACAGTCATAGCCTAGGCTATTCATGGATCAGTAGCAAATGCTAAGTTGACTGTACTACAAAAGTTTGGTCCATAACCCTTTAGGGGTGAGTCTGGGGAAGCTGAGGCCCAGGAATGGCTAAGATTAGTTGAGAAGGCCTTTGAGCTTGTTCAATGCACTGATGAGGATAAAGTTCGTTGTGTCTCTTTTATGCTTGAAGGTGAGGTGGATGCTTGGTGGAGAACCCAGAGGGCAACTTTGGCTAATGGTGATGCTTTGATTAATTGGGCCCAATTTGTGGAAGATTTTAATGCTCAATACTTTCCTGCCAATGTATGATCTGTTAAGTTATTAGAGTTTTTATCTCTGGAGCAGGGTAAAATGTCTATCAAAGAGTATGATAGGAAATTTATTTGCCTTAGTCGTTTTGCTCCTATGATGGTAGCCACTCAGGTTTAGAAGATTGCTTTGTTTATTAAAGGTTTGAACCCAGAGTTAAGGACTTGGCTAGCCTTGTTTGAACTTAACACTTATGCAAAAGTTGTAAGTAAAACCTTATTGGCTGAGTAAGCATTGATTCAGTTTGGTTAAGTACCTGTTGATTTTAAGTCTTCGAGTGGTTCTAAGCCTACTCGACAACCTCAATCAACCTCTAGGACTTCTGATTCATCTAGTCTTGTGTTTTGTAAGTTTTGTGGTGACAATAGCCATCTTTCCCCTAAGTGTCCTAAGGGACAATATATTTGTTTTTATTGTAAGCAACCGGGTCACCGAAAAATTGATTGCCCGAAAAGAAACAAATCTGAAGCTAAAGTATTTGTTGTGTCCAAGCAAGAGACTCAAGACCCTGAAGTGGTGATTCCAAGTAAATCTTGGTTTTATTGTGTTTCTTATCTTGTTAAGATTTTTGTGATGCTACTACTATTTGTGGAATTAAGTAAACTGAAAGTTTAGATAAATTTGGATGACCAAATTTCCTTTAAGAGGGGTAGTATTGTAATAACCCAAATTTTTGTAAAATAATTCAGAATTTATGTATTGGAATTTTTATGAATTTTTTGGAATTTTTAATAAGATAAAAGTATTAAGTTTTTATTAAAAAAATAATTTGCGTTCGCAAGAGCTTGAAACTACGACACAGCTTTGGATCTGGTTCGGCCAAACCACTAGGCTGTTTTGGGTTTGATATTAAACCGCATCAGTTTATTATTATTCGGGTTTTGGGTTCATTTTGGGTGACGAGTGAACTCGTCGTCTTCCCCGATCTTTGCGGTGACTAAGTCGCTGCCGCACAATTGCTATTCTGGGATGCGTTTCGCTTCTATTTTAGAGGGTTTCTAATCTATTGGAGGAGAATAGAACCCTAGTCTCTCTTCGAGCTTGGACGCGCCGCAAGGAAGGAGAAATTGAACACGAACCAGTTGCCGGAGTTTGAACAGCGCTGCCTCAAACTTTTGTCTTCCAGTGCCTCCATTGACACTAGTTCTCTGTTCCAGGGCTACGAGACAGCGCCATAGCAAGGTATCCTTTCTTTCCTGTTGATTTGGTGAATTTCTGGTAAGTTTTGGCTGGGTTTTGTCTGTTGGCAGCAGCGGAGCCACCATCGATAATTTTGGTTGATTCAAGAGCTTCGACCGTGAGTTGAAAGCTCACCGCAGCCACCTCTAGAGCATCTCTTCGTCGTCAGGAGTCTTCTGGCAAGGAAAGGCGATGAACGGATGCTCGACGTGCCCTCAGGAGCTCGTCGGCGCAAGCCGCAGACGCAGGTCGAGCAGCTTTGCACAGTGGCGATTGGGCGGCGCAGGTCAGCGGTTGGATCGATCAGATTTTAGGATTTGGTCCGGTTTATTTGGAAATAAACCCGACTCCCTGAGTTTGAAATTGATTTGAACAGACTCAACAGATTGAGTGGTTCAATTTCAATTTCGACCCAGTATTAGTGTTTGGTCGATTCGACCCTATTTTCGTTGAATCTAGCCAGTTCAGGTACCCATTGGAAAGCGTGTAAATGCCTATCTAATGGTGTCCAACCTATCAAAATGATGGTCACGCTTTAGCCCCTTTTTTCTAATGCAGACTACAATTAGTTATATACACACATTTTATGAGTTATTTTAATATTTTTTTAAAACAAGATTTGTGAGTTGCTCTTCTCTAAACTATTTCAATATTCTGGGGCATTTTTGTAATTGAAACGGTATTTTGGGTCAACAATGTTTTAAGAGTAAAATAGATTAATAACAAGTCTCCAACCTATTTTAGCATTGATCATTGATCAATTAAACAATGTTTTAGTTTTTCATTTATAATTCACTATTTTTATTAATGAAAAATTAAAAAAATATTGAAATGGTCTAGACATAAAAGCATGTTAATGTACTCTTAGACTTAATAAGGGGTTCTAAATAATTTTAACGTGTATATTTAAAGAATTAATCACAATTATTTATTTATGATAATTTTATGTTATCTATGTATATATATGTATACATATATATACATATGTATATATACATATGTATATATACATGTACATATGTACATGTACATATGTATATGTACATGTATATATGTATATGTATATGTATATATGCATATGTATATATACATATGTATATATATATATACATATACATATACATATGTATAGTATATGTATATATGTATATACATATGTATATGTATATGTATGTATATATGTACATATGTATATACATATGTATATATATACATACATATACATGTACATATGTATATATATATGTATATGTATGTATATGTATATGTATATATATATATGTATATGTATATGTATATGTATATATATATATATATATATATACATATACATATACATATACATATATATATGTATATATATGTATATATATATATATATTAGGTGGTTCACAGAAGTTGAATAACTTTTTTTATATATTATTATATAATATTTTTATAAAACCATATATTAATAATGATGCCCCATTACTTATATAGATAGGTTGGATTGAATTGAACAAACAATAATGTTTCTTTAATGAATTTTTTTATTTTTGTTTCAATCACCATTAATATAGATTATTATTATACATTCAAAAGCCACATGTTATGCGTGTCCAAAAATAAAGAATAATAATAATAATAAAATGATGTTTACATTTTTGTTTCAAATGACTTGATTAGTTAATCACTTGTAGTTTAGAAATCAATGTAATTCATTATGCATAATAACTGAAATAATGTATAAATATTTAATTTTATTATGATGAAACGACAATCAACCTTTCATAGCAAGTATTACATAAATTTGCAAGTATTGCTTAATAAATTGTTGGTGACAAATCATTAGCAAGTCGAGGCAATAAAAATGGATTCACTTTCAAAAGTATGTACTTGTATCCACCTTTTTCTCCAAGTACGTGGAAGCTGTATAATACAAAAATTGAAGTTAAATAATGTATAAATCGATGTTTATATTTAATATGCAAAATTCATTATGCCAAAAATTCCAAGCAATTTAATATTTAATACATTCTAAATATCATATATATGTATATATATATTTGAATTGTTTAGATTATTAAGAAGGTATAAAACAAAACACTAAGCAGATTTATTTTTCAGTTTGTAAAAATAAAAATCAAGAATTTTAAAGTATATTAAGATAATAATAAAAAAATGATATAATTACTTACAAATTATATTAGACAATTGATCATTATTTGAAGGTGGTGGAGAAGGAAGTTCTAGAGCAATTGTTGGTGAAAGAAATATTGCCACAACAAAGAAAAGTGTGAGACTAAGACGAAGGGGATGCATAGCCATAATTTAAGTAAACTTAGTGCCGGATATGACCTAACGATTACTTTCTTTGATTTACTCTAGATTATGAATTCCACTTGTTTAAATAACTTTGTTGTTAAACTGATGTAGAAAAAAACCTATTAACAGATGAATTATAAGTATGAAACATATAAACTTAATTATATTGCATTTAATTGCAAAATTAAAATCAATGAATAACATAAATATTTATCATAAATGTCAAAGCACTTCTTAGTTACTTGTGCACAATCTTCTCTCTAAATATGCGTAAACAAAAGAGAATACATACAACAAACACCTATCATCTACAGCTTTTGTATTAAACTCAAGAATACATATTTAAAATAAGGAATGAGCAAACACAGAATTATTGAACATGATATCATACTTGTGACAATGTTTTCAAGTTTTTAACTTTATGATCACATTTTCTTAAGCGTAAATGTGCCTATCTTATTCTATATATCTATCACTACATATGGGATCATAGGAGGTTTTCTAAAACCTATATGTCTCTTAAGAAATTACACATATACAAGGTATTTTAGCATTGATTATCCATCAATCAAAAAATGTTTTAGTTTTTAATATGTAATTCATTATTTTTAGTAATGAAAAATTAAAAATGATATTGAAATGGTCTTGACATAAAAACATATTAATGTGATTTTAGTTTTAATAAGGGCTTTAAATTACATATAATTCACCCTAATTGTGTTGTTTGTAGAACAATGTGTAAATTTAAAGAATTAATTACAATGATTTATTAATTAAAAAATCTATAACATTTGTATAATACAAATGTTTTGGTGGTTGACATAAATTGAATAACAAATATGCTGTTATATAATGTTTTTATGAAACCACTAACATACATTATCTTTCAATTGACTAAATAATTATGTTTTCATAATGAATTTTCAATTTTTTTTCTTACCACTAACATAGATTATTATGATATATTCATAAGCCACATATTATCCATTCCGAAACAACTAAAATGATACCAAACAAAGTTCAAATGATATATCCTATATTGAGTTGATTAAATTCATCATACCAAACAAAGTTCAAATGACTTAATTAGTTAATCACTTGTTGTAATTTAGAAATCAATATAATTCACTATAACAATTTAAAATTTATAAAGCCTAATATCGCACTAAAATAATGTATAAAAATTTGAGTGCGATATAAAGAGCACTTTTTCATATGTGAACGGCTACACGGTGTTTCAAGGTTTCCAATTTGCAAAATAAAAAAAAATAAAAGTAAGCACTGAAGACATCATTAATGAGTGCTCATAAAGCTTGTGTTGACATTACTAATGAGTGGTCATAAAACTTGTTCAACACATTAAGAATGCTTTGCTCACACTTTAATGACAATGGGAAGCAAAAGGAAATTGTAACTGTAACTTTCAAAGGCTTTATAAGAGAATTGCTTGTATGGCACCTTGGGGCCATTCGATAAGGCTATCAATTTGCCGAGTCAACTCGAGAACCCAAATCGAACAAAATTTTGTTCCAACCCAAATAGGTTCAATTTGGTTCAGATTGAAATTATAAAAAAAATTCAGGTCAGTTTTCAGTTCCACAATAAAATTTTTGTTTGAATTCAAAATTAAAAAATTATTTTTCAAATTTTATATTAAAATATTATACTATTTTAAAAAATATAAAAATATATTAGTAACTTAATTCAGTTATAGTCGAATGGAACCAAACCTAAAATTTTTGGTTCAGCCAAATATTATTTTTTTATAAAATTAATTCAATTTTTATAAAAAAATATATAAAAAAAGTTTGGGTTGAATCAAACCAATTCGATTCAATTCGAGGTGACACAAATGGATAGCCCTACCTTCGGCGATTCAATCAATACCATAATTATTAATTTTGGTGGTTGTAAGTGAATAATTGCACCAATTCAACTGAGGAATAGTTGCATCAGTTGGACTTAACTATTCGAAATGTAAATTACTTCATGTTGGTATTAAGAATTATAAAAAAATTGTAATTCTCTGTGTATTTCTCAAAATGATTTCTAAGCCACATTGAACATTAGATTTTTCTAACATTTGTAGAGATAAAGTTAATGATGCAAGCAAACTTAAATCCTAACATGATGGTACAATTTCATGTGGAGACTGTTATAACCCAGATTTTTGAAAAAATAATTTTAGAAAATGCAGATTTTTGTTTCAGGATTTTTCGATGATTTTTATGGAATCTTTCGGAATTTATTTGTGTAAAAAATAAATAATTTTATTATTAAAAGTTTAAGTTGCATTCGCGGAGGCTCGAACCCGCCCCGCAACATTGTTTGTGGTTCAGCCGAACCAACAGGCTATCTGCGAAGTTCAATATTAAACCGCGTCGATTTATTTTGATTCAGATTTTGGTTTAGTTTTGGGCGACGAGTTGAATCGTCGTCTTCTCCGCCTTTTGCGGTGACCGAGTCGCCGCCGCATCTTGCTATTTTTGGGACGCGTCTCGCATCTATTTAAGAGGGCTTCGACTCGTTTGGAGGTGAATCTAACCCTAGCTGATCTCCAAGCTGCGTCGCGCCGTCTGGAGGAAGAAATTTCGCTCGAACCAGTTGCCGGAGTTCGATCAGCGCCGCCTCAATTTCTGACCCTCTAGCACCTCCATCGATACGAGTTGGCTTCGATACGGTGTCGTAGCAAGGTATTCACTTTCTCCTGGTGTTTCTGTTAAGTTTCGTTGAGTTTCTGGGTAGTTTAGGTTGTCGATGGCGGCAGTGCCACCATCGACACTGTCGACTATTGCGAGTGCTCCGTCTGCCTGTCGAAAGCTCGCCGCAGCCGGCTCTGGTGCTTCACCTCATTGTCAGAAGACTCCTGGTGAAGTCTCGAAGCAAGAAGAGGCTCGACGCGCCCTCAGGAGCTCGCCGGCGCAAGCGACGGATGCCAGTCCGGCGGCCTTGCACGGCGGCGATGGGGTGGCACGGCCGAGCGACAGGCTCGGTTCGTTTTAGGGTTTGGGTTTGGGTTTATTTGAAATAAACCCGGCCGGCTGAGTTTTGAAATTGATTTGAACCGGCTCAACAGATTGAGCGGTTCAATTTCAATTTTGGCCCAGTTATTGAATTCGGTCCGGTTCGACCTCGATTCGGTCGAATCTGGTCCGGTTCAGGTAGCCGTTGGAAAGCTTAGACAATTTCCCATCCAATGGTGTATAGTGTGTCTGTAGGTGAGTTGTATAATTTGAGTAATTTAGGTTGTAAGTGTCGGTTTGGCTTGGTTCAGGGTGAATTTGACCAGTTCACAGCAATCTTGAGCGGTTCAATGGGTTCTATGTCCGGTTCACTTGTTCCAAGATTGGTTCCCTAGGTTTTTGGATGATTTCTATCTGTTAGTGGTCTCTGTTTTCATGTTTGAATCCTATTTGCTTAAGTTCATGTACAAATCTATGTTTCAGAGTGATTGAACCATTGTTTGGCTTACATTGTTTGATACCGGTTTGCTTGGTTTTTAAAAAGGTAAGACCTCAAAATAGATTTCTGTATATAAAAGTTTGTTATTTTCATTGACTCAAATAGTATTGTATCCTATGCATAGCAAAGATTTGCCAGCTATAGTGTTGCCATGTATGTTTTCAATTGTTCACTTCCAGTCAAGTATGTTCAAGCAAGTTATTGTTTTTCAGTATCCACGTTGTGGACAGTATATTTGTGAACAGTTGCATGTTATTGAGCACATACCCAGTAGTATCCACTCTGTGGACAGATCGGGGTCCCAAATTAACATGCACCGGGATTCATGACGTATGGTAGCCCGTGTGTTCACCATGTAAGGTGAATGATCCACCTTATCATGCGTATTCGGGGTGACGACCCCACAAGCCAGTAGGTATTGCTCATAGTGTTTCCTTGCATAATATTATTGATCTTTTATTAACCAAATTGATTCAGCTCTTTCGGTTACATTCCAGTTTATAGTTTTCAGTATTCAGTTTGCTACCATCTTATCATTTATGCTTTTTGCTAGTTTTCCCTCCTTTGGATCTAAGGGATTACCCTTTCTTCTGGGGAGAGGCTTGCTTAGCATTTATTTGCTAACCCGTGAGGGATGTTTGTGCAGTTGCAGTTTAGGAGGAGTCAGGTCATTTGGCAAATCCTCGCAAGCGCAGTTACGCTTTAAGTGCTTCAGGAGGCAAGAGAATCCATGAGATAGTTGTTAGAGTTTAGTTGTTAGTTATTTTTGTTATTCCTAAAAAGCTAAAGTGTTAGCTAGTTGATCAGTTGTACACCTTTTACTATTGGATATGTTTTCTTAGATTTGGAATTACTAATAAAAAGACATGTTTTTCTTCTGCACTTTTTGGATTTTACTGATTGCTTTTATTGAGGTGTAATAGAGACATTCAAACTAGATTAGTATGATGACACAAATTTTACACCATGGAAAGATCAGATGTCTTAGCTTCTCACCATGCTAAACCTCTTCTATCCCCTAGACTCTAATTGTAGCCAACTGTAGAGAGTATATTTTGAAATCATGAAAGAAAAATTTGTTGCAGATAAAGTAGAGCAGGAGGCTGATAAGATGTTCTGTAGAGATTATAATCTCAACTCTCTTAGAAGAAGGTTATATTATGTTTATCAAAATTACAAGATACCAAAAGAGGTATTGGATATACTTGGATCTAAATACAATTATAGGAAAAAAAATACCTATATATTCTTGGCATTAGAGTACTTCAAATTTACTTTCTTTCTTTCTTTTTTTTTATAACATGCTTCTTATGGATCGAGTTAGAATTTTTGAGCTTCTTGTTTCCTAAATGACTAATCTTAAAATTGAAATTTTTGATGCATTCAAAGTGGAAGCAATACAATTAAAACTCCCTTTGACGTGGATGACTATAGTAGCAAAACCTTACACTCAGGCATGTATAATAAATGAGTTCACAGCACGCATGCAAACTTAGTATGATAACTTAACAAGTGATTAACTATATTTGAGTTTAAAAGTAAACCAAGTCTTTGTTGCTCGAAATGTAAGGAATTCCTCTAGCGGTCCTCATGCAATCATAATGTGAAGATGATATATAAAAGAAAACCACTACATAAAAAAAAGTTAGTAAAGAAATAATGTGACAAAAAAATTACAAGCCCTTTAAATTTAAGCAAATATAGAACTATTGTGGTGGAGATAGAAAATAAAGAGTATGTTTATATGATTTCAAAGCTTCACATGGAAAATATTTCTATGTAAAAAGACTAGCAGTTAGATTCTGGCACTACCATATGTGGTGTCAATAATAAGATGGTGTTCAATGTTTACAATGAAATGGAGTAACCTAAAATAGTGATGTGCCAAGATTCTGGGCAAACCAAGTGTGGAACTTAATTTTACCTTAGGAGGGAAAATCACTCTTGTTAATATTTTTATTGTATTTGGTATTAGAAATAACTTAACTCTGTACTAGTACTAATAGAAATTTTTGGATTTTGCACCGATACTAGTAATAAAGAGTCATGGTTCATGTGTTTAGTACCATAATTTTGGTACCAGTACTAGTACCAAAATCCTGAATATAATTCATCTGTCCAAACCCTTGATTTGTTGCATGCATGAATATTATAGGGCTTGCTTCCAAATGATTTATGTATAGTTATATTCTAGTTTTGTTTAGTTGATTAAAGTACGATTAATTGATACCTTGCATATGGTTTAAAACTATCTCCTTGTCAATTGTATAATGGTTTGATTCTTTCATTATTCACAACAATTATAGAAGTCGATATGATAGTTGTGTTTACTTCAGAAAGTTGATTGATGGCTCTTTTACATATTTATTGCTTTATGATGATGATATATACGCACCACAAGTGCACGACATTATCGAAGTAATACAATAAAATCAATCCCACAGGGAACTACGTCAAGTACTAACTATTCTGTTATTTAGAAGCTAAGCAACTAAATTTTTATGTTTTGGAAAAGAAGCTATCAACGAAAGAAATAGGAAACAACAATGATAGAAATGGAAATAGTGTCTAATTGATAGATAACGGGACTTCAGATTATACCTTGCGCCAACTCCTCTAGTTGTTAGGAAACCCTGGGGATTTTAAAATTTTAAAGACATGCACAGCGGAAGCAATCCCCGAAACAGGCCAGTTCCAAAAACCTACAAGATCGAGTCATGCGAAGGAATCAACATGGTGAGTAGGAGATGATACCTTGCAGCGAAGAAAAGGAAGCGATGCAGGCACCCAAATGTTCGCCCTCTGCAGTCTCGCACACAGCCGATGCTCGAGTTCTCTTCTTCCACGCCCGGTGCTAGCCTCGAGAAGAAGATCCACGCCTCTTGGAGAAATCCTCAAGAGCTTACGCTACCCACAAGGAGGAGACGCCAAGATGAGAAGGAATGATGGAAGAATCTGCTAAGGTCCAACCTTGCAGTTGCCCAGAAGAGAGGGAAGAATGGAATAGGCGCCAAGGAGAGAAATCTTCCAAAGATATCAAGTCGACGCCAACTCCTCTTCCCCTCTTCTTTTATAGAAATCATGTAACCTTTGGCATTCTAAAATAAATTTAGAATTAATCTCTGAATTAATTCTTCATTAATTATAGAATTAAATTAAGAATTAATTATATAATTAAGCTCTGAATTAAAGTCTCATAATGACCCATTAAAACCTTGAATTAAAATTTCATAATGGCCATTAATAGCATGACTCTTCAAATTCAAAATTAAATTCGTAATTAAATCCAGAATTAAATTCAACATTAAACTCAGAATTAATTACAGAATTTAATTCCCAGAATTAAATACATGATTTAATTCACCATGATGTCTATTGGGCCCAGGCAACTTATTGTCATGGCCCATTAGGCCTCACTCCTCAACTGGGCTTCACGCCCATTGGGCTTGGAGGCCCATTGGTCCATGCTCCATGCTATACTTCATTTGGCCCATTTGGCCGAATTGGCCTATATGTCCTATTAGGCCCATTTGAACCAAAAATGAAGTTAGCTCCAACAAGTCCCTTCCATCTCTTCAGGTATAGTGGCGTTGATGAATTCTCTCAAATAGATCCGAGTTATCCAATAACTCGTTCATTAGGCTACCCGATCAATATAAGAACCCGAGTTTCAAATTGTGCGACCCTATAGGTTTCTCTGACATTGGTAGTGTTGAACTTAGGTGATCACAAGTAGTGAGTGGCACCTAGCAGTGCATCGCTGCTACCCAAGTCTTCGGAATGGATATTAGCATCGACATCCTGACGCAGTGGATGTGGAGCCTTAATTCTGTACTCTAGGGGGAACTAGACGATGATGCGAAAAACGAGAGAGGGTCTTAAGGCGAGGGGGGTGAAACGCGAGCGAGCGCAGAAATCCGAGAAAACCAATGAGAAACGCAATTAGACAGATATTCCTTGAGCAAAACCCAATGCAGCGGAGAGACACGGCTTGAATGCTAAGGGAAACTACTCACCTCTTCGCGTAGAGCCAATTTTTTTCGTGTGTAAGCGTGCGCAGCCGGAACCTTTACATTGCTACGGAGGCAGCGATCCGCAGGCCCAAGACTCGAAGCCGGAAACGCAGGAAGTGAACGACATTTTTGAAAAGGACCCGGAGCCCAGGGGGGGTTCTCCGGGTGTTTTGATTGAATGCAGGAAATAGCGAACTACAAAGACGAGAGAACTCTAGGCGAGCTTCTCGGAGTTGGAGGACCTAGGCCTTCGCGTGGGGGAAGGCGACGACTACAACCAAGCTAAAAAAACAACACAAGCCCTCAGCCCTCTTTTATAGATCAAGAGGGAATGAGGGTCACATGCACAACACATGAGGGTAGTTGGAGAAGCCAACCCCTCTAACTACCTAAAATAAGGTCAATATTCCTTCAAACAAACTAAAACAGCATGATAACAAACTTCTGCAGGGGAATAAGCCAAGGGGTGGGTGATAGCCCGAAAGGGAACACTACAAGTCTGGCACGCGTGTACCTTGGACTAATCCCCGGCAACGGCGCCAAAAACTTGATAGGATTCCGCAAGTGCACGGAATTATCGAAGTAATAAAAATATCGATCCACAGAGACCTTATTGTTAATTACCAAATAATTATTTTCTCGCTAGCTAAGTAAACCAAATATGATGCAAAGCAATAATGGAAATAACACAAAAGATAATCAGAGAGATGAATTGGGACTAGGGTTTCATCCATCTAGATTTCAATGACTACATATGAATAAAAGGTCGTCAGTCAAATCTCATTAAGATAAAGACCTAATTTACTTGATAAAGGTATTGTCTCACTTTCGTGCAAACAATCATGCAGAAAACCGATCCTCACTTTCGTGCAAGATCTATTTTCAATACTGTAGATAAGTAAATCATCAATCAAAGATCACAATGATCACTTTCGTGCATCCAGATTCTAATTTGATTGATAGTCTCAAGTGGAATCTCAAGGATCACTTTCGTGCATCTGAAACTCAACACAAGTTCTACTTAAGGCTTTCCAACGGATCGTTACTCACTTTTGCACAATAACTATCAACGTTTATAACATTAATTAAATCCTAAATCGATATTATCAAACATGGCAATAAATCTACTAGAACAGATCAAATTGGATCTAACCTAAGGAAGGGATCTCAACATGCAATTCTAGGGTTCCATGTTCTCAAGCAAATCACCTTTCAGTCTCATTGCGAAAACTCTAAAGCATGGAAAATAACATAGATCTATGGAAAATTAAAGACAATTCATCACAAAAGTAGAATTATCATAACAAAGATTATTATGACGAAAGAGAAAAATTATCTAATCATTAAAATTCAAGGGGATTACACCCCATGTCCCAAAAGAGTATTAAGCTTGCATGGAGAAAGAGATACAATAAATCATGGTCTTAGAATGATCAAAATATGAAAGGAAAGGAGAAACAACGTAACAACATGGCTGTAAAATCCTTTACAGCCGTAATTTGCGTCGATGAACAGCATTATCCTTGCTGTTTCGTTGATTCCTCCTCTGATCGGACTCCAAACACTCTAAAACTTCTGTGGTGTCTTCCCCTCCTCCAGGCGAAGCTTCTACATGAAAATCATGGCCTGAGGTGCCCTCTATGCCTCTCGGCGTAAGGCCAAACCCTAGCCACCTCTCTGTTGATTGCTCTCTCTATAATAGATAAAAGTTCCCCCTTCCACTTCGTGTGTCTTCTCCTGTTAAATATGAGTCCGGAACATCTTTTGGATCTCAATTTGAAACTCTGGATCAAAAGTTATGGCCCTCGCAAGTTTCGGGCCCGTAAGAGTCGTGCGACCTGGTGCAAATTACGGCCGTAAAATAAATTACGGCAGTGCCGTAAAATCAACTGAACTTTCTGGTCGAAAATTGCTCTAAATTATGGCCCGTGTTATTTTTTACGGCACTGCCATATTTTTGGGCAGAAATTACATCCGTAATATCCATTACACCCGGGGTGTATTTTTCAAACTCGCTCCGATTTGCATGAAAATTAGCAGGCGGCTTCATTTCGACGTCCTGAATCCATTCGTGCGCTCAAATCCTTCAAAATCCATCAAAATATGGCACTTTCATCTGAAATTCATGAAAAACAAGAAATTCTGTAGATTCCGTAATATTTAGCAAATAATGCTTAAAAACAAGCAAAAGTTAATAAATATGACACGAAAAGAAATATAAAATGGCATGAAATTTACTATAAATTTCGGTGCCGTCAAATACATAAGGCTCAAACTTTGCTTGTCTTCAAGCAAAAATCAAAAATTGATCATCAGAATAACCTTTTCATGCTCAATAAATTTGTAAAATACAACCCATCAATGAAAAATTCCACCAATTGATTTACAAAACTTCAAATAAACATATTATCCTTAGATCTCAACCCTCTAGATCCACAATTCAATTAAATAAAACTTTGCAACTTGTATAATAAATAGAATTTTCAATCTCATGATTTCACCCAGTTTTCAGTTCAAATCTATCATGCTTCTGTTTATAGGAATTAGGTTTCCAAGATCTTTTTCGACACATGATTTTTTTTATGTATTTTGTTTGTTTTTGTAAAGATGACATATACCCACTTAGATACACACTTTTTATTTTTGACTTCAACTCTTGTCTTCGATACCACTATCAATTTTATACAGTGCCCAGTAGAGGAGTCTTATTATTTTTCACTCTCATTATTTTTCATGCATAGACTTCAACTCATGTCTTAGGTACCACTATCAATTTTGCATAGTGCCAAGTAGGGGAGACTCTCACTATTTTTATGGATCTTGGATTCTTCCTTCCCAACAAATAGCAAAATAGACTAAATATCTACTAGGTTGATCAATTGATATCAATTCACAAATCATACTCATGTGCTCATTTTATTTAAAGGAGTAGTTTCACTTTTAGATCTTTTTCCTCAAATAACACATCTACCCAAAGTTTCATGCATCAACCAATGTCAAATTTCAAAAGATAGATATGCACTGAAGAAATAAATCTAACATGATAGGGTTTTTCTCTAATCACAAGTATAAATACTCACATCATCAAGGAAGACATTTTATCAATAAAAATTTTATCAATAAATCATGCCATCATATAGTAGAAAGTGGATCATATGCTTTCATCAATTTCAACAAATTTGAATAATATCATCATCAAAACAATGAGTTCCATATATCCATAAAATCATTTTTCAAGAGAAAACCAATAAGTAGTATAAATATGATAAAGTCAAAGATGCACTATATGAAATAGTCATTAATAAAAGAGTGCAAGTGATACTCACAAAACTATATAGATCATGCTCAGTCATTGTCAGGCCAATGCAGCTGGGTCCAAAGATGTGCCTTTTGAAAATTTTCTGCAAAAATTTAAGGTACATAAGGCTCACATAAGGCTCAGATCAAAAACAGTCTCAAAAAATAATAATGATAAAAATAATTTTCTCAAGGGAGAATCAGAGATGTCGCCGGAGGTCTGAAAGATGCTGATGCAGGCGGGCAGAGGTGGAATAGATGCTAGCTGAAAAGCTACTAGCGATGATGGTGCCGACAATGGAGTGAGTAATCTCTAGTGGCCTGCTAGAGAATACAGTCCTGTAGGTGAGATCGTCTGCCGGTGGTGCGAGAGATAGCACTGCATAAAAAAAAAATCAGTCACTAATGAAGAGTCTACTGCATAAATAATTCAAATCTATGGAAATAGAGGCAGTAGAAGAAGCATGAAGTTGCTGGTGATGCTCTGCAAGAGGTGGAAGACAGTTTCCCTTGAAAATTTGTGAATCTGGACGCAAAAGAAGCAATAACAAGTTGCAAGCAAACAGTGCAGTTTTTGAATTTTTTATGAAAAGTAGCCCTACCCAAAAATACGATTTAATGATCCAATTAGAAAATGGACAGCACCACGTAATGGAATAAGAGATATTCTTTTCTGACGTGTGAAAATCAAAGGATCAAAATCTATCAGAAATTTAGGGCATCAGCAGAAAGAAGGCTACTCAGATTAAAAACTGTAGAAACTACACAAAAGTTAATAAAATTCAAAACGTTGCTATGTGTCCTAGAATGATCAGAAAATATTTTCATGAAAATAATTTATCCACAAGATAGAATGACACACGTTCTTTCATTTCCAAGTGGAAAATATGGGTTTCAAGTCACTGAAACATCTCAAAAAGTGGCTGCAGAGATTAATCATAATCAAAAAGTTGCTATGTGTTTTAGAATGATCCATGAACTTTAAAATTTAGAAAAAATATCCAAATGATAGATAAAGATGAGTACTTCGATGTTGTGCCAAAGCTCAAAATAATTCTTAACCCAGTTTCTTAAAATCGTAGCGAGAAAACACCTACTCAATAAGCAAACTGCAGAGAGAAGAGTGCAGATTTTTTTTTTTTCAAAAATAACAGAAAAATTAATTCTAAAAAAAAACTAGGATAAAAGAAATTAAGCTAAGATAGAGTACTTGGGTTGCCTCCCAAGAAGCGCTAATTTTAAGTCATTAGCTTGACCATAAATCAATATCATGGTGAAGTAGGTGAATCAGTACCAAAATAGATTGCAAACAATTTTCTGCATTTTCTTTGTCCATAAAGCTTAGCCACAAATCCAAAAATCCAGAATTGCATATAAATCACAATTAAAGTGGCTTTCTTAAATATGCAGAAATCAAAATCAAAATCTTCACATGAAGGATATTCAATGATCTTCCTAAATTTATCAGAGAGTAAAATCATCAGTCCTTTCTTCAACTTTATTTTTTCAATCACAATAGGACTTTTATCAAAATATTCAAGCATTGGATCATCATAATAATAGTTATGTCTTTCATTGGATTCCTCAATAAAGCACAAATTTTCAATTAAATCAAAAGGTTGAGCAATAGATATGGGCAAAGCATCAACATGGTGAGATACATCAAATCCTTATCAAGTTCCTCATGCACATCATCAAACAATTTGTCAATTTCAAAATTATCATCAAAATCAAGATGAGACTCTACAAAATCAATTTCCTCATGCCTCCCCACAAATAATTCATCATCAGAAGAGTCAAAATCAGAATCATATGAGAAATAAGATTTATCAATGTTTACAATAGAATCAGAGTTAACCTTAGGAGTTTTATCATAAATTTCACCAATATCACCAAAATCACAGTGGGGTTCATCAATGTCTATAATTTTTGAACCTTCATCATGCTCATCAGTTTTAACCATAAATAAGTTTTCATCAAAATCAGAATTATCATCAAAAGAAGGTTTTTCAATTTCAATTTTCTCAATCTTTTCCTCAAATAGACTATCAGATAAATCAATATCAAAATTATCAGCAACAGAGTGAGATTCATTAAAGTTCACATAAGGCTCAATCCCAAAATAATCATAATCACAGGGGAATTTTTCTAGTTCAAGTTCCTCAGTATCAAATTCAAATTGTGGTTCAGAAACATGATCATAGCAATCATCATATAAAGAAGTTCGGTTTTCCCATCTAGAATACAATTGATCTTGTTCTTGCCATGATAAATTTGGTTTTAAAAATGGGCAGTCAGAGGAACAATGATCAGGATATCCACAAATAATGCAATATTCAGAAGAACAAGATTGCATATAAGAGTTAAATTGATCTACAAGAGAATTACCTTTTGGCATGTATACCTCACCTCTTTCAGTTGCCCAGGAGTTGTGATTAAATGACATGTTTTCAAATCTATCAAGAACAGAAAGATAATCCAACACCAATCAATCAAATTTTTTTTTTCAGAATATAGAAAAAAAATAGAAAATCTAAAACACAAGCAAATTCACAAATCATCAGATATCACAGTTTTGTCATAACTGTGAAAATCCAAAACCTGCAAAAATAAAAAACAAAGTTAAATCTAAAACAAAAATACTTAGTCTAGCAATACTAACAACTATTTTGATATTAACAAAATTAAGGTCCCCGGCAACGGCGCCAAAAACTTGATAGCCCGAAAGGGAACACTACAAGTCTGGCATGCGTGTACCTTGGACTAATCCCCGGCAACGGCGCCAAAAACTTGATAGGATTCTGCAAGTGCATGGAATTATCGAAGTAATAAAAATATCGATCCACAGAGACCTTATTGTTAATTACCAAATAATTGTTTTCTCGCTAGCTTAGTAAACCAAATATGATGCAAAGTAATAATGGAAATAACACAAAAGATAATCAGAGAGATGAATTGGGACTAGGGTTTTATCCACCTTGATTTCAATGACTACATATGAATAAAAGGTCGTCAGTCAAATCTCGTTAAGATAAAGACCTAATTTACTTGATAAAGGTATTGTCTCACTTTCGTGGAAACAATCATGCAGAAAACTAATCCTCACTTTCGTGCAAGATCTATTTTCAATGCTGTAGATAAGTAAATCATCAATCAAAGATCACAATAATCACTTTCGTGCATCCAGATTCTAATTTGATTGATAGTCTCAAGTGGAATCTCAAGGATCACTTTCGTGCATCTGAAACTCAACACAAGTTCTACTTAAGGCTTTCCAACGGATCGTTACTCACTTTCGCACAATAACTATCAATGTTTATAACATTAATTAAATCCTAAATCGATATTATCAAACATGGAAATAAATCTACTAGAACAGATCAAATTGGATCTATCCTAAGGAAGGGATCTCAACATGCAATTCTAGGGTTCCAAGTTCTCAAGCAAATCAGCTTTCAGTCTCATTGCGAAAACTCTAAAGCATGGATAATAACATAGATCTATGGAAAATTAAAGACAATTCATCACAAAAGTAGAATTATCACAACGAATATTATTATGACGAAAGAGAAAAATTATCTAATCATTAAAATTCAAGGGGATTACACCCCATGTCCCAAAAGAGTATTAAGCTTGCATGGAGAAAGAGATCCAATAAATCATGGTCTTATAATGATCAGAAAATGAAAGGAAAGGAGAAACAACATTACAACACGGCTGTAAAATCCTTTACAGCCGTAATTTGCTTCGATGAACAGTGTTGTCACCGCTGTTTCATTGATTCCTCCTCTGATCAGGCTCCAAACGCTCTAAAACTTCTGTGGTGTCTTACTCTCCTCCAAGCAAAGCTTTTGCATGAAAATTATGGCCTGAGGTACCCCATATGCCTCTCGGCGTGAGGCCAAACCCTAGCCGCCTCTCTATTGATTTCTCACTCGATAATCTATAAAAGTTCCCCCTTCCACTTCGTGTGTCTTGTCCTCTTAAAGACGAGTCCGGAACATCTTTCAGATCTCAATATGGAGCTCTGGATCAAAAGTTATGGCCTTCGCAAGTTTCGGGCCCGTAAGAGTCGTGCGACCTGATGCAAATTACGGCCGTAAAATAAATTACGGCAGTGCCGTAAAATCAACTGAACTTTCTGGTCAGAAATTGCTCTAAATTACAGCCCATGTTATTTTTTATGGCACTGCCATATTTTTGGGCAGAAATTACACCCATAATATCCATTACACCCGGGGTGTATTTTTCAAACTCGCTCCGATTTGCATGAAAATTGGCGGGCGGCTTCGTTTTGACGTCTTGAATCCATTCGTGCAGTCAAATCCTTCAAAATCCATAAAAATATGGCACTTTTATCTGAAATTCATAAAAAACAAGAAATTCTGTGGATTCCATAATATTTAGCAAATAATGATTAAAAACAAGCAACAGTTAATAAATATGACATGAAAAGAAATATAAAATGGCATGAAATTTACTATAAATTTCGGTGTGATCAGTGGGGCGCATGAGCTGAGGCGTTGAAGTAAGATTAAACTACCAGGGTTTTCCTAAGGTTTGAAGCTCCTAAAGTATGTTAACAGGACAATCATCATCCGCCAACATCAAAAGCAAGTAGGGAGGAGATAGGAAAGAAAGTACCCAATGGCCCCTTTAGGGAAGGGGCCTAACCCCTTTCTTTGCTCCAAGCTCCCATACCTTGGCATTGAGGCTTAAAGGAGGATGGTTAAACGTCCTACAATCATTTCAAATGGAGCAAGGGGTGCTGGCCTGAATACAACCTACAAGCACCTAAACTAACAAAGGGTCCTTAGAAATGTTCTTGATCAAGCCTTCATTTTCCCAGCTGCAGACTTCAAGAGGCCTAGTTCCTTGTTTCTTCAACTTACGCACAACCACAGGAGGAGCACTTGAGGAAGAGAGGAAGAGAAGATTGGAGTCTCGGTTAGAAGAGGTGGAGAAGAGGAGGAGGGAGCTGGGCTCTCGGTTACCAAGCACAAAAGTCTTTCCAAGTTGTTTTTTTTTCATAAAAGATAAGATGATCTCCCTAAACCAATGTACAATTCTTTTAACCTCTCCTTCCAACGTTCCACTCTATCAGCTGAGATGAAATTCAAACAAAGTTCCGGTTGCATGGCTGGCGCATTTCTCCTTTAAGATAAGCAAACCTCCTTGTCATAGGGCTGCCTTGGGCTGAGATTCCCTTTGTGTATAAAGCTGGTAGTTACCCTATTTAGGCAAGCAAATCAGCTTGCATGTAGTCCTTCTTGAGCAGTTTTCCCTCCTTTATCTTTAGCCTTGTCGCATATGCGGAGTTGGAGCTGGATTTGACCCTCAATGTTGACTATTTTTGACCCACATGTTGCTGTAGTTTGTGTTGAAGTTGGGCAGCAGTGTTGTGGGCCTTGGGCCTATCCATTGGCCGGTTCTAGGGCCCCGTGTGGGCTGCTTGTTGGTGTTGATGCTGACCTATGTGTTGGCTGAATGTTGACTTTGCTGGGATTGTCCCTTGCTGGATTTTGACTGCGATTGAAGCTGGTCTTTGGGCTTGTTCAATTGGGCTGAGTATTGACTTGTTGAGCTTGCCTCCTTGTTGAATTTGGCTCTTTGGTTGAGGATTGGATGGTGGAGAGGTGAGGTGCCTTGTACAAATACACACTCAAACCTAAACTATGCAACCTACTTGTAACATCCCCTCAGAATAAACCCCAATCACAGACAGAAACTGCGGAAGATAGGGAACGTCACACACAAACAACAATACATATGCTAGGGAATAATAGCTTACGGAAATCGATTCGGAAAAATTTCGGCAGCATGTCCCCAGTAAAACTAAGGAAATTCCTGTACATGTTCCATAATATCATAATACGGGTCGACATGCCGACCACAAACTGAAACACAACATTTCCAAAATCAAAAGTTCTCATTCCTTATCACAATAGCGAAATAATAAACCACGATAATCGAAAAATACTGGATAACACTGAACAAAACAGAATTCACCGAAAACAGGCTTAAGCCTTCGGTTTAACAGTCATATCAAAACCAAATGCCAACCCGGCAACAATATCACAGTAGTCGAAAACTAACAGCCACATCCGGCTAACATGTCAATGAATAGAATCATAAAAAAACCTCGGCCACATCCGGCCCTCAAAAAGCACAGGCTCGCAGGCCCCAAAATATCAAGTCAGAAAACTATGTATCCACTCAAGCTGTAGGCTCCTGCCCTGCATCTGGAAATATCGTGGAATGAGCTACACGGCTCAGTGAGTAGATAGTCTCGTTCGACCATCCACGAATATACAATCAGAAATAGATGCAGATATCTTTTCAAAACTTTTAACGGAAGATGTCAATACAACATAAACAACATAATGAAGCCGATAACCACAAAATCACAATCATAATCAGAAAACAATACACCCACCACCCCGGGCAACCAGATCACGAAACAGCCTATCCGGCTAACAGACTAGAATCACATAACTATTGTCCAGTGATTTCAGAATTGACCCCAAGGGTCCAACCCGGCCCTCGTCAAGGCACTGAGAGTAACTTGCAACAAACACTGGTGAGGCGTAGATTCAAGAGGTGGCCCCCGCCAGGTCACGACGTGGCACTTTGCTCTACGACCCTCAACCACACCCCCTTACCGGGAACACAAACAGAGCAGAACGGAAGGTGAATGAATTCAAGAGGTGGCCCCCGTCTGACCAAGACGTGGCACTTTGTTTCAAACACCCAACTCTCAAAAGGTTTATCACTTGGACAAAATACCCTTAACACAAACCAGAAACCTGAACCCTTAACCTGGTCACTAGACTCTGGAACAATCCCTCCATTACCGGAAACAAACAGAATAAGATGGGTGGATTCTCCAACCCCAAATCAGAATGACTATTCACTGAGTGCTCTAGTTAACCCTTAGGTTCAGTCCACCCAAGTCTAGGACCCTTATCAAGCGCATACAACACGAACACTGTCTCGAACATCACATCAATCAAATTCAGGAAAGGTCCTTAAATTTCATGCAAACATGGTTTAACCTTTTCTAAGTTATCATCCAAGGTTATCAATCAATATTTAAAAATACATACTAATTCTGAAAATTCACCAAATTTCATCCACAGATAACATAAATACAGAATATTACAAATTCATAGTTTTCTCCTAGTTCTTATAACAAAAGACAGAAATGCCCCTAGTTCAAAGTTTAAGTCATGCAGGAAAACTCATCCAAAAATTTCGTAAAAATAGTCATTCCATCAGGTTTACTGTTTATACTGATGCCTCAGGCAAAGGACTTGGCTGCGTCCTGATGCAGAAAGGGGCCGTAGTAGCTTATGCTTCGCGGCAACTGAAGGAGTATGAGTTAAACTATCCCACACACGATTTGGAGTTGGCGGCAGTGGTTTTTGCACTGAAGATATGGCGCCACTACCTATTGGGACAGGAGTTTGACTTATTTACTGATCATCAGAGTCTCAAGTACATTTTCACTCAGAAGGAGTTGAATATGAGGCAGAGAAGGTGGATGGAACTGATAAAGGATTATGATTTCTCTATTCAGTATCAGGCCGGGAAAGCCAATGTGGTAGCTGACGCATTGAGCAGACACCTAGTTACTTCTGTAGCCGCACTGAGGGTCAGTGAGTGGCAGTTACTGTAGGAGTTCCGAGAGCTCAGGGTTGAGGTGTCTCCCAGAGTCCAGTCTGGATATGTGGCTTTTCTTCGGGTTCAGTCTATTTTACTATAGAGGATCAGGGATCAGCAGCTGGTAGATCCGAGTCTAGTTCAGATCAGAGAGAGGTTGGCTGCCGGGCCAGTGGAGGATTTCAGCTTGTCTGGTGATAGTATTCTGCGGTTCCGTGGAAGGGTGTGTGTCCCTGAGGAACCTAGTCTGAGGAGAGAGATCTTGGAGGAGGGTCATAACTCCAAGTATTCCTTGCATCCAGGAGTCACAAAAATGTATCAGGACTTGAAGAAAGATTTCTGGTGGCCGGGCATGAAGAAGGAGGTCGCGGTGTTCGTATCTCGGTGTTTGACCTGTCAGACTGTGAAGGCCGAACACCAGAGGCCTGGGGGATTATTGCAGCAGCTCCCTATTCCGCAGTGGAAGTGGGAGTGCATTAGTATGGATTTTGTTTGTGGGTTGCCTCGGACCAGGAGAGGGCATGATGCGGTTTGGGTCATCGTGGACAGGCTCACGAAGGCTGCACACTTTTTGCCTATTCGGATGACTTATCCACTCGATCGGCTGGCTAAGCTGTACATCGATGAGATAGTCAAATTACACGGAGTGCCTGTGGATATTGTATCAGATCGCGATTCCAGATTCCTTTCCAGATTCTGGAAGAGCTTGCATGAGGGTCTTGGCACTAAGTTGAGTTTTAGTACCGCCTACCATCCGCAGTCAGATGGTCAGTCAGAGCGTACTATACAGACTTTGGAGGATTTGCTGAGGGCTTATGTTGTAGATTGGAGCTCTGAGTGGGACAGTGATTTATCCCTGATAGAGTTCACCTACAATAACAGCTTTCACTCCAGTATTCAGATGGCTCCGTACGAGGCTCTGTATGGCAGGAAGTGCAGGTCACCTCTGAGTTGGGAGGAATCAGGAGACCGGATGATTCTGAGATCAGAGGTTGTGTAGGAGGCTACAGATAGAGTCAGAGTTATCCAGGAAAAACTGAAGGTTGCTCGGGACAGGCAGAAGAGTTATGCAGATAATCGCCGTCATCCCTTAGAGTTTATGGTGGGGGATCATGTGTTTCTGAAGGTCTCACCAACCAAGGGTGTCATGCGGTTTGGCAAGAAGGGAAAGCTGAGCCCGAGGTTTGTTGGACCTTACGATATTGTAGAGAGGGTTGGTCCTGTAGCTTACAGACTAGCTCTGCCACCATCTCTGGAGCATCTTCATAATGTATTTCACGTGTCAGTTCTGAGGAAATACTGTGCAGATCCATCTCATGTGCTTGATTCTGCTCCCCTGCAGATCCAGAGTGATCTGACTTTTGTAGAAAGACCACTGAGGATTATGGATAGGAAAGACAAAGTCCTAAGGAACAAGACAGTACCACTTGTAAAAGTTATCTGGGGAAACCAGTCAGTCGAAGAAGCTACTTGGGAGACAGAGTCAGATATGAGAAGAGAGTTCCCTCAGCTATTCGATGATTTGGGTGGTGAGCTTTAGAGGACTAAAGCTTTTTAAGGGGGGAGGAATGTAAGATCCGGAAATTAATTTACTGGCAGGTAAGAAAATAAATTTTGGTTATCTAGTATTTTTATGGAATTTTTAATGAGATAATGTCTTGATTTATGTATTTTTCCTGCAATGTAAAAATATGTGTCGCGGAGAGGATTCGAACCTGCGACTTAAGGTGTAGAGTGTGTGCTGCACGCCACTAGGCTAGTGGTGTCTTTCTGTTAGAAAAGGGGAAGAGCCCTTGATAAGGGTGAAGTGGAGAATAACTTATACTAAAGGGTTATTGGATCTTCCACTTATGTTTAAGTTATAGGGTTATTGGATCTTTGGAGGATTGTGGGTAGAAAACTAAAATTTGAGGGATCCATTTTCCCTCTCACGATTTCCCTCTTGCTCACGATCTTTTCTCCCTTGGAGGTGGCGGCTTGCCCCCTTCTCTCTTCTCCTTCTCTTGTGGCCGGCGGCGAGTGGAGGTGGAGGCGTTTTCCGGCGACTCTTGCCGGCGATCCTTGTGTGCTTCCGGCAACGCGTGTGTGGCGTGAGGGCGTGGCTTGGAAGAACCGAAATCAAGGTGAGTGGATCTTCTCCTTCACCTAGTTCACGAATATTGGATGCATTGCTTGTTTTAGAGAAGATTAATGCATAGGAGTATGGCATGATCTCTTGATTTCAATTGTACATGTTCTCCTTGTTTGTCCCAAATTTTCGAAACCCTAGCTTGCATGAAGATTAGGGCTTTTCATCTCTAAGGCTTCTAATCATCAATTAGACCTTGAATAAACATGTATGTGGCATAGATTTTTCAATGGTATGAAGATTAGGGCTAGATTGAGAATTTCGCCCCTCTTCATGAAATTACGCCCAAATGTGTGGGTAAAAATTAGGGCAAACCTGATTTTCATGAAATTAGGTATATGAGGACTCTACAGTAATTTTTTGGGAATTTTTGGAAATAAAAGTTTCTGTTGACTGAAATTGACCTAGGGGTAATGCGGTAAATTTGCTAGTTAAAATTGGGGGAAACTTGAAATTACGAATCTAAGGATCATGAGGGATGGAATGACTGTTCACTGAGTGCTCTAGTTAACCCTTAGGTTCAGTCCACCCAAGTCTAGGACCCTTATCAAGCGCATACAACACGAACACTGTCTCGAACATCACATCAATCAAATTCAAGAAAGGTCCTTAAATTTCATGCAAACATGGTTTAACCTTTTCTAAGTTATCATCCAAGGTTATCAATCAATATTTAAAAATACATACTAATTCTGAAAATTCACCAAATTTCATCCACAGATAACATAAATACAGAATATTACAAATTCATAGTTTTCTCCTAGTTCTTATAACAAAAGACAGAAATGCCCCTAGTTCAAAGTTTAAGTCATGCAGGAAAACTCATCCAAAAATTTCGTAAAAATAGTCATTCCATCCCTCATGATCCTTAGATTCGTAATTTCAAGTTTCCCCCAATTTTAACTAGCAAATTTACCGCATTACCCCTAGGTCAATTTCAGTCAACAGAAACTTTTATTTCCAAAAATTCCCAAAAAATTACTGTAGAGTCCTCATATACCTAATTTCATGAAAATCAGGTTTGCCCTAATTTTTACCCACACATTTGGGCGTAATTTCATGAAGAGGGGCGAAATTCTCAATCTAGCCCTAATCTTCATACCATTGAAAAATCTATGCCACATACATGTTTATTCAAGGTCTAATTGATGATTAGAAGCCTTAGAGATGAAAAGCCCTAATCTTCATGCAAGCTAGGGTTTCGAAAATTTGGGACAAACAAGGAGAACATGTACAATTGAAATCAAGAGATCATGCCATACTCCTATGCATTAATCTTCTCTAAAACAAGCAATGCATCCAATATTCGTGAACTAGGTGAAGGAGAAGATCCACTCACCTTGATTTCGGTTCTTCCAAGCCACGCCCTCACGCCACACACGCGTCGCCGGAAGCACACAAGGATCGCCGGCAAGAGTCGCCGGAAAACGCCTCCACCTCCACTCGCCGCCGGCCACAAGAGAAGGAGAAGAGAGAAGGGGGCAAGCCGCCACCTCCAAGGGAGAAAAGATCGTGAGCAAGAGGGAAATCGTGAGAGGGAAAATGGATCCCTCAAATTTTAGTTTTCTACCCACAATCCTCCAAAGATCCAATAACCCTATAACTTAAACATAAGTGGAAGATCCAATAACCCTTTAGTATAAGTTATTCTCCACTTCACCCTTATCAAGGGCTCTTCCCCTTTTCTAACAGAAAGACACCACTAGCCTAGTGGCGTGCAGCACACACTCTACACCTTAAGTCGCAGGTTCGAATCCTCTCCGCGACACATATTTTTACATTGCAGGAAAAATACATAAATCAAGACATTGTCTCATTAAAAATTCCATAAAAATACTAGATAACCAAAATTTATTTTCTTACCTGCCAGTAAATTAATTTCCGGATCTTACACTACTACATCCACAAATAATTTTCAAACTTTTATCAAGCTCATCCGATTTAATCACAAATGATATATCATCAAAAGAGGGTTTTTCAAAATCAATGTTCTCAAACTTTTCTACAAATAAATTAGCAAAAGAATCAATTTCACAATTATCAAAATTAGAGTAAGATTCATGATTATTCACATAAGGCTCGATCTCAAAACAATCATAATCAGAGGGGGATTTTTCTAAATCAAGTTTTTCAGCTTCCAAATCAAACTCAAATAAACAATCATGTTGTGCTCTCTGGGTTTCCAAAATTTTAGAATTAGCAGTTAAAGATTCTACTTGAGAAGCAAGTTGACTAATCATCCCCTTAAGATTTTCAATTTCCTTACTTCTCTTTGTTATGATATTCAATTTCTCAAGCATTGACTCTAAGCTAGAATTTCCAGTGTCCTCAAAGCATGGTTTAGAAACATGATCAGAGCAATCATCATAAAAAGATCTAGAATCATGTTGATCATCTTGATACCATGATGAATTGTGATTTGCATGATTTCTAAATTGACATTCAGAAGCATAATGATCATTAGATTTACAAATATTGCATCTAATAGAAGGAATAGAGTGAAATTTCAATATATCTGCAAGAGTGCATCGTGAATAATCTTTATGCTCACCTTGTGGCTGTTGGGAAACCCCAGGGATATTTTACAAAATTTCAGAGATGCAAACACATTGTGTAGCGGAAGAATATCCCCGAAACAGGCCGGTCCCAAAAACCCAATGAAGATCGTATGCGAGAGAGTCGACACAATGAGATAGAAGATACCTTGAGCAAGGCGAGGTTGATGTCATAGTAGGCACCCAAGCGTGCGCCCTCTGCAGTTTAACACACACGGATCACCTCGAGTCCTCTTCTTCCACGCCCGGTGCTAGCCTCGGGAAGAAGATCCAAGCCTTAGGATATCCCTCCAAGAAACTTGCGCCACCACCAAAGGGAGAAGCGCTAAGAGCAAGGAGGAAGAAGGAGATGCCACCAAGTTCAACTTCACCTTGCGCCAAGGAGAAGAGGAAGAGGATCACTTGCGACTTGATGGAAGAAAGGAGGAAGTTGCGCCCTTGTCCCTTGCTTTCGCCCTCTTGATGATGCTCATGCCTCCAAGGAATAAGTGTCATGAGAGTGGCGGCTAAGGGGGTTATTTATAGGGCAAGGGGTGCCTAAAACATGGCTACAATTAAGCCAAGTGGGCGGCTAGGAGAAGAAGGAGGGAATCAAGTCCTAATCTAATTAGGACTCAAGTGGGCGGTTTGATCAAGATTTAAATCAAGTCCTAATCGAATTAGGACTCCAATTATTTATTTAATTAATTAAATCCTAATCCAATTAGGACTCAAATTAATTTAAATAAATCAATCCATTAGATCCCACAAAAATAGGACTCTAATTAATTAATTAATTAGCCCCTATTTTATCTCACATGATTAATTAAAATCACATGAGGCATAGGCACTAACCCTAGTCTAACTAGGGTTAAGCATGTGCCTGCCCTCTTATTCTCCTTAAGCCCATTAAGCCCAACTTTTCAATGGGCCCATCCCAATGTCCATTATGCATGTTAACCAAGCCCTTAGATCCAATCCAATTTAACCTAAGGTCAAATTAGGCTAACCGTGGTTAATATGCCGTATATGGAAGTTGGCCCCAATAAATTTCTTCCATCTCATCAGGCCCATTGGCGCTAATGAAATCTCCAAAATAGATCCGAGTTATCCAATAACTCGATCATAAGGCTCCCCGATCAATGCGAGAACTCGAGTATCAAGGTGTGCGACCCTGTAGGTTCCTCTGATGTTGGCAGTGCTGACTTATGGTCACCACAAGCAGTGAGTGGCACCTAGCAGTGCATCACTGCTACCCAAGTCATCGGAATGGATATCGACATCGACATCCCCATCATCGCAACCAGGTACAGATGCATTACAGTCTCTTTGCCGAACTGATATCCGATTGGTCAAGTGTGTCACCACTTGCTTTTATCCAATCTCATGGCTATGACTAAATCAGGTCTAACCTGGGTATGGCCATACAGTTTCAGTCATAGAACCATAGAGGAGCTCCATGGATATCATGCTTCCCTTAGGAAGAGGCAAATCCTATGTCTGTGCATTGACCTTCTCATATGGGTCGTGATATGCCCAATGACAACCGTTATTACCTCCCAACTACGGCAAGGCGTTAGGTTGTATCAAAGCATATCCCGAACCATGTAGAATGGCCAATGACCTCAAGTCAAGGGATCAATGCATCTCCTATCACTTGTGAGAATAACTCGTGACACCAAGTTATTGCCTCACAGTGGGTCGGTCCAGTATATCCACCACTGATATACCCATATGCCTGCGTTAGCACCTCGTGCATAACTAGCCCATATACCAGTCTCACAAGTACCAGAGTTGTCCCATATCCACTTAGGTACATCGACTGGGGACAATCATATTTATCAAATCTATCAAGCACAAAAATAATCCAACACCAATCAATCAAAAATTATTTTTTTTCATAATATATAACAAAAATAGAAAATCTAAAACACAAGTAAATTCACAAATTTCAGAAATTCTCAGTTCTGTCACAACTTGTGAAAATCCAAAACCTACAAAAACAGAAAACAAAGTTAAATCTAAAACAAATAAAACCTAATCTACCAATACTAACAACTATTTTGATATTAACAAAACTAAGGTCCCCGGCAACGGTGCCAAAAACTTATTGTATCCCAAGTTTTTGGCATCGTTGCTGGGGATTAGTCCAACGTACACGTTGATGACACCAAAATATATAGTATATTTTGTATCATTTTAGATATCTTTTCATGCTAAATTGAGGATCTTTTAATTGTTTTAATGCTGAATTCATCAAATATTGCGAAGTCTACTTCTATTTTGGTTTTCATGATTTTCAAGTAAAAAGGCACTATTTAGAGGACTTTTCAAATACATGAAAGAGTTCTCATCATCAAGAGGAGATCACACGTCAAATTTCAGAAGAATCAGAGCTTCAGGAAAAATTACAGCACCCCCAACATGATCTTTACGGTACCGTAATTTGGAGTTTTTCAACATAGAGAATTTAGTGAGATTACGACACCGCCGTAAACATCTTTACGGTGCCATAATTTGGGAAGATTTCAACCAGAGTTTTCCTGGCAATTATGGCACTGCCCCTAACAATCGTTACGGTGCCGTAATGACAGATGATTTTGCACCCGAGAGATTTCAGAGATTACGGCACTGCCATAATGATCTTTATGGGCCGTATTTTGGTCCAAAAACTTACAGAAGCAAATACGGCACGGCCGTAAACATTATTACGGGCCGTAATCTTGACAAATACTTCACAAAGCCAAAATTATGGCAGGGCCATAAAATCCATTACGGTCGTAATTCCTAGTCAAAAACACGAGTTTTCCGCGGTCGAAACTTGCGCGGACCATAACTTTTGATCCAGATCTCCAAATTGAAATCTGAAAGATGCTACGGACTCGTCTTAAATAGGAAAAGACGCACATAGTGGAAGCCCCAATTTGTATCCACTATCGAGGGAGCAATCAATAGAGAGGTGTCTAGGGTTTGGCCTCACACTGAGAGGTGTAGAGGGCACCTTAGGCTATGATTTTCACGCAGAAGCTTTGTCTAGAGGAGAGGAGGACACACTAGAAGATTCAGAGTAAAAGGAGTTCAATCAGAGGAGAAATCAATAAAACACCATGCACCGCCGCTGTTCGTCGCAGATTACGCCTGTAAAAACCTTTATGGCCGTACCGTAATTTGTTCTTTACCTCTGTTTTGATTTCCTAGACCGTGAATTATTGTATCTCTTTTTCCATGCATGCTTAAACATACTTTAGGAGATGGGGGTGTAATCCCCTTGATTTTTAATGATTAGATAAACTATTATTTTAGTCATGATAATCCTTGTTGCGATAATTCTACTTATGTGATGAATTGTCTTTAATTCTCCTTAGATTTTACTGTCATGCATGTTTTAGAGTTTTCGCAATGAGACTGAAAGGTGATTTGCTTGAGAACTTAGAACCCTAGAATCTTATTTCTTGATTTTAGTAGTCTTATTGCCATGCTTGATAATATGAATCTAGGGTTGCGTTATTGTGTTAAACATTGATAGATCTTGCATGAAAGTGAAGATCGGTCTATTGGAAAACCCTAGGTAGAACCTGTGTTGAGACTCGGATGCACGAAAGTGATCCTTGATATTCCACTTGTGATGATCAACAAAGAACTCGGATGCACGAAAGTGATCCTGAGTTCTTTGATTGATGGTTTACTTATTTACAGCATTGGGATAAATCTTGCGCGAAAGCGAGGATTGGTCCCTGCATGATTGTCTGCACAAAAGTGAGATAATCCTTTTATGAAGTAAATTATGTCTTTATCATGATAGGATTTGATTGATGACCTTTTATTATATCTAATCATTGAAATTAAGGTGGATGAAACCCTAGTCCCAGTTTATCTCTCTGATTATTTTCCCGTGTGTTTATTATTTATTCGCATCATACTCGGTTTGCTTAGCTAGTAAGAATACAACTATTTGGTACTTAACACGTAGGTCTCTGTGGGATCGATATTTTCTTTATTACTTCGAGTATCCGTGCACTTGCGGACACTACAAGTTTAGGGACAGCAAGTTTTTGGAGCCGTATCAGGGAGTGACAGATCCCTGTGCGCCAAACAAGTTTTGGCTGCGACTCCTTAAATTAGTCTGCCTACTTTTATTTAAAAGTGTGTCCTTTCGGATCACATCAAGTTTTTGGCGCCGTTGCCGGGGACCTTAGTTTTGTTAATATCAAAATAGTTGTTAGTATTGCTAGACTAAGTTTATTTAACTTTGTTTTCTATTTTTGCAGGTTTTGGATTTTCACAAGTTGTGATAGAGCTTGTATTTCTGAAATATGTGAATTTACTTGTGTTTTATATTTTTCATTTTTTTATATATATTCTAAAAAAAAAACTCTGATTGATTGGTGTTGGATTATCTCTCTGTTTTTGATAGATTTGAAGATATGTCCTTTAATTACAACTCATGGGCAACTGAAAGGGGTAAGGAATACATGCCACAAGGTAAGCATGAAGATTAGTCACGATGCACTCTTGCGGACATATTGAAATTACACTCTATGCCTTCTATTAGATGCAATATTTGTAAATCCAATGATCATTATGCTTATGAATGTCAATTTAGATATCATGCAAATCCCAATTTACCATGTTATCAAGATGATCATTACTATTCTAGTTGGGAAAATCAAACTTCTTTTTATGATGATTGCTCTGATCATGTCTCTGAACTATACTATGAGGATACTGAAAAAATCTAGCTTAGAGACTATGTTAGAAAGATTTATAGCTGATCAAGAAAAATTTAGGACAAATCAGAGCCAAATCATGACCAATCAAAGTAAGCCAATTGAGGATCTTAAGGGTTTAGTTAATCAAATTTCTTTTCAAGAAGAATCCTTGACTGCTAATACTGAATTGCTAGAAACCCAGATTGCACAACAAGCTTGTTTATTTGAGTTTGATACTGAAAAACTTGATTTAGAAAATTCCCCCACTGATTATGATTGTTTTGAGATTGAGCCTAATGTGGATATTAGTGCATCTCACTCTGATTTTGATGACTGTGAAATTGATTCATTTGATAATTTATTTGAGGAAAAGATTTAGGAAATTAAAATTGAAAAACCACCTTTTGATGAGATTAATTCTTTTGATGATATTTTATTTGTGGTTAAAACTGATGAAAGATATGAGGGGACTGATTTGGGAAAATCTTACTCTAATTTGGTTGATAATTTTGAAATTGATGCATTATTTGATTGTGAGCATGAAAAACTTGAAGATGATTTGAAAATTACAAAGATTGATGAATCTCACCATGATAATGTTTTGCTCATATCTATTGTTCACTCTTCTAATCAATTTGAAAAATTGAATTTTATTGAGGAACCAAATTTGAGACATAAAAATTATTTTGATGATCCAATGCTTAAATATTTTGATGAAAGTCCTATGGCAATTGAAAATATAAATCTGAAGAAAGGACTTATGATTTTTCTCTCTAACAAATATAGGAAAATCATTGAAAATTTTGAATATCTTGATTTCTGCATATTTAAGAAAGCCACTTTGATTGTGATTCATATACAATTCTGGATTTTTGGATTAGTGGCTAAACCTTTTGGACAAATGAAATGCAGAAAATTGTTTGCTCTTTACTTTGGTACTGATTCACCTGCTTCACAATGAGATTTGATTTTTGGTCAAGCTATGGACCTAAAATTAGCGCTTCTTGGGAGGCAACCCAAGCATTTTTACTTAGCTTTGTTTCTTATATTTTAGTTTATTTTTAGAATTAATTTTTCTTTTCTTTTTGTAGGGGAAAGCAAGTTTTGGCACAAAATACGGCACTGCCGTAATCGAGTTTACGGTACCGTATTTTTGGTCCATTTTTGACCCGAGTGTTTATTGCTTTTACGGCGGTACCGTAAGCAATTTTACGGCGCCGTAATTTGTGAATTTTGAATTTTTGAATTTTTGAATTTTTGAATTTTGAATTTTTTAAAAAAAATATAAAAAAAAATTCTGATTGATTTTACGGCAGTACCGTAACCATGTTTACGGTACTGTAATGCCTGCATATTTTTGACCCGAGAATTTGTGTCAATTACGGCACTGCCGTAAAGAACTTTACGCCCATAATTTTTGAACTGCAGTTTGCTTATCTGACTAGGTGTTTTCTTGCTGCGATTTTAAGAAACTCGAGTGCGAAAATTTTTTTATCTTTGGCACAACATTGAAGTACTCATCTTTGTCTATCATCTAGATATTTTTTCTGAAATTTAATGTCCATGGATCATTATAAAACACATAGCATCTTTTCGATTCTGATTAATTTCTGCAGTAGTTTTCTTTTGACTATTCTGATTAGCACTTTTTCTGCAAGTTTTTAAGATGCTTAAATAACTTGAAACCCAGATTTTTTGCATGGAATATGAAGAAGATGTGTTGTTTTATCTCGTGGATTAGTTATTTTCATGATTTTATTTTCTGATCATTTTAGGACACATGGCAACTTTTCAAATCTGATTAACTTTTTTGCAGTTTTTACAGTTTTGTAATCTGACTTGCCTTCTTTCTACTGATGCCCTAAATTCCTGATAGAATTTGATCCTTTGATTTTCATATGTCTGAAAAGAACATATCTTATTCTACAACCTAGTTTTGTCCTTTTTTATTTGGATCATTAAATTTTATTTTAGGGTATGGCTACTTTTCATTAAAAATTCAAAAACTACTTGGTTAGCTTTCTACCTGTTATTGCTTATTCTGCCTCCAGATTCAGAAATCTTCAAGAGCAACTGTCTTCCACCTCTAGCCACCACTGCATCTGCCTCTGACATCACTGTATCCAGCCGTCGGCACTGGATTATGCCATATGCAGATTCTTACTTCTTCTACTGCCTCTTATTCTATTGATTTTATTTATTTATGCAGCAGACTCTTCATTAGTGATTGATTTTTTTCTCTATAGTGCTATATCTCACACCCACCTGCCGACGATCTCACCTCCAGGACTATATTCTCTAGCAGGCCACTAGGGATTACTCACTCTACTGTCGGCACCATCACCATCATTGACAGCAGCTTTTCAGCCAGCTTCTGTTCCACCTCTACTTCTTGCCTGCATCAGCTCTTTCCACCACGACTCCTCTAGACTATTGATGATATCTCAGATTCTCCCTTTAGAAAATTATTTTATCATTGTTATTTTTTTAGTTACATACTATTTTTGGTCCGAACCTTATGTATTTTCGGTCAGAGCTTGCCATAAAGTTTTGTGAGTATTGCTTACATTTTTTTTGTTGATATGATTATCTACACTTTTCTTCTATTAGATCCATCACTTTACATCCATTGCATTGTTTAAGCCTTATGTGATTACATGGATCTACCACTTTTCAACTTTTCACTTTTTTGCTTCTCACCTTTTGCACTGATTATGACATATTTTGATGTTTCAAAATTTTTCTATGACTTGAATCCATGTGATGAGAGGTTTATGAATTTTTCTATGATGATGAATGTGTTCATGCATGTGATTAGGAATAAACCTATCATGTTAGATTTATTTCTTCAATGCATATCTATCTTTTAAAATTGGACATTAGTTGATGCATGAAATTTTGGGTAGATGTATTATTTGCGGAATAAGATCTAAAGGTGAAACTACTCCTTTAAATAAAATGAGCATATGAGTATGATTACTGAATTGATATCAATTGATCAACCTAGTAGATGTTTATTCTATCTTGCTATTTGTTGGGAAAGAAAAATCCAAAATCCACAAAAACAGTGAGAGACTCCCCTACTTGGCACTATGTAAAATTGATAGTGGTACCTAAGACATGGGTTCAAGTCTATAAAAAAATAATGAGTGTGAAAAATAATAAGACTCCTCTACTTGGCACTCTATAAAATTGACAGTGGTACCGAAGAAAGAGTTGAAGTCAAAATAAAAAGTGTGTATCTATGTGGGTATATGCCATCCATGGAAAAAAGAAGAAGAAAAAAATTATGTGTGGAAAAAGATCTTGGAAACCCAATTCCTATAAACAAAAGAATGATAGATTTGAACTGAATTTGGGTAAAGTCATGAGGTTGAAGTTCTATTTATTGTACAAGTTGCAAAGTTTTATTTGATTGAATTGTGGATCTAGAAGGTTGAGTTCTAAGGATGATATGTTTATTTTAAGTTTTGTAAATCAATTGGTGGAATTTTTCATTGATAGGTTGTATTTTAGAAATTTATTGAGCATGAAAAGGTTATTATTTTAATCAAATTTTGATTTTTCCTTGAGGACAAGCAAGGTTTGAGCCTTATGTATTTTGATGACACTAAAATATATAGTATATTTTGTATCATTTTAGATATCTTTTCATGCTAAATTGAGGATCTTTTACTTGTTTTTATGCTGAATTCATCAAATATTGCAAAGTCTACTTCTATTTTGGTTTTTCATAATTTTTAGATAAAAGACACTATTTTGAGGACTTTTTAAGCAAAATCAAAGACATGAAAGAGTTCCCATCATCAAGAGGAGATCACACATCAAATTTCAGAAGAATCAGAGCTTCAGGGAAAATTACGGCACCCCCAAAATGAACTTTACGGTACCGTAATTTGGAGTTTTCCAACACAGAGAATTTTGTGAGATTACGTGATGTAGCGTCTAATAGGAGGGAGGGTCCTTAAGCCGTACTCTAGGGATGTTACACAATGCACGTAAAACGGAAGAGGGTCGTGAGACGAGGGAAGGAAAAATGCTTCGGAAAGTGCAGGAAAATCGGTAGAAAGCGCGACAGAAACGGTGACGAGTTCAATTAGGGCAACACTAATGCGAATGAAAAGCGACAACACCCAACCTCAAAGCAAATTTTAAGCGATCCTCACAGCTCACTTGGCATGTTTTAAGCTTAGCCACGCAGGGGATAGCGAAGGCGCGGAAATTAGCTCACTGGACTATGTAGCTGAAACAAGCGAAAGAACACAAGAAAACAACCACCCTTCCGAAGAACGGACAACGCGGGTGAAGGGTGAAGAAATCGCAGTGAAGAAATACGCAACTGAAATGAAAAACTGGCGAACCTGACCCACCGGAAGGGTGAGATTTACTACAAGCTAAAAGTGGAAACAACTTGGAATCGAGGCTTCCTTGACCCGAACAATGACGAAGGCGAGGCTCCGGCTCAACTTCACAAACGCTAGAGGGCTCTCTAAGCTCACCAGGAGAACTCTACACACTTAGAGGACTGAAGAACACTACAGCCCAACCTCCTCTTTTATAGAGTAGAGGGGTGGGAACAAACAAAATACATAAGAAACAAGCAACTCTAACAAACTAACCAGTCTAGCAAGCCACTAAAGTGGTCAAGCTGCGACTAAAGACAAACATAATAACTCTCCAACTAATATTCTTTGGGGCAGGTGGCTTGAAGCTGCGGCTGCGTACGATCGGGCCTAGACGCACTCCGAGCACATGGCGATGAGGCAGTAGAATTTTGACGTTGTGGGCTGCGCGACTATCGTTTTGGCTCGCTCTTGGGCCATGTTGTCGCTGAGGTTGAGCGGCCCACTTGGGTTGGGAGCCTCAAGGGGTCGGCTTGAGGGGCCCACTTGGGTTCAGCGGTTGAGGATTTGCTCGAGACTTTCACGGGCAGGCGCACGGGCGATTGCGGGGTCATGAAGTTCTCGGTCACGGCGAACACGGCTTGGCCATGTCGGAGAGCATGGTTGTGTTCATCTGCAGGAATTTCGGCCGAGAAGAACACGGTCGGTGCCACGGCCGTGTCAGTGGCCGTGTCGGTGTTCGTGTCCCAGGTCAACCATGTCACAGCTGTGTCTGGACGCACGGCCTAGCTGTGTCTGGTACCAGTGAGCTCTGATAGGGCTGAAATTCGGGCCGTCTCTTCCCCACATCCTAGGGAGTCGTCCCAAGTGCCTTCTAGGGGGTTTGGTCCATCCCCAAGTAGGCTCATGGGCTTATTTGCTCCTGCATCATTATGGCACCGCCGTAAACATCTTTACGGTGCCGTAATTTGGGAAGATTTCAACCAGAGTTTTCATGGCGATTACGGCACTGGCCATAACAATCTTTACGGTGCTGTAATGACAGATGATTTTCCACCCGAGAGATTTCAGAGATTACGACACTGCCGTAATGATCTTTACGGGCCGTATTTTGGTCCAGAAACTTATAGAAGCAAATATGGAATGGTCGTAAATGTTTTTACGGGCTGTAATCTTGAGAAATACTTCACAGAACCAAAATTACGGGAGGGCCGTAAAATCCATTACGGCCGTAATTCCAAGTCAAAAACGTGAGTTTTCCGTCGCCAAAACTTGCGCGGACCATAACTATTGATCCAGAGCTCTAAATTGAAATCCGAAAGATGCTACGGACTCATAATAAAGAGGCGAAGATGCACGAAGTGGAAGCCCCAATTGTTATCCACTATCAAGGGAGCAATCAACAGAGAGGTGTCTAGGGTTTGGCCTCACACTGAGAGGCGTTGAGGGCACCTCAGGCCGTGATTTTAACGTAGAAGATTTACCTAGAGGAGGGGAGGACACACCAGAAGTTTTAGAGCAAAAGGAGTTCAATCAGAGGAGAAATCAACAAAACACCATGCGCCGCCGCTGTTCGTCGCAGATTAAGGCCGTAAAAACCATTACGGCCGTACCGTAATTTGTTCTCTACCTCTGTTTTGATTTCCTACACCATGGATTATTGTACCTCTTCTTCCATGCATGCTTAAACATACTTTGGGACATGGGGGTGTAATCCCCTTGATTTTTAATGATTAGATAAACTATTATTTTTGTCTTGATAATCCTTGTTGCGATAATTCTACTTATGTGATGAATTGTCTTTAATTCTCCTTAGATTTTACTATCATGCATGTTTTAGAGTTTTCGCAATGAGACTGAAAGGTGATTTGCTTGAGAACTTGGAACCCTAGAATCTTATTTCTTGATTTTAGTAGTCTTATTGCCATGCTTGATAATATGAATCTAGGGTTGAGTTACTGTGTTAAACATTAATAGATCTTGCATGAAAGTGAAGATCGGTCTGTTGGAAAACTCTAGGTAGAACTTGTTTTGAGGCTCGGATGCACAAAAGTGATCCTTGAGATTACACTTGTGATGATCAACAAAGAACTCGGATACACGAAAGTGATCCTGAGTTCTTTGATTGATGGTTTACTTATTTACAGCATTGGGATATATCTTGCGCGAAAGCGAGAATTGGTCCCTGCATGATTGTCTGCACGAAAGTGAGATAATCCTTTTATGAAGTAAATTAAGTCTTTATCATGATAGGATTTGATTGACGACCTTTTATTATATCTAATCATTGAAATTAAGGTGGATGAAACCCTAGTCCCAGTTTATCTCTCTGATTATTTTCCAGTGTGTTTATTGTTTATTCACATCATACTCGGTTTGCTTAGCTAGTAAGAATACAACTATTTGGTACTTAACACGTAGGTCTATGTGGGATCGATATTTTCTTTATTAGTTTAGTATCCGTGCACTTGCGGACTACAAGTTTAGGGACAACAAGTTTTTGGAGCCGTATCAGGGGGTGACAGATCCCTGTGCGCCAAACAAGTTTTGGCTGCGACTCCTTAAATTAGTCTACCTACTTGTATTTAAAAGTGTGTCCTTTCGGATCACATCACACATCAAACAACTTGGGATACAACACTAACCAGCTCATATACCAGTCTCACATGTACCAGAATTGTCCCTTATCCACTCAGGTACATGACTTGGGACACACCGTTTGAGCATAAATACAATATGTCTCTAGGGACATTATTATCCATATACATAATCGCAGATATAAACATAGCATAATAACGACAATGCCATAATGATGTATAAATATCAATGTCAAGTAGTACAAGATGGACCAACAACGGGTCCAAGTGCATATACACCAACAATCTCCCACTTGCACTTAGACTTAGTTGTTGAGAAATCTCAACCCCTTGTCCCTCATATGACCATCATGCTTCTGCTACGCCAAAGCCATGGTCAGTGGGTCTGCCAGATTGTTATCTGTGTCAACTCTGCTAATCTTGACATCACCTCTGTCAATGATCTCTAAGATCCGGTGAAATCTCCTGAGTATGTGTTTAGATTTTTGATGAGATCTTGGTTCCTTTGCTTGTGCAATCGCTCCATTGTTGTCACAATAGACATCAATCGGATCCACAGCAGTTTGAACCACCTGAAGTTCAAAAATGAACTTCCTTATCCAAACGGCTCCTTTGGCTGCCTCAAAGTGGCGACATACTTAGCTTCGGTTGTAGAATCAGCTACAATGGACTGCTTAGAGCTCTCTCAGCTCACAGCTCCGCCACTTAATCTGAACACATAGCCTATCTGCTATCTTAAGTCATCAGGGTTTGACTGGAACGATGCCTCAGTGTAGCCCCGAACACTGAGCGCTTCCTGTTCCCCATAGACCAAGGACCACTCCTTAGTTCTTCTCTTAAATATATAATGTTCTTTACAGCCACCCAGTGCTGCAGACCTGGATTGTGTGGGGTCAAAATTGCTACATTAAGAAATGTAATATGACCGTTTTCAAATTCACCTTAAATTAATAAGGTATTTTGTTTAATGGGTTCTGGCTTCCAATGAGCGCTAGCGTTCATTGTTAATTACCCCTAAAATTTAGGGAACCATTGATTAAGAGATCTATAATACGCAACAAAATAAAAGAGGCGAGTCAAACGATATCATTTATAAATATGATGAGAATACATTGTTTGACATGACATATAAGTGATAAAAGAAAAGAGCTTTCATCAACTTGGGCAATTTGTGTTCGTTGAGTGTTTGGCATTGCAACGTGTTGTTGGATAATATCCGGCCTAAGCAGTATAACGTTATATTGAGGAGCTACGCCTCGATGGTAAACATTGACGTACGCACCTCCCAAACAATATTCCATCGTAATGCATTAGGCATGTTGGATATCGGATTTGGAAGATCATCCGGCCTTGGCGGCGTGTTGGATGGCTTGAATTTGAAGGAAATTACTCGACCTCATGGCATGTTGAGTAACTTGGACTAGGGGATTATCCGGCCTCGCGGCATGTTGGATAATTTAATTTGGAAATTTATCCGGTCTTGTGACTTGTTGGATAATTTATCCGCATGGTGGATGATTTGATTTGAAGATTTATCCGGCCTTGAGGTGTAATGGATAATTTGACTTAGAGATTTATCCGGCCTCGCGGCATGTCGGATAATTCGATTTGAAAATTTACCCGGCCTTGCGACGTGTTGGATAATTTGGTCTGGAAGTTTACCCGGCCTTGCGGCGTGTTGGATAATTTGGTTTGGAAATTTATCTGGCCTTGTGGCGTGTTAGATAATTTGGTTTGGGGAATTTACCCGGCCTTGCGGCGTGTTGGGTAATTTGATTTGAAAATTTATCCGGCCTCGCAGCGTGTTGGACAATTTGATTTTGAGGGAATTTATCTGACCTTGCGGCGTGTTCGGTAATTTTAATTTTGGGAACTTACCCAGCCTTGCGGCGTGTTGGGTAATTTGATTTGAAGGAATTTATCCGGTCTCGCGGCGTGTTGGACAATTTGATTTTGAGGGAATTTTTCCAGCCTTGCGGAGTGTTGGATAATTTTAATTTTGAGGGAATTTATCTAGCCTTGCGGCGTGTTGGATAATTTTAATTTTGGGAATTTACCCGGCCTTGGGGCGTGTTGGGTAATTTGATTTGAAGGAATTTATCTGGCCTTGCGGCGTGTTGGATAATTTTAATTAAGAATTTTATCCGGCCTTGTGGCGTGTTGGGTAATTTGATTTGAAAAATTTATACTTCAGCCTCAACAGATGCAATGCCATATTGAGGAGTTACGCCCCGATAAACGTCGACATACGTACCTCCCAAACAATGTTTAGTCGTGATGCATCGAGGCCTTTAGTATTATGAAAATTAAATTTAAGAACTTCCTTCTTTGTCAACATTTGACCAGACGTGGCATCGGTAATTTCGAGTCGTTTAGCGAGGTGACTAAACTAGTCAAACATTATTTTTCGTATGTCATACTTTTTTATTTCTATTAGCTTTTTTATTTTATCATCTTTTGTTTTAATGTTCATCGATGAAAGAGTAAAGTTACTCTTTTGGGTTTCCATCCCGCTACAACTGTGTGGAGGAATGATCCGGATCCGAGCCCAAGAGAACCACTGAAGATCTGATTTTTACTGCCTTCGATGAGGAGCTCGTGGAGGGGTGATGAAGTGTTAATTTAGGGCAGGTTTCTTAGTGACGTTCACCGGCAAATACTGGCAGGACACATTTGTTCGAGCCATAAGAGAGGAAGCGGCGAAAGTCGGCATATTCGTGGACACCGTCTGCGGCTAGAGGTGGCGGCGATGCTGGCTTGCTGTGGCGTGTCCCAGGTAGCGACGGCTTTTAGCAGAAACGTTTAGGTCTAGCAGAGGCTGTCGCTCGTGTGGAATTAGGGCAGAGCCCGTGGGAACGGGAAGGCAGTCGTTGCGAATGGCGATTGAAAGTATGGGGAGCATGCTGCAGGTGAAGGCGGACGTGGCCTGGATGCTGATTTTGGGGGCGAAGCGACTGAGCATTTGCTGAGGAGCTCGCCTGAAATGGACTTACTGGCAGCGTTCACCGGCGCCAGAGGAGATGACGTAGGGACTGCCAGGAGCCGATTTGGGGGATTTGCTTATCACCGGCGACGGAGGAGGTAGCATCGGCGATTGCTGCCTTAGTCAGGCTCTCGGTGATTCGCCTGTGGAAGAGATGGCCACATTGATCGGGCTCCCAGCTAGCTACCTCCACTGGAGACGATGATGATGAGTTCAACCTTCTCCATCTCCGGTGGTAGGGACAGGAGGGACAAAAATTTCGTGGAGCACTGAAAACAGATTGAGTTGGATTCAATCTGAAAGCACGATCGGATCGGGTTCAACAAAGTCGGGGTTGAACCTACTGATACCGTATCTCACTTGAAGTTTGGGTTGGACTTTGGATTTTTATTTGACGATGCGATTAGGATCCGGCTATAGCACTGCTGCTAAGAATTGAAGTAAGCTTTCTCTCTTTTCCTTCTTTGTTCCTCTGTTTCCAGAAATTCTTCATGAGACTTTAGGCCTCTTTTGTCTTTGCAATATTCTGACAAAGAGCATCAATCGCTCAACTAGCCTCTGGAGTTTGAAAGATAATTTTTCTTTCGGTGGAGAACAGGTTTTGAGAATTTTTTTTTGTTCGAACTTCATGGCTTGGTTTTATTGATTTTACCACTCCTCCACAACTCAGTTTTTTCTGTTTTTGAAGGTTTCTGCAGTTTTTGACCAAGACTCGGCTCTTCTGTTAATTTATTATTTTTTTGGGTTCGGCTTAGGTGGGAAAGCGGCAGATTTTTTTTCTTCCGACGAGATTCTAGGTCATCAACCTTTGTCTGTTCGAAGACACAAGTTTTAATATGTATTTATCTTTCCTTCTTTTGTTTTTGTCACCTCCCTTATCCCGGTTTTGTTTCAACTTGAGTTAGGGGCCAGTCAGAGCTTCTGTACATCTTTCCCCGTGGCGGCTGCAGCAAATTTTCAATTCTAATTCAAATGAGGGGATTTTCTTTCCGCGTCGAAGTTAGTTTGACGCCTGAAGATAGGAGCAACAGAAAACTCAAGCAAGTATTCATCTTATTACCCCTCGCATGTCTTCTTCAGTTTGTCGATCCTTCTGATTCCCTTTTTTTTACGGATTCACTCGGTGTTCTTTTGGCCTGGTTCACTCTTGCTTTCTCCTCCCTCCCTCTCTTTTACTTCTTTTTTTTTCTCTTTTTTTTTCTGTCTTGTTTTCTCGGCTTCCTCTTTTTTTTTACCTGATTCTAACGCCTGATCTTCACCCTCCTTCCCCTTTCTTCTTATCTCGGTATTTTCTTTCTCCTTTTACCCATCTCACGCATCACTTCCTCTTCTTATCTCAGCGTTTTTTTTCTTTCTCTTTTTGTTCACTGTGGTGCCACTGGGTGCTTAGTGCACCTTAGGCCTACTAAAAATGCCACTGGGTGCTTAGTGCACCTTAGGCCTAAGAGAAGCAAACTGAAGGAAATACAGTGTCATGTGTTCATGGTGGTGCATGGTGCGTGTGTGCATATATGTACATCGTGATGCCATTGGGTGTTTAGTGCACCTTAGGCCTACAGAAAATGAAAGCAGACTTCCCCTATTTACCTTTTTCTTCTTCTTGCAGCCTCTCCTCCTCCTTCTTGGGCCTTCTTCTATGTTGCTTATCTCTGTCTTTTTCCTTGCCGAACTCCCCTCTTTATAGACTGCTCCGCTGGTTCCCCCTCTTCCTTTTTGTTTGTTTTTTTTTCTCTGTCCACTGACAGTGGACACCCTTTCTTTTCCTTACCAGCCCTTGTCACTTCCATACTCACCCCTTACCTTGTCTTTTCTGATTTTTATGATCATTTGGTAGGGATTTGGTGATATTTTTTATTCCTGGTGGTGTATGCCAGGTTTCCTTTTGTTGGTTGCGTCTGTTTCTTTCTTTCTTAGCTCTGATCACTTCCTTGTTTGCTAGCTATTACCCATTGCCGGCTGCCACAACGCCCTTCTTTTTGAAACCATGCCTTTTATTCTCTAATTTCTTCACTTTATGAAGCATTGGCGACCAGGTTTCCTCATGCAGATGGTTCCTTTTATAGTTGTGCATAGAAGTGTGCTTACTACTTGGTTCTTTTACCCATCCATGTTATCAGGAAAACATTGTAAATCAAGGATCTACTATCCATAATTATTGTCTGATAGACGTTCTTTGTTATCTATATGTGCATTAGATGAAAGACTTGGTTGACCATTGCTGGATCATACAACATTTACTTATTTATGATAGTCTCGAAGACATCTATTTTATGGCAGACTTTCATTAGATGTTATATAGTTATTTCCATTTGCATTTCTTGATCTCAAAATTAACAAAACGTCCCTGATTTGACCAGATTCTCCCAATTGTCGTTTGAGGAGGCCACACAAAAGTTGCCCTTGATGTTGGATGTGGTGTTGCAAGCTTCGGTGGATATTTACTGGATAAGAATGTCACTACCATGCTATTTGCCCCAGAAGATGAGCATGAAGCGTAGATAAAATTTGCATCAGAGCAAGGCATTCCATCCTTTCTATTAGTAATTGGAACTCAGAAGCTTCCTTCTGCAGAAAATATGCCTGATCTGATTCATTGTGCATGTTGTAGGGTTCAACGGGATGCAGATGGTAGCTGCTAGGCTATGACTTTGAAAACCTCTCCGGCTATCCTACTTAACTAGTCACGCTGACTAGTTTTGTTCTTCTATTTTTTTCTCTATTTTATGGAGGTGGGAAACCACTTTTGTAATATAATTCTTTTTTTCTTATTTCAATACAGTCAAAAAGCCCTGTTCAAAGTATTAGTTCTGAATTCCAACCAGGATGATGTTCATGTATGCCTTTGTGATTACAGCAACCTCATAGTGTATAAGATCATGATTCACTTGAAATTGTCTTTACAAAAGAGGAATTGAATGTGCTCTCACCTCTTTTATTGACCTTGAACTCTTTGCTGCAGAGCTGCAAACTTGGTCAACCCTCTACAATTTAGTGCTTTTTGTGTCAATTTTCGCTTACTTGTCCTCCCAGCAGTTCTTCCGCTAAAAGGCTCAGGCTCTACATTAACCCCTAACCTGTCTGTATTGGTGGCTATCTTAGAAGGATTCGGGCGAAGTCTGAGGTTGTCTAACGAATAGATAGTCCAAGTTAGATCTAATTGATTCACTACCATCTGAGCTGTGTTGATAGCTTATGTTAAAATCTAAGCTGTGTTGATAGCTTGTGTTAAAATCTGAGCTGTGTTGATAGCTTGCGTTTGGAAGAAGTGATTACTTTCCTGACAAATCAATTGGAATTTATATGATACTCTTTGTTAAACTTGAGTCATTGATCTCTGAAATTTGAGTATAAGAATTCTATTTGCAAAATTGGACTTTCGATTATAAATCTTTATGCTGTTCAAAATCAGATTTCTAAAATTTACAACAACTTATGAGAAAGGGAAAAATAAGCATTAATCCCTTGGGATAATTTGTGGTCCCCTCGCAATTTTATTGTGGCTGTTCGTCTGTAATCGATTGCACCTGCTCTCTTAATTTTTATTGCACCTATTTTATCTGTAGTCGAAATTAATTCTGACTACCCTTTGTTATGAAATTTTATAGCTCAACAGATTGGATTAGTATCAACTAGTTATGCTCACAGCATAAGCCACGTCTAGTATAGTACATAATATCACATACAAGATTGAACCTACTGCCAAAGCATAGGGTACCCGACTCATGTCGTCCCTCTCAGCCTGTGTGGTGGGATGCTAGCTCTTGGAGAGAATAAGGCAATGTCTCAGTGGAAGGTATCCTTTCTTGGATTGCTCCAAGTTGAACCTCTCCAGGACCTTATCAATGTAAGTACTCTGACTAAGGGCTAGGAGCTTCTTGGATCTATCCCGGTAGATCCTCACGCCTAGGATATAGGCGGCCTCCCCTAAGTCTTTGATCTCGAAACACTTCCCCAACCATGTCTTCATAGCTTGAAGACTAGGGATGTCGTTTCCAATAAGTAGTATGTCGTTGACATACAAGACCAGAAATGTCACCTCCCACTGAATTTTCTGTATACACAGGCATCATCTTCGCTCTTGATAAAGCCGTAATCTCTTACTGCCTCATCAAATCGAAGATTCCAACTTCGAGAAGCTTGCTTTAATCCATAAATAGATCTCTTTAGCCTGCAGACCTTATCGGCCTCTCTAGGATGGATGAAGCCATCAGGCTGTGTCATATACACATCCTCTGTTAGCTTTCCATTTAAGGAATGTTGTCCTTACATCCATCTACCATATCTCATAATCGTGATATGCAGCTATAGCAAGCAAGATTCGAATGGATTTGAACATGGCAACAAGCGAGAAGGTTTCATCATAGTTCACCCCGTGGACTTGTCTGAATCCTTTAGTCACAAGTCTACCCTTATAGGTAACTATGTTGCCATCCATGTCAGTCTTCCTCTTGAAGACCCATGTACACCCTATATGTTTTACCCCATCAGGCAGCTCAACCAAATCCCAGACTTGGTCAGCCGACATGGAATCCATCTCGGATCTCATGGCCTCAAGCCATTTCTTGGAGTCCGGTCTAGCGATCACCTCATCATAGGTCCTGGGTTCATCCTGAATGATGAAGATCCCATCGTGCTGGGTCGGCAGTGACCCATACCTCTTAGGTGCACGACGAATCCTCCCAGACCTACGAGGGGCCTATGTTTGAGCCTTCGGTTGCCCAACAACCGGTGCAAGCGGCTTAGGTTCCATCTTCGTGTCTTGTGGTTGCACTTGGACCTCGTCCAAGTCAAACTTCTCCCACTGATTTCTTTCATGAGAAATTCTTTCTCTAGAAAGACAGCACGCCGAGCAAGAAAATTTTTGTTCTTGCTGGGAATATAGAAGTAATATCCTTCAGTTTCCCTAGGATACCCCACAAACACACATTTATCAGATATGGGTTCTAGCTTGCTAGAATCCTGATGTTTGACATAAGCCTCACATCCTCAGACTGATAAAAGAGAGATTCGGTCATCTCCCATGCCATACCTCATACGAAATCTTTGAGACACTCTTAGATTGAACATTATTCAGTATGAGAGAAACTGTCTCAAGTGCATGATCCCAAAACGAGGGTGGTAGAGTTGCATGACTCATCATAGATCGAACTATGGCCAACAAGGTTCGATTTCTCATCTCAGACACACCATTCCATATAGGTGTTCTAGGAGGAGTGAGTTGGTATAGAATCCCACACCCTCTAAGATAGTCAAAGAAATCACCGCTCAATTACTCTCCACCATGATCTGATCGAAGAGTCTTACTTGATCTACCAAGCTATTTCTCTACTTTATGTCTGAACTCCTTAAATTTCTCAAAGGATTCAGACTTATGTCTCATCAAATATACATAACCATATCTACTGAAGTCATCAGTAAATGTGATGAAGTAGTTGTACCCTCCTCTAGCTTGTTTACTGAATCACCCACACACATCACTATGTATGAGATCCAACAAACCTCCTGCCATCTCACCGATCTTGGTGAAGGGCGCTTTTGTCATCTTCCCTAATAAACAAGGTTCACATGTATCAAACTCCTCCAAGGAGGTTGAATATAACAATCCATTTGCATGGAGTTATTGAATCTGATTCTTGTTTATATAGGATAATCGACAATGCCAAAGGTATGCACCAACTGAACCACTCAGTTTGATCCTTTTATGATTTATGTTACATATTGAGTTAACCATGTCCAAGACATATAATCCATAGCATAAGGTACCCTTCCCATAAAACACATTTGCAAATGAAAAAGAACAAGAGTCCTCTTTTATTTCAAATTAAATCCTTTCCTTGCCAAGAAAGGAATAGATACAATGTTTTTGGTAAGGGAAGGTACACATTAGCAATTATTCAACTGTAATTGAAGTCCAGAAGGCAGGGAAAGCATCAAAAGTCCTACGGCAATAGCAGCAACCTATGCTCTATTTCCAACACATAGGTCAATCTCTCTAGGCCGCACCGATCTACTTTTCTTGAGCGCCTACATATTTGTACAAATATGAGCTTTGCATGCGGTATCCAATACCCATGACATAGATGTTGGTGTATATGCCCTAGGACCTAGTTTTGGTCCATTACTGTACTACGTGACGTTGATATTTTATATCATTCTGGCATTGTCATTATTTATATTTGCTTACACCTGCGATTATGTACTTATATGATAATGTCCCTAGAGACATATTGGATCTGTGCTCAAATGATTGTCCCCAGTCAATGTACCTGAGTAGACAAGGGACAACTGATGCAGGAGCATATCACATCATATTTGACTTAATTTTGACTTAGTCAATTTTTGTATAATTATCGTAGATCTTGATTGAATGTAGATTTTGATGGGCAAGTCATTCTAAATTTAATGTGGCACTAATCCTTATTATTTCATTTGCCATGTACTCAACATGAGATCAAGACAATTGAAGTCAACATCTCAAGAAGATCCAAGCTCAAATCCACAGCAAGTTCTAGTCGACATCCAATTCCATCTTTCAATCTTCATCCACTCTCAACAATTTGGGAGCTCTTAACCTTCAAAACAAATTGCAATCAACATTTATTCACTCATCCAAAGCTTCAAAGATTACGTGCCAATCAACTTCTCAGCCTGAGCAATAATTGCAATTCTCGCTAATGCCATGCACCAAATCCTGCAAGATCTTCAACAAATGCGGCCACAGATTTTGAGAGTCAAAATTCAACCGTTGCAGCTTACGTGAATAGCAAACAAAGCTGGCGTGAAGATGAAGAAAGGAGCAACGGCATTATTACCAGCCCCTCTATATAAAAGAGTATCTCCTTTTTGTAACAGATAGTTGTAGCTGAAAATCAATGGAAATAGCGTTTGTCTGATTCGTTCGGATGTCTCCTCCTTCCCCTCCGGCGCTTGAGTCGCCACTGCCCTCTCCTCTCCCTTTTCTCCAGCTGAACGCCACTCTTCCCCACCTCTGCATCGTTTAAACAAGCTTCCGCCGCTGTCGCAATCCACGCCTGCCTGCTTGCCGAGTCTAGATCTGGACTCTCCATTCGCCTCACCGCCGGCGACGATCCGGCCGACGGATCGTCCTCAAACTCTAGCCACGCATCCTCCCTTTCAGGTCGAACCCACAACCGGCAGGATCGCCCCATCCGACGTCTGGATCGCCGGAATCGGAAGATTTCCGGTGACGCCTCAGCTCACGCCCCTGTTCCGCACTTCACCACTGATCGCCGTCGATCTCCTCCGATCAGTCACTGATCGATCCCAAACTCCGGCCACCCGTTCGCCTTGGTCAGGAGAACTTCCAGTTGTAGCAGGTCGGAAGACTTTGCCGTCTCCGATGATCTCCGGCTGCCCCTGTTCCGCCCGCGCGCATCCCCTGTTCTGCTGAACAAGCGCGTCTCCGCCTTCCAGCACCGTCCTCCTCCGACAAGCCCCCGTTCGACCCCAAACTCCGGCCACGAGTTCACCGTGACCTGAGGATCTTCCAGTTGTAGCAGGTCGGGCGTACAGGCCGTCTCCGACGAGCGCTGGCAGCCCCTGCCCCATCCCGGGTCCTCCCCTGTTTCCGCCATGAACAAGGCATTGTTGACGCCGCCCGTCTCCTAGCACCCAGACGCCACCGCCGGCCGGTTGTCAGGCCGGAAACACCCCCGCCAGTCTCGAAACCAGCTGGCCACTCTTCCCTCATGTTTCTACAGCTACCACGTCGACCAACTCGCACCCGATTCCCCGCTGCTTCATGAGGACACAGTCCATCCACCTGTTACTGTTTATTTACCTAGTCTTAAACTTGATTAGCATTTTGTAATACAGATAATTAACGTGCTGGGTGATCCTGAAGTACCTGATTTTTCTACGATGGGGAAGAACGCGCTCTGATCATTGGACCCAATAACAAGACCTGATCTTCCTCCATTATTCTGATCAGTTGGACTGAACCCAGATTCCTCAGATCAGCTAAGTATCTGATCATCTTACTGCTTGGAATTATGGCTGCTTATTGTGATTTTAGGATTTAATTACTTTTCTTTCTGGTTTGCACATCACGTGTCTACACCCCACATCAGTTTGGTATCAGAGCGAGGTTGTGAGCAACTCTTGTCTGCCCACACGATCCTTGCTTTGTTCTTTGCATAAGAAAAAAAAAAAAAATGTTATCTACTTTGGTCGCAATTTAATTCCATATGAAGCTGTATTTCACTTACCATTGCTGAACATTACTAAACCTGCTGTCGAGTCTTGCACTTAAACTGTTTGCTGAAATTCCTGATATCTGTCTATACTGCTGCTGAACATTGTTACCTGCTAATACTTGATTGCACACTGCTTCTGTAACTGGTTTCACACGCTGAAGTTGATCCGTGTTGCACAGTAATACCACACACGGCAGTTCAAATCTGTATTGTTGAATTCCTGCACTTACCATTAGGCACTCCTAAATTGTGCATTTGCCATCTGAATCCGTGGATTTGCATGCTAAGCTGAAACCTACATTGCTAAACACTTGCTGCGTTTAAAATCTGGTTCTGAATGCATACCTAGTATCTTCTGAATTTTCATCTTGCTGGAAGTGTTGGTTTAAAGCCCTTCCTTCATAGGCTTGTTAAAGTGTTGGTTTTGCATTTGCTTACTCTATAGCACCTGTGGAAATCCAACCTTCACAAGGCCAGCCGAGACTTGCTACAGTGTGGAAGGCTGGAATTGTCATTAGCTGTATTCCTATTTTACCATCCACACTTTACTTATTTGAACCAAATCGTAAAAGCTGGATTTAACATTTGCTGCAACAAACATTTGCTGGCTTTCACTCTTATCAATAGGTTTTTAGCTGAAATTACAGCATTTGGTTGTAAGTGAACCTAAATTAGGTTCGGTTTGAATTTTGATTAACTGCTAGTTTTGAAACCTGAAAGTCCTGCAACAGAAAATTATCTTGCTTCTCACATTCACATTTAGGGTATCTGGAAACATGCATCAAATCTTGCTGAAAATTCATCTCCTGTTAATTACCATCAGCATATTTCAGTCTGAAGCACCCATAAGGCAGCTACTTATTCATCGATTATGACTCTAAATTCTGCACTTGAATGCTGAAATTTTCCAATCTACTGGCATTATTTTCTGAACATATAAATGCTGCAATTATTTTTTGAATTGGCCCTGCATGCTGAGATAGTATTCCTGCACTGCAACAATAGTCATTTCTAGCATTAATTTTCTTGTTTATCATCATGCGTTATTTTACTCAACAAGAAGTTATAGCTAGAACAGAATTAATAACTATTAGGGAACAATATAGGACTCTTATACATAGGCCTAATAGTTCTATAAAACAAAAATGTAGGGTTCTCACACATGGGCCTAATAGTTTTACAACATATGTTTGGTGCAATGGTTTTAAATGTAAAACTATTATTGATCATTTTGTCAAGTACAATATCATATCTCCTAGATCCCTTGAAAAATTTGGCCTTACCATAGAAAAAAATCCTAACCCTTATTGCATAACTTGGGATGATTTCACTTCAACTTTAGTTGACTTTCAATGCTTAGTTCCTATTCAATTAGGCAATATGAAAACTGAAATTTGGTGTGATGTAATGAGTTTAGAAGGATTTGACATCTTATTAGGGAATGAATTCATGCATGATTATCAAGGACATTATTTTCACAACCCTTGGAGTTATAGTTTTATTCATAAAGGGATGCCACACATAATTCACCCTTATGATGAGTTAAGGGAGAAAACTAAAAAGTTGCAACATGAGTTCAAGGAGCATATGAAAAAGTTGCAACAATCAATGGAGAAATTAAGAAAGCCCCACTTACAAGAGAGTCCTAATCCTCTAGAGTTCAACCAAACCTTAGAGCCTACTTTAGAACCTAAACCATGTCTTGATGAAACCACTAAATTTGAAGAAATAAATCATGAGGTACCATTACCTTCAATTTTAGGGCCCATACCCATAGGTTCTTTAGAAAACATGCCTCAACTTGACTCTAGCACATCTGTTCCAACTAAGGAACCCAATATTAACACATGTGAGAATCAATTGCCTATAGAGATTCCATTAGGCATAGGACAACTTAAGTTTGGAACATTTATCATTGATGACTTAGATAGCCAAGTTGAATCCACATCCATAGATCATGATGAACCACACTTTGAACCAATGTTAGATCCTTTTGCCATTGACCTAGACCCCAAGTCTCAATCATTAAGAGAACCACATCTTGAAGGCTTAGAAGACTTGACCCATGATCCCATGATCCTTGAGTCATGCCTCTTAGATCCAACTACCCACGCTCCTAAGCCACCTGTAAGGTCAATCAAACAAAGTGAAAACATGAGTGCTTTACCTCTTTTGCAAGTTGAACATATTGATTTTATCTTTCCTTCTCTTGGATCCTATAATGGACTACATGAGCTTGCTAATATGTCTTGTTTAAATCTGACTTTTCTTTCACCTAGCATAATGATTGTGAGAAGTACATTAGGGGTTAGAATAAAACAACCCACTAAATCTATGCGTGATCAACTTCTCTTCCTACCTATCCTCAAAGATGAATACACTTATAGGCCTCCACCTAAGCGTGATAAATTGTTTACTTCCATGCTAGTAGTTTAATTGTTGTTAGTTTTTTTTAATTACCCTAAGTTTCTCCAGGAGTAGAAACACTTGAACCAGGGGTGTCTGATGCAGGAGCATATCACATCATATTTGACTTAATTTTGACTTAGTCAATTTTTGTATAATTATCGTAGATCTTGATTGAATGTAGATTTTGATGGGCATGTCATTCTAAATTTAATGTGGCACTAATCCTTATTATTTCATTTGCCATGTACTCAACATGAGATCAAGACAATTGAAGTCAACATCTCAAGAAGATCCAAGCTCAAATCCACAGCAAGTTCCAGTCGACATCCAATTCCAGCTTTCAATCTTCATCCACTCTCAACAATTTGGGAGCTCTTAACCTTCAAAACAAATTGCAATCAACATTTATTCACTCATCCAAAGCTTCAAAGATTACGTGCCAATCAACTTCTCAGCCTGAGCAATACTTGCAATTCTCGCTAATGCCATGCACCAAATCCTGCAAGATCTTCAACAAATGCGGCCACAGATTTTGAGAGTCAAAATTCAACCGTTGCAGCTTACGTGAATAGCAAACAAAGCTGGCGTGAAGATGAAGAAAGGAGCAACGGCATTATTACCAGCCCCTCTATATAAAAGAGTATCTCCTTTTTGTAACAGATAGTTGTAGCTGAAAATCAATGGAAATAGCGTTTGTCTGATTCGTTCGGATGTCTCCTCCTTCCCCTCCGGCGCTTGAGTCGCCACTGCCCTCTCCTCTCCCTTTTCTCCAGCTGAACGCCACTCTTCCCCACCTCTGCATCGTTTAAACAAGCTTCCGCCGCTGTCGCAATCCACGCCTGCCTGCTTGCCGAGTCTAGATCTGGACTCTCCATTCGCCTCACCGCCGGCGACGATCCGGCCGACGGATCGTCCTCAAACTCCAGCCACGCATCCTCCCTTTCAGGTCGAACCCACAACCGGCAGGATCGCCCCATCCGACGTCTGGATCGCCGGAATCGGAAGATTTCCGGTGACGCCTCAGCTCACGCCCCTGTTCCGCACTTCACCACTGATCGCCGTCGATCTCCTCCGATCAGTCACCGATCGATCCCAAACTCCGGCCACCCGTTCGCCTTGGTCAGGAGAACTTCTAGTTGTAGCAGGTCGGAAGAATTTGCCGTCTCCGATGATCTCCGGCTGCCCCTGTTCCGCCCGCGCGCATCCCCTGTTCTGCTGAACAAGTGCGTCTCCGCCTTCCAGCACCGTCCTCCTCCGACAAGCCCCCGTTCGACCCCAAACTCCGGCCACGAGTTCACCGTGACCTGAGGATCTTCCAGTTGTAGCAGGTCGGGCGTACAGGCCGTCTCCGACGAGCGCTGGCAGCCCCTGCCCCATCCCGGGTCCTCCCCTGTTTCCGCCACGAACAAGGCATTGTTGACGCCGCCCGTCTCCTAGCACCCAGACGCCACCGCCGGCCGGTTGTCAGGCCGGAAACACCCCCGCCAGTCTCGAAACCAGCTGGCCAATCTTCCCTCATGTTTCTACAGCTACCACGTCGACCAACTCGCACCCGATTCCCCGCTGCTTCATGAGGACACAGTCCATCCACCTGTTACTGTTTATTTACCTAGTCTTAAACTTGATTAGCATTTTGTAATACAGATAATTAACGTGCTGGGTGATCCTGAAGTACCTGATTTTTCTACGATGGGGAAGAACGTGCTCTGATCATTGGACCCAATAACAAGACCTGATCTTCCTCCATTATTCTGATCAGTTGGACTGAACCCAGATTCCTCAGATCAGCTAAGTATCTGATCATCTTACTGCTTGGAATTATGGCTGCTTATTGTGATTTTAGGATTTAATTACTTTTCTTTCTGGTTTGCACATCACGTGTCTACACCCCACATCAACAACTCTAGTACTTGTGAGACTAGTATATGGGCTGGTTAGGCACAAGGTGCTAATGCAGGCATATGGGTATATCAGTGGTGGATGTACTAGACCGACCCGCTGTGAGACAATGACTTGGTGTCACAAGTCATCCTCACAAGTGATAGGAGATGCATTGATCCCTTGACTTGAGGTCATTGGCCATTCTATATGGTTAGGGATACGCTTTGATACAACCTAATGCCTTGCCGTAGTTGGGAGGTAATAACGGTTGTCATTGGTCATATCACCACCCATATGAGAAGGTCAATGAACAGACATAGGATTTGCCCCTTCCTAAGGGAAGCATGATATCCATGGAGCTCCTCTATGGTTTTATGATTGAAAGTGTATGCCCATACCTAGGTGAGACCTGATTTAGTCATAGCCATGAGATTGGATAAAAACAAGTGGTGACACACTTGGCCAATCAGATATTAGTTCGGCAAAGAGACTGTAATGCATCTGTACCTGATTGCAATGATCGGGATGTCAATGTCGATATCCATTCCGATGACTTGGGTAGCAGCGATGCACTACTAGGTGTCACTCACTGCTTGTAATGACCTTAGGTCAGCACTGCCAACGTCAGAGGAACCTACAGGGTCGCACATCTTGATACTCGAGTTCTCGTATTGATCGGGAAGTCTTATGATCGAGTTAATAGATAACTCGGATCTATTTTGGAGATTTCATCAGCGCCAATGGGCCTGATGAGATGGAAGAAATTCATTGGAGCCAACTTCCATTTACGGCATATTAACCATGGTTAGCCTAGTTTGACCTTGGGTTAAATTGGATTGGATCCAAGGGCTTGGTTAACATGCATAATGGACCTTGGGCTGGGCCCATTGTAAAGTTGGGCTTACTGGGCTTAAGGAGAAGGAGGAAGTAGGCGTGTGCTTAACCCTGGTTAGACTAGAGTTAACGCCTATGGTTTGAAATTAATCATATGGGTTAATTAATTAATTAATTAGAATCCTAATTGGATTAGGACTAATTATTTAATTAATTAATTAGAATCCTAATTAGATTAGGATTTAATTGTTTAAATAATTAGAATCCTAATTAGATTAGGATTTAATTATTTGAATCAATTGGAGTCCTAATTGGATTTGGACTTGATTAATTCTCCTACATCCTCTCCTAGCCGCCCACTTCATTTGAATTGTAGCCACACATTAGACCGCCTCTTGCTCTATATAAGAGGCCCTAGATGCCCCCGCTTCACACACAATTAATCTTGAAGGCATGATCACAAGAGAGAGGCGAGAGCAAGAGGTAGTGGCGCACTTCTTTTCCATCCAACCCTAGCCGAGAACACTTCAACTTCCTTTCCTCTTAGCGTGAGGAACTTGGTGTTGCTTGGCGACTTCCTTCTCCTCATCTTCCTCTTGGCGCATATACCTTGGAGGTGGCACAAGGCTTGAGGAATAAGCACAAGGCTTGGCTCTTCTTCCCGAGGCTAACACCAGGCGTGGAAGAAGAGGACTCGAGGTGATCCGTGTGTGCGAGATTGTAGAGGGCGCACGCTTGGGCGCCTACTTCGACATTAGTAGGTCATCCGTGTGTGTGAGACTGCAGAGGGCGTACGCTTGGGTGCCTACTTCGACATCAGCCTCGCCTTGCTCAAGGTATTTTCTATCTCATCGTGTCGACTCGCTCGCTTGCGATCTTCACTGGGTTTTTGGGACCGGCTCGTTTCGGGGATATTGCTTCTGCTGTTAAATGTTTTGTGTAATTTCTATCTCTGAAAATTATAAAATATCCCCGGGGTTTCCCAATAGTGGTATTAGAGCGACTTGCGAGACTTGAATGATGTAATTTCATGTTTTTCCATGCTCGCATGCCATATCTCAATTTTTACAAATTGCATGATCACATGGCAAATGATTTTTCTAAGTAGGAAAAATTGGGTTTCTTGTTTCTATCATCTTTTCAATCTCTTTTGGATTTTGGATTATTTTTCTTATATGATTTAAAGGATCAAAGGTGCACGTAGTTTTGTCAAGTAGGATGGGCATTGTGTCTTCGGACTGGCCGGGTCTCTTGATCTGACAAAATTACTAGCCGAAAGGATCTTTGAAATCATCATGAAAGTTTAATCGCAAATAACCAAAAGATTTGTGATAAGAAGATCAGGAAAAGAGACTGGTTTTATGAAAAAGTAAAATTTTAGATTTTATGTTTTTCATGAGCATGTAGAACTGCATGTATAGATACCTTGCTTGTGCATAATGTTGTGATCATGAGTCAAGCCCCTTTGCATGCCTGTGATGTATCTTTGTGAGGCTGCGTGCCGCTTTTCTTTTCTTTTATTTTTGTAAAATGAAGAAGAAGATTAGGGTGCAACCACATGGAACCCTGGCGCATGCATGCTTGATGGCGCATGGAGGAGTGGCGCAAGATGGCATGGCCAAACCCTAGGGTTTGAGAGCTTGCCATCTTGGCTCCTTGCATGGTGGCGCATCATCTATGGAGAAAGACCCATGACATTGGCCGAACCCATGAGGGACACCTCTAGGGTTTCAGAGCTAAACCATGGTGAGAAGGACCTTGGAGCCAACCTTGAAGTTCAAGTTAGAGGTCGGCTAGGTTAGGTCTTGTCTTTGGGGCTTGAATCCTAGGTCAAGAGTTGAACCTCCTTTTGGCATGGGTTGGTTCAATGTCTTGAATAGGCTATGATCACATCATTCTTTTACTGTTTTCATACATATATGCTAAAGCATGCCTGAGTTATTTTATCATTATGTTATCACTATAGGATTGCATGCCTGTAATGTTAGACATAAGATAAAACTGATGAGACCTCAAAAACCCTCATAAATAAATATCAAGTCTAGTAGCCTTCTAATGTGTAGCCCTCACTAAGCTATCAATCAGTGGTGTTGTGAACTGTTTCCCACCCTCGTGGGACACACCCACTTATCTTTAGAAAGTGCATGGTGGCAATGGTTTCCCCAGTCCGTTTTAATCGGGCGCGCCTTCGCAAGGAAACTCGTTGGCCCTGGGCATAACGGTTAGGAATGGACTTGACTAGATTTCCACATGTACTGGGCATATGGTGAAACTCTAGAGGCATCGTTGAGAGGTTAGGGTTTCATGATGTATCTAGCTCTCGCTGGACATGAAATGCCTGGACTATCTCAATAAGGGGAATTGCTTGGAGCAATCGGCCGACGTGCCCACATTAGGAAGCATGGGTTACTTTGTGTATCTCATCCCATCCTCGTGGGACGCGAAGCCTCATGTGGAATAAGGATCTCATCTCACTAGGAAGTCTTAAACTTCCCGATTGACTCTGTGGGTTGTCAATTCGATTAAAATAGTGGGAGCCATAATCATTTAAAACAAGTCCAGTTTAAATGATTTGAAGTAGTACTAATCTGTTGTTTCTTGATTGTTGTAAATCAATGGTAGCAAACAATAGCGGATTGACACTGCGATCACTCCTTGATAAGGATAAGTTGGTTGGAACCAACTTTATGGACTGGCATCGGAACTTGAGGATAGCAGTCAAGCTCGAGAAGAAGCTATATGTCCTAGAGCAAGCTCTTCCTGCGCCTCCTCCGCCTAATGCCCGAACGGCAGAGAGGGATGCTTTTAGAAAGCATCAGGATGACTCTGTGGAGGTAGCATGTCTCATGCTAGCCACTATGGCACCTGAACTTTAGGTGCAATATGAGGAGCAGAACGCTTTTCAGATGATCACTCATTTGAAACAGATGTTCGAGGCTCAGGCTAGAACTGAGAGATTTGACACCGCCAAAGCAGTCTTTCGGTGTAAGTTATCTGAGGGTGCACTAGTGAGACCCCATGTTCTCAAGTTGATTGGGAACGTGGATCATCTCAAGAGGCTGGGACACGCCATAGATAACGAGCTGGTTGTGGATCTTATTCTGCATTCCCTGCCCCCTAGCTTCAGTCCATTTATCATAACTTTCAACATGAACCGAATTGAGTGCACATGGGAGGAACTGATGAATATGCTCCAGACAGCCGAGCGTGAGATGGTAAAGACCAAACCTAATTCTATTCTTTTGGTCTCTACGGCCAAGAAGATGAAGAAAAAGGGTAAGGCACATGGCAAGGGCAGTGCCAAGGGTCCTACCAAGGCACTGGAGAAAAAGGCAAAGAAGTCAAAGGACCAGAGGTGCTTCCACTGTGGCGAGAAGGGTCACTGGAGGAGGGACTGCAAGCAACTTCAAAATGAGGAGAACAAAGGCTTGGCCTTAGCTTCTAGCTCTGGTATTTATGTTACAGAAGTCAACCTTTCTACTTCTATGTTTTGGGTATTGGATACCGCATGTGGAGCTCATATTTGTACTAATATGCATGGGCTCAAGAAAAGTAGATCGGTCCGGGCTGGAGAGATTGACCTACGAGTTGGAAACGGGGCATAGGTTGCTGCTATTGCTGTAGGAGTTTTGACTCTCTCCCTGCCATCTGGACTTCAGTTAGAGTTAGATAATTGCTATTATGTACCTTCGCTTACTAAGAACATTGTATCCATTCCTTGCTTGGCAAAGAAAGGAATTAAGTTTGAAATAAATAAGAACTCTTGTTCTTTTTCATTTGCAAATATGTTCTATGGGAAGGGTACTCTGTGCAATGGTCTATATGTGTTAGACATGGATAACTCTATTTGTAACGTAAATAATAAAAGGACCAAACTGAGTGGTTCAGTTGGTGCTTTCCTATGGCATTGTCGATTAGCCCATATAAACAAGAATCGCATTCAACAACTCCATGCAAATGGGTTGTTAGATTCAAGTTCCTTTGAGGAATTTAAAATATGTGAGCCTTGTTTGTTAGGGAAGATGAAAAAGGCGCCTTTCACCAAGACTAGTGAAAGGGTAGTAGGTTTGTTGGATCTCATACATAGTGATGTGTGTGGGCCATTCAATAAACAAGCTAGAGGAGGGCACAACTACTTCATCACTTTTACTGATGACTTTAGTAGATATGGTTATGTTTACTTGATGAGACATAAGTCTGAATCCTTTGAGAAATTTAAGGAATTCAGACATGAAGTAGAGAACCAGCTTGGTAGATCCATTAAGGCTCTTCGATCAGATCGTGGTGGAGAGTACCTGAGTGGTGAGTTTCTTGACTATCAGAGAGAGTGTGGGATTTTATCCCAACTCACTCCACCTGGAATACCCCAATGGAATGGTGTATCTGAAAGGAGAAATCGAACTTTGTTGGACATGGTTCGATGTATGATGAGTCATGCAATTCTACCTCCCTCATTCTGGGGACATGCACTAGAGACAGCTTCTCTAATACTGAATAATCCATCTAAGAGTGTCTCAAAGATTCCATACGAGGTATGGAGTGGGAGACACCCTAATCTCACTTTTATCAGGATCTGGGGATGTGAGGCTTATGTCAAACGTCAGGATTCTAGCAAGCTAGAACCTAGATCTGATAAATGCGTGTTTGTGGGGTACCCTAAAGAAACTAAGGGTTACTACTTCTATGTTCCCACAGAGAATAAAGTTTTTGTTGCTCGGGGTGCTGTCTTTCTAGAGAAAGAATTTCTCAAGAAAGAAGTCAGTGGGAGGAAGTTTGACTTGGACGAGGTCCAAGTGCAACCACAAGAGACAGAGATGGAACCTGAGCCAACTGCACCGGTTGCTGGGCAACCTGAGGCTCAGACACAGGCCCTGCGTAGGTCTGGGAGGATTCGCCGTATACCTGAGAGGTATGGGTCGCTGCCGACCCAACACGACGGTATCTTCATCATTGAAGATGAACCCAGGACCTATGATGAGGCGGTCAGTGGACCGGTGTTGTGTCCGCAAGTGCACGGATACTTGAAGTAATATAAAAGTATTGAACCACAGAGACCTTGTTCCCAAGTACTGAATAATCGATTTCTCGCTAGCTAGGCAATCGGAAAAAAAAGTGAATCAAGCTATCAAAAATTACACGGAGAAAATATCAGAGAAGAAACTGGGACAAGGGGTTCATCTACTTTAGTATTTTAATGACTGGATTAAGATAAGTGTTTGTCAATCTAATTCTATCATGATAAAGGTAGAATTTACTTTATAAGTAAATTATCTCTCTCTAGCGCAGATAACTTTACAAAGAACTGATCCCCACTCTCGTGCAAGATCCATTCAATGCAAAGAATAAGTAAACCATCAACCAAGAACTCAAGGATCACTCTTGTGCATCCGAATTCTGGTTTGATCGCCTCAAGTGGAGACTCAGAGATCACTCTCGTGCATCCGAGTCTCAACACTAGTTTTAGTCAAGGGTTTCCAATGACTCGACACTCAATCTCTTGCAATATCAAATTAAGTCTACACATTAGCTCAATCCCAAGAGTCATAAAATCAACAAGGCATTATAGTTCTCCAAAAATCAGAATTCGAAGAACAACCTAATCTCTTACGGTAGTTGCAAACTCAATAATTCCTAGGGTTCTGAATTTCAAACAATCAACCTCTCGGTCTATTTCGCCAAATTCTAAAACATGCTGATATTTAAGACACAAGGGAGAGTTAAAGAACAACCAATCACAAGAGTAAAATTATCATAATAAAATCAGTTTGACAAAATTAGGGTTTTCTAACCATTAAGAAACAAAGAGATTACACCCCCATGTCCCATAAAAAGATTAAGCTACCATGATGAAAGGATTACAATAAAACATGTTCTTAGAGTGATAAGGAATCGAAAAGAGGGAAGAAAGATTACAAAACAGGGCTGTAATGAAATTACAGCCCGTAATATGCTTTGAACGGCGCTGTCACCATGGTTGTGTTGATTTCTCTTTCGATTCAACTCCAAACTCTCTGGAACTTGAGATGCGTGTTCTCCTTCACCAGACGAAGCTCCCTATCAAAAATCATGGCCGGAGATGGTTTCTGGGCTGAGAACCGATGAGCCCTAGCGAATCCGCCCTTCTTTGAAATTCGCCGTGAATCCGTGATAAAAATTGTTCCTTTTGCTCTGCAACTCTTCGCTTTCTTATTCTGAAATTCTCCTTTTTATGGATCTTCAATTGGTGCCCTAAGTTCCGAGAAATCACATTTTTAAATTTGCAGCGGAAAACTCAGAATTCTGGATTTTGTAATACGGTACCGTAATCGGAATACGGCATTGCTGTATTTTCCTTCTATGAGATCTGGGCAGCGAATACGGTACCGTGACATTGTTGCATGAATATACGGCACTGCCGTATTCCTGCCGAAACATTCTGGTTAAATTTGTTCAAATATACTGCACCGTGTAAACGCCCACGGCAGTGCCGTATTTTCGCTGAAATTCTCTGGTCAAAATCGTCCAAATATACGGCACCGTGTAAATGACCACGGTGGTGCCGTAATTCTGTTCAAACTCTCTGGTCAAAAACCTCAGAAAATACGGTACCGTGAAAGATTCTCTCAAAAATATGGTAGTGCCGTTTTCCGCCTAAGTACGTCCGCTGATAAATATGGTACCGTGGAAGTGCGTCTGCAAAATACGGTACTACCGTATTTTAGCTAGAAGGTGTATTTTGGCTTGAAATTTGTTGTGTAGACTCCTCTTGATGATTAGAACTCATTCATGCATTGATATTGCTCGAAAACCAGTGATAATAATGCCTTTATACTAGAAATTGATTAAAAACCAAAGATTGTGTAGATTCCGAATGATTTGGTAAAAAAGGGTATAAAAGCAAAGTAGAAGAGTAAGACTATGGCTCAAAAGACTACCAAATAAGTATGCAAAACACTATGAAATTTGGAGTCATCAAACACATAAGGCTCAAACTTTGCTTGTCCTCAAGCAAATAAAGAAATCAATACTGAGTATTGGAACATAAATTTTGATATGACGAATAAATTTCTAGAATATAATCATCCATAGAGAATTTTATCAATTTCACATAAAATTTTCAAGTAAATACATCGTCTTCTGAAATTAATCTTTAAGCCTCAATAATTCAATTAAATAGAAGTTCACAACATGCATGGTAATAGAATTTCAACTTCATGACTTAATCTTGTTTTTGAGATTTTCATCTAATATGTTTTTGTTTACAGGAATAGGATCTCCAAATCTTTTTCCACTCATTTTTTTTTGTCCTTGACATTCTCTAAATCGATTACCACCCTTTTTCCAATGACGAATTTAGAGTATGTTGGTCACATAACCACACATAATAGAACTCATATCTCATAGGTAGAAAGAATTTTCTTGAGACAGAGGAGTCAATGTCAAAGGAGCTCTCTCTTAGCATGCATCTACATAGATACACCCTTTTGTAATGAACTTCAACTCTTGTCTTAGGTACCATTGTGAACACAATGCCAAGAAGAGGAGTTATTCTTTTTCTTTTTGTGGACTTCAACCCATGTCTTTAGGTCCCACTGTTAATTTTATACAGTGCCAAGTAGGGGAGTCATCCTTTCTCATGGATTTGGATCTCTTTTTCCCAGCAAATAACATAAAAGATTATAATGATTAACTAGATTAATCACTTGATATCAACTCAATAACATGTGCAAATATGCTCATTTTATTCAAAAGAATTATTTCACTTCAAGATTGCATTCACTAAACAATGCATTTACCTAGAATTTCATGCATCAATTAATGAAAAATTTCCAACAAATAGATTATATCAGAGAAATAAATTCAACATTTAAAATCTATTTCCAATTGCATGATAATTCATTAACAATTTTTTTTTGCATGGATTTGTAGTATTTTCAGAAAAATCCTTCTACACATCATTATCATATTATGTCAACAAAACCAAAATCAAAATATCTATCAATAAAATCAAAAGGCGAGGATCTGTGGCATGTGAGCATAAGAAGTTTGAAGTATTCATCTTCCATTTGAACACATGGATTATCAGAAAAATATAAAAGATGGAATGTGGATGAGTAGGAAGAAAAATACTCACAGAGCTCTACTAGTTCGTGTCAGACCCAAATATCTTCTGTGTCTTCGAGTTCGAATCATCAGAGCCTTAGTTTGTGTTTTTTTTTTCCAAAAAAAAAAATGTTTTCACCTACAAAAAGAAAATAAAAATTAGTTCTAAGTAAAAACAAGAACAAAAACAAGATAAAAGAAAGTAAGCTAAAGCAAAAGTGCTTGGGTTGCCTCCCAAGAAGCGCTAATTTATGGTCATTAGCTTGACCGTTGAACACTCAGATTTGATCGTGGTTGTGTCTTTGGTGGCCATCCTGATTTTTCTATGTCTCGTTCAGGGCTCTTAAGAACATAAGGCTCAAACTTGAAACAGTATCCAAATTTATTTATGAGCCTTTTTACTTCTTCAGGCAATTTTGATATTCCTTTCCTCCTTCGTCTCTTCTTCTTCTTCTTTGCTGCCCTTTCCTGAAGTTCTTGATTAGCACACCCAGAAAATGTATCAAATTCATAAGGTTCTTCAAATAAAATATGCATGTCACAAATAACCTCCTCATAAACTGTTTCTATGCTACAACATGTCCCTGAGTGTGATGCCCTTTTTGAAGAATTAGTTAAGTCAAATTCAATTAAATCACCACAAATATCAAATGTCAATTTTCCCTTTTTCACATCAATGCGAGCTCCAGCTATGGCCAAAAAAGGTCTACCAAGTATAATAGGGTTTTTTGAATTTTCCTCCATATCCAGAACTATAAAATTAGCAGGTATGAAAAACTTACCAATTTGAATAGGAACATTTTCTAAAATACCAACCAGATGCTTTACTGATGAATCAGCAAGTTGCAAAGACATTGAGGTTGGTTTGAGCTGTCCAATGTTCAGTTTCCTACACACAGACAGAGGTATTAGACTAACACTAGCACCGAGATCTCATAAGGCTCGGTCGAAAGTAACACTCTCAATAGAACAGGGGACAGAAAAGCTACCTGGATCTTTCAATTTGGGTGGCAGCTTGTTTTGAATGATGGCACTACATTCTTCAGTTAAAGCAACAGTACCATAATCTTCTATTTTTCTCTTGTTAGATAAAATTTCTTTTAAAAATTTTGCTTATGTAGGCATTTGAGAAATAACATCAGTGAGAGGAATATTAATATACAACTTTTTCAAAACCTCCAAAAATTTCTGAAATAGCCTATCTAACTTAGCTTGCACAATCCTTTGGGGAAAAGGAATAGGTGGCCTATATGGTGGTGGCAAACTAGTTTTAGGATCAGCAACTTTAGAGAGCAAATCACCATCTTTTGAAGGTGGAGAGCTAGGATGGCACTGCACTTTTGTAGGTTGTGATTCTAGAATAGGTTCACTGCTAATTTCAATTCTGGGCTCAACCTCGTCATCATCAAAAATTTCCCTAGGATCTTTCAATCGTTTCCCACTCCTAGTTGTGATAGCATTGCAATATTCCCTAGGGTTAGGTTCAAGTTTTGCAGGTAATTTCCCTAGGGGTCTATATGAAGTACTAGTTTGCTGTGCTATCTGGGTTTCTAACATCTTATTATGTGCAACAACACCATCCAACTTGGAATTGATTTGTTTAAGGGTTTCTTCAATCTCATCATTTTTGTTCATCTGCTTACCTATGAATTTCTCAAACATCTTTTCTAAACTAGATTTTTGGGGTTGACTCTAGTTTGACTGTCTCTGATTATACCCCCTATTCTCATTTTGCTCACTGGTATGATTGTTACTCCTCTAAGACAAATTAGGATGGTTTCTCCAACTAGGGTTGTAGGTATTGGAGTAAGGGTCATTAGATCTACCTTGATTATAATCCCCTACTTCATTCACTTGTTCCTCACCTTTATCAATAATGATTTTACACTCTCTAGCATGGTGTCCATTGTTCCCACAAACCTCAAAAACAACAGATGATACAGCAGTGGTTTGCATTTGGAAAGAATCAAAAAGGTTACATAACGAATCTACCTTTTCTACAAGAGAGCGCCAACCATCACCATCGTTCTTACCCTGAGGAGGCCGATAAAGCACTCCTCTCTTGGAAGCCCACTGGTTGTGGTTTAACGCCATCTCCTCAATCAAGGCATGGGCTGCATTAACAGTCTTGTTCATCAAAGCTCCCCCTGCAGCAGCATCAACCGTTAAGCGTGTGTTGTAACGCAAACCATTATAGAAAGTCTGAATTAAAACCCAGTCTTCCACTCCATGGTGGGGGCACTTCCGTTGGAGCTCATTAAAGCACTCCCATGCTTCACTCATTGATTCTCCGTCTCTCTGGGAAAAGCCTGTGATTTGGTTCCAAAACTGGATCATTTTACTGGGAGGAAAGTACTTCTGCAAGAAAGCATTTGACAAGCGCTCCCAAGTAGTAAACGTCCCAGTTGGATGTGCATGAAGCCAGGCTTTTGCTCTGTCCCTGAGAGAAAAAGGAAACAGTCTTAGTCTGAGGGCATCGTCAGATACACCATTAATCTTTATGGTGTCACGGAATTCAAGGAAAAGGGATAATTGTTGGTTTGGATTTTCCAAAGGAGATCCTCCAAACTGATTCTGTTGAATCATCGATAAGAAAGCTGGCTTGATCTCAAAGTTGTTCGCATCTATAGCAGGCCTAGTGATGCTAGAATGAATTCCCTATGTATTTGGGGCTGCATAGTCACGCATTGTCCTTCTTTCAGCCATGATGGATTCTTCTTCTCTTTCTTCTACAACTTGTATCTCCTCAAAAATCAATCTCTTTCGCAGTCTCAGAGTCTTGTTTATCTCAGGATCAAAAGGTACAAGTGGTTCTGACCTAGGATTCCTGCGTATGCAAAGTAGATAGATCAAGTGATTTCAAGAAAATAGAAAAATAAAAAAAACAAAACAGTAAATAAAACCTAGTCTAGTAATAATCTCGATATCTTCAATATCGACAAAACCAAGGTCCCCAGCAACGGCGCAAAAAACTTGTTGTGTCCGCAAGTGCACGGATACTCGAAGTAATATAAAAATATCGAACCACAGAGACCTTGTTGCCAAGTACTGAATAATCGATTTCTCGCTAGCTAGGCAATCGGAAAAATAGTGAATCAAGCTATCAAAAAGAACACGGAGAAAATATCAGAGAAGAAACTGGGACTAGGGGTTCATCTACTTTAGAATTTTAATGACTGGATTAAGATAAGTGTTTGTCAATCTAATTCTATCATGATAAAGGTATAATTTACTTCATAAGTAAATTATCTCGCTCTCACGCAGATAACCATACAAAGAACCGATCCCCACTCTCGTGCAAGATCCATTCAATGCAGAGAATAAGTAAACCATCAACTAAGAACTCAAGGATCACTCTCGTGCATCCGAATTCTGGGTTGATCGCCTCAAGTGGAGACTCAAAGATAACTCTCGTGCATCTGAGTCTCAACAATAGTTTTACTCAAGGGTTTCCAACGACTCGACACTCAATCTCTTGCAATATCAAATCAAGTCTACACATTAGCTCAATCCCAAGAGTCATAAAATCAACAAGGCATTATAGTTCTCTAAAAATCAGAATTCGAAGAACAACCTAATCTCTTACGGTAGTTCTAAACTCAATAATTCCTAGGGTTCCGAATTTCAAACAATCAACCTCTCGGTCTATTTCGCAAAATTCTAAAACATGCTGATGTTTAAGACATAAGGGAGAATTAAAGAACAATAAATCACAAGAGTAAAATTAGCATAATAAAATCAGTTTGACAAAATTAGGGTTTTCTAACCATTAAGAAACAAAGAGATTACACCCCCATGTCCCATAAAAAGATTAAGCTACCATGATGAAAGGATTACAATAAAACATGTTCTCAGAGTTATAAGGAATGGAAAAGAGGGAAGAAAGATTACAAAACAGGGCTGTAATGAAATTACAGCCCGTAATATGCTTTGAACAACGCTATCACCACTATTGTGTCGATTTCTCTTTCGATTCAACTCCAAACGCTCTGGAACTTGAGATGCGTGTTCTCCTTCACCAGACGAAGCTCTCTATCAAAAATCGTGGCCGGAGATGGCTTATGGGCTGAGAACCGACGAGCCCCAGCGAATTTGCCCTTCTCTGAAATTCGCCGTGAATTCGTGATAAAAATTGTTCCTTTTGCTCTGCAACTCTTCGCCTTCTTATTCTGAAACTTCCCCTTTTTATGGATCTTCAATTGGTGCCCTAAGTTCCGAGAAATCACATTTTTAAATTTGCGGTGAAAAACTCAGAATTCTGGGTTTTGTAATACGGTACCGTAATCAGAATACGGCAGTGCCGTATTTTCCTTCTATGAGATCTGGGCAGCGAATATGGTACCATGACATTGTTGCATGAATATACAGCACTGCCGTATTCCTGCTGAAAGCTTCTGGTTAAATTTGTCCAAATATACGACACCGTGTAAACGCCCACGGCAGTGCCGTATTTTCGCTGAAATTCTCTGGTCAAAATCATCCAAATATACGGCACCGTGTAAATGACCACGGTGGTCCCGTAATTCTGTTGAAACTCTCTGGTTAAAAACCTCGGAAAATACGGTACCGTGAAAGATTCTCTCGAAAATATGGTAATGTCGTTTTCCACCTAAGTATGTCCGCTGATAAATACGGTACCGTGGAAGTGCGTCTGCAAAATATAGTACTGCCGTATTTTAGCTAGAAGGTGTATTTTGGCTAGAAATTTGTTGTGTAGACTCCTCTTGATGATTAGATCTCATTCATGCATTGATATTGCTCGAAAACCAGTGATAATAATCCCTTTTTACCTGAAATTGATTAAAAACCAAAGATTGTGTAGATTCCAAAGGATTTGGTAAAAAAGGGTATAAAAGCAAAGTAAAAGAGTAAGACTATGGCTAAAAAGACTACCAAATAAGTATGCAAAACACTATCAAATTTGGAGTCATCAACCGGACTTCGAGAAATGGCTTGACGCCATGAGATCCGAAATGGATTCCATATCAGCTAACCAAGTATAGGATTTGGTTGAGTTACCTGATGGGGTAAAACCCATAGGGTGTAAATAGGTCTTCAAGAAGAGGACAGACATGGATGACAACGTGGTTACCTATAAAGGTAGACTAGTGGCCAAAGGATTCAAACAAGTCCATGGGGTGGACTATGATGAAACCTTTTCGACAGTTGCTATGTTCAAATCCATTAGGATTCTACTTGCTGTAGCTGCATATCATGATTATGAGATAAGGCAGATGGATGTAAAGACTGCTTTCCTTAATGGGAAACTAACTGAGGATGTGTATATGACACAACCTGATGGCTTCATCCATCCTGCAGAAGCCAATATGGTCTGCAGGCTAAAGAGATCCATCTATGGATTAAAGCAAGCATCTCAAAGTTGGAATCTTCGATTTGATGAAGTTGTGAGAGATTATGGCTTTATCAAAAGCGAAGATGATGCCTGTGTATACAGAAAATTTAGTGGGAGCTTGGTGACTTTTCTGGTCTTGTATGTCGATGACATACTACTCATCGGGAACGATATCCCTAGTCTTCAAGCTGTGAAGACATGGTTAGGGAAGTGTTTCAAGATGAAGGACTTAGGGGAGGCCGCCTATATCATAGGCGTGAGAATCTGTAGGGATAGATCCAAGAGGCTCCTAGCCCTTAGTCAAAGTACTTACATTGATAAGGTCCTAGAGAGGTTTAGCTTGGAGCAATCCAAGAAAGGGTACCTTCTAGTGAGACATGGCCTTACTCTCTCAAAGAGTCAGTGTCCCACCACACAGGCTGAGAGGGATGACATGAGTCGAGTGCCTTATGCTTCGGCAGTGGGATCGATCATGTATGCAATGTTGTGTACTAGACCAGATGTGGCTTATGCTGTGAGCATAACCAGCCGATACTAATCCAATCCTAGAGTGCAGCACTGGGTGGCTGTAAAGAACATCCTAAAGTATCTGAGAAGAACTAAGGATTTGTTCCTAGTCTATGGGGGACATGAAGATCTCAGTATGCAGGGCTACACTGATGGGTCTTTCCATTCTGACCCGGACGACTTCAGATCGCAGGTCGGCTATGTGTTCAAAATGAATGGAGGCGTGTATGCTGGAAGAGCTTCAAGCAATCCACCATTGCTGATTCTACAACCGAGGCTGAGTATGTGGCAGCTTCTGAGGCAGCCAAAGCAGCTGTTTGGACAAGGAAGTTCATTTCTGAAATTCAGGTGGTTCCCAGTGTAGTGGATCCCATTGAAATCTACTGTGATAACAATGGAGCAATTGCAGAAGCCAAAGAACCACGGTCTCATCAAAGATCCAAACACATACTCAGGAGATTTCACCTGATCAGAGAGATCATAGACAGAGGTGATGTCAAGATTAGCAGAGTAGACAAAGAGAACAATCTGGCAGACCCATTGACCAAGGCTTTGGCGCAGCAGAAGCATGACTGTCACGCTAGAGATATGGGGTTGAGATTTCTCAACCTCTAGGTTTTAGTGCAAGTGGGAGATTGTTGGTGTATATGCCCTAGGACCTAGTTTGGTTCATTACTGTACTACTTGACGTTTATATTTTATATCATTCTAGCATTGTCATTATCTATATTTGCTTACCTCTGCGATTATGTACTTATATGATAATGTCCCTAATTGGATCTGTGCTCAAATGATTGTCCCTAGTCAATGTACCTAAGTAGATAAGGGACAACTCTGGTACTTGTGAGACTGGTATATGGGCTGGTTAGGCACAAGGTGCTAACGCAAGCATATGGGTATATCAGTGGTGGATGTACTGGACCGACCCGCTATGAGGCAATAACTTGGTGTCACAAGTCATCCTCACAAGTGATAGGAGATGCATTGATCCCTTGACTTGAGGTCATTGGCCATTCTATATGGTTAGGGATACACTTTGATACAACCTAACGCCTTGCTGTAGTTGGGAGGTAATAACGGTTATCATTGGGCATATCACGACCCATATGAGAAGGTCAATGAACAGACATAGGATTTGCCCCTTCCTAAGGGAAGCATGATATCCATGGAGCTCCTCTATTGTTTTATGACTAAAAGTGTATGGCCATACCCAGGTGAGACCTGATTTAGTCATAGCCATGAGATTGGATAAAAACAAGTGGTGACACACTTGGCCAATCGGATATCAGTTCGGCAAAGAGACTGTAATGCATCTGTACCTGATTGCGATGATGAGGATGTCAATGTCGATATGCATTCCGATGACTTGGGTAGCAACAATGCACTGCTAGGTTCCACTCACTACTTGTGGTGACCTTAGGTCAGCACTGCCATTGTCAGAGGAACCTACAGGGTCGCACATCTTGATACTCGAGTTCTCGTATTGATCGGGAAGCTTTATGATCGAGTTATTGGATAACTCGGATCTATTTTGGAGATTTTATCAGCGCCAATGGGCCTGATGAGATGGAAGAAATTCATTGGAGCCAACTTCCATTTACGGCATATTAACCATGGTTAGCCCAGTTTGACCTTGGGTTAAATTGGATTGGATCCAAGGGCTTGGTTAACATGCATAATGGACCTTGGGCTGGGCCCATTGTAAAGTTGGGCTTACTGGGCTTAAGGAGAAGGAGAATGTAGGCGTGTGCTTAACCCTAGTTAGACTAGAGTTAACGCCTATGGTTTGAATTTAATCATATGGGTTAATTAATTAATTAATTAGAATCCTAATTGGATTAGGACTAATTATTTAATTAATTAATTAGAATACTAATTAGATTAGGATTTAATTGTTTAAATAATTAGAATCCTAATTGGATTAGGATTTAATTGTTTGAATCAATTAGAGTCCTAATTGGATTAGGGCTTGATTAACTTGATTAATTCTCCTACATCCTCTCCTAGCCGCCCACTTGATTTGAATTATTTTCACACATTAGACCGCCTCCTGCTCTATATAAGAGGCCCTAGACGCCCCCTCTTCACACACAATTAATCTTGAAGGCGTGATCAGAAGAGAGAGGCGAGAGCAAGAGGTAGTGGCGCACTTCTCTTCCATCCAACCCTAGCCGAGAACACTTCATCTTCCTTTCCTCTTAGCATGAGGAACTGTTGTGATCCGCAAGTGCACGGATACTCGAAGTAATAAAGAAAGTATCGAATCCATAGGGACCTACATTGTCGAATACTAAATAGCTGATTTCTTACTATCTAAGCTAATCGAAGTAGTGAGAATAGAAATAGGAAGCTAAAAATAGAATTATTAGAGAGAAAAGCTGGGACTAGGGTTTCGTTCACTTTAACTTTTATGAGCTAGATATGAATAAGGATTTCGTCAGTTCAAATTTATCATGATGAAGATGTAATTTACTAAATAAAAGGGTTGTTTCACTTTCGTGCAAACAACCGCACAGGGATTTATCCTCGCTTTCGTGCAAGATTCTTCCCAACGCTGAAGATAAGTAAATCATCAAACAATGAATTCAAGGATCACTTTCGTGCATCCGAATTCAATGTTGATAATCTCTAGTGGAGATTCAAGGATCACTTTCGTGCATCCGAGTCTCAACACTAGTTTTACTCATGGATCTCCAACGTTCCGATCCTTGCTTTCGCACAAGATCTCCACGTTTGACAAATAGACTCAATCTATAGGTTAATGTTATAATTATGGCAATTAATCTTCTAGAACAGATCAAATTAGATCTAACCTAAGGAAGGGATCCTAACATGCAATTCTAGGGTTCCAAATTCTCAAGCAATTACCTTTCGGTCTCAAGTGAAAATTCTAAGAACATAATTAGTAAAATGAACTTATAGAGAGTCTAAGTACAATTATCACATGAGCAAAATCATCATGGTAATATTAAACTCAACGAAATAGTAAAAATAGTCATCTACTCATTGGAAATCAAGTGAATTACTCCCCCATGTCCCAAAAGTAGTTTAAGCTATCATCATGAAGGAATTACAATAGATCATGGTTTCAGAGGATCAAAAATCGAAGTAAAAGAGAAGTTTAGAAAATACAGCACGGCTGTGAAGTATTTCACAGCCGTAATTTGAAAGAACCGTTGATGAACAGTGCCGGCGACTCCTTTATCGAGCGCGGCGGCGAAACCCTAGGCAGCGGCGTGGATCGCGATTTCTCCCTCGATAGTGCATGAAATTTGGGGCTTTTGGTCTCTGCATAATCCCCTCGTGAAAAGCTCCCTTTTTGCTTCTTACGGTATCCAATTTAGTATTCTGGATCGCTCGCAATCCTCTCCGTAAAAATTGTGCGTTGAAGTTAACCTGGACGTCGCGTTCATAATTGGAATTACGGCAGAGGAATTGTTTACGGCACTGTCGTAAAATCGCTCGAATCTTCTGTTCTGATGTCGTCCAGGAATTACGGCACCGTAATCTGGTTTACGGTAGTGCCGTAAAATCGGTTAAACTCTCTGTTCGCAAACGTCTGGAAATTACGGCCAATGTAGTTTCTTACGGTACTATCGTAAAATCGGGTGAAGTTTCTGTTCTAAAGCACTCCGAAATACGGTACCGTAATATTGCTTACGGCGGTGTCGTAAAATTGGAAAAACCTTCTGTTCAAAAATTCTTCAAAATACGGCAGGGCTCGGATTTTACGGTACTGTCTGGAATTACGGTACCGTAAAATAGATTACGGCACTGCCGTAATTTGCTGACTTGCTCCGTTTTGTGTAAAATTTCTTGGGTGATCTCCTCTTGATGATGGGAATCCTTCTATGTATTTGGTTTTGTTTGAAAATGCCTAAAAATAGTGCCTTTTTGCCTGAAAATCATCAAAAACAGAAAAGAGTGTAGATTCTGCAGATATTGATAGAATATGGCATAAAAATAAGCAAAGTCTATGAATATGACATATAAATACCAATAAAATGGCATAGAAATCACGATGGATTTCGATGTCATCAAACACATATGGCTCAAACTTTGCTTGTCCTCAAGCAAAAACCAAGAAAATTCAAAAATTGATCATAGGCGTAGACTTTCTCATGGAAAATAAATTTCTAACATACAATCACCAATGAAAATTCTTCATTAATTGCATCATAAAATTTTAAAACAGATATATCGCCTTTTGAATCTAATTCTCAAGATTCACAACTTAGTCAAATAAAACTTCGCAACTTGCATAAAAGAAAGAATTTCAATCTCAAGACTTTATCCAATTTTTAGTTTAGGTTTATCATACTTTTGCCTACAGGAATAGGATATCCAAAATCTTTTTCCACTCATATTTTTCTTTTTCTTTTTGTTTTTGGATGGTATGTACCTACATAGATACATACTTTTTGTTTCTTTTTGCATCAATCACATTCTCTAATTCGATTACCACCTTTTTTCTGGTGACGAAATCGGAGTACACTGACCACATGGTCAGTGTAATAGAACTCATGTCTTTTTAGTATTGGGAATCTTTACCAAAGACAGCAGAGTTAATGTGAATAGATTCCCCTCATTTCTTTTTAGACTTCAACCCATGTCGTTCGGTACCACTGTCAATTTTACACAGTGCCAAGAAGGGGAGTCTCTCACTATTTTTGTGGATTTTAGATTCTTTTTCCCAACAAATAGTAAAATAAACAAAACCTCAATTAGACTAGTCAATCAATATCAATTCAAGTATTCATACTCATATGCTGATTTTATTCAAGAAGTAGTTTCACTTTTAAATCAAATTTTCAAACAACATATCTCCCTAGAATCTTACTCCTCAACCAATGAAGAATTTCAAAAGTAGATATGTATAAGAGAAATAAATTTGACATGATAGGTCTTACTCTAGTCTCAATTTTGGATTCACTCATCAACATCAAACATCAATTCAAGCCATATGCAATAATCCCAAAGGTAGATCAAGGCCACAAATCAATCATCTAAATCAAAAGATTATCATGTAGATGGAGTAGTGGTGGTAGACACAAAAACATGAGTCAATGATGAAACCCAAAAGGTGAACGGGAGAGGATACTTACAAAATTTTATCAACTTTTTGTGCCGAGCTTTCTTTTTCTTCTCTTCTCCGTGCTTCTTTTTCAGAAATAAAAATTAATTCTAAGATAAAAGTAAATAAAAGGAAGTGAACTAAAGTTAGAAAGCTTGGGTTGCCTCCCAAGAAGTGCTAATTTAAAAGTCTTTAGCTTGACCCTTTGACACTCACACTTGATCGTGGTTCATCTAAATAAAAACTCTTTTTTTCTTCAATTAGCTCTTCTTGATAATAGTGCTTAAGTCTCTGACCATTAACCTTGAATTATCCTGTTTCTTCACTCCATACATCCATGGCTCCGTATGGATAAGCTTTCTTTACCTGAAAAGGACCAGAGCATTGAGACTTAAGTTTTCCAGGAAAAAGTCTCAATCTAAAATTGAATAAAAGAACAAAGTCACCTAGTTGGAAATCTCTCCTGAAAATATGTCGATCATGCCATCTTTTTGTCCTCTCCTTATAAATTTTTGCATTCTCATATGCAGAGAGTCTAATCTCATCTAGCTCATTCAATTGTAATTTCCGTTTTTCCCCCGCACTCTTTAAATCAAAATTCAGCATCTTGATTGCCTAGTATGCTTTATGTTAAAGTTCCACAGGCAGGTGACATGATTTTCCATAAATCAATTGAAACGGATACATACCTATTGGTGTTTTGAAAGTAGTCCGGTATGCCCACAAGGCATCATCAAGTTTGAATGCCCAATCTTTCCTAGTGCTTGACACGGTCTTTTCTAAAATTCCCTTGATTTCTCTGTTTGATATTTCCACTTGTCCACTTGTTTGAGGATGGTAAGGTGTTGCCACTCTATGATTCACTCCATATTTTCTGAGTAAGGCTGAAAATTTGTGTTATATGAAATGTGATCTTCCATCACTAATTACTACTCGTGGGGTCCCATACCGTGGAAATATGATCTTTTTGAAAAATTTAGCAATAACTCTTAAATCATTGGTTGGTGAAGTAAGAGCTTCAACCCATTTTGAAACATAGTCAACTGCTACCAGAATGTACTTGTTACCTCCTGAAGATGGGAAAGGTCCCATAAAGTCTATCCCCCAAACATCAAATATTTCAACTTCAAGAATGTTGGACAGTGGCATCTCATGTTTTCTACTAATGTTCCCCGTTCTTTGACATCTATCACAAGATAACACAATGTTTCTAGCATCTTTGAAAATGGTAGGCCAATAAAATGCTGATTGTAACACTTTATAAGCAGTCTTTTCACTACCGGCATGACCACCATAAGAGGATCCATGACATTGGCACAAAATATCTGTGACTTCTTATTCAGGTACACATCTTCTAAAAATACCGTCTGTACATCTTCTAAACACATAAGGCTCATCCCAAAAATAGTGTTTTACCTTAGCTAAGAACTTCTTCCTTTTTTTGGTAGTTCAAATCAAGAGGAAAAACATTAGCAACAAGGTAATTTACTATATCAGCATACCAGGGAGCTCTGATCTATTCAATGGTTAAAAGCCGTTCTTCTGGGATGGAATCATTGATCTCATTATTCTTTCCAGTGTCTACCATTATTCTTGAGAGATGATCTGCAACAAGGTTTTCTGATCCCTTTTTGTCTTTAATCTCCAAATCAAATTTTTGCAGAAGTAAAATCCATCTGAGTAATCGTGGTTTGCTGTCTTTTTTCTGCATTAAGTATTTCACAGCTGCATGGTCAGTGTACACTACCACTTTGGAGTTAATTAATGATGACCAAAATTTATCAAAAGCAAATACTATGGCCAATAGTTCTTTCTCAGTGGTGGTGTAAATTTTCTATGTCTCAACCAAAGTCTTGCTGGCATAGTGAATAACATGAGGTTTCTTATCTGTTCTCTGTCCCAAGACTGCTCCCACTGCATAATCATTGGCGTCGCACATGAGTTCAAATGGCAAGTCCTAATTTGGGGGCTGGATGATGGGTGCTGAAACCAAAGCTTTCTTTAACTCCTGAAAAGCAAACAAGCATTTCTCATCAAAGTAGAATTTGGTGTCTTTACAGAGTAAATCAGTTAAAGGTTTAGCAAGTTTAGAGAAGTCCCTGATGAATCTTCTGTAAAACCCTGCATGTCCCAAAAAGCTCCTGATCTTCTTGACAGTGGTGGGTGGTGCTAACTTCTCAATCACTTCTATCTTGGCCTTGTCCACTTCAATCCCCCTCTCTGAAACAAGATGGCCCAAAACTATCCCCTGTCTAACCATAAAGTGACACTTTTCTCAATTCAAGACAAGGTTAGTCTCTTCGCATCTCTGTAAAACTCTAGAGAGATTAGCTAAACAGTCATCAAAAGAGAAACCATAGAGAGAGAAATCATCCATAAAAACATCCATGAAGTCTTCAATAAATTCAGAAAAAATTGCCATCATACATCTTTGAAAAGTGGCAGGTGCATTGCATAAACCAAAGGGCATTCTTCTATAAGCAAAAGTACCATAAGGACATGTAAAAGTGGTTTTATCCTGATCATCAGGATGAATAGGAATCTGAAAAAATCTGGAATACCCATCAAGAAAACAAAAGTGAGAGTGTTTGGCAAGTCTCTCCACCATTTGATCAATGAATGGTAAGGGGAAATGATCTTTCCTAGTGGCAACATTTAATTCTCTATAATCGATATAGATACGCCAACTAGTGACATTTCTAACAGGTATCAATTCATTATCTTTATTTTTCATTACAGTGACACCTCCCTTCTTTAGGACACAGTGTACAGGACTCACCCACTTATTATCTGAGATAGGGTAGATAATACCTGCATCTAGCAATTTTAGCACTTCCTTCTTCACCACTTCCTTCATAGACGGGTTGAGCCTTCTCTAAAAATCTACATGCAGTTTGTGCTCATCCTCCATGTGAATCCTGTGCATGCAAAAAGAAGGATTAATGCCTTTTAAGTCATCAATGGAATACCCAATTACCTTTCTATGAATTCTTAGCTCCTTCAAGAGTAGATCAGTTTCCCTAGCATCTAATTTAGCATCCACAATCACAGGGTAGGTGGAGTTAGGACCAAGAAATTCATATCTAAGATTATTAGGTAAAACTTTCAGCTCAACTTTAGGGATCTTTTCAATTTCATTATCAAACGTAGCACAATTTAAAATATCATGTTTTTCATCATCGAGTTCATCAAAATCATTCTCAAAGCCGGAATTATCAATTTTTTCACAAGAATTTTTTGAGGTATCAGAAAAAGAATCAGAAAAAGGAACATCAGCAGAAGAATCATCAAACAAATAACTAACACCATAAACTGTGTCATCAATGGCATGAATAGTGCAATAAGAACTAGCATATGTAGGCCTTTTCAATGAATTATTCAAATCGAACTCAATCTTATCATTGCTAATTCTTAAAGCAAGTCTACCGTTCTGTACATCAATAAGGGCTCCAGCAGTGGCTAAGAACGGCCTACCCAAAATAATAGGAATCTTAGTATCCTCTTCCATTTCAAGTACCACAAAATCAGCAGGTATGAAGTATTTACCAACTTGTATAGGAACATCCTCTAAAATACCCACTGGATATTTTACCGATCAATCAGCGAGCTGGAAAGAAATTGCAGTCGGCTTAGGAGCTCTCATGTCCAATTTCCTGCACACAGACAAAGGCATAAGACTTACACTAGCCCCTAGATCACATAAGGCTCAGTCGAAAGCCATACTACCAATAAAACATAGGATAGAAAAACTACCTGGATCATTTAATTTTGGTGGTAACCTGTTCTGAATAACAGCACTACATTCCTCGGTTAAAGCCACGGTACCATAGTTCTCTATCTTTCTTTTGTTAGACAAGATTTCTTTAAAAAATTTAGCATATATGGGCATTTGAGATAAAGCTTCAGTAAATGGTATGTTAATGTAAAGCTTTTTCAAAACATCAAGAAATTTTCCAAATTGCTTATCTAACTTTTCTTGCTGTATCCTTTGGGGAAAAGGTACTGGTGGTCTATAGGGTGGAGGTAGATTAGTCTTAGAATCATCTTCTTTACATGGCACATCCCCTTTTTGTTTACTTCCCTTTTGAGGTGTTAAACTAGGTAGTGTTTGTTTATGTTCAGAAGATTTTTCTAATTCTAATTCCTCATAATGATCATTAATAGACTCTTTCTCCTTAAGTTCTCCTAATTGTCTCCCACTTCTAGTGATAATGGCATTGCAATGTTCCCCAGAGCTTAATCTAGATATTTGTTCTTCTAGAACTTTATTGTACGCCACTAAAGATTCTAATTGAGAAGCAAGGTGACTAACAGTTTCTTCAAGATCCTCAAATTTTTTTGTGTTTTGAATTTGCAATGATTGAATTTGGCTAGCTGAAAGTTTCTCTAGCATGGGTTCACTAACCTCTTCAGTCAAGGGTTGCTGATCCTCATTCTCATTCTTACCATGTTGATGACAACATAACATTCCTTTATCTGGAGCCCATTGGCTATGATTCAAGGACATCTCCTCAAGCAACTTGAAAGCATCGTCAAATGTTCTACTCATCAAGGATCCCCCTGCGGCAGCATCAATAATTAGACGGATATTATAAACTAAGCCATAATGAAATGTCTGAATTAGAAACTCATTTTCGAAGCCATGGTTAGGACACTTCCGTTGTAGATCATTAAATCTCTCCCATGCCTCGCAGAGTGATTCTCCGCTCTTCTGTCAAAAGTTTGTGATATGATTCCTCAATTGGATAGTCTTGCTCGGTGGAAAATATTTCATCAGAAAAGCTTTTGATAATTGTTCCCATGTTGTGAAGGTATTGGGTCGACGAGAATGCAACCAAGATCGTCCTTGATCCCTGAGAGAAAAAGGGAACAATATCAGTTTTAATGCGTCATCAGAAACTCCATGAATTTTTATGGTATCACAATATTCAAGAAAGATATATAAATGTCAATAAGGATCTTCGATTGATGATCCTCCAAACTGTTCTGCTGGATCATAGACAAGAAGGCAGGGTTAATTTCAAAGTTGGGGGCCTCAATTGCAGGTCTAGCAATGCTAAATTGTATCCTTTGAGGATTAGGGGCTGCATAGTCCCTCAGTGATCTTTGATCAACCATTAGAAATGAATTTCCTACGCACACTAGAGCAAACTGATCAAATGATGTAAGTAAACAGAAAAGAATAAAAAGATAAAACATAAATGAAACCTAGTCTAGCAATAATCTCAATGTCTCTAATATCGACAAAGACTAAGGTCCCGGCAACGGGGCCAAAAACTTGTTGTGATCCGCAAGTGCACAAATACTAGAAGTAATAAAGAAAGTATCGAATCCACAGGGACCTACGTTGTCGAATACTAAATAGCTGATTTCTTACTATCTAGGGTAATCGAAGTAGTGAGAATAGAAATTGGAAGCTAAAAATAGAATTATCAGAGAGAAAAGCTGGGACTAGGGTTTCGTTCACTTTAACTTTTATGAGCTAGATATGAATAAGGATTTCGTCAGTTCAAATTTATCATGATGAAGATGTAATTTACTAAATAAAAGGGTTGTTTCACTTTCGTGCAAACAACCGCACAAGGATTTATCCTCGCTTTCGCACAAGATTCTTCCCAACGCTGAAGATAAGAAAATCATCAAACAATGAATTCAAGGATCACTTTCGTGCATCCGAATTCAATGTTGATAATCTCAACACTAGTTTTACTCATGGATCACTTTCGTGCATCCGAGTCTCAACACTAGTTTTACTCATGGATCTCCAATGTTCCGATCCTTGCTTTCGCACAAGATCTCCACGTTTGACAAATAGACTCGATCTATAGGTTCATGTTATAATTATGGCAATTAATCTACTAAAACAGATCAAATTAGATCTAACCTAAGGAAGGGATCCTAACATGCAATTCTAGGGTTCCAAATTCTCAAGCAATTATCTTTCAGTCTCAAGCAAAAATTCTAAGAACATAATTAGTAAAATGAACTTATAGAGAGTCTAAGTACAATTATCACATGAGCAAAATCATCATGGTAATATTAAACTCAACGAAATAGTAAAAATAGTCATCTACTCATTGGAAATCAAGTGAATTACTCCCCCATGTCCCAAAAGTAGTTTAAGCTATCATCATGAAGGAATTACAATAGATCATGGTTTCAGAGGATCGAAAATCGAAGTAAAAGAGAAGTTTAGAAAATACAGGACGGCTGTGAAGTATTTCACAGCAGTAATTTGCAAGAACCGTCGATGAATAGTGCCGACGACACCTTTTTCTTCGATTTATCTTCCAATCGATCTCCTTTCGGTCTGAAACTTTAGGCACGTTGTCTCCTCCTTCAGACGAAGCTTCAGTATGAAAATTACGGCCGGAGAACATCTGGATCGAGCGCGGTGGCGAAACCCTAGGCGGCGGTGTGGATCGCGATTTCTCCCTCGATAGTGCACGAAATTTGGGGCTTTTGGTATCTGCGTAATCCCCTCGTGAAAAGCTCCCTTTTTGCTTCTTACGGTATCCAATTTAGTGTTCTGGATCGCCCGCAATCCTCTCCGCAAAAATCGGGCGTTGAAGTTGACCTGGGCGTCGCGTTCAGAACAGGAATTACGACAGTGGAATTGTTTACGGAACTGCCGTAAAATTGCTCGAATCTTCTATTCTGATGTCGTCCGGGAATTACGGCACTGTAATCTAGTTTACGGTAGTGCCGTAAAATCGGTTGAACTTTTTGTTCACGAACGTCTGGAAATTACGGTGCGTGTAATTTCTTACGGTAGTGTCGTAAAATCGGGCGAAGTTTCTGTTCTAATGCGTTCCGAAATACGGTACCGTAATATTGCTTACGCGGTGTTGTAAAATTGGAAAAACTTTCTGTTCAGAAATTTTTCAAAATATGGTAGGGCTCGGATTTTACGGTACTGTCTGGAATTACGGTACCGTAAAATAGATTATGGCACTGCCGTAATTTGCTGACTTGCTCCGTTTTACGTGAAATTTCTTGGGTGATCTCCTCTTGATGATGGGAATCCTTCTATGTATTTGATTTTGTTTGAAAATACCTAAAAATAGTGCCTTTTTACCTGAAAATCATCAAAAACTAAAAAAAGTGTAGATTCTGCATATATTGATAGAATATGGCATAAAAACAAGCAAAGTCTATAAATATGACATATAAATACCAATAAAATGGCATAGAAATCACGATGGATTTCGGTGTCATCAAACACATAAGGCTCAAACTTTGCTTGTCCTCAAGCAAAAACCAAGAAAATTAAAAAATTGATCATAGTCATAGACTTTCTCATGGAAAATAAATTTCTAACATACAATCACCAATGAAAATTCTTCATTAATTGCATCATAAAATTTTAAAACAGATATATCGCCTTTTGAATCTAATTCTCAAGATTCACAACTTAGTCAAATAAAATTTCGCAACTTGCATAAAAGAAAGAATTTCAATCTCAAAACTTTATCCAATTTTCAGTTTAGGTTTATCATACTTTTGCCTACAGGAATAGGATATCCAAAATCTTTTTCCACTCATATTTTTCTTTTTCTTTTTGTTTTTGGATGGTATGTACCTACATAGATACATACCTTTTGTTTCTTTTTGCATCAATCACATTCTCTAATTCGATTACCACCTTTTTTCTGGTGACGAAATCGGAGTACACTGACCACATTGTCAGTGTAATAGAACTCATGTCTTTTTAGTATTGGGAATCTTTACCAAAGACAGCGGAGTTAATGTGAATAGATTCCCCTCATTTCTTTTTAGACATCAACCCATGTCATTTGGTACCACTGTCAATTTTACACAGTGCCAAGAAGGGGAGTCTCTCACTATTTTTGTGGATTTTGGATTCTTTTTCCCAACAAATAGTAAAATAAACAAAACCTCAATTAGACTAGTCAAAAGGCTTGGATCTTCTTCCCGAGGCTAGCACTGGGCGTGGAAGAAGAGGACTCCAGGTGATCCGTGTGTGCGAGACTACAGAGGGCGCACGCTTGGGCGCCTACTTCGACATCAGCCTCGCCTTGCTCAAGGTATTTTCTATCTCATCGTGTTAACTCCCTCGCTTGCGATCTTCACTGGGTTTTTGGGACTGGCTCGTTTCAGGGATATTGCTTCCGTTGTGCAATGTTTTGTGTAATTTCTATCTCTGAAAATTGTAAAATATCCCCGGGGTTTCCCAACAATAGAACTAGAAAGGTTGGCTTTGATAACATAAATACCCGAGCCAGAAGACGAGGCCTTGCTTCTCTTCTCCTCGTTCTGAAGTTGCTTGCAATCCCTTTTCCAGTGGCCCTACTCGCCATAGTGGAAGCACCATTGTTCCTTTGACATCCTCACCTTCTTTTTCAGTGCTTTGGTAAGACCCTTGGCACTACCCTTGGCACGTGCCTTACCCTTCATCTTCATCTTCTCGGTCACAAGGACCAAAAGAATAGAATTGGGTTTGGTCTTGACCATTTCTCGCTCGGTCACTTGGAGCATATTCAATAGTTCCTCCCTTGAGCACTCAATCTAGTTCATATTAAAATTAATAATAAATGGACTAAAGCTTCAGGGCAGGGACTATAGAATAAGATATGTGACAAGCACATTATCAATTGTGTTTCCCAGTCGCTTGAGATGATCCACATACCCAATGATCTTGAGTACATGCGGTCCACTGGAGCACCTTCAGATAACTTACACTAAAAGACTACTTTGGCATTGTTGTATCTCTCAGTCCTAGCCTGAGCCTCGAACTTCTGTTTCAAATGAGTTATCAACTAAAATGCGTTCTGCTCCTCATATTGCACCTGAAGTTCAGGCACCATGGTGGCTAGCATGAGACATGCTACTTCCAAAGAGTCGTCCTGATGCTTTCTAAAAACATCCCTTTCAGCCACTCGGGCTGTAGGTGGAGGAGGCACGGGAAGAGCTTGCTCAAGAATTTAAAGCTTCTTCTCGAGCTTGAGGACTATCCTCAAGTTCCGATACCAGTCCATAAAGTTGGATCCAACCAACTTATCCTTGTCAAGAAGGGATCGCAGTGTCATCCGCTATTGTTCGTTGCCATTGATCTACAACAACCAAGATAGCAAATTAGCACTATTTTGAATCATTTAATCTGGACTTGCATTAAATGATCATGGCTCCCACTATTTAAATCAAATTGACAACCCACAAAGTCAATCGGGAAATCTGAGATTTCCTAGTGAGATGAGATCCTTATTTCACATGAGGCTTCGCGTCCCATGAGGGTGGGATGAGTTGCACAAAGGAACTCATGCTTCTTAAGGTGGGCACGCCGGCCGATTGCACCCAGGCAATTTCCCTTCTCAAGCTAGTTCAAGTATTTTGTGCCCAGCTAGGGCTGGAACAACACAAAACCCTAACTTCTCGAGTTTGCCTCTAGAGTTACATCATGTGGCCACCACATAGGAAAAACTAGTCAAGTCTAACCTGACCGTTATGCCAGGGCCAATGAGATTCCTTGTGAAGGCATGCCCAGGTTTTTAACTGGATTGGGGAAACCATTTCCACCACAGGCCTTCTAAAGATAAGTAGGTGTGTCCCACGATGGTGGGAAACAGTGCACAACACCACTGATCAATAGCTTGACGAGGCCTACGCGTCAGAAGGCTACAGACTTGATATTATTTTGAGGGTTTTTGAGGTCTCATCCTCTTAGTTTTATCTTTTGTGGAACATTACAAGCAAGCAATCCTATAGTGATAACAAAACAATAAAACACATCCAGGCATAATTTTTGCAGATATTCAAAGCAGTAAACAAGCGATGTGGTAATAGCCTAATCAACAGATTGATCCATCACATGCCAAAGGATGTTCAATGCTTGACCTAGGTGACAAGCCCCAACAAGACCTAACCTAGCTGCCACTAAGCTTTATCTTCAAGTGCGGCTCCAAGGTCCTCCACACCAAGGCATAGCACACAAACCCTAGGGTTCGGCCAAGACCTTGGTGGCTCCTCCAAGCATGATACACCATCTTGCTTGTGCCAAGAGGGATAGCTCACGAACCCTACGATTCGGCCAAGCCCTTACTTGCGCTACCAAGCAAGATGCGCCATCATGGTTGATGCGCCAAGATGCAAGCTTCACAAGGGATGCACCCTTAATCTTCTTTGTGCGTTTACAAAACAAAAAGAAAAAGCGGCACGCAGACCTCACATAAATACATCACAGGCATACAAGGGGCTTGACTATGACCACAACACGATACACAATCATCTCATGCATTTCTATATGCTCATGAAAACATAAAACTTCAGTTTTAGTTTCTCAGAAAACATGTCTTTCAACCTCAACGTCTGTTCACAAATCTAGGATTTTTAGTTTCTCTCAGGAGTCAATAAGTGGCGCATGCATGCTCCAAGCACGCTTGCCGCCTACCCTTGCAATCCTTAACCTGCCAAGATTAGGACAATCACCATGCCCCCATAATCTTCAACAAGTCCCACACAGTAGGTCTATCCTACAAGCATGAGGAGAAATTAATTCTCTCACATATGGGTCTATCCCACCATGTGAAGAATGTGAAAAACTAAAGAGATCGAATTGATGTTAGGAATGAAAAACTTACAGTTTTTGCTACTTAGAAAAACCATGTGCATATGCAAATTTTCAAAAAATTTTAGATGGCATGTGAGCATACAATCAAAGCATAAAACACCGTTCGAGTTCGCAAGTTGGCTCTGATGCCACTATTGGGAAACCCTGGGGATTTTAAAATTTTAAAGACATGCACAGCGGAAGCAATCCCCGAAACAGGCCAGTCCCAAAAACCCAGAAGATTGAGTCATGCGAAGGAATCGACACGGTGAGTAGGAGATGGTACCTTGCAGTGAAGAAAAGGAAGCGATGCAGGCACCCAAAAGTTCGCCCTCTGTCGTCTCGCACAGAGCCGACTCTCGAGTTCTCTTCTTCCATGCCCGGTGCTAGCCTCGGGAAGAAGATCCATGCCTCTTGGAGAAATCATCAAGAGCTTGCGCTACCCACAAGGAGGAGATGCCGAGATGAGAAAGAATGATGGAAGAATTTGCCAAGGTCCAACCTTGTAGTCTCTTAGAAGAGAGGGAAGAATGGAGTAGGTGCCAAGGAGATAAATCTTCCAAAGAGATCAAGTCGATGCCAACTCCTCTTCCCCTCTTCTTTTATAGAAATCATGTGAACTTTGGTATTCTGAAATAAATTCAGAATTAATCTCTAAATTAATTCATCATTAATTATAGAATTAAATTCAGAATTAATTATAGAATTAAACTCTGAATTAAAGTCTCATAATGACCAATTAAAACCTTGAATTAAAGTTTCATAATGGCCATTGATAGCATGACTCTTCAAATTCAAAATTAATTTTGTAATTAAATTCAGAATTAAATTCATCATTCATTAAACTCAGAATTAATTACATAATTAAATACATAATTTAAATACATGATTTATTTCACCATGATGTCTATTGGGCCTAGGCAACTTATTGTCATGGCCCATTAGGCCTCACGCCCCAACTGGGCTTCACACCCATTGGGCTTGGAGGCCCATTGGTCCATGCTCGATGCTAGACTTCATTTGGCCCATTTGACCCAAAAATGAAGTTAGCTGCAATAAGTCCCTTCCATCTCATCAGGCACAGTGGCGCTGATGAATTCTCCCAAATAGATCCGAGTTATCCAATAACTCGATCATTAGGCTACCCGATCAATACGAGAACCCGAGTTTCATGTTGTGCAACCCTATAGGTTCCTCTGACGCTGGCAGTGATGATCTCAGGTCATCAGAAGCAGTGAGTGGCACCTAGTAATGCATCGCTGCTACCCAAGTCTTCGGAATGGATATCAGCATCGACATCCCCATCATTGCAATAAGATACCGATGCGTTACTGTCTCTTTGCCAGACTGATATCTGATTGGACAAAGTGTGTCACCACTTTGTTTTCACCAAATCTCATGGTCATGACTACATCAGGCTTTCACCTGGGTATGGCCATACACTTTCAATCATGCAACCATAGGGGGGCCCTGTGGATATCAAGCTTCCATCAGGAAGGGGCAAATCCTATGTCTGTCCATTGATCTTCTCATATGGGTCGTTGATGTAGCTACAGTAGGAGGGATGGTCCTTAAAGCCATACTCTAAGGGTTTACACAATGCACGCGAAAATGGGAGAGGTTCTTTAGACGAGGGAAGTGAAAATCGCTTCGAAAGTGCAGTAGAAAGCACGATTAAATTAACGTCGAGTTCGATCGGGGCAACACGAATGCGAAAGAACACAATGACACGCAACTACAGAATGTAACGCACTAACCTCATAGCAATTTAACACTCTCATGCAGCAGATTTTATGCTCAGCCCGTCGCAAGGGAAAGTAGTGGATTCGCAGGGCACAGCTCGCACACCTATGCGCCTGAAACAAACCAAAGAACAGCGGAACGTCCATGTCTTCGGCGAACAGATACCCATGGAAGATCGGAAATTGTAACGGAAATGAACACGAAGGAATGAAAGGACTGGCGGACCTGATCCACCGGTGGCGGTGGGATTTACTTTACTGTTGGGTAAACCAGAAAGGAAACACTTCAGAGTCGAGGCACCGACCACGACTTCGAAGGCGAAGCGCCGACTTCAACCTCTACAAGCGCTGGAGGCTCTCAGCTCACCAGGAGTACTCTACCACCAAGATAACTAAGGAACACAACACCCCAGCCTCCTCCTTTATAGAACAAGAGGGGAGGAAACAAGACAAAGTAGAAAAAGACAAGCTACTTTAACAACTAACTACCTAAAAGTGGTCAAGCTGCCACGCAAGATAAAATAGAATATAATCCTACCAACTACCATCTACTTCAGCAGGGGCATAGGTCCTTCTGGTCTTCGTACAGAGGCGGTTGGGCGGTCAGATGCATTCGGAGCATATCGCGACGAAGCAGAAGAATTTGGACGTCGTTGGCTGGGTTACGATGGATGTGGCGCGTTCTTAGGCTGTATCGCTAAGATGATTACGCGACCCCTCAAGAGTTGGGCCTTCAGGTGGACAGCCGCCCATGCCCTTGGGAGGTGGGGCTTCGGTGTGGATCGACAATGGGCTGATAACTCCTACAAATTAGTCCGGTGGTCGAGAAGTGCGTTGAGATCGCCGTACCTCCACCTTGCTGGGCTCCTTCGGACGCTCCATGGAGGGTTCAATGTGGTACGGAGCGTCGTCGGGGTAGTTCGGCGACTTCTTCGGGCAGTTGTCCGCAGGACTCATGGGGCAAGGTTTTTGTCACTAGGTACCCCGAGGAACATTATGTGGAAAATTTAACTTGCGTATGCGAAACTTCAGGAAGTTGTCTGCAGGACCCTCGGGGCGAGGTTTTCGTCACTGGGTACCCCGAGGAACTTTCTGTAGGTAATCTGACTTGTGGATGTGAAGCTTCGTGTAGTTGTTTGTAGGACTCTCGGGGCGAGGTTTTTGTCGCTGGGTGCCCCGAGGAACTTTTTGTGGAAAATCTGACTTGTGCATGTGCAGCCACACTCAAATCGGGTAGTTGCCCGCAGGAATCACGGGGCGTGGCTTCCGTTGCTGGGTACCCCGAGAAACTTTATGTGGAAAAGTTTTGGGGCACCATCGGGGCCAGATTTTCCCCTTCTTTCATGTTGTATGCTCCTGCATCATCTTCCGCTGCGCGCTCTGAAGAGTTCTCCTCCGGAGGACTAGGGGGTAGAGGTTCGTCGGGGTCTGAGGGCTCCTCCAAAGGACCGTACAAAGGAAGCAGATCCGCCACATTGAAGATGGGGTGGATGCCCATGTCCTCAGGTAGGTCCAGTACATAGGTGTTGGAGCCAATCCACCGCACCACCGCATATGGCCCCATGTAACGTGGCTGGAGCTTAAAATGAGCCCTGTTTGACACTCGCTCAGGGTGGATGAGCACCCTCACCAACTCACCCACAGAAAAATGATGTGGTCTACGGTGCTCATTTGCCTTCATCGCATTATGAGTGTTGCCCAAAAAGATACGATGCCAAACTTCAACATGCAAGCTAGCTACATGCTGGGCAAAGGAGAATGCATGCTCAGATAAAGGGGATTCCATGGGTAGGTCATGTAGGTCAATAGGTTTGCGGGGTTGATGGCCCGTAACGATCTGGAAGGGACTAAGAACCGTAGACCTATTAGCCATGCTGTTATACGCGAACTCCGCCATGGGGAGAGTGGTGTCCCAAGACCTCGGGTGATCACCGATATAACACCGAAGCAAGTTACCCAAACTATGATTAACCACCTTAGTTTGTCCATCAGTTTGGGGGTGGTAAGCAGTGGAATTTCAGTGTGGTGCCTAAGAGGGCACAAAGTGAGCGCCAGAAGTGGCTCACAAAATGCGTGTCACGATCGGACACAATGGTGCGGGGGAGACCATGGAGACGGACAATCTCCAGAAAGAAAAGGTGTGCGACGTGGGTCGCATCCGTAGTTCGCGAGCAGAGTATGAAGTGTGCCATCTTCGAGAACCGATCTACGACCATGTAGACGGAATCGAATCACGATGCAGTGCGGGGAAACCCTCGAACGAAATCCATGCTGAGGTGTTGCCAAGGACTGTCAGCGACGGGGAGCGGGGGATAGTGACCAGTATTCGGGGGGCATGGCTTCGCCAGCTGGCAAGTGCCATAGTGGCGCACAATGCGTTCCACGTCTTTGCGAAGGGAGGGCTAGAAAAAGCGCTCCTCAGCCATGTCAAGGGTTTTGTCGTGGCCATGGTGACCGGCAATGCCACCCACGTGCAGCTCGAGCAATAGATGATCTCGAAGCGATCTACGGGGAATGCACAGGCGATTCCCCAAGAAGAGGTAGCCCTTACAGAGCAGGTAAGGGGACTCAGGATCTGGGGCTGTGGTCAAGGCGGCATACGTGGTGCCAAATTAGGACAGGTGGTGTACTCCACCATAACATGGTCGAAAGTGTTGATGCGTGTCTGCATCACACAAAGGAGGGTTCGGACACGACTCAAGGTATCCACAATAACAATTTCTTTGCCCGCCTTGTGGTTGATCACAAAGGAATACTACTATAAGTATTCAACCCACTTGGCATTGCGGGCACCCAACTTCTTTTGGGCACTATGGAATGACAAGGCCTGGTGGTCGCTATAGAGGACAAACTCGCGGTGGAGGAGGTAGTGCCTCCACTGGCGAAGCGACTGGACAATGGCATAAAATTCCTTGTACTATGTGGAGTAACACTGACGGATAGCATTCAGCTTCTCACTAAAGAAGGCGACCGAGTGGCCTTCTTGTCTAAGGGTCCCTCCGATACCGGTGCCGGAGGCGTCACACGCAACTTAGAAGACTTTCAAAAAATCTGGAAGTCGGAGCACGGGGCTATAGTTATGGCATCCTTGAGGGTCTTAAAGGCGCGTTGAATTGCGGCAGTCCACCCAAAGTCCTTCTTGGACAGACGTTGAGTCAGCGGAGTCGCAATCGTGCTGAATGTTGGGAAACCCCGGGGACATTTTACAATTTTTCAGAGTTATGGACATACATTTTACGCAGCGGAAGAATGTCCCCGAAACAGGCCGGTCCCAAAAAAACCAGTGAAGATCGCAAGCAAGAGAGTCGACACGATGAGTTAGGAAATACCTTAGAACAAGATGAGGTCAATGTCGTGATAGGCGCCCAAGCGTGCACCCTCTGCAGTCTCACACACACGGATTCCTCGAGTTCTCTTCTTCCACGCTCGGTGCTAGCCTCGGGAAGAAGATCCAAGCCTTGTGCTCCTTCTTCAAAGTATGCGCCACCTCCAAGGTAGATGCGCCAAAGATGAAGAAGGATGAGGGAGAGGGAAACCGCCAAGCATCAAGTTCCTTGCATCAAGAGAGAAGGAAGAAGCTTGCGGCTAGGGTTTGGAAGGAAGAAGAAGATGCGCCACTTCTTGGTGTTGTAGCCTTTCAAGCCCTTGCTTTCGCCCCTCCTCTTGTTGTCACGCCTCTAAGGATTGTAACTCTTAAGAGGGGGCGGCTAGGGTCACTTATAAAGATCTAGAGGCGGTTAGGGCAAGGGTTGAGATCATGACAAGTGTATGGCTTGGATGAGAAGGTTTGAGGTAAGGAAAGTCTCCAAGACTTTACCATAAACCTCATTCAACCTTTCCATAAGCTACCTGTTGGGGAATGCCGGGTGTAATTTAAAATTTTTGCAGTCCCAGGACGCAGCGGAAGAAGCATTACACCCGAAACACATTCCAGTCCCAAGGATCCATGCGAGGGAGAGAACACAAGGATGTGTTAGGGTTAGTACCTTTATTGCTTGTTAGGATGAAGGTGCCAAGTTGAAGACGCCCAAGTGTTCGTCCTCTACAAGTATCCACGCGTCGACTCCTTGATCGTTGCTCCCTTCCACGCTTGGTGCTAGCCTCGGGAAGAGAATCAAGCCTTATCACTCTCTTCAAAACTTGCGCCACCTCCAAGGTAGAAGCGCCAAGAAGAGATGAGGAGGAAGATGATGCGCCAAGTACTTCCTTCTTCTTCTTTGCTTGCGCCACCTCCAAGGTGCGCCTATGGCCAAGGGACGATGAGGGCTTGTGGCAAGAAGATGCCACCAAGCTCAAAGAATCCTTGCGCCAAGAAGATGAGAAGAAGAACAAGAAGAACTTGCTTGCGCCTTTGATGGAAGAAGGAGAGCTCCAAGCCCTCAAGTTGTCGCCACCTTAAACTTCCAATTCTCTCCAAGAGATGTCACCACCAAGCCCTTCTCCAAGTTGCGCCAAGAGGAGAAGAAGGAGAAGAAGGCTTGCGGCTACAAAGAGGAGGAAGGTTGCGCCACCTTGATGTTGTCGCCCTTTGCCCTAGCTCACACCTCTCTATGTTTGTTCACACCTCCAAGGAATCGAACCAACCACCAAGAGGGGGCCGCGAGGGTCCTATTAATAGGACAAGAGGCGGCAAGGGCAATGGCTAGGATCATGCCAAGTGGGCGGCTAGGATAAAGGAGTCTTGAGGTAAGGAAAGTCTCCAAGACTTTACCATAAACCTCATTCAACCTATCCTAATTTGCCCAATGGCCATATCAGCCCAAGACATGCCTTAGAGGCATGCATTCCATCCAAGGAGAAGGGCTAGGCACAACATCCATGAAGAATTCGGCTAGGGTGGTTTCTTGGGAGAAATTAGGGTTTGAGGTAAGGTAAGTCTCCAAGACATTACCATATTCCTCACCCTACTATCCATATGCGCCCAAGAACTTCCCATAAAAGTTCTCAAGCCATATCTGTTGGGGTATGCCCTTAAGGCTAATGTTTGAGGCCTGTGGGAATGTAACAAGTATCATGTAATAAACTATTATGTTTATAAAGGCATGGTTGTTATTCAGTTAGTTACATTGTCTGCTGCAATATATGTTCTTCTGAATAATGTCTCAAAGCTGTTCAGCTGGGCTGACATGCTGTTATGTCCTTAGTCGATGTATCTTGGTGAACATGAGACAACCTTGATATGGTTAAGACTAATATGTGTTCTGATCTTATAGGATGCTTCGAGCATGGAATAAGATGTAGACTCATGGGTACATGGGATGTACTGGACAGACCCTACTAGGATGTTCAGTTGTTTGTCACAACGTGAATATTCCTTGTATAAGACAAGTGGCACATTTCCTCTGACTTGAGATCACTTGTGTTTTCTAAATGATGATTATCATTATTTTGAGTTAGTTCAATATCATTTGAAACATAATGATTATAGACTATCTTGGATGGTGAGCTTGAGTCAGGTTAGGGCACTAGTGATAGACATAGGATTGCCGTCTCCTTGTTTAAGGAGTGTGATGTTCTAAAGGGGCCCCCTGGATGAGATGATTGAGAGAGTGTATGGCCATACCCAGGTGATAGTGTTCATCTGATCTAATCATGCTCATCATATTGGAGTTACAAGTTTGACAGACTTGTCCAATAAGAACATCCAGTGGCAAAGGAAATATGTATGCTTTGTGAAATGATTCACACTTGTGCTATGGTTTGGGTGTAGTCTTGGAAGACTCTTTCCTTTATATCGGGAGACAGTGATGTGTTGCTAGATACCCCTCACTGATCGTGATAATGTGAATTATCGTTACCGACATTTAAAGGAAACCCTTAGGGTCGCACAATTTGATGATATGGCTTACTTAAGTCAGATCGTGTGGACTGAATTGTTTGGGTTCAGTTTTAAGGGATTTAATCTCTGATTGTAAGTGAGATCTGGTCTGATCATGTTTGATTGATTAGGGCTTGAGATCGGTAAGCTTCGATTGAGAGAATGGATGCCAGATCGGTCAGATCAGGGGCATTAAAGAGATCGACGGTTAGATCTAAAGCCTTAGGGTTTATTTGATCTAGGCCTTGTCGCTTGGCTTGGTTGGTTCTTAAACCGAACCAATTGAACCAGCTCACTAAAAGAGCGCTTGGTTCATAGGGAGAGGAGTGGGCGACGAGTTCACATAGCGTGAACGTTGGGATGAGGAGAGGTTACTATTTTTAGTAACCATGATCTCCATGTCGAGTGGGCGCTCATCCGAAATAGAGTATTCTCTATTTTCGCCAATTCACTTATTCCTCTCGCAAGTTTTTTCCTCTCGACTTGGTGTGCGGCGACGCTTGAAGGTTGAGGAGGATTCGGCCAAGGAGAAAGACATCTCTTTTCCCTTCACTCGACAAGGACCTCTTGGAACCTTGCTAGCACAAGGAGCACCAAGAGAGATAGCAACATCATCTTGTGTGTGACGACAAGGAGAAGATCTACTTTGATCTTTGCTTCCAAGGAAACATCTTTCCATGGCGATGGTATGAATGTTTTCTTATTGTTATCAAGTTGATCTTTTGCATGCGTATCGATCTTATAACCCTAATTCCGCAAGAGAACAATTTTATGCGCCATATGCTCTAAGGGTTATGCTCCCCCATGAAGGGGACCCCCCTTATTTAAGGGGTTCATTCAACTGGTATCAGAGCAGGTTGAATGCATGTTATCTTGATTGCTTGATGATTTGCGTGATCCATATATGCGAATGTATGCTTAGATCTTCAACATGCGAAAGTTACATGATGAAAATCTTGTCTATATGTTTATCTTGCGCATGTTAGTTGGCGCTTCTAAGTTGTAGTTTTCTTTTCAAAACTTATACACTTGCGCGACTAATGCTAGATCTAAAGACCTTACTGTAAACCCTTAGACGGGTTACTGGGGTTGATGTCACCCCCTAGGTTAGATCCAATCATGTCTGATCAGATCATCTGACAGCCTGAAAGGGTCGACCAGATAGCACCTTGGCGCAAGCCTATGGTGGCTATAGGTCGACTGCAGACAGGTGTGTAGCGATGTCTGATTGAGACGATTAATGAACGCACCTGAGTTAGGCCCGGGGTCACTCCCGTTTGCCAGACCTCAGTGTGGTCGTTCAGCCCTAGCGCATGCATAGTTGACCTTTTGGTCGACTCGAGTCAGTTAGGACTTGGTGCATGCAAGGGCAGTGGATCTGACTAGGTTGGATGAGTGGATCCCTAGTAATGGACCGTTGTAAGGTTGTAGGGCAAATAAGGAAAAATTAAAATTGATCCCATGGGGTTTTCGAAAATTTTAATTTTTATCATGGATCACATGTTTGCTGATTTGATACATATGTTTGTCTATTTAGTCATATGTGGGCTGCCCATATTAATTGTGTGCTGTGCTGGGGCCTGCGTGCCTGTATTTAAATTGTAAATTAATTATTGTGATCTGCGAATCACTGGGTTTTAATTTATAAATGTAAGTGACCTGCGTGTCACTCTTGTCTAGATAGTTAAATTTGTAATTTAATTAGACAAGAGCACTGAGCACACTTGGCAGAGGCGCACGCAGCATGGCTGGACCAGGAGGGAGGTCTAGGGTTCGACCCTAGGACCTGGCGCATTTCCTGGTGGGCGCACCAGAGCTGCAGATGGCGCTTGGGCCCAGGTTTGGGCCAGATGAGCAGCAAAAGACCCATGAAGAGCAAATGAAGACTTAAGTTAGGTTAAGGTCTTCTAGGGCTATGGGCTTTTACCACATATGACACATGCTTTCTTTTATTGCATAAATATTAGAAATGCATGATAGATTTATCTTTTGCTATCACCATAGGGATTGAATGATAGTAATAAAGATAAAAGACCGTTAAAATCCAACGCTAAAATATCAAGCTCGTAAGCCTTCTGACGCGAAACCTCACTGTTCTGATTATCGTTGGAGCCGTGTTGTACCCACTCAGTGGGCACGTCCATCTATCTTCAGACGGTGCGGGATTACACCTGTGTGTTACAGAGCAGGGATTTATCCCTTCTCGTTGCTCAGCATAGCACATGGTGGTCCAGGGAGTAGGTCGGGTCAGCTTGACCGTGTAGTCTACATATGTGGCGCATATGGTAGCACATGGAGGCAGCCGTCTGTTGGGGTCAGAGATTGTGTTGTACTAACTCAGTTGGCACAGTCTGCTGGACTGCCCAGATGAAGGGGAATCGCACGGGTTGGCGATCGGCAGGGACTGCCTACCAGAAACTAGTGCTTGTACTCTCTGTGCATCTTATCTCGCCTGAGCGGGACGCGGAGACCAAGTATGAAATCTGGATCCCATCTCACTAAAAGAGTTCTACTCTTTCGGGCTGTTTTGCTGGATTTTTCACGCCTGATAAAATAGTGAGAAAAAGAATCTTTCTTAAGTCCTGATTGATTCTTATACATTGATACTGACCTTGCTGTTCTTGCATTGTTGTAGATACCTGCAGCAACGAACACCATGAACTTCAATGTGCGATCCCTACTGGAAAGGGAGAAGTTTGCTGGGCCGAACTTCTCTGACTGGTTTGGACACCTTAAGATCGTTCTTAAGGCAGAGAGGAAACTGTATGTCCTCGAGACGGCGATTCCGCCGCAGCCCGCTCCGAACGCCGCAAGGGCGGTTCGGGAAGCCTATGAAAAGCACGTCAATGATAGCATTGATGTCGCTTGCCTGATGCTAGCGTCTATGACGCCACCGCTGCAGCGTCAGCATGAGGATATGTCTGCTATAGACATGATAGCGAACCTCAAGATGCTGTATGCTGCACAGGCGAGGACTGAGCGCTATAATTTGACAAAGCTCTTCTTTCAGAGCAAACTGGCTGAAGGGAGCCCAGTGGGAGCTCACGTGCTCAAGATGATTGGGCACAAGGAGGCTCTAGAGAAACTGGGGCATACCATCAACCAGGAGCTTGCTGTGGACATTATTCTACAGTCTCTCCCGCCTTCATTCGACGCGTTCATTATTAATTTTAATATGAACAAAATCGATTGTACTCCGGCAGAGCTGCTGAATATGCTCTTGACCACTGAGGAGACTCTGAAGGGTAAGCCTTCAACCTCTGTCTTGATGGTTCCTTCAAGGAACAAGAAGAAGGGGAAGAAGGGCAAGGCCCCGGTCAAGAATTACAGCAAGGCTCTGAAGCAAAAGGTGAAGCGGTCCAAGGAATACAGGTGTTTCCACTGTGGCCAGCTGGGTCACTGGAAAAAGGACTGTAAAGCGCTCCAAGGAGATAAGAGGGGAAGCTTTGCTTCTGGCTCAGGTATATTCGTGACTGAGGTCATGTTTTCTTCTTCTGTATCATGGGTGTTGGACACTGCATGTGGAGTTCACATTTGTTCAAATGTACAGGAACTCAAGAGAAGAAGGCAGGTGGGACAGCATGAGGTGGACCTACGCGTTGGAAACGGGGCACGGGTTGCTGCTGTTGCTGTAGGAGACTACTTTATTTCTTTACCATCTGGACTTGTATTGGAACTGAACAGTTGTTACTTTGTTCCCAGTATAACTAAAAATATTATCTCCATTCCTGCTCTTGTCAGGAAGGGATTTTCCTTTGAATGCAATATTTCAAAGTGTGTTTTATCATTTGATAATATTGTTTATGCAACTGGTTCAATTAATAATGGGTTATTCATGTTGGACATGGAAAGTTCCATACATAATGTTGATATTAAGAAAGCCAAGTATGCTGATGACAGCACCTTGCTATGGCATAGTCGTTTAGGCCATATAAACGAGAAACGCATTAAGCGGTTGCATGATCATGGACTGCTGGGATCATTCTCCTATAAGGAGATTGATACATGCAAAGCTTGTTTGATGGGTAAAATGACGAAGTCTCCTTTTCCTCACAAAGGTCAAAGGGCTTCAGGTTTACTTGACCTTATACACAGCGATGTGTGTGGGCCTTTTAGTAAACATGCCAGAGGTGGCTATCAGTACTTCATTACCTTTACTGATGATTTCAGTAGATATGGGTATGTCTATCTGATGAGACATAAAAGTGAATCTTTTGACAAGTTCAAAGAGTTTAAGAATGAAGTACAAAATCAGCTAGGCCGTAATATCAAGGCACTTCGCTCAGATCGAGGTGGTGAATACCTAAGTCATGCATTTACTGACTATCTAAAAGAGTGTGGGATTATCTCACAGCTCACTCCGCCTGGAACACCGCAATGGAATGGTGTGTCCGAAAGGAGAAATAGAACATTACTAGATATGGTTCGTTCTATGATGAGTCAGGCTACTCTTCCATACTCCTTTTGGGGTTTTGCGCTGGAAACAGCTGCAAAGGTACTAAACCGAGTGCCATCCAAGGCAGTTTCAAAGACGCCATATGAGTTATGGTATGGGAAACAGCCAAGCTTGACATTTATCAGGATCTGGGGCTGCGAGGCTTATGTCAAAAAGCTCGCCTCTGGGAAACTAGAGAGCAGATCTGACAAATGTATCTTTGTCGGTTACCCTAAGGAAACTAAGGGTTATTATTTCTACGACCCCAAAGAGAACAAGGTTTTTGTTGCTCGGACGGCCATATTTCTTGAGAAGGAATTTCTTCTGCAAGAGGCAAGTGGGAGAGAAATAAAGCTGGATGAGAATCCAGAAGAAGGACAAAGTGACCAAGCACAGTTGGATGAGCCTGAGCCGGTAGAACAGGTTATTGAACAACCTGAGGCTCAGATATCACGGGAACCGCGAAGATCGGGTAGGATCCGTCGACAGCCTGAAAGCTATGACGGAGTCTACATCATTGATAATGATGAACCCCTTACTTATGCGGATGCGGTCAGTGGACCGGAATCAGCGAGATGGCTTGAAGCTATGCGCGCCGAGATGGACTCCATGTCAGATAACCAAGTTTGGGATTTGGTTGATCCGCCTCCGGGAGTTATCCCTATAGGCTGTAAATGGATCTTCAAGAAGAAGATTGACATGGATGGTAACGTGGTTACCTATAAAGGCAGGCTAGTTGCGAAAGGTTTCAAACAAATCTACGGGATAGATTATGATGAAACTTTCTCACCTGTAGCCATGTTTAAGTCTATTCGGATTCTTTTCGCGATAGCTGCATATTATGATTATGAGATTTGGCAGATGGATGTGAAAACAGCTTTCCTTAATGGAAATCTGGATGAGGATGTGTATATGACACAACCAGAAGGTTTCACTAATCCAGCAGATCGTCATAAAATATGCAAGTTAAAGAAGTCTATTTATGGACTTAAACAAGCATCGAGAAGCTGGAACATTCGTTTTGATGAATCAGTCACTGAATTTGGTTTCATCAAGAACGAGGATGACCCGTGCGTATATAAGAGGTTTAGTGGGAGCGTGATTATTTTCCTAGTCCTCTACGTTGATGACATCTTGATCATTGGAAACGATATTCCTGAAATGCATGCTGTTAAAGCATGGCTGAGGAAATGTTTCCAGATGAAAGATCTAGGAGAAGCAGCCTATGTGTTAGGTGTGAAGATCTACAGGGATAGATCTAAGAGGCTTCTCGGGCTGTGCCAGAGTACTTACATCGATAAGGTCCTGGAGAGATTTCGCTTAGAGAATTCTAAGAAAGGATATCTTCCAGTCAGACATGGTCTGAATCTTTCGAAGAGTCAGTGTCCACAAACACAGACTGAGAAAGATGAAATGAACAATACGCCTTATGCTTCGGCTATTGGTTCTATAATGTATGCGATGTTGTGTACTCGCCCAGACGTCGCTTACGGGTTAAGCGTGACCAGTCGTTACCAGAGTAATCCAGGTTTGGCGCACTGGATTGCAGTCAAGAACATCCTAAAATATCTGCGGAGGACCAAAGATATGTTCTTGATATATGGTGGTCAGGAAGAACTCAGTATTGAAGGATATACTGACGCTTCGTTCCAGTCTGACCAGGATGATTTCTGATCGCAATCAGGCTATGTTTTTAGCTTGAATGGAGGTGCAGTGGTGTGGAAAAGTTTCAAACAGTCAACTGTTGCTGATTCCACAACAGAAGCCGAGTATGTCGCAGCCTCGGAAGCATCCAAGGAGGCAGTGTGGATTCGTAAGTTCGTGAGAGAACTTGGTGTTGTTCCTTCGTGTGCAGATCCTTTGGTTATCTTTTGTGATAACACTGGAGCAATCGCACAAGCAAAGGAACCACGGTCGCACCAGAAGTCCAAGCACATACAGAGACGGTTTCATTTGATCAGGGAGATCATTGATCGTGGCGAGATCAAAGTATGCAAGGTTCATACAGACGACAATCTGGCAGACCCGCTTACCAAGCCTCTGGCGCAGCAGAAGCATGAGAAGCACTGTAATAATATGGGTTTGAAGTTTTTCAACCATTAGATTAAGTGCAAGTGGGAGATTGTTGGGGTATGCCCTTAAGGCTAATGTTTGAGGCCTGTGGGAATGTAACAAGTATCATGTAATAAACTATTATGTTTATAAAGGCATGGTTGTTATTCAGTTAGTTACATTGTCTGCTGCAATATATGTTCTTCTGAATAATGTCTCAAAGCTGTTCAGCTGGGCTGACATGCTGTTATGTCCTTAGTCGATGTATCTTGGTGAACATGAGACAACCTTGATATGGTTAAGACTAATATGTGTTCTGATCTTATAGGATGCTTCGAGCATGGAATAAGATGTAGACTCATGGGTACATGGGATGTACTGGACAGACCCTACTAGGATGTTCAGTTGTTTGTCACAACGTGAATATTCCTTGTATAAGACAAGTGGCACATTTCCTCTGACTTGAGATCACTTGTGTTTTCTAAATGATGATTGTCATTATTTTGAGTTAGTTCAATATCATTTGAAACATAATGATTATAGACTATCTTGGATGGTGAGCTTGAGTCAGGTTAGGGCACTAGTGATAGACATAGGATTGCCGTCTCCTTGTTTAAGGAGTGTGATGTTCTAAAGGGGCCCCCTGGATGAGATGATTGAGAGAGTGTATGGCCATACCCAGGTGACAGTGTTCATCTGATCTAATCATGCTCATCATATTGGAGTTACAAGTTTGACAGACTTGTCCAATAAGAACATCCAGTGGCAAAGGAAATATGTATGCTTTGTGAAATGATTCACACTTGTGCTATGGTTTGGGTGTAGTCTTGGAAGACTCTTTCCTTTATATCGGGAGACAGTGATGTGTTGCTAGATACCCCTCACTGATCGTGATAATGTGAATTATCGTTACCGACATTTAAAGGAAACCCTTAGGGTCGCACAATTTGATGATATGGCTTACTTAAGTCAGATCGTGTGGACTGAATTGTTTGGGTTCAGTTTTAAGGGATTTAATCTCTGATTGTAAGTGAGATCTGGTCTGATCATGTTTGATTGATTAGGGCTTGAGATCGGTAAGCTTCGATTGAGAGAATGGATGCCAGATCGGTCAGATCAGGGGCATTAAAGAGATCGACGGTTAGATCTAAAGCCTTAGGGTTTATTTGATCTAGGCCTTGTCGCTTGGCTTGGTTGGTTCTTAAACCGAACCAATTGAACCAGCTCACTAAAAGAGCGCTTGGTTCATAGGGAGAGGAGTGGGCGACGAGTTCACATAGCGTGAACGTTGGGATGAGGAGAGGTTACTATTTTTAGTAACCATGATCTCCATGTCGAGTGGGCGCTCATCCGAAATAGAGTATTCTCTATTTTCGCCAATTCACTTATTCCTCTCGCAAGTTTTTTCCTCTCGACTTGGTGTGCGGCGACGCTTGAAGGTTGAGGAGGATTCGGCCAAGGAGAAAGACATCTCTTTTCCCTTCACTCGACAAGGACCTCTTGGAACCTTGCTAGCACAAGGAGCACCAAGAGAGATAGCAACATCATCTTGTGTGTGACGACAAGGAGAAGATCTACTTTGATCTTTGCTTCCAAGGAAACATCTTTCCATGGCGATGGTATGAATGTTTTCTTATTGTTATCAAGTTGATCTTTTGCATGCGTATCGATCTTATAACCCTAATTCCGCAAGAGAACAATTTTATGCGCCATATGCTCTAAGGGTTATGCTCCCCCATGAAGGGGACCCCCCTTATTTAAGGGGTTCTTTCAATATCAGCCCCAAGACTTGCCTTAGAGGCAAGTATTCCATCCAAGGAGCAAAGGGGGAGGCGCCTAATGCTTCCTTATGAAGCAACATGCGCCCACTTCACCCCATTATGCCCTTGGCGCCAATGGGGTATAATTCTTCCCCATTATACCCTTATTTGCTTATACTTCTTCATGATAACTAATTATTGGGCCTCATTGGATAATGGGCTAGCCCAAACTTCATGGCATGAGTTGATTAAGCCATTGGATCCAATCCAATGCAACCCTAATCCAAATGTGACCAATCTAGGTCAATTTCGGGTCAACCTGCCAAAAATGAAGTTTGGCTCCAATAACTTTCTTCCAACTCATCAGGCCCATTGGCGCTGATGAAATCTTCCAATGTTGGGGTATGCCCTTAAGGCTAATGTTTGAGGCCTTGGGATTGTATTAGTATCATGTAATAAACTCTTAAGTTTATAAAGGCATGGTTATTATTCAGGTTGTTACCTTGTCTGCTGTAATAAGTGTACTTCTGAATAATGTCTCAAAGCTGTTCAGCTAGGCTGACAGGCTATATGTCCTTAGTCGAGATATCTTGGTGAACATGAGACAGCCTTGATATGATTGAGACTAATATGAGTGCTAATCTTATAGGATGCTTCGAGCATGGAATAAGATGTAGACTCATGGGTACATTGGATGTACTGGACAGACCCTACTGGGATATTCCATTGCTTGTCACAATGTGAATAATCCTTGTAAGCAGCAAGTGGCACATGTCCTTTGACTTGAGATCACTTGTGTTTCTAAATGATGATTGTCATTGTCTTGAGGTAGTTCAATATCATTTGAAACATAATGATTATAGACTATCTTGGATGGTGAGCTTGAATCAGGTTAGGACACTAGTGATAGACATAGGATTGCCGTCTCCTTGTTTAAGGAGTGTGATGTTCTAAAGGGCCCCCTTATGAGATGATTGAGATAGTGTATGGCCATACCCAGATGACTATGTGCATCTGATCTAATCATGCTCATCGTATTGGAGTTACAGGCTTGACATGCTTGTCCAATAAGAACATCCAGTGGTAAAGGACATATGTATGCCTTGTGAATTGAGTCACACTTGTGCTATGGTTTGGGAGTAGTCTTGGAAGACTCTTTCCTTTATATCGGGAGACAGTGATGTGTTGCTAGATACCCCTCACTGATCGTGATAACGTAAGTTATCGTTACCGACATTTAGAGGAAACCCTCAGGGTCGCACAATTTGGTGATATGGCTTACTTAAGTCAGATCGTATGGACTGGATTCTTTGAGTTCAGATTAAAGGGATTTAATCTCTGATTGTAAGTAAGATCTGGTCTGATCATGTTTGATTGATTAGGGCTTGAGATCGGTAAGCTTCGATCGAGAGAGGTGATGCTAGATCGGAGAGATCAGGGGCATCAGGAGATGAACGGTTAGATCATAAGCCTTGGGGTTCGATTTGGTCTAGACCAAGTGGCTTGAGCTATTTCGGTTTGGTTTGATGAACCAAAGCCGATTTGACATTTTGGATTGAACCGGTTCACAAATATGAACGCTTGGTTCAATGCCAAAATGCGTTTTGGGTTGGCTTGAACGCATGGCTTGATTGACTTCCATTTATGGAAAGTCATCAAGGGCCGGTTTTGCTTCAATGCCAAAACGCTTATGCGTTGAGCTCCTCACTTCAACGCCTTGATTCTTTTCGAGGTGTGGTTGACGAAGGTGTGGAGTAGACATCCAAGAGAAGCTCTCGGCCGAACGGATTCATCTCATCAAACCCTTTCCATTCGACAAGATAAGGCTTGGGTGTCTTGCTAGCACAAGAGATCTCAAGGAAGTGAGCATCTTCATCTTGTGTGTGGACTTGTGGAGGAGACCTAATTTGATCTCTTCTTCCAAGCCGAATTCCAAGCTTATGGCGTTGGTATGATTTCTCATAACTTAAGTTGATCATATAGTTTCATATGCGATTTTGAAACCCTATTTTCCGCCATGCATGCTAGATGCGCATGATTAGGGTTTCCCCCCCCCCTTTATGTTAGGGGTTCCTTCAATTGGTATCAGAGCTAGGCTCTTGATATGATCTATATGATTGCTTTGAAGTGTTTGTGATCCATACATATTGTGCTTACTTGATGCATGCTTTGTTTACATGAAGTTTGCGCTTGTATCATGCTAACATGAAGTTTGCGCTTGTATCATGCTAACATGTAGTTTGCGCTTGTATCATGGCTTTGATGAAGTATGCGCTCCCCCAAGAAGGGGACCCCCTAAAGTTTGCGCTCCCCCTTGAAGGGGACCCCCTTAGATCTAAGGGTTATCAACATGCTAGAAGATATATCTTATGGATGTTCTAGATGTTTGCGCATGTCAAAATGTTTTCTAAAACTTACATCTTGCGCGCATGATTAGATCTAAGGTGCCACTACATTAAATCCTTAGATGGGTTGATGGGGTTGAAAGCATCTTCTAGGTTAGATCCAACTAGTCTGATCAGACCATCTGACAGCCTAGATGGGTTGACCAGATAGCACCTGTGCGCAAGCACGAGGTGGCTATAGGTCGACTGCATCCAAGGTGTGTAGCGAGGTCTGGTTGAGACAACTACTGAACACACATGAGTTAGGCCCGGGGTCACACCCGCTTGCCAAAACTCATGAGGGTGGTTCAGCCCTTGGCGCATGCATGGTTGACCATCAGGTCAACTCGGGTCAGTTAGGACTCGGTGCATGCAGGGGCAAAGGATCTAACTAGATGGATGAGTGGATCCCTATCAATGGACCATTGTAAGGTTGTAGGGCACATAAGGAAATTAAAATTGATGCCATGGGGTTTTTCAAAAATTTAATTTCTTGATTGGATCACATGATGATTTGATGCCATGATGCTTGTCTATTTAGTCTTATGTGGGTTGCCCTATTGTGTGCTGTGCTGGGGCCTGCGTGCCTGGTAAATTATAAGTTAATTTTATTGTGATCTGCGAATCACTTTTTCATTAATTTATTGTATAATTGACCTGCGAGTCAACCTTGTCTAGATAGATCAAATGTACTTTGATTAGACAAGAGTACAAATGCACACATCCCAAAGGGGCATTCAGCTGGTGGCGCACCTGAGGTGCTCTTGGCGCTAGGGCCCTAGGTTGGACCAGATGAGATGCCAAGGAGCTCAAGTGAAGACTTAAGTAAAATTAAGGTCTTACTAGGGTTCATGGGCTTTTACCACATAAGATCATGCTTTCTACTTATTGCTAATAATTAGAATTGCATGTTTAAGTTTATCTTCTACTATAGCCATAGGATATGCCTGATAGTAAGAAGATAAAAGACCGTTAAAATCCAACGCTAATATATCAAGCTCGATAAAGCCTTCTGACGCGAAACCTCACCTTTCTGATTATCGTTGGAGCCGTGTTGAACCCACTCAGTGGGCACGTCCATCTATCTTCAGACGGTGCTGGATTTCACCTGCGTGTTACAGAGTAGGGATTTATCACTGCTCGTTGCTCAGCATAACACGTGGTGGTCCAGGGAGTAGGTCGGGTCAGCTTGACCATGTAGGCTACATATGTGGCGCATATGGTAGCGCATGGAGGCAGCCATCTCTGGGATCAGAGACTGTGTTGTACCAACTCAGTTGGCACAGTCTGCTGGATTGCCAAGATGAAGGGGAATCGCACGGGTTGGCGATTGGCTGGGACAGCCTACCAGAAATTAGTGCTTGTCATCTCTGTGCATCTTATCTCGCCTGAGCGGGACGCGGAGACCAAGTATGAAATTTGGATCCCATCTCACTAAAAGAGTGATACTCTTTCGGACTGTTTACTGGATTTTTCAGTCAGACAAAATAGTGAGAAAAAGAATCTTTCTTAAGTCCTGGATTGATTCTAAACATTGATACTGACCTTGCTGTTCTTGCTTGTTGTAGATTCCTGCAGCAACGAACACCATGAGCTTCAATGTGCGATCCCTACTGGAAAGGGAGAAGTTTGCTGGGCCGAACTTCTCTGACTGGTTCGGACACCTTAAGATCGTTCTTAAGGCAGAGAGGAAACTGTATGTCCTCGAGACGGCGATACCGCCGCAGCCCGCTCCGAACGCCGCAAGGGCGGTTCGGGATGCCTATGAAAAGCACGTCAATGATAGCATTGATGTCGCTTGCCTGATGCTAGCGTCTATGACGCCACCGCTGCAGCGTCAGCATGAGGATATGTCGGCTATAGAAATTATAGCGAACCTCAAGATGTTGTATGCTGCACAGGCGAGGACAGAACGCTATAATCTGACGAAGCTCTTCTTTCAGAGCAAACTGGCTGAGGGGAGCCCAGTGGGAGCTCACGTGCTCAAGATGATTGGGCACAAGGAGGCTCTGGAGAAACTGGGGCATACCATCAACCAGGAGCTTGCTGTAGATATTATTCTGCAGTCTCTTCCGCCTTCTTTCGATGCGTTCATCATTAACTTTAATATGAACAAAATCGATTGTACGCCGGCAGAGCTGCTGAATATGCTCTTGACTACTGAGGAAACTCTGAAGGGTAAGCCTTCAACCTCTGTCTTGTTGGTTCCTTCTAGGAACAAGAAGAAGGGGAAGAAGGGCAAGGCCCCTGTCAAGAATTACAGCAAGGCCCTGAAACAGAAGGTGAAGCAGTCGAAGGATAACAGGTGTTTCCACTGTGGCCAGCTGGGTCACTGGAAAAAGGACTGTAAAGCGCTCCAAGGAGATAAGAGGGGAAGCATTGCTTCTGGCTCAGGTATATACGTGACGGAAGTCATGGTTTCATCTTCTTCTATATCATGGGTGTTGGACACTGCATGTGGAGTTCACATTTGTTCAAATGTGCAGGAACTCAAGAGAAGAAGGCAGGTGGGACAGCATGAGGTAGACCTACGCGTTGGAAACGGGGCACGGGTTGCTGCTGTTGCTGTAGGAGACTATTTCATCACTTTACCATCTGGCATTGTATTAGAATTGAACAATTGTTATTTTGTACCCAGTATTACCAAGAATATTATCTCTATTCCTGCTCTTGTCAGGAAAGGATTTGCCTTTGAATGCAAGATTTCAAAGTGTGTTTTAACTTATGATAATATTGTGTATGCAACTGGTTCAATTAACAATGGGTTATTCATGTTGGACATGGAATATTCTATACAAAACATTGATAATAAGAAAGCCAAGTATGCTGATGACAGCACCTTGCTATGGCATAGTCGTTTAGGCCATATAAACGAGAAGCGCATTAAGCGGTTGCATGATCATGGACTGCTGGGATCTTTCTCCTATGAGGAGATTGATACATGCAAAGCTTGTTTAATGGGTAAAATGACGAAGTCTCCTTTTCCTCACAAAGGTCAAAGGACTTCAGGTTTACTTGACCTGATACACAGTGATGTGTGTGGGCCTTTCAGTAAACATGCCAGAGGTGGCTATCAGTACTTCATTACCTTCACTGATGATTTCAGTAGGTATGGATATGTCTATTTAATGAGACATAAAAGTGAATCTTTTGACAAGTTCAAAGAGTTCAAAAATGAAGTACAAAATCAGTTAGGCCGAAATATCAAGGCACTTCGTTCTGATCGAGGTGGAGAATACCTGAGTCATACGTTTACTGACTATCTGAAGGAGTGTGGGATTGTCTCACAGCTCACTCCGCCAGGAACACCGCAGTGGAATGGTGTGTCCGAGAGGAGAAATAGAACGTTACTTGATATGGTTCGTTCTATGATGAGTTAGGCTACTCTTCCATATTCCTTTTGGGGTTTTGCACTGGAAACAGCTGCAAAGGTACTAAACCGAGTGCCATCCAAGGCAGTTTCAAAGACGCCATATGAGCTATGGTATGGGAAACAGCCTAGCTTGACATTTATCAGGATCTGGGGTTGCGAGGCTTATGTCAAAAAGCTCGCCTCTGGGAAACTGGAGAGCAGATCTGAGAAATGCATCTTTGTCGGTTACCCTAAGGAAACTAAGGGTTATTATTTCTACGATCCCAAAGAGAACAAGATATTTGTTGCTCGGACGGCCATATTTCTTGAGAAGGAGTTTCTTCTGCAAGAGGCCAGTGGGAGAGAAATAAAGCTGGATGAGATTCCAGAGGAAGGACAAAGTAGTCAGGCAGAGTTGGATGTGCCTGAGCCAGTAGATCAGGTTACTGAACAACCTGAGGCTCAGATATCACGGGAACCGCGAAGATCGGGTAGGATCCGTCGACAGCCTGAGCGCTATGTCGGAGTCTACATCATTGATAATGATGAACCCCTAACTTATGCGGATGCGGTCAGTGGACCGGAGTCAGCTAGATGGCTTGAAGCTATGCGAGCCGAGATGGACTCCATGTCAGATAACCAAGTCTGGGATTTGGTTGATCCGCCTCCGGGAGTAATCCCTATAGGCTGTAAATGGATCTTCAAGAAGAAGATTGACATGGATGGTAACGTGGTTACCTATAAAGGCAGGCTAGTTGCGAAAGGTTTCAAACAAATCTACGGGATAGATTATGATGAAACTTTCTCACCTGTAGCCATGTTTAAGTCTATTCGGATTCTTTTCGCGATAGCTGCATATTACGATTATGAGATCTGGCAGATGGATGTGAAGACAGCTTTCCTTAATGGAAATCTGGATGAGGATGTGTATATGACACAACCAGAAGGTTTCACTAATCCATCAGATCGTCATAAAATATGCAAGTTAAAGAAGTCCATTTATGGACTTAAACAAGCATCTAGGAGCTGGAATATTCGTTTTGATGAATCAATCTCTGAGTTTGGTTTCATCAAGAACGAGGATGACCCGTGTGTATATAAGAGGTTTAGTGGGAGCGTGATTACATTCCTAATCCTCTACGTCGATGATATCTTAATCATTGGAAATGATATTCCTGAACTGCATGCTGTTAAGGCATGGTTAGGAAAATGTTTCCAGATGAAAGATTTAGGAGAAGCAGCCTATGTATTAGGTGTGAAGATCTACAGGGATAGATCTAAGAGGCTTCTCGGGCTGTGCCAGAGTACTTACATCGATAAGGTCCTGGAGAGATTCCATTTAGAGAATTCTAAGCGTGGATATCTTCCAGTCAGACATGGTCTGAATCTTTCGAAGAGTCAGTGTCCACAAACACAGACTGAGAAAGATGAAATGGACAATACGCCTTATGCTTCGGCTATTGGGTCCATTATGTATGCGATGTTGTGTACTCGCCCAGACGTCGCTTACGGGTTAAGCGTGACCAGTCGATTCCAAAGTAATCCAGGTTTGGCGCACTGGATTGCAGTCAAGAACATTTTAAAATATCTGCGGAGGACCAAAGATATGTTCTTGATATATGGTGGTCAGGAAGAACTCAGTATAGAGGGATATACTGACGCTTCGTTCCAGTCGGACCAGGATGATTTCCGATCGCAATCAGGCTATGTTTTTAGCTTGAATGGTGGAGCAGTGGTGTGGAAGAGTTTCAAACAGTCAACTGTTGCTGATTCCACAACAGAAGCCGAGTATGTTGCAGCCTCGGAAGCATCCAAGGAGGCAGTGTGGATTCGTAAGTTCGTGAGAGAACTTGGTGTCGTTCCTTCGAGTGCTGATCCTTTGGTTATCTTCTGTGATAACACTGGAGCCATCGCACAAGCAAAGGAACCGCGGTCGCACCAGAAGTCCAAGCACATACAGAGACGGTTTCACTTGATCCGGGAGATCATTGATCGAGGCGAGATCAAAATATGCAAGGTTCATACAGATGACAATCTGGCAGACCCACTTACCAAGCCTCTGGCGCAGCAGAAGCATGAGAAGCACTGTAATAATATGGGTTTGAGATTTCTCAACCATTAGATTAAGTGCAAGTAGGAGATTGTTGGGGTATGCCCTTAAGGCTAATGTTTGAGGCCTTGGGATTGTATTAGTATCATGTAATAAACTCTTAAGTTTATAAAGGCATGGTTATTATTCAGGTTGTTACCTTGTCTGCTGTAATAAGTGTACTTCTGAATAATGTCTCAAAGCTGTTCAGCTAGGCTGACAGGCTATATGTCCTTAGTCGAGATATCTTGGTGAACATGAGACAGCCTTGATATGATTGAGACTAATATGAGTGCTAATCTTATAGGATGCTTCGAGCATGGAATAAGATGTAGACTCATGGGTACATTGGATGTACTGGACAGACCCTACTGGGATATTCCATTGCTTGTCACAATGTGAATAATCCTTGTAAGCAGCAAGTGGCACATGTCCTTTGACTTGAGATCACTTGTGTTTCTAAATGATGATTGTCATTGTCTTGAGGTAGTTCAATATCATTTGAAACATAATGATTATAGACTATCTTGGATGGTGAGCTTGAATCAGGTTAGGACACTAGTGATAGACATAGGATTGCCGTCTCCTTGTTTAAGGAGTGTGATGTTCTAAAGGGCCCCCTTATGAGATGATTGAGATAGTGTATGGCCATACCCAGATGACTATGTGCATCTGATCTAATCATGCTCATCGTATTGGAGTTACAGGCTTGACATGCTTGTCCAATAAGAACATCCAGTGGTAAAGGACATATGTATGCCTTGTGAATTGAGTCACACTTGTGCTATGGTTTGGGAGTAGTCTTGGAAGACTCTTTCCTTTATATCGGGAGACAGTGATGTGTTGCTAGATACCCCTCACTGATCGTGATAACGTAAGTTATCGTTACCGACATTTAGAGGAAACCCTCAGGGTCGCACAATTTGGTGATATGGCTTACTTAAGTCAGATCGTATGGACTGGATTCTTTGAGTTCAGATTAAAGGGATTTAATCTCTGATTGTAAGTAAGATCTGGTCTGATCATGTTTGATTGATTAGGGCTTGAGATCGGTAAGCTTCGATCGAGAGAGGTGATGCTAGATCGGAGAGATCAGGGGCATCAGGAGATGAACGGTTAGATCATAAGCCTTGGGGTTCGATTTGGTCTAGACCAAGTGGCTTGAGCTATTTCGGTTTGGTTTGATGAACCAAAGCCGATTTGACATTTTGGATTGAACCGGTTCACAAATATGAACGCTTGGTTCAATGCCAAAATGCGTTTTGGGTTGGCTTGAACGCATGGCTTGATTGACTTCCATTTATGGAAAGTCATCAAGGGCCGGTTTTGCTTCAATGCCAAAACGCTTATGCGTTGAGCTCCTCACTTCAACGCCTTGATTCTTTTCGAGGTGTGGTTGACGAAGGTGTGGAGTAGACATCCAAGAGAAGCTCTCGGCCGAACGGATTCATCTCATCAAACCCTTTCCATTTGACAAGATAAGGCTTGGGTGTCTTTCTAGCACAAGAGATCTCAAGGAAGTGAGCATCTTCATCTTGTGTGTGGACTTGTGGAGGAGACCTAATTTGATCTCTTCTTCCAAGCCGAATTCCAAGCTTATGGCGTTGGTATGATTTCTCATAACTTAAGTTGATCATATAGTTTCATATGCGATTTTGAAACCCTATTTTCCGCCATGCATGCTAGATGCGCATGATTAGGGTTTCCCCCCCCCCCCTTTATGTTAGGGGTTCCTTCATCCAAATGGATCCAAGTTATCCAATAACTTGATCCAAAGGCTTCTGATTAAAGCAACGTCAAGAGTCTATTGCGTGTGACCCCGTAGGATCCATATGACGATGGCAATGATGTAAACATCATAAGTAGTGAGGGGTATCTAGCAACACATCACTACTATCCATGTCATAGGACTTAAGTCATTATGGCAACAACTCCTAACAAGCAACGAGGATTCCCATTGCATTACAGATCCCTTTGCCTAAACTGATATCCTGCCATTGGATTAGTCTCAAGTTTATTATCCAATGCATTGGTCATGACTCAACAAGTGTGGCCACACTCTCCTGTCATGCACCAATAAGGTGGGGCGCCCCGAGGTGGATATCATGCTTCCTCGGAAGGAAGGGGCAAATCCTACTATTGGTCATCTATGTCTCTATATGACTTATGACATGCCCAATGACAGTCGTTTTAGTCCCCCAATTACGGAGAGACGTAAGACTGTATCAAAGCATACCCATCATCAAATCTAGACATGAATACCTCAAGTCTAAGGATCAATGCAAACCTCTTGCATGTGAGATTGACTCGTTGACTAGACAAGTCAATCCTCACGGTGGATCACTCCAGTGCATCCAATGCACCTGTATGTCTGCGTTACTGTGCCCCGCACCTAACCAGCCCATACACCAGTCTCACATGTACCAAAGCTGTCCCATATCTGCTATGGTACCTTGTCTGGGGATAGCTTGTGAGAATGGATCCAATCCAAACTCCTGGGACATTATATATGCAATTCAATACATCAACGCAGGTAAAGCAATCTGCATAATAACGACCATGCCTTTATTGATTATATCAATTTCATTAATTCTATCAAAGTACATTCAAGCAATGCCTGACCATGTCCATACATTGGTCTGTAGGGCATATACACCAACAATCTCCCACTTGCACTAAGACCAAGGGCAACTGATGTTTAATCAGTCCCTATGTCTCTAGTATGACTTATTTAGCTTCCGCTGCGCCAGAGGCTACGTCAGTGGGTTTTTCCAGATTGCTATCTGTGTTTATTTTAACTAGTTTGAATCATCATCCTTATCCATGATCTCCAAGATCAGATGATATTGCTGCAGTACATACTTGAATGCTAAGTTCCTTTACATATGCTTACGGCCCCAGTAAAAACTATACTGGACCATCAAGCACCAGGGACTAAATCAAGTTCAAATGAATGAAGCTGCTTCCTTGGCTGCCACAAGAAGCTGCAATGTACTCAGCCTTATTTGTAGAATTTGCCACTATGGTTTGCATAAAGCTCTTTCAGCCTACAACACCACATCAAGGCAAAGCGCAAATCCTGGCTGTGAACGATAGTCATTAGAGTGGAACGAAGTGTCAGTGTACCCCTGTACACAAAGTTCTTCCTGTCTATCACAGACTAAAATTCAATCCTTTATACTTCCAAAGTACGAAGGATTGCTTTCACAGCTATCTAGTGTATGAACACTAGGATTAGATTGAAACTTGCTGGCATTGCTCCAAGCATTTGCCATAAATGGTCTAGTGCACTCTGCACAAAACATGGTCTATCTTGTACCCAATGTACCGGGATTATAGACCCATGTCACTACTCTCCAGCTGTGTCATAGGACACAACATCCTCATGAGAGTCAGACCATATCTCTCTAGAAGGTATCAATATTTGGAATCATCCAATATAAACCTCTCTAGAAAATCTTGGATGAACATAGATTGACTAAAGGGCAATGACTTTCTTGGATCTCTATCTATAGATCCTCATGCCTAGGATGTAGGCATCATTCCCTAGGTCATTCTTCTCGAAATACATTCCAAGCCTGTACTTCACCACGTGAAGAGCTGGGATGTCATTTCATGCGAGGAGATATCGTCAATCTATTAGAACAAGAAACATTATGATGCTCCCACTGATCTTCTTGTAAACACAGGATACTTGTATAATACCATACATATCTTTATGGCGACTGTTATGAAAACATTTTGGCTATTTCCATCTAGACATCCTCTTCCAGACGTCCATTAAGAAAAGCAATTTTCATAACAACACGCTATAACAGAACATGCAATTATAACAAGTAGATACCTAATGGACTCAAACAAAGCTATCGGTGAAAAATTTCATCACTATCCACCCAGTGGACTTATCTGAAATTTCATTCACTAGCTTGTCATCATGGGTAACAATGTTACTTTCCATGTCTATCTTCCAAGAAGATCCAAATACAGCCTCTGGGTGTTACCCCTTTGGCGGCTCAATCAAGTTCCACACCTGATTAGCAGACATGGAGTCCATTACGGTTCTTATGGCACTCAGCCATTTCTTGGAATCTAGTCCACTGACCGCTTCCATTTCCACATAAGTCTTTAGGTTCATCCTAGATGAAAAATTCGTCATGCCCACAACCTGTGAGCGTATTTCGAATCCATTCAGACTCATGTGGTTCCTGTGTTACTTGAACCTCAGGTTGACTTTTCAACCTGCATGTGTGAATCTACTCTCCATTTGTGTCTAACTGTATTGTGGTTGATTTTTGGACCTTGTCCTAATCAAATCTACTCCCACCAGCTTCTTTCAAAAAAATATCTCCTCAAGAAAGACAGCAGTTTGAGCAACAAATATTTTTGTTCTCATCGGGATAGAAGCAGCACTTTCAGTGCCCCACAAGTACACACTATGGAGTGTCAGAACAGTTGCTTGCATGGCCTCTAAAGGAAGTAAATTTGCATGACTATTCAAAGGTGGAACCACATCCAATGTGTTCCCTTTTCTTTCTTTGAATTTCACCACACAGTTGTGGTGTTCCAAGTAAGCTGTGAGACAACCCCACACTCCTCAAGATAGTCATCAAATTCTTCACTTCCTACTTTGATCCAATCAAAGGGTTTTTAATAGATTCTCCAATTCGATTCTATACTTCATTTCTTAACTTCTTGGATTTCTCCAAAGTTACGTGTTGGATATGACATATCCCAACTTAATGAAGTATACCACTTAGTGCTTGTCTCCATGGGTCTACACACATTGCCGTGCACTAGATCCAACAAGCATCTAACCTCTCTCTCCTTCCTAAATGAAGGTAGCATCTGCCATCTTGTCCATTAGACAAGGCTCACATATATCATAACCTTGAAAGGATAATAATCCCAATAGTCCATGGACTTTTGGATGTGACTTATGTCTTATGGCCCAAGAGACAATGCAAAGAGATGGTATTGATTGAATCATTGGACTTGATCTATCTAGTGTTACATACAGAACTACAAGCTATCATCAATTGTACCACTACTATAGAACATTCCAGATTTAAGGAAATACCAATTTATTTCAAACTGAAAATCCATTCAAAATAATGGACATAATGTTCTAATACAAAAGCTAGTACATAATAGCAAAGTTCTAGTTGAAGTCTTTGAAGGTAGTGAGATGACATCAACAGCAGCATCCAATGCTCCGTCCCTGACTCGAAAGTCGATCCCACCAAGCCTTATTGTCGTACTTCTTTTGAGCCCCTGCATATGAAAAACATATGTAAGCTCCTCATGCGGTACCCAGTACCCATGAATAAGAAGTAGACATAAAGACCTCAGTAACACAATACCTGAAGCAGATGGATAACATCCCTTCTTTTGTGCCATGCTCTTCCTGGGCCTTAATCCATCCTGAAATTTCCATGCATTCCCAGTCTTCCGAAGTTTTAGCTTCGAAGATACGGAACCATAGTCATTCTTGGATTCAAGCAAACACCCAGAAGATCCAACAACACTCTCTTGATTACTATTTGAAGTGCCCGGTGTGAAGAGACGTCGAAGATGTATGATCATATCATAAATCCCCATCTCATCACACTCAACCTGGACCTCAGGGGTCAAGCACCTCAAAATAAGAGCAGTGTAATGTTCACTATCCACACAATGTTCAAGATAGACATTCCACTCCCACTCTGTACAAAAATATATACAGGGCTGGGTTGGAGGTCTTTCAAGAAGATAGACCATATTCTCATGTTCTAGAAGTTTGGACAAAAGTCTGAACCATCTTGTCCAATTTGTTCCATCCAGTTTATTTTTAAGAAGTTTCAATCTAGGTTCAGGAGATGGGATCATCTACAATAAGCAAACAAGCAAAATAAGTACTATGATAAAGCATTTAACAAGGACTTTAAATTAAATGCTATACTCCCACTATTTCCTTAACAAGTTGATAACTCCCAAAACTCAACTTGGAAATATGTGAGTAGGATCCTAATTTCACATGAGGTCTCCGCGACTCACGAGGGTGAGTTGAGATGCACAGAGAGTCCCATGCTTCCTTAGGTAGGCATGCCAGCCAATTGTGCCGCGCACAATTCCTCTTAGTTAAGACAGACTAGGCGCCCTGTGTCCAGCGAGGGCTGGATACAACACAGAACCCTATCCTCTCAACAGCTGCCTCTAGTGATTCATCATGTCAGTGACATATGAAAAACTAGTCAAGTCTGGTCCTAACCGTTATGCCCAGGGCCAACGAATTTCCTTGCGAAGGCACGCCTAGGTTAAAACTGGACTGGGGAAATCATTGTCACCACACACCTTCTAAAGATAAGTGGGTGTGTCCCACGAGGGTGGGAAACAGTTCACAACACCACGGATCGATAGTTTGATGAGGGCTACGCGTTAGAAGGCTATCGACTTGATATTGTATTGAGAGTTTTGCATGTTTTTATTCTTTTCTAGCATGCAGTTTTCCTATGGTTATGGCAGCAAAGGAAAAACATCACAGGCATGCTATGGACAAAATAATAAACCATCACAGGCATGCTAGTTTGGTCGATATGGTCATAGCCCTTTTCATACATATAACTTGTCACGAGCCATGTGACATGTTATCGTGCATCCAAGGGTTGCGAGTCCCTGAAGCAAATCAGCCCATGCCAGAAGCCGAAAGCTAATTGTATGGTCCCCTTCAAGGGGGAGCGCAAGCGGATAAAGCCCCTTTCTAGAGGGGGGCGCAAATGCAATTTTAGGGGTGTCACCCTCATGATCGCATGTAGATCATATGGTTAACTTATGTATAAGCGAAAGGATCTTTAAAGGGATCATACCAACGCCATGAAGTTGGATGTCGGCTTGGAAGAAGAGAGCAACTTTGATCTCCTCCAAAAGTTCACACACAAGGTGAAGATCTCTTACTTCCTTGGCGTCACTTGTGCTAGCAAGGCACCCAAGGTTCCTTGTCGAATGGAAGGAGATGATGAAAGCTTTCTTGGCCGATCCTTCTTCTCGTCAACCTCTACCACCCGAGAGTTCGAGTGTCGTCGAGAGCCAAAGGGGAGATGAGCGTTTTTCCAAGCTTGTGATCGAATGTGGAGACATTCATCACTATGGCAAAACCGAAATGCCATAAATGGTAAGTCTTCAACACATGCGTTATGCGTTCACATGTAGTGAACCAAACGCATATCTCATCTCACAAATGAACCAAGCGCTCACATATGAGCCGGTTCAATGTAGTTGGTCCAATGACCAAACCAAATCAGCCCAAGTATTGGTCCAGACCAAAATAAACCCTAAGGTTCAAGATCTGACCGTTCATCCTTTGATGCTCTTGATCTCCCAGATCTAGCATCCACACTCTCGATCAAAGCTTACCGATCTCAAGCCCTAATCAATCAAACATGATCAGACTGGATCTCACTTACAATCAGAGTATAATCTCCTTTAAACTGAATCAAAACAATCCAGTCCACCCGATCTGACTCAAGTAAGTCATATCACCAAATTGTGCGACCCTAAGGGTTTCCTTTAAATGTCGGTAACGATAACTCACGTCATCACAATCAGTGAGGGGTATCTAGCAACACATCACTGTCTCCCGATATAAAGGAAAGAGTCTTCCAAGACTACACCCAAACCACAGCACAAGTGTGAATCCACTTCACAAGGCATACATGTTTCCTTTGCCACTGGATGTTCTTATTGGACAAGCATGTCAAGCCTGTAACTCCAATACAATGAGCATGATTAGATCAGATGAACATAGTCATCTGGGTATGGCCATACACTATCTCAATCATCTCATACAGGGGGGCCCCTTTAGAACATCACACTCCTTGAACAAGGAGACGGCAATCCTTTATCTATCACTAGTGTCCTAACCTGACTCATGATCATTATCCAAGATAGTCTATAATCATTATGTTTCAAATGATATTGAACTACCTCAAAATAATGACATTCATCATTTAGAAACACAAGTGATCTCAAGTCAGAGGACATGTGCCACTTGTTGCATTCAAGGATTATTCACATTGTGACAAACAATTGAATATCCTAGTAGGGTCTGTCCAGTACATCCAATGTACCCATGAGTCTACATCTTATTTCATGCTCGAAGCATCCTATAAGATTAGCACACATATTAGTCTCAATCATATCAAGGCTGTCTCATGTTCACCAAGATATCTCGACTAAGGACATATGCATGTCAGCCTAGCTGAACAGCTTTGAGACATTATTCAGAAGTACACTTATTACAGCAGACAAGGTAGCAACCTGAATAATAACCATGCCTTTATAAACATAAGAGTTTATTACATGATACTTATACAATCCCAAGGCCTCAAACATTAGCCTTAAGGGCATACCCCAACAGTGTCCTTCCTTCAGCCGCAAGTCCATCACCAAGCTTCCAAAGCTGGTGCCACTCTGATATCGGTTGAAGAAGACACCTTGTTGTCTTTGATGAACCTTAACCTATCTTATGTAAACAGTTCTACATCTATTCTAAGGAAAGATGAAAATTTTACATCAAGAAGGGGGAGAACCACACGCAGGTGGCAGAAAGATTTTACAAGCATTCATCACAGGTGGAAACATGCTTCCACATCACAACACAGGAGGGCACCCGCTATGACCATATTAACCCAAGGAAGAGACAAGTGGCGCATATATAAAATTTGAAAAACCGGAATAATCAAATTTTATCCCCTTATGCGCCAACTCCATCCAAAGCACTCTCTCAATCGAATTTATGCTAAAATTGGGATCAAGTTTCATGATGATTTCATGGACCCTATCGGCTGGCAATTTTGTCAGATCAAGAGACCCGGCCAGTCCGAAGACACAATGCCCGTCCTACTTGACAAAACTACGTGCGCCTTTAGTCTTAAATCCATCATAAACACAATCCAAATTTCGGCCATAAAATTGATAAAAGAAGTTTGGATGAAAGCGCCTTCTAGGTGAATCGCGCATGGATGAAAGAAAAATTTTCCAAAAATTTTTCACACAAGCAAACGTACACCTTGTGTTTCTCGCAAGTACCTCTGATACCACTGTTGGGGAATGCCGGGTGTAATTTAAAATTTTTGCAGTCCCAGGACGCAGCGGAAGAAGCATTACACCCGAAACACATTCCAGTCCCAAGGATCCATGTGAGGGAGAGAACACAAGGATGTGTTAGGGTTAGTACCTTTATTGCTTGTTAGGATGAAGGTGCCAAGTTGAAGACGCCCAAGTGTTCGTCCTCTACAAGTATCCACGCGTCGACTCCTTGATCGTTGCTCCCTTCCACGCTTGGTGCTAGCCTCGGGAAGAGAATCAAGCCTTATCACTCTCTTCAAAACTTGCGCCACCTCCAAGGTAGAAGCGCCAAGAAGAGATGAGGAGGAAGATGATGCGCCAAGTACTTCCTTCTTCTTCTTTGCTTGCGCCACCTCCAAGGTGCGCCTATGGCCAAGGGACGATGAGGGCTTGTGGCAAGAAGACGCCACCAAGCTCAAAGAATCCTTGCGCCAAGAAGATGAGAAGAAGAACAAGAAGAACTTGCTTGCGCCTTTGATGGAAGAAGGAGAGCTCCAAGCCCTCAAGTTGTCGCCACCTTAAACTTCCAATTCTCTCCAAGAGATGTCACTACCAAGCCCTTCTCCAAGTTGCGCCAAGAGGAGAAGAAGGAGAAGAAGGCTTGCGGCTACAAAGAGGAGGAAGGTTGCGCCACCTTGATGTTGTCGCCCTTTGCCCTAGCTCACACCTCTCTATGTTTGTTCACACCTCCAAGGAATCGAACCAACCACCAAGAGGGGGGCCGCGAAGGTCCTATTAATAGGACAAGAGGCAGCAAGGGCAATGGCTAGGATCATGCCAAGTGGGCGGCTAGGATAAAGGAGTCTTGAGGTAAGGAAAGTCTCCAAGACTTTACCATAAACCTCATTCAACCTATCCTAATTTGCCCAATGGCCATATCAGCCCAAGACATGCCTTAGAGGCATGCATTCCATCCAAGGAGAAGGGCTAGGCGCAACATCCATGAAGAATTCGGCTAGGGTGGTTTCTTGGGAGAAATTAGGGTTTGAGGTAAGGTAAGTCTCCAAGACATTACCATATTCCTCACCCTACTATCCATATGCGCCCAAGAACTTCCCATAAAAGTTCTCAAGCCATATCAGCCCCAAGACTTGCCTTAGAGGCAAGTATTCCATCCAAGGAGCAAAGGGGGAGGCGCCTAATGCTTCCTTATGAAGCAACATGCGCCCACTTCACCCCATTATGCCCTTGGTGCCAATGGGGTATAATTCTTCCCCATTATACCCTTATTTGCTTATACTTCTTCATGATAACTAATTATTGGGCCTCATTGGATAATGAGCTAGCCCAAACTTCATGGCATGAGTTGATTAAGCCATTGGATCCAATCCAATGCAACCCTAATCCAAATGTGACCAATCTAGGTCAATTTCGGGTCAACCTGCCAAAAATGAAGTTTGGCTCCAATAACTTTCTTCCAACTCATCAGGCCCATTGGCGCTGATGAAATCTTCCAAATGGATCCAAGTTATCCAATAACTTGATCCAAAGGCTTTTGATTAAAGTAACGTCAAGAGTCTATTGCATGTGACCCCGTAGGATCCATATGACGATGGCAATGATGTAAACATCATAAGTAGTGAGGGGTATCTAGCAACACATCACTACTACCCATGTCATAGGACTTAAGTCATTATGGCAACAACTCCTAACAAGCAACGAGGATTCCCATTGCATTACAGATCCCTTTGCCTAAACTGATATCCTGCCATTGGATTAGTCTCAAGTTTATTATCCAATGTATTGGTCATGACTCAACAAGTGTGGCCACACTCTCCTATCATGCACCAATAAGGTGGGGCGCCCCGAGGTGGATATCATGCTTCCTCGGAAGGAAGGGGCAAATCCTACTATTGGTCATCCATGCCTCTATATGACTTATGACATGCCCAATGACAGTCGTTTTAGTCCCCCAATTACGGAGAGACGTAAGACTGTATCAAAGCATACCCATCATCAAATCTAGACATGAATACCTCAAGTCTAAGGATCAATGCAAACCTCTTGCATGTGAGATTGACTCGTTGACTAGACAAGTCAATCCTCACGGTGGATCACTCCAGTGCATCCAATGCACCTATATGTCTGCGTTACTGTGCCCCGCACCTAACCAGCCCATACACCAGTCTCACATGTACCAAAGCTGTCCCATATCTGCTAAGGTACCTTGTCTGGGGATAGCTTGTGAGAATGGATCCAATCCAAACTCCTGGGACATTATATATGCAATTCAATACATCAACGCAGGTAAAGCAATCTGCATAATAACGACCATGCCTTTATTGATTATATCAATTTCATTAATCTATCAAAGTACATTCAAGCAATGCCTGACCATGTCCATACATTGGTCTGTAGGGCATATACACCAACACTACCAAGCCTTGCCTTGTGCGCTAAGGCCTAGCCTTGCGCCCCAAGCAATGCCTTAATGCATTCACACTATCAATGGGAGAGGGCTAGGCGCATAAAGCTTCCTTAATGAAGCAAATTTGCCATCCAAACCCCATTATGCCCCTTAGGCGCCAATGGGCTTGGCTTCCTCCCCATTATACCCTTTTAGCCTATTGCCTCTTCATGACAACTTATTATTGGGCCTCATTGGATAATGAGCTAGCCCAAACTCCATTACATGGGTTGATTAAGCACTTGGATCCAATCCAATGCAACCCTAATCCAAATATGACCAACCATGGTCAAATACGGGTCAACCTGACAAAAATGAAGTTTGGCTCCAATAATATTCTTCCATCTCATTAGGCCCATTGGCGCTGATGAAATTTCCCAATTAGATCCGAGTTATCCAATAACTCGATCATAAGGCTTCCCGATCAATACGAGAACTCGAGTATCAAGGTGTGCGACCCTGTAGGTCTCTCTGACGTTGGCAGTGCTGACCAAATGTCACCACAAGCAGTGAGTGGCACCTAGCAGTGCATCGCTGCTACCCAAGTCATCGGAATGGATATCGACATTGACATCCCCATCATTGCAACAAGGTACAGATGCATTACAGTCTCTTTGCCGAACTGATATCCGATTGGACAAGTGTGTCACCACTTGTTTTCACCCAATCACATGGTTATGACTAAATCAGGTTCTCACCTAGGTATGGCCATACACTTTCAGTCATAGAACCATAGAGGAGCTCCATGGATATCATACTTCCCTAAGGAAGGGGCAAATCCTATGTCTGTCCATTGACCTTCTATTATGGGTCGTGACATGCTCAATGACAACCGTTATGACCTCCCAACTACGGTGAGGTGTTAGGTTGTATCAAAGCAAGTCCCTAACCATATAGAATGGTCAATGACCTCAAGTCAAGGGATCAATGCATCTCCTGTCACTTGTGAGGATAACTCATGACACCAAGTCATAGCCTCACAGCGGGTCTATCCAGTATATCCTCCAATGATATACCCATGTGTCTGCGTTAGCACCACGTGCCTAACCAGCCCACATACCAGTCTCACAAGTACCATAGCTGTGCCATATCCACTACGGTACATCGACTAGGGACTATAGTTCGAGCACAGATCCAATCTGTCTCCAGGGACATTATCATGTAAGTACACAATCGCAGGTGTAGAAGAACAATGATAACGACAATCCCAGAAAGATATATGAATATTAGAGTCAAGTAGTACAAAGATGGACCAAAACTAGGTCCTAGGGCATATACACCAACAATCTCCCACTTGCACTAAGACCTAGAGGTTGAGCAACCTCAACCCCATATCTCTAGTACGACCATCATGCTTCTCCTGCGCCAAAGCCTTGGTCAGTGGGTCTGCTAGATTGCTCTCTGTGTCAATTCTGCTAATCTTGACATCACCTCTGTCAATGATCTCTCTGATCAGGTGAAATCTCCTGAGTATGTGTTTGGACCATTGATGAGACCGTGGTTCCTTAGTATGTGCAGTTCCCATTGTTGTCATAGTAGAGCTCAATGGGATCCATTGCACTTGGAACCACCTGAAGTTCAGAAAAGAACTTCCTGATCCAAACGGCATCATTGGCTGCCTCAGAAGCAACCACATACTCAGCTTCGGTTGTAGAATTAGCTATGGTGGATTGCTTGAAGCTCTTCCAGCATACAGCACCTCCAACCATCTTAAACAAATAGCTGGTCTGCGATCTGAAGTCGTCAGGATCAGACTGGAACGACTCATCAGTGAAGCCCTGCACACAGAGCTCTTCCAGTCCCCGTAGACCATAAATCCTTAGTCCTTTTCAGGATACTCAAGGATATTCTTTACAGCCACCCAGTGCTGCAGACCTGGATTGGATTGGTATCGGCTGGTTATGCTTACAGCATAAGCCATATCTGGTCTAGTACACAGCATTGCATACATGATTGATCCCACTGCCGAAGCATAGGGAATTCAACTCATGTTATCCCTCTCAGCCTGTGTTGTAGGACACTGGCTCTTTGAGAAAGTAAGGTCATATCTCACTGGAAGGTATCCTTTCTTGGATTGCTCCAAGTTGAACCTCTCCAGGACCTTATCAATGTGGGTACTCTGACTAAGGGCCAAGAGCCTCTTGGATCTATCCCGGTAGATCCTCACGCCTAGAATATAGGCGGCCTCCCCTAAGTCCTTCACCTCGAAACACTTCCCTAACTATGTCTTTACAGCTTGAAGACTAGGGATGTCGTTTCCGATGAGCAGTATGTCATCGACATACATGATTAGAAAATCACCAAGCTCCCACTGAATTTTCTGTATACACAGGCGTCATCTTCACTTTTGATAAAGCCATAATCTCTCACAGCTTCATCAAACTAAAGATTCCAACTTCGAGATGCTTGCTTTAATCCATAAATGGATTTCTTTAGCCTGCAGACCTTATTAGCCTCTGCAGGATGGATGAAGCCATCAAGTTGTGACATATACACATCCTTAGTCAGCTTCCTATTAAGGAACGCTGTCTTCACATCCATCTGCCATATCTCATAGTCATGATATGCAGCTATAGCAAACAGAATCCGAATAGATTTAATCATGGCAACTGGCCAGAAGGTTTCATAATAGTCCACCCCGTGGACTTGTTTAAATCCTTTAGCCACTAGTCTACCCTTATAGGTAACTATATTGCCATCCATGTCTGTCTTCTTCTTGAAGACCCATTTACACCCTATGGGTTTTACCCCATCAGGCAGCTCAACCAAATCCCAGACTTGGTTAGCCGACATGGAATCCATCTCGGATCGCATGGCGTCAAGCCATCTCTCGGAGTCCGGTCCACTGACCGCCTCATCATAGGTTCTGGGTTCATCCTTAATGATGAAGATCCTGTCGCGTTGGGTCGGCAGCGACCCATACCTCTCAGGTGCACGACGAATCCTCCCAGACCTACATAGGGCCTGTGTCTGAGCCTCAGGTTGCCTAGCAACCGGTGCAGGTGGCTCAGGATCCATCTGTGTGTCTTGTGGTTGCACTTGGACCTCATCCAAGTCAAACTTCCTCCCACTGACTTCTTTCATGAGAAATTCTTTCTCTAGAAAGACAGCACCCCGAGCAACAAAAACTTTATTCTCGGTGGGATCATAGAAGTAGTAATCCCTTAGTCTCCTTAGGGTACCCCACAAACATACACTTATCAGATCTAGGTTCTAGCTTGCTAGAATCCTGACGTTTGACATAAGCCTTACATCCCCAGATCCTGATAAACGCGAGATTAGGGCGTCTCCCACTCCACATCTCGTATGGTATTTTGGAGACACTCTTAGATGGAACATTATTCAGTATCAGAGAAGCTGTTTCTAGTGCATGCCCCCAGAATGATGAAGGTAGAGTTGCATGACTCATCATGGATCGAACCATATCCAATAGAGTTCGATTTCTCCTTTCAGACACACCATTCCATTGAGGTGTTCCAGGAGGAGTGAGTTGGGATATGATCCCACACTCTCTCAGATAGTCAAAGAACTCACCGCTCAGGTATTCTCCACCTCAATCTGATCGAAGAGCTTTAATGGATCTTCCAAGCAGGTTCTCTACTTCATTCTTGAACTCCTTGAATTTCTCAAAGGATTCAGATTTATGTCTCATTAAGTAGACATAGCCATACTTACTGAGGTCATCAATGAAGGTAATGAAGTAGTTGTACCCTCCTCTGGCTTGTTTATTGAAGGGCCCACACACATCAGTATGTATGAGATCTAATAAACCTTCTGCCCTCTCACCAATCTTGATGAAGGGCGCCTTTGTCATTTTCCCTAATAGACAAGGTTCACAAGTATGAAATTCCTCCAAGGAACTTGAATCTAACAATCCATTTGCATGGAGTTGTTGGATGCGATTCTTGTTTATATGGGCTAATCGACAGTGCCATAGGAAAGCACCAACTGAACCACTCAGTTTGGTCCTTTTATTGCTTATGTTACAAATAGAACTTTCCATATCCAAGATATACAGACCATTGCACAAAGTACCCTTCCCATAGAACATATTTGCAAATGAAAAAGAACAGGAGTTCTTATTTATTTCAAATTTAAATCCTTTTCTTGCTAAGCAAGGAATGGATACAATGTTCTTTGTAAGTGAAGGTACACAAAAGCAATTATCTAGTTCTAATTGAAGTCCAGAAGGCAAGGAGAGAGTCAAAACGCCTACAGCAACAGCAGCAACCTGTGCCCCGTTTCCAACGCGTAGGTCAATCTCTCCAAGCCGCACCGATCTACTTTTCTTGAGCCCCTGCATATTTGTACAAATATGAGCTCCACATGCGGTATCCAATACCCATGACATAGAAGTAGAAAGATTGACTTCTGTAACATAGATACCTGAGCATGAAGACGAAGCCTTGCCTCTCTTCTTCTCATTCTGAAGTCGTACTATGTCCTTTATTATGTGAGGTGGTCCTCCACACGAGTAGCACTTATTATTCCTGACTCTTTCCATCTTTGTTTTCAATGTATTAGTTAAGCCTTTGGGCTCAACACACTGAATGTTTACTTTAGGAGGGTTGAGCTCAACCAATGCATCAAAGAGCTGCCTTAGATTAGAAATAATTTTAGAGGCACTCTTAGATTCATATTGCCCTCTTAGCTCGGGCGACATGTTGGTTAGCATCAATTGTGCAATCTCCAAAGTATCAGCTTGATGCTTATCATAAGCATCCTTCTCAGCCGCTGAGGCCAGGCATGCAAGTGGCTCAGGAATTGGCTTCTCAAGGACATATAGCTTCCTCTCGAGCTTGAGCACAATTCTCAAGTTCATATACCAATCCTTTAAGTTGGATCCAACCAACTTATCCCTTTCCAGGGTAGATCGCAGTGACCAACTGCTATTGTTCATAGCCATTGTTCTATAACAACCAAGAAACAGCAGATTAGTACTACTTTGAGTCATTTAAACTGGACTTGTTTTAACTGACCATGGCTCCCACTATTTTTAATCGAATTGACAACCCACAAAGTCAATCGAGAAATCCAAGATTTCCTAGTGAGATGAGATCCTCATTCCACACAGGGCTTCGCGTCCCACGAGGTTGGGATGAGATGCACAAAGTGACCCATGTTTCCTAAGGTGGGCGCGCCGGCCGATTGCTCCAAGCAATTCTCCTTTTTGAGACAGTCCAGGCATTTCATGTCCAGCGAGGGCTGGATACAGCATGAAACCCTAACCTCTCAACGATTTCTCTAGAGTTTCATCATGTGCCTAGCACACATGAAAATCTAGTCAAGTCCATTCCTAACCGTTATGCCCAGGGTCAACGAGTTTCCTTGCGAAGGCACGCCTAGGTTAAAACTGGACTGGGGAAACCATTGCCACCACGCAATTTCTAAAGATAAGTGGGTGTGTCCCACGAGGGTGGGAAACAATTCACAACTCCACTGATCGATAGCTTAGTGAGGGCTACGCGTTAGAAGGCTACTAGACTTGATATTTTAATTGAGGGTTTTGTTTAAGGTCTCATCATCTCAGTTTTATCTTATGTCTATCATTAAAGGCATGCAGTCCTATGGTGATAACATAATGATAAAACATCACAGGCATGCTTCTGCAGATAAAAATAAAAGCAGTAAAGAATGATGTGATCATATCCTATTCAAGACATTGAACCAACCCATGCCATGAAAGAGGTTCAACTCTTGTCCTAGAACTCAAGCCCCAAAAACTAGACCTAGCCTAGCCGACCTCTAGCTTGAACTTCAAGGTTGGCTCCAAGCTCCTTCTCTCATGGTTTAGCTCTCAAACCCTAGAGGTACACTTTAAAAGTTCCCCATAGGTTCGGCCAATGCCATGGTCTTCCTCCAAGGAAGGTGCGCCACAATGCAAGGAGCCAAGTTAGCTAGCTCTCAAACCCAAGGGTTCGGCCATGCCTAACTTGCGCCATTAAGCAGGCTTGCGCCTCTTTCTTTGATGCTTGTTGCGCCACTATCCAAGGTATGCATGCGCCAAGTTCCAAGTACATGCGCTACCCTAATCTTCTTCTTAGTTAAAAGCAAAAAGAAAAGCGGCACGCAGGCCTCACGAGGATACATCACAGGCATGCAAAGGGGGGACTTGACTAATGATCACAACATCATGCACAATCAAGGTATTTACTCATGCAATTCTACATGCTCATGAAAAACATAAAATCTGAAATTTTACTTTTTCATAAAACCAGTTTCTTTTTCTCATCTTCTTCTCACAAATCTTTTGGTTAATTGCGATTTATTTTTCATGATGATTTCAGAGATCCTTTCGGCTGGCAATCTTGTCAGATCAAGAGACTTGGCCAGTCCGAAGACACAATGCCCGTCCTACTTGACAAAATTACGTGCGCCTTTGATCTTTAAATCAGACAAGAAAAATAGTCCAAAAATCCAAAAGAGATTGAGAGGATGATAGAAACAAGAAACCCTAATTTTTCTACTTTTAGAAAAATTGTTTGCCATGCATCATGCTATTTACGAAAATAGAGATATGGCATGTGAGCATGAAAGAAAAGCATAAAACATCGTTCGAGTCTTGCAAGTCCCTCTGATACCACTGTTGGGAAACCTCGGGGACATTTTATAATTTTTCAGAGTTATGGACATACATTTTACGCAGCGGAAGAATGTCCCCGAAACAGGCCGGTCCTAAAAAAACCAGTGAAGATCGCAAGCAAGAGAGTCGACACGATGAGTTAGGAAATACCTTAGAGAAAGATGAGGTCAATGTCGTGATAGGCGCCCAAGCGTGCACCCTCTGCAGTCTCACACACACGGATTCCTCGAGTTCTCTTCTTCCATGCCCGGTGCTAGCCTCGGGAAGAAGATCCAAGCCTTGTGCTCCTTCTTCAAAGTATGCGCCACCTCCAAGGTAGATGCGCCAAAGATGAAGAAGGATGAGGGAGAGGGAAACCGCCAAGCATCAAGTTCCTTGCATCAAGAGAGAAGGAAGAAACTTGCGGCTAGGGTTTGGAAGGAAGAAGAAAATGCGCCACTTCTTGGTGTTGTCGCCTTTCAAGCCCTTGCTTTCGCCCCTCCTCTTGTTGTCACGCCTCTAAGGATTGTAACTCTTAAGAGGGGGCGGCTAGGGTCACTTATAAAGATATAGAGGCGGTTAGGGCAAGGGTTGAGATCATGACAAGTGTATGGCTTGGATGAGAAGGTTTGAGGTAAGGAAAGTCTACAAGACTTTACCATAAACCTCATTCAACCTTTCCATAAGCTACCAAGCCTTGCCTTGTGCGCCAAGGCCTAGCCTTGCGCCCCAAGCAATGCCTTAATGCATTCACACTATCAATGGGAAAGGGCTAGGCGCATAAAGCTTCCTTAATGAAGCAAATTTGCCATCCAAACCCCATTATGCCCCTTAGGCGCCAATGGGCGTGGCTTCCTCCCCATTATACCCTTTTAGCCTATTGCCTCTTCATGAAAACTTATTATTGGGCCTCATTGGATAATGAGCTAGCCCAAACTCCATTACATGGGTTGATTAAGCACTTGGATCCAATCCAAGGCAACCCTAATCCAAATATGACCAACCATGGTCAAATACGGGTCAACCTGGCAAAAATAAAGTTTGGCTCCAATAATATTCTTCCATCTCATCAGGCCCATTGGCGCTGATGAAATCTCCCAATTAGATCCGAGGTATCCAATAACTCGATCATAAGGCTTCCCGATCAATACGAGAACTCGAGTATCAAGGTGTGCGACCCTGTAGGTCCCTCTGACGTTGGCAGTTCTGACCAAATGTCACCACAAGCAGTGAGTGGCACCTAGCAGTGCATCGCTGCTACCCAAGTCATCGGAATGGATATCGACATCGACATCCCCATCATTGCAACAAGGTACAGATGCATTACAGTCTCTTTGCCGAACTGATATCCGATTGGACAAGTGTGTCACCACTTGTTTTCACCCAATCACATGGTTATGACTAAATCAAGTTCTCACCTGGGTATGGCCATACACTTTCAGTCATAGAACCATAGAGGAGCTCCATGGATATCATACTTCCCTAAGGAAGGGGCAAATCCTATGTCTGTCCATTGACCTTCTATTATGGGTCATGACATGCTCAATGACAACCGTTATGACCTCCCAACTACGGCGAGGTGTTAGGTTGTATCAAAGCAAGTCCCTAACCATATAGAATGGTCAATGACCACAAGTCAAGGGATTAATGCATCTCCTGTCACTTGTGAGGATAACTCATGACACCAAGTCATAACCTCACAGTGGGTCTATCCAGTATATCCTCCAATGATATACCCATGTGTCTGCGTTAGCACCACGTGCCTAACCAACCCACATACCAGTCTCACAAGTACCATAGCTGTCCCATATCCACTATGGTACATCGACTGGGGACTATAGTTCGAGGACAGATCCAATCTGTCTCCAGGGACATTATCATGTAAGTACACAATCGCAAGTGTAGACAAACAATGATAACGACAATGCCAGAAAGATATATGAATATTAGAGTCAAGTAGTACAAAGATGGACCAAAACTAGGTCCTAGGGCATATACACCAACACTGAAACCCTGAATGAAGCGACAGTAAAACCCTGCGAGGACAAAAAGCTACGGACCTCGGACACAGTGCGGCGCTCGGGCCAATGCCGTATGGCTTCAACCTTAGCCAAGTCAACAGAATGACCCTCATCAGAGACGATGTAACCTAGGAAATGGATGCTAGTGGTCATGAAGGCGCACTTCTTTGTGTTAAGGAAGAGGTGCGCCTTACGCAGAAGGTCAAATGTGGAGCGAAGGTGCTCCAGGTGGTCCTCTTGGCTTCGGCTAAAAATCAGAATGTCGTCAAAGTAGACGACCAAGAATTTGCCCATGTAGGGCTTGAGAACTTGGCTTATGAGTTGCATGAAAGTGGACGGGGCATTGGATAACCCGAATGGCATGAGAAGCCACTCATAAAGACCATCCTTGGTCTTGAACGCGGTTTTCCACTTGTCACCTTCGCGGATGTAGACTTGGTGGTATCCGCTGCGAAGATCCAGCTTAGAGAACCAAGATGCCCCAGAGACTAAATCCAGCATATCATCAAGTCGATGTATAGGGAACCTACACTTGATGGTGATCCGGTTGATGGCGCGACTGTCAATGCACATCCGCCACGACCCATCTTATTTGGGTGTAAGCAATGCAGGGACAGCGCAGGGACTTAGGCTCTCGCGGATGTACCCCTTAATGAGGAGGTCATCCACTTGATGCTGTAATTCAGCGTGTTCAGTAGGGTTCAAATGATGATGGGGCAGATTTGGGAGGGGCACTCCCAGGATAAGATCGATGGCGTGCTGGATCTCCCTATCCGGAGGGAGACCATGGGGCAAGTTCTCCGGGCTAATGTCTGCGAACTCTGCCAAGAGGGCTGAAATTTCCGAGGCTGGTGGAGTGTCTAAAGACAGGGAGGACTCTGGGGATTCGCGCACCATCAAGGCATAAACAACATTGGATTCTGTGGCATCGCGCATAAGCGCAGAGGTCAGCATAAGGGACACAATAGCGGGTGCTTGCGGGGTAGCCAGGGGAGGGACAATGACACCCTTGGAGGTGGACGCGCGCAGTTCCTTGGGTGGAGCTGGGATCAAACGGATCTTTTGGTCACCGTGGTCGAATACATATGTGTTCGACCGGCCATAGTGAACCACATCCCTATTATAGAGCCAATGGCATCCTAAAAGGACATGGGTGACATCCATCGCTGCCACATCACACCACACCTTTTCATGATAGTCTCCAAACGCTATGGGGACTTGACACCGATGGGTGACTGGGAGGCTTGAGTAGGGCTTTGGGTGGGGCTCAAGGGGAAGGCCAAAATGCGTGATCGCGGTCCGGGAGACCACGTTCAAGCTACTACCACCATCGATGACGGTCTTAAATGAGTGCCCGTTGCACTTGATGTAAGTCATGAAGATGCTCGTACGCCTCCAATCCTCGGAGGGTGGGGTATGGACAAAGGTACACCGCACAACCGCAAGTGTGGGGTGACCTGACTCTTCACCACTAGTGTAGCACTTGGCCTCAACATCGTGCTCCACAGGCTCACGGGTGATAGTGGCGACACGGCCGGGGGTCTTGTCCGTGGTGGTGAACTTTTTAGGGCAGCCGCGGGACAGATGGCCCGGCTATAGGTTGTTGTAACAGTTGACTCGACTAGGTAGGCCGACAAGTGGGGCCTTCCCCTTCTCCTCCCAAGTGAGGCGAGAAGGTGGGGCAACGGGGGCTGAACGCCTAGGGGAGTGATGGGCTGCCGGCGCGGGCCGTGGGTCAGAACAAGGCTCGTGGCGCACGGGTCGAGGGTGAGCATGAGGAGGCTCACCCAAATGAGGGCGCCTAGGGGGTTCGGACTCGCTGCGCCTATTCGCAACCCTAAGGTCATGGACGATATCGCGAGCGCGCTGGAAGGTCTGGTCGAATGTCTCTGAGCTATACGTGGGTAGGGCACGACGGATATCTGAGCGGAGACCATTCCTAAACTTCGACAAAACTAACTCGGGGGCCTCTTGTAAGTTACACTGGAGTTGTAGGGTTTCAAAGGTGTGGCGATATTCCTCGACGGTACCCGACCCTTGGTGTAGGCTACTATACTGATCAAGGAGTCGCTGCATATAGGAGGGGGGTACATATCGCTCGCGGTGGCGATACCTCATTTCTTCCCAAGTGGTGATGGGAGGAAGGGCTTGCTGCGCATTTTGGCACTCCACGTTTGCCCAATGCAAATGCGCAGGGCCCTCGAGTAAGGTGCGCACATACCTCATGCGTGATTCGGGAGACCAATTACTAAGGTCAAAGTAAGAGTCGACAGACGTGACCCAGTCAATGAATTGTGACGGGTTGAGACCACCCACAAAAGGCACGGGGGTATTCCGAATGTAGTGGTGGAAGTCGTCATTCAAGTGAGGACACTCTACATGGTGTCGAGCTGGGCCCCCTTGCCCGGCCCAAGTGTGCCCAAAGCGACCATTGGGTTGGAGCCCTTGTGCGGCCCACACGTCGTCCTCATCCAGGGGTTCGTTCCCATAACCAAGGTCCCCCCTGGACCTCATGAGGTCTCAGGTGACCGGACTCATCCTCCAAGACTCGCGGCCATAGGGGCGCGGTGATCGGAGGCAACTCTGTAGTCAGTGGGGCTGGGTTTGCGGATGAAGGTGGGTTAACCGGGTTGGAGCGTCTATGCTCTGATGGATATGGGCGACTTGTGTGGACATGGATCCCAACCATGATTTGATGAAACATCATGCTTGTATTCCCTTCGTGGGATTCCAAGCGCGTGGACAACGCATCCAACTTGGCGTCTATAAGCGCTTCAAACGCAGCCAAAGAGTCTAAATGGATTCTATTCCCTTCCGAGGGATGGAACGACATTTGAGTTTCAGGGATGGTGTCTGGAAATTGGGACGACATAACTTGCGACCGTGTAGTCACCATGCACAAACAAGGCCGAAAATGACTATGTATAGGATGCTGAAAACGCAGAAACGGTGTTGAAATATGCTATGCAATGGTCGGACCGTGGAACGATAAGAATCGAACGCACAACGTGCTTTCATACCAAAATTGATGTAGCTACTATAGGAGGGATGGTCCTGAAAGCCGTACTCTAAGGGTTTACACAATACATGCGAAAACGGGAGAGTGTCTTTAGATGAGGGAAGTGAAAATCACTTCGGAAGTGCAGTAGAAAGCACGATTAAATCAGCGTCGAGTTCGATCGGGCCAACACGAATGAGAAAGAACACAACGGCACGCAACTACAGAATATAACGCACTAACCTCGTAGCAATTTAACACTCTCACACGGCAGATTTTAAGCTCAGCACGTCGCAATGGGAAGTAGCAGATTCGCAGGGCATAGCTCGCACGGCTATGTGCCTGAAACAAACCAAAGAACAACGGAACATCCACGTCTCCGGTGAACGGATACCCGTGGAAGATCGGAAATCGTAATGGAAATGAACACGAAGGAATGAGAAGACAGGCGGACCTGACCCACGAGCGGCGGTGGGATTTACTTTACTACTTTGAAAACCAGGAAGGAAACACTTCGGAGTCGAGGCACCGACCACGACTCTTACAAACTTCGAAGGCGAAGCGCCAACTTCGACCTCTACAAGCGCTGGAGGCTCTCAGCTCACCAGGAGTACTCTACCACCAAGAGAACTAAAGAAAACAACACCCCAGCCTCCTCCTTTTTAGAACAAGAGGGGAGGGAACAAGACAAAGTAGAAAAAGTCAAGCTACTTTAACAACTAACTACCTAAAAGTGGTTAAGCTGGCACACAAGACAAAATAAAATATAATCCTACCAACTACCATCTACTTTTGCAGGACGTAGGTACTTCTGGTCTTCGTACGGAGGTGGTTGGGCGGTCAGACACGTTCGGAGCAAACCGCGACAAAGCAGCAGAATTTTGATGTCGTTGGCTGGGTTACGACGGATGTGGCGCGCTCTTGGGCCGTATTGCTAAGATGATTGCGTGGCCCCTCAAGAGTTGGGCCTTTAGGTGGATAGCCGCCCATGCCCTTGGGAGGTGGGGCTTCGGTGTGGATCGACAATGGGCTGATAACTCCTACGAAGCGGTCCGGCGGTGAAGAAGTGCGTTGAGATCGCCGTACCTCCACCTTGTTGGGCTCCTTCGGACCCTCCATGGAGGGTTCAACGTGGTACGGAGGGTCATCGGGGCAATTCGGTGACTTCTTCGGGCTGTTGTCCGCAGGACTCACGGGGCGAGGTTTTTGTCATTGGGTACCCCGAGGAACATTTTGTGGAAAATTTAACTTGTGCATGCGAAACTTTAGGAAGTTGTCTGCAGGACCCTCGGGGCGAGGTTTTCGTCACTGGGTACCCCAACGAACTTTCTGTAGGGAATCTAACTTGTGGATGTGAAACTTCGTGTAGTTGTTTGCAGGACTCTCGGGGCGAGGTTTTTGTCACTGGGTGCCCCGAGGAACTTTCTATAGAAAATCTGACTTGTGCATGTGAAGCCGCCCTCGAATCGGGTAGTTGCCCGCAAGAATCACGAGGCGTGACTTCCGTCGCTGGGTACCCCGAGGAACTTTCTTTGGAAAAGTTTTGGGGCACCATCGGGGCTAGATTTTCCCCTTCTTTCATGTTGTATGCTCCTGCATCATCTTCCGCTGCACACTCTAAGGAGTTCTCCTCCGGAGGACTAGGGGTAGAGGTTCGTCGGGGTCTGAGGGCTCCTCTAAAGGACCGTAGAAAGGAAGCAGATCCACCACGTTGAAGACTAGGTGGATGCCCATGTCCTCAGGTAGGTCCAGTACATAGGCGTTGGAGCCGATCCCCCGCACCACCACATTTGGCCCCATGTAACATGGCCATAGCTTAAAATGAGCCCTGTTTGACACTCGCTCGGGGTGGATGCACACCCTCACCAACTCACCCACAGAAAAATGATGTGGCCTACGGTGCTCGTTGGCCTTCAACGCATTATGAGTGTTGCCCAAAAAGATACAATGTCAAACTTCATCATGCAAGGTAGCTACATGCTGGGCAAAGGAGAATGCATACTCAGATAAAGGGGATTCCATGGGTAGCTCATGCAGGTCAATAGGTTTGCAGGGTTGATGGCCCGTAACGATCTGGAAGGGACTAAGACCCGTAGACCTATTAGCCGTGCTGTTACACGCGAATTCCGCCATGGGGTGAGTGGTGTCCCAAGATGATGCATTGCATTTTGGTAGTGTTTTTCCGTTGTATTTCATGTCAAATCTAGACTTATTCGAACAATTTTATACTCATTATAGCCTTATTTCCTTCATATCTTCGGAATCATCACTTTTTGGAACTTTTATGGAATTTCAGGTAAAAACACCCTTTTCTTGACATATTCTGAATATTCTGAGGCCATGGGACGATTTCTTGCGTGAAAACGAAGCCGCCCGTCAAATTTGAGTTCATTCAGAGTTTGCCTGAGAATCACGGCTAGGTGAACCCCATGGGGTTCACCATCCCAGTCGCCAACCAGCGAAACTCACCGAGAGCATCATGGCCAGGTGAACCCCACGGGGTTCACCAGAATTCCTTCAGGCCGAAAACAGTCTAGAGGACATCACAGCTAGGTGAACCTGGTGGAGTTCACCGATCTTCTTCAGCCGAACTCACAGAATGAATCACGGCCAGATGAAACCGGCGAGGTTCACGCGTGATTCTGATCTAGGGTCGCTCACGGACTCGACCTATTCTCGGTTTTCCTTCGATTTCTCACCCGTTCAGAGTCCAAATTCGGCAAGTAAGGTGTCTATGGAAAGCTCTTTTAGAGCCGAAAGTAGAGGATATAAAAGCCCAAAATTTTATGCCCTAGACATCAAGGAATCACATGACGAAGTGTGGCGGGTGGAAGAACAAGGTGACAACATGAGTTCGAGGTGATTTTCGGAGATTGAACCATCGGAGCTACACGATTCTTGCAGATTTACTTCGGTTTATCCTCTCCTATCCTTTAGAAACTCTTTCTTGTAATCTTCCTATGTTAAAAGAGAGATTTTTGAGCGTAACAATGATGATTGTAGCGTAAACCCTATTTCGGGGCTTGGTTTAAACCCGTTGACGAATTTAATCGCAAACTTTATCTTTATTACGTTGTTTGATTGTGTTGTGAGCATATTTTACTTTGACGTGTTTATTTCATAATTTTACCTTGGCTGAGTATTTTCACGCGTTAGACGTTACGATTCATATCAAGAGAAGGATTGTAAGGGTGGATTCCCTTAGTAAAACTTGCGAAACCTCGACACGAGAGTGCTTGGTCTTCGCTCGAGGATTTTATATTCTACCATAGAACTCATTGGGTTCGTCTTAGAATGATCCACCGCGAGAGTAGGAGGTCGTCCTAAGTTGAACACCGGGGTGTACACTCGAGAGAGGGCACCTTGTACCTTAGGGTTAGATTCCTTGTGCAAAATCAACAATCCAAATAACCGACATCTGCCTTGTGCGATTAAAGTAGTCATCATGGTGAAAACCAAAGCCCTGATTTCTCTCTAATATTTAGTCCCTACCGTTGTAGCGTTGATTACTTGTTTTCAATTTCTGCTTTCAAAACCTAACTTCATTTCACCTAGCTATTAGGACTCGAATTTTCTGGTACTCAACCCTGTTCCCTGTGGGATTCAATATCTTTTATATTACTTCGACATAACCGTGCACTTGCGGTACGTGTCAATTTTTGGCGTCGTTGCCGGGGAAGAACGGTTGATATTAGTATACTTTCAAGAATTGGTAAACTAGGCCTTAGGTTAGATTTTCTTTACTGCACTACTATTTTCTTTTTCCTTTTATTTACTTGCTATCTTATAACTTTATAATTTTGACTGACCATTTTATGCGAATAAGTTCTAGGGCAGGTACATTCATTGATATTGATCCAGAAATTGAGCACACCTTCAGGACAAGAAGGAAGCAAAATCAAATTCTGAAGAAAGAAGTCATGAACCATCCAGAAGGAGAAAATCTGATGGAGCACATTCAGCTTGATGTGAACAATGACCGGGTACCACAACCAATGGGGAGCAACTATAACAACAGGACATTGAAATATTACTCTACTCCTTACACTTATGGTGTTCAATCAGGAATTACTAGGCCTGCTGTTGAGGCCACTAACTTCAAAATAAAACCTGCTCTTCTTTCTTTGGTGCAACAAAACCAATTTGGTGGTTCTCCTCTTAAGGACCCCAACATGCACCTCTCTATTTTTCTAGAATATTGCGATATGTTGAAAATTAACGGTGTGTCTGCTGATGCTATCAGGTTACGACTACTTCCCTTCTCTCTAAGGGATAGGGCGAGAGCTTGGCTGCACACACTACCTGCTGCTTCGATAAGAACATGGGGAGAGCTTTTTCAAGCCTTTCTCTCCAAGTACTTCCCTCCATCAAAGACAATTCAATTGCGAAATCAGATAACGAGTTTCATGCAAAAGGATGGAGAGTCTCTACATGAAGCTTGGGAGAGGTTTAAAGAGCTCCGAAGGATGTGTCCACTTCACGGAGTTGAAACCTGGGTTTTGATCCAAACGTTCTACAGCGGTTTGGATTACACCACGAGACTTACAGTGGATGCTGCAGTAGGAGGCGCTTTGATGAATAGGAGAATTGAGGATGCTATGAACCTTCTCAAGGACATGGCGATTAACCATCACCAATGGACATCTGAGAGAGGTACTTCTACCAAGAAGTTAGGTAAGTATGACCATGACTCTTTGACTGCACTCATGGCTAAAGTTGATAAGTTGACTAGGAAGCTTGATTCTTGGTCTGTTAATTCAATGGAAGTTAACACTATTTCTTGTGAGGTATGTGGAGTTGTAGGTCATGCAGGGGCAGATTGCCAGGCAGGAGATGGACAGATGGGTGCGATCAACTTTGAGCAATTGAATGCTATTGGAAATTTTAACCCGAACAATAATCCATACTCCAGCACATTCAATCCAGGGTAGCGCAACCAACCAAATTTCTCTTACCGGACAACTCAGCCGAATCAGCGTAGACAAGTTCCACCACAACAAGCCCAGCCCTGCAAGGAAACTTTAGGCAGCTCCAACAGAATAATTTCAGACCGCCAGGATATCAGGCTAGGAACTTCAATGCACCACCATCACAGCCAAGGCCCAATAATGATTCAAATTTGAGCTAGCAACTTGAAGGACTTACAGACATGATGAAGATGATGATGACAAGGATGGACTCCCTAGAAACACACAATAAAATGCTAGAGAGCCAGCTAGCCCAGCAAGCTATCTCATCTTCGAGAGCTCCAGGGAAGCTACCATCCCAGCTAGAGGTAAACCCGAGGGAGCATTGCAATGCAATCTCCACTCAGAGCGGCAAGCAACTTGAAGATCCAAAGATGTCGACCGATGAAAGGATAGATGAAGTGATACCAAAACCTGTGGAACCGCATTCAAATGAAACATCAGTGGCACCTGAACCAGTTGAAGAGGAGCGGCCCTAAGACCATAGAGTATGTTTAATTAGATCATGCATTCAGCAGGTTACGAATATTCCAAACCAAGCATGAATTTGACTTCAAGAATTAAGCCCAGCTTTCATTGGATCAAGATTTGGATATCATGTTCAGAAATTGGATCTAAATTATTCAACTGAAGCATGGTGAACATAATTAAAATATGGCAACAAGAGATTGGAAACTAGAGAAGAGACAGCTCACCCACTCTAAATGTCACATAGTCCTCTATGCGAAGTCCGGATACGTGAGAGGAGTAGGTGGAGGGACGGGAGAGAGGCTTACTTCTTCTTAGAGCATGAACCCATGGACCTTGCGCTCTTCCCTATCACGGGCGAACACCATAATCATGGTCTGGCCGTGATTCTCACTGTGATGCAAACAAATGCTTGGCTTTGTTTCCCTATTCTCCATAAGGTATGCCTAAAATATAGAATAAATCTCAATCAACAAAAACCTCCATGAAAACAAAACAAAACACATCAAAATCCACCTATAAGAGTTTTCAACTAAAGCAAAAAAATCAACACATAACAGAAATAAATAAGCAAAAACTTGGGCTGCGTCCCAAGGAGCGCTAGTTTTAGGTCTATAGCTCGACCATAAACAGTGTTTATCAACCCACACCAGATGAATCAAAAAGGGTGAGAACAACCATTTTGTCAGTTCGGTCATCCTGATAATAGTGTTTTAGTCCCTGGCCATTCACAATAAAACTTCCGGTATGCTCTGCCCAAATCTTGATATCCCCATGAGGATATACTTGTTGCACAGTGAAGGGTCTTGACCACCTTGTTCTTGACTTTCCATGAAACAATCTTAGCCTAGAGTTAAAGAGCATAACTCTATCACCTTCAAGAAATTCTTCTTTGATAATGCGCTGGTCATGCCATTACTTAGTATGTTCTTTGTTCAGATTAGTGTTGACTATCATTTGATATGTAGAGTTGTTACCAAGGAACTAATGGTGAGGGTTGCTAGGAAGGCTCTTGTACTCAATCTTCTTTTCTTCTATATCTCCTAATATCACTTTAGAAAGAGTTTCCAACTTCGATGACTTGGACTCTAGAACTGGGTGCGAGTCCAACAATAGTGAATATTCAGTAGTGTGGTCATTAATGTCTCCATCCTGAGCATCAAGCAAACATAGTTCTAGCAGGTTGATGTCTCTCTTGTACGGTTCAATGAGCTTCACATCTCTCTCTATGATATCAATGTGGCAACATGTACCTACAAGAGAAGGTTTCTTTAAAGAGTCTGATAAATTAAATTGTACAACATTCTCACTGATGTTTAAATCCAATTTTCCATTTTTGACATTGACCACTGCACCAGCCGTGGCAAGGAATGGTCTCCCAAGAATGATAGGTAATCTGTCATCCTCATCAATCTCTAGCACAACAAAATCTATCAGAATAAAATAATTGCCTACTTTGACAGGGACATCCTCCACAATCCCAATAGCTCAGCGGATCGATCTATCAGCCAACTATAGTGAAATGGTGGTTGACTTCAAGACTCCTAAATTCATCTTCTTGCACAAGGACAGGGGTATCAAACTAACACTCGCCCCTAAGTCACAAAGGGCCCGCTGGAATGTCATCTCCCCAATTTGGCAGGGTATGGAAAAACTGCATAGGTCCTTGAGATTTTAGGGGGGTTTGTTCTGGATAATCGCCCTGCACTCCGTAGTAAGTGCAATAGTTTCTTGCTCCTCTAGCTTTCCTTCATTAGACAGGATGTCTTTCAGAAATTTGGCATATGTAGGCATTTCTGACAATACATCGACAAAAGGCATGTTAATATAAAGCTTTTTTAGAACTTCAAGAAACTTACCAAATTGCTTGTCTAGCTTGGCCTTGACTAATCTTTGTGGAAAAGGAATGGGGGGTTTGTAGGCAGGTGTTCCTACATAAGGTCTCTCCTCTTTAACAGGTTCAGGTATTACCGATGCTTTCTCTTGGTTCAATTCCCTTGTATCTTGATTTACAGCCTCTTGCATCTCATCACTTGGCATCTTTGGGTCCTCGAGTTGCTTCCCACTTCGAGTGGAGATTGCATTGCAATACTCCCTGGGGTTGACTTCAGGTTGGGATGGGAGCTTTCCTGAAGGTCTAGTAGATGAGCTAGCTTGCTGGGCTAGCTGAATCTCCTACATCTTTTTGTGGACCGCTAAGGAATCTCCAGCACTACTTCATTTTGTTTGATCTGTGCCACCACAAAAGTCTCAAGTAGGGACTCCAGATTTGACTTTGGTGGTGGAGTGTAAGTCCTAGCTTGGAACCTTGAAAATTGCCTGTAATTTTCCTATGGTGGTTGTGGTGGTTGTGCCGGTTGTTGTTGCACTAGTTGGGTAGTCTGGTATGAAAAGTTCGGGTGGTTGTGCCATCCTTGGTTATATGTGTTGGAATATGGGTTATTTACCGGGTTAATGTTTCCAACTATATTCTGTGTTCAGAATGAATCATGACCAACTGACCAATCCCCAGCTGGCAATCTAGGCCTGCATGGCCTACAACCCCACATAACTCACAAGATATAGAATTAGCATCATTGGAGTTAATTGGAAAAGAATCCAACCTCTTGGTTAAAGAATCTACCTTAGCGGTTAATGAAGTCAAGACATCAACTTCATACTTACCTGATGCTCTAGAAGGCATACCTCTTTCTGATGACCATTGGTGGTGGTTCATCGTCATATCTTCCAAGAGGTTCATGGCGTCTTCAACTCTTTGATTCATCAAGGCTCCTCCAGCTGCAGCATTAACAGTGAGTCTTGAGTTATAATTCAGTGCATTGTAAAATGTATGGATTAACACCCAAGTCTCTATGGCATGGTCCGAGCACATTCTCTGCAGCTCCTTAAATCTATCCCACGCCTCATACTGAAAGTCCCTAAAGGGGGAGGGGCGAAAACCCTAATAGGCGCATATCAGAGTTTTCACAAGCGGAAGCTAGGGTTTCGATCGGTTTGCATGTCATATAATTAACTTGTAAAACTTGTATAGATCAAAAGAGAGATCATACCAATGCCATTTCTTGGATGGCGACTTGGAAGCAAAGAAGCGTGTGCTTCTTCTCCAAAGCGTGCGCACACAAGATGATTGATGGCTTTCTCCTTGTCGTTCCTTGTGCTAGCAAGGATCTCCAAGTCTCTTGATCGTGTGAAAGGAATGTGATGATGTCTTTTGCTTGTCACACAACCTCCTTGGCGTGAAGACTCTCCTCACACAAGAGAGGCATCGAAAGGAGAAGAGAGGCGAGCGTTCATCTCGAACGTGAGGCGTGAAGTCTATTTTGGAAACCATGACTTCCTAAAATAGCAAGTCATCACTTCATGCGTTCATGCGTTGATGAACCAACCGCAAACTCCTTCTTTTGAACCATGCGCTCATATGATGAACCGGTTCAATTATATTTGGTTCAAAGACCAAATCAAACCAAGCCTTGGTCTAGATCATATAAAACCAAATGGCTCAAGATCTAACCACACATCTCTTGATGCTCTTGATCTCATCGATCTAGCATCAGTTCTCGCGATCGAAGCTTACCGATCTCAAGCCCTAATCAATCAAACATGATCAGACCAGATCTCACTTACAATCAGAGTTTAAACTCCTTTAAACTGAACCAAAACAATTCAGTCCACACGATCTGACATAAGTAAGCCATATCATCAAATTGTGCGACCCTAAGGGTTTCCTTTAAATGTCGGTAACGATAACTTACGTTATCACGAACAGAGAGGGGTATCTAGCAACACATCATTGTCTCCCGATATAAAGGAAAGAGTCTTCCAAGACTACACCCAAACCATAGCACAAGTGTGAATCCAATTCACATGACATACATGTTTCCTTTGCCACTGGACGTTCTTATCGGATAAGCGTGTCAAGCCTATAAATCCAATATGATGAGAGTGGTTAGATCAGATGAACATAGTCATCTGGGTATGGCCATACACTTTCTCAACCATCTCATCCAGGGGGCCCCTTTAGAACATCACACTCCAATCAAGGAGAAGGCAATCCTATATCTATCACTAGCGCCCTAACATGACTCATGTTCATTATCCAAGATAGTCTATAACCATTATGTTTCAAATGATATTGAACTACCTCAAGACAATGCCAATCATCATTTAGAAACACAAGTGATCTCAAGTCAGAGGAAATATGCCACTTGCTTGCATATAAAGATTATTCACATTGTGACAAGCAATTGAATATCCTAAGTAGGGTCTGTCCAGCACATCCAATGTACCCATGAGTCTACATCTTATTCCATGCTCGAAGCATCCTATAAGATTAGAACACATATTAGTCTCAATCATATCAAGGCTGTCTCATGTTCACCAAGATATCTCGACTAAGGACTATACTGCATGTCAGCCAAGCTGAACAGTATTGAGACATTATTCGGAAGTATACATATGGCAGCAGATAATGCAACAACCTGAATAACAACCATTGCCTTTATAAACATAGAGTTTATACATGATACTGATATAATCCCAAGGCCTCAAACATTAGCCTTAAGGGCATACCCCAACAATCTCCCACTTGCACTTAATCTAATGGTTGAGAAATCTCAAACCCATATTATTACAGTGCTTCTCATGCTTCTGCTGCGCTAGAGGCTTTGTAAGCGGGTCAGTTAGATTGTCATCTGTATGAACCTTGCAGATCTTGATCTCTCCTCGATCAATGATCTCTCGGATCAAGTGAAACCTTCTCTGTATGTGCTTGGACTTCTGGTGCGACCGTGGTTCCTTTGCTTGTGCTATTGCTCCAGTGTTATCACAGAAGATAACCAAAGGATCTGAACTCGAAGGAACAACACCAAGTTCTTGAACGAACTTACGAATCCACACTGCCTCCTTGGATGCTTCCGAGGCTGCAACATACTCGGCTTATGTTGTGGAATCAGCAACAATTGATTGTTTGAAACTTTTCCACACCACTGCTCCTCCATTCAAGCTAAAAACATAGCCTGATTGCGATCGGAAATCATCCTGGTCAGATTGGAATGAAGCGTCAGTATATCCTTCAATACTGAGTTCTTCCTGACCTCCATAAATCAAGAACATATCTTTGGTCCTCCGAAGATATTTTAAAATGTTCTTGACTGCAATCCAGTGTGCCTTTCCTGGATTACTTTGGAATCGACTGGTCACGCTTAACCCGTAAGCGACGTCTGGGCGAGTACATAACATCACATACATAATGGACCCAATAGCCGAAGCATAAGGCGTATTGTCCATTTCATCTTTCTCAGTCTGTGTTTGTGGACACTGACTCTTTGAAAGATTCAGACCATGTCTGACTGGAAGATATCCACTTTTAGAATTTTCTAAATGGAATCTCTCCAGGACTTTATCGATGTAAGTACTCTGACACAGCCCGAGAAGCCTCTTAGATCTATCTCTGTAGATCCTCACACCTAATACATAGGCTGCTTCTCTTAAATCTTTCATCTGGAAACATTTTCTTAACCATGCCTTGACGGCATGCAGTTCAGGAATATCGTTTCCAATGATCAAGATATCATCGACGTAGAGGACTAGGAAAGTAATCACGCTCCCACTAAACCTCTTATATACACACGGGTCATCTTCATTCTTGATGAAACCAAACTTACAGATTGATTCATCAAAACGAATATTCCAGCTTCTCGATGCTTGTTTAAGTCCATAAATAGACTTCTTTAATTTGCATATTTTATGACGATCTGAAGGATTGATGAAACCTTCAGGTTGTGTCATATACACATCCTCTTCTAGTTTTCCATTAAGGAAAGCGGTCTTCACATCCATCTGCCAGATCTCATAATCATAATATGCCGCTATCGCGAGAATAATCCGAATAGACTTGAACATGGCTACAGGAGAGAAAGTTTCATCATAATCTATCCCGTAGATTTGTTTGAAACCTTTCGCAACTAGCCTGCCTTTATAGGTAACCACGTTACCATCCATGTCAATCTTCTTCTTGAAGATCCACTTACAGCCTATAGGGATTACTCCCGGAGGCGGATCAACCAAATCCCAGACTTGGTTATCTGACATGGAGTCCATCTCGGCTCGCATAGCTTCAAGCCATCTCGCTGATTCCGGTCCACTGACCGCATCCGCATAAGTGAGGGGTTCATCATCAATGATGTAGACTCCGTCATAGCGCTCAGGCTGTCGACAGATCCTTCCCGATCTTCGCGGTTCCCGTGATATCTGAGCCTCAGGTTGGTCAGTAACCTGTTCTATTGGCTCAGGCTCATCCAACTGTGCTTGACTACTTTGTCCTTCCTCTGGATTCTCATCCAGCTTTATTTCTTTCCCACTGGCCTCTTGCAGAAGAAATTCCTTCTCAAGAAAAATAGCCGTACGAGCAACAAATACTTTGTTCTCCTTGGGATCGTAGAAATAATAACCCTTAGTTTCTTTAGGGTAACCGACAAAGATACATTTATCAGATCTGCTCTCCAGTTTCCCAGAGGCGAGCTTTTTGACATAAGCCTCGCAACCCCAGATTTTAATAAATGTCAAGCTCGGCTGTTTCCCATACCATAACTAATATGGCGTCTTTGAAACGGCCTTGGATGGCACTCGGTTTAGTACCTTTGCAGCTGTTTCCAGTGCAAATCCCCAAAAGGAGTAAGGTAGAGTAGCCTGACTCATCATAGAACGAACCATATCCAGTAAGGTTCTATTTCTCCTCTCGGACACACCATTCCATTGCGGTGTTCCTGGCGGAGTGAGCTGTGAGATAATCCCACACTCCTTCAGATAGTCAGTAAACTCTCGACTCAAGTATTCTCCACCTCGATCTGAACGAAGTGCCTTGATATTTCGGCCTAGCTGATTTTGTACTTCATTTTTGAACTCTTTGAACTTGTCAAAAGATTCACTCTTATGTCTCATTAGATAGACATAACCATACCTACTGAAATCATCAGTAAAGGTAATGAAGTATGAATAGCCACCTCTGGCATGTTTACTAAATGGCCCACACACATCACTGTGAATGAGGTCAAGTAAACCTGAAGCCCTTTGACCTTTGTTAGAAAAAGGAGTCTTCGTCATTTTGCCCATTAAACAAGCTTTGCATGTATCAAGCTCCTCATAGGAGAATGATCCCAGCAGTCCATGGTCATGCAACCGCTTAATGCGCTTCTTGTTAATGTGGCCTAAACGACTATGCCATAGCAAGGTGCTGTCATCAGCATACTTGGCTTTCTTATTATCAATTTGTTGTATAGAACATTCCATGTCCAACATGAATAACCCATTGTTAATCGACCCAGTAGCATAAACAATATTATCAAAAGAAATATAACACTTTGAAGTTTTGCATTCAAAGGAAAACCCTTTCCTGACAAGAGCAGGAATAGAGATAATATTCTTAGTTATGCTCGGTACGAAATAACAATTGTCCAGTTCTAATACAAGACCAGATGGTAAAGAGATGTGATATTCTCCTACAGCAACAGCAGCAACCCGTGTCCCGTTTCCTACTCGTAGGTCCACCTCATGCTGTCCCACCTGTCTTCTTCTCTTGAGTTCCTGTACATTTGAACAAATGTGAACTCCACATGCAGTGTCCAACACCCATGAAATAGAAGAAGAAGATACCATGACTTCAGTCACGAAAATACCTGAGCCAGAAGTGAAAGGCTTGCTTCCCTTCTTATCTCCTTGGAGCGCTTTACAGTCCTTCTTCTAGTGACCCAGCTGGCCACAATGGAAACATCTGTATTCCTTCGACCGCTTTATCTTTTGCTATAGAGCCTTGTTGTAGCTCTTGATAGGGGCTTTGCCCTTCTTCCCCTTCTTCTTGTTCCTAGAAGGAACCATTAGGACAGAGGATGAAGGCTTTCCCTTCTCAAGAGTCTGCTCTGTAGTATAGAGCATGTTCAGTAACTCCGCCGGCGTACAGTCGATCTTGTTCATATTAAAATTAATGATGAATGGATCGAAAGAGGCCGGGAGAGACTGCAGGATGATGTCTACAACAAGCTCCTGATTGATGGTGTGTCCCAGTTTCTCTAGAGCCTCCTTGTACCCAATCATCTTGAGTACGTGAGCTCCCACTGGACTCCCTTCAGTCAGTTTGCTCTGAAAGAAAAGTTTTGTCAAGTTATAGCGTTCAGTCCTTGCCTGTGCAGCATACAGCATCTTGAGATTTGCTATAATTTCAATAGCAGATAAATCTTCATGCTGACGCTGAAGCTCTGGCGTCATAGACGCAAGCATAAGGCAAGCGACATCAATGCTATCATTGACATGCTTCTCATAAGCTTCCCGAACCGCCCTTGCGGCGTTCGCAGCGGGTTGAGGCGGTATTGCCGTCTCGAGGACATACAGCTTCCTCTCAGCCTTAAGAACAATCTTAAGGTGTCCGTACCTGTCTGAGAAGTTTGGCCCAGCAAACTTCTCCCTTTCCAGTAAGGATCGCACATTGAACGCTGTGGTGTTCGTTGCTGCAGTAATCTACAATATTGCAAGAACAACAAGGTCAGTATCAATGTTAGAATCAATCCAGGACTTAAGAATGATTCTTTTCTAACTATTTTATCTGACTGAAAAATCCAGTAAAATAGTCCGAAAGAGTAAAACTCTTTTAGTGAGATGGGATCCATATTTCATACTTGGTCTCCGCGTCCCGCTCAGGCGAGATAAGATGCACAGAGAGTACAAGCACTAATCTCTGGTAGGCAATCCCTGCCAATCGCCAACCCGTGCGATTCCCCTTCATCTGGGCAATCCAGCAGACTGTGCCAACTGAGTTGGTACAACACAGTCTCTGATCCCACAGATGGCTGCCTCCATATGGCTACCATATGCTCAATATGTAGCCTACATGGTGCCTCCATATGGCTACCATATGCTCAATATGTAGCCTACATGGTCAAGCTGACCTGACCTACTCCCTGGACCACCACGTGCTATGCTGAGCAACGAGAAGCGATAAATCCCTTCTCTGTAACACGCAGGTGTAATCGCACACCGTCTGAAGATAGATGGGCGTGCCCACTGAGTGGGTACAACACGGCCCCAACGATAGTCAGAACAGTGAGGTTTCGCGTCAGAAGGCTTACGTGCTTGATATTCATCGTTGGATTTTAACGGTCCTTTTATCTTCTTAACTATCATGCAAATTCTATGGTGATAGCAGAAGAATAAATCATGCAGATATAAATTTACTTAAACAGTAAATAGAAAGCATGATGATCTTATGTGGTAAAAGCCCATTAAGCCTAAGTTAGACCTTAAATTAACTTAAGTCTTCACTTGAGCTCTTCATGGGTCTTTATCATTTCATCTGGCCCAACCCAGGCCAAAGCGCCCTGTGCAGCTGAGATGCGCCCACCAGGTAAAATGCGCCTGTCCTAGAGTCGAACCCTAGACCTCCCACTGGTGAAGCCACTTGCTGCATGCGCCTCTGCCATGTGTGCTCTGTGCTCATGTCTGATTAAATTACATTTTAATCTATCTAGACATGATTTGACTCGCAGGTCAATTACACATTAATATAAATTGAAATGTGATTCGCAGTGAAGAAACCCCTTAAAATGGGGGGCAAAAACCCTAGTCATGGCGCTAATGAAAAATATGCTAGCGGAAGCAAGGGTTTAAGATCATTTGCATGCCATATGTTCAACTATAACCGATTGAATAGATTGAGAGGGAAATTCATACCAACGCCATATGCTTGGAAGTCGGCTTGGATGAAGAGAACAAATTAGATCTCCTCCACAAGTTCACACACAAGATGAAGATGCTTACTCCTTGCGGTCCCTTGTGCTAGCAAGACACCCAAGCTTTTTCTTTTGTCGAATGGAAAGGGGGTGATGAGATGATTCCCTCTTGGCCGAGAGCTCCTCTTGCCAAAGCTCCTCTCTTTTTCCGATCGCCCAACCAAAGAGCTAGGCGTTGAAGCAAAGAGCAAAACGCATATGCGTTTTTGGCGTTGGAGCAAAAACCGGTTTGATTACTTACCATAAATGGAAGACAATCAAGCCATGCGTTTAAACCAACCCTAAAACGCCTATTGACATTGAACCAAGCGTTCACCTTTGTGAACCGGTTCAATCCAATAACGTCAAATCGACTTTGGTTCTTCAAACCAAACCGAAATAGCTCAAGCCACTTGGTCTAGACCAAATCGAACCCCAAGGCTCATGATCTAACCATTCATCTCCTGATGCCCCTGATCTCTTCGATCTAGCATCATCTCTCTCGATCGAAGCTTACCGATCTCAAGTCCTAATCAATCAAACATGATCAGACCAGATCTCACTTACAATCAGAGATTAAATCCCTCTAATCTGAACTCAAAGAATTCAGTCCATACGATCTGACTCAAGTAAGCCATATCACCAAATTGTGCGACCCTGAGGGTTTCCTCTAAATGTCGGTAACGATAACTTACGTTATCACGATCAGTGAGGGGTATCTAGCAACACATCACTGTCTCCCGATATAAAGGAAAGAGTCTTCCAAGACTACTCCCAAACCATAGCACAAGTGTGATTCAAACTCACAAGGCATACATGTATCCTTTGCCACTGGACGTTCTTATTGGACAAGCATGTCAAGCCTGTAACTCCAATACGATGAGCATGATTAGATCAGATGAACATAGTCATCTGGGTATGGCCATACACTTCCTCAATCATCTCATATAGGGGGGGCCCCTTAGAACATCACACTCCTTGAACAAGGAGACGGCAATCCTATATCTATCACAAGTGCCCTAACCTGACTCAAGCTCACCATCCAAGATAGTCTATAATCATTATGTTTCAAATGATATTGAACTACCTCAAGACAATGACAATCATCATTTAGAAACACAAGTGATCTCAAGTCAGAGGACATGTGCCACTTGCTGCTTACAGGGATCATTCACATCGTGACAAGCAATGGAATATCCCAGTAGGGTCTGTCCAGTACATCCAATGTACCTATGAGTCTACATCTTATCCCATGCTCGAAGCATCCTATAAGATTAGCACTCATATTAGTCTCAATCATATCAAGGCTGTCTCAGTTCACCAAGATATCTCGACTAAGGACTTATAGCCTGTCAGCCTAGCTGAACAGCTTTGAGACATTATTCAGAAGTACACTTATTACAGCAGACAAGGTAACAATCTGAATAACAACCATGCCTTTATAAACACAAGAGTTTATTACATGATACTTTTACAATCCCAAAGGCCTCAAACATTAGCCTTAAGGGCATACCCCAACAATCTCCCACTTGCACTTAATCTAATGGTTGAGAAATCTCAAACCCATATTATTACAGTGCTTCTCATGCTTCTGCTGCGCCAGAGGCTTGGTAAGTGGGTCTGCCAGATTGTCATCTGTATGAACCTTGCATATTTTGATCTCGCCTCGATCAATGATCTCCCGGATCAAGTGAAACCGTCTCTGTATGTGCTTGGACTTCTGGTGCGACCGTGGTTCCTTTGCTTGTGCGATTGCTCCAGTGTTATCACAGAAGATAACCAAAGGATCTGCACTCGAAGGAACGACACCAAGTTCTCTCACGAACTTACGAATCCACACTGCCTCCTTGGATGCTTCCGAGGCTGCAACATACTCGGCTTCTGTTGTGGAATCAGCAACAGTTGACTGTTTGAAACTCTTCCACACCACTGCTCCACCATTCAAGCTAAAAACATAGCCTGATTGCGATCGGAAATCATCCTGGTCCGACTGGAACGAAGCGTCAGTATATCCCTCTATACTGAGTTCTTCCTGACCACAATATATCAAGAACATATCTTTGGTCCTCTGCAGATATTTTAAAATGTTCTTGACCGCAATCCAGTGCGCCAAACCTGGATTACTTTGGAATCGACTGGTCACGCTTAACCCGTAAGCGACGTCTGGGCGAGTACACAACATCGCATACATGATGGACCCAATAGCCGAAGCATAAGGCGTATTGTCCATTTCATCTTTCTCAGTCTGTGTTTGTGGACACTGACTCTTCAAAAGATTCAGACCATGTCTGACTGGAAGATATCCACGTTTAGAATTCTCTAAATGGAATCTCTCCAGGACCTTATCGATGTAAGTACTCTGGCACAACCCGAGAAGCCTCTTAGATCTATCCCGGTAGATCTTCACACCTAACACATAGGCTGCTTCTCCTAGATCTTTCATCTGGAAACATTTTCCTAACCATGCTTTAACCGCATGCAGTTCAGGAATATCATTTCCAATGATCAAGATATCATCGACGTAGAGGATTAGGAATGTAATTACGCTCCCACTAAACCTCTTATATACACACGGGTCATCCTCGTTCTTGATGAATCCAAACTCAGAGATTGATTCATCAAAATGAATATTCCAGCTTCTTGATGCTTGCTTCAGTCCATAAATGGACTTCTTTAACTTGCATATTTTATGCCGATCTGCTGGATTAGTGAAACCCTCAGGTTGTGTCATAAACACATCCTCATCCAGATTTCCATTAAGGAAAGCTGTCTTCACATCCATCTGCCAGATCTCATAATCATAATATGCAGCTATCGCGAAAAGAATCCGAATAGACTTAAACATGGCTACAGGTGAGAAAGTTTCATCATAATCTATCCCGTAGATTTGTTTGAAACCTTTCGCAACTAGCCTGCCTTTATAGGTAACCACGTTACCATCCATGTCAATCTTCTTCTTGAAGATCCATTTACAGCCTATAGGGATTACTCCCGGAGGCGGATCAACCAAATCCCAGACTTGGTTATCTGACATGGAGTCCATTTCGGCTCGCATAGCTTCAAGCCATCTAGCTGACTCCGGTCCACTGACCGCATCCGCATAAGTGAGGGGTTCATCATTATCAATGATGTAGACTCCGTCATAGCGCTCAGGCTGTCGACGGATCCTTCCCGATCTTCGCGGTTCCCGTGATATTTGAGCCTCAGGTTGTTCAATAACCTGATCTACCGGCTCAGGCTCATCCATCTGTGCTTGACTACTTTGTCCTTCTTCTGGAATCTCATCCAGCTTTATTTCTCTCCCACTGGCCTCTTGCAGAAGAAATTCCTTCTCAAGAAATATGGCCGTCCGAGCAACAAATACCTTGTTCTCCTTGGGATCGAAGAAATAATAACCCTTAGTTTCCTTAGGGTAACCGACAAAGATGCATTTGTCAGATCTGCTCTCTAGTTTCCCAGAGGCGAGCTTTTTGACATAAGCCTCGCAACCCCAGATCCTGATAAATGTCAAGCTAGGCTGTTTCCCATACCATAATTCATATGGCGTCTTTGAAACTGCCTTGGATGGCACTCGGTTTAGTACTTTTGCAGCTGTTTCCAGTGCAAAACCCCAAAAGGAGTACGGTAGAGTAGCCTGACTCATCATAGAACGAACCATATCAAGTAACGTTCTATTTCTCCTCTCGGACAAACCATTCCACTGCGGTGTTCCTGGCGGAGTGAGCTGTGAGATAATCCCACACTCCTTCAGATAGTCAGTAAACGTATGACTTAGGTATTCTCCACCTCGATCAGAACGAAGTGCCTTGATATTTCGGCCTAACTGATTTTGTACTTCATTTTTGAACTCTTTGAACTTGTCAAAAGATTCACTTTTATGTCTCATTAAATAGACATACCCATACCTACTGAAATCATCAGTAAAGGTAATGAAGTACTGATAGCCACCTCTGGCATGTTTACTAAATGGCCCACACACATCACTGTGTATAAGGTCAAGTAAACCTGAAGCCCTTTGACCTTTATGAGGAAAAGGTGACTTCGTCATTTTACCCATCAAACAAGCTTTGCATGTATCAATCTCCTCACAGGAGAATGATCCCAGCAGTCCATGATCATGCAACCGCTTAATGCGTTTCTTGTTAATATGGCCTAAACGACTATGCCATAGCAAGGTGCTGTGATCAGCATACTTGGCTTTCTTGTTATCAATGTTTTGTATAGAATGTTCCATGTCCAACATGAATAACCCATTGTTAATTGAACCAGTCGCATACACAATATTATCATAAGTTAAAACACACTTTGAAATCTTGCATTCAAAGGCAAATCCTTTCCTGACAAGAGCAGGAATAGAGATAATATTCTTGGTAATACTGGGTACAAAATAACAATTGTTTAATTCCAATACAATGCCAGATGGTAAAGAAATGAAATAGTCTCCTACAGCAACAGCAGCAACCCGTGCCCCGTTTCCAACTCGTAGGTCTACCTCATGCTGTCCCACCTGCCTTCTTCTCTTGAGTTCCTGCACATTTGAACAAATGTGAACTCCACATGCAGTGTCCAACACCCATGATATAGAAGAAGATGAAACCATGACTTCCGTCACGTATATACCTGAGCCAGAAGCAATGCTTCCCCTCTTATCTCCTTGGAGCGCTTTGCAGTCCTTTTTCCAGTGACCCAGCTGGCCACAGTGGAAACACCTGTTATCCTTCGACCGCTTCACCTTCTGTTTCAGAGCCTTGCTGTAATTCTTGACAGGGGCCCTGCCCTTCTTCCCCTTCTTCTTGTTCCTAGAAGGAACCATCAAGACAGAGGTTGAAGGCTTACCCTTCAGAGTTTCCTCAGTAGTCAAGAGCATATTCAGCAGCTCTGCCGGCGTACAATCGATTTTGTTCATATTAAAGTTAATGATGAACGCATCGAAAGAAGGCGGGAGAGACTGCAGAATAATATCCACAGCAAGCTCCTGGTTGATGGTATGCCCCAGTTTCTCTAGAGCCTCCTTGTGCCCAATCATCTTGAGCACGTGAGCTCCCACTGGGCTCCCTTCAGCCAGTTTGCTCTGAAAGAAGAGCTTCGTCAGATTATAGCGCTCAGTCCTTGCCTGTGCAGCATACAACATCTTGAGGTTCGCTATAATCTCTATAGCCGACATATCCTCATGCTGACGCTGCAGCGGTGGCGTCATAGACGCTAGCATCAGGCAAGCGACATCAATGCTATCATTGACGTGCTTTTCGTAGGCATCCCGAACCGCCCTTGCGGCGTTCGGAGCGGGCTGCGGCGGTATCGCCGTCTCGAGGACATACAGTTTCCTCTCTGCCTTAAGAACGATCTTAAGGTGTCCAAACCAGTCAGAGAAGTTCGGCCCAGCAAACTTCTCCCTTTCCAGTAGGGATCGCACATTGAAGCTCATGGTGTTCGTTGCTGCAGGAATCTACAACAAGCAAGAACAGCAAGGTTAGTATCAATGTTCAGAATCAATCCAGGACTTAAGAAAGATTCTTTTCTCACTATTTTGTCTGACTGAAAAATCCAGTAAACAGTCCGAAAGAGTAACACTCTTTTAGTGAGATGGGATCCAGATTTCATACTTGGTCTCCGCGTCCCGCTCAGGCGAGATAAGATGCACAGAGATGACAAGCACTAATTTCTGGTAGGCTGTCCCAGCCAATCGCCAACCCGTGCGATTCCCCTTCATCTGGGCAATCCAGCAGACTGTGCCAACTGAGTTGGTACAACACAGTCTCTGATCCCACAGATGGCTGCCTCCATGTGCTACCATATGCGCCACATATGTAGACTACATGGTCAAGCTGACCTGACCTACTCCCTGGACCACCACGTGCTATGCTGAGCAACGAGAAGGGATAAATCCCTGCTCTGTAACACGCAGGTGTAATCCAGCACCGTCTGAAGATAGATGGACGTGCCCACTGAGTGGGTTCAACACGGCTCCAACGATAGTCAGAACGGTGAGGTTTCGCGTCAGAAGGCTTACGAGCTTGATATATTAGCGTTGGATTTTAACGGTCTTTTTATCTTCTTACTATCAGGCATATTCTATGGCTATAGCAGAAGATAAACATAAACATGCAATTCTAATTATTTAAATAATAAATAGAAAGCATGATCTTATGTGGTAAAAAGCCCATGAACCCTAGTAAGACCTTAATTTTACTTAAGTCTTCACTTGAGCTCCATTGCATCTCATCTGGTCCAACCCAGTGCCCTAGCGCCAAGAGCACCTCAGGTGCACCACCAGGTGAATGCCCCTCTTGGATGTGTGCCTTTGTGCTCTTGTCTAATCAAACACAATTTGATCTATCTAGACAAGCTTTGACTCGCAGGTCAATTATACAATAAATTAATGAAAAAGTGATTCGCAGATCACAATAATATTAACTTATAATTTACCAGGCACGCAGGCCCCAGCACAGCACACATTAGGGCAACCCACATAAGATTAAATAAACAAGCATAGGCATCAATCAACATGTGATCCATTCATGAAATTAAAATTTTGAAAAAACCCATGGCATCAATTTTAATTTCCTTATGAGCCCTATTACCTTACAATGGTCCATTGATGGGGATCCACTCATCCATCTAGTTAGATCCTTTCCCCTTACATGCACCGAGTCCTAACTGACCCGAGTTGACCTAATGGTCAACCATGCATGCGCCAAGGGCTGAACCACCATCATGAGTTTTGGCAAGCGGGTGTGACCCCGGGCCTAACTCAAGTGTGTTCAGAAGTTGTCTCAACCAGACCTCGCTACACGCCTTGGATGCAGTCGACCTATAGCCACCTCGTGCTTGCGAACAGGTGCTATCTAGTCAACCCATCTAGGCTGTCAGATGGTCTGATCAGACTAGTTGGATCTAACCTAGAAGATGCTTTCAACCCCATCAACCCATCTAAGGATTTATGGTAGGAGCACCTTAGATCTAATCAGCCGCGCAAGATGTAAGTTTTATAAAACATATAGATCAAGCGCAAACAATCAAACAACATGCTTCATTTATGTTGATAACCCTTAGATCTAAGGGGGTCCCCTTCAAGGGGGAGCGCAAACTTTAGGGGGTCCCCTTCAAGGGGGAGCGCAAACTTTAGGGGGTCCCCTTCAAGGGGGAGCGCAAACTTTAGGTAACCATGATACAAGCGCAAAGTTCATGTAACCAAATCATCAAGTAAGCGCAAAATCATCAAGTAAGCGCAACATGTATGGATCACATCAGCAAACATAATAGCATGCATAGAGCCAACCTCTGATACCAATTGAAGAAACCCCTTAAAATGGGGGGCAAAAACCCTAGTCATGGCGCTAATGAAAAATATGCTAGCGGAAGCAAGGGTTTAAGATCATTTGCATGCCATATGTTCAACTATAACCGATTGAATAGATTGAGAGGGAAATTCATACCAACGCCATATGCTTGGAAGTCGGCTTGGATGAAGAGAACAAATTAGATCTCCTCCACAAGTTCACACACAAGATGAAGATGCTTACTCCTTGCGGTCCCTTGTGCTAGCAAGACACCCAAGCTTTTTCTTTTGTCGAATGGAAAGGGGGTGATGAGATGATTCCCTCTTGGCCGAGAGCTCCTCTTGCCAAAGCTCCTCTCTTTTTCCGATCGCCCAACCAAAGAGCTAGGCGTTGAAGCAAAGAGCAAAACGCATATGCGTTTTTGGCGTTGGAGCAAAAACCGGTTTGATTACTTACCATAAATGGAAGACAATCAAGCCATGCGTTTAAACCAACCCTAAAACGCCTATTGACATTGAACCAAGCGTTCACCTTTGTGAACCGGTTCAATCCAATAACGTCAAATCGACTTTGGTTCTTCAAACCAAACCGAAATAGCTCAAGCCACTTGGTCTAGACCAAATCGAACCCCAAGGCTCATGATCTAACCATTCATCTCCTGATGCCCCTGATCTCTTCGATCTAGCATCATCTCTCTCGATCGAAGCTTACCGATCTCAAGTCCTAATCAATCAAACATGATCAGACCAGATCTCACTTACAATCAGATATTAAATCCCTCTAATCTGAACTCAAAGAATTCAGTCCATACGATCTGACTCAAGTAAGCCATATCACCAAATTGTGCGACCCTGAGGGTTTCCTCTAAATGTCGGTAACGATAACTTACGTTATCACGATCAGTGAGGGGTATCTAGCAACACATCACTGTCTCCCGATATAAAGGAAAGAGTCTTCCAAGACTACTCCCAAACCATAGCACAAGTGTGAATCAAACTCACAAGGCATACATGTATCCTTTGCCACTGGACGTTCTTATTGGACAAGCATGTCAAGCCTGTAACTCCAATACGATGAGCATGATTAGATCAGATGAACATAGTCATCTGGGTATGGCCATACACTTCCTCAATCATCTCATATAGGGGGGGCCCCTTAGAACATCACACTCCTTGAACAAGGAGACGGCAATCCTATATCTATCACAAGTGCCCTAACCTGACTCAAGCTCACCATCCAAGATAGTCTATAATCATTATGTTTCAAATGATATTGAACTACCTCAAGACAATGACAATCATCATTTAGAAACACAAGTGATCTCAAGTCAGAGGACATGTGCCACTTGCTGCTTACAGGGATCATTCACATCGTGACAAGCAATGGAATATCCCAGTAGGGTCTGTCCAGTACATCCAATGTACCTATGAGTCTACATCTTATCCCATGCTCGAAGCATCCTATAAGATTAGCACTCATATTAGTCTCAATCATATCAAGGCTGTCTCAGTTCACCAAGATATCTCGACTAAGGACTTATAGCCTGTCAGCCTAGCTGAACAGCTTTGAGACATTATTCAGAAGTACACTTATTACAGCAGACAAGGTAACAATCTGAATAACAACCATGCCTTTATAAACACAAGAGTTTATTACATGATACTTTTACAATCCCAAAGGCCTCAAACATTAGCCTTAAGGGCATACCCCAACACGCAGATCACAATAATAATTCACTATTAATTAATCCAGGCACGCAGGCCCCAGCACAGCACACATTAAATTTGGGCAGCCCACATAAGATGAAATAGACATTCAATCATGTTATACAAACATAATGTGCTCCAATCAAGAAAATAAAATTTTCGAAAATCCCATTGGCATCAATTTTATTTCCTTATGTGCCCTACTACCTTACAACGGTCCATTAATAGGGATCCACTCATCAGACCTAGTCAGACCCACTGCCCTTGCATGCACCAAGTCATAACCGACTTGAGTCGACCTTATGGTCAACAATGCATGCTTTAAGGGCTGAACGTCCCTCATGATTTCTGGCAAGCGGGTGTGACCCCGGGCCTTAATCATGATCGTTCATTGGTTCCCTCAATCAGACATCGCTACACGCCTTTGTGCAGTCGACCTATAGCCACCTCATGCTTGCGCACAGGTGCTATCTGGTCGACCCATCTAGGCTGTCAGATGGTCTGATCAGGCTGTTGGGACTAGACTGGACGACGACTTCAACCCTAATAACCCGTCTAAGGTTTTTAAAGTAGGCGCTTATAGATCTAAGTGAGTCGCGCAAGATGTTACAAGTTTTGACAAAAACATTTGAACAAAGCGCAAACAAACATCATGCGCCAATAAGTAACATGTATAAACATGAAAATCATACATGCGCCAACATTTCATAACTAGCATGTATTTTCGCATGTTGCTTAGGTTTAGATCTACAAATCGCAAACATGGATCACACAAAGCAATCATATGAACAAACAGAAACCTGGCTCTGATACCAATTGAAAGTCCCTAAAGGGGGGGCGAAAACCCTAATAGGCGCATATCAGAGTTTTCACAAGCGGAAGCTAGGGTTTCGATCGGTTTGCATGTCATATAATTAACTTGTAAAACTTGTATAGATCAAAAGAGAGATCATACCAATGCCATTTCTTGGAAGCAAAGAAGCGTGTGCTTCTTCTCCAAAGCGTGCGCACACAAGATGATTGATGGCTTTCTCCTTGTCGTTCCTTGTGCTAGCAAGGATCTCCAAGTTTCCTGATCGTGTGAAAGGAATGTGATGATGTCTTTTGCTTGTCACACAACCTCCTTGGCGTGAAGACTCTCCTCACACAAGAGAGGCGTCAAAAGGAGAAGAGAGGCGAGCGTTCATCTCGAACGTGAGGCGTGAAGTCTATTTTGGAAACCATGACTTCCTAAAATAGCAAGTCATCACTTCATGCGTTCATGCGTTGATGAACCAACCGCAAACTCCTTCTTTTGAACCATGCGCTCATATGATGAGCCGGTTCAATTATATTTGGTTCAAAGACCAAATCAAACCAAGCCTTGGTCTAGATCATATAAAACCAAATGGCTCAAGATCTAACCACACATCTCTTGATGCTCTTGATCTCATCGATCTAGCATCAGTTCTCTCGATCGAAGCTTACCGATCTCAAGCCCTAATCAATCAAACATGATCAGACCAGATCTCACTTACAATCAGAGTTTAAACTCCTTTAAACTGAACCAAAACAATTCAGTCCACACGATCTGACATAAGTAAGCCATATCATCAAATTGTGCGACCCTAAGGGTTTCCTTTAAATGTCGGTAACGATAACTTACGTTATCACGAACAGAGAGGGGTATCTAGCAACACATCACTGTCTCCCGATATAAAGGAAAGAGTCTTCCAAGACTACACCCAAACCATAGCACAAGTGTGAATCCAATTCACATGACATACATGTTTCCTTTGCCACTGGACGTTCTTATCGGATAAGCATGTCAAGCCTATAAATCCAATATGATGAGAGTGGTTAGATCAGATGAACATAGTCATCTGGGTATGGCCATACACTTTCTCAACCATCTCATCCAGGGGGCCCCTTTAGAACATCACACTCCAACCAAGAGAAGGCAATCCTATATCTATCACTAGCGCCCTAACATGACTCATGTTCATTATCCAAGATAGTCTATAACCGTTATGTTTCAAATGATATTGAACTACCTCAAGACAATGCCAATCATCATTTAGAAACACAAGTGATCTCAAGTCAGAGGAAATATGCCACTTGCTTGCATATAAGGATTATTCACATTGTGACAAGCAATTGAATATCCTAAGTAGGGTCTGTCCAGTACATCCAATGTACCCATGAGTCTACATCTTATTCCATACTCGAAGCATCCTATAAGATTAGAACACATATTAGTCTCAATCATATCAAGGCTGTCTCATGTTCACCAAGATATCTCGACTAAGGACTATATTGCATGTCAGCCAAGCTGAACAGCATTGAGACATTATTCAGAAGTATACATATGGCAGCAGATAATGCAACAACCTGAATAACAACCATTGCCTTTATAAACATAGAGTTTATACATGATACTGATATAATCCCAAGGCCTCAAACATTAGCCTTAAGGGCATACCCCAACACATACAATGATTCTCCATCCTTCTGCATGAAACTCGTGATTTGATTCCTCAGTTGAATCGTCTTGGAAGGAGGAAAGTACATGGAAATGAAGGCTTGAGACAACTCTCCCCATGTTCTTATCGAAGCCGATGGTATGGTGTGTAGCCATGCTCTTGCTCTGTTGTTGTTATTTGATGCGTTGCATTTACACCATGTTTTTGCCTATGTTATACATCATATTTTGAGCTTAATTGAATGATTTTGTGCTATTTTTAGTATTTTTGGTTTACTTTGCATGGAATCTTCACTTTTCTTAGTTTTAATGAAAATGTAGGAAAAATGGCGTAAAAACGAAGGATTTTGAGGGGTTTGAAGCCAAAGCATGATTCCCGAGGAGATCGCGGGCTTACACATAAAATTTGGGACGAAAACGGTGAAGAACGAGACAATTACGGCCTTGCAGATTCAGCCGTGAACGCGACGACCAGCGGAAGATGAAAATCGGCTAAGTTTTGGAATGAATAGAAACTTTTACGGGTGCGGTCGTAATTCCATAACGGACCGTGAAACTCTCTGTGACCGAAAGCATTATACACATAAACATTTACGACCTTAGCCGTAAACACATCATGGGCCGTAAAAACTTCTGCCCGACGAGTTTTTCACGCGTTTTTCACCCGATTCAAACTGGATTTGAGCCAAACTTCACAGAACCATTCATTGATGGATTATAAACTGGTCCAACTATAAAAGATGGGATTTTCTGAGGTTTAGGGAGAACAATTCGGACGAGCACAAGCGGCGGCGGCGACGAGGGCGATAACTTGATTTCAACGCATATTTCAACGAGATTCCACACGAATTCGACAATTGATCCACTTTTCCTCATCTCTAGATTGAAGAGAAGATGGTTTCATTGTTCTTTTTGTGATTTCTTCCCAATTTCTAGGAGATTTTACTTGTTCATCATAAACATGTATTTTCTTAACAATATGAGTGAGTAGATACCTTTTTCGGGATTATTGGGAGTAGCCCACTGATTTGCATGGATCAATTTATTCTCCTACTCATTTAATATAAGTCTGTCATCCTGATTTGATTGAAATTGCATGTATCCCGTAATTTACCTTAGCCAAGTAACTTTACGTCTTAGACGTTGCGAGAAGGACCGAGAGGTGAATCGCTAACGTCTGATCTATTTCGATTAAACCTACGAATCCGATCACAAGAGTAGTTCGGATTCGTTTGAAGGAATTAAACTACTTGTCATATAACTCAAGGGGTTTAATTAGGTTAACTGTCATGAGAGTAGGGAGTTGACCTGATTGAATACCGTATTACGCTCCGAGAGGAGGTAATATGTACAATAGGAAAAGTACCTTTCAGGATAGATAAGTTTATTGGCTGAGTTATTTTTACACAATTCATGTTTATCAATGTGGCGAACCCATGAATTCCCGATACTTTAGAAATCAAGTCCCTTAAAAGCTGTTTCTTAGCTTGTGTTGTGCATAGAAGTTAGAACAACCAAAGATTGATTTCGCCTAAATTCAAGCATATCAAGAAGCCAGTACTTAGCTACGTAATCCTCGTTGGGAACGATAATCTTTTATTACTTCGATAAATCCATGCGCTTGTGGATCGTTATCAAGTTTTTGGCACCGTTGCTGGGGATTACGGATAGTTAATATTGATTAATTGATAAGTTCGGAGATTAGGCATTTTTCTTTTTTGTTGCTATTAGTTTTTACTATTCTTTTCTGCTACTGCTTACTTACACGTTGTATGCCCAGAGTTTCTCGTGCAGGTGATTTATTTCCAGAAGAACCAGAAATTGAGCGCACCTTTCGCCTTCAAAGGAGATTGCAATTTGTAACCAAAAAGATCTCGGAAAAAGGAGAGATGGTGGCGAACCAAAACAATCAATCTTTGAGGGACTTCGCGGCACCAAGCATACAAGGGTTCAATTCTAGCATCATTCGACCTAACGTAGAGGCGAACAACTTTGAACTAAAGCCAGCGCTGACGACGATGGTCCAGCAAAATCAATTTAGGGGTTCCCCAAATCAGGACCCAAATCTTCATTTAGCTATTTTTTTTAAATATTGCGATACTGTCAAAGTTAACGGAGTTTCATCTGATGCGATAAGACTAAGACTATTTGCATTTTCTCTCAGGGATTGCGCTAGAGCTTGGTTATACTCGATGCCAGCAGGATCTATCACCACTTGGGAGGAGCTATCTAAAGCATTCTTGAACAAATATTTCCCGCCAAGCAAAACCGTTCAACTGCGCAACAGGATCACATCTTTCGCACAGCAAGAGGGAGAATCGCTTTATGACGCCTGGGAACGCTTCAAGGAGCTCCAGCACATGTGCTCACACCACAGACTTCAGGAATGGGTTCTGATCCACATCTTCTACAATGGATTGGATTATAACACCAGGCTGATGGTGGACGCTGTGGCTGGAGGGACGATCATGAGCAATAACTTGGAAGAAGCAACTGCTCTACTCGAGGATATGGCCATGAACCATAACCACTGGTCGAGTGAGCGGAACACTGCTTCCACAGGGTTTGGTAAGTACCACAATGATCCCTTGACATCACTGGCGGCTAAGGTAGATTCTTTGGTTCAGAAGATAGATTCTTTGTCTTTTCCATCTAGTGCAATTAATGCAGTCTTTTGTGGGGTATGTGGTGTAACAGGACACAATTCATCTGAATGCCAAATCATAGCTTCATCACAGGAGGAGTCTAATCAGGAGCAAGCCAACGCTGTGTGGAATTTCAATCAGAGGCCCACGAATGATCCATATTCTTCAACTTACAACCCAGGATAGATGAACCATCCCAACCAGTCCTACAAAAATAATCAAGGGCAAGTTCCTCCTCAATATTCTCAGCAGAATAACAAGCCACCACCGGGCTTTCAACAAAGGCAGTACGGGTAGCCCCCTAAGTCAAACTTTGATTCCATGCTGGAAGTTGTTATGAAACAACAGAAGAGAACCGACAACCTTGCTGACCAGATCAAGCAGCTGACATCTTATGCGGAAGCCCTGACTACCCACAACAAGATGTTGGAAAACCAGATTGTACAGCAAGCTAGTACGGCTAGTAGACCTACAAGGAGACTACCTGGACAACCTGATATGAATCCCAGAGAGCACATTAATGCAGTTACAGTAATGAGTGCCGAATTCGTTGAGACACCTAGAGAGCCCAATGAAGAACCTATTGATCTATCTGCAAGCATTACTCTTAATTTAGAGGATTGGGAGGAAGAGAAGGAGAAATATGTAGGTCCACTTGCATATATTCCTCGAATTCCATTTCCCTAGAGGTTAAGAAAAATAGATCAGAGAAAACCTGAGGGCGGTAAGTCCGACGTAAAAGAAAATCAGGTAAGCAAGAACACTGAGGTGATAAAGGTGAGGGATCCTGGCGATATTTTGATACCATGCCATGTTGGTGAGTTTTTAGCTGAAAATGCTTTGTGCGACATAGGAGTTAGCATTAGCTTAATACCCGCATATTTAATTGAGGAAGTAGGTAGTGGAGAACTTAGACCTACAGAGACTTATGTTCAATTTGCTAATGGATTTGATCAGCAACCAATTGGTATATTGGAGAATGTAACAGTTAAAATTGACAAATTTTCTATCGTTACTGACTTTATGGTGGTTAACATGATGGAAAATGTTAAGTTTCCTGTCATTCTAGGAAGACCATTTTTAGCAAGCACAGGAGCTGTTATTGACATGTTGCATGAAAAGCTTACTTTGAATTTGAATGATAGTAAGTTGATCTTTGATTTTTCATCAGGAACTAAAAGAATTGATTTTGCAGGTTCCAATAAATCTCTAGGGGTGAAGGAGAACAAATTTGATAAAGGAAGTGATTTTGAAATCGATAGACGTCTCTCAGAAAATTGGGAAAAACATAAAAGGGAAGAGCTGAAGGAAGCTGAGACATCGACACTAACTAAAACTTTGAAGTCAAATCTGTATAATGAACTGGAAAGGTGTGAGGATCAACAATTGCCAATTATTCACTGCGCCTCCTATCCACCAGAAGAGTCATGAGCATTGCCTTGGTCGAACTAAAGACTGTAAACTAGCGCTACCTAGGAGGCAACCCAGAGGCTTTGAATTTTCATTAACTTTAGTTTGTTTTTCTTTTAAGTGTGAATTTCTTTTTCATTACAGTTCTTAGGGTTTATTTCTTAATTCTTATTTCGCACTTTGTTGATTTTGTCTAATGAACTTTTATATATGAAAATCCTTCTAAACTCAATGTTTTATATGCAGGAATTTTTCAAAAATTTTTTAGGAATTTTCTAACGAAAAGCCAAGTCAAAACGCGAAATTTATGGGTGAAGCCGTAATTATCGCGCAGCCGTGATTGTAAACATGACCGAGTTTTATGGGACACTATATGCTAAAGCGAGTTTACGGCCGAAGCTGTAACAAATTTATGGACCGTAAGTTCTTACGGTTTAAACATAATGGGCGGCTTAGGGTTTATGTCTACGCTCGTAATTTGCCGATTCTCGACGATTCCTCTTACCAGCAGCGACGAACCCTTTCCACCTACCTTTCTCCACATCCGACGAGCAATTTCCGATGTTCTTCTACTAGATTCCCACCAGATTTCGCGAAGAAGCGATGTCCGCCTGCCGAGCCGCCAGAACACGATGTTCGCGTAGATCCGTGAGTTTTCCTTGCTCTGACTTGTGATTCGTTAGTAGAACTGGGATTACATATATTTTGCACCGATTTGGCATCGTTTTCATCAGATTTTGGAGATTTTCGCATGCGACTCCCATGGCTGATTTTTGTAGTTACTGTAGCAGTGCATGATTTGAGTAAAATTTCCATATTTCGCATTGCTTTAATTGGGATTGTGGCACCTAGGAGATCCATGTGGTCTAGGCTCTACGGGGTAGTGATGAAGAGTAGATATCCTGGACCGGAACCACGTTACGTGTATAGGATGGTTCCCGGAGTTTGTCCAGAGTGATTTGAGCGTATAGTTTATCCTGACTCAGAGACTGAGGCCCATGCACAGACATCAGAGGCTCCAAGGATGACCTCGGTGGCTGGCACATCACAGACGGCAGCTCCAAAGCTTGTTAGTTCTCCAGAGATGGAGATTATTTCAGAGAGGCCTGCTGATAGGCCAGAGAGCCACAATCAGAGGATCGCTAGACGGTACGCGAGAAGCGCACCACGCGAGGCATGACCACGTAGGGGAGGAGAGATACCAGACCACTATCACCGGTTGTAAAGTTAGCTGAGACATCTGTAGCACGCTCTGCACCAGCACCGACTGTAGTTGATACCACTCCGATGGATGTAGAGGGATCCACCATACCAGTGCCTTCCACAGATGTACTAGTGTCTGTTACTCCCGCCAATTGATGCAGGAGCATACGACATGAAAGTAGGGGAAGATCTGGCCCCAATGGTGCCCCAAAAATTTTCCACAGAAATTTCCTCGGGTCACCGGCGACGAAAATCTCATAGACTATTCCTCGGGTCACCCAGCGACGAAAGTCATGCCCTGTGACTCCTACGGACAGTTTTCCACAGAATATTCCTCCGGTCACCCAGTGACGAAAGTCACACCCCGTGACTCTGGCGGACAGCCACCCGAAGCTGCAGAACTGCCCCGACGACCCCACTTCGATGTATACAACCCACCCTACCATGTTGCCCCACCTCATGAAGATCCAAAGGGGCCCAACAAGGTAGAAGTACGACAATCCCAACACCCATCTCACCCACCGGACCGCTTCGTGGGTGTTATTAGCCCACTCTCTATCCACACCGAAGTGATCTGACCCGAGGATGCTACAAACCCGCCCCCGAAGAGCCCAATTCCAGATGGGCCTCACAACCATATCAGCAACACGGCCCAAGAGAAGGCCGCGATGATCGTTACGCAGCCCAGTACCTCAAAATTCAGCTGCTTTGTCGCAATGTGCTCCGAGCGCATCTAACCGTCGTTGTAGCCACCTTGTACGCTGAAGAATCAAAGGACCTGCGCCCCTGTAGGATTAGATGGTAGTTGGTAGGATTATGTTCTATTTTGTCTTTTTGTTGCAGCTTGACCACTTTATGGTTGTTAGTTGTTGAGATGTTGTCCCCTTTGTCTTGTTTCCCCTCCTTATCTTATAAAAGAGAGGGGCTGGCCAGCATTCTCCCTTAGTTCTCTTGGTGGTAGAGTACTCCTGGTGAGCTGAGAGCCTCCAGCATTGTAGAAGTCGAAGAGGAGCTTCGCCTTCAGAGTTTCCAGGTCAAGGTCGGTGCCTCGATTCCACGTTGTTCCGTTTCCAGCTTTTCAAAGAAGTAAATCCCATCCTTCATGGTGGGTTAGGTTCGCCTGTTTCCTCACTTCGTTGTGCTCTTGTAATTTCCATTATGGTTTCCCTTTCTCCACGGGTATCCGTACGCCGGAGATGTGGACGTTCCGTGTTGTTCTTTGGCGTATTTCAGGCACATAGGCGTGCGAGCTGTCTGCTGCGAATCTGCTGGTTCCCTATTGCGACGTGTTGAGCTTAAATCTGCGGCGTGAGTGCGCAAAATTGCTACGAGGTTAGTGAGTTACATTCTGTAGTTGAGTGCCATTGTGTTCTTTTCGCAATTGTGTTGCCCCGATCGAACTCGACGCGGATTTCTTCGTACTCCCTCGTGTTTCCCTGCATTTCTGAACCGCTTTTCACTTCCCTCGTCTAAAGACCCTCTCCCATTTTTGCAGCATTGTGTAATCCCTTAGAGTACAACTTTAAGGACCCTCCCACCTATAGTAGCTCCATCGATTCTGGTATCAGAGGACGTTGCGCATTTGATTCTTATCATTCGCACGGTCCGACTCATCGCATCGCATATTTCCGTATCGTTTCCGCGTTTTCAGCATCCTGCACTTAGTGATTTTCAACCTTGCTTGTGCATGGTGACTACACGGTCACAAGTTATGTCGTCCCAATATCCGGAAACCATCCCTGAAACTCAAGTGTCGGCCCAACCCTCGGAAGGGAGTAGAACCCATGTAGAATCGTTGGCTGCGCATGAATTGCACGTAGATGCCAAGTTGGATGCGCTGTCCGCCGCGCTTGGAATCCCACGAAGGGAATACAAGCGCGATGTTTCAACAAATTATGGCTGAGATTCATACCCTCGCAAGTCGCCCTGAGCCATCGGAGCATAGGCGCTCCAACCCAGTTAACCCACCTCAATCTGCAAACCCAGCCCCACCTACTAGGGAGTTTCCCCAATGACCGCGCCCCCCGCGGCTGCGAATCTTTGGGGATGAGTCCGGCCACCTGCGGCCTCATGAGGCCCAGGGGGACCTCGGTTATGGATATGAGCCCTTGGATGAGGATGACGTATGGGCCGCACAAGGACCCCAATCCAATGGTCTCTTTGGGCACGCTTGGGCCGGGCAAAGAGCCCCAACCCGACACCATGTCGAGCGCCCTCGCTTGGAGGACGATATCCACTGCTTCATTAGGCACACCCCCGCGCCCTTTGCGGGTGGTCTTGACCCGTCACAATTCCTCGATTGGGTCACTTTTGTCGATTCCTACTTTGACTTTAGTAACTTGCATCCTGACGCATGTGTTAGGTTTGTGCACACCTTGCTCGAAGGCCCTGCACGTTTGCATTGGGCAAACGTGGAGCGCCAAAATGCGCAACAAGCCCTTCCTCCCATCACCACTTGGGAAGAAATGAGGTATCGCCTCCGCGAGCGATACGTACCCCCCTCCTATAGGCAGCGCCTCCTTGATCAGTATAGTAGCCTACACCAGGGATCGGGTACCGTCGAGGAGTATCGCCTCACCTTTGAGATGCTACAACTCCGGTGTAATTTACAGGAGGACCCCGAGTTAGTCTTGTCGAAGTTTAGGAATGGTCTCTGCGCGGACATCCGACGCCCCCTGCCCACATATAGCTCAGAGACCTTCGACTAAATTTTCCAACGTGCTCGCGATATGGTCTCTGCATTATCGTAGGGCTGCGGCTAGGCGCAGCGAGTCTGGACCCCTAGGCGCCATCCTTTGGGTGGACCTCCTCATGCCCACCCTCAACCAGAGCGCCATGAGCCTCGTTCTGACCCACGGCCCGCACCTGCGGCCCATCACTCCCCTAGGCATTCAGCCCCCGGTGCCCTACCTTCTCACCCCACTTGGGAAGAGAAGGGGAAGGCCCCACTTGTTAGCCTGCCTGGTCGCATCAACTGTTATAATTGCATGCAGCCGGGCCATCTGTCCCGCGACTGCCCTAAACGGTCTGCCACCGCGGACAAGACCCCCGCCCGTGTTGCCACTATCACCCGTGAGCCTGCGGAACACGATGTTGAGGCCGAGTGCTACACTAGTGGTGACGAGTCAGGTCACCCCACATTTGCGGTTGTGCGGTGCACCTTTGTCCATACCCCACCCTCCGAGGATTGGAGGCGTACGAGCATCTTCACGACTTACATCAAGTGCAACAGGCACTCATGTAAGATCGTCATCGACGGTGGCAGTAGTTTGAATGTGGTCTCTCGGACCGCAATCACCCGCTTCGGTCTTCCCCTCGAACCTCACCCGAAGCCATATTCCATCGCATGGGTGGACACGTCGAGTCTTCCGGTCACCTACCGGTGCCAAGTTCCCATCGCTTTTGGGGACTATCATGAGAAGGTGTGGTGCGACGTGGCGACTATGGATGTCGCCCACGTCGTCTTAGGTCGTCGCTGGCTCTATGATAGGGACGTGACCCACTATGGTCGGTCGAACACTTATGTGTTTGACCACAATGACCAGAAAATCCGTTTGATCCCGACCCCACCAAAGGAGCTGCGCGCTTCCACCTCCAAGAGTGTGGTGGTCCCACCATCGGCTGCCCCTCCGACCCCACCTGACGTGTGCCTCATGCGAGCCTCCGCGCTTATGTGCGAGGCCACCGAGTCCAAGGTTGTCCATGCCCTAATGGTGCACGAATCCTCGGGTGCTCCTCCTCCCTTCGACGAGGCGCATCCCCCGGAGACCGCGGCTATCTTGACCGAGTTCTCAGACATCAGCCCAGCGGACTTACCCCATGGGCTCCCTCCGAATAGGGAGATCCAACATGCCATTGATCTTCTCCCGGTAGCACCCCTCCCCAACTTACCCCATCATCGGTTAAACCCCACTGAACACGCTGAACTGCAGCGTCAAGTGGATGAACTCCTCACCAATGGGTACATCCATGAGAGCCTAAGTCCTTGCGCGGTACCCGCCTTACTCACGCCCAAGAAAGATGGGTCATGGCACATGTGTATTGACAGCCATGCCATCAACAGGATCACTGTCAAGTATAGGTTCCCCATACCAAGACTTGACGATATGTTGTACTTAGTCTCCGGTGCGTCATGGTTTTCCAAGCTTGATCTTCGCAGCGGATATCACCAGGTATGCATCCGCGAAGGTGATGAGTGGAAGACTACATTCAAGACCAAGGACAGTCTTTACGAATGGCTCATCATGCCATTCGGGTTGTCTAACACCCCGTGCACCTTCATGCGCCTCATGAACAAAGTTCTCAAGCCCTACATGGGCAAATTCTTGGTCGTCTACTTTGACGACATTCTGATTTTTAGTCGGTCCCGAGAAGAGCACTTGGAGTATCTTCGCTCCACCTTTGATCTCCTACGGAAGGAACGCCTCTTTCTTAACACGAAGAAGTGCGCCTTCATGACAAATCGAGTCCACTTTCTGGGTTACATCGTTTCGGATGAGGGTTTTTCTGTTGACCCGGCTAAAGTTGAAGCCATCTGACATTGTCCCGAACCCCGCACAGTGTCCGAGATCCGCAGCTTTTTGGGCCTCGCAGGCTTTTACCGCCATTTCATTTGGGTTTCAGCACGATTGCATCCCCACTGACTCAACGTCTGTCCAAGGACGACTTTGAGTGGACCACAGCCACTCAACATGCCTTTGACGCCCTCAGGGATGCCATCACGACTGTACCTGTCTTGCGCCTCCCGGACTTCTCCAAAGTCTTTGAGGTTGCTTGCGACGCCTCCGGTACTGGGATCGGAGGTACCCTTAGCCAAGAAGGCCACCCTGTCGCCTTCTTTAGCGAGAAGTTGAATGCTGTCCAGCAGCGTTATTCGACCTACGACAAGGAGTTTTATGCCATCGTTCAGTCGCTTCATCAGTGGAGGCACTATCTCCTCCATCGTGAGTTTGTCTTGTACTACGACCATCAAGCCTTGTCTTTCCTTAATGCCCAAAAGAAATTGGGCGCTCGCCATGCCAAGTGGGTCGAGTACTTGCAACAGTACTCCTTTGTGATCAATCACAAGGCGGGCAAGGAGAATATCATCGCGGATGCTTTGAGTCACGTCCGCACCCTTCTGTGTGTGATTCGCACCCGCGTCAACACCTTTGACCACGTCAAGGAGGAGTACGCCACGTGCTCCGACTTTGGTGCCATCCACGCTGCCTTGACTGAGTCCCCTGACCCCGAGTCCCCCTACCAATTGTTCGAAGGCTATCTTTTCTTGGGGAACCGCTTGTGCAATCGCCGCTCATCGCTTCGAGATCATCTCTTGCTCGAGCTGCACGCGGGTGATGTCGCCGGCCATTACGGCCGCGACAAAACCCTTGAGATGGCGAAGGAACGCTTCTTTTGGCCCTCACTCCACCGGGACATTGAGCGTATTGTGCGCCATTGTAGCACATGCCAAATGGCCAAACCTCGCCCCGCGAACACTGGCCTTTACACTACATTGCCGGTTGCTGACAGTCCTTGGAGCGACCTTAGCATGGACTTTGTCCTAGGGCTACCCCACACTGCCTCACGCATCGATTCCATCTACGTGGTTGTAGATCGGTTCTCGAAGATGGCCTATTTTATTCCCTATTCAAGGACCTCTGATGCGACCCACGTCGCACACCTTTTCTTCTGGGAGATTGTCCGTCTCCATGGTCATCCCCACACCATCGTGTCCGATCGTGACACACGCTTCGTGAGCCACTTCTGGCGCTCACTTTGGGCCATCATGGGCACCACACTGAAATTTTCCACCACCTACCACCCCCAAACTGATGGACAAACTGAGGTAGTTAATCGTAGTTTGGGTAATTTCCTCCGGTGCCTCATTAGCGACCACCCAAGGTCTTGGGACACCATCCTCCCTATGGCTGAATTCGCGTATAATAGTGCAGCCAATAGGTCTACGGGTCTTAGTCCCTTCCAAGTGGTTTCTAGCCATCAGCCATGCAAACCTATTGACCTGCATGGCCTACCCATGGAGTCCCATATGTCTGAACATGCATATTTCTTTTCCCAGCATATAGCTAGTTTGCATGACGAAGTTCGACATTGTATCTTTTTAGGCAACACTCATAATGCGATGAAGGCCAACGAACACCGTAGGCCACATTATTTTTCTGTTGGTGAGTTGGTGAGGGTGCGCATCCACCCCGAGCGAGTTTCCAACAAGGCTCATTTTAAGCTCCGGCAACGTTACATGGGGCCCTACGCGGTGGTGCGGCGGATCAGCTCTAACGCCTATGTGCTGGACCTACCTAAGGACATGGGCATCCACCCCGTCTTGAACGTGGCAAACCTGCTTCCTTTCTACGGTCCTTTGGAGGAGCCATCGGACCCCGACGAGCCTCTACCCCTTAGTTCTCCGGAGGAGAACTCCTTAGAGCACACAGCGGAAGCTGATGCAGGAGCATACGACAAGAAAGTATGGGAAGATTTGGCCCCAATGGTGCCCAAAAAATTTTCCACAAAAATTTCCTCGGGTCACCCGGCGACGAAAGTCACACCCCGTGACTCCTGCGGGCAACTTCCCGAATCAGCGGCGACTTCATGTGCACAAGTCCGATTTTACACAGAAAGTTCCTCGAGGTACCCAGCGACGATAACCTCACCCCGTGGATCCTGTAGACAACCACCGGGTGCTCAAGTCCGATTTTCCACAAAAAGTTCCTCGGGGCACCTAGCGACGATAACCTTGTTGGGGTATGCCCTTAAGGCTAATGTTTGAGGCCTTGAGATAATTTCAGTATCATGTATAAACTATGTTTTATAAAGGCAATTGTTGTTATTCAGATTGTTACATTATCTGCTGCTGTATGTATACTTCTGAATAATGTCTCATTGGTGTTTCAGCTTGGCTGACATGCAGTATTGTCCTTAGTCGAGATATCTTGGTGAACATGAGACAGCCTTGATATGATTGAGACTAATATGTGTTCTAATCTTATAGGATGCTTCGAGCATGGAATAAGATTTAGATGCATAGGTGCATTGGATGTACTGGACTGACCCTACTTAGGATATTCAGTTTTTGTCACAATGTGAATAATCCTTATAAACTAGCAAGTGGTATACTCCCTCTGACTTGAGATCACTTGTGTTTCTAAATGATGATTGGCATTGTTTTGAGGTAGTTCAATATCATTTGAAAGATAATGGTTAAGGATCATCTTGGATGGTGGGCATGACTCATGTTAGGACACTGGTGATAGATATAGGATTGCCTCTCCTAGTTGGAGTGTGATGTTCTAAAGGGCCCCCTAGATGAGATGGTTGAGAAAGTGTATGGCCATACCCAGATGACTATGTTCATCTGATCTAACCATTCTCATCATGTTGGAATTACAGGCTTGACAGGCTTGTCCAATGAGAACGTCCAGTGGCAAAGGGAACATGTATGCCGAGTGAATTGGATTCACACTTGTGCTATGGTTTGGGTGTAGTCTTGGAAGACTCTTTCCTTCATATCGGGAGACAGTGATGTGTTGCTAGATACCCCTCTCTGATCGTGATAACGTAAGTTATCGTTACCGACATTGAAGGAAACCCTTAGGGTCGCACAATTTGATGATATGGCTTACTCATGTCAGATCGTGTGGACTGAATTGTTCTGGTTCAGTTTAAAGGAATTTAAACTCTGATTGGAAGTGAGATCTGGTCTGATCATGTTTGATTGATTAGGGCTTGAGATCGGTAAGCTTCGATCGAGAGAATTGATGCTTGATCATAGAGATCAAGAGGGTCGAGAGATGTGTGGTTAGATCTTGAACCATTTGGTTCAAAGAGATCAAGACCATGGTGGGTTCGGTTTGGTCTTTGAACCAAATAGAATTGAACCGGTTCACTTGGTGAACGCATGGTTCAATTGAGAGAGGAGTTATCGATGGCTTCAAGTGGAGTTAAACATGGAGTTATGCACTTACTATTTTTGGAAGCCGTTTTCTTTGAGAAAACGCCCCCATGTTCGAACATACACGATCTAGGACCCCTTGGATCTTTGCTAGCACAAGGAATACAAGGAAGAAGTCATCATCTTCTTGTGTGCGATTTCCTTTGGAGAAGAGCCGCTCGCCCTTTCTTCTTCCAAGTCACCACTCAATCAATGGCAATGGTAACGCATCATTTTATCCTTTTATGGTTGCTTATATTATCTTGCCTCTCGATCCTATCAAACCTAGTTTTTCGCCTATGCAAGATCTTATAGATGCGCATGTGTACTAGGGTTTGACTTTCAAACCTCGCCCCACGGATCCTGCAGACAACCACTGGGCGCTCAAGTCTGAGTCACGCCCCGTGACTTCTGTGGGTGACTTCCCGACGAAATTTTAGAATCGGAAGTGGCACCACATGCACAAGCCGGAAATCTCACAGATTGTTCCTCGGGTCACCCAACGAAGAAAGTCACGCCCCGTGACTCCTGCGGACAGTTTTCCACAGAATATTCCTTGGTTCACCCAGCGACGAAAGTCACACCCCGCGACTCCTATGGACAGCCACCCGAAGCTGCAGAACTGCCCCGACGACCCCACTTCGATGTATACAACCCACCCTACCATGTTGCCCCACCTCATGAAGATCCAAAGGGGCCCAACAAGGTATAAGTACGACGATCCCAACGCCCATCTCACCCATCGGACCGCTTCGTGGGTGTTATCAGCCCACTCTCTATCCACACCGAAGTGATCCGGCCCAAGGATGCTACAAACCAGCCCCCGAAAAGCCCAATTCCAGATGGGCCTCACAACCATATCAGCAACACGGCCCAAGAGAAGGCCGCGATGATCGTTACGCAGCCCAGTACCTCAAAATTCTGCTGCTTTGTCGCAATGTGCTCCGAACGCGTCTAACCGTCGTCGTAGCCACCTCGTACGCTGAAGAATCAAAGGACCAGCACCCCTGCAGGAGTAGATGGTAGTTGGTAGGATTATGTTCTGTTTTGTCTTTTTGTGACAGCTTGACCACTTTTTGGTTGTTAGTTGTTGAGATGCTGTCCCCTTTGTCTTGTTTCCCCTCTTTATCTAATAAAAGAGAGGGACTGGCCAACATTCTCCCTTAGTTCTCTTGGTGGTAGAGTACTCCTGGTGAGCTGAGAGCCTCCAGCATTGTAGAAGTCAAAGAGTAGCTTCGCCTTCAGAGTTTCCGGGTCGAGGTCGGTGCCTCGATTCCACGTTGTTCCGTTTCCAGCTTTTCAAAGAAGTAAATCCCATTCTTCGTGGTGGGTCAGGTTCGCCTATTTCCTCACTTCGTTGCGCTCTTGTATTTCCATTGTGGTTTCCCTTTCTCCACGGGTTTTCGTACGCTGGAGACGTGGACGTTCCGTGTTGTTATTTGGCGTATTTCAGGCGCATAGGCGTGCGAGCTGTGTGCTGCGAATCCGCTGGTTCCCTATTGCGACGTGTTAAGCTTAAATCTGCGGCGTGAGTGCGCTAAATTGCTACGAGGTTAGTGAGTTACATTCTGTAGTTGAGTGCCATTGTGTTCTTTTCGCAATTGTGTTGCCACGATCGAACTCGACGCGGATTTCTTCGTGCTCCCTCGTGTTTCCCTGCATTTCCGAAGTGCTTTTCACTTCCCTCGTCTAAAGACCTTCTCCCATTTTCGTGGCATTGTGTAATCCCTTAGAGTACGGCTTTAAGGTCCCTCCCACCTATAGTAGCTCCATCACCGATACTCAGGCCATGGAGGTGGACACTCCACAGGACACAGTCCAGACTCCAGAGATTGCATCACCCTCCTCAGCCCAGGGAGACCTGCCTGTCCCTGAGGCTAGTACACCCATATTGCCAGATTAGCAGGAGGGATCGCTTGAGATATTTGCGGATCTACCGGAGATATCCATAGACATACATGAGCTCACACCCGAGGCTTCTACGACTCATGAGATAGTTCGACCCTCAGCTGCAGAGACACCACATATTACTGAGACAGCACAACCATCACCAGAGATTCATTTACCATCACCAGAGCAGTCTTCAGGACACTCTCCAGCTGTATCCCCTGAGTCATCATCATCCGAGCCGTCTCCAGCCATACCAGAGCCCATTATATCAAAGAGGAGACAAACTCGCTCACCACCTCCAGCTCTTACGCCTTATCCATGTCAAATCCGCCATAGGGGTAGAGAGCAGGAGAGGAGATATCGTGCTTTATCTACTAGGGGAGTGCTCAGCACACGTTATTGGGACGACCAGGCACTACAGTCCCTAGGATTGTTCGACGACGTCCAGTGGATGTTTGCGAACATAGGGTGGCAAGACTTTTATCAGCAGAGGCATCCCACCTACGTTTAGCTCACTTTAGAGTTTTTTAGCTCCGTCCAGATCACACTGAGGAACCATGATGACGGAGACCCAGGGAGGATGTCATTCCGGTTGGGGAACCAGGACCACGTACTTACTCTGGACCAGCTGGGTCATATTTTTGGATTCCCCATGGATGTGACTAGACATCGTCCTCATGAGTTTTCTGAGGGAGCATTTTGGCAGAAGATATCTAGTGAGGGGAGATTTGACCCCAGGACTGCTAGAGCTACGCATCTTTCCAGCCCCGTTTTTAGATACATACATAGAGTACTGGCACACACCATCTTTGGGCGAGCGCAGAGCGACAGAATGGTCAGGTCCATAGAGCTATTCTTTCTATGGGCCATGCTGAGAGGTTTCAGAGTTAGCACTTCATTTTTCATGATGAAACAGATCCAGAAAGCTGCTAGAGCTCGGAGAGGAGTCCTTGTGATGGGAGGTATGGTTACTACGATTGCCCTTGCCCTCGGTATTGACCCCTCGGGGTTGAATATGGCAAAGGGTAATCCCAGACTACACATGGATGCATGTGTTGCCATTAAGATGATTACGAGGCTTGGTAGCTCGTGCCATCTTATGTTCAGGGACACAGATATTACCATGAGGCTGCCGAACATGAACTATACAATAGTTTGTGTTCAGTAGAACTGGATCGTGGATCCCACACGTGGGGGAGGTCCTAGAGAGGCAGCATCACCTCCATCACCACCGAGATCTACAGAGCACATTCCTCCAGTCGAGCCATCCACCGCTGATAGACCATCCACATCTGCCAATCCATCTACTTCAGCACGACCAGATCCTTCACTAGAGCAGATGCGTGCTGAGTAGAGGAGGATGTGCGACAACATATTGCAGCTTGAGCAAGGACAGTCGAGAGTACTCGACTCTTTACGCACGATAGAGGAGTTATTATAGAGCCGTCTCCCATCATCATTGACTAGACATACTAGAGATGAGGAGGAGGACTCTGAGCATACTGAGACGGATTGATTGATTTTGTGAGTATTGCACGTCAGTTTCATTTATTTTAGGTTATTACTTGACACTATACATGTGATCTCACGATTATCCTATCTATGCACAGGATTTAGTAGACTTGATGACGATGCGACCACACACGACTATTTTATGATTTCTTCGTGTGTGTGCATTGTATCAGGATTTTGTATGATTCATTTTGATATTCGACATTTGACTTGATATTGTATATATTAGACGGTATTGGACCTTAGGTTGCTGAACCCGACTTGGATGTGATGGTTTTGCATATATTTGGTACCCATGATGTGTCTGATATGTTATGTGATGATTTTAGATGTTGTGTTGAAAAGTTTATGCATTTTAGAGTGATTTTACTATGTACTTTGATATTTGAGGTGAATAGTAGCTTGAAATGGTAAACTGTGTTTTAACTGATAAAACTAGACGGTATTTGAACTCTAAAAGTTGATTACCATGTAAAACTTGACTATCTTCGATTTGGTATATTTTTCGGATTTTCCTGAGCTATATTTGATGCTTTTGATATAATTGCACAGGATTTCGCTTATATTTTCGAAGGAAACTCTTGCAAAATTTTTCTGAAATTCATCATGACTTGTTTTAATTTTTATGTATATACAACAATTTAAGTCTAGGGTGTCCTCATATATGTTGTTTTTCTTCAAAGCTTTATAGATATGAATTTTGAATGTTCATAATAGTTAAGGATAATCAAAATTGTTTTATCCCTAATTCTAGACTTAGTAAATATTTTAAGTGATTGATGTGATGACTTAGGGAATTTTTGAAATTTCATGTAAACTTAAATTGTTGAGTAAATTCAATTCTGGTAATGATAAAATACATTTGTGAATTGTTATAAGTTCATATGACACATGCATAATGTTATTGTACTTGAAAGTTTAATTTATCTAATTTTGTCTACTGGGAATTTTTATGAATAGAATTTTGGTGATATTTCTTTAAACTGAGATTTGCTCCAACTCCTGTAGTTGAGAAATCTTAAGTCATGAGTTATATTATACCATCGTTTGGTATACTTTAAATCTGTTGTGATTAAGTAACAGAGGGAGAATTTTTAAAACAAATATTTAACCTCTTGCAGAAAGATCAACAACGATTTAAATACCATGCCACTGACCGGCTTTCTCCAGAAAAAAAAATGATGAAAATGAAAAAAAATGAAAATGAAAAAAAAAAGAGAAGGAAAAAATAAAAATGGAGAAAAAGAGAAAGCTGTAGGTTATGTGGACAACTCCGCTGACTTTCATGATTGAGACTATGAGTTAAATTATACCACTTTGTGGTATACTTTAAACAATGTTATGATGCTAACAGTAAACAGCATATAATAGTTTAAAGACCAAACTGCTTTAAAAATATCTTATCTATAACATCACTGAAATTCTTGAAGTAAAAAATTTTATCTGTTAAGTGAAATGGATTTATTAAAATGAGAGTATCTAATATTTAGTGTGTGTTGAATGGATGTTATGACATGAATTGTGAATTTTATCTTTCTTGGATTGTAACCTCTTGAGAATTTATCTTTTTTATGATTTTTCTTGAATTACTTGAGTTTGAAAAGTTGATTGCCTAAATTGTGGACTAAGGATGTTATTAGGGGCAAAAATAGTTGATAAATCCTTATCTTTACATTCTTTATACATATCGAGGTTTTGCTTTAGGACAAGTAAAATTTTAAGTCTAGGGTTTCTGATGCGTTGCATTTACACCATGTTTTTGCCTATGTTTTACATCATATTTTGAGATTAATTGAATGATTTTATGCTATTTTTAATATTTTTGCTTTACTTTGCACGGAATCTTCACTTTTCTTGGTTTTAATGAAATGTAGGAAAAATGGCATAAAAATGAAGGATTTTGAGGGGTTTGAAGCCAAAGCATGATTCCCAAGGAGATCGTGGGCTTACACAGAAAATTTGGGACGAAAACGGTGAAGAACGAGATAATTCTTGGCCTTAATTGCAGATTCAGCCGTGAACGCGATGATGAGCGGAAGGCGAAAATCGGCTAAGTTTCGGAATGAACAGAAACTTTCACGGGTGCGGCCGTAATTCCATCACCGACCGTGAAACTCTATGTGACTGAAAGCATTATACACAGAAACATTTACGGCCTCAGCTGTAAACACATCACGGGCCGTAAAAACTTCCGCCCGACGAGTTTTTCATGCGTTTTTCACCCGATTCAAACCGGATTTGAGCCAAACTTCACAGAATCATTCATTGATGGATTCCAAACCGGTCCAACTATAAAAGATGGGATTTATTGAGGTTTAGAGAGAACGATTCGGACGAGCACAAGCGGCAGCGGCGACGAGGGTGACAACTTGATTTCAACGCATATTTCGATGAGATTCCACACGAATTCGATGATTGATCCACTTTTCCTCATCTCTAGATCGAAGAGAAGACGGTTTCATTGTTCTTTCTGTGATTTCTTTGCGATTTCAATGAGATTTTACTTGTTCATCATAAACATGTATTTTCTTAACAATATGAGCGAGTAGATACCTTTTTCGGGATTATTGGGCATAGCCCTCTGATTTGCATGGATCAATTTATTCTCCTGCTCTTTTAATATAAGTTTCTCATCCTGATTTGATTGAAATTTCATGTATCCTGTAATTTACCTTGGCTAAGTAACTTTACGTCTTAGACGTTGCGAGAAGGACCGAGAGGTGAATCGCTAACGTCTGATCTGTTTCGATTAAACCTATGAATCCGATCACGAGAGTTGTTCGGATTCATCTGAAGGAATTAACCTACTTTTCATAGAACTCAAGGGGTTTAATTAGGTTAACTGTCACGAGAGTAGGGAGTTGACCTGATTGAATGTAGTATGTATGCTCCGAGAGGAGGTAATATGTACAATAGGAAAAGTACCTGTCAGGATACATAAGTTTATTGACTGAGTTATTTTTACACGATTCATGTTTATCAGTGTGGTGAAATCATGAATTCCCGATACTTTAGAAATCAAGTCCCTTAAAAGCTGTTTCTTAGCTTGTGTCGTGCATAGAAGTTAGAACAACCAAAGATTAATTCCGCCTAAATTCAAGCATATCAAGAAGTCAGTACTTAGCTACGTAATCCTCATTGGGAATGATAATCTTTTATTACTTTGATAAATCCGTGCGCTTGCGGATCGCTATCATTATTCCCCGCAGGTTGGGATGCATGATCATTGTTCATATCTAATGGTATTTGCTCCATCTGGCTTTTGTCTTTCTTTTACTAAACGTGTTTAAGTCTTCTTCTGTTTCTGAATGTTCTTTCTATCTCCGGGTCTATTTCAAAAAATTCAACTACGCTGGAGCTTCTTTGCATAAAAAGTATCAGACACAGTTGCAAAGCATTAAGGCAAGTGACAAAAAGGAAGTAACGAAAACAAGCAGTAAAGTAAAGGAACTAACTAACACTTAGGCTACTGATCATTAGAAATATACCAATATTAACCGTTGCTCCCCGGCAACGGTGCCAAAAACTTGACACGTCCCCCAAGTGCACGGTAATGTCGAAGTAATATAAAAGATGTTGAATCCCACAGGGAATAAGGTTAAGTGCCAGAAAAGCTAAGTCTCGATACCTAGGCGAACAGAAACCGATTTTGTAAACTTCAATCGTGAACTAGAAACTAAACAACGATTAGAGAATATATGAATGAGAGAGAGATCAGGGCTTTGGTATCCACCACGCTAACAATCATAAACACAATTATATGGATTCAAAGTTTCTACATAAGGAACCTAACCCTAAGGTACAAGGTGCCCTCTCACGGCGGTACACCTCGGTGTTTGTTTAAAATGGTCTCCTACTCTCGCGGTGGATCATTCTTGAACAAACCCTATGCGCTCTATGGAAGGTTATAAAATCCTCGAGTAAACACCAAGCACTCTCGTGTCGTGGCATCACAAGTTTTACTGATAAGATCCACCGTCACGATTCTCCTCTTCGTATGAATCGTGCCGGCTAACACATGAAAATACGTGTCCAAGGTAAAATCATGTAATACGCATAACATAGTAAAATATGCCAACACATAAATCCAAATAACTGTTTATGAAAGGAAATTGCAATCAACAATTGTCAGCGGGCTTCAACCGAGCCCCGAAAAGAGTTTTACGCTACCATGTTCATAGAATCACTGAAAAATCTCTCAATAAGCATAGGAAAACTACAAGAAATCATTTCTGAAGTGGAAGAGACGTTAAACTACAGTCAATCTTCCAAAATTGTGATGATCTGATGATCGAATCTTGCCAAATCGCCGTGAAACCCTCTGTCATCGCCGTTCGTCCACCCTATTTGCCTTCATCCCTGATTTCTTGATATTTTTGGCAGTAAAAATTAGGGCTTTTATATCCCTCGTGTTCTCCTTCAAATCAGCTTTCCAAAATGTCCTCCCTTGCCAAATTTGGACAACAATCGGGTTAGAAAACTAGGAAAAATCCGATTTGGAGTCGGTCGCTCATTTACCTCGCTCGGAATCACGGGTGAACCCCGCCGGGTTCACCCACCAGTGAAGTGCTCTGCGTAGTTTCAGCCGAGAGAGAAGCACCGGTGAACTTTGCCGGGTTCACCTACCCGTGAAGCCTTCTAGACATATTCGGGTGAGAAGCAACAGAGAGAATCATGGGTGAACCTGGCCGGGTTCACCCGCCAGTGAATTCTTCTGTGAACATCCTGATGTTTGGCGAAAGCACTGGTGAACCCCATGGGGTTCACCTAGCCGTATTTTCCAGGTTAACTCTGATTGAGCCCAAATTTGTTGGGCAGCTTCGTCTTCACATGAGGAATCACCTCGTGGCATTAAAATCTTCAAAAGACATCAAAATTGGGTGATTTTAGCTGAAATTCCACAAGAATGAGAAAAAGTGAAGATTCCAAAGCTTTTAAGCAAATAAGTCTTAAAAGAGTATAAAAACATCAAAATAGGCCTAGATTCATGATGGAATAATAATGAAAATCGCTACTAAAATTCAAGGCATCACACACCTAATGGAACTTAGCTGAATAACTAGGGTGGCATTCGACCCATGTTTGTGTTTCATCCCAAACGTGCATAAATAGTCATGAGTTCATTTTGCCTAATAGAACCTAGCTCAATAACTAGGGCCGCAATCGACCCATGGTTGTGCTTCTTGTTAGTCAGCTAGAGGATGTTTGGTAAGCTTTAAATGTGTTGCGGTTGAGTAACCGGGGCAGCAATCCACCCATGATTGTGCTTCGCGTCAAATGATTAGGAAAGTTTTAGAGTGCTAGTCCTGCTACTAAAAATAAATTGAGAGATAAACAGAACCATAATGTTATAAAGTTTTGACTTGCGATAATACATTTGTGTCCGACCCCAACATTTGATTTTGGATGAATTCGATTTATGAATGTAGTATGTATGCTAGATTAAATTCTTTGTATGCTCCTAGCTGAATGCCTAGTCATCTCATGATTATGGGGCCTACTTGATTCAATTCTTGTCATTAAACTCATCATCTGATTTCTCAAACTAGATCATGGTTTACTCGTGGAAATATCTAACTTGGTTGCATGCTTTAAGCTAAAATAATTTCTTCCATATCTGATATGTGTCTCATCTTGTTTAATTGCTTGAGGAAAAGCAAAGATTTAAGTCTGGGAGATTTTGATGTCTTGTATTTTGGTAGTATTTTCCTATACCATTTTATCTCAAAACAAGGCATATTCTTGTGTTTTTATGTAATATTTAAGCTTATTTACTTGCTTGTTTTGGAGTCTTCACATTTCTTGAATTTGTGGAAATGTAGGTGAAATAACTCAATTTCTAAAGATTTTTCGAAACCTAATGCCATATAGTGATTTCTGGTGATGAGACAAGGCTACACAGCAAATTTGGTGTGAAACAAAGCTTTCCCTAATAATCACTGCTAGGCTCAGACCGTGATTCGTAAAGTATGCCATATCCACAGTGCTATCCACGGCCAGGCCATGATTATTTTCACAAGCCGTGATTGAAGTCTACCAGAATCTACTATGCGAATCACAGCTAGGGCATGATTATAATCACAGGCCGTGATCTCTGCTCCTTGTCGACCTCCTGCTCATTTTTTACTTGATTGAGAGCTCTAAAAAATTTAGAAAAATCAAGAAAATTATGGAATAGAAAGCTAAGACGAAGGCGAAGAGTTTGGGCATAAAAAACATCTTTTTTATGAGATTTTTGGAGGAGCAAATTGATGGTAAATCGGTGAGGGCAAAAGAACTTGCAACATGGGCTTTCCGGAGGGATTTTGAGATGATATTGATACGATTATTCACCAAATTGAGGAGAAGAGTTTGCATCATCTTCTCCTTACTCTCCTTAGTCCTAGTTTCTACTTTTACTAGTCGATATGAGAGATCTGTACTTAATTGTATCGTTGTTGTAGCGTAAACCTTTTATCGGGGCTCTGATGGAGCCTGTTGACTTGATCTATTGCATGAACTAACTTGTTCTGATGTTTATGAGTTATTCAGAGCGTATTTTATCTATCTGTGTTATTTGCATAATCAAACCCTGATCAAACAATTTTGTGTCTTGGATGTCTCGATTCTGACCACAAGGAGAATCATGTCGTCGAATCTGCTAGATAAGCCATTTGAACCTCTATCACGATAGTAGTTAGGGCTAAATCGATGGCAATATAACTTTTCATGGAACTTAATGGGTTTGCTTAAATTGATAGGCCACGAAAGTAGGTGACCGATTTAAGTAAATCCCAGGTTGTGCTGCTGAAAGGGGGCAATATGTACGTTTGGGTAAACACCTTATGCAAAATGAATAACTCGTGCATCAACTAACTTCAGTTCAGTTAGATCAATCAACACGGTGAATTCTGTAGTTCTGATATTTCTCTCATTTAGACACCCTACGTCATTCTGTCATTACTTTTCTTACCCTATTCGTAGTTTTGTTTGTTTAGCTTCTAAAAATCAGAATTTTTTGTACTTGACCTTGCTCCCTATGGCACCAATATCTTTTGTATTACTTCAATAACACCATGCACTTGTGGTGCGTATCAAGCTTTTGGCACCGTTGTCGGGGAACTTCCATCAATATTAACACATTTCTAAAGTTTAGTAGACTAAGCATTTTGTTTTTCATACTTTTTATTCTTATTTCAACCATTTTCCTTTTTAAGCTTTATCATTGTCTCCAATTATTTTTATTCAAAGGATAAAGAAGGCTAGAGTACAATGTTAGCTGCAACTCCAAGTAAGTATGAGATAGACAACTTGAACTTGTTAGCTGTGAAGGTAGACACTTTATCACGAATGTTATATTCCTTTAATGTCAATTCAATTGAAGTCACTAATACTTCTTATGAGTTTTGTGGAACTTCAGGACTCAGTTTCACCAAATGCCAATTAAGAGTCTCACAACCTAAAACTTATGGAGAGAAAGCGAAATCCTTTAGGAATCTCAACCCTAGACCATAGTTGGACCCATATTCTAAAACATGCAATCCAGGTTGGAGGAACTATAAAAAATTTTCCTATGAGAACAATCCCAACCTAGTTCTCCAACCTAGCTATAGGCAACCTCCTGAATTTCAACTGAGATAGTTTGTGCCACCTCAAAAGTCTAACCTAGAGTCACTATTAGATACTTTTGTTTCTGCGCAAACCAATGAAAATGAGAGTGTTTGTGAAACCATTAGGCAACTAACATCAAGACTGGACGCTCTCGCGATCCACAACAAGATGTTGAAAACCCAATTCACTAATCAAGCTAGCACCTCTACAAGAGCCTATAGTAAATTCCCATCTCAACTTGAGATAAACCCGAGAGAATATTATCATGCAATTATAACTTGCAATGGGAAACAACTTGAGGAGCCTAGGATGTTTGAACATAACATAGAGATTAGATCTCCTAAGATACTTCAACCTGAAAAATCAAACGAGGAGATAGAACATAAGAAACCACTTGAAGATATACCTTCTTTTGTAGGTTCTTGCCATAATATTGATGTTGTTGAGAAAGTGGTTAACAAAGCTATGAAGGATTATGAAGAAACTCTAGCTTTTGTGAAAATCATTGATTCAACTGAATTGGTCAACCTAAGGAAGGTAAAATTTAAAAATCGGCATGATGAAATAAACAAAGTAACTGATGAAAGAAACATATAGTTAAAATCACTAATTGATCATTTAAGGTATGAATTCCTTGGTATAACGCCTACATTCTGCACTCTAAATAATACTTGTGGTGGAACTAATGACCCTATACAAGCACTTCTTGGGAGGCAACACAAGTCTTTTCTATTTTATTTACTTTTGCATTGTGTGTTTTTGTTTATTTAGTCTTTAGATCATGAAGTTAGATAACTTGTTTTGTTTTCTGTTGGAATGTTGATGATTTTATTTTCTTATCTTGGTAGGAACACCTCACAAGAAGAAAAGTGAAATTTTGAGGCTACATGTTTCATTATGGTCTGTCCGTGACAAATGTCACAGCCTTGATGAAAATTTTCATAATTGCTGCATTCTATAACAAGAAGTTCACAATTGACCCCTGACTGATTTCACAGCTATGACAAGACTTTTGAAGGCAACGACTTCATTTTACCTCTCCCTTGCCAGACTCACATGACTTAGCGAGACACAAAATAATTGACATTATATCCTACATCTAGAAGAATAAAGGTGTCAAGGTGAAGTTCAACATGAACTTCATAAATAGATGATGATATTAGTTAGGGAGAGATGGTGATGATTATGAATATGACCCCTAGGACGAAGGTACTGAAATGATCTCTGATGATGAGGACTTTAGGCCTAAGAGGAAAAGTGAATATTACTTTATCTTATTTCCCCCCACTCTCTCACGACGCATCGGTTGCATAGAGGACAATGTAAATTTTTATGTGAGGAGGGTATGATTTTGATGCTTGTTCCTTCTATGGCTTAGTCTCCTAACTATTCATTTGGTATTGTATTCTTGACTTACTCTGACTTTTGATATGTCTATGATACATGACTATGACACTTTAACTATTTTATGATGATGGCTATGCTCTTATTTGACTCTAATTCTTTGATGATGATGCTGTGGTGATATTATGCTATCATGATATTCTGAGAATTCATTGCTGATGATTCATACGTACATGCTATGATTCTGTGACATGTGGATGTGTGAAAATCTGATGATATGGATATGCTTCTATACTGACGATTTGGTAATCTCTATTACGATACTTTTTTTCCATATCAATACATGTGTTCAGTGATATTGTGATAGAAAATGATCCAATGATTATTTGCTAAACTTGAAGATTTCACTATGCTGATTTATCCTGATAATATCTGTGATTTATTTTGATTCTAGATTGTCCTGTCAGTTTCATGCTGATGCATTGATATGATTAATACTTTTTCTGATAAAGTACTATTTTGTTGTTCTTGCTGATTCTGATACAAATGAGATATAATATTTTGCTGATGCTTTGTGAAGATATTTTGATGAAAATTTTTGGACACTGATGCTTTTATTAGATTTAATCTAAAAGCTTTGAATGATATTGTATTACTTCTATTGACATGCTCTTTCTGTGATCACAAGTGTGATAATTGTGATAATGTTGTGAACTTGTGATAGGCTTGAATAAACATTGAGATTGATTTCATGCATGGTATGAAGTTGTTATGATATGCTGAATGCATTACCTCATTATGATATCTTTTATGTTCCTGTCCAATCGTTCTAAGCTTCTGAAAACTTATGATTGGAATGTTTGATAATGTTGAATTGTTAGGACATGCATCAGAAATTGAGTAAGGATTGCATGCTAGTGGTGTACACATGTTTTTCTATTAAAGCATATAGACTTGTTCATTCATTCGATGGTGCCATATTATTTGTTGGGTGATGATCACAAGTGTGAAGTTATATAGAAAAAAAGAAAAAAAAGGAGAACAAAAACAAGAGTTCTCTCTCGAGTGAGACATGCAACTCCTCTAACCTAGTAATGCACAAAGTAGCTAGGGCGGCAGTCGACCCATGTTTGTGTTTCATGCAAAATGTGCATAAATAGTCACGAGTTCATTGTGCACACCTGATGGAACTTAGCTGAATAATCAGGGCAGCAATCCACCCATTGTTGTGCTTCGTGTTAGTAGGCTAGAGGAAGTTAGGTAAGCTATAAATGTGTTGTTGGTTGAGTAACTAGAGCGGCAATCCACCCATGATTGTGCTTCACGTCAAAAGATTGCCAAAGATTTAGAGAGCTAGTCTTGCTGCTAAAAATAAATTGAGAGATGAACAAAACCATAATATTATCAAGTTTTGACTAGCGATAATACATTTGTGTCTGACCCCAACATTTGATTTTGTATGAATTCAGTTTGTGAATGTAGTATGTATGCTAGATTAAATTTTTGTATGCTCCTAGCTGAATGCCTAGTCATCTAAAGATTATGGGACCTACTTGATTCAATTCTTGTCAATAAACTCATCATCTGATTTCTCAAACTAGATCATGGTTTGCTCATGGAAATATCTGACTTGGTTGCATGCTTTCAGCTAGAATAACTTCTTCCATACCTGATATGTTTTTCATCTTGTTTTATTGATTGATGAAAAGAAAAGATTTAAGTGTGGGAGATTTTGGTACCTTGTATTTTGATAGCATTTTTCGATATCATTTTTCTCAAAACAAGGTATATTCTTGTGTTTTTATGTAATATTCTGGCTTATTTACTTGTTTCGGAATCTTCACCTTTTCTTGAATTTATGGAAATGTAGGTGAAATCACTCAATTTCTGGAGCTTTATGGAGAATCTAAAGCCATAGAGTGATTTTTGGTGATGAGACAAGGCTACACAGCAAATTAGGTGTGAAACGGAGCTTTCCCTGAGAATCACGGCCAAGCCTTGATCACAATCACATAACATGATTTCTTGACCTCCTACTCGTTTTTTACTTTGTTGGACCAATTATTTTCAAAAAATAAGAATAAAAATAATAAAACAAAAATACTTGATAACAAATTAAAAAATAATAAAAATATAAAAATAACAAATATAAAAGGAAATAAAAAAGGTGAAATTTGGATTTAAAAAAAAAGAGAAAAAAGAGGGATTGAATTAGCAAAACCAAAATTGCAAAAAAATAATAAAAAAATAAAAAATAAAACCAAGTCTGCGATTAAGAGAATGAGTAAGCACATATTAAAAAAATAGCAAAAGACAAAATCAAATAAAAATAATTAATAGAAGAATAGAATACAAAACTAAATAAAAATGATAATAAATTTTCTCCTTGCATCACCTATATAAGAGAGGCTAGGCGTATGGAAGAGAGAACTGTCATGGCTAGATGACAAGACTCGGCATAAGGAATCTTTTCACGAGAATTCTAATCAGGTGAGCTTCCCATATTTCCAAGTATCTCTATATCCTCATATTTCCTAAGATCTCTATATCCTCATATTTCATGGTATCTTTATATTCCCATATTTCCTAGGATCTTTATATCCCCTATAATTCTTCCTAAGATCTTTATATCCCTAAATTTTCCTAGGATCTTTATAACCCCTCATCGATGCTATCGCTGTTCTAATTATGAAGACCGTGCAAGATTGCACATGTTGCTTGCTGCTCTTATCTAGATAAGAAAAAAAATTCTATGATCGTCACTTGAAATGCCGAAGACAAACGCTGGCGTACGAAACCATCAACACCGAAGCCCTATTCGTCTGCCGACTCCCTTACCACAAGAACTCCACATCCGACCGTTGGATTGTTCTCAAATTACACGTGCATGCTCTCCACATGCCAGCGAACCCGTAGCCTAAGGGATCAGCAAAATCAACCCTCGGATCAGCAAAATCGAGTGATTTCATGCGGGTGACATTATTTCTACCGATCTCTTTGATTCGTTTCCGATAGTTCACCGTAATGCAGCAAACTCCGGCCACGAGTGCCTCTAGACAAAGGAATAAACGAACGGTTGAGATTCATTCATTTTTTTTAATCCAACGGTCCATATCCAAATCAATTCAACGGTCCTGATTCATTCAAATCAAATCGGACGGCTTAGATCGCTCTGGTCAAATAAATTAAATCCGACGGCTGAGATTGATCTACTTCAAATCAATGGTTCAGATTCAAATCATATCGATGGTCCAGATTACTTCATTAGAAATCGCACGGCCGGTATCAATCAGATCAAATAAATTGAATTCGACAGATCAAATTCATTCAATTCAAATAAACGATCCAGATCTGAATCAGAGCCAACGGTGTAGATCACTTCATGCAAAATTGGATGGCTGATATCATTCTAGTTTAAATAAATAACTCTAACGGTTGTAATTCGTCCTCTTCAAATCGATGGTCCAAATCTGAAATAAATCCAACGCTTCAGACCATTTCAAGCTTAATTAGATAGCTCAAATCAATTTGATCAAATAATTTGAAACCAACAGCTATGATTCATTCAATTTAAATTAACAGTCCAGATTTGAATCGAAATCTATGATCCAGATTACTTCACATGAAATCAGATGGTCAAGATCATAAATTAACTCCAACGGTTGAGATTCATCCATTTCACATCGACGGTTCAAATTTGACTATAAAATAAATGAATGGTGGAGAATGATCGGATAATATCTAGGTCAATCGATTGACTTTTAACATGATCAAAGTGTCGGTCCCTACTATATCGAACTTGATCTTTCCAAATATGTTATTAAATTGTTGATCCGAGACCCGTATTAATACAAATATGTGAATTTAAATGAACGGTTGTGATAAATTGGATCTGAATATAAATCAATGGCTAAAATTAATCTGAGCATATATAGGTTAATCCGTTGACTTTTGACATGATCAAAGAGTTTATCCCTATCAAATCGAACTTGATGTTCCCAAATATGATATTGGATCTCTGATCCGAGACTTGAATTGAAGTAGATCTATGAATCTAAATAAACAGTCATGATGAGTTTGATCTAAATATGAAATCAATGGCCAAAATTGATCTGAGCATATCTAGGTCGATTGGTTGACTTTTGACATGATCAAGGTGTCGATCCCTACTAAGTCAACCCGAACTTTTCAAATATGATATTAGATTTTTGATTCGAATATTGGATTAAAGCAAATCTATGAATTTAAATCCATAGACAAGAGAAGATCAAATATTTGATGGCTGAGGATAATCTGAGCCAATTGAAATTGAAATATCCAACAAGACATCAAGGTAGGAGATCTTTTAAAATTAAATATCCGATAAGCCATCGAGGCCGGATAAAGAATATATGAAAATCTTAATTTTCACAATAAAGTATTGTTTGGGAGGTGCGTTTGTCGACGTTTACCGTTGGGGTGTACCTCCTCAATATGATGTGTTTGTTAAGACTGAAATATCCAACAAGCCATCAAGGATGATGACTTTGCCCAATAATCCATTGAGGCCGGGTGTATCTTTCAAACTGAATATCCAACAAACCGTCAAGGTCAACTAGCTTTACCCAACAAGCCGTTGAGGCCTGATATATTTCAAATCAAAATATCCAATAAGCCATTGAAACCGAGTATTTCTCAAATTGATTATTCAATAAGTCTTTGAGACCGGATATCTTTCAAATCAAAATATCCAATAAGCTATTAAGGTCAGGTATTTCTCAACATGATTATCCAACAAGTCGTTGAGACCAGATATCTTTCAAATCAAAATATCCAACAAGCCACTAAAGCCGGATATCTTCCAAATCCAATACCCAACAAGTCCTTGAGGCTGGGTATCTTCTAAACTGAATATCCAACAAGCCGTCATGGCCGGATATCTTTACCCAACAAGCCATTTAAGCCGGGTAATTTCTTAAGTTGGATATCCAACAAGTTGTCATGGCCAGATATCTTTACCCAATAAGCCGTTGAATACCCAACAAGTTGTCATTTTGTTTAGTCATTTTATTTTATTTTATTTTATAACATAGATATCTCAATCAAAGATACTCTGATTTTCAGGGATAATTAACAATGAGTGCTTGCGCTCATTGGAAACCAGTACCCATTAAAATAAAAAGCCTTATTAATTTTAGGTGAATTTGATAAGGTCAAACATATTAATCACATGACCGAACATACTTGATTGAGGGCTCTAAAAAATTTAGAAAAATTAGGAAAATATGGAATATAAATCTAAGAGGAACGTGAAGAGTTTGCGCATAAAAGCCCTCGTTTCGTGACATTTTAGGAGGAGGAATTTGATGGCGAATAGGCAAGGGCAAAAGAACATGCGACAAGGGCTTTACGGAGGCATTTTGAGGCAATCTTGTGATGATTCTTCACCAAATCGAAGGAAAGAGTTTGCATCATCTTCTTCTAACTCTCCTTAGTCCTAATTTCTACTTTTCTAAGTCGATTTAAGAGATCTATGCTGAATTGTATGGCTGTTATAGCGTAAACCTTTTATCGGGACTCGGATGGAGCCCATTGACTTGATCTAGTATGAACTGACTTATTCTGATGTTTATGAGTTATTATGAGCATATTTTATCTAGTTGTGTTATTTGCATAGTCTTACCCAAATCAAGTAATTTTGTGTCATGGATGTCACGATTAAGACCGCAAGGATAATCGTGTCGTCGGATTTGCTGGATAAGACTTTTAAACCTCTATCACAAAAGTAGTTAGGGTTCAATCGAGGGAAACAAAGTTTTTCATAGAACTTAATGGGTTTGCTTAATCAATCCAAGATGAGTAAGATTTTAATAATCCATGATATGGCATTCTAGCTCAACTTGTTTAAACAATTGTGAACCTTCTCTTAATCAATCCAATTGACCTTTCAAAAACAACTTTCGCTTATCGATACCAAAGAATATTCTATAATTAACTCTTTAAAGCAAATTAGTCCTTAAACGGTTACCGACCCTTTCCTATTAGCATGATAACATTATTCAGAGTATACCATAAGATAGTGCAATATAACTCATAGCATAATTATAAGTAGTCAGTGGAGTTGTCCACTTGGCCTATAGTTTTCTCTTTTTCGATCCTTTTTTTTCACTTTCTAGGGAGAACCGGTCATGGACATGATATTTAAATCATTATCAATCTTTCTTCTGCAGGGTAGAAATAAAATTTTATAAATTTACCTTTGTTACTTGATCGAAATAGATTAAAAGTATACCACAAGGTATAATATAACTCCTGTGTATCACACCAGAGGAGTTGGAGCAAGGCATAATCTGAAGTCCCGATATCTCTCAATTAGACACTCTTTCCATTTCCATCGTTGTTGTTTCCTATTTCTTTCGTTGACAACTTCATTTCCAAAACACAAAAATTTGGTTGCTTAGTTTCTAAATATCAAAATAGTTAGCACTTGATGCAGTTCCTTGTGGGATCGATCTTATCGTATTATTTCGATAACGTCGTGCGCTTGTGGTGCATATATATCATCATCATAAAGCAACAAATATATAAAAGAGCCATCAATCAACATTATGAAGTAAACACAACTATCATATTGACTTCTATAATAGTAGTGAATAATCATGAAAGAATCAAACCATTATACAATTGACAAGGAGATAGTTTTAAACCATATGCAAGGTATCAATTAACTGTACTTTAATCAACTAAACAAAACTAGAATATAACTATACATAAATCAATTGGAAGCAAGACCTACAATATTCATGCATGTGACAAATCAAGGGTTCGGACAAACGAATGATATTCAGGATTTTGGTACTAGTGCTCGTACCAAAATTTTGGTACTAAACACATGAACCATGATTCTTTATTACTAGTATCGGTACCAAAATCCAAAAATTTCTATTAGTACTATTACCAAGTTAAGTTATTTCTAATACCAAGTACAATAAAAATAGTAACAAGAATCATTTTCCCTCCTAAGGTAAAATTAAGTTCCACACTTAGTTTGCCCAGAATCTTGGCACATCACTATTTTAGGTTACTCCATTTCATTGTAAACTTTGAACACCATCTTATTATTGAAACCACATATGATAGTGCTAGAATCTAACTGCCATTCTTTTTACATAGAAATATTATCCATGTGAAGCTTTGTAATCATATAAACATACTCTTTATTTTCTATCTCCACCACAATAGTTCTATATTTGCTTAAATTTAAAGGGCCTGCAATTTTTTTTTCACATTATTTCTTTCCTAACTTTTTTTAGATAGTGGGTTTTATTTTATATTGCATCTTCACATTATGATTGCATGAGGACCGTTAGAGGAATTCCTTACATTTGGAGCAACATAGACTTGGTTCACTTTTAAACTCAAATATAGTTAATCACTTGTTCAATTCTCATAATAAGCTTGCATGCGTGCTGTGAACTCCTTTATTATATATGCCTGAGTGTAAGGTTTTGCTACTATAGTCATCCACGTCAAAGAGAGTTTTAATTGTATTGCTTCCACATTGACTGCATCAAAAATTTCAATTTTCAGATTAGTCATTTAGGAAACAGGAACCTCAAAAATCCTAAGTCGATCCATAAGAAGCATGTTATAAAAAAAAGAAAGAAAGTAAATTTCAAGTACTCTAATGCCAAGAAACTATAGGTATTTTTTTCCTATAATGGTGTTTAGATTCAAGTATATCCAATACCTCTTTTGCTATCTTGTAACTTTGATAAACATTTTATAACCTTCTTGTAAGAGAGTTGAGAATGTAATCTCTACAAAACATCTCATCAGCCTCCTGCTCTACTTTATCTACACCAAATTTTTCTTTCATGATTTCAAAATATACTCTCTACAGTTGGCTACAGTTAGAGTCTAGGGGATAGAAGAGGTTTAGCATGGTGAGAAGCTAAGATATCAGATCTTGCCATGGTGTAAATTTTGTATCATTGTACTAATCTAGTTTGAATGTCTCCACATGAAATTGTACCATCATGTTAGGATTTAAGTTTGCTTGCATCATTAACGTTACCTCTACAAATGTTAGAAACATCTAAAGTGCAATGTGGCTTAGAAATCATTTTGAGAAACACGCATAGACAGAATTATATATTTTTTTTATAATTCTGAATACCACCATGAAGTAATTTACATTTTGAATAGTTAAGTCTAACTGATGCAACTATTCCTCAGTTGAATTGATGCAATTATTCACATACAACCACCAAAATTAAAAATTATGGTATTAATTGAATCACCGAAGGTAGGGCTATCCATTTGCGTCACCTCGAATTGAATAGAATTGGTTTGATTCAACCGAAATTTTTTTATATATTTTTTTAAAAAAATTGAATTGATTTTATAAACAAATAATATTTAGCTGAACCGGCAAATGGCCCCAAGGTGCCATACAAGCAATTCTCTTATGAAGCCTTTGAAAGTTACAGTTACAATTTCCTTTTGCTTCCCATTGTCATTAAAGTGTAAGCAAAGCCTTCTTAATGTGTTGAACAAGTTTTATGAGCACTCATTAGTAATGTCAACACAAGCTTTATGAGCACTCATGTGCTGATGACGGCCAGTCTGTGATTATAATGACGGGCTGTGATCGCTTCCACCTCTTCACCTCTACTCATTTTTCACTCGATTGAAGGCTCTAAAAATTCTAAAAAAATTCAAGAAAATTTTGAAATCAAAGCCTATGAGGAAGGTGAAGAGTAGGGCATAAAAGCCCTCTTTTGTGATGATTAGGAGGAGAAATCAATGATAGAATGCGTTACGACGAGAAGATTGGCGACAAGGGCTTTTGGAGGAGATTGTGGGTGATTTTACAATGATTCTTCCCCAATCCGGGAGGAAACATTTGCATCATCCTATCCTATCTTCCCTTAGTTTTTGTTTCTTGTTTTCTTTGTTTATTTGAGATATCTATATTGAATATCATGGCTATAATATCTTAAACCTTTATTCGGGACTTGAACGGAGCCCACTGACTTGATCTTTCATATGAACTGAACTTATATGTTGTTAATGAGTTATTTCTGAGCATATTCTATCTTTCTATGTTATTTGCATGATTTGACGTCGATCAAGTAAACTTATATTTTGGATGCCACGAGAAGTACCAATAAGAGAATTGTGACATTGGATCTACTAGATTGGACTTTTGAATGGCTAACACGAAAGTATTTAGGATTCATTCGAGGGTAACATAGTTTATGGTAGAATTTAATGGATTTGCTTAAATCGATAAGCCACAAAAGTAAGAGATCCATTTAAGTAGGTACTAGGTTGTGCTGCAGAAAAGGGGGCAACTTGTACTTTAGGGTAAATTTCTTATGCAATAAGAATAACCAATGCATTAGTTTAATTCTGTTTTGCTAAATCAGTTAGTGTGGAGAATTCCGAAGTCCCGATATCCCCCAATTAGACACTTTTTCCATTTCTCTCATTGTTGTTTCCTATTTCTTTCTTTGACAACTTCATTTCCAAAGCACAAAAATTTGGTTGCTTAGCTTCTAAATATTGGAATAGTTAGTACTTGATGTAGTTCCCTACGGGATCGATCATATTGTATTATTTCGATAACGCCGTGTGCTTACGGTGCGTATCAATCAACATCATAAAGCAATAAATATATAAAAGGGTCATCAATCAACTTTTTGAAGTAAACACAACTATCATATTGACTTCTATAATAGTTGTGATTAATCATGAAAGAATCAAACAATTATACAATTAACAAGGAGACAGTTTCAAACTATATGCAAGGTATCAATTAACTGTACTTTAATCAAATAAACAGAACTAGAAAATAACTATACATAAAATAATTGTGAGCAAGACCTACAATATTCATGCATGTAACAAATCGAGGGCTTAGACAATGGAATTATACTCAGGATTTTGGTACTGAACACATGATCGATGATACTTTTTTACTAGTAATGGTACGAAAATCCCAAAATTTATATACTAGTATTAAGTTAAGCTATTTCTAATACCAAGTACGTGAAAAATATTAACAAGAATGATTTTCCTTCCTAAGGTAAAATTAAGTTCCACACTCGGTTTGCCCAAAATTTTGGCACATTACTATTTTATGTTTCTCCATCTCATTGTAAACTTTGAACAACATCTTATTATTGAAACAATGTATCATAGTGCTATAATCGAAACACTAATCTTTTTACTTATTATCCATATGAAGCTTTGTAATCATATAAACATACTTTTATTTTCTATCTCCACCATAATAGACTAATAATTGGTCAAATTTAAAGGGCCTGCATTATTTTTGTCACATTATTTCTTTACTAACTTTTTTTATGTAGTGGGTTTTCTTTTATATAGCATCTTCACATTATGATTGCATGAGGACCGCTAGAGGAATTCCTTACATTTGGAGCAACAGAGACTTGGTTAACTTTTAAACCCGATCCATAAGAAGCATGTTATAAAAAAAAAGAAAGAAAAAAGTAAATTTGAAGTACTCTAATGCCAAGAATCTATAGGTATTTTTTTTCCTATAATTGTATTTAGATTCAAGTATATCCAATACCTCTTTTGGTATCTTGTAATTTTGATAAACATAATATAACCTTCTTGTAAGAGAGTTGAGAATATAATATCTATAGAACATCTCATCAGTCTCCTACTCTACTTTATCTGCAACAAATTTTTCTTTCAAGATTTCAAAATATACTCTCTATAGTTGGCTACAATTAGAGTTTAGGGGATAGAAGAAGTTTAGCACGGTGAGAAGCTAAGAAATCTGATCTTGCCATGGTGTAAAATTTGTGTCATCGTACTAATCTAGTTTGGATGTCTCCACATGAAATTGTACCATCATGTTAGGATTTAAGTTTCCTTGCACCATTAATATTACCTCTACAAATCTTAGAAAAATCTAAAGTTCAATGTAGCTTAGAAATCATTTTGAGAAACACACATAGAGAGAATTATAATTTTTCTATAATTCTTAATACCAACATGAAGCAATTGCATGAGGACCACTAGACGAATTCTTTACTGTTATATCCCAAGTTTTTCGGAAAAATAATTTTAGAAAATCAAAAACTGTATTTTGGATTTTGGGGGATTTTTTTGGATTTTTTTTGGAATTTTTTAAAGGTTTAAAATTTTGATTTTGATTTAAAAACTTTGATTTGCTATCACGGAAGTTCGAACCTGCGACACGCTAAGTTTTCCGCCTCAGCCAGACCACCAGGCTAATTTGTGTTTTGTGATTAAAACCGCACCGAGTTTTGTTGAGTTTAATTTAATCGATTTTGGGGACCGAGCGAACTCATTGTCTTCCCCGTTGTTTTTGGCGATCGATTCTTCGGCGGAGACCAGCTATTCTGGGTCGCATTCCTTGCTATTAATTGAGGTCTTCTGCTCCTCTTGGCGAGGCGAGAACCCTAGAAAGTCTTCGAGCCACGGCGCGCCGTCTAGAGCAAGAAATCAAGCTCGAACTAGTTGTCGGCGCAGCCTCGAGTTTCAGTTTTCCAGCGCCCTCTTCGATACGTGTTTTCTTTCCAGACCTACGATTTAGCTTCGTATCGAGGTAAGAGTGTTTTCCGAATGTTTTGGTAAAGTTCTATAGAGTTTTGGTGTTGTTTTCTGTATCGACGGCGGCGGCGCCACCGTCAGAAGTTTTGGCGTCTGCGAAAGCTTCAGTCGTGTGTCGATAGCTCTCCGAAGCCACCGCAGAAGCCTCGCTTCGTCGCCAGATGTCTTCTGGTAAAGTTTGGAAGCAAATCAACGCTCGACAGGCTCTCAGGAGCTCGCCGCCGTAAGCAACGAACGCAAGTCCGGCCGCCTTGCACGGCGGCGATGGGGCGGCGCGGGCGAGCGGGCCGGTTCGGTCTGATTTAGGGTTTGAGTCTGGTTTATTTAGAAATAAACCCGATTCGCTGAGTTTTGGAATTGATTTGGTGCGGCTCAACAGATTGAGCGGTTCAATTTCAATTTCGGCTCAGTTATTGAATTCGGACCGGTTCGACCTCAATTCGGTCGAATCTTGGCCAATTCAGGTAGCCGTTGGAAAGCTTGTGAAATATCCCATCCAATGGTACCTAGTGTATCCCAAGATGAGTTGTATATTTTGTGTAATTTTGGTTTCAATTTTCGGTTTGGTTTGGTTAAGGGTGAATCTAACCGGTTCACTGCAATTCAGTCCGGTTCAGTGGCTTTTGGGTCTGGTACACTAGATCCGAAGTTGGTTCCTAAAGTTTTGAGATGTTTCGCTTCTGTTGGTGATCTCTGTTTTCAAGTTTGAATCTTATTTGATGGAGTTCATTTATAAATCTATGTTTCAGAGCAGTTGATCCAGTGTTTGGCTTGCTTCGTTTGATAACTAGTTTTCTTGGCTTTTCAAAGGTAAGACCTCAAACTAGATTTCTATAGATAAAGGTTTGTTATCCTTGTTTCCGTTGACGCAGATAGTATAGCATCTTGTACATATCAAAGATTTGCAAGATGATTATTGACATATCAGTTTTGTACTTTGTATACCAGTCAAGTATGTTTCTAGCATGTTATTGTTATCAAAATCCACGTTTGCAAACAGTATATCTGCATAACCAATTTCAAGTATCCACATGTGTGGACAGTTTTAGTTATCAAGTATCCACAAGAGTGGACAGTTGCATGTTATTGAGCACATACCCAGTAGTATCCACGTTGCGGACAGATTGGGGTCCCAAGTTAGCATGCACCGGGATTTGTGACGTATGGTAGCGCGTGTGTTCACCATGTAAGATGTGATACATCTTATCATGCGTATTCGGGGTGACGACCCCACAAGCCAGTAGGTATTGCTCACAGTTGATTTATGCATGATATCAGTTTTCATATTTGACACAGAAAACCCAGGTGCACCAGTGTATCTAATTGCTCATAGTGGTTTCATTGCATGATATAAGCTTTTGTATTTGATCATAAATAACCAGCTGATTAAATTCATCCAGTTGCAATATAGTTTTCAGTTTATAGCTTTTAGTTTACAGCCTTCGGTTTATAGTTTCCAACTTTCAGTTTACAGTTTTCAGTATTCAGTTGTTATAGTTTTATTGTTCATGCCTCTTGCTAGCGTTCCCTCCTTTGAATCTAAGGGACTACCCTTTCTTCTGGGGAGAGGCTTACTCAGCAAAGTTTTGCTGAGTCTTATTGATATTGCAGGTACTAGTCTGGCCTAAGGAAATCAAGGCTTGGATTTAAAGTATTGCTTGAGGACTTATTCTTGAAGATTGTGATTCTTGTACTAAAAAGTTATTAGCTAAGATCTGAGTATTGTAAAAAGTTTTTGTAGTAGTCAATCTTACGTTGTTGTTCCTAGATTTTAAAGTTATAATAGATTGCTTTAGTTATATTCTAGTCTTGGTACTAGGGTGTAACACTTACATTTGGAGCAACAGAGACTTGGTGCACTTTTGAACTCAAATTTAGTTATTCTCTTGTTCAGTTATCATACTAAATTTGCATGTGTGCTGTGAACTCCTTTATTATATATACCTAAGTGTAAGGTTTTGCTCCTATAATCATCCAAGTCAAAGGGAGTTTTAATAGTATTGCTTCCACTTGGACTGCATCAGAAATTTCAATTTTTAGATTAGTCATTTAGGAAACCAGAATCTCAAAAATTCTAACTCGATCAATAATATGCATGTTTAAAAAAAAGGAAGAAAGAAAGTAAATTTAAAGGACACTAATGCTAATGATCTATAGGCACTTTTTCAACACAAATTGAATCACCGAAGGTAGGGCTATCCATTTGCATCACCTCAAATTGAATCGAATTGGTTTGATTCAACCCTAATTTTTTTATATATATTTCTTTACAAAAATTGAATTGATTTTATAACAAAATAATATTTAGCTGAACCAAAAATTTTAGGTTCGGTTCCATTGGACTTAAACTAAATTAAGTTACTAATATATTTTTATATTTTTAAAATAGTATAATACTAAATATAAAATTTTAAAAATATTTATTTAATTTTGGTTTAATCAGTTCAAACTAAAATTTTATTGAGGAACTGAAAACTGACCTGATTTTTTTTTTAGAATTTCAATCTGAACCAAATTGAACCTGTTTGAGTTGGAACAAAATTTTGTTCGATTTGAGTTCTTGAGTTGACCCGGCAAATGGATAGCCTTATCGAATGGCCCCAAGGTGCCATACAATCAATTCTCTTATGAAGCATTTGAAAGTTACAGTTACAATTTCCTTTTGCTTCCCATTGTCATTAAAGTGTGAGCAAAGCCTTCTTAATGTGTTGAACAAGTTTTATGAGCACTCATTAGTAATGTCAACACAAGCTTTATGAGCACTCATTAATGATGTCTTCAGTGCTTATTTTTCTTTTTTTTTTATTTTGCAAATTGGAAACCTTGAAACACCGTGTAGCTGTTCACATATGAAAAGTGCTCTTTATATCGCACTCAAATTTTTATACATTATTTTAGTGCGATATTAGGCTTTATAAATTTTAAATTGTTATAGTGAATAACATTGATTTCTAAATTAGAACAAGTGATTAACTAATTAAGTCATTTGAACTTTGTTTAGTATGATTAATTTAATCAACTAAATATAGGATATAACATTTTAGTTGTTTTGGAATGAATAATATGTGGCTTATGAATATATCATAATAATCTATGTTAGTGGTAAGAAAAAAAAAATGAAAATTCATTATGAAAACATAATTATTTAGTCACTTGAAAGATAATCTATGTTAGCAATTTCATAAAAACATTATATAACAGCATATTCGTTATTCAATCTATGTCAACAACCAAAATTCATTATGAGAGGTGTTTGTTGTATGTATTCTCTTTTGTTTATGGATATTTAGAGAGAAGATTGTGCACAAGTAACTAAGAAGTGCTTTGGCATTTATGATAAATATTTATGTTATTCATTGATATTAATTTTGCAATTAAATGCAATATAATTAAGTTTATATGTTTCATACTTATAATTCATCCGTTAATATGTTTTTTTCTACATCAGTTTAACAACAAAGTTACTTAAACAAGTGGAATTTAAAATCTAGAGTAAATCAAAGAATGTAATTGTTAGGTCATATCCAGCACTAAGTTTACTTAAATTATGGCTATGCATCCCCTTCGTCTTAGTCTCACACTTTTCTTTGTGGTGGCAATATTTCTTTCACCAACAATTGCTCGCGAACTTCCTTCTCCACCACCTTCAAATAATGATCAATTGTTTAATATAATTTGTAAGTAATTATATCACTTTTTATTATTATCTTAATTGTCTTGAAAATTCTCGATTTTTATTTTTACAAAGTGAAAAATAAATCTGCTTAGTGTTTTGTTTTATACCATCTTAATAATCTTAATAATTCAAATATATATACATATATATGATATTTAGAAAGTATTAAATATTCAATTGCTTGGAATTTTTGGCATAATGAATTTTGCTTATTAAATATAAACTTCGATTTATACATTATTTAACTTCAATTTTTGTATTATACAGCTTCCACGTATCTAGGAGAAAAAGGTGGATACAAGTACATACTTTTGAAAGTGAATCCATTCTTATTGCCTCGACTCGCTAATTATTTGTCGCCAACAATTCATTAAGCAATACTTGCAAATTTATTTAATACTTGCTATGAAAGGTTGTTCGTTGTTTCATCATAATAAAATCAAATATTTATACATTATTTCAGTGAGATATTAGACTTTATAAAATTTAAATTGTTGTTCTTATGCATAATGAATTACATTGATTTCTAAACTACAAGTGATTAACTAATCAAGTCATTTGAAGCAAAAATGTAAACATCATTTTATTATTATTATTCTTGTTATTTTTGGACACGCATAACATGTGGCTTTTGAATGTATAATAATATGCTATATTAATGGTAATTGATACAAAAATAAGAAAAATTCATTACGGAAACATTATTCTTTGTTCAATTCAATCCAACCTATCTATATAAGTAATGGGGCATCATTATTAATACATAGTTTTATAAAAATATTATATAATATATATAAAAAAGTTATTCAACTGTTGTTAAAAAATAATTGTGATTAATTCTTTAAATTTACACGTTAAAATTATTTAGAACCCCTTATCACGTCATATACTACATGAACATGTTTTTATGTCTAGACCACTTCAATATTTTTATAAAATTTTTCATAAATAAAAGTAGTGAATTATAAATTAAAAACTTAAACATTGTTTAATTGATTAATGATCAATGCTAAAATAGCTTGGAGACGTGTTATTAATATATTTTACTTTTAAAATATTGTTGAACCAAAATACCTTTTCAATTACAAAAATGCCCTCGAAGATTGAAATAGTTTAGAGAAGAGTAACTCACAAATATTGCTTACAAATTGTAGTCTGCATTAGAAAAAAAGGGCTAAAGCGTGACCATCATTCTGAATCACATATAAGTAAATTAATTGTTCTCAGACAGTGTGTACTAGTATGACTCTAGTTTTAGCAATATTGTTGAGTAAGCCTCTCCCCTGTACTTATGGATAGTGCTAATAACAAAATCAAGAACATGAATAACATGGTGCAAGTTATCAATTAATTGTTCTTCAATCAACCAAACAGAACTAGCATATTACTATACATAAATCAATTGGAAGCAAGACCAACAATATTCATGCATGCAACAATTAGGGGCTTTGACAATGAAATTACGTACTGCTTTAGAGGTGTCAAGGACTTATTTTATAAAATCCGAATAGGTTTGATTTAATTCAATATCAACTAGTAGGTCCAAACAAGTAGATTGATTGATCTGCATTATTAATAGGGATGTGCATCAGGATTTCGGTACTTGTACCAGTAACAAAATTTTGTTAGCAAACTCACGAACCATTATGTTTTTATGTACCAATAGTAGTACCAAAATACCAAAATTTATATTAGTACTAGTACCGAGTAAAGTTCTTTCAAATACCAAGTACATGAAAAATATTAACAGGAGTGAGTTTCCTTCCTAAGGAGAATTAGGGGCCTGTTTGGCCCCGCTGTTAATAACTTTATAACTGTGCTAGACTGTGTTGTGATGTACTACATTGTTCTGTTAAAATTTATAAGATGCTTGATTAATAACTTTTTAACTGCTTTTAAAATTTTAAATAATAAATAAATATATTATTTTAAATTATTCAAAATAATAATATTTTTTATTTTTATTTAGCATTGGAATTTTGAATTTTTGAAAATAATATTACTTCAAAATTTTAAATGAAATCATGTGGATTATTTTTTCAAAGAAGTAGAAGGTGCAAATGCATCAAATTGTAGTTTTCCCTACTTATGCTTTTTTACTATTTTTTTCTGCTTCTCATTTTTATTACTAAACAATTTTCTACCTGCTTTGTACTTAACAGCTACTTAAAAGCAGCTTAAAAGTAGGGCCAAACATATTAGAATTTTTGGTCTAACATTATTGATTTGTGGGAGCATTTATTAATTAATTAATGGGCCCATGACATCTCATTATTGAATGTGAAAGATGGCCTATGTAGCCCGCGAGTTTTAAGAAGAATCACTATTGGATATTGGATTCTGCACCCTGGGTTTGAGAGAAATCCTTATTGGATTATGCATTTCGCACCCGATACCCAAAACTTATTTATGAGAGGAGCTTAGGGTTTTTCCCTTATAAATATAGGTTAGGTCCCCACTTGGACTGCATCAGAAATTTCAATTTTTAGATTAGTCATTTAGGAAACCAGAATCTCAAAAATTCTAACTCGATCAATAATAAGCATGTTAAAAAAAAAGAAAGAAAAAAGTAAATTTAAAGGACACTAATGTCAATAATCTATTGACACTTTTTCAGCCCAAATTGAATCGCCGAAGGTAGGGCTATCCATTTGAATCACCTCAAATTGAATCGAATTGGTTTGATTCAACCCAAATTTTTTTATATATATATTTTTTTACAAAAATTGAATTGATTTTCTAATAAAATAATATTTAGCTGAACCAAAAATTTTTGGTTCAGTACCATTGGACTTAAACTAAATTAAGTTACTAATATATTTTTATATTTATAAAATAGTATAATACTAAATATAAAATTTTAAAAATAATTATTTTATTTTGGTTTAATCCGTTCAAACCAAAATTTTATTGTGGAACTGAAAACTGACGTGATTTTTTTTTTAGAATTTCAATCTGAACCAAATTGATCCTGTTTGGGTTGGAACAAAATTTTGTTTGATTTGAGTTCTCGAGTTGACCCGGCAAATGGATAACCTTATCGAATGGCCCCAAGGTGCCATACAAGCAATCTCTTATGAAGCGTTTGAAAGTTACAGTTACAATTTTCTTTTGCTTCCCATTGTCATTAAAGTGTGAGCAAAGCCTTCTTAATGTGTTGAACAAATTTTATGAGCACTCATTAGTAATGTCAACACAAGCTTTATGCGCACTCATTAATGATGTCTTCAGTGCTTATTTTCATTTTTTTTAATTTTACAAATTGGAAACCTTGAAACACCACGTAGCTGTTCACATATGAAAAAGTGCTCTTTATATCGCACTCAAATTTTTATACATTATTTTAGTGCGATATTAGGCTTTATAAATTTTAAATTGTTATAGTGAATAACATTGATTTCTAAATTACAACAAGTGATTAACTAATTAAGTCATTTGAACTTTGTTTAGTATGATTAATTTAATCAACTAAATATAGGATATAACATTTTAGTTGTTTTGGAATGAATAATATGTGGCTTATGAATATATCATAATAATCTATGTTAGTGGTAAGAAAAAAAAATGAAAATTCATTATGAAAACATAATTATTTAGTCACTTGAAAGATAATCTATGTTAGCAGTTTCATAAAAACATTATATAACTGCATATTCGTTATTCAATCTATGTCAACCACCAAAATTCATTATGAGAGGTGTTTGTTGTATGTATTCTCTTTTGTTTATGGATATTTAGAGAGAAGATTGTGCACAAGTAACTAAGAAGTGCTTTGGCATTTATGATAAATATTTATGTTATTCATTGATTTTAATTTTGCAATTAAATGCAATATAATTAAGTTTATATGTTTCATACCTATAATTCATCCGTTAATACGTTTTTTTCTAGATCAGTTTAACAACAAAGTTACTTAAACAAGTGAAATTTAGAATCTAGAGTAAATCAAAGAAAGTAATTGTTAGGTCATGTCCGGCACTAAGTTTACTTAAATTATGGCTATGCATCCCCTCCGTCTTAGTCTCACACTTTTCTTTGTGGTGGCAATATTTCTTTCACCAACAATTGCTCGCGAACTTCCTTCTCCACCACCTTCAAATAATGATCAATTGTTTAATATACTATGTAAGTAATTATATCAGTTTTTATTATTATCTTAATTGTCTTGAAAATTCTCGATTTTTATTTTTACAAACTGAAAAATAAATCTGCTAAGTGTTTTGTTTTATACCATCTTAATAATCTTAACAATTCAAATATATATACATATATATGATATTTAGAAAGTATTAAATATTCAATTGCTTGGAATTTTTGGCATAATGAATTTTGCTTATTAAATATAAACTTCAAATTATACATTATTTAACTTCAATTTTCTTATTGCCTCGACTCGCTAATGATTTGTCACCAACAATTTATTAAGCAATACTTGCAAATTTATTTAATACTTGCTATGAAAGGTTGTTTGTTGTTTCACCATAATAAAATCAAATATTTATACATTATTTCAGTGAGATATTAGACTTTATAAAATTTAAATTGTTGTTCTTATGCATAATAAATTACATTGATTTCTAAACTACAAGTGATTAACTAATCAAGTCATTTGAAGCAAAAATGTAAACATCGTTTTATTATTATTATTCTTCTTATTTTTGGACACCCATAACATGTGGCTTTTGAATGTATAATAATATGCTATATTAATGGTAATTGAAACAAAAATAAGAAAAATTCATTAAGGAAACATTATTGGTTGTTCAATTCAATCCAACCTATCTATATATATAAGTAATGGGGCATCATTATTAATACATAGTTTTATAAAAATATTATATAATAATATATAAAAAAAAGTTATTCAACTGCTGTGAACCGCCAAATATATATATAACATAAAATTATCATTAATAAATAATTGTAATTAATTCTTTAAATTTACACGTTAAAATTATTTAGAACCCCTTATTAAGTCATAGACTACATTAACATGTTTTTATGTCTAGACCATTTCAATATTTTTTTAAAATTTTTCATTAATAAAAATAGTGAATTATAAATTAAAAACTAAAACATTGTTTAATTGATCAATGATCAATGCTAAAATAGCTTGGAGACGTGTTATTAATATATTTTACTTTTAAAATATTGTTGAAACAAAATACCTTTTCAATTAAAAAAATGCGCTCGAAGATTGAAATAGTTTAGAGAAGAGTAACTCAGCAAATCTTACTAACAAATTGTAGTCTGCATTAGAAAAAAGGGGCTAAAGCGTGACCATCATTCTGAATCACATATAAGTAAATTAATTGTTCTCAGACAGTGTGTACTAGTATGACTCTAGTTTTAGCAATATTGTTGAGTAAGCCTCTCCCTTGTACTTATAGATAGTGCTAATAACAAAATCAAGAACATGAATAACATGGTGCAAGTTATCAATTAATTGTCCTTCAATCAACCAAACAGAACTAGAATATAACTATACATAAATCAATTGGAAGCAAGACCAACAATATTCTTGCATGTAACAATCTGGGGCTTTGATAATGAAATTACGTACTGCTTTAGAGGTGTCAAGGACTTATTTTATAAAAAATCCTATGTTAGCAGTTTAATAAAAACATTATATAACAGCATATTCGATATTCAATCTATGTCAACCACCAAAATTCATTATGATAGGTGTTTGTTGTATGTATTCTCTTTTGTTTATGCATATTTAGAGAGAAGATTGTGCACAAGTAACTAAGAAGTGCTTTGGCATTTATGATAAATATTTATGTTATTCATTGATATTAATTTTGCAATATAATTAAGTTTATATGTTTCATACTTATAACTCATCCGTTAATACGTTTTATTCTACATCAGTTTAACAACAAAGTTACTTAAATTATGTTTTAGTTTAACAACAAAGTGGTATTTAGAATCTAGAGTAAATCAAAGAAATTAATTGTTAGGTCATATCCAGCATTAAGTTTACTTAAATTATGGCTATGCATCCCCTTCGTCTTAGTCTCACACTTTTCTTTGTCGTGGCAATATTTCTTTCACCAACAATTGCTCGCGAACTTCCTTCTCCACCACCTTCAAATAATGATCAATTGTTTAATATAATTTGTAAGTAATTATATCAGTTTTTATTATTATCTTAATTGTCTTGAAAATTCTCGATTTTTATTTTACAAACTGGAAAATAAATCTGCTTAGTGTTTTGTTTTATACCATCTTAATAATCTTAACAATTCAAATATATATACATATATATGATATTTAGAAAGTATTAAATATTCAATAGCTTGGAATTTTTGGCATAATGAATTTTGCTTGTTAAATAGAAACTTCGATTTATACATTATTTAACTTCAATTTTTGTATTATACAGCTTCCACGTATCTAGGAGAAAAAGGTGGATACAAGTACATACTTTTGAAAGTGAATCCATTCCTATTGCCTCGACTAGCTAATGATTTGTCACCAACAATTTATTAAGCAATACTTGCAAATTTATGTAAAACTTGCTATGAAAGGTTGATTGTTGTTTCATCATAATAAAATCAAATATTTATACATTATTTCAGTGAGATATTAGACTTTATAAAATTTAAATTCTTGTTATTATGCATAATGAATTACATTGATTTCTAAACTACAAGTGATTAACTAATCAAGTCATTTGAAGCAAAAATGTAAACATCATTTTATTATTATTATTCTTCTTTATTTTTGGACACGCATAACATGTGGCTTTTGAATGTATAATAATAAGCTATATTAATGGTAATTGAAACAAAAATAAGAAAAATTCATTAAGGAAACATTATTGTTTGTTCAATTCAATCCAACCTATCCATATAAGTAACGGGGCATCATTATTAATACATAATTTTATAAAAATATTATATAATAATATATAAAAAAAGTTATTCAACTGTTGTGAACCGCCAAATTTATATATAACATAAAATTATCATTAATAAATAATTGTAATTAATTCTTTAAATTTACACGTTAAAATTATTTAGAACCCCTTATTAAGTCATAGACTACATTAACATGTTTTTATGTCTAGACCATTTCAATATTTTTTTAAAATTTTTCATTAATAAAAATAGTGAATTATAAATTAAAAACTAAAACATTGTTTAATTGATCAATGATCAATGCTAAAATAGCTTGGAGACGTGTAATTTTACTTTTAAAATATTGTTGAACCAAAATACCTTTTCAATTAAAAAAATGCCCTCGAAGATTGAAATAGTTAAGAGAAGAGTAACTCGCAAATCTTACTTACAAATTGTAGTCTGCATTAGAAAAAAGGGGCTAAAGCGTGACCATCATTCTGAATCACATATAAGTAAATTAATTGTTCTCAGACAGTGTGTGTTGGGGTATGCCCTTAAGGCTAATGTTTGAGGCCTTGGGATTGTAAAAGTATCATGTAATAAACTCTTATGTTTATAAAAGGCATGGTTATTATTCAGGTTGTTACCTTGTCTGCTGTAATAAGTGTACTTCTGAATAATGTCTCAAAGCTGTTCAGCTAGGCTGACATGCTATATGTCCTTAGTCGAGATATCTTGGTGAACCTGAGACAGCCTTGATATGATTGAGACTAATATGTGTGCTGATCTTATAGGATGCTTCGAGCATGGAATAAGATGTAGACTCATGGGTACATTGGATGTACTGGACAGACCCTACTAGGATATTCAATTGCTTGTCACAATGTGAATATTCCTTGATTGCAACAAGTGGCACATGTCCTCTGACTTGAGATCACTTGTGTTTCTAAATGATGACTGTCATTGTTTTGAGGTAGTTCAATATCATTTGAAAGATAATGATCATAGACTATCTTGGATAATGATCATGAGTCAGGTTAGGACACTAGTGATAGACATAGGATTGTCGTCTCCTTGTTTAAGGAGTGTGGTGTTCTAAAGGGCCCCCTTATGAGATGATTGAGATAGTGTATGGCCATACCCAGATGACTATGTGCATCTGATCTAATCATGCTCAACATATTGGAATTACAGGCTTGGCACGCTTGTCTAATAAGAACATCCAGTGGCAAAGGACACATGTATGCCTCGTGAGTTTGATTCACACTTGTGCTATGGTTTGGGAGAAGTCTTGGAAGACTCTTTCCTTTATATCGGGAGACAGTGATGTGTTGCTAGATACCCCTCACTGGTCGTGATAACGTAAGTTATCGTTACCGACATTTAAAGGAAACCCTCAGGGTCGCACAATTTGATGATATGGCTTACTTGAGTCAGATCGTATGGACTGGATTCTTTGAGTTCAGATTAAAGGGGATTTAATCTCTGATTGTAAGTGAGATCTGGTCTGATCATGTTTGATTGATTAGGGCTTGAGATCGGTAAGCTTCGATCGAGAGAAATGATGCTAGATCGGGGAGATCAGGGGCATCAGGAGATGAGTGGTTAGATCGTGAGCCTTAGGGTTCAATTTGGTCTAGACCAAGTGGCTTGAGCTATTTCGGTTTGGTTTGATGAACCAAATTCGATTGGACGATTTGGCTTGAACCGGTTCACAAATGTGAACGCTTGGTTCAATGCCAATAGGCGTTTTTGGTTTGTCTTGAGCGCATGGCTTGATTGTCTTCCATTTATGGAAAGTCATCAAAGCCGGTTTTGCTAAAACGCCAAAACGCTTAAGCGTTGGTCTCTTGACGACAACGCCTTGATCCTTTTCGTTGGGTGGTTGACGAAAGAGGAAGACAAGGAAGAGGAGCTCTCGGCCATAGGGATTCATCTAATCACCCCCTTTCCATTCGACAAGATAGCTTGGGTGCCTTGCTAGCACAAGGGACGTCAAGGAAGTGAGCATCTTCATCTTGTGTGTGGACTTGTGGAGGAGACCTAACTTGTTCTCTTCTTCCAAGCCGAATTCCAAGCCTATGGCGTTGGTATGAATCTCCCCTTGTTCTTATCAATCTATGATAGTTGAACATATGGCATGCAAAAGATCTTGAAACCCTTGCTTCCGCTTGCATAAATTTCATTTGCGCCATGATTAGGGTTTTTGCCCCCCTCTCGAAAGGGGTTCCAACAATTGGTATCAAAGCCGTCTATGCATGCTATTATGTTTGCTGATGTGATCCATGTTTACATTTATGCTTAGATCTATGGTTGGTTACATGCGCAAGCTCATGAAAAATTTATGATGCGAAAACTTCATGCATGATGTTTGTTGTTCTAAGCCGCATGTATAGGTGCTTGTTGTTTGTTGTTGTCAAAGTTGCGCTCCCCCTTGAAGGGGACTCTACAAGTGTTGTTGTTGGCGCATGTTTAATTGGCGCTTCTTACATGTTGTTTTTGACAAAACAAAACATCTTGCGCGCCCATGAATTAGATCTAAGTTGCACCTATTGTAAACCCTTAGACGGGTTGATGGGGTTGAAAGCATCCTCTATGTTAGATCAAACTAGTCTGATCAGACCATCTGACAGCCTAGATGGATCGACCAGATGGCACCTGTGCGCAAGCACGAGGTGGCTATAGGTCGATTGCATAACAGGCGTGTAGCGAGGTCTGGTTGAGACAACCAGTGAACACACATGAGTTAGGCCCGGGGTCACACCCGCTTGCCAGAACTCATGTTGGTGGTTCAGCCCTTGGCGCATGCATGGTTGACCATCAGGTCAACGCAAGTCAGTTAGGACTTGGTGCATGCAAGGGCAAGGATCTAACTAGACTTGATGAGTGGATCCCCATCAATGGACCGTTGTAAGGTTATAGGGCTCATAAGGAAATTAAAATTGATGCCATGGGGTTTTTCAAAAATTTTAATTTCATGAATGGATCACATGTTGATTGATGCCTATGCTTGTTTATTTAATCTTATGTGGGTTGCCCTATTGTGTGCTGTGCTGGGGCCTGCGTGCCTGGATTTAAAATTGTAAATTAATTTGTGATCTGCGAATCACATTGTACTTAATTTATAATATGTAATTGACCTGCGAGTCAATCTTGTCTAGATAGATCAAATTGTATTTGATTAGACAGGAGCACAAAGGCACACATCCCAAGGGGCATTCAGCTGGTGGCGCACCTGAGGTGCTCTAGGAGCTAGAGCCCTGGGTTGGACCAGATGAGATGCAAAAGGAGCTCAAGGGAAGACTTAAGTAAAATTAAGGTCTTACTTAGGGTTCATGGGCATTTACCACATAAGATCAACATGCTTTCTATTTATTGCTTTTATAATTAGAAATGCATGTGTTTATCTTCTGCTATCACCATAGGACTTGCATGATAGTCAAGAAGATAAAAAGACCGTTAAAATCCAACGCTAATATATCAAGCTCGTAAGCCTTCTGACGCGAAACCTCACCGTTCTGACTATCGTTGGAGCCGTGTTGTACCCACTCAGTGGGCACGTCCATCTATCTTCAGACGGTGCGGGATTACACCTGCGTGTTACAGAGTAGGGATTTATCCCTTCTCGTTGCTCAGCATAGCACGTGGTGGTCCAGGGAGTAGGTCGGGTCAGCTTGACCATGTAGGCTACATATGTGGCGCATATGGTAGCACATGGAGGCAGCCATCTGTGGGATCAGAGACTGTGTTGTACCAACTCAGTTGGCACAGTCTGCTGGATTGCCCAGATGAAGGGGAATCGCACGGGCTGGCGATTGGCAGGGACTGCCTACCAGAAATTAGTGCTTGTCCTCTCTGTGCATCTTATCTCGCCTGAGCGGGACGCGGAGACCAAGTATGAAATCTGGATCCCATCTCACTAAAAGAGTTTTACTCTTTCGGACTGTTTTACTGGATTTTTCAGTCAGATAAAATAGTGAGAAAAGAATCTTTCTTAAGTCCTGGATTGATTCTGAACATTGATACTGACCTTGCTGTTCTTGCATTGTTGTAGATTCCTGCAGCAACGAACACCATGAGCTTCAATGTGCGATCCCTACTGGAAAGGGAGAAGTTTGCTGGGCCGAACTTCTCTGACTGGTTCGGACACCTTAAGATCGTTCTTAAGGCAGAGAGGAAACTGTATGTCCTCGAGACGGCGATACCGCCGCAGCCCGCTCCGAACGCCGCAAGGGCGGTTCGGGATGCCTATGAAAAGCACGTCAATGATAGCATTGATGTCGCTTGCCTGATGCTAGCGTCTATGACGCCACCGCTGCAGCGTCAGCATGAGGATATGTCGGCTATAGAGATTATAGCGAACCTCAAGATGCTGTATGCTGCACAGGCGAGGACAGAACGCTATAATCTGACGAAGCTCTTCTTTCAGAGCAAATTGGCTGAGGGGAGCCCAGTGGGAGCTCACGTGCTCAAGATGATTGGGCACAAGGAGGCTCTGGAGAAACTGGGGCATACCATCAACCAGGAGCTTGCTGTAGATATTATTCTGCAGTCTCTCCCGCCTTCTTTCGATGCGTTCATCATTAACTTTAATATGAACAAAATCGATTGTACTCCGGCAGAGCTGCTGAATATGCTCTTGACTACTGAGGAGACTCTGAAGGGAAAGCCTTCGACCTCTGTCTTGATGGTTCCTTCAAGGAACAAGAAGAAGGGGAAGAAGGGCAAGGCCCCTGTCAAGAACTACAGCAAGGCTCTGAAACAGAAGGTGAAGCGGTCGAAGGACAACAGGTGTTTCCACTGTGGCCAGCTGGGTCACTGGAAAAAGGACTGTAAAGCGCTCCAAGGAGATAAGAGGGGAAGCATCGCTTCTGGCTCAGGTATATATGTGACTGAGGTCATGTTATCTTCTTCTATATCATGGGTGTTGGACACTGCATGTGGAGTTCACATTTGTTCAAATGTACAGGAACTCAAGAGAAGAAGGCAGGTGGGACAGCATGAGGTAGACCTACGCGTTGGAAACGGGGCACGGGTTGCTGCTGTTGCTGTAGGAGACTATTTCATTTCTTTACCATCTGGCATTGTATTAGAATTAAACAATTGTTATTTTGTACCCAGTATTACCAAGAATATTATCTCCATTCCTGCTCTTGTCAGGAAGGGATTTTCCTTTGAATGCAAAATTTCAAAGTGTGTTTTATCTCATGATAATATTGTGTATGCCACTGGTTCAATTAACAATGGGTTATTCATGTTGGACATGGAATATTCGATACAAAATATTGATAATAAGAAAGCCAAGTATGCTGATGATAGCACCTTGCTATGGCATAGTCGTTTAGGCCATATAAACGAGAAGCGCATTAAGCGGTTGCATGAACATGGACTGCTGGGATCATTCTCCTATGAGGAGATTGATACATGCAAAGCTTGTTTAATGGGTAAAATGACGAAGTCACCTTTTCTTCAAAAGGGTCAAAGGACTTCAGGTTTACTTGACCTTATACACAGTGATGTGTGTGGGCCTTTCAGTAAACATGCCAGAGGTGGCTATCAGTACTTCATTACCTTTACTGATGATTTCAGTAGGTATGGGTATGTCTATCTGATGAGACATAAAAGTGAATCTTTTGACAAGTTCAAAGAGTTCAAAAATGAAGTACAAAATCAGTTAGGCCGTAATATCAAGGCACTTCGTTCTGATCGAGGTGGTGAATACCTGAGTCATGCATTTACTGACTATCTAAAGGAGTGTGGGATTGTCTCACAGCTCACTCCGCCAGGAACACCGCAATGGAATGGTGTGTCCGAAAGGAGAAATAGAACGTTACTTGATATGGTTCGTTCTATGATGAGTCAGGCTACTCTTCCATACTCCTTTTGGGGTTTTGCACTGGAAACAGCTGCAAAGGTACTAAACCGAGTGCCATCCAAGGCAGTTTCAAAGACGCCATATGAGTTATGGTATGGGAAACAGCCTAGCTTGACATTTATCAGGATCTGGGGTTGCGAGGCTTATGTCAAAAAGCTCGCCTCTGGGAAACTGGAGAGCAGATCTGAGAAATGTATCTTTGTTGGTTACCCTAAGGAAACTAAGGGTTATTATTTCTTCGATCCCAAAGAGAACAAGGTTTTTGTTGCTCGGACGGCTATATTTCTTGAGAGGGAATTTCTTCTGCAAGAGGCCAGTGGGAGAGAAATAAAGCTGGATGAGAATCCAGAGGAAGGACAAAGTAGTCAAGCACAGTTGGATGAGCCTGAGCCAGTTGAACAGGTTATTGAACAACCTGAGGCTCAGATAACACGGGAACCGCGAAGATCGGGAAGGATCCGTCGTCAGCCTGAGCGCTATGACGGAGTCTACATCATTGATAATGATGAACCCCTCACTTATGCGGATGCGGTCAGTGGACCGGAGTCAGCTAGATGGCTTGAAGCTATGCGAGCCGAAATGGACTCCATGTCAGATAACCAAGTCTGGGATTTGGTTGATCCGCCTCCGGGAGTAATCCCTATAGGCTGTAAATGGATCTTCAAGAAGAAGATTGACATGGATGGTAACGTGGTTACCTATAAAGGCAGGCTAGTTGCGAAAGGTTTCAAACAAATCTACGGGATAGATTATGATGAAACTTTCTCACCTATAGCCATGTTTAAGTCTATTCGGATTCTTTTTGCGATAGCAGCATATTACGATTATGAGATCTAGCAGATGAATGTGAAAACAGCTTTCCTTAATGGAAATCTGGATGAGGATGTGTATATGACACAACCTGAGGGTTTCACTAATCCATCAGATCGTCATAAAATATGCAAGTTAAAGAAGTCCATTTATGGACTGAAACAAGCATCTAGAAGCTGGAACATTCGTTTTGATGAATCAATCTCTAAGTTTGGTTTCATCAAGAACGATGATGACCCGTGTGTTTATAAGAGGTTTAGTGGGAGCGTAATTACATTCCTAATCCTCTACGTCGATGATATCTTAATCATTGGAAATGATATTCCTGAACTGCATGCTATTAAAGCATGGTTAGGAAAATGTTTCCAGATGAAAGATCTCGGAGAAGCAGCCTATGTATTAGGTGTCAAGATCTACCGAGATAGATCTAAGAGGCTTCTCGGGCTGTGCCAGAGTACTTACATCGATAAGGTCCTGGATAGATTCCATTTAGAGAATTCTAAATGTGGATATCTTCCAGTCAGACATGGTCTGAATCTTTCAAAGAGTCAGTGTCCACAAACACAGACTGAAAAAGATGAAATGGACAATACGCCTTATGCTTCGGCTATTGGGTCCATTATGTATGCGATGTTGTGTACTCGCCCAGACGTCGCTTACGGGTTAAGCGTGACCAGTCGATTCCAAAGTAATCCAGGTTTGGCGCACTGGATTGCAGTCAAGAACATTTTAAAATATCTGCGGAGGACCAAAGATATGTTCTTGATATATGGTGGTCAGGAAGAACTCAGTATAGAGGGATATACTGACGCTTCGTTCCAGTCGGACCAGGATGATTTCCGATCGCAATCAGGCTATGTTTTCAGCTTGAATGGTGGAGCAGTGGTGTGGAAGAGCTTCAAACAGTCAACTGTTGCTGATTCCACAACAGAAGCCGAGTATGTTGCAGCCTCGGAAGCATCCAAGGAGGCAGTGTGGATTCGTAAGTTCGTGAGAGAACTTGGTGTCGTTCCTTCGAGTGCTGATCCTTTGGTTATCTTCTGTGATAACACTGGAGCCATCGCACAAGCAAAGGAACCACGGTCGCACCAGAAGTCCAAGCACATACAGAGACGGTTTCACTTGATCCGGGAGATCATTGATCGAGGCGAGATCAAAATCTGCAAGGTTCATACAGATGACAATCTGGCAGACCCGCTTACCAAGCCTCTGGCACAGCAGAAGCATGAGAAGCACTGTAATAATATGGGTTTGAGATTTCTAAACCATTAGATTAAGTGCAAGTGGGAGATTGTTGGGGTATGCCCTTAAGGCTAATGTTTGAGGCCTTGGGATTGTAAAAGTATCATGTAATAAACTCTTATGTTTATAAAAGGCATGGTTATTATTCAGGTTGTTACCTTGTCTGCTGTAATAAGTGTACTTCTGAATAATGTCTCAAAGCTGTTCAGCTAGGCTGACATGCTATATGTCCTTAGTCGAGATATCTTGGTGAACCTGAGACAGCCTTGATATGATTGAGACTAATATGTGTGCTGATCTTATAGGATGCTTCGAGCATGGAATAAGATGTAGACTCATGGGTACATTGGATGTACTGGACAGACCCTACTAGGATATTCAATTGCTTGTCACAATGTGAATATTCCTTGATTGCAACAAGTGGCACATGTCCTCTGACTTGAGATCACTTGTGTTTCTAAATGATGACTGTCATTGTTTGAGGTAGTTCAATATCATTTGAAAGATAATGATCATAGACTATCTTGGATAATGATCATGAGTCAGGTTAGGACACTAGTGATAGACATAGGATTGTCGTCTCCTTGTTTAAGGAGTGTGGTGTTCTAAAGGGCCCCCTTATGAGATGATTGAGATAGTGTATGGCCATACCCAGATGACTATGTGCATCTGATCTAATCATGCTCAACATATTGGAATTACAGGCTTGGCACGCTTGTCTAATAAGAACATCCAGTGGCAAAGGACACATGTATGCCTCGTGAGTTTGATTCACACTTGTGCTATGGTTTGGGAGAAGTCTTGGAAGACTCTTTCCTTTATATCGGGAGACAGTGATGTGTTGCTAGATACCCCTCACTGGTCGTGATAACGTAAGTTATCGTTACCGACATTTAAAGGAAACCCTCAGGGTCGCACAATTTGATGATATGGCTTACTTGAGTCAGATCGTATGGACTGGATTCTTTGAGTTCAGATTAAAGGGGATTTAATCTCTGATTGTAAGTGAGATCTGGTCTGATCATGTTTGATTGATTAGGGCTTGAGATCGGTAAGCTTCGATCGAGAGAAATGATGCTAGATCGGGGAGATCAGGGGCATCAGGAGATGAGTGGTTAGATCGTGAGCCTTAGGGTTCAATTTGGTCTAGACCAAGTGGCTTGAGCTATTTCGGTTTGGTTTGATGAACCAAATTCGATTGGACGATTTGGCTTGAACCGGTTCACAAATGTGAACGCTTGGTTCAATGCCAATAGGCGTTTTTGGTTTGTCTTGAGCGCATGGCTTGATTGTCTTCCATTTATGGAAAGTCATCAAAGCCGGTTTTGCTAAAACGCCAAAACGCTTAAGCGTTGGTCTCTTGACGACAACGCCTTGATCCTTTTCGTTGGGTGGTTGACGAAAGAGGAAGACAAGGAAGAGGAGCTCTCGGCCATAGGGATTCATCTAATCACCCCCTTTCCATTCGACAAGATAGCTTGGGTGCCTTGCTAGCACAAGGGACGTCAAGGAAGTGAGCATCTTCATCTTGTGTGTGGACTTGTGGAGGAGACCTAACTTGTTCTCTTCTTCCAAGCCGAATTCCAAGCCTATGGCGTTGGTATGAATCTCCCCTTGTTCTTATCAATCTATGATAGTTGAACATATGGCATGCAAAAGATCTTGAAACCCTTGCTTCCGCTTGCATAAATTTCATTTGCGCCATGATTAGGGTTTTTGCCCCCCTCTCGAAAGGGGTTCCAACAGTGTGTACTAGTATAACTCTAGTTTTAGCAATATTGTTGAGTAACCCTCTCCCCTGTACTTATAGATAGTGCTAATAACAAAATCAAGAACATGAATAACATGGTGCAAGTTATCAATTAATTGTTCTTCAATCAACCAAACAGAACTAGAATATAACTATACATAAATCAATTGGAAGCAAGACCAACAATATTCTTGCATGTAACAATCTGGGGCATTGATAATGAAATTACGTACTACTTTAGAGGTGTCAAGGACTTATTTTATAAAATCCTAATAGGTTTGATGTAATTCAATATCAACTAGAAGGTTCAAACAAGTAGATTGATTGATCTGCATTATTAATAGGGATGTTCATCAGGATTTCGGTACTAGTACCATTAACAAAATTTTGTTGGCGAACTCATGAACCATTATGTTTTTATGTACCAATAGTAGTACCAAAATACCAAAATACCAAAATTTATATTAGTACTAGTACCGAGTTAAGTTCTTTCAAATACCAAGTACATGAAAAATATTAACAAGAGTGAGTTTCCTTCCTAAGGAGAAATTAGGGGCCTGTTTGGCCCCGCTGTTAATAAATTTATAACTGTGCTAAACTGTGTTGTGATGTACTACATTGCACTGTTAAAAATTATAAGATGCTTGATTAATAACTTTTTAACTGCTTTTAAAATTTAAAATAATAAATAAATATATTATTTTAAATTATTCAAAATAATAATATATTTTATTTTTATTTAGCATTGAAATTTTGAATTTTTGAAAATAATAAAACTTAAAATTTTAAATGAAATCATGTGAATTATTTTTTCAAAGAAGTAGAAGCTGCAAAAGCATCAAATTGTAGTTTTCCCAACTTATGCTTTTTTACTATTTTTTTTTGCTTCCTTTTTATTACTAAAAAATTTTCTACCTGCTTTGTACTTAATAGCTACTTAAAAGCAGCTTAAAAGCCGGGCCAAACATGTTAGAATTTTTGGTCTAATATTATAGATTTGTGGTAGCATTTGTTAATTAATTAATGGGCTCATAATATCTCATTATTGAATGTGAAAGATGGCCTGTGTAGCCCACGGGTTTTAAGAGGAATCACTATTGGATATTAGATTCTGCACCCTGGGTTTGAGAGAAATCCTTATTGGATTATGCATCAACAGGATTATTCGCCTAGAAATAGCATCAACAGGATTATGCATCAACAGGGTTATACAAATAGAAATAGCATCACAAAAATCTCAACAGGAGAAGTAACAAAATTAAATCAGAATTTACCTGGAGTATTCGCCTCAGGATCTTGAGTCTCTTGCCAGGACACAGCAAAATATTCTAGCTTCTGATTTGCTCCTCTTTGGGCAATCGATTCTTTGATGACCCGGTTGCTTACAATGAAAACAAACATACTGGCCCTTAGGACACTTAGGGGAAAGATGATTCTTGTCACCACAGAACTTGCAAAACACCAGACTAGAATCAGCTATCCTAGAGGTTACTTGAGGTGGTCTAACTCTTCCTGAGGTACTCTTAAATCTCTTAGAAGACACAAGCTCTCTATCAGAAGGTTTGGAACCACTTGAAGACTTAGAATCATTAGATACCCAACCAAACTCCATCCTTGCTTGCTCAGCTAACAAGGCCTTTCTTACAACTTCAACATAAGTGTTAAGTTCAAACATGGCTAACCAAGTTCTTAACTCTGGGTTCAATCCTTTAATAAACAGAGCAATCTTTTGAACCTGAGTAGCTACCATCATAGGAGCATAACGACTAAGGCTAATAAACTTTCGATCATAATCCTTGACAGTCATTTTACCCTACTCCAAAGATAAAAACTCCAATAACTTAACAGATCTTACATTGGCAGGAAAGTATTGGGCATTGAAAGCTTCCACAAATTGAGCCCAAGTAATCACAGCATCACCATTAGCCAAAGTCGCCCTCTAAGTTCTCCACCAAGCATCCACTTCTCCTTGAAGCATAAAGGTAACATATCGAATTTTATCCTCATCAGTGCATTGCACAATCTCAAAGGCCTTCTCAACCAATCTTAGCCATTTTTCGGCCTCAGCTTCCCCAGACTCACCCCTAAAGGGTTCTGGACCAAACTTCTGCAATTCGGTCAACTTCGCATTAGTAGCTGATCCATGAATGGCCTGGGCTATGGCTGTTGCTAACTGCTCAGGATTGGCTGTAGCTTCGGCAGGTCTTCTTCCCCGTCGAGCATCCATGATCTAGAAAATCAAAATAGAATTCTTTTAGACATCCCAAAATTTTCACCTTAGTCCTAATCCTAACCCTTAGGTTTAAACAAAGGACCTTATGTTTCCTAAATTTTCCTCTGATACCAAATGTTACACCTCAATAAAAGCAATGAGTAAAATCCAATAAGTGCGGAAGAAAAACATGTCTTTTTATTAGTAATTCCAAATCTAAGAAAACATATCCAATAGTAAAAGGTGTACAACTGATCAACTAGCTAACACTTTAGCTTTTTAGGAATAACAAAAATAACTAACAACTAAACTCTAACAACTATCTCATGAATTCTCTTGCCTCCTAAAGCACTTCAAGCGTAACTGCACTTGCGGGGATTTGCCAAACGACATGACTCCTCCTGAACTGCAACTGCACAAACATCCCTCACGGGGTAGAAAATAAATGCTAAGCAAGCCTCTCCCCAGAAGAAAGGGTAATCCCTTATATCCAAAGGAGGGAAAACTAGCAAAAAGCATAAATGATAAGATGGTAGCAAACTGAATACTAAAAACAGTAAACTGGAATGTAACCGAAAGAGCTGAATCAATTTGGTTAATAAAAGATCAATAATATTATGCAAGGAAACACTATGAGCAATACATACTGGCTTGTGGGGTCGTCACCCCGAATACGCATGATAAGGTGGATCATTCACCTTACATGGTGAACACACGCGCTACCATGCGTCACGAATCCCGATGCATGCTAATTTGGGACCCCGATCTGTCCACAGAGTGGATACTACTGAGTATGTGCTCAATAACATGCAACTGTTCACAAATATACTGTCCACAACGTGGATACTGGAAAACAATAACTTGCTTGAACATACTTGACTGGTAGTGAACAATTGAAAACATACATGGCAACACTATAGTGAAAGTGGGGGGTGAAACCCTAAACACATGCACTTCTAAAATTTTGCATGGGCGGAAACTTTAGGTTTCATGTGGATCGCATGTGGCATGAATATATGATCAACTTAAAACTTGCAAAGATCAAGTTGTGATCTTACCAAAGCCATTGTTTGGATGGCGACTTGGAAGCAAGAGGGCGATGTGGCTCTCCTCCAAAGTGAACACACACAAGATGGTGATGGCTTCCTTCTTGGCGTGAACCTTGTGCTAGCAAAGCTCTCCAAAGTGTCCTAGTCGCATGAAGGAGATCAGATGTTTTCTTGGCTGGCCGATTACCTTCTTTCACCCTCGTGGAGACGAGACACACGAGAGAGCTTAAGGCGAGAGAGGCGTTGAGGCGTTTTCTATTCGTGGGGAAGTGTCATGGCTTCCAAAAATAGTAAGTCATGACTTCATACATTCACGCTTAGTGAACCAATCAAAACGCCCCCTTTAATTGAACCATGCGTTCACATAAGTGAACCGGTTCAATTGACTTTGGTTCAAAGACCAAATCAAACCAAGACATGGTCTAGATCTCATTAAACCAAAAAGGCTCAAGATCTAACCACACATCTCTTGATGCTCTTGATCTCAATTGATCTAGCATCAATTCTCTCGATCGAAGCTTACCGATCTCAAGCCCTAATCAATCAAACATGATCAGACCAGATCTCACTTACAATCAGAGTTTAAACTCCTTTAAACTGAACCAAAACAATTCAGTCCACACGATCTGACATAAGTAAGCCATGTCATCAAATTGTGCGACCCTAAGGGTTTCCTTTAAATGTCGGTAACGATAACTTACGTTATCACGATCAGAGAGGGGTATCTAGCAACACATCACTGTCTCCCGATATAAAGGAAAGAGTCTTCCAAGACTACTCCCAAACCATAGCACAAGTGTGAACCCAAGTCACTTGACATATGTGTTTCCTTTGCCACTGGATGTTCTCGTTGGACAAGCGTGTCAAGCCTGTAACTCCAACATGATGAGAGTGGCTAGATCAGATGAACATAGTCATCTGGGTATGGCCATACACTTTCTCAACCATCTCATACAGGGGGCCCCTTTAGAACATCACACTCCAAACAAGGAGAAGGCAATCCTATATCTATCACTAGTGTCCTAACATGACTCATGCTCATTATCCAAGATAGTCTATAACCATTATGTCAAATGATATTGAACTACCTCAAGACAATGCCAATCATCATTTAGAAACACAAGTGATCTCAAGTCAGAGGAAATATGCCACTTGTTTGCATATAAGGATTATTCACATTGTGACAAGCAATTGAATATCCTAAGTAGGGTCTGTCCAGTACATCCAATGTACCTATGAGTCTACATCTTATTCCATGCTCGAAGCATCCTATAAGATTAGAACACATATTAGTCTCAATCATATCAAGGCTGTCTCATGTTTACCAAGATATCTCGACTAAGGACTATACTGCATGTCAGCCAAGCTGAACACCATTGAGACATTATTCAGAAGTATACATATAGCAGCAGATAATGCAACAACCTGAATAACAACCATTGCCTTTATAAACATAGAGTTTATACATGATACTGATAATAACCCAAGGCCTCAAACATTAGCCTTAAGGGCATACCCCAACAATCTCCCACTTGCACTTAATCTAATGGTTGAGAAATCTCAGACCCATATTATTACAGTGCTTCTCATGCTTCTGCTGCGCCAGAGGCTTTGTAAGCGGGTCAGCTAGATTGTCATCTGTATGAACCTTGCAGATCTTGATCTCTCCACGATCTATGATCTCACGGATCAAATGAAACCTTCTCTGTATGTGCTTGGACTTCTAGTGTGACCGTGGTTCCTTTGCTTGTGCTATTGCTCCAGTGTTATCACAAAAGATAACCAATGGATCTGCACTCGAAGGAACAACACCAAGTTCTTGAACGAACTTACGAATCCACACTGCCTCCTTTGATGCTTCTGAGGCTGCAACATACTCGGCTTCTGTTGTGGAATCATCAACAATTGATTGTTTGAAACTTTTCCACACCACTACTCCTCCATTCAAGGTAAAAATATAGCCTGATTGCGATCGGAAATCATCCTAGTCAGATTGGAACGAAGCGTCAGTATATCCTTCAATACTGAGTTCTTCCTGACCTCCATAAATCAAGAACATATCTTTAGTCCTCCGAAGATATTTCAAAATGTTCTTGACGGCAATCCAGTGTGCCTTACCTGGATTACTTTGGAATCGACTGGTCACGCTTAACCCGTAAGCGACGTCTGGGCGAGTACACAACATCGCATACATGATGGATCCAATAGCCGAAGCATAAGGCGTATTGTCCATTTCATCTTTCTCAGACTGTGTTTGAGGACACTGGCTCTTAGAAAGATTCAGACCATGTCTGACTGGAAGATATCCTCTTTTAGAATTTTCTAAATGGAATCTCTCCAGGAATTATGGTATGGGAAACAGCCTAGCTTGACATCCAAGGCAGCTGGAGACAGCTGCAAATCCTTTTGGGGATTTGCACTGGAGACAGCTGCAAAGGTACTAAACCGAGTGCCATCCAAGGCAGTTTCAAAGACGCCATATGAATTATGGTATGGGAAACAGCCTAGCTTGACATTTATCAGGATCTGGGGCTGCGAGGCTTATGTCAAAAAGCTCGCCTCTGGGAAACTAGAGAGCAGATCTGAGAAATGTATCTTTGTCGGTTACCCTAAGGAAACTAAGGGTTATTATTTCTACGATCCCAAAGAGAACAAAGTATTTGTTGCTCGGACGGCCATATTTCTTGAGAAGGAGTTTCTTCTGCAAGAGGCCAGTGGGAGAGAAATAAAACTGGATGAGAATTCAGAGGAAGGACAAAGTAGTCAAGCGCAGTTGGATGAGCCTGAGCCGGTAGAACAGGTTATTGAACAACCTGAGGCTCAGATATCACGGGAACCGCAAAGATCGGGAAGGATCCGTCGACAGCCTGAGCGCTATGACGGAGTCTACATCATTGATAATGATGAACCCCTTACTTATGCAGATGCGGTCAGTGGACCGGAGTCAGCGAGATGGCTTGAAGCTATGCGCGCCGAGATGGACTCCATGTCAGATAACCAAGTCTGGGATTTGGTTGATCCGCCTCCGGGAGTAATCCCTATAGGCTGTAAATGGATCTTCAAGAAGAAGATTGACATGGATGGTAACGTGGTTACCTATAAAGGCAGGCTAGTTGCGAAAGGTTTCAAACAAATCTACGGGATAGATTATGATGAAACTTTCTCACCTGTAGCTATGTTTAAGTCTATTCGGATTCTTTTCGCGATAGCAGCATATTATGATTATAAGATCTGGCAAATGGATGTGAAGACAGCTTTCCTTAATGGAAATCTGGATGAGGATGTGTATATGACACAACCAGAAGGTTTCACTAATCCATCAGATCGTCATAAAATATGCAAGTTAAACAAGTCTATTTATGGACTTAAACAAGCATCGAGAAGCTGGAATATTCATTTTGATGAATCAGTCAGTGAATTTGGTTTCATCAAGAACGAGGATGACCCGTGTGTATATAAGAGGTTTAGTGGGAGCGTGATTACTTTCCAAGTCCTCTACGTCGATGATATCTTGATCATTGGAAACGATATTCCTGAAATGCATGCGGTTAAGGCATGGTTAAGGAAATGTTTTCAGATGAAAGATTTGGGAGAAGTAGCCTATGTATTAGGTGTGAAGATCTACAGGGATAGATCTAAGAGGCTTCTCGGGCTGTGCCAGAGTACTTACATCGATAAAGTCCTGGAGAGATTTCATTTAGAGAATTCTAAAAGTGGATATCTTCCAGTCAGACATCGTCTGAATCTTTCAAAGAGTCAGTGTCCACAAACACAGACTGAGAAAGATGAAATGGACAATACGCCTTATGCTTCGGCTATTGGGTCCATTATGTATGCGATGTTGTGTACTCGCCCAGACGTCGCTTACGGGTTAAGCGTGACCAGTCGGTTCCAAAGTAATCCAGGTATGGCGCACTGGATTGCAGTCAAGAACATTTTAAAATATCTGCGAAGGACCAAAGATATGTTCTTGGTGTATGGTGGTCAGGAAGAACTTAGTATAGAAGGATATACTGACGCTTCGTTCCAGTCTGACCAGGATGATTTCCGATCGCAATCAGGCTATGTTTTTAGCTTGAATGGAGGAGCGGTGGTGTGGAAGAGTTTCAAACAGTCAACTGTTGCTGATTCCACAATAGAAGCCGAATATGTTGCAGCCTCGGAAGCATCCAAGGAGGCAGTGTGGATTCGTAAGTTCGTTCAGGAACTTGGTATTGTTCCTTCGAGTGCAGATCCTTTGGTTATCTTCTGTGATAACACTGGAGCAATCGCATAAGCAAAGGAACCACGGTCGCACCAGAAGTCCAAGCACATACAGAGACGGTTTCATTTGATCAGGGAGATCATAGATCGTGGCGAGATCAAAGTCTGCAAGGTTCATACAGATGACAATCTGGCTGACCCGCTTACTAAGCCTCTGGCGCAGCAGAAGCATGTGAAGCACTGTAATAATATGGGTTTGAGATTTCTCAACCATTAGATTAAGTGCAAGTGGGAGATTGTTGGGGTATGCCCTTAAGGCTAATGTTTGAGGCCTTGGGATTGTAATAGTATCATGTATAAACTTTTATGTTTATAAAGGCAATGGTTGTTATTCAGTTAGTTACATTGTCTGCTGCAATAATTGTACTTCTGAATAATGTCTCAATGGTGTTCAGCTAGGCTGACATGCAGTAAAGTCCTTAGTCGATATATCTTGGTGAACATGAGACAGCCTTGATATGATTGAGACTAATATGTGTTCTAATCTTATAGGGTGCTTCGAGCATGGAATAAGATGTAGACTCATGGGTACATTGGATGTACTGGACAGACCCTACTAGGTTATTCAATTGCTTGTCACAATGAGAATAATCCTTGATTGCAACAAGTGGCACATTTCCTCTGACTTGAGATCACTTGTGTTTCTAAATGATGATTGTCATTGTTTTGAGGTAGTTCAATATCATTTGAAACATAATGATTATAGACTATCTTGGATGGTGAGCTTGAGTCAGGTTAGGGCACTAGTGATAGACATAGGATTGCCGTCTCCTTGTTTAAGGAGTGTGATGTTCTAAAGGGGCCCCCTGGATGAGATGATTGAGAAAAGAGTATGGCCATACCCAGGTGACTATGTTCATCTGATCTAATCATGCTCATGATATTGGAGCTACAGGCTTGACACGCTTATCCAATAAGAACATCCAGTGGCAAAGGAATCATGTATGCCTAGTGAGTTGATTCACACTTGTGCTGTGGTTTGGGTGTAGTCTTGGAAGACTCTTTTCTTTATATCGGGAGACAGTGATGTGTTGCTAGATACCCCTCACTGATCGTGATAACGTGAGTTATCGTTACCGACATTTAAAGGAAACCCTCAGGGTCGCACAATTTGATGATATGGCTTACTTAAGTCAGATCGTGTGGACTAAATTATTCAGGTTCAGTTTAAAGGGATTTAATCTCTGATTGTAAGTGAGATCTGGTCTGATCATGTTTGATTTATTAGGGCTTGAGATCGGTAAGCTTCGATTGAGAGAATGGATGCTGGATCGGTGTGATCAGGAGCATCAAGAGATCGACGGTCAGATCAAGAGCCTTAGGGTTTATTGTGGTCTGGACTGATTGCTTGGTTTATTTGGTTATTGAACCAAATCGATTTGAACCAGCTCATTGGTTGAGCGCATGGTTCAATCTAAGAGGAGTTTGCGATTGGGGTAAACCCATGATCGCATGTGAGTAAGTGGCTTTCTATTTTTAGAAAGCATGATCACTTACGTGACCACGCCTCATGAAACTTGCCTCTTCACGCCTTTGTCGCCAACTTGAGTATTCGGCGCTTGCATTCTCGTGTGGAGAAGTGTAGACGACAAGAGGAAGTATTCGGCCAAGCAAGGTGATCTCTCCCTTTTCCATTCGGCAAGACAATCTTGGAGCCTTGCTAGCACAAGGAGTACTAAGGAAAAGTAGGCGACATCAATTGTGTGCGTCACCTTAGGAGAAGGAGCATTTGCGCCTTTCCTTCCAAGACACCATCTAAGCGATGGCAATGGTAAGAATCGCTTCTCATTGAAAGTTGAATATATTACATGCTATGCGATCCTTTTAGAAACCCTAGATTCCGCTAGAGTTTTTGTTGCGCCTCCTATCAGGGTTTCGCCCCCCTTTATTGGGGACTCCTTTCAATTGGTATCAGAGCGAAGGTTATAACATGATAATATGTTTGCTTTCTTTGTGATCCTATGTCTAGATCTATAAGTTACATGCGATAGTTGTGGTTGGCGAATTTTACATGCTTGTTAGAGATGTTTTTCTCCTTAGCGCATGTTTCTTGTTGGCGCATATTGTATGTTTTCTCAAAAACTTATATTATATGCGCGACTCATTATAGATCTAAGGCCCTGCTTTAAACCCTTAGATGGGTTATTAGGGTTGAAGTCATCCCCTAGGTTAGATCCAGACAGTCTGATCAGACCATCTGACAGCCTTGATGGGTTGACCAGATAGCACCTGTGCATAAGCACCTGGTGGCTATAGGTCGACTGCAGACAGGCGTGTAGCGATGTCTGATTGAGACGACTAGTGAACACACATGAGTTAGGCCCGGGGTCACACCCGCTAGCCAGATCTCATGAGGGTTGTTCGGCCCTGGCGCATGCATGGTTGACCTTTTGGTCGACTCAAGTCAGTTAGGACTTGGTGCATGCAAGGGCAGTGGATCTGACTAGGTTGGATGAGTGGATCCCTAGTAATGGACCGTTGTAAGGTTGTAGGGCAAATAAGGAAATTAAAATTGATGCCTATGGGGTTTTCAAAATTTAATTTTCATGATTGGATCACATGTTGATTGATGCCTATGTTTGTTTATTTAATCTTGTGTGGGCTGCCCATGTTTAATGTGTGCTGTGCTGGGGCCTGCGTGCCTGGAATTTAAATGTAAATAAATATTTTTATTGTGATCTGCGCATCACTTTTCATTTAAATTATAAAGTGTAATTGACCTGCGAGTCAATCTTGTCTAGATAGATTAATTTGTAAATTAATCAGACAAGAGCACAGAGCACACTTGGCAGAGGCGCTTGCAACAGAGGCTTGACCAGGTGGGAGGTCCAGGGTTCGACTCTGGCACCAGGCGCATTTTCCCTGGTAGGCGCACCTGAGCTGCAGTTGGCGCTTGGGCCCTGGGTTGGGCCAGATGAGCAGCAAAAGACCCATGAAGAAAAGCAAGTGAAGACTTAAGTTTAATTTAAGGTCTAACTTAGGCTTAATGGGCTTTTACCACATAAGATCAGCATGCTTTCTATTTATTGCTTTTATAATTAGAATTGCATGAGTTTATCTTCTGCTATCACCATAGGAATTGCATGATAGTCAAGAAGATAAAAGACCGTTAAAATCCAACGCTAAAATATCAAGCTCGTAAGCCTTCTGACGCGAAACCTCACTGTTCTGATTATCGTTGGAGCCGTCTTGTACCCACTCAGTGGGCACGTCCATCTATCTTCAGACGGTGCGGGATTACACCTGCGTGTTACAGAGAAGGGATTTATCGCTTCTCGTTGCTCAGCATAGCACGTGGTGGTCCAGGGAGTAGGTCGGGTCAGCTTGACCATGTAGGCTACATATGTGGCGCATATGGTAGCACATGGAGGCAGCCATCTGTGGGGTCAGAGACTGTGTTGTACCAACTCAGTTGGCACAGTCTGCTGGATTGCCCAGATGAAGGGGAATCGCACGGGTTGGCGATTGGCTGGGATAGCCTACCAGAGACTAGTGCTTGTACTCTCTGTGCATCTTATCTCGCCTGAGCGGGACGCGGAGACCAAGTATGAAATCTGGATCCCATCTCACTAAAAGAGTTCTACTCCTTCGGGCTGTTTTTGCTGGATTTTTCAGCCAGATAAAATAGTGAGAAAAGAATCTTTCTTAAGTCCTGGATTGATTCTGAACATTGATACTGACCTTGCTGTTCTTGCATTGTTGTAGATTCCTGCAGCAACGAACACCATGAACTTCAATGTGCGATCCCTACTGGAAAGGGAGAAGTTTGCTGGACCGAACTTCTCAGACTGGTTCGGACACCTTAAGATTGTTCTTAAGGCAGAGAGGAAACTGTATGTCCTCGAGACGGCGATACCGCCTCAGCCCGCTCCGAACGCCGCAAGGGCGGTTGGGGAAGCTTATGAAAAGCACGTCAATGATAGCATTGATGTCGCTTGCCTGATGCTAGCGTCTATGACGCCACCGCTGCAGCGTCAGCATGAGGATATGTCGGCTATAGAGATTATAGCGAACCTCAAGATGCTGTATGCTGCACAGGCGAGGACAGAACGCTATAATCTGACAAAGCTATTCTTTCAGAGCAAACTGGCTGAAGGGAGCCCAGTGGGAGCTCACGTGCTCAAGATGATTGGGCACAAGGAGGCTCTAGAGAAACTGGGGCATACCATCAATCAGGAGCTTGCTGTAGACATTATTCTGCAGTCTCTCCCGCCCTCTTTCGATGCGTTCATCATTAACTTTAATATGAACAAAATCGACTGTACTCCGGCAGAGCTGCTGAATATGCTCTTGACCACTGAGGAGACTCTGAAGGGAAAGCCTTCGACCTCTGTCTTAATGGTTCCTTCAAGGAACAAGAAGAAGGGGAAGAAGGGCAAGATCCATGTCAAGAGCTACAGCAAGGCTCTGAAGCAGAAGGTCAAGCGGTCGAAGGAATACAGATGTTTTCACTGTGGCCAGCTGGGTCACTGGAAAAAGGACTGTAAAGCGTTCCAAGGAGATAAGAGGGAAAGCATCGCTTCTGGCTCAGGTATATACGTGACGGAAGTCATGGTTTCATCTTCTTCTATTTCATGGGTGTTGGACACTGCATGTGGAGTTCACATTTGTTCAAATGTACAGGAACTCAAGAGAAGAAGACAGGTGGGACAGCATGAGGTGGACCTACGAGTTGGAAACGGGGCACGGGTTGCTGCTGTTGCTGTAGGAGACTATTTCATCTCATTACCATCTGGACTTGTATTGGAACTAGACAATTGTTACTTTGTTCCCAGCATTACTAAAAATATTATCTCCATTCCTGCTCTTGTCAGGAAGGGGTTTTCCTTTGAATGCAATATTTCAAAGTGTATTTTATCTTTAGATAATATTGTTTATGCTACTGGTTCAATTAACAATGGGTTATTCATGTTGGACATGGAATGTTCTATACACAATATTGATAATAAGAAAGCCAAATATGCTGATGACAGCACCTTGCTATGGCATAGTCGTTTAGGTCATATTAACAAGAAACGCATTAAGCGGTTGCATGATCATGGACTGCTGGGATCATTCTCCTATGAGGAGATTGATACATGCAAAGCTTGTTTGATGGGCAAAATGACGAAGTCGCCTTTTCCTCATAAAGGTCAAAGGACTTCAGGTATACTTGACCTTATACACAGCGATGTGTGTGGGCCTTTTAGTAAACATGCCAGAGGTGGCTATCAGTACTTCATTACCTTCACTGATGATTTCAGTAGATATGGGTATGTCTATCTTATGAGACATAAAAGTGAATCTTTTGACAAGATCAAAGAGTTCAAGAATGAAGTACAGAATCAGCTTGGCCGAAATATCAAGGCACTTCGTTCTGATCGAGGTGGAGAATACCTAAGTCGAGAGTTTACTGACTATCTGAAGGAGTGTGGGATTATCTCACAGCTCACTCCGCCAGGAACACCGCAATGGAATGGTGTGTCCGAAAGGAGAAATAGAACGTTACTTGATATGGTTCGTTCTATGATGAGTCAGGCTACTCTACCTTACTCCTTTTGGGGATTTGCACTGGAGACAGCTGCAAAGGTACTAAACCGAGTGCCATCCAAGGCAGTTTCAAAGACGCCATATGAATTATGGTATGGGAAACAGCCTAGCTTGACATTTATCAGGATCTGGGGCTGCGAGGCTTATGTCAAAAAGCTCGCCTCTGGGAAACTAGAGAGCAGATCTGAGAAATGTATCTTTGTCGGTTACCCTAAGGAAACTAAGGGTTATTATTTCTACGATCCCAAAGAGAACAAAGTATTTGTTGCTCGGACGGCCATATTTCTTGAGAAGGAGTTTCTTCTGCAAGAGGCCAGTGGGAGAGAAATAAAACTGGATGAGAATTCAGAGGAAGGACAAAGTAGTCAAGCGCAGTTGGATGAGCCTGAGCCGGTAGAACAGGTTATTGAACAACCTGAGGCTCAGATATCACGGGAACCGCGAAGATCGGGAAGGATCCGTCGACAGCCTGAGCGCTATGACGGAGTCTACATCATTGATAATGATGAACCCCTTACTTATGCGGATGCGGTCAGTGGACCGGAGTCAGCGAGATGGCTTGAAGCTATGCGCGCCGAGATGGACTCCATGTCAGATAACCAAGTCTGGGATTTGGTTGATCCGCCTCCGGGAGTAATCCCTATAGGCTGTAAATGGATCTTCAAGAAGAAGATTGACATGGATGGTAACGTGGTTACCTATAAAGGCAGGCTAGTTGCGAAAGGTTTCAAACAAATCTACGGGATAGATTATGATGAAACTTTCTCACCTGTAGCTATGTTTAAGTCTATTCGGATTCTTTTCGCGATAGCAGCATATTATGATTATAAGATCTGGCAAATGGATGTGAAGACAGCTTTCCTTAATGGAAATCTGGATGAGGATGTGTATATGACACAACCAGAAGGTTTCACTAATCCATCAGATCGTCATAAAATATGCAAGTTAAACAAGTCTATTTATGGACTTAAACAAGCATCGAGAAGCTGGAATATTCGTTTTGATGAATCAGTCAGTGAATTTGGTTTCATCAAGAACGAGGATGACCCGTGTGTATATAAGAGGTTTAGTGGGAGCGTGATTACTTTCCTAGTCCTCTACGTCGATGATATCTTGATCATTGGAAATGATATTCCTGAAATGCATGCGGTTAAGGCATGGTTAAGGAAATGTTTTCAGATGAAAGATTTGGGAGAAGCAGCCTATGTATTAGGTGTGAAGATCTACAGGGATAGATCTAAGAGGCTTCTCGGTCTGTGCCAGAGTACTTACATCGATAAAGTCCTAGAGAGATTTCATTTAGAGAATTCTAAAAGTGGATATCTTCCAGTCAGACATGGTCTGAATCTTTCAAAGAGTCAGTGTCCACAAACACAGACTGAGAAAGATGAAATGGACAATACGCCTTATGCTTCGGCTATTGGGTCCATTATGTATGCGATGTTGTGTACTCGCCCAGACGTCGCTTACGGGTTAAGCGTGACCAGTCGGTTCCAAAGTAATCCAGGTATGGCGCACTGGATTGCAGTCAAGAACATTTTAAAATATCTGCGAAGGACCAAAGATATGTTCTTGGTGTATGGTGGTCAGGAAGAACTCAGTATAGAAGGATATACTGACGCTTCGTTCCAGTCTGACCAGGATGATTTCCGATCGCAATCAGGCTATGTTTTTAGCTTGAATGGAGGAGCGGTGGTGTGGAAGAGTTTCAAACAGTCAACTGTTGCTGATTCCACAACAGAAGCCGAATATGTTGCAGCCTCGGAAGCATCCAAGGAGGCAGTGTGGATTCGTAAGTTCGTTCAGGAACTTGGTGTTGTTCCTTCGAGTGCAGATCCTTTGGTTATCTTCTGTGATAACACTGGAGCAATCGCACAAGCAAAGGAACCACGGTCGCACCAGAAGTCCAAGCACATACAGAGACGGTTTCATTTGATCAGGGAGATCATAGATCGTGGCGAGATCAAAGTCTGCAAGGTTCATACAGATGACAATCTGGCTGACCCGCTTACTAAGCCTCTGGCGCAGCAGAAGCATGTGAAGCACTGTAATAATATGGGTTTGAGATTTCTCAACCATTAGATTAAGTGCAAGTGGGAGATTGTTGGGGTATGCCCTTAAGGCTAATGTTTGAGGCCTTGGGATTGTAACAGTATCATGTATAAACTTTTATGTTTATAAAGGCAATGGTTGTTATTCAGTTAGTTACATTGTCTGCTGCAATAATTGTACTTCTGAATAATGTCTCAATGGTGTTCAGCTAGGCTGACATGCAGTAAAGTCCTTAGTCGATATATCTTGGTGAACATGAGACAGCCTTGATATGATTGAGACTAATATGTGTTCTAATCTTATAGGGTGCTTCGAGCATGGAATAAGATGTAGACTCATGGGTACATTGGATGTACTGGACAGACCCTACTAGGTTATTCAATTGCTTGTCACAATGTGAATAATCCTTGATTGCAACAAGTGGCACATTTCCTCTGACTTAAGATCACTTGTGTTTCTAAATGATGATTGTCATTGTTTTGAGGTAGTTCAATATCATTTGAAACATAATGATTATAGACTATCTTGGATGGTGAGCTTGAGTCAGGTTAGGGCACTAGTGATAGACATAGGATTGCCGTCTCCTTGTTTAAGGAGTGTGATGTTCTAAAGGGGCCCCCTGGATGAGATGATTGAGAAAAGAGTATGGCCATACCCAGGTGACTATGTTCATCTGATCTAATCATGCTCATCATATTGGAGCTACAGGCTTGACACGCTTGTCCAATAAGAACATCCAGTGGCAAAGGAATCATGTATGCCTAGTGAGTTGATTCACACTTGTGCTGTGGTTTGGGTGTAGTCTTGGAAGACTCTTTTCTTTATATCGGGAGATAGTGATGTGTTGCTAGATACCCCTCACTGATCGTGATAACGTGAGTTATCGTTACCGACTTTTAAAGGAAACCCTCAGGGTCGCACAATTTGATGATATGGCTTACTTAAGTCAGATCGTGTGGACTGAATTATTCAGGTTCAGTTTAAAGGGATTTAATCTCTGATTGTAAGTGAGATCTGGTCTGATCATGTTTGATTTATTAGGGCTTGAGATCGGTAAGCTTCGATTGAGAGAATGGATGCTGGATCGGTGTGATCAGGAGCATCAAGAGATCGACGGTCAGATCAAGAGCCTTAGGGTTTATTGTGGTCTGGACTGATTGCTTGGTTTATTTGGTTATTGAACCAAATCGATTTGAACCAGCTCATTGGTTGAGCGCATGGTTCAATCTAAGAGGAGTTTGCGATTGGGGTAAACCCATGATCGCATGTGAGTAAGTGGCTTTCTATTTTTAGAAAGCATGATCACTTACGTGACCACGCCTCATGAAACTTGCCTCTTCACGCCTTTGTCGCCAACTTGAGTATTCGGCGCTTGCATTCTCGTGTGGAGAAGTGTAGACGACAAGAGGAAGTATTCGGCCAAGCAAGGTGATCTCTCCCTTTTCCATTCGGCAAGACAATCTTGGAGCCTTGCTAGCACAAGGAGTACTAAGGAAAAGTAGGCGACATCAATTGTGTGCGTCACCTTAGGAGAAGGAGCATTTGCGCCTTTCCTTCCAAGACACCATCTAAGCGATGGCAATGGTAAGAATCGCTTCTCATTGAAAGTTGAATATATTACATGCTATGCGATCCTTTTAGAAACCCTAGATTCCGCTAGAGTTTTTGTTGCGCCTCCTATCAGGGTTTCGCCCCCCTTTTATTGGGGACTCCTTTCAAATCCCAGACTTGGTTATCTGACATGGAGTCCATCTCGGCTCGCATAGCTTCAAGCCATCTTGCTGATTCCGGTCCACTGACCGCATCTGCATAAGTAAGGGGTTCATCATCAATGATGTAGACTCCGTCATAGCGCTCAGGCTGTCGACGGATCCTTCCCGATCTTCGCAGTTCCCGTGATATCTGAGCCTCAGGTTGAACATCAACCTGTTCTATTTGCTCAGGCTCATCCAACTGAGCTTGACTACTTTGTCCCTCTTCTGGATTTTCATCCAGCTTTATTTCTCTCCCACTGGCCTCTTGCAGAAGAAATTCCTTCTCAAGAAAAATAGCCGTACGAGCAACAAATACTTTGTTCTCTTTGGGATCGTAGAAATAATAACCCTTAGTTTCTTTAGGGTAACCGACAAAGATACATTTATAAGATCTGCTCTCTAGTTTCCCAGAGGCGAGCTTTTTGACATAAGCCTCGCAACCCCAGATTTTAATAAATGTCAAGCTCGGCTGTTTCCCATACCATAACTCATATGGAGTCTTTGAAACGGCCTTGGATGGCACTCGGTTTAGTACCTTTGCAGCTGTTTCCAGTGCAAATCCCCAAAAGGAGTAAGGTAGAGTAGCCTGACTCATCATTGAACGAACCATATCCAATAAGGTTCTATTTCTCCTCTCGGACAGACCATTCCATTGCGGTGTTCCTGGCGGAGTGAGCTGTGAGATAATCCCACACTCCTTCAGATAGTCAGTAAACTCTCGACTCAAGTATTCTCCACCTCGATCTGATCGAAGTGCCTTGATATTCCGGCCTAGCTGATTCTGTACTTCATTTTTGAACTCTTTGAACTTGTCAAAAGATTCACTCTTATGTCTCATTAGATAGACATAACCATATCTACTGAAATCATCAGTAAAGGTAATGAAGTATCAATAGCCACCTCTGGCATGTTTACTAAATGGCCCACACACATCACTGTGAATGAGGTCAAGTAAACCTGAAGCCCTTTGACCTTTGTTGGAAAAAGGAGTCTTCGTCATTTTGCCCATTAAACAAGCTTTGCATGTATCAAGCTCCTCATAGGAGAATGATCCCAGCAGTCCATGGTCATGCAACCGCTTAATGCGCTTCTTGTTAATATGGCCTAAACGACTATGCCATAGCAAGGTGCTGTCATCAGCATACTTGGCTTTCTTATTATCAATTTGTTGTACAGAACATTCCATGTCCAACATGAATAACCCATTGTTAATCGACCCAGTAGCATAAACAATATTATCAAATGAAATACAACACTTTAAAGTTTTGCATTCAAAGGAAAACCCTTTCCTGACAAGAGCAGGAATAGAGATAATATTCTTAGTTATGCTCGGCACAAAATAACAATTGTCAAGTTCTAATACAAGACCAGATGGTAAAGAGATGTTATATTGTCCTACAGCAACAGCAGCAACCCGTGCCCCGTTTCCAACTCGTAGGTCCACCTCATGCTGTCCCACCTGTCTTCTTCTCTTGAGTTCCTGTACATTTGAACAAATGTGAACTCCACATGCAGTGTCCAACACCCATGAAATAGAAGAAGATACCATGACTTCAGTCACGAAAATACCTGAGCTAGAAGCGAAAGCCTTGCTTCCCTTTTTGTCTCCTTGGAGCGCTTTACAGTCCTTCTTCCAGTGACCCAACTGGCCACAATGGAAACATCTGTATTCCTTTGACCGCTTTATCTTTTGTTTCAGAGCCTTGTTATAGCTCTTGATAGGGGCTTTGCCCTTCTTCCCCTTCTTCTTGTTCCTTGAAGGAACCATCAAGACAGAGGATGAAGGCTTTCCCTTCTCAAGAGTCTGCTCTGTAGTACAGAGCATGTTCAGTAACTCTGCCGGTGTACAGTCGATCTTGTTCATATTAAAATTAATGATGAACGGATCGAAAGAGGCCGGGAGAGACTGCAATATGATGTCTACAACAAGCTCCTGATTGACGGTATGTCTCAGTTTCTCTAGAGCCTCTTTGTACCCAATCATCTTGAGTACGTGAGCTCCCACTGGACTCCCTTCAGTCAGTTTGCTTTGAAAGAAAAGTTTTGTCAAGTTATAGCGTTCAGTCCTTGCCTGTGCAGCATACAGCATCTTGAGATTTGCTATAATTTCAATAGCAGATAAATCCTCATGCTGACGCTGCAGCTCTGGCGTCATAGACGCAAGAATAAGGCAAGCAACATCAATGCTATCATTGACATGCTTCTCATAAGCATCCCGAACCGCCCTTGCAGCGTTCGCAGCGGGTTGAGGCGGTATTGCCGTCTCAAGGACATACAGCTTCCTCTCAGCCTTAAGAACAATCTTAAGGTGTCCGTACCAGTCTGAGAAGTTTGGCCCAGCAAACTTCTCCCTTTCCAGTAAGGATCGCACATTGAACCCTGTGGTGTTCGTTGCTGCAGGAATCTACAACAAAGCAAGAACAACAAGGTCAGTATCGATGTTAGAATCATTCCAGGACTTAAGAGTGATTCTTTTCTCACTATTTTATCTGACTGAAAAATCCAATAAAACAGTCTGAAAGAGTAAAACTCTTTTAGTGAGATGGGATCCAGATTTCATACTTGGTCTCCGCGTCCCGCTCAGGCGAGATAAGATGCACAGAGAGTCCAAGCACTAATCACTGGTAGGCTATCCATGCCAATCGCCAACCCGTGCGATTCCCCTTCATCTAGGCAATCCAGAAGACTGTGCCAACTGAGTTGGTACAACATAGTTTCTGATTCCACAGATGGCTGCCTCCATATAGCTAACATATGCTCAATATGTAGCCTACATGGTCAAGCTGACCTGACCTACTCCCTGGACCACCACATGCTATGCTGAGCAAGGAGAAGCGATAAATCCCTTCTCTGTAACACGTAGGTGTAATCACACACCGTCTAAAGATAGCTGGGCGTGCCCACTGAGTGGGTACAACACGGCCCCAACGATAGTCAGAACAGTGAGGTTTCGCGTCAGAAGGCTTTCGTGCTTGATATTTAACGTTAGATTTTAACGGTCCTTTTATCTTCTTACTACCATGCATATCCTATGGTGATAGGAGAATGATAAATCATGCAGGTGCTAATATTACTTAAACAGTAAATAGAAAGCACAATGATCTTATGTGGTAAACGCCCATTAAGCCTAAGTAAAACCCTAGTTTTACACAAGTCTTCACTTGAGCTCTTCATGGGACTTTTGCATTTCATCTAGCCCAGCCCGGGCCCAAGCGCCCTCTGCAGCTCAGATTCGCCCACCAGGTAGCATGCGCCTGTACTAGAGTCGAACTCTAGGCCTCCCACTTGCTGCATGCGCCTCTGCCATGTATGCTCTGTGCTCATGTCTGATTAATTTACATTTAATCTATCTAGACATGATTTGACTCGCAGGTCAATTACACATTAACATAAATTGAAATGTGATTCGCAGATCACAATAATAATTTACAATTAATTAATCCAGGCACGCAGGCCCCAGCACAGCACACAAATAGGGCAGCCCACATAAGATGAAATAGACATCCAATCAGGTTAAACAAACAACATGTGATCCAAACAGGAAAGTAAAAACCCCATGGTATCAATTTTATTTCCTTATGTGCCCTACTACCTTACAACGGTCCATTAATAGGGATCCACTGTTGGGGTATGCCCTTAAGGCTAATGTTTGAGGCCTTGGGATTGTAACAGTATCATGTAATAAACTCTTATGTTTATAAAGGCATGGTTGTTATTCAGTTTGTTACGTTATCTGCTGCAATAATTGTACTTCTGAATAATGTCTCAAAGCTGTTCAGCTGGGCTGACATGCTATAAAGTCCTTAGTCGATATATCTTGGTGAACATGAGACAGCCTTGATATGATTGAGACTAATATGTGCTCTAATCTTATAGGATACTTCGAGCATGGAATAAGAGGTAGACTCATGGGTACATTGGATGTACTGGACAGACCCTACTAGGATATTCAATTTGTTGTCACAATGTGAATAATCCTTGATTGCAACAAGTGGCACATGTCCTCTGACTTGAGATCACTTGTGTTTCTAAATGATGATTGTTATTGTTTTGAGTTAGTTCAATATCATTTGAAACATAATGATTATAGACTATCTTGGATGGTGAGCTTGAATCAGGTTAGGGCACTAGTGATAGATAAAGGATTGCCGTCTCCTTGTTTAAGGAGTGAGATGTTCTAAAGGGGCCCCCCTGAATGAGATGATTGAGAATAGTGTATGGCCATACCCAGGTGACTATGTTCATCTGATCTAATCATGCTCATCATATTGGAGCTACAAGCTTGACATGCTTGTCCAATAAGAACGTCCAGTGGCAAAGGATATTTGCATGCCTGGTGAAGTTGATTCACACTTGTGCCGTGGTTTGGGTGTAGTCTTGGAAGACTCTTTCCTTTATATCGGGAGACAGTGATGTGTTGCTAGATACCCCTCACTGATCGTGATAACGTAAGTTATCGTTACCGACATTTAAAGGAAACCCTCAGGGTCGCACAATTTGATGATATGGCTTACTTAAGTCAGATCGTGTGGACTGAATTATTCAAGTTCAGTTTAAAGGGATTTAATCTCTGATTGTAAGTGAGATCTGGTCTGATCATGTTTGATTGATTAGGGCTTGAGATCGGTAAGCTTCGATCGAGAGAATGGATGCTAGATCGGTGAGATCAGAAGCATCAAGAGATCAACGGTTAGATCTGGAGCCTTAGGGTTTAATCATGATCTAGACTGGATCGCTTGGCTTGATTGGTTCTTGAACCGAACCGAATTGAACCAGCTCATTAAGTGAGCGGATGGTTCATGAGATAAGAGGTTTGCAATTGGGGTAGACCCATGATCGCATATTGAGAAGTGGCATGCTATTTTTAGAGAGCACTTCTCTAAACGTGACCACGCCTCACGTTTTCCTCTTCACGCCTCTTCTCTCTTCGCCTCTCCACGAGTCGACACAAGCTCTCTCTCGTGTGGTGAAGAAGGTGAACGCAAAGGAGAAGGAAGAAATCGCCAAGAAGATTTCATCCCTTTCATTCGATCAGGATACTTGGACGATCCTTGCTAGCACAAGGGGCGACAAGGAGGAGCCAAGACTCATCTTGTGTGCGTCACCTCTGGAGGAAAGCCACATCGCTTTCTGCTTCCAAGTCGCCATCTAGAAATGGCATCGGTATGAATCTCATTCTTTCTATAGAATGTTTTTGTTGATCATATAGCATGCAATAGATCTAGAAACCCTCTCCGCTGCTTTAAATCCTCCAAGATGCGCCTATTAGGGTTTCGCCCCCCCTTGTCTAAGGGAACCTTCAATTGGTATCAGAGCTGTTGTTTGCATGTTTCTATGATTGCTTAAGACTGTGTGATCCATATATGCGAAAGTATCAGTAGGCTTAGATCTATAACATGCGCATAGTAGATGTTTCATGCGAAAAATATTTCATGTTACATGTTTATGTTGGCGCATGTTCTTGGCGCTTGTTTCATTATGTTTTCAAAACAAAACAAAAAACTTGCGCGACTCTCATTAGATCTAAGAGGCGCCTGCTTTAAACCCTTAGACGAGTTATTAGGGTTGAAGTCATCCCCTAGGTTAGATCCAGACAGTCTGATCAGACCATCTGACAGCCTTGATGGGTCGACCAGATAGCATCTGTGCGCAAGCACGAGATGGCTATAGGTCGACTGCACACAGGCGTGTAGCGATGTCTGATTGAGACGACTAACGAACACACATGAGTTAGGCCCGGGGTCACACCCGCTTGCCAGAACTCATGAGGGTTGTTCGGCCCTGGCGCATGCATGGTTGACCTTTGGTCGACTCAAGTCAGTTAGGACTTGGTGCATGCAAGGGCAGTGGATCTGACTAGGTTGGATGAGTGGATCCCTGATGATGGACCGTTGTAAGGTAGTAGGGCATATAAGGAAATTAAAATGATCCCATGGGGTTTTCAAAAGTTTTAATTTCTTGTTTGGATCACATGCTGATTGATGCCATTTGCTTGTTTATTTAATCTTATGTGGGCTGCCCGTTTTTAATGTGTGCTGTGCTGGGGCCTGCGTGCCTGGTTATTTTTGTAAATTATCTTTATATTGTGATCTGTGCATCACATTGCATTTAATTTATAAAATGTAATTGACCTGCGAGTCAATCTTGTCTAGATAGATTAATTTGTAAATTAATCAGACAAGAGCACAGAGTACACATGGCAGAGGCGCATGCAGCTTGAGGCTTAACCAGGTGGGAGGTCCAGGGTTCGACTCTGGGACCAGGCGCAATTTCCCTGGTGGGCGCACCTGAGCTGCAGATGGCGCTTGGGGGTCAGCTTGACCATGTAGGCTACATGTGTGGCGCATATGGTAGCACATGGAGGAAGCCATCTGTGGGGTCAGAGACTGTGTTGTACCAACTCAGTTGGCACAGTCTGCTGGATTGCCCAGATGAAGGGGAATCGCACGGGTTGGCGATTGGCAGGGACTGCCTACCAGAGATTAGTGCTTGTACTCTCTGTGCATCTTATCTCGCCTGAGCGGGACGCGGAGACCAAGTATGAAATCTGGATCCCATCTCACTAAAAGAGTTCTACTCTTTCGGACTGTTTTAATGGATTTTTCAGTCAGATAAAATAGTGAGAAAAAGAATCATTCTTAAGTCCTGAATTGATTCTTTACATTGATACTGACCTTGCTGTTCTTGCATTGTTGTAGATACCTGCAGCAACGAACACCATGAGCTTCAATGTGCGATCCCTACTGGAAAGGGAGAAGTTTGCTGGGCCGAACTTCTCAGACTGGTTCGGACACCTTAAGATTGTTCTTAAGGCAGAGAGGAAACTGTATGTCCTCGAGATGGCGATACCGCCTCAGCCCGCTCCGAACGCCGCAAGGGCGGTTTGGGAAGCTTATGAAAAGCACGTCAATGATAGCATTGATGTCGCTTGCCTGATGCTAGCGTCTATGACTCCACCGCTGCAGCGTCAGCATGAGGATATGTCTGCTATAGACATGATAGCAAACCTCAAGATGCTGTATGCTGCACAGGCGAGGACAGAACGCTATAATTTGACAAAGCTGTTCTTTCAGAGCAAACTGGCTGAAGGGAGCCCAGTAGGAGCTCACGTGCTCAAGATGATTGGGCACAAGGAGGCTCTAGAGAAACTGGGGCATACCATCAACCAGGAGCTTGCTGTAGACATTATTCTGCAGTCTCTCCCGCCCTCTTTCGATGCGTTCATTATTAACTTTAATATGAACAAAATCGATTGTACTCCGGCAGAGCTGCTGAATATGCTCTTGACTACTGAGGAAACTCTGAAGGGTAAGCCTTCAACCTCTGTCTTGATGGTTCCTTCGAGGAACAAGAAGAAGGGGAAGAAGGGCAAGGCCCCTGTCAAGAGTTACAGCAAGGCTCTGAAGCAAAAAGTTAAGCGGTCAAAGGAATACAGATGTTTCCACTGTGGCCAGCTGGGTCACTGGAAAAAGGACTGTAAAGCGCTCCAAGGAGATAAGAGGGGAAGCATCGCTTCTGGCTCAGGTATTTACGTGACGGAAGTCATGGTTTCATCTTCTTCTATATCATGGGTGTTGGACACTGCATGTGGAGTTCACATTTGTTCAAATGTACAGGAACTCAAGAGAAGAAGATAGGTGGGACAGCATGAGGTGGACCTACGAGTTGGAAACGGGGCACGGGTTGCTGCTGTTGCTGTAGGAGACTATTTCATCTCTTTGCCATCTGGGCTTGTATTAGAACTGAACAATTGTTACTTTGTTCCCAGCATTACTAAAAATATTATCTCCATTCCTACTCTTGTCAGGAAGGGTTTTTCCTTTGAATGCAATATTTCAAAGTGTGTTTTATCTCTTGATAATATAGTTTATGCTACTGGTTCAATTAATAATGAGTTATTCATGTTGGACATGGAATGTTCTATACACGCGATTGATATTAAGAAAGCCAAGTATGCTGATGACAGCACCTTGCTATGGCATAGTCATTTAGGCCATATTAACAAGAAACGCATTAAGCGGTTGCATGATCATGGACTGCTGGGATCATTCTCCTATGAGGAGATTGATACATGCAAGGCTTGTTTAATGGGTAAAATGACGAAGTCACCTTTTCTTAACAAAGGTCAAAGGGCTTCAGGTTTACTTGACCTTATACACAGTGATGTGTGTGGGCCATTTAGTAAACATGCCAGAGGTGGCTATCAGTACTTCATTACCTTTACTGATGATTTCAGTAGGTATGGGTATGTCTATCTGATGAGACATAAAAGTGAATCTTTTGACAAGTTCAAAGAGTTCAAGAATGAAGTACAGAATCAGCTTGGCCGAAATATCAAGGCACTTCGTTCTGATCGAGGTGGAGAATACCTAAGTCGAGAGTTTACTGACTATCTGAAGGAGTGTGGGATTATCTCACAGCTCACTCCGCCAGGAACACCGCAATGGAATGGTGTGTCCGAGAGGAGAAATAGAACGTTACTTGATATGGTTCGTTCTATGATGAGTCAGGCTACTCTTCCATATTCCTTTTGGGGTTTTGCACTGGAAACAGCTGCAAAGGTACTAAACCGAGTGCCATCCCAGGCAGTTTCTAAGACGCCATATGAGTTATGGTATGGGAAACAGCCAAGCTTGACATTTATCAGGATCTGGGGCTGCGAGGCTTATGTCAAAAAGCTCGCCTCTGGGAAACTAGAGAGCAGATCTGATAAATGTTTCTTTGTCGGTTACCCTAAGGAAACTAAGGGTTATTATTTCTACGATCCCAAAGAGAACAAGGTGTTTGTTGCTCGGACGGCCATATTTCTTGAGAAGGAGTTTCTTCTGCAAGAGGCCAGTGGGAGAGAAATAAAGCTGGATGAGAATCCAGAGGAAGGACAAAGTGCTCAAGCACAGTTGGATGAGCCTGAGCCGGTAGAACAGGTTATTGAACAACCTGAGGCTCAGATATCACGGGAACCGCGAAGATAGGGAAGGATCCGTCGACAGCCTGAGCGCTATGACGGAGTCTACATCATTGATAATGATGAACCCCTCACTTATGCGGATGCGGTCAGTGGACCGGAGTCAGCGAGATGGCTTGAAGCTATGGGAATGTATTTGTATCATGTAATAAACTGTTATGTTTATAAAGGCATGGTTGTTATTCAGTTAGCTACATTGTTGTAACATCCCACATTCTTAACCCCAAATGAATAACACAATCACAAAGGTAATAGGATGTTTCATATAAGATCGATCAAATGCTAGGTAAAACCGAGTTCAAGAAAACACGATCTGAAAATTTTCATAATTCATAACACATAAAATCTTCAAAGCACAAATCTCATAAATCACATAAAGGTACCTGCCACCACGCAATACGTGCACTAGACATATGCACGTTACAGTTGTATCAAAACCGATTGCAAAAATACACATCAACTTCAATTTCAAAACAAATCCACAAAATCGATTTTATAAACTAATACCAAACACCGAAACCAGGCCGAAGCCCGCGGTGACACAAAAATCCAACTCAGTTAACTGCCACGATCTGGCAACACAAATTCACATAGTTCACATCACATGGTTCACATAATTCATAGAATTTAGCCACAACCGGCATCATAAGCATAAATACATTAAGCATAATTCACAGCATCCCTATAATGCTAACTGCGCCCCTGCTCTACACCTGAAAATAGTGAGGGGTGAGCTACACAGCCCAGTGAGTGGATAGTCTAATTGACCATCCATAACATACTCTCAAAAACATATGCAGATTATTTTAAAAATCTTTAACAGGATATCATGTCAACACATAATAACAAATTCAATGCAAAAGTCATATAAGCAGCCAAAAATATACACACCAACATATAATAACCTCAGGTTCTAGAGTTATACTCTAAACCAACCGAACACACATATTCTAAACCAACTAAACACACCATACTTAATTAACCTAGTTGTCCAGCATATTCACAAAGTGACCAATATGGTCTAACCCGGCTTGGCCAAAGCACTGGGAGCTGCAAAATCTCGTGCAACACATAAACATGGACAGTGAATAGAATCAGGAGGTGGCCCCCGTCAGGTCACGACGTGGCACGCTGGTCTATCACGCCATAACATAAAACGAGAATAGAATCAGGAGGTGGCCCCCGTCAGGTCACGACGTGGCACGCTGGTCTATCACGCCATAACATAAAACGAGAATGATGACATCAAGAGGTGGCCCCTGTCTGACCAAGACATGGCACTTTGGGTCTTATATCATTCCCAACACATAAAAGAGTAATGACATCAAGAGGTGGCCCCTGTCCGACCAAGACATGGCACTTTGGGTCAAAACCCGTTCTCCCAAAAGGTTCCTACTGGACAACACACATATCTTATTTCATAATTTCACATAGGTGGACATATTTCACAAAGGTGGACTCCTAAGTGTCAACTTGACTCTAGGATAGCCATCACAAAAATCACATCGGACAGGCTGAACTTCAACCCCCATCACAATAATCATAATAGGCAGGTTGAACATCAACCCCCTCACATATCACAGTACAGGGCTGAAATTCAAACCCTTCACATATCACATAAGAACTATCCCCTTGAGTTCATAGTCACACCTAGCCTTAGTCCTAACCATCACATGACCACATAATTTTCCAAAAACACAACCCCACATAATTATCAAAGAATCACATAATGAAGATCACATAGTGTAGTCCTTATATTTCATGCTGATTAGTTCAGTGTAATCTTGCTATGTTATCACCCAATTCTTCTCAAACAAGGGTACATGCTACACTCATAAAGAAACATAAAATTACAACAAGCATTCATCATAAAATCAACATAAAATGTAATACATACAAATTACCACAATTTATCAAACAATCCATAAATACACATAAAGGAATATTCATGATTTGCATTTAACAAGCATCCAAAAATTGACATAAAAATCATGTATTCATATTAATTACTACATGTGATCCACGGTTAACATAACATATTATTTACTAAATTTTAAACCTTAGTTAACATCAATCTCATGCTCAAAATCATTGATTTAAAACCTCCTAAATTCCATAAAATAATACCTTAATTTTCATGTTGCTAACTTTCGGATTTCATAAATAAAATCATCAAAATTTCGGTTTTCAAAATATACACACATTTGCCAAATTTCGGTTTTCACAAAAATACATCTTAATTCCATTGTTAGCATGATAAAATTTCCAACTTAAATCAAACCCTTAGTTAACAAGAATCATCATGAATACATTAGGTTTTCATTATAAATATCTCCTTGCCATTTTCGATTCTTCACATGAGATATACATCCATTAAACTTTCGGTTTTTCATGTTATATATATACCTTTGCATAAATTCGGTTTTTCATCAAAATAAGAAGTTCTACCATTGTAAAAAAAATTCAGTTTTTCATCAAAATAAGAAGATCTTAAATTCGGTATTTAACATGGTGAAATCTTGAATTTCGATTTAGCATGATCAAATTTCTAATCAATCTCATGCATCAATTAATACAACCAAATTACTAGAAATCAAAAAAACACTCCACTCACCTCTTAAACCGTGAACACAAGGATGAAAACCCTTCCAAAATTTCGTCCAAAGCCTTGGGGTCGCCCAAAGGATCTCCAAGACTCACCAAGGAAATTTCTTCACTTCAAGAAGATCGCCAAGAGGAAGAAGATGAAGAAGAAACACCAAAAAAAATCGCCTCCAAGCTTTCCAAGAGTCGCCAAGTTCTTTCAAGCCGCCACCTCAATTTTCTCAAGACTCCAAAATCGCCACTAATCTCACCCTAATCGATATTATCACTTAAACTTTGGGTTTTAAAATTTTAAACCCAATAACCAATTTATTCCAATAGGGTTTAACCCATTTAACTAATAATTTCGAATTTTAAACCCAATAACCCAATATCTCATAATTAACTAATTATTTAATTAACTTAACCATTAACCAATCACTTAACGAAAATCCATTAAGGATTTAACTAACATCCAATAAGGATTTAATTATCCAATAGAGTATAATTAATTAACCAATAAGGTCTAATTAATTAACTTAAAATTTGCAACCCAAAATCCTAATTAATTTATCACAAACAACCAATGATAATTTATCATAAATTAACAGTCAATAAACAAATAAATAATCTCTAATTAATTTATAATAAATTAACAACCAAATAACCTCAAATCAATTAATTACAAATTAACAATCAATTAGCCAATTAATTAGCACCCAACAATTTTATTTAAATCATAATACAATATCACAGCTAATGATTTTATTTAAATCCAAATAATTTATCATAATTTATCATAGAAAATAATGCTTACCAGAACTTAAGATCCTTGGATCTTACATTCCTCCCTCCTTATAAAGCTTTAGTCCTCTAAAGCTCAGCATCCATATCATCAAAGAGGTAAGCATAATTTTCCCTCATATCAGCTTCAGTTTCCCATGTCGCTTCTTCAACTGACTGATTTCCCCAGATAACCTTCACCAAAGGTATAGTCTTGTTCCTCAGAACTTTATCTTTTCTATCCACAATCCGGAGAGGTCTTTCCTCAAAAGTCAAGTCACTCTGAATTTGAAGAGGTTCCAACTCCAACACATGAGATGGATCAGGATGATATTTCCTCAAAACAGAGACATGGAACACATTATGCACATGATCCATAGCAGAAGGTAAAGCCAATCGGTAAGCCACTGGACCAACTCTCTCAATTATATCAAAAGGGCCTACAAACCTAGGGCTCAACTTGCCCTTTTTGCCAAATCTCATAACACCCTTAGTAGGCGACACCTTCAAGAACACATGGTCTCCTACCATAAACTCCAAAGGACGACGACGGTCATCAGCATAACTCTTCTGTCTGTCCCGAGCAATTTTCAGCTTATCCTGGATCTCTCTGACCTTATCAGTAGTCTCCTGAACTGCATCAGATCTCAAAATCATCCTGTCACCAGTTTCCTCCCAACACAAGGGAGTCCTACACCTTCTCCCATACAAGGCCTCATAAGGAGCCATCTGAATACTGGAGTGGAAACTATTATTATAAGTAAACTCCATTAAAGATAGATCTCGGTTCCACTCAGAACTCCAATCGACCACATAGGCTCTCAACAAATCCTCTAGAGTCTGTATAGTACGCTCCGTCTGGCCATCAGACTGAGGATGGTATGCGGTACTAAAACTCAACTTAGTACCCAAACCCTCCTGTAAACTCCTCCAAAATCTGGACAAAAATCGAGAGTCCCTATCAGACACAATATCGACAGGCACTCCATGCAGTCTGACGATCTCATCAATGTACAATCTGGCCAGCCTCTCTAAAGAATAAGTCATCTTAATCGGAAGAAAATGGGCTGATTTAGTGAGTCTATCAACAATCACCCAAATAGCATCATGACCCATTCTGGTTCTAGGCAACCCACATACAAAATCCATACTGATACATTCCCACTTCCACTCAGGAATAGGAAGAGACTGCAACAAACCACCAGGCTTCTGGTGTTCAGCCTTCACAGTCTGACAGGTTAAACACCTAGAGACAAAATCGTATACCTCCTTCTTCATACCCGGCCACCAAAAACTTTTCTTGAGGTCCTGATACATCTTAGTCACACCAGGATGTAGAGAATATTTGGAGTTATGGCTGTCCTCCAATATTTCTTTCCTCAAGCTTGGTTCCTCAGGGACACATACCCTTCCACGAAACCGAAGAATACCATCATCAGACAGGCTAAAATCCTGAACTGCGCCATCAACCAAACTATCCCTGATTTGAACTAATCTCGGATCCATAGACTGCTGATCTCTGATCTTCTGCAACAAAGCAGACTGTACTCTGAGAAAAGCCACATAACCCGACTGAACTCTAGGAGTAACACTGATCCTGAGATCGCTGAACTCCTGCAGTAACCGCCACTCACTGACTCGTAAAGCAGCTACTGAAGTAACTGGATGTCTGCTCAGAGCATCCGCCACCACATTGGCCTTTCCAGCCTGATACTGAATGGAGAAGTCATAGTCTTTGATCAACTCCATCCATCTTCTCTGTCTCATGTTCAACTCCTTCTGAGTGAAGATATACTTGAGACTCTGGTGATCAGTGAACAGATCAAACTCCTGGCCCAGCAAATAGTGACGCCATATCTTCAAAGCAAAGACTACGGCCGCCAACTCTAAATCATGAGTAGGGTAGTTCAATTCATACTCCTTCAGTTGTCTCGAAGCATAGGCTACTACAGAACCCTTCTGCATCAAGACACAACCCAACCCTTTGCCAGAAGCATCTGTATAAACAGTAAACCTTTCCCCATCACTAGGTATAATGAGGATCGGTGTACTAGTCAACCTTCTCTTCAGCTCTTGGAAGCTCTCTTCACACTTGTCATCCCAAATAAACTTAGCTTCCTTTCTGGTCAACTTAGTTAAAGGACCCGCCAGCTTGGAGAATCCCTCAACAAATCGCCGGTAGTAACCTGCTAAACCCAGGAAACTCCTGATCTCAGTAGCACTAGTCGGTCTTCCCCAATTAAGGATAGCTTGCACTTTAACTGGATCTACCGACACCCCCTGACCAGAAATCACATGTCCCAGAAAACTGATCTTCTCTAGCCAGAACTCACACTTACTAGCCTTGGCATATAACCGGTTCTTCCTCAAAACCTCCAGCACTCTGCGCAAGTCACTGACATGATCTGAAGTAGTCCGTGAGTATACCAAAATATCGTCTATAAAGACTACCACACAAGAGTCAAGCAATTCATGGAATACCCTGTTCATCAAATCCATGAAGACAGCAGGTGCATTTGTCAGTCCAAAAGGCATAACTAAAAATTCGAAATGCCCATACCTGGTCCTGAAAGCAGTCTTAAATATATCCTCATCCTTGACTCTAAGCTGATAATACCCTGATCTCAGATCAATCTTAGAGAACACTGTAGCTCCCTGTAATTGATCAAACAGATCATCAATTCTGGGAAGAGGATACTTATTCTTGATAGTCACTTGGTTCAACTGCCTGTAGTCTATACACATCCTCAGGGTTCCATCTTTCTTCTTCACAAACAACACTGGCGCTCCCCAAGGTGAAGCACTAGGCCGAATATACCCTTTCTCTAACAATTCCTCCAGTTGTTTCTTAAGTTCGGCCAACTCTGAAGTAGCCATACGGTAAGGAGCTCTGGAGATAGGTGCCGTACCTGGCGCCAACTCAATGCCAAACTCCACTTCTCTAACTGGTGGCAAACCTGAAAATTCCTCAGAGAACACATCAGGAAATTCTTTCACCACCGCCATCTGAGTCAGATCAGAAGTAGAATCATCCTGCACCTTAACATGTGCAAGATAACCCTTGCATCCACTAGCAAGTAACTTCCTGGCCTGCAGGAAAGATATCACATGTGGTCCTTGGTCTGACACTAGACCTCTCACAAAAAGCCGATTCCCATCAAACATATTCAAAGTGATTACTTTCTCAAAGCAATCCACCGAGGCATGATGCGAAGACAACCAGTCCATTCCTAAGATGACATCATAATCTTGCATGTCTAAGAGAATTAAGTCTACCAGAAACTCATAACCCTCTACATGCACTACACAATCAGCACATACAGTGTCTGTAGACAATGACTTTCCTAAAGGAGTACTGACAGACACAGCATAATCTAGCATCTTAGGTACAACAGGTAAACAAGCAGCAAACTTAACAGAGACAAAAGACAAATTTGCACCAGGGTCAAATAGAATGCGAGCTAACTGATCAACTACAAATAATGTACCTTCCACAACGGATCGGGATGCTCGTGTATCCTTCTCAGCCACAGCATACACTCATCTGCGTCAGCACGCATCATATAGGTGGTCAGACATAACTTATCCTCATCTGAGCAGCGCATAACTTGGAAAATCTTTTCCAAGACCAACTGCCAGTTCTCAGCAATACTGGATTCTGAGCCCCCATAAAATGAGCTAGGACCCAGTTTCTGAAATTCACTCACAACCACTCACAACCACAGTAAGGAAATCAAACATAAACCTATCAGGTGTCTAGCAATACACAAACATGTTTTCCCCCGAACTAAGTTTTAGCTAGCCAACTCCTCTGATACCATTCTGTAACATCCCACATTCTTAACCCCAAATGAATAACACAATCACAAAGGTAATAGGATGTTTCATATAAGATCGATCAAATGCTAGGTAAAACCGAGTTCAAGAAAACACGATCTGAAAATTTTCATAATTCATAACACATAAAATCTTCAAAGCACAAATCTCATAAATCACATAAAGGTACCTGCCACCACGCAATACGTGCACTAGACATATGCACGTTACAGTTGTATCAAAACCGATTGCAAAAATACACATCAACTTCAATTTCAAAACAAATCCACAAAATCGATTTTATAAACTAATACCAAACACCGAAACCAGGCCGAAGCCCGCGGTGACACAAAAATCCAACTCAGTTAACTGCCACGATCTGGCAACACAAATTCACATAGTTCACATCACATGGTTCACATAATTCATAGAATTTAGCCACAACCGGCATCATAAGCATAAATACATTAAGCATAATTCACAGCATCCCTATAATGCTAACTGCGCCCCTGCTCTACACCTGAAAATAGTGAGGGGTGAGCTACACAGCCCAGTGAGTGGATAGTCTAATTGACCATCCATAACATACTCTCAAAAACATATGCAGATTATTTTAAAAATCTTTAACAGGATATCATGTCAACACATAATAACAAATTCAATGCAAAAGTCATATAAGCAGCCAAAAATATACACACCAACATATAATAACCTCAGGTTCTAGAGTTATACTCTAAACCAACCGAACACACATATTCTAAACCAACTAAACACACCATACTTAATTAACCTAGTTGTCCAGCATATTCACAAAGTGACCAATATGGTCTAACCCGGCTTGGCCAAAGCACTGGGAGCTGCAAAATCTCGTGCAACACATAAACATGGACAGTGAATAGAATCAGGAGGTGGCCCCCGTCAGGTCACGACGTGGCACGCTGGTCTATCACGCCATAACATAAAACGAGAATAGAATCAGGAGGTGGCCCCCGTCAGGTCATGACGTGGCACGCTGGTCTATCACGCCATAACATAAAACGAGAATGATGACATCAAGAGGTGGCCCCTGTCTGACCAAGACATGGCACTTTGGGTCTTATATCATTCCCAACACATAAAAGAGTAATGACATCAAGAGGTGGCCCCTGTCCGACCAAGACATGGCACTTTGGGTCAAAACCCGTTCTCCCAAAAGGTTCCTACTGGACAACACATATCTTATTTCATAATTTCACATAGGTGGACATATTTCACAAAGGTGGACTCCTAAGTGTCAACTTGACTCTAGGATAGCCATCACAAAAATCACATCGGACAGGCTGAACTTCAACCCCCATCACAATAATCATAATAGGCAGGTTGAACATCAACCCCCTCACATATCACAGTACAGGGCTGAAATTCAAACCCTTCACATATCACATAAGAACTATCCCCTTGAGTTCATAGTCACACCTAGCCTTAGTCCTAACCATCACATGACCACATAATTTTCCAAAAACACAACCCCACATAATTATCAAAGAATCACATAATGAAGATCACATAGTGTAGTCCTTATATTTCATGCTGATTAGTTCAGTGTAATCTTGCTATGTTATCACCCAATTCTTCTCAAACAAGGGTACATGCTACACTCATAAAGAAACATAAAATTACAACAAGCATTCATCATAAAATCAACATAAAATGTAATACATACAAATTACCACAATTTATCAAACAATCCATAAATACACATAAAGGAATATTCATGATTTGCATTTAACAAGCATCCAAAAATTGACATAAAAATCATGTATTCATATTAATTACTACAGGTGATCCACGGTTAACATAACATATTATTTACTAAATTTTAAACCTTAGTTAACATCAATCTCATGCTCAAAATCATTGATTTAAAACCTCCTAAATTCCATAAAAGAATACCTTAATTTTCATGTTGCTAACTTTCGGATTTCATAAATAAAATCATCAAAATTTCGGTTTTCAAAATATACACACATTTGCCAAATTTCGGTTTTCACAAAAATACATCTTAATTCCATTGTTAGCATGATAAAATTTCCAACTTAAATCAAACCCTTAGTTAACAAGAATCATCATGAATACATTAGGTTTTCATTATAAATATCTCCTTGCCATTTTCGATTCTTCACATGAGATATACATCCATTAAACTTTCGGTTTTTCATGTTATATATATACCTTTGCATAAATTCGGTTTTTCATCAAAATAAGAAGTTCTACCATTGTAAAAAAAATTCGGTTTTTCATCAAAATAAGAAGATCTTAAATTCGGTATTTAACATGGTGAAATCTTGAATTTCGATTTAGCATGATCAAATTTCTAATCAATCTCATGCATCAATTAATACAACCAAATTACTAGAAATCAAAAAAACACTCCACTCACCTCTTAAACCGTGAACACAAGGATGAAAACCCTTCCAAAATTTCGTCCAAAGCCTTGGGGTCGCCCAAAGGATCTCCAAGACTCACCAAGGAAATTTCTTCACTTCAAGAAGATCGCCAAGAGGAAGAAGATGAAGAAGAAACACCAAAAAAAATCGCCTCCAAGCTTTCCAAGAGTCGCCAAGTTCTTTCAAGCCGCCACCTCAATTTTCTCAAGACTCCAAAATCGCCACTAATCTCACCCTAATCGATATTATCACTTAAACTTTGGGTTTTAAAATTTTAAACCCAATAACCAATTTATTCCAATAGGGTTTAACCCATTTAACTAATAATTTCGAATTTTAAACCCAATAACCCAATATCTCATAATTAACTAATTATTTAATTAACTTAACCATTAACCAATCACTTAACGAAAATCCATTAAGGATTTAACTAACATCCAATAAGGATTTAATTATCCAATAGAGTATAATTAATTAACCAATAAGGTCTAATTAATTAACTTAAAATTTGCAACCCAAAATCCTAATTAATTTATCACAAACAACCAATGATAATTTATCATAAATTAACAGTCAATAAACAAATAAATAATCTCTAATTAATTTACAATAAATTAACAACCAAATAACCTCAAATCAATTAATTACAAATTAACAATCAATTAGCCAATTAATTAGCACCCAACAATTTTATTTAAATCATAATACAATATCACAGCTAATGATTTTATTTAAATCCAAATAATTTATCATAATTTATCATAGAAAATAATGCTTACCAGAACTTAAGATCCTTGGATCTTACAATTGTCTGCTGCAATATATGTTCTTCTGAATAATGTCTCAAAGCTGTTCAGCTCGGCTGACATGCTATTATGTCCTTAGTCGATATATCTTGGTGAACATGAGACAGCCTTGATATGATTAAGACTAATATGTGTTCTAATCTTATAGGATGCTTCGAGCATGGAATAAGATGTAGACTCATGGGTACATTGGATGTACTGGACAGACCCTACTAGGATGTTCAATTGTTTGTCACAATGTGAATATTCCTTGATTAAGACAAGTGGCACATTTCCTCTGACTTGAGATCACTTGTGTTTTCTGAATGATGATTGTCATTGTTTTGAGATGGTTCAATATCATTTGAAAGATAATGATTATAGACTATCTTGGATGGTGAGCTTGAGTCAGGTTAGAGCACTAGTGATAGACATAGGATTGCCGTCTCCTTGTTTAAGGAGTGTGATGTTCTGAAGGGGCCCCCTGGATGAGATGATTGAGAAAGTGTATGGCCATACCCAGGTGACAGTGTTCATCTGTTCTAATCATGCTCATCATATTGGAGTTACGAGCTTGACAGGCTTGTCCAATAAGAACATCCAGTGGCAAAGGAAATATGCATGCCTTGTGAAATAATTCACACTTGTGCTGTGGTTTGGGTGTAGTCTTGGAAGACTCTTTCCTTTCTATCGGGAGACAGTGATGTGTTGCTAGATACCCCTCACTGATCGTGATAATGAGAATTATCGTTACCGACATTTAAAGGAAACCCTCAGGGTCGCACAATTTGATGATATGGCTTACTTAAGTCAGATCGTGTGGACTGAATTGTTTGGGTTCAGTTTAAAGGGATTTAATCTCTGATTGTGAGTGAGATCTGGTCTGATCATGTTTGATTGATTAGGGCTTAAGATCGGTAAGCTTCGATCGAGAGAATAGATGCCAGATCGGTCAGATCAGGGGCATCGAGGAGATCGACGGTTAGATCGGGAACCTTAGGGTTTATTTAAGATCTAGACTAGATCATTGGCTTGATTGGTTCTTAAACCGAACCAAAGTGAACCGGCTCATTTGATGAGCGCATGGTTCAAGGGGAGAGGAGTTGGCGACAAGTTCACTTGGCGTGAACGTTGGGGTGAGGAGTGGTTACTATTTTTAGTAACCATGATCTCCACTTGGAGAGAGCGCTCATCCAAAATAGAGTATACCCTATTTTCGCCAACACAACACAATTAGTTCCTCTCGCCCATATTCCTCTCGACTCTCGTGAGTGTGGCGACGCTTGAAGGATTGAGGAGGATTCGGCCAAGAGAAAAGATCTCCATCCCTTTCTCATTCGATCAAGGATTCTTTGAAGCCTTGCTAGCACAAGGAGCGACAAAGAGTTTGCCATCATCCTCTTGTGTGCGGGACTTTGGAGAAGTGGCACTTGCGACTTTAGCTTCCAAGGCAACACCTACTCCATGGCGATGGTATGATCGTTTTGCATCATCTTTGATAATCTTATATCGAGTTGATCTTTTAACATGCAAGTCGATTCTATAACCCTAGTTTCCGCAAGTCAAAATTTTATGCGCCATCACTTTAGGGTTTTTGCTCCCCCTAGAAGGGGACCCCCCTTAGGCTAAAGGGGTAACTTCAATTGGTATCAGAGCTAGATTACTGTATGTTATCTTGATTGCTTGATGCTTTACGTGATCCATGATTGTGCTAGTTCATTTGATCTAATGTTTATTCATGACATGCGTAACTACATGCTAGAACATTTGTTGCAAGTTGACGCATGTATAAATAGTATGCGCTTCTAGTAGTTTTGTTTTCTTTAAAACTTAACACTTGCGCGTATATCATTAGATCAAGGCCTTGCATTAAACCCTTAGACGGGTTATTAGGGTTGAAGTCACCCCTAGTTTAGATCCAACAGCCTGATCAGACTATCTGACAGCCTGAATGGGTCGACCAGATAGCACCTTGGCGCAAGCCTATGGTGGCTATAGGTCGACTGCAGACAGGTGTGTAGCGATGTCTGATTGAGACGATTAATGAACGCACCTGAGTTAGGCCCGGGGTCACGCCCGCTTGCCAGACCTCAGTGTGGTCGTTCAGCCCTGACGCATGCATGGTTGACCTTATGGTCGACTCAAGTCAGTTAGGACTTGGTGCATGTAAGGGCAGTGGATCTGACTAGGTTGGATGAGTGGATCCCTAGTAATGGACCGTTGTAAGGTTGTAGGGCAAATAAGGAAAATTAAAATTGATCCCATGGGGTTTTCAAAAATTTTAATTTTTATGATGGATCACATGGTTGTTGATTGATGCATATGTTTGTCTATTTAGTCTTATGTGGGCTGCCCATATTAATTGTGTGCTGTGCTGGGGCCTGCGTGCCTGGATTTAAAAATTGTAAATTAATTATTGTGATCTGCGTATCACATTGTTTTAATTTATAAAATGTAAGTGACCTGCGTGTCACTCTTGTCTAGATAGTTAAATTTGTAATTTAATTTGACAAGAGCACAGTGCACACTTGGCAGAGGCGCATGCAGCAAGTGGCTGGACCAGGTGGGAGGTCTAGGGTTCGACCCTAGGACCTGGCGCATATTCCTGGTGGGCGCACCTGTGCTGCAGATGGCGCTTGGGCCCAGGTTTGGGCCAGATGAGCAGCAAAAGACCCATGAAGAGCAAATGAAGACTTAAGTTAGGTTAAGGTCTTCTAGGGCTATGGGCTTTTACCACATAAGATACATGCTTTCTTTTATTGTATAATATTAGAATTGCATGTTTAAGTTTATCTTCTGCTATCACCATAGGAATTGTATGATAGTGAAGAAGATAAAAGACCGTTAAAATCCAACGCTAAAATATCAAGCTCGTAAGCCTTCTGACGCGAAACCTCACTGTTCTGATTATCGTTGGAGCCGTGTTGTACCCACTCAGTGGGCACGTCCATCTATCTTCAGACGGTGCGGGATTACACCTGCGTGTTACAGAGTAGGGATTTATCCCTTCTCGTTGCTCAGCATAGCACGTGGTGGTCCAGGGAGTAGGTCGGGTCAGCTTGACCGTGTAGGCTACATATGTGGCGCATATGGTAGCACATGGAGGCAGCCATCTGAGGGATCAGAGACTGTGTTGTACCAACTCAGTTGGCGCAGTCTGCTGGATTGCCCAGATGAAGGGGAATCGCCCGGGTTGGCGATTGGCTGGGATGCCTACCAGAAACTAGTGCTTGTACTCTCTGTGCATCTTATCTCGCCTGAGCGGGACGCGGAGACCAAGTATGAAATCTGGATCCCATCTCACTAAAAGAGTTCTACTCTTTCGGGCTGTTTTGCTGGATTTTTCACGCCTGATAAAATAGTGAGAAAAAGAATCTTTCTTAAGTCCTGATCGATTCTTATACATTGATACTGACCTTGCTGTTCTTGCATTGTTGTAGATACCTGCAGCAACGAACACCATGAACTTCAATGTGCGATCCCTACTGGAAAGGGAGAAGTTTGCTGGGCCGAACTTCTCTGACTGGTTTGGACACCTTAAGATCGTTCTTAAGGCAGAGAGGAAACTGTATGTCCTCGAGACGGCGATACCGCCGCAGCCCACTCCGAACGCCGCAAGGGCGGTTCGGGAAGCCTATGAAAAGCACGTCAATGATAGCATTGATGTCGCTTGCCTGATGCTAGCGTCTATGACGCCACCGCTGCAGCGTCAGCATGAGGATATGTCAGCTATACAGATTATAGCAAACCTCAAGATGCTGTATGCTGCACAGGCGAGGACTGAACGCTATAATTTGACTAAGCTCTTCTTTCAGAGCAAACTGGCTGAAGGGAGCCCAGTGGGAGCTCACGTGCTCAAGATGATTGGGCACAAGGAGGCTCTGGAGAAACTGGGGCACACCATCAACCAGGAGCTTGCTGTGGACATTATTCTGCAGTCTCTCCCGCCATCATTCGACGCGTTCATTATTAATTTTAATATGAACAAAATCGATTGTACTCCGGCAGAGCTGCTGAATATGCTCTTGACCACTGAGGAGACTCTGAAGGGTAAGCCTTCGACCTCTGTCTTGATGGTTCCTTCAAGGAACAAGAAGAAGGGGAAGAAGGGCAAGGCCCCGGTCAAGAATTACAGCAAGGCTCTGAAGCAGAAGGTGAAGCGGTCCAAGGAATACAGGTGTTTCCACTGTGGCCAGCTGGGTCACTAGAAAAAGGACTGTAAAGCGCTCCAAGGAGATAAGAGGGGAAGCTTCGCTTCTGGCTCAGGTATATTCGTGACTGAGGTCATGTTCTCTTCTTCTATATCATGGGTGTTGGACACTGCATGTGGAGTTCACATTTGTTCAAATGTACAGGAACTCAAGAGAAGAAGACAGGTGGGACAGCATGAGGTGGACCTACGAGTTGGAAACGGGGCACGGGTTGCTGCTGTTGCTGTAGGAGACTATTTCATTTCTTTACCATCTGGACTTGTATTGGAACTAGACAATTGTTACTTTGTTCCCAGTATAACTAAAAATATTATCTCCATTCCTGCTCTTGTCAGGAAGGGATTTTCCTTTGAATGCAATATTTCAAAGTGTATTTTGTCTTTTGATAATATTGTTTATGCAACTGGTTCAATTAACAATGGGTTATACATGTTGGACATGGAATGTTCGATACAGCAAATTGATATTAAGAAAGCCAAGTATGCTGATGACAGCACCTTGCTATGGCATAGTCGTTTAGGCCATATTAACGAGAAACGCATTAAGCGGTTGCATGATCATGGACTCCTGGGATCATTCTCCTATAAGGAGATTGATACATGCAAAGCTTGTTTGATGGGTAAAATGACGAAGTCACCTTTTCCTCACAAAGGTCAAAGGGCTTCAGGTTTACTTGACCTTATACACAGTGATGTGTGTGGGCCATTTGGTAAACATGCCAGAGGTGGCTATCAGTACTTCATTACCTTTACTGATGATTTCAGTAGGTATGGGTATGTCTATCTGATGAGACATAAGAGTGAATCTTTTGACAAGTTCAAAGAGTTCAAGAATGAAGTACAGAATCAGCTAGGCCGAAATATCAAGGCACTTCGCTCAGATCGAGGTGGTGAATACCTAAGTCATACGTTTACTGACTATCTAAAGGAGTGTGGGATTATCTCACAGCTCACTCCGCCAGGAACACCGCAATGGAATGGTGTGTCCGAGAGGAGAAATAGAACGTTACTTGATATGGTTCGTTCTATGATGAGTCAGGCTACTCTTCCATACTCCTTTTGGGGTTTTGCGCTGGAAACAGCTGCAAAGGTACTAAACCGAGTGCCATCCAAGGCAGTTTCAAAGACGCCATATGAGTTATGGTATGGGAAACAGCCGAGCTTGACATTTATCAGGATCTGGGGCTGCGAGGCTTATGTCAAAAAGCTCGCCTCTGGGAAACTAGAGAGCAGATCTGACAAATGTATCTTTGTCGGTTACCCTAAGGAAACTAAGGGTTATTATTTCTACGATCCCAAAGAGAACAAGGTTTTTGTTGCTCGGACGGCCATATTTCTTGAGAAGGAGTTTCTTCTGCAAGAGGCCAGTGGGAGAGAAATAAAACTGGATGAGAATCCAGAGGAAGGACAAAGTGATCAAGCACAGTTGGATGAGCCTGAGCCGGTAGAACAGGTTATTGAACAACCTGAGGCTCAGATATCACGGGAACCGCGAAGATCGGGAAGGATCCGTCGACAGCCTGAGCGCTATGACGGAGTCTACATCATTGAAAATGATGAACCCCTCACTTATGCGGATGCGGTCAGTGGACCGGAGTCAGCGAGATGGCTTGAAGCTATGCGCGCCGAGATGGACTCCATGTCAGATAACCAAGTTTGGGATTTGGTTGATCCGCCTTCGGGAGTTATCCCTATAGGCTGTAAATGGATCTTCAAGAAGAAGATTGACATGGATGGTAACGTGGTTACCTATAAAGGCAGGCTAGTTGCGAAAGGTTTCAAACAAATCTACGGGATAGATTATGATGAAACTTTCTCACCTGTAGCCATGTTTAAGTCTATTCGGATTCTTTTCGCGATAGCTGCATATTATGATTATGAGATTTGGCAGATGGATGTGAAAACAGCTTTCCTTAATGGAAATCTGGATGAGGATGTGTATATGACACAACCTGAGGGTTTCACTAATCCATCAGATCGTCATAAGATATGCAAGTTAAAGAAGTCCATTTATGGACTTAAGCAAGCATCTAGAAGCTGGAATATTCGTTTTGATGAATCAGTCACTGAATTTGGTTTCATCAAGAACGAGGATGACCCCTGTGTATATAAGAGGTTTAGTGGGAGCGTGATTACTTTCCTAGTCCTCTACGTCGATGACATCTTGATCATTGGAAATGACATTCCTGAAATGCATGCTGTTAAAGCATGGCTGAGGAAATGTTTCCAGATGAAAGATCTAGGAGAAGCAGCCTATGTGTTAGGTGTGAAGATCTACAGGGATAGATCTAAGAGGCTTCTCGGGCTGTGCCAGAGTACTTACATCGATAAGGTCCTGGAGAGATTTCATTTAGAGAATTCTAAACGAGGATATCTTCCAGTCAGACATGGTCTGAGTCTTTCGAAGAGTCAGTGTCCACAAACACAGACTGAGAAAGATGAAATGGACAATACGCCTTATGCTTCGGCTATTGGTTCCATTATGTATGCGATGTTGTGTACTCGCCCAGACGTCGCTTACGGGTTAAGCGTAACCAGTCGTTTCCAAAGTAATCCAGGTATGGCGCACTGGATTGCAGTCAAGAACATTTTAAAATATCTGCGGAGGACCAAAGATATGTTCTTGATATATGGTGGTCAGGAAGAACTCAGTATTGAAGGATATACTGACGCTTCGTTCCAGTCGGACCAGGATGATTTCCGATCGCAATCAGGCTATGTTTTTAGCTTGAATGGAGGTGCAGTGGTGTGGAAGAGTTTCAAACAGTCAACTGTTGCTGATTCCACAACAGAAGCCGAGTATGTTGCAGCCTCGGAAGCATCCAAGGAGGCAGTCTGGATTCGTAAGTTCGTGAGAGAACTTGGTGTTGTTCCTTCGAGTGTCGATCCTTTGGTTATCTTCTGTGATAACACTGGAGCAATCGCACAAGCAAAGGAACCACGGTCGCACCAGAAGTCCAAGCACATACTGAGACGGTTTCACTTGATCAGGGAGATCATAGATCGTGGCGAGATCAAAATCTGCAAGGTTCATACAGATGACAATCTGGCAGACCCGCTTACCAAGCCTCTGGCGCAGCAGAAGCATGAGAAGCACTGTAATAATATGGGTTTGAGATTTCTCAACCATTAGGTTAAGTGCAAGTGGGAGATTGTTGGGGTATGCCCTTAAGGCTAATGTTTGAGGCCTATGGGAATGTATTTGTATCATGTAATAAACTGTTATGTTTATAAAGGCATGGTTGTTATTCAGTTAGCTACATTGTCTGCTGCAATATATGTTCTTCTGAATAATGTCTCAAAGCTGTTCAGCTCGGCTGACATGCTATTATGTCCTTAGTCGATATATCTTGGTGAACATGAGACAGCCTTGATATGATTAAGACTAATATGTGTTCTAATCTTATAGGATGCTTCGAGCATGGAATAAGATGTAGACTCATGGGTACATTGGATGTACTGGACAGACCCTACTAGGATGTTCAATTGTTTGTCACAATGTGAATATTCCTTGATTAAGACAAGTGGCACATTTCCTCTGACTTGAGATCACTTGTGTTTTCTGAATGATGATTGTCATTGTTTTGAGATGGTTCAATATCATTTGAAAGATAATGATTATAGACTATCTTGGATGGTGAGCTTGAGTCAGGTTAGAACACTAGTGATAGACATAGGATTGCCGTCTCCTTGTTTAAGGAGTGTGATGTTCTGAAGGGGCCCCCTGGATGAGATGATTGAGAAAGTGTATGGCCATACCCAGGTGACAGTGTTCATCTGTTCTAATCATGCTCATCATATTGGAGTTACGAGCTTGACAGGCTTGTCCAATAAGAACATCCAGTGGCAAAGGAAATATGCATGCCTTGTGAAATGATTCACACTTGTGCTGTGGTTTGGGTGTAGTCTTGGAAGACTCTTTCCTTTCTATCGGGAGACAGTGATGTGTTGCTAGATACCCCTCACTGATCGTGATAATGAGAATTATCGTTACCGACATTTAAAGGAAACCCTCAGGGTCGCACAATTTGATGATATGGCTTACTTAAGTCAGATCGTGTGGACTGAATTGTTTGGGTTCAGTTTAAAGGGATTTAATCTCTGATTGTGAGTGAGATCTGGTCTGATCATGTTTGATTGATTAGGGCTTAAGATTGGTAAGCTTCGATCGAGAGAATAGATGCCAGATCGGTCAGATCAGGGGCATCGAGGAGATCGACGGTTAGATCGGGAACCTTAGGGTTTATTTAAGATCTAGACTAGATCATTGGCTTGATTGGTTCTTAAACCGAACCAAAGTGAACCGGCTCATTTGATGAGCGCATGGTTCAAGGGGAGAGGAGTTGGCGACAAGTTCACTTGGCGTGAACGTTGGGGTGAGGAGTGGTTACTATTTTTAGTAACCATGATCTCCACTTGGAGAGAGCGCTCATCCAAAATAGAGTATACCCTATTTTCGCCAACACAACACAATTAGTTCCTCTCGCCCATATTCCTCTCGACTCTCGTGAGTGTGGCGACGCTTGAAGGATTGAGGAGGATTCGGCCAAGAGAAAAGATCTCCATCCCTTTCTCATTCGATCAAGGATTCTTTGAAGCCTTGCTAGCACAAGGAGCGACAAAGAGTTTGCCATCATCCTCTTGTGTGCGGGACTTTGGAGAAGTGGCACTTGCGACTTTAGCTTCCAAGGCAACACCTACTCCATGGCGATGGTATGATCGTTTTGCATCATCTTTGATAATCTTATATCGAGTTGATCTTTTAACATGCAAGTCGATTCTATAACCCTAGTTTCCGCAAGTCAAAATTTTATGCGCCATCACTTTAGGGTTTTTGCTCCCCCTAGAAGGGGACCCCCCTTAGGCTAAAGGGGTAACTTCAGAAGCTATGCGCGCCGAGATGGACTCCATGTCAGATAACCAAGTCTGGGATTTGGTTGATCCGCCTCCGGGAGTTATCCCTATAGGCTGTAAATGGATCTTCAAGAAGAAGATTGACATGGATGGTAACGTGGTTACCTATAAAGGCAGGCTAGTTGCGAAAGGTTTCAAACAAATCTACGGGATAGATTATGATGAAACTTTCTCACCTGTAGCTATGTTTAAGTCTATTCGGATTCTTTTCGCGATAGCAGCATATTATGATTATGAGATTTGGCAAATGGATGTGAAGACAGCTTTCCTTAATGGAAATCAGGATGAGGATGTGTATATGACACAACCAGAAGGTTTCACTAATCCATCAGATCGTCATAAGATATGCAAGTTAAAGAAGTCTATTTATGGACTTAAACAAGCATCTAGAAGCTGGAATATTCGTTTTGATGAATCAATCAGTGAATTTGGTTTCGTCAAGAACGAGGATGACCCGTGTGTATATAAGAGGTTTAGTGGGAGCGTGATTACTTTCCTAGTCCTCTACGTCGATGATATCTTGATCATTGGAAATGACATTCCTGAAATGCATGCGGTTAAGGCATGGCTAAGGAAATGTTTCCAGATGAAAGATCTAGGAGAAGCAGCCTATGTATTAGGTGTGAAGATCTACAGGGATAGATCTAAGAGGCTTCTCGGGCTGTGCCAGAGTACTTACATCGATAAAGTCCTGGAGAGATTTCATTTAGAGAATTCTAAAAGAGGATATCTTCCAGTCAGACATGGTCTGAATCTTTCGAAGAGTCAGTGTCCACAAACACAGACTGAGAAAGATGAAATGGACAATACGCCTTATGCTTCGGCTATTGGATCCATTATGTATGCGATGTTGTGTACTCGCCCAGACATCGCTTACGGGTTAAGCGTGACCAGTCGGTTCCAAAGTAATCCAGGTATGGCGCACTGGATTGCAGTCAAGAACATCTTAAAATATCTACGGAGGACCAAAGATATGTTCTTGATATATGGTGGTCAGGAAGAACTCAGTATTGAAGGATATACTGACGCTTCGTTCCAGTCTGACCAGGATGATTTCTGATCGCAATCAGGCTATGTATTTAGCTTGAATGGAGGAGCAGTGGTGTGGAAGAGTTTCAAACAGTCAACTGTTGCTGATTCCACAACAGAAGCCGAGTATGTTGCAGCCTCGGAAGCATCCAAGGAGGTAGTGTGGATTCGTAAGTTCGTGAGAGAACTTGGTGTTGTTCCTTCGAGTGCAGATCCTTTGGTTATCTTCTGTGATAACACTGGAGCAATCGCACAAGCAAAGGAACCACGGTCGCACCAGAAGTCCAAGCACATACAGAGACGGTTTCACTTGATCAGGGAGATCATAGATCGTGGCGAGATCAAAGTCTGCAAGGTACATACAGATGACAATCTGGCAGACCCGCTTACCAAGCCTCTGGCGCAGCAGAAGCATGAGAAGCACTGTAATAATATGGGTTTGAGATTTCTCAACCATTAGATTAAGTGCAAGTGGGAGATTGTTGGGGTATGCCCTTAAGGCTAATGTTTGAGGCCTTGGGATTGTAACAGTATCATGTAATAAACTCTTATGTTTATAAAGGCATGGTTGTTATTCAGTTTGTTACGTTATCTGCTGCAATAATTGTACTTCTGAATAATGTCTCAAAGCTGTTCAGCTGGGCTGACATGCTATAAAGTCCTTAGTCGATATATCTTGGTGAACATGAGACAGCCTTGATATGATTGAGACTAATATGTGCTCTAATCTTATAGGATGCTTCGAGCATGGAATAAGAGGTAGACTCATGGGTACATTGGATGTACTGGACAGACACTACTAGGATATTCAATTGGTTGTCACAATGTGAATAATCCTTGATTGCAACAAGTGGCACATGTCCTCTGACTTGAGATCACTTGTGTTTCTAAATGATGATTGTCATTGTTTTGAGTTAGTTCAATATCATTTGAAATATAATGATTATAGACTATCTTGGATGGTGAGCTTGAATCAGGTTAGGGCACTAGTGATAGATAAAGGATTGCCGTCTCCTTGTTTAAGGAGTGAGATGTTCTAAAGGGGCCCCCCTGAATGAGATGATTGAGAATAGTGTATGGCCATACCCAGGTGACTATGTTCATCTGATCTAATCATGCTCATCATATTGGAGCTACAAGCTTGACATGCTTGTCCAATAAGAACGTCCAGTGGCAAAGGATATTTGCATGCTTGGTGAAGTTGATTCACACTTGTGCCGTGGTTTGGGTGTAGTCTTGGAAGACTCTTTCCTTTATATCGGGAGACAGTGATGTGTTGCTAGATACCCCTCACTGATCGTGATAACGTAAGTTATCGTTACCGACATTTAAAGGAAACCCTCAGCGTCGCACAATTTGATGATATGGCTTACTTAAGTCAGATCGTGTGGACTGAATTATTCAGGTTCAGTTTAAAGGGATTTAATCTCTGATTGTAAGTGAGATCTGGTCTGATCATGTTTGATTGATTAGGGCTTGAGATCGGTAAGCTTCGATCGAGAGAATGGATGCTAGATCGGTGAGATCAGAAGCATCAAGAGATCAACGGTTAGATCTGGAGCCTTAGGGTTTAATCATGATCTAGACTGGATCGCTTGGCTTGATTGGTTCTTGAACCGAACCGAATTGAACCAGCTCATTAAGTGAGCGGATGGTTCATGAGATAAGAGGTTTGCGATTGGGGTAGACCCATGATCGCATATTGAGAAGTGGCATGCTATTTTTAGAGAGCACTTCTCTAAACGTGACCACGCCTCACGTTTTCCTCTTCACGCCTCTTCTCTCTTCGCCTCTCCACGAGTCGACACAAGCTCTCTCTCGTGTGGTGAAGAAGGTGAACGCAAAGGAGAAGGAAGAAATCGCCAAGAAGATCTCATCCCTTTCATTCGATCAGGATACTTGGACGATCCTTGCTAGCACAAGGGGCGACAAGGAGGAGCCAAGACTCATCTTGTGTGCGTTACCTCTGGAGGAAAGCCACATCGCTTTCTGCTTCCAAGTCGCCATCTAGAAATGGCATCGGTATGAATCTCATTCTTTCTATAGAATGTTTTTGTTGATCATATAGCATGCAATAGATCTAGAAACCCTCTCCGCTGCTTTAAATCCTCCAAGATGCGCCTATTAGGGTTTCGCCCCCCCTTGTCTAAGGGAACCTTCATCCACTCATCAGACCAAGTCAGACCCACTGCCCTTGCATGCACCAAGTCATAACTGACTTGCGTCGACCTCATGGTCAACAATGCATGCCTTAAGGGCTGAACGTCCCCACATGATTTCTGGCAAGCGGGTGTGACCCCGGGCCTTAATCATGATCGTTCACTGGTTGCCTCAATCAGACATCACTACACGCCTTTCTGCAGTCGACCTATAGCCACCTTATGCTTGCGCATAGGTGCTATCTGGTCGACCCATCTAGGCTGTCAGATGGTCTGATCAGGCTGTTGGGTCCAGACTAGACTGACGACTTCAACCCTAGTAACCCGTCTAAGTATTTCAAGTAGGCGCTTATAGATCTAAGTGGATGGCACGCAAGATGTTAAGTTTTTGGTAAAAACAACTTTCAACATGCGCCAACATACATCATGCGCAACAATAAGTAAAACCCAAAATACATCTAAAGTCTAGCATGTATTTTCGCATGATGATTTGGCTTAGATCTACTTATAAACCAAGCATGGATCACACAAAGAAGGAATCATATAGATCATACCGAAACTATGCTATGATACCAATTGAAAGTGGGGGGTGAAACCCTAAACGCATGCACTTCTAAAATTTTGCATGGGCGGAAACTTTAGGTTTCATGTGGATCGCATGTGGCATGAATATATGATCAACTTAAAACTTGCAAAGATCAAGTTGTGATCTTACCAAAGCCATTGTTTGGATGGCGACTTGGAAGCAAGAGGGCGATGTGGCTCTCCTCCAAAGTGAACGCACACAAGATGGTGATGGCTTCCTTCTTGGCGTGAACCTTGTGCTAGCAAAGCTCTCCATAGTGTCCTAGTCGCATGAAGGAGATCAGATGTTTTCTTGGCTGGCCGATTACCTTCTTTCACCCTCGTGGAGACGAGACACACGAGAGAGCTTAAGGCGAGAGAGGCGTTGAGGCATTTTCTATTCGTGGGGAAGTGTCATGGCTTCCAAAAATAGTAAGTCATGACTTCATACGTTCACGCTTAGTGAACCAATCAAAACGCCCCCTTTAATTGAACCATGTGTTCACATAAGTGAACCGGTTCAATTGACTTTGGTTCAAAGACCAAATCAAACCAAGACATGGTCTAGATCTCATTAAACCAAAAAGGCTCAAGATCTAACCACACATCTCTTGATGCTCTTGATCTCAATTGATCTAGCATCAATTCTCTCGATCGAAGCTTACCGATCTCAAGCCCTAATCAATCAAACATGATCAGACCAGATCTCACTTACAATCAGAGTTTAAACTCCTTTAAACTGAACCAAAACAATTCAGTCCACACGATCTGACATAAGTAAGGCATGTCATCAAATTGTGCGACCCTAAGGGTTTCCTTTAAATGTCGGTAACGATAACTTACGTTATCACGATCAGAGAGGGGTATCTAGCAACACATCACTGTCTCCTGATATAAAGGAAAGAGTCTTCCAAGACTACTCCCAAACCATAGCACAAGTGTGAACCCAAGTCACTTGACATATGTGTTTCCTTTGCCACTGGATGTTCTCGTTGGACAAGCGTGTCAAGCCTGTAACTCCAACATGATGAGAGTGGCTAGATCAGATGAACATAGTCATCTGGGTATGGCCATACACTTTCTCAACCATCTCATACAGGGGGCCCCTTTAGAACATCACACTCCAAACAAGGAGAAGGCAATCCTATATCTATCACTAGTGTCCTAACATGACTCATGCTCATTATCCAAGATAGTCTATAACCATTATATTTCAAATGATATTGAACTACCTCAAGACAATGCCAATCATCATTTAGAAACACAAGTGATCTCAAGTCAGAGGAAATATGCCACTTGTTTGCATATAAGGATTATTCACATTGTGACAAGCAATTGAATATCCTAAGTAGGGTATGTCCAGTACATCCAATGTACCTATGAGTCTACATCTTATTCCATGCTCGAAGCATCCTATAAGATTAGAACACATATTAGTCTCAATCATATCAAGGCTGTCTCATGTTTACCAAGATATCTCGACTAAGGACTATACTGCATGTCAGCCAAGCTGAACACCATTGAGACATTATTCAGAAGTATACATATAGCAGCAGATAATGCAACAACCTGAATAACAACCATTGCCTTTATAAACATAGAGTTTATACATGATACTGATAATAACCCAAGGCCTCAAACATTAGCCTTAAGGGCATACCCCAACATATAGCTGGCAAATCTTTGTTATGCATAGGATACAATACTATTTGAGTCAATGAAAATAACAAACTTTTATATACAGAAATCTGGTTTGAGGTCTTACCTTTTTAAAAGCCAAGCAAACCGGTATCAAACGATGTAAGCCAAACAATTGTACAATCACTCTGAAACATAGATTTGTATATGAACTTAAGCAAATAGGATTCAAACATGAAAACAGAGACCACTAACAGATAGAAATCATCCCAAAACCTAGGGAACCAATCTTGGACCAAAAATCTGCATTTTGTAAAATTATTTTTTAAAAAATCTGGGTTATAACACTAACAGGTTATTGAGGTCTGATATCTCCTTAGACACCAATCACCCAAGTTGACGAAGATTTTTCTCTTCTGAATTCAATTGTGTGTTTTCATTATAATATTTAATGAATCATTTTGTTCAGTCATTTTATTTTATGTTATTTGATAACATAGAACTCTCAATCAAATGTACTATGATTTTCAGGGGTAATTAACACTGAGTGCTTGCACTCATTGGAAGCCAGAAACCATTAAAATAAAAAGCCAGAAACTCAACGAAACTTAACAGAAACACCAGGAGAAAGTGAATACCTTGCTACGACACCGTATCGAAGCCAACTCGTATCGATGGAGGTGCTAGATGGTCGGAATTTGAGGCGGCGCTGATCGAACTCCGGCAACTGGTTCGAGCGAAATTTCTTCCTCCAGACGGTGCGACGTGGCTTGGAGATCAGCTAGGGTTAGATTCGCCTCCAAACGAGTTGAAGCCCTCTTAAATAGACGGGAGACGCGTCCCAAAAATAGCAAGATGCGGCGGCGACTCGGTCACCGCGAAAGGCCGAGAAGACGATGATTCAACTCGTCGGCCAAAACTAAACCAAAATCTGAATCAAAATAAATCGACGCGGTTTAATATTGAACTGCGCAGATAGCCTGGTGGTTTGGCTGAACCACAAACAAAGTTGCGGCACGGGTTCGATCCTTCGCAAACACAACTTAAACTTTTAATACTAAAATTAATTATTTTTAATTCAAATAAATTCTGAAAAATTCCATAAAAATCATCAAAAAATCCTGAAACAAAAATTTGCATTTTCTAAAATTATTTTTTCAAAAATCTGGGTTATAACATATTGTGAGAGATCGAGCATCGGATCGTTGGAGAACCATAAGTAGAACCTGTGTTGAGATTTGGATGCACGAAAGAGATCCTTGAGTTTCCACTTGAGATGATTGACTTAAAATTCGGATGCACGAGAGTGATCCTTGAGTTCTTTGTCAATGATTTACTTATATCTAACATTGAATAAATCCTGCATGAGAGTGAGGATTAGTTCTTTGTAAATTGTCTGCGCGAGAGCGAGATAATTTCTTTATGAAGTAAATTATATCTTTATCATAATAAGATTAGACTGACGAACACATATTTATATCTAGTCATGGAAATTAAGGTGGATGAAACCCTAGTCCCAGTTTCTCTCTTAGATATTTCGTGCACTTTCCTATCATCTACTTGCATCATATTCGATTTGCTTAGCTAGTGAGAAAACAACTATTTGGTACTTAACACGTAGGCCTCTATGCTTAGCTAGTGCATCGCGGGTGGTTTGCCGCATCCGGATCCATATCAGATCCGGATTTGGTTGGAACTTTTGGTGGAGATCCAATCTGGTCCGAATTTTGGAACTTTGTGGATTCGAGTCCAATTTCTAGGTCTGGATCAGATTCAGATTTGGGTATTCTGGATCCGGGTCAGGTCGGGCTATTTGGCTAGATCTAGGCCAATTTTTGAGGTCTAGGTTTGACTCTTGTGCTGGCTTGCTAGGTTTGGGCATGGGCTATGCCTTCTGTTATGTTGTGCACAAAAGCAAACTACTGTGCTGCTTTTGCTATCTAGGTGTGTTTTAGGCCAGCCGTTTGGGCTATCCTTTCTCCTGTGGGCAGAAGCAGCAGAGTGCTACTTGGCTTGCTGTGCTGTGCAGGAGCTGCCTATTGCAAATTTTTTATAAAAATTTGGAAAATAATTTCTAATAAATTTTAATTATGGCATAATTATTTTTTTATTATTGTTTAAATAATAAAAGGGTCTAACATTATAAAATAAATTAATTAAATCAATATGACTACCAAAGTAGCGTATTGTATAAGTTAATTTATTTATCTAATAATGTTAAGACGATTGTGTATGTAATTCATGTGGATATTAATTGTCCCAAATGAAGATTAATATTTGGCCGAATTATATGTACACATGTTGTAATTAACATCATTAGACCAGGTTTTTAATTCTTCTGAGTCTGGCTTATAGGTTCAGTTAATATGGTTCAAATGAATTGCGTCTAGTTCAAACAAATTGGACTAGTGGACTATCTTTTGGTCAAAATCTGTTGGGATAGACTCCTATGGGTATAAGCAGATAATAGTTGTATGTGAATACACTGAAGTGCTATCATCACCAGCTCGGCTGGTTGTAGTCTTGATGTGTTGTGCGCAAAAGTAACTTGGTACTTTCCTCTTAATTCAGATTTTTCTGAAAGGCTTTTGTTTTTTTAAAGTAAATTTTGATTTCAACTTGTACTATGTCATATTACGCTGCATTTAATATTGCTTCTATAACATGATATAATTTGGATCTATGATTCAAATTTGAAGGTTATAAAATTGTTTAAAATATTTTTTAGATGCAATACTGATGTAAGGTGTTTAACATAAGTTGTTTATTTTGTGTTATGTTAAACATCACAATAGTTGCATATAAATGCCTTTAGAATGCTGAAATTTTTTATGCATTGTTAATTGTGTTGGTATTGTTATTGAAAAACAAACCTGATCCATAATTCTTGAAAAATATTTTGCAACAACATATATTCATTTTACGTTACATATATGACATAAAAGTACGTCTTACCATAATGATTGAAATTTAAGTTGATATGTAAATTTATGGTAATGCATTTTTGGCCATATTTCATAATGGTTGTTAATTTATGACAATGTTAATAAATTATTTTTCACTCCTCACATTGATGGCATGTTGTATTATAAACATTTGCCACAAAGTGGTGTTGGTTCATAGTAAAATTTCATATTTTCAAATGTTTATAAAAGAAAATTATTTTTATCCTATTTATAATAGTTAATTTACCTGCCCAAAGGGGGTAATTAATTAGTATATATATAGGATAATTTTGTTATTGTCATGTCATAAGAGAGTATGTTATGAACATTTATTTAAATTTAATACATAATCATGTCATTGTTACATAAATATATTGTATTATAATTGTTATAAATGTTTGGCTACCAAATTAGCTCATTTATTATTAATTATAATATGTTCAATATTTATGATATGGTTACATTTTTATCTTTGTTATATTAATTAATTTACCTACCCAAAGGGGGTAATTAATTGGTATGTATAGGATAATTTTGTACAAACATGTTAGCCTCATTATATAATAAATTAAAATTATAATTACTATAAATGTTTGGCTACCAAAATGATTCATTTATAGTTAATTATAATATACTTCGGTATTTATAGTGATAATGAATTTTTATCTCAGTTATGTTAATTAATTTACTTGCCCAAAGGGAGTAATTAGTTGATATAATATGAGATAATATTCATAATGGTTGTTTCTCCTTTATTGAGATACGTTTTTATTTTTTTTTCTTTGTTATATTTACTAATTTATCAGCCCAAAGGGTGTAATTAATTGATACAATTTAAGATAAATTAGGTTCAGTCTTTTATCATTATAATTATATTATAATTATTATAAATGTTTGGCCACCAAAGTGGTTCATTTATAATTAATTATGATATGTCAAAATTTGTGATGATAAATTTTTTATTAATATTATATTAATTAATTTACCTGCCCAAAGGGGGTGGTTAGCTGATATAATTGTAGTGTTGTGCACAATGAGAAACATTTTCTCATATTGAGTCTAACAAGATAATTGCATATCCTTTAACTAAAGGTTTAGCTCCCTCTACTTTTGTAAACCATGTTATTAGCATGGGTATCATTGAATCTTTTGATGCTTTGATTAGTGGGAGTTTTTCTGCTTTGTAATTTTAATTTTGCATCTTTCATTCATATATCAGTTACCTTAATCATGGATATAATTTTGATACATTAATAAGATTCTGATCTTTTGTGCACACGTTACCTTATATTTGTTTAAAGTCTTAAGGATTCATAACCTTGAGCATGGCGGTTTTGCCGAGTGACATATGTCTCAATTTGAAATTATTGATTTTCTCATTTGGTTTAGACAAATCATAAAAGAGAATCTCTCATACAGTTTAGAGAGATTTATGAGACATATGTGGACACATTGGTGTTGGTTTTCTCATACATATTAAGAGAAACCATAAAGCAGATTTCTCATTTGGTTCGAGAAATCATAAGGAGGACCGATAAGAAAATGATATTAAGTTTTTATGATTTTACTACATAGTCACATTGTGAACCATGTTGATGTAATCTACGAATATTTGTGACCATGGAGGACCTGTATTGCATATTGATAAAATGTTTCGTCATGATTCAATATTGGTAATTGCATTAGACCGGATTGAATGAGGTGTTATCAGGATTAACAAATGCATCCTCTTTTCAAGATCATTTTTAATATATATTACAAATGATTATTATTTTATAAAATTTTAGATTATAAATCAATTAATGTTGACCAAGTGGGAGAATGTTAGAATTTTTGGTCTAACATTATTGATTTGTGGGAGCATTTGTTAATTAATTAATGGGCCCATAACATCTCATTATTGGATGTGAAAGACGACCTGTGTAGCCTACGGGTTTTAAGAGGAATCATTATTGGATATTGGATTCTACACCCTGAGTTTGAGAGAAATCCTTATTGGATTATGGATTTTGCACCCAAAACCCAAAACTCTTTTATGGGAGGAGCTTAGGGTTTTTCCATTATAAATATGGGCTAGGTTTCCACATGTATCCTCGTTCGTTTCATCTCTCCCCATTGAGAGCCATCTAAAGAAGGATAACAAGTGGAAGATTTCTTGCCTGACAATGGATAAAAGTATTAATGGCGCAATCAGGTATGTTCTAATATTTGTTTTTCATGTTGTTCTAGATCTATGCAATAGATCCTTTATTTATGAATATTCAAAATATTCTAACAAAACAAGCCCTAGGTTTCGAGAAAATTATTGTAGCGGGCTACTCAGCTGAAAATTTTACAGTAGGGTACTCATTTTGTATAATAGATTTATATTATCGTATAATGTTTTACGAAAATTTTTCATATTATATGAAATCAGATTTTCGTATAACACTAATTTTTTTTATATACCATTATACAAAATTTAGTCATATTATATAAACAAAATTAGTATTATATGAAATTTGGTTTCATATAATGAAAAAAATTAATATCTTATATTTTGTATTATATGTAATATATTTTTGTATATTGTTACACAAAATTTAGTCATATTATACAAAAAAATAGTGTTATATGAAAATCTGATTTCTTATAATATGAAAAAATTTTGTATACTATTATACAATAATATAAAGCTATTATATGAAATATGATACCCTACCGTAAAATTATCAGCAGAGTACCTTGCTGTGAAAATTTTTCCCTAGATTCCACAGTTTGTTTGCTTAGAATCTTGACACATCACTTCTTTAGGTTACTCCATTTCATTGTAAATTTTGAACATCATCTTATTATTGCAACCATGTATGGTAGCACAAAAATCTAACCACTAGTATTTTTACATAGGAATACTAGCCTTGTGAAGCTTTGTACATTATTTCACTTCAATATTTGACTTCAATTTTTACTTTATACAGCTTCCATGCATGTACAAGGAAAAGATGGATAATACATGCAAATTTATTAATTCCTTACTATGAAAGGTTGATTTTCCTTTCATCATATTAAAATCAAATATTTATGCAATGTTTGACTTCAATATTAGGCTTTATAAATTTTAAATTGTTATATCGCATTCATTGATTGCATCGCATAATCGCATTCTATAGCTTTCTATTTTCAATCTACTTAATCACATATAATTTACTTGCTTAAAAATTTCTTTTGGGTTTCAATCCAGCGCCGCACTACATGCATGCGATAAGACAGCCAAATATCTCTGGACATCTCTCATAAAACTTATTCAAAGAAATTCAAAAAATCTCCGAACAAACATCTAGTCGACATTGTTGAAAATCAACTAGCCTCAACCTCAACTCTAAGGTTAGCCTCCTATTTTGCCACTATTAATCTAACTCACCATGATTCTAGATAGTGCTTAAACTCTGGTGTGAAAATTCATGTATGTTATAACCGTCTATGGTTCACTTCATACAAGTACTCAAGTGGAGGAAGTGTAGCAATGGGAAATGGTTCCTAAGCAGCTGTACTTAGACACGGTCAAATAATCTTGAAGTTCACTTTTGAAAAATCATTAACTCTAAATAATGTGTTCCATTTACTTGAGATCAGTAGGAACCTTGTTAGTGGGTCTCTCCTTGTTAAAGATGGTTTTAAAATTATGTTAGATGCAAATAAAGCTATAATGTCCAAAGGAGACTCTTTTATTTGAAAAGGTTTCACTTGTAATGGATTATTTCAATTGAATATAATTCCTTTTAAATTAGAGTCTTAGCCTCCCACTACCTTAATTATTGAAAATTCTAATAACTGGCAAGGTGGATTAGGACATGTAACTTTAAATATCTAACAAGAATCAGTCACTTAGGATTAATTCCTAAAATAAACTCAATTACTAATGATAAATTTGAGCTTTGTGCTCAAGCCAAACAACCAAGAAAACTATTCAAATAAATAACACATAAAGAGACTAAACCTCTAAAACTGATTCATTCGGATGTCTATGACTCAAATAGTGATCCTACTATAGGTGGTAGTGAATATTTTGTAATCATGATAGATGATAATACAAAATTCTATTACACCTGCCTTCAAAACTCAAAAGATGAAGTGTTCTCAAAATTAAAAATTTTGAAAAATAGAAGATGAAAATCGACATAATATGAAAATTAAAATACCAAGATCAGATATAGGAGGTGAGTATACATCTAATGAGTTTTCCAATTTTGTCAAGAACATGAGATAATTCATCAAGTCACTACTCCTTATTCTCCTCAATCAAATGGAGTAGCTGAAAGGAAGAATAGAACCCTAGTAGATATGGTTAATGCCATGCTACTTAGTTCTAGACCTCCTTAGAACTTGTGGGGGGAAGCAATTCTTTTAGCTTGCTTAATTCAAAATACGATTCCAACTAAAAACAAAATGCAAACTCCATATGAAATGTGGAAAGGGTATAAACCTAACCTTAAATTCCTTTGAATATGGGGGGTGCTTGCTAAGGTAAATATACTAGAACCTAAAAGAAAGAAAATTCAACCTAAAATAACGGATGTTTTCTTCATAAGACATTCACTTGATTCAAACACCTACAGATGCCTCGAAACAAATTCACAAATTATAGAAATTTCAAATAATACTCTAATTGAATCAAGAGACATCGCCTTCTTTGAAACTATCTTTCATTTCAAACCTCGAGCCCTCCCTCTTGTAGAAAATAATACTTTCACATCAGACTCTGGCAACTTAGAAAATCATAATAATTCACCTCAACATCCTGAACCAAAAACTTAACCCATAAAAAGTAAGAGAACAAGGTAGTGAGAGATTTTGATGTTGACTTTATCACTTACCTGATTGAAGATACACCAAAAACCTATCATGAAGCCCTTAGTTCACCTAATGCTCCTTTCTGGAAAGAAGCTATTGATAATAAATTTTAATTCATTATTAGCAACAACACCTGGATTCTTAATGTTCTACCTTATGGAAATAAACCTTTAGGATGCAAATGGATCCTTAAGAAAAAGTTGAGAACTGATGGTAGTGTTGAAAAGTATAAGACACGCCTAGTAGTTTAAGGTTTTTGGAAGAGAGCCGACATTGACTACTATGACACCAGCTTGCCTATTGCTCATATCACCACTATCAAATTTCTCCTCTCTGTTGCTAGTGTCTATGGATTACTAGTTCATCAGATGGATGTTAAAATAACCTTTCTTCTTAGATACCTTGATGAAGAAATCTATTTGACAGGTTCTTTATATTACAACGTTGTGAAAAGAAAGTTTTCAAATTAGTCTAATCCTTGTATGGACTAAAGCAAGTTCCTAAATAATGGCATGAAAATTTTAATATGGCCATTTTATCATATGGATTTTAATTTAATGACACCAATAACTGTCTCTACTGCAAGACTACAAAGTCTTGCTTTGCTCGTCTGTGTCTCTTTGTAGATAGCATCCTTATTTTTAGTAATATTGACAAGATAAAAGACACAAAAGAATTTCTATATCTCCACTTTGATATGAAAGATATAGGAGAAACTAATGTAGTCCTGGGAATGAAAATAATAAGAAATCAAAATTCTATTTCTCTCTCTCAATAATATAATGTAAATAAAATTAGATAGAATTTAAATTTAATTGCTCATCTCCTTTATCAACTCCTCATGACCCTAATTTTCACCTATTTAAAAATCAAGAATAAGTTATTAGACAATAATCCTACTCTAAGGCTATAGGTTCACTTCTATTCCTTGCAAAAGAACCAACTAGAAAAAGCCTATGCATTCTCTAGGCTCAATAGGTACACTAGTAACCATAGTAAACTTCACTGGACTAATTTTAAAAGAGTTTCAGATACCTAAAAGAAACATCTAATTATACCTTAACATATAGTGGATTTCCATCTGTCCTAGAAGGATTTTGTGATGCTAATTGGATTTCTGATTCAAATAACGTCAAATATACTTTTGGATATGTTTTCACTATATGTGGTGGTGTCATCTCTTGCCAATCCACTAAACAAACTATCATAGCTAGGAGCACCATGGAGGAAGAGTTGGTAGATCTTGATCTAGCATGCTTATAAACTAAGTGGATCAAAAACCTATGTCCTTCTATACCAACTATGGAAGTAAAGTTGTAATAGATTTTTATAAAAAAAGAACTTGTAAACACTGAATTGAGTAGACATATTAAAATAAGGCATTAAACAATCATATGGCTTCTACTTATGGTATAGTTTCTTTAACATATGTTAAAATAGACAATAATCATGCTGATTGCCTCATAATAGGTTTGAATCAAACCAAAGTGATGGCAATGTCTAATCGAATGGGTATTAGTCCATAATGGGCCCTTTTAGAGTAGCAACCCAACCTCCATGATAGGTAGACCCTGGAAAAAGGTTTAAGGGGTTGGCCAATGATGTGTCCGTAAGTGCATAGATATGTAGAAGTAATAAAAGATATCGAACTCACAAAGACCTACGTGTTAAGTACCAAATAATTGAATTCTTACTAGCTAAGCGATCGATGTACGATGGCTATAAAATAAGATCGAAATAGCGAAAACTATCATAGAAAATCGGAGAGAGAAAACTAGGACTAAGGTTTCATCCTTTTTTAATTCCTATGACTAGATATAAATAACTTTCTTTTAGTTATTCAAATCATGATAAAGAAAAGTTTACAAAAAAAATTGAATCCTTTTGGACGTCCAACTTACACGGATCTAGCCTTCACTTTCGTGACTTGCTGCTCAAGTAAACTAGATAAAGAGAATTAAAATTACTTTCATAAATTTAACTTTGAAAGTCAATTTCTCAAGTAAAATTAAATACTTTCTTACTTTGAATTTTATAGGTTTTACCTAAGGGGTTATAATAATTAAAATAACCTTTTGGTCCATATTATCATGTCTGAAACACTAGAAAAATTAGATCAAAATAACAACATGTAAATTAAGCATAAAAAATTAGGGTTCAAGGACTTAGCTACTTGCATAGTCTAGGTTTCTATATTTAATCTAAGGGTTCCATGTTCGTAAATCACCTTTCGGTTCATATTACAAACCCTAAAACATACTAATACTTTAAAACTAATAATTTCAAAGTAAATAAATCAGAGAGGCAAAATTGTCATTCAAATAATAAGTAAAAAGTTCATTTAGTTATTACAGAATTAAAAAGGAATTATTTTCTTAGTCCCGAAAAGGATTTTATGCTATCATAGAATCGAAAACACAATAATATTTCATTTTAAATTAATTAGAATTTGAAATAAGAGAAATAACAATTTTAGAGATTTTAAAGTCGTGTGATGGCCGCAATACAAACCGTCATAGCCCTGTGATTCTGATTTGAACAGTGTTTGCATAGTGAATCGCTGGCGTCCCTCGATAGGTACTGTAGTGGCACCAGATATTTCATTGATTTCTCTCGATTTTGATCTCCTTTCTTCCTAAAATTTCTGGTGCATCTTCTCCGCCTTGATGCGCATCTTCCCTGAAATTTTCACCGCCGAAGATGGTCTCTGTGCCTCTTGGTGAGAATCCAAACCCCGAGCGCTGCCTGCTGTGATTTCTCCCTCGATTACTGATGAAAACTCATAATCTCCTAATCAAATCTCCCCCTGACTTATATAAAAATTTTGTCTTTTTAGAATTCACAATTGAGCCCCCGTTTTCCCTGATTTTGCGTCGAAAAATTCAGATTTGGAGGGCGATGGAAGAGTCGAGCGCAAGCGCAGCTATTTCCCCCAAATATCATAATCACACCCGTATGACAACCACAGTTCATTTCGTCATGGTGTGTGACGGCCAAAAATTTCAAATTTATCTCCTAAGCTCCTTTTTACGTCCTGGTTCCACTTTTGACTTCTGATTCACTCAAAAGCTTCAAAATTAAGCCCCTTTTTTCTTGAAAACATTGAAAAATAAAAGAGGTGTACATTCAAAAACAATTGATTAAATTTACATTAAAAACAAGTAAATAAAGAATAAGATGACTAAAAGAGAATAATTTAAATATAAAAAAATTATATATCTGTTTAAGTCATCAGCCAAGGAGTACAACATATATGTTATAAAAACACTATAATGTTTATTGGAGTTATATTTAAAGGCTCCAATATCCCATTCCTAAGATGATTTAGTACTCCTGTGAAGAGTGAAGAAGAGTCTATGACTCTAAAAAAGACCTGAAGGTAGATCCCATATCAAACCAAACACACACATGCACACGCACCTTGCCCCACCCCTCCGGGCCGGGTTGTCATCACGGGTGCGGGTGCGGGTAGCTCACATACTATTTTCTCTGGGCAACTAATTTTAGCTTCTTTATTTTTGCCCAAATAATAATTTTGAAATACTATTTATAAATAATATTAAAACCAATTTACTCAGTTTTAATTAGCCTTTAGCCTTCATAATTAGAGGTGGGTGACTGTGTTGGTGTATATGCCCTAAAGACCAATGTGTGGACATGGTCAGGCATTGGTTGAATGTACTTTGATAGAACTATTACTCTTTATATAGGCATGGTTGTTATTATGCAGACTTCTCTACCTGCGTTGATGTATTGAGTTGCATAAATAATGTCCCAGGAGTTTGGATTGGATCCATTCTCATAAGCTATCCCCAGACAAGGTACCTTAGCAGATATGGGACAGCTTTGGTACATGTGAGACTGGTGTATAGGCTGGTTAGGTGCGGGGCACAGTAACGCAGACATACAGGTGCATTGGATGCACTGGAGTGATCCACCGTGAGGATTGACTTGTCTAGTCAACAAGTCAATCTCACATGCAAGAGGTGTTGGTGTATATGCCCTAGGACCTAGTTTTGGTCCATCTTTGTACTACTTGACTCTGATATTAATATATATCTTTCTGGCATTGTCGTTATCATTGTTTGTCTACACCTGCGATTGTGTACTTACATGATAATGTCCCTGGAGACAAATTGGATCTGTGCTCGAACTATAGTCCCCAGTCGATGTACCTGAGTGGATATGGGACAACTCTGGTACTTGAGAGACTGGTATGTGGGCTGGTTAGGCACGTGGTGCTAACGCAGACACATGGGTATATCATTGGGGATATACTGGATAGACCCGCTATGAGGCTATGACTTGGTGTCATGAGTTATCCTCATAAGTGACAGGAGATGCATTGATCCCTTGACTTGAGGTCATTGGCCATTCTATATGGTTAGGGATATGCTTTGATACAACCTAACACCTCGCCATAGTTGGAGGGTAATAACGGTTGTCATTGAGCATGTCACGACCCATATGAGAAGGTAAATGGACAGACAAAGGATTTGCCCCTTCATGAAGGAAGCTTGATATCCATGGAGCTCCTCTATGGTTCTATGACTGAAAGTGTATGGCCATACCCAGGTGCGAACTTGATTTAGTCATAGCCATGTGATTGGGTGAAAACAAGTGGTGACACACTTGTCCAATCGGATATCAGTTCGGCAAAGAGACTGTAATGCATCTGTGCCTAGTTGCGATGATGGGGATGTCGATGTCGATATCCATTCCGATGACTTGGGTAGTAGTGATGCACTGCTAGGTGCCACTCACTGCTTGTGGTGACATTTGGTCAGCACTGCCAACGTCAGAGGGACCTACAGGGTCGCACACCTTGATACTCGAGTTCTCGTATTGATCGGGAAGCCTTATGATCGAGTTATTGGATAACTCGGATCTATTTGGGAGATTTCATCAGCGCCAATGGGCCTAATGAGATGGAAGAATGTTATTGGAGCCAAACTTCATTTTTGGCAGGTTGACCCGTATTTGACCATGGTTGGCCACATTTGAATTAGGGTTGCATTGGATTGGATCCAAGTGCTTAATCAACCCATGTAATGAAGTTTGGGCTAGCTCGTTATCCAATGAGGCCCGATAACAAGTTCTCATGAAGTGAGAAAAGGTTAAAAGGGTATAATGGGGACAAAACTTCTCCCCTAGGCGCCTATGGGCATAATGGGGAGAAGTGGCGCAATTTGCTTCATTAGGAAGCTTTAGGCGCCTTGCCCCTCTACCTTGGATGGTATGCTTGCTTCTATGGCAAGTCTTGGGGCTGATATGGCTTGATAGACTTCTTTGGAAGGTCTCATGCGCATATGGATAATTAGGAGAGGTTTATGGTAAAGTCTTGGAGACTTTCCTTACCTCAAACCCTAATTACTCTCTCCCGTTTACCCTAGCCGCCTCCTCCTTTGAGAATTGCGCCCACACCCTATTATTGCTGCCCCCTCTTGCCTCTCTATATATACATGGGTATATGCGTGAGCAAGGGATTGATTTTTGGCGTGAGCAAGAATTAGAAGGGTAAAGAGGGAGGCTTTGGCGAAAGTCTTCTCTTCCATCTTCATCCTAGTCACAAGTCTCATCTATCCTTCTTCTCTTGGAGCAAGGACGGATAGGACTTGGTGTCTTCACCCTCTTGCCTCTTATCTTGGCGCACCTTGTCTAGGAGTTGGCGCAAGTAAGGATGAGGAATTGAAGACATGGCGGCAACATCTCCATCTTTCTTCTTCATTGGCGCTTCTACTTTAGAAGTGGCGCAAGGGTTGAAGAAAGTGCACGAAGGCTTGGATCTTCTTCCCGAGGCTAGCACCGGGCGTGGAAGAAGAGGACTCGAGGAATCCGTGTGTGCGAGACTGCAGAGGGCGAACACTTGGGCGCCTTCATCGACATCGACCTCATCTTGCTCTGAGGTATTTTCTAACTCATCGTGTCGACCCCCTTGCATGCGATCTTCACTGGTTTTTGGGACTGGCCTGTTTCGGGGACATTCTTCCGCTGTGCAATGTATGTATGTGTCTCTGAAAAATTGTAAAATGTCCCCGGGGTTTCCCAACAGTGGTATCAGAGCGACTTGCAAGACTCGAACGATGTTTTATGCTTTTCTTTCATGCTCACATGCCATATCTCTATTTTCGAAAAAATAGCATAATGCATGGAAAACGATTTTTCTAAGTAGGAAAAATTAGGGTTTCTTGTTTCTATCATCCTCTCAATCTCTTTTGGATTTTTGGACTATTTTTCTTGTCTGATTTAAAGATCAAAGGCGCACGTAGTTTTGTCAAGTAGGACGGGCATTGTGTCTTCGGACTGGCCAAGTCTCTTGATCTGACAAAATTGCCAGCCGAAAGGATCTCTGAAATCGTCTTGAAAAATAAATCACAATTAACCAAAAGATTTGTGAGAAGAAGATGAGAAAAAGAGATTGGTTTTAATGAAAAAGTAAAATTTCAGATTTTATGTTTTTCATGAGCATGTAGAATTGCATGAGTAAATACCTTGATTGTGCATGATGTTGTGGTCGTATGTCAAGCCCCCTAGCATGCCTGTGATGTATCCTTGTGAGGCCTGCGTGCCGCTTTTCTTTTTGCTTTTAACTAAGAAGAAGATTAGGGTGGCGCATCTACTTGGAGCAAGGTGCATGCTTGCTTGGTTGCGCATCCTTGCCTGATGGCGCAACAAGCTTCAAAGGTGGCACATCCTTGCATGGGGGCGCAAGTTAGGGTTTGGCCGAGCCTTGTGCTTGTGTGCTATCCCTCTTGTGGCTTGCTAGATGGTGCACCTTCTTTGGAGGAAGACCATGGCATTGGCCGAACCTTGTGGGTGTACCCCTAGGGTTTGAGAGCTAAACCATGGGAGAATGACCTTGGAGCCAACCTTGAAGATATAGCTAGAGGTCGGCTAGGCTAGGTCTAATTTTGGGGCTTGAATCCTAGGTCAAGAGTTGAACCCCTTTTTTGGCATGGATTGGTTCAATGTCTTGAATGGGCTATGATCACATCATCCTTTTATTGCTTTCTTTACAAAAGCTAAAGCATGCCTGTGATGTTTTATCGTTATGTTATCACCATAGGATTGCATGCCTGTAATGATAGACATAAGATAAAATTGAGATGATGAGACCTTAAACAAAAACCCTCAATTAAAATATCAAGTCTAGTAGCCTTCTAACGCGTAGCCCTCACTAAGCTATCGATCAGTGGAGTTGTGAACTGTTTCCCACCCTCGTGGGACACACCCACTTATCTTTAGAAAGTGCGTGGTGGCAATGGTTTCCCCAGTCCAGTTTTAACCTGGGCGTGCCTTCGCAAGGAAACTCATTGGCCCTGGGCATAACGGTTAGGGATGGACTTGACTAGAAGTTCACATGTGCTGGGCACATGGTGAAAGTCTAGAGGCATCGTTGAGAGGTAAGGGTTTCATGTTGTATCCAGCCCTTGTTGGACATGAAATGCCTGGACTGTCTCAATAAGGGGAATTGCTTGGAGCAATCGGCCGGCGCGCCCACCTTAGGAAACATGGGTCACTTTGTGCATCTCATCCCACCCTCGTGGGACGCGAAGCCCTATGTGGAATGAGGATCTCATCTCACTAGGAAATCTTGGATTTCTCGATTGACTTTGTGGGTTGTCAATTCGATTAAAAATAGTGGGAGCCATGGTCATTTAAAAGGCAAGTCCAGTTTAAATGACTCGAAGTAGTACTAATCTGCTGTTTCTTGGTTGTTGTAGAACAATGGCTATGAACAATAGCAGTTGGTCACTGCGATCTACCCTGGATAAGTTGGTTGGATCCAACTTACTGGATTGGTATATGAACTTGAGAATAGTGCTCAAGCTCGAGAGGAAGCTTTATGTTCTTGAGCGTCTTATTCCTGAGCCACTTCCATGCTCGGCCTCAGCAGCTGAGAGGGATGCTTATGATAAGCATCAGGTTGATACTTTGGAGGTTGCTAACCAACATGTCACTTGAATTTAAAGGGTGATATGAATCGAAGAGTGCCTCTGAAATTATTTTAATCTAAGGCAGCTCTTCGATGAATTGGTTGAGCTCAATCCTGCTAAAGTTGATATTCAGTGTGTTGAGCCGAAAGGCTTGACCAAGGAACTGAAATTAAAGATGGATATGATCAGGAATAATAGGTGCTATTCATGTGGAGGGCCACCTCACATGTTGAAGGACATGTTGCAACTTCAGAATGAGGAGAAGAAAGGCAAGGCCTTGTCTTCATGCTCAGGTATTTATGTTACCGAAGTCAACCTTTCTACTCCTATGACATGGGTATTGGATACCGCATGTGGAGTACAAACATGCAAAGGCTCAGAAAGGATAGATCGGTAAGGCCTAGAGAGATTGACCTACGGATAGGTAACAGGGCACAAGTTGCTGCTGTTGCTGTAGGAGTTTTTCTCCCTGCCTTCTGGACTTCAGTTAAAGCTAGACAATTGCTATTATGTACCTTCCCTTACCAAAACATTGTATCCACTCCTTGCTTGGCAAAGAAAGGATTTAGGTTTGAAATAAAAGAGAACTTATGTTCTTTTTCTTTTGCAAACATGTTTTATGGGAAGGGTACTTTGTGCAATAGTCCGCATGTCTTGGACATGGTTAGCTCTATTTGTAACATAAATATTAAAAGGACCAAACTGAGTGGTTCAGTTGGTGCTTTCCTACGGCATTGTCGATTAGCCCATACAAACAAGAATCGCATTCGACAACTCCATGCAAATGGGTTGCTAGATTCGAGTTCCTTGGAGGAACTTGATACATGTGAGACTTGTTTATTAGGGAAAATGACAAAGACGCCCTTCACCAAGATTGGTGAGAGGGCAGGAGGTTTGTTGGATCTCATACATAGTGATGTGTGTGGGCTATTCAATAAACAAGCCAAAGGAGGGTATAACTACTTCATCACATTTACTGATGACTTCAGTAGATATGGTTATGTCTACATGATGAGACATGAAGTAGAGAACCAGCTTGGTAGATCCTTTAAGAATCTTCGATCAGATCGTGATGGAGAGCACCTGAGCAGTGTATTCTTTGACTATCTGAGTAAGTGTGGGATCCTATCCCAACTCACTCCTCCTAGAGCACCTCGGTAGAATGGTGTATCTGAAAGGAGAAATCGAACCTTGTTGGACATAGTTCGGTCTATGATGAGTCATGCAACTCTACCTCCCTCATTCTGGGGACATGCACTTGAAAAAGCTTCTCTAATACTGAATAATGTTCCATCTAAGAGTGTCTCAAAGATTCCATACGAGGTATGGAATGGGAGACGCCCTAATCTCACTTTTATCAGGATCTAGGGATGTGAGGCTTATGTCAAACGTCAGGATTCTAGCAAGCTAGAACCTAGATCTGATAAGTGTATGTTTGTGGGGTACCCTAAGGAGACTAAGGGTTACTACTTCTATATTCCCACCGAGAACAAAGTTTTTTGTTGCTCGGGGTGCGGTCTTTCTAGAGAAAGAATTTCTCATGAAAGAAGTTAGTGGGAGGAAGTTTGACTTGGACGAGGTCCAAGTGCAACCACAAGACATAGAGATGGGAACCTGAGCCACCTGCACCGGTTGCTAGGCAACCTGAGGCTCAGACACAGGCCCCACGTAGGTCTGGGAGGATTCGTCGTGCACCTGAGAGGTACGGGTCGCTGCCGACCCAACACGATGGGATCTTCATCATGAAGGATGAACCCAGGACTTATGATGATCATCATGAAGGATGAACCCAGGACTTATGATGAGGCGGTCAGTGGACCGGACTCCGAGAGATGGCTTGACGCCATGCGATCCGAGATGGATTCCATGTCGGCTAACCAAGTCTGGGATTTGGTTGAGCTGCCTGATGGGGTAAAACCCATAGGGTGTAAATGGGTCTTCAAGAAGAAGACAGACATGGATGGCAATATAGTTGCCTATAAGGGTAAACTAGTGGCTAAAGGATTTAAACAAGTCCACGGGGTGGATTATGATGAAACCTTCTCGCCAGTTGCCATGATCAAGTCCATTCGAATTCTGCTTGCTATAGCTGCATATCATGACTATGTGATATGGCAGATGGATGTGAAGACAGCGTTCCTTAACGGGAAGCTAACTAAGGATGTGTATATGACACAACCTAATGACTTCATCCATCCTGCAGATACTAGTAAAGTCTGCACGCTAAAGAAATCCATTTATGGATTAATGCAAGCATCTCGAAGTTAGAATCTTCAGTTTGATGAAGCTGTGAGAGATTATAGCTTTATCAAAAGTGAAGATGACGCCTGTGTATACAAAAAAATTCAGTGGGAGCTTGGTGACTTTTCTGGTCATGTATGTCGATGACATACTGCTCATCGGAAACGACATCCCTAGTCTTCAAGCTGTGAAGACATGGTTAGGGGAGTGTTTCGAGATGAAGGACTTAGGGGAGGCCGCCTATATTCTAGGCGTGAGGATCTACCGGGATAGATCCAAGAGGCTCTTGGCCCTTAGTCAGAGTACTGAAGGCACCCCTAAACCTAAGGGGGGCGAAACCCTAATAGGAGGCGCAACAATAATTCTAGCGGAATCTAGGGTTTCTAAAAGATCGCATAGCATGTAATATATTCAACTTTCAAAGTGAAACGATTCTCACCATTGCCATCACTTAGATGATGTCTTGGAAGGAAAGGCGCAAGCGAACCTTCTCCTTAGTTTCGCACACAAGGTGATCAATGCGCCTACTCCCTTGATGCTCCTTGTGCTAGCAAGGCTTCAAGGTTGTCTTGTCGAAAATGGAAGGGAAAAGAGAGATCGCCTTGCTTAGTCGAATGGTCCCTCTTGTCGCCCACAATGCTCCACACGAGAAATGCCTTTCGAACGAAAAACCAAAAGGGCGACAAAGGCGTGAAGAGGCAAGTGAGATGCAACGTGAGATCATGGCCACGTTTGAGGACATGCTATCTAAAAATAGCCAAGTCCAAACGTTCATGCGACCATGTATTAACCCACTCGCAAATGCCTTATCAATTGAACCATGCGCTCAACCAATGAGCCGGTTCAAATCAATTTGGTTTAATAACCAAATAAACCAAGCAATCAGTCCAGACCATAATAAACCCTAAGGCTCTTGATCTGACCGTCGATCTCTTAATGCTTCTGATCTGACCGATCTAGCATCTATTCTCTCGATCGAAGCTTACCGATCTCAAGCCCTAATCAATCAAACATGATCAGACCAGATCTCACTCACAATCAGAGATTAAATCCCTTTATACTGAACCCGAACAATTCAGTCCATACGATCTGACTTAAGTAAGCCATATCATCAAATTGTGCGACCCTGAGGGTTTCCTTTAAATGTCGGTAACGATAACTCACATTATCATGATCAGTGAGGGGTATCTAGCAACACATCACTGTCTCCCGATATAAAGGAAAGAGTCTTCCAAGACTATACCCAAATTACAGCACAAGTGTGAATCAACTCACAATGCATGCATATTTCCTTTGCCACTGGATGTTCTTATTGGACAAGCGTGTCAAGCTTGTAGCTCCAATATGATGAGCATGATTAGATCAGATGAACACTGTCACCTGGGTATGGCCATACTCTTTTCTCAATCATCTCATCCAGGGGGCCCCTTTAGAACATCACACTCCTTAAACAAGGAGACGGCAATCCTATGTCTATCACTAGTGCCCTAACCTGATTCAAGTTCACCATCCAAGATAGTCTATAATCATTGTGTTTCAAATGATATTGAACTACCTCAAAACAATGACAATCATCATTTAGAAAACACAAGTGATCTCAAGTCAGAGGAAATGTGCCACTTGTCTCATTCAAGGAATATTCACATTGTGACAAACAATTGAACATCCTAGTAGGGTCTGTCCAGTACATCCAATGTACCCATGAGTCTACATCTTATTCTATGCTCAAAGCATCCTATAAGATTAGAACACATATTAGTCTTAATCATATCAAGGCTGTCTCATGTTCACCAAGATATCTCGACTAAGGACTTAACTGCATGTCAGCCCAGCTGAGCAGCATTGAGACATTATTCAGAAGAACATATATTGCAGCAGACAATGTAGCTAACTGAATAATAACCATGCCTTTATAAACATAAACGTTTATTACATGATACTGATACATTCCCAAGGCCTCAAACATTAGGCTTAAGGGCATACCCCAACAATCTCCCACTTGCACTTAATCTAATGGTTGAGAAATCTCAAACCCATATTATTACAGTGCTTCTCATGCTTCTGCTGCGCCAGAGGCTTAGTAAGCGGGTCTGCCAGATTGTCATCTGTATGAACCTTGCAGATTTTGATCTCGCCACGATCTATGATCTCCCTGATCAAATGAAACCGTCTCTGTATGTGCTTGGACTTCTGGTGCGACCGTGGTTCCTTTGCTTGTGCGATTGCTCCAGTGTTATCACAGAAGATAACCAAAGGATCTGCACTCGAAGGAACAACACCAAGTTCTCCCACGAACTTACGAATCCACACTGCCTCCTTGGATGCTTCCGAGGCTGCAACATACTCGGCTTCTGTTGTGGAATCAGCAACAGTTGACTGTTTGAAACTCTTCCACACCACTGCTCCTCCATTCAAGCTAAAAACATAGCCTGATTGCGATCGGAAATCATCCTGGTCAGACTGGAACGAAGCGTCAGTATATCCTTCAATACTGAGTTCTTCCTGACCACCATATATCAAGAACATATCTTTGGTCCTCCGCAGATATTTTAAGATGTTCTTGACTGCAATCCAGTGCGCCATACCTGGATTACTTTTGAAACGACTGGTCACACTTAACCCGTAAGCGACGTCAGGGCGAGTACACAACATCGCATACATAATGGAACCAATAGCCGAAGCATAAGGCGTATTGTCCATTTCATCTTTCTCAGTCTGTGTTTGTGGACACTGACTCTTCGAAAGACTCAGACCATGTCTGACTGGAAGATATCCTCGTTTAGAATTCTCTAAATGAAATCTTTCCAGGACTTTATCGATGTAAGTACTCTGGCACAACCCGAGAAGCCTCTTAGATCTATCCCTGTAGATCTTCACACCTAATACATAGGCTGCTTCTCCTAAATCTTTCATCTGGAAACATTTCCTTAACCATGCCTTCACAGCATGCATTTCAGGAATGTCATTTCCAATGATCAAGATATCATCGACGTAGAGGACTAGGAAAGTAATCACGCTCCCACTAAACCTCTTATATACACATGGGTCATCCTCGTTCTTGACGAAACCAAATTGAGTGACTGATTCATCAAAACGAATATTCCAGCTTCTTGATGCTTGCTTGAGTCCATAAATGGACTTCTTTAACTTGCATATCTTATGACGATCTGATGGATTAGTGAAACCCTCAGGTTGCGTCATGTACACATCCTCATCCAGATTTCCATTAAGGAAAGCTATTTTCACATCCATTTGCCAAATCTCATAATCATAATATGCAGCTATCGCGAAAAGAATCCGAATAGACTTAAACATAGCTACAGGTGAGAAAGTTTCATCATAATCTATCCCGTAGATTTGTTTGAAACCTTTCGCAACTAGCCTGCCTTTATAGGTAACCACGTTACCATCCATGTCAATCTTCTTCTTGAAGATCCATTTACAGCCTATAGGGATAACTCCCGGAGGCGGATCAACCAAATCCCAAACTTGGTTATCTGACATGGAGTCCATCTCGGCGCGCATAGCTTCAAGCCATCTCGCTGACTCCGGTCCACTGACCGCATCCGCATAAGTGAGGGGTTCATCATTATCAATGATGTAGATTCCGTCATAGCGCTCAGGCTGTCGACGAATCCTTCCCGATCTTCGCGGTTCCCGTGATATCTGAGCCTCAGGTTGTTCAATAACCTGATCTACCGGCTCAGGCTCATCCAACTCTGCTTGAGCACTTTGTCCTTCCTCTGGATTCTCATCCAGCTTTATTTCTCTCCCACTGGCCTCTTGCAGAAGAAACTCCTTCTCAAGAAATATGGCCGTCCGAGCAACAAAAACCTTGTTCTCTTTGGGATCGTAGAAATAATAACCCTTAGTTTCCTTAGGGTAACCGACAAAGATACATTTGTCAGATCTGCTCTCTAGTTTCCCAGAGGCGAGCTTTTTGACATAAGCCTCGCAGCCCCAGATCCTGATAAATGTCAAGCTCGGCTGTTTCCCATACCATAATTCATATGGGGTCTTAGAAACGGCCTTGGATGGCACTCGGTTTAGTACCTTTGCAGCTGTCTCCAGTGCAAATCCCCAAAAGGAGTATGGAAGAGTAGCCTGACTCATCATAGAACGAACCATATCGAGTAACGTTCTATTTCTCCTTTCAGACACACCATTCCATTGCGGTGTTCCTGGCGGAGTGAGCTGTGAGATAATCCCACACTCCTTTAGATAGTCAGTAAACGTATGACTTAGGTATTCACCACCTCGATCTGAGCGAAGTGCCTTGATATTTCGGCCTAGCTGATTCTGTACTTCATTCTTGAACTCTTTGAACTTGTCAAAAGATTCACTCTTATGTCTCATCAGATAGACATAGCCATACCTACTGAAATCATCAGTAAAGGTAATGAAGTACTGATAGCCACCTCTGGCATGTTTACTAAATGGCCCACACACATCACTGTGTATAAGGTCAAATAAACCTGAAGCCCTTTGACCTTTGTGAGGAAAAGGTGACTTCGTCATTTTACCCATCAAACAAGCTGTGCATGTATCAATCTCCTTGTAGGAGAATGATCCCAGCAGTCCATGATCATGCAACCGCTTAATGCGTTTCTCGTTAATATGGCCTAAACGACTATGCCATAGCAAGGTGCTGTCATCAGCATACTTGGCATTCTTAATATCAATATTTTGTATAGAACGCTCCATGTCCAACATGAATAATCCATTGCTAATTGAACCAGTTGCATAAACAATATTATCATAAGATAAAAGACACTTTGAAATATTGCATTCAAAGGAAAATCCTTTCCTGACAAGAGCAGGAATGGAGATAATATTTTTAGTAATACTGGGAACAAAATAACAATTGTCAAGTTCCAATACAATTCCAGATGGTAAAGAAATGAAATAGTCTCCTACAGCAACAGCAGCAACCCGTGCCCCGTTTCCAACGCGTAGGTCCACCTCATGCTGTCCCACCTGTCTTCTTCTCTTGAGTTCCTGACATTTGAACAAATGTGAACTCCACATGCAGTGTCCAACACCCCTGATATAGAAGAAGAAAACATGACCTCAGTCACGAATATACCTGAGCCAGAAGCGATGCTTCCCCTCTTATCTCCTTGGAGCGCTTTACAGTCCTTTTTCCAGTGACCTAGCTGGCCACAATGGAAACACCTGTATTCCTTAGACCGCTTCACCTTCTGCTTCAGAGCCTTGCTGTAGCTCTTGACAGGGGTCTTGCCCTTCTTCCCCTTCTTCTTGTTCCTTGAAGGAACCATTAAGACAGAGGTCGAAGGCTTTCCCTTCAGAGTCTCCTCAGTAGTGAGGAGCATATTCAGCAGCTCTGCCGGAGTACAATCGATTTTGTTCATATTAAAGTTAATAATGAACGCGTCGAATGAAGGCGGGAGAGACTGCAGAATAATATCCACAGCAAGCTCCTGGTTGATGGTATGCCCCAGTTTCTCTAGAGCCTCCTTGTGCCCAATCATCTTGAGCATGTGAGCTCCCACTGGGCTCCCTTCAGCCAGTTTGCTCTGAAAGAAGAGCTTCGTCAAATTATAGCGTTCAGTCCTCGCTTGTGCAGCATACAGCATCTTGAGGTTTGCTATCATGTCTATAGCAGACATTTCCTCATGCTGACGCTGCAGCGGTGGCGTCATAGACGCTAACATCAGGCAAGCGACATCAATGCTATCATTGACGTGCTTTTCATAGGCTTCCCGAACCGCCCTTGCGGCGTTCGGAGCGGGCTGAGGCGGTATCGCCGTCTCGAGGACATATAGTTTCCTCTCTGCCTTAAGAACAATCTTAAGGTGTCCAAACCAGTCAGAGAAGTTCGGCCCAGCAAACTTCTCCCTTTCCAGTAGGGATCGCACATTGAAGTTCATGGTGTTCGTTGCTGCAGGTATCTACAACAATGCAAGAACAGCAAGGTCAGTATCAATGTTAAGAATCAATCAGGACTTAAGAAAGATTCTTTTTCTCACTATTTTATCTGGCTGAAAAATCCAGCAAAACAGCCCGAAAGAGTAGACACTCTTTTAGTGAGATGGGATCCGGATTTCATACTTGGTCTCCGCGTCCCGCTCAGGCGAGATAAGATGCACAGAGAGTACAAGCACTAATCTCCGGTAGGCAATCCCTGCCGATCGCCAGCCCGTGCGATTCCCCTTCATCTGGGCAATCCAGCAGACTGTGCCAACTGAGTTGGTACAACACAGTCTCTGATCCCACAGATGGCTGCCTCCATGTGCTACCATATGCGCCACATATGTAGCCTACATGGTCAAGCTGACCCGACCTACTCCCTGGACCACCATGTGCTATGCTGAGCAACGAGAAGGGATAAATCCCTACTCTGTAACACACAGGTGTAATCCCACACCGTCTGAAGATAGATGGACGTGCCCACTGAGTGGGTACAACACGGCTCCAACGATAATCAGAACAGTGAGGTTTCGCGTCAGAAGGCTTACGAGCTTGATATTTTAGCGTTGGATTTTAACGGTCTTTTATCTTCTTCACTATCATACAATTCCTATGGTGATAGCAGAAGATAAACTAATCATGCAATTCTAATATTTTAAACAATAATAAAAGAAAGCATGAATCTTATGTGGTAAAAGCCCAAAGCCTAAGTAAGACCTTAACCTAACTCAAGTCTTCACTTGCTTTTCTTCATGGGGCTTTTGCTGCTCATCTGGCCCAAACCAGGGCCCAAGCGCCATCTGCAGGTCTGGTGCGCCCACCAGGAATATGCGCCAGGTCCTAGGGTCGAACCCTAGACCTCCCACCTGGTCAAGCCACTTGCTGCATGCGCCTCTGCCAAGTGTGCTCTGTGCTCTTGTCTAATTAAATTACAAATTTAACTATCTAGACAAGATTGACACGCAGGTCAATTACATTTTATAAATTAAACCAATGTGATGCGCAGATCACAATATAAAATTAATTTACAAACTTAACCAGGCACGCAGGCCCCAGCACAGCACTCATTAAACACGGGCAGCCCACATAAGATTAAATAGACAAACATATGCATCAACTAACATGTGATCCTTTCAAGAAAATTAAATTTCGAAAACCCCTTGGGATCAATTTTAAATTTCCTTATTTGCCCTACTACCTTACAATGGTCCATTACTAGGGATCCACTCATCAGACCTAGTCAGATCCACTGCCCTTGCATGCACCAAGTCCTAACTGACTTGAGTCGACCAAAAGGCCAACCATGCATGCGCCAAGGGCTGAACGACCACACTGAGGTCTGGCAAGCGGGAGTGACCCCGGGCCTAACTCATGTGCGTTCATAGGTTGTCTCAATCAGACACCGCTACACGCCTGTCTGCAGTCGACCTATAGCCACCTCTGGCTTGCGCCAAGGTGCTATCTGGTCGACCCATCTAGGCTGTCAGATGGTCTGATCAGACTAATTGGATCTAGACTAGATTGAGATTTCAACCCTAATAACCCATCTAAGGATTTAAAGTAGGCGCCTTAGATCTAAGGTGAATCGCGCATATAATACAGGTTTTGAAAAACATACATATGCGCCAAGAACAAGCGCCAACATAAAATGTAACATGAAACATTTCGCATGAAACATCTAAGATGCGCAAGATATAGATCTAAGCATGTAATGAGTAACAAGGATCACAAAGAAAGCAAACATATTATCATGCATGAAAAACTTCGCTCTGATACCAATTGAAGGCACCCCTAAACCTAAGGGGGGCGAAACCCTAATAGGAGGCGCAACAATAATTCTAGCGGAATCTAGGGTTTCTAAAAGATCACATAGCATGTAATATATTCAACTTTCAAAGTGAAACGATTCTCACCATTGCCATCACTTAGATGATGTCTTGGAAGGAAAGGCGCAAGCGAACCTTCTCCTTAGTTTCGCACACAAGGTGATCAATGCGCCTACTCCCTTGATGCTCCTTGTGCTAGCAAGGCTTCAAGGTTGTCTTGTCAAAAATGGAAGGGAAAAGAGAGATCGCCTTGCTTAGTCGAATGGTCCCTCTTGTCGCCCACAATGCTCCACACGAGAAATGCCTTTCGAACGAAAAACCAAAAGGGCGACAAAGGCGTGAAGAGGCAAGTGAGATGCAACGTGAGATCATGGCCACGTTTGAGGACATGCTATCTAAAAATAGCCAAGTCCAAACGTTCATGCGACCATGTATTAACCCACTCGCAAATGCCTTATCAATTGAACCATGCGCTCAACCAATGAGCCGGTTCAAATCAATTTGGTTTAATAACCAAATAAACCAAGCAATCAGTCCAGACCATAATAAACCCTAAGGCTCTTGATCTGACCGTCGATCTCTTAATGCTTCTGATCTGACCGATCTAGCATCTATTCTCTCGATCGAAGCTTACCGATCTCAAGCCCTAATCAATCAAACATGATCAGACCAGATCTCACTCACAATCAGAGATTAAATCCCTTTATACTGAACCCGAACAATTCAGTCCATACGATCTGACTTAAGTAAGCCATATCATCAAATTGTGCGACCCTGAGGGTTTCCTTTAAATGTCGGTAACGATAACTCACATTATCACGATCAGTGAGGGGTATCTAGCAACACATCACTGTCTCCCGATATAAAGGAAAGTGTCTTCCAAGACTATACCCAAATTACAGCACAAGTGTGAATCAACTCACAATGCATGCATATTTCCTTTGCCACTGGATGTTCTTATTGGACAAGCGTGTCAAGCTTGTAGCTCCAATATGATGAGCATGATTAGATCAGATGAACACTGTCACCTGGGTATGGCCATACTCTTTTCTCAATCATCTCATCCAGGGGGCCCCTTTAGAACATCACACTCCTTAAACAAGGAGACGGCAATCCTATGTCTATCACTAGTGCCCTAACCTGATTCAAGTTCACCATCCAAGATAGTCTATAATCATTGTGTTTCAAATGATATTGAACTACCTCAAAACAATGACAATCATCATTTAGAAAACACAAGTGATCTCAAGTCAGAGGAAATGTGCCACTTGTCTCATTCAAGGAATATTCACATTGTGACAAACAATTGAACATCCTAGCAGGGTCTGTCCAGTACATCCAATGTACCCATGAGTCTACATCTTATTCCATGCTCGAAGCATCCTATAAGATTAGAACACATATTAGTCTTAATCATATCAAGGCTGTCTCATGTTCACCAAGATATCTAGACTAAGGACTTAACTGCATGTCAGCCCAGCTGAGCAGCATTGAGACATTATTCAGAAGAACATATATTGCAGCAGACAATGTAGCTAACTGAATAATAACCATGCCTTTATAAACATAAACGTTTATTACATGATACTGATACATTCCCAAGGCCTCAAACATTAGGCTTAAGGGCATACCCCAACAAGTACCCACATTGATAAGGTCCTGGAGAGGTTCAACTTGGAGCAATCCAAGAAGGGATACCTTCCAGTGAGACATGGCCTTACTCTCTCAAAGAACCAGTGTACCAACACAGAGCCTGAGAGAGATGACATGAGTCGAGTGTCCTATGCTTTGGTGGTGGGATCGATCATGTATGCAATGTTGTGTACTAGACCAGTTGTGGCTTATGCTGTGAGCATAACCAGCCGATACCAATCTAATCCTAGTTTACAGCACTGGGTGGCTGTAAAGAATATCCTTGGGTATCCTGAAAGGGAATAAGGATTTATTCTATAAAGTCTACGGGGACAGGAAGAACTCAGTGTGCAGGGCTTCACTGATGAGTCGTTCCAGTCTGATCCTGACGACTTCAGATCGCAGACCAGCTATTAGTTTAAGATGGTTGGAGGTGCTGTATGCTGGAAGAGCTTCAAGCAATCCACCATAGCTAATTCTACAACCGAAGCTGAGTATGTGGTTGCTTCTGAGGCAGCCAATGAAGCCGTTTGGATCAGGAAGTTCTTTTCTGAACTTTAGGTGGTTCCAAATGCAGTGGACCCCATTGAGCTCTACTATGACAACAATGGGAACTGCACATAATAAGGAACCACGGTCTCATCAAAGGTCCAAACGCATACTCAAGAGATTTCGCCTGATCAAAGAGATCATTGATCTAGGTGATGTCAAGATTAGCAGAATTGACACAGAGAGCAATCTAGCAGACCCACTGACCAAGGCTTTGGCGCAGCAGAAGCATGATGGTCGTACTAGAGATATGGGGTTGAGGTTGCTCAACCTCTAGGTCTTAGTGCAAGTGTGAGATTGTTGGTGTATATGCCCTAGGACCTAGTTTTGGTCCATCTTTGTACTACTTGACTCTGATATTAATATATATCTTTCTGGCATTGTCGTTATCATTGTTTGTCTACACCTGCGATTGTGTACTTACATGATAATGTCCCTGGAGACAGATTGGATCTGTGCTCGAACTATAGTCCCCAGTCGATGTACCTGAGTGGATATGGGACAACTCTGGTACTTGAGAGACTGGTATGTGGGCTGGTTAGGCACGTGGTGCTAACGCAGACACATGGGTATATCATTGGGGATATACTGGATAGACCCGCTATGAGGCTATGACTTGGTGTCATGAGTTATCCTCATGAGTGACAGGAGATGCATTGATCCCTTGACTTGAGGTCATTGGCCATTCTATATGGTTAGGGATATGCTTTGATACAACCTAACACCTCGCCGTAGTTGGAGGGTAATAACGGTTGTCATTGAGCATGTCACGACCCATATGAGAAGGTAAATGGACAGACAAAGGATTTGCCCCTTCATGAAGGAAGCTTGATATCCATGGAGCTCCTCTATGGTTCTATGACTGAAAGTGTATGGCCATACCCAGGTGCGAACCTGATTTAGTCATAGCCATGTGATTGGGTGAAAACAAGTGGTGACACACTTGTCCAATCGGATATCAGTTCGGCAAAGAGACTGTAATGCATCTGTACCTAGTTGCGATGATGGGGATGTCGATGTCGATATCCATTCTGATGACTTGGGTAGTAGTGATGCACTGCTAGCTGCCACTCACTGCTTGTGGTGACATTTGGTCAGCACTGCCAACGTCAGAGGGACCTACAGGGTCGCACACCTTGATACTCGAGTTCTCATATTGATCGGGAAGCCTTATGATCGAGTTATTGGATAACTCGGATCTATTTGGGAGATTTCATCAGCGCCAATGGGCCTAATGAGATGGAAGAATGTTATTGGAGCCAAACTTCATTTTTGGCAGGTTGACCCGTATTTGACCATGGTTGGCCACATTTGAATTAGGGTTGCATTGGATTGGATCCAAGTGCTTAATCAACCCATGTAATGAAGTTTGGGCTAGCTCGTTATCCAATGAGGCCCGATAACAAGTTCTCATGAAGTGAGAAAAGGTTAAAAGGGTATAATGGGGACAAAACTTCTCCCCTAGGCGCCTATGGGCATAATGGGGAGAAGTGGCGCAATTTGCTTCATTAGGAAGCTTTAGGCGCCTTGCCCCTCTACCTTGGATGGTATGCTTGCTTCTATGGCAAGTCTTGGGGCTGATATGGCTTGATAGACTTCTTTGGAAGGTCTCATGCGCATATGGATAATTAGGAGAGGTTTATGGTAAAGTCTTGGAGACTTTCCTTACCTCAAACCCTAATTACTCTCTCCCCTTTACCCTAGCCGCCTCCTCCTTTGAGAATTGCGCCCACACCCTATTATTGCTGCCCCCTCTTGCCTCTCTATATATACATGGGTATATGCGTGAGCAAGGGATTGATTTTTGGCGTGAGCAAGAATTAGAAGGGTAAAGAGGGAGGCTTTGGCGAAAGTCTTCTCTTCCATCTTCATCCTAGTCACAAGTCTCATCTATCCTTCTTCTCTTGGAGCAAGGACGGATAGGACTTGGTGTCTTCACCCTCTTGCCTCTTATCTTGGCGCACCTTCTCTAGGAGTTGGCGCAAGTAAGGATGAGGAATTGAAGACATGGCGGCAACATCTCCATCTTTCTTCTTCATTGGCGCTTCTACTTTAGAAGTGGCGCAAGGGTTGAAGAAAGTGCACGAAGGCTTGGATCTTCTTCCCGAGGCTAGCACCGGGCGTGGAAGAAGAGGACTCGAGGAATCCGTGTGTGCGATACTGCAGAGGGCGAACACTTGGGCGCCTTCATCGACATCGACCTCATCTTGCTCTGAGGTATTTTCTAACTCATCGTGTCGACCCCCTTGCATGCGATCTTCACTGGTTTTTGGGACTGGCCTGTTTCGGGGACATTCTTCCGCTGTGCAATGTATGTATGTGTCTCTGAAAAATTGTAAAATGTCCCCGGGGTTTCCCAACAAGAGGTTTGCATTGATCCTTAGACTTGAGGTATTCATGTCTAGACTTGATGAAGTGTATGCTTTAATACAGTCTTACGTCTCTCCGTAATTGGGAGATCAAAACGACTGTCATTGGGCATGTCATAAGTCACGTAGAGACATGGATGACCAATAGTAGGATTTGCCCCTTCCTTCCGAGGAAGCATGATATCCACCTCGGGGCGCCCCACCTTATTGGTGCATGGCAGGAAAGTGTGGCCACACTTGTTGAGTCATGACCATTGCATTGGATAATAAACTTGAGACTAATCCAATAGCAGGATATCAGCTTAGGCAAAGGGATCTGTAATGCAATGGGAATCCTCGTTGCTTGTTAGGAGTTGTTGCCATAATGACTTAAGTCCTATGACATGGGTAGTAGTGATGTGTTGCTAGATACCCCTCACTACTTATGATGTTTACATCATTGCCATCGTCATATGGATCCTACGGGGTCACACGCAATAGACTCTTGACGTTGCTTTAATCAGAAGCCTTAGGATCAAGTTATTGGATAACTTGGATCCATTTGGAAGATTTCATCAGCGCCAATGGGCCTGATGAGTTGGAAGAAAGTTATTGGAGCCAAACTTCATTTTGGCAGGTTGACCCAAAATTGACCTAGATTGGTCACATTTGGATTAGGGTTGCATTGGATTAGATCCAATGGCTTAATCAACCCACGCCATGAAGTTTGGGCTAGCTCATTATCCAATGAGGCCCAATAATTAGTTGTCATGAAGAGGAATTAGCTTAAAAGGGTATAATGGGGAGAAATCTCACCCCATTGGCGCCTAGGGGCATAATGGGGTGAGGGAGGCGCCTTTGCTTCATTATGGAAGTAAAGGGCGCCTAGCCCTTCTTCCTTGGAAGGAATACTTGCCTCTAAGGTAAGTCTTGGGGCTGATATGGCTTGATGGCTCTTTTGGAAAGAGCTTGGGCGAATATGGATAGTAGGGTAAGGTATATGGTAATGTCTTGGAGACTTACCTTACCTAAAACCCTAGTTTCTCCCAAAATTCTTACCCTAGATGAAACTCCTCATGCTTGTTGCGCCTTGCCCTTCCCTTGGATGGAATGCATGCATCTAAGGCATGTCTTGGGCTGATATGGCCATTGGGCAAATTAGGATAGGTTGAATGAGGTTTATGGTAAAGTCTTGAAGACTTTCCTTACCTCAAGACCCCTTTATCCTAGCCGCCCACTTGGCATGATCTTAGCCATTGCCTTGCCGCCTCTTGTCCTATTTATAGGACCCCTTACCGCCCCTTCCATGGTTGGACTTTAAGGAGGCGTGAACACACATAGAAGGGAGAGAGAGCAAAGCAAAGGGCGACAACAAGGTGGTGCAAACTTCTTCCTTGGAGCCGCAAGTTCTTCCTCTTCCTCTCTTCTTGGCGCAAGGATTCTTTGTGCTTGGTGGCGTCTTCTTGTCACAAGCCCTCATCGTCCCTTGGCCATAGGCGCACCTTGGAGGTGGCGCAAGCAAAGAAGAAGAGGGAAGTCCTTGGCGGCATCATCTTCCCTATCCCCTCCTTGGCGCAACTTCTCTTGAAGGTGGCGCAAGTGGAAGTGAAGGCTTGATTCTCTTCCCGAGGCTAGCACCGAGCGTGGAAGGGAGCAACGATCAAGGAGTCGACGCGTGGATACTTGTAGAGGGCGAACACTTGGGCGCCTTCAACATGGCTTCGACATCTAAACAAGCAATAAAGGTACTAACCCTAACACATCCTTGTGTTCTCTCACTCGCAAGGATCCTTGAGAAAGGAATGTGTTTCGGGTGTAATACTTCATCCGCTGCGTCCTGGGACTGCAAAATTTTAAAATTACACCCGGCATTCCCTAACAGTGGTATCAGAGCTACTTGCGAGAAACACAAGGTGTACGCTTGCTTGTGTGAAAAACTTTTTGAAAATTTTTCTTTCTATCCCTGCGCGTTTCACTTAGAAAGCGTTTTCATCCAAATCTCTCTTCTCATCTTTGTGGCCGAAACTTAGATTTTGTTTATGATTGATTTAAGACCAAAGGCGCACGTAGTTTTGTCAAGTAGGACGGGCATTGTGTCTTTGGACTGACCGGGTCTCTTGATCTGACAAAACCGTCAGCTGATAGGGTCTATGAAATCATCATGGAACTTGATCTAAATTTTGGCATAAATTTGGTTAAGAGAGTGCTTTGGATGATGTTGGCGCATAGGATACTAAAATTTGATTATTCCGGTTTTTCAAATTTTACATGCGCCACTTGATTGGGTTGATATGGTCATAGCGAGTGCCCTTCCTGTGTTGTGATGTGGAAGCATGTTTCCACTTGTGATGAATGCTTGTAAAATCTCTTTCCACCTGCGTGTGGTTCTCTCCCTATCTTGTTGTAAAGAATTTTTCATCTAGTTTAGAATAGATGTAGAATTATATGATAGGTTAAAGCTTCATCTAGACAACAAGGAGTCTTCTTCAACTGGAGTCAGAGGTGGCGCCAGCTTTGGAAACATGGTGTTAGACTTGCGGCTGAAGGAAGGACACACGCTTTCGGCTTTTGGCATGGGCTGATTTGCTTCAGGGACTCGCAACCCTTGGATGCACAATAACATGTCACATGGCTCGTGACAAGTTATGTGTATGAAAAGGGCTATGACCATATCGACCAAAAATAGCATGCCTGTGATGGTTTATTATTTTGTCCATAGCATGCCTGTGATGTTTTTCCTTGCTGCCATAACCATAGGAAAGATGCATGCTAGAAAAGAATAAAACGAACATGCAAAACTCTCATTAAAATATAAAGTCAATAGCCTTCTAACGCGTAGCCCTCATCAAACTATCGATCGGTGATGTTGTGAACTGTTTCCCACCCTCGTGGGACACACTCACTTATCTTTAGGAGGTGTGTGGTGACAATGATTTCCCCAGTCCAGTTTTAACCTGGGCGTGCCTTCGCAAGGAAATTCGTTGGCCCTGGGCATAACGGTTAACCAGACTTGACTAGTTTTGCATATGTCACTGACATGATGAATCACTAGAGGCAGCTGTTGAGAGGATAGGGTTCTGTGTTGTATCCAGCCCTCGCTGGACACAGGGCGCCTAGTCTGTCTTAACTAAAAGGAATTGTGCGCGGCACAATTGGCTGGCATGCCTACCTAAGGAAGCATGGGACTCTCTGTGCATCTCAACTCACCCTCGTGAGTCGCGGAGACCTCATGTGAAATTAGGATCCTACTCACTCATTTCTATGTTGAGTTTGAGAGTCCTCAACTTGTTTTGGAAATAGTGAGAGCATAGCATTTAATTTAAAGTCCTTGTTAAATGCTTTATCATAGTACTTATTTTACTTATTTGCTTATTGTAGAAGGCATCTCCTGATCTAAGATTGAAACTTTATAAACATAAACTGGATGGGACAAATTGGACAAAATGGTTCAAGACTTTGTCCAAGATATTGGAACAAGAACATAAGGTGCATCTTCTTGAAAGACCTCCATCCCAGCCCAGTGTGTATTTCACTAATGACTGGGAGTGGAATGTCTATCTTGAACATTGTGAAGATAACGAACAGTACACTGCTCTTGTCTTAGAGTGCATTACCCCGGAGGTCAAGGTTGAATGTGATGAGATGGGGATCTATGATCTAATCATACATCTCAAAGGTCTCTTCACACCATGCTCTATAGACAATGATCAGGAGAGTTCTGTTGGATCTTCAGAATGTGTGCCTGAATCTGAGAAAGACCATGGTTCTGTATCTTCAAAGCTAATACTTCGGAAGACTGGGAATGCATGGGTATTTCGAAGAGGATTGATGGCCAAGAAGAGCATGGCAAAGAAGAAGGGATGTAATCCATCCGCTTCAGGTATTGTGTTACCGAGGTCTTTTGTCTACTTCTTATTCATGGGTACTGGGTACCATATGTGAGGCTCACATATGTTTTACATGTGTAGGAGCTCAAAAGAAGTAGGACGAAGAGGCTTGATGGGATCGACTCTCGGGTCAGGGACGGAGCATTGGATGCTGCTGTTGATATCATCCCACTGCCTTGAAGACTTTATATAGAACTTTGCTATTATTGTATCAGCTTATGTATTAGAACATCATTCCTTTTGGAAAGGACTTCAGTTTGAAATAATAAATAATATTTTTCTTTAATCTGAGATGTTCTATTGAAGTGATACTGTAAGATCCAAGGATCTTGAGTCCTGGTAAGCATTATTTTTTATTTAAATAAAATTATTGACTGTGTTATTACTCTTGTGTGTTGATTGTTAATTTATAGTTAATTAATTAGAGCTTAATGGTTGTTAATTTTAATTAATTAACTAGCTTGTTGGACGTTAATTAACTGGTTTAATGATTATTAAATTGTGATTTATATTGGTTGTTAATTTAGGATAAATTAATTAGACCTTATTGGATATTAATTAAATCCTTATTGGATTTGCGTTTAAGTGAAGTAATTAATTGGATGTTAATTTAAACTCTTATTGGATGTTCACTTAAACTAAGGGTTATTGGGTTACACTTAAATTAGATTTAAAATTTGAATTAGCTAGTTAAAGGGGTTAAAACCTATTTGAATTAATGGGTTAATGGGTTAAAAATTTAAAACCGAAATTTTTAGTTAGTAATTCGGTTAGGGTGAGATTATTGGCGATTTTTGGAGTCTTGAGAAAACTTTGGGCGACGGCTAGGAAGAAGGAGGCGACTTTGGTGTTCTTGGAATTTTGAGGTGATTTTCTTCATCTTCTTCCCTTGGCGATTTTCTTTGAAGTGAAGAAATTTCCTTGGCAAGTTCTTGGAGATTCCTTGGGCGACTTAAAGACTTTAGGCGATTTTGTAGAGGTTTTTCACCTTGGTGTTCACGGTTCAAGGTGAGTGGGGTGTCTTAATTGAGTTTTGTCCACTTAATCTTGTTAGATGATACCATTATTTGTTTGGAATCTTTGCATGCTAAAACCGAAAACTCAAGATTTCACCTTGTTATGAAAACCTAAATTTCCATGTTTAAAACCGAAACTTTGATGTTAGTTATGAAAACCAAAACAAAACATAATCTTGATGATTGTTTAACCGAAATTTTGTATAGGTAGGTATCTCATGAAAACCGAAACTTGTAGCATGAAATTTAAGGTATTTTATAGGGAATTTTGGTAGCATTAAATCATTGAATTTTTATATGATTTTGGTAATATTAAATCAGTGATTTTGTAGTATGAAGTTCATGTTAATCAAGGAGTAAATTAAATAGATAATATGTATGAAAACCGAATTTGTGATAATATAAATGGAAACCGAATTGTTTGTGAAAACTGAATTTTGATGTTTGTAGTTACATGGGGTAATTTGTAAAATTATATGGATATATGTTTTAGTTTTATGTAATTTTTATGAATGCTAGTTAAATGCAATGTTATTTATTTGTTTGAGAAACTTGGGTGTTAACTTAGTCAGATTTGACTAAACAAATCAGCATGAAATCTAAGGACTACACTATATTATGTGATATTCGAATATGAAATATTATGTGTTTATTATGTGATTTATGGGTTATGTGAATCTTGAACAATATGTGTTATGTGATGGATTATGTGAATTTTGAATATTATGTGTTATGTGTTGGTTAGGACTATGGCTAAGTGTAACCGTGTACTCATAGGATAGTCCTTATGTGATATGTGAAGGGTTAGATTTCAGCCCTATATTTGATATGTGAGGGGGTTGATGTTCGGCCTGCCTATTATGATGGGGGTTGATGTTCAGCCTGCCCGATATGATTTTTGTGATGACTATCCTAGAGTCTAGTTGACACTTAGGAGTCCACCTTTGTGAAATATGAAATAAGATATGTCTGTTGTCCAGTAGGAACCTTTTGGGAGAACGGGTTTTGACGCAAAGTGCCATGTCTTGGTCGGACAGGGGCCACCTCTTGATGTCATTACTCTTTTATGTTATGGGGTGATATAAGACGCAAAGTGCCATGTCTTGATCAGACAGGGGCCACCTCTTGATGTCATTACTCTTTTATGTTATGGGGTGATATAAGACGCAAAGTGCCATGTCTTGATCAGACAGGGGCCACCTCTTGATGTCATCACTCTCATTTTGTGATATGGGGTGTCGTAGAGCAAAGTGCCACGTCATGACCTGGCGGGGGCCACCTCTTGAATCTACACACAATCCATCGATGTGTTATGGGGTGATAGAGCAAAGTGCCACGTCGTGACCTGGCGGGGGCCACCTCTTGATTCTACTCACTATCCATGTTTATGTGTTGCACGAGATTTTGCAGCTCCCAGTGCTTTGGCCAAGCCGGGTTAGACCATATTGGTCACTACTGATTATGCTGGACAACTAGGTTAATTAAGTATGGTGTGTTTAGTTGGTCTAGAATATATGTGTTTAATTGGTTTAGAGTAAAACTCTAGAACCTGAGTTTGTTATATGCTAGTGTGAACATCTGACTGTCTATATGACTTCTGTTTCTTTATTTTGTTATATGTTGACATAATGTTCCTGTTAAAGATTTTTAAAATAATCTGCCTATATTTTTGAATGTATGTTCTGGATGGTCGGTTTAGACTATCCACTCACTGGGCTGTGTAGCTCACCCCTCACTATTTTCAGGCATAGAGCAGGGGCGCATTTCTTGAGTGCATTGGCGTGGATAATTATGCTATTTGCTGTTTTAAGAACTTTTGTGCTTAATTCTTGGGGCCGGTTGTGGCCTTAACATGAATTATATGAACTATGTGAACCATGTGAACTATGTGAATTGTGTTGCCGGTTATGGCAGTCTTATGAGTTTGATTTTTGTGTCACCGCGGGCTTCAGCCTGGTTTCGGTGTTTGGTATGAGTTTATAAAATCGACTTTGTGGCTTTGCTTTGAATTTCGAATCGAATCGTATTTATGCCATCGGATTTGATATAACTGTTGCCTTGCATATGTCTAGTGCAAGGATTGCGTGGTGGCAGGTACCTTTATGTGATTTATGAGATTTGTGTTTTGTGAATTTGTATGTATGGATTTATGGAAATTTTTCAGATCGTGTTTTCTTGAACTCGGTTTTACCTAGCATATGATCGATCTTATATGAAACATCCTGTACCGTTCATGAATTGTGTCATTAGTTTGGGGTTAAGATAACGGGATGTTACAGAATGGTATCAGAGGAGTTGGCTAGCTAAAACTTAGTTTGGGGGAAAACCTGTTTGTGTATTGCTAGACACCTGATAGGTTTATGTTTGATTTCCTTACTATGGAATGTGTGTGTAGGAATTTAAGATGGCGCTATGCCTCACTTGTGAGTGAATTCCAAAAACTGGGTCCTAGCTCTTTTTATGGGGGCTCAGAATCCAGTACTGCCGAGAACTGGCAGTTGTGCTTGGAAAAGATTTTCCAAGTTATGCGGTGCTCGGACGAAGACAAGTTATGTCTGACCACCTATATGATGCGTGGTGACGCAGATGAGTGGTGGAAGGGCGTTGTGAGGCTAGCTGAAGAAAAACATGAAACTGTAGATTGGCCTTACTTCTTGTCTCGATTTAACGAGAAGTACTTCCCCGATAGCTTGGTTGAGGACCGAGAGGTGGAATTTATTCACCTGGAGCAGGGTGATATGACTGTGGACCAGTATGAATTACAGTTCACGAAATTGGGAAAGTATGCTCCTCATCTGATAAACACTGAAAAGAGGAGAGCTACTAAGTTTCTCAGAGGTCTCAGATGGGACATTAGAGAGCAGGTTGGTGCTCAGCATTTGGAGACCTATGTTGAGACTGTTGGGCGAGCACGCACCATTGAGAGATACATAGCTGAGAGGAGTTCTCATGTTGCCGTGGCAGTGGTTCCTGCAGCTGAGGCGGCGGTTCCTCAGTATGGCAGTGGCGGCAAGGGTAAGAAGTACCCTAAACATAAGGACTACAAGAAGAGCAGGTATAAGCCTTACTCCTACAAGGCACCGCAGCAGTCCAGGGATACACCGCAGCAGTTCAGAGTTGCCAAGGATGTAAGAAACAGTATCACAGAGGACCGGACTTGTAGTTATTGTGGGCTCAAGGGACATCAAGTGAAAGACTGCCATAAGAAGAATGGTGTATGTTTCAGGAGTAAGAAACCAGGGCACATGGTCAGGGACTGCAAAGAGCCTGAGATACAGCCTAGAGGCGCAGATAAGCCTACAGTCCAGACTAGAGTTTATGCTGTGGCTGAGAAGGATACACGAGCTTCCCGATCCGTTGTGGAAGGTACCTTATTTGTATTTGATCGGTTAGCTCGCATTTTATTTGATCCTGGTGCAAATTTGTCTTTTGTATCTGTTAAGTTTGCTGCATGTTTACCTGTGTTACCTAAGGTGATGAATTATGTTGTGTCTGTGAGTACTCCCTTAGGAAAGTCATTGTCTACAGACACTGTGTATGCTGATTGTGTGGTGCATGTAGAGGGTTATGAGTTTCTAGTGGATCTAATCCTCTTAGACATGCAAGACTATGATGTCATTCTAGGTATGGATTGGTTGTCCTCCCATCATGCCTCTATGGATTGCTTTGAGAAAGTAATCACTTTAAATCTGCTAGATGGGAATCGGCTTTTTGTGAGAGGTCTAGTGTCAGACCAAGGACCGCATGTGATATCTTTCCTACAGGCCAGGAAATTACTGGCTAGTGGATGCAAGGGTTATCTTGCGCATGTTAAGGTGCAGGATGATTCTACTTCTGATTTGACTCAGATGGCGGTGGTGAAAGAATTTCCTGATGTGTTCTCTGAAGAATTTTCAGGCTTGCCACCGATTAGAGAAGTAGAGTTTGGCATTGAGTTGGCGCCAGGTACGGCACCTATCTCCAGAGCTGCTTATCGCATGGCTACCTCAGAGCTGGCCGAGCTTAAGAAACAACTGGAGGAATTGCTAGAGAAAGGGTATATCCGGCCTAGTGCTTCTCCCTGGGGAGCGCCAGTGCTATTTGTGAAGAAGAAAGATGGAACCCTGAGGATGTGTATTGACTACAGGCAATTGAACCAAGTGACTATCAAGAATAAGTATCCTCTTCCCAGAATTGATGATCTATTTGATCAATTACAGGGAGCTACAGTGTTCTCTAAGATTGATCTGAGATCAGGGTATTACCAGCTTAGGGTCAAGGATGAGGATATATTTAAGACTGCTTTCAGGACCAGGTATGGGCATTTTGAATTTCTAGTTATGCCTTTTGGACTGACGAATGCACCTGCTGTTTTCATGGATTTGATGAACAGGGTATTCCATGAATTGCTTGACTCTTGTGTGGTAGTCTTTATAGACGATATTTTGGTATACTCACGGACTACTTCAGATCATGTCAGTGACTTGCGCAGAGTGCTGGAGGTTCTGAGGAAGAACCGGTTATATGCCAAGGCTAGTAAGTGTGAGTTCTGGCTAGAGAAGATCAGTTTCCTTGGACATGTGATTTCTGGTCAGGGGGTGTCTGTGGACCCAGTTAAAGTGCAAGCCATCCTTGATTGGGAAAGACCGACTAGTGCTACTGAGATCAGAAGTTTCCTGGGATTAGCAGGTTACTACCGGAGGTTTGTTGAGGGATTCTCCAAACTGGCGAGTCCTTTAACTAAATTAATTAGAAAGGAGGCTAAGTTTATTTGGGATGATAAGTGTGAAGAGAGCTTTCAAGAGCTGAAAAGGAGGTTGACTAGTACACCAATCCTCATTATTCCTAGTGATGGGGAAAGGTTTACTGTTTATACGGATGCTTCAGGCAAAGGGTTGGGTTGTGTTTTGATGCAGAAGGGTTCTGTAGTAGCCTATGCTTCGAGACAACTAAAGGAGTATGAATTGAACTACCCTACTCATGACTTAGAGTTGGCGGCCGTAGTCTTTGCTTTGAAGATATGGCGTCACTATTTGCTGGGTCAGGAGTTTGATCTGTTCACTGATCACCAGAGTCTCAAGTATATCTTCACTTAGAAGGAGTTGAACATGAGACAGAGAAGATGGATGGAGTTGATCAAAGACTATGACTTCTCTATTCAGTATCAGGCTGGAAAGGCCAATGTAGTGGCGGATGCTCTGAGCAGACATCCAGTTACTTCAGTAGCTGCTTTACGAGTCAGTGAGTGGCGGTTACTGCAGGAGTTCAGGATTTTAGCCTGTCTGATGATGGTATTCTTCGGTTTCGTGGAAGGGTATGTGTCCCTGAGGAACCGAGCTTGAGGAAAGAAATATTGGAGGACAGCCATAACTCCAAATATTCTCTACATCCTGGCGTGACTAAAATGTATCAGGACCTCAAGAAAAATTTTTGGTGGCCGGGTATGAAGAAAGAAGTATCTGATTTTGTCTCTAGGTGTTTAACCTGTCAGACTGTAAAGGCTGAACATCAGAAGCCTGGTGGTTTGTTGCAGCCCCTTCCTATTCCTGAGTGGAAGTGGGAATGCATCAGTATGGATTTTGTGTGTGGTTTGCCTAGAACCAGATTGGGTCATGATGCTATTTGGGTGATCGTTGATAGACTCACTAAATCAGCCCATTTTCTCCCGATCAAGATGACTTATCCTTTGGAGAGACTGGCCAGATTGTACATTGATGAGATAGTCAGACTACATGGAGTTCCTGTTGATATTGTGTCTGATAGGGACTCTCGATTTTTGTCCAGATTTTGGAAGAGCTTACAGGAGGGTTTGGGTACTAAGTTGAGTTTTAGTACAGCATACCATCCTCAGTCTGATGGCCAGACGGAGCGTACTATACAGACTCTAGAAGACTTATTGAGAGCTTATGTGGTTGATTGGAGTTCTGAGTGGAACCGGGATCTATCTTTGATAGAGTTTACTTATAATAATAGCTTCCACTCCAGTATTCAGATGGCTCCTTATGAGGCTTTGTATGGGAGAAGGTGTAGGACTCCCTTGTGTTGGGAGGAAACTGGTGACAGAATGATTTTGAGATCTGATGCAGTACAGGAGACTACTGATAAGGTCAGAGAGATCCGGGATAAACTGAAAATTGCTCGGGACAGACAGAAGAGTTATGCTGATGACCGTCGTCGTTCCTTGGAGTTTATGGTAGGGGATCATGTGTTCTTGAAGGTGTCACCTACTAAGGGTGTAATGAGGTTTGGCAAAAAGGGTAAGTTGAGCCCTAGGTTTGTAGGCCCTTTTGACATTATTGAGAGAATTGGTCCAGTGGCTTACCGGTTAGCTTTACCTCCTGCTATGGATCATGTGCATAATGTGTTCCATGTCTCTGCTTTGAGGAAATATCATCCTGATCCATCTCATGTATTAGAGTTGGAACCTCTTCAGATTCAGAGTGATTTGACTTTCGAGGAAAGACCCCTCCGGATTGTTGATAGAAAGGATAAAGTTCTGAGAAACAAGACTATACCTTTGGTAAAGGTTATCTGGGGAAATCAGTCAGTTGAGGAGGCGACATGGGAGACTGAAGCTGATATGAGAAAATTTTATGCTTACCTCTTTGATGATATGGATGCTGAGCTTTAGAGGACTAAAGCTTTATAAGGAGGGAGGGATGTAAGATCCAAGGATCTTGAGTCCTGGTAAGCATTATTTTTGATTTAAATAAAATTATTGACTGTGTTATTACTCTTGTGTGTTGATTGTTAATTTATAGTTAATTAATTAGAGCTTAATGGTTGTTAATTTTAATTAATTAACTAGCTTGTTGGACGTTAATTAACTGGTTTAATGATTATTAAATTGTGATTTATATTGGTTGTTAATTTAGGATAAATTAATTAGACCTTATTGGATATTAATTAAATCCTTATTGGATTTGCGTTTAAGTGAAGTAATTAATTGGATGTTAATTTAAACTCTTATTGGATGTTCACTTAAACTAAGGGTTATTGGGTTACACTTAAATTAGATTTAAAATTTGAATTAGCTAGTTAAAGGGGTTAAAACCTATTTGAATTAATGGGTTAATGGGTTAAAAATTTAAAACCGAAATTTTTAGTTAGTAATTCGGTTAGGGTGAGATTATTGGCGATTTTTGGAGTCTTGAGAAAACTTTGGGCGACGGCTAGGAAGAAGGAGGCGACTTTGGTGTTCTTGGAATTTTGAGGTGATTTTCTTCATCTTCTTCCCTTGGCGATTTTCTTTGAAGTGAAGAAATTTCCTTGGCAAGTTCTTGGAGATTCCTTGGGCGACTTAAAGACTTTAGGCGATTTTGTAGAGGTTTTTCACCTTGGTGTTCACGGTTCAAGGTGAGTGGGGTGTCTTAATTGAGTTTTGTCCACTTAATCTTGTTAGATGATACCATTATTTGTTTGGAATCTTTGCATGCTAAAACCGAAAACCCAAGATTTCACCTTGTTATGAAAACCTAAATTTCCATGTTTAAAACCGAAACTTTGATGTTAGTTATGAAAACCAAAACAAAACATAATCTTGATGATTGTTTAACCGAAATTTTGTATAGGTAGGTATCTCATGAAAACCGAAACTTGTAGCATGAAATTTAAGGTATTTTATAGGGAATTTTGGTAGCATTAAATCATTGAATTTTTATATGATTTTGGTAATATTAAATCAGTGATTTTGTAGTATGAAGTTCATGTTAATCAAGGAGTAAATTAAATAGATAATATGTATGAAAACCGAATTTGTGATAATATAAATGGAAACCGAATTGTTTGTGAAAACCGAATTTTGATGTTTGTAGTTACATGGGGTAATTTGTAAAATTATATGGATATATGTTTTAGTTTTATGTAATTTTTATGAATGCTAGTTAAATGCAATGTTATTTATTTGTTTGAGAAACTTGGGTGTTAACTTAGTCAGATTTGACTAAACAAATCAGCATGAAATCTAAGGACTACACTATATTATGTGATATTCGAATATGAAATATTATGTGTTTATTATGTGATTTATGGGTTAAGTGAATCTTGAACAATATGTGTTATGTGATGGATTATGTGAATTTTGAATATTATGTGTTATGTGTTGGTTAGGACTATGGCTAAGTGTAACCGTGTACTCATAGGATAGTCCTTATGTGATATGTGAAGGGTTAGATTTCAGCCCTATATTTGATATGTGAGGGGGTTGATGTTCGGCCTACCTATTATGATGGGGGTTGATGTTCAGCCTGCCCGATATGATTTTTGTGATGACTATCCTAGAGTCTAGTTGACACTTAGGAGTCCACCTTTGTGAAATATGAAATAAGATATGTCTGTTGTCCAGTAGGAACCTTTTGGGAGAACGGGTTTTGACGCAAAGTGCCATGTCTTGGTCGGACAGGGGCCACCTCTTGATGTCATTACTCTTTTATGTTATGGGGTGATATAAGACGCAAAGTGCCATGTCTTGATCAGACAGGGGCCACCTCTTGATGTCATTACTCTTTTATGTTATGGGGTGATATAAGACGCAAAGTGCCATGTCTTGATCAGACAGGGGCCACCTCTTGATGTCATCACTCCCATTTTGTGATATGGGGTGTCGTAGAGCAAAGTGCCACGTCATGACCTGGCGGGGGCCACCTCTTGAATCTACACACAATCTATCGATGTGTTATGGGGTGATAGAGCAAAGTGCCACGTCGTGACCTGGCGGGGGCCACCTCTTGATTCTACTCACTATCCATGTTTATGTGTTGCACGAGATTTTGCAGCTCCCAGTGCTTTGGCCAAGCCGGGTTAGACCATATTGGTCACTACTGATTATGCTGGACAACTAGGTTAATTAAGTATGGTGTGTTTAGTTGGTCTAGAATATATGTGTTTAATTGGTTTAGAGTAAAACTCTAGAACCTGAGTTTGTTATATGCTAGTGTGAACATCTGACTGTCTATATGACTTCTGTTTCTTTATTTTGTTATATGTTGACATAATGTTCCTGTTAAAGATTTTTAAAATAATCTGCCTATATTTTTGAATGTATGTTCTGGATGGTCGGTTTAGACTATCCACTCACTGGGCTGTGTAGCTCACCCCTCACTATTTTCAGGCATAGAGCAGGGGCGTATTTCTTGAGTGCATTGGCGTGGATAATTATGCTATTTGCTGTTTTAAGAACTTTTGTGCTTAATTCTTGGGGCCGGTTGTGGCCTTAACATGAATTATATGAACTATGTGAACCATGTGAACTATGTGAATTGTGTTGCCGGTTATGGCAGTCTTATGAGTTTGATTTTTGTGTCACCGCGGGCTTCAGCCTGGTTTCGGTGTTTGGTATGAGTTTATAAAATCGACTTTGTGGCTTTGCTTTGAATTTCTAATCGAATCGTATTTATGCCATCGGATTTGATATAACTGTTGCCTTGCATATGTCTAGTGCAAGGATTGCGTGGTGGCAGGTACCTTTATGTGATTTATGAGATTTGTGTTTTGTGAATTTGTATGTATGGATTTATGGAAATTTTTCAGATCGTGTTTTCTTGAACTCGGTTTTACCTAGCATATGATCGATCTTATATGAAACATCCTGTACCGTTCATGAATTGTGTCATTAGTTTGGGGTTAAGATAACGGGATGTTACAGATACAATTGACAATAGTTTGTGGTTCTATATGTGACACAAGATCAGATCTAATGATTCAATAAACTTACTCTTATAGCATTGTCTCTTGAACCATAGAACAATGGTCACATCCAAAAGTCCATGGACTATTGGGATCATTGTCCTTTCAGGATTATGATACATGTGAGCCTAGTTCAAAGGAACAATATGACAGATGCTGCTTTCACCAAAAGGGTGGAAAGGAGTAGTGACTTGTTGGATCTATTACACAGCGATGTAAGTGGACCCATGCAAGCAAACACTAAGAGGAGTTATATATACTTCACTGAGTGTGGGTATGCCTTACGCAACCCAAGAACTTTGGAAAATTCCGAGTAGTGACTTGTTGGATCTATTACACGGCGATGTAAGTGGACCCATGCAAGCAAACACTAAGAGGAGTTATATATACTTCACTGAGTGTGGGTATGCCTTACGCAACCCAAGAACTTTGGAAAATTCCAAGAAGTTCACAAATGAAGTATTGAGTCAAAGAGAAGGATCTATTAAAGCACCTTGATTGGATCAAGATAATTAGTGGAGAATTTGATGACCTTCCTAAGAAGTGTGGAGTGATCTCACAGCTTTCTTAGTACACCACTGTGTGGTAAATTTCAAAGAAAGAAAAAGGAACACATTGGATGTGGTTCCAACTTTGAATAGTCATGCAAATATACTACTATGTTGCCATGCAAACAGATGTACTGCTACTCCATAAGAAAATGTCTAAGTTAGCTTTTGAGTTAAGAACTGCAAATGTCCCATTTCTTCAATGGAATTGGGAATGTAATGTGCAGTGATTCAAAAAGTATGTGTTTGTGGTGCACTATAGAGTGCTAATTCTATCCCAAGGAGAACAAAATATTTGTTGCTCAAACTGCTGTCTCTCTTGAGAAAGTATTTCTCTTGAAAGAAGCCAGTGGGAGTAGATCTGATTTGGACAAGGTCCAGAATCAACCACAATATAATTAGACACAGATGGAGAGCAAAATCTCACATACAGGTTGAAAGTCAACCTGAGGTTCAAGTAACACAGGAATAACATAAGTCTGGATCGATTCGATTTGCTGGGCATGACGAATTTCTCATCAAGCATGAACCTAAGACTTATGAGGAAATGGAAGCGGTCGGTGGACCAGATTCCAAGAAATGGCTAAGGGCCATGAGAACCATAATGGACTCCATGTCTGCTAATCAAGTCTGGGACTTGGATAAGCTGCCATAAGGGGTAATTCTCGCAGGCTATAATAAATCTTCTAGGAAGATAGACATGGAAGGTAACATTGTTACCGTAAAAGACAAGCTAGTGAACAATAATTTCAGGCAAATCCACTAGGTGGATAAAAATGAAATTTTCACCAATAGCTGAGCTTTAAGTCCATTAGGGATCTGCTTGTTGTAATTGCATGATCAATTATGGCATCTTGTTATGATAACTGCTTTTCTTGCAAGGACATCTGAAAAGATATCTATAAGGAAATAGCCAGAAGGTTTTCATATCAAGGCCATATAGATATGCATGATGTTATGCAAGCATGGTTGAAAAAGCTCGTGTTTACAAGAAGATCAGTGGGAGCACCTTATTAATAATATTTCTTGTCTAGATGATTGAAGATATTCTCCTCACGAGGAATAACATCTCAGCTCTTCACATGGTGAAGAAAAGGTTTGATATGTATTTCGAGAAGAATGATCTAAGGAATGATGCCTACATCCTAGGCATGAGGATCTATAGAGATCCAAGAAAGTCATTGCCCTTTAGTCAATCTATGTTCATCCAAGAGTTTCTGGAGAGGATTATATTGGATGATTCCAAATACTGATACCTTCTAGGAAGATATGGTCTAAAGTCTCTCAAAGATGTTGTAGCCTATGGCACAGCTGGAGAGTATTAACATGGGTCCAAAGTCCTGATACATTATATGTAGGATGGATCATGTTTTGAAGACCATTTCTGGAAAATGCTTGGAGCATAGCCAGCAAATTTCAATCATATCTTAGTGTTTAACACTAGATAGCTGTGAAAGCAATCCTTACACATATACTTGGGAAGTATAAAGGATTGGAGTCTAGTCTATAATAGACAGGAAAGAATTTTGCGTACAGGGGTACACTGACACTTTGTTCCAGTCTAGTGACTATTGATCACAGCCAGGAGTTGCGCTTTGCCTTGTTATGGTGTTGTGTGCTGAAAGAGCATTATGCAAACCAAAGTGGCAAAATTCTACAAATAAGGCTGAGTACATTGCAGCTCCTTGTGGCAGCCAAGGAGGCAGCTTCATTCATTTGAACTTGATCTAGTTCATAGTGCTTGATGGTCCAGTATAGTTCTTACTGGGACCATAGCATGAGAGAAGGAACTTAATGCTCAAGTATGTATTGCAGCATATCATCTGATCTTAGAGATCATGGATAAGGATGATGATCAAATTTGTTAAAATAAACACAAAAAGCAATCTGGAAAAACCCACTGACATAGCCTCTGGCGCAGCGGAAGCTAAATGGGTCATACTAGAGACATTGGAACTGATCAAACATCAGTTGCCCTTGGTCTTAGTGCAAGTGGGAGATTGTTGGTGTATATGCCCTAAAGACCAATGTGTGGACATGGTCAGGCATTGGTTGAATGTACTTTGATAGAACTATTACTCTTTATATAGGCATGGTCGTTATTATGCAGACTTCTCTACCTGCGTTGATGTATTGAGTTGCATAAATAATGTCCCAGGAGTTTGGATTGGATCCATTCTCATAAGCTATCCCCAGACAAGGTACCTTAGCAGATATGGGACAGCTTTGGTACATGTGAGACTGGTGTATAGGCTGGTTAGGTGCGGGGCACAGTAACGCAGACATACAGGTGCATTGGATGCACTGGAGTGATCCACCGTGAGGATTGACTTGTCTAGTCAACAAGTCAATCTCACATGCAAGAGGTTTGCATTGATCCTTAGACTTGAGGTATTCATGTCTAGACTTGATGAAGTGTATGCTTTAATACAGTCTTACGTCTCTCCGTAATTGGGAGATCAAAACGACTGTCATTGCGCATGTCATAAGTCACGTAGAGACATGGATGACCAATAGTAGGATTTGCCCCTTCCTTCCGAGGAAGCATGATATCCACCTCGGGGCGCCCCACCTTATTGGTGCATGACAGGAAAGTGTGGCCACACTTGTTGAGTCATGACCATTGCATTGGATAATAAACTTGAGACTAATCCAATGGCAGGATATCAGCTTAGGCAAAGGGATCTGTAATGCAATGGGAATCCTCGTTGCTTGTTAGGAGTTGTTGCCATAATGACTTAAGTCCTATGACATGGGTAGTAGTGATGTGTTGCTAGATACCCCTCACTACTTATGATGTTTACATCATTGCCATTGTCATATGGATCCTACGGGGTCACACGCAATAGACTCTTGACGTTGCTTTAATCAGAAGCCTTAGGATCAAGTTATTGGATAACTTGGATCCATTTGGAAGATTTCATCAGCGCCAATGGGCCTGATGAGTTGGAAGAAAGTTATTGGAGCCAAACTTCATTTTGGCAGGTTGACCCAAAATTGACCTAGATTGGTCACATTTGGATTAGGGTTGCATTTGATTAGATCCAATGGCTTAATCAACCCACGCCATGAAGTTTGGGCTAGCTCATTATCCAATGAGGCCCAATAATTAGTTGTCATGAAGAGGAATTAGCTTAAAAGGGTATAATGGGGAGAAATCTCACCCCATTGGCGCCTAGGGGCATAATGGGGTGAGGGGGGCGCCTTTGCTTCATTATGGAAGTAAAGGGCGCCTAGCCCTTCTTCCTTGGAAGGAATACTTGCCTCTAAGGTAAGTCTTGGGGCTGATATGGCTTGATGGCTCTTTTGGAAAGAGCTTGGGCGCATATGGATAGTAGGGTAAGGTATATGGTAATGTCTTGGAGACTTACCTTACCTAAAACCCTAGTTTCTCCCAAAATTCTTACCCTAGCCGAAACTCCTCATGCTTGTTGCGCCTTGCCTTCCCTTGGATGGAATGCATGCATCTAAGGCATGTCTTGGGCTGATATGGCCATTGGGCAAATTAGGATAGGTTGAATGAGGTTTATGGTAAAGTCTTGAAGACTTTCCTTACCTCAAGACCCCTTTATCCTAGCCGCCCACTTGGCATGATCTTAGCCATTGCCTTGCCGCCTCTTGTCCTATTTATAGGACCCCTTACCGCCCCTTCCATGGTTGGACTTTAAGGAGGCGTGAACACACATAGAAGGGAGAGAGAGCAAAGCAAAGGGCGACAACAAGGTGGTGCAAACTTCTTCCTTGGAGCCGCAAGTTCTTCCTCTTCCTCTCTTCTTGGCGCAAGGATTCTTTGTGCTTGGTGGCGTCTTCTTGTCACAAGCCCTCATCGTCCCTTGGCCATAGGCGCACCTTGGAGGTGGCGCAAGCAAAGAAGAAGAGGGAAGTCCTTGGCGGCATCATCTTCCCTATCCCCTCCTTGGCGCAACTTCTCTTGAAGGTGGCGCAAGTGGAAGTGAAGGCTTGATTCTCTTCCCGAGGCTAGCACCGAGCGTGGAAGGGAGCAACGATCAAGGAGTCGACGAGTGGATACTTGTAGAGGGCGAACACTTGGGCGCCTTCAACATGGCTTCGACATCTAAACAAGCAATAAAGGTACTAACCCTAACACATCCTTGTGTTCTCTCACTCGCAAGGATCCTTAGGAAAGGAATGTGTTTCGGGTGTAATACTTCTTCCGCTGCGTCCTGGGACTGCAAAATTTTAAAATTACACCCGGCATTCCCTAACAGACTGAGGCATTATTTATTAATAGTCTGGATCTATTATTTTTAGATGATGCACCTTCTCTATAGAAGGAGAGGCAGCGCAACATCTCCCATTCAGTACATTCATATCTTGGGACAAGAGATCCTAACTAATACCTGCGCGAGAGCCAAAATATTTGTCTTAGAACAGACGACTTCATCATCACCTCTAGTAAGATTGTTTCATTATTGTATTATGTATTTGCATGCTTCATTAGAATTACATGCTAGGATTAATTGCGACAACATTCTGGGGGAAAGGGAGGATTTTGAGCTTCTACCCTCGCAATATTGCACTCTTGTGCCACCCGCTTGGCCTATAGGGTGGTGCTCACATAATACTTTTGAAAAGTCTTTAACTCTAAATATTGTGTTCCATGTACATGAGATCCATAGGAACATTGTTAGTGGGTCTCTCCTTGTTAAAATGGTTTTAAACTTATGTTAGATTTAGATGCAAATAAAGTTGTAATCTCCAATGGAGACTCTTTTATTATAAAAAAAATTTCACTTGTAATGGATTATTTTAATTGAATATCAATTTTTTTAAAATTAGACACTGTCTCAGCCTCCCACTACCTTAATTACTAAATATTCTGATAACTAACATGGTAGATGGGGACATGTAAACTTTAAATATCTAACAAGAATGAGATACTTGAACCCTAGTGATAAATATGAGCTTTGCGCTCAAGCCAATCAACCTATAAAACTATTCAATTCAATACCAAATAAAGAGACTAAACCTCTAGAACTAATTCATTCGAATGTCTATGACTCAAATAGAGATCCTACAAGAGGTGGTAGTAAATATTTTGTAACCTTCATAGATAATAGTACAAAATGCAAGGGATCATAACCTTCATAGATAACAGTTCAACCTCAGTCAAGCAACTTTAGCAAGGCATGATGTTATTAAAGGGCCATTGTCTTTGAGATTGTAACCTAGCACACACAACCAAAACTCGCTAAAAATGCAAGGGATTAATGCAAACCTGGGAACGACCTTGGGTATACATTGTAGTTGTAGGAACATGCTTCATTGGCTCTCAGGATGATGAAACAACTTATGGCCTCTCTGGCCAACTCAAAGATTCTAGAGCTGCAGGCGATTCTCACTACTTTAGTAGAGCACAAGGAGAGTAGAATTTTGTGCAGAGGTAAGATAAGATTTCCCTCAATTTTACTTTGTCTATTTGCTAAAAATAGAGACGAATTACATAAAACCTAGTCATTGGAAAGAGCACATACAAGGGCGAGCATGTCATTGCCATTGCTACCCATTATGAATTCAATAAAATCTCACACAATTTAGATTTGAACTGAGTTCCCCTTTAGTTAGTTTTGTTGCCCTCGAATTCGGCTAGGTCGAAGTTGTGTAGATTGAAGCTCTCGTCAAAGCAAATTCAGCATGAATATACATTAGTTTTTATTTTAATTTATTTTAATTATAAAAATTGAATTAAAATAATTAAAAATCCTATAATTTTTTAAAATTTTAAAATATTGTTTTTGAATTTCTAAGATATTTTTGGATGCATAGATCTAAAATTTGGGCATAACAATATATGTATGTATGTATTTATGTACCACTTTAATACTTTATTGAACTTCTAAATAAAGAATTAAAAATATATTTACAAAACAATTATAGAGGTGTAACTCATTAATTTTCTTATAAATTACTAAATATTTTTACATGCATTATTAGTATATTAAAATAAAAAAATTTAGATTTTATCACAAGGATAACATTCTTTACTTGTTATTATTATAAAATACATGAATTAAAATACATTATAGAATGTGCAAGTTCAAGTAAAATTATGTTTCTTTCAACTTTTATAAATGGTTTCATAGTCATTTTTGTCTCTACATAGATTCCATACTTTTCCAACATGATTATTTGTGTTAATTATATAAATTGAATATTTGACATGTAATATAAATAGCTATAATTCTTATGTTCTAATCTATGTTCCTATGAAGAAGAATAAACAATATAAATATCAAGAATAACATTTATTTCATTGATAAATAATTTAAATATGCCATAAGTGGAGTATTATTTTCCCAAATACTATGTTTTTAATTACAATAACTTTATATGCCTCTAAAAGAATCTTAAATCCATTCTTATATTATAGGTTGGCATAAAGCAAGTTCATTCTAGTACCAAGTACATGAAAAGGAGATGAAATTAAGTTCCACACTCTATCTCCACTATAATACTCCTATGGTTGCTTAAATTTCAAGGGCTTGCATTTTTTTTTGTCACATCCTTTCTTTACTAATATTCTTTTATATAGTTGGTTTTCTTTTATATAATATCTTCACATTAAAATTGTTTTGAGGACCACTAGAGGAATTTCCCACATTTGGAGGAATAGAGACTTGGTTCACTTTTGAACCCAAATTTATTTCATCTATGGTTTGATTATCACATTAAATTTGCTAAGTGTGTGGTGAACTTCTTTATTATATATGTCTCACTAGAGTGTAAGATTTTCCTTCTATAGTCATTCCAATTTGAAGAGAGTTTTAATAGTAGATTGCATTAGAAATTTCAATTTGCAAATTAGTCATTTAAGAAACAAGAATCTCCAAAACTCTTGGTTGATCTATAATAAGCAAAAAAAAGAAAGAGAGTTAATTTGAAGTATTTTGATGCCAATAATCTATATGTACTTTCTTCATGTGATTGTTTTTAGATTCAAGTGCATTATATACCTATTTTGTTTCTTGTAATTTTGATAGACATCATATAACCTACTTGTAATAAAGTTGAGAATGTAATTTCTACCCAACATCTCGGGAAATTATGAAAACCTATTCATGTGACATGCCAAATAATAAGGCTTTCTCATGGATAGACCATGCTAATTGAAACCTAAGGCATTAGATGACTACAAAAACTCCTCTTCCTTTGGAACAATCAACTAAGCCCTTTTAGTGTTGGCCTTCTTATTTGGAATGCCACATGTCTACTAGTAGGAAGCTAGGTAGAAAAAAAAAGAATGAAAGAAAGGTACTACAACCACTTTTGCTTTCATGGTATCAAAATATGTATGTACACTCTCTAGAATCGGCTATAAATTTGTGTCTAGGAAATAGAAAATGTTCTTCATGGTGAGAAGCCAAGAAATCTAATTGTGTCGGTATGTGTAGTTTGTGCCATCGAACTAATGTAGTTTGATACGATTGTGCAGTCATGTTATGATTTAAGTCTGCTTCCATCATGAAGAATGCCTCTAGAAATGTTAGAAAAATCTAAAATTCAATGTGGCTTGGAAATCTCTTTGAGAAACAGACACAGAGAATTATATTAAACTTGAATAAACATTGAGATTGATTCCATGCATGGTACGAAATTATTATGATATGCTGAATGCATTACCTCATTAAGATATCTTTTATGATCCTGTCCAATCATTCTAAACTTTTGAAACCTTATGATTGGAATGTTTGAGAATGTTGAATTGATGGGTCACACATCTGAATTAAGTAAGGATTGCATGCTAGTGGTGTACACATGTTTTTCTATTGAAGCATATAGACTTGTTCATTCATTCGATGATGCCATATTATTTGTTGGGTGATGATCACAAGTGTGAAGTTATATGGAAAAAAAATGAGAACAAAAAGTAGAACAAAAAAAACACAGTTCTATCTCGAGTGTGACATGCAACTACTCCTCTAACCTAGTATGCACAAAGTAACCGAGGCGGCATTCGACCCATGTTTGTGTTTCATGTCAAACATGCATAAACAGTCACGAATTCATTTTGCACACCTAATGGAACCTAGCAGAATAACCATGGCGGCATTCGACCCATGTTTGTGTTTCATGCCAAACGTGCATAAATAGTCATGAGTTCATTTTGCACACCTAATGGAACCTAGATGAATAACTGGGGCGGCAATCGACCCATGGTTGTGCTACATGTTAGTAGGCTAGAGGAAGTTAGGTAAGCTCTAAATGTGTTGTCGGTTGAGTGATACGTCCGCAACTGCACAGATTTATCGAAGTAATAAAATTTAGATCGTTCCCTCAAGGATTAGGCGGTCGAGTACCAACTATTTGATTCATCTAAATCTAGGCTAATCAAGTCATTGATTGTTTTGGGCTCTAAGCACGAGAAAGCAATGGAAACTGTGTTTAGAGAAAATCAAGTTCTGAAAGATCGGGACTCGGGGCTTTGCCACACGGACAATTAAGAATCTTATGAAAATAACTCTTTGAATAGACAATTATGATCATGAAAGGGATTTTTCCTAAAGTACGGATTACCCCCTCCCGAAGCGTAACCCGGTATCTAACTACGCTAACTTCCTACTCTTATGACAATTAGCGTACCTAGACCCAATAAGTTCTATGAAAAACCTTATAAAATCTTCAAAAGAATCTAAACTACTCCTGTGATTGGATTCGTAGCTTTAATTAGAACAAATCTGACGTTGCGATTCACCTCCCGGTTCTTCTTGCAACGTCTAAGATGCAATAAACTTGTCCAGAGTAAACTACGGATTTAACACAATTCTAATCAAATCATGATATAATGATCATGGCAAAGAGTAAAAATACAGTTTTTACTTCATAATTATCAGCGGGCTATCCCCTAAATCCTGAAATAAGAATTACTCGCTCATATTCATAATTGACAGCATATCAATTGAATGAACGAGCATTAAATCCTCACAAAATTACAAGAATTTCACTAAGAAGATGATTAGAAAAGCTTCCCCTAGATCTGGAGATGAAGAGGAGATGATCAATCATCGCTTTTGCGTGAAAATCTAGCCGAAAATCACCTTGGAACCGATTCTTGCCTCAACAGCCGCCACCACTTCTGTTCGTCCGAAAAGTCCTACTTAACCCTCCAAAAATTGAACCTCTTATACTTTGATCGTTTCGGAACCCTTCAAGAAATGAATATGGAGAGTTTGGTTCAAATCCGATTTGATTTGGAGTCGAATTGAGTGAAAAACTCGAAGGGGCGGAAACTTCCACGGCCCGTAATGTGTTTACGGCTGAGGCCATAATTGTTTATGTGAATAAGGCTTTTTGTACACAGAAAGTTTCACGGAGCGTGAAGGCTTCACGGCCTCACCCGTGAAAGTTTTTGTGAACTTTTTAACTTAGCCGATTTTCAACACCCTTTGAACGCAGAATTATGGCCGGCGGAGATAATTATGGTCAAGGCCGTAAACTCCAAATTTGACGTGCAACCTCGTGATCTTCTTGCGAATTGTGTAATGCTTCAAAACTTGGAAAATCCATCTTTTTTGAGTCATTTTACATGTATTTTCATTAAAAGCAAGAAAAGTGAAGATTCTATACCAAGTGTAGCAAATAAGCTAAAAATTAGCATAAAATCGTAAAATAAGCACGAAATATCATACAAAATATAGGTAAAAATGTGATGTAAATACAACGCATCAAAATACCCTAAGCTTGAAATTTTGCTTCTCCTCAAGCAATATTCTAATATATATGGAGAATGTAAAGATAAGGAACACTCTTTGTTTACCCATTAATAATGTCCTTAGTCCACAAATTTAAGCAGTCAATCTATCAGAACTTAGGAAATTTATGAAATAATATGGTAGAATCTCAAAACTTTACAATCCAAGATGGATAAAATTCATAATTCATGTCATAACATTCAATCCTCACTTACTAAGTATCAAGTATTCTCATCTTAATAAATCCACGTCACTTAATAGATAAAACTTCCACTTCAAGAATTTTAGAGATGTTAAAGATAAGAGACTTTTAATGCAATTTGGTCTTTAAACGGTTATGTGCCTTTTCCTATTAGCATCATAACATTGTTTAAAGTATACAACAGAGCAGTATAATTTAACTCATTGTCTCAATCCTAAAGTTTGTGAAGTTGTCCACTTGACCTATAGATTTCTCTTTTTCTCCATTTTTATTCTATCATTCATTTTTTTTAATATCTGGAGAAAGCCGGTCAGTGGCATGATATCTAAATCATTAACGATCTTTCTTCATGAGGGATAAATATTTACTTTTAAGATTTTCCCTCTGTTACTTGATCGCAACAGATTTAAAGTATAACAAACAATGGTATAATATAACTCATGACTTTAGACGACTCAACCAGAGGAGTTGGAGCAATCTCAATTTAAAGAAATATCACTTATTTTCTAACATAAAAAGTTCTCCATCAAATAAAGATAGAAAAATTAAACTTCAAGTAAATTCTACTATGCAAGTGTCTCGTGAATGTACAACAAATCAGATATGTATTTTATCAATACAAGAATTAAATTTACTCAACAATTTAAGTCTCTATGAAATTTCAAAAATTCTTAAGTCATCAGATCAAACACTCAAAATGTTTCCTAAGTTCAGAATTAAAGATAAAACAAACTTGTGTATCCTTAAGAATCATACACATTCAAAATATATATCTATAAAGCTTTAAAGGAAAAAAGAAAAACATGAAGGGACACCCTAGACTTAAATCGTTACATGTGTATAAACATTAATGTAATGAATGAAGGCTTTCGAAAATTGTTTTTGCAAGAGTTTCCTTTATAATGTGAACGAAAACCTGTACAATTATATCAAGAGATGGAAACATGACCAAGAAAAATCCAGAAATTATATCACAACTAAGAAATCAACAATTTACACTATAAACAAGTTTCAAATATCCAATACCGTCATGTTTCACTATCAAAATCACATTCTACCATTTCAGAATCACTACTCATTTCAAATATCAAACTATACCAATTTTACTTAAAAGATAACCAAATCATCACCATAGCATCACAGACTACCACAAATCATCACAGATACATGATAAGCACCCAATATGTACAATACCATCATAACCCAACCATGTACAGCATCCTAAAGTCCAATACCATCATATATATACAATACCATCTAGAATGTAAGATATCAAATGAAACTCCAAATATACTACACAATATCAAAGTACAACACACAAACAAAAATAAAACATAAAAAGTATAGAGTGCACGCTGCATCAGCATCAAGTCTACTAAGTCCTGCTCAAGAAAATGCATGTAAGATATGTCTAAGGCATAATGAATGATAAAGATATAAGCATGGAAATAAATAAAGATCAGAGATGCTCACAAGACTCATCAATCAGTCTCTATATGCTTAGAATCCTCCTCCTCGCCACTAGTATGCTGTGTCGATGAAGATGGGAGACGTCGCCACAATAACTCCTCGATTGCGTGCAGGGACTCAAGTGTCCTCGTCTGACCATGCTCCAAACACGATATGTCATCGCACATCCTCCACTGCTCGGCTCATATCTGCTGTAAAGAAGAGTCTGGTGGTGCTGAAGTAGATGGTCAAGCAGATGTAGACGGTCCAACAGGGATGGACGGCTCGACTAGAGGTGCTAACTCTGAAATCCTCGGTGGTGAATGATGTGAAGCTGCCTCTCTAAGACCTCCCCCACCTCGTGTGGGATCCACGATCCAATTCTGCTGAACACGAACCGTAGTGCGGTTCATGTTCAGCAGCCTCATGGTGATATATGTATGCCAAAACATAAGATGATACGAGCTCCCCAACCTCGTAAACATCTTAATAGCAACGCAGGCGTCCATATCCAATATGGGATTGCCCTTCGCCTCATTCAACCCCGAAGGGTCAATGCCGAGAGCAAGGACAATGACAGTAATCATACCACTCATCACTAAAACTCCCCTCCGCGCCCTAGCTACCTGATGAATCTGCTTCACAAGGTAAAATGGGGTGCTGGCGCGGAATCCGGTAAACATGGCCTATAGGAGGGTTGGCCCTTAGTGCCATACTCTACGATGTCTACACAATGCACAGAAATCGTGAGAGGGTCTTGAGACGAGGGAAGTCAAATCGCTAGGAAAGTATAGCAAGAAAAATGGGAAATCGGTGCGAATTCATTTCGAGGCAATACTAATTCGAGAGAAATCCAACAGCACCCAAAATTACTGAAATTCACTCACTAAACTACAGAGCAATTTTAAGAATAGCACGAACGGGGTTTGTGGATCACGAGATTAGCTCGCGCGCCTATGCACCTGTGAACAAACCAACGAATAGGGAAGCCGTCCATGACTCCGACGCTCGGATGCTCGTGGGTGAAAGGGCGAAAGAAACTCAACACGGAAAGAACATCTTAAATAGGTGAACTTGAGCCACCCGGAACAGTGGGATTTACTTCTCGAAAAGTAGGAAACACGAGCAGGAAACACTTCGAGTCAAGACACCGGTCGCCAACTCTTATAAGTTCTAAAGACGATGCTACTTCGTCTACCACACAAGTTGGAGGCACTCTTGCTCACCAGGAGAACTCTACCTCTAAGAGAACTAAGGAACACAACACCCCAGCCTCCTCTTTTATAGAACAACAAGGGACGGAACAAGACAAAGCAGAAAAGACAAACAACTTTAACAACTAACTACTCATGCAGGCCACAAAGGTGGTCAAGCTGCTACTACAAGACAAAGCAAAACAAACTTCTACCTAATATTCTATGAAGCTGGCGCATGGTCTTCTGGTCTTCGTACGGAGGTGGTTGGGCGATCAGATGCATTCGGAGCATACCACGACAAAGCAGCAGAATTTGGACGTCGTGGGCTGGGTTACGACGGATGTGGCATGCTCTTAGGCTGTGTTGCTAAGATGATTGCGGGGCCCCTCAGGTGTTGGGCCTTCAGGTGGACAGCCTCCTAGGCCCTTGAGCAGAAGGGCCTTGGTGTGGATCGACAATGGGTTGATCACTCATACAAAATGGTCCGGTAGTCAAGAAGTGCGTTGAGATCGCCGTACCTCCACCATGTTGGGCTCTTTCGGACCCTCCATGGAGGGCTCAACGTGGTACAGAGGGTTGTGGACATCAAAACGGGGTCGTCGGGGTAGTTCGGTGACTTCTTCGGGTAGTTGTCCGCAGGACTCACGGGGTGAGGTTTTCGTCGCTGGGTACCGCGAGGAACATACTGTGGAAAATTTAACTTGCACATGTGAAGCTACCACTGAATCGAGTGGTTGTCCGCAGGACCCACGGGGCGAGGTTTTCGTCGTTGGGTACCTAGAGGAACTTTCTGTGGAAAATCTGTCTTGTGCAACCGGTAGTTGTCCGTAGGACTCACGGGGTGAGGTTTTTGTCACTGGGTACCGCGAGGAACTTTTTATGGAAAATCTGACTTGTGCATGTGAAGCCGCTTCTGATTCCAGAATTTCTCTGGGTAGTTGTCTGCATGACTCCGGGGCGAGGTTTTCGTCGCTGGGTGCCCCGAGGAACTTTCTGTGGGAGATCTAACTGACGCTGCTCCAGAGTCCAGAATCCATGGGCTGTGGTTCTCATCGTTGGGCACCCCGAGGAACTTTATGTGCCAAATTGAACTTTCTGGGTCTTTAGTACTGGATGCTCCTGCATCAACTTTCCCCCGTTTGGAAGAGTTCTCTGGACAACTAGGGGGAAGAGGCTCATCAGTATCCGAGGGCTCCTCCAAAGGACCGTAGAATGGAAGTAGATCTGCCACGTTGAAGATGGGGTGGATTCCCATGTCCTTGGGTAGGTCCAGCACATAGGTGTTGGAGTCGATCCTTCGCACCACCGCATAAGGGCCCATGTATCGTGGCTGAAGCTTAAAATGTACTCGGTGGGGAACATGCTCAGGGTGGATATGCACCCTTACCAGCTCACCTATAGAAAAGTGTTGTGGCCAATGGTGCTCATTGGCCCTCAAAGCATTACGAGTATTGCCCAAAAAGATTCGGTATCGAACTTCCTCATGCAAGTTAGCTATATGCTGAACGAAAGAGTATGCATGCTCGGAAAGGTGGGACTCCATGGGCAGGTCATGCAAGTCAATGGGTTTACGTGGCTGATGGCCTGAAACCACTTGGAAGAGACTAAGACCCGTATACCTATTGGCGGCACTATTATACGCGAATTCTGCCATAGGAAGGATGGTGTCCCAAGACCTCGGGTGGTCACCAATGAGGCATCGGAGCAAATTACCCAAACTACGGTTAACGACTTTGGTTTAGTCATCGATTTGAGGGTGGTAAGCTGTGGATAGCTTCAGAGTGGTGCCCAAGAGGGCCCGAAGTGATCGCCAGAAGTGGCTCACAAAGTGCGTGTCATGATCGAACACGATGGTCTTAGGGAGGCCATGGAGACGGACAATCTCCTTGAAGAAGAGATACGCTACGTGGGATGTGTCCGCTGTCCGCGAACAGGGGATAAAGTGGGCCAACTTCGAGAACCGATCTATAACCACGTTGATGGAATCGAAGCGTGAGGCGGTCCAAGGCAGCCCTAGGACAAAGTTCATGCTGATGTCGTGCCATGGAGCATCGGCCATAGGCAGCGGTGTGTAGAGACCCGTGTTTGGAGGACGAGGCTTGGCCGATTGACACGTGCCACAATGATGCACAATGAGCTCTACATCCCTGCGAAGGGATGGCTAAAAAAGGCATTCCTCGGCCATCTCGAAGGTCTTGTCGCGGCCATGGTAGCCGGCGACGCCACCGGCGTGTAGCTCGAGGAGCAGGTGGTCGCGAAGGGACGACCGGGGAATGCACAGATGATTCCCAAGGAAGAGATAGCCCTCACAGAGCTGATACGATGACTCGGGGTCAGGTGATGCAGTCAAGGCGGCATACGTGGTGCCGAAATCTGGACAGGTGGCGTACTCATCTTTAACGTGGTCAAAAGTATTGACCCGAGCACGCATAACACACAGAAGGTTCCGGACTCGACTCAGAGCGTCCGCAACAATGTTTTCTTTGCCCGCCTTGTGATTGATCACGAAGGAGTACTGTTGCAAGTACTTGACCCACCTGGCATGGTGGGCGCTCAACTTCTTTTGAGCATTTAGAAATGACAAGGCCTGGTGGTCGCTATACAAGACGAACTCTCGGTGGAGGAGATAGTGCCTCCACTACCGAAGCGACTGAACTATGGCGTAAAACTCCTTGTCGTAGGTCGAACAACGTTGGCGAGCAGCATTCAGTTTTTCACTGAAGAAGGCAACCGGGTGACCTTCTTGACTAAGGCAACCCCCGATACCAGTACCGGAGGCGTCACACGCGACCTCGAAGACTTTGTCGAAGTCAGGGAGGGGGAAGATAGGGGTAGTGGTGATGGCATCCTTAAGGGACTCAAAGCCGCGTTGAGTGGCCGTAGTCCACTCGAAGTCATCCTTAGACAGCCGTTGGGTCAGCAGGGTCACAAGTGTGCTAAACCCGCGAATTAAGCGACGGTAAAAGCCTGCAAGACCCAGGAAGCTACGAATATCAGAGACAATGCAAGGCTCGGGCCAGTGCCGAATGGCCTCGACCTTAGCGGGGTCGACAAAAAGGCCCTCATCGGTGACGATGCAGCCCAAGAAGTGGACTCGGTTGGTCATGAAGAGCACTTCTTCATGTTAAGGAAGAGGCGCTCCTTGCGCAGGAGGTCAAATGTAGCGCGAAGGTGGTCCAAATGGTCCTCTTGGGTCCGGCTAAAAATTAGGATGTCGTCAAAGTAGACGACCAAGAATTTGCCCATGTAGGGCTTGAGGGCTTGACTCATAAGCCGCATGAAGGTCGACGGGGCATTAGACAGTCCAAACGTTATTACAAGCCACTCATAGAGACCTTCCTTGGTCTTGAATGCGGTTTTCCACTCGTCGCCCTCACGAATGCGGACTTGGTGATATCCGCTACAGATATCTAATTTGTAAAACCAGGTCGCACTGGAGACTAGGTCTAGCATGTCGTAAAGTCACGGTATAGGGAACCTATACTTGACGGTGATCCGGTTGATGGCACGGCTGTCAACGCACATGTGCCACGACCTATCCTTCTTGGGCGTGAGCAAGGCTGGGACAGCGCAAGGACTCAAGCTCTCGTGAATGTACCCCTTAGTGAGGAGGTCATCGACTTGACATTGCAATTCAGTATGTTCGGTCGGGTTGAGATGATGGTGTGGCAGGTTGGGGAGGGGTGCTCCCGGGAGAAGGTCGATCTCATGTTGGATCTCCCTAGCTATGGGAAGACCATGGGGCAAGTCCTCAGGGCTAATGTCGGAGAATTCGGAGAGGAGGGCGGACACCTCAGCCTGAGGCGTCGTGCTCACGGACGCAACGGGATCTTGCGTTTCACGAATCATGAGCGCGTACATGACCTAGGATTCGTGGGCCTCGGGCACAAGTGCGGGGGCACGCATGAGGGTCACTCTAGCGGGGGTCGGAGGAGTAGGCACCGATGGAGTAATCAGTCCCTTAGATGTGGACATGCGAAGCTCCTTGGGCGGAACCAGGATCAAGTGCATTTTCTAGTCATTGTGGTCAAACATGTAAGTGTTCGACCGGCCATAGTGGGTTACATCCCTATCGTAGAGCCAAAGACGTCCTAAGAGGACGTGGGCGACATCCATAGTCGCCATGTCACACCACACCTTCTCACGGTAGGCCCCAAAAGCGATGGGAACTTGACACTGGTGGGTTACTAAAAGACTCGACGTGTCCACCCACACGATGGAGTTGGGCTTGGGGTGGGGTTCAAGGAGAAGACCAAAGTGCGCAATTGCGGTTCGCGAGACCACGTTCAGGCTACTACCCTCATCAATGACAATCTTAGACGAGTGTCCATTACACTTGATGTAAGTCGTGAAGATACTAGAGCGCCTCCAATCCTCGGATGGTGGGGTTTGGACAAGGGTGCACCACATGACCGCAAGCATGGTGTGACCCAACTCATCGCCACTCGTGTAGCACTCGGCCTCTACATCATGCTCTGCAGGCTCGCGGGCGACAGTGGCGACAGGGGTAGGGGTCATGTCCACGGTGGCAGACTTCTTTGGGCAGTCACAGGACAGATGGCCCGGCTGCAGGCAGTTGTAACAGTTGACTCGACTAGTCGGGCCAACAAGTGGGGCCTTCCCCTTCTCCTGCCAAGTGGGGCGAGAAGATGGGGCATCAGGGGCTGAACGCCTAGGGGAGTGGTAGGCCGCAAGCGCGGGCCATGGGTCAGAACGAAGCTCGTGGCGCTCGGGTTGAGAGTGGGCATGAGGAGGCCTGCCCAAATGAGGGCGCCTAGGGGGTCCGACTCGCTGCGCCTATTTGCAGCCCTAAGGTCATGCTCGATATCGCGAGCGCGCTGGAAGGTTTGGTCGAATGTCTATGAGCTATACATGGGTAGGGCGCGACGGATATCTACGCGGAGACCATTCCTAAACTTCGACAAAACTAATTCGGGGTCCTCCTATAAGTTACACTAGAGTTGTAACATTTCAAAGGTGAGGCGATATTCCTCGATGGTACCCGATCCTTGGTGCAGGCTACTATACTGTTCAAGGAGACACTGCCTATAGGAGGGGGGTGCGTATCGCACGCGGAGGCGATACCTCATTTCTTCCCAATTGGTGATGGGAGGAAGGGCTTGCTGCACATTTTGGCACTCCACGTTTGCCCAATGCAAACGCGTAGGGCCTTCGAGCAGGGCGTGCACATACCTAACGCGCGAGTGGGGAGGCCAGTCACTAAGGTCAAAGTAAGAGTCAACATATGCGACCCAATCCAAGAGCTGTGTGGGATCGAGACCACCCGTGAAGGGTGCGGGGGTGTTCTGAATGAAGTGGCAAAAGTCGTCATCCAAGCAAGGGCTCTCTACATGGTGTTTGGTTGGGCCCCTTTGCCCGGCCCAAGCGTGCTGAAAGCGATGATTAGGTTAGGGCCTTTGTGTGGCCCACACATCATCCTCATCTAGGGGTTCGTCCCCACAACCTAGGTCCCCCTGGACCTCATGAGGGCGTAGATGACCAGACTCATCCTCGAAAAGTCGCAGCCACCGGGGCACGGCCATCGGGGGCAACTCTCTAGTCGGTGGGGCTAGGTTTGCGGACGGAAGTGGGTTAACCGGGTTGGAGCGCCTATGCCCCGATGGCTCAGGGCGGCTTGCGAGGCTATGGATCCTAGCCATAATTTGCTGAAACATTGCGCTTGTATTCCCTTCGTGGGATTCCAAGCGCACGGACAACGAATCCAACTTGGCGTCTACACGCGCTTCAAGCACAGCCAAAGATTCTAAATGGGTTCTACTCCCTTCCGAGGGTTGGACCAACACTTGGGTTTCAGGGATGGTGTCTGGAAATTGGGATGACATAACTTGTGACCGTGTAGTCACCATGCACAAACAAGGCCGAAAATGACTAAGTATAGGATGCTGAAAACACGAAAACGGTGCTGAAATATGCTATGAAATGGTCGGACCGTGCGAACAATAAGAATCGAACGCGCAATGTCCTCTGATACCAAAATGATGTAGAAACTATAGAAGGGTTGGTCCTTAGTGCCGTACTCTACGGTGTTTACATAATGCACAGAAATCGTGAGAGGGTCTTGAGACGAGGGAAGTCAAATCACTCGGAAAGTATAGCAAGAAACATGGGAAATCGGCGCGAATTCGTTTCGAGGCAATACTAATGCGAGAGAAATCCAACGGCACCCAAAATTACTAAAATTCACTCACTAACCTCTAGTGCAATTTTAAGCACAGCACGAACGGGGTTTGTGGATCGCGGGATCAGCTCGCCCGCCTATGCACCTGAAGAAACCCCTTTCATGAGGGGGGCGCAAACCCTAAGCATGGCGCAAATAAGACTTTGCAAGCGGTAGCAAGGGTTTGATGATCTTTTGCATGTCATATGATCAACTATCATAGATTAAATAGATCAAGAGTAGATCATACCATAGCCATCTTTCGGATGGTCCCTTGGAGGAAGAGATCGAAGAGGGTCTCCTCCACAAGATGCGCACACAAGATGAGAATTGACTTGCTTCTTGTTGCTCCTTGTGCTAGCAAGGATCTCCAAGATGTCCTTGATCGAATGAAGGAAAAAGGAGATGATCTTGGCGTGGATGAACTCCTCCTTGTTCTCGTCAAAACTCTCCACACCGAGAAAGAGGCGTTGAGTTGAGAGAGAGACCAACGTTCTCTTCCAAAGTGAAGCGTTGAGAAACCATTTCCGAAACCTCCACTTCCAAAAATGGTAAGTCATCACTACAAGCGTTCATGTCTTATGAACCAAACCAAAACGCCAATTCGATTTAACCATGCGTTCAAACATATGTGAACCGGTTCAAATAGAATTCGGTCTAATTGATTTCGGTTCAAAGACCAAATTGAACCAAGCCAAGCCATGGTCTAAATCTCATCTGAACCATGAAGGTTCGAGATCTAACCGTACATCTCTTGATGCCTTTGATCTCACCGATCTAGCATCACTACTCTCGATCGAAGCTTACCGATCTCAAGCCCTAATCAATCAAACATGATCAGGCCAGATCTCACTTGCAATCAGAGTTTAAACTCCTTTAAACTGAACCAAAACAATTCAGTCCACACGATCTGACTCAAGTAAGCCATATCATCAAATTGTGCAACCCTGAGGGTTTCCTTTAAATGTCGGTAACGATAACTCACGTTATCACGATCAGTGAGGGGTATCTAGCAACACATCACTGTCTCCCGATATAAAGGAAAGAGTCTTCCAAGACCACACCCAAAACATAGCACAAGTGTGAATCCACTTCACTAGGCATGCATGTGTCCTTTGCCACTGGATGTTCTTATTGGACAAGCGTGTCAAGCCTGTAACTCCAATATGATGAGCATGATTAGACCAGATGAACATAGTCACCTGGGTATGGCCATACTCATTCTCAATCATCTCATTCAGGGGGGGCCCTTTAGAACATCACACTCCAATTAAGGAGATGGCAATCCTTTATCTATCACTAGTGCCCTAACCTGACTCAAGATCATTATCCAAGATAGTCTATAATCATTATATTTCAAATGATATTAAACCACCTCAAAACAATGACAATCATCATTTAGAAACACAAGTGATCTCAAGTCAGAGGACATGTGCCACTTGTAGCATAAGGATTATTCACATTGTGACAAGCAATTGAATATCCTAATAGGGTCTGTCCAGTACATCCAATGTACCTATGAGTCTACATCTTATTCCATGCTCGAAGCATCCTATAAGATTAGAACACACATTAGTCTCAATCATATCAAGGCTGTCTCATGTTCACCAAGATATCTCGACTAAGGACTTAACTGCATGTCAGCCTAGCTAAACAGCTTTGAGACATTATTCAGAAGTACACATATTGCAGCAGACAATGTAACAACCTGAATAACAACCATTGCCTTTATAAACAAAAGAGTTTATATACATGATACTCATGGAATCCCAAGGCCTCAAACATTAGCCTTAAGGGCATACCCCAACAGCACCTGCGAACAAACCAACGAATAGGGCAACCGTCCGTGACTCCGACGCTCGGATGCTCGTGAGTGAGAGGGCGAAAGAAACTCAACACGGAAAGAACGTCTAAAACAGGCAAACCTGACCCACCCGAAATGGTGGGATTTACTTCTCGAAAAGCAGGAAACACGAGCAGGAAACACTTTGAGTTGAGACACCGGTCGCCGACTCTTATAAGTTATGAAGACGATGCTACCTCGTCTTCCTCACAAGCTAGAGGCACTCTTGCTCACCAGGAGAACTCTACCTCTAAGAGAACTAAGGAACACAACACCCCAGCCTCCTCTTTTATAGAACAAGAGGGGAGGGAACAAGACAAAGTAGAAAAGGCAAACAACTTTAATAACTAACTACTCATGCAGGCCACAAAGGTGGTCAAGCTGCTACTACAAGACAAAGCAAAACAAACTTCTAAGTAATATTATATGAAGCTGGTGCATGGTCTTCTAGTCTTCGTACGGAGGTGGTTGGGCGATCAGACGTGTTCGGAGCATACCTCGACAAAGCAGCAGAATTTGGACGTCGTGGGCTGGGTTACGACGGACGTGGCGCGCTCTTGGGCCGTGTTGCTAAGATGATTGCGCAGCCCCTCAGGTGTTGGGCCTTCTGGTGGACAGCCGCCCATGCCCTTGAGCGGAAGGGCATCGGTGTGGATCGATAATGGGCTGATCACTCCTACAAAATGGTTCGGAGGTCGAGAAGTGCGTTGAGATCGCCATACCTCCACCTTGTTGGGCTCCTTCGGACCCTCCATGGAGGGTTCAACGTGGTACGGAGGGTTGTGGACTTCAAAACTAGGTCGTCGGGGCAGTTCGGTGACTTCTTCGGGTAGTTGCCCGCAGGACTCACAGGGCGAGGTTTTCGTTGCTAGGTACCCCGAGAAACATTCTGTGGAAAATTTAACTTGCGCATGTGAAGCTGCCGCTGAATCGGGTGGTTGTCCGCAGGACCCACGGGGTGAGGTTTTCGTCGCTGGGTACCCCAAGGAACTTTCTATGAAAAATTTGTCTTGTGCACCGGTAGTTGTCCGTAGGACTCATGGGGCGAGGTTTTCGTCGCTGGGTACCCCGAGGAACTTTCTGTGGAAAAATCTGACTTGTGCATGTGAAGCCGCTTCCGATTCCAGAATTTCTCTAGGTAGCTGTCACGGGGCGAGGTTTTCGTCACTGGGTGGCCCGAGGAACTTTCTGTGGGAGATCTAACTAACGCTGCTCTGGATTCCAGAATCCACGGGACGAGGTTCTCGTCATTGGGCACCCCGAGGAACTTTCTGTGCCGAATTAAACTTTCTAGGTCTTTAGTACTGGAAGCTCCTGCATCATATAGGTGTTGGAACTCGCACCTCAGTGTCATGTGGTATCTCGGATGCTGGAGGTGCTGTCTCTGGAGCCTCAAATGGCTCAGGTGCAACTGATGGTGAAGAATGCAGCTCTGGAATATCTACTGAAATCTCTAATAAATCAGCGAATATCTCATGAGATACCTCCTCATCATCTAATAACTCCTGTGTAGTAGCCTCAGAAACAGGCAGGTCTCCCTGAGCTGAAGCAGGTGGGGGGATCTCGGGGGTGTGAACAAAATCCTCTGGAGTGTCCGCCTCCATAGACTAGGTATCAGCAGGAGCGGCAGACTCTGTTAAATCTGAAGGGGGCTCAAAAACAGTGGCCTCCTCCACGTCCATAGGGGTAGTAACAGTCTGCTGCTGCTCCTCAGGAAGCTCCGTCTCAACAGTCACTAGAGCTGGCTCTGGGGGTACTATAGGTATCTCTGTAGTCTCAAGTACTAGTGAGAGTCATCTAGTGGCTCTCCTCCCCCAAGTAGAAGTAGAGAGACTGGTATGCTTCCTAGCATACCATCTAGTGATCCACTGCTCACGGTTCTCTGGCCTATTAGCATGCCTCTCAGATATGATCTCTAGCTCCAGAGAACTAGCTGGCTCAAGTGAAACCTATGAGGTACTAGGGGCCGGAGGTGTACGGGGACCCCCTAGAGTCTCTGGCCCCGAGTCGTCATAAATGATCTACTCAGAAGTACCCGGGTAGACTCCGGATAGCATCCTATACATATACCGTAGAGTGGGTCCAATGTATCTACTCTTCATCACAACCCCGTAGGGTCTAATTCTCACTGACCTCCTTGGTGCCATAGTGTCAAGCAACCAACAAAAATTTCTATGTAAATCATATGAAACAGCCAAATCATCCGAATATAGGTACGCAAAAATCAATCCAAGAATCTTAAGCGACTTCCTCAAAATTTATACTAGAATCACGCAAATCTAGTGCGAAGACTTAAAAGTGGAACTGGGAAGACTTTTCTCACAAATCCAGAGAGAAATTGGGTCGAAATCGATCGCTGGCGGAAAAACTTGTGCTATGTGAACATCCACCACTTCTCCTCGAAATATAGTCAAAATCTGATGAAAGATCATCGGAAAACACTCACTGCTAGTGGAGGAAAGTCTGAGGAAAGATACTGCCGCTAATGGTGGAAGTAATCGTTGAGAATCGGCGCTTTACAAGGATGAGCGTAAACCCTAGTTCGCCCGTTAAGTTTAAAATGTACAACTTCACCGTCCATAATCTGTTTACGGCTGCAGCCATAATTACTTATATGTATACAGTCCCTTTACAATTAATATCACGGCCCGTAATTGATTTACGGCCATGATAGTAAATATCATGCAAGGTCTCGTCTTTTGCTAAAAAATTTCCAGAAATTTCCCAAAAAAATCCTACATGTAAAACAGCGGATTTAAAAGGTTTTTCATATATAAAAGTCCATCAAATAATGCTGCAAAAAAAATGTCTAAAAATTTAAAGAAAATCAAGAACTAAAAACTAAGAATGCGAAAATTGATAAAATTTAAAAACTTTGGGCTTCCTCCCAAAAGCGCTTGTTTAAGGTCATTAGCTTGACCAAGGGTTTATCATTGCTCTGGTGGATCCGAGACGTAGTGAACAATGAAGAATTTATCATCTCGACGCCTTCTGGAATCAACTTGTGTGCTCAGATTATTCCTCTACATTTGCACCCATATTCTATCTCCTATCTCCTTGTCCTTTTTAATGCTTCAAGTAGTCTTCTAAGGGATTCTCATCAACTTCTATAATCTCACTACTATTAGCCTTGCTTCTCTTTGCTTCAATGTTTTGGTGAGACCCTACAAAAGAAAACTTTTTACATTTCAGAGATAAATCAAATATCAATTTACTCTCACAAATATTTGATGACACCAAAATATATAGTATATTTTGTATCGTTTTCGATATCTTTTCATGCTAAATTGAAGATCTTTTACTTGTTTTCATGATAAATTCATTGAATATTGCAAAGTCTACTTCTATTTTGATTTTTCATGGTTTTCAGGTAAAAAGGCACTATTTTTAGGCGTTTTCATGCAAAATCAAATACATAGAAGGATTCTCATCATCAAGAAGAAATCACTCAAGAAATTTCATGCAAATCGAGGCAAGGAACCCAAAATACGGCAGTGCCGTAAAGGTTTTTACGGTACTGTATTTTCACGGCTACCGTATTATCGAGATCACGGCCGTATTTTGGTGATTTTCAAACAGAAGGTTTTTGTAAAAATACGGCACCGCCTTAAGGATTTACACGGCCACATTTTGGGGCACTTTCTGAACAGAGACTTTTGCAGAAATTACGGCATTGCCGTAACCCAGTTTACGGGCCGTATTTTGAAGCAACTTCAGAACAGAAAGTTGCCCTGAAATTACGGTACTACCGTAAAGAATTACACGAGCCGTATTTCCCCGACGAATCTGACCAGAGAGTTCAGTCGATTTTACGGCACTGCCATAAACAAAATTATGGTGTCGTAGTTTCCAGCAATTTCAGAACAAAATGATCGATGGATTTTACGGCAGTGCCGTAAGATATTACACTGCCATATTTCGGTGTTTGAACGCGATTCCCAGGTCAATCTTGTTGGTGTATATGCCCTAAAGACCAATGTATGGACATGGTCAGGCATTGTTTGAATGTACTTTGATAGAACTATTACTCTTTATATAGGCATGGTCGTTATTATGCAGACTTCTCTACCTGCGTTGATGTATTGAGTTGCATAAATAATGTCCCAAGAGTTTGGATTGGATCCATTCTCATAAGCTATCCCCAGACAAGGTACCTTAGCAGATATGGGACAGCTTCGGTACATGTGAGACTAGTGTATGGGCTGGTTATGTGCGGGGCACAGTAACGCAGACATACAGGTGCATTGGATGCACTGGAGTGATCCACCGTGAGGATTGACTTGTCTAGTCAACAAGTCAATCTCACATGAAAAAGGTTTGCATTGATCCTTAAACTTGAGGTATTCATGTCTAGACTTGATGATGGGTATGCTTTAATACAGTCTTACGTCTCTCCGTAATTGAGAGATCAAAACAACTGTCATTGGGCATTTCATAAGTCATGTAGAGACATGGATGACCAATAGTAGGATTTGCCCCTTCCTTATTGGAAGTATGATATCCACTCGGGGCGCCCCACCTTATTGGTGCATGACAGGAAAGTGTGGCCACACTTGTTGAGTCATGACCAAAGCATTGGATAATAAACTTGAGACTAATCCAATGGCAGGATATCAGCTTAGGCAAAGGGATCTGCAATGCAATAGGAATCCTCATTGCTTGTTAGGAGTTGTTGCCATAATGACTTAAGTCCTATGACATGGGTAGTAGTGATGTGTTGCTAGATACCCCTCACTACTTATGATGTTTACATCATTGCCATCGTCATATGGATCCTACGGGGTCACACGCAATAGACTCTTGACGTTGCTTTATTCAGAAGCCTTAGGATCAAGTTATTGGATAACTTAGATCCATTTGGAAGATTTCATCAGCGCCAATGGGCCTGATGAGTTGGAAGAAAGTTATTGGATCCAAACTTCATTTTTGGCAGGTTGACCCGAAATTGACCAAGATTGGTCACATTTGGATTAGGGTTGCATTGGATTAGATCCAATGGCTTAATCAACCCATGCCATGAAGTTTGGGCTAGCTCATTATCCAATGAGGCCCAATAATTAGTTGTCATGAAGTGAAATTGGCTTAAAAGGGTATAATGGGGAGAAATCTCACCCCATTGGCGCCTAGTGGCATAATGGGGTGAAGGAGGCGCCTTTGCTTCATTATGGAAGTAAAGGGCACCTAGCCCTTCTTCCTTGGATGGAATACTTGCCTCTAAGGCAAGTCTTGGGGCTGATATGGCTTGAGGACTCTTTTGGAAAGAGCTTGGGCGCATATGAGAAGTAGGAAGATGTTTATGGTAAAGTCTTGGAGACTTTCCTTATGAACCCTACATGCACCCAAACCCTTACCCTAGATGAATTCTTCATGTTGCGCCTAGCCACTTAGCCTTTGATGGTAAGAATGCATTTGAGGCATGTCTTGGGCTAATATAGTGCTTGGACTTTTATAGATAGGTTGAATGAGGTTTATGGTAAAGTCTTGGAGACTTTCCTTACTTCAAGACACCTCATCCTAGCCATACACTTGGCATGATCCTAGCCCTTGCTCAAACCGCCTCTAGTCCTATTTAAAGGACCCGTTGTCGCCCTCTCTAGATGATGAACACTTGGAGACGTGAACAAACATAGAGGGGCAAAAGCAAGGGCAAAGGGCGACAACATCAAGGTGGTGCAACCCTTCTTCCAACAAGTGACCGCAAGTCTTCTCCTTCCTCTCCTCTTGGCGTGACTTGGAGAAGGACTTGCTGGCGCAATTAACCTCTAATCTTCCTCAAGGCCGAAAATCATCTTCTCCCTCTTCTCTTGGAGTGAAGAGGATAAGGAGTTGGCTGCTTCTTCCTTGCACTTGGCGCATGAACCTTGGAGGTGGCGCAAGAAGAGTGAGGGAACCCTAAGGCTCGATTCTCTTCTCGAGGCTAGCACCAAGCGTGGAAGGGAGCAACAATCAAGGAGTCAACGCGTGGATACTTGTAGAGGGCGAACACTTGGGCGCCTTCAGCATGGCTTCGACATCTAGACAAGCAAAAGAGATACATCTCTAACACATCCTTGTGTCTTCTCTCTCGCATGGATCCTTGGGACTGGAATGTGTTTCGGGTGTAATGCTTCTTCCGCTGCGTCCTGGGACTGCAAAATTTTAAATTACACCCGGCATTCCCTAACAGTGGTATCAGAGCTACTTGCGAGAAACACAACGTGTACGTTTGCTTGTGTGAAAAATTTTTGGAAAATTTTTCGTTCATCCATGCGCGTTTAACATAGAAGGTGCTTTCATCCAAAACTTCTTTCATCAATTTTTATGGCCAAAATTTGGATTGTGTTTATGATGGATTTAAGACCAAAGGCGCACGTAGTTTTGTCAAGTAGGACGGGCATTGTGTCTTCAGACTGGCCAGGTCTCTTGATCTGACAAAATTGCCAGCCGATAGGGTCCATGAAATCATCATGAAACTTGAGTTAGAGAGGAAGAGGATAAGGAGTTGGCGGCATCTTCCTTGCACTTGGAGAAGGACTTGGTAGCGCAATTAACCCCTAATCTTCCTCAAGGCCGAAACTCATCTTCTCCCTCTTCTCTTGGAGTGAAGAGGATAAGGAGTTGGCGGCATCTTCCTTGCACTTGGCGCATGAACCTTGGAGGTGGGGCAAGAAGAGTGAAGGAACCCTAAGGCTCGATTCTCTTCCCGAGGCTAGCACCAAGCGTGGAAGGGAGCAACGATCAAGGAGTCGACGTGTGGATACTTGTAGAGGGCGAACACTTGGGCGCCTTCAACATGGCTTCGACATCTAGACAAGCAAAAGAGGTACATCTCTAATACATCCTTGTGTCTTCTCTCTCGCATGGATCCTTAGGACTGGAATGTGTTTCGGGTGTAATGCTTCTTCCGCTGCGTCCTGGGACTGCAAAATTTTAAATTACACCCGGCATTCCCTAACAAATCTTCACGCCAGATCTTTGCGGAGATTCTTGCGGGCGATCCAGGGCTTTATATTCAAAGCCGTAAGAAGCAAATAGGGGGCTTTTGACGAGACGATTACAGAGAGACCAAAAGCCCTAAATTTGATCCACCATCGATGGAGAAATCGGGATCGACGCCGCCGCCAAGGGTTTCGCCGCCGTGATCGATCAAAACAATCTCAAGCCATGATTTTCATACAGAAGCTTCGTTGGAGGGAGAAGACAACACACCAAAAGTTTCAGACCGAAAGGAGATCGATTGAAAGAGAAATCGAAGAAAAACCAGCCGCCAACACTGTTCACCGAAGTTCCTTGCAAATTACGGTTGTGAAATACTTCACAGCCGTGCTGTATTTTCTAAACTTCTCTTTTACTTCGATTTTCGATCCTCTGAAGCCATGATTTGTTGTAATTCCCTTATGATGATAGCTTAAACTATTTTTTGGGACATGGGGGAGTAATTTACTTAACTTCCAATGACTAGATAACTCTTTTTTCAATACTGCGTTGAGTTTAATCTTAGCATGATGATTTTACTCATGTGATAATTGTGCTTAGACTCTCTATAAGTTCATGTTACTAATTATGTTCTTGGAATTTTCGCTTGAGACTGAAAGGCAATTGCTTGAGAATTTGGAACCCTAGAATTGCATGTTAGGATCCCTTCCTTAGGTTAGATCCATCTTGATCTTTTCTAGTAGAATAATTGCCATGATTATAATATGAATCTATAGATTGAGTCTATTTGTCAAACGTGGAGATCTTGTGCAAAAGCAAGGATCGGAACGTTGGAGATCCTTGAGCGAAACTAGTTGCGAGACTCGGATGCACGAAAGTGATCCTTGAGACTCCACTAGAGATTCCTAGAACTCGGATGCACGGAAGTGATCCTTGAGTCCATTGTTTGATAATATCTTCATCATGATAAAATTGAATCAACGAAATCCTTATTCATATCTAGCCATAAAAGTTTAAGTGAACGAAACCCTAGTCCCAGCTTTTCTCTCTGATAATCCTATTTTTTTTTTAGTTTCTGATTGCTATTCTCACGATTTCGATTTGCTAAGATAGTAAGAAATCAACTATTTAGTATTCGACAACGTAGGTCCATGTGGATTCGATACTTTCTTTATTACTTCGAGTATCCGTGCACTTGCGGATCACAACAACTTTTTTGGCGCCGTTGCCGAGGACCTTAGTTTTTGTCGATATTAGAGACGTTGAAATTATTGCTAGATTAGGTTTTTATTTACTGTTTTTTTTTGTTTCTTGAAATCACTTGATCCGTTTACTTTGCATGTGCAGGAGCCTTTGGTTAGGACCACTTGTACCATTGGATCCTGAAATCAACAGAACATTGAGAGTGTGCAGGAAGTTGAGATTAGAAGAATCATCACAAGAAGAACTGCAAGAACAATCCCAACCAGAGATACAAGAAGAAATATTCGAGATGGGAGACAATCAGAACCATCAGAGAACACTTAAGGACTATGCAGCCCCTAATCATCATGAAATTCATTCTAATATTGCTAGGCCAGCAATTGAGGCCAACAATTTCGAGATTAAGCCTGGACTCATTGCAATGTTTCAACAAGAGCAATTTGGAGGATCTCCACTGGAGGATCCCAACCAACACTTGGCCTTATTTCTTGACCTATGCGATACTGTTAAGATGAATGGTGTTTCTAATGACGCATTTAGACTAAGACTTTTTCCTTTTTCTCTTAGGGACCGGGCAAAGACATGGCTTAATTCACACCTAGCCGGTACCTTCACCACTTGGAACCATCTGTCAAATTCCTTATTGAACAAATACTTTCCCCCAAGGAAGACACTTGAATTGAGGAACCAAATTACAAACTTTCAACAAAGAAGTGGGGAGTCGCTCAGTGAGGCCTGGGAAAGATTTAATGAACTGCAGCGGAAGTGTCCTCACCATGGAATAGAACTTCAAACTTTAATGCAAACTTTTTATATTACATAATCTGATCAGACTAAAATGATTGAGGATGCCGCTGCAGGAGGAGCTCTTATGAACAAAACACCAAATGAAGCCTTCAGACTGCTAGAGGAGATGGCAGAAAACTATAATCAATGGACTACTGAGAGAGGAGTAATTTACAAGCCTTCTCAAGGTAAAGGTGAAAGTGATGAAATACGCTCCTTAGCAGAGAAGGTAAATTTTTTGTGTAGTAAGTTAAATTCCATGCAAACTTCTTCTGTTTCTATTATTACTTGTGAAAATTGTGGTAATGATGGTCATACTACTGAATATTGTGGAACTGTTGATCAGGGTAATGAGCATGTGAATGCCATAGGGAATTATAATCAAGGTAGACCTAATGATTCCTATTCTAATACATATAACCCTGGATGGAGAAATCACCCCAACCTTTCATGGAAAAACAATAATAATATAGGGGGGAACACTGAAAACAAAGGATACCAAAGACCAAATCAGAACTTTAATCAAAATCAAAACCAAAATCAGAATTCAAATATAGAATCCATGTTTGAAAAACTTATGGCCAGTCAAAATCAGCAAAATAGAAAAATTGATGATTTTATGTCTGATACAAGGGAATACATGGCAAGGTAAGAAAAACAAAATGAGGAATTTAAAGAAAATTTTCATCAAATCAACTCTAGACTGGATAGAGTAGAAGCCCACAACAAAATTCCTGAAAATCAAATTGCACAACATGCTATTGTACCTTACAGACCCCCTGGGAAATTGCCTGCAAAACCTGAGATAAACCCTAGGGAGCATTGTAATGCCATTATGACTAGAAGTGGGAAACAACTAAGAGAACCTAGAGGGAGGTTTGAAGACACTGAAAAAAGGCTTGTTGATAATGAAGAGGAATTAGAGTTAGGAGAATCTTCTTCACATGAGAAACCCCAAACTTGTTTATCACCTCAAAAGGGTGATGAACCAAAAGGGGAGGAATCATGTGAGAAAGACAATCCTAAACCTGATTTGCCTGCTCCATATCAGCCACCTATACCTTTTCCTCAAAGGTTGGTTCAACATAAACTAGACAAAAAGATTGGCAAATTTCTTGAAATCCTGAAAAAGCTTTATGTTAACATTCCTTTTACTGAAGCTATTACTGAGATGCCATCTTATGCCAAGTTTTTAAAAGAGATTTTGTCTAGTAAAAGAAAATTGGATGATTATGACACATGCACTGTTACTTTAACTGAAGATTGTAGTGCTATCATATAGAACAAACTGCCACCTAAACTGAAAGATCCAGGTAGTTTTTCTGTACCTTGTTCGGTTGGCACCTTATCTTTTGACCGAGCCTTATGTGACCTCGGTGCAAGTGTGAGTCTAATGCCTCTTTCTACTTACAGGAAACTTAATCTTGGAGAGCTAAAGCATACATCCATATCCTTACAGCTCGCGGATTCATCGGTAAAGTATCCTGTAGGCATATTAGAGAATGTTCCTGTACAAATTGGTAAGTTTTTCATTCCCGCAGATTTTGTAGTGTTAGACATGGAGGTAAATTCTAGAAATCCCATAATTCTTAGAAGAGCACTTTTGGCCACTACTAAGGCTAACATTGATGTGAACCAGGGAAAGATTACTTTTGACATATGTGATAATAAGATTGAATTTAGTCTTAATGATTCAACGAACAAACTTTCATACTCAGGATCTTGTTGTAGTGTTGAAATATTTAATGATGAAATTTATGATGTTTCAAGTTTGTTTGAGGAAACCTCAAATAATGAATCTAACAATCTTTTTGAGGGTATTGATGAGATATTGCAGAAGAAGAAAAAGCCAAAGAGGAAGAGAAAAAGAGAAGGCTCTAGATTGATTGAGAAAATAGAAAGAATTCTGAGCAGATTTGGATACTGTTTCAAGATCGAGCCTTATGTTGTAAAATCAGAGTTGAGATCCAGGAATTCACGATCAAACCCAAGTGTTAAAGGGTCAAGCTAATGACCTTTAAATTAGCGCTTCTTGGGAGGCAACCCAAGCTTTCTAACCCTTATTTTAGTTTTATTTACCATTATTTTTTGCTTAGGACTAATTTTCATTTTATTTTTGTAGGTTTTTCGTGATTTGGAGCTAAATACGGCAGTACCGTAAAGGAATTTACGGTACCGTATTTCAGTCTGCTTACGAACAGAAAGCTGCGACAAAATTATGGTACGGCCGTAAAGGATTGCATGGTACCGTATTTCTGATCCAAAATGAACCCGTGTGTTCTTTCGTTTTTATGGCACTACCGTGAGGCATTTTACGTGCCGTATTTTCTAAAATTTTGTTTTTCGTTTTTCTAAAATATATATATATATATATATATATATTCTATTTGAATTACGGCAGGTACCGTAAGCTGTTTTACGGTACCGTATTTCCGCATCGTTTTTGAACAGAAGGTTTTCAATATTTTACGGCACCTACCGTAAACAATTTTTCGATGCCATAATCCGGAATCTGTTTTGACCTGAGAGTTGTCGCGATTTTATGGCAGTGCCGTAAACGATTACACTGTCGTAATGTAGTTTCTGACACGCGAGTCTGTACCGTATTTTGGGTTTTCACCGGGCCATTTTTAGGGTTTCACCCTCGTTTTACACTCGTTTTTGCGCCGATCTTTCACCTCCGACCGTCTCCGACCATCAGTGGACGCCGGCGAACCTTCCTGACCGGATTTCACCGTCGATTAGGTACCCATTTTTTCGATTTCATCGTTTTAGCGAGTTTTGATGAACTTTTGCCCCTTTCGCTCGTTCTCGCTCGATTCCCAACCATTTCGAGTGATTCTTGTTTCTATTTACGCGTTAGAAGATGAGCTCTAAATTTTTCACTGTTTGAAAGAGTTTTGACCAATTTTCGTCTCCGATTTGAGTAGAAATACGCTGAACATGCTCGAAGTTACTGTTCATTTACGGTTTTCTTGATTTTTGAGTTTGAGCTTGGGTTATGGGTTGATTTTCGCTTCTTACATACTTGATTAGTGGACTAATGATGCTGGGGCTTTGATTCATGCTTGCCATTTTGAATTGAGAGTAGGATTACATGCTCTGTTTAAGCTCTGTTTTTACTCTGTTAATGATGCTTGAAGAACATGTTAATAGGACCTAATCTGAACTGCTATATCATTATGTTGTGTTTGCATTGAGTTGTGAGTTTGCAGCTTGTTAGCAAATATGCCAAGGAGAAAGGTAATTTGCCAAAGGGAAAAGTGGAAAGCCTCTGCGGAGCCTTCTCAACCCCAAAATCCCCATGGAATTATTTTTAGAAATGAGATACAAGAGACAAGATACAACAAATTGATTGAAAGAAGGATTGTAAACACCAAATATGCTGATCAAAGAGCATTGGAAGCCTTAGGGCTTTATGAAGATGTGCTTTGGATGTTTGATAGGATTCAAGCCAAGCAGTTTTTTCAAATGCATCCGCCCATGTTCTTACCTCTTGTTTTGGAATTCCTGAGTAGTCTGGAGATAGATCTGAGAGAGTATTCTCTTGGCCCAGCTGATGGGAAGATTACTTTCAGGTTGGCTAATGAAGTGAGAGAGCTCACCTTGCAAGAAGTAAGAGACATCTTTGGACTGAGCACGGGAGGGTACACTGATATACCCCTTGGATTTATGAAAACATCTATTGGAACCAGATCACTGAAGAGAACCATTTCTATGCTGTTTCTGCCAGGGCCAGTAAGATCATGAACCCTTGTATCAGATATGCTCACAGGGTTCTAGCATACACAGTGTTCGGCAGAGGGGATAGTGACGGCATGGTTCGTCAGCATGAGCTCTATCTTCTTTGGGGGATGCTCAATGGGTTTGCAGTGGATGTGGCTTATTTCATGGCCAAGCATATGGACAAGGTGGGTAGAGCAACCAGAGGAACTGTGGTGATAGGAGGCTTTATTACTTCTATAGCCAGATATTTTGGGATTGAGCCCTTTGACGCAGAGATGGCACGAGGGAATCCAAGACTGGACATGGAATCTTGCATTGCGATGAGGATGATCGTTAGGGAGGGAGATGCCTTTTGTTTGGTCCTTGGACCAAACATCCGCCCTCTACCTTTACCGCACGCGGAGAAGACTACAGTCAGGGACAGAGCCAATTGGAAGTTGTCACCTAGCGCAGCAGAGGCAGCCTTCACCCCACCGCTTGATTCAGCACCACCACCACCCACCTGGGGTGGAAGGGGTGATCCGTATGGGATGGAGTCACCACCACATGATCCTCCACAGGCTGCCGGTACATCTTCACAGAGACCTAGGGCTGGTTTTGCTAGCCACCATGATCCTAGTTTTCAGGCGTTGACAGCACAGATGTATAATCAAGAACTCCGCCAGGAGAGGATGGAAGAGACTCTGGGCACATCCAGAGCGATATGGAGAGGTTATGTGATCATATGGAAGATATGGGTAATTTCCTTTTTGACCGCTTCGGTTATGCAGATCATCGAGATTATGGATACCAGGGTGGTCAAGAAGGAACACCATATTATGATCCCATGGAGGCTACTGCGAAAGATTCAGAGGCTACGCGATCAGGTGGCGACGAGTAGATACTTTGTGAGTATTGTTTTCCTTTACTTCTTTACCATACTGTGTTTTCCCATATATATCTCATTGATTTTTCATATGATAAAGGGAAGGATGATGCTTCCATGACTGCCACCACTGCATATTGTTATTCTCATTCGATCTGGTTGTATGATGATATTCTTATGATAGATTTTTGATATGGTTGTATTATGATGATGATATTGATTTTTATTGTTTCGATGGGGTTGTATGATATTTTGATATTCTGATGTTTGATATGATATACATGGTGATATATTTTGATGATTTGATATTGTAATAATGATGATGAGTTCACTCTTGATTTTTACTGTTGATAACTTGAATGATTGATGATCTCAAATTCATGATTGAAGATATAGCCCTATCATGTCAAATTTATTTCTTCAATACATATTTGTCTATTGAAATATGACACTGATTGATGCATAAAATTTCGAGTAGATATATTATTTGAGGAATAAAATTTAAAGGTGAAATTTTTCTTTCGAATAAAATGAGTATATGAGTATGATTTATGAATTGAGATCAATTGATCAACCTAGTAGATATTTAGTCTATTCTTGTTATTTGTTGGGAAATAAGGATCCAAGATACCCAAAATAAAGGTGAGGACTCCCCTACTTGGCACTGTGGGAAAGCGCAGTGGTACCGAAGGTTATGGGTTGAAGTAATAAATAGAAAAAGTATGTATCTATGTGGGTATGTGCCATGAGAAAAATCATTTCACATAAACTCCACTGTCCTTAATAAATTATTTTCAAATTAGAGGATATGGGTTCCATTGCATTGATTATGTGATCCGTGCACTCTAATCTCGTCACCAGAAAAAAAGGGTGGTAATCGAGTTAGAGAATGTGAATGATGCCAAAAAAAAAAAGGAGAAGAGAGTGGAAAAAGATCTTGGAAACCTAATTCCTGTAAACAAAAGCATGATAGATTTGAACTGAAGATTGGGAGAAATCATGAGATTGAAAATTCTATTTATTGTACATGTTGTGAAGTTTTATTTGATTGAATTATGGATCTAGAAGGTTGAGTTCTAAGAATGATATGTCTATTTGAAGTTTTGTAAATCAATTGATAGAATTTTTCATTGACGAGTTGTATTTTAGAAATTTATTGAGCATGAAAAAGTTATTCTTTTGATCAAACTTTGATTTCAAATTTTGATTTTTGCTTGAGGACAATCAAAGTTTGAGCCTTATGTATTTTGATGACACCCAAATATATAGTATATTTTGCATCAGTTTCGATATCTTTTCATGCTAAATCAAAGATCTTTTACTTGTTTTCATGATAAATTCATTGAATATTGCAAAGTCTACTTCTATTTTGGTTTTTCATGGTTTTCAGGTAAAAAGGCACTATTTTTAGGCGTTTTCAAGCAAAATCAAATACATAGAAGGATTCTCATCATCAAGAAGAAATCACCCAAGAAATTTTATGCAAATCGAGGCAAGGAACCCAAAATACGGTAGTGCCGTAAAGGATTTTACGGTACCGTATTTTCACGGCTACCGTGTTATCGAGATCACGGCCGTATTTTGGTGATTTTCCAAACATAAGGTTTTTGCGAAAATACAGCACTGCCGTAAGGATTTACACGGCCGTATTTTGGGGCACTTTCTGAATAGAGACTTTTGCCCAAATTACGGCACTGCCGTAACCCAGTTTACGGGCCGTATTTTGAAGCATCTTCAGAACAAAAAGTTGCCCTAAAATTACGGTACTGCCGTAATGAATTACACGGGCCGTATTTCCCCGACGAATCCGACCAGAGAGTTCAGCCGATTTTACGGCACTGCCGTTAAGAAAATTACGGTGCCGTAGTTTCCAGCAATTTCAGAACAGAACGATCGATGGATTTTACGGCAGTGCCGTAAGATATTACACTGCCGTATTTCAGTGTTTGAACGCGATTCCCAGGTCAATCTTCACGCCCGATCTTTGCGAAGAATCTTGCGGGCGATCCAGGGCTTTATATTCAAAGCCGTAAGAAGCAAATAGGGGGCTTTTGACGAGACGATTACAGAGAGACCAATAGCCCTAAATTTGATCCACCGTCGAGGGAGAAATCGGGATCGACGCCGCCGCCAAGGGTTTCGCCGCCGTGATCGATCCAGACTATCTCAAGCCGTGATTTTCATACAGAAGCTTCGTCGGAAGGAGAAGACAACACACCAGAAGTTTCAGACCGAAAGGAGATCGATTGAAAGAGAAATCGAAGAAAAACTAGCCGCCGACACTGTTCACCGGAGTTCCTTGCAAATTACGGCTGTGAAATACTTCACAGCCATGCTGTATTTTCTAAACTTCTCTTTTACTTTGATTTTCGATCCTCTGAAGCCATGATTTGTTGTAATTCCCTTATGATGATAGCTTAAACTATTTTTGGGACATGGGGGAGTAATTTACTTAACTTCCAATGACTAGATAACTCTTTTTCCAATATTTCGTTGAGTTTAATCTTAGCATGATGATTTTACTCATGTGATAATTGTGCTTAGACTCTCTATAAGTTCATGTTACTAATTATGTCCTTGGAATTTTCGCTTGAGACTAAAAGGCAATTGCTTGAGAATTTGGAACCTTAGAATTGCATGTTAGGATCCCTTCCTTAGGTTAGATCCATCTTGATCTTTTCTAGTAGAATAATTGCCATGATTATAATATGAATCTATAGATCGAGTCTATTTGTCAAACGTGGTGATCTTGTGTGAAAGCAAGGATCGGAACGTTGGAGATCCTTGAGCAAAACTAGTTGCGAGACTCGGATGCACGGAAGTGATCCTTGAGTCCATTGTTTGATAATATCTTCATCATGATAAAATTGAATCAACAAAATCCTTATTCATATCTAGCCATAAAAGTTTAAGTGAACAAAACCCTAGTCCTAGCTTTTCTCTCTCATAATCCTGTTTTTTTTTAGTTTCCGATTGCTATTCTCACGATTTCGATTTGCCTAGATAGTAAGAAATCAACTATTTAGTATTCGACAACGTAGGTCCCTGTGGATTTGATACTTTCTTTATTACTTCGAGTATCCGTGCACTTGCGGATCACAACAATATTCAATATGAATTTTTCATTCATCATATCTATAATAGCCCCTGTACTAGCTAAAAATGGTCTGCCTAAAATAATTGGTAACTTAGTATCTTCTTTAATATCAAAAATCATAAAATCAGTTGACACAGAAAAGTCACCAATGTTAACAGACACATTTTCCAAAACTCTAACTGGTTGTTGAATAAATCCATTAGCGTAATATGGCAAAATTTTGGTAGGTTTCATCTCTCCACTGCCCACTTTCTCAAACATAGATAAGGGCATTAAGCTTATACTTGGCCCCAGATCACATAGGGCATGTTTAACAAAAATCTTACCGATCTCATAGGGAATTGAAATACTTCTAGGATCTTTTACCTTTTCTACCACCTTGGGCTCACTTACCTCACTTCTCTTTACCTCAGGCTTTGCAGGTATAGGTTTTTCCTGATCTGCTCTCAGTAGCCTTTGAGGGAAAGGAACTAGTGGGACATATGCGGGCGGACCCACATATTCTTCCTCATTTTCCTCCTCGAGTATAGTCTCCTCAAACTTCTTCTCCAAAACCTCAGGTGCAGAGTCTTCAATGGGTTCTCCAGGTTCATCAACTTGTTCACCACAAACAATTGTGATGGCATTGCAATGCTCTCTTGGATTCTTCTATGGTTGACCCGAAAGCTTACCAATGGGCCTTTTGGAAGCAGTCGCTTGCTGAGCTATTTGGCTCTCTAACACCTTATTGTGGGTGGCTAAAGCATCCACTCAAGTTGTCAGATGCTTAATAGCATCAGAGACATTTTTGTTGTGCTTCCTCTGGGCAACAACAAATCCTTCCAAAAGAGACTCTGAGTACGACTTTTGGGGTTGTCCAAACTGCCTGGATTGAAAGTCTGGTGGCGGCCTGTTATTCTGTTGATTGTATTGTGGAGGAATTTGCCCTTGATTGTTCTTATAGATAGCTTCGGGTGATTCCTCCAACCTTGGTTATATGTAGCAGAATAGGGGTCATTCACTTGACTTTGATTGAACTTCCCTAAAGCTTTGACCTGCCCTTGACAAGAGTCATCCTATGACGGGGCTAAGATCTGACAGTCAGATGAATTATATCCTGAAACACCAGACACTTCATAAGAAACAACATTAATGGCAACTGAGGGAAAAGTGAATGAATCCATTTTTTCTGTTAGGGAATCTACCTTCGCTGGTAGGGATGTTAAGGAGTCATTGCTATACTTACCAACACCGGTGGATAAGGTACGTCACTCATTGGACTAGTGGTTATGGTTCATAGCCATGTCCTCAAGCAAAGTAGTAGCATCCTCCACGATCTTGCTCATTAAAGCTCCCCTAGCTGTAGCATCCACCGTGAGCTTTGTATTGTAGTCCAATCCATTGTAGAAGATAAGGATGAGGACCCACTTCTCAAGCCCATGGTGAGGACACATACGCTGGGGCTCCTTGAAGCGATCCCATGCATCATAGAGAGACTCTCCTTTTCGTTGTCCAAAGCATGTAATCTAGTTCCTCAGCTAAACTGTCTTGCTCGGTGGAAAATATTTATTCTGAAAAGCTCGTGAAAGTTCATCCCAAGTAGTGATTGATCCTGTAAGAAGAGAGTACAACCAAGCTCGTGCACGGTCCCTAAGAGAAAATGTAAAATGTCTCAGTCTAATTGCATCAGTAGATACACTGTTTACCTTAACGGTGTCACAGTAATCTAAAAACACAACAAGACAAAGGTTAGGATCCTGATTTAGGGAACCCCCAAACTGATTCTGTTGGATCATCGTCATCAGTGATGGCTTTAGCTCAAAATTGTTCGCCTCCACATTAAGTCGAACTATAATTGAATTGAAGCCCTATATGTTCGGTACTGCAAAGTCCCTCAATGATTGATTGTTCACAGCAATTTCAGCTTCCTCTGAAGTCTTTTGAGTTTGAAACTGCATTCTTCTTCAAAGGCGGAATGTGCATTTGATCTCTGGGTCTTCAGGAAATAGAGTTCCTATATGTTAAACTCTGGGCATGCAACGTGTAAATCAAAGTAAAAATAAAATAACAGTAAAAAGAAAGGAAATAAGCAGATGCTAAAGCAAAAGAAAGAAAAATGCCTAGTCTCTAAACTTATCGATCATGTCAATATTAACTAGCCTAATCCCCAGCAATGGCGCCAAAAAGTTGGTATGTCCACAAGTGCACGGATTTATCAAAGTAATAAAATTAAGATCGTTCCCTCGAGGATTAGGCGGTCATGTACCAACTATACAATTCATCTAAATCTAGGCTAATCAAGTCGTGGATTGTTTTGGGCTCTAAGCACGAGAAAGCAATGGAAACTGCATTTAGAGAAAATCATTTCTGAAAGATCGGGACTCGGGGCTTTGCCACACAGACAATTAAGAATCTTTTGAAAATAACTCTTTGAACAGATAATTATGACAATGAAAGGGATTTTTCCTAAAGTATGAATTACCTCCTCCCGAAGCGTAACCTGGTATCTAACTACGCTAACTCCTTACTCTTGTGACAATTACTGTACGTAGGCCCATTAAGTTCTATGAAACCTTATAAAACCTTCAAACGAATCTAAACTACTCCCGTGATTGGATTTGTAGGTTTGATTAGAACAGATCTGACGTTGCGATTCACCTCCCGGTTCTTCTCGCAACATCTAAGACGCAATAAACATGGCTAGAGTAAACTGCATATTTAACACAATTCTAATCAAATCATGATATAATGATCATGGCAAAGAGTAAAAATACAGTTTTTACTTCATAATTGTCACCAGGCTATCCCCTGAATCCCGAAATAAGAATTACTCGCTCATATTCATAATTGACAGCATATGTATTGAATGAACGAGCATTAAATCCTCACAAAATTACAAGAATTTCATTAAGAATATGATTAGAAAAGCTTCCCCTAGATCTAGAGATGAAGAGGAGATGATCAATCGTCGCTTTTGCATAAAAATCTCGCCGAAAATCGCCTTGGAATCGATTCTTGCCCTAACAGTCGCTGTCGCTTGTGTTCGTCCGTAAAGTCCTCCTTAAGCCTCCAAAAATTCAACCTTTTATACTTTGATCGGTTCGGAACCCTTCAAGGAACGAATGTGGAGAGTTTGGTTTCAAATTCGGTTTATTTGGAGTCAAATCAAATGAAAAACTCGAAGGGGCGAAAACTTTTACGGCCCATAATGTGTTTATGGCTGACGCCGTAATTGTTTCTATTAATAAGGCTTTTTGTACACAGAAAGTTTCACGGACCGTGAAGGCTTCACAGCCTCACCTGTGAAAGTTTCTATAAACTATTTAACTTAGCCGATTTTCATCATGCTTCGAACACAAAATTATGAAAGTCCCCTTCAAGGGGGAGCGCAAAAGGGGGTGAAACCCTAATAAAGGGGGCGCATGAAATATTATAGGGGTGTCACCCTCAAGACCGCATGTAGATCATATGATTAACTTGGTTATATTGCAAAGATCAAGTTGAGATCTATTACCATAGCCATGAGGAAGGAGGCGGCTTGGAAGCAAGAGGGCAAATGAGCTCTCCTCCAAAGAAGACGCACACAAGGATGATGAAGGCTTCCTCCTTGCGCAATTCTTGTGCTAGCAAAAATCACCAAGTTCTCCTTGCGTGTGTCGAAGTCAAGAGATGCTTGGCCGAACTCTCTTCTCGTCAAGGAAGAAGCTCTTTCTCCTCTCAAGCCAAAGCGACAATCGAATTCAATTCACCATCATCAGTTAGGCGTTTTTCAAGTGATGGCGTTTCATGACTTCCAAATATGGCAAGTCATGAAGCCATGCGCTCACCCATAAGAAAACCGCCCAAATATGATTGAGCCTTGAACCATGCGTTCACATATGTGAACCGGTTCAAGCTAATTCAATTCAATTCAATTCGGTCCAAAGACCAAACCAAACCGGCCCATGGTCTAGATCTCTCTGAACCAAAATGGCTCAAGATCTAACCGTTCATCTCATGATGTTCCTGATCTCACCGATCTAGAATCATCTCTCTTGATCGAAGCTTACCGATCTCAAGCCCCAATCAATCAAACATGATCAGACCAGATCTCACTTACAATCAGAGTTTAAACTCCTTTAAACTGAACCCAAAGAATTCAGTCCACACGATCAGACTTAAGTAAGCCATATCATCAAGTTGTGCGACCCTAAGGGTTTCCTCTAAATGTCGGTAACGATAACTTACATTATCACGATCAGTGAGGGGTATCTAGCAACACATCACTGTCACCCGATATAAAGGAAAGAGTCTTCCAAGACTACTCCCAAACCACAGCACAAGTGTGAATCCACTTCACTAGGCATACATTTTTCCTTTGCCACTGGATGTTCTTATTGGACAAGCATGTCAAGCTTGTTATTCCAATATGATGAGCATGATTAGATCAGATGATCATAGTCACCTGGGTATGGCCATACACTATCTCAATCATCCCATCTAGGGGGCCCCTATAGAACATCACACTCCAATTAAGGAGATGGCAATCCTTTATCTATCACTAGTGCCCTAACCTGACTCAAGATCATTATCCAAGATAGTCTATAATCATTATGTTTCAAATGATATTGAACTACCTCAAAACAATGACAATCATCATTTAGAAACACAAGTGATCTCAAGTCAGAGGACATGTGCCACTTAGTGCAAACAAGGATTATTCACAATGTGACAAGTAATTGAATATCCTAGTAGGGTCTGTCCAGTACATCCAATGTACCCATGAGTCTACATCTTATTCCATGCTCGAAGCATCCTATAAGATTAGAATACATATTAGTCTCAATTATATCAAGGCTGTCTCATGTTCACCAAGATATCTCGACTAAGGACTTTATAGCATGTCAGCCCAGCTGAACAGCTTTGAGACATTATTCAGAAGTACACTAATTGCAGCAGAGAAGGTAACAACCTGAATAATAACCATGCCTTTATAAACACAAGAGTTTATTACATGATACTGATACAATCCCAAGGCCTCAAACATTAGCCTTAAGGGCATACCCCAACAATCTCCCACTTGCACTTAATCTAATGGTTGAGAAATCTCAAACCCATATTATTACAGTGCTTCTCATGCTTCTGCTGCGCCAGAGGCTTGGTAAGCGGGTCAGCTAGATTGTCATCTGTATGAACCTTGCATATTTTGATCTCGCCACGATCAATGATCTCCCGGATCAAGTGAAACCGTCTCTGTATGTGCTTGGACTTCTGGTGCAACCGTGGTTCCTTTGCTTGTGCGATTGCTCCAGTGTTATCACAGAAGATAACCAAAGGATCTGCACTCGAAGGAACGACACCAAGTTCTCTCACGAACTTACGAATCCACACTGCCTCCTTGGATGCTTCCGAGGCTGCAACATACTCGGCTTCTGTTGTGGAATCAGCAACAGTTGACTGTTTGAAACTCTTCCACACCACTGCTCCACCATTCAAGCTAAAAACATAGCCTGATTGCGATCGGAAATCATCCTGGTCCGACTGGAACGAAGCGTCAGTATATCCTTCTATACTGAGTTCTTCCTGACCACCATATATCAAGAACATATCTTTGGTCCTCCGCAGATATTTTAAAATGTTCTTGACTGCAATCCAGTGTGCCTGTCCTGGATTACTTTGGAAACGACTGGTTACGCTTAACCCGTAAGCGACGTCTGGGCGAGTACACAACATCGCATACATAATGGACCCAATAGCCGAAGCATAAGGCGTATTGTCCATTTCATCTTTCTCAGTCTGTGTTTGTGGACACTGACTCTTCGAAAGATTCTGACCATGTCTGACTGGAAGATATCCTCTTTTAGAATTCTCTAAATGGAATCTCTCCAGGACTTTATCGATGTAAGTACTCTGGCACAGCCCGAGAAGCCTCTTAGATCTATCCCTGTAGATCTTTACACCTAACACATAGGCTGCTTCTCCTAAATCTTTCATCTGAAAACATTTTCCTAACCATGCTTTAACAGCATGCAGTTCAGGAACATCGTTTCCAATGATTAAGATATCATCGACGTAGAGGACTAGGAATGTAATTACGCTCCCACTAAACCTCTTATATACACACGGGTCATCCTCGTTCTTGATGAAGCCAAACTCAGAGATTGATTCATCAAAACGAATATTCCAGCTTCTTGATGCTTGTTTAAGTCCATAAATGGACTTCTTTAACTTGCATATTTTATGACGATCTGATGGATTAGTGAAACCTTCAGGTTGTGTCATATACACATCCTCATTAAGATTTCCATTAAGGAAAGCTGTTTTCACATCCATCTGCCAGATCTCATAATCGTAATATGCAGCTATCGCGAAAAGAATCCGAATAGACTTGAACATGGCTACAGGAGAGAAAGTTTCATCATAATCTATCCCGTAGATTTGTTTGAAACCTTTCGCAACTAGCCTGCCTTTATAGGTAACCTCGTTACCATCCATGTCAATCTTCTTCTTGAAGATCCATTTACAGCCTATAGGGATTACTCCCAGAGGCGGATCAACCAAATCCCAGACTTGGTTATCTGACATGGAGTCCATTTCGGCTCGCATAGCTTCAAGCCATCTAGCTGACTCCGGTCCACTGACCGCATCCGCATAAGTGAGGGGTTCATCATTATCAATGATGTAGACTCCGTCATAGCGCTCAGGCTGTCGACGGATCCTTCCCGATCTTCGCGGTTCCCGTGATATCTGAGCCTCAGGTTGTTCAATAACCTGTTCTACCGGCTCAGGCTCATCCATCTGTGCTTGACTACTTTGTCCTTCATCTGGATTCTCATCCAGCTTTATTTCTCTCCCACTGGCCTCTTGCAGAAGAAACTCCTTCTCAAGAAAAATGGCCGTCCGAGCAACAAATACCTTGTTCTCTTTGGGATCGTAGAAATAATAACCCTTAGTTTCCTTAGGGTAACCGACAAAGAAGCATTTCTCAGATCTGCTCTCCAGTTTCCCAGAGGCGAGCTTTTTGACATAAGCCTCGCAAACCCAGATCTTAATAAATGTCATGCTAGGCTGTTTCCCATACCATAACTCATATGGAGTCTTTGAAACTGCCTTGGATGGCACTCGGTTTAGTACCTTTGCAGCTGTCTCCAGTGCAAATCCCCAAAAGGAGTAAGGTAGAGTAGCCTGACTCATCATAGAACGAACCATGTCAAGCAACGTTCTATTTCTCCTCTCGGACACACCATTCCATTGCGGTGTTCCTGGCGGAGTGAGCTGTGAGATAATCCCACACTCTTTCAGATAGTCAGTAAACGCATGACTCAAGTATTCTCCACCTCGATCAGAACGAAGTGCCTTGATATTTCGGCCTAGCTGATTTTGTACTTCATTTTTGAACTCTTTGAACTTGTCAAAAGATTCACTCTTATGTCTCATCAAATAGACATAACCATACCTACTGAAATCATTAGTAAAGGTAATGAAGTACTGATAGCCACCTCTGGCATGTTTACTAAATGGCCCACACACATCACTGTGTATAAGGTCAAGTAAACCTGAAGCCCTTTGACCTTTGTTAGGAAAAGGAGACTTCGTCATTTTACCCAATAAACAAGCTTTGCATGTATCAATCTCCTCATAGGAGAATGATCCCAGCAGTCCATGATCATGCAACCGCTTAATGCGCTTCTTGTTAATATGGCCTAAACGACTATGCCATAACAAGGTGCTGTCATCAGCATACTTGGCTTTCTTATTATCAATATTTTGTATAGAATATTCCATGTCCAACATGAATAACCCATTGTTAATTGAACCAGTAGCATAGACAATATTATCAAGAGTAAGATAACACTTTGAAATATTGCATTCAAAGGAAAACCCTTTCCTGACAAGAGCAGGAATAGAGATAATATTTTTGGTGATACTAGGTACAAAATAACAATTGTTTAATTCCAATACAATGCCAGATGGTAAAGAAATGAAATAGTCTCCTACAGCAACAGCAGCAACCCGTGCCCCGTTTCCAACGCGTAGGTCCACCTCATGCTGTCCCACCTGCCTTCTTCTCTTGAGTTCCTGTACATTTGAACAAATGTGAACTCCACATGCAGTGTCCAACACCCATGAAATGGAAGAAGAAGATAACATGACCTCAGTCACATATATACCTGAGCCAGAAGCAATGCTTCCCCTCTTATCTCCTTGGAGCGCTTTACAGTCCTTTTTCCAGTGACCCAGCTGGCCACAGTGGAAACACCTGTTGTCCTTCGACCGCTTTACCTTCTGTTTCAGAGCCTTACTGTAGTTCTTGACAGGGGCTTTGCCCTTCTTCCCCTTCTTCTTGTTCCTGGAAGGAACCATTAAGACAGAGGTTGAAGGCTTTCCCTTCAGAGTTTCCTCAGTAGTCAAGAGCATATTCAGCAGCTCTGCCGGAGTACAATCGATTTTGTTCATATTAAAGTTAATAATGAACGCATCGAAAGAAGGCGGAAGAGACTGCAGAATAATATCTACAGCAAGCTCCTGGTTGATGGTATGCCCCAGTTTCTCCAGAGCCTCCTTGTGCCCAATCATCTTGAGCACGTGAGCTCCCACTGGGCTCCCTTCAGCCAGTTTGCTTTGAAAGAAAAGCTTTGTCAGATTATAGCGTTCTGTCCTCGCCTGTGCAGCATACAGCATCTTGAGGTTCGCTATAATCTATATAGTCGACATATCCTCATGCTGACGCTGCAGCGGTGGCGTCATAGACGCTAGCATCAGGCAAGCGACATCAATGCTATCATTGACATGCTTTTCATAGGCATCACGAACCGCCCTTGCGGCGTTCGTAGCGGGTTGAGGCGGCACAGCCGTCTCGAGGACATACAGTTTCCTCTCTGCCTTAAGAATGATCTTAAGGTGTCCGAACCAGTCTGAGAAGTTTGGCCCAGCAAACTTCTCCCTTTCCAGTAGGGATCACACATTGAAGCTCATGGTGTTCGTTGCTGCAGGAATCTACAACAATGCAAGAACAGCAAGGTCAGTATCAATGTTTAGAATCAATCCAGGACTTAAGAAAGATTCTTTTCTCACTATTTTATCTGACTGAAAAATCCATTAAACAGTCCGAAAGAGTAACACTCTTTTAGTGAGATGGGATCCAGATTTCATACTTGGTCTCCGCGTCCCGCTCAGGCGAGATAAGATGCACAGAGAGTACAAGTACTAATTTCTGGTAGGCAGTCCCTGCCAATCGCCAACCCGTGCGATTCCCCTTCATCTGGGCAGTCCAGCAGACTGTGCCAACTGAGTTGGTACAACACAATCTCTGACCCCACAGATGGCTGCCTCCATGTGCTACCATATGCGCCACATATGTAGCCTACATGGTCAAGCTGACCCGACCTACTCCCTGGACCACCACGTGCTATGCTGAGCAACGAGAAGTGATAAATCCCTTCTCTGTAACACGCAGGTGAAATCCCGCACCGTCTGAAGATAGATGGACGTGCCCACTGAGTGGGTACAACACGGCTCCAACGATAGTCAGAACAGTGAGGTTTCGCGTCAGAAGGCATTACGTGCTTGATATTTTAGCGTTTGGATTTTAACTGTCTTTTATCTTCTTAACTATCATGCAATTTCTATGGTGATAGCAGAAGATAAACTCCTGCAGTTCTAATTATATCAATAAAAAGAAAGCATGGATCTTATGTGGTACAAGCCCATAGCCTAAGTAAGACCTTAAGATACTTAAGTCTTCACTTGCTTTTCTTGGGTCTTTAGCATCTCATCTGGTCCAACCCAGGGCCCTTGCGCCAAGAGCACCTCAGGTGCGCCACCAGCTGAATGCCCCTCTGGGATGTGTGCCTTTGTGCTCTTGTCTAATCAAAATACATTTTGATCTATCTAGACAAGCTTGACTCGCAGGTCAATTATACAATTAATTAAAAATGTGATTCGCAGATCACAATAATAATAATTTACCAGGCTCGCAGGCCCCAGCACAGCACACATTAAGGGCAACCCACATAAGATTAAATAAACAAGCATCATGGCATCATTCAATCAACATGTGATCCATTACAAAGAAAATAAAATTTTGAAAACCCCATTGGCATCAATTTTAATTTCCTTATGTGCCCTACAACCTTACAACGGTCCATTGATAGGGATCCACTCAACAATCTAGTTAGATCCATGCCCTTGCATGCACCAAGTCCTAACTGACTCGAGTTGACCTAATGGTCAACCATGCATGCGCCAAGGGCTGAACAACCAACATGAGTTGTGGCAAGCGGGTGTGACCCCGGGCCTAACTCATGTGTGTTCACTGGTTGTCTCAACCAGACCTCGCTACACGCCTGTGATGCAATCGACCTATAGCCACCTTGTGCTTGCGCACAGGTGCCATCTGGTCGATCCATCTAGGCTGTCAGACGGTCTGATCAGACTATTGGATCAACACTAGATGATGCTTTCAACCCCATCAACCCATCTAAGGGTTTATAGTAGGCGCTTATAGATCTAGATGGAGCGCGCAAGATGTTACAAAGTTTTTAGGGAAAAACAACTTACAACATGCGCAACAACAAAGTAAGAAGCTTTCATCTACATTACCATGCGCAACTAGATACTTGGTAACATGCGCAACTATGATGAAACTTCAATATAGATCTATAACATGTAATGACATACACGGATCACAAACAAGCAACATGAAGCAATCATATGATTCTACAAGAAAACCATCCTCTGATACCATTTGAAAGTCCCCTTCAAGGGGGAGCGCAAAAGGGGGTGAAACCCTAATAAAGGGGGCGCATGAAATATTATAGGGGTGTCACCCTCAAGACCGCATGTAGATCATATGATTAACTTGGTTATATTGCAAAGATCAAGTTGAGATCTATTACCATAGCCATGAGGAAGGAGGCGGCTTGGAAGCAAGAGGGCAAATGAGCTCTCCTCCAAAGAAGACGCACACAAGGATGATGAAGGCTTCCTCCTTGCGCAATTCTTGTGCTAGCAAAAATCACCAAGTTCTCCTTGCGTGTGTCGAAGTCAAGAGATGCTTGGCCGAACTCTCTTCTCGTCAAGGAAGAAGCTCTTTCTCCTCTCAAGCCAAAGCGACAATCGAATTCAATTCACCATCATCATTTAGGCGTTTTTCAAGTGATGGCGTTTCATGACTTCCAAATATGGCAAGTCATGAAGCCATGCGCTCACCCATAAGAAAACCGCCCAAATATGATTGAGCCTTGAACCATGCGTTCACATATGTGAACCGGTTCAAGCTAATTCAATTCAATTCAATTCGGTCCAAAGACCAAACCAAACCGGCCCATGGTCTAGATCTCTCTGAACCAAAATGGCTCAAGATCTAACCGTTCATCTCATGATGTTCCTGATCTCACCGATCTAGAATCATCTCTCTTGATCGAAGCTTACCGATCTCAAGCCCCAATCAATCAAACATGATCAGACTAGATCTCACTTACAATCAGAGTTTAAACTCCTTTAAACTGAACCCAAAGAATTCAGTCCACACGATCAGACTTAAGTAAGCCATATCATCAAGTTGTGCGACCCTAATGGTTTCCTCTAAATGTCGGTAACGATAACTTACATTATCACGATCAGTGAGGGGTATCTAGTAACACATCACTGTCTCCCGATATAAAGGAAAGAGTCTTCCAAGACTACTCCCAAACCACAGCACAAGTGTGAATCCACTTCACTAGGCATACATTTTTCCTTTGCCACTGGATGTTCTTATTGGAGAAGCATGTCAAGCTTGTTATTCCAATATGATGAGCATGATTAGATCAGATGATCATAGTCACCTGGGTATGGCCATACACTATCTCAATCATCCCATCTAGGGGGCCCCTATAGAACATCACACTCCAATTAAGGAGATGGCAATCCTTTATCTATCACTAGTGCCCTAACCTGACTCAAGATCATTATCCAAGATAGTCTATAATCATTATGTTTCAAATGATATTGAACTACCTCAAAACAATGACAATCATCATTTAGAAACACAAGTGATCTCAAGTCAGAGGACATGTGCCACTTAGTGCAAACAAGGATTATTCACATTGTGACAAGTAATTGAATATCCTAGTAGGGTCTGTCCAGTACATCCAATGTACCCATGAGTCTACATCTTATTCCATGCTCGAAGCATCCTATAAGATTAGAATACATATTAGTCTCAATTATATCAAGGCTGTCTCATGTTCACCAAGATATCTCGACTAAGGACTTTATAGCATGTCAGCCCAGCTGAACAGCTTTGAGACATTATTCAGAAGTACACTAATTGCAGCAGAGAAGGTAACAACCTGAATAATAACCATGCCTTTATAAACACAAGAGTTTATTACATGATACTGATACAATCCCAAGGCCTCAAACATTAGCCTTAAGGGCATACCCCAACAAATTATGGCCGGCCGAGATAATTACGGCAAAGGCCGTAAATGTTGCATTTTTCACCGTTTTCACCCTAAATTTGACATGCAACCTCGTGATCTTTTTGGGAATCGTGCTAATACTTCAAAACTTACAAAATCCATTATTTTTGAGTCATTTTACCTGCATTTTTATTAAAACCAAGAAAAGTGAAGATTCTATACCAAGTGAAGCAAATAAACTAAAAATTAGCATAAAATCGTAAAATAAGCACGAAATATCATACAAAATACAGGTAAAAATGTGATGTAAATACAACGCATCATTGAGTAACCGGGGCAACAATCCACCCATGATTGTGCTTCGCGTCAAACGATTACCAAAGATTTAGAGATCTAGTCCTGCTACTAAAATAAATTGAGAGATGAACAGAACCATAATGTTATAAAGTTTTGACTTGCGATAATACATTTGTGTCTGACCCCCAACATTTGATTTTGGATGAATTCGATTTGTGAATGTATTATGTATGCTAGATTAAATTCTTTGTTTGCTCCTAGTTTAATGCCTAGTCATCTCAAGATTATGGGGCCTACTTGATTCAATTCTTGTCAATAAACTCATCATCTGATTTCTCAAACTAGATCATGGTTTGCACATAGAAATATCTGACTTGGTTGCATGCTTTAAGCTAAAATAACTTCTTCCATATCTGATATGTGTCTCATCTTGTTTAATTGCTTGAGGAAAAGCAAATATTTAAGTCTACGAGATTTTGATGCCTTGTATTTTGGTAGTATTTTCCTATACCATTTTATCTCAAAACAAGGCATATTTTTGTGTTTTTATGTAATATTTAGGCTTATTTACTTGCTTGTTGTGGAATCTTCACCTTTTCTTGAATTTGTGGAAATGTAGGTGAAATAACTCAAATTCTAAAGATATTTGGAGACTCCAAAGCCATATAGTGATTTCTGGTAATGAGACAAGACTACACAGCAAATTTGGTGTGAAACAAAGCTTTCCTTGAGAATGACAGCCAGGCCCAGACCATGATTCGTAAAGTATGCCATATCCACAATGCTGTTCACGGCCAGGCCAAGATTATTTTCACAAGCCGTGATTGAAGTCTACGAGAATCTACTATGCAAATCATAGCTAGGCCATGATTATAATCACAGGTCGTGATCTCTGCTCCTTGTTGACCTCCTGCTCATTTTTTACTTGATTGAGAGCTCTAAAAAATTTAGAAAAATCAAGAAAATTATGGAATAGAAAGCTAGGAGGAAGGCGAAGAGTTTGGGCATAAAAGACCTCTTTTTTATGAGAATTTTGGAGGAGAAATTTGATGGTAAATCGGCGAGAGCAAAAGAACATGCGACATGGGCTTTCCGGAGGGATTTTGAGATGATCTTGATACGATTCTTCACCAAATTGAGGGGAAGAGTTTGCATCATCTTCTCCTAACTCTCCTTTGTCCTAGTTTCTGCCTTTATTTGTAGATTTGAGAGATCTGTACTTAATTGTATCATTTTTGTATCGTAAACATTTTATTGGAGCTCTGATGGAGCCTGTTGACTTGATCAATTGTATGAACTGACTTATTCTGATGTTTATGAGCTATTCAGAGCATATTTTATCTAGTTGTGTTATTTGTATAATCAAACCCTAATCAATTAATTTTGTGTCTTGGATGTCACGATTCTGACAACAAGGAGAATCATGTCATCGAATCTGCTAGATAAGCCATTTGAACCTCTATCACGATAGTAGTTAGGGCTCAATCGAGGGCAACATAGCTTTTCATGGAACTTAATGGGTTTGCTTAATTTGATAGGCCACGAAAGTAAGTGATCGATTTATGTAAATCCCAGGTTGTGCTGCTGAAAGGGGGCAATATGTACGTTTGTATAAACACCTTATGCAAAATGAATAACTCATGCATCAGCTAACTTCAGTTTAGTTAGATCAATCAACATGGTGAATTCCGTAGTCTCGATATTCTCTCAGTTAGACACCCTTCGTCATTCTATCATTGCTTTTCTTACCCTATTTGTAGTTTGGTTTGTTTAGCTTCTAAAAATCAGAATTTTTGGTACTTGACCTTGCTCCCTATGGCACCAATATCTTTTGTATTACTTCGATAACACCGTGCACTTGTGGTGCGTATCAAGCTTTTGGCGCCGTTGCCGGAGAACTACGGTCAACATTAACACATTTCTAAAGTTTAGTAGACTAAGCATTTTGTTTTCCATACTTTTTATTCTTATTTCAGTCATTTCCTTACTCAAGCTATATCATTGTCTCTAATTATTTTTATTCAAATGATAAAGAAGGCTAGAGTAGAATGTTAGCTGCAACTCCAAGTAAGTCTGAGTTAGACAACTTGAGCTTGTTAGCTGTGAAGGTAGACACTCTATCATGAAAGTTAGATTCCTTTATTGTCATTTCAATTGAAGTTACTAATACTTCATATGATTTTTGTGGAACTTCAGGACACAATTTCGCCAAATGCCAATTAAGAGTCTCACAACCTAAAACTTCTGGAGAGCAAGCCAATACCTTTAGGAATCTCAACCCTAGACCATAGTTTGACCCAATTCTAAAACATACAATCCAGGTTGGAGGAACTATCAAAAATTTTCCTATCAGAACAATCCCAACCTTGTTCCCCAACCTAGCTATAGGCAACCTCTTGAATTTCAACTAAGGCAGTTTATGCCACCTCAAAAGTCTAATGTAGAGTCACTATTAGAGACTTTTGTTGCTGTGCAAACCAATGGAAATGAGAGTGTTTGTGAAACCATTAGGCAACTAACATCTAGAGTGGATGCTCTTGCGATCCACAACACGATGTTGAAAACCCAATTCGCTAAACAAGCTAGCACCTCTACAAGAGCCTATAGTAAACTCCCATCTCAACTTGAGATAAACCCGAGAGAATATTGTGATGCAATTATAACTTGCAATGGGAAACAACTTGAGGAGCCTAGGATGTTTGAACCTAACATAGAGATTAGATCTCCTAAGATACTTCAACCTAAAAAAATCAAATGAGGAGATAGAACATAAGAAACCACTTGAAGATATACCTTCTTTTGCAGGTTCTTGCCATAATATTGATGTTGTTGAGGAAGTGGTTAACAATGCTATGATTAGCAAATTGCTTATGGTTCCAATAGAAATATGTTTTGCAGCTAAAGAAGAGGTGAAGGATAATGAAGAAACTCTAGCTTTTATGAAAATCATTCATTCAACTGAACCGGTCAACCTAAGGAAGGTAAAATTTAAAAATCGGCATGATGAAATAACCAAGGTAACTGATGAAAGAAACGTATAGTTAAAATCACTAATTGACAATTTAAGGTATGAATTCCTTTGTGCCAACGCCTACATTCTGCACTCTGAATAACACTTGCCGTTGAGCTAATGACCCTATACAAGCACTTCTTGGGAGGGAACGCAAGTCTTTTCTATTTTATTTACTTTTGCATTGTGTGTTTTTGTTTATTTAGTCTTTAGATCATGAAGTTAGATAACTTGTTATGCTTTGTGTTGGAATGCTCATGATTTTATTTTCTTATATTGGTAGAACACCTCATAAGAAGAAAAGTGAAATTTTGAGGCAACATGTTTCAATATGGTCTGTTCATGACCAATGTTGCAGCCATGATGAAAATTTTTGTAATTGCTGCATTCTATAACAAGAAGTTCATATCTGACCCTTGACTGATTTCACAGCTATGACAAGACTTTTAAAGGCAACGACTTCATTTTACCTCTCCCATGCCAGACTGGCATGACTTAGCGAGACACAAAATAATTGACATTATATCCTACATCTGGAAGAATAAAGGTGTCAAGGTCAAGTTCAACATGAACTTCATAAACAAATGATGATATTAGTTAGGGGGAGATGGTGATGACTATGAATATGACCCCCAAGAGGAAGGTACTGAAATGATCTCTGATGATGAGGACTTTAGGCCTAAGAGGAAGAAGGGGGCGGCAACATAAGGGTTAGGCGCCAAGCATCAAGAGGGGGCGGCTAGGGTTAAGGGGATGTAATTAGGGTTTATGCTTTTGGAAAGTCTCCAAGACTTTTCCATAAACTCCTTGCAATCGCCCAAGACTTACCATAGAAGTCTATCATGCCTTAGATGCCTTAAGCCTTGCCATAGAGGCATGCTTTTCATCCAAGAACAAAGGGGCAAGGCGCCAATAGCTTCCATAAGAAGCAAAATCGCCCACTCCACCCCATTGTGCCCCTAGGCGCCAATGGGGTGGAGACTTCTCCCCATTATACACTTTTAGACAATTCTCTCTATTCATGACAACTTGTTATTGGGCCTCATTGGGTAATGAGCTAGCCCAAAATTCATTACATGGGTTGATTAAGCAATTGGATTCAATCCTATGCAACCATAATCCAAATTTGACTAACCATGGTCAAATATGGGTCAACTTGCCAAAAATGAAGTTTGGTGCCAATAACTCTCTTCCATCTCATCAGGCCCATTGGGGCTGATGAAATCTCCTAAATAGATCTGAGTCATCCAATAACTAGATCATAAGACTTCCCGATCAATACAAGAACTCGAGTATCAAGGTGTGCGACCCTGTAGGTTTCTCTGACGTTGGTAGTGCTAACCTAAGGTTACCACAAGCAGTGAGTGGCACCTAGTAGTGCATCACTGCTACCCAATTCATTGGAATGGATATCGACACCGACATCCCTATTATCGCAACTAGGTACATATGCATTACAGTCTCTTTGCCGAACTGATATCCGAATGGACAAGTGTGTCACCACTTATTTTCACCCAATCACATGGTTATGACTAAATCAGGTTCTCACCTGGGTATGGCCATACACTTTCAGTCATAGAACCATAGAGCAGTTCCATGGATATCAAGCTTCCCTTAGTAAGGGGCAAATCCTCTGTCTGTACATTGACCTTCTCTAATGGGTCTTAACATGCTCAATGACAACCGTTATGACCTCCCAACTATGGTGAGGTGTTAGGTTGTATCACAGCATGTCCCTTACCACATAGAATGTAAATGACCTCAACTCAAGGGATCAATGCATCTCCTATCACTTGTGAGCATAACTCATGACACCAAGTCATTGCCTCACAGCGGGTCGATCCAGTATATCCACCACTGATATACCCATATGTCTGCATCAGCACGTCATGCCTAACCATCCCATATACAAGTCTTACAAGTACCATAGCTGTCCTATATCCACTAAGGTACATTGACTGGGGATAACCATTTGCGCACAGATCCAATCTGTCTCCTGGGACATTATCATGTAAGTACACAATCGCAATTGTAAAAAAACATAGATAATGACAATGCCAGAATGATATATAAGTATCAGAGTTAAGTAGTACAATAATGGACCAATACTAGGTCTCGGAGCATATACACCAATAATCTCCCACTTGCACTAAGACCTAGAGGTAGAAGAATCTCAACCCCATATTTCTAGCGTGACCATCATGCTTTTGCTACGCCAAAGCCTTGGTCAATGGGTCTGCCAGATTGTTCTCTGTGTCAACTTTGCTAATCTTGACATCACCTTTATCAATGATCTCTTTGATTATGTGAAATCTCCTGAGCGTGCGTCTGGATCTTTGACAAGACCGTGGTTCCTTGGCTTGTACAATTGTCCTATTGTTGTCACAATGGAGCTCAATGGGATCCACTGCACTTGGAACCACCTGAAGTTTAGAAATAAACTTCCTTATCCAAACGGCTTCTTTGGCTACCTCAGAAGCTGCCACATACTCAGCCTCAGTTGTAGAATCAGCTATGGTGGATTGCTTGAAGCTCTTCCAGCATACAGCGCCTCCATTCATCTGGAACACATAGCCGGCCTGCGATTTGAAGTCGTCAGGGTCAGACTGGAATGACGCATCAGTATAGCCCTGAATACTGAGCTCTTCCTATCCCCCATAAACCAAGAATAGATCCTTAGAACTTATCAGATACTTAAGGATGTTCTTTATAGCCATCTAGTGCTGTAGACCTAGATGGGATTGGTATCGGCTGGTTATGCTCACAGCATAAGCCACGTCTGGTCTAGTACACAACATTGCATACATGGTCTATCCCACCACTAAAGAATAGGGCACTCGACTCATGTCATCCCTCTCAGCCTGTGTGGTGGGACACTAGCTCTTTGAGAGAGTAAGGCCATGTCTCACTGGAAGGTATCCTTTCTTGGATTACTCCAAGTTGAACCTCTCTAGGTCCTTATCAATGTAGGTACCCTGACTAAGGGCTAGGAGCCTCTTGGATCTATCCGGGTAGATCCTCATGCCTAGGATGTAGGCAGCCTCCCCTAAGTCTTTCATCTCGAAATACTTCCCCAACCATGTCTTCACAGACTGAAGACTAGGGATATCGTTTCCGATGAGCAATATGTCATCAACATACAAGACCAGAAAAGTCACCAAGCTCCCACTGAATTTTCTGTATACACAGACGTCATCTTCGCTTTTAATAAAGCTATAATCTCTTACAGCTTCATCAAACTGAAGATTCCAACTTCAAGATGTTTGCTTTAATCCACAGATGGACTTCTTTAGCCTGCAGACCTTGTTGGCTTCTGCAGGATGGATGAAGCCATCAAGTTGTGTCATATAGACATCCTCTATCAGCTTTCCGTTAAGGAACACTCTCTTCACATCCATCTGCCATATCTCATAATCATGATATGCAGCTATAGAAAGCAGAATCCGAATGGATTTGATCATGGCAACTGGCGAGAAGGGTTCAACATAGTCCACCACGTGGATTTGTTTGAATCCTCTAGCCACTAGTCTACCCTTATAGGTCACTATGTTGCCATCCATGTCAGTCTTCCTCTTGAAGACCCATTTACACCCTGTGGGTTTTACCCCATTAGGCAGCTCAACAAAATCCCGTACTTGGTTAGCTGACATGGAATCCATCTCGGATCGCATGACTTCAAGCCATCTCTCGGAGTCCGGTCCACCGACCGCCTCATCAAAGGTCATGGGCTCATCCTCAATGATGAAGATCCCATCGTGTTGGGTCGGCAGTGACCCATACCTCTCATATGCATGACGAATCCTCCCAGACCTACGTGGGACCTGTGTCTGAGCCTCAGGTTGCCCGGCAACCGGTGCAGGTGGCTCAGGTTCCATCTCTTTGTCTTGTGGTTGCACTTGGACCTCGTCCAACTCAAACTTGCTCCCACTGACTTATTTCATGAGAAATTCTTTCTTTAGAAAGATAGCACCCCGAGCAACAAAAACTTTGTTCTCGGTGGGAACATAGAAGTAGTATCCTTTAGTTTCCTTAGGATAACCCACAAAGACACATTTATCAGATCTAGGTTATAGCTTGCTAGAATCCTAACGTTTGACATAAGCCTCACATCCCCAAATCCTAATAAATGAGAGATTAGGGCGTCTCCCACTCCATACCTCGTATGGTATCTTGGAGACACTCTTGGATGGAACATTATTCAGTATAAGAGAAGCTGTCTCAAGTGCATGACCCCAGAATGAGGGTGGTAGAGTTGCATGACTCATCATAGATCGAACCATGTCTAACAAAGTTCGATTTCTCCTCTCAGACACACCATTCCGTTGAGGTGTTGTAGGAGGAGTGAGTTGGGATAGGATCCCACACTCTCTTAGATAGTCAAAGAACTCACCGCTCAAGTACTCTCCACCATGATCTGATCAAAGAATCTTAATGGATCAACCAAGCTGGTTCTCTACTTCATGTCTGAACTCCTTAAATTTCTCAAATGATTCAGACTTATGTCTCATCAGCTAGACATATCCATATTTACTGAAGTCATCAGTAAATGTGATGAAGTAGTTGTACCCTCCTTTGGCTTGTTTGCTGAATAGCCCACACACATCACTGTGTATAAGATCCAATAAACCTTGCGCCCTCTCACCAATGTTGGAGAAGGGCACCTTTTTTATCTCCCCTAATAAACAAGGCTCACATGTATCAAATTCCTCCAAGGAACTTGAATCCAATAACCCATTTGCATGGAGTTGCTGAATGTGATTCTTGTTTATATGGGCTAATCGACAATGCCATTGGAAAGCACCAACTGAACCACTCAGTTTGGTCCTTTTGTTATTTATGTTACAAATAGAGTTATTCATGTCCAAGACATATAGACCATTGCACAAAGTACCCTTCCCATAGAACATATTTGCAAATGAAAAAGAATAGAGGTTCTTATTTATTTAATATTTAAATCCCTTCTTTGCCAAGCAAGGAATGGATATAATGTTCTTAGTAAGTGAAGGTGCATAATAGCAATTGTCTAGCTCTAATTGAAGTCCAAAAGGCAGGGAGAGAATCAAAACTCCTACAGCAATAGCAACAACCTGTGCCCCATTTCCAACCCGTAGGTCGATCTCTCTAGGCCGCACCGATCTACTTTTCTTGAGCCCCTGCATATTTGTACAAATATGAGCTCCACATGTGGTATCCAATACCCATGACATAGAAGTAGAAATGTTGACTTCAGTAACATAAATACTTGAGCTAGAAGCTAAGGCCAAGCCTATCTTCTCCTCTTTCTGAAGTTGCTTGCAGTCCCTCCTCCAGTGACCCTACTCGCCACAGTGGAAGCACCTATGTTCCTTTAATTTCTTCGCCTTTTTCTTCAGTGCCTTGGTAGGACCTCTAGCACTGCCCTTAGCACGTGCCTTACCCTTCTTCTTTATCTTCTTGGTCGCAGGGACCAAAAGAACATAATTGGGTTTGGTCTTACCCATCTCACGCTCGGCTGTTTGGAGCATATTCAGTAGTTCCTCCCTTGTGCAATCAATCCTGTTCATATTAAAATTTATGATAAATGGACTGAAGCTAGGGGGCATGGACAGCATAATAAGATCCACAACTAGCTCGTTGTCTGTGGTATGTCCCAGTCTCCTGAGATGATCCACATTCCCAATCAACTTGAGATCGTGGGGTCTCAATGGTGCACCCTCAAACAACTTGCCCCGAAAAACTACTTTGGTAGTATCATATCTCTTAGTTCTAGCCTGAGCCTCAAACATCTATTTTCAGATGAGTGATCATCTGAAAAGTGTTCTGCTCCTCTTATTGCACCTGAAGTTCAGGTGCCATAGGGGTTAGCATGAGACATGCAACCTCCAAAGAGTCATCCTGATGCTTTCTAAAAGCATCCTTGTCTGCCGTCTGGGCATTAGGCGGAGGAGCCGCACGAAGAGGCTGTTCGAGGACATACAGCTTCTTCTCGATCTTGAGGGCTATCCTCAAGTTCCGATGTCAGTCCATAAAGTTGGATCCAACCAACTTATCCTTATCAAGAAGGGATCGCAGTGTTAATCCGCCAGTGTTCGTAGCCATTATTTCTACAACAACCAAGAAAAGCATATTAGTACTACTTAAAATCATTTAAACTAGACTTGTTTTAAATGATTATGGCTCCCACTATTTTAATCGAATTGACAACCCACGAAGTCAACCAGGAGATGTGAGATCTCCTAGTGAGATGGGATCCTTATTCCACATGAGGCTTCGCATCCTACGAGGGTGGGATCTGATGCACAAAGTGACCCATGCTTCTTAAGGTGGGCACGCGCGGCCGATTGCTCCAAGCAACTCCCCTTATTGAGACAGTCTAGGCATTTCATGTCCAGCAAGGGCTGGATACAACATAAAATGCTAACCTCTCATCGATGCCTCCAGAGTTTCATCGTGTGCCCAGCACATATGAAAATCTAGTCAAGTCCATTCTTAACCGTCATGCCCATGGCCATTGAGTTTCCTTGCGAAGGCATGCCCAGGTTAAAACTGGACTGGGGAAACCATTGCCACCATGCACTTTCTAAAGATAAGTGGGTGTGTCCCACGAGGGTGGGAAATAGTTCACAACTCCACTGATCGATAGCTTAGTGAGGGCTACGCGTTAGAAAGCTAGTAGAGTTGATATTTTGATTGAGGGTTTTTAAGGTCTTATCATCTGAGTTTTATCTTATGTCTAACATTATAGGCATGCAATCCTATAGTGATAACATAACGATAAAAATGTCATAGGCATGCTTTAGCATAAATAGTAAAAGAATGATGTGATCATGGCCCATTGAAGACATTGAACCAACCCATGCCAAAAGGAGGTTCAACTCTTGACGTAGGATTCAAGCCCCTAAAACTAGACCTAGCCTAGCCGACCTCTAGCTTGGTCTTTAAGGTTGGCTCCAAGGTCCTCCTTTCCATGGTTTAGCCCTCAAACCCTAGAGGTACTCCTTAGGGAAACCCTAGAAGCACCATCATAGGTTTGGCCAATTCCATGGGTCTTCTTCTTAGGGTGATGCGCCACCATGTAAGGGCCAAGAGATCTAGCACATAAGCCCTAAGGCTCAGCCAAATAAACTTGCGCCACTTACCATGCGCCATCAAGGAATAGTGCTTCTTGCACCACCATGCAAGATGCGCAAGCAAGTATGCATGCGCCAAGGCAACCCCTAATCTTCCTCTTAAGTATTTACAAAACAAAAGAAAAAGATGGCACGCAGGGCGCACAATGATATATCACAGGCATTCAAAGGGGCTTGACTCATGACCATAACATTATGCACAAACAAGGTATTTACACATGCAATTCTACATGCTCATGAAAAACATAAAATATGAAATTTTGCTTTTTCATAAAACAAATATCTTTTCCTCATCTTCTTATAACAAATCTTTTGGTTATTTGCGATTAATTTTTCATTATGATTTCATAGATCCTTTCGGCTGGCAATTTTGTCAGATTAAGAGACCCGGACAGTCTGAGGACATAATGCCCGTCCTACTTGACAAAATTACGTGCGTCTTTGATCTTTAAATGAAGCAAGAAAAATAACCCAAAAATCCAAAAGAGATTGAAAAGATGATAGGAACAAGAAAAAATAATTTTTCCTACTTAGAAAAATTGTGCGCCATGTGATCATGCAATTTGCGAAAATTGAAACATGACATGTGAGCATGGAAAGGCATGAAAGTACATCGTTCAAGGCTCGCAAGTTGCTTTGATACCACTGTGGGGAAATCCCGGGGATATTTTATAATCTTTAGAGATTACAATACATGCACAGCGGAATAATATCCCCAAAACAAGTCAGTCCCAAAAACCCAGTGAAGATCTCTTGCGAGGGAGTCGACAAGATGAGATAGAAAATACCCAGAGCAAGGCGATGCCGATGTCGAGGTAGGTGCCCAAGCGTGCGCCCTCTGCAGTCTCACACACACGGATGCCTCGAGTTCTCTTCTTCCTCGCCTAGTGCTAGCCTCGTGAAGAAGATCCAAGCCTTTGTTCACCTTCTTCAAAGCTTGCGCCACCTCCAAGGATTATGTGCAAACGAAGAGGGAGGGAAGAAGAAGATGCCGCCAAGGAGAAGTGCTTCTTGCGCCAAGAGGAGGATAAGAACACTTGCTTGCAGCTAGAGGAAGAGGAGTTGCGCCACTAACTTCTTGTTCTCGCCCTAGGTGTGCTCACGCCAATGTATGATTACATGCCTAGAGGCTCACGCATGCTTCTATTATATAGAAGCAAGAGGCGGCAAGGCAAGAAGGGGGCGGCAACATAAGGGTTAGGCGCCAAGCATCAAGAGGGGGTGGCTAGGGTTAAGGGGATGCAATTAGGGTTTATGCCTTTGGAAAGTCTCCAAGACATTTCCATAAAATCCTTGCAATCGCCCAAGACTTACCATAGAAGTCTATCATGCCTTAGATGCCTCAAGCCTTGCTATAGAGGCAAGCTTTTCAGCCAAGCACAAAGGGGCAAGGCGCCAATAGCTTTCATAAGAAGCAAAATCGCCTACTCCACCCCATTATGCTTCTAGGCGCCAATGGGGTGGAGACTTCTCCCCATTATACCCTTTTAGCCAATTTTCTCTTCATGACAACTTGTTATTGGGCCTCATTGGGTACTGAGCTAGCCCAAAATTCATTACATGTGTTGATTAAGCAATTGGATCCAATCCAATGCAACCCTAATCCAAATTTGACAAACCATGGTCAAATACGGGTGAACCTGCCAAAAATTAAGTTTTGCTCCAATAACTCTCTTCCATCACATCAGGCCCACTAGCGCTGATGAAATCTCCCAAATAGATACGAGTCATCCAATAACTCAATCATAAGGCTTCCCGATCAATAAGAGAACTCGAGTATCAAGGTGTGCGACCCTGTAGGTTCCTCTAACATTGGCAGTGCTAACCAAAGGTTACCACAAGCAGTTGAAAGCACCTAGCAGTGCATCGTTGTTACCCAATTCATCGGAATGGATATCGATATCAACATCCCCATTATCGTAATTAGGTACAGATGCATTACAGTCTCTTTGCCGAACTGATATCCGATTGGACAAGTGTGTCACAACTTATTTTCACCCAATCATATAGTTATGACTAAATCAGGTTCTCACCTGGGTATGGCCATACACTTTCAGTCATAGAACCATAGAGGAGCTCCATGGATATCAAGCTTCCCTTAGGTAGGGGCAAATCCTCTGTCTGTACATTGACCTTCTCATATGGGTCGTAACATGCTCAATGACAACCGTTATGACCTCCCAACTATGGTGAGGTGTTAGGTTGTATCAAAGCATGTCCCTTACCATATAGAATGGTCAATGACCTCAAGTCAAGGAATCAATGCATCTCCTATCACTTGTGAGGATAACTCATGACAGCAAGTCATTGCCTCACAGCTGGTCAATCCAGTATATACACCACTGATATACCCATATGTCTGTGTTAGCACGTCGTGCCTAACCAGCCCATATAACAGTCTGACAAGTACCATAGCTGTCCCATATCCACTAAGGCACATTGACTGGGGACAACCATTTGAGCACATATTCAATCTGTCTCCAGGGACATTATCATGTAAGCACACAATCGCAGATGTAAACAAACATAGATAATGACAATGTCAGAATGATATATAAATACCAAAGTTAAGTAGTACAATAATGGACCAATACTAGGTTTCAGGGCATATACACCACACTCTGTGTGTAATAAATATTAGGAAGCATCTTGTAAATTTTTTTATAATTAGTCTGCTTAATAGCATAGCATAACTATTTACCCAAACACCTTCAAACTTTCCAACCAGCTACTTTTTAACCAGCACTTTTTCAACCAATAAAAGCTAAAAGTTTTAGCCCTGCCAAACTGGCCCTAAGTCACTTCAACTTTGTTTAGTACAATTAATGTAATCAACTAAATATATGAGATATCATTTTAGTTTTTTTTTTTTTTGCATGCATAATAATTTGGTCAAAGTTGACTAGAGAATTAATAATAATGATGTTTTTTTAATGTTTTTTGCAAAATTTGTATGCTATTATGTTTTTTCAAATTCCATTTTGGAAGCATATGATATTCGCACAACCACAATACAAAAAACCTCAAAAGAGAGTGTATGGACTCTCTTTAACAATTCTTTCACAGAGGCAGAAGGAAGATTGGGCCTTTAGATTGCTTCTACATCAAATCTACTCGAATATATAAAAAGGAAGAAGTAGCCTGCCTCTTTGGCAAAGTTTGCAATAATAAAATCATAAATTTCTAATAATATGTTTATACTTATAAAACACAGCTTAAAGGGTTTGTAGGATAGTGGGTTTGCATGCTAATGGATGCCAACTTAAAAATCAAGTTAAATATGACAAATCTTTACCTTAACTTAAATTTTCTTCACCATAGTTAGACCACTTGCTCCGTCTTCTCCAAATAAACTCAAATGTGAGAAACACAAAACAAGTCCAAGCAATGCTCGAGCTTACCATCAAAAAGAGATGTAGTTAATACATACACTAGATTATCTACAGCACAAATCTTCTTAACTATAGTTTTTCTATGAGAGATAATATAACGAACATAATGATATCGGACATCAATGTATTTTTCTCTCTCATGAAACATTTGATATTTAGTCATATGGATGCCACTTTGACTATCACAATGGACAATTATTTTCTCATACACTAAATTGAGTTCACCAAATAGCCCTTTTAACTAAATGGTTTCCTTGATTACTTTAACTATAGAAATATACTCTGCTTCTGTAGTGGACAAAGCAATAGTACATTGCAAACTAGCTTTCCAACTTATGGTAGTATCTCCAAGTGTGAATATATAACTAGTAATGGATCTTCTCTTTTCAAAATCACCTACATAATCTGAGTCAACATAACCGGTAACAGTGCTCTCAATCCTTTTAATATTCAAAGAAGAATTTTTAGTACCATGTAAATATCAAAAAATTCATTTCACTACCTGCCAATCATCTTTAACAGGATTAGCCATATATCTGCGAACAACACTGACTCCTCATGCAATATTAGGACAAGTGAATACTATAGCTGTTGTGATCCGAAAGGACACACTTTTAAATACAACGAGGTAGACTAATTTAAGGAGTTGCAGCCAAAACTTGTTTGGCACACAGGGATCTGTCACCCCCTGATACGGCTCCAAAAACTTGTTGTCCCTAAACTTGTAGTGTCCGCAAGTGCACGGATACTCGAAGTAATAAAGAAAATATCGATCCCATAGAGACCTACGTGTTAAGTACCAAATAGTTGTATTCTTACTAGCTAAGCAAACCGAGTATGATGCGAATAAACAATAAACACACGGGAAAATAATCAGAGAGATAAACTGGGACTAGGGTTTCATCCACCTTAATTTCAATGATTAGATATAATAAAAGGTCGTCAGTCAAATTATATCATGATAAAGACTTAATTTACTTCATAAAAGGATTATCTCACTTTCATGTAGACAATCATGCAGGGACCAATCCTCGCCTTCGCGCAAGATTTATCCCAACGCTGTAAATAAGTAAACCATCAATCAAAGAACTTAGGATCACTTTCGTGCATCCGAGTTCTTTGTTGATCATCACAAGTGGAATTTCAAGGATCACTTTCGTGCATTCGAGTCTCAACATAGGTTCTACCTAGGATTTTCCAACAGACCGATCTTCACTTTCGTGCAAGATCTGTCAATGTTTATCACAATAACTCAACCCTAGATTCATATTATCAATCATGGAAATAAGACTACTAAAATCAAGAAATAAGATTCTAGGGTTCCAAGTTCTCAAGCAAATCACCTTTAAGTCTCATTGCGAAAACTCTAAAACATGCATGACAGTAAAATCTAAGGAGAATTAAAGACAATTCATCACATAAGTAGAATTATCGCAGCAAGGATTATCATGACGAAAATAATAGTTTATCTAATCATTAAAAATCAAGGGGATTACACCCCCATGTCCCAAAATATGTTTAAGCGTGCATGGAAGAAGAGGTACAATAATCCATGGTGTAGGAAATTAAAACAAAGGTAGAGAACAAATTATGGTACGACCGTAAAGGTTTTTACTGCCGTAATCTGCGATGAACAGTAGCGGCGCACGGTGTTTTGTTGATTTCTCCTCTGATTGAACTCCTTTTACTTTGAAACTTCTGGTGTGTCCTCCTCTCCTCCAGGTGAAACTTCTGCATGAAAATAACGGCCTAAGGTGCCCTTTATGCCTCTCGGCGTGAGGCCAACCCTAGACGCCTCTCTGTTGATTGCTCCCTCGATAGTGGATACAAATTGGGGCCTCCACTTCGAGCATCTTCTCCTCTTAAATACGAGTCTGTAACATCTTTCAGATCTTGATTTGGAGCTCTGGATCTAAAGTTATGGTCCGCACAAAATTCAGACCCGCAAAAATCATGTTTTTGATTGGAAATTACGGCCGTAACAATCTTTACGGCAGTGCCGTAATGTCTGAAATTTCTCAGGTGAATTCTGGGTCCAAATTACGGTACCTTCAAGTTCTTTATGGCACTACCATAATTTTCATTATGGTACCTTAAAGTTCTTTACACCCGGGAGTGTAATTTTTGAACTTGCTCCGATTTGCATGAAAAATGGTGGGCGGCTTCGTTTCGACCTCCTGATTCCATTCGTGCGCTCAAATCCTTCAAAATCCATGAAAATATAGCACTTTTTACCTAAAATTCATGAAAACCAAGAAATTGTGTAGATTCCGTAATATTTGATAAATAAGGCTTAAAAACAAGCAAAAGAGCATAAATATGACACAAAAAGACACATGAAATGACACAAAATATACTATGAATTTTGGTGTCATCAAACACATAAGGCTCAAACCTTGCTTGTCCTCTAGCAAAAACCAAAAATTGATCATAGGCATAGACTTTCTCATGAGGAATAAATTTCTAAAATACAATCACCAATAAAAAATTTCCACCAATTGTTTCCCAAAATTTCAAATAAACAAATCATTCTTAGAATTCAACCCTCTAGATCTACATCTCAATCAAATAAAACTTTGCAACTTGTATAATAAATAGAATTTTCAATCTCATGATTTCACCCAATTTCAGTTTAAATCTATCATGCTTTTGTCTACAAGAATTAGGTTTCCAAGATCTTTTTCCTCACATAATTTTTTTTTCATTTTTTTTTTCATGTATTTTGTTGTTTTTGCATGGATGGCATGTACCCACTTAGATACATACCCTTTTTTTTTATTTTGACATCAACTCTTTCTTCGGTACCACTGTCAATTTTACATAGTGCCAAGTAGAGGAGTCTTATTCTTTTTCTCTCTCATTATTTTTACATTGACTTTAACCCATGTCTTAGGTACCACTATCAATTTTACATAGTGCCAAGTAGGGGAGTCTCTCACTATTTTTATGGATCTCGGATTATTCTTTCCCAACAAATAGCAAAATAGACCAAACATCTACTAGGTTGATCAATTGATATCAATTCAGTAATCATACTCATATGCTCATTTTATTTGAAGGAGTAGTTTCACCATTAGATCTTATTCCTCAAATAACACATCTACCCAAAATTTCATGCATCAACCAATGTCAAATTTCAAAAGATAGATATGGATTAGAGAAATAAATTCAACACAATAGGTCTAGTCCTAATCACATGCATCAACGCATTCATCATCAAAGAAAATTCACACCTCTCATCACATGAATTCAAGTTATAAAAATTTTTAAACATCTAATTATGTCAAAATCAATGCAAAAGGTGTGATGCATCAAACTCAAAAAATCATAATATGTAAAGTGATATATCCGTATAGTTACATAAGGCTCGAACAATGCAAAAGATGTAAAGTGATAGATCTAAAAGAAGAAAAGTGTAGATAATCATATCAAATCAAATAATCACAAGAAAGTGTAAGCAATACTCACAAAACTATATGACAAGCTCTGACTGAAAATACATAAGGCTCAGTCCAAAAATAGTGTCGGGGCAGATGCTGCTAGGTCGAAAGATGTACTTTTTAAAAATTTTACTTGCAAATTTAAGGTACATAAGGCTCTGTCTGAAAATAGTCTCAAAAAATAATAATGATAAAAAATAATTCTCTCAAGGGAGAATCAGAGATGTCGCCGGAGGTCTGAAGATGATGCAAGTGGAAAGAGTCGAGCAGGCAAGAAGCAGAGGGTGAACAGAGGCTAGTTGAAAAGCTGTTAGCAATGATGATGGTGCCGATAGTAGAGTGAGTAATCTCTAGTGGCCTGCTAGAGATCACAGTCCTGGATGTGAGATCGTTGGCTGGTGGGTCCCAGAAATAATGCTGCATAAAAAAAAAACCAGAGTCACAAATGAAGAGTCTGCTGCATAAATAGTAATAGAAATAGAGGTAGTAGAAGAAGTAAGAATCTGCATATGGTATAATCCAGTGTCGATGGCTGGAAACAATGATGTCAGAGGCAGATGCAGTGGTGGCTAGAGGTGGAAGACAGTTGCTCTTGAAGATTTTTAGATCTGGAGGCAAAAGAAGTAATAACAAGTAGAAAGCAAACCAAGCAGTTTTTGAATTTTTTATGAAAAGTTGCCATACCCTAGAATAAAATTTAATGATCCAAATAGAAAATGGACAGAACCAAGTTGTAGAATAAGATATGTTCTTTTCAGACGTATGAGAATTAAAGGATAAAAATCTTTCAGGAATTTAGGGTATCAACAGAAAGAAGGCTACTCAGATTACAAAACTACAAAAACTGCAAAAAAGGCTAATCAGATTCGAAAAGTTGCCATGTGTCCTAAAATGATCAGAAAATAAAATCATGAAAATAACTAATCCACGAGATAGAATGACACATGTTCTTAATATTCCATGCGATAAATCTGGGTTTCCAGTCATTTAAGCATCTTAAAAACTTGCAGAAAAAGTGCTAATCAGAATAGTCAATAGAAAACTGCTGCAGAAATTAATCAGAATCGAAAAGATGTTATGTGTTTTAGAATGATCCATGGACTTTAAAATTCAGAAAAAATATTCAGATGATAGACAAAGATGAGTACTTCAATGTTGTGCCAAAGATCAAAAATTTTCACCCTCCAGTTTCTTAAAATCGCAGCGAGAAAACACCTAGTCAGATAAGCATACTGCAGTTCAAAAATTACGGGCGTAAAGTTCTTTACGGCAGTGCCGTAATTGACACAAATTCTCGGGTCAGAAATATGCAGGCATTACGGTACCGTAAACATGGTTACGGTACTACCGTAAAATCAGTAAAAAAATTTTTTTTGAAAATTCAAAATTCACAAATTACGGCACCGTAAAATTGCTTACGGTACTGCCGTAAAAGCAATAAACATTCGGGTCAAAAATGGACCGAAAATATGGTATCGTAAACTCGATTACAGTAGTGCCGTAATTTGTGCCAAAACATGCTTTCCCCTACAAAAAGAGAAGAAAAATTAATTCTAAAAATAAACTAAAATATAAGAAGCTAAGTAAAAATGCTTGGGTTGCCTCCCAAGAAGCGCTAATTTTAGGTCCATAGCTTGACCAAAAATCAAATATCATGGTGAAGTAGGTGAATCAGTACCAAAGTAAAGAGCAAATAATTTCTGCATTTCCTTTGTCCAAAAAGTTTAGCCACTAATCCAAAAATCTAGAATTGCATATAAATCACAATCAAAGTGGCTTTCGTAAATATGCAGAAATCAAAATGAAAAATTTCAATTATCTTCCTATGTTTGTCAGTGAGCAAAATCATAAGTCCTGTCTTCAAATTCATGTCTTCAATTACAATAGGAATTTGATCACAAGATATAAGCACTAGATCATCACAATAAGTTTTATGTCTTTCATTAGATTCCTTAGTAAAGCATAAATTCTCAAATACATCAGAAGAGTGAATATCAGATATGGGCAAAGCACCAGAGTGAGGTTCATCAATCTTTGTAATTTTCAAATCATCTTCAAGTTTTTCATGCTCACAATCAAATAATGCAACAATTTCAAAATTATCAACTAAATTAGAGTAAGATTTTCCCAAATCAATCCCCTCATATCTTTCATCAGTTTTAACCACAAATAAAATATCATCCAAAGAATTAATCTCATCAAAAGGGGGTTTTTCAATTTCAATTTCCTCAATCTTTTCCACAACTAAATTATGAAAAGAATCAATTTCACAATTATCAAAATCAGATCAAGATACATTAATGTTCACATAAGGCTCAATCTCAAAACAATCATGATTAGAGGGGGATTTTTCTAAATTAATTTGTTTAGTTTCAAACTCAAATAAACATGTTTGTTGTGCTAACTGGTCTCCAAAATTTCAGAATTAGCAGTTAAAGATTCTACCTGAAGAGAAGTTTGATTAACTAAACCCTTAAGATCCTCAATTTACTTTCTTTGACGGGTCATCATTTGGCTTTGACTTGCCATAATTTTTTCACACATGATTTCTAAGCTAGATTTTTTAGTATCCTCATAGTATGGTTCAGAGACATGATCAGAGCAATCATCATAAAAAGAAATTTGATTTTCCCAACTAGAATAATAATGATCATCTTGATACCATGGTGCATTGGGATTTGCATGATTTCTAAATTGACATTCATAAGTATAATGATCATTGGATTTACAAATATTGCATCTAATAGAAGGAATAGAGTGTAATTTCAATATATCTACAAGAGTACACTGTGAATAATCTTTATGCTCACCTTGTGGCATGTATTCCTTACCCCTTTCAGTTGCCCATGAGTTGTAATTAAAAGACATATCTTCAAATCTATCAAAAACAGAGAGATAATCCAACACCAATCAATAAATTTTTTTTCAGAATATCTAAAAAAATAGAAAAACACAAGTAAATTCAAAATTTTCAAGTATCACAGTTCTATCACAACTATGAAAATCCAGAACCTGCAAAAAGAAAAAAATAAAGTTAAATCTAAAACAAATAAAACTTAGTCTAGCAATACTAACAACTATTTTGATATTAACAAAACTAAGGTCCTCGGCAACGGCGCCAAAAACTTGTTGTTATCCGAAAGGACACACTTTTAAATACAAGTAGGTAGACTAATTTAAGGAGTCGCAACCAAAACTTGTTTGGTGCACAGGGATCTGTCACCCCCTAATACGACTCCAAAAACTTGTTGTCCCTAAACTTGTAGTGTTCGCAAGTGCACGGATACTCAAAGTAATAAAGAAAATATCGATCCCACAGAGACCTACGTGTTAAGTACCAAATAGTTGTATTCTTACTAGCCAATCAAACTGAGTATGATGCGAATAAACAATAAACACATGGGAAAATAATCAGAGAGATAAACTGGGACTAGGGTTTCATCCACCTTAATTTCAATGATTAGATATAATAAAAGGTCGTCAATCAAATACTATCATGATAAAGACTTAATTTACTTCATAAAAGGATTATCTCACGTTCATGCAGACAATCATGCAGGGACCAATCCTCGCATTCGCGCAAGATTTATCCCAACGCTGTAAATAAGTAAACCATCAATCAAAGAACTCAGGGTCACTTTCGTGCATCCGAGTTCTTTGTTGATCATCACAAGTGGAATCTCAAGGATCACTTTCGTGCATCCGAGTCTCAACACAGGTTCTACCTAGGGTTTTCCAACAGACGATCTTGACTTTCGTGCAAGATCTATCAATGTTTAACACAATAACTCAACCCTAGATTCATATTATCAAGCATGGCAATAAGACTACTAAAATCAAGAAATAAGATTCTTGGGTTCCATGTTATCAAGCAAATCACCTTTCAGTCTCATTGCGAAAACTCTAAAACATGCATGACAGTAAAATCTAAGGAGAATTAAAGACAATTCATCACATAAGTAGAATTATCGCAACAAGGATTATCATGACGAAAATAATAGTTTATCTAATCATTAAAAATCAAGGGGATTACCCCCCCCCCCATGTCCCAAAGTAGGTTTAAGCGTGCATGGAAGAAGAGGTACAATAATCCATGGTGTAGGAAATCAAAACAGAGGTAGAGAACAAATTATGGTACGGCCGTAATCTGTGACGAACAGCGGCGGCGCACGGTGCTTTGTTGATTTCTCCTCCGATTGAAATCCTTTTGCTCTGAAACTTCTGGTGTGTCCTCCTCTCCTCCAGGCGAAGCTTCTGCGTGAAAATCACGGCCTGAGGTGCCCTCTACGCCTCTGGCGCGAGGCCAAACCCTAGACGCCTCTATGTTGATTGTGTTGGGAAACCCCGGGGATATTTTACAATTTTTAGAGATAGAAATTACATAAAACATTGCACAGCTGAAGCAATATCCCCGAAACGAGCCGGTCCCAAAAACCCAGTGAAGATCGCAAGCGAGGGAGTCGACACGATGAGATAAAAAATACCTTGAGCAAGGCGAGGCTGATGTCTGATGACATGTAAAAATATGATATTTCGTGACGCAATTTCATTCTTATTTTAGAGCATAATGCATGTTTCATCTCATATATTTACTCAAATGCTTAATATTCTTCAGAACCTTCACTTTTCCTCTGTTTTAATGAAATGTAGGTATTTGGCCTCAAAATCGATAGAATTTGGAGAATCTGAAGGTATGGGACGATTTCCCATGATGAGATAGAGCTACACGCCAAATTTCAGCTCAATCGGAGTCCTCTACATAGTACACGGCCATGGGTGTGCATCTATGCACGGCCGTGCATCATAAGTTGCCAGAATTCACATAACCGAGCCGTACACGGGCATGGCCATGAATCCATGCACGGCCGTGCATCGTCCCCCGTACAACTTGATAGGCGTCCAGTATTTTGCCTATAACTTTCTATTATGGGCTCGGAATTGGATGAAATTTGGGGAGCACCTTCCCAACTTAGCCACAAACGTTTTGGAACCAAAATCATCGGATTTGGTCAAGCAATGAAGGAGAACAAGGTAAAAGGGTGACAACTTAGGGTTTTGGGGTGATTTTCTGATCGGCGACACTGTTCCGGCGGGTTTCTCTCTTTGTTCCGACATGGAGGATCACACTGAGCCGTCTTCAATCAAGGATTCACCATTCCCTTTGGTTTGATTCAATTTTTATGAGAGATTCTATGTATTTAACGATGTATACCATAGCGTATACCTTATTTTCGGGGTTTGGGTGTAGCCCACTGTAAGAATGCTTGATAATATGACTTGATCTATATATTCCTCTATTTATCTTTGTTCTTATTCATGTTTAGGATGTTTTAATTCTTGTTTACATACTGGCCATATGTATACATGCTTTAGATGTCGAGGGAAGCACTGAGAGGTGAACCTTGACCATCGGAACCCCTAGACTGGACTGGTGATTTCGTGTTGCGAGAGCACTCGAAATCACTCGAGGAACCCTAATCTTTCACAGATCCCATTGGATCCGCCTTAACCCTAGTAAGCCACGAGAGTAGGAGACTTGGGTTAAGACGGATACCAGACCGTGTCCTAAGAGGGAGCGCGTCTGTACGCTAGGAAAGGTTACCTTGAGAACTTAGATAAAACTTTATTTAAATTGTCAAGCCCTAATATTTATTCATGCTTCAGTGTGGTGAAACCTAGAACCCCGAATCTCTCTCATAATCTCAAAACCCCGTTTGCTTTGCTCTCTGCGCTGCATGTTCTTAATCTGCCTTAGTTTAACTACTCGCTCTAGGACATTAGCCATTTTCCCATTAATCATTAACCTAGCTTTCGATTGATTGATTTGTTAGTACTTTACCCTAGTCCCTGTGGGTTCGATCTTTTTATTATGCGATAGACCATGCACTTGCGGTAGCAGCCGTCTAGGCCCTATCAAGTTTTTGGCGCCGTTGCCGGGGACTAGGTAGCCAATATTACACAATCAGAAGATTGATAGACTAGGTTTAGTTAGATTTCATTTTGTTCTTAATTCTGTTTATTTGCTTTTATTTTTAGTTGTAATTTCTATTTGGTGCAGTGCTACTAATCTTTTCTATTTAGGTACTTGTTTATGCCCAGGAACACTACTAGAACAGGAAAACTTGTACCTGAAGACCCAGAAATAGAGTGCACTTTCCGTCAAGTCAGAAGAAATTTGAAAAGATTTTAACTTGAAGGCAACTTTTCTGACAGTATGACGATGGAAGGCACTTGCTCCTTGAAAGATTATGCAGTGCCCACCATTTCTGGCGTGCACTCGAGCATATCACGACCGGCTATCGAAGCCAACAACTTCGAGATCAAGCCGTCACTTGTACAGATGGTGCAACAGAATCAATTCAGTGGAGCAGCAACTGATGATCCTAACCTTCATTTATCTATCTTTTTAGAATGCTGCGACACTTTAAAAATTAATGGTGCTCATCCTAATGCTATCAAACTGAGACTTTTCCCTTTCTCTCTCAGGGATCGAGCTAGGGCGTGGTTGCAGTCTTTATTGCAGGCATCAATCACAACGTGGGAACAGCTATCACAAGCTTTTCTGTCAAAATACTTCCCACCGAGCAAGACCGCCTAGCTCAGGAATCAGATAACCAACTTTGCCCAAAGAGAAGGAGAGTCCCTGTATGAAGCATGGGATAGGTTCAAGGAATTGTTGAGGATGTGCCCGCACCATGGTCTACATAAATGGGTGATCGTACACACCTTCTACAGTGGATTGATGTACCCAACCAGACTTTCTGTAGATGCTGCTGCTGGTGGGGCATTAATGAACAAGAACTATGATGATGCGATGGTGCTGATAGAGGACATGACCCTCAATCATTATTTGTGGTCAGAGAGAGGACCCAGCACACTCGAAACTCAGGGAAGTTTGATGCTAACTCAATCGATTCTTTAATGGCAAAAGTAGACTCTCTTTCATCAAAGATAGATTCTATTAATGTCTCTACTGCTAATTCTTTGACTTGTGATATTTGTGGAGTGACAGGACATTCTGCTGATAGCTGCCACATCTTGAGCGCCCCTTCTGAACAAGTCAATGCCATTGGGAATTTCAGGAATCAGAATGACCCCTACTCAAACACCTACAATCCGGGATGGAGAAATCATCCAAATTTCTCCTACAGGTTAAATCAAGGGCAAGTTCCTCCTGCTAATTTTCCTAATCAGAATTTCTCTTCTAATTTCAGGCCTCCTGGGGTACAGCATCCATCAGCCAACCAGAGACAACAAGATCCTCCACAGAAGTCTAGACTGGAACTAATGATAGAGAACCTCATGGCGAGTCAGACAAAGCACAACGAGACCATGTATACCATGAGTGAACAAATTCGCTAGCTAAACATGAAAGTAGACTCTGTCGCAACCCACCAGAAATTCATGGGGAATCAGATCACACAACTTGACCAACGAACCAATTCAATCCAGGAGACAATTAACCAAAATGAGCACTGTAATGCGATAACGACAATGAGTGGAATCCAGTTGGAGGATCCAAAGATGCCCGAACCTATGGTAGGGGCAAAGCAGAATTCACTTGAGGAAGGTCCGCCAGATGAGAATCCCGTAGTTAACTCGAATCCAGAACAACGAAGACTGCATGTGCAGAAGGAGCAGGTTTACATTCCACCTCCACCGTACAAACCGCCCATCCCTTTCCCTCAGCGATTGGCTAAGGCTAAACTGGATCTATAGTTTGGAAAATTCCTGGAGGTATTAAAAAAATTATATATCAATATTCCTTTTATTGACGCTCTTTCACAAATGCCAGCATACGCCAAATTTTTAAAGGAGATACTTTCTAAGAAAAGAAAGATCGAGGAGCAAGGAACAATTGCTCTGACTGAAGAATGCAGTACTGTGCTTCAGAATAAACTTCCACCCAAGCTGAAAGACCTAGGGAGTTTTTCTATCCCCTATCAAATCGGGAATATGCCCTTTTATAGAGCTCTGTACGATTTAGGGGCTAGTGTTAGCCTAATTCCATTGTCTATTTGCAGGAAGCTGGGTATGGGAGATATGAAGCCTACTTCTATATGTCTCCAGCTAGTTGACCGATCAATGCGCCGACCGGTAGGGATCATTGAAGATATACCAATAAAGGTTGGAGAATTCTTTATACCTGCAGACTTCGTAGTACTGGAGATGGAAGAGGACACTTGATTACCCATTATCCTTGGGCACCCCTTTCTTGCAACTACCGGCGCCATTATTGATGTGAAAAATGGGAAATTGGCATTGAATGTTGGTGAGGAAAAATTAGAATTCGATCTGTCTTTTGCCCTAAAAAAACCATCTTTTGCAGATTCTTGCTGAGAAATTGACACCAAGGAGGACGACGCTGAACCCATCATACCAACCGCCGAGGACACTTGCGAAGTTTGTCTGCTAAATGATGAACACGAAGGAGATGCTGATGAGCATCAGCATCAAGCAAAAAGTCTAGGAGGAGTTCACACTGAGAGGTCTCGGTGGCCACAATTCCAATGTCTGGGAGAGTTTAAGTCTGGTCCTTCCATCAATAAGGAGCTGGAGTTCAAACCCCTTCCTGATAATCTTAAGTATGAATTCCTTGACGCCAACTCTACCTGCCCTGACATCATTAGTGCTGACCTCAATGCAGAAGAGACCGCGAAGCTACTGAATGAACTACGGCTCTACAAATAGGTAATTGGATACTCATTAGAAGATATTAAAGGGATTAACCCTTCGTTCTGTATGCACAGGATTTTCTTGGAGAGCGATAGTAAAGCTTCGGTGGAATTTCAATGCCGTTTGAACCCAAACATGAAGGAAGTGGTCAAGAAGGTAATATTGAAACTACTTGATGCGGGGGTTATCTACCCAATATCTGACAGTGAATGGGTAAGTCCGGTACACGTCATACCTAAGAAAGGAGGAGTCACTGTGGTCAAAAATGAGAATAACCAGCTCATACCCACCCGTACTGTGACTGGGTGGCGTATGTGCATCGACTACAGGAGACTAAACAAGGCCATGCGCAAAGAACTACCCACTCCCATTTATTGACCAGATGCTGGAGCGGCTGGCGAAGAACTCTCACTTCTGTTTTCTTGATGGTTTCTCTGGATTTTTCCAAATCCCCATCCATCCAGAAGACCAGGAAAAGACTGCTTTCACCTGTCCTTATGGGACATTCTCCTACCGCCGGATGCCATTTGGGCTGTGCAATGCCCCCGCCACTTTTCAAAGATGCATGGTTTCAATTTTTTCATATTTTATAGAAACTATAATGGACGTTTTCATGGATGACTTCTCAGTTTATGGCACTTCATTTGATATCTGCTGGGCTAAACTCTCTAAAGTGTTGAACAGGTGCAAAGAAGTCAACCTCGTTTTGAATTGGGAGAAGTGCCATTTTATGGTGCGAGAGGGAATAGTGCTCGGACATTTGATCTCAGAGTGTGGCATCGAAGTTGACCGATCCAAAGTGGAAGCCATTGAAAAGATGCCACCACCTTCATCTGAAAAGGGAGTTCGAAGTTTTCTTGGGCATGCCGGCTTTTATCGCCTTTTTATAAAAGACTTTTCAAAAATTGCTAGACCATTGACTAACCTGCTCGCTAAAGATGTTCCTTTTTCTTTTGACTAGGTTTGTATGATAGCTTTTGAGAAACTGAAAAAGCCCTAACCTCAGCCCCTGTCATGCAACCGCCGAATTGGACACTCCCGTTTTAGCTCATGTGCGACGCCAGCGATTTCGCAGTTGGAGCAGTGTTAGGACAACGGGAAGACAACAAGTTACATGCCATCTACTATGCTAGCCGGACGTTGAATGAAGCTCAGATTAACTATGCTACCACGGAAAAGGAGCTCCTTGCTATTATTTTTGCTTTTGATAAGTTTAGATCCTATGTTATTGATTCAAAAGTAATTGTATACACTGATCATGCAGCTATCAGGTACCTTCTAACCAAGAAAGATGCAAAACCAAGATTAATTCGCTGGATCCTCTTACTACAAGAATTCGATTTAGAAATACGCGACAAGAAAGGCTCATAGAACCTGGTGGCTGATCATTTATCCCGATTACCACATGAGGATCAAGAAGAGGAGAGTTGCCGGGACATTAATGATTATTTCCCTGATGAGCATCTCCTAGCCTTAACCGAAATTGAAGCTCTGTGGTATGCTGACTATGTAAATTATTTAGTGTTTGACGTCATTCCCTTTAATCTTTCATGGCAGCAAAAGAAGAGATTTCTACACGACGTGAAACACTATTATTGGGACGACCCTCTCCTATTTCAAAGGTGCGCCGACGGCCTCTTTCGGCGGTGCATACCTGAGATAGAGATCCAAGATGTACTATTTCACTGTCACTCATCTCCTTATGGGGCCATGCTAGTGCTTCGAAGACAGCCTTCAAAGTACTGCAATTCAGACTTTATTGGCCTACTATTTTTCGGGATGCCTGACGATTCATTACTCATTGCGATCAGTGTCAACGATCAGGCAACATTTCCAAAAGAGATGAGTTACCATTGACCAAAATCTTGGAACTAGAAATCTTCGATGTTTGGGGGGTGGATTTTATGGGACCATTTCCATCATCCTGTGGACATCAATTCATATTGGTAGTTGTGGATTATGTCTATAAGTGGGTAGAAGCCTCAGCCGAACACACATCCGATGCTAAGGCAGCAACCCGAATGCTCAAACACACCATCTTCCCTAGATTTGGTGTCCCCGAGTACTAATAAGTGACGGGGGTTCTCATTTTCTGAATCACAAATTAGCCTCCTTATTGAAGAAGTACGGGGTATCCCACAAGGTCGCAACCCCATACCATCCACAGACTAGTGGACAAGTGGAAATATCCAACAGGGAGATAAAGACTATCTTACAAAAGACGGTTAACTTATCGCGAACTGATTGGTCATTGAAGCTAGACGACGCACTCTGGGTTATAGAACAGCTTTCAAGACCCCACTAGGGATGTCTCCCTATCAGCTAGTTTATGGCAAAACCTACCATCTCCCAGTTGAAGTCGAGCACAGAGCTTATTGGGTAGTCAGAAAGCTGAACTATGACCTTCAAAGTGCTGGTGATAACAGAAAGCTCCAACTCAATGAACTAGATGAAGTCCGTCTATCTGCATATCACAATGCGAGGATCTACAAAGAACGGACGAAGAGATGGCACGATAAACATATCATTACAAAGAACTTCCAAGTAGGGGATCATGTCCTTCTATTTAACTCGCGTTTGAAACTCTTTCCAGGGAAATTGAGAACAAGATGGTTTGGGCCATTCACTGTGAAAAGAATCTTTCCACATGGAGCTATTGAAATTTGGAGTCAGAAATCAGGAAGTTTTAAAGTGAATGGCCAAAGATTAAAACTCTATTTCACACATGATATCATCGACAAAGGAGTCTCATTGCATATTTCTGATCCTCCACCTCCAGACCCACCATGAGCACCATTCTGGTCAAGCTAGTGACCCTAAAGAAGCGCTCGTTGGGAGGCAACCCAACCTCTTTTGCACTCTTTTACTTTCTTATTTGTTTTCACTATTTAGACATTGTTATTTTTTAGTTTTTCTTTCATATTCATGCTCTCTAAGCTGTACCATGCTGATAGGAATTTTTTTGGGTTTTTCAAGTATCACCGAGCCATGCACGGTCGCACCCGTGCATCCATGCACGGCCATGTACGGCTCGGTTATCTCTTCCCAGCGTGAGACCGAGAGGTCCATGGGCGTGGGCGTGTAGAGACGCACGGCCGTGAACGCCGCAGATGTTTTTCACTGAGACGTGCACGGGCGTGCCCGTGCACTGATGCACGGCCGTGCATCATAAGTGACTTCAGTTGGCCCAATCTGACCGAGAGCTACACAGGCTAGGCCATGTATCCATACATGGCCATGCACGATAAGTGATAAAAAGAGGAGCGTGCACAGCCTCGTACACACCCATGCACGAAACCCTAGCCGTCGCCACCGCCTCCCCGATCCGCCACCTCCGGTGCTCGATCGACCGCCGGCGACCCTCCATCATCTTCCCCACCATCCGGCGACTATTTCCCCCAACCTTCCGGCACTGAGCCGTGCCTCATGACACCGCTCGGGACCGCCCTAGCTTCGGTCGCCGCCCGCGATTCCGCCACCGCTGACCGTCTTTCCTCATCGCCGATGCCTCCAAAGCTTCCTACTTGGCACCAGCGACCCTCCATCGTCTTCCCCACCTTCCGGCACTGTTTCCCCCAACCTTCCAGCACCGATCCGTGCCTCACGACACCGCTCGGGGCTGCCCTAGTTTCGGTCGCCGCCCGCGATTCCGCCACCGCCGACCGTCTTTCCTCATCGCCGATGCCTCCAAAGCTTCCTACTCGGCACCAGCTACCTTCCCATCACCTCCCCGCACCTCTAGGATGTCTAGACGCAAGCAACCCATCTCCAAGGACGGGGCGTCCTCTTCTCACACCGCCGGCGAGCCTCGTCCGCCACCTGCTTTACCGCCTACACCTTATGGGATCATCTGCCGTGATCCAGAGTAACTTGCCAAGCTTACTGCCCTCGCACGCTGCCTAGTGATCACCACCAGATTCCTCGATCATGCTACTCTCAACACTCTTGGTTTCTACGAAGATGTGCAATGGATGTTTCAACGAATGGGTTGGGACCAGTTCTTCACCATGTGCTACCCCACCTACATCCCCATTGTACTGAAATTTCTGTATTCTATGGAGTTCCATGCTAGCATCCACACTGACGATGACGATGGCAATCTATCCTTCAGACTTAACCACACTGAGTATGTGCTGACACTGACAGAGCTGAACTCCATATATGGTTTTCCAACAGAAGGGACAAGGCTCACACCTACTGCGTTCAATGATAGCAATTTCTGGGCTGAACTGACTGACCTAGACCCTTTGACACAAGAACAGCTAGAGCCACATGCCTGAGGAACCCTGTGGTGAAATATGTGCACAGTGTACTGGCACACACTATTTTCGGTCAAGGGGAGTCTGACGGTCTTGTCCGAGCAGCTGAGCTCCAGTTTTCATGGGCTATGCTGTATGGGGTCTGCCTCAACACTGCTTTTCACTTTGCCCAACAACTCCAGAAAGTATCAAGGGCACCGAAAGGTGCAATAGCTCTCGGGGGACTTCTCACCCCTATCGCTCGAGCAGTAGGGATTCATCCCTACCAAATGGAGCAAGCCCGGGGCAACTGCCGACTTGATCTCGATTCTTGCGTTTCGATGCGGATGATAGTGAAGGAAGGTGAACTTTACAGCTTGATCTTCCCCGGGAGCGATGTGAAGTTGCCACAACCAAACCCTGCATGCACCACTATTCGTGAGCGGCGAAACTGGAAAGTCGAAGCAGTTGAAGATGTGGATGTACCTCTTGCCACTGAACCACCACAACCTGCTTAGCAGCGCTCTTCTACCCAGCTCGACCGCATTGAGGCCTATGTCCGCTTTATCCGGGACGCACAGGAAGAGACTCATCTGTCTGTCTCTGAAGGCAATTACCAGATCCAACAACTTGAGACAGAAGTGGAGCGCCAAGGACGAACACAGTCCTCTATTTTAGAGTTTGTGCATGAGCTTCAAGCGAGACTCCGTCGATGCTGGGGATGAGCTTCTTTGGTTTCACCCGTCACTTGGTCAGCTTTCTGTTTTTTCAGTTGTTTATTTTTGTTATTAGTTTGCATCTATCTGCTTTTAGTTTATTACATTCTTAGTTGCATGTTTTAGTTTTCTTAGTCGTATCAACATCTATAGTGTCTTACCTAACCCCACTCTTTTCATTCATGATATTTGCTTTGTCCTTTAGTATTACATTGTTCTATGCCTACTTGATTGCTTGGGATAGGAATCTTGACTTTTATCTACCAATGGTCTATAATGTTTATGGTTTGCACATATGATTCTTTGGTTTACTGTAGTTGATTGATGTAATTAACCCGATTCATTATTGGTAGAATCTTCAAGAGTATGCTTGTTACTCCACCTTAGCCTTGATATGCATCTTATGTGTAGAAAGCGATTGTATCTAGTTTCTATCTCTATTTTATTTGTGCACTTTGTCATGGGGGTTAGAAATAATAATGGTGGTATCGAAGTGTTCTTGTACATTGCACTTTGTACTTCCACTTGGCACTATTTATAGCATCTCAATAGCAAAAGGGTTAGTGGTACCTAAGTTCCTTGTTCATCATACTTGGCACTACCCCATAGTTTTCAATAATGACAGTGGTACCTAAGTGGTACCGAAGCACAGCTTGGCACTTGGCACTGTTGTTAAAAAAATAAAAAAATAAAAAAAATAAAAAAAAATAAAAAAAAGGCACCACATAGGGACTATGTGGTACTGATGCTATTCTCCCATGACTTAGTACACAGTGTTATGCTTTTTGAAAGCTTGATCAATCATATCATGTGCGTGAGATGCATTGTAGAGGTTTTTGGTTATGTAACTTTGCATGTTCTATAGATTGTATTCATGATAATTGGTTTAATTTGCTTTCCTTACTGCATTATAACCTGAAGAATTGTTGTGTTTAACCATTAACCTCATTAGACCTACTTAAGCTACTTTGAGATTCCTTATTCCATGTCATCATTGTATTCTAGACAATTCAATTGCTTGAGGACAAGCAAAACTTTAAGTCCGATGTATTTGATGACATGTAAAAATATGATATTTTGTGACTCAATTTCATTCTTACTTTAGAGCATAATGCATGTTTCATCTCATATATTTACTCAAATGCTTCATATTTTTCAGAACCTTCAATTTTCCTCTGTTTTAATTAAATGCAGGTATTTGGCCTCAAAATCGATGGAATTTGAAGAATCTGAAGGTATGAGACGATTTCCCATAATGAGATGGAGGTACACGCCAAATTTTAGCTCAATTAGAGTCCTCTACAGAGAGCACGGCCATGGGTGTGCATCCATGCACGGCCGTGCATCATAAGTCGCCATAATTCACTTAACCGAGCCATACACGGGCATGGCCGTGCATCCATGCACGGCCGTGCATCGTCCCGCGTACAGCTTGACAGGCGTCCAGTATTTTGCCTGTAAATTTCTATTCTGGGCTCAGAATTGGACGAAATTTGGGGAGCACCTTCCCAACTTAGCCACAAACGTTTTGGGACCGAAATCATCAGATTTGGTTAAGCAACGAAGGAGAACAAGGTGAAAGGGCGACAACTTAGGGTTTTGGGGTGATTTTCTGATCCGTGACACTATTCCGGCGAGTTTCTCTCTTCGTTCCGATGTGGAGGATCACCCTGAGCCATCTTCAATCAAGGATCCACCATTCCCTTTGGTTTGATTCGATTTTTATGAGAGATTCTATGTATTTAACGATGTATACCATAGCGTAAACCATATTTTCGGGGTTTGGGCGTAGCCCACCGTAAGAATGCTTGATAATATGACTTGATCTATATATTCCTCTATTTATCTTTGTTCTTATTCATGTTTAGGATGTTTTAATTCTTGTTTACATACTGGCCATATGTATGCATGCTTTAGATGTCGAGGGAAGGACTGAGAGGTGAACCTTGACCATCGGAACCCCTAGACTGGACTGGTGATTTCGTGTTGCGAGAGCACTCGAAATCACTCGAGGAACCCTAATCTTTCACAGATCCCATTGGATCCGCCTTAACCCTAGTAAGCCACGAGAGTAGGAGACTTGGGTTAGGACGGATACTAGACCGTGTCCAGAGAGGGAGCGCGTCTGTACCCTAGGAAAGGTTACCTTGAGAACTTAGATAAAATTTTATTTAAATTGTCAAGCCCTAATATTTATGCATGCTTCAGTGTGGTGAAACCTAGAACCCCGAATCTCTCTCATAATCTCAAAACCCCGTTTGCTTTGCTCTCTGCGCTGCTTGTTCTTAATCTGCCTTAGTTTAGCTACTTGCTCTAGGACATTAGCCATTTTCCCATTAATCATTAACCTAGCTTTCGATTGACTGATTTGTTAGTACTTGACCCTAGTCCCTGTGGGTTCGATCTTTTTATTACGCGATAGACCGTGCACTTGCGGTAGGCGCCCAAGCGTGCGCCCCCTGCAGTCTCGCACACATGGATCACCTCGAGTCCTCTTCTTCCATGCCCGGTGCTAGCCTCAGGAAGAAGATCCAAGCTTTGGGCTTATTCCTCAAGCCTTGCGCCACCTCCAAGGTATATGCGCCAAGAGGAAGATGACGAGAAGGAAGTCGCCAAGCAACACCAAGTTCCTCACGCCTAGAGGAAAGGAAGATGAAGTGTTCTCGGCTAGGGTTGGATGGAAGAGAAGTGCGCCACTACCTCTTGCTCTCGCCTCTCTCTTGTGATCACGCCTTCAAGATTAATTGTGTGTTAAGAGGGGGAGTCTATGGCCTCTTATATAGAGCAAGAGGTGGTCTAATGTGTGGCCACAATTCAAATCAAGTGGGCGGCTAGGAGAGGATGTAGGAGAATTAATCAAGTTAATCAAGTCCTAATCCAATTAGGACTCTAATTGATTCAAACAATTAAATCCTAATCCAATTAGAATTCTAATTATTTAAACAATTAAATCCTAATCTAATTAGGATTCTAATTAATTAATTAATTAATTAGTCCTAATCCAATTAGGATTCTAATTAATTAATTAATTAACCTATATGATTAATTTCAAACCATAGGCGTTAGCTCTAGTCTAACTAGGGTTAAGCACATGTCTACTTTCTCCTTCTCCTTAAGCCCAGTAAGCCCAACTTTACAATGGGCCCAACCCAAGGTCCATTATGCATGTTAACCAAGCCCTTGGATCCAATCCAATTTAACCCAAGGTCAAACTGGGCTAACCATGGTTAATATACCGTAAATGGAAATTGGCTCCAATGAATTTCTTCCATCTCATCAGGCCCATTGGCGCTGATGAAATCTCCAAAATAGATCCGAGTTATCCAATAAATCAATCATAAGGCTTTCCGATCAATATGAGAACTCGAGTATCAAGATGTGCGACCCTGTAGGTTCCTCTGATGTTGGCAGTGCTGACCTAAGGTCACCACAAGTAGTGAGTGGCACCTAGCAATGCATCGCTGCTACCCAAGTCATCGGAATGGATATCGACACTGACATCCCCATCATCGCAATTAGGTACAGATGTATTACAGTCTCTTTGCTGAACTGATATCCAATTGGCCAAGTGTGTCACCACTTGTTTTTATCCAATCTCATGGCTATGACTAAATCAGGTCTCACCTGGGTATGGCCATACACTTTTAGTCATAAAACCATAGAGGAGCTCCATGGATATCATGCTTCCCTTAGGAAGGGGCAAATCCTATGTCTGTTCATTGACCTTCTCATATGGGTCATGATATGCCCAATGACAACCGTTATTACCTCCCAACTACGGCAAGGCGTTAGGTTGTATCAAAGCGTATCCCTAACCATATAGAATGGCCAATGACCTCAAGTCAAGGGATCAATGCATCTCCTATCACTTGTGAGGATGACTTGTGACACTAAGTCATTGCCTCACAGCGGGTCGGTCCAATACATCCACCACTGATATACTCATATGCCTGCGTTAGCACCTTGTGCCTAACCAGCCCATATATCAGTCTAACAAGTACTAGAGTTGTCCCTTATCTACTCAGGTACATTGATTGGGGACAATCATTTGAGCACAAATCCAATCTGTCTGCAGGGACAATATCATATAAGTATATAATCGTAGATGTAAGCAAATATAGATATGCCAGAATGATATAAAATATCAACGTCAAGTAGTACAGTAATGGACCAAAACTAGGTCCTAGGGTATATACACCAACAGATTGCTCCCTCAATAGTGGATAAAAATTGGGGTTTCTACTTCGTGCGTCTTCGCCTCTTAAAGACGAGTCTGTAACATCTTTCGGATCTTGATTTGGAGCTCTGGATCAAAAGTTATGGTCCGCGTAAAATTCAGACCCGTAAAAATCACGTTTTTGAATAGAAATTACGACCGTAACAATCTTTACGGCAGTGCTGTAATGTTTGAAATTTCTCGGGTGAATTCTGGGTCCAAATTATGGTACCTTAAAGTTCTTTATGGCACTGCCATAATTTTCATTATGGTACCTTAAAGTTCTTTACACCCGGGGGTGTAATTTTCGAACTTGCTTCGATTTGCATGAAAATTGGCGGGCGGCTTCGTTTCGACCTCCTGAATCCATACGTGCGCTCAAATCCTTCAAAATCCAACAAAATATAGCACTTTTTACCTGAAATTCATGAAAAATAAGAAATTGTGTAGATTCCGTAATATTTGATAAATAAGGCTTAAAAACAAGCAAAAGAGCATAAATATGACACAAAAAGACACAGGAAATGACACAAAATATACTATGAATTTTGGTGTCATCAATAGCATACATAAGACTACCAACAACACAAGAGTAAGGAACACGTGACATATATTTTATTTCATTATCTGATTATAGTGACATAAAAGTAGAAAGACTAAAATAAGTAACTAATGGATTACTTACTAGTTTAGCATTCTTCATACCAAAATGACCCTAAAATTTTCTCAACAAAACTTTTCTAAGACAAGAATAGTTTACCTAAGCTTTATCTCTTATAACCCCCAATCCCAAAATTTTCTTTGCTGTTCCTAAATCTGTCATTTCAAATTCACCATCTAAATCTAATTTCAACTTGTTGATTTTACACATGTCCATAACTGTAATCAACATATCATTGATGCCTTGCATTTTTTTCGTACCTTTTAGTATGTTTTTATCTTAAAACAAGGCTAATTATGATGTTTTTATACCCTGTTTAAACTTATTTACTTTTTTGCTTTATAATCTTCATCTTTGCTTGATTTTTGGAAATATAGGAGAAATAATTTCTAAAGCTTTTTTTAAATATTCTAAAGCCACTGAGTGATTCTTGGTGGTGAGATAAGGCTATATAGAAAATTTTGCTGATGCGCTCCTTCCCTAAACATTTCGCCGCCAGCGATGACCTCTTTGCTTCCCGGTGAGGAACCCTATAGTGGCGGCATTGCTCTTGATTTCTCCCCCGATTCTTGATGAAAAATTGTGATCCTGGCTTCAAATCTTCCCCCTGGTTTATAGGATAATTTTGTGTTTTTAGATTTTGCGATTGTGCCCTAGTTTTCTCGAATTTTGCTTTGAAAAATCCAGCAACAGGGGACGGCAGAAGACTCAAGTGCAGCGGTAGCTATTTCCCCCAAATTAATAGATTCACACCCCTGTGAAATTTTCAGTTCATTTCGTCACAGGGGTGCGATGACAAAAAAATTCCTAATTTGACCTCCGAGCTCAAAATTTCATCCTGATGCCGTTTCCGACCTTTGATTTCTTCAAATCCATTGAAAACAAGCATATTTTACCTAAAAAGTTAAAAAATAAGAATAGGTGTAGATTCCAAAATAATTGAGTAAATTAAGTTTAAAAACAAGCAAAATAGCAATAAATATGACTCAAAAGACTATACGATTAATATAAAATTTACCATGAATTTTTTAGTCATCAAAATACATAAGGCTTAAACCCTTGCTTATCATCAAGCAACTAAAAACATGAATCAAAGTGTGTAAAGAAAATCTAAATGACTTCGATTTATTCCTCTTTAACATAAAAGTAATATATAATATGTGCAATGGTTTACAAGAATAAGAGTTTTAAAAAAATACTTTGAAAAAGATTTCAAAAGTTATAATCCAAGATGATTAAGGCTTTCATAATCCATGATATGGCATTTTGGCTCAACTTGTTTAAACAATTGTGAACCTTCTCTTAATCAATCCAATTTACCTTTCAAAAATAACGTTCACTTATGGATACTGAAGAATATTCTATAATTAACTCTTTAAAGCAAATTAGTCCTTGAACGGTTACCGGCCCTTCCCTGATAGCATGATAACATTATTAGAGTACACCGTAAGACAATGCAATATAACTCACAGCATAATTATAAGTAGTTGATAGGGCCTAGACGGCTGCTACCGCAAGTGCACGGTCTATCGCGTAATAAATAAGATCGAACCCACAGGGACTAGGGTTAAGTACTAACTGATCGGTCAACTCGTAGCTAGGTAAATGATTAAGGGAGAAATGGCTAAAATCCTAGTGCAAGTAATTAAACCAAAACTGAGTTAAATCAAGCAAAGCAAAGAGCAAAGCAAACGGGGTTTTAGATCTATGAGAGATATTCGGGGTTTTAGGTTTCACCACACTGAAGCATGCAGAAATTCTTGGGGAATACTGGGTGTAATTTTAAAATTTGCAGTCACAGGACGCAGTGGAAGAATCATTACACCCGAAACATATTCCGGTCCCAAGGATCCATGCGAGAGAGGAAACAAAAGGATGTGTTAGAGATGTACCTCTTTTGCTTGTCGAGATGTTGAAGCCATGTTGAAGGCTCCCAAGTGTTCGCCCTCTACAAGTATCCACGCGTCGACCGTCTCAACGTTGCTTCCTTCCTCGCTTGGTGCTAGCCTCGGGAAGAGAATCAAGCCTTAGGGTTCCTTCACTTCTCTTGCGCCACCTCCAAGGATCAAGCGCCAAGTGCAAGGAAGATGCCGCCAACTCCTTGTCCTCTTCACTCCAAGAGAAGAGGGAGAAGAAGAGTTTCGGCCCTTAGGAAGATGAAGAGGAAGTGGCGCCACCAAGTTCTTCTCCATGTTACGCCAAGAGGAGAAGAAGGGGAAGACTTGCGGCCACTAGAAGGAAGAAAGGTTGCGCCACCTTTAAGTTTTCGCCCTTTGCCCTTGCTCACGCCTCTCTATGTATGTTCACGCCTCCAAGGAATTGAACCATTGAGAGGGGGTGGCTAGGGTCCCTTTTATAAGCCAAGAGGCAGTTTAGGGAGGGCCAAGATCATGCCAAGTGGGCAGCTAGGATGAAAGGGGGTTTATGGTAAGGAAAGTCTCGAAGACTTTGCCATAAACCTTATTCAACCTATCCTTATTTGCCCAATAGCCATATCAGCCCAAGACATGCCTTAAAGGCATTCTTACCATCAAAGGAGAAAGGGCTAGGCGCAACATGCAAGAGGTATTCGGCTAGGGTAAGGGTTTGGGGGGAATTAGTGTTTGGATGTAAGGTAAGTCTCTAAGACCTTACCATAAACCTTTCCAAAAGAGCCCTCAAGCCATATCAGCCCCAACACTTGCCATAGAGGCAAGGTTTCCATCCAAGGAACAAAGGGGAAGGTGCCTAATGCTTCCTTATGAAGCAATATGTGCCCACTTCACCCCATTATGCCCTTGGCGCCAATGGGGTGAAATTCATCCCCATTATACCCTTATTTACTTATACCTCTTCATGATAATTAATTATTGGGCCTCATTGGGCAATGAGCTAGCCCAAACTCCATTGCATGGGTTGATTAAGCCATTGGATCCAATCCAATGCAACCCTAATCCAAATGTGACCAATCTAGGTCAATTTCGGGTCAACCTGCGAAAAATGAAGTTTGGCTCCAATAACTTTCTTCCAACTCATCAGGCCCATTGGCGCTGATGAAATCTTCCAAGTTGATCCAAGTTATCCAATACCTTGATCATAAGGCTTCTGATTAAAGCAACGTCAAGAGTCTATAGCGTGTGACCCCGTAGGATCCTAATGACGATGGCAATGATCTAAACATCATAAGTAGTGAGGGATATCTAGCAACACATCACTGCTACCCATGTCATAGGACTTAAGTCATATGGCAACAACTCCCTAACAAGCAACGAGGATTCCTATGCATTATAGATCCCTTTGCCTAAACTGATATCTTGCCATTGGATTAGTCTCAAGTTTATTAATCCAATCTATTGGTCATGACTCAATCAGTGTGGCCATACATTCCTGTCATGCACCAATGAGTTGGGGCACCCCATAGTGGATATCATGTTTCCTCTGAAGGAAGGGGCAAATCCTACTATTAGTCATTCATGTCTTTACATGACTTATGACTTGCCCAATTACAGTCATTTTAGTCTCCCAATTACGGAGAGACGTAAGACTGCATCAAAGCATACCCGTCATCAAATCTAGACATGAATACCTCAAGTCTAAGGATCAATGCAAACCTCTTGCATGTGAGATTGACTTGTTGACTAGACGTGTCAATCCTCACGGTGGATCACTCAAGTGCATCCAATGCACCTGTATGTCTGCGTTACTGTGCCCCGCACTTAACCAGCCCATACACCAGTCTCACATGTACCAAAGCTGTCCCATATCTGTTAAGGTACCTTGACTGGTGATAGGTTATGAGAATGGATTCAACCAAACTCCTGGGACATTATTTATGCAACTCAATACATTTACGCAGGTAGAGAAGTCTGCATAATAATGACCATGCCTCTACAAAGAATAATAGTTCTATCAAAGTACATTCAAACAATGCTTGACCATGTCTATACATTGGTCTGCAGGGCATATACACCAACAGAAATATTAAGGTTTGATATTCTAAATTGAGTTTTATCTAAGTTCTCAAGGTAATCGTTCTTAGGGTACAGACGCGCTCCCTCTCAGGACACGGTCCGGTATCCAACTTAACCCAAGTCTCCTACTCTCGTGGCTTACCGGGTTAAGTCGGATCCAATGGGATATGTGAAGGATTAGGGTTCCTCGGGTGATTTCGAGTGCTCTCGCTAAACGAAATCACCAGTCCAGTCTAAGGGGTTCCGACAACTGTGGTTCACCTCTCAGTCATTCCCACAGCGTCTAAGTCATGCATACATATGGCCAGTACATAAACACGAAATAAAACATCCAAGACATGAATAAGAACAGAGATAAGTAAAGAAATATATAGATCAAACCATAGTATTCAACATTCATACAGTGGGCTATGCCCAAACCCTGAAAAGAAAGTTTACGCTATTGTATACATCTTGAAATACATCAAATCTGTCATGTAAATGAATTTAAACCAAAGGGAAGGGTAGATCATTGATGGAAGAAGGTCCAGCTTGAAGATCCACGCCGGAACGACGAAGAAATCAAGCCGGAACAGTGTTGTCGCCCAAAAATCGCCCGTTGTCTCCCTTTCAGTTCGTTCTCCACAACTGCTTGATCAAATCTGATGATTCCAATCCCAAAACGTGTGTATCCAAGTTGGAAAGGTCTCCCTAAAATTTCGTTCAATTTTGAGCCAAGAATAGAAAGTTATGGCCAAAATACCGAGCGCTTGTCGAAGCTGCGCGAGGCGATGCACGACCGTGTATCAGTGCACGGGTGCGCCCGTGCACGGCTCGGTTGCTAGATAACTTATGATTCACAGCCGCGCATGGATGCATGGCCATGCCCGTGTACAGCTCGGTGAAGCCTGGATAGTCAGATCATGCACGGTCGTGCATGGGTACACACCCACGACTGTGCATCCTGTAGAAAACTCCGATTGGGCTGAAATTTAGCGTGTAGCTTCGTCTCATCATGGGAAATCATCCTATACCTTCAGATTCTCCAAATTCCATCGATTTTGATGCCAAAAACCTACATTTTCATAAAACAAGGGAAAAGTGAAGACTCTAAAGAATATGAAGCATTTGAGTGCATAAATGAGACAAAACATGCATTTTACCCAAAATAATAACGGAATTAAGTCACGAAATATCATATTTTTACATGTCATTAGTAGTCAGTGGAGTTATCCACTTGGCCTATAATTTTCTCTTTTTCAATCATATTTTTTTTCACTTTCTAGAGAGAACCGGTCACGGGCATGATATTTAAATTGTTATCAATCTTTCTTCTACATGGTAGAAATAGAATTTTATAAATTTCCCTTTGTTACATGATCAAAACAAATTTAAAGTATACCACAAGGTATAATGTAACTCCAGTGTATCACACCAGAGGAGTTGGAGAATGGTATAATCTGAAGTCCCGATATCTCTCAATTAGACACTCTTTCCGTTTCCATCGTTGTTGTTTCCTATTTCTTTTGTTGACAACCTCATTTCCAAAACAAAAAAATTTGATTGCTTAGCTTATAAATATCAGAATAGTTACCATTTGACGCAGTTCCCTGTGGGATCGATCGTATTGTATTACTTCGATAACGTCGTGTGCTTGTGGTGCATATATATCATCATCATAAAGCAATAAATATATAAAAGAGCCATCAATCAACATTCTGAAGTACACACAACTATCATATTGACTTCTATAATAGTTGTGAATAATCATGAAAGAATCAAACCATTATACAATTAACAAGGAGATAGTTTTAAACCATATGAAAGGTATCAATTAACCGTATTTTAATCAACTAAACAACACTAGAATATAACTATACATAAATCATTTGGAAGCAAGACCTAAATATTCATGCACGTAACAAATCAAGGGTTTGGACAAATGAATTATATTCAGGATTTTGGTACTAGTCCTGGTACCAAAATTTTGGTACTAAACACATGAATCTTGATTCTTTATTACTAGTATCGGTACAAAATCCAAAAATTTCTATTAGTACTAGTACCGAGTTAAGTTATTTCCAATACCAAGTACACTAAAAATATTAACAAGAGTGATTTTCCCTCCTAAGGTAAAATTAAGTTCCACACTCGATTTGCCCAAAATCTTGGCACATCACTATTTTAGGTTACTCCATTTCGTTGTAAACTTTGAACACCATCTTATTATTGAAACCACATATGGTAGTGCCAGAATCTAACTACTAGTCTTTTTACACAGAAATATTTTCCATGTGAAGCTTTGTAATCATATAAGCATACTCTTTATTTTCTATTTCCACCACAATAGTTCTATATTTGCTTAAATTTAAAGGGCCTGCAATCTTTATGTCACATTATTTCTTTACTAATTTTTTTTTATGTAGTGGGTTTTATTTTATATAGCATCTTCACATTATGATTGCATCAGGACCACTAGAGGAATTCCTTACATTTGGAGCAACAGAGACTTGGTTCACTTTTAAACTCAAACATAGTTAATAACTTGTTTAGTTCTCATACTAAGTTTGCATGCATGCTGTGAACTCCTTTATTATACATGCTTGAGTGTAAGGTTTTGTTACTATAGGCATCCACATCAAAGGGAGTTTTAATTGTATTGCTTCCACTTTGACTGCATCAAAAATTTCAATTTTCAGATTAGTCATTTAGGAAACAAGAACCTCAAAAATTCTAACTCGATCCATAAGAAGCATATTATAAAAAAAAAGGAAAGAAAGAAAGTAAATTTGAAGTATTCTAATGCCAAGAATCTATAGGTATTTTTTTCCTATAATTGTATTTAGATTCAAGTATATACAATACCTCTTTTGGTATCTTGTAATTTTGATAAACATAATATAACCTTCCTGTAAGAGAGTTGAGAATGTAATCTCTACAGAACATCTCATCAGCCTCATGCTTTACGTTATCTACAACAAATTTTTCTTTCATGATTTCAAAATATACTCTCTACAGTTGGCTACAATTAGAGTCTAGGGGATAGAAGAGGTTCAACATGGTGAGAAGCTAAGACATTTGATCTTGCCATGGGATAAAATTTGTGCCATCGTACTAATCTAGTTTGAATGTCAACACAAGCAACTGTACCATAATGTTAGGATTTAAGTTTGCTTGCATCACTAACATTACCTCTATAAATGTTAGAAAAGTCTAAAGTTCAATGTGGCTAATTGTTGGGAAACCCCGGGGATATTTTACAATTTTTAGAGATAGAGATTACAAAATACATTGCACAGCGGAAGCAATATCCCCGAAACAGGCCGGTCCCAAAAACCCAGTGAAGATCGCAAGCAAGAGAGTCGACACGATGAGTTAGGAAATACCTTAGAGCAAGATGAGGTCGATGTCGTGATAGGCGCCCAAGCGTGCGCCCTCTGCAGTCTCACACACACGGATGCCTCGAGTCCTCTTCTTCCACGTCCGGTGCTAGCCTCGGGAAGAAGATCCAAGCCTTAGTGCACTTTCTTCAACCCTTGCGCCACTTCCAAGGTAGAAGCGCCAATGAAGAAGAAAGATGGAGATGTTGCCGCCATGTCTTCAACTCCTCATCCTTACTTGCGCCAACTCCTAGAGAAGATGCGCCAAGATAAGAGGCAAGAGGGTGAAGACACCAAGTCCTATCCCTCCTTGCTCCAAGAGAAGAAGGATAGAAGAGACTTGCGGTTAGGATGAAGATGGAAGAGAAGACTTTCGCCAAAGCCTCCCTCTTTGCCCTTCTAATTCTTGCTCATGCCAAAAAAAATCCTTTTGCTCTCACATATACCCATGTATATATAGAGAGGCAAGAGGGGGCAGCAATAATAGGGTGTGGGCGCAATTCTCAAAGGAGGAGGCGGCTAGGGTAAAGGGGAGGGAGTATTAGGGTTTGAGGTAAGGAAAGTCTCCAAGACTTTATCATAAACCTCTCCTAATTATCCATATGCGCATGAGACCTTCCAAATAAGTCTACCAAGCCATATTAGCCCCAAGACTTGCCATAGAAGCAAGCATACCATCCAAGGTAGAGGGGCAAGGCGCCTGAAGCTTCCTAATGAAGCAAATTGTGCCACTTCTCCCCATTATGCCCATAGGCGCCTAAGGGAGAAGTTTTGTCCCCATTATACCCTTTTAGCCTTTCCTCACTTCATGAGAACTTGTTATTGGGCCACATTGGATAATGAGCTACCCCAAACTTCATTACATGGGTTGATTAAGTACTTGGATCCAATCCAATGCAACCCTAATCCAAATGTGACCAATCTTGGTCAAATACGGGTCAACCTACCAAAAATGAAGTTTGCCTCCAATAACATTCTTCCATCTCATTAGTCCCATTGGCGCTGATGAAATCTCCCAATTAGATCCGAGTTATCCAATAACTCGATCATAAGGCTTCCCGATCAATACGAGAACTCGAGTATCAAGGTGTGCGACCCTGTAGGTCCCTCTGACGTTGGCAGTGATGACCAAATGTCACCACAAGCAGTAAGTGGCACCTAGCAGTGCATCGCTGCTACCTAAGTCATCGGAATGGATATCGACATCGACATCCCCATCATTGCAACAAGGTACAGATTGTTGGGGTATGCCCTTAAGGCTAATGTTTGAGGCCTATGGGAAAGTATCTGTATCATGTAATAAACTGTTATGTTTATAAAGGCATGGTTATTATTCAGTTGTCTACATTGTCTGCTGCAATATATGTTCTTCTGAATAATGTCTCAAAGCTGTTCAGCTGGGCTGACATGCTATATGTCCTTAGTCGAGATATCTTGGTGAACATGAGACAGCCTTGATATGATTGAGACTAATATGTGTTCTAATCTTATAGGATGCTTCGAGAATGGAATAAGATGTAGACTCATGGGTACATTGGATGTACTGGACAGACCCTACTAGGTTATTCAATTGTTTGTCACAATGTGAATAATCCTTGAGTGCAACAAGTGGCACATTTCCTTTGACTTGAGATCACTTGTGTTTTCTAAATGATGATTGTCATTGTTTTGAGGTAGTTAAATATCATTTGAAACATAATGATTATAGACTATCTTGGATGGTGAGCTTGAGTCAGGTTAGGGCACTAGTGATAGACATAGGATTGCCGTCTCCTTGTTTAAGGAGTGTGATGTTCTAAAGGGGCCCCCTGGATGAGATGATTGAGAAAAGAGTATGGCCATACCCAGGTGACAGTGTTCATCTGTTCTAATCATGCTCGTCATATTGGAGTTACAAGCTTGACACGCTTGTCCAATAAGAACATCCAGTGGCAAAGGACATATGTATGCCTAGTGAAGTTGATTCACACTTGTGCTGTTTTTGGGTGTAGTCTTGGAAGACTCTTTTCTTTATATCGGGAGACAGTGATGTGTTGCTAGATACCCCTCACTGATCGTGATGACGTGAGTTATCGTTACCGACATTTAAAGGAAACCCTTAGGGTCGCACAATTTGATGATATGGCTTACTTAAGTCAGATCGTGTGGACTGAATTGTTTAGGTTCAGTTTAAAGGGATTTAATCTCTGATTGTAAGTGAGATCTGGTCTGATCATGTTTGATTGATTAGGGCTTGAGATCGGTAAGCTTCGATCGAGAGAATGGATGCTAGATCGGTCAGATCAGGAGCATTAAGAGATCAACGGTCAGATCAAAAGCCTTATGGTTTAATTATGATTTGGGCTAGTTGCTTGGCTTGATTGGTTCTTAAATTAAACCAAAATGAACCGGCTCACTAAATGAGCGCATGGTTCAAGGGGAGAGTAGTTGACGACATGTTCACTTGGTGTGAACGTTGGGGCGATGAGTGGTTACTATTTTTAGTAACCATGATCTCCACTTGGAGAGCGCTCTCGTCCAAATAGAGTATGCTCTATTTTCGCCTCTACGATTTTTTCCCTCTCGCCCATATTCCTCTCGACACCTTGTGTGAGTGCGGCGACGCTTGAAGGATAGAGGAGGATTCGGCCAAGAGAGATCGAGATCTCATCATTCCCTTTCACTCGACAAGGACCTCTTGGAACCTTGCTAGCACAAGGAGCACCAAGGGAGATAGCGTCATCATCCTGTGTGTGACGACAAGGAGAAGATCTCATTTGATCTTTGCTTCCAAGGCGCCATCTTGAAATGGCCATGGTATGAATTCTTTTTATATTTTAAAGTTGATCATAATACATGCTATGCGATCTTAGAAACCCTCTTCCGCTGTTTTAAATCCCTTACTTGCGCCTATTAGGGTTTCCTTCCCTCTTTAGGGGACTTTCAATTGGTATCAGAGCCAGTTTATCATGCATGTTTTTATGATTGCTTAATGTTTGATCCATATTTGCGGATATGCCTAGATCTAATTCACATGCGAAAGTTTCATGATATTAAGTATCATCTTGCGAAAATACATCCATATGTATGTTTCTATATCTTGCGCATGTTTGATGTCTTGGCGCATTTACAATGTTGTTGGTTTTCTTAAAAACTTAAACACATGCGCGACTCACTATAGATCTAAGGCCTTACTGTAAACCCTTAGACGGGTTACTAGGGTTGAAGTCATCCCCTAGGTTAGATCCAACAGTCTGATCAGAGCATCTGACAGCCTGAATGGGTCGACCAGTTAGCACCTTGGCGCAAGCCTATGGTGGCTATAGGTCGACTGCAGACAGGTGTGTAGCGATGTCTGATTGAGACAACTAATGAACACACATGAGTTAGGCCCGGGGTCACACCCGCTTGCCAGACCTCATTGTGGTTGTTCAGCCCTGGCGCATGCATGGTTGACCTTATGGTCGACTCAAGTCAGTTAGGACTTGGTGCATGCAGGGGCAGTGGATCTGACTAGGTTGGATGAGTTGATCCCTAGTAATGGACCGTTGTAAGGTAGTAAGGGCGAATAAGGAAATTAAAATTGATCCCATGGGGTTTTTCGAAAATTTTAATTTTTATGGATCACATGATTGCTGATTGGATGCATATGTTGTCTATTTAGTCTTATGTGGGCTGCTCATATTAATTGTGTGCTGTGCTGGGGCCTGCGAGCCTGGGATTTAAAAACTGTAAATTAATTATTGTGATCTGCGCATCGCATCGCTTTAATTTATAAAATTGTAATTGACCTGCGTGTCAATCTTGTCTAGATAGTTAAATTTGTAATTTAATTAGACAAGAGCACAGAGCACACTTGGCAGAGGCGCATGCAGCAGTGGCTTGACCAGGTGGGAGGTCCAGGGTTCGACTCTGGGACCAGGCGCATTTTCCCTGGTGGGCGCACCTGTGCTGTAATTGGCGCTTGGGCCCTGGTTTGGGCCAGATGAGCAGCAAAAGACCCATGAAGAGCAAGTGAAGACTTAAGTTAGGTTAAGGTCTCACTAGGGCTATGGGCTTTTACCACATAAGATTCATGCTTTCTTTTATTTATTGTTTAAATATTAGAATTGCATGATTAAGTTTATCTTCTGCTATCACCATAAGAATTGCATGATAGTGAAGAAGATAAAAGACCGTGAAAATCCAACGCTTAATATCAAGCTCGTAAGCCTTCTGACGCGAAACCTCACTGTTCTGATTATCGTTGGAGCCGTGTTGTACCCACTCAGTGGGCACGTCCATCTATCTTCAGACGGTGTGGGACTACACCTGTGTGTTACAGAGTGGGGATTTATCCCTTCTCGTTGCTCAGCATAGCACATGGTGGTCTAGGGAGTAGGTCGGGTCAGCTTGACCGTGTAGGCTACATATGTGGCGCATATGGTAGCACATGGAGGCAGCCATCTGTGGGGTCAGAGACTGTGTTGTACCAACTCAGTTGGCACAGTCTGCTGGATTGCCCAGATGAAGGGGAATCGCACGGGTTGGCGATCGGCAGGGAATGCCTACCGGAGATTAGTGCTTGTACTCTCTGTGCATCTTATCTCGCCTGAGCGGGACGCGGAGACCAAGTATGAAATCCGGATCCCATCTCACTAAAAGAGTACTACTCTTTCGGGCTGTTTTGCTGGATTTTTCAGCTAGATAAAATAGTGAGAAAAAGAATCTTTCTTAAGTCCTGATTGATTCTTATACATTGATACTGACCTTGCTGTTCTTGCATTGTTGTAGATACCTGCAGCAACGAACACCATGAACTTCAATGTGCGATCCCTACTGGAAAGGGAGAAGTTTGCTGGGCCGAACTTCTCTGACTGGTTTGGACACCTTAAGATCGTTCTTAAGGCAGAGAGGAAACTGTATGTCCTCGAGACGGCGATACCGCCGCAGCCCGCTCCGAACGCCGCAAGGGCGGTTCGGGAAGCCTATGAAAAGCACGTCAATGATAGCATTGATGTCGCTTGCCTGATGCTAGCGTCTATGACGCCACCGCTGCAGCGTCAGCATGAGGATATGTCGGCTATAGAGATTATAGCGAACCTCAAGATGCTGTATGCTGCACAGGCGAGGACAGAGCGCTACAATTTGACGAAGCTCTTCTTTCAGAGCAAACTGGCTGAAGGGAGCCCAGTGGGAGCTCACGTGCTCAAGATGATTGGGCACAAGGAAGCTCTGGAGAAACTGGGGCACACCATCAACCAGGAGCTTGCTGTGGATATTATTCTGCAGTCTCTCCCGCCTTCATTCGACGCGTTCATTATTAATTTTAATATGAACAAAATCGATTGTACTCCGGCAGAGCTGCTGAATATGCTCCTCACCACTGAGGAGACTCTGAAGGGTAAGCCTTCAACCTCTGTCTTGATGGTTCCTTCTAGGAACAAGAAGAAGGGGAAGAAGGGCAAGGCCCCTGTCAAGAGCTACAGCAAGGCTCTGAAGCAGAAGGTTAAGCGGTCCAAGGAATACAGGTGTTTCCACTGTGGCCAGCTCGGTCACTGGAAAAAGGACTGTAAAGCGCTCCAAGGAGATAAGAGGGGAAGCTTCGCTTCTGGCTCAGGTATATTCGTGACTGAGGTCATGTTCTCTTCTTCTATATCATGGGTGTTGGACACTGCATGTGGAGTTCACATTTGTTCAAATGTACAGGAACTCAAGAGAAGAAGGCAGGTGGGACAGCATGAGGTGGACCTACGCGTTGGAAACGGGGCACGGGTTGCTGCTGTTGCTGTAGGAGACTATTTCATTTCTCTACCATCTGGACTTGTATTGGAACTAAACAATTGTTATTTTGTTCCCAGTATTACTAAAAATATTATCTCCATTCCTGCTCTTGTCAGGAAGGGATTTTCCTTTGAATGCAATATTTCAAAGTGTATTTTGTCTTTTGATAATATTGTTTATGCAACTGGTTCAATTAACAATGGGTTATACATGTTGGACATGGAATGTTCTATACAGCAAATTGATATTAAGAAAGCCAAGTATGCTGATGACAGCACCTTGCTATGGCATAGTCGTTTAGGCCATATTAACGAGAAACGCATTAAGCGGTTGCATGATCATGGACTGCTGGGATCATTCTCCTACAAGGAGATTGATACATGCAAGGCTTGTTTAATGGGTAAAATGACGAAGTCACCTTTTCTTCACAAAGGTCAAAGGGCTTCAGGTTTACTTGACCTTATACACAGTGATGTGTGTGGGCCATTTAGTAAACATGCCAGAGGTGGCTATCAGTACTTCATTACCTTTACTGATGATTTCAGTAGGTATGGGTATGTCTTTTTAATGAGACATAAAAGTGAATCTTTTGACAAGTTCAAAGAGTTCAAAAATGAAGTACAGAATCAGCTAGGCCGAAATATCAAGGCACTTCGCTCAGATCGAGGTGGTGAATACCTAAGTCATGCGTTTACTGACTATCTGAAGGAGTGTGGGATCATCTCACAGCTCACTCCGCCAGGAACACCGCAATGGAATGGTGTGTCCGAGAGGAGAAATAGAACGTTACTTGATATGGTTCGTTCTATGATGAGTCAGGCTACTCTTCCATACTCCTTTTGGGGTTTTGCGCTGGAAACAGCTGCAAAGGTACTAAACCGAGTGCCATCCAAGGCAGTTTCAAAGACGCCATATGAGTTATGGTATGGGAAACAGCCAAGCTTGACATTTATCAGGATCTGGGGCTGCGAGGCTTATGTCAAAAAGCTCGCCTCTGGGAAACTAGAGAGCAGATCTGACAAATGTATCTTTGTCGGTTACCCTAAGGAAACTAAGGGTTATTATTTCTATGATCCCAAAGAGAACAAGGTTTTTGTTGCTCGGACGGCCATATTTCTTGAGAAGGAGTTTCTTCTGCAAGAGGCCAGTGGGAGAGAAATAAAGCTGGATGAGAATCCAGAGGAAGGACAAAGTAGTCAAGCACAGTTGGATGAGCCTGAGCCGGTAGAACAGGTTATTGAACAACCTAAGGCTCAGATATCACGGGAACCGCGAAGATCGGGAAGGATCCGTCGACAACCTGAGCGTTATGACGGAGTCTACATCATTGATAATGATGAACCCCTCACTTATGCGGATGCGGTCAGTGGACCGGAGTCAGCGAGATGGCTTGAAGCTATGCGCGCCGAAATGGACTCCATGTCAGATAACCAAGTTTGGGATTTGGTTGATCCGCCTCCGGGAGTTATCCCTATAGGCTGTAAATGGATCTTCAAGAAGAAGATTGACATGGATGGTAACGTAGTTACCTATAAAGGCAGGCTAGTTGCGAAAGGTTTCAAACAAATCTACGGGATAGATTATGATGAAACTTTCTCACCTGTAGCCATGTTTAAGTCTATTCGGATTCTTTTCGCGATAGCTGCATACTATGATTATGAGATCTGGCAGATGGATGTGAAAACAGCTTTCCTGAATGGAAATCTGGATGAGGATGTGTACATGACACAACCAGAAGGTTTCACTAATCCAGCAGATCGTCATAAGATATGCAAGTTAAAGAAGTCCATTTATGGACTTAAGCAAGCATCAAGAAGCTGGAATATTCGTTTTGATGAATCAGTTACTGAGTTTGGTTTCATCAAGAACGAGGATGACCCGTGTGTATATAAGAGGTTTAGTGGGAGCGTGATTACTTTTCTAGTCCTCTACGTCGATGACATCTTGATCATTGGAAATGACATTCCTGAAATGCATGCTGTGAAGGCATGGCTGAGGAAATGTTTCCAGATGAAAGATTTAGGAGAAGCAGCCTATGTGTTAGGTGTGAAGATCTACAGGGATAGATCTAAGAGGCTTCTCGGGCTGTGCCAGAGTACTTACATCGATAAGGTCCTGGAGAGATTTCATTTAGAGAATTCTAAACGAGGATATCTTCCAGTCAGACATGGTCTGAATCTTTCAAAGAGTCAGTGTCCACAAACACAGACTGAGAAAGATGAAATGGACAATACGCCTTATGCTTCGGCTATTGGATCCATTATGTATGCGATGTTGTGTACTCGCCCAGACGTCGCTTACGGGTTAAGCGTAACCAGTCGTTTCCAAAGTAATCCAGGTATGGCGCACTGGATTGCAGTCAAGAACATTTTAAAATATCTGCGGAGGACCAAAGATATGTTCTTGATATATGGTGGTCAGGAAGAACTCAGTATTGAAGGATATACTGACGCTTCGTTCCAGTCGGACCAGGATGATTTCCGATCGTAATCAGGCTATGTTTTTAGCTTGAATGGAGGAGCAGTGGTGTGGAAGAGTTTCAAACAGTCAACTGTTGCTGATTCCACAACAGAAGCCGAGTATGTTGCAGCCTCGGAAGCATCCAAGGAGGCAGTGTGGATTCGTAAGTTCGTGAGAGAACTTGGTGTCGTTCCTTCGAGTGCAGATCCTTTGCTTATCTTCTGTGATAACACTGGAGCAATCGCACAAGCAAAGGAACCGCGGTCGCACCAGAAGTCCAAGCACATACAGAGACGGTTTCATTTGATCAGGGAGATCATAGATCGTGGCGAGATCAAAGTCTGCAAGGTTCATACAGATGACAATCTGGCAGACCCGCTTACCAAGCCTCTGGCGCAGCAGAAGCATGAGAAGCACTGTAATAATATGGGTTTGAGATTTCTCAACCATTAGATTAAGTGCAAGTGGGAGATTGTTGGGGTATGCCCTTAAGGCTAATGTTTGAGGCCTATGGGAAAGTATCTGTATCATGTAATAAACTGTTATGTTTATAAAGGCATGGTTATTATTCAGTTGTCTACATTGTCTGCTGCAATATATGTTCTTCTGAATAATGTCTCAAAGCTGTTCAGCTGGGCTGACATGCTATATGTCCTTAGTCGAGATATCTTGGTGAACATGAGACAGCCTTGATATGATTGAGACTAATATGTGTTCTAATCTTATAGGATGCTTCGAGCATGGAATAAGATGTAGACTCATGGGTACATTGGATGTACTGGACAGACCCTACTAGGTTATTCAATTGTTTGTCACAATGTGAATAATCCTTGAGTGCAACAAGTGGCACATTTCCTTTGACTTGAGATCACTTGTGTTTTCTAAATGATGATTGTCATTGTTTTGAGGTAGTTAAATATCATTTGAAACATAATGATTATAGACTATCTTGGATGGTGAGCTTGAGTCAGGTTAGGGCACTAGTGATAGACATAGGATTGCCGTCTCCTTGTTTAAGGAGTGTGATGTTCTAAAGGGGCCCCCTGGATGAGATGATTGAGAAAAGAGTATGGCCATACCCAGGTGACAGTGTTCATCTGTTCTAATCATGCTCGTCATATTGGAGTTACAAGCTTGACACGCTTGTCCAATAAGAACATCCAGTGGCAAAGGACATATGTATGCCTAGTGAAGTTGATTCACACTTGTGCTGTTTTTGGGTGTAGTCTTGGAAGACTCTTTTCTTTATATCGGGAGACAGTGATGTGTTGCTAGATACCCCTCACTGATCGTGATGACGTGAGTTATCGTTACCGACATTTAAAGGAAACCCTTAGGGTCGCACAATTTGATGATATGGCTTACTTAAGTCAGATCGTGTGGACTGAATTGTTTAGGTTCAGTTTAAAGGGATTTAATCTCTGATTGTAAGTGAGATCTGGTCTGATCATGTTTGATTGATTAGGGCTTGAGATCGGTAAGCTTCGATCGAGAGAATGGATGCTAGATCGGTCAGATCAGGAGCATTAAGAGATCAACGGTCAGATCAAAAGCCTTATGGTTTAATTATGATTTGGGCTAGTTGCTTGGCTTGATTGGTTCTTAAATTGAACCAAAATGAACCGGCTCACTAAATGAGCGCATGGTTCAAGGGGAGAGTAGTTGACGACATGTTCACTTGGTGTGAACGTTGGGGCGATGAGTGGTTACTATTTTTAGTAACCATGATCTCCACTTGGAGAGCGCTCTCGTCCAAATAGAGTATGCTCTATTTTCGCCTCTACGATTTTTTCCCTCTCGCCCATATTCCTCTCGACACCTTGTGTGAGTGCGGCGACGCTTGAAGGATAGAGGAGGATTCGGCCAAGAGAGATCGAGATCTCATCATTCCCTTTCACTCGACAAGGACCTCTTGGAACCTTGCTAGCACAAGGAGCACCAAGGGAGATAGCGTCATCATCCTGTGTGTGACGACAAGGAGAAGATCTCATTTGATCTTTGCTTCCAAGGCGCCATCTTGAAATGGCCATGGTATGAATTCTTTTTATATTTTAAAGTTGATCATAATACATGCTATGCGATCTTAGAAACCCTCTTCCGCTGTTTTAAATCCCTTACTTGCGCCTATTAGGGTTTCCTTCCCTCTTTAGGGGACTTTCACAGATGCATTACAGTCTCTTTGCCGAACTGATATCCGATTGGACATGTGTGTCACCACTTGTTTTCACCCAATCACATGGTTATGACTAAATCAGGTTCTTACCTGGGTATGGCCATACACTTTCAGTCATAGAACCATAGAGGAGCTCCATGGATATCATACTTCCCTTAGGAAGGGACAAATCCTTTGTCTGTCCATTGACTTTCTCACATGGGTCGTGACATGCTCAATGACAACCGTTATGACCTCCCAACTACGGCGAGGTGTTAGGTTGCATCAAAGCAAGTCCTTAACCATATAGAATGATCAATGACCTCAAGTCAAGGGATCAATGCATCTCCTGTCACTTGTGAGGATAACTCATGACACCAAGTTATAGCCTCACAGCGGGTCGGTCCAGTATATCCTCCAATGATATACCCATGTGTCTGCATTAGCACCACGTGCCTAACCAGCTCACATACCAGTCTCACAAGTACCAGAGCTGTCCCATATCCACTCAGGTACATCGACTGGGGACAATCATTTGAGCACAGATCCAATCTGTCTCCAGGGACATTATCATGTAAGTACACAATCGCAGGTGTAGACAAACAATGATAACGACAATGCCAGAAAGATATATGAATATCAGAGTCATGTAGTACAAAGATTGACCAAAACTAGGTCCTAGGGCATATACACCAACAATCTCCCACTTGCACTAAGACCTAGAGGTTGAGCAACCTCAACCCCATATCTCTAGTACGACCATCATGCTTCTGCTGCGCCAAAGCCTTGGTCAGTGGGTCTGCTAGATTGCTCTCTGTGTCAATTCTGCTAATCTTGACATCACCTCTGTCAATGATCTCTCTGATCAGGTGAAATCTTCTGAGTATGTGTTTGGATCTTTGACGAGACCGTGGTTCCTTAGCATGTGCAGTTCCCATTGTTGCCATAGTAGAGCTCAATGGGATCCATTGCACTTGGAACCACCCGAAGTTTAGAAAAGAACTTCCTGAACCAAACGGCTTCATTGGCTGCCTCAGAAGCAACCACATACTCAGCTTCGGTTGTAGAATTAGCTATGGTGGATTGCTTGAAGCTCTTCCAGCATACAACACCTCCAACCATCTTAAACAAATAGCTGGTCTGCAATCTGAAGTCGTCAGGATCAGACTAGAACGACTCATTAGTGAAGCCCTGCACATTGAGCTCTTCCTGTCCCCCGTAGACCATATAGAATAAATCCTTAGTCCTTTTCAGGATACTAAAGGATATTCTTTACAGCCACCCAGTGCTGCAGACCTGGATTGGATTGGTATCGGTTAGTTATGCTTTCAGCATAAACCACATCTGGTCCAGTACACAGCATTGCATACATGATTGATCCCACTGCCGAAGCATAGGGAATTCGACTCATGTTATCCCTCTCAGCCTGTGTTGTAGGACACTGGCTCTTTGAGAGAGTAAGGTCATCTCTCACTGGAAGGTATCCTTTCTTGGATTGCTCCAAGTTGAACCTCTCCAGGACCTTATCAATGTGGGTACTCTGACTAAGGGCCAAGAACCTCTTGGATCTATCTCAGTAGATCCTCACGCCTAGAATGTAGGCGGCCTCCCCTAAGTCCTTCATCTCAAAATACTTCCCTAACCATGTCTTCACATCTTGAAGACTAGGGATGTCATTTCTGATGAGCAGTATGTCATCGACATACATTACCAGAAAAGTCACCAAGCTCCCACTGAATTTTCTGCATACACAGGCGTCATCTTCACTTTTGATAAAGCCATAATCTCTCACAGCTTCATCAAATCGAAGATTCCAACTTCGAGATGCTTGCTTTAATCCATAAATGGATTTCTTTAGCCTGCAGACCTTACTAGCCTCTGCAGGATGGATGAAGCCATCAGGTTGTGACATATACACATCCTCAGTCAGCTTCCCGTTAAGGAACGCTGTTCTCACATCCATCTACCATATCTCATAGTCATGATATGCAGCTATAACAAGCAGAATCCGAATGGATTTGATCATGGCAACTGGCGAGAAGGTTTCATCATAGTCCACCCTGTGGACTTGTTTAAATCCTTTAGCCACTAGTCTACCCTTATAGGTAACTATATTGCCATCCATGTCTATCTTCCTCTTGAAGACTCAACTACACCCTATGGGTTTTACCCCATCAGGCAGCTCAACCAAATCCTAGACTTGGTTAGCAGACATGGAATCCATCTCGGATCGCATGGCGTCAAGCCATCTCTCGGAGTCTGGTACACTAACCGCCTCGTCATAAGTCCTGGGTTCATCCTCAATGATGAAGATCCCGTCGTGTTGGGTCGACAGCGACCCATACCTCTCAGGTGCACGACGAATCCTCCCAGACCTACACGGGGACCTGTGTCTGAGCCTCAGGTTGTACAGCAACCGGTTCAGGTGGCTCAGATTCCATCTCTTTGTCTTGTGGTTGCACTTGGTCCTCATCCAAGTCAAACTTCCTCCCACTAACTTCTTTCATGAGAAATTCTTTCTCTAGAAAGACAGCACCCCGAGCAACAAAAACTTTGTTCTCGGTGGGAACATAGAAGTAGTAACCCTTAGTCTCCTTAGGGTATCCCACAAACATACACTTATCAGATCTAGGTTCTAGCTTGCTAGAATCCTGACGTTTGACATAAGCCTTACACCCCCAGATCCTGATAAAAGTGAGATTAGGGTGTCTCCCACTCCATACCTCGTATGGAATCTTTGAGACACTCTTAGATGGAACATTATTCAGTATTAGAGAAGCTGTCTTAAGTGCATGTCCCCAGAATGAGGGAGGTAGAGTTGCATGACTCATCATAGATCGAACTATGTCGAACAAAGTTCGATTTCTCCTTTCAGACATATCATTCCATTGAGGTGTTCCAGGAGGAGTGAGTTGGGATATGATCCCACACTCTCTCAAATAGTCAAAGAACTCATCGCTCAGGTACTCTCCACCACGTTCTGATCGAAGAGCCTTAATGGATCTACCAAGCTGGTTCTCTACTTCATGTCTAAACTCCTTAAATTTCTCAAAGGATCCAGACTTATGTCTCATCAGATAGACATAACCATATCTACTGAAGTCATCAGTAAACGCGATGAAGTAGTTGTACCCTCCTCTAGCTTGTTTATTGAAAGGCCCACACACATCAGTATGTATGAGATCTAATAAACCTCCTGCCCTCTCACCAGTCTCGGTGAAGGGTGCCTTTGTCATTTTCCCTAATAAACAAGTCTCACATGTATCAAGTTCCTCCAAGGAACTCGAATCTAACAACCCATTTGCATGGAGTTGTCGAATGCGATTCTTGTTTATATGGGCTAATCGACAATGCCGTAGGAAAGCACCAACTGAACCACTCAGTTTGGTCCTTTTATTATTTATGTTACAAATAGAGCTATCCATGTCCAAGACATGCTGACCATTGCACAAAGTACCCTTCCCATAAAACATGTTTGCAACATAAGTTCTCTTTTATTTCAAACTTAAATCGTTTCTTTGCCAGGAGCAAGGAGTGGATACAATGTTTTGATAAGGGAAGGTACATAATAGCAATTGTCTAGCTTTAACTGAAGTCCAGAAGGCAAGGAGAGAAACTCCTACAGCAACAGCAGCAACTTGTGCCCTGTTACCTATCCGTAGGTCAATCTCTCTAGGCATTACCGATCTACCCTTTCTGAGCCTTTGCATATTTATACAAATATGAGCTCCACATGCGGTATCCAATACCCATGTCATAGGAGTAGAGAGGTTGACTTCGGTAACATAAATACCTGAGCATGAAGACAAGGCCTTACCTTTCTTCTCCTCATTCTGAAGTTGCAACATGTCCTTCAACATGTGAGGTGGCCCTCCACATGAATAGCACCTATTATTCCTGATCATATCCATCTTTAATTTCAGTTCCTTGGTCAAGCCTTTCGGCTCCACACATTGAATATCAACTTTAGGAGGATTGAGCTCAACCAATTTATCAAAGAGCTGCCTTAGATTAAAAATAATCTCAGAGGCACTCTTCGATTCATATCACCCTCTAAATTCGGGTGACATGTTGGTTAGCAACCTTCAAAGTATCAACCTGATGCTTATCATAAGCATCCCTCTCAGCCACTGAGGCCGAGCATGGAAGTGGCTCAGGAAAAGGACGCTCAAGGATATAAAGCTTCCTTTCGAGCTTAAGCATGATTCTCAAGTTCATATACCAATCCAGTAAGTTGGATCCAACCAACTTATCCCTTTCCAGGGTAGATCGCAGTGACCAAATGCCATTGTTCATAGCCATTGTTCTATAACAACCAAGAAACAACAGATTAGTAGTACTTCGAGTCATTTAAACTGGACTTGTTTTAAATGACCATGGCTCCCACTATTTTTAATCGAATTGACAACCCACAAAGTCAATCGAGAAATCCAAGATTTCCTAGTGAGATGAGATCCTCATTCCACACAGGGCTTCGCATCCCACGAGGGTGGGATGAGATGCACAAAGTGACCCATGTTTCCTAAGGTGGGCACGCCGGCCGATTGCTCCAAGCAATTCCCCTTATTGAGACAGTCTAGGCATTTCATGTCCAGCGAGGGCTGGATATAGCATGAAACCCTAACTTCTCAACGATGCCTCTAGAGTTTCATCATGTGCCTAGCACACATGAAAATCTAGTCAAGTCCATTCCTAACCATTATACCCAGGGCCAACGAGTTTCCTTGCGAAGGCACGCCCAGGTTAAAACTGGACCAGGGAAACCATGTCACCACGCACTTTCTAAAGATAAGTGGGTGTGTCCCACGAGGGTGGGAAACAATTCACAACTCCACTGATCGATAGCTTAGTGAGGGCTACGCGTTAGAAGGCTACTAGACTTGATATTTTAATTGAGGGTTTTTGTTTAAGGTCTCATCATTTTAGTTTTATCTTATGTCTATCATTACAGGCATGGAATCCTATGGTGATAACATAACGATAAAACATTACAGGCATGCTTCTGCAGATAATAATAAAAGCAGTAAAGAATGATGTGATCATATCCTATTCAACTCTTGTCCTAGAACTCAAGCCCCAAAAACTAGACCTAGCCTAGCCGACCTCTAGCTTGAACTTCAAGGTTGGCTCCAAGGTCCTTCTCTCATGGTTTAGCTCTCAAACCCTAGAGGTACACTTTAAAGGTTCCCCATAGGTTCGGCCAATGCCATGGTCTTCCTCCAAGGAAGGTGCGCCACCATGCAAGGGGCCAAGATAGCTAGCTCTCAAACCAAAAGAGGTTTGGCCAAGCTTTCTTGGGCCACCAAGCAACCAAGCACCAACTTGCATGCGCCACCTTGCATGCTTGCGCCATCAAGCAAGATGCGAGCATCAAGGTCCAAGAAGGATGCGCCTAGCCCTTAATCTTCATCTTAATTTTTACAAATATAATGAAAAAGATGGCACGCAGGCCGCACAAGGATACATCACAGGTATGCAAAAGGGGCTTGACTCATGATCACAACATTATGCACAATCAAGGTATTTACTCATGCAATTCTACATGCTCATGAAAAACATAAAATCTGAAATTTTACTTTTTCATAAAACTAGTCTCTTTTTCTCATCTTCTTCTCACAAATCTTTTGGTTAATTGCGATTTATTTTTCATGATGATTTCAGAGATCCTTTCGGCTGGCAATTTTGTCAGATCAAGAGACTTGGCCAGTCCGAAGACACAATGCCCGTCCTACTTGACAAAATTACGTGCGCCTTTGATCTTTAAATCAGACAAGAAAAATAGTCCAAAAATCCAAAAGAGATTGAGAGGATGATAGAAACAAGAAACCCTAATTTTTCTACTTTTAGAAAAATCGTTTGCCATGCATCATGCTATTTACAAAAATAGAGATATGGCATGTGAGCATGAAAGAAAAGCATAAAACATTGTTCGAGTCTTGCAAGTCCCTCTGATACCACTGTTGGGAAACCCCGGGGATATTTTACAATTTTCAGAGATAGAGATTACAAAATACATTGCACAGCGGAAGCAATATCCCCGAAATAGGCCGGTCCCAAAAACCCAGTGAAGATCGCAAGCAAGAGAGTCGACACGATGAGTTAGGAAATACCTTAGAGCAAGATGAGGTCGATGTCGTGATAGGCGCCCAAGCGTGCGCCCTCTGCAGTCTCACACTCACGGATGCCTCGAGTACTCTTCTTCCACGTCCGGTGCTAGCCTCGGGAAGAAGATCCAAGACTTAGTGCACTTTCTTCAACCCTTGCGCCACTTCCAAGGTAGAAGCGCCAATGAAGAAGAAAGATGGAGATGTTGCCGCCATGTCTTCAACTCCTCATCCTTACTTGCGCCAACTCCTAGAGAAGATGCGCCAAGATAAGAGGCAAGAGGGTGAAGACACCAAGTCCTATCCCTCCTTGCTCCAAGAGAAGAAGGATAGAAGAGACTTGCAGTTAGGATGAAGATGGAAGAGAAGACTTTCGCCAAAGCCTCCCTCTTTGCCCTTCTAATTCTTGCTCATGCCAAAAAAAATCCTTTTGCTCTCGCATATACCCATGTATATATAGAGAGGCAAGAGGGGGCAGCAATAATAGGGTGTGGGCGCAATTCTCAAAGGAGGAGGCGGCTAGGGTAAAGGGGAGGGAGTAATTAGGGTTTGAGGTAAGGAAAGTCTCCAAGACTTTACCATAAACCTCTCCTAATTATCCATATGCGCATGAGACCTTCCAAAGAAGTCTACCAAGCCATATTAGCCCCAAGACTTGCCGTAGAAGCAAGCATACCATCCAAGGTAGAGGGGCAAGGTGCCTAAAGCTTCCTAATGAAGCAAATTGCGCCACTTCTCCCCATTATGCCCATAGGCGCCTAAGGGAGAAGTTTTGTCCCCATTATACCCTTTTAGCCTTTCCTCACTACATGAGAACTTGTTATTGGGCCTCATTGGATAATGAGCTAGCCCAAACTTCATTACATGGGTTGATTAAGTACTTGGATCCAATCCAATGCAACCCTAATCCAAATGTGACCAATCATGGTCAAATACGGGTCTGAAAGTCAAACCCTAGTACACATGCGCATCTATAAGATCTTGCATAGGCGAAAAACTAGGTTTGATAGGATCGAGAGGCAAGATAATATGAGCAACCATAAAAGGATAAAATGATGCATTACCATTGCCATTGATTGAGTAGCGACTTGGAAGAAGAAAGGGCGAGCGGCTCTTCTCCAAAGGAAATCGCACACAAGAAGATGATGACTTCTTCCTTGTATTCCTTGTGCTAGCAAAGATCCAAGGAGTCCTAGATCGTGTATGAGGAGTTGTCTTTCTCCCTTTTGCTGGCCGAACTTCCTCTTGTCGTGAAGATCATCCACACGAGAGGAGAGAGGGCGAGAGAGAGAGATAGGCGTTCGAACATGGGGGCGTTTTCTCAAAGAAAACGGCTTCCAAAAAATAGTAAGTGCATAACTCCATGTTTAACTCCACTTGAAGCCATCGATAACTCCTCTCTCAATTGAACCATGCGTTCACCAAGTGAACCGGTTCAATTCTATTTGGTTCAAAGACCAAACCGAACCCACCATGGTCTTGATCTCTTTGAACCAAATGGTTCAAGATCTAACCACACATCTCTCGACCCTCTTGATCTCTATGATCAAGCATCAATTCTCTCGATCGAAGCTTACCGATCTCAAGCCCTAATCAATCAAACATGATCAGACCAGATCTCACTTCCAATCAGAGTTTAAATTCCTTTAAACTGAACCAGAACAATTCAGTCCACACGATCTGACATAAGTAAGCCATATCATCAAATTGTGCGACCCTAAGGGTTTCCTTCAATGTCGGTAACGATAACTTACGTTATCACGATCAGAGAGGGGTATCTAGCAACACATCACTATCTCCCGATATGAAGGAAAGAGTCTTCCAAGACTACACCCAAACCATAGCACAAGTGTGAATCCAATTCACTCGGCATACATGTTTCCTTTGCCACTGGACGTACTCATTGGACAAGCCTGTCAAGCCTATAATTCCAACATGATGAGAATGGTTAGATCAGATGAACATAGTCATCTGGGTATGGCCATACACTTTCTCAACCATCTCATCCAGGGGGCCCTTTAGAACATCACACTCCAACTAGGAGAGGCAATCCTATATCTATCACTAGTGTCCTAACATGAGTCATGCCCACCATCCAAGATAATCCTTAACCATTATCTTTCAAATGATATTGAACTACCTCAAAACAATGCCAATCATCATTTAGAAACACAAGTGATCTCAAGTCAGAGGGAGTATACCACTTGCTAGTTTATAAGGATTATTCACATTGTGACAAAAACTGAATATCCTAAGTAGGGTCAGTCCAGTACATCCAATGCACCTATGCGTCTAAATCTTATTCCATGCTCGAAGCATCCTATAAGATTAGAACACATATTAGTCTCAATCATATCAAGGCTGTCTCATGTTCACCAAGATATCTCGACTAAGGACAATACTGCATGTCAGCCAAGCTGAAACACCAATGAGACATTATTCAGAAGTATACATACAACAGCAGATAATGTAACAATCTGAATAACAACAATTGCCTTTATAAAACATAGTTTATACATGATACTGAAATTATCTCAAGGCCTCAAACATTAGCCTTAAGGGCATACTCCAACAATCTCCCACTTGCACTTAAACTAATGGTTGAGGAATCTCAATCCCATATTATTACAGTGCTTTTCATGCTTCTGCTGCGCCAGAGGCTTTGTAAGCGGGTCAGCTAGATTGTCATCTGTATGAACCTTGCAGATCTTGATCTCTCCTCGATCTATGATCTCACGGATCAAATGAAACCTTCTCTGTATATGCTTGGACTTCTGGTGTGACCACGGTTCCTTTGCTTGTGCAATCGCTCCAGTGTTATCACAGAAGATAACCAGTGGATCTGCACTCGAAGGAACAACACCAAGTTCTTGTATGAATTTACGAATCCATACTGCCTCCTTTGATGCTTCTGAGGCTGCAACATACTCGGCTTCTGTTGTGGAATCAGCAACAATTGATTGTTTGAAACTCTTCCACACCACTGCTCCTCCATTCAAGCTAAAAACGTAGCCTGATTGCGATCGGAAATCATCTTGGTCAGATTGGAATGAAGCGTCAGTATATCCTTCAATACTGAGTTCTTCCTGACCTCCATATATTAAGAACATATCTTTGGTTCTCCGAAGATATTTCAAAATGTTCTTGACCGCAATCCAGTGTGCCTTCCCTGGATTACTTTGGAACCGACTGGTCATGCTTAACCCATAAGCGACGTCTGGGCGAGTACACAACATCGCATACATGATGGACCCAATAGCCGAAGCATAAGGCATATTGTCCATCTCATCTTTCTCAGACTGTGTTTGAGGACACTGGCTCTTTGAAAGATTCAGACCATGTCTGACTGGAAGATATCCTCTTTTAGAATTTTCTAAATGAAATCTCTCCAGGACCTTATCGATGTACGTACTCTGGCACAGCCCGAGAAGCCTATTAGATCTATCTCTATAGATCTTGACACCTAGTACATAGGCTGCTTCTCCTAAATCTTTCATCTGGAAACATTTTCTTAACCATGCTTTGACTGCATGCAGTTCAGGAATATCGTTTCCAATGATCAAGATATCATCGACGTAGAGGACTAAGAAAGTAATCACGCTCCCACTAAACCTTTTATACACACACGGGTCATCTTCATTTTTGATGAAACCAAATTCACAGACTGATTCATCAAAACGAATATTCCAGCTTCTTGATGCTTGTTTAAGTCCACAAATGGACTTCTTTAATTTGCATATTTTATGACGTTCTGATGGATTGATGAAACCTTCAGGCTGTGTCATATACACATCCTCTTCCAGTTTTCCATTAAGGAAAGCGGTCTTCACATCCATTTGCCAGATCTCATAATCATAATATGCTGCTATCGCGAGAATAATTCAGATGGATTTGAACATGGCTACAGGAGAGAAAGATTCATCATAATCTACCCCGTAGATTTGTTTGAAACCTTTCGCAACTAGCCTGCCCTTATAGGTAACTACGTTACCATCCATGTCTGTCTTCCTTTTGAAGATCCACTTACAGCCTATAGGGATTACTCCCGGAGGCGGATCAACCAAATCCCAGACTTGGTTATCTGACATGGAGTCCATCTCGGCTCGCATAGCTTCAAGCCAACTTGCTGATTCCGGTCCACTGACCGCATCCGCATAAGTGAGGGGTTCATCAAATTGAATAGAATTGGTTTGATTCAATCCAAATTTTTTTATATATTTTTTTAAAAAAATTGAATTGATTTTATAAAAAAAATAATATTTAGCTGAACCAAAAATTTTAGTTTTGGTTCCATTCGACTTAAACTGAATTAAGTTACTAATATATTTTTTAAAATAGTATAATATTATAATATGAAATTTTAAAAAATAATTATTTAATTTTGGTTTAATCAGTTCAAACCAAAATTTTATTGTGGAATTGAAAATTGACCTGAATTTTTTTTTAGAATTTCAATCTGAACCAAATTGAACCTATTTGGGTTGGAACAAAATTTTATTCGATTTGGGTTCTCGAGTTGACCCGGCAAATGAATAGCCTTATCGAATGGCCCCAAGGTGCCATACAAGCAATTCTCTTATGAAGCCTTTGAAAGTTACAGTTATAATTTCCTTTTGCTTCCCATTGTCATTAAAGTGTGAGCAAAGCCTTCTTAATGTGTTGAACAAGTTTTATGAGCACTCATTAGTAATGTCAACACAAGCTTTATGAGCACTCATTAATGATGTCTTCAGTGCTTATTTTTATTTATTTTATTTTGCAAATTGGAAACCTTGAAACACCGTGTAGCCGTTCACATATGAAAAAGTGCTCGTTATGTCGCACTCAAATTTTTATACATTTTTTTAGTGCGATATTTGGCTTTATAAATTTTAGATTGTTATAGTGAATTAAATTGATTTCTAAATTACAACAATTGATTAACTAATTAAGTCATTTGAACTTTGTTTAGTATGATTAATTTAATCAACTAAATATAGGATATATAATTTTAGTTGTTTTGGAATGGATAATATGTGGCTTATGAATATATCATAATAATCTATGTTAGTGGTAAGAAAAAAAATGAAAATTCATTATGAAAACATTATTATTTAGTCACGTGAAAGATAATCTATGTCAGTGGTTTTATAAAAACATTATATAACAGCATATCCATTATTCAATTTATGTCCACCACCAAAACATTTGTATTATACAAATGTTAGAGATTTTTTAATTAATAAATCATTGTAATTAATTCTTTAAATTTACACATTGTTCTACCAGCAACACAGTTAGGGTGAATTATATGTTATTTAAAACCCTTATTAAATCTAAAATCACATTAATATGTTTCCATGTCAAGACCATTTCAATACCATTTTTAATTTTTCATTAATAAAAATAATGAATTACATATTAAAAACTAAAACATTTTTTGATTGATGGATAATCAATGCTAAAATAACTTGTATATGTGTAATTTCTTAAGAGACATATAGGTTTTAGAAAACCTCCTCTGATCCCATATGTAGTGATAGATATATATAGAATAAGATAGGCACATTTACGCTTAAGAAAATGTGAACATATAGTTAAAAACTTGAAAACATTGTCACAAGTATGATGTGATGTTCAATAATACTATGTTTGCTATATTCCTTATTTTAAATATGCATTCTTCAGTTTAATACAAAAGCTCTAGATGATAGGTGTTTATTGTATGTATTCTCTTTTGTTTAAGCATATTTAGAGAGAAGATTGTGCCCAAGTAACTAAGAAGTCCTTTGGCATTTATGAAAAATATTTATGTTACTCATTGATTTTAATTTTGCAATTAAATGCAATATAATTAAGTTTATATGTTTCATACTTATAATTCATCCGTTAATAGGTTTTTTTCTACATCAGTTCAACTACAAAGTTATTTAAACTTGTGGAATTCAGAATATTGAGTAAATCAAAGAAAGTAATCGTTAGGTCATAGCCCGCACTAAGTTTACTTAAATTATGGCTATGCATCCCCTTCGTCTTAGTCTCACACTTTTCTTTGTCGTGGCAATATTTCTTTCACCAACAATTGCTCATGAACTTCCTTCTCCACCGCCTTCAAATAATGATCAATTGTCTAATATAATTTGTAAGTAATTATATCACTTTTTTTATATTTATCTTAATTGTCTTGAAAATTCTTGATTTTTTTTTTTTACAAACTGGAAAATAAATCTGCTTAGTGTTTTGTTTTATACCATCTTAATAATCTTAACAATTCAAATATATATACATATATATGATCTTTAGAATGTATTAAATATTCAATTGCTTGAAATTTTTGGCATAATGAATTTTGCATATTATATATAAACATCAATTTATACATTATTTAACTTCAATTTTTGTATTATACAGCTTCCACATATCTAGGAGAAAAAGGTGGATACAAGTACATACTTTTGAAAGTGAATCCATTCTTATTGCCTCGACTTGCTAATGATTTGTCACCAACAATTTATTAAGCAATACTTGCAAATTTATGTAATACTTGCTATGAAAGGTTGATTGTCGTTTCATCATAATAAAATCAAATATTTATACATTATTTTAGTGAGATATTAGACTTTATAAAATTTAAATTGTTGTTATTATCCATAATGAATTACATTGATTTCTACACTATAACTGATTAACTAATCAAGTCATGTCGAACAAAAAAATAAACATCATTTTATTATTATTATTCTTTATTTTTGGACACGCATAACATGTGGCATTTGAATGTATAATAATAATCTATATTAATGATAATTGAAAGAAAAATAAGAAAAATTCATTAAGGAAACATTATTGTTTGTTCAATTCAATCCAACCTATCTATAAAAGTAATGGGGCATCATTATTAATACATGGTTTTATAAAAACATTATGGCCTCATTGGCCCAGCTTCTATTTCTAGCTTTTGCTGGTTGAGGAAGTGATGGTTGAAAAGATGATGGCTGAAGACATTTCAGGCTATTTGGTTGCACAGCTTATGATTACGTTATTCTATTTATAATATATATAATTATTTAAATTTACAAGTTAAAATTATTTAGAACCCCTTATTAAGTGTAAGGCTACATTAATAAAAATTGTGAATTATAAATTTACATGTTTTATGTCTATACCATTTCAACATTTTTTTTAATTTTTCATTAATAAAAATAGTGAATTATAAATTAAAAACTAAAACATTGTTTAATTGATCAATGATAAAATAGCTTGCAGACGTCTTATTAATATATTTTACTTTTAAAACATTGTTCAACCAAAATACTTTTTCAATAACAAAAATGCCCCCTACGATTGAAATAGTTTAGAGAAGAGTAACTCACAAATCTTGCTTACAAATAAAATATTAAAATAACTCATAAAATGTGTGTATATAACTAACTGTAGTCTGCATTAGAAAAAAGGGGCTGAAGCGTGACCATCATTCTGAATCAAATGTAAGTAAATTAATTGTTCTCAAACAGTGTGTACTAGTCTGACTGTACTTTTGAAAAATGATAACAATTTCCTCAGTAATTTCTTGTAAAAAATATATTCACTATAGAGATACAGTAATATGGAGAAGACAAAATTATTTGAAGCATGCACAGAATCGGAAGCACCCCTTGTTTCAAAGAGAGGAGTATGGGTTATGCACATTAGCAATACTGTTGAGTAAGCCCCGCCACTATACTATATGTAGTGCTCATAACAAAAATCAAGAACATGAATAACACGGTGCAAGATATCAATTAACTGTACTTTAATCTAACTGAACAAAAGTAGAATATAGCTATACATAAATCAATTGGAAGCAAGACCACCAATATTCATGCATGTAACAAATCAAGGGCTTGGACAATGAAATTATGTACTGCTTTAAAATTGTCAAAGACTTATTTTATAAAATCCTATTAGGTATGATTTAATTCAATATCAACTAGTAGGTCCAAACAAGTAGATTCATTGATCTGCATGATGAACAGGGATATACATAAGGATTTCAGTGCTAATACGAGTATCAAAATTTTGGTACCTAACTCACGAATAGGGATGGCAGTTATTAGAGTACCCACATTTTTCATACTATTCGTATCCTAACCCAAATAACTCTTCTACTGCTCATACCTGAATAACTACCCGTTTATTGTTTAGAACTCGTACCCGTAGTCTGGCCTATTAAAAATTTTACTACATGTTTAATACCAGACTTAAATACCTACCCTATAAAATTTCAACCTATATATATAGATATCAGATTAAAATTCAGGTACCCAACCCCATAAAAACCCTAATAATGGTTAAATTTTGAGTAGGGTAAAACAGGTACCCACAAACTTGACTAATATATAAAAAAAATATAACTTTTAGTGCATAAATAAATAAATAAATATAATCAGGTTAGAGTAGTGGGTATCCGCCCTGTGCTACCCGAACTCGACTCGGGTAGCTGACACACTCCGCAAGTGCATGGATATGTCTAAGTAATATAAAAGATGTTGAATCCCACAGGGAACAAGGTTGAGTACTAGAAAGTCCGAGTCCTAATAGCTAGGTGAATCGAAACATGGGTTTTTGTAGACGAAAATCGAAAACAAACAAGTGCAACTACTTCGGTAGAGAAAAGATATAAGAGAGAATTCAGGGCTATGGCTTCCACCACGACGATAATCTTAATCGCACAAGAAATATATTAGTTATTTGGTTTATTGGTTTTGCACAAGGAGTCTAACCCTAGGGTACAAGGTGCCCTCTCTCGAGTGATACACCCCGGTGTTCGTTTTAGACCGACCTCCTACTCTCGCGGTGGATCATTCTAAGACGAACCCAATGAGTTCTATGGCAGACTATGATATCCTCGAGCGAAGACCAAGCACTCTCGTGTCGAGGTCCCGCAAGTTTTACTCAGAGGTTCGACCCTTATGATCCTTCTCTCGATATGAATCGTAACGGCTAACACGCGATATTACTCAGCCAAGGTAAAACAACGAAATAAATACGTCAAGTAAAATATGCTCACAATTCATACCAAATAACATAAATAGATACAAAGTTTGCAATTAAAATCATCAAAGGGTTTCCACCAAGCCCCGAAATAGGATTTATGCTACAATCGTCATTGAAACGCTCGAAATCTCTCTTTCAATGAAATGAAAAGTATAAGAAAATGAAGCTAAGGGGAAGGAGATGATGAACCAAAGGAATCCTGAAGAAATCGTGATGATCGTGTGTCTCAATCTCCAAAAATCTCTAAAAATCGCCTCTGCCGCTGAGTTCTTCCATCCGCGCCGCTTCTTCACGTGAATGCTCGATCTTTAAGGCATAAAAATTGGGGCTTTTATATTCCATCTATTCGCCTCTGAAAGAGCTTTCCATAGACACCTCACTTGCTAAATTTGGACTCCAAACGAGTGAAAAATCATGAAAAAACCGAGTGGAACTCGGTCTCGTTCGCGCCCGAGTTGGAATCACGGGCGAACCCCGCCGGGTTCACCTGCCCGTAATTCATTCTATAAATTCGGGAAAATAGAAGCGCGGTGCACCCCGTGGGGTTCACCCACCCGTGCTTCCCTCTGGACTGGTTTCGGTTGAAGTTTTCAAGAAATCCAGTGAACGCGGTGGGGTTCACCTGGCTGTGAAGTTTTCTGCGAGTTCTGCTGGCTGGCGACCGGGATGGTGAACCCCATGGGGTTCACCCGGCCAAGATTCTCTCTGTAAGTTTCCTGCAGCCTGGCCAAGAATCTGGTGAACCCCACCTGGCCGTATTTTTGTGGCTAACTCTGTTTATGCCTAAATTTGACATGTGACTTCGTCTTCACACGAGAAATCGTCCCATGGCCTCAGAATCTTCAAAATATGTCAAAAAAAGGGTCTTTTTACCTGAAATTGCATAAAAGTACCAACAAGTGAAGATTCCAAAGATTTGAAGGAAATAAGGCTATAATGAGTATAAAAGTGTTAAAATAAGCCTAGATTTGACATGAAATACAACGGAAAAACACTACCGAAATACAATGCATCACTAGCATATGCACTACCCATACCCTACCTGAACATGAATAACATGTACCCGATTACCTTTAAACGAGTTTAGGTATAGCGGGTACACACTATATTGCTATCCAGTTGTCATCCCTACTCACGAACCACTATTTTTTATTGTACTAGTACAAGTACCAGAATCCCAAAATTTATATTAGTGCCAATACCAAGTTAAGTTCTTTCTAAAACCAAGTACTTGAAAAATATTAACAAGAGTGAGTTTCCTTCCTAAGGTGAAATTAGGGCATGTTTGGCTTTGCTGTTAATAACTTTATAACAATGCTAAACTGTGCTATGATGTACTTGTTACACCCTAGTACCAAGACTAGAATAAAAGAATCTATTATTACCTTAGAACATCTAGGAACAACAATATAAGTCTAATTGCTACAAGAATTCTCTTTACAAGACTTACATCAGAGTACACTTTACAACACTCAAATCTCGGCTACTAATTTTAATACAAGTCGCACAAAATCTACAAGAATAAGTCATCAAGCAATACGTTAAATCAATCCCGTGATTTCTTTAGTCCAGACCAGTATCTGCAATATCAACCAGACTCAGCAAAACATTGCTGAGTAAGCCTCTCCCCAGAAGAAAGGATAGTCCCTTAGATTCAAAGGAGGGGTAACTAGCAAGAAGCATAAACAATGAAACTATAACAACTGAATACTGAAAACTGTAAACTGAAAGCTGGAAACTATAAACTGAAGGTTGTAAACTGGAACTATAAACTAAAAGCTGCAAACTGAAAACTATACTGCAACTGGATAAACTGAATAAACTGGGTTATTTATGATCAAATACAAAAGCTAATATCATGCAATGCAACCACTATGAGCAATTAGATAAACTGGTGCAACTGGTTATCTGTGTCAAATATGAAAACTGATACCATGCATAAATCAACTGTGAGCAATACCTACTAGCTTGTGGGGTCGTCACCCCGAATACACATGATAAGGTGAATCTTCACCTTACATGGTGAACACACGCGCTACCATACGTCACAAATCTCGATGCATGCTAACTTGGGACCCCGATCTGTCCACAGAGTGGATACTACTGGGTATGTGCTCAATACATGCAATTGTCGACACATGTGGATACTGAGGAACTGGACATGCAGATATGCAGTTTACAAACATGGATACTGATAATAATAACATGCTAGAAACACACCTGACTGGTATGCAAAGTACAAAACTAATTTGTTAATAAACAACTTGGAAATCTTTGATATGTATAGGATACCATACTATCTGAGTCAATGGAAACAAAGAAATCTGGTTTGAGGTCTTACCTTTGCAAAGCCAAGAAAACTAGTTATCAAACGAATCAAGCCAAACACTAGATCAACCACTCTAAAATATAGATTTATACATGAACTTCATCAAATAAGACTCAAACTTGAAAACAGAGACCACCAATAGAAGCGAAACATCTCAAAACCTAAGGAACCAACTTTGGATTCAGTGAACCGGACCCAAAAGCCACTGAACCGGACTAAATTGTAGTGAACCGGTCAGATTCACGTTGAACCAAACCAAACCAAAGTTTGAAACCAACATTACACAAAATATACGACGACTCTAGTGACACACAGGATACCATTAGATGGGAAATTTCACAAGCTTTCCAACGGCTACCTAAACTAGCCAGGATTCAACCGGATTAGGGTCGAACCGGCCCAAAAACCAATACTGGGCCGAAATTGAAATTGAACCGTGCAATCTATTGTGCTAGACCAAATCAATTCCAAAACTCAGCGAACCGGGTTTATTTCCAAATAAAGCAGACTCAAACCCTAAACCAGCCGCTCGCCCACGCCGCCCCATCGCCGCCGTGCAAGGGGGCCGGACTTGCGTCCGTCACTTGCACTAGCGAGCACCTAAGAGCGCGTCGAGCGTCGATTCGCTTCCAGATTTCACCAGTCGACATCTGAAGATGAAACGAAACTTCTGCGGTGGCTTCGGTGAGCTATCGACGCACGATCGAAGCTTTCACAGCCGCTGAGACTATTGACGGTGGCGCCGCTGCCGTCGACACACAGAACAACACGAAAACAACACAGAACTTCACGAAAACATCCGAAAAGCACGCTTACCTCGCTACGAAGCTGTATTGTAGCCCTGGAACAGAAAACACGCACTGAAGGAGGCGCCAGAAAACTAAAACACGAGGCTGTGCCGGCAACTAGTTTCAGCTCAAAATCTCCCTCCTGACGGCGCGTCGCGGCTTGAAGACTTGCTAGGGTTCTCGCCTCGCCAAGGAGAGCAGAAGCCCTCAATTAATAGCAAGGAACGCGACCCAGAATAGTAAGTCGCCACCGACGACTTGATCACCGAAAATAACGGGGAAGACGACGATTCAACTCGTGGACCTAAAATTTAACGTAAACCCGAATCAAAAGAAATACCTGCGGTTTAATATTAACAAAGCACAAACTAGCTCAGCGGTTTGGCTGAGCGAATAACAATCGCGCGACGTGGGTTTGAGCCCCCGCGAGCGCAAATCAAACTTTTTAATTGAAATTCAACTTTTTAACCTTTTAAAAATTCAGGAAAAATTCCAAAATTTATAAGATATTTGATTAATAACTTTTTAACTGTTATCAAAATTTTAAATAATAGATAAATATATTATTTTAACTTATTTAAAATAATAATAATTTTTATTTTTATTTAGTATTAAATTTCTGAATTATTTAAAATAAGAATACTTAAAATTTTAACGAAATCATGTGAATTACTTTTTCAAAGAAGTAGAAGCTATAAAAGTATCAAATTATAGCTTTCCCAACTTCTACTTTTTACTATTTTTTTCTACTTGCTTTTCATTACCATTACTCCATTTCATTGTAAACTTTGAACATCATCTTATTATTGCAACCATATATGGTAGCGTGAAAATCGAACCACCAGTATTTTTACATAGGAATACTATCTATGTTAAGCTTTATACATCATTTCACTTCAATATTTGACTTCAATTTTTGCATTATACAACATCCGTGCATGCTCTAGGAAAAGATGGATAATACATGCAAATTTTTGTATTCCTTACTATGAAAGATTGATTTCCCTTTCATCATAATAAAATCAAATATTTTTGCATTATTTGACTTCAATATTAGGGTTTATAAATTTTAAATTATTGTATCGCATTTATTGATTGCATCGCATAATAGCATTCTAGAGTTTAATCAGATTAATCGCATGCTTTCTATTTTTCAATCTACTTGATCGCATCTAATTTACTTGCTTAATCTCTTGCCTTCGCTAAAATTGTTCTGTCCACTCGAAAAAAATTTCTGTTGGGTTTCAACCTTGTGCCACAGCGTTAGCATACATGCAAATGAACGTAGCACTCATACATGTGCAATGCACGCACGCTCAAGGGGAAAAACCACTCGAAAATGACAACTATAGTGATTTGAACCCACGACATGCAAACGCACATAGGTTTTGGGCAAAAATGTTGACCAAAAAGTTTAGCAATCATTACTTAATATTTGCAATCATATATGCCATTTATATAAAATCTATACCTTTATTTAAGCTATTGCATACACTTGCATAAATAATTGTTAAAACTCTTAATTTGATTTTAATCATTTGTGCATATTTGGCTAATTTTATATGTAACTATATTTGCCTAAACTACTTGCTAGACTATTCTACATATTAGTCTAATTTTATATGTAATTATATTTGCCTTCACAAAAATTATTTGTTTATTCAAATTAAACACTGATACATAATATAACCTAAGGATTATCTAATATTGTCTATTTAATAATTATAGCTTTGTAACAGTGCCACAATGCATTTCCTAGACATAACATATTACATAGCTAACGAAGAATTTTCTTCACTTAAACCTGAGAAGTTCAAGGGAACTGGTTTCACAAGATGGAAAGAACAAATGGAAATATGGCAAATAACATTTGGATTGTTTAGTGCCATTGGTGTAGATTATCCACTAAATAGATCCAATAATTATAAATCTCCCTCCTCAGATTCACAAATACAAATAACTGATTCAACCCCTTCTTCTAAAACCTCAAAGGAAACTGACTTCCTTTGCAAGTTCATAATCCTTAGTTGTCTATCTAATCTCCTATACGAGACATATAGGAAGTATAAGATAGCGAAAGATCTCTAGACGTCTCCCATAAAAACTTATTCAAAATATTCAAAAAACCTCAAAACAAACATCAGGTCAACATTGTTGAAAATCAACCAACCTCAACATCAACTCTAAGGTTAGTCTCCTATTTTCCCACTATTAATCTAATTCACCATGGTTCTGAATGGTAGTTAGACTCTGGTGTGAACAATCATGTATGTTCTAATCGGCTGTGGTTCACTTCCTACCAGGACTCATGTGGAGGAAGTGTAACAATGTGAAATGCTTCATTCGCTGTTGTACTTGGACATGGTCAAGTATTCTTGATTCTTTTATTATTTTGGAGTAAAATGCATGCTTTGTCCCATTTATTTGCCTAAATACTTAATATTATTCAGAACCTTCACTTTTCCTTACTTTCATTGAAATATAGGTATTTCGCCCTAAAATTGGTATAATTTGGAAGATCTGAAGATATGGGACGATTCCTAAAGATGAGACAAAGCTACATGTCAAATTTCAATTCAAACGTAGTTTTCTATGCTCTTCACGAGCATGACCGCGCATCGATGCACGGCCGTGTATGACCCTGCTTTCCCAGACTGTGCCAAGCCATTCACAGGCATGCCCGTGCATCCATGCATAGCCGTGAAGGACTAGGCCGACAATTTCAAATCTGGACGAGACGTTCACGGACACAGCTGTGAACCCATACATGGCCGTGAAGAGTTATTTTTCCAGAAATTGAAGTTCGCCGAGCCGTTCACAAGCATGGCTGTGCATCCATGACGGTCGTGAAGGGTTCTACCTATTCGACACCCATTCAGTTTTTTGCTCATTTCATACTATTCTTGGAGCAGAATTTGCTGAAATTTTATGGAGACCTTCCAAACTTACCAACCGACAATTTGGGACTAGAATCATATGTTTTTGTGGAGAGGTTGGGGAGAATGAGGCGAAAGGGCAAAACCTAGGGATTGATGGTGATTTCGGCGAGAAAAGGGTATTCCGGCGAGATTTCTTCCTTGTTTCGAGGCCGAAGATCAAGCTGTAGCGTCTCACGACATAGATCTAATCTTCTCTCTAGTTTGATTCAATTTACATGAGAGATTTTGATGTATTTCACGATGTATACAGTAGCGTAACTTCTTTTTGGGGTTTGTGAAAGATCCCCTCAAGGAAGGGGAGAAACCCTAAGCATGCGTAAATTGAAAAATTTGCATGGGCGGAATTAGGGTTTTTCTAGGATCGCATGTAATATGAACATATGATCAACATTATTTCTTTGTATAGATCAAGATAGGATCTTACCAAGGCCATTGATTCGAATGGTGTCTTGGAAGCAAGAGGGCGAATTGGCTCTCCTCCAAAGAAGACGCACACAAAGGTGATGATGACTACTCCCTTGGCGTCCTTGTGCTAGCAAAGCTTCAAGGTGTCCTAGTCGTATGGAGGAGATGAGATGATCCTCTTGGTGGCCGAAAGCTCTCTTCTCCAATGCGTGAAGATTGATCACTCCACATGGCCGAGACCCATGAAGAGAAGAGGCGTTTGTTAGCGTTTAGGCGTTACATGATTTCCATAAATGGAAAGTCATGAAGCCATGCGTTCATGTCTTGTGAACGAACCAAAACGCCAACTCAATTGAACCAAGCGTTCATGTCTTGTGAGCGGGTTCAATTTACTTTGGTTCAATTGCATTTGGTCCAAAGACCAAATCGAACCAAGCCAAGCCATGGTCTAAATCTTATATGAACCATGAAGGTTCAAGATCTAACCATACATCTCTTGATGCTCTTGATCTCACCGATCAAGCATCAATCCTCTCGATCGAAGCTTACCGATCTCAAGCCCTAATCAATCAAACATGATCAGACCAGATCTCACTAACAATCAGAGTTTAAACTCCTTTAAACTGAACCAAAACAATTCAGTCCACACGATCTGACATAAGTAAGCCATATCATCAAATTGTGCGACCCTAAGGGTTTCCTTTAAATGTCGGTAACGATAACTTATGTTATCACGACCAGTGAGGGGTATCTAGCAACACATCACTGTCTCCCGATATAAAGGAAAGAGTCTTCCAAGACTACACCCAAACCACAGCACAAGTGTGAATTCAATTCACTAGACATACATGTTTCCTTTGCCACTGGATGTTCTTATTGGACAAGCGTGTCAAGCCTGTAATCCCAATATGATGAGAATGATTAGATCAGATGAACATAGTCATCTGGGTATGGCCATACACTTTCTTAAGCATCTCATCCAGGGGGCCCCTATAGAACATCACACTCCAAACAAGGAGACGGCAATCCTATATCTATCACTAGTGCCCTAACATGACTCATGCTCATTATCCAAGATAGTTTATAACCATTATATTTCAAATGATATTGAACTACCTCAAAACAATGCCAATCATCATTTAGAAACACAAGTGATCTCAAGTCAGAGGAAATATGCCACTTGCTTACATACAAGGATTATTCACATTGTGACAAGCAATTGAATATCCTTGCAGGGTCTGTCTAGTACATCCAATGTACCTATGAGTCTACATCTTATTCCATGCTCGAAGCATCCTATAAGATTAGAACACATATTAGTCTCAATCATATCAAGGCTGTCTCATGTTCACCAAGATATCTCGACTAAGGACTATACTGCATGTCAACCAGGCTGAACAGTATTGAGACATTATTCAGAAGTATATATATATTGTAACAACCTGAATAACAACCATTGCCTTTATAAACATTGAGTTTATACATGACACTGATACAATCCCAAGGCCTCAAACATTAGCCTTAAGGGCATACCCCAACAATCTCCCACTTGCACTTAATCTAATGGTTGAGAAATCTCAAACCCATATTATTACAGTGCTTCTCATGCTTCTGCTGCGCCAGAGGCTTAGTAAGTGGGTCAGCCAGATTGTCATCTGTATGAACCTTGCAGATTTTGATCTCACCACGATCAATGATCTCTCGGATCAAATGAAACCTTCTCTGTATGTGCTTGGACTTCTGGTGCGACCGTGGTTCCTTTGCTTGTGCTATTGCTCCAGTGTTATCACAGAAGATAACCAAAGGATCTGCACTCGAAGGAACAACACCAAGTTCCTGAATGAACTTACGAATCCACACTGCCTCCTTGGATGCTTCCGAGGCTGCAACATACTCGGCTTCTGTTGTGGAATCAGCAACAATAGACTGTTTGAAACTTTTCCACACCACTGCTCCTCCATTCAAGCTAAAAACATAGCCTGATTGCGATCGGAAATCATCCTGGTCAGATTGGAATGAAGCGTCAGTATATCCTTCAATACTGAGTTCTTCCTGACCTCCATATACCAAGAACATATCTTTGGTCCTCCGAAGATATTTCAAAATGTTCTTGACCGCAATCCAGTGCGCCTTATCTGGATTACTTTGGAATCGACTGGTCACGCTTAACCCGTAAGCGACGTCTGGGCGAGTACACAACATCGCATACATAATGGACCCAATAGCCGAAGCATAAGGCGTATTGTCCATTTCATCTTTCTCAGTCTGTGTTTGTGGACACTGACTCTTTGAAAGATTCAGACCATGTCTGACTGGAAGATATCCTCTTTTAGAATTTTCTAAATAAAATCTCTCCAGGACTTTATCGATGTAAGTACTCTGGCACAGCCCGAGAAGCCTCTTAGATCTATCCCTGTAGATCTTCACACCTAATACATAGGCTGCTTCTCCTAGATCTTTCATCTGGAAACATTTTCTTAACCATGCCTTAACGGCATGTAGTTCAGGAATGTCGTTTGCAATGATCAAGATATCATCGACGTAGAGGACTAGGAAAGTAATCACGCTCCCACTAAACCTCTTATATACACACGGGTCATCTTCATTCTTGATGAAACCAAATTCACAGATTGATTCATCAAAACGAATATTCCAGCTTCTTGATGCTTGTTTAAGTCCATAAATGGACTTCTTTAACTTGCATATTTTATGACAATCTAATGGATTGGTGAAACCTTCAGGTTGTGTCATATACACATCCTCCTGCAAATTTCCATTAAGGAAAGCAGTCTTCACATCCATTTGCCAGATCTCATAATCATAATATGCTGCTATCGCGAGAATAATTCGAATAGACTTGAACATGGCTACAGGAGAAAAAGTTTCATCATAATCTATCCCGTAGATTTGTTTGAAACCTTTTGCAACTAGCCTGCCTTTATAGGTAACCACGTTACCATCCATGTCAATCTTCTTCTTGAAGATCCATTTACAGCCTATAGGGATTACTCCCGGAGACGGATCAACCAAATCTCAGACTTGGTTATCTGATATGGAGTCTATCTCGGCTCGCATAGCTTTAAGCCATCTCGCTGAGTCCGGTCCACTGACCGCATCCGCATAAGTGAGGCGTTCATCATGATCAATGATGTAGACTCCGTCATAGCGCTCAGGCTGTCGACGGATCCTTCCCGATCTTCGCGGTTCCCGTGATATCTGAGCCTCAGGTTGTTCAATAACCTGATCTATTGGCTCAGGCTCATCCAACTGTGCTTGACTACTTTGTCCTTCCTCTGGATTCTCATCCAGCTTTATTTCTCTCCCACTGGCCTCTTGCAGAAGAAATTCCTTCTCAAGAAAAATAGCCGTTCGAGCAACAAATACTTTGTTCTCTTTGGGATCGTAGAAATAATAACCCTTAGTTTCTTTAGGGTAACCGACAAAGATACATTTCTCAGATCTGCTCTCCAGTTTCCCAGAGGTGAGCTTTTTGACATAAGCCTCGCAACCCCAGATCTTAATAAATGTCTGTTTCCCATACCATAACTCATATGGAGTCTTTGAAACTGCCTTAGATGGCACTCAGTTTAGTACCTTTGCAGCTGTTTCCAGTGCAAATCCCCAAAAGGAGTAAGGTAGAGTAGCCTGACTCATCATTGAACGAACCATATCCAATAAGGTTCTATTTCTCCTCTCGGACACACCATTCCATTGCGGTGTTCCTGGCGGAGTGAGCTGTGAGATAATCCCACACTCCTTCAGATAGTCAGTAAACTCTCGACTCAAGTATTCTCCACCTCGATCTAAGCGAAGTGCCTTGATATTTCGGCCTAGCTGATTTTGTACTTCATTTTTGAACTCTTTGAACTTGTCAAAAGATTCACTCTTATGTCTCATAAGATAGACATAACCATACCTACTGAAATCATCAGTAAAGGTAATGAAGTATGAATAGCCACCTCTGGCATGTTTACTAAATGGCCCACACACATCACTGTGAATGAGATCAAGTAAATCTGAAGCCCTTTGACCTTTATTAGAAAAAGGAGCTTTCGTCATTTTACCCATTAAACAAGCTTTGCATGTATCAAGCTCCTCATAGGAGAATGATCCCAGCAGTCCATGGTCATGCAACCGCTTAATGCGCTTCTTGTTAATGTGGCCTAAACGACTATGCCATAGCAAGGTGCTGTTATCAGCATACTTGGCTTTCTTAATATCAATTTGTTGTATAGAACATTCCATGTCCAACATGAATAACCCATTGTTAATTGATCCAGTAGCATAAACTATATTATCAAAAGTAATAACACACTTTGAAATATTACATTCAAAGGAAAACCCTTTCCTGACAAGAGCAGGAATAGAGATAATATTTTTGGTTATGCTTGGTACAAAATAACAATTGTCCAGTTCCAATACAAGACCAGATGGTAATGAGATGTGATATTCTCCTACAGCAACAGCAGCAACCCGTGCCCCGTTTCCAACTCGTAGGTCCACCTCATGCTGTCCCACCTGTCTTCTTCTCCTGAGTTCCTGTACATTTGAACAAATGTGAACTCCACATGCGGTGTCCAACACCCATGAAATAGAAGAAGAAGATATCATGACTTCAGTCACAAAAATACCTGAGCCAGAAGCAAAAGGCTTGCTTCCCTTCTTGTCTCCTTGGAGCGCTTTACAGTCCTTCTTCCAGTGACCCAGCTGGCCACAATGGAAACATCTGTATTCCTTCGACCGCTTAACCTTTTGTTTCAGAGCCTTGCTGTAGCTCTTAACAGGGGCTTTGCCCTTCTTCCCCTTCTTCTTGTTCCTTGAAGGAACCATCAAGACAGAGGATGAAGGCTTTCCCTTTAGAGTCAACTCTGTAGTCAATAGCATGTTCAGTAACTCTGCCGGGGTACAGTCGATCTTGTTCATATTAAAATTAATAATGAACGGATCGAAAGAGGCCGGGAGAGACTGCAGTATGATGTCTACAGCAAGCTCCTGATTGATGGTATGTCCCAGTTTCTCTAGAGCCTCCTTATACCCAATCATCTTGAGTACATGAGCTCCCACTGGACTCCCTTCAGTCAGTTTGCTCTGAAAGAAAAGTTTAGTCAAATTGTAGCGTTCAGTCCTCGCCTGTGCAGCATACAGCAACTTGAGGTTCGCTATAATTTCTATAGCCGATAGATCCTCGTGCTGACGCTGCAGCTCTGGCGTCATAGACGCAAGCATCAGGCAAGCGACATCAATGCTGTCATTGACATGCTTCTCATAAGCATCGCGAACCGCCCTTGCGGCGTTCGCAGCGGGTTGAGGCGGTATTGCCGTCTCGAGGTCATACAGTTTCCTCTCAGCCTTAAGAACAATCTTAAGGTGTCCGTACCAGTCTGAGAAGTTTGGCCCAGCAAACTTCTCCCTTTCCAGTAGGGATCGCACATTGAAATTCGTGGTGTTCGTTGCTGCAGGAATCTACAACATTGCAAGAACAGCAAGGTCAGTATCAATGTGAGAATCAATCCAGGACTTAAGAATGATTCTTTTTCTCACTATTTTATCTGACTGAAAAATCCAGCAAAACAGTCCGAAAGAGTGACACTCTTTTAGTGAGATGGGATCCAGATTTCATACTTGGTCTCCGCGTCCCGCTCAGGCGAGATAAGATGCACAGAGAGTACAAGCACTAATCTCTGGTAGGCTATCCCTGCCAATCGCCAACCCGTGCGATTCCCCTTCATCTGGGCGATCCAGCCGACTACGCCAACTGAGTTGGTAAAACACAGTCTCTGATCCCACAGATGGCTGCCTCCATATAGCTAACATATGCTCCATATGTAGCCTACATGGTCAAGCTGACCCAACCTACTCCCTGGACCACCACATGCTATGCTGAGCAACGAGAAGCGATAAATCCCTTCTCTGGAACACGCAGGTGTAATCACACACCGTCTGAAGATAGATGGGCGTGCCCACTGAGTGGGTACAACACGGCCCCAACGATAGTCAGAACAGTGAGGTTTCGCGTATGAAGGCTTACGAGCTTGATATTTTAGCGTTGGATTTTAACGGTCTTTTATCTTCTTAACTATCATGCAAACCCTATGGTGATAGCAGAAGATTAAATCATGCAATTCTAATTATAAAAACAATAAATAGAAAGCATGCTGATCTTATGTGGTAAAAGCCCATTAAGCCTAGGTAAGACCTTAATTTTAACTTAAGTCTTCACTTGAGCTGTTGATGGGTCTTTTGCATCTCATCTGGCCCAACCCAGGGCCCAAGCGCCCACTGCAGCTCAGGTGCGCCCACCAGGTAAATGCGCCTGTCCCAGAGTCGAACCCTAGACCTCCCACCTGGTCAAGCATCAAGCTGCATGCGCCTCTGCCAAGTGTGCTCTGTGCTCATGTCTGATTAAAGTACAATTTAATCTATCTAGACATGAATGACACGCAGGTCAATTACACTTTATAAATTAATTAAAATGTGATGCGCAGATCACAATAAATATTAATTTACAATTTTAATCCAGGCACGCAGGCCCCAGCACAGCACACATTAAAATTAGGCAGCCCACATAAGATGAAATAGACATTGATTCATGTTTATACAATCAACATGTGATCCAAACAAGAAAATAAAATTTTCGAAAACCCATGGGCATCAATTTTATTTTCCTTATGTGCCCTACAACCTTACAACGGTCCATTAATAGGGATCCACTCATCTGATCTAGTCAGACCCACTGCCCTAGCATGCACCAAGTCCTAACTGACTTGAGTCGACCCAGTGGTCAACAATGCATGCGTTGGGCTGAACGACCCTCATGAGTTCTGGCAAGCGGGTGTGACCCCGGGCCTAACTCAAGAGCGTTCACTGGTTGTCTCAACCAGACATCGCTACACGCCTGTATGCAGTCGACCTATAGCCACCTCATGCTTGCGCACAGGTGCCATCTGGTCGACCCATCTAGGCTGTCAGATGGTCTGATCAGACTGTTGGGTCCAGACAAGACTGATGATTTCAACCCTATCAACCCGTCTAAGGGTTTAAAGTAGGTGCAAATATAGATCTAGGTTAGGCGCGCAAGTTAACAGGTTTTGACAAAAACATCTATAACAAGCGCCAACTAATAAACATCATACATGCGCCAATGAGTAAAAACATACATTATGTATTTTTACAAACTAACATGTAGATGCGCAAAGTGATAAACCTTAGATCTATACATAAGCGCAAACATCTTGTAACAATGATACATGCGCAAACAACTTGTAACAATGATACATGCGCAAACAACTTGTAACAATGATACATGCGCAAACAACTTGTAACAATGATACATGCGCAAACAACTTGTAACAATGATACATGCGCAAACAACTTGTAACAATGAATCAAGTAAGCGCATGTAAACATAGCATCAAGCATGGATCACAATCATATCAAAGCAATCATATGATTCATACAAAAACCCTAGCTCTGACACCAATTGAAAGATCCCCTCAAGGAAGGGGAGAAACCCTAAGCATGCGTAAATTGAAAAATTTGCATGGGCGGAATTAGGGTTTTTCTAGGATCGCATGTAATATGAACATATGATCAACATTATTTCTTTGTATAGATCAAGATAGGATCTTACCAAGGCCATTGATTCGAATGGTGTCTTGGAAGCAAGAGGGCGAATTGGCTCTCCTCCAAAGAAGACGCACACAAAGGTGATGATGACTACTCCCTTGGCGTCCTTGTGCTAGCAAAGCTTCAAGGTATCCTAGTCGTATGGAGGAGATGAGATGATCCTCTTGGTGGCCGAAAGCTCTCTTCTCCAATGCGTGAAGATTGATCACTCCACATGGCCGAGACCCATGAAGAGAAGAGGCGTTTGTTAGCGTTTAGGCGTTACATGATTTCCATAAATGGAAAGTCATGAAGCCATGCGTTCATGTCTTGTGAACGAACCAAAACGCCAACTCAATTGAACCAAGCGTTCATGTCTTGTGAGCGGGTTCAATTTACTTTGGTTCAATTGCATTTGGTCCAAAGACCAAATCGAACCAAGCCAAGCCATGGTCTAAATCTTATATGAACCATGAAGGTTCAAGATCTAACCGTACATCTCTTGATGCTCTTGATCTCACCGATCAAGCATCAATCCTCTCGATCGAAGCTTACCGATCTCAAGCCCTAATCAATCAAACATGATCAGACCAGATCTCACTTACAATCAGAGTTTAAACTCCTTTAAACTGAACCAAAACAATTCAGTCCACACGATCTGACATAAGTAAGCCATATCATCAAATTGTGCGACCCTAAGGGTTTCCTTTAAATGTCGGTAACGATAAATTATGTTATCACGACCAGTGAGGGGTATCTAGCAACACATCACTGTCTCCCGATATAAAGGAAAGAGTCTTCCAAGACTACACCCAAACCACAGCACAAGTGTGAATTCAATTCACTAGACATACATGTTTCCTTTGCCACTGGATGTTCTTATTGGACAAGCGTGTCAAGCCTGTAATCCCAATATGATGAGAATGATTAGATCAGATGAACATAGTCATCTGGGTATGGCCATACACTTTCTCAAGCATCTCATCCAGGGGGCCCCTATAGAACATCACACTCCAAACAAGGAGACGGCAATCCTATATCTATCACTAGTGCCCTAACATGACTCATGCTCATTATCCAAGATAGTTTATAACCATTATATTTCAAATGATATTGAACTACCTCAAAACAATGCCAATCATCATTTAGAAACACAAGTGATCTCAAGTCAGAGGAAATATGCCACTTGCTTACATACAAGGATTATTCACATTGTGACAAGCAATTGAATATCCTTGCAGGGTCTGTCCAGTACATCCAATGTACCTATGAGTCTACATCTTATTCCATGCTCGAAGCATCCTATAAGATTAGAACACATATTAGTCTCAATCATATCAAGGCTGTCTCATGTTCACCAAGATATCTCGACTAAGGACTATACTGCATGTCAGCCAGGCTGAACAGTATTGAGACATTATTCAGAAGTATATATATATTGTAACAACCTGAATAACAACCATTGCCTTTATAAACATTGAGTTTATACATGATACTGATACAATCCCAAGGCCTCAAACATTAGCCTTAAGGGCATACCCCAACAGTTTGGGTGTAGCCCACTATAAGAATGTTGGTTATTAATGTTTGATTTATACATTGCTTAAATTTATTTTTGTTCTTATTCATGTCTAAGAAGTTTTAATATATGATTATGTACTGACCATGCATATTTGTGTTTTAGACGTTGTGGGAAGGACTGAGAGGTGAACCACATCGTCGGATCCCCTTAGACTGGACTGGTGATTTCGGCCACGAGAGTAGTCGAAATCACTCGAGGCGTAATAATTCTTCACAGAACCCATAGGATCTGCTTAACCCAATTAGCCACGAGAGTTGGAGACTTGGGTTAAGTTAGATATCGGACTGTGGCCTAAGAGGGAACAAGTCTGTACCTTAGGACGGGTTTCATTAAAAACTTAGGTTGAACATCTTTAAACATTAGCATTATCATTCTATCATTCTTCAGTGTGGTGAAACCTAAAACCCTGATCTTCTCTCAACATCTTTAAACCCCGTTTGCTCTATGTTTGCTTTTCACTTGCTTGATTTACTTACTTGCTTTGATTTACTTTTATGCATTAGGATTTTAGTGACTTCCTTCATTATCTGATCACCTAGCTATTAATTGACTGATTAGTTAGTACTTGACCTGTAATCCCTGTTGGATCGATACTTTCTTATTATATGATAGACCGTGCACTTGCGGTATGAACCTATCAAGTTTTTGGCGCCATTGCCGGGGACTAGGTTTCTCAATATTAACACAATCAGGAAATTGATAGACTAGGTTTAGTTAGATTTCTTCTTGTTTTTATTTTGTTTATTTAATGTTTAGATACTTTTAGTCACTTTTTGTTTTAGTTGTAATTTTTTTATTTGGTGCTAGTGCTACTAACCTCTTTTGTCAAGGTGCTTATTTATGCCCAGGAACACTCTTCGAACAAGGAAACATGTACCAATAGACCCAGAGATAGAGCGTACCTTACATCTGATTCGCAGAAATTTAAAGAGACTTTAGCTTTCAGGAGATTTTACAAATAGTCAGACCATGGAAGCAAATGTGAATCGCTCTCTTAAGGACTTTGCAGCACCCACCATCTCTGGTGTGCACTCGAGCATCTCACGACTGGCTATCAAAGCTAACAACTTCGAGATCAAGCCGTCCTTAGTACAAATAGTGCAACAGAATCAATTTAGTAGAGCAGCCACATAAGACCATAACCTTCATCTCTCTATTTTCTTAGAATGTTGCGACACTCTAAAAATTAATGGTGCTCTCCCTGATGCTATTAAACTAAGACTTTTCCCGTTTTCTCTCAGGGACCGAGCCAGAGCATGGTTGCAATCTCTACCCCAAGGTTCCATCACGATGTGGGATCAGCTATCATAGGCCTTCCTGTCAAAATACTTCCCACCTACCAAAATGGCCCTGTTGGGGTATGCCCTTAAGGCTAATGTTTGAGGCCTTGGGATTGTAACAGTATCATGTATAAACTCTTATGTTTATAAAGGCAATAGTTGTTATTCAGTTTGTTACATTGTCTGCTGCAATACATGTGCTTCTGAATAATGTCTCAAAGCTGTTCAGCTTGGCTGACATGCTATGTGTCCTTAGTCGAGATATCTTGGTGAACATGAGACAGCCTTGATATGGTTAAGACTAATGTGTGTTCTAATCTTATAGGATGCTTCGAGCATGAAATAAGATGTAGACTCATGGGTACATTGGATGTACTGGACAGACCCTACTAGGATATTCAATTGCTTGTCACAATGTGAATAATCCTTGTTTGCAACAAGTGGCACATGTCCTCTGACTTGAGATCACTTGTGTTTCTAAATGATGATTGTCATTGTTATGAGGTAGTTCAATATCATTTGAAACATAATGGTTATAGACTATCTTGGATGGTGAACTTGAGTCATGTTAGGGCGCTAGTGATAGACAAAGGATTGCCATCTCCTTATTTGGAGTGTGATGTTCTAAAGGGGCCCCCCCTGAATGAGATGATTGAGAAAGTGTATGGCCATACCCAGGTGACTATGTTCATCTGATCTAATCATGCTCATCATATTGGAGCTACAGGCTTGACACGCTTGTCCAATAAGAACATCCAGTGGCAAAGGAATCATGTATGCCTGGTGAAGTGGATTCACACTTGTGCTGTGGTTTGGGTGTAGTCTTGGAAGACTCTTTCTTTTATATCGGGAGACAGTGATGTGTTGCTAGATACCCCTCACTGATCGTGATGACGTAAGTTATCGTTACCGACATTTAAAGGAAACCCTTAGGGTCGCACAATTTGATGATATGGCTTACTTAAGTCAGACCGTGTGGACTGAATTGTTTAGGTTCAGTTTAAAGGGATTTAATCTCTGATTGTGAGTGAGATCTGGTCTGATCATGTTTGATTGATTAGGGCTTGAGATCGGTAAGCTTCGATTGAGAGAATGGATGCTAGATCGGTGAGATCAGGAGCATCAAGAGATCAACGGTCAGATCAAGAACCTTAGGGTTTAATGTGATCTGGACTAATGGCTTGGGTTAATTGGTCTTTGAACCAAACCAAAATTGAACCAGCTCATCATGTGAGCGCACGGTTCAAGTTAAGAGAAATATGCGATTGGGAAAAACCCTTGATCGCATGTTGAGGAGTGGCTTTCTATTTTTAGAAAGCATGATCACATACGTGACCACGCCTCACCTCTTCACGCCTATTGTTGTCGCCCCTCTCTTCTCGTGTGTCTTCTTGGGGGCATTCTCGTGGAAGAGATTTTTTGACGACAAGGAAGAATCGCCAAGCAGTGGATCTCATCTTCTTCATCCCTTCTCACACGACAAGGTCACTTGGAGAACCTTGCTAGCACAAGGAGCGTCCAAGGAGCAAGCCATCGATCATCTTGTGTGTGGCGCTTTGGAGGAGAACCCCATCGTTCTCTCTTCTTCCTAGACACCATCTAAGCGATGGCCATGGTATGAGTCGCTACCATTCTATGCAATTGATTTTAAAGTTGATCATATATCATGCATTCGATCCCTAGAAACCCCTTTTGCTGCATGTAAACCTCCATATGCGCCTATTAGGGTTTCGCTCCCCCTTGGTAGGGGACTTTCAATTGGTATCAGAGCGAAGTTTATATGCATGTTTGTATGATTGCTTAACTTTAGTGATCCATGTTTGCGCAACACCTTAGATCTAAACTTCATGCTAAAACTACATGATGTATGATTTTATCATTAGCGCATGTATCTAGTTGGCGCATCCATTTAGTTTTTCTCAAAAAACTTCTTTACTTGCGCGACTCACCTTAGATCTAAGTGGCGCCTGCTATAAGTCCTTAGACGGGTTAGTAGGGTTGAAGTCATCTCTAGTTAAGATCCAACTAGTCTGATCAGACCATCTGACAGCCTAGATGGGTCGACCAGATGGCACCTATGCGCAAGCATAAGGTGGCTATAGGTCGACTGCATCAAAGGCGTGTAGCGAGGTCTGGTTGAGACAACCAGTGAACACGCATGAGTTAGGCCCGAGGTCACACCCGCTTGCCAAAACTCATGTAGGTTGTTCAGCCCTAGCGCATGCATAGTTGATCACTGGGTCGACTCAAGTCAGTTAGGACTTGGTGCATGCAAGGGCAGTGGATCTGACTAGGTCTGATGAGTGGATCCCTATTAATGGACCGTTGTAAGGTAGTAGGGCACATAAGGAAAATAAAATTGAAGCCAATGGGTTTTTCGAAAATTTTATTTTCATGAATGGATCACATGTTGATTGTAAGCATATGCTTGTTTATTTAATCTTATGTGGGACGCCTGTTTAATGTGTGCTGTGCTGGGGCCTGCGAGCCTGGAATTTAAATATAAATTAATATTTATTGTGATATGCGCATCACATTTTATTTAATTTATAAAGTGTAATTGACCTGCGAGTCAATCTTGTCTAGATAGATTAAATTGTATTTTAATCAGACAAGAGCACAGAGCACACTTGGCAGAGGCGCATGCAGCAGTGGCTTGACCAGACGGGAGGTCTAGGGTTCGACCCTAGGACAGGCGCATTTTCCCTGGTGGGCGCACCTGAGCTGCAGTTGGCGCTTGGGCCCTAGGTTGGGCCAGATGAGAAGCAAAAGCCCCATGAAGAAAAGCAAGTGAAGACTTAAGTTAGGTTAAGGTCTTACTTAGGCTTAACGGGCTTTTACCACATAAGATCAGCATGCTTTCTATTTATTGTTTATATAATTAGGAATTGCATGATTTATTTATCTTCTGCTATCACCATAGGAATTGCATGATAGTTGAGAAGATAAAAGACCGTTAAAATCCAACGTTAAATATCAAGCACGTAAAGCCTTCTGACGCGAAACCTCACTGTTCTGACTATCGTTGGGGCCGTGTTGTACCCACTCAGTGGGCACGCCCATCTATCTTCAGACGGTGTGTGATTACACCTGCGTGTTACAGAGAAGGGATTTATCGCTTCTCGTTGCTCAGCATAGCACGTGGTGGTCCAGGGAGTAGGTCAGGTCCGCTTGACCATGTAGGCTACATATGGGGCATATGTTAGCTATATGGAGGCAGCCATCTGTGGGATCAGAGACTGTGTTGTACCAACTCAGTTGGCACAGTCTGCTGGATTGCCCAGATGAAGGGGAATCGCACGGGTTGGCGATTGGCAGGGACTGCCTACCAGAAATTAGTGCTTGTACTCTCTGTGCATCTTATCTCGCCTGAGCGGGACGCGGAGACCAAGTATGAAATCTGGATCCCATCTCACTAAAAGAGTGTTACTCTTTCGGACTGTTTTCATGGATTTTTTAGTCAGATAAAATAGTGAGAAAAGAATCTTTCTTAAGTCCTGGATTGATTCTATACATTGATACTGACCTTGCTGTTCTTGCATTGTTGTAGATTCCTGCAGCAACGAACACCATGAACTTCAATGTGCGATCCCTACTAGAAAGGGAGAAGTTTGCTGGGCCAAACTTCTCAGACTGGTACCGACACCTTAAGATTGTTCTTAAGGCAGAGAGGAAACTGTATGTCCTCGAGACGGCGATACCGCCTCAACCCGCTCCGAACGCCGCAAGGGCGGTTCGGGAAGCCTATGAAAAGCATGTCAATGATAGCATTGATGTCGCTTGCCTGATGCTAGCGTCTATGACGCCACCGCTGCAGCGTCAGCATGAGGATATGTCGGCTATAGAAATTATAGCAAACCTCAAGATGCTGTATGCTGCACAGGCGAGGACTGAGCGCTACAATTTGACTAAGCTGTTCTTTCAGAGCAAACTGGCCGAAGGGAGTCCAGTGGGAGCTCACGTGCTCAAGATGCTTGGGCACAAGGAGGCTCTAGAGAAACTGGGACACACCATCAATCAGGAGCTTGCTGTAGACATTATTCTGCAGTCTCTCCCGCCCTCTTTCGATCCGTTCATTATTAACTTTAATATGAACAAGATCGACTGTACTCCGGCAGAGTTGCTGAATATGCTCTTGACTACAGAGGAGACTCTAAAGGGAAAGCCTTCAACCTCTGTCTTAATGGTTCCTTCTAGGAACAAGAAGAAGGGCAAGAAGGGCAAAGCCCCAGTCAAGAACTACAACAAGGCTCTGAAACAGAAGGTTAAGCGGTCGAAGGAATACAGATGTTTCCACTGTGGCCAGCTGGGTCACTGGAAAAAGGACTGTAAAGCGCTCCAAGGAGACAAGAAGGGAAGCATCGCTTCTGGCTCAGGTATTTATGTGACTGAGGTCATGTTTTCTTCTTCTATTTCATGGGTGTTAGACACTGCATGTGGAGTTCACATTTGTTCAAATGTACAGGAACTCAAGAGAAGAAGACAGGTGGGACAGCATGAGGTGGACCTACGAGTTGGAAACGGGGCACGGGTTGCTGCTGTTGCTGTAGGAGAATATTACATCTCATTACCATCTGGACTTGTATTAGAACTGAACAATTGTTATTTTGTTCCTAGCATTACCAAAAATATTATCTCTATTCCTGCTCTTGTCAGGAAAGGGTTTTCCTTTGAATGCAATATTTCAAAGTGTGTTTTATCTTTAGATAATATTGTTTATGCTACTGGGTCAATTAACAATGGGTTATTCATGTTAGACATGGAATGTTCTATACAAAACATTGATGATAAGAAAGCCAAGTATGCTGATGACAGCACCTTGCTATGGCATAGTCGTTTAGGCCATATTAACAAGAAACGCATTAAGCGGTTGCATGATCATGGACTGCTGGGATCATTCTCCTATGAGGAGATTGATACATGCAAAGCTTGTTTAATAGGCAAAATGACGAAGTCTCCTTTTCCTAATAAAGGTCAAAGGGCTTCAGGTTTACTTGACCTTATACACAGTGATGTGTGTGGGCCATTTAGTAAACATGCCAGGGGTGGCTATCAATACTTCATTACCTTTACTGATGATTTCAGTAGATATGGGTATGTCTATTTAATGAGACATAAAAGTGAATCTTTTGACAAGTTCAAAGAGTTCAAGAATGAAGTACAGAATCAGCTAGGCCGAAATGTCAAGGCACTTCGTTCTGATCGAGGTGGAGAATACCTAAGTCATGAGTTTACTGACTATCTAAAGGAGTGTGGGATTATCTCACAACTCACTCCGCCAGGAACACCGCAATGGAATGGTGTGTCCGAGAGGAGAAATAGAACGTTACTTGATATGGTTCGTTCTATGATGAGTCAGGCTACTCTACCTTACTCCTTTTGGGGATTTGCACTGGAAACAGCTGCAAAGTTACTAAACCGAGTGCCATCCAAGGCAGTTTCAAAGACCCCATTTGAATTATGGTATGGGAAACAGCCTAGCTTGACATTTATTAAGATCTGGGGCTGTGAGGCTTATGTCAAAAAGCTCGCCTCTGGGAAACTAGAGAGCAGATCTGAGAAATGTATCTTTGTCGGTTACCCTAAGGAAACTAAGGGTTATTATTTCTACGATCCCAAAGAGAACAAGGTATTTGTTGCTCGGACGGCCATTTTTCTTGAGAAGGAGTTTCTTCTGCAAGAGGCCAGTGGGAGAGAAATAAAGCTGGATGAGAATCCAGAGGAAGGACAAAGTAGTCAAGCTCAGTTGGATGAGCCTGAGCCAGTGGATCAGGTTATTGAACAACCTGAGGCTCAGATATCACGGGAACCGCGAAGATCGGGAAGGATCCGTCGTCAGCCTGAGCGCTATGACGGAGTCTACATCATTGATAATGATGAACCCCTTACTTATGCGGATGCGGTCAGTGGACCGGACTCAGCTAGATGGCTTGAAGCTATGCGAGCCGAGATGGACTCCATGTCAGATAACCAAGTTTGGGATTTGGTTGATCCGCCTCCGGGAGTTATCCCTATAGGCTGTAAATGGATCTTCAAGAAGAAGATTGACATGGATGGTAACGTGGTTACCTATAAAGGCAGGCTAGTTGCGAAAGGTTTCAAACAAATCTACGGGATAGATTATGATGAAACTTTCTCACCTGTAGCTATGTTTAAGTCTATTCGGATTCTTCTCGCGATAGCTGCATATTATGATTATGAGATCTGGCAAATGGATGTGAAGACTGCTTTCCTTAATGGAAATTTGCAGGAGGATGTGTATATGACACAACCTGAAGGTTTCACAAATCCATCAGATCGTCATAAAATATGCAAGTTAAAGAAGTCCATTTATGGACTTAAACAAGCATCAAGAAGCTGGAATATTCGTTTTGATGAATCAATCAGTGAATTTGGTTTCATCAAGAATGAAGATGACCCGTGTGTATATAAGAGGTTTAGTGGGAGCGTGATTACTTTCCTAGTCCTCTACGTCGATGATATCTTAATCATTGGAAATGATATTCCTGAACTGCATGCTGTTAAAGCATGGTTAAGAAAATGTTTCCAGATGAAAGATTTAGGAGAAGCAGCCTATGTATTAGGTGTAAAGATCTACAGGGATAGATCTAAGAGGCTTCTCGGGCTGTGCCAGAGTAATTACATCGATAAAGTCCTGGAGAGATTTCATTTAGAGAATTCTAAAAGAGGATATCTTCCAGTCAGACATGGTCTGAATCTTTCAAAGAGTCAGTGTCCTCAAACACAGACTGAGAAAGATGAAATGGACAATACGCCTTATGCTTCGGCTATTGGGTCCATTATGTATGCGATGTTGTGTACTCGCCCAGACGTCGCTTACGGGTTAAGCGTGACCAGTCGATTCCAAAGTAATCCAGGTCAGGCACACTGGATTGCAGTCAAGAACATCTTAAAATATCTGCGGAGGACCAAAGATATGTTCTTGATATATGGAGGTCAGGAAGAACTCAGTATTGAAGGATATACTGACGCTTCATTCCAATCTGACCAGGATGATTTCCGATCGCAATCAGGCTATGTTTTTAGCTTGAATGGAGGAGCAGTGGTGTGGAAGAGTTTCAAACAGTCCATCGTTGCTGATTCCACAACAGAAGCCGAGTATGTTGCAGCCTCAGAAGCATCTAAGGAGGCAGTATGGATTCGTAAGTTCGTTCAGGAACTTGGTGTTGTTCCTTCGAGTGCAGATCCTTTGGTTATCTTCTGTGATAACACTGGAGCAATCGCACAAGCAAAGGAACCGCGGTCGCACCAGAAGTCCAAGCACATACAGAGACGGTTTCACTTGATCCGGGAGATCATTGATCGTGGCGAGATCAAAGTCTGCAAGGTTCATACAGATGACAATCTGGCTGACCCGCTTACAAAGCCTCTGGCGCAGCAGAAGCATGAGAAGCACTGTAATAATATGGGTTTGAGATTTCTCAACCATTAGATTAAGTGCAAGTGGGAGATTGTTGGGGTATGCCCTTAAGGCTAATGTTTGAGGCCTTGGGATTGTAACAGTATCATGTATAAACTCTTATGTTTATAAAGGCAATAGTTGTTATTCAGTTTGTTACATTGTCTGCTGCAATACATGTGCTTCTGAATAATGTCTCAAAGCTGTTCAGCTTGGCTGACATGCTATGTGTCCTTAGTCGAGATATCTTGGTGAACATGAGACAGCCTTGATATGGTTATGACTAATGTGTGTTCTAATCTTATAGGATGCTTCGAGCATGAAATAAGATGTAGACTCATGGGTACATTGGATGTACTGGACAGACCCTACTAGGATATTCAATTGCTTGTCACAATGTGAATAATCCTTGTTTGCAACAAGTGGCACATGTCCTCTGACTTGAGATCACTTGTGTTTCTAAATGATAATTGTCATTATTTTGAGGTAGTTCAATATCATTTGAAACATAATGGTTATAGACTATCTTGGATAGTGAACTTGAGTCATGTTAGGGCGCTAGTGATAGACAAAGGATTGCCATCTCCTTATTTGGAGTGTGATGTTCTAAAGGGGCCCCCCTGAATGAGATGATTGAGAAAGTGTATGGCCATACCTAGGTGACTATGTTCATCTGATCTAATCATGCTCATCATATTGGAGCTACAGGCTTGACACGCTTGTCCAATAAGAACATCCAGTGGCAAAGGAATCATGTATGCCTGGTGAAGTGGATTCACACTTGTGCTGTGGTTTGGGTGTAGTCTTGGAAGACTCTTTCTTTTATATCGGGAGACAGTGATGTGTTGCTAGATACCCCTCACTGATCGTGATGACGTAAGTTATCGTTACCGACATTTAAAGGAAACCCTTACAGCCTGTTTCGGTGAAGGGAAATAGGGAGAGAAAGGAAAGAAACCTAATTCTTTCCTTCTATTTCCTTAGTTTCAGTGAAAGGAAATAAAGAGGGAAAGGAAAGAATTAACTTTCCATTCCCTCCAAAACCGTCCCCTCCTATTTCGACGGAAATCTCATTTCCGTCCGATAGCATTTCGCCCTTTCGCCCCTTCGCACAAACTCTCTCCTCGACTTCGTCCCGCTGTCGTCCCGACCTCGCCCTCGACCTCGATCTCGCCGTCGTCCCGACCTCGCCCTCGACCTCGACCTCGCCGTCGTCCCGACCTCGCCCTCGTCCCGACCTCGCCCTCGACCTCGACCTCGCCCTCGTCCCGACCTCGTCCCGCCCTCGTCCCGACCTCGTCCGGACCTCGCCCTCGTCCAGACCTCGCCCTCGACCTCGACCTCGCCCTCGTCCCGACGGAAGCCCTCGTCCCGCCGTCGTCCCGACGGAAGCGAGGATCGTTGACGTCTACGGAAGGCTGCTGGATAAGGAATCAATGGGGGAAGATCTTTTCTGGGCAATTAGGGGCGGCGGAGGGACGAGCTTCGGCATCGTCACCTCGTGGAAGGTCAAGCTGGTCCCGGTGCCGCCAGTCGTGGCCGTCTTCAGCGTGAGCAGGACGGCGAGCCAGGGCGCCGTGGAGCTGATCGACAAGTGGCAGCGCTCCGCTTCCAAGTTCCACGAGGATCTCTTCATCAGAGTAGTAATCCAGCCGCGGGACGGCAAAGAAGCGGAGGCCGTGTTCAACTCGTTGTTCCTGGGACGGTGCAGCGAGCTGCTGCCTGTAATGGCGCAGAGCTTTCCGGAGCTTGGCCTGCGGCGGGAAGACTGCAGGCAGATGACCTGGATCAAGTCTGTCCTGTACTTCGCCTACTTCACGGACGAGAAGCCATTGGAGGAGCTCTTGGACCGTGGATCCAACCCGGTGAGGTTCTTCAAGGCGAAGTCTGACCATGTCTCAAAACCGATTCCCAGCCACCATCTTGAGAGGATCTGGGGGAGCTTCGCCGGCGAAGGGCCAGGCGTGATGATCATGGACCCGTATGGCGGGAGGATGAGCAATTTCTCGGCCTGGGCGACGCCCTTTCCTTACAGGGAGGGGGTTCTCTATTTTTTTGTTGATTTTGACCGGTCAAACATTCATTTCTATTCTTTCCTTTCATCACCGAAACAAGAGCCATAAAAAGGAAAGAAATGATTTCTTTTCCTTCTTATTTCCTTTCTCTTCTTATTTCCTTTCTTTGCTGATTTCTTTCCTTCCACCGAAACAGGCCGTTAGGGTCGCACAATTTGATGATATGGCTTACTTAAGTCAGACCGTGTGGACTGAATTGTTTAGGTTCAGTTTAAAGGGATTTAATCTCTGATTGTGAGTGAGATCTGGTCTGATCATGTTTGATTGATTAGGGCTTGAGATCGGTAAGCTTCAATTGAGAGAATGGATGCTAGATCGGTGAGATCAGGAGCATCAAGAGATCAACGGTCAGATCAAGAACCTTAGGGTTTAATGTGATCTGGACTAATGGCTTGGGTTAATTGGTCTTTGAACCAAACCAAAATTGAACCAGCTCATCATGTGAGCGCACGGTTCAAGTTAAGAGAAATATGCGATTGGGAAAAACCCTTGATCGCATGTTGAGGAGTGGCTTTCTATTTTTAGAAAGCATGATCACATACGTGACCACGCCTCACCTCTTCACGCCTATTGTTGTCGCCCCTCTCTTCTCGTGTGTCTTCTTGGGGGCATTCTCGTGGAAGAGATTTTTTGACGACAAGGAAGAATCGCCAAGCAGTGGATCTCATCTTCTTCATCCCTTCTCACACGACAAGGTCACTTGGAGAACCTTGCTAGCACAAGGAGCGTCCAAGGAGCAAGCCATCGATCATCTTGTGTGTGGCGCTTTGGAGGAGAACCCCATCGTTCTCTCTTCTTCCTAGACACCATCTAAGCGATGGCCATGGTATGAGTCGCTACCATTCTATCCAATTGATTTTAAAGTTGATCATATATCATGCATTCGATCCCTAGAAACCCCTTCTGCTGCATGTAAACCTCCATATGCGCCTATTAGGGTTTCGCTCCCCCTTGGTAGGGGACTTTCAGGCCCAGCTGACAAATCAAATCACAAACTTTGCTCAACGAGATGGAGAGTCCCTATATGAAGCATGTGACTGGTTCATGGAATTAATGAGGATGTGCCAACATCATGGTCTACATAAAGGGGTAAATAGACATACTTTTTATAGTGGTTTATTATATCAAACTAGACTTTCTATAGATGCTGCTGCTAGCGGGGCACTTATGAACAAAAATTATGATGATGCTATGGAATTAATTGAGGACATGGCCCTAAATCACTATCAGTGGTTAGGAGAGCGGATTCAACTGGTGTGAAATTCAGGGTAGTTTGATCTAAACATAATTAATTCCCTAGTAGCAAATGGAGATTCACTTTCATCGAAGCTTGATTCTATGAATGTTTCTACTTCTAACTCTGTGACTTGTGATGTTTGTGCAGTAATAGGGCATTCTTCTGATGATTGCCATATCTTGAGCGCCCCTTCAGAACAAGTCAATGCTATCGAGAACTTTAGAAATTAGAATGATCCCTAGGCGAGCACGTACAATCCAGGATGGAGAAATCACCCGAATTTCTCCTACAGGCTTAACTAAGGGCAAGTCCCTCTTGCAAATTTTTTTAATCCAAACTCTTCTTCTAATTTCAGGCCTCCTCCCGGAATACAACATCCATTTGCCAACCAAAGATTGCCAGACCCGACTCACATGTCAAGATTAGAGTTGATGATGGAGAACTTTATGGCCAATCAGTTGAAGCAAAACAACAGCAAGAATGAGCATATTCGCCAGCTAAATCTGCAAATGGAATCCATGTCCACACATTCGAAGACCCTAGAAAATCAAATTAGCTAGCTCACTTAGCAAGCGATGACGTAACTTTAGATGCTTCCATCGGACCATCGACAATGTCGTACAAAGCCTTCCACCTTTCGACACAGCTAAAACTTCCGCTTCTCAACATAGTCAACCTTCCTCCTCTCGCATTGCGATTTGCCAACACCATTGATCCCAAGCAACAGCATCTATCACCGCCGACCAAGTAGGATGTCAATCTTCCTCTTGTACACACCCAAGTAGGCCGTTCACCCAAGGTACTTATGCTGAATTGTTGATGCCACCGACTTAGAGCCAGATGCCTTTCCTCCTATTGTCACCACCCAAGTAGGCCATGCAAGCAGTCATCATCTCTCAGTCTCACGACCCACAATCATCTACTTTGTTTCCTCTAGTGGAAGGTTCTCTCGTACTTTGCTCTTCCTTCACTAGCAATGCCATTTATTTATCAGATTAATGGCAGTAAAGCTCTTGAATTCATTTAAATTTGTAATTGCTATCCTGATGAGTTGCATTGACTATAATACCCAGATTTAGTCCCACATTGGAAGTGAGAGAAGAGATTATATGGTATATAAAGCTTAGTGGACTTGCTATTGTTAACTTGAGCTTAAGCATTTTAATAAATTGGGCCATGTTGCAAATTGGCTCACCAAGTTAATAAATAGTTTGCTTACTAAGTGGGTAATAACAAATGGTATCAGAGCAAAACTTAGTCATAAGCATGGTGAGAGGCCAATAGGAAAGGACTACCGAGGATGGTGGAGCCACCATTGGGCTGATCTCACATGCTGCCGACTAGGGGATGGTGAGCTTGACGAGGACGTCAAGTCTTAAGTGAGGGAGATTGTAATACCCCAATTTAGTCCCACATTGGAAGTGAGAGAAGAGATTATATGGTATATAAAGCTTAGTGGACTTGCTATTGTTAACTTGGGCTTAAGCATTTTAATAAATTGGGTCACATTGCAAATTGGCTCACCAAGTTAATAAATAGTTTGCTTACTAAGTGGGTTATAACAAATGGTATCAGAGCAAAACTTAGTCACAAGCATGGTGAGAGGCCAATAGGAAAGGACTACCGAGGATGGTGGAGCCACCATTGGGCTGATCTCACATGCTGCCGACTAAGGGATGGTGAGCTTGACGAGGACGTAAAGTCTTAAGTGAGGGAGATTGTAATACCCCGATTTAGTCCCCACATTGGAAGTGAGAGAAGAGATTATATGGTATATAAAGCTTAGTGGACTTGCTATTGTTAACTTGGGCTTAAGCATTTTAATAAATTGGGCCACGTTGCAAATTGGCTCACCAAGTTAATAAATAGTTTGCTTACTAAGCGGGTCGTAACATTGACACCATATTTTTCCTGTATTTTATATGATATTTAGGATTAATTTTATGATTTTATATAAATTTTTAGTGTTTTTACTTCCTTTGGTATGGAATATTCATTTTTCTTAGTTTTTATGAAAACACAGGTAAAATGGCATAAAAATGATGGATTTTGAAAGTTTTAAAGCTATAGCATGGTTCCCGAGGAAATTATAAAGTCGCACGTCGAATTTGGAGCGAAAATGGAGTTAGACGCAAGATTCATGGCCTCAACTGTGAGTTTTTCGCAGTCCGTGAGTTTCACATTCAAGGGGGAGTTTTGCGGCTAAGTATAGAAGTTCATAGATACTTTCACGGTCAAGGACATGAGTCATTCATGGGGCGAGATTTTTTCTATGCATAGGGACTTATGTCACAGAAACTTTCACTGCCGCAGCCGTGAATAGTTTACGGGCCGTGAGTTTTTCTGCCTCTTCTAGTTTTTCACTCAATTCGGTCTCGAATCGAGTCAGAACTAAACCAAAGTTTCTAGAATCATTCCTCGATGGGTTATAAACCGATTAAACTATGAAAAGAAGGATTTTTGGAGGGTTAAGGAGACTTTTCCGGGTGAAGACAAATAGAGGCGGTAGCTAGGGTGAAAATCAATTTTCTAAGCAAATTTCGAGCGAGATATCACGCAAAGGAGGGAATTTGATGCTTCATCCTCATCACCAGATCAAGGGGAAGAGTTCTAATTACTTTCCTAGTGTCTCCTTGCAATTTATTTGAGATTACATGTTAAATTCATCACAAAACATGATGTACACGATGAACATGTCCGCTTAAACATATTCGGGGATAAGGGATGTAACCCACTGACGATTCATGAATTAAATTTTGTATTTTGATCTTTGTTAAGAATTATTATAGTGTTGATTTGATTTGAATTGTGTTATTTTATATTTTACTTTGGCCAAGTGCTTGTATGTCTTAAACATCGCAAGAAGAACCGGTAGGTGAATCGCGACGTTGTATCTATTCTTGTCAAACCTGTAAATTCGATCACGCGAGTAGTTCGAGTTTACTTAAAGGATTTCAATGGTTTTTCATAGAGCTTAAAGGGCCTAGTTGTGTTAATTGTCATGAGAGTAGGGAATTAGTATAATCAGGTACTGGATTACGCTTCAGGAGGAGGTAATCTGTACCTTAGGAAAAATCTCTTTCAACATTATAATTTTCTGATCAAGGATTTATTTTTTATAAAATTCATAATCGTCAGCATGGTGAAACCCCGAGAACCGATCTTTTCAAAGCCGATTTTTGCCTTAAAACGCTCTACTTTTGCTGCTTTTCGTACTTAGAGTCCACACAAAAATACAACTTGAATCGTCCGAATATAAATGAATCGTATAATCAGTATTTGACCACCAGATCCTCATTGGTATTGATAATCATATTATTATTTCGATAAGTCCATGCACTTGTGGCTGCATCATATCCCCGTAAGATCTTCTAGCAAAATAAGTTAGATCAGCTCATATTGAGAAAGGACAAACATATAAACATCTAGAATGGCTAGAATATCCTATATACGAGTAACACATAACTAATACATATATACAAGTGTAAGTATAGGCAAACCTTACATATTAATTTGAAATCCATTGAAAGCCCCTAAAACATGGATAGGTGAGCTTTAAATACAATGTTACAATGTTAGAATTGAGAATCTGAATGTGCAATGGAAATTGGCATGAACATGAGAGTTTGTTCAAGTTTATTCTAACGCTTAGTTTATTAAACAATCTAGTAGTTAGTTTAGTTGTGATTAAAATAGATATGTAGCATAATCAAATTACTCTAAGTCTAACAGCATCACGTGTGTGATTCAAATACATTTAAAATGGTTTATTATTAAAATGAATGTTTATCTAATGAACTAAAAAATTTTAAATGTAATGTACAATTTATTCTTTTGGTTAGATGATATAATTATATGTATCAATTTAGTTCCACTTTAGTATGTTGTACATAGGACTCTATGTGTAATAAATATTAGGACGACTCTTGTAAATGGAATAGCATAGCATAGCATAACTATTTACCCAAACACCTTCAAACTTTCTAACCGGCTACTTTTTAACGAGCACTTTTTCAACTAGCAAAAGTTAAAAGTTTTAGCTTTGCCAAACTGGCCCTAAGTCACTTCAACTTTGTTTAGTACAATTAATGTAATCAACTAAATATATGAGATATCATTTTAGTTTTATTTGCATGCATAATAATTTGGTCAAAGTTGAGTAGAGAATTGATAATAATGATTTTTTTTATGTTTTTCCAAAATTTATATACTTTTATGTTTTTCCAAATTCCACTTTGGAAACATATGATATTTGCACAACCACTATAAAAAAAACCTCAAAAGAGTGTATGGACTCTCTTTAACAATTCTTTCAAAGTGGCAGAAGGAAGATTTAGCCTTTAGATTGCTTTTGCATCAAATCAACTAGCATATAGAAAAAGGAAGAAGAAGCCTGCCTCTTTGAGAAAACTTGCAGTAATAAAATCAAAAATTTGTGATAATATGTTTCTACTTATAAAGCACGGCTTAAAGGGTTTGTAGGTTAGCAGGTTTGCATGCTAATGCATGCCAACTTAAAAATCAAGTTAAATATAACAAATCTCTACCTTAACTTAAATTTTCTTCACCATAGTTAAACCACTTGCTCCATCTGCTCCAAATAAACTCAAGTGTGGGAAACACTAAACAAGTCTAAGCAAATCTTGAACTTACCATGAAAAAGAGATTTTGTTAATACATCCACTACATTATCTATAGCACCAATCTTCTTAACTAAAATTTGTTCATTACATATAATATCACGAGCAAAATGATATCTGACATAAATATATTTTGTTCTTTCATGAAACATGTGATCTTTAGTCATATGGATGGCACTTTGACTATCACAATGGACTATTATTTTCTCATACACTGAATTAAGTTTACCAAATAAACCTTATAACTAAATGGCTTCCTTGATTGCTTCAACTATGGAAATATACTCTGCTTCTGTATTGGATAGAGCAATAGTAGATTGCAAAATAGCTTTCCAACTTGTAGTAGTATCTCCAAGAGTGAATATATAACAAGTCATGGATCTTCTCTTTTCAAAATCACCTGCATAATTTGAGTCAACATAACTGGTAACAGTGCTCTCTCTCTCCCTTAAAATTCGAAAAAAGAATTTGTAGTCCCATGCAAATATCATAATATCCATTTCACTGCCTGCCAATGCTCTTTACTAGGATTAGCCATATATCTACGAACAACACTAACTCCTTGTGCAATATTAGGACAAGTGTATACTATAACATACATAAGACTACCAACAACACAAGAGTAAGGAACATGTGACATATATTTTATTTAATTATCTGACTGTAGTGATATAGCAGTTGAAAGTCTAAAATAAGTATATAATGGAGTACTTACTAGTTTAGCATTCTACATACCAAAATGACCCCAAAATTTTCTCAAGAAAACTTTTCTAAGACAAGAATAGTTTACCTGCAGCTTTATCTCTTATAACCCCCAATCCCAAAATTTTCTTTGCTACTCCTAAGTCTAACATTTCAAATTCACCATCTAAATCTGATTTCAACTTGTTGATTTCACACATGTCCTTAACTGCAATCAACATATCATTGATGCCTTGTATTTTTATAGTACTTTTCAGTATGTTTCTATCTTGAAACAAGGCTAATTATCATGTTTTTATATCCCATTTAAACTTATTTACTTTTTTATTTTGGAATCTTCACCTTTTCTTGAATTTTTGGAAATATAGGTGATTCCTGGTATTCATGGTGCTTTTTGAAGATTCTAAAGCCACTGAGTGATTCCTGGTGATGAGATAAAGCTACACAACAAATTTGGTGTGAAATAGAGCTTTCTATGGCAATCACGACCAAGCCCTAATTATTATCTCGGGCCGTGATCATCCAGCAGAACCAGTACACAGTGCCCTTTATGGCCAAACCATGACGTATTTCATGGCCCATGATCGTCACGTCAAAATTTCATAAGTCAACTTTGATATCACTAACGGCCAGGCTGTGATTACTTTCTATGGTCATAATTGTCTCACGACTTCATCGAAAATCCACCTTGTAGATCACAACCAGACCATGACTACTTTCACTGGCCATGATGGAAGTCTACCAAAATCTACAATGTTGATCATTGCCAGGCCGAGATTATAATCACGGGCCATGATCGCTTTCGCCTCTTCACCTCCCACTCATTTTTCACTAGATCGAAGGCTCTAAAAATTTCAAAAAATTTAGAAAAATTCAAAAATCAAAGCCTAAGTGGAAGGCGAAGCATCAGGGCATAAAATCCCTCTTTTATGTAATGATTGGGAGGAGGAATCAATGATAGAATGTGTTAGGGCAAGAAGACCAGCGACAAGGGCATTCAGCGGTGACTGTGGGGCGATTTCGCTGCGATTCTTCACCAATCTGGGAGGAAACGTTTGCATCATCCTCTCCTATCTTCCCTTAGTCTTTGTTTCTTATTTTCTTTGTTTATTTGAGAGATCTGTGTCGAATACAAGGCTATAATAGCTTAAACCATTATTGGGGACTCGGATAGAGTCCACTGACTTGATCTTTCGTATGAATTGAACTTATCTAATGTAAATGAGTTATTTCTAAGCATATTCTATCTTTCTATGTTATTTGCATGATTTTACCTGGATCAAGTAAATTTATGTTTTGTATGCCATGATAAGTACCGATAGGAGAATAGTGATATCGCATCTACTAGATAGGACTTTCAAATTGCTAACACGAAAGTAGTTAGGATTCATTCAAGGGTAACATAGTTTATCATAGAACTTAATGGATTTGCTTAAATTGATAAGTCACGAAAGTAGGAGATCAATTTAGGTAGGTGCTGGGTTGTGCTGCTGAAAGAGGGCAACTTGTACTTCAGGATAAATTCCTTATGGGATAAGAATAACTCATGCATTAGTTTCATTCAGTTCAGCTATATCAGTTAGGGTAGTGAATTTCAAAGTCCCGATATCTCTCAATTAGACACTCTTTCCATTTCTATCATTGTTCTTTCCTATTTCTTTCGTTGACAACTTCATTTCTAAAACACAAAAATTTGGTTTCTTAGCTTCTAAATATCAGAATAGTTAGTACTTGATGCAGTTCCCAATGGGATCGATCTTATTTTATTAATTCGATAATGTTGTATGCTTGTGGTGCATATCAATTATCATCATAAAGTAATAAATATATAAAAGAGCGATCAATCAACTTTTAGAAGTAAACACAACTATCATTTGCAAGTGAGTCTAATCCTTGTATGCATTAAGCAAGTTCCTAAACAATGGCATAAAAAATTTGATAAGACCATTTTATCATAAGTATTTGAAATCAATGACTCTGATAACTGTCTCTACTATAGGACTACAAAGTCTTGCTTTGCTCTTTGTGTCTTTACATAGATGACATCCTTATCCACCCAATTAATATTCACATAATAAAAAATACTAAAAATTTCTATCTCTCCACTTTTGATAAGAAAGATATTGAAGAAGCTAATGTCATTATTGGAATGAAAATAATAAGAAATCAAAATTCTATCTCTCTCTCTCTCTCTCTCTCTCTCACAATCACACGATGTAGATAAAATTCTAGAGAAATTAAAATTTAATACCTCGCCACTATTATCAACTCCTCATGACCCTTACAATCACATATTTAAAAATCAAGAACATGCTATTAGACTAGAATCTTACTCTAAGACTATAGGTGTTCTCTTCTCTTCCTTGTAAATAGCACTATACCAGATATAGCCTATGTAGTCACTAGTCTCAGTAGGCACACTAATACCCCTAATGAACTTCACTGTAGTGCTGTTAAAAGAGTTTTTAGATACCTAAAAGGATCATCTAATTATACCTTAACATATAGTGGATTTCTTTTTGTCCAAGAAGGTTTTTGTGATGCTAATTGGATTTCTAATTCCAATGATGTCAAATCTGCTTCTAGATATGTTTTTAATCAAGGTGGTGGTGCCATCTCCTACCAATTCGCTATACAAACTATCATATCTACGAGCACCATGGAGGCATGGTTGGTTGCTCTTGATCAAGCTTGCTTAGAAACTGAGTGGACATATTAAAATAAGGCAGAAAACAATCATATGGTTTTCTATTCTTGGTATAGTTTCTTTGTCATATGTTAAAAAAGACAATAATCTTATTGATTGCCTCACAAAAGGTTTGATTCAAACCAAAGTGATGGCTGCGTCTAAGGGAATGGGGATTAGTCCATAATGGGCCATACTAGAGTGGCAACCTAACGTCCGTGATAGGTAGACACTGGAAAGAGGTTGAATGGGTAATAATAAACTAATTGGTTGGCTAAGGAGTACAACATAAATATTATAAAAACACTATGGAATTTATTGGGGTAATATTTAAAGACTCCAATACCCTATTGATAAGGTGCTTTTGTACTCCTATGTTGAGTGAGGGAGAGTCTATGACTCTAAAAAAGACCCGAAGGTATATCCTAAGAAGTGACTCTATACATTTCCTCATATGGAATCTCGTATATGTGAGTTTCCTTGTATGGTCGTGGACTCGAAATTGGACAATTCTAGCACATTCACATGAACACAAGACACTTGCACATGAATAAAAAGGCATAACCTCGCATCACACTTAGTTGTATTCGATTTATAGAACACTCCCCTTTTTACGGTTTTTCAATTGGTGCCCTGGATCTTCAGATATTGCATCACAAAAATCGCGCTTTAGAGCAGCTGCGGAAGACACGTTCAAATTCATAATTACGGCCGTAATTTTGGTTATGGCAGGGCCGTAATTTGGTTATGTGAATTCTGGGCCGAAAATATGGTACCGTGAAAAATATTATGGCACTGCCATAATTTGTTCTGTGTAATTCTAGGCAAAAATATGGTACCGTAATTTTCTTTACGGAAGGGGTGTAATCTAGGCAGAAAATTACAGCCCGTAATAAATATTACACCCACAGTGTAATTTTTTAACTTGCTATGATTTGCATGAAAATTGACGAGCGACTTTGTCTCGATGTCTAGAATTCATTCGTGTGCTCAAATCTTTCAAAATCCATCAAAATGTGGCACTTTTTACTTCAAAATCATCAAAAAAAAGAAATAGTGTAGATTCCACAATATTTGACAAATAAGGCTTAAAAACAAGCAAAAGAGCATGAATATGACACAAAAAGACCAATGAAATGACACAAAATATTCTATGAATTTTGGTGTCATCACTCATCTCGACTCATAATGTGCATCAGTGATGCATGGTACTCCCAAATAGATCCAAATCGTCCATTGATTCGATCTAAGGTTATCTTATCAATATGGAGTCTCTAGCGTCTAGGTGTGCGACCCTATAGGTCCCTCAAACGTTGGTAGTCATGACCTAATCATCATAAGCAGTGAGTGGTACCTAGCAGTGCATCGCTACTACCCAAGTCATTGGAATAAATGTCGTCATTGACAACCTCAAAACTATGATAAGTTATACAAGTATACATGTCCCTTGGCTAGGCTGATTGTCTAGATTGGACAAGCATGTCACACTTGTTTATTCCAATCATGATGGTCATGACTAAATTAGGCTAAACCTGGGTGTGGCCACACAGTTTCAGCCATGCACCATCTAGGGGCCCTTGGACATCAAGCTTCCCCGCAAGGAAGGGGCAAATCCTCTATTGGCGAGATACATCTCTCATATAGCTGAAGACATACCCAATGACAATCGTTATGACCTCCCTATTATAGCGAGGCATTAGGTTGTATTAAAGTATATCCCAAACCATACAGAGTTACAATCTCCTTCAAGTCAAAGGACAAATACAACCCTATCACTATGAGATTTTTCTTAAGACCCCAAGAAGATTCCTCACATCGGGGTGGTCCAGTATATTGATAGGGCCTAGATGGCTGCTACCGCAAGTACACGGTCTATCGCGTAATAAATAAGATCGAACCCATAGGGACTAGGGTCAAGTACTAACTGATCGGTCAACTCGTAGCTAGGTAAATGATTAAGGGAGAAATGGCTAAAATCCTAGTGCAAGTAATTAAACTAAAATAGACTTAAGTCAAGCAAAGCAAATCGGGTTTTAGATCTATGAGAGATATTCGGGGATTTTAGGTTTCACCACACTGAAGCGTGTAGAAATATTAAGGTTTGATCTTTTAAATTGAGTTTTATCTAAGTTCGCAAGGTAATCCTTCCTAGGGTACAGACACGCTCCCTCTCAGGACATGGTCTGGTATCCAACTTATCCCAAGTCTCCTACTCTCGTGGCTTACCGGGTTAAGTCGGATCCAATGGGATCTGTGAAGGATTAGGGTTCCTCGGGTGATTTCGAGTGCTCTCGCTAAACGAAATCACCAGTCTAGTCTAAGGGGTTCCGACGACTGTGGTTCACCTCTTAGTCCTTCCCATAGCGTCTAAGACATGCATACATATGGCTAGTACATAAACACGAAATAAAACATCCTAGACATGAATAAGAACAAAGATAAGTAAAGAAATATATAGATCAAACCATAGTATTCAACATTCATACGGTGAGCTACGCCCAAACCCCGAAAAGAAAGTTTACGCTATCGTATACATCATGAAATACATCAAATCTCTCATGTAAATGAATTCAAACCAAATGGAAGGGTAGATCATTGATGGAAGAAGGTCCAGCACGAAGATCCACGTCAGAACGATGAAGAAATCAAGCCGGAATAGTGTTGTAGCCCAAAAATCACCTGAAAACCCTAGGTTGTCACCCTTTCACTTCGTTCTCCATAACCGCTAGATCAAATCTGATGATTCCAGTCCAAAAATGTGCGTATCCAAGTTGGGAAGGTCTCCCTGAAATTTCGTTTAATTCTGAGCCAGGAATAGAATGTTATGGCCGAAATCCCGAGCGCCTGTCGAAGCTGCAAGAGGTGATGCACGTCCGTGTACCGGTGCACGTGTGCGCCCATGCACGGCTCGGTTGCTGGATAACTTATGATTCACGGCCATGCATGGATGCACGACCATCCCTATGTACAGCTCGGTGAAGATTGGATAGTCAGATCATGCACGACCGTGCATGGGTACACACCCACGACCGTGCATCCTATAGAAAACTCCGATTGGGCTGAAATTTGGCGTGTAGCTTCGTCTCATCATGGGAAATCATCACATACCTTCAGATTCTCCAAATTCCATCGATTTTGAGGCTAAAAACCTACATTTTCATAAAATAAGGGAAAAGTGAAGACTCTGAAGAATATGAAGCATTTGAGTGCATAAATGAGACAAAACATGCATTTTACTCCAAAATAATAACAGAACTAAGTCACGAAATATCATATTTTTGCATGTCATCATATATCTCTTTTGATATACCCATATACCTACGTTAAGCAACCTATGCTAACCAGCGCATATACGAGTCTTGCTTATACCATGGCTGTCCCATATCCACCATGGCACTTGAGTCGGGACATAGCAAACTGAGATACAAATATCTCGAGGGACATTGTCATGAAAACATACACGTGCGCAGATGTATAATAAACCATGACAACGACAATGCCTGAATATCTATAATTATCGATGAATGTAGTACAAAATGTCAAGACCAAAAATAGGTCTTAGGGCATAACATTAAGTAGGACGCTGACACAAGGAGCTTATGCCAACCAAGTAGGATGTCAATCTCTCTCTCATTGACACCCAAGTAGGCCGCTGACACAAGGAGCATATGCCGAACTGTTGATGCCACCAAATCCGAGCCATATGCCTTTCCTGCTCTTGTCACCACCAAACTAGGCCATGGAGCTTGTGGTCATCATTCTCTCAGCCTTACAACCCACAATCATCTGCTTTGTCTCCTCTAGTGGAAGGTTCTCTCGTACTTTGCTCTTCCTTCAATAGTGAGGCCATTTTTTTGTCAGATTAATGGCAGTAAAGCTCTATAAATCATTTAAATTGTAATTGCTATACCCGTATGATCTTCTAGCAAAATATGTTAGATCAGCTCATATTGAGAAAGAACAAACATATAAACATCTATAATGGCTAGAATCTCCTATATACGAGTAAGACATACAAATATACAAGTGTAAGTATAGGCAAACCTTACATATTAATTAGAAATCCATTAAAAGCCCCTAAAACTTGGTTTGGTCAGCTTTAAGTACAATGTTACAATGTTAGAATTGAGAATCTGAATGTGCCATGGAAATTGACAACAGGAGAGTTTGTTCAGGTTTATTGTAACGCTTAGCATATAAATTACTAAATATTTTTATATGCATTATTAGTATATTAAAATAAAAAATTTGAATTATATCATTAAAATAACGTTCATTACTAGTTACTAGAATAACATACATGAATGAAAATACATTATAGAATGTACTAGTTTAAATAAATTTATGTTTCTTTCAACTTTTGGAAATGGTTTCTTTGACAATTTTGTGTCTACATAGATTCCATACTTTTCCAACATTATTATTTTTGTAAAATATATAGTTGTATTTTTTACATGTAATATAAATAGTATAATTCTTATGTCCTAATCTATCTTTCTATAAATAAGAATAAACAATTAAAGTAGCTAGAATAACATCTATTAAATATAAATATGCGATGACTCAAAAATCAATAGTAAATTTTATATTGAATGTTTGGTCTTTTTGAGACATATTTTTGCTCTTTTGCATATTTTTAAACTTAATTGGTCAATATTTTTGGAATCTACACCTCTTCTTACTTTTGTTATATTTCAGGGAAAAACGATCAATTTATGATAGATTTTGAGGCATTTGTGTGCACAAATGAATTCGTGATGATGAGACGAAGCTGCCCGTCGTTTTTCGAACAAAACAGAAATTCACAGAAAGATCACAACCGTGATCTGAAGGGGACGTGGTTAAAATCACTGCCGTGATTGTTTCGTTCGGTGCTTTATTCTAAAAATTCGCAGTAAGAATCACGGCCCAACCGTGATTTTTTCCACGGCCGTGGTTTCATGGAGATTTTTCCACAGAGAGTTTCACGGGCATGCCGTGATTAAAAACACGCCTGTTACTTCATTCCATAAATTCACAAAAAGAACCATGGCCCTCCGTGGTTATTTCCACAGCCGTAGTTTCATGGAGATTTTTCCATAGAGAGTTTCACGAGCATGCCATGATTAAAAACATGACTATGACTTTGTTCAACAAAAAAACACAGAAGGAACCACAACCCTGTCGTGGTTATAATCACGGCCGTGATTCTAAATCAATCACGTGTTTAGCCGAGTCTTCAGCTGCCCTATTCAGTTCGATTTTTCCATCATCGAATTAGAAGATCCGGAGCCCTAATCAGGAAAACAAAAAGTGCAGGATTGTTCTATAAAATGAGAAGAAGATTTCAAGCCCATCATCCCTAATTTTGATCAACTGTAGAGAGAGAGAGATCAAGAGAGGCACTGCAGCGGCAGGGTTCCTTCTTAGGAAGCAACTGGACCATCTCCGGCAATCAAATTCTCAAGGAAGGTGCGCTTCGTGGAGGAGAAGATACATAGAAGCTTTCAGATCAAAAGGAATTCGATTGGAGGAGAAATCAGCAAAATTGTGGACGCGGCTACTATTCAGAAGTTGTTCTTCAAGGAAATTACGGGTTGTGAAATATTTCACACCCCTGTGATAATCAGTAGACCATTGTTTTTTTTCCTACTTACGAATTCCGATTTTTCTAAAATGATTTATTATTGTATTTCCTCTATCATGATTGTGTAAAAACCTTTTGGGATAGGGGGAGTAATCCTCTTAATTTCTGAAATGACTAGATAACATCTATTTTGTCAGTTGTTCTTTGATATGATAATTTTACTTAAGTGATTATTGTCTTTAATCTTTTCTTGTTTCAAAATATGAGCATGCATTTAGAGTTTGTAATATGGACCAAGAGGTGATTTACAAAACTCGAACCCTTAAATTATGGTTTTAGGAACTTTGGCTATGAGAATAGATTTGTTCTAAATTCCTAATTTTTGAAGCATATTTACATGATAATATTTTGATCTAGGAAGTTTTATTGATTTAAACATAATAATATGGACCAAGAAGTGATTTAGATTGTTGGAAACCCTTAAGTAATACTCGTAAAGCTAAGATATGAGAGTATTTAATTTTGCTTGAGAAGTTGACATTGAAAGTTAAGCCATGAGAGTGATTTTAATTCTCTTGTCTAGTTTACTTTTATTAAAACACTGAGTAGCAAGTCATGAGAGTGAAGGTTGCTCCGTGTAATTGTTCATCTGAGAAGATGCAATTTTATTATAAGTAAACTTTTCTTTATCATGATTAGAATAAACTGACAAACACTCATTTATATCTAGTTACAGAAATTAAGTGGATGAAACCCTAGTCCCAATTTACTCTCTGATAATCCGTAACAATTTCCGGTCGTGTGTTTTATTCTTATTTCATTGTATATCGTCTGCTTAACGAGTGAGAACTTGGTTATTTGGTAACATATAGGTCTCTGTGGGTTCGATATCTTTTATTACTTTGATATATCCATACACTTGCGGACACATCAATATGCCATAAGTGGAGTATTATTTTCCCAAACACTCTATTTTTAATTACAATAAATTTATATGCCTCTAAAACAATCTTAATTCCATTCTTATATTATAGGTTAGCATACAACATGTTCATTTTAGTACCAAGTACATGAAAAGCAAATGAAATTAAGTTCCAGCATTCTGTTTGCCTAGAATCATAGCACAACACTTCTTTAGATTACTCCATTTCATTGTAAACTTTGAACATCATCTTGTTATTGCAAACATGTATGGTAGCACCAGAATCCAATCTCTAGTCTTTTGACATAGCAATATTATGCATGTGAAGCTTTGTAATCAAAGAAACAAACCCTTTATTTTCTATCTCCACTATAATAGTCATATGGTTGTTTTTGTCACATCCTTTCTTTACTAACATTCTTTTATATAGTTGGTTTTCTTGTATATAATATCTTCACATTAAAATTGTTTTGAGGACCACTAGAGGAATTTCCCACATTTGGAGCAATAGAGACTTGGTTCACCCTTGATTCTAAATTTAGTTCATCTGCGGTTTGATTCTCACGCTAAATATGCTAAGTGTGTGGTGAACTTCTTTATTATATATGTCTCACTAGAGTGTATGAGTTTCCTTCTATAGTTATTCCAAGTTGAAGAGAGTTTTAGTAGTAGATTGCATTAGAAATTTCAATTTGCAAATTAGTCACATTTAAGAAACAAGAATCTCCAAAACTCTTGGTTGATCCATAATAATCAAAAAAAGAAAGAAAGTTAATTTGAAGTACTTTAATGCCAATAATCTATATGTTTTTTCTTCATGTGATTGTTTTTAGATTCAACTGCAATATATACTTCTTTTGATTCTTGTAATTTTGATAGACATCATATAACCTACTTATAATAAAGTTGAGAATGTAATCTCTACACAACATCTTAGGAAATTATGAAATCATATTCATGTTACATGCCAAATAATAAGGCTTTCTCATGGATGGACCATACTAATTGAAACCTAAGGCACTGGATGACCACAAAAAGTCCTCTTCCTTTGGTACAATCGACTAAGCCCTTTTAGTGTTGGCCTTCTCATTTGGACTGCCACATGTTTGCTGGTAGGAAGCTGGGTAGAAAAAAAAAGAAAGAAAGAAAGAAAGAAAGGTACTACAACCCCTTTTGCTTTCATGGTATCAAAATATGTATTTACACTCTCTAGAATCAGCTATAAATTGGTGTCTACAAAATAGAAAAGGTTCTTCATGGTGAGAAGCCAAGATATCTGATTTTGTCGCTGTGTGTAGTATGCGCCATCGAACTAATGTGGTTTGATAATTTGCTATTCAAATTGTATAGTCATGTTATGATTTAAGTCTTCTTCCATCATGAAGAATGCCTCTATAAATGCTAGAAAAATATAAAATTCAATGTGGCTTGGAAATCTCTTTCAGAAACATACACAGATAATTATAATTATTTTTGTAATTCGTAATATCAAAATGAAGCAATTTACATTATGAATAGTTATGTTCAACTAATCCAACTATCTTGTGAGTTCAATTGTTAAAATTATTCACACACAACCTCCAAAATAAATAAAATAATTAATAATTATGGTATTGATTGATTCGCAAAGGTAGGGCTTTCCATTTGGGTCAACCTGAAGTGAAACAAACTAGTTCAGTTCAACATGAATATTATTTTGAGAATTTGATTAAAACCGAAATTAAACTGATTTTATAAAAAAATGATATATAACAAAATAAAAAATTTTAAGTTCTATTTGGTTCGATTTCAACTGAATTGATTTCTTATTATATTTATAGATTTGAAAAAAAAATATTTTTTTAATAAAATGATACTGCAATATAAAAAAATTAAATAATAATTATTTAATTTTAGTTTAAGCGGTTGAAGCAAAAACGTTTATCGTGGAACTAAAGCCAAAACTCCCTAGTGAAGCCTTTGAAAGTTGATTCTACAATTTTCTTTTGTTTCACTTGTAGTTTAAGTGTGATTAAAGCCTTCTATATGTGTTGAACAAGCTTTATGAGCACTCATTATTGTTGTATTCAATGCTCATTTTTTTTTATGTTGCAAATTGAACTCCTTGAAGCACCTTGTAGTAGTTCATAGATGATATATTAATAACTTAGCTAGTGGCATATCTAGTACCTAACATACCTTGGCAGCGTCATGGCATATCTAGTACCTAACATACCTTGGCAGCATCATGGCATATCTAGTTTATTGTAAATTTTAAACATTATCTAGTAATTGCAAATATGTGTAGTGGGGCTAAAGTCCAACCACATCTTTTAACATAGTAACAGTAGCCATGTGAAATTCTATAATCATAGAGAAATACAATTTATTTTCTATCTCTACCATAATGGTCCTATGGTTACGTATTTTTTAAAGGGAATGAATTTTTTTTGTCTTATTCCTTTTTAACCTACATTTTTTCCAATGTATACATTCTTTTATATTGTGCCTTCACATTAAGATTGTTTTGAGGACAACCAAAGAATTTCCCCATGTTTGAAGCAATATAGACTTGGTTCACTCTTGAATCCAAAATCAGTTCATTTCTGATTTGGTTCTCACACTTAATTTGCAAGTATGTAATTAATGGCACTACTATTAAAGTCTCAATAGAATGTTAGATTTTTCCTTTTATAATCATTCCAAGTCGAAGGGGCTTTGATAGTGTTGCTACCATATGGATTGAATTCGAAATATTAAATTACAATTCTGCCATTTGATAAACAAGAATCTTGAGCTCACCAACTAGATTCATAATAGGGATATTATCATAGAAAGTAAATTTGAAATACTTTAATGACAAGAATCTCTGTGTCTTTCTTCATGTATGTCTTATAATTTTGATAGAAATCTCACAACTAACTTGTAGGAGAGTAGAAAATGTAACCTCTAAAACATAGCTTGTTTGTCTCTCGCTTTACTTTACCTGCAACCAGTTTTGCTTTCACAACATCACAATCTATTTGTACACTCTCTAGAATTGACTGAAAATTATGCTCTAGTAAATAGAAGAGCTTCAACACAATGATAAATATATTTGATCATGCCAGTACATATAGTTTGCATCACTCCCTTGAAATTTGACCTTCATGTTAGGATTTAATCTTGGGAATCCCCAGGCTAATTTAAAATCGATAAACGCAACAAAAGAAGCCCAAAATAGGATTCCTAATTCAACAAGGACCTTTCTTACAAGGGATACAGCAGATGTGATAGGGTATATACCTTTAGCAAATATGAGGTTGTGGATGCCGACGATGGAGATGCGCGATCGCCCGTCCTCTATGCTCGTGCACACACGGACTGCTTTGAGACTCCTCTTCTCTATGCACATGCTAGCCACGGGAGAAGAGATCCATGCCAAGAGAGTGATCCCTCTTGCTTGCGTCAACCTCCTAGAACTTGTGCCACGAGGATGTCCTCCAAAATGCGCCACCACAGGGTGCACCAACAAGGAGAGATTTCTCCTTCCTTCAAGTGCAAACCAAAGAGGAGATGAGCTAAGGAAGGAGGCTGCCTTCTTCTCTTCTTCTTTCTCCAACAAGGGCTGATCACCAAGAGGGGCGACAACCACAAGGGGCAGCGACAAGGAGGAGAGTAGTTGCTAGGGTTGAGAGAGGAGAGGTCTAGGAGGCTAGGGCTTAGATCAAGAGGGATGTCGGTACAGTGGAATTGTTTACAGTACTGCCGTAAAAATCAAAAATTTTCGGATCGAAAGCAGTAGAAATTACGGCACGTGAAGTAAAAAATGGTCAGGAAATACGGTACCGTAAAAGAAATACGGTACCACCGTAAAATATAGGAAACTCTCGGGAGAAGAAATCAACACAGATTACGGGCGTAAAATAGATTACGGCAGTGCTGTATTTGGCGCAAAATTTGATTTTTTTCCCTGAAAAATAAAAGAAAAATTAATTCTAAAAATAAACTAAAATAAAAGAAACTAAACTAAGACAAAAGTGCTTGGGTTGCCTCCCAAGAAGCGCTAATTTTTAGGTCCATAGCTTGACCAAAAATCAATATCATGGTGAAGCAAGTGAATCAGTTCCAAAGTATAAAGCATATAATTTTCTACATTTTCTTTTTCCCAACAGTTTAGCTACTAATCCAAATATCCAGAATTCAAGACAAATCATGATTAATGTGGCTTTCTCGAATATGCAGAAATTATAATCAGAATTTTCAAATCCAGTCAAAGTAATCTTTATGATCTTTCTATGTTTATCAAAAAGCAAAATCATATATCCTTTCTTCAAATTAAAATTTTCAATGGCAATAACAAAAGGACTTTGATCAAAATAGTCAAGTATTGGATCATCATAATAATGTTTATGTCTTTCATTAGGCTCCTCAATAAAAATCAATTTTTCAAATTCAACAAAAGATTCAACAAAAGATAAGGGAAAAACATCAGAGTGAGATTCATCAGTGTTTGTAACATTCAAATCTTTTTCAACTTCCTCATGTTCATCATCAAACAATTTTTTTCAATATCAAAATTATCAACAAAATCAAGATGAGACTCTTCAAAATTAATTTCCTCATGCTTCCCAACAAATAATTCATCATCAGAAGAGTCAAAATCAGAATCATATGAAAAAGAATTAATAGAATCAGAGTTAACCACAAGAGATTTATCATTAATTTCAAAAATATCACCAAAATCACAGTGGGGCTCATCAATGTCTATAATTTTTGAACCTCCATCATGCTCATCAGATTTAACCATAAATAAGATATTATTAAAATCAAAATTATCATCAAAAGAAGGTTTTTCAATTTCAATTTTCTCAATCTTTTCCTCAAATAAACTATCAGATAAATCAATATCAAAATTATCAACAACAGAGTGAGATTCATTAAAGTTCACATAAGGCTCAATCTCAAAATAATCATAATCATAGGGGGGATTTTTCTAGTTCAAGTTCCTCAGTATCAAATTCAAATTGTGGTTCAGAAACATGATCATAGCAATCATCATATAAAGAAGTTCGGTTTTCCCATCTAGAATACAATTGATCTTGTTCTTGCCATGATAAAATTGGTTTTAAAAATAGGCAATCAGAGGAACAATGATCAGGATATACACAAATAACGCAATATTCAGAAGAACAAGATTGCATATAAGAGTTAAATTGATCTACAAGAGAATTACATTTTAGCATGTATACCTCATCTCTTTCAGTTGCCTAGGAATTGTGATTAAATGACATGTTTTCAAATCTATCAAGAACAGAAAGATAATCCAACACCAATCAATCAAAATTTTCTTTTCTTTTCTTTTTTTTCAGAATATAGAAAAAAAATAGAAAATCTAAAACACAAGCAAATTCACAAATCTTCAGATATCACAGTTCTGTCACAACTGTGAAAATCCAAAACCTGCAAAAAGAAAAAACTAAGTTAAATCTAAAACAAAAAATACTTAGTCTAGCAATACTAACAACTATTTTGATATTAAGAAAATTAAGGTCCCCAGCAACGGCGCCAAAAACTTGATAGGCTTCCGCAAGTGCACGGAACTATCAAAGTAATAAAGAAATGTATCGAATCCACAGGGACCTTATTGTTAAGTACCAAATAGTGGTATTCTTACTAGCTAAGCGAGCCGATTCTAGCGCAAAGTAATAATGGAAAACACACGAACTCAGATAATCAGAGAGATAAATTGGGACTTAGGGTTTCATCCTCCTTGATTCTAATGACTAGACATAAATAAAAGGGTCGTCAGTCTAATTCTACCGTGACAAAGACATAATTTACTTGATAAAGGTATTGTCTCACTTTCGTGCAGATAATCATGCAGATAACCGATCCTCACTTTCGTGCAAGATCTATTCTCAATGCTGTAGATAAGTAAATCATCAATCAAAGAACTCAAGATCACTTTCGTGCATCCGAATTCTATGTTGATAATCTCTAACGGAAGCTCAAGGATCACTTTCGTGCATCCTAGCCTCAACACTAGTTTTACTCATGGATCTCCAACGTTCCGATCCTCACTTTCGTGCAAGATCTCCACGTTTGATAAATAGACTAGATCCATAAATTCATATTACTATCATGGCAATTAATCTACTAGAACAGATCAAATTGGATCTAACCTAAGGAAGGGATCCTAACTTGCAATTCTAGGGATCCAAGTTCTCAAGCAAATCACCTTTCAGTCTCATTGTGAAAACTCTAAAAACATAATTAGTAACATGGACTTATAGAGAGTCTAAGCACAATTATCACATGAGTAAAATTATCATGGCAAAGTTATCATGACGAAAAAGAAGATTATCTAATCATTAAAATTCAAGTGGATTACACCCCATGTCCCAAAAGAGTATTAAGCTTGCATGGAGAAAGAGATACAATAAATCATAGTCTTAGAGTGATCAGAAAACAAAAAGAAAGGAAAAACAACGTTACAACACGACTATAAAATCCTTTACAGCCGTAATTTGCTTTGATGAACAGCGCTGTCACCGCTTTTTTGTTAATTCCTCCTCCGATCGGACTCCAAACGCTCCAAAAATTTTGTGGTGTCTTCCTCTCCTCCAGGCGAAGCTTCTGCATGAAAATCATGGCCTGAGGTGCTCTCTACTCCTCTCGGTGTTAGAACAAACCTTAGCCACCTCTCTAGCAATTTCTCCCTTGATACTGGATAAAAGTTCCCCCTTAGACTTCGTACACCTTCACCTCTTAAAGACGAGTTCAGAACATCTTTCAGATTTCAATTTGGACCTTTGGATCAAAAGTTATGGCTCACGCAAGATTCGGACTAGTAAAAATCGTGTTTTTGACTGGGAATTACGGCAGTGTAATATATCACGGTACCGCCGTAAAATAGCTTGAGTGTTCTATTCTGGAAATGCTGAAAAATATGGCCCGTAATTTGGTTTACGGTAGTGCCGTAATTTCGGTTGAACTTTCTGGTCGGAATATGTCTGGAAAATATGGCCCGTGTAGAAGTTCACGGCAGTGCCGTAATTTCAGCAAAGGTTTCTGTTCTGAAGACGCTCCGAAATATGGCAGTGTAATTCTTTACAGTGGTGCCGTAAAATCACAAAATCTTTCTGTTTGGAAAAGCTCCAAAATACGGCCGTGGTCTTGATAATACGGTAGCCTCAAAATACGGTATCGTAAAATCCTTTACGGTACTGCCGTATTGTGGTTCCTAGCTTCGATTTGAGTGAAATTTCTTGTGTATATTCCTCTTGATGATGGTAATTCTTCCATGTGTTTGATTTTGCTTAAAAACACCCAAAATAGTGCCTTTTTGCCTGAAAATCATGAAAAACCAAAATTGGAGTAGACTTTGCAATATTCGATGAATTTAGCATGAAAACAAGCAAAAGATATTCAATTTAGCATGAAAAGATATCTAAAATGATACAAAATATACTACATATTTTGGTGTCATCATACGGCCGTAAACTATTTCATGGTACCGTATTTTGAGCAATTTTTCACCAGAAAGTTGCCCAGAAAATACGGCACTACCGTAATATATTTTACGGCACCGTAATTACACTCAAAACTTGATTTTTACGGGTCCCATTATTGCGTGGCCCATAACTTTTGATCCAGAGCTCTAAATTGAGATCCGAAAAGTTGCTACGGACTCGTCTTTAAGAGGAGAAGACACACACACCGAAAAAATGAACTTTTATTATGTATTGAGAGAGCAATCATCAGAGAGGCGTCTAGGGTTTGGCCTCACACAGAAGCTTTGCTTGGGTACAAGGAAGACACTCCAGAAGTTTCAAAGCAAAAGGAGTCTGATCGGAAGAGGAATCAACGAAAGAAGCGTCGCTGGCACTATTCACAGCGAGTTCCTTGCAAATTACGGCTGTGTTTAATTTCACAGCCGTGTTGTAAAGTTTATTTCTTCCTTCTCTTCAATTTCTGATACTTTGAAACTATAGTTGATTGTCTTTCTCTCTCCATGCTTGCTTAGACATATTGTAGGACATGGGGTGTAATCTCCTTGATTTTTAATGATTAGATAATCTTTTCTTTCGTCATGATAATTCTACTTTGATAATTTTACCTATGCGATCATTGTTCTAAGTTTCTCCTTAGTTTACTTTTTGTCATCATGAATAGAGTTCTTGCATTAAGGACCGAAAGGTGACATGCTTGAGAACTGGAACCCTAAAATTGATTAATAGGAACTCACCGTAAGAAATTAGGTTAAGTTCTTATTTCTTTATTTTAGATGACTAATTGCATTGATGATGATTATGAACCTAGGATTAAGTTAGTGTGTCAAACGTGGAGATCTTGTACGAAAGTGAGGATCAGAACGTTGGAGAACCATAGGTAGAACTTGTGTTGAGTCTCGGATGCACGAAAGTGATCATTGAGATTCCGCTTGAGACAATCAACCTAGAATTCGGATGCACGAAAGTGATCTTGAGTTCTTTGATTGATGATTTACTTATCATCTGCTTGGGATAAATCTTGCGCGAAAGCGAGGATTTGTCTCTGCATGGTTGTCTGCACGAAAGTGAGATAATCCCCTTATGAAGTAAATTAAGTCTTTATCAAATTAGAATTTGATTGATGAACATCCTTATATATCTAGTCATGAAAATCAAGGTGGATGAAACCCTAGTCCCAATTTATCTCTCTGATTATCTTCTGTATTCTTTCTATTGCTTACTTTGCATAATATTCGTTTACTTAGCTGGCGAGAATACAACTATTCGGTACTTAACAATAAGGTCTCTGTGGTTCGATATTTTTATTACTTCGAAGTATCCGTGCACTTGCGGAATCCTATCAAGTTTTTGGCGCCATTGCCGGGGACCTTAGTTTTGTTAATATCAAAATAGTTGTTAGTATTGCTAGACTAAGTTTTATTTGTTTTAGATTTAACTTTGTTTTTTTTCTTTTGCTGGTTTTGGATTTTCACAGTTGTCACAGAACTGAGAATTTTTGAAATTTGTGAATTTACTTGTGTTTTAGATTTTCTATTTTTGTTATATATTCTAAAAAAAAACAATTAGATTGATTGGTGTTGGATCATCTTTCTGTCCCTGATAAATTTGAAAATGACTCCTAATTACAACTTATGGTTCCCTGAAAAAAAATAGGGTATACATGCCACAAGGTGAGCATAAAGATTATTCATATATGACTCTTGCAGAAATAGCGAAATTACACTCTTATTTTGTTACATGTAATATTTGTAAGTCTTCTGATCATTATACTTCAGATTGCAAATTTTTAATGCCTCAAAATTCTAATTCACCATGTTTTCAAGATGATCATTATTATTCTGGTTGGGAAAATCAAACTTCTTTTTATGATGATTGCTCTGATCATGTTTCTGTGCCATGCTTTGATGATACTGAAAAATCTAGCATAGAGATTATGTTTAAAAAATTTATGACTAATCAAAACCAATTCATTGCAAATCAAAACCAACTCATGACAAATAGAAGTAAAAAAAATTGAAGATCTTAAGGGGATGATTAGTCAACTTGCACAACAAGATTGTTTATTTGAGTTTGAAACTGAAGAAATTGTTTTAGAAAATTCTCCCTGTGATCATGATTGTTTTGAGATCGAGCCTTATGTGAACATTAATGAATCTCACTCTGCTTTTGATAACTTTGATATTGATTCATCTGATAATTTATTTGAGGAAAAAGTTGAGAAAAATGAAATTGAAAAACCTTCTTCTAATGATAATTCTGATTTTGATGAAAACTTATTTATGGTTGAATCTGAAGAGCTTGATAAAAGGTTGAAAATTATAGACATTGATGAACCCCACTGTGATTTTGGTGATATTGTTGAAATTTATGATAAAACTTTTGAGGTTAACTCTAATCCTATTGTAAACATTAATAAATCTTATTTTTCATATGATTCTGATTTTGACTCTTCTGATGATGAATTATTTGTGGGGAGGCATGAGGAAATTGATTTTGAAGAGTCTCATCTTGATTTTGATAATTATGTTGATATTGATAAACTATTTGATTGTGAGCATGAGGAACCTGAAGATGATTTGAATCTCACCTTGATGTTTTGCCCATATCTATTGTTCACTCTTCTAATCTATTTGAAAAATCATGCTTTATTGAGGAATCTAATGAAAAACATAAATATTATTATGATGATCCAATGCTTGATTAGTTTGAAATAAGTCCTATTGTGATTGAAGGTATGATTTTGAAGAAAGGACTTATGATTTTGCTTGGTGACAAACATAGGAAAATCATTTAAAATTTTGATTTTGATTTCTGCATATTTAAGAAAGCCACTTTGATTGTGATTCACCTGAGATTTTGGATTTTTGGATTTGTGGCTAAAATTTTTGGATAGCGGAGAAGAAAGAAATTATATGCTATTTATTTTGGTACTGATTCACCTGCTTCACCATGATATTGATTTTTGGTCAAGCTAATGACTTAAAATTAGCGCGTCTTGGGAGGCAACCCAAGCACTCTTAGTTTAGCTCCTTTTATTTTAGTTAATTTTTAGGATTAATTTTTCTTTTTGTTTTGCAGGGAAAATAAAATTTTTTGCAAAATACGGCACTGCCGTAATCTGCTTTATGGTACCATATTTTTGGTCTGATTTTGACCCGATAGTTTTTGGTATTTTACGGCACTACCGAATGATTTTTCACGGTATCGTATTTTAAAACTGTAGTTTTCTTATTGAGTTGCTATTTTCTAGCTGCGATTTTAAGAAACTGGGTTGGGAAAAATTTTTATCTCTTACACCATCACGAAATACTCATCTTTGTCTATCATCTGGATATTTTTTCTGAATTTTAGAATTCATGGATCATTCTGAAACACATAGCAACTTTTTGATTATGTTTAATTTATGCAGCAGTTTTTTTCTAACTATTCTGATTAGCACTTTTGCTGCAGTTTTTTATGGTGCTTTAACAACTTGAAAGCCAGATTTTTCACTTGGAATACGAAGTTCGTGTGTCATACTATCTTTTGGATAATTTGTTTTCATGAAAATATTTTCTGATCATTTTAGGACACATGGCAACTTTTCGATTCTGATTAACTTTTGTGCAGTTTGTGCAGTTTTTAATCTGAGTAGCCTTCTTTCTGTTGACGCCCTAATTTCCTGATAGATTTTAATCCTTTAATTTTTATACATCTGAAAAGAACATATCTTATTCTACAACTTGGTTTTGTCCATTTTCTATTTGGATTATTAAATCTTATTTTTGGGTAGGGCTACTTTTCATAAAAAATTCAAAAACTGCATTTCTTGTTTTCTACTTGTTATTGCTTCTTTTGCCTCTAGATTCAGAAATCTTCAAGAGCAACTGTCTTCTACCTCTAGCCACCACTGCATCTGCCTCTGACATCACTGTTTCCAGCCGTCCACACTGGATTATACCATCTATAGATTCTTATTACTTCTACTGCCTCTTATACCATTTTATTTATTTATGCAGCAGAGTCTTCAATAGTGACTGATTTTTTTTTATCTTTGCAGTGCTATCTCTCCTACCCACCGGCCGATGATCCACCTCCAAGACTATGATCTCTAGCAGGCCATTAGAGATTGCTCACATTACTGTCGGCACCACCACCGTCATTGCTAGTAGCTTTTTAGCTAGCCTCTGTTCACCTCTGCTTCTTGCCTACTCGACTCTTTCCACCGGCATCCTCTTCAGACCTCTAGCTACATCTCTGATTCTCCCTTGAGAAAATTATTTTTATCATTATTTTTTTTAGTGACTATTTTTAGACTGAGCCTTATGTGTCTTAAATTGTGCAGGTAAAATTTTCAAAAGGCACATCTTTGGACTTAGCAGCATCTGCCCCGACACTATTTTTTGGTCTGAGCGTTATTCATTTTTGGTCATAGCTTGCTATATGATTTTGTGAGTATTGTTTGCACTATCTTGTGATTTGATATGATTATCTACACTTTTCTTCTCTTAGATATATCACTTTACACCCTCTGCATTGTTCGAGCCTTATGTGATTATACGGATCTACCACTTTACATCTTTTGACTTGTTGAGTTTGATGCTTCACACCTCTTTCACTAATTTTGATGTTTAAAATTTTTTATCCATGTGATGAGATGTCTATGGATTTTTTATGATGATGACTGAATTCAAGCTTGTGATTAGGTCTAGATCTATCATGTTGAATTTATTTCTCTAATGCATATCTGCTTTTGGAATTCTTCATTGATTGATGAATGAAATTTTGGGTAGATGTGTTATTTGAGAAATAAGATCTAAAGGTGAAACAACTCCTTTAAATAAAATGAGCATATGAGTATGATTTGTAAATTGATATCAATTGATCAACCTAGTAGATGTTTAGTCTATTTTGCTATTTGTTGGGAAATAAGAATCCAAGATCCATAAAAATAGTGAGAGACTCATCTACTTGGCACTATGTAAAATTGATAGTGGTACCTAAGGCATGGGTTGAAGCCTATGCATGAAAAATAATGAGAGTGAAAAATAATAAGACTCCTCTACTTGGCAGTGTGTAAAATTGACAGTGGTACCGAAGACAAGAGTTGAAGTCAAAAATAAAAAGTGTGTATCTAAGTGGGTACATGCCATCTTCACAAAAACAAACAAAATACATAAAAAAGAAGGAAAAAAAAATCATGTGTGGAAAAAGATCTTGGAACCTAATTCCTGTAAACAAAAGCATGATAGATTTGAACTGAAACTGGGTGAAATCATGAGATTGAAAATTCTATTTATTATACAAGTTGCAAAGTTTTGTTTCATTGAATTGTGGATCTAGAGGGTTGAGTTCTAAGGATGATGTGTTTATTTGAAGTTTTGTAAATCAATTGGTGGAATTATTCATTGATAGGTTGTATTTTAGAAATTTATTGAGCATGAAAAGGTTTATCTTTTAATCAATTTTTGATTTTTGCTTGAGGACAAGCAAAGTTTGAGCCTTATGTATTTGACGACACCAAAATATATAGTATATTTTGTATCATTTTTTATACCTTTTTATACTAAATTGAAGATCTTTTGCTTATTTTCATGCTGAATTTATCAAATATTGCAAAGTCTACTTCTATTTTGGTTTTTCATGATTTTCAGGTAAAATGGCACTATTTTGAGGCATTTTCAAGCTAAATCAAATACTTGGAAGAGTTACCATCATCAAGAGTAGATCACCCGACAAATTTCACGCAAAACGGATCAACTCACCAAAATACGGTTGTGCCGTAATCTATTTTATGGTACCGTATTTTCGTAAGCTACCATAAAATCAAGAGCACTACCGTAATTTGGTGGATTTTTAGAACAGAAGATTTTGTGACTTTACGGCACTGCCGTAATGAATTGCACGGGCCGTATATTCCGGACACTTCAGACCAAAGAACGTAAGCGATTTTACGGCACTGCCGTGAAATATTACATGCCATATTGTGGAGCGCATTCAGAACAGAATACATTGCTAAAATTATGGCACGGCTGTAAACAATTTTATGGTACCGTATTTTGAGCAATTTTTGACCAGAAATTTGCCCAGAAAATACGGCACTACCGTAATATATTTTACGGTACCGTAATTACACTCAAAAACGCGATTTTTACGGGTCCGATTCTTGAGCGGGCCATAACTTTTGATCCAGAGCTCAAAATTGAGATCTGAAAGTTTCTGCGGACTCGTCATTAAGAGGAGAAGACACACGCATAGAAAAAAAGAACTTTTATCACGTATTGAGAGAGAAATTGTCAGAGAGGCGTCTAGGGTTTGGCCTCAGGCCGAGAGGCATAGAGGGCACCTTAGGCCACGATTTTTAGACAGAAGCTTCGCTTGGGGACAAGGAAGATACACCAGATGTTTCAAAGCAAAAAGAGTCCGATCGGAAGAGGAATCAATGAAAGAAGCGTCGCTTGCACTATTCACAGCGAGTTCCTTGCAAATTACGGCTGTGTTTAATTTCATAGCCGTGTTGTAAAGTTTATTTCTTCCTTCTCTTCAATTTCTGATACTTTGAAACTATGGTTGATTGTATTTCTCTCTCCATGCTTGCTTAGACATATTGTGGGACATGGGGTGTAATCCTCTTGATTTTTAATGATTAGATAATCTTTTCTTTCGTCATGATAATTCTACTTTGTTAATTTTACCTATGCGATTATTGTTCTATGTTTCTCCTTAGTTTACTTTTTGTCATCATGAATAGAGTTCTTGCATTAAGGACCGAAATGTGACATGCTTGAGAACTAGAACCCTAAAATTGATTAATAGGAACTCACCATAAGAAATTAGGTTAAGTTCTTATTTCTTTATTTTAGATGACTAATTGCCTTGATGATGATTATGAACCTAGGATTAAGTTAGTATGTGAAACGTGGAGATCTTGCATGAAAGTGAGGATCAGAACATTGGAGAACCATAGGTAGAACTTGTGTTGAGTCTCGGATGCACGAAAGTGATCCTTGAGATTCCGCTTGAGATAATCAACCTAGAATTCGAATGCAAGAAAGTGATATTGAGTTCTTTGATTGATGATTTACTTATCATCAGCTTGGGATAAATCTTGCGCGAAAGCGAGGATTTGTTTCTGCATGGTTGTCTGCACGAAAGTGAGATAATCCCCTTATAAAGTAAATTAAGTCTTTATCAAATTATAATTTGATTGATGAACATCCTTATATATCTAGTCATGAAAATCAAGGTGGATGAAACCATAGTCCCAATTTATCTCTCTGATTATCTTCCGTATTCTTTCTATTGCTTACTTGCATCATATTCGGTTTACTTAGCTAGCGAGAATACAACTATTCGGTACTTAACAATAAGGTCTCTATGGTTCGATATTTTTATTACTTCAAAGTATCCGTGCACTTACAGAATCCTATCAGATAACAAGTGGAAGATTTCTAGCCTAGCAGTGGATAAAAGTATTAATGGCACAATCAGGTATGTTCTAATATTTGTTCTTCATGTTGTTCTAGATCTATGCAATAGATCTTGTATTTATGAATATTCAAAATACTCTAACCATGTGGTATCAGAGCCAGATTTTGTATGGATTTAGAATGCATGATAATTTTAATTATTGACATGTTTTTATTACAAATTAAAATCAAATCCATTGTTTCGATTTTTGTTATCAAAACCATGTTGTTATCGTCGTTATCAGAAATCACTGACTTTATCTGGTTTTGCCTGTATTGATCCCGCTGCCGTATGTTGTTGTCAGTGATCGTCGCTGACATCTGATGAGTCGGCATCGGGGCAAGGGCTTATACCCTATCTTTGGTCAATGACGCATCTGGCTTGAAGCTTCGTCACTAACAAGCGTTTAGCGCTGTAAGGGTGCGATCGTTGGTCATGGGCGAGCCAAGCTGGCCACATCGTACGATGGCTGTGACGCCTCTGGCGTGGGGCTAAGTGATGTAGGAGAAGTCAACACTGAAAAGCACGAAGATCCGAGCCCAAATGTGCACCAGAAGATTTCTCTGCGAGCCAAACATGGCCAAGCCGTGCACCCAAACACGGGCGTCTTCAGCTCGTCAAGTGCCTGCAACCTGCATCACGGCCCTACATCCGAACACAGGCAGGCCGTGTTCTCTTCTATGGATTTCGATGATTCCAAACATGGGCATGTCTCCGAGCACGAGCAAGTCGTGTTCTCTTATGTTCATTCTAATAAACCTGAAATCGGCCGTGATCCTCAACACGGCCAGGCCTTGTTCGCCCCTAAAGACCTGAAGGAGCCCCGACGACCCCGTTTCAACATATGTCACCCTCCCTACCATGTTGTTGCACCTCATGATGACCCAAAGGAGCCCAACAAGATGATATTACGGCGGTCCCAACGCACCTCTCAACCTCCGGATCGCTTTGTGGGAGTTGTTAGCCCATTATCAATCAATACCGCAGTGCTTCCATCCAAGAGCCTTGCAACCCAACCGCATGAAGGCTTAGTCCAAGATGGGCTGCACAATCATCTCAATAATATGGCCCAAGAGCGTGCAACGACGGTCGTGACCCAGCCCACAACATCGAAGTTCTACTGTTTCATCGCGGCGTGCTTTGAACGTGTCTAACCACTTTGACGTACAACAGGACGACGTGTCAAGAGACATGCATCAGCTTCACTTTAGTTTTTAGAAGTTGTTTTATTTTGTCTTTAGTTGTAGCTTGACATCTTTTTGGGCTGCAATAGTGGGTAGTTGGTAGGGATTTTATTGCCCCACTAGTTTGTCTTGTTCCCTTCCCTCTTGTTCGATAAAAGAGGAGGTTGGGCTAGTTAGTCTTTAGTTCTCTTGGTGAGTATAGACCTCTTGGTGAGCTGAGAGCCTTCAATGTGTGGAAGTCGAAGTCGGTGCTTCGTCTTCGGAGTTGTACGGCTCGAGGTCGTCCTCCTAAATTCCAAGTTGTTCCCCTTTCCCTATTTTCAAAGAAGTAAATCCCACCCCACCGGTCGGTCAGGTTCGCCTGTTTTGTCCACTTCATTGCGTACATTTTCGCTGTGGTTTCCATCTCTTCACCCACGAGTATTCGTTCGTCGGAGGCGTGGCTGGTTCTCTTATTCTTTGGTGTGTTTCCAGTTACATAGGCGTGCGAGCTGAATTCTGTGCCACTGTTGGCCTCTTGAATGTGCTGAGCTTAAAGTGCTAGTCGAGATTGCTAAATTGCTTCAAGGTTAGTTTGTTACATTCTGTAGTTGGGTGCCACTATTTGGTGTATATGCCATAGGACCTAGTTTTGGTCCATCTTTGTACTACTTGACATCGATACTCTTATATCATTCTGGCATTGTCGTTATCTATGTTTGTCTACATCTGCGATTATGTACTTACATGGTAATATCCCTGGAGATAGATTGGATTTGTGCTCAAATAGTTGTCCCCAGTCGATGTACCTCAGTGGATATGGGACAGCTCTGGTACTTGTGAGACTAATATATGGGCTGGTTAGGCACGAGGTGCTAATGCAGACATATGGGTATATCAGTGGTGGATATACTGGACCGACCCGCTGTGAGGCAATGATTTGGTGTCATGAGTTAACCTCACAAATGATAGGAGATGCATTGATCCCTTGACTTGAGGTCATTCACTATTCTGTATGGTTAGGGACATGCATTGATACAACCTAACACCTTGCCATAGTTGGGAGGTCATAACGGTTGTCATTGAGTATGTCACGACCCATATGAGAAGGTCAATGTACAAATAGAGGATTTGTCCCTTTCTGAGGGAAGCTTGATATCCATGTAGCTCCTCTATGCTTCTATGACTGAAAGTGTATGTCCATACCCAGGTGAGAACCTGATTTAGTCATAGCCATGTGATTGGATGAAAACAAGTGGTGACTGATGTCTCATATTTTTATAGTCTTTTAGACCTATATTTACCTGTGAATCGAGACCTATTTGCATGTTTTTATATCTCTTTTAGGCTTATTTCATTGATTTTCTTCAGAAGCTTCACTTCTTATCATGTTTGATAAATACAGGATAATTCACTCATTTCTGGAACTATTTGGAGGTATATTTATGTCCCCGAGTGAATCAGGAACCTTGACGAGAAGTTTGGCTTCAAACGGAGCTAATTTCCAAAATTAGGGCCGAGGCCATAATCTGCATTATGGCCATAATTTCCACTTTGAATTCTCAAAAAGCCTATTTTCATTCAAGCATAATCATATTCTGAAGGCGTGCCCTCAACTTTCTCAAAAGAAGCCTTTCGGAAGACAAAAACTTCGATAGAAGACGTTACGGGCATAGCCGTAATTTCACCCTGCCCATAATCTTCACACCAGTGACCTTCGACACCATACTATGGTCGGAATGCAAGTCAAGTTAAAGGTCAACTCACCCGCAAAATTTCAGACGAAACGGGGTTCGCCACAGAAATTACGAGCTTGCCCATAATCTCATTACACCCGTAATCTCTACGTGCAAGAAGGGCATTCGAAGGGTTACAATTAAATGGGGCATAACGTTTCCGTTACAACTCCGATTTGGGCGTTTATTATGTCATTACGAAGAGCTTTTAATGGCCCACAAGTTCATGGATGTTTCAGGAGCTGAAAAGAATCGACGCCAACATTACAACCATGCCCGTGATCTCCATTACACCCATAATCTCTCTTGCGCAGCCTAAAATTAAAAGAGCCATAACTTTGTCATTATAGCTCCGTTTTGGACGTTTAAGGTGTAAAAACGTAGCTAATTAAGAGGGATTTAATGCTAGAATATCAAAGGGCAGCTCAGAAATGACATAAGGGGTCAAAATCTCTGAGGAACGCAGCGCCCAGTTGGGGCTCAAGGTGGGCTAGTGAGTTTTGCAAGGGAGAAAGCTTTGGTGACAACAAGGGAGGAGGAAGGAGCCATGATATCATTCTATAAGACTTGAAGGAAAGTTTTGTTGGGGTATGCCCTTAAGGCTAATGTTTGAGGCCTTGGGATTGTAACAGTGTCATGTATAAACTTTTATGTTTATAAAGGCAATGGTTGTTATTCAGTTAGTTACATTGTCTGCTGCAATAATTGTAGTTCTGAATAATGTCTCAATGGTGTTCAGCTAGGCTGGCATGCAGTGAAGTCCTTAGTCGAGATATCTTGGTGAACATGAGACAGCCTTGATATGGTTAAGACTAATATGTGCTCTAATCTTATAGGATGCTTCGAGCATGGAATAAGATGTAGACTCATGGGTACATTGGATGTACTGGACAGACCCTACTAGGTTATTCAATTGCTTGTCACAATGTGAATAATCCTTGATTGCAACAAGTGGCACATTTCCTCTGACTTGAGATCACTTGTGTTTCTAAATGATGATTGTCATTGTTTTGAGGTAGTTCAATATCATTTGAAACATAATGATTATAGACTATCTTGGATGGTGAGCTTGAGTCAGGTTAGGGCACTAGTGATAGACATAGGATTGCCGTCTCCTTGTTTAAGGAGTGTGATGTTCTAAAGGGGCCCCCTGGATGAAATGATTGAGAAAGTGTATGGCCATACCCAGATGACTATGTTCATCTGATATAATCATGCTCATCATATTGGAGCTACAGGCTTGACACGCTTGTCCAATAAGAACATCCAGTGGCAAAGGAATCATGTATGCCTAGTGAGTTGATTCACACTTGTGCTGTGGTTTGGGTGTAGTCTTGGAAGACTCTTTTCTTTATATCGGGAGACAGTGATGTGTTGCTAGATACCCCTCACTGATCGTGATAACGTGAGTTATCGTTACCGACATTTAAAGGAAACCCTCAGGGTCGCACAATTTGATGATATGGCTTACTTAAGTCAGATCGTGTGGACTGAATTATTCAGGTTCAGTTTAAAGGGATTTAATCTCTGATTGTAAGTGAGATCTGGTCTGATCATGTTTGATTGATTAGGGCTTGAGATCGGTAAGCTTCGATTGAGAGAATGGATGCTGGATCGGTGTGATCAGGAGCATCAAGAGATCGACGGTCAGATCAAGAGCCTTAGGGTTTATTGTGGTCTGGACTGATTGCTTGGTTTATTTGGTTATTGAACCAAATCGATTTGAACCAGCTCATTGGTTGAGCGCATGGTTCAATCTAAGAGGAGTTTGCGATTGGGGTAAACCCATGATCGCATGTGAGTAAGTGGCTTTCTATTTTTAGAAAGCATGATCACTTACGTGACCACGCCTCATGAAACTTGCCTCTTCACGCCTTTGTCGCCAACTTGAGTATTCGGCGCTTGCATTCTCGTGTGGAGAAGTGTAGACGACAAGAGGAAGTATTCGGCCAAGCAAGGTGATCTCTCCCTTTTCCATTCGGCAAGACAATCTTGGAGCCTTGCTAGCACAAGGAGTACTAAGGAAGAGTAGGCGACATCAATTGTGTGCGTCACCTTAGGAGAAGGAGCATTTGCGCCTTTCCTTCCAAGACACCATCTAAGCAATGGCAATGGTAAGAATCGCTTCTCATTGAAAGTTGAATATATTACATGCTATGCGATCCTTTTAGAAACCCTAGATTCCGCTAGAGTTTTTGTTGCGCCTCCTATCAGGGTTTCGCCTCCCCTTTTTGGGGACTCCTTTCAATTGGTATCAGAGCGAAGGTTATTACATGATAATATGTTTGCTTTCTTTGTGATCCTATGTCTAGATCTATAAGTTACATGCAATAGTTGTGGTTGGCGAATTTTACATGCTTGTTAGAGATGTTTTTCTCCTTGGCGCATGTTTCTTGTTGGCGCATATTGTATGTTTTCTCAAAAACTTATATTACATGCGCGACTCATTATAGATCTAAGGCCCTGCTTTAAACCCTTAGACGGGTTATTAGGGTTGAAGTCATCCCCTAGGTTAGATCCAGACAGTCTGATCAGACCATCTGACAGCCTTGATGGGTTGACCAGATAGCACCTGTGCATAAGCACCTGGTGGCTATAGGTCGACTGCAGACAGGCGTGTAGCGATGTCTGATTGAGACGACTAGTGAACACACATGAGTTAGGCTCGGGGTCACACCCGCTAGCCAGATCTCATGAGGGTTGTTCGGCCCTGGCGCATGCATGGTTGACCTTTTGGTCGACTCAAGTCAGTTAGGACTTGGTGCATGCAAGGGCAGTGGATCTGACTAGGTTGGATGAGTGGATCCCTAGTAATGGACCGTTGTAAGGTTGTAGGGCAAATAAGGAAATTAAAATTGATGCCTATGGGGTTTTCAAAATTTAATTTTCATGATTGGATCACATGTTGATTGATGCCTATGTTTGTTTATTTAATCTTGTGTGGGCTGCCCATGTTTAATGTGTGCTGTGCTGGGGCCTGCGTGCCTGGAATTTAAATGTAAATAAATATTTTTATTCTGATCTGCGCATCACTTTTCATTTAAATTATAAAGTGTAATTGACCTGCGAGTCAATCTTGTCTAGATAGATTAATTTGTAAATTAATCAGACAAGAGCACAGAGCACACTTGGCAGAGGCGCATGCAGCAGTGGCTTGACCAGGTGGGAGGTCCAGGGTTCGACTCTGGCACCAGGCGCATTTTCCCTGGTAGGCGCACCTGAGCTGCAGTTGGCGCTTGGGCCCTGGGTTGGGCCAGATGAGCAGCAAAAGACCCATGAAGAAAAGCAAGTGAAGACTTAAGTTTAATTTAAGGTCTAACTTAGGCTTAATGGGCTTTTACCACATAAGATCAGCATGCTTTCTATTTATTGCTTTTATAATTAGAATTGCATGAGTTTATCTTCTGCTATCACCATAGGAATTGCATGATAGTCAAGAAGATAAAAGACCGTTAAAATCCAACGCTAAAATATCAAGCTCGTAAGCCTTCTGACGCGAAACCTCACTGTTCTGATTATCGTTGGAGCCGTGTTGTACCCACTCAGTGGGCACGTCCATCTATCTTCAGACGGTGCGGGATTACACCTGCGTGTTACAGAGAAGGGATTTATCGCTTCTCGTTGCTCAGCATAGCACGTGGTGGTCCAGGGAGTAGGTCGGGTCAGCTTGACCATGTAGGCTACATATGTGGCGCATATGGTAGCACATGGAGGCAGCCATCTGTGGGGTCAGAGACTGTGTTGTACCAACTCAGTTGGCACAGTCTGCTGGATTACCCAGATGAAGGGGAATCGCACGGGTTGGCGATTGGCTGGGACAGCCTACCAGAGACTAGTGCTTGTACTCTCTGTGCATCTTATCTCGCCTGAGCGGGACGCGGAGACCAAGTATGAAATCTGGATCCCATCTCACTAAAAGAGTTCTACTCTTTCGGGCTGTTTTTGCTGGATTTTTCAGCCAGATAAAATAGTGAGAAAAGAATCTTTCTTAAGTCCTGGATTGATTCTGAACATTGATACTGACCTTGCTGTTCTTGCATTGTTGTAGATTCCTGCAGCAACGAACACCATGAACTTCAATGTGCGATCCCTACTGGAAAGGGAGAAGTTTGCTGGGCCGAACTTCTCAGACTGGTACGGACACCTTAAGATTGTTCTTAAGGCAGAGAGGAAACTGTATGTCCTCGAGACGGCTATACCGCCTCAGCCCGCTCCGAACGCTGCAAGGGCGGTTCGGGATGCCTATGAAAAGCATGTCAGTGATAGCATTGATGTCGCTTGCCTGATGCTAGCGTCTATGACGCCACCGCTGCAGCGTCAGCATGAGGATATGTCGGCTATAGAGATTATAGCGAACCTCAAGATGTTGTATGCTGCACAGGCGAGGACAGAACGCTATAATCTGACAAAGCTGTTCTTTCAGAGCAAACTGGCTGAAGGGAGCCCAGTGGGAGCTCACGTGCTCAAGATGATTGGGCACAAGGAGGCTCTAGAGAAACTGGGGCATACCATCAATCAGGAGCTTGCTGTAGACATTATTCTGCAGTCTCTCCCGCCCTCTTTCGATGCGTTCATCATTAACTTTAATATGAACAAAATCGACTGTACTCCAGCAGAGCTGCTGAATATGCTCTTGACCACTGAGGAGACTCTGAAGGGAAAGCCTTCGACCTCTGTCTTAATGGTTCCTTCAAGGAACAAGAAGAAGGGGAAGAAGGGCAAGACCCCTGTCAAGAGCTACAGCAAGGCTCTGAAGCAAAAAAGTTAAGCGGTCAATGGAATACAGATGTTTTCACTGTGGCCAGCTGGGTCACTGGAAAAAGGACTGTAAAGCGCTCCAAGGAGATAAGAGGGGAAGCTTTGCTTCTGGCTCAGGTATTTATGTGACGGAAGTCATGATATCCTCTTCTTCTATTTCATGGGTGTTGGACACTGCATGTGGAGTTCACATTTGTTCAAATGTACAGGAACTCAAGAGAAGAAGACAGGTGGGACAGCATGAGGTGGACCTACGAGTTGGAAACGGGGCATGGGTTGCTGCTGTTGCTGTAGGAGACTATTTCATCTCTTTGCCATCTGGACTTGTATTGGAACTAGACAATTATTACTTTGTTCCCAGCGTTACTAAAAATATTATCTCCATTCCTGCTCTTGTCAGGAAGGGGTTTTCCTTTGAATGCAATATTTCAAAGTGTATTTTATCTTTAGATAATATTGTTTATGCTACTGGTTCAATTAACAATGGGTTATTCATGTTGGACATGGAATGTTCTATACACAATATTGATAATAAGAAAGCCAAATATGCTGATGATAGCACCTTGCTATGGCATAGTCGTTTAGGCCATATTAACAAGAAACGCATTAAGCGGTTGCATGATTATGGACTGCTGGGATCATTCTCCTATGAGGAGATTGATACATGCAAAGCTTGTTTAATGGGTAAAATGACGAAGTCACCTTTTCCTCATAAAGGTCAAAGGACTTCAGGTATACTTGACCTTATACACAGCGATGTGTGTGGGCCATTTAGTAAACATGCCAGAGGTGGCTATCAGTACTTCATAACCTTTACTGATGATTTCAGTAGATATGGGTATGTCTATCTTATGAGACATAAAAGTGAATCTTTTGACAAGTTCAAAGAGTTCAAGAATGAAGTACAGAATCAGCTTGGCCGAAATATCAAGGCACTTCGTTCTGATCGAGGTGGAGAATACCTAAGTCGAGAGTTTACTGACTATCTGAAGGAGTGTGGGATTATCTCACAGCTCACTCCGCCAGGAACACCGCAATGGAATGGTGTGTCCGAAAGGAGAAATAGAACGTTACTTGATATGGTTCGTTCTATGATGAGTCAGGCTACTCTACCTTACTCCTTTTGGGGATTTGCACTGGAGACAGCTGCAAAGGTACTAAACCGAGTGCCATCCAAGGCAGTTTCAAAGACGCCAAATGAATTATGGTATGGGAAACAGCCTAGCTTGACATTTATCAGGATCTGGGGCTGCGAGGCTTATGTCAAAAAGCTCGCCTCTGGGAAACTAGAGAGCAGATCTGAGAAATGTATCTTTGTCGGTTACCCTAAGGAAACTAAGGGTTATTATTTCTACGATCCCAAAGAGAACAAGGTATTTGTTGCTCGGACAGCCATATTTCTTGAGAAGGAGTTTCTTCTGTAAGAGGCCAGTGGGAGAGAAATAAAGCTGGATGAGAATCCAGAGGAAGGACAAAGTGGTCAAGCACAGTTGGATGAGCCTGAGCCAGTAGAACAGGTTACTGAACAACCTGAGGCTCAGATATCACGGGAACCGCGAAGATCGGGAAGGATCCGTCGACAGCCTGAGCGCTATGACGGAGTCTACATCATTGATAATGATGAACCCCTTACTTATGCGGATGCGGTCAGTGGACCGGAGTCAGCGAGATGGCTTGAAGCTATGCGTGCCGAGATGGACTCCATGTCAGATAACCAAGTCTGGGATTTGGTTGATCCACCTCCGGGAGTTATCCCTATAGGCTGTAAATGGATCTTCAAGGAGAAGATTGACATGGATGGTAACGTGGTTACCTATAAAGGCAGGCTAGTTGCGAAAGGTTTCAAACAAATCTACGGGATAGATTATGATGAAACTTTCTCACCTGTAGCTATGTTTAAGTCTATTCGGATTCTTTTCGCGATAGCAGCATATTATGATTATGAGATCTGGCAAATGGATGTGAAGACAACTTTCCTTAATGGAAATCTGGATGAGGATGTGTATATGACACAACCAGAAGGTTTCACTAATCCATCAGATCGTCATAAAATATGCAAGTTAAAGAAGTCTATTTATGGACTTAAACAAGCATCGAGAAGCAGGAATATTCGTTTTGATGAATCAGTCAGTGAATTTGGTTTCATCAAGAACGAGGATGACCTGTGTGTATATAAGAGGTTTAGTGGGAGCGTGATTACTTTCCTAGTCCTCTACGTCGATGATATCTTGATCATTGGAAACGATATTCCTGAAATGCATGAGGTTAAGGCATGGTTAAGGAAATGTTTTCAGATGAAAGATTTGGGAGAAGCAGCCTATGTATTAGGTGTGAAGATCTACAGGGATAGATCTAAGAGGCTTCTCGGGCTGTGCCAGAGTACTTACATCAATAAAGTCCTGGAGAGATTTCATTTAGAGAATTCTAAAAGAGGATATCTTCCAGTCAGACATGGTCTGAATCTTTCAAAGAGTCAGTGTCCACAAACACAGACTGAGAAAGATGAAATGGACAATACGCCTTATGCTTCGGCCATTGGGTCCATAATGTATGCGATGCTGTGTACTCGCCCAGACGTCGCTTACGGGTTAAGCGTGACCAGTCGGTTCCAAAGTAATCCAGGTATGGCGCACTGGATTGCAGTCAAGAACATTTTAAAATATCTGCGGAGGACCAAAGATATGTTCTTGATAGATGGTGGTCAGGAAGAACTCAGTATAGAAGGATATACTGACGCTTCGTTCCAGTCTGACCAGGATGATTTCCGATCGCAATCAGGCTATGTTTTTAGCTTGAATGGAGGAGCGGTGGTGTGGAAGAGTTTCAAACAGTCAACTGTTGCTGATTCCACAACAGAAGCCGAGTATGTTGCAGCCTCGGAAGCATCCAAGGAGGCAGTATGGATTCGTAAGTTCGTGAGAGAACTTGGTGTTGTTCCTTCGAGTGCAGATCCTTTGGTTATCTTCTGTGATAACACTGGAGCAATCGCACAAGCAAAGGAACCACGGTCGCACCAGAAGTCCAAGCACATACAGAGACGGTTTCATTTGATCCGGGAGATCATTGATCGTGGCGAGATCAAAGTCTGCAAGGTTCATACAGATGACAATCTGGCTGACCCGCTTACTAAGCCTCTGGCGCAGCAGAAGCATGTGAAGCACTGTAATAATATGGGTTTGAGATTTCTCAACCATTAGATTAAGTGCAAGTGGGAGATTGTTGGGGTATGCCCTTAAGGCTAATGTTTGAGGCCTTGGGATTGTAATAGTGTCATGTATAAACTTTTATGTTTATAAAGGCAATGGTTGTTATTCAGTTAGTTACATTGTCTGCTGCAATAATTGTACTTCTGAATAATGTCTCAATGGTGTTCAGCTAGGCTGACATGCAGTGAAGTCCTTAGTCGAGATATCTTGGTGAACATGAGACAGCCTTGATATGGTTAAGACTAATATGTGCTCTAATCTTATAGGATGCTTCGAGCATGGACTAAGATGTAGACTCATGGGTACATTGGATGTACTGGACAGACCCTACTAGGTTATTCAATTGCTTGTCACAATGTGAATAATCCTTGATTGCAACAAGTGGCACATTTCCTCTGACTTGAGATCACTTGTGTTTCTAAATGATGATTGTCATTGTTTTGAGGTAGTTCAATATCATTTGAAACATAATGATTATAGACTATCTTGGATGGTGAGCTTGAGTCAGGTTAGGGCACTAGTGATAGACATAGGATTGCCGTCTCCTTGTTTAAGGAGTGTGATGTTCTAAAGGGGCCCCCTGGATGAGATGATTGAGAAAGTGTATGGCCATACCCAGATGACTATGTTCATCTGATCTAATCATGCTCATCATATTGGAGCTACAGGCTTGACACGCTTGTCCAATAAGAACATCCAGTGGCAAAGGAATCATGTATGCCTAGTGAGTTGATTCACACTTGTGCTGTGGTTTGGGTGTAGTCTTGGAAGACTCTTTTCTTTATATCGGGAGACAGTGATGTGTTGCTAGGTACCCCTCACTGATCGTGATAACGTGAGTTATCGTTACCGACATTTAAAGGAAACCCTCAGGGTCGCACAATTTGATGATATGGCTTACTTAAGTCAGATCGTGTGGACTGAATTATTCAGGTTCAGTTTAAAGGGATTTAATCTCTGATTGTAAGTGAGATCTGGTCTGATCATGTTTGATTGATTAGGGCTTGAGATCGGTAAGCTTCGATTGAGAGAATGGATGCTGGATCGGTGTGATCAGGAGCATCAAGAGATCGACGGTCAGATCAAGAGCCTTAGGGTTTATTGTGGTCTGGACTGATTGCTTGGTTTATTTGGTTATTGAACCAAATCGATTTGAACCAGCTCATTGGTTGAGCGCATGGTTCAATCTAAGAGGAGTTTGCGATTGGGGTAAACCCATGATCGCATGTGAGTAAGTGGCTTTCTATTTTTAGAAAGCATGATCACTTACGTGACCACGCCTCATGAAACTTGCCTCTTCACGCCTTTGTCGCCAACTTGAGTATTCGGCGCTTGCATTCTCGTGTGGAGAAGTGTAGACGACAAGAGGAAGTATTCGGCCAAGCAAGGTGATCTCTCCCTTTTCCATTCGGCAAGACAATCTTGGAGCCTTGCTAGCACAAGGAGTACTAAGGAAGAGTAGGCGACATCAATTGTGTGCGTCACCTTAGGAGAAGGAGCATTTGCGCCTTTCCTTCCAAGACACCATCTAAGCGATGGCAATGGTAAGAATCGCTTCTCATTGAAAGTTGAATATATTACATGCTATGCGATCCTTTTAGAAACCCTAGATTCCGCTAGAGTTTTTGTTGCGCCTCCTATCAGGGTTTCGCCTCCCCTTTTTGGGGACTCCTTTCAAGTTTCAATGCTTTTGCATAAGAGTTTGCTTTCCTTTTCTTCTATCTTCTCTTTAGTTCTTTCTAATCCTTTAGAGATTGTACTGAATCGACGTCATGCTAGCTAATCTTTTTATCAGAACAATGGTGTAATTTCGTTGCGTGTATCTTCTATTTGAACTTATTTTCTCATAACAAATGCAACTTTATTTCATGTTTATTCGATCTGTGCGGTTTTATTGCTATTATTGCATTGGCCATGCAATTACTTTTCTCGGGCACCGCAAGAAGGACTGAAAGGTGAATTGCAACGCTATATCTGCCTTATCGATCATGCTCTGAACCCAATGGATCTATCTAGGGATGGTGAGCCACGAAAGTAAGACGCCGATCTAGATTGATACCGGATTACACCGTCGAAAGAGGGTAATCTGTACCATTAGATATTTTCTTGAACACTTTTAAAATTGCGTTGTTATGATTATATCTTGTTTGAGTTTAAGATCCATCAACGAGATGCACTTGAAGTTCCGATGTCTCTAAACCTTGTTTTATATCCAAAACTTTCACTTGCTTAATTCGGCTAGCAATTGTATTTAGTTGTAGTTTGATTTACTTTATAAAAACCCAAAATATTCTCTCGATCGTCTAGCTATTGATTCGTAATCACACAGTACTTGATCACTGTCCCTATGGGATCGACATCTAAAGTACTACTATGACAAAGCCGTCACACTTGCGGTTAGTAGTACAGTAAAGTACACATCAGCGACACACTTGTCCAATTGGATGTCAGTTCGGTAAAGAGACTGTAATGCATCTGTACCTAATTGCGATGATGGGGATGTCGATGTCGATATCCATTCCAATGACTTCGGTAGCAGCGATACACTGCTAGGTGCCACTCACTGCTTGTGGTGACCTTACGTCCAACGTCAGAGGAACCTACTGGGTCACATACCTTGATACTCGAGTTCTCGTATTGATCGGGAAGCCTTATGATCGAGTTATTGGATAGCTCAGATCTATTTGGGAGATTTCATTAGCGCCAATGTGCCTGATGAGATGGAAGAATGTTATTGGAGCCAAACTTCATTTTTGGCAGGTTGACCCGAAATTGACCATGGTTGGTCACATTTGGATTAGGGTTGCATTGGATTGGATCCAATTGCTTAATCAACCCATGTAATGAAGTTTGGGCTAGCTCATTATTCAATGAGGCCCAATAACAAGTTGTCATGAAGAGACAATGGACTAAAGGGTATAATGGGGGAGAAGTCTCCTCCCATTGGTGCCTAAGGGCATAATGGGGAGGAGTGGGTGCATGATGCTTCATTAGGAAGGATATGGCGCCTCCCCCTTCAAGCTTAGATGGAAACCTTGTCTCTATAGCAAGGGTTGAGGTATCTAAGGCATGATAGACTTATATAGTAAGTCTTGGGCGATTGCATGGTGTCTATGGAAAAGTCTTGGAGACTTTCCAAAGCCATAATCCCTAATTGCCACCACACCCTAACACTAGCCGCCCCTCTTGCTTGGACTAGTGCCCACCCCTTATTGTCTTGCCGCCTCCTTGTTCTATATATATGCATTCATTCATTCAAGAGGCGTGAGCACATCAAAGGGGCGAGAGCAAAGGGAACCTTGGTGCAATCTTCTTCCATCACCATTGCTGCAAGTCTTCTACCTCTTCTCCTTCTTCTCTTGGCACAAGGAGAGCTTGAGGTTAGCGGCATCATCTCCCTTCTTCTTCTTCATTGGCGCATGAACCTTGGAGGTTGCGCAAGTCTTGAAGAAAGAGAACAAAGGCTAGGATCTTCTTCCCGAGGCTAACACCGGGCGAGGAAGAAGAGGACTCGAGGCATCCATATGTGTGAGACTGCAGAGGGCGCACGCTTGGGCGCTTACCTCGACATCGGCCTCGTCTTGCTCCTAAGATATTTTCTATCTCATCGTGTCGACTCCCTCGCTCGACGATCTTCACTGGGTTTTTGGGACCGGCCTGTTTCGGGGATATTATTCCGCTACGCAATGTATTTGTGTTGATATGACTCTGAAAAATTATAAAATATCCCTGGGGTTTCCCAACACTGCTGAGTTCTTTTCACATTCGTGTTGCCCCAATTGAACTCGCTGTTGTTTTCATTGCGCTTTCATCGTGTTTTCCTGCAATTCTAACGTGTTTTTACTTCCTTTGTCTCACAACCCTCTCCCCGTTTCGCGTGCATCGTGTAACACCCTAGAGTACGGCTCTAATGATCTTCCCGCCCATTAGTAGCTTCATCACTAAGGTAGGATATGCGGCTTGCCGGCGGCTGATACGTGCGGACGATCAATTCAAGACTTTCCAACGTTCGTGAAGCAGCGGCTGCATGTGTTTCATCACTGGACGAACTTAGGGCTTCAGCGATGATCCACCTAACTTCGTCACTGTCGACATAGTCGCTGCTTCATGCTTCTGCCTGGCGCTTTTGGTTGCGCGACTCTGTTTCGCATTTGAGTGGCTGCTCCAGAACGTGCGATGAGGCTTGGTAACGGATGTGGAGGAGCATGCTGCGTGCGGACGGTGCAGTTGCTGCCGACGTGCGGCATAGGTTCAGCACCGAAGATCTAGGTGATGCCGGCTGCTTCTTTCGGTCATCCGATTCTTTCGACCGTGCGTCATGCTCGCGAGCTGCTCGGCACCACTCGCATCGCAGGGTCAATCACCACTCACTTGCTTGTCTGGCTGCCTGCGAATAATTGCGATCGAACTTAGGGCTTACGTAATGTTCGGCGACGTGCGAGAGATGAACAACGTGCGTGCGAGCAGTGGCAGTCTGCTGCTTGCTCGTTCTTCGTTCTAGTCTCCCACTGGCAAGCGCGAGACGTGTGCTTCACCTATGCCATATGAGCTTTTGCCCTAGAGCGTTGCTCTTGCTACATCGTTTCCCTCTTGGCGCTGCATCCTAATCAGCGCTTGTCGTTGATTCGTGCATGCACGTATGGCGTAGTGGCCAGCGAGGCGGCGATTGCTGCCTTCTTTCTCTTCGGTGAAGACAAGCGCGGCGATGGGAGATCACGTGCGAAGTACGAGCGCTGGAGATGCTGGCGACTGTACGCAAGCTTCGTTCATGCGTGCGGCACAGCGATCGTGAGGTGTGAGTGGCACAAGCAGGCATCAAGTCACGCGCAGCGACGTGGGTTGAATGCGACGTTAGGGTAGAACGTGCAGTGTCACGGGTGGTTTGCCGCATCCGGATCAGGATTTTGTTGGGACTTTGGTGCAGATCCAATCTGCTCCGAATTTTGGATCTTTTTGGATTCGGGTCCAATTTCCTAGTCTGGATCCCATTCAGATTTGGGTTTTCTGGATCCGGGTCAGGTCGGGCAATTCGGCTAGATCTAGGCCAATTTTTGTGGTCTAGGTTCGTCTCTTGAGCTGGCTTGCTAGCTCTGGGCATGGGCTATATGATGTCTCGTATTTTATAGTCTTTTAGACTAGTATTTACATGTGAAATGAGACATAATATCATGCCTTTACATCTCTTTCTAGTTTATTTTATTGATTTTGTTCAGAAGCTTCACTTCTTGTCTCATTCAATGAATACATGACAATTCACTCACTTTTTGAGCTAATTGAAAGCATATTTATGTTCCTGAGTGAATTAAGGACCTTGACAAGAAATTTCGCTTCAAACGGGGCTAATTTCCAAAAATACGGCCGAGACCATAATCTGCGTTATGGCCATAATTCTCAGTTGAATTGCTAAAAAAGCCCATTATTATGCAAGCGTTATCATACTTTGAAGGCGTGCTCTTAATTTTCTCATTGGAAGCCATTTGGGCGAAGAAATCTTCAACATACAACATTACGGCTATGGCCGTAATTTCTGCCCGCCCATAATATTCCCACTAGCAACTTTTGACGTCAAACTATAGCCAGAATCAAAGACGAGTCAAAGGCCAGCACGCCCGCAAAATTTCAGACGAAACAGAGTTTTCTACCAAAATTATGGGCGTGGTCATAATCTTCATTACACCTGTAATTTTCACATGCACATTAATGGCCCGCATTAAATATGCATAACTCACTCGTTTTAACTCCGTTTTGGGCGTTCTTGGAGTCAAAACGACAAGTATCTAAGGGCCCATAAGCGTATGAAGATTTGAAGAGTTGAAGAGCACCGAAATTAGAATTACGGGCATGGCCATAATAATAATTACGACCGTAATTCTCCCCTGCGCGCCCAAACTTAAACGAGCCATAACTTTATCATTATAGCTCCGTTTTTGACATCTAAGGTGTCAAAACGTAGCTAATTAAAGGCTCAATCAATCCATGTGTTCGGATTTGGGATCAAGCTCTATATAAAGGGCGAAATACCCCTTGGAAAGGTCAGGAGTTCTAGTGAAGGGTTGAGACTTTGGTGAAAATCTTGGTAGAAGAAAGGAGGCTCTTGTGCGCCACTCTAGAAGGCTTGAAGGTGAAGAATCGCTGCCCTTTTCTTGAAGATTTTGCCTTCTTTTACTTTCTATCTTCACTTTCATATCTTCTTTCTTATAGATTGTACTTAACAATGCTATGATAGCGTAATCTTTTTATCGGAACTAAGGGTGTAGTCTCGTTGTTTGTATCTTATTGTCGAACTTGTTATTTTATAGCAAAAGCAAATTTTATCTTGTGTTTATTCGTTCTGTGCTGCTTTACTACTAGTGTTGCATTGGCCGCGCAATTACTTTTCTTAGGGGCCGCAAGAAGGACCGAAAGGTGAATTGCGACGCTAGATCTGCCTTATCGAACATGCTCTAACCTGTCAAGTAATTGGGCGGGATTTGCGTGATGAACTTAATAATATCTCTAAGCTCAATGGATCAATCTAGGGACGGTTTGCCATGAAAGTAGGACGTCGATCTAGATTGATATCGGATTACACCGTCGAAGGAGGATAATCTGTACCTTTTGATATTTCCTTGAGCACTTTAAGATTCCTTTGCTATAATTTTAACTTGTAAGAATTTTAGATCCTTCAATGAGATGAACCCGATGTTCTGATATCTCTAACCCTGGTTTTCTTCACAAAGTTTTCTCTCGCTATACTAAATCTACTTTAAGTTATATTTACTCTACTTTTCTAAAATCTAAAACCACTTAATCAATTGTCTAGCTATTAATTTGTAATCTCTTGGTACTTGATCACTGTCCTTGTGGGTTGGACATCTTAAGTACTACACGCGACGAAACCGTCAGGCTTGCGGTTAGTTGTGCGTTAGTATACACACATCAAGTTTTGGCGTCGTTGCCGGGGACAGGCAACCAATATCAAAGAGATTTAATAATTGGTAGACTAGACGCTTTGTTTATAGCTTTTGTTACTTTGCTTTTGTTTCTGTATTTTTGTTTGTTTGCCTTTTGCTTTCATTTTGTTTCCCTGTTCTAGTTATTTACTTTTTCTCTCAATCTCTGCTATCTGCGCTTTAACTATTATATGCGTAGAGATTTGCGATCAGGTGGATTGGAAGATTTGTACGAGCTTGATCAAGAAATAGAAAGGACGTTCCATCATAGAAGACGATTAAAGGAATTGAGCGCTAGAGCTCCACCGAGGAATACTGAACCAATTCCAATTGATCTAACGATGGCAAGCGAAAATCGAACTCTGAAAGATTTCACTGCTCCAAATGCGCAGGGTCTTCACTCTAGTATTTCTCGACCTCTAGTGGAGGTAAATAATTTTGAGATAAAGCCCTCCCTCCTATCGATGGTTCAGCAGAATCAATTCGGAGGCCTACCAACTAATGACCCAAACATGCACCTATCGATATTCTTGGAGTTCTGCGACATGACAAAGATGAACGGAGTTTCCAGTGATGCACTACGATTATGACTCTTCCCATTCTCTCTATGGGATAGAGCTCAAAACTGGCTATACTCGCTTCAACTAGAATCGCTCACTACCTGGGAACAACTTTCCCAAGAATTTCTCTCGAAATATTTTCCCCCCAGCAAAACTGTTCAGCTGCGAAACCAAATCACCAGTTTCACCCAAAAGGATGGGGAATCTCTATACGAAGCATGGGAGCGATTCAAGGAGCTTCAACGTCTATGCCCACACCACGGCTTAGAAAAATGGGTAATTGTTCATACATTTTACCATGGTCTTAACTATAATACACGTCTTACTGTACAAACAGCTGCTAGTGGAGCACTTATGAACCGAAGAATCGATGACGCAATGAATCTATTGGAAGACATGGCACTAAATCACAACCAATGGGCTGGAGACCAACGAGGTACATCATCTAGGGCCGTTGCGCCAGGTAAGTATGAACTCGATGCCTTAAGTTCTCCAGCAGCCAAGGTTGATTCATTATCTCGCAAACTTGATTCCATGCATGTCAATTCTATCGATTCTAGCTCTACATGTTCTGTATGTGAAATTTGTAGAATTTTTGGCCATACACATGCTAATTGCCAGTTAGTCGTTTCCCAACCCTTTGAACCACAACACGAATATGTTAATGATGTAGGGAACCAAAATCCTAGACCTCAACTTGATCCCTACTCAAATAGATACAATCCTGGTTGGAGAAACCATTATAACTTCTCTTGTAAGAACAATCTCAACCCTGCTCCACAATCAAATTATAGACTGCCACCTGGATTCCAACCTCGACCAAATGCACCACAACCTCAGAGAACCTCACTTGAAACTATCATGGAAAATTTTATCTCATTTCAAACCAAAACTAATGAGAGTGTTAACGATATGTTGCGTCATGTGACGACTAGACTGGACTCCATTTAAGCCCATAACAAACATGTAGACATACAATTGGCAAACTTAGTCACCGGTCTAGCAAGACCCTCAGGTAGGTTACCTTCCCAACCTGAACATAACCCACGAGAGAATTGTAGTGCAATTACTACTCATAGAGGTAAGCAATTGGAGGAACCGAGAATACCTGACTCTAACCTAAGTACTGACACATCTACCAGTAATATATCTGAACCTGAGAGAACAAGTGAGGAGAAAAATAATGATGTGAGAGAACTAGCTTATATTCCACCACCGCCATACAAGCCACCAATTCCATTCCATCAAAAACTGGCTAGGGCGAAGCTGGATAAACAACTATGAAAATTTTTGGATATTTTGAAGAAATTGTATATTAACATCCCCTTTACTGAAGCTTTAACACACATGCCTGTTGGGGAATGCCGGGTGTAATTTAAAATTTTGCAGTCCCAGGACGCAGCGGAAGAAGCATTACACCCGAAACACATTCCGATCCCAAGGATCCATGCGAGAGAGAAGACACAAGGATGTGTTAGAGATGTACCTCTTTTGCTTGTTTAGATGTCGAAGCCATGTTGAAGGCGCCCAAGTGTTCGCCCTCTACAAGTATCCACGCGTCGACTCCTTGATCGTTGCTCCCTTCCACGCTCGATGCTAGCCTCGGGAAGAGAATCAAGCCTTAGGGTTCCTTCACTCCTCTTGCGCCACCTCCAAGGTTCATGCGCCAAGTGCAAGGAAGATGCCGCCAACTCCTTATCCTCTTCACTCCAAGAGAAGAGTGAGAAGATGAGTTTCGGCCTTGAGGAAGATTAGGGGTTGATTGCGCCACCAAGTCCTTCTCCAAGTCTCGCCAAGAGGAGAGGAAGGAGAAGACTTGCGGTCACTTGTTGGAAGAAGGGTTGCGCCACTCTGATGTTGTCACCCTTTGCCCTTGCTTTCGCCCCTCTATGATTGTTCACGTCTCCAAGAATTCATCATCTAGAGAGGGCGACAATGGGTCCTATAAATAGGACTAGAGGCGGTTTGAGCAAGGGCTAGGATCATGCCAAGTGTATGGCTAGGATAAGGTGTCTTGAAGTAAGGAAAGTCTCCAAGACTTTACCATAAACCTCATTCAACCTATCCATAAAAGTCTAAACACTATATCAGCCCAAGACATGCCTCAAATGTATTCTTACCATCAAAGGCTAAGTGGCTAGGCGCAACATGCATGAAGAATTCGGCTAGGGTGGTATTTTGGGAGAAATTAGGGTTTGAGGTAAGGTAAGTCTCCAAGACATTACCATATACCTCTTCCCTATGACCATATGCGCCTAGGAACTTCCCATAAAAGTTCTGAAGCCATATCAGCCCCAAGACTTGCCTTAGAGGCAAGTATTCCATCCAAGGAAGAAGGGCTAGGCGCCCTTTACTTCCATAATGAAGCAAAGGCGCCTCCCTCACCCCATTATGCCCCTAGGCGCCAATGGGGTGAGATTTCTCCCCATTATACCCTTTTAAGCCAATTCCTCTTCATGACAACTAATTATTGGGCCTCATTGGATAATGAGCTAGCCCAAACTTCATGGCATGGGTTGATTAATCCATTGGATCTAATCCAATGCAACCCTAATCCAAATGTGACAATTCTAGGTCAATTTCGGGTCAACCTGCCAAAAATGAAGTTTGGCTCCAATAACTTTCTTCCAACTCATCAGGCCCATTGGCGCTGATGAAATCTTCCAAATGGATCCAAGTTATCCAATAACTTGATCCAAAGGCTTCTGATTAAAGCAACGTCAAGAGTCTATTGTGTGTGACCCCGTAGGATCCATATGACGATGGCAATGATGTAAACATCATAAGTAGTGAGGGGTATCTAGCAACACATCACTACTACCCATGTCATAGGACTTAAGTCATTATGGCAACAACTCCTAACAAGCAACGAGGATTCCTATTGCATTATTGATCCCTTTGCCTAAGCTGATATCCTGCCATTGGATTAGTCTCAAGTTTATTATCCAATGCATTGGTCATGACTCAACAAGTGTGGCCACACTTTCCTGTCATGCACCAATAAGGTGGGGCGCCCCGAGGTGGATATCATGCTTCCTCGGAAGGAACGGGCAAATCCTACTATTGGTCATCTATGTCTCTACATGACTTATGACATGCCCAATGGCAGTCGTTTTGATCTCCCAATTACGGAGAGACGTAAGACTGTATTAAAGCATACCCATCATCAAATCTAGACATGAATACCTCAAGTCTAAGGATCAATGCAAACCTCTTGCATGTGAGATTGACTTGTTGACTACACAAGTCAATCCTCACGGTGGATCACTCCAGTGCATCTAATGCACCTATATGTCTGCGTTACTGTGCCCCGCACATAACCAGCCCATACACCAGTCTCACATGTACCGAAGCTGTCCCATATCTGCTAAGGTACCTTGTCTGGGGATAGCTTATGAGAATGGATCCAATCCAAACTCCTGGGACATTATTTATGCAACTCAATACATCAACGCAGGTAGAGAAGTCTGCATAATAATGACCATGCCTATAGAAAGAGTAATAGTTCTATCAAAGTACATTCAACCAATGTCTGACCATGTCCATACATTGGTCTTAAGGGCATATACACCAACAATGCCCACGTATGCAAAGTTTTTAAAGGACATTCTTTCAAATCTATGGAAGCTAAAGGAACCAGGCACAATGGCACTTACTGAAGAGTGTAGCGTCATTATTCAAAACAAACTTTCATATAATTTGAGAGATCCGGGCAGTTTTTCGATACCATGCAAAATAGTGGATTTGACTTTTGAACACGCATTGTGTGATTTAGGTGCCAGTGTCAGTTTAATGCCTTTTTCTATATGCAGGAAACTGGACATTGGCGATCTGAAACCAACACTGATTTTGTTCCAACTTGCTGACCACTCAGTACGGAAATAAGTAGGAATTCTTGAAGATGTTCCGATCAAGGTCGGTAACTTCTTCATTCCAGTCGACTTTGTAGTGCTTGAGATGGAAGAGGACACGAAGTTACCGATAATTTTGGGAAGACCATTTCTTGCAACTGCCGGAGCGGTTATCGACATTAAGAACGGGAAACTAACCTTAAACATCGGTGAGGAGGCTATTGAATTTGATTTATCACAAAGTCTAAAACACACTTCTGTTGCAGATTCATGTTGGAACCTTGATATTTTTTATGATGCGATTAAAGATAAAAATCCTATGGTTGATGGGATGAATATAGACCCACTAGAGGTCTATCTCTCGGAGAGTCCAAATGCTGAAGAGAATGAAGAAGCCCAAGCATATGTAAAACTAGTGTGCTCGGCTGAAAAACATTATACTGACACCTACAACGCATACTCTGCATGACACTGCGGTCGAGCTAAAGACCCTAAACAAGCGCTTCTTGGGAGGTAACCCAAGTGTTTTATTTTTATCTTTATATTTGTTTTAATTGTTTTTCTAATATGTTATATTTTTATTTCAGGACGAGGTTATGATTTTGGATCTGGCTGTAATCTTGTGTTTTTTTTTAAAAAAAAGAACTTTGTAGGCAGCCGTAATTTTCTTGTAGTCGTGGCAATCAAGTTCCACGAGTAAAGAGGGGTTCACGGGTGCCCCTTCCTTCTCCAGCCACAACGTTCACCACTGCTCTTCTCAATCACCATTCCTAGCCATCGATCAAGCCACGGTTTCCTGTCCAGCGCCGCCCTCTTACCATCAACTACCGCCGACCTCATCGAAGCCTCTGCTTCCAGCTTCAACTGGGAACGATGACTCCAAACTGCTGCCGCCCTTTCCTCTTCTGCCGTTACCAGATCACGCAGATTTCTTCTGCCATCCGCTCCTTCAATCAAAGCTGAAATCAGCCACCGACATCCTTCAATCTCAGTCTAAACTGTCGCCGCCGCCTTTCTTCAATCCTCACCCGAAGTAGTCGCTGCCCTAGAATGTTCGCAGCCTTCACGCAAAGCCTTTCGCCATTCTGAGGCGACGATCTCCCTTCTGCCACAACTCCTTTAATCATTATTAACCAGTTGCTGCTACGAGTTTGGCGATATCAAGTAGCCGCGCCTTCAACGCCTTTAGATTTTACTGCCACCTCATCCGTTCAACAATCAAGCCACAGTTATCCTCTTGCTTCCGATTCCACAGTTTGCTGCCTTACATAAAGGAAGTCTCGAAAGAAATTTCATCCCCGCCGCAGATATCTTTCCTTTCGATGACCTGCAACTCTAGAGAAGAAGGAAGATTCCTGATAAGCGTATCTGCTCTGCTACCGGTGTTGTTCATAGAGACGTGGTTCCATCTCTCTGATTTCTATCTCCAGAGCTCTCGGCAACGAACTATTTCACGACTTCATCTACCGAGGACTTCTCTCGGCACTACTACATCAACTCCTCTGCCGCAACTCTTGGTTCCATTAGCAGATATGCTCCAACGAGCTTTGCGCCCTGTTCCTCTCCTCCACCTCCTGCAGTTCTGCTCCGCCAGTAGCCATCGCCCGTAGCTAATTCCAGAATTGCCAGGTTCTTGTTGATTTTGCTGCCGCCTTCTTTGTTTTCATCTGTCAACTGCTACTATTGCAATGGCCCCAATGCGTAAGATTGGAGCACAGAAGTCTACTATGCACATCCCAATGCCATTCTGCCCTATTCGTTGGATGCTACACCGAGGCCACATACTATATTTGGATTTTCCATGTGCAACACCTTCCATATTCACATGACGATGATGAGGATGACCCTCAAGAGGAATGTGCTGAGCTGAACATGGACAATGACTCCTACTAATCTTGTGAGTACCACCACCCATATTTCCAAATTTTGAGCTTTACATGCTATGCATAGGGACTATGCATATTTCAACTCTGGGAGATAGAGGGTTCACTTTGTCTTGTTTTAAAAACTTTTTAGATAATTACTATACTTTGTGTTTCTTTTTGATACTTTTGTTTTGAAGCCAGATAGACCCTTGCTTTTCGATATTGGATTACACTCTGCGATTACTTTCACATGCTGCTACTGTTATGATTTTTAACGGAAATCATGATAGCTTCATTTTTTATATTGAATCCGCTGGATGAAATTATTATGTTCTGCTTTTTGGATCAGGGTTAGGAATTTCATTCGATTATCTAATTTGATGGAAAAAGATGTGGCGTGATAAATCTGATCTTCGCTCCTCCTAAGGTATGCTTACGATCTTTCTGTTGAAGTATTTAACTATATCGATTTGATTCTTCTTGCTAGATGTTGGAACTAATCAATGCGCTTATTGATAAAAATGATCACCGCTCAAATTGTGCTTAAAAAAAACAAAACAAAATAAAAAGAAAATGAAAAAGAAAATAAAACAGACTCCTCTATTTGGCACTGCGAAAAATTGGTAGTGGTACCAAAGAAATGGGTTGAAGTCAAAATAAAATTGAGAGGATGAAAAATAAAGAGTGCACTGATGATTTTCCAGCTCATGTCTTTGGATGAATCAGGTTCAAGCTGAGTGAATATACGACACAGGAGATTATAGCATCTCGCGGAGGTAAGTCTTATCTGACCATGGATTTTGAAATTTCACACCTTTATTCCTGACGATGGATGATCATTTTGAATGCCTTGACATGCTGAAATTCGTTCATAATGATGTTTTCCCTCAAACATAATATCTAAGAAGCTTGACATGATTTTACCTTTTTCTGAATACCACCCTTATCTTTTAAATGTTTGAGGACAAGCAATGATTTAAGTCTAGGAGATTTTAATGTCTTGTATTTTTATAGTCTTTTAGACTAGTATTTACATGCGAATTGAGACATAATATCATGCTTTTACATCTCTTTCCAGCTTATTTTATTGATTTTATTCAGAAGCTTCACTTCATGTCTCATTCAATGAATACAGGACAATTCACTCACTTTTTGAGCAAATTGGAAGCATATTTATGTTCCTGAGTGAATCAAGGACCTTGACAAGAAATTTCACTTCAAATGGGGCTAATTTCGAAAATTACGGCCGAGGCCATAATCTGTGTTATGGCCATAATTCTCAGTTGGATTGCTAAAATAGCCAATTATTATGCAAGCGTAATCATACTTTGAAGGCGTGCTCTTAATTTTCTTATTGGAAGTCATTTGGGCGAATAAATCTTCAACAAACAACATTACGGCTATGGCCGTAATTTCTACCTGCCCGTAATATTCCCACCGGCAACCTATGACGTTAAACTATGGCCAGAATCAAAGACGAGTCAAAGGCCAGCACGCCCACAAAATTTTAGACGAAACTGAGTTTTCTACCAAAATTATGGGCGTGGCCATAATCTTCATTACACCCGTAATCTTCACATGCACATTAAGGGCCCGCATTAAATATGCATAACGCACACGTTTTAACTCCTTTTTGGGCGTTCTTGGAGTCAAAATGACGAGTATCTAAAGGCCCATAAGTGTAAGATTTGAATAGTCAAAGAGAACCAAAATCAGAATTACAGGCACGGCCGTAATAATAAATATGGCTGTAATTCTCCCCTGCGCACCCAAACTTAAAAGAGCCATAACTTTGTCATTATAGCTCCGTTTTTGACGTTTAAGGTGTCAAAATGTAGCTAATTAAAGGCTCAATGAATCCATGCGTTCAGATTTGGGATCAAGCACAATATAAAGGGCGAAATACCTCTTGGAAAGGGGAGGAGTTCTAGTGAAGGGTTGAGACTTTGGTGAAAATCTTGGGAGAAGAAAGAAGGCTCTTGTGCGCCACTCTAGAAGGCTTGAAGGAGAAGAATCGCTGCCCTTTTCTTGAAGAGTTTGCCTTCTTTTACTTTCTGTCTTCACCTTCGTATCTTATTTCTTAGAGATTGTAGTTAACGACGCTATGATAGCGTAATCTTTTAATTGAGCGCTAGAGCTCCACTGAGGAATACTGAACCAATTCTAATTAATCTAACGATGGCAAGCGAAAATCGAACTCTGAATGATTTTGCTGCTCCAAATGCGCAGGGTCTTCACTCTAGTTTTTCTCGACCTCCAGTGGAGGAAAATAATTTTGAGATAAAGCCCTCCCTCCTATCGATGGTTCAGTAGAACCAATTCTTGGAGTTCTGCGACAGGACAAAGATGAACGGAGTTTCCAGCGACGCGCTACGATTACAACTCTTCCCATTCTCTCTTCGGGATTCAGCTTGAAACTGGCTATACTCACTTCAACCAGAATCGCTCACTACCTGGGAACAACTTTCCCAAGCATCTCTCTCAAAATTTTTTCCCCCCAGCAAAACTATTCAGCTGCGAAACCAAATGACCGGTTTCACCCAAAAGGACAAGGAATCTCTGTACGAAGCATGGGAGCGATTCAAGAAGCTTCAACGTCTATGCCCACATGACGGCTTGGAAAAATGGGCAATTGTTCATACATTTTACAATGGTCTTAACTATAATACATGTCTTACTGTAGATGCAGCCGCTGGTGGAGCACTTATGTGAAGAGTCCCCTTCAAGGGGGAGCGCAAGGGGGTGAAACCCTAAGGGTGGCGCATATTTCATTTACGCATGAAGATGCTAGGGTTTCAACAAAATCGCATGTAATATATTCTTATGATCAACTTCAAATGATTGAATGGATCAAGAGGAAGTTCATACCATAGCCATGAATGCATGCGGCTTGGAAGCAAAGACCAAGAGAGATCTTCTCCACAAGTGACGCACACAAGAAGAGAGATGGCTTCCTCTTGTTGATCTTTGTGCTAGCAAAGATCTTCAAGTGTCCTTGCCGTATGGAAGGGAAGAGAACTTCTTGCTTGGCGAGACTTCCTTCACTTGTTTTCGTCAAAAACCTCACCACCGAAAAAGGGGAAGCCTTCACAAGAGAGGATCCATCGAGAGAGTGAGTAACCTCTCACACTAATGTGGAGGCGTTACATACATTCCATTTGGAAACCGAATTCCCAAAATGGAAAGTAGTCAAGGCTCATGCGTTCACCCTTAAGTGAACCAAGCGCTTATCTCATCTCCCATGAACCATGCGCTCATTCATGAGCCGGTCCAATGTCGGTTTGGTCCAAGACCAATTAACCCAAGCCATATGGTCTAGATCACAATAAACCCTAAAGGTTCAAGATCTAACCGTTCATTTCTTGATGCCCCTGATCTCACCGATCTAGCATCAACTCTCTCGATCAAAGCTTACCGATCTCAAGCCCTAATCAATCAAACATGATCAGACCAGATCTCACTTATAATCAGAGATTAAATCCCTTCAAACTGAACCCAAACAATTCAGTCCACACGATCTGACTTAAGTAAGCCATATCTTCAAATTGTGCGACCCTGAGGGTTTCCTTTAAATGTCGGTAACGATAACTTACGTTATCACGATCAGTGAGGGGTATCTAGCAACACATCACTGTCTCCCGATATAAAGGAAAGAGTCTTCCAAGACTACTCCCAAATCACAGCACAAGTGTGAAGTTACTTCACGAGGCATACATGTTTCCTTTGCCACTGGATGTTCTTATTGGACAAGCGTGTCAAGCCTGTAGCTCCAATATGATGAGCATGATTAGACCAGATGAACATAGTCACCTGGGTATGGCCATACACTTTCTCAATCATCTCATTTAGGGGGGCCCCTTTAGAACATCACACTCCTTAAACAAGGAGACAGCAATCCTATATCCATCACTAGTGTCCTAACCTGACTCATGATCATTATCCAAGACAGTCTATAACCATTATGTTTCAAATGATATTGAACTACCTCAAAACAATGACAATCATCATTTAGAAACACAAGTGATCTCAAGTCAGAGGACATGTGCCACTTGATGCATACAAGGATTATTCACATTGTGACAAGCAATTGAATATCCTAGTAGGGTCTGTCCAGTACATCCAATGTACCCATGAGTCTACATCTTATTCCATGCTCGAAGCATCCTATAAGATTAGAGCACATATTAGTCTCAATCATATCAAGGCTGTCTCATGTTCACCAAGATATCTCGACTAAGGACATTACAGCATGTCAGCCTAGCTGAACAGCATTGAGACATTATTCAGAAGCACACTTATTGCAGCAGACAATGTAACATACTGAATAACAACCATTGCCTTAATAAACATAAGAGTATATATATACATGATACTGATGTAATCCCAAGGCTTCAAACATTAGCCTTAAGGGCATACCCCAACAATCTCCCACTTGCACTTAATCTAATGGTTGAGAAATCTCAAACCCATATTATTACAGTGCTTCTCATGCTTCTGCTGCGCCAGAGGCTTGGTGAGCGGGTCAGCCAGATTGTCGTCTGTATGAACCTTGCATATTTTGATCTCGCCACGATCAATGATCTCCCGGATCAAGTGAAACCGTCTCTGTATGTGCTTGGACTTCTGGTGCGACCGTGGTTCCTTTGCTTGTGCGATTGCTCCAGTATTATCACAGAAGATAACCAAAGGATCTGCACTCGAAGGAACAACACCAAGTTCCTGAATGAACTTACGAATCCACACTGCCTCCTTGGATGCTTCCGAGGCTGCAACATACTCGGCTTCTGTTGTGGAATCAGCAACGATTGACTGTTTGAAACTCTTCCACACCACCGCTCCTCCATTCAAGCTAAAAATATAGCCTGATTGCGATCGGAAATCATCCTGGTCCGACTGGAACGAAGCGTCAGTATATCCTTCAATACTGAGTTCTTCCTGACCACCATATATCAAGAACATATCTTTGGTCCTCCGCAGATATTTTAAAATGTTCTTGACTGCAATCCAGTGCGCCAATCCTGGATTACTTTGGAACCGACTGGTCACGCTTAACCCGTAAGCGACGTCTGGGCGAGTACACAACATCGCATACATAATGGACCCAATAGCCGAAGCATAAGGCGTATTGTCCATTTCCTCTTTCTCAGTCTGTGTTTGCGGACACTGACTCTTTGAAAGATTCAGACCATGTCTGACTGGAAGATGTCCTCTTTTAGAATTCTCTAAATGAAATCTCTCCAGGACTTTATCGATGTAAGTACTCTGGCACAGCCCGAGAAGCCTCTTAGATCTATCTCTGTAGATCTTCACACCTAATACATAGGCTGCTTCTCCTAGATCTTTCATCTGGAAACATTTCCTTAGCCATGCTTTAACAGCATGCATTTCAGGAATATCGTTTCCAATGATTAAGATATCATCGACGTATAGGACTAGGAAAGTAATCACGCTCCCACTAAACCTCTTATATACACACGGGTCATCTTCATTCTTGATGAAACCAAACTCAGAGATTGATTCATCAAAACGAATATTCCAGCTTCTAGATGCTTGTTTAAGTCCATAAATGGACTTCTTTAACTTGCATATTTTATGACGATCTGATGGATTAGTGAAACCTTCAGGTTGTGTCATATACACATCCTCATCCAGTTTTCCATTAAGGAAAGCGGTCTTCACATCCATCTGCCAGATCTCATAATCGTAATATGCTGCTATCGCGAAAAGAATCCGAATAGACTTGAACATGGCTACAGGAGAGAAAGTTTCATCATAATCTATCCCATAGATTTGTTTGAAACCTTTCGCAACTAGCCTGCCTTTATAGGTAACCACGTTACCATCCATGTCAATCTTCTTCTTGAAGATCCATTTACAGCCTATAGGGATTACTCCCGGAGGCGGATCAACCAAATCCCAGACTTGGTTATCTGACATGGAGTCCATCTCGGCTCGCATAGCTTCAAGCCATCTAGCTGACTCCGGTCCACTGACCGCATCCGCATAAGTGAGGGGTTCATCATTATCAATGATGTAGACTCCGTCATAGCGCTCAGGCTGTCGACGGATCCTTCCCGATCTACACGGTTCCCGTGATATCTGAGCCTCAGGTTGTTCAATAACCTGACCCATTGGCTCATGCACATCCAACTGTGCTTGACTACTTTGTCCTTCCTCTGGATTCTCATCCAGCTTTATTTCTCTCCCACTGGCTTCTTGCAGAAGAAACTCCTTCTCAAGAAAAATTGCCGTCCGAGCAACAAATACCTTGTTCTCCTTGGGATCGTAGAAATAATAACCCTTAGTTTCCTTAGGGTAACCGACAAAGACACATTTCTCAGATCTGCTCTCTAGTTTCCCAGAGGCGAGCTTTTTGACATAAGCCTCGCAACCCCAGATCCTGATAAATGTCAAGCTAGGCTGTTTCCCATACCATAATTCATATGGAGTCTTTGAAACTGCCTTAGATGGCACTCGGTTTAGTACCTTTGCAACTGTTTCCAGTGCAAATCCCCAAAAGGAGTAAGGTAGAGTAGCCTGACTCATCATAGAACGAACCATGTCTAGTAACGTTCTATTTCTCCTCTCGGACATACCATTCCATTGCGGTGTTCCTGGCGGAGTGAGCTGTGAGATAATCCCACACTCTTTTAGATAGTCAGTAAACGCATGACTCAAGTATTCTCCACCTCGATCAGAACGAAGTGCCTTGATATTTCGGCCTAGCTGATTCTGTACTTCATTCTTGAACTCTTTGAACTTGTCAAAAGATTCACTCTTATGTCTCATAAGATAGACATAACCATATCTACTGAAATCATCAGTAAAGGTAATGAAGTACTGATAGCCACCTCTGGCATGTTTACTAAATGGCCCACACACATCACTGTGTATAAGGTCAAGTAAACCTGAAGCCCTTTGACCTTTGTTAGGAAAAGGTGACTTCGTCATTTTACCCATTAAACAAGCTTTGCATGTATCAATCTCCTCATAGGAGAATGATCCCAGCAGTCCATGATCATGCAACCGCTTAATGCGCTTCTTGTTAATATGGCCTAAACGACTATGCCATAGCAAGGTGCTGTCATCAGCATACTTGGCCTTTTTATTATCAATGTTTTGTATAGAATATTCCATGTCCAACATGAATAACCCATTGTTAATTGAACCAGTAGCATAAACAATATTATCAAGAGTAAGATAACACTTTGAAATCTTGCATTCAAAGGAAAACCCTTTCCTGACAAGAGCAGGAATAGAGATAATATTTTTGGTAATACTGGGTACAAAGTAACAATTGTTTAATTCTAATACAATGCCAGATGGTAATGAGATGTAATAATCCCCTACAGCAACAGCAGCAACCCGTGCCCCGTTTCCAACGCGTAGGTCCACCTCATGCTGTCCCACCTGTCTTCTTCTCTTGAGTTCCTGTACATTTGAACAAATGTGAACTCCACATGCAGTGTCCAACACCCATGAAATAGAAGAAGAGGATATCATGACTTCAGTCACAAATATACCTGAGCCAGAAGCGATGCTTCCCTTCTTGTCTCCTTGGAGCGCTTTACAGTCCTTTTTCCAGTGACCCAGCTGGCCACAGTGGAAACACCTGTTGTCCTTCGACCGCTTCACCTTTTGTTTTAGAGCCTTACTGTAGTTCTTGACAGGGGCTTTGCCCTTCTTCCCCTTCTTCTTGTTCCTGGAAGGAACCATTAAGACAGAGGTTGAAGGCTTTCCCTTCAGAGTCTCCTCAGTAGTCAAGAGCATATTCAGCAGCTCTGCCGGAGTACAGTCGATTTTGTTCATATTAAAGTTAATAATGAACGCATCGAAAGAAGGCGGGAGAGACTGCAGAATAATGTCTACAGCAAGCTCCTGATTGATGGTATGCCCCAGTTTCTCCAGAGCCTCTTTGTGCCCAATCATCTTGAGCACGTGAGCTCCCACTGGGCTCCCTTCAGCCAGTTTGCTCTGAAAGAAAAGCTTTGTCAGATTATAGCGTTCTGTCCTCGCCTGTGCAGCATACAGCATCTTGAGGTTTGCTATAATTTCTATAGCAGACATATCCTCATGCTGACGCTGCAGCGGTGGCGTCATAGACGCTAGCATCAGGCAAGCGACATCAATGATATCATTGACGTGCTTTTCATAGGCATCACGAACCGCCCTTGCGGCGTTCGCAGCGGGTTGAGGCGGCACAGCCGTCTCGAGGACATACAGTTTCCTCTCTGCCTTAAGAACGATCTTAAGGTGTCCATACCAGTCTGAGAAGTTTGGCCCAGCAAACTTCTCCCTTTCTAGTAGGGATCGCACATTGAAGCTCATGGTGTTCGTTGCTGCAGGAATCTACAACAATGCAAGAACAGCAAGGTCAGTATCAATGTTTAGAATCAATCCAGGACTTAAGAAAGATTCTTTTCTCACTATTTTGTCTGACTGAAAAATCCATTAAACAGTCCGAAAGAGTAACACTCTTTTAGTGAGATGGGATCCAGATTTCATACTTGGTCTCTGCGTCCCGCTCAGGCGAGATAAGATGCACAGAGAGTACAAGCACTAATTTCTGGTAGGCAGTCCCTGCCAATCGCCAACCCGTGCGATTCCCCTTCATCTGGGCAATCCAGCAGACTGTGCCAACTGAGTTGGTACAACACAGTCTCTGATCCCACAGATGGCTGCCTCCATGTGCTACCATATGCGCCACATATGTAGCCTACATGGTCAAGCTGACCCGACCTACTCCCTAGACCACCACGTGCTATGCTGAGCAACGAGAAGCGATAAATCCCTTCTCTGTAACACGCAGGTGAAATCCCGCACCGTCTGAAGATAGATGGACGTGCCCACTGAGTGGGTACAACACGGCTCCAACGATAGTCAGAACAGTGAGGTTTCGCGTCAGAAGGCTATCGAGCTTGATATTTTAGCGTTGGATTTTAACGGTCTTTTATCTTCTTTACTATCATGCAAATCCTATGGTGATAGCAGAAGATAAATAAATCATGCATTTCTAATTAAAATAAAAGAAAGCATGGATCTTATGTGGTAAAAAGCCCATAGAGCCTAAGTAAGACCTTAAATCAACTTAAGTCTTCACTTGAGCTCTTTTGCATCTCATCTGGTCCAACCCAGGGCCCTAGCGCTCAATACAGCTCAGGTGCGCCCACCAGCTGAATGCTACTCTGCGATGTGTGCTTTTGTGCTCTTGTCTAATTAAAATACATTTTAATCTATCTAGACAAGTTTGACTTGCAGGTCAATTATACAATAAAGTAATTAAAAATGTGATTCGCAGATCACAAAAAATAATAATTTACCAGGCTCGCAGGCCCCAGCACAGCACACATTAAAAGGGCAACCCACATAAGATTAAATAAACAAGCATCATGGCATCATTCAACATGTGATCCTTTTACAAGAAAATAAAATTTTGGAAACCCCATAGGCATCAATTTTATTTTTCTTATGTGCCCTACAACCTTACAACGGTCCATTGATAGGGATCCACTCATCCATCTAGTCAGATCCACTGCCCTTGCATGCACCAAGTCCTAACTGACTTGCGTTGACCTAATGGTCAACCATGCATGCGCAAAGGGCTGAACGACCCCATGAGTTCTAGCAAGCGGGTGTGACCCCGGGCCTAACTCATGTGTGTTCACAGGTTGTCTCAACCAGACCTCGCTACACGCCCTTGATGCAGTCGACCTATAGCCACCTCGTGCTTGCGCACAGGTGCCATTTGGTCGATCCATCTAGGCTGTCAGATGGTCTGATCAGACTGATTGGATCTATTCAAGATGATGCTTTCAACCCTATCAACCCGTCTAAGGGTTTATAGTAGGCGCTTATTAGATCTAATTAAGAGCGCGCAAGTTCTTTTGATTTGAGAAAACAAAGCATGCGCCAATACATGCGCAACAATCAACTAGCGCCAACATAACTCTCATACATGCGCAACATGAACATACTATCAACTAGTATAATCGCATGAAGAGAAAACATAGATCTAAGCATCAAGCATACATGGATCACACAAAGCAATCATAAGAACATATAAGAACCTATCCTCTGATACCAATTGAAGAGTCCCCTTCAAGGGGGAGCGCAAGGGGGTGAAACCCTAAGGGTGGCGCATATTTCATTTACGCATGAAGATGCTAGGGTTTCAACAAAATCGCATGTAATATATTCTTATGATCAACTTCAAATGATTGAATGGATCAAGAGGAAGTTCATACCATAGCCATGAATGGATGCGGCTTGGAAGCAAAGACCAAGAGAGATCTTCTCCACAAGTGACGCACACAAGAAGAGAGATGGCTTCCTCTTGTTGATCTTTGTGCTAGCAAAGATCTTCAAGTGTCCTTGCCGTATGGAAGGGAAGAGAACTTCTTGCTTGGCGAGACTTCCTTCACTTGTTTTCGTCAAAAACCTCACCACCGAAAAAGGGGAAGCCTTCACAAGAGAGGATCCATCGAGAGAGTGAGTAACCTCTCACACTAATGTGGAGGCGTTACATACATTCCATTTGGAAACCGAATTCCCAAAATGGAAAGTAGTCAAGGCTCATGCGTTCACCCTTAAGTGAACCAAGCGCTTATCTCATCTCCCATGAACCATGCGCTCATTCATGAGCCGGTTCAATGTCGGTTTGGTCCAAGACCAATTAACCCAAGCCATATGGTCTAGATCACAATAAACCCTAAAGGTTCAAGATCTAACCGTTCATTTCTTGATGCCCCTGATCTCACCGATCTAGCATCAACTCTCTCGATCAAAGCTTACCGATCTCAAGCCCTAATCAATCAAACATGATCAGACCAGATCTCACTTATAATCAGAGATTAAATCCCTTCAAACTGAACCCAAACAATTCAGTCCACACGATCTGACTTAAGTAAGCCATATCTTCAAATTGTGCGACCCTGAGGGTTTCCTTTAAATGTCGGTAACGATAACTTACGTTATCACGATCAGTGAGGGGTATCTAGCAACACATCACTGTCTCCCAATATAAAGGAAAGAGTCTTCCAAGACTACTCCCAAATCACAGCACAAGTGTGAAGTTACTTCACGAGGCATACATGTTTCCTTTGCCACTGGATGTTCTTATTGGACAAGCGTGTCAAGCCTGTAGCTCCAATATGATGAGCATGATTAGACCAGATGAACATAGTCACCTGGGTATGGCCATACACTTTCTCAATCATCTCATTTAGGGGGGCCCCTTTAGAACATCACACTCCTTAAACAAGGAGACGGCAATCCTATATCCATCACTAGTGTCCTAACCTGACTCATGATCATTATCCAAGACAGTCTATAACCATTATGTTTCAAATGATATTGAACTACCTCAAAACAATGACAATCATCATTTAGAAACACAAGTGATCTCAAGTCAGAGGACATGTGCCACTTGATGCATACAAGGATTATTCACATTGTGACAAGCAATTGAATATCCTAGTAGGGTCTGTCCAGTACATCCAATGTACCCATGAGTCTACATCTTATTCCATGCTCGAAGCATCCTATAAGATTAGAGCACATATTAGTCTCAATCATATCAAGGCTGTCTCATGTTCACCAAGATATCTCGACTAAGGACATTACAGCATGTCAGCCTAGCTGAACAGCATTGAGACATTATTCAGAAGCACACTTATTGCAGCAGACAATGTAACATACTGAATAACAACCATTGCCTTAATAAACATAAGAGTATATATATACATGATACTGATGTAATCCCAAGGCCTCAAACATTAGCCTTAAGGGCATACCCCAACATTATGAACAAAAGAATCGATGACGCAATGAATCTTTTGGAAGACATCACACTAAATCACAACCAATGGGCTGGAGACCAACGAGGTAAGTATGAACTCGAAGCCTTAAGTTCTCTAGCAGCCAAGGTTGATTCATTATCTCGCAAACTTGATTCCATGCATGTCAATTCAATCGATTCTAGCTCTACTTCTTCTGTATGTGAAATTTGTGGAATTTTTGGCCATACACATGCTAATTGCCAGTTAGTCATTTCCCAACCCTCTGAACCACAACACGAATATGTTAATGATGTAGGGTACCAAAATCCTAGACCTCAAATTGATCTATACTCAAATACATACAATCCTAGTTAGAGAAACCATCCTAACTTCTCTTATAGGAACAATCTCAACCCTACTCCACAATCAAATTATAGACCACCACTTGGATTCCAACCTCTACCATATGCACCACAACCTCAGAGAACCTCACTTGAAACTATCATGGAAAATTTTATCTCATCTCAAACCAAAACTAATGAGAGTGTTAACGATATGCTGCGTCATGTGACGACTAGACTGGACTCCATTGAAGCCCATAACAAACATGTAGACATACAATTGGCAAACTTAGTCACCAGTATAGCAAGACCCTCAGGTAGGTTACCTTCCCAACCTGAACAGACCCACGAGAGAATTGTAGTGCAATTACTACTCGTAGAGGTAAGCAATTGGAGGAACCGAGAGTACCTGATTCTAACCTGAGTCCTAACGCATCTACTAGTAATATATCTAAACCCGAGAGAACAAGTGAGGAGAAAAATGATGATGTGACTGAACCAGCTTATATTACACCACCGCCATACAAGCCACCAATTCCATTCCCTCAAAAACTGGCTAGGGCGAAGCTGTATAAACAATTTGTAAAACTTTAGGATATTTTGAAGAAATTGTATATTAACATCCCCTTTACTGAAGCTTTAACACGATGCCCATGTATGCAAAGTTTTTAAAGGACATTCTTTCAAATCGACAGAAGCTAGAGGAACCAGGCATAGTGGCGCTTACTGAAGAGTGTAGCGCCATTATTCAAAGCTAGCTTCCAGATAAATTGAAAGATCTGGGCGGTTTTTTGATACCATGCAAAATAGGGGATTTGACTTTTGAACACGCATTGTGTGATTTAGGCGCTAGTGTCAGTTTAATGACCTTTTCTATATGCAGGAAACTGGGCATTGGCAATCTGAAACCAACACCGATTTCGTTGCAACTTGCTGACCGCTCAGTATGGAAGCCGGTAGGAATTCTAGAAGATGTTCTGATTAAGGTCGGTAACTTCTTCATTCCAGTCGACTTTGTAGTGCTTGAGATGGAAGAGGACACGAAGTTACCGATAATTTTGGGAAGACCATTTCTTGCAACTGCCGGAGCGGTTATTGACGTTAAGAACAGGAGACTAGCCTTAAACATCGGTGAGAAGGCTATTGAATTTGATGTATCACAAAGTCTGAAACACCCTTCTGTTGCAGATTCATGTTGGAACCATGATATTTTTGATGATGCGATTAAAGATAAAAATCCTATGGTTGATGGGATGAATATAGACCCACTAGAGGTCTATCTCTCGGAGAGTCCAAATACTGAAGAGAATGAAGAAGCCCAAGCATATGTAAAACTAATGGGCTCGGTTGAAAAACATTATACTAACACCTACAACGCGGACTCTGTATGACACTGCGGTCGAGCTAAAGACCCTAAACAAGCACTTCCTGGGAGGCAACCCAAGTGTTTTATGTTTATCTTTATATTTGTTTTAATTGTTTTTCTAATATGTTATATTTTTATTTCAGGACGAGGTTACGGTTTCGGATCTGGCTGTAATCTTGTGTTTAAAAAAAAAAAAATTTTTGGGCAGCCGTAATTTTCTTGAAGCCGTGGCAATCAAGTTCCACGAGTAAAGAGGGGTTCACGTGAAAGTCAAACCCTAGTACACATGCGCATCTATAAGATCTTGCATAGGCGAAAAACTAGGTTTGATAGGATCGAGAGGCAAGATAATATGAGCAACCATAAAAGGATAAAATGATGCGTTACCATTGCCATTGATTGAGTGGTGACTTGGAAGAAGAAAGGGCGAGCGGCTCTTCTCCAAAGGAAATCGCACACAAGAAGATGATGACTTCTTCCTTGTATTCCTTGTGCTAGCAAAGATCCAAGGAATCCTAGATCGTGTATGAGGAGATGTCTTTCTCCTTTTTGCTGGCCGAACTTCCTCTTGTCGTGAAGATCATCCACACGAGAGGAGAGGGGGCGAGAGAGAGAGATAGGCGTTCGAACATGGGGGCGTTTTCTCAAAGAAAACGGCTTCCAAAAATAGTAAGTGCATAACTCCATGTTTAACTCCACTTGAAGCCATCGATAACTCCTCTCTCAATTGAACCATGCGTTCACCAAGTGAACCGGTTCAATTCTATTTGGTTCAAAGACCAAACCGAACCCACCATGGTCTTGATCTCTTTGAACCAAATGGTTCAAGATCTAACCACACATCTCTCGACCCTCTTGATCTCTATGATCAAGCATCAATTCTCTCGATCGAAGCTTACCGATCTCAAGCCCTAATCAATCAAACATGATCAGACCAGATCTCACTTCCAATCAGAGTTTAAATTCCTTTAAACTGAACCAGAACAATTCAGTCCACACGATCTGACATAAGTAAGCCATATCATCAAATTGTGCGACCCTAAGGGTTTCCTTCAATGTCGGTAACGATAACTTACGTTATCACGATCAGAGAGGGGTATCTAGCAACACATCACTGTCTCCCGATATGAAGGAAAGAGTCTTCCAAGACTACACCCAAACCATAGCACAAGTGTGAATCCAATTCACTCGGCATACATGTTCCCTTTGCCACTGGACGTTCTCATTGGACAAGCCTGTCAAGCCTGTAATTCCAACATGATGAGAATGGTTAGATTAGATGAACATAGTCATCTGGGTATGGCCATACACTTTCTCAACCATCTCATCCAGGGGGCCCTTTAGAACATCACACTCCAACTAGGAGAGGCAATCCTATATCTATCACCAGTGTCCTAACATGAGTCATGCCCACCATCCAAGATAATCCTTAACCATTATCTTTCAAATGATATTGAACTACCTCAAAACAATGCCAATCATCATTTAGAAACACAAGTGATCTCAAATCAGAGGGAGTATACCACTTGCTAGTTTATAAGGATTATTCACATTGTGACAAAAACTGAATATCCTAAGTAGGGTCAGTCCAGTACATCCAATGCACCTATGCGTCTAAATCTTATTCCATGCTCGAAGCATCCTATAAGATTAGAACACATATTAGTCTCAATCATATCAAGGCTGTCTCATGTTCACCAAGATATCTCGACTAAGGACAATACTGCATGTCAGCCAAGCTGAAACACCAATGAGACATTATTCAGAAGTATACATACAGCAGCAGATAATGTAACAATCTGAATAACAACAATTACCTTTATAAAACATAGTTTATACATGATACTGAAATTATCTCAAGGCCTCAAACATTAGCCTTAAGGGCATACCCCAACAATCTCCCACTTTCACTTAAACTAATGGTTGAGGAATCTCAATCCCATATTATTACAGTGCTTTTCATGCTTCTGCTGCGCCAGAGGCTTTGTAAGCTGGTCAGCTAGATTGTCATCTGTATGAACCTTGCAGATCTTGATCTCTCCTCGATCTATGATCTCACGGATCAAATGAAACCTTCTCTGTATGTGCTTGGACTTCTGGTGTGACCGCGGTTCCTTTGCTTGTGCAATCGCTCCAGTGTTATCACAGAAGATAACCAGTGGATCTGCACTCGAAGGAACAACACCAAGTTCTTGTATGAATTTACGAATCCATACTGCCTCCTTTGATGCTTCTGAGGCTGCAACATACTCGGCTTCTGTTGTGGAATCAGCAACAATTGATTGTTTGAAACTCTTCCACACCACTGCTCCTCCATTCAAGCTAAAAACGTAGCCTGATTGCGATCGGAAATCATCTTGGTCAGATTGGAACGAAGCATCAGTATATCCTTCAATACTGAGTTCTTCCTGACCTCCATATATTAAGAACATATCTTTGGTTCTCCGAAGATATTTCAAAATGTTCTTGACCACAATCCAGTGTGCCTTCCCTGGATTACTTTGGAACCGACTGGTCACGCTTAACCCATAAGCGACGTCTGGGCGAGTACACAACATCGCATACATGATGGACCCAATAGCCGAAGCATAAGGCATATTGTCCATCTCATCTTTCTCAGACTGTGCTTGAGGACACTAGCTCTTTGAAAGATTCAGACCATGTCTGACTGGAAGATATCCTCTTTTAGAATTTTCTAAATGAAATCTCTCCAGGACCTTATCGATGTAAGTACTCTGGCACAGCCCGAGAACCCTATTAGATCTATCTCTATAGATCTTCACACCTAGTACATAGGCTGCTTCTCCTAAATCTTTCATCTGGAAACATTTTCTTAACCATGCTTTGACTGCATGCAGTTCAGGAATATCGTTTCCAATGATCAAGATATCATCGACGTAGAGGACTAAGAAAGTAATCACGCTCCCACTAAACCTTTTATACACACACGGGTCATCTTCATTTTTGATGAAACCAAATTCACATACTGATTCATCAAAACGAATATTCCAACTTCTTGATGCTTGTTTAAGTCCATAAATGGACTTCTTTAATTTGCATATTTTATGACGTTCTGATGGATTGATGAAACCTTCAGGCTGTGTCATATACACATCCTCTTCCAGTTTTCCATTAAGGAAAGCGGTCTTCACATCCATTTGCCAGATCTCATAATCATAATATGCTGCTATCGCGAGAATAATTCGGATGGATTTGAACATGGCTACATGAGAGAAAGTTTCATCATAATCTACCCCGTAGATTTGTTTGAAACCTTTCGCAACTAGCCTGCCCTTATAGGTAACTACGTTACCATCCATGTCTGTCTTCCTTTTGAAGATCCACTTACAGCCTATAGGGATTACTCCCGGAGGCGGATCAACCAAATCCCAGACTTGGTTATCTGACATGGAGTCCATCTCGGCTCGCATAGCTTCAAGCCAACTTGCTGATTCCGGTCCACTGACCGCATCCGCATAAGTGAGGGGTTCATCATTAATGATGTAGACTCCGTCATAGCGCTCAGGCTGACGACGAATCCTTCCCGATCTACGCGGTTCCCGTGATATCTGAGCCTTAGGTTGAACATTAACCTGTTCTATTTGCTCAGGCTCATCCAACTGAGCTTGACTACTTTGTCCCTCTTCTGGATTTTCATCCAGCTTTATTTCTCTCCCACTGGCCTCTTGCAGAAGAAATTCCTTCTCAGGAAAAATAGCCGTTCGAGCAACAAATACTTTGTTCTCTTTGGGATCGTAGAAATAATAACCCTTAGTTTCTTTAGGGTAACCGACAAAGATACATTTATTAGATCTGCTCTCCAGTTTCCCAGAGGCGAGCTTTTTGACATAAGCCTCGCAACCCCAGATTTTAATAAATGTTAAGCTCGGCTGTTTCCCATACCATAACTCAAATGGTGTCTTTGAAACGGCCTTGGATGGCACTCGGTTTAGTACTTTTGCAGCTGTTTCCAGTGCAAATCCCCAAAAGGAGTAAGGTAGAGTGGCCTGACTCATCATAGAACGAACCATATCCAATAAGGTTCTATTTCTCCTCTCAGACACACCATTCCATTGCGGTGTTCCTGGGGGAGTGAGCTATGAGATGATCCCACACTCCTTCAGATAGTCAGTAAACTCATGACTCAAGTATTCACCACCTCGATCTGATCGAAGTGCCTTAATATTTCGGCCTAACTGATTTTGTACTTCATTTTTGAATTCTTTGAACTTGTCAAAAGATTCACTCTTATGTCTCATTAAATAGACATAACCATACCTACTGAAATCATCAGTAAAAGTAATGAAGTATGAATAGCCACCTCTGGCATGTTTACTAAACGGCCCACACACATCACTGTGAATAAGGTCAAGTAAACCTGAAGTCCTTTCATCTTTATTAGTAAAAGGAGTCTTCGTCATTTTACCCATTAAACAAGCTTTGCATGTATCAAGCTCCTCATAGGAGAATGATCCCAGCAGTCCATAGTCATGCAACCGCTTAATGCGTTTCTTGTTAATATGGCCTAAACGACTATGCCATAGCAAGGTGCTGTCATCAGCATACTTGGCTTTCTTATTATCAATTTGTTGTACAGAACATTCCATGTCCAACATGTATAACCCATTGTTAATCGACCCAGTTGCATAAACAATATTATCATATGAAATACAACACTGTAAAGTTTTGCATTCAAAAGAGAAACCTTTCCTCACAAGAGCAGGAATAGAGATAAAATTCTTAGTTATGCTTGGCACAAAATAACAATTGTCAAGTTCTAATACAAAACCAGATGGTAAAGAGATGTTATATTGTCCTACAGCAACAGCAGCAACCCGTGCTCCGTTTCCAACTCGTAGGTCCACCTCATGCTGTCCCACCTGTCTTCTTCTCTTGAGTTCCTGCACATTTGAACAAATGTGAACTCCACATGCAGTGTCCAACACCCATGAAATAGAAGAAGCTACCATGACTTCAGTCACGTAAATACCTGAGCCAGAAGTGAAAGGCTTGCTTCCCTTCTTCTCTCCTTGGAGCGCTCTACAGTCCTTCTTCCAGTGACCCAGCTGGCCACAATGGAAGCATCTGTTGTCCTTTGACCGCTTCATCTTTTGTTTCAAAGCCTTGTTGTAGCTCTTGATAGGGGTTTTGCCCTTCTTCCCCTTCCTCTTGTTCCGTGAAGGAACCATCAAGACAGAGGATGAAGGCTTTCCCTTCTCAAGAGTCTGCTCTGTGGTGCAGAGCATGTTCATTAACTCTGCCGGAGTACAGTCGATCTTGTTCATTTAATGATGAACGAATCAAAAGAAGCCGGGAGAGACTGCAGGATAATGTCCACAACAAGTTCCTGATTGATGGTGTGTCCCAGTTTCTCTAGAGCCTCCTTGTACCCAATCATCTTGAGTACGTGAGCTCCCACTGGACTCCCTTCAGTCAGTTTGCTATGAAAGAAAAGTTTTGTCAAGTTATAGCGTTCAGTCCTTGCCTGTGCAGCATACAGCATCTTGAGATTTGCTATAATATCAATAGCAGACAAATCCTCATGCTGACGCTGTAGCTCGGGCGTCATTGACGCAAGCATAAGGCAAGCAACATCAGTACTATCACTGACATGCTTCTCATAAGCATCCCGAACCGCTCTTGTGGCATTCGCAGCGGGTTGAGCCGGTATTGCCGACTCAAGGACATACAGCTTCCTCTCAGCTTTAAGAACAATCTTAAGCTGTCTATATTAGTCTGAGAAGTTTGGCCCAGCAAACTTCTCCTTTTCCAATATGGATCGCAAATTGATCCCTGTGGTGTTCATTGCTGCAGGATTCTACAACATAGCAAGAACAACAAGGTCAGTATCCATGTTAGAATCATTCCAGGACATAAGAGTGATTCTTTTCTCACTATTTTATCTGACTGAAAATCCAATAAAACAGCCCGAAAGAGTGAAACTCTTTTAGTGAGATGGGATCCAGATTTCATACTTGATCTCCGCGTCCTGCTCAGGCGAGATAAGATACACAGAGAGTTCAAGCACTAATCACCAGTAGGTCATCCATGCCAATCGCCAACCCATGCGATTCCCCTTCATCTAGGCAATCCAGAAGACTGTGCCAACTGAGTTGGTACAACACAGTCTCTGATTCCTCAGATGGCTGCCTCCATACAGCTATCATATGCTCAATATGTAGCCTATATGGTCAAGCTGTCCTAACCTACTCCCTGGACCATCACATGCTATGCTGAGCAACGAGAAGAGATAAATCCATTCTCTGTAGCATGTAGATGTAATCGCACACCGTTTGAAGATAGCTGGGCGTGCCCACTGAGTGGGTACAACACGGCCCCAACGATAGTCATAATAGTGAGGTTTCGCGACAGAAGGCAATCAAGCTTGATATGGTCGTTGGATTTTAACGGTCCTTTTATCTTCTTACTATCATGCAAATTCTATAGTGATAGCAGAAGAATATAAACATTCATGTGCTAATATTACTTAAAATAGTAAATAGAAAGCACAATTATCTTATGTGGTAAACGCCCATAAAAGCCTAAGTAAAACCCTAGTTTTACAAAAGTCTTCACGTGAGCTCTTTATGGGTCTTTTACATTTCATCTGGCCCAGCTCGGGCCAAAGCGCCCTGCAGGCAGTATGAGCCTGTTCTAGAGTCGAACTCTAGACCTCCCACCTAGTGAAGCCACTGACTGCAAGCGCCTCTGCCATGTGTGCTCTGTGCTCATGTCTGATTAAATTACATTTTAATCTATCTAGACACGATTTGACACGCAGGTCAATTATACATTTTCATAAATTAAAGTGTGATTCGCAGATCACAGCAAAATTTATAAATTAATTCCAGGCTCGCAGGCCCCAGCACAGCACACAAAATAAGGGCAACCCACATAAGATTAAATAAACACCCAATCATGTTAAACATGCATACATGTGATCCAATCAGAAAATAAAATTTTTGAAAAAAAAGAAAAACCCATTGTATCAATTTTATTTCCTTATTTGCCCTACTACCTTACAACGGTCCATTAGCAGGTATCCACTCATCAGACCAAGTCAGACCCACTGCCCTTGCATGCACCCAGTCATAACTGACTTGTGTCGACCTAGTGGTCAACTATGCATGCCTTAAGGGCTGAATGTCCCACATGATTTTTTGGCAAGCGGGTGTGACCCTGGGCCTTAATCATGATCGTTCACTAGGCGCCTCAATCAGACATCGCTACACGCCCTTCTGCAGTCGACCTATAGCCACCTATTTTGCTTGCGCACAGGTGCTATCTAGCCGACCCATCTAGGCTGTCCGATGGTCTGATTAGGCTGTTGGGTCCAGACTTGACTAATGACTTCAACCCTGTTAACCCGTCTAAGAGTTTAAAGCAGGCGCTTAAATAGATCTAAATGAGGGGGCGCGCATGATAATATTTTGGTTGAAAACTATCATGAAGAGCGCAAACAAACATTACATGCGCAAGCTTAAATGTAAACAAAATACATCTAACATATAGCATGTATTTTCGCATGACATCATGAAGATCTATCCAACGCATAAAACAAACATGGATCACCACAAGATGGCGATCATATATATCAAGCCAAAAACACTAGCTCTGATACCAATTGAAAGTTAAACCCTAGTACACATGCGCATCTATAAGATCTTGCATAGGCGAAAAACTAGGTTTGATAGGATCGAGAGGCAAGATAATATGAGCAACCATAAAAGGATAAAATGATGCGTTACCATTGCCATTGATTGAGTGGCGACTTGGAAGAAGAAAGGGCGAGCGGCTCTTCTCCAAAGGAAATCGCACACAAGAAGATGATGACTTCTTCCTTGTATTCCTTGTGCTAGCAAAGTCCAAGGAATCCTAGATCGTGTATGAGGAGATGTCTTTCTCCTTTTTGCTGGCCGAACTTCCTCTTGTCGTGAAGATCATCCACACGAGAGGAGAGGGGGCGAGAGAGAGAGATAGGCGTTCGAACATGGGGGCGTTTTCTCAAAGAAAACGGCTTCCAAAAATAGTAAGTGCATAACTCCATGTTTAACTCCACTTGAAGCCATCGATAACTCCTCTCTCAATTGAACCATGCGTTCACCAAGTGAACCGGTTCAATTCTATTTGGTTCAAAGACCAAACCGAACCCACCATGGTCTTGATCTCTTTGAACCAAATGGTTCAAGATCTAACCACACATCTCTCGACCCTCTTGATCTCTATGATCAAGCATCAATTCTCTCGATCGAAGCTTACCGATCTCAAGCCCTAATCAATCAAACATGATCAGACCAGATCTCACTTCCAATCAGAGTTTAAATTCCTTTAAACTGAACCAGAACAATTCAGTCCACACGATCTGACATAAGTAAGCCATATCATCAAATTGTGCGACCCTAAGGGTTTCCTTCAATGTCGGTAACGATAACTTATATTATCACGATCAGAGAGGGGTATCTAGCAACACATCACTGTCTCCCGATATGAAGGAAAGAGTCTTCCAAGACTACACCCAAACCATAGCACAAGTGTGAATCCAATTCACTCGGCATACATGTTCCCTTTGCCACTGGACGTTCTCATTGGACATGCCTGTCAAGCCTATAATTCCAACATGAAGAGAATGGTTAGATCAGATGAACATAGTCATCTGGGTATGGCCATACACTTTCTCCACCATCTCATCCAGGGGGCCCTTTAGAACATCACACTCCAACTAGGAGAGGCAATCCTATATCTATCACCAGTGTCCTAACATGAGTCATGCCCACCATCCAAGTGTTGGGGTATGCCCTTAAGGCTAATGTTTGAGGCCTTGGGATTGTATTAGTATCATGTAATAAACTCTTAAGTTTATAAAGGCATGGTTATTATTCAGGTTGTTACCTTGTCTGCTGTAATAAGTGTACTTCTGAATAATGTCTCAAAGCTGTTCAGCTAGGCTGACAGGCTATATGTCCTTAGTCGAGATATCTTGGTGAACATGAGACAGCCTTGATATGATTGAGACTAATATGAGTGCTAATCTTATAGGATGCTTCGAGCATGGAATAAGATGTAGACTCATGGGTACATTGGATGTACTGGACAGACCCTACTGGGATATTCCATTGCTTGTCACAATGTGAATAATCCTTGTAAGCAGCAAGTGGCACATGTCCTTTGACTTGAGATCACTTGTGTTTCTAAATGATGATTGTCATTGTCTTGAGGTAGTTCAATATCATTTGAAACATAATGATTATAGACTATCTTGGATGGTGAGCTTGAATCAGGTTAGGACACTAGTGATAGACATAGGATTGCCGTCTCCTTGTTTAAGGAGTGTGATGTTCTAAAGGGCCCCCTTATGAGATGATTGAGATAGTGTATGGCCATACCCAGATGACTATGTGCATCTGATCTAATCATGCTCATCGTATTGGAGTTACAGGCTTGACATGCTTGTCCAATAAGAACATCCAGTGGTAAAGGACATATGTATGCCTTGTGAATTGAGTCACACTTATGCTATGGTTTGGGAGTAGTCTTGGAAGACTCTTTCCTTTATATCGGGAGACAGTGATGTGTTGCTAGATACCCCTCACTGATCGTGATAACGTAAGTTATCGTTACCGACATTTAGAGGAAACCCTCAGGGTCGCACAATTTGGTGATATGGCTTACTTAAGTCAGATCGTATGGACTGGATTCTTTGAGTTCAGATTAAAGGGATTTAATCTCTGATTGTAAGTAAGATCTGGTCTGATCATGTTTGATTGATTAGGGCTTGAGATCGGTAAGCTTCGATCGAGAGAGGTGATGCTAGATCGGAGAGATCAGGGGGCATCAGGAGATGAACGGTTAGATCATAAGCCTTGGGGTTCGATTTGGTCTAGACCAAGTGGCTTGAGCTATTTCGGTTTGGTTTGATGAACCAAAGCCGATTTGACATTTTGGATTGAACCGGTTCACAAATATGAACGCTTGGTTCAATGCCAAAATGCGTTTTGGGTTGGCTTGAACGCATGGCTTGATTGACTTCCATTTATGGAAAGTCATCAAGGGCCGGTTTTGCTTCAATGCCAAAACGCTTATGCGTTGAGCTCCTCACTTCAACGCCTTGATTCTTTTCGAGGTGTGGTTGACGAAGGTGTGGAGTAGACATCCAAGAGAAGCTCTCGGCCGAACGGATTCATCTCATCAAACCCTTTCCATTCGACAAGATAAGGCTTGGGTGTCTTGCTAGCACAAGAGATCTCAAGGAAGTGAGCATCTTCATCTTGTGTGTGGACTTGTGGAGGAGACCTAATTTGATCTCTTCTTCCAAGCCGAATTCCAAGCTTATGGCGTTGGTATGATTTCTCATAACTTAAGTTGATCATATAGTTTCATATGCGATTTTGAAACCCTATTTTCCGCCATGCATGCTAGATGCGCATGATTAGGGTTTTCCCCCCCCCCCTTTATGTTAGGGGTTCCTTCAATTGGTATCAGAGCTAGGCTCTTGATATGATCTATATGATTGCTTTGAAGTGTTTGTGATCCATACATATTGCGCTTACTTGATGCATGCTTTGTTTACATGAAGTTTGCGCTTGTATCATGCTAACATGAAGTTTGCGCTTGTATCATGCTAACATGTAGTTTGCGCTTGTATCATGGCTTTGATGAAGTATGCGCTCCCCCAAGAAGGGGACCCCCTAAAGTTTGCGCTCCCCCTTGAAGGGGACCCCCTTAGATCTAAGGGTTATCAACATGCTAGAAGATATATCTTATGGATGTTCTAGATGTTTGCGCATGTCAAAATGTTTTCTAAAACTTACATCTTGCGCGCATGATTAGATCTAAGGTGCCACTACATTAAATCCTTAGATGGGTTGATGGGGTTGAAAGCATCTTCTAGGTTAGATCCAACTAGTCTGATCAGACCATCTGACAGCCTAGATGGGTTGACCAGATAGCACCTGTGCGCAAGCACGAGGTGGCTATAGGTCGACTGCATCCAAGGCGTGTAGCGAGGTCTGGTTGAGACAACTACTGAACACACATGAGTTAGGCCCGGGGTCACACCCGCTTGCCAAAACTCATGAGGGTGGTTCAGCCCTTGGCGCATGCATGGTTGACCATCAGGTCAACTCGGGTCAGTTAGGACTCGGTGCATGCAGGGGCAAAGGATCTAACTAGATGGATGAGTGGATCCCTATCAATGGACCATTGTAAGGTTGTAGGGCACATAAGGAAATTAAAATTGATGCCATGGGGTTTTTCAAAAATTTAATTTCTTGATTGGATCACATGATGATTTGATGCCATGATGCTTGTCTATTTAGTCTTATGTGGGTTGCCCTATTGTGTGCTGTGCTGGGGCCTGCGTGCCTGGTAAATTATAAGTTAATTTTATTGTGATCTGCGAATCACTTTTTCATTAATTTATTGTATAATTGACCTGCGAGTCAACCTTGTCTAGATAGATCAAATGTACTTTGATTAGACAAGAGTACAAATGCACACATCCCAAAGGGGCATTCAGCTGGTGGCGCACCTGAGGTGCTCTTGGCGCTAGGGCCCTAGGTTGGACCAGATGAGATGCCAAGGAGCTCAAGTGAAGACTTAAGTAAAATTAAGGTCTTACTAGGGTTCATGGGCTTTTACCACATAAGATCATGCTTTCTACTTATTGCTAATAATTAGAATTGCATGTTTAAGTTTATCTTCTACTATAGCCATAGGATATGCCTGATAGTAAGAAGATAAAAGACCGTTAAAATCCAACGCTAATATATCAAGCTCGATAAAGCCTTCTGACGCGAAACCTCACCTTTCTGATTATCGTTGGAGCTGTGTTGAACCCACTCAGTGGGCACGTCCATCTATCTTCAGACGGTGCTGGATTTCACCTGCGTGTTACAGAGTAGGGATTTATCACTGCTCGTTGCTCAGCATAACACGTGGTGGTCCAGGGAGTAGGTCGGGTCAGCTTGACCATGTAGGCTACATATGTGGCGCATATGGTAGCGCATGGAGGCAGCCATCTCTGGGATCAGAGACTGTGTTGTACCAACTCAGTTGGCACAGTCTGCTGGATTGCCAAGATGAAGGGGAATCGCACGGGTTGGCGATTGGCTGGGACAGCCTACCAGAAATTAGTGCTTGTCATCTCTGTGCATCTTATCTCGCCTGAGCGGGACGCGGAGACCAAGTATGAAATTTGGATCCCATCTCACTAAAAGAGTGATACTCTTTCGGACTGTTTACTGGATTTTTCAGTCAGACAAAATAGTGAGAAAAGAATCTTTCTTAAGTCCTGGATTGATTCTAAACATTGATACTGACCTTGCTGTTCTTGCTTGTTGTAGATTCCTGCAGCAACGAACACCATGAGCTTCAATGTGCGATCCCTACTGGAAAGGGAGAAGTTTGCTGGGCCGAACTTCTCTGACTGGTTCGGACACCTTAAGATCGTTCTTAAGGCAGAGAGGAAACTGTATGTCCTCGAGACGGCGATACCGCCGCAGCCCGCTCCGAACGCCGCAAGGGCGGTTCGGGATGCCTATGAAAAGCACGTCAATGATAGCATTGATGTCGCTTGCCTGATGCTAGCGTCTATGACGCCACCGCTGCAGCGTCAGCATGAGGATATGTCGGCTATAGAAATTATAGCGAACCTCAAGATGTTGTATGCTGCACAGGCGAGGACAGAACGCTATAATCTGACGAAGCTCTTCTTTCAGAGCAAACTGGCTGAGGGGAGCCCAGTGGGAGCTCACGTGCTCAAGATGATTGGGCACAAGGAGGCTCTGGAGAAACTGGGGCATACCATCAACCAGGAGCTTGCTGTAGATATTATTCTGCAGTCTCTTCCGCCTTCTTTCGATGCGTTCATCATTAACTTTAATATGAACAAAATCGATTGTACGCCGGCAGAGCTGCTGAATATGCTCTTGACTACTGAGGAAACTCTGAAGGGTAAGCCTTCAACCTCTGTCTTGTTGGTTCCTTCTAGGAACAAGAAGAAGGGGAAGAAGGGCAAGGCCCCTGTCAAGAATTACAGCAAGGCCCTGAAACAGAAGGTGAAGCGGTCGAAGGATAACAGGTGTTTCCACTGTGGCCAGCTGGGTCACTGGAAAAAGGACTGTAAAGCGCTCCAAGGAGATAAGAGGGGAAGCATTGCTTCTGGCTCAGGTATATACGTGACGGAAGTCATGGTTTCATCTTCTTCTATATCATGGGTGTTGGACACTGCATGTGGAGTTCACATTTGTTCAAATGTGCAGGAACTCAAGAGAAGAAGGCAGGTGGGACAGCATGAGGTAGACCTACGCGTTGGAAACGGGGCACGGGTTGCTGCTGTTGCTGTAGGAGACTATTTCATCACTTTACCATCTGGCATTGTATTAGAATTGAACAATTGTTATTTTGTACCCAGTATTACCAAGAATATTATCTCTATTCCTGCTCTTGTCAGGAAAGGATTTGCCTTTGAATGCAAGATTTCAAAGTGTGTTTTAACTTATGATAATATTGTGTATGCAACTGGTTCAATTAACAATGGGTTATTCATGTTGGACATGGAATATTCTATACAAAACATTGATAATAAGAAAGCCAAGTATGCTGATGACAGCACCTTGCTATGGCATAGTCGTTTAGGCCATATAAACGAGAAGCGCATTAAGCGGTTGCATGATCATGGACTGCTGGGATCTTTCTCCTATGAGGAGATTGATACATGCAAAGCTTGTTTAATGGGTAAAATGACGAAGTCTCCTTTTCCTCACAAAGGTCAAAGGACTTTAGGTTTACTTGACCTGATACACAGTGATGTGTGTGGGCCTTTCAGTAAACATGCCAGAGGTGGCTATCAGTACTTCATTACCTTCACTGATGATTTCAGTAGGTATGGATATGTCTATTTAATGAGACATAAAAGTGAATCTGTTGACAAGTTCAAAGAGTTCAAAAATGAAGTACAAAATCAGTTAGGCCGAAATATCAAGGCACTTCGTTCTGATCGAGGTGGAGAATACCTGAGTCATACGTTTACTGACTATCTGAAGGAGTGTGGGATTATCTCACAGCTCACTCCGCCAGGAACACCGCAGTGGAATGGTGTGTCCGAGAGGAGAAATAGAACGTTACTTGATATGGTTCGTTCTATGATGAGTCAGGCTACTCTTCCATATTCCTTTTGGGGTTTTGCACTGGAAACAGCTGCAAAGGTACTAAACCGAGTGCCATCCAAGGCAGTTTCAAAGACGCCATATGAGCTATGGTATGGGAAACAGCCTAGCTTGACATTTATCAGGATCTGGGGTTGCGAGGCTTATGTCAAAAAGCTCGCCTCTGGGAAACTGGAGAGCAGATCTGAGAAATGCATCTTTGTCGGTTACCCTAAGGAAACTAAGGGTTATTATTTCTACGATCCCAAAGAGAACAAGATATTTGTTGCTCGGACGGCCATATTTCTTGAGAAGGAGTTTCTTCTGCAAGAGGCCAGTGGGAGAGAAATAAAGCTGGATGAGATTCCAGAGGAAGGACAAAGTAGTCAGGCAGAGTTGGATGTGCCTGAGCCAGTAGATCAGGTTACTGAACAACCTGAGGCTCAGATATCACGGGAACCGCGAAGATCGGGTAGGATCCGTCGACAGCCTGAGCGCTATGTCGGAGTCTACATCATTGATAATGATGAACCCCTAACTTATGCGGATGCGGTCAGTGGACCGGAGTCAGCTAGATGGCTTGAAGCTATGCGAGCCGAGATGGACTCCATGTCAGATAACCAAGTCTGGGATTTGGTTGATCCGCCTCCGGGAGTAATCCCTATAGGCTGTAAATGGATCTTCAAGAAGAAGATTGACATGGATGGTAACGTGGTTACCTATAAAGGCAGGCTAGTTGCGAAAGGTTTCAAACAAATCTACGGGATAGATTATGATGAAACTTTCTCACCTGTAGCCATGTTTAAGTCTATTCGGATTCTTTTCGCGATAGCTGCATATTACGATTATGAGATCTGGCAGATGGATGTGAAGACAGCTTTCCTTAATGGAAATCTGGATGAGGATGTGTATATGACACAACCAGAAGGTTTCACTAATCCATCAGATCGTCATAAAATATGCAAGTTAAAGAAGTCCATTTATGGACTTAAACAAGCATCTAGGAGCTGGAATATTCGTTTTGATGAATCAATCTCTGAGTTTGGTTTCATCAAGAACGAGGATGACCCGTGTGTATATAATAGGTTTAGTGGGAGCGTGATTACATTCCTAATCCTCTACGTCGATGATATCTTAATCATTGGAAATGATATTCCTGAACTGCATGCTGTTAAGGCATGGTTAGGAAAATGTTTCCAGATGAAAGATTTAGGAGAAGCAGCCTATGTATTAGGTGTGAAGATCTACAGGGATAGATCTAAGAGGCTTCTCGGGCTGTGCCAGAGTACTTACATCGATAAGGTCCTGGATAGATTCCATTTAGAGAATTCTAAACGTGGATATCTTCCAGTCAGACATGGTCTGAATCTTTCGAAGAGTCAGTGTCCACAAACACAGACTGAGAAAGATGAAATGGACAATACGCCTTATGCTTCGGCTATTGGGTCCATTATGTATGCGATGTTGTGTACTCGCCCAGACGTCGCTTACGGGTTAAGCGTGACCAGTCGATTCCAAAGTAATCCAGGTTTGGCGCACTGGATTGCAGTCAAGAACATTTTAAAATATCTGCGGAGGACCAAAGATATGTTCTTGATATATGGTGGTCAGGAAGAACTCAGTATAGAGGGATATACTGACGCTTCGTTCCAGTCGGACCAGGATGATTTCCGATCGCAATCAGGCTATGTTTTTAGCTTGAATGGTGGAGCAGTGGTGTGGAAGAGTTTCAAACAGTCAACTGTTGCTGATTCCACAACAGAAGCCGAGTATGTTGCAGCCTCGGAAGCATCCAAGGAGGCAGTGTGGATTCGTAAGTTCGTGAGAGAACTTGGTGTCGTTCCTTCGAGTGCTGATCCTTTGGTTATCTTCTGTGATAACACTGGAGCCATCGCACAAGCAAAGGAACCGCGGTCGCACCAGAAGTCCAAGCACATACAGAGACGGTTTCACTTGATCCGGGAGATCATTGATCGAGGCGAGATCAAAATATGCAAGGTTCATACAGATGACAATCTGGCAGACCCACTTACCAAGCCTCTGGCGCAGCAGAAGCATGAGAAGCACTGTAATAATATGGGTTTGAGATTTCTCAACCATTAGATTAAGTGCAAGTGGGAGATTGTTGGGGTATGCCCTTAAGGCTAATGTTTGAGGCCTTGGGATTGTATTAGTATCATGTAATAAACTCTTAAGTTTATAAAGGCATGGTTATTATTCAGGTTGTTACCTTGTCTGCTGTAATAAGTGTACTTCTGAATAATGTCTCAAAGCTGTTCAGCTAGGCTGACAGGCTATATGTCCTTAGTCGAGATATCTTGGTGAACATGAGACAGCCTTGATATGATTGAGACTAATATGAGTGCTAATCTTATAGGATGCTTCGAGCATGGAATAAGATGTAGACTCATGGGTACATTGGATGTACTGGACAGACCCTACTGGGATATTCCATTGCTTGTCACAATGTGAATAATCCTTGTAAGCAGCAAGTGGCACATGTCCTTTGACTTGAGATCACTTGTGTTTCTAAATGATGATTGTCATTGTCTTGAGGTAGTTCAATATCATTTGAAACATAATGATTATAGACTATCTTGGATGGTGAGCTTGAATCAGGTTAGGACACTAGTGATAGACATAGGATTGCCGTCTCCTTGTTTAAGGAGTGTGATGTTCTAAAGGGCCCCCTTATGAGATGATTGAGATAGTGTATGGCCATACCTAGATGACTATGTGCATCTGATCTAATCATGCTCATCGTATTGGAGTTACAGGCTTGACATGCTTGTCCAATAAGAACATCCAGTGGTAAAGGACATATGTATGCCTTGTGAATTGAGTCACACTTATGCTATGGTTTGGGAGTAGTCTTGGAAGACTCTTTCCTTTATATCGGGAGACAGTGATGTGTTGCTAGATACCCCTCACTGATCGTGATAACGTAAGTTATCGTTACCGACATTTAGAGGAAACCCTCAGGGTCGCACAATTTGGTGATATGGCTTACTTAAGTCAGATCGTATGGACTGGATTCTTTGAGTTCAGATTAAAGGGATTTAATCTCTGATTGTAAGTAAGATCTGGTCTGATCATGTTTGATTGATTAGGGCTTGAGATCGGTAAGCTTCGATCGAGAGAGGTGATGCTAGATCGGAGAGATCAGGGGGCATCAGGAGATGAACGGTTAGATCATAAGCCTTGGGGTTCGATTTGGTCTAGACCAAGTGGCTTGAGCTATTTCGGTTTGGTTTGATGAACCAAAGCCGATTTGACATTTTGGATTGAACCGGTTCACAAATATGAACGCTTGGTTCAATGCCAAAATGCGTTTTGGGTTGGCTTGAACGCATGGCTTGATTGACTTCCATTTATGGAAAGTCATCAAGGGCCGGTTTTGCTTCAATGCCAAAACGCTTATGCGTTGAGCTCCTCACTTCAACGCCTTGATTCTTTTCGAGGTGTGGTTGACGAAGGTGTGGAGTAGACATCCAAGAGAAGCTCTCGGCCGAACGGATTCATCTCATCAAACCCTTTCCATTCGACAAGATAAGGCTTGGGTGTCTTGCTAGCACAAGAGATCTCAAGGAAGTGAGCATCTTCATCTTGTGTGTGGACTTGTGGAGGAGACCTAATTTGATCTCTTCTTCCAAGCCGAATTCCAAGCTTATGGCGTTGGTATGATTTCTCATAACTTAAGTTGATCATATAGTTTCATATGCGATTTTGAAACCCTATTTTCCGCCATGCATGCTAGATGCGCATGATTAGGGTTTCCCCCCCCCCCCTTTATGTTAGGGGTTCCTTCACCAAGATAATCCTTAACCATTATCTTTCAAATGATATTGAACTACCTCAAAACAATGCCAATCATCATTTAGAAACACAAGTGATCTCAAGTCAGAGGGAGTATACCACTTGCTAGTTTATAAGGATTATTCACATTGTGACAAAAACTGAATATCCTAAGTAGGGTCAGTCCAGTACATCCAATGCACCTATGCGTCTAAATCTTATTCCATGCTCGAAGCATCCTATAAGATTAGAACACATATTAGTCTCAATCATATCAAGGCTGTCTCATGTTCACCAAGATATCTCGACTAAGGACAATACTGCATGTCAGCCAAGCTGAAACACCAATGAGACATTATTCAGAAGTATACATACAGCAGCAGATAATGTAACAATCTGAATAACAACAATTGCCTTTATAAAACATAGTTTATACATGATACTGAAATTATCTCAAGGCCTCAAACATTAGCCTTAAGGGCATACCCCAACATCACGGGCGCCCCTTCCTTCTCCAGCCACAACGTTCACCACTACACTTCTCAATCACCGTTCCCAGCCAACCATCAAGCCACTGTTTCTTGTCCAACGCCACCCTCTTCCCATCAACTACCGCCGACCTCATCAAAGCGGCGCCCCTGCTTCCAGCTTCAACTGGGAATGGCAACTCCAAACTACGACCGCCCTTTCCTCTTCCGCCATTACTAGATCATGCAGACTTCTTCTGTTGTCCGCTCCTTCAATCAAAGCTGAAATCAGCTGCCGACGTTCTTCAATCTCACTCAAAACTTCCGCCGCCGCCTTTCTTCAATCCTCACCCGAAGCAGTCACTGCCCTGGAACGCCCGTAGCCTTCACGCGACGCCTTTCGCCGTTTTGAGGCGACGATCTCCCTTCCGCCATAACTCGTTTAATCATCATTAACCAGTTGCTGCTACGAGTTCGGCGATATCAAGCAGCCACGCCTTCAACACCTTTAGCTTTTACTGTCGCCTCATCCGTTCAACAATCCAGCTGCAGTTATCCTCTTGCTTCCGATTCCACAGTTTGCTGCCTTACATAAAGGAAGTTTCGAAAGAAATTTCATCCCCGCCGCATATATCTTTCCTTTCAATGACCTGCAGCTCTGGAGAAGAAGGAAGATTCATGATAAGCATATCTGCTCTGCTACCGGCATTGTTCACAGAAACGTGGCTCCATCTCTCTAATTTCTATCTCCAGAGCACTCGGCAACGAACTCTTTCACGGCTTCATCTAGCGAGGGCTTCTCTCGGCACTACTACATCAACTCCTCTGCCGTAGCTCTTGGTTCCATTAGCAGATCTGCACCAACGAGCTTTGCGCCCTATCCCTCTCCTCCACCTCCTGCAGTTCTTCTCCGCCAGCAGCCATCGTCCGTAGCTGATTCTAGAATTGCCAGGTTCTTGTTGATTTTGCTGCTGCCTTCTGTTTTCATCTATCAACTACTGCTGTTGCAATGGCCCCAATGCGTAAGATTGGAGCACAGAAGTCTACTATGCACATCCCAATGCCATTCCGCCCTCTTCGTCGGATGCTACACTGAGGCCACATCCTATATTTGGATTTTCCATGTTCAACACCTTCCATATTCACATGACGATGATGAAGATGACCCTCAAGAGGAATGTGCTGAGCTGAACATGGACAATGACTCCTACTAATCTTGTGAGTACCACGACCCATATTTTAAAATTTTGATCTTTACATGTTATGCATAGGGACTATGCATATTTCAAGTCTGGGAGATAGAGGGTTCACTTTGTCTCGTTTTAAAAACTTTTTAGATAATTACTGTACTTTGTGTTTCTTTTTGATACTTTTGTTTTGATGCTAGATACACCCTTGCTTTTCGATATTGGATTACACTCTGCGATTACTTTCACATACTGCTACTATTCTGATTTTTAATGGAAATCCTGATAGCTTCATTTTTTATATTGAATCCGTGGGATGAAATTATTATGTTCTGCTTTTTGGATCAAGGTTAGGAATTTCATTCGATTATCTTATTTGATGGAAAAAGATGTGACATGATAAAAGACATCTCTTCAAAACAGAAAGATTATCCAACACCAATCAATCAGAAATTTTTTTTTAGAATATAAAAAAGATAGAAAAAATAAAACAAAAGCAAACTCACAAATTTTAGAAATCGCAGTTCTGTCACAAATGTGAAAATCGAAAATCTGCAAAAAGAAAAACAAAGTTAAATCTAAAACAAATAAAACTTAGTCTAGCAATACTAACAACTATTTTGATATTAACAAAACTAAGGTCCCCGGCAACGACGCCAAAAACTTGATGTATCCCAAGTTGTTTGGCGTGTACCTAGGACTAATCCCCGGCAATGGCGCCAAAAACTTGTTATGATCCGGAAGTGCACGGATACTTCAAAGTAATAAAAATATCGAACCACAAAGACCTACGTGTTAAGTACCAAATAGATGTTTTCTCACTAGCTAAGCAAGCCGAATATGATGGAAGTAAACTATGCAGAAAAGTATGCTAAAAAGATAATCAGAGAGAAATAACTGGGACTAGGGTTTCATCCTCCTTGATTTTAAGGACTAGACATAAATAAAAGGTCGCCAGACTAATCTTATCATGATAAAGACTTAATTTACTTCATAAAAGGATCATCTCACTTTCGTGCAGACAATCATGCAGGGACCAATCCTCACTTTCGCGCAAGATCTATCCTTGGCTAAAGATAAGTAAATCATCAATCAAAGAAATCAAACATCACTTTCGTGCATCCGAATTCTAAGTTGATTGTCTCAAGTGGAATCTCAAGGATCACTTTCATGCATCCGAGACTAAACACAAGTTCTACTTATGGTTGTCCAACGTTCCGATCCTCACTTTCGTGCAAGATCTCTACGTTTGACAACTTGACTCTACCCTAGATTTAAATTATCATCATGGCAATAACATCACTAAAATGAAATAATTAAGAACTAACCTAAGAGAGTTCCTAACATGCAATTCTAGGGTTCCAAGTTCTCAAGCAAGTCACCTTTCGGTACTTATTGCGAGAACTCTAAAACATGAATAATAACATAAATCTATGGAGAATCAAAGACAAACAATCACATAAGTAGAATTATCATAATAAAACTATTCTGACGAAGGTAAAAAGTTATCCAATCATTAAGAAATCAAAAGGGATTACACCACATGTCCCAAAGATGTTTAAGCTTGCATGGAGGGAAGATTACAATAATTCATAGTTCAAAGTATCAGAAAATCAAAGTAAAGGGGGAAATCAACTTTACACCACAGCTGTAAAAGAATTTACAGCCGTAATTTGCCTCCAAAACACGCTGTGAACAGTGCTGCTGACGCTCCTTTATTGATTTCTCCCTCATCTGAGATCCTTCAGCTTTGAAACTTCTGGTAGGTCTTCCTCTCCTCCAGGCAAAGCTTCTGCATGAAAATCACAGCCGGAGATGGTCTCCATGCCTCTCGGTGTGAGAACAAACCCTAACCGCCTCTCTGTTGATTGCTCCCTCGATAGTGGATAAACATTGGGGCTTTTGATACGTGTGTCTTCTCCTCTTAAAGACGAAGTGGCAACAACTTTCAGATCTCAATTTGGAGCTCTGGATCAAAGTTATGGCTCGAACAAGTTTTAGCCCTAGAAAAGTCGCATGACCACATAGCAATTACGGCCGTAAAACATTTTACGGCAATGCCGTAATTTGTGCTCTATGAGTTATTTGTTAACATTACGGCCCGTAAACTTGTTTACGCCCCTGCCGTATGTTCTTTTGTATTTTTCTGGACTAAAATACGACTGTAAAAGGCATTACGACAGTGCCGTAATCTCTGAAATCTCTCGGGTAGAAAATCATATGGCATTACGGTACCGTTGTCTCCTTTACGGCAGTGCCGTAATCGCCATGAAAACTCTGGTCGGAAATCTCCCATAATTACAGCACCGTAAAGATGTTTACAGTAGGGCCGTAATGGGTCGAAATTCTCTGCCCGGTAAAACTTCCCATTACGGTACCGTAAGGAATTTGTTGGGGGTGCTGTAATGTGCTCTGAAGCTCCAAAAATTCTGAAATTTGATGTGTGATCTCCTTTTGATGATGTGAATACAATTATGTGTTTGGATTGCTCGAAAATACCTTAAAATTATGCCTTTTTGCCTGAAAATCATGAAAAACCAAAATAGAAGTAGACTTTGCAATATCTGATGATTTTAGCATGAAAACAAGTAAAATATCCTCAATTTGCCATGAAAAGATATACAAAATAATACAAAATATACTACATATTTTAGTGTCATCAGGAATCCCCGGGTTAAAAGAAAATGAAAAACAGCGGAAGCGAGCCCGAAACGAGATTCCTAATTCAATAATAAGGACCATCTTAAAGAATACAAAGGATGTGAAGAGGGCAGTACCTTATCAAGCAACGTTTAGGAGCGGCCGATGATGAAGACGCGCAAGGGCCTGTCCTCTACAATCGCTCACACACGGACTCCTCGAGTCCTCTCCAATCTCCACACTGGGTGCTAGCCCCAGAAGATGAGATCCACGCTTCTAGCCTTCTCAATTTGCGACAATGCCAAGGAGATAAAGGGGTGTTGGTGACAAGGAGTGGGTAGTGTTGGTGTATATGCCCTAGGACCTAGTTTTGGTCCATTACTATACTACTTGACGTTGATATTTTATATCATTTTGGCATTGTCATTATCTATATTTGCTTACATCTGCGATTATGAACTTAAATGATAATGTCCCTAGAGACAGATTGGATTTGTGCTCAAATGATTGTCCCCAGTCAATGTACCTGAGTAGATAAGGGCCAACTCTAGTACATGTGAGACTAGTAAATGGGCTGGTTAGGCACAAGGTGCTAACACAGGCATATGGGTATATTAGTGGTGGATGTACTGGACCGACCAGCTGTGAGGCAATGACTTGGTGTAACAAGTCGTCCTCACAAGTGATAGGAGATGCATCGATCCCTTGACTTGAGGTCATTGGCCATTCTATATGGTTAGGGATATGCCTTGATACTACCTAACGCCTTGCCGAAGTTGGGAGGTAATAACGGTTGTCATTGGGCATATCACGACCCATATGAGAAGGTCAATGAACAGACATAGGATTTGCCCCTTCCTATGGGAAGCATGATATCCATGGAGCTCTGCTATGGTTTTATGACTAAAAGTGTATGGCCATACCTAGGTGAGACCTGATTTAGTCATAGCCATGAGATTGGATAAAACCAAGTGGTGACACACTTGGCCAATCGGATATCAGTTCGGTAAAGAGACTGTAATGCATCTGTACCTAATTACGATGATGGGGATGTCGATGTCGATATCCATTCCGATGACCTGGGTAGCAGCAATGCACTGCTAGGTGCCACTCACTGCTTGTGGTGACCTTTGGTTAACACTGCCAGCGTCAGAGGAACCTACAAGGTCGCACACCTTGATACTCGAGTTCTCGTATTGATCGAGAAGTCTTATGATCGAGTTATTGGATAACTCAGATCTATTTTGGAGATTTCATCAGCGCCAATGGGCCTAATGAGATGGAAGAAATTTATTAGGGCCAACTTCCATTTACGGCATATTAACCATGATTAGCCTAATTTGACCTTGGGTTAAATTGGATTGGATCCAAGGGCTTGGTTAACATGTATAATGGACCTTGGGCTAGGCCCATCGTATAGTTGGGCTTACTAATAAATTAACTGGACTTAAGGAGAAGAAAAAGGTAGGCGCATGTTTAACCCTAGTTAGACTATGGTTAGCGCCTATGCCTTAATTAATATCATGTGATTTTAATTAATCATGTGAGATAAAATAGGGGCTAATTAATTGAGTCCTATTTTTGTGGAATTTAATGGGCTGATTTATTTGAATTAATTAGAATCCTAATTGGATTAGGATTTAATTAATTAAATAAATAATTGGAGTCCTAATTGGATTAGGACTTGATCAAGCCGCCCACTTGAGTCCTAATTGGATTAGGACTTGATTCCCTCTTTCTTCTCCTAGCCGCCCACTTAGTTTAAATTGTAGCCACCCATTAGCCGCCTATGGTCTCTATAAATAGAGACCCTAGCCGCCCCTCTCATGACAACAATACCCTTGGAGGCGTGATCACAAGAGAGGGCGACTTCTTGAGGGCGAGTGGCTTCTTCTTCCATCAAGGCCGAGAGCACCTCTTCCTCCTTTCCTCTTGGCACAAGGAGCATTGGTGTCTTGGCGGCTTGTCTTCATCTCCCCCTTCCTCCTTCCTCTTGGTGCATATTCCTTGGAGGTGGCGCAAGTGGTGTAAAAGAAGGACAAGGCTTGAATCTTCTTCCAGAGGCTAGCACCGGGCGTGGAAGAAGAGGACTTGAGGTGATCCGTGTGTGCGAGACTACACAGGGCGAACGCTTCGGCGCCTACTTCTACATCAGCCTCGCCTTGCTCAAGGTATTTTCTATCTCATCGTGTCGACTCCCTCGCTTGCAATCTTCACTAGGTTTTTGCGACCGGCTCGTTTCGGGGATATTGCTTCCGCTGTGCAATGTTTTGTGTAATTTCTATCTATGAAATTTGTAAAATATCACGGGGTTTCCCAACAGTGGTATCAGAGGGACTTGCGAGACTCGAACGATGTAATTTCATGCTTTTCCTTGCTCGCATGTCATATCTCAATTTTCGCAAATTGCATTATCACATGGCAAACGATTTTTCTAAGTAGGAAAAATTAGGGTTTCTTGTTTCTATCATCTTTTCAATCTCTTTTGGATTTTGGATTATATTTCTTGTATGATTTAAAGGATCAAAGGCACACGTAGTTTTGTCAATTAGGATGGGCATTGTGTCTTCGGACTGGCCGGGTCTCTTGATATGACAAAATTACCAGCTGAAAGGATCTTTGAAATCATCATGAAAGTTTAACCGCAAATAACCAAAAGATTTGTGATAAGAAGATGAGGAAAAGAGACTAGTTTTATGAAAAAGTAAAATTTCATATTTTATGTTTTACATGAGCAAGTAGAACTGCATGTGTAGATACCTTGCTTGTGCATAATGTTGTGATCATGAGTCAAGCCCCTTTGCATGCCTATGATGTATCTTTGTGAGGCCTGATGCACAAGATTCGCAAGCGCACGGCTTACCGATGTAGTACTTAAGATATCGTTCCCTCAGAGATGGGTTGTCAAGTACCAAATCTTCTAATCTTCGATAGCAAAGCAATTAAAAATCTTGGTTGGTGATACCAACTAAGCTAATAGTGCAATAAAATAAAGGTCCTACAGATATGAGAGAAATCAGAAAATCGGGGTTCACAACGTTAATCAACCTACATGCGAAATGAAAAGTACTACTTAGAAAATCTTTCGGAAACCAAGGGCATGTCCCCTTGAGCCGTACCCCTCTCGGGTGCACAACTCAGCAACTTAGTTAGTCTCCTACTCTCACGGTGGACAACTACACGATCTACTTAGTTAGTCTCCTACTCTCGCGGTGGACTAAGCATAAATAGATCATGTTGAAATAGGACAAGAAGATTCCCCAAGTGATCTCTAAGACTTTCGTTGATATCAAGTCTTCAAGTAATAGAGCACACAGGAATGATCTAGGAGGATCCATTGATTGCAATTCACCTCTCAGTTGTTATCACAATCAACTAAAGTGAAAACCGTTCTGGCCAAGAATCGATAAACACGAATGAAATAAACCAAGATCAAATGGCTTCGAAAGATGTCTCAAAAATAATTCTTAACATTAAGACTTATAAATCAAAAAGACAGGCTACGCCCAAATCCCGATTGAGGTTTTTACACTAATACATATATGGTTACGACAAGTACAAGCCTTTCGATCAGCACGTAAAGAAAACTGAACAAAGTAAAGATGAGAACAGAATTGAAAAAAACTCCTTTCTCTCCTCCTTTGTTGTCGCCTTCTTCTTCTTGAAATGACTCACGTTCTTCGTCACCACCGAACTCTGAGGTCTCGAGCATAGTACCTCCTCTCTCTTATTCTCCCGGAGCCCCAACTGGGCGCTCCCTGGGCCTCTGGGCGCCTCTCGGGCGCTCCCTCTTGATTCGGTAATCTTGAGTCCTTTATATAGAAAACCTAGTGACTCTTCGTATTCCGCATTAAATTCAGAATTAAATTCAGAATTAAACTCTAGATTAAATCCCCATTATGGCGTGTCTCTTCACATTATGCATTAAATCTCATCCATTAATTGCATGACTCTTCAAATTCTCAACTTAATTCTCATTCATTATGAGTCTTGATGGTGAATAAATAAACTCTGCATTTATGACTTTTAACGGAAATGCATTAATTGCAGCCTCATTAAATCTCGTAACCTTCGGACGATTAATTCTCATTTAATCCACGACGGCCGGTAATAAATTTTGGCGGCTACGGATAAACTCTTGCGCCAGATGCGAGATTTCAGTCGAGAGGCGAATCACGACCATGCCCGTAGTTTTCTTGTCGAGGGCGTGTTTATCCGAAAAGTTATTGTCGAAGAATTTACGATCGCGTCTGCCAATGCTCGTATAGAAATGGGTCCTTCATATAGCCAGTCAGAGAATTACGGTCGTGATGTAGATTATGGCCTCAGCCGTAATTCTTGAAATTACTTCCGTTTGCAACCATACTTCTTGTCGAGATTCCTGATTCACTTAGATATGTAAATATACATCCATGTAGCTCTAGAAGTGAGTGAATTGGCTTGTATTCAAGCAAACACGACAAGTAGTGAAGCTTCTGAAGAAAGTTAATGAAATAAGCTGGAAATAGATGTAAAAGCATGAAAATAGGTCTGGATTCACAGGTAAATATAGGTCATAAAGACTATATATATATGAGACATCAAAGTCTCCGAGACATAGACCATTGCTTGTCCTCAAGCATAGAAGAGTAGGTAAAAGTGGTGACCAAAAAGATGAAATCATGTCAAGCTTGTAAAATATTGTGTCCTAGGGAGATATCATTATGAACAAACCTCAGCAAGTCAGGGCATTCAGGATAATCATCTATCGTCAGGAATAAATGTGTAAAGATCCAAAAACCAAAGTCAGATAAGACTTACCTCCGAGAAATGCAGTAATCTTCTGTTTGGAGTACGCACTTTGTTCAAACCTGATTCAACCAAAGATACAAGTTGGAAAAAAAATCAATGCACACTTTATTTTTGTATAATTTTCATCCTCTGTCTCTTTTTTTTGTTTTGACTTCAACTCATGCCTTCGGTAGCACTGCCAATTTTTCGTAGTGCCAAGTAGAGGAGTCTGATTTTTTTTTATGGACTTCAACTCATATCTTCGGTACCACTGCCAATTTTTCGCAGTGCCAAGTAGAGGAGTCTGATTTTTTTTTTCAGAGGAGATAACAACCATCAGATAAGTGCATTGATCAGAACCAACAAGTAATAAAGTGAATCAAATAGATGGAGGTACGTACTTGCACAGAGAGATCATAAGCATTACTTTGAAAGTAAAAACTCAATCAAAAATCAGATAGGTCACTCCACAGTCCTTTTTCCAACAAAAGATAATCATACGAATTGCCTGACTTTGAACTAAGATTCAGAATATAATAATATCCCAAGGAGTCAATATATATATAAAAAATCAAGCTATCATGATTTCCAAAAATTAGAAATAATATCACCACTAATCTTCATCATATCATCAGAGCGTAGGATATGAAATGTATCATCAAAGCGCAAAGCATAAGTATTATGGTACTGCATATCATATTTTGAAAATGAACCCAACCCAAAATCTCCCAGACTTAAATTATGCATAGTCCCTATGCATAGCATGTAAAGAACACAAAATTTAGAGAAATGAGATGCAATACTCACAATATTAGTAAGAGTCATTGTCGGTGCTCGTCTCAGAATCTTCCTCGTGAGGGTCGTCCACATGTCGTGTGAATTTAGCAAGACATTCATAGAAGTTGGAGAAGCTATTGGCATTTGTGGACTTGAATAGAATTACGCATGAGAAAGCCAAAGACAGCATGCAGAGGTGGAATAGCTGAAGAAGCAGACTGGCAGGAGGGAATTGCATGGATGTGCATGGTAAATTATTGGGCAGCAGCTTTTTTTTTTCCCTTCAAGTATTACGGCCAGATCCATAATCTTTACCTAAACCTAAAAAAATAACACAAATTAGAAAAACAAATGAAAATTATAGAAATAAAGCACTTGGGTTGCCTCCCAAGAAGCGCTAGTTTATGGTCATTGGCTTGACCACAGAGTAATGTAGAGTTCAGAATGAATAAATTAGCACCAAGGAATGCATACCTTAAATTGTCAGACAGTGATATTAGGTATGGGTTTCTTTCAATAATTACCTAGGGTGCTGTCTCATATAGGTTTTCAAACTTTTACCATTCTCGAATCGATTCTTCAGTAAAGTGAAGGATTTTCACAAGAGTTTGAGTACTTTCATTATCATCTCATCCTTCACTGCTGGACTAGAATGTCGTCTAAAATTTCCACCTGTTTTCACACACAATAAGCAGCAAGTTGTAATAAGATGATCATCTCTTCTCAGGAGCTTCTATGACTTTTTAAAAAAAAATTTAAGCAACAAGTTGTAATAAGATGATCATCTCTTCTCATAAGCTTCTATGACTTTTTAAAAAATTTGGCTATGAATATTTCAAGAAGTCTATGCAGAAACAGGATTATGCTAACTAAAGTAAAACAAAGACAAGAAAACAAAGACAAGAAAGCATGATAAAGCTTAGTCTATCAATTCATAGAATATTTTGATATTAACAAAATACCATCCCCGGCAATGGCGCCAAAAATTTGATGCACAAGATCCGCAAGCGCACGTCTTACCGATGTAGTACTTAAGATATCGTTCCCTCAGGGATGGGTTGTCAAGTACCAAATCTTCTAATCTTCGATAGCTAAGCAATTAAAAATCTTAGTTGGTGATACAAATTAAGCTAATAGCGCAATAAAATAAAGGTCCTACAGATATGAGAGAAATCAGAAAATCGGGGTGCACCACGTTAATCAACCTACAAGTGAAATGAAAAGTACTACTTAGAAAATCTTTCGGAAACCAAGGACATGTCCCCTTGAGCCGTACCCCTCTCGGGTGCACAACTCTGTAACTTAGTTAGTCTCCTACTCTCGCAGTGGACAACTACACGATCTACTTAGTTAGTCTCCTACTCTCGCAGTGGACTAAGCATAAATAGATCATGTTGAAATAGGACAAGAAGATTCCCCAAGTGGTCTCTAAGACTTTCGTTGATATCAAGTCTTCAAGTAATAGAGCACACAGGAATGATCTAGGAGGATCCATTGATTGCAATTCACCTCTCAGTTGTTACCACAATCAACTAAAGTGAAAACCGTTCTATCCAAGAATCGATAAACACGAATGAAATAAACCAAGATCAAATGGCTTCGAAAGATGTGTACTTATGGTATAGTTTCTTTGACATATGTTAAAATAGATAATAATCATGCTGATTGCCTCATTAAAGGTTTGATTCAAACCAAAGTGATGGCAACGTCTAATGGAATGGGGATTAGTCCATAATGGACCCTTTTAGAGTAGCAACCCAACCTCCATGATAGGTAGACCATAGAAAATGGTTTAAGAGGTTGGCCAATGATGTGTCCGCAAGTGCACGGATATGTAGAAGTAATAAAAGATATCGAACTCACAAAGACCTACGTGTTAAGAACCGAATAATTGAATTATTACTAGCTAAGCGATCGATGTACGATGGGTATAAAATAAAATTGAAATAGCAAAAACTGTCATAGAAAATTGGAGAGAGAGAACTAGGACTAAGGTTTCATCTTTTCGGTCCATATTGTCATGTCTGAAATAATAGAATAATTAGATCAAAATAACAAGATGTAAATTAAGCATAAAAAATTTGGATTCAAGGACTTAGCTACTTGCATAGTCTAGGTTTCTATGTTTAATCTAAGGGTTCCAAGTTCGTAAATCACCTTTCGGTCCATATTACAAACCCTAAAACATATTAATACTTTAAAACTAATAATTTCAAAGTAAATAAATCAGAGAGGCAAAATTATCATTCAAAGTATAACTAATAAGTAAAAAAGCATTTAGTCATTATAGAATTAAAAAGGAATTATTCCCTTAGTCCCAAAAAGGATTTTATGCTATCATTGAATCGAAAACACAATAATATTCATTTTAAAAGTAATCAGAACTTGAAAGAAGAGAAATAAAAATTTTAGTGATTTTAAAGGGGTGTGATGGCTGCAATACAAACCGTCATAGCCCCGTGATCCTGATTTGAACAGTGTTTGCATAGTGAATCACTGGCGTCCCGCGATAGGTACTATAGCGGCACTAGATATATCATTGATTTCTCTTGATTTTGATCTCCTTTCTTCCTAAAATTTTTGGTGCATCTTCTCCTCCTTGATGCGCATCTTCCCTGAAATTTTCATAGCCAAAGATGGTCTCTGTGGCTCTTGGTGAGAATCCAAACCCGAGCACTGCCTGCTGTGATTTCTCCCTTGATTACTGATGAAAACTCATAATCTCCTAATAATATCTCTCTCCCCCCCCCCCCTTACTTATATAACAATTCTGTCATTTTAGAATTCCCGATTGAGCCCCTATTTTCCCTGATTTTGCTTCGAAAAATTCAGATTTGGAGTGCGATGGAAGACTCAGGTGCAAGCACAGCTATTTCCCCCAAATATCAGAATCACACCCCTGTGACAACCGCAGTTCATTTCGTCATAGGGGTGTGATGGCCAAAAATTTCAAATTTATCTCCTGAGCTCCTTTTTTCGTCCTGATTCCACTTTTGGCATCTGATTCACTCAAACCTTCAAAATTAAGCCCCTTTTTTCTTGAAAACATTGAAAAATAAAAGAGGTGTAGATTCCAAAATAATTGACTGAATTTACATTAAAAAGAAGTAAAATAAAGAATAAGATGACTAAAAGAGAATAATTTAAATATAAAAGGGTCACGACTCGTGAGGGTCATGTCTAGGGGTCGAATCCCGCTACAGACGGAATATGCATGGGGGGAACCGTGCCGGGATTCGAGGCCCTAGGCCTGACGTGTTATGGTCGGCCCAAGGGGGGCAGATTCACCGACTGAGGTAGTCCTAGGGGGCAGATTCGCCGACTGAGGCAGCCCAAGGTGGTAGACCGCCGACTGAGGCAGCCAAGGGGGGGTCGGGCCATAACAATAAAAGTTATATCCCATGTTTCTGGAAAACAATAATTGTAGAAAATCATAATTTCGATTTTCAAATTTTTAGGGATTTTTCTAGATTTTTTTTGAATTTTTAAAAGGTTTAAAAAATTGATTTTTATTAAAAACTTGATTTTGTGCTCGCGGGGGTTCGAACCTGCGTTGCGCCTGAATTCTTGACTCTGCCTAACCACCGGGCTAATTTGTGTTTTGTGATTAACACCGCACCGAGTTTTGTTGAGTTTAATTTAATCGATTTTGGGGACCAAGCGAACTCGTCGTCTTCCCCGTTGTTTTCGGCGACCGATTCTTCGGCGGTGACCAGCTATTCTGGGTCGCATTCCTTGTTATTAATTGAGGTCATCTGCTCCCCTTGGCGAGGCGAGAACCCTAGTAAGTCTTCGAGCCACGGCGCGCCGTCCGGAGCAAGAAATCAAGCTCGAACTAGTCGCCGGCGCAGCCTCGAGTTTCAGTTTTCCAGCACCCTCTTTGATACGTTTTTTCTGTTCTAGACCTATGATTTAGCTTCGTTTCGAGGTAAGAGTGTTTTCCGAATGTTTTGGCGAAGTTCTGTAGAGTTTTGGTGTTGTTTTCTGTATCGACGGCGGCGGCGCCACCGTCGATAGTTTTGGCGTTTGCAAAAGCTTCGGTCGTGCGTCGATAGCTCGCCGAAGCCACCACAGAAGCTTCGCTTCATCTCCAAATGTCTTCTGGTAAAGTCTGGAAGCGAATCGACGTTTGACGCGCTCTCAGGAGCTCGCCGGCGCAAGCGATGGACGCAAATCTAGCTGCCTTGCACGGCGACGATGGGGCGGCACGGGCGAGCGGGCCGGTTCGGTCTGATTTAGGGTTTGGGTCTGGTTTATTTAGAAATAAACCCGATTCGCTGAGTTTTGGAATTCATTTGGTCCGGCTCAACAAATTGAGCGGTTCAATTTCAATTTCGGCCCAGTTATTGAATTCGGACCGGTTCGACCTCGATTCGGTCGAATCTAGGCCGGTTCAGGTAGCCGTTGGAAAGGTTGTGAAATATCCCATCCAATGGTACCTAGTGTGTCCCTAGATGAGTTGTATACTTTATGGAATTTCAGTTTCAAGTTTCGGTTTGGTTTGGTTCAAGGTGATTCTAACCGGTTCACTACAATTCAGTCTGGTTCAGTGGCTTTTGGGTTTGGTTCACTAGATCCGAAGTTAGTTCCTTAAGTTTTGAGATGTTTCGCTTCTGTTGGTGATATCTGTTTTCAAGTTTGAATCTTATTTGATGAAGTTCATGTATAAATCTATGTTTTAGAGTGGTTGATCCAGTGTTTGGCTTGCTTCGTTTGATAACTAGTTTTCTTGGCTTTTCAAAGGTAAGACCTCAAACCAGATTTCTGTAGATAAAGGTTTGTTATCCTTGTTTCCATTGACTCAGATAGTATAGTATCTTGTACATATCAAAGATTTGCAAGTTGTTTATTGACATATCAATTTGTACTTTGTATACCAGTCAAGTATGTTTCTAGTATGTTATTGTTATCAAAATCCACGTTTGCAAATAGTATATCTGCATAACCAGTTTCAAGTATCCACGTGTGTGGACAGTTTTAGTTATCAAGTATCCACGGGAGTGGACAGTTGCATGTTATTGAGCACATACCCAGTAGTATCCACGTTGTGGACAGATCGGGGTCCCAAGTTAGCATGCACCGGGATTCGTGTTGCATGGTAGCGCGTGTGTTCACCATGTAAGGTGTGATACATCTTATCATGCGTATTCGGGGTGACGACCCCACAAGCGAGTAGGTATTGCTCACAATTGATTTATGCATGGTATCAGTTTTCATATTTGACATAGATAACCCAGTTGCACCAGTTTATCTAATTGCTCACAGTGGTTTCATTGCATGATATTAGCTTTTGTTTTTTTATCATAAATAACCAGTTGATTAAGTTTATCCAGTTGTAGTATAGTTTTTAGTTTACAGTTTTCAGTATTCAGTTGTTACAGTTTTATTGTTCATGCCTCTTGCTAGTTTCCCCTCCTTTGAATCTAAGGGACTACCCTTTCTTCTGGGGAGAGGCTTGCTCAGCAATGTTTTGCTGAGTGCGGTTGATATTGGAGGTACTGGTCTGGACTAAGGAAATCAAGGCATGGATTTCAAGTATTACTTGATGGCTTATTCTTGAAGATTGTGATTCTTGCACTAAATAGTTATTAGCTGAGATCTGAGTGTTGTAAAAAGTGTACTCTGATGTAAAGAGATTTTATAAAAAGTTTTTGTAGCAGTCAATCTTATGTTGTTGTTACTAGATTTTAAAGTTATATTAGATTGCTTTAGTTATATTCTTGTCTTGGTGTACTAGGGTGTAACAAAAAAAGACCTGAAGGTAGATCCCATATCGAACCAAACTCACACACATGCACACACAACTCGCCTCACCCCTCCGGGCCGGGTTGTCGTCGCGGGTGCAGGTGCAGGTAGATCACATGATATTTTGTCAGGGTAAATAATTTTAGCTTCTTTATTTTTGCCCAAATAATAATTTTGAAATACTATTTATAAATAATAATAAAACCAATTTACCCAGTTTTAATTAGCCATTAGCCTTCATGTTTAGAGGTGGGTGATTGAGGCATTATTTATTAATAGTCTAGATCTATTATTTTTAGATGATGCACCTTCTCTATAGAAGGAGAGGCAGCGCAGCATCTCCCATTCACTATATTCATATCTTGGGAAAAGAGATCCAGACTAAAACCTGTGCGAACTACGACAACATTCTAGGGGAAAGGGTAGGGTTTGAGCTTCTGCCCTCACAATATTGCACTCTTGTACCACCCACTTGGCCTATGGGGTGGTGCTCACATGATACTTTTGAAAAGTCTTTAACTCTAAATATTGTGTTCCATGTACCTGTGATCCATAGGAACATTGTTAGTGGGTCTCTCCTTTTCAAAAATGGTTTTAAAATTATGTTAGATGCAAATAAAGCTGTAATCTCCAATGGAGACTCTTTTATTAGAAAAAAGTTTCACTTGTAATGGATTATTTTAATTGAATATTATTTTTTAAAAAATTAGACACCGTTTCAGCCTCCCACTACCTTAATTACTAAAAATTTTGATAACTGACATGGTAGATGGGTAAACGTTAAATATCTAACAAGAATGAGATGCTTATGATTAATTCCTAAAATAAACTCAAACCCTAATGATAAATATGAGCTTTGTGCTCAAGCCAAACAACCTAGAAAACTATTCAAATCAATACCAAATAAAGAGACTGAACCTCCAGAACTAATCCATTCGGATGTTTTTAACTCAAATAGAGATCCTACTAGAGGTGGTAGTAAATATTTTATAACCTTCATAGATAATAGTACAGAATGCAAGGGATCATAACCTTCATCGATAATAGTTCGACCTCAGTCGGGCAACTCTAACAGGGCATGATGTTTTTAAAGGGCCATCGTCTTTGAGATAGTAACCTAGCACACACAACCAAAACTCGCTAAAAATGCAAGGGATTAATGCAAACCTGGGAATGACCTTGGGCATACATTGTAGTTTTAGGGACATGCTTCATTGGCTCTCAGGATGATGAAACAACTTATGGCCTCTCCGGCCAACTCAAAGATTCTATAGCTGCAGGCGATTCTCACAACTTTAGTAGAGAACAAGGAGAGTAGAATTTTGAGCAGAGGTAAGATAAGATTTCCCTCAAGTTTACTTTGTCGATTTGCCAAAAATAGAGATGAGTTACATAAAACCCAGTCACTGGAAAGAGCACATACAAGGGCGAGCATGTCATTGCCATTGCTACCCATTCTGAGTTCAATAAAATCTCACACAATTTAGATTTGAACTGAGTTCTCCTTTAGTTAGTTTTATTCCCATGAATTCGGCTAGGTCAAAGTTTTGTAGATTCAAGCCCTCGCCAGAGCAAATTCAGCGTGAATATACATTAGTTTTTATTTTAATTTATTTTTATTATAAAAATTTAATAAAAATAATTAGAAATCCTAGAATTTTTTAAAATTATAAAATATTGTTTTTGAATTTCTAAGATATTTTTGGATGCCTAGATCCAAAATTTGGGCATAACAATATATGTATGTATGTATGTATGTACCACTAGAATACTTTATTGAACTTCTAAATGAAGAGTTAAAAATATATTTACAAAAGAAAGTTCAAAACAATTACAGAGGTGTAATTCATTATTTTTCTTATAAATTACTAAATATTTTTATATGCATTATTAGTATATTTAAATAAATAAATTTAAATTATATCACAAAAATAACATTCTTTACTTGTTATTACTATAACATACATGAATTAAAATATATTATAGATTGTACAAGTTCAAGTAAAATTATGTTTCTTTCAACTTTTAGAAATGGTTTCGTGGTCATTTTTGTGTCTACATAGATTCCATACTTTTCCAACATGATTATCTGTGTTAATTATATAAATTGAATTTTTGACATGTAATATAAATAGCTATAATTCTTATGTCCTAATCTATGTTCCTATGAAGAAGAATAAACAATATAAATAGCAAGAATAACATTTATTTCATTAATAAATAATTTAAATATGCCATAAGTGGAGTATTATTTTCCCAAATACTATGTTTTTAATTACAATAACTTTGTATGCCTCTAAAACAATCTTAAATCCATTCTTATATTATAGGTTAGCATAAAGCAAGTTCATTCTAGTACCAAGTACATGAAAAGCATATGAAATTAAGTTCCACACTCTATTTCCACTATAATAGTCCTATGGTTTCTTAAATTTCAAGGGCTTGCATTTTTTTTGTCACATCCTTTCTTTACTAATATTATTTTATGTAGTTGGTTTTCTTTTATATAATATCTTCACATTAAAATTGTTTTGAGGAATTTCCCACATTTGGAGCAATAGAGACTTGGTTCACTTTTGAACCCCAAATTTATTTCATCTATGTTTTGATTATCACATTCAATTTGCTAAGTGTGTGGTGAACTTCTTTATTATATATATGTTTCACTAGAGTGTAAGATTTTCCTTCTATAGTCATTCCAATTTGAAGAGATTTTTAATAGTAGATTGCATTAGAAATTTCAATTTGCAAATTAGTCATTTTAGAAACAAGAGTCTCCAAAACTCTAGGTTGATCTATAATATGCAAAAAAAAAAAAGAAAGAAAGTTAATTTGAAGTATTTTAATGCCAATAATCTATATGTACTTTCTTCATGTGATTGTTTTTAGATTCAAGTGCATTATATACTGATGACACCGAAATTTATAGTAAATTTCATGTCATTTATTATATCTTTTTGTGTCATATTATTACTACTTTGCTTATTTTTATGCCTTTTTATCAAATATTGCAAGATATACTTCTATTTTGGTTTTTCATGATTTTCAGGTAAAAAGGCATGATTTTAAGGCATTTTCATGCATAATCAAATAAATAGAAGAATTCACATCATCAAGAGGAGATCACATGACAAATTTCAGATGAATCAGAGCTTTAGAGCAAATTACGGCACCCCCATTATGGATTTTACGGTATCGTAATTTCCCTGCACTCGCAGATCCAAATTACTATACTGCCGTAATTCCCATGAGGTACCGTATTTTGGGATTTTTTTGACCAAAGTTTTCATGGTGATTACGGCACTGCCGTAAAGAAGATCACGGTACCGTAATTACATATGATTTCCTACCCGAGAGATTTGAAGAAATACGGCACTGCTATAATGATCTTTACGGGCCGTATTTTGGTCTAGAAATTTACAGAAAAAAATACAGCCCGGCCGTACTAAGTTTCACAGGCCATAATTTTGTCATAGAGTTCACAGAATCAAATTACGGCACTGCCGTAAAGTCCATTACGGCCGTAATTTCTATGTGGACACGCGACTATTTTGGTGCCGAATCTTCCGCAGACCATAACTTTTGATCCAGAAGTTCAAATTGAGATCCGAAATATGCTGCAGACTCGTCTTAAAGAGGAGAAGATGCACGAAGTGGAAGCACCAATTTTTATCTAGTATCAAGGGAGCAATCGACAGAGAGACACTTAGGGTTTGCCCTCGCGCTTAGGATACCTTAGGGCGTGATTTTATACAGAAGCTTCATTTGGAGGAGAAGATGACACACCAAAAGTTTCAGAGCAAGAGGAGATCAGACGGAGGAGAAATCGATGAAAGAGCGGCACCGGCACTGTTCACTCGCATAATTACGGTGGTAATTTCTATTACAGCCGTGTTGTAACGTTGTTTCTCCCTTCTTTTCATTTTCTGATAATTCTAAACTATGGTATATTGTATTTCCTCTTTCATGCAAGTTTAAACATCTTTGGGACATGGGGTGTAATCCCCTTTGATTTCTTAATGATTAGATAACTTTTTACCTTCGTCAGAATAGTTTTATGATGATAATTTTACTTATGTGAATATTTGCACTTTGATTCTCCATAGATTGATGTTATTATTCATGTTTTAGAGTTCTTGCAATAAGGACCAAAAGGTGACTTTCTTGAGAACTTGGAACCCTAGAATTGCATGATAAGAACTTTCTTAGGTTAGTTCTTATTATTTGATTTTAGTGATCTTATTGTCATGTTGATAATTTGACTCTAGGGTTGAGTTATTGTTTTAGACTTGATTTGATCTTGCACGAAAGTGAGGATTGAGTCGTCGGAAAGCCATAAGTAGAACTTGTGTTGAGACTCGGATGCACGAAAGTGATCCTTGAGATTCCACTCGAGACAATCAACTTAGAATTCGAATGCACGAAAGTGATCTTTGAATTCTTTGATTGATGTTTTACTTATCTTCATCGTTGGGATAGATCTTGCGCGAAAGCGAGGATCGATCCCTGCATGATTGCCTGCACGAAAGTGAGGATCCCTTTAATGAAGTAAATTAAGTCTTTATCATAATAAAAATAGCCTGACGACCTTTTATTTATATCTAATCATTGAAATTAAGATGGATGAAATCCTAGTCTCAGTTTATCTCTCTATTTATCTTTACATTCTTTCGATTATTTACTTGCATTATATTCGATTTGCTTAGCTAGTAAGAAAACAATTATTTGGTACTTAACAATAAGGTCTATGTGGGATCGATATTTTCTTTATTACTTCGAGTATCCGTGTACTTGCGGACACTACAAGTTTAGGGACAACAAGTTTCTGGAGCTGTGTCAGGGAGTGACAATAGCCCAGTGCGCCAATATTTAGGTTTTGACCGCGACACCTGAAGCAAGTCTACCTACTTGTATTTAAAAGTGTGTCCTTTCGGATCACAACATATACCTCTTTTGTTCCCTATAATTTTGATATACATCATATAACCTGCTCGTAATAAAGTTGAGAATGTAATTTCTGCACAACATCTCGGGAAATTTGAAAACCTATTCATGTAACATGCCAAATAATAAGGCTTTCTCATGGATAGACCATGCTAATTGAAACCTAAGGCATCAAATGACTACAAAAACTCCTCTTCCTTTGGTACAATCAACTAAGCCCTTTTAGTTTTGGCCTTCTCATTTGGAATGCCACATGTCTACTACTAGAAAGCTGGGTAGAAAAAAAAAGAATGAAAGAAAGGTACTATAACCACTTTTGCTTTCATGGTATCAAAATATGTATGTACACTCTCTAGAATCAGCTATAAATTAGTGTCTAGGAAATAGAAAAGGTTCTTCATGGTGAGAAGCCAAGAAATCTAATCGTGTCGCTATGTGTAGTTTGTGCCATCGAACTAATGCAGTTTGATACGATTGTACAGTCATGTTATGATTTAAGTCTGCTTCCATCATGAAGAATGCCTCTAGAAATGTTAGAAAGATCTAAAATTCAATGTGGCTGGGAAATCTCTTTGAGAAACAAACACAGAGAATTATATTGAACTTGAATAAACATTGAGATTGATTCCATACTTGGTATGAAGTTGTTATGATATGCTGAATGCATTACTTCATTAAGATATCTTTTCTGATCCTGTCCAATCGTTCTAAACTTCTATAACCTTATGATTCGAATGTTTGAGAATGTTGAATTGATGGGTCACACATCTGAATTGAGTAAGGATTGCATGCTAGTGGTGTATGATGACACCAAGATAGATATATAGTATATTTTGTATCATTCTATGTATCTTTTCATGCTAAATTGAGGATCTTTTTGCTTATCTTTATGCTGAATTAATCAAATATTGCAAAGTCTACTTCTATTTTGGTTTTTCATGGTTTTCAAGTAAAAAGACATTATTTCAAGGCATTTTCAAGAAAAATCAAACACATAAAAGAGTTACCATCATCAAGAGGAGGTCACCTAAGAAATTTCACGCAAAATGGAGCAACTCAGCAAAATACGGCAGTGCCGTAATCCATTTTACGGTACCATAATTTCAGACAGTACCGTAAAATCAGAACACTACCGTAATTTGGAGGATTTTCCGAACAGAAAGTTTTTGTAATTTTACGGCACTACCGTAAAGAATTACACTGCCGTATTTTTCAGCGCTTTCAGAACAGAAACCTTTGCTGATTTTACGGCACGGTCGTAAACGATTCTACAGTACCGTATTTCCCAGGTGATCCAGACCAGAGAACTCGTCCGATTTTATGGCACCATCGAGAAATATTTTACGGGCCGTAATTTTGACTTTCAGTGGATAGAATGAAAATACGGCACTGCCTTAAATTCTTACACAGTCATAATTTCCACTCAAAATCGCAAGTTTTCCATGGCTGAAACTTGTTCGGGCCATAACTTTTGATTTAGAGCTCCAAATTGGAATCCGAAAGTTGCTGCCACTTCGTCTTTAAGAGAAGAAGACACACGCACCAAAAGGGGGGACTTTTATCAAGTATTGAGGGAGCAATCACCAGAGAGGCGGCTAGGGTTTGGCCTCGCACTGAGAGGCGTAGAGGGCACTCAATCCTTGATTTTCACACAGATGCTTTGCTAGAGGAGAAGACAACATCCTATAAGTTTCAGAGGAAAAGGAGTTCAATTGGATGAGGAATCAACAAAATCAGTGGTGACAGCACTGTTCATCGAGTTCTGCTTGCAAAATACGGTTGTGAAATATTTAACAGCTGTGCTGTATTTTTTAAAACCCCTTTTCTAGTTGATTTTTGATCATCTAAATTTATGGATTATTGTATTTTCTTCTCTGTGCAAGCTTAGACATATTTTGGGACATGGGGTGTAATCCCCTTGATTTTTAATGATTAGATAATTCTTCTTTTTCGCCATGATAATCTTCGTTGTGATAATTCTACTTTTGTGATGATTTGTCTTTAACTTTCCATAGATCTATGTTATTATCCATGTTTTAGAGTTTTCGCAATGAGACTGAAAGGTGATTTGCTTAAGAACTTGGAACCCTAGAATTGCATGTTAAGATCCCTTCCTTAGGTTAGATCTAATTTGATCTGTTCTAGTAGATTAATTGCCATGTTCAATAATATTGATCTAGGAGTGAGTTATTGTGTCAAACGTGGAGATCTTGCACGAAAGTGAGGATCGAAACATTGGAAAACCCTAGGTAGAACCTGTGTTGAGACTCGGATGCATGAAAGTGATCCTTGAGGCTCCACTTGTGATGATCAACTTAGAATTCGGAAGCACGAAAGTGATCCTTGAGTTCTTTGTTGATGGTTTACTTATCTGTAGCGTTGGGAAAGATCTTGCGCAAAAGCGAGGATTGGTCCCTGCGTGATTGTCTACATGAAAGTGAGATAATCCTTTTATGAAGTAAATTAGGTCTTTATCATAGCAAGATTTGATTAACGAACCTTTTATTTATATCTTATCATTGAAATCAAGGAGGATGAAACCCTAGTCCCATGTTTATCTCTCTGATTGTCCTTCGTGTTAACTATACTGCTTACTTTCATCATATTCGGTTTACTTAGCTAGCGAGAAAACAATTATTTGGTAATTAACAATAAGGCCTCTGCGGATCGATATTTTTATTACTTTGATAATTCCGTGCACTTGCGGAATTCTATCAAGTTTTTGGCGCCGTTGCCGGGGACCTTAGTTTTATTAATATCAAAATAGTTGTTAGTATTGCTAGACTAAGTTTTATTTGTTTTAGATTTAACTTTGATTTTTTTTGTTTTTTCAGGCTTTGGATTTTTACAGTTGTGACAGAACTGTGATATCTGAAAATTTTGAATTTACTTTTGTTTTTTGTATTTTTTGAAAAAAAAATTGACTGATTGGTGTTGGATTATCTCTCTGTTTTTGATAGATCTGAAAATTTGTCTTTTCATCACAATTCTTGGGCATTTCAAAGAAGTAAGGTATACATGCCACAAGGTGAGCATAAAGATTATTCACAGCTTACTCTTCCAGAAATAAGGAAATTACACTCTCTTCCTCTTATTTATTGTAAAATTTGTAAAGGTAATGATCATTTTTTTGATGAATGTCAATTTAGAAATCATGCAAATCCCAATTTACCATGTTTTCAAGATGATCATTATTATTCTAGTTGGAAAAATCAAACTTCTTTTTATGATGATTGCTCTGATCATGTTTCTGTGCCATGCTTTGATGATACTGAAAAATCTAGCTTAGAGATTATGTTTGAAAAACTTATGACTAATCAAAACCAACTCATGACAAATAGAAATAAAAAGTTTCAAGATCTTAAGGGGATGATTAGTCAACTTGCTTCTTGGATAGAATCTTTGACTGTTAATACTGAATTGCTAGAAACCCAATGCACAACAAGCATGTTTATTTAAGTTTGAAACTGAAGAACTTGATTTAGAAAAATCCCCCTCTGATTATAATTATTTTGAGATTGAGCCTTATGTGAATTTTCATGAATCTCACTCTAATTTTGATTGCTGTGAAATTGATTCATCTGATAATTTATTTGAGGAAAAGGTTAAGACAATTGAAATTGAAAAACCTTCTTTTGATGATAATTCTGATTTGATGAAAACTTATTTATGGTTAAATCTGATGAGCATGATGAAGGTTCAAAAATTAGAGGCATTGATGACCCCCACTGTGATTTTGGTGATATTTTTGAAATTAATGATAAATCTCTTGTGGTCAACTCTGATTCTATTAATTCTTTTTCATATGATTCTGATTTTGACTCTTCTGATGATGAATTATTTGTGGGGAAGCATGAGGAAATTGATTTTGAAGAGTCTCATCTTGATTTTGATAATGATTTTGATATTGATAAACTATTTGATTGTGAGCATGAGGAACCTGAAGATGATTTGAAGAATACAAATATCGATGAATCTCACCTTGATGCTTGCCCCATATCTATTGTTCACTCTTCTAATCTTTTTGAAAAATCATGCTTTATTGAGGAATCCAATGAAAGACATAAAAATTATTTTGATGATCCAATACTTGATTCTTTTGATCAAAGTCCTTTTCTTATTGCTATTGAAAATATTAATCTGAAGAAAGGACTCATGATTTTGCTTTTTGATAAACATAGGAAGATCATAAAGATTTCTTTGAGTGGATTTGAGAAGTATGATTTTAATTTCTGCATATTTAAGAAAGCCACTTTGATTGTGATTTATATGAATTTCTGGATTTTTGGATTAGTGGCTAAACTTTTAGGACAAAGGAAATGCAGAAAATTGTTTGCTCTTTATTTTGGTACTGATTTACCTGCTTCACCATGATATTGATTTTTGGTCAAGCTAATCACCTAAAAATTAGCGATTCTTATGAGGCAACCCAAGCACTCTATCTTAGCTTAGTTGCTTTTATTTTAGTTTATTTTTAGAATTAATTTTTCTTTTTATTTTGCAGGGAAAATAAAATTTTGTGCAAAATACGGCACTACCGTAATCCACTTTACGGTACCGTATTTTTGGTCTGATTTCCACCCGAGATTTTTTGGTATTTTACGGTACTACCGTAATATTTTTCACGGTACTGTATTTTTAAATCATTTTTAACCCGAGAGTTCTTTGTAAATTACGGCACTGCCGTAAAGCATTACATGGTACCGTATTTTAACTCTACAATCTGCTTATTGAGTAAGTGTTTTCTCGCTGTGATTTTACGAAACTGGATGGCAAAAATTTTAATCTTTGGCACGCATGGAAGTACTCATCTTTGTCTATCATCTAGATATTTTTTCTGAATTTTAAAGTCCACGGATCATTATAAAACCCATAGCAACTTTTCGATTTTGATTAATTTTTGCAGCAGTTTTTTCTGACTGTTATGACTAGTGCTTTTGCTACAGCTTTTTAAGATGCTTAAATAACTTAAAACCCAGTTTTTCACTTGGAATTGAAAGTTCGTGTGTCATTCTACCTTGTGGATTAATTATTTTCATGAAAATATTTTCTGATCATTCTAGGACACATAGCAACTTTTTAAATCTGATTAACTTTTGTGTAGTTTGTGTAGTTTTTAATCTGAGTAGCCTTCTTTCTGTTGGTGCCCTAATTTTCTGATAGATTTTGATCCTTTAATTTTCATACCTCTGAAAAGAACATATCTCATTCTATTACATGGTTCTATCCATTTTCTATTTGGATCATTAAATTTTATTCTAGGGTATGGCTACTTTTCATTAAAAATTCAAAAACTGCACAGTTTGCTTTCTACCAGTTATTGCTTATTTTGCATCCAGATTCAGAAATCTTAAAGAGCAACTGTCTTCCACCTCTAGCCACCACTGCATCTGCCTCTGACATCACTATATGCAGCGGTCGACACTGGATTATACCTTCTGCAGATTCTTACTTCTTCTACTGCCACTTATTCCATTTATTTTATTTATGCAGTAGAATATTCATTAGTGACTGAGTTTCTATTTTTGCAGTGCTATCTCTTGCACCACAGGCCGACGATCTCACCTCCTGGACTGTAGTCTTCAGCAGGCCACTGGAGATTACTCACTTTACTGTCGGCACGAGCACATCATTGCTAGCAGCTTTTCAGCTAGCATATATTCCACCTCTCCTTCTCAGCTTTTTCCACTAGCACTCTTCAGACCTCTGGCAACATCTCTGATTCTCCCTTGAGAAAATTATTTTTATCATTATTATTTTTAAGACTATTTTTGATCTGAACCTTATGTACCTTAAATTTTGCATAAAATTTTCAAAAGGCATATCTTTGGACCCAGCTGCATTGGCCTGACAATGATTGAGCATGATCTATATAGTTTTGTGAGTATCACTTGCATTCTCTTATTAATGACTATTTCTTATAGTGCATCTTTGACTTTATCATATTTATACTACTTATTGGTTTTCTCTTGAAAAATAATTTTATGGATATATGGAACTCATTGTTTTGATGATGATATTATTCAAATTTGTTGTTAAAATTGATGAAAGCATATGATCCTTTTTCTATTATATGATGGCATGATTTATTGATAAAATTTGTATTGATAAAATATCTTCCTTGATGATGTGAGTATTTATACTTGTAATTAGAGAAAAACCCTATCATGTTAGATTTATTCGACGACTCCAAACACGGGCGTGTCTCCGAGCATGGGCAAGTCGTGTTCTCTTCTGTTCATTCTGACGAACCCGAACACGGCTGTGATCCTCAACACGGCCAGGCCGTGTTCGCGCCTGAAGACCTGAAGGAGCCTCGACGACCCCGTTTCGACGTACGTCACCCTCCATACCATGTTGCTGCACCTCATGATGATCCAAAGGAGCCCAACAAGATGATATTACGGCGGTCCCAACGCACCTCTCAACCTCCGGATCGCTTTGTGGGAGTTGTTAGCCCATTACCAATCCATACCGCGGTGCTTCCACCCAAGAGCCTTGCAACCCAACCGCATGAAGGCTTAGTCCAAGATGGGCCGCACAATCATCTCAATAATATGGCCCAAGAGCACGCAACGACGGTCGTGACCCAGCCCACAACATCGAAGTTCTGCTGTTTCATCACGGCGTGCTCCGAACGCGTCTAACCACCTGGCCGTACTATAGGATGACAGGTTAAGAGACATGTTGACACACTCTGCAAGTGCACGAAAATGTCGAAGTTATACAAAAGATATCGAATCCCACAGCGAACAAGGTGAGTACCAGAAAATCTAATTCTTGGAATCTAAGCTGATCAAATCGTGGTTTTTGGAACTTAAAAACTAAGACTAAGCGAAATCGTAAGCAAGAAATTAAACAACCGCGGCAGGAAAAATATATGAGAGAGAATATCAGGGCTTTGGTTTCCACCACTCTGACGATTTTAATTGCGTTAAGAAATAAATATCTGTTACATGGATTTACAAATATGCATAGGGAATCTACCCTATGGTACAAGGTGCCCTCTTTCGAGTGTACACCCCGGTATTTACCTAGAACATCTCCTACTTTCGCGGTGGATCGTTCTAGACAAACCCAATGGATTCCGTGGTAGATTATAGACCCTCGAGCGAAGAACAAGCACTTTTGTGTCGAGCCTTCGCAAGATTCACAAAGAGGTTCCGTCGTTACAATTCTACTTTCGTTATGAACTGTAATAACTATGACATGATAATACCTGGCCAAAGTAAATATCGAGAAATTAATACTTCAAGTGAAATATGCTCAGAATATGATCCAAATAACAAAGTTAACACATGAATTGCAAAATAGAAATCGTTAGAGGGCTTCAACCTAGCCCTGAGATAAAGTTTACACTACAACCATCGTTGAATCACTAAAAATTATCTCTTTCTACATAGGAAATCATAGGAAAGGGTTTATAAGAGGGAGGAGACAATGAACCGAAAGAAATAAACATGAATCACTAAGTTCCGATGGTTGAATCTCCAGAAATCGCCTCGAAGTCGGTTGTTCACTGCCGTTTTCTGCCCTAGCTGCTTCGTCGCAGGATTGCCCAATAATTAGGTAACATAAATTGGGGCTTTTATACTCTATTTTTTCTCCTTCAAATCTGCTTTCCATAGAGTCCTCACTTGCCAAATTTGGACTTAAATCGGGTCTGAAATCAGCGAAAAACTGAGTGAAGGTTGGGCTGTCCAGAAAGCATCATAGGTGAACCCCGCCGGGTTCACCTGGTGGTGAAGTGTTCTATGTAGTTCTGTTGCGAAATAATCACAGGTGAACCCCGCCGAGATCACCATCCAGTGAAGTCCATGGTATATTTTTGCGCAGGTTTTGTTAGATAGAATCACGGGTGAACCCCATGGGGTTCACCTGCTAGTCAAGCGTGCGGTGAATTTCAAATATCCTTGACATCATCGGTGAACCCCACCGGGTTCACCAAGCAGTGAAACGCGCGGTGAGTTTCATCCTTTGGCAAGATCACCGGTGAACCCTGCCGGGTTCATGTTGTGCCCGCAAGTGCATGGATACTTGAAGTAATAAAAATATCGAACCACAGAGACCTTATTGTTAAGTACCAAATAATTATTTTCTCACTAGCTAAGCAAACCAAACATGATTGAACTAAAATATGCAGAAAACACGCTAAAGATGATCAGAGGGAAAAACTGGGACTAGGGTTTCATCTACCTTAATTCTAATGACTAGAAGGAAATAAAGGCTGTCAGTCTAATTTTGATATGACAAAGATATAATTTACTTGATAAAAGGATTATCTCGCTCTCACGCAGACAATCATACAAAGGACCAATCCTCACTCTCATGCAAGATCTATCCAATGCTGTAAATAAGTAAATCATTGAACAAAGAACTCAAGGATCACTCTCGTGCATCCGAATTCTAAGTCAAACATCTAAAGTGGAATCTCAAAGATCACTCTCGTGCATCCTGAAACTCAACACAGGTTCTACTTAAGGTTCTCCGATGACTCAATACTCAATCTCTTGCAGCATCAAATCAAGTCTAACACAATAACTCATCCTAGATTCAAATTATTAACATGGCAATAAAATCAATAAAAATCAAAATTCGAAGAACAAACCTAATCTCTTACGATAAGTTCCAAACTCGATGATTTCTAGGGTTCTGAATTTCACAATCAACCTCTCAGTCTATTTTGCCAAATTCTAAAACATGCTGATATTTATAAAACTAAGGAGAATTAGAGACAATCATCACATAAGTAAAATTATCATAACAAAACTATTCTGACAAAATAATAGTCATCTAGTCATTAAAAATCAAGAAAAATTACTCCCCATGTCCCATAATATGTCTAAGTTCGCATGGAGGAAAGATTACAATAAACCATAGTTTCAGTGCGAATAGAAATCAAAGAAAGGGAAGAAAAGTTACAAAATAGGGTTGTAATTGAATTACAACCCGTAATTTCGCGTGTGAACGGTGCTGCCACCACTGTTTTGATGATTTCTTCCTCGATCGGACTCCAAACGCTCTAAAACTTCTGGGGCGTGCTCCCCTACTCTAGATAAAGCTTCAATGTAAAAATCACTACCTGAGGTGTCCTCTATGCCTCTCGGCGTGAGGCCATGCCCTAAGGACGTCTCCCTCGATTGCTCTCTCAATTCGTGATAGAAATTCGTGCTTTCACTTCGTGCGTCTTCGCCTCTTAAAAACAAGTTTGTCACTTCTTTCGAATCTCAATTTGGACTTATGGATCAAACGTTATGGCCCACACAAGAATCGGCCCGAAAAAGTCACGAATTTGGTTTAAAAATACGGTGCCGTATTCTGATTACGGCAGTGCCGTATTTTCCTGTAAGTTCTGGGCAGAAAATACGGTACCGTGACAATGTCACCCGAATATAAGGCAGTGTCGTATTCTCGCTGAAACTTTCTGGTTGAAATTGCTGAAAAATACGGTATCGTGAGGTTTCATACGGCAATGCCGTATTTCACCCAAAACATCTACTGAGAAATACGGTATCGTGAGAGTTTGTCCAGAAAATACAGTAGTGCCGTATTTTTGCAATTTGGCTTGTTTTGACTTGAAATTTGAGGGGTAGCTTTGTTTCAACGTCTGGAATCCATTGGTGTGCTCAAATCATTCAAAATCCATCAAAATATAGCACTTTTCACTTGAAAATGATCAAAAAGAAGAAATGGTGTAGATTCTACAATATTTGACAATTAAGGCTTAAAAACAAGCAAAAGAGCATAAATATGACACAAAAAGACAAATGAAATGACACAAAATATACTATAAATTTTGGTGTCATCAGTTCACCTGGTCGTGAAGTCCAGAAAAAGCTCCGATTGAGCCCAAATTTTACGGGCAGCTTCGTCTTCTCATAAGGAATCACCCCATGCTCTCAGATTCTTCAAAAAGACTTCAAAATTGGATGATTTTACCTGAAATTCAATAAGACAGACGAAAAGTGAAGATTTTGAAGTTTTTAACTAAATAAGCCTTAAAGGAGTGTAAAAAATAATCAAATTAGCCCAAATTCATCATGGAATAATAATAAAAATCACTATAAAAATGCTAGGCATCAAATACTCCTCAACTTAAATCTTTGCCTATCCTCAACTAATAAAATAAGTTGAAATACATGCTTGGCATAAGAATAATCTTTTGTGTTGAAGTTTGCACCCAAGTTTAGAAAAATACTCTTTTTAGCAATCCAAGGTCTAATCAGAAGAAATCAACTAAAAGGAGTGTCTTAAGCATTCACCAGTTTGGTCCTACAGTTTCTATACGTCAACCGATTCAGAAAGCAGTAAACATGGGATTCAATCAAAGCATACACAACACTCATCTCATTCCTATCCTTCCAATTCATAATGTTGGGGTTAACTCAAATGTTTTATTCGGGATATGAAACACTGATCATTACATTAGACTTTAACTCATATCATTAGGTACTATTGCCAATTTTTCGCAATGCCAAGTCGAGGAGTCTTTTTATTTCAATTCACAATTCTTAGATTTCAACTCGTATCCTTCGGTACCACTGCCCATTTTTTGCAGTGCCAAGTAGAGGAATCTAAGTGTGATTTTTTTTTTTCACGCGAAATATTTCAGAGGTCACTATATCCTTTCCTTTAACAAATGCAGTGTTTCCCCAATAATAGAAAAGAATTCAAAGTCTGAAAAGAGAATATGTATCCTAAAATAAATCGAATGTAAATTGCAAGCCAAAATCAATTGAAGAATCATGAAAACGTTTGACTCACTAAATGAAAAACCTAAAATCAATCCATTTAGAGAATTTATAATTCATAGAATATATGGACATGACTATTGAGTAAATTTCCAACAAGTACTACATTCAACATGTCTTGATAAATTCCAACCAATCATGCATTTAACTTTAAGAGTTTTGCAAAGCTATCATTAGACAAGACTAGCATGATAGGTCAACAATGAATCTTTCTTCACAAAATTTGCAATATATGTTTTAAAACATCTTCGTGTAAGCTCACAGATTCACACAACATGTAACATAGATTGTAGAATAATACTTACACAGAAAAATAAGCAGTTCAAACATGTGTGTTATACACTGCAGAGGGTGGGGCCTGTAGATGTGGACCAGGCCCACGATTAGTGGCATATAAGATACAATGCCAATATCAAAATAACATCCATCAGAAAGTGTCATAACAAATCCATAAAGAGTCAGAACACAACAACCAAACAGAAGCTGGAGTAAAGATAGCTCACCCTCTCTAAAATGTTGCATAGTCCCCTATGCAATGTCATATATGTGAGAGGAGAAGGTGGCGGTGTCAAGTCCGGATGGAGCTAGCGCCTCTTGCGCGATTTGGAACCAGAAGTTCGGGAGCTCCTTCCCTTACCGCGCGAAGTGTAATCGGGCTCGTCCTCCTCATCTGAAGAGACCGGAATGTTCTTTATGTTCTCCTCATTGAGCAAGAAGAACCGGTCATCCAGAGCAGATAGCTTCTCCAAAATCGAACCCAACATCTTGTGCTGTCGTTGCATCTCGGCTTCATTAGCTTCCCAATAGGAGGCTTGCTCCTGGCATATAAAGGAGATGGAGGAATCCATCTGATCAATAAGCTCGCGCTACTGAAGCTGCTCCTCCCTCATCTCCTGAAGAATGCCCAACATAGAATCTGAGGAGGAGCTGCCAAAGAAGAACGCGCCTGGAGCTAGTGGTGCAGTGTCTATAGGGTCTGGTTGAGGGTCAGCAATTGGCTTGATGTGCCAGTTCTCTCGAACATGCACAGTGGTGCACTCTGGATTAGGCAATGGCATGCAGAACTGGCTATCCTTGAATGTCATGCAGTAGGCATCACCCCGGCGGACGATGAGTTTCATGGAGACGCATGGCTCGATCTCGAGCCTGTTGTTTCCACTAGCCTCGGCTGTACCGTAGGGAATGACCTCAAGAGAGACTGCAAGAGGAGTGATGAGACCGCCAATGACTATTGCGCCCTTGCGGCAATGCGTGATGCGGCTAAATTGCTTTGCCAAGTAAAATCCAAAATCGACCCTGAAAGAGTGAAGCATTCACCATAAGTAAAACAACTCTGACTGACGTACCATGCCGTCGCTCTCCCCACACCGAAGATGGTATGGGCGAGTATGCGATGGACGTATCTGATGGTTGGATTGCAGATGCTTGAAGCCTTGGCGACTCTGGCTGAATAGAAGTGCTCATTTGTAATCGATGCCCAAAAAGCTTGCTCGTTGAACTCCACCGGGGCTTTGCGCGTGCAAGATTCCGGGAAACCATAAATCTAGTGGAGTTGAGAGAGGGAGAGACTATGTTCGATGTTCCCTAATTTGAAGGAGATGCGCCTTGGATCATCATCGACTATGGCAGCAGCTTTCACATCCAACGAGCTGAGGAACTCCAACATTATTCCAATGTACGTGGGGCAGGCGAGCCTTAGGAGCTGCTCCCATCCAATATTTGAGTACATCCATTCAACATCATCCAAAAGCCCTAGCATAACTAGAGTGTTTCTATCCAAGTATCGGGTGTTGGTCAGCTGACGATGGAGAAGATGCTCGTAGTTCTGCTCATGCTCCACGTTTCTGAAGATAATGCCAAACTCATTTAGCGGAGACACATATGCCTGAGGCTGCCGAGCAGAATGGCATGCTGGATGTCTGGAAGAAGAGGAAGGTTGTGCCGGCTGGCTAGCAGGAGCGGCTTATGACGGCGGAGTTGGTTCGTGTGGGATGAACTAGTCGTCCTCTGTGGAAGAGTCAGATGTAGGTTGTGGATCGCGGCAACGGGAGGCGATCACCTTGTGCCTCGGAGCCATTTGATGAGATTACCAAAGAGGATTAGAAAATAACCAGAGAAAAGTCGCCCGAGCACAAGAGTAGCAACCGATCGAAGAGGCGGAAGTAGAGAAATCGTGAAGCAAGGAAAAACCGGAATACTAATAGGGAGGATCGGATCTGGGCTGTGCGGACCTCACCGGAGATGCAGATCATGAAGAAGGAAGGTCCGTTGAAGATCTGAGGGTGAGAGGTCATCTGGAAGATATGGGATCTGGAGCAGAGGGAGCGGCGGCGGCGTGGAACTGTGAAATCCCTACCCATGGTTTAGGGCGAACATGGGTAATGCTCCAATAAAAACACGGGTGAACCCAACTGGGTTCACCTACCCATGACGTACACAGTGCACATGTGCTCGGTCTGATGCAGTTGTCTTAATGGGTGAACCCTGTCGGGTTCACCTAGCAGTGAAGTGCTCGGTAAGTTGCTGAAAAATCCAGAAATAATATCCACGACTCGATATTGCCGGCTTCATCTTTATTTAACGAAGATATCCCGCGAAACATTGTTCCTCAGATTGCGTAGTGCACTTTACAGGTGAACCCCATGGGCTTCACTAAAAATTCACCAAAAATCTCCCGTTCACATAGCACATCTGCATCAGAAAAGTAAACCTCTAATCAGTGTATATCAAGATCAAGATTCCCCAAACTAAACTAGATAAACAAGAGAGTAGAGTACTCAACCATGATAAACTAAAAACTGAATGACAAACAATGCAACTAAAAGAAAATGAAAACAACGAGAAAACTTGGGTTCCCTCCCAAGAGCGCTAGTTTTAGGTCAATAGGTCGACCGTAGAGTCATCAGGTCATCAAATCAGAGGGGGTCAAAAGGGGCGAGTGTTGGTGTATATGACCTAGGACCTAGTTTTGGTCCATTATTGTACTACTTGACTTTGATATTTATATATATCATTCTAGCATTGTCATTTATCAATGTTTGTCTACATTTGCGATTATGTACTTACATGATAATGTCCCTGGAGATAGATTGGATCTGTGCTCAAATGATCGTCCCCAGTCGATGTACCAGAGTGGATATGGGACAACTCTGGTACTTGTGAGACTGGTGCAGGACCCCTTTCGTGAGGGGGGCGAAACCCATAGCCATGTAAATTTCTTTTTCGGCAGCGGAATTAGGGTTTCATAAGGATCGCATACATCATATATGATCAACTTAAAATTGTATAGATCTTAGATGGAATCATACCATAGCCATTGCTTGGATGGCGGCTTGGAAGAAGAAGGCGATAAGGCTTTCCTCCAAAGATGACGCACACAAGTTGAGTGGTCGGCTACTCCTTGTGACTCCTTGTGCTAGCAAGGATCTCCAAGTGTCCTTTTGTGTGTGGAAGAGAAGAGATGAATCTTCTATGCTGATTGAACCTTCTCCTTTGGCGTGAAGATCACCCAAGACGAGCGCAAGAGCACAAGTCGGCGAGAGAGAGCGAGAGAGTAACCCCCACATTCGAAAACGTTGGGAATTAACCAAAGGAGGAAAAACGCCTTTCTAAAAATAGAAAGCACTAAGTCCTCATTCAATCCCACGTTATCTTCGAACGTCTCCCATTCGAACCAAGCGTTCACATAAGTGAACCGATTCAATTCATTCGGTTCAATGCATTTGGTTCAAAGACCAAATCAAATCAACATTGGTTCAGATCTCATTAAACCAAATGGTTCAAGATCTAACCGTTCATCTCTCGATGCTCTCGATCTCACCGATCTAGCATCCAATCTCTCGATCGAAGTTTACCGATCTCAAGCCCTAATCAATCAAACATGATCAGACCAGATCTCACTTACAATCAGAGTTTAAACTCCTTTAAACTGAACCAAAACAATTCAGTCCACACGATCTGACATAAGTAAGCCATATCATCAAATTGTGCGACCCTAAGGGTTTCCTTTAAATGTCGGTAACGATAACTTACGTTATCACGATCAGTGAGGGGTATCTAGCAACACATCACTGTCTCCCGATATAAAGGAAAGAGTCTTCCAAGACTACACCCAAACCACAGCACAAGTGTGAATCCACTTCACTAGGCATACATGTTTCCTTTGCCACTGGATGTTCTTATTGGACAAGCGTGTCAAGCCTGTGACTCCAATATGATGAGAATGATTAGATCAGATGAACACAGTCATCTGGGTATGGCCATACACTTTCTCAATCATCTCATCCAGGGGGGCCCCTTTAGAACATCACACTCCAAACTAGGAGACGGCAATCCTTTATCTATCACTAGTGCCCTAACATGACTCATGCTCATTATCCAAGATAGTCTATAACCATTATGTTTCAAATGATATTGAACTACCTCAAAACAATGCCTCATCATTTAGAAACACAAGTGATCTCAAGTCAGAGGAAATATGCCACTTGTTGCATACAAGGATTATTCACATTGTGACAAGCAATTGAATATCCTAGTAGGGTCTGTCCAGTACATCCAATGTACCCATGAGTCTACATCTCATTCCATGCTCGAAGCATCCTATAAGATTAGAACACATATTAGTCTCAATCATATCAAGGCTGTCTCAAGTTCACCAAGATATCTCGACTAAGGACAATACAGCATGTCAGCCAAGCTGAACAGCATTGAGACATTATTCAGAAGTACACTTATTGCAGCAGACAATGTAACAAACTGAATAACAACCATTGCCTTTATAAACATAAGAGTTTACACATGATACTGAAAGAATCCCAAGGCCTCAAACATTAGCCTTAAGGGCATACCCCAACAATCTCCCACTTGCACTTAATCTAATGGTTGAGAAATCTCAAACCCATATTATTACAGTGCTTCTCATGCTTCTGCTGCGCCAGAGGCTTTGTAAGCGGGTCAGCTAGATTGTCATCTGTATGAACCTTGCAAACTTTGATCTCGCCACGATCAATGATCTCCCGGATCAAATGAAACCGTCTCTGTATGTGCTTGGACTTCTGGTGCGACCGTGGTTCCTTTGCTTGTGCGATTGCTCCAGTGTTATCACAAGAGATAACCAAAGGATCTGCACTCGAAGGAACAACACCAAGTTCCTGAATGAACTTACGAATCCACACTGCCTCCTTGGATGCTTCCGAGGCTGCAACATACTCGGCTTCTGTTGTGGAATCAGCAACTATAGATTGTTTGAAACTTTTCCACACCACTGCACCTCCATTCAAGCTAAAAACATAGCCTGATTGCGATCGGAAATCATCCTGGTCAGATTGGAACGAAGCGTCAGTATATCCTTCAATACTGAGTTCTTCCTGACCACCATACACCAAGAACATATCTTTGGTCCTCCGAAGATATTTTAAAATGTTCTTGACTGCAATCCAGTGTGCCTGACCTGGATTACTTTGGAATCGACTGGTCACGCTTAACCCGTAAGCGACGTCTGGGCGAGTACACAACATCGCATACATAATGGACCCAATAGCCGAAGCATAAGGCGTTTTGTCCATTTCATCTTTCTCAGTCTGTGTTTGCGGACACTGACTCTTCGAAAGATTCAGACCATGTCTGACTGGAAGATATCCTCTTTTAGAATTCTTTAAATGGAATCTCTCCAGGACTTTATCGATGTAAGTACTCTGGCACAGCCCGAGAAGCCTCTTAGATCTATCTCTGTAGATCTTCACACCTAATACATAGGCTGCTTCTCCCAAATCTTTCATCAGGAAACATTTTCTTAACCATGCCTTAACCGCATGTAGTTCAGGAATATCGTTTCCAATGATCAAGATATCATCGACGTAGAGGACTAGGAAAGTAATCACGCTCCCACTAAACCTCTTATACACACACGGGTCATCTTCATTCTTGATGAAACCAAATTCACAGATGGATTCATCAAAACGAATATTCCAGCTTCTAGATGCTTGCTTAAGTCCATAAATGGACTTCTTTAACTTGCATATTTTATGATGATCTGATGGATTAGTGAAACCTTCAGGTTGTGTCATATACACATCCTGATCCAGATTTCCATTAAGGAAAGCGGTCTTCACATCCATCTGCCAGATCTCATAATCATAATATGCTGCTATCGCAAGAATAATCCGAATAGACTTGAACATGGCTACAGGAGAGAAAGTTTATAGGTAACCAAGTTACCATCCATGTCAATCTTCTTCTTGAAGATCCATTTACAGCCTATAGGGATTATTCCCGGAGGCGGATCAACCAAATCCCAAACTTGGTTATCTGACATGGAGTCCATCTCGGCTCGCATAGCTTCAAGCCATCTCGCTGATTCCGGTCCACTGACCGCATCCGCATAAGTGAGGGGTTCATCATGATCAATGATGTAGACTCCGTCATAGCGCTCAGGCTGTCGACGGATCCTTCCCGATCTTCGCGGTTCCCGTGATATCTGAGCCTCAGGTTGTTCAATAACCTGTTCTACTGGCTCATGCTCATCCAACTGTGCTTGACTACTTTGTCCTTCCTCTGGATTCTCATCCAGTTTTATTTCTCTCCCACTGGCCTCTTGCAGAAGAAATTCCTTCTCAAGAAAAATGGCCGTCCGAGCAACAAATACCTTGTTCTCTTTGGGATTGTAGAAATAATAACCCTTCATTTCTTTAGGGTAACCGACAAAGATGCATTTGTCAGATCTGCTCTCTAGTTTCCCAGAGGCGAGCTTTTTGACATAAGCCTCGCAACCCCAGATCTTAATAAATGTCAAGCTCGGCTGTTTCCCATACCATAACTCATATGGAGTCTTTGAAACTGCCTTGGATGGCACTCAGTTTAGTACCTTTGCAGCTGTTTCCAGTGCAAATCCCCAAAATGAGTAAGGTAGAGTAGCCTGACTCATCATAGAACGAACCATATCAAGTAATGTTCTATTTCTCCTCTCGGACACACCATTCCATTGCGGTGTTCCTGGCGGAGTGAACTGTGAGATAATCCCACACTCCTTCAGATAGTCAGTAAACTCTCGACTTAGGTATTCTCCACCTCGATCTGAGCGAAGTGCCTTGATATTTCGGCCTAGCTGATTCTGTACTTCATTTTTGAACTCTTTGAACTTGTCAAAAGATTCACTCTTGTGTCTCATGAGATAGACATACCCGAATCTACTGAAATCATCAGTAAAGGTAATGAAGTATGAATAGCCACCTCTGGCATGTTTACTAAATGGCCCACACACATCACTGTGTATAAGGTCAAGTAAATCTGAAGCCCTTTGACCTTTGTTAGAAAAAGGGGACTTCGTCATTTTACCCATTAAACAAGCTTTGCATGTATCAAGCTCCTCATAGGAGAATGATCCCAGCAGTCCATGGTCATGCAACCGCTTAATGCGTTTCTTGTTAATATGGCCTAAACGACTATGCCATAGCAAGGTGCTGTTATCAGCATACTTGGCTTTCTTAATATCAATTTGTTGTATAGAACATTCCATGTCCAACATGAATAACCCATTGTTAATCGACCCAGTTGCATAAACAATATTATCATAAGAAATAACACACTTTGAAATATTGCATTCAAAGGAAAATCCTTTCCTGACAAGAGCAGGAATAGAGATAATATTTTTCGTAATGCTTGGTACAAAGTAACAATTGTCTAGTTCCAATACAAGTCCAGATGGTAATGAGATGTAATAAACTCCTACAGCAACAGCAGCAACCCGTGCCCCGTTTCCAACTCTCCACCTCATGCTGTCCCACCTGTCTTCTTCTCTTGAGTTCCTGTACATTTGAACAAATGTGAACTCCATATGCAGTGTCCAACACCCATGAGATAGAAGAAGAAAACATGACCTCAGTCACAAAAATACCTGAGCCAGAAGCGATGCTTCCCTTCTTGTCTCCTTGGAGCGATTTACAGTCCTTTTTCCAGTGACCCAGCTGGCCACAATGGAAACATCTGTATTCCTTCGACCGCTTAACCTTTTGTTTCAGAGCCTTGTTGTAGCTCTTGACAGGGGCTTTGCCCTTCTTCCCCTTCTTCTTGTTCCTAGAAGGAACCATCAAGACAGAGGTTGAAGGCTTTCCCTTTAGCGTCACCTCTGTAGTCAAGAGCATATTCAGTAACTCTGCCGGCGTACAGTCAATCTTGTTCATATTAAAGTTAATGATGAAAGGATCGAAAGAGGTCGGGAGAGACTGCAATATGATGTCTACAGCAAGCTCCTGATTGACGGTATGTCCTAGTTTCTCTAGAGCCTCCTTGTACCCAATCATCTTGAGTACGTTAGCTCCCACTGGACTCCCTTCAGCCAGTTTGCTCTGAAAGAAAAGCTTAGTCAAATTGTAGCGTTCAGTCCTGGCCTGTGCAGCATACAACATCTTGAGGTTTGCTATAATCTGTATAGCAGATAGATCCTCATGCTGACGCTGCAGCTCTGGCGTCATAGACGCAGGCATCAGGCAAGCGACATCAATGCTATCATTGACATGCCTTTCATAGGCATCCCGAACCGCCCTTGCGGCGTTCGCAGCCGGTTGAGGCAGTATAGCCGTCTCGAGGACATACAGTTTCCTCTCTGCCTTAAGAACAATCTTAAGGTGTCCGTACCAGTCTGAGAAGTTTGGCCCAGCAAACTTCTCCCTTTCCAGTAGGGATCGCACATTGAAATTCGTGGTGTTCGTTGCTGCAGTAATCTACAACAATGCAAGAACAGCAAGGTCAGTATCAATGTTTAGAATCAATCCAGGACTTAAGAAAGATTCTTTTCTCACTATTTTATCTGACTGAAAAATCCATTAAACAGTCCGAAAGAGTAACACTCTTTTAGTGAGATGGGATCCAGATTTCATACTTGGTCTCCGCGTCCCGCTCAGGCGAGATAAGATGCACAAAGAGTACAAGCACTAGTTTCTGGTAGGCAATCCTTGCCAATCGCCAGCCCGTGCGATTCCCCTTCATCTGGGCAATCCAGCAGACTGTGCCAAGTGAGTTGGTACAACACAGTCTCTGATCCCACAGATGGCTGCCTCCATATAGCTCACATATGCTCAGTATGTAGCCTACATGGTCAAGCTGACCTGACCTACTCCCTGGACCACCACGTGCTATGTTGAGCAACGAGAAGCGATAAATCCCTTCTCTGTAGCACGCAGGTGTAATCACACACCGTCTGAAGATAGATGGGCGTGCCCACTGAGTGGGTACAACACGGCCCCAACGATAGTCAGAACAGTGAGGTTTCGCGTCAGAAGGCATACGTGCTTGATATTTTAGCGTTGGATTTTAACGGTCTTTTATCTTCTAAACTATCATGCATAACCTATGGCGATAGCCGAAGATTAAATCATGCAATTATAGTTTTGTAAACAATAAATAGAAAGCATGCTGATCTTATGTGGTAAAAGCCCATAAGCCTAGGTAAGACCTTAATTTTAACTTAAGTCTTCACTTGAGCTCTTCATGGGTCTTTTGCATCTGGTGCGCCCACCAGGTAAATGCGCCTGTCCCAGAGTCGAACCCTGGACCTCCCACCTGGTCAAGCCACTGCTGCATGCGCCTCTGCCAAGTGTGCTGTGTGCTCTTGTCTGATTAAAATACAATTTAATCTATCTAGACAAGATTGACTCGCAGGTCAATTACACATTATAAATTAAATAACATGTGATACGCAGATCACAATAAAATTAATTTACAATTTACTTCCAGGCACGCAGGCCCCAGCACAGCACACATTAAAAAAGGGCAACCCACATAAGATGAAATAGACACTCATCATGGTATGCAGTCAACATGTGATCCATTACAAGAAAATAAAATTTTTCGAAATCCCATTGGAATCAATTTTAATTTTCTTATGTGCCTTACTACCTTACAACGGTCCATTACTAGGGATCCACTCATCAGACCTAGTCCTATCCATTGCCCTTGCATGCACCAAGTCCTAACTGACTTGAGTTGACCTAATGGTCAACCATGCATGCGCTGGGCTGAACGACCGTCATGAGTTCTGGCAAACGGGTGTGACCCCGGGCCTAACTCATTTGGCGTTCACTGGTTGTCTCAACCAGACATCGCTACACGCTCTTGATGCAGTCGACCTATAGCCACCTCGTGCTTGCGCACAGGTGCCATCTGGTCGACCCAGCTAGGCTGTCAGATGGTCTGATCAGACTGGTTGGATCTTAACTAGGTGATGATTTCAACCCTATTAACCAGTCTAAGGGTTTATAGCAAGCGCTTAGACCTAAGTGAGGCGCGCAAGTGATTAACTTTTTGACAAAAACATTAACATGCGCCAACAGAAACATCATACATGCGCAACTTAAGAATAAACATACATCTAAAGGCTAGCATGTATATTTCGCATGATGATAGTTTTAGATCTAATCATAAACGCAAAGCATGGATCACAATAACGCAAAGCAATCATATAAGATCATGCATAACCTTGGCCCTCTGATACCAATTGCAGGACCCCTTTCATGAGGGGGGCGAAACCCATAGCCATGTAAATTTCTTTTTCGGCAGCGGAATTAGGGTTTCATAAGGATCGCATATATCATATATGATCAACTTAAAATTGCATAGATCTTAGATGGAATCATACCATAGCCATTGCTTGGATGGCGGCTTGGAAGAAGAAGGCGATAAGGCTTTCCTCCAAAGATGACGCACACAAGTTGAGTGGTCGGCTACTCCTTGTGACTCCTTGTGCTAGCAAGGATCTCCAAGTGTCCTTTTGTGTGTGGAAGAGAAGAGATGAATCTTCTATGCTGATTGAACCTTCTCCTTTGGCGTGAAGATCACCCAAGACGAGCGCAAGAGCACAAGTCGGCGAGAGAGAGCGAGAGAGTAACCCCCACATTCGAAAACGTTGGGAATTAACCAAAGGAGGAAAAACGCCTTTCTAAAAATAGAAAGCACTAAGTCCTCATTCAATCCCACGTTATCTTCGAACGTCTCCCATTCGAACCAAGCGTTCACATAAGTGAACCGATTCAATTCATTCGGTTCAATGCATTTGGTTCAAAGACCAAATCAAATCAACATTGGTTCAGATCTCATTAAACCAAATGGTTCAAGATCTAACCGTTCATCTCTCGATGCTCTCGATCTCACCGATCTAGCATCCAATCTCTCGATCGAAGCTTACCGATCTCAAGCCCTAATCAATCAAACATGATCAGACCAGATCTCACTTACAATCAGAGTTTAAACTCCTTTAAACTGAACCAAAACAATTCAGTCCACACGATCTGACATAAGTAAGCCATATCATCAAATTGTGCGACCCTAAGGGTTTCCTTTAAATGTCGGTAATGATAACTTACGTTATCACGATCAGTGAGGGGTATCTAGCAACACATCACTGTCTCCCGATATAAAGGAAAGAGTCTTCCAAGACTACACCCAAACCACAGCACAAGTGTGAATCCACTTCACTATGCATACATGTTTCCTTTGCCACTGGATGTTCTTATTGGACAAGCGTGTCAAGCCTGTGACTCCAATATGATGAGAATGATTAGATCAGGTGAACACAGTCATCTAGGTATGGCCATACACTTTCTCAATCATCTCATCTAGGGGGGCCCCTTTAGAACATCACACTCCAAACTAGGAGACGGCAATCCTTTATCTATCACTAGTGCCCTAACATGACTCATGCTCATTATCCAAGATAGTCTATAACCATTATGTTTCAAATAATATTGAACTACCTCAAAACAATGCCAATCATCATTTAGAAACACAAGTGATCTCAAGTCAGAGGAAATATGCCACTTGTTGCATACAAGGATTATTCACATTGTGACAAGCAATTGAATATCCTAGTAGGGTCTGTCCAGTACATCCAATGTACCCATGAGTCTACATCTCATTCCATGCTCGAAGCATCCTATAAGATTAGTATTAGTCTCAATCATATCAAGGCTGTCTCAAGTTCACCAAGATATCTCGACTAAGGACAATACAGCATGTCAGCCAAGCTGAACAGCATTAAGACATTATTCAGAAGTACACTTATTGCAGCAGACAATGTAACAAACTGAATAACAACCATTGCCTTTATAAACATAAGAGTTTACACATGATACTGAAAGAATCCCAAGGCCTCAAACATTAGCCTTAAGGGCATACCCCAACAACTGGTATATGGGCTGGTTAGGCACGAGGTGCTAACGCAGACATATAGGTATATCAGTGGTGAATATACTGGACCGACCCACTGTGAGGCAATGACTTGGTGTCACGAGTTATCCTCACAAGTGATAGGAGATGCATTGAAACCTTGACTTGAGGTCAATGGCCATTCTATATGGTTAGGGACAAGCTTTGATACAACCTAACACCTCGCCATAGTTGAGGGTAATAACGGTTGCCATTGAGCATGTCACGACCCATAGGAGAAGGTCAATAGACAGACATAGGATTTGCCCCTTCCTAAGGGAAGCATGATATCCATGGTGCTCCTCTATGGTTTTATGACTGAAAGTGTATGGCCATACCCAGGTGAGACCTGATTTAGTCATAACTATGAGATTGGATAAAAACAAGTGGTGACACACTTGTCCAATCGGATATCAGTTCGGCAAAGAGACTGTAATGCATCTGTACCTGATTGCGATGATGGCGATGTCGATGTCGATATCCATTCTGATGACTTGGGTAGCAGCGATGCACTGCTAGGTGCCACTCACTGCTTGTGGTGACCTTAGGTTAGCACTACCAACGTCAGAGGAACCTACAGGGTCGCACACCTTGATAATCGAGTTCTCGTATTGATCGAGAAGCCTTTTGATCGAGTTATTGGATGACTCAGATCTGTTTGGGAGATTTCATCTGCACTAATGGGCCTGATGAGATGGAAGAAACTTGTTAGGGCCAACTTCCATTTTTGGCATATTGACCAAATTAACCATGGTTAATCTAGTTTGACCTAGGGTTAAATTGGAATAGATCCAATGGGTTGATTGACATGCATAATGGACCTTGGGCTAGGCCAATTTTATAGTTGGGCTTATTAATAAGTTAAATGGGCTTAAAGAGAAGAAAAAGGTAGACGCAAGTTTAACCCTAGTTAGACTAGGGTTAGCACCTATGTCTCATATGATTAATCAAAGTTGATTTTGAATTAATCATTTGAAATAAAATAGGGGCTGATTAATTAATTAATTAGAGTCCTATTTTATGGAGATTTAATACGGCTGATTATTTAAATAATTAATTAGAGTCCTAATTGGATTAGGACTTGATTAATTCCTAAAATAATTAGAACTCCTACTTCTTCTCTAAGCCGCCCACTTGGCTTGATCATATCCATCCATAAACCGCCTCTCCTTGCAATAAATAAGACCCCTAGGCACCCCTCTCTTGAACATACAAAACTTCAAGAAGGCGTGAGCAACATCAAGGGGCGAAAAGTGCAAGGGATTGGCACGTCTTCCTTCAAACCCTAGCCGCAAGTGCTCTACTTCCTCTCTTTCTTCTCAGAGAGATTGGTGGCTTTCCTCTTCTCCATCCTTGGCGCATACCCTTGGAGGGTGGCGCAACTCGAATAAGGTGTTACATGGCTTGGATCTTCTTCCCGAGGCTAGCACCGGGCGTGGAAGAAGAGGACTTGAGGTGATCCGTGTGTGTGAGACTGCAGAGGGTGCACGCTTGGGCGCCTACTACGACATCAGCCTCGCCTTGCTCAAGGTATCTTCTATCTCATCGTGTCGACTCTCTCACATGCGATCTTCATTGGGTTTTTGGGACCGGCCTGTTTGGGGGATATTATTCCGCTGTGCATTGTATTTGTTTCTGAAAAATCTGTAAAATATCCCTGGGGTTTTCGAACAGTGGTATCAGAGGGACTTGCGAGACTCGAACGATGTATTTTCATGCTTTTCCATGCTCACATACCATATCTCAATTTTCGCAAATTGCATGATCACATGGCAAATGATTTTTCTAAAGTAGGAAAAATTAGGGTTTCTTGTTTCTATCATCTTTTCAATCTCTTTTGGATTTTTGGGTTATTTTTCTTGTATAATTTAAGGATCAAAGACGCACGTGGTTTTGTCAAGTAGGACGGGCATTGTGTCTTCGGACTGGCCGGGTCTCTTGATCTGACAAAATTACTAGCCGAAAGGATTTTTGAAATCATCATGAAAATTAATTGCGAATAACCAAGAGATTTGTGAAACGAAGATGAGGAAAGGAGACTAGTTTTATTAAAAATTAAAATTTCAAATTATATGTTTTTCATGAGCATGTAGAACTGCATATGTATATATCTTGCTTGTGCATAATCTTGTGATCATGAGTCAAGCCCCTTTTGCATGCCTGTGATGTACTCTTGTGAGGCCTGCGTGCAGCTTTTCTTTTATTTTAAATAAGAAGAATATTAGGGTGACACACATCACTTGAAGCATTGGCGCTTGGAGCACTCTTGCTTCATGGCGCATGCATAGAAGCGCAAGATGGCATGGCCAAACCCTAGGGTTTGAGAGCTAGCTATCTTGGCTCCTTGCATGGTGGCGCATCATCTATGGAGAAAGACCCATGGCATTGGCCGAACCCATGAGGGACACCTCTAGGGTTTGAGAGCTAAACCGTGGTGAGAAGGACCTTGGAGCCTGAAGGAACCCCTAGTTCAAAGGGGGGGAGAAACCCTAAACTTGCGATTCTAACAAGCATGGCGAAAAGGGTTTCTAAACAAGATCGAATATGATAACTATATGATCAACTTGAAGTTATGAGAACTCATACCAAAGCCATGAAGAGGGTGGCGGCTTGGAAGCAAGAGATCAAAGTAGGTCTCCTCTTCAAGTTCACACACAAGATGAGGGGTGGCTACCCTTTAGGATCTTCCTTGTGCTAGCAAGAGATCCCAATGTCCTTGTCGTGTGTTGAGATGCGCTTGGCCGAGAGCTACCGTCTCCAAGAATCCTCTTTCGTCCAACGAAGATGACAATTCAGTAAAACCGATTTGCGTTAAGCCTTCTCCAATCAAGTCATGGCGTTACACTTCCATAAATGAAAGGTTTTCAAGCCATGCGCTCACTTGAAGGAAAAACCGCCCAACAAGCCTTTACACCTTGAACCATACGTTCACACATGTGAACCGGTTCAAGTCAATTAGGTTCAACCCAATTCGGTTCATTAAACCATCCCAAGCCATGGTCTAGATCTCTTTGAACCAAATGGTTCAAGATCTAACCATTCATCTCTTGATGCTCTTGATCTCTATGATCTAGCATCCAAACTCTCGATCGAAGCTTACCGATCTCAAGCCCCAATCAATCAAACATGATCAGACTAGATCTCACTTACAATCAGAGTCTGAACTCGTTTAAACTGAGTCTAAACAGTTCAGTCCACACGATCTGACTTAAGTAAGCCATATCATCAAATTGTGCGACCCTGAGGGTTTCCTCTAAATGTCGGTAACGATAACTTACGTTATCACGATCAGTGAGGGGTATCTAGCAACACATCACTGTCTCCCGATATAAAGGAAAGAGTCTTCCAAGACTCCACCCAAACCATAGCACAAGTGTGAATCAACTCACTTGGCATACATGTGTCCTTTGCCACTGGATGTTCTTATTGGACAAGCGGGTCAAGCTTGTAACTCCAATATGATGAGCATGATTAGATCAGATGAACATAGTCATCTGGGTATGGCCATACACTTCCTCAATCATCTCATATCGGGGGGGCCCCTTAGAACATCACACTCCTTGAACAAGGAGACGGCAATCCTTTATCTATCACAAGAGCCCTAACCTGACTCAAGCTCACCATCCAAGATAGTCTATAATCATTATGTTTCAAATGATATTGAACTACCTCAAAACAATGACAATCATCATTTAGAAACACAAGTGATCTCAAGTCAAAGGACATGTGCCACTTGCTGCTTATAAGGATCATTCACATTGTGACAAGCAATGGAATATCCCAGTAGGGTCTGTCCAGTACATCCAATGTACCCATGAGTCTACATCTTATTCCATGCTCGAAGCATCCTATAAGATTAGCACACATATTAGTCTCAATCATATCAAGGCTGTCTCATGTTCACCAAGATATCTCGACTAAGGACATATAGACTGTCAGCCTAGCTGAACAGCTTTGAGACATTATTCAGAAGTACACTTATTACAGCAGACAAGGTAACAACCTGAATAATAACCATGCCTTTATAAACACAACAGTTTATTACATGATACTATTACAATCCCAAAGGCCTCAAACATTAGCCTTAAGGGCATACCCCAACAATCTCCCACTTGCACTTAATCTAATGGTTGAGAAATCTCAAACCCATATTATTACAGTGCTTCTCATGCTTCTGCTGCGCCAGAGGCTTGGTAAGCGGGTCTGCCAGATTGTCATCTGTATGAACCTTGCAAATCTTGATCTCGCCACGATCAATGATCTCCCGGATCAAGTGAAACCGTCTCTGTATGTGCTTGGACTTCTGGTGCGACCGTGGTTCCTTTGCTTGTGCTATTGCTCCAGTGTTATCACAGAAGATAACCAAAGGATCTGCACTCGAAGGAACGACACCAAGTTCTCTCACGAACTTACGAATCCAGACTGCCTCCTTGGATGCTTCCGAGGCTGCAACATACTCGGCTTCTGTTGTGGAATCAGCAACAGTTGACTGTTTGAAACTCTTCCACACCACTGCTCCACCATTCAAGCTAAAAATATAGCCTGACTGCGATCGGAAATCATCCTGGTCCGACTGGAACGAAGCGTCAGTATATCCCTCTATACTGAGTTCTTCCTGACCACCATATATCAAGAACATATCTTTGGTCCTCCGCAGATATTTTAAGATGTTCTTGACTGCAATCCAGTGCGCCAAACCTGGATTACTTTGGAATCGACTGGTCACGCTTAACCCGTAAGCGACGTCTGGGCGAGTACACAACATCGCATACATAATGGACCCAATAGCCGAAGCATAAGGCGTATTGTCCATTTCATCTTTCTCAGTCTGTGTTTGTGGACACTGACTCTTCGAAAGATTCAGACCATGTCTGACTGGAAGATATCCACGTTTAGAATTCTCTAAATGGAATCTCTCCAGGACCTTATCGATGTAAGTACTCTGGCACAGCCCGAGAAGCCTCTTAGATCTATCTCGGTAGATCTTCATACCTAACACATAGGCTGCTTCTCCTAGATCTTTCATCTGGAAACATTTTCCTAACCATGCTTTAACAGCATGCAGTTCAGGAATATCATTTCCAATGATCAAGATGTCATCGACGTAGAGGATTAGGAATGTAATCACGCTCCCACTAAACCTCTTATACACACACGGGTCATCTTCGTTCTTGATGAAACCAAACTCAGAGATTGATTCATCAAAACGAATATTCCAGCTCCTAGATGCTTGTTTCAGTCCATAAATGGACTTCTTTAACTTGCATATTTTATGACGATCTGATGGATTAGTGAAACCTTCAGGTTGTGTCATATACACATCCTCATCCAGATTTCCATTAAGGAAAGCTGTCTTCACATCCATCTGCCAGATCTCATAATCGTAATATGCAGCTATCGCGAAAAGAATCCGAATAGACTTAAACATAGCTACAGGTGAGAAAGTTTCATCATAATCTATCCCGTAGATTTGTTTGAAACCTTTCGCAACTAGCCTGCCTTTATAGGTAACCACGTTACCATCCATGTCAATCTTCTTCTTGAAGATCCATTTACAGCCTATAGGGATTACTCCCGGAGGCGGATCAACCAAATCCCAGACTTGGTTATCTGACATGGAGTCCATCTCGGCTCGCATAGCTTCAAGCCATCTAGCTGACTCCGGTCCACTGACCGCATCCGCATAAGTAAGGGGTTCATCATTATCAATGATGTAGACTCCGTCATAGCGCTCAGGCTGTCGACGGATCCTTCCCAATCTTCGCGGTTCCCGTGTTATTTGAGCCTCAGGTTGTTCAATAACCTGATCTACCGGCTCAGGCTCATCCAACTGTGCTTGAGCACTTTGTCCTTCCTCTGGATTCTCATCCAGTTTTATTTCTCTCCCACTGGCCTCTTGCAGAAGAAACTCCTTCTCAAGGAATATGGCCGTACGAGCAACAAATACCTTGTTCTCTTTGGGATCGTAGAAATAATAACCCTTAGTTTCCTTAGGGTAACCGACAAAGATGCATTTATCAGATCTGCTCTCCAGTTTCCCAGAGGCGAGCTTTTTGACATAAGCCTCGCAACCCCAGATCCTGATAAATGTCAAGCTAGGCTGTTTCCCATACCATAACTCATATGGCGTCTTTGAAACTGCCTTGGATGGCACTCGGTTTAGTACCTTTGCAGCTGTCTCCAGTGCAAAACCCCAAAAGGAGTACGGTAGAGTAGCCTGACTCATCATAGAACGAACCATATCAAGTAACGTTCTATTTCTCCTCTCGGACACACCATTCCACTGCGGTGTTCCTGGTGGAGTGAGCTGTGAGATAATCCCACACTCCTTCAGATAGTCAGTAAACGCATGACTTAGGTATTCTCCACCTCGATCAGAACGAAGTGCCTTGATATTTCGGCCTAACTGATTTTGTACTTCATTTTTGAACTCTTTGAACTTGTCAAAAGATTCACTCTTATGTCTCATCAGATAGACATAACCATACCTACTGAAATCATCAGTAAAGGTAATGAAGTACTGATAGCCACCTCTGGCATGTTTACTAAACGGCCCACACACATCACTGTGTATAAGGTCAAGTAAACCTGAAGCCCTTTGACCTTTATTAGGAAAAGGTGACTTCGTCATTTTACCCATTAAACAAGCTTTGCATGTATCAATCTCCTCATAGGAGAATGATCCCAGCAGTCCATGATCATGCAACCGCTTAATGCGCTTCTCGTTTATATGGCCTAAACGACTATGCCAAAGCAAGGTGCTGTCATCAGCATACTTGGCTTTCTTATTATCAATGTTTTGTATAGAATATTCCATGTCCAACATGAATAACCCATTGTTAATTGAACCAGTTGCATACACAATATTATCATAAGTCAAAATACACTTTGAAATCTTGCATTCAAAGGCAAATCCTTTCCTGACAAGAGCAGGAATAGAGATAATATTCTTGGTAATACTGGGTACAAAATAACAATTGTTTAATTCTAATACAATGCCAGATGGTAAAGTAATGAAATAGTCTCCTACAGCAACAGCAGCAACCCGTGCCCCGTTTCCGACTCGTAGGTCTACCTCATGCTGTCCCACCTGCCTTCTTCTCTTGAGTTCCTGTACATTTGAACAAATGTGAACTCCACATGCAGTGTCCAACACCCATGAAATAGAAGAAGATGAAACCATGACTTCCGTCACGAATATACCTGAGCCAGAAGCAACGCTTCCCCTCTTATCTCCTTGGAGCGCTTTACAGTCCTTTTTCCAGTGACCCAGCTGGCCACAGTGGAAACACCTGTTGTCCTTCGACCGCTTCACCTTCTGTTTCAGAGCCTTGCTGTAATTCTTGACAGGGGCCTTGCCCGTCTTCCCCTTCTTCTTGTTCCTAGAAGGAACCATTAAGACAGAGGTTGAAGGCTTTCCCTTCAGAGTTTCCTCAGTGGTCAAGAGCATATTCAGCAGCTCTGCCGGCGTACAATCGATTTTGTTCATATTAAAATTAATGATGAACGCATCGAAAGAGGGCGGGAGAGACTGCAGAATAATATCCACAGCAAGCTCCTGGTTGATGGTATGCCCCAGTTTCTCTAGAGCCTCCTTGTGCCCAATCATCTTGAGCACGTGAGCTCCCACTGGGCTCCCATCAGCCAGTTTGCTCTGAAAGAAGAGCTTCGTCAGATTATAGCGTTCTGTCCTCGCCTGTGCAGCATACAGCATCTTGAGGTTCGCTATAATCTCTATAGCCGACATATCCTCATGCTGACGCTGCAGCGGTGGCGTCATAGACGCTAGCATCAGGCAAGCGACATCAATGCTATCATTGACGTGCTTTTCATAGGCTTCCCGAACCGCCCTTGCGGCGTTCGGAGCGGGCTGCGGCGGTATCGCCGTCTCGAGGACATACAGTTTCCTCTCTGCCTTAAGAACGATCTTAAGGTGTCCGAACCAGTCAGAGAAGTTCGGCCCAGCAAACTTCTCCCTTTCCAGTAGGGATCGCACATTGAAGCTCATGGTGTTCGTTGCTGCAGGAATCTACAACAAGCAAGAACAGCAAGGTCAGTATCAATGTTCAGAATCAATCCAGGACTTAAGAAAGATTCTTTTCTCACTATTTTGTCTGACTGAAAAATCCAGTAAACAGTCCGAAAGAGTAACACTCTTTTAGTGAGATGGGATCCAGATTTCATACTTGGTCTCCGCGTCCCGCTCAGGCGAGATAAGATGCACAGAGATGACAAGCACTAATTTCTGGTAGGCTGTCCCAGCCAATCGCCAACCCGTGCGATTCCCCTTCATCTAGGCAATCCAGCAGACTGTGCCAACTGAGTTGGTACAACACAGTCTCTGATCCCACAGATGGCTGCCTCCATGTGCTACCATATGCGCCACATATGCAGCCTACATGGTCAAGCTGACCTGACCTACTCCCTGGACCACCACGTGCTATGCTGAGCAACGAGAGGGGATAAATCCCAACTCTGTAACACGCAGGTGAAATCCAGCACCGTCTGAAGATAGATGGACGTGCCCACTGAGTGGGTTCAACACGGCTCCAACGATAGTCAGAACGGCGAGGTTTCGCGTCAGAAGGCTTACGAGCTTGATATATTAGCGTTGGATTTTAACGGTCTTTTATCTTCTTCACTATCATGCAAGTCCTATGGTGATAGCAGAAGATAAACTTAAACATGCAATTCTAATTATTTAAACAATAAATAGAAAGCATGATCTTATGTGGTAAAAGCCCATGAACCCTAGTAAGACCTTAATTTTCCTTAAGTCTTCACTTGAGCTCTTTTGCATCTCATCTGGTCCAACCCAGGGCCCTAGCGCCAAGAGCACCTCAGGTACGCCACCAGCTGAATGCTCCTTTGGGATGTGTGCATTTGTGCTCTTGTCTAATCAAATACAATTTGATCTATCTAGACAAGCTTTGACTCGCAGGTCAAATATACAATAAATTAATGAAAAAGTGATTCGCAGACCACAATAAATTTAACTTATAAATTACCAGGCACGCAGGCCCCAGCACAGCACACAATAGGGCAACCCACATAAGACTAAATAAACAAGCATATGGTTCAATCAACATGTGATCCAATCAGGAAATAAATTTTTTTTGAAAATACCCCATGGCATCAATTTTAATTTCCTTATGAGCCCTATAACCTTACAATGGTCCATTGATGGGGATCCACTCATCCATCTAGTTAGATCCTTTGCCCTTGCATGCACCGAGTCCTAACTGACCCGTGTTGACCTAATGGTCAACCATGCATGCGCCAAGGGCTGAAGCATGCGCCAAGGGCTGAACCACCCTCATGAGTTTTGGCAAGCGGGTGTGACCCCGGGCCTAACTCATGTGTGTTCAATAGTGTCTCAACCAGACCTCGCTACACGCCCTAGATGCAGTCAACCCATAGCCACCTTGTGCTTGCGCACAGGTGCTATCAGGTCAACCCATCTAGGCTGTCAGATGGTCTGATCAGACTAGTTGGATCTAACCTAGAAGATGCTTTCAACCCTATCAACCCATCTAAGGATTTAATATAGTGGCACCTTAGATCTAATCATGCGCGCAAGATATAAGTTTTGGAAAACTTCTAGAACATGCGCAAACAAACAAACAAACAACATGCTTGCAAGTTGATAACCCTTAGATCTAAGGGGGTCCCCTTCAAGGGGGAGCGCAAACTTTAAGGGGGTCCCCTTCAAGGGGGAGCGCATACTTCATCTAACCATGATACAAGCGCAAATTGATGTAAGCATGATACAAGCGCAACTTCATGTAAGCATGATACAAGCGCAAATTGATGTAAGCATGATACAAGCGCAACTTCATGTAAGCATGATACAAGCGCAACTACATGTAAACAAAGCATACATCAAGTAAAAGTAAGCGCAACATGTATGGATCACAAGGACTTGAAGCAATCATATAGATCATATCAAGAACCACCTCTGATACCAATTGAAGGAACCCCTAGTTCAAAGGGGGGGAGAAACCCTAAACTTGCGATTCTAACAAGCATGGCGAAAAGGGTTTCTAAACAAGATCGAATATGATAACTATATGATCAACTTGAAGTTATGAGAACTCATACCAAAGCCATGAAGAGGGTGGCGGCTTGGAAGCAAGAGATCAAAGTAGGTCTCCTCTTCAAGTTCACACACAAGATGAGGGGTGGCTACCCTTTAGGATCTTCCTTGTGCTAGCAAGAGATCCCAATGTCCTTGTCGTGTGTTGAGATGCGCTTGGCCGAGAGCTACCATCTCCAAGAATCCTCTTTCGTCCAACGAAGATGACAATTCAGTAAAACCGATTTGCGTTAAGCCTTCTCCAATCAAGTCATGGCGTTACACTTCCATAAATGGAAGGTTTTCAAGCCATGCGCTCACTTGAAGGAAAAACCGCCCAACAAGCCTTTACACCTTGAACCATACGTTCACACATGTGAACCGGTTCAAGTCAATTAGGTTCAACCCAATTCGGTTCATTAAACCAGCCCAAGCCATGGTCTAGATCTCTTTGAACCAAATGGTTCAAGATCTAACCATTCATCTCTTGATGCTCTTGATCTCTATGATCTAGCATCCAAACTCTCGATCGAAGCTTACCGATCTCAAGCCCCAATCAATCAAACATGATCAGACTAGATCTCACTTACAATCAGAGTCTGAACTCGTTTAAACTGAGTCTAAACAGTTCAGTCCACACGATCTGACTTAAGTAAGCCATATCATCAAATTGTGCGACCCTGAGGGTTTCCTCTAAATGTCGGTAACGATAACTTACGTTATCACGATCAGTGAGGGGTATCTAGCAACACATCACTGTCTCCCGATATAAAGGAAAGAGTCTTCCAAGACTCCACCCAAACCATAGCACAAGTGTGAATCAACTCACTTGGCATACATGTGTCCTTTGCCACTGGATGTTCTTATTGGACAAGCGGGTCAAGCTTGTAACTCCAATATGATGAGCATGATTAGATCAGATGAACATAGTCATCTGGGTATGGCCATACACTTCCTCAATCATCTCATATCGGGGGGGCCCCTTAGAACATCACACTCCTTGAACAAGGAGACGGCAATCCTTTATCTATCACAAGAGCCCTAACCTGACTCAAGCTCACCATCCAAGATAGTCTATAATCATTATGTTTCAAATGATATTGAACTACCTCAAAACAATGACAATCATCATTTAGAAACACAAGTGATCTCAAGTCAAAGGACATGTGCCACTTGCTGCTTATAAGGATCATTCACATTGTGACAAGCAATGGAATATCCCAGTAGGGTCTGTCCAGTACATCCAATGTACCCATGAGTCTACATCTTATTCCATGCTCGAAGCATCCTATAAGATTAGCACACATATTAGTCTCAATCATATCAAGGCTGTCTCATGTTCACCAAGATATCTCGACTAAGGACATATAGACTGTCAGCCTAGCTGAACAGCTTTGAGACATTATTCAGAAGTACACTTATTACAGCAGACAAGGTAACAACCTGAATAATAACCATGCCTTTATAAACACAACAGTTTATTACATGATACTATTACAATCCCAAAGGCCTCAAACATTAGCCTTAAGGGCATACCCCAACAGAGCCAACATTGAAGCTCAAGTTATAGGTCAGCTAGGTTATGTCTTGTCTTTGGGGCTTGAATCCTAGGTCAAGAGTTGAACCTCCTTTTGGCATGGGTTGGTTCAATGTCTTGAATAGGCTATGATCACATCATTCTTTTTCTGTTTTCATACATATCTGCTAAAGCATGCTTGAGTTGTTTTTATCATTATGTTATCACTACAGGATTGCATGCCTATAATGCTAGACATAAGATAAAATTGATAAGACCTCAAAAACCCTCACAAACAAATATCAAGTCTAGCAGCCTTCTAACGCGTAGCCCTCACTAAGCTATCGATCAGTGGTGTTGTGAACTGTTTCCCACCCTCGTGGGACACACCCACTTATCTTTAGAAAGTGCATGTGGCAATGGTTTCCTAGTCCAGTTTTAGCCTTGACGCGCCTTCGCAAGGAAACTTGTCGGCCCTGGGCATAATGGTTAGGAATGGACTTGACTATAATTCCATATGTGCTGGGCACATGATGAAACTCTAGAGGCATCATTGAGAGGTTAGGGTTTCATGTTGTATCCAGCCCTCGTTGGACATGAAATGCCTAGACTATCTCAATAAGGGGAATTGCTTGAGCAATCGGCCGGCGTGCCCACCTTAGGAAGCATGGGTTACTTTGTGCATCTCATCCCACCCTCGTGGGAAGCGAAGCCTCATGTGGAATAAGGATCCCATCTCACTAGGAAGTCTTAAACTTCCCGATTGACTTTGTGGGTTGTCAATTCGATTAAAATAGTGGGAGCCATAATCATTTAAAACAAGTCCAGTTTAAATCATTTAAAACAATTCGATTAAAATTGTTGTAGATCAATGGCAACAAACAATAGCGGATTGACACTGCGATCACTCCTTGATAAGGATAAGTAGGTTGGAACCAACTTTATGGACTGGCATCGGAACTTGAGAATAGCCCTCAAGCTCGAGAAGAAGTTGTATGTCCTAGAGCAGGCTCTTCCAGCGCCTCCTCCGCCTAATGCCCGAGCGGCAGATAGGGATGCTTTTAAAAAGCATCAGGATGACTCTGTGGAGGTAGTATGTCTCATGCTGGCCACTATGGCACCTGAACTTCAGGTGCAATATGAGGAGCAGAACGCTTTTCAAATGATTACTCATTTAAAACAGATGTTCGAGGCTCAAGCTAGAATGGAGAGATATGACACCGCCAAAGTAGTCTTTCGGTGTAAGTTATCTAAAGGTGCCCCAGTGAGACCCCATGTTCTCAAGATGATTGGGAACGTGGACCATCTCAAGAGGCTGGGACACACCATAGATAACAAGCTAGTTATAGACCTTATTCTGCAGCCGCCTCTCTTCGCCAAGCTGCACAAGGGAGGAACTGATGAATATGCTCCAGACAGCTGAGCGTGAGATGGGAAAATCTAAACCTAGTTCTGTTCTTTTGGTCCCTAAGGCGAAGAAGATGAAGAAAAAGGCACCTGCCAAGGGCAAGGCCAAAGGTCCCATCAAAGCACTGAAGAAAAGGCGAAGAAGTCAAAGGATCAGAGATGTTTCCACTGTGGCAAGCAGGGCCACTGGAGGAGGGACTGCAAACAACTTCAGAATGAGGAGAAGAAAGGCCTGGCCTTTGCTTCAAGCTTAGGTATTTATGTTACTGAAGTCAATCTTTCTACTTCTATGTCATGGGTATTGGATACCTCATGTGGAGCTCATATTTGTACAAATATGCAGGGGCTCAAGAAAAGTAGATCGGTGCGGCCTGGAGAGATTGACTTATGGGTTGGAAACGGGGCACGGGTTGCTGCTGTTGCTGTGGGAGTTTTGACTCTCTCCCTGCCTTCTGGACTTCTATTAGAGCTAGATAGTTGCTATTATGTACCTTCGCTTACTAAGAACATTGTATCCATTCCTTGCTTAGCAAAGAAGGGATTTAAATTTGAAATAAATAAGAACTCTTATTCTTTTTCATTTGCAAATGTGTTCTATGGGAAGGGTACTTTATGCAATGGTTTATATGTCTTGGACATGGATAGCTCTATTTGTAACATAAATAATAAAAGGACCAAACTGAGTAGTTCAGGTGGTGCTTTCCTATGGCATTGTCGATTAGCTCATATAAACAAGAATCGCATTCAACAACTCCATACAAATGGGTTGTTAGGTTCAAGTTCCTTGGAGGAATTTGATACATGTGAGCCTTGTTTGTTAGGGAAAATGACAAAGGCGCCTTTCACCAAGACTGGTGAAAGGGCAGGAGGTTTATTGGATCTCATACATAGCGATGTGTGTGGGCCATTCAATAAGCGAGCCAGAGGAGGCCACAACTACTTCATCACATTTATTGATGATTTTAGTAGATATGGTTATGTCTACCAAATGAGACATAAGTCTGAATCGTTTGAGAAATTCAAAGAGTTCAGACATGAAGTAGAGAACCAAATTGGTAGATCCATTAAGGCTCTTCGATCAAATCGTGGTGGAGAGTACTTGAGTGGTGAGTTTCTTCACTATCTGAGAGAGTGTGGGATTTTATCCCAACTCACTCCTCCTAGAATACCCCAATGTAATGGTGTGTCTGAAAGGAGAAATTGAACTTTGTTGGACATAGTTCGATGTATGATGAGTCATGCAACTCTACCTCCCTCATTCTGGGGACATGCGCTTAATACAACTTCTTTAATACTGAATAACGTTCCATCTAAAAGTGTCTCCAAAATACCATATGAGGTATGGAGTGGGAGACACCCTAATTTATCTTTTATCAAGATCTGGGGATGTGAGGCTTATGTCAAGTGTCAAGATTCTAGCAAGCTAGAACCTAGATCTGATAAATGTATATTTGTCGGGTACCCTAAGGACACTAAGGGTTACTACTTCTATAATCCCACTGAGAACAAAATATTTGTTGCTCGAAATGCTGTCTTTCTAGAGAAAGAGTTTCTCATGAAAGAAGTTAGTGGGAGGAAGTTTGACTTGGACGAGGTCCAAGAGCAACCACAAAATGTAGAAATGGAACCTGAGCCACCTGCACCGGTTGATGGGCAACCTGAGGCTCAGACACAGGCCCCACTAGGTCTGGGAGGATTCGTCGTGCACCTGAGAGGTTTGGGTCGCTGCCGACCCAACACGATGGGATATTCATCATTGAAGATGAACCCAAAACTTATGATGAGGCGGTCAGTGGACCGGACTCCGAGAGATGGCTTGACGCCATGAGATCCGAAATGGATTCCATGTCAGCTAACCAAATATGGGATTTGGTTGAGTTATCTGATGGGGGTAAAACCCATAGGGTGTAAATGGGTCTTCAAGAAGAAAACAGACATGGATGGCTACGTGGTTACCTATAAAGGTAGATTAGTGGCTAAGGGATTCAAACAAGTCCACAGGGTGGAATATGATGAAACCTTTTCGCTAGTTGCTTTGTTCAAATCCATTAGGATTCTGCTTGCTATAGCTGCATATCATGATTATGAGATATGGCAGATGGATGTAATGACAACTTTTCTTAATGGGAAACTAACCGAGGATGTGTATATGACACAACCTGATGGCTTCATCCATCCTGCAGAGGCCAATAAGGTGTGCAGGCTAAAGAGATCCATCTATGGATTAAAGCAAGCATCTCGAAGTTGGAATCTTCGATTTGATGAAGCTGTGAGATATTATGGCTTTATCAAAAGCGAAGATGACGCCTGTGTGTACAGAAAATTCAGTGGGAGCTTGGTGACTTTTTTGGTCTTATATGTCGATGACATACTACTCATCGGGAATGACATCCCTAGTCTTCAAGCTGTGAAGACATGGTTATGGAAGTGTTTTGAGATAAAGGACTTAGGGGAGGCCGCCTATATCCTAGGCGTGAGGATCTACAGGGATAGATCCAAGAGGCTCCTAGCCCTTAGTTAAAGTACTTACATTGATAAGGTCCTGGAGAGGTTTAGCTTGGAGCAATCCAAGAAAGGGTACCTTCTAGTGAGACATGGCCTTACTCTCTCAAAGAGCCAGTGTCCCACCACACAGGCTGAGAGGGATGACATGAGTCGAGTGCCTTATGCTTCGGCAGTGGGATCGATCATGTATGCAATGTTGTGTACTAAATCAGATGTGGCTTATGCTGTGAGCATAACCAGCTGATACCAATCTAATCCTGGTTTACAGCACTGGGTGGCTATAAAGAACATCCTGAAGTATCTGAGAAGAACTAAGGATTTGTTCCTAGTCCATGGGGGACAGGAAGAGCTCAGTATGCAAGGCTACACTGATGCGTCTTTCCAGTCTGACTCTGACGTCTTTAGATCACAGGCTGGCTATGTGTTTAAGATAAATAGAGGCGTTGTTTGCTGGAAGAGCTTCAAGCAATCCACTATTGCCGATTCTACAACCGAAGCTGAGTATGTGGCCGCTTCTGAGGCAGCCAAATAAGCTGTTTGGATAAGGAAGTTCATTTCTAAAATTCAGGTGGTTCCCAGTGCAGTGGATCCCATTGAAATCTACTGTGATAACAATGGAGCAATTGCACAAGCCAAAGAACCACGGTCTCATCAAAGATCCAAACATATACTCAGAATATTTCACCTGATCAGAGAGATCATAGACAGTGGTGATAACAAGATTAGTAGAGTTGACACAGAGAACAATCTGGCAAACACATTGACCAAGGCTTTGGCGCAGCAGAAGCATGACTGTCACGCTTGAGAAAAGGGGTTGAGATTCCTCAACCTCTAGGTCTTAGTGCAAGTGGAAAATTATTGGTGTATATGCCCTAGGACCTAGTTTTGGTCCATTATTGTACTACTTGACTTTGATATTTATATATATCATTCTGGCATTGTCATTACCAATGTTTGTCTACATCTGCGATTATGTACTTACATGATAATGTCCCTGGAGACAGATTGGATCTGTGCTCAAATGATCGTCCCCAGTCGATGTACTAGAGTGGATATGGGACAACTCTGGTACTTGTGAGACTAGTATATGGGCTGGTTAGGCACGAGGTGCTAACGCAGACATATGGGTATATTAGTGGTGAATATACTGGACCGACCCGCTGCGAGGCAATGACTTGGTGTCACGAGTTATCCTCACAAGTGATAGGAGATGCATTGATCCCTTGACTTGAGGTCATTGGCCATTCTATATGGTTAGGGACATGCTTTGATACAACCTAACACCTCGCCATAGTTGGGGGTAATAACGGTTGTCATTGAGCATGTCACGACACATAGGAGAAGGTCAATAGACAGACATAGGATTTGCCCCTTCCTAAGGGAAGCATGATATCCATGGAGCTCCTCTATGGTTCTATGACTGAATGTGTATGGCCATACCTAGGTGAGACCTAATTTAGTCATAACCATGAGATTGAATAAAAACAAGTGGTGACACACTTATCCAATCGGATATCAGTTCGACAAAGAGACTGTAATGCATCTGTACCTGATTGTGATGATGGGGATGTCGATGTCGATATCCATTCTGATGACTTGGGTAGCAGCGACGCACTGCTAGATGCCACTCACTGCTTGTGGTGACCTTAGGTCAGCACTGCCAACGTCAAAGGAACCTACGGGGTCACACACCTTGATACTCGAGTTCTCGTATTGGTCGAGAAGCCTTATGATCGAGTTATTGGATGACTCGGATCTATTTGGGAGATTTCATCTGCGCCGATGGGCCTGATGACATGGAAGAAACTTATTAGGGCCAACTTCCATTTTTGCCATATTGACCAAATTAACCATGGTTAATCTAATTTGACCACTTGTCCATCTCCCACTCCGCACTTAGCACCTGCATGTCCTGCAACACCACATAGCTCACAAGATAATGAATTAGTGTCTAAAGAGTTAACAGACTATGAATCAAATTTCTTAGTCAGATTGTCTACCTTCACAGTGAGAGCAGTTAATGAATCAAGATCGAATTTACCTACTTTCCTGGAAGGTACACCTTGCTCTAGATTCCATTGATGGTAGTTCAGTGCCATGTCCTCCAGGAGGTTGATCTCATCTTCAGGTATTTTGCTCATCAGTCCCGATCCTCCAGTAGCTACATCGACTGTGAGTCTAGTATTGTATTCCAATCCCATGTAGAACGTGTGTACTAGAACCCAAGTCTCAATCCCATGGTGCGGACATAATCTTTGAAGCTCTTTGAACCTTTCCCAGGCTTCGTACAAAGACTCTCCATCCTTTTGCATGAAGCTCGTTATCTGGTTTCTGAGGTGGATTGTCTTCGAAGGAGGGAAATACTTCTAGAGGAAAGATTGAGACAGTTCATCCCATGTCCATATTGAAGCTGAGGGGATCGTGTGGAGCCATGCCCTTGCTCTGTCCCTTAAGGAGAAGGGAAACAAATGCAACCTGATAGCATTAGAAGTAGCTCCATTAATCTTTAGCATATCACAATATTCCAAAAATATAGACAAATGCATATTAGGATCCTCAAGAGAAGAACCACCAAATTGATTTTGTTGTATCATGGAACGTAGAGCAGGTTTAATTTCAAAATTATTGGCCTCGACACTAGGCCTAACGATTCCTGATTGAAACCCATGTGTAAAAGGCGCTGCGTATTCTCGCAGTGTTCTGGCATTGTTGTTGTTCCGTGGTTGTGGCGCTGGTTCGTTCTCCATGTCAATGTGAAGGTGTTCCATCTATTCTTGATTCTCCTTTTTTAGATCTTGCTTAAGCTTCCTTCTTTGTGTGAAGGTTCATTCTATTTCAAGATCGATTTCCAAGAGTGCTCCTGCCCTGGAACTTCTTTGCATAAAAATTTGTCATATTCAATTAAGAAGTTCAAAACAATTAACACCAGTAGAAAACAGCGTGAAATAGAACAAAGAAAGAAAAGAAAACTAACTAAGGCTTAGTCTACCAATCCTTAGAAGTATACTGATATCAACCGTTATTCCCTGGCAACGGTGCCAAAAACTTGACACACTCCGCAAGTGCACGGATATCTCGAAGTAATACAAAAGATATCGAATCCCACATGGAACAAGGTGAGTACCAGAAAATCTAATTCTTGGAATCTAAGCTAATCAAATCGTAGTTTTTGGAACTTAAAAACTAAAACTAAGCGAAATCGTAAGCAAGAAATCAAACAACCACGACAGGAAAAATATATGAGAGAGAAAATCAGGGCTTTGGTTTCCACCACTTTGACAATTTTAATTGCGTTAAGAAATAAATATCAGTTACATGGATTTACAAATATACATAAGGAATCTACCCTATGGTACAAGGTGCCCACTTTCGAGCGTACACCCCGGTATTTACCCAGAACGTCTCCTATTTTCACGGTGGATCGTTCTAGACAAACCCAATGAGTTCCGTGGTAGATTATGGACACTCGAGCGAAGAACAAGCACTTTCGTGTCGAGCTTTCGCAAGATTCACAAAGAGGTTCCGTCGTTACAATTCTACTTTCGTTATGAACTGTAATAACTATGACATGATAATACTTGGCCAGAGTAAATATCAAGAAATTAATCTTCAAGTGAAATATGCTCAGAATATTTTCCAAATAACAAAGTTAACACATGAATTGCAAAAGAGAAATCATTAGAGGGCTTGAACCTAGCCCTGAGATAAAGTTTACGCTACAACCATCATTGAATCGCTAAAAATTCTCTCTTTGTACATAGGAAAATCATAGAAAAAGGTTTCTAAAAGGGAGGAGATGATGAACCGAAAGAAATAAACAAGAATCACTGAGTTCCGATGGTTGAATCTCTAGAAATTGCCTCGAAGTTGCCTGTTCGCTGCTGTTTTCTGCCCTAGCCACTTCATCACAAGATTGCCCAATGATTAGTTCATGAAAATTGGGGCTTTTATACTCTATTTGTTCTCCTTCGAATCAGCTTTCCATAGAGTCCTCACTTGCCAAATTTGGACTTGAATCGGGTCCGAAATCAGCGAAAAACTGAGTGAAGGTCGGGGTGTCCAGAAAGCATCACGAGTGAACCCCGCCGGGTTCACCAAGTGGTGAAGTGCTCTGTGTGGTTCTGTTGTGAAATAATCACAGGTGAACCCCGCTGGGTTCACCTACCAGTGAAGTCCACGGTATATTTTTGTGCAGGTTTTGTCAGACAGAATCACGGGTGAACCCCATGGGGTTCACCTGCCAGTGAAGTGTGCGGTGAATTTTGGATATCCTTGACAGCATCGGTGAACCCCGCCGGGTTCACCAAGCAGTGAAACGCTCGGTGAGTTTCATCCTTTAGCAAGATCACCGGTGAACCCCACCGGGTTCACCTAGCCGTGAAGTCCAAAAAAAGCTCCGATTGAGTCGAAATTTTATGGGCAGCTTCATCTTCTCATAAGGAATCACCCCATCCTCTCAGATTCTTCAAAAAGACTTCAAAATTGGGTGATTTTACCTAAAATTTAATAAGACAGATGAAAAGTGAAGATTCTGAATTTTTTAACTAAATAAGCCTTAAAGGAGTGTAAAAAATAATCAAATCAGCCCAAATTCATCATGGAATAATAATAAAAATTACTATAAAAATGCTAGGCATCACATGCATCAGCTTCACTTTAGTTTTTAGAAATTATTTTATTTTGTCTTTAGTTGCAGCTTGACATCTTTTTAGGTTGCAATAGTAGGTAGTTGGTTGGGATTTTATTGCCCCACTAGTTTGTCTTGTTCCCTCGCCTCTTGTTCTATAAAAGAGGAGGTTGAGCTAGTTAGTCTTTAGTTCTATTGGTGAGTAGAGACCTCCTGGTGAGCTGAGAGCCTCCAGCGTGTGGAAGTCAAAGTTGGTGCTTCGTCTTCGGAGTTGTACGGCTCGAGGTCGTCCTCCTCGATTCCAAGTTGTTCCCCTTTCCCTGCTTTCAAAGAAGTAAATCCCACCCCACCGGTGGGGCAGGTTCGCTTGTTTTTTCCATTTCATTGCGTACATTTCCGCTGTGGTTTCCATCTCTTCACCCACAGGTATCCGTTCGTCGGAGGCGTGGCTGGTTCTCTTGTTCTTTGTTGTGTTTCCGATTACATAGGCGCGCGAGCTAAATTCTGTGCCATTGTTGGCCTCTTGAATGTGCTGAGCTTAAAGTGCTAGTCGAGATTGCTAAATTGCTTCAAGGTTAGTTCGTTACATTCTGTAGTTGGGTGCCACTTGTTGGTGTATATGCCCTAGGACCCAGTTTTGGTCCATCTTTGTACTACTTGACATTGATACTCTTATATCATTTTGGCATTGTCGTTATCTATGTTTGTCTACATCTGCGATTATGTACTGACATGGTAATATCCCTGGAGATAGATTGGATCTGTGCTCAAATAATTGTTCCTAGTCGATGTACCTGAGTGGATATGGGACAGCTCTGGTACTTGTGAGACTGGTATATGGGCTAGTTAGGCATGAGGTGCTAACGCAGACATATGAGTATATCAGTGGTGGATATACAGGACCGACCCGCTGTGAGGCAATGATTTGGTGTCATGAGTTAACCTCACAAGTGATCAGAGATGCATTGATCCCTTGACTTGAGGTCATTCACCATTCTATATGGTAAGGGACATGATTTGATACAACCTAACACCTCACCGTAGTTGAGAGGTCATAACGGTTGTCATTGAGCATGTCACGACCCATATGAGAAGGTCAATGGACAAACAGAGGATTTGTCCCTTTCTGAGGGAAGCTTGATATCCATGGAGCTCCTCTATGCTTCGGTGAGAACCTGATTTAGTCATAGCCATGAGATTGGATGAAAACAAGTGGCGACACACTTGTCCAATCAGATGTCAGTTCGGCAAAGAGATTGTAATGCATATGTACCTAGTTGCGATGATGGGGATGTCGATGTCGATATCCATTCCAATGACTTGGGTAGCAGCGATACACTGCTATGTGCCACTCACTGCTTGTGGTGACCTTACGTCAGCACTGCCAACATTAGAGGAACCTACAGGGTCACACACCTTGACACTCGAGTTATCGTATTGATCGGGAAGCCTTATGATCGAGTTATTGAATAGCTCGGATCTATTTGGGAGATTTCATCAGCGCCAATGTGCCTGATGAGATGGAAGAATGTTATTGGAGTTAAACTTCATTTTTGGCAGGTTGACCCGAAATTGACCATAGTTGGTCACATTTGGATTAGGGTTGCATTGGATTGGATCCAATTGCTTAATCAACCCATGTAATGAAGTTTGGGTTAGCTCATTTATCAATGAGGCCCAATAACAAGTTGTCATGAAGAGACAATGGGCTAAAGGGTATAATGGGGAGAAGTCTCCTCCCATTTGCGCCTAAGGACATAATGGGGAGGAGTGGGTGCATGTTGCTTCATTAGGAAGGATATGGCGCCTCCCCCTTCATGCTTAGATGGAAACCTTGTCTCTATGGCAAGGGTTGAGGTATCTAAGGCATGATAGACTTATATAGTAAGTCTTGGGCGATTGCATGGTGTCTATGGAAAAATCTTGGAGACTTTCCAAAGCCATAATCCCTAATTGCCACCTCACCCTAACCCTAGCCGCCCCTCTTGTTTGGACTTGCGCCCACCCCTTATTGTCTTGCCACCTCCTTGTTCTATATATATGCATGCATTCATTCAAGAGGCGTGAGCACATCAAAGGGACGAGAGCAAAGGGAACCTTGGCGCAATCTTCTTCCATCACCATTGCTGCAAGTCTTCTACCTCTTCTCCTTCTTATCTTGGCGCAAGGAGAGATTGAGGCTAGCGGCATCATCTCCCTTCTTCTTCTTCATTGGCGCATGAACCTTGGAGGTTGCGCAAGTCTTGAAGAAAGAGAACAAAGGCTAGGATCTTCTTCCTGAGGCTAGCACTGGGCGAGGAAGAAGAGGACTCGAGGCATCCGTGTGTATGAGACTGCAGAGGGCGCCTACCTCGACACCGGCTTCGTCTTGCTCCTAAGGTATTTTCTATCTCATCGTGTCGACTCCCTCGCTTGACGATCTTCACTAGGTTTTTGGGACCAGCCTGTTTCGGGGATATAATTCCGCTGTGCAATGTATTTGTGCTGATATGACTCTGAAAAATTATAAAATATCCATGGGGTTTCCCAACACTGCTGAGTTCTTTTCGCATTCGTGTTGCCCCAATTGAACTCACCGCTGTTTTCATTGCGCTTTCATCGTGTTTTCCTGCATTTCTGACCCGTTTTTACTTCCCCCGTCTCACGACCCTCTCCCGTTTTTGCATGCATCATGTAACACCCTGGAGTACGGCTCTAGGGATCTTCCCACCCATTAGTAGTTTCATCACTAAGGCAGGATATGCGGCTTGTCGGCGGCTGTTGCGTGCAAACGATCAATTCAGGGCTTTCCGACCATCGTGAAGCAGCGGCTGCATGTGTTTCATCGCGGGATGAACTCAGGGCTTCTGCCCTGATCCATCTAACTTCATCGCCATTGACATAGTCGCTGCTCCATGCTTCTGCCTGGCGCTTTTGGTTCCGCAACTCTGTTTCTCAAGAGAGTGGCTGCTCCGGAACGTGATATGAGGCTTGGTGACGATTGTGGAGGAGCATGCTGCGTGCGGTCGGTGCAGTTGCTGCCGACATGCGGCATAGGTCGAGTGCCGAAGATCTAGGTGACGCCGGCTACTTCTTTTGGTCGCGCAATTCTTTCGACCATGCGTCATGCTCATGAGCTGCTCGGCGCCGCTCGCGTCGCAGGGTCAATCACCACTCGCTTGCTTGTCTCGCTGCCAACGAGTGATTGCAATCGAACTTAGGGCTTATGCAACATTCAGCGACGTGCGAGAGGTGAACAACATGCGCGCGAGCAATGGCAGTCTACTGCTTGCTCGTTCTTCGTTCCAGGCTCCTACGGGCGAGAGTGAGATGTGTGCTTCACCGGCACCATATGAGCTTGTGCCCTAGAGCGTTGCTCTGGCTACATCATTTCCCTCTTGGCGCTGGATCCTAATCGGCACTTTTTGTTGATTCGTGCATGCACGTATGGCATAGTGGCCAGTGAGGTGGCGATTACTGCCTTCTTGCTCTTCGGTGAAGACAAGCGCGGCGATGGGAGATCACGTGCGAAGTACGAGCGCCGGAGATGCTGGCGACTATACGCAAGCTTCGTTCATGCGTGCGGCGCGGCGATCGTGAGGTGTGAGTGGCACAAGCAGGCGTCAAGTCACGTGCAGGGACGTGGGTCGAATGTGGCGTTAGGGCAAAACGTGCTGCGTCGCGGTTGGCTTGCCGCATCCGGATCCGGGTTTTGTTGGGACTTTGGTGCAGATCCAATCTGCTCCGAATTTTGGATCTTTTTGGATTCGGGTCCAATTTTCTGGTTTGGATCCCATTTAGATTTGGGTTTTCTGGATCCGGGTCAGGCCGGGCTATTCGGCTAGATCTAGGCCAATTTTTGAGGTCTAGGTTCGTCTCTTGAGCTGGCTTGCTAGCTCTGGGCATGGGCTACCCCTTCTATTGTGTTGTGCGCAAAAGCAAACTACTATGCTGCTTCTACTAGCTGGGTGTGTTTTAGGCCCAGTCATTTGGGCTATCCTTTCTACTATGGGCTGAAGCAGCAAAGTGCTGCTTGGCCTGCTGTGCTATGCAACAGCTGCCTATTGCAAATTTTTTATAAAAATTAGGAAAATAATTTCTAATAAATTCTAATGATGGCATAATTATTTTTTATTATTATTTAAATAATAAAAGGGTCTGACATTATAAAATAAATTAATTAAATCAATATGACTACCAAAGTAGCGTACTGTATAAGTTAATTTATTTATCTTATAATGTTAAGACGATTATGTATGTAATTCATGTGGATATTAATCGGCCCAAAGGAGGATTAATATTTGGCCGAATTATATGTACACATGTAGTAATTAACATCATTAGACTAGGTTTTTAATTCTTCTCAGTCGGGCATATAGGTTCAGTTAATATGGTTCAAATGAATTAAGTCTGGTTCAAACAAATTGGACTAGTGGACTATCTTTTGGACAAAATCTGTTGGGATAGACTCCTGTGGGCATAAGCAGATAACAGTTGTATGTCACTACAACTAGTCTAATGTGCACTAAAGTGCTATCATCACTAGCTTGGCTGGTTGTAGCCTTGATGTGTTGAGCACAAAAGTAACTTGATACTTTCCTCTTAATTCAGATTTTTCTGAAAGGCTTTTGTTATTTTAAAGTAGATTTTGATTTCAACTTGTTCTATGTCATATTATGCTGCTTTTAATATTGCATCTATAACATGATATAATTTGGATCTATGATTCAAATTTGAAGGTTATAAAATTGTTTAAATTATTTTTTAGATGCAATTCTGATGTAAGGTGTTTAACATAAGTTGTTTATTTTGTGTTATGTTAAACATCACAGTAGTTGCATATAAATGCCTTTAGAATGTTGAAACTTTTTATGCATTGTTAATTGTGTTGCTATTGTTATTGAAAAACAAACCTGATCCATAATTCTTGAAAAATATTTTGCAACAACATAGATTCATTTTAAGGTACATGTATGTCATAAATGTATGTCTTACCATAATGATTGAAATTTAAGTTGATATGTAAATTCATGGTAATGCATTTTTGGCCATATGTAAATTCCTCACATTGATGACATGTTGTATTATAAACATTTGCTACAAAGTGGTCTTGGTTCATAGCAAAATTTCATATTTTCAAATGTTTATAAAAGTAAATTATTTTTATCCTATTTATATTAATTAATTTACTTGCCCAAAGGGGGTAATTAATTAGTATTTATATAGGATAATTTAGTTATAGTCATGTCATGAGAGAAATGTTATGAACATTGATTTAAATTTAATACATAATCATGTCATTGTTACATAAATATATTGTATTATAATTGTTATAAATGTTTGGCTACCAACGTAGCTCATTTATGATTAATTATAATATGTTCAAAATTTATGATATGGTTACATTTGTTTATCTTTGTTATATTAATTAATTTACCTTCCCAAAGGGGGTAATTAATTGGTATGTATAGGATAATTTTGTAAAGACGTGTTAGCCTCATTATATAATACTTTAAAATTATAATTACTATAAATGTTTGGCTGCCAAAGTGACTCATTTATAATTAATATAATATACTTTGGTATTTATAATGATAATGATTTTTTATCTCAGTTATGTTAGTTAATTTACTTGCCCAAAGGGAGTAATTAGTTGATATAATATGAGATAATATTCATAATGGTTGTTTCTCCTTTATTGAAATAAGTTTTCATTTCTTTTATCTTTGTTATATTAATTAATTTATCGGCCCAAAGGGGGTAATTAATTGATATAATTTATGATAAAACAGGTTCAGTCTTTTATCATTATAATTATATTATAATTAGTATAAATGTTTGGCCACCAAAGTGGCTCATTTATAATTAATTATGATATGTCAAAAATTGTGATGATAAAATTTTTATTAATATTATATTAGTTAATTTACCTGCCCAAAGGGGGTGGTTAGTTGATATAATTGTGGTCATGTGCACAATGAGAAATATTTTCTCATATTGAGTCTAACAAGATAAATGCAGATCCTTTAACTAAAGGTTTTGCTCCCTCTACTTTTGTGAACCATGTTATTAGCATGGGTATCATTGAATCTTTTGATGCTTTGATTAGTGGGAGTTTTTCTGCTTTGTAATCTTAATTTTGCACCTTAATCATGGATATAATTTTTATACATTAATAAGATGCTGATATTTTGTGCACACGTTACCTTATATCTATTTAAAGTCTTAAGGATTCATAACCTTAAGCATGACGGTTTTGCCGAGTGACATATGTCTCTATTTAAAATTAATGATTTTCTCATTTGGTTTAGAGAAATCATAAAGAGAATCTCTCATACAGTTTAGAGAGATTTATGAGATATATATGGACACATTGGTGTCGTTTTTCTCATATAGATTAAGAGAAACCATAAAGTAGATTTCTCATTTGGTTCAAGAAATCATAAGGAGGACCGATAAGAAAATGATATTAAGTTTTTATCATTTTACTACACAGTCACATTATGATCCATGTTGATGTAATCTACTAATATTTGTGACCATGGAGGACTTGTATTGCATATTGATACAATGTTTCGTCATGATTCAATATTGGTAATTGCATTAGACCGGATTGAATGAGGTGTTATTAGGATTAACAAATGTGTCCTTCTTTTAAAATCATTTTTAATATATATTACAAAAGATTATTATTTTATAAAATTTTAGATTATAAATTAATTAATATTGACCAAGTGGGAGAATGTTAGAATTTTTGGTCTAACATTATTGATTTGTAGAAGCATTTGTTAATTAATTAATGGGCCCATAACATCTCATTATTGAATGTAAAAGACGGCTTATGTAGCCTGCGGGTTTTAAGAGGAATCACTATTGGATATTGGATTCTGCACCCTGAGTTTGAGAGAAATCCTTATTGGATTATGGATTTCGCACCCAAAACCCAAAACTCTTTTATGGGAGGAGCTAGGGTTTTTCCATTATAAATATAGGCTAGGTCCCCACTTGTATCCTCGATCATTTCGTCTCTTCCCATTGAGAGCTGTCTAAAGAAGGATAACAAGTGGAAGATTTCTAGCCTGACAGTAGATAAAAGTATTAATAGCGCAATCAGGTAAGTTCTAATATTTGTTCTTCATGTTGTTCTAGATCTATGCAATAGATCTTATATTTATGAATATTCAAAATATTCTAACAAAATAAGCCCTATGTTTCATGAAAATTATTGTAGTAGCGTATTCTGCTGAAAATTTTACAGTAGGGTACTCATTTCGTATAATAGATTTATATTATCATATAATGTTTTACGAAAATTTTTCAAATTATAGAAAATCAGATTTTCGTATAACACTAATTTTTTTCATATATCATTATACAAAATTTAATCATATTATATAAAAAAATTGGTACAATACGAAATTTGGTTTCATATAATGAAAAAATTTAATATCTTATATTTTGTATAATATGTAATATATTTTTGTATATTGTTATACAAAATTTAGTCATATTATACAAAAAAAATTATTGTTATATGAAAATCTGATTTCGTTTAATATGAAAAAATTTCGTGTACCATTATACAATAATATAAACCTATTATAAGAAATATGATACCCTACCGCAAAATTATCAGCAGAGTACCCCACTGTGAAAAGTTTTCCCTAGGTTCCACAGTCTGTATGCTTAGAATCTTGACACATCACTTCTTTAGGTTACTCCATTTCATTGTAAATTTTGAACATCATCTTATTTATTGCAACCATGTATGGTAGCACAAAAATCTAACCACTAGTATTTTTACATAGGAATACTAACCATGTGAAGCTTTGTACATTATTTCACTTCAATATTTGACTTCAATTTTTACATTATACAGCTTCCATGCATGTATAAGGAAAAGATGGATAATACATGCAAATGTATGAATTCCTTACTATGAAAGGTTGATTTTCCTTTCATCATATTAAAATCAAATATTTATGCAATGTTTGACTTCAATATTAGGGTTTATAAATTTTAAATTGTTATAACACTAATCGTATTTTAAATTGTTTTCAATATGCTTAATCACATCGAATTTACTTGCTTAAAAATTTCTTATGGGTTTCAACCTAGCGCCGAACTACATGCATGCGATGAGATAGCCAAATATCTGTGGACATCTCTCATAAAACCTTATTCAAAGAAATTCAAAAAATCTCATAACAAACATCAATTCGACATTGTTGAAAATCAACCAGCCTCAACCTCAACTCTAAGGTCAATCTCCTATTTTGCCACTATTAATCTAACTCACCATGATTCTAGATAGTGCTTAGACTCTCGTGCGAAAATTCATGTATGTTCTAACCATCTGTGGTTCACTTCGTACAAGTACTCAAGTGGAGGAAGTGTAATAATGGAAAAAGGTTCCTAAGCAGCTATACTTAGACACGGTCAAATAATCTTGAAGTTCACTTTTGAAAATCATTAACTCTAAATAATGTGTTCCATTTACTTGATATACGTAGGAACCTTGTTAGTGGGTCTCTCCTTGTTAAAGATGGTTTTAAAATTATGTTAGATGCAAATAAAGCTATAATGTCCAAAGGAGACTCTTTTATTTGAAAAGATTTCACTTGTAATGGATTATTTCAATTGAATATAATTCCTTTTAAATTAGAGTCTCAGCCTCCCACTACCTTAATTACTGAAACTTCTAATAATAGGCAAGGAGGATTAGGACATGTAACTTTAAATATCTAACAAGAATGAGTCACTTAGGATTAATTCCTAAAATAAACTCAAACACTAATGATAAATTTGAGCTTTGTGCTCAAGCCAAACAACCAAGAAAACTGTTCAAATAAATTACACATAAAGAGACTAAACCTCTAGAACTGATTCATTCGGATGTCTATGACTCAAATAGTGATCCTCTTATAGGTGGTAGTAAATATTTTGTAATCGTGATAGATAATAATATAAAATTCTGTTACACTAGCCTTCAAAACTCAAAAGATGAAGTGTTCTCAAAATTTAAAATTTTTAAAAATAGAAGATGAAAATTGACATAGTAAGAAAATTAAAATACTAAGATTAGATAGAGTAGGTGAGTATACATCTAATGAGTTTTCCCAATTTTGGCAAGAACATGGGATAATTCAACAAGTCACTGCTCCGTATTCTCCTCAATGAAATGGAGTAGCTGAAAGGAAGAATATAACCCTAGTAGATATGGTTAATGCCATGCTACTTAGTTCTGGACCTCCTTAGAACTTGTGGGGGGAAGCAATTCTTTTAGCTTGCTTAATTCAAAATAGGATTCCAACAAAAAACAAAATGCAAACTCCATATGAAATGTGGAAAGGCTATAAACCTAACCTTAAATTCCTTTGAATATGGGGGGTCCTTGCTGTTGGGGTATGCCCTTAAGGCTAATGTTTGAGGCCTTGGGTTGTTATCAGTATCATGTATAAACTCTATGTTTATAAAGGCAATGGTTGTTATTCAGGTTGTTACATTATCTGCTGCTACATGTATACTACTGAATAATGTCTCAATTGTGTTCAGCTTAGCTGACATGCAGAAATGTCTTAGTCGAGATATCTTGGTGAACATGAGACAGCCTTGATATGATTGAGACTAATATGTGTTCTAATCTTATAGGATGCTTCGAGCATGGAATAAGATGTAGACTCATAGGTACATTGGATGTACTGGACAGACCCTACTTAGGATATTCAATTGCTTGTCACAATGTGAATAATCCTTATATGCAAGCAAGTGGCATATTTCCTCTGACTTGAGATCACTTGTGTTTCTAAATGATGATTGGCATTGTCATGAGGTAGTTCAATATCATTTGAAATATAATGGTTATAGATTATCTTGGATAATGAACATGAGTCATGTTAGGGCACTAGTGATAGATATAGGATTGCCTTCTCCTTGTTTGGAGTGTGATGTTCTAAAGGGGCCCCCTGGATGAGATGGTTGAGAAAGTGTATGGCCATACCCAGATGACTATGTTCATCTGATCTAACCACTCTCATCATATTGGAATTACAGGCTTGACACGCTTGTCTAATAAGAACATCCAGTGGCAAAGGAAACACATATGTCATGTGACTTGGGTTCACACTTGTGCTATGGTTTGGGTGTAGTCTTGGAAGACTCTTTCCTTTATATCGGGAGACAGTGATGTGTTGCTAGATACCCCTCTCTGTTCGTGATAACGTAAGTTATCGTTACCGACATTTAAAGGAAACCCTTAGGGTCGCACAATTTGATGATATGGCTTACTTATGTCAGATCGTGTGGACTGAATTGTTCTGATTCAGTTTAATAGGAGTTTAAACTCTGATTGGAAGTGAGATCTGGTCTGATCATGTTTGATTGATTAGGGCTTGAGATCGGTAAGCTTCGATCGAGAGAATTGATGCTTGATCGGTGAGATCAAGAGCATCAAGAGATGTATGGTTAGATCTTGAGCCATTTGGTTCATATGAGATCTAGATCATGGCTTGGTTCGGTTTGGTCTTTGAACCAAATGCAAAAGAACCGGTTCACATAAGTGAACGCATGGTTCATTGTGAGAAAGCGTTTTGGTTAGAAACGTGAGCGCATGGCTTGATGGCTTTCTATTTTTGGAAACCCATGAAGCGTTCCCACGTTGGATAACGCCTAAACGCCTCCCTCTCTCTCGCTTGAAGTTCCTCCTCTCGTGTGTGTGTCTTGGAGATACGAAAGAGGAAGAGAAGGAGAGAGCTTTCGGCCAGCAAGATTAACATCTCATCTCCTCCATTCGATTAGGGGATCTTGGCGTCTTTGCTAGCACAAGGTTAACGCGCAAGGAGGAAGCCATCATCACCTTTGTGTGCGTCCACTTTGGAGGAGAGCCACATCGCCCTCTTGCTTCCAAGCCGCCATCCAAACAATGGCTATGGTATGATCTTTTATTTGATCTTGGCAAATTCTTAAGTTGATCATATATTCATGCCTTATGCGATCTTCATGAAACCCTAGAAAAAATTTTATATGCGCCTGCTTAGGGTTTCTCTCTTACAATTGGTATCAGAGCTTGGTTCTGGTATGAACTATATGATCGCTTTGTTTTGTGTGATCCATGTTTATTTTATGAGTAGATCTACATGTTTCTTTCATATGAAAATTGCGCATGATGCATGTTGAAAATTGTTTTTACCAAAATTTAACATCTTGCGCGCCCCTCACATAGATCTATCTGGCGCCTACTTGAAACACTTAGACGGGTTACTAGGGTTGAAGTCATCAGTCTAGTCTGGACCCAACAGTCTGATCAGACCATCTGACAGCCTAGATGGGTCGACCAGATAGCACCTATGCGCAAGCATCAGGTGGCTATAGGTCGACTGCAGAAGGGCGTGTAGCGATGTCTGATCGAGGCGACCAGTGAACGATCATGATTAAGGCCCGGGGTCACACCCGCTTGCCAGAAATCATGTGGGACGTTCGGCCCTTAAGGCATGCATTGTTGACCATGAGGTCAACGCAAGTCAGTTATGACTTGGTGCATGCAAGGGCAGTGGGTCTGACTAGGTCTGATGAGTGGATCCCTATTAATGGACCGTTGTAAGGTAGTAGGGCTCATAAGGAAATAAAATTGATGCCATGGGGTTTTCAAAATTTTATTTTCTGTTAAGATGATTGGATCACATGTTTGTATGTTATAACATGCTTGGATGTTTATTTCATCTTATGTGGGCTACCCTAAATTGTGTGCTGTGCTGGGGCCTGCGTGCCTGGATTAATTGTAAATTATTATTGTGATCTGCGAATCACATTTCAATTTATAACAATGTGTAATTGACCTGCGAGTCAAATCATGTCTAGATAGATTAAAATGTAATTTAATCAGACATGAGCACAGAGCACACATGGCAGAGGCGCTTGCAGCAAGTGGCTTGACCAGGTGGGAGGTCTAGAGTTCGACTCTAGGACAGGCGCAACCAGTCTGGTGGGCGCATCTGAGCTGCAGAGGGCGCTTGGGCCCGGACTGGGCCAGATGAGATGCAAGAGACCCATGAATAGCTCAAGTGAAGACTTGTGTAAAACTAGGGTTTTACTTAGGTTTAATGGGCATTTACCACATAAGATCATCGTGCTTTCAATTTACTGTTTTAAGTAATTTTAGCACCTGCATGATTTATCTTTCTACTATCGCCATAGGATATGCATGATAGTAAGAAGATAAAAGGACCGTTAAAATCCAACGTTAAATATCAAGCACGTAAGCCTTCTGACGCGAAACCTCACTGTTCTGACTATCGTTGGGGCCGTGTTGTACCCACTCAGTGGGCACGCCCATCTATCTTCAGACGGTGTGTGATTACACCTGCGTGTTACAGAGATGGGATTTATCGCTTCTCGTTGCTCAGCATAGCACGTGGTGGTCCAGGGAGTAGGTCAGGTCAGCTTGACCATGTAGGCTACATATTGAGCATATGTTAGCTATATGGAGGCAGCCATCTGTGGAATCAGAATCTGTGTTGTACCAACTCAGTTGGCACAGTCTTCTGGATTGCCTAGATGAAGGGGAATCGCACGGGTTGGCGATTGGCATGGATAGCCTACCGGTGATTAGTGCTTGTACTCTCTGTGCATCTTATCTCGCCTGAGCGGGACGCGGAGACCAAGTATGAAATCTGGATCCCATCTCACTAAAAGAGTGTTACTCTTTCGGACTGTTTTAATGGATTTTTCAGTCAGATAAAATAGTGAGAAAAGAATCATTCTTAAGTCCTCGATTGATTCTAACATTGATACTGACCTTGTTGTTCTTGCAATGTTGTAGATTACTGCAGCAACGAACACCACAGCGTTCAATGTGCGATCCTTACTGGAAAGGGAGAAGTTTGCTGGGCCAAACTTCTCAGACTGGTACGGACACCTTAAGATTGTTCTTAAGGTTGAGAGGAAACTGTATGTCCTTGAGACAGCAATACCGCCACAACCCGCTGCGAACGCCGCAAGGGCGGTTCGGGATGCTTATGAGAAGCATGTCAATGATAGCATTGATGTCGCTTGCCTTATGCTTGCGTCTATGACGCCAGAGCTTCAGCGTCAGCATGAGGATTTATCTGCTATTGAAATTATAGCAAATCTCAAGATGCTGTATGCTGCACAGGCAAGGACTGAACGCTATAACTTGACAAAACTTTTCTTTCAGAGCAAACTGACTAAAGGGAGTCCAGTGGGAGCTCACGTACTCAAGATGATTGGGTACAAAGAGGCTCTAGAGAAACTGGGACACACCATCAATCAGGAGCTTGTTGTAGACATTATCCTGCAGTCTCTCCCGGCCTCTTTCGATCCATTCATCATTAATTTTAATATGAACAAGATCGACTGTACCCTGGCAGAGTTACTGAACATGCTCTATACTACAGAGCAGACTCTTGAAAAGGGAAAGCCTTCATCGTCTGTCTTGATGATTCCTTCCAGGAACTGGAAGAAGGGGAAGAAGGGCAAAGCCCCTGTCAAGAGCTACAACAAGGCTCTGAAACAAAAGATCAAGCGGTCGAAGGAATACAGATGTTTCCATTGTGGCCAGCTGGGTCACTGGAAGAAGGATTGTAAAGCGCTCCAAGGAGATAAGAAGGGAAGCAAGCCTTTCACTTCTAGCTCAGGTATTTTTGTGACTGAAGTCATGATATCTTCTTCTTCTATTTCATGGGTGTTGGACACTGCATGTGGAGTTCACATTTGTTCAAATGTACAGGAACTCAAGAGAAGAAGACAGGTGGGACAGCATGAGGTGGACCTACGAGTTGGAAACGGGGCACGAGTTGCTGCTGTTGCTGTAGGACAATATTACATCTCTTTACCATCTAGTTATGTATTAGAACTGGACAATTGTTATTTTGTACCGAGCATAACTAAGAATATTATCTCTATTCCTGCTCTTGTCAGGAAAGGGTTTTCCTTTGAATGCAAAACTTTAAAGTGTTGTATTTCATTAGATAATATTGTTTATGCTACTGGGTCAATTAACAATGGGTTATTCATGTTGGACATGGAATGTTCTGTACAACAAATTGATAATAAGAAAGCCAAGTATGCTGATGACAGCACCTTGCTATGGCATAGTCGTTTAGGCCACATTAACAAGAAGCGCATTAAGCGGTTGCATGACCATGGACTGCTGGGATCATTCTCCTATGAGGAGCTTGATACATGCAAGTCTTGTTTAATGGGCAAAATGACGAAGGCTCCTTTTCTTAACAAAGGTCAAAGGGCTTCAGGTTTACTTGACCTCATTCACAGTGATGTGTGTGGGCCATTTAGTAAACATGCCAGAGGTGGCTATTCATACTTCATTACCTTTACTGATGATTTCAGTAGATATGGTTATGTCTATCTGATGAGACATAAAAGTGAATCTTTTGACAAGTTCAAAGAGTTCAAAAATGAAGTACAAAATCAGCTAGGCCGAAATATCAAGGCATTTCGCTCAGATCGAGGTGGAGAATACTTGAGTCGAGAGTTTACTGACTATCTGAAGGAGTGTGGGATTATCTCACAGCTCACTCCGCCAGGAACACCACAATGGAATGGTGTGTCCGAGAGGAGAAATAGAACCTTACTGGATATGGTTCGTTCTATGATGAGTCAGGCTACTCTACCTTACTCCTTTTGGGGATTTGCACTGGAAACAGCGGCAAAGGTACTAAACCGAGTGCCATCCAAGGCCGTTTCAAAGACGCCATATGAGTTATGGTATGGGAAACAGCCGAGCTTGACATTTATCAAAATCTGGGGTTGCGAGGCATATGTCAAAAAGCTCGCCTCTGGGAAACTACAGAGCAGATCTGATAAATATATCTTTGTCGGTTACCCTAAAGAAACTAAGGGTTATTATTTCTACGATCCCAAAGAGAACAAAGTATTTGTTGCTCGTACGGCTATTTTTCTTGAGAAGGAATTTCTTCTGCAAGAGGCTAGTGGGAGAGAAATAAAACTGGATGAAAATCCAGAAGAGGGACAAAGTAGTCAAGCTCAGTTGGATGAGCCTGAGCAAATAGAACAGGTTGATGTTCAACCTGAGGCTCAGATATCACGGGAACCGCGAAGATCGGGAAGGATCCGTCGATAGCCTGAGTGCTATGACGGAGTCTACATCATTGATGATGAACCCCTCACTTATGCGGATGCGGTTAGTGGACCGGAATCAGCAAGATGGCTTGAAGCTATGCGAGCCGAGATGGACTCCATGTCAGATAACCAAGTCTGGGATTTGGTTGATCCGCCTCCAGGAGTAATCCCTATAGGCTGTAAGTGGATCTTCCAGAAGAAGATTGACATGGATGGTAACGTGGTTACCTATAAAGGCAGGCTAGTTGCGAAAGGTTTCAAACAAATCTACGGGATAGATTATGATGAAACTTTCTCTCCAGTAGCCATGTTCAAGTCTATTCGGATTATTCTCGCGATAGCAGCATATTATGATTATGAGATCTGGCAAATGGATGTGAAGACCGCTTTCCTTAATGGAAAACTAGAACAGGATGTGTATATGACACAACCTGAAGGTTTCACCAATCCATCAGATCGTCATAAAATATGCAAATTAAAGAAGTCCATTTATGGACTTAAGCAAGCATCGAGAAGCTGGAATATTCGTTTTGATGAATCAATCTGTGAATTTGGTTTCATCAAAAATGAAGATGACCCGTGTGTATATAAGAGGTTTAGTGGGAGCGTGATTATTTTCCTAGTCCTCTACGTCGATGATATCTTAATCATTGGAAACGATATTCCTGAACTGCATGCCGTCAAGGCATGGTTAAGAAAATGTTTCCAGATGAAAGATTTAGGAGAAGCAGCCTATGTATTAGGTGTGCGGATCTACAAAGATAGATCTAAGAGGCTTCTCGGGCTGTGCCAGAGTACTTACATCGATAAAGTCCTGGAGAGATTCCATTTAGAGAATTCTAAAAGAGGATATCTTCCAGTCAGACATGGTCTGAATCTTTCTAAGAGCCAGTGTCCTCAAACACAGTCTGAGAAAGATGAAATGGACAATATGCCTTATGCTTCGGCTATTGGGTCCATTATGTATGCAATGTTGTGTACTCGCCCAGACGTCGCTTACGGGTTAAGCGTGACCAGTCGATTCCAAAGTAATCCAGGGAAGGCACACTGGATTGCAGTCAAGAACATTTTGAAATATCTTCGGAGGACCAAAGATATATTCTTGATTTATGGAGGTCAGGAAGAACTCAGTATTGAAGGATATACTGACGCTTCGTTCCAATCTGACCAGGATGATTTCCGATCGCAATCAGGCTATGTTTTTAGCTTGAATGGAGGAGTAGTGGTGTGGAAGAGTTTCAAACAATCAATTGTTGCTGATTCCACAACAGAAGCTGAGTATGTTGCAGCCTCAGAAGCATCTAAGGAGGCAGTGTGGATTCGTAAGTTCGTTCAGGAACTTGGTGTTATTCCTTCGAGTGCAGATCCATTGGTTATCTTCTGTGATAACACTGGAACAATAGCACAAGCAAAGGAACCACGGTCGCACCAGAAGTCCAAGCACATACAGAGAAGGTTTCACTTGATCCGGGAGATCATTGATCGAGGAGAGATCAAGATCTGCAAGGTTCATACAGATGACAATCTAGCTGACCCGCTTACAAAGCCTCTGGCGCAGCAGAAGCATGAGAAGCACTGTAATAATATGGGTTTGAGATTTCTCAACCATTAGATTAAGTGCAAGTGGGAGATTGTTGGGGTATGCCCTTAAGGCTAATGTTTGAGGCCTTGGGTTGTTATCAGTATCATGTATAAACTGTATGTTTATAAAGGCAATGGTTGTTATTCAAGTTGTTACATTATCTGCTGCTACATGTATACTACTGAATAATGTCTCAATTGTGTTCAGCTTAGCTGACATGCAGAAATGTCCTTAGTCGAGATATCTTGGTGAACATGAGACAGCCTTGATATGATTGAGACTAATATATGTTCTAATCTTATAGGATGCTTCGAGCATGGAATAAGATGTAGACTCATAGGTACATTGGATGTACTGGACAGACCCTACTTAGGATATTCAATTGCTTGTCACAATGTGAATAATCCTTATATGCAAGCAAGTGGCATATTTCCTCTGACTTGAGATCACTTGTGTTTCTAAATGATGATTGGCATTGTCATGAGGTAGTTCAATATCATTTGAAATATAATGGTTATAGATTATCTTGGATAATGAACATGAGTCATGTTAGGGCACTAGTGATAGATATAGGATTGCCTTCTCCTTGTTTGGAGTGTGATGTTCTAAAGGGGCCTCCTGGATGAGATGGTTGAGAAAGTGTATGGCCATACCCAGATGACTATGTTCATCTGATCTAACCACTCTCATCATATTGGAATTACAGGCTTGACACGCTTGTCTAATAAGAACATCCAGTGGCAAAGGAAACACATATGTCATGTGACTTGGGTTCACACTTGTGCTATGGTTTGGGTGTAGTCTTGGAAGACTCTTTCCTTTATATCGGGAGACAGTGATGTGTTGCTAGATACCCCTCTCTGTTCATGATAACGTAAGTTATCATTACCGACATTTAAAGGAAACCCTTAGGGTCGCACAATTTGATGATATGGCTTACTTATGTCAGATCGTGTGGACTGAATTGTTCTGATTCAGTTTAATAGGAGTTTAAACTCTGATTGGAAGTGAGATCTGGTCTGATCATGTTTGATTGATTAGGGCTTGAGATCGGTAAGCTTCGATCGAGAGAATTGATGCTTGATCGGTGAGATCAAGAGCATCAAGAGATGTATGGTTAGATCTTGAGCCATTTGGTTCATATGAGATCTAGATCATGGCTTGGTTCGATTTGGTCTTTGAACCAAATGCAAAAGAACCGGTTCACATAAGTGAACGCATGGTTCATTGTGAGAAAGCGTTTTGGTTAGAAACGTGAGCGCATGGCTTGATGGCTTTCTATTTTTGGAAACCCATGAAGCGTTCCCACGTTGGATAACGCCTAAATGCCTCCCTCTCTCTCGCTTGAAGTTCCTCCTCTCGTGTGTGTGTCTTGGAGATACGAAAGAGGAAGAGAAGGAGAGAGCTTTCGGCCAGCAAGATTAACATCTCATCTCCTCCATTCGATTAGGGGATTTTGGCGTCTTTGCTAGCACAAGGTTAACGCGCAAGGAGGAAGCCATCATCACCTTTGTGTGCGTCCACTTTGGAGGAGAGCCACATCGCCCTCTTGCTTCCAAGCCGCCATCCAAACAATGGCTATGGTATGATCTTTTATTTGATCTTGGCAAATTCTTAAGTTGATCATATATTCATGCCTTATGCGATCTTCATGAAACCCTAGAAAAAATTTTATATGCGCCTGCTTAGGGTTTCTCTCTTACACTTGCTAAGGTAAATATACTAGAACCTAAAAGAAAGAAAATTTGTCCTAAAATAATGGATGTTGTCTTCATAGGACATTCACTTGATTCAAACACCTACAGATGCCTAGAAACAAATTTAGAAATTTTAGAAATTTCAAATAATACACTAATTCAATCAAGAGACATCTCCTTCCTTCAAACTATCTTTCGTTTCAAACCTGGAGCCCTCCCTCTTGTAGAAACTAATAATTTCACATCAGACTCTAAAGACTCAGAAAATCATAATAATTCACCTCAACATCCTGAACCAAAAACCTAACCCATAAAAAGTAAGAGAAGAAGGTAGCGAGAGATTTTGATGATGACTTTATCACTTACCTGATTGAAGATACACCAAAAACCTATCATGAAGCCCTTAGTTCACCTAATGCTCCTTTCTGGAAAGAAGCTATTGATAATAAATTTCAATTCATTATTAGCAACAACACCTAGATTCTTAATGTTCTACCCCATGGAAATAAACCTCTAGGATGTAAATGGATCTTTAAGAAAAAGTTGAGAACTGATGGTAGTGATGAAAAGTATAAGGCACGCCTAGTTGTTCAAGGTTTTTGGTAGAGAGCCGACATTGACTACTTTGACACCAATGTGCCTATTGGTCAGATCACCACTATCAAATTTCTCCTCTTTGTTGCTAGTGTCTATAGATTACTAGTTCATCAGATGGATGTTAAAATAACCTTTCTTCTTAGATACCTTGATGAAGAAATCTATTTGATAGGTTCTTTATAGTACAACATTGTGAAAAGAATGTTTTCAAATTAGTCTGATCCTTGTATGGACTAAAGCAAGCTCCTAAATAATTGCATAAAAAATTTAATATGGCCATTTTATCATATGGATTTTAATTTAATGACTCAAATAACTGTCTCTACTACAAGACTAAAAACTCTTTCTTTGCTCATGTGTGTCTCTTTGTAGATGGCATCCTTATTTTGAGTAATATTGACATGATAAAAGACACAAAAGAATTTTTATATCTCCACTTTGATATGAAAGATATAGGAGAAACTAATGTTGTCCTTGGAATGAAAATAATAAGAAATCAAAATTCTATTTCTCTATCTCATTAACATAATGTAAATAAAATTAGAGAGAATTTAAATTTAATTGCTCATCTCCTTTATCAACTCCTCATGACCCTAATTGTCACCTATTTAAAAATCAAGAATAAGCTGTTATACAAGAATCCTACTCTAAGGCTATAGGTTTACTTATATTCCTTGCAAAAGAACCAACTACAAAAAGCCAATGCAGTCTAGGCTCAATAGGTACACTAATAACCATAGTAAACTTCACTGGACTAATCTTAAAAGAGTTTGAAATACCTAAAAGAAACATCTAATTATGCCTTAACATATAGTGGATCTCCATCTGTCCTAGAAGGATTTTGTGATGCTAATTGGATTTCTAATTCAAATGATGTCAAATCTACTTTTGGATATGTTTTCACTATATGTGGTGGTGTCATCTCTTGCCAATCCACTAAATAAGCTATCATAGCTAGGAGCACCAAGGAGGAAGAGTTGGTTGATCTTGATCTAGCATGCTTAGAAACTAAGTGGATAAAAAACCTATGTTCTATACCAATAGTAGTATCTATTAATCCACTAATTTCAATAAATTGTGAAAGTAAAGTTATAATAGATTTTTATAAAAAGGAACTTGTAAACACTAAATTGAGTAGACATATTAAAATAAGGCATTAAACAATCAGATGGCTTCTACTTATGGTATAGTTTCTTTGACATATGTTAAAATAGATAATAATCATGCTGATTGCCTCATAAAAGGTTTGATTCAAACCAAAGTGATGGCAACGTATAATGGAACAGGGATTAGTCCATAATGGGCCCTTTTAGCGTAGCAACCCAACCTCCATGATAGGTAGACCATAGAAAAAGGTTTAAGAGGTTGGCCAATGATGTGTCCGTAAGTGCATGGATATGTAGAAGTAATAAAAGATATTGAACTCACAAAGACCTACATGTTAAGAACCAAATAATTGAATTCTTACTAGCTAAGCGATCGATGTACGATGGGTATAAAATAAGATCGAAATAGTGAAAACTGTCATAGAAAATTGGAGAAAGAAAACTAGGACTAAGGTTTCATCCTTTTGGTCCATATTGTCATGTCTGAAACAATAGAATAATTAGATCAAAATAACATGTAAATTAAGCATAAAAAATTAGCTACTTGCATAGTCTAGGTTTCTATATTTAATATAAGGGTTCTAGGTTCGTAAATCACCTTTCGGTCCATATTACAAACCCTAAAACATACTAATACTTTAAAACTAATAATTTCAAAGTAAATAAACCAGAGAGGCAAAATTATCATTCAAAGTATAACTAATAAGTAAAAAAATCATTTAGTCATTACAGAATTAAAAAGGAATTATTCCCTCAGTCCCAAAAAGGATTTTATGCTATCATTGAATCGAAAAACCAATAATATTTCATTTTAAAATTAATCAGAACTTGAAAGAAGAGAAATAAAAATTTTAGTGATTTTAAAGGGGTGTGATGGCCGCAATACAAACTGTCATAGTCCTGTGATCCTGATTTGAGCAGTGTTTGCATAGTGAATCACCGACATCCCGCGATAGGTACTGTAGCAGCACCGGATATTTCATTGATTTCTCTTGATTTTGATCTCCTTTCTTCCTAAAATTTCTAGTGCATCTTCTCCTCCTTGATGCGCATCTTCCCTGAAATTTTCATCGCCAAAGATGGTCTCTGTGCCTCTTGGTGAGAATCCAAACCCAAGAGCTACCTGCTGTGATTTCTGCCTTGATTACTGATGAAAATTCATAATCTCCTAATCAAATCTCTCTCTCCCCCCCCCCCCCCCGCCCCCCCGACTTATATAACAATTCTATCATTTTATAATTCCCGATTGAGCCCCTGTTTTCCCTGATTTTGCGTTGAAAAATTTAGATTTGGAGTGCGATGGAAGACTCAGGGGCAAGCATAGCTATTTCCCCCCAAATATCAGAATCACACCCTTGTGACAACCGCAGTTCATTTCATCATAGGGGTGTGATGGCCAAAATTTTCAAATTTATCTCCTGAGCTCCTTTTTTCATCCTAATTCCACTTTTGACTTCTGATTCACTCAAAACCTTCGAAATTAAGCCCCTTTTTTCTTGAAAACATTGAAAAATAAAAGAGGTGTAGATTCCAAAACAATTGACTGAATTTACATTAAAAACAAGAAAAATAAAGAATAAGATGACTAAAAGAGAATAATTTAAATATAAAAAATTATATATCTTTTAAAGTCATAAGCCAAGGAGTACAACATATATGTTATAAAAACACTACAATGTAAATTGGAGTTATATTTAAAGGCTCCAAAATCGCATTCCTAATATGATTTAGTACTTCTGCGAAGAGTGAAGAAGAATCTATGACTCTAAAAAACACTTGAAGGTAGATCCCATATCGAACCAAACTCACACACATGCACACGCACCTCGCCTCACCCCTCCGGGCCGGGTTGTCGTCGCAGGTGCGGGTGCGGGTAGATCACATGCTATTTTGTCAGGGCAAATAATTTTAGCTTCTTTATTTTTGCCCAAATAATAATTTTGAAATACTATTTATAAATAATATTAAAACCAATTTACCCAGTTTTAATTAGCCATTAGCCTTCATATTTCGGTGATTGAGGCATTATTTATTAATAGTCTAGATCTATTATTTTTATATGATGTACCTTCTCTATAGAAGGAGACGCAGCGCAGCATCTCTCATTCACTACATTCATATCTTGGGACAAGAGATCCGCACTAAAACCTGTGCGAACTGCGACAACATTCTAGGGGAAAGGGTGGGGTTTGAGCATCTGCCCTCGCAATATTGCACTCGTGCCACCCACTTGGCCTATAGGGTGGTGCTCACATGATACTTTTGAAAAGTCTTTAACTCTAAATATTGTATTCCATGTACCTGAGATCCATAGGAACATTGTTAGTGGGTCTCTCCTTGTCAAAAATGGTTTTAAAATTATGTTAGATGCAAATAAAGCTATAATCTCCAATGGAGACTTTTATTAGAAAAAAGTTCCACTTGTAATGGATTATTTTAATTGAATATTATTTTTTAAAAAAATTAGACACCATTTCAGCCTCCCACTACCTTAATTACTAAAAAATTTGATAACTGACATGGTAGATGGGGACATGTAAACTTTAAATATCTAACAAGAATGAGATACTTATGATTAATTCCTAAAATAAAATCAAACCCTAATGATAAATATGAGCTTTGTGCTAAAGCCAAACAACCTAGAAAACTATTCAAATCAATACCAAATACAGAGACTGAACCTCCAGAACTAATTCATTCGGATATTTATGACTCAAATAGAGATCCTACTAGAGGTGGTAGTAAATATTTTGTAACCTTCATAGATAATGGTACAGAATGCAAGGGATCATAACCTTCATAAATAATAGTTCAATCTCAATCAAGCAACTCTAACAAGGCTTGATGTTATTAAAGGGCCATCGTCTTTGAGATCGTAACCTAGCACACACAACCAAAACTTGCTAAAAATGCAAGGGATTAATGCAAACCTGGGAACGACCTTAGGCATACATTGTAGTTGTAGGGACAGGCTTCATTGGCTCTCAGGATGATGAAACAACTTATGGCCTCTCCGGCCAACTCAAAGATTCTATAGCTGCAGGCGATTCTCACAACTTTAGTAGAGAACAAGGAGAGTAGAATTTTGAGCGGAGGTAAGATAAGATTTCCCTCAAGTTTACTTTGTCTATTTGCCAAAAATAGAGACAAATTACATAAAACCCAGTCACTGGAAAGAGCACATACAAGGGAGAGCATGTCATTGCCATTGCTACCCATTCTGAGTTCAATAAAATCTCACACAATTTATATTTGAACTGAGTTCCCCTTTAGTTAATTTTATTGCCCTCAAATTCGGCTAGGTCGAAGTTGTGTAGATTCAAACCCTCATTAGAGCAAATTCAGCGTGAATATACATTAGTTTTTATTTTAATTATAAAAATTTAATAAAAATAACTAGAAATCCTAGATTTTTTTTTAAATTATAAAATATTGTTTTTGAATTTCTAAGATATTTTTGGATGCCTAGATACAAAATTTGGGCATAACAATATATGTATGTATGTATGTATGTATGTACCACTATAATACTTTATTGAACTTCTAAATGAAGAATTAAAAATATATTTACAAAAGAAAGTTCAAAACAATTATGGAGGTGTAATTCATTATTTTTCTTATAAATTACTAAATATTTTTATATGCATTATTAGTATATAAAAATATAAAAATTTAAATTATATCACAAAAATAACATTCTTTACTTGTTATTATTATAACATACATGAATTAAAATACATTATAGATTGTACAAGTTCAAGTAAAATTATGTTTCTTTCAACTTTTAAAAATGGTTTCGCAGTCATTTTTGTGTCTACATAGATTCCATACTTTTCCACCATGATTATTTGTGTTAATTATATAAATTGAATTTTTGACATGTAATATAAATAGCTATAATTCTTATGTCCTAATTTATGTTCCTATGAAGAAGAATAAACTATATAAATAGCAAGAATAACATTTATTTCATTAATAAATATTTTAAATATGCCATATGTGGAGTATTATATTCCCAAATACTATGTTTTTAATTACAATAACTTTATATGCCCCTAAAACAATCTTAAAATCCATTCTTATATTATAGGTTAGCACAAAGCAAGTTCATTCTTGTACCAAGTACATGAAAAGCAGATGAAATTAAGTTCCACACTCTATCTCCACTATAATAGTCCTATGGTTGCTTAAATTTCAAGGGCTTGCATTTTTTTTGTCACATCCTTTCTTTACTAATATTATTTTATGTAGTTGGTTTTCTTTTATATAATATCTTCACATTAAAATTGTTTTGAGGAATTTCCCACATTTGGAGCAATAGATACTTGGTTCACTTTTGAACCCCAAATTTATTTCATCTATGGTTTGATTATCACATTAAATTTGCTAAGTGTGTGGTGAACTTCTTTAATATATATATGTCTCACTAGAGTGTAAGATTTTCCTTCTATAGTCATTCGAATTTGAAGAGAGTTTTAATAGTAGATTGCATTAGAAATTTCAATTTGCAAATTAGTCATTTCAGAAACAAAAATCTCCAAAACTCTAGGTTGATCTATAATAAGCAAAAAAAAAAGAAAGAAAGTTAACTTGAAGTATTTTAATGCCAATAATCTATATGTACTTTCTTCATGTGATTGTTTTTAGATTCAAGTGCATTATATACCTCTTTTGTTTCTTGTAATTTTGATATACATCATATAACCTACTCGTAATAAAGTTGAGAATGTAATTTCTACACAACATCTCGGGAAATTATGAAAACCTATTCATGTAACATGCCAAATAATAAGGCTTTCTCATGGATAGACCATGCTAATTGAAACCTAAGGCATCAAATGACTACAAAAACTCCTCTTCGTTTGGTACAATCAACTAAGCCCTTTTAGTGTTGGCCTTCTCATTTGGAATGCCACATGTCTAATAGTAGGAAGCTGGGCAGAAAAAAAAAGAATGAAAGAAAGGTACTACAACCACTTTTGCTTTCATGGTATCAAAATATGTATGTACACTCTCTAGAATCGGCTATAAATTAGTGTCTAGGAAATAGAAAAGGTTCTTCGTGGTGAGAAGCCAAGAAATCTAATCGTGTCGCTATGTGTAGTTTGTGCCATCGAACTAATGTAGTTTGATACGATTGTACAGTCATGTTGTGATTTAAGTCTGCTTCCATCATGAATAATGCCTCTAGAAATGTTAGATAAAAACTAAAATTCAATGTGGCTAGGAAATCTCTTTGAGAAACAAACACAGAGAATTATATTGAACTTGAATAAACATTGAGATTGATTCCATACATGGTATGAAGCTGTTATGATATGCTGAATGCATTACCTAATTAAGATATCTTTTATGATTCTGTCCAATCGTTCTAAACATCTGTAACCTTATGATTCGAATGTTTGAGAATGTTGAATTGATGGGTCACACATTTGAATTGAGTAAGGATTGCATGCTAGTGGTGTACACATGTTTTTCTATTGAAGCATATAGACTCGTTCATTCATTCGATGATGCCATATTATTTGTTGGGTGATAATCACAAGTGTGAAGTTATATGGAAAAAAAGAGAACAAAAAAAAAATTCTATCTCGACTGAGACATGCAACTACTCCTCTGACCTAGTATGCACAAAGTAGCCGAGACGGCATTCGACCCATGTTTGTGTTTCGTATCAAACGTGCATAAACAGTCACGAGTTCAATTCACACACCTAATGGAACCTAGCTGAATAACCCGGGCGGCTTTCGACCCATGTTTGTGTTTTGTGCCAAACATGCATAAATAGTCATGAGTTCATTTTGCACACCTAATGGAACCTAGTTGAACAACCGGGGCGCCAACTAACCCATGGTTGTGCTTCATGTTAGTAGGCTAGAGGAAGTTAGGTAAGCTCTAAATGTATTGTCGGTTGTGCAATCGGGGGAGCAATCCACCCATGATTGTGCTTCGCTTCAAAGGATTACCAACGATTTAAAGAGCTAGTCCTGCTACTAAAAATAAATTGTGAGATGAACAGAACCATAATGTTATAAAGTTTTGACTTGCGATAATTCATTTGTGTTTGACCCCAACATTTGAATTTGGTTGAATTAGATTTGTGAATATAGTATGTATGCTAGATTAAATTCTTTGTATACTCCTAGCTAAATGCCTAGTCATCTCAAGATTATGGGGCCTACTTCATTCAATTCTTGTTAATAAACTCATCATCTGATTTCTCAAACTAGGTCATGGTTTGCTCATGGAAATATCTGACTTGGTTGTATGCTTTAAGCTAAAATAACTTCTTCCATATCTGATATGTGTCTCATCTTGTTTAATTACTTGAGGAAAAGTAAAGATTTAAGTCTAGGAGATTTTGATGCCTTGTATTTTGGTAGTATTTTCCTATACCATTTTGTCTCAAACAAGGCATATTCTTGTGTTTTCATGTAATATTTAGGCTTATTTACTTGCTTGTTTTGGAATCTTCACCTTTCTTGAATTTGTGGAAATGTAGGTGAAATAACTCACGTTCTAAAGATTTTTGGAGACTCTAAAGCCATATAGTGATTTCTAGTAATGAGACAAGGCTACACATCAAAATTGGTGTGAGACAAAGCTTTCCCTCAGAATCACAGCCAAGTCCAGACTGTGATTTGTAGAGTATGCCATATCCACAGTGCTGTTCATGGCTAGGCCATGATTATTTTCACAGGCCATGATTGAAGTCTACTAGAATCTACTATGCAAATCACAGCTAGGCCATGATTATAATCACGGGCCATGATCTCTGCTCCTTGTTGACCTCCTGCTCATTTTTTACTTGATTGAGAGCTCTAATAAATTTAGAAAAATCAAGAAAATTATGAAATAGAAAGCTAAGAGGAAGGCGAAGAGTTTGGGCATAAAAGACCTCTTTTTTATGAGATTTTTGGAGGAGAAATTTGATGGTAAATTGGCGAGGGCAAAAGAACATGCAACATGGGCTTTCCAGAGGGATTTTGAGATGATCTTGATACGATTCTTCACCAAATTGAGGAGAAGAGTTTGCATCATCTTCTCCTAGCTCCCCTTAGTCCTATTTTCTACTTTTATTAGTCGATTTGAGAGATTTGTACTTAATTGTATCATTGTTGTAGCATAAACCTTTTATCGGGGCTCTGATGGAGCCTGTTGACTTGATCTATTGTATGAAATGAGTTATTTTGATGTTTAAGTTATTCAGAGCATATTTTATCTAGTTGTGTTATTTTCATAATCAAACCCTGATCAAAAAATTTTGTGCCTTGGATGTCACGATTCTAACTACAAGGAGAATCATGTCGTCGAATTTGCTAGACAAGCTATTTGAACCTCTATCACGATAGTAGTTAGGGCTCAATCGAGGACAACATAGCTTTTCAAGGAACTTAATGGGTTTGTTTAAATCGATATGCCATGAAAGGGGGCAATATGTTCTTTTGGATAAACACCTTATGCAAAATGAATAACTCGTGCATCAACTAACTTCAGTTCAGTTAGATCAATCAACATGGTGAATTCCGTAGTCCCGATGTTTCTCTCATTTAGATACCCTTCGTCATTCTGTCATTGCTTTTCTTACCCTATTTGTAGTTTGGTTTGTTTAGCTTCTAAAAATTGGAATTTTTTCTACTTGACCTTGCTCCCTAACGCACCGATATCTTTTGTATTACTTCGATAACATCATGCACTTGTGGGGCATATCAAGCTTTTGGCGCCATTGCCGGGGAACTTTGGTCAATATTAACACATTTCTAAAGTTTAGTAGACTAAGCATTTTGTTTTTCATACTTTTTATTCTTATTTTAGCCATTTCCTTTCTCAAGCTTTATCATTGTCTCTAATCATTTTTATTCAAAGGATAAAGAAGGCTAGAGTAGAATGTTAGCAACAACTCCAAGTAAGTATGAGTTAGACAACTTGAGCTTGTTAGCTGTGAAGGTAGACACTTTATCACGAAAGTTAGATTCCTTTAATGTCAATTCAATTGAAGTCACTAATACTTCATATGAGTTTTGTGGAACTTCAGGACAGTTTCGCCAAATGCCAATTAAGAGTCTCACAACCTAAAACTTCTAGAGATGAAGCCAAAACCTTTAGGAATCTCAACCCTATACCATAGTTGGACCCATATTCCAAAACATACAATCCAGGTTGGAGGAACTATCAAAAAGTTTCCTATGAGAACAATCCCAACTTAATTCCCCAACCTAGCTATAGGCAACCTCCTGAATTCCAACTAGGCAGTTTATGCCACCTCAAAAGTCTAACCTAGAGTCACTATTAGGGACTTTTGTTGCTGCGCAAACCAATGAAAATGAGAGTGTTTGTGAAACCATTAGGCAACTAACATCTAGAGTGGACGCTCTCGCGATCCACAACAAGATGAAAACCCAATTTGCTATTCAAGCTAGCACCTATACAAGAGCCTTAGTAAACTCCCATCTCAAATTGAGATAAACCCGAGAGAATATTGTGATTCAATTATAACTTGCAATGGGAAACAAGTTGTGGAACCTAGGATGTTTGAACATAACATAGAGATTAGATCTCCTAAGATACTTCAACCTAAAAAATCAAATGAGGAGATGGAACATAAGAAACCACTTGAAGATATACCTTCTTTTGCACGTTTTTGCCATAATATTGATGTTGTTGAGGAAGTGATTAGCAAATTGCTTATGGATCCTATAGAAATATGTTTTGTATCTGAAGAAGAGGTGAAAGATAATGAAGAAACTCTAGCTTTTGTGAAAATCATTGATTCAACTGAACCAGTAATTCTAAGAAAGGTAAAATTTAAAAATCGGCATGATGAAATAACCAAGGAAACTAATGAAAGAAACATATAGTTAAAATCACTAATTGACCATTTAAGGTATGAATTCATTGGTGCAAACACCTACATTATGCACTCTCAATAACACTTGCGGTTGAGCTAATGACCCTGTACAAGCACTTCGTGGGAGGCAACGCAAGTCTTTTCTGTTTTATTTACTTTTGCATTGTGTGTTTTTATTATATAGTCTTTAGATCATGAAGTTAGATAACTTGTTTTGTTTTGTGCTGGAATGCTCATGATTTTATTTTCTTATCTCGGTAGGAACACATCACAAGAAGAAAAGTGAAATTTTGAGGCTACATGTTTCATTACGGTCTATCTGTGACCAATGTCTACAGCCATGATGAAAATTTTCGTAATTGCTGCATTCTATAACAAGAAGTTCACAGCTGACCCCTGACTGATTTCATAGCTATGATAAGACTTTTAAAGGCAATGACTTCATTTTACCTCTCCCTTGCCAGACTCGCATGACTTAGTGAGATACAAAATAATTTACATTATATTCTACATCTGGAAGAATAAAGGTGTCAAGGTGAAGTACAACATGAACTTCATAAACAAATGATGATATTAGGTAGGGGGAGATGGTGATGATTAAGAATATGACCCCCAGGAGGAAGGTACTGAAATGATCTCTGATGATGAGGACTTTAGGCCTAAGAGGAAGAAGTGAATATTACTTTCTCTTATTCCCCCCCCCCCCCCCCCCCACTCTCTCACGACGCATCGATTACATAAAGGACTATGCAAATTTTTATGTGAGGAGGGTATGATTTTGATGCTTGTTCCTTCTATGGCTTAGTCTCCTAACTATTCATTTGGTATTGTATTCTTTGTTGGGTTATGCCCTTAAGGCTAATGTTTGAGGCCTTGGGATTCTTTCAGTATCATGTATAAACTCTTATGTTTATAAAGGCAATGGTTGTTATTCAGTATGTTACATTGTCTGCTCCAATAAGTGTGCTTCTGAATAATGTCTCAATGCTGTTCAGCTAGGCTGACATGCTGTAATGTCCTTAGTCGAGATATCTTGGTGAACATGAGACAGCCTTGATATGATTGAGACTAATATGTGTTCTAATCTTATAGGATGCTTCGAGCATGGAATAAGATGTAGACTCATGGGTACATTGGATGTACTGGACAGACCCTACTAGGATATTCAATTGCTTGTCACAATGTGAATAATCCTTGTTTGCATCAAGTGGCACATGTCCTCTGACTTGAGATCACTTGTGTTTCTAAATGATGATTTTCATTGTTTTGAGGTAGTTCAATATCATTTGAAACATAATGATTATAGACTATCTTGGATAATGATCATAAGTCAGGTTAGGACACTAGTGATAGATAAAGGATTGCCGTCTCCTTGTTTAAGGAGTGTGATGTTCTAAAGGGGCCCCCCCGAATGAGATGATTGAGAAAGTGTATGGCCATACCCAGGTGACTATGTTCATCTGATCTAATCATGCTCATCATATTGGAGCTACAGGCTTGACACGCTTGTCCAATAAGAACATCCAGTGGCAAAGGAAACATTTGTGCCTAGTGAAGTGGATTCACACTTGTGCTGTGGTTTGGGTGTAGTCTTGGAAGACTCTTTCCTTTATATCGGGAGATAGTGATGTGTTGCTAGATACCCCTCACTGATCGTGATAACGTAAGTTATCGTTACCGACATTTAAAGGAAACCCTCAGGGTCGCACAATTTGATGATATGGCTTACTTAAGTCAGATCGTGTGGACTGAATTGTTTGGGTTCAGTTTAAAGGGATTTAAACTCTGATTGTAAGTGAGATCTGGTCTGATCATGTTTGATTGGTTAGGGCTTGAGATCGGTAAGCTTCGATCGAGAGATTGGATGCTAGATCGGTGAGATCAAGAGCATCTCGAGATGTGCGGTTAGATCTTGAGCCATTTGGTTCATAGAAGATCTAGACCAACGCTTGGCCTAATTTGGTTTTTGAACCAAAGACAATTTAACCCAATAATTGGAACCGGTTCACTAGGTGAACGCTTGGTTCAATGGGAGAAATTTTCGATGGTTCACAACATGTGAACGCATGCATTGAGGACTTGCCATATTGGGAAGTCGGTTTTCCAAAATGGAAAACGCTTCCACCTTGTAACGTTAATCGCCCATCCTCTCGATTCACTCTTGGTGTGTGGCGAGGTGGTGTTCTTCAACGACAAGGGAGAGAACTTGACAAGTAGCTCTCGGCCAAGAAAGAGACATCTCAATCCCTTCCATACGACAAGCTTTGAAGAACCTTGCTAGCACAAGGATCTCAAAGAGTAGCCAACTTCATCTTGTGTGCGCACCGTTTGGAGGAGATCAATTTTGTTCTCTTGATTCCAAGTCGCCACCCACACAATGGCTATGGTATGATCTTTCATTCATATTTGCAATTTTTCGACAAGTTGATCATATGTTTCTTCAAATGATCCCAAGGAAACCCTAGCTTCCGCTATGAGAATCTTGATATGCGCCCCTTTAGGGTTTCAACCCCTTGCGCTCCCCCTTGAAGGGGACCCCTAACATTCTTGACTTACTCTGACTTTTCATATGTCTGTGATACATGACTGTGACACTTTAACTATTTTATGATGATGGCTAAGCTCTTATTTGACTCTAATTCTTCGATGATGATGTTGTGGTGATATTATGCTATCATGATATTCTGAGGATTCATTGCTGATGATTCATACGTACATGCTAGGATTCTGTGACATGTCGTTGTGGTGAAAATCTGATAATATGGATATGTTTCTGTACTGACGATTTGGTAATCTCTGTTATGATACCTTTTTTTTCATATCGATACAGGTATTCAATGATATTGTGATTGAAAATGATCTGATGATTATTTGCTAAACTTGATGATTTCACTATACCGATTTATCCTAATAATATCTATGATTTATTTTGATTCTGGATTGTCTTGTGATGACACCAAAATTCATAGTATATTTTGTGTCATTTCATTGGTCTTTTTGTGTCATATTTATGCCCTTTTGTTTTTTTTAAGCCTTATTTGTCAAATATTGCATAGTCTACACCATTTCTTGTTTTTGATGATTTTTAGGTAAAATGTGCTATATTTTGATGGATTTTGAAAGATCTAAGTGCACCAATGGATTCCAGACATAGAAATGAAGTCAGCTGCCAAATTTCATGCGAATCGGAGCAAGTTTGCAAAATTACGGTAGTGCCCTAATGAAAATTATAGTACCATAATTTTCACCCCAGAAAGCACAGAAAGAAATTACAGCAGTGCCGTAATAAATATTATGGCACCATAATTTTGAGCAATTTTTGACCCGAAACTTCTGAAAAAATTACGGCACTACCGTAATAAATATTATGGTACCGTAATTTGATCCAGTTTTGCCTAATTCTTCCGCTGGAAAATGAAAAAGATGATATCTTGAGATTTAGGGCACTAATTTGAGATCTGAAAGAAGCTATAGACTCGCCTCAGCGACGAGAAGGGAAAGAGAGTGAAAGCCCCAATTTTTATCCACTATCCAAAGAGAAATTGAGGGAGGTGTCCTTAGGGTTTGGCCTTGCGCCGAGAGGCGTAGAGGCTACCTTAGGCCGTGATTTTTACAAGGAAGCTTCGTCTGGAGGAGGCGAGGATACCCCAGAAGTTTTAGAGAGAAAGGAGATCAATCGGAGGAGGAATCAACAAAAAAGCAGGCACCGACACTGTTCACACGCAAAATTACGAGCTGTAATTTTCATTACAGCCCTGTTTTGTAACTTCTACCCTTTTACTTTGATTTCTGATCATTCTAAACTATGATTTATTGTAATTCCTCTTCCATGCTAGCTTAGATATCTTTTGGGACATGGGGGTGTAATTCCCTTGATTTTTAATGACTAGATAATCATTATTTTGTCATGATTTTCTTGTTTTGATAATTTTACATATGTGACGATTATCTTTAATTCTCCAAAGATTTATATTATTAGCATATTTTAGAGTTTTTTCTATGTGGACCGAGAGGTGATTTGCTTGAGAACTTGGAACCCTAAAATTGAATATTAGGAACATACTGTAAGAAGTTAGGTCTGTTCTTATTTCTTGATTTTAGAAGAATAATTGTCATGTTGATAATCTAAATCTCGGATTGAGTTACTATGATAAACGTGAAGATACTGTAAGAGATTGAGTATTGGATCATTGGAGAGCCATAAGTAGAACCTGTGTTGAGATTCGGATGCACGAGAGTGATCCTTGAGTTTCCCCTTGAGATGATTGACTTAGAATTCGGATGCACAAGAGTGATCCTTGAGTTCTTTGTTAATGGTTTACTTATCTTCGGCATTGAATAAATCTTGCACGAGAGTGAGGATTGGTTCTTTGTATGATTGTCTGTGCGAGAGCGAGATGATCCCTTTATGAAGTAAATTATATCTTTATCAAAATAAGATTAGATTGAGAATACATATTTATATCTAGTCATGGAAATTAAGGTGGATGAAACCCTAGTCCCAGTTTCTCTCTCAGATATTTAGTTTACTTTCCGTTTGTGCTTTCATCATATTCAATTTTCTTAGCTAGTTAGAAAACAACTATTGGGTACTTAACACATAGGTCTCTGTGGTTCGATATATTCTTATTACTTCGAAGTATCTGTGCACTTGCGGACTACAACAAGTTTTTGGCACTGTTGTCGGGGACCTTAGTTTTGTTAATATCAAAATAGTTGTTAGTATTGCTAGACAAAGTTTTATTTGTTTTAGATTTAACTTTATTATTTTTTGTTTTTGCAGGTTTTGGATCTTCACAGTTGTGACAGAACTGTGATATCTGAAAATTTTGTGTTTGCTTGTGTTTTGTGTTTTTTTACATATTTTGAAAAAAAAATATTCTAATTGATTGGTGTTGGATAATCTTTCTGTTCCTGATAGATTTTATTTCTTGTGAACTCTGAGATAACAAAATTTTTTTAGTTGTGTAGAGAAGCTTTGATTTGAATATATGTCTTTTAATCACAACTCCTGAGCAACTGAAAGAGGTGAGGTATATATGCCACATGGTCAATATGAAGATGATTCATTGTGTACTCTTGAAGAAAAGTTAGATTATTTGGCTCATAAATTAGACTCATATATGCACCCTGTTAGGACATCTTATTTTTCTATTAGATGTGATATTTGTGGATGTTTTGATCATTATACTTCTGATTGCCAATTTTCAATTTCTCAAAATCCCAATTCACCATGGTATCAAGATGATCAATATAATTCTAGATGGGAAAATCAAACTTCTTTTTATGGTGATTGCTCAAATCATATTTTTGTACCATGCTTTGAGGACACTGAAAAAATCTAGCTTAGAGTTGATGTTTGAAAAATTCATGAAACAAAGTGAGGAGGCACATAAGACCCATCAACATAGGATGGATAATATGTGTGCTCATACTGAAATGTTAAAAATCCAGATAGCACAACAAGATTGTTTATTTGAGTTTGATTTGGAAAATGAGGAAATTGATTTAGAAAAGTCACCCTCTGATTTTGATAATTTTGAAATTGAGCCTTATGTGAACATTGGTGAATTTCACTCTGATTTTAATGTTTGTAAAATTGATTCATTTGATAATTTATTTGTGGAAAAGTTTAAGGAAATTGATCTTGAAAAATCCCCTCTTGATTCTAGTGATAGTGATGAAATTGATTCTTTTGATGATATATTATTTATGGTTAAATTTGATTCTTGTAATTCTGAGATTTATTCTTTTGATTCTTCTGATAATGAAATATTTGTGGAAAGACATGAGGAAATTGATTTTCAAAACTCTCACTCTGATTGTGTTGATAACTTTGAAATTGCTAAATTATTTGATGATGAACATAAGGAACTTGAAAAGGATTTGAATATTAAAAATATTAATGAATCTCACTCTGATGTTTTGCCCATAGTTATTGTTCAATCTTCTGATTTATTTGAAAATTTATGCTTTATTGAGGAATATAATGTGAGACAGAAAGACTATTTGGATGATCCAATACTTGATTCTTTTCATGGAAGTCCTATTGCAATTGAAGATATAAATTTGAAGAAAGGACTAATGATTTTGCTTACTAATAAATATAGGAAGATTATTGAATATCCTTTGAGTGGAATTGAAAATTTTGATTTTGATTTCTGCATATTTGAGAAAGCCTTGTCAATTTTATTTTACATGAAATTTTGGATGTTTGTATTAGTGGCTAAACTTTCAGTACAACGGAAATGCAGAAAATTATATGCTATTTACTATGGTACTGATCCACCTACTTCACCATAAAATTTGAGTTTTGGTCAAGCTATAGATCTAAAAATTAGCGCTTCTTGGGAGGCAACCCAAGCACTCTTACTTTGCTTAGATTCTTTTATTTCAAAAAACACATTTTTGGACCTAGCAGCACTTGCTCCGACGCTACACCTCTGACGATGATTGAGCTTGCTATATAGTTTTGTGAGTATTGTTTGCACTTTTGATTATTTACACTTTTCTTCGCCTAAAATTTTCTATTTGATGTGATTATACGGATCTATCACTTTATATCTTTTGACTACTTGAGTTTCATGCATCACACCTTTTTGCATTGATATTGATATTTTTTATGCTTAAAATTTTTATGACTTGAATCCTTGAGAGGTGTGTGAATTTTTCTATGATGATGAATGTTTATGCATGTCAATGCTTGTGAATGGAGATATACCTATTATGCTAAATTTATTTCTTCAATATATATCTACTTGTTGAAATCATTCATTGATTGATGCATAAGGTTTTGGGTAGGTATGTTGTTTGATGAATGCAATCTAAGAGTGAAGCATCGTTCTTGAATAAAATGAGCATATGAGTGTAATTTTTGAATTGATGTCAATTAATCAACCTAGTTGATGTTTAGTCCATTTTATTATTTATTGGGAAGAAAGAGTCCAAGATCCAAAAAGAGTGAGAGACTCCCCTACTTGGCACTGTGTAAAATTGATAGTGGTACCGAAGATATGGGTTGAAGTCTGTAAAAAAAGGAAAGAGAAAAAGAAAATGACTCCTCTACTTGGCACTGTGTAAAATTGATAGTGGTACCGAAGACAAGGGTTGAAGTCCAAATAAAAAGTGTGTATCTATGTGGGTACATACCATCAAAAATACAACAAAAAAATAGAGAAAGATTTTGAGTGGAAAAAGATTTGGGAAATCCTATTCCTGTAAACAAATGTATGATAGATTTAAACTGAAACTTGGGTGAATTCATGAGACTGGGATTCTTTTTTATTATGCGAGTTGCGAAATTTTATTTGATCAAAGTTGTGAATCTTAAAGATTGATTTCAGAGGACAGTGTATTTATCTGAAATTTTGTGCAAAAAGTTGGTGCAAAAAGTTGGTGTAAAAAAAGGAAAGAGAGAAAAAGAAAATGACTCCTCTACTTAACACTGTGTAAAATTGACAGTGGTACCGAAGACAAGGATTGAAGTCTAAATAAAAAGTGTGTATCCATATGGGTACATACCATCAAAAATAGAAAAAAAAATAGTGAAAGATTTTGAGTGGAAAAAGATTTTGGAAATCCAATTCCTGTAAACAAAGCTATGATAGATTTAAACTGAAACTTCGGTGAATTCATGAGACTGAGATTCTTTTTATTATGCGAGTTATGAAAATTTATTTGATCAAAGTTGTGAATCTTAAAGATTGATTTCAGAGGGTGATGTGATCCGAAAGGACACACTTTTAGATACAAGTAGGTAGACTCGTTTCACGTGTCGCTGCCAAAGGTATTGGCATATGGGGCTATTGTAACTCCCTGGCATGGCTCCAAAAACTTGTTGTCCCTAACTTGTAGTGTCAGCAAGTTCACGGATACTCGAAGTAATAAAGTAAATATCGATCCCCAGAGAGACCTATGCTGTCAAGTACCGAATAATTGATTTCTTCCTATCTATGCAATCGAAAAAGAGAAAGGCAAGCAGAGAGCGAAAACACGCCGGAGAATAATGTTAGAGAGAAATTGGGTCTAGGGTTTCATTCTCTTGGATTTCCACGACTAGATATATAAAGATTTTCATCAATCGAATTCTAACATGATAAAGACTCAATTTACTTCAAAAAGGGATTATCTCACTTTCGTGCAGATAACCATGCAGAGATAAATATTCACTTTCACACAAGATTCATCCCAAGCTGAAGATAAGTAAATCATCAATCAAAGAACTCAAAGATCACTTTCGTGCATCCGAGTTCTAAGTTGATTGCCTCGAGTGGAATCTCGAGGATCACTTTCATGCATCCGAGACTCAACACATGTTTTACCTATGGTTCTCCAATGTTCCGATCCTCACTTTCGTGCAAGATCTCCACGTTTGACACAATAACTCAATCCTAAGTTCATTAATATCATCATGGCAATTTAACTTACTAAAATAAAGAAATAAGAACTTAACCTAGTTTCTTACGGTGAGTTCCTAATAATCAATTTTAGGGTTCCAAGTTCTCAAGCAAATCACCTTTCGGTCCTTATTGTGAAACTCTGAATCATGATGACAAAAAGCAAACTAAGGAGAATCTTAGAGCAATAATCGCATAGGTAAAATTATCAAAGTAGAATAATCATAATTAAAGTAAAAGATTATCTAGTCATTAAGAAAATCAAAGGGAATTACTCCCCCATGTCCCAAAATAAGTTTAAGCAAGCATAGTGAAGGAATTACAAAATACCATAATTTCAGAAGATCAAAAATCAACAAGAAAGGAGTTTTGGGAGAATACAGCATGGCTGTGAAATATTTCACAGCCGTAATTTGCAATGAAAGTGGTGAACAGTGGCGGTGCTTCTTCTTCCTTTAATTTCTCCTCAAATTGATCTCCTATCGTTCAGTATGAAAATCACGGCCGGAGGTGCTCTGGATTGGTCGCGGAGGTGGAATCCTAAGCGGCGGCGTGTACCGTGATTTCTCCCTCGATAGTGGATGCAATTTTGGGGCTTTTGGTGTCTACGTGATCCTCTCGTCGTAAGCTCCCTTTTTTCTTCTTACGGCATCCAATTTAGAGTTCTGGATCGCCCGCAATAATCTCCGCAAAAATAGAAATACGGTAGTGTAATAGTTCATGACACTGCCGTAAAATCGCTCGTGTGTTCTGTTCTGAAAGTGCTGGGAAATACGACACCGTAATATGGTTCACGGCACTGCCGTAAAATCGGCTGAACTCTCTGGTCAGAAACGTCTGGAAAATACGGCCCGTGAAATAGTTTACGGCAGTGCTGTAATTTCAGCATGGTCTATATTTCGAAAGTGCTCCAAAATACTGCCGTGTAAAATCTTACGACAGTGCCGTATTTTTCGCACAATCTTCTGATCTGAAGTTTTCCCAAATTACGGCAGGTAACCGATATCATGGTATCGTATGGAAATACGGTACCGTAATATAGATTATGACACTACAGTATTTTGGTGAGTTGCTCCATTTTACGTGAAATCTGTCATGTATCTTCTTCTTGATGATGAGAATTCTTCTATGTGTTTGATTTTGCTCGAAAACACACTAAAATGATGCCTTTTGCCTGAAAATCATGAAAAACCAAAATAGAAGTAGACTTTGCAATATTTGATGGATTCAGCATAAAAACAAGTAAAAGATCCTCAATTTAGCATGAAAAGGTATCTAAAATGATACAAAATATACTATATATTTTGGTGTCATCAAAATACATAAGGCTCAAACTTTGCTTGTCCTCAAGCAAAAAAGTCAAAATTTGAAATCAAAATTTTGATTAAAAGAATAACCTTTTCATGCTCAATAAATTTCTAAAATACAACCTATCGATGAAAAATTCTATCAATTGATTTACAAAACTTTAAATAAACATATCATTCTTAGAACTCAATCCTCTAGATCTACAACTCAATCAAATAAAACTTCGCAATCATATAATAAATAGAATTTTCAATCTCAAGACTTCACCTAATTTCAGTTCAAATCCGTTATGCTTTTGTTTACAGGAAGCAGGTTTCCAAGATCCTTTTCCACACATATTTTTCTTTTATTTTTCATGTATTTTGTCATTTTTGCATAGATGGCATGTACCCGCATAGACACATACTTTTTATTTTTGACTTCAACTCTTTTCTTCGGTACCACTGTCAATTTTACACAGTGCCAAGTAAAAGAGTCTTATTATCATTTTCTCTCATTATCTTTTTGTCATAGACTTCAACCCATGTCTTAGGTACCACTATCAATTTTACATAGTGCCAAGTGGGGGAGTCTCTCACTATTTTTAAGGATCTTGGATTCTCATTTCCCAACAAAGAGCAAAATAGACTAAACATCTACTAGGTTGATCAATTGATCTCAATTCACAAATCATTCTAATATACTCATTTTATTCAAAAGAGAAGTTTTACCTTTAAATTTTATTCTTCAAATAATACATCTACATAAAATCTTATGCATCAATCAACGTCATATTTCAATAGGCAAGTATGTATTGAAGAAATAAATTTAACATGATAGGGTTATATCTTCAATCATGAATTTGAGTTCATTTATCATCAATCAAATCATCAAGAAAATAATTATCATCATCATCAATGAAAATCTTTCAAGATAGAAGCAACAAGCAAAGTAAATCACATGCATCCAATAATCTCAAGAAAAATAATATCATCATCGCATGGTACAACCATATCGAAAAGTAAATCATCAGTGTAATCATTATTATTGTACAACCATATCAAAAATATAAGCATGTCTAGAATAGCAGTGGTGGTGGTCGTAAAGCATCATCCTTCCCTTCATCATATGAAACAACAATAAGATATAGAAAAATATAGCATAGAAAAGAAATAAAGGAAGATAATACTCAAAAAGCATCTACTCATCGCCATCTGATCGTGTGGCCTCAGAGTCCCTTGCAGCAGTCTCCATGGGATCATAGTATGGCGTTCCTCCTTGATCACCTTGATATCCATAGTCTCTGTGATCTGCATAACCAAAACGGTCATAAAGGAAGTTGCCCATGTCTTCCATATGATTACACAATCTCTCCATATCCCTGTGGATGTATCCCAGAGTCTCTTCCATCCCATCCAGGCGGCGTTCTTGGTTGTACATCTGTGCTATGAGCGCCTGAAAACCTGGATCGTGATGGCTAGCAAAACCACCCCTCGTCCCATGTGAGGAAGGACCAACGGGCTGTGAAGAATCATGAGGAGGTGACTCCATCCCATAGGGATAACTCCTTCCACCCCAGGTGGGTGGCGGTGGAACTGTATCAAGCGATGGAGTAAAAGCTGCCTCAGCTGCACTAGGGGATAATTTCCAGTTTGCTCTTTCTCTGACCGTGGTCTTCTCAATGTGAGGTAAGGGTAGAGGAGGGATATTTGGTTCAAGGACCAAACAAAAAATGTCACCTTCTCTAATAATCATCTTCATTGCTATGCAAGACTCAATGTCTAGTCTTGCATTCCCTTTTGCCAACTCAATTCCATAGTGCTCTATCCCAAAATATCTAGCTATAAGAGTAATCAAACCTCCTATTACCACAGATCCTCTGCTCACTCTGGCAACCTTGTCCATGTGTTTGATCATGAAATAAGCAACATCAACAGCAAATCCATTGAGCATCCCCCAAAGAAAATAGAGCTCATGTTGACGAACCATGCCGTCACTGTCTCCTCTCCCAAACACAGTGTGTGCTAGAACCCAGTGAGCATACTGTTGGGAAACCCCGAGGATATTTTACAATTTTCAGAGATAGAAATTACACAAATACATTGCGCAGCGGAACTAATATCCCCGAAACAGGTTAGTCCCAAAAACCTAGTGAAGATCGCATGTGAAAGAGTCGACACGATGAGATAGTAAATACCTTGAGCAAGGCGAGGCTGATGTCGAAGTAGGCGCCCAAGCGTGCGCCCTCTGCAGTCTCACACACACGGATCACCTCGAGTCCTCTTCTTCCACGCCCGGTGCTAGCCTCGGGAAGAAGATCCAAGCCTTGTGCTTATTCCTCAAGCCTTGCGCCACCTCCAAGGTATATGCGCCAAGAGGAAGATGAGGAGAAGGAAGTCGCCAAGCAACAATAGTTCCTCATGCCAAGAGGAAAGGAAGATGAAGTGTTCTCGGTTAGGGTTGGATGGAAGAGAAGTACGCCACTATCTCTTGCTCTCGCCTCTCTCTTGTGATCACGCCTTCAAGATTAATTGTGTCACAAGAGGGAGCGTCTAGGGCCTCTTATATAGAGCAAGAGGGGGTTTAATGTGTGGCCACAATTCAAATCAAGTGGGCGGCTAAGAGATGATGTAGGAGAATTAACCAAGTTAATCAAGTCCTAATCCAATTAGGACTCTAATTGATTCAAACAATTAAATCCTAATCCAATTAGGATTCTAATTATTTAAACAATTAAATCCTAATATAATTAGGATTCTAATTAACTAATTAAATAATTAGTCCTAATCCAATTAGGATTCTAATTAATTAATTAATTAACCCATATGATTAATTTCAAACCATAGGCGTTAACCCTAGTCTAACCAGGGTTAAGCACACGCCTACTTTCTCCTTCTCCTTAAGCCTAGTCTAACCAGGGTTAAGCACACGCCTACTTTACAATGGGCCCAGCCCAAGGTCAATTATGCAATTTAACCAAGCCCTTAGATCCAATCCAATTTTACCCACGGTCAAACTAGGTTAACCATGGTTAGTTTGGTCAATATGCCGTAAATGGAAGTTGGCCTTAATAAATTTCTTCCATCTCATCAGGCCCATCGGCACTAATGAAATCTCCCAAATAGATCTGAGTCATCCAATAACTCGATCATAAGGCTTCCCGATCAATACGAGAACTCGAATATCAAGGTGTGCGACCCTGTAGGTTCCTCTGACGTTGGCAGTGCTGACCTAAGGTCACCACAAGCAGTGAGTGGCACCTAGCAGTGCATCGCTGCTACCCAAGTCATCGGAATGGATATCGGTATCGACATCCCCATCATCGCAACCAGGTACAGATGCATTATAGTCTCTTTGCCGAACAGATATCCGATTGGACAAGTGTGTCACCACTTGTTTCATCCAATCTCATGGCTATGACTAAATCAGGTCTAACCTGGGTATGGCCATACACTTTCAATCATAGAACTATAGAGGAGCTCCATGGATATCAAGCTTCCCTTAGGAAGGGGCAAATCCTATGTCTGTGCATTGACCTTCTCATATGGGTCGTGCCATGCCCAATGACAACCATTATTACCTCCCAACTATGGCCAGGCGTTAGGTTGTATCAAAGCATATCCCTAACCATATAGAATGGCCAATGACCTCAAGTCAAGGGATCAATGCATCTCCTATCACTTGTGAGAATAACTCGTGACACCAAGTTATTGCCTCACAGTGGGTCAGTCTAGTATATCCACCACTGATATACCCATATGCCTGCGTTAGCACCTCGTGCCTAACCAGCCATATACCAATCTCACAAGTACCAGAGTTGTCCCTTATCTACTCAAGTACATTGATTGGGGACAATCATTTTGTGCACAGATCCAATCTGTCTCCAGGGACATTATCATGTAGGTACATAAACGCAGATGTAGACAAACATTGATAACGACAATGCCAGTAATGACATAAATATCAATGTTAAGTAGTACAAGTAACAGACCAAAACTAGGTTCTAGGGCATATACACCAACACATACTTAATACAAGGGTTCTTGATCTTGCTAGCTCTAGTAGAAACAACATAGAAATGACTCTCATATGTAATTTGGTTCCAAAAGATGCCTTCCATGAATCCAAGAGGCATTTCAGTATACCCTCCTGTCCTCAATCAAAGATATCTCTGACTTCTTGCAATGTAAGCTTCCTCTCCTCATTGGCTAATCTGAAAGTGATTTCCCCCTCTACAGGTCCATTCAAAAATTCCTTCAAGTCAATTATTAAGCTACTCAAGAACTCCAGAACAAGTGGTAGATCAGTGTGCGGAGTCATCTGGAAGAACTGCTTAGCCTTGATCCTCTCAAATATCCAAAGCATGTCCTCATAAAGCCCCAAGGGTTCCAATGTTCTTCGATCAACATACTTGGTGTTGATGATTTTTCTTTCTAAAATTTTGTTGTATCTGGATTCCTGCATTTCCTTTCTGAAGATGATCCCATGAGGGTTCCATGGTTGAGATGATTCAGTAGGGGCTTTCCCCTTTCTTCTTGGACAAATTGACTTTGTTCTCGGTGCCATGAGTATGAACTCAAGCTGCAAACTTATAATTCAATGCATAACAATATAACAGTTTAAATCTAGTCATTGGCATCCTATCAAGATGTTCTACAAGTATTATCACCTAAAAACATAGTGAAAAATAGAGTAAATGTCGATGAACAGTGATTTCAAATTCGTTCAACATGTTTCGGTTCAAATTGGTGACGGAAATCAGTCTGAATCAGCAAAGCATCGATAGTGTGTCCTCTAATGAGTAAATGAAAACAAGAATCACTCAAAATGTTTGAGAAACGAGTGAAAAAGAGTGAAAGGGGCGAAACTTGATAAAAACTTCGTCAGCTCAGTAAAATCGGTGAAATGAGTACCTAATCAACGACGAAAGCTGAACGGGAAAGGTCGCTGGTGTCCCCAGGTGGTCGGAGATGATCGGAAATCCAAGAACGACTAAAAAACGAGTGAGAACGAGGGTAAAAACCCTAAAAATGATCCGGTCAAAACCCTAAATACGGCATAGAGCTCGCGAGTCAGAAAACAAAATACGGCAGTGTAATATCTTATGGCACTAGCATAAAATTGTGACTGCTCTCGGGTCAAAACTGGATCAGAAATACAGTACCGTAATATAACTTACGGTAATACCGTAAAATCTTGGAACCCCTCTGTATGAAAATGACTAAAAAATACGGTACCATGAAGCAGTTTACGGTGCCACCATAAAAATCAAGCAGCAAAATTTCTTTTTTTTTATGAAAAAATTGAAAAAATAAAATTTCATGAAAATACAGCACCGTAAAACAACTTATGGTGGTGCCGTAAAAACGAAGAGACTCTCGGGTTGATTTTGGCAACAAATTACGGTATCGTGTAAGTAATAACGGCGGTGCCGTAATTTCGTCACAACTCTCTGGTGGAAAGTGAACCGAAAATACGGTACCGTAACAGACTTTACGGTAGTGTCATAATTTGCATCAAATCATGATTTTCCTATAAAAATAAAAGAAAAATTAGTCCTAAGCAAAAATTAAGTAAAATAAAACAAATAAAGGTTAGAAAGCTTGGGTTGCCTCCCAAGAAGCGCTAATTTAAAGGTCATTAGCTTGACCCTTTTGCACTCAGGTGTGATCGTGAATTCCTCAATTGCCCCTCTGATCTTTCTTTGGGTTGGGCATCACATTGAATCACATAAGGCTCGGACTTGAAACAATCTCTAAATTTGCTCCAAATTTTCTTTCCTTTGTCAAACAATCTGGATCTTCTTCTTCTTTTCCTCCTTCTTCTTGAAATTTTGTCTTTCTTTTCCTGTAATACTTTATCAACTTCCTCAGAAAATTTGTCAGTTTCAATATTTGAGGATTCATCAAATAAATTGCAAACATCATAGACAATATCATCAATCACCTCAACACTACAACATGATCCTGAGTAAGAAAATTTATTCAAATAGTCATTAAGATTAAATTCAATAATGTTTTCACATATATCAAAAGTGATCTTTCCTTCTTTCACATCTCTATGTTTGCTTTAGTAGTGGCTAACAGTGGTCTACCTAGAATTATAGGGTTTTTGCAATTTTCTTCCATGTCCAAACCTATAAAATCTGTAGGTATGAAAAACTCACCTATCTTGATTGGAACATTCTCTAAGATACCTATAGGATACTTTACCGATGAATCTGTGAGCTGTAAAGATATGGATGTTGGTTTCAGCTCTCCAATATTCAGTTTCCTGTAAATAGAAAGAGTCATTAGACTTACACTTGCACCTAAATCACATAAGGCTTGGTCAAAAGCCAAAGTGCCAATTGAACAAGGTATAGAAAAACTACCTGGATCCTTCAGTTTTTGTGGCAGTTTATTTTGAATGACCGCACTACAATCTTCAGTCAATGTTATAGTGCAAGTACCATAATCATCTAACTCTCTCTTACTAGACAATATTTCTTTCAAGAACTTTGCATATGAATACATTTGAGAAATACCTTCAGTAAAAGGAATATTAATGTAAAGCTTTTTCAAGATTTCAAGGAATTTGGCAAATTATTTATCTAGTTTGTTTTGAACTAGCCTTTGAGAAAAAGGTATTGGTGGTCTGTAGGGAGGAGGCAAATCTGACTTAGAATTATCTTCTTTACATGGCACATCCCCTTTTGGTTCATCACCCTTTTGAGGTGTTAAACTAGGTAGGGTTTGTTCATGTTTAGAGGATTTTTCTAATTCTAATTCCTCATCATGATTATAATAAGACTCTTTTTCCTTAATCTCAACCTTCCCTTTAGGCTCTCCTAGTTGTTTCCCACTTCTAGTCATGATGGCATTACAATGCTTCCTAGGGTTTATCTCAGGTTTAGTAGGCAATTTCCCAGGGGGTCTATAGGAAGTACTGGCTTGTTGTGCAATTTGGTTTTCTAAAATCTTATTGTATGCCTCTACTCTTTCCAATATGGAGTATATTTGATTAAGACTTTCCTTAACTTCTTCAATTTTTCTACTTTGATTTGTCATGATTTGGTTTTGATTAGACATAAACTGATTTTGATTTGCCATAATTTTTTCAAACATGGATTCTACACTAGAATTCTGATTTATGTTTTGGTTTTGGTTTGGAATTGTCCTTTGGAATCCTCTATTCTCAGTTTGTCCTTTTTCATTGTTATTGTTTCTCCATGAATGGTTGGGGTGATTTCTCTATCCAGGGTTATAAGTACTAGAGTAGGGATCATTGGTTTTACTTTGATTATAAGTCCCTAAAACATTGACATGTTGATGACACCAAAATATGTAGTATATTTTATTTTAGATATCTTTTCATGCTAAATTGAAGATCTTTTGCTTGTTTTCATGCTAAATTCATCGAATATTGCAAAGTCTACTCCTATTTTGGTTTTTCATGATTTTCAGGCAAAAAGGCACTATTTTGGGCGTTTTCAAGCAAAATCAAACACATGGAAGAATTACCATCATCAAGAGGAAGATACACAAGAAATTTCACTCAAATCGAAGCCAGGAACCAAAATACGGCAGTACCGTAAAGGATTTTACGGTACCGTATTTTGAGGCTACCGTATTATCTAGAACACGGCCGTATTTTGGAGCTTTTCCAAACAGAAAGATTTTGTGATTTTACGGCAGTGTAATTCTTTACTTCAGTATTTTACAGCACTGAAGTAAAGAATTACACTGTCGTATTTTGGAGCGTCTTTAGAACAGAAACCTTTGCTAAAATTACGGCACTACCGTAAACTTCTACACGGGCCGTATTTTCCAGACATATTCCGACCAGAAAGTTCAACCGAAATTACGACACTGCCGTAAACCAAATTACGGGCCGTATTTCCCAGCATTTCTAGAATAGAACACTCAAGCTATTTTACGGCAGTGCCGTGAGATATTACACTGCCGTAATTCCTAGTAAAAAACACGATTTTTACGAGTCTGAATCTTACGTGAGCCATAACTTTTGATCCAGAGGTCCAAATTGAAATCTAAAATATATTCTAAACTTGTCTTTAAGAGGAGAAGGCGTACAAAGTGGAAGAAAAAAACTTTTATCCAGTATCGAGGGAGAAATCGCCAGAGAGGTGGCTAGGGTTTGGCCTCGCGCTGAGAAGCGTAGAGGGCACCTCAGGCCGTGATTTTCATGCAGAAGCTTCGCCTGGAGGAGAGGAAGACACCACAGAAGTTTCAGAGTGTTTGGAGTCCAATCGGAGGAGGAATCAATGAAACAGTGGTCATAGCGCTGTTCATCAAAGGAAATTACGGCCGTGTTGTAACGTTGTTTCTCCTTTCTTTTTGTTTTCTGATCACTCTAAGACTATGATTTATTGTATCTCTTTCTCCATGCAAGCTTAATACTTTTTTGGGACATGGGGTGTAATCCCCTTGATTTTTAGTGATTAGATAATCTACTTTTTCGTCATGATAACTTTGCCATGATAATTTTACTCATGTGATAATTGTGCTTAGACTCTCTATAAGTCCATGTTACTAATTATGTTTTTAGAGTTTTCGCAATGAGACTGAAAGGTGATTTGCTTGAGAACTTGGACCCCTAGAATTGCATGTTAGGATCCCTTCCTTAGGTTAGATCCAATTTGATCTGTTCTAGTAGATTAATTGCCATGATAGTAACATGAATTTAAGGATCGGGTCTATTTATCAAACATGGAGATCTTGCACGAAAGTGAGGATTAGAACGTTGGAGATCCATAAGTAAAACTAGTGTTGAGGTAGACTCATTTCAGGTGTCGCGGCCAAAGGTATTGGCGTAGAGGGCTATTGTTGCTCCCTAGCACGGCTCCAAAAACTTGTTGTCCCTAACTTGTAGTGTCCTCAAGGCATAGATACTCGAAGTAATAAAGTAAATATCGATCCCCAAAGAGACCTATGCTGTCAAGTACCGAATAATTGATTTCTTCCTATCTAGGCAATCGAAAAAGAGAAAGGCAAGCAGAGAGTGAAACCACGCGGGAGAATAATGTCAGAGAGAAATTGAGACTAGGGTTTCATTCTCTTGGATTTCCACGACTAGATATATAAAGATGTTCATCAATCGAATTCTAACATGTTAAAGACTCAATTTACTTCAAAAAGGGATTATCTCACTTTCATGCAGATAACCATGCAGAGATAAATCTTCACTTTCACGCAAGATTCATCCCAAGCTGAAGATAAGTAAATCATCAATCAAAGAACTCAAATATCACTTTCGTGCATCCGAGTTCTAAGTTGATTGCCTCGAGTGGAATCTCGAGCATCACTTTCGTGCATCCGAGACTCAACACACATTTTACCTATGGTTCTCTAACGTTCCGATCCCCACTTTCGTGCAAAGTCTCCACGTTTGACACAATAACTCAATCCTAAGTTCATTAATATCATCATGGCAAATTAACTTACTAAAATAAAGAAATAAGAACTTAACCTAGTTTCCTACGGTGAGTTCCTATTAATCAATTTTAGGGTTCCAAGTTCTCAAGCAAATCACCTTTCGGTCCTTATTGCGAAAACTCTAAATCATGATGACAAAAAGCAAACTAAGGAGAATCTTAGAGCAATAATCGCATAGGTAAAATTATCAAAGTAGAATAATCATGATTAAAGTAAAAGATTATCTAGTCATTAAGAAAATCAAAGGGAATTACTCCCCCATGTCCCAAAATAAGTTTAAACTAGCATGGTGAAGGAATTACAAAATACCATAATTTCAGAAGATCAAAAATAAACAAGAAAGGAGTTTTGGGAGAATATAGCACGGCTGTGAAATATTTCACAGCCGTAATTTGCAATGAAACTGGTGAACAGTGGCGGCACTTCTTCTTCCTTTGATTTCTCCTCAAATTGATCTCCTTTCGTTCTAAAACTTCTGGCACGTTGTCTCCTTCTGCAGGCGAAGCTTCAGTATAAGAATTATGGCTGGAGGTGCTCTGGATTGGTCGCGGCGGCGGAACCCTAAGCGGCAGTGTGTATCGTGATTTCTCCCTCGTTAGTGGATGCAATTTTGGGGCTTTTAGTGTCTACGTGATCCTCTCATCGTAATCTCCCTTTTTGGTTCTTACGGCATCCAATTTAGAGTTCTAGATCGCCCGCAATAATCTCTGCAAAAATCGGGCATCAAAATTGACCTGGGAGTCGCGTTCAAAAACAGAAATACAGCAGTGTAATAGTTCACGGCACTCCCATAAAATCGCTCGAGTGTTCTGTTCTGAAAGTGCTGGGAAATACGGCACCGTAATATAGTTCACGGCACTGCCGTAAAATCGGTTGAACTCTATAGTCGGAAACGTCTAGAAAATACGGCCCGTGAAATAGTTTACGGCAGTGCAGTAATTTCAGCAATGGTCTATGTTTCGAAAGTGCTCCAAAATACGGCCGTGTAAAATCTTACGGCAGTGCCATATTTTTCGCGCAATCTTCTGATCTGAAGTTTTCCCAAATTATGGCAGGTGACCGATATTACGGTATCGTATGGAAATACGATATCGTAATATAGATTACGGCACTACCATATTTTGGTGAGTTACTCCGTTTTGCATGAAATTTGTCATGTATCTTCTTCTTGATGATGAGAATTCTTCTATGTGTTTTATTTTGCTCGAAAACACCCTAAAAGGATGCCTTTTTACCTGAAAATCATGAAAAACCAAAATAGAAGTAGACTTTGCAATTTTTGATGGATTTAGCATAAAAACAAGTAAAAGATCCTCAATTTAGCAAGAAAATGTATCTAAAATGATACAAAATATACTATATATTTTGGTGTCATCAGAGGACAGTGTATTTATATGAAATTTTGTGCAAAAAGATGGTAGAATAATTCATGAGTGATTATATTTTAGAAATTTATTTTTCATAAAAGAGCATATTTTCCATACTTAGCATTGTTCTTTATTCTATTTATTTGCTTGAGGAAAAGCAAAGTTTGAGCCTTATGTGTTTGATCACACCAAAATTCATAGTATATTTTGTGTCATTTCATTGGTCTTTTTGTGTCATATTTATGCCCTTTCCCTTTTTTTTAAGCCATATTTGTCAAATATTGCAGAATCTACACCATCTCTTATTTTTGATGATTTTTAAGTAAAAAGTGCTATATTTTGATGGATTTTGAAAGATCTAAGTGTACCAATGGATTCCAGACGTCGAAATGAAGTCACCTGCCAAATTTCATGTGAATCAGAGCAAGTTTGCAAAATTATGTTAGTGCCCTCATGAATATTATGGTACCGTAATGTGACCCAGTTTCGCCGATTCTTCCGCTGGAAAATTAAAAAGATAATATCTTGAGATTTTGGACACCAATTTGAGATCCAAAAGAAGTTACGGACTCGTCTCCACGAGGAGAAGAGAAAGAGAGTGAAAGCCCCAATTTTTATCCCTATCCAGAAAGAAATCGAGGGAGGCATCCTTAGGGTTCGGCCTCGCGCCGAGAGGCATAGAGGCCACCTCATGCCACAATTTTCACAAGGAAGCCTCGTCTGGAGAAGGAGAGGATACCCTAGAAGATTCAGAGCAAAAGGTGGAATCAACAAAAGAGCGAGCGCCGGCACTGTTCACTCGCAAAATTACAGGCTGTAATTTTCATTATAGCCCTGTTTTGTAACTTCTACCCTTTCTCTTTGATTTATAATCGTTCTAAACTATGATTTATTGTAATTCCTCTTCCATGCTAGCTTAGATATCTTTAGGGACATGGGGTGTAATCCCCTTGATTTTTAATGACTAAATAATCATTATTTCGTCATGATATTCTTGTTTTGATAATTTTACTTATGTGATGATTGTTTTTAATTCTCCAAAGATTTATATTATTAGCATTTTTTAGAGTTTTCGCGATAGAGACCGAGAGGTGATTTGCTTGAGAACTTGGAACCCTAAAATTGAATATTAGGAACTTACCGTTAGAAGTTAGGTCTGTTCTTATTTCTTGATTTTAGAAGAATAATTGTCATGTTGATAATCTAAATCTAGGATTGAGTTATTGTGATAAACATGGAGATACTACAAGAGATTGAGTATTGGATCGTTGGAGAACAATAAGTAGAACCTGTGTTGAGATTTGGATGCACGAGAGTGATCCTTGAGTTTCCACTTGAGATGATTGACTTAGAATTCGGATGCATGAGAGTGATCCTTGAGTTCTTTGTTAATGGTTTACTTATGTTCAACATTGAATAAATCTTGCATGAGAGTGAGGAATGGTTCTTTGTATGATTGTCTGTGCGAGAGGGAGATAATCCCTTTATGAAGTAAATTATATCTTTATCATAATAAGATTAGATTGACAAATATATATTTATATCTAGTCATAGAAATTAAGGTGGATTAAACCCTAGTCCCAGTTTCTCTCTCAGATATTTAGTTTACTTTCCGTTTGTGCTTTCATCATAATCGATTTGATTAGTTAGTGAGAAAACAACTATTTGGTACTTAACACGTAGGTTTCTATGGTTCGATATCTTTTAATTACTTTGAAGTATCTGTGCACTTGCGGACTAGAACATCTTGTCAGTTTCATCACAGAAAGAGCATGTCAATAGATGTAATACCATATCATTTAAAGCTTTTAGATTAAATCTAATAGAAGCATCAGTGTCCAAAAATTTTCATCAAAATATCTTCATAAAGCATCAGCAAAATATTATATCTCATTTGTAACAGAGTCAGCAAGAACAGTAAAATAATACTTTATCAACAAAAGTATTAATCATATCAATGCATCAACATGAAACTAACAAGATGCTGTAGTCCGCAAGTGCACGGATACTTCAAAGTAAAAAAAAGACATCGAACCACAGAGACCTACGTGTTAAGTATAAAATAGTTGTTTTCTCACTAGCTAAGCAATAAAATATGACGTAAGCGAACGATTAGAAAGCATACAGATAAGTAGAGAGGAAAACTAGGACTAGGGTTTCATCCACCTTCATTTCAATGACTAGATATATTTAAATGATTGTCAGTTTATTTTTATTATGATAAAGATATAATTTACTTTATAAAGAAATCATCTCACTTTCGCGCAGACAATTTACAAAGAACCAATCTTCACTTTCGCACAAGATTTATTCAATGCTAAAGATAAGTAAATCATTGACAAGAAGATTTAAGATCACTTTCATGCATCCAATCTTTATGTCAATCATCTCAAGTGAAAACTAAATTCTTTCATACTTTAGATTCACAGGTTCTATTAAGGGTTTCCAACGATCCGATACCTAATTTCTTATGATATCTTCATGTTTAACTCAGTAAGTCTCCCTAGATTAGAATTATCAATAAGTCAATAAACTTCCAAAATCTAGAAATAAGAACAAACCTAATTTCTTACTATGAGTTTCTAAATCTCAATTTTAGGGTTCCAAGTTTTGTAAGTCACTTTTCAGTCCGTATCACAAAAACTCTAATACATGTTTGACAATTTGAAACTAGAAAAGATTAAAAACAATCATCCCTAAAGTATAATTATCATTACAAAAATATCATGACGAAATAAGAATCATCTAGTCATTATGAAATTAGGGGATTGCACCCCCATGTGCCAAGGAAAGAATTACACTAATAAAGTCATATGAACACGATAAAAATTCATAATAATATAGAAAAAGAGAGAACAAGTGTTTACAGTAATCACCAGGTTGTGAAAAGTTTCACAACCCGTGATTTTGCAAATTCTTTGGTTACTACAGTGCTACTACCGTACCGCTAAAGTACCTACTACAATAAATCATGATTTATGCTTTCCCCCGAAACTTGTTTTGTTGATTTCTCCCTCGATCAAACTCCTTTCGATCTGGAATTTTTGGTGTATCCTCTCCTCCTATAGGCAAAGCCCTCCTATAAATTTGGCCACCTAAGGTGGCCTCTACGCCTCTCGGAAAGAGGCCAAGCCCTAGGGATTCCCTTGTTGATTTCTCCCTCAATTCTTGATGAAATTGGATCATTCCTGCCCTCAAATCTTCTCCTCTATTTATAGAACACTCTACTTTTTACGATTTTTGAATTGGTGCCCAGGATCTTTTGATTTTGTGTTACAAAAATTGGGCTTTGGATCGGCTGCGGAAGACTTGGCATCTTTATAACAACGGCAGTAATTTTGATTATGGCACTACCGTAATTTGGCTCTGTGAATTATGGGTCAAAACTTACAGCCTGTAAAAATAATTACGGCAGTGCCGTAATTCCTTCTGTGTATTTCTGGTCAAAAATTACGGTCTGTAAAAATAATTATGGCAGTGCCGTAATTGCTTCTATGTAGAATCTCTAGGAAATTACTGCCCGTAAAACTTGTCACGGCGGTGGTGTAATCCGGGTAGAAAATTATACCCATAAAATTAATTACAGTAGGGGTGTTATTTTTTGACTATCTCCGATTTGCATGAAAAGTGACGGGCAGCTTTGTCTCGATGTTTGGAATTTATTCATGCACTCAGATCTTTCAAAATCCATCAAAATTAGGCACTTTTTAACCTGAAAATGAGGAAAAATGAGAAGAGGTGTAGATTCCACAATATTTGATAAATAAGGTTTAAAAACAAGCAAAAGAGCATGAATATGACACAAAAGGATCAATCAAATGACACAAAAAATACTATGAATTTTCGTGTCATCACGCATATTACAAAAATAGCAAAAGATAAAATCAAATAAAAATAATAAATAAATAAATAGAATACAAAACTAAATAAAAATGATAATAAATTTTCTCCATCCATCTCCTATATAAGAGAGGCTAGGTGTACGGAAGAGAGAACTCCCATGGATAGATGAGAAGACCCTGCATAAGGAATCTTTTCACGAGAATTCTAATCAGGTGAGCTTCCCATATTTCCTAGTATATCTATATCCCCATATTTCCTAGGATCTCTATATCCTCATATTTCCCGGGATCTCTATATCCCCATATTTCCTAGGATCTTTATATCCCCTCATCGATGCTACCCGCTGTTCTGATAATGAAGACTATGCAAGATTGCACATGTTGCTTGCTGTTCTGTTCTGGACGAGAAAAAAAAAATTATATGATCATCACTTGAAGTGCCGAAGATAGATGCTCGCGTATGAAACCATCAACACCGGAGCCCTATTCGTCTGCCAACTCCCTTACCACAAGAACTCCACATCCGACTGTTGGATTGCACTCAAATTACCTGTGCATGCTCTCCTCGCACCAGCGAACCCATAGCCTAAAGGGTTTGTTCATCCGACCCTCGGACCAGCAGAATCGAGCAATTTCATGCCAGTGACCTTGTTTCCACAGATCTCTTCGATTTGTCGCCGATACTTCACCGTAAGGCACCAAACTCCGGCCACGAGTGCCTCTAGACATATAGAAGGTACCCTTGAAGTTGATGGGATGGCGGAGTAGAGAGCGGCCAGCGGCGTTGAACCCTAGTTTCGTCTGACGCCGCCATCGACGGGAGAGATGAAGGAATAAACAAACAGGTGAGATTCATTCATTTTTTTAATTCAACGATCCTAATTCATTCAAATGAAATCGGATGGCTTAGATTGATCTACTTCAAACCAACGACTATGATTCATCCAATTTAAATTAACAGTCCAGATCTGAATCAAAATCTAGGATCCAGATTACTTCACATGAAATCAGACGGTCAAGATCAGTTTGATCAAATAAAGTAACTCCAACAGTTGAGATTCGTCCATTTCACATCGATGGTTCAGATTCAAATTCAGTCGACAGTTCAAATCTGAATATAATGAAATGAACGGTGGAGAATGATTGGAGCATATCTAGGTCAATCGGTTGACTTTTAAAATGATCAAGGTGTCGATCACTACTATATCGAACTTGATCTTTCCAAATATGATATCGAATTATTGATCCGAGGTCCGTATATAGGATCTGAATATAAATCAACGGCAGAAATTAATCTAAGCATATATAGGCCAATCGGTTGACTTTTGACATGATCAAGGAGTTGATCCCTATGAAATCAAACTTGATCTTCCCAAATATGATATTGGATCTCTGATCCGAGACTTGAATTGAAGTAGATCTGCGAATCTAACTGAACAGTCATGATGAGTTTGATCAAATATGAAATCAACGGCTGACATCGATTTGAGCATATCTAGGTCAATCGGTTGACTTTTGACATGATCAAGGTGTCAATCTCTACTAAGTCAAACCTGAACTTTCCAAATATGATATCAGATTTTTGAGCCAAATATTGGATTAAAGCAAATCTATGAATTTATATCAACGGACAAGAGAAGATCAAATATTTGATGGCTGAGAATAATCTGAGCTAATTGAAATTGAAATATCCAACAAGCCATCAAGGTAGGACATCTTTTAAAATAAAATATCCAATAAGCCATCGCGGCCGAATAAAGAATATATGAAAATCTTAATTTTCACAATAAAGTATTATTTGGGGGGTGCGTACGTCGACGTTTACCGTCGAGGTATAACTCCTCAATATGATGTTGTGTTTTTTAAGACTAAAATATCCAACAAGCCATCAAGGACGATGACTTTGCCCAATAAGCCATTAAGGCTGGGTGTATCTTTCAAACTGAATATCCAATAAGCCGTCAAGGTCGGATAGCATTACCCAACAAGCTGTTGAGGCCAGGTATCTTTCAAATCAAAATATCCAATAAGCTATTGAGGCCCGGTATTTCTCAAATTGATTATTCAATAAGTCGTTGAGACTGGATATCTTTCAAATCAAAATATCCAATAAGTCATTAAGGCTGGGTATTTCCCAAATTGATTATCTAACAAGTCGTTGAGACCAGATATCTTTCAAATCAAAATATCCAACAAGCCACTAAGGCCGGATATCTTCCAAATCAAATACCCAACAAATCGCTGAGGCTGGGTATCTTCCAAACTGAATATCCAACAAGCCATCATGGCTGGATATCTTTACCCAACAATCCAAGTAGGCTAGGTAATTTCTTAAGTTGAATATCCAACAAGTTATCATGGCTAGATATCTTTACCCAATAAGCCGTTGAGGCCGAGTATCTCTCAAATTAAACATCCAATAAGCCGTTGAGGCTGAATATTTTAACTCCAAATTCAAATGCTCACAAGTCATCAAGACCGAGCACATGATAAATTCAAATGCTCAGAAGTCATCAAAACCGAGCATATGACAAATTCAAATACTCACAAGTCATCAAGGGCCGAGCACATGTCAAATTCAAATGCTCATAAGCCATTGAGGATGGATAATTTCCAAATTGAATATCTAACAAGTTATTGAGGCCTGATATCTCCTCAGGCACCAATCACCCAAGTTGACGAAGATTTTTCTCTTTTGAATTCAATTGTGTATTTTCATTATAATATTTAATGAATCATTTTGTTCAGTCATTTTATTTTATTTTATTTGATAACATAGATCTCTCAATTAAAGGTACTCTGATTTTCAGGGGTAATTAACAATGAGTGCTTGCACTTGTTGGGGTATGCCCTTAAGGCTAATGTTTGAGGCCTTGGGATTATAAAGTGTATCATGTAATAAACTGGTAAGTTTATAAAAGGCATGGTTATTATTCAGGTTGTTACCTTGTCTGCTGTAATAAGTGTACTTCTGGATAATGTCTCAAAGCTGTTCAGCTAGGCTGACAGGCTCTAAGTCCTTAGTCGAGATATCTTGGTGAACATGAGACAGCCTTGATATGATTGAGACTAATATGAGTGCTGATCTTATAGGATGCTTCGAGCATGAAATAAGATGTAGACTCATGGGTACATTGGATGTACTGGACAGACCCTACTGGGATATTCCATTGCTTGTCACAATGTGAATGATCCTTGTAAGCAGCAAGTGGCACATGTCCTCTGACTTGAGATCGCTTGTGTTTCTAAATGATGATTGTCATTGTCTTGAGGTAGTTCAATATCATTTGAAACATAATGATTATAGACTATCTTGGATGGTGGGCTTGAATCAGGTTAGGGCACTAGTGATAGACACAGGATTGCCGTCTCCTTGTTTAAGGAGTGTGATGTTCTAATGGGCCCCCTATATGAGATGATTGAGATAGTGTATGGCCATACCCAGATGACTATGGGCATCTGATCTAATCATGCTCATCGTATTGGAGTTACAAGCTTGACCCGCTTGTCCAATAAGAACATCCAGTGGCAAAGGACATATGTATGCCTTGTGAATGGAGTCACACTTGTGCAATGGTTTGGGAGTAGTCTTGGAAGACTCTTTCCTTTATATCGGGAGACAGTGATGTGTTGCTAGATACCCCTCACTGATCGTGATAACGTAAGTTATCGTTACCGACATTTAAGGGAAACCCTCAGGGTCGCACAATTTGATGATATGGCTTACTTGAGTCAGATCGTGTGGACTGGATTCTTTGAGTTCAGATTAAAGGGATTTAATCTCTGATTGTAAGTGAGATCTGGTCTGATCATGTTTGATTGATTAGGGCTTGAGATCGGTAAGCTTCGATCGAGAGAGGTGATGCTAGATCGGAGAGATCAGGGGCATCAGGAGATGAATGGTTAGATCATGAGCCTTGGGGTTCGATTTGGTCTAGACCAAATGGCTTGAGCTATTTTGGTTTGGTTTAATGAACCAAAGCCGATTGGATGATTTGGCTTGAACCGGTTGACAAGGGTGAACGCTTGGTTCAAAGCCATATGCGTTTTGGGTTGGATTGAACGCATGGCTTGATTGACTTCCATTTATGGAAAGTCATCAAGGCCGGTTTTGCTTCAATGCTAAAACGCTTATGCGTTGAGGGTTTTCTTTTCAACGCCTAGCTCTTTCGTTGGTGTGGTTGACGAAGAGAGGCGGGATCATCCATGAGAAGCTCTCGAAAAGGGACATCTCATCATCCCACACGACAAGGACCGAAAGGGGATCTCTTGCTAGCACAAGGAAGATCCTAAAGGGTAGCCATCCCTCATCTTGTGTGTGGACTTGTGGAGGAGACCTAACTTGTTCTCTTCATCCAAGCCGATTTCCAAGCCTATGGCATTGGTATGGATCTCCCCTTCTTCTTATCAATCCATGATAGTTGAATATATGGCATGCAACGGTTCTTCAAACCCTTGCTTCCGCTTGCATACATTTCATTTGCGCCATGCTTAGGGTTTTTGCCCCCTTCATTTAGGGGTTCCTTCAATTGGTATCAGAGCTTGGCTCATTGCATGCTATTATGTTTGCTGTTGTGATCCATGTTATGCTTAGATCTAGGGTTGGTTACATGCGCAAGTTCATAAAAGATTCATGATGTTTGTTGTTCTTAGCCGCATGTATAGGTGCTTGTTGTTTGTTGTTGTCAAAGTTGCGCTCCCCCTTGAAGGGGACTCTACAAAGTTGCGCTCCCCCTTGAAGGGGACTCTACAAATGTAATTGTTGGCGCATGTTTAATTGGCGCTTCTTACATATTGTTTTTGACAAAACAAAACTCTTGCGCGCCTCACTAGACCTAAGTGGCACCTACCATAAACCCTTAGATGGGTTGATGGGGTTGAAGTCACCTCTAGGTTAGATCCATTAGTCTGATCAGACCATCTGACAGCCTAGATGGGTTGACCAGATAGCACCTGTGCGCAAGCACAAGGTGGCTATAGGTTAACTGCATCAAAGGTGTGTAGCGAGGTCTGGTTGAGACAACTACTGAACACACTTGAGTTAGGCCCGGGGTCACACCCGCTTGCCAAAAACTCATGAGGGTGGTTCAGCCCTTGGCGCATGCATGGTTGACCATTAGGTCAACTCGAGTCAGTTAGGACTCGGTGCATGCAAGGGCAAAGGATCTGACTAGATGGATGAGTGGATCCCTATCAATGGACCATTGTAAGGTTGTAGGACACCTAAGGAAATTAAAATTGATGCCATGGGGTTTTCAAAACTTTTAATTTCAAAATGATTGGATCACATGTTGATTGATGCCATGATGATTGTCTATTTAGTCTTATGTGGGCTGCCCATGTTAAATGTGTGCTGTGCTGGGGCCTGCGTGCCTGGATTCAATTTTGTAAATTAATTTGTGATCTGCGAATCACATTTTTAATTTAGATATTGTATAATTGACCTGTGAGTCAAACTTGTCTAGATAGATCAAATGTATTTGATTAGACAAGAGTACAAATGCACACATCCCACAGGGGCATTCAGCTGGTGGCGCACCTGAGGTGCTCTTGGCGCTAGGGCCCTAGGTTGGACCAGATGAGATGCCAAGGAGCTCAAGTGAAGACTTAAGTAAATTAAGGTCTTACTAGGGTTCATGGGCTTTTACCACATAAGATCATGCTTTCTACTTATTGCTAATAATTAGAATTGCATGTTTAAGTTTATCTTCTGCTATAGCCATAGGATATGCCTGATAGTAAGAAGATAAAAGACCGTTAAAATCCAACGCTAACATATCAAGCTCGATAAGCCTTCTGACGCGAAACCTCACCTTTCTGATTATCGTTGGAGCCGTGTTGAACCCACTCAGTGGGCACGTCCATCTATCTTCAGACGGTGCTGGATTACACCTGCGTGTTACAGAGTTGGGATTTATCCCCTCTCGTTGCTCAGCATAGCACGTGGTGGTCCAGGGAGTAGGTCGGGTCAGCTTGACCATGTAGGCTACATATGTGGCGCATATGGTAGCACATGGAGGCAGCCATCTCTGGGATCAGAGACTGTGTTGTACCAACTCAGTTGGCACAGTCTGCTGGATTGCCAAGATGAAGGGGAATCGCACGGGTTGGCGATTGGCTGGGACAGCCTACCAGAAATTAGTGCTTGTCATCTCTGTGCATCTTATCTCGCCTGAGCGGGACGCGGAGACCAAGTATGAAATCTGGATCCCATCTCACTAAAAGAGTGTTACTCTTTCAGACTGTTTACTGGATTTTTCAGTCAGACAAAATAGTGAGAAAAAGAATCTTTCTTAAGTCCTGGATTGATTCTGAAACATTGATACTGACCTTGCTGTTCTTGCTTGTTGTAGATTCCTGCAGCAACGAACACCATGAGCTTCAATGTGCGATCCCTACTGGAAAGGGAGAAGTTTGCTGGGCCGAACTTCTCTGACTGGTTCGGACACCTTAAGATCGTTCTTAAGGCAGAGAGGAAACTGTATGTCCTCGAGACGGCGATACCGCCGCAGCCCGCTCCGAACGCCGCAAGGGCGGTTCGGGATGCCTACGAAAAGCACGTCAATGATAGCATTGATGTCGCTTGCCTGATGCTTGCGTCTATGACGCCACCGCTGCAGCGTCAGCATGAGGATATGTCGGCTATAGAAATTATAGCGAACCTCAAGATGCTGTATGCTGCACAGGCGAGGACTGAACGCTATAATCTGACGAAGCTCTTCTTTCAGAGCAAACTGGCTGAGGGGAGCCCGGTGGGAGCTCACGTGCTCAAGATGATTGGGCACAAGGAGGCTCTAGAGAAACTGGGGCATACCGTCAACCAGGAGCTTGCTGTGGACATTATTCTGCAGTCTCTTCCGCCCTCTTTCGATGCGTTCATTATTAACTTTAATATGAACAAGATCGATTGTACGCCGGCAGAGCTGCTGAATATGCTCTTGACAACTGAGGAAACTCTGAAGGGTAAGCCTTCAACCTCTATCTTGATGGTTCCTTCCAGGAACAAGAAGAAGGGGAAGAAGGGCAAGGCCCCTGTCAAGAATTACAGCAAGGCCCTGAAACAGAAGGTTAAGCGGTCGAAGGACAACAGGTGTTTCCACTGTGGCCAGCTGGGTCACTGGAAAAAGGACTGTAAAGCGCTCCAAGGAGATAAGAGGGGAAGCATCGCTTCTGGCTCAGGTATATATGTGACTGAGGTCATGTTATCTTCTTCTTCTATTTCATGGGTGTTGGACACTGCATGTGGAGTTCGCATTTGTTCAAATGTGCAGGAACTCAAGAGAAGAAGGCAGGTGGGACAGCATGAGGTAGACCTACGCGTTGGAAACGGGGCACGGGTTGCTGCTGTTGCTGTAGGAGACTATTTCATTTCCTTACCATCTGGCATTGTATTAGAATTAAACAATTGTTATTTTGTACCCAGTATTACCAAGAATATTATCTCTATTCCTGCTCTTGTCAGGAAAGGATTTGCCTTTGAATGCAAGATTTCAAAGTGTGTACTTTCTTTTGATAATATTGTGTATGCAACTGGTTCAATTAACAATGGGTTATACATGTTGGACATGGAAAATTCTATACAAAACATTGATAATAAGAAAGCCAAGTATGCTGATGACAGCACCTTGCTATGGCATAGTCGTTTAGGCCATATAAATGAGAAGCGCATTAAGCGGTTGCATGAACATGGACTGCTGGGATCATTCTCCTGTGAGGAGATTGATACATGCAAAGCTTGTTTGATGGGTAAAATGATGAAGTCTCCTTTTTCTAATAAAGGTCAAAGGACTTCAGGTTTACTGGACCTTATACACAGTGATGTGTGTGGGCCTTTTAGTAAACATGCCAGAGGTGGCTATCAGTACTTCATTACCTTTACTGATGATTTCAGTAGGTATGGGTATGTCTATTTGATGAGACATAAAAGTGAATCTTTTGACAAGTTCAAAGAGTTCAAAAATGAAGTACAAAATCAGCTAGGCCGAAATATCAAAGCACTTCGTTCTGATCGAGGTGGAGAATACCTGAGTCATGCGTTTACTGACTATCTGAAGGAGTGTGGGATTATCTCACAGCTCACTCCGCCAGGAACACCGCAATGGAATGGTGTGTCCGAGAGGAGAAATAGAACGTTACTAGACATGGTTCGTTCTATGATGAGTCAGGCTACTCTTCCATATTCCTTTTGGGGTTTTGCACTGGAAACAGCTGCAAAGGTACTAAACCGAGTGCCATCCAAGGCAGTTTCAAAGACACCATATGAGTTATGGTATGGGAAACAGCCTAGCTTGACATTTATCAGGATCTGGGGTTGCGAGGCTTATGTCAAAAAGCTCGCCTCTGGGAAACTAGAGAGCAGATCTGACAAATGTATCTTTGTCGGTTACCCTAAGGAAACTAAGGGTTATTATTTCTACGATCCCAAAGAGAACAAGGTATTTGTTGCTCGGACGGCCATATTTCTTGAGAAGGAGTTTCTTCTGCAAGAGGCCAGTGGGAGAGAAATAAAGCTGGATGAGAATCCAGAGGAAGGACAAAGTAGTCAAGCAGAGTTGGATGTGCCTGAGCTGGTAGATCAGGTTACTGAACAACCTGAGGCTCAGATATCACGGGAACCGCGAAGATCGGGTAGGATCCGTCGACAGCCTGAGCGCTATGACGGAGTCTACATCATTAATAATGATGAACCCCTAACTTATGCGGATGCGGTCAGTGGACCGGAGTCAGCTAGATGGCTTGACGCTATGCGAGCCGAGATGGACTCCATGTCAGATAACCAAGTCTGGGATTTGGTTGATCCGCCTCCGGGTGTAATCCCTATAGGCTGTAAATGGATCTTCAAGAAGAAGATTGACATGGATGGTAACGTGGTTACCTATAAAGGCAGGCTAGTTGCGAAAGGTTTCAAACAAATCTACGGGATAGATTATGATGAAACTTTCTCACCTGTAGCCATGTTTAAGTCTATTCGGATTCTTTTCGCGATAGCAGCATATTACGACTATGAGATCTGGCAGATGGATGTGAAGACAGCTTTCCTTAATGGAAATCTGGATGAGGATGTGTATATGACACAACCGGAAGGTTTCACTAATCCATCAGATCGTCATAAAATATGCAAGTTAAAGAAGTCCATTTATGGACTTAAACAAGCATCAAGAAGCTGGAATATTCGTTTTGACGAATCAATCTCTGAGTTTGGTTTCATCAAGAACGAGGATGACCCGTGTGTATATAAGAGGTTTAGTGGGAGCGTAATTACATTCCTAATCCTCTACGTCGATGATATCTTGATCATTGGAAATGATATTCCTGAACTGCATGCTGTTAAGGCATGGTTAGGAAAATGTTTCCAGATGAAAGATCTAGGAGAAGCAGCCTATGTATTAGGTGTGAAGATCTACCGGGATAGATCTAAGAGGCTTCTCGGGTTGTGCCAGAGTACTTACATCGATAAGGTCCTGGAGAGATTCCATTTAGAGAATTCTAAACGTGGATATCTTCCAGTCAGACATGGTCTGAATCTTTCGAAGAGTCAGTGTCCACAAACACAGACTGAGAAAGATGAAATAGACAATATACCTTATGCTTCGGCTATTGGGTCCATTATGTATGCGATGTTGTGTACTCGCCCAGACGTCGCTTACGGGTTAAGCGTGACCAGTCGATTCCAAAGTAATCCAGGTTTGGCGCACTGGATTGCGGTCAAGAACATCTTAAAATATCTGCGGAGGACCAAAGATATGTTCTTGATATATGGTGGTCAGGAAGAACTCAGTATAGAGGGATATACTGATGCTTCGTTCCAGTCGGACCAGGATGATTTCCGATCGCAATCAGGCTATGTTTTCAGCTTGAATGGTGGAGCAGTGGTGTGGAAGAGTTTCAAACAGTCAACTGTTGCTGATTCCACAACAGAAGCCGAGTATGTTGCAGCCTCGGAAGCATCCAAGGAGGCAGTGTGGATTCGTAAGTTCGTGAGAGAACTTGGTGTCGTTCCTTCGAGTGCCGATCCTTTGGTTATCTTCTGTGATAACACTGGAGCAATTGCACAAGCAAAGGAACCACGGTCGCACCAGAAGTCCAAGCACATACAGAGACGGTTTCACTTGATCCGGGAGATCATTGATCGAGGCGAGATCAAAATATGCAAGGTTCATACAGATGACAATCTGGCAGACCCGCTTACCAAGCCTCTGGCGCAGCAGAAGCATGAAAAGCACTGTAATAATATGGGTTTGAGATTTCTCAACCATTAGATTAAGTGCAAGTGGGAGATTGTTGGGGTATGCCCTTAAGGCTAATGTTTGAGGCCTTGGGATTATAAAGTGTATCATGTAATAAACTGGTAAGTTTATAAAAGGCATGGTTATTATTCAGGTTGTTACCTTGTCTGCTGTAATAAGTGTACTTCTGGATAATGTCTCAAAGCTGTTCAGCTAGGCTGACAGGCTCTAAGTCCTTAGTCGAGATATCTTGGTGAACATGAGACAGCCTTGATATGATTGAGACTAATATGAGTGCTGATCTTATAGGATGCTTCGAGCATGAAATAAGATGTAGACTCATGGGTACATTGGATGTACTGGACAGACCCTACTGGGATATTCCATTGCTTGTCACAATGTGAATGATCCTTGTAAGCAGCAAGTGGCACATGTCCTCTGACTTGAGATCGCTTGTGTTTCTAAATGATGATTGTCATTGTCTTGAGGTAGTTCAATATCATTTGAAACATAATGATTATAGACTATCTTGGATGGTGGGCTTGAATCAGGTTAGGGCACTAGTGATAGACACAGGATTGCCGTCTCCTTGTTTAAGGAGTGTGATGTTCTAATGGGCCCCCTATATGAGATGATTGAGATAGTGTATGGCCATACCCAGATGACTATGGGCATCTGATCTAATCATGCTCATCGTATTGGAGTTACAAGCTTGACCCGCTTGTCCAATAAGAACATCCAGTGGCAAAGGACATATGTATGCCTTGTGAATGGAGTCACACTTGTGCAATGGTTTGGGAGTAGTCTTGGAAGACTCTTTCCTTTATATCGGGAGACAGTGATGTGTTGCTAGATACCCCTCACTGATCGTGATAACGTAAGTTATCGTTACCGACATTTAAGGGAAACCCTCAGGGTCGCACAATTTGATGATATGGCTTACTTGAGTCAGATCGTGTGGACTGGATTCTTTGAGTTCAGATTAAAGGGATTTAATCTCTGATTGTAAGTGAGATCTGGTCTGATCATGTTTGATTGATTAGGGCTTGAGATCGGTAAGCTTCGATCGAGAGAGGTGATGCTAGATCGGAGAGATCAGGGGCATCAGGAGATGAATGGTTAGATCATGAGCCTTGGGGTTCGATTTGGTCTAGACCAAATGGCTTGAGCTATTTTGGTTTGGTTTAATGAACCAAAGCCGATTGGATGATTTGGCTTGAACCGGTTGACAAGGGTGAACGCTTGGTTCAAAGCCATATGCGTTTTGGGTTGGATTGAACGCATGGCTTGATTGACTTCCATTTATGGAAAGTCATCAAGGCCGGTTTTGCTTCAATGCTAAAACGCTTATGCGTTGAGGGTTTTCTTTTCAACGCCTAGCTCTTTCGTTGGTGTGGTTGACGAAGAGAGGCGGGATCATCCATGAGAAGCTCTCGAAAAGGGACATCTCATCATCCCACACGACAAGGACCGAAAGGGGATCTCTTGCTAGCACAAGGAAGATCCTAAAGGGTAGCCATCCCTCATCTTGTGTGTGGACTTGTGGAGGAGACCTAACTTGTTCTCTTCATCCAAGCCGATTTCCAAGCCTATGGCATTGGTATGGATCTCCCCTTCTTCTTATCAATCCATGATAGTTGAATATATGGCATGCAACGGTTCTTCAAACCCTTGCTTCCGCTTGCATACATTTCATTTGCGCCATGCTTAGGGTTTTTGCCCCCTTCATTTAGGGGTTCCTTCAGCACTCATTGGAAGCCAGAAACCATTAAAATAAAAAGCCTTTATTAATTTAAGGTGAATTTGATAAGGTCAAACATATTAATCACATGACCAAAAATGACCCAACATACTTGATTGAGGGCTCTAAAAAATTTAGAAAAATTAGGAAAATATGGAATAGAAATCTAAGAGGAAGGTGAAGAGTTTGCACATAAAAGCCCTCTTTTTGTGACATTTTAGGAGGAGGAATTTGATGGCGAAAAGGCAAGGTCAAAAGAACATGCGACAAGGGCTTTACGGAGGCATTTTGAGGCGATCTTGTGATGATTCTTCACCAAATTGAGGGAAAGAGTTTGTATCATCTTCTCCTAACTCTCCTTAGTTCTAGTTTCTACTTTTCTAAGTCAATTTAAGAGATCTGTGCTGGATTGTATGGCTGTTATAGCGTAAACCTTTTATCGGGACTCGGATGGAGCCCATTGACTTGATCTAGTATGAACTAACTTATTATGATGTTTATGAGTTATTATGAGCATATTTTATCTAGTTGTGTTATTTGCATAATCTTACCAAAATCAAGTAATTTTGTGTCTTGGATGTCACGATTATGACTGCAAGGAGAATCGTGTCATCGGATTGGCTGGATAAGAGTTTTAAACCTCTATCACGAAAGTAGTTAGGGTTCAATCGAGGGCAACATAGTTTTTCATAGAACTTAATGGGTTTGCTTAAATCGATAGGCCACGAAAGTACGAGATCGATTTAAGTAAACACCGGTTTGTGCTACTGAAAGGGGGCAACCTGTACTTTTGGATAATCTCCTTAGGCAAAATGAATAACTCATGCATCAGTTAACTTCAGTTCAGTTAGATCAGTCAACTTGGTGAATTCTGTAGTCCCGATATCTCTCTTATTTAGACGCCCTTCGTGTTTCTAGCGTTGCTTTTCTTACCCTGTTCGTAGTTTAATTAGATAACATGTTTCCTAAAACTTCAAGTTTGGATTGCATAGCTTCTAAAAATAAGAACTATTTGTACTTAACCTTGCTCTCTATGGGACCGACATCTTTTGTATTACTTCGATAACACCGAGCACTTGCGGTGCATATCAACCTTCCTCCTCTCACACTGCAAATTGCCAACACCATCGATCCCAAAAAGCTTCATCCATCACCGCCGACCAAGTAGGACGTCAATCTTTCTCTTGTTGACACTCAAGTACGCTGCTGACCAAAGTAGCTTACACATAACAGTTGATGCCACCGACTCCAAGCCAGACACCTTTCCTCCTCTTGTCACCACCCAAGTAGGCCATGGAGCTCGCGGTCATCATTCTCTCAGTCTCACAACCCACAAGCATTTGCCTTGTTTCCTCTAGTGGATGGTTCTCTCGTACTTCCATCTCAAATTAATGGAAGTAAAGCTCTTGAATTTATTTAAATTTGTAATTGATATCCCTGTAAGATCTTCTAGCAAAATAAGTTACATCAGCTCAGACTAAGAAAGAACAAACACATAAACATCTAGAATGGCTATAATCTCCTATATACGAGTAACACATAACCAATACATATATACAAGTGTAAGTATAGGGAAACCTTACATATTAATTTGAAGTCCATTAAAAGCCCCTAAAACTTGGATTGGCAAGCTTTAAGTATAATGTTGTAATGTTAGAATTCAGAATCTGAATTTGCCATGGAAATTGACATCAACAGGAGAGTTTGTTCAAGTTTATTTTAATGCTTAGTTTATTTAACAATCTAGTTGTTAGTTTAGTTGTTATTAAAATAGATATGTAGCATAATCAAATTACTCTAAGTCTAATGTCATCACGTGTGTGATTCAAATACATTTAAAATGGTTTCTTATTAAAATGAATTTTTATGTAATGTACTAGAAAATTTTAATTGTAATGTACGATTTATTCTTTTGGTTAGATGGTATAATTATATGTATCAATTTAGTTCCACTTTAGTATGTTGTACATAGGACTCTGTGTGTAATAAATATTAGGAAGCATCTTGTAAATTTTTTTAGAATTAGTCTGCTTAATAGCTTAACATAACTATTTACCCAAACACCTTCGAACTTTCCAACCAGCTACTTTTTTGTCACATCCCTAGATGAGAATTCGATTTATGAAATAATAATAATATAAAAATTGATGCCTTGTATTTTTATAGTACTTTCATTGATGCCTTGTATTTTTATAGTACTTTTTAGTAGGATTTTATCTTAAAACAAGGCTAATTATGATGTTTTTATATCCCGTTTAAACTTATTTACTTTTTTGTTTCAAAATCTTCATCTTTTCTTTATTTTTTGGAATTATAAGTGAAATCACTCAATTTCTAAAGCTTTTTAAATATTCTAAAGCCACTAAGTGATTCCTAGTGATGAGATAAGGCTATATAGCGAATTTCGGCGATGCGCACCTTCCCTAAAAATTTTGCCGCCGGAGATGACCTCTTTGCTTCCCGGTGAGGAACCCTACAGTGCCGGCATTGCTCATGATTTCTCCCCCGATTGTTGATGAAAAATTATCTTGGGTTCAAATATTCCCCCTGGTTTATAGTTTGATTCTGTGTTTTTAGATTTTGCGATTGTGCCCTGGTTTTCTCGAATTTTGCTTTGAAAAATACAGCAACAGGGGGCAGCAGAAGAATCAGACGTAGCAGTGTTGTGATCCGCAAGTGCACGGATACTCGAAGTAATAAAGAAAGTATCGAATCCATAGGGACCTACGTTGTCGAATACTAAACAGCAGATTTCTTACTATCAAGGCTAATCGAAGTAGTGAGAATAGAAATTGGAAACTAAAAATGGAATTATCAGAGAGAAAAGCTGGGACTAGGGTTTCGTTCACTTTATCTTTTATGAGCTAGATATGAATAAGGATTTCGTCGGTTTAAATTTATCATGATGAAGATATAATTTACTAAAAAAAAGGTTGTTTCACTTTCGTGCAAATAACCGCGCAGGGATTTATCCTCGCTTTCGCGCAAGATTCTTCCTAACGCTGAAGATAAGTAAATCATCAAACGAAGAATTCAAGGATCACTTTCGTGCATCCGAATTCAATGTTGATAATCTCTAGTGGACATTCGAGAATCACTTTCGTGCATCCGAGTCTCAACACTAGTTTTACTCTTGGATCTCCAACATTCTGATCCTTGCTTTCGCACAAGATCTCCACGTTTGATAAATAGACTCGATCTATAGGTTCATGTTATAATTATGGCAATAAATCTACTAGAACAGATCAAATTAGATCTAACCTAAGGAAGGGATCCTAACATGCAATTCTAGGGTTCCAAATTCTCAAGCAATTACCTTTCGGTCTCAAGCGAAAATTCTAAAAACATAATTAGTAACATGAACTCATAGAGAGTCTAAGCACAATTATCACATGAGCAAAATCATCATGGTAATATTAAACTTAACGAAATAATAAAAATAATCATCTAGTCATTGGAAGTCAAGTGAATTACTCCCCCATGTCCCAAAAGTAGTTTAAGCTATCATCATGAAGGAATTACAATAGATCATGGTTTTAGAGGATCGAAAATCGAAGTAAAAGAGAAGTTTAGAAAATACAGCACGGCTGTGAAGTATTTCACAGCCGTAATTTGCAAGAACTATCGATGAACAGTGCAGGCTACTCCTTTTTCTTCGATTTCTCTTCCAATCGATCTCCTTTTGGTCTGAAAGTTCTGGCACGTTGTCTCCTCCTTCAGATGAAGCTTCAGTATGAAACTCACGGCCGGAGAACGTCTGGATCGAGCGCGGCGGCGAAACCTAGGCGGCGGCGTGGATCGCGATTTCTCCCTCGACTGTGCATGAAAATTGGGGCGTTTGGTCTCTCCGTAATCCTCTCATGAAAAGCTCTCCCTCTGCTTCTTACGGCATCCGATTTAGGGCTCTGGATCGCTCGCAATCATCTCCGCAAGAATCGGGCGTGGAAATTGACCTGGGCGTCGTGTTCAAAACCGAAATTATGGCAGTGTAATGTCTTACGGCACTGCCGTAAAATCACTCGAGTCTTCTGTTCTAATGTTGTTGGGGAATTACGGCACCGTAATCTTGTTTACGGTAGTGCCGTAAAACCGGCTGAACTCTCTGTTCGCGAACGTCTAGAAATTACGGCCCGTGTAGTTTCTTACGGTAGTGCCGTAAAATCGGGTGAAGTTTCTGTTCTGAAGCTCTCCGAAATACGGTACCGTAATATGGCTTACGGCAGGTGCCGTAAAATTCAAAAATCTTTCTGTTCGGAAACTTCTCAAAATATGGCAAGGCTCAGATTTTACAGTACCGTTTGGAATTACGGTACCGTAAAATGGATTATGGCACTGCCGTAATTTGCTACCTTACTCCGTTTTACGTGAAATTTTGTGTGTGATCTCCTCTTGATGATGGTAATCCTTCTATGTATTTGATTTTGCTTGGAAATGCCTAAAAATAGTGCCTTTTTACCTGAAAACCATGAAAAATCAAAATAGAAGTAGACTTTGCAATAATCGATAAATTTAGTATGAAAACAAGTAAAAGATCTTCTATCTAGCATGAAAAGATATCAAAAAATGAAACAAAATATACTATATATTTTGGTGTCATCAAAATACATAAGGCTCAAACTTTGCTTGTCCTTAAGCAAAAATCAAAATTCGAAATCAAAGTTTGATTAAAAGAGTAACCTTTTCATGCTCAATAAATTTATAAAATACAACTCATCAATGAAAAGTTCTATCAATTGATTTATAAAATTTCAAATAAACATATCATTCTTAGAACTCAACCCTCTAGATCCATAATTCAATCAAATAAAACTTCGCAACATGTACAATAAATAGAATTTTCAATCTCATGATTTCACCCAATTTTTAGTTCAAATCTATCATGCTTTTGTTTACAGGAATAAGGTTTCCAAGATCTTTTTCCACTCATATCAAATTCTTTTTTTTTTGTAATCATTCACATTCTCTAACTCGATTACCACTTTTTTTTTGTGGCGAGATTAGAGTGCACGGATCACATAATCAATGCAATGGAACTCATATCCTCTCGTTTGGAAAGAATTTACTAAGGACAGCGGAGTTTATGAGAAATGATTTCTCTCATGGCATGTACCCACATAGATACATACTTTTTTAGTTTATTGCTTCAACCCATGACTTTCGGTACCACTGCGCTTTCCCACAGTGCCAAGTAGGGGAGTCCTCATCTTTATTTTGTGGATCTTGGATTCTTATTTCACAACAAAAAACTTGAATAGACTAAACATCTACTAAGTTGATCAATTGATCTCAATTCATAAATCATACTTATATACTCATTTTATTCAAAAGAAAAGTTTCACTTTTAGATTTTATTCTTCAAACAATACATCCATCTAAAATTTCATGCTTCAACTAATTTCATGTTTCAATAGACGAATATGTATTGAAGAAATAAATCTAACATGATGGGGTTATATCTCTAATCATGGATTTTAGTTCGTTCATCATCAAAAATCATCAATCACATCTCAAAACATGACCACATATCACATTAATCACAATATTTTTATGCAGATGAAGTAGTGGTGGTAGACACAAAAATAAGAGTCTTGCTGGCATAGTGAATTTATCAAAAGCAAATACTATGGCCAATAGTTCGTTCTCAGTGGTGGTGTAATTTTTCTGTGTTTCATCCAAAGTCTTGCTGGCATAGTGAATAACATGAGGTTTCTTATCTTTTCTCTGTCCCAAGACTGCTCCCACTGCATAATCACTGGCATCACACATGAGTACAAAGGGTAAGTTCCAATCTGGGGGTTGAATAATGGGTGCTAAAACCAAGGCTTTCTTTAACTCTTGAAAAGCAAACAGATATTTCTCATCAAAGCAGAATTTGGCATCTTTACAAAGTAAATCAGTTAAAGGTTTAGCAAGTTTGGAGAAGTCCCTGATGAATCTCCTGTAAAACCCTACATGTCCCAAAAAACTCCTAATCTCTTTGATAGTGATGGGTGGTGCTAGCTTCTCAATCACTTCTATCTTGGCCTTGTCCACTTAAATCCCTCTCTCTGAAACAAGATGGCCTAAAACTATCCCCTGTCTAACCATAAAGTGACACTTTTCCCAATTCAAGACAAGGTTAGTCTCTTCACATCTCTGTAAGACTCTAGAGAGATTAGCTAAGCAGTCATCAAAAGTGAAACCATAGATAGAGAAATCATCCATAAAAACATCCATGAAGCCTTCAATAAATTCAGAAAAAATTGCCATCATACACCTTTGAAAAGTTGCAGGTGCATTGCATAAACCAAAGGGCATTCTTCTATAAGCAAAAGTACCATATGGACATGTAAAAGTGGTTTTATCCTGATCGTCAGGATGAATAGGAATCTGAAAATATCCGGAATACCCATCAAGAAAACAAAAGTGAGAGTGTTTGGCAAGTCTTTCCACCATTTGATCAATGAAAGGTAAGGGAAAATGATCTTTCCTAGTGGCAACAATTAATTTTCTATAATCAATACACGTACGCCAACTAGTGACATTTCTAACATGTATCAATTCATTATCCTTTTTTTTCATTACAGTGACACCTCCCTTCTTTGGAACACAGTGTACAGGACTATCCCACTTACTATCTGAGATAGGGTAGCTAATACCTACATCTAGCAATTTTAGTACTTCCTTCTTCACCACTTCCTTCATGGATGGGTTGAGCCTTCTCTGAAAATCTACATGCGGTTTTTGCTCATCCTCCATGTGAATCCTGTGCATACAAAAAGAAGGATTAATCCCTTTTAAGTCATCAATGGAATACCCAATTACCTTCCTATGAATTCTTAACTCCTTCAAGAGTAGATCAGTTTCTCTGGCATCTAATTTCGCATCCACAATCACAGGGTAGCTGGAGTTAGGACCAAGAAATTCATATATAAGATTATCAGGTAAATCTTTCAACTCAACTTTAGGGATCTTTTCACTTTCATTATCAAAAGTAGCACAATCTAAAATATCATGTTTTTCATCATCGAATTCATCAAAATCATTCTCAAAAACATAATTATCAATTTTTTCACAAGAATTTTTCAAGATATCAGAAAGAGAATCAGAAGGTGAAACATCAGCATAAGAATCATCAAACAAACAACTAACATCATAAACTGTGTCATCAATGGCATGAATAGTGCAACAAGAATTGGCATATGCAGGTTTTTTCAATGAATTATTCAAATCAAACTCAATCTTATCATTGCCAATTCTTAAAGCAAGTTTACCGTTCCGTACATCAAATAGGGCTCCAGCAGTGGCTAAGAACGGCCTACCCAAAATAATAGGAATCTTGGCATCCTCTTCCATTTCAAGTACCACAAAATCAGCAGGTTTGAAGTACTTACCAACTTGAATAGGAACATCCTCTAGAATACCTACTAGATATTTTACTGATCGATCGGCGAGCTGCAAAGAAATTGTAGTCGGCTTAGGAGCTCCCATGTCCAATTTCCTGCACACAGATAAAGGCATGAGACTTACACTAGCCCCTAGATCACATAAGGCTCGGTCGAAAGCCATACTACCAATAAAACATGGGATAGAAAAGCTACCTGGATCATTCAATTTTGGTGGCAATCTGTTTTGAATAACAGCACTACATTCTTCAGTTAAAGCCACAGTACCATAGTTCTCTATCTTTCTTTTGTTAGACAAGATTTCCTTCAAAAATTTAGCATATATGGGCATTTGAGATAAAGCTTCAGTAAATGGTATGTTAATGTAAAGCGTTTTCAAAACATCAAGAAATTTCCCAAATTGCTTATCTAACTTTTCCTGCACTAACCTTTGGGGAAAAGGTACTGGTGGTCTATAAGGAGGAGGTAGATTAGTTTTAGAATCATCTTCTTTACATGGCACTTCCCCTTTTGGTTTACTTTCCTTTTGAGGTGTTAAACTAGGTAGGGTTTGTTCATGTTCAGAAGATTTTCCAAATTCTAATTCCTCATCATGATCATTAATAGACTCTTTCTCCTTAAGTTCTCTTAATTGTCTTCCATTTCTAGTGATAATGGCATTGCAATGTTCCCCAGAGTTTAATCTAGACATTTGTTCTTCTAGAACTTTATTGTGAGCCACTAAGGATTCTAATTGAGAAGCAAGGTGACTAACAGTTTCTTCAAGATCCTCAAATATTTTTGTGTTTTGAATTTGCAATGATTTAATTTGGCTAGCTGAAAGTTTCTCTAGCATGGGTTCACTAACCTTTTCAGTCAAGGGTTGATGATCCTCATTCTCATTCTTACCAAGTTGATGACAATATAACATTCCTTCATCTGGAGTCCATTGGCTATGATTCATGGACATCTCTTCAAGCAACTTGAAAGCATCGTCAAATGTTCTACTCATCAAGGCTCCCCCTGCGGCAGCATCAATAATTAGACGGGTATTATAAACCAAGCTAGAATAAAATGTCTGAATTAGAAACTCATTTTCAAAGCCATGGTTAGGACACTTCCGTTGTAGATCATTGAATCTCTCCCATGCATCGCTGAGTGATTCTCCGCTCTTTTGTTGAAAGTTCGTGATTCGCTTCCTCAATTGGATAGTCTTGCTTGGTGGAAAATATTTCATCAGAAAAGCTTTTGATAGTTGTTCCCACGTTGTGAAGGTGTTGGGTCCACGAGAATGCAACCAAGATCGTGCTTGATCCCTGAGAGAAAAAGGGAATAATATCAGTTTTAGTGCATCATCAGAAACTCCATGAATTTTTATGGTATTGCAATATTCAAGAAAAATATATAAGTGTAAATAAGGATCTTCGATTGATGATCCTCCAAACTGATTTTGCTGAATCATAGTCAAGAGGGTAGGATTAATCTCAAAGTTGGTGGCCTCAATTGCAGGTTTAGCAATGCTAAAGTGTCTCCCTTGAGGATTAGGGGTTGCATAGTCCCTTAGTGATCTTTGCTCAGCCATTAGAAGTGAATTTCCTGCGCACACTAGAGCAAACTAATCAATTGATGTAAGTAAACAGAAAAGAATAAAAAGATAAAACATAAATGAAACCTAGTCTAGCAATAATCTCAACCTCTTTAATATTGACAAAACTAAGGTCCCCGACAACGGCGCCAAAAACTTGTTGGATCTACAAGTGCACGGATACTCGAAGTAATAAAGAAAGTATCGAATCCACAGGGACCTACGTTGTCGAATACTAAATAGCTGATTTCTTACTATCTAGGCTAATCGAAGTAGTGAGAATAGAAATCGAAAACTAAAAACGGAATTATCAGAGATAAAAGCTGGGACTAGGGTTTCGTTCACTTTAACTTTTATGAGCTAGATATGAATAAGGATTTCGTCAGTTTAAATTTATCATGATGAAGATATAATTTACTAAAAAAAAGGTTGTTTCACTTTCGTGCAAATAACCGCGCAGGGATTTATCCTCGCTTTCGCGCAAGATTCTTCCCAACGCTGAAGATAAGTAAATCATCAAACGAAGAATTCAAGGATCACTTTCGTGCATCCGAATTCAATGTTGATAATCTCTAGTGGAGATTCGAGGATCACTTTCGTGCATCCGAGTCTCAACACTAGTTTTACTCATGGATCTCCAACATTCTGATCCTTGCTTTCGCACAAGATCTCCACGTTTGACAAATAGACTCGATCTATAGGTTCATGTTATAATTATGGCAATAAATCTACTAGAACAGATCAAATTAGATCTAACCTAAGGAAGGGATCCCAACATGCAATTCTAGGGTTCCAAATTCTCAAGCAATTACCTTTCGGTCTCAAGCGGAAATTCTAAGAACATAATTAGTAACATGAACTCATAGAGAGTCTAAGCACAATTATCACATGAGCAAAATCATCATGGTAATATTAAACTTAATGAAATAATAAAAATAATCATCTAGTCATTCGAAGTCAAGTGAATTACTCCCACATGTCCCAAAAGTAGTTTAAGCTATCATCATGAAGGAATTACAATAGATCATGGTTTCAGAGGATCAAAAATCAAAGTAAAAGAGAAGTTTAGAAAATACAGCACGACTGTGAAGTATTTCACAGCCGTAATATGCAAGAACTATCGATGAACAGTGCAGGCGACTCCTTTTTCTTTGATTTCTCTTCCAATCGATCTCCTTTTGGTCTGAAACTTCTGGCACGTTGTCTCCTCCTTCAGATGAAGCTTCAGTATGAAACTCATGGCCGGAGAACGTCTGGATCGAGCGCGGCGGCGAAACCTAGGCGGCAGCATGGATCGCGATTTCTCCCTCGACTGTGCACAAAAATTGGGGCTTTTTGTCTCTCCGTAATCCTCTCGCGAAAAGCTCTCCCTCTGCTTCTTACAGCATCCAATTTAGGGCTCTGAATCGCTCGCAATCATCTCCACAAGAATCGGGCGTGGAAATTGACCTGGGCATCGTGTTCAAAACCGAAATTACAGCAGTGTAATGTCTTACGGTACTGCCGTAAAATCACTCGAGTCTTCTGTTCTGATGTTGTTGGGGAATTACAGCACTGTAATCTTGTTTACGGAAGTGTCGTAAAACCGGCTGAATTCTCTGTTCACAAACGTCTGGAAATTACGGCCCGTGTAGTTTCTTACGGTAGTGCCATAAAATCGGGTGAAATTTTTGTTCTAAAGCTCTCCGAAATACGGTACCGTAATATGGCTTATGGCAGGTGCCGTAAAATCCAAAAATCTTTCTGTTCAAAAACTTCTCAAAATACGCAGGGCTCGGATTTTACGGTACCGTCTGGAATTACGGTACCGTAAAATGGATTATGGCACTGCTGTAATTTGCTGCCTTGCTCCGTTTTGCGTGAAATTTCTTGGGTGATCTCCTCTTGATGATGGTAATCCTTCTATGTATTTGATTTTGCTTGGAAACGCCTAAAAATAGTGCCTTTTTAACTGAAAATCATGAAAAACCAAAATAGAGGTAGACTTTGCAATAATCGACAAATTTAGTATGAAAACAAGTAAAAGATCTTCAATCTATCATGAAAAGATATCAAAAAATGATACAAAATATACTATATATTTTGGTGTCATCAAGCGGCGGCTATTTCCCCCAAATTAATAGATTCACACCCTTGTGAAATTTTCAGTTCATTTCGTCACAAGGGTGCGATGAAAAAAAAATTCCAAATTTGACCTCCGGGCTCAAATTTTCATCCTGATTGCGTTTCTGGCCTCTGATTTCTTCAAATCCATTGAAAACAAGCATATTTTACCTGAAAAGTCTAAAAATAAGAAGAGATGTAGATTCCAAAATAATCGACTAAATTAAGTTTAAAAACAAGCAAAAGAGCAATAAATATGAGTCAAAAAGACTATACAGTTAATATAAAATTTACCACGAATTTTTTCGTCATCAAACTACATAAGGCTCAAACCCTTGCTTGTCCTCAAGCAACTCAAAACATGAATCAAAGTGTGTAAATAAAATCTAAATGACTTCGGTTTATTCTTCTTTAACATAAAAGTAATATATAATATGTGCAATGGTTTACAAGAATAAGAGTTTTAAAAAATACCTTGAAAAAGATTTTCAAAAGTAATAATCCAAGATGAGTAAGATTTTCATAATCCATGATATGGCATTCTGGCTCAACTTGTTTAAACAATTGTGAACCTTCTCTTAATCAATCCAAAGTAATAATTGAAAAATAGCTTTCACTTATCGATACTGAAGAATATTCTATAATTAACTCTTTAAAGCAAATTAGTCCTTGAACGGTTACTGACCCTTTCTTGTTAGCATGATAACATTATTAGAGTACACCGTTAGATAGTGCAATATAACTCATAGCATAATTATAAGTAGTTCGTGGAGTTGTCCACTTGGCCTATAATTCTCTCTTTTTTATCCTTTTTTTTCACTTTATGGAGAGAACCGGTCTCGGGCATGATATTTAAATCGTTATCAATCATTCTTCTATATGGTAGATATATAATTTTATAAATTTCCCTTTGTCTTTGTTACTTGATCGAAACAAATTTAAAGTATACCACAAGGTATAATATAACTCCAGTCTATCACACCAGAGGAGTTGGAGCAAGGTATAATCTGACGTCCCGATATCTCTCAATTAGACACTCTTTCCGTTTCCATCATTGTTGTTTCCTATTTCTTTCGTTGACAACTTCATTTCCAAAACACAAAAATTTGGTTGCTTTGCTTCTAAATATCAGAATAGTTAGTACTTGACGCAGTTCCCTGTGGGATCGATCTTATTGTATTACTTCGATCACGCCGTCCGCTTGTGGTGCATATATATCATCATCATAAAGCAATAAATATATAAAAGAGCTATCAATCAACTTTTTGAAGTACACACAACTATCATATTGACTTCTATAATAATTGTGAAAAATCATGAAAGAATCAAACCATTATACAATTGACAAGGAGATAGTTTCAAACCATATGCAAGGTATCAATTAACCGTACTTAAATCAACTAAACAAAACTAGAATATAACTATACATAAATCAATTGGAAGCAAGACCTACAATATTCATGCATGTAACAAATCAAGGGTTCGGACAAACAAATTATATTCAGGATTTTAGTAATAGTACTGGTACCAAAATTTTGGTACTAAACACATGATCCATGATTCTTTATTACTAGTATCGGTACAAAATCCAAAATTTTCTATTAGTACTAGTACCGAGTTAAGTTATTTCTAATACCAAGTATAGTAAATATATTAACAAGAGTGATTTTCACTCCTAAGGTAAAATTAAGTTCTACACTTGGTTTGCCCAGAATCTTGGCACATCACTATTTTAGGTTACTCCATTTCATTGTAAACTTTGAACACCATCTTATTAGGGAAACCACATATGGTAGTACCAGAATCTAATTGCTAGTCTTTTTACATAGAAATATTATCCATGTGAAGCTATATAATCATATAAACATACTCTTTATTTTCTATCTCCACCACAATAGTTCTATATTTGCTTAAATTTAGAGGGCCTGCAATTTTTTTGTCACATTATTTCTTTACTAACTTCTTTTATGTAGTGGGTTTTATTTTATATAGCATCTTCACATTATGATTGCATGAGGACCGCTAGAGGAATTCCTTACATTTGGAGCAACAGAGACTTCGTTCACTTTTAAACTCAAATATATTAATCACTTGTTCAGTTCTCATACTAAGTTTGCATGCGTGCTATGAACTCCCTTATTATACATGCTTGAGTGTAAGGTTTTTCCACTATAGTTATCCACGTCAAAGAGAGTTTTAATTGCATTGCTTCCACTTTGATTGAATCAAAAATTACAATTTTCAGATTAGTCATTTAGGAAACAAGAACCTCAAAAAATTCTAACTCGATCCATAAGAAGCATGTTATAAAAAAAAGAATGAAGGTAAATTTGAAGCAATGTTATAAAAAAAAGAAAGAAAGTAATCGTTAGGTCATATCCGGCGCTAAGTTTACTTAAATTATGGCTTTGCATCCCCTTCGTCTTAGTATCACACTTTTCTTTGTCGTGGCAATATTTCTTTCACCAACAATTGCTCGCGAGCTTCCTTCTCCACCGCCTTCAAATAATGATCAATTGTCTAATATAATTTGTATGTAATTATATCAATTTTTTTTATTATTATCTTAATTGTCTTGAAAATTCTCAATTTTTATTTTTACACACTAAAAAATAAATCTTTTTAGTGTTTGTTTTATACCATCTTAATAATCTTAACAATTCAAATATATATACATATATATGATATTTAGAATGTATTAAATATTCAATTGCTTGGAATTTTTGGCATAATGAATTTTGCATATTAAATATAAACTTCGATTTATAAATTATTTAACTTTAATTTTTGTATTATACAGCTTCCACGTATCTAGGAGAAAAAGGTGGATACAAGTACATACTTTTGAAAGTGAATCCATTCTTATTGCCTCGACTTGCTAATGATTTGTCACCAACAATTTATTAAGCAATACTTGCAAATTTATGTAATACTTGTTATGAAAGGTTGATTGTCGTTTCATCATAATAAAATCAAATATTTATACATTATTTCAGTGAGATATTAGACTTTATAAAATTTAAATTGCTATTATTATGCATAATGAATTACATTGATTTCTAAACTACAAGTGATTAACTAATCAAGTCATTTGAAAGAAAAATATAAACATCATTTTATTATTATTATTATTCTTTATTTTTGGACACGCATAACATGTGGCTTTTGAATGTATAATAATAATCTATATTAATGGTAATTGAAATAAAAATAAGAAAAATTCATTAAGGAAACATTATTGTTTGTTCAATTCAATCCAACCTATCTATATAAGTAATGGGACATCATTATTAATACATGGTTTATAAAAATATTATATAATAATATATAAAAAAGTTTTTCAACTTATGTGAACCACCAAATATATATATATATATATAATAAATAATTGTGATTAATTCTTTAAATTTACACGTTAAAATTATTTAGAACCCTTTATTAAGTCTAAGACTACATTAACATGTTTTTATGTCTACATTAATAAAAATTGTGAATTATAAATTAAAAACTTAAACATTCTTTAATGGATCAATGATCAAAGCTAAAATAGCTTGGAGACGTGTTATTAATATAATTTACTTTTACAATATTGTTGAACCAAAATACCTTTTCAATTACAAAAATGCCCCCCATTAGAGTAACTCACAAATCTTGCTTACAAAGAAAATATTAAAATAACTCAGAAAATGTGTGTATATAGCTAATTGTAGTCTGCATTAGAAAAAAGGGCTAAAGCGTGACCATCATTCTGAATCAAATGTAAGTAAATTAATTATTCTCAAACAGTGTGTACTAGTTGACTCTAGTTTTGAAAAATGATAATAATTTCCTCACGAGTTAGCAAAATTGTTGAGTAAGCCTCTCCCCTGTACTATACGTAATGCTCATAACAAAATCATGAACATGAATAAAATGGTGCAAGTTATCAATTAATTGTTCTTTAATCAACTGAACAAAACTAGAATATAACTATACATAAATCAATTGGAAGCAAGACCAACAATATTCATGCATGTAACAATCAAGGGCTTTGACAATGAAATTACATACTACTTTAGAGGTGTCAAAGACTTATTTTATAAAATCCTAATAGGTTTGATTTAATTCAATATCAACTAGTAGGTCCAAACAAGTAGATTGATTGATCTACGTTATTAATAGGGATGTGCATCAGGAGTTTGGTACTTGTACCAGTAACAAAATTTTGGTACCGAACTCATGAACCATTATCTTTTTATGTACCAATAGTAGTACCAAAATACCAAAATTTATATTAGTACTAGTACCGAGTTAAGTCTTTCTAATACCAAGTACATGAAAAATATTAACAAGAGTGAGTTTCCTTCCTCAGGTGAAATTAGGGGCCTGTTTGGCCTGTTAATAACTTTATAACTGTGCTAAACTGTGTTGTGATGTACTATGTACTACATTGTACTATTAAAATTTATAAGATGTTTGATTAATAACTTTTTAACTACTTTTAAAATTTAAAATAATAAATAAATATATTATTTTAAATTATTCAAAATTTTGTAGATGCTGCAAAAGCATCAAATTGTAGTTTTAATAATATTTAAATTTTTGAATTATTGAAAATAATAATATTTAAATTTTTAAATGAAATCATGTGAATTATTTTTTCAAATTTGTAGATGCTGCAAAAGCATCAAATTGTAGTTTTCCCTACTTATGCTTTTTTACTGCTTTTTCTGCTTCTCCTTTTTATTACTAAACAATTTTCTACCTGCTTTGTACTTAACAGCTACTTAAAAGCAGCTTAAAAGCAGGGCCAAACAAGCCCTAGGTTTTGAGAAAATTATTGCAGCAGGCTACTTTACTGAAAATTTTACAGTAGGGTACTCATTTCATATAATAGATTTATATTATCGTATAATGTTTTACGAAAATTTTTCATATTTTATGAAATCAAATTTTCGTATAACACTAATTTCTTTCATATATCATTATACAAAATTTAGTCATATTATATAAAGAAATTGGTATTATACGAAATTTGGTTTCATATAATGAAAAAAAATAATATCCTATATTTTGCATAATATCTAATATATTTTTGTATATTCTTATACAAAATTTAGTCATATTATACAAAAAAAAATTAGAGTTATATGAAAACTTGATTGTGTATAATATGAAAAAATTTCGTATACCATTATACAATAATATAAACCTATTATATGAAATATGATACCCTACCGCAAAATTATCAGCAGAGTACCCCGCTGTGAAAATTTTTCCCTAGGTTCCACAGTCTATTTGTTTAGAATCTTGACACATGACTTCTTTTGGTTACTCCACTTCATTGTAAATTTTGAACATCATCTTATTATTGCAACCATGTATGGTAGCACAAAAATCTAACCACTAGTAATTTTACATAGGAATACTAACCATGTGAAGCTTTGTACATTATTTCACTTCAATATTTGACTTCAATTTTTACATTATACAGCTTCCATGCATGTACAAGGAAAAGATGGATAATACATGCAAATTTATGAATTCCTTGCTATGATAGGTTGATTTTCCTTTCATCGTATTAAAATCAAATATTTATGCAATGTTTGACATCAATATTAGGATTTTAAATTGTTATATCGCATTTATTGATTGCATCGCAAAATCGCATTCTACAACTTTCTGTTTTCAATCTGCTTAATCACATCTAATTTACTTGCTTAAAAATTTCTTATGGGTTTCAACCCAGCACCACACTACATGCATGCGATGAGACGGCCAAATATCTTTGGACATCTCTCATAAAAACTTATTCGAAGAAACTCAAAAAATCTCAGAACAAACATCAAGTCGACATTGTTGAAAATCAACCAGCCTCAACCTCAACTCTAAGGTTAGTCTCCTATTTTGCCACTATTAATCTAACTCCCCATGATTCTAGATAGTGCTTAGACTCTGGTGCAAAAATTCATGTATGTTCTAACCGTCTGTGGTTCACTTCGTACAAGTACTCAAGTGGAGGAAGTGTAACAATGGGAAATGGTTCCTAAGTAGCTGTACTTAGACACGGTCAAATAATCTAAAAGTTCACTTTTGAAAAATCATTAACTCTAAATAATGTGTTCCATATACTTGAGATCCGTAGGAACCTTATTATTGGGTCTTTCTTGTTAAAGATGGTTTTAAAATTATTTTAGATGCAAATAAAGCTATAATGTCCAAAGGAGACTCTTTTATTTGAAAAGGTTTCACTTGTAATGGATTATTTCAATTGAATATAATTCCTTTTAAATTAGAGTCTCAGCCTCCCACTACCTTGATTACTGAAAATTCTAATAACTGGCATGGTGAATTTGGACATGTAACTTTAAATATCTAACAAGAATGAGTCACTTAGGATTAATTCCTAAAAAAAACTCTAACCCTAATGATAAATTGGAGCTTTGTGCTCAAGCCAAACAACCAAGAAAACCGTTCAAATAAATAACACACAAAGAGGCTAAACCTCTAGAACTGATTCATTCGGATATCTATGACTCAAATAGTGATCCTACTATAGGTGGTAGTAAATATTTTGTAATAGTGATCGATAACAATACAAAATTCTATTACACTTGCCTTTAAAACTCAAAAGATGAAGTGTTCTCAAAATTTAAAATTTTAAAAAATAGAAGATGAAAATCGACATAATAAGAAAATTAAAATCCTAAGTTCAGATAGAGGAGGTGAGTATACATCCAATGAGTTTTCCCAATTTTCTCAAGAACATGGGATAATTCATCAAGTCACTACTCCTTATTCTCCTTAATAAAATGGAGTAGCTGAAAGGAAGAATACAACCCTAGTAGATATGGTTAATGCCATGCTACTTAGTTCTGGACCTCCATAGAACTTGTGGGGGGAAGCAATTCTTTTAGCTTGCTTAATTCAAAATAGGATTCCAACTAAAAACAAAATGCAAACTCCATATGAAATGTGGACAGGGTATAAACCTTACCTTAAATTCCTTTGAATATGGGGGTGGTTGCTAAGGTTAATATACTAGAACCTAAAAGAAAGAAAATTCATCCTAAAATAACAGATGTTTTCTTCATAAGACATTCACTTGATTCTAACACCTACAGATGCCTAGAAACAAATTCAAAAATTTTAGAAATTTCAAATAATACTCTAATTGAATCAAGAGACATCTCCATCTTTGAAACTATCTTTCGTTTCAAACCTCGAGCCCTCCCTCTTGTAAAAAATAATAATTTCACATTAGACTCTGAAGACTTAGAAAATAATAATAATTCACCTCAACATCTTGAACCATAAACTTAACCCATAAAAAGTTGGAGAACATGGTAGCGAGAGATTTTGATGATGACTTTATCACTTACCTGATTGAAGATAAACCAAAAACCTATCATGAGGCCCTTAGTTCACCTAATGCTCCTTTCTGGAAAGAAGCTATTGATAATAAATTTCAATTCATTATTAGCAACAACACCTGGATTCTTAATGTTCTATCTCATGGAAATAAACCTCTAGGATGTAAATGGATCTTTAAGAAAAAGTTGAGAACTGATGGTAGTGTTGAAAAGTATAAGGCGCGCCCAGTAGTTCAAGGTTTTTGGTAAAGAGCCGACATTGACTACTTTAACACCAACGTGCCTATTGCTCAGATCACCACTATCAAATTTCTCCTCTCTGTTACTAGTGTATATGGATTACTAGTTCATCAGATGGATGTTAAAATAACCTTTCTTCTTATATACCTTGATGAAGAAATCTATTTGATAGGTTCTTTATAGTACAACACTGTGAAAAGAAAGTTTTCAAATTAGTCTGATCCTTGTATGGACTAAAGCAAGCTCCTAAATAATGGCATGAAAAATTTAATAAGGTCATTTTATCATATGGATTTTAATTTAATGACTCCAATAACTGTCTCTACTACAAGACTACAAACTCTAGCTTTGCTCGTCTATGTCTCTTTGTAGATGGCATCCTTATTTTGAGTAATATTAAAATGATAAAAGACACAAAAGAATTTTTATATCTCTACTTTGATATGAAAGATATAGGAGAAACTGATGTAGTCCTTGGAATGAAAATAATAAGAAATCAAAATTCTATTTCTCTATCTCAATAACATAATGTAAATAAAATTAGAGAAAATTTAAATTTAATTGCTCATCTCCTTTATCAACTCCTCATGACCCTAATTGTCGCCTATTTAAAAATCAAGAATAAGCTGTTAGACAAGAATCCTACTCTAAGGCTATAGGTTCACTTCTATTCCTTGCAAAAGAACCAACTACAAAAAGCCAATGCAGTCTCTAGGCTCAATAGGTACACTAGTAATCATAGTAAACTTCACTGGACTAATCTTAAAAGAGTTTCAGATACCTAAAACAAACATCTAATTGTACCTTAACATATAGTGGATTTCCTTCTATCCTAGAATGATTTTGTGATGCTAATTGTATTTATGATTCAAGTGACATCAAATCTACTTTTGGATATGTTTTCACTATATGTGGTGGTGTCATCTCTTGCCAATCCACTAAACAAACTATCATAGTTAGGAGCACCATGTAGGAAGAGTTGGCTGATCTTGATCTAGCATGCTTAGAAACTGAGTGGATCAAAAACTTATGTTCTTCTATACCAATAGTAGTATCTATTAATCCACTAATTTCCAAAAATTGTGAAAGTAAAGTTGTAATAGATTTTTATAAAAAAGAACTTGTAAACACTAAATTGAGTAGACATATTAAAAATATGGCATTAAACAATCAGATGGCTTCTACTTATGGTATAGTTTCTTTGACATATGTTAAAGTAGACAATAATCATGCTGATTGCCTCATAAAAGGTTTGATTCAAACCAAAGTGATGGCAACGTCTAACGGAATGGGGATTAGTCCATAATGGGCCCTTTTAGAGTAGCAACCCAACCTCCATGATAGGTAGACCCTAGAAAAAGGTTTAAGAGGTTGGCCAATGATGTGTCTGTAAGTACACGGATATGTAGAAGTAATAAAAATTATCGAACTCACAAAGACCTACATGTTAAGTACCAAATAATTGAATTCTTACTAGCTAAGCGATCGATGTACGATGGGTATAAAATAAGATCGAAATAGCGAAAATTGTCATACGAAATCGGAGAGAGAAAACTAGGACTAAGGTTTCATCCTTTTTAATTCCTATCACTAGATATAAATAAGTTTCTATTAGTTATTCAAATCATGATAAAGAAAAGTTTACAAAAAAAGAAGTTGTCTCCTTTTGGACGTCCAACTTACACGGATCTAGCCTTCACTTTCGTGACTTGCTGCTCAGTGTTAAATAAAAGTAAACTAGACAAAGAGAATTAAAATTACTTTCATAAATTTTACTCTCAAAGTCAATTTCTCAAGTAAAATTAAATACTTTCATACTATGAATTCTATAGGTTTTACCTAAGGGTTCTAATAATTAAAATATCCTTTTAGTCCATATTATCAAAATAGCAACATGTAAATTAAGCATAAAAAATTAGGGTTCAAGGACTTAGCTACTTGCATAGTCTAGGTTTCTATATTTAATCTAAGGGTTCCAGATTTATAAATCACCTTTCGGTCCATATTACAAACCCTAAAACATACTAATACTTTAAAACTAATAATTTCAAAGAAAATTAATCAAAGAGGCAAAATTATCATTCAAAGAATAACTAATAAGTAAAAAAATCATTTAGTCATTATAGAATTAAAAAGGAATTATTCCCTCAGCCCCAAAAAGGATTTTATGCTATCATGGAATAAAAAACACAATAATATTTCATTTTAAAATTTATCAGAATTAGAAAGAAGAGAAATAAAAATTTTAGTGATTTTAAAGGGGTGTGATGGCCGCAATACAAACTGTCATAGCCCTGTGATTTTGATTTGAACAGTGTTTGCATAGTGAATCGCCGGCGTCCCGTGATAGGTACTGTAGTGGCACTAGATATTTCATTGATTTCTCTTGATTTTGATCTCCTTTCTAAAATTTCTAGTGCATCTTCTCCTCCTTGATGTGCATCTTCCCTGAAATTCTCACTACTGAAGATGGTCTCTGTGCCTCTTGGTGAGAATCCAAACCCGAGCGTTGCCTGCTGTGATTTCTCCCTCGATTACTGATGAAAGCACATAATCTCCTAATCAAATCTCCACCCGACTTATATAACAATTATGTCTTTTTAGAATTCCCAATTGAGCCCCCGTTTTCCTTGATTTTGCATCCAAAAATTCAGATTTGGAGGACGATGGAAGACTCGGGTGCAAGCGCAGCTATTTCCCCCAGAATCACATCCCTGTGACAACTGCAGTTCATTTCGTCATAGGAGTGTGACGGCAAAAAATTTCAAATTTATCTCCGGAGCTCCTTTTTTCATCCTGGTTTCACTTTTGACTTCTGATTCACTCAAAACCTTCAAAATTAAGCCCTTTTTTTCTTGAAAACATTGAAAAATAAAAGAGGTGTAGATTCCAAAACAATTGACTGAATTTACATTAAAAATAAGTAAAATAAAGAATAAGACGACTAAAAGAGAATAATTTAAATATAAAAAATTATATATCTTTTTAAGTCATCAGCCAAGGAGTACAACATAAATGTTATAAAAACACAACAATGTATATTGCAATTATATTTAAAGGCTCCAAAATCCCATTCCTAAGATGATTTAGTACTCCTGTGAAGAGTGAGGAAGAGTCTATGACTCTAAAAAAGACGTGAAGGTAGATCCCATATCAAACGAAACACACACACATGCACACGCACCTCGCCTTACCCCTCCGGGCCTGGTTGTCGTCGCGGGTGCGGGTGCGAGTTGCTCACATACTATTTTCTCGGGGCAACTAATTTTAGCTTCTTTATTTTTGCCTAAATAATAATTTTGAAATACTATTTATAAATAATATTAAAACGAATTTACCTAGTTTTAATTAGCCATTAGCCTTCATATTTAGAGGTGGATGAGTGAGGCATTATTTATTAATAGTCTGGATCTATTATTTTTAGATGATGGACCTTCTCTATAGAAAGAGAGGTAGCGCAGCATCTCCCATTCACTACATTCATATGTTGGGACAAGAGATCCGGACTAAAACCTATGCGAGAGCCAATATCTTTGTCTTAGAACAGACAACTTCATTATCAACTCTAGTGAGATTGTTCAATTATTGTATTATATATTTGCATGCTTCATTAGAACTACATGCTAGGAATAATTGCGACAACATTCTAGGGGAAAGGGTGGGGTTTGAGCTTCTGCCCTTGCAATATTGCACTCATGTGCCACCCGCTTGGCCTATAGGGTGGTGCTCACATGATACTTTTGAAAAGTCTTTAACTCTAAATAATGTGTTCCATGTACCTAAGATCCATAGGAACATTGTTAGTGGGTCTCTCCTTGTTAAAAATGGTTTTAAAATTATGTTAGATACAAATAAAGTTGTAATCTCCAATGGAGACTCTTTTATTAGAAAAAGTTTCACTTGTAATGGATTATTTTAATTGAATATCATTTTCTTAAAATTAGACACCGTCTCAGCCTCCCACTACCTTAATTACTAAAAATTCTGATAACTAACATGGTAGATGGGGACATGTAAACTTTAAATATCTAACAATAATGAGATACTTATGATTAATTCCTAAAATAAACTCAAACCCTAATGATAAATATGAGCTTTGTGCTCAAGCCAAACAACATAGAAAACTATTCAAATCAATAACAAATAAAGAGACTGAACCTCTAGAACTAATTCATTCGGATGTCTGTGACTCAAATAGAGATCCTACTAGATGTGGTAGTAAATATTTTGTAACCTTCATAGGTAATAGTACAGAATGCAAGAGATCATAACCTTCATAGATAATAGTTCGACCTCAGTCAGGCAACTCTAACAAGGCATGATGTTATTAAAGGGCCATCGTCTTTGAGATCGTAACCTAGAACACACAACCAAAACTCGCTAAAAATGCAAGGGATTAATGCAAAGCTGGGAACGACCTTGGGCATACATTGTAGTTGTAGGGACATGCTTCATTGGCTCTCAGGATGATGAAACAACTTATGGCCTCTCTGGCCAACTCAAAGATTCTATAGCTGCAGGCGATTCTCACAACTTTAGTAGAGCACAATGAGAGTAGAATTTTGAGTGGAGGTAAGATAAGATTTCCCTCATTTTTACTTTGTCTATTTGCCAAAAATAGAGACAAATTACATAAAACCCAGTCATTGGAAAGAGCACATACAAGGGCGAGCATGTCATTGCCATTGCTACCCATTATGAGTTCAATAAAATCTCACACAATTTAGATTTGAACTGAGTTCCCCTTTAGTTAGTTATATTGCCCTCGAATTCGGCTAGGTCAAAGTTGTGTAGATTCAAGCCCTCGTTAGAGCAAATTCAGTGTGAATATACATTAGTTTTTATTTTAATTTATTTTAATTATAAAAAAATTAATAAAAATTAATAAAAATAATTAAAAATCCTAGAATTTTTTAAAATTTTAAATTATTGTTTTTGAATATCTAAGATATTTTTGGATGACTAGATCCAAAATTTGGGCAGAATAATATATGTGTGTATGTATGTATGTTTGTACCACTATAATACTTTATTGAACATCTAAATGAAGAATTAAAAATATATTTACAAAAGAAAGTTCAAAACAATTATAGAGGTGTAATTCATTATTTTTCTTATAAATTACTAAATATTTTTATATGCATTATTAGTATATTTAAATAAAAAAAATTAAATTATATCACAAAAATAACATTCTTTACTTGTTATTATTATAACATACATGAATTAAAATACATTATAGAATGTACAAGTTCAAGTAAAATTATGTTTCTTTCAACTTTTAGAAATGGTTTCGCAGTCATTTTTGTGTCTGCATAGATTTCATACTTTTCCAAGATGATTATTTGTGTTAATTATATAAATTGAATTTTTGACATGTAATATAAATAGCTATAATTCTTATGTCCTAATCTATGTTCCTATGAAGAAGAATAAACAATATAAATAGCAAGAGTAACATTTATTTCATTAATAAATAATTTAAATATGCCATAAGTGGAGTATTATTTTCCCAAATACTATGTTTTTAATTACAATAACTTTATAGGCCTCTAAAACAATCTTAGATCCATTCTTATATTATTGGTTAGCATAAAGCAAGTTCATTCTAGTACCAAGTACATGAAAAGCAGATGAAATTAAGTTCCACACTCTATCTCCACTATAATAGTCCTATGGTTGCTTAAATTTCAAGGGCTTGCATTTTTTTTGTTACTTCCTTTCTTTACTAACATTCTTTTATATGGTTGGTTTTCTTTTGTATAATATCTTCACATTAAAATTGTTTTAAGGACCACTAGAGGAATTTCCCACATTTGGAGCAATAGAGACTTGGTTCACTTTTGAACCCAAATTTATTTCATCTATGGTTTGATTATCACATTAAATTAGCTAAGTGTGTGGTGAACTTCGTTATTATATATGTCTGACTAGCGTGTAAGATTTTCCTTCTAAAGTCATTCCAATTTGAAGAGAGTTTTAATAGTAGATTGCATTAGAAATTTCAATTTGCAAATTAGTCATTTAAGAAACAAGAATCTCCAAAACTATAGGTTGATCTATAATAAGCAAAAAAAAGAATGAAAGTTAATTTGAAGTATTTTAATGCCAATAATCTATATGTACTTTCTTCATGTGATTGTTTTTAGATTCAAGTGCATTATATACCTCTTTTGTTTCTTGTAATTTTAATTGACATCATATAACCTACTAGTAATAAAGTTGAGAATGTAATTTCAATACAACATCTCGGGAAATTATGAAAACCTATTCATGTAACATGCCAAATAATAAGGCTTTCTCATGGATAGACCATCGTAATTGAAACCTAAGGCATCAGATGACTACAAAAACTCCTCTTCCTTTGGTACAATCAACTAAGCCCTTTTAGTGTCGGCCTTCTCATTTGCAATGCCACATGTCTACTAGTAGGAAGCTGGGTAGAAAAAAAAGAATGAAAGAAAGGTACTACAACCACTTTTGCTTTCATGGTAGCAAAATATGCATGTACACTCTCTAGAATCGGTTATAAATTAGTGTATAGGAAATAGAAAAGGTTCTTCTGTTGGGGTATGCCCTTAAGGCTAATGTTTGAGGCCTTGGGATTGTAACAGTATCATGTATAAACTCTAAGTTTATAAAGGCAATGGTTGTTATTCAGTTTGTTACACTGTCTGTTGCAATAAGTGTTCTTCTGAATAATGTCTCAAAGCTGTTCAGCTAGGCTGACATGCTACATGTCCTTAGTCGAGATATCTTGGTGAACATGAGACAGCCTTGATATGATTGAGACTAATATGTGTTCTAATCTTATAGGATGCTTCGAGCATGGAATAAGATGTAGACTCATGGGTACATTGGATGTACTGGACAGACCCTATTGGGATATTCAGTTGCTTGTCACAATGTGAATAATCCTTGTTTGCTACAAGTGGCACATGTCCTATGACATGAGATCACTTGTGTTTCTAAATGATAATTGTCATTGTTTTGAGGTAGTTCAATATCATTTGAAACATAATGGTTATAGACTATCTTGGATAATGATCATGAGTCAGGTTAGGACACTAGTGATAGATATAGGATTGCCGTCTCCTTGATTGGAGTGTGATGTTCTAAAGGGGCCCCCCTGGATGAGATGATTGAGAAAGTGTATGGCCATACCCAGGTGACTATGTTCATCTGATCTAATCATGCTCATCATATTGGAGCTACAGGCTTGACACGCTTGTCCAATAAGAACATCCAGTGGCAAAGGAAACATGTATGCCTTGTGAAATGGATTCACACTTGTGCTGTGGTTTGGGTGTAGTCTTGGAAGACTCTTTCCTTTATATCGGGAGACAGTGATGTGTTGCTAGATACCCCTCACTGATCGTGATAACGTAAGGTATCGTTACCGACATTTAAAGGAAACCCTTAGGGTCGCACAATTTGATGATATGGCTCACTCATGTTAGATCGTGTGGACTGAATTGTTTTGGTTCAGTTTAAAGGGATTTAAACTCTGATTGTAAGTGAGATCTGGTCTGATCATGTTTGATTGATTAGGGCTTGAGATCGGTAAGCTTTGATCAAGAGTGTGGATGCTAGATCGGTGAGATCAGGAGCATCAAGTGATGAACGGTCAGATCTAGAACCTTAGGGTTTAATTTGATCTGGACTAATGGCTTGGGTTGATTTTGATTTGGTTTTTAAACCAAATGCAATTGAACCATGGCTTGGTTCAAAGAGGAGCGATCGGTTCACTTGGAGTGAACACATGGATCGCATGAACGTATGGAGTTAAGGGCTTTCCATGTTTGGAAGTCGGTTTTTCCCATTATAGAAAAACGTCTCCACGTTTGAGGAAAACGTCTCCACTTCGGTTTCGTGACTTCCTCTTGCCTCTTCCTCTCGACGACCAAGAGAGTCTTCATCCATCATTCCCTTCCATTCGACAAGAAAAACCTTGGAGACTTGCTAGCACAAGGAACGCCAAGGGAGTAGGCGATCTTCATCTTGTGTGTGAACTCTTTGGAGGAGATCAACGTTGCTCTCTCTTCTTCCAAATCGCCATCCAACGCAAATGGCTATGGTATGAATCCAAACATTATTTAAGTTGATCATATGTTCTTGCGAAAGATCATTTGAAACCCTAGATTCCGCTATAAAAGTTTTATGCGCCACCTGATTAGGGTTTCGCTCCCCCTTGAAGGGGACTCTTCAATTGGTATCAGAGCTTGAGTTGTCATTTGATTCATATGATTGCTTAAGGTGATCCATGTATGCGTTTATATTTAGATCTAATACTTCTCATCTTGCGAAAAATACTAGATGAATGTATTTTACCTTGTGGCGCATGTATGAGATTAACTCATGTTAGCGCATGTATGATGCTCACATAGTTGCGCTTGTAATGTTGTAGTTTTTCTTAAAACTTGAACACATGCGCGCCCATCATTAGATCTAAGCGCCTGCTTTAAACCCTTAGACGGGTTGATAGGGTTGAAATCATCCTCTAGGTAAGATCCAACCAGTCTGATCAGACCATCTGATAGCCTAGATGGGTCGACCAGATGGCACCTGTGCGCAAGCACGAGGTGGCTATAGGTCGACTGCAGACAGGTGTGTAGCGAGGTCTGGTTGAGAAAACCAGCGAACACGCATGAGTTAGGCCCGGGGTCACACCCACTTGCCAAAACTCATGAAGGTGGTTCAGCCCTTTGCGCATGCATGGTTGACCATTGGGTCAACTCAAGTCAGTTAGGACTTGGTGCATGCAAGGGCAGTGGATCTGACTAGATATGATGAGTGGATCCCTATTAATGGACCGTTGTAAGGTAGTAGGGCATATAAGAAAAATAAAATGGATTTCAATGGGATTTTGAAAATTTTATTTTGTCTATGGATCACATGTTGATTGATGCCATGATGCTTGTTTATTTAATCTTATGTGGGATGCCCAATTTAATGTGTGCTGTGCTGGGGCCTGCGAGCCTGGAGTTAAATTGTAAATTAATTTTTAATTGTGATCTGCGCATCACATATTATTTAATTTATAAACTGTAATTGACCTGCGAGTCAATCTTGTCTAGATAGATTAAATTGTAATTTAATCAGACAAGAGCACAAAGCACACTTGGCAGAGGCGCATGCAGCAGTGGCTTGACCAGGTGGGAGGTCTAGGGTTCGACCCTATGACAGGCGCATCTAACTGGTGGGCGCACCTGAGCTGCAGAGGGCGCTTGGGCCCTGGGTTGGGCCAGATGAGATGCAAAAGACCCTTGGAGAGCTCAAGTGAAGACTTAAGTTAAATTAAGGTCTTACTTAGGGTTAATGGGCTTTTTCCACATAAGATCAGCATGCTTTCTATTTATTGTTTCAATAATTAGACTTGCATGATTTATTTATCTTCTGCTATCACCATAGGAATTGCATGATAGTTAAGAAGATAAAAGACCGTTAAAATCCAACGCGTAATATCAAGCACGTAAGCCTTCTGTCGCGAAACCTCACTGTTCTGACTATCGTTGGGGCCGTGTTGTACCCACTCAGTGGGCATGCCCATCTATCTTCAGACGGTGTGTGATTACACCTGCGTGTTACAGGGAAGGGATTTATCGCTTCTCGTTGCTCAGCATAGCACGTGGTGGTCCAGGGAGTAGGTCAGGTCAGCTTGACCATGTAGACTACATATGTGGCGCATATGGTAGCACATGGAGGCAGCCATCTGTGGGATCAGAGACTGTGTTGTACCAACTCAGTTGGCACAGTCTGCTGGATTGCCCAGATGAAGGGGAATCGCACGGGTTAGCGATTGGCAGGGACTGCCTACCAGAAATTAGTGCTTGTACTCTCTGTGAATCTTATCTCGCCTGAGCGGGACGCGGAGACCAAGTATGAAATCTGGATCCCATCTCACTAAAAGAGTCTTACTCTTTCGGACTGTTTTGCTGGATTTTTCAGTCAGATAAAATAGTGAGAAAAGAATCATTCTTAAGTCCTGAATTGATTCTTAACATTGATACTGACCTTGCTGTTCTTGCATTGTTGTAGATTCCTGCAGCAACGAACACCATGAGCTTCAATGTGCGATCCCTACTGGAAAGGGAGAAGTTTGCTGGGCCAAACTTCTCAGACTGGTACGGACACCTTAAGATTGTTCTTAAGGCTGAGAGGAAACTGTATGTCCTCGAGACGGCTATACCGCCTCAACCCGCTGCGAACGCCGCAAGGGCGGTTCGGGATGCCTATGAAAAGCATGTCAATGATAGCATTGATGTTGCTTGCCTGATGCTAGCGTCTATGACGCCACAGCTGCAGCGTCAACATGAGGATATGTCTGCTATAGAAATGATAGCAAACCTCAAGATGCTATATGCTGCACAGGCGAGGACTGAACGCTATAATTTGACCAAGCTTTTCTTTCAGAGCAAACTGGCTGAAGGGAGTCCAGTGGGAGCTCATGTGCTCAAGATGATTGGGCACAAAGAGGCTCTAGAGAAACTGGGGCATACCATCAATCAGGAGCTTGCTGTAGACATTATTCTACAGTCTCTCCCGGCCTCTTTCGATCTATTCATTATTAACTTTAATATGAACAAGATCGACTGTACCCCGGCAGAGTTGCTGAATATGCTCTTGACTACTGAGGAGACTCTCAAGGGAAAGCCTTCAACCTCTGTCTTGATGTTTCCTTCCAGGAACAAGAAGAAGGGGAAGAAGGGCAAAGCCCCAGTCAAGAACTACAACAAGGCTCTGAAACAAAAGGTTAAGCGGTCGAAGGAATACAGATGTTTCCATTGTGGCCAGCTGGGTCACTGGAAAAAGGACTGTAAAGCGCTCCAGGGAGACAAGAGGGGAAGCATTGCTTCTGGCTCAGGTATTTTCGTGACTGAAGTCATGATATCTTCTTCTTCTATTTCATGGGTGTTGGACACTGCATGTGGAGTTCACATTTGTTCAAATATACAGGAACTCAAGAGAAGAAGACAGGTGGGACAGCATGAGGTGGACCTACGAGTTGGAAACGGGGCACGGGTTGCTGCTGTTGCTGTAGGAGAATATTACATCTCATTACCATCTGGACTTGTATTGGAACTAAACAATTGTTACTTTGTACCTAGCATTACCAAGAATATTATCTCTATTCCTGCTCTTGTCAGGAAAGGTTTTTCCTTTGAATGCAATATTTCAAAGTGTATTTTATCTCTTGATAATATTGTTTATGCTACTGGATCAATTAACAACGGGTTATTCATGTTGGACATGGAATGTTCTATACAAAACATTGATAATAAGAAAGCCAAGTATGCTGATGACAGCACCTTGTTATGGCATAGTCGTTTAGGCCATATTAACAAGAAACGCATTAAGCGGTTGCATGATCATGGACTGCTAGGATCATTCTCCTATGAGGAGATTGATACATGCAAAGCTTGTTTATTGGGTAAAATGACGAAGTCTCCTTTTCCTAACAAAGGTCAAAGGGCTTCAGGTTTACTTGACCTTATACACAGTGATGTGTGTGGGCCATTTAGTAAACATGCCAGAGGTGGCTTTTCATACTTCATTACCTTTACTGATGATTTCAGTAGATATGGGTATGTCTATCTAATGAGACATAAAAGTGAATCTTTTGACAAGTTCAAAGAGTTCAAGAATGAAGTACAGAATCAGCTAGGCCGAAATATCAAGGCACTTCGTTCTGATCGAGGTGGAGAATACCTAAGTCGAGAGTTTACTGACTATCTGAAGGAGTGTGGGATTATCTCACAGCTCACTCCACCAGGAACACCGCAATGGAATGGTGTATCCGAGAGGAGGAACAGAACCTTACTGGATATGGTTCGTTCTATGATGAGTCAGGCTACTCTACCTTACTCCTTTTGGGGATTTGCACTGGAAACAGCTGCAAAGGTACTAAACCGAGTGCCATCCAAGGCAGTTTCAAAGACTCCATATGAGTTATGGTATGGGAAATAGCCGAACTTGACATTTATCAAGATCTGGGGTTGCGAGGCTTATGTCAAAAAGCTCGCCTCTGGGAAACTAGAGAGCAGATCTGAGAAATGCATCTTTGTCGGTTACCCTAAGGAAACTAAGGGTTATTATTTCTACGATCCCAAAGAGAACAAGGTATTTGTTGCTCGGACGGCCATTTTTCTTGAGAAGGAGTATCTTCTGCAAGAGGCCAGTGGGAGAGAAATAAAGCTGGATGAGAATCCAGAAGAAGGACAAAGTAGTCAAGCACAGTTGGATGAGCTTGAGCCGGTAGAACAGGTTATTGAACAACCTGAGGCTCAGATATCACGGGAACCGCGAAGATCGGGAAGGATCCATCGACAGCCTGAGCGCTATGACGGAGTCTACATCATTGATAATGATGAACCCCTAACTTATGTGGATGCGGTCAGTGGACCGGAGTCAGCTAGATGGCTTGAAGCTATGCGAGCCGAGATGGACTCCATGTCAGATAATCAAGTCTGGGATTTGGTTGATCCGCCTCCGGGAGTAATCCCCATTGGCTGTAAATGGATCTTCAAGAAGAAGATTGACATAGATGGTAACGTGATTACCTATAAAGGCAGGCTAGTTGCGAAAGGTTTCAAACAAATCTACGGGATAGATTATGATGAAACTTTCTCTCCTGTAGCCATGTTCAAGTCTATTCGGATTCTTTTCGCGATAGCAGCATATTACGATTATGAGATCTGGCAGATGGATGTGAAGACAGCTTTCCTTAATGGAAAACTGGATGAGGATGTGTATATGACACAACCTGAAGGTTTCACTAATCCATCAGATCGTCATAAAATATGCAAGTTAAAGAAGTCCATTTATGGACTTAAACAAGCATCTAGAAGCTGGAATATTCGTTTTGATGAATCAATCTCTGAATTTGGTTTCATCAAGAATGAAGATGACCCGTGTGTATATAAGAGGTTTAGTGGGAGCGTGATTACATTCCTAGTCCTCTACGTCGATGATATCTTAATCATTGGAAACGATATTCCTGAACTGCATGCTGTTAAAGCATGGTTAAGGAAATGTTTCCAGATGAAAGATCTAGGAGAAGCAGCCTATGTATTAGGTGTGAAGATCTACAGGGATAGATCTAAGAGGCTTCTCGGGCTGTGTCAGAGTACTTACATCGATAAGGTCCTGGAGAGATTCCATTTAGAGAATTCTAAAAGAGGATATCTTCTAGTCAGACATGGTCTGAATCTTTCAAAGAGTCAGTGTCCACAAACACAGACTGAGAAAGATGATATGGACAATAGGCCTTATGCTTCGGCTATTGGATCCATTATGTATGCGATGTTGTGTACTCGCCCAGACGTCGCTTATGGGTTAAGCGTGACCAGTCGATTCCAAAGTAATTCAGGTCAGGCACACTGGATTGCAGTCAAGAACATTTTAAAATATCTGCGGAGGACCAAAGATATGTTCTTGATATATGGAGGTCAGGAAGAACTCAGTATTGAAGGATATACTGACGCTTCGTTCCAATATGACCAGGATGATTTCCGATGGCAATCAGGCTATGTTTTTAGCTTGAATGGTGGAGCAGTGGTGTGGAAAAGTTTCAAACAGTCTATCGTTGCTGATTCCACAACAGAAGCCGAGTATGTTGCAGCCTCGGAAGCATCCAAGGAGGCAGTGTGGATTCGCAAGTTCGTTCAGGAACTTGGTGTTGTTCCTTCGAGTGCAGATCCTTTGGTTATCTTCTGTGATAACACTGGAGCAATCGCACAGGCAAAGGAACCACGGTTGCACCAGAAGTCCAAGCATATACAGAGAAGGTTTCACTTGATCCGGGAGATCATTGATCGTGGTGAGATCAGAATCTGCAAGGTTCATACAGATGACAATCTGGCTGACCCGCTTACCAAGCCTCTGGCGCAGCAGAAGCATGAGAAGCACTGTAATAATATGGGTTTGAGATTTCTCAACCATTAGATTAAGTGCAAGTGGGAGATTGTTGGGGTATGCCCTTAAGGCTAATGTTTGAGGCCTTGGGATTCTTACAGTATCATGTATAAACTCTTATGTTTATAAAGGCAATGGTTGTTATTCAGTTTGTTACAATGTCTGCTGCAATAAGTGTGCTTCTGAATAATGTCTCAAAGCTGTTCAGCTTGGCTGACATGCTATAATGTCCTTAGTCGAGATATCTTGGTGAACATGAGACAGCCTTGATATGATTGAGACTAATATGTGTTCTAATCTTATAGGATGCTTCGAGCATGGAATAAGATGTAGACTCATGGGTGCATTGGATGTACTGGACAGACCCTATTGGGATATTCAGTTGCTTGTCACAATGTGAATAATCCTTGTTTGCAACAAGTGGCATAATGTCCTCTGACTTGAGATCACTTGTGTTTCTAAATGATGATTGTCATTGTTTTGAGGTAGTTCAATATCATTTGAAACATAATGGTTATAGACTATCTTGGATAATGATCATGAGTCAGGTTAGGACACTAGTGATAGATATAGGATTGCCGTCTCCTTGATTGGAGTGTGATGTTCTAAAGGGGCCCCCCTGGATGAGATGATTGAGAAAGTGTATGGCCATACCCAGGTGACTATGTTCATCTGATCTAATCATGCTCATCATATTGGAGCTACAGGCTTGACACGCTTGTCCAATAAGAACATCCAGTGGCAAAGGAAACATGTATGCCTTGTGAAATGGATTCACACTTGTGCTGTGGTTTGGGTGTAGTCTTGGAAGACTCTTTCCTTTATATCGGGAGACAGTGATGTGTTTCTAGATACCCCTCACTGATCGTGATAACGTAAGTTATCATTACCGACATTTAAAGGAAACCCTTAGGGTCGCACAATTTGATGATATGGCTTACTTAAGTCAGATCGTGTGGACTGAATTGTTTTGATTCAGTTTAGAAGGAATTTAAACTCTGATTGTAAGTGAGATCTGGTCTGATCATGTTTGATTGATTAGGGCTTGAGATCGGTAAGCTTCGATCGAGAGTATTGATGCTGGATCGGTGAGATCAAGAGCATCGAGAGATGTACGGTTAGATCTTGAACCTTCATGGTTCATATGAGATTTAGACCATGGCTTGGCTTGGTTCAATTTGGTCTTTAAACCAATTGCAATTGGACCGAACACAATTGAACCGGTTCACAAATGTGAACGCATGGTTCAATTGAATTGGCGTTTTGGATTGGTTCACATGACATAAGCGCATGGCTTCATGACTTTCCAATTTTGGAAGTCTTGTAACGCCTAACGCCTAAACGCCAAATTGCCTAAACGCCTCTTGTCTTGGAAGCTCTCTCTTGTGTGGTGTATCGTCGAGACGAAGAGGAGAGCTTTCGGCAAGGAGAGGATCATCTCATCTCCTCCATACAAAAGGATAACTTGGCATTTTTGCTAGCACAAGAATTGCGCAAGGAGGAAGCCATCATCACCTTTGTGTGCGTCTTCTTTGGAGGAGAGCCAATTCGCCCTCTTGCTTCCAAATCGCCATCCACTCTGTTGGGGTATGCCCTTAGGCTAATGTTTGAGGCCTTGGGATTGTAACAGTATCATGTAATAAACTCTTCTGTTTATAAAGGCATGGTTGTTATTCAGTTTGTTACCTTGTCTGCTGTAATAAGTGTACTTCTGAATAATGTCTCAAAGCTGTTCAGCTAGGCTGACAAGCTTTATGTCCTTAGTCGAGATATCTTGGTGAACATGAGACAGCCTTGATATGATTGAGACTAATATGTGTTCTAATCTTATAGGATGCTTCGAGCATGGAATAAGGTGTAGACTCATGGGTACATTGGATGTACTGGACAGACCCTACTAGGATATTCAGTTGTTTGTCACAATGTGAATATTCCTTGATTGCAACAAGTGGCACATTTCCTCTGACTTGAGATCACTTGTGTTTCTAAATGATGATTGTCATTGTTTTGAGGTAGTTCAATATCATTTGAAAGACAATAATTGTAGACTATCTTGGATGGTGAGCTTGAATCAGGTTAGGGCACTAGTGATAGACATAGGATTGCCATCTCCTTGTTTAAGGAGTGTGATGTTCTATAGGGGCCACCTGGATGAGATGATTGAGAAAGTGTATGGCCATACCCAGGTGACTGTGTTCATCTGATCTAATCATGCTTATCATATTGGAGCTACAAGCTTGACACGCTTGTCCAATAAGAACATCCAGTGGCAAAGGAAAGATGCATGCCTTGTGAGTTAGAGTCACACTTGTGCTGTGGTTTGGGTGAAGTCTTGGAAGACTCTTTCCTTTCTATCGGGAGACAGTGATGTGTTGCTAGATACCCCTCACTGATCGTGATAACGTGAGTTATCGTTACCGACAGGTATAGGAAACCCTTAGGGTTGCACAATTTGATGATATGGCTTACTTAAGTCAGATCGTGTGGACTGAATTGTTTAGGTTCAGTTTAAAGGGGTTTTAAACTCTGATTGTAAGTGAGATCTGGTCTGATCATGTTTGATTGATTAGGGCTTGAGATCGGTAAGCTTCGATCGAGAGATTTGATGCTAGATCGGTGAGATCAGGAGCATCTTGAGATCAACGGTGATCTTGAGCCTTGAGGTTCAATAAGATCGACCATTGCTTGGGCTGATTTGGTCTTGGACCAAAGTCATTTGAACCGGCTCATCTTGTGAGCGCTTGGTTCAAAGATTCGAATGGGGTGAAGGAGTTACGGTTCACTTCATGTGAACGCATAACCGTTGAGAGTAATGGGTTGCTATTTTTGGATAGCAACGCCTCCACATTGATTACAACGTTCGCTCAATCGCCTCTCATCACTTTTTGGACGATTTTTCTCTCTTCTCGTGTGACAAAGCTCTCGACGAGTGTAGAGGAAGTTCTTCTTCGCCAAGCCCAAAGGATCTCATCTCCTCCACGCGCAAAGGACCCTTGAAGCTTTGCTAGCACAAAGACGACAAGGAGAAGCCATTCCTCATCGTGTGTGCGTCGACTAGGGAGAAGATCCCTTTCGGTCTTTGATTCCAACACACCATCCAATGAATGGCGATGGTATGATTCTTCTTGATATTTGCAATCGGTTTTTCATAGTTGATCATATATATCATGCAACCGATTCTTGATGCCCTAATTTCCGCCCATGCAATAGTGTTCTATGTGCATGTATTAGGGTTTTGCGCCCCCCCTCTTGAAAGGGGTTTTATCCGCTTGCGCTCCCCCTTGAAGGGGACTCCTGCAATTGGTATCAGAGGAGGCTTTTATGCATGATAAATATGTTTGCTGTGATTTGTGATCCTTGTATGCGCCATGTTACTAGATCTAGACTACATGCGAAACTTTACTAGTTATGTATTGTTGTTGGCGCATGTATGGGTAGCGCTTCTATAAGTTGTGTTTGATGTTTATCTTACAAAAAAAATAAAATGACTTGCGCGCTTACCATTAGATCTAAATGGCGCCTGCAGTAAACCCTTAGACGGGTTATTAGGGTTGAAGTCGTCCTCTAAGTTAGATCCAACTGGTCTGATCAGACTATCTGACAGCCTAGATGGGTCGACCAAAGAGCACCTGTGCGTAAGCTATAGGTGGCTCTAGGTCGACTGCATCAAAGGCGTGTAGCGATGTCTGATGGAGACACTTTATGAACGCACATGAGTTAGGCCCGGGGTCACACCCGTTTGCCAGATCTCATAGTGGTCGTTCAGCCCTGCCGCATGCATGTTTGACCACTGGGTCAACTCAAGTCAGTTAGGACTTGGTGCATGCAAGGGCAATGGATCTGACTAGGTTGGATGAGTGGATCCCTAGTAATCGACCGTTGTAAGGTTGTAGGGCCTATAAGGAAATTAAAATTCATACCCATGGGGTTTTTCGAAATTTAATTTCATGAATGGATCACATGATGATTGATGCATATGTATGTTTATTTCATCTTATGTGGGCTGCCCAAGTTAAATGTGTGCTGTGCTGGGGCCTGCGTGCCTGGTAATGATTTTGTAAATTAATTTTAATTGTGATCTGCGAATCACCTTATACTTAATTTATAAAATGTAATTGACCTGCGAGTCAATCTTGTCTAGATAGATTAATTTGTAAATTAATCAGACAAGAGCACTGAGCACACTTGGCAGAGGCGCATGCAGCAAGTGGCTTGACCAGGTGGGAGGTCTAGGGTTCGACCCTAGGACCTGGCGCATATTCCTGGTGGGCGCACCAGATCTGCAGATGGCGCTTGGGCCCTGGTTTGGGCCAGATGAGCAGCAAAAAGCCCTATGATGAAAAGCAAGTCAAGACTTAAGTTAGGTTAAGGTCTTACTTAGGCTATGGGCTTTTACCACATAAGATTCATGCTTTCTTTTATTGCTTTATAAGTAGAACAGCATGTTTTAATTTATCTTCTGCTATCACCATAGGATTGCATGATAGTGAGGAAGATAAAAGACCGTTAAAATCCAACGCTAAAATATCAAGCTCGTAAGCCTTCTGACGCGAAACCTCACTGTTCTGACTATCGTTGGAGCCGTGTTGTACCCACTCAGTGGGCACGTCCATCTATCTTCAGACGGTGTGTGATTACACCTGCGTGTTACAGAGTAGGGATTTATCCCTTCTCGTTGCTCAGCATAGCACGTGGTGGTCCAGGGAGTAGGTCGGGTCAGCTTGACCATGTAGGCTACATATGTGGCGCATATGGTAGCACATGGAGGCAGCCATCTGTGGGGTCAGAGATTGTGTTGTACCAACTCAGTTGGCACAGTCGGCTGGATTGCCCAGATGAAGGGGAATCGCACGGGTTGGCGATTGGCTGGGACAGCCTACCAGAAATTAGTGCTTGTACTCTCTGTGCATCTTATCTCGCCTGAGCGGGACGCGGAGACCAAGTATGAAATCTGGATCCCATCTCACTAAAAGAGTTCTACTCTTTCGGGCTGTTTTGCTGGATTTTTCAGCCAGATAAAATAGTGAGAAAAAGAATCTTTCTTAAGTCCTGATTGATTCTTGACATTGATACTGACCTTGTTGTTCTTGCATTGTTGTAGATTCCTGCAGCAACGAACACCATGAGCTTCAATGTGCGATCCCTACTGGAAAGGGAGAAGTTTGCTGGGCCGAACTTCTCTGACTGGTTTGGACACCTTAAGATCGTTCTTAAGGCAGAGAGGAAACTGTATGTCCTCGAGACGGCGATACCGCCGCAACCCGCTCCGAACGCCGCAAGGGCGGTTCGGGATGCCTATGAAAAGCACGTCAATGATAGCATTGATGTCGCTTGCCTGATGCTAGCGTCTGTGACGCCACCGCTGCAGCGTCAGCATGAGGATATGTCGGCTATAGAAATTATAGCGAACCTCAAGATGCTATATGCTGCACAGGCGAGGACAGAACGCTATAATCTGACGAAGCTGTTCTTTCAGAGCAAACTGGCTGAAGGGAGCCCAGTGGGAGCTCACGTGCTCAAGATGATTGGGCACAAGGAGGCTCTGGAGAAACTGGGGCATACCATTAACCAGGAGCTTGCTGTAGACATTATTCTGCAGTCTCTTCCGCCCTCTTTCGATGCGTTCATCATTAACTTTAATATGAACAAAATCGATTGTACTCCGGCAGAGCTGCTGAATATGCTCTTGACTACTGAGGAAACTCTGAAGGGTAAGCCTTCGACCTCTGTCTTAATGGTTCCTTCAAGGAACAAGAAGAAGGGGAAGAAGGGCAAGGCCCCTGTCAAGAACTACAACAAGGCTCTGAAGCAAAAGGTTAAGCGGTCCAAGGAATACAGGTGTTTCCACTGTGGCCAGCTGGGTCACTGGAAAAAGGACTGTAAAGCGCTCCAAGGAGACAAGAGGGGAAGCATCGCTTCTGGCTCAGGTATTTACGTGACGGAAGTCATGGTTTCATCTTCTTCTATTTCATGGGTGTTGGACACTGCATGTGGAGTTCACATTTGTTCAAATGTACAGGAACTCAGGAGAAGAAGACAGGTGGGACAGCATGAGGTAGACCTACGCGTTGGAAACGGGGCACGGGTTGCTGCTGTTGCTGTAGGAGACTATTTCATTTCTTTACCATCTGGCATTGTATTAGAATTAAACAATTGTTATTTTGTACCCAGTATTACCAAGAATATTATCTCCATTCCTGCTCTTGTCAGGAAGGGTTTTTCCTTTGAATGCAAGATTTCAAAGTGTGTACTTTCTCTAGATAATATTGTGTATGCTACTGGTTCAATTAACAATGGGTTGTTCATGTTGGACATGGAACATTCGATACAAAACATTGATAATAAGAAAGCCAAGTATGCTGATGACAGCACCTTGCTATGGCATAGTCGTTTAGGCCATATAAACGAGAAGCGCATTAAGCGGTTGCATGATTATGGACTGCTGGGATCATTCTCCTATGTGGAGATTGATACATGCAAGGCTTGTTTAATGGGTAAAATGACGAAGTCACCTTTTCCTCACAAAGGTCAAAGGGCTTCAGGTTTACTTGACCTTATACACAGTGATGTGTGTGGGCCATTTAGTAAACATGCCAGAGGTGGCTATCAGTACTTCATTACCTTTACTGATGATTTCAGTAGGTATGGTTATGTCTATCTGATGAGACATAAAAGTGAATCTTTTGACAAGTTCAAAGAGTTCAAGAATGAAGTACAAAATCAGCTAGGCCGAAATATCAAGACACTTCGCTCAGATCGAGGTGGAGAATACCTAAGTCATGCGTTTACTAACTATCTGAAAGAGTGTGGGATTATCTCACAGCTCACTCCGCCAGGAACACCACAATGGAATGGTGTGTCCGAGAGGAGAAATAGAACGTTACTTGATATGGTTCGTTCTATGATGAGTCAGGCTACTCTTCCATACTCCTTTTGGGGTTTTGCACTGGAAACAGCTGCAAAGGTACTAAACCGAGTGCCATCCAAGGCAGTTTCAAAGACGCCATATGAGTTATGGAATGGGAAACAGCCAAGTTTGACATTTATCAGGATCTGGGGTTGCGAGGCTTATGTCAAAAAGCTCGCCTCTGGGAAACTGGAAAGCAGATCTGAGAAATACATCTTTGTCGGTTACCCTAAGGAAACTAAGGGTTATTATTTCTACGATCCCAAGGAGAACAAAGTATTTGTTGCTCGGACGGCCATATTTCTTGTGAAGGAGTTTCTTCTTCAAGAGGCCAGTGGGAGAGAAATAAAGCTGGATGAGAATCCAGAGGAAGGGCAAAGTAGTCAAGCACAGTTGGATGAGCCTGAGCCGGTAGATCAGGTTACTGAACAACCTGAGGCTCAGATATCACGGGAACCGCGAAGATCGGGAAGGATCCGTCGACAGCCTGAGTGCTATGACGGAGTCTACATCATTGATAATGATGAACCCCTCACTTATGCGGATGCGGTCAGTGGACCGGAGTCAGCTAGATGGCTTGAAGCTATGCGAGCCGAGATGGACTCCATGTCAGATAACCAAGTCTGGGATTTGGTTGATCCGCCTCCGGGAGTAATCCCTATAGGCTGTAAATGGATCTTCAAGAAGAAGATTGACATGGATGGTAACGTGGTTACCTATAAAGGCAGGCTAGTTGCGAAAGGTTTCAAACAAATCTACGGGATAGATTATGATGAAACTTTCTCACCTGTGGCCATGTTTAAGTCTATTCGGATTCTTTTCGCGATAGCTGCATATTATGATTATGAGATCTGGCAGATGGATGTGAAGACAGCTTTCCTTAATGGAAATCTGGACGAGGATGTGTATATGACACAACCTGAGGGTTTCACTAATCCATCAGATCGTCATAAAATATGCAAGTTAAAGAAGTCTATTTATGGACTTAAACAAGCATCAAGAAGCTGGAATATTCGTTTTGATGAATCAGTTACTGAATTTGGTTTCATCAAGAACGAGGATGACCCGTGTGTATATAAGAGGTTTAGTGGGAGCGTAATTACATTCCTAGTCCTCTACGTCGATGATATCTTGATCATTGGAAATGACATTCCTGAAATGCATGCGGTTAAGGCATGGCTAAGGAAATGTTTCCAGATGAAAGATCTAGGAGAAGCAGCCTATGTATTAGGTGTGAAGATCTACAGGGATATATCTAAGAGGCTTCTCGGGTTGTGCCAGAGTACTTACATCGATAAAGTCCTGGAGAGATTTCATTTAGAGAATTCTAAACGAGGATATCTTCCAGTCAGACATGGTCTGAATCTTTCGAAGAGTCAGTGTCCGCAAACACAGACTGAGAAAGATGAAATGGACAATACGCCTTATGCTTCGGCTATTGGATCCATTATGTATGCGATGTTGTGTACTCGCCCAGACGTCGCTTACGGGTTAAGCGTGACCAGTCGGTTCCAAAGTAATCCAGGTATGGCACACTGGATTGCAGTCAAGAACATTTTAAAATATCTACGGAGGACCAAAGATATGTTCTTGATATATGGTGGTCAGGAAGAACTCAGTATTGAAGGATATACTGACGCTTCGTTCCAGTCGGACCAGGATGATTTCCGATCGCAATCAGGCTATGTTTTTAGCTTGAATGGTGGAGCAGTGGTGTGGAAGAGTTTCAAACAGTCAACTGTTGCTGATTCCACTACAGAAGCCGAGTATGTTGCAGCCTCGGAAGCATCCAAGGAGGCAGTCTGGATTCGTAAGTTCTTACGGGAACTTGGTGTCGTTCCTTCGAGTGCAGATCCTTTGGTTATCTTCTGTGATAACACTGGAGCAATCGCAAAAGCAAAGGAACCACGGTCGCACCAGAAGTCCAAGCACATACAGAGACGGTTTCATTTGATCCGGGAGATCATTGAACGTGGCGAGATCAAAATATGCAAGGTTCATACAGATGACAATCTGGCAGACCCGCTTACCAAGCCTCTGGCGCAACAGAAGCATGAGAAGCACTGTAATAATATGGGTTTGAGATTTCTCAACCATTAGATTAAGTGCAAGTGGGAGATTGTTGGGGTATGCCCTTAGGCTAATGTTTGAGGCCTTGGGATTGTAACAGTATCATGTAATAAACTCTTCTGTTTATAATGGCATGGTTGTTATTCAGTTTGTTACCTTGTCTGCTGTAATAAGTGTACTTCTGAATAATGTCTCAAAGCTGTTCAGCTAGGCTGACAAGCTTTATGTCCTTAGTCGAGATATCTTGGTGAACATGAGACAGCCTTGATATGATTGAGACTAATATGTGTTCTAATCTTATAGGATGCTTCGAGCATGGAATAAGGTGTAGACTCATGGGTACATTGGATGTACTGGACAGACCCTACTAGGATATTCAGTTGTTTGTCACAATGTGAATATTCCTTGATTGCAACAAGTGGCACATTTCCTCTGACTTGAGATCACTTGTGTTTCTAAATGATGATTGTCATTGTTTTGAGGTAGTTCAATATCATTTGAAAGACAATGATTATAGACTATCTTGGATGGTGAGCTTGAATCAGGTTAGGGCACTAGTGATAGACATAGGATTGCCATCTCCTTGTTTAAGGAGTGTGATGTTCTACAGGGGCCCCCTGGATGAGATGATTGAGAAAGTGTATGGCCATACCTAGGTGACTGTGTTCATCTGATCTAATCATGCTTATCATATTGGAGCTACAAGCTTGACACGCTTGTCCAATAAGAACATCCAGTGGCAAAGGAAAGATGCATGCCTTGTGAGTTAGAGTCACACTTGTGCTGTGGTTTGGGTGAAGTCTTGGAAGACTCTTTCCTTTCTATCGGGAGACAGTGATGTGTTGCTAGATACCCCTCACTGATCGTGATAACGTGAGTTATCGTTACCGACAGGTATAGGAAACCCTTAGGGTCGCACAATTTGATGATATGGCTTACTTAAGTCAGATCGTGTGGACTGAATTGTTTAGGTTCAGTTTAAAGGGGTTTTAAACTCTGATTGTAAGTGAGATCTGGTCTGATCATGTTTGATTGATTAGGGCTTGAGATCGGTAAGCTTCGATCGAGAGATTTGATGCTAGATCGGTGAGATCAGGAGCATCTTGAGATCAACGGTGATCTTGAGCCTTGAGGTTCAATAAGATCGACCATTGCTTGGGCTGATTTGGTCTTGGACCAAAGTCATTTGAACCGGCTCATCTTGTGAGCGCTTGGTTCAAAGATTCGAATGGGGTGAAGGAGTTACGGTTCACTTCATGTGAACGCATAACCGTTGAGAGTAATGGGTTGCTATTTTTGGATAGCAACGCCTCCACGTTGATTACAACGTTCGCTCAATCGCCTCTCATCACTTTTTGGACGATTTTTCTCTCTTCTCGTGTGACAAAGCTCTCGACGAGTGTAGAGGAAGTTCTTCTTCGCCAAGCCCAAAGGATCTCATCTCCTCCACGCGCAAAGGACCCTTGAAGCTTTGCTAGCACAAAGACGACAAGGAGAAGCCATTCCTCATCGTGTGTGCGTCGACTAGGGAGAAGATCCCTTTCGGTCTTTGATTCCAACACACCATCCAACGAATGGCGATGGTATGATTCTTCTTGATATTTGCAATCGGTTTTTCATAGTTGATCATATATATCATGCAACCGATTCTTGATGCCCTAATTTCCGCCCATGCAATAGTGTTCTATGTGCATGTATTAGGGTTTTGCGCCCCCCCTCTTGAAAGGGGTTTTATCCGCTTGCGCTCCCCCTTGAAGGGGACTCCTGCACACTCATGGCCATGGTGAGATCTTCTCTTGATCTATGAAATGAATCAAAGTTGATTATATAGACATACTACATGCGATCCTATGGAAACCCTAATTCCGCCCATGCAAGTTTTTAATTTGCGCATGCTTAGGGTTTCACCCCCTTATTTTAGGGACCTTCATTCTAGGCTTCCTAGTGGCGCATGCATGGGTTCAAGGGCTGATGATAAAGGAAAAGCCACCTAAGCGGGCTGATCTAACTCTTTGACCGAACCTTGATGCCTTCTAAGCCTCCTAGTGGCGCATATTGACGTTCAAGGGTTGAGTAAGAGGATTGGCGCTCCAAGCTTGCAAAGGGCTGGTCTTCTATTATTAGCCAAGAGCTTGAAGGTCCATTGGACGCTTCTTAGGTTCATGGGCTGATGGAGGAACGTCGAGTGCCAATGATGCTTGATGGCACATCCAAGCAAAGGGGGAGCACCTCTAGGTGGCACACTTTACAAAAGATGATTCGTATCAAGCATTGAGGTGAGATACTTGGTATAGAGATGGCACATGGATGCTTGGCCAAACCCTAGGAGGAGCCTAGTGCTTGCGAGCTATCCTCCAGGAAGAGATATGAGTTGGCCGAATCCAAGGAGGAGCCTAGGATTTGCGAGCTAGCTCACGGAGAAGACTCAGGCTAGCCGAACCTAAAGGGGGTCTAGGGTTTTTCCTGGATGGTGCCTTTGGGATTCGCGAGCTGACCCATGGAGCTGAAGACCTAGGTGGCGCACCTCAGGGCCTTGGAGCAGAGCCCTTAGGGCACTCATGGATGAGCTAAGTACCTATTGGCATGGGCCCATGGCTCATTGCCCTTGGTAGTGCTAGGTGGCTTGGACTAGGTTTAGGGGCTTGTTACCCATGTTTTGAGCTTTGATCACATCATATTTACTATTTTCTACTTCAGCATGCCTTTATTGCTTTGTTTTATTCCACCATAGGATTGCATGCCTGTATTGGTAGAATAAGATAAAAATTTGTGGTGCCGAGACCACAAAAATCCTCACAAAATTATTTCAACTCTCGTTTTGCCTTCTGACGCGTAACCCTCGTCAAATTGTCGATCAATGATGTTGTGCACTATTTCCCACCTCCGTGGGACACACCCATTTATCTTCAGGAGGTGTGTGGTGACAATGATTTCCTCAGTCTGGTTAAAACTCTAGACGTGCCTTCCGCAAGGAAATCGTTGGCCCTGGGTATAACGGTCAGGTCGGACTTGACTAGACTTTTCATATGTGGTGGTTCACATGATGAAATTTCTAGAGGCACCCTTAAGAAGTTAAGGCTTTGTGCTGTATCCAGCCTCCGTTGGACACAAAGTGCTTGAACTGTCTTAAGAAGGCGAATTGCCGAGTTGCAATTGGCCAGCGGCCTACCTCAGGAAGCAAGCGTCACCTTGTGCAGTACATCCCACCTCCATGGGACGCAAGGCCGTGTACGAAATGAGGATCCCATCTCACTAAGGAAGTCGGGCGACTTCTCGATCGATTTTGAGGATTATCGATTCGAATAAAATAGTGAGAAACAGTCATTTATAAAAGGCCAGAATAAATGATTGAAATGTGATACTGATCTGGTCTTGTTTGTATTGTAGATGGCTTCTACAAGCAATAACAACAGCGGACTGTCATTCTGTTCCTTCCTTGAGAGGGAGAAGTTGACTGGAGTTAACTTCATGGACTGGTACTGGCACTTGAGGATAATCCTCAACCAGGAGAAGAAGTTGTATGTCTTAGAGCAAGTGCTTCCTCCTCAACCATCATCCACAGCCCGCACGGCTGAACGGGATACTTTTCGCAAGCATTAGGATGATGCCCTAGATGTTGGCTGCCTTATGTTAGCCACGATGTCGTCCGAGTTGCAGATGAAGTATGAGGATCAAAATGCATTTCAGATCATCTCGCATCTAAAGCAACTGTTCGAGTCGCAGGCTAGAACAGAAAGGTTTGAGACATCCAAGGCTGCTTTTCAGTGCAAGATGCCTGAAGGTGCTCCAGTGGGACCACATGTACTCAAGTTGCTTCGGTACTTGTCGCATCTCACTAGGCTAGGACACCCGATGGATCATGATGTGGCTACGGACCTTATCCTGCAGTCGCTCCCTCCAAGTTATAGCTCTTTTATCGTTAACTTCAATATGAACAAAATTGCTTGTACTCATGAGGAGCTGCTTAAACTGCTGGAATTGACCGAGAAGGAAATGGTCAGGTCCAAACCCAAGTCCGTTCTTATAGTCTCCAAGGACAGTAAGAAGCGGAAAAGGGGTAAGGGCAAGTCCAAGGCCAAGACATTGAAGAAAGGCAGGGCGAGGGAGAACAAGTGCTTCAACTGTGGCCAGGAGGGCCATTGGCGCAAAGACTACAAGCATCCTCAGAAAGAGATGAAGAGAAGTAACCCTTCATCTTCAAGCTCAGGTAATTTTATTACCAAATCCTATATTGTCTATTTCCGTACATGGGTATTCTATACCGCATGGTGAGACTGATATTTGCAAAATATGCAGGATCTCCAGAGAAATAGGACATGGATGACAGTAAGAAGATCCTGCTGGAGCATTGATGCTGCCGAGCTATTTTTCTTTTGTCATTGATAGGATTGTTTTATTTTTGCAAACATGTAATTGACATTGTATCTATTCCTTGGGAATAGAGATATTTGGAATAAAGGAAATTATTATTCTTTTCATTTGCAAATCTTTTGTCATTACATTGTGCAAAATTAATGAGATAATAAAATAACTTAAATTTAATAAGTGGTTCAAATTGAATGCCAATCTTCTGACCCAGACATTTTATCATAAACAAGTAATGCGTCCACTGACTTCATGCACATGAATTCTTGGATTCGAACTCCTTCTAGGAGATTGACTATCATAACCTCTTTCAAGATGTTGTAGATGGGTAAAAGACTAATTTGCTGATAAATGTTTTTCACCAAGTGAGGTGAAGTGGACTAAAAGGTCAAAAGATAGGAATTCGTGATTACCAAAATATTTATGGAACCAGCTTATCAAAATTCATAAGTGATCTTCAGTCCAGGTTAGATGAAGAGTACTTGAGCCATAGGTGACTATCATAGTGAGTATGAGGTTTGCTCATAGCTCATAACTCCTGAAGAACACCTTGGCAGGTAGTTCTAGTGGGAGGAATTGAAAGTCATCCATATCTCTATTGAGGTTATGCTAATAGTTTCTTCAACACTAAACTATTTCATCTTAATGTATCTCCAAGTAAGGAGATGACATGACTAATTATCAGGATCTATAGATGTGAGACTTTGGGGGTCATACATCTGAATCTAGTGATATACAATCAATATTTGATAAGTGTAGGTGAAGTATCCTAAATTGACTTAGGGATACTAATTTCCATAGACCCATAGGAAAACAAATGATTGTTGCTCTTGATGCTAGTTTTCTTGGAAATGTATTTCCTTGAAAATGGCAAGTGGGAGGAAATTATGACTTGGATTCAGTCCAAGGTCAGCCACCTAGAACAAATGGTCAAAGATGGAATATGAGCCTCGTATATAGGTTGTGGGGCAACCTAGGTTCAGAAAGTATGGGAAAAGGGCTGAATCGATTCATGTGTGTCAGTGTTATGGGTAACTCCTAACTTGGACAAAGAATCTTCACCTTATAGTACCTGAGTTCAGTGGGAGCTTGATGACATCTTTGGTCTTGTATGTTGGGGACATACAGATCATCAAAGACGATATCCTGATCCTTCACTTGGTGAATAGATGATTGGGAAATGTCTTGTGATGAATGACTTAGTGAACATCACCTATGGGGTAGGTGTGAGAGTTTTTTTTGGATAAGTCAAAGAAACTCTAAGTGCTAAGTCAGATAACATACATCGATGATGGTATGTTATAGACCAGATGTGGTTTGTCCCGAGAGCATAACCAATCGATACTAGGTCCAATCCAGGTGCATGGCACTGGATAAGGAATGAAGAACACACTTTGGTTCTATGTAGAACTAAAAGGTGGTTCTTGATCAGTAATGACAGGAACAGCTCAGTGGATTCACTTGGCAGCTTGTTCCAGTCAGACCAATGACAGTCTAGCTATTCCTGTAGTGGTGCTGGAAGCTTTGGGAGCTTTAGAGCATGCTACTTGAAAGCAGAGTATGCAAGTGCTTTTGGGAAGTAGTGAGAGTTCTTTGTTGAACCTCGCAGGCATACTTAGATGCTTATATCTTGTCTTGGGGACATAAGTACTTGATATATAGCAGATATGAACACTGATACAATCGTGATAGGCCCATAGACCGATGCTCTGGTGCAGCAGGAGCGTGGCAGGTCATGCTTAGGACACGGTGTTGAGGTTGCTCAATGCAAGGTCCTAGTGCAAGTGGGAGATTGTTAGTATTTATGCCCAAGGACCTCGTGATGGTCCATTGGGATATGTGTATCACATCTAGTCGATAGATGAGTTATCCTGGCATTGTCATTGTCATGCAAGTTTGTACATCCGCGCATATGTACATTTGCATATACAATGTCCCTAAGAGATAGATTTTATATAGTCTCTGTGTTTATCCCTGGTCGAGAATCATAGTGGATATGGGACAGTTATGATTCACTTGAGACCGGTATATGCGCTGGTTGAGCACGGGTTGCTAACGCAGGCATATGGGTATATCAAGGGAGATATACTGGATCCACCCACCGTGAGGATTCATCTCTGTGTCATGAGATGAATATCACAGTGACAGAGTTGCGCTTGTCCTATACTTGAGGGCATTGGTATCTCTATATAGTGATTGGTGTACTTTGATGCAACCTAACGCTTCGCCGTAAAAGGGAAGTCATAACGTTTGTCATTAGGTATGTCATAACCTACATGAGGGATTCAATGTGCCAATAGAGGATTTTCCCCTTCCTTACGGGGAAGCTTGATTTTCCATGGCGCCCTATATGGATGACTGAAAGTGTATGGCCATACTCAGGGGAGAACCTGATTTAATCATGCCATATTATTGGGATTAACAAGTGTGACACACTTGCCCAATCTGGACATCAGTTAGCAAAAGGACAAGGCTACACTTGTACTTTGTCGTAGTTTTAGGGGATGTCGATGATGACACCATTCTGATGACTTGGGTAGCAATGATGTACTGCTAGGTGCCACTCATTGCTTGTGATGATTTAGTCATCACTGCCAACGTCTGAAGAACCTACAGGGTTGCACACCTAGACACTCGAGTTCTCATACTGATCGTTTAGCCTCTGATCGAATCATTGTGTGATTCGGATCTTTTTCGGGAACTGATGCATTGAGACTTTTATAGAGGAGATGATATTTTATTAGTTGGCAAGATAATTCTTCTCTTGGCTAATTAATAAGCTTGGGCGCAATTTACAATTAATTATGTCTGCGGGGATTCAAACACATGATACTTAATTGTGAGTAGGCACCTATGCTTGGTCGAATTTACAATTAATTGAGTATGCGGGGATTTGAACCCATGACGCGTAATTGTGAGTAGGCGCCTATGCTCTTTATCCCACATGGGAAGTATTTCCAGTGTGCGTCTGGCTCTGCTATTATAAATAGAGAGGCCCACCTGGGAGATTCTTTTGTACCAGACTCTTCTCTTGTCTCTAGTTGTCCCCTCCCCTCTGCTCCTTGGCGTGAGGGTCTAGGAGGTGACGACAATAAAAGTTTTTCGGCATCAAAGGTTGGGACAAGTGGCAGTGCTACCCACTCCTTGTCGCCAACATCCCTTCTTCTCCTTGGTAGTGGCGCAAGTTGAGAACGCTAGAGGCGTGGATCTCATCTTCCAGGGCTAGCACCCAGCGTGGAGATAGGAGAGGATTCGAGGAGCCTGTGTGTGCGCGATTGCAGAGGACGGGCCCTTGCGCGTCTACATCATCGGTCGGTTCTAAAAGTTGCTTGATAAGGTACTGCCCCTATCACATCCCTTATATTCTTTGTAAGTCGGTCCTTGTTGAATTAGGAATCCCATTTTGGGCTCGCTTCCGCTGTTTTCATTTTCTAATAGCCCGGGGATTCCCAACACAAAGTAGCCGAGGCGGCATTCGACCCAAGTTTATGTTTCGTGTCAAACGTGCATAAACAGTCACGAGTTCATTTTGCACACCTAATGGAACCTAGCTGAATAACTAGGGCGGCATTCGACCCATGTTTGTGTTTCATCCCAAACGTGCATAAATAGTCATGAGTTCATTTTGCACACCTAATGGAACCTAGCTGAATAATTGGGGTGGCAATCAACCCATGGTTGTGCTTCATGTTAGTCGGCTAGAGGAAGTTAGGTAAGCTTTAAATGTGTTGTCAGTTGAGTAACCGGGGCAGCAATCCACCCATGATTGTGCTTCGCGTCAAATGATTACCAAATATTTAGAGAGCTAGTCCTACAACTAAAAATAAATTGAGAGATAAATAGAACCATAATGTTATAAAGTTTTGACTTGCGATAATACATTTGTGTCCGACCCCAACATTTGATTTTGGATGAATTCGATTTGTGAATGTAGTATGTTTGTTAGATTAAATTCTTTGTATGCTCATAGCAGAATGCCTAGTCATCTCAAGATTATGGGGCCTACTTGATTCAATTCTTGTCAATAAACTCAACATCTTATTTCTCAAACTAGATCATGGTTTGCTCGTGGAAATATCTAACTTGGTTGCATGCTTTAAGCTAAAATAACTTCTTCCTTATCTGATATGTGTCTCATCTTGTTTAATTGCTTGAGGAAAAGCAAAGATTTAAGTCTGGGAGATTTTGATGCCTTGTATTTTGGTAGTATTTTCCTATACCATTTTATCTCAAAACAAGGCATATTCTTGTGTTTTTATGTAATATTTAGGCTTATTTACTAGCTTGTTTTGGAATCTTCACCTTTTCTTCAATTTGTGGAAATGTTGGTGAAATAACTAAATTTCTGAAGATTTTTGGAAACTCTAAAGCCATATAGTGATTTCTGGTGATAAGACAAGGCTACACAACAAATTTGGTATGAAACAAAGCTTTCCCTGAGAATCCCTGCCAGGCTCAGACCCTGATTTGTAAAGTATGCCATATCCACAGTGCTGTTCACGGCCAGGCCATGATTATTTTCACATGCCATGATTGAAGTCTACCAGAATCTATTATGCAAATCACATCTAGGCCATGATTATAATCACGGGCCGTGATCACTGCTCCTTGTTGACCTCCTGCTCATTTTTTACTTGATTGAGAGCTCTAAAAAATTTAGAAAAATCAAGAAAATTATGGAATAGAAAGCTAAGACGAAGGCGAAGAGTTGGGGCATAAAAGACCTCTTTTTTGTGAGATTTTTGGAGGAGAAATTTGATGGTAAATTGGTGAGGGCAAAAGAACATGCGACATAGGCTTTACGGAGGGATTTTGAGTGATCTTGATACTATTTTTCACCAAATTGAGGGGTAGAGTTTGCATCATCTTCTCCTAACTCTCCTTAGTCCTAGTTTCTACTTTTATTAGTCGATTTGAGAGATCTGTACTTAATTTTATCATTGTTGTAGCGTAAACCTTTTATCGGGGCTCTAATGGAGCCTGTTGACTTGATCTATTGTATGAACTAACTTATTCTGATGTTTATGAGTTATTCATAGCATATTTTATCTAGTTGTGTTATTTGCATAATCAAACCCTGATCAAACAATTTTGTGTCTTGGATGTCTCGATTCTGACCACAAGGAGAATCATGTCATCGAATCTGCTAGATAAGCCATTTGATCCTCTATCACGATAGTAGTTAGGGCTAAATCGAGGGCAATATAGCTTTTCATGGAACTTAATGGGTTTGCTTAAATTGATAGGCCACAAAAGTAGGTGATCGATTTAAGTAAATCCCAAGTTGTGCTGCTGAAAGGGGGCAATATGTACGTTTGGATAAACACCTTATGCAAAATGATTAACTCGTGCATCAGCTTACTTCAGTTCAGTTAGATCAATCAATATGGTGAATTCTGTAGTTCCGATATTTCTCTCATTTAGACACCCTTCGTCATTCTGTCATTGCTTTTCTTACCCTATTCGTAGTTTGGTTTGTTTAGCTTCTAAAAATCAGAATTTTTTGTACTTGACCTTGCTCCCTATGGCACCAATATATTTTGTATTACTTTGATAACACCGTGCACTTGTGGTGCGTATCAAGCTTTTGGCACTGTTCCTGGGGAACTTCCATCAATATTAACACATTTCTAAAGTTTAGTAGACTAAGCATTTTGTTTTTCATACTTTTTATTCTTATTTCAGCCATTTTCTTTTTCAAGCTTTATCATTGTCTCTAATTATTTTTATTTTAAGGATAAAGAAGGCTAGAGTACAATGTTAGCTGCAACTCCAAGTAAGTATGAGTTAGACAACTTGAGCTTGTTAGCTGTGAAGGTAGACACTTTATCACGAAAGTTATATTCCTTTAATGTCAATTCAATTGAAGTCACTAATACTTCATATGAGTTTTGTGGAACTTCAGGACTCAATTTCGCCAAATGCCAGTTAAGAGTCTCACAACCTAGAACTTCTAGAGAGCAATCCAAAACCTTTAGGAATCTCAGCCCTAGACCACAGTTGGACCCATATTCTAAAACATACAATCCAGGTTGGAGGAACTATCAAAAATTTTCCTATGAGAACAATTCCAACCTAGTTCGCCAACCTAGCTATAGGCAACCTCCTGACTTTGAACTGAGGCAGTTTGTGCCACCTCAAAAGTCTAACCTAGAGTCACTATTAGAGACTTTTGTTGCTGCGCAAACCAATGAAAATGAGGGTGTTTGTGAAACCATTAGGCAACTAACATCTAGAGTGGGCGCTCTCGCAATCCACAACAAGATGTTGAAAACCCAATTCGCTAATCAAGCTAGCACCTCTACAAGAGCCTATAGTAAATTCCCATCTCAACTTGAGATAAACCTGAGAGAATATTATCATGCAATTATAACTTGCAATGGGAAACAACTTGAGGAGCCTAGGATGTTTGAACATAACATAGAGATTAGATATCCTAAAATATTTCAACCTGAAAAATCAAATGAGGAGATAGAACATAAGAAACCACTTGAAGATATACCTTCTTTTGCAGGTTCTTGCCATAATATTGATGTTGTTGAGGAAGTGGTTAACAATGCTATGAAGGATAATGAAGAAACTATAGCTTTTGTGAAAATCATTGATTCAACTGAACCGGTCAACCTAAGGAAGGTAAAATTTAAAAATCGGCATGATGAAATAACCAAGGTAACTGATGAAAGAAACATATAGTTATAATCACTAATTGATCATTTAAGGTATGAATTCCTTGGTGACAATGCCTACATTCTGCACTCTAAATAACACTTGTGGTCGAACTAATGACCCTATACAAGCGCTTCTTGGGAGGCAACACAAGTCTTTTCTGTTTTATTTACTTTTGGATTATGTGTTTTTGTTTATTTAGTCTTTAGATCATGAAGTTAGATAACTTGTTTTGTTTTGTGTTGGAATGTTGATGATTTTATTTTCTTATCTTGGTAGAAACACCTCACAAGAAGAAAAGTGAAATTTGAGGCTACATGTTTCATTATGGTCTGTCCATGGCAAATGCCACAACCTTGATGAAAATTTTCGCAATTGCTGCATTCTATAACAAGAAGTTCACAATTGACCCCTGACTGATTTCACAGCTATGAAAAGACTTTTGAAGGCAACGACTTCATTTTACCTCTCCCTTGCCAGACTCGAATGACTTAGCAAGACACAAAATAATTGACATTATATCCTACATCTAGAAGAATAAAGGTGTCAAGGTGAAGTTCAACATGAACTTCATAAATAGATAATGATATTAGTTAGGGGGAGATGGTAATGATTATGAATATGACCCCCAGGAGGAAGGTACTGAAATGATCTCTGATGATGAGGACTTTAGGCCTAAGAGGAAGAAGTGAATATTATTTTCTCTTATTTCCTCCCACTCTCTCACGACGCATCGTTTGCATAGAGGACTATGTAAATTTTTATGTGAGGAGGGTATGATTTTGATGCTTGTTCCTTCTACAGCTTAGTCTCCTAACTATTCATTTGGTATTGTATTCTGGACTTACTTTGACTTTTGATATGTATATGATACATGACTGTGGCACTTTAACTATTTTATGATGATGGCTATGCTCTTATTTGACTCTAATTCTTTGATGATGATGCTGTGGTGTTATTATGCTATCATGACATTCTGAGAATTCATTGCTAATGATTCATACGTACATGCTATGATTCTGCGACATGTGGATGTGTGAAAATCTGATGATATGGATATGCTTCTATACTGACGATGTGGTAATTGTTGGGAAACCCCGGGAATTTTAAAATTTTACAGACAAGCACAGCGGAAGCAATCCCCGAAACAGGCCAGTCCCAAAAACCTAGAAGATCGAGTCTTGCGAGGAGATCGAGATGGTGAGTAGGAGATGATACCTTGATACAAATTAAGTGATGCGATGCAGGCGCCCAAATGTGCGCCCTCTGCAGTCTCGCACACAGTCGAACCTCGAATCCTCTTCTTCCACGCCCGGTGCTAGCCTCGGGAAGAACATCCATGCCTTTGGGAGACTTCCTCAATCACTTGCGCCAACTCCAGAGGAGATGCCAAGGAGAGGAGGTGGAGCTTTGTCGGAGTCCAACTCTTGAAGCACTCCACCAAGATCCGAACCGGAATCAACCGAAGCCAAAGTCCAACTTTGGAGACGAGGGCGCCAAGGAACTTCCAAAGTACCGAACTCACTAAAGGGAAGAGGAGAGGCAATGGGCGAACATCCCTCTCCCTCTTTCCAGGAGTGGCGACAAGGGGGACAAGGGTGCAAGAGTTCAAGAGTTGCGATGAGGAGGGAGGAAGGGGGTTTATATACCCATGAATAGGTGCACCTCTTCACTAGTGAAGAGGCACACCTCTTCATGAAGAGACACACCTCTTCAAGAGGTAAAACCCATTTCGCCCACTCCAAGTGCCATGCGCCCAAGTACATTCACCCACTCCAAGTGAGAAGCTCCAAGCTTCTCACCTTAAGAAGATGTCCAACTTGGATTTGTCCACCTCAAGGAAATGCGCCAAGCTCACTCCAAGTAGCTGGCGCTATTCCATTTGGCCCATTGGCCCAAATGGCTTATTGAGCCCATTTGGCCTATTAGCCCAACTTGGTCTATTGGGCCCATTTGGCCTACTAGGCCCAAAAACAAGTTAGCTCCAAATGATTCCTTTCATCTCATCTAGCACAGTGGTGCTGATGGATTCTCCCAAACAGATCTTAGTTATCCAATAACTCAATCAATAGGCTACCCGATCAATACGAGAACCCGAGTTTCAAGTTGTGCGACCTTGTAGGTTCCTCAGACGTTGGCAATGATGAACCGAGTCATCACAAGCAGTGATTGGCACCTAGCAGTGCATCGCTGCTACCCAAGTCATCGGAATGGATATCAACATCCACATCCCCATCATCGCAACAAGGTACCGATGCATTACAGTCTCTTTGTCGAACTGATATCCGATTGGACAATGTGTGTCACCACTTCATTTTCACCCAATCTCATGGTCATGACTAATTCAGGCTTTCACCTGGGTATGGCCATACACTTTCAGTCATGCAACCATAGGGGGGCCCCATGGATATCAAGCTTCCCAAAGGAAGCGGCAAATCCTATGTCTGTCCATTGATCTTCTCATATGGGGCGTGACATACCCAATGACAACCGTTATGACCTCCCTACTACGGCGAGGTGTTAGGTTGTATCAAAGTATGCCCCTAACCATATAGAAGAGTCAATGACCTCAAGTCAAGTGATCAATGCATCTCCTGCCACATGTGAGCTTAACTCATGACACCAAGTTAAAGCCTCACAGCGGGTCGGTCCAGTATATCCACCACTGATATACCCATATGACTGCGTTAGCACCCCGTGCGTAACCAGCCCATATACCAGTCTCACATGTACCAGAGCTGTCCCTTATGCACTCAGGTACTCGACTGGGGACACACCGTTTGAGCACAGATACAATCTGTCTCTAGGGACATTATTATCCATGTACATAATCACAGATGTAAACATAGCATAATAACGACAATGCCAGAATGATATATTAAATATCAATGTCAAGTAGTACAAAATGGACCAACAACGGGTCCAAGGGCATATACACCAACAATCTCCCACTTGCACTTAGACTTAGTTGTTGAGAAATCTCAACCCTATGTCCCTCGCATGACCATCACGCTTATGCTGCGCCAAAGCCTTGGTCAGTGGGTCTACCAGATTATTGTCTGTGTCAATTCTTCTTATCCTGACATCACCTCTATCAATGATCTCCCAGATCAGGTGAAATCTACTGAGAATGTGTTTGGATTTTTGATAAGACCGTGGTTCCTTTGCCTGTGCCATCGCTTTATCGTTGTCACAATAGTGCTCAATCAGATCCACAACAGTTGGAACCACCTGAAGTTCAAAAATGAACTTCCGAATCCAAACGGCTTCTTTGGCTGCCTCAAAAGCAACGACATACTAAGCCTCGGTCGTAGAATCAGTTAAAATGGATTGCTTAGAGCTCTCTCAGCTCATAGCACCTCCACTCAATCTGAACACATAGACTGTCTGTGATCTAAAGTCATCAGGGTCAGACTAGAACGATGCCTCAGTGTAGCCCTGAACACTGAGCTCTTCCTGTCCCCCATATGTTGGGAAACCCCGGGGACATTTTAAAATTTTAGAGTTATGGACATACATTTTCGCAGCGGAAGAATGTCCCCGAAACAGGCCGGTCCCAAAAACCCAGTGAAGATCGCATGCAAGGGAGTTGACACGATGAGTTAGGAAATACCTTAAGAGCAATGTAGAGCGATGTCGATGATGGCGCCCAAGTGTTCGCCCTCTGCAGTCTCACACACACGGATCTCTTGAGTTCTCTTCTTCCACGCCCGGTGCTAGCCTCGGGAAGAAGATCCAAGCCTTAGGGAGATACTCTACTTCACTTGCGCCACCAAGAGAGATGAAGCGCCAAGAGAAGAAGGAAGACTATCCAAAAACGCCAAGCACTAATGTTCCTTGCGCCAAGAGGAAAGGAGAAAGTGGCTTGCGGTTATGGAAGAAGGAAGATGCGCCTCTTCACCTAGCACTCGCCCCTCTTCAATGTTCACGCCTTCAAGGATTGATCATTCTCAAGAGGGGGCGACTAGGGTCACATTTATAGGGCAAGAGGCGGTTAGGGTAATGGCTAGGATCATGACAAGTGTAGGGCTAGGATGAGGAGGTTTTGAGATAAGGAAAGTCTCCAAGACATTTCCATAATTCTCATTCAACCTTACCTTTTGTTCCCACGCCTTTCCTTGTGCGCCAAGGCCTTGCCTTGCGCCTCAAGCAATGCCATAGAGGCATGCATTCCATCCTAGGAAGAGAGGGGGAGGCGCCCTTTACTTCCATAATGAAGCAAAGGCGCCAACATGACCCCATTATGCCCCTAGGCGCCTAATGGTTCATGTTTCTCCCCATTATACCCTTTTAGCCTCTCATCTCTTCATGAGAACTTGTTATTGGGCCTCATTGGATAATGAGCTAGCCCAAACATCATTGCATAGGTTGATTAAGCACTTGGATCCAATCCAATGCAACCCTAATCTAAATGTGACCAACCATGGTCAAATACGGGTCAACCTGCCAAAAATGAAGTTTGGCTACAATAACATTCTTCCATCTCATCAGGCCCATTGGCGCTGATGAAATCTCCCAATTAGATCCGAGTTATCCAATAACTCGATCATAAGGCTTCCCGATCAATACGAGAACTCAAGTATCAAGGTGTGCGACCCTGTAGGTTCCTCTGACGCTGGCAGTGCTGACCAAAGGTCATCACAAGCAGTGAGTGGCACCTAGCAGTGCATCGCTGCTACCCAGGTCGTTGGAATGGATATCAACATCGACATCCCCATCATCGCAACTAGGTACAGATGCATTACAGTCTCTTTGCCGAACTGATATCCGATTGGACAAGTGTGTCACCACTTGTTTTCATCCAATCACATGGCTATGACTAAAACAGGTTCTCACCTGGGTATGGCCATACACTCTCAGTCATAGAACCATAAAGGAGCTCCATGGATATCATACTTCCTTAGGGAAGGGGCAAATCCTATGTCTGTCCATTGATCTTCTCATATGGGTCGTGACATGCTCAATAACAACCGTTATGACCTCCCAGCTACGGCAAGGTGTTAGGTTGTATCAAAGCAAGTCCCTAATCATATAGAATGATCAATGACCTCAAGTCAAGGGATCAATGCATCTCCTGTCACTTATGAGGATAACTCATGACACCAAGTCATAGCCTCATAGCGGGTCTATCCAGTATATCCCCAATGATATACCCATGTGTCTGCGTTAGCACCACGTGCCTAACCAGCCCACATACCAGTCTCACAAGTACCATAGCTGTCCCATATCCACTAAGGTACATCGACTGGGGATTATAATTCGAGCACAGATCCAATCTGTCTCCAGGGACATTATCATGTAAGTACACAATCGCAGGTGCAGTCAAACAATGATAACGACAATGCCAGAATGATATATAAATATCAGTGTCAAGTAGTACATAAGTTGACCAAAACTAGGTCCTAGGGCATATACACCAACACCATAGACCAAGAACTATTCTTTAGTTCTTCTCAGAAACATAGAATCAGCCACCCAGTGGTGTAAACCTGGATTGGATTGGTATCAGCTGGTTATGCTCACAGCATAAGCCACGTCTGGTCTAGTACACAACATTGCGTACATGATCGAACCTACTGCCGAAGCATAGGGCACTCGACTCATGTCGTCCCTTTCAGCCTGTGTGACGGGACACTGACTCTTGGAGAGAATAAGGCCATGTCTCACTGGAAGGTATCCTTTCTTAGATTGCTCTAAGTTAAACCTCTCCAGGACCTTATCAATGTAAGTACTCTGACTAAGGGCCAGGAGCTTCCTGGATCTATCCCGGTAGAACCTCACGCCTAGGATATAGGCTGTTATAACCCAGATTCTTGAAAAAATAATTTTAGAAAATTAAAAATTGAATTTTTGATTTTTATGGATTTTTCTATAATTTTCCAAAATTTTTATAAGGTTTAAAACTTGATTATTTAAATAAAAAGCTTAAAATGCGTTAGCTTGGGCTCGAACCCGTGACGCATGTAAGTGTCGTGGTTCAGCCGAACCACCAGACTATGTTGCTTTTTAGTAATAAACCGCGCCCGTTTAATTTGATTCGGGTTTTGGTTTATTTTCGGGCGACGAGTGAACTCGTCGTCGTCTCCGTTTTTCTTGGTGACTGAGTCGCCGCCGCTACTGTGCTATTTTTGGGATGCGTCTCGCGTCTATTTAAGAGGGCTTCTGTTCGCCCTAGTTCGTCATTTAACCTGGAGACTCTTCGAGCCGCAACGCGCTGCCAGGAGGGAGCAATCAGAGCTTGAAGGAGATCGCTGGAGTTGCAACCGTTTTCGCCTTCTGCGCAGCCGGCAACAACGATATCTCTATTTTGGGCTACGATACATCTTCGTAGCAGGGTAAGCGTGCTTCGTTTAAGTTTTGGTGAAGTTCCGTTTCGTTTTAGATAGTTTTTGGTGTGTCGACGGCGGCGACGCCACCGTCGATACTGGCGGCTGTTGCGAGGGCTTCGACCGTGCGTCGAAAGCTCACCCCAGGTAGCTGTGAAGCTTTCCGGCAACGTTGGAAGCTTCCTGGTGAAATCTGACGGTGAACGGACGCTCGACGCGCTCTCAGGAGTTCACCGGCGCAAGCGACGGACGCAAGTCCGGCCGCCTTGCACGGTGGCGATAGGGCGGCGCGAGCGAGCGGCCGGTCCGGATTGATTTCGGGATTTGAGTTTGGTTTATTTGAAATAAACCAGGCTCGCTGAGTTTGGAATTAATTTGGCCGGTTCAACAGTTTGGGCGATTCAATTTTAATTTCGGCCCAGTTCTTGTATTAGGTCCGGTTCGGCTCTAATACGGTCGAATCCTGGCTGGTTCAGGTAGCCGTTGGAAAGCTTATGAAAATGCCTATCCAATGGTATCCTTTGTGACCTTAGATGATTTGCATAATTTGTGTAATTTAGGTTTTAAGTATTGGTCTGGCTTGGTTCAGGTCGAATCTGACCAGTTGACTGCAATCCTGTGCGGTTCAGTGGGTTCTGTGTCCAGTTCACTGGATCCAAGATCGGTTCTCTAGGTTTTGAGATGTTTCGCTTCTGTTGGTAGTCTCTGTTTTTCAGTTTGAATCTTATTTGATAGAGTTATTGTACAAATTTGTATTTCAGAGTGATTAAACAACTATTTGTCTTGCATTATTTTTCTTGGCTTTTCGGAGGTAAGTCCTCAAACCAGATTCCTGTATATAAAAGTTTGTTATCGTTATTTGCATTAACTCAAATAGTATAGTATCCTATGCATAACAAAGATTTGCCAGCTATAGTATTGCCATGTATGTTTCAATTGTTCACTACCAGTCAAGTATGTTTCAAGCAAGTTATTGTTTTCAGTATCCACGTTGTGGACAGTATATTTGTGAACAGTTGCATGTTATTGAGCACATACCCATTAGTATCCACTATGTGGACAGATCGGGGTCCCAAATTAGTATGCACCGGGATTCGTGACGCATGGTAGGGCGTGTGTTCACCATGTGAGGTGAATGATTCACCTTATCATGCGTATTCGGGGTGACGACCCCACGAGCCAGTAGGTATTGCTCATAGTGTTTCCTTGCATAATATTATTGATCTCTTATTAACCAAATTGTTTTAGCTCTTCCAGTTATATTCCAGTTTGCAGTTTACAGTATCCAGCTTGTTGCCATCTTATCATTTATGCTTTTTGCTAGTTTTCCCTCCTTTGGATCTAAGGGACTACCCTTTCTTCTGGGGAGAGGCTTGCTTAGCATTTTTGTGCTAATCCGTGAGGGATGTTGTGCAGTGGCAGATCAGGAGGAGTCAGGTCGTCCAGTAAATCCCCGCAAGCGCAGTTACGCTCGAAGATTCAAGTGGCAAGAATCCATGAGTTAGCTGTTAGAGTTTAGTTGTTAGTTGCTTTTATTTTTGTTATTCTGTAGTAGCTAGTTAAGTCAATTGAATCAGTTGTATACCTTCTTGGATATTCTTGGATATTAGTCAGTCAGAATTGCAATTGCTTTAATAAAATATATGTTTTTCTTCCGCTCTTAATGGATTTGACACATTGCTAAATTCGAGGTGTAACATTTGGTATCAGAGGAAAATTATGACATTTAGGAAACAAAAGGTCCTTTATTTTAACCTAAGGTTTAGGATTAGGACTTCGATGAAATTTTTGGATGTCTAAAAGAACTCTTTGCTGATTTTCTAGATCATGGATGCTCGTCGGGGAAGAAGAGCTGCTGAAGCTGCAGCCAATCCTGACCAGTTAGCAACAGCCTTTGCACAGGCCATTCATGGATTGGCTGCTAATGCTAAGTTGACTGAGTTGCAGAAGTTTGGTCCAGAACCCTTTAGGGGTGAGTCTGGGGAAGCTGAGGCCGAGGAGTGGTTAAGATTGGTTGAGAAAGCATTTGAGCTTGTGCAATGCACTGATGAGGATAAAATTCGATATGTTACCTTCATGCTTCAAGGAGAAGTAGATGCTTGGTGGAGAACTCAGAGGGCGACTTTGGCTAATGGTAATGCTGTGATCACTTGGGCCCAATTTGTGGAAGCTTTTAATACCCAATATTTTCCTGCTAATGTAAGATCTGTTAAGTTATTGGAGTTTTTATCGTTGGAGTAGGGTAAAATGTCTGTGAAGGAATATGATAGAAAATTTATTAGCCTTAGTCGTTATGCTCCCATGATGGTAGCCACTCAGGTTCAAAAGATTGCTCTATTTATCATCGGATTGAACCTAGAGTTAAGGACTTGGTTAGCCATGTTTGAACTTAATACTTATGCTGAAGTAGTGAGTAAAGCTTTATTAGCGGAGCAAGCAATGATTGAGTTTGGTTGAGTACCCAATGATTCTAAGTCTTCAAGTGGTTCCAAACCTTCTAATAGAGAGCAGGTGTGTTCTAAGAGATTTAAGAATACTTCAGAAAGAGTTAGGCCACCTCAAGTAACCTCTAGGACATCTGATCTTGTGTTTTGCAAGTTTTGTGGTGATAATAACCATCTTTCTGCTAAGTGTCCTAAAGGACAGTATGTTTGTTTTCATTGTAAGCAACCGGGTCATCGCATAATGGATTGCCCAAAGAAGAGGAAACCAGAAGCCAAAGTATTTGCTGTGTCTAGACAAGAAATTAAAGATCCTGAGGGAGATACTCCAGGTAAATTCTGATTTAATGTTGTTACTTATTTTGTTAAGATTTTTGTGATGTTATTACTATTTGTGCAAACTGAAGTTATAGATAAATTTGGAGGACCTAATTTCTTTTAAGGGGGCTAGAATGTTATAACCCAGATTCTTGAAAAAATAATTTTAGAAAATTGAAAATTGAAATTTTGATTTTTAGGGATTTTTCTATAATTTTTCAGAATGTTTATAAGGTTTAAAACTTGATTTTTTAAATAAAAAGCTTAAAATGCGTTCGCTGGGGCTCGAACCCGCGACGCATGACTAAGTTGCTTTTTAGTAATAAACCGCGCCCGTTTAATTTGATTCGGGTTTTGGTTTATTTTCGGGCGACGAGTGAACTCATCGTCGTCTCCATTTTTCGCGGTGACTGAGTCACTGCCGCTGCCATGCTATTTTTGGGATGCATCTCGCGTCTATTTAAGAGGGCTTCTGTTCGCCCTAGTTCGTCGTTTAACCTAGAGACTCTTCGAGCCGCAACGCGCCGCCAGGAGGGAGCAATCAGAGCTTGAAGGAGATCGCCGGAGTTGCAGCCATTTTCGCCTTCTGCGCAGCCGGCAACAACGATATCTCTGTTCTGGGCTACAATACAGCTTCGTAGCAGGGTAAGCGTACTTCATTTAAGTTTTGGTGAAGTTCTGTTTCGTTTTAGATAGTTTTTGGTGTGTCGACGGCGGCGACACCACCGTCGATACTAGCGGCTGTTGCGAGGGCTTTGACCGTGCATCAAAAGCTCGCTGCAGTTAGCTGTGAAGCTTTCTGGCAACGTTGGAAGCTTCCTAGTGAAATTTGACGGCGAACGGATGCTCAACGCGCTCTCAGGAGCTCGCCGGCGCAAGCGACGGACGCAAGTCCGGCCGCGTTGCACGATGGCGATGGGGCGGCGCGAGCGAGTGGCCGGTCCGTTTCGATTTCGGGATTTGATTTTGGTTTATTTGAAATAAACTCGGCTCACTGAGTTTGGAATTGATTTGGCCGGTTCAATAGTTTGGGCAGTTCAATTTTAATTTCGGCCCAGTTCTTGTATTTGGTCCAGTTCGGCTCTAATACAGTCGAATCCTGGCCGGTTCAGGTAGCCATTGGAAAGCTTATGAAAATGCCTATCCAATGGTATCCTTTATGTCCTTAGATGATTCGCATAATTTGTCTAATTTAGGTTTTAAGTATCGGTCTGGCTTGGTTCAGGTCGAATCTGACCGGTTCACTGCAATACTGTGCGGTTCAGTGGGTTCTGTGTCCGGTTCACTGGATCCAAGATCGGTTCCCTAGGTTTTGAGATGTTTCGCTTCTGTTGGTAGTCTCTGTTTTTCTGTTTGAATCTTATTTGATAGAGTTATTGTACAAATTTGTATTTCAGAGTGATTAAACAACTATTTGGCTTGCATCGTTTTTCTTGGCATTTCGGAGGTAAGACCTCAAACGAGATTCCTGTATATAAAAGTTTGTTATCGTTATTTGCATTAACTCAAATAGTATAGTATCCTATGCATAACAAAGATTTACCAGCTATAGTATTGCCATGTATGTTTCAATTGTTCACTACCAGTCAAGTATGTTTCAAGCAAGTTATTGTTTTCAGTATCCACGTTGTGGATAGTATATTTGTGAACAGTTGCATGTTATTGAGCACATACCCAGTAGTATGCACTCTGTGGACAGATCGGGGTCCCAAATTAACATGCACCGGGATTCGTGACGCATGGTAGCGTGTGTGTTCACCATGTGAGGTGAATGATTCACCTTATCATGCGTATTCGGGGTGACGACCCCACGAGCCAGTAGGTATTGCTCATAGTGTTTCCTTGCATAATACTATTGATCTCTTCTTAACCAAATTGTTTCAGCTCTTTCAGTTATATTCCAGTTTGCAGTTTACAGTATTCAGCTTGTTGCCATCTTATCATTTATGCTTTTTGCTAGTTTTCCCTCCTTTGGATCTAAGGGACTACCCTTTCTTCTGGGGAGAGGCTTGCATAGCATTTTTGTGCTAACCCATGAGGGATGTTGTGCAGTGGTAGATCAGGAGGAGCTAGGTCGTCCAGTAGATTCAAGTGGCAAGAATCCATGAGTTAGCTGTTAGAGTTTAGTTGTTAGTTGCTTTTATTTTAGTTATTCTGTAGTAGCTAGTTGAGTCAATTAAATCAGTTGTATACCTTCTTGGATATTCTTCGATATTAGTCAGTTAGAATTGCAATTGCTTTAATAAAAGATATGTTTTTCTTCCGCTCTTAATGGATTTGACACATTGCTAAATTCGAGGTGTAACATAGGCGGCCTCCCCTAAGTCTTTCATCTCGAAACACTTCCCCAACCATGTCTTCATAGCTTGAAGACTAGGGATGTCGTTTCTGATGAGTAGTATGTCGTCGACATACAGGACCAAAAATGTCACCAAGCTCCCACTGAATTTTCTGTATACACAGGCATCATCTTCGCTCTTGCCAAAGCCATAATCTCCTGCTGCCTCATCAAACGAAGATTCCAACTTCGAGAGGCTTGCTTTAATCCATAAATGGATCTTTTTAGCCTGCAAACCTTATTGGCCTCTGCAGGATGGATGAAACCATCAGGTTGTGCCATAAACACATCCTCTATCAGCTTCCCGTTAAGGAACGCTGTCTTTACATCCATCTGCCATATCTCATAATCGTGATATGCAGCTATAGCAAGCAGGATTCGAATGGATTTGAACATGGCAACTGGCGAGAAGGTTTCATCATAGTCAACCCTTGTGAACTTGTCTGAATCCTTTAGCCACAAGTCTACCCTTATAGGTAACTATGTTGCCATCCATGTCAGTCTTCTTCTTGAAGACCCATTTACACCCTATAGGTTTTACCCCATCATGTAGCTCAACCAAATCCCAGACTTGGTTAGCCGACATGGAATCCATCTTGGATCTCATGGCCTCAAGCCATTTCTCAGAGTCCGATCCAGCGACCGCCTCATCATAGGTCCTGGGTTCATCCTCAATGATGAAGATCCTGTCGTGTTGGGTCGGCAGCGACCCGTACCTCTTAGGTGCACGACGAATCCTCCCAAACCTACGCAGGGCCTGTGTCTGAGCCTCTGGTTGCCCAGGAACCGGTGCAAGTGGCTCAGGTTCCACCTTAGTGTCTTGTGGTTGCACTTGGACCTCGTCCAAGTCTAACTTACTCCTACTGACTTCTTTCATGAGAAATTATTTCTCTAGAAAGACAGCACCTCGATCAACAAAAACTTTGTTCTCGCTGGGAACATAGAAGTGATATCCTTTAGTTTCCTTAGGATATCCCACAAACACGCATTTATCAGATCTGGGTTCTAGCTTGCTAGAATCCTGACGTTTGACATAAGCCTCACATCCCCAGACTCTGATAAAAGAGAGATTTGGGCGTCTCCCAACCCATACCTCGTACGGAATCTTGGAGACACTCTTAAATGGAACATTATTCAGTATGAGAGAAGCTGTCTCAAGTGCATAGCCCCAAAACGACGGAGGTAGAGTTGCATGACTCATCATAGATCGAACCATGTCCAACAAAGTTTGATTTCTCCTTTCAGACACACCATTCCATTGAGGTGTTCCAGGAGGAGTGAGTTGGGATAGAATCCCACACTCTTTAAGATAGTCAAAGAACTCACCGCTCAGGTACTCTCCACCACGATCTGATCGAAGAGCCTTAATAGATCTACCAAGCTGGTTCTCTACTTCATGTCTGAACTCCTTAAATTTCTCAAAGGATTCGGACTTATGTCTCATCAAATAGACATAACCGTATCTACTGAAGTCATCAATAAATGTGATGAAGTAGTTGTACCCTCTTATGGCTTGTTTACTGAATGGCCCACACACATCACTATGTATGAGATCCAACAAACCTCCTGCCCTCTCACCAATCTTGGTGAAGGGTGCTTTTATCGTTTTCCCTAATAAACAAGGCTCGCAAGTATCAAACTCCTCCAAGGAGGTTGAATCTAACAATCCATTTGCATGCAGTTGTTGAATGCGATTCTTGTTTATATGGGCTAATCGATAATGCCAAAGGTACGCACCAACTGAACCACTCAGTTTGATCATTTTGTGATTTATGTTACATATAGAGTTATCCATGTCCAAGACATATAATCCATTGCACAAGGTACCCTTCCCATAAAACACATTTGCAAATGAAAAAGAACAAGAGTCCTCTTTTATTTCAAATTTAAATCCTTTCCTTGCCAAGCAAGGAATAGATACAATGTTTTGGTAAGAGAAGGTACTGTTAGGGTCCCCTTCAAGGGGAGCGAGAAACCCTAAGGTGAGTACCCCTTTCAAGAGGGGGGCGCAAGTGACCTTTCTTTGTTTTAGCAGCGGAATTAGGGTTTCACATTTGATCGCATGCTATACATTCATATGATCAACTTAAACATCAAGTGAAAGATGCGTTACCATGGCCATGAGAAGGAGTCAGCTTGGAAGCAAAGACCAAGAGAGATCTTCTCCACAAGTGACGCACACAAGAAGAGAGATGGCTTCTTCTTGTTGATCTTTGTGCTAGCAAAGATCTTCAAGTGTCCTTGCCGAATGGAAGGGATGGGAGATGAGATCTTGCTTGGGCGAGAGCTCCACACGTTCGTCCACCTCTTCTCCACCCACAAATTGCAAGAAGCCAAGCGAAGTGAAGTCAAGTGGTGAACGGCTTGGCGTTAGGCGTTTTGAAGAAGAGGCCTTGATGACTTACCATAAATGGAAGCATGCACTCATAAACAACCAAAACGCCTTCACCCTTTCGAACCATGCGTTCACATAAGTGAACCGGTTCTCTTTTGGTTCAATTGCATTTGGTTCAACAAACCAAATCAAATAAGCCCAAGCCCCCTTTGGTCTAGATCATATCAAACCCTAAGGTTCAAGATCTAACCGTTCATCTCCTGATGCTCCTGATCTCACCGATCTAGCATCACCTCTCTCGATCGAAGCTTACCGATCTCAAGCCCTAATCAATCAAACATGATCAGACCAGATCTCACTTACAATCAGAGATTAAATCCCTTTAAACTGAACCCAAACAATTCAGTCCACACGATCTGACTCAAGTAAGCCATATCATCAAATTGTGCGACCCTGAGGGTTTCCTTTAAATGTCGGTAACGATAACTTTCGTTATCACAATCAGTGAGGGGTATCTAGCAACACATCACTGTCTCCCGATATAAAGGAAAGAGTTTTCCAAGACTACTCCCAAAACACAGCACAAGGGTGAATGCACTTCACTAGGCATACATGTTTCCTTTGCCACTGGATGTTCTTATTGGACAAGCGTGTCAAGCCTGTGACTCCAATATGATGAGCATGATTAGATCAGATGAACATAGTCACCTGGGTATGGCCATACACTTTCTCAATCATCTCATTCAGGGGGGCCCCTTTAGAACACCACACTCCTTGAACAAGGAGACGGCAATCCTTTATCTATCACTAGTGTCCTAACCTGACTCATGATCATTATCCAAGATAGTCTATAATCATTATGTTTCAAATGATATTGAACTACCTCAAAACAATGACAATCATCATCTAGAAACACAAGTGATCTCAAGTCAGAGGACATGTGCCACTTGATGCAAACAAGGATTATTCACATTGTGACAAGCAATTGAATATCCTAGTAGGGTCTGTCCAGTACATCCAATGTACCCATGAGTCTACATCTTATTCCATGCTCGAAGCATCCTATAAGATTAGAACACATATTAGTCTCAATCATATCAAGGCTGTCTCATGTTCACCAAGATATCTCGACTAAGGACATATGCATGTCAGCCTAGCTGAACAGCATTGAGACATTATTCAGAAGCACAGTTATTGCAGCAGACAATGTAACAAACTGAATAATAACCATTGCCTTTATAAACACAAGAGTTTATTACATGATACTTTTACAATCCCAAGGCCTCAAACATTAGCCTTAAGGGCATACCCTAACAATCTCCCACTTGCACTTAATCTAATGGTTGAGAAATCTCAAACCCATATTATTACAGTGCTTCTCATGCTTCTGCTGTGCCAGAGGCTTGGTAAGCGGGTCAGCCAGATTGTCGTCTGTATGAACCTTGCATATTTTGATCTCGCCACGATCAATGATCTCCCGGATCAAGTGAAACCGTCTCTGTATGTGCTTGGACTTCTGGTGCGACCGTGGTTCCTTTGCTTGTGCGATGGCTCCAGTGTTATCACAGAAGATAACCAAAGGATCTGCACTCGAAGGAACAACACCAAGTTCTCTCACGAACTTACGAATCCACACTGCCTCCTTGGATGCTTCCGAGGCTGCAACATACTCGGCTTCTGTTGTGGAATCAGCAACAGTAGACTGTTTGAAACTCTTCCACACCACTGCTCCACCATTCAAGCTAAAAACATAGCCTGATTGCGATCGGAAATCATCCTGGTCCGACTGGAACGAAGCGTCAGTATATCCTTCTATACTGATTTCTTCCTGACCACCATATATCAAGAACATATCTTTGGTCCTCCGCAGATATTTTAAAATGTTCTTGACTGCAATCCAGTGCGCCATACCTGGATTACTTTGGAATCGACTGGTCACACTTAACCCGTAAGCGACGTCTGGGTGAGTACACAACATCGCATACATAATGGACCCAATAGCCGAAGCATAAGGCGTATTGTCCATTTCATCTTTCTCAGTCTGTGTTTGTGGACACTGACTCTTCGAAAGATTCAGACCATGTCTGACTGGAAGATATCCTCGTTTAGAATTCTCTAAATGAAATCTCTCCAGGACTTTATCGATGTAAGTACTCTGGCACAGCCCGAGAAGCCTCTTAGATCTATCCCTGTAGATCTTCACACCTAATACATAGGCTGCTTCTCCTAGATCTTTCATCTGGAAACATTTCCTTAGCCATGCTTTAACAGCATGCATTTCAGGAATATCGTTTCCAATGATTAAGATATCATCGACGTAGAGGACTAGGAAAGTAATCACGCTCCCACTAAACCTCTTATATACACACGGGTCATCCTCGTTCTTGATGAAACCAAACTCAGAGATTGATTCATCAAAACGAATATTCCAGCTTCTAGATGCTTGTTTCAGTCCATAAATGGACTTCTTTAACTTGCATATTTTATGACGATCTGATGGATTAGTGAAACCTTCAGGTTGTGTCATATACACATCCTCATCCAGATTTCCATTAAGGAAAGCGGTCTTCACATCCATCTGCCAGATCTCATAATCGTAGTATGCTGCTATCGCGAAAAGAATCCGAATATACTTAAACATGGCCACAGGTGAGAAAGTTTCATCATAATCTATCCCGTAGATTTGTTTGAAACCTTTCGCAACAAGCCTGCCTTTATAGGTAACCACGTTACCATCCATGTCAATCTTCTTCTTGAAGATCCATTTACAGCCTATAGGGATAACTCCCGGAGGCGGATCAACCAAATCCCAGACTTGGTTATCTGACATGGAGTCCATCTCGGCTCGCATAGCTTCAAGCCATCTAGCTGACTCCGGTCCACTGACCGCATCCGCATAAGTCAGGGGTTCATCATTATCAATGATGTAGACTCCGTCATAGCGCTCAGGCTGTCGACGGATCCTTCCCGATCTTCGCGGTTCCCGTGATATCTGAGCCTCAGGTTGTTCAGTAACCTGTTCTACCGGCTCAGGCTCATCCAACTGTGCTTGACTACTTTGTCCTTCCTCTGGATTCTCATCCAGCTTTATTTCTCTCCCACTGGCTTCTTGTAGAAGAAACTCCTTTCTCAAGAAAAATGGCCGTCCGAGCAACAAATACCTTGTTCTCTTTGGGATCGTAGAAATAATAACCCTTAGTTTCCTTAGGGTAACCGACAAAGATACATTTCTCAGATCTGCTCTCCAGTTTCCCAGAGGCGAGCTTTTTGACATAAGCCTCGCAACCCCAGATCCTGATAAATGTTAAGCTCGGCTGTTTCTCATACCATAACTCGTATGGAGTCTTTGAAACTGCCTTGGATGGCACTCGGTTTAGTACCTTTGCAGCTGTTTCCAGTGCAAATCCCCAAAAGGAGTATGGAAGAGTAGCCTGACTCATCATAGAACGAACCATATCAAGTAACGTTCTATTTCTCCTCTCGGACACACCATTCCATTGCGGTGTTCCTGGTGGAGTGAGCTGTGAGATAATCCCACACTCCTTCAGATAGTCAGTAAACGCATGACTCAAGTATTCTCCACCTCGATCAGAACGAAGTGCCTTGATATTTCGGCCTAGCTGATTCTGTACTTCATTTTTGAACTCTTTGAACTTGTCAAAAGATTCACTTTTATGTCTCATTAAATAGACATACCCATATCTACTGAAATCATCAGTAAAGGTAATGAAGTACTGATAGCCACCTCTGGCATGTTTACTAAATGGCCCACACACATCACTGTGTATAAGGTCAAGTAAACCTGAAGCCCTTTGACCTTTGTGAGGAAAAGGAGACTTCGTCATTTTACCCATTAAACAAGCTTTGCATGTATCAATCTCCTCATAGGAGAATGATCCCAGCTGTCCATGATCATGCAACCGCTTAATGCGCTTCTTGTTAATATGGCCTAAACGACTATGCCATAGCAAGGTGCTGTCATCAGCATACTTGGCTTTCTTATTATCAATGTTTTGTATAGAATATTCCATGTCCAACATGAATAACCCATTGTTAATTGAACCAGTAGCATAAACAATATTATCAAGAGTAATATAACACTTTGAAATCTTGCATTCAAAGGAAAACCCTTTCCTGACAAGAGAAGGAATAGAGATAATATTTTTGGTAATACTGGGTACAAAATAACAATTGTTTAATTCTAATACAATGCCAGATGGTAATGAGATGAAATAGTCTCCTACAGCAACAGCAGCAACCCATGCCCCGTTTCCAACTCGTAGGTCCACCTCATGCTGTCCCACCTGTCTTCTTCTCTTGAGTTCCTGCACATTTGAACAAATGTGAACTCCACATGCAGTGTCCAACACCCATGAAATGGAAGAAGAAGATAACATGACCTCAGTCACATATATACCTGAGCCAAAAGCAATGCTTCCCCTCTTATCTACTTGGAGCGCTTTACAGTCCTTTTTCCAGTGACCCAGCTGGCCACAGTGGAAACACCTGTTGTCCTTTGACCGCTTTACCTTCTGTTTCAGAGCCTTGCTGTAACTCTTGACAGGGGCTTTGCCCTTCTTCCCCTTCTTCTTGTTCCTGGAAGGAACCATTAAGACAGAGGTTGAAGGCTTTCCCTTCAGAGTCTCCTCAGTAGTCAAGAGCATATTCAGCAGCTCTGCCGGAGTACAATCGATTTTGTTCATATTAAAGTTAATAATGAACGCATCGAAAGAGGGCGGGAGAGACTGCAGAATAATGTCTACAGCAAGCTCCTGGTTGATGGTATGCCCCAGTTTCTCCAGAGCCTCCTTGTGCCCAATCATCTTGAGCACGTGAGCTCCCACTGGGCTCCCTTCAGCCAGTTTGCTCTGAAAGAAAAGCTTTGTCAGATTATAGCGTTCTATCCTCGCCTGTGCAGCATACAGCATCTTGAGGTTCGCTATAATCTCTATAGCCGACATATCCTCATGCTGACGCTGCAGCGGTGGCGTCATAGACGCTAGCATCAGGCAAGCGACATCAATGCTATCATTGGCATGCTTTTCATAGGCATCACGAACCGCCCTTGCGGCGTTCGCAGCGGGTTGAGGCAGCACAGCCGTCTCGAGGACATACAGTTTCCTCTCTGCCTTAAGAACGATCTTAAGGTGTCCGAACCAGTCTGAGAAGTTTGGCCCAGCAAACTTCTCCCTTTCCAGTAGGGATCGCACATTGAAGCTCATGGTGTTCGTTGCTGCAGGAATCTACAACAATGCAAGAACAGCAAGGTTAGTATCAATGTTAAGAATCAATCAGGACTTAAGAATGATTCTTTTTCTCACAATTTTATCTGGCTGAAAAATCCAGCAAAACAGCCCGAAAGAGTAGAACTCTTTTAGTGAGATGGGATCCAGATTTCATACTTGGTCTCCGCGTCCCGCTCAGGCGAGATAAGATGCACAGAGATGACAAGCACTAATTTCTGGTAGGCTGTCCCAGCCAATCGCCAACCCGTGCGATTCCCCTTCACCTGGGCAATCCAGCAGACTGTGCCAACTGAGTTGGTACAACACAGTCTCTGATCCCTCAGATGGCTGCCTCCATGCGCTACCATATGCGCCACATATGTAGCCTACATGGTCAAGCTGACCCGACCTACTCCCTGGACCACCACGTGCTATGCTGAGCAACGAGAAGCGATAAATCCCTTCTCTGTAACACGCAGGTGTAATCCCGCACCGTCTGAAGATAGATGGACGTGCCCACTGAGTGGGTACAACACGGCTCCAACGATAGTCAGAACAGTGAGGTTTCGCGTCAGAAGGCATTACGTGCTTGATATTTTAGCGTTTGGATTTTAACGGTCTTTTATCTTCTTACTATCAGGCAAATCCTATGGCTATAGCAGAAGATAAATAACTCATGCAATTCTAATTATTAAACAATAAAAGAAAGCATGGATCTTATGTGGTAAAAGCCCATAGCCTAAGTAAGACCTTAATTAACTTAAGTCTTCACTTGCTTTTCTTGGGTCTTTTGCATCTCATCTGGTCCAACCCAGGGCCCTAGCGCTCAATGCAGCTCAGGTGCGCCCACCAGCTGAATGCGCCTCTGCGATGTGTGCTTTTGTGATCTTGTCTAATCAAATACATTTTGATCTATCTAGACAAGCTTGACTCGCAGGTCAATTATACAAATTAATTAAAAATGTGATTCGCAGATCACAATAAAAATTAATTTACAAGTTTAATTCCAGGCTCGCAGGCCCCAGCACAGCACACATTAAATTGGGCATCCCACATAAGATTAAATAAACAAACATCATGGCATCATGCAATCAACATGTGATCCATTATAAAGAAAATAAAAGTTTTGAAAACCCATTGGCATCAATTTTAATTTTCTTATGTGCCCTACAACCTTACAACGGTCCATTGATAGGGATCCACTCAACAATCTAGTTAGATCCATGCCCTTTCATGCACCAAGTCCTAACTGACTCGAGTTGACCTAATGGTCAACCATGCATGCGCCAAGGGCTGAACAACCAACATGAGTTCTGGCAAGCGGGTGTGACCCCGGGCCTAACTCATGTGTGTTCACTGGTTGTCTCAACCAGACCTCGCTACACGCCTGTGATGCAATCGACCTATAGCCACCTCGTGCTTGTGCACAGGTGCCATCTGGTCGATCCATCTAGGCTGTCAGATGGTCTGATCAGACTATGTAGATCTAACCTAGAGGGTGACTTCAACCCCATCAACCCGTCTAAGGGTTTATAGTAAGTGCATATAGATCTAAATGTTTGCGCGCAAGTAGATATAAGTTTTGATGAAATACCATTCAACATACTTAACATGCGCCAACAAGAACATGCATAAACATGAACATCACACATGCGCCAAACACCTAAAACCTAGCATGTGGTTGCGCATGTGAAATAGATCTATACTAACAAGGATCACAAAACAAACAAAGCAATCATATGAACATATATTAACCGCTCTGATACCAATTGTTAGGGTCCCCTTCAAGGGGAGCGAGAAACCCTAAGGTGAGTACCCCTTTCAAGAGGGGGGCGCAAGTGACCTTTCTTTGTTTTAGCAGCGGAATTAGGGTTTCACATTTGATCGCATGCTATACATTCATATGATCAACTTAAACATCAAGTGAAAGATGCGTTACCATGGCCATGAGAAGGAGGCGGCTTGGAAGCAAAGACCAAGAGAGATCTTCTCCACAAGTGATGCACACAAGAAGAGAGATGGCTTCTTCTTGTTGATCTTTGTGCTAGCAAAGATCTTCAAGTGTCCTTGCCGAATGGAAGGGATGGGAGACGAGATCTTGCTTGGGCGAGAGCTCCACACGTTCGTCCACCTCTTCTCCACCCGCAAATTGCAAGAAGCCAAGCGAAGTGAAGTCAAGTGGTGAACGGCTTGGCGTTAGGCGTTTTGAAGAAGAGGCCTTGATGACTTACCATAAATGGAAGCATGCACTCATAAACGACCAAAACGCCTTCACCCTTTCGAACCATGCGTTCACATAAGTGAACCGGTTCTCTTTTGGTTCAATTGCATTTGGTTCAACAAACCAAATCAAATAAGCCCAAGCCCCCTTTGGTCTAGATCATATCAAACCCTAAGGTTCAAGATCTAACCGTTCATCTCCTGATGCTCCTGATCTCACCGATCTAGCATCACCTCTCTCGATCGAAGCTTACCGATCTCAAGCCCTAATCAATCAAACATGATCAGACCAGATCTCACTTACAATCAGAGATTAAATCCCTTTAAACTGAACCCAAACAATTCAGTCCACACGATCTGACTCAAGTAAGCCATATCATCAAATTGTGCGACCCTGAGGGTTTCCTTTAAATGTCGGTAACGATAACTTTCGTTATCACGATCAGTGAGGGGTATCTAGCAACACATCACTGTCTCCCGATATAAAGGAAAGAGTCTTCCAAGACTACTCCCAAAACACAGCACAAGGGTGAATGCACTTCACTAGGCATACATGTTTCCTTTGCCACTGGATGTTCTTATTGGACAAGCGTGTCAAGCCTGTGACTCCAATATGATGAGCATGATTAGATCAGATGAACATAGTCACCTGGGTATGGCCATACACTTTCTCAATCATCTCATTCAGGGGGGCCCCTTTAGAACACCACACTCCTTGAACAAGGAGACGGCAATCCTTTATCTATCACTAGTGTCCTAACCTGACTCATGATCATTATCCAAGATAGTCTATAATCATTATGTTTCAAATGATATTGAACTACCTCAAAACAATGACAATCATCATCTAGAAACACAAGTGATCTCAAGTCAGAGGACATGTGCCACTTGATGCAAACAAGGATTATTCACATTGTGACAAGCAATTGAATATCCTAGTAGGGTCTGTCCAGTACATCCAATGTACCCATGAGTCTACATCTTATTCCATGCTCGAAGCATCCTATAAGATTAGAACACATATTAGTCTCAATCATATCAAGGCTATCTCATGTTCACCAAGATATCTCGACTAAGGACATATGCATGTCAGCCTAGCTGAACAGCATTGAGACATTATTCAGAAGCACAGTTATTGCAGCAGACAATGTAACAAACTGAATAATAACCATTGCCTTTATAAACACAAGAGTTTATTACATGATACTTTTACAATCCCAAGGCCTCAAACATTAGCCTTAAGGGCATACCCTAACAGGTACATAATAGCAATTAATTAACTCTAGTTGAATTCCAGAAGGCAGGGAGAGCGTCAAAAGTCCTACGGCAACAACATCAACCTGTGCTCCGTTTCCAACACGTAGGTCAATCTCTCTAGGCCGCACCGCTCTACTTTTCTTGAGCCCCTGCATATTTATACAAATATGAGCTCCGCATACGGTATCCAATACCCATGACATAGAAGTAGAAAGGTTGACTTCGGTAACATAAATACCTGAGCCAGAAGACGAAGCCCTGCTTCTCTTCTCCTCGTTCTGAAGTCGCACCATGTCCTTCAATATGTGAGGTGGCCCTCCACATGAATAGCACCTGTTATTCCTGATCGTTTCCATCTTTAGTTTCAGTTCCTTGGTTAAACCTTTCGGTTCACCACATTGAATGACTACTTTGGGAGGGTTGAGCTCAACCAATTCATTGAAGAGCTGTCTTAGATTATAAATAATCTCAAAAGCACTCTTAGATTCATATTGCCCTCTAGATTCAGGCGACATGTTGGTTAGCATCAAATTAGCAACCTCTAAAGTATCAGCCTGATGCTTATCAAAAGCATCCTTCTCAGCCGCTGAGGCCGAGCATGGAAGTGGCTCTAGAATAGGCTGCTCCAGGACATAGAGCTTCCTCTCGAGCTTAAGGACAATCCTCAAGTTCCGATACCAGTCCATCAAGTTGGATCCAACCAACTTGTCCTTTTCCAGGATAGATCGCAGTGACCATCTGCTATTGTTCGTAGCCATTGATCTACAACAACCAAAAAAGCATATTAGTACTACTTCGAATCATTTAATCTGGACTTGCATTAAATGATTATGGCTCCCACTATTTTAATCGAATTGACAACCCACAAAGTCAATCGAGAAATCCGAGATTTCTTAGTGAGATGGGATCCCTATTCCACATGAGGCTTCACGTCCCACTAGGGTGGGATGAGATGCACAAAGTGACTCATGCTTCGTAAGGTAGGCACGCCGGCCGATTGCCCCCAGGGCAATTCCCCTTCTCAAGATAGTTCAAGCATTTTGTGCCTAGCTAGGGCTGGAACAACACAAAACCCTAACCTCTCGAGGCTGCCTCTAGAATTCCATCATGTGGCCACCACATATGAAATCTAGTCAAGTCTGTCCTAACCGTTATGCCCAGGGCCAACGAGCTTCCTTGCTAGGGCACGTCCAGGATTTTAACTGGACTCAGGAAACCATTGCCCCCACACGCCTTCTAAAGATAAGTGGGTGTGTCCCACTAGGGTGGGAAATAGTGCACAACACCACTAATCGATAGCTTGACGAGGGCTATGCGTCAGAAGGCTACAAACTCGATATTATTTTGAGGGTTTTTGAGGTCTCATTCTCTTAGTTTAATCTTTTGTCTAGCATTACAAGCATGCAATCCTATAGTGTTAACAAAAAGATAAAACACAACCAGGCATGCTTTAGCAAATATTGAAAAATAGTAAACAAGCGATGTGGTCATAGCCTAATCAACGCAATGAACCATCTCATGCCAAAGGATGTTCATGCTTGACCTAGGTGACAAGCCCCAACAAGACGTAACCTAGCCGCCACCAAACTTTATCTTCAAGTGTGGCTTCAAGGTCCTCCACATCAAGGCATAGCATGCAAACCCAAGGGTTTGGCCAATACCTTGATGGTTCCTCCATGCATGAAGCGCCATAATGCTTGTGCCAAGAGGGATAGCACTCGATCCCTAGGTTCGACCAAGCCCTTACTTGCGCCACCAAGCAAGATGCGCCATCATGGTTGATGCACCAAGATGTAAGCTCCATGAGGGATGCGCCCCTAATCTTCTTTGTGCATTTACAAAACAAAAAGAAAAAAGCGGCACGCAGGCCTCACATAAATACATCACAGGCATACAAGGGGCTTGACTATGACCACAACACGATGCTCAATCATCTCATGCTTTTCTATATGCTCATGAAAACATAAAACTTCAGTTTTAGTTTCTTAGAAAACATGTCTTTCAACCTCAACGTCCGTTCGCAAATCTAGGACTTTTCGTTTCTCTCAGGAGTCCACAAGTGACGCATGCATGCTCCAAGCACGCTTGTCATCTACCCATGCAATCCTTAACCTGCCATGATTAGGACAACCATACGCCCGTAATTTTTGATAAGTACCACACAGTAGGACTATCCTACATGCGTGGGGAGAAATTAATACTCTCACATATGGGTCTAACCCATCATGTGAAGAAAGCGAAAAACCAAAGAGATCGAATAGATGTTAGGAATGAAAAACTTACAATTTTTCTTACTTAGAAAAATTCATGCGCATATGCAATTTTTCAAAAAATTCAGATGGCATGTGAGCATACAATAAAAGCATAAAATACCGTTCGAGTTCGCAAGATGGCTCTGATACCACTGTTGGGAAACCCCGGGGATTTTAAAATTTTACAGACAAGCACAGCGGAAGCAATCCCCGAAACATGCCAATCCCAAAAACCTAGAAGATCGAGTCTTGCGAGGAGATCGACACGGTGAGTAGGAGATGATACCTTGATACAAATTAAGTGATGCGATGCAGGCGCCCAAATGTGCGCCCTCTGCAGTCTCTCACACAGCCGAACCTCGAATCCTCTTCTTCCACGCCCGGTGCTAGCCTCGGGAAGAACATCCATGCCTTTGGGAGACTTCCTCAATCACTTGCGCCAACTCCAGAGGAGATGCCAAGGAGAGGAGGTGGAGCTTCGTCGGAGTCCAACTCTTGAAGCACTCCACCAAGATCCGAACCGGAATCAACCGAAGCCAAAGTCCAACTTTGGAGAGGAGGGCGCCAAAGAACTTCCAAAGTTCCGAACTCACTAAAGGGAAGAGGAGAGGCAATGGGCGAACATCCCTCTCCCTCTTTCCAGGAGTGGCGACAAGGGGGACAAGGGTGCAAGAGTTCAAGAGTTACGATGAGGAGGGAGGAAGGGGGTTTATATACCCATGAATAAGTGCACCTCTTCACTAGTGAAGAGGCACACCTCTTCATGAAGAGACACACCTCTTCAAGAGGTAAAACCCATTTCGCCCACTTCAAGTGCCATGCGCCCAAGTACATTCACCCACTCCAAGTGAGAAGCTCTAAGCTTCTCCCCTTAAGAAGATGTCCAACTTGGATTTGTCCACCTCAAGGAAATGCGCCAAGCTCACTCCAAGTAGCTTGCGCCATTCCATTTGGCCCATTGGCCCAAATGGCTTATTGAGCCCATTTGCCCTATTAGCCCAACTTGGTCTATTGGGCCCATTGGCCCAAATGGCTCATTGGACCCATTTGGCGTACTAGGCCCAAAAATAAGTTAGCTCCAAATGATTCCTTTCATCTCATCTAGCACAGTGGTGCTGATGGATTCTCCCAAACAGATCTGAGTTATCCAATAACTCAATCAATAGGCTACCCGATCAATACGAGAACCCAAGTTTCAAGTTGTGTGACCCTGTAGGTTCCTCAGACGTTGGCAGTGATGAACCGAGTCATCACAAGCAGTGATTGGCACCTAGCAGTGCATCCTTGCTACCCAAGTCATCGGAATGGATATCAACATCGACATCCCCATCATCGCAACAAGGTACCGATGCATTACAGTATCTTTGCCGAACTAATATCTGATTGGACAAAGTGTGTCACCACTTTATTTTCACCCAATCTCATGGTCATGACTAAATCAGGCTTTCACTTGGGTATGTTTGATGACTCTAAATTTCATCAAACTTTTCATACTCATTTGGTAGTCTTTTGAACCATAATCTTACTCTTTTGCTTTATTTTTGTACCTTTTTTTGCCAAATGCTTCGGAATCTACACCATCTTTGGTTTTTGATCAATTTCAGGCAAAAAAGCACCATTATCACCGGTTTTCTAGCAATCCCAATACATGAACGAGTTCTAGACATCAAGAGGAGTCTCCCCATCAAATTTCAAGTCAAAAGGATGCTCCTGGCACAAATACGGCACTGCCGTGTAAATCTACACGGTACCGTATTTCACCGCTTTCAACCAGACGAAAATACGGCGCTGCCGTATTTTGCCCCAGAACTTTCACGGTACCATATTTTGTGCTGATTTCATCCAGAAGACTTAAGTGAGAATACGGCACTGCCGTATAGAAGTACATGGTACCGTAATTTTTGGTGAACCAGAACAGAAAGTTTCAGCAGAAATACGGCACTACCGTGTGAAATTACACGGTGCCGTATTATTCGACGATTTTGACCAGAAAGTTTTGACAAAAATACGGTACTATCGTATTTTGGATAAAAACTCTCACGGTACCATATTTGCTGCCCAGAACTTACAGAAGGAAATTACGGCACTGCCGTAATCCAGATACGGTACCGTATTTTTAACCAGAATCGTGACTTTTTCAGGTCAATTCTTGCGCGGGCTATAACTTTTGATCCAGATGTCCAAATTGAGATCCGAAAGAAGTGGCAGACTCGTCTTTAAGATGAGAAGATGCACGAAGTGAAAGTATGAATTTTTATCATGAATCCAAGGAGAAATTTAGGGAGAGGCGTAATTTCTAGGGTTCATCGGTTCTCAGCCTAAAAACCACCTCCAGCCATGAAATTTGGCTTTGTCTGGTGAAGGAGAACACGCACCTCAAGTTCCAGAGCATTCGGAGTTGAATCGAAGGAGAAATCGACACAATAGTGGTGACAGCGCTGTTTAGAGCAAATTACGGGCTATAATTTTATTACAGCCCTGTTTTGTAATCTTTCTTCCCTCTTTTCAATTTCTTATCACTCTGAAACATGTTTCATTGTAATCCCTTCATCATCGTAGCTTAATCTTTCTTTGGGACATGGGGGTGTAATCTCTTTGTTTCTTAATGTCTAGAAAACCCTAATTTTGTCAAACTGATTTTATTATGATAATTTTACTCTTGTGATTGATTGATTCTTTAATTCTCCTTTGTGTCTTAATTATCAGCATGTTTTAGAATTTTGTGAAGTAGACCGAGAGGTTGATTGTTTGAAATTCAGAACCCAAGGAATTGTTGAGTTTGGAACTATCGTAAGAGATTAGGTAGTTCTTCGAATTCTGATTTTTAGTGATTTTATTGCCATGTTGAATTTTTGATACTTTGGATTGAGTTAATGTGTAGACTTGATTTGATATTGCAAGAGATTGAGTATCGAGTCGTTGGAAACCCTTGAGTAAATCCAGTGTTGAGATTTGGATGCACGAGAGTGATCTTTGAATCTCCACTTGAGGTGATCAACCTAGAATTCGGATGCACGAGAGTGATCCTAGAGTTCTTAGTTGACGATTTACTTATTCTCAGCATCGAATAGATCTTGCACGAGAGTGGGGATCGGTTCTCTGTATGGTTGTCTGCGCAAGAGTGAGACAATTTATTTATGAAGTAAATTATACCTTTATCATGATAGAATTAGATTGACAAATATTTATCTTAATCTAATCATTAGAAATTAAAGTAGATGAACCCCTAGTCCCAATTTCCTCTCTGATATTTTCTCCGTGTTCTTTTCGATAATTTGATTCACTATTTATCGATTGCCTAGCTAGCGAAAAATCGATTATTTAATGCTTGACAACAAGGTCTCTGTGGTTCGATATTATTTTATTACTTCGAGTATCCGTGCACTTGCGGACACAACAAGTTTTTGGCGCCATTGCCGGGGATCTTGGTTTTGTCAATATTGAAGATATCGAGAGTATTTCTAGACTAGGTTTTTGTTTTTGTTTATATTTTTTTTTTTACCTTTTGGTTCTTTTTGAAGCTTTTATTAAACCTGTTTTTCTTTATTATTCTGCAAAATCTGAACTTTTCTGACTGTCTACATTTGCATGGGCAGAAATCTCAGATCAGGACCATTAATTACACTTGATCCTGAAATTAATAGAACTCTTAGACTGCGCAGGAAATTGAGATTTGTAGAATAAATAGAAGAAGAATCGATCATGGCTGAAAGAAGGACATTGCGTGACTATGCAGCCCCAAATACACAGGGAATTCATTCCAGCATCACTAGACCTACTATAGATGCGAACAGATTTGAGATCAAGCCAGCGTTCTTATCGATGATTCAACAGAATTAGTTTGGAGGATCTCCTTTGGAAGATCCAAACCAACACTTATCCCTTTTCCTTGAATTCTGTGACACCATAAAGATTAATGGCGTATCTGACGATGCCCTCAGACTAAGACTGTTTCCTTTTTCTCTCAGGGACAGAGCAAAAGCCTGGCTTCATGCACATCCAACTGGAACGTTCACTACCTGGGAGCGCTTGTCAAACGCCTTCTTGCAAAAATATTTTCCTCCTAGTAAAATGATTCAGTTGAGGAACCAAATCACAGGCTTTGCCCAGAGAGATGGAGAATCAATGAGTGAAGCATGGGAGCACTTTAATGAGCTTCAACGGAAGTGCCCCCACCATGGAGAGGAAGACTGGGTTTTAATTCAGACTTTCTATAATGGTTTGCTTTACAACACACGCTTAACGGTTGATGCTGCTGCAGGGGGAGCTTTGATGAACAAGATTGTTGATGCAGCCCATGCCTTGATTGAGGAGATGGCGTTAAACCACAACTAGTGGGCTTCCGAGAGAGGAGTGCTTTATCGGCCTCCTCAGGGTAAGAACGATAGTGACGGTTGGCGTTCTCTTGCAGAAAAGGTAGATTCGTTATGTAACCGTTTTGATTCTTTCCAAATGCAAACCGCTGCTGTATCTTCCATTGTTTGTGAGGTTTGTGGGAACAATGGGCACCATGCAAGAGAGTGTAAAATCATTATTGATAAAGGTGAGAAACAAGTGAACGAAGTGGGGGGCTACAACCAAGCTAGATCTAGTGACCCTTACTCCAATACTTACAATCCGGGTTGGCGCAACCATCCTAACCTGTCTTGGAAAAGTAACAATCAAACTAGTGGGAAAAATGATAATAGGGGGTATAATCAGAGACAATCAAACCAGAGTCAACCCCAAAAATCTAGTTTAGAAGAGATGTTTGAGAAATTCATGGGTAAGCAGCTAAGCAAAAATGATGAGATGGAAGAAACCCTTAAGCAGATAAACTCTAGGTTGGATGGTGTTGTTGCTCCTAGTAAGATGTTAGAAACCCAGATAGCACAGCATGCTAGTACTTCATATAGACCCCCAGGGAAATTACCTGCCAAACTTGAACCCAACCCTAGGGAATATTGCAATGCTGTCACAACTAGAAGTGGAAAACAATTGGATGATCCTAGGGAGTCTCTTGATGATGATGAGGTAGAGCCCAGACTTGAACTTAGGAGTGAACTAGTTTTGGAATCACAACCTGCACATAAGCAGTCCCAAACTAGTTTATCACCTCACAAGGGTGATGAACCTAAAGGTGATTTGCCATGTAAGGTTGATGATTCTAAAACTAGTTCACCACCACCCTATAGGCTACCTATTCCTTTTCCCCAAAGGATTGTGCAAGCTAACTTAGATAGGCGGTTTGGGAAATTTTTGGAGGTTTTGAAAAAGTTATATATTAATATTCCTCTCATTGATGCTATTTCTCAAATGCCTACATATGCAAAATTTTTAAAATAAATATTATCTAATAAGAGAAAAATAGAAGATTATGGCACTGTTGCTTTAACTAAAGAATGTAGTGCCATCATTCAAAACAAGCTACTACCCAAATTGAAAGATCCAGGTAGCTTTTCTATTCCTTGTTCTATTGGGAGTGTTACTTTCGACCTAGCCTTATGTGATCTCGGTGCTAGTGTTAGTCTAATACCTTTGTCTGTATGTAGGAAACTGAACATTGGAGAGCTCAAACCAACCTCAATGTCTTTGCAACTTGCTGATTCATCAGTAAAGTATCCGGTTGGTATTTTAGAAAATGTTCCTGTTCAAATTGGTAAGTTTTTCATACCCGCTAATTTTATAGTTCTAGATATGGAGGAAAATTCAAAAAACCCTATTATACTTGGTAGACCTTTTTTGGCCACAGTTGGAGCTCTTATTAATGTGAAAAAGGGAAAATTGACATTTGATATTTGTGGTGATTTAAATGAATTTGACTTAACTGATCCTTTAAAAAGGGCATCACACTCAGAGACATGTTGTAGCATAGAAACCGTTGATGAGGAGGTTGTTTGTGACATGCATATTTTATTTGAAGAACCTTCTGAATTTGATACATTTTCTGAGTGTGCTAATCAAGAATTTCAGGAAAGGGCAGCAAAGAAGAAGAAGAACAGACGAAGGGGGAAAGGAATATCAATATTGCTTGAAGATGTAAAAAGGCTCATAAATAAATTTGGATACTGTTTCAAGTTTGAGCCTTATGTTCTTAAGAGCCCTGAACGAGACATAGAGAAATCAGGATGGCCACCAAAGACACAACCACGATCAAATCTGAGTGTTAAACGGTCAAGCTAATGACCATAAATTAGCGCTTCTTGGGAGGCAACCCAAGCACTTTTACTTTAGCTTGTTTTCTTTTACTTTATTTTTGTTTTGATCTTTCTTAGAACTAATTTTTCTTTTCCTTTTGTAGGTGAAAAAAAAAGAAAAAAAAAGAAAAAGAGTCTCTGGTGGTTCGAACCCGAAGACACAAATGATGATTGAGTCTGACACAGACTAATAAACCTCTGTGAGTATTTTCTTCCTACTCATTTGCATTCCATCCTTTATATTTTTCCGATAATTCATGTGTTCAAATGGAAGATGAATACTTCAAACTTCTTGTGCTCACATGCTCACATGCCACAGATCCTCGCCTTTTGATTTCATTGATAGATATTTCGATTTGGTTGTGTTGACATAATATGATGATGATGTGTAGAAAGATTTTTTCTGAAAATACTACAAACACCATGCCAAAATTTTTAATGAACTATCATGCATATCAATTTCTGGAAATTAGAAATAGATTTTATATGTTGAATTTATTTCTCTGATATAATCTATTTGTTGGAAATTTTTCATTAATTGATGCATGAAATTCTAGGTAAATGCATTGTTTAGTCAATGCAATCTTGAAGTGAAGTAATTCTTTTGAATAAATGAGCATATTTGCACATGTTATTGAGTTGATATCAAGTGATTAATCTAGTTAATCTTTATAATCTTTTATGTTATTTGTTGGGAAAAAGAGAACCAAATCCATGAGAAAGGATGACTCCCCTACTTGGCACTGCATAAAATTAACAGTGGGACCTAAAGACATGGGTTGAAGGCCACAAAAAGAAAAAGAATAACTCCTCTTCTTGGCATTGAATTTACAATGGTACCTAAGACAAGAGTTGAAGTTCATTGCAAAAGTGTGTATCTATGTAGATGTATGCCATGAGAGAGTTCCTTTGACATTAACTCCTTTGTCTCAAGAAAATTCTTTCTACCTATGAGATATGAGTTCTATTATGTGTGGTTATGTGACCAACATACTCTAAATTCGTCATCGGAAAAAGGATGGTAATCGATTTAGAGAATGTCAAGGACAAATAAAAAAAATGAGTGGAAAAAGATTTGGAGATCCTATTCCTGTAAATGAAAACATATTGGATGAAAATCTCAAAAACAAGATTAATTCATGAGGTTGAAATTCTATTTCTATGCATATTGCGAAATTTTATTCGATTGAACTCTTGAGTCTTAAAGATTAATTTCAAAGGATGAGGTATTTACTTGGAAACTTTGTGTGGGATTAACGAAACTTTCTATGGATGATTATATTTTAGAAATTTATTCGTCATGTGAAAATTTATTTCTACTTGGTATTGATTTCTTTATTTGCTTGAGGACAAGCAAAGTTTGAGCCTTATGTGTTTGATGACTCTAAATTTCATCAAACTTTTCATACTCATTTGGTAGTCTTTTCAACCATAATCTTACTCTTTTGCTTTATTTTTATACCATTTTTTGCCAAATGCTTCGGAATCTACACCATCTTTGGTTTTTGATCAATTTTAGGCAAAAAGGCACCATTATCACCGGTTTTCGAGAAAACCCAATGCATGAACGAGTTCTAGACATCAAGAGGAGTCTCCCCATCAAATTTCAAGTCAAAAGGATGCTCCTGGCAAAAATACGGCACTGCCGTGTAAATCTACACGGTACCGTATTTCACCGCTTTCAACCAAACGAAAATACGGCGTTGCCGTATTTTGCCCCAGAACATTCACGGTACCATATTTTGTGCTGATTTCATCCAGAAGACTTAAGTGAGAATACGGCACTGCCGTATAGAAGTACACGGTACTGTAATTTTTGGCGAACCAGAACAGAAAGTTTTAGCAGAAATACAGCACTACCGTTTGAAATTACACGGTGCCGTATTATTCGATGATTTTGACCAGAAAGTTTTGACAAAAATATGGCACTACCGTATTTTGGAGAAAAACTCTCACGGTACCGTATTTGCTGCCCAGAACTTGCAGAAGGAAATTACGGCACTGTCGTAATCCAGATACGGTACCGTATTTTTAACCAGATTCGTGACTGTTTTAGGTCGATTCTTGCGCAGGCCATCACTTTTGATCCAGAGGTCCAAATTGAGATCCGAAAGAAGTGGCAGACTCGTCTTTAAGAGGCGAAGACGCAAGAAGTGAAAGTATGAATTTTTATCACGAATCCACGGAGAAATTCAGGGAGAGACAGAATTGCTAGGGTTCATCGGTTCTCAGCCTACAAACCACCTCCAGCCACGAAATTTGATAGAGAGCTTCGTCTAGTGAAGGAAAACATGCACCTCAAGTTCCAGAGCATTTAGAGTTGAATCGAAGGAGAAATCGACACAACAGTGGTGACAGCGCTGTTCAAAGCAAATTACGGGCTGTAATTTTATTACAGCCCTGTTTTGTAATCTTTCTTCCCTCTTTTCGATTTCTTATCACTCTGAAACATGTTTTATTGTAATCCCTTTATCATGGTAGCTTAATCTTTCTTTGGGACATGGGGGTGTAATCTCTTTATTTCTTAATGTCTAGAAAACCCTAATTTTGTTAAACTGATTTTATTATGATAATTTTACTCTTGTGATTGATTGATTCTTTAATTCTCCTTTGTGTCTTAATTATCAGCATGTTTTAGAATTTTGTGAAATAGACTGAGAGGTTGATTGTTTGAAATTCAGAACCCTAGGAATTGTTGAGTTTGGAACTATCGTAAGAGATTAGGTAGTTCTTCGAATTCTGATTTTTAGTGATTTTACTGCCATGTTGAATTTCTGATACTTTGGATTGAGTTAATGTGTAGACTTGATTTGATATTGCAAGAGATTGAGTATCGAGTCATTGGAAACCCTTGAGTAAATCCAGTGTTGAGATTTGGATGCACGAGAGTGATCTTTGAATCTCCACTTTAGGTGATCAACCTAGAATTCGGATGCACGAGAGTGATCCTATAGTTCTTAGTTGATGATTTACTTATTCTCAGCACCGAATAGATCTTGCACGAGAGTGGGGATCAGTTCTTTGTATGGTTGTCTACGCGAGAGCGAAACAATTTATTTATGAAGTAAATTATACCTTTATCATCATAGAATTAGGTTGACAAATATTTATCTTAATCTAGTCATTAGAAATTAAAGTAGATGAACCCCTAGTCCCGATTTCCTCTCTGATATTTTCTCCGTGTTCTTTTCGATAATTTGATTCACTATTTACCGATTGCCTAGCTAGCGAAAAATCGATTATTTAATGCTTGACAACATGGTCTCTGTGGTTCGATATTATTTTATTACTTCGAGTATCCGTGCACTTGCGGACACAATAGTATGGCCATACACTTTCAGTCATGCAACCATAGGGGGCCCGTGGATATCAAGCTTCCCGTAGGAAGGTGCAAATCCTATGTCTGTCCATTGATCTTCTCATATGGGTCGTGACATACCCAATGACAACCGTTATGACCTCCCTGCTACGGCGAGGCGTTAGTTTGTATCAAAGTATGCCCCTAACCATATAGAAGAGTCAATGACCTCAAGTCAAGGGATCAATGCATCTCCTATCACATGTGAGCTTAACTCATGACACCAAGTTAAAGCCTCACAACGGGTCGGTCCAGTATATCGACCACTGATATACCCATATGCCTGCGTTAGCACCCCGTGCGTAACCAGCCCATATACCAGTCTCACATGTACCAAAGCTGTCCCTTATCCACTCAGGTACTCGACTGGGGACACACCGTTTGAGCACAGATACAATCTGTCTCCAAGGACATTATTATCCATGTACATAATCACAGATGTAAACATAGCATAATAACGACAATGCCATAATGATATATTAAATATCAATGTCAAGTAGTACAAGATGGACCAACAAAGGGTCCAAGGGCATATACACCAACAGTAATCTCTGTTATGATACTTTTTTTCCATATCGATACATGTGTTCAATGATATTGTGATTGAAAATGATCTAATGATTATTTGCTAAACTTGAAGATTTCACTATGCCGATTTATCCTGATAATATTTGTGATTTATTTTGATTCTGGATTGTCTTTTCAGTTTCATGCTGATGCATTGATATGATTAATACTTTTTCTGATAAAGTATTATTTTGTTGTTCTTGCTAATTCTAATACAAATGAGATATAATGTTTTGCTGATGCTTTGTGAAGATATTTTGATGAATATTTTTGGACACTAATGCTGTTATTAGATTTATTCTAAAAGCTTTGAATGATATTGTATTACTCCTAATGACATGCTCTTTTTGTGATCACAAGTGTGATAATTGTGATAATGTTGTGAACTTGTGATCGGCTTGAATAAACATTGAGATTGATTTCATGCATGTTATGAAGTTGTTATGATATGTTGAATGCATTACCTCATTATGATATCTTTTATGATCCTGTCCAATCATTCTAAGCTTCTGAAAACTTATGATTGGAATGTTTGAGAATGTTGAATTGATGCGTCACGCATCGGAAATTGAGTAAAGATTGCATGTTAGTGGTGTACACATGTTTTTCTATTGAAGCATATAGACTTGTTCATTCATTCGATGATGTCATATTATTTGTTGGGTGATGATCACAAGTGTGAAGTTATATAGAAAAAAAAGAAAAAAATGGAGAACAAAAACAAGAGTTCTCTCTCAAGTGAGACATGCAACTCCTCTAACCTAGTAATGCACAAAGTAGCTAGGGCGGCAGTCGACCCATGTTTGTGTTTCATGCAAAATGTGCATAAACAGTCATGAGTTCATTGTGCACACCTAATGAAACTTAGTTGAATAATCGGGGCAGCAATCCACCCATTGTTGTGCTTCGTGTTAGTAGGCTAGAGGAAGTTAGGTAAGCTCTAAATCTATTGTTGGTTGAGTAACTAGAGCGGAAATCCATCCATGATTGTGCTTCACGTCAAAAGATTGTCAAAGATTTAGAGAGCTAGTCTTGCTGCTAAAAATAAATTGAGAGATGAATAGAACCATAATGTTATCAAGTTTTGACTAGTGATAATACATTTGTGTTCGACCCCAACATTTGATTTTGTATGAATTCAAATTGTCAATGTAGTATGTATGCTAGATTAAATTTTTGTATGCTCCTAGCTGAATGCCTAGTCATCTAAAGATTATGGGACCTACTTGATTCAATTCTTGTCAATAAACTCATCATCTGATTTCTCAAACTAGATCATAGTTTGCTCATGGAGATATTTGACTTGGTTGCATGCTTTCAGCTAGAAAAACTTCTTCCATACCTGATATGTGTTTCATCTTGTTTTATTGCTTGATGAAAAGAAAAGATTTAAGTGTGGGAGATTTTGATACCTTGTATTTTGATAGCATTTTCCGATTTCATTTTTCTCAAAACAAGGTATATTCTAGTGTTTTTATGTAATATTTTGGCTTATTTACTTACTTGTTTCGGAATGTTCACCTTTTCTTGAATTTATTGAAATGTAGGTGAAATCACTCAATTTCTGGAGCTTTATGGAGAATCTAAAGCAATAGAGTGATTTTTGGGGATGAGACAAGGCTACACAGCAAATTTGGTGTGAAACGGAGCTTTCCCTAAGAATCACGGCTAAGCCCTGATCACAATCACATAACATGATTTCTTGACCTCCTACTCGTTTTTACTTTGTTGGACCAATTATTTTAAAAAATAAGAATAAAAATAATAAAACAATAATACTTGATAACAAATTAAAAAATAAATAAAAATATAAAAATAACAAATATAAAAAGAAATAAAAAAGTGAAATTCGGATTTAAAAAAAAAAGAGAAAAAAGGGGGATTGAATAAGCAAAACCAAAATAGCAAAAATAAAAAATAAAACCAAGTCTGCGATTAAGAGAGGGGGGAATGAGTAAGCACATATTAAAAAAAATAGCAAAAGACAAAATCAAATAAAAATAATTAATAGAAAAATAGAATACAAAACTAAATAAAAATGATAATAAATTTTCTCCTTCCATCTCCTATATAAGAGAGGCTAGGCGCATGGAAGAGAGAACTCTCATGGCTAGATGAGAAGACTCTGCATAAGGAATATTTTCACGAGAATTCTAATCAGGTGAGCTTCCCCTATTTCCAAGTATCTCTATATCCCCATATTTCCTAAGATCTCTATATCCTCATATTTCCTGGTATCTCTATATTCCCATATTTCCTAGGATCTTTATATCTCCTATAATTCTTCCTAGGATCTTTATATCCATAAATTTTCCTAGGATCTTTATATCCCCTCATCGATGCTGCCGCTGTTCTAATTATGAAGACTGTGCAAGATTGCACATGTTGTTTGCTGCTCTTATCTGGATGAGAAAAAAAATTCTATGATCGTCACTTAAAATGCCGAAGACAGACGCTAGCATACGAAACCATCAACATCGAAGCCCTATTCATCTGCCGACTCCCTTACCACAAGAACTCCACATCCGACCGTTGGATTGTGCTCAAATTACACATGCATGCTCTCCTCATGCCAGCGAACCCATAGCCTAAAGGATATGTTCATTCGACCCTCGGATCAACAAAATTGAGCGATTTCGTGCGAGTGACCTTATTTCTACCGATCTCTTCAATTCGTCGCTGATACTTCACCGTAAGGCAGCAAACTCCAGCCACGAGTGCCTCTAGACATAGCGAAGGTACCCCTGAAGTTGATTGGATGGAGGAGTAGAGAGCGGCCGGCGGCAACGAACCCTAGTTTCATCCGCCGCCGCCATCAATGGGGGAGACAAAGGAATAAACAAACGGCTGAGATTCATTCATTTTTTTAAATCCAACGGTCCAGATCCAAATCAATTCAACGGTCCTGACTCATTCAATTCAAATCGGACGACTTAGATCGCTCTGATCAAATAAATTAAATCCGATGGCTGAGATTGATCTACTTCAAATCAATGGTTCATATTCAAATCATATCGATGGTCCAGATTACTTCATGAGAAATCGCATGGTTGAGATCAATCGGATCAAATAAATTGAATCCGACGGATCAAATTCATTCAATTCAAATCAATGATCCAGAACTGAATCAGAACCAACGGTGTAGATCACTTCATGCCAAATCGGATGGCTAATATCAATCTAGTTTAAATAAATAACTACAACGGTTGTAATTCGTCCTCTTCAAATCGATGGTCCAAATTTGAAATAAATATGACGCTCTTCACCATTTCAAGCTTAATCAGACGGCTCAAATCAATTTGATCAAATAATTTGAAACCAACGGCTATGATTCATCCAATTTAAATTAACAATCCATATTTGAATCAAAATCTATGATCCAGATTACTTCACATGAAATCAGACGGTCAAGATCAGTTTGATCAAATAAATTAACTCCAACGGTTGAGATTCGTCCATTTCACATCGACGGTTCAGATTCAAATTCAATCGAAGTTCAAATCTGAATATAAAATAAATGAACCGTGGAGAATGATCGGAGCATATCTAGGTCAATTGATTGACTTTTAACATGATCAAAGTGTTGGTCCCTACTATATTGAACCTGATCTTTCCAAATATGTTATTGAATTGTTGATTCGAGACCCGTATTAATACAAATCTGTGAATTTAAATGAATGGTCGTGATAAATCCGGTCTGAATATAAATCAATGGCTAAAATTAATCTGAGCATATATAGGTTAATCCGTTGACTTTTGACATGATCAAAGAGTTTATCCCTATCAAATCGAACTTTATCTTCCCAAATATGATATTGGATCTCTAATCTAAGACTTGAATTGAAGTAGATATACGAATCTAAATGAATAGTCATGATGAGTTTGATCTAAATATGAAATCAATTGCCGGAATTGATCTGAGCATATCTAGGTCGATTGGTTGACTTTTGACATGATCAAGGTGTCGATCCTACTAAGTCAAACCCGAACTTTTCAAATATGATATCAGATTTTTGATTCGAATATTGGATTAAAGCAAATCTATGAATTTAAATCAACAGACAAGAGAAGATCAAATATTTGATGGCTGAGGATAATCTGAGCCAATTGAAATTGAAATATCAACAAGCCATCAAGGTAGGACATCTTTTAAAATTAAATATCCAATAAGTCATCGAGGCCGGATAAAGAATATATGAAAATCTTAATTTTCACAATAAAGTATTTTTTGGGAGGTGCGTTCGTCGACGTTTACTGTCGGGGTGTAACTCCTCAATATGATGTGTTTATTAAGACTGAAATATCAAACAAGCCATCAAGGACGATGACTTTGCCCAATAAGCCACTGAGGCCGGGTGTATCTTTCAAACTGAATATCCAACAAGCCGTCAAGGTCAACTAGCATTACCCAACAAGCCGTTGAGGCTAGGTATCTTTCAAATCAAAATATCCAATAAGCCATTGAGGACGAGTATTTCTCAAATTCATTATTCAATAAGTTATTGAGACCGGATATCTTTCAAATCAAAATATCCAATAAGCCATTAAGGTCGGGTATTTCTCAACATGATTATCCAACAAGTCGTTCAGACCGGATATCTTTCAAATCAAAATATCCAACAAGCCACTAAGGCCGGATATCTTCCAAATCAAATACCCAATATGTCGTTGAGGCTGTTGGGAAAACCCGGGGATATTTTACAATTTTAAGAGATATAAATTACACAAAACATTGCACAGCAGAAGCAATATCCCTGAAATAAGCCGGTCCCAAAAACCCAGTGAAGATCGCAAGCGAGGGAGTCGACATGATGAGATAGAAAATACCTTGAGCAAGGCGAGGCTGATGTCGAAGTAGGTGCCCAAGTGTGCGCCCTCTACAGTCTTGCACACACGGTTCACCTCGAGTCCTCTTCTTCCACGCCCGGTGCTAGCCTCGGGAAGAAGATCCAAGCCTTGTGCTTATTCCTCAAGCCTTGCGCCACCTCCAAGGTATATGCGCCAAGAGGAAGATGAGGAGAAGGAAGTCGCCAAGCAACACCAAGTTCCTCATGCCAAGAGGAAAGGAAGATGAAGTGTTCTCGGCTAGGGTTGGATGGAAGATAAGTGCGCCACTACCTCTTGCTCTCGCCTCTCTCTTGTGATCACGCCTTCAAGATTAATTGTGTGTAAAGAGGGGCATCTAGGGCCTCTTATATAGTGCAAGAGGCAGTCTAATGTGTGGCCACAATTCAAATCAAGTGGGCGGCTAGGAGAGGATGTAGGAGAATTAATAAAGTTAATCAAATCCTAATCCAATTAGGACTCTAATTGATTCAAACAATTAAATCCTAATCCAATTAGAATTCTAATTATTTAAACAATTAAATCCTAATCTAATTAGGATTCTAATTAATTAAATAAATAATTAGTCCTAATCCAATTTGGATTCTAATTAATTAACCCATATGATTAATTTCAAACCATAGGCATTAACTCTAGTCTAACCAGGGTTAAGCACATGCCTCCTTTCTCCTTCTCCTTAAGCCCAGTAAGCCCAACTTTATGATGGGCCCAGCCCAAGGTCCATTATGCATGTTAACCAAGCCTTGGATCCAATCCTATTTAACCCAAGGTCAAACTAGGCTAACCATGGTTAATATGCCATAAATGGAAGTTGGTTCCAATGAATTTCTTCCATCTCATCAGGCCCATTGGCGCTGATGAAATCTCCAAAATAGATCTGAGTTATGCAATAACTCGATCATAAGGCTTCCCGATCAATACGAGAACTCGAGTATCAAGATGTGTGACCCTGTAGGTTCCTCTGACGCTGGCAGTGCTGACCAAAGGTCACCACAAGCAGTGAGTGGTACCTAGCAGTTCATCGCTGCTACCCAGGTCATCGGAATGGATATCGACATCGACATCCCCATCATCGCAATCAGGTACAGATGCATTACAGTCTCTTTGCCGAACTGATATCCGATTGGCCAAGTGTGTCACCACTTGTTTTTATCTAATCTCATGGCTATGACTAAATCAGGTCTAACCTGGGTATGGCCATACACTTTCAGTCATGGAACCATAGAGGAGCTCCATGGATATCATGCTTCCCTTAGGAAGGGGCAAATCCTATGTCTGTTCATTGACCTTCTCATATGGGTCGTGATATGCCCAATGATAACCGTTATTACCTCCCAACTACGGCAAGGCGTTAGGTTGTATCAAAGCATATCCCTAACCATATAGAATGGCCAATGACCTCAAGTCAAGGGATCAATGCATCTCCTATCACTTGTGAGGATGACTTGTGACACCAAGTCATTGCCTCACAGCGGGTCGGTCCAGTACATCCACCACTGATATACCCATATGTCTGCGTTAGCACCTTGTGCCTAATGAGCACATATACTAGTCTCACAAGTACCAGAGTTGTCGCTTATCTACTCAGGTACATTGACTGGGGACAATCATTTGAGCACAGATCAAATCTGTCTCCAAGGACATTATCATATAAGTACATAATCGCAGATGTAAGCAAATATAGATAATGACAATGCCAGAATGATATAAAATATCAACGTCAAGTAGTACAGTAATGGACCAAAACTAGGTCCTAGGGCATATACACCAATAATCTCCCACTTGCACAAATATCTTGAGGTTGAGAAATCTCAACCCCATATCTCTAGCCTTGGTCAATGGGTCTGCCAGATTGTTCTCTGTGTCAACTTTGCTAATCTTGACATCACCTCTGTCTATGATCTCTCTGATCAGGTGAAATCTCCTGAGTATGTATTTGGATCTTTGATGAGACCGTGGTTCTTTGGCTTGTGCAATTGCTCCATTGTTATCACAGTAGATTTCAATGGGATCCACTGCACTGGGAACCACCTGAAGTTCAGAAATAAACTTCCTTATCCAAACAGCTTCTTTGGCTGCCTTAGAAGCTGCCACATACTCAGCCTCGGTTGTAGAATCAGCAATGGTGGATTGCTTGAAGCTCTTCCAGCATACAGCGCCTCCATTCATTTTGAACACATAGCCAGCCTGCGATCTGAAGTCGTCCGAGTCAGACTGGAAAGACGCATCAATGTAGCCCTGCATACTGAGCTCTTCCTGTCCCCCATAGACTAGGAACAAATACTTAGTTCTTCTCCAATACTTTAGGATGTTCTTTACAGCCACCCAGTGCAGCATTCTAGGATTGGATTGGTATCGGCTGGTTATGCTCACAGCATAAGCCACATCTGGTCTAGTACACAACATTGCATACATCTGGATTGGTATCGGCAGGATGTTCTTTAAACCTCTATCATGAAAGTAGTTAGGGTTCAATCGAGGGAAACATAGTTTTTCATAGAACTTAATGGGTTTGCTTAAATCGTAGGCCATGAAAGTACGAGATCGATTTAAGTAAACACCAGGTTGTGCTACTGAAAGGGGGCAACCTGTACTTTTGGATAATCTCCTTATGTAAAATGAATAACTCATGCATCAGTTAACTTCAGTTTAGTTAGATCAGTTAACATGGTGAATTCTGTAGTCCAGATATCTCTCTTATTTAGACACCCTTCGTGTTTCTGGCATTGCTTTTCTTACCCTGATCGTAGTTTAATTAGATAACATGTTTCCTAAAGCCTCAAGTTTGGATTGCATAACTTCTAAAAATCAGAACTGTTTATACTTAACCTTGCTCTCTATGGGACCGACATCTTTTGTATTACTTCGATAACACCGTGCACTTGCAGTGCATATCAACCTTCCTCCTCTCACGTTACGAACTACGAACACCATCGATCCCAAGAAGCTTCATCCATCACCTCCGACCAAGTAGGACATTAGTCTTTCACTCGTTGACACTCAAGTACACCGCTGACCCAAGGAGCTTACGCATAATAGTTGATGCCACCGACTCCAAGCCAGACGCCTTTCCTCCTCTTGTCACCACCAAAGTAGACCATGGAGCTCGCAGTCATCATTCTCTTAGTCTCACGACCCACAATCATCTGCTTTGTTTCCTCTAGTGGATGGTTCTCTCGTACTTTCCTCTTCCTTCACTAGCAATGCCATATTTTTGTTAGATTAATGGAAGTAAAGCTCTAGAATTCATTTAAATTTGTAATTGCTATCCCCGTAAGATCTTCTATCAAAATAAGTTAGATCAGCTCAGATTGAGAAAGAACAAGCACATAAAGATCTAGAATGGCTAGAATATCCTATATACGAGTAACACATAACTAATACACATATACAAGTGTAAGTATAGGCAAACCTTACATATTAATTTGAAATCCATTAAAAGCCCCTAAAACTTGGATTGGCGAGCTTTAAGTACAATGTTAGAATTCAGAATCTGAATTTGCCATGGAAATTGACATCAACAGGAGAGTTTGTTCAAGTTTACGCTAACGCTAGTTTATTTAACAATCTAGTTGTAATTAAAATAGATATGTAGAAAAATCAAATTACTTAAAGTCTAATGGCATCACGTGTGTGATTCAAATACAGTTAAAATGGTTTCTTATTAAAGCAAATTTTTTTGTAATGAACTAAAAAATTTTAATTGTAATGTACAATTTATTCTTTTGGTTAGATGGTATAATTATATGTTTCAATTTAATTCCACTTTAGTATGTTGTACATAAGACTCTGTGTGTAATAAATATTAGGAAGCATCTTGTAAATTTGTTTTAGAATTAGTCTGCTTAATAGCATAGCATAACTATTTAGCTAAATACCTTCGAACTTTCTAACCAGCTACTTTTTAGCGAGCATTTTTTCAATCAATAAAAGCTAAAACTTTTAGCCCTGCCAAACTGGCCCTAAGTCATTTCAACTTTGTTTAGTACAATTAAAGTAATCAACTAAGTATATGAGATATCATTTTAGTTTTTTTTTGCATGCATAATAATTTGGTCAAAGTTGAGTGGAGAATTAATAATAATGATGTTTTTTTTTATGTTTTTCCAAATTTTTTATGCTATTATGTTTTTCCAAATTCCATTTTGGAAACATATGATATTCGCAAACCACAATACAAAAAACCTCAAAAGAGAGTGTATGGACTCTCTTTAACAATTCTTTCAAAGAGGTAGAAGGAAGATTGAGCCTTTAGATTGCTTCTACATCAAATCAACTCGAATATAGAAAAAGGAAGAAGAAGCCTACCTCTTTGGCAAAATCTGCAATAATAAAATCATAAATTTGTAATAATATGTTTATACTTATAACACAGCTTAAAGGGTTTGCAAGTTAGTGGGTTTGCATGCTAATGGATGCCAACTTAAAAATCAAGTTAAATGTGACAAATCTTTCCCTTAACTTAAATTTTCTTCACCATAGTTAGACCACTTGCTCTGTCTTCTGCAAATAAACTCAAATGTGAGAAACACAAAACAAGTCCAAACAATGCTCGAGCTTACCATAAAAAAGAGATTTAGTTAATACATCAACTAGATTATCTACAGCACAAATCTTCTTAGCTAAAGTTTTTCCATGAGAGATAATATCACGAACATAATGATATCGGACATCAATGTATTTTGCTCTCTCATGAAACATTTGATATTTAGTCATATGGATGGCACTTTTACTATCACAATGGACAATTATTTTTTCATACACTAAATTGAGTTCACCACATAGCCCTTTTAACTAAATGGCTTCCTTGATTGCTTCAACTATAGAAATATACTTTGCTTCTGCAGTGGACAAAGCAATATTACATTGCAAACTAGCTTTCCAACTTATAGTAGTATCTCCAAGTGTGAATATATAACTAGTAATGGATCTTCTCTTTTCAAAATCACCTACATATATGAGTCAAAATAACCGGTAATAGTGCTCTCGTTCCTTTTAATATTCAAACAAGAATTTGTAGTACCATGTAAATATCAAAAAATTCATTTCACTGCCTAACAATGCTCTTTAACGAGATTAGCCATATATCTGCAAACAACACTGATTCCTTGTCAATATTAGGTTAAGTGAATACTATAGCATACATAAGACTACCAACAACACAAGAGTAAGGAACACATGACATATATTTTATTTCATTATTTGATTGTAGTGACATAACAGTAGAAAGTCTAAAATAAGTAACTAATGGATTACTTACTAGTTTAGCATTCTTCACACCAAAATAACCCCAAAATTTTCTCAGCAAAACTTTTCGAAGACAAGAATAGTTTACCTAAGCTCTATCTCTTATAACCCCCAATCCCAAAATTTTCTTTGCTGTTCCTAAATCTTTCATTTCAAATTCCCCATCTAAATCTAATTTCAACTTGTTGATTTCACACATGTCCATAACTGCAATCAATGTATCATTGATGCCTTGTATTTTTATAGTACTTTTTAGTATGTTTTTATCTTAAAACAAGGCTAATTATGATGTTTTTATATCCCGTTTAAACTTATTTACTTTTTTGTTTCAGAATCTTCATCTTTTCTTGATTTTTGGAAATATAGGTGAAATCACTCAATTTCTAAAACTTTTTAAATATTCTAAAGCCACTGAGTGATTCCTGGTGATGAGATAAGGCTATATAGCAAATTTCGCTGATGCGCTCCTTCCCTAAAAATTTTGTCATGGGAGATGACCTCTTTGCTTCCTGGCGAGGAACCCTACAGTGGCGGCGGTGCTCTTGATTTCTCCCCCGATTCATGATGAAAAATTGCGATCCTGGCTTCAAATCTTCCCCTGGTATATAGGATGATTCTATGTTTTTAGATTTTGCGATTGTGCCCTGGTTTTCTTGAATTTTGCTTTGAGAAATCTAGCAACAGGGGGCGGCAAAAGACTTCGGATGCAGCGGCGGCTATTTCCCCCAAATTAATGGATTCACACCCTTGTTAAACTTTTAGTTCATTTCGTCACAGGGGTGCGATGATAAAAAAAATTCCAAATTTGACCTTCGAGCTCAAAATTTCATCATGATTCCGTATCCGGCCTCTTATTTCTTCAAATCCATTAAAAACAAGCATATTTTACCTGAAAAGTCAAAAAAAAAAGATGAGGTGTAGATTCCAAAATAATCGACTAAATTAAGTTTAAAAACAAGCAAAAGAGCAATAAATATGACTCAAAAAAGACTATACGATTAATAAAATTTACCATGAATTTTTTAGTCATCAAAATATATAAGGCTCAAACCCTTGCTTGTCCTCAAGCAACTCAAAACATGAATCAAAGTGTGTAAAGAAAATCTAAATGACTTCGGTTTACAAGAATAAGAGTTTTAAAAAAAATACATTGAAAAGGATTTTCAAAAGTTATAATCCAAGATGAGTAAGATTTTCATAATCCATGATATGGCATTCTGGCTCAACTTGTTTAAACAATTGTGAACCTTCTCTTAATCAATCCAATTTACCTTTCAAAAATAACTTTCACTTATCGATACCAAAGAATATTCTATAATTAACTCTTTAAAGCAAATTAGTCTTTGAACGGTTACCGACCCTTTCCTGTTAGCATGATAACATTATTCAAAGTATACCGTAAGATAGTGCAATATAACTCATAGCATAATTATAAGTAGTTAGTGGAGTTGTCCACTTGGCCTATAGTTTTCTCTTTTTTGATCCTTTTTTTTCACTTTATAGAGAGAACCGGTCATGGGCATGATATTTAAATCGTTATCAATCTTTCTTCTATAGGGTAGAAATAGAATTTTATAAATTTCCCTTTGTTACTTGATCGAAACAGATTTAAAGTATACCACAAGGTATAATATAATTCCTATGTATCACACCAGAGGAGTTGGAGCAAGGTATAATATGAAGTTTCGATATCTCTCAATTAGACACTCTTTCCATTTCCATCGTTGTTGTTTCCTATTTCTTTCGTTTAGAACTTCATTTCCAAAACACAAAAAATTTGGTTGCTTAGCTTCTAAATATCAGAATAGTTAGCACTTGACGCAGTTCCAGTGGGATCGATCTTATTGTATTACTTCGATAACGTAGTGCGCTTGTGGTGCATATATATCATCATCATAAAGCAATAAATATATAAAAGAGCCATCAATTAACATTCTAAAGTAAACACAACTATCATATTGACTTCTATAATAGTTGTGAATAATCATGAAAGAATCAAACCATTATACAATTGAAAAGGAGATAGTTTTAAACCATATGCAAGGTATCAATTAACCGTACTTTAATCAACTAAACAAAACTAGAATATAACTATACATAAATCAATTGGAAGCAAGACCAACAATATTCATGCATGTGACGAATCAAGGGTTCGGACAAACGAATGATATTCAGGATTTTGGTACTAGTACTAGTACCAAAATTTTGGTACTAAACACATGAACCATGATTCTTTATTACTAGTATCGGTACCAAAATCCAAAAATTTCTATTAGTACTAGTACCGAGTTAAGTTATTTCTAATACCAAGTGCAATAAAAATATTAACAATAGTCATTTTCCCTCCTAAGGTAAAATTAAGTTCCACACTCGGGTTGCCCAGTATCTTGGCACATCACTATTTTAGGTTACTGCATTTCATTGTAAACTTTGAACACCATCTTATTATTGAAACCACATATGGTAGTGCTAGAATTTAACTGCTAGTCTTTTTACATAGAAATATTATCCATGTGAAGCTTTGTAATCATATAAACATACTCTTTATTTTCTATCTCCACCACAATAGTTCTTTTTTTGCTTAAATTTAAAGGGCCTGCAATTTTTTTGTCACATTATTTCTTTACTAACTTTTTTTATGTAGTGGGTTTTATTTTATATTGCATCTTCACATTATGATTGCATGAGGACCGTTAGAGGAATTCCTTACATTTGGAGCAACATAGACTTGGTTCACTTTTAAACTCAAATATAGTTAATGACTTGTTTAGTTCTCATACTAAGTTTGCATGCGTGCTGTGAACTCCTTTATTATATATGCCTGAGTGTAAGGTTTTGCTACTATAGTCATCCACGTCAAAGGGAGTTTTAATTGTATTGCTTCCACTTTGACTGCATAAAAAATTTCAATTTTCAGATTAGTCATTTAGGAAACAAGAACCCAAAAAATTTCTAACTTGATCCATAAGAAGCATGTTATAAAAAAAAGCAAGAAAGAAAGTAAATTTGAAGTACTCTAATGCCAAGAATCTATAGGTATTTTTTCCTATAATTGTATTTAGATTCATGTATATACAATACCTCTTTTGGTATCTTGTAATTTTGATAAACATAATATAACCTTCTTGTAAGAGAGTTGAGCATGTAATCTCTACAAAACATCTCATCAGTCTCCTGCTCTACTTTATCTACAACAAATTTTTCTTTCATGATTTCAAAATATACTCTCTATAGTTGGCTACAATTAGAGTCTAGGGGATATAAGAGGTTTAGAATGGTGAGAAGCTATGATATCTGATCTTGCCATGGTGTAAAATTTGTATCATTGTACTAATCTAATTTGAATGTCTCCACATGAAATTGTACCATCATGTTAGGATTTAAGTTTGCTTGCATCATTAACATTACCTCTACAAATGTTAGAAACATCTAAAGTGCAATGTGGCTTAGAAATCATTTTGAGAAACACACATAGAGAGAATTATATTTTTTTTATAATTCTGAATACCACCATGAAGTAATTTACATTTTGAATAGTTAAGTCTAACTGATGCAACTATTCCTCAGTTGAATTGATGCAATTATTCACATACAACCACCAAAATTAATAATTATGGTATAGATTGAATCACCGAAGGTAGTGCTATCCATTTGCATCACCTCGAATTGAATTGAATTGGTTTGATTCAACCCAAATTTTTTTATATATTTTTTTAAAAAAAATTGAATTGATTTTATAAACAAATAATATTTAGCTAAACTGGCAAATGGCTCCAAGGTGCCATACAAGCAATTCTCTTATGAAGCGTTTGAAAGTTACAGTTACAATTTCCTTTTGCTTCCCATTGTCATTAAAGTGTGAGCAAACCCTTCTTAATGTGTTGAACAAGTTTTATGAGCACTCATTAGTAATGTCAACACAAGCTTTATGAGCACTCATTAATGCTGTCTTTAGTGCTTATTTTTATTTTTTATTTTGCAAATTGGAAACCTTGAAACACCGTGTAACCATTCACATATGAAAAACTGCTCTTTATGTCGCACTCAAATTTCTATACATTATTTTAGTGCGATATTAGGCTTTATAAATTTAAAATTGTTATAGCGAATTAAATTGATTTCTAAATTACAACAAGTGATTAACTAATTAAGTCATTTGAACTTTGTTTAGTATGTTTAATTTAATCTACTAAATATAGGATATATCATTTTAGTTGTTTTGGAATGGATAATATGTGGCTTATGAATATACCATAATAATCTATGTTAGTGGTAACAAAAAAAATGAAAATTTATTATGAAAACATAATTATTTAGTCACTTGAAAGATAATCCATGTTAGTGGTATCATAAAAACATTATATAACAGCATATTTGTTATTCAATTTAAGTCAACCACCAAAACATTTGTATTGTACAAATGTTAGAGATTTTTTAATTAATAAATCATTGTAATTAATTCTTTAAATTTACACATTGTTCTACCAGCAACACAATTAGGGTGAATTATATGTAATTTAAAACCCTTATTAAATCTAAAGTCACATTGATATGTTTTTATGTCAAGACCATTTCAATATCATTTTTAATTTTCCATTACTAAAAATAATGAATTACATATTAAAAACTAAAACATTTTTTGATTGATGGATAATCAATGCTAAAATACCTTGTATATGTGTAATTTCTTAAGAGACATATTGGTTTTAGAAAACCTACTCTGATCCCATATGTTGTGATAGATATATAGAATAAGATAGGCACATTTACGCTTAAGAAAATGTGAACATATAGTTAAAAACTTGAAAACATTGTCGCAAGTATGATATCACGTTCAATAATTCAATGTTTACTACATTCCTTATTTTAAATATGCATTCTTGAGTTTAATACAAAAGCTGTAGATGATAGGTGTTTGCTGTATGTATGCTCTTTTGTTTATGCATATTTAGAGAGAAGATTGTGTACAAGTAACTAAGAAGTGCTTTGGCATTTATGATAAATATTTATGTTATTAATTGATTTTAATTTTGCAATTAAATGCAATATAATTAAGTTTGTATGTTTCATACTTATGATTCATCCGTTAATAGTTTCTTTTCTACATCAGTTTAACAACAAAGTTACTTAAACAAGTGGAATTCAGAATCTAGAGTAAATCAAAGAAAGTAATCGTTAGGTCATATTCGGCACTAAGTTTACTTAAATTATGACTATGCAACCCCTTCGTCTTAGTCTTACACTTTTTTTTGTCGTGGCAATATTTCTTTCACCAACAATTGCTCGCGAACTTCCTTCTCCACCGCCTTCAAATAATGATCAATTGTTTAATATAATTTGTAAGTAATTATATCACTTTTTTTATTATTATCTTAATTGTCTTGAAAATTCTCGATTTTTATTTTTACAAATTCAAAAATAAATTTGCTTAGTGTTTTGTTTTATACCATATTAATAATCTTAACAATTCAAATATATATACATATATATGATATTTAGAATGTATTAAATATTCAATTGCTTGGAATTTTTGGCATAATGAATTTTGCATATTAAAATAAACTTAGATTTATACATTATTTAACTTCAATTTTTGTATTATACAGCTTCCACGTATCCAGGAGAAAAAGGTGGATACGAGTACATACTTTTGAAAGTGAATCCATTCTTATTGTCGACTTGCTAATGATTTGTCACCAACAATTTATTAAGCAATACTTGCTATGAAAGGTTGATTGTTGTTTCATCAAAATAAAATCAAATATTTATACATTATTTCAGTGAGATATTAGACTTTATAAAATTTAAATGGTTGTTAGTATGCATAATGAATTACATTGATTTCTAAACTACAACTGATTAACTAATCAAGTCATTTGAAACGAAAATGTAAACATCATTTTATTATTATTATTATTCTTTATTTTTGGACACGCATAACAGGTGGCTTTTGAATGTATAATAATAATCTATATTAATGGTAACTGGAACAAAAATAAGAAAAATTCATTAAGGAAACATTATTGTTTGTTCAATTCAATCCAACCTAGCTATATAAGTAATGGGGCATCATTATTAATACATGATTTTATAAAAACAATATGGCCTCCTTGGCCAAGCTTCTATTTCTAGCTTTTGCTGGTTGACGAAGTGCTGGTTGAAAAGATGCCGGCACTGAAGACGTTTTAAGCTATTTGGATGCACAACTTATGATTAGGTAATTCTATTCATAATATATATATATATATATATATATATATATATATATATATATATATATATATATATATATATATATATAATTCTTTAAATTTACAAGTTAAAATTATTTAGAACCCCTTATTAAGTCTAAGGCTACATTAATAAAAATGGGGTATTGTAAATTAAAAACTATTATGAATTATAAATTTACATGTTTTTATGTCTAGACCATTTCAACATTTTTTTAATTTTTCATTTATAAAAATAGTGAATTATAAATTAAAAACTAAAACATTGTTTAATTGATCAATGATGAATGCTAAAATAGCTTCGAGATATTTTATGAATATATTTTACTTTTAAAACATTGTTGAACCAAAATACCTTTTCAATTACAAAAATGTCCACTATGATTGAAATAGTTTAGAGAAGAGTAACTCACAAATCTTGCTTACAAAGAAAATATTAAAATGACTCATAAAATGTGTGTGTATATCAAAATTTTAAACAATAAATAAATATATTATTTTAACTTATTTAAAATAATAATATTTTTTTTATTTTTATCTAGTATTAAAATTCTGAATTATTTAAAATAAGAATAATTAAAATTTTAATGAAATCATGTGAATTACTTTTTCAAATAAGTAGAAGCTGCAAAAGTATCAAATTATAGCTTTACAAACTTCCGTTTTTTGCTTTTTTTTTTTTTTCTGCTTGCTTTTCATTACCATTACTCCATTTCATTGTAAACTTTGAACATCATCTTATTATTGCAACCATATATGGTAGCGTGAAAATCAAACCACTAGTATTTTTACATAGGAATACTATCTATGTGAAGCTTTGTACATCATTTCACTTCAATATTTGACTTCAATTTTTGCATTATACAGCTTCCGTGCATGTTCTAGGAAAAGATGGATAATACATGCAAATTTATGTATTCCTTACTAAGGTTGATTTCCTTTTCATCATAATAAAATCCAATTTTTATGCATTATTTGACTTCAATATTAGGGTTTAAAAATTTTAAATTGTTGTATCACATTTATTGATTGCATCGCATAATAGCATTCTACAATTTAATCAGATTAGTCACATGTTTTCTATTTTTCAATCTACTTGATTGCATCTAATTTACTTGCTTAATCTCCTGCCTTCGCTAAAATCGTTGCGTCCGCTCGAAAAAAATTTCTGTTGGGTTTCAACCTAGTGTCGTAGCATTAGCACACATGCAAAAGAATGTAGCACTGATACATGTGCAATGCATGCACGCTCAAGGGGAAAAACCACTCAAAAATGACAACTATAGTGATTTGAACCCACGACATGCAAACGCACGTAGGTTTTGGGCAAAAATGTTGACCAAAAAGTTTAGCGATCACTGCTTAATATTTGCAATCATTACTTAATATTTGCAATCATATATCCCATTTATATAAAATCTATACCTTTATTTAAGCTGTTGCATACACTTGCATAAATAATTGTTAAAACTCTTAATTTGATTTTAATCATTTGTGCATATTAGGCTAATTTTATATGTAATTTTATTTGCCTAAACTGCTTGCTAGACTATTCTACATATTAGTCTAATTTTATATGTAATTATATTTGCCTTCATAAAAATTATTTATTTATTCAAATTAAACATTAATACATAATATAACCTAATCATAATCTAATATTGTTTATTTAATAATTATAGCTTTGTCATAGTGCCACAATACATTTCCTATACATAACATATTAAATAGCTAACGAAGAATATTCTTCACTTAAACTTTAGAAGTTCAAGGCAACTGGTTTCACAAGATGGAAAGAACAAATAGGAATATGGCTAATAACACTTGGATTGTTTAGTGCCATTGGTGTAGATTATCCACTAAATAGATCCAATAATTATAAATCTCCCTCCTTAGATTCACAAATGCAAATAACTGATTCTACCCCTTCTTCTAAAACCTCAATGGAGACTGGCTTCCTTTGCAAATTCAAAATCCTTAGTCGTCTCTCTGATCTCGTATACGAGACATATAGGAAGTATAAGATAGCCAAAGATCTCTAGACATCTCTCATAAAAACTGATTAAAAAAAATTCAAAAACCCTCATAACAAACATTAGGTCAACATTGTTGAAAATCAACCATCCTTAACATCAACTCTAAGGTTAGTCAACTGGCGGGGTACTTATGAACAAAAATTATGATGATGCTTTGGAATTAATTGAGGACATGGCCCTCAATCACTATCAGTGGTCAGGAGAGAGGATTCAGTCAGTGCGAAATTCAGGGAAGTTTGATCTAACCATAATTAATTCCCTAGCAGCAAAAGTAGATTCACTTTCATCTAACCTTGATTCTATGAATGTTTCTACTTCTAACTCTGTGACTTGTGATGTTTGTGGAGTAACAGGGCATTCTTCTGATGAATACCACATCTTGAGCACTCCTTCTGAACAAGTTAATGCTATCGGGAACTTTAGAAATCAGAACGATCCATATGCGAGCACGTACAATCCAAGATGGAGAAATCATCCGAATTTCTCCTACAGGCTTAACCAAGGGCAAGTCCCTCTTGCAAATTTTTCTAATCCAAACTCTTCTTCTAATTTCAGGCCTCCTCCCGGAATACAACATCCATCTGCCAAGCAAAGACAGCCAAACCCGCCTCACAGGTCAAGATTAGAGTTGGTGATGGAGAACTTTATGGCCAATCAGATGAAGCAAAACGACAACATGAATGAGCATATTCGCCAGTTGAATTTGCAAATGGAATCCATGTCCACGCATTTGAAGACCCTAGAAAATCAAATTAGTCAACTTATTCAGCAAGCGACGATGTAACTTTAGATGCTTCCATCGGACCATCGACAATGCCGTACAAAGCCTTCCACCTTTCGACATAGCTAAAAATTCTTCTTCTCAACATAGTCGACCTTCCTCCTCTCGCATTGTGATTTGCCAACACCATCGATCCCAAGTAGCATCATCCATCACCGCCGACCAAGGAGGATGTCAATCTTCCTCTCGTTGACACCCGTGTAGGCCGTTCACCCAAGGAACTTATGCTAAATTGTTGACACCACCGACTTAGAGCCAGATGCCTTTTCTCCTCTTGTCACCACCCAAGTAGGCCATGGAGCTCACGGTCATCATTCTCTTAGTCTCACGATCCACAATCATCTGCTTTGTTTCCTCTAGTGGAAGGTTCTCTCATACTTTGCTCTTCCTTCACTAGCGATGCCATTTTTTTTGTCAGATTAATGGCAGTAAAGCTCTAGAATTCATTTAAATTTGTAATTACTATTCTGATGAGTTGCATTTACATCATATTTTTGCCTGTATTTTATATGATAATTAGGCTTGATTTTATGATTTTATACAATTTTTTAGTGTTTTTACTTCATTTGGTATGGAATATTCACTTTTCTTAGTTTTTTATGAAAACATATGTAAAATGGCATAAGAATGATGGATTTTGAAAATTTTAAAGCTATACCACGGTTCTCGAGGAAATTACAAAGTCGCACGTTGAATTTGGAGCGAAAATTGAGTTAAACACAAGATTCACAGCCTTAACCGTGAGTTTTTCGCAGGCCATGAGTTTCACGTTTTAAGGGGGAGTTTTGCGGCTAAGTATAGAAGCTTATAGATACTTTCACAGTCGAGGCCATGAGTCATTCATGGGCTGTGATTTTTTCTGTGCATAGGGACTTCTATCACTGAAAATTTCACTGCCATAGCCGTGAACAGTTTACGGGCCGTGAGTTTTTCTGACTCTTCCAGTTTTTCACTCGATTTGGCCTCGAATTGAGTCAAAATTTAACCAAACTTTCCAGAATCCTTCCTTGATGGGTTATAAACCGATCAAACTATGAAAAGAAGGATTTCTGGAGGGTTAAAGAGACTTTTCCAGGTGAAGACGAATAGTGGCGGCGGCTAGGGTGAAAACCAACTTTCTAAGCAAATTTCGAGCGAGAGATCATGCAGCAGAGGAGATTTGATGTTTCATCTTCATCACCAGATCAAGGGGAAGAGTTTTAATTAATTTCCTTATGTCTCTTTGCAATTTATTTGAGATTACATGTTCAATTCATCACAAAACATGATGTACACAATGAACACGTCTGCTTAAACATATTTCAGGATAAGGGATGTAGCCCACTAATGATTCATGAATTAAATTTTGTATTTTGATCTTTGTTAAGAATTATTATAGAGTTGATTTGATTTGAATTGTGTTATTTTATATTTTACTCTAGCCAAGTAATTGTACATCTTAAACGTTGTGAGAAGAACCGGAAGGTTAATCGTGACGTCGGATCTATTCTTGTCAAACCTGTAAATTTGATCACGTGAGTAGTTCGAGTTTACATGAAGGATTTCAATGGTTTTTCATTGAGCTTAAAGGGCCTAGTTGTGTTAATTATCACGAGAGTAGGGAATTAGCATAATCAGGCACTAGATTACGCTTCGGGAGGAGGTAATATGTACCTTAGGAAAAATCTCTTTCAACATTATAATTTTCTGATCAAGGATTTATTTTTTATAAAATTAATAATTGTCAGTGTGGTGAAACCCTTAGTCCCGATCTTTTCAAAGCTGATTTTTGCCTTAAAATGCTACTTTTACTATTTTTCGTACTTAGAGTCCACACAAAAATACAACTTAAATCGTCTGGATATAAATGAATCGTGTAATCGATATTTGACTGCCAGATCCTCATTGGAAATGATAATATTATTATTATTTCGATAAAGCCATGCACTTGTGGTCGCATCATATCCCTGTAAGATCTTCTAGCAAAATAAGTTAGATTAGCTCATATTGAGAAAGAACAAACATATAAACATCTAGAATGGCAAGAATATCCTATATACAAGTAACACAAAACTAATACATATATACAAGTGTAAGTTTAGCTTACATATTAATTTGAAATCCATTGAAAGCCCCTAAAACTTGGATTGGTGAGCTTTAAGTACAATGTCACAATGTTAGAATTGAGAATCTGAATGTGCAATGGAAATTGGCATGAACAAGAGAGTTTGTTCAAGTTTATTCTAACGCTTAGTTTATTAAACAATATAGTTGTTAGTTTAGTTGCGATTAAAATAGATACGTAGCATAATCAAATTACTCTAAGTCTAACAGCATCACGTGTGTGATTCAAATACATTTAAAATGGTTTATTATTAAAATGAATGTTTATGTAATGAACTAAAAAATTTTAAATGTAATGTACAATTTATTCTTTTGGTTTGATGGTATAATTATATGTATCAATTTCATTCCACTTTAGTATGTTGTGCATAGGACTCTATGTGTAATAAATATTATGAAGACTCTTGTAATTTTTTTTACAAATAGTCTGCTTAATAGCATAGCATAACTATTTACCCAAACACCTTCGAACATTCTAACCAGCTACTTTTTAACTAGCACATTTTCCACTAGCAAAAGTTAAAAGTTTTAGCTTTGCCAAACTGGCCCTAAGTCACTTCAACTTTGTTTAGTACAATTAATGTAATCAACTAAATTTATGAGATATCATTTTAGTTTTTTTGCATGCATAATAATTTGGTCAAAGTTGAGTAGAGAATTGATAATAATGATTTTTTTTATGTTTTTCCAAAATTTACATGCTTTTATGTTTTTCCAAATTCCATTTTGGAAACATATGATATTTGCACAACCACAATAAAAAAATCCTCAAAAGAGAGTGTATGGAATCTCTTTAACAATCCTTTGAAAGTGGTAGAAGGAAGATATAGCCTTTAGATTGCTTTTGCATCAAATCAACTCGCATATAGAAAAAGGAAGAAGAAGCCTGCCTCTTTGAGAAAACTTGCAATAATAAAATCAAAAATTTGTGATAATTTGTTTCTACCTATAAAGCACAGCTTAAAGGGTTTGTAGGTTATCAGGTTTGCATGCTAATGGGTGCGAACTTAAAAATCAAGTTAAACCATAGTTAAACCACTTGCTCCATCTGCTCCAATTAAACTCAAATGTGGGAAACACTATACAAGTCCAAGCAAAGCTTGAGCTTACTAAGAAAAAGAGATTTTGTTAATACATCCACTAGATTATCTATAGCACCAATCTTCTTAACTAAAATTTTTTCATTATAGATAATATCATGAACAAAATGATATCTGACATCAATATATTTTGTTCTCTCATGAAACATGTGATCTTTAGTCATATGGATGGCACTTTGACTATCACAATGGACTATTATTTTCTCATACACTGAATTGAGTGTTGGGAAACGCCGGGGATATTTTACAAATTTTATCAAACAATACAATTGCACAGTGGAAGAATATTTCCTAAACAGGCCAGTCCCAAAAAACCCAGTGAAGATCGTCTTGCGAGGGGGTCGACATGATGTGAGTAGAGAGTACCTAGAAGCAAGAAGAGACGATGTTGTTGTAGGTGCCCAAGTGTGCGCCCTCTGCAGTTTCACACAGATTCCTCGAGCTCTCTTCTTCCACGCCCGGTGCTAGCCTCGGGAAGAAGATCCACGCCTTAGGAGAGCCTCTTGATCACTTGCACCAACCTCCAAGGGAAAGATGCGCCAAGGGAAAAAGAAGAGGAAGATGATGCTGCAAGCCTTCTTTCTCCTTTGCGCCAAGGAAGGGAAAGGGAAGAAGAATTCGGCATTGATGGAAGAAGAGCTCTAAAAACCTCCAAGCTGTCGCCCCTCCAATTCTCCACGCCTCTAAGGATTCATCTCTTGAGATGGGGCGACAAGGACTTGTTTTATAGGAACAAGAGGCGGTTAGGGTGTTGGGAAGGTAAGGACGATTAAGGCATGACTCTAGGAGATTATCCAATCAAATACATTGATCAAATCTCCATTCCCATATGCACCTAAGCCTTGCCTAAGCAAGCTTTGGCCATATGCACCCATATCATGCCATATGAGGCATTAATCCCATCCATGCGCGAAGACCTAGTCAAGGCATCATGACGGATTACCTAATAAGGCTTGGGCGCAAGTCCTAATGAAATTAGGACTCTAATTAAGTAAAAAAACCAGCCCTCTTGCGCATGTCATATCTTAATTAATAACCTAAGTGATTGGATTGAATCCTAATCTAAATAAATCACTTGAAGATACCAAATTAAGCATATGCGCCAATCCTAGTCTAACTAGGATTCCTTCATGCGCCTATGACAAGTACATCACCCCATTATACCCTTTTAGTCTCTTATTCTTCGTTACAACTTATTAGAAAGCCCCATTAAGCAATGGGTCAAGCCCAAGGTCCATTACGCAAATTAACTAAGCCATTGGATCCAAACCAATTTAACCCAAAGTCAAATGAGGCTTAACCATTGTTAATTTTTCTAATATGCCAAAAATAGAATTTGGCCCCAATAAGTTTCTTCCATCTCATCAGGGCCATTGGCGCTGATGAAATCTCCGAAATAGATCTGAGTTATCCAATAACTCGATGTAAAGGCTACTCGATCAATATGAAAACTCGAGTATCAATGTGTGCGACCCTGTAGGTTCCTCTGACATTGGCAGTGATGACCTAAGGTCGTCACAAGCAGTGAGTGACACCTAGCAGTGCATCTCTACTACCCAAGTCATCGGAATGGATATCCACATTGACATCCCCATCATCGCAACTAGGTGTAGATACATTATAGTTTGTTTGCCAAACTGATATCTGATTAGACAAGTGTGTCACCACTTGTTTTCACCCAATCTCATGGTTATGACTCAATCAGGTACTTACCTGGGTATGGCCATACACTTTCAGTTTGTACATTAACCTTCTCATATGGGTTGTGACATACTCAATCACAACCTTTATGACCTCCCAACTATGGTAAGGTGTTAGGTTGTATCAAAGCATGTCCCTGACCATATAGAATAGTCAATGAGTTCAAGTCAAGGGATCAATGTATCTCCTGTCACTTGTGAAGATAACTCATGACACCAAGTCATTGTCTCACAGTGGGTCGGTCCAGTATATCTACCACTGATATACCCATATGTTTGCATTTGCACCTCTTGCCTAACCAGCCCATATACCAGTCTCACATGTACCAGTGCTATCCAATATCCACTCAGGTACTTTATCGGGACTAGAGTTTGAGTACAGATCTAATCTGTCTCCAGGGATATTATCATGTAAGTACACAATCGTAGATACAAACAAACAATGATAATGATAATGCCAAAATGATATTTATAAGAAATATCTATATGAAGTAGACCATAACTAGGTCTCAGGGCATAAACACCGACATTGAGTCACCAAATAGCCCTTTTAACTAAATGGCTTCCTTGATTGCTTCAACTATAGAAATATACTCTGCTTCTATAGTGGACAGAGCAATAGTCGATTGCAAACTAGCTTTCCAACTTGTAGTCGTATCTCCAAGAGTGAATATATAACCAGTCATGGATCTTCTCTTTTCAAAATGACCTGCATAATATGAGTCAACATAACTGGTAACAGTGCTCTCTCTCCTTTTAAATTCCAAACAAGAATATGTAGTACCATATAAATATCATAAAATCCATTTCACTGCCCGGCAATGCTCTTTACCAGGATTATCTATATATCTACGAACAACACTAACTCCTTGTGCAATATTAGGACAAGTGTATACTATAACAAACATAAGACTACCAACAACACAAGAGTAAGGAACTTGTGACATATATTTTATTTCATTATTTGACTGTAGTAATATAGCAGTTGAAAGTCTAAAATAAGTATATAATGGAGTACTTACTAGTTTAGCATTCTACATACCAAAATGACCCCAAAATTTTCTCAAGAAAAATTTTCTAAGACAAGAATAGTTTACCTGCAGCTTTATCTCTTATAACCCCCAGTCCCAAAATTTTCTTTGCTGCACCTAAGTCTGTCATTTCAAATTCACCATCTAAATCCGATTTCAACTTGTTGATTTCACACATGTCCTTAACTGCAATCAACATATCATTGATGCCTTGTATTTTTATAATACTTTTCAGTATGTTTCTATCTTGAAACAAGGCTAATTATCATGTTTTTATATCCCATTTAAACGTATTTAGTGTTTATTTTGGAATCTTCACCTTTTCTTGAATTTTTGGAAATATAGGTGAAATCACTCCATTTCTGTGCTTTTTGAAGATTCTAAAGCCACTGAGTGATTCCTAGTGATGAGATAAGGCTACATAGTAAATTTGGTATGAAACGGAGCTTTCTATGGCAATTACAGCCAGGCCCTGACTACTATCTCGGGCCGTGATCATCCCGCAGAACTAGTACACAGTGCCCTTCATGGCTAAACCATGACGTATTTCATGGCCTGTGATCGTCTCATCAAAATTCCATAAGTCAACTTTGATATCAATCACGGCCACGCTGTGATTACTTTCTAAGGTTATAATTGCCTCACGACTTCATCTGAAATCCGCAGTGTAGATCACAGCCAGACCATGACTACTTTCATAGGCTGTGATGGAAGTCTACTAGAATCTACAATGCTGATCATAGCCAGGTCGAGATTATAATCACGGGCCATGATCCCTTCCGCCTCTTCACCTCCCACTCATTTTTCACTCGATCGAAGGCTCTAAAAATTTCAAAAAATTTAGAAAAATTCGGAAATCAAAGCGAAAGAGGAAGGCAAAGCGTTAGGGGATAAAAGCCCTCTTTTTTGTCATGATTGGGAGGAGGAATTGATGACAGAATGCGTTAGGGCAAGAAGACCGATGACAAGGGCTTTCAGAGGTGACTGTGAGGGCGATTTCTCTGCGATTCTTCACCAATCCGGGAGGAAACATTTGCATCATCCTCTCCTATCTTCCCTTAGTCTTTGTATCTTATTTTCCTTGTTTATTTGAAATATCTGTGTCGAATATCATGGCTATAATAGCTTAAACCTTTATTTTGGACTCAGACAGCGTCCACAGACTTGATCTTTCAAATGAATTGATCTTATCTGATGTAAATGAGTTATTTCTAAGCATATTATATCTTTCTATGTTATTTGCATGATTTTACATTGATCAAGTAAATTTATGTTTTGTATGCCATGAGAAGTACCGATAGGAGAATAGTGATATCGCATCTTAGGGCTGGCAAAAACTAACACGACCCGTTAACCCGACCCGACCCGACACGAAGTTAAGCGGGTTCGGGTCGGACATAATCGTGTTCAGGTCATAAACGGGTCAACCCGTTTATGACCCAAAAATATTCGGGTCGTGTCGGGTCATAAACGGGTTGACCCGCTCAACCCATTTATTTCAGATTTGTAGAAGCCCAGCCCAAACATAAATACCTAGCCCATTAACACTATATCATTTGTTGATCTCCACCCTTCAATTTCAAATGAAGGGTGAGATCAAGTTAACCTATTTCTCATTCTGACTTTTCACGTTCCACTTTCTACAGCCGCTGGACAATCGTGAGCTCGAGCCGCCTCCTTCGTTCTCACCATCGCAAGTATTTTCTCCCTACCATTTACAGCTTGTTCCAGCACCTCCTGTGTTGTTCTAAGCCTCCATCCTCGCCTAGTTGCTGCCTCATCACCGGTTCTGCTCCCTGCTGCCCTCACAGATCTGCTGCCGGTTCTGCTTCCTGCTGCCCTCATAGATCCGCTGCCGCCCTCACAGATCTGCTGCTGCCCTCACAGATCCTTGCTCTGCGATCTAAAGAATTTATTTCTGGTGCTTTCCTCTATCGATCCTTGCTTTTTAGATGTGAATAATGTGAAAATGGAAACGTAAAACACAATATGATGAGTTGCTGCGATGTCCCCAATGCTCTTTAGATTTGTTAAACTGTTTGCATTAGACAAACTTGTTGTTCATTAATATCTGCTAATATATCTACAATGGGGATTAACTGATTATATGTGGGATCTGGTTAAACTCTTACTAATCTATCGAGTAAAAGGCATCTTCCCATGTATCTTGTATTTTTATAATATTTGTTGGAAGATGAAGATTTTAACTTTGTCTTACATCCTACGAAGGATACCACTAACCAGTATAAACTGCTATGTATCGCTCAAACATTATATAAATCTCAAACATGAGATTTAATGTCCACAAGGACCACACCATTGAGTTACATGAATTGGAAAGTTATTGCTTTACATGAATTCAACACGTCTATATGGACAGCATGGTTAATGTTGTAGAAGCCATTGAGTGTGTTGTGAAGAAAAAAGAGAGCCGTTACGACGTGAAGCAAGCATTCAGTGTTAATAAAGTAATAGTAGTGGCAGTATTAGGTGAAACTGCCCTACATTTTAGGCATGAATTGGAATAATTGTCATATAGTTTGTTCACTTATAATTGCATGCAAAGAATGTTGCCCGGTAATTGAGACACATATTAGTTTTCTCTCTTTTCTTTGTACTTATATTTTGGTCCCCAGATTTGAGTTTTTTTTACTGATCTTTTAATGGATGTCCATCTAATGCCAAGATCCAATCCTTTCATTGGTTTATAGGATAGAATGGATAATACTCCAATTAACGTACAAGAAGATAAAGATGACAACCTCAATGAGGCAATTGATGTAGAGAATGTGAATGCTAAGGGAAAGCATAAGAGAAGACAAACTTCAGTGGTGTGGCAATATTATGAACCTACAAAGAAAACAATTGATTGTAAGCCACGTTGTAAGTGTAAAAAATGTGGCTCTTTATTCTTATGTGAAAGTAAGTATGGGACTGGAAATTTAAAGAGACATACTGAAACTTGTGTTAGAAAAAACATCAGAGATATTGGTCAACTGATTTTGAGTCGTGAATTGGCTATAAGAAAAGGAGTATTTGATCCTATGCTCTTTCGTGAGTTACTAATTACTGCTGTTGTCAAACATAATTTACCATTGTCATTTGTAGAGTTTTCTGGAATTAGAGCATTATTTATGTTGGTGTATATGCCCTGCAGACCAATGTATGGACATGGTCAGGCATTGTTTGAATATACTTTGATAGAACTATTATTCTTTATAGAGGCATGGTCGTTATTATGCAGACTTCTCTACCTGCGTTGATGTATTGAGTTGCATATATAATGTCCCAGGAGTCTGGATTGGATCCATTCTCATAAGCTATCCCCAGACGAGGTACCATCGCAGATATGGGACAGCTTTGGTACATGTAAGACTGGTGTATGGGCTGGTTAGGTGCGGGGCACAGTAACGCAGACATATAGGTGCATTGGATGCACTGGAGTGATCCACCGTGAGGATTGACTTGTCTAGTCAACAAGTCAATCTCACATGCAAGAGGTTTGCATTGATCCTTAGACTTGAGGTATTCATGTCTAGATTTGATGATGGATATACTTTGATGCAGTCTTACATCTCTCCGTAATTGGGGGACCAAAACAACTGTCATTGGGCATGTCATAAGTCACGTAGAGACATGGATGACCAATAGTAGGATTTGCCCCTTCCTTCAGAGGAAGCATGATATCCACTTTGGGGCGCCCCACCTTATTGGTGCATGACAGGAATGTGTGTCCACACTAGTTGAGTCATGACCAATGCATTGGATTGATAAACTTGAGACTAATCCAATGGCACGATATTAGTTTAGGCAAAGGGATCTATAATACAATGGGAATCCTCGTTGCTTGTTAGGAGTTGTTGCCATAATGACTTAAGTCCTATGACATGGGTAGTAGTTGTTGGGGTATGCCCTTAAGGCTAATGTTTGAGGCCTTGGGATTGTATAAGTATCATGTAATAAACTCTTAAGTTTATAATAAGGCATGGTTGTTATTCAGGTTGTTACCTTGTCTGCTGTAATAAGTGTACTTCTGAATAATGTCTCAAAGCTGTTCAGCTAGGCTGACAGGCTATAAGTCCTTAGTCGAGATATCTTGGTGAACATGAGACAGCCTTGATATGATGGAGACTAATATGAGTGCTAATCTTATAGGATGCTTCGAGCATGGAATAAGATGTAGACTCATGGGTACATTGGATGTACTGGACAGACCCTACTGGGATATTGCATTGCTTGTCACAATGTGAATGATCCCTGTAAGCAGCAAGTGGCACATGTCCTTTGACTTGAGATCACTTGTGTTTCTAAATGATGATTGTCATTGTTTTGAGGTAGTTCAATATCATTTGAAATATAATGATTATAGACTATCTTGGATGGTGAGCTTGAATCAGGTTAGGGCACTAGTGATAGATAAAGGATTGCCGTCTCCTTGTTTAAGGAGTGTGATGTTCTAAAGGCCCCCCTATATGAGATGATTGAGGTAGTGTATGGCCATACCCAGATGACTATGTGCATCTGATCTAATCATGCTCATCGTATTGGAGTTACAAGCTTGACATGCTTGTCCAATAAGAACATCCAGTGGCAAAGGACATATGTGTGCCTTGTGAGTTTTGATTCACACTTGTGTCATGGTTTGGGTGTAGTCTTGGAAGACTATTTCCTTTATATCGGGAGACAGTGATGTGTTGCTAGATACCCCTCACTGATCGTGATAACGTAAGTTGTCGTTACCGACATTTAAAGGAAACCCTTAGGGTCGCACAATTTGATGATATGGCTTTCTTGAGTCAGATCGTGTGGACTGAATTGTATGGGTTCAGTTTAAAGGGGTTTAATCTCTGATTGCAAGTGAGATCTAGCCTGATCATGTTTGATTGATTAGGGCTTTAGATCGGTAAGCTTCGATCGAGAGAGATGATGCTAGATCGGTGAGATCAGGAGCATCAGGAGATGAACGGCTAGATCATGAGCCATTTGGTTCATAGAGGGTCTAGACCATGCCTTGGCTTGGCTTGGTTTGAGTTTGGTCTTTGGGCCAAATCGAATTGAACCAAAGCATGAACCGGTTCACTAGGTGAACGCATGGTTCATCAAGAGGGGCGTTTTGGCGTTGGAGAGTGGCTTCATGACTTTCCATTTTGGGAAGTCATGTAACGTCATTTGTCTTGATGTCGCCGAAGTGCATTTGCTCTCTTGTCTTTGCGTTTTGTTTTTTTTTTTTGAAAAAGAGAGCTTGCTTGCCATCTCGTGTGGAAGGAAGTGGACGACAAGAACAAGCGCTCGGCCAAGGAAACTTCTCCATCATCCTAACATTCGATCAAGGACACCTTGCGCATCCTTGCTAGCACAAGGAGATCCAAGGAGAAGCCATCTTCTCTTGTGTGTGATTATCTTCGGAGAAGGGGCACTTGCGCCTTTGCTTCCAAAGCTCCATCTAAACCGAGATGGCTATGGTATGAGTCTCAACTTCACCAAGTTGAACATATGTTTATGCTAAGATTCTTGAAAACCTTTTGCTTCCGCTTGCAATGGTGATGCGCCACCCCTTTAAGGTTTTCGCCCCCCTCTTGAAAGGGATTTTATTTACTTGCGCTCCCCCATGAAGGGGACACTTCAATTGGTATCAGAGCGCCGGTTGAAGCATAATCATATGATTGCTTGATATACTATGTGATCCATGTTTGCGCATCTACATGTATGTTGATCTTGTTTGACATATGTTATCTCTTCATGCGAGTATGCTAGATAATAGTATGTTTATATTTGCGCATGTATGAGAGTTATGTTGATTGGCGCATATATGTTGGTTGCGGTTATACCATGTTGTTGTTGTTTTTCTAAAACCTAAATGACATGCGCGCCCAACTAGATCTAAGAAGTACCTATTGTAAACCCTTAGATGGGTTGATGGGGTTGAAAGCTTCATCTAGAATGGATCAAACTAGTCTGATCAGACCATCTGACAGCCTAGATGGGTTGACCAGATAGCACCTGTGCGCAAGCACGAGGTGGCTATAGGTCGACTGCATCCAAGGCGTGTAGCGAGGTCTGATTGAGACAACTTCTGAACACACTTGAGTTAGGCCCGGGGTCACACCCGCTTGCCAAAACTCATGAGGGTGGTTCAGCCCTTGGCGCATGCATGGTTGACCATCAGGTCAACTCGGGTCAGTTAGGACTCGGTGCATGCAAGGGAAAAGGATCTATCTAGATGGATGAGTGGATCCCTATCAATGGACCATTGTAAGGTTGTAGGGCACATAAGGAAATTAAAAGTGATGCCTATGGGGTTTTCAAAATTTTAATTTCTTGATTGGATCACATGATGATTGAAACCATATGCTTGTTTATTTACTCTTATGTGGGTTGCCCTATTGTGTGCTGTGCTGGGGCCTGTGAGCCTGGATTTAAAAATTGTAAATTAATTTGTGATCTGCGAATCACATTGTACTTAATTTATAATGTATTGTTGACCTGCGAGTCAACCTTGTCTAGATAGATCAAAAATGTATTTTGATTAGACAAGAGCACAAAGGCACACATCCAAGAGGAGCATTCACCTGGTGGCGCACCTGAGGTGCTCTTGGCGCTAGAGCCCTAGGTTGGACCAGATGTGAGGCCAAGGAGCTCAAGTGAAGACTTAAGTAAAATTAAGGTCTTACTAGGGTTCATGGGCTTTTACCACATAAGATCATGCTTTCTACTTATTGCTAATAATTAGAATTGCATGTTTAAGTTTATCTTCTGCTATAGCCATAGGACATGCCTGATAGTAAGAAGATAAAAGACCGTTAAAATCCAACGCTAATATATCAAGCTCGTAAGCCTTCTGACGCGAAACCTCACCGTTCTGACTATCGTTGGAGCCGTGTTGAACCCACTCAGTGGGCACGTCCATCTATCTTCAGACGGTGCTGGATTACACCTGCGTGTTACAGAGCAGGGATTTATCCCTTCTCGTTGCTCAGCATAGCACGTGGTGGTCCAGGGAGTAGGTCAGGTCAGCTTGACCATGTAGACTACATATGTGGCGCATATGGTAGCACATGGAGGCAGCCATCTCTGGGATCAGAGACTGTGTTGTACCAACTCAGTTGGCACAGTCTGCTGGATTGCCAAGATGAAGGGGAATCGCACGGGTTGGGCGATTGGCTGGGACAGCCTACCAGAAATTAGTGCTTGTCATCTCTGTGCATCTTATCTCGCTTGAGTGGGACGCGGAGACCAAGTATGAAATCTGGATCCCATCTCACTAAAAGAGTGTTACTCTTTCGGACTGTTTACTGGATTTTTCAGTCAGACAAAATAGTGAGAAAAGAATCTTTTTTAAGTCCTGGATTGATTCTGAAACATTGATACTGACCTTGCTGTTCTTGCCTGTTGTAGATTCCTGCAGCAACGAACACCATGAGCTTCAATGTGCGATCCCTACTGGAAAGGGAGAAGTTTGCTGGGCCGAACTTCTCTGACTGGTTCGGACACCTTAAGATTGTTCTTAAGGCAGAGAGGAAACTGTATGTCCTCGAGACGGCGATACCGCCGCAGCCCGCTCCGAACGCCGCAAGGGCGGTTCGGGATGCCTACGAAAAGCACGTCAATGATAGCATTGATGTCGCTTGCCTGATGCTAGCGTCTATGACGCCACTGCTGCAGCGTCAGCATGAGGATATGTCGGCTATAGAAATTATAGCGAACCTCAAGATGCTGTATGCTGCACAGGCGAGGACTGAGCGCTATAATCTGACGAAGCTCTTCTTTCAGAGCAAACTGGCTGAGGGGAGCCCAGTGGGAGCTCATGTGCTCAAGATGATTGGGCACAAGGAGGCTCTAGAGAAACTGGGGCATACCGTCAACCAGGAGCTTGCTGTGGACATTATTCTACAGTCTCTTCCGCCTTCTTTCGATGCGTTCATCATTAATTTTAATATGAACAAAATCGATTGTACGCCGGCAGAGCTGCTGAATATGCTCTTGACAACTGAGGAAACTTTGAAGGGTAAGCCTTCAACCTCTGTCTTAATGGTTCCTTCAAGGAACAAGAAGAAGGGGAAGAAGGGCAAGACCCCTGTCAAGAATTACAGCAAGGCCCTGAAACAGAAGGTGAAGCGGTCGAAGGACAACAGGTGTTTCCACTGTGGCCAGCTGGGTCACTGGAAAAAGGACTGTAAAGCGCTCCAAGGAGATAAGAGGGGAAGCATCGCTTCTGGCTCAGGTATATATGTGACTGAGGTCATGTTATCTTCTTCTACCATTTCATGGGTGTTGGACACCGCATGTGGAGTTCACATTTGTTCAAATGTGCAGGAACTCAAGAGAAGAAGGCAGGTGGGACAGCATGAGGTAGACCTACGAGTTGGAAACGGGGCACGGGTTGCTGCTGTTGCTGTAGGAGACTATTTCATTACTTTACCATCTGGCATTGTATTAGAATTGAACAATTGTTATTTTGTACCAAGTATCACCAAGAATATTATCTCCATTCCTGCTCTAGTCAGGAAAGGATTTGCCTTTGAATGCAAGATTTCAAAGTGTGTTTTAACTTTTGATAATATTGTGTATGCGACTGGTTCAATTAACAATGGGTTATACATGTTGGACATGGAAAATTCTATACAAAACATTGATAATAAGAAAGCCAAGTATGCTGATGACAGCACCTTGCTATGGCATAGTCGTTTAGGCCATATAAACGAGAAGCGCATTAAGCGGTTGCATGATCATGGACTGCTGGGATCATTCTCCTATGAGGAGATTGATACATGCATAGCTTGTTTGATGGGTAAAATGATGAAGTCTCCTTTTCTTCACAAAGGGCAAAGGACTTCAGGTTTACTGGACCTTATACACAGTGATGTGTGTGGGCCATTTAGTAAACATGCCAGAGGTGGCTATCAGTACTTTATTACCTTTACTGATGATTTCAGTAGGTATGGGTATGTCTATTTAATGAGACATAAAAGTGAATCTTTTGACAAGTTCAAAGAGTTCAAAAATGAAGTACAAAATCAGCTAGGCCGAAATATCAAGGCACTTCGTTCTGATCGAGGTGGTGAATACCTGAGTCATGCGTTTACTGACTATCTGAAGGAGTGTGGGATTATCTCACAGCTCACTCCGCCAGGAACACCGCAGTGGAATGGTGTGTCCGAGAGGAGAAATAGAACGTTACTTGATATGGTTCGTTCTATGATGAGTCAGGCTACTCTTCCATATTCCTTTTGGGGTTTTGCACTGGAAACAGCTGCAAAGGTACTAAACCGAGTGCCATCCAAGGCAGTTTCAAAGACGCCATATGAGTTATGGTATGGGAAACAGCCTAGCTTGACATTTATCAGGATCTGGGGTTGCGAGGCTTATGTCAAAAAGCTCGCCTCTGGGAAACTGGAAAGCAGATCTGAGAAATGTATCTTTGTCGGTTACCCTAAGGAAACTAAGGGTTATTATTTCTACGATCCCAAAGAGAACAAGGTTTTTGTTGCTCGGACGGCCATATTTCTTGAGAAGGAGTTTCTTCTGCAAGAGGCCAGTGGGAGAGAAATAAAGCTGGATGAGATTCCAGAGGAAGGACAAAGTAGTCAAGCAGAGTTGGATGAGCCTGAGCCGGTAGATCAGGTTATTGAACAACCTGAGGCTCAGATATCACGGGAACCGCGAAGATCGGGTAGGATCCGTCGACAGCCTGAGCGCTATGACGGAGTCTACATCATTGATAATGATGAACCCCTAACTTATGCGGATGCGGTCAGTGGACCGGAGTCAGCTAGATGGCTTGATGCTATGCGAGCCGAGATGGACTCCATGTCAGATAACCAAGTCTGGGATTTGGTTGATCCGCCTCCGGGAGTAATCCCTATAGGCTGTAAATGGATCTTCAAGAAGAAGATTGACATGGATGGTAACGTGGTTACCTATAAAGGCAGACTAGTTGCGAAAGGTTTCAAACAAATCTACGGGATAGATTATGATGAAACTTTCTCTCCTGTAGCCATGTTTAAGTCTATTCGGATTCTTTTCGCGATAGCAGCATATTACGACTATGAGATCTGGCAGATGGATGTGAAAACAGCTTTCCTTAATGGAAATCTGGATGAGGATGTGTATATGACACAACCTGAGGGTTTCACTAATCCAGCAGATCGTCATAAAATATGCAAGTTAAAGAAGTCCATTTATGGACTTAAACAAGCATCAAGAAGCTGGAACATTCGTTTTGATGAATCAATCTCTGAGTTTGGTTTCATCAAGAACGAGGATGACCCGTGTGTATATAAGAGGTTTAGTGGGAGCGTGATTACATTCCTAATCCTCTACGTCGATGATATCTTGATCATTGGAAATGATATTCCTGAACTGCATGCTGTTAAAGCATGGTTAGGAAAATGTTTCCAGATGAAAGATTTAGGAGAAGCAGCCTATGTACTAGGTGTGAAGATCTACAGGGATAGATCTAAGAGGCTTCTCGGGCTGTGCCAGAGTACTTACATCGATAAGGTCCTGGAGAGATTCCATTTAGAGAATTCTAAACGTGGATATCTTCCAGTCAGACATGGTCTGAATCTTTCGAAGAGTCAGTGTCCACAAACTCAGACTGAGAAAGATGAAATGGACAATACGCCTTATGCTTCGGCTATTGGGTCCATTATGTATGCGATGTTGTGTACTCGCCCAGACGTCGCTTACGGGTTAAGCGTGACCAGTCGATTCCAAAGTAATCCAGGTTTGGCGCACTGGATTGCGGTCAAGAACATCTTAAAATATCTGCGGAGGACCAAAGATATGTTCTTGATATATGGTGGTCAGGAAGAACTCAGTATAGAGGGATATACTGACGCTTCGTTCCAGTCGGACCAGGATGATTTTCGATCGCAATCAGGCTATGTTTTTAGCTTGAATGGTGGAGCAGTGGTGTGGAAGAGTTTCAAACAGTCTACTGTTGCTGATTCCACAACTGAAGCCGAGTATGTTGCAGCCTCGGAAGCATCCAAGGAGGCAGTGTGGATTCGTAAGTTCGTGAGAGAACTTGGTGTCGTTCCTTCGAGTGCTGATCCTTTGGTTATCTTCTGTGATAACACTGGAGCAATCGCACAAGCAAAGGAACCACGGTCGCACCAGAAGTCCAAGCACATACAGAGACGGTTTCACTTGATCCGGGAGATCATTGATCGAGGCGAGATCAAGATTTGCAAGGTTCATACAGATGACAATCTGGCAGACCCGCTTACCAAGCCTCTGGCGCAGCAGAAGCATGAGAAGCACTGTAATAATATGGGTTTGAGATTTCTCAACCATTAGATTAAGTGCAAGTGGGAGATTGTTGGGGTATGCCCTTAAGGCTAATGTTTGAGGCCTTGGGATTGTATAAGTATCATGTAATAAACTCTTAAGTTTATAATAAGGCATGGTTGTTATTCAGGTTGTTACCTTGTCTGCTGTAATAAGTGTACTTCTGAATAATGTCTCAAAGCTGTTCAGCTAGGCTGACAGGCTATAAGTCCTTAGTCGAGATATCTTGGTGAACATGAGACAGCCTTGATATGATGGAGACTAATATGAGTGCTAATCTTATAGGATGCTTCGAGCATGGAATAAGATGTAGACTCATGGGTACATTGGATGTACTGGACAGACCCTACTGGGATATTGCATTGCTTGTCACAATGTAAATGATCCCTGTAAGCAGCAAGTGGCACATGTCCTTTGACTTGAGATCACTTGTGTTTCTAAATGATGATTGTCATTGTTTTGAGGTAGTTCAATATCATTTGAAATATAATGATTATAGACTATCTTGGATGGTGAGCTTGAATCAGGTTAGGGCACTAGTGATAGATAAAGGATTGCCGTCTCCTTGTTTAAGGAGTGTGATGTTCTAAAGGCCCCCCTATATGAGATGATTGAGGTAGTGTATGGCCATACCCAGATGACTATGTGCATCTGATCTAATCATGCTCATCGTATTGGAGTTACAAGCTTGACATGCTTGTCCAATAAGAACATCCAGTGGCAAAGGACATATGTGTGCCTTGTGAGTTTTGATTCACACTTGTGTCATGGTTTGGGTGTAGTCTTGGAAGACTATTTCCTTTATATCGGGAGACAGTGATGTGTTGCTAGATACCCCTCACTGATCGTGATAACGTAAGTTGTCGTTACCGACATTTAAAGGAAACCCTTAGGGTCGCACAATTTGATGATATGGCTTTCTTGAGTCAGATCGTGTGGACTGAATTGTATGGGTTCAGTTTAAAGGGGTTTAATCTCTGATTGCAAGTGAGATCTAGCCTGATCATGTTTGATTGATTAGGGCTTTAGATCGGTAAGCTTCGATCGAGAGAGATGATGCTAGATCGGTGAGATCAGGAGCATCAGGAGATGAACGGCTAGATCATGAGCCATTTGGTTCATAGAGGGTCTAGACCATGCCTTGGCTTGGCTTGGTTTGAGTTTGGTCTTTGGGCCAAATCGAATTGAACCAAAGCATGAACCGGTTCACTAGGTGAACGCATGGTTCATCAAGAGGGGCGTTTTGGCGTTGGAGAGTGGCTTCATGACTTTCCATTTTGGGAAGTCATGTAACGTCATTTGTCTTGATGTCGCCGAAGTGCATTTGCTCTCTTGTCTTTGCGTTTTGTTTTTTTTTTTTTGAAAAAGAGAGCTTGCTTGCCATCTCGTGTGGAAGGAAGTGGACGACAAGAACAAGCGCTCGGCCAAGGAAACTTCTCCATCATCCTAACATTCGATCAAGGACACCTTGCGCATCCTTGCTAGCACAAGGAGATCCAAGGAGAAGCCATCTTCTCTTGTGTGTGATTATCTTCGGAGAAGGGGCACTTGCGCCTTTGCTTCCAAAGCTCCATCTAAACCGAGATGGCTATGGTATGAGTCTCAACTTCACCAAGTTGAACATATGTTTATGCTAAGATTCTTGAAAACCTTTTGCTTCCGCTTGCAATGGTGATGCGCCACCCCTTTAAGGTTTTCGCCCCCCTCTTGAAAGGGATTTTGTTTACTTGCGCTCCCCCATGAAGGGGACACTTCAGTAGTGATGTGTTGCTAGATACCCCTCACAACTTATGATGTTTACATCGTTGCCATCGTCATTAGGATTCTACGGGGTCGCACGCAATAGTCTCTTGACGTCGCTTTAATCAGAAGCCTTAGGATCAAGTTATTGGATAACTTGGATCCATTTGGAAGATTTCATCAGCGCCAATGGGCCTGATGAGTTGGAAGAAAGTTATTGGAGCCAAACTTCAATTTTGGCAGGTTGACCCGAAATTGACCTAGATTGGTCACATTTGGATTAGGGTTGCATTGGATTGGATCCATTGGCTTAATCAACCCATGCCATGAAGCTAGGCTAGCTCATTATCCAATGAGGCCCAATAATAAGTTGTCATGAAGAGGGAATTGGCTTAAAAGGGTATAATGGGGAGAAACCCAACCCCATTGGCACCTAGGGGCATAATGGGGTGTGGGTGGCATAAATTGCTTCCTTTGGAAGGAATTGGCGCCTCCCCCTTCATCCTTTGATGGTATCTTGCCTCTATGGAAAGTGTTGGGGCTGATATGGCTTAATGGCTCTTTTGGAAGGGCTTGGGCGCATATGGATAGTAGGGTAAGCTTTATGGTAAGATATTGGAGACTTACCTTACCTCCAAACCCTAATTCCCCTCAAACCCTTGCTTAGTTGAATGGCTCTTCCATGTTGCGCCTAGCCCTTCTCCTTGGATGGAAAGAATGCCTCTAAGGCATGTCTTGGGCTGATATGGCTATTGGGCAAATAAGGATAGGTTGAATGAGGTTTATGGCAAAGTCTTGGAGACTTTCATTACCACAAACCCCTCTCATCCTAGCCGCCCACTTGGCATGATCTTGGCCCTCCCTAAACCGCCTCTTGGCTTATAAAAGGGACCCTAGCTGCCCCCTCTCAATGGCTCGAATGCTTGGAGGCGTGAACATACATAGAGGTGCGAGAGCAAGGGTAAAGGGCGACAACATCAAGGTGGCGCAACCCTTCTTCCTACTAGTGGCCGCAAGTCTTCTCCTTCCTGTCCTCTTGACGTGACTTGGAGAAGGACTTGGTGGCGCCACTTCCTCTTACTCTTCCTAAGGGCTGAAACTCTTCTTCTCCCTCTTCTCTTGGAGTGAACAGGATAAGGAGTTGGCGGCATCTTCCTTGCGCTTGGCGCATGATCCTTGGAGGTGGCGCAAGAGAAGTGAAAGAACCCTAAAGCTTGATTCTCTTCCCGAGGCTAGCACCAAGCGTGGAAGGGAGCAACGTTGAGACGGTCGATGCGTGGATACTTGTAGAGGGCGAACACTTGGGCACCTTAAACATGGCTTCGGCAACTAGACAAGCAAAAGAGGTACATCTCTGACACATCCTTGTGTCTTCTCTCTCGCATGGATCCTTGGGACCAGAATATGTTTCGGGTGTAATGATTCTTCCGCTGCGTCCTGGGACTGCAAAATTTTAAATTACACCTGGTATTCCCTAACAGTGGTATCAAAGTTACTTGTGAGAAACACAAGCTGTATGTTTGCTTGTATGAAAAATTTGTGGAAAATTTTTCTTCTGTCCATGCGCGTTTCACGTAGAAAGCGTTTTTCATCTAAACCTCTCTTTTCAATTTATGGCCAAAATTTCATTTTGTTTTATGTTTGATTTAAGACCGAAGGCGCATGTAGTTTTGTCAAGTAGGACGGGCATTGTGTCTTCGGACTGGCCGGGTGTCTTGATCTGTCAAAACTGCCAGTCGATAGGGTCTATGAAATCATCATGGAACTTGATCTAAATTTTGGCATAAATTTGGTTAAGAGAGTGCTTTGGATGATGTTGGCGCATATGGTGCTAAAATTTGATTTTTCCGGATTTTCAAATTTTACATGCGCTACTTGATTGGGTTGATATGGTCATAGCGAGTGCCCTTCTGTGTTGTGATGTGGAAGCATGTTTCCACTTGTGATGAATGCTTGTAAAATCTCTTTCCACCTGCGTGTGGTTCTCTCCCTATCTTGTTGTAAAGAATTTTTCATCTTGTTTAGAATAGATGTAGAATTATAAGATAGGTTAAGGCTTCATCTTGACAACAAGGAGTCTTCTTCAATCAGAGTCAGAAGTGGCGCCAGCTTTGGAAGCGTGGTGATGGACTTGCGGCTGAAGGAAGGACACATGCTTTCGGCTTCTGGCATGGGCTGATCTGCTTTAGGGACTCGCGACCCTTGGATGCACGATAACATGCCACATGGCTCATGACAAGTTATGTGTATGAAAAGGGCTATGACCATATCGACCAAACTAGCATGCCTGTGATGGTTTATTATTTTGTCCATAGCATGTCTGTGATGTTTTTCCTTTTGCTGCCATAATCATAGGAAAACTGCATGCTAGAAAAGAATAAAACAAACATGTAAAAACTCTCAATACAATATCAAGTCGATAGCCTTCTAACGCGTAGCCCTCATCAAACTATCGATCGGTGGTGTTGTGAACTGTTTCCCACCCTCGTGGGACACACCCACTTATCTTTAGGAGGTGTGTGGTGACAATGATTTCCCCAGTCCAGTTTTAACTTGGGTGTGCCTTCGCAAGGAAATTTGTTGGCCTTGGGCATAACGGTTAGGACCAGACTTGACTAGTTTTTCGTATGTCACTGACATGATGAATTACTGGAGGCAGCTGTTGAGAGGATAGGGTTTCTGTGTTGTATCCAGCCCTCACTAGACACAGGGCGCCTAGTCTGTCTTAACTAAGAGGAATTATGCATGGCACAATTGGCTGGCATGCCTACCTAAGGAAGCATGAGACTCTCTGTGCATCCTAACTCACACTCGTGAGTCGCGGAGACCTCATGTGAAATTAGGATCCTACTCACTTATTTCCATGTTGAGTTTGAGAGTTCTCAACTTGTTTTGGAAGTAGTGGGAGCATAGCATTTAAATTTAAAGTCCTTGTTAAATGCTTTATCATAGTACTTATTTTACTTATTTGCTTATTGTAGATGACATCTCCTGATCTAAGATTGAAACTTTATAAAAATAAATTGGATGGGACTAATTGGACAAATTGGTTCAAGATTTTGTCTAAGATACTGGAAGAAGAGAATAAGGTGCATCTTCTTGAAAGACCTCCATCCCAGCCTAGTGTGTATTTCACTACTGAGTGGGAGTGGAATGTCTATCTTGAACATTGTAAAGATAACGAACAGTACACTACTCGTGTCTTAGAGTGCATGACCCCAGAGGTCAAAGTTGAGTATGATGAGATGGGGATTTATGATCTTATCATACATCTCAAAGGTCTCTTCACACCATACTCTATAGACAAAGATCAGGAGAGTTCTGTTGGATCTTCAGAGTGTATGCCTAAATCTGAGAATGACCATGGTTCTGTATCTTCGAAGCTAATACTTCAGAAGACTGGGAATGCATTGGTATTTCGAAGAAGATTAATGGCCAAGAAGAGCATGGCAAAGAAGAAGGGATGTAATCCATCCGCTTCAGGTATTGTGTTACCGAGGTCTTTATGTCTACTTCTTATTCATGGGTACTGGGTACCGCATGTGAGGCTCACATATGTTTTACATGTGCAGGAGCTCAGAAGAAGTAGGACGATTAGGCTTGGTGGGATCGACTCTCGGGTTAGGGACGGAGCATTGGATGCTGGTGTTGATATCATCTCATTGCCTTGAAGACTTTATCTAGAACTTTGCTATTATGTATCAGCTTATGTATTAGAACATCATTCCTTTTGGAAAGGATTTCAGTTTGAAATAATAAATAATATTTTCTTTAAATCTAAGATGTTCTATTGAAGTGATACAGTTGATAATAGTTTGTAGTTCTATATGTAACACAAGATCAGATCCAATGATTCAATAAACACCCTCTTATAGCATTGTCTCTTGAACCATAGAACAATGGTCACATCCAAAGGTCCATGGACTATTGGGATCATTATCCTTTCAGGATTATGATACATGTGAGCCTAGTTCAAAGGAATAATGTGACAGATGCTGCCTTCACCATAAAGGGTGGAAGGGTTAGTGGCTTGTTGGATCTATCACACGGCAATGTGTGTGGACCCATGTAAACAAGCACTAAGAGGTGTTGTATACTTCATTAGGTGTGGATATGCTTTATCCAACCCAAGTATTTTGGAGAAATCTAAGAAGTTCAAAATGAAGTACAGAATCAAATTGGAGGATCTATTAAAGCACTTTGATTGGATCAAGGTGATTAGTAGAAAATTTGATGACTATCCTAAGGAGTGTGGGGATTATCTCACAGCTTACTTGGAACACCACTGTGTGGTGAATTTCAAAGAAAGAAAGAGGAACACATTGGATGTGGTTCCATCTTTGAATAGTCATGAAAATTTACTACTTTGACGCTATGTAAACAGATGTACTGTCACTCCATTGGAAAGTGTGTCTGAGATAGCTTTTGAGTTGGAAACTACAAATATCCCATTTCTTCAAAGGATTTAGGAATGTAATGTGCAATGATTCAAAAGTATGTGTTTGTGGAGCACTGTAGAGTGCTTATTCTATCCCGAAGAGAACAAACGATTTGTTGCGCAAACTGCTGTCTCTCTTGAGAAGATATTTCTTTTGAAAGAAGCTAATGGGAGTAGATTTGATTTGGACAAGGTCCAGAATCAACCACAATACAATTAGACACAAATGGAGAGTAGAATCTCACATACAGGTTGAAAGTCAACCTGTAGTTCATGTAACACAGGAACCATATAAGTCTGGATGGATTCGAAATGCTGGGCATGACGAATTTTTCATCTGGGATAAACCTAAGACTTATGATGAAATGGAAGCGGTCGGTGGACCAGATTCCAAGAAATGGCTAAAAGCCATGGGAACCATAATGGACTCCATGTCTGCTAATCAAGTCTAGGACTTGGATGAGCTGCCAAAGGGGTAATTCCCACAGGCTGTAAATAAATCTTCTAGGAAGATAGACATGGAAGGTAACATTGTTACCTTGAAAGGCAAGCTAGTGAACAGAAATTTCAGGCAAATCCACTAGGTGGATAATGATGAAATTTTTCACCAGAAGCTATGTTTGAGTCCATTAGGTATATGCTTATTGCATTTTCTGTTATGGCATGTTATGAAAAACTACTTTTCTTGTTGGATGTCTGGAAGAGGATATCCAATGGAAATAGCCAGTGTTTTCATATAGTGGCCATAAAGATATGCATGGTCTTATGCAAGCATGTTAAAAGAGTCTGTGTTTACAAGAAGATCAGTGGGAGCACCATAATAGTTCTTGTTCTAGAAGATTGATGATATTCTCCTCACATGGAATGACATCTCAACTCTTCACATGGTGAAGATAAGGCTTGAGAAGTATTTCGAGAAGAATGATCTAGGGAATGATGCCTACATCCTAGGCATGAGGATCTATAGATAGAGATCCAAGAAAGTCATTGCCCTTTAGTCAATCTACGTTCATCCAAGAGTTTCTAGAGAGGTTTATATTGGATGATTCTAAATATTGATACCTTCCAGAGAGATATGGTCTAACTCTCACAAGGATGTTATGTCCTATGACACAGCTAGAGAGTAGTAACATGGGTCTAAAATCCTGTTACATTGGGTACAGGATAGATCATGTTTTGTATAGTACACAAGACCATTTGTGGCAAGTGCTTGGAGCATGGCCAGCAAGTTTCAATCAGATCCTAGTGTTCAGACACTGGATAACTGTGAAAGCAATCCTTCGTAGTTGGGAAGTGTAAAGGATTGAATTTTAGTCTATGATAGACAGGAAGAACTTTGTGTACAGGGGTACACTGACACTTCATTCCAGTCTAATGACTATTGATCACAGCCAGGATTTGCGATTTGCCTTGTTGAGGTGTTGTGTGCTGGAAGAGCATTAGACAAACCACAGTGGCAAAATTCTACAATTAAGGCTGAGTGCATTGCAGCTTCTTTTGGCAGCCAAGGAAGCAGCTTCATTCACTTGAACTTGATTTAGTTCCTGGTGCTCGATGGTCCAATATAATTCTTATTGGGGTCATAGCATGGAACTTAGCACTCAAGTATGTACTGCAGCAATATCATCTGATCTTAGAGATCATGGATAAAGATGATGATTCAAATTTATTAAAATAAACACAGATAGAAATCTGGAAAAACCCACTGACGTAGCCTCTGGTGCAGCGGAAGCTAAATAAGTCATACTAGAGACATAGGGACTGATTAAACATTAGTTGCCCTTAGTCTTAGTGCAAGTGGGAGATTGTTGGTGTATATGCCCTGCAGACCAATGTATAGACATGGTCAGGCATTGTTTGAATGTACTTTGATAGAACTATTATTCTTTATAGAGGCATGGTCATTATTATGTAGACTTCTTTACCTGCATTGATGTATTGAGTTGCATATATAATGTCCCAGGAGTCTGGATTGGATCCATTCTCATAAGCTATCCCCAGACGAGGTACCATAGCAGATATGGGACAGCTTTGGTACATGTAAGACTGGTGTATGGGCTGGTTATGTGCGGGGCACAGTAACACAGACATACAGGTGCATTGGATGCACTGGAGTGATCCACCATGAGGATTGACTTGTCTAGTCAACAAGTCAATCTCACATGCAAGAGGTTTGTATTGATCCTTACACTTGAGCTATTCATGTCTAGATTTGATGATGAATATGCTTTGATACAGTCTTACATCTCTCCGTAATTGGGGGACCAAAACGACTGTCATTGGGCATGTCATAAGTCACGTAGAGACATGGATGACCAATAGTAGGATTTGCCCCTTCCTTCAGAGGAAGCATGATATCCACTTTGGGGCGCCCCACCTTATTGGTGCATGACAGGAAAGTGTTGCCACACTAGTTGAGTCATGACCAATGCATTGGATTGATAAAATTGAGACTAATCCAATGGCAGGATATCAGTTTAGGCAAAGGGATCTATAATGCAATGGGAATCCTCGTTGCTTGTTAGGAGTTATTGCCATAATGACTTAAGTCCTATGACATGGGTAGTAGTGATGTGTTGCTAGATACCCCTCACTACTTATGATGTTTACATCGTTGCCATCGTCATTAGGATCCTACGGGGTCACACGCAATAGACTGTTGACGTTGCTTTAATCAGAAGCCTTAGGATCAAGTTATTGGATAACTTGGATCCATTTGGAAGATTTCATCAGTGCCAATGGGCCTGATGAGTTGGAAGAAAGTTATTGGAGCCAAACTTCAATTTTGGCAGGTTGACCCGAAATTGACCTAGATTGGTCACATTTGGATTAGGGTTGCATAGGATTGGATCCAATGGCTTAATCAACCCATGCCATGAAGTTTGGGCTAGCTCATTATCCAATGAGGCCCAATAATAAGTTGTCATGAAGAGGGAATTGGCTTAAAAGGGTATAATGGGGAGAAACCCAACCCCATTGGCGCCTAGGGGCATAATGGGGTGTGGGTGGCGTAAATTGCTTCCTTTGGAAGGAAGTGGCGCCTCCCCCTTCATCCTTTGATGGTACCTTGCCTCTATGGCAAGTGTTGGGGCTGATATGGCTTGATGGCTCTTTTGGAAAGAGCTTGGGCGCATATGGATAGTAGGGTAAGGTTTATGGTAAGATCTTGGAGACTTACCATACCTCCAAACCCTAATTCCCCTCAAACCATTGCTTAGCCGAATGACTCTTGCATGTTGCGCCTAGCCCTTCTCCATGGATGGAAAGAATTCTAAGGCATGTCTTGGGCTGATATGGCTATTGGGCAAATAAGGATAGGTTGAATGAGGTTTATGGCAAAGTCTTGGAGACTTTCCTTACCACAAACCCCTCTCATCCTAGCCGCCCACTTGGCATGATCTTGGCCCTCCGTAAACTGCCTCTTGGCTTATAAAAGGGACCCTAGCTGCCCCCTCTCAATGGTTCGAATGCTTGGAGGCGTGAACATACATAGAGGTGCGAGAGCAAGGGTAAAAGGCGACAACATCAAGGTGGCGCAACCCTTCTTCCTACTAGTGGCCGCAAGTCTTCTCCTTCCTCTCCTCTTGACGTGACTTGGAGAAGGACTTGGTGGCGCCACTTCCTCTTACTCTTCCTAAGGGCCGAAACTCTTCTTCTCCCTCTTCTCTTGGAGTGAACAGGATAAGGAGTTGGCGGCATCTTCCTTGCACTTGGCGCATGATCCTTGGAGGTGGCGCAAGAGAAGTGAAGGAACCCTAAGGCTTGATTCTCTTCCCGAGCCTAGCACCAAGCGTGGAAGGGAGCAACGTTGAGACGGTCGATGCGTGGATACTTGTAGAGGGCGAACACTTGGGCGCCTTCAACATGGCTTCGGCAACTAGACAAGCAAAAGAGGTACATCTCTAACACATCCTTGTGTCTTCTCTCTCGCATGGATCCTTGGGACCGGAATATGTTTCAGGGGTAATGATTCTTCCGCTGCGTCCTGGGACTGCAAAATTTTAAATTACACCTAGTATTCCCTAACAATTTACATATTTACATGAGAATTGCACTACTGTTAGTAGAAACACAATCAAAGCATATTTGTTTAAAATGTACAAGAAAGAAAAAGCTAAATTGAAATGCTCACTTGAGGAAGTACATGGTAGAATTTGTTTGACATCTGATCTATGGACATCTATAGCTACTGATGGCTATATCTCACTTACTGCACATTACGTTGATAAAGAATGGATTTTGAATAAAAGATTGCTTGGATTCTCATATATGCCACCACCACATAGTGGGACAGCATTATCTGAGAAAATAAGTTCTTTATTGGTTGAGTGGGGAATTGAGAACAAGTTATTTTCTATAACTTTAGATAATGCTTCAGCAAATGATACCTTTGTGGGGTTGCTAAAACAAAGACTTAATGTCTCAAGAGCCCTTTTAAGTAATGGTGCATATTTTCATATTAGATGTTGTACTCATGTTTTTAATTTGGTTGTTCAAGATGGTCTAAAAGAGGTTGACCATGCAGTTGAAAAAGTGCGTGAAACAGTAAAATACATCAAAGGTTCTCAAGTGAGAAAGCAAAAATTTCTTGAATGTGTGAAATTTTTAAATATGGATGAAAAAAAGGGCTTAAGACAAGATGTACCAACTAGGTGGAATTCAACATACCTTATGCTTGAAAGTGCAATTTATTATAGAGGTGCACTTTGCCATTTAGAGTTACGTGATTCCAATTACAAAGATTGTCCAACATCATTGGAATGGGAGAAAATCCAAAAGATTATGAGGTTTTTATCTGTTTTCTATGACATCACGTGTGTTTTTTCTGGGGTGAAGTACTCAACTGCAAACTTATTTTTTTCATCAATTTATAAGTTGTGCATAACATTGAAAGAACATATAGATTGTGAAGATAAGTACTTGAAGAAAATGACTCTACAAATGTTTGGAAAATTTGATAAGTATTGGTCTCAATTCAGTTTGATCTTGGCTATAGCTGTGATACTGGATCCACGATATAAAATTCAATTTGTTGATTGGGCTTACAAGAAGCTTTATGGATATAACTCAAATGAGTTTAATGACGTTCGAAATAGTTTGTTTATGCCTTTTAATGAATATCTTTAAAAATATCCAAGTAGTTTAATGATATTGGGTCAAAAGATTTCTACAACATCTACTTTAGGAGAAGGAGCATCAAATAAAGACAATGACTTATTACAGGTACTAATTTTATTTTTGTAAAGTACCATTACTTAATGAAGATTTATTTTTTTTTTTCATGTACTAACTATTTTATATATCATGCAGGACTTTGATATATTTGAAAGTGAGGAATTTGGTGATACTTCACGAAAATCACAGCTTGAGCAATACATAGATGAGCCAAGACTTGATAGAAAGACAGAATTAGATGTGTTAAATTATTGGAAATTAAATCAACAACGGCTTTCAACTCTTTCAAGAATGGCTCAGGATATATTAGCGATCCCTATATCTACTGTAGCATCAGAGTGAGCTTTCAGTTGTGGAGGGCGTGTCCTTGACCAATATCGCATTTCATTAAAACCAACCATTGTAGAGGCACTTCTTTGCACCAGAGACTGGATATTTGGAGAAATAGGTAAAACTAACAATTTATTATTTTCTTATCATCTTATTTAATATATTATACTTCTCAAGTATTTCTATTTTTGAAGATGAGGCAAAAATATCATTGCATGAGCTTATTGATATGGATTGTAATGTTGAAGAGGCAACGGAAGAAACAAATATAACTTAGGTATTGAATTTATGATATTATGTAATGTATTTTTTTAAAAAAAAAACTAATGTACATTGGCGTCTTCTTTCTTTTAGGTTTAAAGATGGATTAGTAGGAATACTCACTTTTGGCTAATTGATACTTTTTGTAAAGTTGGACAGAGTAGAAGAATGTCAATTCTGCAACTTTGACATATGTATATTTTCTCGTGACAATGTGAATAGTGTGGGAGATGAAAATCTAGAAGGCTCTACTAATTATAGTTGTGAATCTGTTAACAACATACACGAGTATTTTGAGGAATCATTTTCAAGTGAATATTTGACCAATACTATTACAGTAAGTCTCAATTGTGAGATTTCAGCTCTTAGTTGTTGTCGTGAGCTGTCTGAAATTATGTGTGGAGCTGAGCTCCTTATTTGGGTCAGCTTTGTATGGTGTGTTGGCTGCTATATTCTGCTAAGTTTTGGGGCTGATTTGGTGCTAATTTGTTACTGAGTTACTGTGGTCTTTTGGGTTGGTTTCATGCTGAATTTCTGGTGACATTAACTCTTAAGTGAGCTGCTGAATTAAGCTGCTTGAAATCTTTTCTTGATGCTGCATTTTTGGGGTTATTGTTGTGGTTTTCCCTCTAGTTTGCTGTGGTAGTTGGTTGAGTTTTGATGATGTTTATATGCTGATTTGCTGATATATTCTATTATGGGTTTGTACTAAAATTTTGATTCAAGTGTGGTAGGCTGAATTTTGTGTTAAATGCTGCTAAATTCTGCCCTTATTTCTCCGTGCTCAGGCTGCAACCATTGCTGCAAATATTGCCTTTATTATACTATTTGAATTATATCATGAATTATGATGATATTTTTTTTGATGTTAGAATGTTGGTGGCATGTATTTGAATTATATTTTGATATTATTTTCTTTGTTAGAATATTGAAGCTATTTATAAATGATATATTTGCTAAATAGGTTATCTGGGTCGTGTCTAGTGGGCTTTATAAGTGACCTATATAATAAATAGGTTATTTGGGTCGTGTCAAGTCACTGTGAAGTGCTTAACCCGTTTAATAAATGCGTTACTTGGGTCGTGTTGGATTGACCCGTTTATATGCGTGTCGTGTTTGGGTTATACCCCTTGACCCAAGTAATTAAACGGGTCGTGTTCAGGTTAGGCTATTCGGGTCACGGGTCAAGCATGACACGACACGAACACGACCCGTTCACACGAATTGCCAGCTCTATCGGATCTGCTAAATAGGACTTTTGAATTGCTAACACGAAAGTAGTTAGGATTCATTCAAAGGTAACATAGTTTATCATAGAACTTAATGGATTTACTTAAATTGATGAGCCACAAAAGTAGGAGATCGATTTAGGTAGGTGCTGGGTTGTGCTATTGAAAGGGGGCAACTTGTACTTCAGGATAAATTCCTTATCCGATAAGAATAACTCATGCATTAGTTTCATTCAGTTATGCAATATCAGTTAGTTTAGTGAATTTCAAAGTCATGATATCTCACAATTAGACACTCTTTCCGTTTCTATCATTGTTGTTTCCTATTTCTTTCGTTAACAACTTTATTTCTAAAACACAAAAATTTGGTTGCTTAGCTTCAATATGAAATCAACATTCTCTCTCTCTCTATCTCTCTCTCTCAATCACACGATGTATATAAAATTCTACAGAAATTAACATATAGTGGATTTCTTTTTGTCCAAGAAGGTTTTTGTGATGCTAGTTGGATTTCTGATTCCAATGATGTCAAATCTGCTTCTAGATATCTTTTTAATCAAGGTGGTGGTGCCATCTTTTGCCAATTCACTATACAAACTATCATATCTACAAGCACCATGGAAGCAAAGTTGGTTGCTCTTGATCAAGCTTGCTGAGAAGTTGAGTGGACATATTAAAATAAGGCAAAAAATAATCATATGGTTTTCTACTATTGGTATAGTTTATTTGTCATATGTTAAAAAAGACAATAATCTTACTGATTGCCTCACAAAAGGTTTGATTCAAACCAAAGTGATGGCTGCGTCTAAGGGAATGAGGATTAATCCATAATGGGCCGTACTAGAGTGGCAACCTAACATCCGTGATAGGTAGACACTAGAAAGAGGTTCAATGGGTAATAATAAACTAATTGTTTGGCTAAGGAGTACAACATAAAAACTCTATGATGTTTATTGGGGTAATATTTAAAGACACCAATACCCTATTTGATGTAGCAACTAATAGGTGAGGGGATCCTTAAGCCGTACTCTAGGGTTGTACACAATGCTCGATAAAACGGGAGAGGGTCATGACACGAGGGAAGAGAAAACGCATCGGAAAAGTGCAGGGAATCCGGTAGAAAGCACGACGAAATAGCGATGAGTTCGATTAGGGCAACACGAATGCGAATGAAGAGAATGGCACCCAACTAAGTAATACAGCGCACTAACCTCGTAGCAAATTTAGCGAATTCCTCCAGCTCTCTTAGCGCGTTTTAAGCTTAGCTTGCGTTGGGGGACTGCGGCTTTGCAGGGGTTCAGCTCGCGCGCCTACGCAGTTGAAACAAACCAAGGACAAGAGATACCACGCCTCCGATGAACGGACAACCATGGGTGAAGAAGCAAGGAGAAAGCCAACTCGGTATCAAAGCAAAAAAATAGAAAAACAAGTGAACTTGACCCACCGAAGGGTGGGATTTACTTCTTATAAAGCTGGAAACCAAGCCGAGTCGAGAGACCGATCACCAACTCTTACAACTCCATAGGCGAAGCAACTTCGCCTTCCACACAAGCTGGAAGCTCACTCTAGCTCACTAGGAGATCCCTACCTCTAAGAGAACTACTCAACACTTAGCCCTACCTCCTCTTTTATAGAATAAGAGGGGTGGGAACAAACAAAACACATAAGAGACAACTTACTCTAACAAACTAACCACTCTTGCAGGCCACTAAAGTGGTCAATCTGCAACTACAAGACAAGGAATAACAACTACCTAATATTCTCCAAAGCTAGTCCCGCGATCCTGTGTCTTTGTATGGAGACGGTTTAGACGCGCTTGGAGCACATCGCGACAAAATAGCAAAACTTCGATGTCGTGGGCTGGGACACCATTGTCACGGCTCGGTCCTGGGCCGTGTTACTAATCAGATTACGCGGCCCACTTGGAGATGGATCTTCAGGGGGTTGGCTCGTAGCGCCCTTGGGCTGCGCCACTTCGGTATGGATGGAAAGAGGGCTAATGACGCCCAAGAAACGGTTCGGGGGCTTACTTTGGCATTGGGATCGCCGGATTTCCACCTTGTTGGGCTCGTTTGGGTCATCATGGGATGGAGCAACATGGTAGGGAGGGCGATGCACATCGAAACGGGGTTGTCGGGGCTTGATTTGACCTTTAGGGGCGAACACGGCATAGCCGTGATGGTGAACACGACCGTGTTTAGAGTGGCCGAAATCCACAGAATCAAGCACGACTTGCCCATGACTGGAGTTGCCGAAATCCACAGAATCAAGCACAGCTTTCCGTGACTAGGAGCACGGCCGTGACTGGAGTTGCCCGAATCCATAGAATCAAGGACGGCTTGCCCGTGACCAGGGGCACGCCCGTGACTATTTCCAAGCACTTTAGCCGAAGCAGGCACAGTGTGCAGCACGGGCGTGGCGGCAGGCGTGTCGGTGTTCGCGCCCGCGGGCGACCGTGTCACGACCATGACGGTGGGCACGGCTTGGCCGTGTCGGGGTCTGGGGAGCTCTGGCTGAGGCAAATATTCCAGGGAAAATTCATGGGGTCCTGGGGAGTCTCCCCAAATGTCTTTTGGAGGGATTAGGCCGCCCTCAAGTGTGTTCATGGGCCCGTATGCTCCTGCATCAGCTTCCGCTGTGTGATCTGATGAGTTCTCCTACGGAGAACTAGGGGGCAATGGGTCATCGGGGTCAAATGGGCCCTCCAAAGGGCCGTGGAAGGGGAGGAGGTCCGCCATGTTGAAGACGGGGTGGATCCCCATGTCCTCGGGCAAGTCCAGAACGTAGGCGTTGGAGCCGATGCGCCGCATCAACTCGTAAGGTCCCATGTAACGCAGCTGAAGCTTAAAATGCGCCCTGTTGGATAGACACTCGGGGTGGATACACACCCTCACCAGCTCACCTACAAAGAAATGACGTGACCTACGATGCTCGTTGGCCATCATTGCATTATGAATGTTGCTCGAAAAGATACGACGCCGGACCTCATCATGCAGACTAGCAATATGCTGGGAAAAGGAATATGCATGCGGGGAGAGATGAGACTCCATGGGAAGGTCATGCAAGTCTATAGGTTTACGCGGTTGATGGCCTGAAACGATTTGGAAGGGACTAAGACCTGTAGACCTATTAGAAGCACTATTGTACGCGAACTTGACCATGGGTAGGATGGAATCCCACGACCTCGGATGGTCGCCGATAAGACAACGGAGAAGATTGCCCAAACTGCGGTTAACGACCTCGGTTTGCCAATCGGTTTGGGGATGATAGGCCGTGGAGAATTTCAGAGTGGTGCCCAAGATGGCCCACAGTGAGCGCTAGAAGTGGCTCACAATATGCGTGTCACGGTCGGACACGATGGTGGAGTGAAGACCATGGAGGAACACAATCTCGCGGACAAAAAGATGTGAGATGTGAGAAGAGTCCGCAGTGCGCGAACAGGGGATAAAGTGGGCCATCTTCGAAAACCGATCAACAACAACGTAGATCGAATTGAAGCGGGAGGCGGTCCGGGGCAACCCAAGGACAAAGTCCATGCTCAGGTTGCACCATGGGCCGCTGGCCACCGGCAATGGGGTATAGAGACCCGTGTTCGAAGGGCGGGGCTTGGACAACTGACACGTACCGCAATGGCGCACAATGCGCTCAACATCCTTATAGAGGGAAGGCCAAAAGAGGCGTTCCTGGGCCATCTCAAGGGTCTTGTCGCAGCCATGATGGCCGGCGACGCCACCCACATGAAGCTCGAGCAAAAGATGATCTCGAAGAGAAGAACGGGGAATGCACAAACGATTCTCCAAGAAGAGGTAACACTCGCACAATTGGTAGGGGGAGTCGGGGTCAGTGGACTCGGTCAAAGCGGCATAGATGGCACCAAAATCAGAGCAAGTGGTGTAGTCCTCTTTGACATGGTCAAAGGTATTGACGCGAGTGCGCATCACGCATAAGAGGGTCCGGACGTGACTCAAGGCATCCGTGACGACGTTCTCCTTACCCGCCTTGTGATTAATCATGAAGGAATACTATTGTAGGTACTCGACCCACTTAGCATGGCGGGTGCCCAACTTCTTTTGGGCATTAAGGAAGGAGAGGGCCTGATGGTCGCTATACAACACGAACTCGTGGTGGAAGAGGTAATGCCTCCACTGCCGGAGGGAATGAATGATCGCGTAGAACTCCTTCTCGTACATGGAGTAACGCTGTCGAACCGCATTCAGTTTTTCGCTAAAGAAAGCCCCGGGATGGCCTTCTTGACTAAGGGACCCACCGATGCCGGACCCGGAGGCATCGCATGCTACCTCGAAGACTTTCGAGAAATCAGGGAGGCGCAAGACAAGAGCGGTGGTCAGGGCGTCCTTAAGCGCATCAAAAGCCCGTTGAGTGGCAGGGATCCACTCAAAGTCATCCTTAGAGAGACGCTGGGTTAAGGGGGTTGCGATTGTGCTGAACCCACGGATGAATCTGCGGTAAAAGCCCGCAAGACCCAGGAAACTACTAATCTCAGTCACAGTGCGAGGCTCAGGCCAATGCCTGATGGCCTCAACCTTCGTAGGGTCAATGGGCAGGCCTTGGTCGGACACAATGTAACCAAGGAAATACACCTGGTTAGTCATGAAGGAACACTTCTTCGTGTTAAGGAAGAGGTGCTCCTTGCGCAGGAGTGCAAAAGTGGAGCGAAGATGCTCCAAGTGTTCATCGCGGGTCTGACTAAAGATCAGAATGTCGTAGAAGTAGACGACCAAAAACTTGCCCATGTATGGCCTAAGGACTTGACTCATCAAGCGCATAAACGTAGATAGGGCATTGGACAACTCGAATGGCATAACGAGCCACTCATCGCCCTCGTGAATGCGGACCTAGTGATATCCACTCCGGAGGTTGAGCTTGGAAAACCAAGACGCGCCGGATATCAAATCCAGCATATCGTCTAGCCGGGGGATGGGAAATCGATACTTGACAGTGATTCGATTGATGGCTCAGCTATCGACACACATGCGCCACGACCCATCGTTTTTGGGCGTGAGGAGCGCAGGAACGGTGGAAGGGTTGAGACTCTCGCGAATGTACCCCTTAGTGAGGAGATCATCCACTTGACGCTGTAGCTCAGCGTGCTCTGTGGGGTTAAGGCGATGATGGGGCAAGTTAGGGAGGGGTGCCCCCGTGAGAAGGTCAATCGCGTGCTGAATTTTCCTTTCCGGGGGAAGGCCATGAGGCAAATCCTCGGGGATATCACTAAACTCGGCAAGGAGGGCGGACACCTCAACAGGAGGCGCCGGATCAGGGCAAGGGACAGGGTCCTGCACTTCGCACACCATGAGCGCGTAGACGGTCTTGGCCGATGGGCCTCGCGAATCAGCGCGGGGGTGCGCATGAGGGAGACCAAGGGGGAACACGGAGGGGCAGGTGTCGAGGGTGTAATCAGGCCCTTAGAGGTGGATGCACGAAGCTCCTTGGGCGGAGCCAGGATCAGACGGATCTTCGGCTCATCGTGGTCGAACACATAAGTGTTCGACCGGCCATAGTGGACTACGTCCCTATTGTACAACCATGGGCGACCAAGGAGGACGTGAGCGACATCCATAGTCGCAACGTCGCACAATACCTTCTCACGATAGTTCCCAAACGCGATGGGGACCTGACATTGGTGCGTGACCGGAAGGCTCATAGTATCGACCCATGCGTCAGAGTAAGGTCGCGGGTGGGGTTCATGGGGAAGGCCGAAACGCATGACCGCGGTCCGAGAGACCATGTTCAAGCTACTACCACCGTCAATGATGATCTTACACGAGTGCCCATTGCACTTAATGTAAGTCGTAAAAATGCCCGAGCACCTCCAATCCTCGGTAGGCGTGAGCTGCACAAGGTTGCAACGGACGACAAGTGTGGACGGACCCGACTCCTCGCCACTAGTGTAACACTCTGCCTCAACATCGTGCTTAGTGCGGGTTATGGTGGCATCGGGAGCCGGACCCGTGTCGGCTCGAGTGGGTTTCTTGGGACATTCACGTGACAAGTGACCCGGTTGCAAACAGTTGTAGCAAGTGATGCGACTTAAGGTGCCAACCGCGGGGTCCTTACCCTTCTCTTCCCAGGTGGGCCGAGAAGATGAAGCCTCGAGGTGTGGGCGCCTAGGGGTTGGTTGGGCCGGGGGTGCGGGTCTCGGATCCGGATGAGGTTTCGGACGCTCAAGTCGCGGGTGTGGTTGCGGGGGACCACCCGCATGAGGACGCCTATGGGGGCCAAGGTCACTATGCCTTGCAGCGACGTGAAGGTCTTGCTCGATGTCTCGAGCGCGCTGAAAAGTTTGGTCAAGGGTCTCCGATCCATACGTGGGTAAGGCTCGGCAGATATTCGCACAGAGCCCATTCTTGAATTTCGACAAAACTAACTCGGGGTCCTCCTGCAAATTTCAATGGAGTTGCAACGTCTCGAAGGTGAGACGGTACTCCTCGATGGTACCTGACTCTTGGTGTAGGCTACTATACTGATCAAGAAGGTGTTGCCTATACGAAGCGGGTACATAACACTCGCAGAGGCGATACCGCATCTCCGCCCATTCAGTGACAGGGGGAAGAGCCTGGTGCACATTTTGAAAGTCCCCTAACAAGGGGGGAGCGAAACTCTAATAGGCGCATATGGAGGTTTACATGCAGCAGAAGGGGTTTCTAGGGATCGAATGCATGATATATGATCAACTTTAAAATCAATTGCATAGAATGGTAGCGACTCATACCATGGCCATCGCTTAGATGGTGTCTAGGAAGAAGAGAGAACGATGGGGTTCTCCTCCAAAGCGCCACACACAAGATGATCGATGGCTTGCTCCTTGGACGCTCCTTGTGCTAGCAAGGTTCTCCAAGTGACCTTGTCGTGTGAGAAGGGATGAAGAAGATGAGATCCACTGCTTGGCGATTCTTCCTTGTCGTCAAAAAAATCTCTTCCACGAGAATGCCCCCAAGAAGACACACAAGAAGAGAGGGGCGACAACAATAGGCGTGAAGAGGTGAGGCGTGGTCACGTATGTGATCATGCTTTCTAAAAATAGAAAGCCACTCCTCAACATGCGATCAAGGGTTTTTCCCAATCGCATATTTCTCTTAACTTGAACCGTGCGCTCACATGATGAGCTGGTTCAATTTTGGTTTGGTTCAAAGACCAATTAACCCAAGCCATTAGTCCAGATCACATTAAACCCTAAGGTTCTTGATCTGACCGTTGATCTCTTGATGTTCCTGATCTCACCGATCTAGCATCCATTCTCTCAAACGAAGCTTACCGATCTCAAGCCCTAATCAATCAAACATGATCAGACTAGATCTCACTCACAATCAGAGATTAAATCCCTTTAAACTGAACCTAAACAATTCAGTCCACACGATCTGACTTAAGTAAGCCATATCATCAAATTGTGTGACCCTAAGGGTTTCCTTTAAATGTCGGTAACGATAACTTACGTCATCACGATCAGTGAGGGGTATCTAGCAACACATCATTGTCTCCCGATATAAAAGAAAGAGTCTTCCAAGACTACACCCAAACCACAGCACAAGTGTGAATCCACTTCACCAGGCATACATGATTCCTTTGCCACTGGATGTTCTTATTGGATAAGCGTGTCAAGCCTGTAGCTCCAATATGATGAGCATGATTAGATCAGATGAACATAGTCACCTGGGTATGGCCATACACTTTCTCAATCATCTCATCCAGGGGGGCCCCTTTAGAACATCACACTCCAAATAAGGAGATGGCAATCCTTTGTCTATCACTAGCGCCCTAACATGACTCAAGTTCACCATCCAAGATAGTCTATAACCATTATGTTTCAAATGATATTGAACTACCTCAAAACAATGACAATCATCATTTAGAAACACAAGTGATCTCAAGTCAGAGGACATGTGCCACTTGTTGCAAACAAGGATTATTCACATTGTGACAAGCAATTGAATATCCTAGTAGGGTCTGTCCAGTACATCCAATGTACCCATGAGTCTACATCTTATTTCATGCTCGAAGCATCCTATAAGATTAGAACACACATTAGTCTTAACCATATCAAGGCTGTCTCATGTTCACCAAGATATCTCTGTTGGGGTATGCCCTTAAGGCTAATGTTTGAGGCCTTGGGATTGTATCAGTATCATGTAATAAACTCTTATGTTTATAAAGGCATGGTTGTTATTCAGTTTGTTACATTATCTGCTGCAATAAGTGTACTTCTGAATAATGTCTCAAAGCTGTTCAGCTGGGCTGACATGCTGTAAAGTCCTTAGTCGAGATATCTTGGTGAACATGAGAGAGCCTTGATATGATTGAGACTAATATGTGCTCTAATCTTATAGGATGCTTCGAGCATGGAATAAGATGTAGACTCATGGGTACATTGGATGTACTGGACAGACCATACTAGGATATTCAATTGGTTGTCACAATATGAATAATCCTTGAATGTAACAAGTGGCACATTTCCTCTGACTTGAGATCACTTGTGTTTTCTAAATGATGATTGTCATTGTTTTGAGGTAGTTCAATATCATTTGAAACATAATGATTATAGACTATCTTGGATGGTGAGCTTGAATCAGGTTAGGGCACTAGTGATAGATATAGGATTGCCGTCTCCTTAATTGGAGTGTGATGTTCTAAAGGGGCCCCCTGGATGAGATGATTGAGAAAGTGTATGGCCATACCCAGGTGACTGTGTTCATCTGTTCTAATCATGCTCATCATATTGGAACTACAAGCTTGACACGCTTGTCCAATAAGAACATCCAGTGGCAAAGGAAATATGCATGCCTTGTGAGTTGGATTCACACTTGTGCTGTGGTTTGGGTGTAGTCTTGGAAGACTCTTTCCTTTATATCGGGAGACAGTGATGTGTTGCTAGATACCCCTCACTGATCGTGATAACGTGAGTTATCGTTACCGACATTTAAAGGAAGCCCTTAGGGTCGCACAATTTGATGATATGGCTTACTTAAGTCAGATCGTGTGGACTGAATTATTTGGGTTCAGTTTAAAGGGATTTAATCTCTGATTGTGAGTGAGATCTGGTCTAATCATGTTTGATTGATTAGGGCTTGAGATCGGTAAGCTTCGATCGTGAGAATAGATGCTAGATCGGTCAGATCAAGAGCATTAAGAGATCAACGGTCAGATCTTAGGCCTCAGTGGTTTATTATGATCTGGACTAATTGCTTGGTTTATTTGGTTGTTGAACCAAATCGATTTGAACCAGCTCATTGGATGAGCGCATGGTTCAGGTGGTGAGGCATTTGCGATTGAGGTAATGCATGGTCGCATGAACGTTTGGACTTTGCTATTTTTAGATAGCATGTTCTCAAACGTGTCCATGATCTCACGTCGCCTCTTCACGCCTTTGTCGCCTCCTTGGTTTTCATTGGAGAAGCATTTTTCTCGTGTGGAAAAACTTAGACGACAAGAGGAGAAAGTTTCGCCAAGCAAGGAGATCATCTTCCCTCCCATTCGATCAAGACCTCTTGGAACCTTGCTAGCACAAGGAGCACCAAAAGAGAAAGCGACATCATCTTGTGTGTGACGATTTGGAGGAGACCTCTTTTGTTCTCTTGCTTCCAAGGCGACATCCCTCATATGGCTTCGGTATGAATTCCTTTTCTGTTGTTAAAAGTTGATCATAATACATGCTATCCGATCTTAGAAACCCCCTTTCCGCTGCTTGAAATATAACATGCGCCTATCTAGGGTTTCGCCCCTTGTCTAAGGGAACCTTTCAATTGGTATCAGAGCGAGGTTGATGCATGTTTTTATGATTGCTTAAAGCCTTTTGTGATCCATATGCGCAAGTATGCTTAGATCTAGTTGACATGCGAAAATTTCATTTTAAGTTGTTGCACATGCGAAACTTGAATGTGTTAGTCTATGGCGCATGTATGTTGGCGCATTCTTGTTTTTCTCAAAAAACTATATAACATGCGCGACTTACACTAGATCTAAGGCCCTGCTATAAACCCTTAGACGGGTTATTAGGGTTGAAGTCATCCCCTGAGTTAGATCCAAACAGTCTGATCAGACCATCTGACAGCCTTGATGGGTCGACCAGATAGCATCTGTGCGCAAGCACGAGATGGCTATAGGTCGACTGCAGACAGGCGTGTAGCGATGTCTGATTGAGACAACCTATGAACGCACATGAGTTAGGCCCGGGGTCACACCCGCTTGCCAGACCTCATTGTGGTCGTTCAGCCCTTGGCGCATGCATTGTTGACCTTTTGGTCGACTCAAGTCAGTTAGGACTTGGTGCATGTAAGGGCAGTGGATCTGACTAGGTCGGATGAGTGGATCCCTAGTAATGGACCGTTGTAAGGTAGTAGGGCACATAAGGAAAAATAAAATTGATCTCAATGGGGTTTTTCAAAATTTTATTTTTCATGATTGGATCAAATGATGTATGATGCCATATGTATGTTTATTTAATCTTATGTGGGCTGCCCATGTTTAATGTGTGCTGTGCTGGGGCCTGCGTGCCTGGAATTTTATTGTAAATTAATTCTTATTTTTGTGATCTGCGAATCACAGTTTAATTAATTTATAAAATGTAATTGACCTGCGAGTCAATCTTGTCTAGATAGATTAATTTGTAAATTAGTCAGACAAGAGCATAGAGCACAGAGGCGCTTGCAGCAGAGGCTTGACCAGGTGGGAGGTCCAGGGTTCGACTCTAGGACCAGGCGCATATTCCCTGGTAGGCGCACCTGAGCTGCAGATGGCGCTTGGGCCCTGGTTTGGGCCAAATGAGCAGCAAAAGACCCATGAAGAAAAGCAAGTGAAGACTTAAGTTAGGTTAAGGTCTTACTTAGGCTTAATGGGCTTTTACCACATAAGATCAGCATGCTTTCTATTTATTGCTTTTATAATTAGAATTGCATGAGTTTATCTTCTGCTATCACCATAGGAATTGTATGATAGTTAAGAAGATAAAAGACCGTTAAAATCCAACGCTAAAATATCAAGCTCGTAAGCCTTCTGACGCGAAACCTCACTGTTCTGACTATCGTTGGAGCCGTGTTGTACCCACTCAGTGGGCACGTCCATCTATCTTCAGACGGTGCAGGATTACACCTGCGTGTTACAGAGAAGGGATTTATCGCTTCTCGTTGCTCAGCATAGCACGTGGTGGTCCAGGGAGTAGGTCGGGTCAGCTTGACCATGTAGGCTACATATGTGGCGCATATGGTAGCACATGGAGGCAGCCATCTGTGGGGTCAGAGACTGTGTTGTACCAACTCAGTTGGCACAGTCTGCTGGATTGCCCAGATGAAGGGGAATCGCACGGGTTAGCGATTGGCTGGGACAGCCTACCAGAGATTAGTGCTTGTACTCTCTGTGCATCTTATCTCGCTTGAGCGGGACGCGGAAACCAAGTATGAAATCTGGATCCCATCTCACTAAAAGAGTTCTACTCTTTCGGGCTGTTTTGCTGGATTTTTCAGCCAGATAAAATAGTGAGAAAAAGAATCATTCTTAAGTCCTGATTGATTCTTAACATTGATACTGACCTTGCTGTTCTTGCATTGTTGTAGATACCTGCAGCAACGAACACCATGAGCTTCAATGTGCGATCCCTACTGGAAAGGGAGAAGTTTGCTGGGCCGAACTTCTCAGACTGGTACGGACACCTTAAGATTATTCTTAAGGCAGAGAGGAAACTGTATGTCCTCGAGACGGCTATACCGCCTCAACCCGCTCCGAACGCCGCAAGGGCAGTTCGGGAAGCTTATGAAAAGCACGTCAATGATAGCATTGATGTCGCTTGCCTGATGCTAGCGTCTATGACGCCACCGCTGCAGCGTCAGCATGAGGATATGTCGGCTATAGAGATTATAGCGAACCTCAAGATCCTGTATGCTGCACAGGCGAGGACAGAACGCTACAATCTGACAAAGCTATTCTTTCAGAGCAAACTGGCTGAAGGGAGCCCAGTGGGAGCTCACGTGCTCAAGATGATTGGGCACAAGGAGGCTCTAGAGAAACTGGGGCATACCATCAATCAGGAGCTTGTTGTAGACATTATTCTGCAGTCTCTCCCGCCCTCTTTCGATGCGTTCATCATTAACTTTAATATGAACAAAATCGACTGTACTCCGGCAGAGCTGCTGAATATGCTCTTGACTACTGAGGAGACTCTGAAGGGAAAGCCTTCAACCTCTGTCTTGATGTTTCCTTCTAGGAACAAGAAGAAGGGGAAGAAGGGCAAGGCCCCTGTCAAGAGGTACAGCAAGGCTCTGAAGCAAAAAGTTAAGGGGTCAAAGGAATACAGATGTTTCCACTGTGGCCAGCTGGGTCATTGGAAAAAGGACTGTAAAGCGCTCCAAGGAGATAAGAGGGGAAGCTTTGCTTCTGGCTCAGGTATTTATGTGACGGAAGTCATGATATCCTCTTCTTCTATTTCATGGGTGTTGGACACTGCATGTGGAGTTCACATTTGTTCAAATGTACAGGAACTCGAGAGAAGAAGGCAGGTGGGACAGCATGAGGTGGACCTACGAGTTGGAAACGGGGCACGGGTTGCTGCTGTTGCTGTAGGAGACTATTTCATCTCTTTGCCATCTGGGCTTGTATTAGAACTGAACAATTGTTACTTTGTTCCCAGCATTACTAAAAATATTATCTCCATTCCTGCTCTTGTCAGGAAGGGATTTTCCTTTGAATGCAATATTTCAAAGTGTGTTCTTTCTTTAGATAATATTGTTTATGCTACTGGTCCAATTAACAATGGGTTATTCATGTTGGACATGGAATGTTGTATACAAAACATTGATAATAAGAAAGCCAAGTATGCTGATGACAGCACCTTGCTATGGCATAGTCGTTTAGGCCATATTAATAAGAAGCGCATTAAGCGGTTGCATGATCATGGACTGCTGGGATCATTCTCCTATGAGGAGATTGATACATGCAAGGCTTGTTTAATGGGTAAAATGACGAAGTCACCTTTTCCTAACAAAGGTCAAAGGGCTTCAGGTTTACTTGACCTTATACACAGTGATGTGTGTGGGCCATTTAGTAAACATGCCAGAGGTGGCTATCAGTACTTCATAACCTTTACTGATGATTTCAGTAGGTATGGGTATGTCTATCTTATGAGACACAAAAGTGAATCTTTTGACAAGTTCAAAGAGTTCAAGAATGAAGTACAGAATCAGCTTGGCCGAAATATCAACGCACTTCGTTCTGATCGAGGTGGAGAATACTTGAGTCATGCGTTTACTGACTATCTGAAGGAGTGTGGGATTATCTCACAGCTCACTCCGCCAGGAACACCGCAATGGAATGGTGTGTCCGAGAGGAGAAATAGAACGTTACTTGATATGGTTCGTTCTATGATGAGTCAGGCTACTCTTCCATATTCCTTTTGGGGATTTGCACTGGAAACAGCTGCAAAGGTACTAAACCGAGTGCCATCCAAGGCAGTTTCTAAGACGCCATATGAGTTATGGTATGGGAAACAGCCGAGCTTGACATTTATCAGGATCTGGGGCTGCGAGGCTTATGTCAAAAAGCTCGCCTCTGGGAAACTAGAGAGCAGATCTGAGAAATGTATCTTTGTCGGTTACCCTAAGGAAACTAAGGGTTATTATTTCTATGATCCCAAAGAGAACAAGGTATTTGTTGCTCGGACGGCCATATTTCTTGAGAAGGAGTTTCTTCTGCAAGAGGCCAGTGGGAGAGAAATAAAGCTGGATGAGAATCCAGAGGAAGGACAAAGTAGTCAAGCACAGTTGGATGAGCCTGAGCCGGTGGATCAGGTTACTGAACAACCTGAGGCTCAGATATCACGGGAACCGCGAAGATCGGGAAGGATCCGTCGACAGCCTGAGCGCTATGACGGAGTCTACATCATTGATAATGATGAACCCCTCACTTATGCGGATGCGGTCAGTGGACCGGAGTCAGCGAGATGGCTTGAAGCTATGCGAGCCGAGATGGACTCCATGTCAGATAACCAAGTCTGGGATTTGGTTGATCCGCCTCCGGGAGTAATCCCTATAGGCTGCAAATGGATCTTCAAGAAGAAGATTGACATGGATGGTAACGTGGTTACCTATAAAGGCAGGCTAGTTGCGAAAGGTTTCAAACAAATCTACGGGATAGATTATGATGAAACTTTCTCACCTGTAGCCATGTTTAAGTCTATTAGGATTCTTTTCGTGATAGCAGCATATTACGATTATGAGATCTGGCAAATGGATGTGAAGACAGCTTTCCTTAATGGAAATCTGGAAGAGGATGTGTATATGACACAACCTGAAGGTTTCACTAATCCATCAGATCGTCATAAAATATGCAAATTAAAGAAGTCTATTTATGGACTTAAACAAGCATCGAGAAGCTGGAATATTCGTTTTGATGAATCAGTCAGTGAATTTGGTTTCATCAAGAACGAGGATGACCCGTGTGTATATAAGAGGTTTAGTGGGAGCGTGATTACTTTCCTAGTCCTCTACGTCGATGACATCTTGATCATTGGAAATGACATTCCTGAAATGCATGCGGTTAAGGCATGGTTAAGGAAATGTTTCCAGATGAAAGATTTAGGAGAAGCAGCCTATGTATTAGGTGTGAAGATCTACAGGGATAGATCTAAGAGGCTTCTCGGGCTGTGCCAGAGTACTTACATCGATAAAGTCCTGGAAAGATTTCATTTAGAGAATTCTAAAAGAGGATATCTTCCAGTCAGACATGGTCTGAATCTTTCGAAGAGTCAGTGTCCACAAACACAGACTGAGAAAGATGAAATGGACAATACGCCTTATGCTTCGGCTATTGGGTCCATTATGTATGCGATGTTGTGTACTCGCCCAGACGTCGCTTACGGGTTAAGCGTGACCAGTCGGTTCCAAAGTAATCCAGGTATGGCGCACTGGATTGCAGTCAAGAACATTTTAAAATATCTGCGGAGGACCAAAGATATGTTCTTGATATATGGTGGTCAGGAAGAACTCAGTATTGAAGGATATACTGACGCTTCGTTCCAGTCTGACCAGGATGATTTTCGATCGCAATCAGGCTATGTTTTTAGCTTGAATGGAGGAGCGGTGGTGTGGAAGAGTTTCAAACAGTCAACTGTTGCTGATTCCACAACAGAAGCCGAGTATGTTGCAGCCTCGGAAGCATCCAAGGAGGCAGTGTGGATTCGTAAGTTCGTGAGAGAACTTGGTGTTGTTCCTTCGAGTGCAGATCCTTTGGTTATCTTTTGTGATAACACTGGAGCAATCGCACAAGCAAAGGAACCACGGTCGCACCAGAAGTCCAAGCACATACAGAGACGGTTTCATTTGATCAGGGAGATCATTGATCGTGGCGAGATCAAAGTCTGCAAGGTTCATACATATGACAATCTGGCAGACCCGCTTACTAAGCCTCTGGCGCAGCAGAAGCATGAGAAGCACTGTAATAATATGGGTTTGAGATTTCTCAACCATTAGATTAAGTGAAAGTGGGAGATTGTTGGGGTATGCCCTTAAGGCTAATGTTTGAGGCCTTGGGATTGTATCAGTATCATGTAATAAACTCTTATGTTTATAAAGGCATGGTTGTTATTCAGTTTGTTACATTATCTGCTGCAATAAGTGTACTTCTGAATAATGTCTCAAAGCTGTTCAGCTGGGCTGACATGCTGTAAAGTCCTTAGTCGAGATATCTTGGTGAACATGAGAGAGCCTTGATATGATTGAGACTAATATGTGCTCTAATCTTATAGGATGCTTCGAGCATGGAATAAGATGTAGACTCATGGGTACATTGGATGTACTGGACAGACCATACTAGGATATTCAATTGGTTGTCACAATATGAATAATCCTTGAATGTAACAAGTGGCACATTTCCTCTGACTTGAGATCACTTGTGTTTTCTAAATGATGATTGTCATTGTTTTGAGGTAGTTCAATATCATTTGAAACATAATGATTATAGACTATCTTGGATGGTGAGCTTGAATCAAGTTAGGGCACTAGTGATAGATATAGGATTGCCGTCTCCTTAATTGGAGTGTGATGTTCTAAAGGGGCCCCCTGGATGAGATGATTGAGAAAGTGTATGGCCATACCCAGGTGACTGTGTTCATCTGTTCTAATCATGCTCATCATATTGGAACTACAAGCTTGACACGCTTGTCCAATAAGAACATCCAGTGGCAAAGGAAATATGCATGCCTTGTGAGTTGGATTCACACTTGTGCTGTGGTTTGGGTGTAGTCTTGGAAGACTCTTTCCTTTATATCGGGAGATAGTGATGTGTTGCTAGATACCCCTCACTGATCGTGATAACGTGAGTTATCGTTACCGACATTTAAAGGAAACCCTTAGGGTCGTACAATTCGATGATATGGCTTACTTAAGTCAGATCGTGTGGACTGAATTATTTGGGTTCAGTTTAAAGGGATTTAATCTCTGATTGTGAGTGAGATCTGGTCTAATCATGTTTGATTGATTAGGGCTTGAGATCGGTAAGCTTCGATCGAGAGAATAGATGCTAGATCGGTCAGATCAAGAGCATTAAGAGATCAACGGTCAGATCTTAGGCCTCAGTGGTTTATTATGATCTGGACTAATTGCTTGGTTTATTTGGTTGTTGAACCAAATCGATTTGAACCAGCTCATTGGATGAGCGCATGGTTCAGGTGGTGAGGCATTTGCGATTGAGGTAATGCATGGTCGCATGAACGTTTGGACTTTGCTATTTTTAGATAGCATGTTCTCAAACGTGTCCATGATCTCACGTCGCCTCTCTCTCGCCTCTTCACGCCTTTGTCGCCTCCTTGGTTTTCATTGGAGAAGCATTTTTCTCGTGTGGAAAAACTTAGACTACAAGAGGAGAAAGTTTCGCCAAGCAAGGAGATCATCTTCCCTCCCATTCGATCAAGACCTCTTGGAACCTTGCTAGCACAAGGAGCACCAAAAGAGAAAGCGGCATCATCTTGTGTGTGATGATTTGGAGGAGACCTCTTTTGTTCTCTTGCTTCCAAGGCGACATCCCTCATATGGCTTCGGTATGAATTCCTTTTCTGTTGTTAAAAGTTGATCATAATACATGCTATCCGATCTTAGAAACCCCCTTTCCGCTGCTTGAAATATAACATGCGCCTATCTAGGGTTTCGCCCCTTGTCTAAGGGAACCTTTCAATCTCGACTAAGGACACATAGCATGTCAGCCAAGCTGAACAGCTTTGAGACATTATTCAGAAGCACATGTATTGCAGCAGACAATGTAACAAACTGAATAACAACTATTGCCTTTATAAACATAAGAGTTTATACATGATACTGTTACAATCCCAAGGCCTCAAACATTAGCCTTAAGGGCATACCCCAACAATCTCCCACTTGCACTTAATCTAATGGTTGAAAAATCTCAAACCCATATTATTACAGTGCTTCTCATGCTTCTACTGCGCCAGAGGCTTTGTAAGCGGGTCAGCCAGATTGTCATCTGTATGAACCTTGCAGACTTTGATCTCGCCACGATCAATGATCTCCCGGATCAAGTGAAACCGTCTCTGTATGTGCTTGGACTTCTGGTGCGACCGCGGTTCCTTTGCTTGTGCGATTGCTCCAGTGTTATCACAGAAGATAACCAAAGGATCTGCACTCGAAGGAACAACACCAAGTTCCTGAACGAACTTACGAATCCATACTGCCTCCTTAGATGCTTCTGAGGCTGCAACATACTCGGCTTCTGTTGTGGAATCAGCAACGATGGACTGTTTGAAACTCTTCCACACCACTGCTCCTCCATTCAAGCTAAAAACATAGCCTGATTGCGATCGGAAATCATCCTGGTCAGATTGGAACGAAGCGTCAGTATATCCTTCAATACTGAGTTCTTCCTGACCTCCATATATCAAGAACATATCTTTGGTCCTCCGCAGATATTTTAAGATGTTCTTGACTGCAATCCAGTGTGCCTGACCTGGATTACTTTGGAATCGACTGGTCACGCTTAACCCGTAAGCGACGTCTGGGCGAGTACACAACATCGCATACATAATGGACCCAATAGCCGAAGCATAAGGCGTATTGTCCATTTCATCTTTCTCAGTCTGTGTTTGAGGACACTGACTCTTTGAAAGATTCAGACCATGTCTGACTGGAAGATATCCTCTTTTAGAATTCTCTAAATGAAATCTCTCCAGGACTTTATCGATGTAAGTACTCTGGCACAGCCCGAGAAGCCTCTTAGATCTATCCCTGTAGATCTTTACACCTAATACATAGGCTGCTTCTCCTAAATCTTTCATCTGGAAACATTTTCTTAACCATGCTTTAACAGCATGCAGTTCAGGAATATCATTTCCAATGATTAAGATATCATCGACGTAGAGGACTAGGAAAGTAATCACGCTCCCACTAAACCTCTTATATACACACGGGTCATCTTCATTCTTGATGAAACCAAATTCACTGATTGATTCATCAAAACGAATATTCCAGCTTCTTGATGCTTGTTTAAGTCCATAAATGGACTTCTTTAACTTGCATATTTTATGACGATCTGATGGATTTGTGAAACCTTCAGGTTGTGTCATATACACATCCTCCTACAAATTTCCATTAAGGAAAGCAGTCTTCACATCCATTTGCCAGATCTCATAATCATAATATGCAGCTATCGCGAGAAGAATCCGAATAGACTTAAACATAGCTACAGGTGAGAAAGTTTCATCATAATCTATCCCGTAGATTTGTTTGAAACCTTTCGCAACTAGCCTACCTTTATAGGTAACCACGTTACCATCCATGTCAATCTTCTTCTTGAAGATCCATTTACAGCCTATAGGGATAACTCCCGGAGGCGGATCAACCAAATCCCAAACTTGGTTATCTGACATGGAGTCCATCTCGGCTCGCATAGCTTCAAGCCATCTAGCTGAGTCCGGTCCACTGACCGCATCCGCATAAGTAAGGGGTTCATCATTATCAATGATGTAGACTCCGTCATAGCGCTCAGGCTGACGACGGATCCTTCCCGATCTTCGCAGTTCCCGTGATATCTGAGCCTCAGGTTGTTCAATAACCTGATCCACTGGCTCAGGCTCATCCAACTGAGCTTGACTACTTTGTCCTTCCTCTGGATTCTCATCTAGCTTTATTTCTCTCCCACTAGCCTCTTGCAGAAGAAACTCCTTCTCAAGAAAAATGGCCGTCCGAGCAACAAATACCTTGTTCTCTTTGGGATCGTAGAAATAATAACCCTTAGTTTCCTTAGGGTAACTGACAAAGATACATTTCTCAGATCTGCTCTCTAGTTTCCCAGAGGCGAGCTTTTTGACATAAGCCTCGCAGCCCCAGATCTTAATAAATGTCAAGCTAGGCTGTTTCCCATACCATAATTCAAATGGGGTCTTTGAAACTGCCTTGGATGGCACTCGGTTTAGTAACTTTGCAGCTGTTTCCAGTGCAAATCCCCAAAAGGAGTAAGGTAGAGTAGCCTGACTCATCATAGAACGAACCATGTCAAGTAACGTTCTATTTCTCCTCTCGGACACACCATTCCATTGCGGTGTTCCTGGCGGAGTGAGCTGTGAGATAATCCCACACTCCTTTAGATAGTCAGTAAACTCATGACTTAGGTATTCTCCACCTCGATCAGAACGAAGTGCCTTGACATTTCGGCCTAGTTGATTCTGTACTTCATTCTTGAACTCTTTGAACTTGTCAAAAGATTCACTTTTATGTCTCATTAAATAGACATACCCATATCTACTGAAATCATCAGTAAAGGTAATGAAGTATTGATAGCCACCCCTGGCATGTTTACTAAATGGCCCACACACATCACTGTGTATAAGGTCAAGTAAACCTGAAGCCCTTTGACCTTTATTAGGAAAAGGAGACTTCGTCATTTTGCCTATTAAACAAGCTTTGCATGTATCAATCTCCTCATAGGAGAATGATCCCAGCAGTCCATGATCATGCAACCGCTTAATGCGTTTCTTGTTAATATGGCCTAAACGACTATGCCATAGCAAGGTGCTGTCATCAGCATACTTGGCTTTCTTATCATCAATGTTTTGTATAGAACATTCCATGTCCAACATGAATAACCCATTGTTAATTGACCCAGTAGCATAAACAATATTATCTAAAGATAAAACACACTTTGAAATATTGCATTCAAAGGAAAACCCTTTCCTGACAAGAGCAGGAATAGAGATAATATTTTTGGTAATGCTAGGAACAAAATAACAATTGTTCAGTTCTAATACAAGTCCAGATGGTAATGAGATGTAATATTCTCCTACAGCAACAGCAGCAACCCGTGCCCCGTTTCCAACTCGTAGGTCCATCTCATGCTGTCCCACCTGTCTTCTTCTCTTAAGTTCCTGTACATTTGAACAAATGTGAACTCCACATGCAGTGTCTAACACCCATGAAATAGAAGAAGAAAACATGACCTCAGTCACATAAATACCTGAGCCAGAAGCGATGCTTCCCTTCTTGTCTCCTTGGAGCGCTTTACAGTCCTTTTTCAAGTGACCCAGCTGGCCACAGTGGAAACATCTGTATTCCTTCGACCGCTTAACCTTCTGTTTCAGAGCCTTGTTGTAGTTCTTGACTAGGGCTTTGCCCTTCTTGCCCTTCTTCTTGTTCCTAGAAGGAACCATTAAGACAGAGGTTGAAGGCTTTCCCTTTAGAGTCTCCTCTGTAGTCAAGAGCATATTCAGCAACTCTGCCGGAGTACAGTCGATCTTGTTCATATTAAAGTTAATAATGAACGGATCGAAAGAGGGCGGGAGAGACTGCAGAATAATGTCTACAGCAAGCTCCTGATTGATGGTGTGTCCCAGTTTCTCTAGAGCCTCCTTGTGCCCAATCATCTTGAGCACGTGAGCTCCCACTGGACTCCCTTCAGCCAGTTTGCTCTGAAAGAACAGCTTAGTCAAATTGTAGCGCTCAGTCCTCGCCTGTGCAGCATACAGCATCTTGAGGTTTTCTATAATTTCTATAGCCGACATATCCTCATGCTGACGCTGCAGCGGTGGCGTCATAGACGCTAGCATCAGGCAAGCGACATCAATGCTATCATTGACATGCTTTTCATAGGCTTCCCGAACCGCCCTTGCGGCGTTCGGAGCGGGTTGAGGCGGTATCGCCGTCTCGAGGACATACAGTTTCCTCTCTGCCTTAAGAACAATCTTAAGGTGTCCGTACCAGTCTGAGAAGTTTGGCCCAGCAAACTTCTCCCTTTCCAGTAGGGATCGCACATTGAAGTTCATGGTGTTCGTTGCTGCAGGAATCTACAACAATGCAAGAACAGCAAGGTCAGTATCAATGTATAGAATCAATCCAGGACTTAAGAAAGATTCTTTTCTCACTATTTTATCTGACTGAAAAATCCATGAAAACAGTCCGAAAGAGTAACACTCTTTTAGTGAGATGGGATCCAGATTTCATACTTGGTCTCCGCGTCCCGCTCAGGCGAGATAAGATGCACAGAGAGTACAAGCACTAATTTCTGGTAGGCAGTCCCTGCCAATCGCCAACCCGTGCGATTCCCCTTCATCTGGGCAATCCAGCAAACTGTGCCAACTGAGTTGGTACAACACAGTCTCTGATCCCACAGATGGCTGCCTCCATATAGCTAACATATGCCCCATATGTAGCCTACTACATGGTCAAGCGGACCTGACCTACTCCCTGGACCACCACGTGCTATGCTGAGCAACGAGAAGCGATAAATCCCTTCTCTGTAACACGCAGGTGTAATCACACACCGTCTGAAGATAGATGGGCGTGCCCACTGAGTGGGTACAACACGGCCCCAACGATAGTAAAAGCCCAACCTAACTTAAGTCCGTTAAGCCTAAGTAAGACCTTAACCTAACTTAAGTCTTCACTTGCTTTTCTTCATGGGGCTTTTGCTTCTCATCTGGCCCAACCTAGGGCCCAAGCGCCAACTGCAGCTCAGGTGCGCCCACCAGGGAAAATGCGCCTGTCCTAGGGTCGAACCCAAGACCTCCCGTCTGGTCAAGCCACTACTGCATGCGCCTCTGCCAAGTGTGCTCTGTGCTCTTGTCTGATTAAAATACAATTTAATCTATCTAGACAAGATTGACTCGCAGGTCAATTACACTTTATAAATTAAATAAAATGTGATGCGCAGATCACAATAAATATTAATTTACATTTAAATTCCAGGCTCGCAGGCCCCAGCACAGCACACATTAAACAGGCGTCCCACATAAGATTAAATAAACAAGCATATGCTTACAATCAACATGTGATCCATTCATGAAAATAAAATTTTTGAAAAACCCATTGGCTTCAATTTTATTTTCCTTATGTGCCCTACTACCTTACAACGGTCCATTAATAGGGATCCACTCATCAGACCTAGTCAGATCCACTGCCCTTGCATGCACCAAGTCCTAACTGACTTGAGTCGACCTAGTGATCAACTATGCATGCGCTAGGGCTGAACAACCTACATGAGTTTTGGCAAGCGGGTGTGACCCCGGGCCTAACTCATGCGTGTTCACTGGTTGTCACAACCAGACCTCGCTACATGCCTTTGATGCAGTCGACCTATAGCCACCTTATGCTTGCGCATAGGTGCCATCTGGTCGACCCATCTAGGCTGTCAGATGGTCTGATCAGACTAGTTGGATCTTAACTAGAGATGATTTCAACCCTACTAACCCGTCTAAGGACTTATAGCAGGCGCCACTTAGATCTAAGGTGAGTCGCGCAAGTAAAGAAGTTTTTTGAGAAAAATTAAATGGATGCGCCAACTAGATACATGCGCTAATGATAAAATCATACATCATGTAGTTTTCGCATGAAGTTTAGATCTAAGGTGTTGCGCAAACATGGATCACTAAAGTTAAGCAATCATACAAACATGCATATAAACTTGGCTCTGATACCAATTGAAAGTCCCCTAACAAGGGGGGAGCGAAACCCTAATAGGCGCATATGGAGGTTTACATGCAGCAGAAGGGGTTTCTAGGGATCGAATGCATGATATATGATCAACTTTAAAATCAATTGCATAGAATGGTAGCGACTCATACCATGGCCATCGCTTAGATGGTGTCTAGGAAGAAGAGAGAACGATGGGGTTCTCCTCCAAAGCGCCACACACAAGATGATCGATGGCTTGCTCCTTGGACGCTCCTTGTGCTAGCAAGGTTCTCCAAGTGACCTTGTCGTGTGAGAAGGGATGAAGAAGATGAGATTCACTGCTTGGCGATTCTTCCTTGTCGTCAAAAAAATCTCTTCCACGAGAATGCCCCCAAGAAAACACACGAGAAGAGAGGGGCGACAACAATAGGCGTGAAGAGGTGAGGCGTGGTCACGTATGTGATCATGCTTTCTAAAAATAGAAAGCCACTCCTCAACATGCGATCAAGGGTTTTTCCCAATCGCATATTTCTCTTAACTTGAACCGTGCGCTCACATGATGAGCTGGTTCAATTTTGGTTTGGTTCAAAGACCAATTAACCCAAGCCATTAGTCCAGATCACATTAAACCCTAAGGTTCTTGATCTGACCGTTGATCTCTTGATGCTCCTGATCTCACCGATCTACCATCCATTCTCTCAATCGAAGCTTACCGATCTCAAGCCCTAATCAATCAAACATGATCAGACCAGATCTCACTCACAACCAGAGATTAAATCCCTTTAAACTGAACCTAAATAATTCAGTCCACACGATCTGACTTAAGTAAGCCATATCATCAAATTGTGTGACCCTAAGGGTTTCCTTTAAATGTCGGTAACGATAACTTACGTCATCACGATCAGTGAGGGGTATCTAGCAACACATCACTGTCTCCCGATATAAAAGAAAGAGTCTTCCAAGACTACACCCAAACCACAGCACAAGTGTGAATCCACTTCACCAGGCATACATGATTCCTTTGCCACTGGATGTTCTTATTGGACAAGCGTGTCAAGCCTGTAGCTCCAATATGATGAGCATGATTAGATCAGATGAACATAGTCACCTGGGTATGGCCATACACTTTCTCAATCATCTCATCCAGGGGGGCCCCTTTAGAACATCACACTCCAAATAAGGAGATGGCAATCCTTTGTCTATCACTAGCGCCCTAACATGACTCAAGTTCACCATCCAAGATAGTCTATAACCATTATGTTTCAAATGATATTGAACTACCTCAAAACAATGACAATCATCATTTAGAAACACAAGTGATCTCAAGTCAGAGGACATGTGCCACTTGTTGCAAACAAGGATTATTCACATTGTGACAAGCAATTGAATATCCTAGTAGGGTCTGTCCAGTACATCCAATGTACCCATGAGTCTACATCTTATTTCATGCTCGAAGCATCCTATAAGATTAGAACACACATTAGTCTTAACCATATCAAGGCTGTCTCATGTTCACCAAGATATCTCGACTAAGGACACATAGCATGTCAGCCAAGCTGAACAGCTTTGAGACATTATTCAGAAGCACATGTATTGCAGCAGACAATGTAACAAACTGAATAACAACTATTGCCTTTATAAACATAAGAGTTTATACATGATACTGTTACAATCCCAAGGCCTCAAACATTAGCCTTAAGGGCATACCCCAACACATTTTGGCGCTCCACGTTTTCCCAATGTAAACATGCAGGCCCCTCAAGTAAGGTGTGCACATATCGAACCCGTGAGTGCGGAGGCCAGTCGCTAATGTCAAAATACACATCAACAGACGCGACCCAATCTAAGAACTGTGTAGGGTCAAGACCACCTGTGAATGGTGTAAGGGTGTTATGAATGAAACAACGGAAACCGTCGTATACCTGAGGGTGCTCAACGCGGGTTTGGGCTGGGGTTCGAGGTGCAGCCCAAGCGTGGCCAAAATGACCACCGGGCTAGGGCCCTTGTGCTGCCGAAACATCGTCCTCATCCAAGGGATCATCACCGTAACTTGGGTTCCTAGGGACCTCATGAGGTCACGGGTGACCCCATTCATCCTCGTGGGCATGCCGCCGTGTGGGCACGGCCATCGGGGGCAATTCTCTACTGGGGGCTGGGTTTGTGGACACCGGGGGATTAACCATGTTCGGGCGACCATGCTCCGCGGACCCGGGTTGACCAATAAAGTGTTGGATCCCAGCCAAAATCTGCTGGACCATGGCATGTGTGCTTGCTTGTTGAGCATCCACTCGCGCGGACAGCGCATCAAGCTTCGCATCGATCCGCGCCTCAAGCACAACCATAGACTCTGACCAGGTGTTTATTGGGGTAATATTTAAAGACACCAATACCCTATTGTTAAGGTGCTTTTATACTCCTATGTTGAGTGAGGAAGAGTCTATGACTCTAAAAGAGACCCAAAGGTATATCCTAAGAAGTGACTCTATACATTTTCTCATAAGGAATCTTGTATATGTGAGTTTCCATGTATGGCCGCGGACTCGAAATTGGACAATTCTAGCAAATTCACACGAACACAAGATACTCACACATGTATCATTTATGGTTAAATCCGATGAGTTTGATAAAGGGTTGAAAATTACCGACATTGATGAGGCCCACTTTGATTTTGGTGATATTGTTGAGATTAATGATAAGTCTTTTGTGGTTGACTCTGATTCTATTGATTCTGATAAATCTCATTATGATTTTTTGTATGATTCTGATTTTGATTCTTTTGCTGATGAATTATTTGTGGAAAGACATAGGGAAATTGATTTTGAATAGTCTCACTTTGATTTTGATGTCAGACCTGAGGATCTTGATAAGGATTTGAATGAATCTCACTTTGATACTTTGCCCATATCTCTTGTTGAATCTTCTGATGTATTTGAAAAACTATGCTTTATTGAGGAAGCTAATTTGAGACAGACAAGTTATTTTGATGATCCAATACTCATATCTTTTGACCAAAGTCCTATGGCAATTAAAAATAAAAATTTGAAGAAAGGACTTATAATTTTGCTTACTAACAAACATAGGAAAATCATTGAAAATTTTGATTTTGATTTCTGCATATTTAAGGAAGCCACATTGAGATTTATATGCAATTCTAGATTTTTGTATTAGTGGCTAAAACTTTTGGACAAAGAAAATGCAGAAAATTGTTTGCTCTTTACTTTGGTACTGATTCACCTGTTTCACCATGATTTTTGAGTTTTGGTCAAGCTATAGATCTAAAATTAGCGCTTCTTGGGAGGCAACCCAAGCATTATCACTTAGCTTAGTTTCTTTTATTTTAGTTTATTTTTAGAATTAATTTTTCTTTTCTTTTTGCAAGGAAAATAAAATTTTGCGTAAAATTTTTTGCAAGGAAAAAAAAATTTTACGTAAAATTTTTTGCAAGGAAAATAAAATTTCGCGCAAAATACGGCACTGTTGTAATCCTCTTTACGGTGCCGTAATTCTACAGTTTTATTTCCCAAGAGTTTTTAGAGTTTCACGGCAGTACCGTATTGGTTTTTACGGTACCATATTTTTTGGATATTTCTGACCTGATATTTTTTGTACATTACGGCACTACCGTAAAGAACATTACACCCGTAATTGCTAAACTGTAGTTTGCTTATCTGACTAGGGGTTTTCTCGCTGCGATTTTAAAAAACTGGGTTGAGAAAATTTTTGATCTTTGGCACCGTCATGAAATACTCATCTTTGTCTATCATTTGGATATTTTTTCTGAATTTTAAAGTCTATTGATCATTCTAAAACAGATAGCATCTTTTCGATTCTGATTAATTTATGCAGCAGTTTTCTTTTGACTATTCTGATTAGCGTTTTTGCAGCAAGTTTTTAAGGTGCTTTAATGACTAGAAACCCTGATTGTTCGCATGAAATATGAAGAACATGTGTCGTTCTACCTCGTGGATTAATTGTTTTCATGGAAATATTTTATGATCATTCAAGGGCACATGGCAACTTTTCGAATTTGATTAACTTTTGTGCAGTTTTTGCAGTTTTGTAATCTGATTAGCCCTCTTTCTGTTGATACCCTAAATTCCTATCAGATTTTGATCCTTTGTTTTTCATACGTCAAGAAAGAACAAGTTTTATTTTACCACATGCTTCTGTCTGTTTTCTTTTTTGATCATTAAATCTTATTCTTGGGTATGGCTACTTTTCATAAAAAATTTAGTTGCTGCATTGTTTGCTTTCTACATGTTATAGCTTGTTTTGCCTCCAAATCTAGAAATCTTCAACAGCAACTGTCTTCCACCTCTAGCTACCACTGCATCTGCCTCTGGTATCACTGTTTCCAGCCGTCGACACTGGATTATACCATCAGCAGATTCTTACTTCTTCTACTGCCTCAATTTTCATTGATTTATTCATGCAGCAGACTCTTCATTAGTGACTGATTTTTTTTATGCAGTATTATTTCTGGCACCCACCAGCCGACGATCTCACCTCCAGGACTGTATTCTCTAGCAGGCCACTAGATATTACTCACTCTACTGACGACACCATCACCATCATTGCTAGGAGCTTTTCAGCTAGCCTCTATTCACCTTTGCTACTCGCCTGCTCGACTCTTTCCACCAGGATCCTCTTCAGACCTCCAGCGACATCTCTAATTCTCCCTTGAGAGAATTATTTTTATCATTATTAATTTTTTAGACTATTTTCAGAGTGAGCCTTATGTATTTAAAATTGTGCAGGAAAAATTTTCAAAAGGCACATGTTTGGACCTTGCAGCATCTGCCCGACATTATTTTTGGTCTGAGCCTTATGTATTTTTGGTCAGATGTTTGCTATATAGTTTTGTGAGTATCATTTGCACTCTCTTGAATTCTTGACTATTTCATATAGTTGCATCCTTGATTTGCTTTAGATGTATCATTCACTAGGATTTCTATTCTATGAGGTTGCTTGAGTCTATCATGTCACACTTTTGTTTATGATTGTTTGAGTTTGATACTTCACACCTTTTGTAGTGATTTTCACATATTTTGATGATAAAAAAAAATTATGACTTGAATCCATGTGATGAGAGATGGGTAGATTTTTCTAAGACGATGAATGTTCATGCATGCATGCCTATGAATGGAGATATACCTATTATGTTAAATTTATTTATTCAATATATATCTACTTGTTGAAATTCTTCATTGATTGATGCATAAGGTTTTTGGGTAGGTATGTTGTTTGATGAATGCAATCTAAGGGTGAAGCATCTTACTTGAATAAAATGAGCATATGAGTGTAATTTTTGAATTGATGTCAATTGATTAACCTAGTTGATGTTTAGTCTATTTTATTATTTGTTTGGAAGAAAGAATCCAAAATCCACAAAAAAAAAGTGAGAGACTCCCCTACTTGGCACAACCTAGTTGATGTTTAGTCTATTTTATTATTTGTTTGGAAGAAAGAATCCAAAATCCACAAAAAAAAAGTGAGAGACTCCCCTACTTGGCACTGTGTAAAATTGACAGTGGTACCTAAGACATGGGTTGAAGTCTATAAAAAATAAGAGAGAGAGAAAAAGAAAAGGACTCCTCTACTTGGCATTGTGTAAAATTGACAGTGGTACCGAAGATAAGAGTTGAAGTCCAAATAAAAAGTGTGCATCTACGTGGGTACATTGCCATCCAAAAAGAATAAAAAAAAAGAAAAAAAATTAATGTGGAAAAAGATTTTGGATATCCTATTCCTATAAACAAAGGTAAGATAGATTTAAACTAAAAATTGGGTGAAATCATGAGACTGAGATTCTATTTATTATACGAGTTGCGAAGTTTTATTTGATCAAAGCTGTGAATCTTAAAGACTAAATTCAGAGGATGATTTATTTATCAAAAATTTTGTGCAAAAAGTTAGTGGAAAATTTCATGAGTGATTATTTTTTAGAAATTTATTTTTCATAAAAAAACATATTTTCCATAGTAGAGTTCTTTATTCTATTTATTTGCTTGAGGACAAGCAAAGTTTGAGCCTTATGTGTTTGATGACTATTGTAGTCCGCAAGTGCACGGATACTCGAAGTAATAAAGAAAGATATCGAACCACAGAGACCTTATTGTTAAGTACCAATTAGTTATATTCTTACTAGCTAAGCAACCGATTTTAATGCAAAGTAATAATAGGAAGAGCATAAAGTAAATCAGAGAGATAAACATGGGACTAGGGTTTCATCCACCTTGATTTCAATGATTAGATGTAAATACAAGGTCGTCAGACTAGTTTTATCATGATAAAGACTTAATTTACTTCATAAAGGGATTATCTCACTTTCGTGCAGACAATTATGTAGGGATCAATCTTCGTTTTCGCGCAAGATTTATCCCAACGCTGAAGATAAATAAATCATCAATCAATGAACTCAAGGATTACTTTTGTGCATCCGAATTATAGGTTGATAATCTCTAGTGGAATCTCAATCATCACTTTCGTGCATCCGAGCCTCAACACTAGTTTTACTCATGGATCTCCAACGTTTCGATCCTCACTTTCATGCAAGATCTCCATGTTTGACAAATAGATATCGATATATAGATTCATGTTATAATCATGGCAATTATTCTACTAGAATAGATCAAGTTGGATCTAACCTAAGGAAGGGTTCCTAACATGCAATTCTAGGGTTCCAAATTTTCAAGCAATTACCTTTTAGTCAACAGTGAAAATTCTAAGAACAAAATTAGTAACATGGACTTATAGAGAGTCTAAGCACAAATATCACATGAGCAAAATTATCATGGCAAAATTATCATGACGAAAAAGAAGATTATCCAATCATTAAAAATCAAGGGGGATTGCACCCCATGTCCCAAATATGTTTAAGCTTGTGTGGAATAAGAAATACAATCAACCATAGTTTCAAAGTGGAAGAAATTGAAGAAGAAGAAGAAAATAACTTCACAACATGGCTGTAATATAAATTATAGCCGTATTTTCCGTGATGAACAGTGCTGTCACCGCTGTTTTGTTGATTTCTCCTCCTCCCGACCTCCTCTTGCTCTGAAACTTCTGTGATGTCCACCTCTCCTCCAGGTGAAGCTTCTGTGTGAAAATCGCGGCTTAAGGTGCCCTCTACGCCTCTCGGCACGAGGCCAAACCCTAACCGCCCCTCTGGCGATTTCTCCCTCAATACTAAATAAAAATTCCTGCTTTCGGTCCGTTATCTTCTCCTCTTAAAGATGAGTCCGCAGCATCTTTCGGATCTCAATTTGGAGCTCTGGATCAAAAGTTATGGCCCACGCAAGAATCGGACCCGTAAAAATAACGTTTTTGAGTGTAATTACGGTACCGTAAAATATATTACGGTAGTGCCATATTTTCTGGGCAACTTTCTGGTCACAAATTGCTCAAAATACGGCACCATAAAATAGTTTATGGCCGTGCCGTAATTTTAGCAATGTATTCTGTTCTGAATGTGCTCCAAAATACAGTAGGGTAATATTTCACGGTAGTGCCGTAAAATCGCTTGCGTTCTCTGGTCTGAAGTGTCCGAAAAATACGGCATGTGTAATTCATTACGGCAGTGCCATAAAATCACAAAATCTTCTGTTCCAAAAATCCTCCAAATTACGGCAGTTCTCTTGATTTTACAGTAGCGTACGAAAATACGGTACCGTAAAATAGATTACGGCACTACCGTATTTTGGTGAGTTGCTCCGTTTTGTGTGAAATTTGTCGGGTGATCTCCTCTTGATGATGGTAACTCTTCCATGTATTTGATTTTGCTTGAAAACGCCTCAAAATAGTGCCTTTTTACCTAAAAATCATGTAAAACCAAAATAGAAGTAGACTTTGCAATATTTGATAAATTCAGCATGAAAATAAGCAAAAGATCTTCAATTTAGCATGAAAAGGTATAGAAAATGATACAAATATACTTTATATTTAGGTGTCATCAAATACACAAGGCTCAAACTTTGCTTGTCCTCAAGCAAAAATCAAAAATTGATTAAAAGATAAACCTTTTTATGCTCAATAAATTTATAAAATACAACCTATCAATGAAAAATTCCACCAATTCATTTACAAAACTTCAAATAAACATATCATCCTTATAACTCAACCCTCTAGATCCACAATTCTATCAAATTAAACTTTGCAACTTGTAAAATAAATAGAATTTTCAATCTCATGATTTCACCCAGTTTTAGTTCAAATATATCATGCTTTTGTTTACAGGAATTAGGTTTCCAAGATCTTTTTCCACACATGATTTTTTTTTCTTTTTTTTATGTATTTTGTTTGTTTTTGTGAAGATGGCATGTACCTACTTAGATACACACTTTTAATTTTTTACTTCAACTCTTGTCTTCGGTACCACTATCAATTTTACACAGTGCCAAGTAGAGGAGTCTTATTATTTTTCACTCTCATTATTTTACATAGTGCCAACTAGGGGAGTCTCTCACTATTTTTATGGATCTTGGATTCTTAGTTCCCAACAAATAGCAAAATAGACTAAACATCTACTAGGTTGATTAATTGACATCAATTCACAAATCATACTCATATGCTCATTTTACTTAAAGGTGTAGTTTCACCTTTAAATGTTATTCATCAAATAACACATCTACCCAAAATTTCATGCATCAATCAATGTCAAATTTCAAAAATAGATATGTATTGAAGAAATAAATCTAACATGATAGGGTTTTTTCTCTAATCATGAATTTAAATCCATCCATCATCATAATCATTATACAACCATATCGAAAAGAAAGATAAGCATGTGAAACAGAATAGCAGTGTCGGTGGCCATAGAGGTGTAGAAGCATCAAACTCAACAATCATGAGATGTAAAGTGATATACTCGTATAATCACATAAGGCTCAAACAATGCAAAGGGTGTAAAGTGATAGAATTAAGCAACCCTATAGAATAGAAATCTCATGTATATCTAAGGAAAATCAAAGATGCAAATCATATAAAATAATCATGAAAACAAGGGATAAACAATACTCACAAGAATATATAGCAGGCTTAGACCGAATATACATAAGGCTCAGATCAAAAATAGTGTCAGGGCAGATGCTTCTAAGTCCAAAGATGTGCCTTTTGAAAATTTTACCTGCACAATTTAAGATACATAAGGCTCAGTCTGAAAATAGTCTCTAAAAATAATAATGATAAAAATAATTTTCTCAAAGAAGAATCCGAGATGTCGCCGGAGGTCTGAAGAGGATGCCGGTGGAAAGAGTCGAGCAGGCAAGAAGCAGAGGTGGAACAGATGCTATATGAGAAGCTGCTAGCAATGATGGTGGTGGTGCCGACAGTAGAGTGAGTAATCTCTAGTGGCCTGCTAGAGACCACGGTCCTGGAGGTGAGATCGTCGGCCGGTGGGTGCCAGAAATAATGCTGCATAGATAAAAAAATCAGTCACTAATGAAGAGTCTGCTGCATAAATAAAATAAATGGAATAAGAGGCAGCAAAAGAAGTAAGAATCTACAGATGGTATAATCCAGTGTCGACGGCTGGATACAGTGATGTCAGAGGCAAATGCAGTGGAGGCTAGAGGTGGAAGACAGTTGCTCTTGAAGATTTCTAAATCTGGAGTCAAAAGAAGCAACACAGGTAGAAAACAAACAAAGCAGTTTTTGAGTTTTTTATGAAAAATAGCCATACCCTAGAATAACATTTAATGATCCAAATAGAAAATGAACAGAACCAAGTTGTAGAATAAGATATATTCTTTTCAGACGTATGAAAATCAAAGGATCAAAATCTATCAGAAATTTAGGGTATCAACAGAAAGAAGGTTACTCAGATTAAAAACTGCACAAACTGCACAAAAGTTAATCAGATTCAAAAAGTTACCATGTGTCCTAGAATGATCAGAAAATATTTTCATGAAAATAACTAAACCACAAGATAGAACGACACATGTTCTTTCAATTCCAAGTGAAAAATCTGGATTTCAACTCACCGAAACATCTTCAAAAGTGGCAGTAAAAGTGCTAGTCAGAACAGTCAGAAAAAAATAGGCCGTAGAAATTAATCAGAATCGAAAAGTTGCTATGTGTTTTAAAATGATCCATGGACTTTAAAATTCAGCAAAAATATCCAAAAGATAGACAAAGATGAGTACTTCCATGTTCTTTCAAAGATTAAAAATTTTTGCAACCCAGTTTCTTACAATCGCAGCGAGAAAACACCTACTCAATAAGCAGAAAGCAGCTTTAAAATACGGTACCGTGAAATGCTTTACGGCAGTGCCGTAATTTACAAAGAACTCTCGGGTTAGAAATCGAACCAAAAATACGGTACCGTAAAGAAGATTACGGCGGTGCTGTATTTTGAACAAAATTTTATTTCTCGTGCAAAACGAATAGAAAAATTAATTCTAAAAATAAACTAAAATAAAAGAGACTAAACTAAGGTAGAAGTGCTTGGGTTGCCTCCCAAAAAGCGCTAATTTTTAGGTCCATAGCTTGACCAAAAATCAAATCTCATGGTGAAGCAGGTGAATCAGTTCCAAAGTAAAGAGCAAACAATTTTCTGCATTTCCTTTGTCCAAAAATTTTAGCCACTAATCCAAATATCCAAAATTCAATCACAATCACTGTGGCTTTATTAAATTTGCAGAAATGAAAATCAAAATTCTCGAATTCACTCAAAGAAATCTTAATTATCTTCTTATGTTTATCAAAAAGCAAAATCATCAGTCCTTTCTTCAAATTAATATTTTCATTTGCAATAAGATTAGGACCTAGTTCAAAAGATTCAAGTGAATAGTTTATCAATATCAAAATCATTATCAAAATCAAGATGAGACTCTTCTAAATCAATCCCCTCATGTTTTTCCACAAATAATTCATCATCAGAAGAGTTAAAATCAGAATCATAAGAAAAAGAATTAATAGAATCAGAGTTAACCACAAGATATTTATCATTAATTTCAAAAATATCACCAAAATCACAGTGGGGTTCATTAATGTCTATAATTTTTGAACCTTTATCATGCTCATCAGATTTAACTATATATAAATTTGCATCAAAATCAAAATTATCATCAAAAGAAGGTTTTTCAATTTCAATTTTCTCAACCTTTTCCTCAAATAAATTATCAGATGAATCAATTTCACAACAGTCAAAATCTAAAGGAGATTCATTAATATTCACATAAGGCTCAATCTCAAAACAATCATGATCACAGGGGTAATTTTCTAAATCAAGTTCCTCAGTTTCAAACTCAAATAAATAATCTTGTTGTGCTCTCCGAGTTTCCAAAATTTTAGAATTAGCAGTTAAAGATTCTACCCGAGAAGCAAATTGACTTATCATTCCCTTGAGATCCTCAAATTTTTTATTTTGACTTGTCATAAATTGGTTTTGATTTGATATGAATTTTTCAAGCATAGTTTCTAACCTAGATTCTTCAGTATCTTCAAAGTATGGTTCAGAAACATGATTCGAGCAATCATCATACAAAGAAGTTTGGTTTTCCCATCTAGAATACAATTGATAAGATTCTTCCCATGATAAATTGGGATTGAAAAATAGGCAATTAGAAGAACAATGATCAAAATATCCACAGATATCACATCTAACATGGGAACAAGATTTCATAGTAGGGTGCATATTAAAAGTGTCTAATTTATGAGCCAAATAATCTAACTTATCTACAACAATGCACCATGTATCATCTTCAAACCTTCCTTGTGGCATGTATACCTCATCTCTTTCAGTTGCCCATGAGTAGTGATTAAAAGACATCTCTTCAAAACAGAAAGATTATCCAACACCAATCAATCAGAGAATATTTTTTTTTAGAATATATAAAAAAATAGAAAATATAAAACACAAGCAAATTCACAAATTTTAGAAATTCTCAGTTCTGTCACAACTTTGAAAATCCAAAACCTACAAAAAGAAAAAACAAAGTTAAATCTAAAACAAATAAAACTTATTCTAGCAATACTAACAACTATTTTGATATTAACAAAACTAAGGTCCCCGGCAACGGCGCCAAAAACTTGTTGTAGTCCGCAAGTGTACGGATACTCGAAGTAATAAAGAAAGATATCGAACCATAGAGACCTTATGTTAAGTACCAATTAGTTGTATTCTTACTAGCTAAGCAACTGATTTTAATGCAAAGTAATAATAGAAAGAGTGTAAAGTAAATCAGAGAGATAAACATGGGACTAGGGTTTCATCCACCTTGATTTCAATGATTACATCTAAATAGAAGGTCGTCAGACTAATTTTATCATGATAAAGACTCAATTTACTTCATAAAGGGATTATCTCACTTTCGTGCAGACAATCATGCAGGGATCAATCTTCGCTTTCGCGCAAGATTTATCCCAACGCTGAAGATAAGTAAATCATCAATCAATGAACTCAAGGATCATTTTCATGCATCCGAATTCTAGGTTGATAATCTCTAGTGGAATCTCAAGGATCACTTTCATGCATCCGAGCCTCAACACTAGTTTTACTCATGGATCTCCAACGTTCTGATCCTCACTTTCGTGCAAGATCTCCATGTTTGACAGATAGACATCGATCTATAGATTCATGTTTTAATCATGGCAAATATTGTACTAGAATAGATCAAGTTGGATCTAACCTAAGGAAGGCTTCCTAACATGCAATTCTAGGGTTCCAAATTATCAAGCAATTACCTTTCAGTCAACAGCGAAAATTCTAAGAACATAATTAGTAACATGGACTTATAGAGAGTCTAAGCACAAATATCACATGAGCAAAATTATCATGGCAAAATTATCATGACGAAAAAGAAGATTATCTAATCATTAAAAATCAAGGGGGATTGCACCCCATGTCCCAAATATGTTTAAGCTTGCATGGAATAAGAAATACAATCAACCATAGTTTTAAAGTGGAAGAAATTGAAGAAGAAGAAGAAAACAACTTCACAACACGGCTGTAATATAAATTACAGCTGTATTTTCCGTGATGAACAGTGCTGTCACCACTGTTTTGTTGATTTCTCCTCCACCCGATCTCCTCTTACTCTAAAACTTCTGTCATTTCCTCCTCTCCTTCAGGTGAAGCTTCTGTGTGAAAAATGCAGCCTAAGGTGCCCTCTATGCCTCTTGGCGCAAGGCCAAACCCTAACTGCCCCTCTGGCTATTTCTCCCTCGATACTAGATAAACATTCCTACTTTCAGTGCGTGTGCCTTCTCCTCTTAAAGATGAGTCCGTAGCAACTTTCAAATCACAATTCAGAGCTATGGATCAAAAGTTATGGCTAGCGCAAGAATCGGACCAGTAAAAATCGCGTTTTTGAGTGTAATTACGGTACCGTAAAATATATTACGGTAGTGCCGTATTTTCTAGGCAACTTTCTGGTCACAAATTGCTCAAAATATGGTACCATAAAATAGTTTATGGCCGTGCCATAATTTTAGCACTGTATTCTGTTCTAAATGCGCTCCAAAATACGGTATAGTAATATTTCACGGTAGTGCCGTAAAGTCGCTTGCGTTCTCTGGTCTGAAGTGTCCGAAAAATACGGCACATGTAATTCATTACGGCAGTGCCGACAAATCACAAAATCTTCTGTTCCAAAAATCCACCAAATTACGGCAGTGCTCTTGATTTTATGGTAGCATACAAAAATACGGTACCGTAAAATAGATTACGGCACTACCGTATTTTGGTGAGTTACTCCGTTTTGCATGAAATTTATCGGGTGATGTCTTATTGATGATGGTAACTCTTCCATGTATTTGATTTTGCTTGAAAACGCCTCAAAATAGTGCCTTTTTACCTGAAAATCATGAAAAACCAAAATAGAAGTAGACTTTGCAATTTTGGATAAATTCAGCATGAAAATAAGCAAAATATCTTCAATTTAGCATGAAAAGGTATAGAAAATGATACAAAATATACTATATATTTTGGTGTCATCAATGACACCAAAATTTATATTAAATTTCATGCCATTTTATATATCTTTTTGTGTCATATTATTACTAGTTTGCTTATTTTTATGTCTTTTTTATCAAATATTGCAAAATCTACTTCTATTTTGGTTTTCATGATTTTCAGGTAAAAAGGCATGATTTTAAGGCTTTTTCGAGCAAAATCAACTACATAAAAGAATTCTCATCATCAAGAAGAAGATACACAACAAATTTCACGCAAATCCAAGCAAAAACCCAAATTACGGTAGTGCCATAATATCCATTACGGTATCGTAATTTCTAGACAGTGCGTAATTTCGGAGCCCTGCCGTAATTTGGGTAATTTTCATACAGACGATTTTACAGTACCGCCATAACCATCTTTACGGTGCCGTAATTCCAGATGATTTTCCACCCGAGAGATTTCAGAGATTACGGCACTGCCGTAATGATCTATACGAGCCGTATTTTGGTCTAGAAACATATAGAAGAAAATACGGCACGGTCGTAACCATGTTTACGGGCCGTAATCTTGACAAATAATTCATAGAGCAAAAATTACGGCACTGCCGTAAAGACCATGACGGCCGTAATGACAATTTAAAAACGCGAGTTTTACGAACTACTTTGAGACTCCTCTTCTCTACGCACATGCTAGCTTCGGAAGAAGAGATCCATGCCAAGGGAGTGATCTCTCTTGCTTGCGCCAACCTCCTAGAAGTTGTGCGAAGAGGATGTATCAGTGATGCATGATACTCCCTAATAGATCAAAATCATTCATAGATTCGATCTGAGGTTATCTTATCAATATGGAGTCTCTAGCGTCTAGGTGTGCGACCCTGTAGGTCCCTCAAACGTTGGTAGTGATGACCTAATCATCTTAAGCAGTGAGTGACACCTAGCAGTGCATCGCTGCTACCCAAGTCATCGGAATAAATATCGTCATCGACAACCTCAAAACTGTGATAAGTTATACAAGTATACATGTCCCTTGGCCAGGCTAATTGTCCCGATTGGACAAGCGTATCATACTTGTTTTTTCCAATCATGATGGTCATGACTAAATTAGGCTAAACCTGGGTGTGGCCATATAGTTTCAGCCATGCACCATCTAGGTGTTAGTGTTTATGCCTTGAGACCTAGTTATGGTCTACTTTATGTACTACTTGATACAAATATTTCCTATATAAATATCATTCTGGCATTGTCATTATTATTATTTGTTTGCATCTGCGATTGTGTACTTACATGATAATGTCCCTAGAGACAGATTGGATCTGTGCTCAAACTCTTGTCCCCAGTCGATGTACCTTAGTGGATGAGACAGCTATGGTACTTGTGAGACCAGTATATGGGCTGGTTAGGCACGTGGTGCTAACGCAAACATATGGGTATATCAGTAGTGGATATATTGGACCGACCCGCTGTGAGGCAATGACTTGGTGTCATGAGTTATCCTCACAAGTGATAGGAGATGCATTGATCCCTTGACTTGAGATCATTGACTCTTCTATATGGTTAGGGACATGTTTTGATGCAACATAACACCTCGCCGTAGTTGGGAGGTTATAACGGTTGTCATTGAGTATGTCACGACCCATATGAGAAGGTCAATGTACAGACAGAAGATTTGCCCATTCCTAAGGGAAGTTTGTTATCCATGGAGCTCCTCTATGGTTCTATGACTGAAAGTGTATGACCATACCTAGGTGAGAACCTGATTTAGTCATGACCATGTGATTGGGTGAAAACAAGTGATGACACATTTGTCCAATCGGGTATCAGTTTAGCAAATGGACTATAATGAATCTATACCTAGTTGTGATGATGGGGATGTCGATGTTGATATCCATTCCATTGACTTGGGTAGCAGTGATGCACTGCTAGGTGTCACTCACTACTTGTGATGACCTAAGTTCATCACTACCAACGTCAGAGGAACCTACAGGGTCACACACCTTGATACTCGAGTTTTCGTATTGATCGGGTATCCTTTAGATCGAATTATTGGTTAACTCATATGTAATTGGTAGATTTCATCTGCACCAATGGGCCTGACGAGATGGAACAAACTTATTCGGGCTAACTTCCATTTTTGGCATATTGACCAAATTAACCATGGTTAGCCTCATTTGACCTTGGGGTAAGTTGGATTGGATCAAATGGCTTGGTTAACATGTATAATGGACTTTAGGCTAGGCCCATTACTTAATGGGGCTTACTAATAAGTTGTAATGAAGAGACAAGAGGAGAAAGGGTATAATGGGGAGAAATTTATGGCATAGGCGCCTGAAGGAATCCTAGTTGGACTAGGATTGGCGCATAACCTTAATTTGGTATCTTCAAGTGATTTATTTGGATTAGGATTCAATCTAATCACATGGGATATTGATTAAGATGTGACATGTGCAAGTGGGTTGATTATTAACATAATTAAGAGTCCTAATTGGATTAGGACTTGCGCCCATATCCCATTAGGAAACTTCTATCTTGCCTTGACTTGCTCTTAGCGCATAAATGAGGAGTTTGCTTCATTAAGTAAGTGTTGGGCGCATGTATTATTGGCTGATTAAGGCAAGCCTTTGGCGCAATAAGAATTAAGGAATCAATCAAGAGATTTAACTCCATAACTCATGCCAAACCGTCAACACTTTGCATGAAACCCTAACCGCCTCTTCATCTTATAAAAGGGACCCTAGCCGACCCCTCTTAATGGACTAATCCACTTGGTGGCGTGGAGACAAGAGGTGGGCAAAAGCTAAGGATCTCTTGGAGTTCTTCTTCCATCAAGGCTGAAGTCTTCTTCCCATTCTTAACTTTGGCGTAAAGGAACAAGAATACTTGCGGCTCCTTCTCTTCCTCTTTATCCCTTGGCGCATCCTCCCTTGGTGGTTGGCGAAAGCGATCAAGAGACTCTCCCTTGGTGTGGATCTTCTTCTCGAGGCTAACACAGAGAGTGGTGGAAGAGAGCTCGAGGAATCCATGTGTGTGAGATTGTAGAGGGCGAACGCTTAGGCACCTACCTCGACATCGGCCTCCACTTTCTCTAGGTACTTTCTCCTTTCATCGTGTTGATGATATGAATCGCAAGTGCACGGATACTTCGAAGTAATAAAATATCGAACCACAGAGACCTACATGTTAAGTACCAAATAGATGTTTTCTCACTAGCTAAGCAAGCCGAATATGATGGAAGTAAACTATGCAGAAAAGTATGCTAAAAAGATAATCAGAGAGAAATAACTGGGACAAGGGGTTCATCCTCCTTGATTCTAATGACTAGACATAAATAAAAGGTCGCCAGACTAATCTTATCATGATAAAGACTTAATTTACTTCATAAAAGGATCATCTCACTTTCGTGCAGACAATCATGCAGGGACCAATCCTCGCTTTCGCGCAAGATCTATCCCAGGCTAAAGATAAGTAAATCATCAATCAAAGAATTCAAAGATCACTTTCGTGCATCCGAATTCTAAGTTGATTGTCTCAAGTGGAATCTCAAGGATCACTTTCGTTCATCCGAGACTCAACACAAGTTCTACTTATGGTTCTCCAACGTTCCGATCCTCACTTTCGTGCAAGATCTCCACGTTTGACAACTTGACTCTACCCTAGATACAGTGATGTCAGAGGCAGATGCAGTGGTGGCTAGAGGTGGAAGACAGTTGCTCTTGAAGATTTCTGAATCTGGAGGCAAAATAAGCAATAACAGGTGGAAAGCAAACTGTGTAGTTTTTGAATTTTTTATGAAAAGTAGCCATACCCTAGAATAAAATTTAATGATCCAAATAGAAAATGAACAGAACCAAGTTGTAGAATAAGATATATTATTTTCATACGTGTGAAAATCAAAGGATCAAAATCTATCAGAAATTTAGGGCATCAACAGAAAGAAGGCTACTCAGATTAAAAACTGCACAAACTGCACAAAAGTTAATCAGATTCAAAAAGTTGCTATGTGTCCTAGAATGATCAGAAAATATTTTTATGAAAATAATTAATCCACAAGGCAGAATGATACACGAACTTCCAATTCCAAGTGAAAAATCTGGGTTTCAAGTTATTTAAGCATCTTAAAAAGCTGTAACAAAAGTGCTAATCAGAATAGTGAAAAAAAAACTGCTGCATAAATTAATTATAATCAAAAAGTTGCTATGTGTTTCAGAATGATCCATGAATTCTAAAATTCAGAAAAAATATCCAAAAGATAGACAAAGATGAGTAATTCCATGTTCTTTCAAAGATCAAAATTTTTTGCAACCCAGTTTCTTACAATCATAGCGAGAAAACACCTACTTAATAAGCAAAGTGCAGAAAGAAGAATGAATGCAGAATTTCTATTTTTTTTTCAAAAATAACAGAAAAATTAATTCTAAAAAAAAACTAGGATAAAAGAAACTAAGCTAAGATAGAGTGCTTGGGTTGCCTCCCAAGAAGTGCTAATTTTAGGTCATTAGCTTGACCAAAAATCAAAAATCATAGTGAAGCTGGTGAATCAGTACCAAAATAGATAGCATATAATTTCTTTCTTTTCCGCTGTCCAAAAATTTTAGTCACTAATCCAAAAATACAGAATTGCATATAAATCATGATTAATGTGGCTTTCTCAAGTATGCAGAGATCAAAATCAAAATTTTCAATGATCTTCCTATGCTTGTCAGTAAGTAAAATCATAAGTCCTTTCTTCAACTTTATCTTTTCAATTGCAATAAAAGTAGGACTTTGATCAAAAGATATAAGCATTGGATCATCAAAATACGTTTTATGTCTTTCATTAAGTTTCTCAATAAAGCATAAGTTCTCAAATAAATCACAAAATTCAACAAAAGATATGGGCAAAACATCAGAGTGAGATTCATCAATTTTCACAATTTTCAAATCATCTACAGGTTCTTCATGCACTTCATCAAACAATTTATTAATTTCAAAATCATCATTAAAGTCAAGATGAGACTCTTCAAAATTAATTTCCTCATGCTTCTCCACAAATAATTTATCATCAGAAGAGTCAAAATCAGAATCATGTGAGAAATAAGATTTATCAATGTTTATAATAGAATTAGAGTTAGCCTCAAAAGTTTTATCATAAAATTCAACAATATCACCAAGATCACAGTGGGGTTCATCAATTTCAAAATTTTTACCCAAATCAGATTGATGTACATGAATATCACAATTTTTAAACTCATCAGAATTAACCATGAATGATATATCATCAAAAGCATCAATGTCATCAAAAGAGGTTTTTTCAATTTCAATTTCCTCAACGTTTTCTTCAAATAAATTATCAGATAAATCAATATCACAACAATCAACATCTAAAGGAGATTCATTAATATTCACATAAGGCTCAGTCTCAAAACAATCATGATCACACGGTGAATTTTCTAAGTCAATCTTTTCAGCTTCAAAATCAAACTCAAATAAACATGCTTGTTGTGCTAACTGGGTTTCTAGCAATTCAGTATTAGCAGTCAAAGATTCATCTTGAAAAGAAATTTGATTAACTGAACCCTTAAGATGATCCAAAATTTGCTTAATTTGATTGCTCGGAATTTGGTTTTGTTTAGCAAAAAATTTTTCTTTATTTGATATGATTTTTTCAAACATGGATTCTAACCTAGATTTTCCATTGTCCTCAAACTATGGTTCAGAAACATGATTTGAGCAATCATCATACAAAGAAGTTTGGTTTTCCCATCTAGAATACAATTGATCAGATTCTTCCCATGATAAATTGGGATTTAAAAATGGGCAATCTGAGGAACAGTGATCAAAATATACATAGATATCACATCTAACAGAAGAACAAGATTTCATAACAGGGTGCATATTAAAAGTGTCTAATTTTTTAGCCAAATAATCTAACTTATCTACAACAGTGCACCATGAATCATCTTCATACCTTCCTTGTGGCATGTATACCTCATCTCTTTCAGTTGCCCATGAGTACTGATTAAAAGACATCTATTCAAAACAGAAAAATTATCCAATACCAATCAATCAGAGATTTTTTTTTAGAATATAAAAAAAAAAGAAAATATAAAACACAAGCAAATTCACAAATTTTAGAAATCGCAGTTCTGTCCCAACTGTGAAAATCCAAAACCTGCAAAAAGAAAAAACAAAGTTAAATCAAAACAAATAAAACTTAGTCTAGCAATACTAACAACTATTTTGATATTAACAAAACTAAGGTCCCCGGCAACGGCGCCAAAAACTTGTTATGATCCGCAAGTGCACGGATACTTCGAAGTAATAAAAATATCGAACCACAGAGACCTACGTGTTAAGTACCAAATATATGTTTTCTCACTAGCTAAGTAAGCCGAATATGATGGAAGTAAACTATGCAGAAAACTTTGCTAAAAAGATAATCAGAGAGAAATAACTGGGACTAGGGTTTCATCCTCCTTGATTCTAATGACTAGACATAAATAAAAGGTCGCCAGACTAATCTTATCATGATAAAGGCTTAATTTACTTCATAAAAGGATCATCTCACTTTCGTGCAGACAATCATGCATGGACCAATCCTCGCTTTCGCGCGAGATCTATCCCAGGCTAAAGATAAGTAAATCATCAATCAAAGAATTCAAAGATCACTTTCGTGCATCCAAATTCTAAGTTGATTGTCTCAAGTGGAATATCAAGGATTACTTTCGTGCATCCGAGACTCAACACAAGTTCTACTTATGGTTCTCTAACGTTCCGATCCTCACTTTCGTGCAAGATCTCCATGTTTGACAACTCGACTCTACCCTAGATTTAAATTATCATCATGGCAATAAGATCACTAAAATCAAATAATTAAGAACTAACCTAAGAGAGTTCCTAACATGCAATTCAAGGGTTCCAAGTTCTCAAGCAAGTCACCTTTCAGTCCTTATTGCTAGAACTCTAAAATATGAATAATAACATAAATCTATGGAGAATCAAAGACAAACAATCACATAAGTAGAATCATCATAATAAAACTATTCTGACGAAGGTAAAAGTTATCTAATCATTAAGAAATCAAAAGGGATTACACCCCATGTCCCAAAGATGTTTAAGCTTGCATGGAGGGAAGATTACAATAATTCATAGTTCAAAGTATCAGAAAATCAAAGTAAAGGGAGAAATCAACTTTACACCACGGCTGTAAAAGAATTTACAGCCGTAATTTGCCTCCAAAACACGCTGTGAATAGTGCTGCTGACGCTCCTTTGTTGATTTCTCCCTCGTCTGAGATCCTTTTGCTTTGAAACGTCTGGTATGTCCTCCTCTCCTCTAAGCAAAGCTTCTACGTGAAAATCACGGCCGGAGAAGGTCTCCATGCCTCTCGGCGTGAGAACAAACCCTAACCACCTCTCTATTGATTGATCCCTCGATAGTGGAAACATATTGGGGCTTTTGGTGCCTATGTATTCACCTCCTAAAGACGAAGCAGTAGCAACTTTCGAATCTCAATTTGGAGCTCTGGATCAAAAGTTATGGCTCGAACAAGTTTCAGCACCGAAAAAGTCGCGTCACCACACAGCAATTACGGCCGTAAAACATTTTACGGCAGTGCTGTAATTTGTGCTCTATGAGTTTTTTGTTAACATTAAGGCCCGTAAACTTGTTTACGCCCCTGCCATATTTTCTTCTGTCTTTTTCTGAACTAAAATACGGCCATAAAAGGCATTACGGTAGTGTCGTAATCTTTGAAATCTCTCGGGTAGAAAATCATATGGCATTACGGTACCGTTGTCTCCTTTACAGCAGTGCCGTAATCGTCATGAAAACTCTGGTTAGAAATCTCCCATGATTATGGCACCGTAAAGATGTTTACGGTAGGGCCGTAATGGGTCGAAATTCTCTGCCCGGTAAAACTTCCCATTACGGTACCGTAAGGAATTTGTTGGGAGTGCCGTAATATGCTCTGAAGCTCTAAAAATTCTGAAATTTGATGTGTGATCTCCTTTTGATGATGTGAAAACAATTATGCATTTGGATTGCTCGAAAATACCTTAAAATTGTGCCTTTTTGCCTAAAAATCATGAAAGACCAAAATAGAAGTAGACTTTGCAATGTCTGATGATTTTAGCATTAAAACAAGTAAAATATCCTCAATTTAGCATGAAAAGATATACAAAATGATACAAAATATACTATATATTTTGGTGTCATCAGTCGACTCCCTCGCAAGACGATCCTCAGTGGGTTTTTGGGACTGGCCTGTTTCGGGGATATTCTTCCACTGCGTATGCAATCTATAATGTCAAAAATTGCAAGATATCCCCGGGGTTTCCCAACACTAGGGGCCCTTGGACATCAAGCTTCCCCGCAGGGAAGGGGCAAATCCTCTATCGGCAAGATGCAACTCTCATATAGCTGAAGACATACCCAATGACAACCGTTATGACCTCCCTATTATGGCGAGGCATTAAGTTGTATTAAAGTATATCTCTTACCATACAGAGTTACAATTTCCCTCAAGTCAAAGGACATACAACTCTATCACAATGAGATTCTTCTTGAGACACCAAGAAGAATCCTCACAGCGGGGTGGTCCAATATATCTCCCTTGATATACCCATATACCTGCGTTAAGCAACCCGTGTTAACTAGCGCATATACGAGTCTTGCTTATACCATGGCTGTCCCATATCCACCATGGTACTTGAGTCGGGACATAGCAAACTGAGGTAGAAATATCTCGAGGGACATTGTCATGAAAACATACATGTCCGCAGATGTATAATAAACCATGACAACGACAATGCCAGGATATCTTTAATTATCAATAAAAGTAGTACAAAATGTCAAGACCAAAAACAAGTCTTTGGGCATAACATTAAGTAAGGAGCTTATGCCGACCAAGTAGGATGTCAATCTCTCTCTCATTGACACCCAAGTAGGCCGCTAACACAAGGAGCGTATGCCAAACTATTGATGCCACCAAATCCAAGCCAGATGCCTTTCCTCCTCTTGTCACCACCCAAGTAGGCCATGGAGCTTGCGGTCATCATTCTCTCAGTCTCACAATACACAATCATTTGCTTTGTTTTCTCTAGTGGAAGGTTCTCTCGTACTTTGCTCTTCCTTCACTAGCGAGGTCATTTTTTTGTTAGATTAATGGCAATAAAGCTCTAGAATTCATTTAAATTTGTAATTGCTATCCCCGTAGGATCTTCTAACAAAATATGTTAGATCAGCTCATATTGAGAAAGAACAAACATATAAACATCTGTAATGGCTAGAATCTCCTATATACGCACATAACTAATACATATATACAAGTGTAAGTATAGGCAAACCTTACATATTAATTTGAAATCCATTAAAAGCCCCTAAAACTTGGTTTGGTCAACTTTAAGTACAATTTTACAATGTTGGAATTGAGAATATGAATGTGCCATGGAAATTGACAATAACAGGAGTGTTTGTTCAAGTTTATTGTAATGCTTGGCTTATTTAACAATCAAGTTGTAAGTTTTCTAAAATAGATATGTGGCATAATCAAATAACTCTAAGTCTAATGACATCACATGTGTGATTCAAATACATTTAAAATGGTTTATAATTAAAATGAATGTTTATGTAATGAACTAAAAAATTTTAAATGTAATGTACAATTTATTCTTTGGGTTAGATGGTATAATTATACGTATCAATTTAGTTCCACTTTAGTATGTTGTACATAGGACTCTATGTGTAATAAATATTAGGAAGACTGTTGTAAATATTTTTAGAAATAGTCTGCTTAATAGCATAGCATAACTATTTACCCTAACACCTTTGAACTTTCCAACCAGCTACTTTTTAACTAGCAGTTTTTCAACCAGTAAAATGTAAATATTTTAGCTTTGCCAAACTGGCCCTAAGTCACTTCAACTTTGTTTACTTCAATTAATGTAATCAACTTAATATATGAGATATCATTTTAATTTTTTTTTGCATGCATAACAAATTGGTCAAAGTTGAGTAGAGAATTGATAATAATGATTTTTTTTATGTTTTTCCAAAATTTGTATGCTTGTATGTTTTTCCAAAGTCCATTTTCGAAACGTATCATACTCGGACAAGCACAATACAAAAAACCTCAAAAGAGAGTGTCTGGACTCACTTTAACAATCCTTTCAAAGAGGTAGAATGAAGATTGAGCCTTTAGATTGCTTTTGCATCAAATCAACTCGCATATAGAAAAAGGAAGAAGAAGCCTGCCTCTTTGACAAAACCTGCAATAATAAAATCATAAATTTGTAATAATATGTTTCTACTTGTAAAACACAACTTAAGGAGTTTGTAGGTATGCAGGTTAGCATGCTAATGGATGCCAACTAAAAAATCAAGTTAAATATAACAAATCTTTACCTGCTAATGGATGCCAACTTAAAAATCAAGTTAAATATAACAAATCTTTACCTTAACTCAAATTTTCTTCACCACCGTTAGACCACTTGCTCCATCTTCTCCAAATAAAATCAAATGTTAGAAACACTAAACAAGTCCAAGCAATGATTGAATGTACCAACAAAAATAGATTTAGTTAATACATCCACTGGATTATCTACAACACCAATCTTCTTAACTAAACTTTTTTTGCTAGAGATAATACCACGAACAAAATGATAACTGACATCAATGTATTTTGTTCTCTCATGAAACATTTGATCTTTAGTCATATGGATGACACTTTGACTATCACAATGGACAATTATTTTCTCATACACTGAATTCAGTTCACCAAATAGCCCTTTTAACTAAATGGCTTACTTGATTATTTCAACTATAGAAATGTACTCTGCATCTGTAGTGGACAGAGCAATAGTAGATTGCAAACTAGCTTTCCAACTTATAGTAGTATCTCCAAGAGTGAATATATAACCAGTAATGGATCTTCTCTTTTCAAAATCACATGCATAATATGAGTCAAAATAAGTAGTAATAGTGCTCTCGCTCCATTTAAATTCCAAACACGAATTTGTAGTACCATGTAAATATCATAAAATCCATTTCACTGCCTCCTAATGCTCTTTACTAGGATTAGCCATATATCTACAAAAAACACTGACTCCTTGTGCAATATCAGGATAAGTGTATACTATAGCATACATAAGACTACCAACAACACATGAGTAAGGAACATGTGACTAATATATTATTTCATTATCTCACTGTAGTGACATAGCAGTAGAAAGTCTAAAATAAGTAGCTAATAGAGTACTTACTAGTTTAGCATTCTTCATACCAAAATAACCCCAAATTTTCTCAACAAAACTTTTCGAAGACAAGAATAGTTTACCTGCATATTTATCTCTTATAACCCCCATTCCCAAAATTTTCTTTGCTGCTCCTAAGCATGTCATCTCAAATTCACCATCTATATCTAATTTCAACTTGTTGATTTCACACATGTCCTTAACTGCAATCAACATATCATTGATGCCTTGTATTTTTATAGTACTTTTCAGTGTGTTTCTATCTTGAAACAAGGCTAATTATCATGTTTTTATATCCCATTTAAACTTATTTACTTGTTTATTTTGGAATCTTCACCTTTTCTTGAATTTTTGGAAATATAAGTGAAATCACTCAATTTATAGTGCTTTTTGAAGATTCTAAAGCCACTAAGTGATTCCTGGTGATGAGATAAGGCTACACAACAAATTTGATGTGAAACAGAGCTTTCTATGATAATCATGGCCAGGCCTTGATTATTATCTCAGGTCATGATCATCCCACAGAACGAGTACACAGTGCCCTCCATGGCAAAACCATGACATATTTCATGGCCATGATCATCAATTAAAATTCCAGAAGTCAACTTTCATATAAATCACAGCTAGACCGTGATTACTTTCTAAGGATGTAATTGTCTCAAAACTACATCAGAAATCCACAATGTAAATCACTTCCAAACCATGATTACTTTCACAAGCCGTAATGGAAGTGTACTAGAATCAATAGTGCTGATGACAGCCAGGCCGTGATTATAATGACGGGCCGTGATCGCTTCCACCTCTTCACCTCTACTAATTTTTCACTCGATTGAAGGCTCTAAAAATTCTAACAAAATTCAAGAAAATTTTGAAATCAAAGCCTACGAGGAAGGCGAAGCGTAGGGCATAAAAGCCCTCTTTTTGTGATGATTAGGAGGAGAAATCAATGATAGAATGCATTAGGGCGAGAAGATCGGCAACAAGGGCTTTTGGAGGCGATTGTGGGTGATTTTGCAATGATTCTTCATCAATCCGGGAGGAAACATTTGCATCATCCTCTCCTATCTTCCCTTAGTTTTTGTTTCTTGTTTTCTTTGTTTATATGAGAGATCTATATCGAATATCATCGCTATAATAGCTTAAACCTTTATTCGGGACTTGGACGGAGCCCACTGACTTGATCTTTCATATGAACTGAACTTATATGTAGTTAATGAGTTATTTCTGAGCATATTCTATCTTTGTATGTTATTTGCATGATTTGACATTGATCAAGTAATCTTATATTTTGGATGCCATGAGAAGTACCGATAAGAGAATCGTGACGTTGGATCTAGTAGATTGGACTTTTGAATGGCTAACACGAAAGTAGTTATGATTCATTCGAGGGTAACATAGTTTATGATAGAATTTAATGGATATGCTTAAGTCAATAAGCCACGAAAGTAAGAGATCGATTTAAGTAGGTACTAGGTTGTGCTGTAGAAAAGGGGGCAACTTGTACTTCAGGGTAAATTCCTTATGTAATAAGAATAACTAATGCATTAGTTTCATTCAGTTCTGCTAAATCAGTTAGTGTGGAGAATTCCGAAGTACCGAGATCCCTCAATTACACACTTTTTCCATTTCTATCGTTGTTATTTCCTATTTCTTTCTTTGACAACTTCATTTCCAAAACACAATAATTTGGTTACTTAGCTTCTAAATATCAGAATAGTTAATACTTGATGCAGTTCCCTACGGGATCGATCAAATTATATTATTTTGATAACGCACTGCGCTTACAGTGTGTATCAATCATCATCATAAAGCAATAAATATATAAAAGGGTCATTAATCAACTTTCTGACGTAAACACAACTATCATATTGACTTCTATAATAGTTGTGATTAATCAAAAAAGAATCAAACCATTATACAATTAACAAGGAGACAGTTTCAAACTATATGCAAGGTATCAATTAACTGTACTTTTATCAAATAAACAGAACTAGAAAATAGCTATACATAAAATAATTGTAATCAATACCTACAATATTCATGCATGTAACAAATCAAGGGCTTAGACAAAGGAATTATACTTAGGATTTTGGTACTGAACACATGATCGATGATACTTTTTTACTAGAAATGGTACCAAAATCCCAAAATTTATATTAATACTAGTACTAAGTTAAGCTATTTCTAATACCAAGTACATGAAAAATATTAACAAGAGTGATTTTCCATCCTAAGGTAAAATTAATTTCCACACTCGGTTTGCCCAAAATCTTGGCACGTCACTATTTTATGTTACTCCATTTCATTGTAAACTTTGAACAACATCTTATTATTGAAACAATGTATCATAGTGCTAGAATCGAAACACTAGTCTTTTTACTTATTATCCATATGAAGCTTTGTAATCATATAAACATACTTTTATTTTCTATCTCCACCATAATAGTCCAATAATTGGTCAAATTTAAAGGGGTTTCTTTATATAGCATCTTTTTTATGTAGTGGGTTTTCTTTTATATAGCATCTTCACATTAAGATTGCATGAGGACCACTAGAGGAATTCCTTACATTTGGAGCAACAGAGACTTGGTACACTTTTGAACTCAAATTTAGTTAATCTCTTGTTCAGTTATCATACTAAATTTGCATGTGTGCTGTGAACTCCTTTATTATATATACCTGAGTGTAAGGTTTTGCTACTATAATCATCCAAGTCAAAGGGAGTTTTAATAGTATTGCTTCCACTTGGATTGCATCAGAAATTTCAATTTTTAGATTAGTCATTTAGGAAACCAGAATCTCAAAAATTCTAACTCGATCCATAATAAGCATGTTATAAAAAAAAAGGAAGAAAGAAAGTAAATTTAAATGACACTAATGCCAATAATCTATAGGCACTTTTTCAACAAAAATTGAGTTGCCGAAGGTAGGGCTATCCATTTGCATCACCTCAAATTGAATAGAATTGGTTTGATTCAACCCAAATTTTTTTATATATATTTCTTTACAAAAATTGAATTGATTTTATAACAAATTAATATTTAGCTAAACCAAAAATTTTAGGTTCGGTCCCATTGGACTTAAACTGAATTAAGTTACTAATATATTTTTATATTTTTAAAATTGTATAATACTAAATGAAAAATTTTAAAAATAATTATTTAATTTTTGTTTAATCAGTTCAAACCAAAATTTTATTGTGGAACTGAAAACTGACCTGATCTTTTTTTTTTAGAATTTCAATCTGAACCAAATTGAACCTATTTGGGTTGGAACAAAATTTTGTTCAATTTGAGTTCTCGAGTTGACCCGGGAAATGGATAGCCTTATCGAATGGCCCCAAGGTGCCATACAAGCAATTATCTTATGAAGCGTTTGAAAGTTACAGTTACAATTTCCTTTTGCTTCCCATTGTCATTAAAGTGTGAGCAAAGCCTTCTTAATGTGTTGAACAAGTTTTATGAGCACTCATTAGTAATGTCAACACAAGCTTTATGAGCACTCATTAATGATGTCTTCAGTGCAATATTTTTATTTTTTTATTTTGCAAATTGGAAACCTTGAAACACCGTGTAGCCGTTCACATATGAAAAAGTGCTATTTATATCACACTCAAATTTTTATACATTATTTTAGTGCGATATTAGGCTTTATAAATTTTAAATTGTTATAGTGAATTACATTGATTTTTAAATTACAACAAGTGATTAACTAATTAAGTCATTTGAACTTTGTTTAGTATGATTAATTTAATCAACTAAATATAGGATATAACATTTTAGTTGTTTTGGAATGAATAATATGTGGCTTATGAATATATCATAATAATCTATGTTAGTGGTAAGAAAAAAAAATGAAAATTCATTATGAAAACATAATTATTTAGTCACTTGACAGATAATCTATGTTAGCGGTTTCATAAAAACATTACATAATAGCATATTCGTTATTCAATCTATGTCAACCACCAAAATTCATTATGATAGGTGTTTGTTGTATGTATTCTCTTTTGTTTATGGATATTTAGAGAGAAGATTGTGCACATGTAACTAAGAAGTGCTTTGGCATTTATGATAAATATTCATGTTATTCATTGATTTTAATTTTGCAATTAAATGCAATATAATTAAGTTTATATGTTTCATACTTATAATTCATCCATTAATAGGTTTTTTTCTACATCCGTTTAACAACAAGTTATTTAAACAAGTGGAATTCAGAATCTAGAGTAAATCAAAGAAAGTAATCCTTAGGTCATATCCGGTACTAAGTTTACTTAAATTATGGCTATGCATCCCCTTCATCTTAGTCTCACACTTTTCTTTGTCGTGGCAATAGCTCTTTCACCAACAATTGCTCGCGAACTTCCTTCTCCACCACCTTCAAATAATGATCAATTGTCTAATATAATTTGTATGTAATTATATCATTTTTTTAATTGTTATCTTAATTGTCTTGAAAATTCTCAATTTTTAATTTTACAAACTAAAAAATAAATCTGTTTAGTGTTTTGTTTTATACCATCTTAATAATCTTAACAATTCAAATATATATACATATATATGATATTTAGAATGTATTAAATATTCAATTGCTTGGAATTTTTGGCATAATGAATTTTGCATATTAAATATAAACTTCGATTTATACATTATTTAACTTCAATTTTTGTATTATACAGCTTCGACGTATCTAGGAGAAAAAGGTGGATACAAGTACATACTTTTGAAAGTGAATCCATTCTTGCCTCGACTTGCTAATGATTTGTCACCAACAATTTATTAAGCAATGCTTGCAAATTTATGTAATACTTGCTATGAAAGGTTGATTGTCGTTTCATCATAATAAAATCAAATATTTATACATTATTTCAGTGAGATATTAGACTTTATAAAATTTAAATTGTTGTTATTATGCATAATGAATTACATTGATTTCTAAACTACAAGTGATTAACTAATCAAGCCATTTGAAACAAAAATATAAACATCATTTTATTATTATTATTATTATTATTCTTTATTTTTGGACACGCATAACATGTGGCTTTTGAATGTATAATAATAATCTATATTAATGGTAATTGAATCAAAAATAAGAAAAATTCATTAAGGAAACATTATTGTTTGTTCAATTCAATCCAACCTATCTATACAAGTAATGGGGCATCATTATTAATACATAGTTTTATAAAAATATTATATAATAATATATAAAAAAAGTTATTTGAATATATAATATATAAAAAAAGTTATTTGAACCAAGAAATATATATATATATATATATATATATATATATATATATGTATATATATATATGTATGTATGTATGTATATATATATATATATATATATATATATATATATGTATGTATGTATGTATGTATGTATATATATATATATATATATATATATGTATGTATGTATGTATATATATATATATATATATATATATGTATGTATGTATGTATGTATATATATATATATATATATGTATGTATGTATGTATGTATATATATATATATGTATATATATATATATATAAATAATTGTGATTAATTCTTTAAATTTACACGTTAAAATTATTTAGAACCCTTTATTAAGTCTAAGACTACATTAACATGTTTTTATGTCTACATTAATAAAAATAGTGAATTATAAATTAAAAACCTAAACATTCTTTAATGGATCAATGAGCAAAGCTAAAAAAGCTTGGAGACGTGTTATTAATATAATTTACTTTTAAAATATTGTTGAACCAAAATACCTTTTCAATTACAAAAATGCCTCCCATTAGAGTAACTCACAAATCTTGCTTACAAAGAACATATTAAAATAACTCAGAAATTGTATGTATATAACTAATTGTAGTCTGCATTAGAAAAAAGGGGCTAAAGCGTGACCATCATTTTGAATCACATATAAGTAAATTAATTGTTCTCAGACAGTGTGTACTAGTTTGACTCTAGTTTTAGCAATATTGTTGAGTAAGCCTCTCCCCTGTACTTATAGATAGTGCTAATAACAAAATCAAGAACATGAATAACATGGTGCAAGTTATCAATTAATTGTTCCTCAATCAACCGAACAGAACTAGAATATAACTAAACATAAATCAATTGGAAGCAAGACCAACAATATTCATGCATGCAACAATCAGGGGCTTTGACAATGAAATTACATACTGCTTTAGAGGTGTCAAGGACTTATTTTACAAAATCCTAATAGGTTTGATTTAATTCAATATCAACTAGTATGTCCAAACCAGTAGATTGATTGATCTACATTATTAATAAGGATGTGCATCAGGATTTCGGTACTAGTACTATTAACAAAATTTTGGTAGCGAACTGACGAACCATTATCTTTTTATGTACCAATAGTAGTACCAAAACACCAAAATTTATATTAGTACTAGTACCGAATTATGTTCTTTCAAATACCAAGTACATGAAAAATATTAATAAGAGTGAGTTTCCTTCCTAAGGAGAAATTAGGGGCCTGTTTGGCCCCGCTGTTAATAACCTTATAACTATGCTAAACTGTGTTGTGATGTACTACATTGTACTGTTAAAATTTATAAGATGTTTGATTAATAACTTTTTAACTACTTTTAAAATTTAAAATAATAAATAAATATATTATTTTAAATTATTCAAAATAATAATATGTTTTATTTTTATTTAGCATTAAAATTTTAAATTTTTAAAAATAATAATACTTAAAATTTTAAGTGAAATCATGTGAATTATTTTTTCAAATAAATAGAAGCTGCAAAAGCATCAAATTATAGTTTTCCCTACTTATGCTTTTCTACTGCTTTTTCTGCTTCTCCTTTTTATTACTAAACAATTTTCTACCTGCTTTGTACTTAACAGCTACTTAAAAGCAGCTTAAAAGCAAGGCCAAATATGTTAGAATTTTTGGTCTAATGTTATTGATTTGTGGGAGCATTTGTTAATTAATTAATGGGCCCATAACATCTCATTATTGAATGTGAAAGACGGCCTATGTAGCCCACGGGTTTTAAGAGGAATCACTATTGGATATTGGATTCTGCACCCCGGGTTTGAGAGAAATCCTTATTGGATTATGAATTTCGCATCCGAAACCCAAAACTCTTTTGTGGGAGGAGCTTAGGGTTTTTCCATTATAAATATGAGCTAGGTCCTCACTTATATCCTCGACCATTTCATTTCTTCCCATTGAGAGCCGTCTAAATAAGGATAACAAGTGGAAGATTTCTAGCCTAATAGTGGATAAAAGTATTAATGGCACAATCAGGTATGTTCTAATATTTGTTCTTCATGTTGTTCTAGATCTATACAATAGATCCTGTATTTATGAATATTCAAAATATTCTAACCATGTGGTATCAGAGCCAGATTTTGTATGGATTTAGAATGCATGATAATTTTAATTATTGACATGTTTTTATTACAAATTAAAATCAAATCCATCGTTTTGATTTTTGTTATCAAAACCATGTTGTTATCGACGTTGTTAGAAATCTTTGACATCATCTGGTTTTGCCCGTATTGATCCCGCTGCCGTATGTTGTTGTCGGTGATCGTCACTGACATCTGATGAGTTGGCATCGAAGCATAGGCTTCTGCCCTATTTTTGGTCAGTGACGTATCTTGCTTGAACCTTCGTTGCTAACAAACGTGTAGCGCTGTAAGGGTGCGATCGTTGGTCACGGGTGAGCCTTTTTGGCGAGCCGAGCCGGCCACATCGTGTGACGGCTGCGTGCCTCTGGCGTGAGGCTAAGGCAGGATTTGCGGCTTGCCGGTGGCTGCTATGTTCAAACGATCAATTTTGGTTGCGCGACTCTGTTTCGCAAGTGAGTGGCTGCTCCGGAACGTGCGATGAGGCTTGGTGACGATTGTGGAGGAGCATGCGGCGTGCGGTCGGTGCAGTTGCTGCCGACGTGCGGCGTAGGTCGAGCGGCGAAGTTCTAGGTGACACCGGCTGCTTCTTTCAGTCGCGCAATTCTTTCAACCATGCGTCATGCTCGTGAGCTGCTCGGCGCCGCTCGTGTCGCAGGGTCAATCACCGCTCGCTTGCTTGTCTCGCTGCCTATGAGTGATTGCAATCGAACTTAGGGCTTACGCAACATTCAGCGACGTGCGAGAGGTGAACAACATGCGTGCGAGCAATGGCAGTCTACTGCTTGCTCGTTCTTCGTTCCAGGCTCCTGCGGGCGAGAGTGAGATGTGTGCTTCACCGGAACCATATGAGCTTGTGCCCTAGAGCGTTGCTCTGGCTACATCATTTCCCTCTTGGCGCTGGATCCTAATCGGCACTTGTCGTTGATTCGTGCATGCACGTATGGCATAGTGGCCAGCGAGGTGGCGATTGCTGCCTTCTTGCTCTTCGGTGAAGACAAGCGCGGCGATGGGAGATCACGTGCGAAGTACGAGCGCCGGAGATGCTGGCGACTGTACGCAAGCTTCGTTCATGCGTGCTGCGCGGCGATCGTGAGGTGTGAGTGGCACAAGCAGGCGTCAAGTCACGTCCAGGGACGTGGGTCGAATGTGGCGTTAGGGCAAAACGTGCAGCGTCGCAGTTGGTTTGCCGCATCCGGATCCGGATTTTGTTAGGACTTTGGTGCAGATCCAATCTGCTCCGAATTTTGGATCTTTTTGGATTCGGGTCCAATTTTCTGGTCTGGATCCCATTTAGATTGGGTTTTCTGGATCCGGGTCAGGCCGGGCTATTCGGCTAGATCTATGGCCAATTTTTGAGGTCTAGGTTCGTCTCTTGAGCTGGCTTGCTAGGTCTGGGCATGGGCTACGCCTTCTATTGTGTTGTGCGCAAAAGCAAACTACTATGCTGCTTCTACTGGCTGGGTGTGTTTTAGGCCTAGTCATTTGGGCTATCCTTTCTACTATGGGCAGAAGCAGCAAAGTGCTGCTTGGCCTGCTGTGCTATGCAACAGCTGCCTATTGCAAATTTTTTATATAAATTAGGAAAATAATTTATAATAAATTCTAATGATGGCATAATTATTTTTTTATTATTGTTTAAATAATAAAAGGGTCTGACATTATAAAATAAATTAATTAAATCAATATGACTATCAAAGTAGCGTATTGTATAAGTTAATTTATTTATCTTATAATGTTAAGACGATTATGTATGTAATTCATGTGGATATTAATCGGCCCAAAGGAAGATTAATATTTGGCCGAATTATATGTACACATGTAGTAATTAACATCATTAGAGTAGGTTTTTAATTCTTCTGAGTCGGGCATATAGGTTCAGTTAATATGGTTCAAATGAATTAAGTCTGGTTCAAACAAATTGGACTAGTGGACTATCTTTTGGACAAAATCTGTTGGGATAGACTCCTGTGGGCATAAGCAGATAACAGTTGTATGTCAATACAATAGTCTAATGTGCACTAAAGTGCTATCATCACTAGCTTGGCTGGTTGTAGCCTTGATGTGTTGTGCACAAAAGTAACTTGATACTTTCCTCTTAATTCAGATTTTTCTGAAAGGCTTTTGTTTTTTTAAAGTAGATTTTGATTTCAACTTGTTCTATGTCATATTATGCTGCTTTTAATATTGCATCTATAACATGATATAATTTGGATCTATGATTCAAATTTGAAGGTTATAAAATTGTTTAAAATATTTTTTAGATGCAATACTGATGTGCAAGACTTGACGCCTACTTGTGCCACTGACACCTCATGATCGCTGCGCCGCACGCATGAACGAAGCTTGCGTACAGCCGCCAGCATCTCCAACGCTTGTACTTCGCATGTGATCTCCCATCCCCGCGCTTGTCTTCACCGAAGAGCAAGAAGGCAGCAATCACCGCCTCACTGGCCACTATGCCATACGTGCATGCACGAATCAATGACAAGCGCCGATTAGGATCTAGCGTCAAAAGGGAAACGATGTAGCCAGAGCAACGCTCTAGGACACAATCTCATATGGCGCAGGTGAAGCACACTTCTCACGCTCGCCCGCAAGAGCCTGGAACGAAGAACGAGCAAGCAGTAGACTGCCACTGCTTGCATGCACGTTGTTAACCTCTTGCACGTTGCCGAATGTTGCGTAAGCCCTAAGTTCGATCGCAATCACTCGCAGGCAGCCGAACAAGCAAGTGAGCGGTGATTGACCCTGCGACGTGAGCGGCGCCGAGCAGCTCGCGAGCACGATGCATGGTCGAAAGAATCGCACGACCGAAAGAAGCAGCTGGCGTCAACTAGATCTTCGGCGCTCGACCTACGCCGCACGTCGGCAAGAACTGCACTGACCGCATGCGGCACGCTCCTCACAGCCGTTACCAGGCCTCATCGCATGTTCCGGAGCAGCCACTCACATGCGAAACATAGTCGCGCAACCAAAAGCGCCAGGAAGAAGAATGGAGCAGCGACTATGTCGAAGGCGACGGAGTTAGATGGATCAGGGCGGAAGCCCTAAGTTCGTCCTGCTATGAAACACATGCAGCCGCTGCTTCACGAACGTCGGAAAGCCCTAAATTGATCGTTCGCACTCAGCAGCCGCCGGCAAGCCGCATATCTACTAATGGGTGGGAAGATCCTTAAAGTCGTACTCTAGGGTGTTACACGATGCACGTGAAAACGGGAGAGGGTCGTGAGACGAGGGAAGTAAAAACGCGTCAGAAATGCAGGAAAACACGATGAAAGCGCAATGAAAACAGCGGCGAGTTCAATTGGGGCAACACGAATGCGAAAAGAACTCAGCGGTGTTGGGAAACCCCGGGATATTTTATAATTTTTCAGAGTCATATCAACACAAATACATTGCACAACGGAATAATATTCCCAAAACAGGCCGGTCCCAAAAACCCAGTGAAGATCGTCAAGCGAGGGAGTCGACACAATGAGATAGAAAATACCTTAGGCGCAAGACGAGGTCGATGTCGAGGTATGCGCGCAAGCATACGCCCTCTACAGTCTCACACACACGGATGCCTCGAGTCCTCTTCTTCCTCGCCTAGTGCTAGCCTTGGGAAGAAGATCCTAGCCTTTGTTCTCTTTCTTCAAGACTTGCGCAACCTCCAAAGTTCATGCGCCAATGAAGAAGAAGAAGGGAGATGATGCCGCCAACCTTAAGCTCTCCTTGCGCCAAGAGAAGAAGGAGAAGAGGTAGAAGACTTGCGGCAATGGTGATGGAAGAAGATTGCGCCAAGGTTCACTTTGCTCTCGCCCCTTTGATGTGCTCACGCCTCTTGAATGAATGCATGCATATATATAGAACAAGGAGGCAGCAAGACAATAAGGGGTGGGCACAAGTCCAAGCAAGAGGGGCGGCTAGGGTTAGGGTGAGGTGGCAATTAGGGATTAAGGCTTTGGAAAGTCTCCAAGATTTTTCCATAGACACCATCCAATCGCCCAAGACTTACTATATAAGTCTATCATGCCTTAGATACCTCAACCCTTGCCATAGAGACAAGGTTTCCATCTAAGCAAGAAGCAGGAAGCGCCATATCCTTCCTAATGAAGGAACATGCGCCCACTCCTCCCCATTATGCTCCTAGGCGCCAATGGGATGAGACTTCTCCCCATTATACCCTTTTAGCCCATTGTCTCTTCATGACAACTTGTTATTGGGCCTCATTGAATAATGAGCTAGCCCAAACTTTATTACATGGGTATAATGCCCATTGTCTCCTCATGACAACTTGTTATTGGGCCTCATTGAATAATGAGCTAGCCCAAACTTCATTACATGGGTTGATTAAGCAATTGGATCCAATCCATTGCAACCCTAATCCAAATGTGACCAACCATGGTCAATTTCTGGTCAATCTGCCAAAAATAAAGTTTGGCTCCAATAACATTCTTCCATCTCATCAGGCACATTGGTACTGATGAAATCTCCTAAATAGAGCCGAGCTATCCAATAACTCGATCCTAAGGCTTCCCGATCAATATGAAAACTCGAGTATCAAGGTGCGCGACCCTGTAGGTTCCTCTAACGTTGGCAATGCTGACGTAAGGTCACCACAAGCAGTGAGTGGCACCTAGCAGTGCATCGCTGCTGCCTAAGTCATTGGAATAGATACCGACATCGACATCCCCATCATCACAACTTGGTATAGATGCATTACAGTCTCTTTGCCGAACTGAGATCTGATTGGACAACTATGTCACCACTTGTTTTCATCCAATCTCATGGCTATGACTAAATCAGGTTCTCACCTGGGTATGGCCATACACTTTCAGTCATAGGACTATAGAGGAGCTCCATGGATATCAAGCTTCCCTCAGGAAGGGGCAAATCCTCTGTCCGTCCATTGACCTTCTCATATGGGTCGTGACATGCTCAATGACAACCGTTATGACCTCCTAACTACGGCGAGGAGTTAGGTTATATCAAAGCATGTCACTAACCATATAGAATGGTCAATGACCTCAAGTCAAGGGATCAATGCATCTCCTATCAACGACGGCCCAACGACGGCCGGACCGTGCTCATCGTCACGGCCGTGTTTGGCATCTGATTGCTGCGCCGAGACGGACACGGCCAGTGGCTTGGCCATGTTGGCGATTTGCGAGTTCATCATGGCTTGGCCGTATTCAGGGTGGCAGATGGCTTCTGAAGTGGAATTTGTGGGGCATCTTAGTGTTGGGAAACCTCGGGGACATTTTACAATTTTAGAGTTATGGACATACATTTTCGCAGCGGAAGAATGTCCCCGAAATAGGCCGGTCCCAAAAACCCAGTGAAGATCGCATGCAAGGGAGTCGACACGATGAGTTAGGAAATACCTTAAGAGCAATGTAGAGCGATGTTGATGAAGGCGCCCAAGTGTTCGCCCTCTGCAGTCTCGCACACACGGATCTCTTGAGTTCTCTTCTTCCACGCCCGGTGCTAGCCTCGGGAAGAAGATCCAAGCCTTAGGGAGATACTCTACTTCACTTGCGCCACCAAGAGAGATGAAGCGCCAAGAGAAGAAGGAAGACTATCCAAAAATGCCAAGCACTAATGTTCCTTGCGCCAAGAGGAAAGGAGGAAGTGGCTTGCGGTTATGGAAGAAGGAAGATGCACCTCTTCACCTAGCACTCGCCCCTCTTCAATGTTCACGCCTTCAAGGATTGATCATCATCAAGAGGGGGCGACTAGGGTCACATTTATAGGGCAAGAGGCGGTTAGGGTAATGGCTAGGATCATGACAAGTGTAGGGCTAGGATGAGGAGGTTTTGAGATAAGGAAAGTCTCCAATGCCATAGAGGCATGCATTCCATCCTAGGAAGAGAGGGGGAGGCGCCCTTTACTTCCATAATGAAGCAAAGACGCCAACATGACCCCATTATGCCCCTAGGCGCCTAATGGTTCATGTTTCTCCCCATTATACCCTTTTAGCCTCTCATCTCTTCATGAGAACTTGTTATTGGGCCTCATTGGATAATGAGCTAGCCCAAACATCATTGCATAGGTTGATTAAACACTTGGATCCAATCCAATGCAACCCTAATCTAAATGTGACCAACCATGGTCAAATACGGGTCAACCTGCCAAAAATGAAGTTTGGCTCCAATAACATTCTTCCATCTCATCAGGCCCATTGGCGCTGATGAAACCTCCCAATTAGATCCGAGTTATCCAATAACTCGATCATAAGGCTTCCCGATCAATACGAGAACTCAAGTATCAAGGTGTGCGACCCTGTAGGTTCCTCTGACGCTGGCAGTGCTGACCAAAGGTCATCACAAGCAGTGAGTGGCACCTAGCAGTGCATCGCTGCTACCCAGGTCGTTGGAATGGATATCGACATCGACATCCCCATCATCGCAACTAGGTACAGATGCATTACAGTCTCTTTGCCGAACTGATATCCGATTGGACAAGTGTGTCACCACTTGTTTTCATCCAATCACATGGCTATGACTAAAACAGGTTCTCACCTGGGTATGGCCATACACTCTCAGTCATAGAACCATAAAGGAGCTCCATGGATATCATACTTCCTTAGGGAAGGGCAAATCCTATGTCTGTCCATTGATCTTCTCATATGGGTCGTGACATGCTCAATAACAACCGTTATGACCTCCCAGCTACGGCAAGGTGTTAGGTTGTATCAAAGCAAGTCCCTAATCATATAGAATGATCAATGACCTCAAGTCAAGGGATCAATGCATCTCCTGTCACTTATGAGGATAACTCATGACACCAAGTCATAGCCTCATAGCGGGTCTATCCAGTATATACCCAATGATATACCCATGTGTCTGCGTTAGCACCACGTGCCTAACCAGCCCACATACCAGTCTCACAAGTACCATAGCTGTCCCATATCCACTAAGGTACATTGACTGGGGATTATAATTCGAGCACAGATCCAATCTGTCTCCAGGGACATTATCATGTAAGTACACAATTGCAGGTGTAGTCAAACAATGATAACGACAATGCCATAATGATATATAAATATCAGTATCAAGTAGTACATAAGTTGACCAAAACTAGGTCCTAGGGCATATACACCAACAATCTCCCACTTGCACTAAGACCTAGAAGTTGAGGAATCTCAACCCCATATCTCTAGCGTGACCATCATGCTTCTGCTGCGCCAAAGCCTTGGTCAATGGGTCTGCCAGATTGTTCTCTGTGTCTACTCTGCTAATCTTGACATCACCTCTGTTAATGATCTCTCTGATCAGGTGAAATCTTCTGAGTATGTGTTTGGATCTTTGATGAGACCGTGGTTCCTTGGCTTGTGCAATTGCTCCATTGTTGTCACAGTAGAGTTCAATGGGATCCATTGCACTAGGTACCACTTGAAGATCACATAAGAACTTCCTTATCCAAACAGCTTCCTTGGCTGCCTCAGAAGCAGCCACATTATCAGCTTCGGTTGTAGAATCTGCTATGGTGGATTGCTTGAAGCTCTTCCAACATACAGCGCCTCCATTTATCTTGAGCACATAGCCAGCCTGCGATCTAAAGTCATCAGGGTCAGACTGGAACGATGCGTCAGTATAGACCTGCATACTGAGCTCTTCCTGTCCCCCATAGACCATGAACAAATCCTTAGTTCTTCTTAGATACTTTAGGATGTTCTTTACAGCCACCCAGTGCTGTAGACCTGGATTGGATTGGTATCGGCTGGTAATGCTCACAGCATATGCCACATCTGGTCTAGTACATAACATTGCATACATGATCGATCCTACTGCCGAAGCATAAGGAATTCGACTCATGTCATCCCTCTCAGCCTGTGTTGTAGGACACTGGCTCTTTGAGAGAGTAAGGCCATGTCTCACTGGAAGGTATCCTTTCTTGGATTGCTCCATGTAGAACCTCTCCAGTACCTTATCAATGTAAGTACTTTGACTAAGGGCCAAGAGCCTCTTGGATCTATCCCGGTAGATCCTCACGCCTAGAATATAGGCGGCCTCCCCTAAGTCTTTCATCTCGAAACACTTCCCCAACCATGTCTTCACAGCTTGAAGACTAGGGATGTCGTTTCCGATGAGCAGTATGTCATCAACATACAAGACTAGAAAAATTACCAAGCTCCCACTGAATTTTCTGTATACACAGGCGTCATCTTCGCTTTTGATAAAACCATAATCTCTCACGGCCTCATCAAATCGAAGATTCCAACTTCGAGATGCTTGCTTTAATCCATAGATGGACCTCTTTAGCCTGCAGACCTTATTAGCCTCTGCAGGATGGATGAAGCCATCAGGTTGTGTCATATACACATCCTCAGTCAGCTTCCCGTTAAGGAACGCTGTTTTCACATCCATCTGCCATATCTCATAGTCATGATATGCAGCTATAGCAAGCAGAATCCGAATGGATTTAATCATGGCAACTGGCGAGAAGGTTTCATCATAGTCCATCCCGTGGACTTGTTTAAATCCTTTAGCCACTAGTCTACCCTTATAGGTAACTATTTTGCCATCCATGTCTGTCTTCTTCTTGAAGACCCATTTACACCCTAAGGGTTTTACCCCATCAGGCATTTCAACCAAATCCCAGACTTGGTTAGCCGACATGGAATCCATCTCAGATCTCATGGCGTCAAGCCATTTCTTGGAGTCCGGTCCACTGACCGCCTCATCATAGGTTCTAGGTTCATCCTCAATGATGAAGATCCCATCGTGTTGGGTCGGTAGTGACCCATACCTCTCAGGTGCATGACGAATTCTCCCAGACCTACGCGGGACCTGTGTCTGAGCCTCAGGTTGCCTAGCAACCGGTGCAGGTGGCTCAGATTCCATCTCTTTGTCTTGTGCTTGCACTTGGACCTCATCCAAGTCAAAATTCCTCCCACTAACTTCTTTCATAAGAAATTCTTTCTCTAGAAAGACAGCACCCCGGGCAACAAAAACTTTGTTCTCGGTTGGGACATAGAAGTAGTATCCTTTAGTTTCCTTAGGATACCCCACAAACACACACTTATCAGATCTAGGTTCTAGCTTGCTAGAATCCTGACGTTTGACGTAAGCCTCACATCCCCAGATCCTGATAAACGTGAGATTAGGGCGTCTTCCACTCCATACCTCATATGGTATTTTGGAGACACTCTTAGATGGAACATTATTCAGTATTAGAGAAGCTGTTTCTAGTGCATGCCCCCAGAAAGATGAAGGTAGAGTTGCATGACTCATCATGGATCGAACCATATCCAATAAAGTTCGATTTCTCCTTTCAGACACACCATTCCATTGAGGTGTTCCAGGAGGAGTGAGTTGGGATATGATCCCACACTCTCTCAGATAGTCAAAGAACTCACCACTCAGGTATTCTCCACCTCGATCTGATCGAAGAGCTTTAATGGATCTTCCAAGCTGGTTCTTTACTTCATTCTTGAACTCCTTGAATTTCTCAAAGGATTCAGATTTATGTCTCATTAAGTAGACATAACCATACCTACTGAAGTCATCAGTAAAGGCAATGAAGTAGCTGTACCCTCCTCTGGCTTGTTTATTGAAGGGCCCACACACATCAGTATGTATGAGATCCAATAAATCTTCTGCCCTCTCACCAATCTTGGTGAAGGGTGCCTTTGTCATCTTCCCTAATAAACAAGGTTCACAAGTATCAAATTCCTCCAAGGAACTTGAATCTAACAATCCATTTGCATGGAGTTATTGGATGCGATTCTTGTTTATATGGGCTAATCGACAGTGCCATAGGAAAGCACCAACTGAACCACTCAGTTTGGTCCTCTTATTGCTTATGTTACAAATAGAACTTTCCATATCCAAGATATATAGAACATTGCACAAAATACCCTTCCCATAGAACATATTTGCAAATGAAAAAGAACAGGAGTTCTTATTTATTTCAAATTTAAATCCTTTCCTCGCCAAGCAAGGAATGGATACAATGTTCTTTGTTAGCGAAGGTACACAAAAGCAATTGTCTAGTTCTAATTGAAGTCCAGAAGGCAAGGAGAGAGTTAAAACGCCTACAGCAACAGCAGCAACCTGTGCCCCGTTTCCAACGCGTTGGTCAATCTCTCCAGGCAACACCGATCTACTTTTCTTGAGCCCCTGCATATTTGTACAAATATGAGCTCCACATGCGGTATCCAATACCCATGACATAGAAGTAGAAAGGTTGACTTCTGTAACATAAATACCTGATCTAGAAGTTAAGGCCAAGCCTTTCTTCTCCTCATTCTGAAGTTGCCTGCAGTCCCTTCTCCAGTGGCCCTGCTCGCCACAGTGAAAACACCTCTGTTCCTTTGACTTCCTCGCCCTTTTCTTCAGTGCTTTGGTAGGACCTCTGGCACTGCTCTTAGCACGTGCCTTACCCTTCTTCTTTATCTTCTTGGTCGCAGGAACCAAAAGAACAGAATTGGGTTTGGTCTTACCCATCTCTCGCTCGGCTGTTTGGAGCATATTCATCAATTCCTCCCGTGTGCACTCAATCCGGTTCATGTTGAAGTTAATGATAAACGGACTGAAGCTAGGGGGCAGGGAATGAAGAATAAGATCCACAACCAGCTCGTTGTCTATGGTGTGTCCCAGTCTCCTGAGATGATCCACATTCCCAATGAGTTTGAGAACATGGGTCTCACTGGTGCACCTTCAGACAACTTGCACCGAAAGACTGCTTTGGCTATGTCAAATCTCTCAGTTCTAGCCTGAGCCTCGAACATCTGTTTCAGACGAGTAATCATCTGAAAAGTGTTCTGCTCCTCATATTGCACCTGCAGTTCAGGTGCCATACTGGCTAGCATAAGACATGCAACCTCCAAAGAGTCATCCTGATGCTTTCTAAAAGCATCTCTGTCTGCCGTTCGGGCATTAGGCGGAGGAGCCGCAGGAAGAGGCTGTTCAAGGACATACAGCTTCTTCTCGAGCTTGAGGACTATCCTCAAATTCCGATGCCAGTCCATAAAGTTAGTTCCAACTAACTTATCCTTATCAAGGAGTGATCGCAGTGATAATCCGCCAGTGTTCGTAGCCATTGTTCTACAACACCCAAGAAGAACAGATTAGTACTACTTTGAATCATTTAAACTGGACTTGTTTTAAATGACCACGGCTCCCACTATTTTATATTCGAATTGACAACCCACAAAGTCAATCGGGAAGTTTAAAACTTCCTAGTGAGATGGGATCCTCATTTCACATGAGGCTTTGCGTCCCACGAGGGTGGGATGAGATGCACAAAGTAACCCATGCTTCCTAAGGTGGGCGCGCCGGCCGGTTGCTCCAAGCAACTCCCCTTGTTGAGACAGTCTGGGCATTTCATGTCCAGCGAGGGCTGGATACAACATGAAACCTTTACCTCTCAACGATGCCTCTAGACTTTCACCATGTGCCCAGCACATGTGAACTTCTAGTCAAGTCCATTCCTAACCGTTATGCCCAGGGCCAATGAGTTTCCTTGCGAAGGCACGCCCAGGTTAAAACTGGACTGGGGAAACCATTGCCACCACGCACTTTCTAAAGATAAGTGGGTGTGTCCCACGAGGGTGGGAAACAATTCACAACTCCACTGATCGATAGCTTAGTGAGGGCTACGCGTTAGAAGGCTACCAGACTTGATATTTTAATTGAGGGTTTTTGTTTAAGGTCTCATCATCTCCGTTTTATCTTATGTCTATCATTACAGGCATGCAATCCTATAGTGATAACATAATGGTAAAACATTTCAGGCATGCTTCTGCAGATAATGATAAAAGCAATAAAGGATGATGTGATCAAATCCTATACAAGACATTGAACCAATCCATGCCATGAAATGGGTTCAACTCTTGTCCTAGAACTCAAGCCCCAAAACTAGACCTAGCCTAGCCGACCTCTAGCTTGAACTTCAAGGTTGGCTCCAAGGTCCTTCTCTCATGGTTTAGCTCTCAAACCCTAGAGGTACACTTTAAAAGTTCCCCATAGGTTCGGCCAATGCCATGGTCTTCCTCCAAGGAAGGTGCGCCACCATGCAAGGGGCCAAGATTTCTTGCGCCACCAAGCAACCAAGCACCAGCTTGCATGCATCACCTTGCATGCTTGCGCCATCAAGCAAGATGCGAGCATCAAGGTCCAAGAAGGATGCGCCTAGCCCTTAATCTTCCTCTTAATTTTTACAAAAATATGGAAAAAGATGGCACGCAGGCCGCACAAGGATACATCGCAGGCATGCAAGAAGGGGGCTTGACTAATGATCACAACACCATGCACAATCAAGGTATTTACTCATGCAATTCTACATGCTCATGAAAAACATAAAATCTGAAATTTTACTTTTTCATAAAACCAGTTTCTTTTTCTCATCTTCTTCTCACAAGTCTTTTGGTTTATTGCGATTTATTTTTCATGATGATTTCTGAGATCCTTTCGGCTGGCAATTTTGTCAGATCAAGAGACTTGGCCAGTCCGAAGACACAATACCCGTCCTACTTGACAAAATTACGTGCACCTTTGATCTTTAAATCTAACAAGAAAAATAGTCCAAAAATTCCAAAAGAGATTGAGAGGATGATAGAAACAAGAAACCCTATTTTTCTACTTTCAGAAAAATGATTGCCACGCATCATACTATTTACGAAAATAGAGATATGGCATGTGAGCATGGAAGAAAAGCATTAAAACATCGTTCGAGTCTTGCAAGTCGCTCTGATACCACTGTTGGGAAACCCCGGGGACATTTTATACTTTTAGAGTTATGGACATACATTTTCGCAGCGGAAGAATGTCCCCGAAATAGGCCGGTCCCAAAAACCCAGTGAAGATCGCATGCAAGGGAGTCGACACGATGAGTTAGGAAATACCTTAAGAGCAATGTAGAGCGATGTCGATGAAGGCGCCCAAGTGTTCGCCCTCTGCAGTCTCGCACACACGGATCTCTTGAGTTCTCTTCTTCCACGCCCGGTGCTAGCCTCGGGAAGAAGATCCAAGCCTTAGGGAGATACTCTACTTCACTTGCGCCACCAAGAGAGATGAAGTGCCAAGAGAAGAAGGAATACTATCCAAAAATGCCAAGCACTAATGTTCCTTGCGCCAAGAGGAAAGGAGGAAGTGGCTTGCGGTTATGGAAGAAGGAAGATGCGCCTCTTCACCTAGCACTCGCCCCTCTTCAATGTTCACGCCTTCAAGGATTGATCATCATCAAGAGGGGGCGACTAGGGTCACATTTATAGGGCAAGAGGCGGTTAGGGTAATGGCTAGGATCATGACAAGTGTAGGGCTAGGATGAGGAGGTTTTGAGATAAGGAAAGTCTCCAAGACATTTCCATAATTCTCATTCAACCTTACCTTTTGTTCCCACGCCTTTCCTTGTGCGCCAAGGACTTGCCTTGCGCCTCAAGCAATGCCATAGAGGCATGCATTCCATCCTAGGAAGAGAGGGGGAGGCACCCTTTACTTCCATAATGAAGCAAAGGCGCCAACATGACCCCATTATGCCCCTAGGCGCCTAATGGTTCATGTTTCTCCCCATTATACCCTTTTAGCCTCTCATCTCTTCATGAGAACTTGTTATTGGGCCTCATTGGATAATGAGCTAGCCCAAACATCATTGCATTGGTTGATTAAGCACTTGGATCTAATCCAATGCAACCCTAATCTAAATGTGACCAACCATGGTCAAATACGGGTCAACCTGCCAAAAATGAAGTTTGGCTCCAATAACATTCTTCCATCTCATCAGGCCCATTGGCGCTGATGAAATATCCCAATTAGATCCGAGTTATCCAATAACTCGATCATAAGGCTTCCCGATCAATACGAGAACTCAAGTATCAAGGTGTGCGACCCTGTAGGTTCCTCTGACGCTGGCAGTGCTGACCAAAGGTCATCACAAGCAGTGAGTGGCACCTAGCAGTGCATCGCTGCTACCCAGGTCGTTGGAATGGATATCTACATCGACATCCCCATCATCGCAACTAGGTACAGATGCATTACAGTCTCTTTGCCGAACTGATATCCGATTGGACAAGTGTGTCACCACTTGTTTTCATCCAATCACGTGGCTATGACTAAAACAGGTTCTCACCTGGGTATGGCCATACACTCTCAGTCATAGAACCATAAAGGAGCTCCATGGATATCATACTTCCTTAGGGAAGGGGCAAATCCTATGTCTGTCCATTGATCTTCTCATATGGGTCGTGACATGCTCAATAACAACCGTTATGACCTCCCAGCTACGGCAAGGTGTTAGGTTGTATCAAAGCAAGTCCCTAATCATATAGAATGATCAATGACCTCAAGTCAAGGGATCAATGTATCTCCTGTCACTTATGAGGATAACTCATGACACCAAGTCATAGCCTCATAGCGGGTCTATCCAGTATATCCCCAATGATATACCCATGTGTCTGCATTAGCACCATGTGCCTAACCAGCCCACATACCAGTCTCACAAGTACCATAGCTGTCCCATATCCACTAAGGTACATTGACTGGGGATTATAATTCGAGCACAGATCCAATCTGTCTCCAGGGACATTATCATGTAAGTACACAATCGCAGGTGTAGTCAAACAATGATAACGACAATGCCAGAATGTTATATAAATATCAGTGTCAAGTAGTACATAAGTTGACCAAAACTAGGTCCTAGGGCATATACACCAACACTTAGTCACTTCCTGGGGAGTTCTCCCTAGCATCTTTGAGAGGCATGAGGCCTTCCCCATAGGCATCTACGACTCCGTCAAGTATCCCGCCGGGGGGGGGGGGGAGAATTCTCCTCCAGAGAACAAAGTGGAGAACTGTCGGTGGAGGGAGTGCTGGTGGGGAGGGGCGGATGATAGGGTAGGAGGTCAGCAATGTTGAAGTTAGGGCTGCTGTGGGAGTCCGCTGGGAGGTCAAGGACGTAAGCGTTGGATCCAAGCCGCCATAGAACCATATGGGGACTGGCGCAGCGTACATGCAACTTCCAATTGGCTCGCGATTTCAATCACTCAAGGTGGAGTCACACCATAACGTACTCACCAATCTCGAAGTGATGTAGCCTACGATGCACGTTGGCCTCAGCCACATACCGGGTGTTGCTCAAGAAAATCCGACTGCGAATTTCATCGTGTAAACCTACAAGATGAGAAGCAAAGGTGTAGGCAGACTCATGAACAGATGGTGGGGGAGGAATGTTATGCATGTCTATTGGCTTCCTAGGTTAGTGCCCGAGGACAACCTGGAAAGGACTCAGCCCAGTGGAGTGGTGCGACACGCTATTATACGCAACTTCCGCGATGGGAAGGTGTTCAGCCCAACGGCATGGGAAGTCGCCAGCTAAGCAACGTAGAAGGTTTCCCAGACTCCTATTCACCACCTCGGTTTAACCGTCCGTCTGAGGATGGTAAGCCGACGAGAACTTGAGAGTGGTCCCAAGGAGGGCCCATAATGATTTCCAAAAGTGGCCGACGAATCGGGTGTCGCGGTCGGAGACAATGGTGAGGGGCAAACCATGAAGTCGGACGATCTCCTTAACGAACAGGTGGGCAATGTGGGAAGCATCTGCAGTCCGAGAGCAAGGCACAAAATGTGCCATCTTAGAGAAGCGGTCCACGACAATGAAGATGGAGTCGTGGCGCTAGGCAGTGCAGGGAAGACCAAGGACGAAGTCCATGCTAATGTCGAGCCATGGACTCCTGGGGACAGGCAGTGGGGTGTACAAGCCAGTGTTGGCGGGGCGGGGCTTGGCACGTTGGCAGGTGCCACAATGCCGAACGACCCTTTCTATGTCCTTACGAAGAGTGGGCCAGAAGAAGCGGTCTTCAGCCAAGTCGAGGGTCTTGTAGCGGCCATGGTGCCCAGTGCCACCGCTAGCGTGGAGCTCGAGCAGCAGGTGCCCGCGAAGGGAGGACCGGGGTATGCACAACCAGTTACCGTACACAAGGTAACCGTCATTGAGACGATAAGGGAGGTGCGGTAGGTCGGCTGCTGGAAGACGAGCGAGCACCGGTCCGAAGTCAGGGCAGTCCGCATACTCGCCTCGAATGTGAGGGAGGGCTGGAATGGACGTGGACAGGACACACAGAAGCGATCGGACGCGGCTAAGGGCGTCGGCCACGACGTTCTCCTTCCCAGCCTTGTGGGTAATCATGAACGTGTATTGTTGGAGAAATTCGACCCACTTCGCGTGGCGAGGGACGAGCTTCTTCTGAGAGTTAAGAAATGACAGGGCCTGGTGGTCACTAAAGAGAACAAACTCCTTATGAAGGAGATAGTGACGCCACTGTCGAAGTGACTGGACAATGGCGTAAAACTCCTTATCGTACGTGGAGTATCGTTGCCGCGCATCATTCAGCTTCTCGCTGAAGAAAGCGATCGGGTGGCCTTCCTGGCTAAGGGTACCACCGATACCGGTGCCGGAGGCGTCACATGCGACCTCGAAGACTTTAGAAAAGTCAGGAAGGCGAAGGACTGGGGCAGAGGTCACTATGTCCTTAAGGGCGAGGAAAGCGCGACTTGCCACGGGGGTCCAACAGAAGGTCTCATTCTTGGTGCAAGCCGTCATAGGGGACGCGATGGTGCTGAATCCCTTAATGAAGCGGCGGTAGAAGGCAGCAAGACCAAGGAAACTACGGACCTCGGTGACGGACTCGGATTCCGGCCATTGACGAATGGCCTCGACTTTTGCGGGGTCAACCATGAGACCCTGATCCGAGATGATGAACCCTAGAAATGGGACCTGAGAATCGAGGAAAGAACACTTCTTCGCGTCAAGGAACAGACGTTCCTTACGGAGAAGGTCGAAGGTCAGACGCAAGTGCTCGAGGTGGTCAGTGCAGGTGCGGCTATAGATGAGAATGTTGTCAAAGTAGATGACCAGAAACTTGCCCATGTATGGGCGGAGGATCTAGCTCATGAGGCGCAAGAACGTGGACGGCACATTGGTGAGGCCAAAGGGCATCACCAACCACTCGTAGAGACCGTCCTTCGTCTTGAAGGTTGTTTTCCATTCATCGCCTTCACGGATGCGGACTTGATGGTAGCCGCTCCGAAGGTCCAGCTTGTTAAACCAACAATGATGGAGGCAGTAGCCCTGCTCTGAGGAGATCTGCTCGGACTTGTAGGGTACCTAATCGATATGGGTTCCCTTAGAGTCCCCTCTCTCTTACATTGCATTTTAGGTTAAGTTGCTTTCAATAACATCATGCATCATGTAGTCAAATATGGTAAGTCCACTTGTAGTAGGTAGTGCATTGTAATTCATGAAACTTATTGTACTCTTGCATCATGATAGAGTAGTGCATGCATACTGTAGGCTCCATTTGGCAGGTCACTCCAGTAAGAAGCAGCTCAAGCTCCAGCTCATCATCACTCAAGGTCCACTCACCAAGTTCAGCTCCAGAAAAGGAAGGAAGACTTCAAAGTCCAAGTTCACTTCAAAGCCAAGATATGACTCACTTGCCATCCTTGTTGGGCGCATATTCAAGAGATCAAATCAGCCACCTCATCATGTTATGCGCCAACCTCTACTCCAATCAAGAAATGCATTCAATTCCCTCATCCATCAAGATCCACAATCAAAGGGAATATCCATCAAGATCCACAATCAAAGGAGAACAATTATGAAGACATTTATGTTGAGTTGCCATCTCTTGTTGCCGCCCAAGCTCTCATGGAAAGGATTCGAAATTTGAAATCCTTATCCATGCGCCAACAAACATTATGAAGACCCTCTCATCGCCCATTTAATGAATTGCCAAGAGAAGATCATCCATAGAAGGAAGCTCTTAAAGAGGATTTGCGCCCACCTCCTCATGATGATTTTGAATTTCAAATTCCATTCATCTTTGTAGAAGGCGCATGGAAGCAAATGACTATCCTGCCCTAGCTCCATCTCGCCTATAAAAGCATAGTCTTCCCCCTTGTATTCGATTACCTCTTGATGAAATATATTGTCTATTAGTTGCCTAGCTTAATTAATTGTGTTAGTGATAAGTTCCCCTTTAGCCGAGCCTTTCACCTTTCTTCTAGTTCTCCACCGAAACCCTAAGAAGCCTTCTTCTTTGTGTGTGTGCGCCACTTCAAGGAGTACTTCTTTACTCTCGGTTTGGAGCAAGAAGAAGAGCACCCTCGGCCTCAAGGAGTTCTCACCCTTCGGATAAGTCTTCTTCTTTACACCTCTTATTGTGATTCTAAGAACTCTTCTCTACACTCATATTTGTTTATATAACTTATAGGTTGCGCTTGGAGTGGCCTAAGAGGGGCGTTCCCCCTCCCCTTTCTCCTTCTCCCCCTCTCTTTAGTTGTTTAGGATTAGCAAGGGAATTTGTGAGGCTTAACCTCGCCCCTTGATTTATTCCTGTATTAAAATCCGTGGCTTGTACGGATCTTCTGTGTTTGCTTGTAAGCTCCACCCTACACCTTCCATCAGAGTTTGACCGGTGAAGATCGGGAAGCACAGCCCTTCAATTCTCAAGGGCTGCACTGTAAGTTTAATTCCTACATTTACTGCTTTCTAGGTCTTTTTTTACTGTTCTAATTGTTCTCGGTTTTCCTATATATTCTAAAATACAAAAAAATTAGTTTTCAAACCTCGTTAGTGTAACTTCGGTTTTCTTATTATTAAGCTAGCTATCAAAATCATTTTCAAAAGGCGTTGTTTGAATGTTCTAGTTCCCTGTCCTACATCAGCTTGGTATCAGAGCTTAGGCTCTTAGACTAGAATTTTAAGCCTCAAACTTATTTTCTACTTCTAAGCGATCTTTGGATTTAGGTTGTTGAAAGAATTTGACTACCTATTTATCTATCACTTTGCCTTATTTTTCAAAACTATAGTTTTCAAAACACCCATGCAAACTCGGTCTAAAACACAACAACAAGAACAAAATCCCACCATGGACCATACGGCCATGAATGAGAAGTTTGAATTCTTAACTGAGCAAATAGGGACCCTTACCCGAAGCCTTAACCAACTTACCACTGAGTTCCATGACTTTAGGGAAAGGTCTTCTAATCATGCTAGTGAACCACCTAGTCCTCAACATGTGGACACTCAACAACCACCTGCGTGGAACGGGCATCAAACCCCAACCCGTGCAGGCACCCAACCTATGTGGAATGGATACCCTAATCCACACCATGTAGGGACCCAAACCCAGCCAACATGGAATGGATACCCCAATCCTAACCATGCACACCAACCAACTATGTGGAATGGACCTCCCATTCAAACCCCACCTCAACCCAGGTTTAGGGAGGATGAAGTGCACCGCGCTATCAAACTCAATCCCCCAACCTTCAATGGCTCTTTAGAACCCCGAGACTTCTTGGATTGGACAACCAAGCTCGAACAATATTTCGAGTGGAGCATGATCCCTGAGCACAGCAAGGTTCGACTTGCAAAGTGTCTTCTTGAGGGAAATGCCAGGTTGTATTGGACCAATATAGAGAACAACCAAGAAAGGCTCAAACTACCTCCCATAGAAACTTGGCTAGAAATGCGCCAACAACTTAAACTGAAATATGTCCCTTCATACTTTCAGAGTAAGTTGTTTGACCAAGCCTCTAGCTTAACCCAAGGATCAATGACCGTTGACCAATACACTGCTAGCTTTGAGGAATTCCTTCTTTGGGGAAACCCAGGAGAAAACCCTCTATTTACCCTTAGTAGGTATAAAAATGGTCTCCGATCTGAGATTAGAAAGGGCCTCTACTACCAGATAGACTCCATAGAAGTTGCCCATCTTAGAGCCAAGGAAATTGAACAAGAACTTAAGGTTGCCTATAGGAAAGAGTTTAGTGCCTCTAGACCAAGTCCTAGACCAACCCAACCTCAAAGCTCTCCTAAACCAACTCAACCTCAAAGCTCTAGTACTTCTAAACCCAAGCCCTCTAGTTATCCTGACGCATCTAGAGTCAAATGCCATGGGTGTCAACAATATGGACACTATATGAAAGACTGTCCCAAACGAGTCTTATACCTAGGTGAGGAAAACCAAACCCCTAGACTTGAAGATATTAATGACCCAGATTCTGACTGCCAAATCCTAGAAGACAATGAGTATGATAGTAGTGAGGAACCTACCCAAAACACCTTAGGAGTTGTTAGGTGTACCCTGATCAAACCCTCACCCACGGATGATTGGCGAAGAACTAGTATCTTCCATACTTACACGAAATGCAATGGAAACATGTGCAAAGTAGTGATAGATGGGGGTAGTAGTCTCAACGCTGTCTCCCACTCTGCCGTCACCAAGTTTAAGCTTAAGATGGAAGCTCACCCAACCCCTTATAACATCTCTTGGGTCAACCAGTCTAGTGTGCCAGTAACCGATAGGAGTCTAGTGCCTTTACAGTTTGGTACCTATGATGGACAAATTTGGTGTGACATCATCACCATGGATGTCGCTCAAGTCCTCCTAGGCAGACCATGGCTATATGACATGGATGTAGTCCACTACGGTCGGACTAACACCTATGTCTTTAGTCACTCAGGTCAAAAGATCAAACTTAAACCATCTATGCCTAGAGAGCTTAAAGTCTCAACCAATAAGGGAAAAATAGAAGAGACCAAAACCATACAACCAACCCTTCAGCTCATGAGACCTAAGGATTATAGACCTGATCAACCTTTATACACCTTAGTCCTGAAGGAAGTCAACCAAGAGGAAGAGAGAAAACCACCCCCTGAAGTAGAAGCCCTCTTAGAACAGTATAGTGAGCTTACTCCTGAAGAACTACCCACAGGTCTTCCACCTCTTAGGGACATCCAGCATGCAATAGATCTTGTCCCTGGTTCAACCCTTCCCAATCTACCCCACTATAGGATGAACCCTACTGAGCATCAAGAACTTAAGAGGCAGGTAGATGACCTATTAGAGAAAGGACATATCAGAGAAAGTCTAAGCCCTTGCGCCGTACCTGCTCTGCTCACCCCTAAAAGGATGGCAGTTGGCGCATGTGTATAGACTGCAGAGCCATAAACAAAATCACAGTAAAGTATAGGTTTCCTATTCCTAGACTTGATGATATGCTAGACATGTTAGTTGGCTCTAAGTGGTTTAGTAAGCTTGACTTAAGAAGTGGATACCACCAGGTCAGGATAAGGCTAGGTGATGAATGGAAGACCGCTTTCAAGACCAAGGATGGTCTCTATGAATGGTTAGTCATGCCTTTTGGCTTGACTAATGCTCCTTCCACATTCATGAGACTCATGACCCAAGTCTTAAAGCCTTTCATTGGAAAATTCCTAGTAGTCTACTTTGATGATATCCTCATCTATAGTAAGACTAAAGAGGAACACCTAGAGCACCTTAGGAAGACCCTTGACCTTCTTAAGGAAGAACAGCTCTATATCAATCTCAAGAAATGCTCCTTTCTGTCACATAGTGTGATCTTCTTAGGATTCATAGTGTCTGAGCATGGCCTTCAAGCCGACCCATCCAAGATCCAAGCCATCAAAGATTGGCCTGAACCTAAGACCATCACTGAGGTCAGAAGCTTCCATGGCCTAGCTACCTTTTATAGGAGATTCATAAGGAACTTCAGCTCCATAGTGGCACCTATCACTAGTTGCCTAAAACAAGGTGAATTTTCTTGGACTAAATCTGCTAGCAAAGCCTTCCAAGAACTTAAGGATAAGATGACCACTGCCCCGGTCCTTAGACTGCCTGACTTCAGTAAAGTCTTTGAGGTAGATTGTGACGCCTCTGGAGTTGGCATAGGGGGAACCCTAAGCCAAGAAGGTCATCCCATAGCCTTCTTTAGTGAAAAGCTCAACGAGGCAAAACAAAAATACTCTACCTATGATAAGGAATTTTATGCTGTAGTCCAAGCCCTAAGGTATTGGAGACATTATCTCATTCATAGGGAGTTCACTCTCAATAGCGACCACCAGGCCCTCTCCTACCTAAGTGCTCAAAAGAAATTAAACTCAAGGCATGCTAAGTGGGTTGAATACCTATAACAATATACTTTTGTGCTTAGACATAAATCAGGATCTGAAAATAAAGTAGCAGATGCCCTCAGTAGAGTAACTTTATTATTGAACAAGATGCATGTTGAAGTTACCTGCTTTGATTCCATGAAAAATGCTTATCTTGAATGTCTTGATTTTTCTACTTTATATGCTGATCTTAGTCAAGACCCATTAAGTCACCCCCTCTACACCCTTAGGGATGGGTATCTATTCCTTGGACCAACCCTTTGTGTGCCTAAGACATCCATCCGAGAATTCCTTGTTTGGGAATTACACGGAGGCGGATCTGCCGGGCACCACGGTCGAGATAAGACCCAAGCCCTTGTAAAGGAACGGTTCTACTGGCCGAACCTCTACCAGGATGTAGCTAAGGTCGTGAGGCACTGTAGGACTTGTCAGCTCACTAAAGTCCACAAGCACAGTCCCGGCCTGTACACTCCCTTGCCTATTCCCCAAGCCCGTTGGCAAGACCTTAGTATGGACTTCATTTTAGGACTACCCCGAACCTCAGCTAAACATGATTCCATATTTGTGGTAGTAGACAGGTTTACTAAGATGGCCCATTTCATAGCTTGCACCAAAACCACTGATGCCTCCCATGTTGCTAAACTCTTCTTCAGAGAAGTTGTCAGGCTTCGTGGGACACCCTTAACTATAGTGTCTGATAGAGACCCTAGGTTTGTGAGCCATTTTTGGAGGACCCTATGGACCCTTCTAGGAACAAAACTCAAGTTCTCCACAGCCTACCATCCCCAGACGGATGGGCAGACTGAAGTGGTCAACCGATCACTTGGGAGTATCCTTAGGAGTTTGGTAAGTGAACATCCTGGCAACTGGGATAAACTCTTACCCACTGCCGAGTTTTCCTACAATAGCACAGTCAACAAAATCACAGGTCTCTCCCCTTTCCAAGCCAACCTAGGATATCAACCTAACAAGCCTATAGACCTCTTCCCTCTACCCAGACATTTTAGGACTTCTTTACCTGCTCGTGACTTTGCTTTACATACTTCGCAAATGCATGCTGAAATATTTTCTAAAATGCTAGAGTCTGTTAATCACTATCGCGAAGTTGCTAACAAACATCGCCGAGAAAGGTTATTCTCCACAGGCGATAAAGTGATCCTACGAGCACGTGAGGAGCGCATCCACGGGACAGGGCACAAATTGGAAGCAAAAGGGCTAGGCCCCTTCACCATCATAGACAAAGTCAACGACAATGCCTATGTCCTTGACCTGCCACCTGAATTAGGGATCCCCACCACTGTCAACATGGAGGATCTCACCCTCTATCATGAGCCTATCACCATACCCGATCCAGATGACACCAACAAAATGGAGATTGAGGCTATTCTCGAGGACCAAACCAAATTCGCCACTAATGAGGTACAAGTGTTTTATCGAGTTAGACTCATTAATGGTGAAGAGGTATGGCTTCCTGAGTCAGAGCTAGCTATAGCCGCCCCTGAGTTACTCCAAGGGTACAAGGATAATTCTCCAGAGGAGAATCCTTTCAACCCGGGGAGAGCTGATGGAGTCAGTAGCCCTACTCAGAGGAGATCTACTCGGACTCGTAGGGTACCTAATCGATATGGGTTCCCTTAGAGTCCCCTCTCTCTTACATTGCATTTTAGGTTAAGTTGCTTTCAATAACATCATGCATCATGTAGTCAAATATGGTAAGTCCACTTGTAGTAGGTAGTGCTTTGTAATTCATGAAACTTATTGTACTCTTGCATCATGATAGAGTAGTGCATGCATACTGTAGGCTCCATTTGGCAGGTCACTCCAGTAAGAAGTAGCTCAAGCTCCAGCTCATCATCACTCAAGGTCCACTCACCAAGTTCAGCTCCAGAAAAGGAAGGAAGACTTCAAAGTCCAAGTTCACTTCAAAGCCAAGATATGACTCACTTGCCATCCTTGTTGGGCGCATATTCAAGAGATCAAATCAGCCACCTCATCATGATATGCGCCAACCTCTACTCCAATCAAGAAATGCATTCAATTCCCTCATCCATCAAGATCCACAATCAAAGGGAATATCCATCAAGATCCACAATCAAAGGAGAACAATTATGAAGACATTTATGTTGAGTTGCCATCTCTTGTTGCCGCCCAAGCTCTCATGGAAAGGATTCGAAATTTGAAATCCTTATCGATGCGCCAACAAACATTATGAAGACCCTCTCATCGCCCATTTAATGAATTGCCAAGAGAAGATCATCCATAGAAGGAAGCTCTTAAAGAGGATTTGCGCCCACCTCCTCATGATGATTTTGAATTTCAAATTCCATCCATCTTTCTAGAAGGCGCATGGAAGCAAATGACTATCCTGCCCTAGCTCCATCTAGCCTATAAAAGCATAGTCTTCCCCCTTGTATTCGATTACCTCTTGATGAAATATATTGTCTATTAGTTGCCTAGCTTAATTAATTGTGTTAGTGATAAGTTCCCCTTTAGCCGAGCCTTTCACCTTTCTTCTAGTTCTCCACCGAAACCCTAAGAAGCCTTCTTCTTTGTGTGTGTGCGCCACTTCAAGGAGTACTTCTTCACTCTCGGTTTGGAGCAAGAAGAAGAGCACCCTCGGCCTCAAGGAGTTCTCACCCTTCGGATAAGTCTTCTTCTTTACACCTCTTATTGTGATTCTAAGAACTCTTCTCTACACTCATATTTGTTTATATAACTTATAGGTTGCGCTTGGAGTGGCCTAAGAGGGGCGTTCCCCCTCCCCTTTCTCCTTCTCCCCCTCTCTTTAGTTGTTTAGGATTAGCAAGGGAATTTGTGAGGCTTAACCTCGCCCCTTGATTTATTCCTGTATTAAAATCCGTGGCTTGTACGGATCTTCTGTGTTTGCTTGTAAGCTCCACCCTACACCTTCCATCAGAGTTGGACCGGTGAAGATCGGGAAGCACAGCCCTTCAATTCTCAAGGGCTGCACTGTAAGTTTAATTCCTGCATTTACTGCTTTCTTGGTCTTTTTTTACTGTTCTAATTGTTCTCGATTTTCCTATATATTTTAAAATACAAAAAAATTAGTTTTCAAACCTCGTTAGTGTAACTTCGGTTTTCTTATTATTAAGCTAGCTATCAAAATCATTTTCAAAAGGCGTTGTTTGAATGTTCTAGTTCCCTGTCCTACATCAAACAAGGACCCGAGATAAGGCCTAACATGTCATCTAAGCGCGGGATGGGAAAAAGGTACTTGACGGTGATGCGATTGATTGCCCGGCAATCAATACACATCCGCCAAGAACCATCCTTCTTAGGGGTAAGAAGGGCCGGGACGGCGCAGGGGCTAAGGCTCTCACGGATGAAGCCTTTGGACAAAAGGTCGTCCACTTGCCGCTTGAGCTCGTCGTGCTCGGTCGGGTTGAGACGGTGATGGGGCAAGTTGGGCAAGGACGCACCGGGGACGAGGTCAATGACGTGCTGGATGTCACATTCCGTGGGCAAACCTACGGGGAGGTCCACTGGGAGATGTCGTTGAATTCCTCTAACAAGGCGGTGACCTCGGTCGGGAAAGGGGCAGGTGGAAGTGAGGGTATGGGAGAGACCTCGCGGACCATGAGGGCATAGACCATGTTGGTCTCCTGGGCCTCATGGACAAGGGAAGCGGGGCAAACCAAGGCGACTGCCTTAGGCGCAGGCGGAGCTGGGCGTAAGGGTGTGATGACACCCTTGGACGTGGAAGCCCGCAACTCCTTAGGCGGAGCCGGGGTCAAGCAAATCTTACGTCCCCCGTGGTGGAAGACGTAGGTGTTTGAGCGAGTGTAGTGGATCATATCGCGGTCGTAGAGCCAAGGGCGACCTAAGAGGACGTGGGCGACGTCCATGGAGGCGACGTCGCACCACACCTTCTCCGAATAATCACCGAAATAGATGGGTACCTGGCATCGGTGGGTGATAGGTGAAGAGTCCCCTTCAAGGGGGAGCGAAACCCTAAGGAGGCGCAAGTGACCTTGTGGGTTATGTTATAGCAGCGGAATAAGGGTTTCATAATGATCATCGCATGCAATATGATCAACTACAACAACATGAGAAATTCATACCGAAGCCATGTGTTGGATGGCGTCTTGAAAGAGAGAGCAAGAAAGATCTCCTCCAAAGGATGCGCACACAAGATGAGGATGCGCTCACTTCCTTGGTACTCCTTGTGCTAGCAAGGTTCCAAGAGGTGTCGTTGATCGAAATCAAAGTGATGGATGAAGCTTTTCTTGCCTTTCCGAAAGAACTCTCCAAAACCGTGAGTCTCCTTCACCACGCAAGAGCGTTGTCGAATGAGAGGGAGAACGAATCAATGAGGCGTTAAGAGAGGCGTTCCACACAAACGTGGGCGTTACTCTCAAATTAGCAAACCGCTTTCCAAATTTGGAAAGCCCTCAAAGCTTTGCGTTCAAGCGTTCACCAAGTGAACCAAACGCATACTCCCATATGAACCATGCGCTCACATGAGCCGGTTCAAAGCATTCGGTTCAATGACTAAACCAAGTTAGCCCAAGCATTGGTCCAGATAAAATCAAACCCTAAGATTCAAGATCTGACCGTTCATCTCTCGATGCTCCTGATCGCACCGATCTAGCATCAACTCTCTCGATCGAAGCTTACCGATCTCAAGCCCTAATCAATCATACATGATCAGACCAGATCTCACTTACCGATCTATAGCCACCTTGTGCTTGTGCACAGGTGCCATCTGGTCGATCCATCTAGGCTGTCAGACGGTCTGATCAGACTATTGGATCTACACTAGATGATGCTTTCAACCCCATCAACCCATCTAAGGGTTTATAGTAGGCGCTTATAGATCTAAATGGAGCGCGCAAGATGTTACAAAGTTTTTAGGGAAAAACAACTTACAACATGCGCAACAACAAAGTAAGAAGCTTTCATCTACATTACCATGCGCAACTAGATACTTGGTAACATGCGCAACTATGATGAAACTTCAATATAGATCTATAACATGTAATGACATACACGGATCACAAACAAGCAACATGAAGCAATCATATGATTCTACATGAAAACCATGCTTTGATACCATTTGAAAGTCCCCTTCAAGGGGGAGCGCAAAAGGGGGTGAAACCCTAATAAAGGGGGCGCATGAAATATTATAGGGGTGTCACCCTCAAGACCGCATGTAGATCATATGATTAACTTGGTTATATTGCAAAGATCAAGTTGAGATCTATTACCATAGCCATGAGGAAGGAGGCGGCTTGGAAGCAAGAGGGCAAATGAGCTCTCCTCCAAAGAAGACGCACACAAGGATGATGAAGGCTTCCTCCTTGCGCAATTCTTGTGCTAGCAAAAATCACCAAGTTCTCCTTGCGTGTGTCGAAGTCAAGAGATGCTTGGCCGAACTCTCTTCTCGTCAAGGAAGAAGCTCTTTTTCCTCTCTAGCCAAGGCGACAATCGAATTCAATTCACCATCATCATTTAGGCATTTTTCAAGTGATGGCGTTTCATGACTTCCAAATATGGCAAGTCATGAAGCCATGCGCTCACCCATAAGAAAACCGCCCAAATATGATTGAGCCTTGAACCATGCGTTCACATATGTGAACCGGTTCAAGCTAATTCAATTCAATTCAATTCGGTCCAAAGACCAAACCAAAACGGCCCATGGTCTAGATCTCTCTGAACCAAAATGGCTCAAGATCTAACCGTTCATCTCATGATGTTCCTGATCTCACCGATCTAGAATCATCTCTCTTGATCGAAGCTTACCGATCTCAAGCCCCAATCAATCAAACATGATCAGACCAGATCTCACTTACAATCAGAGTTTAAACTCCTTTAAACTGAACCCAAAGAATTCAGTCCACACGATCAGACTTAAGTAAGCCATATCATCAAGTTGTGCGACCCTAAGGGTTTCCTCTAAATGTCGGTAACGATAACTTACATTATCACGATCAGTGAGGGGTATCTAGCAACACATCACTGTCTCCCGATATAAAGGAAAGAGTCTTCCAAGACTACTCCCAAACCACAGCACAAGTGTGAATCCACTTCACTAGGCATACATTTTTCCTTTGCCACTGGATGTTCTTATTGGACAAGCATGTCAAGCTTGTTATTCCAATATGATGAGCATGATTAGATCAGATGATCATAGTCACCTGGGTATGGCCATACACTATCTCAATCATCCCATCTAGGGGGCCCCTATAGAACATCACACTCCAATTAAGGAGATGGCAATCCTTTATCTATCACTAGTGCCCTAACCTGACTCAAGATCATTATCCAAGATAGTCTATAATCATTATGTTTCAAATGATATTGAACTACCTCAAAACAATGACAATCATCATTTAGAAACACAAGTGATCTCAAGTCAGAGGACATGTGCCACTTAGTGCAAACAAGGATTATTCACATTGTGACAAGTAATTGAATATCCTAGTAGGGTCTGTCCAGTACATCCAATGTACCCATGAGTCTACATCTTATTCCATGCTCGAAGCATCCTATAAGATTAGAATACATATTAGTCTCAATTATATCAAGGCTGTCTCATATTCACCAAGATATCTCGACTAAGGACTTTATAGCATGTCAGCCCAGCTGAACAGCTTTGAGACATTATTCAGAAGTACACTAATTGCAGCAGAGAAGGTAACAACCTGAATAATAACCATGCCTTTATAAACACAAGAGTTTATTACATGATACTGATACAATCCCAAGGCCTCAAACATTAGCCTTAAGGGCATACCCCAACACCTGACTCATCATAGAACGGACCATATCAAGTAACGTTCCATTTCTCCTCTCGGACACACCATTCCATTGCGGTGTTCCTGGCGGAGTGAGCTGTGAGACAATCCCACACTCCTTCAGATAGTCAGTAAATGCATGACTCAAGTATTCTCCACCTCGATCAGAACGAAGTGCCTTGATATTTCGGCCTAGCTGATTTTGTACTTCATTCTTGAACTCTTTGAACTTGTCAAAAGATTCACTCTATGTCTCATTAGATAGACATAACCATACCTACTGAAATCATCAGTAAAGGTAATGAAGTACTGATAGCCACCTCTGGCATGTTTACTAAATGGCCCACACACATCACTGTGTATAAGGTCAAGTAAACCTGAAGCCCTTTGACCTTTGTTAGGAAAAGGTGACTTCGTCATTTTACCCATTAAACAAGCTTTGCATGTATCAATCTCCTCATAGGAGAATGATCCCAGCAGTCCATGATCATGCAACCGCTTAATGCGCTTCTTGTTAATATGGCCTAAACGACTATGCCATAGCAAGGTGCTGTCATCAGCATACTTGGCTTTCTTATTATCAATGTTTTGTATAGAATATTCCATGTCCAACATGAATAACCCATTGTTAATGGAACCAGTAGCATAAACAATATTATCATAAGATAAAACACACTTTGAAATATTGCATTCAAAGGAAAATCCTTTCCTGACAAGAGCAGGAATAGAGATAATATTCTTGGTAATACTGGGTACAAAATAACAATTGTTTAATTCTAATACAAAGCTAGATGGTAATGAGATGAAATAGTCTCCTACAGCAACAGCAGCAACCCGTGCCCCGTTTCCAACGCGTAGGTCCACCTCATGCTGTCCCACCTGTCTTCTTCTCTTGAGTTCCTGTACATTTGAACAAATGTGAACTCCACATGCAGTGTCCAACACCCATGAAATTGAAGAAGATGAAACCATGACTTCCGTCACGTAAATACCTGAGCCAGAGGCAATGCTTCCCCTCTTGTCTCCTTGGAGCGCTTTACAGTCCTTTTTCCAGTGACCCAGCTGGCCACAGTGGAAACACCTGTATTCCTTGGACCGCTTGACCTTTTGCTTCAGAGCCTTGTTGTAGTTCTTGACTGGGGCTTTGCCCTTCTTCCCCTTCTTCTTGTTCCTGGAAGGAACCATTAAGACAGAGGTTGAAGGCTTGCCCTTCAGAGTTTCCTCAGTAGTCAAGAGGATATTCAGCAGTTCTGCCGGAGTACAATCGATTTTGTTCATATTAAAGTTAATGATGAACGCATCGAAAGAAGGCGGAAGAGACTGCAGAATAATGTCTACAGCAAGCTCCTGATTGATGGTATGTCCCAGTTTCTCTAGAGCCTCCTTGTGCCCAATCATCTTGAGCACGTGAGCTCCTACTGGGCTCCCTTCAGCCAGTTTGCTCTGAAAGAAAAGCTTTGTCAGATTATAGCGTTCTGTCCTCGCCTGTGCAGCATACAGCATCTTGAGGTTCGCTATAATCTCTATAGCCGACATATCCTCATGCTGACGCTGCAGCGGTGGCGTCATAGACGCTAGCATCAGGCAAGCGACATCAATGCTATCATTGACGTGCTTTTCATAGGCATCGCGAACCGCCCTTGCGGCGTTCGCAGCGGGTTGAGGCGGTACAGCCATCTCGAGGACATACAGTTTCCTCTCAGCCTTAAGAACAATCTTAAGGTGTCCGTACCAGTCTGAGAAGTTCGGCCCAGCAAACTTCTCCCTTTCCAGTAGGGATCGCACATTGAAGCTCATGGTGTTCGTTGCTGCAGGAATCTACAACAATGCAAGAACAGCAAGGTCAGTATCAATGTTAAGAATCAATCAGGACTTAAGAAAGATTCTTTTTCTCACTATTTTATCTGGCTGAAAAATCCAGCAAAACAGCCCGAAAGAGTGACACTCTTTTAGTGAGATGGGATCCAGATTTCATACTTGGTCTCCGCGTCCCGCTCAGGCGAGATAAGATGCACAGAGAGTTCAAGCACTAATCTCTGGTAGGCAGTCCCTGCCAATCGCCAACCCGTGCGATTCCCCTTCATCTGGGCAATCCAGCAGACTGTGCCAACTGAGTTGGTACAACACAGTCTCTGATCCCACAGATGGCTGCCTCCATGTGCTACCATATGCGCCACTCGAAGCATCCTATAAGATTAGAACACATATTAGTCTTAACCATATCAAGGCTGTCTCATGTTCACCAAGATACATCGACTAAGGACATATAGCATGTCAGCCTAGCTGATCAGCTTTGAGACATTATTCAGAAGTACACTTATTACAGCAGACAAGGTAACAAACTGAATAACAACCATGCCTTTATAAACATAAGAGTTTATTACATGATACTGATACAAACCCAATGCCTCAAACATTAGGCTTAAGGGCATACCCCAACAATAGGAAGGTTGGACGTTTCCACCCATGCGATCGAGTAGGGTCGGGGGTGCGGCTCAAGGGTGAGACCGAAACGGGTGACCGCTATCCGTGAGACAACGTTAAGGCTGCTGCCTCCGTCAAGCACAATCTTGCATGAGTGTCCGCTACACTTAATATAAGTGTAGAAGATGCTCGTGTGCTTCCAGTCTCCGGACGGAGGGGGGGTATGGACAAGAGTGCAGCGGACAACGCCCAAGGTGGGTTGAGGGCTTGACTCCTCATCGGAGTAACACTGAGGGCCGACTTCTTGGATCACAGGTGGGCCGCATGGAACAGGGGGTCGAGAGTCGCGTCGTTCAGGTGCGATGTGCAACGAACGGCGGGGGCAGTCCCGGTTGAAGTGATCGGTTTGGTTACAGTGGCGGCAAGGTCCCTAGGGAACCGCGGCAAGGGGCGCCTTACCCCTGTCCTCCCAAGTCAAGCGAGAAAGGGGTGTCTCGCGGGGTGCATCCCGGGGGGGACGACGAGGACCAGTAGGGCTAGGAAGTTGCGGTGCCTCGAGGCGAGGGAGAGGGACAGTCGCCGGAAGCGCGTAAGTAGTCCGACGAGCGGGGAAAGCCTCAGTACGATGGGTGTGCGATCTGAGGTCCTGCTCGACCTCGCAACAATGGTGGAGGACAAGTAGGATCGTGTCAAGGTCGTAGGAGGGTAACGCGCGCCAAATCTCCTCACGGAGACCGTTGAGAAATCGAGACAGGGTAAAGGCGGGATCCTCCGTAAGGTTGCAGCGGATACCAAGCTCGTCAAAATGAGTGTGGTATGCATCCATAGTGTCGGAACCTTGGGAAATGACGGAGTACGAATCGAGGAGGCGCTGTCTATAGGTGGGGGCACATACTTTTCCTTAAGTCGGTAGCACATCTCCTCCCACCTCGTAATGGGGGGAAGATGTTAGTCTACTAATTGGCGCTCGACATTCGTCCAATACAACCGAGCAGGGCCGGTTAGCAAGAGACGGACGTAACTGACTTTAAGGTCTTCGGACATGGCGCTCCATTCGAAATAGTTATCGACAGCGGCAGCCCAATCTAGGAAGACCTGAGGGTCAAGACTACCGTTGAAAATCGGGGGGTCAACGCACGTGAGCCGTCGGACCTCGTCCTCTACACGACAATGCGGAACAAGGCGACGTGGGTGAGGAGCGTCCTCAGCCCATGCGGACTCATTGGCAAAGGGATCAAAGTGTGGTGACTCGTTGGCGTGCATACGCAGCAGGGTCAACGGAGGTGGGATACTAGCAGAGGGCTGGCCCTCGGAGGGCTTAGCTCGGATTTCCATGACTTGGTCAGTCAGTTGTTGGACTGACGTCATGAGGCGCTGAAACATGGCTTCCATCCATTCTAAATGTATGGACAGCGATTCAACCGACTCTACCCTAGGTGGAGTATGCTCATCGGTCAAAATGGGCACTTGGATAGGGGGTTGTTGATATGGGGTTCCTGATCTAGTAGTCATGATGCAGGAAATGCAAATGGATGCTGAAATAAAGCCGAAGAAACCGAATGGAATGCAGCGAGAGACCGGCGAAGCAAGACAGATGTTAGATTCAAACCTGGCTCTGATACCAAAATTTGACACAGCGGATGTATAGGTAGGTTCCTTAGAGCAATACTCTACGGTGGGGGAACTATGATGCGGAAATCCGGGAGAGGGTCTTGAGACGAGAGAAGAGAAAGCACGTACGATCGAAAAAAAAAACCCACGGAGAAAACCGATAGAAACAGTGCAAGATGTATCTTGAGCAACACTCGGAGCAATAAGAAACCACAGATTGGAACTATAATGAAAATACTCACCTCGATCGCGAAAGCCAATTTCTTTTGCAAGCCCACGCGCACACCCTTCACGATGCTATGGCGACTGCCCAAGCTTACTCGTCCAAGACGCATACGCAGCAAGATGAAAACGCAAAGGACCCGGCGTCCAAGCGGGGTTCGCTGAGTGTTTTGATTGAAAGCTAAAAGAAAAACGTACAAAGAGGAGTCGAAGGAACTCTAGGCGAGCTCCTCGGAGTTTTGCTGGACCTAAGGCCTTGCAAGGGAAGGCGCAAACTACAACAAGAACTAACTAAGACACACAGTCCTCCGCCCTCTTTTATAGATCAAGAAGGGACATGTCCTTTGACAGATGATAGGACACACCTTTTGACAATTGAAGGGACAAATCCTTTGACAGTTGAAGGGATACGTCCTTTGACAGATGAAGGGACACATCCTTTGACTATTAATCTCATTACTAGATAGAGATTGTAGTCAAATCAAACTTGCTGACTTTTCCAAAGAGTTCTTCGGAGAGGTGCGAGGATAATTACAGCTGCAGGTGGTCGCTGTGGAAGGACTCGTCACCCCCATAAAAAACGGTCCGGGGGGCGCGAAGACCGATGTGAGCGACGAGTGGAGAAAATCTTGCTTGAGGCTTTCTGTGGCTGAACACGGCCGGACCGTGCTCGTCGTCACGGCCGTGTTTGGCATCTAATTATTGCGCCGAGACAGACACGGCCGGTGGCTTGGCAGTGTTGGCGATTTGCGAGTTTGTCACGGCTTGGCCATGTTTAGGGTGGTAGATGGCTTCTGAAGCTGGAATTTGTTGGGCATCTTCGTCACTTCCTGGGGAGTTCTCCCAAGCATCTTCGAGAGGCATGAGGCCTTCCCTATAGGCATCTACAACTCTGTGCATGTATCCCGGGGGGGATGATAGGGTAGGAGGTTGGCAATGTTGAAGATAGGGCTGCTGTGGGAGTCCGCTGGGAGGTCAAGGACGTAAGCGTGGGATCCAAGCCGCCGTAAAACCATATAGGGACCGGCGCAGTGTGCATGCAACTTCCAATTGGCTCACGATTTCAATCGCTCAGGGTGGAGTCGCACCATAACGTACTCACTAATCTCGAAGTGATGTGGCCTACGATGCACGTTGGCCTCAGGCGCATACCGGATGTTGCTCAAGAAAATCCGACTGCGAATTTCATCATGTAAACCAGCAAGATGAGAAGCAAAGGTGTATGCAGACTCATGAACAGATGGTGGGGGAGGAATGTTATGCATGTCTATTGGTTTCCTAGGATGGTGCCCGAGGACGACCTGGAAAGGACTCAGCCTAGTGGAGCGGTGCGACGCGCTATTATACGCAAATTCCGCGATGGGAAGGTATTCAGCCCAATGGCGTGGGAAGACGCCAGCTAAGCGCCGCAGAAGGTTACCCAGACTCCTATTCACCACCTCGGTTTGACCGTCCGTCTGAGGATGGTAAGCCGACGAGAACTTGAGAGTGCTCCCAAGGAGGGCCCATAATGATTTCGAAAAGTGGCCGACGAATCGGGTGTCGCAGTCGGAGACAATGGTGAGGGGCAAACCGTGAAGTCGGACGATCTCCTTAATGAACAGGTGGGCAGTGTAGGAAGCATCGGCAGTCCGAGAGCAAGGCACAAAATGTGCCATCTGAGAGAAGCGGTCCATGACAACGAAGATGGAGTCGTGGCATGAGGCAATGCGGGGCAGACCAAGGACGAAGTCCATGCTAATGTCGAGCCATGGACTCTTGGGGACAGGCAGTGGGGTGTACAAGCCAGTGTTGGCGGGGCGGGGCTTGGCACGTTGGCAGGTGCCGCAATGCCGAACGACCCTTTCTACATCCTTACGAAGAGTGGGCCAGAAGAAGGGGTCCTCGGCCAAGTCGAGGGTCTTGTCGCGGCCATGGTACCCAGTGGCACCGCCAGCGTGGAGCTCGAGCAGTAGGTGCTTTCGAAGGGAGGACCGGGGTACGCACCACCGGTTACCGTACACAAGGTAACCGTCATGGAGATGATAAGGGAGGTCCGGTTGGTCGGCCGCCGGAAGACGAGCGAGCACCGGACCGAAGTCAGGGCAGTCCGCATACTCGTCTCGAATGTGAGGGAGGGTTGGAATGGACGTGGACAGGACACACAGAAGCGATTGGACGCAGCTAAGTGTTGGGGTATGCCCTTAAGCCTAATGTTTGAGGCCTTGGGAATGTATCAGTATCATGTAATAAACTGTTATGTTTATATAGGCATGGTTGTTATTCAGTTAGCTACATTGTCTGCTGCAATATATGTTCTTCTGAATAATGTCTCAAAGCTGTTCAGCTGGGCTGACATGCTGTTGTGTCCTTAGTCGATATATCTTGGTGAACATGAGACAGCCTTGATATGGTTAAGACTAATATGTGTTCTAATCTTATAGGATGCTTCGAGCATGGAATAAGATGTAGACTCATGGGTACATTGGATGTACTGGACAGACCCTACTAGGATGTTCAATTGTTTGTCGCAATGTGAATAATCTTTGAATATGACAAGTGGCACATTTCCTCTGACTTGAGATCACTTGTGTTTTCTAAATGATGATTGTCATTGTTTTGAGGTAGTTCAATATCATTTGAAACACAATGGTTATAGGCTATCTTGGATGGTGAGCTTGAGTCATGTTAGGGCACTAGTGATAGACATAGGATTGCCGTCTCCTTGTTTAAGGAGTGTGATGTTCTAAAGGGCCCCCTGGATGAGATGATTGAGAAAAGAGTATGGCCATACCCAGGTGACAGTGTTCATCTGATCTAATCATGCTCATCATATTGGAGCTACAAGCTTGACACGCTTGTCCAATAAGAATATCAAGTGGCAAAGGAATTATGCATGCCTTGTGAATTGATTCACACTTGTGCTGTGTTTTGGGTGTAGTCTTGGAAGACTTTTTCCTTTATATCGGGAGACAGTGATGTGTTGCTAGATACCCCTCACTGATCGTGATAACGTGAGTTATCGTTACCGACATTTAAAGGAAACCCTTAGGGTCGCACAATTTGATGATATGGCTTACTTAAGTCAGATCGTGTGGACTGAATTGTTTGGGTTCAGTTTAAAGGGATTTAATCTCTGATTGTGAGTGAGATCTGGTCTGATCATGTTTGATTGATTAGGGCTTGAGATCGGTAAGCTTTGATTGAGAGATTGGATGCTAGATCGATCAGATCAGAAGCATCAAGAGATTAACGGTCAGATCTGGAGCCTTAGGGTTTATTTGAGATCTAGACTAGATCATTGGCTTGATTGGTTCTTAAACCGAACCAATGTGAACCGGCTCATGAAATGACCGCATGGTTCATGGGGAGAGGAGTTGGCGACATGTTCACTTGGCGTGAACGTTGGAGTGAAGTGTGGTGGCTATTTTTAGTAACCACGATCTCCACTTGGAGATGTTGTTCACGACCGAATAGAGTGCTCTCTATTCTCGCCTCTCGCCCATATTCTCTCTCGACGTTTTCGTGTGTGGTGACGTCTTGAAGGTAGAGGAGGATTCGGCCAAGAGAAGGACATCTCTTCCATCCCTTTCACTCGATCAAGGACTCCAAGGAACCTTGCTAGCACAAGGAGCACCAAGGGATAAGCGCATCTTCATCTTGTGTGCGAGACTTTGGAGAAGAGGCGATTGCATCTTTACTTCCAAGGCGCCATCTTGAAATGGCATCGGTATGAATTTATTTTCATGCATATAAAGTTGATTATTTTACATGTATGAGATCCTATGAAACCCTAGTATCCGCTGCATATCTTACTTGCGCCACCATAGGGTTTTCGCCCCCCTTAGGTTAGGGGAACCTTCAATTGGTATCAGAGCCTGGTCTATGCATGTTTTATGATTGCTTTAGCCATTTTTGTGATCCTTGTTTGCTTAGATCTATACATGCGAAATTCATCTTTAGTTGAAGCATTATATGCGAAAATTAAATATGTATAGTTGGCGCATGTTTTTGTGGCGCTTAGTTTGTTTTTGTTAAAAACATTTCACTTGCGCGATCTCACTTAGATCTAAGCGCCTGCTGTAAACCCTTAAACGGGTTAGTATGGTTGAAATCACCCCCTAGGTCAGATCCAATCAGTCTGATCAGACTATCTGACAGCCTTGATGGGTCGACTGGATAGCACCTTGGCGCAAGCTTGAGCTGGCTATAGGTCGACTGCAGACAGGCGTGTAGCGATGTCTGATTGAGACGACCCATGAACGCACCTGAGTTAGGCCCGGGGTCACACCCGCTTGCCAGACCTCAGCGTGGTCGTTCAGCCCTTGGCGCATGCATGGTTGGCCTTTTGGTCGACTCAAGTCAGTTAGGACTTGGTGCATGCAAGGGCAGTGGATCTGACTAGGTTGGATGAGTGGATCCCTATTAATGGACCGTTGTAAGGTTGTAGGGCATATAAGAAAATTAAAATTGAAGCCTATGGGGTTTTTCAAAAATTTTAATTTTTATGGATCACATGATTTTTGAATGATGCCATATGTTTGTCTATTTACTCTTATGTGGGCTGCCCATATTAATTGTGTGCTGTGCTGGGGCCTGCGAGCCTGGAATTATGGTTGTAAATTAATTATTGTGATCTGCGTATCACATTGTTTTAATTTATAAAATGTTATTGACCTGCGTGTCATTCTTGTCTAGATAGTTAAATTTGTAATTTAATTAGACAAGAGCACAAAGCACACTTGGCAGAGGCGCTTGCAGCAGTGGCTGGACTAGGTGGGAGGTCTAGGGTTCGACCCTATGACCTGGCGCAAATTCCTGGTGGGCGCACCAGAGTTGCAGATGGCGCTTGGGCCCAGGTTTGGGCCATATGAGCAGCAAAAGGCCCTATGAAGAAAAGCAAGTCAAGACTTAAGTTAAATTAAGGTCTTACTAGGGCTATGGGCTTTTACCACATAAGATTCATGCTTTCTTTTATTATTGTTTAAATATTAGAACTGCATGATTAGTTTATCTTCTGCTATCACCATAGGAATTGCATGATAGTGAAGAAGATAAAAAGACCGTTAAAATCCAACGCTAAAATATCAAGCTCGTAAGCCTTCTGACGCGAAACCTCACTGTTCTGATTATCGTTGGAGCCGTGTTGTACCCACTCAGTGGGCACGTCCATCTATCTTCAGACGGTGTGGGATTACACCTGTGTGTTACAGAGTAGGGATTTATCCCTTCTCGTTGCTCAGCATAGCACATGGTGGTCCAGGGAGTAGGTCGGGTCAGCTTGACCATGTAGGCTACATATGTGGCGCATATGGTAGCACATGGAGGCAGCCATCTGTGGGATCAGAGACTGTGTTGTACCAACTCAGTTGGCACAGTCTGCTGGATTGCCCAGATGAAGGGGAATCGCACGGGTTGGCGATCGGCAGGGACTGCCTACCGGAGATTAGTGCTTGTACTCTCTGTGCATCTTATCTCGCCTGAGCGGGACGCGGAGACCAAGTATGAAATCCGGATACCATCTCACTAAAAGAGTGTCTACTCTTTCGGACTGTTTAATGGATTTTTCAGTCAGATAAAATAGTGAGAAAAAGAATCTTTCTTAAGTCCTGATTGATTCTTAACATTGATACTGACCTTGCTATTCTTGCATTGTTGTAGATACCTGCAGCAACGAACACCATGAACTTCAATGTGCGATCCCTACTGGAAAGGGAGAAGTTTGCTGGGCCGAACTTCTCCGACTGGTTCGGACACCTTAAGATCGTTCTTAAGGCAGAGAGGAAACTGTATGTCCTCGAGACGGCAATACCGCCTCAACCCGCTCCGAACGCCGCAAGGGCGGTTCGGGAAGCCTATGAAAAGCACGTCAATGATAGCATTGATGTCGCTTGCCTGATGCTAGCGTCTATGACGCCACCGCTGCAGCGTCAGCATGAGGATATGTCGGCTATAGAGATGATAGCGAACCTCAAGATGTTGTATGCTGCACAGGCGAGGACAGAGCGCTATAATCTGACAAAGCTTTTCTTTCAGAGCAAACTGGCTGAAGGGAGCCCAGTGGGAGCTCACGTGCTCAAGATGATTGGGCACAAGGAGGCTCTAGAGAAACTGGGGCATACCATCAACCAGGAGCTTGCTGTGGATATTATTCTACAGTCTCTCCCGCCTTCATTCGACGCGTTCATTATTAACTTTAATATGAACAAAATCGATTGTACTCCGGCAGAGCTGCTGAATATGCTCCTCACTACTGAGGAGACTCTGAAGGGAAATCCTTCGACCTCTGTCTTAATGGTTCTTTCTAGGAACAAGAAGAAGGGGAAGAAGGGCAAGACCCCTGTCAAGAGCTACAGCAAGGCTCTGAAACAGAAGGTTAAGCGGTCCAAGGAATACAGGTGTTTCCACTGTGGCCAGCTGGGTCACTGGAAAAAGGACTGTAAAGCGCTCCAAGGAGATAAGAGGGGAAGCATCGCTTCTGGCTCAGGTATATTCGTGACTGAGGTCATGTTTTCTTCTTCTATATCATGGGTGTTGGACACTGCATGTGGAGTTCACATTTGTTCAAATGTACAGGAACTCAAGAGAAGAAGGCAGGTGGGACAGCATGAAGTGGACCTACGCGTTGGAAACGGGGCACGGGTTGCTGCTGTTGCTGTAGGAGACTATTTCATTTCTTTACCATCTGGACTTGTATTGGAACTAAACAGTTGTTATTTTGTTCCCAGTATTACTAAAATATTATCTCCATTCCTGCTCTTGTCAGGAAGGGTTTTTCCTTTGAATGCAATATTTCAAAGTGTGTTTTATCTTATGATAATATTGTTTATGCAACTGGTTCAATTAGCAATGGGTTATACATGTTGGACATGGAATGTTCTATACAGAAAATTGATATTAAGAAAGCCAAGAATACTGATGACAGCACCTTGCTATGGCATAGTCGTTTAGGCCATATTAACGAGAAACGCATTAAGCGGTTGCATGATCATGGACTGCTGGGATCATTCTCCTACAAGGAGATTGATACATGCAAAGCTTGTTTAATGGGTAAAATGACGAAGTCACCTTTTCCTAACAAAGGACAAAGGGCTTCAGGTTTACTTGACCTTATACACACTGATGTGTGTGGGCCATTTAGTAAACATGCCAGAGGTGGCTATCAGTACTTCATTACCTTTACTGATGATTTCAGTAGATATGGGTATGTCTTTTTAATGAGACATAAAAGTGAATCTTTTGACAAGTTCAAAGAGTTCAAGAATGAAGTACAAAATCAGCTAGGCCGAAATATCAAGGCACTTCGTTCTGATCGAGGTGGTGAATACCTAAGTCATGCGTTTACTGACTATTTGAAGGAGTGTGGGATTATCTCACAGCTCACTCCGCTAGGAACACCACAATGGAATGGTGTGTCCGAAAGGAGAAATAGAACGTTACTTGATATGGTTCGTTCTATGATGAGTCAGGCTGCTCTACCCTACTCCTTTTGGGGTTTTGCACTGGAAACAGCTGCAAAGGTACTAAACCGAGTGCCATCCAAGGCAGTTTCTAAGACGCCATATGAGTTATGGTATGGAAAACAGCCAAGCTTGACATTTATCAGGATCTGGGGCTGCGAGGCTTACGTTAAAAAGCTCGCCTCTGGGAAACTAGAGAGCAGATCTGACAAATGTATCTTTGTCGGTTACCCTAAGGAAACTAAGGGTTATTATTTCTACGATCCCAAAGAGAACAAGGTTTTTGTTGCTCGGACGGCCATTTTTCTTGAGAAGGAGTTTCTTCTGCAAGAGGCCAGTGGGAGAGAAATAAAACTGGATGAGAATCCAGAGGAAGGACAAAGTGCTCAAGCAGAATTGGATGAGCATGAGCCAGTAGATCAGGTAATTCAACAACCTGAGGCTCAGATATCACGGGAACCGCGAAGATCGGGAAGGATCCGTCGACAGCCTGAGCGCTATGACGGAGTCTACATCATTGATAATGATGAACCCCTCACTTATGCGGATGCGGTCAGTGGACCGGAGTCAGCGAGATGGCTTGAAGCTATGCGCGCCGAGATGGACTCCATGTCAGATAACCAAGTTTGGGATTTGGTTGATCCGCCTCCGGGAGTTATCCCTATTGGCTGTAAATGGATCTTCAAGAAGAAGATTGACATGGATGGTAACGTGGTTACCTATAAAGGCAGGCTAGTTGCGAAAGGTTTCAAACAAATCTACGGGATAGATTATGATGAAACTTTCTCACCTGTAGCTATGTTTAAGTCTATTCGGATTCTTTTCGCGATAGCTGCATATTATGATTATGAGATCTGGCAGATGGATGTGAAAATAGCTTTCCTTAATGGAAATCTGGATGAGGATGTGTATATGACACAACCAGAAGGTTTCACTAATCCATCAGATCGTCATAAGATATGCAAGTTAAAGAAGTCCATTTATGGACTTAAGCAAGCATCAAGAAGCTGGAATATTCGTTTTGATGAATCAGTCACGGAATTCGGTTTCATCAAGAACGAGGATGACCCGTGTGTATATAAGAGGTTTAGTGGGAGCATAATTACTTTCCTAGTCCTCTACGTCGATGATATCTTGATCATTGGAAATGACATTCCTGAAATGCATGCTGTGAAGGCATGGTTAAGGAAATGTTTCCAGATGAAAGATTTAGGAGAAGCAGCCTATGTATTAGGTGTGAAGATCTACAGGGATAGATCTAAGAGGCTTCTCGGGCTGTGCCAGAGTACTTACATCGATAAAGTCCTGGAAAGATTTCATTTAGAGAATTCTAAACGAGGATATCTTCCAGTCAGACATGGTCTGAGTCTTTCGAAGAGTCAGTGTCCACAAACACAGACTGAGAAAGATGAAATGGACAATACGCCTTATGCTTCGGCTATTGGATCCATTATGTATGCGATGTTGTGTACTCGCCCAGACGTCGCTTACGGGTTAAGCGTGACCAGTCGTTTCCAAAGTAATCCAGGTCAGGCACACTGGATTGCAGTCAAGAACATTTTAAAATATCTGCGGAGGACCAAAGATATGTTCTTGATATATGGTGGTCAGGAAGAACTCAGTATTGAAGGATATACTGACGCTTCGTTCCAGTCTGACCAGGATGATTTCCGATCGCAATCAGGCTATGTTTTTAGCTTGAATGGAGGAGCAGTGGTGTGGAAGAGTTTCAAACAGTCAACTGTTGCTGATTCCACAACAGAAGCCGAGTATGTTGCAGCCTCGGAAGCATCCAAGGAGGCAGTGTGGATTCGTAAGTTCGTGAGAGAACTTGGTGTCGTTCCTTCGAGTGCAGATCCTTTGGTTATCTTCTGTGATAACACTGGAGCAATCGCACAAGCAAAGGAACCACGGTCGCACCAGAAGTCCAAGCACATACAGAGACGGTTTCATTTGATCAGGGAGATCATAGATCGTGGCGAGATCAAAATCTGCAAGGTTCATACAGATGACAATCTGGCAGACCCGCTTACCAAGCCTCTGGCGCAGCAGAAGCATGAGAAGCACTGTAATAATATGGGTTTGAGATTTCTCAACCATTAGATTAAGTGCAAGTGGGAGATTGTTGGGGTATGCCCTTAAGCCTAATGTTTGAGGCCTTGGGAATGTATCAGTATCATGTAATAAACTGTTATGTTTATATAGGCATGGTTGTTATTCAGTTAGCTACATTGTCTGCTGTAATATATGTTCTTCTGAATAATGTCTCAAAGCTGTTCAGCTGGGCTGACATGCTGTTGTGTCCTTAGTCGATATATCTTGGTGAACATGAGACAGCCTTGATATGGTTAAGACTAATATGTGTTCTAATCTTATAGGATGCTTCGAGCATGGAATAAGATGTAGACTCATGGGTACATTGGATGTACTGGACAGACCCTACTAGGATGTTCAATTGTTTGTCGCAATGTGAATAATCTTTGAATATGACAAGTGGCACATTTCCTCTGACTTGAGATCACTTGTGTTTTCTAAATGATGATTGTCATTGTTTTGAGGTAGTTCAATATCATTTGAAACACAATGGTTATAGGCTATCTTGGATGGTGAGCTTGAGTCATGTTAGGGCACTAGTGATAGACATAGGATTGCCGTCTCCTTGTTTAAGGAGTGTGATGTTCTAAAGGGCCCCCTGGATGAGATGATTGAGAAAAGAGTATGGCCATACCCAGGTGACAGTGTTCATCTGATCTAATCATGCTCATCATATTGGAGCTACAAGCTTGACACGCTTGTCCAATAAGAATATCAAGTGGCAAAGGAATTATGCATGCCTTGTGAATTGATTCACACTTGTGCTGTGTTTTGGGTGTAGTCTTGGAAGACTTTTTCCTTTATATCGGGAGACAGTGATGTGTTGCTAGATACCCCTCACTGATCGTGATAACGTGAGTTATCGTTACCGACATTTAAAGGAAACCCTTAGGGTCGCACAATTTGATGATATGGCTTACTTAAGTCAGATCGTGTGGACTGAATTGTTTGGGTTCAGTTTAAAGGGATTTAATCTCTGATTGTGAGTGAGATCTGGTCTGATCATGTTTGATTGATTAGGGCTTGAGATCGGTAAGCTTCGATTGAGAGATTGGATGCTAGATCGATCAGATCAGAAGCATCAAGAGATTAACGGTCAGATCTGGAGCCTTAGGGTTTATTTGAGATCTAGACTAGATCATTGGCTTGATTGGTTCTTAAACCGAACCAATGTGAACAGGCTCATGAAATGAGCGCATGGTTCATGGGGAGAGGAGTTGGCGACATGTTCACTTGGCGTGAACGTTGGAGTGAAGTGTGGTGGCTATTTTTAGTAACCACGATCTCCACTTGGAGATGTTGTTCACGATCGAATAGAGTGCTCTCTATTCTCGCCTCTCGCCCATATTCTCTCTCGACGTTTTCGTGTGTGGCGACGTCTTGAAGGTAGAGGAGGATTCGGCCAAGAGAAGGACATCTCTTCCATCCCTTTCACTCGATCAAGGACTCCAAGGAACCTTGCTAGCACAAGGAGCACCAAGGGATAAGCGCATCTTCATCTTGTGTGCGAGACTTTGGAGAAGAGGCGATTGCATCTTTACTTCCAAGGCGCCATCTTGAAATGGCATCGGTATGAATTTATTTTCATGCATATAAAGTTGATTATTTTACATGTATGAGATCCTATGAAACCCTAGTATCCGCTGCATATCTTACTTGCGCCACCATAGGGTTTTCGCCCCCCTTAGGTTAGGGGAACCTTCACTAAGGGCGTCGGCCACGACGTTCTCCTTCCCAGCCTTGTGGGTAATCATGAATGTGTATTGTTGGAGAAATTCTACCCACTTCGCGTGGCGAGGGACGAGCTTCTTCTGAGAGTTAAGAAATGACAGGGCCTGGTGGTCACTAAAGAGAACAAACTCCTTATGAAGGAGATAGTGACGCCACTGTCGAAGTGACTGGACAATGGCGTAAAACTTCTTATCGTACGTGGAGTATCATTGCCGTGCATCATTCAGCTTCTCGCTGAAGAAAGCGACCGGGTGGCCTTCCTGCCTGAGGGTACCACCGATACCGGTGCCGGAGGCGTCACATGCGACCTCGAAGACTTTAGAAAAGTCAGGGAGGTGAAGGACCGGGGCGGAGGTCACTATGTCTTTAAGGGCGAGGAAAGCGGGACTTGCCGCGGGGGTCCTACAGAAGGTCTCATTCTAGGTGCAAGCCGTCATAGGGGTTGCGATGGTGCTGAATCCTTTAATGAAGCGGCGGTAGAAGGCAGTAAGACCTAGGAAACTACGGACCTCAGTGACAGACTCGGGATGATGAACCCTAGAAATGGGACCTGAGAATCAGCGGTAGAAGGCAGCAAGACCTAGGAAACTACGGACCTCGGTCGTAGAAGGCAGCCATAGACGAATGGCCTCGACTTTTGTGGGGTCGACCATGAGACCCTGATCCGAGATGATGAACCCTAGAAATGGGACCTGAGAATCGAGGAAAGAACACTTCTTCGCGTTGAGGAATAGACGTTCCTTATGGAGAAGGTCGAAGGTCAGACGCAAGTGCTCGAGGTGGTCAGCGCGGGTGCGGCTATAGATGAGATTGTCGTCAAAGTAGACGACTAGGAACTTGCCCATGTATATGTTGGTGTATATGCCCTAGGACCTAGTTTTGGTCAACTTTTGTACTACTTTACTTTGATATTTATATATCATTCTGGCATTGTCGTTATCATTGGTTGTCTACACCTGCGATTGTGTACTTACATGATAATGTCCCTGGAGACAGATTGGATCTGTGCTCGAACTATAATCCCCAGTCGATGTACCTTAGTGGATATGGGATAGCTATGGTACTTGAGAGACTGGTATGTGGACTGGTTAAGACGCAGACACATGGGTATATCATTGTAGGATATACTGGATAGACCCGCTGTGAGGCTATGACTTGGTGTCATGAGTTATCCTCACAAGTGACAGGAGATGCATTGATCCCTTGACTTGAGGTCATTGATCATTCTATATGGTTAGGGACTTGCTTTGATACAACCTAACACCTTGCCGTAGTTGGGAGGTGATGGAGGACCATTCTATATGGTTAGGTGCCACTCACTGCTTGTGATGACCTTTGGTCAGCACTGCCAGCGTCAGAGGAACTTATAGGGTCGCACACCTTGATACTTGAGTTCTCGTATTGATCGGGTAGCCTTATGATCGAGTTATTGGAAAACTCGGATCTAATTGGGAGATTTCATCAGCGCCAATGGGCCTGATGAGATGGAAGAATATTATTGGAACCAAACATCATTTTTGGCAGGTTGACCCGTATTTGACCATGGTTGGTCACATTTGGATTAGGGTTGCATTGGATTGGATCCAAGTGCTTAATCAACTCATGTAATGGAGTTTGGGCTAGCTCATTATCCAATGAGGCTCAATAATAAGTTGTCATGAAGAGAAGAAGGGCTAGAAGGATATAATGGGGACAAATCTTCTCCCCTAGGCGCCTATGAGCATAATGGGGAGAAGTGGCACAATTTGCTTCATAAGGAAGCAATTGGTGCCTCCCCCCTTTATCCCTTATGGTATGAATGCCTATATGGCATTGCTTGGGGCGCAAGGCAAGGCCTTGGCGCACAAAGAAAGGCATGGGCACAAAAGGAATGGTTGAATGAAAATTATAGAAATGTCTTGGAGACTTTCCTTGTCTCAAACCTTCTCATCCTAGCCGCCCACTTGTCTTGATCCTAGCCTTTCATAAACCGCCTCTTGCCCTATAAAAGAGCACCTAGCCGACCCCTCTTATGAGTGATTAATCCTTGAAGGCGTGAACACAAGAAGAGGGGCGAGTGCTAGGAGCAAGGGCGCATCTTCCTTCTTCCATAGCCACGAGTTTCTCCTTCCTTTCCTCATGGCGCAAGGAGCTTTGGTGCTTGGCGGCTTGGCTTGTTTCCTTCTTCTCTTGGCGCATCTTTTCTCTTGGTAGCGCAAGTGAAGTGGAGAATCTCTGATTGGGGTCGCCGGCATGCACACATTCAAACAACGCGATTTGAAAACATTTTGCTAGTTAAGTATAGGTTAAAGAATCCCTTTAAGCTAACGTAGTTGAAAATAGCTTGTTTTGGTATTTTGTAGGTAAAACCGAAACTAGGCAAGTAGCAAACTGAAATTAAATCCTATCATGCAAGTCTAAGGCAAGTGTTAAAATCGAAATTGAAACCTAGCATGCAATCTAGAGCTTGAAAAGCAACACTATTCTAAGGGAGAGGCTCACCTTGCGCCCTTTGAGAATAGAAAGGGCGAACTTCCCGTTCTTCACCGGTCCAATGGTTGAACTCACGAAGTAGGGCCCTATGAGCTTACAACCATGGCATTACAGCATTCCCACACATGCGTGGGTGAGTATTTGAAAGAATATTACGAGGCCAAGTTACAAGAACAATCAAGGGGGAGGTTAGCCTCCAAATTCCCTTGCTAACACATTTGGGACTAACTAGCTTAGAGGAGAAGGGAGGGGAATGCGCTTGACATGTTCCAAGACCTTACGCCACCTGTGAGGGTTCAACGTAAGTGCAGGTAGGTGCTCAAAACATCAAGAGAACAGCAACCAAAGTAAAGAAGGACTTAGATAGCTTGGGGAAGTCCCTTGGTCTCGGCATGGTGAGGGGGTCACCATTTGATCCACGGGTTGGTCCAGCTCCTCCTCATGGTTAGAGACTCTTCAAGGCTGATGGAGAGGGTGGGGCGTGAGCTTCCTACTTCAGGGCTTGAACAAGTGGGGAGAAGATTGAAGAAGGGAAGAGGAGGGGAACTCTCGGCTAGGGTTGGAAGAGGGGGGAGTTGAGGTGACACACACCCTTGAAGACACACTTCAGAAGTTTTTCAAAAGTATTCAACTCTACCTTCTGTCCAAGAAGTTACAAGGTTATAATAGCAAAGCCAAGCAAGGAAACAGGTCCTTTGGCGCATATGCAAGCTAAGCATTCAACAAACAATCGGTACAAGGAGCTGGCGCATAGAAGGCTGAGTTTTCCCCATTTGTGGACTGGTCTTCTAGGGCTTCTCTTGGAGCGTTTCTTCAAGTGGTAAGAGTGAGTCTTGAGCTGCTGCAAAGGCTGACCTGCTGGTGGCTTTGGGGGGCGAGAACAGCAGCAATTCCCTAAATAGGGGGGCAGCAACCTGCACTTGTAAGGGGGAGGCTGCCGGTTGCTTCTTTGCTTTGATGGGCTGGCATGACTCCTTCTTTGGGGCTGTAGAAAGCTGAGAAGTGGCTGGCTTGGTTCCCTTTGCTCCCAAGGGAAAGTGATGGTTGAGGATGAGGACAAATAACTCCACATGGATGCCAACTTGGATGGTGGAAACTTGGGTGGATTTGTTGAGGGTGCTCTTCAAGATGGGTTGGGTTTGAGCTTGGCGCCTCCTTGATAGAGCTAGACCCGATCTTAGCTTAAGTCCCAAAATGGAGTTGACCTAATCTATTACATCAATTGCATGCACTAATCCTACCATACATAAGTGGCGGAACCTAGAAATGTAACTACATGGTGTAATTGGAAGGTGGATCTAACCTACCACATGATGCACCCTAATCTAAGACAAAACAAGCAAAATGGGGTCCTCAGGAAGCCATGTTTAGGGGCTAGGATAGCCATACCTAGAGGGCTTCTTTCGAACCCGGGCGGACCTCCGAAGATCCCGCCTTGGTCCCACATCAGCTCTCCCGGGGTGAGAAGAATTCTCCTCTGGAGAATTGTCTTTGTACCCTTGGAAAAGCTCAGGTGCGGACCTAGCAAGCTCAGCCTCAGGGAGCCATGCCTCCTCACCATCAGTAAATTTGACGCGGTAATAAAGCTGTACCTCATCAGGGGTGAGTCGGGTCTGGTCCTCGAGTATGGCCTCAATCTCTGGCTTGCGGCAGATGTCTAGTTCTTGTATAGAGAGAGGCAGATGATAAAGCGTCAGATCCTCCACATTGATGGTGGAGGATATCCCCAATTCTGGGGGCAGGTCTAATAGATAGGCGTTGTTGTTGACCCTCTTCAAAATAGTGAAGGGCCCGATCCCTTTTGCGTCCAACTTGCGGCCGTGCCCTTGGACACGCTCCTCACGGACCCGCAACATTACCTGATCCCCTTCTCTCGGCGTCGTTTGTTAGTATCATCACGATATTGATTAACAGAATCCTGAATCTTGCTAAATAACTCATGATGTAACTGCGAAATATGGAAAGCATAATCTCGGGCCGAAATAGAAGTCTTGCAACGCTTAGGGGCAGCAAATAGATCAATGGGCTTATTAGGTTGGTACCCTAAGTTGGCCTGGAAAGGAGACAGACCAGTAGTCCTGTTTGGAACACTATGGTAGGAGAATTCAGCCGTGGCCAATAGCTTATCCCAATCACTGGGGTGTTCTCCTACGAGACTCCTAAGGATGCTCCCAAGTGATCTGTTGACCACTTCGGTCTGCCCATCCGTCTGGGGATGGTAGGCCGTCGAGAACTTCAGTTTTGTACCTAATAGGGCCCATAATGTCCTTCAAAAATGGCTAACGAACCTGGTGTCTCTATCCGAAACTATAGTGAGAGGGGTACCATGCAGCCTAACAATGTCTCTAAAGAAGAGCCTGGCCATGTGGGAGGCATCGGTAGTCTTAGTGCAAGGTATGAAATGTGCCATCTTGGTGAACCTGTCTACCACAACATAAATAGAGTCATGCCTAGCAGCAGTCCTAGGCAATCCTAGAACAAAGTCCATACTAATATCCTGCCATGGTGCTTGGGGAATAGGCAAAGGGGTGTATAGTCCAAAATTGTGCTTCTAGACCCTGGTAGATTGACAGGTCCCACAATGCCTAACTATCTTGGCCACATCTCGGTAGAGTTTAGGCCAAAAGAACCGCTCCTCTACCAAAGCGCGGGTCTTTTCTCGACCGTGGTGCCCAGCAGACCCTCCCCCATGGAGTTCCCAAATTAGGAAATCCCGGATTGAGGTCTTAGGCACGCAAAGTGTCGGCCCAAGGAAAAGATACCCATCCCTAAGGGTGTACAGAGGGTGACTCCTAGCATCTCTAGTCATATCAGCATAGATAGTAGAAAAATCAGGGCAATCGAGGTAGGCAGCTTTCATATGCTCAAATCCTATAAGCTCAGCATGCATAATTTGCAAAACGAAGACTACCCTACTTAAAGCATCAGCAACTTTGTTGTTAACTCCAGACTTGTGTTTTAAGACAAAAGTGTACTGTTGTAGATATTCTACCCACTTGGCATGTCTAGCATTGAGTTTCCTTTGGGCGCTAAGGTAAGACAGGGCTTGGTGATCACTATTTAAGGTAAACTCATGGTGGAGAAGGTAGTGCCGCCAATGCCTTAAGGATTGAACCACGGCATAAAACTCTTTGTCATAGGTGGAGTACTTCTGCTTGGCCTCATTCAGCTTTTCACTGCAGAAGGCAATAGGGTGACCTTCTTGGCTGAGGGTTCCCCCTATGCCAGTGCCGGAAGCATCGCAATCAACCTCAAAGACCTTGCCAAAGTCAGGCAATCTTAAAACAGGAGCAGAGGTCATCCTACTCTTAAGTTCAGTGAAAGCCCGATTGGCAGACTTAGTCCAACTAAAGTCCCCTTGCTTCATGCAATTGGTGATGGGGGCTACTATGGTGCTGAAATTCCGTATAAACCTACGGTAGAAGGTAGCAAGGCCATGGAAACTCCTAACTTCAGTAAGGGTTTTAGGCTCTGGCCAGTCTAGTATGGCTTGGACCTTAGATGGATCAGCTTGAAGCCCTAAATGGGAAACAATGAACCCTAGAAAGACAACTTTGGGAGATAGGAAAGAACACTTTTTCAGATTGACATAAAGCTTTTCATCTCTAAGGAGGGTTAGGGTTTGCCTTAAGTGCTCTAAGTGTTCCTCCTGTGACTTACTATAGATAAGTATGTCATCAAAGTACACAACTAAGAATTTTCCTATGTAGGGTCTAAGCACTTGGGTCATGAGCCTCATAAATGTGGAAGGGGCATTGGTTAGCCCAAAAGGAATGACTAACCACTCATATAGACCGTCTTTGGTTTTGAAAGCAGTCTTCCACTCATCCCCTTCCCTTATCCTGACTTGATGGTACCCACTCCTAAGGTCAAGCTTGGAGAACCACTTGGATCCTACCAACATATCTAGCATGTCATCAAGTCTAGGTATGGGGAACCTATATTTGATAGTAATCTTATTGATGGCTCTACAATCTATACACATGCGCCAGCTGCCATCCTTCTTTGGGGTAAGGAGGGCTAGGATGGCACAGGGGCTTAGGCTTTCCCTTATGTATCCCTTACACATCAAGTCATCTACTTGTCTCTTAAGCTCCGCATGTTCGGTAGGGTTCATCCTATAGTGGGGTAGGTTGGGAAGAGAGGATCTAGGTACTAGGTCTATGGCATGTTGTATATCCCTAAGGGGTGGCAGTCCTTCAGGGAGGTCCTCGGGAGTGAGCTCACTAAATTCTTGGAGCAAGGATTCTACTTCTGGGGAGGGTTTCTCTTCTGATTCAGGGTTGATTTCTTTGATGACTAAGGTATAAAGGGGTTGATCTGCTACAATCTCTTTAGTGAAGGTTTGGGGTCTTATAAGCTGAACAGTGGGCTGACTATTCTTGGGTTCCTCTACCTTACCCTTACTAGTTGTAGCTCTAAGTTCTTTGGGAAAAGAGGGTTTTAGTCTAATCTTTTGCTCCTTATGGTTAAAGACATAGGTGTTGGTCCTACCGTAGTGGACAACATCCATGTCATATAGCCAGGGGCGTCCTAAAAGGATTTGGGCTACATCCATAGTAAGGACGTCACACCACACCTTGTCCTCATATGTGCCAAACTGGATAGGCACGAGGCATCTATGGGTTACTGGGACACTAGTTTGGTTGACCCAGGAAATGTTGTAGGGGCTAGGTTGGGGTTCCATTTTGAGATTTAATTTGGTGGCAGCTATGTGGGAGACAGCATTGAGACTGCTTCCTCCATCAATTACCACCTTGCACATGTGACCATGGCATTTGGTGTAAGTGTGGAAGATGCTGGTCCGATGCCAGTCTTCAGTGGGGGTAGGCTTGACAAGGGTACATCTAACTACCCCTAAGGTGTTGAAGATGTCATCGCTACTGTCATAGTCATTGATTTCAATCTCTTGATCAGGGTCCCCCTCAAAGGTGGGTTCAGGGTCTACATGTTCCTCAGTTAGGACCATGACCTTCTTTTTGCAGTCCTTTGCAAGGTGTCCCCTTTGCCTACAGTTATAACAAGTGATGGTGGAGTTGTCTATAGGTTGAGTAGGCCTAGGTTTGGGGTTTGAGCTGGAAGGCTGGGGCATAGGAGTGGGCCTATAGATAGGCCGGGGAGGGAGAGTCTCCTTTCTATTCTTAAGTTCTTGTTCCACTTCTATGGCCCTTTGGTAAGCTATCTCGGGAGTGTCTAATTGGAAATAGGTTAAAGCCCTTTTAATGTCAGGTCTAAGGCCATTCTTGAATCTGCTCAGAATCATACCCGGATCTTCATTGACCTCACACCTAATGAGAAGCTCTTCTAACTTGTTTTGGTAAGCTTCTACTGTAGAGGAGCCTTGAGTGTGACTACGGAGTTCGTCCTTAAGCTTTTGCATGAAGCCGGGAGGGACATACTTTTGCCTAAGTAGGAGTTTCATTTCATCCCAAGACTCAACGGGTGGCTTACCATCCCTTTCTATGGTTCTCTCGACATGGGTCCAGTAGAGTCTAGTGGGTCCTTCTAGTAAGCACTTTGTGAACCTAACCTTACTTTCATTGTGCATAAGGATATAGTCAAAGTATTGATCTAGCTTTGTGGTCCAATCTAGGAACTCCTTAGGGTTAAGGGATCCTCCAAAAGTAGGAGGGTTGATCTTGATGGCACGTTGCACATCATGATCTCTAGGTCTATGATAGGGTGGTTGTTGGGCATAGGGTCCTTCCCATTTAGTTTGAGCATGAGTGACTCTAGGGGTGTGAGATGGAGGTCCTAGGTCATTTGGTTCCCTTGTGTGGGATCCACTATTGGGCCGGCTAGTGTTTGGGGGATCCATCTTAGAGTTAGACTCTAGGGTGTTAAGTCTATTGTCTATGACACCTATAGAGTGTTGAAGGGATGCTAGGGTTTCTTTAATGGAGGCCATATCAATTGAAAGGGCACTCACCTCATGGTCAATAGCTTGATTAAGACCATAGGGAGCACCGGATTTAGTAGCCATTTTCGAAAACTAGTAGAGCTTGGAAAATAGACCCTAAGGTGATAAAATATAGTTAATCAACTTCTTTCAAGAACCTAGTTCCAAATCGTCTTAGTAGTAGGAAAATAAATTTTTGGTCTTATAAAATCCTACTCTAAGAGCCTAGCTCTGATACCAAGATGATGGGGGTTGCCGGCATGCACACATTCAAACAACGCGATTTGAAAACATTTTGCTAGTTAAGTATAGGTTAAAGAATCCCTTTAAGCTAACGTAGTTGAAAATAGCTTGTTTTGGTATTTTGTAGGTAAAACCGAAACTAGGCAAGTAGCAAACTGAAATTAAATCCTATCATGCAAGTCTAAGGCAAGTGTTAAAACCGAAATTGAAACCTAGCATGCAATCTAGAGCTTGAAAAACAACACTATTCTAAGGGAGAGGCTCACCTTGCGCCCTTTGAGAATAGAAAGGGCGAACTTCCCGTTCTTCACCGGTCCAATGGTTGAACTCACGAAGTAGGGCCCTATGAGCTTACAACCATGGCATTACAGCATTCCCACACATGCGTGGGTGAGTATTTGAAAGAATATTACGAGGCCAAGTTACAAGAACAATCAAGGGGGAGGTTAGCCTCCAAATTCCCTTGCTAACACATTTGGGACTAACTAGCTTAGAGGAGAAGGGAGGGGAATGCGCTTGACATGTTCCAAGACCTTACGCCACCTGTGAGGGTTCAACGTAAGTGCAGGTAGGTGCTCAAAACATCAAGAGAACAGCAACCAAAGTAAAGAAGGACTTAGCTAGCTTGGGGAAGTCCCTTGGTCTCGGCATGGTGAGGGGGGTCACCATTTGATCCACGGCTTGGTCCAGCTCCTCCTCATGGTTAGAGACTCTTCAAGGCTGATGGAGAGGGTGGGGCGTGAGCTTCCTACTTCAGGGCTTGAACAAGTGGGGAGAAGATTGAAGAAGGGAAGAGGAGGGGAACTCTCGGCTAGGGTTGGAAGAGCGGGGAGTTGAGGTGACACACACCCTTGAAGACACACTTCAGAAGTTTTTCAAAAGTATTCAACTCTACCTTCTATCCAAGAAGTTACAATGGGTTACTTTGTGCATCTCATCCCACCCTCGTGGGACGCAAAGCCTCATGTGAAATAAGGATCCCATCTCACTAGGAAGTCTTAAACTTCCCGATTGACTTTGTGGGTTGTCAATTCGAGTTTAAAATAGTGGGAGCAGTAATCATTTAAAACAAGTCCAGTTTAAATGATTCGAAGTAGTACTAATCTGTTCTTCTTGGGTGTTGTAGAATAATGGCTACGAACACTGGCGGATTATCACTGCGATCACTCCTTGATAAGGATAAGTTAGTTGGAACTAACTTTATGGACTGGCATCGGAACTTGAGGATAGTCCTCAAGCTCGAGAAGAAGCTGTATGTCCTTGAACAGCCTCTTCCTGCGGCTCCTCCGCCTAATGCCCGAACGGCAGACAGAGATGCTTATAGAAAGCATCAGGATGACTCTTTGGAGGTTGCATGTCTTATGCTAGCCAGCATGGCACCTGAACTGCAGGTGCAATATGAGGAGCAGAACACTTTTCAGATGATTACTCGTCTGAAACAGATGTTCGAGGCTCAGGCTAGAACTAAGAGATTTGACACTACCAAAGCAGTCTTTCGGTGCAAGTTGTCTGAGGGTGCACAAGTAAGACCCCATGTTCTCAAACTCATTGGGAACGTGGATCATCTCAAAAGACTGGGATATACCATAGACAACGAGCTGGTTGTGGATCTTATTCTGCATTCCCTGCCCCCTAGCTTCAGTCCGTTTATCATTAACTTCAACATGAACCGGATTGAGTGCACACGGGAGGAATTGATGAATATGCTCCAAACAACCGAGCGAGAGATGGGTAAGACCAAACCCAATTCTGTTCTTTTGGTCCCTGCGACCAAGAAGATAAAGAAGAAGGGTAAGGCACGTGCTAAGAGCAGTGCCAGAGGTCCTATCAAAGCACTGAAGAAAAAGGCGAAGAAGTCAAAGGACCTGAGGTATTTTCACTATGGCGAGCAGGGTCACTAGAGAAGGGACTGCAAGCAGCTTCAGAATGAGGAGAAGAAAGGCTTGGCCTTAACTTCTAGCTCAGGTATCTATGTTACAGAAGTCAATCTTTCTACTTCTACGTCATGGGTATTGGATACCGCATGTGGAGCTCATATTTGTACAAATATGCAGGGGCCAAGAAAAGTAGATCGGTGCGGCTTGGAGAGATTGACCTACGCGTTGGAAATGGGGCACAGGTTGCTGCTATTGTTGTAGGCGTTTTGACTCTCTCCTTGCCTTCTGGACTTCAATTAGAACTAGATAATTGCTTTTGTGTACCTTCGCTTACTAAGAACATTGTATCTATTCCTTGCCTAGCAAGAAAAGGATTTAAATTTGAAATAAATGAGAACTCCTGTTCTTTTTCATTTGCAAATATGTTCTATGGGAAAGGTACTTTGTGCAATGGTCTATATATCTTGAATATGGAAAGTTCTATTTGTAACATAAGCAATAAAAGGACCAAACTGAGTGGTTCAGTTGGTGCTTTCCTATGGCACTGTCGATTAGCCCATATAAACAAGAAACGCATCCAACAACTCCATGCAAATGGATTGTTAGATTCAAGTTCCTTGGAGGAATTTGATACCTGTGAACCTTGTTTACTAGGGAAAATGACAAAGGTGCATTTCACCAAGATTGGTGAGAGGGCAGGAGGTTTATTTGATCTCATACATACTGATGTGTGTGGGCCCTTCAATAAACAAGCCAGAGGAGAGTACAACTACTTCATTACCTTCACTGATGACTTCAGTAGGTATGGCTATGTCTACTTAATGAGACATAAATATAAATCCTTTGAGAAATTCAAGGAGTTCAAAAATGAAGTAGAGAACCAGCTTGGAAGATCCATTAAAGCTCTTCGATAAGATCGAGGTGGAGAATACCTGAGCGGTGAGTTCTTTGACTATCTGAGAGAGTGTGGGATCATATCCCAACTCACTCCTCCTGGAACACCTCAATGGAATGGTGTGTCTGAAAGGAGAAATCGAACTTTATTGGATATGGTTCGATCTATGATGAGTCATGCAACTCTACCTTCATCATTCTGGGGGCATGCACTAGAAACAGCTTCTCTGATACTGAATAATGTTCCATCTAAGAGTGTCTCCAAAATACCATACGAGATGTGGAGTGGGAGACACCCTAATCTCACTTTTCTCAAGATCTGGGGATGTGAGACTTATATCAAACGTCAGGATTCTAGTAAGCTAGAACCTAGATCTGATAAGTGTGTTTTTGTGGGGTATCCTAAGGAAACTAAAGGATACTACTTCTATGTCCCAACCGAGAACAAACTTTTTGTTGCTCGGGGTGCTGTCTTTCTAGAGAAAGAATTTCTTATGAAAGAAGTTAGTGGGAGGAAGTTTGACTTGGATGAAGTCCAAGTGCAAGCACAAGACAAAGAGATGGAATCTGAGACACCTGCACCGGTTGCTAGGCAACCTGAGGCTCAGACACAGGTCCCGCGTAGGTCTGGGAGAATTTATCGTGCACCTTAAAGGTATGGGTCGTTGCCGACCCAACACGATGGGATCTTCATCATTGAGGATGAACCCAGAACCTATGATGAGGCGGTCAGTGGACCGGACTCCGAGAGATGGCTTGACGTCATGCGATCCGAGATGGATTCCATGTCGGCTAACCAAGTCTGGGATTTGGTTGAGCTGCCTGATGGGGTAAAACCCATAAGGTGTAAATGGGTCTTCAAGAGGAAGATAGACATGGATGGCAATATAGTACCTATAAGGGTAGACTAGTGGCTAAAGGATTTAAACAAGTCCACGGGGTGGACTATGATGAAACCTTCTCGCTAGTTGCCATGATCAAATCCATTCGGATTATGCTTGCTATAGCTGCATATCATGACTATGAGATATGGCAGATGGATGTGAAGACAGCGTTCCTTAACGGGAAGCTGACTGAGGATGTGTACATGTCACAACCTGATGGCTTCATCCATCCTGCAGAGGCTAATAAGGTCTGCAGGCTAAAGAGATCTATTTATGGATTAAAACAAGCATCTCAAAGTGGGAATCTTCGATTTGATGAAGCCGTGAGAGATTATGGCTTTATCAAAAGCGAAGATGACACCTGTGTATACAGAAAATTCAGTGGGAGCTTGGTGATTTTTCTGGTCTTGTATGTTGATGACATACTGCTCATCGGAAACGACATCCCTAGTCTTCAAGCTGTGAAGACATGGTTGGGGAAGTGTTTCAAGATAAAAGACTTAGGGGAGGCCGCCTATATTCTAGGCGTAAGGATCTACCGGGATAGATCCAAGAGGCTTCTGGCCCTTAGTCAGAGTACCTACATTGATAAGGTACTGGAGAGGTTCAACATGGAGCAATCCAAGAAAGGATACCATCCAGTGAGACATGGCCTTACTCTCTCAAAGAGCCAGTGTCCTAAAACACAGGCTGAGAGGGATGACATGAGTCGAATTTCTTATGCTTCGGCAGTAAGATCGATCATGTATGCAATGTTGTGTACTAGACCAGATGTCGCATATGCTGTGAGCATAACCAGCCGATACCAATCCAATCCAGGTCTGCAGCACTGGGTGGCTATAAAGAACATCCTAAAGTATCTGAGAAGAACTAAGGATCTGTTCTTGGTCTATGGGGGACAGGAAGAGCTCAGTATGCAGGGCTATACTAATGCATCATTCCAGTCTGACCCTGATGACTTTAGATCGTAGGCCGGCTATGTGTTCAAGATAAATGGAGGCGTTGTATGTTGGAAGAGCTTCAAGCAATCCACCATAGCAGATTTTACAACCGAGGCTGAGTATGTGGCTGCTTCTGAGGCAGCCAAGGAAGCCGTTTGGATAAGGAAGTTCTTATGTGATCTTCAGGTGGTACCAAGTGCAATGGATCCCATTGAACTCTACTGTGACAACAATGGAGCAATTGCACAAGCCAAGGAACCACGGTCTCATCAAATATCCAAACACATACTCATAAGATTTCACCTGATCAGAGAGATCATTGACAGAGGTGATGTCAAGATTAGTAGAGTAGACAAAGAGAACAATCTGGCAGACCCATTGACCAAGGCTTTGGCGCAGCAGAAGCATGTTGGTCACGCTATAGATATGGGGTTGAGATTCCTCAACTTCTAGGTCTTAGTGCAAGTGGGAGATTGTTTGTGTATATGCCATAGGACCTAGTTTTGGTCAACTTATGTACTATTTGACTTTGATATTTATATATTATTCTGGCATTGTCGTTATCATTGTTTGTCTACACCTACGATTATGTACTTACATGATAGTGTCCCTGGAGACAGATTAGATCTGTGCTCGAACTATAATCCCCAGTCGATGTACCTTAGTGGATATGGGACAGCTATGGTACTTGAGAGACTGGTATGTGAGCTGGTTAAGACGCAGACACATGGGTATATCATTGGAGGATATACTGGATAGACCCGCTGTGAGGCTATGACTTGGTGTCATGAGTTATCCTCACAAGTGACAGGAGATGCATTGATCCCTTAACTTGAGGTCATTGATCATTCTATATGGTTAGGGACTTGCTTTGATACAACCTAACACCTTGCCGTAGTTGGGAGGTGATGGAGGACCAGCCCCTGCCCCACATAAGTTGCATAGGACCAGGAAGAAGCCCTCCAAAAATGGCTTCCCCTCCTAGGCCCCCTTGTTGCATTTTCTCCTTACTTGCATATTCCCTTATTTGCACTTTCCATATTTGCAATTTGCTTTGGTTGAATAAATTTTACTTCTAGTGCATCATGTAGTTGTTTTGCATGCTAGGATAGTATCTTGCATTTGCAACTAACATGGCAGGTTAGGGTTAGCTCAAAGAGACATTTAGGAGCTCAGCTCAAGTCACTCAACTAGTGGAGCTCCCAATTTAGAAAGAGAGCACTTCAACTACTTCAACCCAAAGACTTCAAGATGGAGTTGCTTGCAATTAAGTCAACATCCCTTCCAAAACAAGCCAAGGCACCAACCATGAGAGAAGGAATCGAATTCAACCCACACTTCCCAATTTGCGCCAAAGATACCAAAGATCAAATCAAGATCCACAAATCATGGGATCCCCATCTAGATCCCCAATTTGTGGAAACATCTATGGAAATCTCTTAGCCGCCAAGCTCTTGAAGGAAGGATTTCGAATTTCAAATGGATTCAATAAAAGGGATTCGAAAGCAAGGAAGAATTCAGCCCACACTTGCCAATTGCGCCAACCATCAATCAAGATCCACAATTTGTGGAACCCAATCGCATTGTCATCAAAGCAAACAAGGAAAGAGACCAAGGAAACATTCGGCCACAAGAAAACTCCACCAAAAACAATAAGAAGTCGAATTCAAAAATCAGCCACTAAAAGGAAGGATCAAATGAAGACATCAATGCTGAATTTTTCTTACTTCTTTTGTAATTTCGCCAAGGGTAAAATGTCACCCTTCCCCTTGGCCCTAATCAACCTATAAGTTGTATTTCTCTTTCTTTTGTCGAGTAGTTGCCTAGTGAAAAAAAATGGTGTTTGCAATGGTGCTTGTGTCGCCAAATACCTCTCTTCTTCCCCTCTTCTAAAGGGCCGAGCCCTTCCCTTCCCCTCTTCTCCTTCTCCCCTCTAATCCTCCATTCAACTAAAAGCCTTGAAGGTCCTTTCACTTCCTTTGACGAGACTTCAAGGAAGATCCACCACACTTTGATCTCGGCAAGCATTAGAAGGCTCCTTGGAAGCTTCATCACTCTCGGCCATCATGAAGAATGACATCAAGAAGACACCTCTTTGGCTAAGTTCCTTCCCCTCACCCTCTTTTTAATTCTAGAACTTATTCCTACACTAACCTTGTTGTTTCTTGAAGGATGATACAAGGATTTGGAGGTTCTCTTGGCGCAAGACACTCTTCTTCCACCCCCCCCCCCCCCTTTTAAATTAGATAGTCCTTAATCTTGTTAGCAAGAGAATTTGGGAGCCTAACTCCCCTCTTGACTTCTCTTTGATTGTTGGACAATTAAACTTTGTTTAAACTCACCCACGCATGTGTGGGCCTTGAATGTTTGCATGTGTGTAAGCTCATATGGCCCTACTTCGTTGCCATCAACCATTGGACCGGTGAAGAACGGGAAGGTGACCCCTTCTATTCTCAAGGGGTCCAAGGTGAGTTTTAACTTTCAAGTCATTTCTTTCCTTGCAAGTAGTTTTAAAGTAATTGTAGTTTCGGTTTTCTTTACTATTAAAATACCAAAAATATTTTCCAACCTCGGTAGAGTAAATCTCGAATTTTATTATAAAATACAAAAAAAAAAATTTCTCAAAGCATTGTTTGCATGCACCTTTTGTCCTGTGTTTGCCCCTTACATCAGTTTGGTATCAGAGGACACGCTTAGAATAGATTTTTAGCCTAAAGACTAATTTTCAAATTCTAAGACTTTCTTGGACCTAGGTGTTTGAAAGAAGTTGATCTCATAAAAGGCTATCATATAATATATCACTTTTAGGAGCCTTATTTTCAAAACTAATTTCTTTCAAAACTATCTTTGACCATGACTACTAGATCGGGAGCAAATTATAATAATCACCCTGAATCCAATGATATTACTAGACAAACTGAACCTAATGACATGGCTAGACTCTTTAACTTGATGGCGTCCTTCCAAGAGGAACTTAGGGATATTAGAGCTAGACTCCCAAATCCTGAAAATCTTAGGGATGATAGACCCCCTAGTCGGCCCTCAAGTGAACCCATCCTAGGTGAACATCCCCAAAACAATAGGAACCATAATAGGAGAGTCCAAGAACCTGAATGGGAAGAGCCACATGCGTGACCCTATCAAAGACCTAGGGAGGATGATGTGCACCGCAACATCAAACTCACACCTCCAACCTTTAGTGGTTCCCTTGATCCTAGAGAATTCCTAGATTGGGCTGTCAAACTTGAGCAATATTTTGACTGGAGCCTAATGCCTGAGCACTCCAAAGTTAAGTTCACCCGTTGTCTTTTAGAGGGTACTGCTAGATTGTACTGGACAAATGTGGAAAGGAGCCTTGAGAATTTTGGTCGTCCACCTATTGAAAGATGGGATGAGATGTACCAAAAGCTAAAGGAAAAATATGTCCCACCCTATTATCAGACCAAGCTAGTTGATCAAACCATAGGTCTAGTACAAGGAAACCTCACCGTTACTGACTACACGACCAAGTTTGATGAGCTCCTTCTTAGGAGTGGTATGCATGAACTGCCCCATGTCACCCTTAGCAGATATAAGAATGGGCTTAGGTCTGAGATCAAAAAGGGGATGACCTACTACCACATAGACTCTGTAGAAACTGCCTATCAAAGAGCCTTAGAGGTAGAAGAAAACTTAAGAGATGCCTTTAGGAAAGAGGTTGATTCCTCTAGATCATACTCCAAGCCACCTACACCTACACCCAATTCCTCTAGCTCTCACCCCAAGGCACCTACATCAACACCCTCTAGACCTAGATCTGTCCTAGAACCAAGTAGAGTCACTTGCCATGCTTGTCACCAAGTAGGACATTACATGAAAGATTGTCCCAAGAGAGTCCTATACTTAGGTGAAGAAAAACATGAGGAGACCTATGAGTAGAACCACGAAGAAAACCATAACCCCGACTCTGGATGTGTAGTATTTGAAGAGTTAACTTATGATAGTGGTGAGGAACAATCGCAAGACACCTTAGGAGTAGTTAGGTGCACCCTCATCAAGCCTACCCCAACTGAGGACTGGCGTAGGACAAGTATTTTTCACACCTACACGAAATGCAATGGCAACATGTGCAAAGTAGTGATAGATGGGGGAAGTAGTCTCAACGCGGTTTCTCATTCAGCCCTAGTAAAGTTTAACCTTAAGGCTGAATCGCACCCTAGCCCCTATAGCATATCCTGGGTCAACCAGTCTAGTGTTCCTATTACTCACAGATGCTTAGTGCCCCTTCAATTTGCCATCTACCAAGGAAAGATCTGGTGTGACGTTGTTACCATGGACGTTGCCCAAGTCTTACTCGGTCGTCCTTGGCTATTTGACATGGATGTTATCCACTACGGTCGGACTAACACCTACGTCTTTAGCCATGAGGGACAAAAGATCAAGTTGAAGCCATCAATGCCTAAAGAACTTAAGGCCTCCATGAACAAGGGTAGGATAGATGAAGCCAAACCCCCTAATCCTACCATCAAGCTCATAAGGACCCAGACCATAATCGAGGAACATTTAGAGGATCCTAATCCAAGATCCAAACCATTCATGCAACTGCCTTTGATTCAGGATACCCCCATTGAAACTAAGGGATCCCACCCCTTTGAGCCTATAGAATCCCTAGAATCCCTTCGGTCTAACCCTAAGGAACTACATGAACCACCCACAGGGATAGCCCAGCCTAACCCTAAGGAGTCACCCAAGCCACCCAAAGGGATAGACCAACCAAAAGATTCTCACCTCAACTTGAGTGACATTTTAAGGATCCAAAACCTTCAACCAGAGATAGAGCCTCCCAAGGAAATCTTAGGACCAACCCTAAACCCACTAGAGTTTCCCAAGTTAGGAGTTGACCTTTACCCTAAGTCCACTAGCCAACCTCATGACTTAGGAATCTTGGAGCCTCACCCCCTGAACTTTAAATCTTGTTTTGAAGTGTCTAGTCCTGAAATTCTAGGGCAAAATAATATTGAGAATCTTGCTTTGTCTTCCCTACATAACACTGAGCCCATTGATTTTATCTTACCAAGCCAACATAGTAACATAGGGAAGCTTTATCCCAAGTGTACTAGCAAGCATGATTTGGAAAGGTATTCCACTATATGAGGCATTGGAAAGACTAGTTGTTTTGAAGCTACCCCTGCTGAACTGATTGATTCTTGGTATCCCATTCCATATCAAGAAAGTGAGCCTCAACCAACCTCCCATGATCACTTGATTGTGGCTATCCTTGAGGATCGAACCCAATTCACCTTTGACAAGGTACAATTCTCTTACCTAGTCAAGTATGTCAACAGTGATGAAGGTTGGCTCTCCGAGGAAGAGCTCACCATGGTTGCTCCAGATCTACTCCAAGGGTACAAGGATAATTCTCCGGAGGAAAATTCTTCCCACCCGGGGAGAATTGATGGAGGACCAGCCCCTGCCCCACATAAGTTGCATAGGGCCAGGAAGAAGCCCTCCAAAAATGGCTTCCCCTCCTAGGGCCCCTTGTTCCATTTTCTCCTTACTTGCATATTTCCTTATTTGCACTTTCCATATTTGCAATTTGCTTTGGTTGAATAAATTTTACTTCTAGTGCATCATGTAGTTTTGCATGCTAGGATAGTATCTTGCATTTGCAACTAACATGGCAGGTTAGGGTTAGCTGAAAGAGACAATTAGGAGCTCAGCTCAAGTCACTCAACTAGTGGAGCTCCCAATTTGGAAAGAGAGCACTTCAACTACTTCAACCCAAAGACTTCAAGATGGAGTTGCTTGCAATTAAGTCAACATCCCTTCCAAAACAAGCCAAGGCACCAACCATGAGAGAAGGAATCGAATTCAACCCACACTTCCCAATTTGCGCCAAAGATACCAAAGATCAAATCAAGATCCACAAATCATGGGATCCCCATCTAGATCCCCAATTTGTGGAAACATCTATGGAAATCTCTTAGCCGCCAAGCTCTTGAAGGAAGGATTTCGAATTTCAAATGGATTCAATAAAAGGGATTCGAAAGCAAGGAAGAATTCAGCCCACACTTGCCAATTGCGCCAACCATCAATCAAGATCCACAATTTGTGGAACCCAATCGCTTTGTCATCAAAGCAAACAAGGAAAGAGACCAAGGAAACCTTCGGCCACAAGAAAAATCAACCAAAAACAATAAGAAGTCGAATTCAAAAATCAGCCACTAAAAGGAAGGATCAAATGAAGACATCAATGCTGAATTTTTCTTACTTCTTTTGTAATTTCGCCAAGGGTAAAATGTCACCCTTACCCTTGGCCCTAATCAGCCTATAAGTTGTATTTCTCTTTCTTTTGTCGAGTAGTTGCCTAGTGAAAAAAAATGGTGTTTGCAATGGTCCTTGTGTCGCCAAATACCTCTCTTCTTCCCCTCTTCTAAAGGGCCGAGCCCTTCCCTTCCCCTCTTCTCCTTCTCCCCTCTAATCTTCCATTCATCTAAAAGCCTTGAAGGTCCTTTCACTTCCTTTGACGAGACTTCAAGGAAGATCCACCACACTTTGATCTCGGAAAGCATTAGAAGGCTCCTTGGAAGCTTCATCACTCTCGGCCATCATGAAGAATGACATCAAGAAGACACCTCTTTGGCTAAGTTCCTTCCCCTCACCCTCTTTTTAATTCTAGAACTTATTCCTACACTAACCTTGTTGTTTCTTGAAGGATGATACAAGGATTTGGAGGTTCTCTTGGCGCAAGACACTCTTCTTCCACCCCCCCCCCCTTTTAAATTAGATAGTCCTTAATCTTGTTAGCAAGAGAATTTGGGAGCCTAACTCCCCTCTTGACTTCTCTTTGATTGTTGGACAATTAAACTTTGTTTAAACTCACCCACGCATGTGTGGGCCTTGAATGTTTGCATGTGTGTAAGCTCATAGGGCCCTACTTCATTGCCATCAACCATTGGACCGGTGAAGAACGGGAAGGTGACCCCTTCTATTCTCAAGGGGTCCAAGGTGAGTTTTAACTTTCAAGTCATTTCTTTCCTTGCAAGTAGTTTTAAAGTAATTATAGTTTCGGTTTTCTTTACTATTAAAATACCAAAAATATTTTGCAACCTCGGTAGAGTAAATCTCGGATTTTATTATAAAATACAAAAAAAAAATGTTTTCTCAAAGCATTGTTTGCATGCACCTTTTGTCCTGTGTTTGCCCCCTACATCAGGAGGTCATAACGGTTGTCATTGAGCATGTCACGACCCATGAGAAGGTCAATGGACAGACATAGGATTTGCCCCTTCCTTAGGGAAGTATGATATCCATGGAGCTCCTCTATGGTTCTATGACTGAGAGTGTATGGTCATACCCAGGTAAGAACCTGTTTTAGTCATAGCCATGTGATTGGATGAAAACAAGTGGTGACACACTTGTCCAATCGGATATCAGTTCGGCAAAGAGACTGTAATGCATCTGTACCTAGTTGCGATGATGGGGATGTCGATGTCGATATCCATTTCAATGACCTGGTTAGCAGCGATGCACTGCTAGGTGCCACTCACTGCTTGTGATGACCTTTGGTCAGCACTACCAGCGTCAAAGGAACCTACAGGGTCACACACCTTGATACTTGAGTTCTCGTATTGATCGGGAAGCCTTATGATCGAGTTATTGGATAACTCGGATCTAATTGGGAGATTTCATCAGCGCCAATGGGCCTGATGAGATGGAAGAATATTATTGGAGCCAAACTTCATTTTTGGTAGGTTGACCCGTATTTGACTATGGTTGGTCACATTTGGATTAGGGTTGCATTGGATTGGATCCAAGTGCTTAATCAACCCATGTAATGGAGTTTGGGCTAGCTCATTATCCAATGAGGCCCAATAATAAGTTGTCATGAAGAGAAGAATGGCTAAAAGGGTATAATGGGGACAAATCTTCTCCCCTAGGTGCCTATGGGCATAATGGGGAGAAGTGGCACAATTTGCTTCATAAGGAAGCAATTGGCGCCCCCCCCCCCCCCTTATCCCTTATGGTATGAATGCCTATATAGCATTGCTTGGGGCGCAAGGCAAGGCCTTGGCGCACAAAGAAAGGCATGGGCACAAAAGGAATGGTTGAATGAGAATTATGGAAATGTCTTGGAGACTTTCCTTGTCTCAAACCTTCTCATCCTAGCCGCTCACTTGTCTTGATCCTAGCCTTTCATAAACCGCCTCTTGCCCTATAAAAGAGCACCTAGCCGACCCCTCTTATGAGTGATTAATCCTTGAAGGCGTGAACACAAGAAGAGGGGTGAGTGCTAGGAGCAAGGGCGCACCTTCCTTCTTCCATAGCCGCGAGTTTCTCCTTCCTTTCCTCTTGGCGTAAGGAGCTTTGGTGCTTGGCGGCTTGGCTTGTTTCCTTCTTCTCTTGGCGCATCTTTTCTCTTGGTGGCGCAAGTGAAGTGGAGAATCTCCCTAAGGCTTTGATCTTCTTCCCGAGGCTAGCACCGGGCGTGGAAGAAGAGAACTCAAGAGATCCGTGTGTGTGAGACTGCAGAGGGCGCACACATGGGCGCCTACATCGGCATCACTCCAAATCGCTCTTAAGGTATTTCTTAACTCATCATGTCGACTCCCTTGCTTGCGATCTTCACTGGGTTTTTGGGACCGGCCTGTTTCGGGGACATTCTTCCGCTGTGCAATATGTATGTCTATGACTCTGAAAATTGTAAAATGTCCCCGGGGTTTCCCAACAGTATGGGCGGAGGATCTGGCTCATGAGGCGCATGAACGTGGACGGCGCGTTGGTGAGGCCAAAGGGCATCACCAACCACTCGTAGAGACCATCCTTCGTCCTTAAGGCCGTTTTCCATTCATCGCCTTCACGGATGCGGACTTGATGGTAGCCGCTCCGAAGGTCCAGCTTGCTAAGCCAACAAGCACCCGAGATAAGGTCTAACATGTCATTTAAGCGCGGGATGGGTAAACGGTACTTGACGGTGATGTGATTGATTGCCCGTTTATCAATACACATCCGCCAAGAACCATCCTTCTTAGGGGTAAGAAGGGCCAGGACGGCGCAGGGGCTAAGGCTCTCACGGATGAAGCCTTTGGACATAAGGTCGTCCACTTGCCGCTTGAGCTCGTCGTGCTCGATCGGGTTGAGACAGTGATGGGGCAAGTTGGGCAAGGACGCACCGGGGACGAGGTCAATGATGTGCTGGATGTCACGTTCCGGGGGCAAACCTATGGGGAGGTCCACTGGGGAGATGTCATTGAATTCCTCTAACAAGGCGGTGACCTAGGTCGGCAAAGGGTCCGGTGGAAGTGAGGGTATGGGAGAGACCTCGCGGACCATGAGGGCATAGACCACATTGGTCTCCTGGGCCTCATGGACAAGGGAAGCGGGGCGAATATAGGCGACTACCTTGGGCGCAGGCGGGGCTGGGGGTAGGGGTGTGATGACACCCTTGGACGAGGAAGCCCGCAACTCCTTAGGCGGAGCCAGGGTCAAGCAAATCTTACGTCCCCCGTGGTAGAAGACGTAGGTGTTCGAGCGAGTGTAGTTGATCATATCGCGGTCGTAGGGCCAAGGGCGACCTAAGAGGACGTGGGCGACGTCCATGGAGGTGACGTCGCACCACACCTTCTCTGAGTAATCACCAAAATAGATGGGGATCTGGCATCGGTGGGTGATAGGAAGGCTGGACGTGTCCACCCATGCGATCGAGTAGGGTCAGGAGTGCGGCTAAAGGGTGAGACCGAAACGGGTGACCGCTGTCCATGAGACAACGTTAAGGCTGCTGCCTCTGTCAAGCACAATCTTGCACGAGTGTCCGTTACACTTAATATAAGTGTAGAAGATGCTCGTGCGCTTCCAGTCTTCGGACGGAGGGGGGGTATGGACAAGAGTGCAGCGGACAACGCCCAAGGTGGGTTGAGGGCTTGACTCCTCATCGGAGTAACAGTGAGGGCCGACTTCTTGGATCACAGTGCAGGGGGTCCCCTTCAAGAGGGAGCGAAAAACCCTAATGGGCGCATGTGTTTCAACGCAGCGGAAATAAGGGTTTTAGGGATCATTAGCATGATATATGATCAACTATGAAAAATCGATTGCAAAATGCCAATAAGATTCATACCATCGCCATCTATGGATGAAGTGTTGGAAGCAAAAACCGAAAGGGGTCTTCTCCCTAGTCGACGCACACACGATGAAGAATGGCCTCTCCTTGTCGTCTTTGTGCTAGCAAAGCTTCAAGGGTCCTTTGCGCATGGAGGAGATGAGATCCTTGGGCTTGGCGAAGAAGAAGTTCCTCTACACTCGTCAAGACTTTTGTCACACGAGAAGGGAGGAGATGACGTCCGAAGTTGATGATCGACAAGGGAGTAAACACGTTGTAATCAACGTGGGCGTTGCTATCCAAAAATAGTAACCCATTACTCACTTCGGTTATGCGTTCACATGAAGTGAACCGCAACCCTCTTCTCCCATTCGAACCTTTGAACCAAGCGCTCATAACATGAGCCGGTTCAAGTGACTTTGGTTCAAGACCAAATCGGCCCAAGCAATGGTCGATCTTATTGAACCACAAGGTTCAAGATCACCGTTGATCTCTCGATGCTCTAGATCTCACTGATCTAGCATCATAACTCTCGATCGAAGCTTACCGATCTAAAGCCCTAATCAATCAAACATGATCAGACCAGATCTCACTCTCAATCAGAGTTTAACACCCCTTTAAACTGAACTAAACAATTCAGTCCACACGATCTGACTTAAAGAAGCCATATCATCAAATTGTGCGACCCTAAGGGTTTCCTTTAAATGTCGGTAACGATAACTCACGTTATCACGATCAGTGAGGGGTATCTAGCAACACATCACTGTCTCCCGATATAAAGGAAAGAGTCTTCCAAGACTTCACCCAAACCACAGCACAAGTGTGAATCCAATTCACTAGGCATGCATACTTCCTTTGCCACTTGATGTTCTTATTGGACAAGCCTGTCAAGCTTGTAACTCCAATATGATGAGCATGATTAGATCAGATGAACACTGTCACCTGGGTATGGCCATACACTCTCTCAATCATCTCATCCAGGGGGGGCCCTTATAGAACATCACACTCCTTAAACAAGGAGACGGCAATCCTATGTCTATCACTAGTGTCCTAACCTGACTCAAGCTCATCATCCAAGATAGTCTATAATCATTATGTTTCAAATGATATTGAACTACCTCAAAACAATGACAATCATCATTTAGAAAACACAAGTGATCTCAAGTCAGAGGAAATGTGCCACTTGTCGCAATCAAGGAATATTCACATTGTGACAAACAATTGAACATCCTAGTAGGGTCTGTCCAGTACATCCCATGTACCCATGAGTCTACATCTTATTCCATGCTCGAAGCATCCTATAAGATTAGAACACATATTAGTCTTAACCATATCAAGGCTGTCTCATGTTCACCAAGATACATCGACCAAGGACATAATAGCATGTCAGCCCAGCTGAACAGCTTTGAGACATTATTCAGAAGAACATATATTGCAGCAGACAATGTAGCTAACTGAATAACAACCATGCCTTTATAAACATATGAGTTTATTACATGATACTTGTTACACTCCCATAGGCTTCAAACATTAGCCTTAAGGGCATACCCCAACAATCTCCCACTTGCACTTAATCTAATGGTTGAGGAATCTCAAACCCATATTATTACAGTGCTTCTCATGCTTCTGCTGCGCCAGAGGCTTGGTAAGCGGGTCTGCCAGATTGTCATCTGTATGAACCTTGCATACTTTGATCTCGCCACGATCAATGATCTCCCTGATCAAATGAAACCGTCTCTGTATGTGCTTGGACTTCTGGTGCGACCGTGGTTCCTTTGCTTGTGCAATTGCTCCAGTGTTATCACAGAAGATAACCAAAGGATCTGCACTCGAAGGAACGACACCAAGTTCTCTCACGAACTTACGAATCCACACTGCCTCCTTGGATGCTTCCGAGGCTGCAACATACTCGGCTTCTGTTGTGGAATCAGCAACAGTTGACTGTTTGAAACTCTTCCACACCACTGCTCCACCATTCAAGCTAAAAACATAGCCTGATTGCGATCGGAAATCATCCTGGTCAGACTGGAACGAAGCGTCAGTATATCTTTCAATACTGAGTTCTTCCTGACCACCATATATCAAGAACATATCTTTGGTCCTCCGCAGATATTTTAAGATGTTCTAGACTGCAATCCAGTGCGCCATACCTGGATTACTCTGGTAACGACTGGTCACGCTTAATCCGTAAGCGACGTCTGGGCGAGTACACAACATCGCATACATAATGGATCCAATAGCCGAAGCATAAGGCGTATTGTCCATTTCATCTTTCTCAGTCTGTGTTTGTGGACACTGACTCTTCGAAAGACTCAGACCATGTCTGACTGGAAGATATCCTCGTTTAGAATTCTCTAAATGAAATCTTTCCAGGACTTTATCGATGTAAGTACTCTGGCACAGCCCGAGAAGCCTCTTAGATCTATCCCTGTAGATCTTCACACCTAACACATAGGCTGCTTCTCCTAGATCTTTCATCTGGAAACATTTCCTCAGCCATGCCTTAACAGCATGCATTTCAGGAATGTCATTTCCAATGATCAAGATGTCATCGACGTAGAGGACTAGGAAAGTAATTACGCTCCCACTAAACCTCTTATATACACACGGGTCATCCTCGTTCTTGATGAAACCAAATTCAGTAACTGATTCATCAAAACGAATATTCCAGCTTCTCGATGCTTGTTTAAGTCCATAAATGGACTTCTTTAACTTGCATATTTTATGACGATCTGCTGGATTAGTGAAACCTTCAGGTTGTGTCATATACACATCCTCATCCAGATTTCCATTAAGGAAAGCTGTTTTCACATCCATCTGCCAGATCTCATAATCGTAATATGCAGCTATCGCAAAAAGAATCCGAATAGACTTAAACATGGCTACAGGTGAGAAAGTTTCATCATAATCTATCCCGTAGATTTGTTTGAAACCTTTCGCAACTAGCCTGCCTTTATAGGTAACCACGTTACCATCCATGTCAATCTTCTTCTTGAAGATCCATTTACAGCCTATAGGGATTACTCCCGGAGGCGGATCAACCAAATCCCAGACTTGGTTATCTGACATGGAGTCCATCTCGGCGCGCATAGCTTCAAGCCATCTCGCTGACTCCGGTCCACTGACCGCATCCGCATAAGTGAGGGGTTCATCATTGTCAATGATGTAGACTCCGTCATAGCGCTCAGGCTGTCGACGGATCCTACCCGATCTTCGCGGTTCCCGTGATATCTGAGCCTCAGGTTGTTCAATAACCTGTTCTACCGGCTCAGGCTCATCCAACTCTGCTTGAGCACTTTGTCCTTTCTCTGGATTCTCATCCAGTTTTATTTCTCTCCCACTGGCCTCTTGCAGAAGAAACTCCTTCTCAAGAAATATGGCCGTACGAGCAACAAAAACCTTGTTCTCCTTGGGATCGAAGAAATAATAACCCTTAGTTTCCTTAGGGTAACCGACAAAGATACATTTCTCAGATCTGCTCTCTAGTTTCCCAGAGGCGAGCTTTTTGACATAAGCTTCGCAACCCCAGATCCTGATAAATGTCAAGCTTGGCTGTTTCCCATACCATAACTCATATGGCGTCTTTGAAACTGCCTTGGATGGCACCCGGTTTAGTACCTTTGCAGCTGTTTCCAGTGCAAAACCCCAAAAGGAGTATGGAAGAGTAGCCTGACTCATCATAGAACGAACCATATCTAGTAACGTTCTATTTCTCCTCTCGGACACACCATTCCATTGCGGTGTTCCTGGTGGAGTGAGCTGTGAGATAATGCCACACTCTTTTAGATAGTCAGTAAATGCATGACTTAGGTATTCACCACCTCGATCTGAGCGAAGTGCCTTGATATTACGGCCTAGCTGATTTTGTACTTCATTTTTGAACTCTTTGAACTTGTCAAAAGATTCACTTTTATGTCTCATCAGATAGACATAACCATATCTACTGAAATCATCAGTAAAGGTAATGAAGTACTGATAGCCACCTCTGGCATGTTTACTAAATGGCCCACACACATCACTGTGTATAAGGTCAAGTAAACCTGAAGCCCTTTGACCTTTGTGAGGAAAAGGTGACTTCGTCATTTTACCCATTAAACAAGCCTTGCATGTATCAATCTCCTTGTAGGAGAATGATCCCAGCAGTCCATGATGATGCAACCGCTTAATGCGTTTCTCGTTAATATGGCCTAAACGACTATGCCATAGCAAGGTGCTGTCATCAGCATACTTGGCTTTCTTGATATCAACGTTCTGTATAGAACATTCCATGTCCAACATGTATAACCCATTGCTAATTGAACCAGTTGCATAAACAATATTATCTAAAGACAAAACACACTTTGAAATATTGCATTCAAAGGAAAATCCCTTCCTGACAAGAGCAGGAATGGAGATAATATTTTTAGTTATACTGGGAACAAAGTAACAACTGTTTAGTTCTAATACAATTCCAGATGGTAAAGAAATGAAGTAGTCTCCTACAGCAACAGCAGCAACCCGTGCCCCGTTTCCAACGCGTAGGTCCACCTCATGCTGTCCCACCTGCCTTCTTCTCTTGAGTTCCTGCACATTTGAACAAATGTGAACTCCACATGCAGTGTCCAACACCCATGATATAGAAGAAGAAAACATGACTTCAGTCACGAATATACCTGAGCCAGAAGCAAAGCTTCCCCTCTTGTCTCCTTGGAGCGCTTTACAGTCCTTTTTCCAGTGACCCAGCTGGCCACAGTGGAAACACCTGTATTCCTTAGACCGCTTGACCTTCTGCTTCAGAGCCTTGCTGTAATTCTTGACAGGGGCCTTGCCCTTCTTCCCCTTCTTCTTGTTCCTTGAAGGAACCATTAAGACAGAGGTTGAAGGCTTACCCTTCAGAGTCTCCTCAGTGGTCAAGAGCATATTCAGCAGCTCTGCCGGAGTACAATCGATTTTGTTCATATTAAAATTAATAATGAACGCGTCGAATGAAGGCGGGAGAGACTGCAGAATAATGTCCACAGCAAGCTCCTGGTTGATGGTATGCCCCAGTTTCTCTAGAGCCTCCTTGTGCCCAATCATCTTGAGCACGTGAGCTCCCACTGGGCTCCCTTCAGCCAGTTTGCTCTGAAAGAAGAGCTTCGTCAAATTATAGCGTTCAGTCCTCGCCTGTGCAGCATACAGCATCTTGAGGTTCGCTATAATCTGTATAGCCGACATATCCTCATGCTGACGCTGCAGCGGTGGCGTCATAGACGCTAGCATCAGGCAAGCGACATCAATGCTATCATTGACGTGCTTTTCATAGGCTTCCCGAACCACCCTTGCGGCGTTCGGAGCGGGCTGCGGCGGTATCGCCGTCTTGAGGACATACAGTTTCCTCTCTGCCTTAAGAATAATCTTAAGGTGTCCAAACCAGTCAGAGAAGTTTGGCCCAGCAAACTTCTCCCTTTCCAGTAGGGATCGCACATTGAAGTTCATGGTGTTCGTTGCTGCAGGTATCTACAACAATGCAAGAACAGCAAGGTCAGTATCAATGTATAAGAATCAATCAGGACTTAAGAAAGATTCTTTTTCTCACTATTTTATCAGGCGTGAAAAATCCAGCAAAACAGCCCGAAAGAGTAGAACTCTTTTAGTGAGATGGGATCCAGATTTCATACTTGGTCTCCGCGTCCCGCTCAGGCGAGATAAGATGCACAGAGAGTACAAGCACTAGTTTCTGGTAGGCATTCCCTGCCGATCGCCAACCCGTGCGATTCCCCTTCATCTGGGCAATCCAGCAGACTGTGCCAACTGAGTTGGTACAACACAGTCTCTGATCCCACAGATGGCTGCCTCCATGTGCTACCATATGCGCCACATATGTAGACTACACGGTCAAGCTGACCCAACCTACTCCCTGGACCACCATGTGCTATGCTGAGCAACGAGAAGGGATAAATCCCTGCTCTGTAACACACAGGTGTAATCCCGCACCGTCTGAAGATAGATGGACGTGCCCACTGAGTGGGTACAACACGGCTCCAACGATAATCAGAACAGTGAGGTTTCGCGTCAGAAGGCATTCGAGCTTGATATTTTTAGCGTTGGATTTTAACGGTCTTTTATCTTCTTTTTCTATCATACAATCCCTATGGTGATAGCAGAAGATAAATTTAATCATGCAATTCTAATATTAACAAATAAAAGAAAGCATGTATCTTATGTGGTAAAAGCCCATAGCCCTAGTGAGACCTTAACCTAGCTTAAGTCTACACTTGCTCTTCATGGGTCTTTTGCTGCTCATCTGGCCCAAGCAGGGCCCTAGCGCCGTTTGCAGCACTGGTGCGCCCACCAGGAATTTGCGCCAGGTCCTAGGTTCGAACCCTAGACCTTCCACCTGGTCCAGCCACTGCTGCATGCGCTTCTGCCAAGTGTGCATTGTGCTCTTGTCTAATTAAATTACAATTTAACTATCTAGACAAGAGTGACACGCAGGTCACTTTCACATTATAAATTAATCAAAATTGTGATTCGCAGATCACAAAAATAAAATTAATTTACAACAATTAATCCCAGGCTCGCAGGCCCCAGCACAGCACACATTAATAACGGGCAGCCCACATAAGACTAAATAGACAAACATATGCATCAATCAAGAATCATGTGATCCATACATAAAAATTAAAATTTTTCGAAAACCCCTTGGGATCAATTTTAATTTTTCCTTATTTCCCCTACAACCTTACAACGGTCCATTACTAGGGATCCACTCAACCAACCTAGTCAGATCCACTACCCTTGCATGCACCAAGTCCTAACTGACTTGAGTTGACCATAAGGTCAACCATGCATGCGCCAGGGCTGAACGACCACACAGAGGTCTGGCAAGCGGGCGTGACCCCGGGCCTAACTCAGATGCGTTCATTAGTCGTCTCAATCAGACATCGCTACACACCTGTCTGCAGTCGACCTATAGCCACCATAGGCTTGCGCCGAGGTGCTAACTGGTCGACCCATTCAGGCTGTCAGATAGTCTGATCAGACATTCTGGATCTAACCTAGGGGTGACTTCAACCCTAATAACCCGTCTAAGGGTTTACAGTAGGCGGCTTAGATCTAAGGTGATACGCGCAAGAGATATAAGTTTTTGATAAAAACTCTATAACAAGTGCCAAGGCATCATACATGCGTAACACATAAACTTACATCATGCGCAACCTTACAACATGCGTCAACTACAAGTAAAGGTTCGCATGTATTCTAGATCTAGCAAGATGGCGCATACAAGGATCACAAATCATAGCAAACATATTATCATGCGATTTAGCCTGCTCTGATACCAATTGCAGGGGGTCCCCTTCAAGAGGGAGCGAAAAACCCTAATGGGCGCATGTGTTTCAACGCAGCGGAAATAAGGGTTTTAGGGATCATTAGCATGATATATGATCAACTATGAAAAATCGATTGCAAAATGCCAATAAGATTCATACCATCGCCATCTATGGATGAAGTGTTGGAAGCAAAAACCGAAAGGGGTCTTCTCCCTAGTCGACGCACACACGATGAAGAATGGCCTCTCCTTGTCGTCTTTGTGCTAGCAAAGCTTCAAGGGTCCTTTGCGCATGGAGGAGATGAGATCCTTGGGCTTGGCGAAGAAGAAGTTCCTCTACACTCGTCAAGACTTTTGTCACACGAGAAGGGAGGAGATGACGTCCGAAGTTGATGATCGACAAGGGAGTAAACACGTTGTAATCAACGTGGGCGTTGCTATCCAAAAATAGTAACCCATTACTCACTTCGGTTATGCGTTCACATGAAGTGAACCGCAACCCTCTTCTCCCATTCGAACCTTTGAACCAAGCGCTCATAACATGAGCCGGTTCAAGTGACTTTGGTTCAAGACCAAATCGGCCCAAGCAATGGTCGATCTTATTGAACCACAAGGTTCAAGATCACCGTTGATCTCTCGATGCTCTAGATCTCACTGATCTAGCATCATAACTCTCGATCGAAGCTTACCGATCTAAAGCCCTAATCAATCAAACATGATCAGACCAGATCTCACTCTCAATCAGAGTTTAACACCCCTTTAAACTGAACTAAACAATTCAGTCCACACGATCTGACTTAAAGAAGCCATATCATCAAATTGTGCGACCCTAAGGGTTTCCTTTAAATGTCGGTAACGATAACTCACGTTATCACGATCAGTGAGGGGTATCTAGCAACACATCACTGTCTCCCGATATAAAGGAAAGAGTCTTCCAAGACTTCACCCAAACCACAGCACAAGTGTGAATCCAATTCACTAGGCATGCATACTTCCTTTGCCACTTGATGTTCTTATTGGACAAGCCTGTCAAGCTTGTAACTCCAATATGATGAGCATGATTAGATCAGATGAACACTGTCACCTGGGTATGGCCATACACTCTCTCAATCATCTCATCCAGGGGGGCCCTTATAGAACATCACACTCCTTAAACAAGGAGACGGCAATCCTATGTCTATCACTAGTGTCCTAACCTGACTCAAGCTCATCATCCAAGATAGTCTATAATCATTATGTTTCAAATGATATTGAACTACCTCAAAACAATGACAATCATCATTTAGAAAACACAAGTGATCTCAAGTCAGAGGAAATGTGCCACTTGTCGCAATCAAGGAATATTCACATTGTGACAAACAATTGAACATCCTAGTAGGGTCTGTCCAGTACATCCCATGTACCCATGAGTCTACATCTTATTCCATGCTCGAAGCATCCTATAAGATTAGAACACATATTAGTCTTAACCATATCAAGGCTGTCTCATGTTCACCAAGATACATCGACCAAGGACATAATAGCATGTCAGCCCAGCTGAACAGCTTTGAGACATTATTCAGAAGAACATATATTGCAGCAGACAATGTAGCTAACTGAATAACAACCATGCCTTTATAAACATATGAGTTTATTACATGATACTTGTTACACTCCCATAGGCTTCAAACATTAGCCTTAAGGGCATACCCCAACACACAGGTGGGCCGCAAGGAACAGGGGGTCAAGAGTCGCGTCGTTCAGGTGCGATGTGCAATGAACGGCGGGGGCAGTCCCGGTTGAAGTGACTGGTTTGGTTACAGTGGTGGCAAGGTCCCGGGGGAACGGCGGCAAGGGGTGCCTTACCCCTGTCCTCCCAAGTCAAGCGAGGAAGGGGTGTCTCACGAGGTGCATCCTGGGGGGGACGACGACGACCAGCAGGGCTAGGACGTTGCGGTGCCTCGAGACGAGGGAGAGGGACAGGCACTGGAAGCGCGTAAGTAGTCCGATGAGCGGGGAAAGCCTCAGTACGATGGGTGTACAATCTGAGGTCCTACACGACCTCGCGAGCATGGTGTAGGACAAGGAGGATCGTGTCAAGGTCATTGGAGGGTAACGCGCGCCGAATCTCCTCGCGGAGACTGTTGAGGAACCGAGACAGGGTAAAGGCGGGATCCTCCTTAAGGTTGCAGCGGATACCAAGCTCGTCAAAATGAGTGTGGTATGCATCCACGGTGTTGGACCCTTGGGAAATGACAGAGTACGAATCGAGGAGGCGCTGTCTATAGGTGGGGGGCACATACTTTTCCTTAAGTCGGTAGCATATCTCCTCCCACCTCGTAGTGGGGGGAAGATGTTGGTCTACTAATTGGCACCCGACATTCGTCCAATACAACCGAGCAGGGCCGGTTAGCAAGAGACGGACGTAACTGACTTTAAGGTGTTCGGACATGGCGCTCCATTCGAAATAGTTATCGACAGCGACAGCCCAATCTAGGAAGACCTGAGGGTCGAGACTACCGTTGAAAATCGGGGGGTCAATGCGCGTCAGCCGTCGGACCTCGTCGTCCTCACGACTACGCGGAACAAGGCGACGTGGGTGAGGAGCATCCTCAGCCCATGCGGACTCATTGGCAAAGGGATTAAAGTGTGGTGACTCGTTGGCGTGCATACGCAGCGGGGCCAACGGAGGTGGGATACTAGCAGGGGGCTGGCCCTCGGCGGGCTTAGCTCGGATTTCCATGACTTGGTCTGTCAGGTGTTGGACCGACGTCATGAGGCACTGAAACATGGCTTCCATCGCTTCTAAACGTATGGACAGTGATTCAACCTACTCTACCCTAGGTGGAGTACGCTCTTCGGTCATAACGGGCACTTGGATAGGGGGTTGTTGATATGGAGTTCCTGATCTAGTAGTCATGATGTAGGAAATGCGAATGGATGCTGAAATAAAGCCGAAGAAACTGAATGGAATGCACCGAGAGACTGGCGAAGCTACACAGAAGTTAGCTTCAAACCTGGCTCTGATACCCAAATTTGACGCAGCGAATGTATAGGTAGGTTCCTTAGAGCAATACTCTACGATGGGGGAACTATGATGCGGAAATCCAGGAGGGGGTCTTGAGATGATAGAAGAGAAAGCGCGTACGATCGAAAAAAAAACCCGCGGAGAAAACCGATAGAAACAGTGCAAGATGTATCTTGAGCAACACTCGGAGCGATAAGAAACCACAGATGGGAACTATAATGAAAATACTCAACTCAATCGCGAAAGCCAATTTCTTTTGCAAGCCCACTCGCACACCCTTCACGATGCTATGGCGACTGCCCAAGCTTACTCGTCCAAGACGCAAACGCAGCAAGATGAAAACGCAAAGGACCCAGCGCCCAAGCGGGGTTCGCCGGGTGTTTTGATTGAAAGCTGAAAGAAAAACGTACAATGAGGAGTCGAGGGAACTCTAGGTGAGCTCCTCGGAGTTTTGCTGGACCTAAGGCCTTGCAAGGGAAGGCGCAAACTACAACAAGAACTAACTAAGACACACAGTCCTCCGCCCTCTTTTATAGATCTAGAAGGGACATATCCTTTGACAGATGACAGGACACACCTTTTGACAGTTGAAGGGACACATCCTTTGACAGTTGAAGGGACACGTCCTTTGACAGATGAAGGGACACATCCTTTGACTATTAATCTCATTACTAGATAGAGATTGTAGTCAAATCAAACTTGCTGACTTTTCCAAAGAGTACTTCGAAGAGGTGCGAGGATAATTACAACTGCAGGTGGTGGCTGTGGAAGGACTCGTCACACCCACAAAAAACGGTCCGAGGGGCGCGAAGATCGTTGCGAGCGACGAGTGGGGAAAATCACTACTTGAGGCTTTCTGGGGCTGAACACGGCCGGACCGTGCTCGTCGTCACGGCCGTGTTTGGCATCTGATTGCTGCGCCAAGACGGACACGGCCGGTGGCTTGGCCGTGTTGGCGATTTGCGAGTTCGTGACGGCTTGGCCGTGTTCAGGGCGGCAGATGGATTCTGAAGCTGGAATTTGTGGGGCATCTTCGTCACTTCCTGGGGAGTTCTCCCAAGCATCTTCGAGAGGCATGAGGCCTTCCCCATAGGCGTCTACAACTCTGTGCATGTATCCCGGGGGGGGGGGGGGGGGGAGGGGTGGGGGAAGAATTCTCCTCCGTAGAATAAAGTGGAGAGCTGTCGGTGGAGGGAGTGCCGGTGGGGAGGGGCGGATGATAGGGTAGGAGCTCGGCAATGTTGAAGACAAGGCTGCTGTGGGAGTCTGCTGGGAGGTCAAAGACGTAAGCATTGGATCCAAGCCGTCGTAGAACCATATAGGGACCGGCGCAGCGTGCATGCAACTTCCAATTGGCTCGCGATTTCAATCGCTCAGGGTGGAGTCGCACCATAACGTACTCACCAATCTCGAAGTGATGTGGCCTATGATGCACGTTGGCCTCAGCCGCATACCGGGTGTTGCTCAAGCGATTGTATAGGTAGGTTCCTTAGAGCAATACTCTACGGTGGGGGAACTATGATGCGGAAATCCGGGAGAGGGTCTTGAGACGAGAGAAGAGAAAGCGCGTACGATAAAAAAAAACCCGCGAAGAAAACCGATAGAAACAGTGCAAGATGTATCTTGAGCAACACTCGGAGCGATAAGAAACCACGGATTGGAACTATAATGAAAATACTGACCTCGATCGCGAAAACCAATTTCTCTTGCAAGCCCACGCGCACACCCTTCACGATGCTATGGCAACTGCCCAAGCTTACTCGTCCAAGATGCAAACACAGCAAGATGAAAACGCAAAGGACCCAGCGCCCAAGCGGGGTTCGCCGGGTATTTTGATTGAAAGCTGAAAAAAAAATGTACAAAGAGGAGTCGAGGGAACTCTAGGCGAGCTCCTCAGAGTTTTGCTGGACCTAAGGCCTTGCAAGGGAAGGCGCAAACTACAACAAGAACTAACTAAGACACACAGTCCTCCGCCCTCTTTTATAGATCAAGAAGGGACATGTCCTTTGACAGATGACAGGACACACCTTTTGACAGTTGAAGGGACACATCCTTTGACAGTTGAAGGGACACGTCCTTTGACAGATGAAGGGACACATCCTTTGACTATTAATCTCATTAATAGATAGAGATTGTAGTCAAATCAAACTTGCTGACTTTTCCAAAGAGTGCTTCGGAGAGGTGCGAGGATAATTATAGCTGCAGGTGGTGGCTGTGGGAGGACTCGTCACACCCACAAAAACGGTCCGGGGGGCGCAAAGACCGTTGCAAGCGACGAGTGGGGAAAATCACTACCTGAGGCTTTCTGCGGCTGAACATGGCCGGACCGTGCTCGTCGTCACGGCCGTGTTTGGCATCTGATTGCTGCGGCGAGAAGGACACGGCCGGTGGCTTGGCCGTGTTGGCGATTTGTGAGTTCGTCATGGCTTGGCCGTATTCAGGGCGGCAGATGGCTTCTGAAGCTGGAATTTGTGGGGCATCTTCGTCACTTCCTGGGGAGTTCTCCCAAGCATCTTCGAGTGGCATGAGGCATTCCCCATAGGCGTCTACGACTCCGTCACTTGTGTAACTTATCACAGTTTCGAGGTTGTCGATGACAACATTTATTCCGATGACTTATGTAGCAGTGATGCACTGCAAGGTGCCACTCTCTGCTTGTGATGATTAGGTCATCACTACCAACGTTTGAGTGGCCTATAGGGTCACACACCTAGATGCTAGGGACTCTAAATTGATAAGATAACCTCAAATTGAATCTATGGATGATTCGGAACTGTTTGGAAGTGTCATGCATCACTGATGCACATTATGAGTCGAGATGAGTCTTATAGACTTTAGTGATGCACATAATGAGTCGGGATGAGTCTTATAAACTTTAGTGATAAAGTTGACCATGGTTGACCTCTGGTGTCCTCCTTTGACTCTAATTAACTAAGTCTCAGTCGACGGGTGAAAACTCGTGTTTGCATTAAATTGATTCAATGGTTTAATGACTTGATCTAGATGGGCCCATAGCTGTTGGCACATGTATGAATATTTGATTCGGATTAAATGAAATAATTATTTAATTAATTCATTGCTTAAGTTGTGGGGCCACAACTAAACTCTATAAAAGCAGGGGCTAGGCATATACATGAAGACATCTCTCTTGATCTAAGCCCTAGCCTCCTAGACCTCTCCTCTCTCAACCCTAGCCACTACTCTCCTCCTTGTCGCCGCCCCTTGTGGTTGTCGCCCCTCTTGGTGATCAGCCCTTGTTGACGAAAGAAGAAGAGAAGAAGGCAGCCTCCTTCCTTAGCTCATCTCCTCTTTGGTTGGCACTTGAAGGAAGGAGAAATCTCTCCTTGTTGGTGCACCCTGTGGTGGCGCATTTTGGAGGACATCCTCGTGGGAAAAGTTCTAGGAGGTTGGCGCAAGCAAGAGGGATCACTCTCTTGGCGTGGATCTCTTCTCCCGAAGCTAGCATGTACATGGAGAAGAGGAGTCTCAAAGTAGTCCGTGTGGGGCGATTGCACGTCTCCATCATCGGCTTCCACAACCTCATATTTGCTAAAGGTATATACCCTATCACATCTGGTGTTGTGAAAGCAAAACTGGTTGCAGGTAAAGTAAAGGGAGAGACAAACAAGCTATGTTTTAGAGGTTACATTTTCTACTCTCCTAGAAGTTAGTTGTGTGATTTCTATCAAAATTATAAGACATACATGAAGAAAGACACTGAGATTCTTGTCATTAAAATTTTTCAAATTTACTTTTTATGATAATATCCCTATTATGAATCTAGTTGGAGAGCTCAAGATTCTCGTTTCTCAAATGGCAGAATTGTAATTTAATATTTCGAATTCAATCCAAATGGTAGCAACACTATCAAAGCCCCTTCGACTTGGAATGATTATAAAAGGAAAAATCTAACATTCTATTGAGACTTTAATAGTAGTGCCATTAATTACATACTTGCAAATTAAGTGTGAGAACCAAATCAGAAATGAACCGATTTTGGATTCAAGAGTGAACCAAGTCTATATTGCTTCAAACATGGGGAAATTCTTTGGTAGTCCTCAAAACAATCTTAATGTGAAGGCACTATATAAAAGAATGTAAACATTGGAAAAAATGTAGGTAAAAAAAGAATAAGACAAAAAAAATTCATTCCCTTTAAAAAATACGTAACCATAGGACCATTATGGTAGAGATAGAAAATAAATTGTATTTCGCTATGATTATAGAATTTCACATGGCTACTATTACTATGTTAAAAGATGTGGTTGGACTTTAGCCCCACTACACATATTTGCAATTACTAGATAATGTTTAAAATTTACAATAAACTAGATATGCCATGATGCTGCCAAGGTATGTTAGGTACTAGATATGCCGTGACGCTGCCAAGGTGTGTTAGGTACTATATATGCCACTAGCTAAGCTATTAATATGTTATCTATGAACTGCTACAAGGTGCTTCAAGGAGTTCAATTTGCAACATAAAAATAAAAATGAGCATTGAATACAACAATAATGAGTGCTCATAAAGCTTGTTCAACACATATAGAAGGCTTCAATCACACTTGAACTACAAGAGAAACAAAAGAAAATTGTAGAATCAACTTTCAAAGGCTTCACTAGGGAGTTTTGGCTTTAGTTCCACGATAAACTTTTTTGCTTCAACTGCTTAAACTAAAATTAAATAATTATTTTTTAAATTTTTATATTACAGTATCATTTTATTAAAAAAATAATTTTTTTCAAATGTATAAATATACTAAGAAATCAATTCAGTTGAAATCGAACCAAATAGAACTTAAAATTTTTCATTTTGTTATATACCAATTTTTTATAAAATTAGTTTAATTTGGGTTTTAATCAAATTCTCAAAATAATAGTCATGTTGAACTGAACTGGTTTGTTTCCATTCAGGTTGACCCAAATGGAAAGCCCTACCTTTGCGAATCAATCAATACCATAATTATTATTTATTTTATTTATTTTGGAGGTTGTGTGTGAATAATTTTAACAATTGAACTCACAAGATAGTTGGATTAGTTGAACATAACTATTCATAATGTAAATTGCTTCATTTTGATATTATGAATTACAAAAATAATTATAATTATCTGTGTATGTTTCTGAAAGTGATTTCCAAGCCACATTGAATTTTAGATTTTTCTAACATTTCTAGAGGCATTCTTCAAGACGGAAGCAGACTTAAATCATAACATGACTATACAAATTGAATAGCAAATTATCAAACCACATTAGTTCAATGGCACAAACTACACACAACGGCAAAATCAGATATCTTGGCTTCTCACCATGAAGAACCTTATCTATTTCTTAGACACCAATTTATAGCTGATTCTAGAGAGTGTACATACATATTTAGATACCATGAAAGCAAAAGTGATTGTAGTACCTTTCTTTATTTCTTTTTTTCTGCCCAGCTTCCTACCAGCAAACATGTGGAAGTCCAAATGAGAAGGCCAACACTAAAAGGGCTTAGTCTATTGAATCAAAGGAAGAGGACTTTTTGTGGTCATCTAGTGCCTTAGGTTTCAATTTGCATGGTCCATCCATGAGAAAGCCTTATTATTTGGCATGTAACATGAATAGGATTTCATAATTTCCTGAGATGTTGTGTAGAGATTACATTCTCAACTTTATTATAAGTAGGTTATATGATGTCTATCAAAATTACAAGCAACAAAAGAAGTATATAATGCAGTTGAATCTAAAAACAATCACATGAAGATAAAACATATAGATTATTGGCATTAAAGTACTTCAAATTAACTTTCTTTCTTTTTTTGGTTATTATGGATCAACCAAGAGCTTTGGAGATTCTTGTTTCTTAAATGACTAATTTGCAAATTGAAATTTCTAATGCAAACTACTACTAAAACTCTCTTCAACTTGGAATAACTATAGAAGGAAACTCATACACTCTAGTGAGACATATATAATAAAGAAGTTCACCACACACTTAGCATATTTAGTGTGAGAATCAAACCGTAGATGAACTAAATTTAGGATCAAAGGTGAACGAAGTCTCTATTGCTGCAAATTTGGGAAATTCCTCTAGTGGTCCTCAAAGCAATTTTAATGTGAAGATATTATATACAAGAAAACCAACTATATAAAAGAATGTTAGTAAAGAAAGGATGTGACAAAAACAACCATAGGACTATTATAGTGGAGATAGAAAATAAAGGGTATGTTTCTTTGATTACAAAGCTTCACATGCATAATATTACTATGTCAAAAGACTAGAGATTGGATTCTGGTGCTACCATACATGTTTGCAATAACAAGATGATGTTCAAAGTTTACAATGAAATGGAGTAATCTAAAGAAGTGTTGTGCTATGATTCTAGGCAAACAGAATATTGGAACTTAATTTCATTTGCTTTCCATGTACTTGGTACTAAAATGAACATGCTTAATGCTAACCTATAATATAAGAATGGAGTTAAGATTATTTTAGAGGCATATAAATTTATTGTAATTAAAAATAGAGTATTTGGAAAAATAATACTCCACTTATGGCATATTGATGTATCCGCAAGTGCACAGATATATCAAAGTGATAAAAGATATCGAACTCATAGAGACCTATGTGTTACCAAATAACCAAGTTCTCACTAGTTAAGCAGACGATATATAATGAAATAAGAATAAAACACACAATCGAAAATTGTTACGGATTATCAGAGAGAAAATTGGGACTAGGGTTTCATCCACTTAATTTCTGTAACTAGATATAAATGAGTGTTTGTCAGTTTATTCTAATCATGATAAAGAAAAGTTTACTTATAATAAAATTGCATCTTCTCAGATGAACAATTTACACAGAGCAATCTTCACTCTCATGACTTGCTACTCAGTGTTTTAATAAAAGTAAACTAGACAAGTGAATTAAAATCACTCTCATGGCTTAACTTTCAATGTCAACTTCTCAAGCAAAATTAAATACTCTCGTATCTTAGCTTTACGAGTTTTACTTAAGGGTTTCCAACAATCTAAATCACTTCTCGGTCCATATTATCATGTTTAAATCAATAAAACTTCCAAGATCAAAATATTATCATGTAAATATGCTTCAAAAATTAGGAATTTAGTACAAATCTATTCTCATAGCCAAAGTTCCTAAAACCATAATTTAAGGGTTCGAGTTTTGTAAATCACCTCTTGGTCCATATTACAAACTCTAAAAGCATGCTCATATTTTGAAACAAGAAAAGATTAAAGACAATAATCACTAAGTAAAATTTTCATATCAAATAACAACTAACAAAATAGATGTTATCTAGTCATTTCAGAAATTAAGAGGATTACTCCCCCTATCCCAAAAGGTTTTTACGCAATCATGATAGAGGAAATACAATAATAAATCATTTCAAAAAAATCGGAATTCGTAAGAAGGAAAAAAACAATGGTCTACTGATTATCACAGGGGTGTGAAATATTTCACAGCCCGTGATTTCCATGAAGAACAGCTTCTGAATAGTAGCCGCGTCCACGATTTTGCTGATTTCTCCTCCAATCGAACTCCCTTTGATTTGAAAGCTTCTGTGTATCTTCTCCTCCACGAAGCGCACCTTCCATGAGAATTTGATCGCCGGAGATGGTCTGGTTGCTTCTGTAAGAGAGAAACCCTAAGCAGGCGCATATAAAAATTTTTCTAGGGTTTCATGAAGATCGCATAAGGCATGAATATATGATCAACTTAAGAATTTGCCAAGATCAAATAAAAGATCATACCATAGCCATGATTGGATGGCGACTTGGAAGAAGAAGGCGACGCGGCTTTCCTCCAAAGTGGACGCACACAAAGGTGATGATGGCTTCCTCCTTGCGCGTTAACCTTGTGCTAGCAAAGACGCCAAGATCCCCTAATCGAATGGAGGAGATGAGATGTTAATCTTGCTGGCCGAAAGCTCTCTTCTTCTCTTCCTCTTTCGTATCTCCAAGACACACACACGAGAGGAAAAACTTCAAGCGAGAGAGAGGGAGGCGTTTTGGCGTTATCCAACGTGGGAACGCTTCATGGGTTTCCAAAAATAGAAAGCCATCAAGCCATGCGCTCACGTTTCTAACCAAAACGCTTTCTCACAATGAACCATGCGTTCACTTATGTGAACCGGTTCTTTTGCATTTGGTTCAAAGACCAAACCGAACCAAGCCATGATCTAGATCTCATATGAACCAAATGGCTCAAGATCTAACCATACATCTCTTGATGCTCTTGATCTCACCGATCAAGCATCAATTCTCTCGATCGAAGCTTACCGATCTCAAGCCCTAATCAATCAAACATGATCAGACCAGATCTCACTTCCAATCAGAGTTTAAACTCCTATTAAACTGAATCAGAACAATTTAGTCCACACGATCTGACATAAGTAAGCCATATCATCAAATTGTGCGACCCTAAGGGTTTCCTTTAAATGTCGGTAACGATAACTTACGTTATCACGAACAGAGAGGGGTATCTAGCAACACATCACTGTCTCCCGATATAAAGGAAAGAGTCTTCCAAGACTACACCCAAACCATAGCACAAGTGTGAACCCAAGTCACATGACATATGTGTTTCCTTTGCCACTGGATGTTCTTATTAGACAAGCGTGTCAAGCCTGTAATTCCAATATGATGAGAGTGGTTAGATCAGATGAACATAGTCATCTGGGTATGGCCATACACTTTCTCAACCATCTCATCCAGGGGGCCCCTTTAGAACATCACACTCCAAACAAGGAGAAGGCAATCCTATATCTATCACTAGTGCCCTAACATGACTCATGTTCATTATCCAAGATAATCTATAACCATTATATTTCAAATGATATTGAACTACCTCAAGACAATGCCAATCATCATTTAGAAACCCAAGTGATCTCAAGTCAGAGGAAATATGCCACTTGCTTGCATATAAGGATTATTCACATTGTGACAAGCAATTGAATATCCTAAGTAGGGTCTGTCCAGTACATCCAATGTACCTATGAGTCTACATCTTATTCCATGCTCGAAGCATCCTATAAGATTAGAACACATATTAGTCTCAATCATATCAAGGCTGTCTCATGTTCACCAAGATATCTCGACTAAGGACATTTCTGCATGTCAGCTAAGCTGAACACAATTGAGACATTATTCAGTAGTATACATGTAGCAGCAGATAATGTAACAACCTGAATAACAACCATTGCCTTTATAAACATATAGTTTATACATGATACTGATAACAACCCAAGGCCTCAAACATTAGCCTTAAGGGCATACCCCAACAGCTTCCTGACAAGGAACCCTGCCGCTGCGGCACCTCTCTAAATCTCTCTCTCTACAGTTGATCAAAATTAGGGATGTTGAGCTTGAAATCTTCTTCTCGTTTTATAGAACAATCCTGCACTTTTTGTTTTCCTAATTAGAGCTATGGATCTTCTAATTCGATGATGGAAAAAATCGAACTGAATAGGGCAGCTGAAGACTCGGGTAAACACATGACTGATTTAGAATCATGGCTGTGATTATAACCACGGCAGGGCCGTGGCTCCTTTTGTGTTTTTTTTTGGAACAAAGTCACGGCCGTGTTTTTAATCATGGCATGCCCGTGAAACTCTCTGTGGAAAAATCTCCATGAAACTACGGCCATGGAAATAACTATGGCAGGGCCGTGGTTCTTTTTGTGAATTTCTGGAATAAAGTAACAGCCGTGTTTTTAATCATGGCATGCCCGTGAAACTCTCTGTGGAAAAATCTCCATGAAACCACGGCCGTGGAAATAATTACAGTTGGGCCGTGATTCTTACTGCGAATTTCTGAAATAAAGCACCGAATGAAATAATCACAGCAGTGATTTTAACCACATCCCCTTCAGATCACGGCCATGATTATAATCACGGCAGGGCCGTGATCTTTCTGTGAATTTCTGTTTTGTCCAAAAATCGACGGGCATCTTCGTCTCATCATCACGAATTCATTTGTGCACACAAATGCCTCAAAATCTATCATAAATTGATCGTTTTTCCTTGGAATATAACAAAAATAAGAAGAGGTATACATTCCAAAAATATTGACCAATTAAGTTTAAAAATAAGCAAAAGATCATAAATATGACTCAAAAAGACCAAACAATCAATATAAAATTTACTATGAATTTTTGAGTCATCACATATTTATATTAAGTAGATGTCATTCTAGCTACTTTAATTGTTTATTCTTCTTTATAGAAAGATAGAATAGGACATAAGAATTATGCTATTTATATTACTTGTCAAAAATACAATTATATATTTTACAAAAATAATCATGTTTGAAAAGTATGGAATCTATGTAGACACAAAATTGACAAAGAAACCATTTCCAAAAGTTGAAAGAAACATAAATTTATTTAAACTAGTACATTCTATAATGTATTTTCATTCATGTATGTTATTCTAATAACTAGTAATGAATGTTATTTTTATGATATAATTTAAATTTTTTATTTTAATATACTAATAATGCATATAAAAATATTTAGTAATTTATAAGCTAAGCGTTACAATAAACTTGAACAAACTCTCCTCCTGTTGTCAATTTCCATGGCACATTCAGATTCTCATTTCTAACATTGTAACATTGTACTTAAAGTTGACCAAACCAAGTTTTAGGGGCTTTTAATGGATTTCTAATTAATATGTAAGGTTTGCCTATACTTACAGTTGTACATATGTATTACTTATGTCTTACTCGTATATAGGAGATTCTAGCCATTTTAGATGTTTATATGTTTGTTCTTTCTCAATATGAGCTTATCTAACATATTTTGCTAGAAGATCCTACGGGGATAGCAATTACAATTTAAATGATTTCTAGAGCTTTACTGCCATTAATCTGACAAAAAAATGGCCTCACTAGTGAAGGAAGAGCAAAGTACGAGAGAACCTTCCACTAGAGGAAACAAAGCAGATGATTGTGGGTTGTAAGGTTGTGAGAATGATGACCGCAAGCTCCATGGCCTAGTTGGGTGGTGACAAGAGGAGGAAAGGCATCTGGCTCAGATTTGGTGGCATCAACAATTCGGCATATGCTCCTTGTGTCAGCGGCCTACTTGGGTGTCAATGAGAGAGAGATTGACATCCTACTTGGTCGGCATAAGCTCCTTGTGTCAGCATCCTACTTAATGTTATGCCCTAAGACCTATTTTTGGTCTTGACATTTTGTACTACATTCATCGATAATTATAGATATCCAGGCATTGTCGTTGTCATGGTTTATTATACATTTGCGCACATGTATGTTTTCATGAGAATGTCCCTTGAGATATTTGTATCTCAGTTTGCTATGTCCCGACTCAAGTACCATAGTGGATATGGGACAACCATGGTATAAGCAAGACTCATATATGCGCTGGTTAGCACAGATTGCTTAACCTAGGTATATGGGTATATCAAGGGAGATATACTGGACCACCCCGCCGTGAAGAATCTTCTTAGGGTCTCAAGAAAAATCTCACAGTGATAGAGTTGTATTGGTCCTTTGACTTGAGGAAGATTGTAACTCTGTATGGTATGGTATATACTTTAATACAACCTAATGCATCGCCATAATAGGGAGGTCATAACGGTTGTCATTGGGTATGTCTTCAACTATATGAGAGTTGCATCTTGCCAATAGAGGATTTGCCCCTTCCTTGAGGAGAAGCTTGATGTCCAAGGGCCCCTAGATGGTGCATGGCTGAAACTGTGTGGCCACACCCAGGTTTAGCCTAATTTTGTCATGACCGCCATGATTGGAATAAACAAGTGTGACATGCTTGTCCAATCTGGACAATCAGCCTGGCCAAGGGACATGTATACTTGTATAACTTATCACAGTTTTGAGGTTGTCAATGACGACATTTATTCCAATGACTTGGGTAGTAGTGATGCACTGCTAGGTACCACTCACTGCTTATGATGATTAGGTCTTCACTACCAATGTTTGAGGGACCTACAGAGTCGCACACCTAGACGCTAGAGACTCCATATTGATAAGATAACCTTAGATCGAATCTATTGACGATTCGGATCTATTTGGGAGTACCATGCATCACTGATGCACATTATGAGTCGAGATGAGTGATGACACCAAAATTCATAGAATATTTTGTGTCATTTCATTGGTCTTTTTGCGTCATATTCATGCTCTTTTGCTTGTTTTTAAGCCTTATTTGTCAAATGTTGTGGAATCTACACCATTTCTTATTTTTGATGATTTTCAGGTAAAAAGTTCCATATTTTCATGGATTTTGAAAGATTTGAGCGCACGAATGAAGTTCAGACGTCGAGACAAAGCCGCCCGTCAATTTTCATGCAAATCAGAGAAAGTTCGAAAATTACACCTCAGGTGTAATATTTATTATGGGCTGTAATTTTCTGCCCAGATTACACCCCTGCAGTAATGAAAATTACGATACTATATTTTTACCCATAATTACGAAGAAGAAATTACGGTAGTGCCATAATATTTTTCACAGTACCGTATTTTCGGCCCAGAATTCATAGAACAAAATTACAGCCCTGCCATAACCAAAATTACAGCCGTAATTATGAATTTGAATGAGTCTTCCGCAGCCGCTCAAAAGCCCAATTTTTGTGATGCAATATCTAAAGAACCAGGGCAGCAATAGAAAAACCGTAAAAAAGGGAGTGTTCTATAAATCGAGGAGAGGATTTGAGGACAAGAAGGATCGAATTTCGTCAAGAATGGAGGGAGAAATCAGAAAGGGGGTTTCTAGGGCACAGCCTCGCGCCGAGAGGCGTAGAGGCCATCTCAGGCTGCAAAATTCACAGGAAGCTTCGCTTGGAGAAGGAGAGGATACCCTAGAAGTTTCAAAGCGAAAGGAGGTCAATCGGAGGAGAAATCAACAAAAGAACGGGCGTCGACACTGTTCACTGCATTTTCAAGAGGAAAATTACGGCTGTAAATTCCATTACAGCCGTGTTGTAAAGTTGAACTTCTATTTCTCTTCAATTTCTCATCCTTTGAAATTATGGTTTATTGTAATTCTTCTTCCATGCTAGCTTAAACATCTTTTGGGTCATGAGGGTGTAATTCCCCTTAATTTCTTAATGTTTAGATTATTTTTTACTTTCGTCATGATAATTTTACTAAGATAATTCTACTTTTGTGACGATTGCCTTTAATTCTCCATATATTCATATTATCTACATGTTTTAGAGTTTCTGCGATATGGACCGAAAAGTGATTTGCTAAAACATGGAACCCTATAATGGAACGTTAGAAACTCATCGTAAGAAATTAGGTTTATTCTTATTTCTCGATTTTAGAAATATATCGTCATGTTGATAATCTGAACCTAGGATTGAGTTATTGAAACAAACATGATGATATTGTGAGAAATCAAGTATTGGATTGTTGGAGAACCTTAAGTAGAGCTTGTGGAAATTATAGTATGAAAGTATGTAGTTTTCACTTGAAATGATTGATTTAGAATTCGGATGCATGAAAGTGATCTTTGAGTTCTTTATCAATGATTTACTTATCTTTAGCATTGAATAAATCCTGCATGAAAGTGAAGATTGGTTCTTTGTAAATTGTCTGCGCGAAAGTGAGATGATTTATTTATGAAGTAAATTATATCTTTATCATGATAAAATTTGATTGATGAACATCTATTCATATCTAGTCATGGAAGTTAAGGTGGATGAAACCCTAATCCCAGTTTTCTCTCTGATTATCTGTACGCTCTTCCAATCGTTTACTAGCATCATATTCAATTTGCTTAGCTAGTGAGAAAAAAACTATTTGGTACTTAACACGTAGGTCTCTATGGTTCGATATCTTTTTATTACTTCAAGTATCCGTGCACTTGCGGACACAACAAGTTTTTGGCGCCATTGCCGGGGACCTTAGTTTTGTTAATATCAAAATAGTTGTTAGTATTGCTAGACTAAGTTTTATTTGTTTTAGATTTAACTTTGCTTTCTGTTTTTGCAGGTTTTGGATTTTCACAAGTTGTGATATAACTGTTTTCTCTGAAATTTTTTTATTTGCTTATGTTTTATGTTTTTTATATATTTTGAAAAATAATTTAATTAATTGGTGTTGCATAATCTTTCTGTTCTTGACAGATTTGAAAATATGTCTTTTAATCACAACTCGTGAGCAACTGAAAGAGGTGAGGTATACATGTCACATGGTAAGTATGAAGATGATTCATTGTGCACCTTTGCAAATAAGTTATATTATTTGTCTTATAAAATGGACTCTTGTATGCACTCTGTTAGGACATCTTATTCTTCTATTAGATGTGATATTTGTAGATGTTTTGATCATTATACTTTTGATTGCCAATTTTTAATTCCTCAAAATCTCAATTCACCGTGATATCAAGATGATCAATATAATTGTAGATGGGAAAATCAAACTTCTTTTTATGATGATTGCTTAAATCATGTTTCTGAACCATACTTTGAGGATACTAAAGAATCTAGATTAGCATCCATGCTTAAAAAATTCATGTCAAATCAAAGCCAGATCATGACAAATCGAAACAAGAAAATTGAAGATCTTAAAGGGTTAGTCAGCTTACTATATCTGTTGACACTGAAATTTTAGAAACCCAGTTAGCACAACAAGCTTGTTTATTTGAGTTTGATATGGAAATTGAGAAAATTGATTTAGAAAAGCCCCCCTCTAATTTTGATTGTTTTGAAATTGATTCTTTTGTGAACATTAATGAATCTCACTCTAATTTTGATAATTGTAAAATTGATTCATTTGATAAATTATTTGTGGAAAAGGTTGAGGAAAATGATTTTGAAAAATCTCTTTTTGATTCTAGTAATAGTTATGAAATTGATTCTTTTGATGATATATTATTTGTGGTTAAATCTAATGAAGGATATGAGAAAATTGATTTAGAAAAATCTTACTCTGATTTTTTTGATAATTTTAAAATTGATAAATTATTTGATGATGAATATAAGGAACTGAAAAATGATTTGAATAATACAAACACCGATGAATCTCACTATGAAGTTTTGCCCATGTCTATTGTTCAATCTTATGATTTATTAGAAAAATTATGCTTTATTGAGGAACCTAATGTGAGACAGAAAGACTATTTTGATGATCCAATACTTGAATCTTTTGATCGAAGTCCTATTGCAATTGAAGATATAAATTTGAAAAAAGGACTACTGATTTTGCTTACTAACAAATATAGGAAGATCATTAAATACCCTTTGTGTGGATTTGAAAATTTTGATTTCTGCATATTTGAGAAAGCCATGTCGATCGTGATTTATATGAAATTTTGGATGTTTTGATTAGTGGCTAAACTTTTAGGACAACGGAAATGCAGAAAGTTATATGCTATTTACTATAGTACTGATCCGCCAGCTTCGTCATAATATTTGAGTTTCGGTCAAGCTACAGACCTAAAATTAGCGCTTCTTGGGAGGCAACCCAAGCACTCTTTTTTTAGTTAGTTTATTTTTAGGACTAATTTTTTCTTCTTTTTTTGCAGGAAAAATCAAATTTTGCGGAAAATACGACACTACCGTAATTCTTCTCACGATCTAGAACTCTTCAAGAGCAACTATCTTCCACCTCTAACCAACACTAGCCATCATCCTCAGCACCACCACCATGCTATCTCTAGCACCCGCTGGCCAATGTCTTCACTTCCAGGACTGTAGTTTTCAACAGGCCACTAGAGACTACTCATCATCACTCAACTGTTGGCACTATCATCTTCATTGCTAGCAGCTCTTCGGCTAGCATCTGTTCCACCTCTACTTCTCACCTGCATCAGCTCTTTCCACCGGCACCCTCTTCGGACCTCCAGCAATATCTCTGATTTCTATTTTTTTTTAAAGTAAGCGACTATTTTTGCTCTGAGCCTTATGTATTTAAAAATTGTTCAGGAAAATTTTCAGAAGACACATCTTTGGACCCAGCTGCATCTGGCCTGAAGATGATTGAGCTTGCTATATAGTTTTGTGAGTATTGTTTGCACTTTCTAGTGATCTTATTCGATATGATTGTCGATATGATTGTATGGTGTTGCTATTTGATTTGTTTTGCTATTTGCTATGATTATATCAATTACTAAGATTTCTATTCGATGTCATTGCTTGAATCTATCATTTTACACTTTTGATTATGATTGTATGAGTTTGATGCTTCACACCTTTTACATTGATAGTGACATTTTTTATGTTTAATTTTTTTATGACTTGAATCCATGTGATAAGAAGGGTGGATTTTTCTATGATGAATGTTTATGCATGCCAATGTCTGTGAATGGAGATATACCTATTATGTTAAATTTATTTCTTCAATATATATCTACCTATTGAAATCCTTCATTGATTGATGCATATAGTTTTGGGTAGGTATGTTGTTTGATGAATGCAATCTAAGAGGGAAACATCTTTCTTGAATAAAATGAGCATATGAGTGTAATTTTTGAATTGATGTCAATTAAATATCCTAGTTGATGTTTAGTTTATCTTACTATTTGTTGGGATGAAAGAATCCAAGATCCAAAAAGAGAGAGAGACTCCCCTACTTAGCACTGCATAAAATTGGTAGTGGTACCAAAGATATGGGTTGAAGTATGTCAAAAAAGAGAGGAAAAAAAGAAGATGACTCCTCTACTTGGCATTGTGTAAAATTGGCAGTGGTACCGAAGAGAAGAGTTGAAGTCTAAATAAAAAGTATGTATCTATGTGGGTACACACTTGTCCAATCGGATATCAGTACGGCAAAGAGACTGTAATGCATCTATACCTGATTACGATGATGGGGATGTCGATGTCGATATTCATTCCGATGACTTGGGTAGCAGCGATGCACTGCTAGGAGCCACTCACTGCTTGTGATGACCTTAGGTCAGCACTGCCAACGTCAGAGGAACCTACAGGGTCGCACACCTTGATACTCGAGTTCTCGTATTGATCGGGAAGCCTTATGATCGAGTTATTGGATAACTAAGAACTATTTTTGAGATTTCATCAGTGCCAATGAGCCTGATGAGATGGAAAAAATTTATTGGGGCCAACTTCCATTTACGGCATATTAACCATGGTTAGCCCAATTTGACGTAGGGTTAAATTTGGATTGGATCCGTGGGCTTGGTTAACATGCATAATGGACATTGGGCTGGGCCCATTGATAAGTTGGGCTTAATGGGGTTAAGGAGGAGAAAAGGGATGGCGTGTGCATGGTGTGTGCTTAACCCTAGTTAGACTAGGGTTAGCGCCTATGCATCATGAGGTTTGAAATTAATCTTGGGACTAATTATTTGAATTAATTAGAGTCCTAATTTATGAGGTTTAATGGGCTAATTTATTTGAATTAATTAGAGTCCTAATTGGATTAGGATTCAATTAAAATAAATAATCAAATCCTAATTGGATTAGGACTCGTTCAAACCGCCCATTGAAAGTCCTAGTTGGATTAGGACTTGGGCTTGATCAAATCCTAATTAGATTAGGAATTAAACTTGATCAAACCACCCACAGGATCAAACCGTTCATGAGAGTCCTAATTAGATTAGGACATGATCTAACCGCCCAAATGAAGTCCTAATTGGACTAGGACTTAACTCCTTAAAATCTCTCCTAGCCACACATTCAATTTGAATGGTGGCCACACATTAAGCCGCCCCTTGCCCTATAAATAACACCCCTAGCCGACCCTCTCAAGATACTTATTCATTGGAGGCGTGATCAAGAGAGGAGGCGAGTTCTAGCTCTTGAGGGCGAGAACAAAGAAGGCTTGGGTGAACACCTTCCATACCCTAGCCGCAAGCATCCTTCCTCCTTTCCTCTTGGCACTTGGAGCTTTGAAGCTTGGCGGCTTGTCTTCTCTCCTCTTCCTCCTTAGCGCAACTTCTCTAGAATGTAGCGCAAGTGAAGTGGTGATCTCCCCAAGGCTTGGATCTTCTTCCCGAGGCTAGCACCGGGCGTGGAAGAAGAGGACTTGAGCAATCCGTGTGTGTGAGACTGCAGAGGGCGCACACTTGATCGCCTACGTTGACATCGGCCTCACCTTGCATTAAGGTATTTTCTATCACATCGTGTCGACTCTCTCGCTTGACGATCTTCACTGGGTTTTTGGGACTGGCCTGTTTCGGGGATATTCTTCCACTGTGCAATGTATTTGTGTCCATAAACCTCTGAAAAATTGTAAAATATCCCCGGGGTTTCCCAACAGATAGCACTTCAGTGCACATTAGACTAGTTGTATTGACATACAACTGTTATCTGCTTATGCCCACAGGAGTCTATCCCAACAGATTTTGTCCAAAAGATAGTCCACTAGTCCAATTTGTTTGAACCAGACTCAATTCATTTGAACCATATTAACTGAACCAATATGCCCGACTCAGAAGAATTAAAAACCTAGTCTAATGATGTTAATTACTACATGTGCACATATAATTCGGCCAAATATTAATCTTCCTTTGGGCCGATTAATATCCGCATGAATTACATACATAATCGTCTTAACATTATAAGATAAATAAATTAACTTATACAATACGCAACTTTGGTAGTCATATTGATTTAATTAATTTATTTTATAATGTCAGACCCTTTTATTATTTAAACAATAATAAAAAATAATTATGCCATAATTAGAATTTATTAGAAATTATTTTCCTAATTTTTATAAAAAATTTGCAATAGGCAGCTCCTGAACAGCACAGCAAGCCAAGCAGCACTCTGCTGCTTCTGCCCATAATAGAAAGGATAGCCCAAATGACTGGCCTAAAACACACCCAGACAGCAAAAGCAGCACAGTAGTTTGCTTTTGTGCACAACATAATAGAAGGTGTAGCCCATGCCCAGACCTAGCAAGCAAGCTCAAGAGACAAACCTAGACCTCAAAAATTGTCCTAGATCTAGCCGAATAGTCCGACCTGACCCGGATCCAGAAAACCCAAATCTGAATCGGATCTAGACCCGGAAATTGGACCCGAATCCACAAAGATCCAAAATTCAGACCAGATTAGATCTGCACCAAAAGTTCCAACCAAATCCGGATCTGATATGGATCCGGATGCGGCAAACCACTCACGATTCTGCACGTTTTGCCCTAACGCCGCATGCGACCCATGTTGACCTCGTCGCCACACGTGACTTGACGCCCACTTGCGCCGCTCACACCTCCCGATCGCCGCACCACACGCATGAACAAAGCTTGCGTACAGCCGCTACTATCTCTGACGCTCGTACTTCTCACGCGATCTCCCGTCGCCGCACTTGTCTTTTGTTGTAGTCCGCAAGTGCGCGGATGCTTCGAAGTAATAAAAGATATCGAAGCATAGAGACCTACGTGTTAAGTACCAAATAGTTATTTTCTCACTAGCTAAGCAAATCAAATATGATGCAAGTAAACGATAGGAAAGTGCACGAAATATCTAAGAGAGAAACTAGGACTAGGATTTCACCCACCTTCATTTCCATGACTAGATATAAATATGTGTTCGTTAGTCTAATCTTATTATGATAAAGATATAATTTACTTCATAAAGAAATTATCTCGCTCTCGCGTAGACAATTTGCAAAGAACTAATCCTCACTCTCATGCAGGATATATTCAATGTTAGATATGAGTAAATCATTGACAAAGAACTCAAGGATCACTCTCGTGTATCCGAATTCTATGTCAATCATCTCAAGTGGAAACTCAAAGATCACTTTCGTGCAGCCGAATCTCAACACAGGTTCTACTTATGGTTCTCCAACGATCCGATACTCGATCTCTCACAATATCATGACGTTTATCACATTAACTCGATCCTAAATTCAGATTATTAACATGGCATTGTTCTTCTAAAATTGAGAAATAAGAACAAACCTAATTTCTTACGATGAGTTCCTAATATATAATTTTATGGTTCCAAGTTCTCAAGCAAATCATCTCTCGGTCCATATCGTGAAAACTCTAAAACATGCTAACAATATTAATATTCAGAGAATTAAAGGCGTTCATCACATAAGTAAAATTATCATAGTAAAGTTATCATGACGAAATAAAAATTATCTAGTCATATAAAATTAAGGGGATTAGATCCGATGTCCCAAAAGAATGTCTAAGCTAGCATGGATGAAGAATTACAATAAACCATAGTTAGAATGATCAAAAATCGAACAGAAAGGGGAAAAACAACTAACAGCACGGCTGTAATGAAAATTACAGCCGTAATTTCCTTGATGAACAGTGCAGGCGCCCGCAATTTCTTTGATTTCTCCTCCGATCGACCTCCTTTTACTCTGAACTTCTGGTATATCGTCTCCTCCTCCAGGCGAAGCTTCCTTGTGAAAATCGCGACCTGAGGTGGCCTCTACGCCTCTCGGCATGAAGCCGTGCCCTAAGGATGCCTTTATTGATTTCTCTCTGGATAATGGATTAAAATTAGGGCTTTTGCTATCCCCATCTTCTCCTCGTTGGGGCGAGTTTATAGCTTCTTTCGGATCTCAATTTGGTGCCCTAAATCTTAAGAAATCATCTTTTTAAGTTTCCAGCGGAAGAATCGGGAAACTGGGCCCAAAATTACGGTACCGTGAAATATATTATGGCAGTGCTGTAATTTCTTCTGTATATTTCTGGGTGGAAATTACGGTAGTGTAATATTTATTACGGCACTACTGTAATTTTGCTTCTATGCTTTCTGCGGCAGAAATTACGGTACCATAATAAAAATTACACCTAGGGGTGTAATTTTTCAAACTTGCTCTGATTTGCATGAAAATTGACAGGCGGCTTCGTCTCGACATCTGGAATCCATTGGTGTGTTCAAATCATTCAAAATCCATGAAAATATGGCACATTTTACCTAAAAATAATCAAAAACAAGAAGTGGTGTAGATTTTGTAATATTTGACAAATAGAGCTTAAAAACATGCAAAAGAACATAAATATGACATAAAAAGACCAATGAAATACACAAAATATACTATGAATTTTGGTGTCATCAAACACATAAGGCTCAACTAGGGGAGTCTCTCTCTCTTTTTGGATCTTGGATTCTTTCTTCCCAACAAATAGTAAAATAGACTGAACATCAACTAAGTTCATCAATTGACATCAGTTCAAAAATGACACTCATATGCTAATTTTATTGAAGAAAGATGTTTCACTCTTAGATTGCATTCATCAAACAACAAACCTACCTAAAAACCTTATGCATCAATCAATGAAGGATTTCAACAAGTAGATATATATTGAAGAAATAAATTCAGTATAATAGGCATATTTCCATTCATGGGCATTGACATGCATAAACATTCATCATCATAGAAAAATCTACACACCTCTTATCACATGGATTCAAGTCATAAAAATTTTTAAACATCAAAAATGTCAAAATAAATGCAAAAGGTGTGAAGCATGAAACTCATAGAATCATAGTCAAAGGTGTAAAATGATAGATTCAAGAAACTCACATGGAATAGAAATCTCGGTGAGTGATACAATCATAGAAAATAGCAAAAGAAATCAGGTAGTAATACCATACAATCAAACCGAATAAGATCACTAGAAAGTGCAAACAATACTCACAAAACTATATAGCAAGCTCAATCATCGTCTGAGGTGTAGCGTCAAGGTAGGTGCGACTGAACCATCCTCAAGGATGCGCGTTCTGAAAATTTACCTGCGCAATTTTAAATACATAAGGCTCATATCAAAAAATAGTTTTTTTACTTTAGCTAAAAATAGAAATCAAAGATATCGTCGGTGGTCAAAGAGGGTGCCAGTGGAAAGAGCTGATGCAGGCGAGAAGCAGAGGTGGAGCAAATGCTAGCTGAAGAGCTGATAGTAATGAAGATGATGGTGCCGACAGTAGGGTGATGATGAGTAGTAGTCTTCAGTGGCCTGCTCAAGATTACAGTCCTGGAGGCAAAGTGTTGGGAAACACCAGATATAATTTTAAAAATTTGCAGTCCCAGGATGCAGCGGAATGAATATTATACGCGAAATATGTTCCCTTCCCAAGGATCCATGCGAGAGAGAAGACACAAGGATGTGTTAGGGATATACCTCTTTTGCTTGCGAAGTTGTTGAAGTCATGTTGAAGGTGCCCAAGTGTTCGCCCTCTACAAGTATCCATGCGTCGACCTTCTCAACGTTGCTCCCTTCCACGCTCGGTGCTAGCCTCGAGAAGAGAAGACCACTTCTTGGAATCTCCTTCCTCTCTCTCCTTTGGTCTTCACGCAAACAAGTCTCCTCCAAGGAGACTCTCGGCCAAGGAAGATGAAGAGAAGAGATGGTGGTGGTCCTTCATCTTCCTTCTTTGAACTTCACGCCAACAAGTTTCCTCCAAGGAAACTTTCGGCCAAGAGAAGGATGTGAAGGATGATGGCGCAATTTCTCCTTCTTCTTCTTCCTCCTTTGCTCTTCACGCCAACAAGTTTCCTCCAAGGAAACTCTCGGCCAAGGAAGAGGGAGAAGGATGCACCAATAAGTCTCCTCCAAGGAGACTTTCGGCCAAGGGAAGAAGGTGAAGGATGCAGCTTGATCTTCAAGGAGGGATGGCAGCGGCTAGGGCTTGAGAGCTTGCGCCACTCCAAGTGGTAGCTCTCTCTTACTCTCGGCTTGAGAGAAAATCATCTGTCATGAGAGGGGCGCATACCCCTCTTTATATAGCCAAGCAACCCAAACCGCCTTCCACTCTTCCTTTCAAATTTATGGCTCCAATTCCTCCAAGGAATTAGCCATTCAATTTCAGCCATACATTTGAATTAGCCCACCATGAATCCAAATTTGAGTTCAATTAGGACTTGGCCGAATCATGCTTGAATTAACCAAGCCATACACGCCATAAGCCCACACGCCCAAGCATGTTTCCAATCAAGGAAACAAATTCAAATAGGATTCAAATTCAAATTTAAAATTCAAATTCGAAATTCAAATTCAAAATTCAAAATTCAAAATTCAAATTTCATGAATGAATCCAACCCCTATGATTTCAATTTGCCATAAATAGATTTTATTCACAATCCCATATTGGATTTGAATTTCAATACTATTTATGCCCTTGAATCAAATCCTTATTGGACTAGGATTTGCGCCCAACCCAATGGGCCTCATCCAAAGCCAATTCCTCTTAGGATTTGAATCCTAATTAGATTAGGATTCCAACTCCTAATTGGATTAGGATTCTAATTCTTAATTGAATCCTTGTTGTATTAAGAGTCCAACTCCTTATTTGAATCCTTATGAATCTGCCTTGAACATTAACTCATATTCCAAGATATCTAGTATCATAAAACAACGTCAAGAGTCTATTGCGTGTGACCCCGTAGGATCCAGATGACGATGGCAATGATGACATAACATCATAAGTAGTGAGGGGTATCTAGCAACACATCACTACTACCCATGTCATTGGACTTAAGTCATATGGCAACAACTCCCTAACAAGCAACGAGGATTCCCTTGCATTATAGATCCCTTTGCCTAAACTGATATCCTGCCATTGGATTAGTCTCAAGTTTATTCTTCCAATGCACTGCTCATGACTTAACTAGTGTGGCCACACTTTCCTGTCATGCACCAATAAGGCAGGGTGCCCCAGAGTGGATATCATACTTCCCATGAGGGAAGGGGCAAATCCTACTATTGGTCATCCATGTCTCTATGTGACTTATGACATGCCCAATGATAGTCGTTTTAATCTCCCAATTACGGAGAGACGTAAGACTGTATCAAAGCATATCCATCATCAAATCTAGACATGAATACCTCAAGTCTAAGGATCAATGCAAACCTCTTGCATGTGAGATTGACTTGTTGACTAGACAAGTCAATCCTCACAGTGGATCACTCCAGTACATCCAATGCACCCGTATGTCTGCGTTACTGTGCCCCGCACCTAACCAGCCCATACACTAGCCTCACATGTACCAAAGCTGTCCCATATCTACTAAGGTACCTTGACTAGGGATAACTTATGAGAATGGATCCAACCAATCTCAAGGGACATTATTTATGCAATCTAATACAACAACGTAGGTAAAGCAATCTGCACAATAACGACCATGCCTCTATAGAGAATAATAATTCTATCAAAGTATATTCAAACAATGCCTGACCATGTCCATACATTGGTCTGCAGGGCATATACACCAACACAAAGTTGTCGGCTGGTGAGCGGCGAGAGATTATGCTGAACAGATAAAAAAAAATTAGAGTCAATAATGAAGATTCTATTGCAAAAATAAAATCAATGGAAACAGAGGCAATAGAAGAAGTAACAGGTTGCTCACTATGCTCAGCAAATTTTTCTGGTGAACGGCGATGTAGTAGATTGCCGGCTGGGAGATCTGAAGATGATGAGCGCTGAAGGAGAAGACAGAATCAGTCAGGCTGGTAATCTAAGGCGCTTCGAATCTGGAGAAGAAGTTGTAGGCTGCTGGTAATGGAAAGACTCGAACAGAGGCTGATGGCAGCTAGAAGTAGAAAGCAGGTTTTCTTTTTTACGTTACGGTACTGTAAAAATGATTACGGCAATGCCATAATATACACAAAACTTCTTGGGTTAGAAATTTGATGGAATTACGGCACCATAAAAATCGTTACGGCACTGCCGTCTTTTGCACAAAAATCTCAAAACTCTCAGTTCAAAAATCACTCAAAAATACAACCGTGAAGATTATTACGGCCCTGCCATAAAAGTCAAAGAACTTTCGAGTCAAAAATTAGCCAAAATTACGGTACCGTGAAAAAGATTACGATGCCGCCGTATTTTTCACAAAACTTCAGAAAAGTCTCGGGTAAGAAATCGGCCGAAATTACGGCACCGTGAAAAAGATTACGGCACTACCGTATTTTGCGCAAAGTTTGATTTTCCTAGCAAAACGAAAAGAAAAATTAATTCTAAAAATAAACTAAAATAAAAGAAACTAAGCAAAGTAAGAGTGCATGCGTTGCCTCCCAAGAAGCGCTAATTTTTAGGTCTATAGCTTGACCAAAACTCAAATATCATGGTGAAGCAGGTGGATCAGTACCATAGTAAACAGTATATAATTTTCTGTATTTCCATTGTCCAAAAAGTTTAGCCACTAATCCAAAAATCCAAAAGTTCATATAAATCAAGATCGACATGGCTTTCTCAAATATACAGTAATCAAAATCAAAATTTTTAATTCCACTCCAAGGGTATTTTATGATCTTCCTATATTTATCAGAAAGCAAAATCATTAGTCTGTTCTTCAAATTTATATCTTCAATTGCAATAGGAATTTGATCAAAAGGTTCAAGTATTGGATCATCAAAATAGTCTTTCTGTCTCACATTAGATTCCTCAATAAAGCATAATTTTTCAAATAAATCAGAAGGGCGAACAGTAGATATGGGGCAAAACATTAGAGTGAGATTCATCAGTATTTGTAATATTCAAATCCTTATCAAGTTCTTCATGTCCATCATCAAATAATTTACCAATTTCAAAATTATCATCAAAATCAAAGTGAGACTTTCCAAAATCAGTTTCCTCATGTCTTTCCACAAATAATTCATCATCAGAAGAATCAAAAGAATCAATCTCAGAATTGTAAGAATCAGATTTAACCCTAAATAATATATCATCAAAAGTATCAATTTCATAACTTTCACAAGAATCAAAAGGGGATTCTTCAGAATCAATTTCCTCAAACTTTTCCATAAATAAATAATCAAATGAATAAATTTTACAATTATCAAAATCAGAGTGAGATTCATTAATGTTCACAAAAGAATTAATCTCAAAATTACAATCAAAATCAGAGGGGGAATTTTCTAAATCAATTTTCTCAGTTTCCAAATCAAACTCAAATAAACAAGCTTGTTGTGCTAACTGGGTTTCTAAAATTTTATTGTGTGCAACAACACCATCTAATCTAGAGTGAATTTGCTTAAGGCTCTTTGTGACCTCTTCATCTTGTCTCATCTGAGCACCCATGAATTTTTCAAACATGTCCTCTAAGCTAGATTTTTGGTTATCCTCAAAGTATGGTTTTGAAATATTGTTTGAGCAATCCTCAAGAAAAGAAGTTTGATTTTCCCATCTAGAATAATATTGATCATCTTTCTACCATGGTGAATGAGAATTTTGAGAAATTAAAATTTGGCAATCAGAAGTATAGTGATCAAAACATCCATAAATATCACATCTAATAGAAGAAAAAGATTTCATAATAGGGTGCATATTAAAAGTGTCTAATTTATGAGCTAAATAATGTAACTTATCTGCAACAGTGCACCATGAATCATGTTCATACCTTCCTTGTGGCATGTGTACCTCACCTATTTCAGTTGCCTACGAGTTGTGATCAAAAGACATATCTTCAAATCTATCAAGAATAGAAAGATTATCCAACACCAATCAATCAAAATATTTTTTTTTGTCAAAATATAAAAAACACAAAACACAAGCAAATTCAAAATTTTCAGAAATCACAGTTCTGTTACAACTTGTGAAAATCCAAAACCTGCAAAAACGGAAAACAAAGTTAAATCTAAAACAAATAAAATTTAGTCTAGCAATACTAACAACTATTTTTATATTAACAAAAGCAAGGTCCCGGACAATGGCGCCAAAAACTTGTTGTAGTTCGCAAGTGCACGGATACTTCGAAGTAATAAAAGATATCAAACCACAGAGACCTACGTGTTAAGTACCAAATAGTTGTTTTCTCACTAGCTAAGCAAATCGAATATGATGCAAGTAAACGATAGGAAAGTGCACGAAATATCTAAGAGAGAAACTAGGACTAGGGTTTCATCCACCTTAATTTCCATGAATAGATATAAATATGTGTTCGTTAGTCTAATCTTATTATGATAAAGATATAATCTTATTATGATAAAGATATAATTTACTTCATAAAGAAATTATCTCGCTCTCGTGCAGACAGTTTACAAAGAACTAATCCTCACTCTCATGCAGGATGTATTCAATGTTAGATATAAGTAAATAATTGACAAAGAACTCAAGGATCACTCTCGTGCATCCGAATTCTAAGTCAATCATCTCAAGTGGAAACTCAAGGATCACTTTCGTGCATCCAAATCTCAACATAGGTTCTACTTATGGTTCTCCAACGATCCGATACTCGATCTCTCACAGTATCATCACGTTTATCACATTAACTCGATCCTTAATTCAGATTATTAACATGGCAATGTACTTCTAAAATTAAGAAATAAGAACAAACCTAATTTCTTACAATGAGTTCCTAATATTCAATTTTAGGGTTCCAAGTTCTCAAGCAAATCACCTCTCGGTCTATATCGCGAAAACTCTAAAACATGCTAACAATATGAATCTTCGGAGAATTAAAGGCATTCATCACATAAGTAAAATTATCATCGTAAAGTTATCATGACAAAATAAAAATTATATAGTCATATAAAATCAAGGGGATTACACCCCATGTCCCAAAAGAATGTCTAAGCTAGCATGAATGAAGAATTACAATAAACCATAGTTAGAATGATAATAAATCGAATAGAAAGAGGAAAAACAACTAGCAGCATGGCTGTAATTTTCATTACAGCCGTAATTTTCGTGATGAACAGTGCAGGCGCCTGCAATTTCTTTGATTTCTCCTCCGATCGACCTCCTTTCTCTCTGAAACTCCTGGGATATCGTCTCCTCCTCAGGCGAAGCTTCCTTGTGAAAATCATGACCTGAGGTGGCCTCTACGCCTCTCGGCATGAGGCCGTGCCCTAAGGATGCCTTCATTGATTTCTCTCTGGATAGTGGATTAAAATTAGGGCTTTTGCTCTCCCCATCTTCTCCTCATCGAGACGAGTTTATAGCTTCTTTCGGATCTCAATTCGGTGCCCTAAATCTCGAGAAATCATCTTTTTAAGTTTCCAGCGGAAGAATCAGGAAACTGAACCCAGAATTACGGTATCGTGAAATATATTATGGCAGTGGCATAATTTCTTTATCTATTTCTGGATGGAAATTATGGTAGTGTAATATTTATTACGGCATTGCCGTAATTTTGCTTCTATGCTTTCTGGGGCAAAAATTACGGTACCATAATAAAAATTACACCCGGGGGTGTAATTTTTCAAACTTGCTCTGATTTGCATGAAAATTGACAAGCAGCTTCGTCTCGAGGTCTGGAATCCATTGGTGTGTTCAGATCTTTCAAAATCCATCAAAATATGGCACTTTTTACCTGGAAATCACCAAAAATAAGAAATCGTGTAGATTCTACAATACTTGACAAATAAGTCTTAAAAACAAGCAAAAGATCATAAATATGACAACAAAAAGACCAATGAAATGACACCAAATATACTATGAATTTTGGTGTCATTATCTTAACCGAAGAGCAAGAAGGTAGCAATCACTGCCTCACTCGCCACTACGCCGTACATGCATGCACGAATCAACAACAAACACCGTTAGGATCCAGCACCGAGAGGGAAACGATGTAGCCGGAGCAACGCTCTAGGGCACAAGCTCATACGGCGCCGGTGAAGCACACGTCTCGCGCTTGCTCGCACGCACGTAGCAGACTGCCACTGCTCGCACGCACGTTGTTCACCTCTTGCACGTTGCCGAACGTTGCGGAAGCACTAAGTTTGATCGCAATCACTCGCAGGCAGCCGCACAAGCATTCGAGTGGTGATTGACCCTGCGACGTGAACAACGACCGAGCAGCTCACGAGCACGACACACGGCCGAAAGAATCGCACGACCGAAAGAAGCAATCGGCGTCACCTAGATCTTCGACGCTTGACCTACGCCGCACATTGGTAGCAACTGCATTGACCACCCGTAGCACGCTCCTCCATAGCCATCGCCAAGCCTCGTCACACGTTATGGAGTAGCTGCTCACTTGTGAAATAGAGTTGCGCAACCGAAAGCACCAGGCAGAAGCATGGAGCAGCGACTATGTCGACGGTGATGAACTTCAATGGATCAAGGCGGAAGCCCTGAGTTCATCCCGTGACGAAATACCAGCAGCCGCTGCTTCACGAACGCCGGAAAGCCCTAAATTGATCATTCGCACGCAGCAGCCATTGGCAAGCCGCAAATCCTGCCTTAGCCCCGCGCCAGAGGCATTGCTGTCGTCGCACGATGTGGCCGGCTCGGCTCGCTAAAAAGGCTTGCCCGTGACCAACGATCGCACCCTTACAATGCTACATGCCTGTTAGCAACGAAGGTTCATGCCAGATGCGCCGCCAAGCAAAAATAGGGCAGAAGCCCTTGCCCCGACATCGACTCATTAGATGTCAGCGACGATCACCAACAACGACATACGACAGCGGGATCAATATGGGCAAAACCAGATCACGTTAGAGATTTCTGAAGACGTCATTAACAACATGGTTTTGATAACAAAAATCGAAACAATGGATTTGATTTTAATGTGTAATAAAAACCTGTCAATAATTAAAATTATCATGCATTCTAAATCCATACAAAATCTGGCCTTGATACCACATGTTATAATATTTTGAATATTCATAAATATAGGATCTATTGCATAGATCTAGAACAACATGATGAACAAATATTAGAACATACCTGATTTCGCCATTAATACTTTTATCCACTGTCAAGCTAGAAATCTTCCACTTGTTTTCCTTCTTTAGACGGCTCTCAATGGGAAGAGATGAAATGATCGAGGATACAAGTGGGGAGCTAGCCCATATTTATAATGGAAAAACCCTAAGCTCCTCCCATAAATGAGTTTTGGGTTTTGGGTGCGAAATCCATAATCCAATAAGGATTTATCTCAAACCTAGGGTGCAGAATCCAATATCCAATAGTGATTCCTCGTAAAACCCACGGGCTACATAGGCCGTCTTTCACATTCAATAATGAGATGTTATGGGCCCATTAATTAATTAACAAATGCTCCCACAATTCAATAATGTTAGACCACAAATTCTAATATGTTTGGCCCTGCTTTTAAGCTGCTTTTAAGTAGCTATTAAGTACAAAGCAGGTAGAAAATTGTTTAGTAATAAAAAGGAGAAGCAGAAAAAAACAGTAAAAAGCATAAGTAGGGAAAACTACAATTTGATGCTTTTGCAGCTTCTACTTCTTTGAAAAAATAATTTACATGATTTCATTTAAAATTTTAAGCATTATTATTTTCAAAAATTCAAAATTTTAATGCTAAATAAAAATAAAATATATTATTATTTTGAATAATTTAAAATAATATATTTATTTATTATTTTAAATTTTAAAAGCAGTTAAAAAGTTATTAATAAAACATCTTATAAATTTTAACAGTACAATATAGTACATCACAATACAGTTTAACACAGTTATAAAGTTATTAATAGCGGGGCCAAACAAGCCCCTAATTTCTCCTTAGGAAGGAAACTCACTCTGTTAATATTTTTCATGTACATGGTATTTGAAAGAACTTAACTCGATACTAGTACTAATATAAATTTTGGTATTTTGGTACTACTATTGGTACATAAAAAGATAATGGTTCATGAGTTCAGTACCAAAATTTTGTTACTGGTACTAGTACTGAAATCCTGATGCACATCCCTATTAATAATGCAGATCAATCAATCTACTTGTTTGGACCTACTAGTTGATATTGAATTAAATCAAACCTATTAGGATTTTATAAAATAAGTCCTTGACACCTCTAAAGCAGTATGTAATTTCATTGTCAAAGCCCCTGATTGTTGCATGCATGAATATTGTTGGTCTTGCTTCCAATTGATTTATGTATAGTTGTATTCTAGTTCGGTTTGGTTGATTGAAGAACAATTAATTGATAACTTGCACCATGTTATTCATGTTCTTGATTTTGTTATTAGCACTATCTATAAGTACAGGGGAGAGGCTTACTCAACATTATTGCTAAAACTAGAGTCAGACTAGTACACACTGTCTGAGAACAATTAATTTACTTATATGTGATTCAGAATGATGGTCAAGCTTTAGCCCCTTTTTTCTAATGCAGACTACAATTAGTTATATACACACATTTTCTAAGTTATTTTAATATTTTCTTTGTAAGCAAGATTTGTGATTTACTCTTCCTTAAACTATTTCAATCTTCAGGGGCATTTTTGAAATTGAAAAGGTATTTTGGTTCAACAATATTTTAAAAGTAAAATATATTAATAACACGTCTCCAAGCTATTTTAGCATTGATCATTGATCAATTAAACAATGTTTTAGTTTTTAATTTTTAATTCACTATTTTTATTGATGAAAAATAAAAAAAAAAATATTGAAATGGTCTAGACATAAAAACATGTTAATGTAGTCTTTGACTTAATAAGGGGTTCTAAATAATTTTAACGTGTAAATTTAAAGAATTAATCACAATTATTTATTAATGATAATTTTATGTTATATATATATATTTTGTGGTTCACAGCAGTTGAATAACTTTTTTTATATATTATTATATAATATTTTTATAAAACTATGTATTAATAACGATGCCCCATTACTTATATAGATATGTTGGATTGAATTGAACAAACAATAATGTTTCCTTAATGAATTTTTCTTATTTTTGTTTCAATTACCATTAATATAGATTATTATTATACATTCAAAAGCCACATGTTATGCGTGTCCAAAAATAAAGAAGAATAATAATAATAAAATGATGTTTACATTTTTGTTTCAAATGACTTGATTAGTTAATCACTTGTAGTTTAGAAATCAATGTAATTCATTATGCATAATAAAAACAATTTAAATTTTATAAAGTCTAACATCTCACTGAAATAATGCATAAATATTTGATTTTATTATGATGAAACAACAATCAACCTTTCATAGCAAGTATTACATAAATTTGCAAGTATTGCTTAATAAATTGTTGGTGACAAATCATTAGCAAGTCGAGGCAATAAGAATGGATTCACTTTCAAAAGTATGTACTTGTATCCACCTTTTTATCCTAGATACGTGGAAGCTGTATAATACAAAAATTGAAGTTAAAAAATGTATAAATCGAAGTTTATATTTAATATGCAAAATTCATTATGCCAAAAATTCCAAGCAATTGAATATTTAATACATTATAAATATCATATATATGTATATATATTTGAATTGTTAAGATTATTAAGATGGTATAAAACAAAACACTAAGCAGATTTATTTTTCAGTTTGTAAAAATAAAAATCGAGAATTATCAAGACAATTAAGATAATAATAAAAAATGATATAATTACTTACAAATTATGTTAGACAATTGATCATTATTTGAAGGTGGTGGAGAAGGAAGTTCACGAGCAATTGTTGGTGGAAGAAATATTGCCATGGCAAAGAAAAGTGTGAGACTAAGACGAAGGGAATGCATAGCCATAATTTAAGTAAACTTAGTACCGGATATGACCTAAGGATTACTTTATTTGATTTACTCTAGATTCTGAATTCCACTTGTTTAAATAACATTGTTGTTAAACTAATGTAGAAAAAAAACCTATTAACGGATGAATTATAAGTATGAAACATATAAACTTAATTATATTGCATTTAATTGCAAAATTAAAATCAATGAATAACATAAATATTTATCATAAATGCCAAAGCATTTCTTAGTTACATGTGCACAATCTTCTCTCTAAATATGCATAAACAAAAGAGAATACATACAACAAACACCTATCATAATGAATTTTGGTGGTTGACATTGATTGAATAACGAAATTGCTGTTATATAATGTTTTTATGAAACCGCTAACATAGATTATCTTTCAAGTGACTAAATAATTATGTTTTCATAATGAATTTTCATTTTTTTTTCTTACCACTAACATAGACTATTATGATATATTCATAAGCCACATTATTTATTCCAAAACAACAAAAATGTTATATCCTGTATTTAGTTAATTAAATTAATCATACTAAACAAAGTTCAAATGACTTAATTAGTTAATCACTTGTTGTAATTTAGAAATCAATGTAATTCACTATAACAATTTAAAATTTATAAAGCCTAATATCGCACTAAAATAATGTATAAAAATTTGAGTGCGATATAAAGAGCACTTTTTCATATGTGAATGGCTACACGGTGTTTAAGGTTTCCAATTTGCAAAATAAAAAAAAATAAAAATAAGCACTGAAGACATCATTAATGAGTGCTCATAAAGCTTGTGTTGACATTACTAATGAGTGCTCATAAAACTTGTTCAACACATTAAGAAGGCTTTGCTCACACTTTAATGACAATGGGAAGCAAAAGGAAATTGTAACTGTAACTTTCAAACGCTTCATAAGAGAATTGCTTGTATGGCACCTTGGGGCCATTTGATAAGGCTATCCATTTGCCGAGTCAACTCGAGAACTCAAATCGAACAAAATTTTGTTCTAACCCAAACTGGTTCAATTTGGTTCAAATTGAAATTCTAAAAAAAAAATCAGGTCAGTTTTCAGTTCCACAATAAAATTTTGGTTTGAACTGATTTAACCAAAATTAAATAATTATTTTTATAATTTTATATTTAGTATTATACTATTTTAAAAATATAAAAATATATTAGTAACTTAATTTAGTTTAAGTCCAATGGAACCGAACCTAAAATTTTTGATTCAACTAAATATTATTTTGTTATAAAATCAATTCAATTTTCGTAAAGAAATATATATAAAAAAATTTGGGTTGAATCAAACCAATTCGATTCAATTTGAGGTGACGCAAATGGATAGCCCTACCTTCGGTGATTCAATTTGGGTTGAAAAAGTGCCTATAGATTATTGGCATTAGTGTCCTTTAAATTTACTTTATTTCTTCCTTTTTTTTATAACATGCTTATTATTGATCGTGTTAGAATTTTTGAGATTCTGGTTCACTAAATGACTAATCTAAAAATTGAAATTTCTGATGCAGTCCAAGTAGAAGCAATACTATTAAAACTCCCGTTGACTTGGATGATTATAGTAGCAAAACCTTACACTCAGGTATATATAATAAAGGAGTTCACAGCACACATGCAAATTTAGTATGATAACTGAACAAGAGATTAACTAAATTTGAGTTCAAAAGTGTACCAAGTCTTTGTTGCTCCAAATGTAAGGAATTCCTCTAGTGGTCCTCATGCAATCTTAATGTGAAGATGCTATATAAAAGAAAACCCACTACATAAAAAAAGTTAGTAAAGAAATAATGTGACAAAAATAATGCAGGCCCTTTAAATTTGACCAATTATTGGACTATTATGGTGGAGATAGAAAATAAAAGTATGTTTATATGATTACAAAGCTTCATATGGATAATAAGTAAAAAGAATAGTGTTTTGATTCTAGCACTATGATACATTGTTTCAATAATAAGATGTTGTTCAAAGTTTACAATGAAATGGAGTAACATAAAACAGTGATGTGCCAAGATTTTGGGCAAACCGAGTGTGGAACTTAATTTTACCTTAGGAAGGAAAATCACTCTTGTTAATATTTTTCATGTACTTGGTATCAGAAATAGCTTAACTTAGTACTAGTATTAATATAAATTTTGGGATTTTGGTACCATTACTAGTAAAAAAGTATCATCGATCATGTGTTCAGTACCAAAATCCTGAGTATAATTCCTTTGTCTAAGCACTTGATTTGTTACATGCATGAATATTGTAGGTCTTGCTTACAATTATTTTATGTAAAGTTATTTTCTAGTTCTGTTTATTTGATTAAAGTATAGTTAATTGATACCTTGCATATAGTTTGAAACTGTCTCCTTGTTAATTGTATAATGGTTTGATTCTTTCATGATTAATCACAACTATTATAGAAGTAAATATGATAGTTGTGTTTACTTCAGAAAGTTGATTGATGACCCTTTTATATATTTATTGCTTTATGATGATGATTAATACGCACCGTAAGCGCACGGCGTTATCGAAATAATACAATATGATCAATCCCGTAGGAAACTACATCAAGTACTAACTATTATGATATTTAGAAGCTAAGCAACCAAATTTTTGTGTTTTGGAAATGAAGTTGTCAAAGAAAGAAATAGGAAACAACAACGATAGAAATGGAAAAAGTGTCTAATTGAGGGATATCGGGACTTCGGAATTCTCCACACTAACTAATTTAGCAGAACTGAATGAAACTAATGCATAAGTTATTCTTATTGCATAAGGAATTTACCCTAAAGTACAAGTTGCCCCCTTTTCTGCAGCACAACCTAGTACCTACTTAAATCGATCTCTTACTTTCGTGGCTTATTGATTTAAGCAAATCCATTAAATTCTATCATAAACTATGTTACCCTCGAATGAATCCTAACTACTTTCGTGTTAGCCATTCAAAAGTCCAATCTAGTAGATCTAATGTCACGATTCTCTTATCGGTACTTCTCGTGGCATCCAAAATATAAGATTACTTGATCAACGTCAAATCAAGCAAATAACATAGAAAGATAGAATATGCTCAGAAATAACTCATTAACAACATATAAATTCAATTGATATGAAAGATCAAGTTAGTGGGCTCCGTCCAAGTCTCGAATAAAGGTTTAAGCTATTATAGCCATGATATTTGATATGGATCTCTCAAATAAACAAAGAAAATACGAAACAAAAACTAAGGGAAGATAGGAGAGGATGATGCAAATTTTTCCTTCCAGATTGGGGAAGAATCATTGCAAAATCACCCACAATCGCCTCCAAAAGCCCTTGTCGCCGATCTTCTTGCCCTAACGCATTCTATCATTGATTTCTTCTCCTAATCATCACAAAAAGAGGGCTTGTATGCCCTACACTTCGCCTTCCTCGTAGGCTTTGATTTCAAAATTTTCTTGAATTTTGTTAGAATTTTTAGAGCCATCAATCGAGTGAAAAATGAGTAGAGGTGAAGAGGTGGAAGCGATCACGGCCCGTCATTATAATCACGGCCTAGCCGTCATCAGCACATGAGTGCTTATAAAGCTTGTGTTGACATTACTAATGAGTGCTCATAAAACTTGTTCAACACATTAAGAAGGCTTTGCTCACACTTTAATGATAATGGGAAGCAAAAGGAAATTGTAACTGTAACTTTCAAAGGCTTCATAAGAGAATTGCTTGTATGGCACCTTGGGGCCATTTGCCGGTTCAGCTAAATATTATTTGTTTATAAAATCAATTCAATTTTTAAAAAAAAATATAAAAAATATTTGAATTGAATCAAACCAATTCTATTCAATTCGAGGTGACGCAAATGGATAGCCCAACCTTTGGTGATTCAATCAATACCATAATTATTAATTTTGGTGGTTGTATGTGAGTAATTGCGTCAATTCAACTGAGGAATAGTTGCATCAGTTAGACTTAACTATTCAAAATGTAAATTACTTCATGGTGGTATTCAGAATTATAAAAAAAAAATATAATTCTCTCTATGCGGGTTTCTCAAAATGATTTCTAAGCCACATTGCACTTTAGATGTTTCTAACATTTGTCGAGGTAATGTTAATGACGCAAGCAAACTTAAATCCTAACATGATGGTACAATTTCATGTGGAGACATTCAAACTAGATTAGTACAATGATACAAATTTTACACCACGGCAAGATCAGATATCTTAGCTTCTCACCATGCTAAACCTCTTCTATCCCCTAGACTCTAATTGTAGCCAACTGTAGAGAGTATATTTTGAAATCATGAAAGAAAAATTTGTTGTACATAAAGTAGAGCAGGAGGCTGATGAGATGTTCTGTAGAGATTACATTCTCAACTCTCTTACAAGAAGGTTATATTATGTTTATCAAAGTTACAAGATACCAAAAGAGGTATTGGATATACTTGAATCTAAATACAATTATAGGAAAAAAAAATACCTATAGATTCTTGGCGTTAGAGTACTTCAAATTTACTTTCTTTCTTTCTTTTTTTTTATAACATGCTTCTTATGGATCGGGTTAGGATTTTTGAGGTTCTTGTTTCCTAAATGACTAATCTAAAAATAGAAATTTTTGATGCAGTCAAAGTGGAAGCAATACAATTAAAACTCCCTTTGACGTGGATGACTATAGTAGCAAAACCTTACACTCAGGCATATATAATAAAGGAGTTCACAGCACGCATGCAAACTTAGTATGAGAACTGAACAAGTGATTAACTATATTTGAGTTTAAAACTGAACCAAGTCTATGTTGCTCCAAATGTAAGGAATTCCTCTAATGGTCCTCATGCAATCATAATGTGAAGATGCAATATAAAATAAAACCCACTACATAAAAAAGTTAGTAAAGAAATAATGTGACAAGAAAATGGCAGGCCCTTTAAATTTAAGCAAATATAGAACTATGGTGGTGGGGATAGAAAATAAAGAGTATGTTTATATGATTACAAAGCTTCACATGGATAATATTTCTATGTAAAAAGACTAGCAATTAGATTCTAGCACTATCATATGTGGTTTCAATAATAAGATGGTGTTCAAAGTTTACAATGAAATGGTGTAACCTAAAATAGTGACGTGCCAATATTCTGGGCAAACTGAGTGTGGAACTTAATTTTACCTTAGGAGGGAAAATGACTCCTGTTAATATTTTATTATACTTGGTATTAGAAATAACTTAACTTGGTACTAGTACTAATAGAAATTTTTGGATTTTGGTACTGATACTAGTAAAAAAGAATCATGGTTCATGTGTTTAGTACCAAAATTTTGGTACTAGTACTAGTACCAAAATCCTGAATATCATTCGTTTGTCCGAACCCTTGATTTGTCACACGCATGAATATTGTAGGCCTTGCTTCCAATTGATTTATGTATAGTTATATTCTAGTTTTGTTTAGTTGATTAAAGTACAGTTAATTGATACCTTGCATATGGTTTAAAACTATCTCCTTGTCAATTGTATACTGGTTGATTCTTTCATGATTATTCACAACTATTATAGAAGTCAATATGATAGTTGTGTTTACTTCAGAATGTTGATCGATGACTCTTTTATATATTTATTGCTTTATGATGATGATATATATGCACCACAAGCGCACGGCGATATTGAAGTAATACAATAAGATTGATCCCACAGGGAACTGCGTCAAGTGCTAACTATTCTGATATTTAGAAACTAAGCAACCAAATTTTTGTGTTTTGTAAATGAAGTTGTCAACGAAAGAAATAGGAAACAACAACGATGGAAATTGAAAGAGTGTCTAATTGAGAGATATCGGGACTTATGCCTTGCTCCATCTCCTCTGGTGTGATACACATGAGTTATATTATACCTTATGGTATACTTTATATCTGTTTCGATCAAGTAACAAAGATAAATTTATAAAATTCTATTTCTACCCTCCAGAAGAAAGATTGATAACGATTTAAATATCATGCCCATGACCGGTTCTCTCCAGAAAGTGACAAAAAAAGGATCGAAAAAGAAAAAAACTATAGGCCAAGTGGACAACTCCACTGACTACTTATAATTATGCTATGAGTTATATTGCACTATTTTACGGTATACTCTGAATAATGTTATCATGCTAACAGGAAAGGGTCGGTAACCGTTTAAGGACTAATTTGCTTTAAAGAGTTAATTATAGAATATTCTTTGGTATCGATAAGTGAAAGTTATTTTTGAAAAGTAAATTGGATTGATTAAGAGAAGGTTCACAATTGTTTAAACAAGTTGAGCCAGAATGTCATATCATGGATTATGAAAATCTTACTCATCTTGTATTATAACTTTTGAAAATCTTTTTCAAGGTATTTTTTTTAAAACTCTTATTCTTGTAAACCATTGCACATATTATATTTTACTTTTATGTTAAAGATGAATAAACCGAAGTCATTTAGATTTTCTTTACACACTTTGATTCATGTTTTGAGTTGCTTGAGGACAAGCAAGGGTTTGAGCCTTATGTATTTTGATGACTAAAAAATTCATAGTAAAATTTATATTAATCGTATAGTCCTTTTTGAGTCATATATATTGCTCTTTTGCTTGTTTTTAAATTTAATTTAATCGATTATTTTGGAATCTACACCTCGTCTTTTTTGACTTTTCAAGTAAAATATACTTGTTTTTAATGGATTGGAAGAAATAAGAGTCCAGATATGGAATTAGGATGAAAATTTGAGCTCGAAGGTCAAATTTGGAATTTTTTTATCTTCGCACCCTGTGACAAAATGAACTAAAAATTTCACAGGAGTGTGAATCTATTAATTTAGGGTAAATAGCCACCACTGCGCCCGAGTCTTCTGCCGCCCCCTATTGCTAGATTTCTCAAAGCAAAATTCGAGAAAACTAGGGCACAATCGCAAAATCTAAAAACAAAAAATCATCCTATAAACCAGGGGGAAGATTTGAAGCCAGGATCGCAATTTTTCATCAAGAATCGGGGGAGAAATCAAGAGCAGCACCACCACTGTAGGGTTCCTCGCCAAGAAGCAAAGAGGTCATCTCCCACGACAAAATTTTTGGAGACGGAGCGCATTAGCGAAATTTGCTATATAGCCTTATCTCATCACTAGGAATCACTTAGTGGCTTTAGAATATTTAAAAAGTTTTAGAAATTTAGTGATTTCACCTATATTTCCAAAAATCAAGAAAAGATAAAGATTCTGAAACAAAAAAGTAAATAAGTTTAAACGGGATATAAAAACATCATAAGTAGCCTTGTTTTAAGATAAAAACATACTAAAAAGTACTATAAAAATACAAGGCATCAATGATATGTTGATTGCAGTTATGGACATGTGTGAAATCAACATGTTGAAATTGCAGTTAACTAAATCACTTTTTGATGGTAAGCTCGAGCATTGCTTGGACTTGTTTTGTGTTTCTCACAATTGAGTTTATTTGGAGAAGATGGAGCAAGTGGTCTAACTATGGTGAAGAAAATTTAAGTTAAGGGAAATATTTGTCATATTTAACTTGATTTTTAAGTTGGCATCCATTAGCATGCAAACCCACTAACCTGCAAACCCTTTAAGCTGTGTTTTATAAGTATAAACATATTATTACAAATTTATGATTTTATTATTGCAAATTTTGCCAAAGAGGTAGGCTTCTTCTTCCTTTTTCTATATTCGAGTTGATTTGATGTAGAAGCAATCTAAAGGCTCAATCTTCCTTCCACCTCTTTGAAAGATTTGTTAAAGAGAGTCCATACACTCTCCTTTGAGGTTTTTTGTATTGTGGTTTGCGAATGTCATATGTTTCCAAAATGGAATTTGGAAAAACATAATAGCATACAAAATTTGGAAAAACATAAAAAAAACATCATTATTATTAATTCTCCACTCAACTTTGACCAAATTATTATGCATGCAAAAAAAATACTAAAATGATATCTGATATATTTAGTTGATTACTTTAATTGTACTAAACAATGTTGAAGTGACTTAGGGCCAGTTTGGCAGGGTTAAATTTTTTAGCTTTTATTGATTGAAAAAATGCTCGCTAAAAAGTAGCTGGTTAGAAAGTTCGAAGGTGTTCTGCTAAATAGTTATGCTATGCTATTAAGCAGACTAATTCTAAAAAAAATTTACAAGATGCTTCCTAATATTTATTACACACAGAGTCTTATGTACAACATACTAAAGTGGAACTAAATTGATACATATAATTATACCATCTAACCAAAAGAATAAATTGTACATTACAATTAAAATTTTTTAGTTCATTACATAAAAATTCACTTTAATAAGAAACCATTTTAACTGTATTTGAATCACACACATGATGCCATTAGACTGAATAATTTGATTATGCTACATATCTATTTTAATAACAACTAAACTAACAACTAGATTGTTAAATAAACTAAGCATTAGCATAAACTTGAATAAACTCTCCTATTGATGTCAATTTTCGAAGGCAAATTCAGATTCTAAATTCTAACATTATACCATTGTACTTAAAGCTCGCCAATCCAAGTTTTAGGGGCTTTTAATGGATTTCAAATTAATATGTAAGGTTTGCCTATACTTACACTTGTATATATGTAGTAGTTATGTGTTACTCGTATATAGGATATACCTACTTGGTCAGAGGTCATGGATGAAGCTTCTTGGGATCAATGGTGTTGGCAGTTCGCAGCGTGAGAGGAGGAAGGTTGATATGCACCGCAAGTGCACGGTGTTATCGAAGTAATACAAAAGATGTCGGTCCCATAGAGAGGAAGGTTAAGTACAAACAGTTCTGATTTTTAGAAGTTATGCAATCCAAACATGAGGTTTTATGACACATGTTATCTAATTAAACTACGAACAGGGTAAGAAAAGCAACGCCAGAAACACGAAGGGTGTCTAAATAAGAGAGATATCGGGACTACATAATTCACCACGTTAACTGATCTAACTGAACTGAAGTTAACTGATGCATGAGTTATTCATTTTGCATAAGGAGATTATCCAAAAGTACAGGTTGCCCCCTTTCAGTAGCACAACCTGGTGTTTACTTAAATCGATCTCGTACTTTTGTGGCCCACGATGTAAGCAAATCCATTAAGTTCTATGAAAAACTATGTTTCCCTCGATTGAACCCTAACTACTTTCGTGATAGAGGTTTAAAAGTCTTATCCAGCAAATCCGATGACACGATTATCCTTGCGGTCATAATTGTGACATCCAAGACACAAAATTACTTGATTTGGGCAAGATTATGCAAATAAGACAACTAGATAAAATATGCTCATAATAACTCATAAACGTTAGAATAAGTCAGTTCATACTAGATCAAGTCAATGGGATCTATCCGAGTCCCGATAAAAGGTTTACGCTATAACAGCCATACAATTCAACATAGTTCTCTTAAATCGACTTAGAAAAGTAGAAACTAGGACTAAGGAGAGTTAGGAGAAGATGATGCAAACTCTTTAGCTCGATTTGGTGAAGAATCATCACAAGATCACCTCAAAATGCCTCCGTAAAGCCCTTGTCGCATGTTCTTTTGCCCTTGCCTATTCGCCATCAAATTCCTCCTCTTAAAATGTCATGAAAAGAGGGCTTTTATGCGAAAACTCTTCACCTTCCTCTTAGATTTCTATTCCATATTTTCCTAATTTTTCTAAATTTTTTAGTGCCCTCAATCAAGTATGTTGGGTCATTTCTGGTCATGTGATTAATATGTTTGACCTTATCAAATTCACCTTAAATTAATAAGACTTTTTATTTTAATGGGTTCTGATTTCCAATGAGCGCAAGCACTCATTGTTAATTACCCCTGAAAATCAGAGTACCTTTGATTGAGAGATCTATGTTATTAAATAAAATAAAATAAAATGACTGAACAAAATGACAACTTGTTGGGTATTCAACGGCTTATTGCGTAAAGATATCTGACCATGACAACTTGTTGGATATTCAACTTATGAAATTACTCGGCTTAAATGGCTTGTTGGGTAAAAATATCCAGCCATGACGGCTTGTTGGATATTTAGTTTGGAAGATACCCAGCCTCAACGACTTGTTGGGTATTTGATTTGGAAGATATCCGGCTTCAGTGGCTTGTTTGATATTTTGATTTGAAAGATATCCGGTCTCAACGTCTTGTTGGATAATCATGTTGAGAAATACCCGACCATAATGGCTTATTGGATATTTTGATTTGAAAGATATCCGGTCTCAACGACTTATTGAATAATCAATTTGAGAAATACTCGGCCTCAATGGCTTATTGGATATTTTGATTTGAAAGATACCAGGCCTCAACGGCTTGTTGGGTAATGCTAGTTGACCTTGACGGCTTGTTAGATATTCAATTTGAAAGATACATCCGGCCTCAATGGCTTATTGGGCAAAGTCATCATCCTTGATGGCTTGTTGGATATTTCAGTCTTAACAAACACATCATATTGAGGAGTTTCACCCCAACGGTAAACGTCGACGAACGCACCTCCCAAGCAATACTTTATTGTGAAAATTAAGATTTTCATATATTCTTTATCTGGCCTCGATGGCTTATTGGATATTTAATTTTAAAAGATGTCCTACCTTGATGGCTTGTTGGATATTTCAATTTCAATTGGCTCAGATTATCCTCAGCCATCAAATATTTGATCTTCTCTTGTCTGTTGATTTAAATTCATAGATTTGCTTTAATCCAATATTCAAATAAAAAATCTAATATCATATTTGAAAAGTTCGGGTTGACTTAGTAGGGATCGACACCTTGATCATGTAAAAAGTCAAACAATCAACCTAGATATGCTCAGATCAATTTCGGCCATTGATTTCATATTTAGATCAAACTCATCATGACTGTTCATTTAGATTCGTAGATCTACTTCGATTCAAGTCTCGGATCAGAGATCTAATATCATATTTGGGAAGATCAAGTTCGATTTGATAGGGATAAACTCTTTGATCATGTCAAAAGTCAACAGATTAACCTATATATGCTTTGATTAATTTTAGCCGTTGATTTATATTCAAATCCGATTTATCACGACCGTTCATTTAAATTCACAGATTTGTATTAATACAAGTCTCGGATCAGCAATTCGATATAGTAGGGACCGACACTTTGATCATGTTAAAAGTCAATCGATTGACCTAGATATTCTCCGACTATTCTCCACCATTCATCTATTTTATATTCAGATTTGAACCTTCGATTGAACTTGAATCTGAACCGTCGATGTGAAATGGACGAATCTCAACCGTTGGAGTTAATTTATTTGATCAAACTGATCTTGACCGTCTGATTTCATGTGAAGTAATCTGGATCGTAGATTTCGATTCAAATCTAGTCTGTTAATTTAAATTGAATGAATCATAGCCATTGGTTTCAAATTATTTGATCAAATTGATTTGAGCCGTCTGATTAAGCTTGAAATGGTATGGAGCGTTGGATTTATTTCAGATTTGGACCATCGATTTGAAGAGGACGAATTACAACCGTTGGAGTTATTTATTTAAACTAGAATGATATCAGTCGTCCAATTTTGCATGAAGTGATCTACACCGTTGGTTCTGATTCAGATTTGGATCGTTGATTTGAATTGAATGAATTTGATCCGTCGGATTCAATTTATTTGATCTGGTTGATCTCGGCCGTGCGATTTTTCATGAAGTAATTTGGATCATCGATATGATTTGAATCTAAACCTTTGATTTGAAGTAGATCAATCTCCGCCATCGGATTTAATTTATTTGATCAGAGCGATCTAAGCCGTCCGATTTGATTTGAATGAATGAATCTCAGCCGTTCGTTTATTCCTTTATCTAGAGGCACTCGTGGCCGGAGTTTGATGCATTACGGTGAAGTATTGGCGACGAATCAAAGGGATCAGTAGAAATAAGGTCATCCACATGAAATCGCTCGATTTTGCTGATCTGAGGGTTGAATGAACAGATCCTTTAGGCTATGGGTTCGCTGGCATGAGGAGAGCATGCACGTGTAATTTGAGAATAATCCAACGGTCAGATGTGGAGTTCTTGTGGTAAGGGAGTCGGTAGACGAATAGGGCTTCGGTGTTTACGGTTTCGTATGCCAGCGTCTGTCTTCGGCATTTCAAGTGAAGATCATAGAATTTTTTTTCTCGTCCAGATAAGAGCAGCAAGCAACATGTGCAATCTTGCACGGTCTTCATAATTAGAACAGCGGCAGCATCGATGAGGGGATATAAAGATCCTAGGAAAATTTAGGAATATAAAGATCATAGGAAGAATTATAGGGGATATAAAGATCCTAGGAAATATGGGAATATAGAGATACCAGGAAATATGAGGATATAGAGATCTTAGGAAATATGGGGATATTGAGATACTAGAAAATATGGGAAGCTCACCTGATTGGAATTCTCGTGAAAAGATTCCTTATGCAGAGTCTTCTCATCTAGCCATGAGAGTTCTCTCTTCCATACGCCTAGCCTCTCTTATATAGGAGATGGAAGAGAAAATTTATTATCATTTTTATTCAGTTTTGTATTATATTTTTCTATTAATTTTTTTTATTTGATTTTGTCTTTTGCTAATTTTTTAATATGTGCTTAATCATTCCCCCCCCCCCCCCCCTCTTAATCATAAACTTGGTTTTATTTTTTTTTATTTTTTATTTTTTTATTTTTTTAATTTTTTATTATTTTTTTGCTATTTTGGTTTTGCTTATTCAATCCCCCTTTTTTCTCTTTTTTTTTAAAAAATCCGAATTTCACCTTTTTATTTCTTTTTATATTTGTTATTTTTATATTTGTTATTTATTTGTTATTATTTTTTAATTTGTTATCAAGTATTATTGTTTTATTATTTTTATTATTATTTTTTGAAAATAATTGGTCCAACAAAGTAAAAAACGAGTAGGAGGTCAAGAAATCATGTTATATGATTGCGATCAGGGCTTGGCCGTGATTCTCAGGGAAATCTCCGTTTCACACCAAATTTGTTGTGTAGCCTTGTCTCATCACCAGAAATCACTCTATGGCTTTAAATTCTCCATGAAGCTCCAGAAATTGAGTGATTTCACCTACATTTCCATAAATTCAAGAAAAGGTGAAGATTCTGAAACAAGTAAGCAAATAAGCTAGAATATTACATAAAAACACTATAATATATCTTGTTTTGAGAAAAATTATATCGGAAAATGCTATCAAAATACAAGGTATCAAAATCTCCCACACTTAAATCTTTTCTTGTCATCAAGCAAAAAAAAAAGATGAAACACATATCAGGTATGGAAGAAGTTATTCTAGTTGAAAGCATGATATTTCCATGAGCAAACCATGATCTAGTTTGAGAAATCAGATGATGAGTTTATTGACAAGAATTGAATCAAGTAGGTCCCATAATCTTTAGATGACTAGGCATTCAGCTAAGAGCAAACAAAAATTTAATCTAGCATACATACTACATTCATAAATTGAATTCAAACAAAATCAAATGTTGGGGTCGGACACAAATGTATTATCGCTAGTCAAAACTTGATAACATTATGGTTCTGTTCATCTCTCAATTGATTTTTAGCAGCAAGACTAGCTCTCTAAATCTTTGGCAATCTTTTGACGTGAAGCACAACCATGGGTGGATTGCCGCTCTAGTTACTCAACCAACAACACATTTAGAGCTTACCTAACTTCCTCTAGCCTACTAACACGAAGCACAACAATAGGTGGATTGCTGCCCTGATTATTCAGCTAAGTTCCATTAGGTGTGCACAATGAACTCGTGACTGTTTATGCACATTTTGCATGAAACACAAACATGGGTCGACTGCCGCCCTAGCTACTTTGTGCATTACTAGGTTAGAGGAGTTGCATGTCTCACTGGAGAGAGAACTCTTGTTTTTGTTCTCTTTTTTTTTTTCTTTTTTTCTATATAACTTCACACTTGTGATCATCACCCAACAAATAATATGGCATCATCGAATGAATGAACAAGTCTATATGCTTCAATAGAAAAACATGTGTACACCGCTAGCATGCAATCCTTACTCAATTTCTGATGCGTGACGCATAAATTCAACATTCTCAAACATTCCAATCATAAAAGAGCATGCATGAAATCAATCTCAATGTTTATTCAAGCCTATCACAAGTTCACAACAATATCACAATTATCACACTTGTACTCACAGAAAGAGCATGTCATTAGAAGTAATACAATATCATTCAAAGCTTTTAGATTAAACCTAATAAAAGCATCAGTGTCCAAAAATTTTCATCAAAATATCTTCACAAAGCATCAGCAAAATATTATATCTCATTTGGATCAGAATCAGCAAGAACAACAAAATAATACTTTATCAGCATGAGCATGAAACTAACAAGACAATCCAAATAAATCATAGATATTATCAGGATAAATCGACATAGTGAAATATTCAAGTTTAGCAAATAATCATTAGATCAATTTCAATCACAATATCGCTGAACACATGTATCGATATGGAAAAAAAAGTATCGTAATAGAGATTACCAAATCGTCAGTATAGAAGCATATCCATATCATCAGATTTTCACACATCCTCATGTCGCAGAATCATAGCATGTATGTATGAATCATCATCAATGAATTCTCAGAATATCATGATAGCATAATATCACCACAGCATCATCATTAAAGAATTAGAGTCAAATAAGAGCATAGCCATCATCATAAAATAGTTAAAGTGTCACAGTCATGTATCATAAACATATCAAAAGTTAGAGTAAGTCAAGAATACAATACCAAATCAATAGTTAGGAGACTAAGCCGTAGAAGAAACAAGCATCAAAATCATACCCTCCTCACATAAAAATTTACATAGTCCTCTATGCAACCGATGCGTCGTGAGAGAGTGGGGGGAAATAAGAGAAAGTAATATTCACTTCTTCCTCTTAGGCCTAAAGTCCTCATCATCAGAGATCATTTCAGTACCTTTCTCCTGGGGGTCATATTCATAATCATCACCATCTCCCCCTAACTAATATCATCATCTATTTATGAAGTTCATGTTGAACTTTACCTTGACACCTTTATTCTTCCAGATGTAGGATATAATGTCAATTATTTTGTGTCTCGCTAAGTCATGTGAGTCTGGCAAGGGAGAGGTAAAATGAAGTCGTTGCCTTCAAAAGTCTTGTCATAGCTGTGAAATTAGTCAGGGGTCAATTGTGAACTTCTTGTTATAGAATGCAGCAATTACAAAAATTTTCATCAAGGCTGTGACATTTGTCATGGACAGACCATAATGAAACATGTAGCCTCAAAATTTCACTTTTCTTCTTGTGAGGTGTTCCTACCAAGATAAGAAAATAAAATCATCCACATTCCAACACAAAACAAAACAAGTTATCTAACTTCATCATCTAAAGACTAAATAAACAAAAACACACAATGTAAAAGTAAATAAAACAGAAAAGACTTGTGTTGCCTCCCAAGAAGTGCTTGTATAGGGTCATTAGTTCGACCACAAGTGTTATTTAGAGTGCAGAATGTAGGCGTTGTCACCAAGGAATTCATACCTTAAATGATCAATTAGTGATTTTAACTATATGTTTCTTTCATCAGTTACCTTGATTATTTCATCATGCCGATTTTTAAATTTTACCTTCCTTAGGTTGACCAGTTCAGTTGAATCAATGATTTTCATAAAAGCTAGAGTTTCTTCATTATCCTTCATAGTTTTGTTAACCACTTTCTCAACAACATCAATATTATGGCAAGAACCTGCAAAAGAAAGTATATCTTCAAGTGGTTTCTTATGTTCTATCTCCTCATTTGATTTTTCAGGTTGAAATATCTTAGGAGATCTAATCTCTATGTTATGTTCATACATCCTAGGCTCCTCAAGTTGTTTCCCATTACAAGTTATAATTGCATGACAATATTCTCTCGGGTTTATCTCAAGTTGAGATGGGAATTTACTATAGGCTCTTGTAGAGGTGCTAGCTTGATTAGCAAATTGGGTTTACAACATCTTGTTGTGGATCGCGAGAGCGTCCACTCTAGATGTTAGTTGCCTAATGGTTTCACAAACACTCTCATTTTCATTGGTTTGCGCAGCAACAAAAGTCTCTAATAGTGACTCTAAGTTAGACCTTTAAGGTGGCACAAACTGCCTCAGTTGAAATTCAGGAGTTTGCCTATGGCTAGGTTGGGGAACTAGGTTGGGATTGTTCTCATAGAAAATTTTTTTATAGTTCCTCCAATCTAGATTGTATGTTTTAGAATATGGGTCCAACTGTGGTCTAGGGTTGAGATTCCTAAAGGTTTTGGCTTGCTCTCCAGTGGTTTTAGGTTGTGAGACTCTGATGACACCAATATATATAGTATATTTTGTATCATTTTTTATATCTTTTCATGCTAAATTGAAGATCTTTTACTTGTTTTCATGATAAATTCATTGAATATTGCAAAGTCTACTTCTATTTTGGTTTTTCATGGTTTTCAGGTAAAAATGCACTATTTTTAGGCGTTTTCAAGCAAAATCAAATACATAGAAGGATTACCATCATCAAGAAGAGATCACCCAAGAAATTTCATGCAAATCGAGGCAAGGAACCCAAAATACGGCAGTGCCGTAAGGGATTTTACGGTACCGTATTTTTCACGGCTACCATATTATCGAGATCACGGCCGTATTTTGGTAATTTTCCAAACAGAAGGTTTTCGCAAAAATACGGCACCGCCGTAAGGATTTACACGGTCATATTTTGATGCATCTTCAGAACAGAAAGTTGCCCTGAAATTACGGCACTGCCGTAAAGAATTACACGGGCCGTATTTCCCCGACAAATCCAACCAGAGAGTTCAGCCGATTTTACGGCACCGCCGTAAACAAAATTACGATGCCGTATTTTCCAGCACTTTCAGAACAGAACGATCGATGGAATTTACGGCAGTGCCGTAAGATATTACACTGTCGTAAGGATTTACACGGTCATATTTTGATGCATCTTCAGAACAGAAAGTTGCCCTGAAATTACGGCACTGCCGTAAAGAATTACACGGGCCGTATTTCCCCGACAAATCCAACCAGAGAGTTCAGCCGATTTTACGGCACCGCCGTAAACAAAATTACGATGCCGTATTTTCCAGCACTTTCAGAACAGAACGATCGATGGAATTTACGACAGTGCCGTAAGATATTACACTGTCGTATTCCGGTGTTTGAACGCGATTCCCTGGTCAACTTCCGCATCCGATTCTTGCGGAGATGATTACGAGCGATGCAGGGCTTATTATTCAAGGCCGTAAGAAGCAAAAGGGGAGCTTTTGACGAGGGGAGGAGGGAGAGACCAAAAGCATTTTCGTGCACGGTGGACGAAGAAATCATGATCCACGCCACCGCACTCAATCCAGACGATCTCCGGCCGTAATTTTTCTACTGAAGCTTCATCTGAAGGAGGAGACAACGTGCCAGAAGTTTCAGACCGAAATGAGATCGATTGGAAGAGAAATCAAAGAAAAAGGGGTCGCCGACACTGTTCATTGCGGGCTCTTGCAAATTACGGCTGTGAAGTATTTCACAGCCGTGCTGTATTTTCTAAACTTTTCTTCTACTTCGATTTTCAATCTTTTGAAACCATGACTCATTGTAATTCCTTCATGATGATAGCTTAAACTACTTTTGGGACATGGGGGAGTAATTCGCTTAATTTCCAATGACTAGATGACTATTTTTACTATTTCGTTGAGTTTAATATTAGCATGATGATTTTGCTCATGTGATAATTGTGCTTAGACTCTCTATAAGTTCATGATATTAATTATGTTCTTAGAATTTTCGCTTGAGACTGAAAGGTAATTGCTTGAGAATTCTGAACCCTAGAATTGCATGTTAGGATCTCTTCCTTAGGTTAGATCTGATTTGATCTGTTCTAGTAGATTAATTGCCATGATTATAGCATGAATCTATAGATCGAGTCTATTTGTCAAACATGGAGATCTTATGCGAGAGTAAAGATCGGAACGTTGGAGATCCTTGAGTAATACTAGTGTTGAGGCTCGGATGCATGAAAGTGATCCTCGAATATCCACTAGAGATTATCAACATTGAATTCGGATACACGAAAGTGATCCTTGAATTCATTGTTTGATGATTTACTTATCTTCCGCGTTGGGAAGAATCTTGTGCGAAAGCGAGGATAAATCCCTATGCGGTTGCTTGCACGAAAGTGAAACAACCCTTTTTATTTAGTAAATTACATCTTCATCATGATAATTTTGAACTGACGAAATCCTTATTCATATCTAGCTCATAAAAGTTAAAGTGAACGAAACCCTAGTCCCAACTTTTCTCTCTGATAATTCCATTTTTTAGTTTCCAATTTCTATTCTCACTACTTCGATTTGCCGAGATAGTAAGAAATTAGCTATTTAGTATTTGACAACGTAGGTCCCTGTGGATTCGATACTTTCTTTATTACTTCGAGTATCCGTGCACTTGCGGATCACAACAAGTTTTTGGCACCATTGTCGGGGACCTTAGTTTTTGTCGATATTAAAGACGTTGAGATTATTGCTAGACTAAGATTAATTCATGTTCTATTTATCTGTACTTCTCTGCTTATTTGAGTTACTTAATCTGTCTGTTTTAGACTATACAGGGAATTTAAATCTAATGACAGGACAGAGATTACTTAGGGACCATGCTGTCCCTAAGTCACAAGAAATACACTCTAGCATTATCAAACCCAGCATTGAAGCCGATAATTTCGAGATTAATCCTGCCTTCTTGACAATGATCCAGCAAAATCAATTTGGAGGAGATCCAATTGAAGATCCTTATCAACAGTTACATCTTTTTCTTGAATATTGTGATACCATTAAGATTTATGGAGTTTCTGATGATGTATTAAAACTGAGATTATTTCCTTTTTCTCTCAGGGACATAGCACGATTTTGGCTATATTCTAGACCTACTGGTGCTTTTACTACTTGGGAACAACTATCATATGCTTTCCTGATGAAATACTTTACACCAAGTAAAACCATCCAATTGAGAAAACAAATCATAAACTTTGCACAGAGAGATGGAGAACCATTTAGCAAGGCATGGGAGCGGTTCAAAGAATTACTTCGGAAGTGCCCGCATCATAGCCTTGAAAAAGGGACTTTAATTCAAACATTCTATTATGGCTTATTTATTGATACCCGCCTAATTGTTGATACTTCTGCAGGAGGAGCTATTATGAGTAAGACCATGGAAGATGCTTTTGCACTGTTTGAAGAAATGTCCTTAAATCATAACCAATGGAATCCTAAAGAAGGAGTGTCACATGGCCATCATCATGGTAAGAATGAGAGTGAGAAATTACAAACTCCAACTGAAGAGGTAAATTTTTTTAGTATAAATTCTTTGTTTGACAAGTTTATGATTAATCAAAACAAAGAAATTGAAAATCTCAAAGGAATGGTTAGCCATCTTGCCTCTCAAATGGAATCTTTAACTGCTCACAAGAACTTCATAGAAAATCAAATGCCTAATGAACATTGCAATGTTGTTGTCACTAGAAGTGGAAAGAAGTTAGGAGAACTTAAAGGGAAGTTTGAACTTAAGGAAAAAGAGTCTTATTGTGATCATGACAAAGAATTAGAATTAGAAAAATCCTCTATACATGAACAAACCCTACCTAGTTTAACACCTCAAAAGGGTGATGAAACAAAAGGGGATGTGCCATGTAAAGAAGATAATTCTAAATCTGATTTGCCTCCGCCATATAAGCCACTTATACCTTTTCCCCAAAGATTAGTGCAGGAAAAACTAGACAAACAATTTGGGAAATTTTTAGATATCTTGAAAAAGCTTTACATTAATATTCTATTTACTGAAGCTTTACTGCAAATGCCTACATATGCTAAATTTTTAAAAGAGTTTCTGTCTAATAAGAGGAAAATAGAAGACTATGGTACGGTGGCTTTAACTGAGGAATGTAGTGCCATTATACAAAACAAATTGCCACATAAACTGAAGGATCCAGATAGTTTCTCTATCCCTTGTTTTATTGGTAGTATGGCTTTTGACCGTGCCTTATGTGATTTGGGAGCTAGTGTTAGTCTAATGCCATTATCTATTTGCAGGAGGATGGACATGGGAGAGCTTAAACCAACTTCAATGTCTTTGCAGCTCGCCGATCGTTCAGTTAAATATCCTGTGGGGATTCTGGAAGATGTGCCAGTTCAGGTAGGTAAGTATTTCATCCCCGCCGATTTTGTAGTCCTTGAGATGGAGGAAGATGCAAAAATCCCCATAATACTTGGTAGACTCATTGATGTAAAGAATGGTAAGCTTTCTTTTAACATTGGGGGCGAAAAGATTGAGTATGACTTGCATGAAGCCTTGAAAAATCCTTCGAGTTCTGAGTATTTCTGTAGTATACATGATGGAGATGACATTATTTATGATCTTAATGATTTGTTTGTTGAAACCTCTGATTATGATTCTGATTTTGTTATCAAGGAAAACACCAATTCTGAAACTAATGAATTTCTAGATTGCAATACTTGTGATGAAAAAGTAAAAACTCCAAAAATAGAGCTTAAACCTTTACCTGATAATCTCCGTTATGAGTTTCTTGGTCCTAATTCTACTTATCCAGTCATAGTTGGTGCACAGCTTGGAAAAAGGGAAACAGAGTCGCTTCTCAAGGAATTAAGGATCCACAGAAAGGTAATTGGGTATTCTATTGATGACTTGAAAGGAATTAATCCTTCCTTCTATATGCACAGGATCTTGATGGAAGAAGAACACAAGCCACATGCAGATTTCCAAAGAAGACTGAACCCCTCTATGAAAGAAGTTGTAAAAAAGGAAGTTCTGAAACTACTTGATGCAGGTATTATCTATCCTATCTCTGATAGTAAATGGGTAAGTCCTGTACATTGTGTTCCTAAGGGAGGGGTAACTATCATGAAAAACAAAGATAATGTGCTAATTCCTGTTAGAATTATTACTAGTTGGCGCATGTGCATAGATTATAGAAAATTGAATGCGACTACTAGGAAAGACCACTTTCCTCTACCTTTTATCGATCAAATGGTTGAAAGACTGGCCAACCATTCTCATTTTTGCTTCTTAGATGGATATTTTGGTTTTTTTCAAATTCCCATACATCCGATGATCAAGAGAAAACCACTTTCACTTGCCCCTATGGAACTTTTGCATATAGAAGAATGCCTTTTGGTTTATGTAATGCTCCTGCCACATTTCAGAGATGCATGATGGCTATTTTTTCTGATTTTATTGAAGATTTTATGGATGTATTCATGGATGATTTCTCAGTATATGGTTCCTCCTTTGATAATTGTTTGGCTAACTTGTCTCGAGTTTTACAGAGGTGTGAAGAAACTAACCTTGTGCTTAATTGGGAAAAATGTCATTTCATGGTGAAGCAAGGGATAGTTTTGGGACACTTAATTTCAGAAAGAGGAATTGAAGTAGACAAAGCAAAAATTGAAGTAATAGAAAAATTGGAGCCACCCACAACTGTGATGGAGATCCAAAGCTTCCTTGGACATGCAGGATTCTACCGGCGATTCATCAAGGATTTCTCTAAACTTGCTAGACCTCTTACACATTTACTTTGTAAAGATGTTAAATTTTCTTTTGACGATAATTGTTTCTCTGCCTTTCAGGAATTGAAGAAGGCTTTGGTTTCAGCACCCATCATTCAGCCCCCAGATTGGGATTTACCATTTGAACTTATGTGTGACGCCAGTGATTATGCAGTAGGAGCAGTCTTGGGACTGAGAAAAGATAAGAAACCTTATGTTATTCATTATGCCAGTAGAACTTTAGATGAGACACAGAAGAATTACACTACCACTAAAAAGGAGCTATTGGCTATAGTTTTTGCTTTTGATAAATTTAGATCATATTTGATTAATTCTAAGGTAGTAGTGTATACTGATCATGCAGCAGTAAGATATTTGATGCAGAAAAAAGATACTAAACCCCGTTTGCTCAAATGGATCCTACTTTTATAAGAATTTGATTTAGAAATTAAAGACAAAAAGGGATCAGAGAATTTTGTTGCAGACCATCTTTCAAGGATTAAGGTGAACACTGATGAAAATGATGTGATTAATGACTCTTTTCTTGAAGAACAACTTATGACAGTTGAACAGATCAGAGCTCCCTGGTATGCTGATATAGTGAATTACCTTGTTACTAATGTTCTTCCTCCTGATTTGAATTACCAAAAAAGGAAGAAATTGTTGGCTGAGGTAAAACACTATTTTTGGGATGAGCCTTATGTGTTCAGAAGATGTACAGATGGTATTTTTAGAAGATGTATGTCTGAAGAAGAGATCATAGATATTTTGTGCCAATGTCATGGATCCTCTTATGGTGGTCATGCCAGTACTGAAAAGACTGCTTATAAAGTGTTACAATCAGGATTTTATTGGCCCACCATTTTCAAAGATACTAGAAACTTTGTGCTATCTTGTGATAGATGTCAAAGAACGGGGAATATTAGTAGAAGACATGAGATGCCACTGTCCAACATTCTTGAGGTTGAAATATTTGATGTTTGGGGGATAGACTTTATGGGACCTTTCCCATCTTCAGGAGGTAACAAGTATATTCTAGTAGTAGTTGACTATATTTCAAAATGGGTTGAAGCTCTTGCTTCACCAACTAATGATTCAAGAGTTGTTGCTAAATTTTTCAAAAAGATCATATTTCCACGGTATGGGACCCCGTGGGTAGTAAACAGTGATGGAGGCTCACATTTCATAGAGCACAAATTTTTAGCCTTACTTAGAAAATATGAGGTGAATCATAGAGTGGCAACACCTTATCATCCTCAAACAAGTGGACAAGTGGAGATATCAAATAGAGAAAGCAAGGGAATTTCAGAGAAGACTGTGTCACGCACTAGGAAAGACTGGGCATTCAAACTTGATGATGCCTTGTGGGCATATCGAACTGCTTTCAAAACACCAATAGGTATGTCTCCATTTCATTTGATTTATGGAAAATCATGTCATCTGCCTGTGGAACTTGAACATAAAGCATACTGGGCAATCAAGATGCTGAATTTCGACCTAAAAAGTGCGGGGGAAAAACGGAGATTACAATTGAATAAGCTAGATGAGATCAGACTCTCTGCATATGAGAATGCAAAAATTTACAAGGAGAGGACAAAAAGGTGGCACGATCGACATATCTTCAGGAGAGATTTCTAACCAAGTGACTTTGTTCTTTTTATTCAATTCTAGATTAAGACTTTTTCCTGGAAAGCTGAAGTCTCGATGGTCTGGGCCTTTTTAGGTAAAAAAATCTTATCCTTACGGAGCCGTGGATGTATGGAGTGAAGAAATAGGAGAATTCAAGGTTAATGGTCAGAGACTTAAACACTATTATCAAGAAGAGCAAGTTGAAGAAAAGGAGAGTTTTTACTTAGATGAACCACAATCAAATCCGAGTGTTGAAGGGTCAAGCTAAAGACCTTTAAATTAGCGCTTCTTAGGAGGCAACCCAAGCTTTCTAACTTTAGTTCACTCCCTTTTATTTACTTTTATCTTAGTTTTGTCTTAGAATAAATTTTTTATTCTTTGAAGAAAGAAGCATGGAGAGTAGAAGAAAAAGAAAACTTGTCACAAAAGGATGATAAAATTTTGTAAGTATTCCCTTCCGCTCATCTTCTGGATTTTGTCATTGACTCCTACTTTTGTGTTGATGATTTTTGATGATGATGAATTCAAATTTATGATTAGAGTTATAACCCCATCTTGTCAAAATTTATTTCTTCAATGCATATTTGTCTATTGAAATATGAAATTAGTTGATGCATGAAATTTTAGATAGATGTATTGTTTAAATAATAAAATCTAAAGGTGAAATTTTTCTTTCAAATAAAATGAGTATATGAGTATGATTTGTGAATTGAGATCAATTGATCAAACCCAATAGATATTTAGTTGATCATTGCTATTTATTGGGAAATAAGAATCCAAGATCCCAAAAAAAAAAAAAAAAGAGAGGACTCCCCTACTTGGCACTGTGGGAAAGCGCAGTGGTACAGAAGGTTATGGGTTGAAGTAATAAATAGAAAAAGTATGTATCTATGTGGGTACATTCCATGAGAAAAATCATTTCACATAAACTCCGCAGTCCTTAGTAAATTGTTTTCAAATTAGAGGATATGAGTTCCATTGCATTGATTATGTGATCCGTGCACTCTAATCTCGTCACTAGAAAAAAGGTGGTAATCGAGTTAGAGAATGTGAATGATGCAAAAAAAAAAAGAAGAGAGTGGAAAAAGATCTTGGAAACCTTATTCCTGTAAACAAAAGCATGATAGATTTGAACTAAAGATTGGGAGAAATCATGAGATTGAAAATTCTATTTATTGTACATGTTGCGAAGTTTTATTTGATTGAATTATGGATCTAGAAGGTTGAGTTCTAAGAATGATATGTCTATTTGAAGTTTTGTAAATCAATTGATAGAATTTTTCATTGACGAGTTATATTTTAGAAATTTATTGAGCATGAAAAAGTTATTCTTTTGATCAAACTTTGATCTCAAATTTTGATTTTTGCTTGAGGACAAGCAAAGTTTGAGCCTTATGTATTTTCACGACACCAAAATATATAGTATATTTTGTATCATTTTCGATATCTTTTCATGCTAAATTGAAGATCTTTTACTAGTTTTCATGATAAATTCATTGAATATTGCAAAGTCTACTTCTATTTTGGTTTTTCATGGTTTTCAGGTAAAAAGGCGCTATTTTTAGGCATTTTCAAGCAAAATCAAATACATAGAAGGATTACCATCATCAAGAAGAGATCACCCAAAAAATTTCATGCAAATCAAGGCAAGGAACCCAAAATACGGCAGTGCCGTAAGGGATTTTACGGTACTGTATTTTTCACGGCTACCGTATTATCGAGATCACAGCCGTATTTTGGTAATTTTCCAAACAGAAGGTTTTCGCGAAAATACGGCACCGCCGTAAGGATTTACACGGCCGTATTTTGGAGCACTTTCTAAATAGAGACTTTTGCCGAAATTACGGCACTGCCGTAATCTACTTTACGGGCCGTATTTTGATGCATCTTCAGAACAGAAAGTTGCCCTGAAATTACGGCACTGCAGTAAAGAATTACACGGGCCGTATTTCCCCGATGAATCCAACCAGAGAGTTTAGCCGATTTTACGGCACCGCCGTAAACAAAATTACGGTGCCGTATTTTCCAGCAATTTTAGAACAGAACGATCGATGGATTTTACGGCAGTGCCGTAAGATATTACACTATCGTATTCCGGTGTTTGAACGCGATTCCCAGGTCAACTTCCGAGTCCGATTCTTGCGGAGATGATTACGAGCGATGCAGGGCTTATTATTCAAGGCCGTAAAAAGCAAAAGGGGAGTTTTTGATGAGGGGAGGAAGGAGAGACCAAAAGCCCTAATATTCGTGCACGGTGGACGAAGAAATCACGATCCACACCGGCGCCGAGGGTTTCGCCGCCACACTCAATCCAGAATATCTCCGGTCGTGATTTTTCTACTGAAGCTTCATCTGAAGGAGGAGACAACGTGCCAGAAGTTTTAGACCGAAAGGAGATCGATTGGAAGAGAAATCGAAGAAAAAGGGGTCGCCGACACTGTTCAACGAGGGCTCTTGCAAATTACGGCTGTGAAATACTTCACAGCCGTGCTGTATTTTCTAAACTTTTCTTCTACTTCGATTTTCGATCTTTTGAAACCATGACTCATTGTAATTCCTTCATGATGATAGCTTAAACTACTTTTGGGACATGGGGGAGTAATTCGCTTAGTTTCCAATGACTAGATGACTATTTTTACTATTTCGTTGAGTTTAATATTAGCATGATGATTTTGCTCGTGTGATAATTGTGCTTAGACTCTCTATAAGTTCATGATATTAATTATGTTCTTAGAATTTTCGCTTGAGACTGAAAGGTAATTGCTTGAGAATTCTGAACCCTAGAATTACATGTTAGGATCTTTTCCTTAGGTTAGATCTGATTTGATCTGTTCTAGTAGATTAATTGCCATGATTATAGCATGAATCTATAGATCGAGTCTATTTGTCAAACGTGGAGATCTTGTGCGAGAGCAAAGATCGGAACGTTGGAGATCCTTGAGTAATACTAGTGTTGAGGCTCGGATGCATGAAAGTGATCCTCGAATCTCCACTAGAGATTATCAACACTGAATTCGGATGCACAAAAGTGATCATTGAATTCATTGTTTGATGATTTACTTATCTTCAGCGTTGGGAAGAATCTTACGCGAAAGCGAGGATAAATCCCTATGTGGTTGCTTGCACGAAAGTGAAACAACCCTTTTTATTTAGTAAATTACATCTTCATCATGATAATTTTGAACTAATGAAATCCTTATTCATATCTAGCTCATAAAAGTTAAAGTGAACGAAACCCTAGTCCCAGCTTTTCTCTCTGATAATTCCGTTTTTTAGTTTCCAATTTCTATTCTCACTACTTCGATTTGCCTAGATAGTAAGAAATCAGCTATTTAGTATTTGACAACGTAGGTCCCTGTGGATTCGATACTTTCTTTATTACTTCGAGTATCCGTGCACTTGCGGATCACAACAGACTCTTAATTGGCATTTGGCGAAACTGAGTCCTGATGTTCCACAAAACTCATATGAAGTATTAGTGACTTCAATTGAATTAACATTAAAGGAATATAACTTTCGTGATAAAGTGTCTACCTTCACAGCTAACAAGCTCAAGTTGTCTAACTCATACTTACTTGGAGTTGCAGCTTACATTGTACTCTAGCCTTCTTTATCCTTTGAATAAAAATAATTAGAGACAATGATAAAGCTTGAAAAAGAAAATGGCTGAAATAAGAATAAAAAGTATGAAAAACAAAATGCTTAGTTTACTAAACTTTAGAAATGTGTTAATATTAATGGAAATTCCCCGGCATCGGTGCCAAAAGCTTGATACGCACCACAAGTGCACAGTGCTATCAAAGTAATACAAAAGATATCGGTGCCATAGGGAGCAAGGTCAAGTACAAAAAAATCTGATTTTTATAAGCTAAACACACCAAACTATGAATAGGGTAACAAAAGCAATGATAGAATGACGAAGGTTGTCTAAATGAGAGAAATATCGAAACTACAGAATTCACCATGTTGATTGATCTAACTGAACTGAAGTTAGCTAATGCACGATTTATTCATTTTGCATAAGGTGTTTATCCAAACGTACATATTGCCCCCTTTCAGCAGCACAACCTGAGATTTACTTAAATCGGTCACCGACTTTCGTGGCCTATCAATTTAAGCAAACCCATTAAGTTCCATGAAATGTTATATTGCCCTCGATTTAGCCCTAACTACTATCATGATAGAGGTTCAAATGGCTTATGTAGCAGATTTGACGACATGATTCTCCTTATGGTCAGAATCGAGACATCCAAGACACAAATTTGTTTGATCAGGGTTTGATTATGCAAATAACACAATAGATAAAATATGCTCTGAATAACTCATAAACATCAGAATAAGTCAGTTCATATAATAGATCAAGTCAACAGGCTCCATCAGAGCCCCGATAAAAGGTTTATGTTACAATAACGATACAATTAAGTACAGATCTCTCAAATCAACTAATAAAAGTAGAAACTAGGATTAAGGAGAGTTAGGAGAAGATGATGCAAACTCTTCCCCTCAATTTGGTGAAGAATCGTATCAAGATCATCTCAAAATCCCTCCGGAAAGCCCATGTCGCATGTTCTTTTACCCTCACCGATTTACCATCAAATTTCTCCTCCAGAAATCTCACAAAAAATATGACTTTTAAGCCCAAACTCTTCACCTTCGTTTTAGCTTTCTATTCCATAATTTTCTTGATTTTACTAAATTTTTTTGAGCTCTCAATCAAGTAAAAAATGAGCAGGAGGTCAACAAGGAGCAGAGATCCCGGCCCGTGATTATAATCATGGCCTAGCTATGATTTGCATAGTTGATTCTGGTAGACTTCAATCACGGCCTGTGAAAATAATCATGGCCTGGCCGTGAACAGCACTGTGGATATGGCGAACTTTACGAATCACGGTTTGAGCCTGGCAGTGATTCTCAAGGAAAGCTTTGTTTCACACCAAATTTGCTGTGTAGCCTTGTTTAATCACCAAAAATCACTATATGGCTTTAGAGTTTCCAAAAATCTTCATAAATTGAGTTATTTCACCTATATTTCCACAAATTCAAGAAAAGGTGAAAATTCCAAAACAAGCAAATAAATAAGCCTAAATATTACATAAAAACACAAGAATATCCCTTTTTTTGAGATAAAATGGTATAGGAAAATACTACCAAAATACAAGGCATCAAAATCTCCCAGACTTAAATCTTTGCATTTCCTCAAGCAATTAAACAAGATGAGACACATATCATATATGGAAGAAGTTATTTTAGCTTAAAGCATGCAACCAAGTTAGATATTTCCACGAGCAAACCATGATCTAGTTTGAGAAATCAGATGATGAGTTAATTGACAAGAATTGAATCAAGTAGGCCCCATAATCATGAGATGACTAGGCATTTAGCTAGGAGCATACAAAGAATTTAATCTAGCATACATACTACAATCACGAATCGAATTCATCCAAAATCAAATGTTGGGGTCGGACCTAAATGTATTATCACAAGTCAAAACTTTATAACATTATGGTTCTGTTTATCTCTCAATTTATTTTTAGTAGCAGGACTAGCACTCTAAATCTTTGGTAATCATTTGACGCGAAGCACAATCATGGGTGGATTGCTGCCCCAGTTACTCAACCGACAACACATTTAAAGCTTACCTAACATCCTCTAGCCGGCTAACATGAAGCACAACCATGGGTCGATTGCCGCCCCAGTTATTCAGCTAGGTTCCATTAGGTGTGCAAAATGAACTCATGACTATTTATGCACGTTTGGGATGAAACACAAACATGGGTCGAATGCAGCCCTGGTTACTCAGCTAAGTTCCATTAGGTGTGTGATGTCTTACATTTTAGTAGCGATTTTCATTATTATTCCATGATGAATCTAGGCCTATTTTGATATTTTTATACTCTTTTAAGACTTATTTGCTTAAAAGCTTCAGAATCTTCATTTTTTCTCGTTCTTGTGAAATTTCAGCTAAAATCACCCAATTTTGATGTCTTTTGAAGATTTTAAGGCCACGGGGTGATTCCTCATGTGAAAACGAAGCTGCCCGTCAAATTTAGGCTTAATCAGAGTTAACTTGGAAAATACAGCCAGGTGAACCCCATGGGGTTCACCGGTGCTTTCGCCAAACATCAAGATGTTCACAGAATACTTCACTGGCCGGCCGGGGTTCACCCGTGATTCTCTCTATTGCTTCTCACTCGAATATGTCCAGAAGGCTTCACGGGCAAGTGAACCCGGCGGGGTTCACCGGTGCTTCTCTCTCAGCCAAAACTGCGCAGAGCACTTCACTGGCAGGTGAACCCAGCGGGGTTCACATGTGATTCCGAGCGAGGCAAATGAACAACCGACTCCTGATCGGATTTTTCCTAGTTTTCTAACCCAATTGTTGTCCAAATTTGGCAAGGCAGGACATTTTGGAAAGCTGATTCGAAGGAGAACATGAGGGATATAAAAGACCTAATTTTTACTGCCAAAAATATCAAGAAATCGGGGACGAAGGCAACTAGTGCGGACAAACAGTGATGACAGAGGGTTTCACGGCGATTTGGCAAGATTCGATCATCAGATCGTCACGATTTTGGGAGATCGGCTGTAGTTTAACGTCTCTTCCCCTTCAGAAATGATTTCTTGTAGTTTTCTTATGCTTATTGAGAGATTTTTCAGTGATTCTATGAACATGGTAGCGTAAAACACTTTTCGGGGCTCGGGTGAAGCCCGCTGACAATTGTTGATTGCAATTTCCTTTCATAAATAGTTATTTGGATTTTTGTGTTGGCATATTTTACTTTGCTATGCGTATTACATGATTTTACCTTGGCCACGTATTTTCATGTATTAGCCGGCATTATTCATACTGAGAGGAGGATCGTGACGGTGGATCTGCTAAGTAAAACTTGTGATCTCACGACACGAGAGTGCTTGGTGTTCACTCGAGAATTTATAACCTTCTATAGAGCGCATAGGGTTTGTTCAAGAATGATCTACCGTGAGAGTAGGAGACCGTTCTAAACAAACACCGGGGTGTACCACCGTGAGGGGGCACCTTGTACCTTAGGGACAGGTTCCTTATACAGAAACTTTGAATCCATATAATTGATCCTTTTATTTGTGTTTATAATTGTCAGCGTGGTGGATACCAAAGCCCTGATCTCTCTCTCATTCATATATTCTATAATCGTTGCTTAGTTTCTAGTTCACGATGGAAGTTTACAAAACCCATTTCTGTTCGCCTAGATATCGAGACTTAGATTTTTAGGTATTTAACCTTGTTCTCTGTGGGATTCGACATCTTTTATATTACTTCAACATTTCCGTGTACTTGCGGGACGTGTCAAGTTTTTGGCGCCGTTGCCGGGGAGCAACGATTAATATTGGTATATTTCTAAGGATCGGTAGACTAAGTGTTAGTTAGTTCCTTTACTTTACTGCTTGTTTTCGTTACTTCCTTTTCGTCACTTGCCTTAAAGCATTGCAACTGTGTTTGATACTTTTTATGCAAAGAAGCTCCAGGGTAGTTGAATTTTTTGAAATAGACCCGGAGATAGAAAGAACATTCAGAAATAGAAGAAGACTTAAACACGTTTAGCAAAAGAAAGACAAAAGCCAGATGGAGCAAATACCATTAGATATGAATAATGATCAAGCACCCCAACTTGCGGGGAATAACAACAATAGAACACTACGAGATTATGCTGCCCCCTATGTATATGGATTACAATTAAGAATTGTTAGGCCTAATGTAGAGGCCAATAATTTTGAGATTAAACCTACTTTACTTTCTACAGTTCAACAACATCAGTTTGGTGGTTCTCCTCTTGAGGACCCCAACATGCATCTTGCTATATTTTTAGACTACTCTGATACATTGAAAATTAATGGTGTTTCTACTAACGCTATTAGGTTGAGATTGTTTCCTTTCTCTTTGAGAGATAGAGCAAGAGCATGGCTACACACCATACCATCGGCTTCGATAAGAACATGGGGAGAGTTGTCTCAAGCCTTCCTTTCCAAGTACTTTCCTCCTTCCAAGATGATTCAACTGAGGAATCAAATCACGAGTTTCATGCAGAAGGATGGAGAATCGTTGTATGAAGCGTGGATAGATTCAAGGAGCTGTAGAGAATGTGCACACACCATGGCATAGAGACTTGGGTGTTAATCCATACATTTTACAATGCACTGAATTATAACTCAAGACTCACTGTTGATGTTGCAGCTGGAGGAGCCTTGATGAATCAAAGAGTTGAAGACGCCATGAACCTCTTGGAAGATATGACGATGAACCACCACCAATGGTCTTCAAAAAGAGGTATGCCTTCTAGAGCATCAGGTAAGTATGAAGTTGATGTCTTGACTTCATTAACCGCTAAGGTAGATTCTTTAACCAAGAGGTTGGATTCTTTTCCAATTAACTCCATTGATGCTAATTCTATATCTTGTGAGTTATGTGGGGTTGTAGGCCATGCAGGCCCAGATTGCCAGTTGGAGATTGGTCAGTTGGTCATGAATCATTCTGAACACATGAATACTGTTAGAAACATTATCCCGATGAATAACCCATATTCCAACACATATAACAAAGGATGGCGCAACCACCAGAACTTTTCATACCAGACTACCCAACCAGTGCAACAACAACTGGCACAACCACCACAACCACCACAGGCAAATTATAGGCAATTTTCAGGGTTCCAAGCAAGGACTTACACTCCACCACCAAAGTCAAATCTGGAGTCTCTACTTGAGACTTTTGTGGCGGCACAAATCAAACAAAATGAAGTAGTGAATGAGACCATGAAGCAAATGACATCAAAGTTAGATGCCTTAGCCGCCCACAATAAGATGCTGGAAACTCAGCTAGCCCAGTAAGCTAGCTCATCTACTAGACCTTTAGGAAAGCTCCCATCCCAACCTGAAGTCAACCCCAGGGAGTATTGCAAAGCAATCTCCACTCAAAGTGGGAAGCAACTCGAGGACCCAAAGATGCCAAGTGATGATATGCAAGAGGCTGTAAATCAAGATACAGGGGAATTGAACTAGGAGAAAGCATCGGTAATACCTGAACCTGCTAAAGAGGAGAGACCTTATGTAGGATCACCTGCCTACAAACCCCCCATTCCTTTTCCAGAAAGATTAGTCAAGGCCAAGCTAGACAAGTAATTTGGTAAGTTTCTTGAAGTTCTAAAAAAACTTTATATTAACATGCCTTTTGTCGATGTATTGTTAGAGATGCCTACATATGCCAAATTTCTGAAAGATATCTTGTCTAATAAAAGAAAGCTAGAGGAGCAAGAAACTATTGCACTTACTGCGGAGTGCAGCATGATTATCCAGAACAAACCCCCCCAAAAGCTCAAGGACCCAGGCAGTTTTTCCATACCCTGCCAGATTGGGGAGATGACATTCCAGCGGGCCCTTTATGACTTAGGGGCGAGTGTTAGTTTGATACCCTTGTCCTTGTGCAAGAAGCTAAATTTAGGAGACTTGAAGTCAACCACCATTTCACTACAGTTGGCTGATAGATCGATCCACCGAGCTATTGGGATTGTGGATTTGTCCCTGTCAAAGTAGGCAATTATTTTATTCTGACAGATTTTATTGTGCTGGAGATTGATGAGGATGACAGATTGCCTATCATTCTTGGGAGACCATTCCTTGCCACAGCTAGTGCAGTGGTTGATGTCAAAAATGGGAAACTGGATTTAAACATCGGCGAGAATGTTGTACAATTTAATTTATCAGACTCTCTAAAGAAACCTTCTGTTGCAGGTACATGTTGCCGCATTGATATCATAGAGAGAGATGTGAAGCTTATTGAACTATACAAGAGAGACATCGACCCGCTAGAACTATGTTTGCATGATGTTGAGGATCGAGACATTGATGACCACACTACTGAATATTCACTATTGTTGAACTCGCACCTAGTTTTGGAGTCCAAGTCATCGAAGTTGGAAACTCTTTCTAAAGTGATCTTAGGAGAGATAGAAGAAAAGAAGGTTGAGTACAAGAGCCTTCCTAGCAACCCTCACCATGAGTTCCTTGGTAAACAACTCTACATATCAAATGATAGTCAACACTGATATGAACAAAGAACATACTAAGCAATGGCATGACCAACGCATTATCAAAGAAGAATTTTTTCAATGTGATAGAGTTCTACTCTTTAACTCTAGGCTAAGATTGTGTCATGGAAAGTCAAGAACAAGGTGGTCAGGACCCTTCACTGTGCAACAAGTATATCCTTATGGGGCTATCAAGATTTGGGCAGAGCATACATGAAGTTTTATTGTGAATGACTAGAGACTAAAACATTATTATCAGGATGACCGAATTGACAAAAGGGTTGTTCTCACCTTTTTTATTCATCTGGTGTGGGTTGATAAACACTGTTTATGGTCGAGCTGTAGACCTAAAACTAGCGCTACTTGGGAGGCAGCCCAAGTTTTTGCTTGTTTATTTCTGTTATGTGTTGATTTTTTTTGTTTTAGTTGAAAACTCTTATAGGTGGATTTTGATGTGTTTTATTTTTTTTTCATGGAGGTTTTTGCTGATTGAGATTTATTCTATATTTTAGGCAAACCTTTTGGAGAATAGGGAAACAAAGCCAAACATTTGTTTTCAGCACAGTAAGAATCACAGCCAGGCCGTGATTATGGTGTTCGCCCGTGAAAGGGAAGAGCGCAAGGTCCATGGGTTCATGCTCTAAGAAGAAGTAAGCCTCTCTCCCGGCCCTCCACCTACTCCTCTCACGTACCCGGACTTCGCATAGAGGACTATGCGACATTTAGAGTGGGTGAGATGTCTCTTATGTAGTTTCCTATCTCTTGTTGCCATATTTCAATTATGTTCATCATGCTTCAGTAGAATAATTTAGATCTAATTTATAAACATGATATCCAAATCTTCATCCAATGAAAGTTGGGCTTAATTCTTGAAGTCAAATTCATGCTTGGTTTGGAATAATCATAACCCGTTGAATGCATGATCTAATTAAACATACTCTATGATCTTATCCATATGCTCTATGATTTTGAAATCTCTTGATTTGGAATACTTTAGATTGTTCGTTAGTGGGTCAAATATTTCTAAGAATTTTCAAAGAATATATGCTAGTAATATGCATGTAAATTCATATTGAGATACACGTCTACTTATTCATTCCCTGAGTCCTTTCTCTTGTTGGGAGAAAACTACATTTGTGATGTGATGAAAAGGCTTATCAACTCTATATATTCTTTCAAGAAAAAAAATCTTAGATTCCTCTACTTGGCACTACGAAAAATTGGCAGTGGTACTTAAGAACATGAGTTGAAATCTAAGAGAGACTCCTCTACCAGGCACTGCGAAAAATTGACAGTGGTACCTAAAGACATGAGTTGAAGTCTAATATCATAATTATCTATTGGAGTTTTGCATCTTAAATAATACATTTGAGTTGATCCCAACAAGTAGATTTAGATGAATTGGATTGTCATGAGTGATGTGTATGCATAATTGAGTTTTCTGTTTACTGCTGGCTGAGTTCCTTGACTTCTGGAAATTGTGGGATCAAACTGTTGAACATTCTATGATACCTAATCACTTGATTTATTTTGATTAGATATTAGATAACAAGTAGATGTTTTTCTAATTTGGACGTACATTTTTAACTAGAATGAATATTTTCATACCTTTCATGTAATTCACTCTATTTTATTGCTTGAGGACAAGCAAAGATTTAAGTTTGGAGTGTTTGATGCCTTGCATTTTAGTAGCGATTTTCATTATTATTCCATAATGAATCTAGGTCTATTTTGTTATTTTTAGACTCTTTTAAGACTTATTTGCTTAAAAGCTTCAGAATCTTTACTTTTTCTCGTTCTTGTGGACTTTCAGGTAAAATCACCCAATTTTGATGTCTTTTGATGATTTTAAGGCCGCAGGGGTGATTCCTCATGTGAAAACGAAGCTGCTTGTCAAATTTGGGCTCAATCGGAGTTAACCTGAAAAATACGGCTAGATGAACCCCATGGGATTCACCAGTGCTTTCGCCAAACATCAGGATGTTCACATAAGACTTCACTACAGGGTTCACCCGTGATTCTCTCTATTGCTTCTCACCCGAATATGTCCAGAAAGCTTCACAGGCAAGTCAACCCGGCAGGGTTCACTGGTACTTCTCTCTCTGCAGAAACTGCGTAGAGCACTTCACTAGAGGGTGAACCCAGCGGGGTTCACCCGTGATTCTGAGCGAGGCAAATGAGTGACTGACTCCTAATCAGATTTTTCCTTGTTTTCTAACCCGATTGTTGTCCAAATTTGGCAAGGGAGGACATTTGGAAAGCTGATTCGAAGGAGAACACAAGGGATATAAAAGCCCTAATTTTGAGTACCAAAAATATTGAGAAATCGGGGACAAAGGCCACTAGGGCGGATGAATGGTGACGACAGAGGGTTTCACGGGGATTTGGCAAGATTCGATCATCAGATCGTCACGATTTTAGGAGATCGGCTATAGTTTGACGTCTCTTCCCCTTTAGAAATGATTTCTTGTAGTTTTCCTATGCCTATTGAGAGATTTTTCAGTGATTCTATGAACATGGTAGCGTAAAACTCTTTTCGGGCCTCGGTTGAAGCCCACTGACAATTGTTGGTTGCAATTTCCTTTCATAAATAGTTATTTGGATTTATGTGTTGGCATATTTTACTCTGCTATGCGTATTACCTGATTTTACCTTGGCCACATATTTTCATGTGTTAGCTGGCACGATTCATACCAAGAGGAGGAACGTGACGGTGGATCTTCTTAGTAAAACTTGTGATCCCACGACACGAGAGTGCTTGGTGTTCACTCGAGGATTTTATAACCTTCCATAGAGCGCATAGGGTTTGTTCAAGAATGATCCACCGCAAGAGTAGGAGACCGTTCTAAACAAACACCGGGGTGTGCTGCCGAGAGGGGGCACCTTGTACCTTAGGGATAAGTTCCGTATGCAGAAACTTTGAATCCATATAATTGATCCTTTTAATTGCGTTTATGATTGTCAGCGTGGTGGATACCAAAGCCCTGATCTCTCTCTCATTTATATATTCTCTAATCGTTGCGTAGTTTCTAGTTCATGATTGAAGTTTACAAAACCCATTTCTGTTCGCCTAGATATCGAGACTTAGATTTTCTGATACTTAACCTTGTTCCCTGTGGGATTCGACATCTTTTATATTACTTCGATATTACCGTGCACTTGCGGGACGTGTCAGTGTGCAAAATGAACTCGTGACTATTTATGCATGTTTGACACGAAACACAAACATGGGTCGAATGCCGCCTCGGCTACTTTGTGTATACTAGGTTAGAGGAGTAGTTGCATGTCTCACTCAAGATAGAACTATTTTTTTTTTGTACTCCTGTTTGTTCTCTTTTTTTTCCATATAACTTCACACTTGTGATCATCACCCAACAAGTCATATGGCATCATCGAATGATTGAACAAGTCTATACGCTTCAAAATAAAAACATGTGTACACCACTAGCATGCAATCCTTACTCAGTTCAAATGTGTGACCCATCAATTCAACATTCTCAAACATTCCGATCATAAGGTTTTAGAAGTTTAGAATAATTGGATAGGATCATAAAAAATATCTTCATGCGGTAATGCATTCAACATATCATAACAACTTCATACCATGCATGGAATCAATCTCAATGTTTATTCAAATTCAATATAATTCTCTGTGTTTGTTTCTCAAAGAGATTTCCAAGCCACATTGAATTTTAGATTTTTCTAACATTTCTAGAGGCATTCTTCATGATGGAAGCAGTCTTAAATCATAACATGACTATACAATCATATCAAACTACATTAGTTCGATGGCACAAACAACACATAGCGACACGATAAGACTTCTTGGCTTCTCACCATGAAGAACCTTTTCTATTTCCTAGACACTAATTTATAGCCGATTCTAGAGAGTGTACATACATAATTTGATACCATCAAAGCAAAAGAGGTTGTAGTACCTTTCTTTCATTCTTTTTTTTTTCTACCTAGCTTCCTACTAGTAGACATGTGGCATTCCAAATGAGAAGGCTGACACTAAAAGGGCTTAGTTGATTGTATCAAAGGAAGAGGAGTTTTTGTAGTCATCTGATGCCTTAGGTTTCAATTAGCATGGTCTATCCATGAGAAAGCCTTATTATTTGGCATGTTACATGAATAGGTATTCATAATTTCCCGAGATGTTGTGTAGAAATTATGTTGTATCCCAAGTTATTTGGCGTGTACCTTGAACTAATTCCCGGCAACGGCGCCAAAAACTTGTTGTATCCCAAGTTGTTTGGCGGGTACCTTGGACTAATCCTCGGCAACGGTGCCAAAAACTTGTTGTGTCCGCAAGTGCACGGATACTTTGAAGTAATAAAAATATCGAATCATAGAGACCTACGTGTTAAATACCAAATAATTGCTTTCTCACTAGCTAAGCAAATCAAATATGAGAAGGATCACTCTCGTGCATCCAAATTCTAAGTCAAACAACTCATGTGGAAACTCAAGGATCACTCTCGTGCATCCTGAAACTCATCACAAGTTCTACTTAAGCTTTTCCAATGTTCCGATCCTTACCCTCGTGCAGGATCTTCATGTCTAACACATTAACTCAATCCAAAGAAGCAGAAACTGAACATGACAATAAAATCACTAAAAATCAGAATTCAAAGAACTACCTAATCTCTTACGATAGTTCCAAACTCAACAATTCTTAGGGTTCCAAATTTCACAATCAACTTCTCAGTCTATTTTGTAAAATTCTAAAACATGCTGATATTTATAAAACTAAGGAGAATCAAAGAACAATCAATCACAAAAGTAAAATTATCATAATAAAATTATCATGACAAAAGTTTAATGTTTTCTAGTCATTAACAAACCAAGGGGATTACACCCCATGTCCCATAAAAAGATCTAAGCTTGCATGGAAGGAAGATTACAATAATCCATAGTGTAGGAAATTGAAAACAAAGAGAGAAAATAATTTACGGTATGGCCTTAAAGATGATTACAGCCTTAATCTGCGACGAATAGCGGCGGCGACTAGTGTTTCGTTGATTTCTTCTCCGTCTGATCTCCTTTCACTCTAAAATTTCTGGTGTGCCCTTCCCTCCTCTAGACGATGCTTCAGTGTAAAATTCACGACCTAAGGTGCCCTCTACGCCTTTCGGCGCGAAGCCAAACCCTAAGCGCCTCTTTGTCAATTGCTCCCTCGATACTTGATAAACATTCCTCCTTAATATCAATTTCTCTCTGTCAATTGTCTTCTCCTCTTTAAGACGAGTCTGCAGCATTTTTTGGATCTCAATTTGGAGGTCTGGATCAAAAGATATGGTCCGCACAAGATTCGGGCCCGTAAAACTCGCGTTTTTAAATTGTAATTACAGCCGTAATGGTCTTTACGGCAGCGCCGTAATTTTTGCTCTGTGAATTATTTGTCAATATTACAGCCCGTAAAAATGGTTACGGCCGTGCCGTATTTTCTTCTGTATGTTTCTGGACCAAAATACGGCTCGTAAAGATCATTACGGTAGTGCCGTAATTCTGGAAATCTCTCGGGTTGGAAGTTGCTTCACAATACGGCACCGTAATGTTTGTTACGGCAGTGCCGTAAAATCGCTGAAGTTATCTGGTCGAAATCTTCCCAAATTACGGCACCTCTCAGGGATTACGGCCGTACCGTAATTCTGTGGTGTAATTACAGTACCGTAACATCCATTACGGGGGGGTCATAATTACTCTGAAGCTCTGATTCCTTGGAAATTTGTCGTGTGATCTCTTCTTGATGTCTAGAATCCATTGTTGTGTTCGAATTTTTCAAAATCTATCAAAATATAGCACTTTTTAACCTGAAATTCATGAAAAACAAGAAATTGTGTAAATTCCATAATATTTAATAAATAATGCTTAAAAACAAGCAAAACTTCATAAATATGACACGAAAAGATATATAAAATGGCATGAAATTTACTATAAATTTCGGTGTCATCAAACACATAAGGCTCAAACTTTGCTTGTCCTCAAGCAAATAGATAGAATAAAGAACACTGCTATGGAAAATATACCCTCTTATGAAAAAGAAATTTCTAAAATATAATCACTCATGAAATATTCCACCAAAAGCTACATAAAATTTCAAATAAATACATCGTCCTCTGAATTTAATCCTTAAGATTCACAACTTGATCAAATAAAACTTCGCAACTCGCATAATAAAAAATCTCAGTCTCATGATTACACCTTTGTTTCAGTTTAAATCTATCATACCTTTGTTTACAAGAATAAAGTCTCCAAGATCTTTTTCCACACAGAATCTCTCTTTTCTTGCCCCTCTCTTTTTTTTTATGTCATTTTGATGACATGTAACCATATAGTTACACACTTCTTATTTAGACTTCAACTCTTATCTTCGGTACCATTGTCAATTTTACACTATGCCAAGTAGAGGAGTCATGTTCTTTTTCTCATTCTCTTATTTTTTTGTACAGACTTCAACCTATGTCCTTTGGTACCACTGTCAATTTTACACAGTGCCAAGTAAGGGAGTCTCTCACTATTTTTGGATCTTGGATTCTTTCTTCCCAACAAATAATAAAATAGACTAAACATCAACTAGGTTAATCAATTGACATCAATTCAAAAATTACACTTATATGTTCATTTTATTTAAGTAAGATGTTTCACCCTTAGATTGCATTCATCAAACAACATACCTACCCAAAAATCTTATGCATCAATCAATGAAGAACTTCAACAAGTAGATATATATTGAAGAAATAAATTTAACACAATAGGTATATCTCCATTCATAGGCATGCATGAATGAACATTCATTATCATAGAAAAATCTACCCATCTCTCATCACATGGATTCAAGTCATAAAATTTTTAAACCTCAAAAATATCATCATCAATACAAAAGGTGTGAAGTATGAAACTCAAACAATCATAGTCAAAAGTGTGACATGATAGACTAAAGAAACTTCATAGAATAGAAATCTCAATGAGTGATATATCAAAAGCAAATCAAAGATGCAAACTATAATCATGAATATAAGAGAGTGCAAATGATACTTACAAAACTATATAGCAAGCTCTAACCAAAATACATAAGGCTCAGACCAAAAATAGTGTCGGGGCAGATGCTGCTACGTCCAACGATGTACCTTTTGAAAATTTACTTGTACAATTTAAGATACATAAGCCCCAGTCAGGAAATAGTCTCAAAAAATAATAATGATAAAAATAATTCTCTTAAGGGAGAATCAGAGATGTCGCCGGAGGTCTGAAGAGGATGCCGGTGGAAAGAGTCGAGCAGGCAAGAAGCAGAGGGTTAACAGAGGCTAGCTGAAAAGCTACTAGCAATGATGATGATGCCGACAGTAGAGTGAGTAATCTCTAGTGGCCTGCTAGAGACTACAATCCTGGAGGTGAGATCGTCGACTGGTGGGTGCCAGAAATAATATTGTATAGATAAAAAAAATCAGCCACTAATGAAGAGTCTGCTGCATAAATAAATCAAATCAATGGAAATAGAGGTAGTAGAAGAAGTAAGAATCTGCAGATGGTATAATCCAGTGTCGACAGTTGGAAACAGTGATGTCAGAGGCAGATGTAGTGGTAGCTAGAGGTGGAAGACAGTTGCTCTTGAAGATTTCTCGATCTGGAGCCAAAAGAAGCAATAATAGGTAGAAAGCAAACAGTGCAGCAACTATAATTTTTTATGAAAAGTAGCCATATATAAGAATAAGATTTAATGATCCAAAAAGAAAATGGACTGAACCATGTAATAGAGTAAAACTCGTTCTTTTCAGATGTATGAAAATTAAAGGATCAAAATCTGTCAGGAATTTAGGGCATCAGCAGAAACAAGGCTACTCAGATTATAGAACTGCAAAAACTGCACAAAAATTAATCAGATTCGAAAAGTTGCCATGTGTCCTAGAATGATCAAAAAATATTTTCATGAAAATAACTCATCCACAGGATAGAATGACACACAAACTTCATATTCCATGTGAAAAATCAGGATTTCAAGTCACCGAAGCATCTCAAATACTTGCAGCAAAAGTGCTAATCAGATTAGTCAAGAAAAAATTACTGCGGAAATTAATTAGAATAAAAAAGATGCTATGTGTTTTAGAATGATCCATGGACTTTAAAATTCAAAAAAAATATCCAGATGATAGACAAAGATGAGTACTTCGTGATGGTGCCAAAGATTAAAAATTTTCCCAACCCGGTTTCTTAAAAATGCTACGAGAAAACACCTAATCAGATAAGCAGAATGTAGCTTTAGAATTACGGGCGTAATATCCTTCACAGCAGTGCCGTAATGTACAAAAAATCTCGGGTCAAAAATATCCAAAAATACGGTACCGTAAAAACCAATACAGTACTGCCGTGAAACTTCAAAAACTTTCGGGTCAGCAAACATCATGAATTACGGTACCATAAACAACAATACGATACCGCTGTAATATGCTAAAAACTCCTAGATGAAATCAGATAAAGATTACGGGACCATAAAGCAGATTACGACAGTGCCGTATTTTGCGCAAAATTTGATTTTACCTGCAAAAAGAAAAGAAAAATTAATTCTAAAAATAAACTAAGATAAAAGAAACTAAACTAAGGTAAGAATGCTTGGGTTGCCTCCCAAGAAGAGCTAATTTTTAGGTCCATAGCTTAACCAAAAATCAAATCTCATGGTGAAGTAGGTGAATCAGTTCCAAAGTAAAGAGCAAATAATTTTCTGCATTTCCTTTGTCCAAAAATTTTAGCCACTAATCCAAAAATCCAGAATTGCATATAAATCACAATCAAAGTGGCTTTCTTAAATATGCAGAAATCAAAATAAAAATATTCAATGATTTTCCTATGTTTGTTAGAGAGCAAAATCATAAGTCCTTTCTTCAGATTTATATTTTCAATGGCTATAGGACTTTGATCAAAAAATATAAGTATTGGATCACCAAAATAAACTTTATGTCTCAAATCAGGTTGCTCAATAAAGCATAGTTTTTCAAATACATCAGAAGATTCGACAGTAGATATGGGCAAAGTATCTAAGTGAGATTCATTCAAATCCTTATTAAGATCCTCTGGTCTAACATCAAATAACTTATAAATTTCAAAATTATCATCAAAATCAAAGTGAGACTGTTCAAAATCAATTTCCCTATGTCTTTTCACAAATAATTCATCATCAGAAGAATCAAAATCAGAATCATACAAAAAATCATAATGAGATTTATCAGAATCAATAGAATCTGAGTCAACTACAAAAGACTTATCATTAATCTCAGCAATATCACCAAAATCAAAGTGGGGCTCATCAATGTCTGTAATTTTTAACCCTTTATCAAACTCATCAGATTTAACCATAAATGATATAACATCAAAAGAATCAATTTCATCAAAAGAGAATTTTTCAAAATCAATTTTCTCAAACTTTTCTACAAACAAGTTATTAGAAGAATAAATTTTACAATCATCAAAATCAAAGTGAGATTCATTAATATTCACATAAGGCTTAATCTCAAAATAGTCATAATCAGAGGGGAATTTTTCTAAATCAATTTCTTCAGTTTCCAAATCAAATTCAAATAAACAATCTTGTTGTGCTATCTGGGTTTCTAACATTTCAGTATTAGCACATATATCATCTAGCCTATGTTTATGAGTCTCATGTGCCTCCTCACTTTGTTTCATGAACTTTTCAAATATTAACTCTAAGTTAGATTTTTCAGTGTCCTTAAAGTATGGTTCAGAAACATGATTTGAGCAATCATTAGAAAAAGAAGTTTGATGATTTTCCCATCTAGAATACAATTGATAAGATCCTTTCCATGATAAATTGGGATTTAAAAATTGACAATCAAAGGTATAATGATCAAAATATCAACAAATATCACATCTACTAGAAGAAAGAGAGTGCATATAAGAGTTAAACGTATCTTGGAGTGTGCTCATTGAATCATACTTACCTTGTGGCATGTATACCTTATTTCTTTGAGATGCCCATGAATTGTGATGAAAAGACATATTTGTCAAATCTATTAAGAACAAAAAGATAATCTAACACCAATCAATCAAATTGATTTTTTTTTCAGAATATATAACAAAAATAGAAAATCTAAAACACAAGTAAATTCATAAATTTCAGAAATTCTCAGTTCTGTCACAACTGTGAAAATCCAAAACCTACAAAAAGAAAAAACAAAGTTAAATCTAAAATAAATAAAACTTAGTCTAGCAATACAAACAACTATTTTGATATTAACAAAACTAAGGTCCCCGGCAACGGCGCCAAAAACTTGTTGTATCCCAAGTTGTTTGGCGTGTACCTTGGACTAATCCCTAGCAACAGCGCCAAAAACTTGTTGTATCCCAAATTGTTTGGCGTGTACCTTGGACTAATCCCCGACAACGGCGCCAAAAACTTGTTGTGTCCGCAAGTGCACGGATACTTCGAAGTAATAAAAATATCGAACCACAGAGACCTACGTGTTAAATACCAAATAATTATTTTCTGACTAGCTAAGTAAATCGAGTATGAAGAAAACACAAACGAAAAGTAAACTAAATATTTGAGAGAGAAACTGGGACTAGGGGTTCATCCACCTTAATTCTAATGACTAGAAGGAAATAAAGGTTGTCAGTCAAATTTTATTATGATAAAGATTTAATTTACTTCATAAAAGTATTATCTCGCTCTCGCGTAGCCAATCATACAAAGGACCAATCCTCACTCTCGTGCAAGATCTATCCAATGCTGAAAATAAGTAAATCATTGAGCAAATAACTCAAGGATCACTCTCGTGCATCCAAATTCTAAGTCAAACAACTCATGTGGAAACTCAAGGATCACTCTCGTGCATCCTGAAACTCATCACAAGTTCTACTTAAGGTTTTCCAACATTCCGATCCTTACCCTCGTGCAGGATCTTCATGTCTAACACATTAACTCAATCCAAAGAATCAGAAATTCAACATGGCAATAAAATCACTAAAAATCAGAATTCAAAGAACTACCTAATCTCTTACGATAGTTCCAAACTCAACAATTCTTAGGGTTCCAAATTTCATAATCAACCTCTCGGTCTATTTCACAAAATTCTAAAACATGCTGATGTTTATAAAACTAAGGAGAATCAAAGAACAATCAATCACAAAAGTAAAATTATTATAATAAAATTATCATGACAAAAATTTAATGTTTTCTAGTCATTAACAAACTAAGGAGATTACACCCCATGTCCCATAAAAAGATCTAAGATTGTATGGAAGGAAGATTACAATAATCCATAGTTTAGGAAATTGAAAACAAAGTGAGATAACAATTTATGGTACGACGGTAAAGATGATTACGGCCGTAATCTGCGATGAACAGCGGCGGTGACTGGTGTTTCGTTGATTTCTTCTCCGCCTGATTTCCTTTCACTCTAAAATTTCTGGTGTGTCATTCCCTCCTCCAAGCAAAGCTTCAGTGTAAAAAATCACGACCTAAGGTGCCCTCTACGCCTCTTGGCACGAGGCCAAACCCTAAGCTCCTCTCTATCAATTGCTCCCTCGATACTTGATAAAAATTTCTCCTTTCACTTCGTGCGTCTTCGCATCTTTAAGACAAGTTTGCAGCATTTTTCGGATCTCAATTTGGAGGTCTGGATCAAAAGATATGGTCCGCGTAAGATTCGGGCCCGTAAAACTCGCGTTTTTAAATTGTAATTACGGTCGTAATGGTCTTTACGGCAGTGCTGTAATTTTTGCTCTGTGAATTATTTGTCAAGATTACGGCCCGTAAAAATGGTTACGGCCATGCCGTATTTTCTTCTGTATGTTTCTGGACCATAATACGGCTCGTAAAGATCATTATAGCAATGCCGTAATTCTGGAAATCTCTTGGGTTGGAAGTTGCTTCATAATACGGCACCGTAATGTTTGTTACGGCAGTGTTGTAAAATCGCTGAAGTTCTCTAGTCGAAATCTTCCCAAATTATGGCACCTCTCAGGAATTACGGCTGTACCATAATTCTGTGGTGTAATTACGATACTATAACATCCATTACGGGGGTGCCATAATTTGCTTTGAAGCTCTGATTCCTTTGAAATTTATCGTGTGATCTCTTGTTGATGTCTGGAATCCATTGTTGTGTTCGAATCCTTCAAAATCCATCAAAATATAGCACTTTTTAACCTGAAATTCATGAAAAATAAGAAATTGTGTAGATTCCGTAATATTTAACAAATAATGCTTAAAAACAAGCAAAAGTTCATAAATATGACATGAAAAGATATATAAAATGGCATGAAATTTACTATAAATTTTGGTGTCATCAAATTACATTCTCAACTTTATTACAAGCACGTTATATGATGTCTATCAAAATTACAACAAACAAAAGAGGTATATAATGCACTTGAATCTAAAAACAATCACATGAAGAAAGTACATATAGATTATTGGCATTAAAATACTTCAAATTAACTTTCTTTATTTTTTTTGCTTATTATAGATCAACCTATAGTTTTGGAGATTCTTGTTTCTTAAATGACTAATTTGCAAATTGAAATTTCTAATGCAATCTACTATTAAAACTCTCTTCAAATTGGAATGACTATAGAAGGAAAATCTTACACTCTAGTGAGACATATATAATAAAGAAGTTCACCACACACTTAGCAAATTTAATGTGATAATCAAACCATAGATGAAATAAATTTGGGTTCAAAAGTGAACCAAGTCTCTATTGCTCCAAATGTGGGAAATTCCTCTAGTGGTCCTCAAAACAATTTTAATGTGAAGATATTATATAAAAGAAAACCAACCATATTAAAGAATGTTAGTAAAGAAAGGATGTGACAAAAAAAATGCAATCCCTTGAAATTTAAGCAATCATAGGACTATTGTAGTGGAGATAGATTGTGGAACTTAATTTCATCTACTTTTCATGTACTTGGTACTAGAATGAACTTGCTTTATTCCAACCAATAATATAAGAATGGATCTAAGATTGTTTTAGAGGCCTATAAAGTTATTGTAATTAAAAACATAGTATTTGGGAAAATAATACTCCACTTATGGCATATTTAAATTATTAATTAATGAAATAAATGTTATTCTTGCTATTTGTATTGTTTATACTTCTTCATAGGAACATAGATTAGGACATAAGAATTATAGCTATTTATATTACATGTAAAAAATTCAATTTATATAATTAACACAAATAATCATGTTGGAAAAGTATGAAATATATGTAGACACAAAAATGACTACGAAACCATTTCCAAAAGTTGAAAGAAACATAATTTTACTTGAACTTGTACATTCTATAATGTATTTTAATTCATGTATGTTATAATAATAACAAGTAAAGAATGTTATTTTTGTGATATAATTTAATTTTTTTATTTAAATATACTAATAATGAATATAAAAATATTTAGTAATTAATAAGAAAAATAATGAGTTGCACCTCTATAATTATTTTGAACTTTCTTTTGTAAATATATTTTTAATTCTTCAATTAGAAGCTCAATAAAGTATTATAGTGGTACATACATACATACATATATTATTATGCCCAAATTTTGGATCTAGTCATCCAAAAATATCTTAGATATTCAAAAACAATATTTTAAAATTTTAAAAAATTCTAGGATTTTTAATTATTTTTATTAAACTTTTTATAATTAAAATAAATTAAAATAAAAACTAATGTATATTCACGCTGAATTTGCTCTGACGAGGGCTTGAATCTACACAACTTCGACCTAGCCGAATCGAGCGCAACAAAACTAACTAAAGGTGAACTCATAGTTCAAATCTAAATTGTGCGAGATTTTATTGAACTCAAAATGGGTAGCAATGGCAATGACATGCTTGCCCTTGTATGTGCTCTTTCCAGTGAGGGTTTTATGTAATTCGTCTCTATTTTTAGCAAATAGACAAAGTAAAATTGAGGGAAATCTTATCTTACCTCCGCTTAAAATTCTACTCTCCTTGTGCTCTACTAAAGTTGTGAGAATCGCCTGCAGCTCTAGAATCTTTGAGTTGGCCGGAGAGGCCATAAGTTGTTTCATCATCCTGAGAGCCAATGAAGCATGTCCCTGCAACTACAATGTATGCCCAAGGTCATTCCCAGGTTTGCATTAATCCCTAGCATTTTTAGCAAGTTTTGGTTGTGTGTGCTAGGTTACGATCTCAAAGATGATGGCCCTTTAATAACATCATGCCTTGCTAGAGTTGCCTGACAGAGGTTGAACTATTATCTATGAAGGTTATGATCCCTTGCATTTTGTACTATTATCTATGAAGGTTACAAAATATTTACTACCACCTCTAGTAGGATCTTTATTTGGGAGATGTTGCGCCGCCTCTCCTTCTATAGAGAAGGTGCATCATCTAAAGATAACAGATCCAGACTATTAATACATAATGCCTCACTCATCCACCTCTAAATATGAAGGCTAACGGCTAATTAAAATTGGGTAAATTGGTTTTAATATTATTTATAAATAGTATTTCAAAATTATTATTTGGGCAAAAATAAAGAAGATACAATTTGTTGCCCCGAGAAAATAGTATGTGAGCTATCCGCACTCGCACCCGCGACGACAACCCGGCCCGTAGAGGTGAGGCGAGGTGCGTGTGCATGTTGGTGTATATGCCCTTGGACCTAGTTTTGGTCCATTATTGTATTACTTGACGTTGATATTTTATATCATTCTGGCATTGTCATTATCTATATTTGCTTACATCTGCGATTATATACTTATATGATAATGTCCCTAGAGACAGATTGGATCTGTGCTCAAATGATTGTCCTCAGTCAATGTACCTGAGTAGATAAGGGACAACTCTGGTACTTGTGAGACTGGTATATGGGCTGGTTAGGCACAAGGTGCTAACGTAGGCATATGGGTATATTAGTGGTGGATGTACTGGACCGACCCGCTGTGAGGCAATGACTTGGTATCACAAGTCATCCTCACAAGTGATAGGAGATGCATTGATCTCTTGACTTGAGGTCATTGGCCATTCTATGTGGTTAGGGATACGCTTTAATACAACCTAACGCCTTGCCGTAGTTGGGAGGTAATAACGGTTGTCATTGGGCATATCACGACCCATATGAGAAGGTCAATGAACAGACATAGGATTTGCCCCTTCCTAAGGGAAGCATGATATCCATAGAGCTCCTTTATGGTTTTATGACTGAAAGTGTATGGCCATGCCCAGGTGAGACCTGATTTAGTCATAGCCATGAGATTGAATAAAAACAAGTGGTGATACACTTGGCCAATCGGATATCAATTCGGCAAAGAGACTGTAATGCACCTATACCTGATTGCGATGATGGGGATGTCAATGTCGATATCCATTCCGATGACTTGGGTAGCAGCGATGCACTGCTAGGTGCCACTCACTGCTTGTGGTGACCTTAGGTCAGCACTACCAAGGTCAGAGGAACCTACAGGGTCGCACATCTTGATACTCGAGTTCTCGTATTGATCGGGAAGCCTTATGATCGAGTTATTGGATAACTCAGATCTATTTTGGAGATTTCATCAGCGCCAATGGGCCTGATGAGATGGACGAAATTCATTGGAGCTAACTTCCATTAACGGCATATTAACCATGGTTAGCCTAGTTTGACCTTCGGTTAAATTGGATTGGATTGAATGGCTTGGTTAACATGCATAATGGACCTTGGGCTTGGCCCATTGTAAAGTTGGGCTTACTGGGCTTAACGAGAAGGAGAAAGTAGGCGTGTGCTTAACCCTAGTTAGACTAGAGTTAATGCCTATGGTTTGAAATTAATCATATGGGTTAATTAATTAATTAATTAGAATCCTAATTGGATTAGGACTAGTTATTTAATTAATTAATTAGAATCCTAATTAGATTATGATTTAATTGTTTAAATAATTAGAATCCTAATTGGATTAGGACTTGATTAACTTGATTAATTCTCCTACATCCTCTCCTAGCCACCCACTTGATTTGAATTGTGGCCACACATTAGACCGCCTCTTGATCTATATAAGAGGCCCTAGACGCCCCCTCTTCACACACAATTAATCTTGAAGGCGTGATCACAAGAGAGAGGCGAGAGCAAGAGGTAGTGGCGCACTTCTCTTCCATCCAACCCTAGCCGAGAACACTTCATCTTCCTTTCCTCTTGGCGTGAGGAACTTGGTGTTGCTTGGCGACTCCCTTCTTCTCATCTTCCTCTTGGCGCATATACCTTCGAGGTGGCGCAAGGCATGAGGAATAAGCACAAGGCTTGGATCTTCTTCCCGAGGCTAGCACTGGGCGTGGAAGAAGAGGACTCGAGGTGATCCGTGTGTGCGAGACTGCAGAGGGCGCGCGCTTGGGCGCCTACTTCGACATCAACCACGCCTTGCTCAAGGTATTTTCTATCTCATCGTGTCGACTCCCTCGCTTGCGATCTTCACTAGGTTTTTGGGACCGGCTCGTTTCGGGGATATTGCTTCCGCTGTGCAATGTTTTGTGTAATTTCTATCTCTGAAAATTATAAAATATCCCCAGGGTTTTCCAACAGTGGTATCAGAGCGACTTACGAAACTCGAACGATGTAATTTCATGCTTTTCCATGCTCGCATGCCATATCTCAATTTTCGCAAATTGCATGATCATGTGGCAAACGATTTTTCTAAGTAGGAAAAATTAGGGTTTCTTATTTCTATCATATTTTCAATCTCTTTTGGATTTTGGATTATTTTTCTTGTATGATTTAAAGGATCAAAGGCATTGTGTTTGGGACTGGGCGGGTCTTGATCTGACAAAATTACTAGCCGAAAGGATCTTTGAAATCATCATGAAAGTTTAATCGCTAATAACCAAAAGATTTGTGATAAGAAGATGAGGAAAAGAGACTGGTTTTATAAAAAAGTAAAATTTCAGATTTTATATTTTTCATGAGCATTTAGAACTGCATGTATAGATACCTTGCTTGTGCATAATGTTGTGATCATGAGTCAAACCCCTTTGCATGCCTGTGATGTATCTTTGTGAGGCCTGCGTGCCGCTTTTCTTTTCTTTTATTTTTGTAAGAAGAAGAAGAAGATTAGGGTGCAACCACATGGAACCCTAGCGCATGCTGATGACACCAAAATTCATAGTATATTTTGTGTCATTTCATGTGTCTTTTTTTGTCATATTTATGCTCTTTTGCTTGTTTTTAAGCCTTATTTGTCAAATATTGCAGAATCTACATCATTTCTTATTTTTTATCATTTCCAGGCTAAAAGTGCTATATTTTGATGGATTTTGTAAGATTTGAGCACACCAATGGATTCTAGACGTCGAAACGAAGCTACCCATCAATTTTCACTAAATTTGGAGCTAATTTACAAAAATACGGCACTACCGTATTTTTAGGAGCAACTCTCACTGTACCGTATTTCTCAGCAGACATTCTTTGGCAAAATACAACACTACCATATTTTCTAGAGAATCTTTCACGGTACCGTATCTTCCACTGTTTTCGACCAGAAGATTTCAGCAAGAATACGGCACTACCGTATATTCGGGCGACATTGTCACGGCACCGTATTTTCTGCCCAGAATTCACAGAAGAAAATATGACACTACCGTATATTGGATAGAAATTATCACGGTGCCATATTTCGAGACAATTCTTTACAGAACTTCAGAAGCAAAAATACGGCACTACCGTATTTTGTGGTACAACGTTCACGGTGCCGTATTTTGGGAGGATTTTCGCGAGTTTTTCAGGTCCAATTCTTGCGCGGGACATAACATTTGATCCAGAAGTCCAAATTAAGATTCAAAAGATATTCCGGACTCCTCTTTAAAAGGAGAAGACACACGAAGTGGAAGAGATAACTTTTATCGAGAATTGAGAGAGAAATCGCCAGAACGGCGGTTAGGGTTTGTCCTCGCGCCGAGAGGCGTAGAGGACATCTCAGGTCGTGATTTTCACTCAATAGCTTCGCTTGGAGGAGAGGAGGATATCCCCGAAGTTTCAGATCAAAAGGAGATTGATCGGAAGAGAAATCGACGAAATCGGTGGTGACAGCACTATTCATTGAGTTCTGCTGCAATTACGGTGCTGTAATTTCGATTACAGCACCGTGTTCTGTAACTTCTTCCCTTCTTCTTCGATTTCTGACTTTTGAAACTATGATTTATTGTAATCTTTCCTCCATGCAAGCTTAATCTTTTTATGGGACATGGGTTGTAGTCCCCTTGGTTTGTTAATGAATAGAAAACATTAATTTTTGTCATGATAATTTTATTGTGATAATTTTACTTTTGTGATTAATTATCTTTAATTCTCCTTAATTTTATAAACATCAGCATGTTTTAGAATTTTACGAAATAGACCGAGAGGTTGATCGTTTGAAATTCGGAACCCTAGGAATCGTTGAGTTTGGAACTATCGTAAGAGATTAGGTAGTTCTTCGAATTCTAATTTTTAGTGATTTTATTGCCATGTTGAATTTCTAATACTTTGGATTGAGTTAATGCGTAGACTTGATTTGATCTTGCACGAGAGTGAGGATCGAGTTGTCGGAAAACCATAAGTAAAACCTGTGTTGAGTTTCAGGATGCACGAGAGTGATCCTTGAGATGATTGACTTAGAATTCGGATGCACGAGAGTGATCATTGAGTTCTTTGTTCAATGATTCACTTATCTTTAGCATTGAGAATAGATCTTGCACGAGAGTGAGGATCGGTTATCTACATGATTGTCTGCACGAGAGTAAGACAATACCTTTATGAAGTGAATTAGGTCTTTATCAAAATAGAATTAAACTGACAACCTTTATTTCCTTCTAGTCATTAGAATTAAGGTGGATGAAACCCTAGTCCCAGTTTCTCTCTGATTGTCTTTTTCGTGTGTTCTCCATCATTGCTTTTCATCATATTCAGTTTGCTTAGCTAGTGAGAATACAACTATTTGTTACTTAACAATAAGGTCTCTGTGGTTCGATATCTATTTTATTACTTCGAGTATCTGTGCACTTGCGAACACAACACATGCATGCTTGATGGCACATGGAGGAGTGGCGCAAGATGGCATGGCCGAACCCTAGGGTTTGAGAGCTAACCATCTTGGCTCCTTGCATGGTGGCGCATCATCTATGGAGAAAGACCCATGGCATTGGCCGAACCCATGAGGGACACCTCTAGGGTTTGAGAGCTAAACCATGGTGAGAAGGACCTTGAAGCCAACCTTGAAGTTCAAGTTAGAGAGCGGCTAGGTTAGGTCTTTGGGGCTTGAATCCTAGGTCAAGAGTTGAACCTCCTTTTGGCATGGGTTGGTTCAATGTCTTGAATAGGCTATGATCACATCATTCTTTTACTGTTTTCATACATATCTGCTAAAGCATGCCTAAGTTATTTTATCGTTATGTTATCACTATAGGATTGCATGCCTGTAATGTTAGACATAAGATAAAACTGATGAGACCTCAAAAACCCTCATAAATAAATATCAAAGTCTAGTAGTCTTTTAATGCGTAGCCCTCACTAAGCTATCGATCAGTGGTGTTGTGAACTGTTTCCCACTCTCGTGAGACACACCCACTTATCTTTAGAAAGTGCGTGGTGGCAATGGTTTCCCCAGTCCGTTTTAATCGGGCGCGCCTTCACAAGGAAACTCGTTGGCCCTGGGCATAATGGTTAAGAATGGACTTGACTAGATTTCTACATGTTCTGGGCATATGGTGGAACTCTAGAGGCATCATTGAGAGGTTAGAGTTTCATGATGTATCCAGCCCTCACTGGACATGAAATGCATGGACTGTCTCAATAAGGAGAATTGCTTGGAGCAATCAGCCGGCGTGTGCACCTTAGGAAGCATGGGTTACTTTGTGCATCTCATCCCACCCTCGTGGGACGCGAAGCCTCATGTGGAATAAGGATCCCATCTCACTAGGAAGTCTTAAACTTCCTGATTGACTTTGTGGGTTGTCAATTCGATTAAAATAGTGGGAGCCATTATTATTTAAAACAAGTCCAGCTTAAATGATTTGAAGTAGTACTAATCTGCTGTTTCTTGATTATTGTAGATCAATGGTAACAAACAATAGCGGATTGACACTGCGATCACTCCTTGATAAGGATAAGTTGGTTGGAACCAACTTTATGGACTGGCATCGGAACTTGAGGATAGCCCTCAAGCTCGAGAAGAAGCTGTATGTCCTAGAGCAGGCTCTTCCTGCGCCTCCTCCGCCTAATGCCCGAGCGGCAGATAGGGATGCTTTTAGAAAGCATCAGGATGACTCTGTGGAGGTAGCATGTCTCATGCTGGCTACTATAGCACCTGAACTTTAGGTGCAATATGAGGAGCAGAAAGCTTTTCAGATGATCACTCATATGAAACAGATGTTCGAGGCTCAGGCTAGAATTGAGAGATTTGACATCGCCAAAGTAGTGTTTCGGTGTAAGTTATCTGAGGGTGCACTAGGGAGACCCCATGTTCTTAAGTTGATTGGGAACGTGGATCATCTCAGGAGGCTGGGACACGCCATAGATAACGAGTTGGTTGTGGATCTTATCCTGCATTCCCTGCCCCCTAGCTTCAGTCCGTTTATCATAAATTTCAACATGAACCGGATTGAGTGCACATGGGAGGAACTGATGAATATGCTCCAGACAGCCGAGCGTGAGATGGTAAAGACCAAACCTAATTCTGTTCTTTTGGTCCCTACAGCCAAGAAGATGAAGAAAAAGGGTAAGGCACATGCCAAGGGCGGTGACAAGGGTCCTACCAAGGCACTGAAGAAAAAGGCGAAGAAGTCAAAGGACCAGAGGTGCTACCACTATGGCGAGCAGGGTCACTGGAGTAGGGGCTGCAAGCAACTTCAGAATGAGGAAAAGAAAGGCTTGACCTTAGCTTCTAGCTCAGGTATTTATCTTACATAAGTCAACCTTTCTACTTCTATGTCATGGGTATTGGATACCGCATGTGGAACTCATATTTGTACAAATATGCAGGGGCTCAAGAAAAGTAGATCAGTCCGAGCTGGAGAGATTGACCTACGGGTTGGAAACGGGGCACAGGTTGCTGCTGTTGCTGTAGGAGTTTTGACTCTCTCCCTGCCATCTGAACTTCAGTTAGAGTTAGATAATTGCTATTATGTACCTTCGCTTACTAAAAACATTGTATCCATTCCTTGCTTGGTAAAGAAAGGATTTAAGTTTTAAATAAATAAGAACTCTTGTTCTTTTTCATTTGCAAATATGTTCTATGGGAAGGGTACTCTATGCAATGGTCTATATGTGTTAGACATGGATAACTCTATTTAGAACATAAATAATAAAAGGACCAAACTGAGTGGTTCAGTTGGTGCTTTCCTATGACATTGTCGATTAGCCCATATAAACAAGAATCGCATTCAACAACTCCATGCAAATGGGTTGTTAGATTCAAGTTCCTTGGAGGAATTTGATACATGTGAGCCTTGTTTGTTAGGGAAGATGACAAAGGCGCCTTTCACCAAGACTAGTGAAAGGGTAGGAGGTTTGTTGGATCTCATGCATAGTGATGTGTGTGGGCCATTCAATAAACAAGCCAGAGGAGGGCACAACTACTTCATCACTTTTACTAATGACTTCAGTAGATATGGTTATGTCTACTTGATGAGATATAAGTCTGAATCCTTTGAGAAATTCAGACATGAAGTAAAGAACCAGCTTGGTAGATCCATTAAGGCTCTTCGATCAGATCATGGTGGAGAGTACCTGAGTGGTGAGTTTCTTGACTATCTGAGAGAGTGTGGGATTTTATCCCAACTCACTCCACCTGGAACACCCCAATGGAATGGTGTGTCTGAAAGGAGAAATCGAACTTTGTTGGATATGGTTCGATGTATGATGAGTCATGCAACTCTACCTCCCTCATTATTGGGACATGCACTAGAGACAACTTCTCTAATACTGAATAATGTTCCATCTAAGAGTGTCTCAAAGATTCCATACGAGGTATGGAGTGGGAGATGCCCTAATCTCACTTTTATCAGGATCTGGGGATGTAAGGCTTATGTCAAACGTCAGGATTCTAGCTAGCTAGAATCTAGATCTGATAAATGTGTGTTTGTGGGGTACCCTAAGGAAACTAAGAGTTACTACTTCTATGTTCCCACCGAGAACAAAGTTTTTGTTGCTCAGGGTGCTGTCTTTCTAGAGAAAGAATTTCTCATGAAAGAAGTCAGTGGGAGGAAGTTTGACTTGGACGAGGTCCAAGTGCAATCACAAGACACAGAGATGGAACCTGAGCCAACTGCACCGGTTGCTGGGCAACCTGAGGCTCAGACACAGGCCCCGCTTAGGTTTGGGAGGATTTGCCGTGTACTTGAGAGGTATGGGTCGCTGCCGACCCAACACGACGGTATCTTCATCATTGAAGATGAACCCAGGACCTATGATGAGGCAGTCAGTGGACCAGACTCCGAGAAATAGCTTGACGCCATGAGATCCAAAATGGATTCTATGTCAGCTAACCAAGTCTGAGATTTGGTTGAGTTAACTGATGGGGTAAAACCCATAGGGTGTAAATGGGTCTTCAAGAAGAAGACAGACATGGATGGCAACATGGTTACCTATAAAGGTAGACTAGTGGCTAAAGGATTCAAACAAGTCCACGGGGTGGACTATGATGAAAACTTTTCACCAGTTGCTATGTTCAATTCCATTAGGATTCTGTTTGCTATAGCTGCATATCATGATTATGAGATATGGCAGATGGATGTAAAGACAGCTTTCCTTAATGGGAAACTAACTGAGAATGTGTATATGATACAACCTGATGGCTTCATCCATCCTGCAGAAGCCAATATGGTCTGCAGGCTAAAGAGATCCATCTATGGATTAAAGCAAGCATCTCGAAGTTGGAATCTTCGATTTGATGAAGCTGTGAGAGATTATGGCTTTATCATAAGCGAAGATGACGCTTGTGTATACAGAAAATTCAGTGGGAGCTTGGTGACTTTTCTGGTCTTGATGTCGATGACATACTACTCATCGGGAACGACATCCCTAGTCTTCAAGCAGTGAAGACATGGTTAGGGAAGTGTTTCGAGATGAAGGACTTAGGGGAGGCCGCCTATATCCTAAGCGTGAGGATCTACAGGGATAGATCCAAGAGGCTCCTAGCCCTTAGTCAAAGTACTTACATTGATAAGGTCCTGGAGAGGTTTAGCTTGGAGCAATCCAAGAAAGAGTACCTTCTAGTGAGACATGGTCTTACTCTCTCAAAGTGTCAGTGTCCCACCACATAGGCTGAGAGGGATGACATGAGTCGAGTGCCTTATGCTTCGGCAGTGGGATCGATCATGTATGCAATGTTGTGTACTAGACCAGATGTGGCTTATGCTGTGAGCATAATCAGCCGATACCAATCCAATCCTGGAGTGCAGCACTAGGTGGCTGTAAAGAACATCCTGAAGTATCTGAGAAGAACTAAGGATTTGTTCCTAGTCTATGGGGGACAGGAAGAGCTCAGTATGTAGAGCTACACTGATGCGTCTTTCCAGTCTGACCCGGACGACTTCAGATCGCAGGCCGGCTATATGTTCAAAATGAATGGAGGCGCTGTATGTTGGAAGAGCTTCAAGCAATCCACCATTGCTAATTCTACAACCGAGGCTGAATATGTGGCAGCTTCTGAAGCAGCCAAAGAAGCTGTTTGGATAAGGAAGTTCATTTCTGAACTTCAGGTAGTTCCCAGTGCAGTGGATCCCATTGAAATCTACTGTGATAACAATGGAACAATTGCACAAGCCAAAGAACCACGGTCTCATCAAAGATCCAAACACATACTCAGGAGATTTCACCTGATCATAGAGATCATAGACAGAAGTGATGTCAAGATTAGCAGAGTTGACATATAGAACAATCTGGCAGACCCATTGACCAAGGCTTTGGCGCAGCAGAAGCATGACTGTCACACAAGAGATATGGGGTTGAGATTTCTCAACCTCTAGGTCTTAGTGCAAGTGGGAGATTGTTGGTGTATATGCCCTAGGACCTAGTTTTGGTCCATTACTGTACTACTTGACGTTGATATTTTATATCATTCTAGCATTGTCATTATCTATATTTGCTTACATCTGCGATTATGTACTTATATGATAATGTCCCTAGAGATAGATTGGATCTGTGCTCAAATGATTGTCCCCAATCAATGTATCTGAGTAGATAAGGGACAACCCTGGTACTTGTGAGACTGGTATATGGGCTGGTTAGGCACAAGGTGCTAACGCAGGCATATGGGTATATCAGTGGTGGATGTACTGGACCGACCCACTGTGAGGCAATGACTTGGTGTCACAAGTCATCCTCACAAGTGTTAGGAGATGCATTGATCCCTTGACTTGAGGTCATTGGCCATTCGATATGGTTAGGGGTACGCTTTGATACAACCTAACGCCTTGCCGTAGTTGGGAGGTAATAACGGTTGTCATTGGGCATATCACGACCCATATGAGAACGTCAATGAACAGACATAGGATTTGCCCCTTCCTAAGGGAAGCATGATATCCATGGAGCTTCTCTATGGTTTTATGACTGAAAGTGTATGGCCAAACCCAGATGAGACCTGATTTAGTCATAGCCATGAGATTGGATAAAAACAAGTGGTGACACACTTGGCCAATTGGATATCAGTTCAGCAAAGAGACTGTAATGCATCTGTACCTGATTGCGATGATGGGGATGTCAATGTCAATATCCATTCTGATGACTTGGGTAGCAGTGATGCACTGCTAGGTGCCACTCACTGCTTGTGGTGACCTTAGGTCAGCACTGCCAACGTTAGAGGAACCTACATGGTCGTACATCTTGATACTCGAGTTCTCGTATTGATCAGGAAGCCTTATAATCGAGTTATTGGATAACTCAGTTCTATTTTGGAGATTTCATCAGCGCTAATGGGCCTGATGAGATAGAAGAAATTCATTTGAGCCAACTTCCATTTACGGCATATTAACCATGGTTAGCCTAGTTTGACCTTGGGTTAAATTGGATTAGATCCAAGGGCTTGGTTAACATGCATAATGGACCTTGGGTTGGGCCCATTGTAAAGTTGGGCTTACTGGGCTTAAGGAGGAGAAAGTAGGCGTGTGCTTAACCCTGGTTAGACTAAAGTTAACGCCTATGGTTTGAAATTAATCATATGGGTTAATTAATTAATTAATTAACTAGAATCCTAATTGGATTAGGACTAATTATTTAATTAGTTAATTAGAATCCTAATTAGATTAGGATTTAATTGTTTAAATAATTAGAATCCTAATTGGATTAGGATTTAATTGTTTGAATCAATTAGAGTCCTAATTGGATTAGGACTTGATTAATTTGATTAATTCTCCTACATCCTCTCCTAGCCGCCCACTTGATTTGAATTGTGGCCACACATTAGACCGCCTCTTGCTCTATATAAGAGGCCCTAGATGCCCCCACTTCACACACAATTAATCTTGAAGGCGTGATCACAAGAGAGAAGCGAGAGCAAGAGGTAGTGGCGCACTTCTCTTCCATCCAACCCTAGCTGAGAACACTTCATCTTCCTTTCCTCTTGGCGTGAGGAACTTGGTGTTGCTTGGCAACTTCCTTCTCCTCATCTTCCTCTTGGCGCATATACCTTGGAGGTGCAAGGCTTGAGGAATAAGCACAAGGCTTAGATCTTTTTCCCGAGGCTAGCACCGGGCGTGGAAGAAGAGGACTCGAGGTGATCCGTGTGTGCGAGACTGCGAAGGGCGCATGCTTGGGCGCCTACTTCGACATCAGCCTCGCCTTGCTCAAAGTATTTTCTATCTCATCATGTCGACTCTCTCGCTTGCGATCTTCACTGGGTTTTTGGGACCGGCTTGTTTCGGGGATATTGCTTCCACTGTGCAATGTTTTGTGTAATTTCAATCTCTGAAAATTGTAAAATATCCCCGGGGTTTCCCAACAGTGTATGTGTGCGTGTTTGGTTTGATATGGGATCTACCTTCAGGTCTATTTTAGAGTAATAAACTGTTCCTCACTCTTCACAGGAGTACTAAATCATCTTAGGAATGGGATTGGAGCCTTTAAATACAATTCCAATAAACATTGTAGTGTTTTTATAACAATTATGTTGTACTCCTTTATATTTAAATTATTCTCTTTTAGTCATCTTATTTTTTATTTTACTTATTTTTAATGTAAATTCAGTCAATTGTTTTCAAATCTACGCCTCTTTTATTTTTCAATGTTTTCAAGAAAAAAAGGGCTTAATTTCGAAGGTTTTGAGTGAATCAGAAGTCAAAAGTGGAACTAGGACGAAAAAAGGAGTTCGGGAGATAAATTTGAATTTTTTTGCCATCACACCCCTATAACGAAATGAACTGCGGTTGTCATAGGGGTGTGATTCTGGGGGAAATAGCTGCGCTTGCGCACGAGTCTTCCATCGTCCTCCAAATCTAAATTTTTTGACGCAAAATTAAGGAAAACGGGGGCTCAATTGGGAATTCTAAAAAGACAGAATTGTTGTCACGCCCCAAACGAGCACTAACCGAGCCAAGGTTAGCAAATTGCTCGTGAAGCACGACAATTTAGCCCACAGGATAAAATATTCCCAGTAAAAACTGAATAAACAATCCAGCTCAAAACAATAAATCATGTATATCTAGAATCATCAATATATAAAATTTGTCCCAACCGACCAAATCAACAATCAAAAACTAAGATCAAACAAAATCTGATCAATCACAAATACCAACATTCGGATCAGAACAACCCGATGAATCAAAATATCAAAACACGAATAAATCATAATAATATCAAATCAACCATCAAGGATAATCCCAGCTCAAACCTCAGTAGATCTCTATCTATCTACTTAGGTGTCAAGAACATCCACATGGTCCAGGTGGTCTCTACGTCTAGCTAGCACCAACATCAGAAATAATCTCGCTACCTGGAGGCAACAACAATAGGAGTTAGCTTAAAGAGCTAAGTAGGAATCAACAAGATATGGTATAGCATCAAATAACTGATAAACCAAATTACCAACGATACAAAGTGCCTCAACATGATATGAAGCAACACCAATCAAAATATAAAACCACACATGCGTCGTGCAATTAAGAGCGATGACCATATAATGCTCCATGATGAGCCCGCACTCTTATACAGAGTGTTCCCATCGTTGCTCATACGATGGAACAACTGCCTCAATGACAGCTTGGAGGTGTTGCGTCCAACACCCAGGTAACCCTGGAATATCCCGAAGGACTCCATTTGGGGAAACCTACCAGCCGGCACCATAACCGTAGAACGGTATCTGGTATCATCCCTGGTCCGCTGGCCTATAAGGCACAGCCCTGGCTAACATCAGTCAGAAAAAGATCATAATATGGCACGACTTATCATACAACTACCCAATGGGCCAACTAGCACAACTGTGTAAGACATGGATCCACGGCTCAATAGCCGATAATAATGCAATAATGCAATCATCACTAATCAATAATATAACTACCAGAGGACCCATGTACAACATCACACAAGCCTCCATATGCATGAATAAAAGATATCACAAAGTGCAATGGATATGGAATCAAGAGCAACCAGCAGAACTATAAGATATCATGGTATTATCAAACTACTCAATAGTACAACTAATACCATGATGTCAAAGGTTAGGATAAGATTCCTACCTGCCTCACGGTAGCGTCCAGTATATCAGAAGCTCATAGGCCAGAGACCACACTGTCCCACCCTCAACTGGTATCCCCTATCATATCAGAGAACCAACACATTGTTGGGGTATGCCCTTAAGGCTAATGTTTGAGGCCTATGGGAATGTATCTGTATCATGTAATAAACTGTTATGTTTATAAAGGCATGGTTGTTATTCAGTTAGTTACATTGTCTGCTGCAATATATGTTCTTCTGAATAATGTCTCAAAGCTGTTCAGCTAGGCTGACATGCTATAAGTCCTTAGTCGAGATATCTTGGTGAACATGAGACAGCCTTGATATGATTGAGACTAATATGTGTTCTAATCTTATAGGATGCTTCGAGCATGGAATAAGATGTAGACTCATGGGTACATGGGATGTACTGGACAGACCCTACTAGGATGTTCAATTGTTTGTCGCAATGTGAATATTCCTTGAGTATGACAAGTGGCACATTTCCTCTGACTTGAGATCACTTGTGTTTTCTAAATGATGATTGTCATTGTTTTGAGGTAGTTCAATATCATTTGAAACATAATGATTATAGACTATCTTGGATGGTGAGCTTGAGTCAGGTTAGGGCACTAGTGATAGACATAGGATTGTCGTCTCCTTGTTTAAGGAGTGTGATGTTCTAAAGGGGCCCCCTGGATGAGATGATCGAGAAAAGAGTATGGCCATACCCAGGTGACTATGTTCATCTGATCTAATCATGCTCATCATATTGGAGTTACAAGCTTGACACGCTTGTCCAATAAGAACGTCCAGTGGTAAAGGAAATATGCATGCCTTGTGATTTGATTCACACTTGTGCTGTTTTTGGGTGTAGTCTTGGAAGACTCTTTCCTTTATATCGGGAGACAGTGATGTGTTGCTAGATACCCCTCACTGATCGTGATAATGTGAGTTATCGTTACCGACATTTAAAGGAAACCCTCAGGGTCGCACAATTTGATGATATGGCTTACTTAAGTCAGATCGTATGGACTGAATTGTTCGGATTCAGTTTAAAGGGATTTAATCTCTGATTGTAAGTGAGATCTGGTCTGATCATGTTTGATTGATTAGGGCTTGAGATCGGTAAGCTTCGATCGAGAGAATGAATGCTAGATCGGTCAGATCAGAAGCATTAAGAGATCAACGGTCAGATCAAGAACCTTGTGGTTTAATTATGATTTGGACTGGTTGCTTGGCTTGATTAGTTCTTAAACCGAACCAATGTGAACCAGCTCATGAAATGAGCGCATGGTTCAAGGCTTGGCGAGTTGTTCACTTGGCGTGAACATTGGAGCGAACGTGGTGGCTATTTTTAGTAACCATGATCTCCACTTGGAGATAACGCTCACGTTCGAATAGTGCTTACTACTCTCGCCTCTCAAGCGACCTCTCTTCTTGACGCTTTCGTGTGTGGCGACGTCTTGAAGGTTGAGGAGGATTCGGCCAAGAAGTTCATCATCCCTTTCCATTCGATCAAGGACACTTTGTAGCCTTGCTAGCACAAGGAGCGACAAAGAGTTTGCCATCATCCTCTTGTGTGCGAGACTTTGGAGAAGTGGCATTTGCGATTTTTCTTCCAAGGCGCCATCTAGAAATGGCTATGGTATGAATCGTTTTATTCATGCTGATTTTATAAGTTAATCATAATGCATGCAAAGATCATTGAAACCCTTTTTCCGCTGCATCTATATCTCCATATGCGCCTATAGGGTTTTACCTCCCCTTATTCTAGGGGATCTTTCAATTGGTATCAGAGCGCTGGTTGAAGCATGTTTTTTATGATTGCTTAACGCTTGAGCCATTTTTGTGATCCATGTTGCGAATATTGCCTAGATCTATAAGTTAGATGCGTTAGTTCAAGTTGGCGACATTTGCTTTCCTCTTGGCGCATGTTTTCTAGTTTGCGCAATATGTATGTTTTTCGAAAACTAATATCATATGCGCGACTAATCATAGATCTAAGGCCTTACTGTAAACCCTTAGACGGGTTACTAGGGTTGAAGTCATCCCCTAGGTTAGATCCAACAGTCTGATCAGACCATCTGACAGCCTGAATGGGTCGACCAGTTAGCACCTTGGCGCAAGCCTATGGTGGCTATAGGTCGACTGCAGACAGGTGTGTAGCGATGTCTGATTGAGACAACTTATGAACACACATGAGTTAGGCCCGGGGTCACACCCGCTTGCCAGACCTCATTGTGGTTGTTCAGCCCTGGCGCATGCATGGTTGACCTTATGGTCAACTCAAGTCAGTTAAGACTTGGTGCATGCAAGGGCAGTGGATCTGACTAGGTTGGATGAGTGGATCCCTAGTAATGGACCGTTGTAAGGTTGTAGGGCAAATAAGGAAAAATTAAAAATTGATCCCATGGGGTTTTTCGAAAATTTTAATTTTTTATGATGGATCACATGATTGCTGATTGGATGCATATGTTTGTTTATTTAGTCTTATGTGGGCTGCTCATATTAATTGTGTGCTGTGCTGGGGCCTGCGTGCCTGGGATTTAAAATTGTAAATTAATTATTGTGATCTGCGCATCACATTGCTTTAATTTATAAAATTGTAATTGACCTGCGTGTCAATCTTGCCTAGATAGTTAAATTTGTAATTTAATTAGGCAAGAGCACAAAGCACACTTGGCAGAGGCGCTTGCAGCAGAGGCTTGACCAGGTGGGAGGTCCAGGGTTCGACTCTGGGACCAGGCGCAAATTCCTGGTGGGCGCACCAGAGCTGCAGATGGCGTTTGGGCCCTGGTTTGGGCCAGATGAGCAGCTAAAGACCCAAGAAGAGCAAGTGTAGACTTAAGTTAGGTTAAGGTCTCACTAGGGCTATGGGCTTTTACCACATAAGATTCATGCTTTCTTTTATTTAAAGTTTGAATATTAGAATTGCATGATTAAGTTTATCTTCTGCTATCACCATAGGAATTGCATGATAGTGAAGAAGATAAAAGACCGTTAAAATCCAACGCTAAAATATCAAGCTCGTAAGCCTTCTGACGCGAAACCTCACTGTTCTGACTATCGTTGGAGCCGTGTTGTACCCACTCAGTGGGCACGTCCATCTATCTTCAGACGGTGCGGGATTACACCTGTGTGTTACAGAGTAGGGATTTATCCCTTCTCGTTGCTCAGCATAGCACATGGTGGTCCAGGGAGTAGGTCGGGTCAGCTTGACCGTGTAGGCTACATATGTGGCGCATATGGTAGCACATGGAGGCAGCCATCTGTGGGGTCAGAGCCTGTGTTGTACCAACTCAGTTGGCACAGTCTGCTGGACTGCCCAGATGAAGGGGAATCGCACGGGTTGGCGATCGGCAGGGACTGCCTACCGGAGATTAGTGCTTGTACTCTCTGTGCATCTTATCTCGCCTGAGCGGGACGCGGAGACCAAGTATGAAATCCGGATCCCATCTCACTAAAAGAGTTCTACTCTTTCGGGCTGTTTTGTTGGATTTTTCAAGCCAGATAAAATAGTGAGAAAAAGAATCTTTCTTAAGTCCTGATCGATTCTTATACATTGATACTGACCTTGCTGTTCTTGCATTGTTGTAGATACCTGCAGCAACGAACACCATGAACTTCAATGTGCGATCCCTACTGGAAAGGGAGAAGTTTGCTGGGCCGAACTTCTCTGACTGGTTTGGACACCTTAAGATCGTTCTTAAGGCAGAGAGGAAACTGTATGTCCTCGAGACGGCAATACCGCCGCAGCCCGCTCCGAACGCCGCAAGGGCGGTTCGGGAAGCCTATGAAAAGCACGTCAATGATAGCATTGATGTCGCTTGCCTGATGCTAGCGTCTATGACGCCACCGCTGCAGCGTCAGCATGAGGATATGTCGGCTATAGAGATTATAGCGAACCTCAAGATGCTGTATGCTGCACAGGCGAGGACTGAACGCTATAATTTGACGAAGCTCTTCTTTCAGAGCAAACTGGCTGAAGGGAGCCCAGTGGGAGCTCACGTGCTCAAGATGATTGGGCACAAGGAGGCTCTAGAGAAACTGGGGCATACCATCAACCAGGAGCTTGCTGTGGATATTATTCTGCAGTCTCTCCCGCCTTCATTCGACGCGTTCATTATTAATTTTAATATGAACAAAATCGATTGTACTCCGGCAGAGCTGCTGAATATGCTCCTCACTACTGAGGAGACTCTGAAGGGAAAGCCTTCGACCTCTGTCTTAATGGTTCCTTCAAGGAACAAGAAGAAGGGGAAGAAGGGCAAGGCCCCTGTCAAGAGCTACAGCAAGGCTTTGAAGCAGAAGGTTAAGCGGTCCAAGGAATACAGGTGTTTCCACTGTGGCCAGCTAGGTCACTGGAAAAAGGACTGTAAAGCGCTCCAAGGAGATAAGAGGGGAAGCTTCGCTTCTGGCTCAGGTATATTCGTGACTGAGGTCATGTTTTCATCTTCTTCTATATCATGGGTGTTGGACACTGCATGTGGAGTTCACATTTGTTCAAATGTACAGGAACTCAAGAGAAGAAGGCAGGTGGGACAGCATGAGGTGGACCTACGAGTTGGAAACGGGGCACGGGTTGCTGCTGTTGCTGTAGGAGACTACTTCATTTCTTTACCATCTGGAATTGTATTGGAACTAAACAATTGTTATTTTGTTCCCAGTATTACTAAAAATATTATCTCCATTCCTGCTCTTGTCAGGAAGGGATTTTCCTTTGAATGCAATATTTCAAAGTGTATTTTGTCTTTAGATAATATTGTTTATGCAACTGGTTCAATTAACAATGGATTATTCATGTTGGACATGGAATGTTCAATACAGCAAATTGATATTAAGAAAGCCAAGTATGCTGATGACAGCACCTTGCTATGGCATAGTCGTTTTGGCCATATTAACGAGAAACGCATTAAGCGGTTGCATGATCATGGACTGCTGGGATCATTCTCCTATAAGGAGATTGATACATGCAAAGCTTGTTTAATGGGTAAAATGACGAAGTCACCTTTTCCTCACAAAGGTCAAAGGGCTTCAGGTTTACTTGACCTTATACACAGTGATGTGTGTGGGCCATTTAGTAAACATGCCAGAGGTGGCTATCAGTACTTCATTACCTTTACTGATGATTTCAGTAGGTATGGCTATGTCTATCTGATGAGACATAAGAGTGAATCTTTTGACAAGTTCAAAGAGTTCAAAAATGAAGTACAAAATCAGCTAGGCCGAAATATCAAGGCACTTCGCTCAGATCGAGGAGGAGAATACCTAAGTCATACGTTTACTGACTATCTGAAGGAGTGTGGGATTATCTCACAGCTCACTCCGCCAGGAACACCGCAATGGAATGGTGTGTCCGAAAGGAGAAATAGAACGTTACTTGATATGGTTCGTTCTATGATGAGTCAGGCTAATCTACCTTACTCCTTTTGGGGTTTTGCACTGGAAACAGCTGCAAAGGTACTAAACCGAGTGCCATCCAAGGCAGTTTCAAAGACGCCATATGAGTTATGGTATGGGAAACAGCCAAGCTTGACATTTATCAGGATCTGGGGCTGCGAGGCTTATGTTAAAAAGCTCGCCTCTGGGAAACTAGAGAGCAGATCTGACAAATGTATCTTTGTCGGTTACCCTAAGGAAACTAAGGGTTATTATTTCTACGATCCCAAAGAGAACAAGGTTTTTGTTGCTCGGATGGCCATATTTCTTGAGAAGGAGTTTCTTCTGCAAGAGGCCAGTGGGAGAGAAATAATGCTGGATGAGAATCCAGAGGAAGGACAAAGTAGTCAAGCACAGTTGGATGAGCCTGAGCCGGTAGATCAGGTTATTGAACAACCTGAGGCTCAAATATCACGGGAACCGCGAAGATCGGGAAGGATTCGTCGACAGCCTGAGCGCTATGACGGAGTCTACATCATTGATAATGATGAACCCCTTACTTATGCGGATGCGGTCAGTGGACCGGAGTCAGCGAGATGGCTTGAAGCTATGCGCGCCGAGATGGACTCCATGTCAGATAACCAAGTTTGGGATTTGGTTGATCCGCCTCCGGGAGTAATCCCTATAGGCTGTAAATGGATCTTCAAGAAGAAGATTGACATGGATGGTAACGTGGTTACCTATAAAGGCAGGCTAGTTGCGAAAGGTTTCAAACAAATCTACGGGATAGATTATGATGAAACTTTCTCACCTGTAGCCATGTTTAAGTCTATTCGGATTCTTTTCGCGATAGCTGCATACTATGATTATGAGATCTGGCAGATGGATGTGAAAACAGCTTTCCTTAATGGAAATCTGGATGAGGATGTGTACATGACACAACCAGAAGGTTTCACCAATCCATCAGATCGTCATAAGATATGCAAGTTAAAGAAGTCCATTTATGGACTTAAGCAAGCATCTAGAAGCTGGAATATTCGTTTTGATGAATCAATCAGTGAATTTGGTTTCATCAAGAACGAGGATGACCCGTGTGTATATAAGAGGTTTAGTGGGAGCGTGATTACTTTCCTAGTCCTCTACGTCGATGACATCTTGATCATTGGAAATGACATTCCTGAAATGCATGCTGTGAAGGCATGGCTGAGGAAATGTTTCCAGATGAAAGATTTAGGAGAAGCAGCCTATGTATTAGGTGTGAAGATCTACAGGGATAGATCTAAGAGGCTTCTCGGGCTGTGCCAGAGTACTTACATCGATAAAGTCCTGGAGAGATTTTATTTAGAGAATTCTAAACGAGGATATCTTCCAGTCAGACATGGTCTGAATCTTTCGAAGAGTCAGTGTCCACAAACACAGACTGAGAAAGATGAAATGGACAATACGCCTTATGCTTCGGCTATTGGATCCATTATGTATGCGATGTTGTGTACTCGCCCAGACGTTGCTTACGGGTTAAGCGTGACCAGTCGTTTCCAAAGTAATCCAGGTGTGGCGCACTGGATTGCAGTCAAGAACATCTTAAAATATCTGCGGAGGACCAAAGATATGTTCTTGATATATGGTGGTCAGGAAGAACTCAGTATTGAAGGATATACTGACGCTTCGTTCCAGTCGGACCAGGATGATTTCCGATCGCAATCAGGCTATGTTTTTAGCTTGAATGGAGGTGCAGTGGTGTGGAAGAGTTTCAAAGAGTCAACTGTTGCTGATTCCACAACAGAAGCCGAGTATGTTGCAGCCTCGGAAGCATCCAAGGAGGCAGTGTGGATTCGTAAGTTCGTGAGAGAACTTGGTGTCGTTCCTTCGAGTGCAGATCCTTTGGTTATCTTCTGTGATAACACTGGAGCAATCGCACAAGCAAAGGAACCACGGTCGCACCAGAAGTCCAAGCACATACAGAGACGGTTTCATTTGATCAGGGAGATCATAGATCGTGGCGAGATCAAAATCTGCAAGGTTCATACAGATGACAATCTGGCTGACCCACTTACTAAGCCTCTGGCGCAGCAGAAGCATGAGAAGCACTGTAATAATATGGGTTTGAGATTTCTCAACCATTAGATTAAGTGCAAGTGGGAGATTGTTGGGGTATGCCCTTAAGGCTAATGTTTGAGGCCTATGGGAATGTATCTGTATCATGTAATAAACTGTTATGTTTATAAAGGCATGGTTGTTATTCAGTTAGTTACATTGTCTGCTGCAATATATGTTCTTCTGAATAATGTCTCAAAGCTGTTCAGCTAGGCTGACATGCTATAAGTCCTTAGTCGAGATATCTTGGTGAACATGAGACAGCCTTGATATGATTGAGACTAATATGTGTTCTAATCTTATAGGATGCTTCGAGCATGGAATAAGATGTAGACTCATGGGTACATGGGATGTACTGGACAGACCCTACTAGGATGTTCAATTGTTTGTCGCAATGTGAATATTCCTTGAGTATGACAAGTGGCACATTTCCTCTGACTTGAGATCACTTGTGTTTTCTAAATGATGATTGTCATTGTTTTGAGGTAGTTCAATATCATTTGAAACATAATGATTATAGACTATCTTGGATGGTGAGCTTGAGTCAGGTTAGGGCACTAGTGATAGACATAGGATTGCCGTCTCCTTGTTTAAGGAGTGTGATGTTCTAAAGGGGCCCCCTGGATGAGATGATTGAGAAAAGAGTATGGCCATACCCAGGTGACTATGTTCATCTGATCTAATCATGCTCATCATATTGGAGTTACAAGCTTGACACGCTTGTCCAATAAGAACGTCCAGTGGTAAAGGAAATATGCATGCCTTGTGATTTGATTCACACTTGTGCTGTTTTTGGGTGTAGTCTTGGAAGACTCTTTCCTTTATATCGGGAGACAGTGATGTGTTGCTAGATACCCCTCACTGATCGTGATAATGTGAGTTATCGTTACCGACATTTAAAGGAAACCCTCAGGGTCGCACAATTTGATGATATGGCTTACTTAAGTCAGATCGTATGGACTGAATTGTTCGGATTCAGTTTAAAGGGATTTAATCTCTGATTGTAAGTGAGATCTGGTCTGATCATGTTTGATTGATTAGGGCTTGAGATCGGTAAGCTTCGATCGAGAGAATGAATGCTAGATCGGTCAGATCAGAAGCATTAAGAGATCAACGGTCAGATCAAGAACCTTGTGGTTTAATTATGATTTGGACTAGTTGCTTGGCTTGATTAGTTCTTAAACCGAACCAATGTGAACCAGCTCATGAAATAAGCGCATGGTTCAAGGCTTGGCGAGTTGTTCACTTGGCGTGAACATTGGAGCGAACGTGGTGGCTATTTTTAGTAACCATGATCTCCACTTGGAGATAACGCTCACGTTCGAATAGTGCTTACTACTCTCGCCTCTCAAGCGACCTCTCTTCTTGACGCTTTCGTGTGTGGCGACGTCTTGAAGGTTGAGGAGGATTCGGCCAAGAAGTTCATCATCCCTTTCCATTCGATCAAGGACACTTTGTAGCCTTGCTAGCACAAGGAGCGACAAAGAGTTTGCCATCATCCTCTTGTGTGCGAGACTTTGGAGAAGTGGCATTTGCGATTTTTCTTCCAAGGCGCCATCTAGAAATGGCTATGGTATGAATCGTTTTATTCATGCTGATTTTATAAGTTAATCATAATGCATGCAAAGATCATTGAAACCCTTTTTCCGCTGCATCTATATCTCCATATGCGCCTATAGGGTTTTACCTCCCCTTATTCTAGGGGATCTTTCACACATAACTACGACATCAACTAATATCTACTTATTTAATTCCAACCAAACCAACATACACATATACTTACGTATACCCAAATATACGTATGTACATGCACAACTACATACAATCAAGACCATGTAAGGATGTGTCGTCTCACCTCGACGAGCCAACAAGGACGACACAGTAGTGTGATACAGCACTACAACCTCCAACTACAACTGAACAGGGATCAACAATGAGCATACGTACACCCAGCACGTAACGGTGCTCACCAACACTATGGCAACAGCAACACCTGCAACAATAATAACAATCAGAGAAACAGCCGGGGTAACGAAATTGTTAAACCCCCGACAAGCCTCACATCAACTAGGTCGTTGGCGACGACAGCACAATAAGCTATGCACGGCGACGGCAGCCAATGGCGGCAAACAGCTGTAGGTGGTACAACGGCACAGCAGCACGATGATGCTGGAACAACGACAATTGACAGCGGCAACAGGCGGCATGATAGCACGACAACGTGACCACGGCGACGAGCACCACGATAATAAGCAACAACGGCTACAAGCGACGATAATCAAAGGCATGGCTAGCAGCAGTAGCGGCTCACGGCACAATAACAAACAGCGAAGCTAGCAATAGTAGACAGCGACCGGCGAGTCAAACTGGTGGCAGATGGTGCAGCCAGGCAGTGACCGGCGGCGAGTAGGATGGCTGGAGGTGATGGCTGGCAGCAACACAGGTGAAGGCGACGTCAAAAGGCGCAACGGCGACAGGAGGCATGGCCAAACGGAGACCAACGGCGAAGCAAGGCAAATAGCCACGAAAATTGGGGAAAACCCCACAATCTTGAAGCCACGGGTTCGAATCGAAGGTTCCCCACAGCATGAAGGTTGCCAGACTTCGGCGGCGGCACGGGCGAGCTCCGGCGAGCTCCAACAAGGAGAAGATGTCACAGGCGCACGCACGAACAAAGAAGCCGCAAAAACGCTGCTGGAAGGGTCGCCCGACCTCACTCGCTGAAGGAGAAGAGGAGGAAGTGGCCGGAGCATGAACGGCGACGAAGCAAGCGCCGGACGTGAGAGGCGGCACGGTGAACAGGCGAAGACTCGAAAGAGAAGAGAGAGAATGAGAGAAAAATAGAGATAAGGATTCGTTTATTTGATTTTGATTTATTTAGAAGTTTACCCTCTACTTTAAAAAAAACACAGGTATAACAATTGTTATATAGGTCGGGGGGAGATTTGATTAGGAGATTATGTGTTTTCATCAGTAATCGAGGGAGAAATCACAGTAGGCAGTGCTCGGGTTTGGATTCTCACCAAGAGGCACAGAGACCATCTTCAGCGGTGAGAATTTCAGGGAAGATGCGCATCAAGGAGGAGAAGATGCACTATAAATTTTAGGAAGAAAGGAGATCAAAATCAAGAGAAATCAATGAAATATCTAGTGCCGCGACAGTACCTATCGCGGGACGCCGGCAATTCACTGTGCAAACACTATTCAAATCAGAATCACATGGCTATGATGGTTTGTATTGTGGCCATCACACCCCTTTAAAATCACTAAAATTTTTATCTCTTCTTTCAAATTTTGATAATTTTTAAAATGAAATATTATTGTGTTTTCGATTCTATGATAGCATAAAATCCTTTTTGGGACTGAGGGAATAATTCCTTTTTAATTCTATAATGACTAAATAATTTATTTACTTATTAGTTATTCTTTGAATGATAATTTTGTCTCTCTGATTTATTTACTTTGAAATTATTAGTTTTAAAGTGTTAGTATGTTTTAGGGTTTATAATATGGACTGAAAGGTGATTTACGAATCTAGAACCCTTAGATTAAATATAGAAACCTAGACTATGCAAGTAGCTAAGTCCTTGAACCCTAATTTTTTATGCTTAATTTACATGTTGCTATTTTGATAATATGGACTGAAATGTTATTTTAATTATTAGAACCCCTTAGGTAAAACCTATAAAATTCAAAGTACGAAGTATTTAATTTTACTTGAGAAATTGACTTTGAGAGTAAAATTTATGAAAGTAATTTTAATTCTCTGTCTAGTTTACTTTTATTTAACACTGAGCAGCAAGTCACGAAAGTGAAAGCTAGATCCATGTAAGTTGGACGTCCAAAAGGAGACAACTTCTTTTTTTGTAAACTTTTCTTTATCATGATTTGAATAACTAATAGAAACTTATTTATATCTAGTCATAGGAATTAAAAAGGATGAAACCTTAGTTCTAGTTTTCTCTCTCCGATTTTGTATGACAGTTTTCGCTATTTCGATATTATTTTATACCCATCGTACATCGATCACTTAGCTAGTAAGAATTCAATTATTTGGTACTTAACACGTAGGTCTTTGTGAGTTCGATATTTTTTTATTACTTCTACATATCCGTGTACTTATAGACACATCATTGGCCAACCTCTTAAACCTTTTTCTAGGGTCTACCTATTATGGAGGTTGGGTTGCTACTCTAAAAGGGCCCATTATGGACTAATCCCCATTCCATTAGACGTTGCCATCACTTTAGTTTGAATCAAACCTTTTATGAGGCAATCAGCATGATTATTGTCTACTTTAACATATGTCAAAGAAACTATACCATAAGTAGAAGCCATCTGATTGTTTAATGTCATATTTTAATATGTCTACTCAATTTAGTATTTACAAGTTCTTTTTTATAAAAATATATTACAACTTTACATTCACAATTTATTGAAATTATTGGATTAATAGATACTACTATTGGTATAGAAGAACATAGGTTTTTGATCCACTTAGTTTCTAAGCATGCTAGATCAAGATCAACCAACTCTTCCTCTATGGTGCCCCTAACTATGATAGTTTGTTTAGTGGATTGGCAAGAGATGACAACACCACATGTAGTGAAAACATATCCAAAAGTAGATTTGATGTCATTTGAATCATAAATCCAATTAGCATCACAAAATCCTTCTAGGATAGAAGGAAATCCACTATATGTTAAGGTATAATTAGAGGTTTCTTTTAGGTATCTGAAACTCTTTTAAGATTAGTCCAGTGAAGTTTACTGTGGTTACTAGTGTACCTATTGAGCCTAGAGACTGCATAGGCTTTTTGTAGTTGGTTCTTTTGCAAGGAATAGAAGTCAACTTATAGCCTTAGAGTAGGATTCTTGTCTAACAGCTTATTCTTGATTTTTAAATAAGTGACAATTAGGGTCATGAGGAGTTGATAAAGGAGATGAGCAATTAAATTTAAATTCTCTCTAATTTTATTTACATTATGTTATTGAGAGAGAGAAATAGAATTTTGATTTCTTATTATTTTCATTCCAAGGACTACATTAGTTTCTCCTATATCTTTCATATCAAAGTGGAGATATAAAAATACTTTTGTGCCTTTTATCATGTCAATATTACTCAAAATAAGGATGCCATCTACAAAGAGACACAGACGAGCAAAGCAAGAGTTTGTAGTCTTGTAGTAGAGACAGCTATTGGAGTCATTAAATTAAAATCTATATAATAAAGTGGCCTTAATAAATTTTTCATGTCATTATTTAGGAGCTTGCTTTAGTCCATACAAGGATTAGACTAACTTGAAAACATTCTTTTCACAATGTTGTACTATAAAGAACCTGTCAAATAGATTTCTTCATCAAGGTATTGAAAGGGGGGCGAAACCCTAATTCAGGCGCATATAAAATTTTTCATGGGCGAAAACAAGGGTTTCATGAAGATCGCATGGCATGAACATATGATCAACTATTAGTTCTTGCAATGAGAAGATAGGATGTTACCATGGCCATTATTTGGATGGCGACTTGGAAGAATATAGAGGGCAAGCGGCTCTCCTCCAAAGCAGTCGCACACAAGGTGACGATGGCTACTCCCTTTTCTTCTTTGTGCTAGCAAAGTTCCAAGGTGTCCTTCAACGTGTAGGAGAAGATGAGATGTTCTTCTTCTTGGCTAAGCGAAAACTCTCTACCTCTTCTCTTTCGTGGAGCCTCTACACACACACGAGAGGAGAAGCATTCATTCGAGAGAGAGGGAGGCGTTGAGGCGTTATCCAACGTGGGAACGCTTATGGCTTCCAAAAATAGAAAGTCATCAAGCCATGCGCCCATGTTTTCGAACCAACCAAAACGTCTTCTCACTTTGAACCATGCGTTCACTTATGTGAACCGGTTCTATTGCATTTGGTTCAAAGACCAAATCAAACCAAGCCATGGTCTAGATCTCATATGAACCAGATGGCTCAAGATCTAACCACACATCTCTTGATGCTCTTGATCTCATCGATCAAGCATCAATTCTCCCGATCGAAGCTTACCGATCTCAAGCCTTAATCAATCAAACATGATCAGACCAGATCTCACTTCCAATCAGAGTTTAAACTCCTTTAAACTGAACCAAAACCATTCAGTCCACACGATCTGACATAAGTAAGCCATATCATCAAATTGTGCGACCCTAAGGGTTTCCTTCAATGTCGGTAATGATAACTTACGTTATCACGATCAGAGAGGGGTATCTAGCAACACATCACTGTCTCCCGATATGAAGGAAAGAGTCTTCCAAGACTACACCCAAACCATAGCACAAGTGTGAATCCAATTCACTTGACATACATGTTTCCTTTGCCACTGGATGTTCTCATTGGACAAGCGTGTCAAGCCTGTAATTCCAATATGATGAAAATGATTAGATCAGATGAACATAGTCATCTGGGTATGGCCATACACTTTCTCAATCATCTCATCCAGGGGGCCCCTTTAGAACATCACACTCCAACAAGGAGAGGCAATCCTATATCTATCACTAGTGTCCTAACATGACTCATGCTCATTATCCAAGATAATCTATAACCATTATATTTCAAATGATATTGAATTACCTCAAGACAATGCCAATCATCATTTAGAAACACAAGCGATCTCAAGTCAGAGGAAATATGCCACTTGCTTGCATATAAGGATTATTCACATTGTGACAAACAATTGAATATCCTAAGTAGGGTCTGTCCAGTACATCCAATGCACCTATGTGTCTACATCTTATTCCATGCTCGAAGCACCCTATAAGATTAGAACACATATTAGTCTCAATCATATCAAGGCTGTCTCATGTTCATCAAGATATCTCGACTAAGGACAATGCTAATGTCAGCCAAGCTGAACACCATTGAGACATTATTCAGAAGTATACATAACAGCAGCAGATAATGTAACAACCTGAATAACAACCATTGCCTTTATAAACTTATACATAGTTTATACATGATACTGAAATCATCCCAAAGGCCTCAAACATTAGCCTTAAGGGCATACCCCAACAATCTCCCACTTGCACTTAATCTAATGGTTGAGAAATCTCAAACCCATATTATTACAGTGCTTCTCATGCTTCTGCTGCGCCAGAGGCTTAGTAAGCGGGTCAGCTAGATTGTTATCAGTATGAACCTTGCAGATCTTGATCTCTCCACGATCTATGATCTCACGGATCAAATGAAACCTTCTCTGTATGTGCTTGGACTTCTGGTGTGACCGTGGTTCCTTTGCTTGTGCTATTGCTCCAGTGTTATCACAGAAGATAACCAATGGATCAGCACTCGAAGGAACAACACCAAGTTCTTGAACGAACTTACGAATCCACACTACCTCCTTGGATGCTTCTAAGGCTGCAACATACTCGGCTTCTGTTGTGGAATCAGCAACAATTGATTGTTTGAAACTCTTCCACACCACTACTCCTCCATTCAAGCTAAAAACATAGCCTGATTGCGATCGGAAATCATCCTGGTCAGATTGGAACGAAGCGTCAGTATATCCTTCAATACTGAGTTCTTCCTGACCTCCATAAATCAAGAACATATATTTGGTCCTCCGAAGATATTTCAAAATGTTCTTGACTGCAATCCAGTGTGCCTTCCCTGGATTACTTTGGAATCGACTGGTCACACTTAACCCGTAAGCGACGTCTGGGCGAGTACACAACATCGCATACATAATGGATCCAATAGCCGAAGCATAAGGCGTATTGTCCATTTCATCTTTCTCAGACTGTGTTTGAGGACACTGGCTCTTAGAAAGATTCAGACCATGTCTGACTGGAAGATATCCTCTTTTAGAATTTTCTAAATGGAATCTCTCCAGGACTTTATCGATGTAAGTACTCTGGCACAGCCCGAGAAGCCTATTAGATCTATCTCTATAGATCTGCACACCTAATACATAGACTGCTTCTCCTAAATCTTTCATCTCGAAACATTTTCTTAACCATGCTTTGACGGCATGCAGTTCAGGAATATCGTTTCCAATGATCAAGATATCATCGACGTAGAGGACTAGGAAAGTAATCACGCTCCCACTAAACCTCTTATATACACACGGGTCATCTTCATTTTTGATGAAACCAAATTCACAAACTGATTCATCAAAACGAATATTCCAGCTTCTCGATGCTTGTTTTAGTCCATAAATAGACTTCTTTAATTTGCATATTTTATGACGATCTGATGGATTGATGAAACCTTCAGGTTGTGCCATATACACATTCTCTTCCAGTTTTCCATTAAGGAAAGCGGACTTCACATCCATTTGCCAGATCTCATAATCATAATATGCAGCTATCGCGAGAATAATCCGAATGGACTTAAACATGGCTACAGGAGAGAATGTTTCATCATAATCTATCCCGTAGATTTGTTTGAAACCTTTCGCATGTTGGGGTATGCCCTTAAGGCTAATGTTTGAGGCCTTGGGATTTTATCAGTATCATGTATAAACTCTTATGTTTATAAAGGCAATGGTTGTTAATCAGTTTGTTACATTGTCTGCTGCAATAAGTGTGCTTCTGAATAATGTCTCAATGCTGTTCAGCTTGGCTGACATGCAGTTTTGTCCTTAGTCGAGATATCTTGGTGAATATGAGACAGCCTTGATATGATTAAGACTAATATGTGTTCTAATCTTATAGGATGCTTCGAGCATAGAATAAGATGTAGACTCATGGGTGCATTGGATGTACTGGACAGACCCTACTAGGATATTCAATTGCTTGTCGCAATGTGAATAATCCTTGTTTGCAACAAGTGGCATAATGTCCTCTGACTTGAGATCACTTGTGTTTCTAAATGATGATTGTCATTGTTTTGAGGTAGTTCAATATCATTTGAAACATAATGGTTAAAGACTATCTTGGATAATGATCATGAGTCAGGTTAGGACACTAGTGATAGATATAGGATTGCCGTCTCCTTGATTGGAGTGTGATGTTCTAAAGGGGCCCCCCTGGATGAGATGATTGAGAAAGTGTATGGCCATACCCAGGTGACTATGTTCATCTGATCTAATCATGCTCATCATATTGGAGTTACAGGCTTGACACGCTTGTCCAATAAGAACATCCAGTGGCAAAGGAAACATGTATGCCTCGTGAAGTGGATTCACACTTGTGCTGTGGTTTGGGTGTAGTCTTGGAAGACTCTTTCCTTTATATCGGGAGATAGTGATGTGTTGCTAGATACCCCTCACTGATCGTGATAACGTAAGTTATCATTACCGATATTTAAAGGAAACCCTCAGGGTCGCACAATTTGATGATATGGCTTACTTAAGTCAGATCGTGTGGACTGAATTGTTTTGGTTCAGTTTAAAGGGATTTAAACTCTGATTGTAAGTGAGATCTGGTCTGATCATGTTTGATTGATTAGGGCTTGAGATCGGTAAGCTTCGATTGAGAGATTGGATGCTAGATCGGTGAGATCAGGAGCATCAGGAGATGAACGGTCAGATCTAGAACCTTAGGGTTTAATTTGATCTGGACTAAAGCCTTGGCTTGATTGGTTTTTGAACCAAACCAATATGAACCGGCTCATACGTGAGTGCATGGTTCAAAGGGGAGAAGAATATGCGTTCGGTTCACTTGGGTGAACGCATCAACGCATGAAGTGAAGGCTTGCTATTTTTGGAAGTGGCGGTTTCCAAAATAGCTTCTCAACGCCTCACGTTCACTTCTCTTCACTAATGGTCGCCCCTTCCTCTTGACGCATACACTCTCGTGTGATTGAAGAGGTTTTCGACAAGGAAGAGATCTCATCTCGATTCCCTTCTAACGATCAAAGAAACTTTGGAGCCTTGCTAGCACAAGGAGCGACAAAGGAGTAGGTCATCTCTCATCTAGTGTGCGTCTTCTAAGGAGAAGAAGCAATCGATTCTTTGCTTCCAAGCCGCCATCCAATCTAATGGCGTTGGTATGATCCCTTTTAGATCTATTCCATTTGTTGAAAGTTGATCATATGAACTACATGCATGCGATATAGAAACCCTTGCTTCCGCTTCGATTTTTGTTATGCGCCTATCTAGGGTTTCGCTCCCCCTTGAAGGGGACCCTTTCAATTGGTATCAGAGCTTTGGTTCTTGTAGAATCATATGATTGCTTGATGATTTGTGATCCTTGTTTGTGTTTGATAAGTAGATCTAGTAGGAAGCATCTTGCGCATCTACATGTTAAGTAGTGAAAATACATGATGTATGTTTTTACTCCTTTGCGCATGTATGATGTATGATGGCGCATGTTGAAAGTTGTAGTTTTTCTTAAAATACTTAATCACTTGCGCGCCTCACTAGATCTAAGTGACGCCTGCTATAAACCCTTAGACGGGTTAGTAGGGTTGAAGTCATCCTCTAGATAAGATCCAACAAGTCTGATCAGACCATCTGACAGCCTAGATGGGTCGACCAGATGGCACCTGTGCGCAAGCACGAGGTGGCTATAGGTCGACTGCAGACAGGCGTGTAGCGAGGTCTGGTTGAGACAACCAATGAACACTCTTGAGTTAGGCCCGGGGTCACACCCGCTTGCCAGAACTCATGAAGGTTGTTCAGCCCTTTGCGCATGCATGGTTGACCATTTGGTCGACTCAAGTCAGTTAGGACTTGGTGCATGCAAGGGCAGTGGATCTGACTAGACATGATGAGTGGATCCCTATTAATGGACCGTTGTAAGGTAGTAGGGCACATAAGACAAATAAAATTGATTCCAATGGGATTTTGAAAATTTTATTTTGTTAATGGATCACATGTTGATTGGATGCCATGATGTTTGTCTATTTCATCTTATGTGGGTTGCCCTTTTAATGTGTGCTGTGCTGGGGCCTGCGTGCCTGGATTAAAAATGTAAATTATTATATTTGTGATCTGCGCATCACATTTTAATTAATTTATTGTGTAATTGACCTGCGTGTCAATCTTGTCTAGATAGATTAAATTGTAATTTAATCAGACAAGAGCACTGAGCACACTTGGCAGAGGCGCATGCTGCAGAGGCTTGACCAGGTGGGAGGTCTAGGGTTCGACCCTATGACAGGCACATTTTACCTGGTGGGCGCACCTAAGCTGCAGAGGGTGCTTGGGCCCTGGGTTGGGCCAGATGAGATATAAAAGACCCATGAAGAGCTCTTGTGAAGACCTAAGTTAAATTAAGGTCTTACCTAGGCTTATGGGCTTTTACCACATAAGATCAGCATGCTTTCTATTTATTGTTAATATAATTAGAATTGCATGATTTATTTATCTTCTGCTATCACCATAGGGTTTGCATGATAGTTATGAAGATAAAAGACCGTTAAAATCCAAGCTAGAATATCAAGCTCGATAGCCTTCTGACGCGAAACCTCACTGTTCTGACTATCGTTGGAGCCGTGTTGTACCCACTCAGTGGGCACGTCCATCTATCTTCAGACGGTGTGTGATTTCACCTGCGTGTTACAGAGAAGGGATTTATCGTTTCTCGTTGCTCAGCATAGCACGTGGTGGTCCAGGGAGTAGGTTAGGTCAGCTTGACCATGTAGGCTACATACTGAGCATATGTGAGCTATATGGAGGCAGCCATCTGTGGGATCAGACACTGTGTTGTACCAACTCAGTTGGCACAGTCTGCTGGATTGCCCAGATGAAGGGGAATCGCACGGGTTGGCGATTGGCAGGGACTGCCTACCAGAAATTAGTGCTTGTACTCTCTGTGCATCTTATCTCGCCTGAGCGGGACGCGGAGACCAAGTATGAAATCTGTATCCCATCTCACTAAAAGAGTCTTACTCTTTCGGACTGTTTTAATGGATTTTTCAGTCAGATAAAATAGTGAGAAAAGAATCTTTCTTAAGTCCTGGATTGATTCTCAACATTGATACTGACCTTGCTGTTCTTGCATTGTTGTAGATTCCTGCAGCAACGAACACCATGAGCTTCAATGTGCGATCCCTACTGGAAAGGGAGAAGTTTGCTGGGCCAAACTTCTCAGACTGGTACGGACACCTTAAGATTGTTCTTAAGGCTGAGAGGAAACTGTATGTCCTCGAGACGGCTATACCGCCTCAACCCGCTCCGAACGCCGCAAGGGCGGTTCGGGATGCCTATGAAAAGCATGTCAATGATAGCATTGATGTCGCTTGCCTGATGCTAGCGTCTATGACGCCACAGCTGCAGCGTCAGCATGAGGATATGTCTGCTATAGAAATTATAGCAAACCTCAAGATGCTATATGCTGCACAGGCGAGGACTGAACGCTATAATTTGACCAAGCTTTTCTTTCAGAGCAAACTGGCTGAAGGGAGTCCAGTGGGAGCTCATGTGCTCAAGATGATTGGGCACAAAGAGGCTCTAGAGAAACTGGGGCATACCATCAATCAGGAGCTTGCTGTAGACATTATTCTGTAGTCTCTCCCGGCCTCTTTCGATCCGTTCATTATTAATTTTAATATGAACAAGATCGACTGTACACTGGCAGAGTTGCTGAATATGCTCTTGACTACAGAGGAGACTCTAAAGGGAAAGCCTTCAACCTCTGTCTTGATGTTCCCTTCCAGGAACAAGAAGAAGGGGAAGAAGGGCAAAGCCCCTGTCAAGAACTACAACAAGGCTCTGAAACAGAAGGTTAAGCGGTCGAAGGAATACAGATGTTTCCATTGTGGCCAGCTGGGTCACTGGAAAAAGGACTGTAAAGCGCTCCAAGGAGACAAGAAGGGAAGCATCGCTTCTGGCTCAGGTATTTTCGTGACTGAAGTCATGATATCCTCTTCTTCTATTTCATGGGTGTTGGACACTGCATGTGGAGTTCACATTTGTTCAAATGTACAGGAACTCAAGAGAAGAAGACAGGTGGGACAGCATGAGGTGGACCTACGAGTTGGAAACGGGGCACGGGTTGCTGCTGTTGCTGTAGGAGAATATTGCATCTCATTACCATCTGGACTTGTATTAGAACTAAACAATTGTTACTTTGTACCGAGCATTACTAAAAATATTATCTCTATTCCTGCTCTTGTCAGGAAAGGGTTTTCCTTTGAATGCAAGACTTCAAAGTGTTATCTTTCTCTTGATAATATTGTTTATGCTACTGGTTCAATTAACAATGGGTTATTCATGTTGGACATGGAATGTTCTATACAAAATATTGATAATAAGAAAGCCAAGTATGCTGATGACAGCACCTTGTTATGGCATAGTCGTTTAGGCCATATTAACAAGAAACGCATTAAGCGGTTGCATGATCATGGACTGCTGGGATCATTCTCCTATGAGGAGATTGATACATGCAAAGCTTGTTTATTGGGCAAAATGACGAAGTCTCCTTTTCCTCACAAAGGTCAAAGGGCTTCAGGTTTACTTGACCTTATACACAGTGATGTGTGTGGGCCTTTTAGTAAACATGCCAGAGGTGGCTATTCATACTTCATTACCTTACTGATGATTTCAGTAGATATGTGTATGTCTATCTAATGAGACATAAGAGTGAATCTTTTGACAAGTTCAAAGAGTTCAAGAATGAAGTACAGAATCAGCTAGGCCGAAATATCAAGGCACTTCGTTCTGATCGAGGTGGTGAATACCTAAGTCGAGAATTTACTGACTATCTGAAGGAGTGTGGGATTATCTCACAGCTCACTCCGCCAGGAACACCACAATGGAATGGTGTGTCCGAGAGGAGGAACAGAACCTTACTTGATATGGTTCGGTCTATGATGAGTCAGGCTACTCTACCTTACTCCTTTTGGGGATTTGCGCTGGAAACAGCTGCAAAAATACTAAACCGAGTGCCATCCAAGGCAGTTTCAAAGACGCCATATGAGTTATGGTATGGGAAACAGCCTAGCTTGACATTTATTAAGATCTGGGGTTGTGAGGCTTATGTCAAAAAGCTCGCCTCTGGGAAACTGGAGAGCAGATCTGAGAAATGTATCTTTGTCGGTTACCCTAAGGAAACTAAGGGTTATTATTTCTACGATCCCAAAGAGAACAAAGTATTTGTTGCTCGGACGGCTATTTTTCTTGAGAAGGAATTTCTTCTGCAAGAAGCCAGTGGGAGAGAAATAAAGCTGGATGAGAATCCAGAAGAAGGACAAAGTAGTCAAGCACAGTTGGATGAGCCTGAGCCGGTAGAACAGGTTATTGAATAACCAGAGGCTTAGATATCACGGGAACCGCGAAGATCGGGAAGGATCCGTCGACAGCCTGAGTGCTATGACGGAGTCTACATCATTGATCATGATGAACCCCTTACTTATGCGGATGCGGTCAGTGGACCGGAGTCAGCTAGATGGCTTGAAGCTATGCGAGCCGAGATGGACTCCATGTCAGATAACCAAGTCTGGGATTTGGTTGATCCGCCTCCGGGAGTAATCCCTATTGGCTGTAAATGGATCTTCAAGAAGAAGATTGACATGGATGGTAACATAGTTACCTATAAAGGCAGGCTAGTTGCGAAAGGTTTCAAACAAATCTACGGGATAGATTATGATGAAACTTTCTCTCCTGTAGCTATGTTCAAGTATATTCGGATTATTCTCGCGATAGCAGCATATTACGATTATGAGATCTGGCAGATGGATGTGAAGACCGCTTTCCTTAATGGAAAACTGGATGAGGATGTGTATATGACACAACCTGAAGGTTTCACCAATCCATCAGATCGTCATAAAATATGCAAGTTAAAGAAGTCCATTTATGGACTTAAACAAGCATCGAGAAGCTGGAATATTCGTTTTGATGAATCAATATGTAAATTTGGTTTCATCAAGAATGAAAATGACCCGTGTGTATATAAGAGGTTTAGTGGGAGCGTGATTACTTTCCTAGTCCTCTACGTCGATGATATCTTAATCATTGGAAACGATATTCCTGAACTGCATGCCGTTAAAGCATGGTTAAGAAAATATTTCCAGATGAAAGATCTAGGAGAAGCAGCCTATGTATTAGGTGTGAAGATCTACAGGGATAGATCTAAGAGGCTTCTCGGGCTGTGCCAAAGTACTTACATCGATAAAGTCCTGGAGAGATTCCATTTAGAAAATTCTAAAAGAGGATATCTTCCAGTCAGACATGGTCTGAATCTTTCAAAGAGTCAGTGTCCACAAACACAGACTGAGAAAGATGAAATGGACAATACGCCTTATGCTTCGGCTATTGGGTCCATTATGTATGCGATGTTGTGTACTCGCCCAGACGTCGCTTACGGGTTAAGCGTGACCAGTCGATTCCAAAGTAATCCAGGTCAGGCGCACTGGATTGCAGTCAAGAACATTTTAAAATATCTTCGGAGGACCAAAGATATGTTCTTGATATATGGTGGTCAGGAAGAACTCAGTATAGAAGGATATACTGACGCTTCGTTCCAATCGGACCAGGATGATTTCCGGTCGCAATCAGGCTATGTTTTTAGCTTGAATGGAGGAGCAGTGGTGTGGAAAAGTTTCAAACAGTCTATCGTTGTTGATTCCACAACAGAAGCCGAGTATGTTGCAGCCTCGGAAGCATCCAAGGAGGCAGTGTGGATTCGTAAGCTCGTTCAGGAACTTGGTGTTGTTCCTTCGAGTGCAGATCCTTTGGTTATCTTCTGTGATAACACTGGAGCAATCGCACAGGCAAAGGAACCACGGTCGCACCAGAAGTCCAAGCACATACAGAGACGGTTTCATTTGATCCGGGAGATCATTGATCGTGGTGAGATCAAAATCTGCAAGGTTCATACAGATGACAATCTGGCTGACCCGCTTACCAAGCCTCTGGCGCAGCAGAAGCATGAGAAGCACTGTAATAATATGGGTTTGAGATTTCTCAACCATTAGATTAAGTGTAAGTGGGAGATTGTTGGGGTATGCCCTTAAGGCTAATGTTTGAGGCCTTGGGATTTTATCAGTATCATGTATAAACTCTTATGTTTATAAAGGCAAGGGTTGTTATTCAGTTTGTTACATTGTCTGCTGCAATAAGTGTGCTTCTGAATAATGTCTCAATGCTGTTCAGCTTGGCTGACATGCAGTTTTGTCCTTAGTCGAGATATCTTGGTGAACATGAGACAGCCTTGATATGTTTAATACTAATATGTGTTCTAATCTTATAGGATGCTTCGAGCATGGAATAAGATGTAGACTCATGGGTGCATTGGATGTACTGGACAGACCCTACTAGGATATTCAATTGCTTGTCACAATGTGAATAATCCTTGTTTGCAACAAGTGGCATAATGTCCTCTGACTTGAGATCACTTGTGTTTCTAAATGATGATTGTCATTGTTTTGAGGTAGTTCAATATCATTTGAAACATAATGGTTATAGACTATCTTGGATAATGATCATGAGTCAGGTTAGGACACTAGTGATAGATATAGGATTGCCGTCTCCTTGATTGGAGTGTGATGTTCTAAAGGGGCCCCCTGGATGAGATGATTGAGAAAGTGTATGGCCATACCCAGGTGACTATGTTCATCTGATCTAATCATGCTCATCATATTGGAGTTATAGGCTTGACACGCTTGTCCAATAAGAACATCCAGTGGCAAAGGAAACATGTATGCCTCGTGAAGTGGATTCACACTTGTGCTGTGGTTTGGGTGTAGTCTTGGAAGACTCTTTCCTTTATATCGGGAGATAGTGATGTGTTGCTAGATACCCCTCACTGATCGTGATAACGTAAGTTATCGTTACCGACATTTAAAGGAAACCCTCAGGGTCGCACAATTTGATGATATGGCTTACTTAAGTCAGATCGTGTGGACTGAATTGTTTTGGTTCAGTTTAAAGGGATTTAAACTCTGATTGTAAGTGAGATCTGGTCTGATCATGTTTGATTGATTAGGGCTTGAGATCGGTAAGCTTCGATTGAGAGATTGGATGCTAGATCGGTGTGATCAGGAGCATCAGGAGATGAACGGTCAGATCTAGAACCTTAGGATTTAATTTGATCTGGACTAAAGCCTTGGCTTGATTGGTTTTTGAACCAAACCAATATGAACCGGCTCATACGTGAGTGCATGGTTCAAAGGGGAGAAGAATATGCGTTCGGTTCACTTGGGTGAACGCATCAACGCATGAAGTGAAGGCTTGCTATTTTTGGAAGTGGCGGTTTCCAAAATAGCTTCTCAACGCCTCACGTTCACTTCTCTTCACTAATGGTCGCCCCTTCCTCTTGACGCATACACTGTTGGGGTATGCCCTTAAGGCTAATGTTTGAGGCCTTGGGATTGTAACAGTATCATGTATAAACTCTTATGTTTATAAAGGCAATAGTTGTTATTCAGTTTGTTACATTGTCTGCTGCAATACATGTACTTCTGAATAATGTCTCAAAGCTGTTCAGCTTGGCTGACATGCTATGTGTCCTTAGTCGAGATATCTTGGTGAACATGAGACAGCCTTGATATGGTTAAGACTAATGTGTGTTCTAATCTTATAGGATGCTTCGAGCATGAAATAAGATGTAGACTCATGGGTACATTGGATGTACTGGACAGACCCTACTAGGATATTCAATTGCTTGTCACAATGTGAATAATCCTTGTTTGCAACAAGTGGCACATGTCCTCTGACTTGAGATCACTTGTGTTTCTAAATGATGATTGTCATTGTTTTGAGGTAGTTCAATATCATTTGAAACATAATGGTTATAGACTATCTTGGATGGTGAACTTGAGTCATGTTAGGGCGCTAGTGATAGACAAAGGATTGCCATCTCCTTATTTGGAGTGTGATGTTCTAAAGGGGCCCCCCTGGATGAGATGATTGAGAAAGTGTATGGCCATACCCAGGTGACTATGTTCATCTGATCTAATCATGCTCATCATATTGGAGCTACAGGCTTGACACGCTTGTCCAATAAGAACATCCAGTGGCAAAGGAATCATGTATGCCTGGTGAAGTGGATTCACACTTGTGCTGTGGTTTGGGTGTAGTCTTGGAAGACTCTTTCTTTTATATCGGGAGACAGTGATGTGTTGCTAGATACCCCTCACTGATCGTGATGACGTAAGTTATCGTTACCGACATTTAAAGGAAACCCTTAGGGTCGCACAATTTGATGATATGGCTTACTTAAGTCAGATCGTGTGGACTGAATTGTTTAGGTTCAGTTTAAAGGGATTTAATCTCTGATTGTGAGTGAGATCTGGTCTGATCATGTTTGATTGATTAGGGCTTGAGATCGGTAAGCTTCGATTGAGAGAATGAATGCTAGATCGGTGAGATCAGGAGCATCAAGAGATCAACGGTCAGATCAAGAACCATAGGGTTTAATGTGATCTGGACTAATGGCTTGGGTTAATTGGTCTTTGAACCAAACCAAAATTGAACCAGCTCATCATGTGAGCGCACGGTTCAAGTTAAGAGAAATATGCGATTGGGAAAAAACCCTTGATCGCATGTTGAGGAGTGGCTTTCTATTTTTAGAAAGCATGATCACATACGTGACCACGCCTCACCTCTTCACGCCTATTGTTGTCGCCCCACTCTTCTCGTGTGTCTTCTTGGGGGCATTCTCGTGGAAGAGATTTTTTTTTACGACAAAGAAGAATCGCCAAGCAGTGGATCTCATCTTCTTCATCCCTTCTCACACGACAAGGTCACTTGGAGAACCTTGCTAGCACAAGGAGCGTCCAAGGAGCAAGCCATCAATCATCTTCTGTGTGGCGCTTTGGAGGAGAACCCCATCGTTCTCTCTCCTTCCTAGACACCATCTAAGCGATGGCCATGGTATGAGTCGCTACCATTCTATGCAATTGATTTTAAAGTTGATCATATATCATGCATTCGATCCCTAGAAACCCCTTCTGCTGCATGTAAACCTCCATATGCGCCTATTAGGGTTTCGCTCCCCCCCTGTTAGGGGACTTTCATACACTCTCGTGTGATTGAAGAGGTTTTCGACAAGGAAGAGATCTCATCTCGATTCCCTTCTAACGATCAAAGAAACTTTGGAGCCTTGCTAGCACAAGGAGCGACAAAGGAGTAGGTCATCTCTCATCTAGTGTGCGTCTTCTAAGGAGAAGAAGCAATCGATTCTTTGCTTCCAAGCCGCCATCCAATCTAATGGCGTTGGTATGATCCCTTTTAGATCTATTCCATTTGTTGAAAGTTGATCATATGAACTACATGCATGCGATATAGAAACCCTTGCTTCCGCTTCGATTTTTGTTATGCGCCTATCTAGGGTTTCGCTCCCCCTTGAAGGGGACCCTTTCAATTGGTATCAGAGCTTTGGTTCTTGTAGAATCATATGATTGCTTGATGATTTGTGATCCATATCCAATAAGGTTCTATTTCTCCTCTCGGACACACCATTCCATTGCGGTGTTCCTGGCGGAGTGAGCTGTGAGATAATCCCACACTCCTTCAGATAGTCAGTAAACTCTCGACTCAAGTATTCTCCACCTCGATCGGATCGAAGTGCCTTGATATTCCGGCCTAGCTGATTCTGTACTTCATTTTTGAACTCTTTGAACTTGTCAAAAGATTCACTCTTATGTCTCATTAGATAGACATAACCATATCTACTGAAATCATCAGTAAAAGTAATGAAGTATGAATAGCCACCTCTGGCATGTTTACTAAATGACCCACACACATCACTGTGAATAAGGTCAAGTAAACCTGAAGCCCTTTGACCTTTATTAGAAAAAGGAGTCTTCGTCATTTTGCCCATTAAACAAGCTTTGCATGTATCAAGCTCCTCATAGGAGAATGATCCCAGCAGTCCATGGTCATGCAACCGCTTAATGCGCTTCTTGTTAATATGGCCTAAACGACTATGCCATAGCAAGGTGCTGTCATCAGCATACTTGGCTTTCTTATTATCAATTTGTTGTACAGAACATTCCATGTCCAACATGTATAACCCATTGTTAATTGAGCCAGTAGCATAAACAATATTATCAAATGAAATACAACACTTTAAAGTTTTGCTTTCAAAAGAAAATCCTTTCCTGACAAGAGCAGGAATAGAGATAATATTCTTAGTTATGCTCGGTACAAAATAACAATTGTCAAGTTCTAATACAAAACCAGATAGTAAAGAGATGTTATATTGTCCTACAACAACAGCAGCAACCCGTGCCCCGTTTCCAACTCGTAGGTCCACCTCATGCTGTCCCACCTGTCTTCTTCTCTTGAGTTCCTGTACATTTGAACAAATGTGAACTCCACATGCAGTGTCCAACACCCATGAAATAGAAGAAGCTACCATGACTTCAGTCACGTAAATACCTGAGCCAGAAGTGAAAGGCTTGCTTCCCTTCTTCTCTCCTTGGAGCGCTTTACAGTCCTTCTTCCAGTGACCGAGCTGGCCACAATGGAAACATCTGTTGTCCTTTGACCGCTTCATCTTTTGTTTCAAAGCCTTGTTGTAGCTCTTGATAGGGGCTTTGCCCTTCTTCCCCTTCTTCTTGTTCCTTGAAAGAAACAGCAAGACAGAGGAGGAAGGCTTTCCCTTCTCAAGAGTCTGCTCTGTGGTACAGAGCATGTTCAGTAACTCTGCCGGAGTACAATCGATCTTGTTCATATTAAAATTAATAATGAACGGATCAAAAGAGGCCGGGAGAGACTGCAGGATAATGTCTACAACAAGTTCCTGATTGATGGTGTGTCCCAGTTTCTCTAGAGCCTCCTTGTACCCAATCATCTTGAGTACGTGAGCTCCCACTGGACTCCCTTCAGTCAGTTTGCTCTGAAAGAAAAGTTTCGTCAAGTTATAGCGTTCAGTCCTTGCCTGTGCAGCATACAGCATCTTGAGATTTGCTATAATATCAATAGCAGATAAATCCTCATGCTGACGCTGGAGCTCTGGCGTCATTGACGCAAGCATAAGGCAAGCGACATCAGTACTATCACTGACGTGCTTCTCATAAGCATCCCGAACCGCCCTTGCGGCGTTCGCTGCGGGTTGAGCCGGTATTGCCGTCTCAAGGACATACAGTTTCCTCTCAGCCTTAAGAACAATCTTAAGCTGTCTGTACCAGTCTGAGAAGTTTGGCCCAGCAAACTTCTCCTTTTCCAGTATGGATCGCAGATTGAGCCCTGTGGTGTTCGTTGCTGCAGGAATCTACAACATTGCAAGAACAACAAGGTCAGTATCCATGTTAGAATCAATCCAGGACTTAAGAATGATTCTTTTCTCACTATTTTATCTAACTGAAAAATCCAATAAAACAGTCCGAAAGAGTAAAACTCTTTTTAGTGAGATGGGATCCAGATTTCATACTTGGTCTCCGCGTCCCGCTCAGGTGAGATAAGATGCACAGAGAGTTCAAGCACTAATCACTGGTAGGCTATCCATGCCAATCGCCAACCCGTGCGATTCCCCTTCATCTGGGCAATCTAGCAGACTGTGCCAACTGAGTTGGTACAACACAGTCTCTGATTCCACAGATGGCTGCCTCCATATAGCTAACATATGCTCAATATGTAGCCTACATGGTCAAGCTGACCTCACCTACTCCCTGGACCACCACGTGCTATGCTGAGCAACGAGAAGCGATAAATCCCTTCTCTGTAACACGCAGGTGTAATCACACACCGTTTGAAGATAGATGGGCGTGCCCACTGAGTGGGTACAACACGGCCCCAACGATAGTCAGAACAGTGAGGTTTCGCGTCAGAAGGCTTTCGTGCTTGATATTTGACGTTGGATTTTAACGGTCCATTTTATCTTCTTACTATCATGCAATATCTATGGTGATAGCAAAAGAATAAATCAAGCATGTGCTAATATTTCTTAAACAGTAAATAGAAAGCACAATGATCTTATGTGGTAAATGCCCATAAAAGCCTAAGTAAAAACCCTAGTTTTACACAAGTCTTCACTTGAGCTCTTTATGGGTCTCTTGCACTTTATCTGGCCCAGCCCAGGCCCAAGCCCTCTCTGCAGCTCAAATGCGCCCATCAGGTAGCATGCGCCTGTGCTAGAGTCGAACTCTAGACCTCCCACCTGGTCAAGGCACTTGCTGCAAGCGCTTCTGTCATGTGTGCTCTGTGCTCATGTCTGATCAAATTACATTTTAATCTATCTAGACATGAATTGACACGCAGGTCAATTGTACATTATTATAAATTAAAGTGTGATACACAGATCACAATAAAAATTTACAATTAATTCCAGGCAAGCAGGCCCCAGCACAGCACACAAATTAGGGCAGCCCACATAAGATTAAATAGACACCCAATCAGGTTAAATAAGCATACATGTGATCCAATCAGAAAATAAAATTTTTGAAAAACCCCATGGCATCAATTTTATTTCCTTGTGTGCCCTACTACCTTACAACGGTCCATTAATAGGGATCCACTCATCAGACCAAGTCAGACCCACTGCCCTTGCATGCACCCAGTCATAACTGACTTGTGTTGACCTAGTGGTCAACTATGCATGCCTTAAGGGCTGAACGTCCCACATGATTTCTGGCAGGCGGGTGTGACCCCGGGCCTTAATCATGATCGTTCACTAGGCGCCTCAATCAGACATCGCTACACGCCCTTCTGCAGTCGGCCTATAGCCACCTGTATGCGTGCGCATAGGTGCTATCTGGCCGACCCATCTAGGCTGTCAGATGGTCTGATCAGGCTGTTGGGTCCAGACTAGACTGACGACTTCAACCCTAGTAACCCGTCTAAGTATTTCAAGTAGGCGCTTTAGAGATCTAGGTGAGGGGCGCGCAATATCATAAGTGTTTGATAAAAACTCTTCAACATGCGCAAAACAAATATCATGCGCAACTTAAGTAAAAACCAAAACACATCTAATGTCTAGCATGTATGTTGGCATGATGATTTATAACATGCACAAGTCACGTTTAGATCTACTTTTAAACCGCATGGATCACAAAATAAGCAATCATATGGATCAAGCCAAAACACTAGCTCTGATACCAATTGAAAGGGGGGCGAAACCCTAATTCAGGCGCATATAAAATTTTTCATGGGCGAAAACAAGGGTTTCATGAAGATCGCATGGCATGAACATATGATCAACTATTAGTTCTTGCAATGAGAAGATAGGATGTTACCATGGCCATTATTTGGATGGCGACTTGAAAGAATATAGAGGGCGAGCGGCTCTCCTCCAAAGCAGTCGCACACAAGGTGACGATGGCTACTCCCTTTTCTTCTTTGTGCTAGCAAAGTTCCAAGGTGTCCTTCAACGTGTAGGAGAAGATGAGATGTTCTTCTTCTTGGCTAAGCGAAAACTCTCTACCTCTTCTCTTTCGTGGAGCCTCTACACACACACGAGAGGAGAAGCATTCATTCGAGAGAGAGGGAGGCGTTGAGGCGTTATCCAACGTGGGAACGCTTATGGCTTCCAAAAATAGAAAGTCATCAAGCCATGCGCCCATGTTTTCGAACCAACCAAAACGTCTTCTCACTTTGAACCATGCGTTCACTTATGTGAACCGGTTCTATTGCATTTGGTTCAAAGACCAAATCAAACCAAGCCATGGTCTAGATCTCATATGAACCAGATGGCTCAAGATCTAACCACACATCTCTTGATGCTCTTGATCTCATCGATCAAGCATCAATTCTCCCGATCGAAGCTTACCGATCTCAAGCCTTAATCAATCAAACATGATCAGACCAGATCTCACTTCCAATCAGAGTTTAAACTCCTTTAAACTGAACCAAAACCATTCAGTCCACACGATCTGACATAAGTAAGCCATATCATCAAATTGTGCGACCCTAAGGGTTTCCTTCAATGTCGGTAACGATAACTTACGTTATCACGATCAGAGAGAGGTATCTAGCAATACATCACTGTCTCCCGATATGAAGGAAAGAGTCTTCCAAGACTACACCCAAACCATAGCACAAGTGTGAATCCAATTCACTTGACATACATGTTTCCTTTGCCACTGGATGTTCTCATTGGACAAGCGTGTCAAGCCTGTAATTCCAATATGATGAAAATGATTAGATCAGATGAACATAGTCATCTGGGTATGGCCATACACTTTCTCAATCATCTCATCCAGGGGGCCCCTTTAGAACATCACACTCCAACAAGGAGAGGCAATCCTATATCTATCACTAGTGTCCTAACATGACTCATGCTCATTATCCAAGATAATCTATAACCATTATATTTCAAATGATATTGAATTACCTCAAGACAATGCCAATCATCATTTAGAAACACAAGCGATCTCAAGTCAGAGGAAATATGCCACTTGCTTGCATATAAGGATTATTCACATTGTGACAAACAATTGAATATCCTAAGTAGGGTCTGTCCAGTACATCCAATGCACCTATGTGTCTACATCTTATTCCATGCTCGAAGCACCCTATAAGATTAGAACACATATTAGTCTCAATCATATCAAGGCTGTCTCATGTTCACCAAGATATCTTGACTAAGGACAATGCTAATGTCAGCCAAGCTGAACACCATTGAGACATTATTCAGAAGTATACATAACAGCAGCAGATAATGTAACAACCTGAATAACAACCATTGCCTTTATAAACTTATACATAGTTTATACATGATACTGAAATCATCCCAAAGGCCTCAAACATTAACCTTAAGGGCATACCCCAACAGGTATATAAGAAGAAAGGTTATTCTAACATCCATCTGATGAACTAGTAATCCATAGACACTAGCAACAAAGAGGAGAAATTTGATAGTGGTGATCTAAGCAATAGGCACGTTGGTGTTAAAGTAGTCAATGTAGGTTCTCTACCAAAAACCTTGAACTACTAGGCGTGCCTTATACTTTTCAACACTACCATCAGTTCTGAACTTTTTCTTAATGATCCATTTACATCCTAGAGGTTTATTTCCATGAGAAAGAACATTAAGAATCCAAGTGTTGTTGCTAATAAAGAATTGAAAATTATTATCAATAGCTTCTTTCGATAAAGGAGTATTAGGTGAACTAAGGGCTTCATGATAGGTTTTTGGTGTATCTTCAATCAGGTAAGTGATAAAGTCATCATCAAAATCTCTCGATACCTTGCTCTCTTACTTTTTATGGGTTAAGTTTATGGTTCAAGATGTTGAGGTGAATTATTATGATTTTCTAAGTCTTCAGAGTCTAATGTGAAATTACTATTCTACAAGAGAGAGGGCTCGAGGTTTGAAATGAAAGATAGTTTCAAAGATGGAGATGTCTCTTGATTCAATTAGAGTATTATTTGAAATTTCTAAAATTTCTGAATTTGTTTCTAGGTATCTGCAGGTGTTTGAATCAAGTGAATGTCCTATGAAGACAACATCCATTATTTTAGGATGAATTTTCTTTCTTTTAGGTTCTAGTATATTTACCTTAGCAAGCACACCCATATTCAATGGAATTTAAGGTTAGGTTTATACCCTGTCCACATTTCATATGGAGTTTGCATTTTGTTTTTAGTTGGAATCCTATTTTGAATTAAGCAAGCTAAAAGAATTGCTCCCCCCCCCCCCCCAAGTTATATGGAGGTCCAGGACTAAGTAGCATGGCATTAACCATATCTACTAGGGTTGTATTCTTCCTTTCAACTACTCCATTTGATTAAGGAGAATAAGGAGCAGTGACTTGATGAATTATCTCATGTTGTTGACAAAATTGGGAAAACTCATTAGATGTATACTCACCTCCTTTATCTGATCTTAGGATTTTAATTTTCTTATTATGTCAATTTTCATCTTCTATTTTTTAAAATTTTAAATTTTGAGAACACATCATCTTTTGAGTTTTGAAGGCAGGTGTAACAGAATTTTGCATTGTTATCTATCACGATTAAAAAATATTTACTACCACCTATAGTAGGATCACTATTTGAGTCATAGACATCCGAATGAATCAGTTCTAGAGGTTTAGCCTCTTTATGTGTTATTTATTTGAACGGTTTTCTTGGTTGTTTCGCTTGAGCGCAAAGCTCAAATTTGTCATTAGGGTTACAGTTTATTTTAGGAATTAATCCTAAGTGACTCATTCTTGTTAGATATTTAAAGTTACATGTCCTAATCCACCATGCCAGTTATTAGAATTTTCAGTAATTAAGGTAGTGAGAGGCTGAGACTCTAATTTAAAAGGAATTATATTCAATTGAAATAATCCATTACAAGTGAAACCTTTTCAAATAAAAGAGTCTCCTTTGGACATTATAGCCTTATTTGCATCTAACATAATTTTAAAACCATCTTTAACAAGGAGAGACCCAATAACAAGGTTCCTACGGATCTCAAGTACATGAAACACATTATTTAGAGTTAATGATTTTTTAAAAGTGAACTTTAAGATTATTTGACCGTGTCTAAGTACAGCTGCTTAGGAACCATTTCTCATTGTTACACTTCCTCCACTTGAGTACTTGTACGAAGTGAACCACAGACGGTTAGAACATACATGAATTTTCGCACCAGAGTCTAAGCACTATCTTAAGATGTGTAGAGGTATGTTAATGATGCAAGGAAACTTAAATCCTAACATGATGGTACAGTTTCTCGTGGAGACATTGAAACTAGATTAGTACGATGACACAAATTTTACACCATGGCAAGATCGGATGTCTTAGCTTTTCACTGCGCTAAACCTCTTCTATCCCCTAAACACTAATTGTAGCCAACTATAGAGAGTATATTTTGAAATCATGAAAGAAAAATTTGTTGCAGATAAAGTAGAGCAGGAGGCTGATGAGATGTTCTGTGGAGATTACATTCTCAACTCTCTTACAAGAAGGTTATATTATGTTTATCAAAATTACAAGATACCAAAAGAGGTATTGGATATACTTGAATCTAAAAACAATTATAGGGAAAAAAAATACCTATAGATTTTAGGCATTAGAGTACTTCAAATTTACCTTCTTTCTTTCTTTTTTTTTATAACATGCTTCTTATGGATCGAGTTAGAATTTTTTGAGGTTCTTGTTTCCTAAATGACTAATCTGAAAATTGAAATTTTTTATTCAGTCAAAGTGGAAGCAATGCAATTAAAACTCCCTTTGGCGTGGATAACTATAGTAGCAAAACCTTACACTCAGGCATGTATAATAAGGGAGTTCATAGCACGTATGCAAACTTAGTATGAGAACTGAACAAGTGATTAATATATTTGAGTTTAAAAGTGAACCAAGTATCTGTTACTCCAAATGTAAGGAATTCCTCTAGCGGTCCTCATGCAATCATAATGTGAAGATGCTATATAAAATAAAACCCACTACATAAAATAAGTTAGTAAAGAAATAATGTGACAAAAAAATTACAGGCCCTTTAAATTTAAGCAAATATAGAACTATTGTGGTGGAGATAGAAAATAAAGAGTATGTTTATATGATTATAAAGCTTCACATGGATAATATTTCTATGTAAAAAGACTAGCAATTAGATTCTGGTACTACCATATGTGGTTTCAATAATAAGATGGTGTTCAAAGTTTACAATGAAATGGAGTAACCTAAAATAGTGATGTGCCAAGATTCTGGGCAAACCGAGTGTGGAACTTAATTTTACCTTAGGAGGCAAAATCACTCTTGTTAATATTTTTACTGTACTTGGTATTAGAAATAACTTAACTCGGTACTAGTACTAATAGAAATTTTTGGATTTTGTACCGATACTAGTAATAAAGAATCATGGTTCATGTGTTTAGTACCAAAATTTTGGTACCAGTACTAATACTAAAATCCTGAATATAATTCGGGAACCCTTGATTTGTTACATGCATGAATATTGTAGGTCTTGCTTCCAATTGATTTATGTATAGTTATATTCTAGTTTTGTTTAGTTGATTAAAGTACGATTAATTGATACCTTGCATATGGTTTGAAACTATCTCCTTGTCAATTGTATAATGGTTTGATTCTTTCATGATTATTCACAACTATTATAGAAGTCAATATGATAGTTGTGTGTACTTCAGAAAGATGATTGATGGCTCTTTTATATATTTATTGCTTTATGATGATGATATATATGCACCACAAGCGGACGGCGTGATCGAAGTAATACAATAAGATCGATCTCACAGGGAACTGCGTCAAGTACTAACTATTCTGATATTTAGAAGCTAAGCAACCAAATTTTTGTGTTTTGGAAATAAAGTTGTCAACAAAAGAAATAGGAAACAACAACGATGGAAACGGAAAGAGTGTCTAATTGAGAGATATCGGGACGTCAGATTATACCTTGCTCCAACTCCTCTGGTGTGATACACTGGAGTTATATTATACCTTGTGGTATACTTTAAATCTGTTTCGATCAAGTAACAAAGACAAAGGGAAATTTATAAAATTCTATATCCACCATATAGAAGAAAGATTGATAACGATTTAAATATCATGCCCGAGACCGGTTCTCTCCAGAAAGTGAAAAAAAAAAGATCAAAAAAGAGAGAACTATAGGCCAAGTGGACAACTCCACTAACTACTTATAATTATGCTATGAGTTATATTGCACTGTCTAACGGTGTACTCTAATAATGTTATCATGCTAACAGGAAAGGGCCGGTAACCGTTCAAGGACTAATTTGCTTTAAAGAGTTAATTATAGAATATTCTTTAGTATCGATAAGTGAAAGCTATTTTTGAAAGGTAAATTGGATTGATTAATAGAAGGTTCACAATTGTTTAAACAAGTTGAGCTAGAATGCCATATCATGGATTATGAAAATCTTACTCATCTTGGATTATAACTTTTGAAAATCATTTTCAAGGTATTTTTTTAAAACTCTTATTCTTGTAAACCATTGCACATATTATATATTACTTTTATGTTAAAGAGGAATAAACCGAAGTCATTTAGATTTTATTTACACACTTTGATTCATGTTTTGAGTTGCTTGTCCGGTTTGAGCCTTATGTATTTTGATGACGAAAAAATTCGTGGTAAATTTTATATTAACCGTATAGTCTTTTTGAATTATATTTATTGCTCTTTTACTTGTTTTTAAACTTAATTTAGTCGATTATTTTGGAATCTACATCTCTTCTTATTTTCAGATAAAATATGCTTGTTTTCAATGGATTTGAAGAAATCAGAGGCCGGAAACGGAATCAGGATGAAATTTTGAGCTCGGAGGTCAAATTTAGAATTTTTTTATCATTGCACCCTTGTGATGAAATGAACTGAAAATTTCACAGGGGTGTGAATCTATTAATTTGGGGTAAATAGCCGCCACTACGCCTGAGTCTTCTGCTACCCCCCTGTTGCTGGATTTTTCAAAGCAAAATTCGAGAAAACTAGGGCACAATCGCAAAATCTAAAAACACAGAATCATCATATAAACCATGGGGAAGATTTGAAGCCAGGATCGCAATTTTTCATCAACAATCAGGGGAGAAATCAAAAGCAGCGCCGCCACTGTAGGGTTCCTCACCGGGAAGCAAAGAGGTCATCTCCGGCGGCAAAATTTTTAGGGAAGGAGCGCTTCGCCAAAATTTGCTATATAGCCTTATCTCATCACCAGGAATCACTCGGTGGCTTTAGAATATTTAAAAAACTTTAGAAATTGAGTGATTTCACCATATTTCCAAAAAATCAAGAAAAGATGAAGGTTCTGAAACAAAAAAGTAAATAAGTTTAAACGAGATATAAAAACATCATAATTAGCCTTGTTTTAAGATAAAAACATACTAAAAAGTACTATAAAAATAAAGGCATCAATGATATGTTGATTGCAGTTATGGACATGTGTGAAATCAATAAGTTGAAATTATATTTAGATGGTGAATTTGAAATGACATATTTAGGAATAGCAAAGAAAATTTTGGGATTGGGGGTTATAAGAGATAGAGCATAGGTAAACTATTCTTGTCCTAGAAAAGTTTTGTTGAGAAAATTTTGGGGTCATTTTGGTATGAAGAGTGCTAAACTAGTAAGTAATCCATTAGCTACTTATTTTAGACTTTCTACTGTTATGTCACTACAATGAGATAATGAAATAAAATATATGTCACGTGTTCCTTACTCTTGTGTTGTTGATAGTCTTATATATGCTATAGTATTCACTTTTCCTAATATTGCACAAGGAGTCAGTGTTGTTCACAGATATATGCCTAATCCTGTTAAAGAGCATTGGCAGGTAGTGAAATAATTTTTTTTTACATTTACATGGTACTACAAATTCTTGTCTAAATATTAAAAGGAACGAGAGCACTGTTACCGGTTATGTTGACTCATATTATGCAGGTGATTTTGAAAAGAGAAGATCCATTACTAGTTATATATTCAGACTTGGAGATACTACTATAAGTTGGAAAGCTAGTTTGCAATGTACTATTGCTTTGTCCACTACAGAAGCAGAGTATATTTCTATAGTTGAAGCTAGAGGTGGCCAACGGGCCGGGCCGGCCCGGCCCGTTGACCAAGTCAACGGGCCGCGGGCGGCCCGTGGCCCGGCTCGGGCCGTGCTGGGCCGGAGGTTCGCGGCCCGCGGGCCGGGCCAGGCACGGCCCGTAAGCGTTCCGTGCCAGGCACGGCACGGAACCGTGCCCGGCACGGCACGCGGGCCGTGCCAGGCACGGCACGGAACCGTGCCCGGCACGGCACGCGGGCCGTGCCAGGCACGGCACGGAACCGTGCCCGGCACGGCACGCGGGCCGGGCCAGGCACGGCACGCGGGCCGGCACGGGCACGGCACGAATAATTTGGGCGGCAACGTTCGAAAATTTGAATTTAGCATGTGTTTTTACCCAAATAGCCCTATAACGGTTTGAAAAAATTTAAAAGTTAGGGATATAATTGTCTTTATGTTATAAAATTACCATTTTAGCCCCTTTTAATAATTAAAAATAGGGGATAAATATGTAAATTTATACCCAATTCATCCCTATAAATTGACCCCCCAACCCTCTCATTTCTTCACACAAGTTTCCAATTAACTTTGGATTAATTTCTCATTCTCTCTTAATACTCTCTTAATCTTTTAGAAAAAAGATTAAGATTTCAAAGCTCCCTCGGTCTAGTCATCAAGATTTCAAAGCTCCCTCGGTCTAGTCACGTGGAGAAGATCAAGTAAGTAGTAAATTAATTTACTTTTAGTCTTTTATAATGTAATTGTACTTAAATTTAAATTATTCTAATATAAATTTTTTTTCATAATTATGTTTAAGTTAAGGTTGTTGAAGGCTGAAACCTCAACTTCTTAGTTCTTACTAAGCAATCTTCAAACACGTGATAAGGTAATTTTTTAATGTATAATTTATTATTAGTAAGTATTTAATCTTATTTTATAAATTTTTTGGCTAACTTTTAATATTATATGTAGAATTAATGGCGGGATTTAACAATACATGGGATTTTTTGCCATGGGAGCTTGAGGCAATACAGCAGGAGCTAATAGGGACTAGTACTACCCCCGTTATGCCACCCGATCAAGATGCCAACCCTCCGCCTTACGACCCAAATCAACAACAGCAAGATCATGTTGAATTTGAGCCTACTAACACTATGCAGGGAGAGGAGGGATGCAATGCAAACCCTCATGAGTCTACTGTGTCGGGCTCAAGAAAACGCACGAGCGACGTTTGGAAGAGCTTCGATGTGGTGATGATTAACGGCGAAGAAAGAACCAGCTGCAAAAAGTGCAAAAAAGTCTTGACTTGCAAATCATCGGGTGGAACTGGTCATTTGACTCGCCACATCAGAAGCCATCAAACTCAAATCGATCGTGCATAGGCTACTCTAAATCTTTCCTCTAGTTCTTTTGAAATTTTTAATTATTCTACTGAAGTTCTTAAAAAAGAATTAGCTAAATTTATTGTTTGGGATGAACAACCATTTTCTTTAGCAGAAAATTATAAATTTGAAAAATTTATACATAAATCACTACAACCTAAATATAAAAAATTAAGTAGACAAACCATGCGTAGGGATGCTATAAAAATTTTTTCTGAATATAAAACTAATCTTTTACAAGCTTTAATTACATTAACTTCTTGTATTTCTTTAACATCTGATATTTGGACCAGTAATCATTCTGATCAGTCATACATGTGTATTACGGCACATTGGATAGATAGTGAATTTTTTATACAAAAAAAAATTATTGCATTTAAAATTTTTGAATATCCTCATACTGCAAATGCTATAGTTAGACAATTTCATAGCATTTTACATTCATATAATATAATTAATAAAATTTTTTCAATTAGTTTTGATAATGCAAGTAATAATGATAGTGCAATTGATAAATTAAAAAGATTGTTAAATTCAATATTTAATGGTGCTTTTTTTCATATACGATGTGCATGCCATATTCTAAACTTATGTGTTCAAGATGGAATAAGAGAAGTAGATGAACATGTAACTAAATTAAGAAATGCTGTTAGATTTGTTACTTCTTCTACTTCTAGAAATCAAGATTTTAGACAAATATGTAAATCTTATGGTTTGTCATATAAAAAATTTAAACTTGATATTAAAACACAATGGAATTCTACTTATGATATGCTAACAACATGTTTTCCATTTAAGGATCCTCTTACATTATTTTATAATGAAAGAATGCCTGATGGAAATATTGAAGAAAATGATTGGGATAAAAGCAAAGTTATTACATAATATTTTAGAAATTTTTTATAATGCTAGCACTCATTTATCTGGTGTTTATTATCCTACATCATGTTTAATTTTAGAACATTTAGTTTTAATTAGTGAAATGTTTTCTCAATATAGACATGATGAAAATGTTTTTCAAGTAATTTTTAAAATGGAAACAAAATTTAAAAAATATTGAAAAAATATATCTCCTTTATATTGTTTAGCTTCAATTATGGATCCTAGATTAAAATTAGAAGGTGTTCATATTTTATTAGATGAATATTATAAAAATATGGAACTTGAAGGAGTAGATGAGAAAAAAAATGAAGTTTCTACCTTATTAGATGAAATGTATAATATTTATAATTTAAAATTTGGAAATACAATGAATCCAACATCCTCTCAAACTAATGTATCTACTAGTAGTAAAAATATTACAGGAAGAATACGCACAATTTTAAATAGAAAAGGAACATCAACAAGTCGATCTAGTAATTTTAATGAATTAACATTTTTTTTAGAAAATAATCATACATCTTTACTCACAGAAGAACAAATAGATAATTTTGATATTTTATCATGGTGGAGATCACAAGGAAAATCATATCATGTGGTTTCTGCCATGGCACGTGATCTACTAATTCCTCCGGTGTCTACTGTAGCATCGGAGTCTTGTTTTAGTGCAGGCGGCAGAGTGCTGGACGAGAAGCGAAGCCGAATGAACGAAGAAAGCATGGAAATGTGTATTTGTCTTAAAGATTGGCTAGATGCTGAAGATCGTCTTCAAGATAAAGGTGGTCATTCAACTTCATCGGATGATGATGAACAAAGTCTTGGAAGTGCAAGCGGAAGCAACAATGGATAAACGTTGTAATAAATAATTATAAAAAAAAGTTGTAAAAGAGTTGTAAAAAGAGTTGTAAAATGAGAACTACGTAGACTTAATTCCTCCTATGAGTGAGGTACGTAGGCAGCCTATAATGGGTCCGGTCTAAAATATATAAAATTTTAACATTTTTTCAAAAATTTATGCAATATACATTCTCAATTTCTCAATTTTTTTTATTTATTCATATTTTATATATTTTAATTAAGTAATAATTTACTTATTAAATTATTTTAATTTTTTTTGGGCCACAATCGGCCCGTGGGCCAACTTTGGCCCATGGGCCACAATCGGCCCGGGACAAACCCGGCCCGAGTCCCCTCATTTGGCCCGTTGGGCCGTATTCGGCCCGCGTGCCGAAATCAGCCCGCGGGCCGTGCCTGGCCCGCGTGCCGGATCCGTGCTCACGGTCCAACCGAACCGTGCCTGGGCCGGCACGGTTAATCGGGCCGCGGGCCGTGCCGGGCCCAGCGGTTTTCCTACCGTGCCGTGCCTGGCACGGCACGATTTGAAACGGGCCGTGCCAGGCACGGCACGGCTGGAATCGGGCCGAGGCGGGCCCGGGCACGGCCCATGGCCACCTCTAGTTGAAGCAATCAAGGAAGCCATTTAGTTAATAGGGCTATTTGGTGAACTCAATTTAGTGTATGAGAAAATAATTATCCATTGTGATAGTCGAAGTGTCATCCATATGACTAAATATCAAATGTTTCATGAGAGAGCAAAATACATTGATGTTCAATATCATTATGTTCGTGATATTATCTCTCATGGAAAAACTTTAGTTAAAAGATTTGTGCTATAGATAATCTAGTGGATGTATTAACTAAATCTCTTTTTGATGGTAAGCTCGAGCATTGCTTGGACTTGTTTTGTGTTTCTCACATCTGAGTTTATTTGGAGAAGACGGAGCAAGTGGTCTAACGAAGAAAATTTAAGTTAAGGTAAAGATTTGTCATATTTAACTTGATTTTTAAGTTGGCATCCATTAGCATGCAAACCCACTAACTTGCAAACCCTTTAAGCTGTGTTTTATAAGTATAAACATATTATTACAAATTTATGATTTTATTATTGCAAATTTTGCCAAAGAGGCAGGCTTCTTCTTCCTTTTTCTATATTTGAGTTGATTTGATGCAAAAGCAATCTAAAGGCTCAATCTTCCTTCTACCTCTTTGAAGGAATTGTTAAAGACAGTCCATACACTCTTTTGAGGTTTTTTGTATTGTGGTTGTGCGATATCATATGTTTCCAAAATGGAATTTGTAAAAACATAATAGCATACAAATTTTGGAAAAAACATAAAAAAAAACATCATTATTATTAATTCTCTACTCAACTTTTACCAAATTATTAAGGATGCAAAAAAAACTAAAATGATATCTCATATATTTAGTTGATTACAATAATTGTACTAAACAAAGTTGAAGTGACTTAGGGCCAGTTTGGCAGGGCTAAAAGTTTTAGCTTTTATTTGTTGAAAAAGTATCTCTCAAAAGAGATGACTCTCATTTATAGACCATTGTATTAATAATGCATATCGTATTACCTTTAAATATATCAAAGGACAAAATAATGTCATAGCTCCCAACAACAAGTTCCTTTCCAAGAAGAACTATGTGTTCAAAAATTCCTGGATGCAGGAATTAGAGGTTCAATGGGCTCAAATGGGTTCAAAAATACCTCCACGCATTACTGCAGCCAAACAACATATATATGGACTTCTTACCAAGAAAATCCATGACCAGTTTGTCCATACAGAGACATTGCTCAGACAAATGGCTCTTTGCAAGTTGGCAAGGCCAGCAGGTTTATATCTCACCATGATCTGCCTCAGGACCCTTCAACCCCATCCTGATGCTCCTCATTGTGCCTGTGCACGAGGTTTTACGATAGTAAAAACCTCTCCCTGGAAGCTTAAGTATGTGATTAAAGAAGCATACAAAACCAACAAATCCACCAATTTTGGGGATTTAGATATAGTATCCTGTCCTCCCTGTACCAAGGATATCCTTCAGATGCTAAACATCAGTTATTAATTAAACTACATGACAGATGCATGCCTGATTTTTGGCAACAGACATTTGAAGAAGAGGTTCTTGCTACGGAAGATATACTAGTAGAAGAACAACTCCATTCATGGCGAAGTTATGAGCTTGTTGTAAACTTCCAAGACCATCCTTTTTATAAACCTATTTTGGTTACCGAGTATAAAACCCTAAAACTCTATACTAAAAGAGATGAAGGTATTTATGAACCCTTTTCATCGCATTTCTGTTCTAATCCTGGAGCTAGAGATCATTTTCTTGAGGTCTAGCATGAAAGGTTAGCTAAAAGTGTGCGTGATTATGGGTGCATACTTATCCCAGAAAATGAAGACAATATCCTTGAAGACATTATGGACGACAACTAAAAGACAAGGAATCTATCACAGTGGACACTAAGTCCACTCAGAGGTAGTGTGGGCCATCGCACTTAGTGCTCTACTCTGCTTTATGCCGTGAGTATTAGTTTACTTTATGTGAGTGGAAGCAAGTTGTATGCTGAGTGGAAGTAGTTATTGCTCTACTTTGCTTGCTGGTGAAGAAATCTCTCCTCCCTCATGTCTATATAAGGAGAGCTAGACATTGTAAGAAGGCATTCGGCCTTCCTCTTAGGAGTTCTAAGGTGTGCTTGTGTGATGTGAAGTTTGTTTCTCCTCCTTGTAAGTTTTTTATGCTTTGTTAATAAAAGCTTCTCTAGTTCATTTCTATCCCTCTGGGAACCCTCTTTATTTGGTTTCAGAGCCTCGTCGGTTCTTGGTATTATTTGATCGAACGGGAAACGATACGAAGCCGGATGGGATAAACAAGGCAGATAAGCATATTCTTTAGCCGATATAGTAGGCCAAGTAGTTTAGATAGGATGTAATACATAGACTACTTTATACAAATCTGGGTATTCTGGGGTTGCCTAAGCCACCCAGTTGTGTTATTAAACCAGTTATCTAGAGGGCCAATGACTTGGCAAGTAAAGTCCGAAGGCTAAGAAAGCCGCAAGGGACACTAAGGCTTGCTAACGTTCATACAGCATGATGATAACAGGTTTAATTATAACATGGGTAGAGCAGATGATACCAGAGGAGTGGTTTGGCGTATTACTTTCTAGGAATCTATAGTTATCTTGTCTTACTAATCCTAAAGAAATATGTTTTTCTTTCCTAACCTTGTTTTCTTGTCCGAGCTCAGTACTAAAATACCTAGTAGATCTATACTTTATTGACAGCTCTTACACCTTGAGGATAGCCACAGAGACAACATGTGGAAAGTATCTAGTATTAAGCCTTTTGGCTTCACATACTGTCTTCGGATACAAACAAACCGTCAAGGTTTCAATAGAGTTTCAATACTCTCATAGGTCTTATGACCTTACATGTAAATATGGATATTAATTATCTATATTTAATATTACCGCAAAAATACTAGGAAACACTAGTTACTTCCCAGGCAACAAAACATAAATGCTATTTTCCAAATGATAATAGCAGATATGTTCATCAATTTCATACTGAGCACGCTCAGATGAATACTATCATTGACTTTCAAATGTCACAGGCTGAAAGCCTAAGAGAGTTCAATCATGTATGCGCTGAACTATGGAAAATAGTCCATAAAAAAATGGTTGCAAAAAATATTTTGTTACGAAATATTCATGACAACCAAGAGTATATTAAAAACCAAGATACTCATCTGATAACTATGGTAAGAGAAATTGAGCGATTTCTTCTCTTACAAAAATAGCTCACTATAGAGTTAAAAGATATACTTGATAATCTTCAAAGACAATCAAAAGTTTTTGATCATCAAACTACTAAGGTTTGTGAGCTAGTATTACGAAGGAGTCTAGTGCTAGCCGAACCTATAGGGACATCTAGGGTTTCCTAAATGGTGCCTCTAAGGTTCGCGAGCTGACCCTTGAAGTTGAAGACTTATGCGGCGCACCTAGGGTTTTGGAGTAGAGCCCTTACGACACTTAGGGCTGAACTAAAGACTTAGTGGCATGGGCCCATGGCTCAGAACCTTTGGAAGTGCTAGGTGTTTAGATTTAGATCTAGAGGCTTGTTACCCAAGTTCGGGCTTTCATCACATCATCTTTATTTTTCTGCTCTTGTTAAGAATGCCTTTACTGCTTTATTTTATTTCCCCCATAGGATTGGTAGAAATAAGATAAAAATAAGTGGTCCCAAGACCACAAAAATCATCGCTAAATCAAATTAAGTCTGTTTCGTCTTTTGACACGTAACCTTCGTTAAACTATCAAAAGATGGTATTGTGCAGCATTTTCCACCCTTGTGGGACATAGCTATCTATGTTTACTAGGCATGAGCTGACAATGATTTTTCCAGTCCAGTTAAAACTCTAGACGTGCCTTCCGTAAGGAAATCGTTGGCCATTGGCATAATGGTCAGGTTGGACATGATTGAAATTTTCACATGTGGATTCCCCACATGATAAAACAATTCTAGAGGCAGGCTCAAGAGGTTAGGGCTTTGTGTTGTATCTAGCCTCCGCTAGACATGAAGTGTTTGAACTATCTTGAGAAGAGGAATTGCCGAGTTACAATTGGCCAGTGTGCTTACCTCATGAAGCATGCGTCACTTGTGCTATATATTCCACCCCGTGAGATGTAAGGCCGTGTACAAAATGAGGATCTCATCACACTTAGGAAGTCCGGTGACTTCTCAATTAATTTTTGAGGATTATCGATTCGAATAAAATAGTGAGAAATAATCATTTATAAAAATCCAGAATAAATGGTTGAAATGTGATATTGGTTTGCTAATGTCTTTGTTGTAGGTGGCTACAAACAATAATAGTGGACTGTCACTCTGATCTTTCCTCGAGAAAGAGAAGTTGGTTGAAGAAAACTTCATAGACTGGTACCGAAGCTTGAGGATAGTCCTCATGTATGAGAAAAAGTTTTATGTCTAAGAGCAAGCTCTTCCTCCTCCACCGGCATCCTCAACCCGCATAGCTGAATGAGATACTTATCGCAAGCATCGGGATGACGCTTTGGAAGTTGGCTACCTCATGTTAGCCACGATGTCGCCTGAGCTGCAAATACAACACAAGGATCAGAATGCTTTTCAGATTATTACGCATCTGATGCAGCTGTTCCAAGTGTAGTCTAGGACAGAGATTTGACACATCAAAAGCTGTCTATCAGTGCAAGATGCCTGAAGGTGCTCTATAATAATAACAACGGATCAATATGCAATGCCAAGTACTCATACTATGCTACAAGCTAACAAATCATGTCAAATGGAATATAGACCAAGTAGAATGGTACAGAACAGTAATCAACAATATGGAATAACAATAAAAAGGTGTCACTAACTACACATGCAATTGGCACCGTATCAACAGAGGAGGGTAAGATCCCTACCTCAAAATGGTACTCGTGCACACAAATCCAACCGAGAATCACGAATCTCAAACAGCAGACCCTAGACAGAAAATTACTATGTAAGTCAACATATGTTATTTTAATTCATTTTACTATTATTACCTAATCACATTAATCTAGGTTGTTAGGTGGTCTCATCCAGATCTAACTTATTTGACAACTGTTCATTTAATACATAAAGCAGAGTTCGTTTGACATTCATTCGTATAACATGTACGAAACAATAGGATGTGGGTATTAACCTCATTTGCAGCCTATGTGCGAACATAAATACTATAAAGTCTTCGGAAATACTAAAGACCAGCCTAGAACATACAAATTAATGTGTAGGTTCGCACTTCGGAGTTTGCTAGAACAGTAGCGCTGTCGTTGGAACAATAACTCCGCTACTAAAAGAGTACCTTCAGAGGTGTCGCATACATATCAAGACTGGGGGAAAACTCGTCGCGACTCACTGGAGTCGCCAAGGCAATAGAGCCGCAGGAACACACTGCTCGGCACATGCCTCATCCAAACCCTAGTCATTAGACAAAGTAGCAAGGGAAGACAAGGATCGGCACAGGAACAAGTCATCGACGCCGAAAGGGAAGAGGGAAGGTCGTTGCCAGCAGAGGGAGGGAAGCACCTATTCGACGCTTCCACACCCAATGAAATCGCGAGAGTAAAAAGGGGCGATGTCAAAACTCGTCATAGGAACTAGGGCTTTGTCTTACCAATCTAGGAGCTCGCCAGAGTTCAATGCAACTCACTAGCGCAAGAGAGACGAGGGAGGAAACATGATCAAGGAGAGGAGCGATTGATTCGGCGCTAAAGGAGAAGATTGGGAAAGAAATAGGAGAGGGTTTTCGATCACGAGCACACAGGGAAAAATGGGGGGGGGGGGGGGAGAGAGAAGTGATGGGAAGGGATGCGTGAAGGCACAATCTCATCCATCATGTCCCGTCATTCATTCATTTTTTGAAAAAAATTTCACAAGTGTAACAATATAAATCCTATAAGACATAAATAAATAAGATGAGAGTAATAACATTTTACTCTGATATATAATATTCTAACACATCATAAATAAAAGGTGTTAAATTGATACAATCATATTTAATACTAATGCATAATATACATTCACGAGAAACCAACTACTATACATGGACAAACCATTAGTTATGCATGTGTGAGGATAACACATAATTAGTTACTATCTACTCATTCATAGACAATTTGTGTCAATCAACATTCTAATAGTAATTAGACATACAAGTAATCGAATGTCAATTGTTTACACATGCACAGTCAACATCAGCCTGCACATGATAGTAACTTTGTAGTTCGTACATCTCAAGTGAAATTATTAAAGAGAGATATGAAATTCCAAATTAGGAAATAAGTATCATGATTGTAATTGCTTGCAAAAGAACTATCGGCATTGTAGAAATCAAGCAAGGACGCCACATAAATCTAAAGCTAAAGACAACAACTAAAAGAAACTAGTTATGAGTTAAAGAGCTATAAGGAATGGACCAGGGTGCCTAATGTATAGTTACCAGGGTTTGAGGAGATTGTAAGGGATATAGTGTCGCTCTAACCTTCTTTTACCTTTAAGAGAAAGAGAAAATTGCAAGGAGATAAAAAGAAAATTTGATAGAAGCAGTAATGGTAAACAAAACAGAATATCGACAAAGCATAGTCAATGTAGCTGGAAAGAGAAATGCAATTAGATTACGACAATAAGAAAATAATTTATATAATTAATTTTATATTATAAACTGAAAATATAGTAGTACCCAGATTAAAACAACGCATCACATCTCAAGCCTTCCTCTAGTTGGTGATTGAAAAGGTGACTACCCTTAAGTAGTGGCCAACAAGGTAACTTTCGTACATTCTGATGGTACAAGGATAAACCATTTCAAAATAGCAAGGTCCCTAGTAAATAGCATAAACAAGCGCTAAATCCCCATTGTGATGGCTCCATTTCCTCTAATTCTAACATAGCTGGCCATCTTGATAAACGACACAGATGGAAGAACAAGAAATGGCATTCCATGAGGCCATTCTTAGGCTGTGTTTCCTTAGATGGAAAACTGGGAGGAAAGAATAGAAAACACATTGAATCTAATAGCATTTTTCATCCAGATTCAATACATTTTCCATTATTTTCTTTTAGTTTTCCGTCCAAGTAAACACAACTCTAGGTATAAAAGAAAAACGTGCCTTGTCACTTGATAAAAGAACATTTCAAGAAGCTACCATTTATTATACCTCAATCAATTCAAAGGATGAAAGAAAAACAAGTTTAAATAGCTATTCAGCACGCATTATAGCAAATTTGATGAAACTAGAATACTCATATGTTTATCGTGTGCATGATGAAGGCATTGGTGTGCTTGTTTCTACTGTTTGAAAGAATATTTCTCTTTTCTAGAGAGAAAAAAAAAAACTTTGCAATATCCTAGATGCCTAGAATAACCAAGTAAATTCAATGGGATGTCCTGATCAATGGACCAATTCTAAAGAGCGGCATGATCTGAAACTAGAAATTGATCGCTATATTATTTTTGGAGGTTACAATACAAATCATAAATACAAGATAAACCTAAAAATTGAGCAAAATCTTGCACGAGCCTTCTCCGTGTTACTTTTCTCTTGGACTAAGAATCACAATATCAATGGATTCAACAGCAATCTAATTAATAATAAACTTTGCAAAAGAGCAACTATTTCTCATGGCTCTTAGAAGAAAAAAAAAACAGATGAAATCTGTTTAGGATAAGATAAGCAGGCTGCATGAGCAAATATTCTGCTAGATACTCGTAAACTCAGTTTAGTGAAAAAGTGAGAAACAACATTAGAACAATTATTTGTGAGACTAACTTGAACTAGATTATAAAAGATAGAGTAAACTCTAAGAAAGTTCTTGCCCATAATGACTTGACCTGGTTATGGTTTGAGAAGGATTGGCCGAAAGATGTTTGGTTCTTCTTCGAGCGTTGTCACCATTGGCCTGAGACACTTTGGGCCTGCTTCCTCAGCTCCTCGTCTGCTTTCCTCAAGAATTGATCCCACCCGCTACCCTCCCCAGTATCCAAGTAGTCGTAAGGCACTGCAGTTTTCAACCCTGGTCTTACCCCACACTGGTTTTCTACAATTCGATACTCCACTGCTCTTCTTTCCTCCCTGTCTGTCACTTCATCTTCTCCTTCTTCTTCCTCCTCAGATTTAAAATGTTCCCCCTCCAACTCTTGCCAAGTAAAGAGAAGCGGCAGAGTGAAAGCGCGCCATGGATTGAAATCAATGAGCTTCACTCTTCCGTCATTCGTGACATACACATCAAAGGTGTAGCTTTGAGACTCGAAGCTAGGGCGAATCACATTGGAGAAGAAGGCATGGATGAGTGATTTGATGCGGGTGGCGTCGCTCGAGGAGTGCTGCGTAGAAATTGGTGACTTCTCGTTGGCAGATGGCAACAAGGTGGTGGTGGCGAACGAAGCAGCGAAATTCCATTTCAGGTCGAAGGGATGGGTACCACATGCGGAGGGCGAGATAGAAGGCGAAAGGAGAAGAGGAGGAAGAAGAGATAGGGTGCGAAGATAGGTCGTGGGCAATGGAGTCAGAGGCATGGAGAAGGAGGGCAACGTCGGCGAAAGTGGAGCAGCGGAGGGTACCGTCAGTGGCGATCCAGGCAGCATCCTTCGGAGCGCTCCAGTTCAGCTTAGGAAAGGGCAGCACCACCGAGGCCGGCGATGGACCGCTCCACCGCCGCTTCCAGATCTGGGAACGAAGGAGCGGAGTCTGTTTCCTCTGCATCGTCGTCATCTTCATCGGATACCGAGAGCTGGGAGGAGCAGTCGAGGAGGGAGGTGGGGTCAATTCCGGCAGTGGGGCGAGGGAGGGGATCGCGACCAGAGGCAGGGCGAGGAAGGAGGAATGGGGGTGGAGAAGGCGGCTCCTGTTCTCCCTCGTCCTGGAGGTTGTGGTCTTCATTGCGAGGTGGAGAGGTCGGGTTAAGGCCGAGGAGGTAGCGGAGGAAGGGTTGAGGGAGGGGGTGGAAGAGGGTGCGGAAAGTATGACTCTTGAACTTGGGATACCATTCGCTAATTTGGCATCGCAGCACCTCCATCTCCTCCTCCGCCTCAGCCGGCGCCACCACCGCCGCCTGCATCTGCCTCGCTCGCTCGTTTCCAGATGGAAGAAAGTATAATCAGAAAAGATCGACTCTTTAATTTAGGGTTTTTTTAACCAAACATGCGGAGTTTGGTGTACCTTTTTAGCTAATACTGCTAGCCAGAACCTAAAAGATCAAAAGTTATAGTGTTTGGTGACATACTCCAAAACAATTGCTCTCCTAAGAAATTAGAATTTAGGTTGCTCTTTCTAAGGAGTGGCAATAAGTCCAGTATGTGGTCTCATCTTAAATCTGAACTCAATCCGATTGTAATTTTTGCTACCCAAATTTGACCTAAACCTAAATTGAGTATATAAACAGGTACTTGTGGATTAAAAAAAATAAATTATTTATTATTTTATTTTATAAAATATATTTTAAAAAATTAAAATAAAAAATATATGTTAATTTAATAACTATTTATTATTATTTTTATATTTTTAATAGTAATAAATATTTATATAATAGTTATTTTATTATTATTGATGTTTTAATAATAAAAATATATATTTATATTTTTTATGGAAATCGGGTATCGGGTATCGAGTACTAACATTCCTAAATCTAAACTCATCCCATTTAGCTAATCAGGTACCCAAACCTAATGGGTGGAATTGCTACCCTTAGCCTCCTTCTCCTTCCTTGCACGCAATGCCTTTTCGACTTGACTCCTCTTCCACGCAGGCGACAACATAGTCGACGCCACTAGATGTTCCTCTCTTGCTGCCAACCATTTGACATCATCGACGCTACCAACCTTCCTCTCTTACCATTCACCTTCCTCTCTCGCCACCACACGAGGCCTTCCTCCTCTCGACACCACCGGCCTACCTCCTGTCAACACTGCCAACCTTCCACTCGCGCTGTGATCTGCCGACAACACTGACCCCAATTAGCTTGATCTGATGTCGTCGACTAAGCAGGATGCCAATCTTCCTCTAGTTGCCACCCAAGCGGGTTGCTGATCCACTTCTACCGGCACGTTGCAAATCTGAATCATTGCATAGTGGCTTCCTCTGGTCTGTGTGTTTGTCTTCTACATTTTATGAACTCTATTACCATTGTTATCAACTAAAGCATGCTCAATTTTGAAACATCATTCAAAATGCTAAGTGGCTTCTGCTTGTATGTGATCAATGATGCAGTAGCCCATTGTGTGTCAAATTGATGAAGTAGTTTGAAATATTGCAAGTGTTAGCCGATCATGTATTGCCTCATCATTTAATCTATGTTTGTATGCTTCTGCACGATTTCCTCAGAAGTTTTCATTTGAAATAGAAAGTAATGTTGCTCAAGCTTCAGCACAATTGCATCGCAACATTTGGCATCGTCACTTGGGTCATCCATCAAATAAGGCTCCTATCTTGCTTTCTAATTATCTTGAGAACATTGAGACTCATAATGACTATGTTTGTTTAATCTGCCCCCTTCCAAGACAAACTCTATTGTCATTTTGAAATTATTCATGTAGATATATGAGGGCATACTAACTCCCAACAGTCATTGGAGTACGGTATTTTCTTACTGTGTTGTAGATGACTACACTTGTTGTACTTGGACCTTCCTAATGTAGTGCATATTGGATACACAAACACGCATCATTCATTTTGTCAACATGTTTAAGAACCAATTTGCATCAAAAATTTAAATACCTAGGAGTGCTAATGGAGATGAGTTCATGATGGAAAAGTTTTATTCAGATATAAGAATTATGCATCAAAGAAGTTGTGTATCCACACCGCAACAAAATGACATGGTTGAGAGAAAGCATCAACACCTCCTTAATATGGCTTATGCCTTCATGTTCCAAGCCAATTTGCCTAAAAACTTATGAGGATATGCTATATTGAGGGAAAACTCCAATTGAGGTACTCACACACAAGCCACCATCTTACAATCCCCTCTAAGTCTTTGGAAGCCCATTCTTCACATTAACACATCATCAAACCCACACAAAATTTGATCTGAGAGCCATACAATGCATTTTCTTGGGATACCCATCCCTAGAAAAGGGGTATAGGATATTATATCTATCTAACAATCATGTTTTTGTTTCACATGTTGTTGTATGTCATGAAGATAATTTTCCATTTACACACATGGATGAAGAAACTACCCAAAAATCATTTCATGGGAAGGACAATGATAACTCAAAAAGTCATAGTGATTTTATATATTTAATTTATCTTATTGAATCATCTTTATCGAACTTTAGCTTATTTTTGAATCAAATTTATTCAATTGGTTCAGAATCTATACATCTCTTTTTTTTTTATTTTTTAAGTAAAATATACTTATTTTCATGGATTTCTGAGGACAAATACACCAAAGACAGAATTAGAAAGAAATTTATAGCTCAATAGGCAATTTTGGAAAAAAACTTGTCACCACACCCTCGTGACGAATGAACTTCGGGCATTATAGGAGTGTGATTATGATTTTTGGGTGAAAACGTGTGCGATGCCTGATTCTTCCTACGCTTATTTCAATCTATTTTTTTAAGTTCAAATCAAGAAAATGGCAAGGGTGGTGCTAGAGTTTCATCTATTGCTGAGAGGCATATAGTTCATCTCCGATGACGAAATCTTTAGAGAAGGTGCATGATGTTTTGCATTTTGATAGTAATTTTTGGTATTATTTTATCTCAAAATAAGGCCAATTTTAATATTTCTATGTTCCATATAGACTTATTTACTTACTTGCTTCAGAATTTTTACTTTTTATTGTCTTTTTGCTATTTCAGGCAAAATCACTCATTTTTGGAACATTTTGAAGATTTTAAAATCATTGATTTCTGATGAAGAGACAAGACTACATAGCAAATTTGGTATTAATCAGAGCTTTATTTGAAAATCACGGCCAGCCCAAGATTTCAATCTTTGGTCGTGATCCGCAAAAAGGTCCCAAAATCCACAGTACACATCACGACTTGCCCAAGATGACAATCTTTGGCTATGATCATCAGAAGGATACCAAAGGTCAAAATTTGAACTCAAATGAACCCGATACAACTAAATTTGGAGAATGCTCAAGAACCTTTGGCTGCAGGGAACAACAATAATAATCGAACTCTATGAGATTATGTTGCTCCCTCCATTCAAGGCCTACAGTCAAGCATTGCTCGGCCGAATGTGGAGGCCAATAACTTTGAAATCAAACCAGCTTTACTCTCTATAATCCAATAACATCAATTTAGGGGTTCTCCTCTTGAGGAACCCAACATGCATCTTACTATCTTTTTGGAGTATTGTGATGCATTAAAAATTAACGGTGTTTCTTCTGATGCTATATGGTTGAGGCTATTTCCCTTCTCTCTTAGGGGTAGAGTAAGAGCATAGCTACACACCATACTATCGGCTTTGATAAGGACATGGGGAGAATTGTCATAAGCCTTCATTTCTAAGTATTTTCCTCCTTCTAAGACAATCCAACTGAGGAATCAAATCACGAGCTTTATGCAGAGAGATGCAGAATCCTTGTATGAGGCTTGGGACAGATTCAAGGAGTTGCAAAGAATGTGCCCACACCATGATATAGAAACTTAGGTGCTAGGTCATACATTTTGCAATGGACTAAATTACAACACATGGCTCACTATTGATGTTGTAGCTGGAGGCGCCTTAATGAATAGAGGAGTTGAAGATGCTATAAACCTATTGGAAGATGATGATGAACCACCACCAGTAGTCATCAGAAAGAGGTACACCTTCAAGGTAGGCAGGTAAATATGAACTTGATGCTTTGTTCTGCCTAACTGCTAAGGTATATTCCTTAACCAAGAGGATGGATTCTTTCACAATTAACTCTACTGATACTAACTCTATATCTTGTGAGTTGTGTGGAGTTGCAGGTCATGCAGGTGCAGAATGTCGATTGGGAAATTGTTAGTTAGTCTAAAACCATCCTGAGCACATGAATGCAGTTCAAAATATCAATCTAATAAAGAATCCTTATTCCAACACATATAACCCAGGATAGCGCAACCACCCGAATTTCTCATACCATACTACCCAACCAATGCAACCAGGACAAACACCATAGGAAAATTTCAGGCAATCTCTAGGATTCCAAGCCAGGACTTATAATCCACCATAAAAGTCAAATCTAGAGTCTCTAATTGAATCCTTTGTGGTAACCCAGAATAAACAACTTGAAGGAGTGAATGAGACCCTGAAGCATATCACATCAAGGATGGATGTTTTAGCCACCCACATCAAGATGCTGGAGACTCAGCTAGCCCAGCAAGCTAGCTCATCTACTAGGCCTTCAGGAAAGCTTCCATCATAACCTGAACCCAAGGCAGCATTGCAATGTAATCTCCACTCGAAGTGGAAAACAACTCGAGGACCCAAAGATGCCAAGTAATGAGATGCAAGATGCTGCAATTCCAGAGATAAGAGAACCAAACTAGGAGAAGGCACCAACAAAGCTTGAGACAGCTAAAGAAGAAAGGCCTTATGTAGGACCACCTGCCTACAAACCCCCTATCCCTTTTCCACAGAGGCTGAACAAGGCTAAGCTAGATCAGCAATTTGGTAAGTTTCTTGAAGTCCTTAAAAAACTTTATATTAACATACCTTTTGTTGATGCCCTATCACAAATACCCACCTATGCTAAATTTATGAAGGACATCTTATCTAATAAGAGAAAGCTGGAAGAACAAGGGACTGTTGTACTTACTGAGGAGTGCAGTGCGATAATCCAAAACAAGCTACCCTAGAAACTCAAGGACCTAGGCAGTTTTTCCATACCCTACCAGATTGAAGAGATGACCTTCCAGCGAGCTCTTTGCAATTTGGGGGGTGAGCGTCATGCTTATGCCTCTTTCTTTGTGCAAGAAGTTGGATTTAGGAGACTTGAAGTCAACCAACATTTCACTATAATTAGCTAATAGATCGGTCCGGCGACCCATTGGTATTATGGAGAATGTACCAATCAAAGTGGGAGATTATTTTGTATCGGTAGACTTTGTTGTTCTAGATATTGATGAAGATGATAGGCTCCCCATTATTCTAGGGAGGCCTTTTCTTGTCATAGCCAGTGCAGTAATCGATGTCAAAAATAGGAAACTAGATTTGAACATCGGTGAGAATGTTGTATAATTTGATTTATTATATTCTTTAAAGAAACCCTCTCTTGTAGGTACATGTTATAGTATTGATATCATTGAGAGAGTTGTAAGACACATTGAACCATACAAGAGAGAGGTGGATCCACTATAGTTGAGTTTGATTAATGCTGAAGATCAAGACATCGAGGAGCATGCCAAAGACTACTCTGAACTTTTGGACTCATGCCTAGTCATAGAGTCCAAGCCTTTGAATCTAGAAGTTCTTTCTTACCAAATTTTAGAGAATGCAGAAGCAAAGAAGATTGAATATAAAAGTCTTCCCAGTACACTGAGATATGAGTTCTGATGTATCTTATTATCACTTGGATTTATAGTCTCATTTTTACACATTTTGTAGACTTAAATCTTGTTTTATGTCTTAGTTTATAACTTTTTCTCTCAAAGTACATGATCTTCACTATTTTTGGTTGTTTATGAAATGCATGTCATTTTTGTAGATTTTCATGAAGATTTTGAAGATTTGAAGTTATCAGAAGATTCATCATAATACTAGAAGGTCACAAGTCAAACTTGGGCTAATTTGGACTTTTCTCTAGAGATCACGACCTGGCCATGATGGCCATCACAGTCATGATCATGTTGGCGTTTAAGTGCTGAGTTGTGTGAAGTAATCACAGGCAGGCTGTGCAAACGTTCATGGCCGTGAAGGACTTCAGCAACAATTTTGACATAGACATCACAGGCGGGGCGCATAGGCATGATCTTCAACCCAAAAATTTACAACCTCTTCACGGCTAGCACGTGATCGTCGTCATGGCCGTGAAGACCTATCTACAATTCGACAAACTCATGTTGGCCAGCCTGTGATCATTATCACGGCCATGACTATGTCCTCTGATCCCGACCATCTAGCAGTTTCTCACTAAATTCGACAATCTTGGAGCCTAAAAATTTGGGGAAAACTTTCATGGGACCTTCCTAACCACCTAAGGATTTTATTAAGGTATAAAAGTTGGAATTTTGGGCGGTTACAAGAGTCGAATCTTGGAGAGGCGACAACTAGGGTGAGATTTGGGAGATTTCTGCATTCGACAGCTTGTTTGATCGAATTTCTTTGGGACTATCAAAAGAAGACCAAAGATTTTATGACTCCTAACCAAGATTTGTAACTTCCCCGTCTTTTGAATATATTTTCTAGAGTTTTGATTATGGAACGATGAATTCTATAGTATAAAACACTATTTCGGGACTCGGGCATAACCTGTTGAATAAATCCTTACTGTAAAATGCTTTTATAAATCACAATGATATTTTTAGTAAATTTGGTTATTTAATTTGGGTGTGTTTATTGCATATAATTATTTTGGCCAAACATTTTATATATGTTAAATGTTATGAGAAGAGCCAAGAGGTGAATCATATTCGACCTTCTCATTTTAAACCTGTGACTTGAACCACGAGAGTCATTCAAAGTCACTCGAGGATTAATGGTCTTTCATAGAGCCCATTAGGTCTACCCTATGTCAATAAGCCATGAGAGTAGGAGTTTGGCTTAGGTAGATACCATATTATGCTTCGAGAGAAGGTAATCAGTATAAATGGATTGATCGCTTTAAGTGATTTATTATTTCTTAAAACAATTATTTAAATGTTTTAACTAACTTTCAATGAGGTGAAACCTAATGTCCCAAACTTTTTTGAACTACTTATTTCCATTAGTCACTAATCTCTGATTTGATCTTTTTAGTAAGCTTAGTTAGACTTTTAATTTCTAATTTGAGCTGTCTAGCTTTCAACAATGTAAAATGTCGGTACTTGACACCTAGTTCCCTTGGGATGATAATTTTACTACTTCGATAGAAACTGTACACTTGCGGTAAGCCTATTAAGTTCCTAGGTGATAACTCTACATGCCCTGTGATAGTCAATGCAAAACTGAACAAGGAACAGACTGAACTCCTATTAGGAGAACTCCATCTACATAAAAAGGTAATTGGCTACTCACTTGAGGATATTAAAGGAATTAACCCCTCTATTTATTGCATAGGATTTTGCTTGAGAATGATAGCAAGCCATCGATGGAATTTCAACGCCGACTAAACCCATCAATGAAGAAGATTGTTACGAAGGAAGTCCTTAAACTCTTGGATGCGGGGTCATCTAGCCCATCTCTGACAGCTCTTGGGTTAATCCAGTACATGTTGTGCCAAAGAAGGTGGGGATGACGGTGATCAAGAATGAGGCTGAAAAGTTGATACCAACGCGGGCAGTCATAGGGTGGAGGATGTGCATAGATTACAGGAAGCTGAATAAAGCCACGAGAAAGGACCATCCATTACCATTCATTGATTAAATGTTGGAGAGACTTGAACATAATTCTTACTTTTGTTTTCTAGACGGCTTTTTAGGTTTTTTCCAAATACCCATCCATCTTGATGATCAAGAGAAAACAACCTTCACTTGCCACTATGGAACATATGCATATAGTAGGATGCCCTTCGGCTTGTGCAACGCCCTTGCCACATTTCGTAGGGCAATGATGGCAATCTTCATTGACTACAATGAGGATTTCATAGATATATTTATGGATGATTTTTCTGTGTATGGCTCTTCTTTCAAAGATTGCTTATCTAACCTTTCAAAAGTCTTGTAGAGATATGAAGAGGTCAACCTAGTTCTGAACTAGGGAAAATACCACTTTATGGTCTGAGAGGGCATAGTTCTTGGCCATCTGATCTCTGAACGCGGAATTAAGGTTGATAAAGCAAAGTTAGAGGTTATTGAGAAATTGAAGCCGCCAGCATTGGTTAAAGGAATTCTAAGCTTTTTGGGCCATATCTGGGTTTTATAGGAGATTCATCAAGGACTTTTCTAAAATTGCTCGTCCTTTAACAAGTTTGCTTGCTAAGGATTCTATTTTTTGTTTTGACTAGGAATGTGAAGAAGCATTTGCAAAGCTTAAAGAGACCCTGATATCAGCACTTGTGATCCAACCTCCAGATTGGTCCTTGCCCTTCGAACTTATGTGTGATGCAAGTGATCAGGCTGTGGGGGTTGTTTTATGATACACACCGCAAGCGCACAGTGTTATCGAAGTAACATAAAAGATATCGATCCCACATGGAACTGGGTCAAGTACCAACTATTCTGATATTTAGAAGCTAAGCAATCTAATTTTTGTGTTTTGGAAATAAGATTATTATACTCAACTACAAATAAAATAGGAAAAGCAAAGATAGAAACATAAAGGGTGTCTAATTGAGAGATATCAGGACTATAGAATTCACCACATTGACTGATCTATCTGAACTAGAATTTAGTTGATGCAAGAGTTTATCAATTTGTATAAGGAATCTCTCCTATGGTACAGATTGCCCCCTTTCAGTCGGTACTACCTGGTATCTACTTAAAACAACCCCCTACTCTCGCACTAAATCATTTTAGATAAATCCATTGGGTTCTATGAAAGATTATGTTACTCGCGAGCGAATCCTAACTATTCTCGTGTTAGAAGTTCGCAAGTTCTACTTAGGGAATCTGCCAACACGATCCTCCTCTCGGTCAGGTTCGTGTTGACTAACACACAATACTACTTGATCAAGGGAATATTATGAAATAAGTACAACTAAGTAAAATATTCTTAGATAAAACTCAAAATATCAAATAAGTTTAATTCATATAGAAGATCAAGTCAACGGGCTTCAACCGAGACCCGAATAAAGGTTTACGCTACAAAATCCATACAAAATCCACACATATCTCTCCAATCGACAAAGAAAACTAGAAACAAATACTAAGGAGAGGAAGGAGAAGATGATGCAAATGTTTCCTTTAAGTTTGGTGAAGATCTATCGTGAAATAGCTCCAAAATCCTCTCTTAAAGCCCTTGTCACCAGTATTCCTACCCTAGCCACTTCGTCTGTCGATTGCTCTCCAAATATATCATGAAAAAGAGGGATTTTATGCCCAAAAGATTCCCCCCCTCTTAACTTCCTAAAATGTATTTTTCCTGATTTTTTAGAATTCTTTTGAGCCTTAAATCGAGTGAAAAATGGAAGGAATACCAAAAGAGTCAGCCGCAATCACGAGTGAACCCCAGCGTGTTCACACGCCTGTGAAGTATTATGTGCAGTACTGCAAAGTAAGAATCACAGGCGAACACCTCCGTGTTCACCAGGCTATGAAGTATTCTGTTCTTTTCTTGAAAGTTATTTTTGATGAAATCACGGCCAAACACTAAAATCTTGGGTTGGTCGTGAAGTGTTCTGTGAAGTTCCAGTCTTCCATGCGAATCATAGGCGAACCCCGAAGTGTTCACCAGGCTGTGATTTTCAAATGAACTCTGATTGATCCCAAATTTGTTGTGTAAACTTGTCTCCTCATAAGAAATCATTCCATGACTTTAGAAATCACTCCTGAAATTGCACAAACACAAGGAAAAGTGAAGATTCCGAACAAATCATGTAAATAAGCTTAAAAATTGCATAAAAGTACTAGAATATGCCTTGTTTTGTTATAAAATAATATAAGAAAATACTACCAAAATGTAAGGCATCAAATACTCCCAGACTTAAATCTTTGCTTATCCTCAAGCAATAAAATAAGATGAAACACATATCAGGTATAGAAGAAGTTATTCAAGTTGAAAGCATGCACCCTAGTTAGATATTTCCATGAGCTAACCATGATCCAGTTTGAAAAATCAGATGATGAGTCTATTAACAATAATTGAATTAAATAGATCCCACAATCTTTAAACAATAAGGCATTCAGCTAGAAGCATACAATGAACTCAATTTAGCATATAAACTATATTCACTAATTCAATTTATCTAAAATCAAATGTTGGGGTCAGACACAAATGTATTATTGCAAGACAAACTTTGTCACCTCTCATTTTATTTAGGTAGCAAGACAAGCTACCAAAACTAATGGTAATCTTTTTTTTTTAACTTTAACTCATGTCTTCGGTACCACTGCCAATTTATCATAGTGCCAAGTAGAGGAATCTTTCTTTAGATCACACTTGTGATCATCACCCAATAGATAATATGACATCATCGAATGAATAAACAAGTCTATATGTTTCAACAGAAAAACATATATATGCTACAAGCATGTCATCCTTACTCAATTTCAAATGTGTGACCTATCGATTCAATATTCTCAAACTTTCCAATGAAAAGATTTCATAAGCTTAGAACAATTGGATAGGATCATAAAAGATATCATGACCAGGTGGTGCATTCAGCATATCATAACCATTTCACACCATGCATGGAATGAATCTTAGTGTTTATTCAAGGCTATCACAGGATCACAACATTATCGAATATATCGAGTTGTATATTTTAGTGCATCATAGAATCATCAACTCATCATAAAAAATCATCAGGATATTGCAATGTCATACATGCAAAATACCTGAATCAGACTCAGTGCATAATAATAGAAGCATCACATAATTACACTATCATAATCTAGGCAAGAATATCCAAGAAAGATATCATTAAATAATCTCAGCATGACAAATGCATAACAAATCTCAATAGCATTGATGACACCAAAATTTATAGTATATTTCGTGTCATTTTATTACTCTTTTTGTGCCATATTTATACTACTTTGCTTATTTTCATGCCCCTTATATCAAATATTGCAGAATCTACTTTGATTTTGGTTTTTGATGATTTTTAGATAAAAAGGTACGGTTTTAAGACGTTTTCAAGCAAAATCAGATACATAGAAGAATTCTCATCATCAAGAAGAGGTTACATGACAAATTTCATGCAAATCAGAGCCACATACCAAATTACGGCAGTGCCGTAATTCATATTACGGTACCGTAATTTCGAGTACTATCATAATATCGGAGCACTGCCGTAATTTGAGGTGATTTTCATACAGAAAGTTTTCCAGAAATTACGGCACTACCGTAACTAAAATCACGGTGCCGTATTTTGAAGCGATTTCAGACCTGAGAGATTTCAAGAAATTATGGTACTACCGTAATCATTTCCACGGTACCGTAATTATGGGCGAATCCTATATAAAAGAACTTAAAGAAAATATGGCAGTGCCATAATAGATTCCACAGCCATAATTCTAACACTGGAACGCGATTTTCACGGTCAAATTGAAGCCCGATTTTTGCGCGATCGATTGCGGATGATGCAGGCATTTAAATTCAAAGCTGTAAGAAGGAAAAAGAGAGCCTCCGACGAGGAGAACACGCCGAGGTGAAAGCCATAATTTTCATCCACTGTCGAGGAAGAAATTGAGTTTTTCATCACCGCCCTAGGTTTCACCACCGGGAAGCGTACAACGCATCTCAGGCCGTGAAATCTGAGGAGAAGATTCGCTTGGAGGAGGAGACGATACCCCAAAAGTTTTCGAGAGAAAGGATCACGGTTGGAGGAGAAATCAACGAAAGAGTGGGCGCCGGCACTTTTCATTACAGCCGTACTTTAAAGTTGATTTCCCCTTCTTTTCGATTTTTGATCAATCTAAACTATGGTTTATTGTATTTCTTCTTCCATGCTAGCTTATATGGGACATGGGGTGTAATCCCCTTGAATTTTTTTTACTAGATAACTTCTATTTTGTCAGAATAGTTTTATTATGATAATTCTACTTATGTGATGATTGCCTATAATTCTTCGTAGTTTTCTTATTATCATGCATGATTTTAGAGTTTTTGTAATATGGACTGAAAGGTGATTTGCTTGAGAACTTGGAACCCTATAATTGAACATTAGGAACTCACCGTAAGAAATTATGTTAGTTCTTATTTCTTGATTTTAGAAGAATAATTGCCATGTTTGTTAATTTGAATCTAGGATTGAGTTATTTTGTTAAACGTTAAGATCTTGTGCGAAAGTGAGGATCAGAGCGTTGGAGAACCATAAGTAGAACCTGTGTTGAGACTCGAATGCACGAAAGTGATCCTTGAGATAATCAACTTAGAATTCGGATGCACGAAAGTGATCCTTGAGTTATTTGATTGATGATTTACTTATTTTCAGCACGTGATAGATCTTGCGTGAAAGCGAGGATCGGTCCCTGCATGATTGTCTGCACGAAAGTGAGATAATCTTTTTATGAAGTAAATTATATCTTTATCATGATAAAATTAGTCTGACAACCTTTTATTCATATCTAATCATTGAAATTAAGGTGGATGAAACCCTAGTCCCAATTTCTCTCTGATTATCTCTACGTTCTTTCTATCATTGCTTTGCTATTATTCGGTTGCTTAGCTAGTAAGAATACAACTACTTGGTACTTAACACGTAGGTCTCTGTAGGTTCGATATCTTTCTTTATTACTTCGAGTATCCGTGCACTTGAGGACTACAACAAGCATCATAAAACCAATTCACATATGTGTTATAAAAAATGTCGCATCCACACATAAAAATATACTACTACAAAGAGTAACATCACAATCATATCATAAAGTGTCAAGTACCACAACATCATAGCCTAAAAAAAAGGTATCACAACAGAGATTACCAAATCATTAGCAGAGTAGCATATCTATATCATCAGAGTTTCAGCACATCCACACGTCCCAGAGTCATAGCAGATATATAGGAAGGAGTCATCAGTAGAGTAATCCTCACATCAAAGTGCCACAGTATCACCACAGCATCATCATCACAAAATCAGAGTCAAATAGAGCATAGCTATTATCACGACATAGTAAAAATATCACAATCATGTATCACAGACATAGCAAAATTAGAGCAAGTCAATAATGCAATCCTAAATGAATAGTTATAAGACTAAACCATAAAAGGAACAAGCATCAGAATAATCCCCTCCCCACATAAGAATTTGCATGGTCCTCTATGCAATTGATGTGTCATGAGAGAGTGGGGGAAAATAAGAAAAAGTAATACTCACTTTTGCCTCTTAAGCTTAAAGTCCTCATCATTAGAGTTCATTTCGGTACCTTCCTCATAGGGGTTATCTTCATTTCAACACTTTGACACATTTTTTTCTTCTAGATGTAGAATATAGTGTCCAATTATTTCTGGGTTGCTTAGACATGTGAGTCTGTCAAGGGAGAGTAAAAGCGAAGTTACTGCCTTTAAAAGTCCTATCACAGCTATGAAATCAGTCAGGGGTCAGCTGTGAACTTTCTCATTGAAGAATGCAGCAATTGTGAAAATGTTCATCATGGCCGTAGCATCAGACACGGACAGATCGTGATGAATCAAAAAGCTCCAAAACTATGAATTTTTTTAGGTGTTTGTACCATGATAAGAAAGTAGAATCATCATCATTCTGATATAATAAAAATAAACTATCAAACTTCATAATCAAAAGACTAAATAAACAAAACACAAAATGCAAAAGTAAATAAAGCAAAAAAAGACTTGGGTTGCCTCGCAAGAAGCGCTTGTTTAGGGTCATTAGCTCGACCGTAGTATTATTCATAGATCAGAATGTAGGACTAAGCAACAAGGAATTCATACCTTAAAGCATCAGAAAATGATTTCAAGTCTATTTTTCCTTTATTAGTTACCTTAGTTGATTCCCTATGCAAATTTTCAAATTGTACCTTCTTTAGGATGACCGGTTCAGTTGAATCAAGGAGTATAGCAAAAGGTTGAGCTTTTTCATTATCCTTCACCTTCTCTTCAGCTCTCTAGAACAGATATCTATAGGATCCACAAGCAATTCGTCAATCATAGCATGGTTAACCACTTCCTCAACAACATCAATATTAGGACAAGACCCTACAAAAGAAGTTATATCTTCAGGTGATTTCTTATGTTCTATCTCCTCAATTGATTTTTCAGGTTGAAGTATATTAGGAGATATAATCTTAGTGTCATGTTTAGACATCTTAAGCTCCTCAAGTTGTTTCCCACCACAAGTTATAATTTCATCACAATATTCTTTTGGGTTTATCTTAGGTTGAGATGGGAGTTTACCAGTGGCTCTTGTAAAGGTGCTAGCTTGATTAGCCAATTGAGTTTCCAACATCTTATTGTGGGCTTCAAGAGCGTCCAATTTAGATATTATTGCCTAATGGTTTCACTAACACTCTTAATTCCTTTGATTTGTGCAGCCATAAAAGTCTCTAGTAGTGACTCTAGATTAGACTTTTGAGGTGGCACAAACTGCCTCGGTTGAAATTCAGGAGGTTGCCTATAGTTAAATTGGGGAAGTGGGTTGGGATTGTTCTCATAAAAAAAATTTTGATTATTCCACCAACTTGGATTGTATATATTATAATATGGGTTCAACTGTGGTCTAGGGTTGAGATTCTAAAAGGTGTTGGTTTGCTCTCCAAAAGGTTCAGGTTGTGAGATCCCTAATTGGCATTCAGTGAGGCTATGTCCTGAAATTCCACATAATTCACATGAAGTATTAGTGGCTTCAACTGAATTGACAATGAAGGAATCAAACTTTCGTGATAAAGAGTCTACCTTCGCAGCTAACAGGCTCAATTTGTCTAGATCATACTTACTTGGAGTTGCAGCTCTAGATAAGTTAACTCTCTCACCTGACCATTGACTGTGGTTGAGGGTCATATCCCCCAGTAGGTTCATGGCATCATCCATAGTCTTCTTCATCAAAGCCTCGCCAGCAGCTACATCAACAATATGCCTCGTGTTATAATTTAAACCATTATAAAAAGTGTGAACAATTACCCATTTTTTATGTCGATGATGTGGGCATATTCTTTGAAGTTCTTTAAATCTGTCTCATGCTTCATAGAGTGATTCCTCATCTTTCTGCAAGAAACTTGTAATTTGAATCATCAACTAAATTGTCTTACTAGGAGGAAAGTATTTAGACAAGAAAGCTTGTGAAAGCTTTTCCCATGTTCTGATTGAAGCAGACGGTATAGTGTACAACCACGCTCTAGCCTGATCCCTGAGAGAGAAAGGAAATAGTCTTAGCTTAATTGCATCAATAGAAACACCATTAATCTTGAAAGTATCACAATATTTCAAAAATATGGCCAAGTGCATGTAAGGGTCTTCTAGGGGTGAGCCCCAAAATTGGTGTTGCTGAACCATTGATAGCAGTGCAGGCTTGATCTCAAAATTATTGACTTCCACATTCGGGCGAGCAATACCCGACTATAAGCCCTATATAGATGGAGCAGCATAATCCCTGAAAGTCCTATTGTTCATATTTTTAGCAGCCAAAGGTACTCGGACATTCTTCAGATTCAAAGATAAAGGCTTCAAAATCTAGGTTATATAGATCACATGTTCCTAAGCTCATTTGCAAAAAATATTGATCAGACACAATGATAAAGCTTAAAAAAGGAAATAGCAGAAATAAAAAAATAAAAATAACAAGTAAAAAAGAAAAGAAAATACTTAGTCTACTAAATTTCAGAAATTTGCTGATGTTAACTGAAGTTCCCCAACTAAGGTGCCAAAAACTTGATACACACCACAAGCGCACGACGTTATCGAAGTAATATAAAAAATATCGATCCCATAGGGAACTGGGTCAAGTACCAACTATTCTGATATTTAGAAGCTAAGCAATCCAATTTTTGTGTTTTTGAAATAAGATTATTATACTCAACTACAAATAAAATAGGAAAAACAAAGATAGAAACATAAAGGGTGTCTAATTGAGAGATATCAGGACTACGGAATTCACCACATTGATTGATCTATCTGAACTATAATTTAGTTGATGCATGAGTTTATCATTTTGCATAAGGAATCTCTCCTATTGTACATGTTGCCCCCTTCCGGTCGGTACAACCTAGTATCTACCTAAAACAACCTCCTACTCTTGCAGTAAATCGTTTTAGATAAATCCATTGGGTTGTATGAAAGATTATGTTACCCTTGAGCGAATCCTAACTACTCTCATATTAGAAGTTCGCAAGTTCTACTTAGGGAATCTGCCAAAACGATCCTCCTTTCGGTCAGGATCATGTTGGCTAACACACAATACTACTTGATCCAGGCAATATTATGAAATAAGTACAACTTAGTAAAATATGTTAAGATAAAACTCAAAATATCTAATAAGTTTAATTCATACAGAAGATCAAGTCAACGGGCTTCAACCGAGCCCCAAATAAATGTTTATGCTACAAAATCCATACAAATCCACACAAATCTCTGTAATCGACAAAGAAAACTAGAAACAAAGACAAAGGAGAGGTAGGAGAAAATGATGCAAACGTTTCCTCCAAGTTTGGTGAAGTTCCATCGCGAAATCGCCCCAAAATCCTCTCCGAAAGCCCTTGTCGCCAGTATTCTTACCCTAGCCAATTTGTCCATTGATTGCTCTCCAAATATGTCACAAAAGAGGGTTTTTATGCCCAAAAGATTTATCTCCCTCTTAGCTTCCTAAAATGTTTTTTTAATTATTTTTTGGAATTTTTTTGAGCCTTAAATCGAGTGAAAAATGGAAGGAATACCAAAAGAGTCAGCCACGATCACGAGTGAACCCCAGCGTGTTCACCCACCTGTGAAGTATTCTGTGAAGTTTTGCGAAGTAAGAAAATATGGAGTTACACATAAAGTTGACATGCCATATCATCCTCAAACTAGCAGTCATGTGGAGATTTCCAACTGAGAGATAAAGAAAATCTTAGAAAAGACTGTATCTATATCGAGGAAGGATTGGACACTGAAACTACCAGATGCACTATGGGCTTATCGAACTGCATACAAGATCCCCCAGGTATGTCTCCTTTCTAGAATACTTATGGGAAGTCTTGTCACTTACCAGTTAAAATTGAGTAGTGTTTTGGAGCACTCTTAAGGAAATATGGAGTTACACATAAAGTTGTCATGCCATATCATCCTCAAACTAGCAATCAGGTGGAGATTTCCAACTGAGAGTTAAAGAAAATCTTAGAAAAGACCATATCTAGATCGAGGAAGAATTGGACACTGAAACTACTAGATGCACTGTGGGCTTATCGGACTGCATACAAGACCCACCTAGGTATGTCCCATTTCCAGAATACTTATGGGAAGTCTTGTCACTTACCAGTTAAAATTGAGCATAGGGCATTTTGGGCTGTTAAGCAAATCAACTTTGATTTCAAAAGTGCCAACGAAAAGAGGAAATTCCAACTTGATGAATTAGATGAGATGCACCTCTTTGCTTATGTGAATGCCCGGATTTATAAAGAACACACCAAGTATTGGCATGACAAGCGCATTTTGAAGAAGGAGTTTCATGAAGGTGACAAGGTTCTGCTTTTCAAATCTAGACTGAGGCTGTTTCTAGGGAAGCTGAGGACAAGATGTTATGTCCCTTTTGTTGTACAACGTGTTCAACCTTATGGAGCTATCACGATATGGGCTGAGCATACTAGAAGTTTCACTATGAACGGGCAGAGATTCAAACATTACTTTGAAGATGAACTGATTGAGAAAGGGGTTGTTCTTACCCCTTTGACCCTTCAGGTTTGGTTGATTGAAAACTATTTATGGTCAAGCTATAGACCTTAAACTAGCGCTCTTGGGAGGCAACACAAGTTTTTGTTTGCTCATTTTTGTCTTATATTGATTTTTAGTTGTTATGTTTTGGATGAAAACTTTGGTAGATTGATTTTGTTGTGTCTTAGTGTTTTATGATTGAGAATCTTTGCTGATTTGGATATAATTTGTGTTGTAGGAATTTTCTGGAAGAGCAAGTTATCAATGCCAAGCATTTTTTGCAGTACAGAATGCTTCATAGCCAGGTGAAGATTTCAGTGTTCACTCGTGAAGTGCACTGTAGTAAGTGAAAATTTAGTTTTTTCACAGAGAAGAGCATGGCTTGGTGTTGATTTTGGTTTTCGGTCGTGAAGTGTATAGTACTAGACAGTCTAATTTTCAACAGCGTGGATCATAGCTAAGTTGAGATTTTGGTGTTTACCTGTGATTTCGACTAGCCGATTTTCATAGAATGCTTCACAGACAGGTTGAGATTTTGGTGTTCAACAATGATTTCAAACGAACGAATTCGACATAATACATCACAGCTAGGGTGACTAGACTCTTGAGCTTGCGGTTAGTTGTGCGTTAGTATGGCACACATCACTATCCATGACAGATCAGATATAGGAGCAGGGATCATGAGAGGAGGTATAGAGCTATGTTATCTCGAGGGGTCCTTAACACTCGATATTGGGATGACTAGACTCTCCAGACCCTAGGATTGTTCGATGACATCCAGTGGATGTTCTCAAACATAGGTGGTAGGACTTATATCAGCAGAGGCACCCCACATATGTACAACTTACCCTAGAGTTTTTTAGTTCTGTCTAGATTACATTGTATAATTATGATGATAGAGATCCAGGATGTATGGCCTCCCAGTTGGGAAATCGAAACAATGTTTTTACCTTGGACCAGATAGGTCATATATTTAGGTTCCCCACGGATAGTACTCAACATCGCCCCCGTGAGTACACCAATCGGAGTTTTTGGGAGCAGATATTGTTGGTGTATATGCCCTAGGACCTAGTTTTGGTTAACTTATGTACTACTTGATATTGATATTTATATATCATTCTGGCATTGTCGTTATCATTGTTTGTCTACACCTGCGATTGTGTACTTACATGATAATGTCCCTGGAGACAGATTGGATCTGTGCTCAAATAATTGTCCCCAGTCGATGTACCTGAGTGGATATGGGACAGCTCTGGTACTTGAGAGACTGGTATGTGGGCTGGTTGGGCACGCGGTGCTAACGCAGACACGTGGGTATATCATTGGAGGATATACTGGATAGACCCGCTATGAGGCTATGACTTGGTGTCATGAGTTATCCTCATAAGTGACAGGAGATGCATTGATCCCTTGACTTGAGGTCATTGATCATTCTATATGGTTAGGGACTTGCTTGATACAACCTAACACCTTGCTGTAGCTGGGAGGTCATAACGGTTGTTATTGAGCATGTCACGACCCATATGAGAAGATCAATGGACAGACATAGGATTTGCCCCTTCCCTAGGGAAGTATGATATCCATGGAGCTCCTTTATGGTTCTATGACTGAGAGTGTATGGCCATACCCAGGTGAGAACCTGTTTTAGTCATAGCCATGTGATTGGATGAAAATAAGTGGTGACACACTTGTCCAATCGGATATCAGTTCGGCAAAGAGACTGTAATGCATCTATACCTAGTTGCGATAATGGGGATGTCTATGTCGATATCCATTCCAATGACCTGAGTAGCAGCAATGCACTGCTAGGTGCCACTCACTGCTTATGATGACCTCTGGTCAGCACTGCCAGCGTCAGAGGAACCTACAGGGTCGCACACCTTGATACTTGAGTTCTCGTATTGATCGGGAAGCCTTATGATCGAGTTATTGGATGACTCGGATCTAATTGGGAGATTTCATCTGAAGGAACCCCTAATCATAAGGGGGCAAAACCCTAAGCATGGCGCTAATGTAAAATATGCAAGCGGAAGCAAGGGTTCAAGATCATTTGCATGCCATATGTTCAACTATAATCGATTGAATAGATTGAGATGAAAAATCATACCAACGCCATATGCTTGGAAGTCGGCTTGGATAAAGAGAACAAAGTAGATCTCCTCCACAAGTTCACACACAAGATGAAGATGCTTACTCCTTGCGGTCTCTTGTGCTAGCAAGACACCCAAGCCTTCAAGTGTCGAATGGAAGGGGATGATGAACCTCTTGGCCGAGCGCTCCTCTTGCTCAACCTCTCCTTCTCTTCGTCAATCACCACACAACCAAAGTCGAATGCGTTGAAGAGAAGAGAGCAAACGCATATGCGTTTTTGGCATTGAAGTGAGTGAAACCGGCCCTTGATGACTTTCCATAAATGGAAGCTCATCAAGTCCATGCGCTCAATTCAACCCAAACGCATTTTAGGATTGAACCATGCGTTCACCATTGTGAACCGGTTCAAGCCAAAATGTCAAATCGGCTTTGGTTCAACAAACCAAACCGAAATAGCTCTAGCCACTTGGTCTAGACCAAATTGAACCCCCAAGGCTCATGATCTAACCATTCATCATCTGATGCCCTTGATCTCTCCGATCTAGCATCACCTCTCTCGATCGAAGCTTACCGATCTCAAGTCCTAATCAATCAAACATGATCAGACCAGATCTCACTTACAATCAGAGATTAAATCCCTTTAATCTGAACTCAAAGAATCCAGTCCATACGATCTGACTCAAGTAAGCCATATCACCAAATTGTGCGACCCTGAGGGTTTCCTCTAAATGTCGGTAACGATAACTTACGTTATCACGATCAGTGAGGGGTATCTAGCAACACATCACTGTCTCCCGATATAAAGGAAAGAGTCTTCCAAGACTACTCCCAAACCATAGCACAAGTGTGACTCAATTCACAAGGCATACATGTGTCCTTTGCCACTGGATGTTCTTATTGGACAAGCGGGTCAAGCTTGTAACTCCAATACGATGAGCATGATTAGATCAGATGCACATAGTCATCTGGGTATGGCCATACACTATCTCAATCATCTCATATAGGGGGGGCCCTTAGAACACCACACTCCTTAAACAAGGAGACGGCAATCCTATGTCTATCACTAGTGCCCTAACCTGATTCAAGCTCACCATCCAAAATAGTCTATAATCATTATATTTCAAATGATATTGAACTACCTCAAGACAATGACAATCATCATTTAGAAACACAAGTGATCTCAAGTCAGAGGACATGTGCCACTTGCTGCTTACAAGGATCATTCACATTGTGACAAGCAATGGAATATCCCAGTAGGGTCTGTCCAGTACATCCAATGTACCCATGAGTCTACATCTTATTCCATGCTCGAAGCATCCTATAAGATTAGCACTTATATTAGTCTCAATCATATCAAGGCTGTCTCATGTTCACCAAGATATCTCGACTAAGGACATATAGCCTGTCAGCCTAGCTGAACAGCTTTGAGACATTATTCAGAAGTACACTTATTACAGCAGACAAGGTAACAACCTGAATAACAACCATGCCTTTTATAAACATAAGAGTTTATTACATGATACTTATACAATCCCAAGGCCTCAAACATTAGCCTTAAGGGCATACCCCAACAATCTCCCACTTGCACTTAATCTAATGGTTGAGAAATCTCAAACCCATATTATTACAGTGCTTCTCATGCTTCTGCTGCGCCAGAGGCTTGGTAAGCGGGTCTGCCAGATTGTCATCTGTATGAACCTTGCATATTTTGATCTCGCCACGATCAATGATCTCCCGGATCAAGTGAAACCGTCTCTGTATGTGCTTGGACTTCTGGTGCGACCGTGGTTCCTTTGCTTGTGCTATAGCTCCAGTGTTATCACAGAAGATAACCAAAGGATCTGCACTCGAAGGAACGACACCAAGTTCTCTCACGAACTTACGAATCCACACTGCCTCCTTAGATGCTTCCGAGGCTGCAACATACTCGGCTTCTGTTGTGGAATCAGCAACAGTTGACTGTTTGAAGCTCTTCCACACCACTGCTCCACCATTCAAGCTAAAAACATAGCCTGATTGCGATCGGAAATCATCCTGGTCCGACTGGAACGAAGCATCAGTATATCCCTCTATACTGAGTTCTTCCTGACCACCATATATCAAGAACATATCTTTGGTCCTCCGCAGATATTTCAAGATGTTCTTGACCGCAATCCAGTGCGCCAATCCTGGATTACTTTGGAATCGACTGGTCACGCTTAACCCGTAAGCGACGTCTGGGCGAGTACACAGCATCGCATACATAATGGACCCAATAGCCGAAGCATAAGGCGTATTGTCCATTTCATCTTTCTCAGTCTGTGTTTGTGGACACTGACTCTTTGAAAGATTCAGACCATGTCTGACTGGAAGATATCCACGTTTAGAATTCTCTAAATGGAATCTCTCCAGGACTTTATCGATGTAAGTACTCTGGCACAGCCCGAGAAGCCTCTTAGATCTATCCCGGTAGATCTTGACACCTAATACATAGGCTGCTTCTCCTAGATCTTTCATCTGGAAACATTTTCCTAACCATGCCTTAACAGCATGCAGTTCAGGAATATCATTTCCAATGATTAAGATATCATCGACGTAGAGGATTAGGGATGTAATCACGCTACCACTAAACCTCTTATATACACACGGGTCATCTTCGTTCTTGATGAAACCAAACTCAGAGATTGATTCATCAAAACGAATATTCCAGCTTCTTGATGCTTGTTTAAGTCCATAAATGGACTTCTTTAACTTGCATATTTTATGACGATCTGCTGGATTAGTGAAACCTTCCGGTTGTGTCATATACACATCCTCATCCAGATTTCCATTAAGGAAAGCTGTCTTCACATCCATTTGCCAGATCTCATAGTCGTAATATGCTGCTATCGCGAAAAGAATCCGAATAGACTTAAACATGGCTACAGGAGAGAAAGTTTCATCATAATCTATCCCGTAGATTTGTTTGAAACCCTTCGCAACTAGCCTGCCTTTATAGGTAACCACGTTACCATCCATGTCAATCTTCTTCTTGAAGATCCATTTACAGCCTATAGGGATTACTCCCGGAGGCGGATCAACCAAATCCCAGACTTGGTTATCTGACATGGAGTCCATCTCGGCTCGCATAGCTTCAAGCCATCTAGCTGACTCCGGTCCACTGACCGCATCCGCATAAGTTAGGGGTTCATCATTATCAATGATGTAGACTCCGTCATAGCGCTCAGGCTGTCGACGGATCCTACCCGATCTTCGCGGTTCCCGTGATATCTGAGCCTCAGGTTGTTCAGTAACCTGATCTACCAGCTCAGGCACATCCAACTCTGCTTGACTACTTTGTCCTTCCTCTGAATTCTCATCCAGCTTTATTTCTCTCCCACTGGCCTCTTGCAGAAGAAACTCCTTCTCAAGAAATATGGCCGTCCGAGCAACAAAAACCTTGTTCTCTTTGGGATCGTAGAAATAATAACCCTTAGTTTCCTTAGGGTAACCGACAAAGATACATTTCTCAGATCTGCTCTCCAGTTTCCCAGAGGCGAGCTTTTTGACATAAGCCTCGCAACCCCAGATCCTGATAAATGTCAAGCTAGGCTGTTTTCCATACCATAACTCATATGGCGTCTTTAAAACTGCCTTGGATGGCACTCGGTTTAGTACCTTTGCAGCTGTTTCCAGTGCAAAACCCCAAAAGGAATATGGAAGAGTGGCCTGACTCATCATAGAACGAACCATGTCTAGTAACGTTCTATTTCTCCTCTCGGACACACCATTCCATTGCGGTGTTCCTGGCGGAGTGAGCTGTGAGATAATCCCACACTCCTTCAGATAGTCAGTAAATGGATGACTCAGGTATTCACCACCTCGATCAGAACGAAGTGCCTTGATATTTCGGCCTAGCTGATTTTGTACTTCATTTTTGAACTCTTTGAACTTGTCAAAAGATTCACTTTTATGTCTCATTAAATAGACATACGCATACCTACTGAAATCATCAGTAAAGGTAATGAAGTACTGATAGCCACCTCTGGCATGTTTACTAAAAGGCCCACACACATCACTGTGTATAAGGTCAAGTAAACCCGAAGCCCTTTGACCTTTGTGAGGAAAAGGAGACTTCGTCATTTTACCCATCAAACAAGCTTTGCATGTATCAATCTCCTCATAGGAGAATGATCCCAGCAGTCCATGTTCATGCAACCGCTTAATGCGCTTCTCGTTTATATGGCCTAAACGACTATGCCATAACAAGGTGCTGTCATCAGCATACTTGGCTTTCTTATTATCAATGTTTTGTATAGAATTTTCCATGTCCAACATGTATAACCCATTGTTAATTGAACCAGTTGCATACACAATATTATCATGAGATAAAACACACTTTGAAATATTGCATTCAAAGGCAAATCCTTTCCTGACAAGAGCAGGAATAGAGATAATATTCTTGGTAATACTCGGTACAAAATAACAATTGTTTAATTCTAATACAACGCCAGATGGTAAAGAAATGAAATAGTCTCCTACAGCAACAGCAGCAACCCGTGCCCCGTTTCCAACTCGTAGGTCTACCTCATGCTGTCCCACCTGCCTTCTTCTCTTGAGTTCCTGCACATTTGAACAAATGTGAACTCCACATGCAGTGTCCAACACCCATGATATAGTAGAAGAAGATAACATGACCTCAGTCACATATATACCTGAGCCAGAAGCGATGCTTCCCCTCTTATCTCCTTGGAGCGCTTTACAGTCCTTTTTCCAGTGACCCAGCTGGCCACAGTGGAAACACCTGTTGTCCTTCGACCGCTTCACCTTCTGTTTCAGGGCCTTGCTGTAATTCTTGACAGGGGCCTTGCCCTTCTTCCCCTTCTTCTTGTTCCTAGAAGGAACCATCAAGACAGAGGTTGAAGGCTTACCCTTCAGAGTTTCCTCAGTGGTCAAGAGCATATTCAGCAGCTCTGCCGGCGTACAATCGATCTTGTTCATATTAAAGTTAATAATGAACGCATCGAAAGAGGGCGGAAGAGACTGCAGAATAATGTCCACAGCAAGCTCCTGGTTGATGGTATGCCCCAGTTTCTCCAGAGCCTCCTTGTGCCCAATCATCTTGAGCACGTGAGCTCCCACTGGGCTCCCCTCAGCCAGTTTGCTCTGAAAGAAGAGCTTCGTCAGATTATAGCGCTCAGTCCTCGCCTGTGCAGCATACAGCATCTTGAGGTTCGCTATAATTTCTATAGCCGACATATCCTCATGCTGACGCTGCAGCGGTGGCGTCATAGACGCTAGCATCAGGCAAGCGACATCAATGCTATCATTGACGTGCTTTTCGTAGGCATCCCGAACCGCCCTTGCGGCGTTCGGAGCGGGCTGCGGCGGTATCGCCGTCTCGAGGACATACAGTTTCCTCTCTGCCTTAAGAACAATCTTAAGGTGTCCGAACCAGTCAGAGAAGTTCGGCCCAGCAAACTTCTCCCTTTCCAGTAGGGATCGCACATTGAAGCTCATGGTGTTCGTTGCTGCAGGAATCTACAACAAGCAAGAACAGCAAGGTCAGTATCAATGTTTCAGAATCAATCCAGGACTTAAGAAAGATTCTTTTCTCACTATTTTGTCTGACTGAAAAATCCAGTAAACAGTCCGAAAGAGTAAACACTCTTTTAGTGAGATGGGATCCAGATTTCATACTTGGTCTCCGCGTCCCGCTCAGGCGAGATAAGATGCACAGAGATGACAAGCACTAGTTTCTGGTAGGCTGTCCCAGCCAATCGCCAACCCGTGCGATTCCCCTTCATCTTGGCAATCCAGCAGACTGTGCCAACTGAGTTGGTACAACACAGTCTCTGATCCCAGAGATGGCTGCCTCCATGTGCTACCATATGCGCCACATATGTAGTCTACATGGTCAAGCTGACCTGACCTACTCCCTGGACCACCACGTGCTATGCTGAGCAACGAGAGGGGATAAATCCCAACTCTGTAACACGCAGGTGAAATCCAGCACCGTCTGAAGATAGATGGACGTGCCCACTGAGTGGGTTCAACACGGCTCCAACGATAGTCAGAAAGGTGAGGTTTCGCGTCAGAAGGCTTACGAGCTTGATATGTTAGCGTTGGATTTTAACGGTCTTTTATCTTCTTACTATCAGGCATGTCCTATGGCTATAGCAGAAGATAAACATAAATATGCAATTCTAATTATTAGCAATAAGTAGAAAGCATGATCTTATGTGGTAAAAGCCCATGAACCCTAGTAAGACCTTAATATTACTTAAGTCTTCACTTGAGCTTCATTGCATCTCATCTGGTCCAACTCAGTGCCCTAGCGCCAAGAGCACCTCAGGTGCACCACCAGGTGAATGCCCCTCTTGGATGTGTGCCTTTGTTCTTGTCTAATCAAAGTACATTTGATCTATCTAGACAAGGTTGACTCGCAGGTCAACAACATATTATAAATTAAGTACAATGTGATTCGCAGATCACAAATTAATTTACAATTTTTTAAGTCCAGGCACGCAGGCCCCAGCACAGCACACAATTGGGCAACCCACACAAGACTAAATAAACAAGCATATGGTTCAATCAACATGTGATCCAATCATCTTGAAATTAATTTTGAAAACCCTTTGGCATCAATTTTAATTTCCTTATGAGCCCTACAACCTTACAATGGTCCATTGATGGGGATCCACTCATCCATCTAGTTAGATCCTTTGCCCTTGCATGCACCGAGTCCTAACTGACCCGAGTTGACCTAATGGTCAACCATGCATGCGCCAAGGGCTGAACTACCCCCATGAGTTTTGGCAAGCGGGTGTGACCCCGGGCCTAACTCAAGTGTGTTCAGTAGTGTCTCAACCAGACCTCGCTACACGCCCTAGATGCAGTCAACCTATACCCACCTTGTGCTTGCGCATAGGTGCTATCAGGTTAACCCATCTGAGCTGTCAGATGGTCTGATCAGACTTGGATCTAACCTAGTGGTGACTTCAACCCCATCAACCCATCTAAGGGTTTAATGTAGTGGCACCTTAGATCTAATCAAGCGCGCAAGATGTAAGTTTTAGAAAAACCTTAGAACATGCGCAATCATACAAACAAACAACATGCTTGCATATAACCCTTAGATCTAAGGGGGTCCCCTTCAAGGGGGAGCGCAAACTTTAGGGGGTCCCCTTCAAGGGGGAGCGCAAACTTTAGGGGGTCCCCTTCAAGGGGGAGCGCATACTTCATGTAAGCAAAGCATGATACAAGCGCAACTTCATGTAAGCAAAGCATGATACAAGCGCAACTTCATGTAAGCAAAGCATGCCTCAAGTAAAAGTAAGCGCAACATGAGGATCACATCAGCAAACATAATAGCATGCATAGAGCCTAGCTCTGATACCAATTGAAGGAACCCCTAATCATAAGGGGGCAAAACCCTAAGCATGGCGCTAATGTAAAATATGCAAGCGGAAGCAAGGGTTCAAGATCATTTGCATGCCATATGTTCAACTATAATCGATTGAATAGATTGAGATGAAAAATCATACCAACGCCATATGCTTGGAAGTCGGCTTGGATAAAGAGAACAAAGTAGATCTCCTCCACAAGTTCACACACAAGATGAAGATGCTTACTCCTTGCGGTCTCTTGTGCTAGCAAGACACCCAAGCCTTCAAGTGTCGAATGGAAGGGGATGATGAACCTCTTGGCCGAGCGCTCCTCTTGCTCAACCTCTCCTTCTCTTCGTCAATCACCACACAACCAAAGTCGAATGCGTTGAAGAGAAGAGAGCAAACGCATATGCGTTTTTGGCATTGAAGTGAGTGAAACCGGCCCTTGATGACTTTCCATAAATGGAAGCTCATCAAGTCCATGCGCTCAATTCAACCCAAACGCATTTTAGGATTGAACCATGCGTTCACCATTGTGAACCGGTTCAAGCCAAAATGTCAAATCGGCTTTGGTTCAACAAACCAAACCGAAATAGCTCTAGCCACTTGGTCTAGACCAAATTGAACCCCCAAGGCTCATGATCTAACCATTCATCATCTGATGCCCTTGATCTCTCCGATCTAGCATCACCTCTCTCGATCGAAGCTTACCGATCTCAAGTCCTAATCAATCAAACATGATCAGACCAGATCTCACTTACAATCAGAGATTAAATCCCTTTAATCTGAACTCAAAGAATCCAGTCCATACGATCTGACTCAAGTAAGCCATATCACCAAATTGTGCGACCCTGAGGGTTTCCTCTAAATGTCGGTAACGATAACTTACGTTATCACGATCAGTGAGGGGTATCTAGCAACACATCACTGTCTCCCGATATAAAGGAAAGAGTCTTCCAAGACTACTCCCAAACCATAGCACAAGTGTGACTCAATTCACAAGGCATACATGTGTCCTTTGCCACTGGATGTTCTTATTGGACAAGCGGGTCAAGCTTGTAACTCCAATACGATGAGCATGATTAGATCAGATGCACATAGTCATCTGGGTATGGCCATACACTATCTCAATCATCTCATATAGGGGGGGCCCTTAGAACACCACACTCCTTAAACAAGGAGACGGCAATCCTATGTCTATCACTAGTGCCCTAACCTGATTCAAGCTCACCATCCAAAATAGTCTATAATCATTATATTTCAAATGATATTGAACTACCTCAAGACAATGACAATCATCATTTAGAAACACAAGTGATCTCAAGTCAGAGGACATGTGCCACTTGCTGCTTACAAGGATCATTCACATTGTGACAAGCAATGGAATATCCCAGTAGGGTCTGTCCAGTACATCCAATGTACCCATGAGTCTACATCTTATTCCATGCTCGAAGCATCCTATAAGATTAGCACTTATATTAGTCTCAATCATATCAAGGCTGTCTCATGTTCACCAAGATATCTCGACTAAGGACATATAGCCTGTCAGCCTAGCTGAACAGCTTTGAGACATTATTCAGAAGTACACTTATTACAGCAGACAAGGTAACAACCTGAATAACAACCATGCCTTTTATAAACATAAGAGTTTATTACATGATACTTATACAATCCCAAGGCCTCAAACATTAGCCTTAAGGGCATACCCCAACATCATCAGCGCCAATGGGCCTGATGAGATGGAAGAATATTATTGGAGCCAAACTTCATTTTTGGCAGGTTGACCCGTATTTGACCATGGTTGGTCACATTTGGATTAGGGTTGCATTGGATTGGATCCAAGTGCTTAATCAACCCATGTAATGAAGTTTGGGCTAGCTCATTATCCAATGAGGCCCAATAACAAGTTCTCATTGAGAGATGAGAGGCTAAAAGGGTATAATGGGGAGAAACATGAACCATTAAGCGCCTAGGGGCATAATGGGGTCATGTTGGCGCCTTTCCTTCATTATGGAAGTAAAGGGCGCCTCCCCTCTCTTCCTTGGATGGAATGCATGCCTCTATGGCATTGCTTGGGGCGCAAGGCAAGGCCTTGGCGCACAAGGAAAGGCTTGGGGCACAAAAGGAATGGTTGAATGAGAATTATGGAAATGTCTTGGAGACTTTCCTTGTCTCAAACCTCCTCATCCTAGTCCTACACTTGTCATGATCCTATCCCTTACCCTAACTGCCTCTTGCCCTATATATGTGACCCTAGTCGCCCCTTCTTACAAGTGATTAATCCTTGAAGGCGTGATCACATCAAGAGGGCGAGAATAAGGGGCATTGGCGCAACCATCTTCTTCCATCAAATCCTAGCCGCAAGCTTCTCCCCTTCTTCCTCCTTTGGCGCAAGAGAAGTAAAGGCTTGGCGGCATTCTCCCTTCTCCTCTCTTCTTCATCAATTGGCGCTTCTACCTTGGAGGTGGCGCAAGCATTCAAGAAGAGAACTAAGGCTTGGATCTTCTTCCCGAGGCTAGCACCGGGCGTGGAAGAAGAGAACTCAAGAGATCCGTGTGTGTGAGACTGCAGAGGGCGCACACTTGGGCGCCTGCATCGGCATCGCTCTACATTGCTCTTAAGGTATTTCCTAACTCATCGTGTCGACTCCCTTGCTTGCGATCTTCACTGGGTTTTTGGGACCGGCCTGTTTCGGGGACATTCTTCCGCTGCGAAAAATGTTTGTCTATAACTCTGAAAATTGTAAAATGTCCCCAGGGTTTCCCAACAGTGGTATCAGAGGGACTTGCAAGACTTGAACGATGTAAGCATGCTCACATGCCATATCTCTATTTTCATAAATAGCATGATGCATGGCAAACAATTTTTCTAAGTAGGAAAAATTGAGGTTTCTTGTTTCTATCATCCTCTCAATCTCTTTTGGATTTTTTGGACTATTTTTTTTATTTGATTTAAAGATCAAAGGCGCACGTAATTTTGTCAAGTAGGACGGGCATTGTGTCTTCGGACTGGCCAAGTCTCTTGATCTGACAAAATTGCCAGCCGAAAGGATCTCTGAAATCATCATGAAAAATAAATCGCAATAAACCAAAAGATTTGTGAGAAGAAGATAAGAAAAAGAGACTAGTTTTATGAAAAAGTAAAATTTTAGATTTTATTTTTTTCATGAGCATGTAGAATTGCATGAGTAAATACCTTGATTGTGCATGATGTTGTGATCATTAGTCAAGCCCCCCCCTTTGCATGCCTGCGATGTATCCCCGTGAGGCCTGCGTGCCGCTTTTCTTTTTGCTTTTGACTAAGAAGAAGATTAGGGTGGCGCATGTACTTGGAGCTTAGCGCATGCATACCTTGGATGGTGGTGCAATAAGCAAGAGGCGCAAGCCTGCTTAGTGGCGCAAGACCATGGCATTGGCCGAACCTATGGGAACTTTGAAAGTATTCCTCTACGGTTTGAGAGCTAACCCATGAGAGAAGGACCTTGGAGCCAACCTTGAAGTTCAAGCTAGAGGTCGGCTAGGCTAGGTCTAGTTTTTGGGGCTTGAGTTCTAGGACAAGAGTTGAACCTATTTCATGGCATGGATTGGTTCAATGTCTTGTATAGGATATGATCACATCATTCTTTACTGCTTTTACTATTATCTGCAGAAGCATGCCTGAAATATTTTACCGTTATGTTATCACCATAGGATTGTATGCCTGTAATGATAGACATAAGATAAAACTGAGATGATGAGACCTTAAGCAAAAACCCTCAATTAAAATATCAAGTATGGTAGCCTTCTAACGCGTAGCCCTCACTAAGCTATCGATCAGTGGAGTTGTGAATTTTTTCCCACCCTCGTGGGACACACCCACTTATCTTTAGAAAGTGCGTGGTGGCAATGGTTTCCCCAGTCCAGTTTTAACCTGGGCGTGCCTTCGCAAGGAAACTCGTTGGCCCTGGGCATAACGGTTAGGAATGGACTTGACTAGAAGTTCACATGTGCTGGGCACATGGTGAAAGTCTAGAGGCATCGTTGAGAGGTAAAGGTTTCATGTTGTATCCAGCCCTCGCTGGACATGAAATGCCCAGACTGTCTCGACAAGGGGAGTTGCTTGGAGCAACCGGCCGGCGTGCCCACCTTAGGAAGCATGGGTTACTTTGTGCATCTCATCCCACCCTCGTGGGACGTGAAGCCTCATGTGAAATAAGGATCCCATCTCACTAGGAAGTTTTAAACTTCCCGATTGACTTTGTGGGTTCTCAATTCGAATTTAAATAGTGAGAGCAGAAATCATTTAAAACAAGTCCAGTTTAAATGATTCGAAGTAGTACTAATCTGTTCTTCTTAGGTTTTGTAGAACAATGGTTACGAACACTAGCGGATTATCACTGCGATCCCTCCTTGATAAGGATAAGTTAGTTGGAACTAACTTTATGGACTGGCATCGGAACTTGAGGATATTCCTCAAGCTCGAGAAGAAGCTGTATGTCCTTGAACAGCCTCTTCCTGCGGCTCCTCCGCCTAATGCCTGAACAGCAGACAGAGATGCTTATAGAAAGCATCAGGATGACTCTTTGGAGGTTACATGTCTTATGCTAGCCAGTATGGCACCTGAACTACAGGTGCAATATGAGGAGCAGAACGCTTTTCAGATGATTACTCGTCTGAAACAGATGTTCGAGGCTCAGGCTAGAACTGAGAGATTTGATACCGCCAAAGCAGTCTTTCGGTGCAAGTTGTCTGAAGGTGCACCAGTGAGACCCCATGTTCTCAAACTCATTGGGAACGTGGATCATCTCAGGAGACTGGGACACACCATAGACAACGAGCTGGTTGTGGATCTTATTCTGCATTCCTTGCCCCCTAGCTTCAGTCCATTTATCATTAACTTCAACATGAACCGGATTGAGTGCACACGGGAGGAATTGATGAATATGCTCCAAACAGCCGAGCGAGAGATGGGTAAGACCAAACCCAATTCTGTTCTTTTGGTCCCTGCGACCAAGAAGATAAAGAAGAAGGGTAAGGCACATGCTAAGAGCAGTGCCAGAGGTCCTACCAAAGCACTGAAGAAAAAGGCGAAGAAGTCAAAGGACCAGAGGTGTTTTCACTGTGGCGAGCAGGGTCACAGGAGAAGGGACTGCAAGCAGCTTCAGAATGAGGAGAAGAAAGGCTTGGCCTTAACTTCTAGCTCAGGTATCTATGTTACAGAAGTCAATCTTTCTACTTCTATGTCATGGGTATTGGATACCGCATGTGGAGCTCATATTTGTACAAATATGCAGGGGCTCAAGAAAAGTAGATCGGTGCGGCTTAGAGAGATTGACCTACGCGTTGGAAACGGGGCACAGGTTGCTGCTGTTGCTGTAGGCATTTTGACTCTCTCCTTGCCTTCTGGACTTCAATTAGAACTAGATAATTGCTTTTGTGTACCTTCACTTACAAAGAACATTGTATCCATTCCTTGCTTAGCAAGGAAAGGATTTAAATTTGAAATAAATAAGAACTCCTGTTCTTTTTCATTTGCAAATATGTTCTATGGGAAGGGTACTTTGTGCCATGGTCTATATATCTTGGATATGGAAAGTTCTATTTGTAACATATGCAATAAAAGGACCAAACTGAGTGGTTCAGTTGGTGCTTTCCTATGGCACTGTCGATTAGCCCATATAAACAAGAATCGCATCCAACAACTCCATGCAAATGGATTGTTAGATTCAAGTTCCTTGGAGGAATTTGATACTTGTGAACCTTGTTTATTAGGGAAAATGACAAAGGCGCCCTTCACCAAGATTGGTGAGAGGGCAGAAGGTTTATTAGATCTCATACATACTGATGTGTGTGGGCCCTTCAATAAACAAGCCAGAGGAGGGTACAACTACTTCATTACCTTCACTGATGACTTCAGTAGGTATGGCTATGTCTACTTAATGAGACATAAATCTGAATCCTTTGAGAAATTCAAGGAGTTCAAGAATGAAGTAGAGAACCAGCTTGGAAGATCCATTAAAGCTCTTCGATCAGATCGAGGTGGAGAATACCTGAGCGGTGAGTTCTTTGACTATCTGAGAGAGTGTGGGATCATATCCCAACTCACTTCTCCTGGAACACCTCAATGGAATGGTATGTCTGAAAGGAGAAATCAAACTTTATTGGATATGGTTTGATCCATGATGAGTCACGCAACTCTACCTTCATCATTCTGGGGGCATGCACTGGAAACAGCTTCTTTGATACTGAATAATGTTCCATCTAAGAGTGTCTCCAAAATACCATACGAGATGTGGAGTGGGAGACGCCCTAATCTCGCGTTTATCATGATCTGGGGATGTGAGGCTTATGTCAAACGTCAGGATTCTAGCAAGCTAGAACCTAGATCTGATAAGTGTGTGTTTGTGGGGTATCCTAAGGAAAGTAAAGGATACTACTTCTATTTCCCAACCGAGAACAAAGTTTTTGTTGCTCGGGGTGCTATCTTTCTAGAGAAAGAATTTCTTATGAAAGAAGTTAGTGGGAGGAAGTTTGACTTAGATGAGGTCCAAGTGCAAGCACAAGAGAAAGAGATGGAATCTGAGCCACCTGCACCGGTTGCTAGGCAACCTGAGGCTCAGACACAGGTCCCGTGTAGGTCTGGGAGAATTCGTCGTGCACCTGAAAGGTATGGGTCGCTACCGACCCAACACGATGGGATCTTCGTCATTGAGGATGAACCCAGAACCTATGATGGGGCGGTCAGTGGACCGAACTCCGAGAAATGGCTTGACGCCATGCGATCCGAGATGGATTCCATGTCGGCTAACCAAGTCTGGGATTTGGTTGAGCTGCCTGATGGGGTAAAACCCATAGGGTGTAAATGGGTCTTCAAGAGGAAGACAGACATGGATGGCAAAATAGTTACCTATAAGGGTAGACTAGTGGCTAAAGGATTTAAACAAGTTCACGGGGTGGACTATGATGAAACCTTCTCGCCGGTTGCCATGATTAAATCCATTCGGATTTTGCTTGCTATAGCTGCATATCATGACTACGAGATATGGCAGATGGATGTGAAGACAGCGTTCCTTAACGGGAAGCTGACTGAGGATGTGTATATGACACAACCTGATGGCTTCATCCATCCTGCAGAGGCTAATAAGGTCTGCAGGCTGAAGAGATCCATTTATGGATTAAAACAAGCATCTCGAAGTTGGAATCTTCGATTTGATGAGGCCGTGAGAGATTATGGCTTTATCAAAAGCGAAGATGACGCCTGTGTATATAGAAAATTCAGTGGGAGCTTGGTGATTTTTTTGGTCTTGTATGTTGATGACATACTGCTCATCGGAAACGACATCCCTAGTCTTCAAGCTGTGAAGACATGGTTGGGGAAGTGTTTCGAGATGAAAGACTTAGGGGAGGCCGCCTATATTCTAGGCGTGAGGATCTATCGGGATAGATCCAAGAGGCTTCTGGCCCTTAGTCAGAGTACTTACATTGATAAGGTAATAGAGAGGTTCTACATGGAGCAATCCAAGAAAGGATACCTTCCAGTAAGACATGACCTTATTCTCTCAAAGAGCCAGTGTCCTACAACACAGGCTGAGAGGGATGACATGAGTCGAATTCCTTATGCTTCGGCAGTAGGATCGATCATGTATGTAATGTTGTGTACTAGACCAGATGTGGCATATGCTGTGAGCATAACCAGCTGATACCAATCCAATCCAGGTCTGCAGCACTGGGTGGCTGTGAAGAACATCCTAAAGTATCTGAGAAGAACTAAGGATCTGTTCTTGGTCTATGGGGGACAGGAAGAGCTCAGTATGCAGGGCTATACTGACGCATCGTTCCAGTCTGACCCTGACGACTTTAGATCGCAGGCCGGCTATGTGTTCAAGATAAATGGAGGCGTTGTATGTTGGAAGAGCTTCAAGCAATCCACCATAGCAGATTCTACAACCGAAGCTGAGTATGTGGCTGCTTCTAAGGCAGCCAAGGAAGCTGTTTGGATAAGGAAGTTCTTATGTGATCTTCAAGTGGTACCTAGTGCAATGGATCCCATTGAACTCTACTGTGACAACAATGGAGCAATTGCACAAGCCAAGGAACCATGGTCTCATCAAAGATCCAAACACATACTCAGAAGATTTCACCTGATCAGAGAGATCATTGACAGAGGTGATGTCAAGATTAGCAGAGTAGACACAGAGAACAATCTGGCAGACCCATTGACCAAGGCTTTGGCGTAGCAGAAGCATGATGGTCACACTAGAGATATGGGGTTGAGATTCCTCAACTTCTAGGTCTTAGTGCAAGTGGGAGATTGTTGGTGTATATGCCCTAGGACCTAGTTTTGGTCAACTTATGTACTACTTGACATTGATATTTATATATCATTCTGGCATTGTCGTTATCATTGTTTGTCTACACCTGCGATTGTGTACTTACATGATAATGTCCCTGGAGACAGATTGGATCTGTGCTCAAATAATTGTCCCCAGTCGATGTACCTGAGTGGATATGGGACAGCTCTGGTACTTGAGAGACTGGTATGTGGGCTAGTTGGGCACGCGGTGCTAACGCATACACGTGGGTATATCATTGGAGGATATACTGGGTAGACCCGCTATGAGGCTATGACTTGGTGTCATGAGTTATCCTCATAAGTGACAGGAGATACATTGATCCCTTGACTTGAGGTCATTGATCATTCTATATGGTTAGGGACTTGCTTTGATACAACCTAACACCTTGCCATAGCTGGAAGGTCATAACGGTTGTTATTGAGCATGTCACGACCCATATGAGAAGATCAATGGACAGACATAGGATTTGCCCCTTCCCTAGGGAAGTATGATATCCATTGAGCTTCTTTATGGTTCTATGACTGAGAGTGTATGGCCATACCCAGGTGAGAACCTGTTTTAGTCATAGCCATGTGATTGGATGAAAACAAGTGGTGACACACTTGTCTAATCGGATATCAGTTCGGCAAAGAGACTGTAATGCATCTGTACCTAGTTGCGATAATGGGGATGTTGATGTCGATATCCATTCCAATGACCTGGGTAGCAGCGATGCACTGCTACGTGCCACTCACTGCTTGTGATGACCTCTGGTCAGCACTACCAGCGTTAGAGGAACCTACAGGGTCACACACCTTGATACTTGAGTTCTCGTATTGATCGGGAAGCCTTATGATCGAGTTATTGGATAACACGGATCTAATTGGGAGATTTCATCAGCGCCAATGGGCCTGATGAGATGGAAGAATATTATTGGAGCCAAACTTCATTTTTGGCAGGTTGACCCGTATTTGACCATGGTTGGTCTCATTTGGATTAGGGTTGCATTGGATTGGATCCAAGTGCTTAATCAACCCATGTAATGAAGTTTGGGCTAGCTCATTATCCAATGAGGCCCAATAACAAGTTCTCATTGAGAGATGAGAGGATAAAAGGGTATAATGGGGAGAAACATGAACCATTAAGCGCCTAGGGGCATAATGGGGTCATGTTGGCGCCTTTGCTTCATTATGGAAGTAAAGGGCGCCTCCCCTCTCTTCCTTGGATGGAATGCATGCCTCTATGGCATTGCTTGGGGCACAAGGCAAGGCCTTGGCGCACAAGGAAAGGCGTGGGGCACAAAAGGAATGGTTGAATGAGAATTATGGAAATGTCTTGGAGACTTTCCTTGTGTCAAACCTCCTCATCCTAGCCCTACACTTGTCATGATCCTAGCCCTTACCCTAACCGCCTCTTGCCCTATATATGTGACCCTAGTCGCCCCCTCTTACAAGTGATCAATCCTTGAAGGCGTGATCACATCAAGAGGGCGAGAATAAAGGGCATTGGTGCAACCATCTTCTTCCATCAAATCCTAGCCGCAAGCTTCTTCCCTTCTTCCTCCTTTGGCGGAAGAGAAGTAAAGGCTTGGCGGCATTCTCCCTTCTCCTCTCTTCTTCATCAATTGGCGCTTCTACCTTGGAGGTGGCGCAAGCATTCAAGAAGAGAACTAAGGCTTGGATCTTCTTCCCGAGGCTAGCACCGGGCGTGGAAGAAGAGAACTCAAGAGATCCGTGTGTGTGAGACTGTAGAGGGCGCACACTTGGGCGCCTGCATCGGCATAGCTCTACATTGCTCTTAAGGTATTTCCTAACTCATCGTGTCGACTCCCTTGCTTGCGATTTTCACTGGGTTTTTGGGACCGGCCTGTTTCGGGGACATTCTTCCGCTGCAAAAAATGTATGTCTATAACTCTGAAAATTGTAAAATGTCCCCGGGGTTTCCCAACAGATATCTAGAGAGACAAGATTTGATCTGAGGACCTCCAAAGCTAGTCGCCTGTCTAGCCCAGCACTCCAATATACACAACGAGTCCTTGAGCATACCATTTTTGGGTGAGTAGGGAGCGATGAGATGGTTAGACCTTTTGAGCTATTCTTTTTGTGGATCATGCTGACTGGATTCCGCGCCAGCACCCCATTCTACCTTGTGAAGCAGATTCATAAGGTGGCTAGGGCATGGAGGGGAGTTCTTGTGATGAGTGGTCTGATTACCACCATTGCCCTTGCCCTCGGTATTGACCCTTCGGGGTTAAACAAGGCTAAGGGCAACCCGAGATTGGACATGGATGCCTGCATAGCTATTAAGATGATCACGAGGGTTGGGAGCTCATATAATCTTATGTTTAGGCATACAGATATTACCATGAGGCTGCCGTACTATGGTTTGTGTTCAACAGAACTGGTTCGTGGATCCCACGTGAGGTGGGGGAGGTCCTAGAGAGGCAGCCTTACCTCCATCGTCATCACTGAGGATTTCTGTGCCTACTCCTCCAGTCGAGCCATCCACCGCTACTAGACCGTATACATCAGCTGGTCTAGATCCTTCCTTGGAGCAGATACAAGCTAAGCAGTGGAGGATGCGCGATGACATATCACGATTGGAGCAGGGACAGACGAGGACACTTAAGTCTCTGCGTGCGATAGAGGAGCTTTTGCGGCGACGTCTCCCTAGATCATCGACATAGCCTATTGGAGACGATGGTGAGGAGGAGGATTCTGAGGGCACAGAGACAGACTGCTGAGCCTTGTGAGTATCTCTTCTATTCTATTTGTTTTTATGCTTAAGTTTTTATTGTTCATTATTCTTTGGAGATATCTTCTATGCATTCTTTCTCTTGAGTAGGGTTTGATAGAGTTAGTGCTGATGCAGTGCACATAATGTTCTTTTATGTTTTATTTGTGTATGTACATTGTATTCTGATATTCTATGATGCATTTCTGGATTTATACAAGATATTCGATACTTGAGTTGGCTTTTTGTATATACATGATGGTATTAGAACTTTAGGTGCGGTCCATAATTAGATTGCCATGGTATTGTATATGATTGATGCTTACCTTGTATCTGTGATGGTCTGTGATGATTTGTGATGCTCTCATGATAGTTTTGATTGATTTTCAGTTGATTTTGGTATTGGATTCAATATTGAAATGAATAATGCTTTTGAAATGGTAAATGTGATTTAGTTGATGAAACGTGATGATATTTGATGTTTGAAACTTGTTTACCATGTAAAATGTGAATATCTATGATGTCGTACAGTTTCTGGATTTTTCTGAGTCATGTTTACCTATTTTGATATAATTGCACAGGGTTTCATTCATATTTTAAGGGGAATACTTACAAAATTTTTTTTGAAATCTATCATAATTTGATTTAATGTTTATATATGTGCAACAATTTAAGTCTGCGGTGTCCCCATGTATCTTGCTTTTCTTCAAGTTTTGTAGGTATGTATTCTGAATGTTTATGATTGTTAAGGATAATCAAATTTGTTTTGTCTTTAATTCTAAACTTGGAAAACATTTTGAGTATTTGATTTCATGACTTAGGGAATTTCTGAAATTTTATGTAGACTTAAATTGTTGAGTAAATTCAATTCTGGTATTGATAAAATATATATGTGAATTGTTATATGTTCATACGACATGTGTATAGTATTTCTATAGTTGAAGTCTAGTTTATCTATCTTTCCTTGATGGAAAATTTTTATGAATAGGAAATTGGTGATTTATCTTTAAATTGCGATTTGCTCCAACTCCTCTAGTTGAGTAATCTGAGGTAATGAGTTATATTGTACCATGGGTGGTATACTTTAGGTTTATTGCGATCAAGTAATAGAGGGAAATCTTAAAAATAAATATTTATCCCTCTATTAGAAAGATCGAAATGATATAAATATCATGCCACTGGCCGACTTTCTCCATGATTTGAAAAAAAAAGAGAAAGAAGAAGAAGAAAAGAAAAAAAAGTGATAAGCTGTGGGTTAAGTGGACAATTCCGCTGACCTTATGATTGAGACTATGAGTTAAATTATACTGTTTTGTTGTATACTTTAAACAATATTATGATGCTAATAGGAAAGGGCATATAACCGTTTAAATACCAAAGTGCTTTAAAAATCTCTTATCTTTAACATCACCAAGATTCTTGAAATAAAATTTTGTCTATTGAGTAATGTGGATTTATTAAGTTAAGAGTATTTGATACTTAGTGTGTGAAGAATGAATGTTATGATATGAATTGTGAATTTTATCTTTCTTGGATTGTAAACTCACGAGAATTTATCTTTATTCTGATTTTTCATGAAATTACTCAAGTTCTGAAAGATCAACTGCTTGAATTGCTGACTAGGGACGTTATTAAGGAGAGAACAAATAAGATTGTTCCATATCTTTACATTCTCCATACATATCAGAATATTCCTTGAGGACAAGCAAAGCTTTAAGTCTAGCGTATTTTGATGCGTTGCATTTACATCATATTTTTACATGTATTTTATATGATATTTTGCGCTTATTTTATGATTTTATACTAATTTTTAGTGTTTTTATTTCATATGGTATAGAATCTTCACTTTTCTTGGTTTTTATGAAAATGCAAGTAAAATGGCATGAAAATGATGGATTTTTCAAGTTTTAAATGTTGGGAAACCCCGGGGATATTTTACAATTTTACATAGAGATTACATTTGCACAGCAGAAGAATATCCCCAAAACAGGCCAGTCCCAAAAACCCAGTGAAGATCGTCTTGCGAGAGGGTTGACACGATGAGATAGAAAATACCTTAGGAGCAAAACGAGGCCGATGTTAAGGTAGGCGCCCAAGCGTGCACCCTCTGCAGTCTCACACACACGGATGCCTCGAGCTCTCTTCTTCCACGCCCGGTGCTAGCCTCGCGAAGAAAATCCAAGCCTTAGTCACCTTCCTCTATCAGTAGCGCCAATCACCAAGCAGTAGAGGCGCCAAGAGAAGGAGAGGAATGGAGAAGCCGCCAAGTCCTTGAGATCCTTGCAACAAGAGAAGGAGACGAGGCCGATGTTGAGGTAGGCTTGTGGCTTGATGGAAGAAAACTGGCGCTAAGGCCTCTTGTGCTCTCACCCCTATACCCTTGCTTACGCCATTTGATAATTGCTCAAGGGGCTCACGCATACATCTATTATATAGATGAAAGAGGCGGCAATGCAAGAGGTGAGGGTGGCACAAATTCCATGAAGATATGCGGCTAGGGTTAGGGTTTGGATCAATTAGGGTTTAGAGTTTTGGCAAGTCTCCAAGACTTTACCATAAACCTTTCCTGATCTCCCATATGTGCCAAGGACCTTCCTAAGAAGTCCTCCAAGCCATATCAGCCCCTAGACTTGCTTAAGAGGTAAGCTTACCATCAAGGAACAAAGGGGGAGGCGCCCTTTACTTCCTAATGAAGCAAAGTCGCCCACTCCACCCCATTATTCCCCTAGGCGCCAATAGGGTGGAGACTTCTCACCATTATACCCATTAGCCCATTAATTCTTCATGACAACTTGTTATTGGGCTTCATTGGGTAATGAGCTAGCCCAAACTTCATTACATGGGTTGATTAAGCTATTGGATCCAATCCAATGCAACCCTAATCCAAATGTGACTAACCATGGTCAATTACGGGTCAACCTGCCAAAAATGAAGTTTGGCTCCAATAACATTCTTCCATCTCATTAGGCCCATTGGCACTAATGAAATCTCCCAAATAGATCTGAGTTATCTAATAACTCGATCATAAGGCTTGCCGATCAATACGAGAACTCGAGTGTCAAGGTGTGCGACCCTGTAGGTTCCTCTGACGTTGGCAGTGTTGACCTAAGGTCACCACAAGTAGTGAGTGGCACCTAGCAGTGCATTGCTGCTACCCAAGTCATCGGAATGGATATCGAAATCGACATCCCCATCACCGCAACTAGGTACAGATGCATTATAGTCTCTTTGCAGAACTGATATTCGATTGGACAAGTGTGTCATCACTTGTTTTCACCCAATCACATGATCATGACTAAATCAGATTCTCACCTGGGTATGGCCATACACTTTAAGTCATAGAATCATAGAGGAGCTCTATGGATATGAAGCTTCCCTTAGGAAGGGGCAAATCCTCTGTTTGTCCATTGACATTCTCATATGGGTCGTGACATGCTCAATGACAACCGCTATTACCTCCCAACTACGGCGAGGTGTTAGGTTGCATCAAAGCATGTCCCTAACCATATAGAATGGTCAATGACCTCAAGTCAAGGGATCAATGCATCTCCTGTCACTTGTGAGCATAACTCATGACACCATGTCATAGCCTCACAGCGGGTCGGTCCAGTATATCCTTGTTGTAGTCCGCAAGTGCACGGATCCTGCGAAGTAATAAAAGATATCCAACCACAGAGACCTACATGTTAAGTACCAAATAGTTATTTTCTCACAGGCTAAGCAAATCGAATATGATGGAAGCACAAATGGAAAGTAAACTAAATATCTGAGAGAGAAACTGGGACTAGGGTTTCATCCACCTTAATTTCCATGACCAGACATAACTAAGTGTTCGTCAATCTAATCTTATTATGATAAAGATATAATTTACTTCATAAAGAGATCACCTCGCTCTCGCACAGACAATCATACAAAGAACCAATCCTCACTCTCATGCAAGATTTATTCAATGCTGAAGATAAGTAAACCATTAACAAAGAACTCAAGGATCACTCTCATGCATCCGAATTCTAAGTCAATCATCTCAAGTGGAAACTCAAGGATCACTCTCGTGCATCCGAATCTCAACACAGGTTCTATTTATGATTCTCCAACGATCCAATACTCAATCTCTTGCAGTATCTTCATGTTTATCACAGTAACTCCAACCTAGATTTAGATTATCAACATGACAATTATTCTTCTAAAATCAAGAAATAAGAACTAACATAATTTCTTACGATAGGTTCCTAATATTCAATTTTAGGGTTCCAAGTTCTCAAGCAAATCACCTCTCAGTCCATATCATGAAAACTGTAAAACATGATAATAATATAAATCTTCGGAGAATTAAAGACAATCATCACATAAGTAAAATTATCATATCAAAATTATACTGACAAAGTAAAAGTTATCTAGTCGTAAGAATTCAAGAGGATTACACCCCATGTCCCATAAGATGTCTGCATGAAAGAGGAATTACAATAAATCATAGTTTAGAACGATCAGAAATCAAAGAGAAAGGGTAGAAGTTACAAAACAGGGCTGTAATGAAAATTACAGGCCGTAATTTTACGAGTGAACAGTGCCGACGCCCGCTCTTTTGTTGATTCCTCCTCCGATTGATCTCCTTTAGCTTTGAAACTTCTAGGGTATCCTCTCCTCCTCCAGGCGAAGCTTCCTTGTGAAAATCGTGGCCTGAGGAGGCCTCTACACCTCTCGGCATGAGGCCGAACCCTAAGGATGCCTCCCTCGATTTCTCTTTGGACTGTGGATAAAAATTGGGGCTTTTGGTTTCTTTGTCTTCTCCTCATTGAGACGAGTTCGTGGCTTCTTTCAGATCTCAAATTTGTGCCCTAAATCTCAAAATATCATCTTTTTAATTTTCCAGCGGAAGAATCGAGCAAAACTGGGTCAAATAACGGTACCATAATATTTATTACGGTAGTACCGTAATTTCTTCACAAGTTTCTGGTCAAAATTTGCTTAAAATTATGGTACCATGATATTTATTACGGCACCGCCGTAATTTCTTTCTGTGCTTTCTGGGGCAAAAATTACGGTACAATAATTTTCATTAGGGCACTACCATAATTTTGCAAACTTGCTCCGATTTGCATGAAATTTGGCAGGCGACTTCGTTTCAACGTCTGTAATCCATTGATGCACTTAGATCTTTCAAAATCCATCAAAATATGGCACTTTTTACTTAAAAATCATCAAAAATAAGAAATGGTGTAGATTCTGCAATATTTGATAAATAAGGCTTAAAAAAATGCAAAATGGCATAAATATGACACAAAAGACCAATGAAATGACACAAAATATACTATGAATTTTTGTGTCATCAATCTACCACTGATATACCCATATGCCCGCGTTAGCACCTTATGCCTAACTGATGTGTGTCGTACTAATGCACAACTAACCGCAAGCGTGACGGTTTTGTCGTAGTAGTACTTCAGATGTCGATCCCATAGGGACAGTGATCAAGTACCAAAAGATTATGAACTAGTAGTTAGACAATCAGATCAAGTAGTTTTGAGATCACGAAACGCAAAGCTAATATAACTTAAAGTAAACCGAATTTGGCTAGTGAAAACTTCGAGGGGAAAAACAAGGGTTAGAGATATCAGAACGTTGGGTTCATCTCGTTGATGGATCTTAGATTCAAAAAAGTTAAAATTATAGCAAAGTGATTTTAAAAATGCTCAAGGAAGTATCAAAAGGTACAGATTACCCTCTTTCGACGATGTAATCCGGTATCAATCTAGATCGGCGTCCTATTTTCGTGGCTCACCATACCTAGATTGATCCAATGGGTTCAAAGATACTATAAAACTCCTCATACAAATCCTACCCAATTTCTTGACAGGTCAGAGTATGTTCGAACTAGCAGATCTAGCGTCACAATTCACCTTTCGATCCTTCTTGCTACGCCTGAGAAAAGAAGTTACGTGATCAAGGTAATTCTAGCGATAAAATGGCATAGAACGAATAAACACAAGTAAAATTTGCATTTTCTTTGAAATAACAAGTTTGTGAATGAGATACAAACAACGAGACTACACCCTTAGTTCTGACAAAAGGATTATGCTATCATAGTGTCGTTTTAAGTACAAAACTCTAGAAGAAGAACAAAATATAAGAAAGACTTAAAGATAAAAGATTACAAACTCTTCTAAAAGGGTCAAAATCTTCTTCCTCCAAGCCTTTTGGAATGGATGCACAAGAGAGCTTCTTCTCCCAAACTTTCTTCAAGAACTTCACACCAAGCCAAGACCCGTCGCCAATGCAAAAAGCTTTTCACCCATTTTATAGAACCAAAACCCATTTATGAAGTATTCCTTGAAATCTCTCTTAATTAGGTGCGTTTTGACACCAAGAACGTTCAAAATGGAGCTATAATGAGAGAGTTATGGCTCATTTAAGTTTAGGCTGCGCAAGTGAGATTATGGGTGTAATGAAGATTACAGGCATGGCTATAATATTGTCATCGATCCTCTTCAGCTCATGAAACATCCATAAACTTGTGAGTCATTAAAAGCTCTTCTAAATGACATAGAAAACGCTCAAATCAGAGTTGTAACGGAAAAGTTACGACCTATTTATTGCAGCCCTCTAATTCACTTAATGCTACTATTACGGGTGTAATGAGGATTATGGGCATGCCTGTAATTTTGATGGAGAGCTCCGTTTCATCTGAGATTTTGTGAGTGAGTTGACCTTTGACTTGACTTAAATTCCGACCATAGTATGGTATCAAAGGTCGCCAGTGTGAAGATTACGGGCAGGGTGAAATTGCGGCTATACCCGTAATGTGTTATGTCGAAGTTTTTGTCTTCCGAAAGGCTTGTTTTGAGAAAATTGAGAGCACGCATTTGGAATATGATTATGCTTGAATTAAGACGGATTTCCTGATAATTCAAACTGGAAATTATGGCCATAATGCAGATTATGGTCTCAGCTATAATTCTGGAAATTAGCTCCGTTTGAAGCGAAACTTCTCGTCAGGGTTCTTGATTCACTCGGGAACATAAAAATACTTCCAAATAGCTCCAAAAGTGAGTGAATTGTCCTGTATTTATCAACATGATGAGAAATGAAGCTTTTGAAGAAAATCAATAAAGTAAGCCGAAAAGAGATGTAAAAGCATGAAAATAGGTCTGGATTCATAGGTAAATATTAGTCTAAAAGACTATAAAAATATGAGACATCAAGATCTCCCAGACTTAGAACATTGCTTGTCCTCAAGCATATAAAGTAAATAAGAGTGGGATCAGAAAAAGATGAAATCACGTTAAGCTTGTTAGTCAGGACATTCAAAATGATCATCTGTCGTCAGGAATAAAGGTGTGAAGATCTAGAAACCAAAGTTAGATAGGACTTACCTCCACGAATGCAATAATCTTCTGTGTGGTATATGTACTCCAATCGAACTTGATTCATCCAAAGACACGAGTTGGGAAAACATCAATGCACTCTTTATTTGTTTTATTGTCCTCTCAATTTGTATTTTGACTTCAAGTCTTTTCTTAGGTACCACTGCCAATTTTATGCAGTGCCAAGTAGAGGAGTCTGTTCTTTTTATTTATTTATTTTTGAATGAACAAGTTTTGAGAGGAAATCATGGATTAGTGCATTGAGTAATTCCAACATCTAGCAAGGAGAATCAAATTGATAGAGTGATATACTTCTACAAAAAGATCATGAGCATACCGTAAGGGGAAATATCTCAATCAAAAAGTGGATCTATCACTTCACTAACCTTATCCATCAAATAGAATATTCAAATGAAATCATGACGGAGAACTAAGATTCAAAACATAATGATGTCCATGAAATATAAATATGAAGCTATCGTGAATCTTGTTGAAAATCAGAACAGTTTCAGCATGAGAAAATAGTTGTAGAGTGTAATCCAATTGTCAAAAAGCAAGGGGGCATCCAGAAAATGATAAAACAAAGAACAGACAAAAAGCATAACACAAATACCATCTAATAGGAAAAACACAAGACAAGTACTATATAATAAAGCAAAAGTACTGTAATCATCCATCACAATAAGTTAAGAGTTACTACATGTTTGGAATGCATAACAAAGGCAAAGTAAAACAGATATCAAAACCCTCTATCTCCCAGACTGGAATTATGCATAGTCCCTATGCATAGCAATGAACGATCGCAAAATTTGGAGATTGGGGTGCAGAAACTCACTAAATCAGTCCTCTCCATCTGTGTCAGAACTGATATCAACCTCCTCGGGGTCCTCATCGTTGTTGTCATCGTCGCCATCTCCACGCACCTCTGGCTCATCCTCCTCATCTGGTAACAGTGTGGCCATCAGCTCACTATAGGAAGTCCAGAGAGAAGTTAGGAACTTCCCCTGTTGATTCTGCTCAGTAGCCATCCTCTCAAGCCTGGAGCTCTGGTGGGACAATTCTCGGCGGATCTCGTGTTGTCCTTCTTCTAAGTGTGAAAACATTTGTTGCAAATACTCCCCTTGCCTTTGTTGTTCTTCTAATAGTTGTTTCAAAAGTGATTCAACATTGGAAGAGGAAGAGGAATACTGACCCGTAAAGGCAAAGAATCCGGCCGAGGAGGTAGGTGGTATGAAACTCAATGGCGGTATACTCGCAGTAGCTGCAGTGGTGGAAGCAGTAATCAGGCGTATCTTCCAATTGCTCTTGTTTCTGATACTGGTACGGTCCTGGCATGGAAGAGGCATCGATTGTGTCCCATCTCTGAAGAAGAGGAAGCAGGAGTCTCCTCTCTTGATAACCATGCGCATAGAGAGACATGAATCAAGGTCTAGGCGTGTGCTGCAAGTGGCTATCTCCATGCCACTAGGGTCGATACCAACACCAAGAGCAATAGCAGTGACCAGTCCTCCTATAACTATCTGTCGCTTACAGGCTCGGGATACTTTCAACAATTGTTTAACCAAAAAGTAGCCAGTATTTAATTGAAAGGAATGGAGCATGGCCCATAAGTAAAGTACCTCTCCCTGACGCACCATGCCGTCACTCTCGCCTCGTCCAAAAATAGTATGAGCCAGAAAGCGATGGACGTAGCATAGAACTGGGTTACTGATATTGCTGGCACGAGCAGATCCAGCGGAATAAGAGGTGTCACTACTAATCGATGCCCAAAACTCATGCTCCCGGTACTCATATGGTGGAATATGTGGTGCATGCAGAGGAAAGCCGAACATGCGATTAAGCTGGATAAGATCAAGGCTGTGCTCTACTCCGCCCAATCTAAATGTGATCCGCCCAATGTCATCATCGTCATTGGAGTTCAGCTGTACCTCCAACGAACTAAAGAACTCCAAGCTTAGTGAAATATATGTGGGATGAGTCATCTAGATGAACTAGTGCCATCCAATCCGGTCAAACATCCACTCAATGTCATCAGAAAAGCCTAGAGCGCCCATAGCGAATCTATCCAGATAACGTGTATGTATTATCTTGCGCTGGAGAATTTGACAGCACTTGTGAGCTTGAAAAGTATTTCGCATGGGAAATCCGAAAATAGCATGTGGCCTTGGTGCAGCGTTCGAAGAAGAGGGCGGAGCGGCCGATGAAGCAGCCTGGCAGAAGGGAGTGGCAGGTACATGCAATGTAGACTTCCGGGCTCCAATCTTGCGCTTGGGGGTCATTGGAGATGCAGCAAATTGCAGGATTTGTAGAGTCCATAAGAGAAGACGAGAGTGCAGTATCAGGACTTGGAGGAGCTCGGTAGATGTAGAAAAATAGGTTTGGCGAATAAATGTCAATTTTAATAGAGAAATTTCAGCAGCAGTAGTAATCATGCAGGTAGATCAGTTCCAACAAGCTCTTCTGTCGCTGGTGGTAGGGAAGTCGCCACACGAAGAAGTTGGGAGAGATGGCACAAACGCTGGAAGAAGTAGGAGTGAAATTTTGTATTGCTTCCGTGAAGGTCACCTGGAGGAGGAGATTGTCAATATTTATGGTGGTGATCGGCAGATGGATGGAAGAGGCGAACAATGAAATCGGATTCAGCGGTAGGCGACAGGTGCAGAAGATTAAGCGGCAACAGTTGATTCAATGTCTGTGTTGCAAATTGGAGGAAGCGGTGCTGTTTCGGTTGAATCTGGCTTCAACTTTGAGATGGATTGAAGATGGCGGCGCCGAGCGGACGATTGAAGGCGGCGGACGGCCTCTTCAGGTTCGGCTGGAGGAGTAATGGCAGAGCTGACGACCAGATTTGAGAGGGCGGCGCTATTTTCCTTTGAAGCAGAGGTTGATTGAAATGGGCCGCGATAGATTGGCGTTGCTGAAGATGAAGAGCGGTGCCGATTGATGCTCTGGAAGGCGAACGTTGCGAATTGGAGAGGGCAGCAACAATTTTTAATCATAGAACTGGGAAAACAGTGCCGCGCTAATTATTGAGAATGGCGGCGACCATTTTCGTTGCTGGACGAAGGGCGGCGGCTTGATGAAAATTGATGAAGGTCGGTGTGAGTTTAAGGGGAGGATTGAAGAGGGCGGCTGCTGGACTGGAAAAGGCGGAAGACGTTGAAGCTTGAGAAAAGGGCGACGGCAGTTTCGAAGGGATTGAAGGAGAGCAGCACCGGCGACTATTGATTCTGATGGAGAAGAGCGGCACACGATTGGAGTGGGTTTTATGGAAGTCGGCAGAAAAATTTGTTGCTGGAAAAGGGTAGCGCCCGTAATCCCTTTGTCGAGTGTGGAAATAGATTTCCATGGGTTTGATTTTCCAAACACGGCTGATCAGTTATTCATCCTTCTCATGCCCGTAAGTGATATTATGGGCATGCCAATATTTTTGTTTTTATTTATTTATTTTTTTGAACAAATAGCTAAACATGAACCTCAATGAACCTGAAATAGACATGAAATAACACTCGTCAGAAATAACTAATTAAAATCAAAAAAATAATTACTTGGGTTGCCTCCCAAGAAGCGCTTTATTTAACATCGATAGCTCGACAGAAAAATCTGTGATCATGTAAAAGGGTCAGAGAGGAGTAAGGAAACTCCCTTTTTAATTGGCGTAGGAAAAAGATAAAGCTTCAGACGTTGCCCATTGACGTTGAACGTTCCAGACTGATCACTATATATGTCAATCACACCGTATGGGTAGACTTTCTTTACAACGTATGGACTAGTCCATCTTGATCGCAACTTCCCAGGAAATAATTTAAGCCTCGAATTAAAGAGTAGGACCAAATCTCCAAATTCAAATTTCTTGTGCACTATATGTTTGTTGTGAAACCTCTTGGTCCGTTCCTTATAAATTTTTGCATTCTCGTACGCTTCAAGTTGTATCTCATCTAATTCGTTCAGATCCAATTTCCTCTTCTCACCAGCTGTCTTAAAATCATAGTTTAAAGCTCTTATCGCCCAGAACGCCTTATGCTCAAGCTCGGCTGGAAGGTGACAAGACTTCCCATATATCATCTGAAATGGAGACATTCCTATAGGAGTCTTGAAAGCAGTTCGATAAGCCCAGAGAGCATCGTCCAATTTATGGGCCCAATCTGTCCTCGCAGTCGAAACAGTGCGTTCTAAAATCCTTTTCAGTTCACAATTTGTTACCTTGCTTGTCCGCTGGTCTGTGGGTGATATAGAGTTGCAATTTTGTGATGCACCCCATACTTTTTCAGTAGGGCAGCAAATCGTTGTTCAATGAAATGTGACCCTCCATCGGTTATCAGCACCCGCGGCACATCGAATCTTGGAAAGATAGTCTTCTTCAGCATTCGTATCACAACTTTTGAGTCATTGGTCGGTGCAGCTAAAGCTTCTACCCACTTTGATACGTAGTCGACGGCCACCAAGATGTACTCATTTCTGCAAGAGGATGGGAATGATCCCATAAAATCTATTCCCCACACATCGAATAATTCGACTTCTAAAATATTATGTAAGGGGAGTTCATCACGTTTTGAAATGTTGCCACTTCTTTGGCAGCTATCACAAGTAGAATGAAATTTTGAGCATTTTTAAAAATACTAGGCCAGTATAATCTGGATTGTAGTACCTTAAATGCAGTTTTTGTAGCGCTGGCATGACCTCCGTAAGGGGAAGAATGACAGTGCTTAAGAATATTTGGAACCTCATCCTCAGGTACACAACGTCGAAAAAGTCCATCGGCGCATCACCGAAAAAGATACGGAACATCCTAGTAAAAATGTCGTATGTCAGATAAGAACTTCTTTTTTCATTGAAAAGACAAATCAAGTGGAAAAATATCAGATGCTAAATAGTTAACGAAATCAGCGTACCAAGGTGCGTCTTGTACAACAATTCTGAATAATTTCTCCTCAGGAAATGTATCATCGATTTCCAAATCATCAGAAACATTTTCTTTGTCCAGAAGCAAATGTGACAAATGGTCAGCCACCACATTTTCAGCTCCCTTCTTATCTCTTATTTCCAAATCAAATTCTTGAAGGAGAAGTATCCATCGTATCAGTCGTGGCTTTGCGTCCTTCTTACTCACCAAATACTTGATTGCTATATGGTCTGTATAAACAATGACTTTGGAATTAATCAAGTAAGAACGAAATTTGTCAAACGCAAAGACGATGGATAAGAGCTCCTTTTCGATTGTAGCATAGTTGATTTGTGCTTCGTCTAAAGTGCGGCTGGCATAATATATTGCATGAAGCTTTTTGTCTCTTCTTTGCCCCAGAACAGCTCCGACGGCAAAGTCACTCGCGTCACACATTAGCTCAAAGGGTAAGGTCCAATCAGGGGGCTGGATAATGGGTGCGGAAATCAAAGCTCTCTTGAGCTTCTCAAATGCTTGCAAACAGTAATCATCAAAACAGAATTCAGAATCCTTACAAAGCAGATTGGTCAATGGTCGGGCTATCTTTGAGAAATCTTTAATGAATCTTCTGTAGAATCCGGCATGTCAGAGGAAACTATGGATTCCTTTTACTGAGTTTGGCAGATTCATTTTCTCGATTACTTGAACTTTAGCTTGATCGACTTCAATCCCATGTTCAGAAATAAGATGTCCTAATACGAACCCTTCTTGTACCATAAAATGACACTTCTCCCAGTTCAGTACGAGGTTCACTTCCTCGCATTGCTGCAAAACCTTGGATAGATTAGCTAGATATGATTCAAAAGATCGACCATATACTGAGAAATCGTCCATAAAGATGTCCATAAAATCTTTATTATAGTCAGAGAAGATCGCCATCATGCACCGCTAGAATGTAGCTGGAGCGTTGCATAGTTCGAATGGCATCCTCCTGTACGCGAATGTTCCATACGGGCAAGTAAAGATCGTCTTTTCTTGATCCTCTGGGTGAATCGGGATCTGTAGAAAACCAGAAAAACCGTCAAGAAAGCAAAAATAAGCATTATGTGCAAGACGCTCAAGCATTTGATCGATGAAAGGTAGAGGAAAGTGGTCCTTTCGCGTCGCTTTGTTGAGCTTTCGGTAGTCTATACATATTCACCATCCGCTTATAGTGTGGACCAGAACTAGCTCGTTCTGCTCATTCTTGACAACTGTTACGCCACCCTTTTTGGGTACAACGTGGATAGGGCTCACCCATCGGCTATTCGATATCGGGTAAATGACTCTTGCATCTAGCAGTTTCAGGATCTCTTTCTTTACGACCTCCTTCATGCTTGGATTCAGTCGACATTGAAACTCCACGGAGGGTTTACTTTCCTGTTCCAAGAGAATCCTATGCATACAAACAGATGGGTCAATTCCTTTGATATCATCTAAGGAATAGCCTATGACCTTTTTATGAAGTCTAATTTCAGCAAGTAATTTCTCTGTCTGGATTTCAGTCAAGTTTGTATTTACTATCATAGGCAAGGTAGATTCATCATCTAAAACTTCATACTTCAAATTCTGAGGAAGAGATTTCAACTCAATTTTTCTTACCTCGCTTACCCGTGATGTTGTCTTGTCAAGATGTTCAGCCTTCGTCTTTTGGGAGGTCATTTTTTTGGCTGAGTCCATCATCTTTTTGTAAGCCCGGGCTTCTTCATTTTCTTTAGCATTTGGACTTTCTACAAGACAGACTTCTAGTGGGTCATCTAACATCCCATAAAATACGGATTTTGATCTTCAACAACTTCATCAAAGACATCCAAACTACAGCATGAACCTCTGAAAGAGGGGTTTTTCAGACTTCGGGCTAAGTAAAATTCGATAGCGTCCTCACCAATGTTTAAGGCTAATTTTCCATTTTTGACGTCAATGACTGCTCCGGCAGTCGCAAGAAATGGTCTTCCCAGGATTATCGGTAGTTTTGTGTCCTCCTCCATCTCGAGCATGACGAAGTCGATTGGAATGAAGAAATCTCTGACCTTGATCGGAACGTCTTCCAGGATTCCTGCCAGCTTGCACACTGAGCGGTCAGCTAGTTGGAGAGAAATTGGTGTTGCCTTTACATCGCCAATGTCCAGTTTCCTGCATATAGAAAATAGCATTAAACTGACACTGGCGCCCAAATCACATAGTGCGTGTTCAAAAGAGAAATCCCCTATTTTGCATGCTATTGAAAAGCTGCCCGGATCTTTTAATTTATCTGGAAGCTTGTTTTGAATTATGGCGCTGCACTCTTTTGTTAGCACCACTGTGCCAGGTTCCTCTAGCTTCCGTCGGTTTGAAAGAATGTCCTTCAAAAATTTTGCGTACGTGGGCATCTGCGTTAAAGCTTCAAGAAAGGGGATGTTAATATACAACTTTTTCAAAATTTTCAAAAAATTTTCAAATTGTTTATCCAGCTTTGCCTTTGCCAGTCTTTGAGGGAATGGAATTCGTGGCTTATAAGGCGGTGGTGGAACTTAAGCTGGTTCACTCTCATGATTATTTTTTTCCTCATTTGATCTGTTAGGTTCGGGTACATGACTGGTAGATGCGTCAAGACTCAGGTTGGAATTAGGTACTCTCGGTTCCTCTAGTTGCTTACCACTATGAGTAGTAATTGCACTACAATTCTCTCGTGGGTTCTGTTCAGGTTGAGAAGGTAACCTACCTGCGGGTCTAGCTAGATTGGTGGCCAGGTTTGCCAATTGTATATCTACCTGTTTATTGTGGGCTTCAATAGAGTCCAGTCTAGATTACATATGACACATCATATCATTAACACTTTCATTGGTTTTGATCTGAGAAGAGATGAAAGTTGAAGTTTGGGAGATAAAATTTTCCATGATAGCTTCAAGTGAGGTCTTTTGAGGTTGTGGTGAAAATGGTCGAGGTTGGAATCCAAGTGGTGGTCTGTAGTTTGATTGTGGAACAGGATTGGGGTTGTTCCTGTAAGAGAAGTTAGGGTGCTTTCTCCAACCAGGATTGTATGTAGTGGAGTAGGGATCATTTTGTGGTCTTGGATTTTGGTTCCCTATAGCGTTAACATATTCTTGTTGGGGTTCAGAGGGTTGAGAAACACCTAACTGGAAATTAGCATGGGTGTGCCCCATAACTCCACAAATGTCACAAATAGAAGAATTAGAACTTGAATCCACATAATTGACATTCATTGAGTCCAGTTTACGAGATAATGAGTCAACCTTGGAAGCTAAAGAACTTAAGGCATCCAATTCATACTTACCTGGCACAACGGCCTTAGATGATGTACCTCGTGTTGGGGTATGCCCTTAAGGCTAATGTTTGAGGCCTTGGGATTGTATAAGTATCATGTAATAAACTCTTATGTTTATAAAAAGGCATGGTTATTATTCAGGTTGTTACCTTGTCTGCTGTAATAAGTGTACTTCTGAATAATGTCTCAAAGCTGTTCAGCTAGGCTGACAGGCTATATGTCCTTAGTCGAGATATCTTGGTGAACATGAGACAGCCTTGATATGATTGAGACTAATATGAGTGCTAATCTTATAGGATGCTTCGAGCATGGAATAAGATGTAGACTCATGGGTACATTGGATGTACTGGACAGACCCTACAGGGATATTCCATTGCTTGTCACAATGTGAATGATCCTTGTAAGCAGCAAGTGGCACATGTCCTCTGACTTGAGATCACTTGTGTTTCTAAATGATGATTGTCATTGTCTTGAGATAGTTCAATATCATTTGAAATATAATGATTATAGACTATCTTGGATGGTGAGCTTGAATCAGGTTAGGGCACTAGTGATAGACATAGGATTGCCGTCTCCTTGTTTAAGGAGTGTGATGTTCTAAAAGGCCCCCCTTATGAGATGATTGAGATAGTGTATGGCCATACCCAGATGACTATGTGCATCTGATCTAATCATGCTCATCGTATTGGAGATACAAGCTTGACATGCTTGTCCAATAAGAACATCCAGTGGCAAAGGACGCATGTATGCCTTGTGAATTGAGTCACACTTGTGCTATGGTTTGGGAGTAGTCTTGGAAGACTCTTTCCTTTATATCGGGAGACAGTGATGTGTTGCTAGATACCCCTCACTGATCGTGATAACGTAAGTTATCGTTACCGACATTTAAAGGAAACCCTCAGGGTCGCACAATTTGGTGATATGGCTTCCTTAAGTCAGATCGTGTGGACTGAATTGTTTTGGTTCAGTTTAAAGAGATTTAATCTCTGATTGTAAGTGAGATCTGGTCTGATCATGTTTAATTGATTAGAGCTTCAGATCGGTAAGCTTCGATCGAGAGAGATGATGCTAGATCGATGCGATCAGAAGCGTCAGATGATGAATGGTCAGATCTAGGACCTTGGGGTCTAATTTGATCTAGACTTAATTTATGGGCTGATTTGGTTTCGATATTGAACCAAGGATATTGAACCGGCTCATGGGTTGAGCGCTTGGTTCAAGAGGGAAAAGAGGTTGCGTTTGGTTCATGGAAACATGAATGCATGAACGCCAACTCTTTATCGTTGCCAATTTTGGAAAGTTCCAAAAGCATAACGCATATGCGTTCATGGCTTGAGGTCTCTCTAATGCTTTTCGGTTTTGTTTCTTGGGCGTGTGGTTTTCGGAACGGCTTGCTCGTGTGGAAGGCATCGTTCTTGCGCCAAGGAAGAAGAGCTCTCGAAAAGAAGGAAGCCCTTTTCATCTAATCTCCTACACACGGTTGGAAAAAGCTTGGCAATCTTGCTAGCACAAGAGTTGCGCAAGGAGGAAGCTTTCATCCCTTGTGTGTGATTTCTTTGGAGAAGATCCCTTCGATCTTTCTTCTTCCAAGCCGCACCTTCTTCATGGCTATGGTATGACCTTGTTCTATCAATTATCAAGTTGATCATATAACATGCATTATGATCTTGAAACCCTAGTTTCCGCTGCAAAGTTTCTATGCGCCACCCTTAGGGTTTCACCCCTTGCGCTCCTCCTAGAAGGGGACCCCCCCCAAGATTAAGGGGCTTACAATTGGTATCAAAGCCACTATATGTATGTTATTATGGTTGCTTGATGCATTTTGTGATCCATGATTGCGCTTACTTAGATCTAAAGATGCTTTACATGCTAGTTATACATGTTTGCGCATGTTAAAAGTATGTAGTTTGTTGTGGCGCATGTATGAAGTTAACATATGTTGGCGCATGTTTGTTGCTTACATAGTTGCGCATAATGCATGTTATAGTTTTTCTCAAAAACTCAATGAACTTGCGCGCACACTTAGATCTAAGCCCTTCCTATAATCCCTTAGATGGGTTGATGGGGTTGAAGTCACCTCTGGGGTAGATCCATTAGTCTGATCAGACCATCTGACAGCCTAGATGGATCGACCAGATGGCACCTATGCGCAAGCACGTGGTGGCCATAGGTCGATTGCATCTTAGGCGTGTAGCGAGGTCTGGTTGAGACACAAAATGAACACACTTGAGTTAGGCCCGGGGTCACACCCGCTTGCCAAAACTCATGAGGGGTGTTCAGCCCTTGGCGCATGCATGGTTGACCATTAGGTCAACTCGGGTCAGTTAGGACTCGGTGCATGCAAGGGCAGAGGATCTGACCAGATGGATGAGTGGATCCCTATCAATGGACCATTGTAAGGTTGTAGGGCACATAAGGAAATTAAAAGTGATGCCCATGGGGTTTTTCAAAATTTTAATTTCATGATTGGATCACATGCTAATTGATGCCATGATGCTTGTCTATTTATTCTTATGTGGGCTGCCCATGTTAAATGTGTGCTGTGCTGGGGCCTGCGTGCCTGGATTAAAACTTGTAAATTAATTTGTGATCTGCGAATCACTTTTTAATTAAGTTATTGTGTAATAGACCTGTGAGTCTAACTTGTCTAGATAGATCAAATGTATTTGATTAGACAAGAGCAAAGGCACACATCTCAAAGGAGCATTCAGCTGGTGGCGCACCTGAGGTGCTCTTGGCGCTAGGGCCCTAGGTTGGACCAGATGAGATGCCAAGGAGCTCAAGTGAAGACTTAAGTACTATTAAGGTCTTACTAGGGTTCATGGGCTTTTACCACATAAGATCATGCTTTCTACTTATTGCTAATAATTAGAATTGCATGTTTAAGTTTATCTTCTGCTATAGCCATAGGACATGCCTGATAGTAAGAAGATAAAAGACCGTTAAAATCCAACGCTGAAATATCAAGCTCGTAAGCCTTCTGACGCGAAACCTCACCTTTCTGACTATCGTTGGAGCCGTGTTGAACCCACTCAGTGGGCACGTCCATCTATCTTCAGACGGTGCTGGATTTCACCTGCGTGTTACAGAGTTGGGATTTATCCCCTCTCGTTGCTCAGCATAGCACGTGGTGGTCCAGGGAGTAGGTCGGGTAAGCTTGACCATGTAGGCTACATATATGGCGCATATGGTAGCACATGGAGGCAGCCATCTCTGGGATCAGAGACTGTGTTGTACCAACTCAGTTGGCACAGTCTGCTGGATTGCCAAGATGAAGGGGAATCGCACGGGTTGGCGATTGGCTGGGACAGCCTACCAGAAATTAGTGCTTGTCATCTCTGTGCATCTTATCTCGCCTGAGCGGGACGCGGAGACCAAGTATGAAATCTGGATCCCATCTCACTAAAAGAGTGTTACTCTTTCGGACTGTTTACTGGATTTTTCAGTCAGACAAAATAGTGAGAAAAGAATCTTTCTTAAGTCCTGGATTGATTCTGAACATTGATACTGACCTTGCTGTTCTTGCTTGTTGTAGATTCCTGCAGCAACGAACACCATGAGCTTCAATGTGCGATCCCTACTGGAAAGGGAGAAGTTTGCTGGGCCGAACTTCTCTGACTGGTTCGGACACCTTAAGATCGTTCTTAAGGCAGAGAGGAAACTGTATGTCCTCGAGACGGCGATACCGCCGCAGCCCGCTCCGAACGCCGCAAGGGCGGTTCGGGATGCCTACGAAAAGCACGTCAATGATAGCATTGATGTCGCTTGCCTGATGCTAGCGTCTATGACGCCACCGCTGCAGCGTCAGCATGAGGATATGTCGGCTATAGAGATTATAGCGAACCTCAAAATGCTGTATGCTGCACAGGCGAGGACAGAACGCTATAATCTGACAAAGCTCTTCTTTCAGAGCAAACTGGCTGACGGGAGCCCAGTGGGAGCTCACGTGCTCAAGATGATTGGGCACAAGGAGGCTCTGGAGAAACTGGGGCATACCATCAACCAGGAGCTTGCTGTGGACATTATTCTGCAGTCTCTTCCGCCCTCTTTCGATGCGTTCATTATCAACTTTAATATGAACAAGATCGATTGTACGCCGGCAGAGCTGCTGAATATGCTCTTGACTACTGAGGAAACTCTGAAGGGTAAGCCTTCAACCTCTGTCTTATTGGTTCCTTCAAGGAACAAGAAGAAGGGGAAGAAGGGCAAGGCCCCTGTCAAGAATTACAGCAAGGCTCTGAAACAGAAGGTGAAGCGGTCGAAGGATAACAGGTGTTTCCACTGTGGCCAGCTGGGTCACTTGAAAAAGGACTGTAAAGCGCTCCAAGGAGATAAGAGGGGAAGCATCGCTTCTGGCTCAGGTATATATGTGACTGAGGTCATGTTATCTTCTTCTACTATATCATGGGTGTTGGACACTGCATGTGGAGTTCACATTTGTTCAAATGTGCAGGAACTCAAGAGAAGAAGGCAGGTGGGACAGCATGAGGTAGACCTACGAGTTGGAAACGGGGCACGGGTTGCTGCTGTTGCTGTAGGAGACTATTTCATTTCTTTACCATCTGGCATTGTATTAGAATTAAACAATTGTTATTTTGTACCAAGTATTACCAAGAATATTATCTCTATTCCTGCTCTTGTCAGGAAAGGATTTGCCTTTGAATGCAAGATTTCAAAGTGTGTTTTGACTTATGATAATATTGTGTATGCAACTGGTTCAATTAACAGTGGGTTATTCATGTTGGACATGGAATATTCTATACAAAATGTTGATAATAAGAAAGCCAAGTATGCTGATGACAGCACCTTGCTATGGCATAGTCGTTTAGGCCATATAAACGAGAAGCGCATTAAGCGGTTGCATGATCATGGACTGCTGGGATCTTTCTCCTATGAGGAGATTGATACATGCAAAGCTTGTTTGATGGGTAAAATGACGAAGTCTCCTTTTCCTCACAAAGGTCAAAGGACTTCAGGTTTACTGGACCTTGTACACAGTGATGTGTGTGGGCCATTTAGTAAACATGCCAGAGGTGGCTATCAGTACTTCATTACCTTTACTGATGATTTCAGTAGGTATGGGTATGTCTATTTAATGAGACATAAAAGTGAATCTTTTGACAAGTTCAAAGAGTTCAAAAATGAAGTACAAAATCAGTTAGGCCGAAATATCAAGACACTTCGTTCTGATCGAGGTGGAGAATACCTGAGTCATACGTTTACTGACTATCTGAAGGAGTGTGGGATTATCTCACAGCTCACTCCACCAGGAACACCGCAGTGGAATGGTGTGTCCGAGAGGAGAAATAGAACGTTACTTGATATGGTTCGTTCTATGATGAGTCAGGCTACTCTTCCATATTCCTTTTGGGGTTTTGCACTGGAAACAGCTGCAAAGGTACTAAACCGAGTGCCATCCAAGGCAGTTTCAAAGACGCCATATGAGTTATGGTATGGGAAACAGCCTAGCTTGACATTTATCAGGATCTGGGGTTGCGAGGCTTACGTCAAAAAGCTCGCCTCTGGGAAACTAGAGAGTAGATCTGATAAATGTATCTTTGTCGGTTACCCTAAGGAAACTAAGGGTTATTATTTCTACGATCCCAAGGAGAACAAGGTATTTGTTGCTCGGACGGCCATATTCCTTGAGAAGGAGTTTCTTCTGCAAGAGGCCAGTGGGAGAGAAATAAAGCTGGATGAGAATCCAGAGGAAGGACAAAGTAGTCAAGCAGAGTTGGATGTGCCTGAGCCGGTAGATCAGGTTACTGAACAACCTAAGGCTCAAATATCACGGGAACCGCGAAGATCGGGTAGGATCCGTCGACAGCCTGAGCGCTATGACGGAGTCTACATCATTGATAATGATGAACCCCTCACTTATGCGGATGCGGTCAGTGGACCGGAGTCAGCTAGATGGCTTGAAGCTATGCGAGCCGAGATGGACTCCATGTCAGATAACCAAGTCTGGGATTTGGTTGATCCGCCTCCGGGAGTAATCCCTATAGGCTGTAAATGGATCTTCAAGAAGAAGATTGACATGGATGGTAACGTGGTTACCTATAAAGGCAGGCTAGTTGCGAAAGGATTCAAACAAATCTACGGGATAGATTATGATGAAACTTTCTCTCCTGTAGCCATGTTTAAGTCTATTCGGATTCTTTTCGCGATAGCAGCATATTACGATTATGAGATCTGGCAGATGGATGTGAAGACAGCTTTCCTTAATGGAAATCTGGATGAGGATGTGTATATGACACAACCTGAAGGTTTCACTAATCCATCAGATCGTCATAAGATATGCAAGTTGAAGAAGTCCATTTATGGACTTAAACAAGCATCTAGGAGCTGGAATATTCGTTTTGATGAATCAATCTCTGAGTTTGGTTTCATCAAGAACGAGGATGACCCGTGTGTGTACAAGAGGTTTAGTGGGAGCGTAATTACATTCCTAATCCTCTACGTCGATGATATCTTAATCATTGGAAATGATATTCCTGAACTGCATGCTGTTAAAGCATGGTTAGGAAAATGTTTCCAGATGAAAGATCTAGGAGAAGCAGCCTATGTATTAGGTGTCAAGATCTACCGGGATAGATCTAAGAGGCTTCTCGGGCTGTGCCAGAGTACTTACATCGATAAGGTCCTGGAGAGATTCCATTTAGAGAATTCTAAACGTGGATATCTTCCAGTCAGACATGGTCTGAATCTTTCGAAGAGTCAGTGTCCACAAACACAGACTGAGAAAGATGAAATGGACAATACGCCTTATGCTTCGGCTATTGGGTCCATTATGTATGCGATGTTGTGTACTCGCCCAGACGTCGCTTACGGGTTAAGCGTGACCAGTCGATTCCAAAGTAATCCAGGTTTGGCGCACTGGATTGCAGTCAAGAACATCTTAAAATATCTGCGGAGGACCAAAGATATGTTCTTGATATATGGTGGTCAGGAAGAACTCAGTATAGAGGGATATACTGACGCTTCGTTCCAGTCGGACCAGGATGATTTCCGATCGCAATCAGGCTATGTTTTTAGCTTGAATGGTGGAGCAGTGGTGTGGAAAAGTTTCAAACAGTCAACTGTTGCTGATTCCACAACAGAAGCCGAGTATGTTGCAGCCTCGGAAGCATCCAAGGAGGCAGTGTGGATTCGTAAGTTCGTGAGAGAACTTGGTGTCGTTCCTTCGAGTGCAGATCCTTTGGTTATCTTCTGTGATAACACTGGAGCAATCGCACAAGCAAAGGAACCACGGTCGCACCAGAAGTCCAAGCACATACAGAGACGGTTTCACTTGATCCGGGAGATCATTGATCGTGGCGAGATCAAGATTTGCAAGGTTCATACAGATGACAATCTGGCAGACCCGCTTACCAAGCCTCTGGCGCAGCAGAAGCATGAGAAGCACTGTAATAATATGGGTTTGAGATTTCTCAACCATTAGATTAAGTGCAAGTGGGAGATTGTTGGGGTATGCCCTTAAGGCTAATGTTTGAGGCCTTGGGATTGTATAAGTATCATGTAATAAACTCTTATGTTTATAAAAAGGCATGGTTATTATTCAGGTTGTTACCTTGTCTGCTGTAATAAGTGTACTTCTGAATAATGTCTCAAAGCTGTTCAGCTAGGCTGACAGGCTATATGTCCTTAGTCGAGATATCTTGGTGAACATGAGACAGCCTTGATATGATTGAGACTAATATGAGTGCTAATCTTATAGGATGCTTCGAGCATGGAATAAGATGTAGACTCATGGGTACATTGGATGTACTGGACAGACCCTACAGGGATATTCCATTGCTTGTCACAATGTGAATGATCCTTGTAAGCAGCAAGTGGCACATGTCCTCTGACTTGAGATCACTTGTGTTTCTAAATGATGATTGTCATTGTCTTGAGATAGTTCAATATCATTTGAAATATAATGATTATAGACTATCTTGGATGGTGAGCTTGAATCAGGTTAGGGCACTAGTGATAGACATAGGATTGCCGTCTCCTTGTTTAAGGAGTGTGATGTTCTAAAAGGCCCCCCTTATGAGATGATTGAGATAGTGTATGGCCATACCCAGATGACTATGTGCATCTGATCTAATCATGCTCATCGTATTGGAGATACAAGCTTGACATGCTTGTCCAATAAGAACATCCAGTGGCAAAGGACGCATGTATGCCTTGTGAATTGAGTCACACTTGTGCTATGGTTTGGGAGTAGTCTTGGAAGACTCTTTCTTTTATATCGGGAGACAGTGATGTGTTGCTAGATACCCCTCACTGATCGTGATAACGTAAGTTATCGTTACCGACATTTAAAGGAAACCCTCAGGGTCGCACAATTTGGTGATATGGCTTCCTTAAGTCAGATCGTGTGGACTGAATTGTTTTGGTTCAGTTTAAAGAGATTTAATCTCTGATTGTAAGTGAGATCTGGTCTGATCATGTTTAATTGATTAGAGCTTCAGATCGGTAAGCTTCGATCGAGAGAGATGATGCTAGATCGATGCGATCAGAAGCGTCAGATGATGAATGGTCAGATCTAGGACCTTGGGGTCTAATTTGATCTAGACTTAATTTATGGGCTGATTTGGTTTCGATATTGAACCAAGGATATTGAACCGGCTCATGGGTTGAGCGCTTGGTTCAAGAGGGAAAAGAGGTTGCGTTTGGTTCATGGAAACATGAATGCATGAACGCCAACTCTTTATCGTTGCCAATTTTGGAAAGTTCCAAAAGCATAACGCATATGCGTTCATGGCTTGAGGTCTCTCTAATGCTTTTCGGTTTTGTTTCTTGGGCGTGTGGTTTTCGGAACGGCTTGCTCGTGTGGAAGGCATCGTTCTTGCGCCAAGGAAGAAGAGCTCTCGAAAAGAAGGAAGCCCTTTTCATCTAATCTCCTACACACGGTTGGAAAAAGCTTGGCAATCTTGCTAGCACAAGAGTTGCGCAAGGAGGAAGCTTTCATCCCTTGTGTGTGATTTCTTTGGAGAAGATCCCTTCGATCTTTCTTCTTCCAAGCCGCACCTTCTTCATGGCTATGGTATGACCTTGTTCTATCAATTATCAAGTTGATCATATAACATGCATTATGATCTTGAAACCCTAGTTTCCGCTGCAAAGTTTCTATGCGCCACCCTTAGGGTTTCACCCCTTGCGCTCCTCCTAGAAGGGGACCCCCCCCAAGATTAAGGGGCTTACACCTCGTTGTTCTCCAGCCCATTGGTTGTGAATTAATGCCATGTCCTCCAACAAATTCATTGCATCATCAATCTTTTTATTCATGAGTACTCCACCAGTGGCTGCATCTACAGTAAGACGCATATTATAGTTAAGACCATGGTAAAATGTATGAACAATTACCCATTTTTCCAAGCCGTGGTGTGGGCATAGACGTTGAAGCTCTTTGAATCGCTCCCAAGCTTCATATAGAGATTCCCCATCTTTTTGGGTGAAACCGGTTATCTGATTTCGTAGTTGGACAGTTTTGCTCGGGGGAAAGTACTTTGAAAGAAACGCCTGAGAAAGTTGCTCCCAAGTTGTAAGCTACTCAGGTTGGAGATATAGTCTGTTTTGAGCTCTATCCCTCAGAGAGAATGGGAAGAGTCGTAGTCGTAGTGCGTCGGTAGAAACTCCATTCATTTTTGTGGTGTCGCAGAACTCCAGGAAAATCGAAAGGTGCATGTTTGGATCTTCAGAAGGTAGGCCTCCGAATTGGTTCTGCTGAACCATCGATAAGAGGGAGGGCTTTATCTCAAAATTATTAGCCTCCACTGGAGGTCGAGAAATACTTGAGTGTAGACCCTGTGCATTTGGAGCAGCAAAATCTTTCAGAGTTCTATTATCGTTCGCCATCGATAGATCGACAGAATAGGTTCAGTAATCCTCGATGCTTCTCTAGCACTTAATTCCTTCAATCGTCTTCTAAGATGGAATATCCTTTCAATTTCTTGATCAAGTTCGTACAGATCTTCAAGTCCACCTGAACGTAAACCTCTACGCATATAATAGTTAAGCTCAAATAACAAAGATAGAGAGAAAAGCTAAATTACAAAAACAAAGAAACACAAACAAAACAAAGAAACAAGAACAATCAAACAAAAACAAAGAAACAAAAGCAATAGTAAAAGAAACAAAATGTCTAGTCTACCAATTGTAAAATCTCTTCGATATTGATTGCCTGTCCCCGGCAACGGCGCCAAAACTTGATGTGTGCCATACTAACGCACAACTAACCGCAAGCGTGACGATTTTGTCGTAGTAGTACTTCAGATGTCGATCCCATAGGGACAATGATCAAGTACCAAAAGATTATGAACAAGTAGCTAGACAATTGGATCATGTAGTTTTGAGATCATGAAACGCAAAGCTAATATAACTTAAAGTAAATCTGGCTAGAGAAAGCTTCGAGGGGAGAAACAAGGGTTAATCCGGTATCAATCTAGATTGGCGTCCTACTTTCGTGGCTCACCATACCTAGATTGATCCAATGGGTTTAGAGATACTATAAAACTCCTCATACAAATCCTGCCCAATTTCTTGACAGGTCAGAGTGTGTTTGAACTAGCAGATCTAGCGTCGCAATTCACCTTTCGGTCCTTCTTGCTATGCTCGAGAAAAGAAGTTACATGATCAAGTTAATTCTAGTGATAAAATGGCATAGAATAAATAAACACAAGTAAAATTTGCATTTGCTTTGAAATAACAAGTTTGAGAATGAGATACAAACAACGAGACTACACCCTTAGTTCCGACAAAAGGATTACGCTATCATAGTGTCGTTTAAGTACAAAACAATAGAAAAAGAACAAAATATAAGAAAGACTTAAAGATAAAAGATTACAAACTCTTCTAAAAGGTTTGAAATCTTCTTCCTCCAAGCCTTTTGGAATGGATGCACAAGATAGCTTCTTCTCCCAAACTTTCTCCAAGAACTTCACACCAAGGCAAGACCCGTCGCCAATGCAAGAAGCTTTTCACCCATTTTATAGAACTGAAAACCATTTCTGAACATATTCCTTGTAAGAATTCTTAATTACCTGCGCTTTGACACCAAGAACGTTCAAAACGGAGCTATAATGAGAGAGTTATGCCACATTTAAGTTTAGGTTGCGCAAGTGAGATTATGGGTGTAATGAAGATTACGGGCATGGCTATAATGTTATCATCGATCCTCTTCAGCTCCTGAAACATCCATAAACTTGTGGGCCATTAAAAGCTCTTCGAAATGACATAAAAAACGCCCAAATCAGAGTTGTAACGGAAAAGTTATGACCTATTTATTGCAGCCCTCCAATTCACATAATGAGGATTTTGGGCATGCCTGTAATTTTGATGGAGAACTCCATTTCGTCTGAGATTTTGCAAGTGAGTTCACCTTTGACTTGACTTGAATTCTGACCATAGTATGGTATCAAAGGTCGCCAGTGTGAAGATTATGGGCTGGGTGAAATTACGTCTATACTCGTAATGTGTTCTGTCGAAGTTTTTGTCTTCCGAAAGGCTTCTTTTGAGAAAATTGAGAGCACATGCCTTTGGAATATGATTATGCTTGAATTAAGACGGATTTTCTGATAATTCAAACTAGAAATTGTGGTCATAATACAGATTATGGTCTCGGCCGTAATTCTGGAAATTAGCTCCGTTTGAAGCGAAACTTCTCGTCAGGGTTCTTGATTCACTCGGGAACATAAAAATACATCCTAATAGCTCCAAAAGTGAGTGAATTGTCCTGTATTTATCAACATGACAATAAGTGAAGCTTCTGAAGAAAATCAATAAAGTAAGCCGGAAAGAGATGTAAAAGCATGAAAATAGGTCTCGATTCACAGGTAAATATTAGTTTGAAAGACTATAAAAATATGAGACATCACTATCCTACCCATATACCAGTCTCACAAGTACCAGAGCTGTCTCATATCCACTTAGGTACATCGACTGGAGATAACCATTTGAGCACATATCCAATCTGTCTCCAGGGACATTATCATGTAAGTAGACAATCGCAGATGTAGACAAACATTGATAATGACAATGCCAGAATGATATAAATATAATAGTCAAGTAGTACAAAGATGGACCAAAACTAGGTCTCAGGGCATACATACCAACAATCTTCCACTTGCACTAAGACCTAGCGGTGGAGGAATCTCAACCCAATATCTCTAGCATGAGCATCATGCTTCTGCTATGCCAAAGCCTTGGTCAGTGGGTATGCTAGATTGTTTTCTATGTTAACTCTGCTAATCTTGACATCACCTCAGTCAATGATCTGTCTAATCAGGTGAAATCTTCTGAGTATGTGTTTAGACCTTTGATGAGACCATGGTTCCTTAGCTTGTGCAATTGCTTTATTATTGTCACAGTAGAGCTCAATGGTATCCACTGCACTTGGAACCACCTGAAGTTTAGAAATGAACTTCCTAATCCAAACGGCTTCTTTGGCTGCCACAGAAGCGGCCACATACTCAGCCTCGGTTGTAGAATCAGCTATGGTGGATTGCTTGAAGCTCTTCCAGCATACAGCACCTCCATTCATCTTGAACACATAGACGACCTGCGATTTGAAGTCGTCATGGTCAGACTGGAATGACGCATCAGTGTAGCCCTGAACACTGAGCTCTTCCTGTCCCCTGTAGACCAAGAATAGATCCTTAGTTCTTCTCAAATACTTAAGGATGTTCTTTACAGCCACCCAATGCTGTAGACCCGGATTGGATTGGTATCGGCTAGTTATGCTCACAACATAAGCCACATATGGTCTAGTACACAACATTGCATACATGATCGATCCCACTGCCGAAGCATATGGCACTCAACTCATGTCATCCCTCTCAGCCTGTGTGGTGGGACACTGGCTCTTTGAGAGAGTAAGGCCATGTCATACTTGAAGGTACCCTTTCTTGGATTGCTCCAAGTTGAACATCTTTAGGACCTTATCAATGTAGGTACTTTGACTAAGGGTCAGGAGCCTCTTGGATCTATCCCGGTAGATCCTCACGCCTAGGATATAGGTGGCCTCCCCTAAGTCCTTCATCTCGAAACACTTCCCCAACCATGTCTTCACAGACTGAAGATTAGGGATGTCATTTCCGATAAGCAGCATGTCATCGACATACAAGACCAGAAAAGTCACCAAGCTCCCACTGAATTTTCTATATACACAGGCGTCATCTTCGCTTTTGATAAAGCCATAATCTCTCACAGTTTCATCAAATCGAAGATTCCAACTTCGAAATGCTTGCTTTAATCCATAAATGGATTTCTTTAGCCTACAGACCATATTGGCTTCTACAGGATGGATGAAGCTATCAGGTTTTGTCATATACACATCCTCTGTTAGCCTCCTGTTAAGGAATGCTGTTTTAACATCCATCTACCATATCTCATAGTCATGATATGCAACTATAGTAAGCAGAATCCGAATGGATTTGATCATGGCAACTGGCGAGAAGGTTTCATCATAGTCCACCCTGTGGACTTGTTTGAATCCTTTAGCCACTAGTCTACCCTTATAGGTAACTATGTTGCCATCAATGTCAGTCTTCCTTTTGAAGACCCATTTGCACCCTATGAGTTTTACCCCATCAGGCAGCTCGACCAAATCCCAGACTTGGTTAGCTGACATGGAATCCATCTCGGATCGCATATCCACAAGCCATCTCTCGGAGTTCGGTCCACTGACCGCCTCATCATAAGTCCTAGGCTCATCCTCAATGATGAAGATCTCGTCGTGTTGACTCAGCAGTTACCCATACCTCTCAGGTGCATGACGAATCCTCCCATACCTACAAGGGACCTGTGTCTAAGCCTCAGGCTGCCCAGCAACCGGTGCAGACGGCTCAGGTTCCATCTCCTTGTCTTGTGGTTGCACTTGGACCTCGTCCAAGTCAAATTTGCTCCCACTGACTTCTTTCATGAGAAATTGTTTATCTAGAAAGATAGCACCTTGAGCAACAAAAATTTTGTTCTCGGTGGGAACATAGAAGTAGTATCCTTTAGTTTCCTTAGGATACCCCACAAAGACACATTTATCAGATCTAGGTTCTAGCTTGCTAGAATCCTGATATTTGACATAAGCCTCACATCCTCAGATCCTGATAAAAGAGAGGTTAGGGCGTCTCCCACTCCATACCTCATATGGAATCTTTGAGACACTCTTAGATAGAATGTTATTCAGTATGAGAAAAGCTGTCTCAAGTGCATGACCCCAGAATGATGGTGGTAGAGTTGCATGACTCATCATAGATCAAACCATGTCCAACAAAGTTAGATTTTTCCTCTCAGACACACCATTCCATTGTGGTGTTCCAGGAGGAGTGAGTTGGGATAGAATCCCACACTCCCTTAGATAGTCAAAGAACTCACTGCTCAGGTACTCTCCACCATGATCTGATCGAAGAGTTTTAATGGATCTTCTAAGCTCATTCTCTACTTCATTTTTGAACTCCTTGAATTTCTCAATGGATTCAGATTTATGTCTCATCAAGTAGACAAAACCATCATATCTACTGAAGTCATCAGTGAATGTAATGAAGTAGCTGTGTCCTCCTCTGGCTTGTTTATTGAATGACCCACCCACATCATTATGTATGAGAACCAATAAACCTTATGCCCTCTCACTAGTTTTGGTGAAGGGTTCCTTTGTCATTTTTCCTAATAAACAAGCTTCACATGTGTCAAATTCCTCCAAGGAACTTGAATCTAACAATCCATTTGCATGGAGTTGTTGGATGCGATTCTTGTTTATGTGGACTAACCGACAATGCCATAGGAAGGCACCAACTGAACCACTCAGTTTGGTCCTCTTACTATTTATGTTACAGATAGAGCTATTCATGTCCAAGACATACAAAGCATTGCATAATGTACCCTTCCCATAAAACATATTTGCAAATGAAAAAGAACAAAAATTCTCCTTTATTTCAAATTTAAAGCCTTTCCTTGCTAAGCAAGGAATGAATATAATGTTTTTGGTAAGTGAAGGTATATAATAGCAATTGTCTAGCTCTAACTAAAGTCCGGAAGGCAGGGAGAGAGTCAAAACTCCTACAGCAACAGTAGCAACTTGTGCCCCGTTTCCAACTCATAGGTTAATCTCTCCAGGCTGTACCGATCTACTTTTCTTGAGCCCCTGCATATTTGTACAAATATGAGCTCCACATGCGGTATCCAATACCCATGACATAGAAGTAGAAAGGTTGACTTCAGTAACATAGATACCTGAGCATGTAGACAAAGCCTAGCCTCTCTTTTTCTCATTTTGAAGTCGCACTATGTCCTTTATCATGTGAGTTGGTCCTCCAAATGAGTAGCACTTGTTATTTCTGACTCTTTCCATCTTTATCTTCAATGTCTTAGTTAAGCCTTCGGGCTCAACACATTGAATGTCTACTTTAGGAGGGTTGAGCTCAACCAATTTATCAAAGAGCTGCCTTAGATTACAAATAATCTCAAAGGCACTCTTATATTCATATTGTCCTCTTAATTCAGGTGACATATTGGTTAGCATCAAATTAGCAACCTCCAAAGTATCAGCCTGATGCTTATCATAAGCATCCTTCTCAGCCGCTACGGCCGAGCATAGAAGTGGCTTAGGAATAGGCTGCTCAAGGACATAGAGCTTCCTCTCAAGCTTGAGCACATTTCTCAAGTTCATATACCAATCTAGTAAGTTGGATCTGTTGGGGTATGCCCTTAAGCCTAATGTTTGAGGCCTTGGGAATGTATCAGTATCATGTAATAAACTGTTATGTTTATATAGGCATGGTTGTTATTCAGTTAGCTACATTGTCTGCTGCAATATATGTTCTTCTGAATAATGTCTCAAAGCTGTTCAGCTGGGCTGACATGCTGTTGTGTCCTTAGTCGATATATCTTGGTGAACATGAGACAGCCTTGATATGGTTAAGACTAATATGTGTTCTAATCTTATAGGATGCTTCGAGCATGGAATAAGATGTAGACTCATGGGTACATTGGATGTACTGGACAGACCCTACTAGGATGTTCAATTGTTTGTCGCAATGTGAATAATCTTTGAATATGACAAGTGGCACATTTCCTCTGACTTGAGATCACTTGTGTTTTCTAAATGATGATTGTCATTGTTTTGAGGTAGTTCAATATCATTTGAAACACAATGGTTATAGGCTATCTTGGATGGTGAGCTTGAGTCATGTTAGGGCACTAGTGATAGACATAGGATTGCCGTCTCCTTGTTTAAGGAGTGTGATGTTCTAAAGGGCCCCCTGGATGAGATGATTGAGAAAAGAGTATGGCCATACCCAGGTGACAGTGTTCATCTGATCTAATCATGCTCATCATATTGGAGCTACAAGCTTGACACGCTTGTCCAATAAGAATATCAAGTGGCAAAGGAATTATGCATGCCTTGTGAATTGATTCACACTTGTGCTGTGTTTTGGGTGTAGTCTTGGAAGACTTTTTCCTTTATATCGGGAGACAGTGATGTGTTGCTAGATACCCCTCACTGATCGTGATAACGTGAGTTATCGTTACCGACATTTAAAGGAAACCCTTAGGGTCGCACAATTTGATGATATGGCTTACTTAAGTCAGATCGTGTGGACTGAATTGTTTGGGTTCAGTTTAAAGGGATTTAATCTCTGATTGTGAGTGAGATCTGGTCTGATCATGTTTGATTGATTAGGGCTTGAGATCGGTAAGCTTCGATTGAGAGATTGGATGCTAGATCGATCAGATCAGAAGCATCAAGAGATTAACGGTCAGATCTGGAGCCTTAGGGTTTATTTGAGATCTAGACTAGATCATTGGCTTGATTGGTTCTTAAACCGAACCAATGTGAACCGGCTCATGAAATGAGCGCATGGTTCATGGGGAGAGGAGTTGGCGACATGTTCACTTGGCGTGAACGTTGGAGTGAAGTGTGGTGGCTATTTTTAGTAACCACGATCTCCACTTGGAGATGTTGTTCACGACCGAATAGAGTGCTCTCTATTCTCGCCTCTCACCCATATTCTCTCTCGACGTTTTCGTGTGTGGCGACGTCTTGAAGGTAGAGGAGGATTCGGCCATGAGAAGGACATCTCTTCCATCCCTTTCACTCGATCAAGGACTCCAAGGAACCTTGCTAGCACAAGGAGCACCAAGGGATAAGCGCATCTTCATCTTGTGTGCGAGACTTTGGAGAAGAGGCGATTGCATCTTTACTTCCAAGGCGCCATCTTGAAATGGTATCGGTATGAATTTATTTTCATGCATATAAAGTTGATTATTTTACATGTATGAGATCCTATGAAACCCTAGTATCCGCTGCATATCTTACTTGTGCCACCATAGGGTTTTTGCCCCCCTTTGGTTAGGGGAACCTTCAATTGGTATCAGAGCCTGGTCTATGCATGTTTTATGATTGCTTTAGCCATTTTTGTGATCCTTGTTTGCTTAGATCTATACATGCGAAATTCATCTTTAGTTGAAGCATTATATGCGAAAATTAAATATGTATAGTTGGCGCATGTTTTTGTGGCGCTTAGTTTGTTTTTGTTAAAAACATTTCACTTGCGCGATCTCACTTAGATCTAAGCACCTGCTGTAAACCCTTAAACGGGTTAGTAGGGTTGAAATCACCCCCTAGGTCAGATCCAATCAGTCTGATCAGACTATCTGACAGCCTTGATGGGTCGACTGGATAGCACCTTGGCGCAAGCTTGAGGTGGCTATAGGTCGACTGCAGACAGGCGTGTAGCGATGTCTGATTGAGACGACCCATGAACGCACCTGAGTTAGGCCCGGGGTCACACCCGCTTGCCAGACCTCAGCGTGGTCGTTCAGCCCTTGGCGCATGCATGGTTGGCCTTTTGGTCGACTCAAGTCAGTTAGGACTTGGTGCATGCAAGGGCAGTGGATCTGACTAGGTTGGATGAGTGGATCCCTATTAATGGACCGTTGTAAGGTTGTAGGGCATATAAGAAAATTAAAATTGAAGCCTATGGGGTTTTTCGAAAATTTTAATTTTTATGGATCACATGATTTTTGAATGATGCCATATGTTTGTCTATTTACTCTTATGTGGGCTGCCCATATTAATTGTGTGCTGTGCTGGGGCCTGCGAGCCTAGAATTATGGTTGTAAATTAATTATTGTGATCTGCGTATCACATTGTTTTAATTTATAAAATGTTATTGACCTGCGTGTCAATCTTGTCTAGATAGTTAAATTTGTAATTTAATTAGACAAGAGCACAAAGCACACTTGGCAGAGGCGCTTGCAGCAGTGGCTGGACTAGGTGGGAGGTCTAGGGTTCGACCCTATGACCTGGCGCAAATTCCTGGTGGGCGCACCAGAGCTGCAGATGGCGCTTGGGCCCAGGTTTGGGCCAGATGAGCAGCAAAAGGCCCTATGAAGATAAGCAAGTCAAGACTTAAGTTAAATTAAGGTCTTACTAGGGCTATGGGCTTTTACCACATAAGATTCATGCTTTCTTTTATTATTGTTTAAATATTAGAACTGCATGATTAGTTTATCTTCTGCTATCACCATAGGAATTGTATGATAGTGAAGAAGATAAAAAGACCGTTAAAATCCAACGCTAAAATATCAAGCTCGTAAGCCTTCTGACTCGAAACCTCACTGTTCTGATTATCGTTGGAGCCGTGTTGTACCCACTCAGTGGGCACGTCCATCTATCTTCAGACGGTGTGGGATTACACCTGTGTGTTACAGAGTAGGGATTTATCCCTTCTCGTTGCTCAGCATAGCACATGGTGGTCCAGGGAGTAGGTCGGGTCAGCTTGACCATGTAGGCTACATATGTGGCGCATATGGTAGCACATGGAGGCAGCCATCTGTGGGATCAGAGACTGTGTTGTACCAACTCAGTTGGCACAGTCTGCTGGATTGCCCAGATGAAGGGGAATCGCACGGGTTGGCGATCGGCAGGGACTGCCTACCGGAGATTAGTGCTTGTACTCTCTGTGCATCTTATCTCGCCTGAGCGGGACGCGGAGACCAAGTATGAAATCCGGATCCCATCTCACTAAAAGAGTGTCTACTCTTTCGGACTGTTTAATGGATTTTTCAGTCAGATAAAATAGTGAGAAAAAGAATCTTTCTTAAGTCCTGATTGATTCTTAACATTGATACTGACCTTGCTGTTCTTGCATTGTTGTAGATACCTGCAGCAACGAACACCATGAACTTCAATGTGCGATCCCTACTGGAAAGGGAGAAGTTTGCTGGGCCGAACTTCTCCGACTGGTTCGGACACCTTAAGATCGTTCTTAAGGCAGAGAGGAAACTGTATGTCCTCGAGACGGCAATACCGCCTCAACCCGCTCCGAACGCCGCAAGGGCGGTTCGGGAAGCCTATGAAAAGCACGTCAATGATAGCATTGATGTCGCTTGCCTGATGCTAGCGTCTATGACGCCACCGCTGCAGCGTCAGCATGAGGATATGTCGGCTATAGAGATGATAGCGAACCTCAAGATGCTGTATGCTGCACAGGCGAGGACAGAGCGCTATAATCTGACAAAGCTTTTCTTTCAGAGCAAACTGGCTGAAGGGAGCCCAGTGGGAGCTCACGTGCTCAAGATGATTGGGCACAAGGAGGCTCTAGAGAAACTGGGGCATACCATCAACCAGGAGCTTGCTGTGGATATTATTCTACAGTCTCTCCCGCCTTCATTCGACGCGTTCATTATTAACTTTAATATGAACAAAATCGATTGTACTCCGGCAGAGCTGCTGAATATGCTCCTCACTACTGAGGAGACTCTGAAGGGAAAGCCTTCGACCTCTGTCTTAATGGTTCCTTCTAGGAACAAGAAGAAGGGGAAGAAGGGCAAGACCCCTGTCAAGAGCTACAGCAAGGCTCTGAAGCAGAAGGTTAAGCGGTCCAAGGAATACAGGTGTTTCCACTGTGGCCAGCTGGGTCACTGGAAAAAGGACTGTAAAGCGCTCCAAGGAGATAAGAGGGGAAGCATCGCTTCTGGCTCAGGTATATTCGTGACTGAGGTCATGTTTTCTTCTTCTATATCATGGGTGTTGGACACTGCATGTGGAGTTCACATTTGTTCAAATGTACAAGAACTCAAGAGAAGAAGGCAGGTGGGACAGCATGAAGTGGACCTACGCGTTGGAAACGGGGCACGGGTTGCTGCTGTTGCTGTAGGAGACTATTTCATTTCTTTACCATCTGGACTTGTATTGGAACTAAACAGTTGTTATTTTGTTCCCAGTATTACTAAAACTATTATCTCCATTCCTGCTCTTGTCAGGAAGGGTTTTTCCTTTGAATGCAATATTTCAAAGTGTGTTTTATCTTATGATAATATTGTTTATGCAACTGGTTCAATTAGCAATGGGTTATACATGTTGGACATGGAATGTTCTATACAGAAAATTGATATTAAGAAAGCCAAGAATACTGATGACAGCACCTTGCTATGGCATAGTCGTTTAGGCCATATTAACGAGAAACGCATTAAGCGGTTGCATGATCATGGACTGCTGGGATCATTCTCCTACAAGGAGACTGATACATGCAAAGCTTGTTTAATGGGTAAAATGACAAAGTCACCTTTTCCTAACAAAGGACAAAGGGCTTCAGGTTTACTTGACCTTATACACACTGATGTGTGTGGGCCATTTAGTAAACATGCCAGAGGTGGCTATCAGTACTTCATTACCTTTACTGATGATTTCAGTAGATATGGGTATGTCTTTCTAATGAGACATAAAAGTGAATCTTTTGACAAGTTCAAAGAGTTCAAGAATGAAGTACAAAATCAGCTAGGCCGAAATATCAAGGCACTTCGTTCTGATCGAGGTGGTGAATACCTAAGTCATGCGTTTACTGACTATTTGAAGGAGTGTGGGATTATCTCACAGCTCACTCCGCCAGGAACACCGCAATGGAATGGTGTGTCCGAAAGGAGAAATAGAACGTTACTTGATATGGTTCGTTCTATGATGAGTCAGGCTGCTCTACCCTACTCCTTTTGGGGTTTTGCACTGGAAACAGCTGCAAAGGTACTAAACCGAGTGCCATCCAAGGCAGTTTCTAAGACGCCATATGAGTTATGGTATGGAAAACAGCCAAGCTTGACATTTATTAGGATCTGGGGCTGCGAGGCTTACGTTAAAAAGCTCGCCTCTGGGAAACTAGAGAGCAGATCTGACAAATGTATCTTTGTCGGTTACCCTAAGGAAACTAAGGGTTATTATTTCTACGATCCCAAAGAGAACAAGGTTTTTGTTGCTCGGACGGCCATATTTCTTGAGAAGGAGTTTCTTCTGCAAGAGGCCAGTGGGAGAGAAATAAAACTGGATGAGAATCCAGAGGAAGGACAAAGTGCTCAAGCAGAATTGGATGAGCATGAGCCAGTAGATCAGGTAATTCAACAACCTGAGGCTCAGATATCACGGGAACCGCGAAGATCGGGAAGGATCCGTCGACAGCCTGAGCGCTATGACAGAGTCTACATCATTGATAATGATGAACCCCTCACTTATGCGGATGCGGTCAGTGGACCGGAGTCAGCGAGATGGCTTGAAGCTATGCGCGCCGAGATGGACTCCATGTCAGATAACCAAGTTTGGGATTTGGTTGATCCGCCTCCGGGAGTTATCCCTATTGGCTGTAAATGGATCTTCAAGAAGAAGATTGACATGGATGGTAACGTGGTTACCTATAAAGGCAGGCTAGTTGCGAAAGGTTTCAAACAAATCTACGGGATAGATTATGATGAAACTTTCTCACCTGTAGCTATGTTTAAGTCTATTCGGATTCTTTTCGCGATAGCTGCATATTATGATTATGAGATCTGGCAGATGGATGTGAAAACAGCTTTCCTTAATGGAAATCTGGATGAGGATGTGTATATGACACAACCAGAAGGTTTCACTAATCCATCAGATCGTCATAAGATATGCAAGTTAAAGAAGTCCATTTATGGACTTAAGCAAGCATCAAGAAGCTGGAATATTCGTTTTGATGAATCAGTCACGGAATTCGGTTTCATCAAGAATGAGGATGACCCGTGTGTATATAAGAGGTTTAGTGGGAGCATAATTACTTTCCTAGTCCTCTACGTCGATGATATCTTGATCATTGGAAATGACATTCCTGAAATGCATGCTGTGAAGGCATGGTTAAGGAAATGTTTCCAGATGAAAGATTTAGGAGAAGCAGCCTATGTATTAGGTGTGAAGATCTACAGGGATAGATCTAAGAGGCTTCTCGGGCTGTGCCAGAGTACTTACATCGATAAAGTCCTGGAAAGATTTCATTTAGAGAATTCTAAACAAGGATATCTTCCAGTCAGACATGGTCTGAGTCTTTCGAAGAGTCAGTGTCCACAAACACAGACTGAGAAAGATGAAATGGACAATATGCCTTATGCTTCGGCTATTGGATCCATTATGTATGCGATGTTGTGTACTCGCCCAGACGTCGCTTACGGGTTAAGCGTGACCAGTCGTTTCCAAAGTAATCCAGGTCAGGCACACTGGATTGCAGTCAAGAACATTTTAAAATATCTGCGGAGGACCAAAGATATGTTCTTGATATATGGTGGTCAGGAAGAACTCAGTATTGAAGGATATACTGACGCTTCGTTCCAGTCTGACCAGGATGATTTCCGATCGCAATCAGGCTATGTTTTTAGCTTGAATGGAGGAGCAGTGGTGTGGAAGAGTTTCAAACAGTCAACTGTTGCTGATTCCACAACAGAAGCCGAGTATGTTGCAGCCTCGGAAGCATCCAAGGAGGCAGTGTGGATTCGTAAGTTCGTGAGAGAACTTGGTGTCGTTCCTTCGAGTGCAGATCCTTTGGTTATCTTCTGTGATAACACTGGAGCAATCGCACAAGCAAAGGAACCACGGTCGCACCAGAAGTCCAAGCACATACAGAGACGGTTTCATTTGATCAGGGAGATCATAGATCGTGGCGAGATCAAAATCTGCAAGGTTCATACAGATGACAATCTGGCAGACCCGCTTACCAAGCCTCTGGCGCAGCAGAAGCATGAGAAGCACTGTAATAATATGGGTTTGAGATTTCTCAACCATTAGATTAAGTGCAAGTGGGAGATTGTTGGGGTATGCCCTTAAGCCTAATGTTTGAGGCCTTGGGAATGTATCAGTATCATGTAATAAACTGTTATGTTTATATAGGCATGGTTGTTATTCAGTTAGCTACATTGTCTGCTGCAATATATGTTCTTCTGAATAATGTCTCAAAGCTGTTCAGCTGGGCTGACATGCTGTTGTGTCCTTAGTCGATATATCTTGGTGAACATGAGACAGCCTTGATATGGTTAAGACTAATATGTGTTCTAATCTTATAGGATGCTTCGAGCATGGAATAAGATGTAGACTCATGGGTACATTGGATGTACTGGACAGACCCTACTAGGATGTTCAATTGTTTGTCGCAATGTGAATAATCTTTGAATATGACAAGTGGCACATTTCCTCTGACTTGAGATCACTTGTGTTTTCTAAATGATGATTGTCATTGTTTTGAGGTAGTTCAATATCATTTGAAACACAATGGTTATAGGCTATCTTGGATGGTGAGCTTGAGTCATGTTAGGGCACTAGTGATAGACATAGGATTGCCGTCTCCTTGTTTAAGGAGTGTGATGTTCTAAAGGGCCCCCTGGATGAGATGATTGAGAAAAGAGTATGGCCATACTCAGGTGACAGTGTTCATCTGATCTAATCATGCTCATCATATTGGAGCTACAAGCTTGACACGCTTGTCCAATAAGAATATCAAGTGGCAAAGGAATTATGTATGCCTTGTGAATTGATTCACACTTGTGCTGTGTTTTGGGTGTAGTCTTGGAAGACTTTTTCCTTTATATTGGGAGACAGTGATGTGTTGCTAGATACCCCTCACTGATCGTGATAACGTGAGTTATCGTTACCGACATTTAAAGGAAACCCTTAGGGTCGCACAATTTGATGATATGGCTTACTTAAGTCAGATCGTGTGGACTGAATTGTTTGGGTTCAGTTTAAAGGGATTTAATCTCTGATTGTGAGTGAGATCTGGTCTGATCATGTTTGATTGATTAGGGCTTGAGATCGGTAAGCTTCGATTGAGAGATTGGATGCTAGATCGATCAGATCAGAAGCATCAAGAGATTAACGGTCAGATCTGGAGCCTTAGGGTTTATTTGAGATCTAGACTAGATCATTGGCTTGATTGGTTCTTAAACCGAACCAATGTGAACCGGCTCATGAAATGACCGCATGGTTCATGGGGAGAGGAGTTGGCGACATGTTCACTTGGCGTGAACGTTGGAGTGAAGTGTGGTGGCTATTTTTAGTAACCACGATCTCCACTTGGAGATGTTGTTCACGACCGAATAGAGTGCTCTCTATTCTCGCCTCTCGCCCATATTCTCTCTCGACGTTTTCGTGTGTGGCGACGTCTTGAAGGTAGAGGAGGATTCGGCCAAGAGAAGGACATCTCTTCCATCCCTTTCACTCGATCAAGGACTCCAAGGAACCTTGCTAGCACAAGGAGCACCAAGGGATAAGCGCATCTTCATCTTGTGTGCGAGACTTTGGAGAAGAGGCGATTGCATCTTTACTTCCAAGGCGCCATCTTGAAATGGTATCGGTATGAATTTATTTTCATGCATATAAAGTTGATTATTTTACATGTATGAGATCCTATGAAACCCTAGTATCCGCTGCATATCTTACTTGTGCCACCATAGGGTTTTTGCCCCCCTTTGGTTAGGGGAACCTTCAGGATCCAACCAACTTATCCCTGTCTAGGGTAGATCACAGTGACCATCTACCATTGTTCACAGCCATTGTTCTACAACAACCAAGAAATAACAGATTAGCACTACTTCAAATCATTTAAACTGGACTTGTTTTAAATGATTATGGCTCCCACTATTTTAATTGAATTGACAACCCACAAAGTCAATCGGGAAATACGGGATTTCCTAGTGAGATGATATCATTATTCCACATAGGGCTTCGCATCCCATGAGGGTGGGATGAGATGCACAAAGTGACCCATGCTTCTTAAGGTGGGCACGCCGACCGATTGCTCTAAGCAACTCCCCTTATTGAGACAATCTAGGCACTTCATGTCCAGCGAGGGTTGGATACAACATGAAACCCTAACCTCTCAATGATGCCTCTAGAGTTTCATCATGTGCCCAGCATATATGAAAATCTAGTCAAGTCCATCCCTAACCGTTATGCCCAGGGCCAACAAGTTTCCTTGTGAAGGCACACCCCGATAAACTGAACTGGGGAAACCATTGTCATCACACACCTTCTAAAGATAAGTGGGTGTGTCCCACGAGGGCGGGAAACAGTTCACAACACCACTGATCGATAGCTTGATGAGGGCTACGCGTTAGAAGGCGTCTAGACTTGATATTTTGATTGAGGGTTTTTGAGGTCTCATCATTTTAGTTTTATCTTATGTCTAACATTACAGGCATGCAATGCTATAGTGATAACATAATGATAAAACATCACAGGCATGCTTTAGCTTTTGTAAAGAAAGTAATAAAAGGATGATGTGATCATAGCCTATTCAAGACATTGAACCAGCCCATACCAAAAAGGAGGTTCAACTCTTGACTTAGGACTCAAGCCCCTAAAACTAGACCTAGACTAGCCGACCTCTAGCTTGGTCTTCAATGTTGGCTCTAAGGTCCTCCTTTCTATGGTTTAGCTCTCAAACCCTAGAGGTACTTTCAGGGAGACCCTAGAAGCACTCATAGGTTCGGCCAATGCCATGGATCCTCCTCCAAGGAAGATGTGCCACCTTGCAAGCCACAAGAGGGATAGCACACAAGCACAAGGCTCGGCCAAACCCATACTTGCGCCCCCATGCAAGGATGCGCCACCTTTGATGAAGCTTGTTGCGCCACCATACAAGGTGCGCAAGCTTCATGCATGCGCCATGCTCCAAATAGATGCGCCACCCTAATCTTCTTCTTAGATAAAAGCAAAAAGAAAAGCGGCACGCATGCCTCACAAGGATACATCACAAGCATGCTAAGGGGCTTGACATATGACCACAAACATCAGGCACAAACTAGGTATTTACACATGCAATTCTACATGCTCATGAAAAATTCAAAATTTGAAATTTTAGTTTCTCATAAAACAAGTCTCCTTTCCTCATCTTCTTATCACAAATCTTTTGGTTATTGCAATTAACTTTTCATGATGATTTCATAGATCCTATCGGTTGGCAATTTTGTCAGATCAAGAGACCCAGCCAGTCCGTAGACACAATGCCCATCTTACTTGACAAAACTACATGCGCCTTTGATCTTAAATCATGCGCCATGTGATCATGCAATTTGCAAAAATTGAAACATGGCATGTGAGCATGGAAGAGCATGAAAGTACAACGTTCGAGGCTCGGAAGTCGCTTTGATACCACTGTTGGGAAACCCCAGGGATATTTTACAATTTTACACAGAGATTACATTTACATAGCAGAAGAATATCCCCGAAACAGGCCGGCCCCAAAAACCCAGTGAAGATCGTCTTGCGAGGGGGTCGACACGATAAGATAGAAAATACATTAGGAGCAAGACGAGGCCGATGTCGAGGTAGGCGCCCAAGCGTGCGCCCTCTGCAGTCTCAGACATACGGATTCCTTGAGTTCTTTTCTTCCATCCCAGGTGCTAGCCTTGGGAAGAAGATCCAAGCCGTAGTCACCTTCCTCTATCACTAGCGCCAATCACCAAGCAGTAGAGGCGCCAAGAGAAGGAGAGGAATGGAGAAGCCGCCAAGTCCTTGAGATCCTTGCACCAACAGGGAAGGAGAAGGAAAGCTTGCGGCTTGATGGAAGAAAACTTTCGCCAAGGCCTCTTGCGCTCTCGCCCCTATACCCTTGCTTACGTCAATTGATAATTGCTCAAGGGGCTCACACATGCATCTATTATATAGATGCAAGAAGCAGCAATGCAAGAGGTGAGGGTGGCGCAAATTCCATGAAGATATGCGGCTTGGGTTAGGGTTTGGATCAATTAGCGTTTAGAGTTTTGGCAAGTCTCCAAGACTTTACCACAAACCTTTCCTAATCTCCCATATATGCCAAGGACCTTCCTAAGAAGTCCTCCAAGCCATATCAGCCCCTAGACTTGCCTAAGGGGCAAGCTTACCATCAAGGAACAAAGGGGGAGGCGCCCTTTACTTCCTAATGAAGCAAAGTCACCCACTCCACCCCATTATGCCCCTAGGCGCCAATGGGGTGGAGACTTCTCCCCTGTTGGTGTATATGCCCTAGGACCTGTGGCTGGTCCGATATGAGTCACATTCATTTGTGATATACATCCTGGCATGGTCGTTGTTATGCCTTTTGTACATCTGCGTCATATGTACATTTGCATATACAATGTCTCTGGAGATAGATTCTATTTAATCTCAAAGAATAATCCCAGGTCAAGTGTTATAGTGGATAAGGGACAGCTATGATACACTTGAGACTGATATATGCGCTGGTTGAGATTGGGTTGCTAACGCAGGCATATGGGTATATCAAGGGAGATATACTGGATCGACCCACCATGAGGATTTGACTTGGTGTCACAGGTCAAATATCACAGCGACAGAAATTTACTCGTCCTGAACTTGAGGGCATTGATATCTCTATATGGTAAGAGATGTACTTTGATACATCCTAATGCTCCGCGTAACAAGGGAGTCATAACAGTTGTCATTGGTTATATCTTGAGCCATATGAGAGATTCAATGTGCCAATAGGGGATTTGCCCCTTCCTTGCGAGGAAGTTTGATGTCCATGGGCCCCTACATGGTGCATGACTAAAAGCGTGTGGCCACACCCATGTTAAGCCTGAATAGAGTCATGACCATTGATGTTGGAATAAACAAGTGTGACACACTTGTCCGACTTGGATAATCAGTCTAGCAAAAGGACTAGGGTGTACATGTATCTTGTAGCAGTTTTAGAGGATGTCAATGACGACTCCATTCTGAGGACTTGGGTAGCAATGATGTACTGCTAGGTGCCACTCATTGCTTGTGATGATGTTATCACTGCCAACGTCTGAGGAACCTACAGGGTCGCACACCTAGACACTAGAGATATCGTATTGATCGAATTGCCTATGATCGAGTCATTTGGTTGATTCGAGTCAGTTTGGGAGTCCGATGCATCGCGGATGCATCTGATGAGTTAGAGATTATCTTTTGGGATGATGTTGCATTTTGACTTCAGTTGACCCCGGTTGACCTTCGGGTGACCACGTTTGACCTCGATGGACTAGGTTCAGTCGAGTGATCAAATATTAGGTTTAAGCTCTAGTTTTGTTCGGAGGCCTTTTGCGATTGATTTAAACGTAACATGGGGGCCCGCGACTTAAGTGTTAAATTGAATATTTATATTCAATTAATGCACAACTTAAGTCATGGGGGCCACACACAACTTAAGTGAATATTTATATTAGATATATTCATCACTTAAGTTGCGGATCCGCATCCATTAAGAGATAATGGATCTAGGTGCTTATTAATTATGAAAATTCGTAATTAAATATAGTCCTAGCCGAAATCATCCATATAACTCATAAAACCTAGCCGTACACCTAAAAATCTCTTCTCCATGGCGACCACATGCAAGGAGGTGTCGCCTACCTCTATGGATGACAAGTCTCATCCCCTCTAGGTGCATGAGACCACCTTGGAGTTTCTTCCTTTCTCCATGGCGCATCCTTTGGAGGGATTGGCGCAAGAGGAGATGATATCTCCTTCTCCATGGCGCCTCCAAGAGAGAAGTGGCGCCACCTTCTGTAGGGTCCCCTTCAAGGGGGAGCGCAAACCTGATGCAATCCCTTTCAAGAGGGGGGCGAAAACACTAAGGGGTGGCGCATAAAATTACAAGCGGAAGCATGTGTTTTCAACGATCTTAGCATGAGCATATGATCAACTTGAATGAGTTTAGATCTATACCATAGCCATAGAGTTGGAGGTCGGCTTGGAAGAAGAGATCGAATAGGGGTCTCCTCCACAAGATGCGCACACAAGATGAGAAGTGGCCTTTCTTCTTGTTGCTCCTTGTGCTAGCAAGGACTTCAAGTGCACTTGTCGCGTGAAGGAGATGAAGGATGAACTTGGCGTGGATGAACTCTTCCTTGTCCTCGTCCAAACTCACCACACCGAAAGCAAGCAGCAATCGTTGAGAAGAGACAAGCGTTTTTTTTCATCCAAGTGAGGCGTTGAAGAACCATTTCCGAAACCTCCATTCCCAAAATGGTAAGTCATCACTTCAAACGTTCATGTCTAATGAACCAAAACAAAACGCCAATTCGATTGAACCATGCGTTCACATATGTGAACCGGTTCAATTGAATTCGGTCCAATTGAATTCGGTTTAAAGACTAAATTGAACCAAGCCAAGCAATGGTCTAAATCTCATCTGAACCATGAAGGTTCGATATCTAACCGTACATCCCTTGATGCCTTTGATCTCACCGATCTAGCATCACTACTCTCGATCGAAGCTTACCGATCTCAAGCCCTAATCAATCAAACATGATCAGGCTAGATCTCACTTACAATCAGAGTTTAAACTCCTTTAAACTGAACCAAAACAATTCAGTCCACACGATCTGACTCAAGAAAGCCATGTCATCAATTTGTGCGACCCTGAGGGTTTCCTTTAAATGTCGGTAACGATAACTTACGTTATCACGATCAGTGAGGGGTATCTAGCAACACATCACTGTCTCCCGATATAAAGGAAATAGTCTTCCAAGACTACACCCAAACCATGGCACAAGTGTGAATCAAACTCACAAGGCATGCATGTTTCCTTTGCCACTGGATGTTCTTATTGGACAAGCATGTCAAGCCTGTAACTCCAATACGATGAGCATGATTAGATCAGATGAACATAGTCATCTGGGTATGGCCATACACTTTCTCAATCATCTCATATAAGGGGGGCCCCTTTAGAACATCACACTCCTTAAACAAGGAGACGGCAATCCTTTATCTATCACTAGTGCCCTAACCTGACTCAAGCTCACCATCCAAGATAGTCTATAATCATTATATTTCAAATGATATTGAACTACCTCAAAACAATGACAATCATCATTTAGAAACACAAGTGATCTCAAGTCAAAGGAAATGTGCCACTTGCTGCTATCAAGGATTATTCACATTGTGACAAACAATTGAATATCCTAAAAGGGTCTGTCCAGTACATCCAATGTACCCATGAGTCTACATCTTATTCCATGCTCGAAGCATCCTATAAGATTAGAACACATATTAGTCTTAACAATATCAAGGCTGTCTCATGTTCACCAAGATATCTCGACTAAGGACTTATAGCCTGTCAGCCTAGCTGAACAGCTTTGAGACATTATTCAGAAGTACACTTATTACAGCAGACAAGGTAACAACCTGAATAATAACCATGCCTTTTATAAACATAAGAGTTTATTACATGATACTTTTACAATCCCAAGGCCTCAAACATTAGCCTTAAGGGCATACCCCAACAATCTCCCACTTGCACTTAATCTAATGGTTGAGAAATCTCAAACCCATATTATTACAGTGCTTCTCATGCTTCTGCTGCGCCAGAGGCTTGGTAAGCGGGTCTGCCAGATTGTCATCTGTATGAACCTTGCAAATCTTGATCTCGCCTCGATCAATGATCTCCCGGATCAAGTGAAACCGTCTCTGTATGTGCTTGGACTTCTGGTGCGACCGTGGTTCCTTTGCTTGTGCAATTGCTCCAGTGTTATCACAGAAGATAACCAAAGGATCTGCACTCGAAGGAACGACACCAAGTTCTCTCACGAACTTACGAATCCACACTGCCTCCTTGGATGCTTCCGAGGCTGCAACATACTCGGCTTCTGTTGTGGAATCAGCAACAGTTGACTGTTTGAAACTCTTCCACACCACTGCTCCACCATTCAAGCTAAAAACATAGCCTGATTGCGATCGGAAATCATCCTGGTCCGACTGGAACGAAGCGTCAGTATATCCTTCAATACTGAGTTCTTCCTGACCACCATATATCAAGAACATATCTTTGGTCCTCCGCAGATATTTTATAATGTTCTTGACTGCAATCCAGTGCGCCAAACCTGGATTACTTTGGAATCGACTGGTCACGCTTAACCCGTAAGCGACGTCTGGGCGAGTACACAACATCGCATACATAATGGACCCAATAGCCGAAGCATAAGGCGTATTGTCCATTTCATCTTTCTCAGTTCGTGTTTGTGGACACTGACTCTTCGAAAGATTCAGACCATGTCTGACTGGAAGATATCCACGTTTAGAATTCTCTAAATGGAATCTCTCCAGGACTTTATCGATGTAAGTACTCTGGCACAGCCCGAGAAGCCTCTTGGATCTATCCCGGTAGATCTTCACACCTAACACATAGGCTGCTTCTCCTAAATCTTTCATCTGGAAACATTTTCCTAACCATGCTTTAACAGCATGCAGTTCAGGAATATCATTTCCAATGATTAAGATATCATCGACGTAGAGGATTAGGAATGTAATTACGCTCCCACTAAACCTCTTATAAACACACGGGTCATCTTCGTTCTTGATGAAACCAAACTCAGAGATTGATTCATCAAAACGAATGTTCCAGCTTCTAGATGCTTGTTTCAGTCCATAAATGGACTTCTTTAACTTGCATATTTTATGACGATCTGATGGATCAGTGAAACCTTCCGGTTGTGTCATACACACATCCTCATCCAGATTTCCATTAAGGAAAGCTGTTTTCACATCCATCTGCCAGATCTCATAATCGTAATATGCAGCTATTGCGAAAAGAATCCGAATAGACTTAAACATGGCTACAGGAGAGAAAGTTTCATCATAATCTATCCCGTAGATTTGTTTGAAACCTTTCGCAACTAGCCTGCCTTTATAGGTAACTACGTTACCATCCATGTCAATCTTCTTCTTGAAGATCCATTTACAGCCTATTGGGATTACTCCCGGAGGCGGATCAACCAAATCCCAGACTTGGTTATCTGACATGGAGTCCATCTCGGCTCGCATAGCATCAAGCCATCTAGCTGACTCCGGTCCACTGACCGCATCCGCATAAGTAAGGGGTTCATCATTATCAATGATGTAGACTCCGTCATAGCGCTCAGGCTGTCGACGGATCCTTCCCGATCTTCACGGTTCCCGTGATATCTGAGCCTCAGGTTGTTCAATAACCTGATCTACCGGCTCAGGCTCATCCAACTGTGCTTGACTACTTTGTCCTTCATCTGGATTCTCATCCAGTTTTATTTCTCTCCCACTGGCCTCTTGCAGAAGAAATTCCTTCTCAAGAAATATGGCAGTCCGAGCAACAAATACCTTGTTCTCTTTGGGATCGTAGAAATAATAACCCTTAGTTTCCTTAGGGTAACCGACAAAGATACATTTCTCAGATCTGCTCTCCAGTTTCCCAGAGGCGAGCTTTTTGACATAAGCCTCGCAACCCCAGATCCTGATAAATGTCAAGCCAGGCTGTTTCCCATACCATAACTCATATGGCGTCTTAGAAACTGCCTTGGATGGCACTCGGTTTAGTACCTTTGCAGCTGTTTCCAGTGCAAAACCCCAAAAGGAGTATGGAAGAGTGGCCTGACTCATCATAGAACGAACCATATCAAGTAACGTTCTATTTCTCCTCTCGGACACACCATTCCATTGCGGTGTTCCTAGCGGAGTGAGCTGTGAGATAATCCCACACTCTTTTAGATAGTCAGTAAACGCATGACTTAGGTATTCACCACCTCGATCAGAACGAAGTGCCTTGATATTTTGGCCTAACTGATTTTGTACTTCATTTTTGAACTCTTTGAACTTGTCAAAAGATTCACTCTTATGTCTCATTAAATAGACATATCCATACCTACTGAAATCATCAGTAAAGGTAATGAAGTACTGATAGCCACCTCTGGCATGTTTACTAAATGGCCCACACACATCACTGTGTATAAGGTCAAGTAAACCTGAAGCCCTTTGACCTTTATTAGGAAAAGGTGACTTCGTCATTTTACCCATCAAACAAGCTTTGCATGTATCAATCTCCTCATAGGAGAATGATCCCAGCAGTCCATGATCATGCAACCGCTTAATGCGCTTCTTGTTAATATGGCCTAAACGACTATGCCATAGCAAGGTGCTGTCATCAGCATACTTGGCTTTCTTATTATCAATGTTTTGTATAGAATTTTCCATGTCCAACATGAATAACCCATTGTTAATTGAACCAGTTGTATACACAATATTATCTAGAGATAAAACACACCTTGAAATATTGCATTCAAAGGCAAATCCTTTCCTGACAAGAGCAGGAATAGAGATAATATTCTTGGTGATACTCGGTACAAAATAACAATTGTTTAATTCCAATACAATGCCAGATGGTAAAGAAATGAAATAGCCTCCTACAGCAACAGCAGCAACCCGTGCCCCGTTTCCAACGCGTAGGTCTACTTCATGCTGTCCCACCTGCCTTCTTCTCTTGAGTTCCTGTACATTTGAACAAATGTGAACTCCACATGCAGTGTCCAACACCCATGAAATAGAAGAAGATGAAACCATGACTTCCGTCACGTAAATACCTGAGCCAGAAGCGATGCTTCCCCTCTTATCTCCTTGGAGCGCTTTACAGTCCTTTTTCCAGTGACCCAGCTGGCCACAGTGGAAACACCTGTTGTCCTTCGACCGCTTCTCCTTCTGTTTCAGTGCCTTACTGTAGTTCTTGACAGGGGCCTTGCCCTTCTTCCCCTTCTTCTTGTTCCTAGAAGGAACCATTAAGACAGAGGTTGAAGGCTTGCCCTTCAGAGTTTCCTCAGTAGTCAAGAGCATATTCAGCAGCTCTGCCGGCGTACAATCGATTTTGTTCATATTAAAGTTAATGATGAACGCATCGAAAGAGGGCGGGAGAGACAGCAGAATAATATCTACAGCAAGCTCCTGGTTGATGGTATGCCCCAGTTTCTCCAGAGCCTCCTTGTGCCCAATCATCTTGAGCACGTGAGCTCCCACTGTGCTCCCTTCAGCCAGTTTGCTCTGAAAGAAGAGCTTCGTCAGATTATAGCATTCTGTCCTCGCCTGTGCAGCATACAGCATCTTGAGGTTCGCTATAATCTCTATAGCCGACATATCCTCATGCTGACGCTGCAGCGGTGGCGTCATAGACGCTAGCATCAGGCAAGCGACATCAATGCTATCATTGACGTGCTTTTCACAGGCTTCCCGAACCGCCCTGGCGGCGTTCGGAGCGGGCTGCGGCGGTATCGCCGTCTCGAGGACATACAGTTTCCTCTCTGCCTTAAGAACGATCTTAAGGTGTCCGAACCAGTCAGAGAAGTTCAGCCCAGCAAACTTCTCCCTTTCCAGTAGGGATCGCACATTGAAGCTCATGGTGTTCGTTGCTGCAGGAATCTACAACAAGCAAGAACAGCAAGGTCAGTATCAATGTTCAGAATCAATCCAGGACTTAAGAAAGATTCTTTTCTCACTATTTTGTCTGACTGAAAAATCCAGTAAACAGTCCGAAAGAGTAACACTCTTTTAGTGAGATGGGATCCAGATTTCATACTTGGTCTCCGCGTCCCGCTCAGGCGAGATAAGATGCACAGAGATGACAAGCACTAATTTCTGGTAGGCTGTCCTAGCCAATCGCCAACCCGTGCGATTCCCCTTCATCTGGGCAATCCAGCAGACTGTGCCAACTGAGTTGGTACAACACAGTCTCTGATCCCACAGATGGCTGCCTCCATGTGCTACCATATGCGCCACATATGTAGCCTACATGGTCAAGCTGACCTGACCTACTCCCTGGACCACCACGTGCTATGCTGAGCAACGAGAAGCGATAAATCCCTTCTCTGTAACACGCAGGTGAAATCCAGCACCGTCTGAAGATAGATGGACGTGCCCACTGAGTGGGTACAACACGGCTCCAACGATAGTCAGAACGGTGAGGTTTCGCGTCAGAAGGCTTTCCGAGCTTGATATGTTAGCGTTGGATTTTAACGGTCTTTTATCTTCTTACTATCAGGCAAATCCTATGGCTATAGCAGAAGATAAACTCATGCAGTTCTAATTATATAAGCAATAAAAAGAAAGCATGGATCTTATGTGGTAAAAGCCCATGAACCCTAAGTAAGACCTTAATTTTACTTAAGTCTTCACTTGAGCTCTTTTGCATCTCATCTGGTCCAACCCAGGGCCCTAGCTCCAAGAGCACCTCAGGTGCGCCACCAGCTGAATGCCCCTCTTGGATGTGTGCCTTTGTGCTCTTGTCTAATCAAAATACATTTTTGATCTAGGGCACGCAGGTCAATTATACAATAGATTAATAAAAAATGTGATTCGCAGATCACAATAATATTAACTTATAATTAACCAGGCACGCAGGCCCCAGCACAGCACACATTTGGGCAACCCACATAAGATTAAATAAACAAGCATATGGTCTCAATCATCATGTGATCCAATCAAGAAATTAAATTTTTGAAAACCCCATAGGCATCAATTTTAACTTCCTTATGTGTCCCACAACCTTACAATGGTCCATTGATAGGGATCCACTCATCCATCTAGTTAGATCCCCTGCCCTTGCATGCACCGAGTCCTAACTGACCCGAGTTGACCTAATGGTCAACCATGCATGCGCTAAGGGCTTGAACAGCTTTCAAGAGTTCTGGCAAGCGGGTGTGACCCCGGGCCTAACTCAAGAGTGTTCACTGGTTGTCTCAACCAGACCTCGCTACACGCCTAAGATGCAATCGACCTATGGCCACCTCGTGCTTGCGCACAGGTGCCATCTGGTCGATCCATCTAGGCTGTCAGATGGTCTGATCAGACTATTGGATCTAACCTAGAGGTGACTTCAACCCGATCAACCCATCTAAGGGTTTATAGTAGGTGCCACTTAGGTCTAGAGAGGCGCGCAAGTGATTCGTTATTCTTAGAAAAACTACAACGACAAGCGCCAACTTACATGCGCCAAAATAACAAAATAATCTCATGTTAAGTTTCGGCATGCAACTTAGATCTAAGCATACTCGAAGATGCGCAAACATGGATCACAGAAATATCAAGCAATCATATTAACATGCTTCAACATGCTCTGATACCAATTGTAGGGTCCCCTTGAAGGGGGAGCGCAAACCTGATGCAATCCCTTTCAAGAGGGGGGCGAAAACACTAAGGGGTGGCGCATAAAATTGCAAGCGGAAGCATGTGTTTTCAACGATCTTAGCATGAGCATATGATCAACTTGAATGAGTTTAGATCTATACCATAGCCATAGAGTTGGAGGTCGGCTTGGAAGAAGAGATCGAATAGGGGTCTCCTCCACAAGATGCGCACACAAGATGAGAAGTGGCCTTTCTTCTTGTTGCTCCTTGTGCTAGCAAGGACTTCAAGTGCACTTGTCGCGTGAAGGAGATGAAGGATGAACTTGGCGTGGATGAACTCTTCCTTGTCCTCGTCCAAACTCACCACACCGAAAGCAAGCAGCAATCGTTGAGAAGAGACAAGCGTTTTTTTTCATCCAAGTGAGGCGTTGAAGAACCATTTCCGAAACCTCCATTCCCAAAATGGTAAGTCATCACTTCAAACGTTCATGTCTAATGAACCAAAACAAAATGCCAATTCGATTGAACCATGCGTTCACATATGTGAACCGGTTCAATTGAATTCGGTCCAATTGAATTCGGTTTAAAGACTAAATTGAACCAAGCCAAGCAATGGTCTAAATCTCATCTGAACCATGAAGGTTCGATATCTAACCGTACATCCCTTGATGCCTTTGATCTCACCGATCTAGCATCACTACTCTCGATCGAAGCTTACCGATCTCAAGCCCTAATCAATCAAACATGATCAGGCTAGATCTCACTTACAATCAGAGTTTAAACTCCTTTAAACTGAACCAAAACAATTCAGTCCACACGATCTGACTCAAGAAAGCCATGTCATCAATTTGTGCGACCCTGAGGGTTTCCTTTAAATGTCGGTAACGATAACTTACGTTATCACGATCAGTGAGGGGTATCTAGCAACACATCACTGTCTCCCGATATAAAGGAAATAGTCTTCCAAGACTACACCCAAACCATGGCACAAGTGTGAATCAAACTCACAAGGCATGCATGTTTCCTTTGCCACTGGATGTTCTTATTGGACAAGCATGTCAAGCCTGTAACTCCAATACGATGAGCATGATTAGATCAGATGAACATAGTCATCTGGGTATGGCCATACACTTTCTCAATCATCTCATATAAGGGGGGCCCCTTTAGAACATCACACTCCTTAAACAAGGAGACGGCAATCCTTTATCTATCACTAGTGCCCTAACCTGACTCAAGCTCACCATCCAAGATAGTCTATAATCATTATATTTCAAATGATATTGAACTACCTCAAAACAATGACAATTATCATTTAGAAACACAAGTGATCTCAAGTCAAAGGAAATGTGCCACTTGCTGCTATCAAGGATTATTCACATTGTGACAAACAATTGAATATCCTAAAAGGGTCTGTCCAGTACATCCAATGTACCCATGAGTCTACATCTTATTCCATGCTCGAAGCATCCTATAAGATTAGAACACATATTAGTCTTAACCATATCAAGGCTGTCTCATGTTCACCAAGATATCTCGACTAAGGACTTATAGCCTGTCAGCCTAGCTGAACAGCTTTGAGACATTATTCAGAAGTACACTTATTACAGCAGACAAGGTAACAACCTGAATAATAACCATGCCTTTTATAAACATAAGAGTTTATTACATGATACTTTTACAATCCCAAGGCCTCAAACATTAGCCTTAAGGGCATACCCCAACACCTTCATGGTGGCAACACCTTCTTCTTCCATGGGCGCAAAAGAAGGCTTGGAGCTTTCTTCCTTCTTCGATGATGTATCCCTTGGAGGGATTGATGCATGAAGAAGGCTGATTTCTTATCATGGGCGCAACTTCCATGAAGTTGGTGCAAGTGGCGAAAAGAGGAGAAGAATAGAAGTGATGGTATCTCTTCTCATCATCATAAGCGCTTCTTGTTAGGTTGTTGCCTGTATTGGATGATCATGGGCGCACCTTCATGGTGGCGCAAACAAGAGGCAAAGTGGCTAGACTTAAGATTGGCACAAGCGGTAGAGGTTTCTTCTCCTTGTGGCCATCTTCCTCCCTTCATCACCTCTTTGGCGCATCTTGGAGATGGCGAACCAAAGAGGGCAGTGACATAAGCAATAGGATCTTCCTCCCGAAGGCTAGCACCAGGCGTGGAGTGAAGAAAATCTTGAGCAGTCCGTGTGTGCACGATTGTAGAGGGCGGACACTTGTGCGCCTCTTCTTCGTCATCACCAACCCCTAGGATTATGCGAATAAAGGTATATTACTTTGACACATCCGGTGGATCACTCGTAAGGGATCTTGGCTCTTACAGTTATCCTGTTTCGGGCCATCGCTTTCGCTATTATTAAAATTTTAAAATTGGCCCAGGGATTTCCGACAGTGGTATCAAAGCGAACTTACGAGACCCACGCGGTGTATTTTGCTTATCTACATGCGCCCATGTCATAAAAGATTTTTAAATTCTTTTTATGCCATGATTTTTCTGCTTAGAAAAAGGTAGGTTTATCATGCTGAAATTTTTGTCTAAAATTTCCTACTGATAGATTTTCCTTGTGTGAAGGATGGACCTTGCGCACAAGCTATGTAAATATTTTAGGGAATTTTTCCTTTAAATTTTACATGGTAAGGTGGACTAAAGGGGGCAGCTTGCATGCCTCGGGCATGCATGCGCCACCTTTCATAGGGAGCCTGAGAGAATTATTTTGGGAAAATTTTGTGACAATTATTTTGGGTGATGAATAGGTTTATGAAAAACTAAAATTAATTTTAATTGTTGGTTTTTCATTGCATGTAGAAGAGCATGAGTAGGTGCTTTTGTTATTGCATTATGATATGGTTATAGACAAGCCCTTATGCATGCCTGGGATGTATTCTTGTGAGGCCTGCGTGCTGCCCTTTTTCCTTTATTTGTTTTGTAATTAAAGTAGAAGATTAGGGATGGCAGAGAACACATCATGACTTCTCTTTGGCGCATCTGAATCACATGGGGCAGCTTCTTCCTTAGCCAAATCCTTGGTGGCTTCTAGGGTTTACCTTAGTGGCGCACCTAGAGGATTAAGGGCTGGTGAAGAGGGCGTGAGCATACCTATTGATTGGCCAAAACTTTGGTGGCTTCTAGGGCTTTCTAGAGGCACATCAAACATGGTTTCAAGGGCTGATCTAAGAGGTGATGTAAACAACCCCTCATGGTGATGTTCCTATGCAAGTGGCGCACCTTCATGGTGGCGCAAAATGCTAGATGTGATGGTGCCCCTATGATTGGCCGAACCCTAGGAGGAGCCTAGGGTTTGCGAGCTATCATGGGTAGAGTAGACTGTTGGCCGAATCCTAGAAGGAGTCTAGGGTTTGCGAGCTAACACAGGTGGACCAAGGGGCTGACCTAAACCTAAGAGAGCACCTAGGGTGTCCTAGGAGGTGTTTCTATGGTTTGAGGGGCTGACTCTGATGCAGAGGACCGAGGCAGCAGCGCACCTAGGGATGGAGCAGAGTCCTTAGGGTACTCAGGGTAGAGCTGAGGACTTAGTGGCATGGGCCCATGGCTTGTGCTTTTGAGTTGCTAGGTGATTAGTCTTGGTCTAGGGGCTTGTTACCCATGTCTGGGCTATAACCATATCATGTCTCATTTTCTGCTCAGTTTTAAGCATGCCTGTGATGTTTTATTTTTCATGCTACTCACTATAGGATTGCATGCCTGTATTGTTAGATGAAAGATAAAACTAAATGGTGAGACCACAAAAACCCTCAATCCAAATATCAAGTCTGATAACTGCCTTCTGACACGTAACCCTCGTCAAACTATCGATCGATGGTGTTGTGCACTGTTTCCCACCCTCGTGGGACACACTCATCTATCTTTAGGAGGCGTGCGGTGATAATGATTTCCCCAGTCCGGTTAAAATCCTGGACGCGCCTTCGCAAGGAAATCATTGGCCCTAGGCATAACGGTCAGGTTGGACTTCACTAGATGTTTCATGTGTGGATGGACCACATGATAAAAGTTTGGAGGCAACCTCAAGAGGTTAGGGTTTTGTGTTGTATCTAGCCCTCGCTAGACACAAAGTGCCTGAACTGTCTTGAGAAGGGGAATTGCGAAGTTGCAATTGGTTGGTACGCCTACCTCATGAAGCATGCGTCACCTTGTGCAGTTCATCCCACCCTCGTGGGACACAAGGCCGTGTATGGAATGAGGATCCCATCTCACTAAGGAAAACTGGTGATTTCTCGATCGACTTTTGAGGGTTGTCGATTTGATCAAAATGGTGGGAGCCCAATCATTTATAAAAGGCCAGATTAAATGATTGGTTCGTAGATCTGCTTATGACCATTGCACATGGTCACGACGATCTCTCCTAAGTTGGTTGGAACCAACAGAGTGAACTAATATTTGAGGATTGTCCTCAAGCTCGAGGAAAAATTGTATCTCCTTGAGTAGCCTTTACATAAACGCATATCATCTACAGCCCTATTGGCTGATGAGGATGCTTAAGGGGTAGCTTGTTTATTGCTATCATGTCGCCTTCTAGGGACAAGATAGAATAGAAAGCTGTAACCTCTAAAGCAGTCCTACAATGCAAAGGTAGGCCTGAGTGCTTGACTGACGCATTAAAGATGAAATAGGTATAGGAGATAAGGTGCTCAAGATTGATTGCTAGCGACCTCAAAACAAGGAGAAGAGAAGTAACCCTTCGTCATTTGGCTCAAGTAACTGTGTTGCCTAAAGTCAAATTGTCTATTTCTAACACATGGGTATATCATACCGCATAATGAGACCAACACTGGCAAAAGTATTTTGGTGCTCAATAGAAATAGGGCAATGTTGACATAGAGAGACTGATCTACTAGTTGGAGCATATGCTGCTGCCATATCGGTAGGAGATCTCACTCTCTCTAGGGTCAAGACTCTATAGGTGATGCTAAAAGCTTATTCCACCATGAACTTAATTCCATCTTAAATGTATCTCCAAGTTAGGAGATGACATGACTCATCATTTGGATCTAGAGATATGAGACTTTGGGTCATATATCTGAAGTTCTATTACCATAGAACCAAGATCTGATAAAGTGTAAGTGGTGTATCCTAAGTCCACTTAGGGATACAAATTTCCATAGACCCACAGGAGAATAAGTAATTGTTGCTCATAGTGCATTTTTCTTGGAAGTCTTTCCTTGAAAAAGACTAGTGAGAGGAGGTTATGACTTGGATTTAGTCCAAGGTCAACCACTTAGCACAAAAGGATCAAAGATGGAATTTGAACCGTATATATAGGTTGTGGGCAACCTAGGGTTCAGAAAAATGTGGGAATAAGGATTAAGTTGATTCATGTGTGCCTATGTTATGAGTAACTTCTAGCAGGGACAATGAATCTTCCCTTATGGACAAGATTAAGTGGTTCTGTACCTATGTGGCGATGTTGTTTGGGCCTTGTAAGACAAGAACCTCATCCATTGACTCCATGCAAAGGGACTCATGGATTCAATCTCCTTTGATGAGAATGAGTCGGATCAACCTCTCTTGAGAGCTTGACTCGCACGAGGCTTGTTTACTAAGGACAACAACATTGATGTTCTTCACTTCTTACAAGTGGAAGATCTAGAAACTTGTTAGCCCTCATACACTTTAGTGTGTATGGACAGGTCTAATAAGTACGCCAAAGATAGGGTACTAATCCTTTATAGATATATCTGATGGATATAAAAGGAGACTAGCTTGATAAATCCATAAAGCTTTCTAATTCATAAGAAAGCACTTGAGCCACAGTTTATGACTATCCCTAAGAGTATGAGATTTCCTCATAGCTCACTCCATATAGAACTCTTCATTCAGGCTGAGTGTCTAATTGGAGGAATCGAGTTATGGTTGGCATAATTCGATGTAGGAGAAGTCATATAACTCCTTGTAAAGGTTGTGCAAAATGAATAGTTTTTCCTAAATGCTAAAAGATGTTCCATATCTGACATATGTGTGTATGGGGTATCCTTTGGGGATACTGCTTCCATAATCCCACAAGAGAGCAACTTGGTTGCTGCTTAAGGTGCTGATTTTCTTGGGAAAAATTTTCTCTTGAAAAAGGCTAGTGGGAGAAACTTTGACTTGGATATGATCCAAGGTCAATTTTTGACACATTTGGTCAAAGATGGACTCTGAGCTAGTTTTACAGGTTATGGGTAACCTGAGGCTCAGAACACATAGGCTGTACAGGTTGAATCGATTCATCTGTCTTTGATTTATGGGTAACTCCCAAACTCAATATAGAGAATCTTCATTCTATGGTGCCTGAGTGCAGTGGGAGCTTAATGACATCTCTGGTCTTGTATGTTGGGTACATACAAATCATCAGAGATGACATCCTGATCCTTCACTTGGTGAAGAGATGATTGGGAAGTGTCTCGTGATGAATAACTTAGTGGACATCACCTATGGGATAGGTGTGAGAGTTTTTGGATAGATCCAAGAAACTTCAAGTCCTAAGTTAGACAACATACATCGATGTTGGTATGTTATAAGACTAGATGTGGTTAGTGCCAAGAGCATAACCAATTGATACATGATCCAATCCAGGCGCGTGGCACTGGATAAGGAGAAAAATAACATTCTTGGTTCTACAAAGAACTATAGGAATGGTTCTCGATTGGTAGAGATAAGAAAAGCTTGGTGTATAGGGTAACACTTGATAGCTTGTTCTATTATGACCTTGATCGCAACATCAGTTTTGTGTCTGGTAGTAAAGGAAGCTGTGAAAGGCTTCATGATGGACTACCATCATCTCCAATTGAAGGCAGAGTATGTTATAACTTCTAGGAAGCTGTTTGTATATGGGAGTTCTTCATTGAACTTCAAATGGTTGTCATACCGTTATTGGTCTCTATTTGTGAGCACAAAGGAGCAATAACGCATGATAGAAAAACAAGGTTTCACCTAAAGATCCAAACACATACTCGAGCGCTTCCACTTTGTCTTGGAGACAGAAGTGAAGAGTTCCCTTCGAGGGGGAGCAAAACCCTAAAATGGCGCAATCAAAGTAGGGGGCAGCGGATAAAGGGTTTCATAGATCGAAGAGCATGTATCATATGATCAACTTAACAAAAAACCGATTGTAAAAGAAGTGATTCGATCCATACCATTGCCATTTCTAGATGGCGCCTTGGAAGAAAGAGAGCAATGAAGATCTCCTCCAAATCGTCACACACAAGATGAGTCTTGGCTCCTTCTTGTCGTCCCTTGTGCTAGCAAGAGTCGTCCAAGGTGTCTCTGATCGAATGCAAAAGGGAAAAGAGAGCTTTTTCTTTCTTGGCGTTTTTCTCTTGTCGCCTTAGACTTCCTCACACGAGAATGCCGCTCGATGACAACCCAAGGAGGCGTCAATTGCGTGAAGAGGCAAGAGAGGGGCGACGTGAGTTCATGGCCACATTTGAGAAGTGCTAAAAATAGCATCCCACTTCTCCATATGCGATCTTGGGTTTACCCCAATCGCAAATGCCACATCACCATTGAACCATGCGCTCATCCATGAGCTGGTTCAAACCGATTTGGTCCACTAACCAAATAAACCAAGAAATAAGTCCAGATCAAAATAAACCCAAAGGCTCTCGATCTGACCGTCAATCTCTCAATGCTTCTGATCTGACTGATCTAGCATTCATTCTCTCGATCGAAGCTTACCGATCTCAAGCCCTAATCAATCAAACATGATCAGACCAGATCTCACTTTCAATCAGAGATTAAATCCCTTTAAACTGAACCCAAACAATTCAGTCCACACGATCTGACTTAAGTAAGCCATATCATCAAATTGTGAGACCCTGAGGGTTTCCTTTAAATGTCGGTAACGATAACTCACGTTATCACGATCAGTGAGGGGTATCTAGCAACACATCACTGTCTCCCGATATAAAGGAAAGAGTCTTCCAAGACTACACCCAAAAACAGCACAAGTGTGAATCAACATCACTAGGCATGCATATTTCCTTTGCCACTGGATGTTCTTATTGGACAAGCCTGTCAAGCCTGTAACTCCAATATGATAAGCATGATTAGATCAGATGAACATAGTCATCTGGGTATGGCCATACACTTTCTCAATCATCTCATCCGGGGGGGCCCCTTTAGAACATCACACTCCTTAAACAAGGAGACGGCAATCCTATGTCTATCACTAGTGCCCTAACCTGATTCAAGTTCACCATCCAAGATAGTCTATAATCATTATGTTTCAAATGATATTGAACTATCTCAAAACAATGACAATCATCATTTAGAAAACACAAGTGATCTCAAGTCAAAGGAAATGTGCCACTTGTCTCACTCAAGGAATATTCACATTGTGACAAACAATTGAACATCATAGTAGGTGTCTGTCCAGTACATCCAATGTACCCATGAGTCTACACCTTATTCCATGCTCGAAGCATCCTATAAGATTAGAACACATATTAGTCTCAATCATATCAAGGCTGTCTCATGTTCACCAAGATATCTCGACTAAGGACTTATAGCACGTCAGCCTAGCTGAACAGCTTTGAGACATTATTCAGAAGAACATATATTGCAGCAGACAATGTAAACAACTGAATAATAACCATGCCTTTATAAACATAACAGTTTATTACATGATACAGATATATTCCCACAGGCCTCAAACATTAGCCTTAAGGGCATACCCCAACAATCTCCCACTTGCACTTAATCTAATGGTTGAGAAATCTCAAACCCATATTATTACAGTGCTTCTCATGCTTCTGCTGCGCCAGAGGCTTAGTAAGCGGGTCTGCTAGATTGTCATCTGTATGAATCTTGCAGATTTTGATCTCGCCACGATCTATGATCTCCCTGATCAAATGAAACCGTCTCTGTATGTGCTTGGACTTCTGGTGCGACCGTGGTTCCTTTGCTTGTGCGATTGCTCCAGTGTTATCACAAAAGATAACCAAAGGATCTGCACTCGAAGGAACGACACCAAGTTCTCTCACGAACTTACGAATCCATACTGCCTCCTTGGATGCTTCCGAGGCTGCAACATACTCGGCTTCTGTTGTGGAATCAGCAACAGTTGACTGTTTGAAACTTTTCCACACCACTGCACCTCCATTCAAGCTAAAAACATAGCCTGATTGCGATCGGAAATCATCCTGGTCAGACTGGAACGAAGCGTCAGTATATCCCTCAATACTGAGTTCTTCCTGACCACCATATATCAAGAACATATCTTTGGTCCTCCGCAGATATTTTAAAATGTTCTTGACTGCAATCCAGTGCGCCACACCTGGATTACTTTGTAAACGACTGGTCACGCTTAACCCGTAAGCGACGTCTGGGCGAGTACACAACATCGCATACATAATGGATCCAATAGCCGAAGCATAAGGCGTATTGTCCATTTCATCTTTCTCAGTCTGTGTTTGTGGACACTGACTCTTCGAAAGACTCAGACCATGTCTGACTGGAAGATATCCTCGTTTAGAATTCTCTAAATGAAATCTCTCCAGGACCTTTTCGATGTAAGTACTCTGGCACAGCCCGAGAAGCCTCTTAGATCTATCCCTGTAGATCTTCACACCTAATACATAGGCTGCTTCTCCTAGATCTTTCATCTGGAAACATTTCCTTAACCATGCCTTAACAGCATGCATTTCAGGAATGTCATTTCCAATGATCAAGATGTCATCGACGTAGAGGACTAGGAAAGTTATCACGCTCCCACTAAACCTCTTATATACACACGGGTCATCCTCGTTCTTGATGAAACCAAAATCAGTGACTGATTCATCAAAACGAATATTCCAGCTTCTTGATGCTTGCTTAAGTCCATAAATAGACTTCTTTAACTTGCATATCTTATGACGATCTGCTGGATTAGTGAAACCCTCAGGTTGTGTCATGTACACATCCTCATCCAGATTTCCATTTAGGAAAGCTGTTTTCACATCCATCTGCCAAATCTCATAATCATAATATGCAGCTATCGCGAAAAGAATCCGAATAGACTTAAACATAGCTACAGGTGAGAAAGTTTCATCATAATCTATCCCGTAGATTTGTTTGAAACCTTTCGCAACTAGCCTGCCTTTATAGGTAACCACGTTACCATCCATGTCAATCTTCTTCTTGAAGATCCATTTACAGCCTATAGGGATAACTCCCGGAGGCGGATCAACCAAATCCCAAACTTGGTTATCTGACATGGAGTCCATCTCGGCGCGCATAGCTTCAAGCCATCTCGCTGACTCCGGTCCACTGACCGCATCTGCATAAGTGAGGGGTTCATCATTATCAATGATGTAGACTCCGTCATAGCGCTCAGGCTGTCGACGAATCCTTCCCGATCTTCGCAGTTCCCGTGATATCTGAGCCTCAGGTTGTTCAATAACCTGATCTACTGGCTCAGGCTCATCCAACTGTGCTTGAGCACTTTGTCCTTCCTCTGGATTCTCATCCAGCTTTAATTCTCTCCCACTGGCCTCTTGCAGAAGAAACTCCTTCTCAAGAAATATGGCCGTCCGAGCAACAAAAACCTTGTTCTCCTTGGGATCGAAGAAATAATAACCCTTAGTTTCCTTAGGGTAACCGACAAAGATACATTTGTCTGATCTGCTCTCTAGTTTCCCAGAGGCGAGCTTTTTGACATAAGCCTCGCAGCCCCAGATCCTGATAAATGTTAAGCTCGGCTGTTTCCCATACCATAACTCATATAGCGTCTTTGAAACGGCCTTGGATGGCACTCGGTTTAGTACTTTTGCAGCTGTTTCCAGCGCAAAACCCCAAAAGGAGTTGGGTAAAGAAGCCTGACTCATCATAGAACGAACCATATCAAGTAACGTTCTATTTCTCCTCTCGGACACACCATTCCATTGCGGTGTTCCTGGCGGAGTGAGCTGTGAGATAATCCCACACTCCTTCAGATAGTCAGTAAACGTATGACTCAAGTATTCTCCACCTCGATCTGAGCGAAGTGCCTTGATATTTCGGCCTAGCTGATTCTGTACTTCATTCTTGAACTCTTTGAACTTGTCAAAAGATTCACTCTTATGTCTCATCAGATAGACATAGCCATACCTACTGAAATCATCAGTAAAGGTAATGAAGTACTGATAGCCACCTCTGGCATGTTTACTAAATGGCCCACACACATCACTGTGTATAAGGTCAAGTAAACCTGAAGCCCTTTGACCTTTGTGAGGAAAAGGTGACTTCGTCATTTTACCCATTAAACAAGCCTTGCATGTATCAATTTCCTTGTAGGAGAATGATCCCAGCAGTCCATAATCATGCAACCGCTTAATGCGTTTCTCGTTTATGTGGCCTAAACGACTATGCCATAGCAAGGTGCTGTCATCAGCATACTTGGCTTTCTTAATATCAATATTTTGTATCGAACTTTCCATGTCCAACACGAATAACCCATTGTTAATTGAACCAGTTGCATAAACAATATTATCAAAAGACAAAATACACTTTGAAATATTGCATTCAAAGGAAAATCCCTTCCTGACAAGAGCAGGAATGGAGATAATATTTTTAGTAATACTGGGAACAAAGTAACAATTGTTTAGTTCCAATACAAGTCCAGATGGTAAAGAAATGAAGTAGTCTCCTACAGCAACAGCAGCAACCCGTGCCCCGTTTCCAACGCGTAGGTCCACCTCATGCTGTCCCACCTGTCTTCTTCTCTTGAGTTCCTGTACATTTGAACAAATGTGAACTCCACATGCAGTGTCCAACACCCATGATATAGAAGAAGAAAACATGACCTCAGTCACGAATATACCTGAGCCAGAAGCGAAGCTTCCCCTCTTATCTCCTTGGAGCGCTTTACAGTCCTTTTTCCAGTGACCCAGCTGGCCACAGTGGAAACATCTGTATTCCTTGGACCGCTTGACCTTTTGCCTCAGAGCCTTGCTGTAACTCTTGACGGGGGCCTTGCCCTTCTTCCCCTTCTTCTTGTTCCTAGAAGGAACCATTAAGACAGAGGTCGAAGGCTTACCCTTCAGAGTCTCCTCAGTGGTCAAGAGCATATTCAGCAGCTCTGCCGGAGTACAATCGATTTTGTTCATATTAAAATTAATAATGAACGCATCGAATGAAGGCGGGAGAGACTGCAGAATAATATCCACAGCAAGCTCCTGGTTAATGGTATGCCCCAGTTTCTCTAGAGCCTCCTTGTGCCCAATCATCTTGAGCACGTGAGCTCCCACTGGGCTCCCTTCAGCCAGTTTGCTCTGAAAGAAGAGCTTCGTCAAGTTATAGCGTTCAGTCCTCGCCTGTGCAGCATACAGCATCTTGAGGTTCGCTATAATCTCTATAGCCGACATATCCTCATGCTGACGCTGCAGCGGTGGCGTCATAGACGCTAGCATCAGGCAAGCGACATCAATGCTATCATTGACGTGCTTTTCATAGGCTTCCCGAACCGCCCTTGCGGCGTTCGGAGCGGGCTGCGGCGGTATCGCCGTCTCAAGGACATACAGTTTCCTCTCTGCCTTAAGAACGATCTTAAGGTGTCCAAACCAGTCATAGAAGTTCGGCCCAGCAAACTTCTCCCTTTCCAGTAGGGATCGTGAAGAAACCCCTTAAAATGGGGGGCAAAAACCCTAGTCATGGCGCTAATGAAAAATATGCTAGCGGAAGCAAGGGTTTAAGATCATTTGCATGCCATATGTTCAACTATAACCGATTGAATAGATTGAGAGGGAAATTCATACCAACGCCATATGCTTGGAAGTCGGCTTGGATGAAGAGAACAAATTAGATCTCCTCCACAAGTTCACACACAAGATGAAGATGCTTACTCCTTGCGGTCCCTTGTGCTAGCAAGACACCCAAGCTTTTTCTTTTGTCGAATGGAAAGGGGGTGATGAGATGATTCCCTCTTGGCCGAGAGCTCCTCTTGCCAAAGCTCCTCTCTTTTTTTCCGATCGCCCAACCAAAGAGCTAGGCGTTGAAGCAAAGAGCAAAACGCATATGCGTTTTTGGCGTTTGAGCAAAAACCGGTTTGATTACTTACCATAAATGGAAGACAATCAAGCCATGCGTTTAAGCCAACCCTAAAACGCCTATTGACATTGAACCAAGCGTTCACCTTTGTGAACCGGTTCAATCCAATAACGTCAAATCGACTTTGGTTCTTCAAACCAAACCGAAATAGCTCAAGCCACTTGGTCTAGACCAAATCGAACCCCAAGGCTCATGATCTAACCATTCATCTCCTGATGCCCCTGATCTCTTCGATCTAGCATCATCTCTCTCGATCGAAGCTTACCGATCTCAAGTCCTAATCAATCAAACATGATCAGACCAGATCTCACTTACAATCAGAGATTAAATCCCTCTAATCTGAACTCAAAGAATTCAGTCCATACGATCTGACTCAAGTAAGCCATATCACCAAATTGTGCGACCCTGAGGGTTTCCTCTAAATGTCGGTAACGATAACTTACGTTATCACGATCAGTGAGGGGTATCTAGCAACACATCACTGTCTCCCGATATAAAGGAAAGAGTCTTCCAAGACTACTCCCAAACCATAGCACAAGTGTGAATCAAACTCACAAGGCATACATGTATCCTTTGCCACTGGACGTTCTTATTGGACAAGCATGTCAAGCCTGTAACTCCAATACGATGAGCATGATTAGATCAGATGAACATAGTCATCTGGGTATGGCCATACACTTCCTCAATCATCTCATATAGGGGGGGCCCCTTAGAACATCACACTCCTTGAACAAGGAGACGGCAATCCTATATCTATCACAAGTGCCCTAACCTGACTCAAGCTCACCATCCAAGATAGTCTATAATCATTATGTTTCAAATGATATTGAACTACCTCAAGACAATGACAATCATCATTTAGAAACACAAGTGATCTCAAGTCAGAGGACATGTGCCACTTGCTGCTTACAGGGATCATTCACATCGTGACAAGCAATGGAATATCCCAGTAGGGTCTGTCCAGTACATCCAATGTACCCATGAGTCTACATCTTATTCCATGCTCGAAGCATCCTATAAGATTAGCACTCATATTAGTCTCAATCATATCAAGGCTGTCTCAGTTCACCAAGATATCTCGACTAAGGACTTATAGCCTGTCAGCCTAGCTGAACAGCTTTGAGACATTATTCAGAAGTACACTTATTACAGCAGACAAGGTAACAATCTGAATAACAACCATGCCTTTATAAACACAAGAGTTTATTACATGATACTTTTACAATCCCAAAGGCCTCAAACATTAGCCTTAAGGGCATACCCCAACAATCTCCCACTTGCACTTAATCTAATGGTTGAGAAATCTCAAACCCATATTATTACAGTGCTTCTCATGCTTCTGCTGCGCCAGAGGCTTGGTAAGTGGGTCTGCCAGATTGTCATCTGTATGAACCTTGCATATTTTGATCTCGCCTCGATCAATGATCTCCCGGATCAAGTGAAACCGTCTCTGTATGTGCTTGGACTTCTGGTGCGACCGTGGTTCCTTTGCTTGTGCGATTGCTCCAGTGTTATCACAGAAGATAACCAAAGGATCTGCACTCGAAGGAACGACACCAAGTTCTCTCACGAACTTACGAATCCACACTGCCTCCTTGGATGCTTCCGAGGCTGCAACATACTCGGCTTCTGTTGTGGAATCAGCAACAGTTGACTGTTTGAAACTCTTCCACACCACTGCTCCACCATTCAAGCTAAAAACATAGCCTGATTGCGATCGGAAATCATCCTGGTCCGACTGGAACGAAGCGTCAGTATATCCCTCTATACTGAGTTCTTCCTGACCACCATATATCAAGAACATATCTTTGGTCCTCCGCAGATATTTTAAAATGTTCTTGACCGCAATCCAGTGCGCCAAACCTGGATTACTTTGGAATCGACTGGTCACGCTTAACCCGTAAGCGACGTCTGGGCGAGTACACAACATCGCATACATGATGGACCCAATAGCCGAAGCATAAGGCGTATTGTCCATTTCATCTTTCTCAGTCTGTGTTTGTGGACACTGACTCTTCGAAAGATTCAGACCATGTCTGACTGGAAGATATCCACGTTTAGAATTCTCTAAATGGAATCTCTCCAGGACCTTATCGATGTAAGTACTCTGGCACAACCCGAGAAGCCTCTTAGATCTATCCCGGTAGATCTTCACACCTAACACATAGGCTGCTTCTCCTAGATCTTTCATCTGGAAACATTTTCCTAACCATGCTTTAACCGCATGCAGTTCAGGAATATCATTTCCAATGATCAAGATATCATCGACGTAGAGGATTAGGAATGTAATTACGCTCCCACTAAACCTCTTATATACACACGGGTCATCCTCGTTCTTGATGAATCCAAACTCAGAGATTGATTCATCAAAACGAATATTCCAGCTTCTTGATGCTTGCTTCAGTCCATAAATGGACTTCTTTAACTTGCATATTTTATGCCGATCTGCTGGATTAGTGAAACCCTCAGGTTGTGTCATAAACACATCCTCATCCAGATTTCCATTAAGGAAAGCTGTCTTCACATCCATCTGCCAGATCTCATAATCATAATATGCAGCTATCGCGAAAAGAATCCGAATAGACTTAAACATGGCTACAGGTGAGAAAGTTTCATCATAATCTATCCCGTAGATTTGTTTGAAACCTTTCGCAACTAGCCTGCCTTTATAGGTAACCACGTTACCATCCATGTCAATCTTCTTCTTGAAGATCCATTTACAGCCTATAGGGATTACTCCCGGAGGCGGATCAACCAAATCCCAGACTTGGTTATCTGACATGGAGTCCATTTCGGCTCGCATAGCTTCAAGCCATCTAGCTGACTCCGGTCCACTGACCGCATCCGCATAAGTGAGGGGTTCATCATTATCAATGATGTAGACTCCGTCATAGCGCTCAGGCTGTCGACGGATCCTTCCCGATCTTCGCGGTTCCCGTGATATTTGAGCCTCAGGTTGTTCAATAACCTGATCTACCGGCTCAGGCTCATCCATCTGTGCTTGACTACTTTGTCCTTCTTCTGGAATCTCATCCAGCTTTATTTCTCTCCCACTGGCCTCTTGCAGAAGAAATTCCTTCTCAAGAAATATGGCCGTCCGAGCAACAAATACCTTGTTCTCCTTGGGATCGAAGAAATAATAACCCTTAGTTTCCTTAGGGTAACCGACAAAGATGCATTTGTCAGATCTGCTCTCTAGTTTCCCAGAGGCGAGCTTTTTGACATAAGCCTCGCAACCCCAGATCCTGATAAATGTCAAGCTAGGCTGTTTCCCATACCATAATTCATATGGCGTCTTTGAAACTGCCTTGGATGGCACTCGGTTTAGTACTTTTGCAGCTGTTTCCAGTGCAAAACCCCAAAAGGAGTACGGTAGAGTAGCCTGACTCATCATAGAACGAACCATATCAAGTAACGTTCTATTTCTCCTCTCGGACACACCATTCCACTGCGGTGTTCCTGGCGGAGTGAGCTGTGAGATAATCCCACACTCCTTCAGATAGTCAGTAAACGTATGACTTAGGTATTCTCCACCTCGATCAGAACGAAGTGCCTTGATATTTCGGCCTAACTGATTTTGTACTTCATTTTTGAACTCTTTGAACTTGTCAAAAGATTCACTTTTATGTCTCATTAAATAGACATACCCATACCTACTGAAATCATCAGTAAAGGTAATGAAGTACTGATAGCCACCTCTGGCATGTTTACTAAATGGCCCACACACATCACTGTGTATAAGGTCAAGTAAACCTGAAGCCCTTTGACCTTTATGAGGAAAAGGTGACTTCGTCATTTTACCCATCAAACAAGCTTTGCATGTATCAATCTCCTCACAGGAGAATGATCCCAGCAGTCCATGATCATGCAACCGCTTAATGCGTTTCTTGTTAATATGGCCTAAACGACTATGCCATAGCAAGGTGCTGTGATCAGCATACTTGGCTTTCTTGTTATCAATGTTTTGTATAGAATGTTCCATGTCCAACATGAATAACCCATTGTTAATTGAACCAGTCGCATACACAATATTATCATAAGTTAAAACACACTTTGAAATCTTGCATTCAAAGGCAAATCCTTTCCTGACAAGAGCAGGAATAGAGATAATATTCTTGGTAATACTGGGTACAAAATAACAATTGTTTAATTCCAATACAATGCCAGATGGTAAAGAAATGAAATAGTCTCCTACAGCAACAGCAGCAACCCGTGCCCCGTTTCCAACTCGTAGGTCTACCTCATGCTGTCCCACCTGCCTTCTTCTCTTGAGTTCCTGCACATTTGAACAAATGTGAACTCCACATGCAGTGTCCAACACCCATGATATAGAAGAAGATGAAACCATGACTTCCGTCACGTATATACCTGAGCCAGAAGCAATGCTTCCCCTCTTATCTCCTTGGAGCGCTTTGCAGTCCTTTTTCCAGTGACCCAGCTGGCCACAGTGGAAACACCTGTTATCCTTCGACCGCTTCACCTTCTGTTTTAGAGCCTTGCTGTAATTCTTGACAGGGGCCCTGCCCTTCTTCCCCTTCTTCTTGTTCCTAGAAGGAACCATCAAGACAGAGGTTGAAGGCTTACCCTTCAGAGTTTCCTCAGTAGTCAAGAGCATATTCAGCAGCTCTGCCGGCGTACAATCGATTTTGTTCATATTAAAGTTAATGATGAACGCATCGAAAGAAGGCGGGAGAGACTGCAGAATAATATCTACAGCAAGCTCCTGGTTGATGGTATGCCCCAGTTTCTCTAGAGCCTCCTTGTGCCCAATCATCTTGAGCACGTGAGCTCCCACTGGGCTCCCTTCAGCCAGTTTGCTCTGAAAGAAGAGCTTCGTCAGATTATAGCGCTCAGTCCTCGCCTGTGCAGCATACAGCATCTTGAGGTTCGCTATAATCTCTATAGCCGACATATCCTCATGCTGACGCTGCAGCGGTGGCGTCATAGACGCTAGCATCAGGCAAGCGACATCAATGCTATCATTGACGTGCTTTTCGTAGGCATCCCGAACCGCCCTTGCGGCGTTCGGAGCGGGCTGCGGCGGTATCGCCGTCTCGAGGACATACAGTTTCCTCTCTGCCTTAAGAACGATCTTAAGGTGTCCAAACCAGTCAGAGAAGTTCGGCCCAGCAAACTTCTCCCTTTCCAGTAGGGATCGCACATTGAAGCTCATGGTGTTCGTTGCTGCAGGAATCTACAACAAGCAAGAACAGCAAGGTTAGTATCAATGTTCAGAATCAATCCAGGACTTAAGAAAGATTCTTTTCTCACTATTTTGTCTGACTGAAAAATCCAGTAAACAGTCCGAAAGAGTAACACTCTTTTAGTGAGATGGGATCCAGATTTCATACTTGGTCTCCGCGTCCCGCTCAGGCGAGATAAGATGCACAGAGATGACAAGCACTAATTTCTGGTAGGCTGTCCCAGCCAATCGCCAACCCGTGCGATTCCCCTTCATCTGGGCAATCCAGCAGACTGTGCCAACTGAGTTGGTACAACACAGTCTCTGATCCCACAGATGGCTGCCTCCATGTGCTACCATATGCGCCACATATGTAGACTACATGGTCAAGCTGACCTGACCTACTCCCTGGACCACCACGTGCTATGCTGAGCAACGAGAAGGGATAAATCCCTGCTCTGTAACACGCAGGTGTAATCCAGCACCGTCTGAAGATAGATGGACGTGCCCACTGAGTGGGTTCAACACGGCTCCAACGATAGTCAGAACGGTGAGGTTTCGCGTCAGAAGGCTTACGAGCTTGATATATTAGCGTTGGATTTTAACGGTCTTTTTATCTTCTTACTATCAGGCATATTCTATGGCTATAGCAGAAGATAAACATAAACATGCAATTCTAATTATTTAAATAATAAATAGAAAGCATGATCTTATGTGGTAAAAAGCCCATGAACCCTAGTAAGACCTTAATTTTACTTAAGTCTTCACTTGAGCTCCATTGCATCTCATCTGGTCCAACCCAGTGCCCTAGCGCCAAGAGCACCTCAGGTGCACCACCAGGTGAATGCCCCTCTTGGATGTGTGCCTTTGTGCTCTTGTCTAATCAAACACAATTTGATCTATCTAGACAAGCTTTGACTCGCAGGTCAATTATACAATAAATTAATGAAAAAGTGATTCGCAGATCACAATAATATTAACTTATAATTTACCAGGCACGCAGGCCCCAGCACAGCACACATTAGGGCAACCCACATAAGATTAAATAAACAAGCATAGGCATCAATCAACATGTGATCCATTCATGAAATTAAAATTTTGAAAAAACCCATGGCATCAATTTTAATTTCCTTATGAGCCCTATTACCTTACAATGGTCCATTGATGGGGATCCACTCATCCATCTAGTTAGATCCTTTCCCCTTGCATGCACCGAGTCCTAACTGACCCGAGTTGACCTAATGGTCAACCATGCATGCGCCAAGGGCTGAACCACCATCATGAGTTTTGGCAAGCGGGTGTGACCCCGGGCCTAACTCAAGTGTGTTCAGAAGTTGTCTCAACCAGACCTCGCTACACGCCTTGGATGCAGTCGACCTATAGCCACCTCGTGCTTGCGCACAGGTGCTATCTAGTCAACCCATCTAGGCTGTCAGATGGTCTGATCAGACTAGTTGGATCTAACCTAGAAGATGCTTTCAACCCCATCAACCCATCTAAGGATTTATGGTAGGAGCACCTTAGATCTAATCAGCCGCGCAAGATGTAAGTTTTATAAAACATATAGATCAAGCGCAAACAATCAAACAACATGCTTCATTTATGTTGATAACCCTTAGATCTAAGGGGGTCCCCTTCAAGGGGGAGCGCAAACTTTAGGGGGTCCCCTTCAAGGGGGAGCGCAAACTTTAGGTAACCATGATACAAGCGCAAAGTTCATGTAACCAAATCATCAAGTAAGCGCAAAATCATCAAGTAAGCGCAACATGTATGGATCACATCAGCAAACATAATAGCATGCATAGAGCCACGCTCTGATACCAATTGAAGAAACCCCTTAAAATGGGGGGCAAAAACCCTAGTCATGGCGCTAATGAAAAATATGCTAGCGGAAGCAAGGGTTTAAGATCATTTGCATGCCATATGTTCAACTATAACCGATTGAATAGATTGAGAGGGAAATTCATACCAACGCCATATGCTTGGAAGTCGGCTTGGATGAAGAGAACAAATTAGATCTCCTCCACAAGTTCACACACAAGATGAAGATGCTTACTCCTTGCGGTCCCTTGTGCTAGCAAGACACCCAAGCTTTTTCTTTTGTCGAATGGAAAGGGGGTGATGAGATGATTCCCTCTTGGCCGAGAGCTCCTCTTGCCAAAGCTCCTCTCTTTTTTTCCGATCGCCCAACCAAAGAGCTAGGCGTTGAAGCAAAGAGCAAAACGCATATGCGTTTTTGGCGTTTGAGCAAAAACCGGTTTGATTACTTACCATAAATGGAAGACAATCAAGCCATGCGTTTAAGCCAACCCTAAAACGCCTATTGACATTGAACCAAGCGTTCACCTTTGTGAACCGGTTCAATCCAATAACGTCAAATTGACTTTGGTTCTTCAAACCAAACCGAAATAGCTCAAGCCACTTGGTCTAGACCAAATCGAACCCCAAGGCTCATGATCTAACCATTCATCTCCTGATGCCCCTGATCTCTTCGATCTAGCATCATCTCTCTCGATCGAAGCTTACCGATCTCAAGTCCTAATCAATCAAACATGATCAGACCAGATCTCACTTACAATCAGAGATTAAATCCCTCTAATCTGAACTCAAAGAATTCAGTCCATACGATCTGACTCAAGTAAGCCATATCACCAAATTGTGCGACCCTGAGGGTTTCCTCTAAATGTCAGTAACGATAACTTACGTTATCACGATCAGTGAGGGGTATCTAGCAACACATCACTGTCTCCCGATATAAAGGAAAGAGTCTTCCAAGACTACTCCCAAACCATAGCACAAGTGTGAATCAAACTCACAAGGCATACATGTATCCTTTGCCACTGGACGTTCTTATTGGACAAGCATGTCAAGCCTGTAACTCCAATACGATGAGCATGATTAGATCAGATGAACATAGTCATCTGGGTATGGCCATACACTTCCTCAATCATCTCATATAGGGGGGGCCCCTTAGAACATCACACTCCTTGAACAAGGAGACGGCAATCCTATATCTATCACAAGTGCCCTAACCTGACTCAAGCTCACCATCCAAGATAGTCTATAATCATTATGTTTCAAATGATATTGAACTACCTCAAGACAATGACAATCATCATTTAGAAACACAAGTGATCTCAAGTCAGAGGACATGTGCCACTTGCTGCTTACAGGGATCATTCACATCGTGACAAGCAATGGAATATCCCAGTAGGGTCTGTCCAGTACATCCAATGTACCCATGAGTCTACATCTTATTCCATGCTCGAAGCATCCTATAAGATTAGCACTCATATTAGTCTCAATCATATCAAGGCTGTCTCAGTTCACCAAGATATCTCGACTAAGGACTTATAGCCTGTCAGCCTAGCTGAACAGCTTTGAGACATTATTCAGAAGTACACTTATTACAGCAGACAAGGTAACAATCTGAATAACAACCATGCCTTTATAAACACAAGAGTTTATTACATGATACTTTTACAATCCCAAAGGCCTCAAACATTAGCCTTAAGGGCATACCCCAACAGATCGCACATTGAAGTTCATGGTGTTCGTTGCTGCAGGTATCTACAACAATGCAAGAACAGCAAGGTCAGTATCAATGTATAAGAATCAATCAGGACTTAAGAAAGATTCTTTTTCTCACTATTTTATCTGGCTTGAAAAATCCAACAAAACAGCCCGAAAGAGTAGAACTCTTTTAGTGAGATGGGATCCAGATTTCATACTTGGTCTCCGCGTCCCGCTCAGGCGAGATAAGATGCACAGAGAGTACAAGCACTAATCTCTGGTAGGCAGTCCCTGCCGATCGCCAACCCGTGCGATTCCCCTTCATCTGGGCAGTCCAGCAGACTGTGCCAACTGAGTTGGTACAACACAGTCTCTGACCCCACAGATGGCTGCCTCCATGTGCTACCATATGCGCCACATATGTAGCCTACACGGTCAAGCTGACCCGACCTACTCCCTGGACCACCATGTGCTATGCTGAGCAACGAGAAGGGATAAATCCCTACTCTGTAACACACAGGTGTAATCCCGCACCGTCTGAAGATAGATGGACGTGCCCACTGAGTGGGTACAACACGGCTCCAACGATAATCAGAACAGTGAGGTTTCGCGTCAGAAGGCTTACGAGCTTGATATTTCAGCGTTGGATTTTAACAGTCTTTTATCTTCTTCACTATCATGCAATTCCTATGGTGATAGCAGAAGATAAACTTAATCATGCAATTCTAATATTCAAACATTAAATAAAAGAAAGCATGAATCTTATGTGGTAAAAGCCCATAGCCTAAGGAAGACCTTAATTAACTTAAGTCTTCACTTGCTTTTCTACATGGGTCTTTTGCTGCTCATCTGGCCCAACCCAGGGCCCAAGCGCCATCTGCAGCTCAGGTGCGCCTACCAGGGAAAATGCGCCTGGTCCCAGAGTCGAACCCTGGACCTCCCACTTGGTCAAGCCTCTGCTGCAAGCGCCTCTGCCAAGTGTGCTCTGTGCTCTTGTCTAATTAAATTACAAATTTAACTATCTAGACAAGATTGACACGCAGGTCAATTTCACATTATAAATCAATTGAACTGTGATACGCAGATCACAAAACTAAAAATTAATTTACAATTAATTCCAGGCACGCAGGCCCCAGCACAGCACACATTAAAATGGGCAGCCCACATAAGATTAAATAAACATATATATGCATCAATCAACAATCATGTGATCCATCATAAAAATTAAAATTTTCGAAAACCCCATGGGATCAATTTTAATTTTCCTTATTTGCCCTACAACCTTACAACGGTCCATTACTAGGGATCCACTCATCCATCCTAGTCAGATCCACTGCCCTTGCATGCACCAAGTCCTAACTGACTTGAGTCGACCAAAAGGTCAACCATGCATGCGCCAAGGGCTGAACGACCACACTGAGGTCTGGCAAGCGGGTGTGACCCCGGGCCTAACTCAGGTGCGTTCATGGGTCGTCTCAATCAGACATCGCTACACGCCTGTCTGCAGTCGACCTATAGCCACCTCAAGCTTGCGCCAAGGTGCTATCCAGTCGACCCATCAAGGCTGTCAGATAGTCTGATCAGACTGATTGGATCTAACCTAGGGGATAACTTCAACCCTAATAACCCGTTTAAGGGTTTAATGCAGGCGCATCTTAGATCTACAATGAGTCGCGCAAGTGATATATTTTTTTTTTTTTTGAGAAAAACTACATCATGCGCCAACATACATGCGCAAAGAAAACAAACACAAGTTTCGCTTATGACATGTAAACATGTATTTTTGCATGTATGAAAGATCTAAGCATTTTCGCAAGCATGGATCACAAAATGGCTTAAGCAATCATACAAAAACATGCGTTAACTCCCGCTTTGATACCAATTGAAGAGTCCCCTTCGAGGGGGAGCAAAACCCTAAAATGGCGCAATCAAAGTAGGGGGCAGCGGATAAAGGGTTTCATAGATCGAAGAGCATGTATCATATGATCAACTTAACAAAAAACCGATTGTAAAAGAAGTGATTCGATCCATACCATTGCCATTTCTAGATGGCGCCTTGGAAGAAAGAGAGCAATGAAGATCTCCTCCAAATCGTCACACACAAGATGAGTCTTGGCTCCTTCTTGTCGTCCCTTGTGCTAGCAAGAGTCGTCCAAGGTGTCTCTGATCGAATGCAAAAGGGAAAAGAGAGCTTTTTCTTTCTTGGCGTTTTTCTCTTGTCGCCTTAGACTTCCTCACACGAGAATGCCGCTCGATGACAACCCAAGGAGGCGTCAATTGCGTGAAGAGGCAAGAGAGGGGCGACGTGAGTTCATGGCCACGTTTGAGAAGTGCTAAAAATAGCATCCCACTTCTCCATATGCGATCTTGGGTTTACCCCAATCGCAAATGCCACATCACCATTGAACCATGCGCTCATCCATGAGCTGGTTCAAACCGATTTGGTCCACTAACCAAATAAACCAAGAAATAAGTCCAGATCAAAATAAACCCAAAGGCTCTCGATCTGACCGTCAATCTCTCAATGCTTCTGATCTGACTGATCTACCATTCATTCTCTCGATCGAAGCTTACCGATCTCAAGCCCTAATCAATCAAACATGATCAGACCAGATCTCACTTTCAATCAGAGATTAAATCCCTTTAAACTGAACCCAAACAATTCAGTCCACACGATCTGACTTAAGTAAGCCATATCATCAAATTGTGCGACCCTGAGGGTTTCCTTTAAATGTCGGTAACGATAACTCACGTTATCACGATCAGTGAGGGGTATCTAGCAACACATCACTGTCTCCCGATATAAAGGAAAGAGTCTTCCAAGACTACACCCAAAAACAGCACAAGTGTGAATCAACATCACTAGGCATGCATATTTCCTTTGCCACTGGATGTTCTTATTGGACAAGCCTGTCAAGCCTGTAACTCCAATATGATAAGCATGATTAGATCAGATGAACATAGTCATCTGGGTATGGCCATACACTTTCTCAATCATCTCATCCGGGGGGGCCCCTTTAGAACATCACACTCCTTAAACAAGGAGACGGCAATCCTATGTCTATCACTAGTGCCCTAACCTGATTCAAGTTCACCATCCAAGATAGTCTATAATCATTATGTTTCAAATGATATTGAACTATCTCAAAACAATGACAATCATCATTTAGAAAACACAAGTGATCTCAAGTCAAAGGAAATGTGCCACTTGTCTCACTCAAGGAATATTCACATTGTGACAAACAATTGAACATCCTAGTAGGGTCTGTCCAGTACATCCAATGTACCCATGAGTCTACACCTTATTCCATGCTCGAAGCATCCTATAAGATTAGAACACATATTAGTCTCAATCATATCAAGGCTGTCTCATGTTCACCAAGATATCTCGACTAAGGACTTATAGCACGTCAGCCTAGCTGAACAGCTTTGAGACATTATTCAGAAGAACATATATTGCAGCAGACAATGTAAACAACTGAATAATAACCATGCCTTTATAAACATAACAGTTTATTACATGATACAGATACATTCCCACAGGCCTCAAACATTAGCCTTAAGGGCATACCCCAACAAGAAGTGTTGTGAGATTGCAGATATTTACACCAAGAGAGTCACGATAGGCCCACTAACCGATGCTCTGGCGCAGCAGGAGTGTGGCAGGTTTGACTGAGGATGTGTTAATTGTGGTGACACAATAACAGGATCCTAGTGCAAGTGGGAGATTGTTGGTGTATATGCCCTAGGACCTGTGGCTGGTCCGATATGAGTCACATTCATTTGTGATATACATCCTAGCATGGTCGTTGTTATGCCTTTTGTACATCTGCGTCATATGTACATTTGCATGTACAATGTCCCTGGAGATAGATTCTATTTAATCTCAAAGAATAATCCCCGGTCAAGTGTCATAGTGGATAAGGGACAACTATGATACATCTTAGGGTTATCCTATTTCGGGCCATCGCTTCCGCTATTATTAAAATTTTAAAATTGGCCCAGGGAATTCCAACATCCCCAATATACCCTTTAGCCCATTAATTCTTCATGACAACTTATTATTGGGCCTCATTGGGTAATGAGCTAGCCCAAACTTCATTACATGGGTTGATTAAGCTATTGGATCCAATCTAATGTAACCCTAATCCAAATGTGACCAACCATGGTCAATTTCGGGTCAACAGACAAATGTGAAGTTTGGCTCCAATAACATTCTTCCATCTCATCAGGCCCATTGGTGCTGATGAAATCTCCCAAATAGATCCGACTTATCCAATAATTCGATCATAAGGCTTCCCGTTCAATACGAGAACTCGAGTATCAAGGTGTGCGACCCTATAGGTTCCTCTGACATTGGAAGTGGTGACCTAAGGTGACCACAAGCAGTGAGTGGCACCTAGCAGTGCATCACTGCTACCCAAAGTCATCGGAATGGATATCGACATCGACATCCCCATCATTGCAACTAGGTATAGATGCATTACAGTCTCTTTGCCGAACTAATATCCGATTGGACAAGTGTGTTATCACTTGTTTTCACCTAATCACATGGTCATGACTAAATCAGGTTCTCACCTGGGTATGGCCATACACTTTCAGTCATAGAACCATAGAGGAGCTCCATGGATATCAAGCTTCCCTTATAGTGTGTTTAGTAGGAAGAGAAGGAGGAGGGAATGGATGGAAATTTGGAAGAATAGCTATAAAATCATGTTTAGTAGGACGGATAAAAATATGGAAGGAAAAATAGAAGGAAAATAGCTCTATTTGCATTCCGCCCAAACTAGGCGAAAAATTGGACGGAAAGTTGGATTTGCTCGTCTCATACCTATTTTCACCATTTTCTTTTTTATGCTCGCTCTCCCTTTCATGCTTTTCTTGCAATCTTCTTCATCATCGTTGTCATCACCATCGTCATTGCCATTGTCATCATCATTGTCGTCGTCATCACCACTCATCTCTCATCGCCGCCATTTCACCGTCGCCTCTCATCGTCATCATCGACATAAAAATAAAAAAATAGAGTATCTTTATTAATCTTTCTAATTTTCTTTCCTTCTAAATAAACACAATGATGGAAAATCTTATTATTTTATTTCTTTTTTATTTTCCCTTCTTTCTTATTTTCTTTTCCTTTGAACTTTTTTTCTTTCCTACTAAACACAACATTAGGAAGGGGCAAATCCTCTGTTTGTCCATTGACCTTCTCATATGGGTCATGACATGCTCAATGACAACCGTTACTACCTCCCAACTACGGCGAGGTGTTAGGTTATATCAAAACATGTCCCTAACCATATAGAATGGTCAATGACCTTAAATCAAGGGATCAATGCATCTTCTGTCACTTGTGAGGATAACTCATGATGCCATGTTATAGCCTCACAACGGGTCGGTCGAGTATATCCACCACTGATATACCGATATGTCTGCGTTAGCACCTCGTGCCTAACCAGCCCATATACCAGTCTCACAAGTACCAGAGCTATCCCATTTCCACTCAGGTATATCTACTGGGGACAACCATTTGAGCACAGATCCAATCTATCTCCAGGGACATTATCATGTAAGTACGTAATCACAGATGTAGATAAACATTGATAATGACAATACCAAAATGATATAAATATAAGTGCCAAGTAGTATAAAGATGGACCAAAATTAGGTCTCAGGGCATACACACTAGCATTAAAGTCATAGCATGATTCTCAAGGAAATTATGAAGTCGCAAGATAAATTTAGAGCTAAAACAGTGTCAGACACGACATTCATGGCCTTGGCCATGAGTTTTTTCGGCCGGCCGTGAGTTTTCCATCTAAGGCGTGAAATCACGGCTAAGTAAAAAAGTTCACAGAAACTTTCACGTGTGAAAGGGAAAAATTCCCTTTCATAGCTATAATTATTCTGTTCAAAGATTTATTTTCATCAAATTTATAGACATCAGTGTGGTGAAACCCCGAGTCTCGACCTTCTAAACCTGAGTTTTACCCCAAAACACTACTTTTGTTACTTTTCATAATTAGAGTTCACACAAAATCACAATTTGATTCGCCTAGATATTAACGAGTCGTGTAATCGATACTTGACCATCAGATCCTCATTAGGAACGATAATCTTTTTATTACTTCGTAATCCATGCACTTGCAGACGCATCAGTGCCACAGTGCCTAACAATGTGCTCAACATCACGATGAAGGGACGGCCAAAAGTAGTGGTCCTCAGCCATGTGAAAGATCTTGTCATGCCCGTGATGCCCGGTGGCACCACCGGCATGCAACTCCGTGAGGAGATGATCACAGAGGGAAGTCCGGGGAAGACAAAGTTGGTTCCCATACAGAAGATAACCATCCTCGAGGTGGTAAGGGGAGTCAAGGGACTCGAACTCATGCAGCTGGGTGTACACGGGACCGAAATTGGGGCACTGCGCGTACTCATCACAGATGTGATCCAAGGTAGTCACCGTGGAAGACAAGACACATAGAAGCGTCCGAACACAACTGAGAGTGTCGGCAACGACATTCTCCTTCCCAACCTTATGGGTGATGACGAAGGTGTATTGCTGTAGGTACTCGACCCACTTAGCGTGCTAGGGAACTAGCTTCTTTTGGGCATTTGAAAACGACAAGGCCTAGTGGTTGCTAAACAATAGGAACTCCTTATGTAGAAGGTAGTGCCTCCATTGTTTTAGGGATTGTACTATCGCATAGAATTCTTTATCATATGTGGAATACTGTTGTTGTACCTCATTAAGTTTCTCACTAAAGAAGGTAATCGGATAGCCTTCTTGCCTCAAGGTGCCGCCAATGCCTATCCCCGAGGCATCACATGCCACTTTGAATACTTTGGAGAAGTCAGGTAAGCGAAGGATAGGGGCAGTGGTCATAAGGTCCTTAAGAGTGAGGAATGCATGTCTCGCGGCAGGGGTCCAGACGAACTCTTCCTTACGCATGTAGTTGGTCATTGGGTTCGCAATAGTGCTAAACCCCTTGATGAAGCACTTATAGAAGGCAGTGAGGCCAAGGAAGCTCCGCGCTTTTGTCATGGACTGAGGTTTTGACCATTGGTGAATGGCTTCTACCATTGCAGGGTAAACCATGAGACCATCATTGTGTCTCTATGTAGTAAGGGATATACTTTGATACAACCTAATGTCTCACCGTAACAGGATGTCATAACAGTTGTCATTGGGTATTCTTGAGCTGTGTAGAGATGCGTCTTGCCAATATAGGATTTGCCCCTTCCCTACCGGGAAGCTTGATATCCATGGGCCCCTATATGGTGCATGACTAAAAGTGTGTCTCCACACCCAGGATAAGCCTGAATAGAGTCATGACCATTAACGTTGTAATAAACAAGTGTGACACGCTTGTCTGACTTGGACGATCAGCCTGGCAAAGGGACATGTATACTTATATATCTTATCATAGTTTAAGGTTGTCGTTGGCAACATTTATTCCAATGACTTGGGTAGCAGCGATGTACTGCTAGGTGCCACTCACTGCTTGTGATGAAGAGGTCATCACGGTCAACGTCAGAGGGACCTACAGGGTCGCACACCTAGACGCTAGAGACTCCGTATTGATTGGTTAGCTTATGATCGAATCGTTGTATGATTCGGATCATTTTGGGAAGCTGATGCTTTGAGATTTCTTCTATGGAGATGAGATTTTATTTAGTTCATGTTTGACCACTAGTTGACCTCTAGTGGACCACGTTTGATATCGTTTGACCTGTGTTGTCAAAATGAGTGAAACAAGGGTCTTAGTGCAAGTTTGGACTTGGCACTTTAGTCACATGAATAAAATAAATTATTAATTTGCAAGAGAATTTTTATCTTGGCTAATTAATTGGGCTAGACACATTTTACATTAAATATATTGATATATTTAATGGTAAAATCTTGTAGGCGCCTAAACATTGTCCCATATGGATAAATATCTCTAAGAATAGCTAGTTCATCTATTATAAATAGAGAAGCCTTCTTGGGAGAAACTTGCACCAATTCTTTTCTCTCATCTATTATTGTCGCCTGCCCTCTCCTCCTTGGCGTGAAGGTCTTGAAGGTGATATCACATAAAAGTTTTTGCATCAAGGTTGGGACAAGCGGTAGTGTTCCTCACTCCTTGTCGCCAACACTTCCCCTTCTTCTTGGCACACAACCTTGGTGATTGGCGCAATTAGAGAAGACATTAGAGGCGTGTATTTCTTCTCCCGAACCTAGCACATGCATGGAGCAGAGGAGTCTCGAGTCCATGTGTGCATGATTGTAGAGGACGGGCTCTTGTGCGTCTCAAATTGCTATCGTCAACATCAAACTGCTAAGTAAGGTATACCCCTATCATATCCTTTGTACTCTTCGTAAGACGGTTATTGTTGAATTTGGAATCTCGTTTTAGGCTTGCTTCCGCTGTTTCTATTTTTAATATAGCCCGGGGATTCCCAACAGTGGTATCAGAGGCAACTTATGAGATACATCGGTGTATGAATTTTTCTAGCATGTGCATGTCATAGAAAATTGTTTAAAAATATTTATGCCATGTTTTATGTGTAGAAAAATAGTAGGTTTGTTATTTCTCGCTCTTATGATATTCATGATTTTGGTTTCTACACATAGGGATAGACCCTATGTGTGAGAATTTATTTCTCCTCATACTCATGGGATAGACCCATAGTGTGAGAGTTGTATCTAGATTCGAGGCATGGACTGGGTGATTGCCCTAATCCATACAAGTAAGGGATTGCAAGTGGCAAAAGCAATAATCGAGGTATATATGGCCACTTGTAGACTCTTGAGAGAAAACGAAAAATCTAAATTTTTATAAGATCGCTGACTTTTAACCGACATGTTTTCTAATGAAAAATTAAAATCTGATTTTTGTAGTTTTTCATTGCATATAGAAGAGCATATTCTAGGTGTTTTTCATTATGCATATGATATGGTTATAGACAAGCCCTAAAGCATGCCTGGGATGTATTATTGTGAAGCTTGCGTGCCGCCCCTTTTCTTTTATTTGTTCTTTAAAAGCAAGTTGAAGATTAGGGAAGACAATAGCGCATCAAGACTTCTCTAATGCGCACCTAACCAAGATAGGGTAGCCTCTTTGTTGGCCGACTCCTTAGTGGCTTCTAGGGTTCCTCCTAGTGGCGCGCCTTAAGGAATAGGGGCTGATGAAGAGGGTTTGCGTGCACCTCTTGATTGGCCAAAACTTTTATGGCTTCTAGGGCTTCCTAGGGGCACATCAAATAAGTTTCATGGGCTGATATAGAAGTGGTGCAATACAGCCCCCTTTTAGTTATGGTGGCACCCCATGTTAGCCGAACCCTAGGAGGCACCTAGGATTTGCAAGCTAGCAAGGGCAGAGGAGAGTGTTGGCTGAACCCTAGGAGGAGCCTAGGGTTTGCGAGCTAACACAGGTGGAGCATGAAACCTAGGCGGCGCACTTATGGTTGGAGCAGGACCCTGATGCACTCAGAGCAAGCAGTTGACGGCTTAGAGCATGAGCGGGTCGCTTAGAGCTCATGTGGTGCTAGGTGTCGAGTCTAGGTCTAGGGGTTTGTTTCCTTTGTCTGGGCTATAAACATATCATATTTTACTGCTTCTGACATCATGCATGCTTGTTTTATTTTATGTTATCACTATAGGAATGCATGCCTGTAATATTAGACATAAAATAAAACATAAGTGGTGTGGCACCAACCAAACCCTCTCGAAATTATATCAAGTCCCATTCTTAGCCTTCTGATGCGTAGCCCTCGTCAAACTATCGATCGATGGTGCTGTGCACTATTTCCCACCCTCGTGGGACACACCCATCTATCTTTAGGAGGCATATGGTGACAATAATTTTCCCAGTCCGGTTAAAACTCTGGACATGCCTTTCACAAGAAAATTGTTGGCCCTAGGCATAACAGTCAGGTCGGACTTGACTAGAACTTCCATATGGGGCTTGCCTGCATGATGAAATTTTCTAGAGACAACCTCGAGAAGTTAGGGCTTCGTGTTGTATCTAGCCCTCGCTGGATACGAAGTGCCTGAACTGTCTCGAGAAGGGGAATTGCCGAGTCGCAATTGGCCGGCGTGCCTAACTTGAGATACATGCGTCACTTCATGCAGTACATCCTGCCCTTATGGGATGCGGGGCCGTGCGAGGAACAAGGATCCCATCTCACTTTGGAAATTCTGTAGTTTCGTGGATTGACATGAGAGGGTTGTTAACCTGTTAAAATAGTGAGAAAGAATCATTTATTTAAGTATAGATTAAATGATTGAAAATGTAGTACTAATCTACATATCTTTGTTGTAGATAATGTATACGAACAATAGCGGATTAAAACTGCGTTCTCTCCTTTGGGAGGACGAGATGGACTGGTGTCAAAAATTGAGGGGTGACCCCAAGCTCGAACGTTGTAAAAGGCATCGCCATAATGAGGTGAAGGGAAGGGTTACTCTTTCGTCTTTAGGCTCTAGTATTTACGTGGTTGAAGTCAACATGTCTACTTCAAACACATGAGTACTTGATACCACATGTAGAGCGCATATTTGTAGAAGTATGAAAGGACTCAAAAGAAGAAGGGCAGTGTGACCAGGAGAGATTGACCTTCAGGTCGGTAACGGCGCATAGGTTACTGCTGTGACTGTAGGCGACTACACTCTACCGCTGCCTTTCAGACTTCAACCAGAACTCGACCATTGTTACTATGTACTGTCATTCACTAAGAACCTTGGCAAGGAAAGGATTCAACTTTGTAATAAAGGAGAACAACTGTTCTTTTTCATTGGCAAACCTATTACATGGATCTGGTACATTGTGCAATGGGCTGTATGTCTTGGACATGCAAAGTTCCATGTGTAATGTGAATACTAAAAGGATCAAGTTAAGTGGTTTCAACAACACTTATCTTTGGCACTATCATTTAGGGCACATCAACAAGAATCACATCTAACAACTCCGTGCAAATGGATTCTTGGATTCAGATTCTTTTGAGAAATTTGATGCTTTCAAGCCTTGTTTGTTGGGCAAAATGACAAAGGCACCATTCACCAAGAAAGGTGAAAGGGCCACAGGTTTGTTGGATCTCATACACAGCATTGTGTGTGGGCCATTCAATAAACAAGTCAGAGATGGGTTTATATACTTCATCGCATTTACTGACGATTTCTATAGATATGATTATATCTATCTAATGAGACATAAGTCTAAATCCTTGGAGAAATTCAAGGAGTTTAAGACTGAAGTAGAGAACCAGCTTGGATGATCCATAAACGCTCTTTGATCTGATCGAGGCAGTGAGTACCTAAGCCATGAGTTTGTTGATAATCTAAAAGAGTGTGGGATTCTCTCACAGCTCACCCCCCCCAGGACACCCCAATGGAATGGTGTGTATGAGAGGCAGAATCAAACCCTCCTTGACATGGTTCGATGCATGATGAGTCAAGCAACTCTACCTCCGTATTTTTGGGGATGTGCTTTGCAGACAGCTGCTTTGACACTGAATAACATTCCATCTAAAAGTGTCCCCGTATCTCCACATGACCTGTGGACTGGGAGACTACCTAACCTCACATTTATGAGGATCAAGGGCTGTGATGCATATGTTAAACGTCAAAATTCTAGCAAGCTAGAGCCCAGGTCAGATAAATATGTGTTTGTGGGGTATCTTAAGGAAACCAGATGATACAACTTCTATAATCTCACTAAGGACAAAGTTTTTGTCGCCCGTGGCGCTGTCTTTTGTGAGAAAGAATTTATCTTGAAAGAAGCCAGTGGCAGGAGTTTTGATTTGGATGAAGTCCAAGATCATCCACAAGACATAGAGGTTGAGATGGAATCTGAGCCACCAGTATAGGTTATAGCCTAACTCGTGGCTCAAACATAGGCTCCACGTAGGTCTGAGAGCGTACGTCATGCACTAGAAAGATATGGGTCGTGCACTAGGAAGGTTTGGGTCATTGCTGACTCAACACGATGACATTCTCATTATTGAGGATGAACTTAAGACTTATGAGGAAGCGGTTACTAGACTGGACTCCGAGAGATGGCTGGAGGCCATGAGGTGCGAGATAGAATCCATGTCTGCTAATCAAGTCTGGGACTTGGTTGAGCCACCTAATGGGGCTAAACCCATAGGGTGTAAGTGGGTCTTCAAGAAGAAGATAGACATGGATGGCACCGTGGTTACCAACAAAGGTAGATTAGTGTCCAAAGGTTTCAGGCAGGTCCACGCGATGGATTATGATGAAACTATTTCACCAGTTGTCGTGTTTAAATCTATTTGGATCATACTTGCTTTAGCTGCCTACTATGACTATGAGATATGGCAAATGGATGTGAAGACAACCTTTATTAATGGAAACCTATTAGAGGATGTGTTTATGACACAACTTGAGGGGTTCGCCCACTGATGACACCAAAATATATAGCATATTTTGTATCATTTTATATATCTTTTCATGCTAAATTGCATATCTTTTGCTTATTTTTATGCTAAATTTACCAAATATTACAAAATCTACTTCTATTTTCATTTTTCATGATTTTCAGGTAAAAAGGCACTATTTTGAGGCGTTTTCGAGAAAAATCAAAGACATGGAAAAGTTACCATCATCAAGAGGAGATCACTTGACAAATTTCATGCAAATCGGAGCAACCAACCAAAATACGGTAGTGGCGTATTCTATATTATGGTACTGTATTTCCGTACGATACCATAATATCAGAGCACTGCTGTAAATTGGTGGAATTTCCGACCAGAAGGTTTAATGAAAAATATGGCACTGCCGTAAAACTTAACACTGCCATATTTTGAAGCCCATTCAGAACAGAGATAATTCCTGATTTTACGACACTACCGTAACCTTTGACACAGGGCCATATTTTCTAGACGATTTCGACCAGAGAGTTTAGCCGATTTTACGGCAGTGCCGTGAACCATTATATGATGCCATATTTGCCAGACAATTCAGATCAGAGAATGCGAGCGATTTTACGGCACTGCCGTGAAATATTACACTGCCGTATTTTCATTTTTGAACGCGACTCCACAGTTAATTTTTAAGCCCGATTTTTGTGGAGAAGATTACGGATGATCCAGACCTTTAACTTTGATGTCGTAAGAAGTAGAAGGGGAGGTTTCGACGAGAGGATCACGAAGACACCAAAAGCCCCAATTTTCATCAACTGTACAGGGAGAAATCGAGTTACATGCCGCCACCTAGGGTTCCACCGCCGCGACAAATCCAAAGCATCTCTGGCCATGAAATTCATACTGAAGCTTCGCATGGAGGAGGAGACAATGTACTAGAAGTTTCAGAACGAAAGGAGATCAATTGGAGGAGAAATCAAAGAAGAAGGAGGTGCCGCTACTATTCATCGCCCTCATTTGCAAATTAAGGCTGTGTTTAATTTCACAGCCGTGGTGTATTTTCCTAAAACTTCTTTTTCTTTGATTTTTGATCTTTTGAAACAATGGAATATTGTATTTTCTTAACCATGATAGCTTAAACACTCTTTGGGACATGGGGGAGTAATTCCCTTTGATTTTCTTAATGACTAGATACTTTTTGCTTTCATCATAATTATTCTACTTTGATAATTTTACCTATGCGATTATTGCTCTAAGATTCTCCTTAGTTTACTTTTTGTCATCATAATTTAGAGTTTTCGCAATAAGGACCGAAAGGTGATTTGCTTGAGAACTTGGAACCCTAAAATTGATTAATAGGAACTCACCGTAAGAAATTAGGTTAAGTTCTTATTTCTTTAGTTTAGTAGTTTAAATTGCCATGATGATAATTATGAACCTAAGATTGAGTTATTGTGTCAAACGTGGAGATCTTGCATGAAAGTGAGGATCGGAACATTGGAGAACCATAGGTAGAACTTGTGTTGAGACTCGAATGCACGAAAGTGATCCTTGATTTTCCACTCGAGGCGATCAACTTAGAACTAGGATGCACGAAAGTGATACTCGAGTTCTTTGTTTGATGATTTACTTATCATTAGTTTGGGATAAATCTTACGCGAAAGCGAGGATTGGTCTCTGCATGGTAATCTGCACGAAAGTGAGTTAATCTCTTTACAAAGTGAATATCCTTATATATCTAGTCATGAAAATTAAAGTGAATGAAACCCTAATCCCAATTTCTCTCTGATAGTATTTTCCCTTGTGTTTTTGATCTTTACTTTGCTTTTATTCGAATGCCTAGATAGGAAGAAATCAATTATTTGGTACTTGATAACATAGGTCCCTGCGGATTCGATACTTTCTTTATTACTTCGAGTATCCGTGCACTTGCGGACACTACAAGTTTAGGGACAACAAGTTTCTGGAGCCGTGTCAGGGAGTGACAAAAGTCTCTGTACGCCAGCACTTAGGTTTTGGCCGCGACAGCTGAAATTAGTCTACCTACTTGTATTCATAAGTGTGTCCCTTTGGATCACAACAAGTTTTTGGCGCCATTGTCAGGGACCTTAGTTTTGTTATTATCAAAATAGTTGTTAGTATTGCTTGACTAAGTTTTATTTATTTTAGATTTAACTTTGTTTTATGTTTTTGTAGGTTTTGGATATTCACAAGTTGTGACAGAACTATGATTTCTGAAAATTTTGCATTTGCTTGTGTTTTGTGTTACATATTTTGAAAAAAAAACAATTTGATTGATTAGTGTTGGATAATCTTTCTGTTCTCAATAGATTTGAAGAGATGTCTTTTAATTACAACTCCTGGACAATTGAAAGAGGTGAGGAATACATGCCACAAGAAAGGTATGAAGATGATTCATTGTGCACACTTCAAGATAAGTTTAACTCTTATATGCACTCTGTTAGATGTGATATTTGTGGATGTTTAAATCATTATACTTCTGATTGCCATATTTTAGTGCCCCAAAATTCCAATTCATCATGGTATCAAGATGATCATTATGATTCTAGAAGGGAAAATCAAACTTCTTTTTATGATGATTGCTCAAATCATGTTTCTGAACCATACTTTGAGGATACTGAAAAATCTAACTTAGATATAATGTTTAAAAAATTCATGTCAAATTAGAGCCAAATCATGACAAATCAAAGTAAGAATATTGAAGATCTTAAAGGGATAGTCAGACATCTTGCTTCTCAAGTAGAATCTATATCTGCTAATACTGAAATGTTAGAAGCCTAGTTAGCACAACAAGCTTATTCATTTGAATTTGATTTTGAAACTGAAGAAATTGATTTAGAAAATTCTCCCTCTGATTATGATTATTTTGAAATTAAGCCTTATGTGAACTTTAATGAATCTCACTCTGATTTCGATGATTGTAAAATTGATCCATCTGATAATTTAGTTGTGGAAAATTTTGAGAAAATTGAATTTGAAAAATCACATTTTGATTCTAATGATAATTATGAAATTGATTCTTTTGATGATATATTATTTGTGGTTAAATCTGATGAAGGACATGAGGGGACTGATTTAGAAAAATCTTACTCTGATTTTGTTAGTAATTTTGAAATTGATGAAGTGCATGAAGAACTTGAAAAGGATTTGAATATTACAAAAATTGATGAATCCCACTCTGATGCTTTGCCCATGTCTTTTGATTTATTTGAAAAATTATGCTTTGTTGAATAATCTAATGTGAGACATAAAGATTATTTTGATGATCCAATGCTTGAATCTTTTAATCAAAGTCCTATTGCAATTGAAGATAGAAATTTGAAGAAAAGACTAATGATTTTACTCTCTGATAAATTTAGGAAGATCATTGAATATCCTTTATGTGAAGTTGAAAATTTTGATTTTTGATTTCTGCATATTGGAGAGAGCCACGATAGTTGTGATTTATATGAAATTTTGGATATTTGAATTAGTGGCTAAACTTTTTAGACAGCAGAAAAGGAAAAAATTGCATGCTATTTACTTTGGTTCTGATTCACCTACTTCACCATGATATTTGATTTTTGGTCAAGCTATTGACCTAAAATTAGCACTTCTTAGGCTAGCTCATTACCCAATGAGGCCTAATAACAAGTTGTCATGAAGAGGTAATGAGGCAAAAAGCTATAATGGGGAGAAAACTCCTCCCATTGGCGCCTAAGGGCATAATGGGGAGCAGTTGGCGCCTAATGCTTCATTAGGAAGCAATTGGTGCCTCCCCCCTCTACCTTTGATGGTAACCTTGCCCCTATGGCAAGGATGGGGGGTGCCTATGGCCTTAGAGACTTGTATGGTAAGTCCTATGTGCATATGGAAGAGGGTTAGGGGTTTATGGAAATTCCTTGGAGTCTTTCCTTGCTTCAAACCATAGCCGCCCACTCTAGTTTACCCTAGCTGCCTCCCTCTTTGTAAGTTGCATCCATATCTCTTGCCTAGCCACCCCTTGAAGCAACCCCTAATCTAAGGGGGAGAAACCCTATACTTGCGATTCTAACAAGCTTTGCGGAAAAAGGGTTTCAAATCAAGATCGGATATGAAAACATATGATCAACTTGAAGCTAGAAATCATACCAATGCCATGGACTTGGAATTCGGCTTGGAAGAAGAGATCAAGTTAGGTCTCCTCCAAAGTGTGCCACACACAAGAAGAAGTTGGCTCACTCCTTGGCGTCGCTTGTGCTAGCAAGTCACCCAAGGAATCTATTCGAATGGAAAGGGATGAAGAAGGATCAAGCTTGGCCGAGAGCTCCTCTTGCGCAACACTCCTTTTCGTCGTCCACACCACACTCCCACGAAAGTCCAAGAATGCGTTGAGAAGAAAGGAGCAAACGCATATGCGTTTTTTTGGCATTGAAAGTGAAACCGGCCCTTGATGACATTCCATAAATGGAAGCTCATCAAGTCCATGCGCTCAACTCAACCCAAACGCATTTTAGCATTGAACCATGCGTTCACAATTGTGAACCGGTTCAATCTAAAACGTTCCAATCAATTCGGTTCAATAAACCAAACCGAAAGAGCTCAAGCCAATAGGTCTAGACCAAATTGAACCCCAAGGCTCATGATCTAACCATTCATCTCCTGATGCCCCTGATCTCTCCGATCTGGCATCATCTCTCTCGATCGAAGCTTACCGATCTCAAGTCCTAATCAATCAAACATGATCAGACCAGATCTCACTTACAATCAGAGATTAAAACCCCTTTAAACTGAACCCAAAGAATTCAGTCCACACGATCTGACTCAAGTAAGCCATATCATCATATTGTGCGACCCTAAGGGTTTCCTTCAAATGTCGGTAACGATAACTTACGTTATCACGATCAGTGAGGGGTATCTAGCAACACATCACTGTCTCCCGATATAAAGGAAAGAGTCTTCCAAGACTACACCCAAACCATAGCACAAGTGTGAATCAAACTCACAAGGCACACAAATGTCTTTTGCCACTGGATGTTCTTATTGGACAAGCATGTCAAGCCTGTAACTCCAATATGATGAGCATGATTAGATCAGATGATCATAGTCATCTGGGTATGGCCATACACTTCCTCAATCATCTCATATAGGGGGGCCCTATAGAACATCACACTCCTTAAACAAGGAGACGGCAATCCTCTATCTATCACAAGTGCCCTAACCTGATTCAAGCTCACCATCCAAGATAGTCTATAATCATTATGTTTCAAATGATATTGAACTACCTCAAGACAATGACAATCATCATTTAGAAACACAAGTGATCTCAAGTCAAAGGACATGTGCCACTTGCTGCATACAAGGATCATTCACATTGTGACAAGCAATGGAATATCCCAGTAGGGTCTGTCCAGTACATCCAATGTACCCATGAGTCTATATCTTATTCCATGCTCGAAGCATCCTATAAGATTAGCACCCATATTAGTCTCAATCATATCAAGGCTGTCTCATCTTCACCAAGATATCTCGACTAAGGACATAGAGCCTGTCAGCCTAGCTGAACAGCTTTGAGACATTATTCAGAAGTACACTTATTACAGCAGATAAGGTAACAACCTGAATAACAACCATGCCTTTATTAACATAAAAGTTTATTACATGATACTTTTACAATCCCAAGGCCTCAAACATTAGCCTTAAGGGCATACCCCAACAATCTCCCACTTGCACTTAATCTAATGGTTGAGAAATCTCAAACCCATATTATTACAGTGCTTCTCATGCTTCTGCTGCGCCAGAGGCTTGGTAAGCGGGTCTGCCAGATTGTCATCTGTATGAACCTTGCAAATCTTGATCTCGCCACGATCAATGATCTCCCGGATCAAGTGAAACCGTCTCTGTATGTGCTTGGACTTCTGGTGCGACCGTGGTTCCTTTGCTTGTGCAATTGCTCCAGTGTTATCACAGAAGATAACCAAAGGATCTGCAGTCGAAGGAACGACACCAAGTTCTCTCACGAACTTACGAATCCACACTGCCTCCTTGGATGCTTCCGAGGCTGCAACATACTCGGCTTCTGTTGTGGAATCAGCAACAGTTGACTGTTTGAAGCTTTTCCACACCACTGCTCCACCATTCAAGCTAAAAACATAGCCTGACTGCGATCGGAAATCATCCTGGTCCGACTGGAACGAAGCGTCAGTATATCCCTCTATACTGAGTTCTTCCTGACCACCATATATCAAGAACATATCTTTGGTCCTCCGCAGATATTTTAAGATGTTCTTGACCGCAATCCAGTGCGCCAAACCTGGATTACTTTGGAATCGACTGGTCACGCTTAACCCGTAAGCGACGTCTGGGCGAGTACACAACATCGCATACATAATGGACCCAATAGCCGAAGCATAAGGCGTATTGTCCATTTCATCTTTCTCAGTCTGTGTTTGTGGACACTGACTCTTCGAAAGATTCAGACCATGTCTGACTGGAAGATATCCACGTTTAGAATTCTCTAAATGGAATCTCTCCAGGACCTTATCGATGTAAGTACTCTGGCACAACCCGAGAAGCCTCTTAGATCTATCCCGGTAGATCTTCACACCTAATACATAGGCTGCTTCTCCTAGATCTTTCATCTGAAAACATTTTCCTAACCATGCTTTAACAGCATGCAGTTCAGGAATATCGTTTCCAATGATCAAGATATCATCGACGTAGAGGATTAGGAATGTAATCACGCTCCCACTAAACCTCTTATACACACACGGGTCATCCTCGTTCTTGATGAAACCAAACTCAGAGATTGATTCATCAAAACGAATATTCCAGCTTCTTGATGCTTGTTTAAGTCCATAAATGGACTTCTTTAACTTGCATATTTTATGACGATCTGATGGATTAGTGAAACCCTCAGGTTGTGTCATATACACATCCTCATCCAGATTTCCATTAAGGAAAGCTGTTTTCACATCCATTTGCCAGATCTCATAGTCGTAATATGCTGCTATCGCGAAAAGAATCCGAATAGACTTAAACATGGCTACAGGTGAGAAAGTTTCATCATAATCTAACCCGTATATTTGTTTGAAACCTTTCGCAACTAGCCTGCCTTTATAGGTAACCACGTTACCATCCATGTCAATCTTCTTCTTGAAGATCCATTTACAGCCTATAGGGATTACTCCCGGAGGCGGATCAACCAAATCCCAGACCTGGTTATCTGACATGGAGTCCATTTCGGCTCGCATAGCATCAAGCCACCTAGCTGACTCCGGTCCACTGACCGCATCCGCATAAGTTAGGGGTTCATCATTATCAATGATGTAGACTCCGTCATAGCGCTCAGGCTGTCGACGGATCCTACCCGATCTTCGCGGTTCCCGTGATATTTGAGCCTCAGGTTGTTCAATAACGTGATCTTCTGGCTCAGGCACATCCAACTGTGCTTGACTACTTTGTCCTTCTTCTGGATTTTCATCCAGCTTTATTTCTCTCCCACTGGCCTCTTGCAGAAGAAATTCCTTCTCAAGAAATATGGCCGTCCGAGCAACAAAAACCTTGTTCTCTTTGGGATCGTAGAAATAATAACCCTTAGTTTCCTTAGGGTAACCGACAAAGATGCATTTGTCAGATCTGCTCTCTAGTTTCCCAGAGGCGAGCTTTTTGACATAAGCCTCGCAACCCCAGATCCTGATAAATGTCAAGCTCGGCTGTTTCCCATACCATAACTCATATGGCGTCTTTGAAACTGCCTTGGATGGCACTCGGTTTAGTACCTTTGCAGCTGTTTCCAGTGCAAAACCCCAAAAGGAGTATGGAAGAGTAGCCTGACTCATCATAGAACGAACCATATCAAGTAACGTTCTGTTTCTCCTCTCGGACACACCATTCCATTGCGGTGTTCCTGGCGGAGTGAGCTGTGAGATAATCCCACACTCCTTCAGATAGTCAGTAAATGCATGACTCAGGTATTCACCACCTCGATCAGAACGAAGTGCCTTGATATTTCGGCCTAGCTGATTTTGTACTTCATTTTTGAACTCTTTGAACTTGTCAAAAGATTCACTTTTATGTCTCATCAGATAGACATATCCATACCTACTGAAATCATCAGTAAAGGTAATGAAGTACTGATAGCCACCTCTGGCATGTTTACTAAACGGCCCACACACATCACTGTGTATAAGGTCAAGTAAACCTGAAGTCCTCTGACCTTTGTGAGGAAAAGGAGACTTCGTCATTTTACCCATTAAACAAGCTTTGCATGTATCAATCTCCTCACAGGAGAATGATCCCAGCAGTCCATGATCATGCAACCGCTTAATGCGCTTCTCGTTTATATGGCCTAAACGACTATGCCATAGCAAGGTGCTGTCATCAGCATACTTGGCTTTCTTATTATCAATGTTTTGTATAGAATTTTCCATGTCCAACATGTATAACCCATTGTTAATTGAACCAGTTGCATACACAATATTATCATAGGTCAAAACACACTTTGAAATCTTGCATTCAAAGGCAAATCCTTTCCTGACAAGAGCAGGAATAGAGATAATATTCTTGGTAATACTTGGTACAAAATAACAATTGTTTAATTCTAATACAATGCCAGATGGTAAAGAAATGAAATAGTCCCCTACAGCAACAGCAGCAACCCGTGCCCCGTTTCCAACGCGTAGGTCTACCTCATGCTGTCCCACCTGCCTTCTTCTCTTGAGTTCCTGTACATTTGAACAAATGTGAACTCCACATGCAGTGTCCAACACCCATGATATAGAAGAAGATGAAACCATGACTTCCGTCACGTATATACCTGAGCCAGAAGCAACGCTTCCCCTCTTATCTCCTTGGAGCGCTTTACAGTCCTTTTTCCAGTGACCCAGCTGGCCACAGTGGAAACACCTGTTGTCCTTGGACCGCTTCACCTTTTGTTTCAGGGCCTTGCTGTAATTCTTGACAGGGGCCTTGCCCTTCTTCCCCTTCTTCTTGTTCCTTGAAGGAACCATTAAGACAGAGGTTGAAGGCTTGCCCTTCAGAGTTTCCTCAGTAGTCAAGAGCATATTCAGCAGCTCTGCCGGCGTACAATCGATCTTGTTCATATTAAAATTAATGATGAACGCATCGAAAGAGGGCGGAAGAGACTGCAGAATAATATCTACAGCAAGCTCCTGGTTGACGGTATGCCCCAGTTTCTCCAGAGCTTCCTTGTGCCCAATCATCTTGAGCACGTGAGCTCCCACTGGGCTCCCCTCAGCCAGTTTGCTCTGAAAGAAGAGCTTCGTCAGATTATAGCGCTCGGTCCTCGCCTGTGCAGCATACAGCATCTTGAGGTTCGCTATAATCTCTATAGCCGACATATCCTCATGCTGACGCTGCAGCGGTGGCGTCATAGACGCTAGCATCAGGCAAGCGACATCAATGCTATCATTGACATGCTTATCATAGGCATCACGAACCGCCCTTGCGGCGTTCGCAGCGGGCTGCGGCGGTATCGCCGTCTCGAGGACATACAGTTTCCTCTCTGCCTTAAGAACGATCTTAAGGTGTCCAAACCAGTCAGAGAAGTTCGGCCCAGCAAACTTCTCCCTTTCCAGTAGGGATCGCACATTGAAGCTCATGATGTTCGTTGCTGCAGGAATCTACAACAAGCAAGAACAGCAAGGTCAGTATCAATGTTTCAGAATCAATCCAGGACTTAAGAAAGATTCTTTTCTCACTATTTTGTCTGACTGAAAAATCCAGTAAACAGTCCGAAAGAGTAACACTCTTTTAGTGAGATGGGATCCAGATTTCATACTTGGTCTCCGCGTCCCGCTCAGGCGAGATAAGATGCACAGAGATGACAAGCATTAATTTCTGGTAGGCTGTCCCAGCCAATCGCCAACCCGTGCGATTCCCCTTCATCTTGGCAATCCAGCAGACTGTGCCAACTGAGTTGGTACAACACAGTCTCTGATCCCAGAGATGGCTGCCTCCATGTGCTACCATATGCGCCACATATGTAGCCTACATGGTCAAGCTGACCCGACCTACTCCCTGGACCACCACGTGCTATGCTGAGCAACGAGAGGGGATAAATCCCAACTCTGTAACACGCAGGTGAAATCCAGCACCGTCTGAAGATAGATGGACGTGCCCACTGAGTGGGTTCAACACGGCTCCAACGATAGTCAGAAAGGTGAGGTTTCGCGTCAGAAGACTTATCGAGCTTGATATGTTAGCGTTTGGATTTTAACGGTCTTTTATCTTCTTACTATCAGGCAATCCTATGGCTATAGCAGAAGATAAACTTAAACATGCAGTTCTAATTATTAGCAATAAGTAGAAAGCATGATCTTATGTGGTAAAAGCCCATGAACCCTAGTAAGACCTTAATTTTACTTAAGTCTTCACTTGAGCTCCATGGCATCTCATCTGGTCCAACCTAGGGCCCTAGCGCCAAGAGCACCTCAGGTGCGCCACCAGCTGAATGCCCCTTTGGGATGTGTGCATTTGTACTCTTGTCTAATCAAAGTACATTTGATCTATCTAGACAAGGTTTGACTCACAGGTCAATTATACATTATAAATTAAATACAAATGTGATTTGCAGATCACAAATTAATTTACAAGTTTAAACCCAGGCACGCAGGCCCCAGCACAGCACACAATAGGGCAACCCACATAAGACTAAATAAACAAGCATATGGTTCAATCAACATGTGATCCATTCAAGAAATTAAATTTTTGAAAATCCCCATGGCATCAATTTAATTTCCTTATGAGTCCTACAACCTTACAATGGTCCATTGATGGGGATCCACTCATCCATCTAGTTAGATCTTTTGCCCTTGCATGCACCGAGTCCTAACTGACCCGAGTTGACCTAATGGTCAACCATGCATGCCCCAAGGGCTGAACCACCCTCATGAGTTTTGGCAAGCGGGTGTGACCCCGGGCCTAACTCATGTGTGTTCAGTAGATGTCTCAACCAGACCTCGCTACACGCCGTTGATGCAGTCAACCTATAGCCACCTCGTGCTTGCGCACAGGTGCTATCTGGTCGACCCATCTAGGCTGTCAGATGGTCTGATCAGACTAGCTTGATCTATACTAGATGATGCCTTCAACCCCATCAACCCATCTAAGGATTTAATGTAGTGGCACCTTAGATCTAATCAAGCGCGCAAGATGTAAGTTTTAGAAAACCTTTTGAACATGCGCATATAAACAAACAACATGCTTGATAACCCTTAGATCTAAGGGGGTCCCCTTCAAGGGGGAGCGCATACTTTAGGGGGTCCCCTTCAAGGGGGAGCGCATACTTCATCTAAGCATGATACAAGCGCCAACTTCATGAACATATGATACAAGCGCCAACTTCATGAACATATGATACAAGCGCCAACTTCATGAACATATGATACAAGCGCCAACTTCATGAACATATGATACAAGCGCAACTTCATGAAAACAAAGCATGCCTCAAGAAAAAGTAAGCGCAACATGTATGGATCACCAATACTTAAAGCAATCATATCGATCATATCATGAGCCTAGCTTTGATACCAATTGAAGCAACCCCTAATCTAAGGGGGAGAAACCCTATACTTGCGATTCTAACAAGCTTTGCGGAAAAAGGGTTTCAAATCAAGATCGGATATGAAAACATATGATCAACTTGAAGCTAGAAATCATACCAATGCCATGGACTTGGAATTCGGCTTGGAAGAAGAGATCAAGTTAGGTCTCCTCCAAAGTGTGCCACACACAAGAAGAAGTTGGCTCACTCCTTGGCGTCGCTTGTGCTAGCAAGTCACCCAAGGAATCTATTCGAATGGAAAGGGATGAAGAAGGATCAAGCTTGGCCGAGAGCTCCTCTTGCGCAACACTCCTTTTCGTCGTCCACACCACACTCCCACGAAAGTCCAAGAATGCGTTGAGAAGAAAGGAGCAAACGCATATGCATTTTTTTGGCATTGAAAGTGAAACCGGCCCTTGATGACATTCCATAAATGGAAGCTCATCAAGTCCATGCGCTCAACTCAACCCAAACGCATTTTAGCATTGAACCATGCGTTCACAATTGTGAACCGGTTCAATCTAAAACGTTCCAATCAATTCGGTTCAATAAACCAAACCGAAAGAGCTCAAGCCAATAGGTCTAGACCAAATTGAACCCCAAGGCTCATGATCTAACCATTCATCTCCTGATGCCCCTGATCTCTCCGATCTGGCATCATCTCTCTCGATCGAAGCTTACCGATCTCAAGTCCTAATCAATCAAACATGATCAGACCAGATCTCACTTACAATCAGAGATTAAAACCCCTTTAAACTGAACCCAAAGAATTCAGTCCACACGATCTGACTCAAGTAAGCCATATCATCATATTGTGCGACCCTAAGGGTTTCCTTCAAATGTCGGTAACGATAACTTACGTTATCACGATCAGTGAGGGGTATCTAGCAACACATCACTGTCTCCCGATATAAAGGAAAGAGTCTTCCAAGACTACACCCAAACCATAGCACAAGTGTGAATCAAACTCACAAGGCACACAAATGTCTTTTGCCACTGGATGTTCTTATTGGACAAGCATGTCAAGCCTGTAACTCCAATATGATGAGCATGATTAGATCAGATGATCATAGTCATCTGGGTATGGCCATACACTTCCTCAATCATCTCATATAGGGGGGCCCTATAGAACATCACACTCCTTAAACAAGGAGACGACAATCCTCTATCTATCACAAGTGCCCTAACCTGATTCAAGCTCACCATCCAAGATAGTCTATAATCATTATGTTTCAAATGATATTGAACTACCTCAAGACAATGACAATCATCATTTAGAAACACAAGTGATCTCAAGTCAAAGGACATGTGCCACTTGCTGCATACAAGGATCATTCACATTGTGACAAGCAATGGAATATCCCAGTAGGGTCTGTCCAGTACATCCAATGTACCCATGAGTCTATATCTTATTCCATGCTCGAAGCATCCTATAAGATTAGCACCCATATTAGTCTCAATCATATCAAGGCTGTCTCATGTTCACCAAGATATCTCGACTAAGGACATAGAGCCTGTCAGCCTAGCTGAACAGCTTTGAGACATTATTCAGAAGTACACTTATTACAGCAGATAAGGTAACAACCTGAATAACAACCATGCCTTTATTAACATAAAAGTTTATTACATGATACTTTTACAATCCCAAGGCCTCAAACATTAGCCTTAAGGGCATACCCCAACACCCCTTGCTCTATATACACACTTGTGTATGCGAGTGCAAAAGGGTGATTAATTCATTTGGCGGGAGCAACATTAAAGGGGTGAGAGCAAGAAGCCTTGGCACAAGCTTCCTTCTTCGATGAAGTGGCCGCATGTCTTCTACCCCTTCTCCTTCTCCTCTTGGCGCAAGAAGGGCATCAGGTTGGTGGCATCATCTCCATCCTTCTTGAAGTAGGGGATGATTCTAGGGTTTTAATAACAAGATCGCCTCTAGGTATGGAGCTCAAAACATTAAAGAAACTAGGGCATGCGATTCTAACAAAATCAGCAAGTAAATGAAAGAACAAGTAGAGAAGGATAGAAGTCACCTATAGCCCCTATTAGGGAAGGGGCCTAAACCCCTTTCTTTGTCCACGGTCCTGTATATTGACATTGAGGCTAGATATGGGTAGTTAAATGATCAACATTCAAATCAAATGAACAAGGGGAGGACGAAATACAATGTCCTCAAACTCCCCTTAAACTACAACAAATGGTCCTTAGGGGTTCTTGATCATGGCTTCAAGTAGTCTTCCCTTTGGTTGGCGTTGAAGATGGTTGGAAGTCACCATGTTGTTGGCATCAAGGCATGAGAGTCTTCAAGGAGAGGAAGAGAGCCTTGGTGGAGAAGAAGAAGAGAAGAAGAAGAAGGCACTCTCGGCTATACTAGAGGAAGAGAAGGGGATGAGAAGATAATTCGGTTGGAGTCCACCAAACCAAGACAATGCTCATGCATCACACATAATCTTTTTTTTTCTCAAAGCATAGACTGATGTGCAAGTGAAAATACAAGGCTCTAATCCCTATTTTCCCTCAACGTTACATTCCCCTCAAATTGGATCTAACGGTCTGTTTCAGTGGATGGAATGGAATAAAGAAAGAAAAGAAATGAGGATGGAATGGAAATAGAAAGGAAAGAAATAAATTTCTTTCCCTTTCATGCCTCGTGTTTCGGTGGTGAAAGGAAAGAAACATTTTAATTTTGATCGGTCAAAATGTCTTTCTCTCCATCGCCAGGATCGTCGGCGTCTGCTGCTTCACAGGTCTTCCGCGGACGAGCTCGTCTTCCCCTCTTTGTCTCCATCGCCAGGATCGTCGGTGGTGAAAGGACGAGCTTCCGCGGACGAAGGCATCGAGATGGGAGAAAGAGATTTCTGCGGACGAGAGGGGAAGACGAGCTTCCGCGGACGAGCTCAGGCGTCTTCGGCGTATCCGCGGAGGGGCGGCAGCGAGCTCTGGCGGAGATGGGCGAGCGCAGCAAGCTCGGGCGAGATGGTTGGGCTGCGAGAGGGAAGAGGGGCAGCATGTTGGGGTATGCCCTTAAGGCTAATGTTTGAGGCCTTTGGGATTGTATAAGTATCATGTAATAAACTTTTGTGTTTATAAAGGCATGGTTATTATTCAGGTTGTTACCTTGTCTGCTGTAATAAGTGTACTACTGAATAATGTCTCAAAGCTGTTCAGCTTGGCTGACATGCTCTATGTCCTTAGTCGAGATATCTTGGTGAACATGAGACAGCCTTGATATGATTGAGACTAATATGAGTGCTAATCTTATAGGATGCTTCGAGCATGGAATAAGATGTAGACTCATGGGTACATTGGATGTACTGGACAGACCCTACTAGGATATTCCATTGCTTGTCACAATGTGAATATTCCTTGTAAGCACTAAGTGGCACATGTCCTCTGACTTGAGATCATTTGTGTTTCTAAATGATGATTGTCATTGTCTTGAGGTAGTTCAATATCATTTGAAACATAATGATTATAGACTATCTTGGATGGTGAGCTTGAATCATGTTAGGGCACTAGTGATAGACATAGGATTGCCGTCTCCTTGTTTAAGGAGTGTGATGTTCTAAAGGGCCCCCCTTATATGAGATGATTGAGAAAGTGTATGGCCATACCCAGATGACTATGTTGATCTGATCTAATCATGCTCATTGTATTGGAGTAACAAGCTTGACTCGCTTGTCCAATAAGAACATCCAGTGGCAAAGGATGCTTGTATGCCTTGTGATGTTGATTCACCTTGTGCTGTGATTTGGGTGTAGTCTTGGAAGACTCTTTCCTTTATATCGGGAGACAGTGATGTGTTGCTAGATACCCCTCACTGATTGTGATAACGAGAGTTATCGTTACCGACATTTAAAGGAAACCCTTAGGGTCGCACAATTTGGTGATATGGCTTACTTGAGTCAGATCGTGTGGACTGGATTGTTGCTCTCTCTCGTGGGTGGTGTGTGGACGATCTTGGAGAAGAGCTCTCGGCGACAAGGAAGAACATCTCATCTCCTCAACACCAAAGGGCACCTTGGCAATTGTTGCTAGCACATCAAGTTGCGCAAGAAGTAAGCCTTCATCCTTTGTGTGTGTCTTCTTTGGAGGAGAGCCCTCTTCGGCCTCTAGCTTCCAAGCCGCCACCCTTACATGGCTATGGTAAAAGATCTCAAACTTGATCTTTGGTTAATTATAAAGTTGATCATTTACATGAGTTCATGCAAACGATTTTATTGAAACTCTAGAAGAATACATTTCCGCATGTTCTAGGGTTTGCCCCCCTCTTGAAAGGGGTTTTTCATGCTTGCGCTCCCCCTTGAAGGGGACCCTTCAATTGGTATCAGAGGAGGTTATGCATGAATCATGTGGTTGCTTTAAGTGATCCTTGTTTGCGCTTGCAATGTTTAGATCTATGTACATGCCGAATAAACTACATGCTAGTTTAAAACTCTTAGATGTAGGTTTATCTTTGAATTGCGCATGTATAATGTTATGGTAAGCGCTTGTTCATGTTTTGAAAAGGAAAAGCCTTATCTTGCGCACCCATTAGATCTAAAGCGTCTACTATAATCCCTTAGATGGGTTGGTAGGGCTGAAAGCATAATCTAAATAGATCCAAGTCTGATCAGACCATCTGACAGCTCAGATGGGTTGACCTGATAGCACCTATGCGCATGCACTGGGTGGCTATAGGTTGACTGCATCAAGGGCGTGTAACGAGGTCTGGTTGAGACAACCAATGAACACTCTTGAGTTAGGCCCGGGGTCACACCCGCTTGCCAAAACTCTTGAAGGTGGTTCAGCCCTTGGCGGATGCATGGTTGACCATTAGGTCAACTCGGGTCAGTTAGGACTCGGTGCATGCAAGGGCAGTGGATCTGACTAGATGTATGAGTGGATCCCTATCAATGGACCATTGTAAGGTTGTAGGACTGATAAGAAAATTAAAATTGATGCCAATGGGGTTTTTCAAAAATTTATTTTCTTTTAATTGGATCACATGTGGAATGTTTGATGCCATGTGCTTGTTTATTTATTCTTATGTGGGCCGCCCATGTTAATTGTGTGCTGTGCTGGGGCCTGCGAGCCTGGGATTATACTTGTAAGATAATATTATTGTGATCTGCGAATCACATTTTTTTTAATCTATTGTATAATTGACCTGCGAGTCAAAGCTTGTCTAGATAGATCAAATTGTATTTGATTAGACAAGAGCACAAATGCACACATCCCAAAGGGGCATTCAGCTGGTGGCGCACCTGAGGTGCTCTTGGCGCTAGGGCCCTGGGTTGGACCAGATGAGATGCAAATGGAGCTCAAGTGAAGACTTAAGTAAAATTAAGGTCTTACTTAGGGTTCATGGGCATTTACCACATAAGATCAGCATGCTTTCTTTTATTGCTTATTGCTTATATAAGTAGAATTGCATGTGTTTATCTTCTGCTATCACCATAGGACTTGCATGATAGTCAAGAAGATAAAAGACCGTTAAAATCCAACGCTAACATATCAAGCTCGTAAGCCTTCTGACGCGAAACCTCACCGTTCTGACTATCGTTGGAGCCGTGTTATACCCACTCAGTGGGCACGTCCATCTATCTTCAGACGGTGCTGGATTTCACCTGCGTGTTACAGAGTAGGGATTTATCCCTGCTCGTTGCTCAGCATAGCACGTGGTGGTCCAGGGAGTAGGTCGGGTCAGCTTGACCATGTAGGCTACATATGTGGCGCATATGGTAGCACATGGAGGCAGCCATCTGAGGGATCAGAGACTGTGTTGTACCAACTCAGTTGGCACAGTCTGCTGGATTGCCCAGATGAAGGGGAATCGCATGGGTTGGCGATTGGCTGGGACAGCCTACCAGAAATTAGTGCTTGTCATCTTTGTGCATCTTATCTCGCCTGAGCGGGACGCGAAGACCAAGTATGAAATCTGGATCCCATCTCACTAAAAGAGTGTTACTCTTTCGGACTGTTTACTGGATTTTTCAGTCAGACAAAATAGTGAGAAAAGAATCTTTCTTAAGTCCTGGATTGATTCTGAACATTGATACTGACCTTGCTGTTCTTGCTTGTTGTAGATTCCTGCAGCAACGAACACCATGAACTTCAATGTGCGATCCCTACTGGAAAGGGAGAAGTTTGCTGGGCCGAACTTCTCTGACTGGTTCGGACACCTTAAGATCGTTCTTAAGGCAGAGAGGAAACTGTATGTCCTCGAGACGGCGATACCGCCGCAGCCCGCTCCGAACGCCGCAAGGGCGGTTCGGGATGCCTACGAAAAGCACGTCAATGATAGCATTGATGTCGCTTGCCTGATGCTAGCGTCTATGACGCCACCGCTGCAGCGTCAGCATGAGGATATGTCGGCTATAGAAATTATAGCGAACCTCAAGATGCTGTATGCTGCACAGGCGAGGACAGAACGCTATAATCTGACGAAGCTCTTCTTTCAGAGCAAACTGGCTGAGGGGAGCCCAGTGGGAGCTCACGTGCTCAAGATGATTGGGCACAAGGAGGCTCTAGAGAAACTGGGGCATACCGTCAACCAGGAGCTTGCTGTAGATATTATTCTACAGTCTCTTCCGCCTTCTTTCGATGCGTTCATTATTAATTTTAATATGAACAAAATCGATTGTACGCCGGCAGAGCTGCTGAATATGCTCTTGACTACTGAGGAAACTCTGAAGGGAAAGCCTTCAACCTCTGTCTTAATGGTTCCTTCCAGGAACAAGAAGAAGGGGAAGAAGGGCAAGGCCCCTGTCAAGAACTACAGTAAGGCGCTGAAACAGAAGGTGAAGCGGTCGAAGGACAACAGGTGTTTCCACTGTGGCCAGCTAGGTCACTGGAAAAAGGACTGTAAAGCGCTCCAAGGAGATAAGAGGGGAAGCATCGCTTCTGGCTCAGGTATATATGTGACTGAGGTCATGTTATCTTCTTCTATCATTTCATGGGTGTTGGACACCGCATGTGGAGTTCACATTTGTTCAAATGTGCAGGAACTCAAGAGAAGAAGGCAGGTGGGACAGCATGAGGTAGACCTACGCGTTGGAAACGGGGCACGGGTTGCTGCTGTTGCTGTAGGAGACTATTTCATTTCTTTACCATCTGGCATTGTATTAGAATTAAACAATTGTTATTTTGTACCCAGTATTACCAAGAATATTATCTCTATTCCTGCTCTTGTCAGGAAAGGATTTGCCTTTGAATGCAAGATTTCAAAGTGTGTTTTAGATTATGATAATATTGTGTATGCAACTGGTTCAATTAACAATGGGTTATTCATGTTGGACATGGAAAAATTCTGTACAAAACACTGATAATAAGAAAGCCAAGTATGCTGATGACAGCACCTTGCTTTGGCATAGTCGTTTAGGCCATATAAACGAGAAGCGCATTAAGCGGTTGCATGATCATGGACTGCTGGGATCATTCTCCTACGAGGAGATTGATACATGCAAAGCTTGTTTGATGGGTAAAATGACGAAGTCACCTTTTCCTCACAAAGGTCAAAGGGCTTCAGGTTTACTGGACCTTATACACAGTGATGTGTGTGGGCCATTTAGTAAACATGCCAGAGGTGGCTATCTGTACTTCATTACCTTTACTGATGATTTCAGTAGGTATGGGTATGTCTATCTAATGAGACATAAAAGTGAATCTTTTGACAAGTTCAAAGAGTTCAAAAATGAAGTACAAAATCAGCTAGGCCGAAATATCAAGGCACTTCGTTCTGATCGAGGTGGTGAATACCTAAGTCGAGAATTTACTGACTATCTAAAGGAGTATGGGATTATCTCACAGCTCACTCCGCCAGGAACACCGCAATGGAATGGTGTGTCCGAGAGGAGAAATAGAACGTTACTTGATATGGTTCGTTCTATGATGAGTCAGGCTACTCTTCCATATTCCTTTTGGGGTTTTGCACTGGAAACAGCTGCAAAGGTACTAAACCGAGTGCCATCCAAGGCAGTTTCAAAGACGCCATATGAGTTATGGTATGGGAAACAGCCTAGCTTGACATTTATCAGGATCTGGGGTTGCGAGGCTTATGTCAAAAAGCTCGCCTCTGGGAAACTGGAGAGCAGATCTGAGAAATGTATCTTTGTCGGTTACCCTAAGGAAACTAAGGGTTATTATTTCTACGATCCCAAAGAGAACAAGGTATTTGTTGCTCGGACGGCCATATTTCTTGAGAAGGAGTTTCTTCTGCAAGAGGCCAGTGGGAGAGAAATAAAGCTGGATGAGAATCCAGAGGAAGGACAAAGTAGTCAAGCGCAGTTGGATGAGCCTGAGCCGGTTATTGAACAACCTGAGGCTCAGATATCACGGGAACCGCGAAGATCGGGAAGGATCCGTCGACAGCCTGAGCGCTATGACGGAGTCTACATCATTAACAATGATGAACCCCTTACTTATGCGGATGCGGTCAGTGGACCGGAGTCAGCTAGATGGCTTGAAGCTATGCGAGCCGAAATGGACTCCATGTCAGATAACCAAGTCTGGGATTTGGTTGATCCGCCTCCGGGAGTAATCCCTATAGGCTGTAAATGGATCTTCAAGAAGAAGATTGACATGGATGGTAACGTGGTTACCTATAAAGGCAGGCTAGTTGCGAAAGGTTTCAAACAAATCTACGGGATAGATTATGATGAAACTTTCTCTCCTGTAGCCATGTTTAAGTCTATTCGGATTCTTTTCGCGATAGCTGCATATTACGACTATGAGATCTGGCAGATGGATGTGAAGACAGCTTTCCTTAATGGAAATCTGGATGAGGATGTGTATATGACACAACCTGAGGGTTTCACTAATCCATCAGATCGTCATAAGATATGCAAGTTAAAGAAGTCCATTTATGGACTTAAGCAAGCATCAAGAAGCTGGAATATTCGTTTTGATGAATCAATCTCTGAGTTTGGTTTCATCAAGAACGAGGATGACCCGTGTGTATATAAGAGGTTTAGTGGGAGCGTGATTACATTCCTAATCCTCTACGTCGATGATATCTTGATCATTGGAAATGATATTCCTGAACTGCATGCGGTTAAAGCATGGTTAGGAAAATGTTTCCAGATGAAAGATCTAGGAGAAGCAGCCTATGTATTAGGTGTGAAGATCTACCGGGATAGATCTAAGAGGCTTCTCGGGCTATGCCAGAGTACTTACATCGATAAAGTCCTGGAGAGATTCCATTTAGAAAATTCTAAACGTGGATATCTTCCAGTCAGACATGGTCTGAGTCTTTCAAAGAGTCAGTGTCCACAAACACAGACTGAGAAAGATGAAATGGACAATAGGCCTTATGCTTCGGCTATTGGGTCCATTATGTATGCGATGTTGTGTACTCGCCCAGACGTCGCTTACGGGTTAAGCGTGACCAGTCGGTTCCAAAGTAATCCAGGTATGGCGCACTGGATTGCGGTCAAGAACATCTTAAAATATCTGCGGAGGACCAAAGATATGTTCTTGTTATATGGTGGTCAGGAAGAACTCAGTATAGAGGGATATACTGACGCTTCGTTCCAGTCGGACCAGGATGATTTCTGATCGCAATCAGGCTATATTTTTAGCTTGAATGGTGGAGCAGTGGTGTGGAAGAGTTTCAAACAGTCAACTGTCGCTGATTCCACAACAGAAGCCGAGTATGTTGCAGCCTCGGAAGCATCCAAGGAGGCAGTGTGGATTCGTAAGTTCGTGAGAGAACTTGGTGTCGTTCCTTCGAGTGCTGATCCTTTGGTTATCTTCTGTGATAACACTGGAGCCATCGCACAAGCAAAGGAACCACGGTCGCACCAGAAGTCCAAGCACATACAGAGACGGTTTCACTTGATCCGGGAGATCATTGATCGAGGCGAGATCAAAATTTGCAAGGTTCATACAGATGACAATCTGGCAGACCCGCTTACCAAGCCTCTGGCGCAGCAGAAGCATGAGAAGCACTGTAATAATATGGGTTTGAGATTTCTCAACCATTAGATTAAGTGCAAGTGGGAGATTGTTGGGGTATGCCCTTAAGGCTAATGTTTGAGGCCTTTGGGATTGTATAAGTATCATGTAATAAACTTTTGTGTTTATAAAGGCATGGTTATTATTCAGGTTGTTACCTTGTCTGCTGTAATAAGTGTACTACTGAATAATGTCTCAAAGCTGTTCAGCTTGGCTGACATGCTCTATGTCCTTAGTCGAGATATCTTGGTGAACATGAGACAGCCTTGATATGATTGAGACTAATATGAGTGCTAATCTTATAGGATGCTTCGAGCATGGAATAAGATGTAGACTCATGGGTACATTGGATGTACTGGACAGACCCTACTAGGATATTCCATTGCTTGTCACAATGTGAATATTCCTTGTAAGCACTAAGTGGCACATGTCCTCTGACTTGAGATCATTTGTGTTTCTAAATGATGATTGTCATTGTCTTGAGGTAGTTCAATATCATTTGAAACATAATGATTATAGACTATCTTGGATGGTGAGCTTGAATCATGTTAGGGCACTAGTGATAGACATAGGATTGCCGTCTCCTTGTTTAAGGAGTGTGATGTTCTAAAGGGCCCCCCTTATATGAGATGATTGAGAAAGTGTATGGCCATACCCAGATGACTATGTTGATCTGATCTAATCATGCTCATTGTATTGGAGTAACAAGCTTGACTCGCTTGTCCAATAAGAACATCCAGTGGCAAAGGATGCTTGTATGCCTTGTGATGTTGATTCACCTTGTGCTGTGATTTGGGTGTAGTCTTGGAAGACTCTTTCCTTTATATCGGGAGACAGTGATGTGTTGCTAGATACCCCTCACTGATTGTGATAACGAGAGTTATCGTTACCGACATTTAAAGGAAACCCTTAGGGTCGCACAATTTGGTGATATGGCTTACTTGAGTCAGATCGTGTGGACTGGATTGTTTTGATTCAGTTTAAAGGAGTTTAAACTCTGATTGTAAGTGAGATCCAGTCTGATCATGTTTGATTGATTAGGGCTTGAGATCGGTAAGCTTCGATCGAGAGTGTGGATGCTAGATCGGTGAGATCAAGAGCATCATGAGATGTACGGTTAGATCTTGAATCTTCATGGTTCATAGAGATTTAGACCATGGCTTGGGTTGGTTCTTTTGGTCTTTGGACCAATTGGAATTGAACCGAATTCAATTGATCCGGTTCACATTTGTGTTCGATTGGTTCAATTGAATTGGCGTTGGGGATAAGTTCACAAGACATGAATGCATGTCTTGATGACTTTCCTTAATGGGAAGTCTTGAAAACGCCTAACGCCAAATAACGCAAAAGCTTAATGTTCCTTGTGTCTTTCGAAGCTCTCTCTCGTGGGTGGTGTGTGGACGATCTTGGAGAAGAGCTCTCGGCGACAAGGAAGAACATCTCATCTCCTCAACACCAAAGGGCACCTTGGCAATTGTTGCTAGCACATCAAGTTGCGCAAGAAGTAAGCCTTCATCCTTTGTGTGTGTCTTCTTTGGAGGAGAGCCCTCTTCGGCCTCTAGCTTCCTAGCCGCCACCCTTACATGGCTATGGTAAAAGATCTCAAACTTGATCTTTGGTTAATTATAAAGTTGATCATTTACATGAGTTCATGCAAACGATTTTATTGAAACTCTAGAAGAATACATTTCCGCATGTTCTAGGGTTTGCCCCCCTCTTGAAAGGGGTTTTTCATGCTTGCGCTCCCCCTTGAAGGGGACCCTTCACAGCAAGATGGTGAGGGCCGAGGAGAAGAAGAGGGGCGGTGAGCTCGAGCGGAGGGGCAACAGTGAGCTCGGGTGGAGAAAAAGAGGGGCGGCGTCGCGGCGAGGTCGAGCGAGATGGGCGGAGAAGAAGAGGGGCGGCGAGCTCGGGCAAGATGGGTGGAGAAGAAGAGGGGTAGCGAGCTCGGGCCGACGGGCGGTGAGCTCGAGCATTGGGCGAAGGGCGGCTTGGACGAGAGGGGGCGAGCTCGGATGGCGGGTAGCGAGCTCGGACGGTGGCTGTGAGCCCAGACGGAGGGGGCGACTACGAGCTCGGACAGTGGCTGTGAGCTCGGACGTAGCACGCAGCGAGGTCGGGAGATGGCGGCGAGCTTGGGGCTAGATCGAGAGGGCGAGTGGGGAGAGAGGCGCGGCGAGCTTGGACGAGAGGGGGCGAGCTCGGCCGACGGCTTTGAGCTCGGGCGAGAGGGGGCGAGCTCGAACGGCGGCTGTGAGCTCGAACCTGCCGAAGGCGGAGATGGGTCAAGGAGGCGACGGAGAGATCGGAGGGGAGGCGGGGAAGAGCGGAAGGGAGGCGGCGAGAGGGGAGGGGTGAGTGGGGAGATGGAGCTCGGCGAACGAGAGGAGAGGGGGTGAGAACACGGCGAACGAGGCGTGAACGTGGCAAACGAGAGAAAGGAAATATGATTTCCCTCTGATTTGGAGGGAACAGTTTTGGAGAGAAAGGAAAGAAATAATTGCTTTCCTTTCTCTCCATTCTTTCCTCTGAAACAAGCTAAATGGAAGGAAAGAAATTCATTTCTTTCCTTTCCCTCCTGATTTCCCTTGACTGAAACAGGCCGTAAGGGCTAACTTTTCTTGCTTCAAAATGGATGGTGGAGATGAGTTATTTCTTGAAATGATTCCATTGGTTGAGAGTGGTGGTTTGCATGTGGATTTATGGTAGCTTGCATCCGAAGGTGTTATCTTGGAGGCTCTCGTTGAAGAGGTGGGGACCAATGGCGCATGTCTTTGGTGGTTCAGGAGGTGGGGACCAAAGCATTGGGAAGGGGTTGCGTTCTCGTTGAAGAGGTGGGGACCAAGGCTTTGAGAAGAGGTGGAGTTTTGGCATGCATTGATTGTGGAGGAGGTGTTCTTGTGATGCATTGGTCACTTGTGAAGAGGTGCTTCATTTGAATAGCTTGTGACCGAATGTGTCTTGCTCTCTCTTTGCTTGTTGACTTTGCTCGATGGGAGGCTTTGACATGAAGGTGTTGACTTGATTTGCAAGTAGACTTGTCTTTGCTTTAGATTATTGACTCAGCTTGATGAGGTGGCTATTGATTTGACTTTGAGCATTTGATGTTGACTTTGACTATTGATTTGTCTTTGAGGATTTGATGTTGACTTTGACTATGAGGTTTGAGTGTTGTGGGGTCAAGGGTGCCTTGTAGTGAGTCATAGGTGTAGTGAGCCCTAAGCTAGTGACCTATTACATCAACTAGGAAATTAAAAAAACACTTAAAAGAAAATAAAATCCTAGGCTACCCCTATTCGAATACAAGATAAGTAAAAGACAGGCATTGCAAAATAAATCTCGAAGATGCCCCTGCATCACTTCTCCTACCTTGGCGCCTCATCATTGAGGGTGGCGCAAGCATAGAAGAAGAAGCACGAAGGCTTGGATCTTCTTCCTGAGGCTAGCACCGGGTGTGGAAGAAGAGAGCTCGAGGAATCCGTGTGTGTGAGACTACAGAGGGCGAATGCTTGGCGCCTACCTCGACATCGGCCTCCTCTTGCTCTAGGTACTTACTATCTCATCGTGTCAACCCCCTCGCAAGATGATCTTCACTGGGTTTTCGGGACTGGCTTGTTTCGGGGATATTATTCCGCTATGCTTGTATTGTAATCTCTGTCAAAAATTGTAAAATATCCCCGGGATTTCCCAATAGTGGTATCAGAGCGACTTGCGATCCTCAAACGATGTTCTTTCATGCTTTTCCATGCTCACATGCCATATTTCTATTTTCGATAATTGCATACATGTATGGCGCTTGTTTTTCTTAAAGAAGAAAAATTGTTGGTTTCTTGTTCCTATCTTCTATTCAATTTCTTTTGGATTTTTGGATTATTTTTGTGATTGATTTAAGACCAAAGGCGCACATAGTTTTGTCAAGTAGGATGGGCATTGTGTCTTCGAACTGGCTGGGTCTCTTGATCTGACAAAATTGCCAGCTGATAGGGTCTATGAAATTGTCATGAAACTTAATCGCAAATAACCAAAAGATTTGTGATCAGAAGATGAGGAAAAGAAGCTTATTTTATGAAAAAGTAAAATTTCAGATTTTATGTTTTTCATGAGCATGTAGAATTGCTTGAGTAAGTACCTTGATTGCGCATGATGTAGTGATCATTAGTCAAGCCCCTTTGCATGCCTGTGTTGCATCCTTGTGAGGCCTGCATGATGCTTTTCTTTTTGCTTTTATAATTGCTCATGATGAAGATTAGGGGCACATATCACTTGGATCATTGGCGCATGCATCTTCCTTGGTGGCGCATGCATACTAAGTGGCGCAAGTTGGCATGGCCGAACCCCTTGGGTTTGAGAGCTAACCATCTTGTCCCCTTGCATGGTGGCGCACCTTACTTGGATGAAGACCCATGGCATTGGTCGAACATAGGGTGATGCTTCTAGGGTTTCCCTATAACTTCATCTAGGGTTTGAGAGCTAAACCATGAAAGGAGGACTTTAGAGCTAACCTTGAAAATCAAGCTAGAGGTCAGCTAGGGTAGGTCTAGTTTTAGGGGCTTGTGTTCTAGGTCAAGAATTGAACCCCTTTTGGCATGGGTTGGTTCAATGTCTTGAATAGACTATGATCACATCATCCTATTACTACTTTCATTATCTGTAAAAGCATGCCTATGATGTTTTATCGTTATGTTATCACTAAAGGATTGCACGTATGTAATGTTAGACATAAGATAAAATTGAGATGATGAGACTGCTGAGAAACCCCGGGGATATTTTACAATTTTTCATGTACATTACAAACGCAGCAGAAGAATATCCCCGAAATAGACCAATCCCAAAAACCCAGTGAAGATCATATTGCGAGGGAGTCGACACGATGAGATAGAAAATACCTTAGGAGCAAGATGAGGCCGATGTTGAGATAGGCGCCCAAGTGTGCACCCTCTGCAATCTCACACACACGGATGCCTCGAGCTCTCTTCTTCCACGCCTGGTTCTAGCCTTGGGAAGAAGATCCAAGCCTTAAGTCTCCTTCTTCAATGCTTACGCCACCTTCAAGAGAAGTTGCACTAGGGTGAAGAAGTTGGGAGAAGAATGCCGCCAAGCACAAAACCAATCTTGTGCCAAGAGGAGAAGAGGGAAGATTGCTTGCAGCAATGGTGATGGAAGAAGAAGATTGCACCAACTCCTTGAAGCCCTCACCCTTGTCCCTTGCTCATGCCAATTGGTTGTGTATAAGGACTCTCGCATATCACAAGGATATATAGACTAGAGGGGGCAGCAACACAAGGGTTAGGCGCAACACATAATGAAGGGGCGGCTAGGGTTAAGGGGAGGCAATTAGGGTTTAGGGTTTTGGAAAGTCTCCAACACTTTACCATAAATCCCTTGCAATCGCCCAAGACTTATCATAGAAGTCTATCATGCCTTAGATGCCTCAAACCTAGCTATAGAGACAAGGTTTCCATCTAAGCATGAAAGGGCTATGTGCCAAAACCTCCCATAAGAAGCAACATGCGCCAGCAGTAGCCAAAAAGGGTCTACCAATAATTATATGATTTTTATGATTTTCTTCCATGTCAAGCACTACAAAATTAGTAGGAATAAAAAATTCACCTACCTTGTGTTGGGGAATGCCGGGTGTAATTTAAAATTTTTTCAGTCCCAGGACGCAGCAGAAGATGCATTACACCCGAAACACATTCCTTTCCCAAGGATCCATGCGAGAGAGAGAACACAAGGATGTGTTAGGGTTAGTACCTCTATTGCTTGTTAGGATGAAGGTGCCAAGTTGAAGAAGCCCAAGTGTTCGTCCTCTACAAGTATCCACGCGTCGACCTTCTCAACGTTGCTCCCTTCCACGCTTGGTGCTAGCCTCGGGAAGAGAAGATCACCTCTTGGATTCTCCTTCTCCTTCTCCCTTTGTTCTTCACGCCAACAAGACTCCTCCAAGGAGACTCTCGGCCAACAAAGAAGAGGATGAAGGAAGGTGGCGCAACTAGAAAGGAAGAGGGCGGCTTGGATATCCAAAGCTTGCGCAACTCCAAGTTGCCTTGCTTTGGCGAATTTAGCATCTCAAGAGAGGGGCGCATACCCCTTCTTTTATAGGCTTTCAAGCCTCCACCGCCCATCCCCTTTCCATCTATAGATTGGCATAATTCCTCCAAGGAATTTTCCCTAATTGATCAGCCGCCACTAGCCTTGAATATGCGCTAGAATAAGGCTTGAAAAGTACCAAGCTTCTTGCCAATTTAAGAGCTAGACTTTGAGATCAATTAATTGGTACTTGCCATATATGCTCTTGGCGCAATTCCTCCAAGGATTTGCCATAAGACATCAGCCACATACCTTCTTGAATTGGCGCTAATTGAAGCATAGAAATAATCTAGCTTCTTGCCATATCAAGAGAGGATATTTGAGTTCCATTCTCATTAGGACTTGCCATATGAGATTGGCTGATTTCTTGCTTGATTTAACCAAGCAATACACGCCTTCATATCAGCCCACACGTCCAAGAATGTTTCCAATTGAGAAAACCAATTTCCAAAAGGATTCATACACCTCATATTAGGATTCAAACTTCTCCCATGCGCCAAGTGTAAATCCTTCTCCTATTAGGATTCAAACTTGCCTCAATTAGATTTAATCCACAATCCCTAATTGGATTTGGATCTCAATACTAATTAGGCCCATGAATTAAATCCCTAATTGGATTAGGATTTGCGCCCAACACAATGGGCCTCATCCAAATCCAATTTTCATTAGGATTTGAATCCAAGTTGGATTAGGATTTGCGCCCAACCACTATGGGCCTTATCTGTTGGGGTATGCCCTTAAGGCTAATGTTTGAGGCCTGTGGGAATGTATCTGTATCATGTACTAAACTGTTATGTTTATAAAGGCATGGTTATTATTCAGTTGTTTACATTGTCTGCTGCAATATATGTTCTTTTGAATAATGTCTCAATGCTGTTCAGCTAGGCTGACATGCTATTATGTCCTTAGTCGATATATCTTGGTGAACATGAGACAGCCTTGATATTGTTAAGACTAATATGTGTTCTAATCTTATAGGATGCTTCGAGCATGGAATAAGATGTAGACTCATGGGTACATTGGATGTACTGGACAGACCCTACTAGGATGTTCAATTGTTTGTCACAATGTGAATGTTCCTTGATTAAGACAAGTGGCACATTTCCTCTGACTTGAGATCACTTGTGTTTTCTGAATGATGATTGTCATTGTTTTGAGATGGTTCAATATCATTTGAAACATAATGATTATAGACTATCTTGGATGGTGAGCTTGAGTCAGGTTAGAGCACTAGTGATAGACATAGGATTGCCGTCTCCTTGTTGAAGGAGTCTGATGTTCTAAAGGGGCCCCCTGGATGAGATGATTGAGAAAAGTGTATGGCCATACCCAGGTGACTATGTTCATCTGTTCTGATCATGCTCATCATATTGGAGTTACGAGCTTGACAGGCTTGTCCAATAAGAACATCCAGTGGCAAAGGAAATATGTATGCTTTGTGAAATGATTCACACTTGTGCTGTGGTTTGGGTGTAGTCTTGGAAGACTCTTTCCTTTATATCGGGAGACAGTGATGTGTTGCTAGATACCCCTCACTGATCGTGATAATGAGAATTATCGTTACCGACATTTAAAGGAAACCCTCAGGGTCGCACAATTTGATGATATGGCTTACTTAAGTCAGATCGTGTGGACTGAATTGTTCAGGTTCAGTTTAAAGGGATTTAATCTCTGATTGTGAGTGAGATCTGGTCTGATCATGTTTGATTGATTAGGGCTTGAGATCGGTAAGCTTCGATCGGGAGAATAGATGCCAGATCGGTCAGATCAAGAGCATCGAAGAGATTGACGGTTAGATCTGAAGCCTTAGGGTTTAAGTAAGATCTAGACCATATTGCTTGGGTTAATTGGTCTTGGACCAAACCGATGTGAACTGGCTCATTGGTTGAGCGCATGGTTCAAGTGATGTGGCATTTGCGATTGGGTAAACCCAAGAGCGCACGTTGAGAAGTGGATGCTATTTTTGGATAGCACTTCTACTAATCGTGGCCATGACTCACGATTGCCACACTTCACGCCCCCCTTCTCTTTGTTCGTCGCCAACGCTTGGCTTAGACGAGACAACATCTCGGCTAGAGAAGAGAGGACGACAAGAGAGAAAAACTCAAGCAAGGCGATCTCTTCTCCCTTCCATTCGACAAAGGCTTCTTGGAACCTTGCTAGCACAAGGAGCACCAAGGAAAGTAGGCGACACCAATTGTGTGCGTCACCTTAGGAGAAGGCTCGCTTGCGCCTTTCCTTCCAAGTTTTCATCCAACGCATATGGCTATGGTATGAATTCAAGTTTACTTAAGTTGATCATATATCATGCAATAGATTCTTTCAAACCCTTAATTCCGCTGCAAAAGTTTTATGCGCCATATGTCTAGGGTTTTCGCTCCCCCTAGAAGGGGACCCCCCTTAGGTTAAGGGGTACTTTCAATTGGTATCAGAGCCAAAGTTGATGCATGCATTTTATGATTGCTTCATGTTGTGTGATCCATGTTTTAGATCTAGAATTATCAACATGCGAATATACATGTTTCATACCGAAACTTGTCTATGTTATTTTGCTTGTTGGCGCTTTCAGGTTTTATCTAAAATCCTTATTACATGCGCGCTCCAAATAGATCTAAGCCCATACTTTAAACCCTTAGACGGGTTACTAGGGTTGAAGTCACCCCCTAGGTTAGATCCAGAATGTCTGATCAGATCATCTGACAACCTGAATGGGTCGATCAGATAGCACCTTGGCGCAAGCCTATGGTGGCTATAGGTCGACTGCAGACAGGTGTGTAGCGATGTCTGATTGAGACAACTAATGAACGCACCTGAGTTAGGCCCGGGGTCACGCCCGTTTGCCAGACCTCAGTGTGGTCGTTCAGCCCTGGCGCATGCATAGTTGACCTTATGGTCGACGCAAGTCAGTTAGGACTTGGTGCGTGCAAGGGCAGTGGATCTGACTAGGTTGGATGAGTGGATCCCTAGTAATGGACGGTTGTAAGGTAGTAAGGGCGAATAAGGAAATTAAAATTGATACCTATGGGTTTTCGAAATTTAATTTTCTTGGTTGGATCACATGTTTGAATGTTGCATATGCTTGTTTATTTCTTCTTATGTGGGCTGCCCATATTAATTGTGTGCTGTGCTGGGGCCTGCGTGCCTGTATTAAAAATTGTAAATTAATTATTGTGATCTGCGCATCACATTGTTTTAATTTATAAAATGTAAGTGACCTGCGTGTCACTCTTGTCTAGATAGTTAAATTTGTAATTTAATTAGACAAGAGCACAGAGCACACTTGGCAGAGGCGCATGCAGCAGTGGCTTGACCAGGTGGGAGGTCCAGGGTTCGACTCTGGGACCAGGCGCAAATTCCTGGTGGGCGCACCACAGCTGCAGAAGGCGCTTGGGCCCTGGTTTGGGCCAGATGAGCAGCTAAAGACCCATGAAGAGCAAGTGCAGACTTAAGTTAGGTTAAGGTCTCACTAGGGCTATGGGCTTTTACCACATAAGATTCATGCTTTCTTTTATTGCTTAATATTAGAATTGCATGATTAAATTATCTTCTGCTATCACCATAGAAATTGCATGATAGGCAAGAAGATAAAAGACCGTTAAAATCCAACGCTAAAATATCAAGCTCGTAAGCCTTCTGACGCGAAACCTCACTGTTCTGATTATCGTTGGAGCCGTGTTGTACCCACTCAGTGGGCACGTCCATCTATCTTCAGACGGTGCGGGATTACACCTGCGTGTTACAGAGTAGGGATTTATCCCTTCTCGCTGCTCAGCATAGCACGTGGTGGTCCAGGGAGTAGGTCGGGTCAGCTTGACCGTGTAGGCTACATATGTGGCGCATATGGTAGCACATGGAGGCAGCCATCTGTGGGGTCAGAGATTGTGTTGTACCAACTCAGTTGGCACAGTCTGCTGGACTGCCCAGATGAAGGGGAATCGCACGGGTTGGCGATCGGCAGGGACTGCCTACCAGAAACTAGTGCTTGTACTCTCTGTGCATCTTATCTCGCCTGAGCGGGACGCGGAGACCAAGTATGAAATCTGGATCCCATCTCACTAAAAGAGTTCTACTCTTTCGGGCTGTTTTGCTGGATTTTTCACGCCTGATAAAATAGTGAGAAAAAGAATCTTTCTTAAGTCCTGATTGATTCTTATACATTGATACTGACCTTGCTGTTCTTGCATTGTTGTAGATACCTGCAGCAACGAACACCATGAACTTCAATGTGCGATCCCTACTGGAAAGAGAGAAGTTTGCTGGGCCGAACTTCTCTGACTGGTTTGGACACCTTAAGATCGTTCTTAAGGCAGAGAGGAAACTGTATGTCCTCGAGACGGCGATACCGCCGCAGCCCGCTCCGAACGCCGCAAGGGCGGTTCGGGAAGCCTATGAAAAGCACGTCAATGATAGCATTGATGTCGCTTGCCTGATGCTAGCGTCTATGACGCCACCGCTGCAGCGTCAGCATGAGGATATGTCAGCTATACAGATTATAGCAAACCTCAAGATGCTGTATGCTGCACAGGCGAGGACTGAACGCTATAATTTGACTAAGCTCTTCTTTCAGAGCAAACTGGCTGAAGGGAGCCCAGTGGGAGCTCACGTGCTCAAGATGATTGGGCACAAGGAGGCTCTAGAGAAACTGGGGCATACCATTAACCAGGAGCTTGCTGTGGACATTATTCTGCAGTCTCTCCCGCCTTCATTCGACGCGTTCATTATTAATTTTAATATGAACAAAATCGATTGTACTCCGGCAGAGCTGCTGAATATGCTCTTGACCACTGAGGAGACTCTGAAGGGTAAGCCTTCGACCTCTGTCTTGATGGTTCCTTCAAGGAACAAGAAGAAGGGGAAGAAGGGCAAGGCCCCGGTCAAGAATTACAGCAAGGCTCTGAAGCAGAAGGTAAAGCGGTCTAAGGAATACAGGTGTTTCCACTGTGGCCAGCTGGGTCACTGGAAAAAGGACTGTAAAGCGCTCCAAGGAGATAAGAGGGGAAGCTTTGCTTCTGGCTCAGGTATATTTGTGACTGAGGTCATGTTATCTTCTTCTATATCATGGGTGTTGGACACTGCATGTGGAGTTCACATTTGTTCAAATGTACAGGAACTCAAGAGAAGAAGGCAGGTGGGACAGCATGAGGTGGACCTACGAGTTGGAAACGGGGCACGGGTTGCTGCTGTTGCTGTAGGAGACTACTTTATTTCTTTACCATCTGGACTTGTATTGGAACTAAACAGTTGTTACTTTGTTCCCAGTATAACTAAAAATATTATCTCCATTCCTGCTCTTGTCAGGAAGGGATTTTCCTTTGAATGCAATATTTCAAAGTGTGTTTTGTCATATGATAATATTGTTTATGCAACTGGTTCAATTAGCAATGGGTTATTCGTGTTGGACATGGAAAGTTCGATACAAAATATTGATAATAAGAAAGCCAAGTATGCTGATGACAGCACCTTGCTATGGCATAGTCGTTTGGGCCATATTAACGAGAAACGCATTAAGCGGTTGCATGATAATGGACTGCTGGGATCATTCTCCTATAAGGAGATTGATACATGCAAAGCTTGTTTGATGGGTAAAATGACGAAGTCACCTTTTCCTCACAAAGGTCAAAGGGCTTCAGGTTTACTTGACCTTATACACAGTGATGTGTGTGGGCCATTTGGTAAACATGCCAGAGGTGGCTATCAGTACTTCATTACCTTTACTGATGATTTCAGTAGGTATGGGTATGTCTATCCGATGAGACATAAGAGTGAATCTTTTGATAAGTTCAAAGAGTTCAAGAATGAAGTACAGAATCAGCTAGGCCGAAATATCAAGGCACTTCGCTCAGATCGAGGTGGAGAATACCTAAGTCATGCATTTACTGACTATCTAAAGGAGTGTGGGATTATCTCACAGCTCACTCCGCCAGGAACACCGCAATGGAATGGTGTGTCCGAAAGGAGAAATAGAACGTTACTTGATATGGTTCGTTCTATGATGAGTCAGGCTACTCTTCCATACTCCTTTTGGGGTTTTGCGCTGGAAACAGCTGCAAAGGTACTAAACCGAGTGCCATCCAAGGCAGTTTCTAAGACGCCATATGAGTTATGGTATGGGAAACAGCCGAGCTTGACATTTATCAGGATCTGGGGCTGCGAGGCTTATGTCAAAAAGCTCGCCTCTGGGAAACTAGAGAGCAGATCTGACAAATGTATCTTTGTCGGTTACCCTAAGGAAACTAAGGGTTATTATTTCTATGATCCCAAGGAGAACAAGGTTTTTGTTGCTCGGACGGCCATATTTCTTGAGAAGGAGTTTCTTCTGCAAGAGGCCAGTGGGAGAGAAATAATGCTGGATGAGAATCCAGAAGAAGGACAAAGTGACCAAGCACAGTTGGATGAGCCTGAGCCGGTAGAACAGGTTATTGAACAACCTGAGGCTCAGATATCACGGGAACCGCGAAGATCGGGTAGGATCCGTCGACAGCCTGAGCGCTATGACGGAGTCTACATCATTGAAAATGATGAACCCCTCACTTATGCGGATGCGGTCAGTGGACCGGAGTCAGCGAGATGGCTTGAAGCTATGCGCGCCGAGATGGACTCCATGTCAGATAACCAAGTTTGGGATTTGGTTGATCCGCCTTCGGGAGTTATCCCTATAGGCTGTAAATGGATCTTCAAGAAGAAGATTGACATGGATGGTAACGTGGTTACCTATAAAGGCAGGCTAGTTGCGAAAGGTTTCAAACAAATCTACGGGATAGATTATGATGAAACTTTCTCACCTGTAGCCATGTTTAAGTCTATTCGGATTCTTTTCGCGATAGCTGCATACTATGATTATGAGATTTGGCAGATGGATGTGAAAACAGCTTTCCTTAATGGAAATCTGGATGAGGATGTGTATATGACACAACCTGAAGGTTTCACTAATCCAGCAGATCGTCATAAGATATGCAAGTTAAAGAAGTCCATTTATGGACTTAAGCAAGCATCTAGAAGCTGGAATATTCGTTTTGATGAATCAGTTACTGAATTTGGTTTCATCAAGAACGAGGATGACCCGTGTGTATATAAGAGGTTTAGTGGGAGCGTGATTACTTTCCTAGTCCTCTACGTCGATGACATCTTGATCATTGGAAATGACATTCCTGAAATGCATGCTGTTAAGGCATGGCTGAGGAAATGTTTCCAGATGAAAGATCTAGGAGAAGCAGCCTATGTGTTAGGTGTGAAGATCTACAGGGATAGATCTAAGAGGCTTCTCGGGCTGTGCCAGAGTACTTACATCGATAAGGTCCTGGAGAGATTTCATTTAGAGAATTCTAAACGAGGATATCTTCCAGTCAGACATGGTCTGAATCTTTCGAAGAGTCAGTGTCCACAAACACAGACTGAGAAAGATGAAATGAACAATACGCCTTATGCTTCGGCTATTGGTTCCATTATGTATGCGATGTTGTGTACTCGCCCAGACGTCGCTTACGGGTTAAGCGTGACCAGTCGTTACCAAAGTAATCCAGGTATGGCGCACTGGATTGCAGTCAAGAACATCTTAAAATATCTGCGGAGAACCAAAGATATGTTCTTGATATATGGTGGTCAGGAAGAACTCAGTATTGAAGGATATACTGACGCTTCGTTCCAGTCGGACCAGGATGATTTCCGATCGCAATCAGGCTATGTTTTTAGCTTGAATGGAGGTGCAGTGGTGTGGAAAAGTTTCAAACAGTCAACTGTTGCTGATTCCACAACAGAAGCCGAGTATGTTGCAGCCTCGGAAGCATCCAAGGAGGCAGTGTGGATTCGTAAGTTCGTGAGAGAACTTGGTGTTGTTCCTTCGAGTGCAGATCCTTTGGTTATCTTTTGTGATAACACTGGAGCAATCGCACAAGCAAAGGAACCACGGTCGCACCAGAAGTCCAAGCACATACAGAGACGGTTTCATTTGATCAGGGAGATCATAGATCGTGGCGAGATCAAAGTATGCAAGGTTCATACAGATGACAATCTGGCAGACCCGCTTACCAAGCCTCTGGCGCAGCAGAAGCATGAGAAGCACTGTAATAATATGGGTTTGAGATTCCTCAACCATTAGATTAAGTGCAAGTGGGAGATTGTTGGGGTATGCCCTTAAGGCTAATGTTTGAGGCCTGTGGGAATGTATCTGTATCATGTACTAAACTGTTATGTTTATAAAGGCATGGTTATTATTCAGTTGTTTACATTGTCTGCTGCAATATATGTTCTTCTGAATAATGTCTCAATGCTGTTCAGCTAGGCTGACATGCTATTATGTCCTTAGTCGATATATCTTGGTGAACATGAGACAGCCTTGGTATTGTTAAGACTAATATGTGTTCTAATCTTATAGGATGCTTCGAGCATGGAATAAGATGTAGACTCATGGGTACATTGGATGTACTGGACAGACCCTACTAGGATGTTCAATTGTTTGTCACAATGTGAATGTTCCTTGATTAAGACAAGTGGCACATTTCCTCTGACTTGAGATCACTTGTGTTTTCTGAATGATGATTGTCATTGTTTTGAGATGGTTCAATATCATTTGAAACATAATGATTATAGACTATCTTGGATGGTGAGCTTGAGTCAGGTTAGAGCACTAGTGATAGACATAGGATTGCCGTCTCCTTGTTGAAGGAGTCTGATGTTCTAAAGGGCCCCCCTGGATGAGATGATTGAGAAAAGTGTATGGCCATACCCAGGTGACTATGTTCATCTGTTCTGATCATGCTCATCATATTGGAGTTACGAGCTTGACAGGCTTGTCCAATAAGAACATCCAGTGGCAAAGGAAATATGTATGCTTTGTGAAATGATTCACACTTGTGCTGTGGTTTGGGTGTAGTCTTGGAAGACTCTTTCCTTTATATCGGGAGACAGTGATGTGTTGCTAGATACCCCTCACTGATCGTGATAATGAGAATTATCGTTACCGACATTTAAAGGAAACCCTCAGGGTCGCACAATTTGATGATATGGCTTACTTAAGTCAGATCGTGTGGACTGAATTGTTCAGGTTCAGTTTAAAGGGATTTAATCTCTGATTGTGAGTGAGATCTGGTCTGATCATGTTTGATTGATTAGGGCTTGAGATCGGTAAGCTTCGATCGGGAGAATAGATGCCAGATCGGTCAGATCAAGAGCATCGAAGAGATTGACGGTTAGATCTGAAGCCTTAGGGTTTAAGTAAGATCTAGACCATATTGCTTGGGTTAATTGGTCTTGGACCAAACCGATGTGAACTGGCTCATTGGTTGAGCGCATGGTTCAAGTGATGTGGCATTTGCGATTGGGTAAACCCAAGAGCGCACGTTGAGAAGTGGATGCTATTTTTGGATAGCACTTCTACTAATCGTGGCCATGACTCACGATTGCCACACTTCACGCCCCCCTTCTCTTTGTTCGTCGCCAACGCTTGGCTTAGACGAGACAACATCTCGGCTAGAGAAGAGAGGACGACAAGAGAGAAAAACTCAAGCAAGGCGATCTCTTCTCCCTTCCATTCGACAAAGGCTTCTTGGAACCTTGCTAGCACAAGGAGCACCAAGGAAAGTAGGCGACACCAATTGTGTGCGTCACCTTAGGAGAAGGCTCGCTTGCGCCTTTCCTTCCAAGTTTTCATCCAACGCATATGGCTATGGTATGAATTCAAGTTTACTTAAGTTGATCATATATCATGCAATAGATTCTTTCAAACCCTTAATTCCGCTGCAAAAGTTTTATGCGCCATATGTCTAGGGTTTTCGCTCCCCCTAGAAGGGGACCCCCCTTAGGTTAAGGGGTACTTTCATTATCCAAATCCAATTCTTATTAGGATTTGAATCCAACTCCTAATTGAATTAGGATTCCAACTCCAAGTTGCATTAGGATTCAAACACCTAGTAGAATTAGGATTCCAACTCCAAATAGGATTAGGATTCCAATTCCTAATTGAATTAGGATTCGAATCCAACATGGTTTATTGTCCCAAGTCCAAGTTCAACTGTCATACAGAGTACATACTTGGCCAGGATAAAGATAAACCCATGAATCCCAATTGGACTCAGATTCAACTGTGAATCTATCTTGGACTTAGAATCAGAATGAACTCAAATATACATTCCAAGATATCCAGATCAAAAAACAACGCCAAGAGTCTATTGTGTGTCACCCCTTAGGATCCTAATGACGATAGCAATGATGTAAACATCATAAGTAGTGAGTGGTATCTAGCAATACATCACTACTACCCATGTCATAGGACTTAAGTCATTTGGCAACAACTCCCTAACCAGCAACGACGATTCCCATGCATTCTAGATCCCTTTGCCTGAACTGATATCCCGCCATTGGATTAGTCTCAAGTTTATTAATCCAATCTATTGTTCATGACTCAATCAGTGTGGCCACACATTCCTGTCATGCACCAATGAGGTGGGGCGCCCCAAAGTGGATATCATGCTTCCTTTGAAGGAAGGGGCAAATCCTACTATTGGTCATCCATGTCTCTATATGACTTATGACATCCCCAATGACAATCGTTTTGGTCTCCCAATTACGGAGAGATGTAAGACTGCATCAAAGCATATCCATCATCAAATCTAGACATGAATACCTCAAGTCTAAGGATCAATGCAAACCTCTTGCATATGAGATTGACTTGTTGACTAGACAAGTCAATCCTCACGGTGGATCACTCTAGTGCATCCAATGCACCTGTATGTCTGCGTTACTGTGCCCCGCACCTAACCAGCCCATACACCAGTCTCACATGTACCAAAGTTGTCCCATATCTGCTAAGGTACCTTGACTGGGGATAGCTTATGGGAATGGATCCAATCCAAACTCCTGGGACATTATTTATGCAACTCAATACATCAACGCAGATAGAGAAGTCTGCATAATAACGACCATGCCTCTATTAATAATATTATTTATATCAAAGTATATTCAAACAATGTCTGACCATGTCCATACATTGGTCTTCAGGGCATATACACCAACAATCTCCCACTTGCACTAAGACCAAGGGCAACTGATGTTTAATCAATCCCTATGTCTCTAGTATGACTTATTTAGCTTCCGCTGCGCCAGAGGCTATGTCAGTGGGTTTTCCAGATTGCTGTCTGTGCTTATTTTACAAATTTGAATCATCATCCTTATCCATGATCTCCAAGATCAGATGATATTGCTGCAGTACATACTTGATTGCCAAGTTCTCTCTCTTATGCTATGGCTCCAGTAAGAATCATACTAAACCATCAAGCACCAGGAACTAAATCATGTTCATGTGAATGAAGCTGTTTCCTTGGCTGCCACAAGAAGCTGCAATGTACTCAGCCTTAATTGTAGAATTTGCCACTGTGGTTTGCACAAAGCTCTTCCAGCTTACATCCCCACAATAAGGCAAATGCAAATCCTGGCTATGAACTATAGTCTTTAGACTGGAACGAAGTATCAGTGTACCAAGTACACAAAGTTCTTCCTGTCTATTACAGACTATATCTTAATCCTTTATACTTCCCAAGTATTAAAGGATTGCTATCACAGCTATCCAGTGTTAAACACTAGGATCTAATTGAAACTTACTGGCCATGCTCCAAGCATTCACCATATATGGTCTCATGCACTTTGCACAAAACATGATCTATCCTATACTCAATGTATTAGGATTCAAGACTCATGTTACTGCTCTCTTGCTATGTTTGCGGACATAGCATCCTTGTGAGAGTCAGACCATATCTCCCTGGAAGGTATCAACATTTGGAATCACCCAATATGAACCTCTCCAGAAACTCTTGGATGAACATAGATTGACTAAAGGGCAATGACTTTCTTGGATCCCAATAGATCCTCATGCCTAGGATATAGGCCACATTCCCTAGGTCATTCTTCTCGAAATACTTCCTTAGCATTTACTTCACCCCGTGAAGAGCTGGGATGTCATTTCATGTGAGGAGAGTACCGTCAATCTAGTAGAACAAGAAACATTATGATGCTCCCGCTGATCTTCTTGTAAACACAGGATACTTGCATAAGACCATGCATATCTTTATGGCTATTGTATGAAAAATTTCTAGCTAATTCCATATAGACATTCTCATCCAGACATCTATTAAGAAAAGCACTTTTTCATAACACGCTATAACAGAATATGCAATTATAACAAGCAGATACCTAATGGATTCAAACATAGCTATTTGTGAAAAATTTCATCACTATCCACCCAGTGGACTTATCTGAAATTTCATTTACTAGCTTGTCATCATAGGTAACATTGTTACCTTCCACGTCTATGTTCCTTGAAGATTCAATTACAGCCTAAGGGTGTTATCCTTTTGGCGGCTCAATCAAGTCCCACACTTGATTAGTAGACATGGAGTCCATTACGGTTCTTATGGCGCTTAGCCATTTCTTGGAATCTGGTCCACTGACCGCTTCCATTTCCTCATAAGTCTTAGGTTCATCCATGATGAAAAATTCATCATGCCCAGCACTTCGAATCTATCCAGAGTCCTGCATGTGCGATACCTTTCCATCTGTGTCTAATTGTTTGTGGCTGATTTTGGACCTCGTCCTAATCAAATCTACTCCCACTAGCTTCTTTCAAAGAAAAATCTCCTTAAGAAAGACAGCAGATTGAGCAACAAATAATTTGTCCTCACTGGGATAGAAATAGCACTCTCAGTGCCCCACAAACACACACTATGGAGTGTCAGAACAATTGCTTGCATGGCCTCTAAAGGAAGAAAATTTGCATGACTATTCAAAGATGGAACCACATCCAATGTGTTCCTCTTTCTTTCTTTGAATTTCACCACATAGTTGTGGTGTTCCAAGTAAGCTATGAGATAACCCCACACTCCTTAGGATAGTCATCAAATTCTTCACTTACTACCTTGATCCAATCAAAGTGTTTAATAGATCCTCCAATTTTGATTCAGCACTTCATTTCCGAACCTTTTGGATTTCTCCAAAGTTGTGTTTGGATAAGACATATCCATACTTAATGAAGTATACAATACCTCTTCATGCTTGTTTCCATGGGTCCACACACATTGCTGTGTATAGATCCAACAAGCCACTTCTCCTTCCACCATTTAAGGTGAAGGCAGCACCTGTCGTCTTGTTCATCAAAACTCACATGTATCATAATCCTCAAGGGACAATGACCCCAATAGTCTATGGACTTCTTGGATGTGAAATTTAAATGACTCAAGAGACAATGCAAAGTGATGGTATTGATTGAATCATTGGATTTGATCTATTCATTGTTACACACAGAACTACAAGCTATTATCAATTGCACCACTTCCATAGAAGATCCTAGATATAAAGAAATACCAATTTATTTCAAACTGAAAATCCATTCAAAATAATGGACATAATGTTCTAATACAAAAGCTGGTACATAATAGCAAAGTTCTAGTTGAAGTCTTGAAGGCAGTGAGATGACATCAACAGCAGCATCCAATGCTCTGTCCCTGACTCGAAAGTCGATCCCACCAAGCCTTATTGTCCTACTTCTTTTGAGCCCCTGCATATGAAAAAACATATGTAAGCTCCTCATGCGGTACCCAGTACCCCTGAATAAGAAGTAGACATAAAGACCTTAGTAACACAATACCTGCAGTAGATGGATTACATCCCTTCTTCTGTGCCACCCTCTTATGGGGTCTTAATCCATCCTGAAATTTCCATGCATTCCCAGTTTTCTGAAGTTTTAGCTTCGAAGATACAGAACCTTGGTCATTCCTGGATTTAGGCAAAACACCCAGAAGATCCAACAGCACTCTCTTGATCATTATTTGAAGTGCCTGGTGTGAAGAGACCTCGAAGATGTATGATGATATCATAAATCCCCATCTCATCACACTCAACTTGGACCTCAAGGGTCATGCACCTCAAAATAAGAGCAGTGTAATGTTCACTATATGCACAATGTTCAAGATAGACATTCCACTCCCATTCTGTACTAAAATAAATATAGGGTTGGGTTGGAGTTCTTTCAAGAAGATACATCATTTTCTCATGTTCTAGCATTTTGGTCAAAATTCTGAACCATCTTGTCCAATTTGTTCCATCCAGTTTATTTTTAGAAAGTTTCAATCTAGGTCCAGGAGATGGTATCATCTACAATAAGCAAAATAAGCAAAATAAGTACTATGATAAAGCATTTAACAAGGACTTAAATTAAATGTTATGCTCCCACTATTTCCTTAACAAGTTGAGAACTCTCAAACTCAACATGGAAATAAGTGAGTAGGATCCTAATTTCACATGAGGTCTCCGCGACTCACGAGGGTGAGTTGGGATGCACAGAGAGTCACATGCTTCCTTAGGTAGGCATGCCAGCCAATTGTGCCATGCACAACTCCTCTTAGTTAAGACAGACTAGACGCCCTGTGTACAGCAAGGGCTGGATATAACACATAACCCTATCCTCTCAACAGCTACCTCTAGTAATTCATCATATCAGTGACATATGAAAAACTAGTCAAGTCTGATCTTAACCGTTATGCCTAGGGCCAACGAGTTTCCTTGCGAAGGCGCGCCCGGTTAAAACGAACTGGGGAAACCATTGCCACCACACACCTTCTAAAGATAAGTGGGTGTGTCCCACGAGGGTGGGAAACAGTTCACAACACCACTGATCGATAGTTTGATGAGGGCTACGCGTTATAAGGCTACTTGACTTGATATTGTATTGAGAGTTTTTGCATGTTTGTTTTATTCTTTTCTTGCATGCAGTTTTCCTATGGTTATGGCAGCAAAAGGAAAAACATCACAGGCATGCTAAGGACAGAATAATAAACCATTACAGGCATGCTATTATGGTCGATATGGTCATAGCCCTTTTCATACATATAACTTGTCACGAGCCATGTGACATGTTATCGTGCATCCAAGGGTTGCGAGTCCCTGAAGCAAATCAGTCCATGCCATAAGCCGTGTGCAGAATCCTTTCTTCAACCGCAAGCCCACCACCAAGCTTCCAAAGCTGGCGCCACTACTGACTTCAGTTGAAGAAGACACCTTGTTGTCTTGATGAAGCCTTAACCTATCTTATAATTCTACATTTATTCTAAAACAAGATGAAAAATTTACATTAAGATAGGGAGAGAACCACATGCCAGTGGAAAAGGATTTTACAAGCATTCATCACAAGTGGAAACATGCTTCCACATCACAACACATGAGGGCACTCGCTATGACCATATCAACCCATGGAAGAGACAAGTGACACATATATAAAATTTGAAAAACCAGAATAATCAAATTTTATCTCCTTATGCGCCAACTCCATCCAAAACACTCTCTTTATCAAATTTATGCTAAAATAGAGATCAAGTTTCATGATGATTTCATGGACCCTATCGGCTGGCAATTTTGTCAGATCAAGAGACCCGGCCAGTCCAAAGACACAATGCCCGTCCTACTTGACAAAATTACATGCGCCTTTAGTCTTAAATCCATCATAAACACAATCCAAATTTTGGCCATAAAAACGATAAGAGAAGATTGGATGAAAGCGCCTTCTAGGTGAAACGCGAATGGATAGAAGAAAAATTTTCCAAAAATTTTTCACACAAGCAAACGTACACCTTGTGTTTCTCGCTGTTGGGGTATGCCCTTAAGGCTAATGTTTGAGGCCTTGGGATTGTAACAGTATCATGTATAAACTCTTATGTTTATAAAGGCAATGGTTGTTATTCAGTTGGTTACATTGTCTGCTGCAATAATTGTACTTCTGAATAATGTCTCAATGGTGTTCAGCTAGGCTGACATGCTGTAATGTCCTTAGTCGAGATATCTTGGTGAACATGAGACAGCCTTGATATGATTGAGACTAATATGTGTTCTAATCTTATAGGATGCTTCGAGCATGGAATAAGATGTAGACTCATGGGTACATTGGATGTACTGGACAGACCCTACTAGGATATTCAATTGCTTGTCACAATGTGAATAATCCTTGATTGCAACAAGTGGCACATTTCCTCTGACTTGAGATCACTTGTGTTTCTAAATGATGATTGTCATTGTTTTGAGGTAGTTCAATATCATTTGAAACATAATGGTTATAGACTATCTTGGATGGTGAGCTTGAGTCAGGTTAGGGCACTAGTGATAGATAAAGGATTGCCGTCTCCTTAATTGGAGTGTGATGTTCTAAAGGGGCCCCCCTCTGTATGAGATGATTGAGAAAGTGTATGGCCATACCCAGGTGACTATGTTCATCTGATCTAATCATGCTCATCATATTGGAGCTACAGGCTTGACACGCTTGTCCAATAAGAACATCCAGTGGCAAAGGAATCATGTATGCTTAGTGAGTTGATTCACACTTGTGCTGTGGTTTGGGTGTAGTCTTGGAAGACTCTTTTCTTTATATCGGGAGACAGTGATGTGTTGCTAGATACCCCTCACTGATCGTGATAACGTGAGTTATCGTTACCGACATTTAAAGGAAACCCTTAGGGTCGCACAATTTGATGATATGGCTTACTTAAGTCAGATCGTATGGACTGAATTGTTTGGGTTCAGTTTAAAGGGATTTAGTCTCTGATTGTAAGTGAGATCTAGTCTGATCATGTATGATTGATTAGGGCTTGAGGTCGGTAAGCTTCGATCGAGAGAATGGATGCTAGATCAGTGAGATCAGCAGCATCAAGAGATCAACGGTTAGATCTGGAACCTTAGGGTTTAATTGTGATCTAGACCATATCGCTTGGGTTAATTGGTCTTTGGACCAAACCAAATTGAACCAGCTCATTGAGTGAGCGTGTGGTTCAAATAGAGAGGAGTTTGCGATTGGGGTAAACCCATGATCGCATGTGAGTAAGTGGCTTTCTATTTTTAGAAAGCATGATCACATACGTGACCATCACTCACGTTCACGCCTAAGACGCTCTACTCTCTCGCTTCTCCTCCTCTCTCGTCGCCGACATGCTCTCTCTCGTGTGGTGAAGAGGTTGACGAAAAAGGAGAAGGAAGAAATTGCCAAGCAAAGGATTCTCTTCCCTTCCATTCGACAAGGACTCCTTAGAACCTTGCTAGCACTAAGGGAGTAGGCGATCACATCTTGTGTGCGTCTTCTCTGGAGGAGAGTGACTTCACTCTCTGCTTCCAAGTCGCCATCCACACAATGGCATCGGTATGATTTCTTCTCTGATATTTGAAATCGATTTATGTTGATCATATTACATGCAAAGATCCTAGAAACCCCTTCCGCTGCATCAGAACCTTCATATGCGCCTATTAGGGTTTCGCCCTCCCCTTGTTTAGGGGACCTTTCACTCGCAAGTAGCTCTGATACCACTATTGGGGAATGCCGGGTGTAATTTAAAATTTTTGCACTCCCAGGACGCAGCGGAAGATGCATTACACCCGAAACACATTCCTTTCCCAAGGATCCATGCGAGAGAGAGAACACAAGGATGTGTTAGGGTTAGTACCTCTATTGCTTGTTAGGATGAAGGTGCCAAGTTGAAGACGCCCAAGTGTTCGTCCTCTACAAGTATCCACGCGTCAACCTTCTCAACGTTGCTCCCTTCCACGCTTGGTGCTAGCCTCGGGAAGAGAAGATCACCTCTTGGACTCTCCTTCTCCTTCTCCCTTTGTTCTTCACGCCAACAAGACTCCTCCAAGGAGACTCTCGGCCAACAAAGAACAGGATGAAGGAAGGTGACGCAACTGGAAAGGAAGAGGGCGGCTTGGATATCCAAAGCTTGCGCAACTCCAAGTTGCCTTGCTTTGGCGAATTTAGCATCTCAAGAGAGGGGCGCATACCCCTTCTTTTATAGGCTTTCAAGCCTCCACCGCCCATCCCCTTTCCATCTATAGATTGGCATAATTCCTCCAAGGAATTTTCCCTAATTGATCAGCCGCCACTAGCCTTGAATATGCGCAAGAATAAGGCTTGGAAAGTACCAAGCTTCTTGCAAATTTAAGAGCTAGACTTTGAGATCAATTAATTGGGACTTGCCATATATGCTCTTGGCGCAATTCCTCCAAGGAATTGCCGCAAGACTGTTGGGGTATGCCCTTAAGGCTAATGTTTGAGGCCTTTGGGATTGTATAAGTATCATGTAATAAACTCTTAAGTTTATAAAAGGCATGGTTATCATTCAGGCTGCTACCTTGTCTGCTGTAATAAGTGTACTGCTGAATAATGTCTCAAAGCTGTTCAGCTAGGCTGACAGCTATAAGTCCTTAGTCGAGATATCTTGGTGAACATGAGACAGCCTTGATATGATTGAGACTAATATGAGTGCTAATCTTATAGGATGCTTCGAGCATGGAATAAGATGTAGACTCATGGGTACATTGGATGTACTGGACAGACCCTACTAGGATATTCCATTGCTTGTCAAAATGTGAATGATCCTTGTAAGCACTAAGTGGCACATGTCCTTTGACTTGAGATCACTTGTGTTTCTAAATGATGATTGTCATTGTCTTGAGGTAGTTCAATATCATTTGAAACATAATGATTATAGACTATCTTGGATGGTGAGCTTGAATCAGGTTAGGACACTAGTGATAGACATAGGATTGCCGTCTCCTTGTTTAAGGAGTGTGATGTTCTAAAGGGCCCCCCTATATGAGATGATTGAGGAAGTGTATGGCCATACCCAGATGACTATGTTCATCTGATCTGATCATGCTCATCGTATTGGAGTTACAGGCTTGACATGCTTGTCCAATAAGAACGTCCAGTGGCAAAGGATACATGTATGCCAAGTGAGTTGATTCACACTTATGCTATGGTTTGGGTGTAGTCTTGGAAGACTATTTCCTTTATATCGGGAGACAGTGATGTGTTGCTAGATACCCCTCACTGATCGTGATAACGTAAGTTATCGTTACCGACATTTAGAGGAAACCCTCAGGGTCGCACAATTTGATGATATGGCTTACTTAAGTCAGATCGTGTGAACTGGACTGTTTAGACTCAGTTTAAACGGGTTTAGACTCTGATTGTAAGTGAGATCTGGTCTGATCATGTTTGATTGATTAGGGCTTGAGATCGGTAAGCTTCGATCGAGAGTATGGATGCTAGATCATAGAGATCGAGAGCATCAAGAGATGAACGGTTAGATCTTGAACCATTTGGTTCAAGGAGATCTAGACCTTGGCTTGGGCTGGTTTAATGAACCGAATTGGGTGGAACCTAATTGACTTGAACCGGTTCACATGGGTGAACGTATGGTTCAAGGCTTAAAGGTTTTTGGGCGGTTTAGTCTTCATGTGAGCGCATGGCTTGAATACCTTCCATTTTTGGAAGGGTAACGCCATGTCTTGAATGAAAAGAACTAAACGCATTTTGAGCTTAATTCACTTGTCATCTTCGTTGGAAGAAGAGAGGATTGCAGGACAAGGGAGCTCTCGGCCAAGCACATCTCATCATCAACACGACAAGGAACTTTGGGGATCTCTTGCTAGCACAAGGAAGATCCTAAAGGGTAGCCATCCCTCATCTTGTGTGTGAATTTGTGGAGGAGATCTATCTTGATCTCTCGCTTCCAAGTCGCCATCCTCAACATGGCTTCGGTATGATTTCTCATAGTTGTTAAGTTGATCATATAGCTTTCATATCCGATCTTTTGAAACCCTCTTTCCGCTTTACATGGCTAGATGTGCATGTTTAGGGTTTCACCCCCCTTTAGATTAGGGGTTACTACAATTGGTATCAGAGCCGATTTTTCGATATGATCTATATGATTGTTTAGAAGTGCATGTGATCCACACTAGTTTGCGCTTACTTGATGCTTTATTTACATGATGCATGGTTAATTGTTATTGGCGCTTGTATCATGGTTGTATAAAGCTTGCGCTCCCCCCTTGAAGGGGACCCCCTAAAGTTTGCGCTCCCCCTTGAAGGGGACCCCCCTTAGATCTAAGGGTTAACAACATGATATATCTTATGTTCTCAAGTGAAGTGATGCATGTTGTTTTGTTTGTTGGCGCATGTTTGTAGCCTTCATAGTTGCGCTTAAAGCATGTTATAGTTTTTCTTATAAAACTCAATGAACTTGCGCGCATACTTAGATCTAAGCCCTTCCTATAATCCCTTAGATGGGTTGATGGGGTTGAAGTCACCTCTGGGGTAGATCCATGAGTCTGATCAGACCATCTGACAGCCTAAATGGATCGACCAGATGGCACCTGTGCGCAAGCATATGGTGGCCATAGGTCGATTGCATCTTAGGTGTGTAGCGAGGTCTGGTTGAGACAACAAGTGAACACTCTTGAGTTAGGCCCGGGGTCACACCCGCTTGCCAGAACTCATGAGGGTTGTTCAGCCCTTGGCGCATGTATGGTTGACCATTAGGTCAACGCGGGTCAGTTAGGACTCGGTGCATGCAAGGGCAAAGGATCTGACCAGATGGTGAGTGGATCCCTATCAATGGACCATTGTAAGGTTGTAGGGCACATAAGGAAATTAAAATTGATGCCATGGGGTTTTCATAATTTTAATTTCATGATTGGATCACATGTTGCTTGATGCCATGATGCTTGTCTATTTATTCTTATGTGGGTTGCCCTTTTGTGTGCTATGCTGGGGCCTGCGAGCCTGGTAAATTATAAGTTAATTTTATTGTGATCTGCGAATCACATTGTTTTAATTTATGAATTGTATTGTTGACCTGCGAGTCAACCTTGTCTAGATAGATCAAATGTATTTTGATTAGACAAGAGCACAAAGGCACACATCCCAAAGGAGCATTCACCTGGTGGCCCACCTGAGGTGCTCTTGGCGCTAGGGCACTGGGTTGGACCAGATGAGATGCAATGGAGCTCAAGTGAAGACTTAAGTAAAATTAAGGTCTTACTAGGGTTCATGGGCTTTTACCACATAAGATCATGCATTCTTTTTATTGCTTAAATAATTAGAATGGCATGTTTATGTTTATCTTTTGCTATAGCCATAGGATATGCCTGATAGTAAGAAGATAAAAAGACCGCTAAAATCCAACGCTAACATATCAAGCTCGTAAGCCTTCTGACGCGAAACCTCACCTTTCTGATTATCGTTGGAGCCGTGTTGAACCCACTCAGTGGGCACGTCCATCTATCTTCAGACGGTGCTGGATTTCACCTGCGTGTTACAGAGTTGGGATTTATCCCCTCTCGTTGCTCAGCATAGCACGTGGTGGTCCAGGGAGTAGGTCAGGTCAGCTTGACCATGTAGGCTGCATATGTGGCGCATATGGTAGCACATGGAGGCAGCCATCTCTGGGATCAGAGACTGTGTTGTACCAACTCAGTTGGCACAGTCTGCTGGATTGCCAAGATGAAGGGGAATCGCACGGGTTGGCGATTGGCTGGGACAGCCTACCAGAAATTAGTGCTTGTCATCTCTGTGCATCTTATCTCGCCTGAGCGGGACGCGGAGACCAAGTATGAAATCTGGATCCCATCTCACTAAAAGAGTGTTACTCTTTCGGACTGTTTACTGGATTTTTCAGTCAGACAAAATAGTGAGAAAAGAATCTTTCTTAAGTCCTGGATTGATTCTAAAACATTGATACTGACCTTGCTGTTCTTGCTTGTTGTAGATTCCTGCAGCAACGAACATCATGAGCTTCAATGTGCGATCCCTACTGGAAAGGGAGAAGTTTGCTGGGCCGAACTTCTCTGACTGGTTTGGACACCTTAAGATCGTTCTTAAGGCAGAGAGGAAACTGTATGTCCTCGAGACGGCGATACCGCCGCAGCCCGCTCCGAACGCCGCAAGGGCGGTTCGGGATGCCTACGAAAAGCACGTCAATGATAGCATTGATGTCGCTTGCCTGATGCTAGCGTCCATGACGCCACCGCTGCAGCGTCAGCATGAGGATATGTCGGCTATAGAGATTATAGCGAACCTCAAGATGCTGTATGCTGCACAGGCGAGGACTGAGCGCTATAATTTGACGAAGCTCTTCTTTCAGAGCAAACTGGCTGAGGGGAGCCCAGTGGGAGCTCACGTGCTCAAGATGATTGGGCACAAGGAGGCTCTAGAAAAACTGGGGCATACCGTCAACCAGGAGCTTGCTGTGGACATTATTCTACAGTCTCTTCCGCCTTCTTTCGATGCGTTCATCATTAATTTTAATATGAACAAAATCGATTGTACGCCGGCAGAGCTGCTGAATATGCTCTTGACAACTGAGGAAACTCTGAAGGGCAAGCCTTCAACCTCTGTCTTAATGGTTCCTTCAAGGAACAAGAAGAAGGGGAAGAAGGGCAAGGCCCCTGTCAAGAATTACAGCAAGGCTCTGAAACAGAAGGTGAAGCGGTCGAAGGACAACAGGTGTTTCCACTGTGGCCAGCTGGGTCACTGGAAAAAGGACTGTAAAGCGCTCCAAGGAGATAAGAGGGGAAGCATCGCTTCTGGCTCAGGTATATATGTGACTGAGGTCATGTTATCTTCTTCTACTATATCATGGGTGTTGGACACTGCATGTGGAGTTCACATTTGTTCAAATGTGCAGGAACTCAAGAGAAGAAGGCAGGTGGGACAGCATGAGGTAGACCTACGCGTTGGAAACGGGGCACGGGTTGCTGCTGTTGCTGTAGGGGACTATTTCATTTCTTTACCATCTGGAATTGTATTAGAATTAAACAATTGTTATTTTGTACCAAGTATTACCAAGAATATTATCTCTATTCCTGCTCTTGTCAGGAAAGGATTTGCCTTTGAATGCAAGATTTCAAAGTGTGTTTTATCTCGTGATAATATTGTGTATGCAACTGGTTCAATTAACAATGGGTTATACATGTTGGACATGGAATATTCTATACAAAACATTGATAATAAGAAAGCCAAGTATGCTGATGACAGCACCTTGCTATGGCATAGTCGTTTAGGCCATATAAACGAGAAGCGCATTAAGCGGTTGCATGATCATGGACTGCTGGGATCATTCTCCTATGAGGAGATTGATACATGCAAAGCTTGTTTAATGGGTAAAATGACGAAGTCTCCTTTTCCTCACAAAGGTCAAAGGACTTCAAGTTTACTTGACCTTATACACAGTGATGTGTGTGGGCCATTTAGTAAACATGCCAGAGGTGGCTATCAGTACTTCATTACCTTTACTGATGATTTCAGTAGGTATGGGTATGTCTATCTGATGAGACATAAAAGTGAATCTTTTGACAAGTTCAAAGAGTTCAAGAATGAAGTACAAAATCAGCTAGGCCGAAATATCAAGGCACTTCGTTCTGATCGAGGTGGAGAATACCTGAGTCATGCATTTACTGACTATCTAAAGGAGTGTGGGATTATCTCACAGCTCACTCCGCCAGGAACACCGCAATGGAATGGTGTGTCCGAGAGGAGAAATAGAACGCTACTTGATATGGTTCGTTCTATGATGAGTCAGGCTACTCTTCCATATTCCTTTTGGGGTTTTGCACTGGAAACAGCTGCAAAGGTACTAAACCGAGTGCCATCCAAGGCAGTTTCAAAGACGCCATATGAATTATGGTATGGGAAACAGCCTAGCTTGACATTTATCAGGATCTGGGGTTGCGAGGCTTATGTCAAAAAGCTCGCCTCTGGGAAACTAGAGAGCAGATCTGACAAATGCATCTTTGTCGGTTACCCTAAGGAAACTAAGGGTTATTATTTCTACGATCCCAAAGAGAACAAGGTATTTGTTGCTCGGACGGCCATATTTCTTGAGAAGGAGTTTCTTCTGCAAGAGGCCAGTGGGAGAGAAATAAAGCTGGATGAAAATCCAGAAGAAGGACAAAGTAGTCAAGCACAGTTGGATGAGCCTGAGCCAGAAGATCAGGTTATTGAACAACCTGAGGCTCAAATAACACGGGAACCGCGAAGATCGGGTAGGATCCGTCGCCAGCCTGAGCGCTATGACGGAGTCTACATCATTGATAATGATGAACCCCTAACTTATGCGGATGCGGTCAGTGGACCGGAGTCAGCTAGATGGCTTGAAGCTATGCGAGCCGAAATGGACTCCATGTCAGATAACCAAGTCTGGGATTTGGTTGATCCGCCTTCGGGAGTAATCCCTATAGGCTGTAAATGGATCTTCAAGAAGAAGATTGACATGGATGGTAACGTGGTTACCTATAAAGGCAGGCTAGTTGCGAAAGGTTTCAAACAAATCTACGGGATAGATTATGATGAGACTTTCTCACCTGTAGCCATGTTTAAGTCTATTCGGATTCTTTTCGCGATAGCTGCATATTACGATTATGAGATCTGGCAGATGGATGTGAAGACAGCTTTCCTCAATGGAAATCTGGATGAGGATGTGTATATGACACAACCTGAGGGTTTCACTAATCCATCAGATCGTCATAAAATATGCAAGTTAAAGAAATCCATTTATGGATTGAAGCAAGCATCAAGAAGCTGGAATATTCGTTTTGATGAATCAATCTCTGAGTTTGGTTTCATCAAGAACGAAGATGACCCGTGTGTATATAAGAGGTTTAGTGGGAGCGTGATTACATTCCTAATCCTCTACGTCGATGATATCTTGATCATTGGAAACGATATTCCTGAACTGCATGCTGTTAAGGCATGGTTAGGAAAATGTTTTCAGATGAAAGATCTAGGAGAAGCAGCCTATGTATTAGGTGTGAAGATCTACCGGGATAGATCTAAGAGGCTTCTCGGGTTGTGCCAGAGTACCTACATCGATAAGGTCCTGGAGAGATTCCATTTAGAGAATTCTAAACGTGGATATCTTCCAGTCAGACATGGTCTGAATCTTTCGAAGAGTCAGTGTCCACAAACACAGACTGAGAAAGATGAAATGGACAGTACGCCTTATGCTTCGGCTATAGGGTCCATTATGTATGCGATGTTGTGTACTCGCCCAGACGTCGCTTACGGGTTAAGCGTGACCAGTCGATTCCAAAGTAATCCAGGTTTGGCGCACTGGATTGCAGTCAAGAACATTTTAAAATATCTGCGGAGGACCAAAGATATGTTCTTGATATATGGTGGTCAGGAAGAACTCAGTATAGAGGGATATACTGACGCTTCGTTCCAGTCGGACCAGGATGATTTCCGATCGCAATCAGGCTATGTTTTTAGCTTGAACGGTGGAGCAGTGGTGTGGAAAAGCTTCAAACAGTCAACTGTTGCTGATTCCACAACAGAAGCCGAGTATGTTGCAGCCTCAGAAGCATCCAAGGAGGCAGTGTGGATTCGTAAGTTCGTGAGAGAACTTGGTGTCGTTCCTTCGAGTGCAGATCCTTTGGTTATCTTCTGTGATAACACTGGAGCAATTGCACAAGCAAAGGAACCGCGGTCGCACCAGAAGTCCAAGCACATACAGAGACGGTTTCACTTGATCCGGGAGATCATTGATCGAGGCGAGATCAAAATATGCAAGGTTCATACAGATGACAATCTGGCAGACCCGCTTACCAAGCCTCTGGCGCAGCAGAAGCATGAGAAGCACTGTAATAATATGGGTTTGAGATTTCTCAACCATTAGATTAAGTGCAAGCGCATACCCCTTCTTTTATAGGCTTTCAAGCCTCCACCGCCCATCCCCTTTCCATCTATAGATTGGCATAATTCCTCCAAGGAATTTTCCCTAATTGATCAGCCGCCACTAGCCTTGAATATGCGCAAGAATAAGGCTTGGAAAGTACCAAGCTTCTTGCAAATTTAAGAGCTAGACTTTGAGATCAATTAATTGGGACTTGCCATATATGCTCTTGGCGCAATTCCTCCAAGGAATTGCCGCAAGACTGTTGGGGTATGCCCTTAAGGCTAATGTTTGAGGCCTTTGGGATTGTATAAGTATCATGTAATAAACTCTTAAGTTTATAAAAGGCATGGTTATCATTCAGGCTGCTACCTTGTCTGCTGTAATAAGTGTACTGCTGAATAATGTCTCAAAGCTGTTCAGCTAGGCTGACAGCTATAAGTCCTTAGTCGAGATATCTTGGTGAACATGAGACAGCCTTGATATGATTGAGACTAATATGAGTGCTAATCTTATAGGATGCTTCGAGCATGGAATAAGATGTAGACTCATGGGTACATTGGATGTACTGGACAGACCCTACTAGGATATTCCATTGCTTGTCAAAATGTGAATGATCCTTGTAAGCACTAAGTGGCACATGTCCTTTGACTTGAGATCACTTGTGTTTCTAAATGATGATTGTCATTGTCTTGAGGTAGTTCAATATCATTTGAAACATAATGATTATAGACTATCTTGGATGGTGAGCTTGAATCAGGTTAGGACACTAGTGATAGACATAGGATTGCCGTCTCCTTGTTTAAGGAGTGTGATGTTCTAAAGGGCCCCCCTATATGAGATGATTGAGGAAGTGTATGGCCATACCCAGATGACTATGTTCATCTGATCTGATCATGCTCATCGTATTGGAGTTACAGGCTTGACATGCTTGTCCAATAAGAACGTCCAGTGGCAAAGGATACATGTATGCCAAGTGAGTTGATTCACACTTATGCTATGGTTTGGGTGTAGTCTTGGAAGACTATTTCCTTTATATCGGGAGACAGTGATGTGTTGCTAGATACCCCTCACTGATCGTGATAACGTAAGTTATCGTTACCGACATTTAGAGGAAACCCTCAGGGTCGCACAATTTGATGATATGGCTTACTTAAGTCAGATCGTGTGAACTGGACTGTTTAGACTCAGTTTAAACGGGTTTAGACTCTGATTGTAAGTGAGATCTGGTCTGATCATGTTTGATTGATTAGGGCTTGAGATCGGTAAGCTTCGATCGAGAGTATGGATGCTAGATCATAGAGATCGAGAGCATCAAGAGATGAACGGTTAGATCTTGAACCATTTGGTTCAAGGAGATCTAGACCTTGGCTTGGGCTGGTTTAATGAACCGAATTGGGTGGAACCTAATTGACTTGAACCGGTTCACATGGGTGAACGTATGGTTCAAGGCTTAAAGGTTTTTGGGCGGTTTAGTCTTCATGTGAGCGCATGGCTTGAATACCTTCCATTTTTGGAAGGGTAACGCCATGTCTTGAATGAAAAGAACTAAACGCATTTTGAGCTTAATTCACTTGTCATCTTCGTTGGAAGAAGAGAGGATTGCAGGACAAGGGAGCTCTCGGCCAAGCACATCTCATCATCAACACGACAAGGAACTTTGGGGATCTCTTGCTAGCACAAGGAAGATCCTAAAGGGTAGCCATCCCTCATCTTGTGTGTGAATTTGTGGAGGAGATCTATCTTGATCTCTCGCTTCCAAGTCGCCATCCTCAACATGGCTTCGGTATGATTTCTCATAGTTGTTAAGTTGATCATATAGCTTTCATATCCGATCTTTTGAAACCCTCTTTCCGCTTTACATGGCTAGATGTGCATGTTTAGGGTTTCACCCCCCTTTAGATTAGGGGTTACTACAAAGACATCTGCCACATACCTTCTTGAATTGGCACTAATTGAAGCATAGAAATAATCTAGCTTCTTGCCATATCAAGAGAGGATATTTGAGTTCCATTCTAATTAGGACTTTCCATATGAGATTGGCTGATTTCTGGCTTGATTTAACCAAGAAATACACGCCTTCATATCAGCCCACATGTCCAAGCATGTTTCCAATTGAGGAAAGCAATTTCCAAAAGGATTCATACACCTCATATTGGCGCAAATTCCATGTATGGAATTATCCCATGCACCAAGTGTAAATCCTTCTCCTATTAGGATCAAACTTGCCTCAATTAGATTTAATCCACAATCCCTAATTGGATTTGGATCTCAATACTAATTAGGCCCATGAATTAAATCCCTAATTGGATTAGGATTTGCGGCCAACACAATGGGCCTCATCCAAATCCAATTTTCATTAGGATTTGAATCCAAGTTGGATTAGGATTTGCGCCCAACCACTAAGGGCGTTATCCAAATCCAATTCTTATTAGGATTTGAATCCAACTCCTAATTGAATTAGGATTCCAACTCCAAGTTGCATTAGGATTCAAACACCTAGTAGAATTAGGATTCCAACTCCAAATAGGATTAGGATTCCAATTCCTAATTGAATTAGGATTCGAATCCAACATGGTTTGTAATCCCAAGTCCAAGTTCAACTCCCATACAGAGTACATACTTGGCCAGGATAAAGATAGACCCATGAATCCCAATTGGACTCAGATTCAACCGTGAATCTATCTTAGACTTAGAATCAGAATGAACTCAAATATACATTCCAAGAGATCCAGATCATAAAACAACGCCAAGAGTCTATTGCGTGTGACCCCGTAGGATTCTAATGACGATGGCAATGTTGTAAACATCATAAGTAGTGAGTGGTATCTAGCAATACATCACTACTACCAATGTCATAGGACTTAAGTCATTTGGCAACAACTCCCTAACCAGCAACGAGGATTCCCATGCATTCTAGATCCCTATGCCTGAAGTGATATCTCGCCATTGGATTAGTCTCAAGTTTATTAATCCAATCTATTGGTCATGACTCAATTAGTGTGGCCACACATTCCTGTCATGCACCAATGAGGTGGGGCGCCCCAAAGTGGATATCATGCTTCCTCTAAAGGAATGGGCAAATCCTACTATTGGTCATCCATGTCTCTACATGACTTATGACATGCCCAATGACAATCGTTTTGGTCTCCCAATTACGGAGAGACGTAAGACTGCATCAAAGCATATCCATCATCAATTCTAGACATGAATACCTCAAGTCTAAGGATCAATGCAAACCTCTTGCATGTGAGATTGACTTGTTGACTAGACAAGTCAATCCTCACAGTGGATCACTCTAGTGCATCCAATGCACCTGTATGTCTGTGTTACTGTGCCCCGCACCTAACCAGCCCATACACCAGTCTCACATGTACCAAAGCTGTCCCATATCTGCTAAGGTACCTTGACTAGGGATAGCTTATGAGAATGGATCCAATCCAAACTCCTGGGACATTATTTATGCAAGTCAATACATCAACGCAGGTAGAGAAGTCTACATAATAACGACCATGCCTCTATTAATAATATTAATTATATCAAAGTACATTCAAACAATGCCTGACCATGTCCATACATTGGTCTTCAGGGCATATACACCAACACCTTGATTGAAACATTCTCTAGAATACCTATAGGATACTTTACCAAGCTATCAGTGAGCTGAAAAGATATAGATGTGGGTTTAAGCTCTCCATTGTCCAGCTTCCTGCAAATAGATAAGGGCATTAGGCTTACACTAGCTCATAATTCACATAAGGCTCGATCAAAAGCCATGCTCCAATAGAACAAGGTACAGAGAAACTACTTGGATCCTTCAGTTTTGGTGGCAATTTATTTTGAATGACAGCACTGCAATCCTCAATTAAAAGGATAAGATTTCTTTTGTTAGATAAGATTTCTTTCAAAAATTTTGCAAATGATGGCATTTGAGATATAGCTTCAGTAAAAAGGATATTAATGTAAAGCTTTTTCAACACTTCAAGAAATTTGCCAAATTGTTTATCAAGTTTTGCTTGAACTAACCTTTGTGGAAAGAGTATAGGTGGCCTATAAGGTGGAGGTAAATTAGGTTTAGAATCATCTTTCTCACATGGCACATCCCCTTTTGGTTCATCACCCTTTTGAAGTGGCAAACTAGCTTGGGTTTGCTCATACTCAAAAGATTTTTCTAACTCTAATTCATCATCATGATCATCATTAGGCACTTTTTCATTTATCACAACTTTACCTTTTGGTTCTTCTAATTGTCTCCTACTTATAGTGATAATAGCATTACAGTGCTCCCTAGGGTTCAACTCAGGTTTAGCAGGTAATTTTCCAGGGGGTCTATAAGAACTACTAGCTTGTTGTGCTATTTGATTTTCCAAGATTTTGTTGTGGGCTGCTAAAGATCCTACTTGAGATGCAAGTTGACTAACCATTCCCTTAAGATATTCAATTTCTTTGCTTTGATTTTGCATGAACTTTTCTTGCATAGACTCAATATTTGAATTCTGATTTGAGTTTTGATTTTGATTTGGCTTTTGTTGGTATCCTCTATTTTTCAGTTTGTCCCCCTACATTGTTGCTATTTTTCCAAGACAGGTTAGGGTGATTTCTACATCCAGGGTTGTAGGGACTAGAATAGGGATCATTGTTTCTACTTTGATTATAGTTCCATAATGCATTAACATGTTCACTATCCTGACTAGCAATGACTTTACAATGTTCAGAGACATGACCATTGTTACCACATATATCACAAACAAAAGATGAAGAAATAATAGCAGTTTGCATCTTAAATGAATCAAATTTGTTGCACAAAGAGTCTGCCTTCTCTGCCAAGGTGCACAAGCCATCACTTTCATTCTTACCTTGGGAAGGTTTATAAACCACTCCTCTCTCTGAAGTCCACTGGTTATGATTCAAAGCCATCTCTCCAAGCAATTTGAAAACATCATCAATGGTTTTGCTCATCAGAGCTCCTCCTGCAGCAACATCAACAGTTAGTTTGGTATTATAAAGCAAACCATTGTAAAAAGTATGAATTAAAACCTAGTTTGCAATGCCATGGCGCGGACACTTCCTTTGTAAATCATTGAATCACTCCCATGCCTCACTAAAAGATTCACCATCCCTTTATGAAAAGCTTGAAATTTGATTTCTCATTTGGATGGTCTTATTTGGTGGAAAATATTTCATCAAGAAGGCATTTGACAGTTGCTCCCATGTGCTGAAAGTACCGGTAGGTTGTGCTTGAAGCCAAGATCATGCTCGGTCCCTAAGAGAAAAAGGAAACAATCTTAATTTTAGTGTATCATTAGAAACTCCATTAATTTTAATTGTATCACAAAGTTCAAGAAATAAAGAAAGGTGTTGGTTAGGATCTTCAAGAGGAGATACTCCAAACTGGTTCTATTGAATCATCGATAAGAAAGCAGACTTTATTTCAAAATTGTTAGCCTCTATCACTAGTCTAGCAATGCTAGAGTGAATCTCTCATGGATTAGGGGCTGCATAGTCCCTAAGTGATCTTTATTCTGCCATGGTCACTTCTTCCTCTTCTTGTTGACTTTCCACAAATCACAACTTCCTGCAAAGTCTAAGAGTTTTATTTATCTCAGGATCAAAAGGTACAAGAGGTCCTGATCTAAGATTCTTGTGCATTCAAAGTAGATAGATCAAATGATTTCACGAGAAAAGAAAATAAACAGAAAATGAAGGTCCCCTAAAGGGGGCGAAACCCTAAAGCATTGGCGCATATGGAAGATGCAAGCAGCGGAAAGGGGGTTTCTAGATCTTGCATGCTATATGATTAACAAAAAGAACCCGATTGCATATAGAGAAGGATCATACCATAGCCATTTCTAGATGGTGTTGGGGTATGCCCTTAAGGCTAATGTTTGAGGCCTGTGGGAATGTAACAAGTATCATGTAATAAACTATTATGTTTATAAAGGCATGGTTGTTATTCAGTTAGTTACATTGTCTGCTGCAATATATGTTCTTCTGAATAATGTCTCAAAGCTGTTCAGCTGGGCTGACATGCTGTTATGTCCTTAGTCGATGTATCTTGGTGAACATGAGACAGCCTTGATATGGTTAAGACTAATATGTGTTCTGATCTTATAGGATGCTTCGAGCATGGAATAAGATGTAGACTCATGGGTACATGGGATGTACTGGACAGACCCTACTAGGATGTTCAGTTGTTTGTCACAACGTGAATATTCCTTGTATAAGACAAGTGGCACATTTCCTCTGACTTGAGATCACTTGTGTTTTCTAAATGATGATTGTCATTATTTTGAGTTAGTTCAATATCATTTGAAACATAATGATTATAGACTATCTTGGATGGTGAGCTTGAGTCAGGTTAGGGCACTAGTGATAGACATAGGATTGCCGTCTCCTTGTTTAAGGAGTGTGATGTTCTAAAGGGGCCCCCTGGATGAGATGATTGAGAGAGTGTATGGCCATACCCAGGTGACAGTGTTCATCTGATCTAATCATGCTCATCATATTGGAGTTACAAGTTTGACAGACTTGTCCAATAAGAACATCCAGTGGCAAAGGAAATATGTATGCTTTGTGAAATGATTCACACTTGTACTATGGTTTGGGTGTAGTCTTGGAAGACTCTTTCCTTTATATCGGGAGACAGTGATGTGTTGCTAGATACCCCTCACTGATCGTGATAATGTGAATTATCGTTACCGACATTTAAAGGAAACCCTTAGGGTCGCACAATTTGATGATATGGCTTACTTAAGTCAGATCGTGTGGACTGAATTGTTTGGGTTCAGTTTTAAGGGATTTAATCTCTGATTGTAAGTGAGATCTGGTCTGATCATGTTTGATTGATTAGGGCTTGAGATCGGTAAGCTTCGATTGAGAGAATGGATGCCAGATCGGTCAGATCAGGGGCATTAAAGAGATCGACGGTTAGATCTAAAGCCTTAGGGTTTATTTGATCTAGGCCTTGTCGCTTGGCTTGGTTGGTTCTTAAACCGAACCAATTGAACCAGCTCACTAAAAGAGCGCTTGGTTCATAGGGAGAGGAGGTGGGCGACGAGTTCACATAGCGTGAACGTTGGGATGAGGAGAGGTTACTATTTTTAGTAACCATGATCTCCATGTCGAGTGGGCGCTCATCCGAAATAGAGTATTCTCTATTTTCGCCAATTCACTAATTCCTCTCGCAAGTTTTCCTCTCGACTTGGTGTGCGGCGACGCTTGAAGGTTGAGGAGGATTCGGCCAAGGAGAAAGACATCTCTTTTCCCTTCACTCGACAAGGACCTCTTGGAACCTTGCTAGCACAAGGAGCACCAAGAGAGATAGCAACATCATCTTGTGTGTGACGACAAGGAGAAGATCTACTTTGATCTTTGCTTCCAAGGAAACATCTTTCCATGGCGATGGTATGAATGTTTTCTTATTGTTATCAAGTTGATCTTTTGCATGCGTATCGATCTTATAACCCTAATTCCGCAAGAGAATAATTTTTATGCGCCATATGCTCTAAGGGTTATGCTCCCCCATGAAGGGGACCCCCCTTATTTAAGGGGTTCTTTCAACTGGTATCAGAGCAGGTTGAATGCATGTTATCTTGATTGCTTGATGATTTGCGTGATCCATATATGCGAATGTATGCTTAGATCTTCAACATGCGAAAGTTACATGATGAAAATCTTGTCTATATGTTTATCTTGCGCATGTTAGTTGGCGCTTCTAAGTTGTAGTTTTCTTTTCAAAACTTATACACTTGCGCGACTAATGCTAGATCTAAAGACCTTACTGTAAACCCTTAGACGGGTTACTGGGGTTGATGTCACCCCCTAGGTTAGATCCAATCATGTCTGATCAGATCATCTGACAGCCTGAAAGGGTCGACCAGATAGCACCTTGGCGCAAGCCTATGGTGGCTATAGGTCGACTGCAGACAGGTGTGTAGCGATGTCTGATTGAGACGATTAATGAACGCACCTGAGTTAGGCCCGGGGTCACTCCCGTTTGCCAGACCTCAGTGTGGTCGTTCAGCCCTAGCGCATGCATAGTTGACCTTTTGGTCGACTCGAGTCAGTTAGGACTTGGTGCATGCAAGGGCAGTGGATCTGACTAGGTTGGATGAGTGGATCCCTAGTAATGGACCGTTGTAAGGTTGTAGGGCAAATAAGGAAAAATTAAAATTGATCCCATGGGGTTTTCGAAAATTTTAATTTTTATCATGGATCACATGTTTGCTGATTTGATACATATGTTTGTCTATTTAGTCATATGTGGGCTGCCCATATTAATTGTGTGCTGTGCTGGGGCCTGCGTGCCTGTATTAAAATTGTAAATTAATTATTGTGATCTGCGAATCACTGGGTTTTAATTTATAAATGTGAGTGACCTGCGTGTCACTCTTGTCTAGATAGTTAAATTTGTAATTTAATTAGACAAGAGCACTGAGCACACTTGGCACAGGCGCATGCAGCAATGGCTGGACCAGGTGGGAGGTCTAGGGTTCGACCCTAGGACCTGGCGCATTTCCTGGTGGGCGCACCAGAGCTGCAGATGGCGCTTGGGTCCAGGTTTGGGCCAAATGAGCAGCAAAAGACCCATGAAAAGCAAGTGCAGTCTTAAGTTAGGTTAAGGTCTCACTAGGGCTATGGGCTTTTACCACATATGACACATGCTTTCTTTTATTGCATAAATATTAGAAATGCATGATAGATTTATCTTTTGCTATCACCATAGGGATTGAATGATAGTAATAAAGATAAAAGACCGTTAAAATCCAACGCTAAAATATCAAGCTCGTAAGCCTTCTGACGCGAAACCTCACTGTTCTGATTATCGTTGGAGCCGTGTTGTACCCACTCAGTGGGCACGTCCATCTATCTTCAGACGGTGCGGGATTACACCTGTGTGTTACAGAGCAGGGATTTATCCCTTCTCGTTGCTCAGCATAGCACATGGTGGTCCAGGGAGTAGGTCGGGTCAGCTTGACCGTGTAGTCTACATATGTGGCGCATATGGTAGCACATGGAGGCAGCCGTCTGTTGGGGTCAGAGATTGTGTTGTACCAACTCAGTTGGCACAGTCTGCTGGACTGCCCAGATGAAGGGGAATCGCACGGGTTGGCGATCGGCAGGGACTGCCTACCAGAAACTAGTGCTTGTACTCTCTGTGCATCTTATCTCGCCTGAGCGGGACGCGGAGACCAAGTATGAAATCTGGATCCCATCTCACTAAAAGAGTTCTACTCTTTCGGGCTGTTTTGCTGGATTTTTCACGCCTGATAAAATAGTGAGAAAAAGAATCTTTCTTAAGTCCTGATTGATTCTTATACATTGATACTGACCTTGCTGTTCTTGCATTGTTGTAGATACCTGCAGCAACGAACACCATGAACTTCAATGTGCGATCCCTACTGGAAAGGGAGAAGTTTGCTGGGCCGAACTTCTCTGACTGGTTTGGACACCTTAAGATCGTTCTTAAGGCAGAGAGGAAACTGTATGTCCTCGAGACGGCGATTCCGCCGCAGCCCGCTCCGAACGCCGCAAGGGCGGTTCGGGAAGCCTATGAAAAGCACGTCAATGATAGCATTGATGTCGCTTGCCTGATGCTAGCGTCTATGACGCCACCGCTGCAGCGTCAGCATGAGGATATGTCTGCTATAGACATGATAGCGAACCTCAAGATGCTGTATGCTGCACAGGCGAGGACTGAGCGCTATAATTTGACAAAGCTCTTCTTTCAGAGCAAACTGGCTGAAGGGAGCCCAGTGGGAGCTCACGTGCTCAAGATGATTGGGCACAAGGAGGCTCTAGAGAAACTGGGGCATACCATCAACCAGGAGCTTGCTGTGGACATTATTCTGCAGTCTCTCCCGCCTTCATTCGACGCGTTCATTATTAATTTTAATATGAACAAAATCGATTGTACTCCGGCAGAGCTGCTGAATATGCTCTTGACCACTGAGGAGACTCTGAAGGGTAAGCCTTCAACCTCTGTCTTGATGGTTCCTTCAAGGAACAAGAAGAAGGGGAAGAAGGGCAAGGCCCCGGTCAAGAACTACAGCAAGGTTCTGAAGCAAAAGGTGAAGCGGTCCAAGGAATACAGGTGTTTCCACTGTGGCCAGCTGGGTCACTGGAAAAAGGACTGTAAAGCGCTCCAAGGAGATAAGAGGGGAAGCTTTGCTTCTGGCTCAGGTATATTCGTGACTGAGGTCATGTTTTCTTCTTCTGTATCATGGGTGTTGGACACTGCATGTGGAGTTCACATTTGTTCAAATGTACAGGAACTCAAGAGAAGAAGGCAGGTGGGACAGCATGAGGTGGACCTACGCGTTGGAAACGGGGCACGGGTTGCTGCTGTTGCTGTAGGAGACTACTTTATTTCTTTACCATCTGGACTTGTATTGGAACTGAACAGTTGTTACTTTGTTCCCAGTATAACTAAAAATATTATCTCCATTCCTGCTCTTGTCAGGAAGGGATTTTCCTTTGAATGCAATATTTCAAAGTGTGTTTTATCATTTGATAATATTGTTTATGCAACTGGTTCAATTAATAATGGGTTATTCATGTTGGACATGGAAAGTTCCATACATAATGTTGATATTAAGAAAGCCAAGTATGCTGATGACAGCACCTTGCTATGGCATAGTCGTTTAGGCCATATAAACGAGAAACGCATTAAGCGGTTGCATGATCATGGACTGCTGGGATCATTCTCCTATAAGGAGATTGATACATGCAAAGCTTGTTTGATGGGTAAAATGACGAAGTCTCCTTTTCCTCACAAAGGTCAAAGGGCTTCAGGTTTACTTGACCTTATACACAGCGATGTGTGTGGGCCTTTTAGTAAACATGCCAGAGGTGGCTATCAGTACTTCATTACCTTTACTAATGATTTCAGTAGATATGGGTATGTCTATCTGATGAGACATAAGAGTGAATCTTTTGACAAGTTCATAGAGTTCAAGAATGAAGTACAAAATCAGCTAGGCCGTAATATCAAAACACTTCACTCAGATCGAGGTGGTGAATACCTAAGTCATGCATTTACTGACTATCTAAAAGAGTGTGGGATTATCTCACAGCTCACTCCGCCAGGAACACCGCAATGGAATGGTGTGTCCGAAAGGAGAAATAGAACATTACTAGATATGGTTCGTTCTATGATGAGTCAGGCTACTCTTCCATACTCCTTTTGGGGTTTTGCGCTGGAAACAGCTGCAAAGGTACTAAACCGAGTGCCATCCAAGGCAGTTTCAAAGACGCCATATGAGTTATGGTATGGAAAACAGCCAAGCTTGACATTTATCAGGATCTGGGGCTGCGAGGCTTATGTCAAAAAGCTCGCCTCTGGGAAACTAGAGAGCAGATCTGACAAATGTATCTTTGTCGGTTACCCTAAGGAAACTAAGGGTTATTATTTCTTCGATCCCAAGGAGAACAAGGTTTTTGTTGCTCGAACGGCCATATTTCTTGAGAAGGAATTTCTTCTGCAAGAGGCCAGTGGGAGAGAAATAACCCTGGATGAGAATCCAGACGAAGGACAAAGTAGTCAAGCACAGTTGGATGAGCCTGAGCCGGTAGAACAGGTTATTGAACAACCTGAGGCTCAGATATCACGGGAACCGCGAAGATCGGGTAGGATCCGTCGACAGCCTGAGCGCTATGACGGAGTCTACATCATTGACAATGATGAACCCCTCACTTATGCGGATGCGGTCAGTGGACCGGAGTCAGCGAGATGGCTTGAAGCTATGCGCGCCGAGATGGACTCCATGTCAGATAACCAAGTTTGGGATTTGGTTGATCCGCCTCCGGGAGTTATCCCTATAGGCTGTAAATGGATCTTCAAGAAGAAGATTGACATGGATGGTAACGTGGTTACCTATAAAGGCAGGCTAGTTGCGAAAGGTTTCAAACAAATCTACGGGATAGATTATGATGAAACTTTCTCACCTGTAGCCATGTTTAAGTCTATTCGGATTCTTTTCGCGATAGCTGCATATTATGATTATGAGATTTGGCAGATGGATGTGAAAACAGCTTTCCTTAATGGAAATCTGGATGAGGATGTGTATATGACACAGCCTGAAGGTTTCACTAATCCAGCAGATCGTCATAAAATATGCAAGTTAAAGAAGTCTATTTATGGACTTAAACAAGCATCGAGAAGCTGGAACATTCGTTTTGATGAATCAGTCACTGAATTTGGTTTCATCAAGAACGAGGATGACCCGTGTGTATATAAGAGGTTTAGTGGGAGCGTGATTATTTTCCTAGTCCTCTACGTTGATGACATCTTGATCATTGGAAACGATATTCCTGAAATGCATGCTGTAAAGGCATGGCTGAGGAAATGTTTCCAGATGAAAGATCTAGGAGAAGCAGCCTATGTGTTAGGTGTGAAGATCTACAGGGATAGATCTAAGAGGCTTCTCGGGCTGTGCCAGAGTACTTACATCGATAAGGTCCTGGAGAGATTTCGCTTAGAGAATTCTAAGAAAGGATATCTTCCAGTCAGACATGGTCTGAATCTTTCGAAGAGTCAGTGTCCACAAACACAGACTGAGAAAGATGAAATGAACAATACGCCTTATGCTTCGGCTATTGGTTCTATAATGTATGCGATGTTGTGTACTCGCCCAGACGTCGCTTACGGGTTAAGCGTGACCAGTCGTTACCAGAGTAATCCAGGTTTGGCGCACTGGATTGCAGTCAAGAACATCCTAAAATATCTGCGGAGGACCAAAGATATGTTCTTGATATATGGTGGTCAGGAAGAACTCAGTATTGAAGGATATACTGACGCTTCGTTCCAGTCTGACCAGGATGATTTCCGATCGCAATCAGGCTATGTTTTTAGCTTGAATGGAGGTGCAGTGGTGTGGAAAAGTTTCAAACAGTCAACTGTTGCTGATTCCACAACAGAAGCCGAGTATGTCGCAGCCTCGGAAGCATCCAAGGAGGCAGTGTGGATTCGTAAGTTCGTGAGAGAACTTGGTGTTGTTCCTTCGTGTGCAGATCCTTTGGTTATCTTTTGTGATAACACTGGAGCAATCGCACAAGCAAAGGAACCACGGTCGCACCAGAAGTCCAAGCACATACAGAGACGGTTTCATTTGATCAGGGAGATCATTGATCGTGGCGAGATCAAAGTATGCAAGGTTCATACAGACGACAATCTGGCAGACCCGCTTACCAAGCCTCTGGCGCAGCAGAAGCATGAGAAGCACTGTAATAATATGGGTTTGAAGTTTTTCAACCATTAGATTAAGTGCAAGTGGGAGATTGTTGGGGTATGCCCTTAAGGCTAATGTTTGAGGCCTGTGGGAATGTAACAAGTATCATGTAATAAACTATTATGTTTATAAAGGCATGGTTGTTATTCAGTTAGTTACATTGTCTGCTGCAATATATGTTCTTCTGAATAATGTCTCAAAGCTGTTCAGCTGGGCTGACATGCTGTTATGTCCTTAGTCGATGTATCTTGGTGAACATGAGACAGCCTTGATATGGTTAAGACTAATATGTGTTCTGATCTTATAGGATGCTTCGAGCATGGAATAAGATGTAGACTCATGGGTACATGGGATGTACTGGACAGACCCTACTAGGATGTTCAGTTGTTTGTCACAACGTGAATATTCCTTGTATAAGACAAGTGGCACATTTCCTCTGACTTGAGATCACTTGTGTTTTCTAAATGATGATTGTCATTATTTTGAGTTAGTTCAATATCATTTGAAACATAATGATTATAGACTATCTTGGATGGTGAGCTTGAGTCAGGTTAGGGCACTAGTGATAGACATAGGATTGCCGTCTCCTTGTTTAAGGAGTGTGATGTTCTAAAGGGGCCCCCTGGATGAGATGATTGAGAGAGTGTATGGCCATACCCAGGTGACAGTGTTCATCTGATCTAATCATGCTCATCATATTGGAGTTACAAGTTTGACAGACTTGTCCAATAAGAACATCCAGTGGCAAAGGAAATATGTATGCTTTGTGAAATGATTCACACTTGTACTATGGTTTGGGTGTAGTCTTGGAAGACTCTTTCCTTTATATCGGGAGACAGTGATGTGTTGCTAGATACCCCTCACTGATCGTGATAATGTGAATTATCGTTACCGACATTTAAAGGAAACCCTTAGGGTCGCACAATTTGATGATATGGCTTACTTAAGTCAGATCGTGTGGACTGAATTGTTTGGGTTCAGTTTTAAGGGATTTAATCTCTGATTGTAAGTGAGATCTGGTCTGATCATGTTTGATTGATTAGGGCTTGAGATCGGTAAGCTTCGATTGAGAGAATGGATGCCAGATCGGTCAGATCAGGGGCATTAAAGAGATCGACGGTTAGATCTAAAGCCTTAGGGTTTATTTGATCTAGGCCTTGTCGCTTGGCTTGGTTGGTTCTTAAACCGAACCAATTGAACCAGCTCACTAAAAGAGCGCTTGGTTCATAGGGAGAGGAGTGGGCGACGAGTTCACATAGCGTGAACGTTGGGATGAGGAGAGGTTACTATTTTTAGTAACCATGATCTCCATGTCGAGTGGGCGCTCATCCGAAATAGAGTATTCTCTATTTTCGCCAATTCACTAATTCCTCTCGCAAGTTTTCCTCTCGACTTGGTGTGCGGCGACGCTTGAAGGTTGAGGAGGATTCGGCCAAGGAGAAAGACATCTCTTTTCCCTTCACTCGACAAGGACCTCTTGGAACCTTGCTAGCACAAGGAGCACCAAGAGAGATAGCAACATCATCTTGTGTGTGACGACAAGGAGAAGATCTACTTTGATCTTTGCTTCCAAGGAAACATCTTTCCATGGCGATGGTATGAATGTTTTCTTATTGTTATCAAGTTGATCTTTTGCATGCGTATCGATCTTATAACCCTAATTCCGCAAGAGAATAATTTTTATGCGCCATATGCTCTAAGGGTTATGCTCCCCCATGAAGGGGACCCCCCCTTATTTAAGGGGTTCTTTCAGATGGCGCCTTGGAAGCAAAGATCAAACTGGATCTTCTCCAGAGGTGACGCACACAATTGATGTCGCCTACTCCTCCTTGCGATCCTTGTGCTAGCAAGGTCCAAAGATGTCTTTGTCGAGTGAAAGGGAAAAAAGAACTTCTTGGCTTGGCGATTTTTCCTTATCGTCTATTCCTCTCCTCCACGCAAGAATGCCCCAAGAGCCAAAGCCGAATTGGCGACAAAGCGTGAAGGCGTGAAGAGGGAAAACGTGAAACGTGGTCACGTTGAGAAGTGCTATCCAAAAATAGCATATAACTTCTCCACATGCAATCTTGGGTTTACCCCAATCGCAAACTCCACTTCACCCTTGAACCATGCGCTCATTCATGAGCCGGTTCACTTGAATTTGGTTCAATAACCAAATAAACCAAGCCATAAGTCCAGATCACATTAAAACCCTAAGGTATTTGATCTGACCGTTCATCTCCTGATGCTCTTGATCTCACCGATCCAGCATCCATTCTCTCAATCGAAGCTTACCGATCTCAAGCCCTAATCAATCAAACATGATCAGACCAGATCTCACTTACAATCAGAGATTAAATCCCTTTAAACTGAACCTGAACAATTCAGTCCACACGATCTGACTTAAGTAAGCCATATCATCAAATTGTGCGACCCTGAGGGTTTCCTTTAAATGTCGGTAACGATAACTTACGTTATCACGATCAGTGAGGGGTATCTAGCAACACATCACTGTCTCCCGATATAAAGGAAAGAGTCTTCCAAGACTACACCCAAACCACAGCACAAGTGTGAATCCAACTCACAAGGCATGCATCTTTCCTTTGCCACTGGATGTTCTTATTGGACAAGCGTGTCAAGCTTGTAGCTCCAATATGATAAGTATGATTAGAACAGATGAACACAGTCACCTGGGTATGGCCATACACTTTCTCAATCATCTCATCCAGGGGGGCCCCTTTAGAACATCACACTCCTTAAACAAGGAGACGGCAATCCTTTGTCTATCACTAGTGCCCTAACTTGACTCAAGCTCACCATCCAAGATAGTCTATAATCATTATGTTTCAAATGATATTGAACTACCTCAAAACAATGACAATCATCATTTAGAAAACACAAGTGATCTCAAGTCAGAGGAAATGTGCCACTTGTTACAATCAAGGAATATTCACATTGTGACAAGCAATTGAATATCCTAGTAGGGTCTGTCCAGTACATCCAATGTACCCATGAGTCTACATCTTATTCCATGCTCGAAGCATCCTATAAGATTAGAACACATATTAGTCTCAACCATATCAAGGCTGTCTCATGTTCACCAAGATATCTCGACTAAGGACAAAACTGCATGTCAGCCCAGCTGAACAGCTTTGAGACATTATTCAGAAGTACAATTATTGCAGCAGACAATATAACAACCTGAATAACAACCATGCCTTTATAAACATAAGAGTTTATACATGATACTGATACAATCCCAAGGCCTCAAACATTAGCCTTAAGGGCATACCCCCAACAATCTCCCACTTGCACTTAATCTAATGGTTGAGAAATCTCAAACCCATATTATTACAGTGCTTCTCATGCTTCTGCTGCGCCAGAGGCTTGGTAAGCGGGTCTGCCAGATTGTCATCTGTATGAACCTTGCAGACTTTGATCTCGCCACGATCTATGATCTCCCGGATCAAGTGAAACCGTCTCTGTATGTGCTTGGACTTCTGGTGCGACCGTGGTTCCTTTGCCTGTGCTATTGCTCCAGTGTTATCACAGAAGATAACCAAAGGATCTGCACTCGAAGGAACAACACCAAGTTCTCTCACGAACTTACGAATCCATACTGCCTCCTTGGATGCTTCCGAGGCTGCAACATACTCGGCTTCTGTTGTGGAATCAGCAATAGTTGACTGTTTGAAACTCTTCCACACCACTGCTCCTCCATTCAAGCTAAAAACATAGCCTGATTGCGATCGGAAATCATCCTGGTCAGACTGGAACGAAGCGTCAGTATATCCTTCAATACTGAGTTCTTCCTGACCACCATATATCAAGAACATATCTTTGGTCCTCCGCAGATATTTTAAGATGTTCTTGACTGCAATCCAGTGCGCCATACCTGGATTACTTTGGAACCGACTGGTCATGCTTAACCCGTAAGCAACGTCTGGGCGAGTACACAACATCGCATACATTATGGACCCAATAGCCGAAGCATAAGGCGTATTGTCCATTTCATCTTTCTCAGTCTGTGTTTGTGGACACTGACTCTTCGAAAGATTCAGACCATGTCTGACTGGAAGATATCCTTTCTTAGAATTCTCTAAGTGGAATCTCTCCAGGACTTTATCGATGTAAGTACTCTGGCACAGCCCGAGAAGCCTCTTAGATCTATCCCTGTAGATCTTCACACCTAATACATAGGCTGCTTCTCCTAGATCTTTCATCTGGAAACATTTCCTTAACCATGCCTTTACGGCATGCATTTCAGGAATGTCATTTCCAATGATCAAGATATCATCGACGTAGAGGACTAGGAAAGTAATCACGCTCCCACTAAACCTCTTATATACACACGGGTCATCTTCGTTCTTGATGAAACCAAATTCAGTGACTGATTCATCAAAACGAATATTCCAGCTTCTTGATGCTTGCTTAAGTCCATAAATGGACTTCTTTAACTTGCATATCTTATGACGATCTGATGGATTAGTGAAACCCTCAGGTTGTGTCATGTACACATCCTCATCCAGATTTCCATTCAGGAAAGCGGTCTTCACATCCATCTGCCAGATCTCATAATCATAATATGCAGCTATCGCGAAAAGAATCCGAATAGACTTAAACATGGCTACAGGTGAGAAAGTTTCATCATAATCTATCCCGTAGATTTGTTTGAAACCTTTCGCAACTAGCCTGCCTTTATAGGTAACCACGTTACCATCCATGTCAATCTTCTTCTTGAAGATCCATTTACAACCTATAGGGATAACTCCCGGAGGCGGATCAACCAAATCCCAGACTTGGTTATCTGACATGGAGTCCATCTCGGCTCGTATAGCTTCAAGCCATCTTGCTGACTCCGGTCCACTGACCGCATCCGCATAAGTGAGGGGTTCATCATTATCAATGATGTAGACTCCGTCATAGCGCTCAGGCTGTCGACGGATCCTTCCCGATCTTCGCGGTTCCCGTGATATCTGAGCCTCAAGTTGTTCAATAACCTGATCTACCGGCTCAGGCTCATCCAACTGTGCTTGACTACTTTGTCCTTCTTCTGGATTCTCATCCAGTTTAATTTCTCTCCCACTGGCCTCTTGCAGAAGAAACTCCTTCTCAAGAAATATGGCCGTCCGAGCAACAAATACCTTGTTCTCTTTGGGATCAAAGAAATAATAACCCTTAGTTTCCTTAGGGTAACCGACAAAGATACATTTGTCAGATCTGCTCTCTAGTTTCCCAGAGGCGAGCTTTTTGACATAAGCCTCGCAGCCCCAGATCCTGATAAATGACATGCTTGGCTGTTTCCCATACCATAACTCATATGGCGTCTTTGAAACTGCCTTGGATGGCACTCGGTTTAGTACCTTTGCAGTTGTTTCCAGTGCAAATCCCAAAAGGAGTAAGGTAGAGTAGCCTGACTCATCATAGAACGAACCATATCAAGTAACGTTCTATTTCTCCTCTCGGACACACCATTCCATTGCGGTGTTCCTGGCGGAGTGAGCTGTGAGATAATCCCACACTCCTTCAGATAGTCAGTAAACGCATGACTTAGGTATTCTCCACCTCGATCAGAACGAAGTGCCTTGATATTACGGCCTAGCTGATTCTGTACTTCATTTTTGAACTCTTTGAATTTATCAAAGGATTCACTTTTATGTCTCATTAAATAGACATACCCATATCTACTGAAATCATCAGTAAAGGTAATGAAGTACTGATAGCCACCTCTGGCATGTTTACTAAATGGCCCACACACATCACTGTGTATAAGGTCAAGTAAACCTGAAGCCCTTTGACCTTTGTGAGGAAAAGGTGACTTCGTCATTTTACCCATTAAACAAGCTTTGCATGTATCAATCTCCTCACAGGAGAATGATCCCAGCAGTCCATGATCATGCAACCGCTTAATGCGTTTCTCGTTAATATGGCCTAAACGACTATGCCATAGCAAGGTGCTGTCATCAGCATACTTGGCTTTCTTAATATCAATATTTTGTATAGAACTTTCCATGTCCAACATGAATAACCCATTGTTAATTGAACCAGTTGCATAAACAATATTATCTAAAGATAAAACACACTTTGAAATATTGCATTCAAAGGAAAATCCCTTCCTGACTTCTTCTCTTGAGTTCCTGCACATTTGAACAAATGTGAACTCCACATGCAGTGTCCAACACCCATGATATAGAAGAAGATGAAAACATGACTTCAGTCACGTAAATACCTGAGCCAGAAGCGATGCTTCCCCTCTTATCTCCTTGGAGCGCTTTACAGTCCTTTTTCCAGTGACCCAACTGGCCACAGTGGAAACATCTGTATTCCTTTGACCGCTTCACCTTTTGCTTCAGAGCCTTGCTGTAATTCTTGACAGGGGCCTTGCCCTTCTTCCCCTTCTTCTTGTTCCTCGAAGGAACCATCAAGACAGAGGTTGAAGGCTTACCCTTCAGAGTTTCTTCAGTAGTCAAGAGCATATTCAGTAGCTCTGCCGGAGTACAATCGATTTTGTTCATATTAAAATTAATAATGAACGCATCGAAAGAGGGCGGGAGAGACTGCAGAATAATGTCTACAGCAAGCTCCTGATTGATGGTATGCGCCAGTTTTTCTAGAGCCTCCTTGTGCCCAATCATCTTGAGCACGTGAGCTCCCACTGGGCTCCCTTCAGCCAGTTTGCTCTGAAAGAAAAGCTTTGTCAGATTATAGCGTTCTGTCCTCGCCTATGCAGCATACAGCATCTTGAGGTTTGCTATCATGTCTATTGCAGACATATCCTCATGCTGACGCTGCAGCGGTGGCGTCATAGACGCTAGCATCAGGCAAGCGACATCTATGCTATCACTGACGTGCTTTTCATAGGCTTCCCGAACCGCCCTTGCGGCGTTCGGTGCGGGTTGAGGCGGTATCGCCGTCTCGAGGACATACAGTTTCCTCTCAGCCTTAAGAACGATCTTAAGGTGTCCAAACCAGTCTGAGAAGTTCGGCCCAGCAAACTTCTCCCTTTCCAGTAGGGATCGCACATTGAAGTTCATGGTGTTCGTTGCTGCAGGAATCTACAACAATGCAAGAACAGCAAGGTCAGTATCAATGTCAAGAATCAATCAGGACTTAAGAATGATTCTTTTTCTCACTATTTTAGCTGACTGAAAAATCCATTAAACAGTCCGAAAGAGTATCACTCTTTTAGTGAGATGGGATCCAGATTTCATACTTGGTCTCCGCGTCCCGCTCAGGCGAGATAAGATGCACAAAGAGTACAAGCACTAATCTCTGGTAGGCTGTCCCAGCCAATCGCCAACCCGTGCGATTCCCCTTCATCTGGGCAATCCAGCAGACTGTGCCAACTGAGTTGGTACAACACAATCTCTGACCCCACAGATGGCTGCCTCCATGCGCTACCATATGCGCCACATATGTAGGCTACATGGTCAAGCTGACCCGACCTACTCCCTGGACCACCACGTGCTATGCTAAGCAACGAGAAGCGATAAATCCCTTCTCTGTAACACGCAGGTGTAATCCCGCACTGTCTGAAGATAGATGGACGTGCCCACTGAGTGGGTACAACACGGCTCCAACGATAATCAGAACAGTGAGGTTTCGCGTCAGAAGGCTAACGAGCTTGATATTTTAGCGTTGGATTTTAACGGTCTTTTATCTTCTTCACTATCATGCAATTCCTATGGTGATAGCAGAAGATAAATAAATCATGCTGTTCTACTTATTGAAACAATAAAAGAAAGCATGAATCTTATGTGGTAAAAGCCCATAAAGCCTAAGTAAGACCTTAACCTAACTTAAGTCTTCACTTGCTTTTCGTCATGGGACTTTTGCTGCTCATTTGGCCCAAACCAGGGCCCAAGCGCCATCTGCAGCTCAGGTGCGCTCACCAGGTAAATGCGCCTGTCCCAGAGTCGAACCCTAGACCTCCCACCTGGTCAAGCCACTGCTGCATGCGCCTCTGCCAAGTGTGCTCTGTGCTCTTGTCTGATTAATTTACAAATTAATCTATCTAGACAAGATTGACACGCAGGTCAATTACACTTTATAAATTAAATACAATGTGATACGCAGATCACAATAATTAATTTACAACTTTAATTTCCAGGCACGCAGGCCCCAGCACAGCACACATTAAAAACGGGCAGCCCACATAAGATTAAATAAACAAACATAGGCATCAATCAACATGTGATCCAATCATGAAAATTAAATTTCGAAAACCCCATAGGTATCAATTTTAATTTCCTTATTTGCCCTACAACCTTACAACGGTCCATTACTAGGGATCCACTCATCCAACCTAGTCAGATCCACTGCCCTTGCATGCACCAAGTCCTAACTGACTTGAGTCGACCAAAAGGTCAACCATGCATGCGCCAGGGCTGAACAACCACAATGAGGTCTGGCAAACGGGTGTGACCTCGGGCCTAACTCATGTGCGTTCATAGGTTGTCTCAATCAGACATCGCTACACGCCTGTCTGCAGTCGACCTATAGCCACCAGGTGCTTGCGCACAGGTGCTATCTGGTCAACCCATCAAGGCTGTCAGATGGTCTGATCAGACTGTCTGGATCTAACCTAGGGGATGACTTCAACCCTAGTAACCCGTCTAAGGGTTTACAGTAAGGCCTTAGATCTAGTGTGAGTCACGCAAGTATTTAAGTTTTAAGAAAACCAACAACATACAAGCGCCAACTGAAGGTAACCTCATACATGCGCCTTAAACAAAATACAAGTTTCGCCTATGATAACTTAACATGTATTTTCGCATGTAATAAAGATCTAAGCATTGTTCGCAAACAAGGATCACAAAATGGCTTGCAATCATAAAACATGCATGAAACCTAGGCTCTGATACCAATTGAAGGTCCCCTAAAGGGGGCGAAACCCTAAAGCATTGGCGCATATGGAAGATGCAAGCAGCGGAAAGGGGGTTTCTAGATCTTGCATGCTATATGATTAACAAAAAGAACCCGATTGCATATAGAGAAGGATCATACCATAGCCATTTCTAGATGGCGCCTTGGAAGCAAAGATCAAACTGGATCTTCTCCAGAGGTGACGCACACAATTGATGTCGCCTACTCCTCCTTGCGATCCTTGTGCTAGCAAGGTCCAAAGATGTCTTTGTCGAGTGAAAGGGAAAAAAGAACTTCTTGGCTTGGCGATTTTTCCTTATCGTCTATTCCTCTCCTCCACGCAAGAATGCCCCAAGAGCCAAAGCCGAATTGGCGACAAAGCATGAAGGCGTGAAGAGGGAAAACGTGAAACGTGGTCACGTTGAGAAGTGCTATCCAAAAATAGCATATAACTTCTCCACATGCGATCTTGGGTTTACCCCAATCGCAAACTCCACTTCACCCTTGAACCATGTGCTCATTCATGAGCCGGTTCACTTGAATTTGGTTCAATAACCAAATAAACCAAGCCATAAGTCCAGATCACATTAAAACCCTAAGGTATTTGATCTGACCGTTCATCTCCTGATGCTCTTGATCTCACCGATCCAGCATCCATTCTCTCAATCGAAGCTTACCGATCTCAAGCCCTAATCAATCAAACATGATCAGACCAGATCTCACTTACAATCAGAGATTAAATCCCTTTAAACTGAACCTGAACAATTCAGTCCACACGATCTGACTTAAGTAAGCCATATCATCAAATTGTGCGACCCTGAGGGTTTCCTTTAAATATCGGTAACGATAACTTACGTTATCACGATCAGTGAGGGCTATCTAGCAACACATCACTGTCTCCCGATATAAAGGAAAGAGTCTTCCAAGACTACACCCAAACCACAGCACAAGTGTGAATCCAACTCACAAGGCATGCATCTTTCCTTTGCCACTGGATGTTCTTATTGGACAAGCGTGTCAAGCTTGTAGCTCCAATATGATAAGTATGATTAGAACAGATGAACACAGTCACCTGGGTATGGCCATACACTTTCTCAATCATCTCATCCAGGGGGGCCCCTTTAGAACATCACACTCCTTAAACAAGGAGACGGCAATCCTTTGTCTATCACTAGTGCCCTAACCTGACTCAAGCTCACCATCCAAGATAGTCTATAATCATTATGTTTCAAATGATATTGAACTACCTCAAAACAATGACAATCATCATTTAGAAAACACAAGTGATCTCAAGTCAGAGGAAATGTGCCACTTGTTACAATCAAGGAATATTCACATTGTGACAAGCAATTGAATATCCTAGTAGGGTCTGTCCAGTACATCCAATGTACCCATGAGTCTACATCTTATTCCATGCTCGAAGCATCCTATAAGATTAGAACACATATTAGTCTCAACCATATCAAGGCTGTCTCATGTTCACCAAGATATCTCGACTAAGGACAAAACTGCATGTCAGCCCAGCTGAACAGCTTTGAGACATTATTCAGAAGTACAATTATTGCAGCAGACAATATAACAACCTGAATAACAACCATGCCTTTATAAACATAAGAGTTTATACATGATACTGATACAATCCCAAGGCCTCAAACAATAGCCTTAAGGGCATACCCCCAACAGAAAAATAGAACAAAAAACAGAAAATAAAACCTAGTCTAGCAATACTCTCAATATTTTCAATATTGACAAAAACCAAGGTCCCCGGCAACGGCGCCAAAAACGTATTGTATCCCAACAAGTAGCTAGACAGAAACTTATTTCTAGCATTGCCACCAAAAACTTGTTGTGTCGAAAAACCTGTTGTGTCCGCAAGTGCACGGATACTCGAAGTAATAAAAAATATCGATCCCACAGAGACCTCGTTTGTCAAGTGAATTATCGAAAGCTAACGAAAATACCAGAGAGAGAAACTAGGACTAGGGTTTCATCCACTTTGATTTCTATGACTAGATATGAATAGAAATTCATTAGTTTAATTTTATCATGATAAAGATACAATTTACTTCATAAAAGGATTATCTTACTTTCATGCAGACAATCATGCAGGGACCGATCCTCGCTTTCGCGCAAGATTATCCCAAGCTAAAAATAATTAAATCATCCATCAAAGAACTCAAGGATCACTTTCGTGCATCCGAATTCTAAGTGGATCATCTCGAGTGGAATCTCAAGGATCACTTTTGTGCATCCGAGTCTTAACACAAGTTCTACTTATGGTTCTCAAACGTTCTGATCCTTACTTTCACACAAGATCTTCACGTTTGATAAATTGACTCAATCCTAGATTTATATTATTAAACATGGCATTTATTCTTCTAAAATCAAGAAACAAGAACTAACCTAATTTCTTACAGCAAGTTCCTATCATGCAATTCTAGGGTTCTGAGTTCTCAAGCAAGTCACCTTTTGGTCCTTATTGCGAAAATTCTAAAACATGATTAATAACATAAATCTATGGAGAATCAAAGAAGAATTATCACAAAAGTAGAGTTATCATGCTAAAATTATACGTGACGAAGTAGTGAAAAGTTTATCTAGTCATTAAGAAATCAAAAGTAATTACTCCCCCATGTCCCACAAAAGGTTTAAGCTAGCATGGAGAAAAGATTACAATAAACCATAGTTTCTAGTGATCAGAAATCAAAAAGAAAGGGGAAGAATGAATAACCACACGTCTGTAATGAAAATTACAGCCGTAATACAAGTATGAACAGTGCCGGTGCTGGGTTTTTCATCGATTTCTCCTCCGATCGAGACCCTTTCGCGTTGAAACATATGGGGTATGTTCTCTTGCTCCAGGCGAAGTTTCCCTTCAAATTTCACGGTCGGAGATGCACTGTACGCTTCCTGGCAATGAAACCTAGGTCGGTGGCGTGAAACTCGATTTCTCCTCTATCGGTGGATGAAAAATAAGTCTTTTGGTTTCTCCCCCTTCGTCTCGTCGAAAGCTCTCCTTTTGCTTCTTACAGCTTTGAATTTTATGGCCTAGATCGTCCGCAATTGATCCCGCAAAAATTGGACTCAAATTTGACCGTGAAAATCGCGTCTCCAGGTTGTAATTACGGCCGTATTTTTGGTTATGGCACTGCCATAATTTCAATCGAGTTCTCGGATTGAAACCGTCTGGCAATTACGGCACCGTAATATCGGTTGCATCAGTGCCGTAATTTCGGCCAAAATTTCTGGTCGAAAAGCACTCCAAATTACGGTCCGTGAAAATCTTTACGGTAGTGCTGTAATTTCTGAAATTCTTTCTAGATGAAAAATTCTCAAATTACAGCAGTGCTATGATATTACGGTAGCCGGTGAAAATACGATACCGTAATATATATTACGGCCCTGCCGTAATTTGGTCTGGAGCTCCAATATTTATGAAATTTGACGTGTAATCTCCTCTTGACGGTGGGAACTCATTCATGCATCTGGAATTGCTTCAAAATGCCTAAAAATCGTGCCTTTTTACCTAAAAAGCATCAAAAATAAAAAAGAGTGTAGATTCCGTAGTATTTGATAAAAAGGCATAAAAATAAGCAAAGGTTTATGATTTTGACACAAAAAGATATATGAAATGGCACAAAATTAACTATAAATTTTGCTGTCAATAACATCGACATCCCCATCATCGTAACTAGGTACAGATGCATTATAGTCCCTTTGCCATACTGATATCCGATTGGACAAGTGTGTTACCACTTATTTTAACCCAATCACATGGTCATGACTAAATCAGGCTCTCACCTGGGTATTGCCATACACTTTCAGTCATAGAATCATAAGGGGGCCCAGTGGATATCATGCTTCCCTCAGGAAGGGGCAAATCTTCTGTCTGTCCATTGACCTTCTCATATGGGTCATGACATGCTCAATGACAACCGTTATTACATCTCTACTATAGCGAGACATTAGGTTGTATCAAAGTATGTCCATAACCATACAGAATAGTCAATAACCTCAAGTCAAGGGATCAATGTGATGACACCAAAATATATAGTATATTTTGTATCATTTTGGATATCATTTCATGCTAAATTGAGGATCTTTTACTTGTTTTCAAGCTAAATTCATCGAATATTGTAAAGTCAACTTCTATTTGGTTTTTCATGATTTTCAGGTAAAAAGGCATTATTTCAAGGAGTTTTCAAGCAAAATCAAACACATAGAAGAGTTACCATCATCAAGAGGAAATCACCCAAGAAATTTCAAGAAAAATGGAGCAAGTTAGCAAATTACGGCAGTGCCATAACCTATTTTACGTTACCGTATTTTCATATGCTACCGTAAAATCTGAGCCACTGCCGTATTTTGAGGAGTTTTCGAACAGAAAGTTTTTCAGATTTTACGGCAGTACCATAAACCAGATTACGCTACCCTATTTCAGAGTGATTCAGAACAGAAACTTTGCTTGATTTTATGGCACCACCGTAAAGGATTACACGGGCTGTATTTTCCAGTCACTTCCGAACAGAGAGTTTAGCCAATTTTACGGTAGTGCCGTAAACCAGATTACGGTGCCGTATTTTCCAGACACTTCAAACCAGAGAACTCGACCGATTTTATGGCATGGTCGAGAAGCATTTTACGGGGAATAATTTTGGCCCAGAACATGCAGAATGAAAATACGGCACTGCCGTAAAATATAACACAGCCGTAATTTCCAGTCAAAAACGTGACTTTTCCGCGATCGAATCTTGTGCGGGCCATAACTTTTGATCTAGAGCTCCAAATTTAGATCCAAAAGTTGTTGTCGACTCGTCTTTAAGAGGAGAAGACACACGCTCCAAAAGGAGGGACTTTGATCCAGAATTGAGGGAGCAATTGCTAGAGAGGTAGTTAGGGTTTGGCCTACCACCGAGAGGCGTAGAGGGTACCTCAGGTCGTGATTTTAATGCAAAAGCTTTGCCTGGAGGAAAGGAAGACATCACAGAAGGTTCAGAGCGTTTGGAGTCAAATTGGAGGAGAAATCGATGAAATCGGTGGTGACAGCACTGTTCATCGAGTTTGCTGCAAATTACGGTGCTGTAATTTCGTTACAACACCTATTTTGTAACCTTTCTTCTTCCTTTCTTTGATTTCTGACTTTTTAAAAACATGTTTTATTGTAATTCTTCCTCCATGCAAACTTAATCTTATATTGGGACATGCGGGGTAATCCCCTTTGATTTTCTTAATGGCTAGATACTTTTCACTTTCATCATGATTATTCTATTTTGATAATTTTACCTATGAGATTATTGTTCTAAGTTTCTCCTTAGTTTACTTTTTGTCATCATGAATAGAGTTCTTGCATTAAGGACCGAAAGGTGACATGCTTGAGAACTGAAACCCTAAAATTGATTAATAGGAACTCACCGTAAGAAATTAGGTTAAGTTCTTATTTCTTTATTTTAGATGACTAATTGCCTTGATGATGATTATGAAGCTAGGATTAAGTTAGTGTGTCAAACATGGAGATCTTGCACGAAAGTGAGGATCGGAACATTGGAGAACCATTGGTAGAACTTGTGTTGAGTCTCGGATGCACGAAAGTGATCCTTGAGATTCCACTTGAGATAATCAACCTAGAATTCAGATGCACAAAAGTGTGTTGGGGTATGCCCTTAAGGCTAATGTTTGAGGCCTATGGGAATGTATTTGTATCATGTAATAAACTGTTATGTTTATAAAGGCATGGTTGTTATTCAGTTAGCTACATTGTCTGTTGCAATATATGTTCTTCTGAATAATGTCTCAAAGCTGTTCAGCTAGACTGACATGCTATTATGTCCTTAGTCGATATATCTTGGTGAACATGAGACAGCCTTGATATTGTTAAGACTAATATGTGTTCTAATCTTATAGGATGCTTCGAGCATGGAATAAGATGTAGACTCATGGGTACATTGGATGTACTGGACAGACCCTACTAGGATGTTCAATTGTTTGTCACAATGTGAATATTCCTTGATTAAGACAAGTGGCACATTTCCTCTGACTTGAGATCACTTGTGTTTCTAAATGATAATTGTCATTGTTTTGAGATGGTTCAATATCATTTGAAACATAATGATTATAGACTATCTTGGATGATGAGCTTGAGTCAGGTTAGGGCACTAATGATAGACATAGGATTGCCGTCTCCTTGTTTAAGGAGTGTGATGTTCTAAAGGGGCCCCCTGGATGAGATGATTGAGAAAAGAGTATGGCCATACCCAGGTGACAATGTTCATCTGATCTAATCATGCTCATCATATTGGAGTTACGAGCTTGACAGGCTTGTCCAATAAGAACATCCAGTGGCAAAGGAAATATGCATGCCTTGTGAATTGATTCACACTTGTGCTATGTTTTGGGTGTAGTCTTGGAAGACTCTTTCCTCTATATCGGGAGACAGTGATGTGTTGCTAGATACCCCTCACTGATCGTGATAATGAGAATTATCGTTACCGACATTTAAAGGAAACCCTCAGGGTCGCACAATTTGATGATATGGCTTACTTAAGTCAGATCGTGTGGACTGAATTGTTCAGGTTCAGTTTAAAGGGATTTAATCTCTGATTGTGAGTGAGATCTAGTCTGATCATGTTTGATTGATTAGGGCTTTAGATCGGTAAGCTTCGATCGAGAGATTAGATGCCAGATCGGTCAGATCAGGGGCATCGAAGAGATTGACGGTTAGATCTGAAGCCTTAGGGTTTATTTAAGATCTAGACCATATTGCTTGGTTTAATTGGTCTTGGACCAAACCGAAGTGAACCCGCTCATTGGTTGAGCGCATGGTTCAAGTGATGTGGCATTAGCGATTGGGTAAACCCAAGAGCGCATGTTGAGAAGTGGATGCTATTTTTGGATAGCACTTCTACTAATCGTGGCCATGACTCACGATTGCCACACTTCACGCTTCCCCCTCTCTTTGTTCGTCGCCAACGCTTGGCTTAGACGTGACAACCTCTCGGCTAGAGAAGAGGAGGACGACAAAAGGAAACTCAAGCAAGACGATCTTTTTTTCCTTTCCCTTCCATTCGACAAAGGCTTCTTGGAACCTTGCTAGCACAAGGAGCACCAAGGAAAGTAGGCGACACCAATTGTGTGCGTCACCTTAGGAGAAGGCTCGCTTGCGCCTTTCCTTCCAAGTCTTCATCCAACGCAAATGGCTATGGTATGAATTCAAGTTTACTCAAGTTGATCATATATCATGCAATAGATTCTTTCAAACCCTTATTCCGCTGCAAAGTTTTATGCGCCACATGACTAGGGTTTTTGCTCCCCCTAGAAGGGGACCCCCCTTATCTTAAGGGGTACTTACAATTGGTATCAGAGCCAACGTTAATGCTTGCTTATATGATTGCTTCATGTTGTGTGATCCATGTTTTAAATCTATAGATCTAGAGTTAACAACATGCGAATTTACATGTTACATTGTTTCATGCCGAAACATGCTTTTGTTATCTTGCTTGTTGGCGCATCTAGGTTTTATTAAAAATCCTTATTACATGCGCGCTCCAAATAGATCTAAGCCCATACTTTAAACCCTTAGACGGGTTACTAGGGTTGAAGTCATCCCCTAGGTTGGATCCAACAGTCTGATCAGACTATCTGACAGCCTGAATGGGGTCGACCAGTTAGCACCTTGGCGCAAGCCTATGGTGGCTATAGGTCGACTGCAGACAGGTGTGTAGCGATGTCTGATTGAGACAACTTATGAACGCACCTGAGTTAGGCCCGGGGTCACGCCCGTTTGCCAGACCTCAGTGTGGATGTTCAGCCCTGGCGCATGCATAGTTGACCTTATGGTCGACGCAAGTCAGTTAGGACTTGGTGCATGCAAGGGCAGTGGATCTGACTAGGTTGGATGAGTGGATCCCTAGTAATGGACCGTTGTAAGGTTGTAGGGCAAATAAGGAAAATTAAAATTGATCCTATGGGGTTTTCAAAAATTTTAATTTTTATGATGGATCACATGGTTATTGAATGATGCATTTGCTTGTTTATTTAGTCTTATGTGGGCTGCTCATATTATTTGTGTGCTGTGCTGGGGCCTGCGTGCCTGGGAATATTGATTGTAAATTAATTTTATTTTTGTGATCTGCGAATCACTGTTTAATTAATTTATGAATGTAAGTGACCTGCGTGTCACTCTTGTCTAGATAGTTAAATTTGTAATTTAATTAGACAAGAGCACTGAGCACACTTGGCAGAGGCGCATGCAGCAGTAGCTTGACCAGGTGGGAGGTCTAGGGTTCGACCCTAGGACCTGGCGCATTTTCCCTGGTGGGCGCACCTGAGCTGCAGATGGCGCTTGGGCCCTGGTTTGGGCCAGATGAGCAGCAAAAGACCCAAGTAAAGCAAGTGAAGACTTAAGTTAGGTTAAGGTCTCACTAGGGCTATGGGCTTTTACCACATAAGATTCATGCTTTCTTTTATTGCTTAATATTAGAATTGCATGATTAAATTATCTTCTGCTATCACCATAGAAATTGCATGATAGGCAAGAAGATAAAAGACCGTTAAAATCCAACGCTAAAATATCAAGCTCGTAAGCCTTCTGACGCGAAACCTCACTGTTCTGATTATCGTTGGAGCCGTGTTGTACCCACTCAGTGGGCACGTCCATCTATCTTCAGACGGTGCGGGATTACACCTGCGTGTTACAGAGTAGGGATTTATCCCTTCTCGTTGCTCAGCATAGCACGTGGTGGTCCAGGGAGTAGGTCGGGTCAGCTTGACCGTGTAGGCTACATATGTGGCGCATATGGTAGCACATGGAGGCAGCCATCTGTGGGGTCAGAGATTGTGTTGTACCAACTCAGTTGGCACAGTCTGCTGGACTGCCCGGATGAAGGGGAATCGCACGGGTTGGCGATCGGCAGGGATTGCCTACCAGAAACTAGTGCTTGTACTCTCTGTGCATCTTATCTCGCCTGAGCGGGACGCGGAGACCAAGTATGAAATCTGGATCCCATCTCACTAAAAGAGTTCTACTCTTTCGGGCTGTTTTGCTGGATTTTTCACGCCTGATAAAATAGTGAGAAAAAGAATCTTTCTTAAGTCCTGATTGATTCTTATACATTGATACTGACCTTGCTGTTCTTGCATTGTTGTAGATACCTGCAGCAACGAACACCATGAACTTCAATGTGCGATCCCTACTGGAAAGAGAGAAGTTTGCTGGGCCGAACTTCTCTGACTGGTTTGGACACCTTAAGATCGTTCTTAAGGCAGAGAGGAAACTGTATGTCCTCGAGACGGCGATACCGCCGCAGCCCGCTCCGAACGCCGCAAGGGCGGTTCGGGAAGCCTATGAAAAGCACGTCAATGATAGCATTGATGTCGCTTGCCTGATGCTAGCGTCTATGACGCCACCGCTGCAGCGTCAGCATGAGGATATGTCTGCTATAGACATGATAGCGAACCTCAAGATGCTGTATGCTGCACAGGCGAGGACTGAACGCTATAATTTGACAAAGCTCTTCTTTCAGAGCAAACTGGCTGAAGGGAGCCCAGTGGGAGCTCACGTGCTCAAGATGATTGGGCACAAGGAGGCTCTAGAGAAACTGGGGCATACCATCAACCAGGAGCTTGCTGTGGACATTATTCTGCAGTCTCTCCCGCCTTCATTCGACGCGTTCATTATTAATTTTAATATGAACAAAATCGATTGTACTCCGGCAGAGCTGCTGAATATGCTCTTGACCACTGAGGAGACTCTGAAGGGTAAGCCTTCAACCTCTGTCTTGATGGTTCCTTCCAGGAACAAGAAGAAGGGGAAGAAGGGCAAGGCCCCAGTCAAGAATTACAGCAAGGCTCTGAAGCAGAAGGTAAAGCGGTCCAAGGAATACAGGTGTTTCCACTGTGGCCAGCTGGGTCACTGGAAAAAGGACTGTAAAGCGCTCCAAGGAGATAAGAGGGGAAGCTTTGCTTCTGGCTCAGGTATATTCGTGACTGAAGTCATGTTTTCTTCTTCTATATCATGGGTGTTGGACACTGCATGTGGAGTTCACATTTGTTCAAATGTACAGAAACTCAAGAGAAGAAGGCAGGTGGGACAGCATGAGGTGGACCTACGCGTTGGAAACGGGGCACGGGTTGCTGCTGTTGCTGTAGGAGACTACTTTATTTCTTTACCATCTGGACTTGTATTGGAACTAAACAGTTGTTATTTTGTTCCCAGTATAACTAAAAATATTATCTCCATTCCTGCTCTTGTCAGGAAGGGATTTTCCTTTGAATGCAATATTTCAAAGTGTATTTTATCTTTTGATAATATTGTTTATGCAACTGGTTCAATTAACAATGGGTTATACATGTTGGACATGGAATGTTCGATACAGCAAATTGATATTAAGAAAGCCAAGTATGCTGATGACAGCACCTTGCTATGGCATAGTCGTTTGGGCCATATTAACGAGAAACGCATTAAGCGGTTGCATGAAAATGGGCTGCTGGGATCATTCTCCTATAGGGAGATTGATACATGCAAAGCTTGTTTGATGGGCAAAATGACGAAGTCACCTTTTCCTCACAAAGGTCAAAGGGCTTCAGGTTTACTTGACCTTATACACAGTGATGTGTGTGGGCCTTTTAGTAAACATGCCAGAGGTGGCTATCAATACTTCATTACCTTTACTGATGATTTCAGTAGATATGGGTATGTCTATCTGATGAGACATAAGAGTGAATCTTTTGACAAGTTCAAAGAGTTCAAAAATGAAGTACAGAATCAGCTAGGCCGAAATATCAAGGCACTTCGCTCAGATCGAGGTGGTGAATACCTAAGTCATGCATTCACTGACTATCTAAAGGAGTGTGGGATTATCTCACAGCTCACTCCACCAGGAACACCGCAATGGAATGGTGTGTCCGAAAGGAGAAATAGAACGCTACTTGATATGGTTCGTTCTATGATGAGTCAGGCTACTCTACCCTACTCCTTTTGGGGTTTTGCACTGGAAACAGCTGCAAAGGTACTAAACCGAGTGCCATCCAAGGCAGTTTCAAAGACGCCATATGAGTTATGGTATGGGAAACAGCCAAGCTTGACATTTATCAGGATCTGGGGCTGCGAGGCTTATGTCAAAAAGCTCGCCTCTGGGAAACTAGAGAGCAGATCTGACAAATGTATCTTTGTCGGTTACCCTAAGGAAACTAAGGGTTATTATTTCTACGACCCCAAAGAGAACAAGGTTTTTGTTGCTCGGACGGCCATATTTCTTGAGAAGGAGTTTCTTCTGCAAGAGGCCAGTGGGAGAGAAATAAAGCTGGATGAGAATCCAGAAGAAGGACAAAGTGACCAAGCACAGTTGGATGAGCCTGAGCCGGTAGAACAGGTTATTGAACAACCTGAGGCTCAGATATCACGGGAACCGCGAAGATCGGGTAGGATCCGTCGACAGCCTGAGCGCTATGACGGAGTCTACATCATTGATAATGATGAACCCCTCACTTATGCGGATGCGGTCAGTGGACCGGAATCAGCGAGATGGCTTGAAGCTATGCGCGCCGAGATGGACTCCATGTCAGATAACCAAGTTTGGGATTTGGTTGATCCGCCTCCGGGAGTTATCCCTATAGGCTGTAAATGGATCTTCAAGAAGAAGATTGACATGGATGGTAACGTAATTACCTATAAAGGCAGGCTAGTTGCGAAAGGTTTCAAACAAATCTACGGGATAGATTATGATGAAACTTTCTCACCTGTAGCCATGTTTAAGTCTATTCGGATTCTTTTCGCGATAGCTGCATATTATGATTATGAGATCTGGCAGATGGATGTGAAAACAGCTTTCCTGAATGGAAATCTGGATGAGGATGTGTATATGACACAACCAGAAGGTTTCACTAATCCAGCAGATCGTCATAAGATATGCAAGTTAAAGAAGTCTATTTATGGACTTAAACAAGCATCCAGAAGCTGGAATATTCGTTTTGATGAATCAGTTACTGAATTTGGTTTCATCAAGAACGAGGATGACCCGTGTGTATATAAGAGGTTTAGTGGGAGCGTGATTACTTTCCTAGTCCTCTACGTCGATGACATCTTGATCATTGGAAATGACATTCCTGAAATGCATGCTGTTAAAGCATGGCTGAGGAAATGTTTCCAGATGAAAGATTTAGGAGAAGCAGCCTATGTGTTAGGTGTGAAGATCTACAGGGATAGATCTAAGAGGCTTCTCGGGCTGTGCCAGAGTACTTACATCGATAAGGTCCTGGAGAGATTTCACTTAGAGAATTCTAAGAAAGGATATCTTCCAGTCAGACATGGTCTGAATCTTTCGAAGAGTCAGTGTCCACAAACACAGACTGAGAAAGATGAAATGGACAATACGCCTTATGCTTCGGCTATTGGATCCATTATGTATGCGATGTTGTGTACTCGCCCAGACGTCGCTTACGGGTTAAGCGTGACCAGTCGTTACCAGAGTAATCCAGGTATGGCGCACTGGATTGCAGTCAAGAACATTTTAAAATATCTGCGGAGGACCAAAGATATGTTCTTGATATATGGTGGTCAGGAAGAACTCAGTATTGAAGGATATACTGACGCTTCGTTCCAGTCGGACCAGGATGATTTCCGATCGCAATCAGGCTATGTTTTTAGCTTGAATGGAGGTGCAGTGGTGTGGAAGAGTTTCAAACAGTCAACTGTTGCTGATTCCACAACAGAAGCCGAGTATGTTGCAGCCTCGGAAGCATCCAAGGAGGCAGTGTGGATTCGTAAGTTCGTGAGAGAACTTGGTGTCGTTCCTTCGAGTGCAGATCCTTTGGTTATCTTCTGTGATAACACTGGAGCAATCGCACAAGCAAAGGAACCACGGTCGCACCAGAAGTCCAAGCACATACAGAGACGGTTTCATTTGATCAGGGAGATCATAGATCGTGGCGAGATCAAAGTATGCAAGGTTCATACAGATGACAATCTGGCAGACCCGCTTACCAAGCCTCTGGCGCAGCAGAAGCATGAGAAGCACTGTAATAATATGGGTTTGAGATTTCTCAACCATTAGATTAAGTGCAAGTGGGAGATTGTTGGGGTATGCCCTTAAGGCTAATGTTTGAGGCCTATGGGAATGTATTTGTATCATGTAATAAACTGTTATGTTTATAAAGGCATGGTTGTTATTCAGTTAGCTACATTGTCTGCTGCAATATATGTTCTTCTGAATAATGTCTCAAAGCTGTTCAGCTAGACTGACATGCTATTATGTCCTTAGTCGATATATCTTGGTGAACATGAGACAGCCTTGATATTGTTAAGACTAATATGTGTTCTAATCTTATAGGATGCTTCGAGCATGGAATAAGATGTAGACTCATGGGTACATTGGATGTACTGGACAGACCCTACTAGGATGTTCAATTGTTTGTCACAATGTGAATATTCCTTGATTAAGACAAGTGGCACATTTCCTCTGACTTGAGATCACTTGTGTTTCTAAATGATAATTGTCATTGTTTTGAGATGGTTCAATATCATTTGAAACATAATGATTATAGACTATCTTGGATGATGAGCTTGAGTCAGGTTAGGGCACTAATGATAGACATAGGATTGCCGTCTCCTTGTTTAAGGAGTGTGATGTTCTAAAGGGGCCCCCTGGATGAGATGATTGAGAAAAGAGTATGGCCATACCCAGGTGACAATGTTCATCTGATCTAATCATGCTCATCATATTGGAGTTACGAGCTTGACAGGCTTGTCCAATAAGAACATCCAGTGGCAAAGGAAATATGCATGCCTTGTGAATTGATTCACACTTGTGCTATGTTTTGGGTGTAGTCTTGGAAGACTCTTTCCTCTATATCGGGAGACAGTGATGTGTTGCTAGATACCCCTCACTGATCGTGATAATGAGAATTATCGTTACCGACATTTAAAGGAAACCCTCAGGGTCGCACAATTTGATGATATGGCTTACTTAAGTCAGATCGTGTGGACTGAATTGTTCAGGTTCAGTTTAAAGGGATTTAATCTCTGATTGTGAGTGAGATCTAGTCTGATCATGTTTGATTGATTAGGGCTTTAGATCGGTAAGCTTCGATCGAGAGATTAGATGCCAGATCGGTCAGATCAGGGGCATCGAAGAGATTGACGGTTAGATCTGAAGCCTTAGGGTTTATTTAAGATCTAGACCATATTGCTTGGTTTAATTGGTCTTGGACCAAACCGAAGTGAACCCGCTCATTGGTTGAGCGCATGGTTCAAGTGATGTGGCATTAGCGATTGGGTAAACCCAAGAGCGCATGTTGAGAAGTGGATGCTATTTTTGGATAGCACTTCTACTAATCGTGGCCATGACTCACGATTGCCACACTTCACGCTTCCCCCTCTCTTTGTTCGTCGCCAACGCTTGGCTTAGACGTGACAACCTCTCGGCTAGAGAAGAGGAGGACGACAAAAGGAAACTCAAGCAAGACGATCTTTTTTTCCTTTCCCTTCCATTCGACAAAGGCTTCTTGGAACCTTGCTAGCACAAGGAGCACCAAGGAAAGTAGGCGACACCAATTGTGTGCGTCACCTTAGGAGAAGGCTCGCTTGCGCCTTTCCTTCCAAGTCTTCATCCAACGCAAATGGCTATGGTATGAATTCAAGTTTACTCAAGTTGATCATATATCATGCAATAGATTCTTTCAAACCCTTTATTCCGCTGCAAAGTTTTATGCGCCACATGACTAGGGTTTTTGCTCCCCCTAGAAGGGGACCCCCCTTATCTTAAGGGGTACTTACAAAGTGATCTTGAGTTCTTTGATTAATGATTTACTTATCATCAGCTTAGGATAAATCTTGCGTGAAAGCGAAGATTTGGCTCTGCATGGTTGTCTGCACGAAAGTGAGATAATCCCCTTATGAAGTAAGTTAAGTCTTTATAAAATTAGAATTTGATTGATGAACATCCTTATATATCTAGTCTTGAAAATCAAGGTGGATGAAACCCTAGTCCCAATTTATCTCTCTAATTATCTTTTAGCGTACTTTTCTTGCATAGTTTACTTCCACTATATTCGGTTTGCTTAGCTAGTGAGAAAACAAATATTTGGTACTTAACAATAAGGTCTCTGTGGTTCGATATCTTTATTTATTACTTCGATAATTTCGTGCACTTGCAGAAACTTATCAAGTTTTTGGCGTCGTTGCCGGGGACCTTAGTTTTGTAAATATCAAAATAGTTGTTAGTATTGTAGACTAAGTTTTGTTTGTTTTAGATTTAACTTTGTTTTTTCTTTTTACAGGTTTTGGATTTTCACAGTTGTGACAGAACTGCGATTTCTAAAATTTGTGAATTTGCTTGTTTTTTTTATATATTATGAAAAAAAAAATCTCTGATTGATTAGTGTTGGATAATCTTTCTGTTTTGTAGAGATGTCTTTTAATCACTACTCATGGGCAACTGAAAGAGATGAGGTTTACATGCCACAAGGAAGGTATGAAGATGATTCATGGTGCACTGTTGCAGATAAGTTAGATTATTTGGCTCATAAATTAGACACTTTTAATATTCACCCTATTATGAAATCTTATTCTCCTGTTAGATGTGATATCTGTGGATATTTTGATCATTGTTCCTCTAATTGTCAATTTTTAAATCCTAATTTATCATGGGAAGAATCTGATCAATTGTATTCTATATGGGAAAACCAAACTTCTTTTTATGATAATTGCTCTAATCATGTTTCTGAACATTATTTTGAGGACACTGAAGAATCTAGGTTAGAAACTATGCTTGAAAAATTCATGTCAAATCAAAACCAATTTATGACAAGTCAAAATAAAAAAATTAAGGATCTTAAGGGAATAATAAGTCAACTTGCTTCTCGGGTACAATCTCAAGTAGAATCTTTAACTGCTGATTCTAAAATTTTGGAAACCCAGAGAGCACAACAAGATTGCTTATTTGAGTTTGATTTAGAAGCCGAAAAACTTGATTTAGAAAAATCCCTCTCTGATTATGATTGTTTTGAGATTGAGCCTTATTTGAATATTCATGAATCTCACTCTAATTTTGATTGTTGTGAAATTGATTCATCCGCTAATTTATTTGAGGAAGAGGTTGAGAAAATTGAAATTGAAAAACCTTCTTTTGATGATAATTCTGATTTCGATGAAAACTTATTTATGGTTAATTCTGATGAGCATGATGAAGGTTTGAAAATTATATACATTGATGAACCCCACTGTGATTTTGGTGATATGTTTGAAATTTGTGATAAATCTCTTGTGGTTAACTCTGATTCTATTAATTCTTTTTCATATGATTTTGATTTTGACTCTTCTGATGATAAATTAATTGTGGGGAAGCATGAGGAAATTGATTTTGAAGAGTCTCATCTTGACCTTAATGATGATTTTGAAATTGCTAAATTGTTTGATGAAATGCATGAAGAACCTGTAGATGATTTGAAAATTACAAAAATTGATGAATCTCACTCTGATGTTTTACCCATATCTACTACTGAATCTTGTGACTTATTTGAAAAATTATATTTTATTGAGGATTCTAATGAGAGACATAAAGACTATTATTATGATGATCCAATGCTTGATTATTTCGACCAAAGTCCTATTTCTATTGCAATAGAAATTATAAATTTGAAGAAAGGACTTATGATTTTACTTACTGATAAATTTATGAAGATCATTGAATATCCTTTGAGTAGAGTTGAAAATTTTAATTTCTGCATGTTTAAGAAAGCCACTTTGATTTTGATGAAATTCTAGATATTTGGATTAGTGGCTAAACTTTTAGGGTAAAGAAAATGCAGAAAATTACCTGTTATTTACTTTGGTACTGATCCACCTGCTTCACCATAATATTGATTTTTGGTCAAGCTAATGACCTTAAAATTAGCGCTTCTTGGGAGGCAACCCAAGCACTCTATCTTAGCTTAGTTTTTTTTATGCTATTTTATTTTTAGAACTAATTTCTCTTTTATTTTTGCAGGTAAAAACAAATTTTATGCAAAATACGGCACTACCGTATTTTATATTACAGCCGTATTTCAGGCTATTTTACGATCAGAAACTTTTTTGGTTTTTACAGCCCTACCATATTTATTTTTACGGTTCTGTATTTTTGCCAAAAATTTTTCCCGAAAAATCAACCTATTTTACGGCACTACCGTAATGTTTTTTTATGGTACCGTATTTTTGTGTAATTTTTGAGCCATATTTTTGTGTGATTTTTGAAAAATACAGCAGTGCCGTAAATATTTTTACAGTACTATATTTCCTACATATTTCCGACTTGAGAACTATTTGGAAAATACAGCACTGCCGTAATTTATTTTACGGCCGTAATTTTTGTGAAAAAAAAATATTTTGGTTCCTACATTCTGTTTTTCTAATTAAGTATTTTCTTATAATCTATTTTGCTTGCAACCAATTGTTGATTCTTTTGCCTCTAGATCCTGATATCTTCATGGGCAATTGTCTTCCACCTCTTGCGGAGCATCACCAGCGGCTTCTTGCTTCTTCTACTGCCTCTATTTCCAATGATTCTATTTATTTGATTGATTTATGCAGTAGACTCTTCATTAGTGACTGATTTTCTATTTTTGCAGAGACATCTCTCGCAGCCTGACGATCTCACCTCCAGGACTATTGTCTCTAGCAGGCCACTAGAGATTACTTACTCTACTGTCGGCACCATCTACTGCTCCACCAGCACACTTTTGGGACCACTGATGATATCTACTATTATTAATTTTTTTAGACTGTTTTTGATCTGAGCCTTATGTATCTTAAATTTTGCAGAAAATTTTCAAAAAGGCACATCTTTCGACCTTGCAGCATCTGCCCCGACACCATTTTTGGTCTGACCCTTATGTATTTTTGGTCAAAGCTTGCTATATAGTTTTGTGAGTATTATTTGCACTTTCTAGTGATTATTCGATCTACACTTTTCTTCTCCTAAAAATTCTATCACTGTGCATCATTTGCATTATTTGAGCCTTATGTGATTATACAGATATATCACTTTACATCTCATAATGTTGATGTTTTACACCTTTTACATTTATATTGATATTTTTGGTGTTTAAAAATTTTTGTGACTTGCACGGATTTTTCTATGCTGATGAGTATACTCTTGATATATATTGATGATAACTTGTTTAATTCTTGATGATTAGAGACAAAACCCTATCATGTTAGATTTATTTCTTCAATACATATCTATTTTTGAAATTTGACATTAGTTGATCCATGAGATTCTGGGTGGATATGTTATTTGAGGGATAAAATCTAAAAGTGAAATTGTTCTTTTGAATAAAATAAGCATATGAGTGTGATTTTTGAATTGATGTTGATTGATTAATTTAGTTGATATTTATGCTATTTGCTATTTGTTGGGAAGAAAGATTCCTTGATCCAAATAAAGTGAGAGACTCCCCTACTTGACACTATGTAAAATTGATAGTGGTACCTAAGACATGGGTTGAAGTCTACAAAAAATTAATGAGAGTGAAAAAAAAGAATAAGACTCTTCTACTTGGCACTGTGTAAAATTGACAGTGGTACCGAAGACAAGGGTTGAAGTCAAAATAAAAAGTGTGTATCAATGTGGGTACATGCCATCAATGCAAAAATAACAAAATGCATGAAAAAAAAAATATTATGTATGGAAAAAGATCTTGGAAATCCTATTCCTGAAAACAAAAGTTGATAGTCATAAATTGAAACTAGATGAAGTCTTGAGATTGATATTCTATTTATTATACTAGTTGCGAAATTTTATTTGATTGAATTATGGATCTAGAGGGTTGAGTCCCAAAGACGATATGTTTACTTGAAGTTTTATAAAGCAATTGATGGAATTTTTCATTGATGGGTTATATTTTAGAAATTTATTGAGCATGAAAAGGTTATTCTTTTAATCAAGTTTTGATCTTTTACTTGTTTTCATGCTAAATTCATCGAATATTGCAAAGTCTACTTCTATTTTGGTTTTTCATGATTTTCAGGTAAAAAGGCATTATTTCAAGGAGTTTTCAAGCAAAATCAAACACATAGAAGAGTTACCATCATCAAGAGGAAATCACCCAAGAAATTTCATGAAAAACGGAGCAAGTCAGCAAATTACGGCTGTGCCGTAACCTATTTTACGGTATCGTATTTTCATACGCTACCGTAAAATCCGAGCCACTGCCGTATTTTGAAGAGTTTCCGAACAGAAAGTTTTTCGGATTTTACGGCAGTACCGTAAACCAGATTACGGAACCGTATTTTAGAGTAATTCAGAACAAAAACTTTGCTTGATTTTACGGCACCACCATAAAGGATTACACGGGCCGTATTTTCTAGTCACTTCCGAACAGAGAGTTCAGCCGATTTTACAGCAGTGCCGTAAACCAGATTACGGTGTCGTATTTTCCAGACACTTTAGACCAGAGAACTCGACCAATTTTATGGCACAGTCGAGAAGCATTTTACGGGCCGTAATTTTGGCCTAGAACACGCATAATGAAAATATGGCACTGCCGTAAAATATAACACAGCCGTAATTTTCAGTCAAAAACGTGAGTTTTTCGCAACTGAATCTTGCGTGGGCCATAACTTTTGATCCAGAGCTCCAAATTTAGATCTGAAAGTTGCTACGGACTCGTCTTTAAGAGGAAAAGATACACGCACTGAAAGGAGGAACTTTGATCTAGAATCAAGGGAGCAATCGCCAGAGAGGCAGTTAGGGTTTGGCCTAGCGCCGAGAGTCATAGAGGGCACCTCAGGACGTGATTTTCACGCAGAAGCTTTACCTAGAGGAAAGGAAGACATCACAGAAGTTTCAGAGTGTTTGGAGTCAAATTGGAGGAGAAATCGATGAAATTGTTGGTGATAGCACTGTTCATCGAGTTTGCTGCAAATTATGGTGCTGTAATTTCATTACAGCACCTGTTTTGTAACCTTTCTTCTTCCTTTCTTCGATTTCTGACTTTTTGAAAACATGCTTTATTGTAATTCTTCCTCCATGCAAACTTAATCTTATATTGGGACATGGGGGGTAATCCCCTTTGCTTTTCTTAATGGCTAGATACTTTTCACTTTCATCATGATTATTCTATTTTGATAATTTTACCTATGCGATTATTGTTCTAAGTTTCTCCTTAGTTTACTTTTTGTCATCATGAATAGGGTTCTTGCATTAAGGACCGAAAGGTGACATGCTTGAGAACTGGAACCCTAAAATTGATTAATAGGAACTCACTGTAAGAAATTAGGTTAAGTTCTTATTTCTTTATTTTAGATGACTAATTGCCTTGATGATGATTATAAACCTAGGATTAAGTTAGTGTGTCAAACGTGGAGATCTTGCATGAAAGTGAGGATCGGAACGTTGGAGAACCATTGGTAGAACTTGTGTTGAGTCTCGGATGCACGATAGTGATCCTTGAGATTCCGCTTGAGACAATCAACCTAGAATTCAGATGCACGAAAGTGATCTTGAGTTCTTTGATTGATGATTTACTTATCATCAGCTTGGGATAAATCTTCCGCGAAAGCGAAGATTTATCTCTGCATAGTTGTCTACACGAAAGTGAGATAATCCCCTTATGAAGTAAGTTAAGTCTTTATCAAATTAGAATTTGATTGATGAACATCCTTGTATATCTAATCTTGAAAATCAAGGTGGATGAAACCCTAGTCCCAATTTATCTCTCTGATTATCTTTTAGCGTACTTTTCTTGCATAGCTTACTTCCACTGTATTCGGTTTGCTTAGCTAGTGAGAAAACAAATATTTGGCACTTAACAATAAGGTCTCTATGGTTCGATATCTTTCTTTATTACTTCGATAATTCCGTGCACTTGCGGAAACCTATCACAATGCATCACCTGTCACTTGCGAGGACAACTCATGACACCAAGTCATAGGCTCATAGCAGGTCAGTCCAGTATATCCACCACTGATATACTCATATGTCTGCATTAGCACTTCATGCCTAACTAGCCCATATACTAGTCTCACAACTATCAGAGCTGTCCCATATCCACTCAGGCACATTAACTGGGGACAACCATTTGAGCACAGATCCAATCTGTCTATAGGGACATTATCATGTAAGTACATGATCGCAAATGTAGACAAACATTGATAAGGACAATGCCAGAATGATATACATATTACAATGTCAAGTAGTACAAAAGATGGACCAATACTAGGTCCTAGTGCATAAACACCAACAAACTCCCACTTGCACTGAGACCTAGAGGTGGAGGAATCTCAACCCTATTTCCCTAGCATGATCATCATGCTTCTGCTGTGCCAAGGCCTTGGTTAGTGGGTCTACTAGATTGTTCTCTGTGTCAACTTTGCTAATCTTGACATCACCTCGGTCAATGATCTCTCTGATCAGGTGAAATCTTCTGAGTATGTGTTGGGACCTTTGATGATACCTTGGTTCCTTGGCTTGTGCAATTGCCCCATTGTTGTCACAGTAGAGCTTAATGGGATCCACTGCACTTGGAACCACCTGAAGTTTAGAAATGAACTTCCTCATCCAAATGGCTTCTTTGGCTGCCTTAGAAGTGGCCACATGCTTAGCCCCGGTTGTAGAATCAGCTATGGTGGATTGCTTGAAGTTTTTCTAGCAAACAATGCCTCCATTCATTTTGAACACATAGCCGGCCTGTGATCTGAAGTCGTCAGGGTCAGACTGGAACGACGCATCAGTGTAGCCCTGAACACTGAGCTCTTCCTGTCCCCCATAGACCAAGAACAGATCCTTAGTTCTTCTCAGATACTTAAGGATGTTCTTTACAGACACCCAATGCTGCAAACCTGGATTGGATTGGTATTGGCTGGTTATGCTCACAACATAAGCCACATCTGGTCTAGTACACAACATTGCATACATAATCGATCCCACTGCTGAAGCATAGGGCACTCGACTCATGTCATCCCTCTCAGCCTGTGTGGTGGGACACTAGCTCTTTGAGAGAGTAAGGCCATGTCTCACTAGAAGGTACCCCTTCTTGGATTGTTCCAAGTTCAACCTCTCTAGGACCTTATCAATGTAGGTACTCTAACTAAGGGCCAGGAGCCTCTTGGATCTATCCCGGTAGATCCTCACGCCTAGGATATAAGTGGCCTCCCCTAAGTCCTTCATGTCGAAACACTTCCCCAACCACGTCTTCACAGATTGAAGACTAGGGATGTTATTTCCGACGAGTAGTAAGTCATCAACATACAAGACCAGAAAAGTCCCCAAGCTCCTACTGAATTTTCTGTATACACAGGCGTCATCTTCACTTTTGATAAAGCCATAATCTCTCACAGCTTCATCAAACCCAAGCTCCTACTGAATTTTCTGTATACATAGTCCCCAAGCTATCTCTCGGAGTCTGGTCCACTAACTGCCTCCTCTTAAGTCTTGGGCTCATCCTCAATGATGAAGATCCCGTCGTGTTGGGTCGTCAGTAACCCATACCTCTCAGGTGCATGACGAATCCTCCCAGACCTATGGGGGACCTGTGTCTGAGCCTCAGGCTGCCTAGCAACCGGTGCAGGTGGCTCATGTTTCATCTCTGTGTCTTGTGGTTGCACTTGGACCTCGTCCAAGTCAAACTTCCTCCCACTGACTTTTCTCATGAGAAATTCTTTCTCTAGAAAGTCAACACCCTGAGCAACGAAAACTTTGTTCTCGGTGGGAACATTCATGTAGTAACCTTTAGCTTCCTTAGGATACCCCACAAACACACATTTATCAAATCTAGGTTTTAGCTTGCTAGAATCCTAACGTTTGACATAAGCCTCACATCCCCAGATCCTGATAAATGAGAGGTTAGGGCATTTCCCACTCCATACCTCGTATGATATCTTGGAGACACTCTTAGATGGAACGTTATTCAGTATAAGAGAAGTTGTCTCAAGTACAAAACCCCAGAATGAGGCTGGTAGAGTTGCATGACTCATCATAGATCGAACCATGTCCAACAAGGTTTGATTTCTCCTTTCTGACACACCATTCCATTGTGGTGTTCTAGGAGGGGTGAGTTGGGATAGGATACCACACTCTCTAAGATAGTCGAAGAACTCCCCACTCAAGTACTCTCTACCATGATCTGATTAAAGCGTTTTAATAGATTTACCAAGCTGGTTCTCTACTTCATGTCTGAACTCCTTAAATTTCTCAAAGGATTCAGATTTATGTCTCATCAGATAGACATAAGCATATCTACTGAAGTCATCAGTAAATGTGATGAAGTAGTTGTACCCTCCTCTAGCTTGTTTACTGAATGGCCCACACACATCACTGTGTATAAGATCCAATAAACCTCTTTCCCTCTCACCGATCTTGGTGTAGGGCGCTTTTGTCATCTTCCCTAATAAACATGGCTCACAAGTATCAAATTCCTCCAAGGAACTTGAATTTAACAACTCATTTGCATGGAGTTATTGGATGCGATTCTTATTTATATGAGCTAATCGACAATGCCATAGGAAAGCACCAACTGAACCATTCAGTTTGATCCTTTTGTTATTTATGTTACAAATAGAACTATCCATATCCAAGACATATAACCCATTGCACAAAGTACCCTTCCCATAAAACATGTTTGCAAATGAGAAAGAACAAGAGTTCTTCTTTATTTCAAACTTAAATCCTTTCTTTGCCAAGTAAGGAATGGATACAATGTTTTTAGTAATTAAAGGTACATAATAGCAATGATCTAGTTCTAATTGAAGTCCAGAAGGCAGGGAGAGAGTTAAAACTCCTATAGCAACAGTAGCAACTTGTGCTCCGTTTCCAACCCATAAGTCAATCTCTCTAGGCCGCACCGATCTACTTTTCTTGAGCCCCTGCATATTTGTACAAATATGAGCTTCACATGTGGTATACAATACCCATGACATAAAAGTAGAAAGGTTGACTTCAGTAACATAAATACCTGAACTAGAAGCTAAGGCCAAGCCGTTCTTCTCCTCATTCTAAAGTTGCTTGCAATCCCTCCTCTAGTGACCCTGCTCGCCACAGTGGAAGCACCTCTGTTCCTTTGACTTCTTCGCCTTTTTCTTCAGTGCCTTGGTAGGACCTTGGGCACAACCCTTAGCACGTGCCTTACCCTTCTTCTTCTTCTTCTTGGTCGTAGGGACCAAAAGAACAGAATTGGGTTTGCTTTTACCCACTCACACTCGGCTGTTTAGAGCATATTCAGTAGTTCTTCCCTTATGCAATCAATCCGGTTCATGTTAAAATTTGTGATAAATGGACTGAAGCTAGGGGGGCAGGGATTGCAGAATAAGATCCACAACCAGCTCATTATCTATGGTGTGTCCCAGTCTCCTAAGATGATCCACATTCCCAATCAGCTTGAGAACGTGGGGTCTCACTGGTGGACCCTCAGATAATTTGCACCGAAATACTACTTTGGTAGTGTCATATCTCTCAGTTCTAGCCTGAGCCTCAAACATCTATTTCTGAAAAGCATTCTGCTACTCATATTGCACCTGAAGTTCAGGTGACATAGTGGCTAGCATGAGACATGCAACCTCCAAAAATTCATCCTGATGCTTTCTAAAAGCATCCCTGTTTGCCATTCGGGCATTAGGCGTAGGAGCCACAGGAAGAGGCTATTCAAGGACATACAGCTTCTTCTCGAGCTTGAGGGCTATCCTCAAGTTCCGATGCCAGTCCATAAAGTTGGATCCAACCAACTTATCCTTATCGCGAAGGGATCGCAGTGTTAATCCGCTAGTGTTCGTAACCATTGTTCTACAATGTTGTGTTCGCAAGTGCACGGATACTCAAAGTAAAAAAAAGATATCGAACCATAGAGACCTCATTTGCCAAGTACTGAATAATTAATTTCTTACTAGTTAGGCAATCGAAAATATGAAAGTAAACTATCGAAGGCTACATGAAGATATCAGAAAGAGAAACTGGGACTAGGGTTTCATTCACTTTGATTTCCATGACTAGATATGAATAGAAGTTTGTCAGTCTAATTTCATTATGATAAAGATATAATTTATTTAATAAAAAAATCATCTCTCTTTCGCGCATATAATTTACAAGAACCAATCCTCACTTTCATGCATCTGAATTCTAAGTTAATAATCTCAAGTAGAAACTCAAGGATCACTTTCGTGCATCTGAATCTCAAAACAGGTTCTACTTAAGGTTCTCCAACAATCTATTATTCAATTTCTTGCAATATCGTCATGCTTGTTTCATTAACTCAATCCTAGATCAGATTATCAATCATGGCATTAAACTACTAAAATTAAGAAATAAGAACAAACCTAATTTCTTACGGTGAGCAAGCTCCTAACATTCAATTTTAGGGTTCCAAGTTCTCAAGCAAATCACCATTCGGTCCTTATTGCGAAAACTCTAAAACATGTTTGATAATATGAATGTAAGGAGAATTAAAGAGCAATCATCACAGAAGCAGAATTATCATACTAAAATTATACTTGATGAAATAATGAAAGATTTATCTAGTCATTAAGAAATCAAAGGGAATTACTTCCCCATGTCCCAAAAGAAGTTTAAGCTAGCATGGTAGAAAGATTACAATAATCCATAGTTTAGAGTGATAGAAAATCGAGGAGAAAAGGGAAAACAACTTTACAGCACGGCTGTAATGAAAATTACAGCTGTGATTTTGGGCAATGAATAGTGTTGACGGTGCCTCTTTCGTCGATTTCTCCTCGAATCGACCTCCTTTCACTCTAGAACTTCTTGGATATCTGCTCCTCCTCCTTGCGTAGCTTCCCTTCAAATTTCATGACCGGAGACACGTTGCACAAGTCACGGCGGTGAAACCTAGGGTGGCGGTGAGAATCACGATTTCTTTCTCGACAATGGATGAAAATTAGGGCTTTTGGTCTGTGTCGCTTCCTTTCGATTCAAATTCCTTTTCTCTTTCTTACAAATCTCAATTTAGCGGCCTCGATCGCTTGCAATCATCTCCGCCAAAATCGGGCTTCGAATTGACCGTGAAAATCGTGAATTTGGGTTATAATTTCAGCCGTGAAAAACGTTATGGCAGTGCCATAATTTCAGCAAAGTTCTCGGAACTGAAATCATCTGGAATTACGGTACCGTGAAATCCGTTACGGCAGTGCCGTATTTTCATCAAATCTCTCGGGTGAAAAATCATCTCGAAATACGGCTCATGAAATCCATTATGGCAGTGGCATAATTCTTCCGAAACTTTCTGTTCAAAATTGTCCCAAAATACGGCAGCACTCAGAAATTATGGCAGTACCGTGGTTTCTTCTGTAAGTGCAGTGAAATCACAGTACCGTAATTTGGATTACGGTAGTACCGTAATTTGGATTACGGTAGTACCGTAATTTGGATTACGGTAGTACCGTAATTTTGTCTGAAGCTCTAATTTGCATGAAATTTGACATGTAATCTTCTCTTGATGGTGGGAATTCATCCATGCATCTGAATTGCTTAAAAACACTCAAAAATAATGCCTTTTTACCTAATAATCATCAAAAACTAGGAAATGTGTAGATTCCGTAATAATTGATACAAAAGGCATAAAAATAAGCAATTGAACATGAATATGACACAAAAATACTCATGAAATGGTACAAAATATACTATAGATTTTTGTGTCATCAAACACATAAGGCTCAAACTTTACTTGTCCTCAAGCAAAATCAAAATTTGATCAAAGGAATAGACTTTCTTATGAAGAATAAATTTCTAAAACACAATCACCAATGAAAAATTCTCACCAACTGTTTCATAAAATTCTAAATAAACATATCATCTTTTGAATTCAATTCTCAAGATCTATAACTTAATCAAATAAAACTTCGCAACTTGTACAATAAGTAGAATTTCAATCTCAAGATTTCATCTAGTTTCAGTTCAAAACTATCATACCTTTGTTTACAGGAATAGGATTTCAAGATCTTTTTCCGCTCAATTTTTTCTTTTTTTAGTTCCCCCCTTTTATGTTTTCTCTCATGGTATGTACCCACACAGATACATGCATTTTTTCCTTTGAACTTCAACTCTTAACTTAGGTACCACTAAAAATCAACACGGTGCCAAGACGAAGAGTCATTCTCTTGAATTTTCTTTTTCTCTCATTTTGACTTCAACCTATGTCTTTGGTACCACTACCAATTTTGCGCAGTGCCAAGTAAGGGAGTCATCACTCTCTTTATTTGGATCTTAGAATCTTTCTTCCCAACAAATAGTAAATAGTATGAACATCAACTAAATTAATCAATCAATATCAATTCAGAAATCATACTCATATGCTAATTTTATTTAAAGAAGTAGCTTCACTTTTAAATCAAATTCATCCAATAACATGTCTACGCAAAATTTTATTCATCAATCAATGGAAAACTCCATCAGGCAGATATATATTAGAGAAATAAATTCAACATAATAGATTTAGTCCTAATCATATTCATGAACAAATTCTCCATCAAGAAAATCATACTATCAACAAGAATTTTCTTCAAAAATAGACTAGGCTACAAAATAATCATATCAACAAGAATAGCACATACTCATTCAAAATTCAAATCATACAAGTCGTCATGCAACAATATGCACCTCCACAAGGTGCACAAAGTCAAAAGTATCATCAAGTGTTATACAACCCAATCGAAATCAACATCAATATCAAATTATGATACAACCATATCGAATCATGAAACAGTCAAGTAAAACAGAGCAAGGTAGCAATGGCGGACACAATGAGTTTGGAAGAATCATCCTTCCCTAATAAACATCAAGCATCAATAAGATAAGGAAAAACAAAATAGCAAAGAAGTAAGGGAAAGAGATACTCACAAAACTCTACTCGTCATTGTCTGATCTAATCTCCTCAGTGTCCTCTGGTCCGGACCACTTTTTTTTTCTACAATTATGGCACCGTAAAAATGATTACGACAGTGTCGTAATGGCATCAAAACATTCTGATCGAGAACGGACACAAAATACGGCCCGTAATTTTCATTACGGTAGTGCCGTAATTTGCGCCAAACCTTGATTTTACCTACAAAAAGAGAAGAAAAGTTAGTTCTAAAAGAAAAAATAAAAATAAAAACAAAGTAAAAGAAAATAGACTAAAGTAAGAGTGCTTAGGTTGCCTCCCAAGAAGCGTTAATTTAAAGGTCATTAGGTTGACCGTTCTGCACTCGGATTTGATCGTGGTTCATCAAGATAATATTTCTCTTTTTCTTCAATCAGTTCTTATTGATAATCCTTCAATCTTTCACCGTTAACCTTAAACTCTCCTGTTTCCTCACTCCATATGTCCACAGCTCCGTAAGGGTAAGTCTTATTTACCTGAAAAGGCCTAGACCATCAAAACTTAAGTTTTATAGGAAAAAGTCTCAATCTAGAATTGAACAAAAGAACAAAGTCACCTGGTTGGAAATCCCTTTTAAAAATATGCCGATCATGCCATCTCTTAGTCCTTTCCTTATAAATTCTTGCATTTTTGTAAGCGGAGATTCTAATCTCATCTAGCTCGTTCAATTGTAACCTCCGTTTTTCACCTGCGTTCTTTAAGTCAAAGTTTTGTCACGCCCCGGCGGGAAGCCAGCTATTTCTAGCATAGGGTTCCCCAGGGAGTAACAATATTGATAGGAACCAAAGAACTACAATAATCCAATATCCTTTATTAAATAAATAATCCAAATTTATCATCAACGGTTTTATAACACAATATCTGAATGCAACTATCCAAATTATCAACTGAAATAAAATACAAAGACAAACTATCTCAACCCGGGCTGGTATCTGCTATCTACTCTATCCCTCACAGACGCTAACTCTGTACCTGGAAGAGAAACAAAGGGGGTTAGCAAAAATGCTAAGTAGGAATCAACAAACATGGTGAGGGGATCAAATAACAAGATAATACAATGACAATAACAACGATATACAAATAATATACAGAATGTCGTGTAAATCATCAAGCTGGCCAACAGATCTCAATCAAGAGCCGCACTCATTTTCAGAGTGTTTCCACTGTTGCTCATGCAATGGAACGACTGTCCTAAACTGCCCGGAGTGTTGCGTCCAACACTGACATCCGTAGTATTGTCCTCAAGACAATTGGCGGTGCCGTACCGACATCTCAGATAGTCCGCTGCGCGTCGGAACTATAACTCAGATAAACAGGCCACTGGAGAATAAATCATCCAGGTCAGAGGTGAATATATATCACGACTTTATCATCACAGATTTACAACGGTTCCACATACTTATGCATCAATATCTCAGATACACAATTGTTCAACCAGGCTCATAAGCCAATATATCAGATATCTCAAAACAGGTTTGTTAACCATTCATATAGAAACAGAATATGACCAAATAATCAAGATAATTGGGTTCAACAGGAATTTCAGAAACAAACCAAGCAGACGAAGCAATCAGATATCAGTGTCAATTAATTCTATCATATGCATCATATATCAAGTCAAAGGATTAAGTAGCAAATCCTATTATTGACACTATAAGAAAGGAGTAGGGTAAGATTCCTACCTCAATCGTTGTTATCCTGAATTCTTTTGAAAAGCCAGTAAGTTGTATATCAAACAATGCAAGCCGATTATTGGATCAACCACTCTATAACATGAGTTTGTACATGAACTCTATCAATAAACATTCTAATTTGAAAACCAAAACTACCAACATGTAGAACATAACTCTAAACCTAGAGAACCACTCTTAGATCATATGAACCAAACCTAAAAGCCACTGAACCGGACGGAATTGCAGTGAACCGATCAATTTACCCTGATCCAAGTCAGACCGACACTTAGAACTTACATTACACCAAATATACAAGTCATATAGAGAAACCCAGATTACCATTAGATAGGAAATTTAATTACCTTTCCAATGACTACCTGAACCAGCCCGGATTCGACCGAATTGGAGTTGAACCGGTCGAAATTCAATTACTAACCCAACTGGAATTAAACCGCTCGGTCCGGTTCAATTCGATTTCAAAACTCAGCGACTGGTTTATTTATAAATAAACCGCCGCCCAAACCCTAATTTTGGACCGAACCGACGTTCGCCCGCACCGTCCAAACGCCGCCGCGCATGGCTGCCAGGCTTGCGTCCGTTGCTTGCGCCGGCGAGCTCCCAAGGGCGCGTCGAAGATCAGATCGCCGCCAAACTTCGCCAGTAGACTACCGACAATGAAGCGGGGCTCTACCACCAGCTTCGGTGAGTTTTTGACCCACGGTCGAAGCATCCGAAGCGACAGAAGGTATCGATGGTGGCGCCACCGCCGTCGATACACAAAACTTAACCAAACTCATCTATACCGAAACCGAATTTCACCAAAACTTCAGGAAAGGTAGGATGCCTTGCTACGATGCTGTATCGTAGCCTAGAGTCAAGAGATCGCTATCGATGGAGGCGCTGGAAGACTAGAACTTGTGGCGGCGCCGCTTGAGCTCCGGCGACGAGTTCGAGTTCGATTTCTCCCCTCTGGTGGTGCTTCGAGGCTTGAAGGTGCTCTAGGTTCTGATTCTCATTGAGACGAGCGGAAGCCCTCTAATATAGAGGTAAAACGCGTCCAAGGTCGGCGAGATCGCGGTGGCGACTCGATCGCCGAAAAAATCGGAGAAGACGACGCGTCGACTCGGTTTCCGAAATTCAAATTTAAATCTAGATCAAATAGAATGGGTGTGATTTAAATAACAAAAGCAAACCTAGCCTAGTGGTTGGGCTCAGCTGATTCTGTGGACGCCTCGCGGGTTCGAGCCCCAGCGAACGCGGTTTTTGTTTTAATTAAAATCAATTCAAATCCGACTTAACAAAAAGAAGCATGGATTAATATCAGAAACGAAGACTTAGCCTGGTGGTTGAGCTACGTCCGAAAATCGAACGCGTCGCGGGTTTGAGCCCTCGCGAACGCATAATAAGTTTTTATATAAAATTTATTATTTTATCCTTTTAAAATTCTGAAAAATTTTAGAAAAATCATAAAAATTACTAAAATATAATTTCTCAATTTCAAAAATAAAATTTTAATATTTATGAAATCAAGGTTATAACATTATCCACCCCTTAAAAAGAATTTGGTCCTCCAAATTCAGAGTACACAAAAATAATAGCATAACTATGAAAGCTAAGAATTACACCAAGTCCGAAGTCTGTTGAGTCTCCTGCTGAGTATCCTGTTGAGTCTGCTGAGTCACTGTATAAACTCTTGCTGGAGTTGCAGATCGTTGCTGAGATCCTCTCTGTGGTATCTGATTAATTTGACCAGCTCTCTCCTGATAAGTCCTCGGTCTAGAGCTTTGCTGATAACTTTGTTATGGGGGTTGAAATCCTCTTCGTGGGCAATCTACCTTATAATGACCCCAACCTTTGCAATAGTTGCATTGAATCTCATTGGAAGGGCATACATTAGCCAACTGTCCTTCATGATTACACTTAACATTTTCTCACAGACCCTGCTGAATTAAAGCTTGGTGCATATGAAGAATGTACAGGTCTCTGATGGCTATTAAATACTGCTCTTGATCTTTTCCCTCTGTTATCATAGGTTTCTGTCTCTACTGTTCTAGTTGACTGGCTGACTTTTCTCTTTTCAGCTAATTCTTGGACTTCCTCCATTTGTTTTTCTTTAGCCACATCTATTAGAGAAGCCTCTATCCCGAATGCTGTATTTACCACTGCCTGAAAACTATCTAAGGGGATAGTATTCATCTGTTCCTTTATTGTATGGTGCAAGCCTTTAATAAAAAGTTGGCATTTTCTCCTTTCAGTGGTTACTAACTCTGGAAATAAATCTGACAATCTCTCAAAGTCAGTTACATAAATATTTACTGTCCTTTTTCCTTCTTTTAAATTTAAAAATTCCTACATCTGACTATCCTGAAAAGATTCTGGAAAATATTTCTCAAAGAATGCTCCTCTAAAATCAGTCCAAGAGATGGGATCATTTCCAAAAGTAACTCTCATTCTAGACCACCATGTCCCAGCTCTATTAGATAAGAAATATGTGGCCAACTCTACCTTCTGCTCATCTAGACATCCTAAGGCCCTAAAGGTTTTGCTCTACTTTTAGTAACCAATCTCTAGCAGCCCAAGGATCAGTAGTTCCTCCAAAATCACGAAATCAATCTTTTCCCAACTGTGAGAACTGCATCAGCATATTAGCTGACCTAACTGGTTGGTTTACTACTGATTGTGGTACCAAAGATGGAGAGGAAAATTCACCCTCATCCCTTACTGCTGCTTGTACTTCAGGGGAAGCATGTGGTGCTGCTTCTAACGGTACTGAGACTTCATACCCACTTCTTCTTCTTGTAGGGGCTCTAAGTAAGTTTTGAGGTAACTGTACTTCAGCTTTAGGAGAATTTCTAGCTTCTCCAATGCTGTGAGCACTCACCCTCTGACTTCCACCTCCACGTCCTCTACTTCCTTGACTTGGAATTGCTCTGCCTCTAGTTCTTGGTGCCATCCTGTCGACAAAATAACATATTATATAATAATTATTTACCTATTCATTTATTTTAACCTTAACCCAAACCCAGTCCTGAGGTTCCTATATCCTTAGGGTTTCTTACTCAACCTGTAGTTCTGACCTGTGGGTTTTGGGCCCACATAAACTTATACCTTTGAACCTATTCCTCTAATACCATTTTAATTGTCATGCCCCGGCGGGAAGACAGCTATTTCAAGCATAGGGTTCCCCAGGGAGTAACAATATTAATAGGAACCAAAGAACTACAATAATCCAATATCCTTTATGAAATAAATAATCCAAATTTATCATCAATAGTTTTATAACACCATATCTGAATGCAACTATCCAAATTATCAACTGAAATAAAATACAAAGACAAACTATCTCAACTCGGGCTGGTATCTACTATCTACTCTATCCCTCCCAGATGCTAACTCTGTACCTGGAAGAGAAACAAAGGGGGTTAGCAAAAATGCTAAGTAGGAATCAACAAACATGGTGAGGGGATCAAATAACAAGATAATGAAAGGGTCCCCTTCAAGGGGGAGCGAAAACCTCAAGTGGCGCACATCAAGAATTTCATAGCGGAAGCTAAGGTTTCCATAGGATCATTTGAATGAACATATGATCAACTTGCTAAAAGATTGCAAAGATCGAAAGGATCATACCGTAGCCATCACTTGGATGGAGCCTTGGAAGCAAAGAGTCAAATGCTTCTTCTCCAAAGGGAATCGCACACAAGAGGAGAGATGGCTACCTCCTTGGTCGTTCCTTGTGCTAGCAAGGATCTCCAAGTTTCCTTGTCGTGTGAAGAAGATGAGAGATGGATCTTGGCGTGGATCAACTTTCTCCTCTTTTCGTCAAGTCTCTCCACACCGAAAGTGGAACCTTGAGAAGAGAAGAGGCGAGCGTTGAAAACATTTAGGCGTTGAGGGAAGTGGCCAGTTATGACATTCCAAAAATAGAAGACATGAAGCCATGCGCCCACAAACCGACCAAAATGCCTACAAGCATTGAACCAAGCGTTCACCATGTGTGAATCGGTTCAAGCCAATTCGGTCCAATGCATTTGGTTCAAAGACCAAACCAAATCAGCCCAAGACATAGTCTAGATCTCTCTGAACCAAATGGTTCAAGATCTAACCGTTCATCTCTTGATGCTCTTGATCTCACCGATCTAGCATCAATACTCTCGATCGAAGCTTACCGATCTCAAGCCCTAATCAATCAAACATGATCAGACCAGATCTCACTTACAATCAGAGTTTAAACTCCTTTAAACTGAACCAAAACAATTCAGTCCACACGATCTGACTTAAGTAAGCCATATCATCAAATTGTGCGACCCTAAGGGTTTCCTTTAAATGTCGGTAACGATAACTTACGTTATCACGATCAGTGAGGGGTATCTAGCAACACATCACTGTCTCCCGATATAAAGGAAAGAGTCTTCCAAGACCACACCCAAACCACAGCACAAGTGTGAATCCACTTCACGAGGCATACATGTTTCCTTTGCCACTGGATGTTCTTATTGGACAAGCGTGTCAAGCCTGTAGCTCCAATATGATGAGCATGATTAGATCAGATGAACATAGTCACCTGGGTATGGCCATACACTTTCTCAATCATCTCATTCAGGGGGGCCCCTTTAGAACATCACACTCCAATCAAGGAGACGGCAATCCTATATCTATCACTAGTGTCCTAACCTGACTCATGATCATTATCCAAGATAGTCTATAACCATTATATTTCAAATGATATTGAACTACCTCAAAACAATGACAATCATCATTTAGAAACACAAGTGATCTCAAGTCAGAGGACATGTGCCACTTGTTGCAAACAAGGATTATTCACATTGTGACAAGCAATTGAATATCCTAGTAGGGTCTGTCCAGTACATCCAATGTACCCATGAGTCTACATCTTATTCCATGCTCGAAGCATCCTATAAGATTAGAACACATATTAGTCTCAATCATATCAAGGCTGTCTCATGTTCACCAAGATATCTCGACTAAGGACATTACAGCATGTCAGCCAAGCTGAACAGCATTGAGACATTATTCAGAAGCACACTTATTGCGGCAGACAATGTAACAAACTGAATAACAACCATTGCCTTTATAAACATAAGAGTTTATACATGATACTGAAAGAATCCCAAGGCCTCAAACATTAGCCTTAAGGGCATACCCCAATAGATAATACAATGACAATAACAACGATATACAAATAATATACAGAACATCGTGTAAATCATCAAGCTGGCCAACAGATCTCAATCAAGAGTCGCACTCACTTTCAGAGTGTTTCCACTGTTGCTCATGCAATGGAACGACTGTCCTAAACAGCCCGGAGTGTTGCGTCCAACACTAACATCCGTAGTATTGTCCTCAAGACAACTAGCGGTGCCGCACCGGCATCTCAAATAGTCCGATGCGCGTCGGAACTATAACTCAGATAAACAGGCCACTGGAGAATAAATCATCCAGGTTAGAGGTCAATATATATCACGACTTTATCATCACAGATTTACAACGGTTCCACATACTTATGCATCAATATCTCAAATACACAATTGTTCAACCAGGCTCATAAGCCAATATATCAGATATCTCAAAACAGGTTTGTTAACCATTCATATAGAAATAGAATATGACCAAATAATCAAGATAATTGAGTTCAACAGGAATTTCAGAAACAAACCAAGCAGACGAAGCAATCAGATATCAGTGTCAATTAATTCTATCATATGCATCATATATCAAGTCAAAGGATTAAGTAGCAAATCCTATTATTGACACTGTAAGAAAGGAGTAGGGTAAGATTCCTACCTCAATCGCTATTATCCTAAATTCTTTTGAAAAGCCAGTAAGTTGTATATCAAACAATGCAAGCCGATTGTTGGATTATCCACTCTGTAACATGAGTTTGTACATGAACTCTATCAATAAACATTCTAATTTGAAAACCAAAACTACCAACATGTAGAACATAACTCAAAACCTAGAGAACCACTCTTAGATCATATGAACCGAACCTAAAACCCACTAAACTGGACGGAATTGTAGTGAACCGATCAATTTACCCTGAACCAAGTTAGACCGACACTTAGAACTTACATTACACCGAATATACAAGTCATATAAAGAAACCCAGATTACCATTAGATAGGAAATTTAATTACCTTTCCAACGACTACCTGAACTGGCCCGGATTCGACCGAATCGGGGTCGAACCGGTCGAAATTCAATTACTGACCCAACTGGAATTGAACCGCTCGGTCCGGTTCAATTCGATTTCAAAACTCAGCGACCAGTTTATTTATAAATAAACCGCTGCCCAAACCCTAATTTTGGACCGAATCGACATTCGCCCGCGACGCCCAAACGCCGCCGCGCAAGGCTGCCGGACTTGCGTCCGCTGCTTGCGCCGGCGAGCTCCCGAGGGCGTGTCGAAGATCGGATCACCGCCAAACTTTGCCAGTAGACACCCGACGACGAAGCGGGGCTCTACGACCAGCTTCGATGAGTTTTTGACGCACGATCGAAGCATCCGAAGCGACAGAAGGTATCGACGGTGGCGCCGCCGACGTCGATACACAAAACTTAACCAAACTCATCTATACCGAAACCGAATTTCACCAAAACTTCAGGAAAGGTAGGATACCTTGCTACGATGCTGTATCATAGCCTAGAGCTGAGAGATCGCTATCGATGGAGGCGCTGGAAGACTGGAACTTGTGGCGGCGCCGCTTGAGCTCCAGCGACGAGTTCGAGTTCGATTTCTCCCCTCTGGAGGCGCTTCGAGGCGTGAAGATGCTCTAGGTTCTGATTCTCATTGAGACGAGCGGAAGCCCTCTAATATAGAGGTAAAACGCGTCCAAGGTCGGCGAGATCGCGGCAGCGACTCGATCGCCGCAAAAATCGGAGAAGACGACACGTCGATTCGGTTTCCGAAATTCAAATTTAAATCTAGATCAAATACAATGGGTGCAATTTAAATAACAAAAGCAAACCTAGCCTAGTGGTTGGGCTCAGCTGATTCTGCGGACGCGTCGCGGGTTCGAGCCCCAGTGAACGTGGTTTTCATTTTAATTAAAATCAATTCAAATCCGACTTAACAAAAAGAAGCATGGATTAATATCAGAAACGAAGACTTAGCTTGGTGGTTGGGCTGCATCCGAAAATCAAACGCGTCGCGGGTTAGAGCCCCCGTCAGCGCAGAATAAGTTTTTATATAAAACTTATTATTTTATCCTTTTAAAATTCCAAAAAATTTTAGAAAAATCATAAAAATTACTAAAATATAATTTCTCGATTTCTAAAATAAAATTTTAATATTTATGAAATCAAGGTTATAACAAGTTTAGTGCTTTAATTGCCCATAACGCTTTTTGCTCAAGCTCTACAGGTAGATGACAAGATTTACCATAAACCAATTGAAAGGGAGACATACCTATTGGTGTTTTGAAAGTAGTCCGGTTGGCCCACAGTGCATCATCAATTTTGAATGCCCAATCTTTCCTTGTGCGTGACACTGTCTTTTCTAAAATTCCCTTTATTTCTCTGTTTGATATCTCAACTTGTCCACTTGTTTGAGAGTGATAAGGTGTCGCAACTATATGATTTACCGCATACTTTCTAAGCAATGCTGAAAACTTATGTTATATGAAATGTGAGCCTCCATCACTAATCACTACTCGTGGTGTCCCAAATCCTGGAAAGATAATATTTTTGAATAGTTTAACAACAACTCTGGAATCATTAGTAGGAGAAGCAAGAGCTTCAACCCACTTTGAAACATAATCTACCGCCACAAGCATATATTTGTTACCTCCGGAAGATGGAAATGGTCGCATGAAATCAATCCCCCAGACATAAAATATCTCAACCACAAGAATGGTGGACAATGGCATCTCGTGTCTTCTATTAATGTTACCTGTCCTTTGACATCTATCACAAGATAAGATAAAGTTTCTAGCATCTTTAAAAATTGAAGGCCAGTAAAATCCTGATTGCAAAACTTTGAAAGCAGTTTTCTTAGTACTAGAGTGCCTACCATAAGAAGATCCTGTTGGTGTATATGCCCTAGGACCTAGTTTTGGTCAACTTATGTACTACTTGACATTGATATTTATATATCATTCTGGCATTGTCGTTATCATTGTTTGTCTACACCTGCAATTGTGTACTTACATGATAATGTCCCTGGAGACAGATTGGATCTGTGCTCAAATAATCGTCCCCAGTTGATGTACCTCAGTGGTTATGGGACAGCTCTGGTACTTGTGAGACTGGTATGTGGGCTGGTTAGGCACGTGGTACTAACGCAGACACATGGGTATATCATTGGAGGATATACTGGATAGACTCGCTATAAGGCTATGACTTGGTGTCATGAGTTATCCTCAGAAGTGACAGGAGATGCATTGATCCCTTGACTTGAGGTCATTGACCATTCTATATGGTTAGGGACTTGCTTTGATACAACCTAAACACCTCGCCGTAGTTGGGAGGTCATAACGGTTGTCATTGAGCATGTCACGACCCATATGAGAAGGTCAATGGACAGACACAGGATTTGCCCCTTCCTTAGGGAAGTATGATATCCATGGAGCTCCTTTATGGTTCTATGACTGAGAGTGTATGGCCATACCCAGGTGAGAACCTGTTTTAGTCATAGACATGTGATTGGATGAAAACAAGTGGTGACACACTTGTCCAATCGGATATCAATCCGGCAAAGAGACTGTAATGCATCTATACCTAGTTGCGATGATGGGGATGTCGATGTCGATAACCATTCCAATGACCTGGGTAGCAGCGATGCACTGCTAGGTGCCACTCACTGCTTGTGATGACCTTTGGTCAGCACTGCCAGCGTCAGAGGAACCTACAGGGTCGCACACCTTGATACTTGAGTTCTCGTATTGATCGGGAAGCCTTATGGTCGAGTTATTGGATAACTCGGATCTAATTGGGAGATTTCATCAGCGCCAATGGGCTTGATGAGATGGAAGAACATTATTGGAGCCAAACTTTATTTTTGGCAGGTTGACCCGTATTTGACCATGGTTGGTCACATTTGAATTAGGGTTGCATTGGATTGGATCCAAGTGCTTAATCAACCCATGTAATGAAGTTTGGGCTAGCTCATTATCCAATGAGGCCCAATAATAAGTTGTCATGAAGAGAAGAAAGGCTAAAAGGGTATAATGGGGACAAATCTTCTCCCCTAGGCTCCTATGGGCATAATGGGGAGAAGTGGCACAATTTGCTTCATAAGGAAGCAATTGGCGCCTCCCCCTTAATCCCTTATGGTATGAATGCCTCTATGGCATTACTTGGGGCGCAAGGCAAGGCCTTTGCGCACATAGAAAGACATGGGCTCTAAAAGGAATGGTTGAATGAGAATTATGGAAATGTCTTGGAGACTTTCCTTATCTCAAACCTTCTCATCCTAGCCGCCCGCTTGTCTTAATCCTAGCCTTTCATAAATCGCCTCTTGCCCTATAAAAGTGCACCTAGCCGAGCCCTCTTAAGAGTGATCAATCCTTGAAGGCGTGAACACAAGAAGAGGGGCGAGTGCTAGGAGCAAGGGCGCATCTTCCTTCTTCCATAACCGCAAGCCTCTTCCTCCTTTCCTCTTGGCGCAAGGAACTTTAGTGCTTGGCGGTTTGGGTAGTCTTCCTTCTTCTCTTGGCGCATCATCTCTCTTGGTGGCGCAAGTGAAGTAGAAGCATCTCCCTAAGGCTTGGATCTTCTTCCCGAGGCTAGCACCGGGCGTGGAAGAAGAGAACTCAAGAGATCCATGTGTGTGAGACTGCAGAGGGCGCACACTTGGGCGCCTACATCGGCATCACTCTACATTGCTCTTAAGGTATTTCCTAACTCATCGTGTCGACTCCCTTGCTTGCGATCTTCACTGGGTTTTTGGTACCGGCCTGTTTCGGGGACATTCTTCCGCTGTGTAAAATGTATGTCCATGACTCTGAAAAATTGTAAAATGTCCCCGGGTTTCCCAACAGTGGTATCAGAGGGACTTGCAAGACTCGAACGATGTTTTATGCTTTTCTTTCATGCTCACATGCCATATCTCTATTTTCGTAAATAGCATGATGCATGGCAAACAATTTTTCTAAGTAGGAAAAATTGAGGTTTCTTGTTTCTATCATCCTCTCAATCTCTTTTGAAATTTTTGGACTATTTTTCTTGTTTGATTTAAAGATCAAAGGTGCACGTAATTTTGTCAAGTAGGACGGGCATTATGTCTTCGGACTGGCCAAGTCTCTTGATCTGACAAAATTGCCAGCCGAAAGGATCTCTGAAATCATCATGAAAAATAAATCGCAATAAACCAAAAGATTTGTGAGAAGAAGATGAGAAAAAGAGACTAGTTTTAAGAAAAAGTAAAATTTCAGATTTTATGTTTTTCATGAGCATGTAGAATAGCATGAGTAAATACCTTGATTGTGCATTATGTTGTGATCATTAGTCAAGCCCCCCCTTTGCATGCCTGCGATGTATCCTCGTGAGGCCTGCGTGCCGCTTTTCTTTTTGCTTTTGACTAAGAAGAAGATTAGGGTGGCGCATGTACTTGGAGCTTAGTGCATGTATACCTTGGATGGTGGTGCAACAAGCAAGAGGCGCAAGCCTGTTTAGTGGCGCAAGACCATGGCATTGGCCGAACCTATGGGAACTTTGAAAGTATTCCTCTACGGTTTGAGAGCTAAGCCATGAGGGAAGGACCTTGGAGCCAACCTTGAAGTTCAAGCTAGAGGTCGGCTAGGCTAGGTCTAGTTTTGGGGCTTGAGTTCTAGGACAAGAGTTGAACCTATTTCATGGCATGGATTGGTTCAATGTCTTGTATAGGATATGATCACATCATTCTTTACTGCTTTTATTATTATCTGCAGAAGCAAGCCTGAAATGTTTTACCATTATGTTATCACCATAGGATTGTATGCTTGTAATGATAGACATAAGATAAAACTGAGATGATGAGACCTTAAACAAAAACCCTCAATTAAAATATCAAGTCTGGTAGCCTTCTAACGCGTAGCCCTCACTAAGCTATCGATCAGTGGAGTTGTGAATTGTTTCCCACCCTCATGGGACACACCCACTTATCTTTAGAAAGTGCGTGGTGGCAATGGTTTCCCTAGTCCAGTTTTAACCTAGGTGTGCCTTCGCAAGGAAACTCGTTGGCCCTGGGCATAACGGTTAGGAATGGACTTGACTAGAAGTTCACATGTGCTGGGCACATGGTGAAAGTCTAGAGGCATCGTTGAGAGGTAAAGGTTTCATGTTGTATCCAGCCCTCGCTGGACATGAAATGCCCAGACTGTCCCGACAAGGGGAGTTGCTTGGAGCAACCGGCCGGCGCGCCCACCTTAGGAAACTTGAGTTACTTTGTGCATCTCATCCCACCCTCGTGGGACGCGAAGCCTCATGTGAAATAAGGATCCCATCTCACTAGGAAGTCTTAAACTTCCCGATTGACTTTGTGGGTTGTCAATTCGAATTCAAAATAGTGGGAGCAGTAATCATTTAAAACAAGTCCAGTTTAAATGATTAGGAGTAGTACTAATCTGCTGTTTCTTGGTTGTTGTAGAACAATGGCTGTGAACAATGGCAAATGGTCACTGCGATCTACCCTGGAAAGGGATAAGTTGGTTGGATCCAACTTAAAGGATTGGTATATGAACTTGAGAATTGTGTTCAAGCTCGAGAGGAAGCTATATGTCCTTAAGAAGCCAATTCCTGAGCCACTTCCATGCTTGGCCTCAGCGGCTGAGAAGGATGCTTATGATAAGCATCAAGCAGATACTTTGGAGGTTGCACAATTGATGCTAACCAACATGTCGCCCGAGCTTAGAGGGCAATATGAATATAAGAGTGCCTCTGAAATTATTTCTAATCTAAGGCAGCTCTTTGATGCATTGGTTGAGCTCAACCCTCCTAAAGTAGACATTCAGTATGTTGAGCCCAAAGGCTTAACTAATACATTGAAAACAAAGATGGAAAGAGTCAGGAATAATAAGTGCTACTCATGTGGAGGACCACCTCACATGATAAAGGACATAGTATGACTTCAGAATGAGAAGAAGAGAGGCAAGGCTTCGTCATCATGCTCAGGTATCTATGTTACAGAAGTCAATCTTTCTACTTCTATGTCATGGGTATTGGATACCGCATGTGGAGCTCATATTTGTACAAATATGCAGGGGCTCAAGAAAAGTAGATCGGTGCGGCTTGGAGAGATTGACCTACGCATTGGAAACGGGGCACAGGTTGCTGCTGTTGCTGTAGGCGTTTTGACTCTCTCCTTGCCTTCTGGACTTCAATTAGTGAAAGTTCAACAAAGGGGGCAAAACCCTAATCATGCACTTCTAAAATTTGCATGGGCGGAATCTAGGGTTTCCTAGGATCGCATGCATGAACATAAGATCAACTTGTTAAAAAGATTGCAAAGATCAACAAGGGATCATACCATAGCCATTGCTTGGATGGCGACTTGGAAGAAGAGGGCGAGCGGCTCTCCTCCAAAGGTGACGCACACAAGATGAGAAATGGCTTTCTCCTTGTCGTTCCTTGTGCTAGCAAGGATCTCCAAGTCTCCTGATCGCTTGAAGGGAAGATGAGATGATCTCTTGGCTAGGCCGAATCCTCCTTGAGCATCAAAGACTCACCACACGAGAGGGAAGAGGCGACAAGAGGAAGTTGCAAGCGAGTATAGAGCAATGCTCTCGAACGTGAGGCGTGCTCCCTATTTTGGAAAGCATGACTTCCAAAAATAGTAAACCCTCAATGTGTTCAACCGTTCACGCCAAGTGAACAAGTCGCAACATACTCCTCTTTGAACCAAGCGTTCACTTGATGAACCTGGTTCAATTGAATTTGGTTTAAAGACCAAATCAAACCAAGCATTGGTCTAGATCATATTAAACCATAAGGTTCAAGATCTAACCATTCATCTCTTGATGCTCTTGATCTCACCGATCTAGCATCAATTCTCTCGATCGAAGCTTACCGATCTCAAGCCCTAATCAATCAAACATGATCAGACCAGATCTCACTTACAATCAGAGTTTAAATCCCTTTAAACTGAACCAAAACAATTCAGTTCACACGATCTGACTTAAGTAAGCCATATCATAAAATTGTGCGACCCTAAGGGTTTCCTTTAAATGTCGGTAACGATAACTTACGTTATCACGATCAGTGAGGGGTATCTAGCAACACATCACTGTCTCCCGATATAAAGGAAAGAGTCTTCCAAGACTACACCCAAACCACAGCACAAGTGTGAACCCAAGTCACTTGACATATGTGTTTCCTTTGCCACTAGATGTTCTTATTGGACAAGCGTGTCAAGCCTGTAATTCCAATATGATGAGAATGATTAGATCAGATGAACATAGTCATCTGGGTATGGCCATACACTTTCTCAATCATCTCATCAAGGGGGCCCCATCAGAACATCACACTCCAAACAAGGAGACGGCAATCCTATATCTATCACTAGTTCCCTAACATGACTCATGCGTTCATTATCCAAGATAGTCTATAACCATTATGTTTCAAATGATATTGAACTACCTCAAAACAATGCCAATCATCATTTAGAAACAGAAGTGATCTCAAGTCAGAGGAAATATGCCACTTGTTTTCATATAAGGATTATTCACATTGTGACAAGCAATCGAATATCCTAAGTAGGGTCTGTCCAGTACATCCAATGTACCCATGAGTCTACATCTTATTCCATGCTCGAAGCATCCTATAAGATTAGAACACATATTAGTCTCAATCATATCAAGGCTGTCTCATGTTCACCAAGATATCTCGACTAAGGACAATACTGCTTGTCAGCCAAGCTGAACAGCATTGAGACATTATTCAGAAGTATACATATTGCAGCAGATAATGTAACAACCTGAATAACAACCATTGCCTTTATAAACATAGAGTTTATACATGATACTGAAATAATCCCAAGGCCTCAAACATTAGCCTTAAGGGCATACCCCAACAATTAGAACTAGATAATTGCTTTTGTGTACCTTCACTTACAAAGAACATTGTATACATTCCTTGCTTAGCAAGGAAAGGATTTAAATTTGAAATAAATAAGAACTCCTGTTCTTTTTCATTTGCAAATATGTTCTATGGGAAGGGTACTTTGTGCAATGGTCTATATATCTTGAATATGGAAAGTTCTATTTGTAACATAAGCAATAAAAGGACCAAACTGAGTGGTTCAGTTGGTGCTTTCCTATGGCACTGTCGATTAGCCCATATAAACAACAATCGCATCCAACAACTCCATGCAAATGGATTGTTAGATTCAAGTTCCTTGGAGGAATTTGATACTTGTGAACCTTGTTTATTAGGGAAAATGACAAAGGCGCCCTTCACCAAGATTGGTGAGAGGGCAGAAGGTGTATTAGATCTCATACATACTGATGTGTGTGGGCCCTTCAATAAACAAGCCAGAGGAGGGTACAACTACTTCATTACCTTCACTGATGACTTCAGTAGGTATGGCTATGTCTACTTAATGAGACATAAATCTGAATCCTTTGAGAAATTCAAGAAGTTCAAGAATGAAGTAGAGAACCAGCTTGGAAGATCCATTAAAGCTCTTCGATCAGATCGAGGTGGAGAATACCTAAGTGGTGAGTTCTTTGACTATCTGAGAGAGTGTGGGATCATATCCCAACTCACTCCTCTTGGAACACCTCAATGGAATGGTGTGTCTGAAAGGAGAAATCGAACTTTATTGGATATGGTTCGATCCATGATGAGTCATGCAACTCTACCTCCATCATTCTGGGGGCATGCACTAGAAACAGCTTCTCTGATACTGAATAATGTTCCATCTAAGAGTGTCTCCAAAATACCATACGAGATGTGGAGTGGGAGATGCCCTAATCTCGCGTTTATCAAGATCTGGGGATGTGAGGCTTATGTCAAACGTCAGGATTCTAGCAAGCTAGAACCTAGATCTGATAAGTGTGTGTTTGTGGGGTATCCTAAGGAAACTAAAGGATACTACTTCTATGTCCCAACCGAGAACAAAGTTTTTGTTCCTCGGGGTGCTGTCTTTCTAGAGAAAGAATTTCTCATGAAAGAAGTTAGTGGGAGGAAGTTTGACTTGGATGAGAACCAAGTGCAACCACAAGATAAAGAGATGGAATCTGAGCCACCTGCACCGGTTGCTAGGCAACCTGAGGCTCAGACACAGGTCCCGCATAGGTCTGGGAGAATTCGTCGTGCACCTGAAAGGTATGGGTCGCTACCGACCCAACACGATGGGATCTTCATCATTGAGGATGAACCCAGAACTTATGATGAGGCGGTCAGTGGACCGAACTCCGAGAAATGGCTTGACGCCATACGATCCGAGTTGGATTCCATGTCGGTTAACCAAGTCTGGGATTTGGTTGAGCTGCCTGATGGGGTAAAACCCATAGGGTGTAATTGGGTCTTCAAGAGGAAGATAGACATGGATGGCAAAATAGTTACCTATAAGGGTAGACTAGTGGCTAAAGGATTTAAACAAGTCCACGGGGTGGACTATGATGAAACCTTTTCGCCAGTTGCCATGATTAAATACATTCGGATTCTGCTTGCTATAGCTGCATATCATGACTATGAGATATGGCAGATGGATGTGAAGACAGCGTTCCTTAACGGGAAGCTGACTGAGGATGTGTATATGTCACAACCTGATGGCTTCATCCATCCTGCAGAGGCTAATAAAGTCTGCAGGCTAAAGAGGTCCATTTATGGATTAAAGCAAGCATCTCGAAGTTGGAATCTTCGATTTGATGAAGCCGTGAGAGATTATGGCTTTATCAAAAGCAAAGATGATGCCTGTGTATACAGGAAATTCAGTGGGAGCTTGGTGATTTTTCTGGTCTTGTATGTTGATGACATACTGCTCATCGGAAACGACATCCCTAGTCTTCAAGCTGTGAAGACATGTTTGGGGAAGTGTTTCGAGATGAAAGACTTAGGGGAGGCTGCCTATATTCTAGGCGTGAGGATCTACCGGGATAGATCCAAGAGGCTCTTGGCCCTTAGTCAGAGTACCCACATTGATAAGGTCCTGGAGAGGTTCAACTTGGAGCAATCCAATAAAGCATTGAAGAGTCCCCTTCAAGGGGGAGCGCAAGCGGATAAAACCCCTTTCAAGAGGGGGGCCGAAACCCTAAGGGAGGGGGCGCATGCATGTTTGCTAGGGTTTCAACAACATAATCGTTTATATGCTCATATGATCAACTTTGATAGATCAAGAAGGAGATCATACCAATGCCATAGGGTTGAATGTCGGCTTGGAAGAAGAGAGCAACTTAGATCTCCTCCAAAAGTTCACACACAAGATGAAGATTGCTTACTTCCTTGGCGTCTCTTGTGCTAGCAAGGCACCCAAGGTTCCTTGTCGAATGGAAGGAGATGATGAAAAATCTTTCTTGGCCGATCCTTCTTCTCGTCAACTTACACCACCCAAGAATGTGTGTGTCGTCGAGAGCCAAAGGGGAGATGAGCATTAGAGAAGCCTTGTGATCGAATGTGGAGACATTCATCACTTTGCAAAACCGAAATGCCAAAATTGGCAAGTCTTGAATACATGCGTTATGCGTTCACATGAAGTGAACCAAACGCATATCTCTTCTCTCAAATGAACCAAGCGCTCACATATGAGCCGGTTCAATGCAGTTGGTCCAATGACCAAACCAAATCAGCCCAAGAATTGGTCTAGACCAAAATAAACCCTAAGGTTCAAAATCTGACCGTTCATCTTTTGATGCCCTTGATCTCATCGATCTAGCATCCACACTCTCGATCGAAGCTTACCGATCTCAAGCCCTAATCAATCAAACATGATCAGACTGGATCTCACTTACAATCAGAGTTTAAACTCCTTTAAACTGAATCAAAACAATCCAGTCCACACGATCTGACTCAAGTAAGCCATATCACCAAATTGTGCGACCCTAAGGGTTTCCTTTAAATGTCGGTAACGATAACTCACGTTATCACAATCAGTGAGGGGTATCTAGCAACACATCACTGTCTCCCGATATAAAGGAAAGAGTCTTCCAAGACTACACCCAAACCATAGCACAAGTGTGAATCCACTTCACAAGGCATACATGTATCCTTTGCCACTGGATGTTCTTATTGGACAAGCATGTCAAGCTTGTAACTCCAATACGATGAGCATGATTAGATCAGATGAGCATAGTCATCTGGGCATGGCCATACACTTTCTCAATCATCTCATCCAAGGGGGCCCTTTTAGAACATCACACTCCTTGAACAAGGAGACGGCAATCCTATGTCTATCACTAGTGTCCTAACCTGACTCATGATCATTATCCAAGATAGTTTATAACCATTATCTTTCAAATGATATTGAACTACCTCAAAACAATGACAATCATCATTTAGAAACACAAGTGATCTCAAGTCAAAGGACATGTGCCACTTGTAGCATACAAGGATTATTCACATTGTGACAAGCAATTGAATATCCTAGTAGGGTCTGTCCAGTACATCCAATGTACCCATGAGTCTACATCTTATTCCATGCTCGAAGCATCCTATAAGATTAGATCAAATGTTAGTCTCAATCATATCAAGGCTGTCTCATGTTTACCAAGATATCTCGACTAAGGACTTAACTGCATGTCAGCCTAGCTGAACAGCTTTGAGACATTATTCAGAAGTACACATATTGCAGCAGACAATGTAACAACCTGAATAACAACCATTGCCTTTATAAACAAAAGAGTTTATATACATGATACACATGGAATCCCAAGGCCTCAAACATTAGCCTTAAGGGCATACCCCAACAATCTCCCACTTGCACTTAATCTAATGGTTGAGAAATCTCAAACCCATATTATTACAGTGCTTCTCATGCTTCTGCTGCGCCAGAGGCTTGGTAAGCGGGTCAGCCAGATTGTCGTCTGTATGAACCTTGCAGATTTTGATCTCGCCTCGATCAATGATCTCCCGGATCAAGTGAAACCGTCTCTGTATGTGCTTGGACTTCTGGTGCGACCGTGGTTCCTTTGCTTGTGCGATTGCTCCAGTGTTATCACAGAAGATAACCAAAGGATCAGCACTCGAAGGAACGACACCAAGTTCTCTCACGAACTTACGAATCCACACTGCCTCCTTGGATGCTTCCGAGGCTGCAACATACTCGGCTTCTGTTGTGGAATTAGCAACAGTTGACTGTTTGAAACTTTTCCACACCACTGCTCCACCATTCAAGCTAAAAACATAGCCTGATTGCGATCGGAAATCATCCTGGTCCGACTGGAATGAAGCGTCAGTATATCCTTCTATACTGAGTTCTTCCTGACCACCATATATCAAGAACATATCTTTGGTCCTCCGCAGATATTTTAAAATGTTCTTGACTGCAATCCAGTGCGCCTGTCCTGGATTACTTTGGAATCGACTGGTCACGCTTAACCCGTAAGCGACGTCTGGGCGAGTACACAACATCGCATACATAATGGACCCAATAGCCGAAGCATAAGGCGTATTGTCCATTTCATCTTTCTCAGTCTGTGTTTGTGGACACTGACTCTTCGAAAGATTCAGACCATGTCTGACTGGAAGATACCCTCTTTTAGAATTCTCTAAATGGAATCTCTCCAGGACTTTATCGATGTACGTACTCTGGCACAGCCCGAGAAGCCTCTTAGATCTATCCTTGTAGATCTTCACACCTAACACATAGGCTGCTTCTCCTAGATCTTTCATCTGGAAACATTTTCCTAACCATGCTTTAACAGCATGCAGTTCAGGAATATCGTTTCCAATGATCAAGATATCATCGACGTAGAGGACTAGGAAAGTAATCACGCTCCCACTAAACCTCTTATATACACACGGGTCATCTTCGTTCTTGATGAAACCAAACTCAGAGATTGATTCATCAAAACGAATATTCCAGCTTCTTGATGCTTGCTTAAGTCCATAAATAGACTTCTTTAACTTGCATATTTTATGACGATCTGATGGATTAGTGAAACCCTCAGGTTGTGTCATATACACATCCTCATCCAGATTTCCATTAAGGAAAGCTGTCTTCACATCCATCTGCCAGATCTCATAATCGTAATATGCAACTATCGCGAAAAGAATCCGAATAGACTTAAACATGGCTACAGGTGAGAAAGTTTCATCATAATCTATCCCGTAGATTTGTTTGAAACCTTTCGCAACTAGCCTGCCTTTATAGGTAACTACGTTACCATCCATGTCAATCTTCTTCTTGAAGATCCATTTACAGCCTATAGGGATTACTCCCGGAGGCGGATCAACCAAATCCCAGACTTGGTTATCTGACATGGAGTCCATCTCGGCTCGCATAGCTTCAAGCCATCTAGCTGACTCCGGTCCACTGACCGCATCCGCATAAGTAAGGGGTTCATCATTATCAATGATGTAGACTCCGTCAAAGCGCTCAGGCTGTCGACGGATCCTTCCCGATCTACGCGGTTCCCGTGATATCTGAGCCTCAGGTTGTTCAGTAACCTGTTCTACCGGCTCAGGCTCATCCAACTGTGCTTGACTACTTTGTCCTTCCTCTGGATTCTCATCCAGCTTTATTTCTCTCCCACTGGCCTCTTGCAGAAGAAACTCCTTCTCAAGAAATATGGCCGTCCGAGCAACAAATACTTTGTTCTCTTTGGGATCGTAGAAATAATAACCCTTAGTTTCCTTAGGGTAACCGACAAAGACACATTTCTCAGATCTGCTCTCTAGTTTCCCAGAGGCGAGCTTTTTGACATAAGCCTCGCAGCCCCAGATCCTGATAAATGTCAAGCTCGGCTGTTTCCCATACCATAACTCGTATGGAGTCTTTGAAACTGCCTTGGATGGCACTCGGTTTAGTACCTTTGCAGCTGTTTCCAGTGCAAATCCCCAAAAGGAATAAGGAAGAGTAGCCTGACTCATCATAGAACGAACCATATCAAGTAACGTTCTATTTCTCCTCTCGGACACACCATTCCATTGCGGTGTTCCTGGCGGACTGAGCTGTGAGATAATCCCACACTCTTTTAGATAGTCAGTAAACTCATGACTCAAGTATTCTCCACCTCGATCAGAACGAAGTGCCTTGATATTTCGCCCTAGCTGATTCTGTACTTCATTCTTGAACTCTTTGAACTTGTCAAAAGATTCACTCTTATGTCTCATGAGATAGACATAACCATACCTACTGAAATCATCAGTAAAGGTAATGAAGTACTGATAGCCACCTCTGGCATGTTTACTAAATGGCCCACACACATCACTGTGTATAAGGTCAAGTAAACCTGAAGTCCTTTGACCTTTGTGAGGAAAAGGTGACTTCGTCATTTTACCCATCAAACAAGCTTTGCATGTATCAATCTCCTCATAGGAGAAAGATCCCAGCAGTCCATGATCATGCAACCGCTTAATGCGCTTCTTGTTAATATGGCCTAAACGACTATGCCATAACAAGGTGCTGTCATCAGCATACTTGGCTTTCTTATTATCAATGTTTTGTATAGAATATTCCATGTCCAACATGAATAACCCATTGTTAATTGAACCAGTTCCATAAATAATATTATCATAAGATAAAACACACTTTGAAATATTGCATTCAAAGGCAAATCCTTTCCTGACAAGAGCAGGAATAGAGATAATATTTTTGGTGATACTCGGTACAAAATAACAATTGTTTAATTCCAATACAATGCCAGATGGTAAAGAAATGAAATAGTCTCCTACAGCAACAGCAGCAACCCGTGCCCCGTTTCCAACGCGTAGGTCCACCTCATGCTGTCCCACCTGCCTTCTTCTCTTGAGTTCCTGTACATTTGAACAAATGTGAACTCCACATGCAGTGTCCAACACCCATGAAATAGAAGAAGAAGATAACATGACCTCAGTCACATAAATACCTGAGCCAGAAGCGATGCTTCCCCTCTTATCTCCTTGGAGCGCTTTACAGTCCTTTTTCTAGTGACCTAGCTGGCCACAGTGGAAACACCTGTTGTCCTTCGACCGCTTTACCTTCTGTTTCAGAGCCTTGCTATAGTTCTTGACAGGGGCTTTGCCCTTCTTCCCCTTCTTCTTGTTCCTGGAAGGAACCATTAAGATAGAGGTTGAAGGCTTTCCCTTCAGAGTTTCCTCAGTAGTCAAGAGCATATTCAGCAGCTCTGCCGGAGTACAATCGATTTTGTTCATATTAAAGTTAATAATGAACGCATCGAAAGAAGGCGGAAGAGACTGCAGAATAATATCCACAGCAAGCTCCTGGTTTATGGTATGCCCCAGTTTCTCCAGAGCCTCCTTGTGCCCAATCATCTTGAGCATGTGAGCTCCCACTGGGCTCCCTTCAGCCAGTTTGCTCTGAAAGAAGAGCTTCGTCAGATTATAGCGTTCTGTCCTCGCCTGTGCAGCATACAGCATCTTGAGGTTCGCTATAATCTCTATAGCCGACATATCCTCATGCTGACGCTGCAGCGGTGGCGTCATAGACGCTAGCATCAGGCAAGCGACATCAATGCTATCATTGACGTGCTTTTCATAGGCTTCACGAACCGCCCTTGCGGCGTTCGCAGCGGGTTGAGGCGGCACAGCCGTCTCGAGGACATACAGTTTCCTCTCTGCCTTAAGAACGATCTTAAGGTGTCCGAACCAGTCAGAGAAGTTCGGCCCAGCAAACTTCTCCCTTTCCAGTAGGGATCGCACATTGAAGCTCATGGTGTTCGTTGCTGCAGGAATCTACAACAATGCAAGAACAGCAAGGTCAGTATCAATGTCTAGAATCAATCCAGGACTTAAGAAAGATTCTTTTCTCACTATTTTATCTGACTGAAAAATCCATTAAACAGTCCGAAAGAGTAACACTCTTTTAGTGAGATGGGATCCAGATTTCATACTTGGTCTCCGCATCCCGCTCAGGCGAGATAAGATGCACAGAGAGTACAAGCACTAATCTCTGGTAGGCAGTCCCTGCCAATCACCAACCCGTGTGATTCCCCTTCATCTGGGCAATCCAGCAGACTGTGCCAACTGAGTTGCTACAACACAATCTCTGACCCCGCAGATGGCTGCCTCCATGTGCTACCATATGCGCCACATATGTAGCCTACATGGTCAAGCTGACCCGACCTACTCCCTGGACCACCACGTGCTATGCTGAGCAACGAGAAGCGATAAATCCCTTCTCTGTAACACGCAGGTGAAATCACACACCGTCTGAAGATAGATGGACGTGCCCACTGAGTGGGTACAACACGGCTCCAACGATAATCAGAACAGTGAGGTTTCGCGCCAGAAGGCTTACGAGCTTGATATGTTAGCGTTGGATTTTAACGGTCCTTTTATCTTCATAACTATCATGCAAACCCTATGGTGATAGCAGAAGATAACTAAACATGCAATTCTAATTATAAGCAATAAGTAGAAAGCATGCTAATCTTATGTGGTAAAAGCCCATGAACCCTAAGTAAGACCTTAATTTTTACTTAAGTCTTCACTTGAGCTCTTTAAGGGTCCTTTTATATCTGCTTTGGCCCAACCCAGGGCCCTAGCGCCAAATGCAGCTCAGGTGCGCCACCAGCTGCATGAGCCTCATCGCCATGTGTGCATAGAATTCTTGTCTGATTAAAATACATTTTAATCTATCTAGACAAGATTGACTCGCAGGTCAATTACATTTTATAAATTAAAACAATGTGATTCGCAGATCACAAATTAATATTAATTTATAATTAACCAGGCACGCAGGCCCCAGCACAGCACACATTAGGGCAACCCACATAAGATTAAATAAACAAGCATCATGGCATCATTCAATCAATCATGTGATCCATAGACAAAATAAAAATTTTGAAATCCCATTGGAATCAATTTTACTTGTCTTATGAGCCCTACAACCTTACAACGGTCCATTGATAGGGATCCACTCATCAATCTAGTTAGATCCATGCCCTTGCATGCACCAAGTCCTAACTGACTCGAGTTGACCTAATGGTCAACCATGCATGCGCCAAGGGCTGAACAACCTTCAAGAGTTCTGGCAAGCGGGTGTGACCCCGGGCCTAACTCAAGAGTGTTCATTGGTTGTCTCAACCAGACCTCGCTACACGCCTGTGATGCAATCGACCTATAGCCACCTCGTGCTTGCGCACAGGTGCCATCTGGTCGATCCATCTAGGCTGTCAGATGGTCTGATCAGACTAGTTTGATCTAACCTAGAGGATGCTTTCAACCCCATCAACCCGTCTAAGGGTTTATTGTAGGTGCGGCTTAGATCTAATATGCAAGTCGCGCATGTCATTTAGGGTTTTCGAAAAACAACTACAACAACATGATAGAAGCGCAACTAACATACATGCGCCAATATAACTCTCATACATGCGCAACATAAACATACTATCAACTAGTATAATCGCATGAAGAGAAAACATAGATCTAAGCATCATACATATATGGATCACAAAACATACATAGCAATCATATGATTCATATAAGATCTTGGCTCTGATACCAATTGAAGAGTCCCCTTCAAGGGGGAGCGCAAGCGGATAAAACCCCTTTCAAGAGGGGGGCCGAAACCCTAAGGGAGGGGGCGCATGCATGTTTGCTAGGGTTTCAACAACATAATCGTTTATATGCTCATATGATCAACTTCGATAGATCAAGAAGGAGATCATACCAATGCCATAGGGTTGAATGTCGGCTTGGAAGAAGAGAGCAACTTAGATCTCCTCCAAAAGTTCACACACAAGATGAAGATTGCTTACTTCCTTGGCGTCTCTTGTGCTAGCAAGGCACCCAAGGTTCCTTGTCGAATGGAAGGAGATGATGAAAAATCTTTCTTGGCCGATCCTTCTTCTCATCAACTTACACCACCCAAGAATGTGTGTGTCGTCGAGAGCCAAAGGGGAGATGAGCGTTAGAGAAGCCTTGTGATCGAATGTGGAGACATTCATCACTTTGCAAAACCGAAATGCCAAAATTGGCAAGTCTTGAATACATGCGTTATGCGTTCACATGAAGTGAACCAAACGCATATCTCTTCTCTCAAATGAACCAAGCGCTCACATATGAGCCGGTTCAATGCAGTTGGTCCAATGACCAAACCAAATCAGCCCAAGAATTGGTCCAGACCAAAATAAACCCTAAGGTTCAAAATCTGACCGTTCATCTTTTGATGCCCTTGATCTCATCGATCTAGCTTCCACACTCTCGATCGAAGCTTACCGATCTCAAGCCCTAATCAATCAAACATGATCAGACTGGATCTCACTTACAATCAGAGTTTAAACTCCTTTAAACTGAATCAAAACAATCCAGTCCACACGATCTGACTCAAGTAAGCCATATCACCAAATTGTGCGACCCTAAGGGTTTCCTTTAAATGTCGGTAACGATAACTCACGTTATCACAATCAGTGAGGGGTATCTAGCAACACATCACTGTCTCCCGATATAAAGGAAAGAGTCTTCCAAGACTACACCCAAACCATAGCACAAGTGTGAATCCACTTCACAAGGCATACATGTATCCTTTGCCACTGGATGTTCTTATTGGACAAGCATGTCAAGCTTGTAACTCCAATACGATGAGCATGATTAGATCAGATGAGCATAGTCATCTGGGTATGGCCATACACTTTCTCAATCATCTCATCCAAGGGGGCCCTTTTAGAACATCACACTCCTTGAACAAGGAGACGGCAATCCTATGTCTATCACTAGTGTCCTAACCTGACTCATGATCATTATCCAAGATAGTTTATAACCATTATCTTTCAAATGATATTGAACTACCTCAAAACAATGACAATCATCATTTAGAAACACAAATGATCTCAAGTCAAAGGACATGTGCCACTTGTAGCATACAAGGATTATTCACATTGTGACAAGCAATTGAATATCCTAGTAGGGTCTGTCCAGTACATCCAATGTACCCATGAGTCTACATCTTATTCCATGCTCGAAGCATCCTATAAGATTAGATCAAATGTTAGTCTCAATCATATCAAGGCTGTCTCATGTTTACCAAGATATCTCGACTAAGGACTTAACTGCATGTCAGCCTAGCTGAACAGCTTTGAGACATTATTCAGAAGTACACATATTGCAGCAGACAATGTAACAACCTGAATAACAACCATTGCCTTTATAAACAAAAGAGTTTATATACATGATACTCATGGAATCCCAAGGCCTCAAACATTAGCCTTAAGGGCATACCCCAACAAGCATACCTTCCAGTGAAGACGGCCTTACTCTCTCAAAGAGCTAGTGTCCTACAACACGGGCTGAGAGGGATAACATGAGTCGGACTTACAAACAGATAAACCAAAGTCGTCTGACGCACCTGAGATCATCCCATTAGTACCTCAGTCATCTGAGATACCAGAGATTTTGCACCAGCACCATCAGAGCATTCTCATGAGATTACTTTACCCTCACCGATCCCTTCACCATGGCCATCAGCAGTGCCAGAGTTGGACATTGTTGAGAGGAGACGGTCACGTTCTCCACCTGATGTCTCTATTCCCTGCCCACGTCAGATTCGATATAGGAATAGAGATTAGGAGAAGGCATACAGAGGAGATGGGCACGTTCTCCGTCAACACTAGATATTGGGATGTATCAACACTACAGGCCCTAGGATTGTTCGATGATATCCAATAGATGTTCTCAAACATAGGTGGCAAGACTTCTTTGATATGAGGCACCCCACGTATACTCAGCTCACATACGAGTTCTTTAGCTCAGTGCAGATTATGGTACATAATTATGATGACTCAAACACATATGCATCTCATTCCGGTTAGGTAACCGAGAGCATGTCTTGATTTTCTCTATATTATATATGTTATTCTGCGCTCAATTGTATGATTTTATATCAATTTTTAATGTTTTTATCTCCTATTGTATAGAATCTTCACTTTTCTTGGTTTTCATGAAAGTACAAATGAAAATGATGGAATTAGTGAGTTTTGATGTCACGGGATGATTCCTGAGGAAAATACTAAGCTACAGGTAAAATTTGAAGCAAAATAGAGGTCAGACGAAATATTCACAGTCACAACCGTGAGTCCATTCACAGACCGTGAGTATTGCACTGCACAAGAGAGCAGTTCTACGTCAAAACCAAGTTTCGCATAGAAACATTCATGGCCACACTCGTGAGCCATTCACAGACCATAAGTGACTTAGCGCACAGTGACCATGATGACACCGAAATTTATAGTAAATTTTGTGCCATTTGATAGATATTTTTGTGTTATATTTACACTCTATGCTTATTTTTATGCTTTTTTTATCAAATACTGTGGGATCTACACTCTTTTTGGTTTTTGATTATTGTCAGGTAAAAGGCACAATTTTCAGGCGTTTTCAAGCATTTCCAGATGCATGAATGAACTCCCACCATCAAGAGAAGATTGCATGTCAAATTTCATGAAGATTGGAGCTTCATACCAAAATACGGCAGGGCCGTAATCTATACTACGGTACCGTATTTTCATAGCTACCGTAATATCAAAGCATTGCCATAATTTGGGATCTTTTTCATCCATAAAGTTTTTTGACAATTACGGCACTACCGTAAGGAATTTCACAGGCCGTAATTTCAGTCTATTTTTCACCTGAGAGATTTCCAGATTTTACGGCAGGGCCGTAATATCAAAGCATTGTCATATTTTGGTGCGTTTTCTAACTCGAGAGATTTGGAGAAAATACGGTACTGCCATAAGTAATTTTACAGTACCAAAATTCTGCTCAAATCCTGTACAGAAAAACTTAAAGAAAATATGGCAGTACCGTAATAGAAACCACAGCCGTAATTCCATTATGAACACGTGATTTTCATGAACTTTTTAAAGCCCGATTTTTGTGCGATCGATTGCGGATGATCAAGGCCATAATTCGAAGATCCGTAAGAAGCAAAAGGGTAGCTTTCAACAAGGCGGACACACACAGACAAGAAGCCCTAATTTTCATCCACTCTAGAGGGAGAAATCAAGTTACACGTCACCGCCCTAGGTTTCACCGCCGGGATGCGTACAGCACATCTCTGGTCATGAAATTTGAGGAGAAGCTTTGCGTAGAAGAGGAGAACATACCCCAGAAGTTTCAGAGTGAAAGGAGATCGATAGGAAGAGAAATCAACAAAAGCACGCCGCCGGCACTGTTCACGCGCGGAAATTACGACTGTAATTTCCATTATAGTCGTGTGGTTATTTGTTTTTTCCCTCTTTCTTTGATTTCTTACACTTTGACTCTATGGAATATTGTAATCTTTCTACCATGCTAGCTTAAACCTTTTATGGGATATGGGGGAGTAATTCCCTTTGATTTCTTAATGACTTGGTAAAATTTTCAATTCTTCGTCACGTATAATTTTAGCTTGATAATTCTACTTATGTGATAATTGCTCTTTAATTCTCCATAAATTCATGTTATTAATCATGTTTTAGGGTTTTCACAATAAAAACCGAAAGGTGACTTGCTTGAGAACTTGGAACCCTAAAATTGAATATTAGGAACTCACTGTTGGTGTATATGCCCTATGACCTAGTTTTGGTCCACATATGTACTACTTCACTTTGATATTTATATCATTCTAGCATTGTCGTTATCTATGTTTGTTTACATCTGCGCATATGTACTGACATGATAATGTCCCTGGAGACAGATTGGATCTGTGCTCGAACTATAGTCCCCAGTCGATGTACCTTAGTGGATATGGGACAACTATGGTACTTGTGAGACTGGTATGTGGGCTAGTTAAGCACGTGATGCTAACGCAGACACATGGGTATATCATTGGAGGATATACTGGATAGACCCACTGTGACGCTATGACTTGGTGTCATGAGTTATCCTCACAAGTGACACGAGATGCATTGATCCCTTGACTTGAGGTCATTGAACATTCTATATGGTTAGGGACTTGCTTTGATACAACCTAACACCTCGCTGTAGTTGGGAGGTCATAACGGTTGTCATTGAGCATGTCACGACCCATATGAGAAGGTCAATGGACAGACAAAGGATTTGCCCCTTCCTTAAGGAAGTATGATATCCATGGAGCTCCTCTATGGTTCTATGACTGAGAGTATATGGCCATACCCAGGTGAGAACCTGTTTTAGTCATAGCCATGTGATTGGATGAAAACAAGTGGTGACACACTTGTCCAATCGGATATCAGTTCGGCAAAGAGACTGTAATGCATCTGTACCTAGTTGCGATGATGGGGATGTCGATGTCGATATCCATTCCAATGACCTGGGTAGCAGCGATGCACTGCTAGGTGCCACTCACTGCTTGTGGTGACCTTTGGTCAGCACTGCAAGCGTCAGAGGAACCTACAGGGTCACACACCTTGATACTTGAGTTCTCGTATTGATCGGGAATCCTTATGATCGAGTTATTGGATAACTCAGATCTAATTGGGAGATTTCATCAGCGCCAATGGGCCTGATGATATGGAAGAATGTTATTGGAGCCAAACTTCATTTTTGGCAGGTTGACCCGTATTTGACCATGATTAGTCACATGTGGATTAGGGTTGCATTGGATTGGATCGAAATGCTTAATCAACCCATGTGGTGAGGTTTGGGCTAGCTCATTATCCAATGAGGCTCAATAACAAGTTCTCATGAAGAGATAAGAGGCTAAAAGGGTATAATGGGGAGAAACATGAACCATTAAGCGCCTAGGGGCATAATGGGGTCATGTTGGCACATTTGCTTCATTATGGAAGTAATGGGCGCCTCCCCTCTCTTCCTTGGATGGAATGCATGCCTCTATGGCATGTCTTGGGCTGATATGGTACTTGGGCGATTATGGATAGGTTGAATGGAGTTTATGGTAAAGTCTTGGAGACTTTCCTTGTCTCAAACCTCCTCATCCTAGCCCTACACTTGTCATGATCTTGGCCCTTCCCTTAACCGCCTCTTGCCCTATATATGTGACCCCAGCCGCCCCCTCTTATGATGATCGATCCTTGAAGGCGTGAACACAAGAAGAGGGGCGAGAGCTAGGAGCAAGGGCGCAACTTCCTCTTCCTTCTTCCATAGCCGCAAGGTTCTCCCTCCTTTCCTCTTGGCGCAAGGAGCTTTGGTGCTTGGTGGCTTGAACTTGGTTGCTTCTACTCTTGGCGCATCCTTTTCTCTTGGTGGCACAAGTGAAGTGGAGCATCTCCTTAAGGCTTGGATCTTCTTCCCGAGGCTAGCACCAGGCGTGGAAGAAGAGAACTCAAGAGATTCGTGTGTGTGAAACTGCAGAGGGTGCACACTTGGGCGCCTACATCGGCATCACTCCAAACCGCTCTTGAGGTATTTCCTAACTCATCGTGTTGACTCTCTTGCTTGCGATCTTCACTGGGTTTTTGGGACCAGCCTGTTTCGGGGATATTGCTTCCACTGTGCAATGTATTTTGTAATCTCTACTTAATGAGACATAAATCTGAGTCCTTTGAAAAATTCAAGGAGTTCAAGAATGAAGCAGAGAACCAGCTTGGAAGATCCATTAAAGCTCTTCGATTAGATCGAGGTGAAGAGTACTTGAGCGGTGAGTTCTTTGACTATCTGAGAGAGTGTGGGATCATATCCCAACTCACTCCTCCTGGAACACCTCAATGGAATGGAGTGTCTGAAAGGAGAAATCGAACTTTATTGGATATGGTTCGATCCATGATGAGTCATGCAACTCTACCTCCATCATTCTGGGGGCATGCACTAGACACAGCTTCTCTAATACTGAATAACGTTCCATCTAAGCGTGTCTCCAAAATACCATACGAAATGTGGAGTGGGAGACGCCCTAATCTCACTTTTATCAAGATCTGGGGATGTGAGGCTTATGTCAAATGTCAGGATTCTAGCAAGCTAGAACCTAGATCTGATAAATGTGTGTTTGTGGGGTATCCTAAGGAAACTAAAGGATACTACTTCTATGTCCCAACCGAGAACAAAGTGTTTGTTGCTCGGGGTGCTGTCTTTCTAGAGAAAGAATTTCTCATGAAATAAGTTAGTGGGAGGAAGTTTGACTTGGATGAGGTCCAAGTGCAAGCAGAAGACAAAGAGATGGAATCTGAGCCACCTGCACCGGTTACTAGCCAACCTAAGGCTCAGACATAGGTCCCGCGTAGGTCTGGGAGAATTCGTCGTGCACCTGAGAGGTATGGGTCGCTGCCGACCCAACACGACGGGATCTTCATCATTGAGCATGAACCCAGGACTTATGATGAGGCGGTCAATGGACCGGACTCCGAGAGATGGCTTGACGCCATGCGATCCGAGATGGATTCCATGTCGATTAACCAAGTCTGGGATTTGGTTGAGCTGCCTAATGGGGTAAAACCCATAGGGTGTAAATGGGTCTTCAAGAGGAAGATAGACATGGATGGCAATATAGTTACCTATAAGGGTAGACTAGTGGCTAAAGGATTTAAACAAGTCCACGGGGTGGACTATGATGAAACCTTCTCGCCAGTTGCCATGATAAAATCCATTCGGATTCTGCTTGCTATAGCTGCATATCATGACTATGAGATATGGCAGATGGATGTGAAGACAGCGTTCCTTAACGGGAAGCTGACTGAGGATGTGTATATGTCACAACCTGATGGCTTCATCCATCCTGCAGAGTCTAATAAGGTCTGCAGGCTAAAGAGATCCATTTATGGGTTAAAGCAAGCATCTCGAAGTTGGAATCTTCGATTTGATGAAGCCATGAGAGATTATGGCTTTATCAAAAGTGAAGATGACGCCTGTGTATACAGAAAATTCAGTAGGAGCTTGGTGATTTTTCTGGTCTTGTATGTTGATGACATACTGCTCATCAGAAACGACATCCCTAGTCTTCAAGCTGTGAAGACATGGTTAGGGAAGTGTTTCGAGATGAAAGACTTAGGGGAGGCCGCCTATATTCTAGGTGTAAGGATCTATAGGGATAGATCCAAGAGGCTCCTGGCCCTTAGTCAGAGTACCTACATTGATAAGGTCCTGGAGAGGTTCAACTTGGAGCAATCCGAGAAAGGATACCTTCCAGTAAGACATGGCCTTACTCTCTCAAAGAGCCAGTATCCTACAACACAGGCTGAGAGGGATGACATGAGTCGAGTTCCTTATGCTTCGGCAGTAGGATCAATCATGTATGCAATGTTGTGTACTAGACCAGATGTGGCATATGCTGTAAGCATAACCAGCCGATACCAATCCAATCTAGATCTGCAGCACTGGGTGGCTGTAAAGAACATCCTAAAGTATCTGAGAAGAACTAAGGATTTGTTCTTGGTCTATGGGGGACAGGAAGAGCTCAGTATGCAGGGCTACACTGATGCATCATTCCAGTCTGACCCTAACGACTTTAGATTGTAGGCCGGCTATGTGTTCAAAATAAATGGAGGTGCTGTATGCTGGAAGAGCTTCAAGCAATCCACCATAGCAGATTCTACAACCGAGGCTGAGTATGTGGCCGCTTCTGAGGCAGCCAAGGAAGCCGTTTGGATAAGGAAGTTCTTATATGATCTTCAGGTGGTCCCTAGTGCAATGGATCCCATTGAACTCTACTGTGACAATAATGGAGCAATTGCACAAGCAAAGGAACCACGGTCTCATCAAAGATCCAAACACATACTCAGAAGATTTCACCTGATAAGAGAGATCATTGACAAAGGTGATGTCAAGATTAGCAGAGTTGACACAGAGAACAATCTGGTAGACCCATTGACCAAGGCTTTGGCGCAGCAGAAGCATGATGGTCACGCTAGAGATATGGGGTTGAGATTCCTCAACTTCTAGGTCTTAGTGCAAGTGGGAGATTGTTGGTGTATATGCCCTATGACCTAGTTTTAGTCCACTTATGTACTACTTCACTTTGATATTTATATCATTCTGCCATTGTCGTTATCTATGTTTGTTTACATCTGCGCATATGTACTGACATGATAATGTCCCTGGAAACAGATTGGATCTGTGCTCGAACTATAGTCCCCAGTCGATGTACCTTAGTGGATATGGGACAACTATGGTACTTGTGAGACTGGTATGTGGGCTGGTTAGGCACGTGGTGCTAACGCAGACACATGGGTATATCATTGGAGGATATACTGGATAGACCCGCTGTGAGGCTATGACTGGGTGTCATGAGTTATCCTCACAAGTGACACGAGATGCATTGATCCCTTGACTTGAGGTCATTGATCATTCTATATGGTTAGGGACTTGCTTTGATACAACCTAATACTTCGCCGTAGTTGGGAGGTCATAACGGTTGTCATTGAGCATGTCACGACCCATATGAGAAGGTCAATGGACAGACAAAGGATTTGCCCCTTCCTTAGGGAAGTATGATATCCATGGAGCTCCTCTATGGTTCTATGACTGAGAGTGTATGGCCATACCCAGGTGAGAACCTATTTTAGTCATAGCCATGTGATTGGATGAAAACAAGTGGTGACACACTTGTCCAATCGGATATCAGTTCGGCAAAGAGACTGTAATGCATCTGTACCTAGTTGCGATGATGGGGATGTCGATGTCGATATCCATTCCAATGACCTGGGTAGCAGCGATGCACTGCTAGGTGCCACTCACTGCTTGTAGTGACCTTTGGTCAGCACTGCCAGTGTCAGAAGAACCTACAGGGTCACACACCTTGATACTTGAGTTCTCGTATTGATCGGGAAGCCTTATGATCGAGTTATTGGATAACTCAGATCTAATTGGGAGATTTCATCAACGCCAATGGGCCTGATGATATGGAAAAATGTTATTGGAGCCAAACTTCATTTTTGGCAGGTTGACCCGTATTTGACCATGATTGGTCACATGTGGATTAGGGTTGCATTGGATTGTATCGAAATGCTTAATCAACCCATGTGGTGAGGTTTGGGCTAGCTCATTATCCAATGAGGCTCAATAACAAGTTCTCATGAAGAGATAAGAGGCTAAAAGGGTATAATGGGGAGAAACATGAACCATTAAGCACCTAGGGGCATAATGGGGTCATGTTGGCGCATCTGCTTCATTATGGAAGTAAAGGGCGCCTCCCCTCTCTTCCTTGGATGGAATGCATGCCTCTATGGCATGTCTTGGGCTGATATGGTACTTGGGTGATTATGGATAGGTTGAATGGAGTTTATGGTAAAGTCTTGGAGACTTTCCTTGTCTAAAACCTCCTCATCCTTGCCCTACACTTGTCATGATCTTGGCCCTTCCCTTAACTGCCTCTTGCCCTATATATGTGACCCCAGCCGCCCCCTCTTATGATGATCGATCCTTGAAGGCGTGAACACAAGAAGAGGGGCGAGAGCTAGGAGCAAGGGCGCAACTTCCTCTTCCTTCTTCCATAGCTGCAAGCTTCTCCCTCCTTTCCTCTTGGCGCAAGGAGCTTTGGTGCTTGGCGGCTTGAACTTGGTTGCTTCTTCTCTTGGCGCATCCTTTTCTCTTGGTGGCGCAAGTGAAGTGGAGCATCTCCTTAAGGCTTGGATCTTCTTCCTGAGGCTAGCACCAGGCGTGGAAGAAGAGAACTCAAGAGATTCGTGTGTGTGAAACTGCAGAGGGTGCACACTTGGGCGCCTACATCGGCATCACTCCAAACCGCTCTTGAGGTATTTCCTAACTCATCGTGTCGACTCTCTTGCTTGCGATCTTCACTGGGTTTTTGGGACCGGCCTATTTTTGGGATATTGCTTCCGCTGTGCAATGTATTTTGTAATCTCTATCTCTGAAAATTGTAAAATATGCCAGGGGTTTCCCAACACTCACCGCAAGAAATTAGGTTAGTTCTTATTTCTTGATTTTAGAAGAATAATTGTCATGTTTGATAATTTGAATCCAGGATTGAGTTATTTTGTTAAACGTGAAGATCTTATGCGAAAGTGAGGATCGGAATGTTGGAGAACCTTAAATAGAACCTGTGTTCAGACTCGGAAGCACGAAAGTGACCCTTGAGACTCCACTTGAGACAATCAACTTAAAATTCGGATGCACGAAATTGATCCTTGAGTTCTTTGATTGATGATTTACTTATTTTCAGCATGGGATAGATCCTGCGCGAAAGCAAGGATTGGTCCCATGTATGTTTGTCTGCACGAAAGTGAGACTATCTCTTTATGAAGTAAATCACATATTTATCATGATAAAATTAGACTTGACGAACATCTTTTCATATCTAGTCATAAAAATTAAAATGAATGAAGCCCTAGTCCCAGATTCTCTCTTTGGAATTTTTGTTAGCCTTCTTTAGTTCACTTGCATAGTTTCGATTGCCTAGATAGTAAGAAATTGATTATTCGGTACGTGACAAACGAGGTCTCTGTGGTTCGATATCTTTCTTTATTACTTCGAGTATTCGTGCACTTGCGGACTACAACAGACCAGAAGCTGATTTCTTCATAGAAACTTTCACGAACTGCAACTGCGAATGCATTACGACCCATGAAGTTGTCCGCCCAACTCGGTTTTCTCTTTGATTCGATCTCAAATTGAGTCAAAACTTTGCCAAACATTAGAAAACAACCTTTCCAAAAAGGTCCCACATGGATTGAAATATAAAAGGGGAGATTTTGAAGGGTTTAGAGAACTTCTTTCGACGAATTTGGATAGAGACAGCGGCTAGGGCGAATTCAAGCAGCTGGGTGAATTTTCAATGGGAAAATCACATAAAGGACGGATTTTGTTACTCATTCTTCATCTCCTGATCAAAGAGAAGGGTTATCCATATTCTCCTAGTGTCTCCATATAATTTGATTAGACTTTCATGTCAAATTCATCATACTATATGTTGTATTCTAGGAACATGATCGCTCAAACTTCTGTTCGGGATTTGGGGCATAACCCGTTGATTGCTTTGTGAATTAATCTTTATATTAATATTTATTTGAGAATTTTAGTGTGTGGATTTGATTAGAATTGTGTTCTACTTCATATTATTACTCTGGCCAAGTACTTTAATGCCTTAGACGTCGCAAGAAGACCCAAGAAGTGAATCGCGACGTCAAATCTATTCTTTTCAAACCTATGAATTCAATCATGAGAGTAGTTTGAATTTGCTTGAAGGATTTTTATGATTTATCATAGAGCTTAAGAGGCTTAATTGCAATAATTGTCACGACAGTAGGGAATTATCATGATAAAGTACCAGATTATGCTATAAGAGAAGGTAATCTGTACATGCAGATGAATCGCTTTCGACGCACTGATTTTCTTTACTCATATTTATTTATTTAATTTATGATTTATCAACATGGTGAAACCCCAGTCCCGATTCTCTTTGTATAAGTTTTCTACTGATGCCTTACATTTTAGTAGTCATTTTTGGTATTATTCCATGATGAATTTAGGCCTATTTTGATGTTTTTATACTTCTTTAAGACTTATTTGTTTAAAAGCTTCAAAATCTTCACTTTTTCTTGTTTTTGTAAAACTTTAGGTGAAATTGCCCAAATTTAAAGTCTTTTGAAAATTCTAAGGCATGAGGCGATTCCTTATGTGAAGGCGAAGCTACCCATCAAATTTGGAGTCAATCGGAGCTCATTTGGAAAAATACGGCTAGGTGAACCCGGTGGGGTTCACCGGTGCTTCTAACAATAGCCGAAACTCACAGAACATTTCACTGGCAAGTGAATGTTAGGGAATGCCGGGTGTAATTTTAAAATTTTGCAGTCCCAGGACGCAGCGGAAGAAGTATTACACCCGAAACACATTCCTTTCCCAAGGATCCTTGCGAGTGAGAAAACACAAGGATGTATTAGGGTTAGTACCTTTATTGCTTGTTTAGATGTCGAAGCCATGTTGAAGGCACCCAAGTGTTCGCCCTCTACAAGTATCCACGCGTCGACTCCTTGATCGTTGCTCCCTTCCACGCTCGGTGCTAGCCTCGGGAAGAGAATCAAGCCTTCACTTCCACTTGCGCCACCTTCAAGAGAAGTTGCGCCAAGGAGGGGATAGGGAAGATGATGCCGCCAAGGACTTCCCTCTTCTTCTTTGCTTGCGCCACCTCCAAGGTGCGTCTATGGCCAAGGGACGATGAGGGCTTGTGACAAGAAGATGCCACCAAGCATAAAGAATCCTTGCGCCAAGAAGAGAGGAAGAGGAAGAACTTGTGGCTCCAAGGAAGAAGTTTGCACCACCTTGTTGTCGCCCTTTGCTTTGCTCTTTTTCCCTTCTATGTGTGTTCATGCCTCCTTAAAGTCCAACCATGGAAGGGGCGGTAAGGGGTCCTATAAATAGGACAAGAGGCAGCAAGGCAATGGCTAAGATCATGCCAAGTGGGCGGCTAGGATAAAGGGGTCTTGAGGTAAGGAAAGTCTCCAAGACTTTACCATAAACCTCATTCAACCTATCCTAATTTGCCCAATGGCCATATCAGCCCAAGACATGCCTTAGATGCATGCATTCCATCCAAGGGAAGGGCAAGGCGCAACAAGCATGAGGAGTTTCGGCTAGGGTAAGAATTTTGGGAGAAACTAGGGTTTTAGGTAAGGTAAGTCTCCAAGACATTACCATATACCTTACCCTACTATGCATATGCGCCCAAGCTCTTTCCAAAAGAGCCATCAAGCCATATCAGCCCCAAGACTTACCTTAGAGGCAAGTATTCCTTCCAAGGAAGAAGGGCTAGGCGCCCTTTACTTCCATAATGAAGCAAAGGCGCCTCCCTCACCCCATTATGCCCCTAGGCGCCAATGGGGTGAGATTTCTCCCCATTATACCCTTTTAAGCTAATTCCTCTTCATGACAACTAATTATTAGGCCTCATTGGATAATGAGCTAGCCCAAACTTCATGGCATGGGTTGATTAAGCCATTGGATCTAATCCAATGCAACCCTAATCCAAATGTGACCAATCTAGGTCAATTTTGGGTCAACCTGCCAAAAATGAAGTTTGGCTCCAATAACTTTCTTCCAACTCATCAGGCCCATTGGCGCTGATGAAATCTTCCAAATGGATCCAAGTTATCCAATAACTTGATCCTAAGGCTTCTGATTAAAGCAACGTCAAGAGTCTATTGCGTGTGACCCCGTAGGATCCATATGACGATGGCAATGATGTAAACATCATAAGTAGTGAGGGGTATCTAGCAACACATCACTACTACCCATGTCATAGGACTTAAGTCATTATGGCAACAACTCCTAACAAGCAACGAGGATTCCTATTGCATTACAGATCCCTTTGCCTAAGCTGATATCCTGCCATTGGATTAGTCTCAAGTTTATTATCCAATGCATTGGTCATGACTCAACAAGTGTGGCCACACTTTCCTGTCATGCACCAATAAGGTGGGGCGCCCCGAGGTGGATATCATGCTTCCTCGGAAGGAAGGGGCAAATCCTACTATTGGTCATCCATGTCTCTATGTGACTTATGACATGCCCAATGACAGTCGTTTTGATCTCCCAATTACGGAGAGACGTAAGACTATATTAAAGCATACACTTCATCAAGTCTAGACATGAATACCTCAAGTCTAAGGATCAATGCAAACCTCTTGCATGTGAGATTGACTTGTTGACTAGACAAGTCAATCCTCACGGTGGATCACTCTAGTGCATCCAATGCACCTGTATGTCTGCGTTACTGTGCCCCGCACCTAACCAGCCCATACACCAGTCTCACATGTACCAAAGCTGTCCCATATCTGCTAAGGTACCTTGTCTAGGTATAGCTTATGAGAATGGATCCAATCCAAACTCCTGGGACATTATTTATGCAACTCAATACATCAACGCAGGTAGAGAAGTCTGCATAATAACGACCATGCCTATATAAAGAGTAATAGTTCTATCAAAGTACATTCAACCAATGCCTGACCATGTCCACACATTGGTCTTTAGGGCATATACACCAACAATCTCCCACTTGCACTAAGACCAAGGGCAACTGATGTTTGATCAGTTCCAATGTCTCTAGTATGACCCATTTAGCTTCCGCTACGCCAGAGGCTATGTCAGTGGGTTTTTCCAGATTGCTTTCTGTGTTTATTTTAACAAATTTGATCATCATCCTTATCCATGATCTCTAAGATGATATGCTGCAGTACATACTTGAGCATTAAGTTCCTTCTCTCATGCTATGGTCCCAGTAAGAACTATACTGGACCATCAAGCACTATGAACTAGATCAAGTTCAAATGAATGAAGCTGCCTCCTTGGCTGCCACAAGGAGCTGCAATGTACTCAGCCTTATTTGTAGAATTTTGCTACTTTGGTTTGCATAATGCTCTTTCAGCACACAACACCATAACAAGGCAAAGCGCAACTCCTGGCTGTGATCAATAGTCACTAGACTGGAACGAAGTGTCAGTGTACCCCTGTACACAAAATTCATTCCTGTCTATTATAGACTAGACTCCAATCCTTTATACTTCCCAAGTATATGTATAAGGATTGCTTTCACAGCTATCTAGTGTTAAACACTAAGATATGATTGAAATTTGCTGGCTATGCTCCAAGCATTTGCCAGAAATGGTCTTCAAAACATGATCCATCCTACATACAATGTATCGGGACTTTGGACCCATGTTAATACTCTCCAGCTGTGCCATAGGCTACAACATCTTTGAGAGACTTAGACCATATCTTCCTGGAAGGTATCAGTATTTGGAATCATCCAATATAATCCTCTCCAGAAACTCTTGGATGAACATAGATTGACTAAAGGGCAATGACTTTCTTGGATCTCTATAGATCCTCATGCCTAGGATGTAGGCATCATTCCCTAGATCATTCTTCTCGAAATACATATCAAACCTTTTCTTCACCATGTGAAAAGCTGAGATGTTATTCCTCGTGAGGAGAATATCATCAATCATCTAGACAAGAAATATTATTAATTAGGTGCTCCCACTGATCTTCTTGTAAACACAGGCTTTTTCAACCATGCTTGCATAACATCATGCATATCTATATGGCCTTGATATGAAAATCTTCTGGCTATTTCCTTATAGATATCTTTTCAGATGTCCTTGCAAGAAAAGCAGTTATCATAACAAGATGCCATAATTGATCATGCAATTACAACAAGCAGATCCCTAATGGACTTAAAGCTCAGCTATTGGTGAAAATTTCATTATTATCCACCTAGTGGATTTGCCTGAAATTATTGTTCACTAGCTTGTCTTTTTGTTGGGGTATGCCCTTAAGGCTAATGTTTGAGGTCTTGGGATTCTTTCAGTATCATGTATAAACTCTTATGTTTATAAAGGCAATGGTTGTTATTCAGTTTGTTACATTGTCTGCTGCAATAATTGTACTTCTGAATAATGTCTCAATGCTGTTCAGCTAGGCTGACATGCTTTATGTCCTTAGTCGAGATATCTTGGTGAACATGAGACAGCCCTGATATGATTGAGACTAATATGTATTCTAATCTTATAGGATGCTTCGAGCATGGAATAAGATGTAGACTCATGGGTACATTGGATGTACTGGACAGACCCTACTAGGATATTCAATTGGTTGTCACAATGTGAATAATCCTTGATTGCAACAAGTGGCACATGTCCTTTGACTTGAGATCACTTGTGTTTCTAAATGATGATTGTCATTGTTTTGAGGTAGTTCAATATCATTTGAAACATAATGGTTATCAACTATCTTGGATAATGATCATGAGTCAGGTTAGGGCACTAGTGATAGATAAAGGATTGCCGTCTCCTTAATTGGAGTGTGATGTTCTAATGGGGCCCCCCTGGATGAGATGATTGAGAAAGTGTATGGCCATACCCAGGTGACTATGTTCATCTGGTCTAATCATGCTCATCATATTGGAGCTACAGGCTTGACACGCTTGTCCAATAAGAACATCCAGTGGCAAAGGAAATATGTATGCCTAGTGAGTTGATTCACACTTGTGCTGTGGTTTGGGTGTAGTCTTGGAAGACTCTTTCCTCTATATCAGGAGACAGTGATGTGTTGCTAGATACCCCTCACTGATCGTGATAACGTAACTTATCGTTACCGACATTTGAAGGAAACCCTCAGGGTCGCACAATTTGATGATATGGCTTACTTAAGTTAGATCGTGTGGACTGAATTGTTTTGGTTGAGTTTAAAGGGATTTAAACTCTGATTGTAAGTGAGATCTGGTATGATCATGTTTGATTGATTAGGGCTTGAGATCGGTAAGCTTTGATCGAGAGAGTTGATGCTAGATCGATGAGATCAAGAGCATCAAGAGATGAACGGTCAGATCCTGAACCTTAGGGTTTAAGGTGATCTGGACAAAGGCTTGGTTTGATTTGATTTTGAGCCAAATTGGGTTGAACCGAATGGCTTGAACCGGTTCACATGGGTGAACGCATGGTTCAAAGTCTTCATGGCGCTTTGGGCGGTTTGCCTTGAGTGAGCGCACGGTTCATGAATGCATGAACACATGAAGTGAAGGTTTACTATTTTTGGAAGAGGCGTTTTCCAAAATAGATACCACACCTCACGTTCGACGCACTCATGCTATTCTCGCCCCTTTTTGCCTCTTCCTCTTGACGGCTTCTCGTGTGGTGAAGAAGGTTGTCGCCAAGGAGAAGAAGAAGATCGCCAAGCAAGATCTCTCATTCCTTCCATTCGACAAGCACCCTTGGAGAACCTTGCTAGCACAAGGATCAACAAGGAGTAGGCTACATCACCTTGTGTGCGCACCGTGTGGAGGAGAAGCACTCGATTCTCTTCTTCCTAGACGCCATTCGAACTAATGGCTATGGTATGATTCAATCTAAAGATTTAAGTTGATCATATATGATGCATACGATTCTTGATGCCCTATTTTCCGCCCATGCACAAAGTTTTTCATATGCGCATGTTTAGGGTTTCGCCCCCCTCTTGAAAGGGGTCCTTCAAATTGGTATCAGAGCACCAAGTTTATGCATGATCTTATATGATTGCTTTGTGTTTTTTGTGATCCATGCTTTGTATTTATGCTTAGATCTAAAACTATCATCATGCTCATGCGAAATATACATGTTGTATGTTTATTCTTATGTTGCGCATGTATGAAGTTTGTGTGGCGCATGTTATAGTTTTGCCAAAACTTATTTTGCGCGCCCTATTAGATCTAATGCGCCTGCTATAAACCCTTAGACGGGTTAGTAGGGTTGAAGTCATCCTCTAGGTATGATCCAAACAGTCTGATCAGATTATCTGACAGCCTAGATGGGTCGACCAGATGGCACCTGTGCGCAAGCACGAGGTGGCTATAGGTCGACTGCAGACAGGCGTGTAGCGATGTCTGGTTGAGACAACCAGTGAACGCACATGAGTTAGGCCCGGGGTCACACCCGCTTGCCAGAACTCATGAGGTCGTTCAGCCCTTGGCACATGCATGGTTGACCATTTGGTCAATTCAAGTCAGTTACGACTTGGTGCATGCAAGGGCAGTGGATCTGACTAGACATGATGAGTGGATACCTATTGATGGACCGTTGTAAGGTTGTAGGCCTCATAAGAAAATTAAAATTGATGCCAATGGGTTTTCGAAAATTTTTATTCTTATAGGATCACATAATGATTGCATACCATGATGAGTGTTTATTTCATCTTATGTGGGTTGCCCTTTTAATGTGTGTTGTGCTGGGGCCTGCGAGCCTGGATAAATTGTAAATTAATTTTATTGTGATCTGCGTATCACATTTATTTAATTTATAAAGTGTAATTGACCTGCGAGTCAATCTTGTCTAGATAGATTATTTTGTAATTTAATCAGACATGAGCACAGAGCACACTTGGCAGAGGCGCATGCAGCAAGTGGCTTCACCAGATGGGAGGTCTAGGGTTCGACCCTAGGACAGGCGCATATACCTGGTGGGTGCACCTGAGCTGCAGTGGGCGCTTGGGCCCTGGGTTGGGCCAGATGAGATGCAAAAGACCCATGGAGAGCTCAAGTGAAGACTTAAGTTAAATTAAGGTCTTACTTAGGGTTAATGGGCTTTTTCCACATAAGATCAGCATGCTTTCTATTTATTGTTTCAATAATTAGACTTGCATGATTTATTTATCTTCTGCTATCACCATAGGAATTGCATGATAGTTAAGAAGATAAAAGACCGTTAAAATACTGCGTGTTACAGGGAAGGGATTTATCGCTTCTCGTTGCTCAGCATAGCACGTGGTGGTCCAGGGAGTAGGTCAGGTCAGCTTGACCATGTAGACTACATATGTGGCGCATATGGTAGCACATGGAGGCAGCCATCTGTGGGATCAGAGACTGTGTTGTACCAACTCAGTTGGCACAGTCTGCTGGATTGCCCAGATGAAGGGGAATAGCACGGGTTGGCGATTGGCAGGGACTGCCTACCATAAATTAGTGCTTGTACTCTCTGTGCATCTTATCTCGCCTGAGCGGGACGCGGAGACCAAGTATGAAATCTGGATCCCATCTCACTAAAAGAGTCTTACTCTTTCGGACTGTTTTGCTGGATTTTTCAGTTAGATAAAATAGTGAGAAAAGAATCAGTCTTAGGTCCTGAATTGATTCTTAACATTGATACTGACCTTGCTGTTCTTGCATTGTTGTAGATTCCTGCAGCAACGAACACCATGAGCTTCAATGTGCGATCCCTACTGGAAAGGGAGAAGTTTGCTGGGCCAAACTTCTCAGACTGGTACGGACACCTTAAGATTGTTCTTAAGGCAGAGAGGAAACTGTATGTCCTCGAGACGGCTACACCGCCTCAACCCGCTCCGAACGCCGCAAGGGCGGTTCGGGAAGCCTATGAAAAGCATGTCAATGATAGCATTGATGTTGCTTGCCTGATGCTAGCGTCTATGACGCCACAGCTGCAGCGTCAGCATGAGGATATGTCTGCTATAGAAATGATAGCAATCCTCAAGATGCTATATGCTGCACAGGCGAGGACTGAACGCTATAATTTGACCAAGCTTTTCTTTCAGAGCAAACTGGCTGAAGGGAGTCCAGTGGGAGCTCATGTGCTCAAGATGATTGGGCACAAAGAGGCTCTAGAGAAACTGGGGCATACCATCAATCAGGAGCTTGCTGTAGACATTATTCTGCAGTCTCTCCCGGCCTCTTTCGATCCGTTCATTATTAACTTTAATATGAACAAGATCGACTGTACCCCGGCAGAGTTGCTGAATATGCTCTTGACTACTGAGGAGACTCTCAAGGGAAAGCCTTCAACCTCTGTCTTGATGTTTCCTTCCAGGAACAAGAAGAAGGGGAAGAAGGGCAAAGCCCCAGTCAAGAACTACAACAAGGCTCTGAAACAAAAGGTTAAGCGGTCGAAGGAATACAGATGTTTCCACTGTGGCCAGCTAGGTCACTGGAAAAAGGACTGTAAAGCGCTCCAGGGACACAAGAGGGGAAGCATTGCTTCTGGCTCAGGTATTTTCGTGACTGAAGTCATGATATCTTCTTCTTCTATTTCATGGGTGTTGGACACTGCATGTGGAGTTCACATTTGTTCAAATGTATAGGAACTCAAGAGAAGAAGACAGGTGGGACAGCATGAGGTGGACCTACGAGTTGGAAACGGGGCACGGGTTGCTGCTGTTGCTGTAGGAGAATATTACATCTCGTTACCATCTGGACTTGTATTAGAACTAAACAATTGTTACTTTGTTCCCAGCATTACTAAAAATATTATCTCTATTCCTGCTCTTGTCAGGAAAGGATTTTCCTTTGAATGTAACATTTCAAAGTGTGTTCTTTCTTTAGATAATATTGTTTATGCTACTGGATCAATTAACAATGGGTTATTCATGTTGGACATGGAATGTTCTATACATAATATTGATAATAAGAAAGCCAAGTATGCTGATGATAGCACCTTGCTATGGCATAGTCGTTTAGGCCATATTAACAAGAAGCGCATTAAGCGGTTGCATGATTATGGACTGCTGGGATCATTCTCCTATGAGGAGATTGATACATGCAAAGCTTGTTTGATGGGCAAAATGACGAAGTCACCTTTTCCTAACAAAGGTCAAAGGGCTTCAGGTTTACTTGACCTTATACACAGTGATGTGTGTGGGCCATTTAGTAAACATGCCAAAGGTGGCTATCAATACTTCATTACCTTTACTGATGATTTCAGTAGGTATGGTTATGTCTATCTTATGAGACATAAAAGTGAATCTTTTGACAAGTTCAAAGAGTTCATGAATGAAGTACAAAATCAGCTAGGCCGAAATATCAAGGCACTTCGTTCTGATCGAGGTGGAGAAGTTTCAAACAGTCAATTGTTGCTGATTCCACAACAGAAGCCGAGTATGTGGCAGCCTCGGAAGCATCCAAGCAGGCAGTGTGGATTCGTAAGTTCGTTCAGGAACTTGGTGTTGTTCCTTCGAGTGCAGATCCTTTGGTTATCTTCTGTGATAACACTGGAGCAATAGCACAAGCAAAGGAACCACGGTCGCACCAGAAGTCCAAGCACATATAGAGACGGTTTCACTTGATCCGGGAGATCATTGATCGAGGCGAGATCAAAGTCTGCAAGGTTCATATAGATGACAATCTGGCAGACCCGCTTACCAAGCCTCTGGCGCAGCAGAAGCATGAGAAGCACTGTAATAATATGGGTTTGAGATTTCTCAACCATTAGATTAAGTGCAAGTGGGAGATTGTTGGGGTATGCCCTTAAGGCTAATGTTTGAGGTCTTGGGATTCTTTCAGTATCATGTATAAACTCTTATGTTTATAAAGGCAATGGTTGTTATTCAGTTTGTTACATTGTCTGCTGCAATAATTGTACTTCTGAATAATGTCTCAATGCTGTTCAGCTAGGCTGACATGCTTTATGTCCTTAGTCGAGATATCTTGGTGAACATGAGACAGCCCTGATATGATTGAGACTAATATGTATTCTAATCTTATAGGATGCTTCGAGCATGGAATAAGATGTAGACTCATGGGTACATTGGATGTACTGGACAGACCCTACTAGGATATTCAATTGGTTGTCACAATGTGAATAATCCTTGATTGCAACAAGTGGCACATGTCCTTTGACTTGAGATCACTTGTGTTTCTAAATGATGATTGTCATTGTTTTGAGGTAGTTCAATATCATTTGAAACATAATGGTTATCAACTATCTTGGATAATGATCATGAGTCAGGTTAGGGCACTAGTGATAGATAAAGGATTGTCGTCTCCTTAATTGGAGTGTGATGTTCTAATGGGGCCCCCCTGGATGAGATGATTGAGAAAGTGTATGGCCATACCCAGATGACTATGTTCATCTGGTCTAATCATGCTCATCATATTGGAGCTACAGGCTTGACACGCTTGTCCAATAAGAACATCCAGTGGCAAAGGAAATATGTATGCCTAGTGAGTTGATTCACACTTGTGCTGTGGTTTGGGTGTAGTCTTGGAAGACTCTTTCCTCTATATCGGGAGACAGTGATGTGTTGCTAGATACCCCTCACTGATCGTGATAACGTAAGTTATCGTTACCGACATTTGAAGGAAACCCTCAGGGTCGCACAATTTGATGATATGGCTTACTTAAGTCAGATCGTGTGGACTGAATTATTTTGGTTCAGTTTAAAGGGATTTAAACTCTGATTGTAAGTGAGATCTGGTCTGATCATGTTTGATTGATTAGGGCTTGAGATCGGTAAGCTTTGATCGAGAGAGTTGATGCTAGATCGATGAGATCAAGAGCATCAAGAGATGAACGGTCAGATCCTGAACCTTAGGGTTTAAGGTGATCTGGACAAAGGCTTGGTTTGATTTGATTTTGAGCCAAATTGGGTTGAACCGAATGGCTTGAACCGGTTCACATGGGTGAACGCATGGTTCAAAGTCTTCATGGCGCTTTGGGCGGTTTGCCTTGAGTGAGCGCACGGTTCATGAATGCATGAACGCATGAAGTGAAGGTTTACTATTTTTGGAAGAGGCGTTTTCCAAAATAGATACCACACCTCACGTTCGACGCACTCATGCTATTCTCGCCCCTTTTTGCCTCTTCCTCTCGACGGCTTCTCGTGTGGTGAAGAAGGTTGTCGCCAAGGAGAAGAAGAAGATCGCCAAGCAAGATCTCTCATTCCTTCCATTCGACAAGCACCCTTGGAGAACCTTGCTAGCACAAGGATCAACAAGGAGTAGGCTACATCACCTTGTGTGCGCACCGTGTGGAGGAGAAGCACTCGATTCTCTTCTTCCTAGACGCCATTCGAACTAATGGCTATGGTTTGATTCAATCTAAAGATTTAAGTTGATCATATATGATGCATACGATTCTTGATGCCCTATTTTCCGCCCATGCACAAAGTTTTTCATATGCGCATGTTTAGGGTTTCGCCCCCCTCTTGAAAGGGGTCCTTCACTTTTAAGGTAACAATGTTACCTTCCATGTCTATCTTCCTAGAAGATTCATTATAGCCTGTGGGAATTACCCCTTATGGCAGCTTATCCAAGTCCCAGACTTGATTAGCAGACATGGAGTCCATTATGGTTCTCATGGCCCTTAGCCATTTCTTGGAATCTGGTCCACTGACCGCTTCCATTTCCTCATAAGTCTTAGGTTCATGCTTGATGAGAAATTCGTCATGCCTAGCATATCGAATTGATTCAGACTTATGTTATTCCTGTGTTACTTGAACCTCAGGTTGACTTTCAACCTGTATATGAGATTTTGCTCTCCATCTGTGTCTAATTATATTGTGGTTGATTCTGGACCTTGTCCAAATCAGATCTACTCCCACTGGCTTCTTTCAAGAGAAATACTTTCTCAAGAGAGACAGCAGTTTGAGCAACAAATATTTTGTTCTCCTTGGGATAGAATTAGCACTCTATAGTGCACCACAAACACATACTTTTTGAATCACTGCACATTACATTCCCAATTCCATTGAAGAAATGGGATATTTGCAGTTCTTAACTCAAAAGCTAACTTAGACATTTTCTTATGGAGTAGCAGTACATCTGTTTGCATGGCAACATAGTAGTATATTTGCATGACTATTCAAAGTTGGAACCACATCCAATGTGTTCCCTTTTCTTTCTTTGAAATTTACCACACAGTGGTGTACTAAGAAAGCTGTGAGATCACTCCACACATCTTAGGAAGGTCATCAAATTCTCCACTAATTATCTTGATCCAATCAAGGTGCTTTAATAGATCCTTCTCTTTGACTCAATACTTCATTTGTGAACTTCTTGGAATTTTCCAAAGTTCTTGGGTTGCGTAAGGCATACCCACACTCAATGAAGTATATATAACTCCTCTTAGTGCTTGCTTGCATGGGTCCACTTACATCGTTGTGTAATAGATCCAACAAGTCACTACTCCTTTCCACCCTTTTGGTGAAAGCAGCATCTGTCATATTGTTCCTTTGAACTAGGCTCACATGTATCATAATCCTGAAAGGACAATGATCCCAATTGCCCATGGACCCTTGGATGTGACCATTGTTCTATGGTTCAAGAGACAATGCTATATGAGGATGCTTTATTGAATCATTAGATCTGATCTTGTGTCACATATAGAACCACAAACTATTGTTAATTGTATCACTTCAATAGAACATCTCAGATTAAAGAAAAATATCATTTATTATTTCAAACTGAAGTCCTTTCAAAAAAGGAATGATGTTCTAATACATAAGCTGATACAATAATAGCAAAGTTCTATATAAAGTCTTCAAGGCAGTGAGATGATATCAACAGCAGCATCCAATGCTCCGTCCCTGACCCGAGAGTCAGTCCCATCAAGCTTCTTCGTCCTACTTCTTTTGAGCTCCTGCACATGTAAAACATATGTGAGCCTCACATACGGTACCCAGTACCCATGAATAAGAAGTAGACAAAAGACCTCGGTAACACAATACCTGAAGCGGATGGATTACATCCCTTCTTCTTTGCCATGCTCTTCTTGGCCATCAATCCTCTTTGAAATACCCATGCATTCCCAGTCTTCCGAAGTATTAGCTTCGAAGATACAGAACCATGGTCTTTCTCAGATTCAGGCACACATTCTGAAGATCCAACAGAACTCTCCTGATCATTGTCTATAGAGCATGGTGTGAAGAGACCTTTGAGATGTATGATTAGATCATAGATCCCCATCTCATCACATTCAACCTTGACCTCCGGGGTCATGCACTCTAAGACAAGAGCAGTGTACTGTTCGTTATCTTCACAATGTTCAAGATAGACATTCCACTCCCAGTCATTAGTGAAATACACACTGGGCTGGGATGGAGGTCTTTCAAGAAGATGCACCTTATGTTCTTGTTCCAGTATCTTGGACAAAGTCTTGAACCATTTTGTCCAATTTGTCCCATCCAGTTTATGTTTATAAAGTTTCAATCTTACATCAGGAGATGCCTTCTACAATAAGCAAATAAGTAAAATAAGTACTATGATAAAGCATTTAACAAGGAATTTAAATTAAATGCTATGCTCCCACTATTTCCAAAACAAGTTGAGGACTCTCAAACTCAACATAGAAATGAGTGAGTAGGATCCTAATTTCACATGAGGTCTCCGTGACTCACGAGGGTGAGTTGAGATGCACAGAGAGTCCCATGCTTCCTTAGGTAGGCATGCCAGCAAATTGTGCCGCGCACAATTCCTCTTAGTTAAGACAGACTAGGCGCCTTGTGTCCAGCGAGGGCTGGATACAACACAGAACCCTATCCTCTCAACAGCTGCCTCTAGTGATTCATCATGTCAGTGACATATGAAAAACTAGTCAAGTCTGGTCCTAACCGTTATGCCCAGGGCCAACGAATTTCCTTGCGAAGGCACGCCCAGGTTAAAACTGGACTGGGGAAATCATTGTCACCACACACCTCCTAAAGATAAGTGAGTGTGTCCCACGAGGGTGGGAAACAGTTCACAACATCACCGATCGATAGTTTGATGAGGGCTACGCGTTAGAAGGCTATTGACTTGATATTTTAATGAGAGTTTTGCATGTTTTTATTCTTTTGTAGCATGCAGTTTTCCTATGATTATGGCAGCAAAGGAAAAACATCACAGGCATGCTATGGACAATATAATAAACCATCACAGGCATGCTATTTTTGGTCGATATGGTCATAGCCCTTTTCATACACATAACTTGTCACGAGCCATGTGACATGTTATTGTGCATCCAAGGGTTGCGAGTCCCTGAAGCAAATCAGCCCATGCCAAAAGCCGAAAGCGTGTGTCCTTCCTTCAGCCGCAAGTCTAACACCATGTTTCCAAAGCTGGCGCCACCTCTGACTCTAGTTGAAGAAGACTCCTTGTTGTCTAGATGAAGCTTTAACCTATCATATAATTCTACATCTATTCTAAACTAGATGAAAAATTCCTTACAACAAGATAGGGAGAGAACCACACGCAGGTGGAAAGAGATTTTACAAGCATTCATCACAAGTGGAAACATGCTTCCACATCACAACACAGGAAGGGCACTCGCTATGACCATATCAACCCAATCAAGTGGCGCATGTAAAATTTGAAAAACCGGAATAATCAAATTTTAGCACCCTATGCGCCAACTTCATCCAAAGCACTCTCTTAACTAAATTTATGCCAAAATTTAGATCAAGTTCCATGATGATTTCATAGACCCTATCAGCTGGCGGTTTTGTCAGATCAAGAGACCCGGCCAGTCCGAAGACACAATGCCCGTCCTACTTGACAAAACTACGTGCGCCTTTGGTCTTAAATCAATCATAAACAAAATCTAAGTTTCGGCCACAAAGATGAGAAGAGAGATTTGGATGAAAATGCTTTCTAAGTGAAACGTGCAGGGATAGAAAGAAAAATTTTCAAAATTTTTCACACAAGCAAGCGTACACCTTGTGTTTCTCGTAAGTACCTCTGATACCACTGTTAGGGAATGCCGGGTGTAATTTTAAAATTTTGCAATCCCAGGACGCAGCGGAAGAAGTATTACACCCGAAACACATTCCTTTCCCAAGGATCCTTGCGAGTGAGAGAACACAAGGATGTGTTAGGGTTAGTACCTTTATTGCTTGTTTAGATGTCGAAGCCATGTTGAAGGCGCTCAAGTGTTCGCCCTCTACAAGTATCCATGCGTCGACTCCTTCATCGTTGCTCCCTTCCACGCTCGGTGCTAGCCGCGGGAAGAGAATCAAGCCTTCACTTCCACTTGCGCCACCTTCAAGAGAAGTTGCGCCAAGGAGGGGATAGGGAAGATGATGCCGCCAAGGACTTCCCTCTTCTTCTTTGCTTGCGCCACCTCCAAGGTGCGCCTATGGCCAAGGGACGATGAGGGCTTGTGACAAGAAGATGCCACCAAGCATAAAGAATCCTTGCGCCAAGAAGAGAGGAAGAGGAAGAACTTGTGGCTCCAAGGAAGAAGTTTGCACCACCTTGTTGTCGCCCTTTGCTTTGCTCTTTTTCCCTTCTATGTGTGTTCACGCCTCCTTAAAGTCCAACCATGGAAGGGGCAGTAAGGGGTCCTATAAATAGGACAAGAGGCAGCAAGGCAATGGCTAAGATCATGCCAAGTGGGCGGCTAGGATAAAGGGGTCTTGAGGTAAGGAAAGTCTCCAAGACTTTACCATAAACCTCATTCAACCTATCCTAATTTGCCCAATGGCCATATCAGCCCAAAACATGCCTTAGATGCATGCATTCCATCCAAGGGAAGGGCAAGGCGCAACAAGCATGAGGAGTTTCGGCTAGGGTAAGAATTTTGGGAGAAACTAGGGTTTTAGGTAAGGTAAGTCTCCAAGACATTACCATATACCTTACCCTACTATCCATATGCGCCCAAGCTCTTTCCAAAAGAGCCATCAAGCCATATCAGCCCCAAGACTTACCTTAGAGGCAAGTATTCCTTCCAAGGAAGAAGGGCTAGGCGCCCTTTACTTCCATAATGAAGCAAAGGCGCCTCCCTCACCCCATTATGCCCCTAGGCGCCAATGGGGCGAGATTTCTCCCCATTATACCCTTTTAAGCTAATTCCTCTTCATGACAACTAATTATTGGGCCTCATTGGATAATGAGCTAGCCCAAACTTCATGGCATGGGTTGATTAAGCCATTAGATCTAATCCAATGCAACCCTAATCCAAATGTGACCAATCTAGGTCAATTTTGGGTCAACCTGCCAAAAATGAAGTTTGGCTCCAATAACTTTCTTCCAACTCATCAGGCCCATTGGCGCTGATGAAATCTTCCAAATGGATCCAAGTTATCCAATAACTTGATCCTAAGGCTTCTGATTAAAGCAACGTCAAGAGTCTATTGCGTGTGACCCCGTAGGATCCATATGACGATGGCAATGATGTAAACATCATAAGTAGTGAGGGGTATCTAGCAACACATCACTACTACCCATGTCATAGGACTTAAGTCATTATGGCAACAACTCCTGACAAGCAACGAGGATTCCTATTGCATTACAGATCCCTTTGCCTAAGCTGATATCCTGCCATTGGATTAGTCTCAAGTTTATTATCCAATGCATTGGTCATGACTCAACAAGTGTGGCCACACTTTCCTGTCATGCACCAATAAGGTGGGGCGCCCCGAGGTGGATATCATGCTTCCTCGGAAGGAAGGGGCAAATCCTACTATTGGTCATCCATGTCTCTACGTGACTTATGACATGCCCAATGACAGTCGTTTTGATCTCCCAATTACGGAGAGACGTAAGACTGTATTAAAGCATACACTTCATCAAGTCTAGACATGAATACCTCAAGTCTAAGGATCAATGCAAACCTCTTGCATGTGAGATTGACTTGTTGACTAGACAAGTCAATCCTCACGGTGGATCACTCCAGTGCATCCAATGCACCTGTATGTCTGCGTTACTGTGCCCCGCACCTAACCAGCTGAAGGTCCCCTAAAGGGGGCGAAACCCTAAAGCATTGGCGCATATGGAAGATGCAAGCAGCGGAAAGGGGGTTTCTAGATCTTACATGCTATATGATTAACAAAAAGAACCCGATTGCATATAGAGAAGGATCATACCATAGCCATTTCTAGATGGCGCCTTGGAAGCAAAGATCAAACTGGATCTTCTCCAGAGGTGACGCACACAATTGATGTCGCCTACTCCTCCTTGCGATCCTTGTGCTAGCAAGGTCCAAAGATGTCTTTGTCGAGTGAAAGTGAAAAAAGAACTTCTTGGCTTGGCGATTTTTCCTTATCGTCTATTCCTCTCCTCCACGCAAGAATGCCCCAAGAGCCAAAGCCGAATTGGCGACAAAGCGTGAAGGCGTGAAGAGGGAAAACGTGAAACGTGGTCACGTTGAGAAGTGCTATCCAAAAATAGCATATAACTTCTCCACATGCGATCTTGGGTTTACCCCAATCGCAAACTCCACTTCACCCTTGAACCATGCGCTCATTCATGAGCCGGTTCACTTGAATTTGGTTCAATAACCAAATAAACCAAGCCATAAGTCCAGATCACATTAAAACCCTAAGGTATTTGATCTGACCGTTCATCTCCTGATGCTCTTGATCTCACCGATCCAGCATCCATTCTCTCAATCGAAGCTTACCGATCTCAAGCCCTAATCAATCAAACATGATCAGACTAGATCTCGCTTACAATCAGAGATTAATTCCCTTTAAACTGAATCAGAACAATTCAGTCCACACGATCTGACTTAAGTAAGTCATATCATCAAATTGTGCGACCCTGAGGGTTTCCTTTAAATGTCGGTAACGATAACTCACGTTATCACGATCAGTGAGGGGTATCTAGCAACACATCACTGTCTCCCGATATAAAGGAAAGAGTCTTCCAAGACTACACCCAAACCATAGCACAAGTGTGAATCAACTTCACAAGGCATACATGTTTCCTTTGCCACTGGATGTTCTTATTGGACAAGCCTGTCAAGCTTGTAACTCCAATATGATGAGCATGATTAGATCAGATGAACAAAGTCACCTGGGTATGGCCATACACTTTCTCAATCATCTCATCCAGGGGGGCCCTTTAGAACATCACACTCCTTAAACAAGGAGACGGCAATCCTTTGTCTATCACTAGTGCCCTAACCTGACTCAAGCTCACCATCCAAGATAGTCTATAATCATTATGTTTCAAATGATATTGAACTACCTCAAAACAATGACAATCATCATTTAGAAACACAAGTGATCTCAAGTCAGAGGAAATGTGCCACTTGATACAATCAAGGAATATTCACATTGTGACAAGCAATTGAATATCCTAGTAGGGTCTGTCCAGTACATCCAATGTACCCATGAGTCTACATCTTATTCCATGCTCGAAGCATCCTATAAGATTAGAACACATATTAGTCTTAACCATATCAAGGCTGTCTCATGTTCACCAAGATATATCGACTAAGGACTTAACTGCATGTCAGCCTAGCTGAACAGCTTTGAGACATTATTCAGAAGAACATATATATATTGCAGCAGACAATGTAGCAACCTGAATAATAACCATGCCTTTATAAACATAAGAGTTTATTACATGATACTGATACAATCCCAAGGCCTCAAACATTAGCCTTAAGGGCATACCCCAACACCAGCCCATACACCAGTCTCACATGTACCAAAGCTGTCCCATATCTGCTAAGGTACCTTGTCTGGGGATAGCTTATGAGAATGGATCCAATCCAAACTCCTGGGACATTATTTATGCAACTCAATACATCAACGCAGGTAGAGAAGTCTGCATAATAACGACCATGCCTATATAAAGAGTAATAGTTCTATCAAAGTACATTCAACCAATGCCTGACCATGTCCACACATTGGTCTTTAGGGCATATACACCAACAGTGAACCCGGCGGGGTTCGCCCGTGATTTTTTCTAAAGGAATTTTGGCAGAAGACTACAGTAAACTTCACCACCTGGTGAACCTGACGGGGTTCGCCAGTGATTATTTCTCGATGAAACTATACAGAAGACTTCACCACCAGGTGAACCCGGTGGGGTTCACCCATGATTTCGACTGAGGCATCTGACCTCTTCTCGGATTTCCTTCGATTTTGAAGCCTACATATGTCCAAATTTGGCAAGTGAGCACATTTTGGAAAGCTTATTGAAAGGCGAATCCATAGAATATAAAAGCCTCTCTGAAACATCCTAATTGAAGAGAAATTGATGCACAAGTGGATGGAGGTGATGAAAAGCGGCGACAATGTGTTCTTGAGGCGATTTTGCAAGATTGGATCATTGAAGCATCATGATTCTGGGAGATTGGCTTCGGTTTACCTTCTCCTCCTTCTCAGAAACGTTTGCTTGTTGTTTTCCTATCTTTATAGAGAGATTTTTGAGTGTTTTTATGGAAACTGTGGCCTAAAACCTATTTTAGGGCTTGGTTGAAACCCGCTAACAACTTTTGATTGCAAACGTATTTCAATATTGTTATTTGGATTTTTGTGTGAGCATATTTTACTTTGTTGTACGTATTTCATGATTTTAGCTTGGCCACGTATTATCATGTTTTAATCGGCACGATTCGTACCGAGAGGAGGATCGTTACGCTGGAACCCCTTAGTAAAACTTATGAACCCATGACACGAGAGTGCTTGGTTTTCACTCAAGGATTCCATAACCTTCCACATAATGCATAGGGTTTATTTAAAATGATCCACCGCGAGAGTAGGAGAATGTTCTAGATAAAGACCGAGGTGTACCACCGAGAGGGGGGCATCTTGCACCCTAGGGATATGTATCTTATGCAAAAATTATGAATCCATGTAATAGATCTTTTTAAACACAATTAGAATCGTTAGTGGGGTGGATACAAAAGCCTTGATCTCTCTCATATATATACTCTCCCTGTAGTTGCTTTGATTTCTTGCTCTTAGATAATCGGCATTAAAACATTGCTTCGAATTGCTTAGCTATTGGAACTTAGACTTTCTAGTACTTAATCTTGTTCCCTACAGCTTCGACAACCTTTTATATTACTGTGACATAACCATGCACTTGCGGGACGTGTCATCTACTCGAAAAGCTTGCTTTTTCTCTCTCGCTCATCAAAGTTTTCAAACAAAAACACACTTTGAATCATTTAGCTATAGATCGGCCATGTAATCGATAGTTGATCGCGAGATCCTCATTGATAATGATCTTTATTTTTTACTTCAATAAAACTGTGCACTTACGGTTGCATCAGTAGCCGCCCCATAGAATCCTTACCCCATAGAGATTAGAGCAATCACTCAATCCAAGCCTCACATAATATCCTATGTGTGATGCCCTGGGTAAACTGGGGTTATACCCCAGCCCTTCCTATGGACTCATCGGGGTATGAGTAGGGATGGATGGCTTGACTGGAGTTAGGCTTGAAGGGAAGGGAAGCCTAGTAGAAGTGCTAGGTTGCTAACCACTGTGTTAGGATGTTTTGCAGGTACATGACATCACACTCTATCCTTGGGCTAGGCCTGGGGGTGCTTCGGAGTTTCTGTGAGCATGGTTAACTTAACCATGGTTAGCTTAACCATGGTCGACTTAACCATGGTCAGGAGCAGAAAACTTGGACTCGATTAGGGTTCAATTCAGAGGTCCATGGGCTGATCTATGCGGCTAGGACTTAGATGGAATTAATTGGTTTGTTTAATTTAAGTGGCACATGCTTTGCACATGCTAACTTAAGTTAACATCCAATAAGATTCAAATTGAGGATCCAATAAAACAAGACATGGATTCACATCCAATTGGCTTGGCGAATTGGATCTTGGGCGAGTGGAGCTTGGCGGGTTGGATCCCCTTGAGTGAACCCGATCCAACATGAAGATTCAAATTGGTGAGTTCCCTTTGGCAGCTTCAACCTAATCCACACGCTCAAGGCTAAGGCGACACCGTGTTGGAGGTGACAAGGGCTTTGGCGATTTCTTCCTTAGAGGCAAGGAAGAACACTTGAAGAGGAGCGGCATTGCTTTGGTGAGTCGTTTGAGGCAAGGGCTTCATCACCGGCAGCTTCATCCTCTTCATCATCTTCACCGGCAGCACCTTGTGGTGAGCGGCACCTTGCTGTCCACTTGGTGTTCTTGGTGACATTGTGCTTGGAGGAAAGCACAAGGACGGCAACATCATCTACAACCACGTAGAGGGGCGACTCTAGGGTTGGACCTCAAGAGCTTGCTCTTGAGGAGATTTGGAGTGTTCGGCCACCTTGAGGGAAAGAGGTTGTGCACCTTGTTCATAGCTTGTTTGGTATAAACCCTAACTCTATTGTATGAACGATTGATAGTTGATGTTTTATATTTGATTGTGTTCCTCTACCCGAGTTTGGGAGAGACACCTTTCATACCCGAGAGTTCATCTTGGTGTGAGTCCTTCTTGATTCGGCTTTACGGGTTTAGGTTAGAGTGGGCGCAAGCATTGTGCTTGTCTTGCTCTAATCTCGCTGTGTAGTTGATATTTGTCTTAGGACTAAGCAGGCCGGTAGTTGATATATCTTAGGGTTTGAGCATGTGTCTAGTGCTCTTTGATCTCTGATAGATCACCCCTGCCAGCGTGTGTTATCTGCCAGCGATTCTTGTGAGTTTCAGGATGCTTGCCAAGGTGTGCAAAGCTGTTAGGGGAAGAAGCAGTGCCTAACCCGCCACCTTGGATCTGTATTGTGCTTCTGTGAGTTTCGGCCATCATTAGCTGGAGGAGCTCAGGGGCGCAGTTTTATTAGGCAGAGTTAGGTTGAGTTCTGACGCTGACCGACGATCCGTTATCGCGCTAGTTATTCACATTTCCGCATAGTTCATTTATAGGAGTGTTGGCTGACATCTTACACAGAGGTGTGTAAGTTGTGCCATCACGACCCAGTTTTAGGCGTGAAAAATTGGGGCGTGACAATTGGCATCAGAGCCCAGAGTTCAGCGGATTTCAGCAGAGTTCACCGAAGTTGCTGGATTTCAGAGTTGGGATGTTTGATTACCGTTTGGGGATTGCATACATCGGTGCCTAGCACCGGGGCGTAGTTCCTTTGTATTCTTACTAATCGATCAGTTCCGGCCAGACTGAGTATTCTTCCAGTAGTTCCAACAGTTTTTCAGAGATTTCTCCTAGGACTAGGAGTATGGCGCAGTTCGAGGAGAGGTTCTCGAGACTGGAGACCGCTCTGGGTCTTGAGGAGGACGCAGAGTGGCAGGGAGATCCACTTCCTGAGTGTAGGGAGACCTTGATGGGGGTATTTCATCTCTTTGTGGAGGAGACGCAGGGTCAGTTGGCCAGCATGGCGCATTCTTTGGAGACAGCCATGGGGGAGGTCACTGCTTTGAGGTTGGCGGTAGCGCAGGTGGCTTCCCAGCCACCCACACCTATGGCACCACCACCAGTTCACCCAGTCATATGCCATGTTCCTGAGCCATCCACCTTCACAGGTGCGAGAGTGGCAAAGGAACTGGAGAATTTCATATTCGACATGTAGCACTATTTTAGGGCAACCGGCGTTATTGATGTAGACCGGGTAGAGGTTTGTGCATCCTATCTCAGAGGGGATGCCAAACTATGATGGAGGACCCATGTTGCCCCTAGGATAGAGGGGGACACTCTAGAGATCCCAGATTGGGAGGCCCTGAAGATTGAGATCAGGACTCAGTTCAGACCCACGAACACATTGTTCAGTGCTCGCATGGCCATCAAGAATCTGAGACACACTGGATCTGTGAGAGAGTATGTGAAGTAGTTTGCTTCACTCTTCTTGGAGGTACCCAACATGCATGAGGAGGAGAAGTTTCACACCTTTATTGGCGGTTTACAGGAGTGGGCACTCCTGGAGTTGCAGAGGAAGGGTGTGACAACTTATAGAGAGGCAGTGTGTGCAGCAGATTCTCTTGTGGACTTGAGAGGTTCAAGATCCACAGCAGCAAAACCCTCTACTTCTTCACCATAGAGGCGGCCATCTAGGTCGAGCCATCAGAAGAAGGCCATCCTCAACTAGAAGGGCAAAGGCAAGGCGGCGGCGCACCAGGCTCATCAGAAGAAGACTTTTCAGCAGCAGAAGAAGGTTCAGCCTGGCGCCAAAGGAGGTTTACAGTGTTTTATCTGTAGTGGGCCGCATATGATGAGGGATTGTCCTACTAGGAAGAAGATTGCTTCCTTGGTGGCAACAGATGAGGAGAAGGGACAGGAAGACCGGGGATGTGCTTCTGTAAATCCACTTGTGATTGCAAACATTAGTGCTAGGTCTTCACCCTTAATGTATGTGGATTTATTCCTGAATGATGTTTAGATTGTAGCTATGGTTGACACTAGAGCTACTCACCTATTTGTTTCAAATAGGGTGAAAGAGCAACTAAAGTTGAAGACAATGCAGTGTACAACAAGTGTCAAGACAGTAAATGCAGATCCTAGGAAGGCATCAGGAGTTTCTTATGACGTGCCTGTGAGATTGGGACCCTAGTCAGGGTGGGTACATGCTATGGTGACAGCCCTGGATGATTTTGATGTCATAGTAGGGATGGACTTCCTTCGGCGTGCCAAAGCAATTCCCATGCCCAATCTGAATGGGTTGCAAATTGTTGATGAGAGATCACCTTGTTTTCTCCCTTGCCACACTGGGGCTAAGGTTGAGAAAAAACAACAAGGGCAAAGAAGTGATTGCAGCTTCTGTCGTTGCAAAGCGACTTCGGCGAGGAGAGACTACATATTTGGCACATGTCAGAGTTGTAGAGGATCTTCCCCAGATTGCTTCTAGACCAGAGCAGTAGAGAGGACATAGGGGAGGCTTGATCACCCTTCCTAGTTCTAGCCGTGAGATGCAGGAGGTGAGTTTTGGGGCGGCGAAGCTCACTTTGGGTTAGAGGATTCAGCAGTTGCCTGCACCTATTGGGGGCTTGTTATAGGAGTTTTCAGATGTAGTGCCACCTGAGATGCCCAAGGTGTTACCACTTAGGAGGGACATCGACCATGCTATTGAGCTGGTTTCAGGAGTAGTTCCACCAGCACAGCCACCATATAGGATGCCTCCTTCTGAGCTAGCTGAGCTGAGGAGACAGCTAGATGATTTGCTAGAGTTTGGGTATATTCAGCCATCCAAAGCACCATACGGAGCACCAGTCCTATTCCAGAAGAAGAAGGATGAAAGCATTAGGATGTGTGTGGACTACAGGGCACTCAATAAAGTGACAGTGAGAAACTCATATCCGATTCCCTTGATCCATGACTTCATTGATCGCCTTGTGCATGCCAAGGTCTTCACTAAGCTAGACCTTCGATCTGGAAATTGGCAGGTGAGGATTGCAGAGGGGGATGAGCCCAAGACTACATTTTTTACTCGATATGGGAGTTATGAGTTCCTGGTCATGCCATTTGGGCTAACGAACGCTCCAGCTACGTTCTGTAACTTGATGAACAACATTCTTTATCCATTCTTGGATAAGTTTGTTGTGGTCTACTTGGATGATATTGTGATATATTCTAGTAGCTTGGAGGAGAATATGGAGCATATGAGACAGGTCTTGACAGTGCTGAGGGAGAGCCAGCTATATCTTAAGCTGGAGAAGTGCGATTTTGCCCAGCTAGAGGTGGAGTTCTTAGGGCATATTGTTGGTTCAGGACAGGTCCGCATGGACAGAGAGAAGGTTCGGGCCATTGAGGAGTGGCCATCACCTTCATCTGTTAGCACTCTGAGGTCCTTCTTAGGACTTGCTAACTTTTACAGGCGCTTCATAGAGGGCTACTCTAGGATTGTAGCGCCATTGACAGACCTTCTGAGGAAGGATGTAGCCTGGTGTTAGGAGGCCAAGCACCAAGAGGCTTTTGACAAGCTAAAGTTGCAGGTAACTTCAGAGCCTATTCTCAGACTCCCAGATTTTTCCTCACCCTTTGAGGTACACACAGATGCCTCAGACCGAGCTTTGGGAGGAGTTTTGGTCCAAGAGGGCAGGCCAGTGGCTTATGAGAGCAGGAAACTGAAGAATGTTGAGATCAATTACTCTGCTCATGAGAAAGAAATGCTAGCAGTGGTGCATTGCTTGAGGTTATGGAGAGTGTACTTGCTGGGGAGCAAGTTCACTGTGAAGACAGATAATGTGGCTAATACATTTTTTCAGACCCAGAAGAAGCTTTCGGCGAGGCAAGCCAGGTGGCAAGAGCAGCTTGCCGAGTTTGACTTTTCTTAGGAGCATAAGGCAGGGCGCATTCATCATGTCCCAAATGCATTAAGTAGAATTACTATTGTTTCTCACTGTTGTGCTATGTCCTATTCTCAGAATAAGATTGTTGGTTTGATCAGGGATTCAGCATTGGCAGATTGGTCCTATGAGAAGTTGGTGTCACAGATTAGGATGGGAGTGTTGGGGTATGCCCTTAAGCCTAATGTTTGAGGCCTTGGGATTGTAACAGTATCATTTGTATAAACTTATATGTTTATAAAGGCATGGTTGTTATTCAGTTAGCTACATTGTCTGCAGCAATATATATGTTCTTCTGAATAATGTCTCAAAGCTGTTCAGCTGGGCTGACATGCAGTTAAGTCCTTAGTCGAGATATCTTGGTGAACATGAGACAGCCTTGATATGGTTAAGACTAATATGTGTTCTAATCTTATAGGATGCTTCGAGCATGGAATAAGATGTAGACTCATGGGTACATTGGATGTACTGGACTGACCCTACTAGGATGTTCAATTGTTTGTCACAATGTGAATAATCCTTGATTGCAACAAGTGGCACATTTCCTCTGACTTGAGATCACTTGTGTTTCCTAAATGATGATTGTCATTGTTTTGAGGTAGTTCAATATCATTTGAAACATAATGATTATAGACTATCTTGGATAATGAGCTTGAATCAGGTTAGGGCACTAGTGATAGACATAGGATTGCCGTCTCCTTGTTTAAGGAGTGTGATGTTCTAAAGGGGCCCCCCTGGATGAGATGATTGAGAAAGTGTATGGCCATACCCAGGTGACTATGTTCATCTGATCTAATCATGCTTGTCATATTGGAGTTACAAGCTTGACACGCTTGTCCAATAAGAACATCCAGTGGCAAAGGAAATATGTATGCTTAGTGAGTTGAATTCACACTTGTACTGTGGTTTGGGTGTAGTCTTGGAAGACTCTTTCCTTTATATCGGGAGACAGTGATGTGTTGCTAGATACCCCTCACTGATCGTGATAACGTGAGTTATCGTTACCGACATTTAAAGGAAACCCTCAGGGTCGCACAATTTGATGATATGGCTTACTTAAGTCAGATCGTGTGGACTGAATTATTTGGGTTCAGTTTAAAGGGATTTAATCTTTGATTGTAAGTGAGATCTGGTCTGATCATGTTTGATTGATTAGGGCTTGAGATCGGTAAGCTTCGATCGAGAGAATGGATGCTAGATCAGTTAGATCAGGAGCATCAAGAGATCGACGGTCAGATCAAGAACCTAAGTGTTTATTATGGTCTGGACTGGTTGCTTGGTTTATTTGGTTATTGAACCAAATTCAAATGAACCGGCTCATGGATGAGCGCTTGGTTTAAAGAATAGAGAGGAAAAATGCGATTGGTTCGAAATGCATGAACACATGATCGCATGAAAGAGTAAGTTGGCTATTTTTAGCAACCACGCCTCCATGTCTTGTGTGGAGCGCATCTCTTGTCGCCTCACTTCTATTCCCGTCGCCTTCTCTCGTGTGGAACCTCTGCTTCACGCTTTTGAAGAGTCGAGGACTAAGCAAGCAAGTTTCTCTCATTCCCTCCATAGGAAGGACTCCTTGAAGATTTGCTAGCACAAAGTTGCCAAGGAAGTAGTCGCCTTCTCATTGTGTGTGTCATCTAAGGAGAAGAGGCACTTGCGTCTTTGATTCCAAGACACCATCAAACCGATGGCAATGGTATGGTCCTATCTCTTGTGCAATCGGTTTTAAGTTGATTATAATGCATGCATCAAAAGATCCTAGAAACCCCCTTTCCGCTGCTTAAAAGAAAAATACATGCGCCTATCTAGGGTTTCGCCCCCTTTGTTAGGGGATCATTCAATTGGTATCAGAGCCATTGTTTGCATGTTTCTATGATTGCTTAAAATATTGTGATCCATGTATGCGGATATATAAGTATGCTTAGATCTATAACATGCGCATATTAGATGTTTCATAAGAAAAGTGTTTCATGTTACATTCTTATGTTGGCGCATGTTCTTGGCGCATTTTTGTATGTTTTCTTAAAACTTATATTACATGCGCGATTCACCTTATATCTAAGGCGCCTACTTTAAACCCTTAGATGGGTTATTAGGGTTGAAATCTCAGTCTAGTCAAGATCCAATTAGTCTGATCAGATTATCTGACAGCCTTGATGGGTCGACCAGATGGCACCTGTGCGAAAGCACAAGGTGGCTATAAGTCGACTGCAGACAGGCGTGTAGCGATGTCTGGTTGAGACAACCTATGAACGCACATGAGTTAGGCCCGGGCTCACGCCCGCTTGCCAGACCTCAGTGTGGTCGTTCAGCCCTTGGCGCATGCATGGTTGGCCTTTTGGTCGACTCAAGTCAGTTAGGACTTGGTGCATGAAAGGGCAGTGGATCTGACTAGATCTGATGAGTGGATCCCTAGTAATGGACCATTGTAAGGTAGTAGGGCAAATAAGGAAAATTAAAATTGATCCCAAGGGGTTTTCGAAATTTAATTTTCATGAATGGATCACATGTTGATTGATGCATATGTATGTTTATTTAATCTTATGTGGGCTGCCCGTGTTTTAATGTGTGCTGTGCTGGGGCCTGCGTGCCTGGTTAATTTTGTAAATTAATTTTTATATTGTGATCTGCGCATCACATTGCATTTAATTTATAAAATGTAATTGACCTGCGAGTCAACCTTGTCTAGATAGATTAATTTGTAAATTAATCAGACAAGAGCACAGAGCACATTTGGCAGAGGCGCATGCAGCAGAGGCTTGACCAGGTGGGAGGTCTAGGGTTCGACCCTAGGACCAGGCGCATTTACCTGGTGGGCGCACCTGAGCTGCAGATGGCGCTTGGGCCCTGGTTTGGGCCAGATGAGCAGCAAAAGCCCCATGAAGAAAAGCAAGTGAAGACTTAAGTTCTTAAGGTCTTACTAGGGCTATGGGCTTTTACCACATAAGATTCATGCTTTCTTTTATTGTTTAAAAAGTAGAACAGCATGATTTATTTATCTTCTGCTATCACCATAGGAATTGCATGATAGCGAAGAAGATAAAAGACCGTTAAAATCCAACGCTAAAATATCAAGCTCGTATGCCTTCTGACGCGAAACCTCACTGTTCTGATTATCGTTGGAGCCGTGTTGTACCTGAAAGAAACCCTTATTAAGGGGGTGAAACCCTAAACATGCGCATCTAGCAAGCATGACGGAAAGAGGGTTTCTAAAAGATCGTATATGACAACCATATGATCAACTTGAAGCTATGAGTTTAGATCTATACCATAGCCATAGATTGGAGGTCGGCTTGGAAGAAGAGAGCAACTTTGATCTCCTCCAAAAGTTCACACACAAAGGCGATGAAGACTCCCAACTTGCGCACCTCTTGTGCTAGCAAAAGTGCCAAGATGTCAATGATCGAGTGTAGGGAAGAGATGAAGACTTTCTTTTGCTTGGCCGGTTCCTCCTCTTCTCGTCAACACCCTCACTTGCTCGAGAGCAAAAATCGTTTCACCAAAAACCAGAGAGAGGTGTAACCGAAAAACATTAGGGAGACTTCAAGCCATGAACGCATATGCGTTTTCATTTTGGAACTTTCCAAAAATGGCAACCATTAAGAGTATGCGTTCATGCGTTCATGTCTCCATGAACCAAACGCAACTCCTTCTCCCTCTTGAACCATTCGCTCAACCCATGAGCCGGTTCAATACCCTTGGTTCAATAGCGAAACCAAATCAGCCCAAGCATTAAGTCTAGATCAAATTAGACCCCAAAGTCCAAGATCTGACCATTCATCATCTGACGCTTCTGATCGCATCGATCTAGCATCATCTCTCTCGATCGAAGCTTACCGATCTAAAGCCCTAATCAATCAAACATGATCAGACCAGATCTCACTTACAATCAGAGATTAAATCCCTTTAAACTGAACCGAAACAATTCAGTCCACACGATCTGACTTAAGCAAGCCATATCACCAAATTGTGCGACCCTAAGGGTTTCCTTTAAATGTCGGTAACGATAACTTTCGTTATCACGATCAGTGAGGGGTATCTAGCAACACATCACTGTCTCCCGATATAAAGGAAAGAGTCTTCCAAGACTACACCCAAACCATGGCACAAGTGTGAATCAAACTCACGAGGCATGCATGTTTCCTTTGCCACTGGATGTTCTTATTTGATAAGCATGTCAAGCCTGTAACTCCAATACGATGAGCATGATTAGATCAGATGAACACAGTCATCTGGGTATGGCCATACACTATCTCAATCATCTCATATAGGGGGGGGGGGCCCTTTAGAACATCACACTCCTTAAACAAGGAGACGGCAATCCTTTATCTATCACAAGTGCCCTAACCTGACTCAAGCTCACCATCCAAGATAGTCTATAATCATTATGTTTCAAATGATATTGAACTACCTCAAAACAATGACAATCATCATTTAGAAACACAAGTGATCTCAAGTCAAAGGACATGTGCCACTTGCTGCTTACAAGGATCATTCACATTGTGACAAGCAATGGAATATCCCAGTAGGGTCTGTCCAGTACATCCAATGTACCCATGAGTCTACATCTTATTCCATGCTCGAAGCATCCTATAAGATTAGCACACATATTAGTCTCAATCATATCAAGGCTGTCTCATGTTCACCAAGATATCTCGACTAAGGACATATAGCCTGTCAGCCTAGCTGAACAGCTTTGAGACATTATTCAGAAGTACACTTATTACAGCAGACAAGGTAACAACCTGAATAATAACCATGCCTTTATAAACACAAGAGTTTATTACATGATACTTATTACAATCCCAAAGGCCTCAAACATTAGCCTTAAGGGCATACCCCAACAATCTCCCACTTGCACTTAATCTAATGGTTGAGAAATCTCAAACCCATATTATTACAGTGCTGCTCATGCTTCTGCTGCGCCAGAGGCTTGGTAAGCGGGTCTGCCAGATTGTCATCTGTATGAACCTTGCATATTTTGATCTCGCCTCGATCAATGATCTCCCGGATCAAGTGAAACCGTCTCTGTATGTGCTTGGACTTCTGGTGCGACCGTGGTTCCTTTGCTTGTGCGATTGCTCCAGTGTTATCACAGAAGATAACCAAAGGATCAGCACTCGAAGGAACGACACCAAGTTCTCTCACGAACTTACGAATCCACACTGCCTCCTTGGATGCTTTCGAGGCTGCAACATACTCGGCTTCTGTTGTGGAATCAGCAACAGTTGACTGTTTGAAACTCTTCCACACCACAGCACCTCCATTCAAGCTAAAAACATAGCCTGATTGCGATCGGAAATCATCCTGGTCCGTCTGGAACGAAGCGTCAGTATATCCCTCTATACTGAGTTCTTCCTGACCACCATATATCAAGAACATATCTTTGGTCCTCCGCAGATATTTTATAATGTTCTTGACTGCAATCCAGTGCGCCATACCTGGATTACTTTGGAATCGACTGGTCACGCTTAACCCGTAAGCGACGTCTGGGCGAGTACACAACATCGCATACATAATGGACCCAATAGCCGAAGCATAAGGCGTATTGTCCATTTCATCTTTCTCAGTCTGTGTTTGTGGACACTGACTCTTCGAAAGATTCAGACCATGTCTGACTGGAAGATATCCACGTTTAGAATTCTCTAAATGGAATCTCTCCAGGACCTTATCGATGTAAGTACTCTGGCACAGCCCGAGAAGCCTCTTAGATCTATCCCGGTAGATCTTTACACCTAACACATAGGCTGCTTCTCCTAGATCTTTCATCTGGAAACATTTTCCTAACCATGCTTTAACAGCATGCAGTTCAGGAATATCATTTCCAATGATTAAGATATCATCGACGTAGAGGATTAGGAATGTAATTACGCTCCCACTAAACCTCTTATATACACACGGGTCATCCTCGTTCTTGATGAAACCAAACTCAGAGATTGATTCATCAAAACGAATATTCCAGCTCCTAGATGCTTGTTTCAATCCATAAATGGATTTCTTTAACTTGCATATTTTATGACGATCTGCTGGATTAGTGAAACCCTCAGGTTGTGTCATATACACATCCTCATCCAGATTTCCATTAAGGAAAGCTGTCTTCACATCCATCTGCCAGATCTCATAATCATAATATGCTGCTATCGCGAAAAGAATCCGAATAGACTTAAACATGGCTACAGGTGAGAAAGTTTCATCATAATCTATCCCGTAGATTTGTTTGAAACCTTTCGCAACTAGCCTGCCTTTATAGGTAACCACGTTACCATCCATGTCAATCTTCTTCTTGAAGATCCATTTACAGCCTATAGGGATTACTCCCGGAGGCGGATCAACCAAATCCCAGACTTGGTTATCTGACATGGAGTCCATCTCGGCTCGCATAGCATCAAGCCATCTAGCTGACTCCGGTCCACTGACCGCATCCGCATAAGTTAGGGGTTCATCATTATCAATGATGTAGACTCCGTCATAGCGCTCAGGCTGTCGACGGATCCTTCCCGATCTTCGCGGTTCCCGTGTTATCTGAGCCTCAGGTTGTTCAATAACCTGATCCACTGGCTCAGGCTCATCCAACTGAGCTTGACTACTTTGTCCTTCCTTTGGATTTTCATCCAGCTTTATTTCTCTCCCACTGGCCTCTTGCAGAAGAAACTCCTTCTCAAGGAATATGGCCGTCCGAGCAACAAAAACTTTGTTCTCCTTGGGATCGTAGAAATAATAACCCTTAGTTTCCCTAGGGTAACCGACAAAGATGCATTTGTCAGATCTGCTCTCTAGTTTCCCAGAGGCGAGCTTTTTGACATAAGCCTCGCAACCCCAGATCCTGATAAATGTCAAGCTTGGCTGTTTCCCATACCATAATTCATATGGCGTCATTGAAACTGCCTTAGATGGCACTCGGTTTAGTACCTTTGCAGCTGTTTCCAGTGCAAAACCCCAAAAGGAGTATGGAAGTGTAGCCTGACTCATCATAGAACGAACCATATCAAGTAACGTTCTATTTCTCCTCTCGGACACACCATTCCATTGCGGTGTTCCTGGCGGAGTGAGCTGTGAGATAATCCCACACTCTTTCAGATAGTCAGTAAACGCATGACTTAGGTATTCTCCACCTCGATCAGAACGAAGTGCCTTGATATTTCGGCCTAACTGATTTTGTACTTCATTCTTGAACTCTTTGAACTTGTCAAAAGATTCACTTTTATGTCTCATTAAATAGACATACCCATACCTACTGAAATCATCAGTAAAGGTAATGAAGTACTGATAGCCACCTCTGGCATGTTTACTAAATGGCCCACACACATCACTGTGTATAAGGTCAAGTAAACCTGAAGCCCTTTGACCTTTCTTAGAAAAAGGTGACTTCGTCATTTTACCCATTAAACAAGCTTTGCATGTATCAATCTCCTTATAGGAGAATGATCCCAGCAGTCCATGATCATGCAACCGCTTAATGCGCTTCTCGTTTATATGGCCTAAACGACTGTGCCATAGCAAGGTGCTGTCATCAGCATACTTGGCTTTCTTATTATCAATGTTTTGTATAGAATTTTCCATGTCCAACATGAATAACCCATTGTTAATTGAACCAGTTCCATACACAATATTATCTAGAGATAAAACACACTTTGAAATATTGCATTCAAAGGCAAATCCTTTCCTGACAAGAGCAGGAATAGAGATAATATTCTTCGTGATACTTGGTACAAAATAACAATTGTTTAATTCCAATACAATGCCAGATGGTAAAGAAATGAAATAGTCTCCTACAGCAACAGCAGCAACCCGTGCCCCATTTCCAACTCGTAGGTCTACCTCATGCTGTCCCACCTGTCTTCTTCTCTTGAGTTCCTGTACATTTGAACAAATGTGAACTCCACATGCAGTGTCCAACACCCATGAAATAGAAGAAGAAGATAACATGACCTCAGTCACATATATACCTGAGCCAGAAGCGATGCTTCCCCTCTTATCTCCTTGGAGCGCTTTACAGTCCTTTTTCCAGTGACCCAGCTGGCCACAGTGGAAACACCTGTTATCCTTCGACCGCTTCACCTTCTGTTTCAGAGCCTTGCTGTAATTCTTGACAGGGGCCTTGCCCTTCTTCCCCTTCTTCTTGTTCCTAGAAGGAACCATCAAGACAGAGGTTGAAGGCTTACCCTTCAGAGTTTCCTCAGTTGTCAAGAGCATATTCAACAGCTCTGCCGGTGTACAATCGATTTTGTTCATATTAAAATTAATGATGAACGCATCGAAAGAGGGCGGGAGAGACTGCAGAATAATATCAACAGCAAGCTTCTGGTTGACGGTATGCCCCAGTTTCTCCAGAGCCTCCTTGTTCCCAATCATTTTGAGCACGTGAGCTCCCACTGGGCTCCCCTCAGCTAGTTTGCTCTGAAAGAAGAGCTTTGTCAGATTATAGCGTTCTGTCCTCGCCTGTGCAGCATACAGCATCTTGAGGTTCGCTATAATCTCTATAGCCGACATATCCTCATGCTAACGCTGCAGCGGTGGCGTCATAGACGCAAGCATCAGGCAAGCGACATCAATGCTATCATTGACGTGCTTTTCATAGGCATCCCGAACCGCCCTTGCGGCGTTCGGAGCGGGCTGCGGCGGTATCGCCGTCTCGAGGACATACAGTTTCCTCTCTGCCTTAAGAACGATCTTAAGGTGTCCAAACCAGTCAGAGAAGTTCGGCCCAGCAAACTTCTCCCTTTCCAGTAGGGATCGCACATTGAAGCTCATGGTGTTCGTTGCTGCAGTTATCTACAACAATGCAAGAACAGCAAGGTTAGTATCAATGTTCAGAATCAATCCAGGACTTAAGAAAGATTCTTTTCTCACTATTTTGTCTGACTGAAAAATCCAGTAAACAGTCCGAAAGAGTAACACTCTTTTAGTGAGATGGGATCCAGATTTCATACTTGGTCTCCGCGTCCCGCTCAGGCGAGATAAGATGCACAGAGATGACAAGCACTAATTTCTGGTAGGCTGTCCCAGCCAATCGCCAACCCGTGCGATTCCCCTTCATCTGGGCAATCCAGCAGACTGTGCCAACTGAGTTGGTACAACACAGTCTCTGATCCCACAGATGGCTGCCTCCATGTGCTACCATATGCGCCACATATGTAGCCTACATGGTCAAGCTGACCTGACCTACTCCCTGGACCACCACGTGCTATGCTGAGCAACAAGAAGGGATAAATCCCTACTCTGTAACACGCAGGTGTAATCGCGCACCGTCTGAAGATAGATGGACGTGCCCACTGAGTGGGTTCAACACGGCTCCAACGATAGTCAGAACAGTGAGGTTTCGCGTCAGAAGGCATTACGTGCTTGATATATTAGCGTTGGATTTTAACGGTCTTTTATCTTCTTACTATCAGGCATATCCTATGGCTATAGCAGAAGATAAACACATGCAATTCTAATTATATAAGCAATAAATAGAAAGCATGATCTTATGTGGTAAAAGCCCATGAACCCTAGAAAGACCTTAATTCTACTTAAGTCTTCACTTGAGCTCTTTTGCATCTCATCTGGTCCAACCCAGGGCCCTAGCGCCAAGAGCACCTCAGGTGCGCCACCAGGTGAATGCCCATCTAGGATGTGTGCCTTTATGCTCTTGTCTAATCAAAAACATTTTGATCTATCTAGACAAGCTTTGACTCGCAGGTCAATTATACAATAAATTAATAAAAAAATGTGATTCGCAGATCACAATAATATTAACTTGTAATTTACCAGGCACGCAGGCCCCAGCACAGCACACATTAGGGCAACCCACATAAGATTAAATAAACAAGCATATGGTATCAAAACAACATGTGATCCATTCATGAAATTAAATTTTGAAAAACCCCATGGTATCAATTTTAATTTCCTTATGTGCTCTACAACCTTACAATGGTCCATTGATAGGGATCCACTCATCCATCTAGTCAGATCCTCTGCCCTTGCATGCACCGAGTCCTAACTGACCCGTGTTGACCTAATGGTCAACCATGCATGCGCCAAGGGCTGAACCACCCTCATGAGTTTTGGCAAGCGGGTGTGATCCCGGGCCTAACTCATGTGTGTTCAGTAGTTGTCTCAACCAGACCTCGCTACACGCCCTGGATGCAGTCGACCTATAGCCACCTCGTGCTTGCGCACAGGTGCTATCTGGTCAACCCATCTAGGCTGTCAGATGGTCTGATCAGACTAGTTGGATCTAACCTAGAAGATGCTTTCAACCCCATCAACCCATCTAAGGATTTATAGTAGGGGCACCTTAGATCTAAGTAGGCGCGCAAGATGTAAGTTTTATAAAACATCTAGAACATGCGCAAACAAACAAAACAACATGCTTCACTTGAGAACATAAGATATATCTCATATCTAGCATATTGATAACCCTTAGATCTAAGGGGGGTCCCCTTCAAGGGGGAGCACAAACTTTAGGGGGTCCCCTTCAAGGGGGAGCGCAAACTTCAGGGGGTCCCCTTCAAGGGGGAGCGCAAACTTCATGTAACCATGATACAAGCGCAAACATAGCCAATGTAAACCATGCATCATGAAAACAAAGCATCAAGTAAGCGCAACATGTATGGATCACAAACACTTCAAAGCAATCATATAGATCATATCGAAAGCCTAGCTCTGATACCAATTGAAAGAAACCCTTATTAAGGGGGTGAAACCCTAAACATGCGCATCTAGCAAGCATGACGGAAAGAGGGTTTCTAAAAGATCATATATGACAACCATATGATCAACTTGAAGCTATGAGTTTAGATCTATACCATAGCCATAGATTGGAGGTCGGCTTGGAAGAAGAGAGCAACTTTGATCTCCTCCAAAAGTTCACACACAAAGGCGATGAAGACTCCCAACTTGCGCACCTCTTGTGCTAGCAAAAGTGCCAAGATGTCAATGATCGAGTGTAGGGAAGAGATGAAGACTTTCTTTTGCTTGGCCGGTTCCTCCTCTTCTCGTCAACACCCTCACTTGCTCGAGAGCAAAAATCGTTTCACCAAAAACCAGAGAGAGGTGTAACCGAAAAACATTAGGGAGACTTCAAGCCATGAACGCATATGCGTTTTCATTTTGGAACTTTCCAAAAATGGCAACCATTAAGAGTATGCGTTCATGCGTTCATGTCTCCATGAACCAAACGCAACTCCTTCTCCCTCTTGAACCATTCGCTCAACCCATGAGCCGGTTCAATACCCTTGGTTCAATAGCGAAACCAAATCAGCCCAAGCATTAAGTCTAGATCAAATTAGACCCCAAAGTCCAAGATCTGACCATTCATCATCTGACGCTTCTGATCGCATCGATCTAGCATCATCTCTCTCGATCGAAGCTTACCGATCTAAAGCCCTAATCAATCAAACATGATCAGACCAGATCTCACTTACAATCAGAGATTAAATCCCTTTAAACTGAACCGAAACAATTCAGTCCACACGATCTGACTTAAGCAAGCCATATCACCAAATTGTGCGACCCTAAGGGTTTCCTTTAAATGTCGGTAACGATAACTTTCGTTATCACGATCAGTGAGGGGTATCTAGCAACACATCACTGTCTCCCGATATAAAGGAAAGAGTCTTCCAAGACTACCCCCAAACCATGGCACAAGTGTGAATCAAACTCACGAGGCATGCATGTTTCCTTTGCCACTGGATGTTCTTATTGGATAAGCATGTCAAGCCTGTAACTCCAATACGATGAGCATGATTAGATCAGATGAACACAGTCATCTGGGTATGGCCATACACTATCTCAATCATCTCATATAGGGGGGGGCCCTTTAGAACATCACACTCCTTAAACAAGGAGACGGCAATCCTTTATCTATCACAAGTGCCCTAACCTGACTCAAGCTCACCATCCAAGATAGTCTATAATCATTATGTTTCAAATGATATTGAACTACCTCAAAACAATGACAATCATCATTTAGAAACACAAGTGATCTCAAGTCAAAGGACATGTGCCACTTGCTGCTTACAAGGATCATTCACATTGTGACAAGCAATGGAATATCCCAGTAGGGTCTGTCCAGTACATCCAATGTACCCATGAGTCTACATCTTATTCCATGCTCGAAGCATCCTATAAGATTAGCACACATATTAGTCTCAATCATATCAAGGCTGTCTCATGTTCACCAAGATATCTCGACTAAGGACATATAGCCTGTCAGCCTAGCTGAACAGCTTTGAGACATTATTCAGAAGTACACTTATTACAGCAGACAAGGTAACAACCTGAATAATAACCATGCCTTTATAAACACAAGAGTTTATTACATGATACTTATTACAATCCCAAAGGCCTCAAACATTAGCCTTAAGGGCATACCCCAACAGTACCCACTCAGTGGGCACGTCCATCTATCTTCAGACGGTGCGGGATTACACCTGCGTGTTACAGAGAAGGGATTTATCGCTTCTCGTTGCTCAGCATAGCACGTGGTGGTCCAGGGAGTAGGTCGGGTCAGCTTGACCATGTAGGCTACATATGTGGTGCATATGGTAGCGCATGGAGGCAGCCATCTGTGGGGTCAGAGATTGTGTTGTACCAACTCAGTTGGCACAGTCTGCTGGATTGCCCAGATGAAGGGGAATCGCACAGGTAGGCGATTGGCAGGGACTGCCTACCAGAGATTAGTGCTTGTACTCTCTGTGCATCTTATCTCGCCTGAGCGAGACGCGGAGACCAAGTATGAAATCTGGATCCCATCTCACTAAAAGAGTTCTACTCTTTCGGGCTGTTTTGCTGGGTTTTTCAGCCGGATAAAATAGTGAGAAAAAGAATCTTTCTTAAGTCCTGATTGATTCTTGACATTGATACTGACCTTGCTGTTCTTGCATTGTTGTAGATTCCTGCAGCAACGAACACCATGAGCTTCAATGTGCGATCCCTACTGGAAAGGGAGAAGTTTGCTGGGCCGAACTTCTCAGACTGGTTCGGACACCTTAAGATCGTTCTTAAGGCAGAGAGGAAACTGTATGTCCTCGAGACGGCGATACCGCCTCAGCCCGCTCCGAACGCCGCAAGGGCGGTTCGGGAAGCCTATGAAAAGCACGTCAATGATAGCATTGATGTCGCTTGCCTGATGCTAGCGTCTATGACGCCACCGCTGCAGCGTCAGCATGAGGATATGTCTGCCATAGACATGATAGCAAACCTCAAGATGCTGTATGCTGCACAGGCGAGGACAGAACGCTATAATTTGACAAAGCTGTTCTTTCAGAGCAAACTGGCTGAAGGGAGCCCAGTGGGAGCTCACGTGCTCAAGATGATTGGGCACAAGGAGGCTCTAGAAAAACTGGGGCATACCATCAACCAGGAGCTTGCTGTAGACATTATTCTGCAGTCTCTTCCGCCTTCTTTCGATGCGTTCATTATTAACTTTAATATGAACAAAATCGATTGTACTCCGGCAGAGCTGCTGAATATGCTCTTGACTACTGAGGAAACTCTGAAGGGTAAGCCTTCAACCTCTGTCTTGATGGTTCCTTCGAGGAACAAGAAGAAGGGGAAGAAGGGCAAGACCCCTGTCAAGAGTTACAGCAAGGCTCTGAAACAGAAGGTTAAGCGGTCCAAGGAATACAGGTGTTTCCACTGTGGCCAGCTGGGTCACTGGAAAAAGGACTGTAAAGCGCTCCAAGGAGACAAGAGGGGAAGCCTTGCTTCTGGCTCAGGTATATATGTGACGGAAGTCATGGTTTCATCTTCTTCTATATCATGGGTGTTGGACACTGCATGTGGAGTTCACATTTGTTCAAATGTACAGGAACTCAAGAGAAGAAGGCAGGTGGGACAGCATGAGGTGGACCTACGAGTTGGAAAAGGGGCACGGGTTGCTGCTGTTGCTGTAGGAGACTATTTCATCTCTTTGCCATCTGGAATTGTATTAGAATTAAACAGTTGTTACTTTGTTCCCAGTATTACTAAGAATATTATCTCCATTCCTGCTCTTGTCAGGAAGGGATTTTCCTTTGAATGCAATATTTCAAAGTGTGTTTTATCTTTAGATAATATTGTTTATGCAACTGGTTCAATTAACAATGGATTATACATGTTGGACATGGAAAATTCTATACAAAATGTTGATATTAAGAAAGCCAAGAATGCTGATGACAGGGACTGCTGGGATCATTCTCCTATGAGGAGATTGATACATGCAAGGCTTGTTTAATGGGTAAAATGACGAAGTCACCTTTTTCTAACAAAGGTCAAAGGACTTCAGGTTTACTTGACCTTATACACAGTGATGTGTGTGGGCCATTTAGTAAACATGCCAGAGGTGGCTATCAGTACTTCATTACCTTTACTGATGATTTCAGTAGGTATGGGTATGTCTATCTAATGAGACATAAAAGTGAATCTTTTGACAAGTTCAAAGAGTTCAAGAATGAAGTACAAAATTAGCTAGGCCGAAATATCAAGGCACTTCGTTCTGATCGAGGTGGAGAATACCTAAGTCGAGAATTTACTGACTATCTGAAGGAGTGTGGGATTATCTCACAGCTCACTCCGCCAGGAACACCGCAATGGAATGGTGTGTCCGAAAGGAGAAATAGAACGTTACTTGATATGGTTCGTTCTATGATGAGTCAGGCTACTCTACCTTACTCCTTTTTGGGGATTTGCACTGGAAACAGCTGCAAAGGTACTAAACCGAGTGCCATCCAAGGCAGTTTCTAAGACGCCATATGAGTTATGGTATGGGAAACAGCCGAGCTTGACATTTATCAGGATCTGGGGTTGCGAGGCTTATGTCAAAAAGCTCGCCTCTGGGAAACTAGAGAGCAGATCTGACAAATGTATCTTTGTCGGTTACCCTAAGGAAACTAAGGGTTATTATTTCTACGATCCCAAAGAGAACAAGGTATTTGTTGCTCGGACGGCTATATTTCTTGAGAAGGAGTTTCTTCTGCAAGAGGCCAGTGGGAGAGAAATAAAGCTGGATGAGAATCCAGAGGAAGGACAAAGTGCGCAAGCACAGTTGGATGAGCCTGAGCTGGTAGAACAGGTTATTGAACAACCTGAGGCTCAGATATCACGGGAACCGCGAAGATCGGGAAGGATCCGTCGACAGCCTGAGCGCTATGACGGAGTCTACATCATTGATAATGATGAACCCCTCACTTATGCGGATGCGGTCAGTGGACCGGAGTCAGCGAGATGGCTTGAAGCTATGCGCGCCGAGATGGACTCCATGTCAGATAACCAAGTTTGGGATTTGGTTGATCCGCCTCCGGGAGTTATCCCTATAGGCTGTAAATGGATCTTCAAGAAGAAGATTGACATGGATGGTAACGTGGTTACCTATAAAGGCAGGCTAGTTGCGAAAGGTTTCAAACAAATCTACGGGATAGATTATGATGAAACTTTCTCACCTGTAGCTATGTTTAAGTCTATTCGGATTCTTTTCGCGATAGCTGCATATTATGATTATGAGATTTGGCAAATGGATGTGAAGACAGCTTTCCTTAATGGAAATCTGGATGAGGATGTGTATATGACACAACCAGAAGGTTTCACTAATCCATCGGATCGTCATAAGATATGCAAGTTAAAGAAGTCTATTTATGGACTTAAACAAGCATCTAGAAGCTGGAATATTCGTTTTGATGAATCAATCTCTGAGTTTGGTTTCATCAAGAACGAGGATGACCCGTGTGTATATAAGAGGTTTAGTGGGAGCGTAATTACTTTCCTAGTCCTCTACGTCGATGATATCTTGATCATTGGAAATGACATTCCTGAAATGCATGCCGTTAAGGCATGGTTAAGGAAATGTTTCCAGATGAAAGATTTAGGAGAAGCAGCCTATGTATTAGGTGTGAAGATCTACAGGGATAGATCTAAGAGGCTTCTCGGGCTGTGCCAGAGTACTTACATCGATAAAGTCCTGGAGAGATTTCATTTAGAGAATTCTAAAAGAGGATATCTTCCAGTCAGACATGGTCTGAATCTTTCGAAGAGTCAGTGTCCACAAACACAGACTGAGAAAGATGAAATGGACAATACGCCTTATGCTTCGGCTATTGGATCCATTATGTATGCGATGTTGTGTACTCGCCCAGACGTTGCTTACGGGTTAAGCGTGACCAGTCGGTTCCAAAGTAATCCAGGTATGGCGCACTGGATTGCAGTCAAGAACATTTTAAAATATCTGCGGAGGACCAAAGATATGTTCTTGATATATGGTGGTCAGGAAGAACTCAGTATTGAAGGATATACTGACGCTTCGTTCCAGTCAGACCAGGATGATTTCCGATCGCAATCAGGCTATGTTTTTAGCTTGAATGGAGGAGCAGTGGTGTGGAAGAGTTTCAAACAGTCAACTGTTGCTGATTCCACAACAGAAGCCAAGTATGTTGCAGCCTCGGAAGCATCCAAGGAGGCAGTGTGGATTCGTAAGTTCGTGAGAGAACTTGGTGTTGTTCCTTCGAGTGCAGATCCTTTGGTTATCTTCTGTGATAACATTGGAGCAATCGCACAAGCAAAGGAGCCACGGTCGCACCAGAAGTCCAAGCACATACAGAGACGGTTTCACTTGATCAGGGAGATCATAGATCGTGGCGAGATCAAAGTTTGCAAGGTTCATACGCATGACAATCTGGCAGACCCGCTTACCAAGCCTCTGGCACAGCAGAAGCATGAGAAGCACTGTAATAACATGGGTATGAGATTTCTCAACCATTAGATTAAGTGCAAGTGGGAGATTGTTGGGGTATGCCCTTAAGCCTAATGTTTGAGGCCTTGGGATTGTAACAGTATCATTTGTATAAACTTATATGTTTATAAAGGCATGGTTGTTATTCAGTTAGCTACATTGTCTGCAGCAATATATATGTTCTTCTGAATAATGTCTCAAAGCTGTTCAGCTGGGCTGACATGCAGTTAAGTCCTTAGTCGAGATATCTTGGTGAACATGAGACAGCCTTGATATGGTTAAGACTAATATGTGTTCTAATCTTATAGGATGCTTCGAGCATGGAATAAGATGTAGACTCATGGGTACATTGGATGTACTGGACTGACCCTACTAGGATGTTCAATTATTTGTCACAATGTGAATAATCCTTGATTGCAACAAGTGGCACATTTCCTCTGACTTGAGATCACTTGTGTTTCCTAAATGATGATTGTCATTGTTTTGAGGTAGTTCAATATCATTTGAAACATAATGATTATAGACTATCTTGGATAATGAGCTTGAATCAGGTTAGGGCACTAGTGATAGACATAGGATTGCCGTCTCCTTGTTTAAGGAGTGTGATGTTCTAAAGGGGCCCCCTGGATGAGATGATTGAGAAAGTGTATGGCCATACCCAGGTGACTATGTTCATCTGATCTAATCATGCTTGTCATATTGGAGTTACAAGCTTGACACGCTTGTCCAATAAGAACATCCAGTGGCAAAGGAAATATGTATGCTTAGTGAGTTGAATTCACACTTGTACTGTGGTTTGGGTGTAGTCTTGGAAGACTCTTTCCTTTATATCGGGAGACAGTGATGTGTTGCTAGATACCCCTCACTGATCGTGATAACGTGAGTTATCGTTACCGACATTTAAAGGAAACCCTCAGGGTCGCATAATTTGATGATATGGCTTACTTAAGTCAGATCGTGTGGACTGAATTATTTGGGTTCAGTTTAAAGGGATTTAATCTTTGATTGTAAGTGAGATCTGGTCTGATCATGTTTGATTGATTAGGGCTTGAGATCGGTAAGCTTCGATCGAGAGAATGGATGCTAGATCAGTTAGATCAGGAGCATCAAGAGATCGACGGTCAGATCAAGAACCTAAGTGTTTATTATGGTCTGGACTGGTTGCTTGGTTTATTTGGTTATTGAACCAAATTCAAATGAACCGGCTCATGGATGAGCGCTTGGTTTAAAGAATAGAGAGGAAAAATGCGATTGGTTCGAAATGCATGAACACATGATCGCATGAAAGAGTAAGTTGGCTATTTTTAGCAACCACGCCTCCATGTCTTGTGTGGAGCGCATCTCTTGTCGCCTCACTTCTATTCCCGTCGCCTTCTCTCGTGTGGAACCTCTGCTTCACGCTTTTGAAGAGTCGAGGACTAAGCAAGCAAGTTTCTCTCATTCCCTCCATACGAAGGACTCCTTGAAGATTTGCTAGCACAAAGTCGCCAAGGAAGTAGTCGCCTTCTCATTGTGTGTGTCATCTAAGGAGAAGAGGCACTTGCGTCTTTGATTCCAAGACACCATCAAACCGATGGCAATGGTATGGTCCTATCTCTTGTGCAATCGGTTTTAAGTTGATTATAATGCATGCATCAAAAGATCCTAGAAACCCCCTTTCCGCTGCTTAAAAGAAAAATACATGCGCCTATCTAGGGTTTCGCCCCCTTTGTTAGGGGATCATTCAATTGGTATCAGAGCCATTGTTTGCATGTTTCTATGATTGCTTAAAATATTGTGATCCATGTATGCGGATATATAAGTATGCTTAGATCTATAACATGCGCATATTAGATGTTTCATAAGAAAAATGTTTCATGTTACATTCTTATGTTGGCGCATGTTCTTGGCGCATTTTTGTATGTTTTCTTAAAACTTATATTACATGCGCGATTCACCTTAGATCTAAGGCGCCTACTTTAAACCCTTAGATGGGTTATTAGGGTTGAAATCTCAGTCTAGTCAAGATCCAATTAGTCTGATCAGATTATCTGACAGCCTTGATGGGTCGACCAGATGGCACCTGTGCGAAAGCACAAGGTGGCTATAAGTCGACTGCAGACAGGCGTGTAGCGATGTCTGATTGAGACAACCTATGAACGCACATGAGTTAGGCCCGGGCTCACGCCCGCTTGCCAGACCTCAGTGTGGTCGTTCAGCCCTTGGCGCATGCATGGTTGGCCTTTTGGTCGACTCAAGTCAGTTAGGACTTGGTGCATGAAAGGGCAGTGGATCTGACTAGATCTGATGAGTGGATCCCTAGTAATGGACCATTGTAAGGTAGTAGGGCAAATAAGGAAAATTAAAATTGATCCCAAGGGGTTTTCGAAATTTAATTTTCATGAATGGATCAATCCATTAGATCCATTAGATCCCACAAAAATAGGACTCTAATTAATTAATTAATTAGCCCCTATTTTATCTCACATGATTAATTAAAATCACATGAGGCATAGGTGCTAACCCTAGTCTAACTAGGGTTAAGCATGCGCCTGCCCTCTTCTTCTCCTTAAGCCCATTAAGCCCAACTTTTCAATGGGCCCAGCCCAATGTCCATTATGCATGTTAACCAAGCCCTTGGATCCAATCCAATTTAACCTAAGGTCAAATTAGCCTAACCATGGTTAATATGCCGTAAATGGAAGTTGGCCCTAATAAATTTCTTCCATCTCATCAGGCCCATTGGCGCTGATGAAATCTCCAAAATAGATCTGAGTTATCTAATAACTCGATCATAAGGCTTCCCGATCAATGCGAGAACTCGAGTATCAAGGTGTGCAACCCTGTAGGTTCCTCTGACGTTGGCAATGCTGACCTATGGTCACCACAAGCAGTGAGTGGCACCTAGCAGTGCATCGCTGCTACCCAAGTCATCGGAATGGATATCGACATCGACATCCCCATCATCGCAACTAGGTATAGATGCATTACAGTCTCTTTGCCGAACTGATATCCGATTGGTCAAGTGTGTCACCACTTGTTTTTGTCCAAACTCATGGCTTTGACTAAATCGGGTCTAACCTGGGTATGGCCATACACTTTCAGTCATAAAACCATAGAGGAGCTCCATGGATATCATGCTTCCATTAGGAAGAGGCAAATCCTATGTCTGTGCATTGACCTTCTCATATGGGTTGTGATATGCCCAATGACAACCATTATTACCTCCCAACTACGGCAAGGTGTTAGGTTGTATCAAAGCATATCCCTAACCATGTAGAATGGCCAATGACCTCAAGTCAAGGGATCAATGCATCTCCTATCACTTGTGAGAATAACTCGTGACACCAAATTATTGCCTCACAGTGGGTCGGTCTAGTATATCCACCACTGATATACCCATATGCCTGCGTTAGCACCTCGTGCCTAACCAGCCCATATACCAGTCTCACAAGTACCAGAGTTGTCCCATATCCAGTTAGGTACATCGACTGGGGACAATCATTTGAGCACAGATCCAATCTGTCTCCAAGGACATTATCAAGTAAGTACATATTCGCAGATGTAGATAAACATATATAATGACAATGCCAGAATGATATATATAAAATATCAATGTTAAGTAGTACAAATAATGGACCAAAACTAGGCCCTAGAGCATATACACCAACAATCTCCCACTTGCACTAAGACCTAGAGTTTGAGGAATCTCAACCCCATATCTCTAGGGTGACAGTCATGCTTCTACTGTGCCAAAGCCTTGGTCAATTGGTCTGCCAGATTGTTCTCTATGTCAACTCTGCTAATCTTGACATCACCTCTGTCTATGATCTCTCTGATCAGGTGAAATATTCTGAGTATGTGTTTGGATCTTTGATGAGACCGTGGTTCTTTGGCTTGTGCAATTGCTCCATTGTTATCACAGTAGATTTCAATGGGATCCACTGCACTGGGAACCACCTGAAGTTCAGAAATGACTTCCTTATCCAAACAGCGTCTTTGGCTGCCTCAAAAGCGGCCACATACTCAACTTCGGTTGTAGAATCAGCTATGGTGGATTGCTTGAAGCTCTTCCAGCATACAGCGCCTACATTCATCTTGAACACATAGCCGGCCTGCGATCTGAAGTCATCAGGGTCAGACTGGAAAGACGCATTAGTATAGCCTTGCATACTGAGCTCTTCCTATCCCCCATAGACTAGGAACAAATCCTTAGTTCCTCTCAGATATTTTAGGATGTTCTTTACAGCTACCTAGTGCTGCACTCTAGGATTGGATTGGTATTAACTGGTTATGCTCATAGCATAAGCCACATCTAGTCTAGTACACAACATTGCATACATGATCGAACCTACTGCCGAAGCATAGGGTACTCGACTCATGTCATCCCTCTCAGCCTGTGTGGTGGGACACTGGCTCTTTGAGAGAGTAAGGCCATGTCTCACTGGAAGGTACCCTTTCTTGGATTGCTCCAAGCTAAACCTCTCCAGGACCTTATCAATGTAAGTACTTTGATTAAGGGCTAGGAGCCTCTTGGATCTATCCCTGTAGATCCTCACGCCTAGGATATAGGCGGCCTCCCCTAAGTCCTTCATCTCAAAACACTTCCCTAACCATGTTTTTACAGCTTGAAGACTAGGGATGTCGTTCCCGATGAGTAGTATGTCATTGACATACAAGACCAGAAAAGTCACCAAGCTCCCACTGAATTTTCTGTATACACAGAAGTCATCTTCGCTTTTGATAAAGCCATAATCTCTCACAGCTTCATCAAATTGAAGATTCCAACTTCGAGATGCTTGCTTTAATCCATAGATGGATCTCTTTAGCCTGCAAACCTTATTGGCCTCTGCAGGATGGATGAAGCCATCAGGTTGTGTCATATACACATCCTCGGTCAGCATCCCATTAAGAAACGCTGTCTTTACATCCATCTGTCATATCTCATAGTCATGATATGCAGCTATAGCAAGCAGAATCCGAATGGATTTGAACATAGCAACTGGCGAAAAGGTTTCATCATAGTCCACCCCGTGGACTTGTTTGAATCTCTTAGCCACTAGTCTACCTTCATAGGTAACTATGTTGCCATCCATGTATGTCTTCCTCTTGAAGACCCATTTACACCCTATGGGCTTTACCCCATCAGGTAGCTCAACCAAATCCCAGACTTTGTTACATGACATGGAATCCATCTCGGATCTTATGGCCTCCAGCCATCTCTCAGAGTCCGGTCCACTAACCACCTCATCATAAGTCCTGGGTTCATCCTCAATGATGAAGATCTCATCGTGTTGGGTCAGCAGCGACCCATACCCCTCAGGTGCGCGACGAATCCTCCCAGACCTACGTGGGGCCTGTGTCTGAGCCTCAGGTTGCCCAGCAACTGGTGCAGGTGGCTCAGGTTCCATCTCTGTGTCTTGTGGTTACACTTGGACCTCATCCAAGTCAAACTTCCTCCCACTAACTTCTTTCATGAGAAATTCTTTCTCTAGAAAGACAGCACCCCGAGCAACAAAATCTTTGTTCTCGGCGGGAACATAGAAGTAGTAACCCTTAGTTTCCTTAGGGTACCCCACAAACACACATTTATCAGATCTAGGTTCTAGCTTGCTAGAATCCTGACGCTTGACAAAAGCCTCACATCCCCATATCTTGATAAAAGATAGGTTAGGGCATCTCCCATTCCATACCTCGTATGGAATCTTTGAGACACTCTTAGATGGAACGCTATTTAGTATTAGAGAAGCTGTCTCTAGTGCATGTCCCCAGAATGAGGGAGGTAGAGTTGCATGACTCATCATACCTCGAACCATGTCCAACAAAGTTCGATTTCTCATTTCAAACACACCATTCCATTGAGGTGTTCCAGGAGGAGTGAGTTGGGATAGAATCCCACACTCTTTTAAATAGTCAAGGAACTCACCGCTCAGGTACTCTCCACCACGATCTGATCGAAGAGCCTTAATGGATCTACCAAGATGGTTCTCTACTTCATGTCTGAATTCTTTGAATTTCTCAAACGATTCATACTTATGTCTCATTAGGTAGACATAACCATATCTACTGAAATCATTAGTAAATGTGATGAAGTAGTTGTGGCCTCCTCTGGCTTGCTTATTCAATGGCCCACACACATCGCTATGTATGAGATCCAACAAACCTCCTGCCCTTTCTCTAGTCTTGGTGAAAGGCGCCTTTGTCATCTTCCCTAACAAAACAAGGCTCACATGTATCAAATTCCTCCAAGGAACTTGAATCTAACAACCCATTTGCATGGAGTTGTTGAATGCGATTCTTGTTTATATGGGCTAATCGACAATGCCATAGGAAAGCACCAACTGAACCACTCAGTTTGGTCCTTTTATTATTTATGTTGCAAATAGAGTTATCCATGTCTAACACATATAGACCATTGCACAAAGTACCCTTCCCATAGAACATACTTGCAAATGAAAATGAACAAGAGTTCTTATTTATTTCAAACTTAAATCCTTTCTTTGCCAAGCAAGGAATGGATACGATATTCTTAGTAAGCGAAGGTACATAATAGTCAAAACTCCTACAGCAACAGCAGCAACCTGTGCCCCGTTTCCAACTCGTTGGTCAATCTCTCCAGGCTGCACCGATCTACTTTTCTTGAGCCCCTACATATTTGTACAAATATGAGCTCCACATGCGGTATCCAATACCCATGACATAGAAGTAGAAAGGTTGACTTCTGTAACATAAATACCAGAGCTAGAAGCTAAGGCCAAGCCTTTCTTCTCCTCATTCTGAAGTTGCTTGCAGTACCTCCTCCAGTGACCTTGCTCGCCATAGTGGAAGCACCTCTAGTCCTTTGACTTCTTTGCCTTTTTCTTCAGTGCCTTGGTAGGACCCTTGGCACTGCCCTTGGCATGTGCCTTACCCTTTTTCTTCATCTTCTTGGCCGTAGGGACCAAAAGAACAGAATTAGGTTTGGTCTTTACCATCTCACGCTCGGCTGTCTGGAGCATATTCATCAATTCCTCTCGTGTGCACTCAATCTGGTTCATGTTGAAATTTATAATAAACGGACTGAAGCTAGGGGGCAGGGAATGTAGAATAAGATCCACAACCAGCTCATTATCTATGGCATGTCCCAGCCTCCTGAGATGATCTACGTTCCCAATCAACTTGAGAACCTGGGGTCTCACTAGTGCACCCCCAGATAACTTACACCGAAAGACTGCTTTGGCGGTGTCAAATCTCTCAGTTCTAGCCTGAGCCTCGAACATCTGTTTCAAATGAGTGATCATCTGAAAGGTGTTCTGCTCCTCATATTGCACCTGAAGTTCAGGTGCCATAGTGGCCAGCATGAGATATGATACCTCCATAGAGTCATCCTGATGCTTTCTAAAAGCATCTCTATCTGCTGCTCGGGCATTAGGCGGAAGAGGCGCCAGAAGAGCCTGCTCTAGGACATACAACTTCTTCTCGAGCTTGAGGATGTTGGTGTATATGCCCTAAAGACCAATGTATGGACATGGTCAGGCATTGTTTGAATGTACTTTGATAGAACTATTACTCTTTATGTGGGCATGGTCGTTATTATGCAGACTTCTCTACCTGCGTTGATGTATTGAGTTGCATAAATAATGTCCCAGGAGTTTGGATTGGATCCATTCTCATAAGCTATCCCCAGACAAGGTACCTTAGCAGATATGGGACAGCTTCGGTACATGTGAGACTGGTGTATGGGTTGGTTATGTGCGGGGCACAGTAACGCAGACATACAGGTGCATTGGATGCACAGGAGTGATCCACCGTGAGGATTGACTTGTCTAGTCAACAAGTCAATCTCACATGCAAGAGGTTTGCATTGATCCTTAGACTTGAGGTATTCATGTCTAGACTTGATGATGGGTATGCTTTAATACAGTCTTACGTCTCTCCGTAATTGGGAGATCAAAACGACTGTCATTTCATAAGTCATGTAGAGACATGGATGACCAATAGTAGGATTTGCCTCTTCCTTCAGAGGAAGCATGATATCCACCTCGGGGCGCCCCACCTTATTGGTGCATGACAGGAAAGTGTGGCCACACTTGTTGTGTCATGACCAATGCATTGGATAATAAACTTGAGACTAATCCAATGGCAGGATATCAGCTTAGGCAAAGGGATCTGTAATGCAATAGGAATCCTCGTTGCTTGTTAGGAGTTGTTGCCATAATGACTTAAGTCCTATGACATGGGTAGTAGTGATGTGTTGCTAGATACCCCTCACTACTTATGATGTTTACATCATTGCCATCGTCATATGGATCCTACGGGGTCACACGCAATAGACTCTTGACGTTGCTTTATTCAGAAGCCTTAGGATCAAGTTATTGGATAACTTGGATCCAATTGGAAGATTTCATCAGCGCCAATGGGCCTGATGAGTTGGAAGAAAGTTATTGGAGCCAAACTTCATTTTTGGTAGGTTGACCCGAAATTGACCTAGATTGGTCACATTTGGATTAGGGTTGCATTGGATTAGATCCAATGGCTTAATCAACCCATGCCATGAAGTTTGGGCTAGCTCATTATCCAATGAGGCCCAATAATTAATTGTCATGAAGAGGAATTGGCTTAAAAGGGTATAATGGGGAGAAATCTCACCCCATTGGCGCCTAGGGGCATAATGGGGTGAGGGAGGCGCCTTTGCTTCATTATGGAAGTAAAGGGCGCCTAGCCCTTCTTCCTTGGATGGAATACTTGCCTCTAAGGCAAGTCTTGGGGCTGATATGGCTTGAGGACTCTTTTGGAAAGAGCTTGGGCGCATATGAGAAGTAGGAAGATGTTTATGGTAAAGTCTTGGAGACTTTCCTTATGAACCCTACATGCACCCAAACCCTTACCCTAGCCGAATTCTTCATGTTGCGCCTAGCCACTTAGCCTTTGATGGTAAGAATGCATTTGAGGCATGTCTTGGGCTGATATAGTGCTTGGACTTTTATGGATAGGTTGAATGAGGTTTATGGTAAAGTCTTGGAGACTTTCCTTACTTCAAGACACCTCATCCTAGCCATACACTTGGCATGATCCTAGCCCTTGCTCAAACCGCCTCTAGTCCTAATTATAGGACCCATTGTCTCCCTCTCTAGTTGATGAACACTTGGAGACGTGAACAAACATAGAGGGGCGAAAGCAAGGGCAAAGGGCGACAACATCAAGGTGGTGCAACCCTTCTTCCAACAAGTGACCGCAAGTCTTCTCCTTCCTTTCCTCTTGGCGTGACTTGGAGAAGGACTTGGTGGCGCAATTAACCCCTAATCTTCCTCAAGGCCGAAACTCATCTTCTCCCTCTTCTCTTGGAGTGAAGAGGATAAGGAGTTGGCGGCATCTTCCTTGCACTTGGCGCATGAACCTTGGAGGTGGCGCAAGAAGAGTGAAGGAACCCTAAGGCTCGATTCTCTTCCCGAGGCTAGCACCAAGCGTGGAAGGGAGCAACGATCAAAGAGTCGACGCGTGGATACTTGTAGAGGGCGAACACTTGGGCGCCTTCAACATGGCTTGGACATCTAGACAAGCAAAAGAGGTACATCTTTAACACATCCTTGTGTCTTCTCTCTCGCATGGATCCTTGGGACTGGAATGTGTTTCAGGTGTAATGCTTTTTCCGCTGCGTCCTGGGACTGCAAAATTTTAAATTACACCCGGCATTCCCTAACAGTGGTATCAGAGCTACTTGCGAGAAACACAAGGTGTACGTTTGCTTGTGTGAAAAATTTTTGGAAAATTTTTCGTTCATCCATGCGCGTTTAACCTAGAAGGCGCTTTCATCCAAACTTCTTTCATCAATTTTTATGGCCGAAATTTGGATCGTGTTTATGATGGATTTAAGACCAAAGGCGCACGTAGTTTTGTCAAGTAGGATGGGCATTGTGTCTTCGGACTGGCCAGGTCTCTTGATCTGACAAAGTTGCCAGCCGATAGGGTCCATGAAATCATCATGAAACTTGTTCCCAATTTTAGCATAAATTTGATAAAGAGAGTGCTTTGGATGGAGTTGGCGCATAAGGGGATAAAATTTGATTATTACGGTTTTTCAAATTTCATGTATGCGCCACTTGTCTCTTCCATGGGTTGATATGGTCATAGCGAGTGCCCTCCTGTGTTGTGATGTGGAAGCATGTTTCCACCTGTGATGAATGCTTGTAAAATCCTTCTACCACCTGCGTGTGGTTCTCCCCCTTCTTGATGTAAAATTTTCATCTTTCCTTAGAATAGATGTAGAATTGTTTACATGAGATAGGTTAAGGTTCATCAAAGACAACAAGGTGTCTTCTTCAACCGATATCAGAGTGGCGCCAGCTTTGGAAGCTTGGTGATGGACTTGCGGCTGAAGGAAGGACACTTGCTTTCGGCTTCTGGCATGGGCTATTTTGCTTCAGGGACTCGCAACCCTTGGATGCACAATAACATATCACATGGCTCGTGACAAGTTATGTGTATGAAAAGGGCTATGACCATATCGACCAAAAATAGCATGCCTGTGATGGTTTATTATTTTGTCCATAGCATGCCTGTGATGTTTTTCCTTTGCTGCCATAACCATAGGAAAACTGCATGCTAGAAAAGAATAAAACAAACATGCAAAAACTCTCAATACAATATCAAGTCGATAGCCTTCTAACGCGTAGCCCTCATCAAACTATCGATCGGTGGTGTTGTGAACTGTTTCCCACCCTCGTGGGACACACCCACTTATCTTTAGAAGGTGTGTGGTGACAATGATTTCCCCAGTCCAGTTTTAACCTGGGCGTGCCTTCGCAAGGAAATTTGTTGGCCCTGGGCATAACGGTTAGGACTAGACTTGACTGGTTTTTCATATGTCATTGACATGATGAATTACTAGAGGCAGCTGTTGAGAGGATAGGGTTTTGTGTTGTATCCAGCCCTCGCTGGAGACAAGGCGCCTAGTCTGTCTTAACTAAGAGGAATTGTGCATGGCACAATTGGCTGGCATGCCTACCTAAGGAAGCATGAGACTCTCTGTGCATCTCAACTCACCCTCGTGAGTCGCGGAGACCTTATGTGAAATTAGGATCCTACTCACTTATCTCCATGTTGAGTTAGAGAGTTCTCAACTTGTTTTGGAAGTAGTGGGAGCTTAGCATTTAATTAAAAGTCCTTGTTAAGTGCTTTATCATTGTACTTACTTTACTTATTTGCTTATTGTAGAAAGCATCTTCTGATCTAAGATTGAAACTTTATAAACATAAACTGGATGGGACAAATTGGACAAAATGGTTCAAGATTTTGTCCAAGATACTGGAACAAGAAAATAAGGTGCATCTTCTTGAAAGACCTCCATCCTAGCCCAGTATGTATTTCACTAATGACTGGGAGTGGAATGTCTATCCTGAACATTGTGAAGATAACGAACAGTACATTGCTCTTGTCTTAGAGTGCATGACCCCAGAGGTCAAGGTTGAATGTGATGAGATGGGGATCTATGATCTAATCATACATCTCAAAGGTCTCTTCACACCATGCTCTATAGACAATGATCAGGAGAGTTCTGTTGGATCTTCAGAATGTGTGCCTGAATCTGAGAAAGACCATGGTTCTGTATCTTCGAAGCTAATACTTCGGAAGACTGGGAATGCATGGGTATTTCGAAGAGGATTAATGGCCAAGAAGAGCATGGCAAAGAGGAAGGGATGTAATCCATCCGCTTCAGGTATTGTGTTACCGAGGTCTTTTGTCTACTTCTTATTCATGGGTACTGGGTACCGTATGTGAGGCTCACATTTGTTTTACATGTGAAGGAGCTCAAAAGAAGTAGGACGAAGAGGCTTGATGGGATCGACTCTCGGGTCAGGGACGGAGCATTGGATGCTCCTGTTGATATCATCTCACTGCCTTGAAGACTTTATATCGAACTTTGCTATTATGTATCAGCTTATGTATTAGAACATCATTCCTTTTGGAAAGGACTTCAGTTTGAAATAATAAATAATATTTTTCTTTAATCTGAGATGTTCTATTGAAGTGATATAACTGACAATAGTTTGTGGTTCTATATGTAACACAAGATCAGATCTAATGATTCAATAAAACATCCTCATATAGCATTGTCTCTTGAACCATAGAACAATGGTCACATCCAAAGGTCCATAGGACTATTGGGATCATTATCTTTTTAGGATTATGATACATGTGAGCTTAGTTCAAAGGAACAATATGACAGATGCTGCCTTCATCGTAAAGGATGGAAGGACTATTGGCTTGTTGGATCTAATATACAAAATGTAAGTAGACCCATGTAAACAAGCTCTAAGAGGAGTTATATATACTTCATTTAGGTGTGGGTATGCCTTACGCAACCCAAGAACTTTGGAAAAATCCAAGAAGTTCACAAATGAAGTATTGAGTCAAATTGAAGGATCTATTAAAGCACCTTGATTGGATCAAGATGATTAGTGGAGAATTTGATGACTGTCCTAAGAAGTGTGGAGTGATCTCACAGCTTTCTTAGTACACCACTGTGTGGTGAATTTCAAAGAAAGAAAAGGAACACATTGGATGTGGTTCCAACTTTGAATAGTCATGCAAATATACTACTATGATGCCATGCAAACAGATGTACTGCTACTCCATAAGAAAATGTCTAAGTTAGCTTTTGAGTTGAGAACTGCAAATATCCCATTTCTTCAATGGAATTGGGAATGTAATGTGTAGTGATTCAAAAGTATGTATTTGTGGTGCACTATAGAGTGCTAATTCTATCCCATGGAGAACAAAACATTTGTTGCTCAAAATGCTGTCTCTCTTGAGAAAGTATTTCTTTTGAAAGAGGCTAGTAGGAGTAGATTTGATTTGGACAAGATCCAGAATCAACCACAATATAATTAGACACACATGGAGAGCAAAATCTCACATACAGGTTGAAAGTCAACCTGAGGTTCAATTAACACAGGAATAACATAAGTCTGGATCGATTCGATATGCTGGGCATGACGAATTTTTCATCAAGCATGAACCTAAGACTTATGAGGAAATGGAAGCGGTCGGTGGACCAGATTCCAAGAAATGGCTAAGGGCCATGAGAACCATAATGGACTCCATGTCTACTAATCAAGTCTGGGACTTGGATAAGCTGCCAAAGGGGTAATTCCCACAGGCTGTAAAATAAATCTTTTGGGAAGATAGACATGGAAGGTAACATTGTTACCTTGAAAGGCAAGCTAGTGAATAGAAATTTCAGGCAAATTCACTGGGTGGATAATGATGAAATTTTCACCAATAGCTAAGTTTTAAGTCCATTAGGAATCTGCTTGTTATAATTGCATGATCAATTATGGCATGTTGTTATGATAACTGCTTTTCTTGCATGGACATCTGAAAAAATATCTATAAGGAAATAGATAAAAATTTTTCATATCAAGGCCATATACATATGCATGATGTTATGCAAGCATGTTTGAAATAGCCTATGTTTACAAGAAGATCAGTGGGAGCACCTTAATAGTATTTCTTGTCTAGATGATTGATGATATTCTCCTCACATGGAATGACATCTCAGCTCTTCACATGGTGAAGAAAAGGTTTGATATGTATTTCGAGAAGAATAATCTAGGGAATGATGCCTGCATCCTAGGCATGAGGATCTATAGATAGAGATCCAAGAAAGTCATTGCCCTTTAGTCAATCTATGTTCATCCAAGAGTTTCTGGAGAGGTTTATATTGGATGATTCCAAATATTAATACCTTCCAGGAAGATATGGTCTGATTCTCTCAAAGATCTTGTGTCCTTTGACATAGATGGAGAGTAATAACATGGATCTAAAATCCTGATACATGGTGTGTGGGATGGATCATGATAACATACTCAAGACCATTTGTGGCAAATGCTTGGAGCATAGCCAGCAAGTTTCAATCAGATCTTAGTGTTTAAACACTAGATAGCTGTGAAAGCAATCATTATATATATATACTTGGGAAGTATAAAGGATTGGAGTCTAGTCTATGATAGACAGGAAAGAATTTTGTGTACAGGGGTACACTGCCACTTCGTTCCAGTTTAGTAACTATTGATCACAGCCAGGATTTGCGTTTTGCCTTGTTATGGTGTTGTGTGCTGAAAGAGCATTATGCAAACCAAAGCGGCAAGATTCTACAAATAAGGCTGAGTACATTGCAGCTCCTTGTGGCAACCAAGGAGGTAGCTTCATTCATTTGAACTTGATCTAGTTCATAGTGCTTAATGGTCCAGTATAGTCCTTACTGGGACCATAGCATGAGAGAAGGAACTTAATGCTCAAGTATGTACTGCAGCATATCATCTGATCTTAGAGATCATGGATAAGGATGATGATCAAATTTGTTAAAATAAACACAGATAGCAATCTGGAAAAACCCACTGACCTAGCCTCTGGCGCAGCGGAAGCTAAATGGGTCATACTAGAGACATTGGAACTGACTAAACATCAGTTGCCCTTGGTCTTAGTGCAAGTGGGAGATTGTTGGTGTATATGCCCTAAAGACCAATGTATGGACATGGTCAGGCATTGTTTGAATGTACTTTGATAGAACTATTACTCTTTATGTGGGCATGGTCATTATTATGCAGACTTCTCTACCTGCGTTGATGTATTGAGTTGCATAAATAATGTCCCAGGAGTTTGGATTGGATCCATTCTCATAAGCTATCCCCAGACAAGGTACCTTAGCAGATATGGGACAGCTTCGGTACATGTGAGACTGGTGTATGGGCTGGTTATGTGCGGGGCACAGTAACACAGACATACAGGTGCATTGGATGCACTAGAGTGATCCACCGTGAGGATTGACTTGTCTAGTCAACAAGTCAATCTCACATGCAAGAGGTTTGCATTGATCCTTAGACTTGAGGTATTCATGTCTAGACTTGATGATGGGTATGCTTTAATACAGTCTTACGTCTCTCCGTAATTGGGAGATCAAAACGACTGTCATTGGGCATTTCATAAGTCATGTAGAGACATGGATGACCAATAGTAGGATTTGCCCCTTCCTTCAGAGGAAGCATGATATCCACCTCGGGGCGCCCCACCTTATTGGTGCATGATAGGAAAGTGTGGCCACACTTGTTGAGTCATGACCAATGCATTGGATAATAAACTTGAGACTAATCCAATGGCAGGATATCAGCTTAGGCAAAGGGATCTGTAATGCAATAGGAATCCTCGTTGCTTGTTAGGAGTTGTTGCCATAATGACTTAAGTCCTATGACATGGGTAGTAGTGATGTGTTGCTAGATACCCCTCACTACTTATGATGTTTACATCATTGCCATCGTCATATGGATCCTACGGGGTCACACGCAATAGACTCTTGACGTTGCTTTATTCAGAAGCCTTAGGATCAAGTTATTGGATAACTTGGATCCAATTGGAAGATTTCATCAGCGCCAATGGGCCTGATGAGTTGGAAGAAAGTTATTGGAGCCAAACTTCATTTTTGGCAGGTTGACCTGAAATTGACCTAGATTGGTCACATTTGGAATAGGGTTGCATTTGATTAGATCCAATGGCTTAATCAACCCATGCCATGAAGTTTGGGCTAGCTCATTATCCAATGAGGCCCAATAATTAGTTGCCATGAAGAGGAATTGGCTTAAAAGGGTATAATGGGGAGAAATCTCACCTCATTGGCGCCTAGGGGCATAATGGGGTGAGGGAGGCGCCTTTGCTTCATTATGGAAGTAAAGGGCGCCTAGCCCTTCTTCCTTGGATGGAATACTTGCCTCTAAGGCAAGTCTTGGGGCTGATATGGCTTGATGACTCTTTTGGAAAGAGCTTGGGCGCATATGAGAAGTAGGAAGATGTTTATGGTAAAGTCTTGGAGACTTTCCTTATGAACCCTACATGCACCCAAACCCTTACCCTAGCCGAATTCTTTATGTTGCGCCTAGCCACTTAGCCTTTGATGGTAAGAATGCATTTGAGGCATGTCTTGGGCTAATATAGTGCTTCGACATCTAGACAAGCAAAAGAGGTACATCTCTAACACATCCTTGTGTCTTCTCTCTCGCATGGATCCTTGGGACTGGAATGTGTTTCGGGTGTAATGCTTCTTCCGCTGCGTCCTGGGACTGCAAAATTTTAAATTACACCCGGCATTCCCTAACAGAGGACTATCCTCAAGTTCCGATGCCAGTCCATAAAGTTGGTTCCAACCAACTTATCCTTATCAAGGAGTGATCACAGTGTCAATCCGCTATTGTTCGTTGCCATTGTTCTACAACAGTCAAGAAATATCAGATTAGTACTACTTCAAATCATTTAAACTGGACTTGTTTTAAATGATTATGGCTCCTACTATTTTAATCGAATTGACAACCCACAAAGTCAATCGGGAAGTTTAAGACTTCCTAGTGAGATGGGATCCTTATTCCACATGAGGCTTCGTGTCCCACGAGGGTGGGATGAGATGCACAAAGTAACTCATGCTTCCTAAGGTGGGCTCGCCGGCCGATTACTCCAAGCAATTCCCCTTATTGAGATAGTCTAGGCATTTCATGTCCAGCGAGGGCTGGATACAACATGAAACCCTAACCTCTCAATGATGCCTCTAGAGTTTCATCATGTGCCCAGCACATATGAAACTCTAGTCAAGTCCATTCCTAACCGTTATGCCCAGAGCCAACGAGTTTCCTTGCGAAGGCGTACCCGATTAAAACGGACTGGGGAAACCATTGCCACCACACACTTTCTAAAGATATGTGGGTGTGTCCCACGAGGGTGGGAAACAGTTCACAACACCACTGATCGATAGCTTAGTGAGGGCCACGCGTTAGAAGGCTACTATACTTGATATTTATTTATGAGGGTTTTTGAGGTCTCATCAGTTTTATCTTATGTCTAGCATTACAGGCATGCAATCCTATAGTGATAACATAACGATAAAACAACTCAGGTATGCTTTAGCAGATATGTATGGAAACAGTAAAAGAATAATGTGATCATAGCCTATTCAAGACATTGAACCAACCCATGCCAATAGGAGGTTCAACTCTTGACCTAGGATTCAAGCCCCTAAAGACAAGACCTAACCTAGCCGACCACTAATTTGATCTTCAAGGTTGGCTCCAAGGTCCTTCTCACCATGGTTTAGTTCTCAAACCCTAGAGGTGTCCCTCATGGGTTCGGCCAATGCCATGGGTCTTTCTCCATAGATGATGCGCCACCATGCAAGGAGCCAAGATGGCTAGCTCTCAAACCCTAGGGTTCGGTCATGCCATCTTGCTCCACTCCTCCATGCGCCATCAAGCATGCCAGGGTTCCATGTGGTTGCACCCTAATCTTCTTCTTCTTGTTACAAAAATAAAAGAAAAGAAAAGCGGCACGCGGGCCTCACAAAGATACATCACAGGCATGCAAAGGGGCTTGACTTATGATCACAACATTATGCACAAGCAAGTTATCTACACATGCAGTTCTACATGCTTATGAAAAACATAAAATTTGAAATTTGACTTTTTCATAAAACTAGTCTCTTTTTCTCATCTTCTTCTCACAAATCTTTTAGTTATTTGCGATCTATTTTTCATGATGATTTCAAATATCCTCTCGGCTAGTAATTTTGTCATATCAAGAGACCCGGTCAGTCCGAAGACACAATGCCCGTCCTACTTGACAAAACCACATGTGCCTTTGATCCTTAAATCATGCAAGAAAAATAACCCAAAAATCCAAAAGAGATTGAAAAGATGATAGAAACAAGAAACCCTAATTATTCCTACTTAAAAAAATCATTCGCCATATGATCATGCAATTTGCAAAAATTGAGATATGGCATGTGAGCATGGAAAAGCATGAAAATACATCGTTCGAGTCTCGCAAGTCCCTCTGATACCACTGTTGGGAAACCCCGGGGATATTTAACAAAATTTCAGAGATGCAAACACATTGCGCAGCTGAAGAATATCCCCGAAACAGGCCGATCCCAAAAACCCAATGAAGATCGCATGCGAGAGAGTCGACATGATGAGATAGAAGATACCTTGAGCAAGGCAAGGCTGATGTCGTAGTAGGCACCCAAGCGTGCGCCCCCTGTAGTTTCACACACACGGATCACCTCAAGTCCTCTTCTTCCACGCCCGGTGCTAGCCTTGGGAAGAAGATCCAAGCCTTAGGAGATCCCTCCAAGAAACTTGCGCCACCACCAAAGGGAGGAGCCCCAAGAGCACGGAGGAAGAAGGAGATGCCGCCAAGTTCAACTTCACCTTGCGCCAAGGAGAAGAGGAAGAGGATCACTTGCGGCTTGATGGAAGAAAGGAGGAAGTTGCGCCCTTGTCCCTTGCTTTCGCCCTGTTGATGATGCTCACGCCTCCAAGGAATAAGTGTCACGAGAGGGGCGGCTAAGGGGGTTATTTATAGGGCAAGGGGCGCCTAAAACATGGCTACAATTAAGCCAAGTGGGCGGCTAGGAGAAGAAGGAGGGAATTAAGTCCTAATCTAATTAGGACTCAAGTGGGCGGTTTGATCAAGATTTAAATCAAGTCCTAATCCAATTAGGACTCCAATTATTTATTTAATTAATTAAATCCTAATCCAATTAGGACTCTAATTAATTTAAATAAATCAATCCATTAGATCCCACAAAAAAAGGACTCTAATTTATTAATTAATTAGCCCCTATTTTATCTCACAAGATTAATTAAAATCACATGAGGCATAGGCGCTAACCCTAGTCTAACTAGGGTTAAGCATGCGCCTGCCCTCTTCTTCTCCTTAAGCCCATTAAGCCGAACTTTTCAATGGGCCCAGCCCAATGTCCATTATGCATGTTAACTAAGCCCTTGGATCCAATCCAATTTAACCTAAGGTCAAATTAGGCTAACCATGGTTAATATGTCATAAATGGAAGTTGGCCCCAATAAATTTCTTCCATCTAATCAGGCCCATTAGCGCTGATGAAATCTCCAAAATAGATATGAGTTATCCAATAACTCGATCATAAGGCCTCCCGATCAATGCGAGAACTCGAGTATCAACGTGTGCGACCATGTAGGTTCCTCTAACGTTGGCAGTGCTGACCTATGGTCACCACAAGCAGTGAGTGGCAGCTAGCAGTGCATCGCTGCTACCCAAGTCATCGGAATGGATATCGACATCGACATCCCCATCATCGCAACCAGGTACAGATGCATTACAGTCTCTTTGCCGAACTGATATCCGATTGGTCAAGTGTGTCACCACTTGCTTTTATCCAATCTCATGGCTATGACTAAATCAAGTCTAACCTGGGTATGGCCATACACTTTTAGTCATAGAACCATAGAGGAGCTCCATGGATATCATACTTCCCTTAGGAAGAGGCAAATCCTATGTCTGTGCATTGACCTTCTCATATGGGTCGTGATATGCCCAATGACAACCGTTATTACCTCCCAACTATGGCAAGGCTTTAGGTTGTATCAAAGCATATCCCTAACCATGTAGAATGGCCAATGACCTCAAGTCAAGGGATCAATGCATCTCCTATCACTTGTGAGAATAACTCGTGACACCAAGTTATTGCCTCACAGCGGGTCGGTCCAGTATATCCACCACTAATATACGCATATGCCTGCATTAGCACCTCATGCCTAACCAGCCCATATATCAGTCTCACAAGTACCAGAGTTGTCCCATATCCACTTAGATACATCGACTAGGGACAATCATTTGTGCACAGATCCAATCTGTCTCTAGGGACATTATCAAGTAAGTACATATTCGCAGATGTAGACAAACATAGATAATGACAATGCCATAATGATATATATAAAATATCAATGTTAAGTAGTACAAATAATGGACCAAAACTAGGTCCTAGGGCATATACACCAACAGTATGCTGTTATTAGTAGAGCATGGTATTGGCCGGGGATGAAGGAGGAAATAGAGCATTATACCAAGACTTGCTTGGTATGTCAACAGGACAAAGTTGAGAGAAGGAGGGATGCTGGGCTTTTGCAGCCTTTACCCCCGTCCTGAGAGACCTTGGTTATCTATATCCATGGATTTCATCACCCACTTTCCCAGAGTTGAGGGGATGGCTTCGGTATTTGTGGTGGTTAATAGATACTCGAAATATGCTGTATTTGCTGCTGCACCAGAGATTTACACTGCAGAGGTGACTGCTAACCTCTTCATGACGCATGTGGTAAAGCATTTTGGGTTACCCAGAGAGATTATTAGTGATAGAGACCCTAGATTTACTGGTAAATTTTGGTCTTCTCTATTCAAGATACTGGGTACTGATTTGAAGATGAGCACAACATACCATCTTCAGACAGATGGACAGACCGAGAGGATTAATGCCTTACTTGAGGAGTATCTTAGGCATTATGTTTCTTCTACTCAGAAGAATTGGATAAGGTTTTTAGACACTACTCAGTTTGCTTACAATATTCAGGTCTCATCTGCTACAGAGAAGAGCCCATTTCAGTTAGTGTTAGGGTAGCAACCTATGACACCCATGGACACACTTAACAGGGGCGAAGGGGGAAAGTGCCAAGCGGCCTTGGATTTCATTGAGGATCGGCCTGAGCTTTGGGATGAAGATCAGGATAGCTTGAGGGAAGCTAGTAACTGAATGAAGTTATATGCAGATAGGGATAGGAGACATGTGGAGTTTGATGTAGGAGATCTAGTTCTACACAAACTCACTCCCTAGATGTGGAGGAAGACTAAGGCTCGTACCTATCACCGTGGCCTTATGTGGAGGTACGAGGGTCCTTTCAGGATTATCAAGAGAGTGGGTCCAGAGGCATACAGATTGGATTTACCATCTTAGCTGCAGTTCTATCCTATCTTTCATGTCAGTTTGCTCAAGAAGTATCATCCAGATTACAGGCATCTAGACCGTGGACAGGTGAGAAGACAACCTGCCAGGGGCAAGGTTGAATTTGGGAAAAAGCCTAAGAGGGTTCTAGATCATAGAACCTATGGACGGGCTTCACCTAGAGGTCAGAGGACTGAATTTTTAATTCAGTGGATGGATGAGCCTGAGGAAGAGGCTACTTGGGAGAAGACTGAAGACATTGATCAGTTTGAGGAGTTAGCCAGGAGATATGAGGAGCGGTTGGCCTCGAGGACGAGTGCCAATTCAGTTGGGGGAATATTGTGATGCCCTGGGTATACTGGGGTTATACCCCAGCCCTTCCCATGGACTCATCGGGGTATGAGTAGGGATGGATGGCTTGATTGGAGTTAGGCTTGAAGGGAAGGGAAGCCTAATAGAGGTGGTAGGTTGCTAACCACTGTGTTAGGATGTTTTGCAGGTACATGACATCACACTCTATCCTTGGGCTAGGCCTGGGGGTGCTTTGGAGTTTCTGTGAGCATGGTTAACAAACCATTGTTAGATTAACCATGGTCAGCTTAACCATGGTCCGGAGCAGAAGACTTGGACTCAATCAGGGTTCAATTTAGAGGTCCATGGGCTAATCTATGCGGCTAGGACTTAGATGGAATTAATTGGTTTGTTTAATTTAAGTGGCACATGCTTTGCACATGCTAACTTAAGTTAACATCCAATAAGATTCAAATTGAGGATCCAATAAGACAAGACATGGATTCACATCCAATTGGCTTGGCGAATTGGATCTTGGGCAAGTGGAGCATGGCGGGTTGGATCCCTTTGAGTGAACCCGATCCAACATGAAGATTCAAATTGGCGAGTTCCCTTTGGCGGCTTCAACCTAATCCACACACTCAAGGCTAAGGCAACACCTTGTTGGAGGTGACATGGGCTTTGGCGATTTCTTCCTTGGAGGCAAGGAAGAACACTTGAAGAGGAGCGGCATTTCTTTGGTGAGTCCTTGGAGGCAAGGGCTTCATCACCGGCGGCTTCATCCTCTTCATCATCTTCACCGGCAGCACCTTGTGGTGAGCAGCACCTTGCTGTCCACTTGGTGTTCTTGGTGACATTGTGCTTGGAGGCAAGCACAAGGAGCAGCGACATCATCTACAACCACCTAGAGGGGCGACTCTAGGGTTGGACCTCAAGAGCTTGCTCTTGAGGAGATTTGGAGTGTTCGGCCACCTTGAGGGAAAGAGGTTGTGCACCTTGTTCATAGCTTGTTTGGTATAAACCGTAACTCTATTGTATGAACGATTGATAGTTGATGTTTTATATTTGATTGTGTTCCTCTACCCGAGTTTGGGAGAGACACCTTTCATACCCGAGAGTTCATCTTGGTGTGAGTCCTTCTTGATTCGGCTTTACGGGTTTAGGTTAGAGTGGGCGCAAGCATTGTGCTTGTCTTGCTCTAATCTCGCTGTGTAGTTGATATTTGTCTTAGGACTAAGCAGGCCGGTAGTTGATATATCTTTGTACTACTTGACTCTGATATTAATATATATCTTTCTGGCATTGTCGTTATCATTGTTTGTCTACACCTGCGATTGTGTACTTACATGATAATGTCCCTGGAGACAGATTGGATCTGTGCTCGAACTATAATCCCCAGTCGATGTACCTTAGTGGATATGGGACAGCTATGGTACTTGTGAGACTGGTATGTGGGCTGGTTAGGCACGTGGTGCTAACGCAGACACATGGGTATATCATTGGAGGATATACTGGATAGACCCGCTGTGAGGCTATGACTTGGTGTCATGAGTTATCCTCACAAGTGACAGGAGATGCATTGATCCCTTGACTTGAGGTCATTGACCATTCTATATGGTTAGGGACTTGCTTTGATGCAACCTAACACCTTGCCGTAGTTGGGAGGTCATAACGGTTGTCATTGAGCATGTCACGACCCATATGAGAAGGTCAATGGACAGACATAGGATTTGCCCCTTCCTTAGGGAAGTATGATATCCATGGAGCTCCCTTATGGTTCTATGACTGAGAGTGTATGGCCATACCCAGGTAAGAACCTGTTTTAGTCATAGCCATGTGATTGGATGAAAACAAGTGGTGACACACTTGTCCAATCGGATATCAGTACGGCAAAGAGACTGTAATGCATCTGTACCTAGTTGCGATGATGGGGATGTCGATGTCGATATCCATTCCAATAACCTGGGTAGCAGCGATGCACTGCTAGGTGCCACTCACTGCTTGTGATGACCTTTGGTCAGCACTGCCAGCGTTAGAGGAACCTACAGGGTCGCACACCTTGATACTCGAGTTTTCATATTGATCGGGTAGCCTTTAGATCGAGTTATTGGATAACTCTGATCTATTTGGGAGATTTCATCAGCGCCAATGGGCCTGATGAGATGGAAGAAACTTATTGGGGCCAACTTCCATTTTTGGCATATCGATCAAATTAACCATGGTTAGCCTCATTTAACCATGGGTTGAATTGGATTGGATCCAATAGCTTGGTTAACATGCATAATGGACTTTGGGTTTGGCCCATTGCTAAGTTGGGCTTGCTAATAAGTTGTATTGAAGGGCTAAGAGGCTTGAAGGGTATAATGGGGATGAATTAATGGGATAGGCGCATATGGAATTCTAGTTGGACTAGAATTGGCGCCTATGCCTTGTTTGGTATCTCCTTGGTGATTTAATCAAATTGGATTTGATTAAATCACACAAGATAATTGATTGGATTGTGTTTGACAATTGTGGGCTGATTATTAACATAATTAGAGTCCTAATTGGATTAGGACTTGCGCCCAAGCCACATTAGGCAATCCATCATATTGCCTTGACTAGGTCTAGGCGCATGGATGGGATTAATGCCTCATATGGCATGATATGGGCGCATATGGCTGATGCTTGCTTTGGCAAGTCTTAGGCGCATATGGGAGTGGAGATTTAATCAATATAATTGATTGGATAATCTCCTAGAATCATGCCCTAATTGTCAACACTTGCCATTCTCCCCTAACCGCCTCTTGCTCCTATAAATAAGCCCTTACCGCCCCCTCTCTTCATGATGCTAATTCCTTAGAGGCGTGAAGCATTAAAGGGCGACGGCGTGGAGAGCTTAGAGCTCTTCTTCTTCCATCAAGGGCGCAAGCATGCTTCTTCTCTTCCTTTCCTTGGCGCAAAGGAACAAGAAGGCGTGCGGCGTTGTCTTCTCCTTCCATCTCCTTGGCGCATCACATCTTGGTGGTTGCGCAAGTTGCTTGGAGGATTCTCCTAAGGCATGGATCTTCTTCCCGAGGCTAGCACCGGGCGAGGAAGAAGAAAACTTGAGGAATCCGTGTGTGCGAGACTGCAGAGGGCGAACACTTGGGCGCCTTCATCGACATCGGCTTCTAATTGCTTAAAGGTACTTACTATCACATCGTGTCGACCCCCTCGCAAGAGATCATCACTGGGTTTTTGGGACTAGCCTGTTTCGGGGACATTCTTCCGCTGCGTAAAATGTATGCCCATGGCTCTGAAAAATTGTAAAATGTCCCCGGGGTTTCCCAACAGCGGTATCAGAGGTACTTGCGAGCCTCGAACGATGTTCTTCCATGCTTTTCATGCTCACATGCCATATCTACATATTCGCATATTGCATATATGTTGGCGCATGATTTTTCTTTAAGTAGAAAAATTGTAGGTCTCTTGTTTCTTACTTCTAATTAACTTCTTGTGGTTCTTTGCTCTCTTCATGTGATGGGATAGACCCATACGTGGAAGAGAAAATTTCTCCTCTCATAATAGGATAGACCTATCTTGAGAGACTTGTTGGGATAGGGCATGGACTGGGTGATTGCCCTTATCCTAACAAGTTAGGGATTGCAAGTAGGGCAACCGGTATGCCTCTTGTAGACTCCTGAGAGAAACTTAGAATCAAAGATTTGTGATATGAAGGGAAGGAAGAGAGACATGTTTTATGAAAAAGTAAAATTTCAGATTTTATGTTTTTCATGAGCATGTAGAATTGCATGAGTAAGTACTTGATTGTGCATGATGTTGTGGTCGTATGTCAAGCCCCCTAGCATGCCTGTGATGTATCCTTGTGAGGCCTGCGTGCCGCTTTTCTTTTTGCTTTTAACTAAGAAGAAGATTAGGGTGGCGCATCTACTTGGAGCAAGGTGCATGCTTGCTTGGTTGCACATCCTTGCATGATGGCGCAACAAGCTTCAAAGGTGGCACATCCTTGCATAGGAGCGCAAGTTAGGGTTTGGCCGAGCCTTGTGCTTGTGTGCTATCCCTCTTGTGGCTTGCTAAATGGCGCACCTTCCTTGGAGGAAGACCATGGCATTGGCCGAACCTTGTGGGTATACCCCTAGGGTTTGAGAGCTAAACCATGGGAGAATGACCTTGGAGCCAACCTTGAAGATAGAGCTAGAGGTCGGCTAGGCTAGGTCTAATTTTGGGGCTTGAATCCTAGGTCAAGAGTTGAACCCCTTTTTGGCATGGATTGGTTCAATGTCTTGAATGGGCTATGATCACATCATCCTTTTATTGCTTTCTTTACAAAAGCTAAAGCATGCCTGTGATGTTTTATCGTTATGTTATCACCATAGGATTGCATGCCTGTAATGATAGACATAAGATAAAACTGAGATGATGGGACCTTAAACAAAAACCCTCAATTAAAATATCAAGTCTAGTAGCCTTCTAATGCATAGCCCTCACTAAGCTATCGATCAGTGGAGTTGTGAACTGTTTCCCACCCTCGTGGGACACACCCACTTATCTTTAGAAAGTGCGTGGTGGCAATGGTTTCCCCAGTCCAGTTTTAACCTGGGCGTGCCTTCGCAAGGAAACTCGTTGGCCCTGGGCATAACGGTTAGGGATGGACTTGACTAGAAGTTCACATGTGCTGGGCACATGGTGAAAGTCTAGAGGCATCATTGAGAGGTAAGGGTTTCATGTTGTATCCAGCCCTCGCTGGACATGAAATGCCTGGACTGTCTCAATAAGGGGAATTGCTTGGAGCAATCGGCCGGCGCGCCCATCTTAGGAAACATGGGTCACTTTGTGCATCTCATCCCACCCTCGTGGGACGCGAAGCCCTGTGTGGAATGAGGATCTCATCTCACTAGGAAATCTTGGATTTCTCGATTGACTTTGTGGGTTGTCAATTCGATTAAAAATAGTGGGAGCCATGGTCATTTAAAAGGCAAGTCCAATTTAAATGACTCGAAGTAGTACTAATCTGCTGTTTCTTGGTTGTTGTATAACAATGGCTATGAACAATAGCAGTTGGTCACTGCGATCTACCCTGGATAAGTTGGTTGGATCCAACTTACTGGATTGGTATATGAACTTGAGAATCGTGCTCAAGCTCGAGAGGAAGCTTTATGTTCTTGAGCGTCTTATTCCTGAGCCACTTCCATGCTCGGCCTCAGCGGCTGAGAGGGATGCTTATGATAAGCATCAAGTTGATACTTTGGAGGTTGCTAACCAACATGTCACTTGAATTTAAAGGGTGATATGAATCGAAGAGTGCCTCTGAAATTATTTTAATCTAAGGCAGCTCTTTGATGAATTGGTTGAGCTCAATCCTGCTAAAGTTGATATTCAGTGTGTTGAGCCGAAAGGCTTGACCAAGGAACTGAAATTAAAGATGGATATGATCAGGAATAATAGGTGCTATTCATGTGGAGGGCCACCTCACATGTTGAAGGACATGTTGCAACTTCAGAATGAGGAGAAGAAAGGCAAGGCCTTGTCTTCATGCTCAGGTATTTATGTTACCGAAGTCAACCTTTCTACTCCTATGACATGGGTATTGGATACCGCATGTGGAGTACAAATATGCAAAGGCTCAGAAAGGATAGATCGGTAAGGCCTAGAGAGATTGACCTACGGATAGGTAACAGGGCACAAGTTGCTGCTGTTGCTGTAGGAGTTTTTCTCCCTGCCTTCTGGACTTCAGTGAAAGCTAGACAATTGCTATTATGTACCTTCCCTTACCAAAACATTGTATCCACTCCTTGCTTGGCAAAGAAAGGATTTAGGTTTGAAATAAAAGAGAACTTGTGTTCTTTTTCTTTTTGCAAACATGTTTTATGGGAAGGGTACTTTGTGCAATGGTCCGCATGTCTTGGACATGGTTAGCTCTATTTGTAACATAAATATTAAAAGGACCAAACTGAGTGGTTCAGTTGGTGCTTTCCTACGGCATTGTCGATTAGCCCATATAAACAAGAATCGCATTCGACAACTCCATGAAAATGGGTTGCTAGATTCGAGTTCCTTGGAGGAACTTGATACATATGAGACTTGTTTACTAGGGAAAATGACAAAGATGCCCTTCACCAAGACTGGTAAAAGGGCAGGAGGTTTGTTGGATCTCATACATAGTGATGTGTGTGGGCTATTCAATAAACAAGCCAAAGGAGGGTATAACTACTTCATCACATTTACTGATGACTTCAGTAGATATGGTTATGTCTACATGATGAGACATGAGTCTGAATCCTTTGAGAAATTTAAGGAGTTCAGACATGAAGTAGAGAACCAGCTTGGTAAATCCTTTAAGAATCTTCGATCAGATCGTGATGGAGAGCACCTGAGCAGTGTATTCTTTGACTATCTGAGTAAGTGTGGGATCCTATCCCAACTCACTCCTCCTAGAGCAGCTCGGTAGAATGGTGTATCTGAAAGGAGAAATCGAACCTTGTTGGACATAGTTCGGTCTATGATGAGTCATGCAACTCTACCTCCCTCATTCTGGGGACATGCAATTAAAAAGGCTTCTCTAATACTGAATGATGTTCCATCTAAGAGTGTCTCAAAGATTCCATACAAGGTATGGAATGGGAGACGCCCTAATCTCACTTTTATCAGGATATAGGGATGTGAGGCTTATGTCAAACGTCAGGATTCTAGCAAGCTAGAACCTAGATCTGATAAGTGTATGTTTGTGGGGTACCCTAAGGAGACTAAGGGTTACTACTTCTATATTCCCACCGAGAACAAAGTTTTTGTTGCTCGGGGTGCGGTCTTTCTAGAGAAAGAATTTCTCATGAAAGAAGTTAGTGGGAGGAAGTTTGACTTGGACGAGGTCCAAGTGCAACCACAAGACATTGAGATGGGAACCTGAGCCACCTACAGCGGTTGCTAGGCAACCTGAGGCTCAGACACAGGCCCCACGTAGGTCTGGGAGGATTCATCGTGCACCTGAGAGGTATGGGTCGCTGCCGACCCAACACGACAGGATCTTCATCATGAAGGATGAACCCAGGACTTATGATGAGGCGGTCAGTGGACCGAACTCCGAGAGATGGCTTGAGGCCATGCGATCCGAGATGGATTCCATGTCGGCTAACCAAGTCTGGGATTTGGTTGAGCTGCCTGATGGGGTAAAACCCATAGGGTGTAAATGGGTCTTCAAGAGGAAGATAGACATGGATGGCAAAATTGTTACCTATAAGGGTAGACTAGTGGCTAAAGGATTTAAACAAGTCCACGGGGTGGACTATGATGAAACCTTCTCGCCAGTTGCCATGATCAAATCCATTCGGATTCTGCTTGCTATAGCTGCATATCATGACTATGAGATATGGCAGATGGATGTGAAGACAGCGTTCCTTAACGGGAAGCTAACTAAGGATGTGTATATGACACACCTAATGACTTCATCCATCCTGCAGATACTAGTAAAGTCTGCAGGCTAAAGAAATCCATTTACGGATTAAAGCAAGCATCTCGAAGTTAGAATCTTCAGTTTGATGAAGCTGTGAGAGATTATAGCTTTATCAAAAGTGAAGATGACGCCTGTGTATACAGAAAATTCAGTGGGAGGTTGGTGACATTTCTGGTCATGTATGTCGATGACATACTGCTCATCGGAAACGACATCCCTAGTCTTCAAGCTGTGAAGACATGGTTAGGGAAGTGTTTCGAGATGAAGGACTTAGGGGAGGCCGCCTATATTCTAGGCGTGAGGATCTACCGGGATAGATCCAAGAGGCTCTTGGCCCTTAGTCAGAGTACCCACATTGATAAGGTCCTGGAGAGGTTCAACTTGGAGCAATTCAAGAAGGGATACCTTCCAGTGAGACATGGCCTTACTCTCTCAAAGAACCAGTGTACCAACACAGAGCCTGAGAGAGATGACATGAGTCGAGTGCCCTATGCTTCGGCGGTGGGATTGATCATGTATGCAATGTTGTGTACTAGACCAGTTGTGGCTTATGCTGTGAGCATAACCAGCCGATACCAATCCAATCCTAGTTTACAGGACTGGGTGGCTGTAAAGAATATCCTTGAGTATCCTGAAAGGGGATAAGGATTTATTCTATAAAGTCTACGGGGGACAGGAAGAACTCAGTGTGCAGGGCTTCACTGATGAGTCGTTCCAGTCTGATCCTGACGACTTCAGATCGCAGACCAGCTATTTGTTTAAGATGGTTGGAGGTGCTGTATGCTGGAAGTGTTGGAGTATGCCCTTAAGGCTAATGTTTGAGGCCTTTGGGATTGTAAAAGTATTATGTAATAAACTCTTATGTTTATGATAGGCATGGTTATTATTCAGGTTGTTACCTTGTCTGCTGCAATGAGTGTGCTTCTGAATAATGTCTCAAAGCTGTTCAGCTAGGCTGACAGGCTGTATGTCCTTAGTCGAGATATCTTGGTGAACATGAGACAGCCTTGATATGATGGAGACTAATATGAGTGCTAATCTTATAGGATGCTTCGAGCATGGAATAAGATGTAGACTCATGGGTACATTGGATGTACTGGACAGACCCTACTGGGATATTCCATTGCTTGTCACAATGTGAATGATCCTTGTAAGCAGCAAGTGGCACATGTCCTCTGACTTGAGATCACTTGTGTTTCTAAATGATGATTGTCATTGTCTTGAGGTAGTTCAATATCATTTGAAACATAATGATTATAGACTATCTTGGATGGTGAGCTTGAGTCAGGTTAGGGCACTTGTGATAGATAAAGGATTGCCGTATCCTTGTTTAAGGAGTGTGATGTTCTAAAGGGCCCCCTTTATATGAGATGATTGAGGAAGTGTATGGCCATACCCAGATGACTATGTTCATCTGATCTAATCATGCTCATCGTGTTGGAGTTACAAGCTTGACATGCTTGTCCAATAAGAACATCCAGTGGCAAAGGATAAATGTATGCCTTGTGAATAGAGTCACACTTGTGCCTTGGTTTGGGAGTAGTCTTGGAAGACTCTTTCCTTTATATCGGGAGACAGTGATGTGTTGCTAGATACCCCTCACTGATCGTGATAACGTAAGTTATCGTTACCGACATTTAGAGGAAACCCTCAGGGTCGCACAATATGATGATATGGCTTACTTGAGTCAGATCGTGTGGACTGAATTCTTTGGGTTCAGTTTAAGGGGATTTAATCTCTGATTGTAAGTGAGATCTAGCCTGATCATGTTTGATTGATTAGGGCTTGAGATCGATAAGCTTGGATCGAGAGAGATGATGCTAGATCGAAGAGATCAGGGGCATCAGGTGATGAACGGTTAGATCATGAGCCTTGGGGTTCAATATGGTCTAGACCACATGGCTTGAGCCATTTCGGTTTGGTTCATGAACCAAAGTCGATTGAAATGGTTTAGCTTGAACCGGTTCACAATTGTGAACGCATGGTTCAATGCTCAAATGCGTTTGAGGTTGGCTTGAGCGCATGGCATGATGAGCTTCCATTTATGGAAAGTCATCATGGCCGGTTTCACAAAAACGCCTAAACGCATAAGCGTTTGTGCTCTTCTCTTGAACGCCTTGGACAATTTCGTTGAGGTGTGGTTGACGACGAGAAGGAGAGGCTAGGCAAGTGAAGCTCTCGGCAACAAGGAGATTCATCATCCCCTTCCATTCGACAAGAAGGCTTGAGGGTCTTGCTAGCACAAGAGATCTCAAGGAAGTGAGCATCTTCATCTTGTGTGTGGGCTTGTGGAGGAGACCTAGTTTGATCTCTTCTTCCAAACCGACTTCCAAATCCATGGCGTTGGTATGATTCCTTTTCATAACATAAGTTGATCTTATAGATTCATATGCGATCTTGAAACCCTTTTTCCGCAAAGCTTGTTAGAATTGCAAGTTTAGGGTTTCCCCCTATAATTAGGGGTTCCTACAATTGGTATCAGAGGTAGGCTCTTGATATGATCTATATGATTGCTTATTTGTGATCCATACATTCAAGTTGCGCTTACTTTTACTTGAAGCATGCTTTGTTTTCATGAGGTTGCGCATGTATCTTGCTTTCATGAAGTTGCGCATGATATCATGCTTTAAGTTGCGCTTGTATCATGGCTTTGATAAAGTATGCGCTCCCCCTTGAAGGGGACCCCCTAAAGTATGCGCTCCTCCTTGAAGAGGACCCCCTTAGATCTAAGGGTTATATGCAAGCATGTTGTTTGTTTGTATCATTGCGCATGTTCTAAATGTTTTCAAAAACCTTACATCTTGCGCGCATAATTAGATCTAAGGTGCCACTACATTAAACCCTTAGATGGGTTGATGGGGTTGAAGTCACCACTAGGTTAGATCCAAGTCTGATCAGACCATCTGACAGCTCAGATGGGTTGACCCAATGGCACCTATGCGCAAGCACAAGGTGGCTATAGGTTGACTGCATCTAGGGCGTGTAGCGAGGTCTGGTTGAGACAACTACTGAACACACTTGAGTTAGGCCCGGGGTCACACCCGCTTGCCAAAAACTCATGGGGTGGTTCAGCCCTTGGGGCATGCATGGTTGACCATTAGGTCAACTCGGGTCAGTTAGGACTCGGTGCATGCAAGGGCAAAGGATCTAACTAGATGGATGAGTGGATCCCTATCAATGGACCATTGTAAGGTTGTAGGGCTCGTAAGGAAATTAAAATTGATGCCATGGGGTTTTTCAAAATTTAATTTCTTGATTGGATCACAAGATGATTTGATGCCATGATGCTTGTCTATTTAGTCTTATGTGGGTTGCCCTATTGTGTGCTGTGCTGGGGCCTGCGTGCCTGGGTTTAAATTGTAAATTAATTTGTGATCTGCGAATCACATTGTTTTAATTTATGAAATGTTGTTGACCTGTGTGTCAACCTTGTCTAGATAGATCAAATGTACTTTGATTAGACAAGAGTACAAATGCACACATCATAAAGGGGCATTCAGCTGGTGGCGCACCTGAGGTGCTCTTGGCGCTAGGGCCCTAGGTTGGACCAGATGAGATGCCAAGGAGCTCAAGTGAAGACTTAAGTAAAATTAAGGTCTTACTAGGGTTCATGGGCTTTTACCACATAAGATCATGCTTTCTACTTATTGCAAATAATTAGAGTTGCATGTTTATGTTTATCTTCTGCTATAGCCATAGGATATGCCTGATAGTAAGAAGATAAAAGACCGCTAAAATCCAACGCTAACATATCAAGCTCGTAAGCCTTCTGACGCGAAACCTCACCTTTCTGACTATCGTTGGAGCCGTGTTGAACCCACTCAGTGGGCACGTCCATCTATCTTCAGACGGTGCCGGATTTCACCTGCGTGTTACAGAGTTGGGATTTATCCCCTCTCGTTGCTCAGCATAGCACGTGGTGGTCCAGGGAGTAGGTCGGGTCAGCTTGACCATGTAGACTACATATGTGGCGCATATGGTAGCACATGGAGGCAGCCATCTCTGGGATCAGAGACTGTGTTGTACCAACTCAGTTGGCACAGTCTGCTGGATTGCCAAGATGAAGGGGAATCGCACGGGTTGGCGATTGGCTGGGACAGCCTACCAGAAATTAGTGCTTGTCATCTCTGTGCATCTTATCTCGCCTGAGCGGGACGCGGAGACCAAGTATGAAATCTGGATCCCATCTCACTAAAAGAGTGTTACTCTTTCGGACTGTTTACTGGATTTTTCAGTCAGACAAAATAGTGAGAAAAAGAATCTTTCTTAAGTCCTAGATTGATTCTGAACATTGATACTGACCTTGCTGTTCTTGCTTGTTGTAGATTCCTGCAGCAACGAACACCATGAGCTTCAATGTGCGATCCCTACTGGAAAGGGAGAAGTTTGCTGGGCCGAACTTCTCTGACTGGTTCGGACACCTTAAGATTGTTCTTAAGGCAGAGAGGAAACTGTATGTCCTCGAGACGGCGATACCGCCGCAGCCCGCTCCGAACGCCGCAAGGGCGGTTCGGGATGCCTACGAAAAGCACGTCAATGATAGCATTGATGTCGCTTGCCTGATGCTAGCGTCTATGACGCCACCGCTGCAGCGTCAGCATGAGGACATGTCGGCTATAGAAATTATAGCGAACCTCAAGATGCTGTATGCTGCACAGGCGAGGACTGAACGCTATAATCTGACGAAGCTCTTCTTTCAGAGCAAACTGGCTGAGGGGAGCCCAGTGGGAGCTCACGTGCTCAAGATGATTGGGCACAAGGAGGCTCTGGAGAAACTGGGGCATACCATCAACCAGGAGCTTGCTGTGGACATTATTCTGCAGTCTCTTCCGCCTTCTTTCGATGCGTTCATCATTAACTTTAATATGAACAAGATCGATTGTACGCCGGCAGAGCTGCTGAATATGCTCTTGACAACTGAGGAAACTCTGAAGGGTAAGCCTTCAACCTCTGTCTTGATGGTTCCTTTTAGGAACAAGAAGAAGGGGAAGAAGGGCAAGGCCCCTGTCAAGAATTACAGCAAGGCCCTGAAACAGAAGGTGAAGCGGTCGAAGGACAACAGGTGTTTCCACTGTGGCCAGCTGGGTCACTGGAAAAAGGACTGTAAAGCGCTCCAAGGAGATAAGAGGGGAAGCATCGCTTCTGGCTCAGGTATATATGTGACTGAGGTCATGTTTTCATCTTCTTCTATATCATGGGTGTTGGACACTGCATGTGGAGTTCACATTTGTTCAAATGTACAGGAACTCAAGAGAAGAAGGCAGGTGGGACAGCATGAGGTAGACCTACGCGTTGGAAACGGGGCACGGGTTGCTGCTGTTGCTGTAGGAGACTATTTCATTTCTTTACCATCTGGCATTGTATTAGAATTAAATAATTGTTATTTTGTACCAAGTATCACAAAGAATATTATCTCTATTCCTGCTCTTGTCAGGAAAGGATTTGCCTTTGAATGCAAGATTTCAAAGTGTGTTTTATCTCGTGATAATATTATGTATGCAACTGGTTCAATTAACAATGGGTTATACATGTTGGACATGGACAATTCTATACAAAATATTGATAATAAGAAAGCCAAGTATGCTGATGACAGCACCTTGTTATGGCATAGTCGTTTAGGCCATATAAACAAGAAGCGCATTAAGCGGTTGCATGATCATGGACTGCTGGGATCATTCTCCTATGAGGAGATTGATACATGCAAAGCTTGTTTGATGGGTAAAATGACGAAGTCTCCTTTTCCTCACAAAGGTCAAAGGGCTTCAGGTTTACTGGACCTAATACACAGTGATGTGTGTGGGCCTTTTGGTAAACATGCCAGAGGTGGCTATCAGTACTTCATTACCTTTACTGATGATTTCAGTAGGTATGGATATGTCTATCTAATGAGACATAAAAGTGAATCTTTTGACAAGTTCAAAGAGTTCAAAAATGAAGTACAAAATCAGCTAGGCCGAAATATCAAGGCACTTCGTTCAGATCGAGGTGGTGAATACCTGAGTCATGCGTTTACTGACTATCTGAAAGAGTGTGGGATTATCTCACAGCTCACTCCGCCAGGAACACCGCAATGGAATGGTGTGTCCGAGAGGAGAAATAGAACGTTACTTGATATGGTTCGTTCTATGATGAGTCAGGCTACTCTTCCATACTCCTTTTGGGGTTTTGCACTGGAAACAGCTGCAAAGGTACTAAACCGAGTGCCATCCAAGGCAGTTTTAAAGACGCCATATGAGTTATGGTATGGGAAACAGCCTAGCTTGACATTTATCAGGATCTGGGGTTGCGAGGCTTATGTCAAAAAGCTCGCCTCTGGGAAACTAGAGAGCAGATCTGACAAATGCATCTTTGTCGGTTACCCTAAGGAAACTAAGGGTTATTATTTCTACGATCCCAAGGAGAACAAGGTATTTGTTGCTCGGACGGCCGTATTTCTTGAGAAGGAATTTATTCTGCAAGAGGCCAGTGGGAGAGAAATAAAGCTGGATGAGAATCCAGAGGAAGGACAAAGTAGTCAAGCAGAGTTGGATGTGCCTGAGCCGGTAGAGCAGGTTATTGGACAACCTGAGGCTCAGATATCACGGGAACCGCGAAGATCGGGTAGGATCCGTCGACAGCCTGAGCGCTATGACGGAGTCTACATCATTGATAATGATGAACCCCTAACTTATGCGGATGCGGTCAGTGGACCGGAGTCAGCTAGATGGCTTGATGCTATGCGAGCCGAGATGGACTCCATGTCAGATAACCAAGTCTGGGATTTGGTTGATCCGCCTCCGGGAGTAATCCCTATAGGCTGTAAATGGATCTTCAAGAAGAAGATTGACATGGATGGTAACGTGGTTACCTATAAAGGCAGGCTAGTTGCGAAAGGTTTCAAACAAATCTACGGGATAGATTATGATGAAACTTTCTCACCTGTAGCCATGTTTAAGTCTATTCGGATTCTTTTCGCGATAGCTGCATATTACGATTATGAGATCTGGCAGATGGATGTGAAAACAGCTTTCCTTAATGGAAATCTGGATGAGGATGTGTATATGACACAACCGGAAGGTTTCACTAATCCATCAGATCGTCATAAAATATGCAAGTTAAAGAAGTCCATTTATGGACTGAAACAAGCATCAAGAAGCTGGAATATTCGTTTTGATGAATCAATCTCTGAGTTTGGTTTCATCAAGAACGAGGATGACCCGTGTGTATATAAGAGGTTTAGTGGGAGCGTGATTACATTCCTAATCCTCTACGTCGATGATATCTTGATCATTGGAAACGACATTCCTGAACTGCATGCTGTTAAGGCATGGTTAGGAAAATGTTTTCAGATGAAAGATCTAGGAGAAGCAGCCTATGTACTAGGTGTGAAGATCTACCGGGATAGATCTAAGAGGCTTCTCGGGCTGTGCCAGAGTACTTACATCGATAAAGTCCTGGAGAGATTCCATTTAGAGAATTCTAAACGTGGATATCTTCCAGTCAGACATGGTCTGAATCTTTCGAAGAGTCAGTGTCCACAAACACAGACTGAGAAAGATGAAATGGACAATACGCCTTATGCTTCGGCTATTGGGTCCATTATGTATGCGATGTTGTGTACTCGCCCAGACGTCGCTTACGGGTTAAGCGTGACCAGTCGATTCCAAAGTAATCCAGGTTTGGCGCACTGGATTGCAGTCAAGAACATTTTAAAATATCTGCGGAGGACCAAAGATATGTTCTTGATATATGGTGGTCAGGAAGAACTCAGTATAGAGGGATATACTGACGCTTCGTTCCAGTCGGACCAGGATGATTTCCGATCGCAATCAGGCTATGTTTTTAGCTTGAATGGTGGAGCAGTGGTGTGGAAAAGTTTCAAACAGTCAACTGTTGCTGATTCCACAACAGAAGCCGAGTATGTTGCAGCCTCGGAAGCATCCAAGGAGGCAGTGTGGATTCGTAAGTTCGTGAGAGAACTTGGTGTCGTTCCTTCGAGTGCAGATCCTTTGGTTATCTTTTGTGATAACACTGGAGCTATAGCACAAGCAAAGGAACCGCGGTCGCACCAGAAGTCCAAGCACATACAGAGACGGTTTCACTTGATCCAGGAGATCATTGATCGTGGCGAGATCAAGATTTGCAAGGTTCATACAGATGACAATCTGGCAGACCCGCTTACCAAGCCTCTGGCGCAGCAGAAGCATGAGAAGCACTGTAATAATATGGGTTTGTGATTTCTCAACCATTAGATTAAGTGCAAGTGGGAGATTGTTGGAGTATGCCCTTAAGGCTAATGTTTGAGGCCTTTGGGATTGTAAAAGTATTATGTAATAAACTCTTATGTTTATGATAGGCATGGTTATTATTCAGGTTGTTACCTTGTCTGCTGCAATGAGTGTGCTTCTGAATAATGTCTCAAAGCTGTTCAGCTAGGCTGACAGGCTGTATGTCCTTAGTCGAGATATCTTGGTGAACATGAGACAGCCTTGATATGATGGAGACTAATATGAGTGCTAATCTTATAGGATGCTTCGAGCATGGAATAAGATGTAGACTCATGGGTACATTGGATGTACTGGACAGACCCTACTGGGATATTCCATTGCTTGTCACAATGTGAATGATCCTTGTAAGCAGCAAGTGGCACATGTCCTCTGACTTGAGATCACTTGTGTTTCTAAATGATGATTGTCATTGTCTTGAGGTAGTTCAATATCATTTGAAACATAATGATTATAGACTATCTTGGATGGTGAGCTTGAGTCAGGTTAGGGCACTTGTGATAGATAAAGGATTGCCGTATCCTTGTTTAAGGAGTGTGATGTTCTAAAGGGCCCCCTTTATATGAGATGATTTAGGAAGTGTATGGCCATACCCAGATGACTATGTTCATCTGATCTAATCATGCTCATCGTGTTGGAGTTACAAGCTTGACATGCTTGTCCAATAAGAACATCCAGTGGCAAAGGATAAATGTATGCCTTGTGAATAGAGTCACACTTGTGCCTTGGTTTGGGAGTAGTCTTGGAAGACTCTTTCCTTTATATCGGGAGACAGTGATGTGTTGCTAGATACCCCTCACTGATCGTGATAACGTAAGTTATCGTTACCGACATTTAGAGGAAACCCTCAGGGTCGCACAATATGATGATATGGCTTACTTGAGTCAGATCGTGTGGACTGAATTCTTTGGGTTCAGTTTAAGGGGATTTAATCTCTGATTGTAAGTGAGATCTAGCCTGATCATGTTTGATTGATTAGGGCTTGAGATCGATAAGCTTGGATCGAGAGAGATGATGCTAGATCGAAGAGATCAGGGGCATCAGGTGATGAACGGTTAGATCATGAGCCTTGGGGTTCAATATGGTCTAGACCACATGGCTTGAGCCATTTCGGTTTGGTTCATGAACCAAAGTCGATTGAAACGGTTTAGCTTGAACCGGTTCACAATTGTGAACGCATGGTTCAATGCTCAAATGCGTTTGAGGTTGGCTTGAGCGCATGGCATGATGAGCTTCCATTTATGGAAAGTCATCATGGCCGGTTTCACAAAAACGCCTAAACGCATAAGCGTTTGTGCTCTTCTCTTGAACGCCTTGGACAATTTCGTTGAGGTGTGGTTGACGACGAGAAGGAGAGGCTAGGCAAGTGAAGCTCTCGGCAACAAGGAGATTCATCATCCCCTTCCATTCGACAAGAAGGCTTGAGGGTCTTGCTAGCACAAGAGATCTCAAGGAAGTGAGCATCTTCATCTTGTGTGTGGGCTTGTGGAGGAGACCTAGTTTGATCTCTTCTTCCAAACCGACTTCCAAATCCATGGCGTTGGTATGATTCCTTTTCATAACATAAGTTGATCTTATAGATTCATATGCGATCTTGAAACCCTTTTTCCGCAAAGCTTGTTAGAATTGCAAGTTTAGGGTTTCCCCCTATAATTAGGGGTTCCTACAGGAAGAGCTTCAAGCAATCCACCATAGCTAATTCTACAACCGAAGCTGAGTATGTGGTTGCTTCTGAGGCAGCCAATGAAGCCGTTTGGATCAGGAAGTTCTTTTCTGAACTTCAGGTGGTTCCAAGTGTAATGGATCCCATTGAGCTCTACTATGACAACAAAGGGAATTGCACATAATAAGGAACAACGTTCTCATCAAAGGTCCAAACGCATACTCAAGAGATTTCGCCTGATCAAAGAGATCATTGATCGAGGTGATGTCAAGATTAGCAGAGTTGACACAGAGAGCAATCTAGCAGACCCACTGACCAAGGCTTTGGCGCAGCAGAAGCATGATGGTCGTACTAGAGATATGGGGTTGAGGTTGCTCAACCTCTAGGTCTTAGTGCAAGTGGGAGATTGTTGGTGTATATGCCCTAGGACCTAGTTTTGGTCCATCTTTGTACTACTTGACTCTGATATTAATATATATCTTTCTGGCATTGTCGTTATCATTGTTTGTCTACACCTGCGATTGTGTACTTACATGATAATGTCCCGGGAGACAGATTGGATCTGTGCTCGAACTATAATCCCCAGTCGATGTACCTTAGTGGATATGGGACAGCTATGGTACTTGTGAGACTGGTATGTGGGCTGGTTAGGCACGTGGTGCTAACGCAGACACATGGGTATATCATTGGAGGATATACTGGATAGACCCGCTGTGAGGCTATGACTTGGTGTCATGAGTTATCCTCACAAGTGACAGGAGATGCATTGATCCCTTGACTTGAGGTCATTGACCATTCTATATGGTTAGGGACTTGCTTTGATGCAACCTAACACCTTGCCGTAGTTGGGAGGTCATAACGGTTGTCATTGAGCATGTCACGACCCATATGAGAAGGTCAATGGACAGACATAGGATTTGCCCCTTCCTTAGGGAAGTATGATATCCATGGAGCTCCCTTATGGTTCTATGACTAAGAGTGTATGGCCATACCCAGGTAAGAACCTGTTTTAGTCATAGCCCTGTGATTGGATGAAAACAAGTGGTGACACACTTGTCCAATCGGATATCAGTACGGCAAAGAGACTGTAATGCATCTGTACCTAGTTGCGATGATGGGGATGTCGATGTCGATATCCATTCCAATAACCTGGGTAGCAGCGATGCACTGCTAGGTGCCACTCACTGCTTGTGATGACCTTTGGTCAGCACTGCCAGCGTTAGAGGAACCTATAGGGTCGCACACCTTGATACTCGAGTTTTCATATTGATCGGGTAGCCTTTAGATCGAGTTATTGGATAACTCTGATCTATTTGGGAGATTTCATCAACGCCAATGGGCCTGATGAGATGGAAGAAACTTATTGGGGCCAACTTCCATTTTTGGCATATCGATCAAATTAACCATGGTTAGCCTCATTTAACCATGGGTTGAATTGGATTGGATCCAATAGCTTGGTTAACATGCATAATGGACTTTGGGTTTGGCCCATTGCTAAGTTGGGCTTGCTAATAAGTTGTATTGAAGGGCTAAGAGGCTTGAAGGGTATAATGGGGATGAATTAATGGGATAGGCGCATATGGAATTCTAGTTGGACTAGAATTGGCGCCTATGCCTTGTTTGGTATCTCCTTGGTGATTTAATCAAATTGGATTTGATTAAATCACACAAGATAATTGATTGGATTGTGTTTGACAATTGTGGGCTGATTATTAACATAATTAGAGTCCTAATTGGATTAGGACTTGCGCCCAAGCCACATTAGGCAATCCATCATATTGCCTTGACTAGGTCTAGGCGCATGGATGGGATTAATGCCTCATATGGCATGATATGGGCGCATATGGCTGATGCTTGCTTTGGCAAGTCTTAGGCGCATATGGGAGTGGAGATTTAATCAATATAATTGATTGGATAATCTCCTAGAATCATGCCCTAATTGTCAACACTTGCCATTCTCCCCTAACCGCCTCTTGCTCCTATAAATAAGCCCTTACCGCCCCCTCTCTTCATGATGCTAATTCCTTGGAGGCGTGAAGCATTAAAGGGCGACGGCTTGGAGAGCTTAGAGCTCTTCTTCTTCCATCAAGGGCGCAAGCATGCTTCTTCTCTTCCTTTCCTTGGCGCAAAGGAACAAGAAGGCTTGCGGCGTTGTCTTCTCCTTCCATCTCCTTGGCGCATCACATCTTGGTGGTGGCGCAAGTTGCTTGGAGGATTCTCCTAAGGCATGGATCTTCTTCCCGAGGCTAGCACCGGGCGAGGAAGAAGAAAACTTGAGGAATCCGTGTGTGCGAGACTGCAGAGGGCGAACACTTGGGCGCCTTCATCGACATCGGCTTCTAATTGCTTAAAGGTACTTACTATCACATCGTGTCGACCCCCTCGCAAGAGATCTTCACTGGGTTTTTGGGACTAGCCTGTTTCGGGGACATTCTTCCGCTGCGTAAAATGTATGCCCATGGCTCTGAAAAATTGTAAAATGTCCCCAGGATGCTTGCCAAGGTGTGCAAAGCTGTTAGGGGAAGAAGCAGTGCCTAACCCGCCACCTTGGATCTGTATTGTGCTTCTGTGAGTTTCGGCCATCATCAGTTGGAGGAGCTCAGGGGCGCAGTTTTATTAGGCAGAGTTAGGTTGAGTTCTGACGCTGACCGACGATCCGTTATCGCGCTAGTTATTCACATTTCCGCATAGTTCATTTATTGGAGTGTTGGCTGACATTTTACACAGAGGTGTGTAAGTTGTGCCATCACGACCCAGTTTTAGGCGTGAAAAATTGGGGCGTGACACTATGGGTCTTACATCGTAGGTGTATTCTACGAGCTCAAGGAGGGATAAATTCTTCCACATAGGGTCTATCCCACATATGAAGAAAACAAAACAAGAAAGAAATGAGGGAGGCAAAAATAGAGAAGTTATTTTTCATCAGAAAAATCATGGCATAATGTTTTAAAAAAAACATAATTTTATGACATGGGATATGTGCTTGTAGAAAGAACACCATTGGGCCTCATAAGATCACTCTGATACCACTATTCGGAATCCTCATGCCAATTTTAAAATTATGAAAAGCAAAAGCGATGGTTCAAAATAGAATTCCCAAAGAGCCAAAATCATCTTGTCTTACAAGTGAAGAAATCGATGGATGCGAAAAGTAGTACCTTTTAGCAATTTCTGGAGCAAGCGTCGATGTTGAAAGTTGCGCACAAGAGTGTCCTCTGCAATTATGCACACACAGGCTCCTTGAGTGCTCTCATCCTTCGCGATTGGTGCTAGCCTCGGAAGGTGAGACACACGCCTAGGGAGGTATGCTTGTTGATTGCGCCAATCACCAAGGATGCGCCACCAACAAGCTATCTTCTTTACGCCGCAAGGGGTGGGCAGCACTCCCACTTGCGCCAAGGGGTGAAGAGGAAGAAGGAGAAGTGCCAAGGAGAGAAGATGAACAACTTCTTCAACCTTGCTGTCCACTTCTTCAAAGTGGTGCCACCACAAGAGGAGGAGGAGGATGACAACTCTAAGAAGATGGGTGGCTAAGTTAGGAGATAGAAGGCTAGGCGGTTAGGTTTTCTAATGTATGAGACATCATGATATGTGCCCTAGGCCTCCTATATATAGAGTTTTGGAGCAGGTCCCGTAACTTAAGTTATAAATAAATATAATATATTTATTCATATTTAAATGTATATAAATATTTATTTTAGTGCTTAATTGCGGACCCCTCTAGGTACATTAAATTAATTCACAAAAAGATTCCAAATAAATTAGGCGCCTGTTGTAGTCCGCAAGTGCACGGATACTCGAAGTAATAAAGAAAGATATCGAACCACAGATACCTTATTGTTAAGTACCAAATAGTTATATTCTTTCTAGCTAAGCAATCGATTATAATGCAAGTAAATGATAGAAAGAACACGAAATCAGAGAGAAACTGGGACTAGGGTTTCATCCACCTTAATTTCCATGTCTGGATATGAATAAAAGGTCGTCAATCTAATTTCATTATGATAAAGATATAATTTACTTCACAAAATGATTGTCTCACTTTCGTGCAGGGACCGATTTCGCTTTCGCACAAGATCTATCCCAAGCTGTAAATAAGTAAATCATCAAACATAGAACTCAAGGATCACTTTCGTGCATCCGAATTCTAAGTTGATCATCTTGTTGGTGTATATGCCCTTGGACCCGTTGTTGGTCCATCTTGTACTACTTGACATTGATATTTAATGTATCATTCTAGCATTGTCGTTATTATGCTATGTTTACATCTGCGATTATGTATATGGATAATAATATCCTACGAGACAGATTGTATCTGTGCCCAAACGGTGTGTCCCTGGTCGAGTACCTGAGTGGATAAGGGACAGCTCTGGTACATGTGAGACTGGTATATAGGCTGGTTACGCACGGGGTGCTAACGCAGGCATATGGGTATATCAGTGGTGGACATACTGGACTGACCCACTGTGAGGCTCTAACTTGGTGTCATGAGTTAAGCTCACAAGTGACAGGAGATGCATTGATCCCTTGACTTGAGGTCATTGACTCTTCTATATGGTTAGGGACATGCTTTGATACAACCTAACGCCTCGCCGTAGTTGGGAGGTCATAACGGTTGTCATTGGGTATGTCACAACCCATATGAGAAGATCAATTGACAGACATAGGATTTGCCCCTTCCTACGGGAAGCTTGATATCTACGGGGCCCCCCCTATGGTTGCATGACTGAGAGTGTATGGCCATACCCAGGTGAAAGCATGATCTAGTCATGACCATGAGATTGGGTGAAAACAAAGTGGTGACACACTTTGTCCAATCGGATATCAGTTTGGCAAAGAGACTGCAATGCATCGGTATCTTTGTCCAATCGGGTAGCAGCGATGCACTGCTAGGTGCCACTCACTGCTTGTGATGATCTGAGTTCATCACTACCAACATCAGAGGAACCTACAGGGTCGCACAACTTGAAACTCGGGTTCTCGTATTGATCTGGTAGCCTATTGATCGAGTTATTGGATAACTCGGATCTCTTTGGGAGAATTCATCAGCGCCACTGTGCTTGATGAGATGGAAGGGACTTATTGGAGCTAACTTCGTTTTTAGGCCAGATGGGCCTAATGGGCCCAAAAGGTCAATTGGGCCAAATAGGCCCAATAGGCTAATTGGACCAAATGGGCCAAAGGAAATCTAGCTTGGAGCATGGCCCAATAGGGCGTGAAGCCCAGTTGGGGCCTGAGGCCCAATGGGCCGTCAAGCCTGATGGGCCATGATAATAAGTTGTTTGGCCCAAAAGACATCATGGTAAAAATAAATTCTATATTTAATTCTGGGAATTAAAATTTTGAATTTGATTTTGCATTTATGAATGCGAAAGGTTGCTATGATTTCTATGAAAGGGTGGGAGAGGTTTGGAGTTGGCGCCTATTCACTTGTGAAGAGGTTCTTCTCCTTGGCACCTATTCACTTATGAAGAGAAGCGCCTATTCACTTGTGAAGAGGTTCTTCTTCTTGGCACCTATTCACTTGAATAAATTCTCCTTGGCGCCCTCTCTCCATGGGGTTGGTTGGTTTTTGGCATTCGCAAGGTTGGACCTTGACGAAATCCCCATCACCTCTCCTTTGGGTGGCTGCAAGGTTGGACCTTGGCAGCATTCTTCCATCCTTCTACTCCTCTTGGCGCATTCACTATGTGGGTGGCGCAAGATCTTGAGAATTTCTCCTAGAGGTGTGGATCTTCTTCCCGAGGCTAGCACCGGGCAAGGAAGAAGGTAACTCGAGCGTCGGCTATGTGCGAGACTACAGAGGGCAAACATTTGGGCGCCTGCATCACATCCTCTTCTTCACTGCAAGGTATCATCTCCTACTCACCGTGTCGATTCCCTCGCAAGACTTGATCTTTTGGGTTTTTGGGACTGGCCTGTTTCGGGGATTGCTTCCGTTGTGCATGTCTGTAAAAATTTTAAAGTCCCCAGGGTTTCCCAACAGTGGTATCAGAGCCAAGTTGCAAACTCGAACGGTGTTTTATGCTTTGATTGTATGCTCACAAGCCATCTGAAATTTTTCGAAAATTTGCATATGCGTATGGATTATTCTAAGTATGAAAAATCGTAAGTTTTTCTTTCCTAACATCTATTCGATCTCTTTGGTTTTTCGCTTTCTTCACATGATGGGATAGACCCATATGTGAGAGAATTAATTTCTCCCCACGCATGTAGGATAGACCTACTGTGTGGGACCTGTCGAATATTATGGGGCATGATGATTGTTCTAATCTTGGCAGGTTAAGTATTGCAAGGGTAGGCGGCAAGTGTGCTTGGAGCATGCATGCGCCACTTGTAGACTCCTGAGGGAAACGAAAAATCCTAGATTTGTGAATGGACGTTGAGGTTGAAAATATGTTTTCTAAGAAACTAAAACTGAAGTTTTATGTTTTCATGAGCATATAGAGAAACATGAGATAATTGTGCATCGTGTTGTGGTCATAGTCAAGCCCCTTGTATGCCTGTGATGTATTCTGTGTGAGGCCTGCGTGCCGCTTTTTCTTTTTGTTTTGTAAACGCACAAAGAAGGTTAAGGGCGCATCCCTCATGGAGCTTGCATCTTGGCGCATCAACCATGATGGCACGTCTTGCTTTGTGGCGCAAGTAAGGGCTTGGCCGAACCATAGGGTTCGTGGGCTATCCCTCTTGGAACAAGCATGATGGCGCATCATGCATGGAGGAGCCATCAAGGTCTTGGCCAAACCCTATGGTTTGTGTGCTATGCCTTGGTGTGGAGGACCTTGGAGCCGCACTTGAAGATAGAGCTTAGTGGCGGCTAGGTTAGGTCTTGTTCGGGCTTGTCACCTAGGTCAAGCATTGAACATCCTTTGGCATGTGATGGTTCAATATGTTGATTAGGCTATGACCACATCGCTTGTTTACTGCTTTCGATATCTTTTAAAGCATGCCTGGATGTGTTTTATCGTTTTGTTATCACTATAGGATTGCATGCCTATAATGTTAGACAAAAGATAAAACTGAAAGGATGAGACCTCAAAAACCCTCAAATCAATATCAAGTCTGTAGCCTTCTGACGCGTAGCCCTCGTCAAGCTATCGATCAGTGGTGTTGTGAACTGTTTCCCACCCTCGTGGGACACACCCACTTATCTTTAGAAGGCGTGTGGTGGCAATGGTTTCCCCAGTCCATTTTAACCGGGCGTGCCTTCGCAAGGAAACTCGTTGGCCCTGGGCATAACGGTCAGGATAGACTTGACTGGTTTTTCATATGTGGTGGCCACATAATGGAACTCTAGAGGCAGCCTCAAGAGGTTAGGGTTTTGTGTTGTTCCAGCCCTAGCTGGGCACAAAATGCTTGAACTGTCTTGGGAAGGGGAATTGCCTGGGTGCAATCGGTCGGCGTGCCCACCTTAAGAAGAATAAGTCACTTTGTGCAACTGATGTGTCTCGTACTAACGCACAACTAACCGGAAGCGTGACGGTTTCATCATGTGTAGTCTTAAGATATCGAACCCACAGCGACAGAGTTCAAGTACCAAGTGATTTTGAATTGATATCTAGACAATCGATCAAGTGATTGAAATTCTGAAAGTAAAGCAAATATATAGCCAAAAGTAAATCGAATCCGGCAAGAGAAAGCTTCGAGGAGAAAACAAGGGTAAGAGATATCAGAACGTCGGGTTCGTCTCATTGATGGATCTCAAATTCAAACAAGTAAAAATTATAACAAAGCAAACTTTAAAAGTGCTCAAGGAAGTATCAAAAGGTACAGATTACCCTCTTTCGACGGCGTAATCCGGTATCAATCTAAATCGGGGTCCTACTTTCGTGGCTCACCGTACCTAGATTTACCCAATGGGTTCAGAGATACTATGAAATTCCTCATACAAATTCTACCCAATTTCTTGATAGGTCAGAGTATGTTCGAACTAGCAAATCTAGTGTCGCAATTCACCTTTCGGCCCTTCTTGCAACGCCCGAGAAAAGATATTATGTGATCAAGGTAATTCTAGCGATAAAACGGCATAGAACGAATAAACACAAAGTAAAATTTGTAATTGTCTTGAAATATCAAGTTTGATAATGAGATATATACAACGAGACTACACCCTTAGTTCTGACAAAAGACTTACGCTATCATAGCGTCGTTTAAGTACAAATCTCTACAAGAAGATCAAAATAAAGGAAAGAATTGAAGATAGGAGATCACAAACTCTACAAAATGGGTTGAAACTCTCCTCCTCCAAGCCTCCACGAATTGAAGCACAAGGTATCTTCTTTTCCCAAAACTTTCACCAAGGACTTCACCTCTAGCCAAGACCCGTCGCCTCTTCCAAGCCAGATTTCGACCTTTTTATCATTTCAGAGGTGACCTTTGATATGCCAGCCTTAAATCCCTTTTAATTAGCTACGTTTTGATACCTTAAACATCAAAAACGGAGCTATAATGACAAAGTTATGACACATTTAAGTTTGGGCTGCGCAAGAGAGATTATGGGTGTGATGAAGATCACGGCCATGGCTGTAATATTTGCATCGATTCTCTTCACCTCCTGAAACGTCTATACACTTTTGGGCCATTAAATGCTCATCGTTTTGACACCAAAAACGCCCCAATCGGAGTTGTAACGGAAAAGTTACGCCCTATTTATTGCAGCCCTCCGATGTACTTAATGCTCTCAACACCGTTACAGGTGTAATGAAGATTATGGCCACGCCCATAATTTTGGTAGAAAACTCCGTTTCATCTGAAATTTTGCGGGCGTGTAGACCTTTTACTTGTCTTTGATTCCGGCCATAGTTTGACATCAAAAGTTGCCGGTGAGAATATTATGGGCAGGCAGAAATTATGGCCATAGCCGTAATGTTGTCTGTCGAAGATTTCTTTGTCCGAATGACATCCGATGAGAAAATCGAAGGCACGTCTTTGGAGTATGATTAAGCTTGAGTGAAAACAGGCTTCTTGAGAATTCAAACAGGAAATTATGGCCATAATACAGATTATGGCCTCGGCCGTAATTCTGGAAATCAGCTCCGTTTGAAGCGAAACTTCTCGTCAAGGTTCTTGATTCACTCGGGAACATAAATATACTTCCAAATAGCTCCAAACGTGAGTGAATTGTCCTGTATTTATCAACATGACAAGAAGTGAAACTTCTGAAGAAAATCAATGAAATAAGCTGGTAAGAGACGTAAAAGCATGAAAATATGTCTCGATTCACAAGTAAATATGGGTTTAAAAGACTATAAAAATACGAGACATCAGCATCTCATCACACCCTCATGGGACGCAAAGCCTCATGTGGAATAAGGATCCCATCTCACTAGGAAATCTTGGATTTCTCGATTGACTTTGTGGGTTGTCAATTCGATTAAAATAGTGGGAGCTATGATCATTTAATGTAAGTCCAGATTAAATGATTTGAAGTAGTACTAATCTGCTATCTTGGTTGTTGTAGATCAATGGCTACGAACAATAGCGGATTGACACTGCGATCCCTTCTTGAGAAGGATAAGTTGGTTGGATCCAACTTTATGGACTGGTATCGAAACTTGAGGATAGTCCTCAAGCTTGAGAAGAAGCTATATGTCCTTGAGCAAGCTCTTCCCGCGCCTCCTCCACCTTCAGCCCGAGTGGCTGAAAGGGATGCTTTTAGAAAGCATCAGGATGACTCTTTGGAAGTGTCATGTCTCATGCTAGCCACCATGGCGCCTGAGCTTTAGGTGCAGTATGAGGAGCAGAACACTTTTCAGATGATAACTTATTTGAAACAGATGTTCGAGCCTCAGGCTAGGACTGAGAGATATGACATTGCCAAAGCAGTCTTTTGGTACAAGTTATCTGAAGGTGCTCCAGTGGGACCCCATGTACTCAAGATCATTGGGTATGTGGATCATCTCAAGAGACTGGGACACACGTTGATAACGAGCTGGTCACGGATCTTATTCTACAGTCCCTGCCCTCTAGTTTCAGTCCGTTTATTATTAATTTTAATATGAACTGGATTGAGTACTCAAGGGAGGAACTATTGAATATGCTCCAAACGACCGAGCGAGAAATGGTCAAGACCAAACCCAATTCTGTTCTTTTGGTCCCTGCGACCAAGAAGATGAAGAAGAGGGGTAAGGCATGTGCCAAGGGTCTGACCAAAGCACTGAAAAAGAAGGTGAGGATGTCAAAGGAACAGCGGTGCTTCCACTATGGCGAGCAGGGTCACTAGAAAAGGGACTGCATGCGACTTCAGAACGAGGAGAAGAGAAGCAAGGCTTCGTCTTCTGGCTCAGGTATTTATGTTACTGAAGTCAACCTTTCTACTTCTATGTCATGGGTATTGGCTACCGCATGCGGAGCTCATATTTGTACAAATATGCAGGGGCTCAAAAAAAGTAGATCGGTGCGGCCTGGAGAGATTGACCTACGTGTTGGAAATGGAGCACAGGTTGCTGCTGTTGCTGTAGGACTTTTGACGCTCTCCCTGCCTTCTGGACTTCAACTAGAGTTAAATAATTGCTATTATGTTCCTTCTCTTACCAAAAATATTGTATTTTTTCCTTGCTTGGCAAGGAAAGGATTTAAATTTGAAATAAAAGAGGACTCTTGTTCTTTTTTATTTGGAAATGTGTTTTATGGGAAGGGTACCTTGTGCAATGGATTATATGTCTTGGACATGGATAACTCTATATGTAACATAAATCACAAAAGGATCAAGCTGAGTGGTTCAGTTGGTGCGTACCTTTGGCATTATCGATTAGCCCATATAAACAAGAATCGCATTCAACAACTCCATGCAAATGGATTGTTAGATTCAACCTCCTTAGAGGAGTTTGATACTTGTGAGCCTTGTTTATTAGGGAAAATGACAAAAGCACCCTTCACCAAGATTGGTTAGAGGGCAGGTGGTTTGTTGGATCTCATACATACTAATGTGTGTCGGCCATTCAGTAAACAAGCCAGAGGTGGGCACAACTACCTCATCACATTTACTGATGACTTCAGTAGATATGGTTATGTCTATTTGATGAGACATAAGTCCGAATCCTTTGAGAAATTTAAGGAGTTCATACATGAAGTGGAGAACCAGCTAGGTAGATCTATTAAGGCTCTTCGATCAGATCGTGGTGGAGAGTACCTGAGCGGTGAGTTCTTTGACTATCTTAGAGAGTGTGGGATTCTATCCCAACTCACTCCTCCTAAAACACCTCAATGGAATGGTGTGTTTGAAAGGATAAATCGAACCTTGTTGGACATGGTTCGATCTATGATGAGTCATGCAACTTTACCTCCCTCATTTTGGGGCCATGAACTTGAGACAGCTTCTCTCATACTGAATAATGTCCATCTGAGAGTGTCTCCAAGATTCCGTACGAGGTATGGAGTGGGAGACGACCGAATCTCTCTTTTATTAGAGTCTGGGGATGTGAGGCTTATGTCAAACGTCGGGATTCTAGCAATCTAGAACCCAGATCTGATAAATGCGTGTTTGTGGGGTATCCTAAGAAAACTAAAGGATATTACTTCGATATTCCCAGCAAGAACAAAGTTTTTGTTGCTCGAGGTGCTGTCTTTCTAGAGAAAGAATTTCTCATGAAAGAAGTCAGTGGGAGAAAGTTTGACTTGGACGAGGTCCAAGTGCAACCACAAGACACTGAGGTGGAACCTGAGCCACCTGCAGCAGTTGCTGGGCAACTAGAGGCTCAGACACAGGTCCCGTGTAGGTCTTGGAGGATTCGTTGTACACCTGAGAGGTATGGGTCATTGCCGACCCAACACGATGGGATCTTCATCATTGAGGATGAACCCAGGACCTATGATGAGGCGGTCGCTAGACCGGACTCCGAGAAATGGCTTGAGGCCATGAGATCTGAGATGGATTCCATGTCGGCTAACCAAGTCTGGGATTTGGTTGAGCTACCTGATGGGGTAAAACCTATAGGGATGTAAATGGGTCTTCAAGAGGAAGACTGATATGGATGGCAACATAGTTACCTACAAGGGTAGACTTGTGGCTAAAGGATTCAGACAGGCCCACGGGGTGGACTATGATGAAACCTTTTCGCCAGTTGCCATGTTCAAATCCATTCGAATCTTGCTTGCTATAGCTGCATATCACGATTATGAGATATGGCAGATGGATGTAAAGACAGCATTCCTTAACGGAAAGCTGACGGAGGATGTGTATATGACACAGCCTGATGGCTTCATCCATCCTGCAGAGGCCAATAAGGTCTACAGGCTAAAGAGATCCATTTATGGATTAAAGCAAGCTTCTTGAAGTTGGAATCTTCGATTTGATGAGGTAGTAAGAGATTACGGCTTTATCAAGAGCGAAGATGACGCCTGTGTATACAAAAAATTCAGTGGGAGCTTGGTGACATTTATGGTCCTGTATATCAACGACATACTTCTCATCGGAAATGACATCCCTAGTCTTCAAGCTGTGAAGACATAGTTGAGGAAGTGTTTCGAGATGAAAGACTTGGGGGAGGCCGCCTATATCCTAGGCGTGAGGATCTACCGGGATAGATCCAAGAAACTCCTAGCCCTTAGTCAGAGTACTTACATTGATAAGGTCCTGGAGAGGTTCAGCTTAGAACAATCTAAGAAAGGATACCTTCCAGTGAGACATAGCCTTATTCTCTCCAAGAGCCAGTGTCCCGTCACACAGGCTGAGAGGGACGACATGAGTCGAGTACCCTATGGTTCGGCAGTAGGTTCGATCATGTATGCGATGTTGTGTACTAGACAAGACGTGGCTTATGCAGTGAGCTTAACTAGCCGATACCAATCCAATCCAGGTCTACACCACTGGGTGGCTGTAAAGAACATTCTAAAGTATCTGAGAAGAACTAAAGACTTGTTCTTGGTCTATGGGGGACAGGAAGAGCTCAGTGTTCAGGGCTACACTGACGCATCGTTCCAGTCTGACCCTAATGACTTCAGATCGCAGGCCTGCTATGTGTTCAAGTTGAATGGTGGCGCTGTATGCTGGAAATCCTTTAAGCAGTCCACTGTAGCTGATTCTACGACTGAGGCTGAGTATGTCGCCACTTCTGAGGCAGCCAAAGAGGCCGTTTGGATTTGGAAATTCATATCTAAACTTCAGGTGGTTCCATCTGCTGTGGATCCAATCGAGCTCCATTGTGACAACAATGGAGCGATTGCACAAGCAAAGGAACCAAGGTCTCATCAGAAATCCAAACACATACTTAGAAGATTTCACCTAATCAGAGAGATCGTTGACCGAGGTGATGTCAAGATAAGCAGAGTTGACATAGATAACAATCTGGCAGACCCACTGACAAAAGCTTTGGCGCAGCAGAAGCATGATGGTTATACGAGGGACATGGGGTTGAGATTTCTCAACAACTAAGTCTAAGTGCAAGTGTGAGATTGTTGGTGTATATGCCCTTGGACCCATTGTTGGTCCATCTTGTACTACTTGACATTGATATTTAATATATCATTCTGGCATTATCGTTATTATGCTATGTTTACATCTGCGATTATGTACATGGATAATAATGTCCCTAGAGATAGACTATATCTGTGCTCAAACGGTGTGTCCCTAGTCGAGTACCTAAGTGAATAAGGGACAGCTCTGGTGCATGTGAGACTGGTATATGGGCTGGTTACGCACGGGGTGCTAACGCAGGCATATGGGTATATTAGTGGTGGATATACTGGACCGACCCGCTGTGAGGCTCTAACTTGGTGTCATGAGTTAAGCTCACAAGTGACAGGAGATGCATTGATCCCTTGACTTGAGGTCATCGACTCTTCTATATGGTTAGGGACATGCTTTGATACAACCTAACGCCTCACCGTAGTTGGGAGGTCATAACGGTTGTCATTAAGTATGTCACGACCCATATGAGAAGATCAATGGACAGATATAGGATTTGCCCCTTCCTGCGGGAAGCTTAATATCTACAAGGCCCGCCTATGGTTGCATGACTGAGAGTGTATGGCCATACCCAGGTGAAAGCCTGATCTAGTCATGACCATGAGATTGGGTGAAAACAAAGTGGTGACACACTTTGTCCAATCGGATATCAGTTTGGCAAAGAGATTGTAATGTATCGGTATCTTGTTGCGATGATGGGGATGTCGATGCTGATATCCATTCAGAGGACTTGGGTAGCAGCGATGCACTACTAGGTGCCACTCACTGCTTGTGATGACCTGAGTTCATCACTGATGACACCAAAATATGTAGTATATTTTGTATCATTTTATATATCTTTTCATCCTAAATTGAGGATTTTTTGCTTATTTTTATACTGAATTTATCAAATATTGCAAAGTCTACTTCTATTTTGGTTTTTAATAATTTTCATGTAAAAAGGCACTATTTTAAGGCGTTTTCAAGCAAAATCAAATACATAGAAGGATTCCCAACATCAAGAAGAGATTACACAAGAAATTTCATCCAAAACGGAGCAAATCAGCCAAAATATGGTAGGGCCGTAAATAATTTTATGGTACCGTATTTTCCCGGCTACCGTATTATCAAGAACACGGCCGTATTTTGGTTATTTTCTAAACAGAAAGATTTTTGGATTTTATGGCACTGCAGTAAGAATTTACACGGCCGTATTTTCCAGCGCTTCAGACCAGAGAGTTCACCAGATTTTACGGCACTACCGTAAGGGATTTCACGAGCCGTATTTTCCACTCGTTTACGAACAGAGCGTTCAGCCGATTTCACGGCACTGGCCCTAAACCATATTGCGGTGCCGTAATTCCCAGACAACATCAGATCAGAAGCTTCAACCGATTTTACGGCACCACCGTAACATATTACACGGCCGTAATTTCTACTCAAAACACGAGTTTTTCGGCCCAAAACTTGCGAAGGCCATAACTTTTGATCCAGAGCTCCAAATTTAGATCCGAAAGTTGCTGTGGCTTCGTATTTAAGAGGAAAAGGCGTACGAAGTGGAAGAAAAAACCTTTATCCAGTATCGAGGGAGAAATTGCACCAGAGGCGGCTAGGGTTTGTTCTCATGCTGAGAAGCGTAGAGGGCACCTCAGGCCATGATTTTCACGCAGAAGCTTTGCCTGGAGGAGAAGACAACAGCCCAGAAGTTTTAGAGGAAAAGGAGTTCAATCAGAGGAGGAATCGATGAAATCGGTGGTGATAGCACTGTTCATCGAGTTCTGCTTGCAAAATACGGCTGTGAAATATTTCACAGCCGTACTGTATTTTCTAAAACCTCTTTTCTAGTTGATTTTTGATCTTCTAAATTTATGGATTATTGTATTTTCTTCTCCATGCAAGCTTAATACTGTTTTGGGACATGGGGTTTAATCCCCTTGATTTTTAATGATTAGATAACTCTTTTCTTTCGTCATGATAATCTTTGTTGTGATAATTTTACTCTTGTGATAAATTGTGCTTAGATTCTCTATAATTGCATGTTATTAATTATGTTCTTAGAGTTTTCGTAATGAGACTAAAAGGTGATTTGCTTGAGAGCTTGGAACCCTAGAATTGCATGTTAGGATCCCTTCCTTAGGTTAGATCCATCTTGATCTTTTCTAGTAAAATAATTGCCATGATTATAATATGAATCTATAGATCGAGTCTATTTGTCAAACGGGGTGATCTTGTGCGAAAGCAAGGATCAGAACGTTAGAGATCCATGAGTAAAACTAGTATAGAGACTCGAATGCACGAAAGTGATCCTTGAGACTCCACTAGAGATTATCAACTTAGAATCCGAATGCACGAAAGTGATCCTTGTGATCTTTGATTGATTATTTACTTACCTACAGCATTGAAAATAGATCTTGCACGAAAGTGAGGATCAGTTTTCTGCATGATTGTCTACACGAAAGTAAGACAATACCTTTATCAAGTAAATTAGGTCTTTATCTTGACAAGATTTGATTGACGACCCTTTATTTATGTCTAATCGTTAGAATCAAGGAGGATGAAACCCTAGTCCCAATATTTCTCTCTGATTATCTAAGTTAGTGTGTTTTCCATTATTGCTTTGCATCATATTTACTTCGCTTAGCTAGTAAGAATACCACTATTTGGTACTTAATAATAAGGTCCCTGTAGATTCGAAACTTTTCTTTATTACTTCGATAGTTCCGTGCACTTGCGGAAACCTAACAACAAGGTTTTGGTGTCGTTACCAAGGATTAGTCCAAGGTACACGCATGCCAAACTTTTAGTGTTCCCTTACGGGCTATCATGTTTTTGGCGTCGTTGCCGGGGACCTTAGTTTTGTTAATATCAAAATAGTTGTTAGTATTGCTAGACTAAGTATTTTTTGTTTTTAGATTTAACTTTGTGTTTTTTTTGTTTTTGCAGGTTTTGGATTTTCACAGTTGTGACAGAACTGTGATATCTAAAGATTTGTGAATTTGCTTGTGTTTTAGATTTTCTATTTTTTTTCTATATTCTGAAAAAAAAATATATTTTTTGATTGATTTGTGTTGGATTATCTTTCTGTGCTTGCTAGATTTGATATGTCTTTTCATCACAACTCCTGGGCAACTGAAAGAGGTGAGGTATACATGCCACAAGGTAATTCTCTTGTAGATCAATTTAACTCTTATATGCAATCTTGTTCTTCTGAATATTGTGTTATTTGTGGATATCCTGATCATTGTTCCTCTGATTGCCCATTTTTAAAACCAAATTTATCATGGCAAGAACAAGATCAATTGTATTCTAGATGGGAAAACCGAACTTCTTTATATGATGATTGCTCTGATCATGCTTCTAAACCACAATTTGAATTTGATACTGAGGAACTTGAACTAGAAAAATCCCCGTGTGATTATCATTATTTTGAGATTGAGCCTTATGTGAACTTTGATGAATTTCACTTTGTTGTTGATAATTTTGATATTGATTTATCTGATAGTTTATTTGAGGAAAAGATTGAGAAAATTGAAATTGAAAAACCTTCTTTTGATGATAATTCTGATTTTAATAATATCTTATTTATGGTTAAAACTGATCGGCATGATGAAGGTTCAAAAATTATAGACATTGATGAGCCCCACTGTGATTTTGGTGATATTGATGAAATTTATGATAAAACTTCTGAGGTTAACTCTGATTCTATTGTGAACATTGATAAATCTTATTTTCCATATGATTCTGAATTTGACTCTTCTGATGATGAATTATTTGTGGGGAAGCATGAGGAAATTGATTTTGAAAAGTCTCATCTTGATTTTGATAATGATTTTGATATTGATTAACTATTTGATTGTGAGCATGAAGAACCTGTAGATGATTTGAAAATTGTGAAAATTGATGAATCTCACTCTAATGTTTTGCCCATAGCTATTGTTGAAAATTTTGATCTATTTGAAAATTTGTGCTTTATTGAGTAATCTAATGAAAGACATAAACATTATTATGATGATCCAATACTTGACTATTTTGATCAAAGTCCTTTTGTTATTGCCATTGAAAATATTAATTTGAAGAAAGGACTTATGATTTTACTTTTTGATAAACACAGGAAGATCATAAAGATTACTTTGAGTGGATTTAGAAATTTTGATTTTAATTTCTGCAAATTTATGAAAGCCACATCAATCATGATTTGTATTGAATTCTGGATATTTGGATTAGTGGCTGAACTTTTAGGAAGAAGAAAATGCAGAAAATTATATGCTTTATATTTTGGAACCGATTCACCTGCTTCACCATGATATTGATTTTTGGTCAAGCTATGGACATAAAATTAGCGCTTCTTGGGAGGCAACCCAAGCACTTTTATCTTAGTTTAGTTTCTTTTATTTTAGTTTATATTTAAAATTAATTTTTCTTTTATTTTTGCAGGGAAAACAAAAATTTTGCGCAAAATACGGCACTACCGTAATCTATTTTACGCCCGAAATTTGCCTCTGATTTCTCCCGAGAGTTTTCTGTATTTTACGGCGGTACCATATTTCTTTTACAGTACCGTATTTTCTAACCATTTTTTACTTCACGTGCCGTAATTTCGACTGCTTTTCATCCGAAAATTTTTTAATTTTTACGGCAGTACCGTAACCAATTTGACGATACCGTATTTCCTGATTATTTCTTACCCGAGAATTCTTTGCAAATTACGACACTACCGTAAAGAATATTACGGTACCGTATTTTTTTTAAACTGCGGTCTCCTTATCTGAGTAGGTGTTTTCTCGCTGCAATTTTAAGAAACTGGGTTGCAAAAATTTTTTATCTTTGGCACGACATGGAAGTACTCATCTTTGTCTATTATTTGGATATTTTTGCAGAATTTTAAAGTTCATGGATCATTCTAAAGCACATGCCAACTTTTTGAATTTGATTAACTTTTGTGCAGTTTTTGCAGTTTTTAATCTGAGTAGCCTTCTTTCTGCTGATACCCTGAATTCCTGAAAGATTTTAATCCTTTATTTTTCACATGCCTGGAAAGATCAAGTTTTATTCTACTTCATGGTTCTGTCTGTTTTCTTTTTGGATCATTAAATCTCATTCTTGGGTATGGCTACTTTTCATAAAAAATTTCAAAAACTGCTTGATTTGCTTTCTACCTGTTATAGCTTCTTCTCCAGATTTGCAGCACCTCTACCACCGCATCTGCCTCTGACATCACTGTTTACAGCCGTCGACACTGGATTATACCATCTGCAGATTCTTACTTATTCTACTGCCTCTTATTCCATGATATTATTTATTTATGCAGTAGACTCTTCATTACTGACTCTGATTTTTTATGTGCAGTATTTCAATAGCCCGACGATCTCACCTCCAGGACTGTACTCTCTAGCAGGCCACTAGAGATTACTCACTCTTATGTCGGCACCATCACCACAATTGCTAGGAGCTTTTCAGCTAGCATCTGTTCCACTAGCACTCTTCTAGACCTTCGATGATATCTCTGATTCTTTCTTTGAGAAAATTATTTTTATCATTATTTTTAAGACTGTTTTTGATCTGAGCCTTATGTGAGCCTTATGCACCTTAAATTTTGCAGAAAATTTTCAAAAGACATATCTTTGGACCCAGCTGCATTGGCCTGACAATGATTGAGCATGATCTATATGGTTTTGTGAGTATCACTTGCACTCTCTTATTAATGACTATTTTTTATAGTGCATCTTTGACTTTATACTACTCATTGGTTTTCTCTTGAAAAATGATTTTTTTTGGATATATGGAACTCATTGTTTTGATGATGATATTATTCAAATTTATTGTTAAAATTGATGAAAGCATATGATCCACTTTCTACTATATGATGGCATGATTTATTGATAAAATTTATATTGATAAAATATCTTCCTTGATGATGTGAGTATTTATACTTGTGATTAGAGAAAAACCCTATCATGTTAGATTTATTTCTTCAATGCATATCTATCTTTGAAATTTGACATTGGTTGATGCATGAAATTTTGGGTAGATGTGTTATTTGAGGAATAAAATCTAAAGGTGAAACAATTCTTCTGAATAAAATGAGCATATGAGTATGATTACTGAATTGAGATCAATTGATCAACCTAGTAGATGTTTAGTCTATTTTTGCTATTTGTTGGGAAGAAGGAATCCAAGATCCACAAAAATAGTGAGAGACTCCCCTACTTGACACTATGTAAAATTGATAGTGGTACCTAAGACATGGGTTGAAGTCCATGCATGAAAAATAATGAGAGTGAAAAATAATAAGACTCCTCTACTTGGCACTGTGTAAAATTGACAGTGGTACCAAAGACAAGAGTTGAAGTCAAAAATAAAAAGTGTGTATCTAAGTGGGTACATGCCATCTTCAAAAAAAAAATAAATAAATAAATCATGTGTGGAAAAAGATCTTGGAAACCTAATTCCTGTAAACAAAAGCATGATAGATTTGAACTGAAAGTTGGGTGAAATCATGAGATTGAAAATTCTATTTATTATACAAGTTGCAAAGTTTTATTTAATTGAATTGTGGATCTAGAGGGTTGAGTTCTAAGGATGATATGTTTACTTGAAGTTTTGTGAAACAATTGATGGAATTTTTCATTGATGATTGTATTTTAGAAATTTATTGAGCATGAAAAGGTTTATCTTTTAATCAATTTTTGATTTTTGCTTGAGGACAAGCAAAGTTTGAACCTTATGTATTTTGATGACACCAAAATATGTAGTATATTTTGTATCATTTTAGATATCTTTTCATCCTAAATTGAAGATCTTTTGCTTATTTTTATGCTGAATTTATCAAATATTGCAATGTCTACTTCTATTTTGGTTTTTCATGATTTTAGGGTAAAAAGGCACTATTTTAAGGCGTTTTCAAGCAAAATCAAATACATAGAAGGATTCTCAACATCAAGAAGAGATCACACAAAAAAATTTCACGTAAAACGGAGCAAATCAGCCAAAATACGGCAGGGCCGTAAATAATTTTACGGTACCGTATGTTCCCGGCTACCGTAATATCAAGAACACGGCCGTATTTTGGTGATTTTCCGAACAAAAAGATTTTTGAATTTTACGGCACTACAGTAAGAATTTACACGGCCGTATTTTCTAGCGCTTCAGATAAGAGAGTTCACTAGATTTTACAGCACTACCGTAAGAGATTTCACTGGCCGTATTTTCCACTCGTTTACAAACAGAGGGTTCAGCCGATTTTACGGCACTGGCCGTAAACCATATTACGATGCCGTAATTCCCAGACGACATCAGATCAGAAGCTTCAACCGATTTTACGGCACCACCGTAACATATTACACGGCCGTAATTTCCAGTCAAAACACGAGTTTTTTGGCCCGAAAATTGCAAAGGACATAACTTTTGATCTAGAGCTCCAAATTTAGATCCGAAAGTTGCTGTGGCTTCGTCTTTAATAGGAGAAGGCGTATGAAGTGGAAGAAAAAACCTTTATCCAGTATCGAGGGAGAAATCGCACTAGAGGTGGCTAGGGTTTGTTCTCACGCCGAGAGGTGTAGAGGGCACCACAGGCCTTGATTTTCATACAAAATCTTTGCCTGGAGGAGAAGACAACAGCCCAGAAGTTTCAAAGGAAAAGGAGTTCAATCGGAGGAGGAATCAACGAAATCGGTGGTGACAGCACTGTTCATCGAGTTCTGCTTGCAAAATACGGCTGTGAAATATTTCACAGCCGTACTGTATTTTCTAAAACCTCTTTTCTAGTTGATTTTTGATCTTCTGAATTTATGGATTATTGTATTTTCTTCTCCATGCAAGCTTAATACTATTTTGGGACATGGGGTTTAATCTCCTTGATTTTTAATGATTAGATAACTCTTTTCTTTCGTCATGATAATCTTTGTTGTGATAATTTTACTCTTGTGATAAATTGTTCTTAGATTCTCTATAATTGCATGTTATTAATTATGTTCTTAGAGTTTTCGCAATGAGACTGAAAGGTGATTTGCTTGAGAGCTTGGAACCCTAGAATTGCATGTTAGGATCCCTTCCTTAGGTTAGATCCATCTTGATCTTTTCTGGTAAAATAATTGTCATGATTATAATATCATTCTATAGATCGAGTCTATTTGTCAAACGTGGAGATCTTGTGCAAAAGCAAGGATCAGAACGTTGGAGATCCATGAGTAAAACTAGTATAGAGACTCGGATGAACGAAAGTGATCCTTGAGACTCCACTAGAGATTATCAACTTAGAATCCGGATGCACGAAAGTGATCCTTGTGATCTTTGATTGATGATTTACTTACCTACAGCATTGAAAATAGATCTTGCACGAAAGTGAGGATCGGTTTTCTGCATGATTGTCTGCACGAAAGTAAGACAATACCTTTATCAAGTAAATTAGGTCTTTATCTTGACAAGATTTGATTGACGACCCTTTATTTATGTCTAATCGTTAGAATCAAGGAGGATGAAACCCTAGTCCCAATATTTCTCTCTGATTATCTAAGTTAGTGTGTTTTCCATTATTGCTTTGCATCATATTTAGTTCGCTTAGCTAGTAAGAATACCACTATTTGGTATTTAACAATAAGGTCCCTGTGGATTCGATACTTTTCTTTATTACTTCGATAGTTCCGTGCACTTGCGGAAACCTAACAACAAGTTTTTGGTGTCATTACCAAGGATTAGTCCAAGGTACACGCGTGCCAAACTTGTAGTGTCCCTTACGGGCTATCAATCACTGCCAACGTCAGAGGAACCTACAGGGTCGCACAACTTGAAACTCAAGTTCTCGTATTGATCGGGTAGCCTATTGATCGAGTTATTAGATAACTCAGATCTCTTTGGGAGAATTCATCAGTGCCACTGTGCCTGATGAGATGGAAGGGACTTATTAGAGCTAACTTCGTTTTTGGGCCAGATGGGCCTAATGGGCCCAAAAGGTCAATTGGGCCAAATAGGCCCAATAGGCTAATTGGACCACATGGGCCAAAGGAAGTCTAGCTTGGAGCATGGCCCAATAGGGCATGAAGCCCGGTTGGGGCCTGAGGCCCAATGGGCCGTCAGGCCTGATGACCCATGACAATAAGTTGCCTGGCCCAAAAGACATCATGGTAAAAATAAATTCTATATTTAATTCTGGGAATTGAAATTTTGAATTTGATTTTGCATTTATGAATGCGAAAGGTTGCTATGATTTCTATGAAAGGGTGGGAGAGGTTTGGAGTTGGCGCCTATTCACTTGTGAAGAGGTTCTTCTCCTTGGCACCTATTCACTTATGAAGAGAAACGCCTATTCACTTGTGAAGAGAAGCACCTATTTACTTGTGAAGAGGTTCTTCTCCTTGGCACCTATTCACTTGAATAAATTCTCCTTGGCGCCCTCTCTCCATGGGGTTGGTTGGTTTTTGGCATTCGCAAGGTTGGACCTTGACGAAATCTCCATCACCTCTCCTTTGGGCGACTACAAGGTTGGATCTTGGCAGCATTCTTCCATCCTTCTACTCCTCTTGGCACATTCACTATGTGGGTGCCGCAAGATCTTGAGGATTTCTCCCAGAGGCGTGGATCTTCTTCCCGAGGCTAGCACCGGGCTAGGAAGAAGGGAACTCGAGCGTCAGTTGTGTGCGAGACTGCAGAGGGCGAACATTTGGGCACCAGCATCACATCCTCTTCTTTGCTGCAAGGTGTCATCTCCTACTCACCGGGTCGATTCCCTCGCAAGACTCGATCTTCTGGGTTTTTGGGACTGGCATGTTTTGGGGATTGCTTCCGCTGTGCATGTCTGTAAATATTTTAAAATCCCCGAGGTTTCCCAACACAACTCAAGTGGAATCTCAAGGATCACTTTCGTGCATCCGAGTCTCAACACAGGTTCTACTTATGGTTTTCCAACGCTCCGATCCTCACTTTCGCATAAGATCTTCACGTTTAACAAAATAACTAAATCCTAGATTCAAATTATCAAACATGGAATTATTCTTCTAAACTCGAGAAATAAGAACTAACCTAATTTCTTACGGTGAGTTCCTAAATTCAATTTTAGGGTTCCAAGTTCTCAAGCAAATCACTTTTCAGCCCATATTGTAAAAACTCTAAAACATGCATGATAATAAGAAAACTATGGAGAATTATAGGCAATAATCACATAAGTAGAATTATCATAATAAAACTATTCTGACAAAATAGAAGTTATCTAGTCATAAAAAAATCAAGGGGATTACACTCTCATGTACCAAAAGATGTCTAAGCTAGCATGGAAGAAGAATTACAATAAATCATAGTTTAGAATGATCAGAAATCAAAAGACAGGAGAAAACAACTTTACAGCACGGTTGTAATAGAAATTACAGCCGTAATTTTGCTCCAAGGGTCGCGGTGAATAGTGCTAGTGCCCACTCTTTCGTTGATTTCTCCTCCGATCAAGATCCTTTCTCTCTAAAACTTCTAGGGTATCCTCTCCTCCTCCAGGCAAAGCATCCTTGTGAAAATCGTGCCCTGAGATGGCCTCCACGCCTCTCGGCGTGAGGCCGAACCCTAAGGATGCCTCCCTTGATTTCTCTCTAGATAGATCATAAAAATTGGGGCATTTGGTTCCCTTATCTTCTCCTCGTTGAGATGAGTTCGTTACAACTTTCGGATCTCAATTTGGTAGTCTATAGCTCGAGAAATCGTCCGCGTAAGATTCGGGCTTCAAAAACTCCGGAAAAATCGCGTGTCTGGTATAGAATTACGGCCGTGTTTTCTATTACGGCAGTGTTGTAATTTCAACAAAGTTTTCTATGAATTCTAGGTCTAAAATATAGTACCATAAAAAATATTACGGCACTGCCGTAATTCTAGGCAGAAAATTACACCCATAATTTCCATTACGGCAGGGGTGTATTTTTCAAACTTGCTCTGATTTGCATAAAAATTGACGGGCGGCTTCGTCTCGACATCTGGAATTCATTGGTGTGCTCAAATCTTCCAAAATCCATCAAAATATGGCCCTTTTCACCTCAAAAATTATCAAAAATAAGAAATGGTGTAGATTCCGTAATATTTGACAAATAAGGCTTAAAAATAAGCAAAGTAGCATAAATATGACACAAAAATACCCATGAAATGGCACAAAATATACTATGAATTTTGGTGTCATCAAACACATAAGGCTCAAACTTTGCTTGTCCTCAAACAAATAAATAGAATAAGGAACAATGCTATGGAAAATATGACCTTTTATGAAAAATAAATTTCTAAAATATAATCACTAATGAAATATTCCATTAATGCTACATAAAATTTTAGATAAATACACCTTCCTCTAAATTTAATCTTTAAGATTCATAACTTAATCAAATAAAATTTTGCAACTCGCATAATAAACAGAATCTCAGTCTCATGAATTCACCCAAGTTTCAATTTAAATCTTTTATGATGTAGGAGAGAGCCATGTCTGCCACACAAGGGCCGTCCGGACATGTATGTCTGCCTCACAAGGGCCGTCTGGACATAAGCGACCCATGCCTGCCTCATTCGGCGCATCTGACATGTTCGCCCCCCTCCCCTACAACACTAAGGACCGGCGGAGCTCCATCGATCCCCTCGAGGTTAGGCATCCCAGAGACCTAACCCGCAAGGTCCAGGGTGTCGAATCCTGGCACAGTTATACCCCATGCCTGGGCTGTGCAAATTTCGTCTGCAGCAGGATTCGAACCCTCGACTTGGCCATTACTAACCAAGTCCCTCTAACCATTGAGCTGAAATGATGGAGGGGCCAACCCTGCCCCAAGAAGGTCTGGAAGGACTAGGAGGAAGCCCCTCAGATATGGCTTTTCATCCTAGGTCACCTTTCTTTCCTTATTTGTAGTTTCCTTATTTGCCTTGAATAAAAGCCCTAGTGCATTGTGTAGTTTCCTTATTTGGTCATGCATTACTTCCTAGAATAGTCTACTGGCTTTTGTGTCAATAATTGGGCAGGTTATAGCCCAGCTCAAGGGAAGCTAGGAAGCTCAAGCCAAGTCACTCAAGTAGAGCTCCAAATATGGAAGGAGGCACTTCAACTAGAGACTTCAAGTTGAAGGGGCTTACATTGAATGCAACCCCACCTTCCAAGTCAACCAAGGCGCCACCCAACATGATGAAGAATTCGAATGATATAAACCAGCCCACAAATTGCCAAGTGAAGAGCCATCAATGCACCTAGCCATCAAGAATCAATCTAGATCCACAAATCAAGGGATCACCATCTAGATCCCCAATTTGTGGAATCACCTTTGGAAGCCTCTTAGCCGCCCATGCATCTTGAAGGAAGGTTTTCGAATTCAAATGAGTCCAATGCAAGAAGCGCCATCTCATCCAAGCAAAGAAGGAAGGAGCCCAAGAGAATTCGGCTACAAGAAAGAAAGAATTTGAAATTCAAAATTGAGGATGGAATTGTATTAATTGAGCATTAATTTCCTCCATAATGTTGTGATTTGCGCCTAGGGTGAATTGTCACCCTTGCCCATGGCTTGTTGAGCCTATAAATTGTAACCTCCCCTCTCTTTGTCTATTAGTTGCCTAGTGAAAAAAATCCTTGTGTTAGCATTGGTGCTTGTGTCGCCTAAAGAAGTTTTCTACCTCCCCTCTCCTCTAAAGGGCCGAGCCCTTTCCCTTCTCCCCCCTTCTTCTCAAGCTCTCAACGCATCCAACCTTTGAAGGACTTTGCTTACTCTTGGCGAGGCTCTAAAGGATCTCATCCACCTTGATCTCGGCAAGCAACAAAGACTCTTCATGGTTCTTTCACTTTCGGCTAGCATGAAGGCAACACCAACAAGACTTCAATATCGGCTAAGTTCTTTCCCCTCTTCCTTCTATAGTTTCTAGAACTTGTCCCTACACTAATCTGAATTTTATTTGAAGGTGACGCAAGGAGTTGGAGGAATCTTTCCCTAAGCGCAAGGCTTCCTTCTTTCCCCCTCTTTCTCTTTAGTTAAAGTGTTAAGGGAACTTGTGAGGCTTAACCTCCCCCTTAGTTTGGCTTTGTAATATGAATCCGTGGTGTGTGCGGATCTCGTTTGTCTGTGTTTGTTTGTAATGATGCAATACCTTCCATCAGAGTAGGACCGTTGAAGATCGGGACGATACGATCCTTCTATGCTCAAGGATCGCACTGTGAGTATTCCTACTAGTCTTTCAATTTGTAGTTTAATTGCTATTTCTTTTGGTAGTCTAAATAGTTTAGTGTCGTTTTCTTCTATTTTATAAAATACAAAAAATATTTTACAACTTCGTTAGAGTAAATTCGGGTTTTATCTAAAATACAAAAAAATTATTTTCCTAAAGCGTTGTTTGAATGCACCTTTACTTGTGAGTGATCCCACCTCCATCAGTTTGGTATCAGAGCCTATCTTAGAATAGAATTTTAGCCTCAAAACTATTTTTCAACTTCTAAGACTTTTCTTGGACCTAGGTGTTTTAAAGAAGTGGTTCTTCATAACCTGCTACTATACTTATCATACTACCTTTAGTAGCCTTATTTTTCAAAACTACTCTTTTCAAAACTACTACCACCATGACTACTAGATCAGGAGCAAATTATAATAACCACCCTGAATCCAATGATATTACTAGACAAGCTGAACCTAATGACATGGCTAGACTCTTTAACATGATGGCGTCCTTCCAAGAGGAACTTAGGGATATTAGAGCTAGGCTCCCAAATCCTGAAAATCTTAGGGATGATAGACCCCCTAGTCGGCCCTCAAGTGAACCCATCCTAGGTGAACATCCCCAAAACAATAGGAACCATAATAGGAGAGTCGAAGAACCTGAATGGGAAGAGCCACATGCTCGACCTTATCAAAGACCTAGGGAGGACCAAGAACCTGAGTGGAATGAGCCACGTGCTCAACCCTACCACAGACCTAGGGAGGATGAAGTGCAACGCAACATCAAACTTTCACCCCCAACCTTTAGTGGTTCCCTTGACCCGAGAGAGTTCCTAGATTGGGTAGACAAACTTGAACGGTATTTTGACTGGAGCATGATGCCAAGTCAATCCAAGGTTAGGTTCACCCGATGTCTCTTAGAAGGTACTGCTAGATTATATTGGACAAGCATAGAGAAGAACATAGAGTTGTTTAGGCGCCCTCCTATTGAGAGATGGGAAGACATGCAAGACAAACTTAGGGAAAAATATGTCCCTCCCTATTTCCAACTTAAGATTATTGATGAAGCCATGAGCCTAGTCCAAGGTAGCCTAAATGTCACCGAATACACCACTAGGTTTGATGAACTCCTTTTGAGGAGTGGCATCCATGAGGAACCCCATGTCTCCCTTAGTAGGTACAAGAATGGACTTAGACCCGAGATCAAAAGGGGAATGACCTATTTCCAAATAGAGTCTAGGGAAGTCGCCTACCAAAGAGCCTTAGAGGTAGAGGAAAACATAAAGAGAGGCTTTAGGAGAGAGTTAAGTTCCCCTAGAACTTATCCTAAGGCGCCCTCCTCAAGTCTCTCTAGCTCTCAACCCAAAGCCCCAACACCAACACCCTCTAGACCTAGGACTGTCCAAGAACCTAGAGTCACTTGCCATGCTTGCAACCAAGTAGGACACTATATGAAAGACTGTCCCAAGAGTGTAATTTCAATTTGTCTGCAAGAGTGCACAATGAATCATCTTCATACTGACCTTGTGGCATGTATACATCACCTCTATCAGTTGCCCACGAGTAGTGATTAAAAGACATATTTTCAAATCTATCAAGAACAAAAAGATTATCCAATACCAATCAATCAAATTTTTTTTCAGAATATATAAAAATAGAAAATATAAAACACAAGCAAATTCACAAATTTCAGAAATCACAGTTCTGTCACAACTTATGAAAATCCAAAATCTACAAAAACATAAAACAAAGTTAAACCTAAAACAAATAAAACTTAGTCTAGCAATACTAACAACTATTTTGATATTAACAAAACTAAGGTCCCCGGCAACGGCGCCAAAAACTTGTTATAGTCCGCAAGTGCACGGATACTCGAAGTAATAAAGAAAGATATCGAACCACATAGACCTTATTATTAAGTACCAAATAGTTATATTCTTACTAGCTAAGCAATCGATTATAATGAAAGTAAATGATAGAAAGAACATGAAATCAGAGAGAAACTGGGACTAGGGTTTCATCCACCTTAATTTCCATGTCTAGATATGAATAAAAGGTCGTCAGTCTAATTTCATTATGATAAAGATATAATTTACTTCATAAAAGGATTATCTCACTTTCGTGCTGACAATCAGGCAGGGACCGATCCTCGCTTTCACGCAAGATCTATCCCAAGCTGTAAATAAGTAAATCATTAAACATAGAACTCAAGGATCACTTTCGTGCATCCAAATTCTAAGTTGATCATCTCAAGTGGAATCTCAAGGATCACTTTCGTGCATCCGAGTCTCAACACAGGTTCTACTTATGGTTTTCCAACGCTCTGATCCTCACTTTCACACAAGATCTTCACGTTTAACAAAATAACTCAATCCTAGATTCAAATTATCAAACATGGAAATTATTCTTCTAAAATCGAGAAATAAGAACTAACCTAATTTCTTACGGTGAGTTCCTAAATTCAATTTTAGGGTTCCAAGTTCTCAAGCAAATCACTTTTTAGTCCATATTGCGAAAACTCTAAAACATGCATGATAATAAGAAAACTATGGAGAATTATAGGCAATAATCACATAAGTAGAATTATTATAATAAAACTATTCTGACAAAATAGAAGTTATCTAGTCATAAAAAAATAAAGGGGATTACACTCCCATGTCCCAAAAGATGTATAAGCTAGCATGGAAGAATAATTACAATAAATCATAGTTTAGAATGATCAAAAATCTAAAGAAAGGAGAAAACAACTTTACAACACGGCTGTAATAGAAATTACAGCCGAAATTTTGCTCCAAGGATCGCGGTGAACAATGCCGGCACCCACTCTTTCATTGATTTCTCCTCCAATCGAGATCCTTTCTCTCTAAAACTTTTGGGGTATCCTCTCCTCCTCCAGGCGAAGCTTCTGTGAAAATTGCGCCCTGAGATGGCCTCCACGCCTCTCGGCGTGAGGCCGAACCCTAAGGATGCCTCCCTTGATTTCTCTCTGGATAGATCATAAAAATTGGGGCATTTGGTTCCCTTATCTTCTCTTTGTTGAGACGAGTTCGTCGCAACTTTTAGATCTCAATTTGGTGGTCTATAGCTCCAGAAATCGTCTGCGCAAAATTCGAGCTTCAAAAACTCCGGAAAAATCACGTGTCTGGTATAGAATTACGGCCGTGTTTTCTATTACGGTAGTGCCATAATTTCAGCAAAGTTTTCTGTTAATTCTAGGTCTAAAATATGGTACCATAAAAAATATTATGGCACTGCCGTAATTCTAGGCAGAAAATTACACCCGTAATTTCCATTACGGCAAGGGTGTATTTTTCAAACTTGCTCTAATTTGCATGAAAATTGACGGGCGGCTTCATCTCGACATCTGGAATTCCTTGGTGTGCTCAAATCTTCCAAAATCCATCAAAATATGGCACTTTTACCTAAAAATTATCAAAAATAAGAAATGGTATAGATTCCGTAATATTTGATAAATAAGGCTTAAAAATAAGCAAAGTAGCATAAATATGACACCAAAATACCCATGAAATGGCACAAAATATACTCTGAATTTTGGTGTCATCAGCGCTAAAATACGACATGTGACCTATCGACTAGACCTAGTCTATCGAAGTCAAAGTGGTCACCCGAAGGTCAACCAAGGTCAAAACATAACATGTCTCTATATAATCATATCCAAATCATCAGATGCATCCGCGATGCATCAAACTCCCAAATAGATCAGAATCAACCAAATGACTCAATCTAGGGTATCCGATCAATATGAGATCTTGAGTGTGTAGGTGTGCAACCCTATAAGTTCTTCAGATGTTGGCAGTGATAATCTCAAATTATCACTAACAATGAGTGGCACATAGCAGTACATCATTGCTACCCAATTCATTAGAGTGGAGTAATCATCGACATCCCCTAAAACTACAACAAACTACTTGTACACCTTTGTCCTTTTGCTAGGCTAATATCTAAATTGGACAAGTGTGTCACACTTGTTTAACCCAATCTAATGGTCATGACTAAATCAGGTTCTCACCTGGGTATGGCCATACACTTTCAGTCTTGCAACCATATGGGGGTGTCATGGACATCAAGCTTCCAATTAAGGAAGGGGAAAATCCTACCTTGGCTCATTGAATCTCTCCTATCACTTATGATACACCCAATGACAGACGTTATGACTCATCTACTACGGCGAAGCGTTAAATTGCATCAAAGTATATCACTTATCATATAGAGATATCAATGCCCTCAAGTCAAGGACAAGAGTACCTTTATCACTGTGATATTCATCTTGAGATACCAAGATGAATCCTCACGACGGGTCAGTCTAGTATATCTCTCTTGATAAACCCATATGCTTGCATTTAGCACCATGTGCTCAACCGACACATATAACAGTCTCACATGCATCATAGCTGTCCCATATCAACTATGATACTCAACCGAGGACAAAAATAGAGACTAGATAAAATCTATCTCTAATGACATTGTTTATGCAAATGTACATATGGGGCAGATGTACAAAATACACAACAACAATCATGCCCGGATATGTAACCCTATCACACATAGATGTGATACAGGTAAGTTCCATTTACATCATGTTTTTACCTATATTTTATATGATATTTTAGGCTTAATTGCTTGATTTTATACTAATTTTTAGTGTTTTTATTTCCTTTGGTATGGAATCTTCACTTTTCTTAACTTTTGTGAAAATACAGGTAAAATCATATAAAAATGATCGATTTCAAGAGTTTTGAGTCCATAGCATGGTTCCCAAGGAAAATATGAGGTCGCACATCAAATTTGGAGCGAAACAAAGGCGAGACGCAATATTCACAGTTGCACCCGTGAGTCCTTCATGGGCCGTGAATATCACTAAAAAATGATGGCTTTTACAAGTTTTGATACCACGGGGTGATTCGTGATGAAAAGATGAGGCCGCACATCAAATTTGAGGCAAAACGGAGGTCAAACACAATTTTCACACCTGTAGTCGTGAGTCATTCACGGGCTGTCAATACATTGCTATGTAGAAACAAAGACATTTAGGGTCATGGCCGTGAACAGACTCACAGGCCGTGAGTTTTTTTGCCCTAATTAAACTATAAAATGAAGGATTTTAGAAGGGTTTGGGGGAGCTTCTTTGGACGAGAACAGACAGAGGCGGCAGTTAGGGCAAAAATTGATTTCTGGGAAGAATTCCCGCAAGAGATCATGCAAAGGTAGGAATTTGATGCTTCATCTTCATCACCATATCAAGGGGAAGAGTTCTAATTACTTTCCTAGTGTCTATTTGTAATTTATTTGAGAGTTTATGTCTAATTCATCATATTACACGCTGTATTCAAAGAACATGACTGTTTAAACTTTTTTTCGGGAATAGGGATGTAACCCGTTGATGTTTCATGGATTAAACTTATTGTTTAAATCTTTGTCATGAATTTTATTGGGTTGAATTGATTTGAATTGTGTTCTATTACATATTTTACTCTAATCAAGTAATTTTATGTCTTAGACATCGCGAGAAGGACCGAGAGGTGAATCGAGGCATCAGATCTATTCTTTTCAAACCTACGAATCCAATCACGAGAGTTTGGATTTGTTTGAAGGATTTTCATGATTTTTCACAAGAGCTTAAGGGGCCTAATTACGATAATTGTAACGAGAATAGGGAATTATCCTGATAGGTACCGGATTACGCTTCAGAAGAAGGTAATATGTACACTAAGATAAATCCTTTTCAACGCTTTAATTTTATGTATGAAGAATTATTTTTATAAATTTCATGATTAAATCGACATTGGCTGGCCTAATCCCCAGCAACGACGCCAAAAACTTGATGCGGCCGCAAGTGCACGACTTTATCAAAGTATTAAAAAGATTATCGTTTCCAATGAGGATATGGCAGTCAAGTACCTATTACACGGTCGATCTATAGCTAGACGATTCAAAGGATGTTTTTGCTTGCAATCTTCTAAGTACAAGGGAGCAAAGACAAGTGTTTCAGGTAGAAAACAATACGGATAGAATCGGGACTCGGGGTATCACCACACTGATGAGTTAGAAATTTATAAAAACAAATCTTCATAAAAAATATTAAAGCGTTAAAAGGGATTTATCCTAGTTTACAGATTACCTTCTCCCGAAGCATAATCCAGTATCTAATCATGATACCTTCTCCCGAAGCATAATCCGATATCTAATCATGATAATTCCCTCGTAGCAATTATCATAATTAGGCCCCTTAAGCTCTATGAAAGTTCATGAAAATCTTTCAAACAAATCTAAACTACTCTCGTGATTAGATCCATAGGTTTTAAAAGAATAGATCCGATGCCACGATTCACTTCTTGGTCCTTCTCGCCACGTCTAAGATGTAAAATTACTTGATCAGAGTAAAATACAAAATAGAACGCAATTCAAATTAAATCAACTCAATAAAATTTAGAACAAAGATTTAAACAATAAGTTTAATCCATAAAACGTCTACAGGTTACACCCCTAATCCCAAAAAAAAGATTAAACAGTCATGTTCTTTGAATACAGCATGTAATATGATGAATTCAACATAAACTCTCAAATAAATTGCAAATAGACACTAGAAAAGTAATTAGAACTCTCCTGCCTTATCTGGAGAAGAAGACAAAGTGTCAAATTCCCTCCTTTGCATGATCTCTCGTCGGAATTTTGCATAGAAATTTAGCCGCTGCCTCTATCTATTATCATCCAAAGAAGCTCCCTTAAACCCTCCAAAATCTTTCCTTTTATAGTTTAATCAGTGTAGAACCTATCTAGGAAGGTTTCTGCAAAGTTTGGTTGAGTTCTGACTCGATTTGGAAGCTAGTTGGGCAGAAAAACTCACGGCCCATGAGTCTGTTCACGGCCACGGTCCTGAATGTCTCTGTTTCTACACAGCAATGTATTCACAGCCCGTGAATGACTCACGGCCACGAGTGTGAAAATTGTGTTTGACGTCCGTTTTGCCTCAAATTTTTAATCATGAATCATCCTGTGGCATCAAAACTCGTAAAATCTATCGTTTTTTAGTGATATTCATGGCCCATGAAGGACTCATGGGTACAACCATGAATATTGTGTCTCGCCTCCGTTTTGCTCCAAATTTAACATGCGACCTCGTATTTTCCTTAGGAATCATGTCATGGCCTCAAAACTCAAAAAATTCATCATTTGGGGTGATTTTACCTGTATTTTCACAAAAACTAAGAAAAATGAAGATTCCATTCAAAACAAAAAATAAAAACACTAAAAATTGTATAAAATTATTCAATTAAGCCCAAAATATCATGTACAATACAAAGAAAAATATAATGTAAATGCAACTCATCAGAATACCCTAGACTTAAAATTTTTCTTATCCTCAAGCAATATCATAGTATGTAAAGAGAATGTAAAGATAAAGAATACTTGCTTGTTCTTTCCCTAATCATGTTCTTAGTCCACAATTTAAGCAACCAATTTTCAAAACTCAAGAAATTTAAGAAATAACATGATAGAAACAAATTCTCAAGACTTTACAACCCAAGATAGATAAAATTCATGACTCATGCCATCTCAACCAATCTCTACTTACTAAGCATCAAATACTTTCACTTTAATAAATCCACTTTACCTGATAGATGAAATTTCCATTTCTGGAAATATGGTGATGTTTAAGGTAAGAGGCTTTTATGGCAAACTGATCTTTAAATGATTATATGCCATTTCCTATTAGCATCATAATATTATTTAAAGTATACCACATAGTAGTATAATATAACTCATAGTCTTAATAAAAAGTCAGCGGAGTTGTCCACTTGACCTACAACTCTTTTTTTCTTTCTTTTTTATTTTTATTCTCTTTTTTTTTCATTTCTTTTTTTCTTCATTTTTGGAGAGAGCCGATCAAGGGCATTGTAATATCCCAAGTTTTTGAAAAAATAATTTTAGAAAATCAGAATTTATATTTTGGATTTTTGGGGATTTTTTTGGAATTTTTCCTGAATTTTTAAAAGGTTTAAAAATAGATTTTGTTTAAAAACTTAAGTTTGCGCTCGCGGGGGCTTGAACCCGCATTGCGCCAGAGTCGCTAGCTCACCCCAACCGCTGAGCTAATTTGCATTTTCAGTATTAAACCGCGCCAATTTTACTTGATTCGGTTTTGATTTGATTTCGCGACCGAGTCGACTCGTCATCTTCCCCGCTGTTTGCGGCGACCGAGTTGTCGGCGGACCTTTGCTATTTCGGGACGCGTTTGGTGTCTATTTTAGAGGGCTTCTCTACGCGTTATTGAGATGAGAACCCTAGCTTGTCTTCGAGCCGCGGCACGCCATCAGGAGGGAGAGATCAAGCTCGAACCAGTTGCCGGAGTTCGAGCAGCGCCACCTCGAGTTTCAGTTTTCCAGTGCCTTCTTCGATACGCATTTTCTGTTCCAGACCTTCGATTTGGTTTCGTGGCAAGGTAAGCATGCTTTTTGGAAGTTTTGGTGAAGTTCTGTTTCGGTTTCGATAGGTTTTGGTGTGTCGATGGCGGCGACGCCATCGTCGATAGTGGCGGCTGTTGCAAGGGCTTCGACCATGCATCAAAAGCTCGCCGCAGGTAGCTGTAGAGCTTTCCAACGATGTCGGAAGCTTCCTGGTGAAATCTGGCGCGAATGGACGCTCGACGCGCCCTTAGGAGCTCACCGGCGCAAGCGGCAGATGTTTGTCCGGCCGCCTTGCACGGCGGCGATGGGGCGGCGCAGGCGAGTGGCCAGTTCAGTCCGATTTCTGGTTTTGGGTTTGGTTTATTTGAAATAAACCCGGCCGGCTGAGTGGAATTGATTTGAACCGGCTCAACAGATTGAGCGGTTTAATTTCAATATCGGCCCAGTATTGGTTTTCTGGTCAGTTCGACCTAATTCGGTTGAATCCTGGCCGGTTCAGGTAGTCGTTGGAAAGCTTGTGAAATTTCCCATCTAATGGTATCCTGTGTGTCCCTAGGGTCTTCGTATATTTTGTGTAATTTTGGTTTCAAGTTTCGGTTTGGTTTTGTTCAGCGTGAATCTGACCGGTTCACTGCAATTCAATCCGGTTCGGTGGCTTTTGGTTCCGGTTTATTGGATCCAAAGTTGGTTCCTTAGGTTTTGAGATATTTCACTTCTGTTGGTGTCTCTGTTTTCAGGTTTGAATCTTATTTGACGAAGTTCATGTATAAATCTATGTTTCAGAGCGGTTGATCCAATGTTTGGCTTGCTTCGTTTGATAACTAGTTTTCTTGGCTTTTCAAAGGTAAGACCTCAAACCAGATTTCTGTAGATAAAAGTTTGTTATCCTTGTTTCCGTTGACTCATGTAATATAGTATCTTGAGCATATCGATGATTTGCTAGTGGTATTATTGTGGTATTATTGTTATTTCAGTTTTCATTTTCTATATACTAGTCAAGTATGTGTCAAAGTATGTTATTGTTTTCAGTATCCACGTTGTGGACAACATAACTAGTTTTCTAGTATCCACGTGTGTGGACAATTACATGTTATATTGAGCACATACCCAGTAGTATCCACTCTGTGGACAGATCGGGGTCCCAAGTTAGTATGCACCGGGATTCGTGACGCATGGTAGCACGTGTGTTCACCATGTAAGGTGTGATACACCATATCATGCGTAATCGGGGTGAAGAGCCTACAAGCCAGTAGGTATTGCTCACCGTTGATTTATGCATGGTATCAGTCTTCGTATTTGACATAGATAACCTAGTCGAATTAGTTTATCAAATTGCATTATAGTCGAATTAGTTTATCAAATTGCATTATAGTTTTCAGTTACAACTTCTAGCTTCAGTTATAGTTTTCAGTTCCCAGTATTTAGTTTTAGTTCCAGCTTTCAGTTTATAGTTACCAACTTTCAGTTCACAGTTTTCAGTATTCAATTTATTACAGTTTTTATTGTTCGTGCTTCTTGCTAGTTTCCCCTCCTTTGAATCTAAGGGACTACCCTTTCTTCTGGGGAGAGGCTTACTCAGCAATGTTTTGCTGAGTCTGGTTGATATTGCAGGTACTGGTCTAGACTAAGGAATTCAAGGGCATGAATTTAAAGTATTACTTGATCGCTTAATCTTGAAGATTTGTGATACTTGTATTAAAGTCGAGATCTGAGTGTTGTGAAAGTGTACTCTGATGTAAAGTCTTGAAAAGAGAATTCTTGTAGCAGTTAGACTTACATTGTTGTTCCTAAAGTCTAAAGTAATAATAGATTCTTTTATTCTAGTCTTAGTTCCAGGGTGTAATAGACATGGTACTTAAATCTGTAGGGTCCCCTTCGAGGGGGAGCGCAAGCAGATCAAACCCTAAAGGGGGCGCATGTAAATTCTTTTGGCAGCGGAATTAGGGTTTTATCAAGATCGCATGAATATATGTTCATATGATCAACCTTAAGACGTTGTAAAGATCGAAAGAAGATCTCATACCATAGCCATCGGTTTGATGGAGCCTTGGAAGCAAAGGCGCAAATGAACCTTCTCCAAAGTTGACGCACACAAGAAGATGCCGCCTACTTCCTTTGGCGTTCCTTGTGCTAGCAAGTGCCCAAGGTGTCCTTGACGTATGGAAGGGATGAGATCGCTTGGTGCCTTCACCGAGACCTCCTCTTCGTCAACTACCTCAATCCACGAGAGTATGTGCGTTCACCACCAAGCGAACGCCTTGACGTTGAGGTGTAGAGGCGTTTTGGGCGTTAAGGCGTTGAGGCCTTCATGACTTTCCATAAATGGAAATCATGCGCCATGATCTCATAACCGATCAAAGAAAACGCTTTCAACCAATGAACCAAGCGTTCACACATGTGAACCGGTTCAAGCAAATCGAATGCATTTCAATTTTGGTTCAAAGATCAATTAACCCAAGCATTGGTTTAGATCACCGTTAAACCCTAAGGCTCCAGATCCAACCGTTCATCTCCTGATGCTTCTGATCTCACCGATCTAGCATCAACTCTCTCGATCAAAGCTTACCGATCTCAAGCCCTAATCAATCAAACATGATTAGACCAGATCTCACTTATAATCAGAGCTTATAATCCCTTTAAACTGAACCCAAATAATTCAGTCCACACGATCTGACTCAAGTAAGCCATATCATCAAATTGTGCGACCCTGAGGGTTTCCTTTAAATGTCGGTAACGATAACTTTCGTTATCACGATCAGTGAGGGGTATCTAGCAACACATCACTGTCTCCCGATATAAAGGAAAGAGTCTTCCAAGACTACACCCAAACCATAGCATAAGTGTGAATCAACTTCACAAGGCATGCATATATATCCTTTGCCACTGGATGTTCTTATTGGACAAGCAAGTCAAGCTTGTAACTCCAATATTACGAGCATGATTAGATCAGATGAACACTGTCACCTGGGTATGGCCATACACTTTCTCAATCATCTCATTCAAGGGGGGCCCCTTTAGAACATCACACTCCTTAAACAAGGAGACGGCAATCCTGTATCTATCACTAGTGCCCTAACCTGACTCATGATCATTATCCAAGATAGTCTATAACCATTATGTTTCAAATGATATTGAACAACCTCAAAACAATGACAATCATCATTTAGAAACACAAGTGATCTCAAGTCAGAGGACATGTGCCACTTGATGCAAACAAGGATTATTCACATTGTGACAAACAATTGAATATCCTAGTAGGGTCTGTCCAGTACATCCAATGTACCCATGAGTCTACATCTTATTCCATGCTCGAAGCATCCTATAAGATTAGAACACATATTAGTCTCAATCATATCAAGGTTGTCTCATGTTCACCAAGATATTTCGACTAAGGACTTTACAGCATGTCAGCCCAGCTGAACAGCTTTGAGACATTATTCAGAAGTACACTTATTACAGCAGACAAGGTAACAAACTGAATAACAACCATGCCTTTATAAACATAAGAGTTTATTACATGATACTGATACAATCCCAAGGCCTCAAACATTAGCCTTAAGGGCATACCCCAACAATCTCCCACTTGCACTTAATCTAATGGTTGAGAAATCTCAAACCCATATTATTATAGTGCTTCTCATGCTTCTGCTGCGCCAGAGGCTTGGTAAGCGGGTCAGCCAGATTGTCATCTGTATGTACCTTGCAGATTTTGATCTCGCCACGATCAATGATCTCCCGGATCAAGTGAAACCGTCTTTGTATGTGCTTGGACTTCTGGTGCGACCGTGGTTCCTTTGCTTGTGCGATTGCTCCAGTGTTATCACAGAAGATAACCAAAGGATCTGCACTCGAAGGAACGACACCAAGTTCCTGAACGAACTTACGAATCCACACTGCCTCCTTGGATGCTTCCGAGGCTGCAACATACTCGGCTTCTGTTGTGGAATCAGCAACAGTAGACTATTTGAAACTTTTCCACACCACTGCTCCACCATTCAAGCTAAAAACATAGCCTGATTGCGATTGGAAATCATCCTGGTCCGACTGGAACGAAGCGTCAGTATATCCTTCAATACTGAGTTCTTCCTGACCACCATATATCAAGAACATATCTTTGGTCCTCCGCAGATATTTTAAGATGTTCTTGACCGCAATCCAGTGCGCCATACCTGGATTACTTTGGAACCGACTGGTTACGCTTAACCCGTAAGCGACGTCTGGTCGAGTACACAACATCGCATACATAATGGACCCAATAGCCGAAGCATAAGGCGTATTGTCCATTTCATCTTTCTCAGTCTGTGTTTGTGGACACTGACTCTTCGAAAGATTCAGACCATGTCTGACTAGAAGATACCCCCTTTTAGAATTCTCTAAATGGAATCTTTCCAGGACTTTATCGATGTAAGTACTCTGGCACAGCCCGAGAAGCCCCTTAGATCTATCCCTGTAGATCTTCACACCTAATACATAGGCTGCTTCTCCTAGATCTTTCATCTGAAAATATTTCCTTAACCATGCCTTAACCGCATGCATTTCAGGAATGTCATTTCCAATGATCAAGATATCATCGACATAGAGGACTAGGAAAGTAATCACGCTCCCACTAAACCTCTTATATACACACGGGTCATCTTCGTTCTTGATGAAACCAAACTCAGAGATTGATTCATCAAAACGAATATTCCAGCTTCTCGATGCTTGTTTAAGTCCATAAATGGACTTCTTTAACTTGCATATTTTATGACGATCTGATGGATTAGTGAAACCTTCAGGTTGTGTCATATACACATCCTCATCCAGATTTCCATTCAGGAAAGCCGTCTTCACATCCATCTGCCAGATCTCATAATCGTAATATGCTGCTATCGCGAAAAGAATCCGAATAGACTTAAACATAGCTACAGGTGAGAAAGTTTCATCATAATCTATCCCGTAGATTTGTTTGAAACCTTTCGCAACTAGCCTGCCTTTATAGGTAACCACGTTACCATCCATGTCAATCTTCTTCTTGAAGATCCATTTACAGCCTATAGGGATTACTCCCGGAGGCGGATCAACCAAATCCCAGACTTGGTTATCTGACATGGAGTCAATCTCGGCTCGCATAGCTTCAAGCCATCTAGCTGACTCCGGTCCACTGACCGCATCCGCATAAGTGAGGGGTTCATCATTATCAATGATGTAGACTCCGTCATAGCGCTCAGGCTGTCGACGGATCCTTCCCGATCTACGCGGTTCCCGTGATATCTGAGCCTCAGATTGTTCAATAACCTGTTCTACCGGCTCAGGCACATCCAACTGTGCTTGACTACTTTGTCCTTCCTCTGGATTCTCATCCAGCTTTATTTCTCTCCCACTGGCCTCTTGCAGAAGAAACTCCTTCTCAAGAAATATGGCCGTCCGAGCAACAAATACCTTGTTCTCTTTGGGATCGAAGAAATAATAACCCTTAGTTTCCTTAGGGTAACCGACAAAGATACATTTGTCAGATCTGCTCTCTAGTTTCCCAGAGGCGAGCTTTTTGACATAAGCCTCGCAACCCCAGATCTTAATAAATGTCAAGCTTGGCTGTTTCCCATACCATAACTCATATGGCGTCTTTGAAACGGCCTTGGATGGCACTCGGTTTAGTACCTTTGCAGCTGTTTCCAGTGCAAATCCCCAAAAGGAATATGGAAGAGTAGCCTAACTCATCATAGAACGAACCATATCAAGTAACGTTCTATTTCTCCTCTCGGATACACCATTCCATTGGGGTGTTCCTGGTGGAGTGAGCTGTGAGATAATCCCACACTCCTTCAGATAGTCAGTAAATTCTCGACTTAGGTATTCTCCACCTCGATCAGAACGAAGTGCCTTGATATTTCGGCCTAGCTGATTCTGTACTTCATTCTTGAACTCTTTGAACTTGTCAAAAGATTCACTTTTATGTCTCATAAGATAGACATACCCATATCTACTGAAATCATCAGTAAAGGTAATAAAGTACTGATAGCCACCTCTAGCATGTTTACTAAATGGCCCACACACATCACTGTGTATAAGGTCAAGTAAACCCGAAGCCCTTTGACCTTTGTTGGGAAAAGGAGCCTTCGTCATTTTACCCATTAAACAAGCTTTGCATGTATCAATCTCCTCACAGGAGAATGATCCCAGCAGTCCATGATCATGCAACCGCTTAATGCGCTTCTTGTTAATATGGCCTAAACGACTATGCCATAGCAAGGTGCTGTCATCAGCATACTTGGCTTTCTTATTATCAATGTTTTGTATAGAAAATTCCATGTCCAACATGAATAACCTATTGTTAATTGAACCAGTAGCATAAACAATATTATCAAGAGTAAGATAACACTTTGAAATCTTGCATTCAAAGGAAAACCCTTTCCTGACAAGAGCAGGAATAGAGATAATATTTTTGGTAATACTGGGTACAAAGTAACAATTGTTTAATTCTAATACAATGCCAGATGGTAATGAGATGTAATAATCCCCTACAGCAACAGCAGCAACCCGTGCCCCGTTTCCAACTCGTAGGTCCACCTCATGCTGTCCCACCTGTCTTCTTCTCTTGAGTTCCTGTACATTTGAACAAATGTGAACTCCACATGCAGTGTCCAACACCCATGAAATAGAAGAAGATGAAACCATGACTTCCGTCACGTATATACCTGAGCCAGAAGCGATGCTTCCCCTCTTGTCTCCTTGGAGCGCTTTACAGTCCTTTTTCCAGTGACCCAGCTGGCCACAGTGGAAACATCTGTTGTCCTTCGACCGCTTTACCTTCTGTTTCAGAGCCTTGCTGTAATTCTTGACAGGGGCTTTGCCCTTCTTCCCCTTCTTCTTGTTCCTAGAAGGAACCATTAAGACAGAGGTTGAAGGCTTTCCCTTCAGAGTCTCCTCAGTAGTCAAGAGCATATTCAGTAGCTCTGCCGGAGTACAATCGATTTTGTTCATATTAAAGTTAATAATGAACGCATCGAAAGAGGGCGGGAGAGACTGCAGAATAATATCTACAGCAAGCTCTTGGTTGATGGTATGCCCCAGTTTCTCTAGAGCCTCCTTGTGCCCAATCATCTTGAGCACGTTAGCTCCCACTGGGCTCCCTTCAGCCAGTTTGCTCTGAAAGAAAAGCTTTGTCAGATTATAGCGTTCTGTCCTCGCCTGTGCAGCATACAGCATCTTGAGGTTCGCTATAATTTCTATAGCCGACATATCCTCATGCTGACGCTGCAGCGGTGGCGTCATAGACGCTAGCATCAGGCAAGCGACATCAATGCTATCATTGACGTGCTTTTCATAGGCTTCGCGAACCGCCCTTGCGGCGTTCGCAGCGGGTTGAGGCGGCACAGCCGTCTCGAGGACATACAGTTTCCTCTCAGCCTTAAGAACGATCTTAAGGTGTCCGAACCAGTCTGAGAAGTTTGGCCCAGCAAACTTCTCCCTTTCCAGTAGGGATCGAACATTGAAGCTCATGGTGTTCGTTGCTGCAGGTATCTACAACAATGCAAGAACAGCAAGGTCAGTATCAATGTTAAGAATCAATCAGGACTTAAGAATGATTCTTTTTCTCACTATTTTATCTGGCTGAAAAATCTAGCAAAACAGCCCGAAAGAGTAGAACTCTTTTAGTGAGATGGGATCCAGATTTCATACTTGGTCTCCGCGTCCCGCTCAGGCGAGATAAGTTGCACAGAGAGTACAAGCACTAATCTCTGGTAGGCTATCCCAGCCAATCGCCAACCCGTGCGATTCCCCTTCATCTGGGCAATCCAGCAGACTGTGCCAACTGAGTTGGTACAACACAGTCTCTGATCCCACAGATGGCTGCCTCCATGTGCTACCATATGCGCCACATATGTAGCCTACATGGTCAAGCTGACCCGACCTACTCCCTGGACCACCACGTGCTATGCTGAGCAACGAGAAGCGATAAATCCCTTCTCTGTAACACGTAGGTGAAATCACACACCGTCTGAAGATAGATGGACGTGCCCACTGAGAGGGTACAACACGGCTCCAACGATAATCAGAACAGTGAGGTTTCGCGTCAGAAGGCATACGAGTTTGATATTTTAGCGTTGGATTTTAACGGTCTTTTATCTTCTTCACTATCATGCAATTCCTATGGTGATAGCAGAAGATAAATAAATCATGCTGTTCTACTTATTTAAACAATAAAAGAAAGCATGGATCTTATGTGGTAAAAGCCCATAGCCTAAGTAAGACCTTAATTAACTTAAGTCTTCACTTGCTTTTCTTCATGGGGCTTTTGCTACTCATCTGGCCCAAACCAGGGCCTAAGCGCCATTTGCAGCTGAGGTGCGCCCACCAGGGAAAATGCGCCTGGTCCCAGAGTCGAACCCTGGACCTCCCACCTGGTCAAGCCACTGCTCCATGCGCCTTTGCCAACTGTGCTTTGTGCTCATGTCTGATTAAACTTACAATTTAATCTATCTAGACATGATTGACTCGCAGGTCAATTACACATTATAAATTAAATAACAGTGATGCGCAGATCACAATAATATTAAATTTACAATTAACCAGGCACGCAGGCCCCAGCACAGCACACATTAACACGGGCAGCCCACATAAGATTAAATAAACAAACATATGCCTACAATCAACATGTGATCCAAAAGAAAATAAAATTTTCGAAAACCCCATTGGCATCAATTTTAATTTTCTTATGTGCCCTTACAACCTTACAATGGTTCATTGATAAGGATCCACTCATCCATCTAGTCAGATCGACTGCCCTTGCATGCACCAAGTCCTAACTGACTTGAGTTGACCTAATGGTCAACCATGCATGCGCAAAGGGCTGAACAACCCTCATGAGTGTCGGCAAGCAGGTGTGACCCCGGGCCTAACTCATGTGTGTTCAGTAGCCGTCTCAACCAGACCTCGCTACACGCCCTTGATGCAGTCGACCTATAGCCACCTCATGCTTGCGCACAGGTGCTATCTGGTCAACCCATCTAGGCTGTCAGATGGTCTGATCAGACTATTTTGATCCAACCTAGAAGATGCTTTCAACCCCATCAACCCATCTAAGGGTTTAATGTAGGGCCTTAGGTCTAGATGAGGCGCGCACATGATATTTTGATTTGTCAAAACAAGCGCCAACAAACATGCGCATACATCTAAATAAAACTAGCATGTAGTTTTGCGGCATGTGATTAGATCTAAGCATAGCAAACGCAAACAAGGATCACATAAAGGCAATCAAATGAGCATATACAGAACCGTGGCTCTGATACCAATTGTTGGGTCCCCTTCGAGGGGGAGCGCAAGCAGATCAAACCCTAAAGGGGGCGCATGTAAATTCTTTTGGCAGCGGAATTAGGGTTTTATCAAGATCGCATGAATATATGTTCATATGATCAACCTTAAGACGTTGTAAAGATCGAAAGAAGATCTCATACCATAGCCATCGGTTTGATGGAGCCTTGGAAGCAAAGGCGCAAATGAACCTTCTCCAAAGTTGACGCACACAAGAAGATGCCGCCTACTTCCTTTGGCGTTCCTTGTGCTAGCAAGTGCCCAAGGTGTCCTTGACGTATGGAAGGGATGAGATCGCTTGGTGCCTTCACCGAGACCTCCTCTTCGTCAACTACCTCAATCCACGAGAGTATGTGCGTTCACCACCAAGCGAACGCCTTGACGTTGAGGTGTAGAGGCGTTTTGGGCGTTAAGGCGTTGAGGCCTTCATGACTTTCCATAAATGGAAATCATGCGCCATAATCTCATAACCGATCAAAGAAAACGCTTTCAACCAATGAACCAAGCGTTCACACATGTGAACCGGTTCAAGCAAATCGAATGCATTTCAATTTTGGTTCAAAGATCAATTAACCCAAGCATTGGTTTAGATCACCGTTAAACCCTAAGGCTCCAGATCCAACCGTTCATCTCCTGATGCTTCTGATCTCACCGATCTAGCATCAACTCTCTCGATCAAAGCTTACCGATCTCAAGCCCTAATCAATCAAACATGATTAGACCAGATCTCACTTATAATCAGAGCTTATAATCCCTTTAAACTGAACCCAAATAATTCAGTCCACACGATCTGACTCAAGTAAGCCATATCATCAAATTGTGCGACCCTGAGGGTTTCCTTTAAATGTCGGTAACGATAACTTTCGTTATCACGATCAGTGAGGGGTATCTAGCAACACATCACTGTCTCCCGATATAAAGGAAAGAGTCTTCCAAGACTACACCCAAACCATAGCATAAGTGTGAATCAACTTCACAAGGCATGCATATATATCCTTTGCCACTGGATGTTCTTATTGGACAAGCAAGTCAAGCTTGTAACTCCAATATTACGAGCATGATTAGATCAGATGAACACTGTCACCTGGGTATGGCCATACACTTTCTCAATCATCTCATTCAAGGGGGGCCCCTTTAGAACATCACACTCCTTAAACAAGGAGACGGCAATCCTGTATCTATCACTAGTGCCCTAACCTGACTCATGATCATTATCCAAGATAGTCTATAACCATTATGTTTCAAATGATATTGAACAACCTCAAAACAATGACAATCATCATTTAGAAACACAAGTGATCTCAAGTCAGAGGACATGTGCCACTTGATGCAAACAAGGATTATTCACATTGTGACAAACAATTGAATATCCTAGTAGGGTCTGTCCAGTACATCCAATGTACCCATGAGTCTACATCTTATTCCATGCTCGAAGCATCCTATAAGATTAGAACACATATTAGTCTCAATCATATCAAGGTTGTCTCATGTTCACCAAGATATTTCGACTAAGGACTTTACAGCATGTCAACCTAGCTGAACAGCTTTGAGACATTATTCAGAAGTACACTTATTACAGCAGACAAGGTAACAAACTGAATAACAACCATGCCTTTATAAACATAAGAGTTTATTACATGATACTGATACAATCCCAAGGCCTCAAACATTAGCCTTAAGGGCATACCCCAACAAAATCGTTATCGATCTTTTTGTATGAGGGATAAATATTCACTTTTAAGATTTTCCCTCAGTTACTTGACCAAAATAGATTTAAAGTGTACCACATAGTGGTACAATATAACTCATAACTTCGGATTTATCAACTAGAGGAGTTGGAGCAAGCTGCTTTATACTAATGTCACCAATTTTCTATTCATGGAAAACTCTCTATCAAACAAAAATAGATAAATTAAACTTCAGTATTTTCCACTCAGTTTGTATCGCAAGGATGCACAACATTTCATACATGCATTTTATCCATACCAGAATTGAATTTACTCAAAAATTTAATTCTACATAAAACTTTAAAAACCCCTGAGTCATCAAATCAATTACTAAAAATGCTTTCTAATTACAAAAATCAAAGATATAACAAACTCATATATCCTTAAAAATCATAAACAATCAAGATAAATATCTATAAAGCTTGAATACAATCAAAATACATGAAGACACCCTAGACTTAAATTGTTGCCTATACTCATTATTCATTCCACAATTATCAATGATAACTAAACATGCATTATCCCACAAAGAAAAGTATGCATCACCCTCAATGTATAAAAAAAATAAAACCATGAAATACTAAAAGAGAATATCAATCGGTCTCGGTGTCCTTAGAGTCCTTTGGTATATCCGCGGGTAAGACTGATAGAATATCTGATGGCAAATCAACAAAAGCCTCAGCTAGCTATGTTGTAGGTGTATCCTCTAGAAGCTCTGGTGTAATAGCTAGTAAATCTGGTAAAATATTTTATAGAAAATCAGTATGAGTCTCAGTCTGAGCCGATGGTGGAGTAGGCATCTCTAGCATCTGAGTTGACTAAGATGCTAATGTGTCCTCTGGAATGTCCTCTGCTGGCTATGAATCAATATGCATATCGGAGGTCTATGGAATCTCAAGTACAGTGGACTCTAGAACATCTGAAGGAGGCTCATATGGTAAATCAGTAATAGCCCCCTCCACCTCCATCGGGGTGCAAGAAATCTGCTGATCAGCTAGCTTCGTCTCAACAACAGCAGGAGCTAGCTCATCTGATGGGGCCAATGGTGGTACTGGTGGTGCTTGTGTCTCAATGCATCGGGACTCTAGAGTAATAGTCTCATGGATAAGTGATAAACAGCAGAGGAGAGTCTAGTGCGCTTCCTTGTGGTACGCAGATCTCTATCAGTGGGTCGCTCCACAATGGACTCTACCTCGTCCGATGGACTAGCTGGTCTATCCTCTTGGTGCCATAATCACAGATAAAGCAATCTCCACATAAATCAGAAATCACCAAAATCCACAAAAGAACCCGCACAATAATCGGCAAGAGGAACACAACAAAGGTTCGTCGAAGAATTTTGGAGAAAATCCACTCAATGTCAACCAATCTAGAGAACATCATTCACAACAGATTACTAATCTTGACAAAGAAACTAGAGACTACAATCAGACAGAGTTTGCTCATGGATTTGTAGGGATTTCTAGCTAGAATCAAGCGGCAGCGACAAGACCCTTGTTCTTCAGCTTGACCAGTGATTCCCTACAAAATCTGGTCGGAAGATCATCGAAGGATCGACAGAAAGGATCGCCACTGGTGGAGGAAGGTTGAGAACAAGAATTCGTTGCTTATGGTGGAAGAAATCGGGTGGAAAATCAGATTCACGAGTCAAGGCATGAACCCTAACTTCCGCCTATAATGTTTAAAACTGGGTCTTCATGGCCCGTGAGTTATTCACAATTGCGTCTGTGAATGTTTTTGTGACTTAAGTCCCTTTGCAAAATGAAATTCACGGCCTATGAGTGACTTACGACCGTGACCGTGAAACTTTCTGTGAACTTTTAGCCTTCTCGTGTTTCCTTCAAACACAGCATTCACGGCTCATGAGGGACTCAAGGCCACACCCGTGAATGTCTCGTTTGGGACCTGTTCTTCAAGTAAAATTATTTCAAAAATTTTTGCATATAAAATAACTTATTAAAACATTTTCCATTAATAAAATTTCATCAAATCATGTTGCCAAAATTTCTAAAAATTTAAAGAAAATCAAAAACTAAAACTAAGAGTAGTAAAAGTCAAAAATTTGGGTAGCCTCCCAAAAAGCGCTTGTTTAAGGTCATTAGCTCGACCATAGCTTCATGTCATGGCAGAGTTGGTGAATCAGTGGCATAGTAGAGAGCATATAGTCTTCTGCTTTTCCTCCATCTCAAGAGTGTGCCTATCAAAATATATATCCAGTTAAATAGGTGGATCTATATCGCAGTGGCCATTACATGCATACAAAAACAAAAGTTAAAAGTCATGCAAAAAAATACCTAATAATTTTTCTGCATTTATCTAAGAGTAAAATCATGCGTTCTTCCTTTAGATTTATATTAGCAATTGGAAGAAAATTAGAATTAAGATCAAAGTTTTCATACCTTGGATTACTCAAAAAGTTTTCAAATTTTTCATTGGGTTTTTCACTTACATCAATCACAATGTGATCAAGTATCTCATGTGTTATTATCATCTGGGTACCTGTGGTTGGATTTCAATCAAATAATATTTCAACTACCTAATCATCATTATCCTTGAAATCATTTCCTTCATCATTTCTCATGCAAATTCCTAATGTATTTTTCTGGAGAAAAGGAATTAATGGTTCATATGGTGGTGGTGGTGGTGGAATATGTACAGGATCCTCTTCCTCATCTTTCTCTTCAATGGGGTACTCCATCCTAACACTATCAAATTCACCCCCACCTATCTCGCTACTTCTTACTTGAGGCTCCTTAAATTCCTCATCTTTCTTCTCACAAGTTTCCAGAAGTTTAAATTTTTCTTAAAATATGCTCCAAGTATTTGTGTTGCAAGACACTTCATTATGTGAGCGGGGACTAGATGGTTGGTAAAGTATTGAGGAAGGGTTAATAGAGTATTTAGAATTTTCAAAATCCTCAAAATTTGAAGAAGGTAGATCAGAATCCATGACTAGAGTCATGACTAATGATTGTTCCAACTCTGCAAAATTCTTAGATTCATCATGGATTCCTTCCTCTATGTCATTTTTATTAGTGCTATAAATTATACTATGAAGTTCCTCACTTTGTTTCGTCATATCAGCTATGAGTTTTCAAGCATGGTTTCTAGGTTGAATTCTTGAGGTTGACTAAAGTTTGATTATGGAATAAATGTTGGGTCGTTCTGATAAAGTAAGTTTTGATTGTTCTCCCTGTTGGTGTTTATGCCCTAAGACCTAGTTTTGGTCTGCCTTTGTACTACTTGATACTGATATTTCTTATATATATCATTCTAGCATTATCATTATCATACTTAGTTTACATTTGTGATTATGTTCCAACATGGTAATGTCCCTGGAGACAGATTGGATCTATGCTCGAACTCTTATCCCCAATCAATGTACCTTAGTGGATATAGAACAGCTATGGTACTTGTGAGACTAGTATATGGGCTGGTTAGGCACGAGGTGCTAACGCGGACATATGGGTATATCAGTGGTGGATATACTGACAGACCCACTGCGAGTTAATGACTTGGTGTCATGAGTTATCCTCACAAGTGATAGGAGATGCATTGATCCCTTAACTTGAGGTCATTGACTCTTCTATATGGTTAGGAACACGCTTTGATACAACCTAACACCTCACCGTAGTTGGGAGGTCATAATGGTTGTCATTGAGCATGCAACGACCCATATGAGAAGGTCAATATACAAACAGAGGATTTGCCCCTTCCTGAGGGAAGTATGATATCCATGGGGCCTCCCTATGGTACTATGACTGAAAGTGTATGGACATACCCAGGTGAGAACCTGATTTAGTCATGACCATGTGATTGGGTTAAAACAAATGGTGACACACTTGTCCAATCGGATATTAGCTTGGCAAAAAGACTGTAATGCATCTATACTTAGTTGCGATGATGGGGATGTCGAATGTTTGTTGTAATATTCCTAGTCAAATGTACCCCTTTTCCCAGCTTTTTGCAGATTAGTGGTTAGAATGTTTGTTGTAACCACCCCTCTTGTGAGTGGGTGATCTTACCCTCCCTTAGCTTATAAAAGGGAGCATAGGCCTACTAGTGAGATAGCTTACATGTTTGCAAGTTCGGAAGGGCTGCGAAGAGTCATGTAACTCTGGAGTAGTGGTCGGTGCCTCGACTCCGCAGAGCATGTAGAAGTGGTGGGAGGTTGGCGCCTCGCCTTCAAAGTCTTATGGCGATGCTAGAATGACAGGCAAGGTGTTGTGATCCTTGGCCTAGTCTCGCTACTTCGTCTTCTTCCATTGTATTGGTTAGTAGTTTCATTTGAGAGTTATTTCATATTTGTATGCCTTGGTTTATCTATTTTACCATCCATTTCTCTTATACGTATCCGATCTCATTGAGTCCACGTGTTTGATTGCGAGTTTTCCAATTATTCGTACACTTTCCTAGAGTCGGTCTAGGGAATCTTCCGCCCCGTAGCTTGGCGCTACACCAATTTGGTATCAGAGCAAGTTCGTCGGTAATTCTTATTATCGGCATCCTGGATTTGGTTGGCTTTCAGCCTTTTGTTGAGAATGTCGTATTCTATTTATTTTCATCATCACACCACCGAGGACTAGTTGTATGCGCGTCTGTTTGCGTGAGGATATGGAAGATAAGTTTACTATTGTAGAGCCTGGTGGCAAGTTGTCTATGCATCCAGACGGGCTAGGATTGATAATAGAACTTCTTGGTAACACCGTGCCATGGGTAGAGGCAGAATTTCAGCGCCTCGAGGCTCGTTACCTAGCCCATGGCCTTCTTCCACCCGAGTAGGAAGTTGAGGATAAACCGTTAGTCCCCTCCTTGATTGAGTCCTCACCTATGGAAGATGTGTTCCAAGTGGAGCCTTCTGTTGTCGAGCCTAAGGACACACATGTTGGGGTATGCCCTTAAGGCTAATGTTTGAGGCCTTGAGATAATTTCAGTATCATGTATAAACTATGTTTTATAAAGGCAATTGTTGTTATTCAGATTGTTACATTATCTGCTGCTGTATGTATACTTCTGAATAATGTCTCATTGGTGTTTCAGCTTGGCTGACATGCAGTATTGTCCTTAGTCGAGATATCTTGGTGAACATGAGACAGCCTTGATATGATTGAGACTAATATGTGTTCTAATCTTATAGGATGCTTCGAGCATGGAATAAGATTTAGACGCATAGGTGCATTGGATGTACTGGACTGACCCTACTTAGGATATTCAGTTTTTGTCACAATGTGAATAATCCTTATAAACTAGCAAGTGGTATACTCCCTCTGACTTGAGATCACTTGTGTTTCTAAATGATGATTGGCATTGTTTTGAGGTAGTTCAATATCATTTGAAAGATAATGGTTAAGGATTATCTTGGATGGTGGGCATGACTCATGTTAGGACACTGGTGATAGATATAGGATTGCCTCTCCTAGTTGGAGTGTGATGTTCTAAAGGGCCCCCTGGATGAGATGGTTGAGAAAGTGTATGGCCATACCCAGATGACTATGTTCATCTGATCTAACCATTCTCATCATGTTGGAATTACAGGCTTGACAGGCTTGTCCAATGAGAACGTCCAGTGGCAAAGGGAACATGTATGCCTAGTGAATTGGATTCACACTTGTGCTATGGTTTGGGTGTAGTCTTGGAAGACTCTTTCCTTCATATCGGGAGACAGTGATGTGTTGCTAGATACCCCTCTCTGATCGTGATAACGTAAGTTATCATTACCGACATTGAAGGAAACCCTTAGGGTCGCACAATTTGATGATATGGCTTACTTATGTCAGATCGTGTGGACTGAATTGTTCTGGTTCAGTTTAAAGGAATTTAAACTCTGATTGGAAGTGAGATCTGGTCTGATCATGTTTGATTGATTAGGGCTTGAGATCGGTAAGCTTCGATCGAGAGAATTGATGCTTGATCATAGAGATCAAGAGGGTCGAGAGATGTGTGGTTATATCTTGAACCATTTGGTTCAAAGAGATCAAGACCATGGTGGGTTCGGTTTGGTCTTTGAACCAAATAGAATTGAACCGGTTCACTTGGTGAACGCATGGTTCAATTGAGAGAGGAGTTATCGATGGCTTCAAGTGGAGTTAAACATGGAGTTATGCACTTACTATTTTTGGAAGCCGTTTTCTTTGAGAAAACGCCCCCATGTTCGAACGCCTATCTCTCTCTCTCTCGCCCCCTCTCCTCTCGTGTGGATGATCTTCACGACAAGAGGAAGTTCGGCCAGCAAAAAAGGAGAAAGACATCTCCTCATACACGATCTAGGACTCCTTGGATCTTTGCTAGCACAAGGAATACAAGGAAGAAGTCATCATCTTCTTGTGTGCGATTTCCTTTGGAGAAGAGCCGCTCGCCCTTTCTTCTTCCAAGTCACCACTCAATCAATGGCAATGGTAACGCATCATTTTATCCTTTTATGGTTGCTCATATTATCTTGCCTCTCGATCCTATCAAACATAGTTTTTCGCCTATGCAAGATCTTATAGATGCGCATGTGTACTAGGGTTTGACTTTCAATTGGTATCAGAGCTAGGGTTTTTGGCTTGATATATATGATCGCCATCTTGTTGTGATCCATGTTTGTTTTATGCGTTGGATAGATCTTCATGATGTCATGCGAAAATACATGCTATATGTTAGATGTATTTTGTTTACATTTAAGCTTGCGCATGTAATGATTGTTTGCGCTCTTCATGATAGTTTTCAACCAAAATATTATCATGCGCGCCCCCTCATTTAGATCTATCTAAGCGCCTGCTTTAAACTCTTAGACGGGTTAACAGGGTTGAAGTCATTAGTCAAGTCTGGACCCAATAGCCTAATCAGACCATCTGACAGCCTAGATGGGTCGGCTAGATAGCACCTGTGCGCAAGCAAAACAGGTGGCTATAGGTCGACTGCAGAAGGGCGTGTAGCGATGTCTGATTGAGGCGCCTAGTGAATGATCATGATTAAGGCCCGGGGTCACACCCGCTTGCCAAAAAATCATGTGGGACGTTCAGCCCTTAAGGCATGCATAGTTGACCACTAGGTCGACACAAGTCAGTTATGACTGGGTGCATGCAAGGGCAATGGGTTTGACTTGGTCTGATGAGTGGATACCTGCTAATGGACCGTTGTAAGGTAGTAGGGCACATAAGGAAATAAAATTGATACAATGGGTTTTTCTTTTTTTTCGAAAATTTTATTTTCTGATTGGATCACATGTATGCATGTTTAACATGATTGGGTGTTTATTTAATCTTATGTGGGTTGCCCTTATTTTGTGTGCTGTGCTGGGGCCTGCGAGCCTGGAATTAATTTATAAATTTTGCTGTGATCTGCGAATCACACTTTAATTTATGAAAATGTATAATTGACCTGCGTGTCAAATCGTGTCTAGATAGATTAAAATGCAATTTAATCAGACATGAGCACAGAGCACACATGGCAGAGGCGCTTGCAGTCAGTGGCTTCACCAGGTGGGAGGTGTTGGTGTATATGCCCTAGGACCTAGTTTTGGTCAACTTATGTACTACTTGACACTGATATTTATATATCATTCTGGCATTGTCATTATCATTGTTTGACTACACCTGCGATTGTGTACTTACATGATAATGTCCCTGGAGACAGATTGGATCTGTGCTCGAATTATAATCCCTAGTCGATGTACCTTAGTGGATATGGGATAGCTATGGTACTTGTGAGACTGGTATGTGGGCTGGTTAGGCACGTGGTGCTAACGTAGACACATGGGTATATCATTGGGGATATACTGGATAGACCCGCTATGAGGCTATGACTTGGTGTCATAAGTTATCCTCATAAGTGACAGGAGATGCATTGATCCCTTGACTTGAGGTCATTGATCATTCTATATGATTAGGGACTTGCTTTGATACAACCTAACACCTTGCCGTAGCTGGGAGGTCATAACGGTTGTTATTGAGCATGTCACGACCCATATGAGAAGATCAATGGACAGACATAGGATTTGCCCCTTCCCTAAGGAAGTATGATATCCATGGAGCTCCTTTATGGTTCTATGACTGAGAGTGTATGGCCATACCCAGGTGAGAACCTGTTTTAGTCATAGCCATGTGATTGGATGAAAACAAGTGGTGACACACTTGTCCAATCGGATATTAGTTCGGCAAAGAGACTGTAATGCATCTGTACCTAGTTGCGATGATGGGGATGTCGATGTCGATATCCATTCCAACGACCTGGTTAGCAGCGATGCACTGCTAGGTGCCACTCACTGCTTGTGATGACCTTTGGTCAGCACTGCCAGCGTCGGAGGAACCTACAGGGTCGCACACCTTGATACTTGAGTTCTCGTATTGATCGGGAAGCCTTATGATCGAGTTATTGGATAACTCGGATCTAATTGGGAGATTTCATCAGCGCCAATGGGCCTGATGAGATGGAAGAATGTTATTGGAGCCAAACTTCATTTTTGGCAGGTTGACCCGTATTTGACCATGGTTGGTCACATTTGGATTAGGGTTGCATTGGATTGGATCCAAGTGCTTAATCAACCTATGCAATGATGTTTGGGCTAGCTCATTATCCAATGAGGCCCAATAACAAGTTCTCATGAAGAGATGAGAGGCTAAAAGGGTATAATGGGGAGAAACATGAACCATTAGGCGCCTAGGGGCATAATGGGGTCATGTTGGCGCCTTTGCTTCATTATGGAAGTAAAGGGCGCCTCCCCCTCTCTTCCTAGGATGGAATGCATGCCTCTATGGCATTGCTTGAGGCGCAAGGCAAGGCCTAGGCGCGCAAGGAAAGGCATGGGAACAAAAGGTAAGGTTGAATGAGAATTATGGAAATGTCTTGGAGACTTTCCTTATCTCAAACCTCCTCATCCTAGCCCTACACTTGTCATGATCCTAGCCATTACCCTAACCGCCTCTTGCCCTATAAATATGACCCTAGTCGCCCCCTCTTGTGGGCAATTAATTCCTTGAAGGCGTGAACACAAGGAGAAGGGGCGAGTGCTTAGAGCAAGGGCGCATCTAACTTCTTCCATAACCGCAAGCCACTTCTTCCTTTCCTCTTGGCGCAAGGAACATTAGTGCTTGGCGTTTTTGGATAATCTTGTTGGGGTATGCCCTTAAGGCTAATGTTTGAGGCCTTGGGATTCTTTCAGTATCATGTGTAAACTCTTATGTTTATAAAGGCAATGGTTGTTATTCAGTTTGTTACATTGTCTGCTGCAATAAGTGTACTTCTGAATAATGTCTCAATGCTGTTCAGCTTGGCTGACATGCTGTATTGTCCTTAGTCGAGATATCTTGGTGAACTTGAGACAGCCTTGATATGATTGAGACTAATATGTGTTCTAATCTTATAGGATGCTTCGAGCATGGAATGAGATGTAGACTCATGGGTACATTGGATGTACTGGACAGACCCTACTAGGATATTCAATTGCTTGTCACAATGTGAATAATCCTTGTATGCAACAAGTGGCATATTTCCTCTGACTTGAGATCACTTGTGTTTCTAAATGATGATTGGCATTGTTTTGAGGTAGTTCAATATCATTTGAAACATAATGGTTATAGAGTATCTTGGATAATGAGCATGAGTCATGTTAGGGCACTAGTGATAGATAAAGGATTGCCGTCTCCTAGTTTGGAGTGTGATGTTCTAAAGGGGCCCCCCTGGATGAGATGATTGAGAAAGTGTATGGCCATACCCAGATGACTGTGTTCATCTGATCTAATTATTCTCATCATATTGGAGTCACAGGCTTGACACGCTTGTCCAATAAGAACATCCAGTGGCAAAGGAAACATGTATGCCTAGTGAAGTGGATTCACACTTGTGCTGTGGTTTGGGTGTAGTCTTGGAAGACTCTTTCCTTTATATCGGGAGACAGTGATGTGTTGCTAGATACCCCTCACTGATCGTGATAACGTAAGTTATCGTTACCGACATTTAATGGAAACCCTTAGGGTCGCACAATTTGATGATATGGCTTACTTATGTCAGATCGTGTGGACTGAATTGTTTTGGTTCAGTTTAAAGGAGTTTAAACTCTGATTGTAAGTGAGATCTGGTCTGATCATGTTTGATTGATTAGGGCTTGAGATCGGTAAGCTTCGATCGAGAGATTGGATGCTAGATCGGTGAGATCGAGAGCATCGAGAGATGAACGGTTAGATCTTGAACCATTTGGTTTAATGAGATCTGAACCAATGTTGATTTGATTTGGTCTTTGAACCAAATGCATTGAACCGAATGAATTGAATCGGTTCACTTATGTGAACGCTTGGTTCGAATGGGAGACGTTCGAAGATAACGTGGGATTGAATGAGGACTTAGTGCTTTCTATTTTTAGAAAGGCGTTTTTCCTCCTTTGGTTAATTCCCAACGTTTTCGAATGTGGGGGTTACTCTCTCGCTCTCTCTCGCCGACTTGTGCTCTTGCGCTCGTCTTGGGTGATCTTCACGCCGAAGGAGAAGGTTCAATCAGCATAGAAGATTCATCTCTTCTCTTCCACACACAAAAGGACACTTGGAGATCCTTGCTAGCACAAGGAGTCACAAGGAGTAGCCGACCACTCAACTTGTGTGCGTCATCTTTGGAGGAAAGCCTTATCGCCTTCTTCTTCCAAGCCGCCATCCAAGCAATGGCTATGGTATGATTCCATCTAAGATCTATGCAATTTTAAGTTGATCATATATGATGTATGCGATCCTTATGAAACCCTAATTCCGCTGCCGAAAAAGAAATTTACATGGCTATGGGTTTCGCCCCCCCTCACGAAAGGGGTCCTTCAATTGGTATCAGAGCGCCAAGGTTATGCATGATCTTATATGATTGCTTTGCGTTATTGTGATCCATGCTTTGCGTTTATGATTAGATCTAAAACTATCATCATGCGAAATATACATGCTAGCCTTTAGATGTATGTTTATTCTTAAGTTGCGCATGTATGATGTTTCTGTTGGCGCATGTTAATGTTTTTGTCAAAAAGTTAATCACTTGCGCGCCTCACTTAGATCTAAGCGCTTGCTATAAACCCTTAGACGGGTTAGTAGGGTTGAAATCATCACCTAGTTAAGATCCAACCAGTCTGATCAGACCATTTGACAGCCTAGATGGGTCGACCAGATGGCACCTGTGCGCAAGCACGAGGTGGCTATAGGTCGACTGCATCAAGAGCGTGTAGCGATGTCTGGTTGAGACAACCAGTGAACGCCAAATGAGTTAGGCCCGGGGTCACACCCGTTTGCCAGAACTCATGAGGGTCGTTCAGCCCAGCGCATGCATGGTTGACCATTAGGTCAACTCAAGTCAGTTAGGACTTGGTGCATGCAAGGGCAATGGATAAGACTAGGTCTGATGAGTGGATCCCTAGTAATGGACCGTTGTAAGGTAGTAAGGCACATAAGAAAATTAAAATTGATTCCAATGGGATTTCGAAAAATTTTATTTTCTTGTAATGGATCACATGTTGACTGCATACCATGATGAGTGTCTATTTCATCTTATGTGGGTTGCCCTTTTTAATGTGTGCTGTGCTGGGGTCTGCGTGCCTGGAAGTAAATTGTAAATTAATTTTATTATGATCTGCGTATCACATGTTATTTAATTTATAATGTGTAATTGACCTGCGAGTCAATCTTGTCTAGATAGATTAAATTGTATTTTAATCAGACAAGAGCACACAGCACACTTGGCAGAGGCGCATGCAGCAGTGGCTTGACCAGGTGGGAGGTCCAGGGTTCGACTCTGGGATAGGCGCATTTACCTGGTGGGCGCACCAGAGCTGCAATGGGCGCTTGGGCCCTGGGTTGGGCCAGATGAGATGCAAAAGACCCATGAAGAGCTTAAGTGAAGACTTAAGTTAAAATTAAGGTCTTACCTAGGCTTATGGGCTTTTACCACATAAGATCAGCATGCTTTCTATTTATTGTTTACATAACTAGAATTGCATGATTTAATCTTCGGCTATCGCCATAGGTTATGCATGATAGTTAAGAAGATAAAAGACCATTAAAATCCAACGCTAAAATATCAAGCACGTATGCCTTCTGACGCGAAACCTCACTGTTCTGACTATCGTTGGGGCCGTGTTGTACCCACTCAGTGGGCACGCCCATCTATCTTCAGACGGTGTGTGATTACACCTGCGTGCTACAGAGAAGGGATTTATCGCTTCTCGTTGCTCAGCATAGCATGTGGTGGTCCAGGGAGTAGGTCAGGTCAGCTTGACCATGTAGGCTACATACTGAGCATATGTGAGCTATATGGAGGCAGCCATCTGTGGGATTAGAGACTGTGTTGTACCAACTCAGTTGGCACAGTCTGCTGGATTGCCCAGATGAAGGGGAATCGCACGGGCTGGCGATTGGCAAGGATTGCCTACCAGAAACTAGTGCTTGTACTCTCTGTGCATCTTATCTCGCCTGAGCGGGACGCGGAGACCAAGTATGAAATCTGGATCCCATCTCACTAAAAGAGTGTTACTCTTTCGGACTGTTTAATGGATTTTTCAGTCAGATAAAATAGTGAGAAAAGAATCTTTCTTAAGTCCTGGATTGATTCTAAACATTGATACTGACCTTGCTGTTCTTGCATTGTTGTAGATTACTGCAGCAACGAACACCACGAATTTCAATGTGCGATCCCTACTGGAAAGGGAGAAGTTTGCTGGGCCAAACTTCTCAGACTGGTACGGACACCTTAAGATTGTTCTTAAGGCAGAGAGGAAACTGTATGTCCTCGAGACGGCTATACCGCCTCAACCCGCTGCGAACGCCGCAAGGGCGGTTCGGGATGCCTATGAAAAGCATGTCAATGATAGCATTGATGTCGCTTGCCTGATGCTTGCGTCTATGACGCCAGAGCTGCAGCGTCAGCATGAGGATCTATCTGCTATACAGATTATAGCGAACCTCAAGATGCTGTATGCTGCACAGGCCAGGACTGAACGCTACAATTTGACTAAGCTTTTCTTTCAGAGCAAACTGGTTGAAGGGAGTCCAGTGGGAGCTCACGTACTCAAGATGATTGGGTACAAGGAGGCTCTAGAGAAACTGGGACATACCGTCAATCAGGAGCTTGCTGTAGACATCATATTGCAGTCTCTCCCGACCTCTTTCGATCCGTTCATCATTAACTTTAATATGAACAAGATTGACTGTACGCCGGCAGAGTTACTGAATATGCTCTTGACTACAGAGCTGACGCTAAAGGGAAAGCCTTCAACCTCTGTCTTGATGGTTCCTTCCAGGAACAAGAAGAAGGGGAAGAAGGGCAAAGCCCCTGTCAAGAGCTACAACAAGGCTCTGAAACAAAAGGTTAAGCGGTCGAAGGAATACAGATGTTTCCAATGTGGCCAGCTGGGTCACTGGAAAAAGGACTGTAAAGCGCTCCAAGGAGACAAGAAGGGAAGCATCGCTTCTGGCTCAGGTATTTTTGTGACTGAGGTCATGTTTTCTTCTTCTATCTCATGGGTGTTGGACACTGCATGTGGAGTTCACATTTGTTCAAATGTACAGGAACTCAAGAGAAGAAGACAGGTGGGACAGCATGAGGTGGACCTACGAGTTGGAAACGGGGCACGGGTTGCTGCTGTTGCTGTAGGAGTTTATTACATCTCATTACCATCTGGACTTGTATTGGAACTAGACAATTGTTACTTTGTACCAAGCATTACGAAAAATATTATCTCTATTCCTGCTCTTGTCAGGAAAGGATTTTCCTTTGAATGCAATATTTCAAAGTGTGTTATTTCTTATGATAATATTGTTTATGCTACTGGGTCGATTAACAATGGGTTATTCATGTTGGACATGGAATGTTCTATACAACAAATTGATATTAAGAAAGCCAAGTATGCTGATAACAGCACCTTGCTATGGCATAGTCGTTTAGGCCATATTAACAAGAAACGCATTAAGCGGTTGCATGACCATGGACTGCTGGGATCATTCTCCTGTGAGGAGCTTGATACATGCAAAGCTTGTTTAATGGGTAAAATGACGAAGTCCCCTTTTTCTAACAAAGGTCAAAGGGCTTCAGATTTACTTGACCTTATACACAGTGATGTGTGTGGGCCATTTAGTAAACATGCCAGAGGTGGCTATTCATACTTCAGTACCTTTACTGATGATTTCAGTAGATTCGGGTATGTCTATCTCATGAGACACAAGAGTGAATCTTTTGACAAGTTCAAAGAGTTCAAAAATGAAGTACAGAATCAGCTAGGCCGAAATATCAAGGCACTTCGCTCAGATCGAGGTGGAGAATACCTAAGTCGAGAGTTTACTGACTATCTAAAGGAGTGTGGGATTATCTCACAGCTCACTCCGCCAGGAACACCGCAATGGAATGGTGTGTCCGAGAGGAGAAATAGAACATTACTTGATATGGTTCGTTCTATGATGAGTCAGGCTACTCTACCATACTCCTTTTGGGGATTTGCACTGGAAACAGCTACAAAGGTACTAAACCGAGTGCCATCCAAGGCAGTTTCAAAGACTCCATATGAGTTATGGTATGGGAAACAGCCGAGCTTGACATTTATTAAGATCTGGGGTTGCGAGGCTTATGTCAAAAAGCTCGCCTCTGGGAAACTAGAGAGCAGATCTGGCAAATGCATCTTTGTCGGTTACCCTAAAGAAACGAAGGGTTATTATTTCTACAATCCCAAAGAGAACAAGGTATTTGTTGCTCGAACGGCCATTTTTCTTGAGAAGGAATTTCTTCTGCAAGAGGCCAGTGGGAGAGAAATAAAACTGGATGAGAATCCAGAGGAAGGACAAAGTAGTCAAGCACAGTTGGATGAGCATGAGCCAGTAGAACAGGTTATTGAACAACCTGAGGCTCAGATATCACGGGAACCGCGAAGATCGGGAAGGATCCGTCGACAGCCTGAGCGCTATGACGGAGTCTACATCATTGATCATGATGAACCCCTCACTTATGCGGATGCGGTCAGTGGACCGGAATCAGCGAGATGGCTTGAAGCTATGCGAGCCGAGATGGACTCCATGTCAGATAACCAAGTTTGGGATTTGGTTGATCCGCCTCCGGGAATAATCCCTATAGGCTGTAAATGGATCTTCAAGAAGAAGATTGACATGGATGGTAACGTGGTTACCTATAAAGGCAGGCTAGTTGCGAAAGGTTTCAAACAAATCTACGGGATAGATTATGATGAAACTTTCTCTCCTGTAGCCATGTTCAAGTCTATTCGGATTATTCTTGCGATAGCAGCATATTATGATTATGAGATCTGGCAGATGGATGTGAAGACCGCTTTCCTTAATGGAAATCTGGATCAGGATGTGTATATGACACAACCTGAAGGTTTCACTAATCCATCAGATCGTCATAAAATATGCAAGTTAAAGAAGTCCATTTATGGACTTAAGCAAGCATCTAGAAGCTGGAATATTCGTTTTGATGAATCCATCTGTGAATTTGGTTTCATCAAGAATGAAGATGACCCGTGTGTGTATAAGAGGTTTAGTGGGAGCGTGATTACTTTCCTAGTCCTCTACGTCGATGATATCTTGATCATTGGAAACGATATTCCTGAACTACATGCGGTTAAGGCATGGTTAAGAAAATGTTTCCAGATGAAAGATTTGGGAGAAGCAGCCTATGTATTAGGTGTGAAGATCTACAGAGATAGATCTAAGAGGCTTCTCGGGCTGTGCCAGAGTACTTACATCGATAAAGTCCTGGAGAGATTCCATTTAGAGAATTCTAAAAGAGGATATCTTCCAGTCAGACATGGCCTGAATCTTTCGAAGAGTCAGTGTCCGCAAACACAAACTGAGAAAGATGAAATGGACAAAACGCCTTATGCTTCGGCTATTGGGTCCATTATGTATGCGATGTTGTGTACTCGCCCAGACGTCGCTTACGGGTTAAGCGTGACCAGTCGATTCCAAAGTAATCCTGGTCAGGCACACTGGATTGCAGTCAAGAACATTTTAAAATATCTTCGGAGGACCAAAGATATGTTCTTGGTGTATGGTGGTCAGGAAGAACTCAGTATTGAAGGATATACTGATGCTTCGTTCCAATCTGACCAGGATGATTTCCGATCGCAATCAGGCTATGTTTTTAGCTTGAATGGAGGTGCAGTGGTGTGGAAAAGTTTCAAACAATCTATAGTTGCTGATTCCACAACAGAAGCCGAGTATGTTGCAGCCTCGGAAGCATCCAAGGAGGCAGTGTGGATTCATAAGTTCATTCAGGAACTTGGTGTTGTTCCTTCGAGTGTAGATCCTTTGGTTATCTTTTGTGATAACACTGGAGCAATCGCACAAGCAAAGGAACCACGGTCGCACCAGAAGTCCAAGCACATACAGAGACGGTTTCATTTGATCTGGGAGATCATTGATCGTGGCGAGATCAAAGTTTGCAAGGTTCATACAGATGACAATCTAGCTGACCCGCTTACAAAGCCTCTGGCGTAGCAGAAGCATGAGAAGCACTGTAATAATATGGGTTTGAGATTTCTCAACCATTAGATTAAGTGCAAGTGGGAGATTGTTGGGGTATGCCCTTAAGGCTAATGTTTGAGGCCTTGGAATTCTTTCAGTATCATGTGTAAACTCTTATGTTTATAAAGGCAATGGTTGTTATTCACTTTGTTACATTGTCTGCTGCAATAAGTGTACTTCTGAATAATGTCTCAATGCTGTTCAGCTTGGCTGACATGCTGTATTGTCCTTAGTCGAGATATCTTGGTGAACTTGAGACAGCCTTGATATGATTGAGACTAATATGTGTTCTAATCTTATAGGATGCTTCGAGCATGGAATGAGATGTAGACTCATGGGTACATTGGATGTACTGGACAGACCCTACTAGGATATTCAATTGCTTGTCACAATGTGAATAATCCTTGTATGCAACAAGTGGCATATTTCCTCTGACTTGAGATCACTTGTGTTTCTAAATGATGATTGGCATTGTTTTGAGGTAGTTCAATAACATTTGAAACATAATGGTTATAGACTATCTTGGATAATGAGCATGAGTCATGTTAGGGCACTAGTGATAGATAAAGGATTACCGTCTCCTAGTTTGGAGTGTGATGTTCTAAAGGGGCCCCCCTGGATGAGATGATTGAGAAAGTGTATGGCCATACCCAGATGACTGTGTTCATCTGATCTAATTATTCTCATCATATTGGAGTCACAGGCTTGACACGCTTGTCCAATAAGAACATCCAGTGGCAAAGGAAACATGTATGCCTAGTGAAGTGGATTCACACTTGTGCTGTGGTTTGGGTGTAGTCTTGGAAGACTCTTTCCTTTATATCGGGAGACAGTGATGTGTTGCTAGATACCCCTCACTGATCGTGATAACGTAAGTTATCGTTACCGACATTTAATGGAAACCCTTAGGGTCGCACAATTTGATGATATGGCTTACTTATGTCAGATCGTGTGGACTGAATTGTTTTGGTTCAGTTTAAAGGAGTTTAAACTCTGATTGTAAGTGAGATCTGGTCTGAACATGTTTGATTGATTAGGGCTTGAGATCGGTAAGCTTCGATCGAGAGATTGGATGCTAGATCGGTGAGATCGAGAGCATCGAGAGATGAACGGTTAGATCTTGAACCATTTGGTTTAATGAGATCTGAACCAATGTTGATTTGATTTGGTCTTTGAACCAAATGCATTGAACCGAATGAATTGAATCGGTTCACTTATGTGAACGCTTGGTTCGAATGGGAGACGTTCGAAGATAACATGGGATTGAATGAGGACTTAGTGCTTTCTATTTTTAGAAAGGCGTTTTTCCTCCTTTGGTTAATTCCCAACGTTTTCGAATGTGGGGGTTACTCTCTCGCTCTCTCTCGCCGACTTGTGCTCTTGCGCTCGTCTTGGGTGATCTGCACGCCAAAGGAGAAGGTTCAATCAGCATAGAAGATTCATCTCTTCTCTTCCACACACAAAAGGACACTTGGAGATCCTTGCTAGCACAAGGAGTCACAAGGAGTAGCCGACCACTCAACTTGTGTGCGTCATCTTTGGAGGAAAGCCTTATCGCCTTCTTCTTCCAAGCCGCCATCCAAGCAATGGCTATGGTATGATTCCATCTAAGATCTATGCAATTTTAAGTTGATCATATATGATGTATGCGATCCTTATGAAACCCTAATTCCGCTGCCGAAAAAGAAATTTACATGGCTATGGGTTTCGCCCCCCCTCACGAAAGGGGTCCTTCAAATCTTCCTTCTTCTCTTGGTGCATCATCTCTCTTGGTGGCGCAAGTGAAGTAGAGTATCTCCCTAAGGCTTGGATCTTCTTCCCGAGGCTAGCACCGGGCGTGGAAGAAGAGAACTCAAGAGATCCTTGTGTGCGAGACTGCAGAGGGCGAACACTTGGGCGCCTTCATCGACATCGCCCTACATTGCTCTTAAGGTATTTCCTAACTCATCGTGTCGACTCCCTTGCATGCGATCTTCACTGGGTTTTTGGGACCGGCCTGTTTCGGGGACATTCTTCCGCTGCGAAAAATGTATGTCCATAACTCTGAAAAATTGTAAAATGTCCCCGGGGTTTCCCAACAGTGGTATCAGAGCGACTTGCAAGACTCGAACGATGTTTCCATGCTCACATGCCATATCTCTATTTTCGTAAATAGCATGATGCATGGCATGAAAGTCCCTAATAAGGGGGGGGGGGGGGGGGGGTGAAACCCAAATAGCATGCACAAATAAAACATTTGTAGGGTTTCATGAGGATCGAATAGTATGAACATATGATCAACTTAAGATTGAAAGCATAGAGATGCGTTACCATTGCCATTTCTTGGATGGCGTCTTGGAATCAAAGAATCGAATGCTTCTTCTCCAAAGGCAATCGCACACAAGAAGATGATGGCTACTCCCTTTTCTTTCTTTGTGCTAGCAAAGCTTCAAGGTATCCTTATCGCGTGAAGGAGGAGTCTTCCTTGCTTGGATGGCCGAATACTTCTCTCACACTCGTGGAGGCGAGTCACACGAGAGGAAGAGCAAGAGAGGGGCGAGAGACGTGGAACGTGGAGGCGTAAACTCAATTTTGGAAAAACAATTTCCAAAAATAGCAAGCATGATGCCTTCACTCCAATCGCAAACATCTCCCTTTGAACCATGCGCTCACTCTAAGTGAACCGGTTCAATTCACTTTGGTCCAAAGACCAAACCAAACCAAGTCATAGTCTAGATCATATTAAACCATAAGGCTCAAGATCTAACCATTCATCTCTTGATGCTCTTGATCTCACCGATCTAGCATCAATTCTCTCGATCGAAGCTTACCGATCTAAAGCCCTAATCAATCAAACATGATCAGACCAGATCTCACTTACAATCAGAGTTTAAACTCCTTTAAACTGAACCAAAACAATTCAGTCCACACGATCTGACATAAGTAAGCCATATCATCAAATTGTGCGACCCTAAGGGTTTCCTTTAAATGTCGGTAACGATAACTTACGTTATCACGATCAGTGAGGGGTATCTAGCAACACATCACTGTCTCCCGATATAAAGGAAAGAGTCTTCCAAGACTACACCCAAACCACAGCACAAGTGTGAACCCAAGTCACTTGACATATGTGTTTCCTTTGCCACTGGACGTTCTTATTGGACAAGCGTGTCAAGCCTGTAATTCCAATATGATGAGAATGATTAGATCAGATGAAACATAGTCATCTGGGTATGGCCATACACTTTCTCAATAATCTCATCCAGGGGGCCCCTATAGAACATCACACTCCAATCAAGGAGACGGCAATCCTATATCTATCACTAGTGCCCTAACATGACTCATGCTCATTATCCAAGATAGTCTATAACCATTATGTTTCAAATGATATTGAACTACCTCAAAACAATGCCAATCATCATTTAGAAAAACAAGTGATCTCAAGTCAGAGGAAATATGCCACTTGTTTGCATATAAGGATTATTCACATTGTGACAAGCAATTGAATATCCTAAGTAGGGTCTGTCCAGTACATCCAATGTACCCATGAGTCTACATCTTATTCCATGCTCGAAGCATCCTATAAGATTAGAACATATATTAGTCTCAATCATATCAAGGCTGTCTCATGTTCACCAAGATATCTCGACTAAGGACAAGACTGCATGTCAGCCAAGCTGAACAGCATTGAGACATTAATCAGAAGCATACATATTGCAGCAGATGATGTAACAACCTGAATAACAACCATTGCCTTTATAAACATAGAGTTTATACATGATACTGGAATAATCCCAAGGCCACAAACATTAGCCTTAAGGGCATACCCCAACAATCTCCCACTTGCACTTAATCTAATGGTTGAAAAATCTCAAACCCATATTATTACAGTGCTTCTCATGCTTCTGCTACGCCAGAGGCTTGGTAAGCGGGTCAGCTAGATTGTCATCTATATGAACCTTGCAGACTTTGATCTCGCCACGATCAATGATCTCTCGGATCAAGTGAAACCTTCTCTGTATGTGCTTGGACTTCTGGTGCGACCGTGGTTCCTTTGCTTGTGCTATAGCTCCAGTGTTATCACAGAAGATAACGAAAGGATCTGCACTCGAAGGAACAACACCAAGTTCCTGAACGAACTTACGAATCCACACTGCCTCCTTGGATGCTTCTGAGGCTGCAACATACTCGGCTTCTGTTGTGGAATCAGCAACAATTGACTGTTTGAAACTTTTCCACACCACTGCTCCTCCATTCAAGCTAAAAACATAGCCTGATTGCGATCGGAAATCATCCTGGTCAGATTGGAATGAAGCGTCAGTATATCCTTCAATACTGAGTTCTTCCTGACCTCCATATATCAAGAACATATCTTTGGTCCTCCGAAGATATTTCAAAATGTTCTTGACTGCAATCTAGTGTGCCTGCCCTGGATTACTTTGGAATCGACTGGTCACGCTTAACCCGTAAGCAACGTCTGGGCGAGTACACAACATCGCATACATAATGGACCCAATAGCCGAAGCATAAGGCGTATTGTCCATTTCATCTTTCTCAGTCTGTGTTTGTGGACACTGACTCTTTGAAAGATTCAGACCATGTCTGACTGGAAGATATCCTCTTTTAGAATTTTCTAAATGGAATCTCTCCAGGACTTTATCGATGTAAGTACTCTGGCACAGCCCGAGAAGCCTCTTAGATCTATCTCTGTAGATCTTCACACCTAATACATAGGCTGCTTCTCCTAAATCTTTCATCTGGAAACATTTTCTTAACCATGCCTTAACCGCATGTAGTTCAGGAATATCGTTTCCAATGATTAAGATATCATCGACGTAGAGGACTAGGAAAGTAATCACGCTCCCACTAAACCTCTTATATACACACGGGTCATCTTCATTCTTGATGAAACCAAATTCACAGATTGATTTATCAAAACGAATATTCCAGCTTCTTGATGCTTGTTTAAGTCCATAAATGGACTTCTTTAATTTGCATATTTTATGACGATCTGATGGATTAGTGAAACCTTCAGGTTGTGTCATATACACATCCTCTTCTATTTTTCCATTAAGGAAAGCGGTCTTCACGCACATTTGCCAGATCTCATAATCATAATATGCCGCTATCGCAAGAATAATCCGAATAGACTTGAACATGGCTACAGGAGAGAAAGTTTCATCATAATCTATCCCGTAGATTTGTTTGAAACCTTTCGCAACTAGCCTGCCTTTATAGGTAACCACATTACCATCCATGTCAATCTTCTTCTTGAAGATCCACTTACAGCCTATAGGGATTACTCCCGGAGGCGGATCAACCAAATTCCAAACTTGGTTATCTGACATGGAGTCCATCTCGGCTCGCATAGCTTCAAGCCATCTCGCTGATTCCGGTCCACTGACCGCATCCGCATAAGTGAGGGGTTCATCATCAATGATGTAGACTCCGTCATAGCGCTCAGGCTGTCGACGGATCCTTCCCGATCTTCGCGGTTCCCGTGATATCTGAGCCTCAGGATGTTCAATAACCTGATCTACTGGCTCAGGCTCATCCAACTGTGCTTGACTACTTTGTCCTTCTTCTGGATTCTCATCCAGCTTTATTTCTCTCCCACTGGCTTCTTGCAGAAGAAATTCTTTCACAAGAAAAATAGCCGTCCGAGCAACAAATACTTTGTTCTCTTTGGGATCGTAGAAATAATAACCCTTTGTTTCTTTAGGGTAACCGACAAAGATACATTTCTTAGATCTGCTCTCTAGTTTCCCAGAGGCGAGCTTTTTGACATAAGCCTCGCAACCCCAGATCTTAATAAATGTCAAGCTCGGCTGTTTCCCATACCATAACTCATATGGAGTCTTTGAAACGGCCTTGGATGGCACTCGGTTTAGTACCTTTGAAGCTGTTTCCAGTGCAAATCCCCAAAAGGAGTAAGGTAGAGTAGCCTGACTCATCATAGAACGAACCATATCCAGTAAGGTTCTATTTCTCCTCTCGGACACACCATTCCATAGCGGTGTTCCTGGCGGAGTGAGCTGTGAGATAATCCCACACTCCTTCAGATAGTCAGTAAACTCATGACTCAAGTATTCTCCACCTCGATCTGAACGAAGTGCCTTGATATTTCGGCCTAGCTGATTTTGTACTTCATTTTTGAACTCTTTGAACTTGTCAAAAGATTCACTCTTATGTCTCATTAGATAGACATAACCATACCTACTGAAATCATCAGTAAAGGTAATGAAGTATGAATAGCCACCTCTGGCATGTTTACTAAATGGCCCACACACATCACTGTGAATGAGGTCAAGTAAACCTGAAGCCCTTTGACCTTTGTTAGAAAAAGGAGACTTCGTTATTTTACCCAATAAACAAGCTTTGCATGTATCAAGCTCCTCATAGGAGAATGATCCCAGCAGTCCATGGTCATGCAACCGCTTAATGCGCTTCTTGTTAATATGGCCTAAACGACTATGCCATAACATGGTGCTGTCATCAGCATACTTAGCTTTCTTAATATCAATCTATTGTATTGAACATTCCATGTCCAACATGAATAACCCATTGTAAATTGACCCAGTAGCATAAACAATATTATCAAAAGAAATATAACACTTTGAAATCTTGCATTCAAAGGAAAACCCTTTCCTGACAAGAGCAGGAATAGAGATAATATTCTTAGTTATGCTCGGTACAAAATAACAATTGTCCAGTTCTAATACAAGACCAGATGGTAAAGAGATGTGATAAACTCCTACAGCAACAGCAGCAACCCGTGCCCCGTTTCCCACTCGTAGGTCCACCTCATGCTGTCCCACCTGTCTTCTTCTCTTGAGTTCCTGTACATTTGAACAAATGTGAACTCCACATGCAGTGTCTAACACCCATGAAATAGAAGAAGATAACATGACTTCAGTCACGTAAATACCTGAGCCAGAAGCGAAAGAGTTGCTTCCCTTCTTATCTCCTTGGAGCGCTTTACAGTCCTTTTTCCAGTGACCCAGCTGGCCACAATGGAAACATCTGTATTCCTTTGACCGCTTGAGCTTTTGTTTCAGTGCCTTGTTGTAGCTCTTGACAGGGGCTTTGCCCTTCTTCCCCTTCTTCTTGTTCCTTGAAGGAAACATTAGGACAGAGGATGAAGGCGTTCCCTTCTCACGAGACTGAGTCTGCTCTGTAGTCAAGAGCATGTTCAGTAACTCTGCCGGCGTACAGTCGATCTTGTTCATATTAAAATTAATAATGAATGGATCGAAAGAGGCCAGGAGAGACTACAAGATGATGTCTACAACAAGCTCCTGATTGATGGTGTGTCCCAGTTTCTCTAGAGCCTCCTTGTACCCAATCATCTTGAGTACGTGAGCTCCCACTGGACTCCCTTCAGTCAGTTTGCTCTGAAAGAAAAGTTTCGTCAAATTATAGCGTTCAGTCCTTGCCTGTGCAGCATACAGCAGCTTGAGGTTTGCTATAATTTCTATAGCTGATAAATCCTCATGCTGACGCTGCAGCTGTGGCGTCATAGACGCTAGCATAAGGCAAGCGACATCAATGCTATCATTGACATGCTTTTCATAAGCTTCCCGAACCGCCCTTACGGCGTTCGCAGCGGGTTGAGGCGGTATAGCCGTCTCGAGGACATACAGTTTCCTCTCAGCCTTAAGAACAATCTTAAGGTGTCCGTACCAGTCTGAGAAGTTTGGCCCAGCAAACTTCTCCCTTTCCAGTAGGGATCGCACATTGAACGCTGTGGTGTTCGTTGCTGCAGTAATCTACAACAATGCAAGAACAGCAAGGTCAGTATCAATGTTAGAATCAATTCAGGACTTAAGAATGATTCTTTTCTCACTATTTTATCTGGCTGAAAAATCCAGCAAAATAGCCCGAAAGAGTAAAACTCTTTTAGTGAGATGGGATCCAGATTTCATACTTGGTCTCCGCGTCTCGCTCAGGCGAGATAAGATGCACAGAGAGTACAAGCACTAATTTCTGGTAGGCAATCCCTGCCAATCGCCAACCCGTGCGATTCCCCTTCATCTGGGCAATCCAGCAGATTGTGCCAACTGAGTTGGTACAACACAGTCTCTGATCCCACAGATGGCTGCCTCCATATGGCTACCATATGCTCAATATGTAGTCTACATGGTCAAGCTAACCCGACCTACTCCCTGGACCACCACGTCCTATGCTGAGCAACGAGAAGCGATAAATCCCTTCTCTGTAACACGCAGGTGTAATCACACACTTTCTGAAGATAGATGGGCATGCCCACTGAGTGGGTACAACACGGCCCCAACGATAGTCAGAACAGTGAGGTTTCGCGTCAGAAGGCTATCGTGCTTGATATTTAACGTTGGATTTTAACGGTCCTTTTATCTTCTTACTATCATTCAAACCCTATGGTGATAGCAGAAGAATAGATCATGCAGTTACTAAATTACTTAAACAGTAAATTAAAAGCATGATGATCTTATGTGGTAAAAGCCCATTAAGCCTAAGTAAGACCTTAATAAACTTAAGGTTTCACTTGAGCTCTTTCATGGGTCTTTTGCATTTCCTCTGGCCCAACCCGGGCCCAAGCGCCCACTGCAACTCAGGTGCGCCCACCAGGTAAAATGCGCCTGTCCTAGAGTCGAACCCTAGACCTCCCACTGGTGAAGCCACTTGCTGCATGCGCCTCTGCCATGTGTGCTATGTGCTCATGTCTGATTAAATTACAATTTAATCTATCTAGACACGATTGACTCGCAGGTCAATTACATTTTATAAATTAATTAAAATGTGATGCGCAGATCACAATAATAATTTACAATATACATCCAGGCACGCAGGCCCCAGCACAGCACACATTAATTGGGCAGCCCACATAAGATGAAATAAACATTCATTCATGTTATACAAACAACATGTGATCCAATCAAGAAAATAAAATTTTCGAAAATCCCATTGGCATCAATTTTATTTCCTTATGTTCCCTACTACCTTACAACGGTCCATTAATAGGGATCCACTCATCAGACCTAGTCAGACCCACTGCCCTTGCATGCACCAAGTCATAACCGACTTGAGTCGACCTCATGGTCAACAATGCATGCGTGAAGGGCTGAACGTCCCTCATGAGTTTTGGCAAGCGGGTGTGACCCCGGGCCTAAATCATGAGCGTTCACTGGTTGTCTCAATCAGACATCGCTACACGCCCAGTATGCAGTCGACCAATAGCCACCTCATGCTTGCGCATAGGTGCCATCTGGTCGACCCATCTAGGCTGTCAGATGGTCTGATCAGACTGTTGGGTCTAGACTGGATGATGATTTCAACCCTAATAACCAGTCTAAGGTTTTATAGTAGGTGCTCATAGATCTAGATGGAGCGCGCAAGATGTTAAGTTTTTAGAAAAACACTTTAACATGCGCCAACAAGTAAAAACATACATCATGTAATTTCGCAAACTAACATGTAGTTGCGCAAGATGATAACTTCTAGATCTACATATCAAACGCAAACTAGGATCACAAATTAACATCAAGCAATCATATGATTCATACGATACCAGGCTCTGATACCAATTGAAAGTCCCTAATAAGGGGGGGGGGCGAAACCCTAATAGCATGCGCAAATAAAACTTTTCTAGGGTTTCATGAGGATCGAATAGTATGAACATATGATCAACTTAAGATTGAAAGCATAGAGATGCGTTACCATTGCCATTTCTTGGATGGCGTCTTGGAATCAAAGAATCGAATGCTTCTTCTCCAAAGGCAATCGCACACAAGAAGATGATGGCTACTCCCTTTTCTTTCTTTGTGCTAGCAAAGCTTCAAGGTATCCTTGTCGCGTGAAGGAGGAGTCTTCCTTGCTTGGATGGCCGAATACTTCTCTCACACTCGTGGAGGCGAGTCACACGAGAGGAAGAGCAAGAGAGGGGCAAGAGACGTGGAACGTGGAGGCGTGCACTCAATTTTGGAAAAACAATTTCCAAAAATAGCAAGCATGATGCCTTCACTCCAATCGCAAACATCTCCCTTTGAACCATGCGCTCACTCTAAGTGAACCGGTTCAATTCACTTTGGTCCAAAGACCAAACCAAACCAAGTCATAGTCTAGATCATATTAAACCATAAGGCTCAAGATCTAACCATTCATCTCTTGATGCTCTTGATCTCACCGATCTAGCATCAATTCTCTCGATCGAAGCTTACCGATCTAAAGCCCTAATCAATCAAACATGATCAGACCAGATCTCACTTACAATCAGAGTTTAAACTCCTTTAAACTGAACCAAAACAATTCAGTCCACACGATCTGACATAAGTAAGCCATATCATCAAATTGTGCGACCCTAAGGGTTTCCTTTAAATGTCGGTAACAATAACTTACGTTATCACGATCAGTGAGGGGTATCTAGCAACACATCACTGTCTCCCGATATAAAGGAAAGAGTTTTCCAAGACTACACCCAAACCACAGCACAAGTGTGAACCCAAGTCACTTGACATATGTGTTTCCTTTGCCACTGGACGTTCTTATTGGACAAGCGTGTCAAGCCTGTAATTCCAATATGATGAGAATGATTAGATCAGATGAAACATAGTCATCTGGGTATGGCCATACACTTTCTCAATCATCTCATCCAGGGGGCCCCTATAGAACATCACACTCCAATCAAGGAGACGGCAATCCTATATCTATCACTAGTGCCCTAACATGACTCATGCTCATTATCCAAGATAGTCTATAACCATTATGTTTCAAATGATATTGAACTACCTCAAAACAATGCCAATCATCATTTAGAAACACAAGTGATCTCAAGTCAGAGGAAATATGCCACTTGTTTGCATATAAGGATTATTCACATTGTGACAAGCAATTGAATATCCTAAGTAGGGTCTGTCCAGTACATCCAATGTACCCATGAGTCTACATCTTATTCCATGCTCGAAGCATCCTATAAGATTAGAACACATATTAGTCTCAATCATATCAAGGCTGTCTCATGTTCACCAAGATATCTCGACTAAGGACAAGACTGCATGTCAGCCAAGCTGAACAGCATTGAGACATTAATCAGAAGTATACATATTGCAGCAGATGATGTAACAACCTGAATAACAACCATTGCCTTTATAAACATAGAGTTTATACATGATACTGGAATAATCCCAAGGCCTCAAACATTAGCCTTAAGGGCATACCCCAACATGGCAATCATATTTCTGAAAGTAGAAAAATTAGGGTTTCTTGTTTCTATCATCCTCTCAATCTCTTTTGGAATTTTTGGACTATTTTTCTTGTTTGATTTAAAGATCAAAGGCGCACGTAATTTTGTCAAGTAGGACGGGCATTGCGTCTTCGGACTGGCCAAGTCTCTTGATCTGACAAAATTGCCAGCCGAAAGGATCTCTGAAATCATCATGAAAAATAAATCGCAATAAACCAAAAGACTTGTGAGAAGAAGATGAGAAAAAGAAACTGGTTTTATGAAAAAGGAAAATTTTAGATTTTATGTTTTTCATGAGCATGTAGAATTGCATGAGTAAATACCTTGATTGTGCATGGTGTTGTGATCATTAGTCAAGCCCCCTTCTTGCATGCCTACGATGTATCCTTGTACGGCCTGCGTGCCATCTTTTTCAATATTTTTGTAAAAATTAAGAGGAAGATTAAGGGCTAGGCGCATCCTTCTTGGACCTTGATGCTCGCATCTTGCTTAATGGCGCAAGCATGCAAGGTGATGCATGCAAGCTGGTGCTTGGTTGCTTGGTGGCGCAAGAAATCTTGGCTCCTTGCATGGTGGCGCACCTTCCTTGGAGGAAGACCATGGCATTGGCCGAACCTATGGGGAACTTTTAAAGTGTACCTCTTGGGTTTGAGAGCTAAACCATGAGAGAAGGACCTTGGAGCCAACCTTGAAGTTCAAGCTAGAGGTCGGCTAGGCTAGGTCTAGTTTTGGGGCTTGAGTTCTAGGACAAGAGTTGAACCTATTTCATGGCATGGATTGGTTCAATGTCTTGTATAGGATATGATCACATCATCCTTTACTGCTTTTATTATTATCTGCAGAAGCATGCCTGAAATGTTTTACCGTTATGTTATCACTATAGGATTGCATGCCTGTAATGATAGACATAAGATAAAACTGAGATGATCAGACCTTAAACAAAAACCCTCAATTAAAATATCAAGTCTGGTAGCCTTCTAACGCGTAGCCCTCACTAAGCTATCGATCGGTGGAGTTGTGAATTATTTTCCACCCTCGTGGGACACACCCACTTATCTTTAGAAAGTGCGTGGTGGCAATGGTTTCCCCAGTCCAGTTTTAACCTGGGCGTGCCTTCGCAAGGAAACTCGTTGGCCCTGGGCATAACGGTTAGGAATGGACTTGACTAGAAGTTCACATGTGCTGGGCACATGGTGAAAGTCTAGAGGCATTGTTGAGAAGTAAAGGTTTCATGTTGTATCCAGCCCTCGCTGGACATGAAATGCCCAGACTGTCTCAACAAGGGGAGTTGCTTGGAGCAACCGGCCGGCGCGCCCACCTTAGGAAGCATGGGTTACTTTGTGCATCTCATCCCACCCTCGTGGGACGCAAAGCCTCATGTGAAATAAGGATCCCATCTCACTAGGAAGTTTTAAACTTCCCGATTGACTTTGTGGGTTGTCAATTCGAATATAAAATAGTGGGAACCATGGTCATTTAAAACAAGTCCAGTTTAAATGATTCAAAGTGGTACTAATATGTTCTTCTTGGGTGTTGTAGAACAATGGCTACGAACACTGGCGGATTATCACTGCGATCACTCCTTGATAAGGATAAGTTAGTTGGAACTAACTTTATGGACTGGCATCGGAATTTGAGGATAGTCCTCAAGCTCGAGAAGAAGCTGTATGTCCTTGAACAGCCTCTTCCTGCGGCTCCTCCGCCTAATGCCCGAACGGCAGACAGAGATGCTTTTAGAAAGCATCAGGATGACTCTTTGGAGGTTGCATGTCTTATACTAGCCAGTATGGCACCTGAACTGCAGGTGCAATATGAGGAGCAGAACACTTTTCAGATGATTACTCGTCTGAAACAGATGTTCGAGGCTCAGGCTAGAACTGAGAGATTTGACACCGCCAAAGCAGTCTTTCGGTGCAAGTTGTCTGAAGGTGTACCAGTGAGACCCCATGTTCTCAAACTCATTGGGAATGTGGATCATCTCAGGAGACTGGGACACACCATAGACAACGAGCTGGTTGTGGATCTTATTCTTCATTCCCTGCCCCCTAGCTTCAGTCCGTTTATCATTAACTTCAACATGAACCGGATTGAGTGCACACGGGAGGAATTGATGAATATGCTCCAAACAGCCGAGCGAGAGATGGGTAAGACCAAACCCAATTCTGTTCTTTTGGTCCCTGCGACCAAGAAGATAAAGAAGAAGGGTAAGGCACATGCTAAGAGCAGTGCCAGAGGTCCTACCAAAGCACTGAAGAAAAGGGCGAGGAAGTCAAAGAAACAGAGGTGTTTTCACTGTGGCGAGCAGGGCCACTGGAGAAGGGACTGCAGGCAACTTCAGAATGAGGAGAAGAAAGGCTTGGCCTTAACTTCTAGCTCAGGTATTTATGTTATAGAAGTCAACCTTTCTACTTCTATGTCATGGGTATTGGATACCGCATGTGGAGCTCATATTTGTACAAATATGCAGGGGCTCAAGAAAAGTAGATCGGTGTTGCCTGGAGAGATTGACCTACGCGTTGGAAACGGGGCACAGGTTGCTGCTGTTGCTATAGGCGTTTTGACTCTCTCCTTGCCTTCTGGACTTCAATTAGAACTAGACAAATGCTTTTGTGTACCTTCGCTAACAAAGAACATTGTATCCATTCCTTGCTTGGCGAGGAAAGGATTTAAATTTGAAATAAATAAGAACTCCTGTTCTTTTTCATTTGCAAATATGTTCTATGGGAAGGGTATTTTGTGCAATGGTCTATATATCTTGGATATGGAAAGTTCTATTTGTAACATAAGCAATAAGAGGACCAAACTGAGTGGTTCAGTTGGTGCTTTCCTATGGCACTGTCGATTAGCCCATATAAACAAAAATCGCATCCAACAACTCCATGCAAATGGATTGTTAGATTCAAGTTCCTTGGAGGAATTTGATACTTGTGAACCTTGTTTGTTAGGGAAGATGACAAAGGCGCCCTTCACCAAGATTGGTGAGAGGGCAGAAGGTTTATTGGATCTCATACATACTGATGTGTGTGGGCCCTTCAATAAATAAGCCAGAGGAGGGTACAGCTACTTCATTACCTTTACTGATGACTTCAGTAGGTATGGTTATGTCTACTTAATGAGACATAAATCTGAATCCTTTGAGAAATTCAAGGAGTTCAAGAATGAAGTAGAGAACCAGCTTGGAAGATCCATTAAAGCTCTTCGATCAGATCGAGGTGGAGAATACCTGAGTGGTGAGTTCTTTGACTATCTGAGAGAGTGTGGGATCATATCCCAACTCACTCCTCCTGGAACACCTCAATGGAATGGTGTGTCTGAAAGGAGAAATTGAACTTTATTGGATATGGTTCGATCCATGATGAGTCATGCAACTCTACCTTCATCATTCTGGGGGCATGCACTAGAAATAGCTTCTCTAATACTGAATAATGTTCCATCTAAGAGTGTCTCCAAAATACCATACGAGGTATGGAGTGGAAGACGCCCTAATCTCACGTTTATCAGGATCTAGGGATGTGAGGCTTACGTCAAACGTCAGGATTCTAGCAAGCTAGAACCTAGATCTGATAAGTGTGTGTTTGTGGGGTATCCTAAGGAAACTAAAGGATACTACTTCTATGTCCCAACCAAGAATAAAGTTTTTGTTGCCCGGGGTGCTGTCTTTCTAGAGAAAGAATTTCTTATGAAAGAAGTTAGTGGGAGGAAGTTTGACTTGGATGAGGTCCAAGTGCAAGCACAAGACAAAGAGATGGAATCTGAGCCACCTGCACCGGTTGCTAGGCAACCTGAGGCTCAGACACAGGTCCCGCGTAGGTCTGGGAGAATTCGTCGTGCACCTGAGAGGTATGGGTCACTACCGACCCAACACGATGGGATCTTCATCATTGAGGATGAACCTAGAACCTATGATGAGGCGGTCAGTGGACCGGACTCCGAGAAATGGCTTGACGCCATGAGATCTGAGATGGATTCCATGTCAGCTAACCAAGTCTGGGATTTGGTTGAGCTACCTGATGGGGTAAAACCCATAGGGTGTAAATGGGTCTTCAAGAAGAAGACAGACATGGATGGCAAAATAGTTACCTATAAGGGTAGACTAGTGGCTAAAGGATTTAAACAAGTCCACGGGGTGGACTATGATGAAACCTTCTCGCCAGTTGCCATGATTAAATCCATTCGGATTCTGCTTGCTATAGCTGCATATCATGACTATGAGATATGGCAGATGGATGTGAAAACAGCGTTCCTTAACGGGAAGCTGACTGAGGATGTGTATATGACACAACCTGATGGCTTCATCCATCCTGCAGAGGCTAATAAGGTCTGCAGGCTAAAGAGGTCCATCTATGGATTAAAGCAAGCATCTCGAAGTTGGAATCTTCGATTTGATGAGGCCGTGAGAGATTATGGTTTTATCAAAAGCGAAGATGATGCCTGTGTATACAGAAAATTCAGTGGGAGCTTGGTAATTTTTCTGGTCTTGTATGTTGATGACATACTGCTCATCGGAAACGACATCCCTAGTCTTCAAGCTGTGAAGACATGGTTGGGGAAGTGTTTCGAGATGAAAGACTTAGGGGAGGCCGCCTATATTCTAGGCGTGAGGATCTACCGGGATAGATCCAAGAGGCTCTTGGCCCTTAGTCAAAGTACTTACATTGATAAGGTACTGGAGAGGTTCTACATGGAGCAATCTAAGAAAGGATACCTTCCAGTGAGACATGGCCTTACTCTCTCAAAAAGCCAGTGTCCTACAACACAGGCTGAGAGGGATGACATGAGTCGAATTCCTTATGCTTCGGCAGTAGGATCGATCATGTATGCAATGTTATGTACTAGACCAGATGTGGCATATGCTGTGAGCATTACCAGCCGATACCAATCCAATCCAGGTCTACAGCACTAGGTGGCTGTAAAGAACATCCTAAAGTATCTGAGAAGAACTAAGGATTTGTTCATGGTCTATGGGGGACAGGAAGAGCTCAGTATGCAGGGCTATACTGACGCATCGTTCCAGTCTGACCCTGATGACTTTAGTGTTGGGGTATGCCCTTAAGGCTAATGTTTGAGGCCTTTGGGATTGTAAAAGTATCATGTAATAAACTCTTGTGTTTATAAAGGCATGGTTGTTATTCAGATTGTTACCTTGTCTGCTGTAATAAGTGTACTTCTGAATAATGTCTCAAAGCTGTTCAGCTAGGCTGACAGGCTATAAGTCCTTAGTCGAGATATCTTGGTGAACTGAGACAGCCTTGATATGATTGAGACTAATATGAGTGCTAATCTTATAGGATGCTTCGAGCATGGGATAAGATGTAGACTCATAGGTACATTGGATGTACTGGACAGACCCTACTGGGATATTCCATTGCTTGTCACGATGTGAATGATCCCTGTAAGCAGCAAGTGGCACATGTCCTCTGACTTGAGATCACTTGTGTTTCTAAATGATGATTGTCATTGTCTTGAGGTAGTTCAATATCATTTGAAACATAATGATTATATACTATCTTGGATGGTGAGCTTGAGTCAGGTTAGGGCACTTGTGATAGATATAGGATTGCCGTCTCCTTGTTCAAGGAGTGTGATGTTCTAAGGGGCCCCCCCTATATGAGATGATTGAGGAAGTGTATGGCCATACCCAGATGACTATGTTCATCTGATATAATCATGCTCATCGTATTGGAGTTACAGGCTTGACATGCTTGTCCAATAAGAACGTCCAGTGGCAAAGGATACATGTATGCCTTGTGAGTTTGATTCACACTTGTGCTATGGTTTGGGAGTAGTCTTGGAAGACTCTTTCCTTTATATCGGGAGACAGTGATGTGTTGCTAGATACCCCTCACTGATCGTGATAACGTAAGTTATCGTTACCGACATTTAGAGGAAACCCTCAGGGTCGCACAATTTGGTGATATGGCTTACTTGAGTCAGATCGTATGGACTGAATTCTTTGAGTTCAGATTAGAGGGATTTAATCTCTGATTGTAAGTGAGATCTGGTCTGATCATGTTTGATTGATTAGGACTTGAGATCGGTAAGCTTCGATCGAGAGAGATGATGCTAGATCGAAGAGATCAGGGGCATCAGGAGATGAATGGTTAGATCATGAGCCTTGGGGTTCGATTTGGTCTAGACCAAGTGGCTTGAGCTATTTCGGTTTGGTTTGAAGAACCAAAGTCGATTTGACGTTATTGGATTGAACCGGTTCACAAAGGTGAACGCTTGGTTCAATGTCAATAGGCGTTTTAGGGTTGGTTTAAACGCATGGCTTGATTGTCTTCCATTTATGGTAAGTAATCAAACCGGTTTTTGCTCCAACGCCAAAAACGCATATGCGTTTTGCTCTTTGCTTCAACGCCTAGCTCTTTGGTTGGGCGATCGGAAAAAGAGAGGAGCTTTGGCAAGAGGAGCTCTCGGCCAAGAGGGAATCATCTCATCACCCCCTTTCCATTCGACAAAAGAAAAAGCTTGGGTGTCTTGCTAGCACAAGGGACCGCAAGGAGTAAGCATCTTCATCTTGTGTGTGAACTTGTGGAGGAGATCTAATTTTTTCTCTTCATCCAAGCCGACTTCCAAGCATATGGCGTTGGTATGAATTTCCCTCTCAATCTATTCAATCGGTTATAGTTGAACATATGGCATGCAAATGATCTTAAACCCTTGCTTCCGCTAGCATATTTTTCATTAGCGCCATGACTAGGGTTTTTGCCCCCCATTTTAAGGGGTTTCTTCAATTGGTATCAGAGGTTGGCTCTATGCATGCTATTATGTTTGCTGATGTGATCCATACATGTTGCGCTTACTTGATGATTTTGCGCTTACTTGATGATTTGGTTACATGAACTTTGCGCTTGTATCATGGTTACCTAAAGTTTGCGCTCCCCCTTGAAGGGGACCCCCTAAAGTTTGCGCTCCCCCTTGAAGGGGACCCCCTTAGATCTAAGGGTTATCAACATAAATGAAGCATGTTGTTTGATTGTTTGCGCTTGATCTATATGTTTTATAAAACTTACATCTTGCGCGGCTGATTAGATCTAAGGTGCTCCTACCATAAATCCTTAGATGGGTTGATGGGGTTGAAAGCATCTTCTAGGTTAGATCCAACTAGTCTGATCAGACCATCTGACAGCCTAGATGGGTTGACTAGATAGCACCTGTGCGCAAGCACGAGGTGGCTATAGGTCGACTGCATCCAAGGCGTGTAGCGAGGTCTGGTTGAGACAACTTCTGAACACACTTGAGTTAGGCCCGGGGTCACACCCGCTTGCCAAAACTCATGATGGTGGTTCAGCCCTTGGCGCATGCATGGTTGACCATTAGGTCAACTCGGGTCAGTTAGGACTCGGTGCATGCAAGGGGAAAGGATCTAACTAGATGGATGAGTGGATCCCCATCAATGGACCATTGTAAGGTAATAGGGCTCATAAGGAAATTAAAATTGATGCCATGGGTTTTTTCAAAATTTTAATTTCATGAATGGATCACATGTTGATTGATGCCTATGCTTGTTTATTTAATCTTATGTGGGTTGCCCTAATGTGTGCTGTGCTGGGGCCTGCGTGCCTGGTAAATTATAAGTTAATATTATTGTGATCTGCGAATCACTTTTTCATTAATTTATTGTATAATTGACCTGCGAGTCAAAGCTTGTCTAGATAGATCAAATTGTGTTTGATTAGACAAGAGCACAAAGGCACACATCCAAGAGGGGCATTCACCTGGTGGTGCACCTGAGGTGCTCTTGGCGCTAGGGCACTGGGTTGGACCAGATGAGATGCAATGGAGCTCAAGTGAAGACTTAAGTAAAATTAAGGTCTTACTAGGGTTCATGGGCTTTTTACCACATAAGATCATGCTTTCTATTTATTATTTAAATAATTAGAATTGCATGTTTATGTTTATCTTCTGCTATAGCCATAGAATATGCCTGATAGTAAGAAGATAAAAAGACCGTTAAAATCCAACGCTAATATATCAAGCTCGTAAGCCTTCTGACGCGAAACCTCACCGTTCTGACTATCGTTGGAGCCGTGTTGAACCCACTCAGTGGGCACGTCCATCTATCTTCAGACGGTGCTGGATTACACCTGCGTGTTACAGAGCAGGGATTTATCCCTTCTCGTTGCTCAGCATAGCACGTGGTGGTCCAGGGAGTAGGTCAGGTCAGCTTGACCATGTAGTCTACATATGTGGCGCATATGGTAGCACATGGAGGCAGCCATCTGTGGGATCAGAGACTGTGTTGTACCAACTCAGTTGGCACAGTCTGCTGGATTGCCCAGATGAAGGGGAATCGCACGGGTTGGCGATTGGCTGGGACAGCCTACCAGAAATTAGTGCTTGTCATCTCTGTGCATCTTATCTCGCCTGAGCGGGACGCGGAGACCAAGTATGAAATCTGGATCCCATCTCACTAAAAGAGTGTTACTCTTTCGGACTGTTTACTGGATTTTTCAGTCAGACAAAATAGTGAGAAAAGAATCTTTCTTAAGTCCTGGATTGATTCTGAACATTGATACTAACCTTGCTGTTCTTGCTTGTTGTAGATTCCTGCAGCAACGAACACCATGAGCTTCAATGTGCGATCCCTACTGGAAAGGGAGAAGTTTGCTGGGCCGAACTTCTCTGACTGGTTTGGACACCTTAAGATCGTTCTTAAGGCAGAGAGGAAACTGTATGTCCTCGAGACGGCGATACCGCCGCAGCCCGCTCCGAACGCCGCAAGGGCGGTTCGGGATGCCTACGAAAAGCACGTCAATGATAGCATTGATGTCGCTTGCCTGATGCTAGCGTCTATGACGCCACCGCTGCAGCGTCAGCATGAGGATATGTCGGCTATAGAGATTATAGCGAACCTCAAGATGCTGTATGCTGCACAGGCGAGGACTGAGCGCTATAATCTGACGAAGCTCTTCTTTCAGAGCAAACTGGCTGAAGGGAGCCCAGTGGGAGCTCACGTGCTCAAGATGATTGGGCACAAGGAGGCTCTAGAGAAACTGGGGCATACCATCAACCAGGAGCTTGCTGTAGATATTATTCTGCAGTCTCTCCCGCCTTCTTTCGATGCGTTCATCATTAACTTTAATATGAACAAAATCGATTGTACGCCGGCAGAGCTGCTGAATATGCTCTTGATTACTGAGGAAACTCTGAAGGGTAAGCCTTCAACCTCTGTCTTGATGGTTCCTTCTAGGAACAAGAAGAAGGGGAAGAAGGGCAGGGCCCCTGTCAAGAATTACAGCAAGGCTCTGAAACAGAAGGTGAAGCGGTCGAAGGATAACAGGTGTTTCCACTGTGGCCAGCTGGGTCACTGGAAAAAGGACTGCAAAGCGCTCCAAGGAGATAAGAGGGGAAGCATTGCTTCTGGCTCAGGTATATACGTGACGGAAGTCATGGTTTCATCTTCTTCTATATCATGGGTGTTGGACACTGCATGTGGAGTTCACATTTGTTCAAATGTGCAGGAACTCAAGAGAAGAAGGCAGGTGGGACAGCATGAGGTAGACCTACGAGTTGGAAACGGGGCACGGGTTGCTGCTGTTGCTGTAGGAGACTATTTCATTTCTTTACCATCTGGCATTGTATTGGAATTAAACAATTGTTATTTTGTACCCAGTATTACTAAGAATATTATCTCTATTCCTGCTCTTGTCAGGAAAGGATTTGCCTTTGAATGCAAGATTTCAAAGTGTGTTTTAACTTATGATAATATTGTGTATGCGACTGGTTCAATTAACAATGGGTTATTCATGTTGGACATGGAACATTCTATACAAAACATTGATAACAAGAAAGCCAAGTATGCTGATCACAGCACCTTGCTATGGCATAGTCGTTTAGGCCATATTAACAAGAAACGCATTAAGCGGTTGCATGATCATGGACTGCTGGGATCATTCTCCTGTGAGGAGATTGATACATGCAAAGCTTGTTTGATGGGTAAAATGACGAAGTCACCTTTTCCTCATAAAGGTCAAAGGGCTTCAGGTTTACTTGACCTTATACATAGTGATGTGTGTGGGCCATTTAGTAAACATGCCAGAGGTGGCTATCAGTACTTCATTACCTTTACTGATGATTTCAGTAGGTATGGGTATGTCTATTTAATGAGACATAAAAGTGAATCTTTTGACAAGTTCAAAGAGTTCAAAAATGAAGTACAAAATCAGTTAGGCCGAAATATCCAGGCACTTCATTCTGATCGAGGTGGAGAATACCTAAGTCATACGTTTACTGACTATCTGAAGGAGTGTGGGATTATCTCACAGCTCACTCCGCCAGGAACACCGCAGTGGAATGGTGTGTCCGAGAGGAGAAATAGAACGTTACTTGATATGGTTCATTCTATGATGAGTCAGGCTACTCTACCGTACTCCTTTTGGGGTTTTGCACTGGAAACAGCTGCAAAAGTACTAAACCGAGTGCCATCCAAGGCAGTTTCAAAGACGCCATATGAATTATGGTATGGGAAACAGCCTAGCTTGACATTTATCAGGATCTGGGGTTGCGAGGCTTATGTCAAAAAGCTCGCCTCTGGGAAACTAGAGAGCAGATCTGACAAATGCATCTTTGTCGGTTACCCTAAGGAAACTAAGGGTTATTATTTCTTCGATCCCAAGGAGAACAAGGTATTTGTTGCTCGGACGGCCATATTTCTTGAGAAGGAATTTCTTCTGCAAGAGGCCAGTGGGAGAGAAATAAAGCTGGATGAGATTCCAGAAGAAGGACAAAGTAGTCAAGCACAGATGGATGAGCCTGCGCCGGTAGATCAGGTTATTGAACAACCTGAGGCTCAAATATCACGGGAACCGCGAAGATCGGGAAGGATCCGTCGACAGCCTGAGCGCTATGACGGAGTCTACATCATTGATAATGATGAACCCCTCACTTATGCGGATGCGGTCAGTGGACCGGAGTCAGCTAGATGGCTTGAAGCTATGCGAGCCGAAATGGACTCCATGTCAGATAACCAAGTCTGGGATTTGGTTGATCCGCCTCCGGGAGTAATCCCTATAGGCTGTAAATGGATCTTCAAGAAGAAGATTGACATGGATGGTAACGTGGTTACCTATAAAGGCAGGCTAGTTGCGAAAGGTTTCAAACAAATCTACGGGATAGATTATGATGAAACTTTCTCACCTGTAGCCATGTTTAAGTCTATTCGGATTCTTTTCGCGATAGCTGCATATTATGATTATGAGATCTGGCAGATGGATGTGAAGACAGCTTTCCTTAATGGAAATCTGGATGAGGATGTGTTTATGACACAACCTGAGGGTTTCACTAATCCAGCAGATCGGCATAAAATATGCAAGTTAAAGAAGTCCATTTATGGACTGAAGCAAGCATCAAGAAGCTGGAATATTCGTTTTGATGAATCAATCTCTGAGTTTGGATTCATCAAGAACGAGGATGACCCGTGTGTATATAAGAGGTTTAGTGGGAGCGTAATTACATTCCTAATCCTCTACGTCGATGATATCTTGATCATTGGAAATGATATTCCTGAACTGCATGCGGTTAAAGCATGGTTAGGAAAATGTTTCCAGATGAAAGATCTAGGAGAAGCAGCCTATGTGTTAGGTGTGAAGATCTACCGGGATAGATCTAAGAGGCTTCTCGGGTTGTGCCAGAGTACTTACATCGATAAGGTCCTGGAGAGATTCCATTTAGAGAATTCTAAACGTGGATATCTTCCAGTCAGACATGGTCTGAATCTTTCGAAGAGTCAGTGTCCACAAACACAGACTGAGAAAGATGAAATGGACAATACGCCTTATGCTTCGGCTATTGGGTCCATCATGTATGCGATGTTGTGTACTCGCCCAGACGTCACTTACGGGTTAAGCGTGACCAGTCGATTCCAAAGTAATCCAGGTTTGGCGCACTGGATTGCGGTCAAGAACATTTTAAAATATCTGCGGAGGACCAAAGATATGTTCTTGATATATGGTGGTCAGGAAGAACTCAGTATAGAGGGATATACTGACGCTTCGTTCCAGTCGGACCAGGATGATTTCCGATCGCAATCAGGCTATGTTTTTAGCTTGAATGGTGGAGCAGTGGTGTGGAAGAGTTTCAAACAGTCAACTGTTGCTGATTCCACAACAGATGCCGAGTATGTTGCAGCCTCGGAAGCATCCAAGGAGGCAGTGTGGATTCGTAAGTTCGTGAGAGAACTTGGTGTCGTTCCTTCGAGTGCAGATCCTTTGGTTATCTTCTGTGATAACACTGGAGCAATCGCACAAGCAAAGGAACCACGGTCGCACCAGAAGTCCAAGCACATACAGAGACGGTTTCACTTGATCCGGGAGATCATTGATCGAGGCGAGATCAAAATATGCAAGGTTCATACAGATGACAATCTAGCAGACCCACTTACCAAGCCTCTGGCGCAGCAGAAGCATGAGAAGCACTGTAATAATATGGGTTTGAGATTTCTCAACCATTAGATTAAGTGCAAGTGGGAGATTGTTGGGGTATGCCCTTAAGGCTAATGTTTGAGGCCTTTGGGATTGTAAAAGTATCATGTAATAAACTCTTGTGTTTATAAAGGCATGGTTGTTATTCAGATTGTTACCTTGTCTGCTGTAATAAGTGTACTTCTGAATAATGTCTCAAAGCTGTTCAGCTAGGCTGACAGGCTATAAGTCCTTAGTCGAGATATCTTGGTGAACTGAGACAGCCTTGATATGATTGAGACTAATATGAGTGCTAATCTTATAGGATGCTTCGAGCATGGGATAAGATGTAGACTCATAGGTACATTGGATGTACTGGACAGACCCTACTGGGATATTCCATTGCTTGTCACGATGTGAATGATCCCTGTAAGCAGCAAGTGGCACATGTCCTCTGACTTGAGATCACTTGTGTTTCTAAATGATGATTGTCATTGTCTTGAGGTAGTTCAATATCATTTGAAACATAATGATTATAGACTATCTTGGATGGTGAGCTTGAGTCAGGTTAGGGCACTTGTGATAGATATAGGATTGCCGTCTCCTTGTTCAAGGAGTGTGATGTTCTAAGGGGCCCCCCCTATATGAGATGATTGAGGAAGTGTATGGCCATACCCAGATGACTATGTTCATCTGATCTAATCATGCTCATCGTATTGGAGTTACAGGCTTGACATGCTTGTCCAATAAGAACGTCCAGTGGCAAAGGATACATGTATGCCTTGTGAGTTTGATTCACACTTGTGCTATGGTTTGGGAGTAGTCTTAGAAGACTCTTTCCTTTATATCGGGAGACAGTGATGTGTTGCTAGATACCCCTCACTGATCGTGATAACGTAAGTTATCGTTACCGACATTTAGAGGAAACCCTCAGGGTCGCACAATTTGGTGATATGGCTTACTTGAGTCAGATCGTATGGACTGAATTCTTTGAGTTCAGATTAGAGGGATTTAATCTCTGATTGTAAGTGAGATCTGGTCTGATCATGTTTGATTGATTAGGACTTGAGATCGGTAAGCTTCGATCGAGAGAGATGATGCTAGATCGAAGAGATCAGGGGCATCAGGAGATGAATGGTTAGATCATGAGCCTTGGGGTTCGATTTGGTCTAGACCAAGTGGCTTGAGCTATTTCGGTTTGGTTTGAAGAACCAAAGTCGATTTGACGTTATTGGATTGAACCGGTTCACAAAGGTGAACGCTTGGTTCAATGTCAATAGGCGTTTTAGGGTTGGTTTAAACGCATGGCTTGATTGTCTTCCATTTATGGTAAGTAATCAAACTGGTTTTTGCTCCAATGCCAAAAACGCATATGCGTTTTGCTCTTTGCTTCAACGCCTAGCTCTTTGGTTGGGCGATCGGAAAAAGAGAGGAGCTTTGGCAAGAGGAGCTCTCGGCCAAGAGGGAATCATCTCATCACCCCCTTTCCATTCGACAAAAGAAAAAGCTTGGGTGTCTTGCTAGCACAAGGGACCGCAAGGAGTAAGCATCTTCATCTTGTGTGTGAACTTGTGGAGGAGATCTAATTTGTTCTCTTCATCCAAGCCGACTTCCAAGCATATGGCGTTGGTATGAATTTCCCTCTCAATCTATTCAATCGGTTATAGTTGAACATATGGCATGCAAATGATCTTAAACCCTTGCTTCCGCTAGCATATTTTTCATTAGCGCCATGACTAGGGTTTTTGCCCCCCATTTTAAGGGGTTTCTTCATTTAGATCGCAGGCTGGCTATGTGTTCAAGATAAATGGAGGCGCTGTATGTTGGAAGAGCTTCAAGCAATCCACCATAGCAGATTCTACAACCGAAGCTGAGTATGTGGCTGCTTCTGAGGCAGCCAAGGAAGCTGTTTGGATAAGGAAGTTCTTATGTAATCTTCAAGTGGTACCTAGTGCAATGGATCCCATTGAACTCTACTGTGACAACAATGGAGCAATTGCACAAGCCAAGGAACCACGGTCTCATCAAAGATCCAAACACATACTCAGAAGATTTCACCTGATCAGAGAGATCATTGACAGAGGTGATGTCAAGATTAGCAGAGTAGACATAGAGAACAATCTGGCAGACCCATTGACCAAGGCTTTGGCGCAGCAGAAGCATGATGGTCACGCTAGAGATATGGGGTTGAGATTCCTCAACTTCTAGGTCTTAGTGCAAGTGGGAGATTGTTGGTGTATATGCCCTAGGACCTAGTTTTGGTCAACTTATGTACTACTTGACACTGATATTTATATATCATTCTGGCATTGTCATTATCATTGTTTGACTACACCTGCGATTGTGTACTTACATGATAATGTCCCTGGAGACAGATTGGATCTGTGCTCGAATTATAATCCCCAGTCGATGTACCTTAGTGGATATGGGACAGCTATGGTACTTGTGAGACTGGTATGTGGGCTGGTTAGGCACGTGGTGCTAACGCAGACACATGGGTATATCATTGGGGATATACTGGATAGACCCGCTATGAGGCTATGACTTGGTGTCATAAGTTATCCTCATAAGTGACAGGAGATGCATTGATCCCTTGACTTGAGGTCATTGATCATTCTATATGATTAGGGACTTGCTTTGATACAACCTAACACCTTGCCGTAGCTGGGAGGTCATAACGGTTGTTATTGAGCATGTCACGACCCATATGAGAAGATCAATGGACAGACATAGGATTTACCCCTTCCCTAAGGAAATATGATATCCATGGAGCTCCTTTATGGTTCTATGACTGAGAGTGTATGGCCATACCCAGGTGAGAACCTGTTTTAGTCATAGCCATGTGATTGGATGAAAACAAGTGGTGACACACTTGTCCAATCGGATATCAGTTCGGCAAAGAGACTGTAATGCATCTGTACCTAGTTGCGATGATGGGGATGTCGATGTCGATATCCATTCCAACGACCTGGTTAGCAGCGATGCACTGCTAGGTGCCACTCACTGCTTGTGATGACCTTTGGTCAGCACTGCCAGCGTCGGAGGAACCTACAGGGTCGCACACCTTGATACTTGAGTTCTCGTATTGATCGGGAAGCCTTATGATCGAGTTATTGGATAACTCGGATCTAATTGGGAGATTTCATCAGCGCCAATGGGCCTGATGCGATGGAAGAATGTTATTGGAGCCAAACTTCATTTTTGGCAGGTTGACCCGTATTTGACCATGGTTGGTCACATTTGGATTAGGGTTGCATTGGATTGGATCCAAGTGCTTAATCAACCTATGCAATGATGTTTGGGCTAGCTCATTATCCAATGAGGCCCAATAACAAGTTCTCATGAAGAGATGAGAGGCTAAAAGGGTATAATGGGGAGAAACATGAACCATTAGGCGCCTAGGGGCATAATGGGGTCATGTTGGCGCCTTTGCTTCATTATGGAAGTAAAGGGCGCCTCCCCCTATCTTCCTAGGATGGAATGCATGCCTCTATGGCATTGCTTGAGGTGCAAGGCAAGGCCTTGGCGCGCAAGGAAAGGCATGGGAACAAAAGGTAAGGTTGAATGAGAATTATGGAAATGTCTTGGAGACTTTCCTTATCTCAAACCTCCTCATCCTAGCCCTACACTTGTCATGATCCTAGCCATTACCCTAACCACCTCTTGCCCTATAAATATGACCCTAGTCGCCCCCTCTTGTGGGCAATTAATTCCTTGAAGGCGTGAACACAAGGAGAAGGGGCGAGTGCTTAGAGCAAGGGCGCATCTAACTTCTTCCATAACCGCAAGCCACTTCTTCCTTTCCTCTTGGCGCAAGGAACATTAGTGCTTGGCGTTTTTGGATAATCTTCCTTCTTCTCCTGGCGCATCATCTCTCTTGGTGGCGCAAGTGAAGTAGAGTATCTCCCTAAGGCTTGGATCTTCTTCCCGAGGCTAGCACCGGGCGTGGAAGAAGAGAACTCAAGAGATCCGTGTGTGCGAGACTGCAGAGGGCGAACACTTGGGCGCCTTCATCGACATCACTCTACATTGCTCTTAAGGTATTTCCTAACTCATCGTGTCGACTCCCTTGCATGCGATCTTCACTGGGTTTTTGGGACCGGCCTGTTTCGGGGACATTCTTCCGCTGCGAAAAATGTATGTCCATAACTCTGAAAAATTGTAAAATGTGTTGGGGTATGCCCTTAAGGCTAATGTTTGAGGCCTTGGGATTCTTTCAGTATCATGTATAAACTCTTATGTTTATAAAGGCAATGGTTGTTATTCAGTTTGTTACATTGTCTGCTGCAATAAGTGTGCTTCTGAATAATGTCTCAATGCTGTTCAGCTAGGCTGACATGCAATGAAGTCCTTAGTCGAGATATCTTGGTGAACATGAGACAGCCTTGATATGATTGAGACTAATATGTGTTCTAATCTTATAGGATGTTTCGAGCATGGAATAAGATGTAGACTCATGGGTACATTAGATGTACTGGATAGACCCTACTAGGATATTCAATTGCTTGTCACAATGTGAATAATCCTTGTTTGCAACAAGTGGCATAATGTCCTCTGACTTGAGATCACTTGTGTTTCTAAATGATGATTGTCATTGTTTTGAGGTAGTTCAATATCATTTGAAACATAATGATTATAGACTATCTTGGATGATGATCATGAGTCAGGTTAGGGCACTAGTGATAGATACAAGATTGCCGTCTCCTTGTTTAAGGAGTGTGATGTTCTAAAGGGGCCCCCCTGGATGAGATGATTGAGAAAGTGTATGGCCATACCCAGGTGAATATGTTCATCTGATCTAATCATGCTCATAATATTGGAGCTACAGGCTTGACACGCTTGTCCAATAAGAACATCCAGTGGCAAAGGAAACAAGTATGCCTTGTGAAATAGATTCACACTTGTGCTGTGGTTTGGGTGTAGTCTTGGAAGACTCTTTCCTTTATATCGGGAGACAGTGATGTGTTGCTAGATACCCCTCACTGATCGTGATAACGTAAGTTATCGTTACCGACATTTAAAGGAAACCCTCAGGGTCGCACAATTTGATGATATGGCTTACTTAAGTCAGATCGTGTGGACTGAATTGTTTTAGTTCAGTTTAAAGGGATTTAAACTCTGATTGTAAGTGAGATCTGGTCTGATCATGTTTGATTGATTAGGGCTTGAGATCGGTAAGCTTCGATCGAGAGAGTTGATGCTAGATCGATGAGATCAAGGGCATCAAGAGATGAACGGTTAGATCATGAACCTTAGGGTTTTAGGTGATCTGGACCAAGGCTTGGTTTGATTTTGTCTTTGAACCAAATTGGGTTGAACCGAATGGCTTGAACCGGTTCACATAGGTGAACGCATGGTTCAAAGGCTTGATGGCGCTTTGGGCGGTTTGCCTTGAATGAGCGCATGGTTCATGAATGCGTGAACGCATGAAGTGAAGTTTTTACTATTTTTGGAAGAGGCGTTTTCAAAAATAGTGAACTCACCTCACGTTCGAGAGGACTCATCCTATTCTCGCCCTTTTTGCCTCTTCCTCTCGACGTCTTCGCGTGTGGAGAAAGGGTGGATGACAAGGAGAGACTCGGCCAAGCTAGAGACATCATCTCTTCTCCCTCAAGCGATCAGGATTCTTGGAGCCTTGCTAGCACAAGGAGCAACAAGGAGTAGGCTAAGTCTCATCTCGTGTGCGCACACTTTGGAGGAGAACCTCATCGTCCTCTTGCTTCCAAATCTCCATCCAAGCGATGGCCATGGTATGAATCTCTTCCAATCTATGCAAGTTTATATAAGTTGATCAATGAAACATACATGCGATCATTGAAACCCAAGCTTCCGCAATGAAAAATTTTACACATGCGCCTATTAGGGTTTCGCTCCCCCTTGAAGGGGACTTTCAAAATGTCCCCAGGGTTTCCCAATAGGAGGTCTAGAGTTCGACTCTACAACAGGCGCATACTGCCTGCAGGGCGCTTTGGCCCGAGCTGGGCCAGATGAAATGTAAAAGACCCATAAAGAGCTCACGTGAAGACTTTTGTAAAACTAGGGTTTTACTTAGGCTTTTATGGGCGTTTACCACATAAGATAATTGTGCTTTCTATTTACTGTTTTAAGTAATATTAGCACATGAATGTTTATATTCTTCTGCTATCACTATAGAATTTGCATGATAGTAAGAAGATAAAAGGACCGTTAAAATCCAACGACCATATCAAGCTTGATTGCCTTCTGACGCGAAACCTCACTGTTCTGACTATCGTTGGGGCCGTGTTGTACCCACTCAGTGGGCATGCCCAGCTATCTTCAGACGGTGTGCGATTACATCTACATGCTACAGAGAAGGGATTTATCTGTTCTCGTTGCTCAGCATAGCATGTGATGGTCCAGGGAGTAGGTCAGGTCAGCTTGACCATATAGGCTACATATTGAGCATATGATAGTTGTATGGAGGCAGCCATCTGAGGAATCAGAGACTGTGTTGTACCAACTCAGTTGGCACAGTCTTCTGGATTGCCTAGATGAAGGGGAATCGCACGGGTTGGCGATTGGCATGGATGACCTACCGGTGATTAGTGCTTGAACTCTCTGTGTATCTTATCTCGCCTGAGCGGGACGCGGAGATCAAGTATGAAATCTGGATCCCATCTCACTAAAAGAGTTTCACTCTTTCGGGCTGTTTTATTGGATTTTCAGTCAGATAAAATAGTGAGAAAAGAATCACTCTTAAGTCCTGGAATGATTCTAACATGGATACTGACCTTGTTGTTCTTGCTATGTTGTAGATTCCTGCAGCAACGAACACCACAGGGCTCAATTTGCGATCCATATTGGAAAAGGAGAAGTTTGCTGGGCCAAACTTCTCAGACTGGTACAGACAGCTTAAGATTGTTCTTAAAGCTGAGAGGAAGCTGTATGTCCTTGAGTCGGCAATACCGGCTCAACCCGCTGCGAACGCCACAAGAGCGGTTCGGGATGCTTATGAGAAGCATGTCAGTGATAGTACTGATGTCGCTTGCCTTATGCTTGCGTCAATGACGCCCGAGCTACAGCGTCAGCATGAGGATTTGTCTGCTATTGATATTATAGCAAATCTCAAGATGTTGTATGCTGCACAGGCAAGGACTGAACGCTATAACTTGACAAAACTTTTCTTTCATAGCAAACTGACTGAAGGGAGTCCAGTGGGAGCTCACGTACTCAAGATGATTGGGTACAAGGAGGCTCTAGAGAAACTGGGACACACCATCAATCAGGAACTTGTTGTGGACATTATCCTGCAGTCTCTCCCGGCTTCTTTCGATTCGTTCATCATTAATTTTAATATGAACAAGATCGACTGTACTCCGGCAGAGTTACTGAACATGCTCTGCACCACAGAGCAGACTCTTGAGAAGGGAAAGCCTTCATCCTCTGTCTTGATGGTTCCTTCACGGAACAAGAGGAAGGGGTAGAAGGGCAAAACCCCTATCAAGAGCTACAACAAGGCTTTGAAACAAAAGATGAAGTGGTCAAAGGACAACAGATGCTTCCATTGTGGCCAGCTGGGTCACTGGAAGAAGGACTGTAGAGCGCTCCAAGGAGAGAAGAAGGGAAGCAAGCCTTTCACTTCTGGCTCAGGTATTTACGTGACTGAAGTCATGGTAGCTTCTTCTATTTCATGGGTGTTGGACACTGCATGTGGAGTTCACATTTGTTCAAATGTGCAGGAACTCAAGAGAAGAAGACAGGTGGGACAGCATGAGGTGGACCTACGAGTTGGAAACGGAGCACGGGTTACTGCTGTTGCTGTAGGACAATATAACATCTCTTTACCATCTGGTTTTGTATTAGAACTTGACAATTGTTATTTTGTGCCAAGCATAACTAAGAATATTATCTCTATTCCTGCTCTTGTCAGGAAAGGTTTCTCTTTTGAATGCAAAACTTTACAGTGTTGTATTTCATATGATAATATTGTTTATGCAACTGGGTCGATTAACAATGGGTTATACATGTTGGACATGGAATGTTCTGTACAACAAATTGATAATAAGAAAGACAAGTATGCTGATGACAGCACCTTGCTATGACATAGTCGTTTAGGCTATATTAACAAGAAACGCATTAAGCGGTTGCATGACTATGGACTGCTGGGATCATTCTCCTATGAGGAGCTTGATACATGCAAAGCTTGTTTAATGGGTAAAATGACGAAGACTCCTTTTACTAATAAAGGTGAAAGGACTTCAGGTTTACTTGACCTTATTCACAGTGATGTGTGTGGGCCGTTTAGTAAACATGCCAGAGGTGGCTATTCATACTTCATTACTTTTACTGATGATTTCAGTAGGTATGGTTATGTCTATTTAATGAGACATAAGAGTGAATCTTTTGACAAGTTCAAAGAATTCAAAAATGAAGTACAAAATCAATTAGGCCGAAATATCAAGGCACTTCGATCAGATCGAGGTGGTGAATACTTGAGTCATGAGTTTACTGACTATCTGAAGGAGTGTGGGATCATCTCACAGCTCACTCCCCCAGGAACACCGCAATGGAATGGTGTGTCCGAGAGGAGAAATAGAACCCTATTGGATATGGTTTGTTCTATGATGAGTCAGGCCACTCTACCTTACTCCTTTTGGGAATTTGCACTGGAAACAGCTGCAAAAGTACTAAACCGAGTGCCATCCAAGGCCGTTTCAAAGACACCATTTGAGTTATGGTATGGGAAACAGCCGAGCTTAACATTTATTAAAATCTGGGGTTGCGAGGCTTATGTCAAAAAGCTCGCCTCTGGGAAACTGGAGAGCAGATCTAATAAATGTATCTTTGTCGGTTACCCTAAAGAAACTAAGGGTTATTATTTCTACGATCCCAAAGAGAACAAAGTATTTGTTGCTCGAACGGCTATTTTTCTTGAGAAGGAATTTCTTCTGCAAGAGGCCAGTGGGAGAGAAATAAAGCTGGATGAAAATCCAGAAGAGGGACAAAGTAGTCAAGCTCAGTTGGATGAGCCTGAGCAAATAGAACAGGTTAATGTTCAACCTGAGGCTCAGATATCACGGGAACCGCGTAGATCGGGAAGGATTCGTCGTCAGCCTGAGCGCTATGACGGAGTCTACATCATTAATGATGAACCCCTCACTTATGCGGATGCGGTCAGTGGACCAGAATCAGCAAGTTGGCTTGAAGCTATGCGAGCCGAGATGGACTCCATGTCAGATAACCAAGTCTGGGATTTGGTTAATCCGCCTCCGGGAGTAATCCCTATAGGCTGTAAGTGGATCTTCAAAAGGAAGACAGACATGGATGGTAACGTAGTTACCTATAAGGGCAGGCTAGTTGCGAAAGGTTTCAAACAAATCTACGGGGTAGATTATGATGAAACTTTCTCTCCTGTAGCCATGTTCAAATCCATCCGAATTATTCTCGCGATAGCAGCATATTATGATTATGAGATCTGGCAAATGGATGTGAAGACCGCTTTCCTTAATGGAAAACTGGAAGAGGATGTGTATATGACACAGCCTGAAGGTTTCATCAATCCATCAGAACGTCATAAAATATGCAAATTAAAGAAGTCCATTTATGGACTTAAACAAGCATCAAGAAGCTGGAATATTCGTTTTGATGAATCAGTCTGTGAATTTGGTTTCATCAAAAATGAAGATGACCCGTGTGTGTATAAAAGGTTTAGTGGGAGCGTGATTACTTTCTTAGTCCTCTACGTCGATGATATCTTGATCATTGGAAACGATATTCCTGAACTGCATGCAGTCAAAGCATGGTTAAGAAAATGTTTCCAGATGAAAGATTTAGGAGAAGCAGCCTATGTACTAGGTGTGAAGATCTATAGAGATAGATCTAATAGGCTTCTCGGGCTGTGCCAGAGTACTTACATCGATAAGGTCCTGGAGAGATTTCATTTAGAAAATTCTAAAAGAGGATATCTTCCAGTCAGACATGGTCTGAATCTTTCAAAGAGCCAGTGTCCTCAAACACAGTCTGAGAAAGATGAGATGGACAATATGCCTTATGCTTCAGCTATTGGGTCCATCATGTATGAGATGTTGTGTACTCGCCCAGACGTCGCTTATGGGTTAAGCGTGACCAGTCGGTTCCAAAGTAATCCAGGGAAGGCACACTGGATTGCAGTCAAGAACATTTTGAAATATCTTCGGAGAACCAAAGATATGTTCTTAATATATGGAGGTCAGGAAGAACTCAGTATTGAAGGATATACTGACGCTTCGTTCCAATCTGACCAAGATGATTTCCGATCGCAATCAGGCTACGTTTTTAGCTTGAATGGAGGAGCAGTGGTGTGGAAGAGTTTCAAACAATCAATTGTTGCTGATTCCACAACAGAAGCAGAGTATGTTGCAGCCTCAGAAGCATCAAAGGAGGTAGTATGGATTCGTAAATTCATACAAGAACTTGGTGTTGTTCCTTCGAGTGCAGATCCACTGGTTATCTTCTGTGATAACACTGGAGCGATTGCACAAGCAAAGGAACCGCGGTCACACCAGAAGTCCAAGCACATACAGAGAAGATTTCATTTGATCCGTGAGATCATAGATCGAGGAGAGATCAAGATCTGCAAGGTTCATACAGATGACAATCTAGCTGACCCGCTTACAAAGCCTCTGGCGCAGCAGAAGCATGAAAAGCATTGTAATAATATGGGATTGAGATTCCTCAACCATTAGTTTAAGTGCAAGTGGGAGATTGTTGGGGTATGCCCTTAAGGCTAATGTTTGAGGCCTTGAGATAATTTCAGTATCATGTATAAACTATGTTTTATAAAGGCAATTGTTGTTATTCAGATTGTTACATTATCTGCTGCTGTATGTATACTTCTGAATAATGTCTCATTGGTGTTTCAGCTTGGCTGACATGCAGTATTGTCCTTAGTCGAGATATCTTGGTGAACATGAGACAGCCTTGATATGATTGAGACTAATATGTGTTCTAATCTTATAGGATTCTTCGAGCATGGAATAAGATTTAGACGCATAGGTGCATTGGATGTACTGGACTGACCCTACTTAGGATATTCAGTTTTTGTCACAATGTGAATAATCCTTATAAACTAGCAAGTGGTATACTCCCTCTGACTTGAGATCACTTGTGTTTCTAAATGATGATTGGCATTGTTTTGAGGTAGTTCAATATCATTTGAAAGATAATGGTTAAGGATTATCTTTGATGGTGGGCATGACTCATGTTAGGACACTGGTGATAGATATAGGATTGCCTCTCCTAGTTGGAGTGTGATGTTCTAAAGGGCCCCCTGGATGAGATGGTTGAGAAAGTGTATGGCCATACCCAGATGACTATGTTCATCTGATCTAACCATTCTCTTCATGTTGGAATTACAGGCTTGACAGGCTTGTCCAATGAGAACGTCCAGTGGCAAAGGGAACATGTATGCCGAGTGAATTGGATTCACACTTGTGCTATGGTTTGGGTGTAGTCTTGGAAGACTCTTTCCTTCATATCGGGAGACAGTGATGTGTTGCTAGATACCCCTCTCTGATCGTGATAACGTAAGTTATCGTTACCGACATTGAAGGAAACCCTTAGGGTCACACAATTTGATGATATGGCTTACTTATGTCAGATCGTGTGGACTGAATTGTTCTGGTTCAGTTTAAAGGAATTTAAACTCTGATTGGAAGTGAGATCTGGTCTGATCATGTTTGATTGATTAGGGCTTGAGATCGGTAAGCTTCGATCGAGAGAATTGATGCTTGATCATAGAGATCAAGAGGGTCGAGAGATGTGTGGTTAGATCTTGAACCATTTGGTTCAAAGAGATCAAGACCATGGTGGGTTCGGTTTGGTCTTTGAACCAAATAGAATTGAACCGGTTCACTTGGTGAACGCATGGTTCAATTGAGAGAGGAGTTATCGATGGCTTCAAGTGGAGTTAAACATGGAGTTATGCACTTACTATTTTTGGAAGCTGTTTTCTTTGAGAAAACGCCCCCATGTTCGAACGCCTATCTCTCTCTCTCGCCCCCTCTCCTCTCGTGTGGATGATCTTCACGACAAGAGGAAGTTCGGCCAGCAAAAAAGGAGAAAGACATCTCCTCATACACGATCTAGAACTCCTTGGATCTTTGCTAGCACAAGGAATACAAGGAAGAAGTCATCATCTTCTTGTGTGCGATTTCCTTTGGAGAAGAGCCGCTCGCCCTTTCTTCTTCCAAGTCGCCACTCAATCAATGGCAATGGTAACGCATCATTTTATCCTTTTATGGTTGCTCATATTATCTTGCCTCTCGATCCTATCAAACCTAGTTTTTCGCCTATGCAAGATCTTATAGATGCGCATGTGTACTAGGGTTTGACTTTCAACACATCTAGAGGTCGCCGTGAAACCACCCCATGAGTCCACCATGGTTCGGTCCTTCACCCCTCCCATTGAGTTTGTTGTACCCTTAGATATGCTAGAGTGACATGATAGCTTTGTTGATTTGCTCGGACCCAAGGTTGGAATCCAAAATCTCAATTGCATTAGGGTCTAGGTCTTGTCCTTTGTTGCGCCACATTACATGCCCTATACGACTATGGCTTCATCCTCAAAGATGGCTACATAGGTCAACCTCCACCCGAGCGAGATAAACTTCTTGTTGGTTTTTCGGCCGCCGCCGCTGCTCCTCAGCCTTCTTCAGCTCTCTTCTGCCACCTCCAACTGCTGCTTGATCTTTACCAATGCCGTCGGCCCCTGCCACTGCCGCTTCGCTGGATTACACTGATGGTTTTCTCCAACCTCCCATGACTCCGATTACCTCCGTCTTATCTCAGCTGTTCAATTCTCCGGATCTGTGTGTTTCTGCTTGGGTCTTCCAGAGTTCTAGCTGCCTTATCTCGATCTTTAAGATGTCCGGCCGAAGGAAGACGATGGCCCGGAAGTCTACCTCCAAGCGACCAGCCGTGGAGCAGGAACCGAACAAGTATGGTATTATTTTCTGAGATGTCGTGCAGAAGGCACGTTATGATCTCTTGGAGTGCCGACGGGTGGTCAACACCTGTTATCTGGATCACAACACTCTTACGACACTCGGGCTTCATGATGATATCTTATATATGTTTCAGCAGATCGGCTGGGAGGAGTTTTTCTGGACGGCACCGGTGACATATGTGCCTATCACCCTTAAGTTCATGTCATCCCTAGAGGTCGATGTGAACATCCATGACGACGACGATGGCACCGTTTCTTTCCGGCTGGCGAACTAGGATCACATCCTCATGCTTTCCCAAATTAACCAGATCTATGGTTTTTCGGAGGACGGCACTCGATTAGCTCCGCTGGAGTAGAGTGATCAAGCCTTCTGGACAACTATCACAGGGCAGCAGCCTTATGTCTCACGGACGGCGCATGCGAGCCATATCAGCAACCCGTGCTTCTGCTATGTGCATTGGGTGTTGCCCCACACTAACTTCGCCCGCAGGGAGAGTGACGACTTAGTGCACGCCACTAAGCTCCTTTTCCTCTGGTCGGTGGTAAATTCCTGCAAGTTGAATATAGCTTTTTATCTAATTAAACAATTGCAGAAGTTGGCCACCGCTCAGAAGGGGGTCGTTGTCTCTAGGTGCCTCATCACACTGATTGCTCTTTCCTTGGGCATTGAGCCTTATGGAGTGGAGCAGGCTACGGGTAGCTCGTACATTGATTTGGAGTCGTGCCAGGCTATGAAGATGATCACCCACAAGGGTGACGCCTTCAGCCTCCTCTTTTGCAGAAGCGACTTCACAATGCTGCTACCAAACCACCACCACCCCCCCCCCCCCGAGAGGCGGAACTGGCATATGCTCCCGGTGCCTGATGAGGGTGTCCCCATGGACACGGCACCTCCCTCTCCTTCCTTCAGGTCCTTCCGCCATGCCAAGCCATCATCCTCTGCCTCTACCGTGAATGCTTATGTGAATATCGAGAATTATTTGAAGTTTATTCACGACGCTCAAGATAAGATGAGCATGGAGATTCAGGATGTTCTACATCACCTTGGGGAGATGTAGATCGAGCAGGCTCATCAGGGTTGGGTACAAGCGGAGCAGACTAGGGCCATTTAGGAAATGGAGCGCATCCTGAACACTAAGCGGTGGTGATCTCCACCTGCCTTTCTGCGACCACCTTTCTGCCTTCTTTGCTTTAGTGAGTTGTTTCTTTTTCTTTCTACTATTTATGTACTTTTGGCTGCATAGGAGAGACTATGCAGTTCTCTGCCGTGGGTAGAGGGTTTTTCCCTCTTTTGTTAGTGTTGGTGCTTTTGAGTTCAGTTCATCTACTTCTTATTTTTCACAATCACTTCTATGGTATGCTTGTGTTAGTGGTAAATAGTTTGTTCTTTATGCATGTGTTTTGTTACGTCCTGCACTGAGGTTTCATGCCTATGATATTTGGCCTGTGATGACTGCAAAGAACTAAGTCTGTGATGGTGTCCCTTACTCTTGCCCTCAATTCTTATGCTGTTTCGAATCATGATGATAATATGAATGATATGTGTGTCTTGAGTTCAATGAATGGAGTTCTTATTATGACTAATTTTATGCTTATGGTTCGAGGTTCTAGAATATTATTGAGTATGCTTTACTGTGGTTTGCATGATGTTTTAGTGGTTGATCCCCATCTTCTGAATTACTTCTTACACGACATTATGTTTTTGACAATTCATGTTTATCTACTCCTTGTTTCCAGCTTTTCAAGTTGAACTGTTGCATTTAAAAACAAGGGAGACAAAAAGGGGCAGTGGTACTGAAGAGACGATGAATCCAAAGGTTTCATCTAACTTGGCACTGTCGACAAAAACAAAAAAAATAAAATAAATAAAAATAATAATAAAAACAAAAAATAATAATAAAAAGGGTCATGAGATGAAAAGAAGGGGTTGGGAAAAGTGAACAACTCCGCTTTCTTCTACTTTAGGGTGAAGAAATGAGTTTGTGTACATTATGTGGTGTACACACTTTGAGTTTACTTGTTAACTAAGTACCAGGGGTGCATTCATCACAAATGTTTGTCCTTCGCGTAACATGGTGTCAAGTTAATTCAGAGAAGTAGCTTGAGCCAACCGATTAAAACTTTATGCTGCCCTTATTGAAATAATTATGCAACTTGACTTGACTGGCTATCTTCAGAAGGAAATGATGATTATGAATAGTCTTGACATAGCGTTGGTGTTTTTCCTATTTTAGATTTGTGGATTGCCACTGAATATAATGCTTTGCTCATAGTTTAGATTATATCTTAATTTGCATTCTTCAACATAGGATTGAGTATAATTGTTTTCATATGAACTTCATACTTTGGCTTTTGAACATGTTATCTTCCTGATATCTAGACAAGCAAGATTTTAAATCTGTGATATTTTGATAGGTGTTATTTTTATAGGATTTAGAGTCTTAATTATACTGTCATTTTAGGCTTAAATTCGATTTTATGTCAAAATTTGATAACTTTTTTCGTAAAGTATAGAATTGTCACTATTTTCCATTTATTTGTGACATTCGGGTCATTTCCCTAAATTTTTGTGAAGATTTTCGACATTCAAAGTTATGGGAAGATTCATCATAGTTCGGCGTGGTCACTTGTCAAATTTTGGCCATTTTTGGAGTTTTTATGGAGATCACGACCTGGCCATGACAGTCATCACGGCCGTCATCATTTCGGCCTTCTCAGCATCCAGTTCAGAACTAAACACGGCTTTACCGTGTCAACTGTCACGACCATGACTGCCAGAATCCAGAAACTCCTGCGAAGTGGTCACGGCCTGAAGAACAGGCGTGTTCAGACATTCATGAACCCATCACGGCCTAGGCGTGATGACCATCATGCATGTGACGAATTCGACACAACTCAACACCGGCTTCGTGCACGGGTGTGCTCAGCTTATAGAAATTTTTCGCGCCCATCATGGCCTGCCCGTGTCCATCATCATGGCCATGCTTACTTCGTCGCAAGTTCCAGAACTCGTCATAGCCTGGCCGTGACAGTCATCACGCCCCTGATGGCATCCGCAGATCGCGACCTTCAACCGTTTCTTCACCAAATCCCATAGTTCGAGAGCCTAGAAATTGGGGAAAACTCCCAATAATCCTTCCTAACCGCCCAAGGCTTTGATTGAGGTATAAAAAATAGGATTTTAGGTGGTTACAAGGCTTGAATTTTTGGGAGAACTCGACTAGGGCAAAAATAGGGCGAAAACTCAGTTCAAGGGCATGATTCGACGGATTTCTTTGGGGCTTTTGAGAGAAGACTGAAGATTCATCGTCTCCTACACTTGATTTGTAATTTCCCTTATTTTTGAATTCAATTTCTTGGGTTTTTTTGTGTGAAGTGATGTATGCTCTAGAGTAAACCCTATTTCGGGACTCAGGCGTAGCCCGTTGAAAAATTCTCCACATGTAAAACTCTCATGTAAATTGCAGTGATATTTTCAAGTAATTTGTTTGTCTAACTTGGATGTGCTTACTTGCGTATATATGTTTTGGCATTTTATATGTGTTAAGTGTTACGAGAAGTACCGAGAGGTGAATCGTAACACTCGACTATCTAACTTAGACTTGTGATATGAATTACGAGAGTCATTCAATATCACTCGAGGGTTAACGATTGTCATAGAGCCCATTGGGTCTTTCTTAAGTTAGTTTTTTTATGATAGTAGGAAATTAGCTTAAGTTGGCACCAGTTTACACTTCAAGAGAAGGTAAGCTGTACAATAATGAAGAGTCCCCTTCAAGGGGGAGCGAAAGGGGGTGAAACCCTAAAGGGGGCGCATATAGAACTTTTGCAGCGGATGCAAGGGTTTCATAGGATCGCAAGTAAGAGCATATGATCAACTTAAACAAATAAGATCATACCATAGCCATTGTGTGGGTGGCGACTTGGAATCAAGAGAACAAAGTTGATCTCCTCCAAACGGCGCGCACACAAGATGAAGATGGCTTCTCCTTGTTTCTCCTTGTGCTAGCAAGGAACTCCAAGTCTCCTAACCGTGTGAAGGAGATTTGATGTATTCTTGGATTGCCGAAAAAATGCCTTCTTCTTTTTTTTTCTCGTCTAGACAAAACCACACTCAAGAGAGCGCAATACGAGATCCAAAATCATTGAAGCAATTCGTGGCGTTTTCTTGGCTTGAGGCGTTTTGGCGTTGAGACTTCCAAATATGGTAAGTCTTAAGTCTTCACACGTTCACGCTTAGTGAACTTATCAAAACGCTCCATCATTTGAACCATGCGTTCACATAAGTGAACCGGTTCAATTGACTTTGGTTCAACAACCAAATCAAACCAAAACCAAGACATGGTCTAGATCTCATTAAACCAAAAAGGGTTCAAGATCTAACCATACATCACATGATGCTCTTGATCTCCTTGATCAAGCACCAGATCTCTCGATCGAAGCTTACCGATCTCAAGCCCTAATCAATCAAACATGATCAGACCAGATCTCACTTCCAATCAGAGTCTAAACTCCTTTAACCTGAACCAAAACAATTCAGTCCACACGATCTGACTTAAGTAAGCCATATCATCAAATTGTGCGACCCTGAGGGTTTCCTTTAAATGTCGGTAACGATAACTTACGTTATCACGATCAGTGAGGGGGTATCTAGCAACACATCACTGTCTCCCGATATAAAGGAAAGAGTCTTCCAAGACTCCACCCAAACCACAGCACAAGTGTGAATTCACTTCACGAGGCATACATGTTTCCTTTGCCACTGGATGTTCTTATTGGACAAGCGTGTCAAGCTTGTAACTCCAATATGATGAGCATGATTAGATCATATGAACATAGTCACCTGGGTATGGCCATACACTTTCTCAATCATCTCATTTAGGGGGGGGGGCCCTTTAGAACATCACACTCCAATCAAGGAGACGGCAATCCTATATCTATCACTAGTGTCCTAACCTGACTCATGATCATTATCCAAGATAGTCTATAACCATTATGTTTCAAATGATATTGAACTACCTCAAAACAATGACAATCATCATTTAGAAACACAAGTGATCTCAAGTCAGAGGACATGTGCCACTTGTTGCAAACAAGGATTATTCAGATTGTGACAAGCAATTGAATATCCTAGTAGGGTCTGTCCAGTACATCCAATGTACCCATGAGTCTACATCTTATTCCATGCTCGAAGCATCCTACAAGATTAGAACACATATTAGTCTCAATCATATCAAGGCTGTCTCATGTTCACCAAGATATCTCGACTAAGGACATGTAGCATGTCAGCCTAGCTGAACAGCATTGAGACATTATTCAGAAGCACACTTATTGCAGCAGACAATGTAACAAACTGAATAACAACCATTGCCTTTATAAACATAAGAGTTTATACATGACACTGAAAGAATCCCAAGGCTTCAAACATTAGCCTTAAGGGCATACCCCAACAATCTCCCACTTGCACTTAATCTAATGGTTGAGAAATCTCAAACCCATATTATTACAGTGCTTCTCATGCTTCTGCTGCGCCAGAGGCTTGGTAAGCGGGTCAGCCAGATTGTCATCTGTATGAACCTTGCAGATTTTGATCTCATCACGATCAATGATCTCCCGGATCAAGTGAAACCGTCTCTGTATGTGCTTGGACTTCTGGTGCGACCGTGGTTCCTTTGCTTGTGCGATTGCTCCAGTGTTATCACAGAAGATAACCAAAGGATCCGCACTCGAAGGAACAACACCAAGTTCCTGAACGAACTTACGAATCCACACTGCCTCCTTAGATGCTTCCGAGGCTGCAACATACTCGGCTTCTGTTGTGGAATCAGCAACAATAGACTGTTTGAAACTCTTCCACACCACTGCTCCTCCATTCAAGCAAAAAACATAGCCTGATTGCGATCGGAAATCATCCTGGTCCGATTGGAACGAAGCGTCAGTATATCCTTCAATTCTGAGTTCTTCCTGACCACCATATATCAAGAACATATCTTTGGTCCTCCGCAGATTTTTTTAAATGTTCTTGACTGCAATCCAGTGCGCCTGACCTGGATTACTTTGGAATCGACTGGTCACGCTTAACCCGTAAGCGACGTCTGGGCGAGTACATAACATCGCATACATTATGGATCCAATAGCCGAAGCATAAGGCGTATTGTCCATTTCATCTTTCTCAGTCTGTGTTTGTGGACACTGACTCTTTGAAAGATTCAGACCATGTCTGACTGGAAGATATCCTCTTTTAGAATTCTCTAAATGAAATCTCTCCAGGACTTTATCGATGTAAGTACTTTGGCACAGCCCGAGAAGCCTCTTAGATCTATCCCTGTAGATCTTCACACCTAATACATAGGCTGCTTCTCCTAAATCTTTCATCTGGAAACATTTTCTTAACCATGCTTTAACAGCATGCAGTTCAGGAATATCGTTTCCAATGATTAAGATATCATCGACGTAGAGGACTAGGAAAGTAATCACGCTCCCACTAAACCTCTTATATACACACAGGTCATCTTCATTCTTGATGAAACCAAATTCACAGATTGATTCATCAAAACGAATATTCCAGCTCCTTGATGCTTGTTTAAGTCCATAAATGGACTTCTTTAACTTGCATATTTTATGACGATCTGATGGATTAGTGAAACCTTCAGGTTGTGTCATATACACATCCTCATCCAGTTTTCCATTAAGGAAAGCGGTCTTCACATCCATCTGCCAGATCTCATAATCGTAATATGCTGCTATCGCGAAAAGAATCCGAATAGACTTGAACATGGCTACAGGAGAGAAAATTTCATCATAATCTATCCAGTAGATTTGTTTGAAACCTTTCGCAACTAGCCTGCCTTTATAGGTAACCACGTTACCATCCATGTCAATCTTCTTCTTGAAGATCCATTTACAGCCTATAGGGATTACTCCCGGAGGCGGATCAACCAAATCCCAGACTTGGTTATCTGACATGGAGTCCATCTCGGCTCGCATAGCTTCAAGCCATCTCGCTGACTCCGGTCCACTGACCGCATCCGTATAAGTTAGGGGTTCATCATTATCAATGATGTAGACTCCGTCATAGCGCTCAAGCTGTCGACGGATCCTTCCCGATCTTCGCGGTTCCCGTGATATCTGAGCCTCAGGTTGTTCAATAACCTGTTCTACCGGCTCAAGCTCATCCAACTGTGCTTGACTACTTTGTCCTTCCTCTGGATTCTCATCCAGCTTTATTTCTCTCCCACTGGCCTCTTACAGAAGAAATTCCTTCTCAAGAAAAATAGCCGTCCGAGCAACAAATAACTTGTTCTCTTTGGGATCGTAGAAATAATAACCCTTAGTTTCCTTAGGGTAACCGACAAAGATGCATTTCTCAGATCTGCTCTCTAGTTTCCCAGAGGCGAGCTTTTTGACATAAGCCTCGCAACCCCAGATCTTAATAAATGTCAAGCTCGGCTGTTTCCCATACCATAACTCATATGGAGTCTTTGAAACTGCCTTGGATGGCACTCGGTTTAGTACCTTTGCAGCTGTTTCCAGTGCAAATCCCCAAAAGGAGTAAGGTAGAGTAGCTTGACTCATCATTGAACGAACCATATCCAGTAAGGTTCTGTTCCTCCTCTCGGACACACCATTCCATTGCGGTGTTCCTGGCGGAGTGAGCTGTGAGATAATCCCACACTCCTTCAGATAGTCAGTAAACTCTCGACTTAGGTATTCTCCACCTCGATCTGAGCGAAGTGCCTTGATATTTCGGCCTAGCTGATTCTGTACTTCATTCTTGAACTCTTTGAACTTGTCAAAAGATTCACAATTATGTCTCATTAGATAGACATACCCATATCTACTGAAATCATCAGTAAAGGTAATGAAGTATGAATAGCCACCTCTGGCATGTTTACTAAATGGCCCACACACATCACTGTGTATAAGGTCAAGTAAACCTGAAGCCCTTTGACCTTTGTGAGGAAAAGGAGACTTCGTCATTTTACCCATTAAACAAGCTTTGCATGTATCAATCTCCTCATAGGAGAATGATCCCAGCAGTCCATGATCATGCAACCGCTTAATGCGTTTCTTGTTAATATGGCCTAAACGACTATGCCATAGCAAGGTGCTGTCATCAGCATACTTGGCTTTCTTATTATCAATATTTTGTATAGAACTTTCCATGTCCAACATGAATAACCCATTGTTAATTGATCCAGAAGCATAAACAATATTATCATAAGATATAACACACTTTGAAATATTGCATTCAAAGAAAAATCCTTTCCTGACAAGAGCAGGAATAGAGATAATATTTTTCGTAATACTCGGAACAAAATAATAATTGTCCAGTTCTAATACAAGTCCAGATGGTAATGAGATGTAATAAACCCCTACAGCAACAGCAGCAACCCGTGCCCCGTTTCCAACTCGTAGGTCCACCTCATGCTGTCCCACCTGTCTTCTTCTCTTGAGTTCCTGTACATTTGAACAAATGTGAACTCCACATGCAGTGTCCAACACCCATGAAATAGAAGAAGAGGATATCATGACTTCAGTCACGAAAATACCTGAGCCAGAAGCGATGCTTCCCTTCTTGTCTCCTTGGAGCGCTTTACAGTCCTTTTTCCAGTGACCCAGCTGGCCACAATGGAAACATCTGTTGTCCTTCGACCGCTTCACCTTTTGTTTCAGAGCCTTGCTGTAGTTCTTGACAGGGGCTTTGCCCTTCTTCCCCTTCTTCTTGTTCCGGGAAGGGAACCTCAAGACAGAGGTTGAAGGCTTTCCCTTTAGAGTTTCCTCTGTAGTCAAGAGCATATTCAGCAACTCTGCCGGTGTACAGTCGATCTTGTTCATATTAAAATTAATAATGAACGGATCGAAAGAGGCCGGGAGAGACTGCAGAATAATGTCTACAGCAAGCTCCTGATTGATGGTTTGCCCCAGTTTCTCTAGAGCCTCTTTGTGCCCAATCATCTTGAGCACATGAGCTGCCACTAGACTCCCTTCAACCAGTTTGCTCTGAAAGAAAAGCTTGGTCAAATTATAGCGTTCAGTCCTCGCCTGTGCAGCATACAGCATCTTGAGGTTTGCTATAATTTCTATAGCAGACATATCCTCATGCTGACGCTGCAGCTGTGGCGTCATAGACGCTAGCATCAGGCAAGCGACATCAATGCTATCATTGACATGCTTCTCATAGGCATCCCGAACCGCCCTTGTGGCGTTCGGAGCGGGTTGAGGCGGTATAGCCGTCTCGAGGACATACAGTTTCCTCTCTGCCTTAAGAACAATCTTAAGGTGTCTGTACCAGTCTGAGAAGTTTGGCCCAGCAAACTTCTCCCTTTCCAGTAGGGATCGCACATTGAAGCTCATGGTGTTCGTTGCTGCAGGAATCTACAACAATGCAAGAACAGCAAGGTCAGTATCAATGTTTAGAATCAATCCAGGACTTAAGAATGATTCTTTTCTCACTATTTTATCTGACTGAAAAATCCATTAAACAGTCCGAAAGAGTAACACTCTTTTAGTGAGATGGGATCCAGATTTCATACTTGGTCTCCGCGTCCCGCTCAGGCGAGATAAGATGCACAGAGAGTACAAGCACTAATTTCTGGTAGGCAGTCCCTGCCAATCGCCAACCCGTGCGATTCCCCTTCATCTGGGCAATCCAGCCGACTGTGCCAACTGAGTTGGTACAACACAGTCTCTGATCCCACAGATGGCTGCCTCCATATAGCTAACATATGCCCCATATGTAGCCTAGATGGTCAAGCTGACCTGACCTACTCCCTGGACCACCACGTGCTATGCTGAGCAACGGGAAGCGATAAATCCCTTCTCTGTAACACGCAGGTGTAATCCCGCACCGTCTGAAGATAGATGGACGTGCCCACTGAGTGGGTACAACACGGCTCCAACGATAGTCAGAACAGTGAGGTTTCGCGTCAGAAGGCTTACGTGCTTGATATTATAGCGTTGGATTTTAACGGTCTTTTATCTTCTTAACTATCATGCAAACCCTATGGTGATAGCAGAAGATAAATAAATCATGCAATTCTAATTATTTAAACAATAAAAGAAAGCATGATGATCTTATGTGGTAAAAGCCCATTAACCCTAAGTAAGACCTTAATTTTAACTTAAGTCTTCACTTGAGCTCTCCATGGGTCTTTTGCATCTCATCTAGCCCAGACCAGGGCCCAAGCGCCCTCTGCAGCTCAGGTGCGCCCACCAGGTAGATGCGCCTGTCATAGGGTCGAACCCTAGACCTCCCACCTGGTCAAGCCACTGCTGCATGCGCCAATGCCATGTGTGCTCTGTGCTCTTGTCTGATTAAAATTACAATTTAATCTATCTAGACAAGATTGACACGCAGGTCAATTACACAATAAATTAATTAAAATGTGATTCGCATATCACAATGATATTAATTTACAATTTTAATCCAGGCACGCAGGCCCCAGCACAGCACACATTAAAAGGGCAACCCACATGAGATGAAATAAACAAGCACATGGTATTCAATCAACATGTGATCCATCAACAAAATAAAATTTTTCAAAATCCCATTGAAATCAATTTTATTTTTCTTATGTGCCCTACCACCTTACAACGGTCCATTAATAGGGATCCACTCATCATTACTAGTCAGATCCACTGCCCTTGCATGCACCAAGTCCTAACTGACTTGAGTTGACCTAATGGTCAACCATGCATGCGCCAAGGGCTGATCAGCCTTCATGAGTTCTGGCAAGCGGGTGTGACCCCGGGCCTAACTCATGCGCGTTCAATGGTTGTCTCAACCAGACCTCGCTACACGCCCTTGATGCAGTCGACCTATAGCCACCTCGTGCTTGCGCACAGGTGCTATCTGGTCAACCCATCTAGGCTGTCAGATGGTCTGATCAGACTATTTGGATCCTTCCTAGAAGATGACTTCAACCCTACTAACCCGTCTAAGGGTTTATAGCAAGGGCTTAGATCTAAGTGAGCGCGCAAATGATGTAGTTTTTGACAAAACATTAACATGCGCCAATACATGCGCCAAGAGTAACATACTTCATATTTGCGCAAATAAACATGCATGTAATCCTTTCGCATGATCATTAACCTAGATCTATTCAACTCAAACATGGATCACAAAGCATTAAGCAATCATAAGCTTCATACCGAAACCAAAAAGCTCTGATACCAATTGAAGAGTCCCCTTCAAGGGGGAGCGAAAGGGGGTGAAACCCTAAAGGGGGCGCATATAGAACTTTTGCAGCGGATGCAAGGGTTTCATAGGATCGCAAGTAAGAGCATATGATCAACTTAAACAAATAAGATCATACCATAGCCATTGTGTGGGTGGCGACTTGGAATCAAGAGAACAAAGTTGATCTCCTCCAAACGGCGCGCACACAAGATGAAGATGGCTTCTCCTTGTTTCTCCTTGTGCTAGGAAGGAACTCCAAGTCTCCTAACCGTGTGAAGGAGATTTGATGTATTCTTGGATTGCCGAAAAAATGCCTTCTTCTTTTTTTCTCGTCTAGACAAAACCACACTCAAGAGAGCGCAATACGAGATCCAAAAACATTGAAGCAATTCGTGGCGTTTTCTTGGCTTGAGGCGTTTTGGCGTTGAGACTTCCAAATATGGTAAGTCTTAAGTCTTCACACGTTCACGCTTAGTGAACTTATCAAAACGCTCCATCATTTGAACCATGCGTTCACATAAGTGAACCGGTTCAATTGACTTTGGTTCAACAACCAAATCAAACCAAAACCAAGACATGGTCTAGATCTCATTAAACCAAAAAGGGTTCAAGATCTAACCATACATCACATGATGCTCTTGATCTCCTTGATCAAGCACCAGATCTCTCAATCGAAGCTTACCGATCTCAAGCCCTAATCAATCAAACATGATCAGACCAGATCTCACTTCCAATCAGAGTCTAAACTCCTTTAACCTGAACCAAAACAATTCAGTCCACACGATCTGACTTAAGTAAGCCATATCATCAAATTGTGCGACCCTGAGGGTTTCCTTTAAATGTCGGTAACGTTAACTTACGTTATCACGATCAGTGAGGGGTATCTAGCAACACATCACTGTCTCCCGATATAAAGGAAAGAGTCTTCCAAGACTCCACCCAAACCACAGCACAAGTGTGAATTCACTTCACGAGGCATACATGTTTCCTTTGCCACTGGATGTTCTTATTGGACAAGCGTGTCAAGCTTGTAACTCCAATATGATGAGCATGATTAGATCAGATGAACATAGTCACCTGGGTATGGCCATACACTTTCTCAATCATCTCATTTAGGGGGGGGGGCCCTTCAGAACATCACACTCCAATCAAGGAGACGGCAATCCTATATCTATCATGAAGGAACCCCTAAATGAAGGGGGCAAAAACCCTAAGCATGGCGCAAATAAAATGTATGCAAGCGGAAGCAAGGGTTTGAAGGGTTTGAAGAACCGTTGCATGCCATATATTCAACTATCATGGATTGATAAGAAGAAGGGGAGATCCATACCAATGCCATAGGCTTGGAAATCGGCTTGGATGAAGAGAACAAGTTAGGTCTCCTCCACAAGTCCACACACAAGATGAGGGATGGCTACCCTTTAGGATCTTCCTTGTGCTAGCAAGAGATCCCCTTTCGGTCCTTGTCATGTGGGATGATCAGATGTCCCTTTGCGAGAGCTACTCTTGGATGAACCCTCCTCTCTTCGTCAACCACACCAACGAAAGAGCTAGGCGTTGAAAAAAAAAACACTCAACGCATAAGCGTTTTAGCATTGAAGCAAAACCGGCCTTGATGACTTTCCATAAATGGAAGTCAATCAAGCCTTGCGTTCAATCCAACCCAAAACGCATATGGCTTTGAACCAAGCGTTCACCCTTGTGAACCGGTTCAAGCCAAATCATCCAATCGGCTTTGGTTCATTAAACCAAACCAAAATAGCTCAAGCCATTTGGTCTAGACCAAATCGAACCCCAAGGCTCATGATCTAACCATTCATCTCCTGATGCCCCTGATCTCTCCGATCTAGCATCACCTCTCTCGATCGAAGCTTACCGATCTCAAGCCCTAATCAATCAAACATGATCAGACCAGATCTCACTTACAATCAGAGATTAAATCCCTTTAATCTGAACTCAAAGAATCCAGTCCACACGATCTGACTCAAGTAAGCCATATCATCAAATTGTGCGACCCTGAGGGTTTCCCTTAAATGTCGGTAACGATAACTTACGTTATCACGATCAGTGAGGGGTATCTAGCAACACATCACTGTCTCCCGATATAAAGGAAAGAGTCTTCCAAGACTACTCCCAAACCATTGCACAAGTGTGACTCCATTCACAAGGCATACATGTGTCCTTTGCCACTTGATGTTCTTATTGGACAAGCGGGTCAAGCTTGTAACTCCAATACGATGAGCATGATTAGATCAGATGCACATTGTCATCTGGGTATGGCCATACACTATCTCAATCATCTCATATAGGGGGCCCATTAGAACATCACACTCCTTAAACAAGGAGACGGCAATCCTATGTCTATCACTAGTGCCCTAACCTGATTCAAGCCCACCATCCAAGATAGTCTATAATCATTATGTTTCAAATGATATTGAACTACCTCAAGACAATGACAATCATCATTTAGAAACACAAGCGATCTCAAGTCAGAGGACATGTGCCACTTGCTGCTTACAAGGATCATTCACATTGTGACAAGCAATGGAATATCCCAGTAGGGTCTGTCCAGTACATCCAATGTACCCATGAGTCTACATCTTATTTCATGCTCGAAGCATCCTATAAGATCAGCACTCATATTAGTCTCAATCATATCAAGGCTGTCTCATGTTCACCAAGATATCTCGACTAAGGACTTACAGCCTGTCAGCCTAGCTGAACAGCTTTGAGACATTATCCAGAAGTACACTTATTACAGCAGACAAGGTAACAACCTGAATAATAACCATGCCTTTTATAAACTTAAGAGTTTATTACATGATACTTATACAATCCCAAGGCCTCAAACATTAGCCTTAAGGGCATACCCCAACAATCTCCCACTTGCACTTAATCTAATGGTTGAGAAATCTCAAACCCATGTTATTACAGTGCTTCTCATGCTTCTGCTGCGCCAGAGGCTTGGTAAGCGGGTCTGCCAGATTGTCATCTGTATGAACCTTGCATATTTTGATCTCGCCTCGATCAATGATCTCCCGGATCAAGTGAAACCGTCTCTGTATGTGCTTGGACTTCTGGTGCGACCGTGGTTCCTTTGCTTGTGCAATTGCTCCAGTGTTATCACAGAAGATAACCAAAGGATCTGCACTCGAAGGAACGACACCAAGTTCTCTCACGAACTTACGAATCCACACTGCCTCCTTGGATGCTTCCGAGGCTGCAACATACTCGGCTTCTGTTGTGGAATCAGCAACAGTTGACTGTTTGAAACTTTTCCACACCACTGCTCCACCATTCAAGCTGAAAACATAGCCTGATTGCGATCGGAAATCATCCTGGTCCGACTGGAACGAAGCATCAGTATATCCCTCTATACTGAGTTCTTCCTGACCACCATATATCAAGAACATATCTTTGGTCCTCCGCAGATATTTTAAAATGTTCTTGACCGCAATCCAGTGCGCCAAACCTGGATTACTTTGGAATCGACTGGTCACGCTTAACCCGTAAGCGACGTCTGGGCGAGTACACAACATCGCATACATAATGGACCCAATAGCCGAAGCATAAGGCGTATTGTCCATATCATCTTTCTCAGTCTGTGTTTGTGGACACTGACTCTTTGAAAGATTCAGACCATGTCTGACTGGAAGATATCCACGTTTAGAATTCTCTAAATGGAATCTCTCCAGGACCTTATCGATGTAAGTACTCTGGCACAGCCCGAGAAGCCTCTTAGATCTATCCCGGTAGATCTTCACACCTAATACATAGGCTGCTTCTCCTAAATCTTTCATCTGGAAACATTTTCCTAACCATGCCTTAACAGCATGCAGTTCAGGAATATCATTTCCAATGATCAAGATATCATCGACGTAGAGGATTAGGAATGTAATTACGCTCCCACTAAACCTCTTATATACACACGGGTCATCCTCGTTCTTGATGAAACCAAACTCAGAGATTGATTCATCAAAACGAATATTCCAGCTTCTTGATGCTTGTTTAAGTCCATAAATGGACTTCTTTAACTTGCATATTTTATGACGATCTGATGGATTAGTGAAACCTTCCGGTTGTGTCATATACACATCCTCATCCAGATTTCCATTAAGGAAAGCTGTCTTCACATCCATCTGCCAGATCTCATAATCGTAATATGCTGCTATCGCGAAAAGAATCCGAATAGACTTAAACATGGCTACAGGAGAGAAAGTTTCATCATAATCTATCCCGTAGATTTGTTTGAAACCTTTCGCAACTAGCCTGCCTTTATAGGTAACCACGTTACCATCCATGTCAATCTTCTTCTTGAAGATCCATTTACAGCCTATAGGGATTACTCCCGGAGGCGGATCAACCAAATCCCAGACTTGGTTATCTGACATGGAGTCCATCTCGGCTCGCATAGCGTCAAGCCATCTAGCTGACTCCGGTCCACTGACCGCATCCGCATAAGTTAGGGGTTCATCATAATCAATGATGTAGACTCCGTCATAGCGCTCAGGCTGTCGACGGATCCTACCCGATCTTCGCGGTTCCCGTGATATCTGAGCCTCAGGTTGTTCAGTAACCTGATCTACCAGCTCAGGCACATCCAACTCTGCTTGACTACTTTGTCCTTCCTCTGGATTCTCATCCAGCTTTATTTCTCTCCCACTGGCCTCTTGCAGAAGAAACTCCTTCTCAAGAAATATGGCCGTCCGAGCAACAAATACCTTGTTCTCTTTGGGATCGTAGAAATAATAACCCTTAGTTTCCTTAGGGTAACCGACAAAGATACATTTGTCAGATCTGCTCTCTAGTTTCCCAGAGGCGAGCTTTTTGACATAAGCCTCGCAACCCCAGATCCTGATAAATGTCAAGCTAGGCTGTTTCCCATACCATAACTCATATGGTGTCTTTGAAACTGCCTTGGATGGCACTCGGTTTAGTACCTTTGCAGCTGTTTCCAGTGCAAAACCCCAAAAGGAATATGGAAGAGTAGCCTGACTCATCATAGAACGAACCATGTCTAGTAACGTTCTATTTCTCCTCTCGGACACACCATTCCATTGTGGTGTTCCTGGCGGAGTGAGCTGTGAGATAATCCCACACTCCTTCAGATAGTCAGTAAACGCATGACTCAGGTATTCTCCACCTCGATCAGAACGAAGTGCTTTGATATTTCGGCCTAGCTGATTTTGTACTTCATTTTTGAACTCTTTGAACTTGTCAAAAGATTCACTTTTATGTCTCATCAAATAGACATACCCATACCTACTGAAATCATCAGTAAAGGTAATGAAGTACTGATAGCCACCTCTGGCATGTTTACTAAAAGGCCCACACACATCACTGTGTATAAGGTCCAGTAAACCTGAAGTCCTTTGACCTTTATTAAGAAAAGGAGACTTCGTCATTTTACCCATCAAACAAGCTTTGCATGTATCAATCTCCTCACAGGAGAATGATCCCAGCAGTCCATGTTCATGCAACCGCTTAATGCGCTTCTCATTTATATGGCCTAAACGACTATGCCATAGCAAGGTGCTGTCATCAGCATACTTGGCTTTCTTATTATCAATGTTTTGTATAGAATTTTCCATGTCCAACATGTATAACCCATTGTTAATTGAACCAGTTGCATACACAATATTATCAAAAGAAAGTACACACTTTGAAATCTTGCATTCAAAGGCAAATCCTTTCCTGACAAGAGCAGGAATAGAGATAATATTCTTGGTAATACTGGGTACAAAATAACAATTGTTTAATTCTAATACAATGCCAGATGGTAAGGAAATGAAATAGTCTCCTACAGCAACAGCAGCAACCCGTGCCCCGTTTCCAACGCGTAGGTCTACCTCATGCTGTCCCACCTGCCTTCTTCTCTTGAGTTCCTGCACATTTGAACAAATGTGAACTCCACATGCAGTGTCCAACACCCATGAAATAGAAGAAGAAGATAACATGACCTCAGTCACATATATACCTGAGCCAGAAGCGATGCTTCCCCTCTTATCTCCTTGGAGCGCTTTACAGTCCTTTTTCCAGTGACCCAGCTGGCCACAGTGGAAACACCTGTTGTCCTTCGACCGCTTCACCTTCTGTTTCAGGGCCTTGCTGTAATTCTTGACAGGGGCCTTGCCCTTCTTCCCCTTCTTCTTGTTCCTCGAAGGAACCATCAAGATAGAGGTTGAAGGCTTACCCTTCAGAGTTTCCTCAGTGGTCAAGAGCATATTCAGCAGCTCTGCCGGCGTACAATCGATCTTGTTCATATTAAAGTTAATAATGAACGCATCGAAAGAGGGCGGAAGAGACTGCAGAATAATGTCAACAGCAAGCTCCTGGTTGATGGTATGCCCCAGTTTCTCCAGAGCCTCCTTGTGCCCAATCATCTTGAGCACGTGAGCTCCCACCGGGCTCCCCTCAGCCAGTTTGCTCTGAAAGAAGAGCTTCGTCAGATTATAGCGTTCAGTCCTCGCCTGTGCAGCATACAGCATCTTGAGGTTCGCTATAATTTCTATAGCCGACATATCCTCATGCTGACGCTGCAGCGGTGGCGTCATAGACGCAAGCATCAGGCAAGCGACATCAATGCTATCATTGACGTGCTTTTCGTAGGCATCCCGAACCGCCCTTGCGGCGTTCGGAGCGGGCTGCGGCGGTATCGCCGTCTCGAGGACATACAGTTTCCTCTCTGCCTTAAGAACGATCTTAAGGTGTCCGAACCAGTCAGAGAAGTTCGGCCCAGCAAACTTCTCCCTTTCCAGTAGGGATCGCACATTGAAGCTCATGGTGTTCGTTGCTGCAGGAATCTACAACAAGCAAGAACAGCAAGGTCAGTATCAATGTTTCAGAATCAATCCAGGACTTAAGAAAGATTCTTTTTCTCACTATTTTGTCTGACTGAAAAATCCAGTAAACAGTCCGAAAGAGTAACACTCTTTTAGTGAGATGGGATCCAGATTTCATACTTGGTCTCCGCGTCCCGCTCAGGCGAGATAAGATGCACAGAGATGACAAGCACTAATTTCTGGTAGGCTGTCCCAGCCAATCGCCAACCCGTGCGATTCCCCTTCATCTTGGCAATCCAGCAGACTGTGCCAACTGAGTTGGTACAACACAGTCTCTGATCCCAGAGATGGCTGCCTCCATGTGCTACCATATGCGCCACATATGTAGCCTACATGGTCAAGCTGACCCGACCTACTCCCTGGACCACCACGTGCTATGCTGAGCAACGAGAGGGGATAAATCCCAACTCTGTAACACGCAGGTGTAATCCAGCACCGTCTGAAGATAGATGGACGTGCCCACTGAGTGGGTTCAACACGGCTCCAACGATAATCAGAAAGGTGAGGTTTCGCGTCAGAAGGCTTATCGAGCTTGATATGTTAGCATTGGATTTTAACGGTCTTTTATCTTCTTACTATCAGGCATATCCTATGGCTATAGCAGAAGATAAACTTAAACATGCAATTCTAATTATTAGCAATAAGTAGAAAGCATGATCTTATGTGGTAAAAGCCCATGAACCCTAGTAAGACCTTAATTTACTTAAGTCTTCACTTGAGCTCCTTGGCATCTCATCTGGTCCAACCTAGGGCCCTAGCGCCAAGAGCACCTCAGGTGCGCCACCAGCTGAATGCCCCTTTGGGATGTGTGCATTTGTACTCTTGTCTAATCAAATACATTTGATCTATCTAGACAAGTTTGACTCGCAGGTCAATTATACAATATCTAAATTAAAATTGTGATTCGCAGATCACAAATTAATTTACAAAATTGAATCCAGGCACGCAGGCCCCAGCACAGCACACATTTAACATGGGCAGCCCACATAAGACTAAATAGACAATCATCATGGCATCAATCAACATGTGATCCAATCATTTTGAAATTAAAAGTTTTGAAAAACCCCATGGCATCAATTTTAATTTCCTTAGGTGTCCTACAACCTTACAATGGTCCATTGATAGGGATCCACTCATCCATCTAGTCAGATCCTTTGCCCTTGCATGCACCGAGTCCTAACTGACTCGAGTTGACCTAATGGTCAACCATGCATGCGCCAAGGGCTGAACCACCCTCATGAGTTTTGGCAAGCGGGTGTGACCCCGGGCCTAACTCAAGTGTGTTCAGTAGTTGTCTCAACCAGACCTCGCTACACACCTTTGATGCAGTTAACCTATAGCCACCTTGTGCTTGCGCACAGGTGCTATCTGGTCAACCCATCTAGGCTGTCAGATGGTCTGATCAGACTAATGGATCTAACCTAGAGGTGACTTCAACCCCATCAACCCATCTAAGGGTTTATGGTAGGTGCCACTTAGGTCTAGTGAGGCGCGCAAGAGTTTTGTTTTGTCAAAAACAATATGTAAGAAGCGCCAATTAAACATGCGCCAACAATTACATTTGTAGAGTCCCCTTCAAGGGGGAGCGCAACTTTGTAGAGTCCCCTTCAAGGGGGAGCGCAACTTTGACAACAACAAACAACAAGCACCTATACATGCGGCTAAGAACAACAAACATCATGAATCTTTTATGAACTTGCGCATGTAACCAACCCTAGATCTAAGCATAACATGGATCACAACAGCAAACATAATAGCATGCAATGAGCCAAGCTCTGATACCAATTGAAGGAACCCCTAAATGAAGGGGGCAAAAACCCTAAGCATGGCGCAAATAAAATGTATGCAAGCGGAAGCAAGGGTTTGAAGGGTTTGAAGAACCGTTGCATGCCATATATTCAACTATCATGGATTGATAAGAAGAAGGGGAGATCCATACCAATGCCATAGGCTTGGAAATCGGCTTGGATGAAGAGAACAAGTTAGGTCTCCTCCACAAGTCCACACACAAGATGAGGGATGGCTACCCTTTAGGATCTTCCTTGTGCTAGCAAGAGATCCCCTTTCGGTCCTTGTCGTGTGGGATGATCAGATGTCCCTTTGCGAGAGCTACTCTTGGATGAACCCTCCTCTCTTCGTCAACCACACCAACGAAAGAGCTAGGCGTTGAAAAAAAAAACACTCAACGCATAAGCGTTTTAGCATTGAAGCAAAACCGGCCTTGATGACTTTCCATAAATGGAAGTCAATCAAGCCTTGCGTTCAATCCAACCCAAAACGCATATGGCTTTGAACCAAGCGTTCACCCTTGTGAACCGGTTCAAGCCAAATCATCCAATCGGCTTTGGTTCATTAAACCAAACCAAAATAGCTCAAGCCATTTGGTCTAGACCAAATCGAACCCCAAGGCTCATGATCTAACCATTCATCTCCTGATGCCCCTGATCTCTCCGATCTAGCATCACCTCTCTCGATCGAAGCTTACCGATCTCAAGCCCTAATCAATCAAACATGATCAGACCAGATCTCACTTACAATCAGAGATTAAATCCCTTTAATCTGAACTCAAAGAATCCAGTCCACACGATCTGACTCAAGTAAGCCATATCATCAAATTGTGCGACCCTGAGGGTTTCCCTTAAATGTCGGTAACGATAACTTACGTTATCACGATCAGTGAGGGGTATCTAGCAACACATCACTGTCTCCCGATATAAAGGAAAGAGTCTTCCAAGACTACTCCCAAACCATTGCACAAGTGTGACTCCATTCACAAGGCATACATGTGTCCTTTGCCACTTGATGTTCTTATTGGACAAGCGGGTCAAGCTTGTAACTCCAATACGATGAGCATGATTAGATCAGATGCACATTGTCATCTGGGTATGGCCATACACTATCTCAATCATCTCATATAGGGGGCCCATTAGAACATCACACTCCTTAAACAAGGAGACGGCAATCCTATGTCTATCACTAGTGCCCTAACCTGATTCAAGCCCACCATCCAAGATAGTCTATAATCATTATGTTTCAAATGATATTGAACTACCTCAAGACAATGACAATCATCATTTAGAAACACAAGCGATCTCAAGTCAGAGGACATGTGCCACTTGCTGCTTACAAGGATCATTCACATTGTGACAAGCAATGGAATATCCCAGTAGGGTCTGTCCAGTACATCCAATGTACCCATGAGTCTACATCTTATTTCATGCTCGAAGCATCCTATAAGATCAGCACTCATATTAGTCTCAATCATATCAAGGCTGTCTCATGTTCACCAAGATATCTCGACTAAGGACTTACAGCCTGTCAGCCTAGCTGAACAGCTTTGAGACATTATCCAGAAGTACACTTATTACAGCAGACAAGGTAACAACCTGAATAATAACCATGCCTTTTATAAACTTAAGAGTTTATTACATGATACTTATACAATCCCAAGGCCTCAAACATTAGCCTTAAGGGCATACCCCAACATATCACTAGTGTCCTAACCTGACTCATGATCATTATCCAAGATAGTCTATAACCATTATGTTTCAAATGATATTGAACTACCTCAAAACAATGACAATCATCATTTAGAAACACAAGTGATCTCAAGTCAGAGGACATGTGCCACTTGTTGCAAACAAGGATTATTCAGATTGTGACAAGCAATTGAATATCCTAGTAGGGTCTGTCCAGTACATCCAATGTACCCATGAGTCTACATCTTATTCCATGCTCGAAGCATCCTACAAGATTAGAACACATATTAGTCTCAATCATATCAAGGCTGTCTCATGTTCACCAAGATATCTCGACTAAGGACATGTAGCATGTCAGCCTAGCTGAACAGCATTGAGACATTATTCAGAAGCACACTTATTGCAGCAGACAATGTAACAAACTGAATAACAACCATTTCCTTTATAAACATAAGAGTTTATACATGACACTGAAAGAATCCCAAGGCTTCAAACATTAGCCTTAAGGGCATACCCCAACAAATAAGACTAATCGCCTTGAATAATTTACTGTCGGATTATGCTTTGAGAGAAGGTAATCCGTTTCTTAATTCGATTCATTCATTGTTTTACTTTAAATCATTCAACATGGTGAAACCTGAAGTCCCGAAGCTTCCTTAAAACTGAAAATCCCATATAGTCATTGATTCTTAGATTCAATATTTTAGACTTGGATTAGTTCATTTTCTTAATTCTATTTTTGATTGTCTAGCTTTCAATGACACTAAAGGTCAGTACTTGACACCTTGCTCCCTTGGGACGATCTTATTTACTACTTCGATAGAAACCGTACACTTGCGGGGCCTATCAGCGCCTCGCCTTCAAGGTCTTATGACGATGCTAGAGTGATGGGCGAGGTGTTGTGATCCTTGGCCTGGTCTCGCTACTTCGTCTTCTTCCATTGTATTGGTTAGTAGTTTCATTTGAGAGTTATTTCATAGTTGTATGCCTTGGTTTATCTATTTTACCATCCATTGCTCTTATACGTATCTGATCTCATTGAGTCCTCGAGTTTGATCACAAGTTTACCAATCATTCGTACGCTTTCCTGGAGTCGGTCTAGGGGATCTTTCACCCCCGTAGCTTGGCGCTACACCAAATAGGCACAGAAATCCTCAACGGTGATGATGGAGGTGAGGCTGCCTCTCTAGGGCCTCCCCCACCGCGTGTGGGATCCACGATCCAGTTCTGCTGAACATGAACCATAGTACGGTTCATGTTTGGCAACCTCATGGTAGCATCTGAATGTCTGAACATAAGATGATACGAGCTCCCAATCCTCGTAATCATCTTAATAGCTATATATGCATCCATGTCTAATCTCGGATTCCCTTAGCCTCGTTCAACCCCGAAGGGTCAATACCGAAGGCAAGGGCAATGGTGGTAATCAGACCACCCATCACAAGAACTCCCTTCCGTACCCTAGTCACCTTATGAATCTGCTTCACAAGGTAGAACGGGGTGCTGGCGCAGAATCCAATCATCATGATCCATAGAAAGAATAGCTCTGAAGCTCTGACCATCCCATCGCTCTCCGCTCACCCAAAAATGGTATGTGCGAAAACCCGATGTGTATATCTGAGTGCTAGGCTAGGCAGACGAGTAGCTCTAGATGTCCTCGGATCAAATCTTGTCTCTTCATATATTTGCTGCCAGAAAGTCCAGTCGGAGTACTCATGGGGGTGATGTTGAGTACCTTCCGCGGGGAACCCAAAAATATGACCTATCTAGTCCAAAGTAAGAACATGATCCCAGTTCCCCAACCGAAAGGCCATACGCCCTAGATCTCTATCATCATAATTATGCAGGATAATCTGGATGGAGCTGAAGAACTCCAAGGTAAGCTGAACATAGGTGGGATGTCTCTACTGGTAAAAATCCTGCCACCCTATATTCGAGAACAATCCTTGGGTCTGCAGAGTCTGATCATCCCAATACCGGGTGCTAAGGACCCCTCTAGTTGACATAGCTTTGTAACTCCTCTCCTGATCCCTACTCCTATATATTATCTGTCGTGGATAGGGAACTAGGACAGGAGGTGGAGATCATGCTCATCTCCTCTCAACTATAACAGGCTCTGGTACTGGAGGAGACAGCTCTAGTGATGATGGCTCTAGTGATGCAGCTGGGGACTACTTTGGAGACGACTCTGGTGATGGTAACTCATTCTCCGGTGAGTAGGTAGATGGTACTGAAGCTGGGAAAGGCACCTCAGGAATATGTGGTATCTCATGTGCTGAAGGTGCTACCTCTAGAGTCTTAGATGGCTCTAGTGCAACTGATGGTGATGAGGGTAGATTAGGAATATCTACGAAAATCTCTGGTAGATCTGTGAAAATCTCAGGAGATCCTTCCGCATCGTCTGGTAACTCTAGTGTAGCAGCCTCAGGGACTGCTAAGTCACCCTGGGCTGAGGACGGAGAGGGAATCTCTGGAGTCTGGACTAAATTAGGTACAACGTCCTCTACCTCCATAGACTCTATATTAGTGTGAACAATAGACTCTAGCAAATTGGAAGGAGGCTCAGATGTGGTAGCCTCCTCCACATCCATAGAAACATAAGTGGTCTGCTGCTCGTCAGCATGCTCCATCTCAACAGTAACTGGAGCCGGCTCTGGGGGTGCCACTGGTGTCTCGATGGTCTCTAGTACAAGAGATAAACGTGGGGCAACTCTCCTCCCCCAGGTAGAAGTAGAGTGACCAGTACGCTTCCTAGCTTACCATCTAGTGATCCTCTGATCATGGCTCTCTGGCCTATCAACAGGCCTCTCAAAAATAATCACTAACTTAGGAGAACTAGCTAGCTCAGCTGATGTCTGCGAGGTACTAGGTCCAGCTGATGTGCTCGAAGCCTCGTATATCTGTGTCTGTGTCTCTGGCTCTAAGTCATCATAAATGATACGCTCAAATCTAAGAGGTAGAACCCCGTGTATCATCCGGTATATAAATCATGGGACGGGTCCAATATAGCTGCTCTTCCTCACTGCCCCATAGGGTCTAGTCCTCATCGATCTCCTCGATGCCATAGTATCTCAGTCAAATCAACACAAATATGCAAATTTTATCAACACCCGTGAAGCTACAATAGCTGTATAATCACCCATCTGAGGTTTGCAAAAATCTCACCAGAATCTAAGTAAACCATCTCCAAATCGGTGCTAGAAGCATGTAAATCAACTAGAGAATCGAAATATAATATCTGAGTAAGATTTGCTCACAAATCTAGGTGAAAATCTGCTAGAAACGAGCATCAGTGGCGAAATCTGTGTTCTTTGGATTGTCTGATGCTTCTCTATGAAATCCGGCTGAAATCGGGTGAAAGGTCATCGGAAAACACTCGCCGGAGGTGGAGGAAGGTCGGAAGGAAGATTTGTTGCCAGTGGAGAAAGGAATCGTCAAAAATTGGCATTTAACGAGCGTGGGCGTGAACCCTAGTTTCGCCCGTTAAGTTTAAAAACTAAGAAATCATGGTCCGTGAGTCATTCACGGTTGAGGCCATGAATATCTCTATGACTTAGCCTTCTGCAAATAAAACTCACAGTCTATGAGTGACTCACGGCCGTGATCGTGAATATCTCATCAACCCCCTATTTTTCACGAAAAAATCTCCAAACAATTTCTAGAAAATTCATGTGTATAAAACAAATTATTAAAAAAAATTCCATCAATAAAAACTCATCAAAACATGATGCAAAAATTCCTATAAATCAAAAAAATCAAAAACTAAAACTAAGAATCACAAAAGTCAGAAATTTGGGTTGCCTCCCAAAAAGCGCTTGTTTAAGGTCATTAGCTTGACCATAGCTTCATGTCTTGGCGGACTTGGTGAATCAGTGGCATAGTAGAGAGCATTTTTCCTCTGTCTCAAGAGTGTGCCCACCAAATTATATATCTAGTGAAATAGGTAGATCAATGTTGCAGTGGTCATTACATGCATACAAAAATAAAAATTAAAGTTATGCAAAGAATACCCAATAATTTTTCTGTTTTATCCAAGAATAATATCATGTGTTCTTCCTTTAGATTTATATAAGTAATTGGAAGAAGACTGAAATTAAGATCAAAAAATTCATACCTTAAATTGCTCAAGAAATTTTCAAATTTCACATTGAATTTTTCACTTACCTCAATGTCAATGTGATTAAGAATCTCATGTGTTATCATCTTTTGGGTACCTGTGGTTTAATGTGAATCAAATAATATTTTAGCTACCTCATCATCATTATCCTTACAATCATCTCTTTCATCATCTATCATGCAAATTCCTAAAGAATTTTTCTGGAGAAAAGGAATTGATAGTTCATAGGGTGGTGGTGGTAAAATATGCATAGTATCCTCTTTCTCATTTTTCTCCTCAATTTCTTTCTCTTCAATGGGGTACTCCATCCTAACACTATCAAATTCACCCCATCTATCTCATTGCTTCTTACTTGAGGATCCTAAATTCCTCATCCTTCTTCTCAAAAGATTCCAAAAGTTTAAATTTTTCTTCAAATATGTCCCAAGTATTTGTGTTGCAAGGCACTATATTATGTGAGAGGGGACTGGATAGCTAGAAAAGTGTTGAGGAAGAGTTAATGGAGTATTTAACATTTTTAAAATCATAAAAATTTAAAGAAGATAAATCATAATCTGTGACTGGAGTCATGACAAATGATTGTTCCAACTCTACAAAATTCTCAGATTCATCATGGATTCCTTCCTCTATATCATTTTTATCAGTGCCATAAATTATACTATGAAATTCCTCACTTTGTTTGGTCATATCAGCTATAGAGTTTTCAAACATGGCTTCTAGGTTGGATTCTTGAGGTTGACTAAAGTCTGATTGTGGAATAAATATTGGGTCGTTCTGATAAAGTAAGTTTTGATGATACTCCCAACTTGGATTATAAGTACTAGGGCATGAGTTAAAGGAAGTAGGAATCTCTATTTGACATTTAGTATAATGATTCCCATGTTATCACAAATATCGCAAGTAATATATTTCAACATAGAATATTGCATGCTAAAATAATTAGTTTGTTGAGTAAAGGAATTTACTTATGCTGCAAGTGATTGTAATGCATTCGTACCATATTCTCTTGTCATTATCGGTGGTACATACCTCTGATTTTACCATTGACATTGGTTGAACATTATATTTTCAATTTATACAACAAAATTTAGAAATACATAATGTAAAACAGGAAATGCAAAATAAAGCATAAAATATCTAATACAGTGATTTCTGGCATGAGTTTTCCTGTTCATAGATCATGCTAATCGAAAAAGAGAAAAATAGCTTAAACTAAATATAAAGAAAAAGAATGCGAAAAATAAAAAAACAAAAATAAAAATAAAAATAAAAATAAAAAAAAAAATAAAACAATGTCTAGCCTATAAATCTCACTATTAAATCGATATTGGGTGGCCTAATCCTTAGCAACGGCACCAAAAACTTGATGCATCCGCAAGTGCATGGATTTATCAAAGTAATAAAATAAAATATTATTCTCAACGAGGATCTGGTGGTCAAGTACCGATTACACGACTCGTTTATATCTAGGCGAATCAAATTGTGATTTTATGTGAACTCTAAGTACGAAAAGTAACATAGATAACGTTTTAGGGTAAAAATTAGGTTTTAGAAGGTCGAGACTCAGGGTTTCACCACACTGACATTTATGAATTTGATGAAAATAAATCTTTAAAGAGAATAATTATAGCTATGAAAGGAAATTTTTCTTAAGGTACATATTACCTTCTCCCGAAGCGTAATCTGGTACCTAGCTATGCTAACTCCCTACTCTCATGACAATTAACACAACTAGGCTCATTAAGTTCTATGAAAAATGATGAAATCCTTCAAACGAATCCAAACTACTCTCGTGATTGGATTCGTAGGTTTGAAAATAATAGTTCTGACGTTGTAATTCACCTCTCAGTCCTTCTCGCAACATCTATGATGCAAACAAACTTGGCCAGAGTAAATTATGGGATAAACTCAATTCCAATCAAATCAATGCTATAATGATCATGACTAAGAATAAAAATATAAATTTCAATCCATAATCGTCAGTGGGCTACATCCCTAATCCCGAAAAGAAATTTACTCACTCATGTTCATCATATACAGCATGAATATAGATGAATAATGCATTGAATTCTATCAAAAGTACAAGAAATCACTAGAAAAATATATAGAAACGGTTCCCCTGGATCTGGAAATAAAGATGAAGTGTTCAATTCTCTCCTTCGCGTGAATCCTCGCCAGAATTTTACCCTGGAACAGAGTTTCGCCCTAGCCGCTGCCTCTGATCGTGTTCGCCCAAAAAAGTCCCTCTTGCCCACCAAAAATTCTTTCTTTTATAGGTTAATCGGTTCGGAGCCCTCCAAGGAAGAATTCTAAAGATTTTGGTTTAATCGGTTCGCGTGAATGTTTCTATGAGTAAAGTCATATGTACACAAAAAAACTCACAATCTGTGTAGGATTCACAGTCTCACCCATGAAAGTTTCTGTGAACTTTTTTACTTAGCTGCAATTTCACCCCTTGAACGCGAAACTCATAGCTAGCTGAGAAACTCATGGCTGCGACCATGAATGTCGCATCTGACAGTATTTTCGCCCCAATTTTGACATGCAACCTCATAATTTTCTCGAGAACCGTGTTATGGCTTCAAAACTCGCAAAATTCTTTATTTTCATGCCATTTTACCTGCATTTTCATAAAAACCAAGAAAAGTGAAGATTTCATACCAAGTGAAGTAGAAAACCTAAAAATTAGTATAAAATCATAAAATAAGCCCAAAATATAGTGTAAATACAGGCAAAAAATATGATATAAATGCAACGCATCATCTATCTTGATGACATAGTAGTTTATTCATCACTATGTGAGAACATGTTCAACATTGGAGGCAAGTGCTTGAGGTGTTGAGGAAGCATCAGTTGTATCTCAAACTAGAAAAGTGCGACTTTGCTAGGGAAGAGATTTAGTTTCTTAGACATGTGGTGACTCATAGCACTGTAAAGATGAATGTGGAGAAGGTCAAGACTATCCAGCAGTGGCCGCCATCTTCAATGGCTACACTCAAATCATTTTTGGGATTGGCTAACTACTATAGGCGTTTCATTAAGGGGCATTCTAAGATTGCTGCCCCTTATCTGATCCTTTGAAAAGGGATAAGGAGTCAGTCCATCAAGTTTCTTTTGATAAGCTGAAAGAGAAAGTATCTTCAAAGCCTGTTCTGAAGTTACTAGGCTTTCTTTGCCTTTTGAGGTACATACAGAAGCTTTTGACTGAGCAATTGGGGGTGTACTAGTGGAGAGTGGGCAGCCTGTTGCTTATGAGAGATAAAATATGAAACTAGTTGAGATGAACTATTCAGCTCATAAGAAGGAAATGCTTGTTGTGATTCATTGCCTTAAGACTTAGAGAGTGTACTTGTTGGGAAACAGGTTTGTGGTGAGAACTGATAATGTGGCTACTACCTTTTTCTTTACTCAGAAGAAGTTATCCTCTAGACAGGCTAGGTGGCTAGAGTTGTTAGCTGAATATGATTTCACATGGGAGCACAAGCTAGGAAGGTTTCATCAAGTACCAGATGCACAAAGTAGGATATATTCATTACTTACTGTTGTAATCTTACTCAAGTGCAGGGAGATTTGATCCATATGATTCATGAGATAGCTCTTTCAGATGACATATATGTTAAATTGGTGGCACAAGTAGATGAGGGAGTTGTGTGCCAATATTATGTCAATGAAGAGGGTCTATTGACTGCATCAGAATAGAGGATTTATGTTTCCAGCTGTTTCTCCCATTAGGCAGAGGATTCTACATAAATACCATGATGCCGAGTAGTCAAGTCACCCAGGTCAACAGATGATGTATGCACTGATCAACAGGAGTTGGTATTGGCCAGGCATGCACAGTGACATTGAGCATTATGTCAAAACTTGTTTGATATGTCAGCAGGACAAGGTAGAAAGGAAAGCAGAAGCAGGACTTCTTCAACTCTTGTATATCCCAGAGTGACCATGGGTTTATGCCTCCATGGATTTTATTGTGGGATTGCCTAGAGTGGATGGTATGATGACTAATTTTATTGTTGTTGATACAGTTTTAAAGTATGCAGTGTTTATCCCAACACCAGATGTTTTTAGCTGAGGTTACTACTAACCTCTTCATAGCGCATGTGGTGAAGTATTTTGGGATTCCTCTTGACATTGTCAGTGATAGGGATGGCAGATTCACTAGTAAATTTTGGAGGTCTTTATTTAAGAGAATGGGCACATCTTTGAAATTCTCTACTATCAATCATCTACAGACAAATGGTCAAACTAAGCACATCAATGCCCTATTAGAAGAGCACTTGAGACATTTTGTCACAACTTCTCAGAGAATTGGGTAACCTTACTTGACACAGCTTAGTTTTCCTATAATTCTCACAAATCTTCTTCTACAGGAAAGAGTCCATTTGAGATTGTGTGAGGGCAATAACCATCATCGCCCGTGGATGCTATCTCACAGAGTGTGAGGGGCACTTGTCCAGCTAGTAAAAGGTTTGCGCAAGAGAGGGAAGAAATATGGAGTGAGGCTCAAGATAGCTAGAGGAAAGCCATGAGAAGGATGGAGAAATATGCCAACCAAGGAAGGAGACATGTGGAGTTTTAAGTTGGTGAGTTAATGTTGTTGAAGTTAACCCCATGGATGTGGAAAAACATATCTGCAAAGGCCATTCTGCGGAGTTTAGTTCCAAGGTATAAAGGTCCTTTCATGTCAGTTTATTGAAGAAGTATCATCAGGATGTTGTAAATGCTGAGAGGATGCCGAGACTGAGAGCACCACCTCAGGTTAGAAAAGAATTTGAGAAGAGAGTTCATAAAATTTGTGATCACAGGGTGTATGGCACCAATTTAAGAGGCCATAGGACTATGTTTCATAATAGGTAGGAGAAGCTCTAGAGGATGCTACTTGGGAGAGACAACAGACTAATGACAATATGATGAGGAAATTACAGCTTATTACAGAGAGTGGTCATCGAGGACAATGTCTAACTCAAGTGGGGGAGAATTGTAACACCAGGGAACTGAGGCATGTTCTCATCTTCTTATTTAGCCATAGCGGTTATACCATTGTGTTAAGATATATATGCAGATTGTCTACTGAGGAGCAGTAGGCCTTAGGCCAATGTTTATCCTTAGGCATGGCCTGGGGGTTGTTCATAGAGTATGACGCGATGTATGCATAGGCGGTGCATAACCTGAGTCCTAGGCAAGGATAGTTGATGTCATGGCACGAAGGATAGAGTGCACAGAGGAGTGCCAGAGACCTGTATGTGTTGGGACGCTAACCTAGCATGAGGGTGTTGCTGTTTACTAGAGGAGTGGTGCCAATGCTAAACTTCTAGGCCTTCGAGCTTATTGGAGTGGTTCTAGGAATTAATCAACCCTAGATCCATTACCCCAAATGCACACTTGGTCTTGCAGGTGCATCATGGATTTATTTTTAGTAAACACCAAAGAAGGCTTGCAACATTTGGGTGGCTTGTTGCGGCAAGGGCGATCACACACACACATGAGAGACTCCTTCCTCCACTTTGGTAAGTGTTCTTTGGCGACAAGAGTTTTTTTTTTTGGCAGCGAGAGTCAACACTATTCCTTCTTCTCCATCATCACTGGCGATCCCTTCATCTCTGATGAGATCTTGTGAGGGACAAGAGATTGGATGCTTAGGCTAGAGGTTTGCCTATCTTCAAGAAGGACTAGCATTTCTTGGTAAGGTGGCAAGATTTCACCGACGGTCATCACCATCTCTGGCGACAACCTTCTTCTCCGATGAGCTTCAGTTTGACATTGAACTTATAGGTACATTCTACTATGTATTTGGGTTTTGTATGATTGGATGCTAGAAATTGGCATGTGGCCAACAAGAGGTTTTGTATCATCTAATTTTGTCTGTTAGTTGATAGGTTTCATCTATATGGCGTTTTGCACTTGTGTTGTGAGGTTTTTGTGATTGGCACACCTATTCTATAAGTGTGGTCGTTTTATGGTTTCTCAATCACTTGATATTTTATGCCAAGGGTTTGCGCATATGTCTAGTGCGTCTAGAATTGTGTAGGACAATTGTGATTGTTGTGTACCATGTACAAGTCTAGTGCAAGGGTTGTCTTTGTTAGGGTGCCATATATTGAGTGTGCAAAGAGGTTGGGGGCAAGCGCAAAACCCAATCCGCCGTCGATGAGTTGCATTTACATCATATTTTTGCCTATGTTTAGTATAATATTTAAGCCTAATTGTACGATTTCATACTAATTTTTAGTGTTTTTACTTTGGTATGGAATCTTCACTTTTCTTGGTTTTTATGAAAATGCAAGAAAAATGGCATAAAAATGATGGATTTTGTAAGTTTTGAAGCCATAGCACAGTTCCCGAGGAAATTATTAAGTCGCATGTCAAATTTGGAGCAAAACTGGAGTCATACGCAAGATTCACGGTCACAGCCTTGAGTTTTTCACAGGCCGTGAGTTTTGCGTTCAAAGGGGAGTTTTGTAGCTAAGTATACAAGTTCATAGAAAGTTTCATGGTCGAGGCCATGAATCCTTCATGGACCATCAGTTTTTTTCTGTACATGGACAAAATAACACATAAACTTTCACGACCGTAGCTGTGAACAGTTTATGGGCCATGAGTTTTTCGCCTCTTTCATTTTTTCACTCGATTTGGCCTCGAATCGAGTCAGAATTGAACCAAACTTTCCAGAATTCTTCCTTGATGGGTTCTCAACTAATTGAACTATAAAAAGAAGGATTTTTGGAGGGTTTAAGAGACTTTTACGGACAAGAATAGTCAGAGGCGGTGGCTAGGGCAAAAATCAACTTCCAGGCAAAATTTGAGCAACAAGATCACGCAAAGAAAGAATTGGATGCTCCAGCTTCATCTCCAAATCAAGCGGAAGCGTTTCTAATTACTTATTTAGTGATTTCTTGTATTTTAATTGGGATTTCATGCTAATTTCATCAATAAACATGCTATTTTCTATGAACATGAGCGAGTAAATTTATTTTCGGGATTAGGGATGTAGCCCACTGATGATTTATGAATTAAATTTTGTATTTTTATCTTTGTTAAGATATTTTATAGAGTTGATTTGAATAGAAGTGTGTTTATTTACGTAATTTACTCTAGCCAAGTACGTTTACATCATAGACGTCACGAGAAGGACCGAGAGGTGAATCGCGACGTCGGATCTATTCTATTTAAACCTACGAATCCAATCACGAGAGTAGTTTGGGTTCGTTTCAAGGATTTCAACATTTTTCATAGAGCTTAAAGGGCCTAGTTGAGTTAATTATCATGAGAGTAGGGAATTAGCGTAATTAGGTACCGAATTATACTTCGGGAGGAGGTAATCTACACCTTAGAAAAATATCCCTTTCAACACTATGATTTTCTGTTCAAGGATTTATTTTTATTAAAATTCATAGTCGTCAGCGTAGTGAAACCCTGAGTCCCCACCTTTTCAAAACTGATTTTTGCCTAAAAATGCTACTTTTTCTGCTTTTTGTACTTAGAGTTTTACATGAAACTACAAATTGATCTGTCTAGATATAAACGAATCGTGTAATCGGTACTTGAGCGCCAGATCCTCATTGGGAACAATCTTAGTTTTATTACTTCGATAAAGCCGTGCACTTGCGGCAGCATTAAGTTTTTGGTGCCGTTGCCAGGGATGAGGCTAGCCAATATCGATTTAATCGTGAGATTTATAGACTAGACATTTATTTTTGTTTTTGTTTTTATTTTTTTGTTTATTTTTCTATTTATTTTTTGCATTCTTTTTCTTTATAGTTAGTTTATTTTATTTTTTTCATTTTTGGATTAACACGTATGAACAGAAAAACTCATGCCAAAAATCACTAGACTAGATATTTTAAGCCTTGTTTTGCATTTCCTGTTTTACATTATGTATTTTTGAATTTTATTGCATAATTAAAAATATGATATTCAACCAATGTCAATGGTCAAATCAGAGGTATGTACCACCGTTAATGACAAGAGAATATGGTACAGATGCATTACAATCATTTTCAGCAAAGGTAAATTTCTTAACTCAACAAACTAATTATTTAAGCATGCAATATTCTATGTTAAAATCTATTACTTGCGATATTTGAGGATATCATGGGCATCATTATACTGAATATCAATTAGGGATTGATTCATCATTTAACTCATGCCCTAGTACCTATAATCCAAGTTGGGAGAATCATCTAAACTTACTTTATCATAACGACCTAACATTTATTCCACAATCAAACTTTAGTCAACTTCAAGAATCCAACCTAGAAACTATGCTTGAAAACTCTAGCTGATATGACCAAACAAAGTGAGGAACTTCATAGTATAATTTATGGCACTGATAAAAATGACATAGAACAAGGAATCCATGATGACTATGAGAATTTTGTAGAGTTGGAACAATCATTAGTCATGACTCCAATCACGGATTATGATTCACCTTCTTCAAATTTTGATTATTTTGAAAATTCTAAATACTCTATTAACCCTTCCTCAGCACTATACGAGCCATTCAGTCCCCTCTCACATAACCAAGTGTCTTATAACACAAATATTTGGGGCATATTTGAGGAAAAATTTAAACTTTTAGAGACTTGTGAGAAGAAAGATGAGGAATTTAAAGAGCCTCAAGTAAGAAGTAGCAAGATAGATGGGGGTGAATTTCATAGTGTTAGGATGGAGTACCCCATTGAAGAGAAAAAAATTGAGGAAAAAGATGAAGAAGATGATCCTACGCATATTCCACCGCCACCACCATATGAACCATCAATTCCTTTTCTCCGGAAAAATTTATTAGGGATTTGCATGATAGATGATGAAAGAGATGATTGTAAGGATAATGATGATGAGGTAGCTGAACTATTATTTGATTCAAATCCAACCACATGTACCTAGAAGATGATAACACATGAGATGCTTCATCATGTTGACATTGAGGTAAGTGAAAAACCCAATGTGAAATTTGAAAACTTCTTAAGCAATCCAAGGTATGAATTTTTTTTTTTTTATCTTAATTCCAATCTTCTTCCAATTGTTGATACAAATCTAAAGAAAGAACGCATGATATTCTCTTGGATAAATGCAGAAAAAATATTAGGTATTCTTTGCATGACTTTAACTTTTACTTTTGCATGCATGTAATGGCCACTACGATATTGATCCACCAATTTAACTGGACATATACTTTGGTGGGCACACTCTTGAGATGGAGGAAAAGTGCCTCTAATTCACCAACTCTGCCATGACATAAAGCATTGGTCAAGCTAATGACCTTAAACAAGCGCTTTTTGGGAGGCAACCCAAATTTTTTAGTTTTATTATTCGTAGTTTTAGTTTTTTATTTTATTTATATTTTTAGGAATTTTTACATCATGATTTGATGAGTTTTTAATGATGGAAAGTCATTAAATAAGTTGTTTTGTATGAAGGAATTTTTGAAAAATTTTTACTTGAAGAATAGGTGTCATACGAGACATTCACAGGTGTGGTGGCTATGAGTCACTCATGGGCCGTAAATGCTGCGTATGAAGGAAATCAAAAGAAGGCTGAAAGTTTAAATAAAGTTTCACAGTCATGGCCGTGAATCCATCACGGACCATGAGTATTATTTTGCCAAAGGGACTAAAGTCATAAAAACATTCATGCCCACACCCGTGAACGACTCACAGGCTGTGAAGATCCAGTTTTAAGCGTTACGGGCAGAAGTTAGTGTTCATGCCCACACTCATAAATCGTGATCTCTCCACCTCCAGCGAGTGTTTTCCAACAATCTTCCATACGATTTGATCTGGATTTCCTCAAAATTGTTGGACATTCACAGGGACGAGGGTTTCGCCGCCAGCGCTTGATTTCAGCCTGATTTCTTCGAGATTAGTGAGCAAATTCTTCCCTAGAGTACTCTTTGGTTTCTCTACTAGATTTTCATGCTTTAGCATCAATTTGGAGCCAAGTTTACATGATTACTAAGTGAGATTTTTGCAAAATTGTGGATGGGTGATTTTCTGGATACTATAGCATCATGTTTTTACAAAAATTTCTTATATTTGTGTTGATTTGTTGAGAGATTATGGTACCAAGAAGAATTGTGAGGTCTAGACCCTATGGGGCCGTGAGGAAGAGTAGATACATCAGTCCAGCCCCACATTTCATATATAGGATGGTACACAAAGTTTTGCCCCATTGTTTTGAGCGTATAGTTTACACTGACTCGAAGCCTGAGATTCAGACGAGCACGTTCTTCACCTCCTGCGTTTATTCCCTATCCATGACAGATCAGATACAGGAGTAGGGATCAGGAGAGGAGATACAGGGCTATGTCCACTAGGGGTGTTCTCAGCACCAGATACTAGGACGACCAGACCCTTCAGACCCCGGGATTGTTCGATGACATCCAGTGGATGTTCTCGAACATAGGGTGGTAGGACTTCTATCAGTAGAGGCATCTGACATATGTTCAACTCACTTTGGAGTTCTTCAGTTATGTCCAGATATCATTGTATAACTATGATGACAGAGACACTAGACGTATTTCATTCTGGTTGGGGAACTAGGATCACGTACTTACCTTGGACCAGCTGGGTCACATATTTGGGTTCCCCGCGGATGTGACGCGACACCATCCTCGTGAGTATACTGATCGAACATTTTGGCAGCAGATTTCTGGAGAGACCAATTTTGACCCCAAGACTTCCAGAGCTACCTATCTATCATATCCAGTGCTCAGATATACCCATCGGATTTTTGCACACACCATCTTCAGTCGTGCGGAGAGCGACGGGATGGTCAGAGCTTCAGAGCTATTCTTCTTATGGACCATGCTCACTGGATTCCGTGTCAGCACCCCATTCTACCTCGTGAAGCAGATTCAAAAGGTGGCTAAGGCGCGGAAGGGAGTTCTTGTGATGGGTGGTCAAGTTACCACTATTGCCCTTGCCCTCAGTATTGACCCTTTGGGGTTGAACGAGGCTAAGGGCAATCCTAGACTAGTCATGGATGCATGTATCATCATCAAGATGATTACGAGGATTGATAGCTCATATCATCTTATTTTCAGGCTTTCAGAAGCCACCTTGAGGCTGCCGAACATGAACCGTACTGGATCGTGGATCCCACATGAGGTGGGGGAGGTCCTAGTAAGGCAGCCTCACCTCCATCATCACCGCCGAGGACTTTAGCACCTACTCCTCCAGTCGAGCCATCTACCGCTGCTGGACCATCTTCATCAACCGGCCCATCTACTTCAGCACCGACGGACCCTTCTCTACATCAGATTCGGGCTAAGTAGCGGAGGATGCGCGATGACATATCGCGCTTGGAGCAGGGGCAGGCGGGAGCACTAGAATCTCTACGCACGATAGAGGAGCTTCTACAATAGTGTCTCCCTGGATCATCAAAAAAGCCTACTGGAGATGATGAGGAGGAGGACTCCAAGGACACAGAGACGGATTGATATGTTTTGTGAGTATCTCTACTATTTTTATTTGTTTTTATGCATTGAGTACTATTGTTTGTTATTCTCTAGTGATATCTCATATGCATCTTTCTTTTGAGCAAGAGTTGATAGAGATTGAGGCTGATGCAGCGCACACATATTTTTCTATGTTTTATTTATGTGCGTGTGTTGTATTTTAGTATTCTGTGATTGATGTTGGGTTTATACACGATAGTTGATATTCTGGATGTTATTATATATACATGATATTAGGATTTTGGATGCGATACATGGTCTGTTTGATACGGTATTGCATATATTTATTGATTACCATGTATCTGTGATATTCTGTGATGATTTGTGATGCTGTGGTGATGTTTTGTGTAGTTTTTGAATGATTTTCATATTGGTTTTGATATTGAGATGAATAGTGTTTTTCAAAATGGTAAATGTGATTTGGTTGATGAAATGTGACGGTATTTTATATTTGAGACTTGTTTGCAATGTAAAATGATGATATCTAAGATATAATATAGTTTCTGGATTTTTCTGAGTCACGTTTGCATGTTTTAATACAATTGCATAGGGATTCGCTCATATTATAAAGGGAACTCTTGCAAAAAAAATTTTGAAATCGGTCATAACTTGATTTAATGATTATGCATATGCAACAATTTAAGTCTAGGGTGTTTCCATGTATTTTGCTTTTATTCAAGCTTTATAGGTATGTATTTTAAATATTTATGATTTTTAAGGATAATCGAATTTGTTTTATCCTTAGTTCTAGACTTAGGAAACATTTTGAGTATTTGATTTGATGACTTAGGGAATTTATGAAATTTCATGTAGACTTAAATTGTTGAGTAAATTCAATTCTGGTATTGATAAAATATATATGTGAATTGTTATACGTTCATGCGACACGTGCATAGTAGAATTTACTTGAACTTTAATTTATATATGTTTTCCTTGATGAAGAACTTTTTATGAATAGAAAATTAGTAATATTTTTTAACTAAGATTTGCTCCAACTCCTCTGGTTGAAGGATCTGAGGTCATGAGTTATACTATACCATGAATTGGTATACTTTAAGTCTATTGCAATCAAGTAATAGAGGGAAAATTTTAAAAATAAATATTTATTCCTCATGCAGAAAGATCGATAATGATTTAAATATCACTGGCCGGCTTTCTCAAAGATAAAAAAAAGGAAGAAAAAGAGAAAGTTGTAGGTTAAGTGAACAACTTTGCTGACTTTATGATTGAGACTATGAGTTAAATTATACTACTATGCGATATATTTTAAACAATATTATGATGCTAACAGGAAAGGGCGCATAACCGTTTAAAGACTAAATTGCTTTAAAAATCTCTTATTTTTAACATCACTGAAATTCTTGAAATAGAAATTTTATCTATTAAGTGAAGTGGATTTATTAAGGTGAGAGTATTTGATACTTAGTAAGTGAAGATTGAATGATATGACATGAATTATGATTTTTATCTTTCTTGGATTGTAAACTCTTGAGAATTTATTTCTATTATGATTTTTCTTAAATTACTTAGGTTCTGAAAGATTGATTGCATAAATTATGGACTAAGGACATTATTAAGGGAAAATAAATGAGTGCTCATTATCTTTATATTCTCCATACATATTAGAATATTGCTGAGAACAAGCAAAACTTTAAATCTAGAGTATTTTGATGAGTTGCATTTGCATCATATTTTTGCCTATATTTTATATAATATTTAGGCCTAATTGTATGATTTTATACTAATTTTTAGTGTTTTTACTTCCTTTGGTATGAAATCTTCACTTTTCTTGGTTTTAATGAAAATGCAAGTAAAATGGCATAAAAATAATGGATTTTGCAAGTTTTGAAGTCATAGCATGGTTCCCGAGGAAATTACGAAGTCGCACGTCAAATTTAGCGAAAAACGAGAGTTAGACGCAAGATTCACAGTCACAACCATGAGTTTTTCATAGGCCGTGAGTTTTACGTTCAAAGGGGAGTTTTGTAGCTAAGTATAGAAATTCACATAAAGTTTCATGGTCGAGGCCGTGAATCCTTCACAGACCGTGAGTTTTTTTGTGTACATGGACAAAATAACATAGAAACTTTCACGGCCATAGCCGTGAACAGTTTATGGGCCGTGAGTTTTTCTGCCTCTTTCGGTTTTTCACTCAATTCGGCCTCGAATCGAGTCATAATTGAACCAAACATTCCAGAATTCTTCTTTGATGGGTTCTAAACCGATTGAACCATAAAAGGAAGGATTTTTGGAGGGTTTAAGAGACTTTTATGGACGAGAAGAGTCAGAGGTGCGGCTAGGGCGAAAATCAACTTCTAGGTGAAATTCGAGTAGAAAGATCACACAAAGAAAGAATTGGACACTCCATCTTCATCTCCAAATCAAGGGGAAGCGTTTCTAATTACTTGTCTAGTGATTTCTTGTATTTTTATTAGGATTTCATGCTATGTTCATCAATAAACATGTTTTTTTCTATGAACATGAGCGAGTAAATTTATTTTTGGGATTAGGGATGTAGCCCACTGGCGATTTATGAATTAAATTTTATATTTTTATCTTTGTTAAGATATTTTATAGAGTTGATTTGAATAGAAGTGAATTTATTTACGTAATTTACTCTGGCCAAGTATGTTTACATCATAGACATCGCGAGAAGGACTAAGAGATGAATTGCGACATCGGATCTATTCTTTTCAAACCTACGAATCCAATCACGAGAGTAGTTTGGGTTCGTTTGAAGGATTTCATAGGTTTTCATAGAGCTTAAAGGGCCTAGTTGCGTTAAATATTACAAGAGTAGGGAATTAGCGTAATTAGGTACCGGATTACGCTTCAGGAGGAGGTAATTTATACCTTAAAAAAATATCCTTTTCAACACTATAATTTTCTGTTCAAGGATTTATTTTTATTAAAATTCATAGTCATCGGCGTGATGAACCCAAGTCCCGACCTTTTTAAAATTGATTTTTGCCTAAAAATGCTACTTTTGCTGCTTTTTGTACTTAGAGTTCCACACGAAACTACAAATTGATCCGTCTAGACATAAATAATTCATGTAATCGGTACTTGACCGCCAAATCCTCATTGGGAATGATCTTATTTTTATTACTTCAATAAAGTTGTGCACTTACAGCAGCATTAGCCACTCAAAAGATATTGCATAGTGAGTTGAAGATTTCTACTCACCTAAGTGATGGGGGACGTGGGAAATACTAGTCCACAACAAGAAAGGGCACAAATTTCGACAAGCACAGAGGGCGTGCATAGTGACACTGAGGCCTAGTTTATAGAGCAAGGGGTTGAGAAAGACAAAGTGTTTCCATGGTGCGCATTGGTGTGTTGAGGGCTGGTGGATTCGTACATCCACGCCATCACTTCTCGAATATTTCTGTTGCGAAAAATTTGGTGTGCGACAACAAAAGCAACATCTAAGATGTCGCTATGTGGATACCATAGAGGGTGGACAAGTGTGTGTGTCTGAATCCTTTTTGTTGTCACCTCCCGATCATGTTGTACGGATAAATTCTATTCATGTTTGTTTTGTTCTCCTTATCTTACATAGATCCTCTAGAAAAGGAATAGATTTTGGGTAAAGCCTTCTACTATACAATTGTGCAAAAATTTAAATTTTCTCTGTGATTCTTCAACGATTAGAATCTAGTAAAATTCAGAAGATCTAATGCTATGGGGTGCTTCCTAATGATAACACAAAGTTGCTCGTCAAATTTTATACTAATTGAAGCACCCTTGAAGAATTACAGTTATGGTTCATAGAAAAGCACAAAAAGAATCACAACTAGCTCGTGATGGTGCTTATAGATGTGACAATCTCAGCCCATGAATCCCATGAAAGCACAAGAAGAGTTATAGCCAGCCTATGATGGTGATCATGGTCGTGATAGTCTCTACCCATGGATCATAGGAAAGAATAAAGATAATTTGGCTAGTCTGTGACCCGTCATAACCATGATAGTGTCCGCTAGGCTCAATTCCTCTCCGATTTTCCATTTTGGAGATTTTTCATAGAAGGAAACTTGGAATCAATAAAAAAAGAATCTTTAATATAAAGGAGGGAATGGAGGGGCGATTTTTAGTGATTTTAGGTAGACGAATAGAATGCAAGCGGTGCCTAGAAGGAATGGAAGAACGTGAATGGCATTGTAACCTGCTAGAACAACTTCGGGAGGCTACTTCTTGCAAAATTGAATACACTGGTTCAAGTTGAGTTTATTGTAGCGAGTGGTCTAAATTGTTGCAGTCACTACTTCGGTTCACTACGACACACTTGCATTTGCAGTTCAGTAGGTGATGGCGAATGTTGACGATGGCAAAAGCGGATGTCAACGACAATAGGAACAATAAGGTTGACAAGATGACAACTACAGCAACAACTACCAAATTGGCAATGAGGCAGATTAGCTGCAACGCATAGCTAAAAATCGTGGCAAGCAACATTTTCAGTTGTGTTTGCTCTGTTGGAGACATGACTATCAGTGGTAGCATTTTCTGTCACGACTCAGCACAACAAGATGAATCATACAGAACAGTCTCGAGTAGGGTCAGTTAGCAAACCTTGACAGTTGTGTAGTTTCGTAGGGCTATAGCAACAGGGTTGTGTAGTCTCATGACTACTGGCTATAATGGGAACAACGATGATAGCAACTCTGTGCAGCAGCTCGGGTAGCGCACTATGCGGCGATTGCTTCTTAATGTTGTAGCGACTAGCCAAGTTACATCTTATGGAGTGGTCAACGGTTGCGAGGGTTCATGTGGTGAAAAATGGAGCCATTTTATGGCTATGCATCAATTTTCTAGCTCATTTAACAAACTAAGCATTGGTTCAATGTTTTAGGGCTCGTTTTTTAGTTTTGACCCCAGTTGCGCGGGTTCCACTAGGAGCTCAAGCATTTTTTGTTTTGCAACTTTTACTCTATTTTAAAATTTATCATTATTATTTTACCCATTTAATTTTATTATAAATTTAATATTTTGTATCACACAACCATTAATATCAATAGTTTGATTATTTTGGCATTTACTCTCCATCAACAATAATATATTTTTTTAATATATATATATATATATATATATATAAAAAACTCAAATTATAAGAGATGATGGAGATGATATAAGCTAAACGATGATGATAAATGGAATAATTATTCACAAACAAGTTCGGTATTTAATTTGTAAACAAAGATCGTAAATTATTTATCCTCAAGTTTGTTTACAAACACATGCAGTTTTCAATACTTATTACATGTCTACTTTTATTTCAATAATGTAATTAAATATTTTAATTGCACATATTTATGTCTATAACATTAAATATCAATTAATTAATCACGTTTAGTCAAGTTTGACAAGATAATTTAAAAGTAATACATCTGTGGGGTCAAAAAATATTATATTAAAAAAATATAATATGAATATTTTTAAATTTATCTTAAATTAATAAGGCTTTTTGTTTAATGAGTTCTGCCTTTTAATGAGCGCAAGCACTCATTGTTAATTATCCATAAAATTAGAGAATCATTGATTAAGAGATCTATACTATAAAGTAAAAGAAGAGAAAATAGTCAAACAATATTATTCATTGACATGATGAGAATACATGATTTGACACGATGCATAAATGATAGAAGAAAGGAGCTTTTATCAATTTGGGCACTTTGTATTCGTCAAATATTTCATCTTGCGATGGCTTATTAAATAATATCCGGCCTAGGCAACACAATGTCAGATTGAGGAGCTACGCCCCGATGGTAAACATCGACGTATGCACCTTCCAAAAAATATTCTATCGTAATGCATTAAGGTATGTTAGATATTGAATTTGGAAGATCATCAGGCCTTCATGGCGTATTGGATGATTTGGAAAATATCTGACCTTACGACGTGTTAGATATTTAAATTTAGAAAATTATCCGGCCGCGCGGTGTATTAGATAATTTGATTTGGAAGATCATCCAGCCTTGATGGCATGTTGGATGATTTGGAAAATATCCGGTCTTGCGGCGTATTGGATATTTAAATTTAGAAAAATTACCCGGCCTTGCGGCGTATTGGATATTTAAATTTGGAAAAATTACCCGGCCTTGCGGCTTGTTAGATAATTTTGAATTTAGAAAATATTCGACCTTGCAACTTGTTAGATAATTTTGAATTTGTAAAATATCCGGCCTTGCGGCTTGTTGGATATTGAAATTTGGGAAAATTATCCAGCCTCATGGCTTGTTGGATAATTTTGAATTTAGAAAATATCCGACCTTGCGGCGTGTTGGATATTGAAATTTGGAAAAATTACCCGACCTCATGGCTTGTTGGATAATTTGGGTTTGGAAAAATATCCGGCCTTGCGGCGTATTGGTTATTGAAATTTGAGAAAATTACTCGGCCTCACAGCTTGTTAGATAATTTGGGTTTGGAAAATATCCGGCCTTGCGGCGTGTTAGATATTGAAATTTAGAAAAATTACCCAGCCTCACGGCTTGTTGGATAATTTGGGTTTGGAAATATCTGGCCTTGCAGCGTGTTGGATATTGAAATTTGGGAAAATTACCTGGCCTCACAACTTGTTAGATAATTTAGATTTGGAAAATATTTGGCCTTGTGGCGTATTAGATATTTAAATTTTTAGGGAGAAAATACTTCAGCCTTAACGAACGCAACGCTATATTGAGGAGTTACACCCCGACGATGAACGTCGACGTATGCAACTCTCAAACAATATTTTGTCGCATTGATATAAGGTTTTCAATATATTTGTATTGGCCTATCTTTGGAGTTGGATGCTTTAAATTCAAGTTGACATGATATAGGTTTACATTCATGGTAACGGAACAACTATATCAACTAGGGATGGCAACGGGGCAGGTCGGGATCGAGTTTTGCTATCCCCGACCCGACCCCAACTTCCTCAAACCCATCCCCGACCCCAACCCCAAACCTGACGGGTTTAGAAAACCCGACCCCACACCTGACCCCCGCGGGGAAACCCGACCTCGACCGACCTAAAAAATAAATATATATTATAAATAATATTTTAAAATTAATTTTCATTGCATAATCTTAATATACAAATAAAAAATATTTTATATAAACTACATAATCATTTCTACATAAATAATAATAAAAATAAAAATATTTTGATTGTATATTTATAATTTAAAAGAGGTAAATTTGTCATTTTAATTTTTAGGGCGGGTTCGGGGTGGGTACCGAATTCCCATACTCGACCTTGACCCGACTTTATTCCGTCAGGTTTTCCCCAAACCCGACCCGAGACCCAATCAACTCAGGTTTTTCCCGTTGACTTCGGGTCAGGTCGGGACAGGGATGGGCTTTCTTGCCATCCCTAATATTAGCCTCAGTATTTTATTATTGTTATTTTTTATTTATCCTCTTTTTATCATTATTATTATTATTATTATTATTACTTTATTTATTTTACATTATTATTACTTAACGTTCATCCATGAAAGAGTAAAGTTACTCTTTCGACATTCCTTTTTACTGCATTTGATGAGACTGCGAGGAGGAGCGATGAATGAAGCTCAAGCGATCCCTCTGAACGGCAGTAGCGAACTGATTTCGCCGACGGCGCCGATAGGATGAGTCCTCTGAACGGCGACCGTGTACTGATTTTCACCAGCAGTATTGATAGGATAGGTGTAGACGGAAGAGATGCAGAGGTGGTGAGGGTCTCTTTGAGGACAGCAATTTTGGATAGTCATGTGGAGGGATTCGGAGCTGCATATGTTATAACCTTGATTTTCTTTTTATAATTTTAAATTTTAAAATTTTAGAAATATCAGAATTTGTATTTTTAGAATTTTTGGGATTTTTCTGGAATGTTTGGAAAATTTTTAAGGTTTTAAAATTTGATTTTTTAAAAGAAATTTGATTTGCACTCGCGGGGGCTCAAACCTTCGACGCACAAATCATTTCGCGTGCAACCGAACCACCAGGCTAAATCTTTGTTTCTAATATTAAACCATGCTTCTTTTAATTAACTTAAAGTTGATTTGATTTTTATTTCAAAAAAAAAAAGTTAAACCGCGTCTGCTGGGATTCGAACCCCAGTCGCGCAATCGCAAACGGCTCCGTCTAACCAACGAGCCGAGTTGTGATTTTAATTTAATATCGGATTTGATCTTTTTGTGTTAGCTTTAAAATTTGAATTTGGGGACCGAGTCAACTCGTTGTCTTCCCCACGAATATCGGATATCATTATTAGTAGCTCTTCAAGGGACAAGCTATATCAGAAAGCTATGACACCTCTAAAGTAGTCCCACAATGCCAAGGTAAGCTTGAGGGCTTGACCGACGCATTGAAGATGAAAAAAAGGTGCAGGAGATTAGGTGCTCTAAAAGGATTACAAGCAACCTCAAAAACAAGGAGAAGAGAAGTAGCCCTTCATCTTCTAGCTTAGGTAAATTATGTGACCAAAGTCTAGTTGTCTATTTCTAACACATGGGTATTTTATACTGCAAACATGTCTTGGTGCTCAACAGAAATAGGATGATGTTGACACAGAGAGGCTGACCTATTAGTTGGAGCATATGTTGCTGTCATAGCTGTAGGAGACCTCACTCTCTCTAGGGTCAAGACTTTGTTTAGAACTTCATTATCTCTATGACATATATTTACGGAAAGTTCTATGAGTAACATGAATATAGTATGGATAGAATTGAGTGGTTTTGTACATACCTTTGGCACTGTTGTTCTACCTTATAAAACAAGAATCTCATCCATTGACTCCATGCATATGGATTCATGGATTCAATCTCCTTACAGGAGAGTGAGTCAAGTCAACCTTTTTTTAGAGCTTGATTCGGACGAGCCTTGTTTATTGAGGAAAACAATTGAAGGGTTCTTCACCTTTCACAGGTGGAAGAGTAAGAGACTTATTGGATCTCATGCACTGTAGTGTGTGGACATGTCTAATAAATCAGCCAAAGATAGGGTACTAATCCTTCGCATACATGTCTATGGGATGTGGATGTAGTAAGGAATCCAGCTTGATAAATTCATACAAGGCTTTCTGATTTATTAGAAAGCAATTGAGCCATAGTTTATAACTATTCTATTGAGTATGAAATTTTTTCATAGTTCACTCTTTCTAGAACTCCTCATTGAGAGTGAGTGTCTAGATGGAGATGTCGAGACATGCTTGGCATGATTCGATATAGGATGAGTCATGTAACTCCTTGTTAAAGGTTTTGCAAATAGTTTTCCTTAAACACTGAAAGATGTTTCATCTAAAGTATGTCTCCAGGACTTTGTGGACTAGGAGACGACTTAACCTATTATCAGGATCTAGAGATGTTAGACTTTTAGTCATACATCTAAGTTCTAGAATACTAGAACCAAGATCTGATATATGTGCATATGGGGATCTTTAGAGATACTGCTTCCATGATCCCACAAGAGAGCAACTCAGTTGCTGCTCAGGATGCTATTTTTCTTGGGAAAATTTCTCTTGAAAAAGGCTAGCGGGAGAAAGTTTGACTTGGATATAGTGCAAGGTCAGTCATTTGATGCGCATGGTCAAAGATGGAATCTGAGCCACTAATATAGGTTGTGTAACTTGAGGCTCAGAACACACAAGTTGTACAAGTTGAATGGATTCGTTGGGCTTTGACTTATGGGTAACTCCTAACTCAATGTAGAGAATCTTCATCCTATGGTGCCTGACTGGGAGCTTGATGACATCTCTAGTCTTGTATATCGAGGATATACTGATCATCAAAGATGACATCCCGATCATTCATGCGGTGAATATATGGTTGGGAAGTGTCTTATGATGAATGAATTAGTGGACATAACCTATGAGGTAGGTGTGTGAGAGTTTTTGGATAGGTCCAAGAAACTCCTGGCCTATCCAAAAACTTCTGGTCCTAAGTCAGATAACATACATCGATACTAGTAAGGTTTTCCATGGGAAATTCCTTCTAGAGAGGCTTTGCCTCAATCTCTCCAAGAGGTGCGCTTGATAGGTTCCGCAAGTGTATGATGCTATCGAAGTAATAAAATATCGATCCCACAGGAACTAATGGGAAAGTACTAACTAATCTTAAATTCACTAGCTAGACAATATCAAATTTGGTAAGATTTAAGTGACTAGATTAATTATGTAAGCAGGAGAGGGAACAGCAGAACATGCTCGAGGGGAAATTGGATGATAGGTGAATCAGGATATGGGTTCACCATTTTGACGTCTTATGATGGAATAACCAAACTCCTAAACTATCCTCCTATCTAGTTCAAGGGAATTCGTACCAAAGGTACATGTTGCCCCCTTTCAGCAGTACAACCTAGTGTTCGCTTGGAGCAACCTCCTACTTTCGTGCTACTCTAAGATGAACCCATTGCACACCCGATGAATATAGCTCCCTCCGATAAACCTCCCCTAGTTTCGTAGATCGGTTCAGTGATCTAACCCAAATGGTTCTGATACATAGGTAGCCTCTCGGTCTACCCAGTGTGTCTTAGGCCCCAATAGTCTCAGTCGGGGAGTGTAGGCTCAAGCACTCCCTCTCAGGAGATGCAGGCAGTATACACAATAAAAGTTAGATAAACTCTTAACCCAAATGGTTCCAACATGTATATAGCCTCTCGGCCTACCCGGCGCATCTAAGGTCCAAACACTCACACTCGGGGACTGTAGGCTCAAGCACTCTCTCTCAGGAGATGAAAGCAATGTGCACAATAAGGATTAAGCAAGGATTCAACATTCTTGAAGCATAATTATTCCAAACATAAAACTATCAAGTGTCTTCCCCAAATCCTAATTAATCTTTTAAGCTACAGTATCCATATTCATCACACAAGTACACATAAAGATATGTTCATTCATTCTAAATCTTTATCTATAAGGTCTAGAAAATGAGATTGAAGACTCCCCTAAACCGGATTTGATACTGGAGATGATCAGCCAAGGGCCCTTAGAAGTTCTTTAGGTACTCCAGGCATTGCAAGAATATCTTCAATATTCCCCTACGCAAGTTCCCTTCCAAGCTTTCCCCTTCTTCTCTCATTCTCCAATCTCCAGCTGATTCCTTCCTCCCTTTAGCTTCCTCCTCTTCTCTCCTTTAAATAAGTTAAAGCTTTCCTAAGAACTGATGGTTTCTTCCCTATTGCTGCCAGAAATCAGGTGATTATCCAAAGGATATCCAAGAACCTACAGAAAATCTCTCGCTTGCTTCTCACATAATATCCATCATCATGGAAGTTTTTCCCTCCAAAAGACTTCTCTAGGGCTTTTGATTGAGGGGGAAGAAGTTATCAAGTTGCCCTCCTTCTTCCCCCTTGATTAGGTTAAGGAAAACATGGTTAAATCCTCTGTTTCGAAATAGGTGGGTCCGTGATCATGGGTGTGATTCTGGTCATGATCCGCTCAAGATTGCTCAGTTTCAGCTTCCAGGTGCAGAGGCATATTACAGTCATGATTCCTGATCATGACCCGGTCAGTGATTCTTAATGGTGGCTCTAATCGTTCTGAAAATCTCTGAGTGGATCCTTCTTAATGTTGAAAGGCCTCCTCTAATCTCGAAGTCCTAGAATTTGACTTCTTTTTTATTATTTTGCGTTGAAAAGACAAAAATACCGATGGAGGTTTAGATTCCATAGATGTAAGGTAAATAAGGCAATTATAGAGTGTAAACCATGGAATGGAGATGATTTTGTCAGTAAAATTATACATAAAATGCTATATAAATATGTGGTAACAGTGCTTATGATACATGCTGAGAGAGATGACATGAGTCAAGTCCTAGATACTTTGGTTAAAGGATCGATCATGTATTCAATGGTATGTTATAGACTAGATATGGCTTGTGCCGTGGGCATAACCAAACTGATACCAGGTCCAATCCAATTACGTGGCACCGGATAAGGAGATAGAACATCCTTAGGTTTTGAAAAGAACTAAAGGAGTGGTTCTTGGTCTATAGAGATAGGAAAAGCTTGGTGTATAGGGTTACACTCGACAACTTATCCTGGTCTGACCATCATCGCAACATCAGCTATATGTTTAGTGGTGTTGGAAGCTATGAGAGCTTCATGACATACCACTATAATCTCTGACTGAAGGCAGAGTATGTTGTGGCTTCTGGGAAGCTGTTTGGATATGGGAGTTCTTCATCGAACTTGAAGTGGTTGTATGTGCTTCGGGCTTTAACAGGAGCGACGACATATACAAAAAACTAAGGTTTCACCTAAGATCCAAACACATACTCATGCACATCCACATTATCTTGGTGGACAGAGGTGTTGTCGTTAGATTGCAGATATTGACACCGATACAGTTGATGCCGTGCATTTTAGTAGTAATATTCATAGCTATTTCATGTTAAATCTAGGCTTATTTTAACACTTTTATACTCTTTTAAGGCTTATTTGCTAAAATGCTTCGGAATCTTCACTTTTTGGTGCTTTTGTGAAATTTCAGGTAAAATCACCCTTTTTTGACATATTTTGGAGATTCTAAGACCATAGGACGATTTCTTATACAAAGACGAAGCTATACGTCAAATTTGGGCAAAAACGGAGTTAGCCTGAAAAATACGGCCAGGCGAAGAACCTCACAGAGAGTTTCATGGCCAAGTGATTTCCTTTAGGCTGAAGTTTGCACAGAACAAAGCACAACCAGGTGAACCCCTGGGGTTCACCGCGCTTCTTTCAGCCAGATTTCACAGAACGAATCACGGGCTGGTGAACCCGGCGGGGTTCACCCATGATTCCAACCCAGGCTCACGCGGACCGAGTTCCACTCGGATTTTAGATGATTTCTAACTCGTTTGGCATCCAAATTTGGCAAATGAGGACTCTATGGAAAGTTCTTTCGAAGGAGAACGTAGAGAATATAAAAGCCCTAATTTCATGCCCTAATTAGTGAGTAATCACACGACGAAGCGGTGGGAGCGGAAGAACACGGTGAAAACATGATTCTGGGGTAATTCTCAGAGATTTGATCATCAGAGCGCTTCGATTCAGGATTTGTTTCGGTTTATCTTCTCCTATCCTTTAGAAACTCTTCCTTGTGATCTTCCTATGTTAAAAGAGATATTTTTGAGCGTTTCAATGACGATTGTAGCGTAAACCCTATTTCGGGGCTTGGTTGAAGCCCGTTGATGATTTTAATCTCAAACTTTATTTCAATTTCGTTGTTTGGAATGTATTGTGAGCATATTTTACTTTGACGTGCTTATTCCGTGATTTTACCTTGGCCGAGTATTTTCACGTATTAGCCGTTACGATTCATACCGAGAGGAGGATCACAAGGGTGGAATCTCTTAGTAAAACTTGCGATACCTCGACACGAAAGTGCTTGGTATTCACTCGAGGGTTTCATAATCTGCCATATAACTCATTGGGTTCCTCTTAGAGCGATCCACAACGAGAGTAGGAGGTCGGTCTAAGCCAAATACCGGGGTGTACGCTCGAGAGAGGGCACCTTATACCCTAGGGTTAGATTCCTTGTGCAAAACCAATAATCCAAATAATTAATATCTTTCTTATGCGATTAAGATCATCATCGTGGTGGAAACCAATACAGTCATGATAAGCCCATTGACCGATGCTCTGGCACAGTAGGAGCATGGCTGACTCAACAGTAGGGTCCTAGTGTAAGTGGGAGATTATTGGTGGATATACCCTAGGACCTATGGCTGGTCCGATATGTGTCACATTCATTTGTGATATATGTCCTGCAATTGTCGTTGTTGTGCATTGGGTACATATGCGTCATATGTACATTTGCATATACAATGTCCCTAGAGATAGATTTTATCTAGTCTCAAAGGATTGTCCCCGGTCAAGTGTCATATATTGGGCTAGCTGGTTCTCTAGCATCTTGTTGTGGGCGGCTAAGGCACCCATCCTTGATGTCATATGTTTCATGGCCTCATTCATTCCTTCAAGTTGTTTATTTTGGTTTGCCATAAATGATTCAAATAGAGACTCCATATTTGACTTCTATGGTGGATTATAAGTTCTGGCTTGGAATCCTAGAGCTTGCTTGTAGTTTGCCTGTCATGCTTGTCTTGGTTGCATGGGTTGGGCAGTCCAATAAGAAAAGTTTGGGTGGTTGCGCTATCCTGAGTTATAAGTGTTGGAATATGGATTGTTCATGGGGTTGATATTTCCAACTGCATTAATGTGCTTAGGATGATTTTAGACTAACTGACATTCTACACCTGCTTGACCTACGACTCCACACAACTCACAAGATATAGAGTTAGCATCAACAAAGTTAACTGAGAAAGAATCCATCCTCTTTGTCAAGGAATCTACCTTAGCAGTTAAGGAGATCAAAACATCAATTTCGAACTTACCTGGTTGCCTAGAAGGTGTACCTCTTTCTGATGACCACTGGTGGTGGTTCATTGTCATATCTTCTAAGAGGTTCATGGCATCTTCAACTCCTCGATTCATTAAGGCTCCTCCAGCTGCAGCATCAACAGTGAGCCTTGTGTTGTAGTTCAGTCCATTGTAAAATATATGAACTAACACCCAAGTCTCTATGCCGTGGTGGGGGAACATTCTCTATAACTCCTTGAATCTTTCCCAAGCCTCATACAAAGATTCTTCATCCTTTTGCATAAAGCTCATGATTTGAATCCTCAATTGGATAGTCTTAGAAGGAGAAAAGTACTTGGAGATAAAGGCTTGTGACAGTTTTCCCCATGTCCTTATTGAAGCCGAAGGTATGGTATGTAGTCATGCTCTTGCTTTACCCCTAAGAGAGAAGGGAAATAGCCTCAACCTAATGGCATCAGAAGAAATACCGTTAATTTTCAAAGTATCACATGACACGTGCCGCAAGTGCACGATAATCTCACAGTAATATATAAGATTGTCGATCCCATAGGGAACAAGGTTAATTACTAGGAAATCTAAGTTTCAATACCTAAGCGGTTCGAGATGTGGTTTTGAAAGCAGTAAATGAGAATAAGAAGTCAATCACAATGATACAAAAGATGTCTATAAGAGAGATATTGGGACTTCGGTATCCACCACGCTGATGAATCTATCTAAATTAAAACCTATCTGATATATGAGTTCATAATATTGGAAAAGGAATCTCTCCACAAGTACAGGTTGCCCCCTCTCGGTCAGTACAACCTGGTACCTACCTAAAACAACCTCCTACTCTCGCAGTGGATCATTTTAGGTAAATCTGTTGGGCTCTATGAAAGATTATGTTACCCTCGAGCGAATTCTAACAACTCTCGTGTTAGAAGTTCGCAAGCTTTACTTAGGGAATCCGCCAACACAATCCTTCTCTCAGTCAGGATTGTGTCAACTAACACACAATACTACGTGACCAAGGCAATATCATGAATTAACAACTACTAAGTAAAATATGCTCATATGAATCCCAAAAAATAACAGAACAAGTTCAAATCATGCGATAGAAAACATTAGCGGGCTTCAACCGAGTCCCAAAAAGGGTTTTATGCTACAATATTCATGAAAGCTCGCATAAATCTCTCTAAAAGATCAGGAAAATTACAACTAAACGTTTTGTAGAGGAAAGAGAAGATGAACCGAATGTAATCTCCAGAAATCGTGAAGGTCCATCGCTCTAATCTCTCAAAATCGCCTCCGAAAGCTTTGTCGCCTATTCCATTCGCCCTAGCCACTTCGTGCTCCGATTCCTCCCTGATTTGGCAACAAGAAAGAGAGCTTTTATATTCCTTTGATTCGCCTCTCTCTTAGCTTCCTAAAACATATTTTCTTGCCTTTTTTGGATTTTTCTTAAGCCCGAAATTGAAAGAAAACTAAATAGAACTCGAACTTATAATCGCGATCATGAGTGAACACCAACACATTCACCCGCCCATGAAGTATTCTGTGAAGTTCTGCAAGGTAAGAATCATAGGTGAACACCTCCGTGTTCACCAAGCCGTGAAGCATTCTGTTCATTTCTGTAGAAATAGTCTTCAATGGATTCATGGCTGAACACCAAAATCTTTGGTTGGTCGTGAAGTGTTTTGTGGGTTTCTGACTTACTTGCAAATCACAGGTGAACACGGGCATGTTCACCTGGCCGTGATTTCCAAATGAACTCCGTTTGAACCCAAATTTTCTGTGCAGCTTTGTCTTCTCATAAGAAATCACCCCATAACTTTGAAATCTTCAAAAGGCTCTAAAAATGATTGATTTTACCTAAAATTGCATAGAGATGAGAAAAAAGTGAAGATTCTGAAACAAACAAGTATAAAAAAGCCTAAAGGAAGCATAGAAACATTGAAATTAGCCTAGATTTGAGATAAAATAGCACTAGAAATAACTATCAGAATGCAAGGCATCAAATACTCCCAGACTTAAATCTTTGTTTGTCCTCAAGTAATAAACTAAGATGAAATGCATGATAGGTGGGAAAGTAATTATTCAGGTTGAAAACATACGACCAAATTAGATCGTATCTATGAGTAATCCATTATCTAGACAAAAGAAATCCAATAATTAGATGTTTAATATGTTCAGCAGTTAGATTCCACAATTTTTAGAAGTAAAAGAATTTCAGCTAATGGCATACAATAATCTCTATCAAGCATACACATTACTTATGCAAATCCAATTCATCCAACATCTACTTGTTGGGTTGGACACAAATGTATTATTGGGGAAGCATGCTCTAGTGACCAAGTTCAGAATCAAAACTAATGGTGATAATAGACTTCAACTCCTAATCTTAGGTACCACAGTCAATTTTTTGCAGTGCCAAGTAGAGGAGTCTCTCTTAGATTTTAACTCATATCCTTAGGTACCATTGCCAATTTTTTTTGCAGTGCCAAGTAGAGGAGTCTAAGAATGTTTTTTTTAACATGGTAAATAATGATAGAGCAATTCATCACATATGTAGTCCCCCCCCCCCCCCCCCTAACAAGAGATAAGGACTCAAGGAACAAATAAGTAAATGTGTATTTTAATATGAAATCACATGTATACTACCAGCATATCTTCATTGAACATTCACAGAAGTATTTGACCCACTAATGAACAGTCTCAAGCATCTTAATCAAAAGATTCCAAAATCATAGAACAAACGGACATGATCATAGAGTATTTTATAATTGGATGATGCATTCAACAAATCTTAATTATTTCAAACCAAGCATGATTAAACAACAGAGAAGTAATAAGAAGATGGAGGTAGAGTTGTGAATGCACCATGAATCACATATCAAGGTGAGTCAAAGATAATGCTTGAACCGCATCATCTCAAGGTAATAGACGAAAGCAGTAGATACATCCATAGCTCATTCAAGTTCGTATAAGCATGAGAGAAGTAACTCAACCACATAATAACACAATGAGATAGTAGCATCACACGATACTAGCATAGCACATGGAAATAAATCCAAATATCATACATCCAAGTCAGGGGGCCAGAAGATGGGACCAGGCCCTCGAATGGTAGCATATATGAACAATGCCAAATAAATGTCCACACAGTCAAAGCAAGTCAAATAGGAGTACAAAGATAGCAAGTCAAATAGGAAACATCAGAACAACCAGAAATAAGAAACCAGAAAGGAGACATCTCACCCACTCTGAATGTCACATAGTCCTCTATGCAAAAGCCATGTATGTGAGAGGAGTGGGTGGGAGGCCGGGCGTCTGGAGACTCACTTCTTCCTACGCGGTCGAGAGCCTTGAGCTTTGGAGCTCTTGCCCTTGCCACAGTATGAGAAATCAGGTTGATCCTCCTCCGAGGAGTCAGTCACCCGTTCCATGTTCTCAGCAGAAAGAAAAGCCAACCTCTCATCCATGGAAGATAACTTCTCCCATACAGCATTAACTATTAGGGAATACTGGGTGTAATTTAAAATTTTGCAGTCCAAGGACGCAACGGAAGACACATTACACCCGAAACATATTCCTTCACTAAGGATCCATGCGAGAGAGATAACACAAGGATGTGTTAGGGATAGTACCTCTTTTTCTCACTAGGATGATGATGCCAAGTTGAAGACAATCAAGCGCTCGTCCTCTACAAGTATCCACGCGTCGACCTTCTCAACGTTGCTTCCTTCCACACTTGGTGCTAGCCTCGGGAAGAGAAGATCACCTCTTTGATTCTCCTTCTTCTTCTTCCTTTGCTCTTCACGCTGATGACTCTAAATTTCATAGCATATTTCTTGCTAATTCCATTGTACTTTTGGGTCATAATCATGCTCATTTGCTTATTTTTATGCCTTATTTATCAAATGTTTTGGAATCTACACTTTTCTTGGTTTTTGATCAATTTCAAGTAAAAAGGCATCATTTTCATGGGTTTTCAAGCAATTTCAATACATGGACAAATTCTAATCATCAAGAGGTGACTACACATCGAATTTCACACCAAATTGGACTTCACAAAGAAATTACGGTAGTGTCGTAAGGAATATTACGATCGTAATCTGCAAATAACGACACCAAATTCTGCTACCGTATTCTTCGAAGAATTTTTGTCCAAGCAAAGATTACGGCACTGCCGTAATACTATTTATGGTGCCGTAATGTCGGGTTGTTTTAATACAGAGACTTTTGAGGTGATTACGGCACTGCCGTAATGTTCTTCACGGTGCCATAATGTCGAGCCGTTTTCATACAGAGACTTTTGAGAAGATTACGGCACGGCCATAATACATTTTACAGTACTGTAATTTCGGGCCGCTTTCTTACAGAAAATTCTAAGACAATTACGGCACTACCGTAACATTCTTTATGGTACTGTAATTTCAACCCAGGATTGCCGCGTTACCCGATTCTTCCGCTGTTACTGTTCATGAACGCTTACGAAGACGATTTCTTGAGTTTTAGGCCACCATTTTAAGATTCGTAAAAAGGGGACTGAGGAGGGAGAAGAGAAGGGGATGTTCGAAGCAAAAGGCCCAATTTGAATCAATCATCGGGGGAGAATTGGAGAGAATCACTGTCGCCCTTGGGTTCGTCACCGGGAAGCGTACAGACCACCATCGACCATGAAAATTAAGAGGAAGCTTCGCTTGAAGGAGGAAGGACACAAAAAAGTTTCAAAGTGAAAGGAGACCGATTGCGGGAGAAATCAATGAAAACAAGGGCGCCTCTACTATTCATCGCGTTTCTTGGCTAAATTACGGGCTGCCCTGTTTAGTAACCTTATCTCTACTCTTTTAGTTTCTGATCCCTCTAAACAATGTTTTATTGTAATTCTTCAATCATGCTAGTTTAAACCTCTTTGGGACAAGGGGGTGTAGACTTCTTAATTTCTTAATGACAGGATGATCTTTATTTCATTAGGATGCTTTTGATATGATAATTTTACTTAAGTGATTTACGTCTTTAATCTTTTCTTGTTTCAATCATTAGCATGTGTTAGAGTTTTGTGATATGGACTGAAAAGTGATTTGTAAAACTTGGAACTCTAAAGTTGGAGTTTAGGAACTCATCGTAAGAAATTAGTTGTGTTCTTATCTCAAGATTTTAGAAGTTTATTGACTTGTTGATAGACTGATCTAGAAAATATTACTGTTTTAAACATGAAAATATGCTAGACATAGATATTGGATTGTTAGAAACCCTTAAGTAAAACTAGTGGAACTGGGGTATGAGAATACTTAGTTTCATTCGAGATTTTGATATCGGGATCGAATGCACGAGAGTGATTCTTAAATCTCTATATCAAGGTTTGCTTTTCTATAAACATAGAATAAATCTGTGCGAGAGTGAGAATTATTCTATGCAAATCGTCTGCGTGAGAGTGAGATGATTTCTTATTAAAGCAAATTTCATCTTTATCATATTAAGAATAAACTGATGAGTGTTTAATTATATCTGGTCATTGAAATTAAGATGGTTGAACCCCTAGTCCCAATTCTTTCCCTTTGATATTTAGTAAACTTTCTGATCCTTTGCTTACATCATATTTAGTTTGCTTAGCTAGTGAGAAATCAATCCTTTGGTACTTAACAACGAGGTCTCTGTGGTTCGATAACTTTTTATTACTTCGAGTATCTGTGCACTTGCGGACACAACACACGCCAACAAGTCTTCTTGCTTGAAGACTTTCGGCTAGGGGTGGGCAATCGGTTTTTACCGAAACCGATTATGCCGATTAAAATTTACCGATTAAAAATTTATCTATTTTTTAAAAACCGATACCAAACCGATTAAATAATTTACCGAATTTATACTGAACCGAATTTACCGATTGGTTTTCAGTAAATTTGGTAAATTACCGAATATATACCATTAGCTTTTGTTTAGGTGTAGTGAAATTTCTGAGCTTTAATTTGATCTTCACTTTCGGTTTGTTACTTTGTTTATATTGGCTGAGCAAATAATGATTCATCAATGTGTTGATGGCAGGTTGACGATTATGATTATCTCATTGGAGAAGATGGAATGGCATTGGCCAGGCAAATGTTCCCCAATCACTAGAAAGGGAAGAATAGACTCTACTGTAGTACTATGCCAGGATAGCAAGAAGAGGAATTCATGGGTCTGCAGAGGATGCTGACTATATTTCTAATGATATTGCTTGTGACTATCACACTCAAAAGCCTTCCCTACATCTCAAATAATAAGTAGGGACTGTGGCAGTATTTCCATGTAAAATAAATCCATATTATTTAAATATAGTTTATGGACCTTGAATTTAATTAGGATTTAGGAGGACAAACAAAAAATTAACAAAAAAAGTAAAATAGAAATGATAATTTGTTTTAATCTTTTTGCATGCACTCATACGTGCTGATCGTCCATGTAAATTGTGCACAAATCCGCTTCATGTCCATGCACTGCACATCTTTTGGGGACAAAATAATGCGAGCCTGTAGACAAAATCATGTCCAGAAGAAAACAATAATACAACAAACAAGCTAAACTATGTGTTTATTTCTGTTCAAACTTCAAAGACCATTCGTCATTATGTTGCACAGTGTCTATGTGGACCGGATACAACAAACAAGCTAAACTATGTATGCGAGCCTGTGAACTTAGAGCTGCTGCATAGATGCTTTCAAGATAGGCAAGGACTATTACTATTGGAATATGGTACATTGCTAAATGCTACCAGCCTTCACTCATCTTACGTAACTAACATTAGAACATTAGAAGTTTAGAACATATAATCTCAGAAGAGCTCCTATAAACTTAGAAGAGCTCCCCTTGCAAACATTAGAACATATAATCTAAGTATCTAACTGATGAAATCTCATCTTACGTAACTCAGAGTTCACTCAAAAAACCCTAAATAAAATCTTACTTTTAGTTTGAGTGCTACGAAAGAGTGATGAGTCTTCGAATAGATGATCACGGAGTTGCGGACCACAGAGGATTGGAGGAAGATCGAAGATCAAGATGATGAAGAATAGACGATCACGGACGCTGAACACCAGTTAGAATCGTCAATGCCAGTCGCCATTGCAGCGTTGCCACTTGCTAGTCGCAGTCACCAGTCGCCAGTCGCCTTTTAGTTTTAGTCGAGTAAAGAGTCACGAGTTTAAGTTTAGGGTTACGACTTATGGTCCTTATTAGTTATTACGGAATACGGGAATAGAGGAATAGTGGTCATTGTGGAATACGGGTGACGGGTGATGAGTCGACTTCGGAGTTCGAAATAGTGGAACAGGAAATGTGGGGTGAGTTGGGTGACTGGGTGACGCCGTGAGGCCCGTGACGAGTCTTCGGTAATTATTTTTAATCGGTAACTGATGAGGCATGTATTTGATTCAACCAAGGAATATATATCGGTATAATCGGTATTTTACCAAACCAAAAATTTTTTACCGATACCGAAACCGATTACCGATTATATAAAATATGTTTACCTATACCGATACCGATACCGATTTTACTGAACCGAATTTACCGAACTTTTCAGTAAATCAGTAAAAACCGAATATACCGAAACCGATGCCCACCCCTACTTTCGGCCAACAAAGAAGAAGATGAGGAAGGTGGCGCAACACAAGAAGAAGAGGGCGGCTAGGGCTTCAAAGCTCGTGCAACTTGTTGGTGGAAGTTGCCTTGCCTTGAGATGAAATTCTGCACACTTGAGAGGGGCGCATACCCCTTTATTTTATAGCCAAGCAGCCCCTTACTTTCCTTCTTTGATCTTGGCACAATTCCTCCAAGGAATTGCCGCAAGAGATCAGCCACCGCCCCTCTTGAATTGGCACAATCATGAAGTTAGGAAACAATCTATCTTCTTGCCTTATCAAGAGAGGGAGTTTGAGTTCTATTCTTATTTAGACTTTCCATATGTGATTGGCGCATCTCTTGCTTGAATTAATCAAGCTATACACTCCCACATACTAGCCTCCTTGCATCCAAGTGGTTTCCAACTATGGAAACCGAATTCCATAAGGATTTATTCATGGCATTGGCGCAAAGTCCATGCATGGCATTATGCCATGCGCCAATCATGAATCCTACGCCCATTAGGACTCCAACTTACCACAATTAGATTTAATCCACAATTCCTAATTGAATTTGGATTTCAATACTAATTAGGCCCATGAATTTAAATCCTTATTGGATTAGGATTTGCGCCCAATCACTATGGGCCTAATCCAAATCCAATTCTCATTAGGATTTGAATCCTAGTTGGATTAGGATTTGCGCCCAACCACTATGGGCCTAATCTAAATCCAATTCTCATTAGAATTTGAATCCTAATTGGATTAGGATTCTAACTCCTAGTAGAATTAGGATTCCAACTCCTAATTAGATTAGGATTCCAACTCCTGGTTGTATTAGGATTCCAATTCCTAATAGGATTAGGATTCCAACTTCTAGTTGGATTAAGATTCCAATTCCTAATAGGATTGGGATTTCAACTCCTAATTAAATTAGGATTCCAATTCCTAATATGGTTTATAATCCCAAGTCCAAGTCCAACCCCTATACAGAGTACAAACTTGACCAGGATATATATAAACCCATGATTCGCAATTGGACTCAGATTCAACCATGAATTTGTCATGGACTCATAATCAGAAAGAACTCAAATATATTCCAAGATATCCAGATCAAAATACAATGTCAAGAGTCTATTGCTTGTGACCCCGTAGGATCCATATGACAATGGCAATGATCATAAAACATCATAAGTAGTTAGAGGTATCTAGCAACACATCACTACTACCCATGTCATAGGACTTAAGTCATATGACAACAACTCCCTAACAAGCAACGAGGATTCCCATGCATTCTAGATCTCTTTGCCTGAACTGATGTCCCGCCATTGGATTAGTCTCATATTTATTAATCCAATCTATTGGTTATGACTCAAATAGTATGGCGATACATTCCTGTCATGCACCAATGAGGTGGGGTGCCCCAAAGTGGATATCATGTTTCCAATTAAGGAAAGGGCAAATCCTACTATTGGTCATCCATATCTCCATATGACTTATGATATGCCCAATGACAATCGTTTTGATCACCCATTTATAGAGAGATGTAAGACTGTATCAAAACACATCCATCATCACATCTAGACATGAATACCTCAAGTCTAAGGATCAATGTAAACCTCTTGCATGTGAGATTGACCTGTTGACTAGACAAGTCAATCATCACGGTGGGTCACTCCAGTGCAACTAATGCTGAAGCACTTGTATGTCTGCGTTACTGCGGCTTGCACTTAACCAGCCCATACACCAGTCTCACATACACTAAAGTTGTCCCTTATCGGCTGGGATTACTATGAGAATGGATCCAACCAAACTCCTGGGACATTATTTATGCAATTCAATACATCAACGTAGGTAAAATAATCTACATAATAACGACCATGCCTTTATCAATTATATCAATTATATCAAAGTACATTCAAATAATGCCGGACCATGTTCATATATTGGTCTGTAGGGCATAAACACTAACAATCTCCCACTTGCACTAAGACCAAGGGCAACTGGATTCATTCAGTCCCATGTCTCTAGTATGACTTATTTATCTTCCGCTATGCCAGAAGCTATGTCAATGGGTCTTCCAAACTGCTATCTGTGTTTATTTTACAAATTTAAACATCATCTTTATCAATGATTTCTTAGATCAGATGATATTGCTGCAGTACATACTTGAGTGCTAAGTTCCTTTGCTTGTGATATGACTCCAGCAAAAATTATACTGGACCATCAAGCACTAGGGACTAAATCAAGTTCAAGTGAATGAAGCTGCTTCCTTGGCTGCCACAAGAAGCTGCAATGTACTCAGCCTTAATTGTAGAATTTGCCACTGTAGTTTGCATAAAGCTCTTCCAGCATACAACACTACAACGAGGCAAAATGCAAATCCTGGCTGTGAACGATAGTCATTAGATTGGAACGAAGTATTAGTGCACCCCTATACACAAAGTTCTTCCTGTCTATTACAAACTAGACCTCAATTCTTTGTACTTCCCAAGTATTTAAGGATTGTTTTCATAGCTATCCACTGTTGAACATTAGGATCTGATTGGAACTTATTGGCGATGCTCCAAGCATTCGCCACATATAGTCTTGTGCATGTTGCACAAAACATGATCTATCTTATACCCAATGTATTAGGATTATAGACTCATGTTACTACTCTCCTGCTGTGTCAAAGGATATAGCAACTTTAATGGTCTGTTTCTTTGGAGGAGAAGAAAATTAAGAAGAAAAGAAAAATAGATAGAAGAGAAAAGTAAGAAGAAAAGAAAATAATTTTCTCTTTCAAGCCTTATGTTTCTTTGGAAAGAAAATAGGAAAGAAAATTTTATTACTAAAAGAAGATAAATAAAAATATATTTATATTGATAAAATATAATATATATTTGATATAAATACATTTATAATTCATTATGAATTTATAAAATTATCAAAAATTTTGGCAATATCTCACCTATACTATCAATACATGGAACCTATATACATGAGAAATATTAAAACATATCACGAAATGGAAACAAAGATACATCGTCAATAAAAATATAACTACCATCAAAATTTAACAAAGTAAAGTTTAATAATATCAATCATACATCATATTATCAAATCCATTAACCATAGTATCTAATCATCACCAACTAAATATCATCAAAGTAAGTGTAATATCATCAACATCTAACAAAGTGATAATAAAGTATCACCAAAGTACATAACATAATATCATCAACATCTAACAAAGTGCTAATAAAGTATCATACAACAACTCATGCATCTAGCAACTGATTCAAGACTTCAACACGCTTATGCTCTGGAGCTGAGAAGAAGATTTCTGTGTGTTCTTTATTCTTACTAAGTGCAATATATGCACGAACTATTTTGTACTGATTCTCTTTAAACCCATATATTTATGAGAGAACATGATGAAATGTAAACAATGACATTTAGTAGGAAAATAAATAAGTAAAAGTTTAAGTGGACCTGGAATTATTACTTGTTTGACATTACTTCTCGTTGAGAAAAGCAATTGATCAATGTAGAAAGTAGAAATGAACAAGTGTGATCTTCTGATATGTGCTACAAAAGAACTTTGGTGCAAGGGAAAAAGATTATCAAATATGATTAAGGTCAGGCATCCTTGCCGGTAAACAACTTAAAGGGAAATAAAAGAGAAAAAAATGTATATCAGCTTTAGTTAGCAAATTGACTTGAAAAGAGGAAAGAGTAGATACACAGAACGGAGCAAACTGGGCTGCATCCATTGTGCACTAGTACTAAGCTGTACCCATACAAAGTAATTGACTCAAGTGGTAGTCATGATTAGACTGTGGGATAAATGCCCTGTATTCAGAAGACTGGTTACATAATGACTGCAAATATTTTCTTCATAACTGAAAGGTATCAAGGATGTGAAGAGAGAAAAAAGAAATCATATTATGGTATAACTCAAATTCAGAAGTTGATAAATTTTTTTTTTGACAAATTAATACAGCGAAACCAAAGTTGAATCAGTTGATTTGTTTCCAAGTATGTCAAAAAAACCATCAAAGAAACTACCGTATAAATCATGCACTGAAAGAGATTGTCGAATGCTTAAAATACAAATAGATCAACTATAAATGATGCAACAATTGATAAAGGGCATTAAAGAAGTATCATGAAGAGACGAGAGCACAACTCTATGTGCAGTTTGTTGAATGCTTGGTACCTCACTAGCATCAAGTTTTACATGCATGTACAAATTTTTCCAAGAGAGCAAAAAAAAAATTTTTTTTTTCTAGTATCAAGAGTCTTCTGACGAAATAAACTCAGAGATGTGAAGTAAGAATAAATCACTTCTAAAGAGGACAAATTACATCTATTATTTCCATTATTTATATCTGATCTCAATATTGTTTTAGCCAACTTTGAGATAAATTATTTTTTCATGAGTAATTTTAACCTAACAAATTTTCACATACTCCCATTAAGTTAATCTGATATGCTCCGGAAAAAGAGCATTATTTGAATGGAAGATCACTACATCATATCAGTAGAAAGTGGTCATTTTAGTGGTCAAACATTCGTAAAGGAGGCATTTTATCTGGAATGTAGTATCAATCAGAACAACAAGGTTAAATCTAATTATAATATGTAAATAAAATCATGCAAAAGTAAATATGATCTAACTAAAATCAATAAAAAGTAAATCTACATCATCTCAGAGAGGGTTGACGCTTGAGAGAGATGGTAGGAAGAAGAAAACCAAACCCTAGAAATTCAAAAGTAAAAAATTTGAATGATTGAGAGAGAGCTGGTGCTTGAGATCATACCTTGTAGAATCATAGGGCGATGCTTCAAAAGGAGCGGCGTGTGACGGACGAAACTGGAAAGGGGCGGCACTTGATGGACGAACTGCAAAGGGGCGGCGCAGGAGATGCGATCGTAGGTAGCAAAGGGGCGGCGCAGGATCTGCGTGAGAGACAGGAGGGGGATGATGCCCTTCTCCTTTGTTCGCACGAGAGATAGGAGGGAGAAAGGGAGAAAAAAAGGTATGAGGCATGAGAGGCGTGAGAGGCTTTCGTGAGGGAGAGAGCGGCTATTGTGAGCAAGCGATTGGAGTGGCATTGAGTTTTTTCTCCGATTTGTAGAGAAAATTTTTGAGAGAAAAGTCTAGAATATTTCTCTCCAGTTTTCTATTCTTTCATTTTATTTTTTTCAAAGAAACGAGAAAAAAAATCTTCTCTCACTTTTCTCTCCTATTTTCTCTTCACCGAAACAGACCCTAAGAGAGTCAGACCATGTCTTCCTAGAAGGTATCAACTTTTAGAATCATCCAATATGATCCTCTCTAGAAATGTGTTGGATAAACGTAGATTGACTAAAGGGCAATGACTTTCTTGGATCCCTATCTATAGATCCTCATGCCTGAGATATAGGCCGTATTCCCTAGGTCATTCTTCTCGAAATAGTTCCCAAGCCTTGACTTCACCGCGTGAAGAGCTGGGATGTCATTTCATGTGAGGAGAATATCGTCAATCATGTAGAACAAGAAACACGATGATGCTCCCACTGATCTTCTTGTAAACACAGGATACTTGCATAAGACCATGCATATCTTTATGGCTACTGTATGAAAACCCTCCAGCTAATTCCATATAGACATCCTCTTCCAGACATACACTAAGAAAAGCAGTTTTCATAACAACACACTATAACAGAATATGCAATTATAACAATTAGATACCTAATGGACACAAACATAGCTATTGGTGAAGAATTTCATCACTATCCACACAGCGGACTTGTCAGAAATTTTATTCACTAGCTTGTCATTATATGCAATAGTGTTACCTGCCATGTCTATCTTCCTTTGAAAACTCATTTACAGCCTATGGGTGTTACCCCTTTGGCGGCTCAACCAAGTCCCAGTCTTGATTAGCAGACACGGAGTCCATTTCGGTCTTTCATGGGACTTAGCCATTTCTCAGAATCTGGTCCACTGACCGCTTCCGCTTCCTCATAAGCCTTAGGTTCATCCTTAATGAAAAATTCGCCATGCCCACAACTTGTGAGAGCATTTTGAATCCATCCAGACTTATGTGGTTCCTGCGTTACTTGAATCTCAAGTTGACTTTCAACCTGTATGTGAGATTCTTCTCTCCATTTGTGTCTAATTGTATTGTGGTTGATTTTGGATCTTGTCCTAATCAAATTTACTTCCACTAGCTTCTTTCAAAAGATATTTCTTCTTAAGAAAGATAGTAGTTTGAGCAACAAATATTTTTGTTCTCATAGGGATAGAGATAGTACCCTTTGGTACCCCACAAACACACACTATGGAGTGTCAGAACAATTGCTTGCATGGCATCAAAAAGAAGTAAATTTGCATGACTTTCCAAAGATGGAGCCATATCTAATATGTTCCTATTTCTTTCTTGGAATACACTACACAGTTGTGGTGTTCCAAGTAAGCTGTGAGATAACCCCACACTCCTTAGGATAGTCATCAAATTCCTCACTAATTACCTTGATCCAATCAAAGTGCTTTAATAGATCGTCCAATTTGATTCAGTACTTCATTTCTGAACTTCTTGGATTTCTCAAAAATTTTATGTTGGATATGACATATCTAAACCTAATGAAGTATACCACCCGGTGCTTGTTTCCATAAGTCCACACACATTGCTGTGTACTAGATCCAACAAGCATCTAACCCTCTCACCTTTCTTAGTGAAGGGAGCATCTATCATCTTGTCCAAGACTCAGATGTATCATAATCCTGAAAGGATAATGATCCCAATAGTCCATGGACTTCTTGGATGTGACAATTAAATGGACCAAGAGACAATGCTAAGTGATGGTATTGATTGAATCATTGGATTTGATCTTCTTAGTGTTACACACATAACCACAAACTATTATCAATTGTACCATTACTATAGAACATCCCAGATTTAAAGAAATACCATTTATTTCAAACTGAAATCCTTTCCAAAAGAATGGATAAGATGTTCTTTTACAATAGCTGGTACATAATAGCAAAGTTCTACTTGAAGTCTTGGAGGCAGTGAGATGATATTAACAACAGCATCCAATGCTCCGTTCCTGACTTGAAAGTCGATCCCACTAAGCCTTATTGTCCTACTTCTTTTGAGCCCCTACATATGAAAACATATATGAGTCCCACATACGGTACCAAGTACCCATGAATAAGAAGTAGATATAAAGACCTCAGTAACACAATACCTGAAATAGATGGTTACATCCCTTCTTCTGTGCCATGCTCTTCTTAGGGCCTTAATCCATCCTGAAATTTCCATGCATTCCTTGTCTTTCAAAATTTAGCTTTGAAGAAACAGAACCATGGTCATTCCTGGACTTAGGCAAACACCATGAAGATCCAACAACACTCTCTTGATCACTATTTGAAGTGCATGGTGTGAAGAGACCTCGAAGATGTATGATGATATCATAAATCCTCATCTCATCACACTCAACCTAGAACTCAGGGGTCATGCACCTCAAAACAAGAGCAGTGTAATGTTCACTATATGCACAATGTTCAAGATAGACATTCCACTCCCATTCTGTACTAAAATAAATACAGGGCTGGGTTGGAGGTCTTTCAAGAAGATACATCATTTTCTCATGTTCTAGCATTTTGGTCAAAATTCTGAACCATCACAGGCATGCAATTTTCCTATGGTGGCAGTAAAAAGGAAAAAACATCACAGGTATGCTATGGACAGAATAATAAACCATCACAGGCATGCTAATATGGTCGATATGGTCATAGCCCTTTTCATACACATAACATGTCACGAGCCATGTGACATGTTATCATGCATCCAAGGGTTGCGAGTCCCTTTAGCAGATCAGCCCATGCCAGAAGCCGAAAGCAAGTTTCCTTCCTCCAACCGCAAATCCATCACCAACCTTCCAAAGCTGGCGCCACTTCCGATTTAGGTTGAAGAAGTCACCTTGTTTTCTTGATGAAGCCTTAACCTATCTTATGAAAAATATTTTACATTTATACTAAAGGCAAGATGAGAGAATATATGAAAATGTTTTACATCAAGATAGGGGGGAGAACCACACGCAGGTGGCAGAAAAATTTTACAAGCATTCATCACAAGTGGAAACATCCTTCCACATCACAACACAGGAGGGCACTCGCTATGACTATATCAACCCATGGAAGAGACAAGTGGCGCATATATATAAAATTTGAAAACCGAAAATATCAAATTTTAGTTCCCTTATGCGCCAATAACATCCACAACATTCTCCTCATCAAGCTTATGCTAAAATCAAGATTAGGGTTTCATGATGATTTCATAGACCTAATCAACTGGCAGTTTTTGTCAGATCAAGAGACACGGCTAGTCCAAGGACACAATGCCCATCCTACATGACAAAACCACGTGCGCCAATAGTCTTAAATCCATCATAAACGCAATCCAAATTTCGGCCATAAAATTGATAAGAGAAGTTTGGATGAAAACACCTTCTAGGTGAAGTGGCAAAGATGAAAGAAAAATTTTTGAAAAATTTTTCATACAAGCATATGTAAACCTTGTGTTTCTCGCAAGTACCTCTGATACCACTATTAGGGAATATTGGTGTAATTTAAAATTTTGCAGTCCAAGGATGCAGCAGAAGACACATTACAACCGAAACATATTCCTTCACCAAGGATCCATGTGAGAGAGATAACACAAGGATGTGTTAGGGATAATACCTCTTTTGGTCGCTAGGATGATGATGCCAAGTTGAAGACGATCAAGCGCTTGTCCTCTATAAGTATCCATGCATCGACCTTCTCAACGTTGCTCCCTTCCACGCTTGGTGCTAGCCTCGGGAAGAGAAGATCACCTCTTGGATTCTCCTTCTTCTTCTTCCTTTGCTCTTCACGCCAACAAGTCTTCTTCCTTAGAGACTTTCAGCCAACAAAGAAGAAGATGAGGAAGGTGGCGCAACACAAGAAGAAGAGGGCGGCTAGGGCATCAAAGCTTGTGCAACATGTTGGTGGAAGTTGCCTTGCCTTGAGAAGAAATTCTGCACATTTGAGAGGGGCACATACCCCTTTCTTTTATAGCCAAGCAGCCCCTTACTTTCCTTCTTTGATCTTGGCGCAATTCCTCCAAGGAATTGCCGCAAGAGATTAGCCACCTCCCCTCTTGAATTGGCGCAATCATGAAGTTAGGAAACAATCTATCTTCTTGCCTTATCAAGAGAGGGAGTTTGAGTTATATTCTTATTTAGACTTTCCATATGTGATTGGAGCTTCTCTTGCTTGAATTAATCAAGCCATACACGCCAACATACTAGCCTCCTTGCGTCCAAGTGGTTTCCAACTATGGAAACCGAATTCCATAAGGATTTATTCATGACATTGGAGCAAATTCCATGCATGGCATTATGCCATGTGCCAATCATGAATCCTACTCCCATTAGGACTCCAACTTACCACAATTAGATTTAATCCATAATTCCTAATTGAATTTGGATTTCAATACTAATTAGGCCCATGAATTTAAATCCTTAATGGATTAGGATTTGCGCTCAACCACTATGGGCCTAATCCAAATCCAATTCTCATTAGGATTTGAATCCTAGTTGGATTAGGATTTGCGCCCAACCACTATGGGCCTAATCCAAATCCAATCTCATTAGGATTTGAATCCTAGTTGGATTAGGATTTACGCCCAACCACTATGGGCCTAATCCAAATCCAATTCTCATTAGGATTAGAATCCTAATTGGATTAGGATTCCAACTCCTAGTAGAATTAGGATTCCAACTCCTAATTAGATTAGAATCCCAACTCCTAATAGGATTAGGATTCCAACTCCTAGTTGGATTAGGATTCCAATTCCTAATAGGATTAGAATTCCAACTCCTAATTAAATTAGGATTCCAACTCCTACTTGGATTAGGATTCCAATTCCTAATAGGATTGGGATTTCAACTCCTAATTAAATTTGGATTCCAATTCCTAATAAGGTTTATAATCCCAAGTCCAAGTCCAACCCCTATACAGAGTACAAACTTGACCAGGATATATATAAACTCATGATTCCCAATTGGACTCAGATTCAACCATGATTCTGTCTTGGACTCATAATCAGAAAGAACTCAAATATATTCCAAGATATCCAGATCAAAATACAACGTCAAGAGTCAATTGCGTGTGACCCCGTAGGATCCATATGACAATGGCAATGATGATAAAACATCATAAGTAGTGAGAGGTATCTAACAACACATCACTACTACCCATGTCATAGGACTTAAGTCATATGGCAATAACTCCCTAATAAACAATGAGGATTCCCATGCATTCTAGATCCCTTTGCCTGATCAGATATCCCGCCAATGGATTAGTCTCATATTTATTAATCCAATCTATCGGTTATAACTCAAACAGTCTGGCCATACATTCCTGTCATGCACTAATGAGGTGGGGCACCCCAAAGTGGATATCATGCTTCCAATTAAGGAAGGGGCAAATCCTACTATTGGTCATCCATATCTCCATATGGCTTATGATATGCCCAATGACAGTCGTTTTGATTACCCATTTACAGAGAGATGTAAGACGGTATCAAAACACATACATCATCACATCTAGACATGAATACCTCAAGTCTAAGGATCAATGCAAACTTCTTACATGTGAGATTGACTTGTTGACTTGACAAGTCAATTCTCACAGTGGATCACTCCAGTGCAACTAATGCTGAAGCACCTGTATATCTGTGTTATTGTGCCTTGCACTTAACCAGCCCATACACTAGTCTCACATGCACCAAAGCTGTCCCTTATAGCCTAAGGCACCTTGACTGTGATTACTATGAGAATGGATCCAACCAAACTCCTAGGACATTATTTATGCAAATCAATACATCAACGTAGGTAAAACAATCTGCATAATAACGACCATGCCTTTATCAATTATATCAATTCTATCAAAGTACATTCAAATAATGTCGGACCATATTCATATATTGGTCTACAGGGCATAAACACTAACATTAACCATCTTTATCTGGCGCTCCATACTGGTCTCCATGGCTCGCTGTTTGTCCCCTTGGGAGGACTGCTCTTGGCAAAGGTACTGTAAGCTAAGGTCCATTTGGTCTTGGACCTCTCCCTGGCAAAATAACTCACCGCCCTGGCGAAGCTGCTCTTTGCGCATATCTTGTAGAAGGGCCATCATGGACCTGGTGGAAGAGGTGCTACCGAAATGAAATGCGCCAGGGGCGGGAGGTACAGTATCTACTAGGTCAGGCTCTGGGTCAGCCACGGGCCGAATCTTCCAATTCTTCTTTTCGTGCACAATGGTGCGCTTAGTGTTAGGCAATGGTAGGGAGACCTGGCTGCCCTTAAAGGTGAGGCTGTAGGAGTCACCCCGGCGGATCAGAAGCTTCATGGCAATGCACGACTCGATATCGAGCCGGTTGTTACCACGAGCCTCGGTAGTGCCATAGGGGATGACTCCCAAAGAGACCACCAACGGGGTGAGCAAACCACCCATAACTATAGCTTCGTTCCGTGAATGTGCGACCCAGCTGAACTGCTTCGCTAGGTAGTAGCCAGAGTCGACCTGAAAAGAATATAGCAAGGCCCATAAGAAATAGGGTGCTAGCCATACCTCCAAGAGAATAGGGTTTTGCGTTTGGGGGCCATAGAAGATCCAGCGCTGTTTGGTGGTGTTGAAGAAGAAGTGTAAACTAATCCAAAAGAGTTACAGACGTCAGCGGTGAAAGAGGCAGCTAGCGGCAGAATACCCAGAGATCCGATGAGAAGTGGGAATAGATCTCAAATACCAGTGATGGAAAGTGCAATCCGTGAGGGAAATCCAAGATTGAGAGAGAGAATCCACCTAGAAGCAATAAGAACCTGAAAAATCACCCAAAAAGGAAAGATTGAGAGTAGAGGAAGCGGCGGTGCAGTGTTGGGGCAAAACCCTAGCCGTGCATGTGTATAAATACCACGGGGTTATGTTTGGAAACACGGGTGAACACTAGCGTGTTCACCCAGCCATAAAGTCCTTTGTAGGATTTCGGCACTGACGAAATCACGGGTGAACCCCAATGTGTTCACCCGACCATAAAGCTCTCTGTAGGAATTCTGCATCTTTGGAAACACGGGTGAACACTGGCGTGTTCACCGAACTGTGAAGTATTCTCGAAGAATTTGGCCCTTTCGTAATCACGGGTGAGCACCAAGGTGTTCACCCAGAATTAAAGTATTATGTGGAGAATCTGCTTTGCTCGCGTATAGTAGACTTCACGGGTGATCCCCGATGTGTTCACCTGGTTGCGAAGTCTTCACCCAGAAATCTGATGTCCCAGTACAATATACTTCACGCCTGAACACCAAATTCATCATCTGGCCATGTTCATTTCTATGAAAAACTATTCTTCTTCCATCCATAGTAGACTTCACGGGTGAACCCCGAGGTGTTCACCTAATCATGAAGTCTTCTGTTCTGCTCAAAAATTCCAGTTTAGGTACCTTGCTCTCCCAGGAATTCCTACATCATAGAAGAAACCACCATCAGTAGGAATCCTTAATCAAAATTCATTTAAATAAAACAAAACTAATTAACTAAAGAGTTCATCTAAAAATCAACTCATCAGGAAATGAGCAAGCAAAAAACTTGGGTTTCCTCCCAAGAGCGCTAGTTTAGGGTCAATAGCTTGACCATAAGAAGTTTTTAGGTCACCAAGTCCTTGGGATCTGAAACAGTAAGAACAACCCCTTTCTCAATCCGCTCATCCTTGAAGTAGTGCTTGAGTCTATGCCCATTTACAGTAATTCTTCTAGTTCGTTCCATCAAAATAGTGATGGTGCCAAAAGGTTGGACATGTTGTACTACAAAAGGACCAGACCATCTTGTCCGCAACTTCCCTAGAAAAAGTCTCAGTCTAGAGTTGAATAGTAAAACTTTATCACCTTCGTGGAACTCCTTCTTCAAGATGCGCTTATCATGCCAATGTTTGGTCCGTGCTGTATAAATCTTCACATTCTCATATGCAAACAAGCGTATCTCCTCTAGTTCAGCTAGTTGGAGCTTCCTCTTCTCGCCGGCACTCTTGAAGTCATAATTGAGTTGCTTGACAGCCCAAAATACCCTGTACTCAATCTTAACCAGTAAGTGACAAGACTTCCTATAAATAATTTGGAAAGGAGACATACCTAGGGGGGGGGGGGTCTTATAGGCGATTCTATAAGCCCATAGAGAATCAGGTAACTTTAATGCCCAATCCTTCCTAGATCTTGATACAGTCTTCCTAGTATTTGCTTTATTTCTCTATTTGAAACCTCCACTTGACTGCTTATTTGAGGATGGTAGGGTGTGATAATTTTATGCTTTACTCCATACTTCTTTAAGAGTGCTCTGAATCACTGCTCTATGAAGTGAGAACCCCCATCACTTATTAAAATCCGTGGGACACCAAATTTGGGAAAAATCATTTTCTTCATAAGCTTCATAATAACCCTGGAGTCATTAGTAGCCACTGCGGAAGCCTCAACCCACTTGGACACATAGTCCATAGCAACTAGAATGTACTGTTTACAACATGAAGATGTGAAGGGTCCCATGAAATCGATCCCCTATATGTCAAAAATTTTCACTTCCAAGATATCACTCAGTGGAAGTTCATCTCTGTTCGATGTATTTCCAGTTCAATGGCAGCTGTCTGATGACACCAAAATATATAGTATATTTTGTATCATTTTCTATACCTTTTCATGCTAAATTGAAGATCTTTTGCTTATTTTCATGCTGAATTTATCAAATATTGCAAAGTCTACTTCTATTTTGGTTTTTCATGGTTTTCAGGTAAAAAGGCATTATTTCAAGGCATTTTCAAGCAAAATCAAACACATAAAAGAGTTACCATCATCAAGAGGATGTAACCCAAGAAATTTCATGCAAAACGGAGCAACTCAGCAAAATACGGCAGTGCCGTAATCCATTTTACGGTACCGTAATTTCAGACAGTACCGTAAAATCAGAACACTACCGTAATTTGGAGGATTCTCTGAACAGAAAATTTTTGTGTTTTTACGGCACTACCGTAAAGAATTACATAGTCATATTTTTCAGTGCTTTCAGAACAGAAACCTTTGCTAATTTTACGGCTCGGCCGTAAACTATTCTACAGTACCGTATTTCTCAGACACTTCAGACCAGAGAACTCGACCGATTTTATGGCACGGTCGAGAAGCATTTTACGGGCCATAATTTTGACCCAGAACATGTAGAATGAAATTACGGCACTGTCGTAAAATATAACACGGCCGTAATTTCCAATCAAAAACGCGAGTTTTCCGCGGCCGAATCTTGCGCGGTCCATAACTTTTGATCCAAAGCTCCAAATTTAGATCCGAAAGTTGCTATGGACTCATCTTTAAGAGGAGAAGACACACGCATAGAACCAGGGAGTTTTATCTAGTATCGAGAGAGAAATCGACAGGGAGGTGGTTAGGGTTTGGCCTCATGCTGAGAGGCCTGGAGGACACCTCAGGCTGTGATTTTCACTCAGAAGCTTCACCTAGAGGAGAGGAGGATGCACCAGAAGTTTTAGAGCAAAAGGAGTTCAATTGGAGGAGGAATCAATGAAAGAACACCACCGGCACTATTCATACGCGTGATTACGGCTGTAATTTCTATTACAGCCGTGTTGTAACGTCTATTCTCTCCTTATTTTTTATTTCTGATGCTTTGAAACTATGGTGGATTATATTTCTTTCTCCATGCAAGCTTAAACATATTTGGGACATGGGTATAATCCCTTTGATTTTATATGATTAGATAACTTTTTATTTCGTCAAGATAATTTTGCCATGATAATTTTACCTATGTGATTATTGTTCTAAATTTTTCCTTAGTTTACTTCTTGTCATCATGTTTAGAGTTCTCGCAATAAGGACCGAAAGGTGACTTGCTTGAGAATTGGAACCCTAAAATTGATAAATAGGAACTCACCGTAAGAGATTAGGTTAAAGTTCTTATTTCTTTATTTTAGTGACGTGATTGCCATGTTGATAATTATGAACCTAGGATTAAGTTAGTGTGTCAAACATGGAGATCTTGCACGAAAGTGAGGATCAGAATGTTGGAGAACCATAGGTAGAACGTGTGTTGAGTCTCGGATGCACGAAAGTGATCCTCGAGATTCCACTTGAGACAATCAACTTAGAATTCGGATGCACGAAAGTGATCTTTGAATTCTCTGATTGATGATTTACTTATTTTTAGCATTGGGATAAATCTCGCGCGAAAGCGAGGATTGGTCCTTGTATGATTGTCTGCACGAAAGTGAGATAATCCCTTTATGAAGTAAATTAAGTCTTTATCATAACAAGATTTGATTGACAAACCTTTTATTCATATCTAATCATTAAAATCAAGGTGGATGAAACCCTAGTCCCAGTTTATCTCTCTTATTATCTTTCGTGTTCTCTCTATATCGTTCACTTGCATCATATTTGGTTTACTTAGCTAGCAAGAATACGATTATTTGGTACTTAACAATAAGGTATCTGTGGGATCAATATTTTTCTTTATTACTTCGAGTATCCGTGCACTTGCGGACACTAAAAGTTCAGGGACAACAAGTTTTTGGAGCCGTATCAGGGGGGTGACAGTTCCCTGTGCGCCAAACAAGTTTTGGCTGCGACTCCTTAAATTAGTCTACCTACTTGTATTTAAAAGTGTGTCCTTTCGGATCACAACAAGTTTTTGGCGCCGTTGCCGGGGACCTTAGTTTTGTTAATATCAAAATAGTTGTTAGTATTGCTAGACTAAGTTTTATTTGTTTTAGATTTAACTTTGTTTTTTCTTTTTGCAGGTTTTGGATTTTCACAGTTGTGACAGAATTGAGATTTTCTAAAATTTGTGAATTTGCTTGTGTTTTATATTTTCTGTTATATATATATATATATATATTTTAAAAAAAAATTTATTTGATTGGAATTGGATTATCTTTCTGTTCTTGATAGATTTGATAAATATGTCTTTTCATCACAGTTCATGGGCTTCTGAAAGAGGTAAGGTATACATACAACAAGGTGAGCATAAAGATTATTCACAGACGACTCTTGCAGAAATAGCGAAATTACACTCTTATCTTTTTACATGTAATATTTGTAAGTCTTCTGGTCATTATACTTCTGATTGCAAATTTTTTATGCCTAAAAATTCTAATTCTTCATGTTACCTAGATGATCATTATGATTCTAGTTGGAAAAATCAAACTTCCTTTTATGATAATTGCTCTGATCATGTTTCTGTGCCATGCTTTGAGGATACTGAAAAATCTAGCTTAGAGACTATGTTAGAAAGATTTATAGCTGATCAAGAAAAATTCATGTCAAATCAAAACCAACTCATGACAAATAGAAGTAAAAAATTTGAAGATCTTAAGAGGATGACTAGTCAACTTGCTTCTCGGGTAGAATCTTTGACTGCTAATACTGAATTGCTAGAAACCCAGATTACACAACAAGCATGTTTATTTGAGTCTGAAACTGAAGAACTTGATTTAGAAAAATCTCCCTATGATTATGATTGTTTTGAGATTGAGCCTTATGTGAATATTCATGAATCTCACTCTAATTTTGATTGTTGTGAAATTGATTCATCTGCTAATTTATTTGTGGAAAAGGTTGAGAAAATTAAAATTGAAAAACCTTCTTTTGATGATAATTCTGATTTTGATGAAAACTTATTTATGGTTAAATCTGATAAGCATGATGAAGATTCAAAAATTATAGACATTAATGAACCCCACTGTGTTTTTGGTGATATTGTTGAAATTTATGGTAAAACTTTTGAGGTTAACTCTGATCCTATTGTAAACATTGATAAATCTTATTTTTCATATGATTTTGATTTTGACTCTGCTGATGATGAATTATTTGTGGGGAAGCATGAGGAAATTGATTTTGAAGAGTCTCATCTTGATTTTGATAATGATTTTGAAATTGATAAATGTTGGGTCCCCTTCTAGGGGGAGCGCAAGCGGATAAAACCCCTTTCAAGAGGGGGGGGGGGGGCAGAAAACCCTAAGAGTGGGTGGCGCATATTTCATTCAATCCATGAAGATGCTAGGGTTTCAACTAATCGCATGTTACATGTTCTCATGATCAACTTTGAACGATTGAATGGATAAGAGAGAATTCATACCATTGCCATGAGGATTGGACTCGGCTTGGAAGCTAGAGAACGATAGGGTTCTCCTCCAAAGTGTGCCACACACAAGAAGAAATTGGCCTACACCTTGTCGTCCTTGTGCTAGCAAGGCTTCAAGGTTCCTTTTCGTATGGAAGGGAAGGGAAAATCTTGCTTGGCGAGACTCCTTTCTCTTGTTTTCGTCAAGTCCTTTTTTCACCGAATTGGAGAAGCCTTCACAAGAGAATTCGACAAGTGAGTAACCTCCCACACTAATGTGGAGGCGTTACACACAATCCACTTGAAACCGAATTCCAAAGATGGAAAGTATTGAAGGCTTAAGCGTTCACCCAAAGTGAACCAAGCCCTAAACTCACCTCCCATGAACCATGCGCTCATCCATGAGTCGGTTCAATGTCGGTTTGGTCCAAGACCAATTAACCCAAGCCATATGGTCTAGATCACAATAAACCCTAAAGGTTCAAGATCCAACCGTTCATTTCTTGATGCTCCTGATCTCATCGATCTAGCATTATCTCTCTCGATCGAAGCTTACCGATCTCAAGCCCTAATCAATCAAACATGATCAGACCAGATCTCACTTACAATCAGAGATTAAATCCCTTTAAACTGAACCCAAACAATTCAGTCCACACGATCTGACTCAAGTAAGCCATATCATCAAATTGTGCGACCCTGAGGGTTTCCTTTAAATGTCGGTAACGATAACTCACGTTATCACGATCAGTGAGGGGTATCTAGCAACACATCACTGTCTCCCGATATAAAGGAAAGAGTCTTCCAAGACTACTCCCAAATCACAGCACAAGTGTGAATCTTCTTCACAAGGCATACATGTGTCCTTTGCCACTGGATGTTCTTATTGGACAAGCCTGTCAAGCTTCTAACTCCAATATGATGAGCATGATTAGATCAGATGAACATAGTCACCTGGGTATGGCCATACACTATCTCAATCATCTCATCTTGGGGGGCCCTTTAGAACATCACACTCCTTAAACAAGGAGACGGCAATCCTATATCTATCACTAGTGTCCTAACCTGACTCATGATCATTATCCAAGATAGTCTATAATCATTATATTTCAAATGATATTGAAATACCTCAAAATAATGACATTCATCATTTAGAAACACAAGTGATCTCAAGTCAAAGGACATGTGCCACTTGGTGCTTACAAGGAATATTCACATTGTGACAACCAACTGAATATCCTAGTAGGGTCTGTCCAGTACATCCAATGTACCCATGAGTCTACATCTTATTCCATGCTCGAAGCATCCTATAAGATTAGAACACATATTAGTCTCAATCATATCAAGGCTGTCTCAAGTTCACCAAGATATCTCGACTAAGGACATATGCATGTCAGCCTAGCTGAACAGCTTTGAGACATTATTCAGAAGTACACTTATTACAGCAGACAAGGTAACAACCTGAATAATAACCATGCCTTTATAAACTCAAGAGTTTATTACATGATACTTATACAATCCCAAGGCCTCAAACATTAGCCTTAAGGGCATACCCCAACAATAAATTGTTTGATGAAGTGCATGAAGAACCTGTAGATGATTTGAAAATTGTGAAAATTGATGAATCTCACTCTGATGTTTTGCCCATATCAATTGTTGAAAATTTTGATCTACTTGAGAAAGTGTGTTTTATTGAGGAATCTAATGAAAGACATAAACATTATTATGATGATCCAATGTTTGATTATTTTGATCAAAGTCCTACTCTTATGGCAATTGAAAATATAAAGTTGAAGAAAGGACTTGTGATTTTGCTTACTGATAAACATAGGAAGATCATTGAAAATTTTGATTTTGATTTTTGCATATTTAAGAAAGCCACATTGATCATGATTTGTATGAATTTCTAGATTTTTGAATTAGTGGCTAAAATCTTTAGACAAAGGAAATGCAGAAAATTGTTTGCTCTTTATTTTGGTACTCATTCACCTGCTTCACCATGAGATTTGATTTTTGGTCAAGCTATGGACCTAAAATTAGCGCTTCTTGGGAGGCAACCCAAGCATTATTACTTAGCTTTGTTTTTTTTTATTTTTGTTTATTTTTAGAATTAATTTTTATTCTCCTTTTGCAGGGAAAAGCAAGTTTTGGCGCAAATTACGGCACCGCCGTAATTAGGTTTACGGTACCGTATTTTTGGTGCGATTTCCACCTGAGCATTTTTGGTATTTTACGGCACTACCATAATATTTTACACGGTACCGTATTTTTGAGTCATTTTTAACCCGAGAGTTCTTTGTAAATTACGGCAGTACTGTAAGGCATTTCACGGTACCGTATTTTAAAACTGCATTCTACTTACTTGACTGGGTGTTTTCTCGCATTAATTTTAAGAAACTAGGTTGAGAAAATTTTTGATCTTTCGCACAACATTGAAGTACTCATCTTTGTCTATCATCTGGATATTTTTTCTGAATTTTAAAGTCCATGGATCATTCTAAAACCCATAGCAACTTTTCAATTTTGATTAATTTCTGCAGCAGTTTTCTTCTGACTAATCTGATTAGCACTTTTGCTACAACTTTTTAAGATGCTTAAATAACTTGAAACCCAGATTTTTCACTTGGAATTTAAAGAACATGTGTCGTTCTATCTTGTGGAATATTTATTTTCATGAAAATATTTTATGATCATTCTAGCACACATGGTAACTTTTTGAATCTGATTAACTTTTGTGTAGTTTGTGCAGTTTTTAATCTGAGTAGCCTTCTTTCTGTTGATGTCCTAAATTTCTGATAGATTTTAATCCTTTGATTTTCATACGTCTAAAAAGAATATATCTTATTCTATAACTTGGTTCTGTTCATTTTCTATTTGGATCATTAAATTTTATTCTAGGGTCTGGCTACTTTTCATAAAAAATTCAAAAACTGCTTTGTTTGTTTTCTACCTGTGTTGCTTCTTTTGACTCCAGATCTAGAAATCTTCAAGAGCAACTGTCTTCCACTTCCAGCCACCACTGCATCTGCCTCTGACATCACTGTATCCAGCCATCAACACTGGATAATACCATCTGCAGATTCTTATTTCTTCTACTGCCTCTTATTCTATTGATTTTATTTATTTATGCAGTAGAATATTTATTAGTGACTGATTTTCTATTTTTGTAGTACTATCTCTTGCACCACCGGCCGACGATCTCACCTCCAAGACTGTGATCTCTAGTAGGCCACTAGAGATTACTCACTATACTGTCGGCACCACCACCATCATTGCCAGTAGCTTTTCAGATAGCCTCTGTTGCCTATGTTTCTTGCCTGCTCGACTCTTTCCACCGGCATCCTCTTCAGACCTCCAGTGACATCTCTAATTCTCTCTTCAGAAAATTATTTTTATCATTATTATTTTTAGAGACTATTTTCAGACTGAGCCTTATGTATCTTCAATTGTGCATAAAATTTTCAAAAGGCACATCTTTGGACCCAGCTGCATTGGCCTGACAATGATTGAGCATGATCTATATAATTTTGTGAGTATCACTTGCACTCTCTTATTAATGACTATTTCTTATAGTGCATCTTTGACTTTATCATATTTATACTACTTATTGGTTTTCTCTTGAAAAATGTTTTTATGGATATATGGAACTCATTGTTTTGATGATGATATTATTCAAATTTGTTGTTAAAATTGATGAAAGCATATGATCCACTTTCTACTATATGATGGCATGATTTATTGATAAAATTTCTATTGATAAAATATCTTCCTTGATGATGTGAGTATTTATACTTGTGATTAGAGAAAAACCCTATCATGTTAGATTTATTTCTTCAATGCATATCTATTTTTGAAATTTGACATTGGTTGATGCATGAAATTTTGGGTAGATGTATTATTTGAAGAATAAGATCTAAGGTGAACCTATTCTTTCGAATAAAATGAGTATATGAGTATGGTTTGTGAATTGATGTCAATTGATCAACCTAGTAGATGTTTAGTCTATTTTGCTATTTGTTGGGAAATAAGAATCCAAGATCCATAAAAATAGTGAGAGATTCCCCTACTTGGCACTATGTAAAATTGATAGTGGTACCTAAGACATGGGTTGAAGTCTATGCATGAAAAATAATGAGAGTGAAAAATAATAAGACTCCTCTACTTGGCACTATGTAAAATTGACAGTGGTACCGAAGACAAGAGTTGAAGTCAAAAATAAAAAGTGTGTATTTAAGTGGGTACATGCCATCTTCACAAAAACAAACAAAATACATAAAAAGAAAAAACAAAAAAAAATCATGTGTGGAAAAAGATCTTAGAAATCTAATTTCTATAAACAAAAGCATGATAGATTTGAACTGAAACAGGGTGAAATCATGAGATTGAAAATTCTATTTATTATACAAGTTGCAAAGTTTTATTTGATTGAATTGTGGATCTAGAGGGTTGAGTTCTAAGGATGATATGTTTATTTGAAGTTTTGTAAATCAATTGGTGGAATTTTTCATTGATAGGTTGTATTTTAGAAATTTATTGAGCATGAAAAGGTTTATCTTTTAATCAATTTTTGATTTTTGCTTGAGGACAAGCAAAGTTTGAGCCTTATGTATTTGATGACACCAAAATATATAGTATATTTTGTATCATTTTCTATACCTTTTCATGCTAAATTAAAGACCTTTTGCTTATTTTCATGCTGAATTTATCAAATATTGCAAAGTCTACTTCTATTTTGGTTTTTCATGGTTTTCAAGTAAAAAGGCACTATTTCAAGGCGTTTTCAAACAAAATCAAATACATAAAAGAGTTACCATCATCAAGAGGAGGTCACCCAAGAAATTTCATGCAAAATGGAGCAACTCAGCAAAATACGACAGTGCCATAATCCATTTTACAATACCGTAATTTTAGACAGTACCGTAAAATTAGAACACTGCCGTAATTTGGAGGATTTTCCGAACAGAAAGTTTTTGTGATTTTACGGCACTGCCGTAAAGAATTACACTGCCGTATTTTTCAGCGCTTTCAGAACAGAAACCTTTGCTGATTTTACGGCACGGCCGTAAACTATTCTACGGTACCGTATTTCCGAGACACTTCAGACCAAAGAACTCGACCGTAATTTTACGGGCCATAATTTTGACCTAGAACATGCAGAATGAAAATACGGCACTGCCGTAAAATATAACACGGCCGTAATTTCCAGTCAAAAACGCGAGTTTTCCGCGGCCGAATCTTGCACGGTCCATAACTTTTGATCCATAGCTCCAAATTTAGATATGAAAGTTGCTGTAGACTCATCTTTAAGAAGAGAAGACGCATGCACCGAACCAGGGACTTTTATCTAGTATCGAGAGAGCAATCGACAGGGAGGCGCTTAGGGTTTGACCTCATGCCTAGAGGCGTAGAGGACACCTCAGGCTGTGATTTTCACTCAGAAGCTTTGCCTGGAGGAGAGGAGGACGCACCAGAAGTTTTAGAGCAAAAGGAGTTCGATTGGAGGAGGAATCAATGAAAGAACACCACCGGCACTGTTCATACGCGTGATTACGGCTGTAATTTCAATTACAGCCATGTTGTAACGTCTATTCTCTCCTTATTTTTGATTTCTGACGCTTTGAAACTATGGTGGATTGTATTTCTTTCTCCATGCAAGCTTAAACATATTTGGGACATGGGTGTAATCCCTTTGATTTTATATGATTAGATAACTTTTTATTTCGTCAAGATAATTTTGCCATGATAATTTTACCTTTGTGATTATTGTTCTAAATTTCTCCTTAGTTTACTTCTTGTCATCATGTTTAGAGTTCTCGTAATAAGGACCGAAAGGTGACTTGCTTGAGAATTGGAACCCTAAAATTGATAAATAGGAACTCACCGTAAGAGATTAGGTTAAAGTTCTTATTTCTTTATTTTAGTGACGTGATTGCCATGTTGATAATTATGAACCTAGGATTAAGTTAGTGTGTCAAACGTGAAGATCTTGCACGAAAGTGAGGATCAGAATGTTGGAGAACCATAGGTAGAACGTGTGTTGAGTCTCGGATGCACGAAAGTGATCCTTGAGATTCCACTCGAGACAATCAACTTAGAATTCGGATGCACGAAAGTGATCTTTGAATTCTCTGATTGATGATTTACTTATCTTTAGCATTGGGATAAATCTTGCGTGAAAGCGAGGATTGGTCCCTGTATGATTGTCTACACGAAAGTGAGATAATCCCTTTATGAAGTAAATTAAGTCTTTATCATAACAAGATTTGATTGACAAACCTTTTATTCATATCTAATCATTGAAATCAAGGTGGATGAAACCCTAGTCCCAGTTTATCTCTCTGATTATCTTTCGTGTTCTCTCTATATCATTCACTTGCATCATATTCGGTTTACTTAGCTAGCAAGAATACAATTATTTGGTACTTAACAATAAGGTCTATGTGGGATCGATATTTTTCTTTATTACTTCGAGTATCCGTGCACTTATCCGTGCACTTGCGGACACTACAAGTTTAGGGACAACAAGTTTTTGGAGCCGTATCAGGGAGTGACAGTTCCCTGTGCGCCAAACAAGTTTTGGCTGCGACTCTTTAAATTAGTCTACCTACTTGTATTTAAAAGTGTGTCCTTTCGGATCACAACACTGTCACATGTTAGAGCAAAACGACGAGCACCATGACAAATAAAGGGCAAGAACAAACCTGACTGTAGGACTTTATAGGCTGTTTTGGCTGCTCCAACATATCCTTCATATGGCGAAGAGTGACAATGTGTCAAAACATCGTGTATCTCAACTTTATGAATGCATCGCCTATAGAATCCATCAGCACATCACCGGTATAGGTAAGGTTCATTCCAGTAGTAGGATTTCACATCATGCAAGAACTTCTCCTTTTTCTAAAAGGTGAGATCAGGGGGAAGAATATTAGAAATAATATAATTCGCACAATCTGCATGCCACGGTGTGTGCGTGGCAAGTAAAGAGTAAAGATGTTCTTTAGGAAAGGAGTCATTAATTTCCAGTTCTTATGTCAAGTTCCTTTTAGCGTCCCTTTCCAACCGTGAGAGATGATCTGCCACAAGGTTATCGCTCCCCTTCTTATCCCTAATCTCAACATCAAATTCTTGTAAAAGAAGGATCCATCTAATAAGTCTTGGCTTTGCATCTTTCTTGTTGACCAGATATTTGATAGCTGCATAATCAGTATAAACTATTTCTTTCGAATTAACTAAACATGCGCGAAACTTATCGAAAGCAAAAAACTATTTCAAGTAGCTCCTTTTCTGTGGTGGTATAATTCATCTATGCTTCATCAAGTGTTTTACTCGCATAGTATATTGCATACAGCTTTTTGTCTTTCCTCTGCCCTAAGACTACCTCCATAGCTTGTTGTTGTCCGCAAGTGCACGGATACTCGAAGTAATAAAAAAATATCGAACCACAGAGACCTTGTTTGCCAAGTACCGAATAATCGATCTCTCACTAGCTAGGCAATCCGAATACGACGAAGCAAATAATCGAAAAGTGCACGGAAAAATATCAGAGAAGAAAACTGGGACTAGTGGCTCATCCACCTTAATTTTAATGACTAGAAGAAAACAAAATATTGTCAGTCAAATTTCATTATGATAAAGATGTAATTTACTTCATAAAGGAATTGTCTGCGCACGTACAAAGAACCAATCCTCACTCTCGTGTAGGATCTATTCAATGCTGAAGATAAGTAAATTATTGACAAAAAACTCTAGGATCACTCTCGTGCATCCGAATTCTAAGTCAAATATCTCAAGAGAAACTATGTATTCTCATACCATGATTTCTCAGGTTCTACTTAAGGTTCTCCAACGATCAGATATTTAATCTCTTACAATAGCAAATCAAGTCTAACACAATAACTCAATCCAAAGATCAGAAAATCAACATGGCAATAGAATTACTAAAAATCAGAATTAAGAACTATACATAATCTCTTACGATAAGTTCTAAACTCAATGATTCTAGCGTTCCAAATTTTGCAATCAACTACTCAGTCTATTTCACAAAATTCTAAAACATGCTGAAAATATGAGACTAAGGAGAATTATAAGTAATGATCACATAAGTAGAATTATCATAACAAAATCATCGTGACAAAATTAACAATTGCTAGTCATTAAGAAGTTAAGGGGATAACACCCCCATGTCCTATAAGAAAATTAAGCTAGCATGATAGAAAGATTATAGTAAACCATAATTTCAGATAATCAGGATTCGAGAAGGAGAGAAGAGTTACAAACAGGGTGCTGTAATGAAATTACAGCACCATAATATGCGATGAACAGTGGCGGCGCCCACTGTTTCGTTGATTTCTCCCTCGATCAGACTCCTCTTGCTCTGAAACTTCTAGCGTGTGTTCTCCTCCTTCAGGCGAAGCTTCCTTTCAAATTTCGTGGCCGGAGGTGGTCTATAGGCTGAGAATAGATGAACCCTAGACGGCGGCGATTCCCTGAAATTCTCTGCAAATCCTCAATGAAAATTGTTCCTTTTGCTTCAAAAATTTCCCCTCCTAATGCTAAGTCTTCCCTTTTTTTTTCGGATTTTCAATTGGTGCCCTAAATCTCGAGAAATCATCTTTTTAAATTCTCGACGAAAGAATCGGGAAACTGGGCGCAAATTACGGTACCGTGATGATCATTACGGCACTGCCGTAATGTCTTCGGAAGTTTCTGTAAGGAAGTGGCCAAAAATTACGGTACCATGAAATTAATTATGGCAATGCCGTAATTCGTCTAAAATCCTCTGAAGTTTCTGCCGAAATTTGGACTGAAATCACGGTACCGTAAAATTCATTACGGTAGTGCCTTAATTTCCAAAAAAAACTTTTGCGTGTTACGGCCGTGAAATCCATTACGATAGTGCCATATTCTCATATTATGGCCGTAAAATTCATTACAACACTACCATAATTTCGATGGAAAACTTGGTTTGTCTTGAAATTTGATGTGTAAACTCCTCTTGATGATTAGAATTCATCCATGCATTGAAATTGCTCGAAAACTTGTGATAATGATGCCTTTTTATCTGAAATTGATCAAAGACCAAGAAAGGTGTAGATTCCGAAGTATTTGACAAATAAGGTATGAAAATAAAGCAAAAGAGGAAAATTATGACCCAAAAGACTGGTTAATAAGTATGAAAAACACTATGAAATTTAGAGTCATCACAGCTAGGTCACTTACATCACACATGAGTTCAAAAGGTAGGGACCAGTCTGGGGGCTAGATTATGGGTGCAGTTATTAGGGCCTCTTTGAGCTTCACAAAAGCTTCTTCACATTCCTAGTCAAAACAAAAGATTGAATCCTTAGTAAGAAGATTTGTTAAAGGACGAGCTATTTTTGAAAAATCATTGAAAAATCTTCTATAAAATCCTACGTGACCTAGAAAGCTCCGGATTCCCTTGACTGTTGTAAGTGGCTTCAGATTTTCAATGACCTCAACCTTTGCTCTATCCACCTCGATTCTGCACTTAGAGACTATGTGCCCAAGGACTATGCCTTCATGGACCATGAAGTGGCACTTCTCCCAGTTCAACACCAAGTTAACCTCCTCACATCTCTACAAAACTTTAGAGAGGTTAGATAAGCAATGATTGAAAGAAGAGCCATACACAGAAAAGTCATCTATGAATATGTCTATGAAGTCCTCATTGTAATCAGCGAAGATAGCCATCATTGCCCGTTGAAATGTTGCAAGGGGGTTACAAAGCCTAGAGGGAATCCTCCTGTATGCGTATGTACCATAGGGATAGGTAAAAGTTATTTTTTCTTGATCATCAGGGTGGATAGGAATTTGAAAAAAAACCTGAAAATCCATCCAGAAAACATAAGTAAGAGTTATGTGCTAGCCTATCTAACATCTAATCAATAAATGGTAGTGGAAAGTGATCTTTTCTTATAGCGGTATTCAATTTCCTGTAGTCTATACACATTCTCTATCCTGTGACTGTGCGTGTAGGTATCAACTGATTAGACTCATTCTTGATCACTGTTATACCTCCCTTCTTAGGTACAACATGAACTGGGCTCACCCAAGAATTGTCAAAAATGGGGTAAATAACCCCAACATCTAAGAGTTTGAGCACCTTTTTCTTCACAACATCCTTCATAAATGGATTTAGTCGGCGTTGAAATTCCACTGAAGGTTTGTTATCCTACTCAAACAGAATCCTGTGCATGCAAACAGAAGGGTGAATTCCTTTAATATCGTCAAGTGAATAGCCGAGATTACCTTCTTGTGAAGATGGAGTTCCCCCAAAAGAAGTTTAGTTTACTCCTTAATCAGTTCAGCATTCACTATCACAGGGTATGAACCTAGGAATTCATATCTTAATGTATGGGCAGATTCTTGAACTCAATTTTCTTTGGCTCAGGTTCCTCCAGATTGTCCTCAGATGTCACTTCCAGATTCAAAGATGTACACTAAATGATTGGGCTTAAGTCCAGAAGCTCAGTATATTCTTTGGCTTGCTCTGTAATGTCCTGCTCCTCAGCATTAATCAAACACAATTCAAGTGGATCTACCTCTCTCTCGTAAGGTTCAGTGCGTGTTGTGATCCGCAAGTGCATGGATACTCGAAGTAATAAAGAAAGTATCGAATCCACAGGGACCTACGTTGTCGAATACTAAATAGCTGATTTCTTACTATCTAGGCTAATCGAAGTAGTGAGAATAGAAATTGGAAGCTAAAAACGGAATTATCAGAGAGAAAAGCTGGGACTAGGATTTCATTCACTTTAACTTTTATGAGCTAGATATGAATAAGGATTTCGTCAGTTCAAATTTATCATGATAAAGATGTAATTTACTAAATAAAAGGGTTGTTTCACTTTCGTGCAAACAACCGCACAGGGATTTATCCTCGCTTTCGCGCAAGATTCTTCCCAACGCTGAAGATAAGTAAATCATCAAACAATGAATTCAAGGATCACTTTTGTGCATCCGAATTCAATGTTGATAATCTCTAGTGGAGATTCAAGGATCACTTTCGTGCATCCGAGTCTCAACACTAGTTTTACTCATGGATCTCCAACGTTCCGATCCTTGCTTTCGCACAAGATCTCCACGTTTGACAAATAGACTCGATCTATAGGTTCATGTTATAATTATGACAATTAATCTCCTAGAACAGATCAAATTAGATCTAACCTAAGGAAGGGATCCTAACATGCAATTCTAAGGTTCCAAATTCTCAAGCAATTACCTTTCGGTCTCAAGTGAAAATTGTAAGAACATAATTAGTAACATGAACTTATAGAGAGTCTAAGTACAATTATCACATGAGCAAAATCATCATGGTAATATTAAACTCAACGAAATAGTAAAAATAGTCATCTAGTCATTGGAAATCAAGTGAATTACTCCCCCATGTCCCAAAAGTAGTTTAAGCTATCATCATGAAGGAATTACAATAGATCATGGTTTCAGAGGATTGAAAATCGAAGTAAAAGAGAAGTTTAGAAAATATAGCACGACTGTGAAGTATTTCACAGCCGTAATTTGCAAGAACCGTCGATGAACAGTGCCGACAACTCCTTTTTCTTCGATTTCTCTTCCAATCGATCTCCTTTCGGTCTGAAACTTCTGGCACGTTGTCTCCTCCTTCAGACGAAGCTTCAGTATGAAAATTATGACCGGAAAATGTCTGGGTCGAGCGCGGTGGCGAAACCGTAGGCGGCGGCGTGGATCGCGATTTCTCCCTCGACAGTGCACGAAATTTGGGGCTTTTGGTCTCTCCGTAATCCTCTCGTCAAAAGCTCCACCTCTGCTTCTTATGGCGTCCAATTTAAGGCTCTGGATCGCTCGTGATCTTCTCCGCAAGAATCGGGCATTGATATTGACTCCGGCGTCGCGTTCATAATAGAAATTACGGCAGTGTAATGTCTTACGGCACTGCCGTAAAATCGCTTGAGTCTTCTGTTCTGATGTTGTCGGGGAATTACGGCCCCGTAATCTGGTTTACGGTAGTGCCGTAAAATCGACTGAACTCTCTGTTCGCGAACGTCTGGAAATTACGGCCCGTGTAGTTTCTTACGGTAGTGCCGTAAAACTGGGTGAAGTTTCTGTTCTGAAGCTCTCCGAAATACGGTACCGTAATGTTGCTTACGGCAGGCGCCGTAAAATCCAAAAATCTTTCTGTTCAGAAACTTCTCAAAATACGGCAGGGCTCGGATTTTACGGTACTGTCTGGAATTACGGCACCGTAAAATGGGTTACGACACTGCCGTAATTTTCTGACTTGCTCCGTTTTGCGTGAAATTTCTTGGGTGATCTCCTCTTGATGATGGTAATCCTTCTATGTATTTGATTTTGCTTGAAAACGCCTAAAAATAGTACCTTTTTATCTGAAAACCATGAAAAACCAAAATAGAAGTAGACTTTGCAATATTCAATGAATTTATCTTGAAGACAAGTAAAAGATCTTCAATTTAGCATGAAAAGATATCGAAAATGATACAAAATATATAGTATATTTTGGTGTCATCAAAATACATAAGGCTCAAGCTTTGCTTGTCCTCAAGCAAAAATCAAAATTTGAAATCAAAGTTTGATTAAAAGAGTAACCTTTTCATGCTCAATAAATTTCTAAAATACAACTTATCAATGAAGAATTCTATCAATTGATTTGTAAAATTTCAAATAAACATATCATTCTTAGAACTCAACCCTCTAGATCCATAATTCAATCAAATAAAACTTCGCAACATGTACAATAAATAGAATTTTCAATCTTATGATTTCACCTAATTTTCAGTTCAAATCTATCATGCTTTTGTTTACAGGAATAAGGTCCCCAAGATCGTTTTCCACTCATATCATTTTTTTTTGGCATCATTCACATTCTCTAACTCGATTACCACCTTTTTTCTGGTGACGAGATTAGAGTGCACGGATCAAATAATCAATGCAATGGAACTCATATCCTCTAATTTGGAAAGAATTTACTAAGGACAGCGGAGTTTATGTGAAATGATTTTTCTCATGGCATGTACCCACATAGATACATACTTTTTCTATTTATTACTTCAACCCATAACCTTCGGTACCACTATGCTTCCCCACAGTGCCAAGTAGGGGAGTCCTCACCTTATTTTTGGGGATCTTGGATTCTTATTTCCCAACAAATAACAAGAATAGACTAAACATCTACTAGGTTGATCAATTGATCTCAATTCATAAATCATACTCATATACTCGTTTTATTCGAAAGAAAAATTTCACCTTTAGATTTTATTCTTCAAACAAAACATCTATCCAAAATTTCATGCATCAACTAATTTCATATTTCAATAGACAATATGTATTGAAGAAATAAATTTTGACATGATAGGGCTATATCTCTAATCATGGATTTTGAATTTCATTTGTCATAAAAAATCATCAACACATCTCAAAACATAATCATATATCAAAATTTTTTCATCATCATCATAACATCATGTCAACAAGAGTAATATCATCATCATGTAGTAGTACAACCAAATCGAAAGATAAGTCAGAATATCAATATTTGTCATACAACCATACTGAAAAATTCAATGTAATCATATCGAAAATCAGTGGCGGCGATCATGAAGCGTCATCCTTCCCTTCATCATATGAAAAATCAATGAGATATATATATGGGAAAACACAATATGGTAAAGAAGTAAAGGAAAACAATACTCACAAAGTATCTACTCGTCGCCATCTGATCGTGTAGCCTCTGAATCTCTCGCAGCAGCCTCCATGGGGTCATAATATGGTGTTCCTTCTTGATCACCCTGGTATCCATAATCTCGATGATCTGCATAACCAAAGCAGTTAAAAAGGAAATTACCCATATCTTCCATATGATCACATAACCTCTCCATATCCCTCTAGATGTGCCCCAGAGTCTCTTCCATCCTCTCCTGGCGGCGTTCTTGATTATACATTTGTGCTGTCAACACCTGAAAACCAGGATCATGGTGGCTAGCAAAACCAGCCCTAGGTTTCTGTGAAGATGTACTGGCAGCCTGTGGAGAATCACGAGGAGGTGACTCCATCCCATACGGATCACTCCTTCCACCCCAGGTGGGTGGTGGCAGTGCTAAATCAAGCGGTGGGGTAAAGGCTGCCTCTACTACGCTGGGTGACAACTTCCCATTGGCTCTGTCCATGATTGTAGTCTTCTCGTTGCGCGGTAAAGGTAGAGGGTGGATATTTGGTCCAAGGACCAAACAAAAGGTATCTCCCTCCCTAACAATCATCCTCATCGCAATGCAAGATTCCATGTCTAGTCTTGGATTCCCTCGTGCCATCTCTGTGTCAAAGGGCTCAATCCCAAAATGCCTGGCTATAAGAGTAATCAAGCCTCCTATCACCATAGTTCCTCTGATTGCTCTAGCCACCTTGTCCATATGCTTGACCATGAAATAAGCCACGTCCATTGCAAACCCACTGAGCATCCCCCAAAGAAGATAGAGCTCATGCTGATGAACCATGCCATCACTATCCCCTCTGCCGAACACTGTGTGTGCTAGAACCCTGTGAGCATATCTGATACAAGGGTTCATGATCTTGCTAGCCCTGGCAGAAACAGCAAGAAATGGTTTTCATCAGTGATCTGGTTCAAAAGATGTTTTCCATAAATCCAAGGGGTATCTCAGTGTACCCTCCTATGCTCAGTCCAAAGATGTCTCTTACTTCCTACAGTGTAAGCTCCCTCTCTTCATTAGCCAACCTGAAAGTAATTTTCCCATCAGCAGGGCCATGGGAATACTCCTTTAGTTCCACAATCAGACTGCTCAAAAACTCTAGAACAAGGGGTAAGAATGTGGGCGGATGCATCTGGAAAAACTGCTTGGCTTGAATCCTATCAAACATTCAAAGTATGTCATCATAAAGCCCTAAGGCTTCAAGAGTCCTCTGATCAGCATATTTTGTGTTGACAATTCTTCTTTCAGTCAGTTTGTTATATCTGGCCTCCTGTATCTCATTCCTAAAAATGATACTATGGGGTTTTTGGGGTTGAGATGGTTCTGTAGGGGCTTTTCTCTTCTCTCTTGGGAAAATTACCTTTCTCCTTGGCATATTTGCTAACAAGCTGCAAACTCACAATTCAATGCATATACAACATAATAATATAGCAGTTCAGATTAAGTTCTATCATCATGTTCTTTAAGCATCATAAGCAGAGTAAAAACAGGTCTTGTAATCTCGATCTCAATTCAAAATGGCAAGCATGAATCATAGCTCCAGCATCATTAGTAACACTAATCAAGTATGTGGAAAGCGAAAATCAACTCATAACTCAAGCTCAAACTCAAAAAAAACAACAAAACTGTGAGTGAACAGTAACCTCGAGTGCGTTCAGCGTATTTCAACTCAAATCAGTGATGAAAATTGGTTAAAACTCTTTCAAACAGCGAAGAATTGAGAGCTCATCTTCTAACGAGTAAATAGAAACAAGAATCACTCGAAATGGTTGGGAATCGAGCGAGAACGAGCGAAAGGGGCGTAAGTTCATCAAAACTCGTTAAAGCGATGAAATGGGAAAAACGGGTACCTAATCGACGATGAAATCTGGACAGGAAGGATCGCCGGCGTCCACAGTAGGTCGGAGGCGGTCAGAGAAATGAGATTGGCGCAAGTTCGAGCGAAAACGAGGGTGAAACCCTAAAAACGGCCCGGTCGAAACCCTAAATACAGTACAGACTCGCGTGTCCGAAACCACTTTACGGCAGTGTAATGTCTTACGGCACTGCCATAAAATTGCGACAACTCTCGTGTCGAAAATGATTCAGGATTACGACACCGTAAAACTCTTTACGGTACCTACCGTAAAATCTCAGAAACTTTCTGTTCAAAAATGACGTGGAATTACGGTACCGTAGAGTACCTTACGGTGCCTGTCGTAAAATCCAAACAGCAAATTTTTTTTTCAAAAATTGAAAATTTAGAAAATCAAAAAATAAAATTTTGTGGAAATACGGTACCGTAGAGTACCTTACGGTTGTACCGTAAAAATAAGAAAACTCTCAGGTGGATTTTGGAACTAAAATACGGTACCGTACAATACGTTACGGTAGTACCGTGAAATCGTGGCAACTTTCTGATCGAAAGTGGTTAAAAATACGGTGCCGTAAACTACTTTATGTGTTGGGGTATGCCCTTAAGGCTAATGTTTGAGGCCTTGGGATTCTTTCAGTATCATGTATAAACTCTTATGTTTATAAAGGTAATGGTTGTTATTCAGTTTGTTACATTATCTGCTGCAATATGTATACTTCTGAATAATGTCTCAATGCTGTTCAGCTTGGCTGACATGCTGTAATGTCCTTAGTCGAGATATCTTGGTGAACATGAGACAGCCTTGATATGATTGAGACTAATATGTGTTCTAATCTTATAGGATGCTTCGAGCATGGAATAAGATGTAGACTCATGGGTACATTGGATGTACTGGACAGACCCTACTAGGATATTCAATTGCTTGTCACAATGTGAATAATCCTTGTTTGCAACAAGTGGCACATTTCCTCTGACTTGAGATCGCTTGTGTTTCTAAATGATGATTGTCATTGTTTTGAGGTAGTTCAATATCATTTGAAACATAATGGTTATAGACTATCTTGGATAATGAGCATGAGTCATGTTAGGGCACTAGTGATAGATATAGGATTGCCGTCTCCTTGTTTGGAGTGTGATGTTCTAAAGGGGCCCCCCTGAATGAGATGATTGAGAAAGTGTATGGCCATACCCAGGTGACTATGTTCATCTGATCTAATCATGCTCATCATATTGGAGTTACAGGCTTGACACGCTTGTCCAATAAAGAACATCTAGTGGCAAAGGAAGCATGTATGCCTAGTGAAGTGGATTCACACTTGTGCTGTGGTTTGGGTGTAGTCTTGGAAGACTCTTTTCTTTATATCGGGAGACAGTGATGTGTTGCTAGATACCCCTCACTGATCGTGATAACGTAAGTTATCATTACCGACATTTAAAGGAAACCCTTAGGGTCGCACAATTTGATGATATGGCTTACTTAAGTCAGATCGTGTGGACTAAATTGTTTGGGTTCAGTTTAAAGGGATTTAATCTCTGATTGTAAGTGAGATCTAGTCTGATCATGTTTGATTGATTAGGGCTTGAGATCGGTAAGCTTCGATCGAGAGAATGGATGTTAGATCGGTGAGATCATGAACATCAAGAGATGAACGGTCAGATCTAGAACCTTAGGGTTTAATTTGATCTGGACAAAAGGCTTGGCTTAATTGGTCTTTGAACCAAACCAATTCGAACCGGCTCATCAAGTGAGCGCTTGGTTCAATTGGAGGATGAGTTTCGGAAGGTTCATGAACGCATGAACGCTTGGAGTTAGGGACTTTCTATATTTGGAAAGTCGGTTTTCAATTTGAGAAAACGTCTCCACGTTTTGAGTGAAACGACTCCACTTCGTTTTGTGACATCCTCTCGCCTCTTCCTCACGACGACTCTCATGTGTGGAGATATAACTCACGCCAAGGAAGAGTGGGGCAAGCCTAGTAATCGTCTCTTCATCCCTACAAGCGATCAAGGATACTTTGGAGCCTTGCTAGCACAAGGAGTGACAAAGGAGTAGGCCATCTTCCTCTTGTGTGCGATTCCCTTTGGAGAAGAAGCAATCGACTCTTTGCTTCCAAGGCGTCATCTAAGCTATGGCTATGGTATGATCGTTTTTGTTGATCTTTGCAAGCTTTTATCTAGTTGATCATATAACATGCAAGTTGATCTTGAAACCCTAGCTTCCGTTGCAAAAGTTTTATATGCGCCACCTATTAGGGTTTTCGCCCCCTTTGGCTTCAGGGGACCTTTCAATTGGTATCAGAGCATGCGGTTAATGTATGTTATTATGATTGCTTGATGCATTTCGTGATCCATGTTTGCGCTTGTAAGCTTAGATCTAGAGAACATGCGAATTTACATGATGAAACTTGATGTATATTTTTCATATGGCGCATGTATGTTGGCGCTTGTTATTTTTGTTAAATCGAAATCACTTGCGCACCTCTACTTTAGATCTAACGCACCTACTATAAACCCTTAGACGGGTTGATGGGGTTGAAGTCATCCTCTAGGTAAGATCCAACCAGTCTGATCAGACCATCTGACAGCCTAGATGGGTCGACTAGATGGCACCTGTGCGCAAGCACGAGGTGGCTATAGGTCGACTGCAGACAGGCGTGTAGCCAGGTCTGGTTGAGACAACCAGTGAACGCACATGAGTTAGGCCCGGGGTCACACCCGCTTGCCAGAACTCATGAAGGTTGTTCAGCCCTTGGCGCATGCATGGTTGACCATTAGGTCGACTCAAGTCAGTTAGGACTTGGTGCATGCAAGGGCAGTGGATCTGACTAGACATGATGAGTGGATCCCTATTAATGGACCGTTGTAAGGTAGTAGGGCACATAAGACAAATAAAATTGATTCCGATGGGATTTTGAAAAATTTTATTTAGTTGATGGATCACATATTGATTGGATGCCATGATGCTTGTTTATTTCATCTTATGTGGGTTGCCCAATTAATGTGTGCTGTGCTGGGGCCTGCGTGCCTGGATTAAAAATGTAAATTATTATATTTGTGATCTGCGCATCACATTTTAATTAATTTATTGTGTAATTGACCTGCGTGTCAATCTTGTCTAGATAGATTAAATTGTAATTTTAATCAGACAAGAGCACAGAGCACACTTGGCAGAGGCGCATGCAGCAGAGGCTTGACCAGGTGGGAGGTCTAGGGTTCGACCCTATGACAGGCGCATTTACCTGGTGGGCGCACCTGAGCTGCAATGGGCGCTTGGGCCCTGGTCTGGGCCAGTTGAGATGCAAATGACTCATGAAGAGCTCAAGTGAAGACTTAAGTTATCTTAAGGTCTTACCTAGGCTTAATGGGCGTTTACCACATAAGATCATCATGCTTTCTTTTATTGTTTAAATAAGTAGAATTGCATGATGTATTTATCTTCTGCTATCGCCATAGGGTTTGCATGATAGTTAAGAAGATAAAAGACCGTTAAAATCCAACGTTAAATATCAAGCACGTAAGCCTTCTGACGCGAAACCTCACTGTTCTGACTATCGTTGGGGCCGTGTTGTACCCACTCAGTGGGCACGCCCATCTATCTTCAGACGGTGTGTGATTTCACCTGCGTGTTACAGAGAAGGGATTTATCGCTTCTCGTTGCTCAGCATAGCACGTGGTGGTCCAGGGAGTAGGTCAGGTCAGCTTGACCATGTAGGCTACATATGGGGCATATGTTAGCTATATGGAGGCAGCCATCTGTGGGATCAGAGACTGTGTTGTACCAACTCAGTTGGCACAGTTTGCTGGATTGCCCAGATGAAGGGGAATCGCACGGGTTGGCGATTGGCAGGGACTGCCTACCTGAAATTAGTGCTTGTACTCTCTGTGCATCTTATCTCGCCTGAGCGGGACGCGGAGACCAAGTATGAAATCTGGATCCCATCTCACTAAAAGAGTGTTACTCTTTCGGACTGTTTTAATGGATTTTTCAGTCAGATAAAAATAGTGAGATAAGAATCTTTCTTAAGTCCTGGATTGATTCTAAACATTGATACTGACCTTGCTGTTCTTGCATTGTTGTAGATTCCTGCAGCAACGAACACCATGAGCTTCAATGTGCGATCCCTACTGGAAAGGGAGAAGTTTGCTGGGCCAAACTTCTCATACTGGTACGGACACCTTAAGATTGTTCTTAAGGCAGAGAGGAAACTGTATGTCCTCGAGACGGCTATACCGCCTCAACCCGCTCCGAACGCCGCAAGGGCGGTTCGGGAAGCCTATGAAAAGCATGTCAATGATAGCATTGATGTCGCTTGCCTGATGCTAGCGTCTATGACGCCACAGCTGCAGCGTCAACATGAGGATATGTCTGCTATAGAAATTATAGCAAACCTCAAGATGTTGTATGCTGCACAGGCGAGGACTGAACGCTATAATTTGACCAAGCTTTTCTTTCAGAGCAAACTGGCTGAAGGGAGTCCAGTGGGAGCTCACGTGCTCAAGATGATTGGGCACAAAGAGGCTCTAGAGAAACTGGGGCATACCATCAATCAGGAGCTTGCTGTAGACATTATTCTGCAGTCTCTCCCGGCCTCTTTCAATCCGTTCATTATTAATTTTAATATGAACAAGATCGACTGTACTCCGGCAGAGTTGCTGAATATGCTCTTGACTACAGAGGAGACTCTAAAGGGAAAGCCTTCAACCTCTGTCTTGATGTTTCCTTCCAGGAACAAGAAGAAGGGGAAGAAGGGCAAAGCCCCTGTCAAGAACTACAACAAGGCTCTGAAACAAAAGGTTAAGCGGTCGAAGGAATACAGATGTTTTCATTGTGGCCAGCTAGGTCACTGGAAAAAGGACTGTAAAGCGCTCCAAGGAGACAAGAAGGGAAGCATCGCTTCTGGCTCAGGTATTTTTGTGACTGAAGTCATGATATCCTCTTCTTCTATTTCATGGGTGTTGGACACTGCATGTGGAGTTCACATTTGTTCAAATGTACAGGAACTCAAGAGAAGAAGACAGGTGGGACAGCATGAGGTGGACCTACGAGTTGGAAACGGGGCACGGGTTGCTGCTGTTGCTGTAGGAGAATATCACATCTCATTACCATCTGGACTTGTATTAGAACTGAACAATTGTTATTTTGTACCAAGCATTACCAAAAATATTATCTCCATTCCTGCTCTTGTCAGGAAAGGGTTTTCCTTTGAATGCAAGACTTCAAAGTGTGTTCTTTCTTTAGATAATATTGTTTATGCTACTGGGTCAATTAACAATGGGTTATTCATGTTGGACATGGAATGTTCTATACAAAATATTGATAATAAGAAAGCCAAGTATGCTGATGATAGCACCTTGCTATGGCATAGTCGTTTAGGCCATATTAACAAGAAACGCATTAAGCGGTTGCATGACCATGGACTGCTGGGATCATTCTCCTATGAGGAGATTGATACATGCAAAGCTTGTTTAATGGGCAAAATGACGAAGTCTCCTTTTCTTAACAAAGGTCAAAGGGCTTCAGGTTTACTTGACCTTATACACAGTGATGTGTGTGGGCCATTTAGTAAACATGCCAGAGGTGGCTATTCATACTTCATTACCTTTACTGATGATTTCAGTAGATATGGGTATGTCTATCTAATGAGACATAAGAGTGAATCTTTTGACAAGTTCAAAGAGTTCAAAAATGAAGTACAGAATCAGCTAGGCCGAAATATCAAGGCACTTCGCTCAGATCGAGGTGGAGAATACCTAAGTCGAGAGTTTACTGACTATCTGAAGGAGTGTGGGATTATCTCACAGCTCACTCCACCAGGAACACCGCAATGGAATGGTGTGTCCGAGAGGAGGAACAGAACCTTACTGGATATGGTTCGTTCTATGATGAGTCAGGCTACTCTACCTTACTCCTTTTGGGGATTTACACTGGAAACAGCTGCAAAGGTACTAAACCGAGTGCCATCCAAGGCAGTTTCAAAGACTCCATATGAGTTATGGTATGGGAAACAGCCAAGCTTGACATTTATTAAGATCTGGGGTTGCGAGGCTTATGTCAAAAGCTCGCCTCTGGGAAACTAGAGAGCAGATCTGAGAAATACATCTTTGTCGGTTACCCTAAGGAAACTAAGGGTTATTATTTCTACGATCCCAAAGAGAACAAAGTATTTGTTGCTCGGACGGCCATTTTTCTTGAGAAGGAATTTCTTCTGCAAGAGGCCAGTGGGAGAAAAATAAAGCTGGATGAGAATCCAGGAGAAGGACAAAGTAGTCAAGCACAGTTGGATGAGCATGAGCCAGTAGAGCAGGTTATTGAACAACCTGAGGCTCCGATATCACGGGAACCGCGAAGATCGGGAAGGATCCGTCGACAGCCTGAGCGCTATGACGGAGTCTACATCATTGATCATGATGAACCCCTCACTTATGCGGATGCGGTCAGTGGACCGGACTCAGCGATATGGCTTGAAGCTATGCGCGCCGAGATGGACTCCATGTCAGATAATCAAGTCTGGGATTTGGTTGATCCGCCTCCGGGAGTAATCCCTGAAAGTCCCTTGTATCTAAGGGGGGTGAAACCCTAAGGTGGCGCAAACATAATATGGGCAGCGGATGCTAGGGTTTCATAGGATCGAAAACATGTCACATGATTAACTTTTAATAACAAGTATTCATGATAAGAATTCATACCATAGCCATTTCTAGATGGCGCCTTGGAAGCAAAAACGCAAATGCCTTTTCTCCAAAGATGACGCACACAATGAGAAGGCGACTACTTCCTCGGAGACTTTGTGCTAGCAAATCTTCAAGGAGTCCTTCGTATGGAGGAGATGAGATCTCTTGCGGCTAGGATGATCAAGCTCTCGCTCCCCTCTTTTGTGTAACCCTTTTACCACACGAGAGCGAGAGAACAAAGAGGCGACGAGTGCAACGTGCTCGTTGAACGTGGGAGCGTGGCTTCTAAAAATAGCAAGCCAAAAACTCGCCTCATACTCTCATGCGATCTTGCGTTCACATCAAGTGAACCAATCGCTCCTCTTTGAACCGAGCCAGGGTTCAATTGCATTTGGTTCAAAGACCAAATCAAACCAGCCCAAGCCTTTAGTCCAGATCAAATTAAACCCCTAAGGCTTAAGATCTGACCGTTGATCTCTTGATGCTCTTGATCTCACCAATCTAGCATCAATTCTCTCAATCGAAGCTTACCGATCTCAAGCCCTAATCAATCAAACATGATCAGACCAGATCTCACTTTCAATCAGAGATTAAATCCCTTTAAAACTGAACCTAAATAATTCAGTCCACACGATCTGACTTAAGTAAGCCATATCATCAAATTGTGCGACCCTGAGGGTTTCCTTTAAATGTCGGTAACGATAACTCACGTTATCACGATCAGTGAGGGGTATCTAGCAACACATCACTGTCTCCCGATATAAAGGAAAGAGTCTTCCAAGACTACACCCAAAACACAGCACAAGTGTGAATCCAACTCACAAGGCATACATGCTTCCTCTGCCACTGGATGTTCTTTATTGGACAAGCCTGTCAAGCTCGTAACTCCAATATGATGAGCATGATTAGATCAGATGAACACAGTCATCTGGGTATGGCCATACACTTTCTCAATCATCTCATCCAGGGGGGCCCTTTAGAACATCACACTCCTTAAACAAGGAGACGGCAATCCTATGTCTATCACTGGTGCCCTAACCTGATTCAAGCTCACCATCCAAGATAGTCTATAATCATTATGTTTCAAATGATATTGAACTACCTCAAAACAATGACAATCATCATTTAGAAACGCAAGTGATCTCAAGTCAAAGGAAATGTGCCACTTGTACACATACAAGGATCATTCACATTGTGACAAGCAATTGAATATCCTAGTAGGGTCTGTCCAGTACATCCAATGTACCCATGAGTCTACATCTTATTCCATGCTCGAAGCATCCTATAAGATTAGAGCACATATTAGTCTCAATCATATCAAGGCTGTCTCATGTTCACCAAGATATCTCGACTAAGGACTTTATAGCATGTCAGCCCAGCTGAACAGCTTTGAGACATTATTCAGAAGTACAATTATTGCAGCAGACAATGTAACAACCTTGAATAATAACTATGCCTTTATAAACATAAAAGTTTATACATGATACTGTTACAATCCCAAGGCCTCAAACATTAGCCTTAAGGGCATACCCCAACAATCCCTATAGGCTGTAAATGGATCTTCAAGAAGAAGATTGACATGGATGGTAACGTAGTTACCTATAAAGGCAGGCTAGTTGCGAAAGGTTTCAAACAAATCTACGGGATAGATTATGATGAAACTTTCTCTCCTGTAGCCATGTTCAAGTCTATTCGGATTATTCTTGCGATAGCAGCATATTACGATTATGAGATCTGGCAAATGGATGTGAAGACTGCTTTCCTTAATGGAAAACTGGATGAGGATGTGTATATGACACAACCTGAAGGTTTCACTAATCCATCAGATCGTCATAAAATATGCAAGTTAAAGAAGTCCATTTATGGACTTAAGCAAGCATCTAGAAGCTGGAATATTCGTTTTGATGAATCAATCTGTGAATTTGGTTTCATCAAGAATGAAGATGACCCGTGTGTATATAAGAGGTTTAGTGGGAGCGTGATTACTTTCCTAGTCCTCTACGTCGATGATATCTTAATCATTGGAAACGATATTCCTGAACTGCATGCTGTTAAAGCATGGTTAAGAAAATGTTTCCAGATGAAAGATCTAGGAGAAGCAGCCTATGTATTAGGTGTGAAGATCTACAGAGATAGATCTAAGAGGCTTCTCGGGCTGTGCCAGAGTACTTACATCGATAAAGTCCTGGAGAGATTTCATTTAGAGAATTCTAAAAGAGGATATCTTCCAGTCAGACATGGTCTGAATCTTTCAAAGAGTCAGTGTCCACAAACACAGACTGAGAAAGATGAAATGGACAATACGCCTTATGCTTCGGCTATTGGGTCCATTATGTATGCGATGTTGTGTACTCGCCCAGACGTCGCTTACGGGTTAAGCGTAACCAGTCGATTCCAAAGTAATCCAGGTCAGGCGCACTGGATTGCGGTCAAGAACATTTTAAAATATCTGCGGAGGACCAAAGATATGTTCTTGGTGTATGGTGGTCAGGAAGAACTCAGTATTGAAGGATATACTGACGCTTCGTTCCAATCTGACCAGGATGATTTCCGATCGCAATCAGGCTATGTTTTTAGCTTGAATGGAGGAGCTGTGGTATGGAAAAGTTTCAAACAATCTATCGTTGCTGATTCCACAACAGAAGCCGAGTATGTTGCAGCCTCGGAAGCATCCAAGGAGGCAGTGTGGATTCGCAAGTTCGTTCAGGAACTTGGTGTTGTTCCTTCGAGTGCAGATCCTTTGGTTATCTTCTGTGATAACCATGCCATCACTATCCCCTCTGCCGAACACTGTGTGTGCTAGAACCCTGTGAGCATATCTGATACAAGGGTTCATGATCTTGCTAGCCCTGGCAGAAACAGCAAGAAATGGTTTTCATCAGTGATCTGGTTCCAAAAGATGTTTTCCATAAATCCAAGGGGTATCTCAGTGTACCCTCCTATGCTCAGTCCAAAGATGTCTCTTACTTCCTACAGTGTAAGCTCCCTCTCTTCATTAGCCAACCTGAAAGTAATTTTCCCATCAGCAGGGCCATGGGAATACTCCTTTAGTTCCACAATCAGACTGCTCAAAAACTCTAGAACAAGGGGTAAGAATGTGGGCGGATGCATCTGGAAAAACTGCTTGGCTTGAATCCTATCAAACATTCAAAGTATGTCATCATAAAGCCCTAAGGCTTCAAGAGTCCTCTGATCAGCATATTTTGTGTTGACAATTCTTCTTTCAGTCAGTTTGTTATATCTGGCCTCCTGTATCTCATTCCTAAAAATGATACTATGGGGTTTTTGGGGTTGAGATGGTTATGTAGGGGCTTTTCTCTTCTCTCTTGGGAAAATTACCTTTCTCCTTGGCATATTTGCTAACAAGCTGCAAACTCACAATTCAATGCATATACAACATAATAATATAGCAGTTCAGATTAAGTTCTATCATCATGTTCTTTAAGCATCATAAGCAGAGTAAAAACAGGTCTTGTAATCTCGATCTCAATTCAAAATGGCAAGCATGAATCATAGCTCCAGCATCATTAGTAACACTAATCAAGTATGTGGAAAGCGAAAATCAACTCATAACTCAAGCTCAAACTCAAAAAAAACAACAAAACTGTGAGTGAACAGTAACCTCGAGTGCGTTCAGCGTATTTCAACTCAAATCAGTGATGAAAATTGGTTAAAACTCTTTCAAACAGCGAAGAATTGAGAGCTCATCTTCTAACGAGTAAATAGAAACAAGAATCACTCGAAATGGTTGGGAATCGAGCAAGAACGAGCGAAAGGGGCGTAAGTTCATCAAAACTCGTTAAAGCGATCAAATGGGAAAAACGGGTACCTAATCGACGATGAAATCTGGATAGGAAGGATCGCCGGCGTCCACAGTAGGTCGGAGGCGGTCAGAGAAACGAGATTGGCGCAAGTTCGAGCGAAAACGAGGGTGAAACCCTAAAAACGGCCCGGTCGAAACCCTAAATACAGTACAGACTCGCGTGTCCGAAACCACTTTACGGCAGTGTAATGTCTTACGGCACTACCATAAAATTACGACAACTCTCGTGTCGAAAATGATTCAGGATTACGACACCGTAAAACTCTTTACGGTACCTACCGTAAAATCTCAGAAACTTTCTGTTCAAAAATGACGTGGAATTACGGTACCGTAGAGTACCTTACGGTGCCTGTCGTAAAATCCAAACAGCAAATTTTTTTTTCAAAAATTGAAAATTTAGAAAATCAAAAAATAAAATTTTGTGGAAATACGGTACCGTAGAGTACCTTACGGTTGTACCGTAAAAATAAGAAAACTCTCAGGTGGATTTTGGAACTAAAATACGGTACCGTACAATACGTTACGGTAGTACCGTGAAATCGTGGCAACTTTCTGATCGAAAGTGGTTAAAAATACGGTGCCGTAAACTACTTTATGTGTTGGGGTATGCCCTTAAGGCTAATGTTTGAGGCCTTGGGATTCTTTCAGTATCATGTATAAACTCTTATGTTTATAAAGGTAATGGTTGTTATTCAGTTTGTTACATTATCTGCTGCAATATGTATACTTCTGAATAATGTCTCAATGCTGTTCAGCTTGGCTGACATGCTGTAATGTCCTTAGTCGAGATATCTTGGTGAACATGAGACAGCCTTGATATGATTGAGACTAATATGTGTTCTAATCTTATAGGATGCTTCGAGCATGGAATAAGATGTAGACTCATGGGTACATTGGATGTACTGGACAGACCCTACTAGGATATTCAATTGCTTGTCACAATGTGAATAATCCTTGTTTGCAACAAGTGGCACATTTCCTCTGACTTGAGATCGCTTGTGTTTCTAAATGATGATTGTCATTGTTTTGAGGTAGTTCAATATCATTTGAAACATAATGGTTATAGACTATCTTGGATAATGAGCATGAGTCATGTTAGGGCACTAGTGATAGATATAGGATTGCCGTCTCCTTGTTTGGAGTGTGATGTTCTAAAGGGGCCCCCCTGAATGAGATGATTGAGAAAGTGTATGGCCATACCCAGGTGACTATGTTCATCTGATCTAATCATGCTCATCATATTGGAGTTACAGGCTTGACACGCTTGTCCAATAAAGAACATCCAGTGGCAAAGGAAGCATGTATGCCTAGTGAAGTGGATTCACACTTGTGCTGTGGTTTGGGTGTAGTCTTGGAAGACTCTTTTCTTTATATCGGGAGACAGTGATGTGTTGCTAGATACCCCTCACTGATCGTGATAACGTAAGTTATCGTTACCGACATTTAAAGGAAACCCTTAGGGTCGCACAATTTGATGATATGGCTTACTTAAGTCAGATCGTGTGGACTAAATTGTTTGGGTTCAGTTTAAAGGGATTTAATCTCTGATTGTAAGTGAGATCTAGTCTGATCATGTTTGATTGATTAGGGCTTGAGATCGGTAAGCTTCGATCGAGAGAATGGATGTTAGATCGGTGAGATCATGAACATCAAGAGATGAACGGTCAGATCTAGAACCTTAGGGTTTAATTTGATCTGGACAAAAGGCTTGGCTTAATTGGTCTTTGAACCAAACCAATTTGAACCGGCTCATCAAGTGAGCGCTTGGTTCAATTGGAGGATGAGTTTCGGAAGGTTCATGAACGCATGAACGCTTGGAGTTAGGGACTTTCTATATTTGGAAAGTCGGTTTTCAATTTGAGAAAACGTCTCCACGTTTTGAGTGAAACGACTCCACTTCGTTTTGTGACATCCTCTCGCCTCTTCCTCACGACGACTCTCGTGTGTGGAGATATAACTCACGCCAAGGAAGAGTGGGGCAAGCCTAGTAATCGTCTCTTCATCCCTACAAGCGATCAAGGATACTTTGGAGCCTTGCTAGCACAAGGAGTGACAAAGGAGTAGGCCATCTTCCTCTTGTGTGCGATTCCCTTTGGAGAAGAAGCAATCGACTCTTTGCTTCCAAGGCGCCATCTAAGCTATGGCTATGGTATGATCGTTTTTGTTGATCTTTGCAAGCTTTTATCTAGTTGATCATATAACATGCAAGTTGATCTTGAAACCCTAGCTTCTGTTGCAAAAGTTTTATATGCGCCACCTATTAGGGTTTTCGCCCCCTTTGGCTTTAGGGGACCTTTCATTATGGTAGTACTGTAATTTGCTCCAAATCAAAATTTACCTACAAAAATAAAAGAAAAATTAGTATCAAGCTAAAATTAAGTTAAAGAAAATAAAATAGAGGTTAGAAAGCTTGGGTTGCCTCCCAAGAAGCGCTAATTTAAAGGTCATTAGCTTGACCCTTTAACACTCGAGTTTGATCGTGAATTCCTAGAATTCCTCTCTGATATTGCAACATAAGGCTCAATCTTGAAACAGTATCCGAATTTGCTCAGAATCTCCTCTAATTTGTCAATTAATCTAGAGTTTCCTCTTCTTTTCTTCCTCCTTGTCTTTTTCTTTTTCTGCAATTTCTCATCAATACCCTCAAAAAGATTGTTAGATTCATTATTTGAGGTCTCCTCAAACAAACTTGAAACATCATAAATTTCATCATTAAATATTTCAACGATATAACAAGATCCTGAGTTTGAAAGTTTATTCAATGAATCATTAAGATTAAATTCAATCTTGTTGTCACATATATCAAAAGTAATCTTTCCTTCTTTCACATCAATATTTGCTTTAGCTGTGGCCAATAATGGTCTACCAAGAATGATAGGATTTCTAGAATTTACCTCCATGTCTAACACTAAAAATCTGCAAGAATGAAAAACTTACCAATTTGTACAGGGACATTCTCTAATATGCCTACATGATACTTTACCGATGAATCCGTGAGCTGTAAGGATATGGATCTATGCTTTAGCTCTCCAAGATTTAGTTTCCTGTAAGTAGAAAGAGGCATTAGACTCACACTTGCACCGAGGTCACATAAGACTCGGTCAAAAGCCATAGTGCCTATTGAACAAGGTATAGAAAAACTACTTGGATCTTTTAGTTTAGGTGGCAGTTTGTTCTATATGATAGCACTACAATCTTCAGTTAAAGTAACAGTGCATGTACCATAATCATCTAATTTCCTTTTACTAGACAAAATTTCCTTTAAAAACTTGGCATAAGATGGCATTTCAGTAATAGCTTCAGTAAAAGGAATCTTGACATAAAGCTTTTTCAAGATTTCAAGAAATTTGCCAAACTTTTTGTCTAGTTTATGTTGAACCAACCTTTGAGGAAAAGGTATTGGTGGCTGGTAAGGAGTAGGCAAATTAGGTTTATGGTTGCCTTTCTCACATGATTCCTCCCCTTTTGGTTCATCACCCTTTTGAGGTGATAAACAAGTTTGGGATTTCTCATGTGAAGAAGATTCCCCTAACTCTAATTCCCTTTCATTATCATTAAGCCTTTCTTCCATGTTTTCAAACCTCCCTCTAGGTTCTCCTAGTTGTTTCCCACTTCTAGTCATAATGGAATTACAGTGCTCCCTAGGGTTTATCTCAGGTTTTGCAGGCAATTTCCCAGGGGGTCTGTAAGGTACACTAGCATGTTGTGCAATTTAGTTTTCAAGAATTTTGTTGTGGGCTTCTACTGTATCCAGTCTAGAGTTAATTTGATAAAAACTTTCCTTAAACTCTTCAATTTGTCTATTTTGATTTGACAGGATTTGTTTTTAATCAGACATAAACTCTTCAATTTTTCTATCTTATTTTAGCTCGAACTGATTTTGACTAGTCATTATTTTTTCAAACATGGGTTTTATCTCAGAAAATTGATCATTGTTTTGATTCAGATTTTGGTTGGGATTTTGCCTTTGGAATCCTTTGTTTTTAGTGTTCCCCCTACATTGTTATTGTTTTTCCATGAAAGGTTGGGGTGATTTCTCCATCCAGGGTTATATGTACTAGAATAGGGATCATTAGGTCTACTTTGATTATAATTCCCTATGACATTCACATGCTCATTACCCTGATCAACAATTCTACAATATTCGGCAGTATGACCATCATTGCCACAATTTTTAGAAGTAATAGCAGAAATAGAAGCAGCTTGCATGGAATTTAACTTACTGCACAAAAAGTCTACCTTCTCTTCTAAGGATCGCCATCCTTCACTTTCACCCTTACCTTGAGAAGGCATGTAAAGTTCTCCTCTCTCGGTATTCCATTGATTGTGGTTCAATGCCATCTCCTCTAGCAGTCTGAAGGCATCATTTGGTGTTTTGCTCATAAGAGCTCCTCCTACAGCAGCATCCACAATCATTTTAGTCTGATCAAATAATGTAATATAAAAAATTTGCAGTAAAGTTTGAAGTTCTAGTCCATGGTGAGGACACTTCCGCTGCAGTTCATTGAATCTCTCCCAGGCCTCACTGAGCGACTCCCCACTTCTTTGTTGAAAGCTTGTAATTTGGTTTCTCATATGTAGTGTCTTGCTTGGGGGAAAGTATTTGTTCAAGAAGGAATTGGACAGTTGATTCCAAGTGGTGAAGGTATCGGCTGGGTGTGAATTAAGCCATGTCTTTGCCCGGTCCCTAAGAGAGAAAGGAAAAAGTCTTAATCTCAATGCATCGCTAGAAACACCATTCAATTTAATAGTATCGCATAATTCAAGAAATAAGGCCAAGTGTTGGTTGGGATCCTCCAGTGGAGATCCTCCAAACTGATCTTGTTGAAACATTGCAATGAAACCAGGCTTAATCTCAAAATTGTTGGCCTCTATCGTTGGCCTAGCTATACTAGAACGAATTTCATGATGATTAGGGGCTGCATAGTCCCTAAGTGTTCTCTGATTGTTCTAATTGTCTCCCATCTCTAATATTTCTTCTTCTAACTCTAGTTGGAATGTCTCTTGCAATTCTTCTTGTGATGTCTCTTCTAATCTCAACTTTCTGCGCACTCTTAATGTCTTATTGATTTCAGGATCCAATGGTACAAGTGGTCCTGACCTAAGGCTCCTGCGCATGCAAAGTAGATATATCAAGTGATTTCAAGAAATAGAAAATAAGCAGTAAATAAAAAACAGTATATAAAAACCTAATCTAGCAATAATCTCAACGTCTTTAATATCGATAAAAACTAAGGTCCCCGGCAACGGCGCCAAAAACTTGTTGTGATCCGCAAGTGCACGAATACTCGAAGTAATAAAGAAAGTATCGAATCCACAGGGACCTACGTTGTCGAATACTAAATAGCTGATTTCTTACTATCTAGGCTAATCGAAGTAGTGAGAATAGAAATTGAAAGCTAAAAATGGAATTATCAAAGAGAAAAACTGGGACTAGGGTTTTGTTCACTTTCACTTTTATGAGCTAGATATGAATAAGGATTTCGTCATTTCAAATTTATCATGATGAAGATGTAATTTACTAAATAAAAGGGTTGTTTCACTTTCGTGCAAACAACCGCACAGGGATTTATCCTCGCTTTCGCACAAGATTCTTCCCAACGCTGAAGATAAGTAAATCATCAAACAATGAATTCAAGGATCACTTTCGTGCATCCGAATTCAATGTTGATAATCTCTAGTGGAGATTCAAGGATCACTTTCGTGCATCCGAGTCTCAACACTAGTTTTACTCATGGATCTCTAACGTTCCGATCCTTGCTTTCGCACAAGATCTCCACGTTTGACAAATAGACTCGATCTATAGGTTCATGTTATAATTATGACAATTAATCTACTAGAACAGATCAAATTAGATCTAACCTAAGGAAGGGATCCTAACATGCAATTCTAGGGTTCCAAATTCTCAAGCAATTACCTTTCGGTCTCATGCGAAAATTGTAAGAACATAATTAGTAACATGAACTTATAGAGAGTCTAAGTACAATTATCACATGAGCAAAATCATCATGGTAATATTAAACTCAACGAAATAGTAAAAATAGTCATCTAGTCATTGGAAATCAAGTGAATTACTCCCCCATGTCCCAAAAGTAGTTTAAGCTATCATCGTGAAGGAATTACAATAGATCATGGTTTTAGAGGATCGAAAATCGAAGTAAAAGAGAAGTTTAGAAAATACAGCACGGCTGTGAAGTATTTCACAGCCGTAATTTGCAAGAACTATCGATTAATAGTGCCGGCGACTCCTTTTTCTTCGATTTCTCTTCCAATCGATCTCCTTTCGGTCTGAAACTTCTGGCACGTTGTCTCCTCCTTCAGACGAAGCTTCAGTATGAAAATTACAGCCGAAGAACGTCTGGATCGAGCGTGGCGGCGAAACCCTAGGCGGCGGCGTGGATCGCGATTTCTCCCTCGATAGTGCACGAAATTTGAGGCTTTTGGTCTCTCCGTAATCCTCTTGTCAAAAGCTCTCCCTCTACTTCTTATGGCGTTCGATTTAAGGCTCTAGATCGCTCGCGATCTTCTCCGCAAGAATCGGGCGTTGATATTGACTCGGGCGTCGCGTTTAGAACAGAAATTACGACAGTGTAATGTCTTACGACACTGCCGTAAAATCGCTCGAGTCTTCTATTCTGATGTTGTCGGGGAATTACGGCCCCATAATCTGGTTTATGGTAGTGCCGTAAAATCGGCTGAACTCTCTGTTCGTGAACGTCTAGAAATTACGGCCCGTGTAGTTTCTTACAGTAGTGCCGTAAAACTGGGTGAAGTTTCTGTTTTGAAGCTCTTCGAAATACGGTACCATAATGTTGCTTACGGCAGGTGCCGTAAAATCCAAAAATATTTCTGTTCGGAAACTTCTCAAAATACGGCAGGGCTCGGATTTTACAGTACTGTCTGGAATTATGGTACCGTAAAATGGGTTACGGCACTGCCGTAATTTTCTGACTTGCTCCGTTTTATGTGAAATTTCTTGGGTGATCTCCTCTTGATGATGGTAATCCTTCTATGTATTTGATTTTGCTTGAAAACACCTAAAAATAGTGCCTTTTTACCTGAAAACCATGAAAAACGAAAATAGAAGTAGACTTTGCAATATTCAATGAATTTATCATGAAGACAAGTAAAAGATCTTCAATTTAGCATGAAAAGATATCAAAAATGATACAAAATATATAGTATATTTTGGTGTCATCTGTTGGGGTATGCCCTTAAGCCTAATGTTTGAGGCCTTGGGATTGTATCAGTATCATGTAATAAACTCTTATGTTTATAAAGGCATGGTTGTTATTCAGGTTGTTACCTTGTCTGCTGTAATAAGTGTACTTCTGAATAATGTCTCAAAGCTGTTCAGCTAGGCTGACATGCAGTAAAGTCCTTAGTCGAGATATCTTGGTGAACATGAGACAGCCTTGATATGATTGAGACTAATATGTGTTCTAATCTTATAGGATGCTTCGAGCATGGAATAAGATGTAGACTCATGGGTACATTGGATGTACTAGACAGACCCTACTAGGATATTCAGTTGCTTGTCACAATGTGAATAATCCTTGATTGTAACAAGTGGCACATTTCCTCTGACTTGAGATCACTTGTGTTTTCTAAATGATGATTGTCATTGTTTTGAGGTAGTTCAATATCATTTGAAACATAATGATTATAGACTATCTTGGATGGTGAGCTTGAATCAGGTTAGGGCACTAATGATAGATAAAGGATTGCCGTCTCCTTGTTTAAGGAGTGTGATGTTCTAAAGGGGCCCCCTGGATGAGATGATTGAGAAAAGAGTATGGCCATACCCAGGTGACAGTGTTCATCTATTCTAATCATGCTCGTCATATTGGAGTTACAAGCTTGACACGCTTGTCCAATAAGAACATCCAGTGGCAAAGGAAATATGCATGCCTAGTAATGTTGATTCACGCTTGTGCTGTTTTTGGGTGTAGTCTTGGAAGACTCTTTTCTTTATATCGGGAGACAGTGATGTGTTGCTAGATACCCCTCACTGATCGTGATGATGTGAGTTATCGTTACCGACATTAAAGGAAACCCTCAGGGTCGCACGATTTGATGATATGGCTTACTTAAGTCAGATCGTGTGGACTGAATTGTTTAAGTTCAGTTTAAAGGGATTTGATCTCTGATTGTAAGTGAGATCTGGTCTGATCATGTTTGATTGATTAGGGCTTGAGATCGGTAAGCTTCGTGAAGAGTCCCCTTCAAGGGGGAGCGCAGGCAGATAAAACCCCTTTCAAGAGGGGGGCGAACCCTAGAGCATGCGGAAAATGTACTCTTCTAGGGTTTCAATAAAATCGTTTGCATGAACACATATATATGATCAACTTTATATGTATTGCAAAGATCAAGTTTGAGATCTTTTACCATAGCCATGATAAAGGGTGGTGGCTTGGAAGCAAGAGGGCAAGTAAGCACTCCTCCAAAGAAAACACACACTAGATGAGAGATGGCTACCCTTTAGGATCTTCCTTGTGCTAGCAAGAGATCTCCCCAAAGTTCCTTGTCGTGTGTTGATGATGAGATGTGCTTGGCCGAGAGCTACCTTGTCCAAGAGTCCTCTCTTCGTCGAATGAAGGAGACAAGAGAGTAATTGGCAAATTGCGTTGAGGTTTTTTTCATTCAAGTCATGGCGTTACACTTCCAAATATGGAAGGTTATCAAGCCATGCGACCACTTGAAGAAAAACCGCCCAAGATGCCTTTAAACCTTGAACCATACGTTCACCCATGTGAACCGGTTCAAGCCGATTAGGTTCAACTCAATTCGGTTCAAAAACCCAAATTAAACCAGCCCAAGCCATGGTCTAGATCTCTATGAACCAAACGGTTCAAGATCTAACCGTTCATCTCTTGATGCTCTTGATCTCTTCGATCTAGCATCCATACTCTCGATCGAAGCTTACCGATCTGAAGCCCTAATCAATCAAACATGATCAGATCAGATCTCACTTACAATCAGAGTCTAATCTCCTTTTAACTGAACTAAAACAATTCAGTCCACACGATCTGACTTAAGTAAGCCATATCATCAAATTGTGCGACCCTAAGGGTTTCCTTTAAATGTCGGTAACGATAACTCACGTTATCACAATCAGTGAGGGGTATCTAGCAACACATCACTGTCTCCCGATATAAAGGAAAGAGTCTTCCAAGACTACACCCAAACCACAGCACAAGTGTGAATCATTTCACAAGGCATACATGTTTCCTTTGCCACTGGATGTTCTTATTGGACAAGTGTGTCAAACTTGTAGCTCCAATATGATGAGCATGATTAGATCAGATGAACATAGTCATCTGGGTATGGCCATACACTTTCTCAATCATCTCATATAAGGGGGGCCCCTTTAGAACACCACACTCCTTCCACAAGGAGACGGCAATCCTTTATCTATCACTAGTATCCTAACCTGACTCATGATCATTATCCAAGATAGTCTATAACCATTATCTTTCAAATGATATCGAACTACCTCAAAATAATGACATTCATCATTTAGAAACACAAGTGATCTCAAGTCAAAGGACATGTGCCACTTGATGCAAACAAGGATTATTCACATTGTGACAAGCAATGGAATATCCCAGTAGGGTCTGTCCAGTACATCCAATGTACCCATGAGTCTACATCTTATTCCATGCTCGAAGCATCCTATAAGATTAGAACACATATTAGTCTCAATCATATCAAGGCTGTCTCATGTTCACCAAGATATCTCGACTAAGGACATATAGCCTGTCAGCCTAGCTGAACAGCTTTGAGACATTATTCAGTAGTACACTTATTACTGCAGACAAGGTAACAACCTGAATAATAACCATGCCTTTATAAACACAAAAGTTTATTACATGATACTGTTACAATCCCAAAGGCCTCAAACATTAGCCTTAAGGGCATACCCCAACAATCTCCCACTTGCACTTAATCTAATGGTTGAGAAATCTCAAACCCATATTATTACAGTGCTTCTCATGCTTCTGCTGCGCCAGAGGCTTGGTAAGCGGGTCTGCCAGATTGTCATCTGTATGTACCTTGCAAATTTTGATCTCGCCACGATCAATGATCTCCCGGATCAAGTGAAACCGTCTCTGTATGTGCTTGGACTTCTGGTGCGACCGTGGTTCCTTTGCTTGTGCGATTGCTCCAGTGTTATCACAGAAGATAACCAAAGGATCTGCACTCGAAGGAACAACACCAAGTTCTCTCACGAACTTACGAATCCACACTGCCTCCTTGGATGCTTCCGAGGCTGCAACATACTCGGCTTCTGTTGTGGAATCAGCAACAGTTGACTGTTTGAAACTTTTCCACACCACTGCTCCACCATTCAAGCTAAAAACATAGCCTGATTGCGATCGGAAATCATCCTGGTCCGACTGGAACGAAGCGTCAGTATATCTTTCAATACTGAGTTCTTCCTGACCACCATATATCAAGAACATATCTTTGGTCCTCCGCAGATATTTTAAAATGTTCTTGACTGCAATCCAGTGCGCCACACCTGGATTACTTTGGAACCGACTGGTCACGCTTAACCCGTAAGCGACGTCTGGGCGAGTACACAACATCGCATACATAATGGACCCAATAGCCGAAGCATAAGGCGTATTGTCCATTTCATCTTTCTCAGTCTGTGTTTGTGGACACTGACTCTTCGAAAGATTCAGACCATGTCTGACTGGAAGATATCCACGTTTAGAATTCTCTAAATGGAATCTTTCCAGGACTTTATCGATGTAAGTACTCTGGCACAGCCCGAGAAGCCTCTTAGATCTATCTCTGTAGATCTTCACACCTAGTACATAGGCTGCTTCTCCTAAATCTTTCATCTGGAAACATTTTCCTAACCATGCTTTAACAGCATGCAGTTCAGGAATATCATTTCCAATGATTAAGATATCATCGACGTAGAGGACTAGGAAAATAATCACGCTCCAACTAAACCTCTTATATACACACGGGTCATCTTCGTTCTTGATGAAACCAAACTCAGAGATTGATTCATCAAAACGAATATTCCAGCTTCTAGATGCTTGTTTAAGTCCATAAATGGACTTCTTTAACTTGCATATTTTATGACGATCTGATGGATTCGTGAAACCTTCAGGTTGTGTCATATACACATCCTCATCCAGATTTCCATTAAGGAAAGCTGTTTTCACATCCATCTGCCAGATCTCATAATCGTAATATGCAGCTATCGCGAAAAGAATCCGAATAGACTTAAACATGGCTACAGGTGAGAAAGTTTCATCATAATCTATCCCGTAGATTTGTTTGAAACCTTTCGCAACTAGCCTGCCTTTATAGGTAACCACGTTACCATCCATGTCAATCTTCTTCTTGAAGATCCATTTACAGCCTATAGGGATTACTCCCGGAGGCGGATCAACCAAATCCCAGACTTGGTTATCTGACATGGAGTCCATCTCGGCTCGCATAGCATCAAGCCATCTAGCTGACTCCGGTCCACTGACCGCATCCGCATAAGTGAGGGGTTCATCATTATCAATGATGTAGACTCCGTCATAGCGCTCAGGCTGTCGACGGATCCTTCCCGATCTTCGCGGTTCCCGTGATATCTGAGCCTCAGGTTGTTCAGTAACCTGATCTACCGGCTCAGGCTCATCCAACTGTGCTTGACTACTTTGTCCTTCCTCTGGATTCTCATCCAGTTTTATTTCTCTCCCACTGGCCTCTTGCAGAAGAAACTCCTTCTCAAGAAATATGGCCGTCCGAGCAACAAATACTTTGTTCTCTTTGGGGTCGTAGAAATAATAACCCTTAGTTTCCTTAGGGTACCCGACAAATATACATTTCTCAGATCTGCTCTCCAGTTTCCCAGAGGCGAGCTTTTTGACATAAGCCTCGCAACCCCAGATCCTGATAAATGTCAAGCTCGGCTGTTTCCCATACCATAACTCATATGGCGTCTTAGAAACTGCCTTGGATGGCACTCGGTTTAGTACCTTTGCAGCTGTTTCCAGTGCAAAACCCCAAAAGGAGTAAGGTAGAGTAGCCTGACTCATCATAGAACGAACCATATCAAGTAACGTTCTATTTCTCCTCTCGGACACACCATTCCATTGCGGTGTTCCTGGCGGAGTGAGCTGTGAGATAATCCCACACTCCTTTAGATAGTCAGTAAACGCATGACTTAGGTATTCTCCACCTCGATCTGAGCGAAGTGCCTTGATATTTCGGCCTAGCTGATTTTGTACTTCATTCTTAAACTCTTTGAAGTTGTCAAAAGATTCACTTTTATGTCTCATTAAATAGACATACCCATACCTACTGAAATCATCAGTAAAGGTAATGAAGTACTGATAGCCACCTCTAGCATGTTTACTAAATGGCCCACACACATCACTGTGTATGAGGTCAAGTAAACCTGAAGCCCTTTGACCTTTATTAAGAAAAGGTGACTTCGTCATTTTACCCATCAAACAAGCTTTGCATGTATCAATCTCCTCATAGGAGAATGATCCCAGCAGTCCATGATCATGCAACCGCTTAATACGTTTGTAACATCCCACATTCTTAACCCCAAACAAATGGCACAATTCACAAATGATACAGGATGTTTCATATAAGATCGATCATATGCTAGGTAAAACCGAGTTCAAGAAAACACGATCTGAAAAATTTCCATAAATCTATACACACAAATTCACAAAACTCAAATCTCATAAGGGTACCTGCCACCACGCAATCCTTGCACTAGACATATGCAAGGCAACAGTTATATCAAAACCGATTCAAATTCATAAAATCCATAAAGGTACCTGCCACCAGGCAATACTTGCACTAGACATATGCAAGTTACAGGGTATATCAAAACCGATTGCACAGAATATACAACAAGCCGAAATTCAAAACAAAATCACAAAATCGATTTTATAAACTCATACCAAACACCGAAACCAGGCTGAAGCCCGCGGTGACACAAAAATCAAACTCATAAGACTGCCATAACTGGCAACATACTTCACATAGTTCACATAGTCTCATGATTCACATAGTTCATATAGTTTATGTTAAGGCCACAACCGGCCCCAAGAATTAAGCATAAAAATTCTTAAAACAGCAAACAGCATAATTATCCACGCCAATGCACTCAAGACATGCGCCCCTGCTCTATGCCTGAAAATAGTGAGGGGTGAGCTACACAGCCCAGTGAGTGGATAGTCTAAATCGACTATCCATAACGTACATTCAAAAATATAGGCAGATTATTTTTAAAAACATTTAACAGAACATTATGTCAACATATAACAAAATAAAGAAACAGAAGTCATATAGACAGTTAAATGTACACACTAGCATATAACAAATTCAGGTTCTAGAGTTTTACTCTAACCCAATTAAACACATATATTCTAAACCAACTAAACACACCATACTTAATTAACCTAGTTGTCCAGCATATTCAGTAGTGACCAATATGGTCTAACCCGGCTTGGCCAAAGCACTGGGAGCTGCAAAATCTCGTGCAACACATAAACATGGATAGTGAGTAGAATCAAGAGGTGGCCCCCGTCAGGTCACGACGTGGCACTTTGCTCTATCACCCCATAACACATCAGAGTGATGACATCAAGAGGTGGCCCCTGTCTGATCAAGACATGGCACTTTGCGTCTTATATCACCCCGTCACATAAAAGAGTAATGACATCAAGAGGTGGCCCCTGTCTGATCAAGACATGGCACTTTGCGTCTTATATTACCCCATCACATAAAAGAGTAATGACATCAAGAGGTGGCCCCTGTCCGACCAAGACATGGCACTTTGCGTCAAAACCCGTTCTCCCAAAAGGTTCCTACTGGACAACAGACATATCTTATTTCATATTTCACAAAGGTGGACTCCTAAGTGTCAACTAGACTCTAGGATAGTCATCACAAAAATCATATCGGGCAGGCTGAACATCAACCCCCATCACAAAAATCATAATAGGCAGGCCGATCATCAGCCCCCTCACATATCAAATACAGGGCTGAAATTCAAACCCTTCACATATCACATAAGGACTATCCTATGAGTACACTGTTACACTTAGCCATAGTCCTAACCAACACATAACACATAATATTCAAAATTCTCATAATCACATAATTTTCAAAAATCTCATAACCACATAATATCCACAATTTACATAACAACATAATATTCCAAAAATCACATAAACACCTAATATTTAAAAATCACATAATTACATAATATTAACAATCATATAATGTAGTGTGGTCCTTAGGTTTCATGCTGATTAGTTCAGTCAAACCTTACTAGGTTATCATCCAAATTTCTCAAACAATTTCTCAATAATGCAGTTAACAAGCATCCATAAAAATTAACATAAAACTAAAATATGAAGTCATACAAACTATCCATAAAATTAACAAAAACTAAAACATGAAGTCATACAAACTATCCATAAAATTAACAAAAACTAAAACATGTATTCATACAAACTATTATACAAATCTCTACATATAACCCACGGTTAACATATCATATCATCTACTAAAATTCTAAACCTTAGTTAACATGAATATCATGCTCAAAATCATTGGTTTAAAACTTCCTAAATTCCATAAGAGAATGCCTTAAATTCCTTATTACAATTTTCGGTTTTCATAAACAATCATCAAGATTATTTCGGTTTAACTACCATCAACAAGGTTTCGGTTTTCATTCATGCTACAAACATCATTGACTTAATGTTACCAAAATTGATTTCGGTGTAACTATAATTAACAAGAGTTTCATACTCAAAATTCAATGATTTAATGCTACCAAAATTCCTATAAAAATACCTTAAATTTCATACAAATTTTCGGTTAAATAATCATCATATAATCACCTTTGAAAAATTCGGTTTTCATGATATAATCAACCTTACAAAATTCGGTTTTCATCATATAATCAACTTTACAAAAATTCGGTTTTCATCATGGTGAAGTCTTGAATTTCCGTTTTAGCATGGTAAGATTTCCAACAAGCGAATATATCATCTAACTCATCAATTAACATAAACAAATAGATAGAAATCAATTAGACAACCCACTCACCTCTTAACCGAGAACACAAGGTGAAAAACCCTTCCAAAAATTCGTCTAAGGCTTTGAAAGATGCCACCAAACACCAAGGAATAAATCGCCAAAGGAGAAGAGATGGAGAAATCACCAAAAATCGCCTCAAGAGCTCTTCAAGAATCGCCTAAGTTCCTTCAAGCCGTCGCCCAATGTTTTTCTCCAAGCCAAAAAAATCGCCAACACTCTACCCTAACCGAAATTACCTACTTAAATTTCGGTTTTTAACTCTTAACCCATTAACCCATTAATTCAATTCGGGTTTAATCCACTTAATTAATAATTTGAATTTTAAAACCCAATTAGTTTAAACCCATTAATTCAACCATTAACTTAACGAAAATCCAATAAGGTCTAATTAACATCCAATAAGGGTTTAATTAACCAATAGGGTCTAATTAATTAACTTACAAGCTCTAATTAATTAACTTACAATTTACAACCCATAAATCCTAATTAATTTATCATGAACAACCAATAATAATTTATCATAAATTAACAGCCAATAATCAAACAAATAATCCCTAATTAATTTACAATAAATTAACAACCAAAAATCTCTAGTTAAATAACTATTAACAACCAATGCATAGAAAAATATCACAGTCAATAATTTTATTTAATTCAAAAATAATGCTTACCAGGACTTAAGATCCTTGGATCTTACATCCCTCCCTCCTTATAAAGCTTTAGTCCTCTAAAGCTCAGCATCCATATCATCAAAGAGGTAAGCATAAAATTTCCTCATATCAGCTTCAGTCTCCCAAGTCGCCTCCTCAACAGCCTGATTTCCCCAGATAACCTTTACCAAAGGTATAGTCTTGTTTCTCAGGACTTTATCTTTTCTATCTACAATCCGGAGAGGTCTTTCCTCAAAAGTCAAATCACTCTGAATCTGAAGAGGTTCCAACTCCAACACATGAGATGGATCAGGATGATATTTCCTCAAAGTAGAGACATGGAATACATTATGCACATGATCCATAGCAGGAGGTAAAGCCAATCGGTAAGCCACTGGACCAACTCTCTCAATAATATCAAAAGGGCCTACAAACCTAGGGCTCAACTTGCCCTTTTTGCCAAACCTCATAACACCCTTAGTAGGTGACACCTTCAAGAACACATGATCCCCTACCATAAACTCCAAGGAACGACGACGGTCATCAGCATAACTCTTCTGTCTGTCCCGAGCAATTTTCAGTTTATCCCGGATCTCTCTGACCTTATCAGTAGTCTCCTGTACTGCATCAGATCTCAAAATCATTCTGTCACCAGTTTCCTCCCAACACAAGGGAGTCCTACACCTTCTCCCATACAAAGCCTCATAAGGAGCCATCTGAATACTGGAGTGGAAGCTATTATTATAAGTAAACTCTATCAAAGATAGATCCCGGTTCCACTCAGAACTCCAATCAACCACATAGGCTCTCAACAGATCTTCTAGAGTTTGTATAGTACGCTCCGTCTGGCCATCAGACTGAGGATGGTATGCTGTACTAAAACTCAACTTAGTACCCAAACCCTCCTGTAAACTCTTCCAAAATCTGGACAAAAACCGAGAGTCCCTATCAGACACAATATCAACAGGAACTCCATGCAGTCTGACTATCTCATCAATGTACAATCTGGCCAGTCTCTCTAAAGAATAAGTCATCTTGATCGGAAGAAAATGGGCTGATTTAGTGAGTCTATCAACAATCACCCAAATAGCATCATGACCCAATCTGGTTCTGGGCAAACCACATACAAAATCCATACTGATACATTCCCACTTCCACTCAGGAATAGGAAGAGACTGTAACAAACCACCAGGCTTCTGGTGTTCAGCCTTCACAGTCTGACAGGTTAAACACCTAGAGACAGAATCAAACACTTCTTTCTTCATACCCGGCCACCAAAAGCTTTTCTTGAGGTCCTGATACATCTTAGTCACACCAGGATGTAGAGAATATTTGGAGTTATGGCTGTCCTCCAATATTTCTTTCCTCAAGCTCGGTTCCTCAGGGACACATACCCTTCCACGAAACCGAAGAATACCATCATCAGACAGGCTAAAATCCTGAACTGCGCCATCAACCAGACTATCCCTGATCTGAACTAATCTCGGATCCACAGACTGCTGATCTCTGATCTTCTGCAACAAAGCAGACTGTACTCTGAGAAAAGCCACATAACCCGACTGAACTCTAGGAGTAACACTGATCCTGAGATCGCTGAACTCCTGCAGTAACCGCCACTCACTGACTCGTAAAGCAGCTACTGAAGTAACTGGATGTCTGCTCAGAGCATCCGCCACCACATTGGCCTTTCCAGCCTGATACTGAATGGAGAAGTCATAGTCTTTGATCAACTCCATCCATCTTCTCTGTCTCATGTTCAACTCCTTCTGAGTGAAGATATACTTGAGACTCTGGTGATCAGTGAACAGATCAAACTCCTGACCCAACAAATAGTGACGCCATATCTTCAAAGCAAAGACTACGGCCGCCAACTCTAAATCATGAGTAGGGTAGTTCAATTCATACTCCTTCAGTTGTCTCGAAGCATAGGCTACTACAGAACCCTTCTGCATCAAGACACAACCCAACCCTTTGCCAGAAGCATCCGTATATACAGTAAACCTTTCCCCATCACTAGGAATAATGAGGATCGGTGTACTAGTCAACCTTCTCTTCAGCTCTTGGAAGCTCTCTTCACACTTATCATCCCAAATAAACTTAGCCTCCTTTCTGGTTAATTTAGTTAAAGGACCCGCCAGCTTGGAGAATCCCTCAACAAATCTCTGGTAGTAACCTGCTAAACCCAGGAAACTCCTGATCTCAGTAGCACTAGTCGGTCTTCCCCAATTAAGAATGGCTTGCACTTTAACTGGATCCACAGACACCCCTTGACCAGAAATCACATGCCCAAGGAAACTAATCTTTTCCAGCCAGAATTCACACTTACTAGCCTTGGCATATAATCGGTTCTTCCTCAAGATCTCCAATACTCTGCGCAAATCACTGACATGATCTGAGGTAGTCTGAGAGTACACCAATATATCGTCTATAAAGACTACCACACAAGAGTCAAGCAACTCATGGAATACCCTGTTCATCAAATCCATGAAGACAGCAGGTGCATTTGTCAGTCCAAAAGGCATAACTAAAAATTCGAAATGCCCATACCTGGTCCTGAAAGCAGTCTTAAATATATCCTCATCCTTGACTCTAAGCTGATAATATCCTGATCTCAGATCAATCTTAGAGAACACTGTCGCTCCCTGTAATTGATCAAATAGATCATCAATTCTGGGAAGAGGATACTTATTCTTGATAGTCACTTGGTTAAGCTGCCTGTAGTCTATACACATCCTCAGGGTTCCATCTTTTTTCTTCACAAATAGCACTGGCGCTCCCCAGGGAGAAGCACTAGGCCGAATATACCCTTTCTCTAGCAATTCCTCCAGTTGTTTCTTAAGCTCGGCCAACTCTGAAGTAGCCATACGATAAGGAGCTCTGGAGATAGGTGCCGTACCTGGCGCCAACTCAATGCCAAACTCCACTTCTCTAATTGGTGGCAAGCCTGAAAATTCTTCAGAGAACACATCAGGAAATTCTTTCACCACCGCCATCTGAGTCAAATCAGAAGTAGAATCATCCTGCACCTTAACATGCGCAAGATAACCCTTGCATCCACTAGCCAGTAATTTCCTGGCCTGCAGGAAAGATATCACATGCGGTCCTTGGTCTGACACTAGACCTCTCACAAAAAGTCGATTCCCATCTAACAAATTCAAAGTGATTACTTTCTCAAAGCAATCCACAGAGGCATGATGGGAAGACAACCAATCCATTCCTAAGATGATATCATAATCTTGCATGTCTAAGAGGATTAGATCTACCAGAAACTCATAACCCTCTACATGTACTACACAGTCAGCACAAACAGTATCTGTAGATAACGATTTTCCTAAGGGAGTACTCACAGACACAGCATAATTCATCACCTTAGGTAACACAGGTAAACATGCAGCAAACTTAACAGATACAAAAGATAAATTTGCACCAGGGTCAAATAATATGCGGGCTAACTGATCAAATACGAATAAAGTACCTTCCACGACGGATCGGGAAGCTCGTGTATCCTTCTCAGCCACAGCATACACTCTAGTCTGGACTGTAGGCTTATCTGCGCCTCTAGGTTGCATCTCAGGTTCTCTGCAGTCCTTAGCCATGTGCCCTGGTTTCTTACACCTGAAGCATACACCATTCTTCCTATGGCAGTCTTTCACTAGATGTCCCTTGAGCCCACAATGACTACAAGTGATACCGTTTCTTGCATCCCTGGCATCCCTGAACTGCTGCGGTGCATCCCTGGACTGCTGCGGTGCCTTGTAGGAGTAAGGCTTATACCTGCTCTTCTTATAGTCTTTATGCCTAGGGTACTTCTTACCCTTGCCGCCACTGCCATGCTGAGGAACCGCCGCCTCAGCTGCAGGAACTACTGTCACGGCAACATGAGAACTCCTCTCAGATATATACTTCTCAATGGTGCGTGCTCGCCCAACAGTCTCAACATAGGTCTCCAAATGTTGAGCACCAACCTGCTCTCTAATGTCCCATCTGAGACCTCTGAGAAACTTGGTAGCTCTCCTCTTTTCAGTGTTTATCAGATGAGGAGCATACTTTCCCAATTTCGTGAACTGTAATTCATACTGGTCCACTGTCATATCACCCTGCTCCAGATGAATAAATTCCACCTCTCGGTCCTCAACCAAGCTATCTGGGAAGTACTTCTCGTTAAATCGAGACAAGAAGTAAGGCCAATCTACAGTCTCATGTCTTTCTTCGGTAAGTCTCACTACGCCCTTCCACCACTCATCTGCGTCAGCACGCATCATATAGGTGGCCAGACATAACTTATCCTCATCTGAGCAGCGCATGACTTGGAAAATCTTTTCCAAGCACAACTGCCAGTTCTCTGCATTACTGGATTCTGAGCCCCCATAAAAAGAGCTGGGACCCAGTTTCTGGAATTCACTCACAAGTGAAGCATAGCGCCTGTGAGCGCCCTCCTGAGAGTCATCCCCCACCGCTCGAGTAGTAGTCTGGGGTCTCTCTCGAGTCAGCTGCTGCAAAAGCTACTGTTGTGCTTCTTGGTGCTGAGTCTGCTGCTGCTGCAGCATCTGAGCTTGCCTCTCTATCATAGCACCTTGTTGCTGAACCATGCCAGTCAGAGCCTCAATAGTTCTCGTGAGGTTCGGGGTCTGCTCGCCCTCATCACTAGCATTTCCTCTGGTTCGCACCATCTTAAATGCCTACACACGCATATCATAGTCACACACATATCATAGTCAGGAAAACAATCATAAACCTATTAGGTGTCTAGCAATACACAAACATGTTTTCCCCCAAACTAAGTTTTAGCTAGCCAACTGCTCTGATACCATTCTGTAACATCCCACATTCTTAACCCCAAACAAATGGCACAATTCACAAATGATACAGGATGTTTCATATAAGATCGATCATATGCTAGGTAAAACCGAGTTCAAGAAAACACGATCTGAAAAATTTCCATAAATCCATACACACAAATTCACAAAACTCAAATCTCATAAGGGTACCTGCCACCACGCAATCCTTGCACTAGACATATGCAAGGCAACAGTTATATCAAAACCGATTCAAATTCATAAAATCCATAAAGGTACCTGCCACCAGGCAATACTTGCACTAGACATATGCAAGTTACAGGGTATATCAAAACCGATTGCACAGAATATACAACAAGCCGAAATTCAAAACAAAATCACAAAATCGATTTTATAAACTCATACCAAACACCGAAACCAGGCTGAAGCCCGCGGTGACACAAAAATCAAACTCATAAGACTGCCATAACTGGCAACATACTTCACATAGTTCACATAGTCTCATGATTCACATAGTTCATATAGTTTATGTTAAGGCCACAACCGGCCCCAAGAATTAAGCATAAAAATTCTTAAAACAGCAAACAGCATAATTATCCACGCCAATGCACTCAAGACATGCGCCCCTGCTCTATGCCTGAAAATAGTGAGGGGTGAGCTACACAACCCAGTGAGTGGATAGTCTAAATCGACTATCCATAACGTACATTCAAAAATATAGGCAGATTATTTTTAAAAACATTTAACAGAACATTATGTCAACATATAACAAAATAAAGAAACAGAAGTCATATAGACAGTTAAATGTACACACTAGCATATAACAAATTCAGGTTCTAGAGTTTTACTCTAACCCAATTAAACACATATATTCTAAACCAACTAAACACACCATACTTAATTAACCTAGTTGTCCAGCATATTCAGTAGTGACCAATATGGTCTAACCCGGCTTGGCCAAAGCACTGGGAGCTGCAAAATCTCGTGCAACACATAAACATGGATAGTGAGTAGAATCAAGAGGTGGCCCCCGTCAGGTCACGACGTGGCACTTTGCTCTATCACCCCATAACACATCAGAGTGATGACATCAAGAGGTGGCCCCTGTCTGATCAAGACATGGCACTTTGCGTCTTATATCACCCCGTCACATAAAAGAGTAATGACATCAAGAGGTGGCCCCTGTCTGATCAAGACATGGCACTTTGCGTCTTATATTACCCCATCACATAAAAGAGTAATGACATCAAGAGGTGGCCCCTGTCCGACCAAGACATGGCACTTTGCGTCAAAACCCGTTCTCCCAAAAGGTTCCTACTGGACAACAGACATATCTTATTTCATATTTCACAAAGGTGGACTCCTAAGTGTCAACTAGACTCTAGGATAGTCATCACAAAAATCATATCGGGCAGGCTGAACATCAACCCCCATCACAAAAATCATAATAGGCAGGCCGATCATCAGCCCCCTCACATATCAAATACAGGGCTGAAATTCAAACCCTTCACATATCACATAAGGACTATCCTATGAGTACACTGTTACACTTAGCCATAGTCCTAACCAACACATAACACATAATATTCAAAATTCTCATAATCACATAATTTTCAAAAATCTCATAACCACATAATGTCCACAATTTACATAACAACATAATATTCCAAAAATCACATAAACACCTAATATTTAAAAATCACATAATTACATAATATTAACAATCATATAATGTAGTGTGGTCCTTAGGTTTCATGCTGATTAGTTCAGTCAAACCTTACTAGGTTATCATCCAAATTTCTCAAACAATTTCTCAATAATGCAGTTAACAAGCATCCATAAAAATTAACATAAAACTAAAATATGAAGTCATACAAACTATCCATAAAATTAACAAAAACTAAAACATGAAGTCATACAAACTATCCATAAAATTAACAAAAACTAAAACATGTATTCATACAAACTATTATACAAATCTCTACATATAACCCACGGTTAACATATCATATCATCTACTAAAATTCTAAACCTTAGTTAACATGAATATCATGCTCAAAATCATTGGTTTAAAACTTCCTAAATTCCATACGAGAATGCCTTAAATTCCTTATTACAATTTTCGGTTTTCATAAACAATCATCAAGATTATTTCGGTTTAACTACCATCAACAAGGTTTCGGTTTTCATTCATGCTACAAACATCATTGACTTAATGTTACCAAAATTGATTTCGGTGTAACTATAATTAACAAGAGTTTCATACTCAAAATTCAATGATTTAATGCTACCAAAATTCCTATAAAAATACCTTAAATTTCATACAAATTTTCGGTTAAATAATCATCATATAATCACCTTTGAAAAATTCGGTTTTCATGATATAATCAACCTTACAAAATTCGGTTTTCATCATATAATCAACTTTACAAAAATTCGGTTTTCATCATGGTGAAGTCTTGAATTTCCGTTTTAGCATGGTAAGATTTCCAACAAGCGAATATATCATCTAACTCATCAATTAACATAAACAAATAGATAGAAATCAATTAGACAACCCACTCACCTCTTAACCGAGAACACAAGGTGAAAAACCCTTCCAAAAATTCGTCTAAGGCTTTGAAAGATGCCACCAAACACCAAGGAATAAATCGCCAAAGGAGAAGAGATGGAGAAATCACCAAAAATCGCCTCAAGAGCTCTTCAAGAATCGCCTAAGTTCCTTCAAGCCGTCGCCCAATGTTTTTCTCCAAGCCAAAAAAATCGCCAACACTCTACCCTAACCGAAATTACCTACTTAAATTTCGGTTTTTAACTCTTAACCCATTAACCCATTAATTCAATTCGGGTTTAATCCACTTAATTAATAATTTGAATTTTAAAACCCAATTAGTTTAAACCCATTAATTCAACCATTAACTTAACGAAAATCCAATAAGGTCTAATTAACATCCAATAAGGGTTTAATTAACCAATAGGGTCTAATTAATTAACTTACAAGCTCTAATTAATTAACTTACAATTTACAACCCATAAATCCTAATTAATTTATCATGAACAACCAATAATAATTTATCATAAATTAACAGCCAATAATCAAACAAATAATCCCTAATTAATTTACAATAAATTAACAACCAAAAATCTCTAGTTAAATAACTATTAACAACCAATGCATAGAAAAATATCACAGTCAATAATTTTATTTAATTCAAAAATAATGCTTACCAGGACTTAAGATCCTTGGATCTTACAACGTTTCTCGTTTATATGGCCTAAACGACTATGCCATAGCAAGGTGCTGTCATCAGCATTCTTGGCTTTCTTATTATCAATGTTATGTATAGACCTTTCCATGTCCAACATGTATAACCCATTGTTAATTGAACCAGTAGCATAAACAATATTACCATAAGATAAAACACACTTTGAAATGTTGCATTCAAAGGCAAATCCTTTCCTGACAAGAGCAGGAATGGAGATAATATTTTTAGTTATACTGGGAACAAAATAACAACTGTTTAGTTCCAATACAAGTCCAGATGGTAAAGAAATGAAATAGTCTCCTACAGCAACAGCAGCAACCCGTGCCCCGTTTCCAACGCGTAGGTCTACCTCATGCTGTCCCACCTGCCTTCTTCTCTTGAGTTCCTGTACATTTGAACAAATGTGAACTCCACATGCAGTGTCCAACACCCATGAAATAGAAGAAGATGAAACCATGACTTCCGTCACGTATATACCTGAGCCAGAAGCGATGCTTCCCCTCTTGTCTCCTTGGAGCGCTTTACAGTCCTTTTTCCAGTGACCCAGCTGGCCACAGTGGAAACACCTGTTGTCCTTGGACCGCTTCACCTTCTGTTTCAGAGCCTTACTGTAGTTCTTGACAGGGGCCTTGCCCTTCTTCCCCTTCTTCTTGTTCCTGGAAGGAACCATCAAGACAGAGGTTGAAGGCTTTCCCTTCAGAGTTTCCTCAGTAGTCAAGAGCATATTCAGCAGCTCTGCCGGAGTACAATCGATTTTGTTCATATTAAAGTTAATGATGAACGCATCGAAAGAGGGCGGGAGAGACTGCAGAATTATGTTTACAGCAAGCTCCTGGTTAATGGTATGCCCCAGTTTCTCTAGAGCCTCCTTGTGCCCAATCATCTTGAGCACGTGAGCTCCAACTGGGCTCCCTTCAGCCAGTTTGCTCTGAAAGAAGAGCTTTGTCAGATTATAGCGTTCTGTCCTCGCCTGTGCAGCATACAGCATCTTGAGGTTCGCTATAATCTCTATAGCCGACATATCCTCATGCTGACGCTGCAGCGGTGGCGTCATAGACGCTAGCATCAGGCAAGCGACATCAATGCTATCATTGACATGCTTTTCATAGGCTTCACGAACCGCCCTTGCGGCCTTCGTAGCGGGTTGAGGCAGCACTGCCGTCTCGAGGACATACAGTTTCCTCTCTGCCTTAAGAACGATCTTAAGGTGTCCGAACCAGTCAGAGAAGTTCGACCCAGCAAACTTCTCCCTTTCCAGTAGGGATAGCACATTGAAGCTCATGGTGTTCGTTGCTGCAGGAATCTACAACAATGCAAGAACAGCAAGGTCAGTATCAATGTTCAGAATCAATCCAGGACTTAAGAAAGATTCTTTTCTCACTATTTTGTCTGACTGAAAAATCCAGTAAACAGTCCGAAAGAGTAACACTCTTTTAGTGAGATGGGATCCAGATTTCATACTTGGTCTCCGCGTCCCGCTCAGGCGAGATAAGATGCACAGAGATGACAAGCACTAATTTCTGGTAGGCTGTCCTAGCCAATCGCCAACCCGTGCGATTCCCCTTCATCTGGGCAATCCAGCAGACTGTGCCAACTGAGTTGGTACAACACAGTCTCTGATCCCACAGATGGCTGCCTCCATGCGCTACCATATGCGCCACATATGTAGCCTACATGGTCAAGCTGACCCGACCTACTCCCTGGACCACCACGTGCTATGCTGAGCAACGAGAAGCGATAAATCCCTTCTCTGTAACACGCAGGTGAAATCCCGCACCGTCTGAAGATAGATGGACGTGCCCACTGAGTGGGTACAACACGGCTCCAACGATAATCAGAACAGTGAGGTTTCGCGTCAGAAGGCTTACGAGCTTGATATGTTAGCGTTGGATTTTAACGGTCCTTTTATCTTCTTCACTATCATGCAATTCCTATGGTGATAGCAGAAGATAAACTCATGCAGTTCTAATTATATAAGCAATAAAAAGAAAGCATGGATCTTATGTGGTAAAAGCCCAAAGCCTAAGTAAGACCTTAAGATACTTAAGTCTTCACTTGCTCTTCTTGGGACTTTTGCATCTCATCTGGTCCATCCCAGGGCCCTAGCGCCAAGAGCACCTCAGGTGCGCCACCAGCTGAATGCCCCTCTAGGATGTGTGCCTTTGTGCTCTTGTCTAATCAAATACAATTTGATCTATCTAGACAAGTTTGACTCACAGGTCAATTATACAATCAATTAATTACGAATGTGATTCGCAGATCACAATACAAATTAATTTACAAATTTAATTCCAGGCACGCAGGCCCCAGCACAGCACACATTAGGGCAATCCACATAAGATTAAATAAACAAGCATCATGGCATCATTCAATCAACATGTGATCCATTACAAAGAAAATAAAATTTTTGAAAACCCCATTGGCATCAATTTTAATTTTCTTATAAGCCCTACAACCTTACAATGGTCCATTGATAGGGATCCACTCATCCAACTAGTCAGATCCACTGCCCTTGCATGCACCAAGTCCTAACTGACTCGAGTTGACCTAATGGTCAACCATGCATGTGCCAAGGGCTGAACAACCCTCATGAGTTCTGGCAAGCGGGTGTGACCCCGGGCCTAACTCATGTGTGTTCACTGAGTTGTCTCAACCAGACCTCGCTACACGCCTAAGATGCAATCGACCTATGGCCACCTCGTGCTTGCGCACAGGTGCCATCTGGTCGATCCATCTAGGCTGTCAGATGGTCTGATCAGACTATTGGATCTAACTTAGAGGTGACTTCAACCCCATCAACCCATCTAAGGGTTTATAGTAGGCGCCACTTAGATCTAGTGAGGCGCGCAAGATGTAATGAATTTTACAAAGACATTCAACAAGCGCCATCAAGAAACATGCGCCAAGAATCATACAAGTAATAACATGTAGTTTCGCATGTTGACATTAGATCTATGCATTAGCGCAAACATGTGATATCAATCATGCGCCAACATCTAATGACTAGCATGTATTCATGGTGATGATAGATCTACAACAATGGCGCAAACATGGATCACTAAAGCAATCATAAGATTCATGCATAACCTCCTCTGATACCAATTGAAGAGTCCCCTTCAAGGGGGAGCGCAGGCAGATAAAACCCCTTTCAAGAGGGGGGCGAACCCTAGAGCATGCGGAAAATGTACTCTTCTAGGGTTTCAATAAAATCGTTTGCATGAACACATATATATGATCAACTTTATATGTATTACAAAGATCAAGTTTGAGATCTTTTACCGTAGCCATGATAAAGGGTGGCGGCTTGGAAGCAAGAGGGCAAGTAAGCACTCCTCCAAAGAAAACACACACTAGATGAGAGATGGCTACCCTTTAGGATCTTCCTTGTGCTAGCAAGAGATCTCCCCAAAGTTCCTTGTCGTGTGTTGATGATGAGATGTGCTTGGCCGAGAGCTACCTTGTCCAAGAGTCCTCTCTTCGTCGAATGAAGGAGACAAGAGAGTAATTGGCAAATTGCGTTGAGGTTTTTTTCATTCAAGTCATGGCGTTACACTTCCAAATATGGAAGGTTATCAAGCCATGCGACCACTTGAAGAAAAACCGCCCAAGATGCCTTTAAACCTTGAACCATACGTTCACCCATGTGAACCGGTTCAAGCCGATTAGGTTCAACTCAATTCGGTTCAAAAACCCAAATTAAACCAGCCCAAGCCATGGTCTAGATCTCTATGAACCAAACGGTTCAAGATCTAACCATTCATCTCTTGATGCTCTTGATCTCTTCGATCTAGCATCCATACTCTCAATCGAAGCTTACCGATCTGAAGCCCTAATCAATCAAACATGATCAGATCAGATCTCACTTACAATCAGAGTCTAATCTCCTTTTAACTGAACTAAAACAATTCAGTCCACACGATCTGACTTAAGTAAGCCATATCATCAAATTGTGCGACCCTAAGGGTTTCCTTTAAATGTCGGTAACGATAACTCACGTTATCACAATCAGTGAGGGGTATCTAGCAACACATCACTGTCTCCCGATATAAAGGAAAGAGTCTTCCAAGACTACACCCAAACCACAGCACAAGTGTGAATCATTTCACAAGGCATACATGTTTCCTTTGCCACTGGATGTTCTTATTGGACAAGTGTGTCAAACTTGTAGCTCCAATATGATGAGCATGATTAGATCAGATGAACATAGTCATCTGGGTATGGCCATACACTTTCTCAATCATCTCATATAAGGGGGGCCCCTTTAGAACACCACACTCCTTCCACAAGGAGACGACAATCCTTTATCTATCACTAGTATCCTAACCTGACTCATGATCATTATCCAAGATAGTCTATAACCATTATCTTTCAAATGATATCGAACTACCTCAAAATAATGACATTCATCATTTAGAAACACAAGTGATCTCAAGTCAAAGGACATGTGCCACTTGATGCAAACAAGGATTATTCACATTGTGACAAGCAATGGAATATCCCAGTAGGGTCTGTCCAGTACATCCAATGTACCCATGAGTCTACATCTTATTCCATGCTCGAAGCATCCTATAAGATTAGAACACATATTAGTCTCAATCATATCAAGGCTGTCTCATGTTCACCAAGATATCTCGACTAAGGACATATAGCCTGTCTGAAGAATCCCCTTAAAATGGGGGGCAAAAACCCTAGTCATGGCGCTAATGAAAAATATGCTAGCGGAAGCAAGGGTTTAAGATCATTTGCATGCCATATGTTCAACTATAACCGATTGAATAGATTGAGAGGGAAATTCATACCAACGCCATATGCTTGGAAGTCGGCTTGGATGAAGAGAACAAATTAGATCTCCTCCACAAGTTCACACACAAGATGAAGATGCTTACTCCTTGCGGTCCCTTGTGCTAGCAAGACACCCAAGCTTTTCTTTTGTCGAATGGAAAGGGGGTGATGAGATGATTCCCACTTGGCCGAGAGCTCCTCTTGCCAAAGCTCCTCTCTTTTTTTTTTTTTTTTCGATCGCCCAACCAAAGAGCTAGGCGTTGAAGCAAAGAGCAAAACGCATATGCGTTTTTGGCGTTGGAGCAAAAACCGGTTTGATTACTTACCATAAATGGAAGACAATCAAGCCATGCGTTTAAGCCAACCCTAAAACGCCTATTGACATTGAACCAAGCGTTCACCTTTGTGAACCGGTTCAATCCAATAACGTCAAATCGACTTTGGTTCTTCAAACCAAACCAAAATAGCTCAAGCCACTTGGTCTAGACCAAATCGAACCCCAAGGCTCATGATCTAACCATTCATCTCCTGATGCCCCTGATCTCTTCGATCTAGCATCATCTCTCTCGATCGAAGCTTACCGATCTCAAGTCCTAATCAATCAAACATGATCAGACCATATCTCACTTACAATCAGAGATTAAATCCCTCTAATCTGAACTCAAAGAATTCAGTCCATACGATCTGACTCAAGTAAGCCATATCACCAAATTGTGCGACCCTGAGGGTTTCCTCTAAATGTCGGTAACGATAACTTACGTTATCACGATCAGTGAGGGGTATCTAGCAACACATCACTGTCTCCCGATATAAAGGAAAGAGTCTTCCAAGACTACTCCCAAACCATAGCACAAGTGTGAATCAAACTCACAAGGCATACATGTATCCTTTGCCACTGGACGTTCTTATTGGACAAGCATGTCAAGCCTGTAACTCCAATACGATGAGCATGATTAGATCAGATGAACATAGTCATCTGGGTATGGCCATACACTTCCTCAATCATCTCATATAGGGGGGGGCCCTTAGAACATCACACTCCTTGAACAAGGAGACGGCAATCCTATATCTATCACAAGTGCCCTAACCTGACTCAAGCTCACCATCCAAGATAGTCTATAATCATTATGTTTCAAATGATATTGAACTACCTCAAGACAATGACAATCATCATTTAGAAACACAAGTGATCTCAAGTCAGAGGACATGTGCCACTTGCTGCTTACAGGGATCATTCACATCGTGACAAGCAATGGAATATCCCAGTAGGGTCTGTCCAGTACATCCAATGTACCCATGAGTCTACATCTTATTCCATGCTCGAAGCATCCTATAAGATTAGCACTCATATTAGTCTCAATCATATCAAGGCTGTCTCAGTTCACCAAGATATCTCGACTAAGGACTTATAGCCTGTCAGCCTAGCTGAACAGCTTTGAGACATTATTCAGAAGTACACTTATTACAGCAGACAAGGTAACAATCTGAATAACAACCATGCCTTTATAAACACAAGAGTTTATTACATGATACTTTTACAATCCCAAAGGCCTCAAACATTAGCCTTAAGGGCATACCCCAACAATCTCCCACTTGCACTTAATCTAATGGTTGAGAAATCTCAAACCCATATTATTACAGTGCTTCTCATGCTTCTGCTGCGCCAGAGGCTTGGTAAGTGGGTCTGCCAGATTGTCATCTGTATGAACCTTGCATATTTTGATCTCGCCTCGATCAATGATCTCCCGGATCAAGTGAAACCGTCTCTGTATGTGCTTGGACTTCTGGTGCGACCGTGGTTCCTTTGCTTGTGCGATTGCTCCAGTGTTATCACAGAAGATAACCAAAGGATCTGCACTCGAAGGAACGACACCAAGTTCTCTCACGAACTTACGAATCCACACTGCCTCCTTGGATGCTTCCGAGGCTGCAACATACTCGGCTTCTGTTGTGGAATCAGCAACAGTTGACTGTTTGAAACTCTTCCACACCACTGCTCCACCATTCAAGCTAAAAACATAGCCTGATTGCGATCGGAAATCATCCTGGTCCGACTGGAATGAAGCGTCAGTATATCCCTCTATACTGAGTTCTTCCTGACCACCATATATCAAGAACATATCTTTGGTCCTCCGCAGATATTTTAAAATGTTCTTGACCGCAATCCAGTGCGCCAAACCTGGATTACTTTGGAATCGACTGGTCACGCTTAACCCGTAAGCGACGTCTGGGCGAGTACACAACATCGCATACATGATGGACCCAATAGCCGAAGCATAAGGCGTATTGTCCATTTCATCTTTCTCAGTCTGTGTTTGTGGACACTGACTCTTCGAAAGATTCAGACCATGTCTGACTGGAAGATATCCACGTTTAGAATTCTCTAAATGGAATCTCTCCAGGACCTTATCGATGTAAGTACTCTGGCACAACCCGAGAAGCCTCTTAGATCTATCCCGGTAGATCTTCACACCTAACACATAGGCTGCTTCTCCTAGATCTTTCATCTGGAAACATTTTCCTAACCATGCTTTAACCACATGCAGTTCAGGAATATCATTTCCAATGATCAAGATATCATCGACGTAGAGGATTAGGAATGTAATTACGCTCCCACTAAACCTCTTATATACACACGGGTCATCCTCGTTCTTGATGAATCCAAACTCAGAGATTGATTCATCAAAACGAATATTCCAGCTTCTTGATGCTTGCTTCAGTCCATAAATGGACTTCTTTAACTTGCATATTTTATGCCGATCTGCTGGATTAGTGAAACCCTCAGGTTGTGTCATAAACACATCCTCATCCAGATTTCCATTAAGGAAAGCTGTCTTCACATCCATCTGCCAGATCTCATAATCATAATATGCAGCTATCGCGAAAAGAATCCGAATAGACTTAAACATGGCTACAGGTGAGAAAGTTTCATCATAATCTATCCCGTAGATTTGTTTGAAACCTTTCGCAACTAGCCTGCCTTTATAGGTAACCACGTTACCATCCATGTCAATCTTCTTCTTGAAGATCCATTTACAGCCTATAGGGATTACTCCCGGAGGCGGATCAACCAAATCCCAGACTTGGTTATCTGACATGGAGTCCATTTCGGCTCGCATAGCTTCAAGCCATCTAGCTGACTCCGGTCCACTGACCGCATCCGCATAAGTGAGGGGTTCATCATTATCAATGATGTAGACTCCGTCATAGCGCTCAGGCTGTCGACGGATCCTTCCCGATCTTCGCGGTTCCCGTGATATTTGAGCCTCAGGTTGTTCAATAACCTGATCTACCGGCTCAGGCTCATCCATCTGTGCTTGACTACTTTGTCCTTCTTCTGGAATCTCATCCAGCTTTATTTCTCTCCCACTAGCCTCTTGCAGAAGAAATTCCTTCTCAAGAAATATGGCCGTCCGAGCAACAAATACCTTGTTCTCCTTGGGATCGAAGAAATAATAACCCTTAGTTTCCTTAGGGTAACCGACAAAGATGCATTTGTCAGATCTGCTCTCTAGTTTCCCAGAGGCGAGCTTTTTGACATAAGCCTCGCAACCCCAGATCCTGATAAATGTCAAGCTAGGCTGTTTCCCATACCATAATTCATATGGCGTCTTTGAAACTGCCTTGGATGGCACTCGGTTTAGTACTTTTGCAGCTGTTTCCAGTGCAAAACCCCAAAAGGAGTACGGTAGAGTAGCCTGACTCATCATAGAACGAACCATATCAAGTAACGTTCTATTTCTCCTCTCGGACACACCATTCCACTGCGGTGTTCCTGGCGGAGTGAGCTGTGAGATAATCCCACACTCCTTCAGATAGTCAGTAAACGTATGACTTAGGTATTCTCCACCTCGATCAGAACGAAGTGCCTTGATATTTCGGCCTAACTGATTTTGTACTTCATTTTTGAACTCTTTGAACTTGTCAAAAGATTCACTTTTATGTCTCATTAAATAGACATACCCATACCTACTGAAATCATCAGTAAAGGTAATGAAGTACTGATAGCCACCTCTGGCATGTTTACTAAATGGCCCACACACATCACTGTGTATAAGGTCAAGTAAACCTGAAGCCCTTTGACCTTTATGAGGAAAAGGTGACTTCGTCATTTTACCCATCAAACAAGCTTTGCATGTATCAATCTCCTCACAGGAGAATGATCCCAGCAGTCCATGATCATGCAACCGCTTAATGCGTTTCTTGTTAATATGGCCTAAACGACTATGCCATAGCAAGGTGCTGTGATCAGCATACTTGGCTTTCTTGTTATCAATGTTTTGTATAGAATGTTCCATGTCCAACATGAATAACCCATTGTTAATTGAACCAGTCGCATACACAATATTATCATAAGTTAAAACACACTTTGAAATCTTGCATTCAAAGGCAAATCCTTTCCTGACAAGAGCAGGAATAGAGATAATATTCTTGGTAATACTGGGTACAAAATAACAATTGTTTAATTCCAATACAATGCCAGATGGTAAAGAAATGAAATAGTCTCCTACAGCAACAGCAGCAACCCGTGCCCCGTTTCCAACTCGTAGGTCTACCTCATGCTGTCCCACCTGCCTTCTTCTCTTGAGTTCCTGCACATTTGAACAAATGTGAACTCCACATGCAGTGTCCAACACCCATGATATAGAAGAAGATGAAACCATGACTTCCGTCACGTATATACCTGAGCCAGAAGCAATGCTTCCCCTCTTATCTCCTTGGAGCGCTTTGCAGTCCTTTTTCCAGTGACCCAGCTGGCCACAGTGGAAACACCTGTTATCCTTCGACCGCTTCACCTTCTGTTTCAGAACCTTGCTGTAATTCTTGACAGGGGCCCTGCCCTTCTTCCCCTTCTTCTTGTTCCTAGAAGGAACCATCAAGACAGAGGTTGAAGGCTTACCCTTCAGAGTTTCCTCAGTAGTCAAGAGCATATTCAGCAGCTCTGCCGGCGTACAATCGATTTTGTTCATATTAAAGTTAATGATGAACGCATCGAAAGAAGGCGGGAGAGACTGCAGAATAATATCCACAGCAAGCTCCTGGTTGATGGTATGCCCCAGTTTCTCTAGAGCCTCCTTGTGCCCAATCATCTTGAGCACGTGAGCTCCCACTGGGCTCCCTTCAGCCAGTTTGCTCTGAAAGAAGAGCTTCGTCAGATTATAGCGCTCAGTCCTCGCCTGTGCAGCATACAGCATCTTGAGGTTCGCTATAATCTCTATAGCCGACATATCCTCATGCTGACGCTGCAGCGGTGGCGTCATAGACGCTAGCATCAGGCAAGCGACATCAATGCTATCATTGACGTGCTTTTCGTAGGCATCCCGAACCGCCCTTGCGGCGTTCGGAGCGGGCTGCGGCGGTATCGCCGTCTCGAGGACATACAGTTTCCTCTCTGCCTTAAGAACGATCTTAAGGTGTCCAAACCAGTCAGAGAAGTTCGGCCCAGCAAACTTCTCCCTTTCCAGTAGGGATCGCACATTGAAGCTCATGGTGTTCGTTGCTGCAGGAATCTACAACAAGCAAGAACAGCAAGGTTAGTATCAATGTTCAGAATCAATCCAGGACTTAAGAAAGATTCTTTTCTCACTATTTTGTCTGACTGAAAAATCCAGTAAACAGTCCGAAAGAGTAACACTCTTTTAGTGAGATGGGATCCAGATTTCATACTTGGTCTCCGCGTCCCGCTCAGGCGAGATAAGATGCACAGAGATGACAAGCACTAATTTCTGGTAGGCTGTCCCAGCCAATCGCCAACCCGTGCGATTCCCCTTCATCTGGGCAATCCAGCAGACTGTGCCAACTGAGTTGGTACAACACAGTCTCTGATCCCACAGATGGCTGCCTCCATGTGCTACCATATGCGCCACATATGTAGACTACATGGTCAAGCTGACCTGACCTACTCCCTGGACCACCGCGTGCTATGCTGAGCAACGAGAAGGGATAAATCCCTGCTCTGTAACACGCAGGTGTAATCCAGCACCGTCTGAAGATAGATGGACGTGCCCACTGAGTGGGTTCAACACGGCTCCAACGATAGTCAGAACGGTGAGGTTTCGCGTCAGAAGGCTTACGAGCTTGATATATTAGCGTTGGATTTTAACGGTCTTTTTATCTTCTTACTATCAGGCATATTCTATGGCTATAGCAGAAGATAAACATAAACATGCAATTCTAATTATTTAAATAATAAATAGAAAGCATGATCTTATGTGGTAAAAAGCCCATGAACCCTAGTAAGACCTTAATTTTACTTAAGTCTTCACTTGAGCTCCATTGCATCTCATCTGGTCCAACCCAGTGCCCTAGCGCCAAGAGCACCTCAGGTGCACCACCAGGTGAATGCCCCTCTTGGATGTGTGCCTTTGTGCTCTTGTCTAATCAAACACAATTTGATCTATCTAGACAAGCTTTGACTCGCAGGTCAATAATACAATAAATTAATGAAAAAGTGATTCGCAGATCACAATAATATTAACTTATAATTTACCAGGCACGCAGGCCCCAGCACAGCACACATTAGGGCAACCCACATAAGATTAAATAAACAAGCATAGGCATCAATCAACATGTGATCCATTCATGAAATTAAAATTTTGAAAAAACCCATGGCATCAATTTTAATTTCCTTATGAGCCCTATTACCTTACAATGGTCCATTGATGGGGATCCACTCATCCATCTAGTTAGATCCTTTCCCCTTGCATGCACCGAGTCCTAATTGACCCGAGTTGACCTAATGGTCAACCATGCATGCGCCAAGGGCTGAACCACCATCATGAGTTTTGGCAAGCGGGTGTGACCCCGGGCCTAACTCAAGTGTGTTCAGAAGTTGTCTCAACCAGACCTCGCTACACGCCTTGGATGCAGTCGACCTATAGCCACCTCGTGCTTGCGCACAGGTGCTATCTAGTCAACCCATCTAGGCTGTCAGATGGTCTGATCAGACTAGTTGGATCTAACCTAGAAGATGCTTTCAACCCCATCAACCCATCTAAGGATTTATGGTAGGAGCACCTTAGATCTAATCAGCCGCGCAAGATGTAAGTTTTATAAAACATATAGATCAAGCGCAAACAATCAAACAACATGCTTCATTTATGTTGATAACCCTTAGATCTAAGGGGGTCCCCTTCAAGGGGGAGCGCAAACTTTAGGGGGTCCCCTTCAAGGGGGAGCGCAAACTTTAGGTAACCATGATACAAGCGCAAAGTTCATGTAACCAAATCATCAAGTAAGCGCAAAATCATCAAGTAAGCGCAACATGTATGGATCACATCAGCAAACATAATAGCATGCATAGAGCCAACCTCTGATACCAATTGAAGAATCCCCTTAAAATGGGGGGCAAAAACCCTAGTCATGGCGCTAATGAAAAATATGCTAGCGGAAGCAAGGGTTTAAGATCATTTGCATGCCATATGTTCAACTATAACCGATTGAATAGATTGAGAGGGAAATTCATACCAACGCCATATGCTTGGAAGTCGGCTTGGATGAAGAGAACAAATTAGATCTCCTCCACAAGTTCACACACAAGATGAAGATGCTTACTCCTTGCGGTCCCTTGTGCTAGCAAGACACCCAAGCTTTTCTTTTGTCGAATGGAAAGGGGGTGATGAGATGATTCCCACTTGGCCGAGAGCTCCTCTTGCCAAAGCTCCTCTCTTTTTTTTTTTTTTTCGATCGCCCAACCAAAGAGCTAGGCGTTGAAGCAAAGAGCAAAACGCATATGCGTTTTTGGCGTTGGAGCAAAAACCGGTTTGATTACTTACCATAAATGGAAGACAATCAAGCCATGCGTTTAAGCCAACCCTAAAACGCCTATTGACATTGAACCAAGCGTTCACCTTTGTGAACCGGTTCAATCCAATAACGTCAAATCGACTTTGGTTCTTCAAACCAAACCGAAATAGCTCAAGCCACTTGGTCTAGACCAAATCGAACCCCAAGGCTCATGATCTAACCATTCATCTCCTGATGCCCCTGATCTCTTCGATCTAGCATCATCTCTCTCGATCGAAGCTTACCGATCTCAAGTCCTAATCAATCAAACATGATCAGACCAGATCTCACTTACAATCAGAGATTAAATCCCTCTAATCTGAACTCAAAGAATTCAGTCCATACGATCTGACTCAAGTAAGCCATATCACCAAATTGTGCGACCCTGAGGGTTTCCTCTAAATGTCGGTAACGATAACTTACGTTATCACGATCAGTGAGGGGTATCTAGCAACACATCACTGTCTCCCGATATAAAGGAAAGAGTCTTCCAAGACTACTCCCAAACCATAGCACAAGTGTGAATCAAACTCACAAGGCATACATGTATCCTTTGCCACTGGACGTTCTTATTGGACAAGCATGTCAAGCCTGTAACTCCAATACGATGAGCATGATTAGATCAGATGAACATAGTCATCTGGGTATGGCCATACACTTCCTCAATCATCTCATATAGGGGGGGGGCCCTTAGAACATCACACTCCTTGAACAAGGAGACGGCAATCCTATATCTATCACAAGTGCCCTAACCTGACTCAAGCTCACCATCCAAGATAGTCTATAATCATTATGTTTCAAATGATATTGAACTACCTCAAGACAATGACAATCATCATTTAGAAACACAAGTGATCTCAAGTCAGAGGACATGTGCCACTTGCTGCTTACAGGGATCATTCACATCGTGACAAGCAATGGAATATCCCAGTAGGGTCTGTCCAGTACATCCAATGTACCCATGAGTCTACATCTTATTCCATGCTCGAAGCATCCTATAAGATTAGCACTCATATTAGTCTCAATCATATCAAGGCTGTCTCAGTTCACCAAGATATCTCGACTAAGGACTTATAGCCTGTCAGCCTAGCTGAACAGCTTTGAGACATTATTCAGAAGTACACTTATTACAGCAGACAAGGTAACAATCTGAATAACAACCATGCCTTTATAAACACAAGAGTTTATTACATGATACTTTTACAATCCCAAAGGCCTCAAACATTAGCCTTAAGGGCATACCCCAACACTGTCAGCCTAGCTGAACAGCTTTGAGACATTATTCAGTAGTACACTTATTACTGCAGACAAGGTAACAACCTGAATAATAACCATGCCTTTATAAACACAAAAGTTTATTACATGATACTGTTACAATCCCAAAGGCCTCAAACATTAGCCTTAAGGGCATACCCCAACACTTCGATCGAGAGAATAGATGCTAGATCGGTGAGATCAGAAGCATCAAGAGATCAACGGTTAGATCTGGAGCCTTAGGGTTTATTTGAGATCTAGACTTGATTGCTTGGCTTGATTGGTTCTTAAACCGAACCAAATTGAACCAGCTCATGAAATGAGCGCATGGTTCAAGGCGTGGCGACATGTTCACTTGGCGTGAACATTGGAGCGATGAGTGGTTGCTATTTTTAGTAACCATGATCTCCACTTGGAGATGGCTCACGTTCGAATAGAGGGTTCTCTATTCTCGTCACTCAAACTCATTCCTCTTGACACTTTTGGTGTGCGGCGACAACTTGAAGCATAGAGGAAGATTCGGCCAAGAGAGATCGACATCTCCATCCCTTTCCTTTCGATCAAAGACATCTTGGACGATCCTTGCTAGCACAAGGGACGACAAGAAGCAAGCCGTCGCTCATCTTGTGTGTGACGATTTGGAGGAGACCTTCGTTGTTCTCTTGCTTCCAAGGCGCCATCTTGAAATGGCTATGGTATGAATCGCATCTTCTCTATTCATGTTTCGAAAGTTGATCATATAATGCATGCTCTTCGACCCTTGAATCCGCTGCCTATCATGTTGCGCCACTTTAGGGTTTCGCACCCCTCATGAAAGGGGTTCCCTGCAATTGGTATCAGAGCAGGTTACATGCATAATTATATGATTGCTTTGATTTTGTGTTCCATGAATGTTTAGATCTATATCATGCGTAATTTTAACATGTTAATATGTTTCATGTAGAAACCTATTTTATGTTTCATTTGCGCATGCATGTTGGCGCATGTTTGTTTTCTCAAAAATGGATCACATGCGCGCCTAACATTAGATCTAAGGCCCTGCTGTAAACCCTTAGACGGGTTATTAGGGTTGAAATCATCCCCTAGGTTAGATCCAACAGTCTGATCAGACTATCTGACAGCCTTGATGGGTCGACCAGATAGCATCTGTGCGCAAGCATCAGATGGCTATAGGTCGACTGCAGACAGGCGTGTAGCGATGTCTGATTGAGACAACCTATGAACGCACATGAGTTAGGCCCGGGGTCACACCCGCTTGCCAGACCTCATTGTGGTCGTTCAGCCCTTGGCGCATGCATTGTTGACCTTTTGGTCGACTCAAGTCAGTTAGGACTTGGTGCATGTAAGGGCACAGGATCTGACTAGGTTCGATGAGTGGATCCCTAGTAATGGACCGTTGTAAGGATGTAGGGCAAATAAGGAAATTAAAATTGATGCCTATGGGGTTTTTCAAAAATTTAATTTTCTTGATTGGATCACATGTTGATTGATGCCTATGTTTGTTTATTTATTCTTATATGGGCTGCCCATATTAAATGTGTGCTGTGCTGGGGCCTGCGTGCCTGGACTTTAATTTTGTAAATTAATTTTTAATTGTGATCTGCGCATCACATTTATTTAATTTATAAAAATGTAATTGACCTGCGTGTCAATCTTGTCTAGATAGATTAATTTGTAAATTAATCAGACAAGAGCACAGAGCACACTTGGCAGAGGCGCATGCAGTAGTGGCTTGACCAGGTGGGAGGTCCAGGGTTCGACTCTGGGACCAGGCGCATTTTCCCTGGTGGGCGCACCTGAGCTGCAGATGGCGCTTGGGCCCTGGTTTGGGCCAAATGAGCAGCTAAAGACCCATGAAGAAAAACAAGTGAAGACTTAAGTTAATTAAGGTCTTACTTAGGTTTCATGGGCGTTTACCACATAAGATCCATGCTTTCTTTTATTGTTTAAATATTAGAATTGCATGATTAATTTATCTTCTGCTATCACCATAGGAATTGCATGATAGTGAAGAAGATAAAAGACCGTTAAAATCCAACGCTAAAATATCAAGCTCGTATGCCTTCTGACGCGAAACCTCACTGTTCTGACTATCGTTGGAGCCGTGTTGTACCCACTCAGTGGGCACGTCCATCTATCTTCAGACGGTGCGGGATTACACCTGCGTGTTACAGAGAAGGGATTTATCGCTTCTCGTTGCTCAGCATAGCACGTGGTGGTCCAGGGAGTAGGTCGGGTCAGCTTGACCATGTAGGCTACATATGTGGCGCATATGGTAGCACATGGAGGCAGCCATCTGTGGGGTCAGAGACTGTGTTGTACCAACTCAGTTGGCACAGTCTGCTGGATTGCCCAGATGAAGGGGAATCGTACGGGTTGGCGATTGGCTGGGACAGCCTACCATAGATTAGTGCTTGTACTCTCTGTGCATCTTATCTCGCCTGAGCGGGATGCGGAGACCAAGTATGAAATCTGGATCCCATCTCACTAAAAGAGTTCTACTCTTTCAGGCTGTTTTGCTGGATTTTTCAGCCAGATAAAATAGTGAGAAAAAGAATCTTTCTTAAGTCCTGATTGATTCTTAACATTGATACTGACCTTGCTGTTCTTGCATTGTTGTAGATACCTGCAGCAACGAACACCATGAACTTCAATGTGCGATCCCTACTGGAAAGGGAGAAGTTTGCTGGGCCAAACTTCTCAGACTGGTTTGGACACCTTAAGATTGTTCTTAAGGCAGAGAGGAAACTGTATGTCCTCGAGACGGCGATACCGCCTCAGCCCGCCCCGAACGCCGCAAGGGCGGTTCGGGAAGCCCATGAAAAGCACGTCAATGATAGAATTGATGTCGCTTGCCTGATGCTAGCGTCTATGACGCCACCGCTGCAGCGTCAGCATGAGGATATGTCTGCTATAGACATGATAGCGAACCTCAAGATGCTGTATGCTGCACAGGCGAGGACAGAACGCTATAATCTGACAAAGCTGTTCTTTCAGAGCAAACTGGCTGAAGGGAGCCCAGTGGGAGCTCACGTGCTCAAGATGATTGGGCACAAGGAGGCTCTAGAGAAACTGGGGCATACCATCAACCAGGAGCTTGCTGTAGACATCATTCTGCAGTCTCTCCCGCCCTCTTTCGATGCGTTCATTATTAACTTTAATATGAACAAAATCGACTGTACTCCGGCAGAGCTGCTGAATATGCTCTTGACTACTGAGGAAACTCTGAAGGGAAAGCCTTCGACCTCTGTCTTAATGGTTCCTTCAAGGAACAAGAAGAAGGGGAAGAAGGGCAAGACCCCTGTCAAGAATTACAGCAAGGCTCTGAAGCAAAAGGTGAAGCGGTCCAAGGAATATAGATGTTTCCACTGTGGCCAGCTGGGTCACTGGAAAAAGGACTGTAAAGCGCTCCAAGGAGATAAGAGGGGAAGCTTCGCTTCTGGCTCAGGTATATACGTGACGGAAGTCATGGTTTCATCTTCTTCTATATCATGGGTGTTGGACACTGCATGTGGAGTTCACATTTGTTCAAATGTACAGGAACTCAAGAGAAGAAGGCAGGTGGGACAGCATGAGGTGGACCTACGAGTTGGAAACGGGGCACGGGTTGCTGCTGTTGCTGTAGGAGACTATTTCATTTCTTTACCATCTGGACTTGTATTGGAACTAGACAATTGTTACTTTGTTCCTAGCATTACTAAGAATATTATCTCCATTCCTGCTCTTGTCAGGAAGGGATTTTCCTTTGAATGCAATATTTCAAAGTGTGTTTTATCTTTAGATAATATTGTTTATGCAACTGGTTCAATTAACAATGGGTTATTCATGTTGGACATGGAATGTTCTATACAAAATATTGATATTAAGAAAGCCAAGTATGCTGATGACAGCACCTTGCTATGGCATAGTCGTTTAGGCCATATTAACAAGAAACGCATTAAGCGGTTGCATGCTCATGGACTGCTGGGATCATTCTCCTATGAAGAGATTGATACATGCAAGGCTTGTTTAATGGGTAAAATGACGAAGTCACCTTTTCCTCACAAAGGTCAAAGGGCTTCAGGTTTACTTGACCTTATACACAGTGATGTGTGTGGGCCATTTAGTAAACATGCCAGAGGTGGCTATCAGTACTTCATTACCTTTACTGATGATTTCAGTAGATACGGGTATGTCTATTTAATGAGACATAAAAGTGAATCTTTTGACAAGTTCAAAGAGTTCAAAAATGAAGTACAGAATCAGCTAGGCCGAAATATCAAGGCACTTCGTTCTGATCGAGGTGGAGAATACCTAAGTCATGCGTTTACTGACTATCTGAAGGAGTGTGGGATTATCTCACAGCTCACTCCGCCAGGAACACCCCAATGGAATGGTGTGTCCGAGAGGAGAAATAGAACGTTACTTGATATGGTTCGTTCTATGATGAGTCAGGCTACTCTTCCTTACTCCTTTTGGGGATTTGCACTGGAGACAGCTGCAAAGGTACTAAACCGAGTGCCATCCAAGGCCGTTTCAAAGATGCCATATGAGTTATGGTATGGGAAACAGCCAAGCTTGACATTTATCAGGATCTGGGGCTGCGAGGCTTACGTCAAAAAGCTCGCCTCTGGGAAACTAGAGAGCAGATCTGACAAATGTATCTTTGTCGGTTACCCTAAGGAAACTAAGGGTTATTATTTCTTCGATCCCAAAGAGAACAAGGTATTTGTTGCTCGGAAGGCCATATTTCTTGAGAAGGAATTTCTTCTGCAAGAGGCCAGTGGGAGAGAAATAAAGTTGGATGAGAATCCAGAAGAAGGACAAAGTGCTCAAGCACAGTTGGATGAGCCTGAGCCGGTAGATCAGGTTATTGAACAACCTGAGGCTCAGATATCACGGGAACCGCGTAGATCGGGAAGGATCCGTCGACAGCCTAAGCGTTATGACGGAGTCTACATCATTGATCATGATGAACCCCTCACTTATGCGGATGCGGTCAGTGGACCGGAGTCAGCAAGATGGCTTGAAGCTATGCGAGCCGAGATGGACTCCATGTCAGATAACCAAGTCTGGGATTTGGTTGATCCGCCTCCGGGAGTTATCCCTATAGGCTGTAAATGGATCTTCAAGAAGAAGATTGACATGGATGGTAACGTGGTTACCTATAAAGGCAGGCTAGTTGCGAAAGGTTTCAAACAAATCTACGGGATAGATTATGATGAAATTTTCTCACCAGTAGCTATGTTTAAGTCTATTCGGATTCTTTTCACGATAGCTGCATATTACGATTATGAGATTTGGCAAATGGATGTGAAGACAGCTTTCCTGAATGGAAATCTGGATGAGGATGTGTATATGACACAACCTAAAGGTTTCACTAATCCATCAGATCGTCATAAAATATGCAAGTTAAAGAAGTCTATTTATGGACTTAAACAAGCATCAAGAAGCTGGAATATTCGTTTTGATGAATCAATCTCTGAGTTTGGTTTCATCAAGAACGAGGATCACCCGTGTGTATATAAGAGGTTTAGTGGGAGCGTAATTACCTTCCTGGTCCTCTACGTCGATGACATCTTGATCATTGGAAATGACATTCCTGAAATGCATGCGGTTAAGGCATGGTTAAGGAAATGTTTCCAGATGAAAGATCTAGGAGAAGCAGCCTATGTGTTAGGTGTGAAGATCTACAGGGATAGATCTAAGAGGCTTCTCGGGTTGTGCCAGAGTACTTACATCGATAAAGTCCTGGAGAGATTTCATTTAGAAAATTCTAAAAGAGGATATCTTCCAGTCAGACATGGTCTGAATCTTTCGAAGAGTCAGTGTCCACAAACACAGACTTAGAAGGATGAAATGGACAATACACCTTATGCTTCGGCTATTGGGTCCATTATGTATGCGATGTTGTGCACTCGCCCAGACGTCGCTTACGGGTTAAGCGTGACCAGTCGGTTCCAAAGTAATCCGGGAGTGGCACACTGGATTGCAGTCAAGAACATCTTAAAATATCTGCGGAGGACCAAAGATATGTTCTTGATATATGGTGGTCAGGAAGAACTCAGTATTGAAGGATATACTGACGCTTCGTTCCAGTCGGACCAGGATGATTTCCGATCGCAATCAGGCTATGTATTTAGCTTGAATGGAGGAGCAGTGGTGTGGAAGAGTTTCAAATAGTTAACTGTTGCTGATTCCACAACAGAAGCCGAGTATGTTGCAGCCTCGGAAGCATCCAAGGAGGCAGTGTGGATTCGTAAGTTCGTGAGAGAACTTGGTGTTGTTCCTTCGAGTGCAAATCCTTTGGTTATCTTCTGTGATAACACTGGAGCAATCGCACAAGCAAAGGAACCACGGTCGCACCAGAAGTCCAAGCACATACAGAGACGGTTTCATTTGATCCGGGAGATCATTGATCGTGGCGAGATCAAAGTCTGCAAGGTACATACAGATGACAATCTGGCAGACCCGCTTACCAAGCCTCTGGCGCAGCAGAAGCATGAGAAGCACTGTAATAATATGGGTTTGAGATTTCTCAACCATTAGATTAAGTGCAAGTGGGAGATTGTTGGGGTATGCCCTTAAGCCTAATGTTTGAGGCCTTGGGATTGTATCAGTATCATGTAATAAACTCTTATGTTTATAAAGGCATGGTTGTTACCTTGTCTGCTGTAATAAGTGTACTTCTGAATAATGTCTCAAAGCTGTTCAGCTAGGCTGACATGCAGTAAAGTCCTTAGTCGAGATATCTTGGTGAACATGAGACAGCCTTGATATGATTGAGACTAATATGTGTTCTAATCTTATAGGATGCTTCGAGCATGGAATAAGATGTAGACTCATGGGTACATTGGATGTACTGGACAGACCCTACTAGGATATTCAGTTGCTTGTCACAATGTGAATAATCCTTGATTGTAACAAGTGGCACATTTCCTCTGACTTGAGATCACTTGTGTTTTCTAAATGATGATTGTCATTGTTTTGAGGTAGTTCAATATCATTTGAAACATAATGATTATAGACTATCTTGGATGGTGAGCTTGAATCAGGTTAGGGCACTAATGATAGATAAAGGATTGCCGTCTCCTTGTTTAAGGAGTGTGATGTTCTAAAGGGGCCCCCTGGATGAGATGATTGAGAAAAGAGTATGGCCATACCCAGGTGACAGTGTTCATCTGTTCTAATCATGCTCGTCATATTGGAGTTACAAGCTTGACACGCTTGTCCAATAAGAACATCCAGTGGCAAAGGAAATATGCATGCCTAGTGAAGTTGATTCACGCTTGTGCTGTTTTTGGGTGTAGTCTTGGAAGACTCTTTTCTTTATATCGGGAGACAGTGATGTGTTGCTAGATACCCCTCACTGATCGTGATGACGTGAGTTATCATTACCGACATTTAAAGGAAACCCTCAGGGTCGCACAATTTGATGATATGGCTTACTTAAGTCAGATCGTGTGGACTGAATTGTTTAAGTTCAGTTTAAAGGGATTTGATCTCTGATTGTAAGTGAGATCTGGTCTGATCATGTTTGATTGATTAGGGCTTGAGATCGGTAAGCTTCGATCGAGAGAATAGATGCTAGATCGGTGAGATCAGAAGCATCAAGAGATCAACGGTTAGATCTGGAGCCTTAGGGTTTATTTGAGATCTAGACTTGATTGCTTGGCTTGATTGGTTCTTAAACCGAACCAAATTGAACCAGCTCATGAAATGAGCGCATGGTTCAAGGCGTGGCGACATGTTCACTTAGCGTGAACATTGGAGCGATGAGTGGTTGCTATTTTTAGTAACCATGATCTCCACTTGGAGATGGCTCACGTTCGAATAGAGGGTTCTCTATTCTCGTCACTCAAACTCATTCCTCTTGACACTTTTGGTGTGCGGCGACAACTTGAAGCATAGAGGAAGATTCGGCCAAGAGAGATCGACATCTCCATCCCTTTCCTTTCGATCAAAGACATCTTGGACGATCCTTGCTAGCACAAGGGACGACAAGAAGCAAGCCGTCGCTCATCTTGTGTGTGACGATTTGGAGGAGACCTTCGTTGTTCTCTTGCTTCCAAGGCGCCATCTTGAAATGGCTATGGTATGAATCGCATCTTCTCTATTCATGTTTCGAAAGTTGATCATATAATGCATGCTCTTCGACCCTTGAATCCGCTGCCTATCATGTTGCGCCACTTTAGGGTTTCGCACCCCTCATGAAAGGGGTTCCCTGCATCATCAACGCGCTGCACAGCTTTTTTAATGATGTCTACGCTGCAACAAGTACTTACAAGAGAAGGTTTTTTTAAAGAATCAGATAGGTCAAACTGTATAATATTATTACCGATGTTCAAATTCAGTTTTCCATTTTTTACATCAATGACAGCACCAACTATAGCTAGAAAAGGTCTCCCAAGAATGATAGAAAGTCTGTCATCCTCATTTGTCATCAAAACAACAAAGTCAGCTGGCACAAAGTAGTCTCCAACTTTGATCGGCACATCCTCCAGGATACCAACAGGATGGCGAACTAATCTGTCTGCCAGCTACAAAGAAATATTTATTGCCTTCAAATCTCCCAAATCTAACTTTTTACACAAAGATAGTGGCATGAGGTTTACGCTTGCCCCTAAATCACATAGAGGTCGCAGGAAAGTCATCTCCCTGATCTGACAAGGTATGGAGAAACTTCCTAGATCCTTTAGCTTCTGGGGAGCTTATTTTGTATGATCGCACTGTACTCCTCAGTAAGTGCAATTGTTTCTTGTTCTTCTAGCTTCCTCTTGTTGGACAAGATGTCCTTCAGAAATTTAGTGTAGGTCAGCATCTGTGAAAGGGCATCAAGAAAAGCTATGTTAATATAAAGTTTCTTAAGGACTTTAAGAAACTTACCAAATTGTTTATCTAGTTTGGCCTTGACTAATCTCTGTGGAAAAGAGATTGGTGGTACATAAGCAGGTGGCCCCACATAGGGCCGTTCCTCTTCAATTGGTTCGGGCACTACCGGTGTGTTCTCTTAGTTTAGCTCTCTTGTTTCTGATATTGTACCTTGTTGTCTATCATCACTTGGCATCTTGAGGTCTTCAAGTTGTTTGCCACTTTGAGTGGAGATTGCATTGCAATGCCCCCTCAGGTTCACTTCAGGCTGTGATGGAAGTTTCCCTATAGCTTTGGTAGATTAGCTAGCTTACTAGACTAGCTAATTCTCCAGCATCTTGTTGTGGGTTTCTAGGGTGTCCATCCTTGATGTCATATGTTTCATCATCTTAGTCAGTCCTTCAATTTGTTTACTCTGATTTGCCATGAAGGATTCAAGTAAAGAGTCCCTATTTGGCTTCATAGGTGGATCATAATTCCTAGCTTGGAATCCTGGAGGTTGTCTGTAATTTCCATTTGGAGGTTGTCCTTATGGTGGTGCATGTCCTAGTTGCATCGGTTGGGTAGTCCGGTATGAGACATTTGGATGATTGTGCCCTCCTAGATTGTAGGTGTTGGAATAAGAATTGTTCATAGGATTAAGATTTCCAACAGCATTGATATGTTCAGGATGGCTCGGGATCAATTGATCGTTCCCCAACTAACATTCTGCACCTACATGACCTTTCTTTACCCCACATATCTCACAAGATAAAAAAATTAACATCAACAGAATTGATAGACCAAGAATCAATCTTTCTAGTTAAGGTATCTACCTTTGCAGCAAGAGAGGTTAAAGTATCAAGTTCAAGTTTACCTGCTTACCTTGAAGGTGTATCTCGTTGTGAAGACCATTGGTGGTGATTCATTGTCATATCTTCCAGGAGATTCATGGCATCTTCAACTCCTCTATTCATTAAGGCGCCTCCAGCTATAGCATCTACGGTGAGCCTTGGTTGTAGTTCAGTCCATTGTAGAATGTATGAACCAAAACCCAATTCTCTATGCCATGGTGTGGGTACATTCTCTGTAACTCTTTGAATCCATCCTAAGCCTCATATAAAGATTCTCCATCCTTCTGCATGAAACTCATAATTTGATTTCTCAATTGAATCGTCTTGGAAGGAGGGAAGTACTTTGAAAGGAAGGCTTGTGACAATTCTCCCTATGTCCTTATGGAAGCTGAAGGTATTGTATGAAGCCATACTCTTGCTCTATCCCTTAAAGAGAAAGGGAGCAGTCTCAACTTGATGGCATCAGTAGAAACACTGTTAATTTTTAATGTGTCACAATACTTTAAAAAGATTACAAGATGCATATTGGGGTCTTCAAGAGGAGAACACTAAATTGATGTTATTGAACCATAGAAAGTAAAGTCGGTTTAATCTCAAAGTTGTTGGCTTCTACAATCGGTCTAGTAATGCCTAGTTGTAGTCCTTGAATGGAGGGAGCTGCATAATCCCTCATAGTTCGGTTGTTGTTATTCCCCACCGCTTGGGGCGCTTGACCATTGTCTAGATTCAGTGGAATATGCTCCATTTGATTTTGATCTTCTTTTGCCTGGAGCTACTTCAATTTCCTGATTCTTCTGAATGTCCTTTCTATCTCAAGATCTATCTCGAATAAAATCACCTCACCTGCCCTCAAGCTTCTTTGCATAAAAAGATGTCAAACACAGTTGTAAAGCTTCAAGCAAGTAACAAAATAAGCTAAAACAGAAAGCAGTAAAGAAAACAGAAATAAACAAAGCTTAGTCTACCAATTCTTAGAAATATACTGATATTAACCGTTGTTGCCCGGCAATGATGCCAAAAACATGACACGTACCGCAAGTGCACGGTAATATCGCAATAATATATAAGATTGTCGAGCCCACAGGGAACAAGGTTAATTACTAGGAGATCTAAGTTTCAATAGCTAAGTAGTTCGATATGTGATTTTGAAAGCAGTAAATGAGAATAAGAAATCGATCACAACGATACAAAAGATGTCTATAAGAGAGATATCGAGACTTCGGTATCCACCATGCTGATGAATCTATCTAAATTAAAACCTATCTGATATATGAGTTCATAATTTGCAAAAGGAATCTCTCCACAAGTACAGGTTGCCCTGATGTAGGGACATCTTCAAGGACTTAGCTGTGTTTGACATCATTTTGGAAACTTGTTGCATTTTGATATTTTGGGACTTGTTTAATTTCTGTATGTTGCAAAATAATCTTATTTTCAGCACTTGTTATTATTGTTATATTAGGATCTAGCCTAGGATTTACTTTGAAGTCTTTGTTTTTGTTTTAGTGGATGTAATAGGGTGTTTCTAGCCTAGGAATGAACACATGTATTGCACATGCAAGCACCAACCCCTCAACCACAATGTGACCTTGGTATGGATCAGTCAAAGATAGTCAAAATCAGCTCTACATACAAACCAGATTCAGCTCAGGCCAACACAAAGCAGCAATCCAGCAAACATCAACAAGCTCTTGGACCACATCAACCAATCCAAAGAGAGTCAATCTCAAGAACAATTCCAGCATCAGTCCAAGTAACCTCAGTTCGAGTCAATCCTAAATCAGCCCAACACCAGCTCGGAGCCAATACCAGTAAGCAACTTAAGTCAATCCCAGGTCCAGCCGATTCAAAGACATCTGACAAGTTAAACCTTATTATCTGATTTATTTTTCTTGGCACGAAGCTATGTTTTTGATTATTCATGGTTATTATATTCCCTATTTTTAGTTCTACAATCTAGTTGCATTTAAAAAAAAAAGAATAGTTTGAGAATAAAAAGGGGCAGTGGTACCTAAGTGACAATGAACCCAAAAATTCATCCAACTTGGCACTGTCGACAAAAAAAAAGTGAATAAAAGTTTCATGAGAAAAGAAGAGGTTTGGTAAAGGTGAACAACTCCGCTTTCTTCTAACTTTGACATAGTGTGAAGAAATGAGTTTTGTGTGCATTCTATGGTGTACACACTCTGAATCTGTTTTATAATCGAGTACTGGGGGTGCATTCATCACAAATGTTTGTCCTTCGTGTTACAAGGTTAAAGGCAAATTCAGGGAAGTAGCTTCAGCCAACCGATAATAAATTCATGATTCCGTTATTGAAATTTGAAAATCTCATATGGTGCAACTTGTTAGATTGACTATCTTATGGTGGAATTGATGATTATGAATGGTCTTAACATAGTGCTAGTGTTTAATCCTTTTTCAGATTTGAAGTTTAACTTTGACAAATAAGTTATGCTATCAGTTCTGATTATATCTCAATTTTATTCTTAAATAGTGGATTGGGTATAATGGTTTTCATGTTAGACAATACTTTGACCTTAAAACATTCTTCTTTTATTATCATTGATTTTCTAAATGGTTTAATTGCTTGAGGACAAGCAAGATTTAAGTCTGTGATATTTAAAGAAAAACAAAGATTAAATAAATAAATAAATAAATAAAAAAATCTAGTCTATCAAATCAACTTTTAGTCGATATTGGCAACGCCTTGCTCCCCGGCAACGGCGCCAAAAACTTGATAGGCTCCGCAAGTGTACGGTCTATCGAAGTAGTAAATAATATCGTTCCTACAGGGAGCAGGTGTCAAGTACCAATCTTTAGCGTCATTGAAAGCTAGATGGTTCAAACTCGGAATAAAAGAATTGCATTAAAACTAAATTATCTAAATTATCGAACTAAGAAGTCAACGACTTTAAGGGAAAATTACAGTTTAAGAAGTGTTCGGAACTTCAGGTTTTACCACGTTGAATGCTTTATATGCAAAATATTGAATCAGATTGAATTAGAAAACGGATGTCCTTCTCTTGAAGCGTAATCCGATAGTAAATAACTTAAGGCCATATCTCCTAGGGTACAGATTACCTTCTCTCGAAGTGTAATCCGGTGTCTAGCATAAGCTAATCTCCTACTCTCGTAGCAAAATTAACCTAAGAGACCCATTAGGCTCTATGAAATATCGTAAATCCTCGAGTGACGTCGAACAACTCTCGTAATTCTAGTCACAAGTTTAAATGAGAACGATCGAGTGTTACGATTCATCTCTCGGTACTTCTCGTAACACTCAACACATATAAATGTTTGGCCACAACATAAATACGCAATAAGTACAACTCATTTAAATAAGTCAAATTACTTAAAATAACACTGAGATTCATTAGAAAATTGTTTTACATGTGGAAATATGTTCAACGGGCTATGCCCGAGTTCCGAACTAGGGTTTACTCTAGAAAATACATCGTTTAACAATTAAAACCTAAGTAAATAAATTCAAAAAGAGGGGAATTTATAAATTAAGGGTAGGAGACGATGAATCTTTAGTCTTCTCTCGAAAGCCCCAAAGAAATCCGTCGAATCAAGCCCTTGAACAAGCAAAATCGCCCCTTTTCGCCCTAGTCAAGTTTTCTCAAAATTTTGACCCCCAAAGCCACTCCAAAAATCCTATTTTATGGTTCTATCTCTTCGTTAGGCAGTTAGGAAGTTTCCCTCCAAATTTTAGCAAATTCCGACCTCGGAATCACTCAAATCGGGTGAAAAACCGTCAAAAGGTCGAAACTGTGCAGAAGCCGTCACGGGTGTGATGATAAGTACGGCCAGGCCGTGCTTGGCTCTGGAACTTGCAACAAAGTAAGCACGGCCATGATGGGAGGAATGGGTAGGCCGTGTCTGGCTCGCAGATTGCTGCAGAGTTCTGCCGAGATGATCATGGCCATTACGATGAACATGGCCTGCCCATGTTCTCTGTAGAAAGCTCCAATTTGCCTCAAATTTGACCTGTGACCTTCTAACACTATGAGGAATCTTCTCATGACTTCAAATCTTCAAATTCTTCATAAAAACATGGGGAAAATACCCTACATTTCATAAATAATCGAAAATAGTAAAGATTCTATACTTTAAAGGAAACTAATCCAAAATGAGCCAGAAAACAAGAATTAAGCCTGAATAAGTCATAAGAATAAGACTTTAAATCCAATAAAAATAAGGCTCATCAACATCCAGTCAATACACTTGTCAAATCTCCACTACAACCAATGGCCACTAAGCCTCTTATGCATAAAAGATCTTACCATATCGACCAGGAAACAGCTTGCAAATAGCCAACCAATATCCAACAAAGGAATGCCAAGGGTCACTCCAAATAGAGTCGTTGAGAGGTGGGTTTTAAGCTTTCGCATGTAACACTTTTGCACTTAGTCTTGAATATTTTGAATCCAGAAACTTTGTGTGCTAGCGTGTGTTTGTTGAAGGTTGAGCTTGCTCCCCTAGAGTTGAGCTTGCTCCTCTACCTGTCCGTTCATCACCCTCTTCGCCAATCACCTCCAACAGCTTCCCACAACCTTCGGTTACTGTTCCATTGTTGCATCACCAACAATCTCGCAAGTTGTCATCTCCAGCTAATACCACGGTAGAGGTGGCCATGGGCCGTGCCCCGGCTGGCCCGGGCCCCGGCCCGACTTCTGGCGAGCCGTGCCAGGCACGGCCCGATTGTAACCATGCTGTTCCGAGCACGGCACGACAGAAAAATACCTGGGCCCGGCACGGCCCGCGGCACGTTTAGGCGTGCCGGCCCAGGCACGGTTCAGCTTCTGGCCGGGCCCGGATCCGGCACGCAGGCCGAATCCGGCACGCGGGCCGAATTCGGCAAACGGGCCAGATTCGGCACGCAGGCTGAAACTGGCCCGCAGGCTATGGTCGGCCTAGCGGGCCGTGCCAGGCACGGCCCAAATGTGGCCCACGAGCCGACTTTGGCCCGCTTCATTAAATTAAATAAAATATTAAAAAAATAAGAAATTGAGAATTATGCATTTTGCATAATTTTTTTAAAAAATATTTAATTATTATTTAATTAATTATTTTATTTTAAACATATATAATTTTAATTTTAATATATTTTATTAAATTAATATTAATTTATTTATTAACAATATAACAACACATGACTAAAGTTAAAACCAACTCGATTAAATTTCATATTCATAAATTATACATTTAAGCTTAAATCAATTGCCGACATAATGGGCATACACAATTGACCCGTAGCCAACTACGCAAGCAGCTACTATGGAAGATATGCGAGCATTGTGTTAAGCATACTTGCGCTCCGTGCTCCATCTTCTCTATGCATATTGCGCACTCCATGTTTTCAGCTCTACCTCCTTCTTCAATAATAAAAAACTCAAGTGACTCTTGTGCTTGGTTTGTTTCGATATATTGCTCCGGCTCATCGTTGATATTATCACTATCCTCCTCACTATCACTTATTTCAAAGTCATCAACCTCTATCTCAATCTCAACCCCAGAAGGAGAGGGAGAAGCCAAAAATTCTTGTCTTGCATGATCAGATAAGTGGATAAAGAGTTCTTCAAACCTGAATACATCAATTCGTATAAGTTGACTAACACGTTCGATAATACTTAAAATAGTGATTCTCCATTGATCAGCATTGAAAAAATTTAAGGTAGATGTAAGGAAGATTGAACGTTGAGAATTTGGCATAATGATAATTATCTTCACTCTTCTATTATCTATCATTTTTTTCTATGTCTCGTGCTCGTGCTCACCACGTGATAATTATATTATAAAAGTAAATTAATTTAATACTTACTTGATCTTCTCCACGTCTAGTCACATGGTGAGCACGAGGCATAGAAAAAAATGACTAGTCTAGACCGAGAGAGCATTGAATTCTTGATGGCTAAAAAGAAGCTTAAGTTTGAGTTCAATTAAGAAACTAATTGTAACTCAAGACTTAGAAAAGAGATTAAGAGAGTATTAAGAGAGAATGAGAAATTATTCCAAAGATAGTTAGAAACTTGTGTGAAGAAATGAGAGGGTTGGGGGGTCAATTTATAGGGATGAATTGGGTGTATAATTACATATTTATACCCTATTTTTATTTATTAAAAGGGGCTAAAATGGTAATTTTATACCATAGACAATTATATCCCTAACTTTTAAAATTTTTATAACTATTATGAGGGCATTTAGGTAAAAATGCATGTTCATGTCGTGCCGTGCCTGGCCCGGGTCCGTGTCGTGCCTGGCCCGGGTCCATGCCGTGCCTGGCCCAGCCCGTGTGCCGTGCCTGGCCCGGCACGCCTATGGGCCGTGCCCGGCCCGGCCCACGGGCCGTGAACCCTCAGCCCAGCACGACCCGAGCCAGGCCACGAGCCTTGCCGTGCCCGGCCCGTGTCATGTAGTGCCGGGCCGTGCGGGCCGCGGGCCGGCCCGGCCTGTTGGCCACCTCTATACCACGGCATCAGATGCAACAGATAACTCCACTGAAGTCCCGTTACCGACGTTCACTGCTTGAAGATTTTCAGAAGGGGTTCGGCCCCCTTCCTTTAAGGGGGCCCTAGGTGCATTCCTTCCACACTATTTCCTTAGTATTTTGTCTTCATTTGTGTTGTTAGAGCTACATACCTAAGGAGATCTAGGGCTTAGGATTTTCATCCTTCATCAATGGTATCAGAGAGAATAAACCCAGAGAATCGTGAGCAAGAAACCAACCAGAGAAAACTAACAATTCAGAAACCAGTCACGCAAGTAAGTGTAGAAAATTTCAGAATTTTCCAGGAGACAGGGAGCACAAAATTGCAGCAAATTTCAGAAACTATCTTGCGCCAACTAAAGCACCTAAGGGTTGCTCTGATACCACTGATGAAGGATGAAAATCCTAACCAACTCAGCCCCAGCATTCAACCCGCTATACTGCTATCAATATTGGAACCAAAATCTGAACCTAAACAAATATCACCAACTAAACTGCATCAGTCCACTCTCATTACCAAAGGAGAAATTCGTGAGGATGACATACAACTCCTTCTTGAGCTATCAGAACCTTTAGGGAATGAAACTAAGAGACAATTACATGACACCTCTAAGTGCTTAACTCGCCACCAAGATGACTTTGAGTTTGAATCTTGCTTTGATAATACCATGACTATGCACATGCTACAAATGAAATCATCTTTTGTGTTAAATGAAAAGTTGCATAGTAAGGTTTTTCATGAAGCTGATATTGCTTTAATTATTCCTAGTAACCATGGCTACACATTGACACCACACAATGATTACTTGACATGGTATTATCTTGTTGGGTGGTCCAATGACACCACTTTAGTTGACTCAATCTATGCACGAAAGATGCCATTATCTTGTGAACATATCTACCTGGATGATCCCTTCAAACCACTGATTGCAAAACTTCCACACCATAATAGACTTATGATTCCACATTATCTTGGGAATTTTTATGACACTGGCATTGTTTATTTTATTATCTTGCAACATACTTCAACGTTGCTTAGCAAGCACCTTTACATTGATTTTATCATAAATATGGACTCATCTCATGCATGCAATGCCTATCTATCTAGCTTCACATTTGTTTATCATGTTTTCAAGTCGTATATTGCTAGCACACATAAGAAAACCAGTACTTTCAGATATTTGCATTGTAATTACAGGGAGGAGAAAGCCATGATAGCTGAGTCCAATATGCATTCTTTGGGATGGTCAGCTGAACAAAAAGGGAGCTTCAAATTTAATTCTCCGGAGGAGAATTCTGCAGCCCCCCGGAAAGCTGATGTAGGGGCAGGGGATCGAGATGATCTCTACACCCTTGGCTTACCACCAGAACCTCTACAAGCTTCAATTTTAATTCTCCGGAGGAGAATTCTTCACCCCCGGAGATAGCTGATGTAGGGACATCTTCAAGGACTTAGCTGTGTTTGAGATCATTTGGAAACTTGTTGCATTTTGATATTTTGGGACTTGTTTAATTTCTGTATATTGCAACATCATCTTATTTTCAGCACTTGTTATTATTGTTGTATTAGGATCTAGCCTAGGATTTACTTTGAAGTCTTTGTTTTTGTTTTAGTGGATGTAATAGGGTGTTTCTAGCCTAGGAATGAACACACGTATTGCACATGCAAGCACCAACCCCTCAACCACAATGTGACCTTGGTATGGATCAGTCAAAGATAGTCAAAATCAGCTCTACATACAAACCAGATTCAGCTCAAGCCAACACAAAGCAGCAATCCAGCAAACATCAACAAGCTCTTGGACCACATCAACCAATCCAAAGAGAGTTGTTGTGTCTGCAAGTGCATGAATACTCGAAGTAATATAAAAATATCGAACCACAGAGACCTTGTTGCCAAGTACTGAATAATCAATTTTTCGCTAGCTAGGCAATCAAAAAATCGTGAATCAAGCTATCAAAAAGAACACGGAGAGAATATCAGAGAAGAAACTGGGACTAGGGGTTCATCTACTTTAATTTCTAATGACTAGATTAAGATAAGTGTTTGTCAATCTAATTCTATCATGATAAAGGTATAATTTACTTCATAAATAAATTATCTTGCTCTCGCACAGACAACCTTACAAAGAACCGATCCCCACTCTCGTGCAAGATATATTCAATGCTGAGAATAAGTAAACCACCAACCAAGAACTCAAGGATCACTCTCGTGCATCCGAATTCTGGGTTGATCGCCTCAAGTGGAGACTCAAAGATCACTCTCGTGCATCCGAGTCTCAACACTAGTTTTACTCAAGAGTTTCCAACGACTCGACACTCAATCTCTTGCAATATCAAATCAAGTCTACACATTAGCTCAATCCCAAGAGTCATAAAATCAACAAGGCATTATAGTTCTCTAAAAATCAGAATTCGAAGAACAACCTAATCTCTTACGGTAGTTCCAAACTCAATAATTCCTAGGGTTCCGAACTTCAAACAATCAACATCTCGATCTATTTCGCAAAATTCTAAAACATGCTGATATTTAAGACACAAGGGAGAATTAAAGAACAATCAATCACAAGAGTAAAATTATCATAATAAAATTACTTTGACAAAATTAGGGTTTTCTAACCATTATGAAACAAAGAGATTACACCCCCATGTCCCATAAAAAGATTAAGCTATTATGATGAAAGGATTATAATAAAACATGTTCTCAGAGTGACAAGGAATCGAAAAGAGGGAAGAAAGATTACAAAACAGGGCTGTAATTTTCATTACAGCCCGTAAATTGCCTTGAACAGCACTGTCACCACTGTTGTGTCGATTTCTCCTTTGATTCAACTCCAAATGCTCTGGAACCTGAGATGCGTGTTCTCCTTCACCAGGCGAAGCTCTCTATCAAAAATCGTGGCCGGAGATGGTTTCTGGGCTGAGAACTGACGAACCCTAGCAAATCCACCCTTCTCTGAAATTCGCCGTGAATCCATGATCAAAATTGTTCCTTTCACTTTCGGTGTTTTCTCCTCTTAAAGGCGAGTCCACCGCCTCTTTCAGATCTCAATTTGGAGGTCTGGATCAAAAGATATGGTCTTTGTAAGAATCGGGCGGAAAAATAGGAATTCTGAGTTCCAAAATACGGCACCGTAAAGATTCATACGGCGGTGCCGTATTTTATTCTATGAGTTCCGGGAACAAAATACGGTGCCGTGAGAGTTTTTCTTAAAAATACGGTAGTGTCGTATTTCTGCCAAATCCTTCTGGTCAGAATTTGCACAGAATACGGCACCGTGGACACCCTCACGGTACAGCCGTAATTCTTCCAAAAGTCTCTGGTCAAAATTGTCGAATAATACGGCACCATGTAATTTCCCACGGTAGTGCCGTAATTTTGTCAAAACTTTCTGTTTGAGAACGTTGAAGAATACGGCACCGTGAAGATTCATACGGTAGTGCCGTATTTTGCCCAAAACTTCTACTAAGAAATACGGTACCGTGAGAGTTGCGCTCAAAAATACGGTAGTGCCGTATTTTTGCAATTTGGCTCCTTTTTTCTTGAAATTTGATGGGTAGACTCCTCTTGATGATTAGAACTCATTCATGCATTGATATTGCTCGAAAACCAGTGATAATAATGCTTTTTTACCTGAAATTTATTAAAAACCAAAGATTGTGTAGATTCCGAAGTATTTGGTAAAAAATGGTATAAAAGCAAGGCAAAAGAGTAACATTATGGTTCAAAAGACTACTAAATAAGTACGAAAAATACTATGAAATCTAGAGTCATCAAACACATAAGGCTCAAACCTTACTTCTCCTCAAGCAAAAATCAAGAAATTGATCAAAGGAGAAAACTTTCTCATGACGAATAAATTTCTAAAACACAATCACCAATGAAAACTTTCGTTAACCATTCTATGGAATTTCAAATAGACATATCATCCTTTGCATTTGATTTTCAAGTTTCATTACTTAGTTAAATAAAACTTCACAACTTGCATAAAGGGAATATCAATCTCAAGACCTTATCTAGTTTTCAATTAATAACCATTAACTTTTGTTTACCAAATTAGGTGTTCCAAGATCTTTTTCCACTCATAATCATCATTCATCATCTCTCTTCTCTCTCTTTTTTTTTATTCACACTCTCTAATTCGATTACCACCCTTTTTGCTGGTGACGAAATTAGAGTGCATTGATCACATAACCAACGCAATAGAACTCATATCCTCTTATTGGAAACGGTTTACCAAGGATAGCGGAGTTTATGTGAATAGATTTCTCTCGGGGCATGTACCCACATAGATACATGCATCTTTTATTCATTACTTCAACCCATATCCTTCGGTACCACTGTGGTTTCCCACAGTGCCAAGTAGGGGAGTTCTCACTCTGTTTGGATCAAGGAATCTCTTTTCCCAACAAATAGTAAATAGCATGAACATCAACTGAATTAATCTATCAATATCAATTCAAAAATTACACTCATGTGCTGATTTTATTCAAGAAGTAACTTCCCTCTAAAATCAAATTCCTCAGATAATATGTTCATCCAAAACTCCATCTATTGATCAACGAAAAATTTTCAAAAGGTAGATATGTATTAGAGAAATAAACTCATCATAATAGGTCTAATCCTAATTTCAATTTTTCAACATGTAAATCATCAAGAAAAATTTTGGCATGATAACGGCAGTATTTTCTTAGATAAATAAACCACTCAAGTGCATCAACAACAACCAGTAAATACCAAACAAATCTTATGGTATACCGAACTCATAGCATCAATCCAGAACATCAAATATCACATATACAACAAAATCGAATAGAAAGCATAGCGAATCTTCTAAATATGTCGATACAACCATATCAAAATCATATAGCAAAGAAAAACGAGAATTCGTAGCAGTAGGAGGCAAGAAGTTTGCAAAGTCATCCTCCCCTACATGAGTTTAGAACCAACATGAATTAGTGAACTCAAATAAGGCATGAAATTAAGAACGAGATACTCACAAAACCTTCCTAGTCCGATTGTGTCTCCTCCTCGTCCTCTTCAGTCAGGGCAATAGCCATGGGGTTGTGTGATGCTCCCTCACCTGCATCGTCGTAGATACCCCCTCTCTTGGGGTCTTCATATCCAAAGCGTTCATAAAGAAAATTCCCCATGTCCTCCATATAGTTCCCTAATTCCTCGACATCTGAGTGAACATGACCGATCTGCTCATGAATCCTCCCAATGCCTCCCATTATCCTCTCCATACGCTGCTCCCGTCTATATAACTGAGCGGAGATAGTCTGGAAACTAGGGTCTCGGTAACTTTGCCAATCTCGCTGATCTGGGGCTGCATGCTGAGAGGATGATCCGGTGGCTCCATGCAGTAGTGGCTCAGTGACTCTAGTGTTGGGGTATGCCCTTAAGGCTAATGTTTGAGGCCTTGGGATTGTATCAGTATCATGTATAAACTTTTATGTTTATAAAGGCATGGTTATTATTCAGTTGGTTACATTGTCTGCTGCAATAATTGTACTTCTGAATAATGTCTCAAAGCTGTTCAGCTAGGCTGACATGCTGTAATGTCCTTAGTCGATATATCTTGGTGAACATGAGACAGCCTTGATATGGTTAAGACTAATATGTGTTCTAATCATATAGGATGCTTCGAGCATGGAATAAGATGTAGACTCATTGGTACATTGGATGTACTGGACAGACCCTACTAGGTTATTCAATTGCTTGTCACAATGTGAATAATCCTTGAATGCGACAAGTGGCACATTTCCTCTGACTTGAGATCACTTGTGTTTCTAAATGATGATTGTCATTGTTTTGAGGTAGTTCAATATCATTTGAAACATAATGATTATAGACTATCTTGGATGGTGAGCTTGAGTCAGGTTAGGGCACTAGTGATAGACAAAGGATTGCCGTCTCCTTGTTTAAGGAGTGTGATGTTCTAAAGGGCCCTCTGGATGAGATGATTGAGAAAAGCGTATGGCCATACCCAGGTGACTATGTTCATCTGATCTAATCATGCTCATCATATTGGAGCTACAAGCTTGACACGCTTGTCCAATAAGAACGTCCAGTGGCAAAGGAAAGATGCATGCCTTGTGAAGTGGATTCACACTTGTGCTGTGGTTTGGGTGTAGTCTTGGAAGACTCTTTCCTTTATATCGGGAGACAGTGATGTGTTGCTAGATACCCCTCACTGATCGTGATAACGTGAGTTATCGTTACCGACATTTAAAGGAAACCCTCAGGGTCGCACAATTTGATGATATGGCTTACTTAAGTCAGATCGTGTGGACTGAATTATTTGGGTTCAGTTTAAAGGGATTTAATCTCTGATTGTAAGTGAGATCTGGTCTGATCATGTTTGATTGATTAGGGCTTGAGATCGGTAAGCTTCAAGCGAGAGAATGGATGCTAGATCGGTGAGATCAGAAGCATCAAGAGATCAACGGTAAGATCTGGAGCCTTAGGGTTTAATCATGATCTAGACTGGATCGCTTGGCTTGATTGGTTCTTGAACCGAACCGAATTGAACCAGCTCATTAAGTGAGCGGATGGTTCATGAGATAAGAGGTTTGCGATTGGGGTAAACCCATGATCGCATATTGAGAAGTGGCATGCTATTTTTAGATAGCACTTCTCTAAACGTGACCATGCCTCACGTTTCTCCTCTTCACGCCTCTTCTCGCCTCGCCTCTCCACGAGTCGACACAAGTTCTCTCTCGTGTGGTGAAGAAGGTGAACGCAAAGGAGAAGGAAGAAATCGCCAAGAAGATCTCATCCCTTTCATTCGATCAGGATACTTGGACGATCCTTGCTAGCACAAGGGGCGACAAGGAGGAGCCAAGACTCATCTTGTGTGCGTCACCTCTGGAGGAAAGCCACATCGCTTTCTGCTTCCAAGTCGCCATCTAGAAATGGCATCGGTATGAATCTCATTCTTTCTATAGAATGTTTTTATGTTGATCATATAGCATGCAATAGATCTAGAAACCCTCTCCGCTGCTTCAAATCCTCCAAATGCGCCTATTAGGGTTTCGCCCCCTTTGTCTGGGGTTCTTTCAATTGGTATCAGAGCAAGTTTCATGCATGTTTTATGATTGCTTGAGCCATTTGTGATCCATATTTGCGCAAGTATGCTTAGATCTTCTTCTTGTTAACATGCGAAATATACATGATGTATGATTATACTTAAGTTGCGCATGTATCATGTTATTATGGCGCTTGTTAATGTTTTTGTCAAAAACAAATATCACTTGCGCGCCTCATTAGATCTAAGTTGCGCCTACTATAAACCCTTAGACGGGTTGATGGGGTTGAAGTCATCCTCTAGGTTAGATCCAATAGTCTGATCAGACCATCTGACAGCCTAGATGGGTCGACCAGATGGCACCCATGCGTAAGCATGTAGTGGCTATAGGTCGACTGCATCACAGGCGTGTAGCGAGGTCTGGTTGAGACAACTGATGAATGCATATGAGTTAGGCCCGGGTTCACACCCGCTTGCCAGAACTCATGATGGTTGTTCAGCCCTTGGCGCATGCATAGTTGACCACTGGGTTGACTCAAGTCAGTTAGGACTTGGTGCATGCAACGGCAGTGGATCTGACTAGACATGATGAGTGGATCCCTATCAATGGACCGTTGTAAGGTAGTAAGGGCAAATAAGGAAATTAAAATTGATGCCTATGGGATTTTCAAAATTTTATTTTCATGGTTGGATCGCATGTTGATTGATGCCATGTGCTTGTTTATTTATTCTTATGTGGGCTGCCCGTGTTAATTGTGTGCTGTGCTGGGGCCTGCGTGCCTGGAAATTAAAGTTGTAAATTAATTATTGTGATCTGCGTATCACATTGTATTTAATTTATAAAGTGTAATTGACCTGCGTGTCAATCTTGTCTAGATAGATTAATTTGTAAGTTAATCAGACAAGAGCACAGAGCACACTTGGCAGAGGCGCATGCAGTAGTGGCTAGACCAGGTGGGAGGTCCAGGGTTCGACTCTGGGACCAGGCGCATTTCCCTGGTGGGCGCACCTCAGCTGCAAATGGCGCTTGGGCCCTGGTTTGGGCCAAATGAGCAGCTAAAAGATCCATGAAGAAAAGCAAGTGAAGACTTAAGTTAATTAAGGTCTTACTTAGGCTATGGGCTTTTACCACATAAGATCCATGCTTTCTTTTATTGTTTAAATAAGTAGAACAGCATGATTTATTTATCTTCTGCTATCACCATAGGAATTGCATGATAGTGAAGAAGATAAAAGACCGTTAAAATCCAACGCTAAAATATCAAGCTCGTATGCCTTCTGACGCGAAACCTCACTGTTCTGACTATCGTTGGAGCCGTGTTGTACCCACTCAGTGGGCACGTCCATCTATCTTCAGACGGTGCGGGATTACACCTGCGTGTTACAGAGAAGAGATTTATCGCTTCTCGTTGCTCAGCATAGCACGTGGTGCTCCAGGGAGTAGGTCGGGTTAGCTTGACCATGTAGACTACATATGTGGCGCATATGGTAGCGCATGGAGGCAGCCATCTGTGGGGTCAGAGATTATGTTGTACCAACTCAGTTGGCACAATCTGCTGGATTGCCCAGATGAAGGGGAATCGCACGGGTTGGCGATTGGCTGGGACAGCCTACCAGAGATTAGTGCTTGTACTCTCTGTGCATCTTATCTCGCCTGAGCGGGACGCGGAGACCAAGTATGAAATCTGGATCCCATCTCACTAAAAGAGTTCTACTCTTTCGGGCTGTTTTGCTGGATTTTTCAGCCAGATAAAATAGTGAGAAAAAGAATCATTCTTAAGTCCTGATTGATTCTTGACATTGATACTGACCTTGCTGTTCTTGCATTGTTGTAGATACCTGCAGCAACGAACACCATGAGCTTCAATGTGCGATCCCTACTGGAAAGGGAGAAGTTTGCTGGGCCAAACTTCTCAGACTGGTTCGGACACCTTAAGATCGTTCTTAAGGCAGAGAGGAAACTGTATGTCCTCGAGACGGCTGTGCCGCCTCAACCCGCTGCGAACGCCGCAAGGGCGGTTCGGGAAGCTTATGAAAAGCACGTCAATGATAGCATTGATGTCGCTTGCCTGATGCTAGCGTCTATGACGCCACCGCTGCAGCGTCAGCATGAGGATATGTCTGCTATAGACATGATAGCAAACCTCAAGATGCTGTATGCTGCACAGGCGAGGACAGAACGCTATAATCTGACAAAGCTGTTCTTTCAGAGCAAACTAGCTGAAGGGAGCCCAGTGGGAGCTCACGTGCTCAAGATGATTGGGCACAAGGAGGCTCTAGAGAAACTGGGGCATACCATCAATCAGGAGCTTGCTGTAGACATTATTCTGCAGTCTCTCCCGCCCTCTTTCGATGCGTTCATTATTAACTTTAATATGAACAAAATCGATTGTACTCCGGCAGAGCTGCTGAATATGCTCTTAACTACTGAGGAGACTCTGAAGGGAAAGCCTTCGACCTCTGTCTTAATGGTTCCTTCTAGGAACAAGAAGAAGGGGAAGAAGGGCAAGGCCCCTGTCAAGAGTTACAGCAAGGCTCTAAAGCAAAAAGTTAAGCGGTCAAAGGAATACAGATGTTTCCACTGTGGCCAGCTGGGTCACTGGAAAAAGGACTGTAAAGCGCTCCAAGGAGACAAGAGGGGAAGCTTTGCTTCTAGCTCAGGTATATACGTGACAGAAGTCATGGTTTCATCTTCTTCTATATCATGGGTGTTGGACACTGCATGTGGAGTTCACATTTGTTCAAATGTACAGGAACTCAAGAGAAGAAGACAGGTGGGACAGCATGAGGTGGACCTACGAGTTGGAAACGGGGCACGGGTTGCTGCTGTTGCTGTAGGAGACTGTTTCATCTCTTTGCCATCTGGGCTTGTATTAGAACTAAACAGTTGTTACTTTGTTCCCAGCATTACTAAAAATATTATCTCCATTCCTGCTCTTGTCAGGAAGGGATTTTCCTTTGAATGCAATATTTCAAAGTGTGTTCTTTCTCTTGATAATATTATTTATGCTACTGGTTCAATTAACAATGGGTTATTCATGTTAGACATGGAATGTTCTATACACAATATTGATATTAAGAAAGCCAAGTATGCTGATGACAGCACCTTGCTATGGCATAGTCGTTTAGGCCATATTAACAAGAAGCGCATTAAGCGGTTGCATGATCATGGACTGCTGGGATCATTCTCCTATGAGGAGATTGATACATGCAAGGCTTGTTTAATGGGTAAAATGCCGAAGCCACCTTTTCCTAACAAAGGTCAAAGGGCTTCAGGTTTACTTGACCTTATACACAGTGATGTGTGTGGGCCATTTAGTAAACATGCCAGAGGTGGCTATTCGTACTTCATTACCTTTACTGATGATTTCAGTAGGTATGGTTATGTCTATCTTATGAGACATAAAAGTGAATCTTTTGACAAGTTCAAAGAGTTCAAGAATGAAGTACAGAATCAGCTAGGCCGAAATATCAAGGCACTTCGTTCTGATCGAGGTGGAGAATACTTGAGTCATGCGTTTACTGACTATCTGAAGGAGTGTGGGATTATCTCACAGCTCACTCCACCAGGAACACCGCAGTGGAATGGTGTGTCCGAAAGGAGAAATAGAACGTTACTTGATATGGTTCGTTCTATGATGAGTCAGGCTACTCTTCCATATTCCTTTTGGGGATTTGCACTGGAAACAGCTGCAAAGGTACTAAACCGAGTGCCATCCAAGGCAGTTTCAAAGACCCCATATGAGTTATGGTATGGGAAACAGCCGAGCTTGACATTTATCAGGATCTGGGGCTGCGAGGCTTATGTCAAAAAGCTCGCCTCTGGGAAACTAGAGAGCAGATCTGACAAATGTATCTTTGTCGGTTACCCTAAGGAAACTAAGGGTTATTATTTCTTCGATCCCAAAGAGAACAAAGTATTTGTTGCTCGGACGGCCATATTTCTTGAGAAGGAGTTTCTTCTGCAAGAGGCCAGTGGGAGAGAAATAATGCTGGATGAGAATCCAGAGGAAGGACAAAGTGGTCTAGCACAGTTGGATGAGCCTGAGCCGGTAGAACAGGTTATTGAACAACCTGAGGCTCAGATATCACGGGAACCGCGAAGATCGGGAAGGATCCGTCAACAGCCTGAGCGCTATGACGGAGTCTACATCATTGATAATGATGAACCCCTCACTTATGCGGATGCGGTCAGTGGACCGGAGTCAGCGAGATGGCTTGAAGCTATGCGCGCCGAGATGGACTCCATGTCAGATAACCAAGTCTGGGATTTGGTTGATCCGCCTCCGGGAGTAATCCCTATAGGCTGTAAATGGATCTTCAAGAAGAAGATTGACATGGATGGTAACGTGGTTACCTATAAAGGCAGGCTAGTTGCGAAAGGTTTCAAACAAATATACGGGATAGATTATGATGAAACTTTCTCACCTGTAGCCATGTTTAAGTCTATTCGGATTCTTTTCGCGATAGCAGCATATTTCGATTATGAGATCTGGCAAATGGATGTGAAAACGGCTTTCCTTAATGGAAATCTGGATGAGGATGTGTATATGACACAACCTGAAGGTTTCACTAATCCATCAGATCGTCATAAAATATGCAAGTTAAAGAAGTCTATTTATGGACTTAAACAAGCATCACGAAGCTGGAATATTCGTTTTGATGAATCTGTCACTGAATTTGGTTTCATCAAGAACGAGGATGACCCGTGTGTATATAAGAGGTTTAGTGGGAGCGTGATTACTTTCTTAGTCCTCTACGTCGATGACATCTTGATCATTGGAAATGACATTCCTGAAATGCATGCGGTTAAGGCATGGTTAAGGAAATGTTTCCAGATGAAAGATTTAGGAGAAGCCGCCTATGTATTAGGTGTGAAGATCTACAGGGATAGATCTAAGAGGCTTCTCGGGCTGTGCCAGAGTACTTACATCGATAAAGTCCTGGAGAGATTTCATTTAGAGAATTCTAAAAGAGGATATCTTCCAGTCAGACATGGTCTGAATCTTTCGAAGAGTCAGTGTCCACAAACACAGACTGAGAAAGATGAAATGGACAATACGCCTTATGCTTCGGCTATTGGGTCCATTATGTATGCGATGTTGTGTACTCGCCCAGACGTCGCTTACGGGTTAAGCGTGACCAGTCGGTTCCAAAGTAATCCAGGTCAGGCACACTGGATTGCAGTCAAGAACATTTTAAAATATCTGCGGAGGACCAAAGATATGTTCTTGATATATGGTGGTCAGGAAGAACTCAGTATTGAAGGATATACTGACGCTTCGTTCCAGTCAGACCAGGATGATTTCCGATCGCAATCAGGCTATGTTTTTAGCTTGAATGGAGGTGCAGTGGTGTGGAAAAGTTTCAAACAGTCAACTGTTGCTGATTCCACAACAGAAGCCGAGTATGTTGCAGCCTTGGAAGCATCCAAGGAGGCAGTGTGGATTCGTAAGTTCGTGATAGAACTTGGTGTCGTTCCTTCGAGTGCAGATCCTTTGGTTATCTTCTGTGATAACACTGGAGCAATCGCACAAGCAAAGGAACCACGGTCGCACCAAAAGTCCCAGCACATACAGAGACGGTTTCATTTGATCAGGGAGATCATTTATCGTGGCGAGATCAAAGTCTGCAAGGTACATACAGATGACAATCTGGCAGACCCACTTACCAAGCCTCTGGCGCAGCAGAAGCATGAGAAGCACTGTAATAATATGGGTTTGAGATTTCTCAACCATTAGATTAAGTGCAAGTGGGAGATTGTTGGGGTATGCCCTTAAGGCTAATGTTTGAGGCCTTGGGATTGTATCAGTATCATGTATAAACTTTTATGTTTATAAAGGCATGGTTATTATTCAGTTGGTTACATTGTCTGCTGCAATAATTGTACTTCTGAATAATGTCTCAAAGCTATTCAGCTAGGCTGACATGCTGTAATGTCCTTAGTCGATATATCTTGGTGAACATGAGACAGCCTTGATATGATTAAGACTAATATGTGTTCTAATCATATAGGATGCTTCGAGCATGGAATAAGATGTAGACTCATTGGTACATTGGATGTACTGGACAGACCCTACTAGGTTATTCAATTGCTTGTCACAATGTGAATAATCCTTGAATGCGACAAGTGGCACATTTCCTCTGACTTGAGATCACTTGTGTTTCTAAATGATGATTGTCATTGTTTTGAGGTAGTTCAATATCATTTGAAACATAATGATTATAGACTATCTTGGATTGTGAGCTTGAGTCAGGTTAGGGCACTAGTGATAGACAAAGGATTGCCGTCTCCTTGTTTAAGGAGTGTGATGTTCTAAAGGGCCCCCTGGATGAGATGATTGAGAAAAGTGTATGGCCATACCCAGGTGACTATGTTCATCTGATCTAATCATGCTCATCATATTGGAGCTACAAGCTTGACACGCTTGTCCAATAAGAACGTCCAGTGGCAAAGGAAAGATGCATGCCTTGTGAAGTGGATTCACACTTGTGCTGTGGTTTGGGTGTAGTCTTGGAAGACTCTTTCCTTTATATCGGGAGACAGTGATGTGTTGCTAGATACCCCTCACTGATCGTGATAACGTGAGTTATCGTTACCGACATTTAAAGGAAACCCTCAGGGTCGCACAATTTGATGATATGGCTTACTTAAGTCAGATCGTGTGGACTGAATTATTTGGGTTCAGTTTAAAGGGATTTAATCTCTGATTGTAAGTGAGATCTGGTCTGATCATGTTTGATTGATTAGGGCTTGAGATCGGTAAGCTTCAAGCGAGAGAATGGATGCTAGATCGGTGAGATCAGAAGCATCAAGAGATCAACAGTTAGATCTGGAGCCTTAGGGTTTAATCATGATCTAGACTGGATCGCTTGGCTTGATTGGTTCTTGAACCGAACCGAATTGAACCAGCTCATTAAGTGAGCGGATGGTTCATGAGATAAGAGGTTTGCGATTGGGGTAAACCCATGATCGCATATTGAGAAGTGGCATGCTATTTTTAGATAGCACTTCTCTAAATGTGACCACGCCTCACGTTTCTCCTCTTCACGCCTCTTCTCGCCTCGCCTCTCCATGAGTTGACACAAGTTCTCTCTCATGTGGTGAAGAAGGTGAACGCAAAGGAGAAGGAAGAAATCGCCAAGAAGATCTCATCCCTTTCATTCGATCAGGATACTTGGACGATCCTTGCTAGCACAAGGGGCGACAAGGAGGAGCCAAGACTCATCTTGTGTGCGTCACCTCTGGAGGAAAGCCACATCGCTTTCTGCTTCCAAGTCACCATCTAGAAATGGCATCGGTATGAATCTCATTCTTTCTATAGAATGTTTTTATGTTGATCATATAGCATGCAATAGATCTAGAAACCCTCTCCGCTGCTTCAAATCCTCCAAATGCGCCTATTAGGGTTTCGCCCCCTTTGTCTGGGGTTCTTTCATCTAGGTGGTGAGGAGTCGATGCCCATACCAAGTGGGTCATCACCCCAAGTAGTAGGCTGTGGTGGCAGTGATGTCTCGGGCGCAGGTGTGGCATAAGACACGCAACTAGGTAATAGCTTCCAATTTTCAAGGTTCTGCACTGAGGTCCGTCCAGGGTTAGGCAATGGCAATGTGGGAAGACCTGGCTGAAGTATCAAATTATAAGTGTCCCCATCACGCTAAATCATCTTCATCGCAATGCATGATTCAATATCTATCCTGGAGTTGCCTCGAGCAACCTCGATCCCATAGGGCTCAATCCCAAGATATAGTGCTATAGGAGTAAGGAAACCTCCTATCACTATAGCCCCTTTCTTAGCCCTTGACACCTTACTAAGGTGTCTCATAAAAAGGAAAGCTATATCTACAGTGTAACCATGAAGCATACTCCAGAGTAAAAATAATTCAGCGTGAGTGACAATACCATCACTATCTCCTCGCCCGAATATTGTGTGTGCAAGGACGCGGTGGGCGTATTTAATGCAGGGATTCGAGATCTTCGAAGCTCTTGCTGTTGAGGCTGAAAACCTGCTGTCTGAGGAAATCTGGTCCCAAAAGATATGCTCAATAAATCCAATGGGTGGTTCTGTTCGCCCCTTCTGTGGTAAGTGGAATATGCGTCGAATTTCTTTGAATGTGAGCATTTTTTCTTCATTCATCATCCTAAATCTGATTTCTCCCTCGGCGGTGTGATCCATGTATTCTTCCCAACTGACCTCTAAGCTGCTTAGAACTTCTAGAACAACAGGTAGGTAAGTCTCAGACGTAATCTCAAAAAATTCTCTCAACCCTACCCTGTCATACATCCAAAACACATCGTCCTTCAGTCCAAGGAGTTCTAAAGCTCTAATATCAGTGTATTTTGTTTTGACGATGCGTCGAGTAAGCAGCATGTTATATCTCTGCTCATGTTCCTCATCCCTAAACACGATACCAAAGGGATTCGGTGGTGGCATCTGAGGTTTAGCGGGGGCCTTTCCTTTCTTCTTTGATTCCAACTTTTTGGTAGGTGCCATATTATAGTGCAAAAAGAAATAAGGAACAACAGGGGAAATTTTGAGGAACTTGCGTTACCAAAATCGTGCGGCTGGAAAACAGGCTGGATTTGAAGCTTAGAATTTGGATTTCTGAGTTGAGATCGAGCTTCAGATCCTTTTGGAATGTGATCTCCTTTCTCCCACAAAGGTTTCTGAACCTGGAAGCAAGCAAATTTACGCTTGGATGAGAGGAATCGGAAGAAGCGAAATCTCGGCGGAAAATAGTGCAGTGACCCGGAAATAATCTTGATCGAGCTTGAAATCGTCATGATTTTTTGCTTGGAATCGGATGAAAGTTGAGGGGAAAGATCACACGAAGGTTTGGGAAGTGAATGCTTGAGGAAAAACAGAAAGTCGGCGCGAAATCGGGAGAAGAAACCCTAAGAATAGTGCGCCGAACCCTAAATACGGCACGTGAATACGTGGGGTCGGGTGGAATTACGGCACCGTATAATGAATACGGCAGGGCCGTATTTTGGCTACAGGTTCTGTACAGGTAAACGCAGAAAATACGGCACCGTGTGAAAATACAGTACCGCCGTAATTTCGAAAAAAATTTCTGTCCAAAATTCCTCTAAATTACGGTACCGTGCAAGAATCCATGGTAGCGCCGTAAAACCAAAAAAACTTTCTGTTCTAAAATGGCCAAAAATACGGTACCGTGAAAGAGACCACGGTACTACCGTAAAATGAAAAAAAAATTCTATTCAAAAATGTTCAGAAATACGGTACCGTGAGAGTTCATCGAGAAAATACGGTTCTGTCGTATTTTATAATCAAAATTCAAAAAAATCTCAAAAAAATCACAAAAAATTAGAAAAGGAAGGGTTAACTCTAAACAAAGTAAACCTAAGCAAAAATAAACCAAAATCAAAGAAAAAGAAAAAGTCTTGCTTGGGTTGCCTCCCAAGAAGCGCTAATTTATGGTCATTAGCTTGACCGTTTAACACTCAGATTTGATCGTGGTTGTGTCTATAGTGGCCATCCTGATTTCTCTATGTCTCGTTCAGGGCTCTTAAGAACATAAGGCTCAAACTTGAAACAGTATCAAAATTTATTTATGAGCCTTTTTACTTCTTCAGGTAATTTTGATATTCCTCTCCTCTTTCGTCTCTTTCTTTTCTTCTTCACTGCCCTTTCGTGAAATTCTTTATTCGCACACTCAGAAGGTGTGTCAGTTTCAAAGTCAGAAGGTTCATCAAACAAATTATGCATGTCACAAACAACCTCATCATCAAATATGTCTATGCTACAACATGTTCCTGAGTGTGATGCTCTTTTTAAAGAATCAGTCAAATCAAATTCGATTATATCAAATTCGATTATATCACCACAAACTTCAAAAGTCAATTTTCCCTTTTTTACATCAATGAGTGCTCTAGATGTAGCCAAGAAAGGTCTACCAAGTATAATAGGGTTTTTTAAATTTTCTTCCATCTCTAAAACTATAAAATCAGCAGGTATGAAAAACTTACCAATCTGTACAGGAACATTTTCTAATATACCAACCGGATGCTTTATTGATGAGTCAGCAAGTTGCAAAGTCATTGAGGTTGGTTTGAGTTCTCCAATATCCAATTTCCTGTAAAGAGAATAAGGTATTAAACTAACACTTGCACCGAGGTCACATAAGGCTCGGTTAAAAGCCATATCTCCAATAGAAACAGGAACAGAAAAACTACCTGGATCCTTTAGCTTAGGTGGCAACTTATTCTGTATGATAGCACTACACTCCTTAGTTAAAGCAACAGTGCCATAATCTTCAATTTTTCTCTTGTTGGATAAAATTTCTTTTAAAAATTTTGCATATGTAGGCATTTGAGAAATAGCATCAGTGAGAGGAATATTAATATACAACTTTTTCAAAACCTTCAAAAATTTCCCAAACTGTCTATCTAACTTAGCTTGCATAATCCTTTGGGGGAAAGGGACAGGTGTACTATATGGCTGTGGAGAACTAGGTCTGGGTACCTCAACCTCACAAGGTAAGTCACCTTTCTGTGAAGACCCATTCTCTTCAGAAGGAGAAGAATCAGGAAGGGGCTGCACTTGTGTGGATTGTGGTTCCAAAACAGGTTCCTCACTAGGCATAACATTAGGCTCATCCTCTTCATCATCTAAGGGTCCCCTTGGATCTTCCAACTGTCGACCACTCCTAGTCATGATGGCATTACAATCTTCCCTGGGATTGGGTTCAGGTTTTGCAGGTAACTTCCCAGGGGGTCTATAAGGTGTATTAGCCTGTTGTGCTATCTGAGTTTCTAACATCTTGTTATGAGAAACAACACCATCCAACCTAGAGTTTATCTGCTTAAGGGTTTATGTAATCTCATCATTTTTGCTCATCTGATTACCCATGAATCTCTCAAACATCTCTTTTAAACTAGATTTTTGGGGTTGACTCTGGTTTGACTGTCTCTGGTTATACCCCCTATTATCATTTTGCCCACTAGTTTGATTGTTACTTTTCCAAGATAGGTTAGGATGGTTGCGCCAACCAGGATTGTAAGTATTGGAGTAAGGGTCATTAGATCTAACTTGGTTGTAACCCCCCACAGCATTAACTTGCTCACTCTCCTGGTCAACTATAACTTTGCATTCCTCAGCATAATGTCCATTGTTCCCACAAACTTCACATACAACAGAAGAAACAGAAGCAGTTTGCATTTGAAAAGAATCAAAACGGTTATGTAACGAATCTACCTTTTCTGCAAGAGAGCGCCAACCATCACCATCGTTCTTACCATGAGAAGGCCGATAAAGCACTCCTCTCTCTGAAGCCCATTGGTTGTGATTTAGCGCCATCTCCTCAATCAAGGCATGGGCATCTTCAACAGTCTTGTTCATCAATGCTCCCCCTGCAGCAGCATCAACCGTTAAGCGTGTGTTGTAAAGCAAACCATTATAGAAAGTCTGAATTAAAACCCAGTCTTCCACTCCATGGTGGGGGCACTTCCATTGGAGCTCATTAAAGCGCTCCCATGCTTCACTCATTGATTCTCCGTCTCTCTGGGCAAAGCCTGTGATTTGGTTCCTCAACTGGATCATTTTACTGGGAGGAAAGTATTTCTGCAAGAAGGCATTTGACAAGCACTCCCAAGTAGTAAACGTCCCAGTTGGATGTGCATGAAGCCAGGCTTTTGCTCTGTCCCTGAGAGAAAAAGGAAACAGTCTTAGTCTGAGGGCATCGTCAGATACACCATTAATCTTTATGGTGTCACAGAATTCAAGGAAAAGGGATGTGTTGGTTTGGATCTTCCAAAGGAGATCCTCCAAACTGATTCTATTGAATCATCGATAAGAACGTTGGCTTGATCTCAAAGTTGTTCGCATCTATAGCAGGCCTAGTGATGCTGGAATGAATTCCCTGTGTATTTGGGGCTGCGTAGTCGCGCAATGTCCTTCTTTCAGCCATGATGGATTCTTCTTCTCTTTCTTCTACAATTTGTGTCTCCTCAAATCTCAATCTCTTTCACAGTCTCAGAGTCTTGTTTATCTCAAGATCAAAAGGTACAAGTGGTCCTGACCTAAGATTCCTGCGCATGCAAAGTAGATAGATCAAGTGATTTCAAGAAAATAGAAAATAAACAGAAAAAAAACAAAACAGTAAATAAAACCTAGTCTAGGAATAATCTCGATATCTTCAATATCGACAAAACCAATGTCCCCGGCAACGGCGCCAAAAATTTGTTGTGTCCGCAAGTGCACGGATACTCGAAGTGAGATAAAAATATCGAACCACAGAGACCTTGTTGCCAAGTACTGAATAATCGATTTTTCGCTATCTAGGCAATCGGAAAATCGTGAATCAAGCTATCAAAAAGAACACGGAGAGAATATCAGAGAAGAAACTAGGACTAGGGGTTCATCTACTTTAATTTCTAATGACTAGATTAAGATAAGTGTTTGTCAATCTAATTCTATCATGATAAAGGTATAATTTACTTCATAAATAAATTGTCTCGCTCTCGCGCAGACAACCTTACAAAGAACCGATCCTCACTCTCGTGCAAGATCTATTCAATGCTGAGAATAAGTAAACCACCAACCAAGAACTCAAGGATCACTCTCATGCATCCGAATTCTGGGTTGATCGCCTCAAGTGGAGATTCAAAGATCACTCTCGTGCATCCGAGTCTCAACACTAGTTTTACTCAAGGGTTTCCAACGACTCGACACTCAATCTCTTGCAATATCAAATCAAGTCTACACATTAGCTCAATCCCAAGAGTCATAAAATCAACAAGGCATTATAGTTCTCTAAAAATCAGAATTCGAAGAACAACCTAATCTCTTACGGTAGTTCCAAACTCAATAATTCCTAGGGTTCCGAACTTCAAACAATCAATCTCTCGGTCTATTTCGCAAAATTCTAAAACATACTGATATTTAAGACACAAGGGAGAATTAAAGAACAATCAATCACAAGAGTAAAATTATCATAATAAAATCAATTTGACAAAATTAGGGTTTTCTAACCATTAAGAAACAAAGAGATTACACCCCCATGTCCCATAAAAAGATTAAGCTACCATGATGAAAGGATTACAATAAAACATGTTCTCATAGTGATAAGGAATCGAAAAGAGGGAAGAAAGATTACAAAACAGGGCTGTAATGAAATTACAGCCCGTAAATTGCCTTGAACAGCGCTGTCACCACTGTTGTGTCGATTTCTCCTTCGATTCAACTCCGAATGCTCTGGAACCTGAGATGCGTGTTCTCCTTCACCAGGCGAAGCTCTCTATAAAAAATTATGGCCGGAGATGGTTTCTAGGCTGAGAACCGACGAGCCCTAGCGAATCCGCCCTTCTCTGAAATTCACTATGAATCCATGATCAAAATTGTTCCTTTCACTTTCGGTGTTTTCTCCTCTTAAAGATGAGTCCACCGCCTCTTTCGGATCTCAATTTGGAGGTCTGGATCAAAAGATATGGTCTTTGCAAGAATCGGGCGGAAAAATAGGAATTCTGAGTTCCAAAATACGGCACCGTGAAGATTCATACGGCGGTGCCGTATTTTATTCTGTGAGTTTTGGGCACAAAATACGGTGCCGTGAGAGTTTTTCTTAAAAATATAGTAGTTCCGTATTTCTGCCAAATCCTTCTGGTCAAAATTTGCACAAAATACGGCACCGTGGACACCCTCACAGTACTGCCGTAATTCTTCCAAAAGTCTCGAATAATACGGCACCATGTAATTTCCCACGGTAGTGCCATAATTCTGTCAAAACTTTCTGTTTGAGAACGCTGAAGAATACGGCACCATGAAGATTCATACGGTAGTGCCGTATTTCGCCCAAAACTTCTGCTGAGAAATACGGTACCGTGAGAGTTGCGCTCAAAAATACGGTAGTGTCGTATTTTTGCAATTTGGCTCCTTTTTTCTTGAAATTTGATGGGTAGACTCCTCTTGATAATTAGAACTCATTCATGCATTGATATTGCTCGAAAACCAGTGATAATAATGACTTTTTACCTTATGTTGATTAAAAACCAAAGATTGTGTAGATTCCGATGTATTTGGTAAAAAATGGTATAAAAGCAAGGCAAAAGAGTAACATTATGGTTCAAAAGACTACTAAATAAGAACGAAAAATACTATGAAATCTAGAGTCATCAAGAGTCAATCTCAAGAACAATTCCAGCATCAGTCCAAGTAACCTCAGTTCGAGTCAATCCTAAATCAGCCCAACACCAGCTCGGAGCCAATACCAGTAAGCAACTCAAGTCAATCTCAGGTCCAACCGATTCAAAGACATCCAGTCAATACACTTGTCAAATCTCCACTATAGCCAACGACCACTAAGCCTCTTATGCATAAAAGATCTTACCATATCTACCAGGAAACAGCTTGCAAACAGCCAACCAATATCCAACAAAGGAATGCCAAGGGTCACTCCAAATAGAGTCGTTGAGAGGAGGGCTTTAAGCTTGCGCATGTAACACTTGTCACATGTTCCATTCGCCCTAGCGGCTTCGTGCACCAATTCCTCCCTGATTTGGAAACAAGAAAGAGGGCTTTTTATATTCCTTTTATTCGCCTCCCTCTTAGCTTTCTAAAATATATTTTCTTGCCTTTTTTGGATTTTTCTTGAGCCCGAAATCAAAAGAAAACTGAATGGAATGCAGACTCGTAATTGCGATCACGAGTGAACACCAATGCATTCACCCGCCCATGAAGTATTCTGTGAAGTTCCGCAAGGTAAGAATCACAAGTGAACACCTCCTTGTTCACTAGGCCATGGAGCATTCTGTTTATTTCTACAGAAATAGTCTTCAATGGAATCACGGCCGAACACCAAAATCTTTAGTTGGCCGTCAAGTGTTCTGTGGGTTTCTGACTTGCATGTGAATCACGGGTGAACACCGACGTGTTCACCTGGCCATGATTTCCAAATGAACTCCGTTTGAACCCAAATTTTCTATGCAGCTTCGTCTTCTCTTAAGGAATCACCCCCATGACTTTGAAATCTTCAAAAGGCTCCAAAAATGAGTGATTTTATCTAAAATTGCATAGATACGAGAAAAAGTGAAGATTCTGAAGCAAACAAGTAAATAAGCCTAAATGGAGCATAGAAACATTGAAATTTGCCTAGTTTTGAGACAAAATAACATTAGAAATAACTATCAAAATGTAAGACATCATCACAATACTCTAAAAAGATTGCAAGATGCATGTTGGGGTCCTCAAGAGGAGAACCATCAAACTACTGTTGTTGAACCATAGAGAGTAAAGCCGGTTTGATTTCAAAATTATTGGCCTCAACAATGGGCCGAGCAATGCCTAACTGTAGGCCTTGAATGGAAGGAACTACATAATCACTAAGGGTTTGGTTGTTGTTGTTCCCCACAGCTTGGGGGACTTGAGCATTATCTAGATTAAGTGGAACATGATCCATTTGAGTTCGTCTTTCTTTTTCCAGAAGATGCTTGAGTTTTCTTCTTCTTTGGAATGTCCTCTCAATCTCAAAATCTAGCTCATAGAGGTCACATGTCCTCAAGCTTCTTTGCATAAAAAGATGTCAAGCACAATGGTAAAGCTCAAGAAAGGTAATAGAAGAAAACAAAAACAAAAAGCAGTAAGGAAACAGATATAAACAAAGCTTAGTCTACTAAATCTTAGAAATGCACTAATATTGACAGTTGCTCCCAGCAATGGTGCCAAAAACTTGACACGTACTGCAAGTGCATGATATTGTCGCAGTAATATATAAGATGTCAGCCCCATAGGGAGTAAGGTCAATTACTAGCAAATCTGATCCTTAGAAGCTAAGCTGATCGAACTAGGGTTTTGGAGACAGTTTAACTAGCTTCAAGTAAAGTGAAAATAAGAAATCAATTGTAACTACATAGAAGGTGTCAATGAGAGAGGTATCGGGACTTCGGCATTCACCACATTGACATATCACATGATAGAAAATGTCAACGGGGTTATACCGAGTCTCGATTTAAGGTTTATGCTACAATAGCCATACAAATTTGCACAGATCTCTCCAATAAACCAAGAAAATTATAAGAAAATACTAAAGGAAGGAAGGAGAGGAGATTCCAAACATATCCCCAAGATTTGGTAAAAATCCACCACGAGATCGCCTCAAAATCGCTCCCTGAAGTTTGTCACCTGAACTTTCACCCTAGCTCCTTTCGTCGAATGAATTCCATCTCTTTAGGTCACGAAAAAGAGGGCTTTTATGCCTGTCGATTCGCCTCCCTCTTGGATGCCCAAAACATATTTTTCCTAATTTTTTAGGATTTTTTTGGTCCTTCAATCGAGTGAAAAACAGAAGGAATACCAAGAGACAGCAACGATCACATGTGAACACTAGAATCACGGGCAGGCCGTGATGTGTACTGTGTAGATCAATATATAACAATCACGACCAAAGATTTGAATCTTGGGTAGGCCATGATGTGTACTGTAGATTTTTAGAAAATTATCTTCTATGGAATCACGTTCGTGATTATGGTCTTGGGCTGGCCATGAAGTATTCTATTGATTTTCAGACCTTTCTACGAATCACGGGAGAACCCCAAAATCTTGGGATGACCGTGATTTTCAAATAAAGCTCCGATTGATCCCAAATTTGCTGTGTAGACTTGTCTCTTCATATGAAATTACTCCATGATTTTAAAATCTTAAAAAAAAACTCCAAAAATGAGTGATTTTACCTAAAATAGTACAAAGACGAGAAAAAGTGAAGATTCTGAAGCAAGCAAGTAAATAAACCTATATAGGGCATGGAAACATCAAAATTGACCTTGTTTTGAGATAAAATACTACCAAAAATCACTATCAATGTGCAAGGCATTAACCAACTAACATATCCTTCCCAAGAAGGGATCGTAGTGTTAATCCACTAATGTTCATTGCCATTTAACTACAACAACCAAGAAAAGCATATTAGTATTACTTTGAATCATTTAATCTGGACTTGTATTAAATGATCATGGCTCCCACTACTTTAATCAAATTGATAACCCACAAAATCAATCGGGAAATCTGAGATTTCCTAGTGAGACGGGATCCTTATTTCACATGAGGCTTCACATCCCATGAGGGTGGGATGAGATGCACAAAGTGACTCATGCTTCTTAAGGTGGGCACGGATGCCTTGCATTTTAGTAGTAATTTTCATAGTTATTTCATGTTAAATCTAGGCTTGTTTTGACACTTTTATACTCTTTTAAGGCTTATTTACTTGAATGCTTCAGAATCTTCACTGTTTCATGATTTTGTGGAATTTCAGGTAAAATCACCCATTTTCGACATATTTTGAAGATTCTGAGGCCATAGGGTGATTTCTTATACGAAGACGAAGCTACACGTCAAATTTGGGCTCAAACGTAGTTAGCCTGAAAAATACGGCCAGGTGAACCACACGGGGTTCACCAGCATGTTCGCCAGCCAGCAGAAACCTCACAGAGAGCTTCACAACCGGGTGAACCCCGCGGGGTTCACCAGTATTCCTTTAGGCCGAGAACTGCATAGAATAAAGCACAGCCAAGTGAACCCGACAGGGTTCACCGTGCTTCTTTCAGCCAGAATACACAGATTGAATCACGGCCAGGTGAACCCGGCGGCGTTCACCCGTGATTTCAACCCAGGCACACGCGAACACGAATTCCACTCGGATTTTTAGTGATTTTCGACCCGTTTGTAGTCGACATTTGGCAAGTAAGGACTCTATGGAAAGATGATTCGAAGGAGAAGGTGTGGGATATAAAAGCCCTAATTTTCATGCCCTAATCATCAAGTAATCACGTGACAAAGTGGCTAGGGCAAAAGAACACGGCGGAAAGATGAGTTCGAGGCGATTTTCGAAGATCTAATCATCGGAGCGCTTCGATTCTTGAGGATTTTTTTTGGTTTATTGTCTCCTATCCCTTAGAAACTCCTCCTTATGATTTTCCTATGTTAAAAGAGAGATTTTTGAATGTTTCAATGATGATTTAGCGTAAACCCTATTTCGGGGCTCGGTCGAAGCCCATTAACAATTTTTATTCGCAAACTTTATTTTAATTCTATTATTTGGATTGATTTGTGAGCATATTTTACTTTGATGCACTTATATCATGATTTTACCTTGGCCGAGTATTTTCATGTATTAGTCGTTACAATTCATACCGAGAAGAGGATCGTAAGGGTGGAATCTCTTAGTAAAACTTGCGAGACCTCGACACGAGAGTGCTTGGTCTTTGCTCGAGGTTTTCATAATCTGCCATAGAACTCATTGGGTTCATCTAAAATGATCCACCGCGAGAGTAGGAGATCATTTTAGTCGAACACCGGGGTGTACGCTTGAGAGAGGGCACCTTGTACCCTAGGGTTAGATTCCTTATGCAAAACCAGTAATCCAAATAACTAATATCTTTCTTGTGCGATTAAGATCGTCATCATGGTGGAAACCGTAGCCCTTATATCTCTCTCATATCGACTCTCCACCATCGTAACTGCGATTGCTTGTTTTCGATTTTAGTTTTCAAAACCACGTTTCAATTCGCCTAGCTATTAAAACTTAGATTTTCTGGTACTCAACCTTGTTCTCTGTGGGATTCGACATCTTGTATATTACTTCGACATAACCGTGCACTTGCGGGACGTGTCAAGTTTTTGGCGCCGTTGTCGGGGAACAACGGTTGATATTATTATACTTCTGAGAATTGGTGGACTAGGCTTTATGTTAGTTTTTTCTTTACTGCACTGCTATTTTCTTTTTCTCTTTATTTACTCGCTGTCTTAGAACTTTATAATTTTGACTAACCATTTTATTGTTGTGATCCGCAAGTGCATGGATACTCGAAGTAATAAAGAAAGATATCGAACCACAGAGACCTTATTGTTAAGTACCAAATAGTTGTATTCTCGCTAGCTAAGTAAACCGAATATGATGCAATAATCAACGGAAAGAGTGTAAAGTAAATCAGGGAGATAAATATGGGACTAGGGTTTCATCCACCTCGATTTCAATGATTAGATATAAATAAAAGGTCATCAGTCTAATTTTATCATGATAAAGACTTAATTTACTTCATAAAGGGATCATCTCACTTTCGTGTAAACAATCATGCAGGGACCAATCCTCGCTTGCAAGACTTATCCCAGGCTAATGATAAGTAAATCATCAATCAATGAACTCAAGGATCACTTTCGTGCATCCGAATTCTAGGTTGATAATCTATAGTGGAATCTCAAGGATCACTTTCGTGCATCCGAGCCTCAACACTAGTTTTACTCATGGATCTCCAACGTTCCGATCCTCATTTTCGTGCAAGATCTCCACATTTGACAATTAGACTCGATCTATAGATTCATGTTATTATCATGGCAATTAATCTACTAGAACTGAACAAATTGGATCTAACCTAAGGAAGGGTTCCTTACATGCAATTCTAGGGTTCTGAATTCTCAAGCAATTACCTTTCAGTCAATAGCGAAAATTCTAAAAACATGATTAGTAACGTGGATCTATAGAGAGTCTAAGCACAAATATCACATGAGCAAAATTATCATGACGAAAAAGAAGATTATCTAATCATTAAAAATCAAGGGGGATTGCACCCCATGTCCCAAAATATGTCTAAGCAAGCATGGAGAAATAAATAAAATCAACCATAGTTTCAAAGTATCAGAAATTGAAGAGAAGGAAGAAATAAACTTTACAACACAGCTGTGAAATTAAACACAGTCGTAATTTGCAAGGAACTCGCTGTGAATAGTACCGGCGACACTTCTTTCATTGATTCCTCTTCTGATCGGACTCCTCTTGCTCTAAAACTTCTGGTGTGTCTTCCTTATCCCCCAAGCGAAGCTTTTGTATGAAAATCGCGGCCTAAGGTGCCCTCTACGCCTCTCGGCGTGAGGCCAAACCCTAGATGCCTCTCTGGCGATTTCTCCCTCGATACTGAATCAAGGTCTTCCCTTTTGGTGCGTGTCTCTTCTCCTCTTAAAGACAAGTCCGCAGCAACTTTCGGATCTAAATTTGGAACTCTAGATCAAAAGTTATGGCCCGCGCAAGATTCGGCCGCGGAAAACTCACGTTTTTGATTGGAAATTACGGCCATGTTATATTTTACGGCAGTGCCGTATTTTCATTCTGTGTGTTCTGGGTCAAAATTATGGCCCGTAAAATGCTTCTCGACCGTGCCATAAAATCGGTCGAGTTCTCTAGTCTGAAGTGTCTGGAAAATACGGCACCGTAATCTGGTTTACGGCACTACCGTAAAATCGGCAAGTGTCTCTGTTCTGAAGCGCTCCAAATTACGGCAATGTAATTCTTTACGGCAGTGCCATAAAATCCAAAAAACCTTCTGTTCGGAAACTCCCCAAAATACGGCAGTGGCTCAGATTTTACGGTAGCGTATGAAAATATGGTACCGTAAAATAGGTTACGGCACTGCCGTAATTTGCTGAGTTGCTCCATTTTGCGTGAAATTTCTTGGGTGATCTCCTCTTGATGATGGTAACTCTTCTATGTGTTTGATTTTGCTTGAAATCTCCTTGAAATAATGCCTTTTTACCTGAAAATCATGAAAAACCAAAATAGAAGTGGACTTTGCAATATTTGATGAATTTAACATAAAAATAAGCAAAAAGATCCTCAATTTAGCATGAAAAGATACATAAATGATACAAAATATACTATATATTTTTGTGTCATCAAAATACATAAGGCTCAAACTTTGCTTATCCTCAAGCAAAAATCAAAACTTGATTAAAAGAATAACCTTTTCATGCTCAATAAATTTCTAAAATACAATCCATCAATGAAAAATTCCATCAATTGCTTTATAAAACTTCAAGTAAACATATCATCCTTAGAACTCAACCCTCTAGATCCACAACTCAATCAAATAAAACTTTGCAACTTATATAATAAATAGAATTATCAATCTCATGATTTCACCCAGTTTTCAGTTCAAATCTATCATGCTTTTGTTTACAGGAATTAGGTTTCCAAGATCTTTTTCCACACATAATTTTTTTTTTTTATAAAGATGGCATGTATCCACTTAGATACACTCTTTTTTATTTTTGACTTCAACCCTTGTCTTCGGTACCACTGTCAATTTTACACAGTGCCAAGTAGAGGAGTCTTACTCTTTTTATCTCTCATTATTTTTCATGCATAGACTTCAACCCATGTCTTAGGTACCACTATCAATTTTACATAGTGCCAAGTAGGGGAGTCTCTCACTATTATTATGGATCTTGGATTCTTCTTTCCCAACAAATAGCAAAATAGACTAAACATCTACTAGGTTGATCAATTGATATCAATTCACAAATCATACTCATATGCTCATTTTATTTAAAGGAGTAGTGGATGCTGCAGCAGGCAGTGCCCTGATGAATAGGAGAGATGAAGATGCAACGAACCTCCTCGAGGACATGGCGATCAACCATCACCAATGGACATTCGAGAGAGGTACTTCTACCAAGAAGTCAGGTAAGTATGACCTAGACTCTCTGACTGCTCTTACGGCTAAGGTGGATAATCTGACTAGAAAAATTGATTCTTGGTCTGTTAATTCAATGGATGTTAACACTATTTCTTGTGAGGTCTGTGGAGTTGAAGGTCATGCAGGGGCAGATTGTCAGGCAGGAGACGGATAGATGGCTGCAGTTCACTCTGAGCAATTGAATGCTGTTGGAAATTTTAATCCCAACAACAATCCTTACTCCAGCACATTCAATCCAGGATGGCGCAACCACCCAAATTTCTCATACCGAACAACTCAGCCAATGCAGCCTGGACAAGTTCCACCACAGCAAGCCCAGCCCCAACAAGAAAATTTCAAGCAGCCCCAACAGAACAATTTCAGACCACCAGGATTTCAGGCTAAGAACTACAATGCGCCACCACCACAGCCAAGGCCGAATAGTGATTCAAATTTGAGCAAACAACTTGAAGGACTGATAGACATGATGAAACTTATGATGACAAGGATGGACTCCCTGGAGACACATAATAAAATCCTAGAAAGTTAGCTAGCCCAACAAGCTAGCTCATCCTCCAGAGCACCAGACAAGCTACCATCCTAGCCAGAAGTAAACCCGAGGGAACATTGCAATACAATCTCCACTCGAAGCGGCAAGCAACTTGAGGATCCAAAGATACCAACCGATGACAGGATAGATGAGTTGACTACCGAACCTGTGGTACCACAGTCAGATGCAACACCGGTGGCACCTGAACCAGCTGAAGAGGAGCGGCCCTATATGGGACCGCCTGCATATAAGCTACCGATTTCTTTTCCACAGAGGCTTGTCAAGGCTAAATTGGACAAGCAGTTTGGTAAGTTTTTAGAGGTTTTGAAGAAACTTTATATTAACATCCCTTTCGTTCATGCTCTTTCGCAGATACCGACTTATGCAAAATTCCTGAAAGATATCTTATCAAACAAGAGGAAGCTAGAGGATCAAGGGACCGTTGCACTTACTGAGAAGTGCAGCGCCATCATTCAGAACAAGCTCCCTCAGAAGCTTAAAGACCCAGGCAATTTCTCCATACCCTACCAAATTGGGGAGATGTCCTTTCAAAGGGCTCTGTGCGATCTTGGAGCAAGCGTTAGCCTCAAGCCATTGTCACTTTGTAAAAGGCTAGACTTAGGGGATTTGCAACCTACTAACATCTCTATACAGTTTGCAGATAGATCAGTGCGTCAACCAGTTGGTATTTTAGAGGACATACCTGTTAAAGTAGGAGATTACTTTATTCCTACTGATTTTATTGTTTTGGAGATTGATGAAGATGACATGCTCCCTATCATTCTGAGGAGACCTTTTCTTGCTACCGCAGGCGCTGTCATGGATGTCAAGAATGAGAAACTGTCCTTGAACATCTGTGGCAATGTTATCCAATTTGATCTGACTGACACCTTGAAAAAACCTTCTCTTGCAGGAACATGTTGTAGTGTGGACATAGCGGAAAAAGCTGTACAGCATGCCGAGCCCTTTAGGAAAGGAGTGAACGATCCAGAATTTACCCTGACAAACCCCACCAAAAATGCCAAGATCTATAAAGCATGCACCAAGTTCTGGCACGACAAGCGCATAGTGAAGAAAGAATTTCGTGAAGGGGATAAAGTACTTCTGTTTAATTCAAGACTTCGGCTATTTCCAGGAAAGTTCTGCACGAGATGGTCCGGTCCTTTTACAGATCAGAAGTTCAACCACATGGTGCCATCACAATTTGGACAGAACGAACTGGCAGTTTCACAGTTAACGGGCACCGTCTCAAGCACTACTTCGAAGATGAACGGGTCGAAAGAGAGGAAGCTCTTGCTCTCTCAGACCCCACGAATTTGCAACTCTGAAAACTATCACGGTCGAGCTACCGACCTTAAACTAGCTCTCTTGGGAGGCAACCTAAGTTTTTGATTGTTTTTTAGTCTTCATGCATTGATTTAGACCTTGTTTTACACTATTGATTTATTTTTCATTTCATTTTTAGTTTTCTAGAGGGGATTGCTACTAATTTGATATCTCTTTATGCTGTAGGAGGAAGATGTAGCGCATGGAATTTTTCTAGAATTTTTTGAGTTGATCAGTGCACTTCACGAGCAAGTGAACCCTACGGGGTTCACCAGTATTTCTTTCTGCGCAGGAATCCTCCAGTGAGCTTCACAGGCAGGTGAAGCCCACGGGGTTCACCATCTTTTCTGCACACGAAGAAAGCCACCAGAATACTTCACGGGTTGGTGAACCCCAGCGGGTTCACCCATGCTTATGTAGCAACAGCCCGACACCAGTAAACATCACGGGCTGGTGAACCCGGGTGGGTTCACCCATATTTTCATCCGCTCCTCACCCCGACTCGAAGTGTTGCGCAGCTAGGGTTTCTGCCGCCCCCGAATCTCGCCAAGATCCCACTGATTTCGTCGCTCTCCTATCTTTCCAAATACGAAGGCAATCTCTTCGGTCCAAATCAAAGTTTCCTTGCGTTGCCAAGCGGGACAGGTTTCTTTTCTATTTAGTGACCGATTTTTGCGTCGCCAGATTTCCAAGTTCCGTTTCCGCCGATCTACCTCTGCCTTCGCTTCTCCTCCCGCCTCCAGCAAGATCTTCTCACCGAAGCTTACCGGCCTCTTTCTGATCATCTCTAGCCATCATGCCTCCAAGAACCAAAGCCATGGCTTCCAAGAGGACCGCGCGACCACCACAGGCATTCTCCGACTCGTCTGCCACTGACGACGACGAGTACGAGCCGTCGCTGACTCCTGCATCCTTCCGGCCTTCTTCAGCCACACCAGGTTCTTCATCATCTAGGCATGGACGCACGCCTACCAGCTGGCAGACACCTTACATCTCTCCCCCGAACGAGTTCGGGATCATCTTTCGCAACACCGGGCAAGAGGAGCATTATCAAACGTTGCGTTAATGCCGAGTGCTCAAGATGAGATACCTTGACAGAGGCACGTTGCAGATGCTTGGGCTAAGAGAAGACGTTGACATGATGTATGCAGCAGTTGGGTGGGAACAGTTCTAGCAGTTATTCTCTCCCACCTACGTTGGCGTCACACTGGAGTTTCTGAGTTTTTTGGATGTAAAGGCAAATCCTATCCTTGAGGACGATCCAGGCCGTCTGACCTTTCGCTTGGGTAACATTAAACATACTCTTACTCTTTCCCAGTTACGCAGCATTTATGGTTTTCCTAAGTCTTGTGTACGCAAGGTCCCCACTGAGTACAGTGAGCAGAGCTTCTGGGGAGCAATTACTAATGAGCATGTCTACTCTACTCGCGTCGCCCGTGCATCAAGCCTATGCAACCCGGTCATCAAGTATGTCCACCATGTATTGGCCCATACCCTCTTTGGCCGCGATGAGAGTGATGGCATGGTCCTGTTAGGGAATGCCGGGTGTAATTTAAAATTTTGCAGTCCCAGGACGCAGCGGAAGAAGCATTACACCCGAAACACATTCCGGTCCCAAGGATCCATGCGAGAGAGAGAACACAAGGATGTGTTAGGGTTAGTACCTTTATTGCTTGTTAGGATGAAGGTGCCAAGTTGAAGACGCTCAAGTGCTCGTCCTCTACAAGTATCCACGCGTCGACTCCTTGATCGTTGCTCCCTTCCACGCTTGGTGCTAGCCTCGGGAAGAGAATCAAGCCTTTGTCACTCTCTTCAAATCTTGCACCACCTCCAAGGTAGAAGCGCCAAGAAGAGATGTGGAGGAAGATGATGCGCCAAGTACTTCCTTATTCTTCTTTGCTTGCGCCACCTCCAAGGTGCGCCTATGGCCAAGGAACGATGAGGGCTTGTGGCAAGAAGACACCACCAAGCACAAAGAATCCTTGCACCAGAGAAGATGAGAAGAAGAAGAAGGACTTGCGGCTACAAAGAGGAGGAAGGTTGCGCCACCTTGATGTTGTTGCCCTTTGCCCTTGCTCACACCTCCAAGGAATCGAACCAAGCACCAAGAGGGGGCGGCAAGGGTCCTATTAATAGGACAAGAGGCGGCAAGGGCAATGGCTAGGATCATGCCAAGTGGGCGGCTAGGATAAAGGAGTCTTGAGGTAAGGAAAGTCTCCAAGACTTTACCATAAACCTCATTCAACCTATCCTAATTTGCCCAATGGCCATATCAGCCCAAGACATGCCTTAGAGGCATGCATTCCATCCAAGGAGAAGGGCTAGGCGCAACATCCATGAAGAATTCGGCTAGGGTGGTTTCTTGGGAGAAATTAGGGTTTGAGGTAAGGTAAGTCTCCAAGACATTACCATATTCCTCACCCTACTATCCATATGCGCCCAAGAACTTCCCATAAAAGTTCTCAAGCCATATCAGCCCCAAGACTTGCCTTAGAGGCAAGTATTCCATCCAAGGAGCAAAGGGGGAGGCGCCTAATGCTTCCTTATGAAGCAACATGCGCCCACTTCACCCCATTATGCCCTTGGCGCCAATGGGGTATAATTCTTCCCCATTATACCCTTATTTGCTTATACTTCTTCATGATAACTAATTATTGGGCCTCATTGGATAATGGGCTAGCCCAAACTTCATGGCATGAGTTGATTAAGCCATTGGATCCAATCCAATGCAACCCTAATCCAAATGTGACCAATCTAGGTCAATTTCGAGTCAACCTGCCAAAAATGAAGTTTGGCTCCAATAACTTTCTTCCAACTCATCAGGCCCATTGGCGCTGATGAAATCTTCCAAATGGATCCAAGTTATCCAATAACTTGATCCAAAGGCTTCTGATTAAAGCAACGTCAAGAGTCTATTGCGTGTGACCCCGTAGGATCCATATGACGATGGCAATGATGTAAACATCATAAGTAGTGAGGGGTATCTAGCAACACATCACTACTACCCATGTCATAGGACTTAAGTCATTATGGCAATAACTCCTAACAAGCAACGAGGATTCCCATTGCATTACAGATCCCTTTGCCTAAACTGATATCCTGCCATTGGATTAGTCTCAAGTTTATTATCCAATGCATTGGTCATGACTCAACAAGTGTGGCCACACTCTCCTATCATGCACCAATAAGGTGGGGCGCCCCGAGGTGGATATCATGCTTCCTCGGAAGGAAGGGGCAAATCCTACTATTGGTCATCCATGTCTCTATATGACTTATGACATGCCCAATGACAGTCGTTTTAGTCCCCCAATTACGGAGAGACGTAAGACTGTATCAAAGCATACCCATCATCAAATCTAGACATGAATACCTCAAGTCTAAGGATCAATGCAAACCTCTTGCATGTGAGATTGACTCGTTGACTAGACAAGTCAATCCTCACGGTGGATCACTCCAGTGCATCCAATGCACCTGTATGTCTGCGTTACTGTGCCCCGCACCTAACCAGCCCATACACCAGTCTCACATGTACCAAAGCTGTCCCATATCTGCTAAGGTACCTTGTCTGGGGATAGCTTATGAGAATGGATCCAATCCAAACTCCTGGGACATTATTTATGCAACTCAATACATCAACGCAGGTAGAGAAGTCTGCATAATAACGACCATGCCTATATAAAAAGTAATAGTTCTATCAAAGTACATTCAAACAATGCCTGACCATGTCCATACATTGGTCTTTAGGGCATATACACCAACAATCTCCCACTTGCACTAAGACCAAGGACAACTGATGTTTAGTGAGTTCCAATGTCTCTAGTATGACCCATTTAGCTTCCGCTACGCCAGAGGCTGGATCAGTGGGTTTTTCCAGATTGCTATCTGTGTTTATTTTAACTAGTTTAAATCATCATCCTTATCCATGATCTCCAAGATCAGATGATATTGCTGCAGTACATACTTGAATGCTAAGTTCCTTTACACATGCTTACGGCCCCAGTAAAAAAAAAACTATACTGGACCATCAAGCACCAGGGACTAAATCAAGTTCAAATGAATGAAGCTGCTTCCTTGGCTGCCACAAGAAGCTGCAATGTACTCAGCCTTATTTGTAGAATTTGCCACTATGGTTTGCATAAAGCTCTTTCAGCCTACAACACCACATCAAGGCAAAGCGCAAATCCTGGCTGTGAACGATAGTCATTAGACTGGAACGAAGTGTCAGTGTACCCCTGTACACAAAGTTCTTCCTGTCTATCACAGACTAAAATTCAATCCTTTATACTTCCAAAGTACGAAGGATTGCTTTCACAGCTATCTAGTGTATGAACACTAGGATTAGATTGAAACTTGCTGGCATTGCTCCAAGCATTTGCCATAAATGGTCTAGTGCACTCTGCACAAAACATGGTCTATCTTGTACCCAATGTACCGGGATTATAGACCCATGTCACTACTCTCCAGCTGTGTCATAGGACACAACATCCTCATGAGAGTCAGACCATATCTCTCTGGAAGGTATCAATATTTGGAATCATCCAATATAAACCTCTCTAGAAAATCTTGGATGAACATAGATTGACTAAAGGGCAATGACTTTCTTGGATCTCTGTCTATAGATCCTCATGCCTAGGATGTAGGCATCATTCCCTAGGTCATTCTTCTCGAAATACATTCCAAGCCTGTACTTCACCACGTGAAGAGCTGGGATGTCATTTCATGCGAGGAGATATCGTCAATCTATTAGAACAAGAAACATTATGATGCTCCCACTGATCTTCTTGTAAACACAGGATACTTGTATAATACCATACATATCTTTATGGCGACTGTATGAAAACATTTTGGCTATTTCCATCTAGACATCCTCTTCCAGACGTCCATTAAGAAAAGCAATTTTCATAACAACACGCTATAACAGAACATGCAATTATAACAAGTAGATACCTAATGGACTCAAACAAAGCTATCGGTGAAAAATTTCATCACTATCCACCCAGTGGACTTATCTGAAATTTCATTCACTAGCTTGTCATCATGGGTAACAATGTTACTTTCCATGTCTATCTTCCAAGAAGATCCAAATACAGCCTCTGGGTGTTACCCCTTTGGCGGCTCAATCAAGTTCCACACCTGATTAGCAGACATGGAGTCCATTACGGTTCTTATGGCACTCAGCCATTTCTTGGAATCTAGTCCACTGACCGCTTCCATTTCCTCATAAGTCTTTAGGTTCATCCTAGATGAAAAATTCGTCATGCCCACAACCTGTGAGCGTATTTCGAATCCATTCAGACTCATGTGGTTCCTGTGTTACTTGAACCTCAGGTTGACTTTCAACCTGCATGTGTGATTCTACTATATTGTGGTTGATTTTTGGACCTTGTCCTAATCAAATCTGCTCCCACTAGCTTCTTTCAAATAGATATCTCCTAAAGAAAGACAGCAGTTTGAGCAACAAATATTTTTGTTCTCATCGGGATAGAAGCAGCACTTTCAGTGCCCCACAAGTACACACTATGAAGTGTCAGAACAGTTGCTTGCATGGCCTCTAAAGGAAGTAAATTTGCATGACTATTCAAAGGTGGAACCACATCCAATGTGTTCCCTTTTCTTTCTTTGAATTTCACCACACAGTTGTGGTGTTCCAAGTAAGCTGTGAGACAACCCCACACTCCTCAAGATAGTCATCAAATTCTTCACTTCCTACTTTGATCCAATCAAAGGGTTTTAATAGATTCTCCAATTCGATTCTATACTTCATTTCTTGGATTTCTCCAAAGTTACGTGTTGGATATGACATATCCCAACTTAATGAAGTATACCACTTAGTGCTTGTCTCCATAGGTCTACACACATTGTTGTGCACTAGATCCAACAAGCATCTAACCTCTCTCTCCTTCCTAAATGAAGGTAGCATCTGCCATCTTGTCCATTAGACAAGGCTCACATATATCATAACCCTGAAAGGATAATGATCCCAATAGTCCATGGACTTTTGGATGTGACTTATGTCTTATGGTCCAAGAGACAATGCAAAGAGATGGTATTGAATGAATCATTGGACTTGATCTATTCAGTGTTACATACAGAACTACAAGCTATCATCAATTGTACCACTACTATAGAACATTCCAGATTTAAGGAAATACCAATTTATTTCAAACTGAAAATCCATTCAAAATAATGGACATAATGTTCTAATACAAAAGCTAGTACATAATAGCAAAGTTCTAGTTGAAGTCTTTGAAGGTAGTGAGATGACATCAACAGCAGCATCCAATGCTCCGTCCCTGACTCGAAAGTCGATCCCACCAAGCCTTATTGTCCTACTTCTTTTGAGCCCCTGCATATGAAAAACATATGTAAGCTCCTCATGCGGTACCCAGTACCCATGAATAAGAAGTAGACATAAAGACCTCAGTAACACAATACCTGAAGCAGATGGATAACATCCCTTCTTTTGTGCCATGCTCTTCCTGGGCCTTAATCCATCCTGAAATTTCCATGCATTCCCAGTCTTCCGAAGTTTTAGCTTCGAAGATACGGAACCATAGTCATTCTTGGATTCAAGCAAACACCCAGAAGATCCAACAACACTCTCTTGATTACTATTTGAAGTGCCCGGTGTGAAGAGACGTCGAAGATGTATGATCATATCATAAATCCCCATCTCATCACACTCAACCTGGACCTCAGGGGTCAAGCACCTCAAAATAAGAGCAGTGTAATGTTCACTATCCACACAATGTTCAAGATAGACATTCCACTCCCACTCTGTACAAAAATATATACAGGGCTGGGTTGGAGGTCTTTCAAGAAGATAGACCACATTCTCATGTTCTAGAAGTTTGGACAAAAGTCTGAACCATCTTGTCCAATTTGTTCCATCCAGTTTATTTTTAAGAAGTTTCAATCTAGGTTCATGAGATGGAATCATCTACAATAAGCAAACAAGCAAAATAAGTACTATGATAAAGCATTTAACAAGGACTTTAAAATTAAATGCTATACTCCCACTATTTCCTTAACAAGTTGATAACTCTCAAAACTCAACTTGGAAATACATGAGTAGGATCCTAATTTCACATGAGGTCTCCGCGACTCACGAGGGTGAGTTGAGATGCACAGAGAGTCCCATGCTTCCTTAGGTAGGCATGCCAGCCAATTGTGCCGCGCACAATTCCTCTTAGTTAAGACAGACTAGGCGCCCTGTGTCCAGCGTGGGCTGGATACAACACAGAACCCTATCCTCTCAACAGCTGCCTCTAGTGAATCATCATGTCCGTGACATATGAAAAACTAGTCAAGTCTGGTCCTAACCGTTATGCCCAGGGCCAACGAATTTCCTTGCGAAGGCACGCCCAGGTTAAAACTGGACTGGGGAAATCATTGTCACCACACACCTTCTAAAGATAAGTGGGTGTGTCCCACGAGGGTGGGAAACAGTTCACAACACCACGGATCGATAGTTTGATGAGGGCTACGCGTTAGAAGGCTATCGACTTGATATTGTATTGAGAGTTTTTGCATGTTTTTATTCTTTTCTAGCATGCAGTTTTCCTATGGTTATGGCAGCAAAGGAAAAACATCACAGGCATGCTATGGACAAAATAATAAACCATCACAGGCATGCTAGTTTGGTCGATATGGTCATAGCCCTTTTCATACATATAACTTGTCACGAGCCATGTGACATGTTATCGTGCATCCAAGGGTTGCGAGTCCCTGAAGCAAATCAGCCCATGCCAGAAGCCGAAAGCTAGTGTCCTTCCTTCAGCCGCAAATCCATCACCACGCTTCCAAAGCTGGCGCCACTCTGAAATCGGTTGAAGAAGACACCTTGTTGTCTTTGATGAACCTTAACCTATCTTATGTAAACAGTTCTACATCTATTCTAAGGAAAGATGAAAATTTTACATCAAGAAGGGGGAGAACCACACGCAGGTGGCAGAAAGATTTTACAAGCATTCATCACAGGTGGAAACATGCTTCCACATCACAACACAGGAGGGCACCCGCTATGACCATATTAACCCAAGGAAGAGACAAGTGGCGCATATATAAAATTTGAAAAACCGGAATAATCAAATTTTATCCCCTTATGCGCCAACTCCATCCAAAGCACTCTCTCAATCGAATTTATGCTAAAATTGGGATCAAGTTTCATGATGATTTCATGGACCCTATCGGCTGGCAATTTTGTCAGATCAAGAGACCCGGCCAGTCCGAAGACACAATGCCCGTCCTACTTGACAAAACTACGTGCGCCTTTAGTCTTAAATCCATCATAAACACAATCCAAATTTTGGCCATAAAATTGATAAAAGAAGTTTGGATGAAAGCGCCTTCTAGGTGAATCGCGCATGGATGAAAGAAAAATTTTCCAAAAATTTTTCACACAAGCAAACGTACACCTTGTGTTTCTCGCAAGTAGCTCTGATACCACTGTTAGGGAATGCCAGGTGTAATTTAAAATTTTACAGTCCCAGGACGCAGCGGAAGAAGCATTACACCCGAAACACATTCCGGTCCCAAGGATCCATGCGAGAGAGAGAACACAAGGATGTGTTAGGGTTAGTACCTTTATTGCTTGTTAGGATGAAGGTGCCAAGTTGAAGACGCTCAAGTGCTCGTCCTCTACAAGTATCCACGCGTCGACTCCTTGATCGTTGCTCCCTTCCACGCTTGGTGCTAGCCTCGGGAAGAGAATCAAGCCTTTGTCACTCTCTTCAAATCTTGCACCACCTCCAAGGTAGAAGCGCCAAGAAGAGATGTGGAGGAAGATGATGCGCCAAGTACTTCCTTATTCTTCTTTGCTTGCGCCACCTCCAAGGTGCGCCTATGGCCAAGGAACGATGAGGGCTTGTGGCAAGAAGACACCACCAAGCACAAAGAATCCTTGCACCAGAGAAGATGAGAAGAAGAAGAAGGACTTGCGGCTACAAAGAGGAGGAAGGTTGCGCCACCTTGATGTTGTCGCCCTTTGCCCTTGCTCACACCTCCAAGGAATCGAACCAACCACCAAGAGGGGGCGGCAAGGGTCCTATTAATAGGACAAGAGGCGGCAAGGGCAATGGCTAGGATCATGCCAAGTGGGCGGCTAGGATAAAGGAGTCTTGAGGTAAGGAAAGTCTCCAAGACTTTACCATAAACCTCATTCAACCTATCCTAATTTGCCCAATGGCCATATCAGCCCAAGACATGCCTTAGAGGCATGCATTCCATCCAAGGAGAAGGGCTAGGCGCAACATCCATGAAGAATTCGGCTAGGGTGGTTTCTTGGGAGAAATTAGGGTTTGAGGTAAGGTAAGTCTCCAAGACATTACCATATTCCTCACCCTACTATCCATATGCGCCCAAGAACTTCCCATAAAAGTTCTCAAGCCATATCAGCCCCAAGACTTGCCTTAGAGGCAAGTATTCCATCCAAGGAGCAAAGGGGGAGGCGCCTAATGCTTCCTTATGAAGCAACATGCGCCCACTTCACCCCATTATGCCCTTGGCGCCAATGGGGTATAATTCTTCCCCATTATACCCTTATTTGCTTATACTTCTTCATGATAACTAATTATTGGGCCTCATTGGATAATGGGCTAGCCCAAACTTCATGGCATGAGTTGATTAAGCCATTGGATCCAATCCAATGCAACCCTAATCCAAATGTGACCAATCTAGGTCAATTTCGGGTCAACCTGCCAAAAATGAAGTTTGGCTCCAATAACTTTCTTCCAACTCATCAGGCCCATTGGCACTGATGAAATCTTCCAAATGGATCCATGTTATCCAATAACTTGATCCAAAGGCTTCTGATTAAAGCAACGTCAAGAGTCTATTGCGTGTGACCCCGTAGGATCCATATGACGATGGCAATGATGTAAACATCATAAGTAGTGAGGGGTATCTAGCAACACATCACTACTACCCATGTCATAGGACTTAAGTCATTATGGCAATAACTCCTAACAAGCAACGAGGATTCCCATTGCATTACAGATCCCTTTGCCTAAACTGATATCCTGCCATTGGATTAGTCTCAAGTTTATTATCCAATGCATTGGTCATGACTCAACAAGTGTGGCCACACTCTCCTATCATGCACCAATAAGGTGGGGCGCCCCGAGGTGGATATCATGCTTCCTCAGAAGGAAGGGGCAAATCCTACTATTGGTCATCCATGTCTCTATATGACTTATGACATGCCCAATGACAGTCGTTTTAGTCCCCCAATTACGGAGAGACGTAAGATTGTATCAAAGCATACCCATCATCAAATCTAGACATGAATACCTCAAGTCTAAGGATCAATGCAAACCTCTTGCATGTGAGATTGACTCGTTGACTAGACAAGTCAATCCTCACGGTGGATCACTCCAGTGCATCCAATGCACCTGTATGTCTGCGTTACTGTGCCCCGCACCTAACCAGCCCATACACCAGTCTCACATGTACCAAAGCTGTCCCATATCTGCTAAGGTACCTTGTCTGGGGATAGCTTATGAGAATGGATCCAATCCAAACTCCTGGGACATTATTTATGCAACTCAATACATCAACGCAGGTAGAGAAGTCTGCATAATAACGACCATGCCTATATAAAAAGTAATAGTTCTATCAAAGTACATTCAAACAATGCCTGACCATGTCCATACATTGATCTTTAGGGCATATACACCAACAGGTCCAACAAATAGAGTTATTCTATCTCTGGTGCATGCTCCACAGTTTTCCGTGTGGACTCTGGGTACTATTTGGCAAAATAGTTCAGCTGCGTCGCCCGTTCTTTGAAGGGGGCGATTGTGATTGGCGGCTTGATCACCCCTTTGGCAGTTTCATTGGGCGTCATTCCTTACGGCACACTGGAGGCTACTGGCAACAATAGGCTCGAGATCGAGTCTTGCGTCGCCATGAAGCTAATCATACGCAAAGGTGACTCTTACTACATGATGTTCAAGGGGAGCCAATTTTGCCGGCCCTTACTGAACCCTGAGCGCACCACTGTGCGTGTGCGAGGGAACTGGCGTATCTAGCCGATTGAAGATCCATAGCCTGACCCTGTCGACACCGCACCACCAGCACCAGGAGCCTTCTCTTTTTGTGGCACTTCCTCTCATGATTCTATGATGTCTGTGTTGCAGGAAATTAGGGAGGAGCAGCTCCATCAACGAGAGGTGATCAATCATATGGACACCACTCTATCTTATATTCAGCAAGATCATTCTTCGCGTTGGGAATCTATGGAAGCACATATGCAAAGGCAGCACAAGATGATGGGGTCTGTCTGGGAGTAAATATCAAGTATGGATGAGCGACTTTCCTTTCTCTCTGAAGAGAACATGGCTCGTATGGACATTTCTTATGATGAGGAAGCCGAGCCAGACTATAGTGCACGCGGGAAGAGTAAGAGCTCACGGGCTTCTGGCTCTCGCTTGCGCAAGTGGAGGTAGCTTCCCATGCATCTGCATCGACATCCACTCCTCTCACATCCAGGATATTGCATAGAGGACTATGCAAACTTTTAGAGTGGGTGAGCTTTCTTTACTCCGGTTCCTTCTTTCTTTCTTCGTGTGGCTACGACTTGCTGTGTTTGGATTGATACTTTTATTCTGTGATGGATATTATATGACATTGTATCTTATATGCCATTATATTTGTGGGTCTGGTCCACTTCTTCAGGCCCCACCTTGTGACTGTATGACATTACTTGGTTTGCTTGTGTTAGTACTCTGCTATGTTTATTATTCTTTTCATACATGCTATACGAAATTTTTCCATGAGTTTGCATGTGTATGAATTGTCCTATGATAGCTATTGCAAAATTTTTTTAGTTCAATGCATGATTGGGTAGGAATAATCAAAGATTGTTGATAATACCTCCTTGTTAGAGATACCTTTTGATCATGTCCATATATTCTATGATTCTGAAATTTTGTGATTTGGATTGGCTTTGAGTTGTTCATTAGTGGGTCAAACATTGACATGACTGTTTAATCAACTCAAGCTTGCAACTTATATGAGAATCGTTTTGAGATGCATATTCACTTAGTTATTCTTTGAATTCCTTTCTATTGTTGGGGAGACAGTACATTTGTTAGAAAAGATATGTTATCAACTGCTGAGCATGAAATAAAATAAAATAAAAAATCACCCTTAGATTCCTCTACTTGGCACTGCGAAAAATTGGCAGTGGTACTGAAGGATATGAGTTGAAATCTAAGAGTTGTGAATTGAAATCAATAAAAAGACTCCTCTACTTGACATTGCGAAAAATTGGCAATGGTACCTAAGGATATGAGTTGAAGTCCAATGCAATAATTAGTGTATCATACCCTAAAATAAAACATTTAAGTTAACCCCAACAATTTGACTAGGAAGGATTTGAATTGCATGAGTGTTGTGTGTAAACTTGATTGAATCCTATATTTGCTGCTTACTAGGTTGTTTGGCATCTAGTTATTGTGGGATCAAACTGTTGAATACTTGAAACAACCATTTACTTGATTTCTTCTGATTAGATCTTGGAATGCTATTAAATATTTTTCTAACTTGGATGTATACCTCAACACAAAAGATTGCTCTTATACCCATCTTGAATTTCATCTTATTCTATTTCATCTTATTTTATTGCTTGAGGACAAGCAAAGATTTAAGTTTAGAGTATTTTCATGCCTTGCATTTTAGTAGTAATTTTCATAGTTATTTCATGTTAAATCTAGGCTTGTTTTGACACTTTTATACTCTTTTAAGGCTTATTTACTTGAATACTTCGGAATCTTCACTTTTTTGTGCTTTTGTGGAATTTCAAGTAAAATCACCCATTTTTGACGTATTTTGAAGATTCTAAGGCCATAGGGTGATTTCTTATACGAAGACGAAGCTACACGTCAAATTTGGGCCCAAACGGAGTTAGCCTAAAAAATACGGCCAGGTGAACCACACGGGGTTCACCAGCACATTCGCCAGCCAGCAGAAACTTCACAGAGAGCTTCACGACCGGGTGAACCCCATGGGGTTCACCAGTATTCCTTTAGGCCGAGAACTGCACAGAACAAAGCACAGCCAGGTGAACCCGGTGGGATTCACCGTGCTTCTTTCAGCCAGAATACACAGATTGAATCATGATGACACCAAAATATATAGTATATTTTGTATCATTTTGGATATCTTTTCATGCTGAATTGAAGATCTTTTACTTGTTTTCATGCTAAATTCATCGAATATTGCAAAGTCTACTTCTATTTTGGTTTTTCATGATTTTCAGGTAAAAAGGCATTATTTCAAGGAGTTTTCAAGCAAAATCAAACACATAGAAGAGTTACCATCATCAAGAGGAAATCACCCAAGAAATTTCATGAAAAACGGAGCAAGTCAGCAAATTACGGCAGTGTCGTAACCTATTTTATGGTACCGTATTTTCATACGCTACCGTAAAATCCGAGCCATTGCCGTATTTTGAGGAGTTTCCGAACATAAGGTTTTTCGGATTTTACGGCAGTATCGTAAACCAGATTACGGTACCGTATTTCAGAGCGATTCAGAACATAAACTTTGCTTGATTTTACGGCACCACTGTAAAGGATTACACGGGCTGTATTTTTCAGTCACTTTCGAACATAGAGTTCAGCTGATTCTACGGTAGGACCGTAAACCAGATTACGGTGCCGTATTTTCCAGACGACATCAGAATAGAAAACTAGACCGATTTTACGGCAGTGCCGTAAACTATTACACTGTCGTATTTCTGTTATTAAATGCGATTTCTAGGTCAATTCTGAAGTCCGATTCTTGCGGAGACGATTGCGAGCGAACCAGAGCTTTATATTCAAAGTCGTAAGAAGCAATCGGGGAGCCTTGGACGGGAGGATTACACACACACCGAAAGCCCCAATTTTCATCGACTGTCGAGGGAGAAATCACGATTCACGCCGCCGCCTAGGGTTCCACAGCCGCGACCAATCCAGACCACCTCCGTCCGCGATTTTCATACTGAAGCTTCGTCTGGAGGAGGAGACAATGTGCCAAAAGTTTCAGAAGAGAATGAGATCAATCGAAGGAGAATTCAAGGAAAGAAGAAGGACAGCCACTGTTCACCGAGAGCTTTTGAAATTACGGCTGTGAAGTACATAGCCGTCCTGTATTTTCCCAAAACTCTTCTTTTACTGATTTTTGAACTTCTGAAATTATGGAATATTGTATTTTCTCCACCATGCTAGCTTAAACTATTTTTGGGACATGGGGGAGCAATCCCCTTTGATTTTCCTAAATGACTAGATAATCTTTTACTTTCATCATAATTATTCTACTTTGATAATTTTACCTATGCGCTTACTGCTCTAAGATTCTCCTTAGTTTATTTCTTACCATCATGTTTAGAGTTTTAGCAATAAGGACCGAAAGGTGATTTGCTAGAGAACTTGGAATCCTAAAATTGATTAATAGGAACTCACCATAGGAAACTAGGTTAAGTTCTTGTTTCTTTATTTTAGAAAGCTAAATTGCCATGATGATAATAATAAACTTAGGATTGAGTTATTGTGTCAAATGTGGAGATCTTGCACGAAAGTGAAGATCGGAACGTTGGAGAACCATAGGTAGAACGTGTGTTGAGTCTCGGATGCACGAAAGTGATCCTTGAGATTCCACATGAGGCAATCAACTTAGAATTCGGATGCACGAAAGTGATCCTTGAGTTCTTTGTCTGATGATTTACCTATCTTTAGCTTGGGATGAATCTTGCGCGAAAGCGAGGATTTATTCTTGCATGGTTATCTGCACGAGAGTGAGCTAATCCCCTTTTTAGGTAAATTATGCCTTTATCATATTAGAATTTGATTGATGAATATTTTATTTCATATCTAGTCATAGAAATCAAACCGGATGAAACCCTATTCCCAGTTCTCTCCCTGATAGTATTTCTTTCCGTGTATTTGCGATATTTGCTTGACTTTCATTCGACTACCTAGATAGTAAGAAATCAATTGATCAGTACTTGACAACATAGGTCTCTGTGGGTTCGATATCTTTCTCTATTACTTCGAGTATCCGTTCACTTGCGGAGATAATAACAAGTGTGGTAATTGAACATGTTTTTAGAGTTGTATCAGGGGGTGACAAGTCCCTGTGCACCATCACTTAGGTTTTGGCTGCGACTTTAGAAATAAGCTTTTAGAGATAACCTTTTCATGCTCAATAAATTTCTAAAATACAACTCATCAACGAAAAACTCTATCAATTGATTTATAAAACTTCAAATAAACATATCATCCTTAGAACTCAATCCTCTAGATCCACAATTCAATCAAATAAAACTTCGCAACATGTACAATAAATAGAATTTTCAATCTCATGACTTCACCCAATTTCAATTCAAATCTATGATGCATTTGTTTACAGGAATTAGGTTTCCAAGATCTCTTTTTTCTTTTCTCTTTTTTTTTTTGATGATCATTCACATTCTCCAATTCGATTACCACCTTTTTTCTGGTGACGAGATTAGAGTGCTGATACTCACCGCAAGCGTAACGGCTTTATCGTGGTAGTATATAGTATCGTTCCCACGAGGACGGTTGAGTCAAGTACCAATAATTCTTAATTTTAATAGCTAAATGACTTCGTAACTGAGGGTGATATCGGTTTAACGTTCAAAATAAAGTAAACAACTAAAACAACTCCAATTCACAGCGAAAATAGAAGAAAGACAGTTGTTATGAGAAAAATCAGATTTAAGGGGTTCACCACACCAACAATCAAGAACTAAATGAAAAGCGTTGCAAGAGATAATCTGAAACCATGGAAATTCTCGAGTTTACAAGTTACCCCCTTTCGGCGGTGTAACTTGGTATCAAACCCGATCGTCCTTCTACTTTCGTGATAGAATGAACCGGGTCGATCCAATGAGTGCAGGAGAATATAAATTCCGCAGGCACGTTTTACCTACTTTCGTGGCAAAACCCACCAGCCCAATCAAAATAGATCAGTCGTCACAATTTTCCCTTTCAGTACTTCTCATGACAACTAGAGTAAAATTCGATCGATCAAGTCGAAGATTACGGAATAAACACAGTGAAGATCGAGTAGAGTCAAGAAAATTCCCATAGAAGCAACACAAATCAGTTCATAGATTGAAAAGTGGGCTACGCCCAAAAATCCGATTGAGTGTTTATGCTACAACTTGCATAGTTTCGGTTAAAATCTCTTTCATATGAAGGAATACACAAGGCAGAAGAGGTATAAGATGAAAATAGAGGAGAAAAAAATGCAAACTTCCCCCCTAGATCTGTTTCCAAGCGCTGTCTTCTTCCTTGTTCTCCTTCTCCTTGCTGTCCTCCCAGAGTCGATCTGTTTTTCCCCGCAAAATGTTTCCTTTTATATGTCTGGTCGGCTTCCTCTTGTTTCTGACATGTAGCCCTTCTAATTCCCATCGTTTGGACACCAAGATCCCCCAAATCTGACTTGAAACGAGGGAGAAATGCCAAGAGTCGTGATCTGCGTATAAAAATACGGGCGTGAAGCGTTTCGTGGGCTGGCCCGTGAAGCTCTCGGCTGAATTCTGCGTTGCGCCTTCAGCAGACTTCATGGGTGTATTCTGTTTCACGGGCTAGACGTATTATTCTCGGTGAACATAATTCCAAAATTTCATTCCCGCGTTTCACGGTCATGTCTTCGATCACGGCTCGAAAATGATGTGAAATATTCGTCCTCAGAAATACGGTCGTGAACACTTTCAAGGGCAGGCTGTATTTTCGGTAACAATTTTCGTTTGAGCTGAAAATTGCTGGGAAGCTTCGTCTTTTCATCCTTAACCATCATATAACTTTAATTTCCAATTTTAAGCTCCATAGATAAGCGATTTAACCTGAAACACATGAAAGACAAAGAAATGTGTAGATTCCGAAAATAACAAGGAAACAAGTGCTGAAAGAGATACAAAAGTAACAAAATAGGCCTTGATTCATGAAATAAATATATCAGGAAATACAACATCTCCCAGACTAAAATCCTTGCTTGCCCTCAAGCAATGAAAATCAGAAAACAGAAAACCAGATATGATAGAAAATGATCTTAGCTTATAACTTGTCTCCAAGGAAATATTCATCAAGAATAAACCATGCTAAGCTTCAAAATTCAGAGTAATTAGCAAATTGTCAAAAGTCAAATCAATAAGGTCCCACAATCCAAGATCAAAAAGGACTCGCAACCTATGCAAGGCAATGAACTCCGATCTTATAAATAAACTTCATCCACCCATTAAAGCATACCAAGATTACTAATGGGGATGAAAAACTCATATGTCCGTTTTTTTTTTTTGTATTGTTTGTTTTTCTCCTTTGTTTTTTTTGTGTCTCTAAACTTTTGTTAGAGAATCTTTTCCAATAAATTTTTTCTTTTTTTTTTGAAATGATTGCCCTAAATTGTAGTGTGGAGGGCAAATGATTTGAATATGATAGGAAGTGGCGAGGGTTATGCATTGAGTTTCCATACCAACAAGCAACCAGGTAAACCGCATAGATAAATAAAGCAATCCACTTAACCAGAAGAACAAAAACATCACATAAGTTTTGAAAACCTTAATAAAATTGAACATGTTCCCCATCAATTGTCATCCATCGAATAAACTAATTACAAGAACCTATCTATCTTAATCACAGTTGGCATCCAAGGAGACAAGTTGAAACAAAGAACAATTTCATTCATACCATGGCATCCTGAATATTCATCATGTGAAATCGCAATTCACAAAAAAAAAAATTCAAGAACATTCCATCATCAGATGCAACAAAATAGCATCAGAATAGTTACACAAAATAGCATCACAAAATAGTATCATAACATCATAGTACCATCACATCATCACAAAATAGCATACAAAATATCGTCATGGAGACAACAAAACAGCATCACAAAACATAAAACAGCATTAGAATACTAAATGCAGCACAGTCCTCTATGCTATGAATAAGTACACAAAATTTGGAAAATGTAGGGTATGATACTCACAAAAACTAAGAGGCGCCATCACCACCATCATCCTCGTCTGTGCTCATCTCTGCGCCTGGTTCTTGAGCCTCATCTTCATCATCATCGTCGTCTCCCCAGATGTCATCAGAATCACCATCACCAAGGTCGGACTGCAATTTTGTCTTGAGATCACTGAATGATGCCCAGAAAGAACTCAGAAATTTGGCTTGGCGTTTTAGTTCATCACTAAGCCCATGATGTTCGTCATGGAGGCTAGACATATCAAAGCGCATCTGTGCCAATGTGTCTTCAATACTGTCTGTGATGGTAAGTAGGCGGTCCAACTTTTCTTCAATATGACTCCATCGTCCCTCCACGTTTGGAGCAGAGGAGGGAGTGAAGGTTCCAAAACCAAATGAACTTCCAGCTGGTGGTATCGGTGCAGCTGTTGAAACCGGGGTAGGGATCTCCTCAACTACCTCAGGCCCTAAGGTCCAATTTTGTTTATCACGTATAGTGGTGCGCCTTTGATTAGGTAGTGGCATAGTAGTATCACTGCCCTTGAAAATTAGACAATATTCATCACCCTCTTTCACTATCAGCTTCATAAAAATGCAAGAGTCCAAATCAATGCGGTTACGCCCTTTGGCTTTTGGCATAGCAGTAGGGTCGACTCCTAAAGCTAAGGCAATGTGTGTAACGAGTCCACCCATGACGACCATTCCTTTCTGGGCTCTTTCTACCTTATATAGTTGCTTGACCAGAAAGTAAGCAGAGTTCAATTTAAATCCATGCAGCATTGCCTAGATGAAGAGGACCTCGGTAGAGCGTACCATGCTGTCACTTTCTCCTTGACCAAAGATAGAGTGTGCCAACACCCTATGTACGTATCGGTGTACTGGGTTACTTATGGAACTAGCACGAGCTGTCTTGGAAGCATAGTAGAGGTCATGACTAATGATCTTCCAAAATTCACTCTCATTATAATCCCGAGGTGCCCGTCGTGTGCCGTCCTCTGGAAAATCAAAAATTTGATTTAAATTCTAGAGTGTCAGTGAGAATTCCTTGCCCTGTATCCGGAATGAAATTCGGCCTTTATCTGCATCGTCGTATGTACTCACTTGGACATTTAAGGAATTAAAGAATTCCAACGTCAGTGGTATATATGTGGCATGATGTAATCCAAAGAACTGCTGCCATCTGATATTTGCATACATCCACTGAACATCTTCATAAAGTCCCAACATACTCATTGCTTCTGTATCAAGATAGCGCGTGTTGATGATCTGGCGTTGTAGAATAAGAGCGCAAGCAAATTCTTGGGTAGCATTACGAAGTGGAAAACCATATGGCGCGGTAGCTGGTTGAGCTTCGGCAGGGGGTTGCTGTTGTTTGCCTGAACGAGATGAAGAAGGACCCTTTGATGAGGAACTACTAGCACGAGGGGTGTGCTTCTTTGCCATAGCATTTCGTTTGGGTGCCATTGATATCCCAGAAATAGAGAAACCCAAAAACAGAGAAAAGTAGAGAAATCTCAGTACAAAACAGAAGATAGAATGAACGCCTTCAATGTCGATCAAGCTAGAACCGATTTCATCGCGTTGGAGATAAAGAATAGATCAGAGAGTTGCCTGATGGGAGAAGCGTCGCGTAGCGGAGAGGATGGCACAGGACACAAATCCCTTCAATGTCGTATGCCGAAAGCTGTTTGTGCAGAGAGGGGGAACAATAATGGCAATGGCAGTAGTAGGAACTCCGGCGAACTCGCTGGAAGGCTGGAGACACCGATCGGCGACGGAGAAGAATGGGATGAGGGGCCGCGGCGGTCGCTGGTGTGGTCTAGGGCACGGGGGAAGTCGTGAAAACCTTAGGCGGTGTATTTAAATGAAAGGGTGTTGACCAGCTTTGACCAGCAAGAGTGCTAAAGTTACGGGTGTATACCATAATACACCTATGCCCGTATTTCTCTCAGCGAAAACATGGTTGAAGAAGAATGCCCAAGAAAGAAAATACAGCTGTAGGTGTTAAGTTCAAACTTTGAAGATACGGGTGTAACTTTGATACGGCACCAGCCGTATTGTTCTCGGCGAAAAATAGGCTCAGAAGAATACGCCCATGTTATGAAGTACAGGTGTGGTTGTGTAATCCTCGGCAGAAAACAGTCACTCAAATTACACCCATGTAGTGTAACACTGTCTGGCCGTATTTCTCTCGGCGAAAAACTTCTTTGTAAAGAATGGCCAGAAATCATTTCACCGGCGCGGCTGTGCTCTTCTTGGCAGAAAACTTCCATATGCTGAAATTCCAAAATACGGCTGTATCACATTTCACGGCCAGCCCATATTTTCATAAAAATCCTTGAAAATGAGTTTTTTCAGCTCCCAGCTTCCTGCATATCATTCCTACATTCACCATGAGATAAAGTTCATCAGAATGAAGCAAAGAAATGAACAAAAAATGCTCACTAAGCATAGTAAACTATATTACAAAGAAACACAAGGAGATAGATAAAAGCTATAAATAACAAAACACACTAAGCGTCAGATACTTGGGCTGCCTCCCAAGAAGCACTACTTTTAGGTCGGTAGCTCGACCAGTAAGTTTATGAGTTAGAGGATGGAGGTTCTAGGAGAGCTTGAGTACTCCCCTTTTCAACCGACTCAGATTCATAGTAAATCTTCAGCCTTTGTCCATTGACAGTGAAACTCCCTGAATGTTCACTCCATATCATTATAGCTCCATGAGGATAAACCTTTTGAATCACAAAGGGTCCTGACCAACGTGTCCTAAGCTTTCTAGGGAAGAGCCTGAGACGTGAATTGAATAGAAGAACTTGGTCTCCTTCTTTAAATTCTTTCTTCCTAATGCGCCGGTCATGCCAAAATTTTGTTCTTTCCTTGTACAATTTGGAGTTCTCATAAGCAAACATTCTCACTTCATCTAACTCATTCAGCTAGAATTTCCTCCTCTCTTCTGCAGATTTTAAATCATAGTTCAGATATTTAACAGCCCAATACGCTCTATGCTCTATCTCCACTGGCAGATGGCAAGATTTGCCATAGATAAGCTGAAATGGTGACATTCCCAATGGAGTCTTAAATGCCATCCTATAGGCCCATAAAGCATCATCCAATTTAAGGGCCCAATCCTTTCTCGATGTAGAAACTGTCCTCTCAAGTATACGTTTAATCTCACGGTTTGAGACTTTGACCTGTCCGCTAGTTTGGGGGTGATAAGGTGTTGCAACTTTATGCTTCACCCCATACTTTCTCAATAGAGCCTCAAACTTCTATTCAATAAAGTGGGATCTCCCATCGCTTATCAATACTCTCGGGACCCCAAATCGTGGAAACATTGTCTTCTTTAGCATCCTTGATACCACTCGAGAATCACAAGTTGCAGCAGCAGCAGCTTCAACCCATTTCGAGACGTAATCCATAGCTACTAGAATATACTTGTTGCTGCACGACGATGGAAATGGCCCCATAAAGGCTATCCCCCAGACATCGAATATTTCAACTTCCAAAATGTAGTTGAGGGGGAGTTCATCTCATTTAGAAATGTTGCCACTCCTTTGGCAACTATCACATCTTTGAATAAAATTTCGAGCATCTCTGAAAATGGTGGGTCAATATAGTCCTAACTGTAAAACTTTGAATGTTGTCTTTTCAGCGCTAGCATGTCCACCATATGGTGAAGAATGACATTGCAAAAGTACATCAGAAATTTTTGAATCTGGTACACATCTTCTAAAAAGCCCGTCAGCACATCGTCGGTAGAGGTATGGATCGTCCCAATAGTAGTGTGGTACATCATATAAGAATTTCTTTTTCATCTGAAATGTCAAATCATGTGGAAAAATATCAGTAGCCAAAAAATTTACCAAGTCCGCGTACCATGGCATAGCTTGCGCCATAATTGTGAGCAGTTGCTCTTCAGGAAAATTATCATTGATTTCAAGATCATCTCCGGTCTGCTCTTCTTTCTCATGAATCAGTCGGGATAGGTGATCTGCCACCAAGTTTTCTGCTCCTTTCTTATCCCGAAACTCCAGGTCGAACTCTTGTAAGAGAAGGATCCATCGAATAAGTCTCGGCTTCGCATCTTTCTTGCTCATCAGATATTTAATCGCTGCATGGTCAGTAAAAATGATTATCTTAGAATTAATCAAATAGGACCGAAACTTATCAAAAGCGAAGACGATGGCAAGCAGCTCCTTCTCCGTCGTAGCATAATTAATCTGCGCCTCATCTAAAGTGCGACTCGTGTAATATATGACATGGAGCTTGTTGTCCTTTCATTGCCCCAGTACAGCTCCCACAGCAAAGTCGCTTGCATCGCACATTAATTCGAAAGGAAGATTCCAGTCTGGAGGCTGCATAACAGGGGCAGAAATTAAAGCCAATTTTAGTTTTTCAAATGATAATAAACAATTATTATCAAAGCAGAATTCAGAATCTTTTGAAAGCAAGTTTGTGAGTGGTCGGGCTATCTTTGAGAAGTCTTTGATAAATCTTCTGTAGAAACCCGCGTGTCCAAGGAAGCTGCGGATTCCTTTTACGGAGTTGGGTGGCTTCATCTTCTCAATAACTTGGACCTTCGCTTGATCGACTTCGATCCCGCATTCAGAAATCAGGTGTCCTAGTACAATGCCCTCTTGTGCCATAAAATGGCACTTTTCCCAATTGAGGACGAGGTTCACTTCCTTGCATCACTGTAAAACTTTCACCAAGTTAGATAAACATTTTTCAAAAGAATGACCATAAACAGAAAAATCATCCATAAAAATGTCCATAAAGTCCTCATTATAGTCAGAGAAAATCGCCATCATGCAATGCTGGAATGTAGCTGGAGCGTTGCATAATCCGAATGGCATCCGTCGATATGCAAAAGTGCCATATGGACTGGTAAATGTGGTCTTCTCTTGATCTTCCGGGTGGATAGGTATCTGCAGAAAACCAGAAAAACCGTCAAGAAAACAGAAATAAGAATTATGAGCCAGACGCTCAAGCATTTGATCGATGAAGGGCAAAGGAAAATGGTCCTTCCGCGTTGCTTTGTTCAATTTCCAGTAATCTATACACATTCTCCATCCACTTACGGTGCGTACCGGAATGAGCTCATTCTGATCGTTCTTAACTACAGTGACCCCTCCTTTCTTTGGAACTACATGAATGGGACTAACCCATTGACTGTCATAGATGGGGTAAATGACTCCCGCATCTAGAAGCTTGAGAATTTCCTTTTTAACGACTTCTTTCATACTCGGGTTCAACCTTTGCTGAAACTCCACTGAGGGCCTACTCCCCTCTTCCAAAAGTATTCTATGAATACACACAGATGGATTTAGTCCTTGAATATCATCCAACGAATAGCCTATGACTTTCCTGTGGAGTCTCAGTTCAGCAAGTAAAAGTTCAATCTGCTCTTCAGACAAGTTAGCATTCACTATAACAGGTAAAGTTGAATTTGCACCAAGAAATTCATATCTAAGATTCTTAGGAAGTGATTTCAGTTCAATCTTCTTTTCCTTACTCTCGATTGGTGTTTTATCATGGAGATTTTCAGAATTCACCTTCTCCGAATGAAATGTTCCAGTCGTATCCATCAATTGTGCATATCTTACGGCTTCCTCATTATCTTCGGTATGTGGACTCTCCAAAAGAGTGACCTCTAGCGGGTCAGTGCTGGAGCTAACGTGCGCAAGATCTTCTACGACATCATCTATGATGTCCACACTACAACATGATTCTGCAACAAAAGGCTTTTTCAGACTCGAAGATAAATCAAACTCTATAGCGTCATTACCGATATTCAATGCTAGTTTTCCCTTTTTCACATCAATGACCGCTCCGGCTGTGGCAAGGAACGGTCATCCCAGAATTATCGGCAACTTAACATCCTCTTCCATTTCAAGAACAACAAAGTCCACTGGGATGAAGAAGTCACCGACTTTGATCGGGACATCTTCTAGAATTCCCATAGGTTTCCGCACCGAGCGGTCAGCTAGCTGCAAGGAAATCGGCGTCGCTTTCACGTCACCAATGTCAAGTCGCTTGAAAAGGGAAGAAGGCATAAGACTGACGCTTGCTCCCAAGTCGCATAGTGCGTGATCAAAAGAGAGATCCCCGATTTGGCAAGGGATCGAGAAGCTGCCCGGATCCTTCATCTTTTGCGAAAGCTTGTTCTGGATTATGGCGCTGCACTCCTCAGTGAGTGCAACAGTCCCCGGTTCTTCCAGCTTTCGCTTATTCGAAAGGATGTCCTTTAGAAACTTAGCATATGTGGGCATCTGCAAAATTGCTTCAATAAACGGAATATTAATATATAGTTTATTCAAAATATCCAAAAACTTTTCAAACTGTTTATCTAACTTTGCCTTAGCCAATCTTTGGGGAAATGGTACAGGTGGCTTGTAGGCAGGGGGAGGGATATAAGTTGGTTCTTTCACTTTAGGTTCTTTTTCTTCTCCCTTTTTGACAGATTCAGATTGGGAGGGCAGCTCAACTTTGACTTCAGAATTAGGCACCCTAGGCTCCTCTAGTTGTTTACCACTTCGAGTGGTAATAGCATTGATGTGCTCCCTCGGGTTTGGTTCAGGTTGGGAGGGTAACTTTCCTGGAGCTCTAGCTATGGAAGTGGCTAAGTTTGCTAACTGGGTGTCTATTTGTTTGTTATGGCTTTCTATGGCTTCAAGTCTTGTAGTCACGTGTCTCATTATATCATTGATTGTTTCATTTGCCTTCGTCTGAGAAGAAATGAAAGTCTCCATGATTGCTTCCAGTTGGGATTTCTGTGGCTGTTGTTGTTGCTGCTGTACATAAGGTCGAGGTTGGGGTTGAAATCCGGGGGGTTGTCTATGCGTATGTTGAGGAACTGGGTTTGGATTGTTTCTATATGAAAAATTTGGATGGTTCCTCCACCCCGGATTATAGGTACTTGAGTATGGGTCCAGTTGGGGTCTAGGATTAGGGTTAAGGTTCCCTATGGCATTGATATTCTCTTGGTTGGGTTCAGAGATTTGGGCAATCCCCAGCTGGCATTCAGCAAAATTATGGCCGGCAACCCCACAAAGTTCACAAAGAGTAGGGTTAGTATCAACTGAGTGAACATGAAAAGAATCAAGTTTACGTGCTAGAGAATCAACTTTCGCTTCTAGTGAGCTCATTGAGTCAAGCGCATACTTACCGGGCGGTATGGCCTTAGAAGTTGTAGTACCTCGTTCTCCTGTAGACCACTGATTGTGGTTTAGCGCCATGTCCTCTAGAAGATTTATTGCCTCTCCTAAACGCTTGTTCATTAGCGCGCCTCCGGCAGCTGCATCGACAGCAAGACGCGTGTTATAAATAAGACCATGGTAAAAGGTATGTATGATTACCCATGGTTCTAAGCCATGTTGTGGGCAGAGACGCTGAAGATCCTTGTATCTCTCCCATGCTTCATAAAAAGATTCTCCGTCTCTTTGAGTGAAACTAGTGATCTGGTTTCGCAGCTGAACAGTTTTAGACAGTGGAAAGTATTTGGACAGAAAGGCCTGGGATAACTGATACCATGTGATAATTGATCCTAGGTTCAAAGACTGTAGCCAGCTGCACGATCTATCGCACAAAGAAAACGGGAGAAGCCTCAATCGTATAGCATCTAAGAAAATTGCGTTGATCTTCAACATGTCGTAGAACTCTAGAAATAAGGGCAGATGTTGGTGAGGGTCCTCAATGTGTGTGCCCCTAAATTGATGTTGTTGGATCATGCCTAGTAAGGCCGGCTTGATCTCAAAGTTGTTAGCATTCACTGGAGGTCGTACAATTCCAGATTGCAGTCCTTGCACATTCGGGGAAGCAAAATCCTTTAAGGTTCAGTTATCATCTGGGGCTTGTAAGTTCAAGGGTACCGGCTCTGGTTCTGGCTCCATTAGAAGATCTAAAGGAATCGCCTCTATCCTACTGGATTGCTCTTTATTTCTTTGCTCTATTAACCTCCTTCGTCGGTGGAGCGTCCATTCAATTTCATCGATTTGGTCGTATAGGTTGTCGATTCCACCTGATCTAAGACCTTGATGCATAAAAGAAGGGTAAGCAGCAAATGTTCCACAGTAATTTAGAAGCAACAAATTGTTATCAGTAACTTAGTCTAACAATCTTAAGAAGACAATCGATATTGACTATCGCCGTCCCCGGCAACAGCGCCAAAACTTGATACTCGCCGCAAGCGTAACAACTTTATCGCGGTAGTATATAGTATCGTTCCCACGAGGACGGTTGAGTCAAGTACCAATAATTCTTAATTTCAATAGCTAAACGACTTCGTAACTGAGGGTGATATCGGTTTAACGTTCAAAATAAAGTAAACAACTAAAACAACTCCAATTAACAGCGAAAACAGAAGAAAGACAGTTGTTATGAGAAAAATCAGATTTAAGGGGTTCACCACACCAACAATCAGGAACTAAATGAAAAGCATTGCAAGAGATAATCTGAAACCACGGAAATTCTCGAGTTTACAAGTTACCCCCTTTCGACGGTGTAACTTGGTATCAAACCTGACCGTCCTTCTACTTTCGTGATAGAACGAACCGGGTCGATCCAATGAGTACAGGAGAATATAAATTCCATAGGCACGTTTTACCTACTTTTGTGGCAAAACCCACCAGCCCAATCAAAACAGATCAGTCGTCACAATTTTCCCTTTCAGTACTTCTCGTGACGACTAGAGTAAAATTCGATTGATCAAGTCGAAGATTGCGGAATAAACATAGTGAAGATCGAGTAGAGTCAAGAAAATTCCCATAGAAGCAACACAAATCAGTTCATAGATTGAAAAGTGGGCTACGCCCAAAAATCCGATTGAGTGTTTACGCTACAACTTGCATAGTTTCGGTTAAAATCTCTTTCATATGAAGGAATACACAAGGCAGAAGAGGTACAAGATGAAAATAGAGGAGAAAAATGCAAACTTCCCCCCCTAGATCTGGTTCCAAGCGCTGTCTTCTTCCTTGTTCTCCTTCTCCTCGCTGTCCTCCCGGAGTCGATCTGTTTTTCCCCCCAAAATGTTTCCTTTTATATGTCTGGTCGACTTCCTCTTGTTTCTGACGTGTAGCCCTTCTAATTCTCGTCGTTTGGACACCAAGATCCCCCAAATCTGACTTGAAACGAGGGAGAAATGCCAAGAGTCACGATCTGCGTATAAAAATACGGGCGTGAAGCGTTTCGTGGGCTGGCCCGTCAAGCTCTCGGCTGAATTCTGCGTTGCGCCTTCAGCAGACTTCATGGGCGTATTCTGTTTCACGGGCTAGACGTATTCTTCTCGGTGAATATAATTCCAAAATTTCATTCCCGCGTTTCACGGTCATGTCTTTGATCACGGCTCGAAAATGATGTGAAATATTCATCCTCAGAAATACAGCCGTGAACACTTTCAAGGGCAGGCTGTATTTTCGGTAACAATTTCCGTTTGAGCTGAAAATTGCTAGGAGGCTTCATCTTTTCATCCTTAACCATCATATAACTTTAATTTCCAGTTTTAAGCTCCATAGATAAGCAATTTAACCTGAAACACATGAAAGACAAAGAAATATGTAGATTCCAAAAATTACAAGGAAATAAGTGCTGAAAGAGATACAAAAGTAACAAAATAGGCCTTGATTCGTGAAATAAATATATCAAGAAATACAACATACGACAAGGTATCAAGTGCACGGATCACATAATCAATGCAATAGAACTCATATCCTCTTATTTGGAAAGAATTTACCAAGGATAGCGGAGTTTATGTGAAATGATCTCTCTCATGGCATGTACCCACATAGATACATATTTTTTCTATTTATTGCTTCAACCCATGACCTTCGGTACCACTGCGCTTTCCCACAGTGCCAAGTAGGGGAGTTTCTCACTGTTTTTTCGGATCTTGGATTCTTATTTCCCAACAAATAACAAGAATAGACTAAACATCTACTAGGTTGATCAATTGATCTCAATTCACAAATCATACTCATATGCTCATTTTATTTAAAGGAGTAGTTTCACCTTTAGATCTTATTCTTTAAACAATTCATCTATCCAAAATTTCATGCATCAATTAATGTCATATTTCAATAGACAAATATGTATTGAAGAAATAAATTTAACATGATAGGGCTATATCTCTAATCATGAATTTGAGTTCTTCTCATCATCAATCAATTCATCAATCAAGAATAATATTCAAGAAAAATATATTCAACATCACATCATGTCAAAAAGAAATAATATCATAAGTAGATCAAGGCCACAAGTCAATCATCTAAATCAAAATATTATCATGTAGATGAAATAGTGGTGGCAGACACAAAAACATGAGTCAATGATGAAACCCAAAAGGTGAACGGAGGAGGATACTTACAAAATTTTATCAACCTTTTGTGTCGAGTTTTCTTTTTCTTCTCCTCTCCGTGTTTATTCTCAAGATAAAAGTAAATAAAAGGAAGTGAACTAAAGTTAGAACGCTTGGGTTGCCTCCCAAGAAATGCTAATTTAAAGGTCTTTAGCTTGACCCTTTAATACTCAGATTTGATCATGGTTCATCTAAATAAAAACTCTCTTTTTCTTCAATTAGCTCTTCTTGATAATAGTGCTTAAGTCTCTGACCATTAACCTTGAATTCTCCTGTTTATTCACTCCATATATCCACGGCTCCGTTAGGATAAGCTTTCTTTACCTAAAAAGGCCCAAACCATCGAGACTTAAGTTTTCCAGGAAAAAGTCTCAATCGAGAATTGAATAAAAGAACAAAGTCACCTAGTTGGAAATCTCTCCTGAAAATATGTCGATCGTGCTATCTTTTTGTCCTCTCCTTGTAAATTTTTGCATTCTCATATGCAGAGAGTCTAATCTCATCTAGCTCATTCAATTGTAATCTCCTTTTTCCCCCGCACTCTTTAAGTCAAAATTCAGCTTGCCCAGTATGCTTTATGTTCAAGTTCCACAGGAAGATGGCACGATTTTCCATAAATCAATTGAAATGGAGACATACCTATTGGTGTTTTGAAAGCAGACCGGTATGCCCACAAGGCATCATCAAGTTTGAATGCTCAATCTTTCCTAGTGCGTGACACGGTCTTCTCTAAAATTCCCTTAATTTCTCTGTTTGATATCTGCACTTGTCCACTTGTTTGAGGATGATAAGGTGTTGCCACTCTATGATTCACTCCATATTTTCTAAGTAAGGCTGAAAATTTGTGTTCTATGAAATGAGAGCCTCCATCACTGATTACTACCCGCAGGGTCCCATACCGTGGAAATATGATCTTTTTGAAAAATTTAGCAACAACTCTTGAATCATTGGTCGGTGAAGCAAGAGCTTCAACCCATTTTGAAACATAGTCAACTGCTACCATAATGTACTTGTTACCTCCTGAAGATGGGAAATGTCCCATAAAGTCTATCCCCCAAACATCAAATATTTCAACTTCAAGAATGTTGGATAGTGGCATCTCATGTCTTCTACTAAAGTTCCCCATTCTTTGACATCTATCACAAGATAACACAAAGTTTCTAGCATCTTTGAAAATGGTTGGCCAATAAAATCATGATTGTAACACTTTATAAACAGTCTTTTCAGCACCGGCATGACCACCATAAGAGGATCCATGACATTGGCACAAAATATATGTGATCTCTTCTTCAGGCACACATTTTCTAAAAATACTGTCTATACATATTCTAAACACATAAGGCTCATCCTAAAAATAGTGTTTTACCTCAGCCTAGAACTTCTTCCTTTTTTGGTAGTTCAAATCAGGAGGAAAAACATTAGCAACAAGGTAATTTACTATATCAGCATACCAGGGAGCTCTGATCTGTTTAATGGTTAAGAGCTGTTCTTCAGGGAAGGAATCATTAATTTCATCATGCTTTTCAGTATCCACCATTATCCTTGAAAGATGATCTGCAACAAAGTTTTCTGATCCTTTTTTGTCTTTTATTTCCAAATCAAATTCCTGTAGAAGTAGGATCCATCTGAGCAAACGTGGCTTAGTATCCTTTTTCTGCATTAAGTATTTTACAGCTGCATGATCAGTATATACTATCACTTTAGAGTCAATCAAATATGATCTAAATTTATCAAAAGCAAACATTATAGCCAATAATTCCTTTTCAGTGGTAGTGTAATTTTTCTGTGTCTCATCCAAAGTTCTGCTGGCATAGTGAATAACATAAGGTTTCTTGTCTTTCCTTTGCCCCAAGACTGCTCCTATTGCATAATCACTGGCCTCACACATGAGTTCAAAGGGTAAGTCCCAATCTGGGGGCTGAATGATGGGTGCTGAAACCAAAGCTTTCTTCAATTCCTGGAAAGCAGATAAACGGTTCTCATCAAAAGAAAATTTAACATCTTTACAAAGTAAATGTGTAAGAGGTCTAGCAAGTTTAGAGAAATCCTTGATGAACCGCCGATAGAACCCTGCATGCCCTAGGAAGCTTTGGACTTCCTTTACTGTAGTGGGCGGCTCCAATTTATCTATCACTTCAACTTTGGCTTTGTCCACTTCAATTCCTCTTTCTGAGATTAAGTGTCCCAAAACTATCCCTTGCTTAACCATCAAATGACATTTTTCCCAATTAAGCACAAGGTTAGTTTCTTCACACCTCTGCAAAACCCGAGATAAGTTAGCCAAACAAATATCAAAAGAAGAACCGTATACTGAGAAATCATCCATGAATACATCCAGAAAATCTTCAATAAAATCAGAAAAGATAGCCATCATGCATCTTTGGAAAGTAGCAGGTGCATTACATAAACCAAAAGGCATTGTCCTATATGCAAAAGTTCCATATGGGCATGTGAAAGTGGTTTTATCTTGATCATCAGGATGTATAGGAATTTGAAAAAAAACAAGAATACCCATATAAAAAACAAAAATGAGAGTGGTTTGCCAATCTTTCAACCATTTGATCAATGAAGGGTAAAGGGAAGTCGTCTTTCCTAGTGGCAGCATTCAGTTTTCTATAATCTATGCACATGCACCAACTAGTAACAGTTCTAACAGGAATTAATTCATTATCCTTGTTTTTCATGATAGTTACCCCTCCTTTCTTAGGAACACAATGTACAGGACTTACCCATTTGCTATCAGAGATGGGAGAGATAATACCTGCATCAAGTAATTTTAGAACCTCTTTCTTTACAACTTCTTTCATTGAGGGATTAAGTCTTCTTTGAAAATCTGCATGTGGTTTGTGTTCTTCTTCCATCAGGATCCTGTGCATACAAAAAAAATGGCTAATTCCTTTTAAGTCATCAATCGAATACCCAATTGCCTTTCTATGAATTCTTAATTCCTTGAGGAGCAATTCTGTTTCCCTTTTCCCAAGCTGTGCATCAACTATAACAGGATAAGTAGAATCAGGACCAAGAAATTCATAACGAAGGTTATCAAGTAAAACCTTAAGTTCAATTTTTGGAGTCTTTTCTTTTTCATCACAAGTGTTGCAATCTAGAAATTCATTAGTTTCAGAATTGGTTTCTTCCTTAATAATAGAATCAGAATCATAATCAGAGGTTTCAACAAACAAATCATTAAGATCATAAATAATGTCATCTCTATCATGTATACTACAACAATACTCAGAATTTGAAGGATTTTTCATGGCTTCATGCAAGTTATACTCAATCTTTTCACCCCCAATGTTAAGTGAAAGCTTACCATTTTTTACATCAATGAGTGCACCTGCTGTGGCTAAAAAATGGCCTACCAAATAAGATGGGGATTTTTGCATCTTCCTCCATCTCAAGAACTACAAAATCTGCTGGGATGAAATACTTTCCTACTTGAACAAGCACATCTTCAAGAATCCCCACAGGAACGATCAGCGAGCTGCAAAGATATTGAAGTTGGTTTAAGCTCTCTCATGTCCAACCTCCTGCAAACAGATAATGGTATTAGACTCACACTAGCTCCCAAATCACATAAGGCTCGGTCAAAAGCCAAACTACCAATAAAACAAGGAATAGAGAAACTACCTGAATCCTTCAACTTAGGTGGCAACTTATTTTGAATAATAGCACTACATTCCTCAGTTATAGCCACAGTACCATAGTCTTCTATTTTCCTCTTATTAGACAGAATTTCTTTTAAAACTTTAGCATATGTAAGCATTTGCAATAAAGCTTCAGTAAATGGAATGTTAATGTAAAGCTTTTTCAAAATATCTAAAAATTTTCCAAATTGTTTATCTAGTTTTTCCTGCACAACCCTTTGAGGAAAAGGTATAAGTGGCTTATATGGTGGAAGCAAATTAGACTTAGAATTATCTTCTTTACATGGCACATCCCCTTTTGGTTCATCACCCTTTCGAGGTGTTAAACTAGGTAGGGTGTGCTCATGTTTAGAGGATTTTTCTAATTCTAATTCCTCATCATAATCACAATAGGACTCTTTTTCCTTAAGTTCAACCTTCCCTTTAGGTTCTCCTAGTTTCTCTCCACTTCTAGTGACAACAACATTGCAATGTTCATTAGGCATCTGATTTTCTATGAAGTTCTCGTGAGCAGTTAAAGATTCTACTTGAGAAGCAAGTTGGTTAACCATTCCCTTAAGATTATCAATTTCTTTGTTTTGATTTTGCATATATTGAGTTTGATTAGTCATAAACTTAACATTCTTTCCTCAGGATTCCATTGGTTATGGTTCAGGGATATTTCTTCAAACAGTGCAAAAGCATCTTCCACGGTCTTACTCATGATAGCTCCTCCTGCAGAAGTATCAACAATTAGACGGGTATCATAAGGTAAGCTATAATAAAATGTATGAATTAAAGTCCAGTTTTCAAGGCCATGGTGCGGGCACTTCCGTAGTAAAATCATTGAAACGCTCCCACGCCTTGCTAAATGATTCTCCATCTTTCTGTGCAAAGTTTATGATTTGATTTCTCAATTGGATGGTTTTGCTCGGTGGAAAGTACTTCTCTAGGAAAGCTTTTGACAGTTGTTCCCATGTAGTAAATGCACCAGTAGGTCTAGAATGTAGCCAAAATCGTGCTCAGTCCCTGAGTGAAAAGGAAATAATCTTAGTTTTAATACATCATCAGAAACCCCATGAATCTTAATGGTATCAAATCACGGCCAGGTGAACCCGGTGGGGTTCACCCGTGATTTCAACCCAGGCACACGCGAAATCGAGTTCCACTCGGATTTTTGGTGATTTCAGACCCGTTTGGAGTCCAAATTTCGCAAGTAAGGACTCTATGGAAAGTTGATTCGAAGGAGAAGGCATGGGATATAAAAGCCCTAATTTTCATACCCTAATCATTGAGTAATCACGCGATGAAGTAGCTAGGGTGAAAGAACACGACTGAAAGACGAGTTCGAGGTGATTTTCGGAGATCTGATCATCGGAGAGCTTCGATTCTTGAGGATTTGTTTTAGTTTATTGTCTCCTATCCCTTAGAAACTCCTCCTTGTGATTTTCCTATGTTAAAAGAGAGATTTTTGAATGTTTCAATGATGATTGTAGCATAAACCCAATTTCGGGGCTCGGTCGAAGCCCGTTGATGATTCTTATTCGCAAACTTTATTTTTACCTTGGCCGAGTATTTTCATGTATTAGCCATTACGATTCATACCAAGAGGAGGATCGTAAGGGTGGAATCTCTTAGTAAAACTTGCGAGACCTCGACACGAGAGTGCTTGGTCTTCGCTCGAGGGTTTCATAATCTGCCATATAACTCATTGGGTTCGTCTAAAACGATCCACCACGAGAGTAGGAGATCGTTTTAGTCGAACACCGGGGTGTACACTCGAGAGAGGGCACCTTGTACCCTAGGGTTAGATTCCTTGTGCAAAACCAATAATCCAAATAACTAATATCTTTCTTGCGCGATTAAGATCGTCATCGTGGTGGAAACCGTAGCCCTGATATCTCTCTCATATCTACTCTCCACCATCGTAACTACGATTGCTTGTTTTCGATTTTAGTTTTCAAAACCATGTTTCGATTTGCCTAGCTATTAAAACTTAGATTTTCTGGTACTCAACCTTGTTCCCTATGAGATTCGACATCTTTTATATTACTTCAACATAACCGTGCACTTGCGGGACGTGTCAGGCATACTGGCCAATTGCTCTTCGCAATTCCCCTTATTGAGACAGTCTAGGCATTTCATGTCCAGCGAGGGTTGGATACAGCATGAAACACTAATCTCTTAATGATGCCTCTAGAGTTCCAATTGAAGAGTCCCCTTCAAGGGGGAGCGCAGGCAGATAAAACCCCTTTCAAGAGGGGGGCGAACCCTAGAGCATGCGGAAAATGTACTCTTCTAGGGTTTCAATAAAATCGTTTGCATGAACACATATATATGATCAACTTTATATGTATTGCAAAGATCAAGTTTGAGATCTTTTACCATAGCCATGATAAAGGGTGGCGGCTTGGAAGCAAGAGGGCAAGTAAGCACTCCTCCAAAGAAAACACACACTAGATGAGAGATGGCTACCCTTTAGGATCTTCCTTGTGCTAGCAAGAGATCTCCCCAAAGTTCCTTGTCGTGTGTTGATGATGAGATGTGCTTGGCCGAGAGCTACCTTGTCCAAGAGTCCTCTCTTCGTCGAATGAAGGAGACAAGAGAGTAATTGGCAAATTGCGTTGAGGTTTTTTTTCATTCAAGTCATGGCGTTACACTTCCAAATATGGAAGGTTATCAAGCCATGCGACCACTTGAAGAAAAACCGCCCAAGATGCCTTTAAACCTTGAACCATACGTTCACCCATGTGAACCGGTTCAAGCCGATTAGGTTCAACTCAATTCGGTTCAAAAACCCAAATTAAACCAGCCCAAGCCATGGTCTAGATCTCTATGAACCAAACGGTTCAAGATCTAACCGTTCATCTCTTGATGCTCTTGATCTCTTCGATCTAGCATCCATACTCTCGATCGAAGCTTACCGATCTGAAGCCCTAATCAATCAAACATGATCAGATCAGATCTCACTTACAATCAGAGTCTAATCTCCTTTTAACTGAACTAAAACAATTCAGTCCACACGATCTAACTTAAGTAAGCCATATCATCAAATTGTGCGACCCTAAGGGTTTCCTTTAAATGTCGGTAACGATAACTCACGTTATCACAATCAGTGAGGGGTATCTAGCAACACATCACTGTCTCCCGATATAAAGGAAAGAGTCTTCCAAGACTACACCCAAACCACAGCACAAGTGTGAATCATTTCACAAGGCATACATGTTTCCTTTGCCACTGGATGTTCTTATTGGACAAGTGTGTCAAACTTGTAGCTCCAATATGATGAGCATGATTAGATCAGATGAACATAGTCATCTGGGTATGGCCATACACTTTCTCAATCATCTCATATAAGGGGGGCCCCTTTAGAACACCACACTCCTTCCACAAGGAGACGGCAATCCTTTATCTATCACTAGTATCCTAACCTGACTCATGATCATTATCCAAGATAGTCTATAACCATTATCTTTCAAATGATATCGAACTACCTCAAAATAATGACATTCATCATTTAGAAACACAAGTGATCTCAAGTCAAAGGACATGTGCCACTTGATGCAAACAAGGATTATTCACATTGTGACAAGCAATGGAATATCCCAGTAGGGTCTGTCCAGTACATCCAATGTACCCATGAGTCTACATCTTATTCCATGCTCGAAGCATCCTATAAGATTAGAACACATATTAGTCTCAATCATATCAAGGCTGTCTCATGTTCACCAAGATATCTCGACTAAGGACATATAGCCTGTCAGCCTAGCTGAACAGCTTTGAGACATTATTCAGTAGTACACTTATTACTGCAGACAAGGTAACAACCTGAATAATAACCATGCCTTTATAAACACAAAAGTTTATTACATGATACTGTTACAATCCCAAAGGCCTCAAACATTAGCCTTAAGGGCATACCCCAACACCATCATGTGGCCACCACATATGAAAAACTAGTCAAGTCTATCCTAACCGTTATGCTCAAGGCCAACGAGTTTCTTTGCGAAGGTACGTCTAGGTTAAAACTGGACTGGGGAAACCATTGTCACCACACGCCTTCCAAAGATAAGTGGGTGTGTCCCACGAGGGTAGGAAACAGTGTACAACACCACTAATCGATAACCTGACGAGAGCTACGAGTTAGAAGGCTCAATTCATACTTGATATTTAATTTGAGGATTTTTGAGGTCTCACCCTCTTAGTTTTATCTTTTGTCTAACATTACAGGCATGCAATCCTATAGTGATAATAATAAAATAAAACACATTCAGGCATGCTTTAGCAGATAAGGAAAGTAGTAAACAAGCGATGTGGTCATAGCCTAATTAATACATTGAACCAACACATGCCAAGGATGTTCAATGCTTGACCTAGGTGACAAGCCTCAACAAAACCTAGCTGCCACTAAGTTCCTTGTCCATGCACGGCTCCAAGGTCCTCCATTCAAGGGATAGTTCTCAAACCCTAGAAGCACCTCTAGGAAACCCTAGAAGCGCCCCTAAAGGGTTCAGCCATACCCTTGCTCCTTGCGCCATCAAACATGTTGCGCCACCAAGAAGTGGCCGCAAGAAAGATCGATTCAAGGAGGGATGTGCCAATGATTCTTGCTTCAAGGTAGGATGCTCCCTAATCTTCTTTATGTGCCAATGATTCAAGGAGGGATTGACATCCAAGGGGTTCGACTAGGGTCCTTTTAATAGGAGCAAGAGGCGGTTTGGGTAAAAGGGAAAGTCTAGGTGATTAAGGCATGATTGAAGGAGTTTAATCAATCTATTACCTTGATTAAATCCTCAAGCCATATGCACCTAAGCATTGCCTAAGCCATATATATATATAATATCAGTGTTAAGATAGACCAACAATGGGTCTAAGGGCATATACACCAACATTGTGCTGTGGGGCCTGCGTGTTACCCTTTTCTTTTAAAATTCAATGTATTATAAATCTAGATTAAGTTTTGTGATAGCATTGAAGACTTGAAGACAAAGGAAAGCATGAATGCATTAGCGCATGGCATGAAGACCATGCTGTTGGGAAACCCCAGGGATATTTTACAAATTTTTGGCATAGACATTACAGAATACATTGCACGGCAGAAGAATATCCCCAAAATAGGCCAGTCCCAAAAAACCAGTGAAGATCGTCATGCGAGGGAGTCGACACGATGAGATAGTAAGTACCTAGAGCAAGCGCGAAGGTCGATGTCGAGGTAGGCGCCCAAGTGTTTGCCCTCTGCAATCTAACACACACAGATGCCTCGAGCTCTCTTCTTCCATGCCCGGTGCTAGCCTCGGGAAGAAAATCCATGCCTTTGTGTCACCTTCTCCAAACCTTGCGCCACCTCCAAGGAAGATGCGCCAATGGATGAAGAAGAAGGGAGGAGAAGAGGATGATACCACCAAGGATTTTTCCAACTTGCGCCAAGAGAAAGATGAGAAGGATCACTTGCGACTATGTGATGGAGGAAGAGGAGTTGCGCCAAGACACCTTTCTCTTGTCCCTTGTTCCTTGTCCCTTGCTCACGCCAATATGATTGTGTGTAAGGGATCTCACATATCACAAGGATATATAGAGCAAAGGGGCAGCCACACAAGGGTTAGGCGCAATCCAATAAGAGAGAGGCGGCTATGGTAAGAGAGGGGAGGCAATTAGGGTTTAGGGTTTAGGAAACTCTCCAAGAGCTTTCCATAAACACCTTCCACTTAGTCATATGTGCTCAAGACCTTCCTAAGAATTCCTCCAAGCCATATCAGCCCCAAGACTTGCCATAGAGGCAAGCATACCATCAAAGGATCAAGGGGGAGGCGCATAATGCTTCCTAATGAAGCAAATTATGCCACCCATACCCCATTATGCCCTTAGGCGCCAATGGGGTTGGGTTTCTCCCCATTATACCCTTTTAGCCCATTATCTCTTCATGACAACTTATTATTGGGCCTCATTGGGTAATGAGCTAGCCCAAACTTCATTAAATGGGTTGATTAAGCCATTGGATCTAATCCAATGCAACTCTAATCCAAATGTGACCAACCATGGTCAATTTTGGGTCAACCTGCCAAAAATGAAGTTTGGCTCCAATAACTCTCTTCCATCTCATCAGGCCCATTGGCGCTGATGAAATCTCCCAAATAGATCCGAGTTATCCAATAACTCGATCATAAGGCTTCCTGATCAATACGAGAACTCCAATATCAAGGTTGTAGGTTCCTCTGACGTTGGCAGTAATGCCCTAAGGTCATCACAAGCAGTGAGTGGCACCTAGCAGTGCATCGCTGCTACCCAAGTCGTCAGAATGGATATCGACATTGACATCCACATTATCGCAACTAGGCACAGATGCATTAGAGTCTTTTGCCAAACTGATGTCTGATTGGACAAGTGTGTCACCACTTGTTCTAACCCAATCATATGGTCATGACTAAATCAGGTTCTCACCTGGGTATGGCCATATACTTTCAATCATAGAACCATAGAGGAGCTCCATGGATATCAAGCTTCCCTCAGAAAGGGGCAAATCCTTTGTCTGTGCATTGACCTTCTCATATGGGTCGTGACATGCTCAATGACAACTGTTATGACCTCCCATCTACGGCGAGGTGTTAGGTTGTATCAAAGCATGTCCCTAACCATATAGAAGAATCAATGACCTCAAGTCTAGGGATCAATGCATCTCCTGTCACTTGTGAGGATAACTCATGACACCAAGTCATTGCCTCACAGCGGGTCGGTCCAGTATATCAACCACTGATATACCCATATGTTTGCGTTAGCACCTCGTGCTTAACCAGCCTATATACCAGTCTCACATGTACCAGAGCTATCCCATATCCACTCAAGTACTTAACTGGGGACATTGGTTTGAACACAGATCAAATCTGTCTCCAGGGACATTATCACGTAAGTACATAATCGCAGATGTAGACAAACATTGATAATGACAATGCTAGAATGATATATATATATATATATATATATATATATATATATAAGTATCAATGTCAAGTAGTACAGAAGCGGACCAAAACTAGGTCTCAAGGCATAAACACCCACAATCTCCCACTTGCACTTAGACCTAGTGGTTGAGGAATCTCAACCCCATATCTCTAGTATGACCATCATGCTTCTGCTACGCCAAAGCCTTGGTCAGTGGGTCTGCCAGATTGTTCTCTATGTCAACTCTGCTAATCTTGACGTCACCTCAGTCAATGATCTCTCTGATCAAGTGAAATCTCCTGAGTATGTGTTTGGACCTTTGATGAGATCGTGGTTCCTTTGCCTGTGCAATAGCCCCATTGTTGTCACAATAGAGCTCAATGGGATCCACAGCAGTTAGAACCACTTGAAGATCAGATATGAACTTCCTTATCCAAACAGCTTCTTTGGCTGCCTCAAAAGCGGCGACATACTCAGCCTCGGTTGTAGAATCAGCTATGGTAGATTGCTTGAAGCTTTTCCAGCAAACAGCGCCTCCATTCATCTTGAAGACATAGCCGCCCTACAATCTGAAATCATCAGGGTCAGACTGGAATGACGCATCAGTGTAGCCCTGAACATTGAGCTCTTCCTGTCCCTCATAGACTAAGAACAAATCCTTAGTTCTTCTCAGATACTTAAAGATGTTCTTTACAGTCACCCAGTGCTGCAAACTTGGATTGGATTGGTATTGGCTGGTTATGCTTACAGCATAAGCCACATCTAGTCTAGTACACAACATTTCATACATGATCGATCCTACTGCCGAAGCATAAGGAACTCGACTCATGTCATCTCTCGTAGCCTGTGTGGTGGGACACTGGCTCTTCAAGAGAGTAAGGCCATGTCTCACTAGAAGGTACCCTTTCTTAGATTGCTCTAAGTTGATCCTCTTCAAGACCTTTTCAATGTAAGTACTTTGACTAAGGGCTAGAAGCCTCTTGGATCTATCCTAGTAGATCCTCATGCCTAGAATATAGGCGGCCTCCCCTAAGTCCTTTATCTCAAAACACTTCTCCAACCATGTCTTCACATACTGAAGACTAGGGATGTCGTTTTCGATGAGTAGTATGTCATTGACATACAAGACCAGAAAAGTCACCAAGCTCCCACTGAATTTTTTCTACACACAGGCGTCATCTTCACCTTTGATAAAGCCATAATCTCTCACAGCTTCATCACACCGAAGATTCCAACTTCGAGATGTTTGCTTTAAATCATAAATGGATTTCTTTAGCCTACAGACCTTTATTGGCATCTGCAGGATAGATGAAGCCATTAGGTTGTGTCATGTACACATCCTCTATCAGCTTCCCATTAAGGAACGTTGTCTTAACATCCATCTGCCATATCTCATAGTCATGATATGCAGCTATAGCAAGTAGTATCCGAATGGATTTGATCATGGAAACTGCCGAAAAGGTTTCATTATAGTCTACCCCGTGGACTTATCTGAATCCTTTAGCTACTAGTCTACCCTTATAGGTAACTATGTTGCCATCCATATCGGTCTTCCTTTTGAAGACCCATTTACACCCTATGGGTTTTACCCCAATAGGCAGCTCAACCAAATCCCAGATTTGGTTAGCCGACATAGAATCCATCTCAGATTTCATGGCCTCAAGCCATCTCTCGGAGTCCGGTCAACTGACCACCTCATCATAGGTCCTGGGCTCATCCTCAATGATGAAGATCCCATTGTGTTGGGTCAGTAGCGACCCATACCTCTCAGGTGCATGACGAATCCTCCCAGACCTACGTGGGACCTGTGTCTGAGCCTCAGGTTGGCTAGCAACCGGTGCAGGTGGCTCAGGTTCCATCTCTGTGTCTTATGGTTGTACATGGACCTCGTCCAATTCAAACTTCCTCCCACTGACTTCTTTTATGAGAAATTCTTTCTCTAGAAAGACGGCACCCCGAGCAACAAAAACTTTGTTCTCGGTGGGAATATAAAAGTAGTAGCCCTTAGTTTCCTTAGGGTACCCTACAAATACACATTTATCGGATCTAGGTTCTAGCTTTCTAGAATCCTAACATTTGACATAAGCCGTACAACCCCAGATCCTGATAAATGGGAGGTTAGGGCATCTCCCACTCCATACCTCGTATGGTATCTTGGAGACACTCTTAGATGAAACATTATTCAGTATCAGAGAAGCTGTCTCAAGTGCAAAACCCCAGAATGAGGGTGGTAGAGTTGCATGACTCATCATGGATTGAATTATGTCCAACAAAATTCGATTTCTCCTCTCAGACACACCATTCCATTGAGGTGTTCCAGGAGGAGTGAGTTGGGATAGGATCCTACACTCACTAAGATAGTCAAAGAACTTACCGCTTAGGTACTCTCCACCACGATCTGATCGAAGAGTTTTAATGGATATACCAAGTTGGTTCTCTACTTCATGTCTGAACTCCTTAAATTTCTCAAAGGATTCAGATTTATGGCTCATCAGATAGACATATCCATATCTACTGAAGTCATCAGTAAATGTGATGAAGTAGTTGTACCCTCCTCTGGCTTGTTTACTGAATGGCCCATACACATCAGTGTATAAGATCCAATAAACTTCCCGCCCTCTCACCAGTCTTGGTGAAGGGCGCTTTTATCATCTTCCCTAATAAACAAGGCTCACAAGTGTCAAATTCCTCCGAAGAACTTGAATCTAACAACCCACTTGTATGGAGTTGTTGAATGCGATTCTTGTTTATATGGGCTAATCGACAATGTCATAGGAAAGCACCAACTGAGCCACTCAGTTTGGTCCTCTTACTATTTATGTTATAAATAGAGCTATCCATGTCCAAGACATATAGACCATTGCATAAAGTACTCTTCCCATAGAACACATTTGCAAATGAAAAAGAACAGTAGTTCTTATTTATTTCAAACTTAAGTCCCTTCTTAGCCAAGCAAGGAATGGATACAATGTTCTTAGTAAGTGAAGGTACATAATAGCAATTGTCTAGCTCTAACTGAAGTCCAGAAGGTAGGGAAAAAGTCAAAACTCCTACAGCAATACCAGCAACTTATGCCCCGTTTCCAACCCATAGGTCAATCTCTCCAGGCCGCACCGATCTACTTTTCTTGAGCCCCTGCATATTTGTACAAATATGAGCTCCGCATGCAGTATCCAATACCCATGACATAGAAGTAGAAAGGTTGACTTTGGTAACATAAATACCTAAGCTTGAAGACAAGGCTTTGCCTTTCTTCTCCTCATTCTGAAGTTGCTTGCAGTCCCTCCTCCAGTGGCCCTGCTCGCCACAGTGGAAGCACCTTTGTTCCTTTGACTTCTCTGCCTTTTTCTTCAGTGCTTTGGTAGGACCTTTGGCACTGCCCTTGGCACGTGCCTTACCCTTCTTCTTCATCTTCTTGGCCGCAGGGACCAGAAGAACAGAGTTGGGTTTGGTCTTACCCATTTCATGCTCGGCTGTTTGGAGCATATTCAGTAGTTCCTCCCTTGTGCATTCAATCTGGTTCATGTTGAAATTTATAATAAACGAATTGAAGCTAGGGGGCAGGGACTGCAGAATAAGATCCACAACTAGCTCGTTATCTATATTATATCCCAGTCTCCTGAGATGATCCACGTTCCCAATTAGCTTAAGTACGTGGGGTCTCACTGATGCACCTTCAGATAACTTGCACCGAAAAACTGCTTTAGCAGTGTCATATCTCTCAGTTCTAGCCTGAGATTCGAACATCTGTTTCAAATGAGTAATCATATGAAAAGCTTCCTGCTCCTCATATCACACCTGAAGCTCAAGTGCCATAGTGGTTAGCATGAGACATACTACTTCCAAAGAGTCATCGTGATGCTTTCTAAAAGCATCCCTTTCTACTGCACGGGCATTAGGCGCAGGAGTCGCAGGAAGAGGCTGCTCAAGGAATTACAACTTCTTCTCGAGCTTGAGGGCTATCCTCTAGTTCTGATGCCAATCCATGAAGTTGGATCCAACCAACTTATCCTTGTCAAGAATAGATCGCAGTGTCAATCTGCTAGTGTTCGTAGTCATTATTCTATAACAACCAAGAAACAACAGATTAGATCATTTAAACTGGATTTGTATTAAATGATCATGGCTCCCACTATTTTAATCGAATTGACAACCCACAAAGTCAATCGGAAAATCTAAGATTTCCTAGTGCGATGAGATCCTTATTTCACATGAGGCTTCGCGTCCCACGAGGGTGGGATGAGATGCATAAAGTGACCCATGCTTCTTAGGCACGCCGGCCGATTGCACTTGGCAACTCCCATTATTGAGACAGTCTAGGCATTCCATGTCCAGCGAGGGCTGGATACAGCATGAAATCCTAACCTCTCAATGATGCCTCTAGAGTTTCATTATGTGCCCAGCACATGTGAAAATCTAGTCAAGTCCATACCTAACTATTATGCCTAGGGCCAACGAGTTTCTTTGCGAAGGCACGTCCAAGGTAAAACTAATCTCGGGAAATCATTGCCACCACACACCTTCTAAAGATAAGTGGGTGTGTCCCACGAGGGTGGAAAATAGTGCACAACACCACTGATCGATAGCTTGATGAGGGTTACGCGTTAGAATGCTACTAGACTTGATATAATTTGATTGAGGGTTTTTGAGGTCTCATTCTCTTAGTTTTATCTTGTGTCTAACATTACAGGCATGCAATCCTATAGTGATGACATGAAGATAAAACATCACAGGCATGCTTTAGCAGATAAGGAAAGCGGTAAAGGATGATATGATCATAGCCCATTCATGACATTGAACCAACCCATGCCAAAAGGGATTCAACTCTTGACCTAGGACTCAAGCCCCTGAAACTAGACCTAGCCTAGCCGACCTCCAGCTTGATCTTCAAGGTTGGCCCCAAGGTCCACCACATCATGGTTTAGCTATCAAACCCTAGAGGTGCCTTTAGGGAAGACCCTAGAAGCACACCCATGGGTTCGGCCAATGCCATGGACTTCCTTCAAGGATGTTGTGCCATCATGCAAGCCACAAGAGGGGATAGCACACAAGAACAAAGGTCGGCCAAACCCCAACTTGCGCCCCCATGCAAGGATGCGCCACCTTTGTTGAAGCTTGTTGCGCCACCAAGCTAGGTGCGCAAGCTTCAAGCATGCATGTGATGCTATGCATTTTTATAGTGATTTTTATTATTATTCCATGATGAATTTGGGCTGATTTGAATATTTTTACACTCCTTTAAGGCTTATTTAGTTAAAAACTTCATAATCTTCACTTTTCGTCTGTCTTATTGAATTTCAGGTAAAATCACCCAATTTTGAAGTCTTTTTGAAGAATTTGAGGGCATGGGGTGATTCCTTATGAGAAGACGAAGCTGCCCGTAAAATTTGGGCTCAATCGGAGTTTTTTCTAGACTTTACGGCCAGGTGAACCTGGCGGGGTTCACTGGTGATATTGCCAAAGGACGAAACTCACCGCGCGTTTCACTGTCTGGTGAACCCGGCGGGGTTCACCGATGATGTCAGGGTCTCCAAAATTCACCGCATGTTTCACTGGCAGGTGAACCCCACGAGGTTCACATGTGATTCTGTCTGACAAAACCTGTGCAAAAATATACCGTGGACTGCACTGGTTCACCTGTGATTATTTCGCAACAGAACTGCACAGAACACTTCACTGGTAGGTGAACTCGATGGGGTTCACCCGTGATACTATCGTAGTAGCCCAACCTTCACTCGGTTTTTCGTCGATTTCGGACCCGATTTAAGTCCAAATTTGGCAAGTGAGGACTCTATGGAAAGCTTATTCGAAGGAGAACAAATAAAGTAAAAAAGCCCTAATTTCCATGACCTAAGGAGGGAGGAATCTCGTGATGAAGCGGCTAGGGCGGACGAACATGGCGAACAGGCGACTTCGGGGCGATTTCTGGAGATTCAACTATCGGAACTCAGTGATTTTTGTTTATTTCTTTCAGTTCATCATCTCCTCCCTCCTAGAAACCTTTTCCTGTGATTTTTCTATGTACAAAGAGAGGATTTTTAGCATTTCGACGATGGTTGTAGCGTAAACTTTATTTCAGGGCTAGGTTAAGCCCTCTGACGATTTCTATTTGCAATTCTTGTATTAACTTGGTTATTTGGATCATATTCTCAGCATATTTCACTCGAAGTATTAATTTCTTGATATTTACTCTGGCCAAGTATTATCATGTCATAGTTATTACAATTCATAACGAAAGTAGGATTGTAACGACGAAACCTCTTTGTGAATCTTGTGAAGGCTCGACACGAAAGTGCTTGTTCTTCGCCTGAGGGTTCATAATCTACCACGGAACCCATTGAGTTTGTTTAGAATGATCCACTGCGAAAGTAGAAGACGTTCTAGGTAAATACCGGGGTGTACACTCGAAAGAGGGCACCTTGTACCATAGGGTAGATTCCTTATGCATATTTGTAAATCCATGTAACTGATATTTATGTCTTAGCGCAATTAGAATCGTCAGAGTGGTGGAAACCAAAGCCTTGATATTCTCTCTCATATATTTTCCCTACCGTAGTTGTTTGATTTCTTGCTTATGATTTCGCTTAATTTTAGTTTTAAAGTTCCAAAAACCACGATTTAATCAGCTTAGATTCCAAGAATTAGATTTTCTGGTACTCACCTTGTTCCCTGTGGGATTCGATATCTTTTGTATTACTTCGACATTTCCGTGCACTTGCGGATAGTGTCAACATGCGCCAAGTACACCAAAGATGCATCCCCTAATCTTCATCTTGAGCAATTACAAAACAAAAGAAAAAGATGGCACGCAGGCCACACAAGGATACATCACAGGCATGCAAAAGGGGCTTGACTAATGATCACAACATCATACACAATCAAGTACTTACTCATGCAATTCTACATGCTCATGAAAAACATAAAATCTGAAATTTTACTTTTTCATAAAACAAGTTTCTTTTCCTCATCGTTTTATCACAAATCTTTTGGTTATTTGCAATTAAGTTTCATGACGATTTTATAGATCCTTTCATCTGACAATTTTGTCAGATCAAGAGACCCGACTAGTCTGAAGACACAATGCCCGTTCTACTTGACAAAACTATATGTGCCTTTGATCTTAAATCAATCAAAAAAATAACCCAAAAATTCAAAAGAATTTGAAAAGAGGATAGGAACAAGAAACCATAATTTTTTCTACTTAGAAAAATCGTGCGCCATGTAAATATGCAATTTGCGAAAATTGAAACATGGCATGTGAGCATGAAAAGCATGAAAAAATATCGTTCGAGGCTCGCAACCTCGCTCTGATACCACTATTGGGAAACCCCAGGGATATTTTATAAATTTTTGGCATATACATTACAGAATACATTGCACAGCGGAAGAATATCCCCGAAACAGGCTAGTCCCAAAAACCTAGTAAAGATTGTCTTGCGAGGGAGTCGACACGATGAGATAGTAAGTACCTAGAGCAAGCGCGAAGGTCGATGTCGAGGTAGGTGCTCAAGTGTTCGCCTCTGCAGTTTCAGACACACGGATGCCTCGAGCTCTCTTCTTCCACGCCCGGTGCTAGCCTCGGGAAGAAGATCCAAGCCTTTGTGTCACCTTCTTCAAACCTTGCGCCACCTCCAAGGAAGATGCGCCAATGGATGAAGAAGAAGGGAGGAGAAGAGGATGATGCCACCAAGGATTTTTCCAACTTACGCCAAGAGGAAGATGAGAAAGATCACTTGTGGCTATGTGATGGAGGAAGAGGAGTTGCACCAAGACACCTTTTCTCTTGTCCCTTGTCCCTTGCTCATGCCAATATGATTGTGTGTAACGGCTCTCGCATATCACAAGGATATATAGAGCAAAGGGGCGGCCACACAAGAGTTAGGCGCAATCCAATAAGAGAGAGGCGGCTAGGGTATGAGAGTGGAGGCAATTAGGGTTTAGGGTTTAGGAAACTCTCCTAGAGCTTTCCATAAACACCTTCCACTTAGCCATATGCGCCCAAGACCTTTCTAAGAATTCCTCCAAGCCATATCAGCCCCAAGACTTGCCATAGATGCAAGCATACCATCAAAAGATCAAGGGGGAGGCACATAATGCTTCCTAATGAAGCAAATTGTGCCACCCATACCCCATTACGCCCTTAGGCACCAATGGGGTTGGGTTTCTCCCCATTATACCATTTAGCCCATTATCTCTTCATGACAACTTGTTATTGGGCCTCATTGGGTAATGAGCTAGCCCAAACTTCATTACATGGGTTGATTAAGTCATTGGATCCAATCCAATGCAACCCTAATCCAAATGTGACCAACCATGGTTAATTTTGGGTCAACCTATCAAAAATGAAGTTTGGCTCCAATAACTCTCTTCTATCTCATCAGGCCCATTGGCACTGACGAAATCTCCCAAATAGATCTGAGTTATCTAATAAATTGATCATAAGGTTTCCTGATCAATACGAGAACTCAAGTATCAAGGTGTGCGACCCTGTAGGTTCCTCTGACGTTGGCAGTGATGCCCTAGGGTCATCACAAGCAGTGAGTGGCACCTAGCAGTGCATCGCTACTACCCAAGTCGTCGGAATAGCTATCGACATCGACATCCCCATTATCGCAACTAAGCACAGATGCATTATAGTCCCTTTGCCAAACTGATATCCGATTGGACAAGTGTGTCACTACTTGTTTTAACCCAATCACATGGTCATGACTAAATCAGGTTCTCACCTAGGTATAGCTATACACTTTCAGTCATAGAGCCATAGAGGAGCTCCATGGATATTAACCTTCCCTCAGGAAGGGGCAAATCCTTTGTCTGTACATTGACCTTCTCATATGGGTCGTGACATACTCAATGACAACCGTTTATGACCTCCCGTCTACGGCGAGGTGTTAGGTTGTATCAAAGCATATCCCTAACCATATAGAAGAATCAATGACCTCAAGTTTAGGGATCAATGCATCTCCTGTCACTCGTGAGGATAACTCATGACATCAAGTCATTGCCTCACAGCAGGTCGGTCCAGTATTTCAACTACTGATATACCCATATGTCTGCATTAGCACCTCGTGCTTAACCAGCCCATATACCAGTCTCACATGTACCAGAGCTGTCCCATATCCACTCAAGTACTTGACTAGGGATATTGGTTTGAACACAGATCAAATCTGTCTCCAGGGACATTATCACGTAAGTACATAATCGCAGATGTAGACAAACATTGATAATGACAATGCCAGAATGATATATATATATATATATATATATATATATATATATATATATATATATATATATATATATAAGTATCAATGTCAAGTAGTACAGAAGCAGACCAAAACTAGGTCTCAGGGCATAAACACCAACACATGCATGGTAGCACATATAGGGATTCCTAGATGATGCACCTAAGGGTTTGTAAGCTGATGGGCTCGATGCAAGCGTACAACCTATTGAAGTAATATAATAAAATCATCCCACAAGGACCAATGGCCAAGTACCAACTAACCTTATGATTATTAGCTAGATGATTAAGAAAAGAGTTGATTTAAAATCTAATTGAAATAAGCTACTAAAATAGCTAACAAAATGTAAATGGTGTTATAATCAAGTTATGAAATGTCAGGACTCCAGGTTCACCACCCTGTGTCATATAACTTGAAAGGTAAAATTAATCTCAAAGAAGGGTTTTTACTGTATCGAAAGGTATTTATCAAAGTATACAGATTGCCCTTTTTCAGCAGTACAACTCGGTGTCTACCCGAGTTAATTCCCTACTTCAAAGTTATTAACTTGAAATAAACCCAATGAGTTCCTCAAAAAAATCATATAATCCCTCATATCAGTCAAATCTACATTTGTGATCTAATCGATCTGTCCAAATATTATAGATCTGACGTCGTAATTCACCTTTGAGTACTTCTTGCGACGTCTGACAACGTGCGAATCATGGCCAATGATTAACATGTAACAAGCACGATAATAATTGAAGCAAGCACAAGTAAATTAATTCAAAAGATGAAAATCACAATTCAAATCATAGATAACACAAAGGGCTACGCCCTAGTCCTGAAATTGGTTTTACGCACTCCGATCAAGAAGAACAAGTCTTATTGCTGTCTAGTTGCCCTAGTTCTGCCCCTTCGCTAAATTCCATTTGAAAACTTGCCAAAATTCCCTCAAAATCTTTTCAAAGCTTTCTCATAACCTTCAAAACATATCAAAGATGTTTTTCCTAAAATCTGGAAAGAAAATGAGCCAAATCGGGCAAAGAGATGGAGCTAAAATCGTGGCTAGCAGATTAAATTACAGCCATGATAAAAGTCACATATTGGCCGTAATCTTGTTGGTGGCTTCCAGTGAAGATACACGAGAGTTAGGCAAATTGGATCCAAGCCTAGATCCAAACCCAATCTCATTCGTTGCCTGCATGTGAGACTCACGTCCACACTCGTGTCGAAACAAAGGAGCGTCGTGTTCTTCTTCCGACGAGTGCGGCTAAGGCTTCCTCCCTTGACAAATGACGCTCGCCCCCATCCTTCTTTTATCGAGTATGCGACTTGCTACCCGAACCTGATGTCCACCCGAGGTCATCATCTTGGGCTTGCCGAAGCCGCATAGGAGGATGGAGTCATTAGGGAGAAGTGGAGGGAGTTCACAAAGGGGGGACCAGCATTGAAATTGCTCCAAACCTTGCCACCCACACCACTAGAGCACACCGAACAAGGGGAAGTCACTAAGTTCTCGTCGGAAAGTTCTAAGCTGAGTTCAAAAAGGACGGAGAAGGAGGAGCGGCAGAGCTGTCGACAAACGATCAGATGGTGCTCTGCCCTAGTTGATTTCCTCCCCCCAATTTCTCTCGTCGATCACGTCTCCCTCATGCTACAATCGGCCTCGATAGCCCCTCGCCGATTCACCATGTTGCATCCCAACCTCGATGATTGGTCACATGTGGCCGTGCCTCTAGGAACTGCTCGCATGCCACTGGATTCGGCCACTATCACTTCATCTCCTCTATGCTTGTGTGCGACCGAAGGTTACCCTAGGCGCCATGACTCCATGCGACATCATCGGCTTGAGCTCTCCTCTACGCCGACTCCACATGGTCATCCCCATGCCATCGCTGATGCAGGTGGCTGCCGGAGCTCTAAGCGGCATCACTACCGTATGCCAAATTGAATCAACGTCTCGCATCGATTCCTTCCAGTCGCCACTTGCCGCACAGACGCCTACACACGCATCGACACCTCAACTGTCATGGAGTTGCCATCTGATGGCATGCGAGCAGTTCCTCATCGGTGTAGAGGAGAGCTCAAGCCACTAGCAAGTGTCGTCCCTCATCGACGTGCTTGCGAGATCTGGCCATCAGCAGCCAGCTGCTGTCCGATGCCTCACGTGTTGATTTCGCTCGCAGATTAATTTAGGAAATTGGGACCGATTTTGACCTAATCAATGACCTAGTTTACCTGGTCCAATGGGCTTGGGTGTAACACTTATATCATTGGATACATAGATGATTTTGTTTTACGAAATCTGTTAATGTAAGATTATCAGTAATAAAAACTAAAATTAATACTTAATAATATTCCTTTTATTTTCCAGACAAATCAGACATTGCTGATTAAACCCTAAATAGTCCGCGGCTCATCTGCATGGCTCATCTGCATGCTCCCATCTCCTCTGCGCACTTAAACCTCTCTTTTCATCTCCGTTCACTGACACCTCGTCGAGCAGCCCTGCCGCCGCCGTCATGAGCTTCGCTGGATTTTTAAGCAACCTTCTTCGTGTTCGCTTTCTCTAAGGTCTTCTCCGTCTCGTCCGTCATGTCCGCCGCCTCCAGAGGCCTTCTCTCCCGCCTCCGACCACTCTCCTTCAGCTCTAGGCTCGACACACCTTTCCATCGGAGATTCTGTGCATTGCCTCTCGTCAGTGATGGTGAGATCGAGACCAGCGTTAGGATCATTGAATCCAAGCCTGGGCTTATGACACCAAATTCGAGAAGGACCGGGGCGGTCGCCGTCAAGTGCGGGATGTCGGCGCTCTGGGACAAGTGGGGCGCGAGGATTCCGATCACTGTGCTTTGGTTGGATGATAACATCGTTTCCCAGGTGAAGACAGTTGAGAAAGAGGGAATCTTTTCCCTGCAGGTGCGTTGATTAGTTTTCGTCTTCATTTTCTTTGCCAAGATCCGATTCTTTTTCTTTCTTCTACCAGTTTCCATATTGTTAAATTATTTTTTCATATAAATTTTGGGTCAGTCAAAAAGGTTTTGTTTTGCGCATAATTTTGGCATTTTTGTCTAGTTCAGAACAAAGGAGAAGCCTTTGTTAAATCTGTCATGGATCTTAAACTTCACTTTCTTTGGTGGTAGTTAGATTGGCGCAGGACAGAAGAAGGAGAAACATCTGACAAAGGCCGAAGTTGGCCACTTTAGGGCTCAAGGAGTTCCAATGAAGAGGAAGCTGAAGGAGTTTCCAGTCACAGAGGACGGTCTTCTTCCTGTCGGAACATCGATCACAGTCCGGCATTTTATTCCAGGACAATATGTTGATGTCACGGGAATTACACGGGGTAAAGGTTTTCAGGTATATGGTTCTTTTTCATTTTTCCTGCTTACATGTTGGAACGTTTGATCGTTCTAACTATTTTTCTTTGCCCAAAGATGTGTTATTCTTTGTTTACTTTGTGGTTCAGTACTAAGCAATTACAGTATCAGCAAGTAAACGTTGAGGTGGCAGATTTTTTTAAGAGGGAACGTTGCAGCGTAATTTTAGAAAATATAAGATCAGATCTTGTTATATAGACCAATTAGTCTCAGATGCACTGCTTTTCAATTAAATTGTCAGCCACTATATTATGAAATGAGCATCTCTTGTAAATTGTCAGCGACTATATCATTTTACTTATTTAGGCAAGCTAGAAAAGGCATGGAGGTTTCCTGTTGAGAAGGATTAGGAAAGACGGGAAAAAGATCATCATGTAGTTTCCTACAGAAATTTTCTACAAGTACGTTATGTACAAACTGAGTTCATAGACAGCACAGTTCTCATTTATGTTCATAATGAAAATTATTTATGCTGTCATCTTAATCTGATTTTCTTCACTTGTTTTCCATCCTGATTTGCTATATTAGATAGATGAAGTTATTCTAATGTAACATTTCTTTTTTATTCTTTTTTTTATAAAAGGTCAGTGCACAGAAGATATTAGCTAATATTATTAAAGGCTTTTAACACATCCTCGTCACGAGACAAATGTAGTCTCAGGTCCTGTAGACATGTAAAAAGGACCTAAATTTCATATATAATTTTCGGAATTATGTTATGTATTACTGGGGAGTCCAATGCATTATGCACTTGTTCTTTCTGTCTTCTTTTTACTTCATTCTTCCTTATAATTCTCTTGTTTCTTCTTCTTTACTGTCTACTGTTTCACTTCTACCCAAGTCAATAAAAAGTGTCAAACCTGCTCTCTCTATATTTTTCAATCGGTAACAGCTAACAAATCTTGAAAACTGATTGGAATGAACCTTTTACTTGTAATTTGCTGCTACAGCTTCAGGGCCAATGAATCAATCCTCAAACCTAAAATGTTGTCTCGGTTGTATGACTGTATCTGGTACATGCTAAACCATATTATTTTGCTAAGTTATGGCCTGTTGCTAAATTGCAATATTGATAATGTCGGGAAGTTTGAATATTATTCATAGTCATGCTTTATCATAAATTTGGTATAGTTTCACAGTGAGCTTTCTGCAAAGCATGGATTTTTTTTTGGGTATCTTGACTTTTTGTTTCTACAAGCATTCGCTTTGCAGTTTCAATTTGCTGTATGCACTTTTACTTTATTTACATGAAATGATGCTTAGATAAATTTTTTCTTACATCTTCGTATAGTTATATTGATAGAGAAAAAATATTTCACTTAATGTATTATGCAAAACAATCAATCTTATTTAATTTAATAGATACACCTCCTTTTCAATTATGCATGGATTGATTTCTATAGTCCATGTTCTTAAAGGAAGTATTGATGTTTAGTTATATCATTTGTGGTCAGATTACATACAACTATTGAAAGAAACTAGTTCTTGTCTATTTACCAACATATCTCCTGAGCTACAAATTTTTGGTATTTGTTCTATCAATAGGGTGGAATGAAAAAATGGGGTTTCTCTGGAATGCCTGCCTCCCATGGTGCTTCATTATCTCATCGAAGCATTGGCTCAACTGGTCAGAGGGATGCTCCTGGAAAGGTATGTAGTCAGCATAAGAGTTTCATATTTTTTCATGAGTTTATAACTCCTATTTTATTTAATGAGAAGTGAAAGACAACTGTGTTTGATTTGCTTTATTATCTATTGATATTCTTTAAGTTCTGCTATCAACTTGTTTATGTTAATGTGTAGTTACATCAGTGTCATGATTGAAGATCCGTTATTTTGAATATGTAAACTAGCAAATATTCTGTTGTAAACTCTTCAAAACCCCAGACAAGTAAATCCATTTTTTTTCGTAATATTTCAATTTCCATCATATACTGCATTGTCGGCTGCATAATGACGGAAAAAATTTCTGTTAGTAAATATTACAATATGTGATGTAAAGCTTTTCAAAGGGCGTCCTTGTCCTGGAAGAAATGATTGTTAGAAGTTTCTTCAAGTCTTTAAAGAGCTCTACTTGTGTAGCTTTGTATACATTTTGCATGCATAAATCACTTATATTTTCAGGTATCTTGGAATCTGATAATATTGGAATTGTCATAATTATGGTATTTTAAACTTTAGTTAGTATATATATATATATATATATATAACCGACCAGTATAGTTAGTACTGGGTGCTAGTCTAGTTTGGATACACCAGTTTAAACTGGTATCTTAAACTTTAGTTTGAAGTATAGAAACATCATCTATATATATATATATATATATATATAAACCGACCAGTGTAGTTGGTACTGTGTGCTAGTCTAGTTTGGATACACCAGTTTACACTGGTATCTTAAACTTTAGTTTGAAGTATAGAAACATCATCTAGCTCTTTTATTCCTTAGAAACAAATTTTGTGGCATGAAATAGAGATCAACTGAACATGCTGTTCCATTGTTGCCTAGAATGTTGAATACCCTAGGTCAGGGTATAAGTGCAGGTACATACTGTGCTGTTTCCTTTATGATATATGTACTTTTCATACACATGTTAGAACCAATGGTGATGGTACAGACCATTGTGGTGTTGATGCAAGTATGCTAGGTATTTAGGTAAATAAGTAATTTTATGCAAACCTCGTCTGAATATTGCCAAATATGAGAAGAAAGATAATTTAATATCTAAAATGCAAAAAATGTTGTGATATTGAAATAATTTGACACCTAGGTAACTTATGAATTATGTGTTACTTTCTTTTATTTGGAAAATTTCCCGTCCAACGTATCTAAGGAAACATTACTCCTACTAATTGTTTCTCTAAAAGGATTCTTTCCTATGCAATCTTATGATCACGACCAAACAATTAGAAAAAAGGATTCTCAAATGAAAATAAAAAATATTAATGTTAAAACAATAATTAGTCCATGCGCAAATAATCATAAGTATCCTCTTGAAACTTCTTATATGGTGTTACCAAGTATAAGCCAGTCTGTCTATTCCTGAACATCGTGAAAATTAAGAAAGACAATTAATGGAGTATGTGTGTATCAAACGTTTAGTGCATTCAGGGCTAAAGGCTAAAGCTCCTTTGGTCTAAGGTTTGATTCTCGTATTATGGTCTTTGCTATCTTTAATATATGCTATATTTTTTAAAAAAGAATGGAGCATGTGCATGAAAATGAAAACACACATTGCTATGATTGCATTAAGTGTTAAACATTTATATTGGTGGACAATTACCTCATCGTATCTAAAGTTAGTGCGAATACATAAGTTTTATACATGTTTTTGTTGAAGCAGCAATCCGGGATTGGAGCACATCATGATTAAAATGAAGCTAGGAATAGAGCTTCTTTTATATATGCATTAGTGAGGTGTTTTTTGTTGTTTAGGTTGGCAGAACTACCATTCATGCCACAATAGGCAAGATCCTTTCACATGTATGTGAGGCCTAGAAAAATAAGAAACAAAGTGGAATCTTTGTTTTGTTGATTAACTTGGTTTAGGGTTAAACTAATCAGATAGTCAATGTTATTTTCTTATTCTTAACATGTTCTTTTGTGTTTCTTACTACATATATTTTATAGTGAAATAATCAATTCTACTCCCTCTCCGTTTTATCTTCTTCTTTCTCAAATCTCCTAGGTTCTAGTGCCACACAAATATTATCTCGTGTTGGCAACATAGTTTGAAAACTCGGTCCGGTGGCTCAGCCCGTACCGTACCGGCAAGCGGAGCGAAAACCGGCTGCAGTAGCGGGAGCGGAAGAGTGGCAGCGGAAGCTTCGAACAAAGCTTCCATCGCCAACGGAAGCCGCCGCCGCCACCTTCCATCGCAGCCCGTGCTCCGCCCGCTGTTGCCTCGCCAGCGCCGTGCGCCGAAGCTAGGTCCAGTGTTGGTCCCTTGCCGGACCGGTACAAACCGACCGTACTTGCCGATACCGGACCAAAACTTTGATCCATGGTTGGCAATGCCTGGAAAGCACACTTTGTATGTGTATCACTTAGGGACCATTGTTGTTTTTTTTCCTTTACTCACATGCAGTCAGGAATTTTGGCTGATCTTTTTTGGGCAATTGCATAAAAAAGTCCCTACCTCTCACTTTTTTCCTTACAGTATCCATTTGGCATTTAATTCTGTGCAGTCGATACTCATGTTTCGCTAGAGTTTCCATTGATCTAGGTTGATATATATTTTTTCTTAAATTTGTTGCATAAAAAAATAATTTGTTTGCCATTTAAATACGACCAAGATTAATATGAAAAATTCAATATTTTAATATACCTAGCTTAGAATTATAGGACTACAATTTTAAAGTGTTTGAATATTTCTTTCACATTGTACTGTTACATTCACAAAGTGTTTTATACAAGATAATTTATTTAATTTTTTTTGTTAAGTTCACAAAATAGTTCACCTGAATAAACTCACATGCCAAATATTAAATTTTTGTTTAAAATATTGTTGTTGGAAATTTTATTTTCACTTCTCTTGTATAATTAAGTTGAAAATAAAGGAAAATTCACTTTGTATTGGTAAAAACTTACATTAATTGTGAAAAAGTACTGGAACAGTTTGGAAAAAAAATACATTTCTTATTTTGAAACATTTGTCTTGAGTTTTAGGATGTTATTTAATTTTGACTTAATCAGGGGCAAGCAAATGTGTTGTGCAAACATATTATTGAATTTAAGCATAAAATAGTACAAAGTATATTCAATCACTTAAAGAAAAGTTCTTATCTTATTTGAATATTTTTAAAATTTTTAATTATGTTGTGTATAATCAAGTAGTAAACAAAGTGTTTCATGAACATTTTTTTTGTGAAAAAGACAATAAACATGGAAAAGTAAACAAACACCACATTAGAGTGAACACCTCATTTTGAAACATGTTAATAAAATTTAAAATTATTTGTCTTATTTTTGAGTTTGGTTTGCATAATCCCTTGTGCATCACTGCTAGATAGTAAAATGTCATCAACCAAAGTTTAAAAAACCAACCCATATTAAGCAATAATCTTGGTATGTACCAATCTATCCTTATAATGATGCATGGAACAAGGGGATACTGGGTACAAAATAGAGGAACTTCTATAATAATAGTAAGTATTATGATACGATCACACTCGATCGTCCCTCAAATCGCCGTTACGATGAGAAAAGTTAGGGTTCCACACACAAGACTTCACACCATAATCCCCTCCCGCTTCTCTCATTGACCCTTATTACAATACTCTCTCTCCCTTACGTGGGCTTGGGCCCGTGCCTGGTGTAAACTCTCCACTGGGCCTGGGCCTGGTTTAATCCGTCCGTATCAATTCGTCCCCTTCCAGAAGTAGTCTTGTCCCCAAGACTAGCCGCAAAAGTTGGAAATTGTGCGCGGATGAGTATCTCGTCCTCCCACGTGACCTCCTCGGGTGAGTTTGCATGCCATTGAATTAACCATTGCGATATGAGTGTCCCTTCACGAGATATGCAACGACGATTGCGGCCGGTTCTGCTTCAGTTTCAGCTTTAGAATCCAAATCAGGGGGAAGTGGTCCCGACGCCGCATAGTCCCCCACCGCTTTCTTAAGTTGTGAAGCGTGGAAAACGGGATGAACTCGAGCGGTTGGCGGTAGAGCAAGCCGATATGCCACCTCTCCGACTCGGCTTAATATCTGGAATGGCCCATAGTAGCGCGCCACTAACTTAGCATTGACACGTCTGGCGATGGTGTGCTGACGATGAGGTCGGAGCTTGATGAAACCTGGTCGCCCACCTGAAAAGAGACATCGCGACGTTTAGCGTTAGCATACTTACTCATCCGCTGCTGAGCCCTTTCCAGATTATATTTTAACTGTCGGAGTGCTTCATTGCGATCCGTCAACTCCTGTGCCACCGCCTCTACGGAAGATTCTCCCGGACCAAAACGAAAGAGCGTAGGAACCGGCTAGCCATAGACGATCTCGAATGGCATCTTGCCCGCAGCTGATTGAAAGCTTGTGTTGTACTAATATTTTGCCCAAGGGAGCCAACACGCCCATGTGCGCGGTTGGTTAGAGGCGAAGCAATGCAAGTAAGTCTCAAGACATCTGTTAAGCACCTCCGACTGTCCATCAGTCTCTGGATGATACGCTGAACTCATCGTCAGAGTAGTTCCTAGGAGTTTGAAAAGTTCCTGCCAAAAATGACTAATAAAGATAGGATCCCTGTCACTCACTATAGTACGCGGAACACCATGCAAGCGCACTATCTCCTTCATGAAAATTTGAGCGTACTTGGAGAGTCGATCCACCACCACAAAGATCGCGTCTGTTCCCTGGATCCTTGGTAAGCCGATGATAAAGTCCATCGCAATGTCTTTCCATATGGCGTCAGGTATGGGTAGGGGCTGAAAGAGCCCGGCCGGTGAAGTGGCCTGATACTTTTGCCTCTGACAAGTGTCACACTCCGCTACATACTTATCGACCTGTCTCCTCATGCCGTGCCAATAAACACTGTCTGCTAGGCGTCGATATGTCCCGCAAGCCCCCAAATGTCCCCCTGTGGCTGTGCTGTGAAATTCCTAAAGGATTTTCTGAATCCATGGTGAATTGGCGGGGAGGACTAACCGATCACGATATAGTAACCGCCCCCTGTCCAGACGATAATAAGGGTGAGCATCGGCGTCTTTGGTGATGTCCTGGATAATCTTTTTCAAAACTGGATCCTCCTGCACCTCTTTTATTATCTGTGGCAAATCCTCCCACACTGGTAAAGATATGGCCATTAGCGCCGGATCCCTGGACACCCGTGAGAGTGCATCTGATGCTTGATTGGTGTTACTAGGCTTATATTGAATCTCATAGTCGTAGCCTAATAATTTAATCAACCACTGTTGCTGATCAGGCGTGACAATGCGTTGCTGCAACAAGTGTCGTAAGGCTTTTTGGTCTGTTAAAATCTGGAAGTGGCGTCCTAGTAAATAGGGTCTCCAATGTTGCACCGCTAGAACCAAAGCCATAAGCTCTTTTTCATACGTTGACTTTGCGAGGTGCCGATCCGACAGACCCTTGCTGAAATATGCCACCGGCCGCCTCTCTTGTATTAAAACTGCGCCTATTCCTCGGCCGGACGCGTCGCACTCAATAGTAAACATGCGCTGGAAGTTTGGGAGCGCTAGGACTGGTGCGGTTGTCATAATGGTCTTCAATTTCTCAAAGGCCTGGTGCGCTTCACTGTTTCATTTGAAAGCATCCTTCTTCAACAATTCCGTCAGCGGTTTGGCTATCTTTTCATAATTCGGCACAAAGCGTTGGTAATACCCTGTTAGCCTGAGGAAACCCCTCACCTCCTTGACCGTACGGGGACTGGGCCACTTAGTCACGGCTTCCACCTTTTTTGGGTCCATTGCTACGGTACCAGGTTGAATTATGTGCCTTAGATATTCCATTTGTTGTCACCCAAATTGACATTTCTTTTTATTAGCTACCCACTGATGAGTCTGTAGAATCTCCAAAATCTGTGAGAGATGGATTACATGCTCTTCCCAAGTGGCACTGTAAATTAGAATATCGTCAAAAAAAATCAGAACAAACCGCCGTAAAAATGGTCGGAAGGTGTCATTCATGGCAGCCTGGAAGGTCGCCGGCGCGTTCTTCAATCCAAACGGCATCACTAGGAATTCATAGTGGCCGTCGTGGGTCCAGAAAGCCGTCTTAGGCACATCTTCCTTCCTCACACGAATTTGATGATAACCGGATCACAGGTCAATTTTGGAAAAATACTGTGCCCCTTGCAATTCATCTAACAATTCCTCAATCACTGGTATTGGATATTTGTCTGGGATGGTTATTTCATTCAACGCCCGATAGTCCAGAAACGCCAGCTTCCGTCCTTCTTCCTCACAAGGATGACCGGGCTAGAATAAGGGCTGGAGCTGGATTGAATTATACCTGCGGTAAGCATGTCGCCCACTAGTTTAGTCATTTCATTTTTTTGACTGTGAGCATAGCGATAAGGACGGACTCTGACAGGCCCTTCGTCTGGCTTGAGTACTATGACATGATCAATTGCTCTAGATGGTGGAAATGAGCCCGATTCTGCAAACACTCTGCTAAACTGCTCTAGCACTTGTTCAAGTTGTACTGCTTGCTCTCTCCGAACTGAGTATTCAATCATCTGCTGACCAGTGTCTCCATCCGCCCACACCAACGCCCAACACTCCACGTCCGCCAATCTTGTCAGAACCTTAAAGGAAGATTGTGCTCTGACCAAGGCTGGGCTCCCTTGAAGAACGACATCCTCTCCATTCCGTCGTAGCTTAAGATACAAACGGCCCCAGTCGGCCTTTATCTCGCCCAAGGTCTGCAGCCACGCTACTCCCAAAATAAGATCCACCCCTCCTAGGCCAAAAAGATAAGCATCTAGGGTTTCCACCAAGGGACCGAGTGTGACTTGTAACCTTGTGCACCGGCCTTGAGTAGTTACCTTGCTGCCATCTCCCAACTGTACCCCAAATTTAGGGGTGGTCTCCACCGAAAGTTTCAGGTCGCTCACTACATGCTTCGATATAAAATTGTGGGTGGCCCCACTATCGATCATTACCACAATATCTCGTCCTGCTAATTACCCCATTAGTTTGAGAGTACGCGGGCCTGATATTCCTCCAATGGAATTCAACGATACCTCTTCCATAGAATTCAGAGGTACCTCCAAGTCCTCGTCCGCTCGCTGCTCCGTTCGGTCACTCTCCATTTCTGGATCCCCCTCATCCTCTGCTAAAACCATCAGGCGCATGTTTTTGTTTGCGCAGCGATGTATGGGATGGTAAGGCTGGTCACAACGAAAACATGAACCCTTCTCCCGTTTAGACTTGAAATCTTGGTATGACATTGAGTGGCTATCCTGGGTCCTTCGATCGACATTGGCCCTGGATGTTGTCATGCGCCCTTCCACCCTGGGCTGCGTGCGATTGGAGCCGGCCACACTGACGGCCGGACCTGGGACCCCACTGCCACTTCCTTTGTTAGAGGCGCTTTCTGATGGCAAGGATGCTTGTCGGTACCACCCACCAGATTGACCTTGCGAAACTGGGGAATTCGACACATACGTTAGACCGGCGCACCCTCCCCCATAATTTTTGCTCGATTGTAATGAGGAGTTCTTGCCGCTGAGTACCTCTTCAAAATTTCGAGCCAGGAAGATGGCTCTGCGCACAGTGGTAGGAGCAAAAGTCCTTATCCATCGTCGGATATCTTCCCGTAGACCGCTGAGGAAGTACCCCAAGTATTGGGAAGCGGAGAGTCTGGGCAACCGAGCCACCAAACCTTCAAAAGTTTCAATGTATTCTCTAACCTTCTTGTTGCCCTGGTCAAGGGAAGCCAGCAGTTCGAATGGGTTCGCTGCATCACAATCACTGAACCGCGTCACCATTTCCTCCTTTAACATTTCCCACGAAATTTCAGTCTCCAACCTTCTCAACCAACTGAACCAGTGAACCGCGGGTCTCTCCATGCTGACAAAGGCTAGAGAAACCCTCTCGTTATTTGGGGTGCCTTGAGTAGCGAAATACTGCTCTGCACGTGTGATCCATCCCAAGGATCGGACCCATCGAACACAGGGAGCTCCACGCGCCGACACCACCCCCCCCCCCTCTCCAGGCGGATCAAGGTGTCCGTCCGCTCCTAGTCTCGTTACTCTTGGAAGCCCTTCACGTCTCCTCGGGTACAGGTCACCCGCGTCTGGCGGAACGCTAGGGTTCGCCGTCCGCCCGTAACCCGCCGCCGCTCTTCCTTCATGGTGAGGCTACCACGCTGCTTCCCCAAGCGAATGCACGTCCTCATCACGCCAGCTACCCAGCAGGTCAGCCGCTGCCGCCTGCTCTTCAACACGTCCAGACGGGCGTGTGCTTGGCGACGCCTCCGCAGCGCCTTCGGTCGCTTTCCCTTTCAAGATCTCTGCCATAAGATGCTTCAACTCCACCATATCTTCCTTAATCGAAGTTCGTTCGTCGTCGATCAACCTCTGGCGTTCATGATTGGCAGCGTCCTCCAGACGCCGTCGCTCGTCGTTAGCCACCAACTCTTGCAAGGTTTTCTCAATTGACTCAAAGCGTGTTGTCGCCATGATGCTCGCCTCCTCCCTCGTTCTTCCTCGAAGCAATCCGGCAGGTCGGACCAATAATACGATCGCACTCGATCGTCCCTCAAATCGCCGTCACGATGAGAAAAGTTAGGGTTCCACACACAAGGCTTCACACCATAATCCCCTCCCGCTTCTCTCATTGACCCTTATTATAATACTCTCTCTCCCTTACGTGGGCTTGGGCCCGCGCCTGATGTAAACTCTCCACTGGGCCTGGGCTTGGTTTAATCCGTCCGTATCATATTATATCTCAGCGCCTTTGGTTTTGGTGATACCATGTGCTGGCACATACTAGACCATACTGTCACGAGCCAAGACCAGGGCATTTACTTAAACTGATATTTTAGACATTGTCATTGACATAAACAATAATATTCTGCTTTGCTATAGCAACATCTAATAGAAATAGAAATCTAGGGAAACACAGCCTAAAGGGTAGAGTGAGGAGTTGTCATCCCCTCCTTATTCATTGCCTCCTTCTTGCCTCCTTCCATTGTGGAACTACCGTAGCTTTTTGACAAGATTTTAAATATAGTAATAACAATTGAAAGAGATGTGGTAAATGCATAAAAAGTAAGAGATCAGTGATAACAAGAAACATAGTTAGAATTTTGATGAGCAATTGTAGACCATTTATCTCGATAGGAAGGTTAAGATTAGACTGACCAGCCATAGATGGTGGCAATCATGGCATCTATGAAGGTGATGGAGGCTAGGGTGGACGAGCAAGACGATGGTAATTATGTGATGGAGTGGATGATAGTGATAACTCAGTGGTAGACCCTAGTTGTGGAGTAATAAATGATTGATTATCTGAGAGGGCTCATTGGGAATACCTGACCCTGCCTTGTCATGTTTTCTTAACTAAAGCAACACAAAATTTAAGTGAAAAATTAAACTAAAATAAAATAACTATATAAGATGGAAACGAGAAGAGAATGAGGATTATTGTTGAAGGATGGTAAATAAATAGTAAAGTTTGTGTCATGGTGAGTTTGGGTTCAGTTCAAGAGAGTTTATAATTCCGATACTCGACCTATCCCACTTATAGAATTTGACCCGTTGCATTTTGGTTGGGTTAGGTTCGGGTATTTTTGTCAACCCTATATTTGAGCATATGGTAAAATGACAAAATGAAGTGCAATACTTATGAATCTAAAATCCAAGGAGAATTAGAGGAGATTAAAGAAGCTATATTAGCAGTAGTAGAAGTGCAGACATTGAGTATTAAGGTGGTAGATTGCTAAGAAGCCACTGTCCTTAGGTATATCTCTCATACTTAACTGCAGCAATAGTAGCACAATCTTTATAGATTGGAGAACTAGTGGTATTAAAAGTGCCAACATCACTAGCACAAGGAAAAGTAGTTAAGAGGCAACCTAATCACGAGGAGACCGTGTAAACAAATTTCATGCACTGTAAATCAAACACAGATTTATATAAGGGACAAAAACTCAGCCTACATCTCAACTTAATCAATGTGTAATTTAACCTACATGGATTTCACTAGTTCACATGACTCAGGATGCCAAATACGACTCCATCATGTTTACTATTCTTTAACACCCCTCTTAAGCATGATACTTACAAACTCTAAACATGACACTAATTGATTCTAAACATACTTCTTAACACAATAAAAGTATTAACCGATGCCTTGATGTTGTTGTATCTTCTTGCCGCAAGCCTTGCGCTGTATCTTTTCCTTTTCTTTCTCGCCATTTTAATTGTTGTATTAGTATGTCCTTTAGAGAAAGCTATTAACTATGAGGTGTTTATCTTCCCAATAGCCACTGTTTCTTCATTCAAGTCTTTCTTCAATCAATCATCTTCAATAGCTTTAATAAACTTGATAGGCTCTACATTTGTTAAGAGACATAAATGTAACATCATTGATTCTTACATGCTCATGATACTAGCCTTCTAAACTTTTTGTGTGGGGATGTATTGAACTCTCTTCAATCTCCCAAGAAGCTTGAGACCTAGGCGTGATTTCACTTTGTACATGAACTTTAAAAGCTTCATATTCATCAAGCCTAGTCTCAACGTGTTGCTTTTCCTTTTCATTCTCCCTTTTGTCTTGCTCATTATCTGAGTCTATCTTATCAACAACTCTTTTTTAGTTCCATTATCATCTTAGAATGCTTTCAAACACTTAAATTTTGTCTTTCTCTTGTACATCAATTTTCAAGTACTCCTCAATGTGTTAATGCCATTGATGTTTCCATCAAAATATGTGAGTGAGAATTTATCTCCACACATATCAAGAGGAATTTACCACCTGTGTCAAGTCCTTATGTGTCATCAAAAGTGTATAACCTACCTTCTCATTATTCTTCTTTTGAGATATTTTAACTCTTTCATTATTAACATAATTGCATTCCCAAGCATAATATTCAAAATTATGACAAACATAATATTTTACTTTTGATTTGTCATACCTCCTGTGAATTTGATTAGGTCCACCTCTACCTCTTCCTCTCTTTTTGATCTTGTGTACTTCTTCCTCTTTCAAAATCTTAGTCACATCCTCTTTCATGAGCTTAACCTCTATAACTGCTATTTTCTATTATCTCCTTCAAGCTTAACTTTGATTGTACAACAACATTTAAAAACCTATAATGAGTGCAGTGCTACCGATTGGTACAGTACTGGTCCGAGCTTGGACGATATGGATCCCAGATTGATATTTTGAACCTTGTTGTAGAACCTCTGAAGGTTCTTTTCTCACATTTAGTTTCTCCCCATGTGTTACAATTACTCTATAGATATCTCTTTCAAATCTTTGATTTCTCTATGGTTGTTACTACATAATCAAACTTTTTCTTTAGTGATCTAAAGATTTTCTCAATTACCTTTACTTTTGGTACATCATCACCCAACCTTCCCATCTTCCCCTTTAATCTGCAATTGTTGTAACTCTTGAAATATAATCCGACACCTTTTTGGATTCCTCCAATAAAATTGTCTCAAATTTACCATGGAAGTTTTGAAGATGAACTCTTTTTGCCTTCAAACTATCCCTACAGGCAGCTTGTAACATATACCATGCCTACTTACCTGAGGTGGCATTGGATATCTTTTCAAACATAACTAAATTTCTATCATAAAAATAGTAAACACGATGGAGTCTGTGTGTAGCATCCAAGTAATTTGAACGAGTGAAATTTATGTAGGTTAAATTTAGACATTGACTAAGTTGTGTGCATCATGGGTTAAATTTAGATATAACCGTGTGATATGTAGGCTGAGTTTTTTTCCTCATATAAATATGTAATTTGTGTTTTAATTTGTAGTGAATAAAATTTGTTTTCTTGTTTATCTCCACTTACTCAATTTCTTATCGCCAACACGTTGGATTGTTGTTTCGCTACCCTTTCATTGCCAACAATAGTATCAGAGCTTGGTTTTGTCATTGCCGTTATAGTTAAGGGACATTGCAATAGAAACATAAGCTGCCACCCACTCAGTTGAAACGAGGTTGTATGCTAGTGATAATTGCATCAAGATTTGTTGACAAATAGTAACCAGTGGCATTGCTAATAGTGCTTTGTTATTTAGGAGGCGCTTATATCGATACTAAGTATTGGGGTGTAGCTTCACAACACAACATTGATTGCTTGTAAGCCGCCAAAATTTGCCGAGTCTGAGTTCCTTGATAAGAAATGCTGCATAGTTGACCTCAATTGTACCAAAAACAAGGCAATCTCCATTGTTGAATTCTATCATTTGATGACTTGAGATGTCTTATCATTGCCACTCACTAAAAGCAATAGACTAGCCTATTGCAAGGATTTTCCAACAGTTGTGCACTAGATTCTTCGCCTCTCTCATTGTGATTGTGTTTTTAACAAAAAAATCTCTTTGTCATGTGCTATGCTTAATTTCCTTACTAAAGTGCTGTCTCAACTAAGGATTTTAAAGCCATACCATACCGTATAGTTTGGACGGCGGAGGGAGGCAGCGAGCGGGCTGGAAGCTTCCAACAACGTTGTGCTTGAAGCTTCCGATGCTGCCGGCTGCCGCCCGGTATGTACGGTATGGTACTAGTATTGTACCGGTCCAACGGCTCACCGAACAGAGTAGTCTGACTAGTTTTACGAACCTTGGTCTCAATGAAATAACCACACATTGCCAACAATGGGCTATTAATAAAAGGGAGCAATATAGAGTCCTACCTACGACATCTCTCATATGTGAAGAAGAAACCTTCATCTGGAAGTTATACTTCACTTATTGAAAGTTTTTTCTTCTTGGTGTCTCCCAAAGTCTAAGCTTGCCGATTGCCGCGAACCTCCCCTTGTTGTTGAGTTGTTGAGCTGCTAGATCATCATTGTTGTGACCTTGCAGCCAACTACTTGATGAGCACTGAAGATTTTGCTCTGCGCCTCTGCCACCCCTATTTCACATTGTCATCAAAATCCCATGTGTGCCCACTTTGATTGGGAATAATCATAATCACTTGCCACAAAATGAGCCATGTGCGTCAACAGTGCCCCATGGACGATCTGAATTTGTTTATGTTAGTTGTGAAGCAGGTGAACTGAGCTTGAAATTATTTGGGTCACCCTAATGTTTTTCTTGATTTAAGAAAAGGGAAAAGGCCGAAGGTTTTTTTTTTTCAAAATGCAAAATTTATTTGGCCGACTTAAGGTAGAGGTATATGTAGAGGTATATAAATTGTTTGAAACAATTCTAAGCTATTTTTGGTTTAGTCCTACATGGAATGTGAAAAAAAAGATTGTATAGTATATAAGTTTAGTGGGTTTGCTACGGTTAATTTAGATTTAAGCATTTTAATAAATTAGGCCACATTATCATTTGGCTTTCCAAGTTAATAAGTCAGTTTGCTCAATAAGTGGGTAATAACAAATGATATTAAAGTAAAACTTAGTCTTTAGCATAGTGAGAGACTAATAGGAAAGAGTTACCGAGGATGGTGGAGCTGCTATTGGGTTGACCTCATATGTTACTGACTAAGGGATGATCCTGGACGTATGTTTGGACTTGAGATTGATGAGAATATCAAGTCTTAAGTGAGAGACGAGAATGTTAAGTCTTAAGTGAGGGAGATTATCATATTCTAGTTTAGTCCCACATTGAATATGAAAGAAAAGATAGTATAGTATATAAGGCTTAATAAATTTGTTACTATTAAATTGTGCTTTAAGCCTTTTAATAAATTGGATTATGTTGTCATTTGGCTCACCATGGGTTAATTTGTTTAGGTCATAACAATTTTAAACAATGGCAAATATCAATTTAATTCTGTTCCAAGTTATGCAACTTGTAAATGATAAGTTTGATAATTGGTGTATCTGTATAACCACTTAGTGCACATGATGTGTGAGATATTTTAGAAAATAGATATGTGATTTCATATGACTCTCGCCAATCTCACCCAAGCCTAGAAATATCTTTTTCAAAGCACGAGGAAGAGGGATCATAAAGCTATTTCCCTTATTTATCAAGCATTGGGTGAAGTCATGTTTGAGAAGATATTCAATGCCACAATGGCCATTACAAGTTGCCTAAGGGACTTAGGCAACCAAAAAGATTCGTCTTTAGAATTTTTGTTGTGAATTTGAGATTTTAATGGAGGAATATGAAATGATGTCGATTTATATTTCAAAAATTGCATTGATTGCAAATTAGATGAGAAGATTGGGTGGTGACATATTAAAGTACAGGTAATTGAGAAATTCTTAGATCACTAACAAAAATGTTTGATTATGTGGTGACAATTCACAAAGGACTTGAAGAGATGTCTATAGAGAAACTGTGGCAGATGTGGAGAAATTGAATAAAAGGAGAAAAGAATCTTTGGAAATGATTCTATAGTCAAAGTTAAGCTTGAAGGAGACAAGAGGTCATGAAAGAGGACAAGGATGAGATTTTGAAAGAGGAGCATGAAGTACACAAGACCAAGAAGGTACTTCTCAATTCACATCAAGGAGAGGAAGCGGCCAAGGTGGACTTAATCAAATTTAGAGGCGGTATAACAAGTCAAAGGTAAAATGTTATTCTTGTCATAATTTTGCACATTATGCTTAAGAATACAATTATGGGAATAATGAAAGTGTTAATCTATCTTAAAAGGAGAATACTGAGGAGGTAGATTGTGCACTTTTGATGACATATAAGGACTTGATATGGTATGTATGGAGATAAATTCTTGTTCACAGATTTTGATGAGAACATAAATGGCATTATCACATTTGAGGACTCCTTGAAAATTGATGTACAAGATCAGGCGACACTTAAGTGTTTGGAAGCTTGCTAGGATGACAATGGGGATCAAGAAAAAGTTGATGAGATGAATTCAGATAATGACCAAGACAAAAGCGAGAATAAGGAAAAAAATTAATGTCCATACTTTCTTTTGAATAAGGTTATACAAGAGGGTATAGTGGTGGTTAACAATGACATGGAAGGGGCGGCAGTAAGGTGGTAGGGAATGGCTAGGAGGATGCCTGATATCAAGTTAGAAGGAAGAATAAATAATCCCTAATAACTCATTAAATAGTTAAACATATATAATTTTTCATCTTTTAAAGAGGTCCACTGAAAATTGGCGCATACATGCTTCAAGAGGAATATACGTGTGGTTGGGAATGTTTTTCCAAAGTATTTTTATGGTTAAAAGCGCTTTAGGGTTAAGATTGGTGTTTAATAAAAAAAATGTTTTAAAGTGCTTTTTCTTAAAATATTACCTCCTCAAATCACTTGTAGATAACAGCATCTGGAGAAAGTCCAAAACATTCCCTAATACACCCTTAGAATATCACGGTATCATCAATTATGAACTTTGGTTCCTTTTCCCTGGTTTGATCAGGACAGAAGATCAATCATCATTTTGCAACTGATGTCCCCTAGCCGTCAACCTCAAATGATGAAACTTCATTCTCAGTACCATTTCATTGTGAGTTGGCCAACTCTTGCCAATTGTTGTGCAGGTAAATAAATTTGTGGTCTGATACTTGAATTGGCCACACCTTTTCCTGGCCATCTTCTTGATTCATGTTGCCAAATGGCATTTTGGTTAACAACAATGCATATTCGTCAAAGTTTTGTTAGACATGGATCCTTGTCACTGCTTTAACGATTCGTGCTTAGATATCTTGGTAACAATCTTTGAGACTGGAGGTTCTTAGGACAGTTGGAAGTTTTATCTGTTTTTACCTGTATATTACGGTTGAGGAAAACAGTCTTTTAACTGGTAATTTAGGTAACATCTTTACAGGCTATTGTTTGATAAATGATTAATTAAGTTGCTTATCCTTGATCAGTTCGACTTCATTTCTGCATTACTCTTAATGACTGTGTTATGCAAAAATGAATGTTTTTGTTTGTTATATTCAATATATATACAAAGATGGAAAATTTACCTGAATCCTGATGTTTAAGTAGGTGTTTAAAGGAAAGAAAATGCCTGGGCGAATGGGTGGAAAACAATGCACGGTAAAAAATGTATGGGTATACAAAATAGACCCCGTCAGAAACGTGATGTGGGTGAAAGGTCAGGTAAGCTTATTGGCCCTGTGATTTGAATTCCAAATTGTGTTGGTTTTTGCCATCATCACCCACTCACGAGTTGCACAATGGATGCTGCAGGTTCCAGGGCCTGAAGGAGGCTTCGTTTTCATCAAAGATGCTGTATACAAGAAACCAGACATATCTTTGCTACCATTTCCGACCCACTTCATCCCTGAAGGTGAAGATACATCTGAACTGGAACCCCTAACTGCTGATCTAGGAGAAGTTGATCCCTTCATGGCGGCAGATTAACCTATTGTTGCAGTTCCAATAGAAGATTTGTTTCAGGAATATATTATCATTGTTTCAAATTGCACATTTTGTCGGAAAGTTTTAGGTAGCACTTGTCGAAGATCATGTTTCCATGAGTTTTTTTTTTCCTGTCGAAATATTAAAGCAAGTTGAAAGTGCTTTGGGAAGCTTTTGAAGGAAATTAATTTGCTTTAATGGAAAAAAAATAATTTACAATGAATTCCATGTCTTGTGCTGACTATTATATTTGTGTTGCCACCTTTTTCATGTATCTGTCGTTTGACTTCTTTCCCAAACGAATCTCCATCTGAGCAAATGGTTTGATAAATTCATTTTTTACCTGGTAAATTTGGTATTAGTAATGGTAATTTTTTTTGTTATTCAATTATCAGTAATTTTTTTGTTATTCAATAAATAGAATTTATTGCTAGCCTTGGGTGTCTCAAACATGTTAGTCTTTCAAATTAATGGAAAAAACTTGTAAGCAGGGTAGCCACTTAGAAGGAGAAAAAGGAGAGATCTTACCCCTTAATCAGCACCTGGGGATTTGTGTTATGCAAGTTTCACCATCTCAAGGTAGAGTTTAAAATTTACACAAATCTCAAGATGCATGTAAGGGGCTGAGATCTTCTCTTTTTACCTCCTTCTCAGAAGTTTTTGCCTAGATTAATTTAATTATTTAAAAAAAAAAAGAATTAACTGAATTATCAAAGTAAACTAAAACGATGCAAGGGAGATGGCCCATTGAACTAGCCTCTGTTTCATCTAGGATTCTCAGTTTTTACATTTAAGTGATGAAGTTCAATAGAAGTAATCTTTCATTTTTATTCAGGATCTTGTTCCTTCTCTCCACAATATGCTCAACATCCCTGTACAAGGATGCGCACTGTGTAGGGTGCTTCAGTTATTCCAAGCATCTAATGCTAAGAAAAAAAGAATCATCATAATTTATTTTCTATACACAGAAAGACCGATGAGCAAATATGGACAGCTAAATTGAGGAAAACAATTGGGGGAAATTTCTTATCCTCACTTGTATCTCAAGATCAAAGGATGAAACTCTCCGATAAGCTGGAACGCATTCACACGAGAGGTTCTCACTTGGTTTGTCAACTTATGCTGCAGAAGACTAACAATTAGCTCCATTTCATCACCCAGACAGGTTTTAAATCAAATAATCAAAAGCTCATCAAAATTAAGATCGAAAGACTTGATTGAGATAGTACCGAACAAAGGCTTTGGTATTATGCTCCATCGCAGGCATGCGTACAGAATATTATTTTCTGGGAATCGGCGTGGCTTGAACGCCATCCCCTCCCGCATAATTTGGTTCAATCTAGCCACTGTGAGCATAACTACTGCTTCATTTCTTATCTTTTTATAATTTTCTACAAATTATTTACCAGCTTAATCCTCTTTTTAAGTAAAAAAAAAATATCTACGAGCTAAGCCGCCGACCCAGACGAGAATGAATTCGTTCAATCAAAATTCCAATGTACACTGTGCAAGTAAGAAAATAAGTCAAAAAAAGGTTAATAACTTGTCTCTCTTATTTAATACTTGACCTTGTATTCAAAACGTATATCTAATAATTAAACTACTTAATAATTATTATAAATATATTAGATTTTATATATTATATTATTATTATTATTTTCTTAATTCTTATGTGAGACTAAGTTGGATATTATATAGAATTCAAAGCATCCGATGCATTGATTCATTAATCTCCTCCAACACACTATTCATGCATGAATGAATGAATGAATGAATGAATGAATGAACGAGACGAGAGAGAGAGAGCGAGGAATCAACGCTACCTCTTTCAAGAATAAGAATCCCAACTGCCTCTGTTTCAAATCCCAAACTGCTTTTAAATATCGCAGCTCAAGTGCCCTTTTCCTCACATTCCCTCCCACTTTCCACCTTACTTCTCCCTCTCTCTCTCTAATGGCTGAGACTGATGCATCCTCTCTCCTCCACACCTCCAAGCTCCCAAATCCCCATTATTCAAAAAAGTTCTCCCCTAATCTCCTCTACAAGCTCGCCTTCTTCGTCGTCTTCGTCGCCCTCCTCCCTCTCTCCCCCTCCCGCACACCTGAGTTCGTCGGCGAAACCATCTCCGCCGGAATATGGGAGCTCCTCCACCTCCTCGTCGTCGGTATCGCAATCTCCTACGGTTTGTTCAGCTGCCGAATCGTGAACACGGACACCGAGAAGGAACCGCCGCAAAAGTCCGACAGCGCCCACTCCATCGTTTCGCAGATCCTCAATGTGCCATTGGTGTTCGACGACGATGAGATCGACAGCCATCTCGGAACCCTGATGGAGAGTAAATGCCAAACAAGGAGTTCCCTGTGCCACAGAAATGAGCCGTCGTTTGTGGTTTCAAATGGATCGAAGGAGTCCATCGCACTTCCTTCCCCGATTCCGTGGAGATCGCGCTCCGGGAAGATGGAGATGGAGGCCAAGCCGAAGCCGAAGCCGGGGCCGGGGCCGGGGGCAGGTATTTATCCCACTCGTTCTTATTCGCTTAGGACCACTTTCAACGCCGCTCCATCGCCGGCTCCGCCGGAAGAACTTGGCCGTGGCTACTCATTATCCCCGGAAGCCAAGGCGACATCAAGAAGCATCAAAGATGAATCCAAGGACTCGAACAGGAGAGAGAGGGACAGGGAAGAGATTGTTGTTGATCCTCTCCTGTCGCCATCAACTCCAAGGAAATCCATTGAGGGCCCATCGATTGGAGGGCCCGTGAGAACTGCAAGGCCCAAGGAAGAGCAGGACACATACTTGGATCCTCCACAGTCTCCGTCGATGCGCAGATATCCGACGAAGAAGAGCGAATTCATGGAAAATGCGTTCGCCAAATCGGATAATTCTGATAGGTCTGATGAATGTACAGAGTGCACTGTTAAAGAAATATCAAGCATCGCACCAGAAGCAGTGGCGGAGGAGAACGAGGTAGATAGGAAAGCGGATGAGTTCATAGCTAAGTTCAGAGAACAGATTAGGAAACAGAGGATTGAATCGATTAAGAGATCCACCAAAACAGCGAAGCAGTAGGCAGCTTCACTAACTAGTCGTAGCAACTGTTGTAAGAGGATTTAGGTAATCGCTTGTTTCTGATGCTTGATTTTCTTTTTTTTTTTTTACTTTTCTTCTAGATAGTGATGAAGTTACTTCAGCAAAAAGGTTGTAAAATTTCCTACTTGCAATAAGTTTCAGACAGGTATTGGGCCTGTTGTCGTATGTTCTCGAACAAGCATCAACTCCTAGTTCAAGAAGAAGAACAAAAAAGCCATACAAGTTTTGCAAGATTGAATTTTTAGCTTCGTAAGTTTAGGTAATCACAAACCATTACCAAAGACACTTTTAGCATAATTTATCACTACAAGTTGTAATCAACCCTTGGAAGGATCCAACTAGATATCCAAACAAGTCCACCCCTATTGTCAGGGCCCGGTCTACCCGGTTCGGCCCAAGCCCAGTGCCCAGCCCAAACAGTAGAAATCGATGCAAAATCGGTGGTCAACATTGGGGCGTTGACCCCGAATTGGATGAAAGACGCGAGCGTGCGTCTGCTTCGTCGAGCCACGCGGACGACGCGCGAGCGTCGTCTCCGCGAGACTCGGGCGACGGCGCACTCGGAAGGGCGGCGACGCGGTCTTCAGCGGCGGACGCGGGCTTGGACGCGGAAGAAACGGGCGACTAGAGGCGGCGCCCGACCCGTTAAAAGCGAGCTCGGGGAGCTCCGCGGGGGGGACCATTACCTGGCGGCGACAAGCTTGAGAGGGCGAGCTTAAGAGGAAAAAACCAGAGATTTGTAACCGGCGATAGGTATCGCCGGCGAGGGAGGGGAGAGGGCTACCGGCCAGGGGCCGACGACGAGAGGTTCTGTAGGTTTCTTTTCGGTGAATAAAACCTATTTTCGTCTCCGCTTCTTCTTCCCCTGTTTTCCTCTGCTCCGACCACTTCCGAGGCGACGACTTCTCGGTTCCGGCAACAGGTGGTTGTCCGGTCGGCGACGACGAGCTTCTGGACAGGAATCCGGCGTCCTTCCCTGTCGACGCGTCTTCTTCTCCGGCGACGAGCTCCGAACACAGTCGACGCAGGCGGCGTTGCTGCGTTCGTTCGCAGCGAAGACGAAGGCGTGAAGTTTCGAACGCGGCGGCGTTCGAAACGAGGCGTTGACGACCGAGTCAAAATCGGCAACGGCAACAAAAGAAAATCGAAACGAGATTTCGATTAACGGGTGACGTCAGGCGGACGTCAGCACTCAAATCGGCGAACGGCGGTCAAAATCAATTTTGACCGAGAGGTAATTTTGGATTTAGGGTTCCGATCGGTTTTCTCTAAATTAGGGTTAGGGTTTTCCGTGCGAACTGTATTTTGGGGATAAAAATTAATCGGGGAGATTAGGGTTTCGAATTTAAGGCCGGAAACCCTAGGGCGAGTTACGTTCTGGTATTCCGCCGGACGGCTCTAGGAAGCGGATAAGCGCTCATCCTAGGCCGATCCGACCGGGGCGTGACAACAGGTATCAGAGGAGGCTAACGTGTTCCAGCAAACACGGCTCGTTCAACTTCACCCTCGAAGGTGAAGAAAGGTCTGAAATTCCAGAAGATCACCCATATTGCTAGAGGAGCGTCAGAGGACGCCCGACCCAGGCAGGATAAAGGAAAAGCCAAGGAGACGGCTGATCCTGAGGAGATGGTGAACCAGGGTGATCGCATTGCTCACATCGAGCAAATGCTCGGTATGACTAGTGGTGGAGATACTGGGATGATTCCACAGGTGGAAAACCTTCAGAAGACTGTGGGGGATCAGGAATTACTGATCGAACAGCAGAGGTTGCAAATCGAGCAACAAGGGTTGCAGATTGAGCAACAGAGGTTGCAGATCGAGGTCATGCGACAGACCATGGAGGGTTTGATCCATCTGCCAGGGGAGATGGTTCGCATGAAGGAGGACATGCATGCTGAAGTTAAGATACTGCGCCTAGCCCTAGCGCAAGTATCAACAGCGGCACCGGTGGAGCAGGAGGCTCCCAAACCGAGGATACGGGTGCCCGACCCAGCGACGTTCGGGGGGGCTCGATCGTCCAGAGAGGTCGAGAATTTTATCTGGGATATGGAGCAACTGTTTTCAGCTAACCATATTTCTGCAGGAGATCGGGTGCAGGTGTGCATCGCCTATCTTACAGGCGACGCAAAGCTTTGGTGGCGAACCAAAGTTGGCTCTATCTCAGGGACGACTGGCTGGACTTGGGAGACTTTCCGTGAGGAACTGCGGCGGCAGTTTCTTCCTGGAAACTCGGCGGATCAGGCGCGTGGCAAACTGGATCGGCTGAGGCATACTGGCCCGATCCAGGAGTACGTCCGGGCTTTCTCTACGTTGATGCTGGAGCTTCCGGGTATGGCGGAGGACGATAGGCGATACTTCTTCCTCCGGGGCCTTCAGCCATGGGCAGAAACAGAGGTCCGACGTCGCGAGCCGGTTGACTGGAGGGCGGCGGCGGCAGTGGCTGAGTCTCTGGTGGATAACAGAAATTTCAAACCAGCACCGCCAAAGAAATCCAAGACACCACCAAAGCGCGGACCTCAGCGCGGCTCCCCACGCACACCGCCGGGAGCTAGAGTTCCAGAGAGGGGTAGGCCATTTTACCGGCAGAACAAGGGTTCTCCGGGACGACGGGAGCAAAAGCCACAGGGTTGCTTTTGGTGCGGCGGTCCTCACTGGGTAAAGGACTGTCCTAGCAAGCAAAAGCTCATGGCAATAGCGGCACAGGATCCAGCCGAGGAGGCTGAGGAAATCGAGCAACCGCGGATTGGTGCTTTGAGGATCGGAGCGATGGTTCTGCATGATCCGCCCGTTAGAGACATCGAGGGCGATGTCCAAATTGGGCGGGGGAGTATTGTCAGGGCCCGGTCTACCCGGTTCGGCCCAAGCCCAGTGCCCAGCCCAAACAGTAGAAATCGATGCAAAATCGGTGGTCAACATTGGGGCGTTGACCCCGAATTGGATGAAAGACGCGAGCGTGCGTCTGCTTCGTCGAGCCACGCGGACGACGCGCGAGCGTCGTCTCCGCGAGACTCGGGCGACGGCGCACTCGGAAGGGCGGCGACGCGGTCTTCAGCGGCGGACGCGGGCTTGGACGCGGAAGAAACGGGCGACTGGAGGCGGCGCCCGACCCGTTAAAAGCGAGCTCGGGGAGCTCCGCGGGGGGGACCATTACCTGGCGGCGACAAGCTTGAGAGGGCGAGCTTAAGAGGAAAAAACCAGAGATTTGTAACCGGCGATAGGTATCGCCGGCGAGGGAGGGGAGAGGGCTACCGGCCAGGGGCCGATGACGAGAGGTTCTGTAGGTTTCTTTTCGGTGAATAAAACCTATTTTCGTCTCCGCTTCTTCTTCCCCTGTTTTCCTCTGCTCCGACCACTTCCGAGGCGACGACTTCTCGGTTCCGGCAACAGGTGGTTGTCCGGTCGGCGACGACGAGCTTCTGGACAGGAATCCGGCGTCCTTCCCTGTCGACGCGTCTTCTTCTCCGGCAACGAGCTCCGAACACAGTCGACGCAGGCGGCGTTGCTGCGTTCGTTCGCAGCGAAGACGAAGGCGTGAAGTTTCGAACGCGGCGGCGTTCGAAACGAGGCGTTGACGACCGAGTCAAAATCGGCAACGGCAACAAAAGAAAATCGAAACGAGATTTCGATTAACGGGTGACGTCAGGCGGACGTCAGCACTCAAATCGGCGAACGGCGGTCAAAATCAATTTTGACCGAGAGGTAATTTTGGATTTAGGGTTCCGATCGGTTTTCTCTAAATTAGGGTTAGGGTTTTCCGTGCGAACTGTATTTTGGGGATAAAAATTAATCGGGGAGATTAGGGTTTCGAATTTAAGGCCGGAAACCCTAGGGCGAGTTACGTTCTGGTATTCCGCCGGACGGCTCTAGGAAGCGGATAAGCGCTCATCCTAGGCCGATCCGACCGGGGCGTGACACCTATGAAGAAAGAGCATTGAGGACCGACTTGAGGAGAAGTAGTCTACCACCAACAATGGCAGCAAGTCTTTCTTGCCACAAGTAAAGCTGCAGATGTATCGGCCTGTTAGTCTCTTCAGACTTTAGAGCATTGCTAGTTAAAGTACTAATAACCAAATGAAGCTCTAAGTACTTAATTTTCATTTGATGCAAACAAATATATACACAGGCCTTGGCACAATGGATCAAACCTGGCCCAAGCCCACACGAAAAGTGGCAACGCGGAGCCCTAAATTCAAGTAGCAAAATTGGGTCAACTCTCGAATTTGGGTCAATGCCGAAATTGGAAAGCGGATGCGGCGCGGAGAGCTCGAGGTCTGCAGCGTCTTCGTCAACCTCGCCGTGCACTTCGGACACAGACGTCAGCAATGGCAGGCGACGCGAGAATCTCGGCGGGCGACGAGGGAATGCGGCTTCGGACCCGGCTAGGGATTTCGGCGCCAAAGCTCGTGGGCGACGCGGACAACGCGAGGAGGACGGAGGCGGCAACAGATGCCCCTCTCCTCTATAAAACTGTCCGACGGGAGGACGGGAGGGAGCGCGAATAGTCGACATCTTCACCACTAGAGAGCAACTCCAGGGCGACGAGTTGAGCGGATTTTTTTGGTGCTAGGGGGTATCGGAGAGCGGGTACGTTGAGTGAACTGTAACCGGTGATAGGGGTCACTGGCGAGGGAGGGAAGAGGGGCATTGGCGTCGGCGGCCAAGGGGCGGCAAAGAGAGGTTTTGTAACTCTTTAGAGGTAATAAGAGTGAAGTTTTCCTCTCCATTCTTCTTCTTTCCCGGCGAGAGGTTCGCAACGTTCTCTGAGGGATTTCGGTGGCAGACAGTCTCCGAACGACGACGAGAGGCAGAGGGGCACGACGGCATTCTCCTCCCGCCGGAACAGTCGGTATTCCGGTGACGTATGGGAGCCGACGAGCTCTAAGTACAGACAACGCAAGCGGAGTTGCGAGCTTGAAGACGACGGCAACGTCGTTCGATACGAGGCATCGGGCGTGATGTGGAGGTCAATGAGGTCAACGAAGCAAAGAGATTTCGATTTCGCGACGTGCAAAATCGTTTGGGAGGGCTGATGTCATCGTGACATCAGCAACCGGAGTTCGAAAGGGCAAACAGCGATCAAAATTTATTTTGACCAGAAGGTAAACTTTGACTTAGGGTGATTTTGCACCCGGGGAATTAGGGTTTCCAAATTGGGGTGAAATTACGCCCGAAAATCCTAGGGTTTCATGCCGGTTTGAAAATCCGTCGGATTACCTTAGGCCAGGGCGTGACACATAGTGAGGGGTGCTCGGCATGATCCATGGGCCATTCGAGGTCTGGTTGTAAAATTATCACCACAAAGATAAAGCCATACCCACTTAACACTAAGATATTAAGCTAACTAAAAAAAATCTTAATTTAATTTTATTTATATATTACAAATAATATTATAATTATAAATGCTTCTAAAAAACTATAAAATACCAAAAAAAATATATAAATAAGAAAAAAATTTAAAAAATAGGAAATTTTAAAATATTAATTTATTAAAATTTTATGTAAATATTAAAATAATAATAATAATATAAAAACTTTCAAACAAAATAGTTAAGAAATAGGATAGGTCTGGGCACAATCACCCGAGCCGAGCCGTGTTGTGCTTGACTTGGTCACATTCCATACTTGGCCCAGCTTGTGTGCCTGAATGCCTCAACCTAGCCCAGCCCAAACCAGTGTCGTAGGTTGCTTGTGGCCCGTTGTCCATGCCTAGCCCAAGTCAAGCTATGCCGGGTTGGCCTGTTGGCCACTTCTAAGCTGGATCCTCTTACTTGCTCAAAAATTACAATAATGGTTATATATTTGGTAGAATTGAATTCAAACTTAGGTTTAGATAAATGCCATCCTTTTACTATGTGCCATATTGCCATTGATTTTTTTTTCTTTTTTTTAGGTTTTGGTCACAGAAATTTAAAATGTAACTTCTAGGCTAATTCTAAAAATATTATATAGAAATTATTAAAGTAGATAATTTAATCTTAATTTAGGCATCGTAGAGTCCTAGACCATGAAATGAAATCAAAACCATTAAACAAATAAAAAGTTCTAAGGAATAAAATCTTATATGGTTTGGGCTTCTGATTGTCCAAACTCCAAACATAAGCTAATGCAAATTAAACTAAAATTAATTCATTTAAAAATAGTTAAAATCAAATTAGAACCAAACATTAGTTCAATTTGAAAAAAATCTCAAATATGACTTTTTTTTTCTTCAAAGACGAACAATGTATCAATGAAATTGATTGATTCAATTTTCTTAGGCTTCATTTAGTTAACTAGATCGAGATGGCTAGAATAGAGTCTAATCAAATTTGAATGGCTGGTTAAAATTAATTTTTTTTAGGGTTGACCAACGTAGTGTTGCCTCCTGCTCTCTGGAATGCGATCAAGTAGGAAATTATGGTTCTTGACAAGGGGTGATCAATCATTGGAATTCATGCTTCCTACTTTATATTCCTCTCTGTGAATAAGAGTGAGTATTCAGAAATTACCAATTACATAATTTGCCAAACTTAACTCACCAATATTTACTAATTTGTATTACCATTGGAACTGATTTAGAAAATTACTGAACTGGATTTACCATGAATCAATAATTTCGGTAAATTACCAATTTTAACAATATATTTTTTACATCATTTAAAAATATGTGTTGTGATTGAACCAAACTTAAAATTTCATCAAATTTACTAAGCAAAAATTGCTATTTTTATTATACGTATTTTTTTAAATTAAAGTCTGTAGATTCAATAACTTGTTGACCTGAAAGAATATTTACCATTACTAAATATAGAATAACTAAAAAAATATTATCAAAGAGACAATCGTGACTAAATTTATCAAACCTAATAAAATGGGTAAATTCAATTTTTACTAAATTTTTTTCTATTAGTTATTATGGTATACCCAGTTATAATCTTTACAATCTACCAATTATGTATGACTTTAGCTTTATCAAAATATATAACCAGTTAGAATTTTTCCCACTAATTATCCCACCACTTATATTATATTTACTTGTACAGATGGGAAGTAGAGAGAAAAAGAAAAAAAAAATAAATGGATAGAATATATTATAGATTTTTTTTCCTTGTGTTTAATTGGAAGAAAAAAAAATTTAAAAGATTGATATATACACCTAAATTTTATTTTTTTCACTCATATTATATAAATACTATTAACATTATAGAATTATTAAATATTAAATATTAAATACGAGCAGCAGCGATGAGGACAAGTAGCGCCGGCGAGAACGAGCAGTGACAACGAACTCGAATAGTGACGGTGAGGAAGAATAGTCGAGGAAAGCTCATAGCAAGCGAGTACGAGCAGCGGTGCAGTGAAAAGAGATGGGTAAAGTTAGTAAAATTAAGATATAGTTTTAACTTTCTGCTAGATTTTTTTTTTTTTTTTAGGGGGGGGGGGGGGGGGGTGGGGCAAATGGAGGATTTAATACCTAAGTTTTCTTTTTATTTTTCCTCTTAAACTATCTATTCGCCTAGGTAAACAAGTCTATACTCCTTTCCTTTTTACTTTATCTTCTTTCCTTCTAACTTCCCCCAAGTAAACAAGCCCTTAAGACCATGTTTGCTAACAAGGATGGAAAATAGAATGGAAAGGAAATTTAAATGGAAAGGATAGAAGGATGGAAAGAAAAGTGGTAAAATTTTCTATCATTATGTTTCTTTAGAAAGGATGGAAACTTTGAAGGAAAGAACCAATTTGATATATTCACCCTACTTTTATAATTTTATACCCATATTTAAAAAATATAATTAAATACTAGTAAAATTACTAATTAAGTATTATTAATGTTAATTGCTATTAAATATAACTAAATATTAATTGCTTATAAAATTAAATATTATTAATATTAATTGCTATTAAATATATTATAAATATTATATGAAAGTAATGTCACTTAAAACAACACAGCTAACTTACAATATAGCTAACAACACATCACTTAAAACCACACCAAAACCACACATCTACCAACACATCACTTAAAACAACTTAAAACAATACATGTAACAAAATCTACCAGTTAAAACAACATCATTTATGTTGTTTTGTTTGTTATCCTACACATCTACAAAATCTACTACTTAAAACAACACAGCTAATAACACAATAACACAACTAACAACATATCACTTAAAATAACACCAAAAGCTAGTAGATTTCCTAAAATATAGAAGAAAGTAATATCTGTCAAACATACAAATATCCAAATGTTACGAATTCAGCAGTTCAAACTTACAAATATTAGCAAGTACAAGGACATCAGAATATGAATTCAGTAGTTCGAACTTACAAATATCCAAAATTCATTTTCATAAACATATCATTCCATCAACAAGTTAGTTTTCACTTTATAAACTAGAAATACAAATATCCAAATGTCGATAAACATCCATAATTAACATTCAAACATATCAAATAGAAGTATCTAAAATAAGTGGGCTTACATCAACCATACAACAAACATGCAACATCAAACTACACCAAATGTGAAATCAGACCAATCAAGAAGAGGGGCCATCCATCAATACATTAAGGTCTTCCGATCTTAATTCTTCTAGAGTTGAGTAAAATAGCTTAACCTTCTCTTTGTTGCTATCTAGAGCCACATAAGCAACAACTAGTCAATGACATGACAATCCTATTTTCTTCAACTGCTCTAATAAATCATTGTCTGTATTTTCTCCATTTTCTTTCATTTCAGTACCACCACTTAAGAATGCAACCATATATTGGTTTGCTTCCTTCATACAGTTGATTACCTCATTCAACTTTTGATTGTTGTTCACAATGGCTGACATAGCAACTTCATCAATTTTTGCATGTTTTCTCTTACTACTACCCTTGTATGATGTTCCCTTGTTAACCATTGCTCTATTAGGATGAGGGCTCGATCGGTCAACTAGATTACTTTCATCAAAATCTTCATGTGAGGTCTCATGATCAGCTATAGGTGGAATCTCATCTTGGTCTTCAACTTCATTCCTCCAAATCTTCATGAATTCGTTACATGTGCTTGACATGCTGCTAGTGACTCTATTCTTGGAGAAAAGCTCTTGTAATTTTTTCATAATTATTAACAGGAGTAGTTCCCCACTTCTTTAGAAGAGGAAGTAGCCTATAAAGACAAAAAAATTAGTAAATATAAGAACTAAATCACTAATTACCAAAAAGAGATACAAATACAACATACCTTAATGAGATCATCCCATACTTGATCATCAGCCTTAAACATTTTTGTTTTGCTATCATATCTATTAAAGGCATCCCTAAATATCAGTGAATCAGATGTTGTTCCTTCCCATCTAAGAAGGACATATGTAAATTTCATGTCGAACGAACATGCTACCAACACATTTGTTGTTGGTCAATCCTTTCTCCCCTATATCTAGATGTAGCTTTAGAAGGGACTTTTACACGAACATATGTCCCGTCTATAGCTCCTAAATAATCTTGCAATATCTATATAAGTGATTTAACATTTGAAATATTTTTATTCATACTAATATTCTTATAAATCACATATCTTGAAATAAGGATAGAATCTAGTTGTATTGTATATCTCAGGAACATCTATTGACCCATCAGGTTGCTTGATAAAGCGATCATGTATGCTAATAATAGCTTTCAACACCTCGTGAAAATGACGACTAATACTCCTAGGGGAACGATGAAAGAAAAAAATAAAGTTCTCTATTCTTCACATTATGAGAAACCAAATATAAGAACTTTGCAATTTTTTCTTCAACACTAGAATATTTGGTATCTTTGACAAGGTTTGAGTCACATAGTATCTCACACAAATTAGAAAAGATAGTCTTGCTCATTCTCAAAATGTTATTATATATTTGATTAGAGCTAGTTAACTTTCTTAAAAGATCCTTTCGGTTGTAATCCCTAGATTCATTACTTTCTATTAATGGCTTATCAACATATGATGAGTGTGATAATAAAAATAGAATTTGGTGCATTTGTGTGACACAATAACCAACTATAGCTGCAAGATGAGATTGCCTCATGTGGAAGTTGAGCATGATAATAGATCTCTTATCTTTGTTACTTATTGGATCCATTCTATTAAAACCTATAAATGAAATATTACATACTTATCATTATTTGACTCCAAAATAAAAAAACTTTACAAATAAAACTATAACAACAAAACATCTACTTAGCACTAAAAAATAATTTAAATAAGTAAAACAAAATTAAACACAAATAAGCATAGATTTTCATGTGCCTTTTCCTTTACTTCTCAACCATTTGCACAACACACTTACGATCAAAATTAAACACACTTGTTCATTTAAAAATAATTTAAAAGTGATATTGACACCATGCATTTTAGTAGTGATTTTTACTATTATTCCATGATGAATTTAGGCCTATTTTAATGATTTCACACTCCTTTAAGACTTAATTAGTTAAAAACTTCAGAATCTTCACTTTTCGTCTGTCTTATTGAATTTCAGGTAAAATCACCCAATTTTGAGGTCTTTTTGAAGAATCTAAAAGTATGGGGTGATTCCTTATGAGAAGACGAAGCTGCCCGTAAAATTTGGGCTCAATCGGAGCCTTCTCTTGACTTCACGGCCAGGTGAACCCCACGGGGTTCACCCGTGATCTTGCCGAAGGAAGGATTTCAGCGCGCGCATCACTGCCTGGTGAACCCGACGGGGTTCACCGATGATGTCAAAGTTTTTGGAAGCTGCCGCACACTTCACTGGTAGGTGAACCCCATGGGGTTCACCCGTGATCTCATCTGGAGATATCTGCACATAACTACGTCGAGGCTTTCACCGGTAGTTATTTCACAACAAAACAGCTCCAAGCACTATCAACTCGACACCCTCTCGGTTTTCCCTCGATTTTGAACCCGATTCAAGTCCAAATTTAGCAAGTCAGGACTTTTTGGAAAGCTAACTCGAAGACGAACAAAAAGAATATAAAAGCCCCAAATTTCGTGACCTAAAGAGGAGGCAATCGGGCAACGAAGCGGCTAGGGTGGAAGAACACAACGATTCGGCGACTTCGAGCGGATTTTTGAAGAATTGATCATCGGAACCTTGCAATCCTGGGTTATTTCGTTCGGTTTATCTTCTCCTCCCTCCTAGAAACCTTTTCCTGTAATTTTCCTATGTTTACAGAGAGGATTTTTAGCAATTCAATGATGGTTGTAGCGTAAACTTTGTATCGGGGCAAGGTTGAAGCCCTCTGACGATTTCTGTTTGCAACTCTTGTTTTAATCTTGTTATTTGGATCATATTCTGAGCATATTTCACTAGATGTATTTATTTTTTGATCTTTACTTTGGCCAAGTATCGTCATGTCATAGTTGTTATGGTCCATAACGAAAGTTCGACCGTAATGACCGAACCTCTATGTGAATCTTGTGAAGATGCGACGCGAAAGTGCGTGTTCTTTGCTCGAGGGTTCATAATCTACCACGGAACCTAGTGGGTTTGTTTAGAATGGTCCACCGCGAAAGTAGGAGACGTTCTAGGCAAATACCGGGGTGTACACTCGAAAGAGGGCACCTTGTACCATAGGGTAGATTCCTTATGCATATATGTAAATCCAAGTAATTAACATTTATTTCTAGCGCAAGTGAAATCGTCAGAGTGGTGGAAACCTTTGCCCTGATATTCTCTCTCATATATTTTCCCTGTCGTAGTTATTTGATTTCTTGTTTACTGTCATGCTTAATTTTAGTTTTCAAGCTCTAAAAAAAACCACGATTTGATTAGCTTAGATTCCAAGAATTAGATTTTCTAGTACTCACCTTATTCCCTGTGGGAGATGATATCTTTTATATTACTGCGACATTTCCGTGCACTTGCGGACAGTGTCAAGTTTTTTGGCGCCATTGCCGGGGAACAACGGTTGATATTAATATACTTCTAAGGATTGGGAGACTAAGCTTTAGTTAGTTTTTCTTTTCTTTCTTTATTCTGCTTCATATTGCTTTTTGTTTGTTTCGACTGCTTTGAACTTCTTAATTAGATCTGGCAAATTTTTATGCAAAGAAGTTCCAGGGCAGGACGACTATTCGAAATCGACCTTGAGATAGAACGGACCTTCAGACAAAGAAGGAAGCTTGCGCAAATCCAGAAAAAGGAAGGTCAAGAACAGATGGAACATCTTCACAACAACATGGAGAACGAACCAGCACCTCAACCTGTGGACAACAACCATGCCAGAACACTGCGAGACTATGCAACACCTTTTACACATGAGTTTTAATCAGGAATAGTTAGGCCTAATGTCGAGGACAATAATTTTGAAATTAAACCTGCATTACTTTCCATGATACAACAGAATCAATTCAGTGGTTCTCCTCTTGAGGACCCAAATATGCACTTATCTATATTTTTGGAATATTGCGATATGCTTAAGATTAATGGAGCTACTTCTGATGCTATCAGGTTACGCTTATTTCCCTTCTCTCTACGGGATAGAGCAAGGGCATGGCTCTATACGATCCCCCCAGCTTCAATACGGACATGGGATAAACTGTCTCAAGCTTTCCTCTCGAAGTATTTCCCTCCTTCGAAGACGATCCACCTCAGAAACCAGCTAACGAGCTTCATGCAGAAGGATGGAGAGTCTTTGTATGAAGCCTAGGAAAGATTTAAAGAGCTTCAAAGACTGTGTCCCCATCATGGGATCGAGACTTGGGTCCTAGTACACACGTTCTACATGGGATTGCAATACAATACTAGACTCACAGTCGATGCAGCTGCTGGAGGATCGGAACTGATGAGCAAAGTACCTAAAGATGTAATAAGCCTCTTGGAAGACATGGCACTGAACTACCATCAATGGAATCCAGAGCGAGGTACACTTCCAAGAAAATCAGGTAAATTCGATCTTGATTCATTAACTGCTTTGACTGCGAAGGTAGACAATCTGACTCAGAAATTTGATTCATGGTCTGTTAATTCTTTGGGCACTAATTCAGTATCTTGTGAGCTTTGTGGCGTTGCAGGTCATGCAGGTGCTGAATGCCAAGTGGGAGATGGACTAGTGATCCAAAGTTAGCCTGAACACCTTAATGCAGTTGGAAACCTCATGAATAACCCCTATTCCAACTACTACAACCCTGGCTGGCGCAACCACCCGAACTTTTCCTACCGTACCACGCAGCCACTTCAACCAGGGAAAGCGCCACCACAAGCACAACCTCAACAAGGGAACTTCAGGCCGCCACAACAAGAAAATTATAGGCAGCCACCTGGGTTCCAACAGAGAAATTACAACCCTCCCCCTCAACAAGCGAATTACAATCCTCCTCAAAGACCGGCCCAAGACTCTCAACTGAGTAAGCAATTAGAAGGGCTAACTGACATGATGAAATTAATGATGACCAAGATGGATTCCTTGGAGACGCACAACAAGATGTTGGAGAGCCAGCTTGCACAACAGGCCAGCTCGTCAGCACGAGCGCCAGGGAAGCTTCCATCACAGCCAGAAGTTAACCCTAGGGAGCAGTGCAATGCAATCTCCACTCGGAGCGGCAAGTAACTCAAAGACCCACCAATGCCGACCAATGAAACAAGGGATGATGAGACACTGAACCCTGAGGAGCCACACGCGAATTCAACACCGGCGGAGCCTGAACGAACAGAGGAAGAGCAACCCTATGTTGGGCCGCCGGCCTATAAGCCGCCGATACCTTTCCCTCAGAGGCTTGTCAAAGCCAAGATAGACAAGCAATTCAATAAATTTCTGGAAATTTTGAAAAAAATATATATTAACATTCCCTTTGTTGATGCCCTTTCGCAGATGCCGACCTATGCGAAGTTCCTGAAGGATATTCTCTCAAATAAGAGGAAGCTAGAAGACCAAGGCACTGTGGCTCTTACTGAAGAGTGCAGTGCGATTTTGCAGAACAAGCTTCCACAAAAACTCAAAGACCCTGGCAGCTTTTCCATTCCATGCCAGATAGGAGAGATGACCTTTTGAAGAGTACTGTGCGATTTAGGGGCGAGTGTTAGCATCATGTCGTTATCCTTGTGTAGAAAGCTGTATCTGGGTGAATTGAAGTCAACAAATATTTCTCTGCAGTTGGCTGACAGATCAGTTAGGAGTCCCGTTGGCATTTTAGAGGATGTACCTATTAAAGTGGGGGATTATTTTGTTCCTGCAGACTTTGTTGTATTAGACATCGATGAGGATGACAGGCTTCCTATTATTTTAGGAAGGCCTTTTCTTGCTACAGATGGTGTCGTCATCGATGTTAAAAACGGAAAACTGGCTTTAAATATCGGTGACAATATTATTCAATTTGATCTGTCTAACTCTCTCAAGAAACCTTCTTTTGCAGGTGCATGTCACAGCGTTGATTTGCTTGAATACTCTAGAAATTCTGTAGTAAATGAACGTCGCATCGAACACCAGTTTGAAGGAGATAAGCTTGTTAAAGAAAGGGGAGTTCTCGACCCCTTTGATCCTCCCTGATATTGGTTTCCTGATGACTCTATGGTCGAGCTATTGACTAAAAACTAGCGCTCTTGGGAGGCAATCCAAGTTTTTCTTATTGTTTTCATTTGCTTAGTTGTTATTAGTTTCCTTTTATTTTACCATCGTTGTAGGCTCTCTCTCTCTCTCTCTCTCTCTCTCTCTCTTATTTATCTAGTACTATAGGAGATTTTGCTGTTGAAATACACTGATAGAGCCTTATTTCCGGGATGCAGGTGTGCAACGTGAACTGGGGATTTTTGCAGGATTATTACTGCAGCTTCGTGCACTTCACGGCCAGGTGAACCCGGGGGGGGGGGGGGTTCACCCGTGAAGACATCTGAACCAGAGGGGCACATTTCCGCCGTGTGTTTCATGGGTAGATGAACCCGGTTGAGTTCACCAATGTTTCTAATAGAACACTGCCCGTGTTTACCCTAGACCTCAGCCAGGGTTCGCACGACTTCACGCCGCCGCCGACCTCTCTGCTCCGGATCTCCACTCCCCCGAAGATCTCTCACCTCCGAATCTTCAACAGATCTCCCCTCTTCAAGATCTGCAACTCTGGAGAGGTTCGCACAGCTCTGTTCTGATTCCTACTGTTAGTGTTCCAGCTTTTCCTCTCCGCCGACCCTCCTGTTTCCGCCTCTGCGAGTGGTTGATATTTCTATGCTCGATTGAATTTTTTTTGGCTTCCTGGACTGTCTTCATCGTCCCCGACATTCAAACCTGATGGCACTAAGGCGAAAGGTTCTTGTCTTCTATCGCCACGACCCACAACCTGTATCCGATTCCTCCACTGAGGACGATGATGACTTCGTTTCGCACAAACAGCCTTCGCTTCCACAGACTACACCCGTCAACCAGCCGGCACAGCCGTCTTCTTCTAGAGGCCCGACACGATCGTCTTCCCGGCAGTCCCAGGCCTACGTTTCTCCGCTGAATGATTTCGGCATTGTTTTCAGGAACGCAGAACACCAACAAAACTTCGAACAGCTCCTTCACCGCCAGATACTTAATACCCGCTACCTGGATAGAAACACGCTTATCATTCTAGGACTCATGGACGACGTGGAGTTGATGTACTCTAACATTGGGTGGGAGCAGTTTCTCCGGCTTGCCTTTCCCACATACATCGGAGTCACGCTAGAGTTCCTCAGCTCTTTAGACGTTAAAGCCGCCACAACGGTCGACGAAGATCCTGGGCGCTTGACCTTCTGGATGGGAAACATCGAGCATTGTCTATCTCTTGCTGATCTCCACCATATCTACGGCTTTCTGGAACCTTGCACGCACAATGTCCCGGTGGAATTCAATGAGCAAGCTTTTTGGGCGTCGATCACAAATGAGCACTTTTATTCTGCCAGAGTGGCCAGGGCCTCGAGCATTTGCAACCCGACTATCAGATACGTCCATAGAGTGCTCGCCCATACCATCTTCGGACGTGGGGAGAGCGATGGCATGGTAAGACAGTCTGAGCTATTTTACTTATGGTGCATGCTGCATTCTTTCAGAGTCGATTCAGGATTCTATTTAGCAAAGCAGTTCAGTCATATCGCGCACTGCCGCAAGGGCGCGATCGTCATCGGAGGCCTTATCACGCCGCTGGCTGTTGCCTTGGGAGTCATTCCCTACAGTACACCCGAAGCTCATGGAAACAACCGGCTCGAGATTGAGTCGTGCGTCTCCATGAAACTCATTGTCCGCCGAGGTGACTCTTATTGTATGACGTTCAAGGATAGCTAGTTCTGTTTACCATTGCCAAATCCTGAGCGCACAACTGTGCGCGTTCGAGCGAACTGGCGCATCAAGCCAACCGAAGATCCTCAGCCCGACCTTGTTGATACTGCACCGCCAGCACCCGGCTCATTTTTCTTTGGTGGCGGCTCCTCCTCAGATTCCATGATGCGTGTTCTTCAAGAGATAAGGGAGGAGTAGCTTCAGCAGCGCGAGCTCATCGATCAGATGGATACCTCCATCTCTTCTATACGCCAGGAGCAAGCCTCCCGATGGGAAGCTAATGAGGCTGGGATGCAGCAGCAACACAAGATGCTGGGCTCAATCTGGGAGAAATTATGTATCATGGATGACCGGTTCGCCCTGCTTAATGAAGAAAACATAAGGAACATACCAATCTCTTCAGATGAGGAGGAAGCGCCAGGTCATACTTCTCGCGGTAAGGGCAAGAGCTCTCGAGCTTCCGGCTCTCACTCGCGCAGGAGGCGCTAGCTCCATCCAGACTCGACACCGCCACCTTCTCCTCTCGCATATACGACATTGCATAGAAGACTATGCAATATTCTAGAGCGGGTGAGCTGTCTTGACTCCAGCTTCTTCTTGGTTGTTTGGTTGTAGTTATGTGACTTTATGGCTTTGTTCTGCTACTCTATGATGGATATTTTGATATTGACATTGTATCATATATGCCACTGTTCTTGGGCCTGGTCCACTTCTTCAGGCCCCACTCTCTGCAGTGTATAAGATATATTTGAGCCATTTGCTTTCCATTCTGATATTATGCTTTTCATGCTAAATGATGTGTGAATTTATAAGCTTGCATGTAACTGTTCTGAAGGATATATTGCATAACTTGTGATGAAAAATTTTATTGACTTGTCATGATTGTCTTGTCTGATGATAGTCATGCAAATTTTTGTCTAAAAAATTGAATGCATGATTGGTTGGAATTTATCAAGACATGTTGAATGTAGTACTTGTTAGAAATTTACTTAATAGTCATGTCCATATGTTCTTTGAATTAGAAATTTTCTAAACGGATTGATTTTATGATGTTCATATAGTGGGTCAAACATTTTCATGATTCTTCAATTGATTTTGGTTTGCAATTTACATTCGATTCATATTATGATGCATAATCTCTTTTCAAACTTTGAATTCCTTTCTAGTATTGGGGAAACACTGCATCTGTTAAAATGCAAGGATATGTTAATCTTTGATATTTAGCATAAAAAAAAAAATTTCTCAAACTTAGATTCCTCTACTTGGCACTGCGAAAAATTGGCAGTGGTACCGAAGGACATGAGTTGAAATCTAAGAAATGTGAATTGAAAATTCAATAAAAAGACTCCTCTACTTGGCATTGCGAAAAATTGGCAATGGTACCTAAGGATATGAGTTGAAGTCTAGTGCAATAATCAGTATCTTATATCCTGAATGAGACATTTGAGTTAACCCCAATATTATGAATTGGAAGGATAAGAATGAAATGAGTGTTGTGTTTGCTTGATTGAATCTCATGTTTACTGCTTTCAGAATCGTTTGATATCTAGAAACTGTGGGACCAAACTGGTGAATGCTTAAGACTCTCCTTTTAGTTGATTTCTTCTGATTAGATCTTGGATTGCTAAAAAGTATTTTTCCAAACTCGGGTGCGAACTTCAACACAAAAGATTATTCTTATACCAAGCATGTATTTCAACTTATTTTATTGCTTAAGGACAAGCAAAGATTTAAGTCGAGGAGTATTTGACTCCAAAATAAAAAAACTTTACAAATAAAACTATAACAACAAAACATCTACTTAGCACTAAAAAATAATTTAAATAAGTAAAACAAAATTAAACACAAGTAAGCATAGATTTTCATGTGCCTTTTCCTTTACTTCTCAACCATTTGCACAACACACTTACGATCAAAATTAAACACACTTGTTCATTCAAAAATAATTTAAAAGTGATATTGACACCATGCATTTTAGTAGTGATTTTTACTATTATTCCATGATGAATTTAGGCCTATTTTAATGATTTCACACTCCTTTAAGACTTAATTAGTTAAAAACTTCAGAATCTTTACTTTTCGTCTGTCTTATTGAATTTCAGGTAAAATCACACAATTTTGAGGTCTTTTTGAAGAATCTAAAAGTATGGGGTGATTCCTTATGAGAAGACGAAGCTGCCCGTAAAATTTGGGCTCAATCGGAGCCTTATCTAGACTTCACGGCCAGGTGAACCCCACGGGGTTCACCCGTGATCTTGCCGAAGGAAGGATTTCAGCGCGCGCGTCACTGCCTGGTGAACCCGACGGGGTTCACCGATGATGTCAAAGTTTTTGAAAGCTGCCGCACACTTCACTGGTAGGTGAACCCCATGGGGTTCACCCGTGATCTCATCTGGAGATATCTGCACAGAAGTATGTCGAGGCTTTCACCGGTAGTTATTGTTGGGGTATGCCCTTAAGGCTAATGTTTGAGGCCTTGGGATTATATCAGTATCATGTATAAACTCAATGTTTATAAAGGCAATGGTTGTTATTCAGGTTGTTACATTATCTGCTGCAATATGTATACTTCTGAATAATGTCTCAATGCTGTTCAGCTTGGCTGACATGTAGTTTTGTCCTTAGTCGAGATATCTTGGTGAACATGAGACAGCCTTGATATGATTGAGACTAATATGTGTTCTAATCTTATAGGATGCTTCGAGCATGGAATAAGATGTAGACTCATGGGTACATTGGATGTACTGGACAGACCCTACTTAGGATATTCAATTGCTTGTCACAATGTGAATAATCCTTATATGCAAACAAGTGGCATATTTCCTCTGACTTGAGATCACTTGTGATTCTAAATGATGATTGGCATTGTTTTGAGGTAGTTCAATATCATTTGAAACATAATGGTTATAGACTATCTTGGATAATGAGCATGAGTCATGTTAGGGCGCTAGTGATAGATATAGGATTGCCGTCTCCTTGGAAGGAGTGTGATGTTCTATAGGGGCCCCCTGTATGAGATGATTGAGAAAGTGTATGGCCATACCCAGATGACTATGTTCATCTGATCTAATCATTCTCATCATATTGGAATCACAGGCTTGACACGCTTGTCCAATAAGAACATCCAGTGGCAAAGGAAACATGTATGCCTAGTGAAGTGGATTCACACTTGTGCTGTGGTTTGGGTGTAGTCTTGGAAGACTCTTTCCTTTATATCGGGAGACAGTGATGTGTTGCTAGATACCCCTCACTGATCGTGATAACGTAAGTTATCGTTACCGACATTTAATGGAAACCCTTAGGGTCGCACAATTTGATGATATGGCTTACTTGAGTCAGATCGTGTGGACTGAATTGTTTTGATTCAGTTTAAAGGGATTTAATCTCTGATTGTAAGTGAGATCTGGTCTGATCATGTTTGATTGATTAGGGCTTGAGATCGGTAAGCTTCGATCGAGAGAATTGATGCTAGATCGGTGAGATCAAGAGCATCAAGAGATGAACGGTTAGATCTTGAACCATTTGGTTCAGTAAGATCTAGACCATGGCTTGGGCTGATTTGATTTGGTCTTTGAACCAAATTGAAATGGATCGAATTGGCTTGAACCGGTTCACATGTTTGAACGCTTGGTTCAAAGCTTGAAGGCGTTTTGGTCGGTTTTGAGATCATGGGCGCATGGCTTCATGACTTTCTATTTTTGGAAAGTCATTAACGCCACTTCCTCTCAACGCCTAAACGCTTGCCTCTTCTCGATGCCCCCTCTCTCGTGTGTGATTCTTCACGCCTTGGAGAGCATTCGGACAAGCCAAGGAACAAGGAGATCTCATCCCTTCAAGCGATTAGGACACTTAGAGATCCTTGCTAGCACAAGGAGCGACAAGAAGAAAGCTTCTCTCATCTTGTGTGCGGTGCCTTTGGAGAAGAAGCACTCGCATCTTTGCTTCCAAGTCGCCATCCTTGCAATGGTAATGGTATGAATCCCTTTCGCTCTATACAAGCCTTAAGAGTTGATTATATGACATGCATATCGATTTTCTATGAAACCCTAGCTTCCGCATGTATGATCCTTGTTATGCGCCTATTAGGGTTTCTATACCCTGTTTAGGGGACACTTTCAATTGGTATCAGAGCATAAGTTCATTGTATGTTCATATGATTGCTTTTGTGATCCTTGTTTGCGCTTATGATAAGATCTAAGGTTATCATCATGCGAAAATACTAGATGTATGTTCATTACTTGTGGCGCATGTATGATGTTTATTGTTGGCGCAAGTAGATGTCTTTGTCAAAACTTAACTTCTTGCGCGCTCCATTTAGATCTATAAGCGCCTGCTTTAAAAACTTAGACGGGTTATTAGGGTTGAAGTCATCAATCGAGTCTAGACCCAACAGTCTGATCAGACTATCTGACAGCCTAGATGGGTCGACCAGATGGCACCTATGCGCGAGCATGAGGTGGCTATAGGTCGACTGCAGACAGGCGTGTAGCGATGTCTGGTTGAGACAACCAGTGAACGCTCATGAGTTAGGCCCGGGGTCACACCCGCTTGCCAGAACTCATGAGGGTCGTTCAGCCCAGCGCATGCATGGTTGACCATTAGGTCGACTCAAGTCAGTTAGGACTTGGTGCATGCAAGGGCAGTGGGTCTGACTAGGTCTGATGAGTGGATCCCTATTAATGGACCGTTGTTAGGTAGTAGGGCACATAAGGAAATAAAATTGATGCCATGGGGTTTTTTCGAAATTTTATTTTCTTGTTTTTGGATCACATGTTGCTTGTATACCATGTTTGGTGTTTATTTAATCTTATGTGGGCTGCCCTATTTAATGTGTGCTGTGCTGGGGCCTGCGTGCCTGGATTATTATTTGTAAATTATTATTGTGATCTGCGCATCACATTTTAATTAATTTATAAAGTGTAATTGACCTGCGTGTCAATCATGTCTAGATAGATTAAATTGTATTTTAATCAGACATGAGCACAGAGCACACTTGGCAGAGGCGCATGCAGCAAGTGGCTTCACCAGTGGGAGGTCTAGGGTTCGACTCTAGGACAGGCACATTTTACCTGGTGGGCGCACCTGAGCTGCAGTGGGCGCTTGGGCCCGGGTTGGGCCAGAGGAAATGCAAAAGACCCAAGAAGAGCTCAAGTGAAGACTAAAGTTAATTAAGGTCTTACTTAGGCTTAATGGGCTTTTACCACATAAGATCATCATGCTTTTAATTTACTGTTTCAGTAATTTAGTAACTGCATGATTTGTTCTTCTGCTATCACCATAGGATTTGAATGATAGTAAGAAGATAAAAGGACCGTTAAAATCCAACGTTAAATATCAAGCACGTAAGCCTTCTGACGCGAAACCTCACTGTTCTGACTATCGTTGGGGCCGTGTTGTACCCACTCAGTGGGCATGCCCATCTATCTTCAGACGGTGTGTGATTACACCTGCGTGTTACAGAGAAGGGATTTATCGCTTCTTGTTGCTCAGCATAGCACGTGGTGGTCCAAGGAGTAGGTCGGGTCAGCTTGACCATGTAGGCTACATATTGAGCATATGGTAGCTATATGGAGGCAGCCATCTGTGGGATCAGAGACTGTGTTGTACCAACTCAGTTGGCACAGTCTGCTGGATTGCCCAGATGAAGGGGAATCGCACTGGTTGGCGATTGGCAAGGAATGCCTACCAGAGATTAGTGCTTGTACTCTCTGTGCATCTTATCTCGCCTGAGCGGGACGCGGAGACCAAGTATGAAATCTGGATCTCATCTCACTAAAAGAGTTTTACTCTTTCGGGCTGTTTTGCTGGATTTTTCAGCCAGATAAAATAGTGAGAAAAGAATCATTCTTAAGTCCTGAATTGATTCTAACATTGATACTGACCTTGCTGTTCTTGCATTGTTGTAGATTACTGCAGCAACGAACACCACAGCCTTCAATGTGCGATCCCTACTGGAAAGGGAGAAGTTTGCTGGGCCAAACTTCTCAGACTGGTACGGACACCTTAAGATTGTTCTTAAGGCTGAGAGGAAACTGTATGTCCTCGAGACGGCTATACCGCCTCAACCCGCTGCGAACGCCGCAAGGGCGGTTCGGGAAGCTTATGAAAAGCATGTCAATGATAGCATTGACGTCGCTTGCCTTATGCTAGCGTCTATGACGCCACAGCTGCAACGTCAGCATGAGGATTTATCTGCTATAGAAATTATAGCAAACCTCAAGATGCTGTATGCTGCACAGGCAAGGACTGAACGCTATAATTTGACGAAACTTTTCTTTCAGAGCAAACTGACTGAAGGGAGTCCAGTTGGAGCTCATGTACTCAAGATGATTGGGTACAAGGAGGCTCTAGAGAAACTGGGACATACCATCAATCAGGAGCTTGTTGTAGATATCATCCTGCAGTCTCTCCCGGCCTCTTTCGATCCATTCATTATTAATTTTAATATGAACAAGATCGACTGTACGCCAGCAGAGTTACTGAATATGCTCTTGACAACTGAGCAGACTCAGTCTCGTGAGAAGGGAACGCCTTCATCCTCTGTCCTCATGGTTCCTTCTAGGAACAAGAAGAAGGGGAAGAAGGGCAAAGCCCCTGTCAAGAGCTACAACAAGGCTCTGAAGCAAAAAGTAAAGCGGTCGAAGGAATACAGATGTTTCCATTGTGGCCAGCTGGGTCACTAGAAAAAGGACTGTAAAGCGCTCCAAGGAGATAAGAAGGGAAGCAACTCTTTCGCTTCTGGCTCAGGTATTTTCGTGACTGAAGTCATGGTTTCTTCTTCTATTTCATGGGTGTTAGACACTGCATGTGGAGTTCACATTTGTTCAAATGTACAGGAACTCAAGAGAAGAAGACAGGTGGGACAGCATGAGGTGGACCTACAAGTTGGAAACGGGGCACGGGTTGCTGCTGTTGCTGTAGAAGTTTATTACATCTCTTTACCATCTGGTCTTGTATTAGAACTGGACAATTGTTATTTTGTACCAAGCATAACCAAGAATATTATCTCTATTCCTGCTCTTGTCAGGAAAGGGTTTTCCTTTGAATGCAAGATTTCAAAGTGTTGCATTTCTTTAGATAATATTGTTTATGCTACTGGGTCAATTAACAATGGGTTATTCATGTTGGACATGGAATGTTCTATACAACAGATTGATAATAAGAAAGCCAAGTATGCTGATGACAGCACCTTGCTATGGCATAGTCGTTTAGGCCATATTAACAAGAAGCGCATTAAGCGGTTGCATGATCATGGACTGCTGGGATCATTCTCCTATGAGGAGCTTGATACATGCAAAGCTTGTTTAATGGGTAAAATGACGAAAGCTCCTTTTCTTAATAAAGGTCAAAGGGCTTCAAGTTTACTTGACCTCATTCACAGTGATGTGTGTGGGCCATTTAGTAAACATGCCAGAGGTGGCTATTCATACTTCATTACCTTTACTGATGATTTCAGTAGGTATGGTTATGTCTATCTTATGAGACATAAGAGTGAATCTTTTGACAAGTTCAAAGAGTTCAAGAATGAAGTACAAAATCAGCTAGGCCGAAATATCAAGGCACTTCGCTCAGATCGAGGTGGAGAATACTTGAGTCATGAGTTTACTGACTATCTGAAGGAGTGTGGGATTATCTCACAGCTCACTCCGCCAGGAACACCGCAATGGAATGGTGTGTCCGAGAGGAGAAATAGAACATTACTGGATATGGTTCGTTCTATGATGAGTCAGGGTACTCTACCTTACTCCTTTTGGGGATTTGCACTGGAAACAGCTGCAAAGGTACTAAACCGAGTGCCATCCAAGGCCGTTTCAAAGACTCCATATGAGTTATGGTATGGGAAACAGCCGAGCTTGACATTTATTAAGATCTGGGGTTGCGAGGCTTATGTCAAAAAGCTCGCCTCTGGGAAACTAGAGAGCAGATCTGAGAAATGTATCTTTGTCGGTTACCCTAAGGAAACAAAGGGTTATTATTTCTACGATCCCAAAGAGAACAAAGTAATTATTGCTCGGATGGCTATATTTCTTGAGAAAGAATTTCTTCTGCAAGAAGCCAGTGGGAGAGAAATAAAGCTGGATGAGAATCCAGAAGAAGGACAAAGTAGTCAAGCACAGTTGGATGAGCCTGAGCCAGTAGATCAGGTTACTGAACAACCTGAGGCTCAGATAACACGGGAACCGCGAAGATCGGGAAGGATCCGTCGACAGCCTGAGCGCTATGACGGAGTCTACATCATTGATGATGAACCCCTCACTTATGCGGATGCGGTCAGTGGACCGGAATCAGCGAGATGGCTTGAAGCTATGCGAGCCGAGATGGACTCCATGTCAGATAACCAAGTATGGGATTTGGTTGATCCGCCTCCGGGAGTAATCCCTATAGGCTGTAAATGGATCTTCAAGAAGAAGATGGACATGGATGGTAATGTAGTTACCTATAAAGGCAGGCTAGTTGCGAAAGGTTTCAAACAAATCTACGGGATAGATTATGATGAAACTTTCTCTCCTGTAGCCATGTTCAAGTCTATTCGGATTATTCTCGAGATAGCGGCATATTATGATTATGAGATCTGGCAGATGGATGTGAAAACCGCTTTCCTTAATGGAAAATTAGAAGAGGATGTGTATATGACACAACCTGAAGGTTTCACTAATCCATCGGATCGTCATAAAATATGCAAATTAAAGAAGTCCATTTATGGACTTAAACAAGCATCAAGAAGCTGGAATATTCGTTTTGATGAATCAATCTGTGAATTTGGTTTCATCAAGAATGAAGATGACCCATGTGTATATAAGAGGTTTAGTGGGAGCGTGATTACTTTCCTAGTCCTCTACGTCGATGATATCTTAATCATTGGAAACGATATTCCTGAACTACATGCTGTCAAAGCATGGTTAAGAAAATGTTTCCAGATGAAAGATTTAGGAGAAGCAGCCTATGTATTAGGTGTGAAGATCTACAGAGATAGATCTAAGAGGCTTCTCGGGCTGTGCCAGAGTACTTACATCGATAAAGTCCTGGAGAGATTCCATTTAGAAAATTCTAAAAGAGGATATCTTCCAGTCAGACATGGTCTGAATCTTTCAAAGAGTCAGTGTCCACAAACACAGACTGAGAAAGATGAAATGGACAATACGCCTTATGCTTCGGCTATTGGATCCATTATGTATGCGATGTTGTGTACTCGCCCAGACGTTGCTTACGGGTTAAGCGTGACCAGTCGATTCCAAAGTAATCCAGGGAAGGCACACTGGATTGCGGTCAAGAACATTTTGAAATATCTTCGGAGGACCAAAGATATGTTCTTGATATATGGAGGTTAGGAAGAACTCAGTATTGAAGGATATACTGACGCTTCGTTCCAATCTGACCAGGATGATTTCCGATCGCAATCAGGCTATGTTTTTAGCTTGAATGGAGGAGCAGTGGTGTGGAAAAGTTTCAAACAGTCAATTGTTGCTGATTCCACAACAGAAGCCGAGTATGTTGCAGCCTCAGAAGCATCTAAGGAGGCAGTGTGGATTCGTAAGTTCGTTCAGGAACTTGGTGTTGTTCCTTCGAGTGCAGATCCTTTGGTTATCTTCTGTGATAACACTGGAGCAATAGCACAAGCAAAGGAACCACGGTCGCACCAGAAGTCCAAGCACATACAGAGAAGGTTTCACTTGATCCGGGAGATCATTGATCGTGGCGAGATCAAAGTCTGCAAGGTTCATACAGATGACAATCTAGCAGACCCGCTTACAAAGCCTCTGGCGCAGCAGAAGCATGAGAAGCACTGTAATAATATGGGTTTGAGATTTCTCAACCATTAGATTAAGTGCAAGTGGGAGATTGTTGGGGTATGCCCTTAAGGCTAATGTTTGAGGCCTTGGGATTATATCAGTATCATGTATAAACTCAATGTTTATAAAGGCAATGGTTGTTATTCAGGTTGTTACATTATCTGCTGCAATATGTATACTTCTGAATAATGTCTCAATGCTGTTCAGCTTGGCTGACATGCAGTTTTGTCCTTAGTCGAGATATCTTGGTGAACATGAGACAGCCTTGATATGATTGAGACTAATATGTGTTCTAATCTTATAGGATGCTTCGAGCATGGAATAAGATGTAGACTCATGGGTACATTGGATGTACTGGACAGACCCTACTTAGGATATTCAATTGCTTGTCACAATGTGAATAATCCTTATATGCAAACAAGTGGCATATTTCCTCTGACTTGAGATCACTTGTGATTCTAAATGATGATTGGCATTGTTTTGAGGTAGTTCAATATCATTTGAAACATAATGGTTATAGACTATCTTGGATAATGAGCATGAGTCATGTTAGGGCGCTAGTGATAGATATAGGATTGCCGTCTCCTTGGAAGGAGTGTGATGTTCTATAGGGGCCCCCTGTATGAGATGATTGAGAAAGTGTATGGCCATACCCAGATGACTATGTTCATCTGATCTAATCATTCTCATCATATTGGAATCACAGGCTTGACACGCTTGTCCAATAAGAACATCCAGTGGCAAAGGAAACATGTATGCCTAGTGAAGTGGATTCACACTTGTGCTGTGGTTTGGGTGTAGTCTTGGAAGACTCTTTCCTTTATATCGGGAGACAGTGATGTGTTGCTAGATACCCCTCACTGATCGTGATAACGTAAGTTATCGTTACCGACATTTAATGGAAACCCTTAGGGTCGCACAATTTGATGATATGGCTTACTTGAGTCAGATCGTGTGGACTGAATTGTTTTGATTCAGTTTAAAGGGATTTAATCTCTGATTGTAAGTGAGATCTGGTCTGATCATGTTTGATTGATTAGGGCTTGAGATCGGTAAGCTTCGATCGAGAGAATTGATGCTAGATCGGTGAGATCAAGAGCATCAAGAGATGAACGGTTAGATCTTGAACCATTTGGTTCAGTAAGATCTAGACCATGGCTTGGGCTGATTTGATTTGGTCTTTGAACCAAATTGAAATGGATCGAATTGGCTTGAACCGGTTCACATGTTTGAACGCTTGGTTCAAAGCTTGAAGGCGTTTTGGTCGGTTTTGAGATCATGGGCGCATGGCTTCATGACTTTCTATTTTTGGAAAGTCATTAACGCCACTTCCTCTCAACGCCTAAACGCTTGCCTCTTCTCGACGCCCCCTCTCTCGTGTGTGATTCTTCACGCCTTGGAGAGCATTCGGACAAGCCAAGGAACAAGGAGATCTCATCCCTTCAAGCGATTAGGACACTTAGAGATCCTTGCTAGCACAAGGAGCGACAAGAAGAAAGCTTCTCTCATCTTGTGTGCGGTGCCTTTGGAGAAGAAGCACTCGCATCTTTGCTTCCAAGTCGCCATCCTTGCAATGGCAATGGTATGAATCCCTTTCGCTCTATACAAGCCTTAAGAGTTGATTATATGACATGCATATCGATTTTCTATGAAACCCTAGCTTCCGCATGTATGATCCTTGTTATGCGCCTATTAGGGTTTCTTCCCCTTGTTTTTGGGGACCTTTCAGTTATTTCACAACAAAACAGCTCCGAGCACTTCACCACCTGGTGAACCCCGCGGGGTTCACCCGTGAAGTAGACAGATCAACTCGACACCCTCTCGGTTTTCCTTCTATTTTGAACCCGATTCAAGTCCAAATTTAGCAAGTGATGACTTTTTGGAAAGCTAACTCGAAGACAAACAAAAAGGATATAAAAGCCCCAAATTTCGTGACTAAAGAGGAGGCAATCGGGCGATGAAGCGGCTAGGGCGGAAGAACACGGCGATTCGGCGACTTCGAGCGGATTTTTGAAGAATTGATCATCGGAACCTTGCAATCCTGGGTTATTCCATTCAGTTTATCTTCTCCTCCCTCCTAGAAACCTTTTCCTGTAATTTTCCTATGTTTACAGAGAGGATTTTTAGCGATTCAACGATGGTTGTAGCGTAAACTTTGTATCGGGGCTAGGTTGAAGCCCTCTAATGATTTCTGTTTGCAACTCTTGTTTTAATCTTGTTATTTGGATGATATTCTGAGCATATTTCACTAGATGTATTTATTTCTTGATCTTTACTTTGGCCAAGCATCGTCATGTCATAGTTGTTACGGTCCATAACGAAAGTTCGATCGTAACGACCGAACCTCTATGTGAATCTTGTAAAGACGCGACGCGAAAGTGCGTGTTCTTTGCTCGAGGGTTCATAATCTACCACGGAACCCAGTGGGTTTGTCTAGACATGACCCGCCAACATGAGACGACATGAGATTTTGCAGGTTTCAGTTAGATTAATTGTGTTTCGTGTCGTAAAAATATCGACCTGTTTATGACCTACCAAATTTCGTGTCGTGTCGTGTTGGCGAATCAACCCATGTAATCCGTATAATAGATACATTATAGATACAAATACTATATAATATATATAACTTATTTATGATCTGCCAAATTTTGTGTTGTGTTATGTAACATGATTTTGTATTATAGCGTATTATATTGTGTCTTGTGACATGACCTATTTATTAATCGTGTTATTCGTATTATGTTATGTCATATGTGAAATAAGTAGGTCATGTTTGTATTTTGTATATTGACTTGTATACATAAACGGGTCAGTGTTCGTGTTAAGCATAATCGTGTCGCGTGTCAAGTATGACACGACTCATTGTGACACGACTCGTTGTGACACGTGAAATACAAATTGCCAGCCCTAGTCACTGGTGAAGAAAGAGGGGGTCACTGGTGGTGAAGAACTGCTTCTTGGAGGGTGGAAGAATAAGGTAGCGAGGGCATAATGGATGCAAGCTCGGTAGAAAGTGGAGGAAGACAAGTACCAAAAAGGGGAGAAAGGGGGGGGGGGGTGGGGGAGGGAAAGGGAGAACAAAGGTGTTTATGGGGTCCGAAGGGCATTTGAATCGGCGGTGAAGTTGGATAAGGAAGGCAAAGATGATAGCGACACAATGGAGAAGAGAGTGGGGAAACTAATCTTGACGGCGCATGCTCTTGTAGACGTTGCCACATACAAGGAAGAAGATGGTGGTGGGCTCATGTAGGACGACAGGATCGTGCAGCAACAGCAACAAAAAGGGCTTGTGCAGTTGGCAAGAGAACAAAAGGGGTGAGATTTGGGAAAAGCCATAAGTACAACCTGTTTTTGCCCGAATTGGGCAAATTACAAAACAATAGAAAGTGGGGGTATTTTCCCTCCACTTATCCATCATTTAGTGTCCATCCTCGGTAGTAAACAATGAAATTTTAACTTTTCATCCTTTCCACCTTGTTTTATTTTCCCTCCTAGTAAACAAGGTGTAAGTGTTAGGATATAATTTATTTGTACTATTTATTGTATTTATTAGATTATTATGGTTAGGAATCAAGAAATATAATGTTTGAATTATAAAATTATGATATATTTTATGATTTGTGTTCAATCTAGATACCAATCACAAAAAGTATTAATCTACTTTAGGATCATTGTCATATAGAAGATAATGTTGAATTATAACATCTTATGAATTAAATGACAATAATATTTAACTAGACACTGTTTATTGTTTAGGATAACATAATAATATTATATTATTACTACTAATTGGACAAGAACCTATTGAGTCAAATATAAAGATTGAATGGAAAAAAAAAGAAAAAAAAAATAAAGATTGAATGGAGTTTGAATTGAGGATAAGACTTATTAACATAGTGATAATGATCGCTAAGTGATAACAAGACTTGGTTTGAATTAAAAAAAATTTAACTAAAATTTTGAACTAGGTCTAATGGTTTCATATTTAGATAAACAACACCATATAAGATCTCTTTACAATTATTATATCTGTGAGGCCCAGGCGCTGGGCCCAAGCCCAGGCCCAGGCCCAGTCGCCTACCCAAGCCCAGGTGTGGCAGAGGAGGCGGGTCGGGCGCAGATCCGCGGGCAGGCGGAGCTCCATTTGGAACTCACTTACTCGAGTTTCGCTTAGGGCTACAGTGCCCTGGGAGTACGGACGAAACGCGTTCATTTGAACGCGAGCAACGGCGGCGAATGTTCACCTCTTCCCCCCTCTGTCCAGTGCAGCTCCGGCGAGGGTTGCGGTGGCGGCGACGGCTCCTGCAGCTTCCCGGTGGGTTGGGCGCGGTGGTACGGGATGCGGCGGAGCATAGGGGCGGTGACCCCCTTTTCCTTCCACCTCCTTACTCTTCGGCGTCGCCGGTGGGGGAGCCGTGGACGGTCGTCCGCCGAGGTACATTCCTATCTCCTCCCGCTCTAGCTTCGTCCGGCTGGCAGGTTTCTGGTTGGCGAGGTCGAGGTCGCCGACCCTACTTCTTCGTTTCTGCCGTGTTCTCCTCCTTCTCCCTGTTTTTCGACGAGAATGGGTTGGTCCAGCGTGGCTGGAGTTCTTCCCTCTTCCTGGTGACGAGAATGGGTGGGTCCGCCGGCGTCTCCGGCTGCGGGTGCGCTGGTAGTGGCTCCGCCCCCTCCTTTGGTTGGCGTTCGGCGAACAAGGGCGAGTTTGCCCGCGCCACCTGTGGTTCCGGCGAGTTCGGGCTCAGTCAGACTGTGCTCCAGCTACCTTCCTACCACCTCAGTTTTCGTGCGTGTGCCTCTAACGGGTTCCGGAATGGCCGATCAGCTGCCCTCGGCCGGCGTCTTCCTCTCTCCGGCTCCCTGAGCTTCTCGCTCCCGGCCGAGTTGTCTTTCTCGGTTGGCGAATCGTCGCCCCTCTCCGTGCTTCGGTCAAGTACGCCGGCCTTGTGTGATGTTGCCCGGTGTTCGCTGGTTTGTTTGTACCGGACGTCTGCGAGACGTCCCTATTGGCCGAGTGGGTGAGTCTGGCCGCCTGCGTGCAGTCTAGTCGGATTTAGGGCTTGTGCCCCGGTGTCCTGCGTGATGTCATCTACTGCGCAAGTGTGTGCCACCGCCTACGTGCGGTTTGTTTCTTTTCCGGTGTACCGGAGTCGTACGCGCACTACGCCGGCGTCGAGTCTCGGGTGATGTATTTGTGGACTTCAGAGCTGGTTCGTGTGGCGGTCCTTAGTGGGCGCGTGGCAGTCGATGACTTGTCGAGGTGAGCAACCAGATGGCTGCATGGGATAGGCTGAAGAGTACGTCGGGGACGTACTCTTGCCGGTCGCCCTCAGATCTGCGGTTCAGCCGCTTAGCCCCAGCGTGGGCGTGCTTGGGTGCGAGTCAAAGATTGACTCGCTTGTATTTTTTGTTAAAATTTTATTACCCTAATTATGGGCGTGACAAATTATGACTCTAAATTTTATAGCATATTTCTTGCCAAATCTATTGTATTTTTAGGTCATAATCATGCTCTGTTGTTTATTTTTATGCTTTATTTATCAAATATTTCGGAATCTACACTTTTCTTGGTTTTTGATCAATTTCAGGTAAAAAGGCATTATCATGAGTTTTCAAGCAATTTCAATGCATGGACGAGTTCTAATCATCAAAAAGAGTTCACACATCAAATTTCAAGTTAAACCGAGTTTTCTAGCAAAATTATGGTAGTGCCGTAATGAATTTTACGGCCGTAATCTATGAATATGGTATAATCGTAATGATTTTCACGGCAGAGATTTTTTTGGATAATTACGACACTGCCGTAATGCTTTTTACGGTGCCATAATTTCAGTCTAGATTCATACAGAGACTTTCAGAGGATTTTGATGAATTACGGAACCGTCGTAATAATTTTTATGGTGCCGTAAAGTTAGTCGAATTTCACACAGAAACTTTCAAAAACAATTGAGAAGAATACGGCACTACCGTGACGAATTTCACTGTGCCGCAATTGTGGGTTGTTTTACTACAGAAACTTCTGAAGTGATTACGGCACTATCGTAACGTTCTTCACGGTACCATAATGTTCAACCCAGTTGCCCGATTCTTCCACTCGAAACTTAAAAAGATGATTTCTCGAGATTTAGGGCTAGGGATGGCAACGGGTCGGGTACCTGCATTTTTTGCACTACCCATAACCGAACCCGACTAACTACCCGATTATCTACCGGATTTTTTTCTAACACTGCTACCCAAACCCGACCCTGAATACAATTTTACTACCCGTATACTACCCAAACCCTATAAATACTCAATTTACATATAAGCACCTTGAATAATTTGTATACCCATTTACATATACGGGTCGGGTTTAATGGGTACCCGCTAGACCCGACCCGATTATTATATATGACATAATTGTTTCAGGCTTTCAGCTTAATAAATATATTTATAAAAAAAATAAACTGCAAAATTTTATAGCAAGTTCGACGATATATATAGCAAGTTCGACAATAATTATTGTCGAACATACTATATATATCGTCGAACTAGTTCTTTTATAGCAAGTTCGACAATATATATAGCAAGTTCAACAATAATTATTGTCAAACTTGCTATATATATCGTAGAACTGGTTCAAACATAACCAAGTTCGACGATATATATAGCAAGTTCGACAATAATTATCGTCGAACTTGTTATATATATCATTTATAGTAAGTTCGACGATATATATAACAAGTTCGACAATATAATTATTGTCGAACTTGTTATATATATCGTCGAACTTGTTCAAACATAACCAAGTTCGACGATATATATAGCAAGTTCGACAATAATTATTGTCGAACTTGCTATATATATCGTAGAACTTAATATAAAAGAACCAGTTCGATGATATATATAGCAAGTTCGACAATAATTATTGTCAAACTTGCTATATATATCGTCGAACTGGTTCTTCTATAGCAAGTTCGACGAGTTCGACAATAATTATTGTCGAACTTGCTATATATATCGTCGAACTTGGTTATGTTTGAACCAGTTCAACAATATATATAGCAAGTTCAACAATATATATAATCGGGTTCGGGTAGTGGATATCCGGACTATACTATCCGAACCCGACTCGGGTAGCATTTTCATTACCCATACCCAAACCGATTAATAACTACCTGATTACCTATAATCGGGTTCGGATAGCGCGGGTACCTGCTAAAATTGTACCCAACTTCCATCCCTATTTAGGTCACCAATTGAAGATCCAAAAAAAGGGAAAGGCTCAGCATTAGCAAGCAGAGATTTTCGAAGCAAAAGCACTAATTTTCATCAACTCAACATGGAGAATTTGAGAAAATCGCTGCCTCTCTAGGGTTCATCGCCGTTCAGCGTACAGACCACTTCCGGCCATGAAATTTGAAAGGAAGCTTCGCCTGAGGAAGGAGAACACACCACAGAAGTTTCAGAGTGAAAGGAGATCGATCAAGAGAGAAATCAACAAAAACATGGTCGTTTGCACTGTTCATCGCGATTCTGGAGCAAATTACGGGCTGTAATTTTCATTACAGCCCTGTTTTGTAACTTTTACTCTTTTCTTTCGATTTCTGATCAATCTAAACCATGTTTTATTATAATCTTTCAATCATGCTAGCTTAAACCTTCTTTTGGGACAAAGGGTGTAATCCCCTTATTATCCTAATGACTAAATGATTTTTATTCAATCAAGATATTTTTGGTATGGTAATTTTACTTAAGAGATTAATGCCTTTAATCTTTTCTGGTTTCACTCATTGACATGTGTTAGAGTTTTGTGATATGACTGAAAAGTGATTTACAAAACTTGGAACCCTAAAATTGAGATTTAGGAACTTATCGTAAGAAATTAGGTTTGTTCTTATTTCTTGATTTTGTAGTTTAATTCTTGTTAATGTTTTGATCTAGGAATTATTATTGTTTTAGACATGAAAATATGCTAGAGATAGATATTGGATTATTTGAAAACCTTAAGTAAAACTTGTGAAACTAAGGTATGAGAATACTTAGTTTTGCTTGAGATCCTAACATTGAGATGAAATGCACGAGAGTGATTCTTAATCTCTCTGTTAAAGTTTACTTATATTAAACATAGAATAGATCTTGCACGAGAGTGAGGATTTTCTTTATAAATTGATTGCGCGAGAGCGAGTTAATTTCTTTATTAAGTAAACTTCATCTTTACCATAACAAAAATAGATTGATGCACACTTAATTATATCTAGTCATAGATATTAAGGTGGATGAACCCCTAGTCCCAATTCTTTCTCTCTAATTTTCCATATACCGTTCGACCGATTATTTTCAGCATAATCGATTTGCTTAGCTAGTGAGAAATCAATTCATTGGTACTTAACAACAAGGTCTCTGTGGTTCGATATCTTAATTATTACTTCGAATATCTGAGCACTTACGGACACAACAAGTTTTTGGCGCCATTTGCCGGGGACCTTGGTTTTGTTAATATTGATATAATTGATAGAATTGCTAGACTAAGCTTTGTTATTATTTTCTGTGATATTATCTGCTTTTTCTTATTTTCTGCAAATTCTGAATTTATTTGATCTTCTACTTGTTTATGCGCAGGACTCTTAGATCAGGACCACTAGTTCCTTTTGATCCTGAAATTAATAAAAGAGAAGAAGAACCAATCATGGTTGAAAGGAGAACACTTAGAGATTATGCAGCCCCGAATACACAGGGAATTCGCTCCAGTATAATTAGGCCAGCAATTGACGCAAATAATTTAGAGATTGAACCAGCTTTCCTATTAATGATCCAGTAGAACCAATTTGGAGGATCTCCTCTAGGAGATCCTAATCAACACTTATCTCTTTTTCTTGAATTTTGTGATACTATAAAAATTAATGGTGTATCTGATGATGCTCTTAGACTGAGATTGTTTCCTTTTTCCCTTAGGGACCGAGCGAAAGCCTGGCTACATTCACATCCCACTGGAACATTCACCACTTGGGAACAACTGTCGAATGCCTTTTTGTTGAAGTACTTTCCACCCAGTAAAATGATTCAGTTGAGAAACCAAATCACAAGCTTTGCACAGAGGGATAGCGAATCACTTAGTGAAGCATGGGAGCGCTTCAATAAGTTACAACGGAAGTGCCCTCACCATGGATAAGAAGATTGGGTTTTAATTCAAACTTTTTATAATGGCTTACTCTATAACACTCGTTTAACTGTTGATGCTGCTGCAGGAGGAGCACTGATGAAGAAGACTGTTGAAGATGCCTATGCACTGATTGAAAAGATGACTTTAAATCACAACCAATGGACTGTTGAGTGAGGAGTGCTGTATCATCCTCCTCATGGTAAGAATGATAGTGATGGTTGGCGGTCTGTGGCAGAAAAGGTAGATTCTTTATGTAATCGATTTGATTCTTTTCAGATGCAAATTGCTGTAGTTTCTTCTGTTACTTGTGAAGTATGTGGGAACCATGGGCACTATGCTGAAGAGTGTAAGGTTATTGTTGATCAGGGTAGTGAGCAAGTTAATGCAGTAGAGGGTTATAATCAAAGTAGAAATAATGACCTTTATTCTAATGCCTACAACCCTGGTTGGAGGAACCATCCTAACTTATCTTGGAGGAGTAACAATCATGCTAGTGGACAGAATGAAAATAGAGGGTACCAACAGACACAACAAAATCAGAGTCAAACCCAAAAATCTAGTTTAGAGGACATGTTTGAAAAATTCATGGGTGCCCAGATGAGAAAAAAATGAAGAGGTTACAAAGAGCCTTAAGCAAATTAACTCTAGATTGGATGGTGTTGTTGCTCACAATAAGATTTTAGAGACACGGATAGCACAACAATCTAGCACAACTTATAGACCCCTAGGGAAATTACTTGCCAAACCTGAACCTAACCCTAGGGAAGATTGTAATGCTATCACAACTAGGAGTGGAAAACAGTTAGAGGAACCAAGGGGATCACTAGATTATGATGAGGTACAACCTAATATTGAACCTAGCAGTGAACCAGTTTTGGAATCACAACCTGCACATGTGTAGTCCCATCCTAGCACGCCAACTTCTGAGGAGGATGAGCCTTCACAGAATGGTAATTTGCCTTGTGAAGTTGATATTCCTAGACCTAGTTCACCACCACCATATAGGCCATCTATACCATTTCCCCAGAGGATTGTGCAAGCCAAGTTAGATAGGCAATTTGGAAAATTTCTAGATGTTTTGAAAAAGTTGTATATTAATATTCCATTTACTTATGCCTTATCTCAAATGCCTTCATATACAAAATTTTTGAAAGAGATTTTATCCAATAAAAGAAAAATAGAGGACTATGGTACTGTGGCACTAACTGAGGAATGCAGTGCTATTATTCAAAACAAGTTGCCACCGAAATTAAAAGATTCAGGTAGTTTCTGTATTCCTTGTCTGATTGGAAGTGTGGCTTTCGACCGAGCCTTATGTGATTTGGGAGCCAGTGTAAGTCTAATGCCTTTGTCTGTGTGCAGGAAACCAGAAGCGTGTGCTCCTAAACTAACTTCAATATCTTTGCAGCTCGCTGACTGCTCAGTGAAGTATCCTGTAGGTATTCTTGAGGATGTTCCTATCCAAGTTGGTAAGTATTTTGTACCTACTGATTTTATAGTTCTGGAGATGGAAGAAGATGCGAAAATTTCTATTATTCTTGGTAGACCATTCTTAGCAACTGCAGGAGCAATTCTTGATGTAAAGAACGGTAAACTCACTCTAAATATTGGTGATAACAAAATTGAGTTTGATTTGAATGATTCATTGAAGAGATCATATACTAGTTCATGTTGTAGTGTTCACGCTATGGATGATCTGGTTTATAATCTTGGTTTCTTATTTAATGACCCTTCTGATTCTTGTGATGATTCATATGCTGAAGTTCATGATTCTATTTCTTGTTCTGATTCTAGTCCTGATACTCATGATTTATTAGACTGCACTATATTTAATGAAGAGGAGAAAAATTCCAAAAGTAGAACTTAAAGCTTTACCTGATATTCTTCGCTATGAATTTCTTGGTCCTAACTCTACTTACCCTATTATTGTTAATGCTCAATTAAATGAAAGGGAGACTGATTTTCTCTTGAAGGAGTTGAGGGTTCATAGAAAGGTAATTGGGTATACCATTGATGATTTAAAAGGAATTAATCCTTCTTTTGTATGCACAGGATTCATATGGAGGATGAGCACAAACCACATGTGGATTTCCAAAGGAGACTCAACCCATCTATGAAGGAAGTTGTAAAGAAGGAAGTTTTGAAATTGCTTGATGCAGGTATTATCTATCCTATCTCTGATAGTAAATGAGTAAGTCCTGTAGATTGTGTTCCTAAAAATGGGGGGGGGGGGTGTCACAGTTATGAAAAACAAAGATAATGAGTTGATTCCTATTAGAACAATTACTAGTTGACGCATGTGCATAGACTATAGGAAATTAAATGCAGCCACTAGGAAAGACCACTTTCCCTTACCTTTTATTGATCAGATGGTTGAGAGACTCGCAAAGCATTCTTATTTTTATTTTCTTGATGGATATTCTGGATTTTTTTTTCAAATTCTCATTCATTCTGATGATCAAGACAAGACCACCTTTACTTGCCCATAGGGTACTTTTTCATATAGGAGGATGCCTTTTGGATTATGTAATGCACCTGCTACTTTTCAGAGGTATATGATGGCCATATTTTATGAATTTATTGAAGATTTTATGAATGTTTTCATGGATGATTTTTCTGTTTATGGTTTTTCTTTTGATGATTGTTTGGCTAATTTGTCTCGAGTTTTGTAGTGGTGCGAAGAAACTAACTTTGTGCTTAATTGAGAGAAGTGTCATTTCATGGTTAGGCAAGGAATAGTTCTGGGACACCTTATTTTAGAAAGAGGGATAGAAGTCAACAAGGCAAAAGTTGAAGTGATTAAGAAGCTAGCACCACTCACCACAGTTAAGGAGATTAGAAGCTTCTTGGGACATGCAGGATTCTACCGGCGCTTTATCAGGGACTTTTCTAAACTTGCTAAACCACTCACTGATTTACTTTGTAAAGATGCTAAATTCTGTTTTGATGAGAATTGTTTGCTTGCTTTTCAGGAACTAAAGAAAGCCTTAATATCAGCACCTATCATGCAGTCACTTGATTTGGAATTACCTTTTGAGCTTATGTGCGATGCTAGTGATTTTGCTGTAGGAGCAGTTCTAGGTCAAAGAAAGGAAAAGAACCCTTATGTGATTTATTATGCTAGTAAAGCTTTAGATGAGACACAAAGGAATTACACCACAACTGAAAAATAACTTTTAGCTATTGTTTTTTGCTTTTGATAAATTCAAAAGTTGTGGTGTATATTAATCATGCAGCGGTTAAGTATTTGATGCAGAAGAAAGACAGTAAACCGCGTCTACTTAGATGGATTTTGCTTCTACAAGAGTTTGACTTAGAAATCAATGACAAGAAAGGAACTGAAAATTTTGTTGCAGATAATCTTTCGAGGATAATTGTAGAAGATGATAAAGGTGATATAATCAATGATTCCTTTCCTGAGGAACAACTTTTGAGGATTGATCAGATTAAGGCTCCATGGTATGCAGACATAGTGAATTATCTTGTTGCTAATGTTTTTCTTGTTGATTTGACTTATCAAGGCAAGAAAAGATTTTTAGCTGATGTCAAACACTATTTTTGGGATGAGCCTTATGTTTTTAGGAGATGTGCAGATGACATATTTAGGAGATGTATCCCCGAAGAAGAAATCAGGAATATACTATTACAGTGTCATGGATCATCCTATGGAGGGCATGCTAGTACTGAGAAGACTGTTTTTAAAGTATTACAATCTGGATTTTATTGGCCCTCTTTATTTAAAGATGCAAGAGATTTTATATTGTCTTGTGATAGTTGTCAAAGGATGGGGAACATTAACAAGAGGAATGAGATGTCGTTGTCCACAATACTTGAAATTGAAATATTTGATGTTTGGGGGATTGATTTTATGGGACCGTTTCCATCATCTGGAGGTAACAAGTATATACTTGTGGCAGTAGACTATGTTTCCAAATGGGTGGAAGCCATTACTTCTCCTACTAATGATTCTAGGGTTGTGGTTAAGCTGTTTAAAAAGATTATCTTTCCACGATTTGGAATACCACGAGTAGTAATTAGTGATGGAGGGTCTCACTTTATAGAGCGCAAATTTTTAGCTTTGCTTAGAAAGTATGGGATAAATCATAGAATTGCAACACCTTACCATCCCCAAACAAGTGGACAAGTGGAAATATCAAATAGAGAGATTAAAGGAATATTGGAGAAAATAGTGTCAAGAACAAGGAAGGACTGGGCTTTCAAGCTTGATGATGCGCTATGGGCATACCGGTCTGCTTTCAAAACACCGATAGGTATGTCTCCTTTTCAATTTATTTATGGAAAATTATGTCACCTTCCTGTAGAGCTCGAGCATAAGGCGTATTGGGCAATCAAAACACTGAATTTCGACTTGAAGAGCGCGGGTGAAAAATGAAAGTTACAATTGAACGAGCTTGATGAAATTAGACTCTCTACTTACGAAAATGCAAAGATCTATAAAGAGAGGACTAAAAGATGGCATGATCGACACATACTTAGGAAGGAATTCCAATCAGGTGACTTTGTTCTTTTGTTTAATTCTAGGTTGAGACTTTTTCCCTGTAAACTTATATCTCGATGGTCTGGACCTTTTCAGGTTAAGAAGACATATCCATACGGAGCAGTTGACATTTGGAGTTACAAGACGGGGGTATTTAAAGTTAATGGACAAAGATTAAAACATTACTTTCATGAAGAGCAAATTGAAGAAGGAGAGAAATTTTTTACTTGATGAACCACGAGCAAATCCAAGTGCAGAAGGGTCAAACTAATGACCTTTAAATTAGCACTTCTTGGGAGGCAACCCAAACACTTTTTTTTTTGTTTTTTTGTGTGTGTTTGTTTTTGTCTTAATTTATTTTGTTTAGGATTAATTTTTCTTTTTCTCGTTTTTAGCTACGTTTTTTCGGCAATCTCTGAATTTTTGGACAAATTAGGCAGTGCCGTAATGATTTTTACGATACCGTAATTTGTTTGCGGCGCTACCGTAATGAATTTCATCGCCCGTAATTTTGGTCCATTTTCATCCAGAAAGTTTTGAGATTTTACGGCAGTGCCGTGACGATTTTTATGGTACCGTATTTTCGAGCGATTTTTGACCAGAAAGTTTCTAAGTTTTGAGTATTTTATGGCAGTGCCGTGATGCTTGTCACAGTACCGTAAAATTGGAACATTATCTTACAGAAACTTTTGGGATTTTTGAACAAAATACGGTTGTGCCGTAATGATTTTTGTGGTACCGTAATTTCATGACTTTTTTCTGCCGAGAGCTTTTCCGATTTTACGGCACTACCGTAATGTCTTTACAGTACCGTAATTTTACAAGCCCCACGCGAATCTGGTACCGTATTTAGGGTTTTGGCACCGTGTTTTTTGGATTTTCCGCTCGAAATCGCGCCGACCTCTGGTTTTCTTCGATTTTCTTGCTTCCTAATCTCAGGCAACGTTTCCTAACCAATTTCTAGCAATTTTTGCATGAGATTTTGAGCTCGAACAAGCTTAGGGCCTGTTTGGCCCCGCTTTGAAGCTGATTTTAATCAGCTTTTAAGCAGAAAGTAATTAGAAAAACTGTTTGGTAATAAAAAGTAGAAGTAGAAAAAAGCAATAAAAAGTAGAAGTTATGAAAGCTACAATTTGATGCTTTTACAGCTTCTGCTTCTCTAAAAAAGTAATGTACATAATTTTATTTAAAATTTTAGGTATTATTATTTTAAATAATTTAAAATTTTCACATTAAAGGAAAATAAAATATTATATTATTTTAAATAATTTAAAATAATATATTTATTTATTATTTTAAATTTTAACAGCAGTTAAAAAGTTATTAACCAAACATCTTATAAATTTTAACAGTGTAGCACAGTACAGTACAGCACAGTTATAAAGTTATTAACAGTGGGGCCAAACATGCCCTTAGTAGCTGCTCGTCTCCCATGTGTTCGCCCCTGTTAGTTTTCTCTCACCTAAGCTTCGATTGAGCTGCTTCCAGGTCCAGAGAGATTCGAAAAGGGTAGAAGATCATTCCTTAAAGGCTTGGAAGCTCGATTGCAACTCAGAAATCCAGATTTGGAAGCTGATTCCGCCCCTGCGTGAAGTCTGTTCGCCCCTTTGGTAGCAGCACTGTTCACCTCAGTTTTTCTTCAGAACTTCTTTGAGATTTTGCACATTCATCATGCCACCTATGAAGAGAATGGTTTCTAAGAGAAAGGGGGAAGCCCTAGATGAAACTCCACCTCCACCACCAAACCCATACGGCATCATCTTCAAAGACGAAGTGCAGGAACAGAGGTACAGCCATTTGCTTACTAGACGCATTGTCAATACTAAGTATGCTGATACTCGTGCCTTGGATATCTTGGGATTGAAAGAGGATGTATTTTGGATGTTTGACCGGATAGCTACGAGGCAATTCTTTGATATGACTCCACAAACCTATCTACCTCTTGTGCTGGAAATTCTCAGTAGCTTGGAGATGGACTATGACGAGTACACTGATGCTCCAGTCAAGGGAGAGATTAGATTCAGAATGGCCAATGAAGAAAAGAAGCTTACACTTAGGGAGCTCAGGCAGATTTTTCATCTACCGAATGAAGGGCGCACCTAACCACCTATTGGGTTTATTGAAAATGTCTTCTGGAATCAGATCACTTCAAAGACCAGATTTTCACCTTCATTAGCAAGAGCCACAAGCATCTCCAACCCATGCATCAAATACGCCCACCGAGTTTTAGCTCATACCATTTTCGAGCGAGGGGACAACGATGGTATGGTCCGTCATACTGAATTATTTTTTCTTTGGTGCATGCTTCATGAATATTTTGTGGATGTTGCTTTCTTCTTTATGAAACACTTAGACAAGGTAGCAAGGGCTAAGAAGGGCACAATAGTGATAGGAGGATTCCTTACTCCTATAACACTTTATTTAAGAGTTGAGCCCTATGGTATCGAGGTTGCTAGGGGCAATGCCAGGATCGACATTGAATCCTGCATTGCCATGAAAATGATAGTCAGGGACGGAGATACATATTGCTTGATTCTGCAGCCTGGGCTTCCCACTTTGCCATTGCCAAACCTAGGGAGAACCACAGTGGAAAACTAAGAAAATTGGAAGCTATCACTGAGTGATGTTTCTTATGCCACTCTTGCACCTGAGACCTCAGTGTCGCCACCACCTCCTGCTTGGGGTGATGACCCATTTGGGATGGGTATTGATTCTTCACCCTCTAGAGCTGTCGATCCACCACCGGATAGAGCCACCCGATCATCCTCACATCATGCAGCCCCAGATCAAAGTGGATGGCAAAGCTATCAAGACCCAGGATTTCAAGCTCTCTCTACTCAGATATACTGACAGGAACAACTTATGGAGAAGATGATGGGATCTATGGGAAGGATGACGGATACCATGCACCACATTCACAGGGATGTAGAGGAGCTGAGTAATCAAATGGAAGAAATGGGCAACTTTCTTTATGATCACTTTGGATTCCAAGATTCTAGGAGGGGTGGAATTTATGGAGGCTATGAAGGAGAGTGGCACGATGACCCCATTGATGCCACCCCAGCTGAGGAAGATGAAGAGGAGATGAACTCTGATGAGTAGAACTTTGTGAGTATCCTTTTCCATTATCTATTGTTTACTTGTGCTTTATTTGATTAATAATGATTTTATACTCTTGTAGGCAAGGATGACTCCGTCATACTTCTTGTGTCCGCTTGCTACTGATCCTCGATTTTGAATTTTAACTGCTACGTGCTTTCGATCTAGTTGTATTAAGATGATTTGATAACTGTTAAATTTTTTCAATATGGTTGTATTGAGGTTTTTATAATACTCGACTTGCTGTTAATTCGATATGGTTGTATTTGGTATTTTGATATTTGAGATTGATACTCTGAGATATTTGATGATATGTGATGTGTGACTTGGTTAATGTGATGATGAATTTAGTTCTGATTTGGTATTACTGTGATATATGCCTATGTGGTTTGTTCTAACCATGAAAATACTACTGTTATCATGCCAAAATTTTTCTTAATGATAAATTACTATTCATGACAATACTTGAGAATTGGAAATGAATTTAATATGCTGAATTTATTTCTTTGATATAATTTATCTGTTGGAATTTTCCATTAATTAATACATGAAGTTTTGGGTGAATATGTTGTTTGATGAATGAAATTTGAAAGTGAAATAACTCCTTTAAATAAAATGAGCATATGTTGTATAATTTTTGGATTGATATCAATTGATTAAACCTAGTAAATCCTTAAAGTCCATCTTGTTATTTGTTGGGAAGAAAGAATCTGAAATCCAAAAAGAAAAGTGACTCCCCTATTTGGCACTGCGAAAAATTGGCAGTGGTACCTAAAGACATGGGTTGAAGTATAAAAAAGAATAACTCCTCTTCTTGGCATTGTATTTGCAATGGTACCGAAGAATAGAGTTGAAGTTCAATTGAAAAAGTATGTATCTATGTGGGTGCATGCCATGAGAGAGATTCTTTGACATTAACTCCGCTATCTCAAGAAGAATTCTTTCTACTTAAAGAGATATGAGTTCTATTATGTTGGTTATGTGACCAATGTATTCTAAATATGTCACCAGAAGAAAGGTGGTATTCATTTTAGAAAATGTCAAAGATGCATAAAAAAAAAGAGAGAAAAATTTGAGTGGAAAAAGATTTTGAGGCTCCTATTCCTGTAAACAAAGACATCATGGACTCAAAACTTAAACTAGGTAAACTCATGAGATTGAAGTTCTATTTATGCACATTGCAAAATTTTATTTGATTGAGTCATGGATCTTAAAGATTGAATTCGGAGGACAATATATTTATTTGAGATTTAAAATTATTATTTGATGTGAATTTTTCATAAGTAATTGTATCTTAGAAATTTATTCATCAACTGAAAGTTTATTTTCATAATCAGTATTGATTTCTTTATTTGCTTGAGGATAAACAACGTTTGAGCCTTATGTATTTCATAGCATATTTCTTGCTAAATCTATTGTATTTTTAGGTCATAATCATGCTCTGTTATTTATTTTTATGCCTTATTTATCAAATGTTTTGGAATCTACACTTTTCTTGGTTTTTGATCAATTTCAGGTAAAAAAGCATCATTATCATGAGTTTTCAAGCAATTTCAATGCATGGACGAGTTCTAATCATCAAGAAGAGTTCACACATCAAATTTCAAGTTAAACTGATTTTTCTAGCAAAATTACGGTAGTGCTGTAATGAATTTTACGGCGGTAATCTGTGAATATGGTACAACCGTAATGATTTTCACGGGCACATCCCGCAGAGATTTTTTTTGGATAATTACGGCACTGCCGTAATGCTTTTTACGGTGCCGTAATTTCGGTCCAGATTCATACAGAGACTTTTTGAGGATTTTGATGAATTACGGCACTGCTGTAATAATTTTTTATGGTGCCGTAAAGTTAGGCGAATTTCACAGTGCCATAATTGTGGGTCGTTTTACTACAGAAACTTCTGAAGTGATTACGGCACTACCGTAACATTCTTCACATTACCGTAATGTTCAACCCAGTTGCCCGATTCTTCCGCTGAAAACTTAAAAAGATGATTTCTTGAGATTTAGGGCTCCAATTGAAGATCCGAAAAAAGGGGAAGGCTCAGCATTAACAAGCAGAGATTTTTGAAGCAAAAGCACTAATTTTCATCAACTCGACACGGAGAATTTGAGAAAAATCACCGCTGCTCTAGGGTTCATCGCCGTTCAGCGTACAAACCACCTTCGACTATGAAATTTGAAAGGAAGCTTCGCCTGAGGAAGGAGAACACACCACAGAAGTTTGAGAGTAAAAGGCGATCGATCGAGAGAGAAATCAACAAAAATGTGGTCGCCTGCACTATTCCTCGCGATTCTGGAGCAAATTATGGGCTGTAATTTTCATTACAGCCCTGTTTTGTAACTTCTACTCTTCTCTTTCGATTTCTGATCAATCTAAATCATGTTTTATTGTAATCCTTCAATCATGCTAGCTTAAACCTTCTTTTGGGACAAAGGGTGTATTCCCCTTATTGTCTTAATGACTAGATGATTTTTATTCCATCAAGATATTTTTGGTATGGTAATTTTACTTAAGAGATTAATGCCTTTAATCTTTTCTAGTTTCACTCATTGACATCTGTTAGAGTTTTGTGATATGGACTGAAAAATGATTTACAAAACTTGGAACCCTAAAATTGAGATTTAGGAACTTATCGTAAGAAATTAGGTTTGTTCTTATTTCTTGATTTTTGTAGCTTAATTCTTGTTAATGTTTTGATCTAGGAATTATTATTGTTTGTAGACATGAAAATATTGTAGAGATAGATATTGGATTGTTTGAAAACCTTAAGTAAAACTTGTGAAACTAAGGTATGAGAATACTTAGTTTTGCTTGAGATCCTAACATTGAGATGAAATGCACGAGGGTGATTCTTAATCTCTCTGTTAAAGTTTACTTATATTAAACATAGAATAGATTTTGTATGAGAGTGAGGATCGTTCTTTGTAAATTGATTACGCGAGAGCTAGTTAATTTCTTTATTAAGTAAACTTTATCTTTACCATAACAAAAATAGATTGATGCACACTTAATTATATCTAGTCATAGATATTAAGGTAGATGAACCCCTAGTCCCAATTCTTTCTCTCTGATTTTTCGTATATCGTTCGACCGATTATTTTCAACATACTAGATTTGCTTAGCTAGTGAGAAATCAATTCGTTGGTACTTAACAACAAGGTCTCTGTGGTTCGATATGTTAATTATTACTTCGAGTATCCGTGCACTTGCGGACACAACAACAGACTGGTATCAGAGCCCTAGTTTTGCACGTTCCAACTTGTACACCGGCATTGTACACGTGTTGGCAGCAGTGATCATTACGATGATCACATACGTCCACAGCATTGGGATGCTGGTGGTGACTGTCAAATATGGGGGAGCTTCGCTCCAATGATATCGATAGGGTTGGCTTGTTCAACTAGAGCCTCGCGGCTTAGTTTTCTTGTCTCCGTAGTGGAGACATATATTCTATGGGTCATGTTGCTGAAGCGCTTTACTGCAGCTTCTACAGCATCGACTAAGGCCAGGGGTGGTCTGGGGACTGTCGTGCGACGACATGTCCCGAGGGCAGTCGAGTGTGCCTGTGGGATAATGTGGACATCAATCATTGATGCCATAGGACAATCATACCATGACTTGTCCTAGAGAGTAGTTGGTGGTGGTCCAGGGGACAATTGCATGACGATGTGTCCTGGACACTAGCCAATGTCTCGGTGGGATTGTCATGCGATGATGTATCCCAGAGATCGGCCGATGGCGGCCAAATAACTGTTGTGCGATGACACATTCTAAGAACTGTGGGCATTATGACCCGAGGAATATTGTGCGACGATATTTGGGACTCCAGCCAAGAGTGGCCGTGTCACCGTCATGAGATGGCATGCTCACGAGCTAGCACCCTTTTCAAGGGTTTGCTACGTTGAGGAAGTTGAGGACTACCTATGGGGGTATTGGAATTATATTTCCAGAATACCTATGTTCCTGCTGAGGAGTAGGCACATGACTTTATCACATATCTCTCCTGAGATACAAAGCTGTGGTGGCAGACTTAGGCCGCACACAGCCTTTTGGGGTTTGATCTGACCCTTAAGCTCTCGTGTGGAGAGCTCAACTAAATGATATCAAGGATTTGTTCCTACTCAGGGAACTTGTCATGGGTTGCGCAAGGCACCCTAAAACGACTAAAGCATACTGGGTCATACGGGACTAAATCCAACGGTATGCTCAGGTGATGCTGGAAACGAGGGGTTTCCATTGTCAACAACACCCTAGCGGTACAGTTTTTCCATAGAGAGACAAGGGTTGACTACTCTCCTTGCGAAGGAGAGGTTCCTTCGTTAGTGAAGAGTTTGTTGGAAGAGTTCTCTAACTTGTTCTCCTCGAAGCCTTCTAAACACTTTTCCTAAAGGAGAGGGATCGATCACAAGTTGAGCTTGTGACAGGATCCACTCCTCCTCTAAAGGCCTTATATCGTATTTCTCTAATGGAGTTGGCCGAGCTTCGTTAGCAATGGTGTGGATTGCTTGAAGCCGGGTTCATTCGGCTTACGGTATTGCCTTATGGAGTCCCGGTCCTCTTCTAAAAGAAGAAGGACGGGTTGCTAAGGTTCTGAGTTAGGCTATAGAACCTTGAATAAGATAACGGTGCGAGACTGTTATCTTATACTACTTATTCTGATCTGAGAGTTCGACTAGGGAAAGCATGGGTTTTCTCTAAGCTAGACCTGAGAGCAGGTCGCTAACAAATTTGTTATGCCGAGGGCAATGAATATAAAAACCATATGGGTAACCCAATATGAGTCCTAGAGTTCAAAGTGATGCCCTTTGAACTACTAAAGCCCCTTCTATGTTTTATCATCTGAAGAATAAGTGTTGACCCCTTTTCTTAGATGATTACGTAGTTGTATACTTGGACGATATCGTGGTTTTCTCCTCATGCGTTAAAGAACACCTAAGCCATCTAAGGCTGGTATTGAGGGAAGAACCAACTCTACTTGGAGTTGGATTAATGCTCATTTGTGGTGGATGAGATTTCTTTCCTTGGTCATGAGATGAACCACAGATAAGTGCGCATGGACAAGGTAAAAGTCCAAGTCATTGCGAAATGGCACGCCCCCTCAAATTAAATTGAGTATGGAGTTTTCTCGGTGTGGTGAACTTCTATCGAAGGTTCATCAAAGGCTGTTTGAGGAAAGCCTTACCCTCAGTAATCTGCTGAAAAGGGAACTCGAAATGGGAGTAGCTTGATCGGTATCAATCGGCCTTCATGGAGTTGAAGGTCCCTATTGAAGTTACCCGACTTCAGTATGCCTTTCGAGTTTCACACAGATGCTTCGGACCAAGCTATCGGTGGTATAAGTTGTAGTATGAGCGTCCTTTAGCTTTTAGGGACTTGAAAGCTAACAGGACTGAGCAACGGTATTTCGCCACGAGAAGGAAAAGGTGGTAGAAGTCCACTATCTCCGGACACAGAGAACCTTCTCGAGGCATTGAAGACTGACAACGTTACACCACATAAAAAAGTTGTCGGCAAAATTGATTCACTCCAGGAGGCTTGAGATAGCTTGGAGTTGGTTGTACAATGGATTTAAAGGTATGCAAACCATCGATGTCGAGATGAAGAATTCGTAGTGGGCGATATAATTCTTCTCCGACTTACCTCGCTGATCTATTGGAAGATCTCGGCGAGAGAGGCTCACTAAGGTCTTGCTCGAAGATACGACGGTCTCATGGGAGATACTGAGTCGAGTGGGCTCAATAGCATACCATTTGAAACTCCAATAGAGAATGTAGATGTACCCTACATTCCATTTGAACTTGAGGAAGTTTCACAGGGGCCCGGACGATCCTTTTCGGTCATTGTCTTACCAAGCCACACCGATGGTTTGAACGAAGTTCGACCGAGGGATACGTGATATTTTATATCACTGGGTGTTGGGGCAAAGTAAGCTGAAAGATGTATGGAGTTTCTCATCTGATGGGATGAATCCCCGACGAAGGAAGCGGCACAAAGTTTCCGATTTATACTTCTCCGATGGTTTAGATGGGGTTTGATCTAAGAATTGTCAAGATTTGAGATTATCGACTCTTAGGTCATTGTTGGATGAGTAAACAACGGGTGTTCCTCATTCATGAGGAGAGATATGCTTGAGGACAAAGCCTTCTGGTGAGAGACTTCTGAGTTTTGGTTGGCAAGGTTCGAGCTGAGGAGCTACCTCAAGTCGCTGAGGACGGCGACCACCTCAGGTGGGGGAGAATGTGAGGCCCAGGCCCAAGCCCAGTCGCCTACCCAGGCCCAGGGGTGGCAGAGGAAGCGGGTCGGGCGCAGATCCGCATGCTGGCGGATCTCCATTCGGAACTCACTTGAGTTTCGCTTAGGGTTACAATGCCCTGGGAGTATGGACGAAACATGTTCGTTCGAACGCGAGTGACAGCGGCGATTGTTCACCTCCTCTTCCCCGGTTTTCTCCCCTTCGTCGAGTGCGGCTCCGACGAGGGTTCCGGTGGCGGCGATGGCTCCTGCAAATTCCCGGTGGGTTGGGCACGGCGGTACAGGATGTGGCGGAGCATAGGGGCGGCAACCCCCTTTTCCTTCCACCTCCTTACTCTTCGGTGTCGCCGGTGGTGGAGCCGGCGGACGGTCATCCGCCGAGGTATGTTCCTATCTCCTCCCGCTCCGGCTTCGTCCGGCGGGCAGGTTTCTGGTCGGTGAGGTCGTTGACCCTGCTTCTTCGTTTCTGCCGTGTTCTTCTCCTTCTCCCTGTTTTCCTGTGAGAATGGGTTGGTCCGGCGTGGCTGGAACTTCTCCCTTCTTCCTGGCGACGTCCGGCAGCCGTGGGTGGGTCCGCCGGCATCTCCGGCTGCAAGTGCGCGGGTGGTGGCTCCGCCCCTCCTTTGGTTGGCGTCCGGCGAACAAGGGCTAGTTCTCCGACGCCGCCTGTGGTTCCGGCGAGGTCGGGCCCAGCTGGATTGTGCTCTGGCGAGCCTCAGGTGGGTCTCAGGCGAGCTCCGGTTGCCGTCCTGTTGCCTCGGTTTTTGTGTGCGCGCCTCTAACGGGTTTTGGACGCGGTTCCCGTTGCCGGCCGATCAGCTGCCCTCGGTCAACGTCTTCCTTTCTCCGGCTCCCTAAGCTTCTCGCTCCCGGCCGATTATCTTTCTCGGTCGGCGACTCCTCGCACTCTCCGTGCTCCGGTCAAGTGCGCCGGCCTTGTGTGATGTTGCCCGGCGTTCGCCGGTTTGTTTGTGTCGGACGTCTGCGAGACGTCCCTGTTGGGCGAGTGGGTGAGTCTGGCCGCCTGCGTGCGGTCTAGTCGGAGTTAGGGCTTGTGCCCCTGCGTCCTACATGACGTTGTCTACTGCGCGAGTGTGCACCACTGCCTGCGTGCGGTTTGTTTCTTTTCCGGTGTACCGGACTTGTACGCGCGCTGCGCCGGTGTCGAGTCTCGGGTGATGTACTTGTGGACTTCGGAGCTGGTTCGTGTGGTAGTCCTCAGTGGGCGCGTGGCGGTCGACGACTCGTCGAGGCGAGCAACTAGATGGCCACATGGGATAGGTTGAGGAGTACATCGGGGATGTACTCCTGTCGATCGCGCTCAGATCCGCGGTTCAGCCGTTTAGCCCCTGCATGGGCGTGCTTGGGTATGAGTTAAAAATTGACTCACTTGTATTTTTTGTTAAAATTTTATTATCCTAATTGTGGGCGCGACAATATTTATACCTAGTTTAAGTGTGAGCACAGCTAAGCTGTGTAATCATGCAATGTGAATTGCCACATAGAAGTTTGGGTCCTAACAAGATTGTTGTCTTAATAATATAGATTAATCTTCGATCTTTGATAGATGAAATCTTTTATAAATAGTCATCGGATTTTTTTTTAGGGTTTTCTTTGGAGAGAATCCAGATAGGGAGGAAAACAAATCCATCATCGGACGGCGTAGATTTCTCTTGGGTTCCATAATTCCATTCGCTACACGACAGCGCCTCGTGTCGGATGATCACCTCCTCTGTGACGCCATCCAAGCCCAATTCTGGTTTCTGCTTCAGATAATGAGCGTATTAACTATTAATATTGTTCATAACGTGAGAATCCCCGTTTTCGTCACGTGCTAAAACATATTAGCGAAGCTTCAAGGAAGCACGAATTTCACCTTTTTATCCATGCTATAAAGCTTCTCCCCTTCCGCTGCCGTTCTACTTCTCAAGGCTGCTAAACATCACCTCCCGTCTCATCCTCACCGAGCGGTCTCCAGATTTACCCTCAGCAAGTATGCTCCACTCCGGAGAACTCAGCCTCCTTGAGGCCGTCCGCCACCATCCCCTTGTCGATGCCAGCGGCTCGAATCCGGATTCCAATCCGTCGAAATCCTACGATCGTAGCTCCAGCTTCGGGAGGATCGTCGCCGACGAGTGGTCTGACGGGCTCCCCTTCCGCCTTGACGACTCCGACGACATGGTGATCTACGGAACCCTCCGAGACGCCTTTCACCTTGGCTGGCTCCCCTCCGGCGTTAAGCGGGAGCCGCCGGCAGATCTGGATTTGGATCAACAGCCCCCGCAGCAGCATCCACCGGTGATTCAGGTTTTCAATAAGCAGCAGAATCTGATGGCGGGTTCCGAGGCGCAGGCAAAGGGGAAGCACTACCGGGGGGTACGGCAGCGGCCGTGGGGGAAGTTCGCAGCGGAGATTAGGGATCCCGCCAGGAACGGGGCGAGGGTGTGGCTTGGTACGTTCGAGACGGCCGAGGACGCCGCCCTCGCCTACGATCGCGCCGCCTACAGGATGCGGGGCTCACGGGCGCTGCTCAACTTCCCGCTCAGAATCGGCTCCGCGGAGGACGCGGCCCCTCCAGCCATGGCGTCGCCATCGAAGTGGGCCTTCCCGGATCCCGAATCCCCCTCCTCCTCCACTTCCACCTCCTCATCTTCCTACAGCACCACCTCGGCGTCCTCCGAGAAGAGCTCGCCGAAAAGGAGGAAACGAGGGGAGGCGGCAGCTATGACCAATTGTTCCCCTCTTTCGATCCCGGTTCATACGCAGACCGGACTGGATGCTGCGAACAGAACGGAGATGTTCCCGGCTGTGCCGGTTGGTCCACTGCCAAATGTCGGTCAGCTTTTAGTTAATTGAAAACCACCGTAGTACACAGTGGGAAAAGGAGGAAAAAAAATGAAGTATATAATATGTGGGTTGAAGAACATAATTGGAAGAGCAGAATAGATATGGTAGAAAATAATGTTGTGGGATATTGAATTGAGGGGGATCATGTTGTGTGATTTTTCTTTTCTCCAAATTTTCTATGTATAAAGGAAATATCATTGTCTTCATTCCTTCACTCAAATTCCATTGAAATGAAGGTTCTATGTCTAGATGGGATTTTACCTTTCTGTTGCAGTGATGACCCTCTAGAAGGACATGATCATTGACTTGGGCTAAAGTAACCCAACTAGTAGCATTATCTTAAATAGACAAATACAATATGCAAGTATGTGAACTTCACTTACTCATGCTGGAGATTAGCAACACATTGCAAGACTAGTAACACTTGGTCATGAGTGCAATAATCAAAAGGCAATGCTCAAGGTTGCATGTGATATTGATTTTTATTCATCATCTATTGATGTCTAGAAAATGGGCAATGATTGGATAAGACTAATTATCAAGTCTATAGCTAGAGAGCCACAACACAAGGGCATCTAGATCTTTGTAGTGCATAAAGGCAAAGTAGTTGTTGGAGGGCCATTATTAATTTAAAAGTACCATATAGGCCCTAGCACCATGTATACAAGAGAAGAAAAGGGAGTGGAAAGAATGAAAGGGAAAAGAAAACTAAGTTTTCCTTGGTATACCAGCTGAGAACGGAAAATGAACAAAGGAAAAATCTCAACTTTTCCTTCGAATCACGTTCCGCCCGAATCGAGCGGACAATGAACTCGCGTCGCATCCTTCGACATCTGCCGTCCACCTTCGCCCTTCACGTCACTTGCCATCCGCCGTTCGCCTCGACGACCTCCTCGCTTGCCCGCTTGCCATCCTCCTTCACCATCCGCGTCGCCTCCTTCGCCATCCGCGTCCGCCTCGATGGCCTCCTCGCTTGCCCATTGTCCGCCTTCGCCGCCCACCTTCGCCGCCCGCCGTTTGCCTCGACGACCTCCTTGCTTGCCCGTTGTCTGCCTTCGTTGCCCTCCGTTTGCCTTTGCCGCCTGCTGTTCGCCTTCTCCGCCTGCTGTCTGCCACCTGCCGCCGTCGCTCGCCATCCATGCTCACGCATGAGTTTACCCTTTTTTTTTCTTTTTTCAATCACGTGTTCCCCTTTTCCTTTCCTCTTTTTTTTTTCTTTTCTTCTCTTTTTTCCTTTCCCTCTCGTTTCCATCTATTTTCTATCCTTTCTTGTATACACAGCCTAGGTGTCAGGCTCGTATTCAAGTTTAATCTCGATTAAGTTGTCCACATCAGCTTATGTACCCGATTTCCATTTTTTCTTTTGGTGCGTTGACTTGACTTTGCCCGCCTCGTGTTCCGCTTCTTGTCACTTCGTCTCGCTTGAGCGGCAGGAGAAGGGCCGCTTGCGCCCTTCACCCTCAGCCTATGTTGTCGGCCGGCCCTATGAACGCCAGAAGACCGCCGGTCAGAGGTGGAGAAAGTTGCCGGAGGAGATGCGAAGAACTCGTCGAAATACACAGAAAACGATGCCGGAATTCAGGGGAAAGTTTTGCATACTATTGTTCTCCAAAAACAGCTACCTAAAACCCCTCTCCTTCTCCCTATACACGATTTACACACTCTACTCTTCCCTCCCCTTCGTTTGACCTTGCGTCACCGGGGTGCTCACTGGAATGCCGCCGTTGGTCTCTACCTGGAGGAGGGAGGAGGCAGAGGACTTCTGTCCATCAGTCGTGGAGGAAGGCGGCCTCCGTCGCTATCAAACGCTTGCAGCTCGTGAAGGGAGACGCGACACTCTCGTCGCCATCTCTCATCGTTCACAGCTCGGGGAGGAAGACGAAGCCTCATCTCGCATCGTCGTCTGCTATCGTCGTCTCCATCTCGTGGAGACGATGGGCTCGTGTCCCCCGGTCTCGTGGGGAAGACGCCCTCGTCGAAGAGACCCCCCACGCAGCTCCTCTCATTGCCTTTTCATCAGCTCTGCACGCCGCTCGTCAACGTCATTTGCCACCAATGGGACGCCGACCACACCGTAGCAGCTCACCGGATCCCGTCACCATCAATGACTTGAATCAACATCGAATCGCGCCTTTGCGTATGCATTTGAATGGGAGGCGGATTGGATTTGGATTCTCCATCGGATCCGCCCCTTCTCATTGTCCGCCCGGATCCGATCCGCTCCAATGCAAATGAGACCGGCCATGGGCTTTGGGCCGCCGCCCAAGCCCACCTGTGACCAAGCCACTCCGCTTGCCCTAGAACCCCGGGCGTAACACTAGGGAGGTTATCAACAATCAATCAAATAAAGGAGCAAGTGCCATAAATAAAAATCATTTATGTCAATAAGCTAAATCTAGGATAAATTAGTGCTAATCATAGTTTGGAGGAGTCATACCTCATAGAGAGTACAATTGAGACACAATGTTTCCTTAAATATTATGATAACTTGTGTAGTTTTCTTTGCCTCGGCAATGCAACTTAGGCAATGGAGACTAACCATCTCCTTATGCTTATGGAGATCTCCATGCCTCCTCACTCCTCTAGCAATCTCTCCCCTTGGAGCAAAAAGTGGTAGTTCTCTATCTTATTGTGACTCACATCTATTCTTGTTGGCTATGTTGGAGAACCACTTAAATGAGGAAGATTCATTCAAGCTCATTCGCGAACTTGGTTGATGTAGAGACTTTGCCTATTTTTTTTTTGCTCTTGTTGTCGCTTAATATTCGTAGCCTTGGACAATGTTATATTGTTGTATGCTAGTATTAACTACTCTACATGTAATCTCATGAGGCATAATTTAACTAATCCTCACCTCATGGATATACTTTGGTGATAAATGAGGATTTTCATTATATCCTAAATCCTAGAGATAAATTGGGCGAAATCCCTTTATCTTTTTACCTAAACATTGTAATACACAAACCTAAACCTTTCAATATTTAGAAAGAAATTTTTTTTCCTTTCAAATATCTAGGGGATCTCATTTTTCCAATCTTATCGCAACAATAAACTTACAGAGTTACCTAATCGCATTTAACCAACATATATATAATAATAATAATAATAATAATAATAATAATAATAATAAAATTTTATTCCCACCAAGGATGTATGCAAAGGGAGAAACCAATTGAAGTTCAAAATTATTTCTTTTAGAGCACGATAAGATTGAATCTCTATAGCAAGAGCATCAGCATCTTGCTTCTATGGTATCCACATACGACTCTTGTACGTACTCTCTGGTGCTAGTGTTGAGAGTCAAAACCCTTCTTTGACTTATCTTACATATAGAAGGTGGTGATGCATGTAGAAAAAGTCTTGCACAAGAAAAAAGTGGCGTGCAATGAAGAGGTGGGACCCAAGTTATTTTTCTTATTTCTTACATCTTAAACATCTATTAATTTATAGAAGAGCAACACATAGTATTAGGGTTGACAAGTGATAGTACCGTAAAAGAAAAGGATTAAGGGTAAGATACTAATACTTTCATTATATAAAAGGGACCATTCTTATTTTGATAACTTATATTAACTTGATGATTTATGGCATATCCAATTTAACATTTATAATCAACTAGTTAGAGTGGCGTTTAACTGTATCAAAATATATAACTAGTCGTATAAAAATTTGTCATGATGTTAATTCTAGAGATCATCATATAGGCTATTATTATAGCAATCATATAATAATTCATATATTATTGTACTTATATGTTCACTTGATATCTGAACAACTTTTTCTCATTAAACACTATATATATATATACTAGTCTCATGTACTATTATTGTTTTAATCTATAATAAAAATTGACTAAATTTTTTTAAAAATAATACATATTTTATATAATTGAAGTTTATCCTTATCCAAACCAACTCTAATTAATTTTGATTTATAAATCTAAAAACTCGAATTGTATAATTAATTGAGTGCATGTGGAGGTTTCTCGTACATTAATCATTTCATATTCGCAAGATGGGCCATTAAATTAATAACCATATTTTTATTGATCTTATAATTCTTGAGTTGGAAAAGTATGTTGCTTGTAATTCTTAATTGAGCTGGTGACGTTAAGGCCAAATCTCTTCGGGATGTGTGATGCTAATTAATTAATTAATTAATAATTAATGCCTTCCATGTACACCCTTCACCCACTCACCGAAATGTATGGATTAGATTTATTTTTTTCTAATTCAAAGGAGCAAGCTCTCTTAAATTTTTAGGAAACCGTCTCCTCAAAATTTTTTTCCATCCTACCACCTTTGTCAACTATGAATAGTCCTCCGTTGCTAAAACAACTATCATAAATACAATAAACTGACAACACATGGGATTTCCTATCCTTGACATGCCTTCCTCTCCTCCTCCAAGTCTCCCTCTCAAGTTGCATGGGAATCATAATTAGAATTAGAGATGGTCAATGGGTTAGGGTGGCCCACTGCCCACTGGCATGACTTAGCTTGGGCTAGGCACAGTTAATAGGCCATGAGCGGCACACAACACTGGTTTGAGTCATGCTAGGCTAAGGATTTTAGGCACGTGAGTCAGTATATGATCTGCTGATTAATAATTTATTTTTTAAAATTTTAAATTTAATCATGAAAATTTAAATTTCAAATAGATTTTTTTTTACTCATAAAGAATTTTAAAAATTTAAAAGCACCCGTGTAAATGTCTTTTAATTATAAATTTACTATTTTACCACTTTAATAGTAAAAAAAGAAAAAAAGATAAATTTATAAATTTAACTCAATTCATCCCTATAAATTATACAATCCTCCCCTATTTTTCACATAAAATTTTTTAATTCCAATTAGTTTTGCATCAATTCCTCGTACTCATATGAGTTTTAATTAATTTCTTAATTGTGTTATAGGTGAGCATGAGAAATAGAAAGAAATAACATATAATAGGAGATTAAAGATAATTATTATTCTACCAAATTCTTAAAACTTGATCTTCCACACATTCACTAGAGGCTAAACAATCGGGAATCAAAGTATTAAATATTATGAAGCATGTTCACCGAATCATACAAATTAATATATCTAGGTTCGAAGAACACATTTTTCACTTTTTCTGATTTTACGAAATAACAAATTTTTGGCTTTCGCCTATTCTTCTTTGGTTTAGATTGACGTAGAGGTTGAGGACTTTCAATCTAATGATACTATCATAGTGATACATAATCTAACCAAACTAAGATACATGACTTTAATGGTATGCAAGTATCGAGTGAGTTTTCACTGTCTAAGAAATAGATAGAGTTACAGGCGTGGTATATGCAATATGCATGAAAAAGATAAAAACGAGCTAAGAGTTTGTTAAGCCATGCTAAGCTAAGAGATTTCTCTCTTGTGCCGTGCCCGACCCCACCTGTTAACAAGGGCCGGTCCCGCATAGCACGCTCGCCCCTTCTGGTCAGCAAGTTCACCGTCATTGACGATTTGCTGAGTGAAGCTTTCGTTGCCCTTGCGTGTGCTCCGTTGACTAACGATGGCGACAATCGATCAATCTCCGGCGCACGAGGGGGAAAGTAAGAAAAGAACAAGAGAGGCACGTGATTCCATGTCTTGTGTTGAACGTTGACGGGATTTAGTGCTTCTTTGGACTTTGAAAAGTCAGTAATTCAAAACTTTTTGATTTCTCCTTTCCTCTTGGTGTCTGTTAATTTGTCAGCACGAAACAAGATTCAATGTTCGTTGGTTCTAGAAGCATCGAGATGCAAGTGAGGAATTATTTAGCCGTGAGCAAGACATAGGAAGCTTCCCCTTAATTTGAAATATCATTCAATTGATGCAGTACAAGTCCAAGCTTCTCAAAAATTTTTAGCAGACCATGGTCGTAATAAACATCACCCATAGCACCAAATCACAACTATGATAAATATCATAGCACAAAATCACATTAATCATTTTAGATTTTTGACTTTGATTATTTTGTATTTTATCTTAATCTTTCAACGCGGTGAAATCCGATGTCCCGATTTCTTTAGAATTGTATTTTTCCTGTTGAAGTTGCTAGCTTTCGAACTGATTTTGCTTGTTTGACTTAGATTAATTAAATTTCAAAACCTATTTCATATCATCTAGCTAACGATTGCGTGATTGAATGGTACTTGACACTTAGTCCCTGAGGATTGATAACTTTTATTGTTTCGATAGAAACCGTGCTGTTACGGTAACCCTATCAATTTTGCTAAATGACTTTGGAACCATCATGACCGTGACGTACATCATGGCCTGCCCATAACAATAAATCACGACCGTGATGAAGATCATGGCCTGGCCATGAAGCAATCTATGAATTTTGCAAAACGGACTAGGAGCTATCATGGCTGTGATGTACATCACAACTTGCCTGGGTCAACTCTAGAAAAGCCAGAACAGTGTATTTTGAAGGCCCTACAATGGTCACAACATCCGAGTCAGTGACACACTCCGCAAGTGCACAAAAATGTCGAAGTAATATAAAAGATATCGTCTCCCATAGGGAACAAGGTGAGTACTAGAAAATCTAATTCATAGAATCTAAGCTGATCAAATCGTGGTTTTTGGAACTTAAAAACTAAAAACTAAGCAAAATAGTAAACAAGAAATCAAACAACTATGGCAGAGAAAATATATGAGAGAGAATATCAGGGCAAAGGTTTCCACCTCTCTGACGATTTTAATTGCGCTAAGAAATAAATATCAGTTACTTGGATTTATAAATATGCATAAGGAATCTACCATAGGGTACAAGGTGCCCTCTTTCGAGTGTACAACCCGGTATTTGCTCGGAACGTCTCCTACTTTCGCGGTGGATCGTTCTAGACAAACCCAATGGATTATGTGGTAGATTATGAACCCTCGAGCAAAGAACAAGCACTTTCGTGTCGAGCCTTCACAAGATTCACAAAGAGGTTTGGTCATTACGGTCCTACTCTCGTTATGAACTGTAACAACTATAGCATGATAATACTTGGCCAGAGTATAAATCAAGAAATAAATAAATCAAGTGAAATATGCTTAAGATATGATCCAAATAACAAGATTAAAACATGATTTGCATATGAAAATCGTCAGAGGGCTTCAACCTAGCCCTGAAAATAGGTTTACGCTACAACCATCGTTGAATTGCTCAAAATACTCTCTTTAAACATAGGAAAATCACAGGAAAAAGTTTCTAAGAGGGAGGAGATGATGAACCGAAGGAAATAAACAAGAATCACAAGGTTCTGATGATCGAATCTCCAGAAATCGCTACGAAGTCGTCGAATCGCCGTGTTCTTCCGCCCTCCGCCGCTTCGTCGTGTGATTGCTCGATGATTAGGTCACAAAAATTGGGGCTTTTATGTCCTTTTTGTTCGCCTTCGAGTTAGCTTTCCAAAAAGTCCTCACTTGCTAAATTTGGACTTGAATCGGGCCGGGAATCAGCGAGAAACCGAGTGGAGGTCGGGCTGTTTCGACTTCTTCACGGGTGAACCCCGTGGGGTTCACCAGGGGGTGAAGTGCTCGGCGCAGATCTGTTGCGAAATAATCATGTGAACCCTACCAGTGAAATCCTCGGCATATTTTTGTGCAGGTATCTTCTGACAGAATCACGGGTGAACCCCATTGGGTTCACTTGCTAGTGTAGTGTGCGGCGGATTTCAAAAACCTTTGACATCATCAGTGAACCCCGCCGAGTTCATCAAGCAGTGATGCGCGCACTGAATTACGTCCTTCGGCAAGATAACGGGTGAACCCTGTGGGGTTCACCTGGCCGTGAAGTCCAGAAAGGGCTTCGATTGAGCTCAAATTTTACGGGTAGCTTCGTCTTCTCACAAGGAATCACCCCATGCTTTTAGTTTCTTCAAAAAAGTCTTCAAATTTGGGTGATTTTACCTGAAATTCAATAAGACAGACGAAAAGTGAAGATTCTGAAGTTTTTAACTAAATAAGCCTTAAAGGAGTGTAAAAATATTCAAATAGACCCAAATTCATCATGGAATATCAGTAAAAATCACTACTAAAATGTAAGGTATCAAATACTCCTCGACTTAAATCTTTGCTTGTCCTCAAGCAATAAAATAAGTTGAAATACATGCTTGATATAAGAATAATCTTTTGTGTTGAAGTTCGCACCCAAGTTCAGAAAAATACTCTTTTAGCAATCCAAGATCTAATTAGAAGAAATTAACTAAAAGTAGTGTCTTAAGCATTCACCAGTTTGGTCCCACAGTTTTTAGATATCAACCAATTTAGAAAGCAATAAACATGGGATTCAATCAAAACATACACAACACTCATCTTATTCCTATCCTTCCAATTCATAATGTTGGGGTTAACTCAAATGTTTTTATTCAGGATACAAAACACTGATCATTGCATTAGACTTTAACTCATATCCTTAGGTACCATTGCCAATTTTTCACAATGCCAAGTAGAGGAGTCTTTTTATTTCAATTCACATTTCTTAGATTTCAACTCATATCCTTCGGTACCACTGCCCATTTTTCGCAGCGCCAAGTAGAGGAATCTAAGTGTGATTTTTTTTAGATTAAGTAGCAGAAATCAACATATCCTGGCTTTTAACAAATGCAGTTTCTCCCCAATATTAGAAAATTAATTCAAAGTTTGAAAAGAGAATATGTATCCTGATATGAATCGAATGTAAATTGCAAAACAAAATCAATTGAAGAATCATGAAAACGCTTGACCCACTAAATGAATAACCTAAAATCAATCCACTTAGAGAATTTCTAATTCATAGAATATATGGACATGACTATTGAGTAAATTTCCAACAAGTACTACATTCAACATGTCTTGATAAATTCCAACCAATCATGCATTTAACTTTAAGAGTTTTGCAAAGCTATCACTAGACAAAACTAGTGATATATACCTTAAAACAACTTCATGAAAACACATAGATCCACACATCATGTAACATGTAAAGAAGGTTATAGCATAATACCAAAGCTGAAAAAGAAGCGGTTCAAATATGTGTTATACACTGCAGAGAGTGGGGCCTGTAGATGAGGACCAGGCCCGTGAATAGTGGCATATAAGATACAATGCCAATATCATAATAACATCCATCAGAAAGTATCATGATAAAACCATAAAGAGAAAAGCAGTAAATCAGGACAACCACAACCAAACAGAAGCTGGAGTCAAGACAGCTCACCCGCTCTAAAATATTGATTAGTCCTCTATGCAACGTCGTATATGTGAGAGGAGAGGGTGGGAACGTCGGGTTAGGATGGAGCTAGCGCCTCCTGCGCGAATGAGAGCCAGAAGCTCGGGAGCTCTTGCCCTTACCGCACGAAGTGTGACCTGGCGCTTCCTCCTCATCTGAAGAGACCGGTATATTTCTTATGTTTTCTTCATTAAGCAAGGCGTGTTGGTGTATATGCCCTAGGACCTAGTTTTGGTCAACTTATGTACTACTTGACACTGATATTTATATATCATTATGGCATTGTCGTTATCATTGTTTGACTACACCTGCGATTGTGTACTTACATGATAATGTCCCTAGAGACAGATTGGATCTATGCTCGAATTATAATCCCCAGTCGATGTACCTTAGTGGATATGGGACAGCTATGGTACTTGTGAGACTGGTATGTGGGCTGGTTAGGCACGTGGTGCTAACGCAGACACATGAGTATATCATTGGGGATATATTGGATAGACCCGCTATGAGGCTATGACTTGGTGTCATGAGTTATCCTCATAAGTGACAGGAGATGCATTGATCCCTTGACTTGAGGTCATTGATCATTCTATATGGTTAGGGACTTACTTTGATACAACCTAACACCTTGCCGTAGCTGGGAGGTCATAATGGTTGTTATTGAGCATGTCACGACCCATATGAGAAGATCAATGGACAGACATAGGATTTGCCCCTTCCCTAAGGAAGTATGATATCCATGGAGCTCCTTTATGGTTCTATGACTGAGAGTGTATGGCCATACCCAGGTAAGAACCTGTTTTAGTCATAGCCCTGTGATTGGATGAAAACAAGTGATGACATACTTGTCCAATCGGATATCAGTACGGCAAAGAGACTGTAATGCATCTGTACCTAGTTGCGATGATGGGGATGTCGATGTCGATATCCATTCCAATGACCTGGGTAGCAGCGATGCACTGCTAGGTGCCACTCACTGCTTGTGATGACCTTTGGTCAGCACTGCCAGCGTCAGAGGAACCTACAGGGTCGCACACCTTGATACTTGAGTTCTCGTATTAATCGGGAAGCCTTATGATCGAGTTATTGGATAACTCGGATCTAATTGGGAGATTTCATCAGCGCCAATGGGCCTGATGAGATGGAAGAATGTTATTGGAGCCAAACTTCATTTTTGGCAGGTTGACCCGTATTTGACCATGGTTGGTCACATTTGGATTAGGGTTGCATTGGATTGGATCCAAGTGCTTAATCAACCTATGCAATGATGTTTGGGCTAGTTCATTATCCAATGAGGCCCAATAACAAGTTCTCATGAAGAGATGAGAGGCTAAAAGGGTATAATGGCGAGAAACATGAACCATTAGGCGCCTAGGGGCATAATGGGGTCATGTTGGCGCCTTTGCTTCATTATGGAAGTAAAGGGCGCCTCCCCCTCTCTTCCTAGGATGGAATGCATGCCTCTATGGCATTGCTTGAGGCGCAAGGCAAGGCCTTGGCGCACAAGGAAAGGCGTGGGAACAAAAGGTAAGGTTGAATGAGAATTATGGAAATGTCTTGAAGACTTTCCTTATCTCAAACCTCCTCATCCTAGCCCTACACTTGTCATGATCCTAGCCATTACCCTAACCGCCTCTTGCCCTATAAATATGACCCTAGTCGCCCCTCTTGTGTGAGCAATTAATTCTTGAAGGTGTGAACACAAGGAGAGGGGCGAGTGCTTGGAGCAAGGGCGCATCTTCCTTCTTCCATAACCGCAAGCCACTTCTTCCTTTCCTCTTGGCGCAAGGAACATTAGTGCTTGGCGTTTTTGGATAGTCTTCCTTCTTCTCTTGGCGCATCATCTCTCTTGGTGGCGCAAGTGAAGTAGAGTATCTCCCTAAGGCTTGGATCTTCTTCCCGAGGCTAGCACCGGGCGTGGAAGGAGAGAACTCAAGAGATCCGTGTGTGCGAGACTGCAGAGGGCGAACACTTGAGCGCCTTCATCGACATCGCTCTACATTGCTCTTAAGGTATTTCCTAACTCATCGTGTTGACTCCCTTGCATGTGATCTTCACTGGGTTTTTGGGACCGTCCTGTTTCGGGGACATTCTTCTGCTGCGAAGAATGTATGTCCATAACTCTAAAAATTGTAAAATGTCCCCGGGGTTTCCCAACAAGGCGAACCGGTCATCCATAACACATAGTTTCTCCCAAATCGAACCCAGCATCTTGTGCTGTCGCTGCATCCCAGCCTCATTAGCTTCCCAACTGGAAGCTTGCTCCTGGCGTATAAAGGAGATGGAGAAATCCATCTGATCAATGAGCTTGCACTACTGCAGCTTCTCCTCCCTCATCTCCTGAAGAATGCTCAACATAGAATCGCAGGAGGAGCCGCCAAAGAAGAATGCGCCTGGGGCTGGTGGTGCAGTGTCCACAGGGTCTATTTGAGGGTCAGCAATTGGCTTGATGCGCCAGTTCTCTTGAACACGCATAGTGGTGCGCTCTGGATTAGGCAACGACATGCAGAACTGGCTATCTTTAAACGTCATACAGTAAGCATCACCCCGGCGGATGATGAGTTTCACGGAAACGCACGACTCGATCTCGAGCCGGTTGTTTCCACTAGCCTCGGCCGTACCGTAGGGAACGACCCCAAGAGAGACTGCAAGAGGAGTGATGAGGCCGCCAATGACTATCGCGCCCTTGCGGCAATGCGCGATGCGGCTGAATTGTTTGGCCCTGAAAGAATGGAGCATAAACCATAAATAAAATAACTCAGACTGGCGTACCATGCCATCGCTCTCCCCACGACCGAAGATGGTATGAGCGAGCACGCGATGGACGTATCTGATTGTTGGATTGCAAATGCTTGAGGCCCTTGCAACTCTGGCTAAATAAAAGTGCTCATTCGTGATCGACGCCCAGAAAGTTTGCTCATTGAACTCCACCGGGACTTTGCGTGTGCAAGGCTCCGGGAAACTATAAATCTGGCGAAGCTGAGAAAGAGATAAGCAGTGCTCAATGTTCCCCATACGGAAGGAGATACGCCCTGAGTCTTCATCGAATACTGCGACGGCTTTCACGTCCAAAGAGCTGAGGAACTCCAATGTAACTCCGATGTATGTGGGCGAGGCTAGCCGTAGGAACTGCTCTCATCCAACATTTGAATACATCCATTCAACATCATCCAAGAGCCCTAGCATAGGAAGAGTGTTTCGGTCCAAGTATCTGGTGTTGGTTATCTAACGATGGAGAAGCTGCTCATAGTTTTGTTGATGCTCTGCATTTCTGAAGACGATGCCGAATTCGTTTGGCGGAGATGTATAGGCTTGAGGCTGCTGAGCAGAATGGCGCACTAGGTTTCTAGAAGAGGAAGACGGCGCCGGCTGGCTTGTAGGAGTCGCCCGAGGTGGCGAAGGGTGTCCATGTGGGACGAAGTCATCGTCGTCTATGGATGATTCCGATGCAGGCTGTGGGTCACGGCGATAGAAGGCGAGCACTTTGCGCCTTGGTGCCATATGGTAAGAATGCCAGAAGCGGTGAAGAAAACTAGAAAATCAGAGAGAAGTCGCCGGAGCACAGGAGCAGCAACAGAGTGAGGAGGCGGAGGCAGAGGAATCAGCGATCAAGGAAAACCAGAATACTAGCAGTGGAGAGAGGATCGAATCTGTGTAGACCTCACCAGAGATGCAGATCGTGAGGTAAGAAGATTCTCTGAAGATATGAAGGAAGGAAATCGTCGGGCGAGTAGAGATCCGGAGCGGAGAGAGTGGCGGCAGCGGAAATCGTGGAACTCTACCCGCGGACTTGTGGTTTAGGGCTAACACGGGCGATGAGCGGATACAATCACTGGTGAACCCGGGCGGGTTCTCCTAACCATGAAGTACGCGGTGGAGATGCGCCCAGTCAGAATTAGCAGTCTTCACGGGTGAACCCTGTGGGGTTCACCTAGCCGTGAAGTGCTCGGTAAGTTGCTGAGATCCTAGAAATAATATGCACATCTAGATACTGTCGTCTCCATCATTATTTAACAAAAATATCCTGCGAAAATTGCTCGTCAAGATGCAAAGTGTACTTTATGGGTGAACCCTGTCGGGTTCACCTAGCCGTGAAGTGCACTGAGCTGCAGTAAAAATTAAGAAAAAATTCCCTATTCGCATAGCGCATCTGCATTACAAGAATAAACCTCTAATCAGTGTATAATAAGATTAAAATTTCCCAAAATAAATCAGATAAGAAAGGGAGTGGAGTACTCAACGATGGTAAACTAAAAACTTAACGACAATTAATGCAAATGAATAAAAATGAAAAATAACTAGGAAACTTGGGTTGCCTCCCAAGAGTACTAGTTTAAGGTCTATAGCTCGACCGTAGAGTTATCAGGTCAACAAATCAGGGGGGGTTCAAAAGGGCAAGAGTCCCCCTTTGCTTGGCTAGTTCATCGTCAGAACGGTGTTTGGGGCTGTGTCCATTGTCTTCCAAATCTTTATCGCGCTCAAGTACATTCACACTGTGACATACACCTGCAAGAGAAGGTTTTTTGAGAGAGTTAGACAGATCAAATTGAATAACATTGCCCCCGATGTTTAAATCTAGTTTCCCGTTTTTAACATCGATGACAACACCGGCCGTAGCAAGAAAAGGTCTTCTTAAGATAATAGGAAGTCTGTCATCCTCATCAATGTCTAACACAACAAAGTCAGCAGGAATAAAATAGTCCCCTACTTTAATGGGTACATCCTCTAAAATACCCACTGGACATCGAACTGATCTGTCAGGATGCTACAAAGAAATACTAGTCGATTTTAAGTCACCCAAATCCAGCTTTTTACACAATGACAACGGCATGATGCTGACGCTCGCTCCTAGATCGCAGAGTGCTCTCTAGAAAGTCATCTCTCCTATCTGACACGGTATGGAAAAGCTGCTAGGGTCCTTGAGTTTTTATGGGAGCTTGTTTTGCAAAATGGCACTGCACTCCTCAGTGAGTGCCACGGTTCCTTGGTCTTCTAGCTTCCATTTATTTGAGAGGATGTCCTTCAGGAACTTCGCATAGGTCGGCATCTGCGAAAGGGCATCAACAAAGGGAATGTTAATATATAATTTTTTCAATATTTTCAGAAACTTACTGAATTGCTTGTCTAGCTTGGCTTTGACAAGCCTCTGAGGGAAAGGTATCAGCGGCTTGTAGGCTGGCACATAGGGTCGCTCTTCCTTTGTTTGCTCAGGTTCCGCCGGTGTTGAATCTACGTGTAGCTCCTCAGGATTCGGTGTCACTTCATCCCTTGTCTCATCGGTCGGCATCTTAAGGTCTTCAAGTTGCTTGCCGCTCCGAGTGGAGATTGCATTGCACTGCTCCCTTGGGTTAACTTCTGGCTGTGATGGAAGCTTCCCTGGTGCTCTAGAGGATGAGCTAGCTTGCTGGGCGAGCTGGCTCTCCAACATTTTGTTATGTGTCTCCAAGGAGTCCATCCTTGTCATCATCAGTTTCATCATATTAGTCAGCCCTTCTATCTGCTTACTCAGTTGAGAGTCCTGGGCCGGTCTTGGAGGAGGATTGTAATTCGCTTGTTGAAGGGGATGATTGTAGTTTCTCTGTTGGAACCCAGGTGGCTGCCTGTAATTTTCTTATTGTGGCAGCCTGAAGTTCCCTTGCTGAGGTTGAACTTGCGGTGGCGCTTGCCCTGGTTGTATAGGCTGCGTGGTCAGGTAGGAGAAGTTTGGGTGGTTGCGCCAGCCAGGGTTGTAATAGTTGGAATAAGGGTTGTTCATGGAGTTCATATTTCCAACTGCATTAAGATGTTCAGGCTGACTTTGGACCACTTGTCCATCTCCCACTCGGCACTCAGCACTTGCATATCCTGCGACGCCACACAACTCACAAGATAATGAATTCGTGTCTAAAGAGTTAACAGACCATGAATCAAATTTCTTAGTCAGATTGTCTACCTTCGCAGTGAGAGCGGTTAATGAATCAAGATCGAATTTACCTGCTCTCCTCGAAGGTGTACCTCACTCTGGATTCCATTGATGATAGTTCAGTGCCATGTCCTCCAGGAGGCTTATAGCATCTTCAGGTACTTTTCTCATTAAGCCCGATCCTCCAGCAGTTGCATCGACTGTGAGTCTAGTATTGTATTCCAATCCCATGTAGAACGTGTGTACTAGGACCCAAGTCTCAATCCCATGGTGCAGACATAATCTTTGAAGCTCTTTAAATCTTTCCCAGGCTTCGTACAAAGACTCTCCATCCTTTTTCATGAAGCTCGTTATCTGGTTTCTGAGATGGATTGTCTTTGAAGGAGGGAAATACTTCGTGAGGAAAGCTTGAGACAGTTCATCCCATGTCCGTATTGAAGCTGAGGGGATCATGTGGAGCCATACCCTTGCTCTGTCTTGCAGAGAGAATGAGAACAAGCGTAACCTAATAGCATCAGAAGTAGCTCCATTAATCTTTAACATATCACAATATTCCAAAAATATAGACAAATGCATATTGGGGTCCTCAAGAGGAGAACCACCGAATTGATTCTGTTGTATCATGGAAAGTAAAACAGGTTTGATTTCAAAATTATTGGCCTCGACATTAGGCCTAACTATTCCTGATTGAAACCCATGTGTAAAAGGTGCTGCGTATTCTCGCAGTGTTCTGGCATTGTTGTTGTTCACCGGTTGAGGCACTGGTTCGTTCTCCATGTTGATGTTGTTGGGAAACCCCGGGGACATTTTACAATTTTCAGAGTGATAGACATACATTTTTCGCAGCGGAAGAATGTCCCCGAAACAGGCCGGTCCCAAAAACCCAGTGAAGATCACAAGCAAGGGAGTCGACACGATGAGTTAGTAAGTACCTTAGGAGCAATGTGGAGCGATGCCGATGTAGGCGTCCAAGTGTGCGCCCTCTGCAGTCTCGCACACACGGATCTCTTGAGTTCTCTTCTTCCACGCCCGGTGCTAGCCTCGGGAAGAAGATCCAAGCCTTAGGAAGATGTTTTACTTCTCTTGCGCCACCTAGAGAAAAGATGCGCCAAGTGAAGAGGGAAAACTACCCAAGCCGCCAAGCCTTAGATCTCTTTGCGCCAAGAGGAAAGGAGGAAGAGGCTTGCGGTTATGGAAGATGCGCCCTTGCTCCAAGCACTCACCCCTCTCCTTGTGTTCGCGCCTTCAAGGATTGATTACCCCCAAGAGGGGGCGACTAGGGTCACATTTATAGGGCAAGAGGCGGTTAGGGTAATGGCTAGGATCATGACAAGTGTAGGGCTAGGATGAGGAGGTTTGAGACAAGGAAAGTCTCCAAGACATTTCCATAATTCTCATTCAACATTTCCTTTTGTTCCCACGCCTTTCCTTGTGCGCCAAGGCCTTGCCTTGCACCTCAAGCAATGCCATAGAGGTATTCATTCCATCCTAGCAAGAGAGGGGAGGCGTCATTTACTTCCATAATGGAGCAAAGGCGCCAACATGACCCCATTATGCCCCTAGGCGCCTAATGGTTGATGTTTCTCCCCATTATACCCTTTTAGCCTCTCATCTCTTCATGAGAACTTGTCATTGGGCCTCATTGGATAATGAGCTAGCCTAAACTTCATTACATGGGTTGATTAAGCACTTGGATCCAATCCAATGCAACCCTAATCCAAATGTGACCAACCATGGTCAAATACGGGTCAACCTGCCAAAAAATGAAGTTTGGCTCTAATAACATTCTTCCATCTCATCAGGCCCATTGGCGCTGATGAAATCTCCCAATTAGATCCGAGTTATCCAATAACTCGATCATAAGGCTTCCCGATCAATACGACAACTCAAGTATCAAGGTGTGCGACCCTGTAGGTTCCTCTGACGCTGGCAGTGCTGACCAGAGGTCATCACAAGCAGTGAGTGGCACCTAGCAGTGCATCGCTGCTACCCAGGTCGTTGGAATGGATATCGACATCGACATCCCCATCATCGCAACTAGGTACAGATGCATTACAGTCTCTTTGCCGTACTGATATCCGATTGGACAAGTGTGTCACCACTTGTTTTCATCCAATCACATGGCTATGACTAAAAACAGGTTCTCACCTGGGTATGGCCATACACTCTCAGTCATAGAACCATATAGGAGCTCCATGGATATCATACTTCCTTAGGGAAGGGGCAAATCCTATGTCTGTCCATTGATCTTCTCATATGGGTCATGACATGCTCAATAACAACCGTTATGACCTCCCAACTACGGCAAGGTGTTAGGTTGTATCAAAGCAAGTCCCTAACCATATAGAATGATCAATGACCTCAAGTCAAGGGATCAATGCATCTCCTGTCACTTATGAGGATAACTCATGACACCAAGTCATAGCCTCATAACGGGTCTATCCAGTATATCCTCCAATGATATACCCATGTGTCTGCGTTAGCACCACGTGCCTAACCAGCCCACATACCAGTCTCTCAAGTACCAGAGCTGTCCCATATCCACTGAGGTACATCGATTGGGGACAATTATTTGAGCACAGATCCAATCTGTCTCAAGGGACATTATCATGTAAGTACACAATCGCAGGTGTAGTCAAACAATGATAACGACAATGCCAGAATGATATATAAATATCAATGTCAAGTAGTACATAAGTTGACCAAAACTAGGTCCTAGGGCATATACACCAACAATCTCCCACTTGCACTAAGACCTAGAAGTTGAGGAATCTCAACCCCATATCTCTTGCGTGACCATCATGCTTCTGCTGCGCCAAAGCCTTGGTCAATGGGTCTGCCAGATTGTTCTCTGTGTCTACTCTACTAATCTTGACATCACCTCTGTCAATGATCTCTCTGATCAGGTGAAATCTTATGAGTATGTGTTTGGATCTTTGATGAGACCGTGGTTCCTTGGCTTGTGCAATTGCTCCATTGTTGTCACAGTAGAGTTCAATGGGATCCATTGCACTAGGTACCACTTGAAGATCACATAAGAACTTCCTTATCCAAACAGCTTCCTTGGCTGCCTCAGAAGCAGCCACATACTCAGCTTCGGTTGTAGAATTTGCTATGGTGGATTGCTTGAAGCTCTTCCAACATACAGCGCCTCCATTTATCTTGAACACATAGCCGGCCTGCGATCTAAAGTCGTCAGGGTCAGACTGGAATGATGCGTCAGTATAGCCCTGCATACTGAGCTCTTCTTGTCCCCCATAGACCAAGAACAAATCCTTAGTTCTTCTCAGATACTTTAGGATGTTCTTTACAGCCACCCAGTGTTGTAGACCTGGATTGGATTGGCATCGGCTGGTTATGCTTACAGCATATGCTACATCTGGTCTAGTACATAACATTGCATACATGATCGATCCTACTGCCGAAGCATAAGGAATTCGACTCATGTCATCCCTCTCAGCCTGTGTTGTAGGACACTAGCTCTTTGAGAGAGTAAGGCCATGTCTCATTGGAAGGTATCCTTTCTTGGATTGCTCCATGTAGAACTTCTCCAGTACCTTATCAATGTAAGTACTTTGACTAAGGGCCAGAAGCCTCTTGGATCTATCCCGGTAGATCCTCACGCCTAGAATATAGGCGGCCTCCCCTAAGTCTTTCATCTCGAAACACTTCCCCAACCATGTCTTCACAGCTTGAAGACTAGGGATGTCGTTTCCGATGAGTAGTATGTCATCAACATACAAGACCAGAAAAATCACCAAGCTCCCACTGAATTTTCTGTATACACAGGCGTCATCTTCGCTTTTGATAAAGCCATAATCTCTCACGGCCTCATCAAATCGAAGATTCCAACTTCGAGATGCTTGCTTTTATCCATAAATGGACCTTTTTAGCCTGCAGACCTTATTAGCCTCTGCAGGATGGATGAAACCATCAGGTTGTGACATATACATATCCTCAGTCAGCTTCCCGTTAAGGAACACTGTCTTCACATCCATCTGCCATATCTCATAGTCATGATATGCAGCTATAGCAAGCAGAATCCGAATGGATTTAATCATGGCAACCGACGAGAAGGTTTCATCATAGTCCACCCCGTGGACTTGTTTAAATCCCTTAGCCACTAGTCTACCCTTATAGGTAACTATTTTGCCATCCATGTCTGTCTTCTTCTTGAAGACCCATTTACACCCTATGGGTTTTACCCCATCAGGCAGCTCAACCAAATCCCAGACTTGGTTAGCCGACATGGAATCCATCTCGGATCGCATGGCGTCAAGCCATTTCTCGGAGTCCGGTCCACTGACCGCCTCATCATAGGTTCTAGGTTCATCCTCAATGATGAAGATCCCATCGTGTTGGGTCGGTAGCAACCCATACCTTTCAGGTGCACGACGAATTCTCCCAGACCTACGCGGAACCTGTGTCTGAGCCTCAGGTTGCCTAGCAACCGGTGCAGGTGGCTCAGATTCCATCTCTTTGTCTTGTGCTTGCACTTGGACCTCATCCAAGTCAAACTTCCTTCCACTAACTTCTTTCATAAGAAATTCTTTCTCTAGAAAGACAGCACCCCGAGCAACAAAAACTTTGTTCTCGGTTGGGACATAGAAGTAGTATCCTTTAGTTTCCTTAGGATACCCCACAAACACACACTTATCAGATCTAGGTTCTAGCTTGCTAGAATCCTGACGTTTGACATAAGCCTCACATCCCCAGATCCTGATAAATGTGAGATTAGGGTGTCTCCCACTCCACACCTCGTATGGTATTTTGGAGATACTCTTAGATGGAACATTATTCAGTATCAGAGAAGCTGTTTCTAGTGCATGCCCCCAGAATGATGAAGGTAGAGTTCCATGACTCATCATGGATCGAACCATATCCAATAAAGTTCGATTTCTCCTTTCAGACACACCATTCCATTGAGGTGTTCCAGGAGGAGTGAGTTGGGATATGATCCCACACTCTCTCAGATAGTCAAAGAACTCACCACTCAGGTTTTCTCCACCTCGATCTGATCGAAGAGCTTTAATGGATCTTCCAAGCTGGTTCTCTACTTCATTCTTGAACTCCTTGAATTTCTCAAAGGATTTAGATTTATGTCTCATTAAGTAGACATAACCATACCTACTGAAGTCATCAGTGAAGGTAATGAAGTAGTTGTACCCTCCTCTGGCTTGTTTATTGAAGGGCCCACATACATCAGTATGTATGAGATCCAATAAACCTTCTGCCCTCTCACCAATCTTAGTGAAGGGTGCCTTTGTCATCTTCCCTAATAAACAAGGTTCACAAGTATCAAATTCCTCAAAGGAACTTGAATCTAACAATCCATTTGCATGGAGTTGTTGGATGCGATTCTTGTTTATATGGGCTAATCGACAGTGCCATAGGAAAGCACCAACTGAACCACTCAGTTTGGTCCTTTTATTGCTTATGTTACAAACAGAACTTTCCATATCCAAGATATACAGACCATTGCATAAAGTACCCTTCCCATAGAACATATTTGCAAATGAAAAAGAACAGGAGTTCTTATTTATTTCAAATTTAAATCCTTTCCTTGCCAAGCAAGGAATGGATACAATGTTCTTTGTTAGCGAAGGTACACAAAAGCAATTGTCTAGTTCTAATTGAAGTCCAGAAGGCAAGGAGAGAGTCAAAACGCCTACAGCAACAGCAGCAACCTGTGCCCCGTTTCCAACGCGTAGGTCAATCTCTCCAAGCCGCACCAATCTACTTTTCTTGAGCCCCTGCATATTTGTACAAATATGAGCTCTACATGCGGTATCCAATACCCATGACATAGAAGTAGAAAGATTGACTTCTGTAACATAGATACCTGAGCTAGAAGTTAAGGCCAAGCCTTTCTTCTCCTCATTCTGAAGCTGCTTGCAGTCCCTTCTCCAGTGGCCCTGCTCGCCACAGTGAAAACACCTCTGTTCCTTTGACTTCTTCGCCTTTTTCTTCAGTGCTTTGGTAGGACCTCTGGCACTGCTCTTAGCACGTGCCTTACCCTTTTTGTTTATCTTCTTGGTCGCAGAGACCAAAAGAACAGAATTGGGTTTGGTCTTACCCATCTCTCGCTCGGCAGTTTGGAGCATATTCATCAATTCCTCCCGTGTGCATTCAATCCGGTTCATGTTGAAGTTAATGATAAATGGACTGAAGCTAGGGGGCAGGGAATGAAGAATAAGATCCACAACCAGCTCTTTGTCTATGGTGTGTCCCAGTCTCCTGAGATGATCCACATTCCCAATGAGTTTGAGAACATGGGGTCTCACTGGTGCACCTTCAGACAACTTGCACCGAAAGACTGCTTTGGCTGTGTCAAATCTCTCAGTTCTAGCCTAAGCCTCGAACATCTGTTTCAGACGAGTAATCATCTGAAAAGCGTTCTGCTCCTCATATTGCATCTGCAGTTCAGGTGCCATACTGGCTAGCATAAGACATGCAACCTCCAAAGAGTCATCCTGATGCTTTCTATAAGCATCTTTGTCTGCCGTTCGGGCATTAGGCGGAGGAGCCGCAGGAAGAGGCTGTTCAAGGACATACAGCTTCTTCTCGAGCTTGAGGACTATCCTCAAATTCCGATGCCAGTCCATAAAGTTAGTTCCAACTAACTTATTCTTATCAAGGAGTGATCGCAGTGATAATCCGCCAGTGTTCGTAGCCATTATTCTACAACACCCAAGAAGAACAGATTAGTACTACTTCGAATCATTTAAACTGGACTTGTTTTAAATGATTTCTGCTCTCACTATTTTAAATTCGCATTGACAACCCACAAAGTCAATCGGGAAGTTTAAGACTTCCTAGTGAGATGGGATCCTTATTTCACATGAGGCTTCGCGTCCCACGAGGGTGGGATGAGATGCACAAAGTAACCCATGTTTCCTAAGGTGGACGCGCCGGCCGGTTGCTCCAAGCAACTCCCCTTGTTGAGACAGTCTGGGCATTTCATGTCCAGCGAGGGCTGGATACAACACGAAACCTTTACCTCTCAACGATGCCTCTAGACTTTCACCATGTGCCCAGCACTTGTGAACTTCTAGTCAAGTCCATTCCTAACCGTTATGCCCAGGGCCAACGAGTTTCCTTGCGAAGGCACGCCTAGGTTAAAACTAGACTGGGGAAACCATTGCCACCACGCACTTTCTAAAGATAAGTGGGTGTGTCCCACGAGGGTGGGAAACAATTCACAATTCCACTGATCGATAGCTTAGTGAGGGCTACGCGTTAGAAGGCTACCAGACTTGATATTTTAATTGAGGGTTTTGTTTAAGGTCTCATCATCTCAGTTTTATCTTATGTCTATCATTACAGGCATGCAATCCTATAGTGATAACATAACGGTAAAACATTTTAGGCATGCTTCTGCAGATAATAATAAAAGCAGTAAAGGATGATGTGATCATATCCTATACAAGACATTGAACCAATCCATGCCATGAAATAGGTTCAACTCTTGTCCTAGAACTCAAGCCCCAAAAACTAGACCTAGCCTAGCCGACCTCTAGCTTGAACTTCAAGGTTGGCTCCAAGGTCCTTCTCTCATGGTTTAGCTCTCAAACCGTAGAGGAATACTTTTCGAAGTTCCCATAGGTTCGGCCAATGCCATGGTCTTGCGCCACTAAGCAGGTTTGCGCCTCTTGCTTGTTGCATCACCATCCAAGGTATGCATGCGCTAAGCTCCAAGTACATGCGCCACCCTAATCTTCTTCTTAGTCAAAATAAAAAAAAAAGCGGCACGCAGGCCTCACGAGGATACATTGCAGGCATGCAAAGGGGGCTTGACTAATGATCACAACATCATGCACAATCAAGGTATTTACTCATGCAATTCTACATGCTCATGAAAAATAAAAAATCTGAAATTTTACTTTTTCATAAAACCAGTTTCTTTTTCTCATCTTCTTCTCACAAATCCTTTGGTTTATTGCGATTTATTTTTCATGATGATTTCAGAGATCCTTTTGGCTGGCAATTTTGTCAGATTAAGAGACTTGGCCAGTCCGAAGACACAATGCCCGTCCTACTTGACAAAATTACGTGCGCCTTTGATCTTGAAATCAAACAAGAAAAATAGTCCAAAAATCCAAAAGAGATTGAGAGGATGATAGAAACAAGAAACCCTAATTTTTCTACTTTTAGAAAAATCGTTTGCCATGCATCATGCTATTTACGAAAATAGAGATATGGCATGTGAGCATGGACGAAAAGCATAAAACATCGTTCGAGTCTTGCAAGTCCCTCTGATACCACTGTTGGGAAACCCCGGGGACATTTTACAATTTTCAGAGTGATAGACATACATTTTTCGCAGCGGAAGAATGTCCCCGAAACAGGCCGGTCCCAAAAACCCAGTGAAGATCACAAGTAAGGGAGTCGACACGATGAGTTAGTAAGTACCTTAGGAGCAATGTGGAGCGATGCCGATGTAGGCGTCCAAGTGTGCGCCCTCTGCAGTCTCGCACACACGGATCTCTTGAGTTCTCTTCTTCCACGCCCGGTGCTAGCCTCGGGAAGAAGATCCAAGCCTTAGGAAGATGTTTTACTTCTCTTGCGCCACCTAGAGAAAAGATGCGCCAAGTGAAGAGGGAAAACTACCCAAGCCACCAAGCCTTAGATCTCTTTGCGCCAAGAGGAAAGGAGGAAGAGGCTTGCGGTTATGGAAGATGCACCCTTGCTCCAAGCACTCGCCCCTCTCCTTGTGTTCGCGCCTTCAAGGATTGATTACCCCCAAGAGGGGGCGACTAGGGTCACATTTATAGGGCAAGAGGCGGTTAGGGTAATGGCTAGGATCATGACAAGTGTAGGGCTAGGATGAGGAGGTTTGAGACAAGGAAAGTCTCCAAGACATTTCCATAATTCTCATTCAACCTTTCCTTTTGTTCCCACGCCTTTCCTTGTGCGCCAAGGCCTTGCCTTGCGCCTCAAGCAATGCCATAGAGGCATTCATTCCATCCTAGCAAGAGAGGGGAGGCGCCATTTACTTCCATAATGGAGCAAAGGCGCCAACATGACCCCATTATGCCCCTAGGCGCCTAATGGTTCATGTTTCTCCCCATTATACCCTTTTAGCCTCTCATCTCTTCATGAGAACTTGTCATTGGGCCTCATTGGATAATGAGCTAGCCTAAACTTCATTACATGGGTTGATTAAGCACTTGGATCCAATCCAATGCAACCCTAATCCAAATGTGACCAACCATGGTCAAATACGGGTCAACCTGCCAAAAAATGAAGTTTGGCTCCAATAACATTCTTCCATCTCATCAGGCCCATTGGCGCTGATGAAATCACCCAATTAGATCCGAGTTATCCAATAACTCGATCATAAGGCTTCCCGATCAATACGAGAACTCAAGTATCAAGGTGTGCGACCCTGTAGGTTCCTCTGACGCTGGCAGTGCTGACCAGAGGTCATCACAAGCAGTGAGTGGCACCTAGCAGTGCATCGCTGCTACCCAGGTCGTTGGAATGGATATCGACATCGACATCCCCATCATCGCAACTAGGTATAGATGCATTACAGTCTCTTTGCCGTACTGATATCCGATTGGACAAGTGTGTCACCACTTGTTTTCATCCAATCACATGGCTATGACTAAAAACAGGTTCTCACCTAGGTATGGCCATACACTCTCAGTCATAGAACCATATAGGAGCTCCATGGATATCATACTTCCTTAGGGAAGGGGCAAATCCTATGTCTGTCCATTGATCTTCTCATATGGGTCGTGACATGCTCAATAACAACCGTTATGACCTCCCAGCTACGGCAAGGTGTTAGGTTGTATCAAAGCAAGTCCCTAACCATATAGACTGATCAATGACCTCAAGTCAAGGGATCAATGCATCTCCTGTCACTTATGAGGATAACTCATGACACCAAGTCATAGCCTCATAGCGGGTCTATTCAGTATATCCTCCAATGAAATACCCATGTGTCTGCGTTAGCACCACGTGCCTAACCAGCCCACATACCAGTCTCTCAAGTACCAGAGCTGTCCCATATCCACTGAGGTACATCGACTGGGGACAATTATTTGAGCACAGATCCAATCTGTCTCAAGGGACATTATCATGTAAGTACACAATCGCAGGTGTAGTCAAACAATGATAACGACAATGCCAGAATGATATATAAATATCAATGTCAAGTAGTACATAAGTTGACCAAAACTAGGTCCTAGGGCATATACACCAACAGATGTGAAGGTGTTCCATCTGTTCTTGATTCTCCTTTTTCAGATCTTGCTTAAGCTTCCTTCTTTATCTGAAGGTTCGTTCTATTTTGAGATCGATTTCCAAGAGTGCTCCTGCCCTTTAACTTCTTTGCATAAAAATTTGTCAGATTCAATTAAGAAGTTCAAAGCAATCAACACAAGCAAAAAGCAGCGTGAAACAGAATAAAGAAAGAAAAGAAAACTAACTAAAGCTTAGTCTACCAATTCTTATAAATATACTAATATCAACCGTTGTTCCCCGGCAACGGCGCCAAAAACTTGACACACTCCGCAAGTGCACGAAAATGTCAAAGTAATATAAAAGATAATGTCTACCACAGGGAACAAGGTGAGTACTAGAAAATCTAATTCATGGAATCTAAGCTGATCAAATCGTGGTTTTTGGAACTTAAAAACTAAAAACTAAGCAAAATAGTAAACAAGAAATCAAACAACTACGGTAGGGAAAATATATGAGAGAGAATATCAGGGCAAAGGTTTCCACCTCTCTGACGATTTTAATTGAGCTAAGAAATAAATATCAGTTACGTGGATTTATAAATATGCATAAGGAATCTACCCTAGGGTACAAGGTGCCCTCTTTTGAGTGTACACCCCGGTATTTGCCCGGAACGTCTCCTACTTTCACGGTGGATCATTCTAGACAAACCCAATGGATTCTGTGGTAGATTATGAATCCTCGAGCGAAGAACAAGCACTTTCGTGTCGAGCCTTCACAAGATTCACAAAGAGGTTCGGTCGTTACGGTCCTACTCTCGTTATGAACCGTAACAACTATAGCATGATAATACTTGGCCAAAGTACAAATCAAGAAATAAATAAATCAAGTGAAATATGCTTAAGATATAATCCAAATAACAAGATTAAAACATGATTTGCATATGAAAATCGTCATAGGGCTTTAACCTAGCCCTGAAAATAGGTTTACGCTACAACCATCATTGAATCGCTCAAAATACTCTCTTTAAACATAGGAAAATCACAGGAAAAGGTTTCTAAGAGGGAGGAGATGATGAACCGAAGGAAATAAACAAGAATCACAAGGTTCCAATAATCGAATCTCCAGAAATCGCCCCGAAGTCGCCGTGTTCTTTCGCCCTCCGCCGCTTCATCATGTGATTGCTCGATGATTAAGTCACAAAAATTGAGGCTTTTATGTCCTTTTTGTTCGCCTTCGAGTTAGCTTTCCAAAAAGTCCTCACTTGCTAAATTTGGACTTGAATCGGGCCGGGAATCAGCGAGAAACCGAGTGGAGGTCAGGCTGTTCTAACAGCTTCACGGGTGAACCCCGTGGGGTTCACCAGGTGGTGAAGTGCTCGGTGCAGATCTGTTGCGAAATAATCATAGGTGAACCCCGTGGGGTTCATCTACCAGTGAAATCCTCGGCATATTTCTATGCAGGTATCTTCAGACAGAATCACGGGTGAACCCCATGGGGTTCACCTGCTAGTGAAGTGTGCGACGGATTTCAAAAACCTTTGACATCATTGGTGAACCCCACCGGGTTCACCAGGCAGTGACGCATGCGCTGAATTACATCCTTCAGCAAGATCACGGGTGAACCCTGTAGGGTTCACCTGGCCGTGAAGTCCAGAAAGGGCTCCGATTGAGCCCAAATTTTACGGGCAACTTCGTCTTCTCACAAGGAATCACCTCATGCTTTTAGATTCTTCAAAAAAGTCTTTAAATTTGGGTGATTTTACCTAAAATTCAATAAGATAGACGAGTGAAGATTCTGAAGTTTTTAACTAAATAAACCTTAAAGGAGTGTAAAAATATTCAATTAGGCCCAAATTCATCATGGAATATCAGTAAAAATCACTACTAAAATGTAAGGTATCAGTCAGCCTCTTGAACGGTGCATAGGGGTAATCAACCCTTCTTTAAGTCATACGGAGCCCATTCAGCCTTGAGCTTGCTCCCATAACGCAAGGAAGAATCCCATTCGACCTAATACAATAGTCAGCTATCAAATTCAGTGCAGGAGTCCACCCATAATGCGATGAAGTAACTAACCATTAGCCGATTCTGCTACTTTGTTGCGACATGCTTGAATATGGTGCAGATTGCCCATCTAGCCTAACAAGGCCTAGCTCAAGTGCTAGTCCAGTCAAAGCCCAGCAGTCTACTTTAGTTATTATGATTTTATTCCTTGTCTTTCTTTTTAGCTTTTAAGTTGTTAAGGTAGTTAGAATATTCTAACTACCCTATCATGTGTGTGTTGTAAACTCCAGTCTCTTAGCTTATAAAAGGATGGTTTGGGGGAGAGTGGACTCGAGCTTGCTTAGAGAGTAAAGGTCAACATTGGAGAGAATTGCAAGTCTTGTAGCTTAGAGGCATGGATAACCTCCAAGGGTTCGAGTCATGTAATTCCTTGTTTTCCTACTTGAAGAAAGTAAATAATGCTTTGGTGTGTTAGGGTACGCCTATTTTTACACTTACATGTTTATTTCACATTTCTTTCCTCTTCAACATGACCCCTCAGTTGTCTGGACGCCGGAATGTGGGAAGTTCTTGTTCTTGTGTGTTTAGGGTTAAGACACTGAGCCGTTTGTTCGACCATATGACTACCCTAAAGTTCACACTTAACAAAATATTTGGCTTGCTTGAGGTTAGTGAAATTAAATTTCCATAAATTGAGTGTCGTTGCTTTATCGTTTTATCTAGTATTGCTTAGATACACATCTCGCCGTGACTTCCACAATGCTTTCTTCGACAACTACTTATGTATCCCTAGGTCGTCTCTTAAGGAGCACTTGTTGCACAAGCTGAAAGCCGATGGTGTTGTGGGACACCATGGGCATGATAAGACTTTTGATCTGGCTGAAGAACGATTCTTTTGTCTGTGCTGCATAAGGATGTGGAACATGTCATGCGACATTGCGGTACATGTTAGTTTGCAAAGCCTCGCCCTTTCAACATAGGCCTGTACACCCCACTCCCTGTGCCCTAAGGCTTGTGGTATGACCCTAGCATGGATTTTGTGCTAGGATTACCTAAGACTTCATCCCACTTCGATTCCATCTTCATGGTAGTCGATTGTTTCTCTAAGATGATACAATTCATTTCGTGTGCTAAGACTTTGGATGCCTCTCATGTTGCAAGTTTCTTTGTTCGAGAGATTATTTGTCTCCATGGTCTTCCCTTGTCGATCGTCTCTAATTGCGACTCGCATTTTGTCAGCCACTGTTGGCAATCCCTATGGTCACTTGTAGGTACTATCCTTAAGTTTTTCCTAGTTTACCATCCAGAAATAGATGGTCAAACTGTGGTCATTAACCAAAGTCTAGAGAACCTACTAAGATGTTTGGTGGGTGACTACCCAAGTAGTTGGGACTTGATTCTTCCAATTATTGAATTTGCATATAATAATGTTGTCAATTGGTCTACCAGTTTGAGTCCTTTCCAAGTGGTACTAGGGCAGCAACCTCGCAAATCCCTTGACTTGCATAGCACTATTCCTGAGCCCTACATATATGAGTTGACATTTACATTTGCACATCATTTAGCGGGCTTGCATGAGGAAATTCAGCACCGGATCTATTTGAGCAACATCAAGTATAGACTTATGGCCAATGAGCTTTGTAGGCCACATCACTTTGAGACAGATGACTTGGTGAGGGTGCAAATTCACTTGGACAGGGTAGCGAGCCAAGCCAATTTGAAGCTTCAGGTGCGTTACATGGGGCCATACACAGTACTGTAATGGATTAGTTCTAATGTCTATGTACTGGACTTGCCGGAGGATATGATGATCAATATCATCTTCAATGTCGCTGACCTCTTACCATACCACATGCCATCTCCAAGAAATAATGAAGATCCGGATTCTGACTTGTCCAAGGCATCATTAGCAACTTGTTATGTAGAGGAGAACTTTTTTGACCCAGGGAGGTTGATACAACGAAAGTCCTAGCTTCTAAAAAATTTTTAGCAGATCACAACCATGACAAATATCAATTCTTGCCTATAATACTCGATGAGGGCCATGAAGCAAATATGTGGATTTCGCAAAACGGCATGGGAAACATTATGGCCTACTTGTCATGCTAGATCATGATCATGACGAAGATCATGGCCTCGCAGTGAAGCAATATATGGATTTCGCTAAACGGAGTGGGAGCCATCATGGTGGTGACATACATCATGTCTTGCCTATGTCATGTCCAAAGAAGACAGAATAACTCATTTTGAAGGCCCTATGACAGTCATAACGTCTGAGTCAGCCTCCTAAACAATACATGAGAGTAATAAGCCCTTTCTTGACTCATATAAAGCCCATTCAGCCTATGTGCTTGCTCCCACGATGCAATGTAGAACCCCATCCAACTTGGTATAACAATCAGCTATCAAATTCGACACAGGAGCCTGCCCATACTGTGAGGAACAACCCAACCATCAGTATATTTCACTACTTTGTCGCGGCATCCTCAAAGATGGTATAGATGGCCCATCTGGCCAACCTAGTCAAAGCCTGTGTAGTCTACTTTAGTTGTTAGGATTCTATTTCTTATCTTTCTTTTCAAATTTTTAGTTGTTAAGGTAATTAGATTATTCTAACTACCCTATCATATGTTTGTTGTGAGCCCCAGCCCCTTAGTTTATAAATGGATAGCTTGGGGAGAGTGAAATCCAGCTTGCTTAGAGAGTGAAGCTCACCTTGGAGAGAATTGTAAGAGTCTTGTTGCTTGGAGGTATGGATAACCTCCAGGGGTCCGAGTGTTATAATTCCTCATTTCCCTACTTGAAGTAAGTAAATCACGCTTTAGCGCATCAAGGTAGTCCTATTTTTACACTTGCGTCTTTATTCTGCTTTGTTTCCTCTTCTACGTGACCCCGTGTTCGCTTTGACCCAAGAATGTAGGAAGTTCTTGTTCTCGTGTGTTAAGGGCTAATGTATTAAGCTATTCGTTGGAACATGTGGTGCCATAAAATTCACACTAAGTAGAAAATTTGGCTTGCTTGAAGTTAATGAAATTAAATTTCTATAGATTGGGTGTTGTTGTTTCATCTTTTATCATATGTTGCTTAGATACGCACTTTGATGTAACTTCCACATTGCTTTCTCATTGGTTTTTCCTCTGTACGTATTTCAGTTCTATTGTCTAAAGACTCTCTCACAATTTTATCACTATATTATCTTCTAAAATCTAGTGTTGGAACTATGGACTATTCCTCCCATTACTCCATCTCCATAATTAATGATAGCTTAGTAGAATAAAATACAAGAAGGAGGAGGGTGAAAATTAAATCCACAATTCATGTAAAATCCATTCAACCTTCCCCGGATCTAATCCACACTTGCTACTACATTGTTACTTTTTAATCCAATCAATAATATTGACGCCCAAGTTAATTTAGGTTAGATAAACTATTTTGAAAGATTCATATGGCAACCATTCTTTGTCATTAAAAAAAATTAAACATGATCTTTCAGATCCGATCCAACCTTTGACGCTTTGTTGGAAGTTATTTAGAAGAAGGCATAATTCTAGAGATTGATTCACTACTACTCTTCATCCATATCAAAGTTCAAAATGTATGCTTGCAAGTTTTTTCTACAACTAGTCTCGTGACCTAATTTGCATAAATCTATGTAAATTCATTTTGCTACCTAGCCTTGCCTTACAATTATTGACGAAATAATTTTATCTAATTAGTCAATTATTTTATCGCACTAGTAGATAGCTGCAGTTTCTTCTATAAACTTTTGCCCCTTTTGTAATAATACCATCTTACAATCATTTCTTCACACCTCATAGCCCATCACGTGATGGAGGCCCAGTCAGCTCATGACGATCTCGATGAGCGTGAAAGCCCCCTGATCGATTCATGGGGACTTGACTCAATTCCCTGCTCAAATTGGGTTTTAGGGCGGCCCAAACCACAGCCACCTTGCGAGGTTGCGCCCGCCCAATTTTGAACCAGCCCATGCACTACCTGATGGACTCGTTGAAGACAAAACAGTAGCTTCCAAACCTGGACAAAATTGCTGCAATTGCTCATCCAACACAGCAGGTTTTGAAAAGTGATGTGTTCTTTTCCATGCGTTAGTGAATTTGCCCCAGCTCATGTTCAGTGGTTGAATTGTCCTACTCTTCTTTCTCTGTTAAGGAGATTGAATTGTCGCTCTAAAGTACTCCCTCTCTAGCTAGAGATTCCCTTTAACACATTGGGGATTCTTTGGTACAGAAGAAGAGGAAGAGTGGCAGCTGAAAACTGCGGTTAATTTCCAGCTTGGTGACACCTTCCTTATAGGCGCTCATTATCTCTCCTTTTTTGTAATGGCATTGTAATCCTATTTCTTGCATGGCATTTCGGAGGGATTGTCTCTGCGTCCCTTAGAATTCTGTATTGATTGGGATATCGTTCGTCAAAGATTCACAGCGGCTTCTCAAGGAAAACTATACTGCGTGGACTGCGTCTAATGGACCTTCCACCCCACTGTAAGTATTTCATTTGACATAATTGTGTTTTATCTGTTCTAATATCGTGGTTGCTCAAGTACACATGGAAATTAAAAAAAATGCTTAGGTAAGATAGATATGTTGAATATATCTCAAATGAATGTCTTATTATATGAAGAACCTGATGTGCATTATAAATGTATAGCTCCTTATTGAACTGACTCTTCTCGATAGTTGATGTTGTGATCTCAAGTTTTAGTATACCTCATAATCTTGGAGGTGAAGCATTACTATCATTTTATTTTATTCTTAATAGAATCAGTATTAAGGATGGAAAATCACCGCTTACAAACGTTGGAAAAGGTTATCAGAATAGTCAATTACCAATGAATAATGGGGGTGTATTGCTAGGGTAAATATAAAATAATTTAATATAAGAAAATTTTGCCCTCTATTATAGATGTTGTGATATTCTTTATGAAGTAATACTTGTAGATTCCATGTATTTAATTATTGAATCCTTGATATTTCTAATGAGACCCTAATTAAATCTAAAATGACTTTTTTAAGAATATTTTTTGATTTTAAGCTAGAATTTCATCTATTACCACCATCTTCCGCCTTCCTTTCTAGTTCTTCTTTCTTTAACTCCTTTTATTAAAACTGCTTAGCTTAGTTAGATCAAATTTTGTGATGGCTTTATTGTATACTTAATAATTAAAGAAATACTAAGTTTCTACCAAAATATAGTTAACTCTCCTTATCTTCCCTTTTGGAAGAAGATAATTAATATTGAGATAGAATCACACTGAATAAATGATATATGCATTCTTAGTGATTTACTTCCTAAAAAAAAGTCTAGTGTACAGTGAAATTTCAGCAAGAAAATCTAGACTGATGAACAAGTAATGAAACACAGTCCAAAAAAAAAAATCACATTCTTTAGTTAATCACAGTGAAAAATCACATCCTTCATAGTTCATGCTTACTGGAAAAAAAAAACAAAAAAAAATCTCTGAACTATCCGATTCCATGAAAATACAAATCTTAAAGCATTATTGATATGACCCTAGCTTTAAGATTCGCACACTAGCTTCAAGATTCGCACTTCCATCTAATCATAGTAAAAGTAGATCCTATTTGCATCCTTGATTTAGTTCATTAGTCATATTTTTCTTGCATCAAAGAAAATGTTAGCAAAACCTTGATTTACTATTCTAGTATGGCTTGTTTCATCTGGTTTGTTTTAAATGCCCAATTTGTTTCCCTTGCATCAATCTAGTGACTTGTGACTGGCTTCTTTGTATGCTAAATGTTGAAGGTAAAAAAAAATATAAATAATAAAATTAATTAATTAATTAGTTTTTAATTAATTAATTAATTTAGTCAGCATGTTCAGATCAAAATAAATTTTGATCAAAAAATTAATTAGTTAATTATTAATTAATTAATTAATTTGCTATGCAAAAGAAAAAAAAAGCAATGTGCAGCCATGAAAAAAAATAATAAATTAAAAATAATAAAGAGAGACATGTATGAGAGATAGAATTTCTATCTTTGGAGAAACACGTATGCCTCAGTCATGTGCGAATAGGGGAAAATGGCGTAAAAATAGCAAGAAAAAAAATTATAAAAACAGGAAAAGGAATAAAAAAAAGATACTATTATTCAGAAAAGCTTATGCAAGCGAAACTCTCTCTTGACAACAGTTCACGTGAAGAAGAAGCCAAGGACAAACAAAGAAAAAAAAAAACTCTTTGGCTGAAACGCACACAAGAAGATAGGCAAAGGAGACAGATATAATTTGTTATCCTCTCCGTCTATATTTTTATGGGAAAACAATTTTAAAATAAACAATATTTTAATGGAGAAATAATTTTGAAATAAATAATATTTTAATAAAGAGACAACTCTAAAATAAATATCTATTTTAATGAAAAAAAAAACTAAAAAATAAACACATATTTTGAGGAAAGAAAACTCCTAAACCAACATGCATCGACGGAAAGTAAAAGAATACACTATGAAAATATAGTGATCGGCTAAATCTAAGTGATAATTAATTATGGACCGACTGTGTTTGAATTGCAATTAGTTGCTGAATTACTCTGAGTGACGAGGGAAATCTCTTGCTAGCTATTGACGTAGAGATTTATAAAGAAATCAAATTCACAGTTTAGAACAAAGGAAAATCGGATTGGAATTAGATTACAGCCGAGTGAATGTGCAGGTCAAAATAAAAGTTGACTAACTCAAATAGACAGCCAGTGCGTTCACCACTTGGCCGTCATCTGATCTACGCATTCGACACCGCCTCTTCAAAGATCCTCTAATTGTATCCACGCAATGGATCGAGATCAAATTTCATCCACCCAACGTTTGGATCAACGGAAATGAACAAATTTCTGGTGATTCCGTCTTCCTCCCCAACAGACGCTCCTTTCCAACAAACATGTCATCCAGCTGTCGGGATTGAATTGAAACTTCCGACATACCCTTTCCTTGAGTGTGCGCACTGGCAAGCAAGAGGATCTGGCCATCTGATAGCCAGATCGCCAAAATCGAATAATTTTTCAGCGATCACTTGTGTTTTTTCTTCCAGCCATGAATACTTTAGATTTCTTCGACAAACATCATCCAGCCATCGGATTGAGTCAAAACTCCATCCATGCTTTCTCCCTGAACGTACGCATAGATAGACGAGAGGATCCATCTATCAGATGATCAGATCGCCAGAATCGAAAGATTTTTTTGGCGACCCTGTTTTTGCCATTGTTTTGAACGAAAATCACTTGCATGACTTTGTTCGACATCAAATCACCACGGGCTGGCGTTAGACTCTGGCTAGTGGTCCGGCATGATGCAACGAATCCTTGGCCGGAGCAGGTAGAGCAGCCAAAGGTGGATAGCAAGCGGCGACAGTCCTTGTTGGCGGCGAGCTTTGTTCGTTCGTCTCTGCCACAGAAAAAAAGAAATACATTTTCTTTAATAACATGACTAAGATTTGTGCAAGAGATGATCTGACGGTCAAGATTAGATCTGAAAATAATATGCTCAGATTTAATCATCGAGGATCTGACGGTCCATATGGCTAGAACTTTCAACTCTAATTTAATGATCCAGATCTTCTTATTCGACGCTTCAGATCTTTACTTCAATCCAACAGCCAGATTTCTAACTCTGATTTGACGCTCCATATCTGTCCAATTTTGATCGGACGGTCCAGATTTATTCAAAAATTAACCATCCTAATCAACTTCTATCAATAATTAGGATTTAATGATTCAGATTTAATGCGATACAACTAATAGTTGATATTCATTCGCACAAATCCAAGTTAATTGGACAACTCTCGACACATTTCAAGTGTCAATCCTTATCCAGATCTGCCCTTGGATTTTTGATGATAGATCTGGATCATACCAGATCGATGAATTGAAATATCAATGGCTAAAATTAATTCACCCAAATCTCAGCCAATTGAATAATGGGGGTGTGTTGCTAGGGTAAATATAAAATAATTTAATAAAAGAAAATTTTGCTCTCTATTATAGATGTTGTCTTTATATGATATTCTTTATGTAGTACTACTTCTAGACTCCTTGTGTTTAATTATCGTTAGTGGTAGCCAACCCATTAACCCGTTAGGGTTATGTACATATACCACTGTAGCTGTAATTGAGAGATAGACGAATTTTCTCCTCTAATCAACATGGTATCAAAGCAAGGTGACATCGCCTCGCCTCCGCTTCTCTCAAACGACTGATGCTATCTTCCTTACTCTCGCCAAAACCTAGCGGTAGACTACCGCTATCCTGCACCAATTGAGAACGCTGATCAAAAAGATCAGCCGGCTAATGGCAGCTAAAATCTTGGAAGGTGCTGCCTCCGACCACAAGATCGATACCCATTTCCTCTATTGACTTCTCTACTTGCGCAGCCGCACTGAAATCTCGAAAGGTGCTCGCACTGTTGCTCATTCGAACCTGGCTTCTAGCGATGCTGATCATGACGAGTTCCTGAGCCATCGTTGCCGCTCTCCCTATTTCAACTTCTACCTTTCACTCACTACTCAGCATAAACGCCTTCTACACATTCCAAACCCTAGCCAGGAACATCTTTGGAGATTGGTATAACTGTTTTTCTATCTTGTGATTAGCGTTTCTGATGATTCTCTTCTTGGTTCTTGCTAATTCTTAAAGACTTACCTGCGGTGTGTTGGTATCGTTCCTGTTGATTCCTGCTCATCTTTGTTGCTAGTTGTATTTTTTTTGCACTTCTAAGGCTTTGTCCTGTCACTGATTGCTATGGATTTTCAAGTTGCAAATCTGGACACTAAGTCCACTACTAATCTCGGTACTTATGAAACTAGATGGTATAATCTATCTACTATGGGCAAGAGCTATGCTCTTTTTTCTTGGATCTCATGGAAAACGACACCATGTAGAAAATATTCCTCCGGCAACATCTGATCCATAATATGCCGCTTGGAGCATGTCTGATATGGCTGTGGTCAATTCCTTATTTCACAGTATGGAGCCTCCTATTGCTTCCACGGTCATGTTTCACAACACTGCTAAAGAAATATGGGATGCTCTTCCTAGCACGTATGCACCCCAGCACAATATCAATTGCATCTATCAGTTATATGAAGAGATTCTTCTTATGCAATAGGATAGCTGACCCTTACAAGAATACTATATTCAGTTAAAGGCTAAGTGGGATGAATTGTGCCAATATCATCCCCCCGTGGCTGATATCTTTGTTATTCTCTAGCAATAAGAAGATTTTATTGTTGCAAAGTTTCTATCGAGTCTCAATGCCAATCTAACTGCAGCATGGAACTAGTTACTTGTGGAACCTACGGTTCCCACCTTTTAGAATGCTTTCTACAAGCTTCTTCGGGTCCCTACGACCTCATCATCATTTGAGCCTAGGAGTGCCTTCTTGGCACGTCAGTCAGGTGGCCAATTTCAAGATATGACTCATGGCCCTGCTTGAGGCTGAGGATGTGGTCGTTGTCAGCTTACTTGTGCTTATTGTGGACGCACAAATCATTTGTCTGATCAATGTTGGGCCCATTTTGGTAGGCCCCCTCATGCTCGTTTGGCAGTTGACTTCGGTTTTGCTGACCAGACGTACGCCGGCATTTCTTCTCCCGCGCCCTCCACTAGCCTTGCGGCTGCACCGTCCAAGACATCTTCTGGTATAGCCTCTCTTGTTGCTCTTGATCCTTCTTGGATCCTTGACTCAGGAGCTACTTTTCATATGTCAAGCAATTGACACATACCGCAAGTGCACGGTAATGTCGCAGTAATATAAAAGATTGTTGATCCCACAGGGAACAAGGTTAATTACCAGAAAATCTAAGTTTCAGAAGCTAAGCAATTCAAAACGTGATTGTGAAAACAATAAATGAGTACAAGAAATCGATCGCAACTAAACAAAAGATGTCTACAGGGAAGGCATTGGGAGTTCGGTATCCACCACGCTGATGAATCTATCTAAATTAAAACTTATCTGTTATAAGAGTTCATAATATTACATAAGGAATCTTTCCACTAGTATAGGTTGCCCCCTTTCAGTCAGTACAACCTAGTATCTACCTAAAACAACCCCCTGCTCGCGCGGTAAGTCGTTTTAGATAAATCTATTGGGTTCTAAGAAAGATCATGTTGCCCTCGAACAAATCTTAACTATTCTCGTGTTAGAAGTTCGCAAGTTCTACTTAGGGAATTCGCCAACATGATCCTCCTTTCAGTTAGGATCATGTCGACTAACACACAAGACTACATGGCCAAACAATATAATAAAATAGCAACTACTAAGTAAAATATGCTCATATGAAATCTCAAAATAATAGAACAAGTTCAAATTATATGATAGAAAACATTAGCGGGCTTCAACCAAGTCCCGAATAGGGTTTTATGCTACAAGACTCATGAAAACTCACACAAATCTCTCTAATAGATCACTAAAATTACAAGCAACGTTTAGGAGGGAAAGGAGAAGAAGAACCGAACGTATTCTCTAGAAAATCATGAAGATCCATCACCTCAATCTCTTGAAATCTCCTCCGAAAGCTCTGTCGCCTACTCCATTTGCCCTAGCCGCTTCATGCATCAATTGGTCGCTGATTAGGCAACAAGAAAGAGGGCTTTTATATTCTTTTGATTCGCCTCCCTCTTAGCTTCCTAAAACATATTTTCTTGCATTTTGTTGGATTTTTCCTAAGCTCAAAATCGAAATAAAATCGAGTGGAACTCAGAGTCATAATCGCGATCACGGGTGAACACCAACGCGTTCATCCGTATGTGAAGTATTATGTGAAGTTCTGCAAAATAAGAATTACAAGTGAACACCTCCATGTTCACCAGGCCATGAAGTATTCTATTCGTTTCTACAAAAATTGTCTTCGATGGAATCACGACAGAACACCAAGATCTTGAGTTGGCCGTGAAGTGTTCTGTGTATATTTAGACTTGTATGTGAATAACGGGTGAACCCCGATGTGTTCACTTGGCTGTGATTTCCAAATCAGCTCCGATCGATCTCAAATTTGTTGTGTAAACTCATCTCCTCATGAGAAATCACCCCATGACTTTAAAATATCCAAAAGACTCCAAAAATGAGTGATTTTACTTGAAATTGCACAAAGACGAGAAAAAGTGAAGATTCCGAAGCAAACAAGTAAATAAGCCTAAATAGAGCATAAAAATATTAAAATTGGCCTAGTTTTGAGATAAAATAGCACTAAAAATAACTGTTAAAATGCAAGGCATTAAATACTCTCAGACTTTGATTTTTGCTTGTCCTCAAGCAATAAACTAAGATGAAATGCATGATAGGTGTGAAAGTAATTATTCAGGTTGAAAACATACAACCAAATCAGATAATATCTATGAGTAATCCATGATCTAGATAGAAGAAAACAAATAATTAGATGTCTGAAATGCTCAGTGGTTAGGTCCCACAATTTCTAGAAGTCAAAGAATTCAGCTAACGGCAAACAAAGAATTCAATCAAGCATACATGTTACTCATGCAGATCCAATTCATCCAAAATCTACTTGTTGGGTTAGACACAAATGCATTATTGGGGAAGCATGCTTTAGTGACCAAGTTTGGAATCAAAACTAATAGTGATATCAGACTTCAACTCATATTCTTAGGTACCACTTCTAATTTTTTATAGTGCCAAGTAGAAGAGTCTCTCTTAGACTTCAACTCACATCTTAGGTATCATTGCCAATTTTTCGCAGTGCCAAGTAGAGGAATCTAAGAGTTCTTTTTTTTGAAATAGCAGAATAAGAAAAGTAATGGTAGAGCTATTTAGCTTATATGTAGTTTTCCCCCAACAAGAGATAAGGATTCAAGGAGTGAATAAGTAAACGTGTACCTTAATATGAAATCATATGTATACTACTAGCATGTCATCATTGAACATTCACCGAAATGTGTGACCCACTAATGAACAGTCTTAAACAGTCTAATCAAAATATTCAAAAATAATAGAATAAACGGATATGATCATAGAGTGTTTTCTAATTGGATGGTGCATTCAACAAATCATAATTATACCATACCAAGGATGAATTCAATCTCTAAGATTAAACCTAGCTATCATAGGATCTGAATTTGAATAACAGGATGTTCAAAATTTGGATCAAAATAATTCCACTAAAGCATAATGAACACATGACTATAGCTTGAACCTAATCAGCACAGTGCAATTATCTAAAGCATGATAACAACTATGCCATCATTCAATCTATAACCATGACAAAATCAACTCAGCCATATAATAACACAGTAAAATAGGGAATGTCACATGGTACCATCACAAAGAAACATATCCAAATATCATATCAGAGTCGGGGCCTGAAGATGGGATTAGGCTCTCAAATAGTGGCATATAAGAACAATGCCAAATGAATATCCACAGAGTCAAAGTAAAGTAGCAGATAAACTAACCATCATCATAAAAGAGAAATAGCAAGTCAAAGAGAAAACATAACAACCAGAGATAAGAACTAGAAGGCAGATAGCTCACCCACTCTAAATGTTGCATAGTCCTCTATGTGAAAATCGGGTACGTGAGAGGAGTAGGTGGGAGGCCAGCAGTGGAGAGCTCATTTCTTCCTTTGTGACTGAGAGCCTTGAGCCTTGGAGCTCTTGCCCTTGCCACAATATGAGTAATCAGGCTGCTCCTCCTCCAATCGGTAACCCGCTCCATGTTGTCAATAGAAAGAAAAGCCAACCTCTCATCCAAGGAAGATAACTTCTCCCATATAGCATTTACCATCTTCACTTGACGCTCCATTCCGGTCTCCATGGCTCGATGTCTGTCCCCTTGGGAGGACTGCTCCTAGAGTAAGTACTGCAAAGCAAGGTCCATCTGGTCCTGGACCACGTGTTGGTGTATATGCCCTAGGACCTGTGGCTGGTCCGATATGAGTCACATTTATTTGTGATATACATCCTGGCATGGTCGTTGTTATGCCTTTTGTATATCTACGTCATATATGTACATTTGCATATACAATGTCTCTGGAGATAGATTCTATCTAATCTCAAAGAATAATCCCCGGTCAAGTGTCATAGTGGATAAGGGACAGCTATGATATACATGAGACTGGTATATGCGCTGGTTGAGCACGGGTTGCTAACGCAGGCATATGGGTATATCAAGGGAGATATACTAGATCGATCCGCCGTGAGGATTTGACTTGGTGTCACAAGTCAAATATCACAATGACAGAGATTTACTCGTCCTAGACTTGAGGGCATTGATATCTCTATATGGTAAGGGATGTACTTTGATACAACCTAATGCTCCGCGTAACAGGGGAGTCATAACGGTTGTCATTGGGTATATCTTGAGCCATATAAGAGATTCAATATGCCAATAGAGGATTTGCCCCTTCCCTGCGGGGAAGTTTGATGTCTATGGGCCCTACATGGTGCATGACTGAAAGTGTGTGGCCACACCCAGGTTAAGCCTGAATAGAGTCATGACCTTTGATGTTGGAATTAACAAGTGTGACACACTTGTCCGACTTGGACGATCAGTCTGGCAAATGGACTAGAGTGTACATGTATCTTGTCGCAGTTTTAGGGGATGTCGATGACGACTCCATTCCGAGGACTTGGGTAGCAATGATGTACTGCTAGGTACCACTCATTGCTTGTGATGATGTGAGGTTATCACTGCCAACGTCTAAGGAACCTACAGGGTCGCACACCTAGACGCTCGAGATCTCGTATTGATCGAGTTGCCTATGATCGAGTCATTTGGTTGATTCGAGTCAGTTTGGGAGTCCGATGCATCGCGGATGCATCTGATGAGTTGGAGATGATCTTTTGGGATGATGTTGCGTTTTGACTTCAGTTGACCCCGGTTGACCTTCGGGTGACCACGTTTGACCTCGATGGACTAGGTTTAGTCGAGTGGTCAAATATTGGGTTTAAGCTCCGGTTTTGTTCGGAGGCTTTTTGCGATTGATTTAAACGTAACATGTGGGCCCACGACTTAAGCGCTAAAATGAATATAAATATTCATTTTATTCACAGCTTAAGTCATGGGGGCCACGCACAACTTAAGTGAATATTTATATTAGATATATTCATCACTTAAGTTGCGGATCCGCATCCATTAAGCATTAATGGATTTAGGTGCTTATTAATTATGAAAATTCGTAATTAATGAAGCCCTAGCCGAAATCATCTATATAACTCATCAAAACCTAGCCGTACACCTCTAATCTCTTCTCCATGGCGACTACATGCAAGGAGGTGTCGCCTACCACCATGGATGACAAGCTTCATCCCCTCTAGGTGCTTGAGACCACCTTGGAGCTTCTTCCTTTCTCCATGGCGCATCCTTTGGAAGGATTGGCGCAAGAGGAGATGATATCTCCTTCTCCATGGCGCCTCCAAGAGAGAAGTGGCGCCACCTTCATGGTGGCAACACCTTCTTCTTCCATGGGCACAAAAGAAGGCTTGGAGCCTTCCTCCTTCTTCGATGATGTATCCCTTGGAGGGATTGATGCATGAAGAAGGCTGATTTCTTATCATGGGCGCAACTTCCATGAAGTTGGCGCAAGTGGAGAAAAGAGGAGAAGAAGAGAAGTGATGGTATCTCTTCTCATCATCATGGGCACTTCTTGTTAGGTTGTTGCCTATATTGGATGAGAAGGAGACTTACCTCATGGGCACGCCTTCATGGTGGCACAAACAAGAGGGAAAGTGGCTAGACTTAAGATTGGCACAAGCGGTAGAGGTTTCCTCTCCTTGTGGCCATCTTCCTCCCTTCATCACCTCTTTGGCGCATCTTGGAGATGGCGCAAGCAAAGAGGGCAGCGACATTGGCAACATGATCTTCCTCCCGAAGGCTAGCACTAGGCGTGGAGTGAAGAGGATCTTGAGCAGTCCGTGTGTGCACGATTGTAGAGGGCGGACACTTGTGCGCCTCTTCTTCGTCATCATCAACCCCTAGATTATGCGAATAAAGGTATAATACTCTGACACATCCGGTGGATCACTCGTAAGGGATCCTGGCTCTTAGGGTTATCCTGTTTCGGGCCATCGCTTTTGCTATGATTAAAATTTTAAAATTGGCCCGGGAATTCCCAACACCACGCCCTAGCGAAGCTGCTCTTAGCGCATCTCTTGAAGCAGGGCCATTATGGACCCAGTGGAAGAGATGCTACAGAAATGAAATCCACCGGGGGCGGGGGGAGCTGTGTCAACTGGGTCAGGTGCTGGGTCAACCACTGGCCGAATCCGCTAGTTCCTTCTTTTGCGCACAGTAGTGCGCTTAGTGTTAAGCAACGGGAGTGAGAACTGACTACCTTTAAAGGTGAGGTAGTAGCTGTCACCCTGGCGATCAGAAGCTACATGGCAATGCACGACTTGATATTAAGCTGGTTGCTACCACGAGCCTCTGCTGTATCATAGGAGACGACCCCCAAGGAAACTACCAGCAGGGTGATCAGACCGCCCATAACAATAGCGCCCTTCCATGAATGTGCAACCTGTCTGATCTGCTTTGCCAAATAGTATCCAGAATTGACCTGAAATGAGTGCAACATGGCCCATAAGTAAAACAACTCAGATTGACAGATCATATCGTCACTCTCGCCGTGTTTGAAGATGGTGTGGGCTAGGACCCAATGAATATAGCGCAAGATAGGGTTGCTGATGCTGGAGGCCCTAACAACTCTAGCGGAGAAGTTATACTCAATAGTAATGTTCTCGGAATATTCTCGAGTCACTTGCGCGTAAAAGTATTCGGGAACCCATAAATGTTGCACAATAGGGCTAGCGTCATAGAATGCTTGATGACACCAAAATATATAGTATATTTCGTATCATTTTATATGTCTTTTCATGCCAAATTGAGGATCTTTTACTTATTTTTATGCTAAATTTATCAAATATTGAAAAATCTACTTTTATTTTGGTCTTTCATGATTTTTAGGTAAAAAGGCACTATTTTAAGGTATTTTCAAGCAAAATCAAAGACATGGAAGAGTCCTAATCATCAAGAGGAAATTACATGGCAAGTTTCACGTAAATCAGAGCAAAAGACCAAAATACGGCAGGGCCGTATTATATATTACGATGCCATATTTCCGTACGATACCGTAATATCGGAGCACCTGCCGTAATTTGGTGGATTTTCATATCCGAAAGTTTTCCTGATTTTATGGCACTGCCGTAAACAATTTTACGGGCCATATTTTCCAAAGATTTTAGACGAGAGAACTCATCCGATTTTACGGCACAGCCATAATATGTTTCACGGGCCGTAATTTTGACTCAGGGTTCAAAGAACTAAAATACGACACCGCCGTAATTTCATCCTAAATTCACGATTTTCGCGGACTATTTGAAGCCCAAATCTTGCATGGACCATATCTTTTGATACAAATATCCAAATTGAGATCCGAAGGATGCTGCGGACTCATATTAAAGAGGAGAAGACGGACGAAGTGGAAGCACCAATGTTTATTAAGAATTGGGGGAGAAATTGACAAAGAAGTGCATAGGGTTTGGCCTCACGCCGAGAGGCGTAGAGGGCACCTCAGGCCTTGATTTTTACCAAGAAGCTTCGTTTGGAGGAGGAGACAACAGTGCAGAAGTTTTAGAGCAAGAGGAGTTCGATTGGAGGCGAATTCAATAAAAGAGCGGCGCTGGCACTGTTCACTCGCATAATTATAGCTGTAATTTCTATTACAGCCGTGTTGTAACATTATTTCTCCCTTCTTTTCATTTTCTAATCGTTCTAAACAATGGATTATTGTATTTCTTCTTCCATGCAAGCTTAAATATATTTGGGACATGGGGTGTAATCCCTTTGGTTTCTTAATGATTAGATAACTTTTACCTTCGTTAGAATAGTTTTATGATGATAATTTTACTTATGTGAATAATTGTACTTTGATTCTCCATAGATTGATGTTATTATTCATGTTTTAGAGTTCTCGCAATAAGGACCGAAAGGTGACTTACTTGAGAACTTGGTGTTGGTGTATATGCCCTAGGACCTAGTTTTGGTCAACTTATGTACTACTTGACATTGATATTTATATATCATTCTGGCATTGTCGTTATCATTGTTTGTCTACACCTGCGATTGTGTACTTACATAATAATGTCCCTGGAGACAGATTGGATCTGTGCTCAAATAATTGTCCCCAGTCGATGTACCTGAGTGGATATGGGACAGCTCTAGTACTTGAGAGACTGGTATGTGGGCTGGTTAGGCACGTGGTGCTAACGCAGATACATGGGTATATCATTGGAGGATATACTGGATAGACCCGCTATGAGGCTATGACTTGGTGTCATGAGTTATCCTCATAAGTGACAGGAGATGCATTGATCCCTTGACTTGAGGTCATTGATCATTCTATATGGTTAGGGACTTGTTTTGATACAACCTAACACCTTGCCGTAGTTGGGAGATCATAACGGTTGTCATTGAGCATGTCACAACCCATATGAGAAGGTCAATGGGCAGACATAGGATTTGCCCCTTCCTTAGGGAAGTATGATATCCATGGAGCTCCTCTATGGTTCTATGACTGAAAGTGTATGGCCATACCCAGGTGAGAACCTGTTTTAGTCATAGCCATGTGATTGGATGAAAACAAGTGGTGACACACTTGTCCAATCGGATATCAGTTAGGCAAAGAGACTGTAATGCATCTGTACCTAGTTGCGATGATGGGGATGTCGATGTCGATATCCATTCAAATGACCTGGGTAGCAGCGATGCACTGCTAGGTGCCACTCACTGCTTGTGATGACCTTTGGTTAGCACTGCCAGCGTCAGAGGAACCTACAGGGTCGCACACCTTGATACTTGAGTTCTCGTATTGATCGGGAAGCCTTATGATCGAGTTATTGGATAACTCGGATCTAATTGGGAGATTTCGTCAGCGCCAATGGGCCTGATGAGATGGAAGAATATTATTGGAGCCAAACTTCATTTTTGGCAGGTTGACCCGTATTTGACCATGGTTGGTCATATTTGGATTAAGGTTGCATTGGATTGGATCCAAGTGCTTAATCAACCCATGTAATGGAGTTTGGGCTAGCTCATTATCCAATGAGGCCCAATAATAAGTTGTCATGAAGAGAAGAAAGGCTAGAAGGGTATAATGGGGACAAATCTTCTCCCCTAGGCGCCTATGGGCATAATGGGGAGAAGTGGCGCAATTTGCTTCATAAGGAAGCAATTGGCGCCTCCCCTTAATCCCTTATGGTATGAATGCCTATATGGCATTACTTGGGGCGCAAGGCAAGGCCTTGGCGCACAAAGAAAGACATGGGCTCTAAAAGGAATGGTTGAATGAGAATTATGGAAATGTCTTGGAGACTTTCCTTGTCTCAAACCTTCTAATCCTAGCCGCCCACTTGTCTTGATCCTAGCCTTTCATAAACCGCCTCTTGCCCTATAAAAGAGCACCTAGCCGAGCCCTCTAAAGATGATCAATCCTTGAAGGCGTGAACACAAGAAGAGGGGCGAGTGCTAGGAGCAAGGGCGCATCTTCCTTCTTCCATAGCCGAGAGTTTCTCCTTCCTTTCCTCTTGGCGGCTTGGCTTGTTTCTCTTGGCGCATCTTTTCTCTTGGTGGCGCAAGTGAAGTAGAGCATCTCCCTAAGGCTTGGATCTTCTTCCGAGGCTAGCACCGGGCATGGAAGAAGAGAACTCAAGAGATCCGTGTGTGTGAGACTGCAGAGGGCGCACACTTGGGCGCCTACATCGGCATCACTCCAAATTGCTCTTGAGGTATTTCATAACTCATCGTGTCGACTCCCTTGCTTGCGATCTTCACTGGGTTTTTGGGACCGACCTATTTCGGGGACATTCTTCCGCTGCGTAATATGTATGTCCATGACTCTGAAAATTGTAAAATGTCCCCGGGGTTTCCCAACAATGGTATCAGAGCGACTTGCAAGACTCGAACGATGTTTTATGCTTTTCTTTCATGCTCACATGCCATATCTCTATTTTCGTAAATAGCATGATGCATGGCAAATGATTTTTCTAAGTAGGAAAAATTAGGGTTTCTTGTTTCTATCATCCTCTCAATCTCTTTTGGATCTTTGGACTATTTTTCTTGTTTGATTTAAAGATCAAAGGCGCACGTAATTTTGTCAAGTAGGACGGGCATTGTGTCTTCAGACTGGCCAAGTCTCTTGATCTGACAAAATTGCCAGCCGAAAGGATCTCTGAAATCATCATGAAAAATAAATCACAATAAACCAAAAGATTTGTGAGAAGAAGATGAGAAAAAGAGACTAGTTTTATGAAAAAGTAAAATTTCAGATTTTATGTTTTTCATGAGCATGTAGAATTGCATGAGTAAATACCTTGATTGTGCATGATGTTGTGATCATTAGTCAAGCCCCCCCTTTGCATGCCTGCGATGTATCCTCGTGAGGCCTGCGTGCCGCTTTTCTTTTTTGCTTTTGACTAAGAAGAAGATTAGGGTGGCGCATGTACTTGGAACTTGGCGCAAGCTTGCTTAGTGGCGCAAGTTAGGCATGGCCGAACCCTTGGGTTTGAGAGCTAGCTAATTTGGCTTGTGGCGCATCCTCATTGGAGGAAGACCATGGCATTGGCTGAACCTATGGGGAACTTTTAAAAGTATACCGCTAGGGTTTGAGAGCTAAACCATGAGAGAAAGACCTTGGAGCCAACCTTGGAGTTCAAGCTAGAGGTCGGCTAGACTAGGTCTAATTTTTGGGGCTTGAGTTCTAGGACAAGAGTTGAACCTCTTTCATGGCATTGGTTGGTTCAATGTCTTGAATAGGATATGATCACATCATTCTTTACTGCTTTTATTATTATCTGCAGAAGCATACCTGTGATGTTTTATCATTATGTTATCACCATAGGATTGCATGCCTGTAATGATAGACATAAGATAAAACTGAGATGATGAGACCTTAAACAAAAACCCTCAATTAAAATATCAAGTATGGTAGCCTTCTAACGTGTAGCCCTCACTAAGCTATCGATCAGTGGAGTTGTGAATTGTTTCCCACCCTCGTGGGACACACCCACTTATCTTTAGAAAGTGTGTGGTGGCAATGGTTTCCCCAGTCCAGTTTTAACCTGGGTGTGCCTTCGCAAGGAAACTCGTTGGCCCTGGGTATAATGGTTAGGAATAGACTTGACTAGAAGTTCACATGTGCTGGGCACATGGTGAAAGTCTAGAGGCATCGTTGAGAGGTAAAGGTTTCATGTTGTATCCAGCCGTCGCTGGACATGAAATGCCCAGACTGTCTCAACAAAGGGAGTTGCTTGGAGCAACCGGCCGGCGTGCCCACCTTAGGAAACATGGGTTACTTTGTGCATCTCATCCCACCCTCGTGGGACATGAAGCCTCATGTGAAATAAGGATCCCATCTCACTAGGAAGTCTTAAACTTCCCGATTGACTTTGTGGGTTGTCAATTCGAATTCAAAATAGTGGGAGCTGTAATCATTTAAAACAAGTCCAGTTTAAATGATTCAAAGTAGTACTAATCTGTTCTTCTTGGGTGTTGTAGAACAATGGCTACGAACACTGGCGGATTATCACTGCGATCACTCCTTGATAAGGATAAGTTAGTTAGAACTAACTTTATGGACTGACATCGGAACTTGAGGATAGTCCTCAAGCTCGAGAAGAAGCTGTATGTCCTTGAACAGCCTCTTCCTGCGGCTCCTCTGAAAGTCCCCTAAAACAAGGGGCGAAACCCTAATAGAAGGCGCATATAAAATTTTCGAGCGGAAGCAAGGGTTTCCTAGATCGATTTATATGTCATATGATCAACTTTCAATACCTTGCAATGTAGATAGATCTAGAAGAAAGATCATACCATTGCCATCGCTTGGATGGTGCCTTGGAAGTAAAGATCGAAAGGGGTCTTCTCCAAAGGTAGCGCACACAAGAGGATGATGACTACTCCTTGTGTTCCTTGTGCTAGCAAGGTTCACCAAGTTTTCTTATCGCGTGAAGGAAGATGAGATGAAGTTCCTTTCGCTTGTCAAACTCTCCTGGCGTAAAACCTATCACCACACACGAGAGGCTTCGAGTAGTGAAGAGGGGCGACGAGAGAAACGTTCCTTGTGAACGTTGAGACATGGCTTCTAAAAATAGCAAGCCTTAATGTCTCATGCGGTTATGCGTTATGTGTTCACTTCAAGTGAACCGAACGCTCATCCTTCTCTCTTTGAACCATGCGCTCATTCTTGAGCCGGTTCAATTTGGTTCAAAGACCAAAAACAAATCAGCCCAAGCCATGGCCTAGATCTCATTAAACCAAATGGTTCAAGATCTAACCGTTCATCTCCTGATGCTCTTGATCTCACCGATCTAGCATCAATTCTCTCGATCGAAGCTTACCGATCTAAAGCCCTAATCAATCAAACATGATCAGACCAGATCTCACTTACAATCAGAGTTTAAATTCCTTTAAACTGAACCAAAACAATTCAGTCCACACGATCTAACATGAGTAAGCCATATCATCAAATTGTGCGACCCTGAGGGTTTCCTTTAAATGTCGGTAACGATAACTCACGTTATCACGATCAGTGAGGGGTATCTAGCAACACATCACTGTCTCCCGATATAAAGGAAAGAGTCTTCCAAGACTACACCCAAACCACAGCACAAGTGTGAATCTACTTCACTAGACATACATGTTTCCTTTGCCACTGGATGTTCTTATTGGACAAGCGTGTCAAGCTTGTAACTCCAATATGATGAGCATGATTAGATCAGATGAACATAGTCATCTGGGTATGGCCATACACTTTCTCAATCATCTCATCCAGGGGGCCCCTTTAGAACATCACTCTCCTAAACAAGGAGACGGCAATCCTTTATCTATCACTAGTGTCCTAACCTGACTCATGATCATTATCCAAGATAGTCTATAACGATTATGTTTCAAATGATATTGAACTACCTCAAAACAATGACAATCATCATTTAGAAACACAAGTGATCTCAAGTCAGAGGAAGTATGTCACTTGTTCGCATACAAGGATTATTCACATTGTGACAAGCAATTGAACATCCTAGTAGGGTCTGTCCAGTACATCCAATGTACCTATGAGTCTACATCTTATTCCATGCTCGAAGCATCCTATAAGATTAGAACACATATTAGTTTCAATCATATCTAGGCTGTCTCATGTTCACCAAGATATCTCGACTAAGGACTTAACTGCATGTCAGCCAAGCTGAACAGCATTGAGACATTATTCAGAAGTATACATATGACAGCAGATGATGTAACAACCTGAATAACAACCATTGCCTTTATAAACATAAGAGTTTATACATGATACTGAAAGAATCCCTAGGCCTCAAACATTAGCCTTAAGGGCATACCCCAACAATCTCCCACTTGCACTTAATCTAATGGTTGAGAAATCTCAAACCCATATTATTACAGTGCTTCTCATGCTTCTGCTGCGCCAGAGGCTTTGTAAGCGGGTCAGCCAGATTGTCATCTGTATGAACCTTGCAAACTTTGATCTCGCCACGATCAATGATCTCTCGGATCAAGTGAAACCGTCTTTGTATGTGCTTGGACTTCTGGTGCGACCGTGGTTCCTTTGCTTGTGCTATTGCTCCAGTGTTATCACAAGAGATAACCAAAGGATCTGCACTCGAAGGAACAACACCAAGTTCCTGAACGAACTTACGAATCCACACTGCCTCCTTGGATGCTTCCGAGGCTGCAACATACTCGGCTTCTGTTGTGGAATCAGCAACGATAGATTGTTTGAAACTTTTCCACACCACTGCACCTCCATTCAAGCTAAAAACATAGCCTGATTGCGATCGGAAATCATCCTGGTCAGATTGGAACGAAGCGTCAGTATATCCTTCAATACTGAGTTCTTCCTGACCACCATACACTAAGAACATATCTTTGGTCCTCCGAAGATATTTCAAAATGTTCTTGACTGCAATCCAGTGTGCCTGACCTGGATTACTTTGGAATCGACTGGTCACGCTTAACCCGTAAGCGACGTCTGGGCCAGTACACAATATCGCATACATAATGGACCCAATAGCCGAAGCATAAGGCGTTTTGTCCATTTCATCTTTCTTAGTCTGTGTTTGCGGACACTGACTCTTTGAAAGATTCAGACCATGTCTGACTGGAAGATATCCTCTTTTAGAATTTTCTAAATGAAATCTCTCCAGGACTTTATCGATGTAAGTACTCTGGCACAGCCCGAGAAGCCTCTTAGATCTATCTCTGTAGATCTTCACACCTAATACATAGGCTGCTTCTCCTAGATCTTTCATCTGGAAACATTTTCTTAACCATGCTTTAACCGCATGTAGTTCAGGAATATCATTTCCAATGATTAAGATATCATCGACGTAGAGGACTAGGAAAGTAATCACGCTCCCACTAAACCTCTTATATACACACGGGTCATCTTCATTCTTGATAAAACCAAATTCACAGATTGATTCATCAAAACGAATATTCCAGCTTCTAGATGCTTGCTTAAGTCCATAAATGGACTTCTTTAACTTGCATATTTTATGACGATCTGATGGATTAGTGAAACCTTCAGGTTGTGTCATATACACATCCTCATCCAGATTTCCATTAAGGAAAGCGGTCTTCACATCCATCTGCAAGATCTCATAATCGTAATATGCTGCTATTGCGAGAATGATCCGAATAGACTTGAACATAGCTACAGGAGAGAAAGTTTCATCATAATCTATCCCGTAGATTTGTTTGAAACCTTTCGCAACTAGCCTGCCTTTATAGGTAACCACGTTACCATCCATGTCAATCTTCTTTTTGAAGATCCATTTACAGCCTATAGGGATTACTCCCGGAGGCGGATCAACCAAATCCCAAACTTGGTTATCTGACATGGAGTCCATCTCGGCTCGCATAGCTTCAAGCCATCTCGCTGATTCCGGTCCACTGACCGCATCCGCATAAGTGAGGGGTTCATCATGATCAATGATGTAGACTCCGTCATAGCGCTCAGGCTGTCGATGGATCCTTCCCGATCTTCGCGGTTCCCGTGATATCTGAGCCTCAGGTTGTTCAATAACCTGTTCTACTGGCTCATGCTCATCCAATTGTGCTTGACTACTTTGTCCTTCTTCTGGATTCTCATCCAGCTTTATTTCTCTCCCACTGGCCTCTTGCAGAAGAAATTCCTTCTCAAGAAAAATGGCCGTCCGAGCAACAAATACCTTGTTCTCTTTGGGATCGTAGAAATAATAACCCTTAGTTTCCTTAGGGTAACCGACAAAGATACATTTCTCAGATCTGCTCTCTAGTTTCCCAGAGGCGAGCTTTTTGACATAAGCCTCGCAACCCCAGATCTTAATAAATGTCAAGCTCGGCTGTTTCCCATACCATAACTCATATGGAGTCTTTGAAACTGCCTTGGATGACACTCGGTTTAGTACCTTTGCAGCTGTTTCCAGTGCAAATCCCCAAAAGGAGTAAGGTAGAGTAGCCTGACTCATCATTGAACGAACCATATCCAATAAGGTTCTGTTCCTCCTCTCAGACACACCATTCCATTGCGGTGTTCCTGGCGGAGTGAGCTGTGAGATAATCCCACACTCCTTCAGATAGTCAGTAAACTCTCGACTTAGGTATTCTCCACCTCGATCTGAGCGAAGTGCCTTGATATTTCGGCCTAGCTGATTCTGTACTTCATTTTTGAACTCTTTGAACTTGTCAAAAGATTCACTCTTATGTCTCATTAGATAGACATACCCGTATCTACTGAAATCATCAGTAAAGGTAATGAAGTATGAATAGCCACCTCTGGCATGTTTACTAAATGGCCCACACACATCACTGTGTATAAGGTCAAGTAAACCTGAAGCCCTTTGACCTTTCTTAGAAAAAGGAGCCTTCGTCATTTTACCCATTAAACAAGCTTTGCATGTATCAAGCTCCTTATAGGAGAATGATCCCAGCAGTCCATGGTCATGCAACCGCTTAATGCGTTTCTTGTTAATATGGCCTAAACAACTATGCCATAGCAAGGTGCTATCATCAGCATACTTGGCTTTCTTATTATCAATATTTTGTATAAAACATTCCATGTCCAACATGAATAATCCATTGTTAATTGATCCAGTAGCATAAACAATATTATCATAAGAAATAACACACTTTGAAATATTGCATTCAAAGGAAAACCCTTTCCTGACAAGAGCAGGAATAGAGATAATATTTTTCGTTATGCTTGGTACAAAGTAACAATTGTTCAGTTCTAATACAAGTCCAGATGGTAATGAGATGTAATAAACTCCTACAGCAACAGCAGCAACCCGTGCCCCGTTTCCAACTCGTAGGTCCACCTCATGCTGTCCCACCTGCCTTCTTCTCTTGAGTTCCTGTACATTTGAACAAATGTGAACTCCACATGCAGTGTCCAACACCCATGAAATAGAAGAAGAAGATATCATGACTTCAGTCACAAATATACCTGAGCCAGAAGCAATGCTTCCCTTCTTGTCTCCTTGGAGCGCTTTACAGTCCTTTTTCCAGTGACCCAGCTGGCCACAATGGAAACATCTGTATTCCTTCGACCGCTTGACCTTTTGTTTCAGAGCCTTGTTGTAGCTCTTGACAGGGGCTTTGCCCTTCTTCCCCTTCTTCTTGTTCCTTGAAGGAACCATTAAGACAGAGGTTGAAGGCTTTCCCTTAAGAGTCAGCTCTGTAGTCAAGAGCATATTCAGTAACTCTGCCGGCGTACAGTCGATCTTGTTCATATTAAAGTTTATGATGAACGGATCGAAAGAGGTCGGGAGAGACTGCAATATGATGTCTACAGCAAGCTCCTGATTGACGGTATGTCCCAGTTTCTCTAGAGCCTCCTTGTACCCAATCATCTTGAGTACGTGAGCTCCCACTGGACTCCCTTCAGCCAGTTTGCTCTGAAAGAAAAGCTTAGTCAAATTGTAGCGTTCAGTCCTAGCCTGTGCAGCATACAGCAGCTTGAGGTTTGCTATAATCTGTATAGCAGATAGATCCTCATGCTGACGTTGTAGCTCTGGCGTCATAGACGCAAGCATCAGGCAAGCGACATCAATGCTATCATTGACATGCTTTTCATAGGCATCACGAACCGCCCTTGCGGCGTTCGCAGCGGGTTGAGGCGGTATAGCCGTCTCGAGGACATACAGTTTCCTCTCTGCCTTAAGAACAATCTTAAGGTGTCCGTACCAGTCCGAGAAGTTTGGCCCAACAAACTTCTCCCTTTCCAGTAGGGATCGCACATTGAAATTCGTGGTGTTCGTTGCTGCAGTAATCTACAACAATGCAAGAACAGCAAGGTCAGTATCAATGTTTAGAATCAATCCAGGACTTAAGAAAGATTCTTTTCTCACTATTTTATCTGACTGAAAAATCCAGCAAAACAGTCCGAAAGAGCAACACTCTTTTAGTGAGATGGGATCCAGATTTCATACTTGGTCTCCGCGTCCAGCTCAGGCGAGATAAGATGCACAGAGAGTACAAGCACTAATTTCTGGTAGGCTATCCCTGCCAATCGCCAACCCGTGCGATTCCCCTTCATCTGGGCAATCCAGCAGACTGTGCCAACTGAGTTGGTACAACACAGTCTCTGATCCCACAGATGGCTGCCTCCATATAGCTACTATATGCGCCACATATGTAGCCTACATGGTCAAGCTGACCCGACCTACTCCCTGGACCACCACGTGCTATGCTGAGCAACGAGAAGCGATAAATCCCTTCTCTGTAACATGCAGGTGTAATCACACACCGTCTGAAGATAGATGGGCGTGCCCACTGAGTGGGTACAACACGGCCCCAACGATAGTCAGAACAGTGAGGTTTCGCGTCAGAAGGCTATCGTGCTTGATATTTTAACGTTGGATTTTAACGGTCTTTTATCTTCTTACTATCATTCAAATCCTATGGTGATAGTAGAAGAAAAATCATGCAGTTCTAATTATATAAACAATAAGTAGAAAGCATGCTGATCTTATGTGGTAAAAGCCCATAAGCCTAGGTAAGACCTTAATTCAACTTAAGTCTTCACTTGAGCTCTTCATGGGTCTTTTATATCTCATCTGGCCCAACCCAGGGCCCAAGCGCCCACTGCAGCTCAGGTGCGCCCACCAGGTAAATGCGCCTGTCATAGGGTCGAACCCTAGACCTCCCACCTGGTCAAGCCTCTGCTGCATGCGCCTCTGCCAAGTGTGCTCTGTGCTCATGTCTGATTAAAATACAATTTAATCTATCTAGACATGATTGACATGCAGGTCAATTACACAATAAATTAATTAAAATGTGATACGCAGATCACAATAAATATTAATTTATAATTTTAATCCAGGCTCGCAGGCCCCAGCACAGCACACATTAAAAGGGCAACCCACATAAGATGAAATAGACACTCATCATGGTATTCAACCAACATGTGATCCAATAACAAAATAAAATTTTGAAAATCCCATTGGAATCAATTTTATTTTCCTTATGTGCCCTACTACCTTACAACGGTCCATCAATAGGGATCCACTCATCATGTCTAGTCAGATCCACTGCCCTTGCATGCACCAAGTCCTAACTGACTTGAGTTGACCCAGTGGCCAACAATGCATGCAGATGGGCTGAACGACCCTCATGAGTTCAGGCAAGCGGGTGTGACCCCGGGCCCAACTCATGCGCGTTCACTGGTTGTCTCAACCAGACCTCGCTACACGCTCTTGATGCAGTCGACCTATAGCCACCTTGTGCTTGCGCACAGGTGCCATCTGGTCGACCCATCTAGGCTGTCAGATGGTCTGATCAGACTGTTTGGATCTTAACAAGACTATGACTTCAACCCTATCAACCCGTCTAAGGGTTTATAGTAGGCGCTTATTAGATCTAATGAAGGGCGCGCAAGTCTTTTTGTTTAGAGAAAAACTAAAGCATGCGCCAACAAACATGCTCCAAGGAGAGAACATACATCTATGATAAGCATGTATTTTCGCATGTAACCTTAGATCTACTCAAAAGCGCATACATGGATCAAGCATGAAGATCAAGCAATCATATGAACATATATAAACCTCGCTCTGATACCAATTGAAAGTCCCCTAAAACAAGGGGCGAAACCCTAATAGAAGGCGCATATAAAATTTTCGAGCGGAAGCAAGGGTTTCCTAGATCGATTTATATGTCATATGATCAACTTTCAATACCTTGCAATGTAGATAGATCTAGAAGAAAGATCATACCATTGCCATCGCTTGGATGGTGCCTTGGAAGTAAAGATCGAAAGGGGTCTTCTCCAAAGGTAGCGCACACAAGAGGATGATGACTACTCCTTGTGTTCCTTGTGCTAGCAAGGTTCACCAAGTTTTCTTGTCGCGTGAAGGAAGATGAGATGAAGTTCCTTTCGCTTGTCAAACTCTCCTGGCGTAAAACCTATCACCACACACGAGAGGCTTCGAGTAGTGAAGAGGGGCGACGAGAGAAACGTTCCTTGTGAACGTTGAGACATGGCTTCTAAAAATAGCAAGCCTTAATGTCTCATGCGGTTATGCGTTATGTGTTCACTTCAAGTGAACCGAACGCTCATCCTTCTCTCTTTGAACCATGCGCTCATTCTTGAGCCGGTTCAATTTGGTTCAAAGACCAAAAACAAATCAGCCCAAGCCATGGCCTAGATCTCATTAAACCAAATGGTTCAAGATCTAACCGTTCATCTCCTGATGCTCTTGATCTCACCGATCTAGCATCAATTCTCTCGATCGAAGCTTACCGATCTAAAGCCCTAATCAATCAAACATGATCAAACCAGATCTCACTTACAATCAGAGTTTAAATTCCTTTAAACTGAACCAAAACAATTCAGTCCACACGATCTGACATGAGTAAGCCATATCATCAAATTGTGCGACCCTGAGGGTTTCCTTTAAATGTCGGTAACGATAACTCATGTTATCATGATCAGTGAGGGGTATCTAGCAACACATCACTGTCTCCCGATATAAAGGAAAGAGTCTTCCAAGACTACACCCAAACCACAGCACAAGTGTGAATCTACTTCACTAGACATACATGTTTCCTTTGCCACTGGATGTTCTTATTGGACAAGCGTGTCAAGCTTGTAACTCCAATATGATGAGCATGATTAGATCAGATGAACATAGTCATCTGGGTATGGCCATACACTTTCTCAATCATCTCATCCAGGGGGCCCCTTTAGAACATCACTCTCCTAAACAAGGAGACGTCAATCCTTTATCTATCACTAGTGTCCTAACCTGACTCATGATCATTATCCAAGATAGTCTATAACCATTATGTTTCAAATGATATTGAACTACCTCAAAACAATGACAATCATCATTTAGAAACACAAGTGATCTCAAGTCAGAGGAAGTATGTCACTTGTTCGCATACAAGGATTATTCACATTGTGACAAGCAATTGAACATCCTAGTAGGGTCTGTCCAGTACATCCAATGTACCTATGAGTCTACATCTTATTCCATGCTCGAAGCATCCTATAAGATTAGAACACATATTAGTCTCAATCATATCTAGGCTGTCTCATGTTCACCAAGATATCTCGACTAAGGACTTAACTGCATGTCAGCCAAGCTGAACAGCATTGAGACATTATTCAGAAGTATACATATGACAGCAGATGATGTAACAACCTGAATAACAACCATTGCCTTTATAAACATAAGAGTTTATACATGATACTGAAAGAATCCCTAGGCCTCAAACATTAGCCTTAAGGGCATACCCCAACATCCTCCGCCTAATGCCCGAACGGCAGACAGAGATGCTTATAGAAAGCATCAGGATGACTCTTTGGAGGTTGCATGTCTTATGCTAGCCAGCATGGCACCTGAACTGCAGGTGCAATATGAAGAGCAGAACGCTTTTCAGATGATCACTCATCTAAAACAGATGTTCGAGGCTCAGGCTAGAACTGAGAGATTTGACACCGCCAAAGCAGTCTTTCGGTGCAAGTTGTCTGAGGGTGCACCAGTGAGACCCCATGTTCTCAAACTCATTGGGAACGTGGATCATCTCAGGAGACTGGGACACACCATAGACAACGAGCTGGTTGTGGATCTTATTCTGCATTCCCTGCCCCCTAGCTTCAGTCCGTTTATCATTAACTTCAACATGAACCGGATTGAGTGCACACGGGAGGAATTGATGAATATGCTCCAAACAGCCGAGCGAGAGATGGGTAAGACCAAACCCAATTCTGTTCTTTTGGTCCTTGCGACCAAGAAGATAAAGAAGAAGGGTAAGGCACATGCTAAGAGCAGTGCCAGAGGTCCTACCAAAGCACTGAAGAAAAAGGCGAAGAAGTCAAAGGACCAGAGGTGTTTTCACTGTGGCGAGCAGGGTCACTGGAGAAGGGACTGCAAGCAGCTTCAGAATGAGGAGAAGAAAGGCTTGGCCTTAACTTCTAGCTCAGGTATTTATGTTACAGAAGTCAATCTTTCTACTTCTATGTCATGGGTATTGGATACCGCATGTGGAGCTCATATTTGTACAAATATGCAGGGGCTCAAGAAAAGTAGATCGGTGCGGCTTAGAGAGATTGACCTATGCGTTGGAAACGGGGCACAGGTTGCTGCTGTTGCTGTAGGCATTTTGACTCTCTCCTTGCCTTCTGGACTTCAATTAGAACTAGATAATTGCTTTTGTGTACCTTCACTTACTAAGAACATTGTATCCATTCCTTGCTTAGCAAGGAAAGGATTTAAATTTGAAATAAATAAGAACTCCTGTTCTTTTTCATTTGCAAATATGTTCTATGGGAAGGGTACTTTGTGCAATGGTCTATATATCTTGGATATGGAAAGTTCTATTTGTAACATAAAGGACCAAACTGAGTGGTTCAGTTGGTGCTTTCCTATGGCACTGTCGATTAGCCCATATAAACAAGAATCGCATCCAACAACTCCATGCAAATGGATTGTTAAATTCAAGTTCCTTGGAGGAATTTCATACTTGTGAACCTTGTTTATTAGGGAAAATGACAAAGGCGCCCTTCACCAAGATTGGTGAGAGGGCAAAAGGTTTATTAGATCTCATACATACTGATGTGTGTGGGCCCTTCAATAAACAAGCCAGAGGAGGGTACAACTACTTCATTACCTTCACTGATGACTTCAGTAGGTATGGGTATGTCTACTTAATGAGACATAAATCTGAATCCTTTGAGAAATTCAAGGAGTTAAGAATGAAGTAGAGAACCAGCTTGGAAGATCCATTAAAGCTCTTCGATCAGATCGAGGTGGAGAATACCTGAGCGGTAAGTTCTTTGACTATCTGAGAGAGTGTGGGATCATATCCCAACTTACTCCTCCTGGAACACCTCAATGGAATGGTGTGTCTGAAAGGAGAAATTGAACTTTATTGGATATGGTTCGATCTATGATGAGTCATGCAACTCTGCCTTCATCATTCTGGGGGCATGCACTAGAAATAGCTTCTCTGATACTGAATAATGTTCCATCTAAGAGTGTCTCCAAAATACCATATGAGATGTGGAGTGGGAGACGCCCTAATCTCACTTTTATCAAGATCTGGGGATGTGAGGCTTATGTCAAACGTCAGGATTCTAGCAAGCTAGAACCTAGATCTGATAAATGTGTGTTTGTGGGGTATCCTAAGGAAACTAAAGGATACTACTTCTATGTCCCAACCGAGAACAAAGTTTTTGTTGCTCGGGGTGTTGTCTTTCTAGAGAAAGAATTTCTTATGAAAGAAGTTAGTGGGAGGAAGTTTGACTTGGATGAGGTCCAAGTGCAAACACAAGACAAGGAGATGGAATCTGAGCCACTTGCACCGGTTGCTAGGCAACCTGAGGCTCAGACACAGGTCCCGCGAAGGTCTGGGAGAATTCGTCGTGCACCAGAAAGGTATGGGTCGCTGCCGACCCAACACGATGGGATCTTCATCATTGAGGATGAACCCAGAACCTATGATGAGGCGGTCAGTGGACCGGACTCCGAGAGATGGCTTGACGCCATGCGATCCGAGATGGATTCCATGTCGGCTAACCAAGTCTGGGATTTGGTTGAGCTGCCTGATGGGGTAAAACCCATAGGGTGTAAATGGGTCTTCAAGAAGAAGACAGACATGGATGGCAAAATAGTTACCTATAAGGGTAGACTAGTGGCTAAAGGATTTAAACAAGTCCACGGGGTGGACTATGATGAAACCTTCTCGCCAGTTGCCATGATGAAATCCATTCGGATTCTGCTTGCTATAGCTGCATATCATGACTATGAGATATGGCAGATGGATGTAAAGACAGCGTTCCTTAACGGGAAGCTGACTAAGGATGTGTATATGTCACAACCTGATGGCTTCATCCATCCTGCAGAGGCTAATAAGGTCTGCAGGCTGAAGAGATCCATTTATGGATTAAAAAAAGCATCTCGAAGTTGGAATCTTCGATTTGATGAAGCCATGAGAGATTATGGCTTTATCAAAAGCGAAGATGACGCCTGTGTATACAGAAAATTCAGTGGGAGCTTGGTGATTTTTCTAGTTTTGTATGTTGATGACATACTGCTCATCGGAAACGACATCCCTAGTCTTCTAGCTGTGAAGACATGGTTGGGGAAGTGTTTCGAGATGAAAGACTTAGGGGAGGCCGCCTATATTCTAGGCGTAAGGATCTACCGGGATAGATCCAAGAGGCTTCTAGCCCTTAGTCAGAGTACCTACATTGATAAGGTATTGGAGAGGTTCTACATGGAGCAATCCAAGAAAGGATACCTTCCAGTGAGACATGGCCTTACTCTCTCAAAGAGCCAGTGTCCTACAACACAGGCTGAGAGGGATGACATGAGTCGAATTCCTTATGCTTCGGCAGTAGGATCGATCATGTATGTAATGTTGTGTACTAGACCAGATGTGGCATATGCTGTGAGCATAACCAGCCGATATCAATCCAATCCAGGTCTGCAGCACTGGGTGGCTGTAAAGAACATCCTGAAGTATCTGAGAAGAACTAAGGATTTGTTCTTGGTCTATGGGGGACAGGAAGAGCTCAGTATGCAGGGCTATACTGACGCATCGTTCCAGTCTGACCCTGACGACTTTAGATCGCAGGCCGGCTATGTGTTCAAGATAAATGGAGGCGCTGTATGTTGGAAGAGCTTCAAGCAATCCACCATAGCAGATTCTACAACCGAGGCTGAGTATGTGGCTGCTTCTGAGGTAGCCAAGGAAGCCGTTTGGATAAGGAAGTTCTTATGTGATCTTCAGGTGGTACCTAGTGCAATGGATTCCATTGAACTCTACTGTGACAACAATGGAGCAATTGCACAAGCCAAGGAACCACGGTCTCATCAAAGATCCAAACACATACTCAGAATATTTCACCTGATCAGAGAGATCATTGACAGAGGTGATGTTAAGATTAGCAGAGTAGACACAGAGAACAATCTGGCAGACCCATTGACCAAGGCTTTGGCACAGCAGAAGCATGATGGTCACGCTAGAGATATGGGGTTGAGATTCCTCAACTTCTAGGTCTTAGTGCAAGTGGGAGATTGTTGGTGTATATGCCCTAGGACCTAGTTTTGGTCAACTTATGTACTACTTGACATTGATATTTATATATCATTCTGGCATTGTCGTTATCATTGTTTGTCTACACCTGCGATTGGATTCTTACATGATAATGTCCCGGGAGACAGATTGGATCTGTGCTCAAATAATTGTCCCCAGTCGATGTACCTGAGTGGATATGGGATAGCTCTGGTACTTGAGAGACTGGTATGTGGGCTAGTTAGGCACGTGGTGCTAACGCAGAGACATGGGTATATCATTGGAGGATATACTGGATAGACCCGCTATGAGGCTATGACTTGGTGTCATGAGTTATCCTCATAAGTGACAGGAGATGCATTGATCCCTTGACTTGAGGTCATTGATCATTCTATATGGTTAGGGACTTGTTTTGATACAACCTAACACCTTGCCGTAGTTGGGAGGTCATAACGGTTGTCATTGAGCATGTCACGACCCATATGAGAAGGTCAATGGACAGACATAGGATTTGCCCCTTCCTTAGGGAAGTATGATAACCATGGAGCTCCTCTATGGTTCTATGACTGAAAGTGTATGGCCATACCCAGGTGAGAACCTGTTTTAGTCATAGCCATGTGATTGGATGAAAACAAGTGGTGACACACTTGTCCAATCGGATATCAGTTCGGCAAAGAGACTGTAATGCATCTGTACCTAGTTGCGATGATGGGGATGTCGATGTCGATATCCATTCCAATGACCTGGGTAGCAGTGATGCACTGCTAGGTGCCACTCACTGCTTGTGATGACCTTTGGTTAGCACTGCCAGCGTCAGAGGAACCTACAGGGTCGCACACCTTGATACTTGAGTTCTCGTATTAATCGGGAAGCCTTATGATCGAGTTATTGGATAACTCGGATCTAATTGGGAGATTTCGTCAGCGCCAATGGGCCTGATGAGATGGAAGAATATTATTGGAGCCAAACTTCATTTTTGGCAGGTTGACCCGTATTTGACCATGGTTGGTCATATTTGGATTAGGGTTGCATTGGATTGGATCCAAGTGCTTAATCAACCCATGTAATGGAGTTTGGGCTAGCTCATTATCCAATGAGGCCTAATAATAAGTTGCCATGAAGAGAAGAAAGGCTAGAAGGGTATAATGGGGACAAATCTTCTCCCCTAGGCGCCTATGGGCATAATGGGGAGAAGTGGCACAATTTGCTTCATAAGGAAGCAATTGGCGCCTCCCCTTAATCCCTTATGGTATGAATGCCTATATGGCATTACTTGGGGCGCAAGGCAAGGCCTTGGCGCACAAAGAAAGACATGGGCTCTAAAAGGAATGGTTGAATGAGAATTATGAAAATGTCTTGGAGACTTTCCTTGTCTCAAACCTTCTCATCCTAGCCGCCCACTTGTCTTGATCCTAGCCTTTCATAAACCGCCTCTTGCCCTATAAAAGAGCACCTAGCCGAGCCCTCTAAAGATGATCAATCCTTGAAGGCGTGAACACAAGAAGAGGGGCGAGTGCTAGGAGCAAGGGCGCATCTTCCTTCTTCCATAGCCGAGAGTTTCTCCTTCCTTTCCTCTTGGCGGCTTGGCTTGTTTCTCTTGGCGCATCTTTTCTCTTGGTGGCGCAAGTGAAGTAGAGCATCTCCCTAAGGCTTGGATCTTCTTCCCGAGGCTAGCACCGGGCGTGGAAGAAGAGAACTCAAGAGATCCGTGTGTGTGAGACTGCAGAGGGCGCACACTTGGGCGCCTACATCGGCATCACTCCAAATTGCTCTTGAGGTATTTCCTAACTCATCGTGTCGACTCCCTTGCTTGCGATCTTCACTGGGTTTTTGGGACCGACCTGTTTCGGGGACATTCTTCCGCTGCGTAATATGTATGTCCATGACTCTGAAAATTGTAAAATGTCCCCGGGGTTTCCCAACACTTGGAACCCTAGAATTGCATGTTAGGAACTTTCCGTAAGAAATTAGGTTAGTTCTTAATTATTTGATTTTAGTGATCTTATTGCCATGTTTAATAATTTGAATCTAGGATGAATTATTGTGTTAGACTTGATTTGATCTTGCACGAAAGTGAAGATCGAGTCATCGGAAAACCATGGGTAGAACTTGTGTTGAGTCTTAGATGCACGAAAGTGATCCTTGAGATTCCACTCGAGACAATCAACTTAGAATTTAGATGTACGAAAGTGATCTTTGAGTTCTTTGATTGATGATTTACTTATCTTTAGCGTTGGGATAGATCTTGCGCGAAAGCGAGGATTGATCCCTACATGATTGTCTGCACGAAAGTGAGATGATCCCTTTATGAAGTAAATTAAGTCTTTATCATGATAAGATTAGTCTGACGACCTTTTATTTATGTCTAGTCATTGGAATTAAGGAGGATGAAACCCTAGTCCCAATGTTTCTCTCTGATTATCTCTTTAGCATATTCTCTACATAGTTACTTCTATCAAATTCGATTTGCTTAGCTAGTGAGAATATAATTATTTAGTACTTAACACATAGGTCCCTGTGGATTTGATACTTTCTTTATTACTTCGAGTATCTGTGCACTTGCGGATCACAACAAGTTTTTGGCGCCGTTGCTAGTGACTTTAGTTTTGTTAATATCAAAATAGTTGTTAGTATTGCTAGACTAAGTTTTATTTGTTTTAGATTTAACTTTTTTTTCTATTTTTGTAGGTTTTTGGATTTTCACAAGTTGTGACAGAGCTGTGATTTCTAAAATTTGTGAATTTACTTATGTTTTATATTGTTTTATATATTCTGAAAAAAAAAATTTTGGTGTTGGATAATCTTTCTGTTCTTGATAGATTTGAAGATATGTCTTTTAATCATAACTCATAGGTAACTCAAAGAGGTGAGGTATACATGTCACAAGGTAAGTATGAAAATAATTCATTGAGCACACTTGAGGATACGTTTAATTCTTATATGCACTCTATTTCTTCGAATAGATGTGATATTTGTGGATATTCTGATCATTACACTTCTAATTGCCAATTTTTAAATTCCAATTCACCATGGTATCAAGATGATCAATATGATTTTAGATCTTTATATGATGATTGCTCAAACTATACTTCTGAACCATATTTTGAGGATACTAAAAAATCTAGCTTAGAGATAATGTTTGAAAAGTTCATTAGTACCCAAGCAAAACAGAATGATGACTTGAATGAGAGTTTAAAACAGATCAATTCTAGTGTGAATGAGACCCTCAAACAAATCAATTCTAGGTTGGATGACATGGTTGCACACAATGAAATTTTAGAAACCCAATTAGCACAACAAGATTGTTTATTTGCTTTTGATTTGGAAACTGAAGAAATTGATTTAGAAAATTCTCCCTCTAATTATGATTGTTTTGAGATTGAGCCTTACGTGAACATTAATACATCTTAATATGATTTTGATAATTGTGAATTTGATTCTTCTGATAACTTATTTGAGGAAAAGATTGAGGAAATCGATTTTGAAAAACCCTCTTTTGATGATATTGATTCTTTTGATAATATGTCATTTATGGTTAATTCTGATGAAGGATATGAGGGGACTAATTTAGAAAAATCTTATTCTACTTTTATTGAAAATTTTGAAATTGATGAATAATCTGATTGTGAGCATGAGGAAATTGAAGAAAATTTGGATATTGCAAATATTGATAAATCTCACCATGATGATGTTTTGCCCATATCTACTGTTGAATCTTCTGATGTATTTGAAAAACTGTGCTTTATTGAGGAACCTAATTTGGGACAAAAAGTTTATTTTTATGATCCAATGCTTATATTTTTTGATCAAAATCCTATAGCCATTGAAAATATAAATCTGAAGAAAGGACTTATGATTTTGCTCTCTGATAAATTTAGGAAGATCATTGAATATCCTTTATGTGAAGTTGAAAATTTTGATTTTGATTTCTGCATATTTAAGAAAGCCACATTGATTGTGATTTATTTAAAATTTTGGATATTTGAATTAGTGGCAAAACTTTTTGGACAGCGGAAAAAGAAAAAAATACATGCTATTTACTTTGGAACTGATTCACCTGTTTCACCATGATTTTTGGGTTTTGGTCAAGCTAATGACCTAAAAATTAGCGCTTCTTGGGAGGCAACCCAAGCACTTTTACTTAGCTTAGTTTCTTTTATTTTAGTTTATTTTTAGAAATAATTTTTTTTCTTCTCTTTTTGCAGGAAAATAAAATTTTGCGCAAAATACGGCACTGCCGTAATCTGTATTACGGTGCCGTAATTTGGGGTAATTTTTGTACAGAAGGTTTTGTGTCTTTTACGGCAGTAACGTATGTTGTTTCACGGTACCGTATTTTAAAGCTGCATTCTTCTAATATGACTAAGTGTTTTCTCGCTGTAATTTTAAGAAACTAGGTTGGGAAAATTTTTGATCTTTGGCACAAACATGAACTACTCATCTTTGTCTATCATTTGGATATTTTTATTGAATTTTAAAGTCCATGGATCATTCTAAAACACCTCGCATCTTTTCGATTCTGATTAATTTCTGCAGTAGTTTTTTTTTTACTATTCTGATTAGCACTTTTGCTGCAACTTTTTAAGATACTTTAATGACTTGAAACCCTAATTTTTCATATGGAATATGAAGAACATTCGTTGTTCTACCTCGTGGATTAATTGTTTTCATGAAAATATTTTCTGATCAATCTAGGACACATGGCAATTTTTCGAATCCGATTAACTTTTGTGCAGTTTTTGCTATTCTGTAATCTGATTAGCCTTCTTTCTGCTGATGCCCTAAATTCCTGATAGATTTTGATCCTTTGATTTTTATACATCTAAAAAGAACGAGTTTTATTTTATTACATGGTTCTGTCCATTTTCTATTTGGATCATTAAATCTTATTTTTTGGTATGGTTACTTTTCATAAAAAATTCAGAAACTGCTTTGTTTGCTTTCTACATGTTATAGCTTATTTTGCCTCCAGATCCAAAAATCTTCAAGAGTAATTGTCTTCCATCTCTAGCTACCACTACATCTGCCTCTGACATCACTGTTTGCAGCCGTCGACACTGGATTGTACCATCTGTAGACTCTTACTTCTTCTACTGCCTCTTATTCTATTGATTTTGTTTATTTATGCAGCAGACTCTTTATTAGTGACTGATTTTTTTTTTATTTTTGCAGTGCTATCTCTCGCACTCACCTGCCGACGATCTCACTTCCAGGACTGTATTCTCTAGCAGGCCACTAGAGATTACTCACTCTACTGTCGGCACCACCACCATCATTGCTAGCAGCTTTTCAGATAGCCTCTGTTCCACCTCTGCTTCTTGCCTGCTCGACTCTTTCCTCCAGCATCCTCTTCAGACCTCCAGTGACATCTCTGACTCTCCCTTGAGAAAATTATTTTTATCCTTATTATTTTTAGAGACTATTTTTAGACTGAGCCTTATGTATTTAAAATTGTGCAGGTAAAATTTCAAAAGGCACATCTTTGGACCTAGCAGCATTTGCCCGACACTATTTTTTGGTCCGAGCCTTATGTAATTTTGGTCAGAGCTTGCTATATAGTTTTGTGAGTATTGTTTGCACTATCTTATTCATGATTATTTCATATGGTTGCATCTTTGATTTACTTTAGATGTATCACTCACTGAGATTTCTACTCGATATGGTCTCTTGAATCTATCATTTTACACTTTTGAACATTATTGTTTGAGGATGATGCTTTTACACCTCTATGACGGCCGCCACTGCTATTCTATTTGGCATGCTTATCTTTCTTTTCGATATGGTTGTAGTATACATGATGATATATTTTTATTTTTTTTTGATGATATGATATTGTGATATTTGATGATGATGATGAGTATACTCTTGATTTATATTGTTGATGACTTGATTGATTGATGATGAATAAATTCAAATTCATGATTAGAGACAAACCCTATTATGTTAGATTTATTTATTCAATGCATATCTATTTTTTAAATTTGACATTGGTTGATGCATGAAATTTTGGGTAGATATATTATTTGAGGGATCAAATCTAAAAGTGAAACGATTCTTTTGAATAAAATGAGTATATGAGTATGATTACTGAATTGATATCAATTGATCTATCTAGTAGATGTTTAGTCTATTTTTGCTATTTGTTGGGAAATAAGAATCCAAGATCCATAAAAATAGTGAGAGACTCCCCTACTTGGCACTATGTAAAATTGATAGTGGTACCTAAGACATGAGTTGAAGTCTATGACTAAAAGATAATGAGAGAGAAAAAGAATAAGACTCCTTCCTCTACTTGGCACTGTGTAAAATTGACAGTGGTACCGAAGACAAGGGTTGAAGTCAAAAATAAAAAGTATGTATCTATGTGGGTACATGCCATCTATGCGAAAAAAAAGAAAAATTTGTGTGTGGAAAAAGATCTTGGAAACCTAATTCCTGTAAACAAAAGCATGATAGATTTGAACTGAAATTGGGTGAAATCATGAGATTGAAAATTCTATTTATTGTACGAGTTGCAAAGTTTTATTTGATTGAATTGTAGATCTAAAGGGTTGAGTTCTAAGAATGATATGTTTATCTGAAGTTTTATAAAGCAATTGATGGATTTTTCATTGATGGTTGTATTTTAGAAATTTATTGAGCATGAAAAGGTTTATCTTTTAATCAATTTTTTATTTTTTGCTTGAGGAGAAGCAAAGTTTGAGCCTTATGTATTTTGATGACACCAAAATATATAATATATTTTGTATCATTTTATATGTCTTTTCATGCCAAATTGAGGATCTTTTGCTTATTTTTATGCTAAATTTATCAAATATTACAAAATCTACTTCTATTTTGGTTTTTCACGATTTTCAGGTAAAAAGGCACTATTTTTTAAGGCATTTCAAGCAAAATCAAAGACATGGAAGAGTCCCAATCATCAAGAGGAAATTACATGGCAAGTTTCACGCAAATCAGAGCAAAAGACCAAAATACGGCAGGGCCGTATTATATATTACGGTACCATATTTCCGTACGATACCGTAATATCGGAGCACCTGCCGTAATTTGGTGGATTTTCAGATCAGAAAGTTTTCCTGATTTTACGGCACTGTCGTAAACCATTTTACGGGCCATATTTTCCAGAGATTTCAGACCAGAGAACTCATCCGATTTTACGGCACGGCCATAATATGTTTCATGGGCCGTAATTTTGACTCAGGGTTCACAGAACTAAAATATGGCACTACCGTAATTTATTTTACGGCCGTAATTTCATCCCAAATTCACGATTTTCGCGGACTATTTGAAGCCCGAATCTTGTGCGGACCATATCTTTTGATCTAGACATCCAAATTGAGATCTGAAAGATACTGCGGACTCGTCTTAAAGATGAAAAGACGCACGAAGTGGAAGCACCAATTTTTATTGAGAATCGGGGGAGCAAACGACAGAGAGGCTCTTAGGGTTTGGCCTCATGCCGAGAGGCGTAGAGGGCACCTCAGGCTGTGATTTTTACACAGAAGCTTCGTTTGGAGGAGGAGACAACAGCTCAGAAGTTTTAAAGCAAGAGGAGTACGATTGGAGGAGAAATCAACGAAAGAACGGCGCCGACACTGTTTACTCGCATAATTACGGCTGTAATTTCTATTACAGCCGTGTTGTAACGTTATTTCTCCCTTCTCTTCATTTTCTAATCATTCTAAACAATGGATTATTTTATTTCTTCTTCCATGCAAGCTTAAACATATTTGGGACATGGGGTGTAATCCCTTTGGTTTCTTAATGATTAGATAACTTTTACCTTCGTCAGAAGCTGGAATTCTTTAGTTCTATTGATGTCCGAGCGGAGACCATTATCAACACTGACCCCGGGCTCCTCACATTCCGGCTAGGGAACGTCGAGCATTGTTGTGATCTGCAAGTGCATGGATACTCGAAGTAATAAATAAAGATATCAAACCACAGAGACCTTATTGTTAAGTACCAAATAATTGTTTCCACACTAGCTAAGTGAACTGAATTTGATAGAAGTAACTATGCAGAGAATATGCTAAAGAGATAATCAGAGAGAAACATTGGGACTAGGGTTTCATCCTCCTTAATTCCAATGACTAGACATAAATAAAAGGTCATCAGACTAATCTTATCATGATAAAGACTTACTTTACTTCATAAAGAGATCATCTCACTTTCGTGCAGACAATCATGTAGGGATCAATACTTGCTTTCACGCAAGATCTATCCCAACGGTAAAAATAAGTAAATCATCAATCAAAGAACTCAAAGATCACTTTCGTGCATCTGAATTCTAAGTTGATTGTCTCGAGTGGAATCTCAAGGATCATTTTCGTGTATCCGAGACTCAACACAAGTTCTACCCATGGTTTTCCGATGATTCAATCTTCACTTTCTTGCAAGAACAAATCAAGTCTAACACAATAATTCATCCTAGATTCAAATTATTAAACATGGCAATAAGATCACAAAAATCAAATAATTAAGAACTAACCTAATTTCTTACGGAAAGTTCCTAACATGCAATTCTAGGGTTCCAAGTTCTCAAGCAAGTCATCTTTCAGTCCTTATTGCGAGAACTCTTAAGAAATTATTAGACTAGATATTTTTAGTTTGTTAATATACTTTCTTTTATTTCATTTTACACCTTTCTTGACTTAGCGAAACATCTATTTGTTAGAGTTTTAGTTTATACGTAGAACTCCACGACCGGAACCTGCAGCACCATTTGATTCGGAAATCGAACGAACGTTCCGGCGTCGTAGAAATATTCAGAAATATCAACCCAAGAAGAATTCACAAACAACAACCATGGACGGTAGCAAATCACTTCGAGACTTCGCTGCACCGAATGTTCAAGGACTGCATTCTAGCATTGCACGTCCACCAATAAAAGCGAACAATTTTGAGATAAAACCGTCACTTTTGTCAATGTTACAGCAAAACCAATTCGGTGGATCACCGACTGAAGATCCAAATATGCATTTATCTGTTTTTCTTGAATACTATGACACTCTTAAAATGAATGGTGTAACCACTAATGCTCTGTGGCTACGACTTTTTCTTTTTTCACTTAGAGACAGGGCGCGGGCTTGGTTACATTCATTTCCATCTGGATCCATTACCACATGGGATCAACTCTCACATACTTTTCTGGCAAAATACTTTCCTCTGAGCAAAACCGCGCAACTGAGAAACCAGATTACCAATTTCTCTCAAAAAGAAGGCGAATCATTATATGAGGCGTGGGATCGCTTCAAGGAATTGCAGCAAATGTGTCCTCACCACGGCCTCGAGAAATGGGTACTGGTACATACATTTTATAATGGCTTGTTTTATAACACTCGTCTTACCGTTGATGCAGCCGCTGGAGGAGCTTTGATGAACAAGGCTATCGATGAAGCCTACAATTTGATAGATGAAATGGCGGTCAACCACTACCAATAGTCAGGCGAAAGAGGTACTTCATCTCGACAAGCCGGTAAGTATGAACTTGACGCCCTTACTTCTCTAGCTGCAAAAGTAGACTCTCTATCTCACAAGCTAGATTCTATGAATATGCATCCTGCTGTGTCTAACCTTGCCATGTGTGAAGTTTGTGGGATAGAAGGTCATCTTCCTGAAACTTGCCAGTTAAGAATTTTGACATCTCAAGATCCTTCACCATCTCAAGAATTTAATGCGAGGGTCCCAAACAACCCCTATTCAAATACCTACAATCCCGGATGGAGGAATCATCATAATTTTTCCTATAGGAACAACAATGCGACCCAACCATCAAACTATAGGCAACCTCCTGGTTTTCACTCACCCAACACCGGGTTTCAGCCCAAACAATTTGAGCAGTCGTCACATTCAGGTACCAACACAACACCACAGGAGCAAACCTTCGAATCGCAATTCGATAGCTTTGTATCAACGCAAACGAAAGCCATAGATAGTATTCTGGAAGCGATCAAAGGCTTAACTACTCACCAGAAGATGTTAGAGAACCAAATAGCCCAACAGGCTAGTACATCAACTAGACCGCCGTGCAGATTGCCTGGACAGCCTGAAACAAATCCTAGGGAACATTGCAATGCCATTACCACACGTAGTGGCAAGCAACTCGAGGAACCGAATGTACCTAAAGATGACCATTGTGAGGATGAAGCCAAGACTCCTGAAACTGAGGAACCTGCTACCATTGAACAGGGACCACAATTGAAAGAGACTGAACCTGTCTATGTTCCACCACCACCCTACAAACCGCCCATTCCATTTCCACAGAGGTTGGCAAAAGCAAAATTCGATCATCAATTTGGTAAATTCTTGGAAGTTTTAAAGAAACTGTATATCAACATACCATTTACCGATGCTTTATCACAAATGCCATCTTATGCTAAGTTTTTAAAGGAGATCTTATCTAATAAAAGGAAAAAGGAAGAACATAGCACGGTGGCATTAACCGAGGAATGCAGCACAATTATTCAAAATAAGCTGCTGCCAAAGCTGAAGGACCCTGGCAGCTTTACCATTCAGTGTTTAATCGGAAATACCCCATTTGACCGCGCTTTATGCGATCTTGGTGCCAGTGTGAGCCTAATGCCACTCTCTCTTTGCAGAAAACTGGATATTGGAGATTTGAAGCCGACAAATATTTCTTTGCAATTGGCCGACCGTTCTGTACGACATCCGGTAGGAATTTTAGAGGACGTGCCAATAAAGGTCGGTAAATTTTATATTCCAACTGATTTCATTGTGCTTCAGATGGAAGAAGACTCCAAGCTTCCTATTATATTGGGCAGACCATTTTTGGCAACTACCGGAGCAGTAATCGATGTTAAAAATGGGAAGTTGACACTACGGATAGGTGAAGAAACAGTAGAGTTTGATATAACTGAAAGCCTAAAGAAACCTCTTTTTGCAGATTCTTACTTTAGCATCAGAGTCATGGACCAAGAGCTTTGTTCTCCCCATGTTCATCAAAAAGACATTGACCCACTCGAGGCATGTCTGGTGAACGAGTATGACGACGAAGGAAAGGAGGAAGCGCAGGCTTATGCCACTATTCTTGACACAACCACCGAAATTGAGATGGGCACAAAAGAACTCGAGGAGTTACCAGAGCCTAAATCTGAGGTTTGCGAACCACTTAACTTAGAACTCAAATCCTTACCGAGCAACCTCCGGTATGATTTTTTGGGCGAGAATTCTGCTTATCCTGTTATAGTAGCTGCCCATCTGGACTCAGAACAGACAACCCTTCTTCTTGAAAAGCTTCGAAAATACAAAAAGGTAATCAGGTATACTTTAGATGATATAAAAGGCATTAATCCTTCTTTATGCATGCACAGGATACACCTTGAGGAGGATAGTAAACCATCTATCGAATACCAGAGGCGTTTGAACCCGAACTTAAAGGAGGTAGTTAAGAAAGAAATTCTGAAATTATTAGATGCTGGGGTCATATACCCTATTTCGGATAGCCAATGGGTAAGCCCGGTACACGTGGTACCAAAGAAAGGAGGAGTAACGGTAGTAAAGAATGAAGATGATGAATTGATCCTGCAAAGAACCGTCACCGGGTGGCGCATGTGTATCGATTATCAGAAACTGAACAAGGCCACCCGCAAAGATCATTTTCCTCTCCCTTTTATTGATCAAATGCATGAAAGATTAGCTACTAATTCTTATTTTTGTTTCTTGGATGGGTACTCAGGATTTTTCCAAATACCGATACATCCGGACGACCAAGAGAAAACCACATTTACATGTCGTTTCGGCACTTTCGCTTATCGACGTATGCCATTCGGCTTGTGTAATGCACTAGCTACATTCCAGCGGTGCATGATGGCAATCTTCTCAGATTGCATTGAAGACATCATGGACGTCTTTATGGACGACTTTTCGGTATACAGGTCTAGTTTTGATTCTTGTTTATCTAATCTGACCCGTGTTTTGCAACGTTGTGAAGAGACGAACTTGGTGTTAAATTGGGAGAAATGCCATTTTATGGTAAAAGAATGGATTGTGCTTGGTGATTTGATATCAGAGCGTGGTATCGAAGTCGATAAACCAAAAATCAGTGTAATAGAGAGAATGCCGCCTCAGAACTCTGTTAGAGGAATCAGAAGTTTCTTGGGCCATGCAGGCTTTTATAGACATTTTATTGAAATTTTTTCCAAAATTTCTAGACCTTTAACATCTTTGCTTGCTAAAGATGCTCCATTTGTTTTCGACCAGGACTACATGGATGCGTTTCAACAATTGAAAAAGGCATTGATTTCCGCCCCGATAATATAACCTCTGGATTGGTTGCTGCCTTTCAAAATCATGTGCGATGCGAGCGGTTATGCGGTAGGAGCTGTGCTAGGATAGCGGAAGGATAACATAACTCATGCCATTTACTATGCTAGCCGAACGCTTGATGGAGCACAGAGCAACTACGCCAGAATGGAAAAAGAACTCTTGGCTGTAGTATTTGCGTTTGACAAGTTTCGATTATACTTAATTAACTCGCGTGTTATTGTTTATACAGATCATGCGGCAATTAGGTACCTCATGACAAAGAAGGATGCAAAACCGCGCCTAATCAGATGGATACTATTATTGCAAGAATTTGATATTCAGATCAAAGATAAGAAGGGAACTGAAAATCTAATAGCAGATCATCTGTCGCGCTTGACAACCACTCCTAAGAGCGACTCTAAAGAGGAGATAGATGACACATTCTTAGACGAGAACCTAGTAGCTACTACTACAACAAGAACACCCTGGTGTGCTGATCTGGTAAATTTCTTGGCGGCCGGTATTATGCCTCCAAATTTAACGTATCAGCAGCGAAAGCGATTTTTGTCAAGCGCAAAGTACTACTATTGGGACGATCCACTTTTGTTCAAGCGCTGTGCCGGTTGTATTATTCGAAGATGCTTGCCTGAGGAAGAAATCTCAGATGTCCTGTTCCAGTGTCATTCATCTTCTTATGGAGGACACTACAGCAGCAAGAAAACAACATTTAAGGTTCTCCAATGTGGATTCTTTTGGCCAACCCTATTTAAAGATGTGAGGGACTACGTACTATCCTGCGATCACTGCCAGAGGACAGGAGGAATATCTCAAAGAAATGAGATGCCCCTTAATACCATTCTTGAGATCGAGATCTTTGACGTATGGGGTATCGACTTTATGGGACCGTTTCCACCCTCCTGTGGTAACCGATTCATCTCAGTTGGAGTTGATTATGTTTCCAAATGGATCGAGGCCCTAGCTGCCCCGACGAATGATTCTAAGGTAGTTCACATATTTTTCAAGAAGCTGATATTTCCGCGATTTGGAACACCTCGTGTGGTAATCAGTGATGGCGGATCTCATTTTATTGAACGAAGGTTTGAATTACTTCTCAGAAAATATGGAATAATGCACAAGATAGCCACCACTTACCATCCTCAGACTAGTGGACAAGTTGAAATATCAAACCGGGAGATAAAAAACATTCTTGAAAAAACCGTATCACACACACGAACAGATTGGTCACTCAAACTTGACGATGCTTTATGGGCATACCGTACAGCATTCAAAAGTCCTATAGGTATGTCCCCATTCCAGTTGATATACGATAAATCATGCCACTTATCGGTTGAGATTGAGCACAAAGCTTATTGGGCGATACGATGACTGAATTTTGATGGGAATCAGGCTGGGAGAGTCAGAAAATTTCAACTTAATGAGCTCGACGAATTTAGGCAAGAAGCCTACGAGAATGCCATGATTTATAAAGAACGCACCAAAAGGTGGCACGATCGAAGGATTATGAAGAGAGAGTTTCGTGAAGGTGAATTGGTACTATTGTTTAACTCCAGGATCAAACTTTTTTTTGGCAAGCTTCGAACCAAATGGACAGGACCCGTATGTAGTACAGAAGGTCTACCCTCACGGTGCTGTAGACATTTACCAAGAGTCAACTGGTACATTCAAGGTTAACGGACAAAGACTTAAACACTATATCTCACATGAACCGATACCGAGAGGGACCGTTCTAGTCCTCGCAAATGCTTCTTCACCGGAATAACACCGATGATGGTCAAGCTGACAGACCATTAAACCAGCGCTTGTTGGGAGGCTACCCAAGCTTCTTACCTTAGCTAAATTCGTTTTCAGCATTTTTCTTTCATATTTGCATGTTTTGTGTTAGTTCAATTTAGCTTGCACATTTTGACGGGATCCTAGCTTCCTCTACTATAAGTTTGGATTTTATTTCCTAGTTTGCTCTAATACATGGTTTTGATATCTTATATTGGTGGTAATCTTGCAGGAAATACACATCAAACTCCAAAATACCGGCGCAGGATACCGATATTGGAGTAAGGTGTGAAGATCCTCAATGATAAGCACTCACGAGAAGGATGCAAGCTAAACTCACGCCAATCAATTTTAACCCTTGGAATATTGAAAGCTTATACGCAGTCATGAGCTGATCTCACTTATCTTTGGCACTGGCGGTCGATTTTTATAAAAATTAAAAATTATATTTGGGCCTTGTTATGCCCTTTCCCTACTTGCATTAGTTGTTGTGTTCCTGCCTATTTTACTATGAATGCTGATGTTTTTACTTGATTTGGAATGACACAGGGATATCGCAAACTGATGCAGTGAGGGGAGGCGTTTTCTGTCAGTTTCTCCAAAATCACGGGCGGGTCCCGACAAAAATCTCGACCGTGTTTCTCACTCAACTCGAACATCAGAAAATTCGCCGAGAATGTTATGGTAATGAAGACATCAGAACCACGGCCGTAAACAGTAATGAAGGATTTCACAGGGAAATCACGACTGGGGAACGATGGAAGTCATGACCGAGATCTCTCAGAAAAGTTTTCAGACTATTATCCGTCGAAAGGTTCACGGCAGACCCGTAACTAGAGGCACGGCCATGAAATTCACGCACAATCGAACAGAGGACAATCAGGGGTGGGTCACGACAAAAATCACAGGCAGGATCTTTCAGAAGATTGAATGCTTACAAATTTGACGAGGACATCACGGTTGCCCCGTGAATGAAGATACCACCGTGAAGATAGGGATTTAGAGATCGCGGCAAAATCACGACCGTGCCCTGATAGGAATCTCGAGTGAAATGACCAAACTTAATGCCTTAACGGGTCCGCTTGGCCAGCCCGACCCGTTAAGCAACCCATTAAGGGTTTTCACTTAAGCTGCTCGATCGGGATTTCCAACTAGGGTTTCCGATTTTTCCCCCTTTCCGTACGACTCTCGTGGCGACCCCACTGTGTGCCCCACCTGCTGCCGCCGCCGTTCGCCTCATCGCCGACCACCAACCCTCCGGCGACTGCTCCGATCATCTCCGGCGAGCAGTCATTCCAAGATTTTGCTCCTTATTTCGCCACAAGGTCTCCAGCAATCAGTTGCCGATTCTTTAGTGTCCACCTCTGTTCGCTGCTCGAGAAGCCATGCTGCCCCGCAAGAAGAATACTGGGAGGCGACCGGCAGGCACCTCAAGCCCTCGACCGGCGGCGCCACCACAGCAACAACCAGAGCCACCAGAAATCCAGATGAGGGATAATCACCAGGCGGCAAGGTACCAAGTCCTATCCAACCGCAGAATCGTTAATACTCGTTATACCGATCCACCCACGCTTGCTGCACTCGGAATCTTCGACGATTTACTTTGGGTGTTTCGAAAATTTGGCAGGGGGCAATTTCTGCAGTACGCTCATCCCACGTACATCCCTTTCACGCTTGAATTTCTGAGTTCGGTTGAATTGAAAGTCTCTGCGCTAGACACGGATCCAAGGCTGCTAACGTTCAGGCTTGCGAATACGGAATACCGACTTACTATAGCTGACCTCAATGACATTTTCGGTTTTCCTGCTTATGCTTCCAGAGTTGGTCCACCTAACTTCAATGAGGATATTTTCTGGAAGTGTATCTCCACCATGTCCGCCTACTCGCCCCGCAATGCCAGAGCTTCAACGCTCTCCAACCCCTGCATCCGCTATACGCATAGGTTACTTGCGCATTCGATTTTCGCGAGGGAAGGAGACGGAATTGTACGCAAACCGGAATTACTTTGCCTTTGGGGCCTCTTTCACCATTTCTAGATCAACGCTAGCTATCATCTCGCCCGGCAATTCATGCGTGTGGCTCACGCGCAAAAAGGAGTTATCTGCATAGGCGAGATGATCACGAACATAGCTCTATCCCTAGGCCACAATCCTTATGGACAGCCGGAGGCGGTGAGCAGCAGACGACTGGACCTTGAACACCTACTTTCTATGAAGATGATAGTCCGGCGAGGGGACATCTTCCACCTGACTTTCGCGGATACCACAGACACCATGCCATTGCCGAACACTGCGAGGATAGATATCAGGGACAGCGCCAACTGGCGCTTGCGTTCAGATCCAGCAGCACCAGAGGATCAGACCGCCCCCCTTGATGTCGACCCGAGTGCCTCGATCTACGGGCAACCGAGAACTGCCGCGCGCCCTTCTACTGATGATTTGCTCCACTTGCTTCGCCAAGACCAGATCCACCAAGGGAAGTAGCTAGCAGTCCTGATGGATACTGTGAACTGCATTGAAGTTTTCCTCCATAGCAACATGGCTCCACCACCACCGTGAGACGAGGATGTGGACGTCGACGACACCATCCATGTCTCTGATTCCTCTGAGCCAGCCGAGGACGATGACGATGACGACCCGGCTGAGTGCAGTGAGTAGGGCTGCACTCTAGTAAGTTCTCCCTCACCCCTTTTGATATCTACCTATATTATATGCATCTGGATGATGCATCTTTTGCTTAGGGTGAGGGTACTTACACATTTTGGTGGGTCGTCTTGACTTCTACTTTTTATGATATGATGTTGTACAAGGGTACTTCTTATGACTGTGACGGTAAACTTTTATGTTGTGATGAACTGTCTCTTATGCTGTGCTGTTGTACCAAACTTGCTAACCTGCTCCACTGCTGAACTTCAATGTGCTTCACTTTTATAATGCCTTGACTGCACATGTTTTGATGATGAAATGGTTGTACAAGAAATAGTATTTCAGCTTTCTGATGTTGTGTATATCGTTAGACTGATGCTGCTTGATGTGATGCTTCGATTGCTTTACCATGATTTTAAACCACAACTGCCGAACATGTGTAGAACATGAGTAACATTTTTTATAACTTGCTTTCTTGAAGTCTTATCATCACACTATGCCATCTCTTAGACACTTTAACTTTGCAAAGACATCTATATTGTAGCACATTTATCACGCCCACACCCTTTTGCTACTCTTTCGACATAACTTTATGAATACAGTTTGAACTCTGTGATGATTATTTCCCAAATACGTGAGAACCTAAGTCGTAGGTCCTAGCCGAGATTTTCTTTATTGCCTGATATTTTCTCATTTGAGATTGATACTTGTTCATTGGCCTGATTTATGGTCGATTCAATCCCCCACACTGCATTTAGATCACATTCTTGATTAAACAACTAGTCACTCGATTCCCTATACACTGGAAACTTAGGGATTGAACTTTGATGAGCTTTGAGTCTAGGAAGAATCTATGAGTGCTATTTATTTGGGAGATTATAGACCAAACCACTGGATACACACTTACCACCTTCGGTAACTCCTGGTGTTAGTTTTAGTACAGGCTCCTCTGGCTTGGCACTGTACAAAAGAGAGAAAAAAAGAAAAGAAGGGAAAATAAGAAATAGTAGTACCTAGGTTGCGACTTGGCACTGCCCAACAAAAAGAAGGAAGAAGAAAAAGAAGTGCAGTGGTACCGAAGCCTTGGCTTGGCACTGCCGTCAAAAGAAAAGAAAATGAAGGAAAGAAGGGCAGTGGTACCGAAGTCGTAACTTGGCACTGAAATTTAAAAGAAGAGAAAGCGGTGGTACCGAAGCTTAGGCTTGTCACTGCAGAGAAGAAGAAAGAAAAGTGCGGTGGTACCGAAGCCATGAGTAAGACCTTTACTACCACTTTGGAATCTACCCTCTTGGTGCTTTTAAGTGTATTCATGCCTCATGTGGTAAGGATCTATTTTCATCCAATGCTATTGTACAATTGTCGCACATAGATTTGACCTAGATATTCTGCTTTTCATATCGACATCTCTCAAGTCTATAATGATTTGCGCCTCTTGTGACTAGTTGTGATTCTTTAAGCATTAACAGGTCATTTGGGAATATAACTTTGATTGAACAATCCCCATGAAACTCCTTTTCTTTCTATTTGCTTGGGGACAAGCAAAGGTTTAAGTCGTAGGTATTCTGTTGACACAGATTTGTATAGAGTTTCATGTGTCAATTTACTTATGGAATCATGCTTATTTTACGGCTTTAAGCCTTGCAATTGCCTATATTTGGATACATTTATGGAATCTACACCTGTTTCGGTATTTTCATGTTTTCAGGTCAAACTGGCCACATAGAGGGTAAATTCTGACACTTTGGTGACAGAAGAGCTCATCCTAATTCAAGATGATCCTAACTAGGAGTTTTCAGATTCATTGAAGCCTTTGTTGGAAATCACGACCGGGTCCCGATCAGAATCATGATCGTGATCGTCGCTAAGCCTGAAGCTGAAATCGAATAATCACGATCGGGTCATGACCAAATTCTCGCCCGAGATCGCGGACCCGCCTGTTATGAAATCACTGTTTTCTCCCATGTTTCTTTGATTTGATCTAAGGGGAGGCTGAAGGGCACCTAGGACCTTTCTCCCCCATTGACGAAGGAGGCGTGGAGCAGCTTTTAGGGGAGGTTTTTCTCACGAAATCGGAGGTATGGGTGGCTGAACCTTTGCAGGAAATGAAGGCTGGCAGAAGACTTTTATCTGAAGCTCTGCAGTGGCTGCAGCAACTTTTGCAGGACATGGGGAAGAAGAAAAAGTCAACCAGGATGAGAGGAGGAGAAGGATAAAAGGTTTCCTCGGTTCCAAAGAGTAAAGGAGGTTTTTCACACGAAAGAACGAGAGGAATAGAAGAGAAGGGTCGCTGCCAAGGAGAAGAGAGCCACGCATCCATATTTCCTGAAGATCTTCCCCTGTGTGAGCATCTCAGAGCCAAGCTGTAAGAAAGACTTAGATTTGCTACCCTATTGTGTAAACTCTTGCAAGATACCTCATGATCTTACGTTTTATTTGCAACTCCTGCGCAAACTTGTTGTTATGTGTAATGTTCATGTTTGAGAATATTGTTTATGTTGATACCATGCACATGCTAACCTAAGCTCCCAATCAGGATGTGGGAGTAGCCCTTTTGATGCCTTACTAGCTTGGTAGTCTATATTTGAATGTTATAATCCAACTCGATCCTATGTGCGCGCCTTGCCTACGCATCCCATCTTGGGTGCGCTTGAGCCTCTGCCACTTGATCTAAGGTTTGTAAATCAGATAATCACAGGGAAACTCGCTGATTGTCTATACTCAACCAAGGGGTAATAAGGGTTTTAGACGTGTCGGGGAGACCACAAGTCCGACCGCGCATCCAAAGCATTCGATCGAGGGTGTTATCAAATTTGTTTGATCGCTTTGCCTACATCTCCCGAAAGGGAGCGTTTGAGCTTGTATTTCCTCGTGTGGGATTTGTAAGATAGGAATTCTTGGGGGGAATCCACTTGACGAACTACACTCTCCTTGTGTTAGCTCCTGGATCTTTAACGCATCTGGCAAACTTCTTGCGCGCCAGTACGTTAGATTATAGGAACTCTATGCCTGCGTAGCCCGAAAGGGCGCGCTTGAGCCAGAAGTTACGCGGGGGAGTTTGTAAGCCAGGAATTCTCGTGGAGGACCTCTTTTGTCATCCTGTGCCCATCTTGGAAGTGCTAGGAGCTTAGGCGTATTGGGGAGAAGCATTTCCGACCAAGCGCCAGAACCTAATAGATTTTACCTATAGCAACCGGCTATAGGAGGGAGCAACTACCTAAGTGACAAGGAAGCCGAGTCCCTTGAACTAGAAAGGATAAAGGCATTAGAGTCCGGACTATTAAGCTGTAAGAAGTCAAGGCGATGAACCCACATCCTGATGTTTTATACTATTAAGACTCTCTTGTGCAAATTCCTCCATTTACATTTTCGTGTATTTAATTAGTTAACATTTAGACTTCATTAATTTCGTATCGTCTAGCTAGCAAATTCGAGATCTGTCGGTATTTGTCCATCAGTCCCTGTGGGATCGATATTTTATTACTTCGATAGACCCGTGCACTTGCGGGTAACGCCTGCCTATATCAGTGGGGGCTATCACTGGGGAAATCATTGTCACCACACGCCTCCTGAAGATAAATGGGTGTGTCCCACGAGGATGGGAAATAGTGCACAACACCATCGATCGACAGTTTGACGAGGGTTACGCATCAGAAGGCTAAGTAACGGGACTTGATATAATTTATCGAGGATTTTTGTAGTCTCAGCACCACGGCCTTTTATCTTATTCTACCAATATAGGCATTCAATCCTATGGTGGAATAAAACAAAGCAGTAAAGGCATGTGAGAAAAGAAACAGTAAATATGATGTGATCAAAGCCCAAAATTCAGATCTTATTAAAAAACTATAGAACCGGATTTTAGTTTTTCATTAGAAAACATGTTCGTTAAATCTCCACGATCTTATTGAAAATTCAGATCTTTTGTTTTCTCTCAGGAGTCTACAAGTGGCCATATATACCCCGATTATCGATGCCACTTGTAATCCCAAACTTGTACGGATTAGTGCAATCACCCAGTCTATGCCCCGAAATCTAGATACAAGTCTCACATCGTGGGTCTATCCCATGAATATGAGGAGAAATAAATTCTCACACATAGGGTCTATCTCCATGTGTAAAAACCGAAAATCATGAATTTCATAAGAGCGAGAAATAACAAACCTACTATTTTTCTACACATAAAACATGGCATAAAGATTTTTAAAAAATTTCTATGACATACGCATGCTAGAAAAAACCCATACACCGATGTATCTCGTAAGTTGGCTCTGATACCACTGTTGGGAATCCCCGGGCTATAAGAAAAAGAAAACAGCGGAAGCGACCCGGAAACGAGATTCCTAATTCAACAAGGACCGACTTATGAATAATACAAGGGATGTGATAGGGGCAGTAATTTATCAAGCAACCTTTAGAAGCGGCCGATGATGAAGACGCGCAAGGGCCTGTCCTCTGCAATCGCGCACACACGGACTCCTCGAATCCTCTCCAATCTCCGCACTGGGTGTTAGCCCCGGAAGATGAGATCCACACCTCTAGCCTTCTCGACTTGCGCCACTGCCAAGGAGAAGAAGGGATGTTGGCAACAAGGAGTGGGTAGCACTGCCACTTGTCCCAACCTTTGATGCCGAAAAACTTTTATTGTCGTCACCTCCTAGACCCTCATGCCAAGGAGCAGAGGGGAGGCGATAACTAGAGACAAGAGAAGAGTCTAGTACAAAAGAATCTCCCAGGTGGGCGTCTCTATTTATAATAGCAGAGCCAGATGCACACTAGAGATACTTCCCATGTGGGATAAAGAGCATAAGCGCTTACTCACAATTAAGTGTCATGGGTTCTAATCCCCGCATACGCAATTAATTATAAATGCGCCCAAACATAGGCGCCTACTCACAATTAAGCATCATGGGATCGAATCCCCGCAGATGCAATTAATTGTAAATTGCGCCCAGGCTTATTAATTAGCCAAGAGAAAAATTCTCTTGCCAATTAATAATTTTATTTTATTCATGTGACTAAAGTGCCAAGCCCAAACTTGCACTCAGACCCTTGTTTGACTCATTTTGACAACATAGGTCAACAGAGGTCAAACATGGTCCACTAGAGTCAACTAGTGGTCAAACATGAACTAAAATAAAATATCATCCTCTCTATAAAAGTCTCAATGCATCAGTTCCCCAAAAGATCCGAATCACACAATGATTCGATCAGAGGCTAAACGATCAGTATGAGGACTCGAGTGTCAAGGTGTGCGACCCTGTAGGTTCTTCAGACATTGGTAGTGATGACTAAATCATCACAAGCAATGAGTGGCACCTAACAGTACATCATTGCTACCCAAGTCATCAGAATGGTGTCATCATCGACATCCCTAAAACTACGACAAAGTACAAGTGCTGCCTTGTCCTTTTGCCAACTGATGTCCAGATTGGGCAAGTGTGTCACACTTGTTAATCCCAATAATATGGCATGACTAAATCAAGTTCTCACCTGGGTATGGCCATACACTTTCAGTCATCCATAAAGGGCGCCATGGACAATCAAGCTTCCCCGTAAGGAAGGGGCAAATCCTCTATTGGCACATTGAATCCCTCATGTAGGTTATGACATACCCAATGACAACCGTTATGACTTCCCTTTTACGGCGAAGCGTTAGGTTGCATCAAAGTACATCAATCACTATATAGAGATACCAATGCCCTCAAGTCTAGGACAAGCGCAACTCTGTCACTGTGATATTCATCTCGTGACACTGAGATGAATCCTCACGGTGGGTCGATCCAGTATATCTCCCTTGATATACCTATATGCCTGCGTTAGCAACCCGTGCTCAACCAGCGCATATACTAGTCTCAAGCGAATCATAGCTGTCCCATATCTACCATGATTCTCGACCAGGGATAAACACAAAGACTAGATAAAATCTATCTCTTAGGGACTTTGTATATGCAAATGTACATATGCGCAGATTTACAAACTTGCATGACAACGACAATGCCAGGATAACTCATCTATCAACTAGATGTGATACACATATCCCAATGGACCATCCTGAGGTCCAAGGGCATAAACACTAACAATCTCCCACTTGCACTAGGACCTTGCATTGAGCAACCTCAACACCGTGTCCTAACCACGACCTGCCACGCTCCTGCTGCGCCAGAGCATCGGTCTATGGGCGTATCACGATTGTATCAGTGTTCATATCTGCTATATATCATGTGCCTCTATCCCCTAGACAAGGTATAAGCATCTGAGTACGCCTGCGAGGTTCAACAAAGAACTCCCACTACTTCCCAAAAGCCCTTGCATACTCTGCTTTCAAGTAGCCTGCTCTGAAGCTCCCAAAGCTTCCAGCACCACTACAGGAACAGCTAGACTGTCATTGGTTTGACTGGAACAAGCTGCCAAGTGAATCCACTGAGCTTTTCCTGTCATTACTGACCAAGAACCACCTTTTAGTTCTACATAGAACCAAAGTGTGTTCTTCATATTTGCAAATGAAAATATGTTACAAATAGAGTTATCTATAATCCATTGCATAAGGTACCCTTTATATTTACAAATGAAAAAGAACATGAGTCCTCTTTTATTTCAAATTTAAATTCTTTCCTTGCCATGCAAGGAATAGATACAATGTTTTGGTAAAAGAAGGTACATCATAGCAATTATTCAACTATAATAGAAGTCCAAAAGGCAGGGAGAGAGTCAAAACTCCTTCAGCAACAGCAGCAACCTGTGCCCTGTTCTCTACTCGTAGGTTATTCTCTCCAGGCCACACCAATCTATTTTTCTTGAGCCCCTGCATATTTGTATAAATATGAGCTCCACATGCAGTATCCAATACTCATGACATAAAAATAGAAAAGTTGACTTCAGTAACATAAATACATGAGCTAGAAGCTAAGCCTAAGGCTTTCTTCTCCTCATTCTGAAGTTGCTTGCAATCCCTCCTCCAGTGACCCTGCTCGCCACAGTGGAAACATCTCTGATCCTTTGACTTCTTGGCCTTTTTCTTCAGTGTTTTGATGGGACCTTTGGCCTTGCCCTTACCCTTATTCTTCATCTTCTTGGCCGTAGGGGCCAAAAGAACAGAATTGGGTTTGGTCTTTACCATCTCTCGCTCGGCTGTTTGGAGCATATTCATTAGTTCCTCCCTTGTGCATTCAATCCGGTTCATGTTAAAATTTATGATAAACGGACTGAAGCTAGGGGGCAGGGACTGCAGAATAAGGTCCACAACCAGCTCATTATCAATGGTGTGTCCCAGCCTCTTGAGATGATCCACGTTCCCAATCATCTTGAGAACATGGGGTCTCACTGGTGCACCCTCAGATAACTTACACCGAAAGACTGCTTTGGCGGTGTCATATCTCTCCGTTCTAGCCTGAGCCTCGAACATCTATTTCAAATGAGTGATCATTTGAAAAGCGTTCTGCTCCTCATATTGCACCTGAAGTTCAGGTGCAATAGTGGCTAGCATGAGACATGCTACCTCCACAGAGTCATCCTGATGCCTTCTAAAGGCATCTCTATCTGCCGTTCTGGCATTAGCCGTAGGAGCCGCAAGAAGAGCTTGTTCAAGGACATACAGCTTCTTCTCGAGATTGAGTGCTATTCTCAAGTTCCGATGCCAGTCCATAAAGTTGGTTCCAACCAACTTCTCCTTATCAAGAAGAGATCGTAGTGTTAATCCGCCAGTGTTCGTAGCCATTGATTCTATAACAACCAAGAAAAGCAGATCAGTACTTCTTTAGATAATTTAAACTGGACTTGTTTTAAATGATCATGGCTCCCACTATTTAATCGAATTGACAACCCACAAAGTCAATCGGGAAGATAAAGACTTCCTAGTGAGATGGGATCCTTATTTCACATGAGGCTTCGCGTCCCACGAGGGTGGGATGAGATGCACAAAGTAACCCATGCTTCCTAAGGTAGGCATGCCGGCCGATTGCTCCAAGCAATTCCCCTTATTGAAATAGTCTAGGCATTTCATGTCCAGCGAGGGCTGGATACAGCATGAAACCCTAACCTCTCAACGATGCCTCTAGACTTTCATCATGTGTCCAGCACATATGAACTTCAAGTCAAGTCCATTCATAACCGTTATGCCCAGGGCCAACGAGTTTCCTTGCGAAGGCACGCCCGGTTAAAACGGACTAGGGAAACCATTGCCACCACGCACTTTCTAAAGATAAGTGGGTGTGTCCCACGAGGGTGGGAAACAATTCACAATACCACTGATCGATAGCTTAGTGAGGGCTACTAGTCTTGATATTTTGAATGAGGGTTTTTGAGGTCTCAATTAGTTTTATCTTATGTCTAGCATTACAGGCATGCATTCCTATAGTGATAACATAACGATAAAACAATACATGCATGCTTTAGCAGATAAGATAAGCAGTAAAAGAATGATGTGATCATGACCTATTCAAGACATTGAACCAACTCATGCCAGAAGGAGGTTCAACTCTTGATCTAGGACTCAAGCCCCAAGACTAGACCTAGCCTAGCCGACCTCTATCTTGAACTTCAAGGTTGGCTCCAAGGTCCTCCAAGGGTGAATCGCCATCTTCCAAGGTCCAACATAGCTAGCTCACAAGCCCTAAGGCTCAGCCATGCTATGCTTGCGCCACCAAGCAAGTTTGCACTATCTTGCATGCGCCACCAATCCAAGTAGGGTGCTTGTTGCGCCACCATCCAAGATGCGCCACCAAGCTCCTTCCCTTATTCTTCATCTTAATTTTACAAAAATAAAGAAAAAGATGGCACGCAGGCCGCACAAGGATACATCACAGGCATGCAAGGGGACTTGACTCATGATCACAACATTATGCACAATCAAGGAATTTACACATGCAATTCTACATGCTCATGAAAAACATAAAATCTGAAATTTTACTTTTTCATAAAACTTGTTTCTTTTTCTCATCTTCTTCTCACAAATCTTTTAGTTATTCGCAATTAATTTTCTTGATGATTTCAAAGATCCTATCAGTTAGTAATTTTGTCATATCAAGAGACCCGGCCAGTCCGAAGACACAATGCCCATCCTACTTGACAAAACCACGTGCGCCTTTGATCCTTAAATCATGCAAGAAAAATAACCCAAAAATCCAAAAGAGATTGGAAAGGTGATAGAAAAAAGAAACCCTAATTTTTCTACTTTAGAAAAACCGTGCGCCATGTATCATGCAATTTTTTGAAAATTGAAATATGGCATGTGAGCATGAAAAGCATGAAAAACATCGTTCGAGTTTCGCAAGTCGCTCTGATACCACTGTTGGGAAACCCTGGGGATATTTTACAATTTTTCAAAGTTTTGTCAACACAAATACATAGCACAACGGAAGAATATCCCCGAAATAGGCTAGTCCCAAAAACCTAGTGAAGATCGTCAAGCGAGAGAGTCGACACGATGAGATAGAAAATACCTTAAAGCAAGATGAGGCCGATGTCAAGGTAGGCGCCCAAGCGTGCGCCCTCTACAGTCTCACACACACGGATGCCTCGAGCCTCTTCTTCCACGCCCGGTGCTAGCCTCGGGAAGAAGATCCAAGCCTTGGGAGAGCCCTCCAAGAGACTTGCGCCACCACCAAAGGGAGATGCACCAAGAACAAGGAGGAAGAAGGAGATGCCGCCAAGAACAAGTTCACCTTTCGCCAAGGAGAAGGGAAGATGAACACTTGCGGTTTGATGGAAAGGATGGAGCCACTCGCCCTCACTTGATCACCCTCTCAATTGATCACGCCTTCAAGAGAAAATTAGTGTTGAGAGGGGCGGCCAAGGTCTCTATTTATAGAGACCATAGGCGGTTTACTTGTGGCCTCAATTCAAACAAATTGGGTGGCTAGGAGAAGAAGTAGGAATTTAAATCCTAATCTAATTAGGACTCATGTGGGCACCTTGATCATGTCCTAATCCTATTAGGATTTACATGGACGGTTTGATCAAGACTAGTCCTAATCCAATTAGGACTTAAGTGGGCGACTTGATCAAGTCCTAATCCAATTAGGACTCAAGGGGCGATTTGATCAAGATTCAAATTAAGCTTTGACTCAAGTCCTAATCCAATTAGGACTCTAATTATTTATTTATTTAATTGAATCCTAATCCAATTAGGACTCTAATTAATTCAAATAAATCAGCCCATTTAATTCCACAAAAATAGGACTCTAATTAATTAATTAATTAGCCCCTATTTTATCATGATTAATTAAACTCACATGAGGCATAGGTGCTAACCCTAGTCTAACTAGGGTTAAGTATGCGCCATCCCTTTTCTTCTCCTTAAGCCCATTAAGCCCAACCTTTTCAATGGGCCCAGCCCAAGGTCCATTTTTCATGTTAACCAAGCCCTTAGATCCAATCCAATTTAACCCATAGTTAAATTGGGCTAACCATGGTTAAAATGCCGTAAATGGAAGTTAGCTCCAATAAGTCTCTTCCATCTCATCAGGCCCATTAGCGCTGATGAAATCTCCAAAACAGATCCGAGTTATCCAATAACTTGATCATAAGGCTTCCCGATCAATACGAGAACTCGAGTATCAAGGTGTGCGACCCTGTAGGTTCCTCTGACGTTGGTAGTGTTGACCTAAGGTCACCACAAGCAGTGAGTGGCACCTAGCAGTGCATCGCTGCTACCCAAGTCATCGGAATGGATATCGACATCGACATCCTCATCATCGCAACCTGGTATAGATGCATTACAGTCTCTTTGCCGAACTGATATCCGATTGGCCAAGTGTGTCAGCACTTGTTTCTATCCAATCTCATAGCTATGACTAAATCAGGTCTAACCTGGGTATGGCCATACACTTTCAGTCATAGAACCATAGGGGAGCACCATGGATATCATGCTTCCCTTAGGAAGGGGCAAATCCTATGTTTGTGCATTGACCTTCTCATATGGGTCGTGACATGCCCAATGACAACCGTTATTACCTCCCAACTACGGCAAAGCGTTAGGTTGTATCAAAGCATATCACTAACCATATAGAATGGTCAATGACCTCAAGTCAAGGGATCAATGCATCTCCTATCACTTGTGAGGATAACTCGTGACACCAAGTCATTGCCTCACAGCGGGTCAGTCTAGTATATCTACCACTGATATACCCATATGCCTGCGTTAGCACCTCGTGCCTAACCAGCCCATATACCAGTCTTATAAGTACCATAGCTGTCCCATATCCACTAAGGTACATTGACTAGGGACAATAGTTTGAGCACAGATCCAATCTATCCCCAGGGACATTATCATATAAGTACATGTTCGCAGATGTAAACAAATAATGATAACGACAATGCCAGTATGATATAAATATCAATGTCAAGTAGTACAAGTAACGGACTAGAATTAGGTCCTTAGGGCATATACACCAACAGTCCGAGCGTACTCGATGCTGATGCTGGAGATTCCGGAAATGTCAGAGGCGCATCGACGGCACACATTCCTCCGGCATTTGCAGCCGTGGGTCAAGGCAGATGTCTAGCGACATTCACCGTGATACTAGCAAGAGGCCGCGGCAGTGGTCGAGGGCTTGGTGGACACGAGGGCATCAGGGTTGGCTTCGTCGAGATCCTTGACATCTCTCGCGAAGGGCAGCTCTCCGACGAGGATGAGAGCTCCACCTCGGGGACGACACCCTTCCCGACCTGGCGGAGGTCAGCTAGCACGTCCCCAGCCATGACAGGAGCTTGCCCGACCAGCTGAGAGAGCACCGGTGCGACCAAGGTAGCTGGCGTGCTTCTTGTGTCGAGGGCCACATCTGTTGCAGGACTGCTCGACTCGAGAGCGAATCGCGGTGATGGCAGCGCAGGAGGTAGCCGACGACGCCGACACAACTCCAGCGACTATTGGAGTGATGAGGATCGGCGCGATGGTGGTGACGGACTCGGCTTCCGGCGTGTGGGGGACGCAGCGAGGGACGGATCCAACACGGGCGCAGGCGAGTTCCTCCACTAGTCCAGTGCGAGCACCAGCTACCGGTGGGCGGCGAGACGCTGTGGTGCGCATTGCGGCGATGGTTCTGAGAGAGGTAGAGTTTCAGCGCACTCGTCGCAGAGCTGGTAGATCCCGACGACGGCAGGTGGAGAGGACGTCGAGCATCCAGCTCGGCCAGGGGAGAGTTGTTAGGGCCAGGCGACGATGGGACGGGCTTGGATGTATCTGGGCCTAGGCCTGGGCCAGGCCCCATTCTGAGTTGGATTTGCTGGAGGCAGATCCGGGCAGCGGACGCGCAGAGGCACGACCCAGAACCGGCCCGCGACGTGACAGGGGTAGACATCCCATCCGAGCAGCGTCCGTGCTGGCGGCATGAGCAGAGGAAAAGGGAGACGCGCGAGCTTCCGAGGCAGGCGATCTCCCCCTCGCACGAGAGAGGCGGCAGAGAGCTTTTCCCATGCTACCGTCCTCCGGACGCGCGACTGGTGATCTTCCTCCACGAGCAGAGAGGTGTCGCGGAACTAGCGGTGTCGGCGACGTCCCGAGCAGCGGCGACGTTGCAGGCGGACGAGCAGTTCTGCCTTCCCCGAGCAGCGGCGACGGTCATTTTCCCCACGAGCGGCAGATAGGGGGTCCGACGCCCCCTCCTTCCCTTAGGCAGAGACCTGGAGCAGTCCGGCGAGGATTCCGGCGATGGCGAGGTCAGGCGAGAGGGTGACTTTTGTGCGTGTACGGAGAGGAAGGGAGAGGGGTTTTATGTACGCGTTGTGAGGATAAATAAACAAGGAAAATTTCCCCTTAAGCTCCATGTCTCCCCGGCGGGTTTCCGATGGGTTTTGGGCATCTCCTCCGGCGACTCTTCTCCACTTCCGACCAGCAACTTCCGGCACTCAAAGGAGCGCCGACGAGCGAGGCTGAGGGCGGAAGGGCACGAGTGGCTCTTCCCCTTGCCGTACGCCCTTCCCCTGCTCCAGCGAGCAGGCGCGGTGGCGTCCCTTCCAGCCAGTGCGCGCGTCAGGTTTGGCACGCGAGGAAGACGAACGCCGCGTTCGTTCCGAGACGTGTAGGCACAGTCAAAGTCAAAATCGCGGGTTGAGTTCGGAGGAAATCCTAGCAGCGGGCGGTGGATTGGCTGACGTGGACACTTGGATTAGGCTTAAGGCTAATTAATCCGCTTAAGCTTGATCCGGGCCTGACATCTTGCCTAGTCCATCCATTCCAATCGCATAGGCCGAATCTACTAGGCCCATCAACACTTGGTGATGCAGGAGCATCTCCGAAGTTCCCCTAACTCCTATATTTTAGAACTTTATGAATTTTAAAGCTTTTTCTAATTATTCTAGTTACTTGCTTTCATGTTCTAGAATAGGAATAGCCTAGGATTTTTATTTTCTTTAAATATGTTTTACTTTCCTAGATTATGTAATAGATTGCTCTAGAATTATATATGCACCTGTAATTCACATGCAAGGCACCTCTCCAACAACCAATGAGATGCAACCAGATCTCCACAAACCATTATTCCACATTATTCCACCTGCATGCGCCAAGGAATGCCATTACTTCATTTGCATGCACCAAGGCATGCCTTCACGTCTCTCAACCGAAGCCTTCCCAGGATATATTTTGTCCAAGCAACAATTACGCAGCCGCCCACTCCAACCAGTGAATGGGCTGATAAAGAACTCTCATCTCCACCTTCTAAATTTGAATTAAGAAATAGCAGCCTTAGATCTATTGAGGGAATTTTGTAACCATTGAGGAAAGGGTTTAAAGCCCTTGCACTTACACACTTTGCACTTAGTCTACTCTTTCATGAAAAAAAACCTCAGCTTGTGTTAGCGTTTGCATTAGTTTAATTTAGTTTAGTTTAGTGTCGAGACTTCATCTCCTCACTTCCAGCCGAGAGCTTCCCCTTCCATTCCCCACGTCAAAGTGCCTTGAGTCCTTGCTTGTGGTGCGTTGACGTGAACATCTTAGAGGCTTGGAGCTGTGAAGACATTGTGGAAGCATTCGGCTAAGGAGTTCAAGACCTGATCAAGATCCATCTTAAGGATATTCTTGTTTCTAGTTTAAAGGGGACTTGTGTGCGATTGTATACTCCCTACCCTTGCATCTTAATCTGTAAAGTCAATTAATTACCCATCTTATAACCTCATCGCCCAAAGTCAGAAGCAGCGGGAGCAGAGGGGATTCAGAGAAAGGGGTCTTGGCCCCCTTCCCTAAAGGGGGCCGCAGGTACATTCTTCACCGAGTAGTGTAAGACTCCCTAAGGTTGCATGCTAGATCTGCCCTGGTTTGTGCTTAATACCGAATACTGTTCCATTGCCTACCGTAGTTTTCCGTCTTTAAATTCCTGTTTGCGCATGCTTAAACCTCCCGTTAGAGCTACATACCTTAGGTCCGATCATTGGGGTTCTGCCCTTCTTCAGTGGTATCAGAGCAGCCCTAAGGTGCTCTAAAATTTGTGTAATAATTTCAGAAATCTTTTGTTCCCTGCAATTCACTGTTTCTTGCTATCTCTGATTCTGTTTTCTGAAGTTCTCTTATTTTTGTGTCTTTGAGATTCTGCTGTTCTCTTATGCCGCGTGTATTAACATAAGTTCCTCGAACACGCTGCTGAGCCTGATTTTGATCTTACTATAAACTATTTGAGAATTGCGCTGAAATCTGTTGCTGAATCTCTCGCTGAGTTCCTGCTTGCTGAAGTTCTGTTCGCTGAAGTCCTGGTGTCTTTGGTTCTGTTGTTAGTTTAGTCTGTCAAAACAAGATTTTCAAAACTCTACTGATCTTTCGGTTTAACCTATCAAAACAATTTGAAACCCTGCTGAATTCCGAATTGTTCTTGCTGAAATATGCTGAACTTTGCTTGCTGCATTTATACTTGGACTTCTGTTTGACATTATTGAACCGAGAGGGTATTTGAGATAACTAACTAATAGTTCATCCCCAAGTACCCTAGCTCCATTAGTTTCAGGCACAGTAGATCATTGCTGTGGCTGAAATATGAAATTCCAGGAGTGGAATTTTTATTGCTGCTGACTTTGAATTTCCGCGTGGACTCATTTGGATTTCTGTACTGTTCCGGCTGGAGTTTGCTTTGTTTACGTTTACAAGTTGGTAGGAGATTAGGGAATTACTTATACCATAGAAATTGCACTAATCCTCCTCAGCCATTTCACCTCACCAGGAGTAGCAGCAAAGCAATTGCTGTCAGCTCCCTCGAAAGCTTGAAACAAGCTGAAATTTCTGCATTCACTATTCCTTACCATCCTTGTTTCCTGCTGCATTTGTGTAAAGATAGGAGGAATTAGAGGCTCTCTGAAACTTTAGAGAACCCTCTGATCTTCCCTACTTTTTCACATCTTCAAGGTCACAGCAACAAGCTACTGTCAGCCTCATTGAAAATTCTGAGCAAAGCTGAGATTTGTTGCACTTACTGTAGCTTACCACTGAAAATTCCTGCACTCTCCAGCTACATTGCTGAATTTGCATATGAAGTGTTGATTTCTGCATTTTGGGTCCTGCATGCTGCTCTAAATTGCAGATTTTAAATAGTAAAATCTATGTACCTCTTAGTGTTAAAATCTGACATAACACTACACTATAGTTGCTGAACTTTGCATTGCTTATCTCAAAACCATTTAAATTTCTGCTGCACTTATTTTGACTTGCATCTCCTAAGTTTCTGATTCCTTGTTAAAACTGAAATTTGTTTGCTGTTTGTTACATCCCTACACATGTTGGTTGCAAATATTGTTTTGAGAATTATCAAGAGTTTCCAAAACTAATATGGCATGGCAAGCCATTGATCCCTATTATCATGAACACAACTATGCTCAAACTTGGGATCATACCCCTAGGAGAACTCATGAACCTAGAGAACCAAACCATGGTAGAAGTCAATCTCATGAATGGGGGCAATGTAGAACACATGCACAACATCATGAATGGAGCCTAGGGTATGAGAGTCAAGACCCATACCATGTAGTCACCCCTTCACCTAGAGAAACCAATGGCAAATCTTTTAGGGGCCCACCTATCTTTTGGGGAAACTTAGACTCTCATGAGTTTCTAAATTGGCTAAAACTAGTGGAACAATATTTTGACAATAATGCTATACCCGAAGATTGGAAAGTACTACATGCCCAACTTCTTTTATGTGGCTCGGCTAAAAAGTATTGGCATGCTGTGAAGGGCCAGTTAGAAAGACATGGACTTCAAACCATAAAATGGAAGCATATGAGATGGAAGTTAAGAGAGCGTTATGTAACCCCACACTATAGGGAATACATGAGTGAACAATTGTCTAGGTTGGCCCAAAGAATTGACTCTGTGGCCGAATACATGGATAAGCTTGAAGATTTACTTTTTAGATGTGACATAGTTGAAGATCCAGGGATAACCCTTAGATCGGTTTGAGAGGGGACTTAGGAATGATATATGGAATGCTATTATGCTTTATCCTATTAAGACTTTAGAAGAATCCTACCAACAAGCTCTAAAAATTGAGTATGAGATTAAATGGGCTAGAACTCCAACACCACCACCTAAAACTCAAGCTAACCAAGTTGATCATCCAATTCTTAAAGATTCCCCTAAGCAAGGCATGACCATAACTATCCAGAGCATGGAAAATGAAATAGAAGAAGACATCTATGCCCCTGATTATACAAGTGAAGATGACTTTGAACCACAAGAAGAGAACCTTATGCAAATTGAAACTACAATGCTGCATGACTGCCCTAGCAAAATAACTTCTACTACTCCATCTATGCTGCCCGACCCTGAACCTAAATGTGAACAAACACCACCCTTAGAAACACCTCAGCCCACTCCCATAACTAAAGAAGAGATTTATGAGAAAGCCATACAATTGATTCCTGAACCACCTTTGTTTCTAGAGAATGAATCTAATAAATAGTTCTATGATGTTTCTAAAAGCTTGGACCATTACCATGATGTTTTTAAAGTTAAATCTTCTTTTGATAAAACCATGACTATACATATACTCCACATGGAATCTTCCTTTGCTCTAAATGAAAAGTTGCATGGTAAAGTTTTTCATGAACCTAATGTTGGTTTAATTATTCCTAATTATGTTTTACAAAAAGCAAGCTTAATGCCTAGGATTCCATATGCATACCTATCATGTTTTCCATATGCTGTAATAGAACAATTGAGGGGAATTGTAGTTAATTTTCCCAACATATATGCCCCAAAAGAAAAAAAGGACTTACCCTTGCATGTCACCTCATTTAAAGCTGTCACCTTTCAATATCATATTTTCAAGTCACATGCTTTCATGTATGAGAATGCAAGAACTTTCAAATCTCTCGCTTGCAGGAATGAAAAGGTAAAGAAGGCTAATGACAACATACACACGAAGGGGTGGCCACCAAAGCTGAAGCATAAGGATGAAGAGGAAAGGCTCACCTCCAGATGGCAAACACGAGATGATTACTACACCTTGGGTTGGCCACCAGAAGCTACAAACTGGACTCTCAATGTTAATTCTTCGGAGAAGAATTCTTTTGCCCCCGAGAAAGCTGATGCAGGAGCATCTCCATGAAGTTCCCCAACTCCTATATTTTAGAACTTTATGAATTTTGAAGCTTTTTCTAATTATCTGGTTACTTGCTTTCATGTTCTAGAATAGGAATAGCCTAGGATTTTTATTTTCTTTAAGCATGTTTTGCTTTCCTAGATTATGTAATAGGTTGCTCTAGCCTAGGATTATATATGCACCTGTAATTCACATGCAAGGCACCTCTCCAACAACCAATGAGATGCAGCCAGATCTCCACAAACCATTATTCCACATTATTCCACCTGCATGCGCCAAGGAATGCCATTACTTCATTTGCATGCACCAAGGCATGCCTTCACGTCTCTCAACCGAAGCCTTCCCAGGATATATTTTGTCCAAGCAACAATTACGCAGCCGCCCACTCCAACCAATGAATGGGCTGAGAAAGAACTCTCATCTCCACCTTCTAAATTTGAATTAAGAAATAGCAGCCTTAGATCTATTGAGGTAATTTTGTAACCGTTGAGGAAAGGGTTTAAAGCCCTTGCACTTACACACTTTGCACTTAGTCTACTCTTTCATGAAAAAAACCTCAGCTTGTGTTATCGTTTGCATTAGTTTAATTTAGTTTAGTTTAGTGTCGAGACTTCATCTCCCCACTTCCAGCCGAGAGCTTCCCCTTCCATTCCCCATGTCAAAGTGCCTTGAGTCCTTGCTTGTGGTGTGTTGACGTGAACATCTTAGAGGCTTGGAGCTGTGAAGACATCGTTGAAGCATTCGGCTAAGGAGTTCAAGACCTGATCAAGATCCATCTTAAGGATATTCTTGTTTCTAGTTTAAAGGGGACTTGTGTGGGATTGTATACTCCCTCCCCTTGCATCTTAATCTGTAAAGTCAATTAATTACCCATCTTACAACCTCATCGCCCAAAGTCAGAAGCAGCGGGAGCAGGGGGATTCAGAGAAAGGGGTCTTGGCCCCCTTCCCTAAAGGGGGCCGCAGGTACATTCTTCACCGAGTAGTGTAAGACTCCCTAAGGTTGCATGCTAGATCTGCCCTGGTTTGTGCTTAATACCGAATACTGTTTCATTGCCTACTGTAGTTTTCCATCTTTAAATTCCTGTTTGTGCATGCTTAAACCTCCCGTTAGAGCTACATACCTTAGGTCCGATCATTGGGGTTCCGCCCTTCTTCACTTGGGCTAGCCCAGCTTCAAGCCTGAAACCAACCCCAACAACAACTACAATTCTCAACTAGCCCAACCCATTTGCAAGTATTATTTACCCTCAATCTATGCGTGCATGCACTTAAATAGAGCTTACCATCAAAATTAATTTTTAAGTGGTAGTTACTGTATTTTTTTAACACTATTTTATTTATGGTGGACAAGATTCTTAATTTGACCTTGTTACTGTTTATTATATTATTAATGTTACTAAATTGAACTTAATCAAGTACTTTAAGTTTAAATTTAAATATCTCAATAAGTTGAGACAATTTAAAATCATTTTTAAAAATTTAATATTCTATATAAATTAGACTAATAATTCTAATTGTGGGGACTAACTTAGTTTATAATATAATTTATAATTGTATTAGACTAGATCATCAGGTTCAACTTAAATTAGCTTGGGCCATATTTGAACAAGCATAATAGACAAATCTATTATTTCAATAATATAGGTAACATTTCTTATAAAAATGATTATCATGAAATTATTAAATTTCTTGAGCAATAATTTGTACAAGTAACTTATTTGGAATTGCTTTTAACCCATGTTTTAGAAAGAATTAGTTTTGAATTGTATGTATAAAGATTTTACTAATCTTTACTATTTTATCATGGATTTGAACTTTTTGGACAAAATATGCATAATGTTCAATCTTTTAAGCAATATAAAATATTTATTTATTATTATTCATGAATTTATTGAACAGGATAAATGAGCATAATGTATAATTTAAATATTTAAAATAATATTTATAGACATTATGCACATTATGAACATAATTTAAAAAATAAATATCATAATATACATGACATTCATAATGAATGAACCTAATGTTCATAATATACATAATTAATATATTTGATATGAAAAAATGAAATACATATATGTAATTTTCATAATATACATAATGGAAATACATTTAATATACATAAAAAAAATACATGGACAAAAACTATAAAATGCACATAATAAACTTAATGTGCATAAAGTACATAACATACTTAATGTGCATAAAGTACATAACATGTGCATAATATATAATTTAATAATTTCTATAACATTTAAAGGATATCAAGCACATTATGAACATAATGATCATAATAAAAATGTTATACATAATCATAATGTACATAGTTGTTATAATAAAAATGACAAAAATGTACGTAATAAAAATAATGTACATGATGCATATAATAATAATAATGTGCATAATAAACATAATTTACATAACAAAATTAATGTACATGATGATTATTTTAACAATGATTAAAATAATTCTGGTAGAGAAAATTATGTATGTACATAACAAAATTACTTTAAAATTAAATTGGCTTTGAAAAATAATTTAAACCAAAATTTTCATATGATTGCCTTGGCTCTATTATAAGAGCAACTAAAACTATAATTAATTATTTAGGTCTAATTAACGTTTTTTTAAAAATATTTCCTCTCTTTAAATTCAAGAATAAAATATTTGAACTAAGAGTAAAGCATTCAAAAATAAAGAAAAATAAATGAAATTCCAAAGCATCAATAGATTTATATAAAAAAAAAAGGAAAAAAAGTATTCATGTTATAATTAGACAAAAGTGTATAAAATAGCTTGACTCATAAAAAGTTATAGTTCTTTCTTTTTATAAAGATTGAGCACAACAAAAAGATTGAGCACAACAAAATCATTGATTTGATTAGAGGCTTATTGATGACTCAAAACGTTATAGTGAATTTTATATACTTATATCATTTATTTGAGTCATGTTTATCCACTTTTACTTGTTATTTGATTCAAATTGATTATTAGGCTCAAAATCCATAAATTCTTAAGTTTTTTTAATTTTATAGAAAAAGATTGCATAATTGATAGATCTCCAAGCCAATCAAACACATATATAAAGTAAAAGAGGGCACAAAGCTAAAAAACAGGTTTTTCTTGAGCCAAAAATTCAAGTTCTAGAAAAGTGTCAAAATCACAGGGCTGTGACGAATTGTTACTCCCATTTGTAATTACAAAAATATGGAAAAAAAATAACTAGCACCCTCTTCTTCCGCCTCTTTCACAAGACGATGAATCTAAGTTGAAATTGACGAATTTCTTAATCAAAGAGGAAAAATCAAAAGCAAAAGAAGGATTATAGGGAGTAGAAGACGATTTCATTGATAGAGAGAGACGAGATTGATTTTTTAGGGAGAAAATGCAACCAGTTGCTACTAGGTATTAGAGTTCACAGAGAGGCCTCTCGAGCACCTTTGGCCACCAAATTTGAGAGGCAAGGGAGCCTAAGAGAGGAGAAGGTGCATGTAAAATTTCAGAGCGAAAGGAGATTCGGATTGGTCGCAATCAGCATCGATGGTAGTAAAAATTTGAGAAGAGTTGGAGCAGCCAAGAGTAGAAACCCCCCACATAATCATAGGACTGTGACAAATTGTCACACCCATGTGATCATGATGAACCTGAATTTATTTTTTATTTCTTTTTCACTTGCATCCCTGATTTGTAAAGCCTAGATTGAGTCATTTGGTTGATTCGGATCTAAATGGGAGTTTGATACATCTCGGATGCATGTGATGAGACTCAGGTGATCATATGGAGATTGGTTACTTTTTGACCTCAGTTGACCTTTGGATGACCTCGATAGACTGGGTCTAGTCAATGGGTCAAAAGTCATATTTTAGCTCCGGAATTATTGAAAGGCTTTTACGACTTAAATAAACGTGACATGAGGGGCCTACGACTGTAGTGCTAAAATGAATATTTATATTTATTTTATTCGCGCCTTAAGTCGTGCAAGCCACGCGCAACTTAAGTGAATATTGATTACTCAAAATTTCATAGTATATTTTGTATTGATTGATTTGTCTTTTTGAATCATATTTATGCTCTTTTGCTTATTTTTATATCTTATTTGTCAAATATTTCGAAGTCTACGCCTTTTCTAATTTTTTTTATCAATTTCAGGCAAAAGGCATCATTTCATTGGATTTCCAAGCAAACTGAGTGCATAGATGAATTTCAATCATCAAGAGGAGATTACACGACAAATTTCAAGACAAACCAAATTTTTAGGAAAATTACGGTAGTGCCGTAATTATAATTACGGCCGTGGTTTTACTAGGATCTATAGAATAAACCACAGTACTACCATGATTAATTTCCTCTGCCATAATTTTTAAAGATTTTTGTCCAGAGGAAATTATGGGACTACTGTAAAATTTATTACAGTCGTAATCTTGTTGAGGCAGATTTGAAGCATGGAGGATTAAACACGGCACTACCGAGGTTTTTATTATAGCCCATAATTGTTTCATAATTTTCCACAGAAGAAATTACGGCACTACCGTAGTATTCTTCACGGGCCATAATTCTAACCCGGGCGGCCACATTTGCCCGAATCTTCTGCTATTACTATTCACCAAATTTTTCGATGACTATTCCGGGAGATTTAGACCACGATTTCCAAATCTATAAGAAGGGGCGTGATCTATATGAAGAGGAGAAGATCTCATAATAGAGTGCCCCAATTTTAATCCACGAATCAGAGAGAAATTGATGAGTTCACCGCCGTGCTAGGGTTTGTCACTGAGAAGTGTACAGACCATCATCTGCGACGAAACTTCAGAGGAAGTTATGCCTAAAGAAGGCGAACACACACAAAAAGTTTCAGAGCGAAAGGAGTTCAATTAGAGGAGAAATCGACAGAAACGTGGATGCCAGTACTGTTCACAGCATACACAACAGAGATTACGGGCTGTAATTCTTTTTATAGCCCTGAACATAGTAACCTATTTCTTTCCCCTTTAAATTCTGATTGTTTTGAGGTGTATTTTTATTGTAAATTTTCCATCATGCTAGCGTAAATACCTTTTGGGACAAGGGGTGTAATCCCCTTAATTTCTTAATAACTAGATAATTTTTATTTTCATCAGTTGCTCTATAATATGATTATTTTACTTAAGTGATTATTGTCTTTGACCTTTTCTAGTTTCAATTATCAACATGTTTTAGAGTTTTGCAATATGTACTATAAGGTGATTTGCAAAACTTGAAACCTTAAAATTATGATTTAGGAACTTATGCTAAGAGATTAGGTTGTTCTTAATTCTTGATTTTTTAAGTATAATTCTTGTTGATAATCTGATCTAGGAAATTTTCTTGAGTTAGACATGAAAATATGCATTGGAATATGATATTGGATTAATGAAAAACCTTAAGTAAAACCTGTGAAACTAAGATATGTGAATATTTAGTTTTACCTGAGATTTTGACGCTGAGAGTTAAGCTGCGAGAGTGATATTAAATCTCTTTGTCAAGGTTTACTTTTTTTAAACACTGAATAATCAGTCGCGAGAGCGAGGGTTGTTCTTTGTAAATTGTTGTTGCGAGAGCGAGACAATTTCTTTAAAAGTAGATTTCATCTTTATCATATTGAGAATAAACTGATGAACACTTATTTCTGTCCAGTCATCGAAATTAAGGTGGATAAAACCCTAATCCCAACCTTCTCTCTCTAATAACCATACACTTTTCGATCGTTCGCTTACGTCATATTCGATTTGCTTAGCTAGTAAGAAAACAACTATTCGGTACTTAACACATAGGTTCCTGTAGTTCGATATCTTTTATTACTTCGAGTATCCGTGCACTTGCGGACACAACAAATATTTGTATTATGATTTTTGAGGAGCGAAATGGAGGTTAGACGCAACATTCACGATCGCACCCGTGAGTCCTTCACGGGCCGTGAATGTCACGTGGACAAAGGAATAGTTCTGCACTCAAGTCCTGTTATTCATAGAATGATTCATAGCCACACCCATGATTCATTCACGGGCCATGAGTTTCTCTGTGTACACAGACCGGAAGCAGTTTTCTTCACAGAGACTTTCACGGTCGCAGCCGTGAATGCTTCATGGCCGGTGAGTTTTTCCGCCCAACTCAGTTTTTCACTCAATTCGGCCTTGTATTGCGATAGAACTTAACCAAACTTTGAAGAAACTTTCTTAGATGAGATCTAAACTAATTGAACTATAAAAGGATGGGTTTGGGAGAGATTAGGGAGGTTTTTTGGACAAAAATAGACAGAGGTGGCGGTAGGGCAAACTTTAGGCGGCTAAGTGATTTTCCAACGAGAGATCACACAAAAGATGGATTTTGATGCTTCATCTTCGTCTCTAGATCGAAGAGAAGGGTTATCCTTAATCTCTTACTGTCTTTTTGTAATTTGATTAGGTTTTCATGTTGAATTCATCATTCTATATGCTGTATTTGAAGAACATGATCGCTTAACTCTCTTTTCGGGATTAGGGGTGTAACCCATTGATGTTTATGGATTAAACTATTTGTCTTAATCTTCTTTTAGAGTTTTATTGTATTGATTTGTTTAGAATTATTTTCTATTTCATATTTTTACTCTGACCATGTACTTTTACATCTTAGACGTTGCGAGAAGGACCGAGAGGTGAATTGCAACGTCGGATCTATTCTTTTCAAACTTGCGAATCCAATCACAAGAGTAATTTAAATTTACTTGAAGGATTTACAAGATTTTTCATAGAGCTTAAAGGGCCTAAATACTATAATTGTCATGAGAGTAGGGAATTATCGTGGTTAAGTACCGAATTACGCTTCAGGAGAAGGTAATCTGTACATAGGAAAAATCCCTTTCAATACTTTAATTTTCTGTACGAAGATTTATTTTTATTAAATCCTTACTCATCAGCGTGGTGAAACCTTGAGTCCCAACTCTCTATGTATTGATTTTTACCTGGAATGCCTACTTTTGCTTCTCTTACTTAAAAGTTTTCGAACAAAATACTAGTTGAATTGTCTAGCTATAAATCGATTGTGTAATCGGTACTTGACCGCTAGATCCTTGTTTTTGGCGCCATTGCCGAGGATTAGGCCAGCCAATATCGATTTAATTATGAGATTTATAGACTAGATATTTTTTTTATTTTTTTTCACTTTGCTTTAGTCTTTGCTTTATAGTTAGATTTCTGCTTTTTTTCTCTTTTTGAATTAACACGTCTTATACTCTAGACTCATAGAACAGGAGAACTCATGCGAGTCATGCCAAAATCACTAGACTAGATATTTTAAGCTTTATTTTGCATTTCCTGTTTTACATTTTGTATTTCTGAATTTTACTATATAAATTGTATACATGATGTTCAACCAATTTCAATGGTCAAACGAGAGGTATGTACCACCAATAACGATAAGAGAATATGGCACAAATGCATTACAATCACTTACAGCAAAGGTAGACTCCTTAACTCAACAAATTGATTATTTAAACATGCAATTTTTTATGTTAAATTCCATTACTTGTGATATTTGTGGATATCATGAGCATCATTATACTGAATGTCAATTAGGGATTCCTTCATCCTTTAACTCATGCCCTAGTTGTTGGTGTATACGCCCTAGGACCTAGTTTTGGTCAACTTATGTACTACTTGACACTGATATTTATATATCATTCTGGCATTGTCGTTATCATTGTTTGACTACACCTGCGATTGTGTACTTACATGATAATGTCCCTAAAGACAGATTGGATCTGTGCTCGAATTATAATCCCCAGTTGATGTACCTTAGTGGATATGGGACAGCTATGGTACTTGAGACACTGGTATGTGGGCTGGTTAGGCACGTGGGGCTAACGCAGACACATGGGTATATCATTGGGGATATACTGGATAGACCCGCTATGAGGCTATGACTTGGTGTCATGAGTTATCCTCATAAGTGACAGGAGATGCATTGATCCCTTGACTTGAGGTCATTGATCATTCTATATGGTTAGGGACTTGCTTTGATACAACCTACCACCTTGCCGTAGCTGGGAGGTCATAACGGTTGTTATTGAGCATGTCACGACCCATATGAGAATATCAATGGACAGACATAGGATTTGCCCCTTCCCTAAGGAAGTATGATATCCATGGAGCTCCTTTATGGTTCTATGACTGAGAGTGTATGGCCATACCCAGGTGAGAACCTGTTTTAGTCATAGCCATGTGATTGGATGAAAACAAGTGGTGACACACTTATCCAATCGGATATCAGTACGGCAAAGAGACTGTAATGCATCTATACCTAGTTGCGATGATGGGGATGTCGATGTCGATATCCATTCCAACGACCTGGGTAGCAGCGATGCACTACTAGGTGCCACTCACTGCTTGTGATGACCTTTGGTCAGCACTGCCAGCGTCAGAGGAACCTACAGGGTCACACACCTTAATACTTGAGTTCTCGTATTGATCGGGAAGCCTTATGATCGAGTTATTGGATAACTCGGATCTAATTGGAGATTTCATCAGCGCCAATGGGCCTGATGAGATGGAAGAATGTTATTGGAGCCAAACTTCATTTTTGGCAGGTTGACCCGTATTTGACCATAGTTGGTCACATTTGGATTAGGGTTGTATTGGATTGGATTCAAGTGCTTAATCAACCTATGCAATGATGTTTGGGCTAGATCATTATCCAATGAGGCCCAATAACAAGTTCTCATGAAGAGATGAGAGGCTAAAAGGGTATAATGGGGAGAAACATGAACCATTAGGCGCCTAGGGGCATAATGGGGTCATGTTGGCGCCTTTGCTTCATTATGGAAGTAAAGGGTGCCTCCCCCTCTCTTCCTAGGATGGAATGCATGCCTCTATGGCAAGGCCTTGGCGCACAAGGAAAGGCGTGGGAACAAAAGGTAAGGTTGAATGAGAATTATGGAAATGTCTTGGAGACTTTCCTTATCTCAAACCTCCTCATCCTAGCCCTACACTTGTCATGATCCTAGCCATTACCCTAACCGCCTCTTCCCCTATAAATATGACCCTAGTCGCCCCCTCTTGTGGGTAATTAATCCTTGAAGGCGTGAACACAAGGAGAGGGGCGAGTGCTTGGAGCAAGGGCGCATTTCCATAACCGCAACCCTCTTCCTCCTTTCCTCTTGGCACAAGGAGATCTAGGGCTTGGCAGCTTGGGCGGTTTTCCCTCTTCACTTGGCGCATCTTTTCTCTGAGTGGCGCAAGAGAAGTAAAACATCTCCCTAAGGCTTGGATCTTCTTCCCGAGGCTAGCACCGGGCGTGGAAGAAGAGAACTCAAGAAATCCGTGTCTACGAGACTGCAGAGGGCGCACACTTGGACGCCTACATCGGCATCGCTCGATATTGCTCTTAAGGTATTTCCTAACTCATCGTGTCGACTCCCTTGCTTGTGATCTTCACTGGGTTTTTGGGACTGGCCTATTTCGGGGACATTCTTCCGCTGCGAAAAATGTATGTCCATAACTCTGAAAATTGTAAAATGTCCCCGGGGTTTCCCAACAGTGGTATCAGAGCGACTTGCAAGACTCGAACGATGTTTTATGCTTTTCTTCCATGCTCACATGCCATATTTCTATTTTCGTAAATAGCATGATGCATGGCAATCGATTTTTCTAAAAGTAGAAAAATTAGGGTTTCTTGTTTCTATCATCCTCTCAATCTCTTTTGGAATTTTTGGACTATTTTTCTTGTTTGATTTAAAGATCAAAGGCGCACGTAATTTTGTCAAGTAGGACGGGCATTGTGTCTTCGGACTGGCCAAGTCTCTTGATCTGACAAAATTGCCAGCCGAAAGGATCTCTGAAATCATCATGAAAAATAAATCGCAATAAACCAAAAGACTTGTGAGAAGAAGATGAGAAAAAGAAACTGGTTTTATGAAAAAGTAAAATTTCAGATTTTATGTTTTTCATGAGCATGTAGAATTGCATGAGTAAATACCTTGATTGTGCATAATGTTGTGATCATGAGTCAAGCCCCTCTTGCATGCCTGTGATGTATCCTTGTGCGGCCTGCGTGCCATCTTTTTATTATTAAGAGGAAGATTAAGGACTAGGCGCATCCTTCTTGGACCTTGATGCTCGCATCTTGCTTGATGGCGCAAGCATGCAAGGTGATGCATGCAAGCTGGTGCTTGGTTGCTTGGTGGCTCAAGAAATCTTGGCCCCTTGCATGGTGGCGCACCTTCCTTGGAGGAAGACCATGGCATTGGCCGAACCTATGGGGAACTTTTAAAGTGTACCTCTAGGGTTTGAGAGCTAAACCATGAGAGAAGGACCTTGGAGCCAACCTTGAAGTTCAAGCTAGAGGTCGGCTAGGTTAGGTCTAGTTTTTGGGGCTTGAGTTCTAGGACAAGAGTTGAACCTATTTCATGGCATGGATTGGTTCAATGTCTTGTATTGGATATGATCACATCATCCTTTACTGCTTTTATTATTATCTACAGAAGCATGCCTGAAATGTTTTACCGTTATGTTATCACTATAGGATTGCATGCCTGTAATGATAGACATAAGATAAAACTGAGATTATGAGACCTTAAACAAAAACCCTCAATTAAAATATCAAGTCTGGTAGCCTTCTAACGCGTAGCCCTCACTAAGTTATCGATCAGTGGAGTTGTGAATTGTTTCCCACCCTCGTGGGACACACCCACTTATCTTTAGAAAGTGCATGGTGGCAATGGTTTCCCCAGTCCAGTTTTAACCTGGGCGTGCCTTCGCAAGGAAACTTGTTGGCCCTGGGCATAACGGTTAGAAATGGACTTGACTGGAAGTTCACATGTGCTGGGCACATGGTGAAAGTCTAGAGGCATCGTAGAGAGGTAAAGGTTTCATGTTGTATCCAGCCCTCGCTGGACATGAAATGCCCAGACTGTCTCGACAAGGGGAGTTGCTTGGAGCAACCGGCCGGCGCGCCCACCTTAGGAAGCATGGGTTTCTTTGTGCATCTCATCCCACCCTCGTGGGACGCAAAGCCTCATGTGAAATAAGGATCCCATCTCACTAGGAAGTTTTAAACTTCCCGATTGACTTTGTGGGTTGTCAATTCGAATATAAAATAGTGGGAGCCATGGTCATTTAAAACAAGTCCAGTTTAAATGACTCGAAGTAGTACTAATCTGCTATTTCTTGGTTGTTGTAGAGCAATGGCTGTGAACAATGGCAGATGGTCACTGCGATCTACCCTGGAAAGGGACAAGTTGGTTGGATCCAACTTAAAGGATTGGTATATGAATTTGAGAATTGTGCTTAAGCTCGAGAGGAAGCTATATGTCCTTGAGAAGCCAATTCCTGAACCACTTCCATGCTTGGCCTCGGCGGCTGAGAAGGATGCTTATGATAAGCATCAAGCTGATACTTCGGAGGTTGCACAATTGATGCTAACCAACATGTCGCCCGAGCTTAGAGGGCAATATGAATCTAAGAGTGCCTCTGAAATTATTTCTAATCTAAGGCAGCTCTTTGATGCATTGGTTGAGCTCAACCCTCCCAAAGTAAACATTCAGTGCGTTGAGCCCAAAGGCTTAACTAATACATTGAAAACAAAGATGGAAAGAGTCAGGAATAATAAGTGCTACTCATGTGGAGGACCACCTCACATGATAAAGGACATAGTACGACTTCAGAATGAGAAGAAGAGAGGCAAGGCTTCGTCTTCATGCTCAGGTATTTATGTTACAGAAGTCAACCTTTCTACTTCTATGTCATGGGTATTGGATACCGCATGTGGAGCTCATATTTGTACAAATATGCAGGGGCTCAAGAAAAGTAGATCGGTGCAGCTTGGAGAGATTGACCTACGCGTTGGAAACGGGGCACAGGTTGCTGCTGTTGCTGTAGGCGTTTTGACTCTCTCCTTGCCTTCTGGACTTCAATTAGAACTAGACAATTGCTTTTGTGTACCTTCGCTAACAAAGAACATTGTATCCATTCCTTGCTTGGCAAGGAAAGGATTTAAATTTGAAATAAATAAGAACTCCTGTTCTTTTTCATTTGCAAATATGTTCTATGGGAAGCGTACTTTGTGCAATGGTCTATATATCTTGGATATGGAAAGTTATATTTGTAACATAAGCAATAAGAGGACCAAACTAAGTGGTTCAGTTGGTGCTTTCCTATGCCACTGTCGATTAGCCCATATAAATAAGAATCGCATCCAACAACTCCATACAAATGGATTGTTAGATTCAAGTTCCTTGGAGGAATTTGATACTTGTGAACCTTGTTTATTAGGGAAGATGACAAAGGCGCCCTTCACCAAGATTGGTGAGAGGGCAGAAGGTTTATTGGATCTCATACATACTGATGTGTGTGGGCCCTTCAATAAACAAGCCAGAGGAGGGTACAGCTACTTCATTACCTTTACTGATGACTTCAGTAGGTATGGTTATGTCTACTTAATCAGACATAAATCTGAATCCTTTGAGAAATTCAAGGAGTTCAAGAATGAAGTAGAGAACCAGCTTGGAAGATCCATTAAAACTCTTCGATAAGATCGAGGTGGAGAATACCTGAGTAGTGAGTTCTTTGACTATCTGAGAGAGTGTGGGATCATATCCCAACTCACTCCTCCTGGAACACCTCAATGGAATGGTGTTTTTGAAAGGAGAAATCGAACTTTATTGGATATGGTTCGATCCATGATGAGTCATGCAACTCTACCTTCATCATTCTGGGGGCATGCACTAGAAACAGCTTCTCTGATACTGAATAATGTTCCATCTAAGAGTGTCTCCAAAATACCATACGAGGTATGGAGTGGAAGACGCCCTAATCTCACGTTTATCAGGATCTGGGGATGTGAGGCTTATGTCAAACGTCAGGATTCTAGCAAGCTAGAACCTAGATCTGATAAGTGTGTGTTTGTGGGGTATCCTAAGGAAACTAAAGGATACTACTTCTATGTCCCAACCGAGAACAAAGTTTTTGTTGCTCGGGGTGCTGTCTTTCTAGAGAAAGAATTTCTTATGAAAGAAGTTAGTGGGAGGAAGTTTGACTTGGATGAGGTCCAAGTGCAAGCACAAGACAAAGAGATGGAATCTGAGCCACCTGCACCGGTTGCTAGGCAACCTGAGGCTCAGACACAGGTCCCGCGTAGGTCTGGGAGAATTCGTCGTGCACCTGAAAGGTATGGGTCGCTACCGACCCAACACGATGGGATCTTCATCATTGAGGATGAACCTAGAACCTATGATGAGGCGGTCAGTGGACCGGACTCCGAGAAATGGCTTGACGCCATGAGATCTGAGATGGATTCCATGTCGGCTAACCAAGTTTGGGATTTGGTTGAGCTGCCTGATGGGGTAAAACCCATAGGGTGTAAATGGGTCTTCAAAAAGAAGACAGACATGGATGGCAAAATAGTTACCTATAAGGGTAGACTAGTGGCTAAAGGATTTAAACAAGTCCACGGGGTGGACTATGATGAAACCTTCTCGCCAGTTGCCATGATTAAATCCATTCGGATTCTGCTTGCTATAGCTGCATATCATGACTATGAGATATGGCAGATGGATGTGAAAACAGCGTTCCTTAACGGGAAGCTGACTGAGGATGTGTATATGACACAACCTGATGGCTTCATCCATCCTGCAGAGGCTAATAAGGTCTGCAGGCTAAAGAGGTCCATTTATGGATTAAAGCAAGCATCTCGAAGTTGGAATCTTCGATTTGATGAGGCCGTGAGAGATTATGGCTTTATCAAAAGCGAAGATGACGCCTGTGTATACAGAAAATTCAGTGGGAGCTTGGTGATTTTTCTAGTCTTGTATGTTGATGACATACTGCTCATCGGAAACGACATCCCTAGTCTTCAAGCTGTGAAGACATGGTTGGGGAAGTGTTTCGAGATGAAAGACTTAGGGGAGGCCGCCTATATTCTAGGCGTGAGGATCTACCGGGATAGATCCAAGAGGCTCTTGGCCCTTAGTCAAAGTACTTACATTGATAAGGTACTGGAGAGGTTCTACATGGAGCAATCCAAGAAAGGATACCTTCCAGTGAGACATGGCCTTACTCTCTCAAAGAGCCAGTGTCCTACAACACAGACTGAGAGGGATGACATGAGTCGAATTCCTTATGCTTCGGCAGTAGGATCGATCATGTATGCAATGTTATGTACTAGACTAGATGTGGCATATGCTGTGAGCATTACCAGCCGATACCAATCCAATCTAGGTCTACAGCACTGGGTGGCTGTAAAGAACATACTAAAGTATCTGAGAAGAACTAAGGATTTGTTCTTGGTCTATGGGGGACAGGAAGAGCTCAGTATGCAGGGCTATACTGACGCATCGTTCCAGTCTGACCCTGACGACTTTAGATCGCAGGCCGGCTATGTGTTCAAGATAAATGGAGGCACTGTATGTTGGAAGAGGTTCAAGCAATCCACCATAGTAGATTCTACAACCGAAGCTGAGTATGTGGCTGCTTCTGAGGCAGCCAAGGAAGCTGTTTGGATAAGGAAGTTCTTATGTGATCTTCAAGTGGTACCTAGTGCAATGAATCCCATTGAACTCTACTGTGACAACAATGGAGCAATTGCACAAGCCAAGGAACCACGGTCTCATCAAAGATCCAAACACATACTCAGAAGATTTCACCTGATTAGAGAGATCATTGACAGAGGTGATGTCAAGATTAGCAGAGTAGACACAGAGAACAATCTGGCAGACCCATTGACCAAGGCTTTGGCGCAGCAGAAGCATGATGGTCACGCTAGAGATATGGGGTTGAGATTCCTCAACTTCTAGGTCTTAGTGCAAGTGGGAGATTGTTGGTGTATATGCCATAGGACCTAGTTTTGGTCAACTTATGTACTACTTGACACTGATATTTATATATCATTCTGGCATTGTCGTTATCATTGTTTGACTACACCTGCGATTGTGTACTTACATGATAATGTCCCTGAAGACAGATTGGATCTGTGCTCGAATTAAAATCCCCAGTCGATGTACCTTAGTGGATATGGGATAGCTATGGTACTTGTGAGACTGGTATGTGGGCTGGTTAGGCACGTGGGGCTAACGCAGACACATGGGTATATCATTGGGGATATACTGGATAGACCCGCTATGAGGCTATGACTTGGTGTCATGAGTTATCCTCATAAGTGACAGGAGATGCATTGATCCCTTGACTTGAGGTCATTGATCATTCTATATGGTTAGGGACTTGCTTTGATACAACCTAACACCTTGCCGTAGCTGGGAGGTCATAACGGTTGTTATTGAGCATGTCACGACCCATATGAGAAGATCAATGGACAGACATAGGATTTGCCCCTTCCCTAAGGAAGTATGATATCCATGGAGCTCCTTTATGGTTCTATGACTGAGAGTGTATGGCCATACCCAGGTGAGAACCTGTTTTAGTCATAGCCATGTGATTGGATGAAAACAAGTGGTGACACACTTGTCCAATCGGATATCAGTACGGCAAAGAGACTGTAATGCATCTGTACCTAGTTGCGATGATGGGGATGTCGATGTCGATATCCATTCCAACGACCTGGGTAGCAGCGATGCACTGCTAGGTGCCACTCACTGCTTGTGATGACCTTTGGTCAGCACTGCCAGCGTCAGAGGAACCTACAGGGTCGCACACCTTGATACTTGAGTTCTCGTATTGATCGGGAAGCCTTATGATCGATTTATTGGATAACTCGGATCTAATTGGGAGATTTCATCAGCGCCAATGGGCCTGATGAGATGGAAGAATGTTATTGGATCCAAACTTCATTTTTGGCAGGTTGACCCGTATTTGACCATGGTTGGTCACATTTGGATTAGGGTTGCATTGGATTGGATCCAAGTGCTTAATCAACCTATGCAATGATGTTTGGGCTAGCTCATTATCCAATGAGGCCCAATAACAAGTTCTCATGAAGAGATGAGAGGCTAAAAGGGTATAATGGGGAGAAACATGAACCATTAGGCGCCTAGGGGCATAATGGGGTCATGTTGGCGCCTTTGCTTCATTATGGAAGTAAAGGGTGCCTCCCCCTCTCTTCCTAGGATGGAATGCATGCCTCTATGGCATTGCTTGAGGCGCAAGGCAAGGCCTTGGCGCACAAGGAAAGGCGTGGGAACAAAAGGTAAGGTTGAATGAGAATTATGGAAATGTCTTGGAGACTTTCCTTATCTCAAACCTCCTCATCCTAGCCCTACACTTGTCATGATCCTAGCCATTACCCTAACCGCCTCTTGCCCTATAAATATGACCCTAGTCGCCCCCTCTTGTGGGTAATTAATCCTTGAAGGCGTGAACACAAGGAGAGGGGCGAGTGCTTGGAGCAAGGGCGCATTTCCATAACCGCAACCCTCTTCCTCCTTTCCTCTTGGCGCAAGGAGATCTAGGGCTTGGCGGCTTGGGCGGTTTTCCCTCTTCACTTGGCGCATCTTTTCTCTAAGTGGCGCAAGAGAAGTAAAACATCTCCCTAAGGCTTGGATCTTCTTCCCGAGGCTAGCACCGGGCGTGGAAGAAGAGAACTCAAGAGATCCGTGTGTGCGAGACTGCAGAGGGCGCACACTTGGACGCCTACATCGGCATCGCTCCATATTGCTCTTAAGGTATTTCCTAACTCATCGTGTCGACTCCCTTGCTTGCGATCTTCACTGGGTTTTTGGGACTGGCCTGTTTCGGGGACATTCTTCCGCTGCGAAAAATGTATGTCCATAACTCTGAAAATTGTAAAATGTCCCTGGGGTTTCCCAACACTAGTACCTACAATCCAAGTTGGGAGAAACATCAAAACTTTCTTTATCAGAATGACCCAGCTTTTTTTCCACAATTAAACTTTAGTCAACCTCAAGAATCCAACTTAGAAACCATAGTTGAAAACTCTATAACTGCTATTAACAAAGAAAGTGAGGAACTTCATGATATAATTTATGGCACTTATAAGAATGACATAGAGGAAGGAATCTAGGATGAATTTGAGAATTTTTTAGAGTTGGAACAATCACTAGTCGTGACTCCAGTCACGGATTATGATTTCCCTACTTTAAACTTTCAAGATTTTAAAAATTCTAATTACCCCATTAACCCTTCCTCAGCACTTTACCAGTCATCCATTCCCCTCTCACATAACATAGTGCCTTGCAACACAAATACTTGGGATATACTTGAAGAAAAATTTAAACTTTTGGATACTTGTGAGAAGAAGGATGAGGAATTTAAGAAGCCTCAAGTAAGAAGTAGCAAGATAGATGGGGTGAATTTGATAGTGTTAGGATCAAGTATCCCATTGAAGAGAAAGAAATTAAGGAGAAAGATGAGGAAAAAGATCCTGTGCATATTCCACCACCACCACCATATGAATCATCAATTTCTTTTCTCCAGAAAAATCCATTAGGAATTGGCATGATAGATGATGAAGAGGATAATGATGATGAGATGGATGAACTATTATTTGATTCAAATCCAACCACAAGTATCCAAAAGATGAAAACACATGAGATACTTGATCACATTGACATTGAAGTAAATGAAAAATCCAATGTAAAATTTGAAAACTTCTTGAGCAATCCAAGGTATGGATTTTTTTTCTCTTAATTCTAATCTTTTCTCTAATTGTTGATGTAAATCTAAAGGAATAATGCATGATATTACTCTTGGATAAATACAGAAAAATTATTGGGTATTCCTTGCATGACTTTAACTTTTATTTTTGTATGCATGTAATGGTCACTACGACATTGATCCACCTGTTTAACTAGGTATATACTTTGGTGGGCACACTCTTGAGATGGAGGAAAAGCAGAAGATTATATGCTCTCTACTATGCCACTGATTCACCAACTCTACCATGACATGAAGCTATGGTCGAGCTAAGGAGACAACCCATGTTTTTGACTCTTATGGTCGAGCTATGTCATGTATCTTATTTTCACATGAATTATAGTTGCATTTTAACACATTTAGCAGGCTTAAGTCTTGTTTTATATCCTAATTTAGAATCTTTCTCGTAAAGTACATAATCTTCACTATTTTTGGATGGTTTGTGAAATGTAGGTCATTTTCCTATATTTTCATGAAGATTTTAAAGATTTGAAATTATGAGAAGATTCCTCAAAGTACAAGGAAGTCACATGTCAAATTTGGGATTTTTTGGAATTTTCTTCATGGCAATCACGACCATCACAACCGTGATCATCTTGGTCATCACGACCGTGATCATCTTGGTGTTCTAGTCCCACTTCAGCGAAGTCATCACAGCCAGCCCATGATAGAGTTCATCGCCGTGATCATCTTATATCAGAAAATCGGCTAAACCTATCACGGCATGGCGCACGGGTGTGATCTTCATCCTGATTTTTTGCGCGCGCTTCATGGCCAGCCCGTGATCATCATCACAGTTGTGAAGACTCATTTCCAGATCGACGAACTCGTCACGGCTAGCCCATGATCGTATTCACGCCCGTGATCATCTTATATCAGAAAATCAGCTAAAGCTGTCACGGCATGGTGCACGGGCGTGATCTTCATCCTGATTTTTTATGTGCTCTTCACGACCAGCCCGTGATCATCATCACGGCTGTGAAGGCTCATTTCTAGATCAACAAACTCATCACAGCCAGCTCATGTTCATTTTCACGCCTGTGACTTTGTCTGTGGATCCCGACCTTCCAGCAGTTTCTCACTAAATCTGATAGTCCTGGAGACTAGAAATTGGGAAAAATTACCATGAAACCTTCCTAATCGCTAAAGGAATCGATTGAGGCATAAAAGTTATGATTTTGGGTGGTTACGGGGTTCGAATCTTGGAGAAAAGCGACTAGGGAAAAAAGAGGGTGATTTCTGCGATTGAAGGCTTGTTTAATTGAGTTTCTTCAGGGCTATCGAGAGAAGACCGAAGATATGACAAATCCTTACCTTGAATTATAATCTCTCCTCCTTTTGAAAATATTTTCTTGGGTTTTGTTTGTTAAACAATGTATATTCTAGTGTAAAACACTATTTTAGGACTCAGGGCGTAGCCCGTTGAACAAATTCTCTCTGTAAAACATTGTTAGAAATCTCAGTGATATTTATAGTAAATTTGCTTATTTAATTTGGGTGTGCTTATTGTGTATTTATGTTTTGGCCAAACATTTATATGTAGTAAGTGTTACGTGAAGAACCGAGAGGTGAATCGTAACACTCGACTTTCCCAATTTAAACTAGTGACTTGAACTACGAGAGTCATTCAAGGTCACTCGAGGATAAACGATTTATCATAGAGCCCATTGGGTCTTTCCTAAGTTAATAACCCACGAGAGTAGGAGATTAGCTTAGGTAGATGATAAGTTGCATTTACACCATATTTTACATGATATTTTGGGCTTAATTCAATGATTTTTTATAATTTTTAGTGTTTTTATCTTCTTTTGTATGGAATCTTCACTTTTCTTAGTTTTGTGAAAATACAGGTAAAATCACATAAAAATGATGGATTTTGAGAGTTTTGAGTGTTAGGGTATGCCCTTAAGGCTAATGTTTGAGGCCTTGGGTTATTGTCAGTATCATGTATAAACTATATATATATATATATTTTTAAAGGCAATTGTTGTTATTCAGATTGTTACATAATCTGCTGTTATATGTATACTTCTGAGTAATGTCTCAATGATGTTCAGTTTAGCTGACATTCAGTATTGTCCTTAGTCGAGATATCTTGGTGAACGTGAGACAGCCTTGGTATGATTGAGACTAATATGTGTTCTAATCTTATAGGATGCTTCGAGCATGGAATAAGATTTAGACACATAGGTGCATTGGATGTACTGGACTGACCCTTCTCAGGATATTCAATTGTTTGTCACAATGTGAATAATCCTTGTATGCAAGCAAGTGGTATATTCCCTCTGACTTGAGATCACTTGTGTTTCTAAGTGATGATTGGCATTATCTTGAGGTAGTTCCATATCGTTTGAAAGATAATGATTAAGGATTATCTTGGATAGTGGGCATGAGTCATGTTAGGGTACTTGTGATAGATATAGGATTGCCTCTCCTGGTTGGAGTGTGATGTTCTAAGGGGGCCCTATGGATGAAATGGTTGAGAATGTGTATGGCCATACCCAGACGACTATGTTCATCTGATCTAACCATTTTCATCATGTTGGAATCACAGGCTTGACACGCTTGTCCGACGAGAACATCCAGTGGCAAAGGGAAAAATATATACCAAGTGAATGAGATTCACACTTGTGCTGTGGTTTGGGAGTAGTCTTGGAAGACTCTTTCCTTCATATTGGAAGACAGTGATGTGTTGCTAGATACCTCTCTCTGGTCGTGATAATGTAAGTTATCGTTACCGACATTGAAGGAAACCCTTAGGGTCGCACAATTTGATGATATGGCTTACTTATGTCAGATCGTGTGGACTGGAATTATTCTAGTTCAGTTTAAAGGAATTTAAGCTCTGATTAAAAGTGAGATCTAGTCTAATCATGTTTGATTGATTAGGACATGTGATCGGTAAGCTTTGATCGGAGGATTGAAGCTTGATCGTAAAGATCAGGGGTTCAATGTGATGTGTGGTTAGATCTTGAGCCATTTGGTTCAAAGAAGATTATAACCAGGGCTGGTTTGATTTGGTGCTTGAACCAAATTGAGATTGAACTGGTTCACTTGTGAACGCATGGTTCAATTAAAAGGGGAGTTTTCGATCACTTAAAGGGAGTTATGGAGGGAGTTACAAATTCGGTTCTTACCATAAGTTGTGGCCGAATTTCCTTTTGTGATACACGGTTTTTGATTCCCCCTCTCGCCTCCTCCTCTCTTCACTCTCGTGTGTGGATCATCTTCACGCAAGGAAGAGAAGCTTGACCGGCCAAAAGGGGACACACATCTTCCTTTCCTAGAGACGATCAAGACTCCTTGGTGCCTTTGCTAGCACAAGGAACACAAGGAAGAAAGCTTTTCTCATCTTGTGTGTGACATCTTTGGAGAAGAGGCACTCGCCCCTTTCATCTTCCAAGTCGCCTCTCACATCATGGCACAAGTAATACTCTAACTTGTCCTATACAAGTTATAGAAGGTTGATCATGTGCTCAACTTATGCGATCCTAGATTTTCCGCTGCGACAAGTTTTTTTTTGGAATAATACTTGTGACCTAGGTATTCTATTAGTGGTATCAGAGCCAAGTTTTTCTGACTTGATGCATATGGTTTCCTTCTTGTGATCCATGTTTGAGTTATTGGGTAGATCTTGTTTATGTTCATATGCGACAACATGATGCAAAGTTTACATACATAGCTTGCGCATATGATGTTAGATGAATCTTTACATACATAGTTTGCGCATATATCATAGTTGTTTTTCAAACAAAATTATCTTCATGCGCGACTTCACTAGATCTATCTGTGCGCCTACTTCGAACACTTAGACGGGTTAACAGTTTTGAAGTCGTTAGTCAAGTATGGACCCAACAGCCTAATCAGACTATCTGACAGCCTGGATGGGCGGCTGGATAGCACCTGTGCGCAAGCTGTACAGGTGGCTATAAGCCGACTGCAGAAGGGCGTGTAGCGATGTCTGTTTGAGGTGCCTAGTGAACGATCATGATTATGGCCCGGGGTCACACCCGCTTGCCGGAAATCATGTGGGACGTTCAGCACTTAAGGCATGCATAGTCGACCATTGGGTCGACGCAAGTCGGTTATGACTGGGTGCATGCAAGGGCAGTGGGTCTGACTTGGTCTGACGAGTGGATATCTGTTAATGGACCGTTGTAAGGTAGTAGGGCACATAAGGAAATAAAATTGATGCCATGGGATTTTTCGAAAATTTTATTTCTGATTGGATCACATGTTGTACATGTTTAACATGTTGCATTGAGTACATTGAGTGTTTATTTAATCTTATGTGGGCTGCCCTATTTTGTATGCTGTGCTGGGGCCTGCGTGCCTGGAAATTAATATATTTGATGTGATCTGCGAGTCACATTTGAAATTATTAAAATGTATAATTGACCTGCGTGTCAAACCATGTCTAGATAGTTTTTAAAATGTAATTTGATCAGACATGAGCACACAGCACATATGGCAGAGGCGTTTGCAGCAGTTGGCTTCACTAGGTGGGTGGTCTAGAGTTCGACTCTAGAACAGGCGCATTCTATCTGGTGGGCGCATTTGGGCTGCAGATGGCGTTTGGGCCCGGGCTGGGCCGGATGAGGTACAAGAGTCCCATAAAGAGCTCAAGTAAAGACTTTTGTTAAACTAGGGTTTTACTTAAGTTTTATGGGCGTTTACCACATAAGATAATGGTGCTTTCATTTACTGTTTTAAGTAAGTAGCACATGTATGTTTTATTCTTCAGCTATCACTATAGAATTTGCATGATAGTAAGAAGATAAAAAGACCATTAAAATCCAACGTAAATATCAAGCTATCGATTGCCTTCTGACGCGAAACCTCACTGTTCTGACTATCGTTGGGGCCGTGTTGTACCCACTCAGTGGGCACGCCCAGCTATCTTCAGACGGTGCGCGATTACACCTACATGCTACAGAGAAGGGATTTATCGCTTCTCGTTGCTCAGCATAGCACGTGGTGGTCCAGGAAGTAGGTCAGGTCAGCTTGACCATATAAGCTACAAGTTGAGCATATGATAGCTATATGGAGGCAGCCATCTGAGGAATCAGAAACTGTGTTGTACCAACTCAGTTGGCACAGTCTTCTGGATTGCCTAGATGAAGGGGAATCGCACGGGTTGGCGATTGGCATGGATTGCCTACCAGTGATTAGTGCTTGAACTCTCTGTGCATCTTATCTCGCCTGAGCGGGACGCGGAGATCAAGTATGAAATCTGGATCCCATCTCACTAAAAGAGTTTGACTCTTTCGGGCTGTTTTATTGGATTTTCAGTCAGATAAAATAGTGAGAAGAGAATCACTCTTAAGTCCTGGAATGATTCTAACATGGATATTGACCTTGTTGTTCTTGCTATGTTGTAGATTCCTGCAGCAACGAACACCACAGGGCTCAACTTGCGATCCATATTGGAAAAGGAGAAGTTTGCTGGGCCAAACTTCTCAGACTGGTACAGACAGCTGAAGATTGTCCTCAAAGCTGAGAGAAAGTTGTACGTCCTTGAGACGGCAATGCCGGCTCAACTCGCTGCGAACGTCGCAAGGGCGGTTCGAGATGCTTATGAGAAGCACGTCAGTGATAGTACTGATGTCGCTTGCCTTATGCTTGCGTCAATGACGCCCGAGCTCCAGCATCAGCATGAGGATTTATCTGCTATTGATATTATAGCAAATCTGAAAATGCTGTATGCTGCACAGGCAAGGACAGAACGCTATAACTTAACGAAACTTTTCTTTCATAGCAAGCTGACTGAAGGGAGTCCAGTGGGAGCTCACGTACTCAAGATGATTGGGTACAAAGAAGCTCTAGAGAAACTGGGACATACCATCAATCAAGAACTTGTTGTAGACATCATCTTGCAGTCTCTCCCGGCTTCTTTCGATGCGTTCATCATTAATTTTAATATGAACAAAATTGACTGTACTCCGGCAGAATTACTGAATATTCTCTGCACTACAGAGTAGACTCTTGAGAAGGGAAAGCCTTCGTCCTCTGCCTTGATGGTTCCTTTAGGGAATAAAAGGAAGGGGAAGAAGGGCAAAAACCCTAACAAGAGCTACAACAAGGCTTTGAAACAAAAGGTGAAGCGGTCAAAGGACAACAGATGCTTCCATTGTGGCCAGCTGGGTCACTGGAAGAAGGACTGTAGAGCGCTCCGAGGAGAGAAGAAGGGAAGCAAGCCTTCCACTTCTGGCTCAGGTATTTTCGTGACTGAAGTCATGGTTGCTTCTTCTATTTCATGGGTGTTGGACACTGCATGTGGAGTTCACATTTGTTCAAATGTGCAGGAACTCAAGAGAAGAAGACAGGTGGGACAGCATGAGGTGGACCTACGAGTTGGAAACGGGGCACGAGTTGCTGCTGTTGCTATAGGAGAATATCACATCTCTTTACCATCTGGATTTGTATTAGAACTTGACAATTGTTACTTGTACCAAGCATAACAAAGAATATTATCTCTATTCCTGCTCTTGTCAGGAAAGGTTTTTCATTTGAATGCAAAACTTCACAGTGCTGTATTTCATTTGATAGTATTGTTTATGCAACTGGGTCGATTAACAATGGGTTATACATGTTGGACATGGAATGTTCTGTACAACAAATTGATAATAAGAAAGCCAAGCATGCTGATGATAGCACCTTGTTATGGCATAGTCGTCTAGGCCATATTAACAAGAAGCGCATTAAGCGGTTGCATGACTATGGACTGCTGGGATCATTCTCCTGTGAGGAGCTTGATACATGCAAAGCTTGTTTAATGGGTAAGATGACAAAGACTCCTTTTACAAATAAAGGTAAAAGGGCTTCAGGTTTACTTGACCTTATTCACAGTGATGTGTGTGGGCCATTTAGTAAACATGCCAGAGGTGGCTATTCATACTTCATTACTTTTACTGATGATTTCAGTAGGTATGGTTATATCAACTTAATGAGACATAAGAGTGAATCTTTTGACAAGTTCAAAGAATTCAAAAATGAAGTACAGAATCAGTTAGGCCGAAATATCAAGGCACTTCGATCAGATCGAGGTGGAGAATACTTGAGTCATGAGTTTAATGACTATCTAAAGGAGTGTGGGATCATCTCACAGCTCACTCCGCCGGGGACACCGCAATGGAATGGTGTGTCCGAGAGGAGGAATCGAACCTTATTGAATATGGTTCATTCTATGATGAGTCAAGCTACTCTACCTTACTCCTTTTGGGGATTTGCACTGGAAACAGCTGCAAAGGTGCTAAACCGAGTGCCATCCAAGGCCGTTTCAAAGACACCATATGAGTTATGGTATGGGAAACAGCCGAGCTTGACATTTATCAAGATCTGGGGTTGCGAGGCTTATGTCAAAAAGCTCGCCTCTGGGAAACTGGAAAGCAGATCTGATAAATGCATTTTTGTCGGATACCCTAAAGAAACTAAGGGTTATTATTTCTACAATCCCAAGGAGAATAAAGTGTTTGTTGCTCGAATGGCTATTTTTCTTGAGAAGGAGTTTCTTCTGCAAGAGGCCAGTGGGAGAGAAATAAAGCTGGATGAAATTCCAGAAGAGGGACAAAGTAGTCAAGCACAGTTGGATGAGCCTGAGCCAATAGATCAGGTTAATGTTCAACCTGTGGCTCAGACATCACGGGAACCACGTAGATCGGGAAGGATTCGTCGTCAGCCTGAGCGCTATGATGGAGTCTACATCATTAATGATGAACCCCTCACTTATGCGGATGCGGTCAGTGGACCGGAGTCAGCAAGATGGCTTGAAGCTATGCGAGCCGAGATGGACTCCATGTCAGATAACCAAGTCTGGGATTTGGTTGATCCGCCTCCGGGAATAATCCCTATAGGCTGTAAGTGGATCTTCAGAAAGAAGAAAGACATGGATGGAAATGTAGTTACCTATAAGGGCAGGCTAGTTGCGAAAGGTTTCAAACAAATCTACGGGATAGATTATGATGAAACTTTCTCTCCTGTAGCCATGTTCAAGTCCATTCGAATTATTCTCGCGATAGCAGCATATTATGATTATGAGATCTGGCAAATGGATGTGAAAACCGCTTTCCTTAACGGAAAATTAGAAGAGGATGTGTACATGACACAACCTGAAGGTTTCATTAACCCATCAGAACGTCATAAAATATGCAAATTAAAGAAGTCCATTTATGGACTAAAACAAGCATCGAGAAGCTGGAATATTCGTTTTGATGAATCAGTTTTTGAATTTGGTTTCATCAAAAATGAAGATGACCCGTGTGTATATAAAAGGTTTAGTGGGAGCGTGATTACTTTCTTAGTTCTCTACGTGGATGATATTTTAATCATTGGAAACGATATTCCTGAACTGCATGCAATCAAAGCATGGTTAAGAAAATGTTTCCAGATGAAAGATTTAGGAGAAGCGACCTATATACTAGGTGTGAAGATCTTTAGAGATAGATCTAATAGGCTTCTCGGGCTATGCCAAAGTACTTACATCGATAAGGTCCTGGAGAGATTCCATTTAGAAAATTCTAAAAGAGGATATCTTCCAGTCAGACATGGTCTGAATCTTTCAAAAGGCCAGTGTCCTCAAACACAGTCTGAGAAAGATGAGATGGACAATACGCCTTATGCTTCGGCTATTGGGTCCATCATGTATGCGATGTTGTGTACTCGCCTAGACGTCGCTTATGGGTTAAGCGTGACCAGTCGGTTCCAAGGTAATCCAGGGAAGGCACACTGGATTGCAGTCAAGAACATTTTAAAATATCTTCGGAGAACCAAAGATATGTTCTTGATTTATGGAGGTCAGGGAGAACTCAGTATTGAAGGATATACTGATGCTTCGTTCCAATCTGACCAAGACGATTTCCGATCGCAATCAGGCTATGTTTTTAGCTTGAATGGAGGAGCAGTGGTGTGGAAGAGTTTCAAACAATCAATTGTTGCTGATTCCACAACAGAAGCCGAGTATGTTGCAGCCTCAGAAGCATCAAAGGAGGCAGTATGGATTCGCAAGTTCATTCAGGAACTTGGTGTTGTTCCTTCAAGTGCAGATCCATTGGTTATCTTCTGTGATAACACCGGAGCGATTGCACAAGCGAAGGAACCACGGTCACACCAGAAGTCCAAGCACATACAGAGAAGGTTTCACTTGATCCGTGAAATCATTGATCGAGGAGACATCAAGATCTGCAAGATTCATACAGATGACAATCTAGCTGACCCGCTTACAAAGCCTCTGACGCAGCAGAAGCATGAGAAGCACTGTAAAAATATGGGTTTGAGATTTCTCAACCATTAGTTTAAGTGCAAGTGGGAGATTGTTAGGGTATGCCCTTAAGGCTAATGTTTGAGGCCTTGGGTTATTGTCAGTATCATGTATAAACTAAATATATATATATATATTTTTAAAGGCAATTGTTGTTATTCAGATTGTTACATAATCTGCTGTTATATGTATACTTCTGAGTAATGTCTCAATGATGTTCAGTTTAGCTGACATTCAGTATTGTCCTTAGTCGAGATATCTTGGTGAACGTGAGACAGCCTTGGTATGATTGAGACTAATATGTGTTCTAATCTTATAGGATGCTTCGAGCATGGAATAAGATTTAGACATATAGGTGAATTGGATGTACTGGACTGACCCTTCTCAGGATATTCAATTGTTTGTCACAATGTGAATAATCCTTGTATGCAAGCAAGTGGTATATTCCCTCTGACTTGAGATCACTTGTGTTTCTAAGTGATGATTGGCATTATCTTGAGGTAGTTCCATATCGTTTGAAAGATAATGATTAAGGATTATCTTGGATAGTGGGCATGAGTCATGTTAGGGTACTTGTGATAGATATAGGATTGCCTCTCCTGGTTGGAGTGTGATGTTCTAAGGGGGCCCTATGGATGAAATGGTTGAGAATGTGTATGGCCATACCCAGACGACTATGTTCATCTGATCTAACCATTTTCATCATGTTGGAATCACAGGCTTGACACGCTTGTCCGACGAGAACATCCAGTGGCAAAGGGAAAAATATATACCAAGTGAATGAGATTCACACTTGTGCTGTGGTTTGGGAGTAGTCTTAGAAGACTCTTTCCTTCATATTGGAAGACAGTGATGTGTTGCTAGATACCTCTCTCTGGTCATGATAAAGTAAGTTATCGTTACCGACATTGAAGGAAACCCTTAGGGTCGCACAATTTGATGATATGGCTTACTTATGTCAGATCGTGTGGACTGGAATTATTCTAGTTCAGTTTAAAGGAATTTAAGCTCTGATTAAAAGTGAGATCTAGTCTAATCATGTTTGATTGATTAGGACATGTGATCGGTAAGCTTTGATCGGAGGATTGAAGCTTGATCGTAAAGATCAGGGGTTCAATGTGATGTGTGGTTAGATCTTGAGCCATTTGGTTCAAAGAAGATTATAACCAGGGCTGGTTTGATTTGGTGCTTGAACCAAATTGAGATTGAACCGGTTCACTTGTGAACGCATGGTTCAATTAAAAGGGGAGTTTTCGATCACTTAAAGGGAGTTATGGAGGGAGTTACAAATTCGGTTCTTTCCATAAGTGGTGGCCGAATTTCCTTTTGTGATACACGGTTTTCGATTCCCCCTCTCGCCTCCTCCTCTCTTCACTCTCGTGTGTGGATCATCTTCACGCAAGGAAGAGAAGCTTGACCGGCCAAAAGGGGACACACATCTTCCTTTCCTAGAGACGATCAAGACTCCTTGGTGTCTTTGCTAGCACAAGGAACACAAGGAAGAAAGCTTTTCTCATCTTGTGTGTGACATCTTTGGAGAAGAGGCACTCGACCCTTTCATCTTCCAAGTCGCCTCTCACATCATGGCACAGGTAATACTCTAACTTGTCCTATACAAGTTATAGAAGGTTGATCATGTGCTCAACTCATGCGATCCTAGATTTTCCGCTGCGACAAGTTTTTTTTTTGGAATAATACTTGTGACCTAGGTATTCTATTATTGAGGCCATAGCACAATTCCCAAGGAAAATATGAAGTCATACATCAAATTTGGAGTGAAACAGAGGCCAGACGCAATATTCATGATTGTACCAGTGAGTCCTTCATGGGCCATGAATATCAATAAAAATGATGGACTTTATTAGTTTTGATGCCACGGGGTGATTCGTGATGAAAAGACGAGGCCGTACAGCAAATTTGAGACAAAACAGACGTCAAATGCAATTTTCACACTCGTGGCCGTGAGTGTATTCACAGGCTGTTGTTGTGATCCGAAAGGACACACTTATAAATACAAGTAGGTAGACTTATTTAAGGTGTCGCGGCCAAAACCTAAGTGTTGGCGCACAGGGCTATTGTCACTCCCTAACACGGTTCCAAAAACTTGTTGTCCCTAAACTTGTAGTGTCCGCAAGTGCACAGATACTCGAAGTAATAAAGAAAAATATCGCTCCCACAGAGACCTTATTGTTAAGTACCAAATAGTTGTATTCTCACTAGCCAAGCAATCGATTATAATGCAAGTGAACAATCAAAAGAGCGTAGAGATAATCAGAGAGATAAACTAGGACTAGGGTTTCATCCACTTTAATTTCAATGACTAGATATTAAGAAATGGTCGTCAGACTAATTTTATCATGATAAAGATTTAATTTACTTCATAAAGGGATCATCTCACTTTCGTGCAGACAATCATGCAGGGACCAATCCTCGCTTTTGCGCAAGATCTATCCCAACGCTGAAGATAAGTAAATCATCAATCAAAGAATTCAAAGATCACTTTCATGCATCCGAATTCCAAGTTGATTGTCTCAAGTGGAATCTCAAGGATCACTTTTGTACATCCGAGTCTCAACACAAGTTCTACTTATGGTTCTCCAACGTTCCGATCCTCACTTTCGTGCAAGATCTCCACGTTTGACGACTCGACTCTACCCTAGATTCAAATTATCATCATGGCAATAAGATCACTAAAATCAAATAATTAAGAACTAACCTAAGAGAGTTCCTAACATGCAATTCTAGGGTTCCAAGTTCTCAAGCAAGTCACCTTTCGGTCTTTATTGCGAGAACTCTAAAACATGAATAATAACATCAATCTATGGAGAATCAAAGACAAACAATCACATAAGTAGAATCATCATAATAAAACTATTCTGACGAAAATAAGAGTTATCTAATCATTAAAAATCAAAGGAATTACACCCCATGTCCCAAAGATGTTTAAGCTTGCATGGAAGGAAGATTACAATAATTCATGGTAAAGGAAATCAAAACAGAGAGAGAAAACAATTTACGGTACGGCCGTAAAGATGTTTACGGCCGTAATCTATGACGAACAGCGGCGGCGGACGGTTTTGTGTTGATTTCTCCTCCGTCTAGGCTCCTTTCTCCTTGAAACTTCTGGTGTTTCCTCTCCACCTCCAAACGAAGCTTCTGTGTAATAATCACGGTGAGAGGTGCCCTCTACTCCTCTTGGCGTGAGGCCAAACCCTAACCGCCTCTCTGTTGATTGCTCCCTCAATAGTGGATAAAAATTCCTTATTTTACTTTGCATGTCTTTTTCTCTTAAAGGCGAGTCCGTAGCATCTTTCGGATCTCAATTTGGACGTCTGGATCAAAAGATATGGTCCGCGCAAGATTCTGACCCGTAAAAATCATGTTTTTGAATGAAATTACGGTACCGTAATGAATATTACGGCAGTGCCGTAATTTTGGATTTATGAAGTATTTGTCAAGATTACGGCTCATAAAAATATTTATGGCCATGCCATATTTGCTTCTGTATGTTTCTGGACCAAAATACGGCCCGTAAAGATCATTACGGGAGTGCCGTAATTCTGGAAATCTCTCGGGTGGAAAATCATCTGCAATTACGGTACCGTGATCTTATTTACGGCAGTGCCATAATCGACATGAAAACTCTGGTCAAAATCTTCCCAAATTGCGGCACTTCTCAGGGATTACGGCTGTACCGTAATTCTGTGGTGTAGTTACGGTACTGTAAAATCTATTACGGGGGTGCCGTAATTTGCTCTGAAGCTCTGATTCTTCTGAAATTTGACGTGTGATCTCCTCTTGATGTTGTGAATTCTATTATGCATCTGGTTTGCTCGAAATCGATCGAGAAACATGCCTTTTTGCCTGAAAATCATCAAAAACAGAAAAGAGTGTGGATTCCGCAAATATTGATAAAAAAAGGCATAAAAATAAGCAAAGTCTATGAATATGACACAAAAATACCAATAAAATGGCACAAAATTTACTATAAATTTCGGTGTCATCAGCTGTGAATACACTTCTGTGCAAAAACAGAAAAACTCAGGGCGGTAGCCGTGAACCTTTCATCGCCTATGAGTTTTTCCACCCCCTTCGGTTTTTCACACAATTCGACCCCGTATCGAGTTAAAACTTAACCAAACTTTGCAGAAGCCTTCTTAGATGGGTTCTACACTGATTAAACTATAAAAGAAAAGATTTTGGAAGGGTTATGGGGGCTTCTATGGACAAACATGAACAGAGGCGGCGGTTAGGGCAAAAATCAACTTTTAGGAAGAATTCTAGCAAAAGATCATGCAAAGGAGGAATTTGGACGCCTTATCTTTATCTCCAGATCGAGGGGAAGAGTTCTAATTACTATCCTAGTGTCTTTTTGCATTAATTTTGAGAGATTATGTTGAGTTCATCAATATACATGCTGTTTTCTATAAACATGAACGCTTAAACTCTTTTTCGGGATTAGGGGTGTAACCCATTGATGTTTTATGGATTAAACTTATTGTTTAAATCTTTGACATGAATTTTATAGGGTTGATTTGATTAGAATTATATTTATTCCATAATTTACTCTGATCAAGTAATTTTACGTCTTAGACGCCGCGAGAAGGACCGAGAGGTGAATCGTGGTGCTGGATCTATTCCTTTGAAAGCTACGAATCCAATCATGAGAGCAGTTTAGATTTGTTTGAAGGATTTTTATCATTTTTACAGAGCTTAAAGGGCCTATTTACAATAATTATCACGAGAGTAGCGAATTATCATAAATAGGTATCGGATTACGCTTCGGGAGAAGGTAATCTGTACTTAAGGAAAAATCCCTTTTAATACTTTAATTTTCTGTTCAAAGATTTATTTTTACTAAATTCATATTGTCAGCGTGGTGAAACCGAAACCTTGAATCCCAACTCTTTTTGTAACGATTTCTACCAAACGCTCGCATTTGCTCTCTTGTACTTAGAAGACTCCAAGCAAAAACACCCTTTCAATCGTCTAGTTATAGATCAACTTTGTAATCAGTAATTGATTGCCAGATCCTCGTTGGGAATGATAATCTTTATTTTATTATTTCGATACAATCATGCACTTGCGGCCGCATCAAATTCTTGGAGTCGTTGCCTGGGATCATATTGACATTGAGGTAATTGAAAAATCCAATGTGAAATTTGAAAATTTCTTGAGCAATTTAAAGTATGAATTTTTTTTTCTTAATTTCAGTCCTTTTCTAATTGCTGATATAAATCTAAAGGAAGAATGCATGATATTACTTTTGGATAAATGCAGAAAAATTATTGGGTATTCTTTGCATGATTTTTATTTTTATTTTTGTATACATGTATTGGCTACTACGACATGGATTCACATGTTTAACTGGATATATACTTTGGTGGGCACATTCTTGAGATGGAGGAAAAGTAGAAGATTATATGCTCTCTACTATGTCACTGATTCATCAACTCCTCCATTGTTGGGGTATGCCCTTAAGGCTAATGTTTGAGGCCTTGGGATTGTAATAGTATCATTGTATAAACTCTTAAGTTTATAAAGGCAATAGTTGTTATTCAGGTTGTTACCTTGTCTGCTGTAATAAGTGTACTACTGAATAATGTCTCAAAGCTGTTCAGCTAGGCTGACATGTACTGATGTCCTTAGTCGATATATCTTGGTGAACATGAGACAGCCTTGATATGGTTAAGACTAATATGTGTTCTAATCTTATAGGATGCTTCGAGCATGGAATAAGATGTAGACTCATGGGTACATTGGATGTACTGGACAAGACCCTACTAGGATATTCAATTGCTTGTCACAATGTGAATAATCCTTGTTTGCTGCAAGTGGCACATGTCCTTTGACTTGAGATCAGTTGTGTTTCTAAATGATGATTGTTATTGTTTTGAGGTAGTTCAATATCATTTGAAAGATAATGATTATAGACTATCTTGGATAATGAGCTTGAGTCAGGTTAGGGCACTAGTGATAGATAAAGGATTGCCGTCTCCTTGTTTAAGGAGTGTGATGTTCTAAAGGGGCCCCCTGGATGAGATGATTGAGAAAGTGTATGGCCATACCCAGGTGACTGTGTTCATCTGATCTAATTATGCTCATCATATTGGAGTTACAAGCTTGACATGCTTGTCCAATAAGAACATCCAGTGGCAAAGGAAACATGTATGCCTTGTGAAGTGGATTCACACTTGTGCTATGGTTTGGGTGGAGTCTTGGAAGACTCTTTCCTTTATATCGGGAGACAGTGATGTGTTGCTAGATACCCCTCACTGATCGTGATAAACGTAAGTTATCGTTACCGGCATTTAAAGGAAACCCTTAGGGTCGCACAATTTGATGATATGGCTTACTTAAGTCAGATCGTGTGGACTGAATTGTTTTGGTTCAGTTTAAAGGGATTTAAACTCTGATTATAAGTGAGATCTGGTCTGATCATGTTTGATTGATTAGGGCTTGAGATCGGTAAGCTTCGATCGAGAGTGTTGATGTTAGATCGGAAAGATCAGGAGCATCAAGAGGTGAATGGTCAGATCTAGAACCTTAGGGTTTATTTTGATCTGGACTAAAAGCTTGGGCTGATTTTGGTTTGGTCATTGAACCATACACTTGTGAACCGGCTCATGGTTGAGCGCTTGGTTCAATTAGAGTGAGATAAGCGTTTGGTTCACTTCATGTGAACGCTCAAACGCTTGAACGCTTAAATGCATAAACGTTTGCGCATGCTAATTTTGGAAAGTCCAAAAGAGTAACGCATGTTCGGTTGGCTAAGCGTTGGATTCACTCTTTTGCTCCTCTCTCTCTCGCTTGACGACATCTTGGTGTGGACGAGAAGAAGTCTTGGAGAGAAGTTCGGCAAGTCTAGAGATCAGCTCTCCTTCCCTTTCCATACGAAAAGGCCCTTGAAGAACCTTGCTAGCACAAGGATCTCCAAGGAGTAAGCACATCACCTTGTGTGCGTCGACTAGGGAGAAGATCCCTTTCGGTCTTTGCTTCCAAGATACCATCCATATGATGGCAATGGTATGAATCTTGTCTCATGATTTCAATCTTTTGAGTTGATCATATATATCATGCAACCGATTCTTGATGCCCTAATTTCCGCCCATGCAAAAGTGTTCTACATGCATGTCTTAGGGTTTTGCGCCCCCCTCTTGAAAGGGGTTTTATCCGCTTGCGCTCCCCCTTGAAGGGGACTCTACAATTGGTATCAGAGCGGGTTAAAGCATGTTAATATGATTGCTTGATATATTTTGTGATCCATGTTTGCGCATCTAAATGTATGCTTGCATCTCAATGTATGCTTAGATCTTGTTGACATGCGAAACTTACATGTTGTTTATTCATGCTCTCGCATGTCTTGTTATTGGCGCTTAGTTCATGTAGTTTTATCAAAAAAAACTTATCATGCGCGCCTATGGATTAGATCTAAGTTGTACCTATTGTAAACCCTTAGACGGGTTGATGGGGTTGAAAGCATCCTCTAGGTTAGATCAAACTAGTCTGATCAGGCCATCTGACAGCCTAGATGGATCGACCTGATGGCACCTGTGCGCAAGCACGAGGTGGCTATAGGTCGATTGCATCACAGGCGTGTAGCGAGGTCTGGTTGAGACAACTCAATGAACACACATGAGTTAGGCCCGGGGTCACACCCGCTTGCCAGAACTCATGAGGGTTGTTCAGCCCTTGGCGCATGCATGGTTGACCATTAGGTCAACTCGAGTCAGTTAGGACTTGGTGCATGCAAGGGCAGTGGATCTGACTAGTTGGATGAGTGGATCCCTATCAATGGACCGTTGTAAGGTAGTAGGGCACATAAGACAAGTAAAATTGACTCCAATGGGATTTCGAAAATTTTATTTTGTCTATGGATCACATGATTGATTGAATGATGCCATGATGCTTGTTTATTTAATCTTATGTGGATTGCCCTAATGTGTGCTGTGCTGGGGCCTGCGTGCCTGGAATTAAACTTGTAAATTAATTTGTATTGTGATCTGCGAATCACATTTGTAATTAATTTATTGTATTATTGACCTGTGAGTCAAACTTGTCTAGATAGATCAAATTGTATTTGATTAGACAAGAGCACAAAGGCACACATCCTAGAGGGGCATTCAGCTGGTGGCGTACCTGAGGTGCTCTTGGCGCAAGGGGCCTGGGTTGGACCAGATGAGGTGCTAAAGACCCATGAAGAGCAAGTGAAGACTTAAGTATCTTAAGGTCTTACTTAGGCTATGGGCTTTTACCACATAAGATCCATGCTTTCTGTTATTGTTTATATAAGTAGAACAGCATGATTTATTTATCTTCTGCTATAGCCATAGGATTTGCCTGATAGTAAGAAGATAAAAGACCGTTAAAATCCAACGCTAAAAATATCAAGCGCGTAATGCCTTCTGACGCGAAACCTCACTGTTCTGACTATCGTTGGAGCCGTGTTGTACCCACTCAGTGGGCACGTCCATCTATCTTCAGACAGTGCGGGATTTCACCTGCGTGTTACAGAGTAGGGATTTATCCCTTCTCGTTGCTCAGCATAGCACGTGGTGGTCCAGGGAGTAGGTCGGGTCAGCTTGACCATGTAGGCTACATATGTGGCGCATATGGTAGCACATGGAGGCAGCCATCTGTGGGATCAGAGACTGTGTTGGACCAACTCAGTTGGCGCAGTCTGCTGGATTGCCCAGATGAAGGGGAATCGCACGGGTTGGCGATTGGCTGGGACAGCCTACCAGAAATTAGTGCTTGTCATCTCTGTGCATCTTATCTCGCCTGAGCGGGACGCGGAGACCAAGTATGAAATCTGGATCCCATCTCACTAAAAGAGTGTTACTCTTTCGGACTGTTTACTGGATTTTTCAGTCTGACAAAATAGTGAGAAAAGAATCTTTCTTAAGTCCTGGATTGATTCTAGACATTGATACTGACCTTGCTGTTCTTGCATTGTTGTAGATTCCTGCAGCAACGAACACCATGAGCTTCAATGTGCGATCCCTACTGGAAAGGGAGAAGTTTGCTGGGCCAAACTTCTCAGACTGGTTCGGACACCTTAAGATTGTTCTTAAGGCTGAGAGGAAACTGTATGTCCTCGAGACGGCTGTGCCGCCTCAACCCGCTGCGAACGCCGTAAGGGCGGTTCGTGAAGCCTATGAAAAGCACGTCAATGATAGCATTGATGTCGCTTGCCTGATGCTAGCGTCTATGATGCCACCGCTGCAGCGACAGCATGAGGATATGTCGGCTATAGAGATTATAGCGAACCTCAAGATGCTGTATGCTGCACAGGCGAGGACAGAACGCTATAATCTGACGAAGCTCTTCTTTCAGAGCAAACTGGCTGAAGGGAGCCCAGTGGGAGCTCACGTGCTCAAGATGATTGGGCACAAGGAGGCTCTGGAGAAACTGGGGCATACCATCAACCAGGAGCTTGCTGTAGATATTATTCTGCAGTCTCTCCCGCCTTCTTTCGATGCGTTCATTATTAACTTTAATATGAACAAAATCGATTGTACTCCGGCAGAGCTGCTGAATATGCTCTTGACTACTGAGGAAACTCTGAAGGGAAAGCCTTCAACCTCTGTCTTGATGGTTCCTTCAAGGAACAAGAAGAAGGGGAAGAAGGGCAAGGCCCCTGTCAAGAACTACAGTAAGGCTCTGAAACAAAAGGTGAAGCGGGAGAAGGACAACAGGTGTTTCCACTGTGGCCAGCTGGGTCACTGGAAAAAGGACTGTAAAGCGCTCCAAGGAGATAAGAGGGGAAGCATCGCTTCTGGCTCAGGTATATTTGTGACTGAGGTCATGTTATCTTCTTCTTCTATTTCATGGGTGTTGGACACTGCATGTGGAGTTCACATTTGTTCAAATGTACAGGAACTCAAGAGAAGAAGGCAGGTGGGACAGCATGAGGTAGACCTACGCGTTGGAAACGGGGCACGGTTTGCTGCTGTTGCTGTAGGAGACTATTTCATTTCTTTACCATCTGGCATTGTACTGGAATTAAACAATTGTTATTTTGTACCGAGTATCACCAAAAATATTATCTCTATTCCTGCTCTTGTCAGGAAAGGATTTGCCTTTGAATGCAACATTTCAAAGTGTGTTTTATCTTATGATAATATTGTTTATGGAACTGGTTCAATTAACAATGGGTTATTCATGTTGGACATGGAATATTCTGTACAAAACATTGATAATAAGAAAGCCAAGTATGCTGATGACAGCACCTTGTTATGGCATAGTCGTTTAGGCCATATTAACAAGAAGCGCATTAAGCGGTTGCATGATCATGGACTGCTGGGATCTTTCTCCTATGAGGAGATTGATACATGCAAAGCTTGTTTGATGGGTAAAATGACGAAGTCACCTTTTCCTAACAAAGGTCAAAGGGCTTCAGGTTTACTTGACCTTATACACAGTGATGTGTGTGGGCCATTTAGTAAACATGCCAGAGGTGGCTATCAGTACTTCATTACCTTTACTGATGATTTCAGTAGGTATGGTTATGTCTATCTGATGAGACATAAGAGTGAATCTTTTGACAAGTTCAAAGAGTTCAAAAATGAAGTACAAAATCAGCTAGGCCGAAATATCAAGGCACTTCGTTCTGATCGAGGTGGAGAATACTTGAGTCATGCGTTTACTGACTATCTGAAGGAGTGTGGGATTATCTCACAGCTCACTCCGCCAGGAACACCGCAATGGAATGGTGTGTCCGAGAGGAGAAATAGAACGTTACTTGATATGGTTCGTTCTATGATGAGTCAGGCTACACTACCTTACTCCTTTTGGGGTTTTGCACTGGAAACAGCTGCAAAGGTACTAAACCGAGTGCCATCCAAGGCAGTTTCTAAAACACCATACGAGTTATGGTATGGGAAACAGCCAAGCTTGACATTTATCAGGATCTGGGGTTGTGAGGCTTATGTCAAAAAGCTCGCCTCTGGGAAACTGGAGAGCAGATCTGAGAAATGTGTCTTTGTCGGTTACCCTAAGGAAACTAAGGGTTATTATTTCTACGATCCCAAAGAGAACAAGGTATTTGTTGCTCGAACGGCCATATTTCTTGAGAAGGAGTTTCTTCTGCAAGAGGCCAGTGGGAGAGAAATAAAACTGGATGAGAATCCAGAGGAAGGACAAAGTAGTCAAGCACAGTTGGATGAGCCTGAGCCGGAAGATCAGGTTACTGAACAACCTGAGGCTCAGATATCACGGGAACCGCGAAGATCGGGAAGGATCCGTCGACAGCCTGAGCGCTATGACGGAGTCTACATCATTGATAATGATGAACCCCTCACTTATGCGGATGCGGTCAGTGGACCGGCGTCAGCTAGATGGCTTGATGCTATGCGAGCCGAGATGGACTCCATGTCAGATAACCAAGTCTGGGATTTGGTTGATCCGCCTCCGGGAGTAATCCCTATAGGCTGTAAATGGATCTTCAAGAAGAAGATTGACATGGATGGTAACGTGGTTACCTATAAAGGCAGGCTAGTTGCGAAAGGATTCAAACAAATCTACGGGATAGATTATGATGAAACTTTCTCTCCTGTAGCCATGTTCAAGTCTATTCGGATTCTTTTCGCAATAGCTGCATATTATGATTATGAGATCTGGCAGATGGATGTGAAGACAGCTTTCCTTAATGGAAATCTGGACGAGGATGTGTATATGACACAACCTGAAGGTTTCACTAATCCATCAGATCGTCATAAAATATGCAAGTTAAAGAAGTCCATTTATGGACTTAAACAAGCATCTAGAAGCTGGAATATTCGTTTTGACGAATCAATCTCTGAGTTTGGTTTCATCAAGAACGAGGATGACCCGTGTGTATATAAGAGGTTTAGTGGGAGCGTGATTACATTCCTAGTCCTCTACGTCGATGACATCTTAATCATTGGAAATGATATTCCTGAACTGCATGCTGTTAAAGCATGGTTAGGAAAATGTTTCCAGATGAAAGATCTAGGAGAAGCAGCCTATGTATTAGGTGTGAAGATCTACCGGGATAGATCTAAGAGGCTTCTCGGGCTGTGCCAGAGTACTTACATCGATAAGGTCCTGGAAAGATTCCATTTAGAGAAATCTAAAAGGGGATATCTTCCAGTCAGACATGGTCTGAATCTTTCGAGGAGTCAGTGTCCACAAACACAGACTGAGAAAGATGAAATGGACAATACGCCTTATGCTTCGGCTATTGGATCCATTATGTATGCGATGTTGTGTACTCGCCCAGACGTCGCTTACGGGTTAAGCGTGACCAGTCGGTTCCAAAGTAATCCAGGTGTGGCACACTGGATTGCAGTCAAGAACATCTTGAAATATCTGCGGAGGACCAAAGATATGTTCTTGGTATATGGTGGTCAGGAAGAACTCAGTATTGAAGGATATACTGACGCTTCGTTCCAGTCTGACCAGGATGATTTCCGATCGCAATCAGGCTATGTTTTTAGCTTGAATGGTGGAGCAGTGGTGTGGAAAAGCTTCAAACAGTCAACTGTTGCTGATTCCACAACAGAAGCCGAGTATGTTGCAGCCTCGGAAGCATCCAAGGAGGCAGTGTGGATTCGTAAGTTCGTGAGAGAACTTGGTGTTGTTCCTTCGAGTGCAGATCCTTTGGTTATCTTCTGTGATAACACTGGAGCCATCGCACAAGCAAAGGAACCACGGTCGCACCAGAAGTCCAAGCACATACAGAGACGGTTTCACTTGATCCGGGAGATCATTGATCGTGGCGAGATCAAAATTTGCAAGGTTCATACAGATGACAATCTCGCTGACCCGCTTACCAAGCCTCTGGCGCAGCAGAAGCATGAGAAGCACTGTAATAACATGGGTTTGAGATTTCTCAACCATTAGATTAAGTGCAAGTGGGAGATTGTTGGGGTATGCCCTTAAGGCTAATGTTTGAGGCCTTGGGATTGTAATAGTATCATTGTATAAACTCTTAAGTTTATAAAGGCAATGGTTGTTATTCAGGTTGTTACCTTGTCTGCTGTAATAAGTGTACTACTGAATAATGTCTCAAAGCTGTTCAGCTAGGCTGACATGTACTGATGTCCTTAGTCGATATATCTTGGTGAACATGAGACAGCCTTGATATGGTTAAGACTAATATGTGTTCTAATCTTATAGGATGCTTCGAGCATGGAATAAGATGTAGACTCATGGGTACATTGGATGTACTGGACAAGACCCTACTAGGATATTCAATTGCTTGTCACAATGTGAATAATCCTTGTTTGCTGCAAGTGGCACATGTCCTTTGACTTGAGATCACTTGTGTTTCTAAATGATGATTGTCATTGTTTTGAGGTAGTTCAATATCATTTGAAAGATAATGATTATAGACTATCTTGGATAGTGAGCTTGAGTCAGGTTAGGGCACTAGTGATAGATAAAGGATTGCCGTCTCCTTGTTTAAGGAGTGTGATGTTCTAAAGGGGCCCCCTGGATGAGATGATTGAGAAAGTGTATGGCCATACCCAGGTGACTGTGTTCATCTGATCTAATTATGCTCATCATATTGGAGTTACAAGCTTGACATGCTTGTCCAATAAGAACATCCAGTGGCAAAGGAAACATGTATGCCATGTGAAGTGGATTCACACTTGTGCTATGGTTTGGGTGGAGTCTTGGAAGACTCTTTCCTTTATATCGGGAGACAGTGATGTGTTGCTAGATACCCCTCACTGATCGTGATAAACGTAAGTTATCATTACCGACATTTAAAGAAAACCCTTAGGGTCGCACAATTTGATGATATGGCTTACTTAAGTCAGATCGTGTGGACTGAATTGTTTTGGTTCAGTTTAAAGGGATTTAAACTCTGATTATAAGTGAGATCTGGTCTGATCATGTTTGATTGATTAGGGCTTGAGATCGGTAAGCTTCGATCGAGAGTGTTGATGTTAGATCGGAAAGATCAGGAGCATCAAGAGGTGAATGGTCAGATCTAGAACCTTAGGGTTTATTTTGATCTGGACTAAAAGCTTGGGCTGATTTCGGTTTGGTCATTGAACCATACACTTGTGAACCGGCTCATGGTTGAGCGCTTGGTTCAATTAGAGTGAGATAAGCGTTTGGTTCACTTCATGTGAACGCTCAAACGCTTGAACGCTTAAATGCATAAACGTTTGCGCATGCTAATTTTGGAAAGTCCAAAAGAGTAACGCATGTTCGGTTGGCTAAGCGTTGGATTCACTCTTTTGCTCCTCTCTCTCTCGCTTGACGACATCTTGGTGCGGACGAGAAGAAGTCTTGGAGAGAAGTTCGGCAAGTCTAGAGATCAGCTCTCCTTCCCTTTCCATACGAAAAGGCCCTTGAAGAACCTTGCTAGCACAAGGATCTCCAAGGAGTAAGCACATCACCTTGTGTGCGTCGACTAGGGAGAAGATCCCTTTCGGTCTTTGCTTCCAAGATACCATCCATATGATGGCAATGGTATGAATCTTGTCTCATGATTTCAATCTTTTGAGTTGATCATATATATCATGCAACCGATTCTTGATGCCCTAATTTCTGCCCATGCAAAAGTGTTCTACATGCATGTCTTAGGGTTTTGCGCCCCCCTCTTGAAAGGGGTTTTATCCGCTTGCGCTCCCCCTTGAAGGGGACTCTACATCCATGACATGAAGCTATGGTCGAGCTAATGACCTTAAATAAGTGCTTTTTGGGAGGCAACCCAAATTTTTAACTTTTACTACTCTTAGTTTTAGTTTTTTACTTTTTTTAAATTTTTAGGAATTTTGTAGCATGATTTGATGAATTTCTATTGATGGAAAATCTTTTAATAAGTTGTTTTATATATAGGAATTTTTGGAAAATTTTACTTGAAGAATAGGTGTCAAACGAGACATTCACGGGTGTGGCCATGAGTCCTTTAGGGGCCGTGAATGCTGCATCTGAAGGAAATGTGAGAAGGCTAAAAGTTCATAGAAACTTTCACTTTCACAGCCGTGAATGACTCACGGGCCATGAGTTTCATTTTGTAAAGGACTTAATGTTGGGAAACCCCGGGGACATTTTACAATTTTTCAGAGTTATAAGCATACATACATACATTGCACAACGGAAGAATATCCCCGAAACAGGCCGGTCCCAAAAACCCAGTGAAGATCGCAAGCAAGAGAGTCGACACGATGAGTTAGGAAATACCTTAGAGCAAGATGAGGTCGATGTCGTGATAGGCGCCCAAGCGTGCGCCCTCTGCAGTCTCACACACACGGACCCCTCGAGTCCTCTTCTTCCACGCACGGTGCTAGCCTCGGGAAGAAGATCCAAGCCTTGTGCTCCTTCTTCAAAGTATGCGCCACCTCCAAGGTAGATGCGCCAAAGATGAAGAAGGATGAGGGAGAGGGAAACCGCCAAGCATCAAGTTCCTTGCGTCAAGAGAGAAGTAAGAGGCTTGCGGCTAGGGTTTGGAAGGAAGAAGAAGATGCGCCACTTCTTGGTGTTGTCACCCTTCAAGCCCTTGCTTTCGCCCCTCCTCTTGTTGTCACGCCTCTAAGGATTGTAACCACACAAGAGAGGGAGGCTAGGGTCACTTATAAATAGTTAGAGGCGGTTAGGGCAAGGGTTGAGATCATGACAAGTGTATGGCTTGGATGAGAAGGTTTGAGGTAAGGAAAGTCTCCAAGACTTTACCATAAACCTCATTCAACCTTTCCATAAACTACCAAGCCTTGCCTTGTGTGCCAAGGCCTAGCCTTGCGCCCCAAGCAATGCCTTAATGCATTCACACTATCAATGGGAGAGGGCTAGGCGCATAAAGCTTCCTTAATGAAGCAAATTTGCCATCCAAACCCCATTATGCCCCTTAGGTGCCAATGGGCTTGGCTTCCTCCCCATTATACCCTTTTAGCCTATTGCCTCTTCATGACAACTTATTATTGGGCCTCATTGGATAATGAGCTAGCCCAAACTTCATTACATGGCTTGATTAAGCACTTGGATCCAATCCAATGCAACCCTAATCCAAATGTGGCCAACCATGGTCAATTTCGGGTCAACCTGCCATAAATGGAGTTTGGCTCCAATAACATCCTTCCATCTCATCAGGCCCATTGGCGCTGATGAAATCTCCAAAATAGATTCGAGTTATCCAATAACTCGATGATAAGGCTTCCTGATCAATACGAGAACTCGAGTATCAAGGTGTGCGACCCTGTAGGTCCCTCTGACGTTGGCAGTGCTGACCAAATGTCACCACAAGCAGTGAGTGGCACCTAGCAGTGCATCGCTGCTACCCAAGTCATCGGAATAGATATCGACATCGACATCCCCATCATTGCAACAAGGTACAAATGCATTACAATCTCATTGCCGAACTGATATCCGATTGGACAAGTGTGTCACCACTTGTTTTCACCCAATCACATGGTTATGACTAAATCAGGTTCTCACCTGGGTATGGCCATACACTTTCAGTCATAGAACCATAGAGGAGCTCCATGGATATCATACTTCCCTTAGGAAGGGGCAAATCCTGTGTCTGTCCATTGACCATCTCATATGGGTCGTGACATGCTCAATGACAACCGTTATTACCTCCCAACTAAGGCGAGGTGTTAGGTTGCATCAAAGCAAGTCCCTAACCATATAGAATGGTCAATGACCTCAAGTCAAGGGATCAATGCATCTCCTGTCACTTGTGAGGATAACTCATGACACCAAGTCATAGCCTCACAGCGGGTCGGTCCAGTATATCTACCACTGATATACCCATATGTCTGCGTTAGCACCTCGTGCCTAACCAGCCCATATACTAGTCTCATAAGTACCAGAGCTGTCCCATATCCACTCAGGTACATCGACTGGGGACAATCATTTGAGCACAGATCCAATCTGTCTCCAGGGACATTATCATGTAAGTATACAATCGCAGGTGTAGACAAACAATGATAACGACAATGCCAGAAAGATATATATATGAATATCAGAGTCAAGTAGTACAAAGATGGACCAAAACTAGGTCCTAGGGCATATACACCAACAATCTCCCACTTGCACTAAGACCTAGAGGTTGAGCAACCTCAACCCCATATCTCTAGTACGACCATCATGCTTCTGCTGCGCCAAAGCCTTGGTCAGTGGGTCTGCTAGATTGCTCTCTGTGTCAACTCTGCTAATCTTGACATCACCTCGATCAATGATCTCTCTGATTAGGCAAAATCTCCTAAGTATGTGTTTGGACTTTTGATGAGACTGTGGTTCCTTAGCATGTGCAGTTCCCATTGTTGTCATAGTAGAGCTCAATGGGATCCATTGTACTTGGAACCACCTGAAGTTCAGAAAAGAACTTCCTGATCCAAACGGCTTCATTGGCTGCCTCAAAAGCAACCACATACTCAGCTTCGGTTGTAGAATTAGCTATGGTGGATTGCTTGAAGCTCTTCCAGCATACAGCACCTCCAACCATCTTAAACAAATAGCCGGTCTGCGATCTGAAGTCGTCAGGATCAGACTGGAACGACTCATCAGTGAAGCCCTGCACACTGAGCTCTTCCTGTCCCCTGTAGACCATATAGAATAAATCCTTAGTCTTTTTCAGGATGCTCAAGGATATTCTTTACAGCCACCCAGTGCTGCAGACCTAGATTGGATTGGTATCGGCTGGTTATCCTTACAGCATAAGCCACATCTGGTCTAGTACACAGCATTGCATACATGATTGATCCCACTACCGAAGCATAGGGAATTCGACTCATGTTATCCCTCTCAGCCTGTGTTGTAGGACACTGGCTCTTTGAGAGAGTAAGGCCATGTCTCACTGGAAGGTATCCTTTCTTGGATTGCTCCAAGTTGAACCTCTCTAGGACCTTATCAATGTAGGTACTTTGACTAAGGGCCAGAAGCCTCTTGGATCTATCCTGGTAGATCCTTACGCCTAGAATATAGGCGCCTCCCCTAAGTCTTTCATCTCGAAACACTTCCCCAACCATGTTTTCACAGCTTGAAGACTAGGGATGTCGTTTCCGATGAGCAGTATGTCATCGACATACAAGACCAGAAAAATCACCAAGCTCCCACTGAATTTTCTGTATACACAGGCGTCATCTTCGCTTTTGATAAAGCCATAATCTCTCACGGCTTCATCAAATCGAAGATTCCAACTTCGAGATGCTTGCTTTAATCCATAAATGGATCTCTTTAGCCTGCAGACCTTATTAGCCTCTGCAGGATGGATGAAGCCATCAGGTTGTGACATATACACATCCTCAATCAGCTTTCCGTTAAGGAACGCTGTCTCCATGTCCATCTGTCATATCTCATAATCATGATATGCAGCTATAGCAAGCAAAATCCGAATGGATTTGATCATGGCAACTAGCGAGAAGGTTTCATCATAGTCCACCCTGTGGACTTGTTTGAATCCTTTAGCCACTAGTCCACCTTTATAGGTAACTATGTTGCCATCCATGTCTGTCTTCCTCTTAAAGACCTATTTACACCCTATGGGTTTTACCCCATCAGGTAGCTCAACCAAATCCCAGACTTGGTTAGCCGACATGGAATCCATCTTGGATCTCATGGCCTCAAGCCATCTCTCGGAGTTCGGTCCACTGACCGCCTCATCATAAGTCCTGGGTTCATCCTTAATGATGAAGATCCCGTCGTGTTGGGTCGGCAGCGACCCATACCTCTCAGGTGCACGACGAATTCTCCCAGACCTACATGGGGCCTGTGTCTGAGCCTCAGGTTGCCTAGCAACCGGTGCAGGTGGCTCAAGTTCCATCTCTATGTCTTGTGGTTGCACTTGGACCTCGTCCAAGTCAAACTTCCTCCACTAACTTCTTTCATGAGAAATTCTTTCTCTAGAAAGACAGCACCCCGAGCAACAAAAACTTTGTTCTCGGTGGGAACATAGAAGTAGTAACCCTTAGTCTCCTTAGGGTACCCCACAAACATACACTTATCAGATCTAGGTTCTAGCTTGCTAGAATCCTGACGTTTGACATAAGCCTTACATCCCCAGATCCTGATAAAAGTGAGATTAGGGCGTCTCCCACTCCATACCTCGTATGGAATCTTTGAGACACTCTTAGATGGAACATTATTCAGTATTAGAGAAGCTGTCTCAAGTGCATGTCCCCAGAATGAGGGAGGTAGAGTTGCATGACTCATCATAGATCGAACCATGTCCAACAAAGTTCGATTTCTCCTTTCAGACACACCATTGCATTGAGGTGTTCCAGCAGGAGTGAGTTGGGATATGATCCCACACTCTCTCAGATAGTTAAAGAACTCACCGCTCAGGTACTCTCCACCACGATCTGATCGAAGAGCCTTAATGGATCTACCAAGCTGGTTCTCTACTTCATGTCTAAACTCCTTAAATTTCTCAAAGGATTCAGACTTATGTCTCATCAGATAGACATAACCATATCTACTGAAGTCATCAGTAAACGCGATGAAGTAGTTGTACCCTCCTCTGGCTTGTTTATTGAATGGCCCACACACATCAGTATGTATGAGATCTAATAAACCTCCTGCCCTCTCACCAGTCTTGGTGAAGGGCGCCTTTGTCATTTTTCCTAATAAACAAGTCTCACATGTATCAAGTTCCTCCAAGGAACTCGAATCTAACAACCCATTTGCATGGAGTTGTCGAATGCGATTCTTGTTTATATGGGCTAATCGACAATGCCGTAGGAAAGCACCAACTGAACCACTCAGTTTGGTCCTTTTATTATTTATGTTACAAATAGAGCTATCCATGTCCAAGACATGCAGACCATTGCACAAAGTACCCTTCCAATAAAACATGTTTGCAAAAGAAAAAGAACATAAGTTCTCTTTTATTTCAAACTTAAATCCTTTCTTTGCCAAGCAAGGAGTGGATACAATGTTTTGGTAAGGGAAGATACATAATAGCAATTGTCTAGCTTTAACTGAAGTCTAGAAGGCAAGGAGAGAAACTCCTATAGCAATAGCAGCAACTTGTGCCCTGTTACCTATCCGTAGGTCAATCTCTCTAGGCCTTACCGATCTACCCTTTCTGAGCCTTTGCATATTTGTACAAATATGAGCTCCACATGCAGTATCCAATACCTATGTCATAGGAGTAGAAAGGTTGACTTCGGTAACATAAATACCTGAGCATGAAGACAAGGCCTTGCCTTTCTTCTCCTCATTCTGAAGTTGCAACATGTCCTTCAACATGTGAGGTGGCCCTCCACATAAATAGCACCTATTATTCCTGATCATATCCATTTTTAATTTCAGTTCCTTGGTCAAGCCTTTCGGCTCAACACACTGAATATCAACTTTAGGAGGATTGAGCTCAACCAATTCATCAAAGAGCTGCCTTAGATTAAAAATAATCTCAGAGGCACTCTTCGATTTATATCACCCTCTAAATTCAGGTGACATGTTGGTTAGCAACCTCCAAAGTATCAACCTGATGCTTATCATAAGCATCCCTCTCAGCCGCTGAGGCCGAGCATGGAAGTGGCTTAGGAAAAGGACGCTCAAGGACATAAATCTTCCTTTCGAGCTTTAGCATGATTCTCAAGTTCATATACCAATCCAGTAAGTTGGATCCAACCAACTTATCCCTTTCCAGGGTAGATCGCAATGACCAACTGCTATTGTTCATAGCCATTGTTCTACAACAACCAAGAAACAGCAGATTAGTACTACTTCGAGTCATTTAAACTGGACTTGTTTTAAGTGACCATGACTCCCACTATTTTTAATCGAATTGACAACCCACAAAGACAATCGAGAAATCCAAGATTTCCTAGTGAGATGAGATCCTCATTCCACACAGGGCTTCGCGTCCCACGAGGGTGGGATGAGATGCACAAAGTGACCCATGTTTCCTAAGGTGGGCGCGCCGGCCGATTGCTCCAAGCAATTCCCCTTATTGAGACAGTCCAGGCATTTCATGTCTAGCGAGGGCTGGATACAGCATGAAACCCTAACCTCTCAACGATGCCTCTAGAGTTTCATTATGTGCCTAGCACACATGAAAATCTAGTCAAGTCCATTCCTAACCGTTATGCCCAGGGCCAACGAGTTTCCTTGCGAAGGCACGCCCAGGTTAAAACTGGACTGGGGAAACCATTGTCACCACGCACTTTCTAAAGATAAGTGGGTGTGTCCCACGAGGGTGGGAAACAATTCACAACTCCACTGATTGATAGCTTAGTGAGGGCTACGCGTTAGAAGGCTACTAGACTTGATATTTTAATTGAGGGTTTTTGTTTAAGGTCTCATCATCTCAGTTTTATCTTATGTCTATCATTACAGGCATGCAATCCTATGGTGATAACATAACGATAAAACATTACAGGCATGCTTCTGCAGATAATAATAAAAGCAGTAAAGAATGATGTGATCATATCCTATTCAAGACATTGAACCAACCCATGCCATGAAAGAGGTTCAACTCTTGTCCTAGAACTCAAGCCCCAAAAACTAGACCTAGCCTAGCCGACCTCTAGCTTGAACTTCAAGGTTGGCTCCAAGGTCCTTCTCTCATGGTTTAGCTCTCAAACCCTAGAGGTACACTTTAAAAGTTCCCCATAGGTTCGGCCAATGCCATGGTCTTCCTCCAAGGAAGGTGCACCACCATGCAAGGGGCCAAGATAGCTAGCTCTCAAACCAAAAGAGGTTTGGCCAAGCTTTCTTGCACCACCAAGCAACCAAGCACCAGCTTGCATGCGCCACCTTGCATGCTTGCGCCATCAAGCAAGATGCGAGCATCAAGGTCCAAGAAGGATGCGCCTAGCCCTTAATCTTCATCTTAATTTTTACAAAAATAATGGAAAAGATGGCACGCAGGCCGCACAAGGATACATCACAGGCATGCAAAAGGGGCTTGACTCATGATCACAACATTATGCACAATCAAGGTATTTACTCATGCAATTCTACATGCTCATGAAAAACATAAAATCTGAAATTTTACTTTTTCATAAAACTAGTCTCTTTCTCATCTTCTTCTCACAAATCTTTTGGTTAATTGCGATTTATTTTTTATGATGATTTCAGAGATCCTTTCGACTGACAATTTTGTCAGATCAAGAGACTTGGCCAGTCCGAAGACACAATGCCCGTCCTACTTGACAAAATTACGTGCGCCTTTGATCTTTAAATCAGACAAGAAAAATAGTCCAAAAATCCAAAAGAGATTGAGAGGAGGATAGAAACAAGAAACCCTAATTTTTCCTACTTAGAAAAAATCGTTTGCCATGCATCATGCTATTGACGAAAATAGAGATATGGCATGTGAGCATGAAAGAAAAGCGTAAAACAACGTTCGAGTCTTGCAAGTCGCTCTGATACCACTGTTGGGAAACCCCGGGGACATTTTACAATTTTTCAGAGTTATAAGCATACATACATACATTGCACATTGGAAGAATGTCCCCGAAACAGGCCGGTCCCAAAAACCTAGTGAAGATCGCAAGCAAGAGAGTCGACACGATGAGTTAGGAAATACCTTAGAGCAAGATGAGGTCGATGTCGTGATAGGCACCCAAGCGTGCACCCTCTGCAGTCTCACACACACGGACCCCTCGAGTCCTCTTCTTCCACGCCCGGTGCTAGCCTTGGGAAGAAGATCCAAGCTTTGTGCTCCTTCTTCAAAGTATGCGCCACCTCCAAGGTAGATGCGCCAAAGATGAAGAAGGATGAGGGAGAGGGAAACCGCCAAGCATCAAGTTCCTTGAGTCAAGAGAGAAGTAAGAGGCTTGCGGCTAGGGTTTGGAAGGAAGAAGAAGATGCACCACTTCTTGGTGTTGTCGCACTTCAAGCCCTTGCTTTCGCCCCTCCTCTTGTTGTCACGCCTCTAAGGATTGTAACCACACAAGAGAGGGCGGCTAGGGTCACTTATAAAGAGCTAGAGGCAGTTAGGGCAAGGGTTGAGATCATGACAAGTGTATGGCTTGGATGAGAAGGTTTGAGGTAAGGAAAGTCTCCAAGACTTTACCATAAACCTCATTCAACCTTTCCATAAACTACCAAGCCTTGCCTTGTGCGCCAAGGCCTAGCCTTGCGCCCCAAGCAATGCCTTAATGCATTCACACTATCAATGGGAGAGGGCTAGGCGCATAAAGCTTCCTTAATGAAGCAAATTTGCCATCCAAACCCCATTATGCCCCTTAGGCGCCAATGGGCTGGGCTTCCTCCCCATTATACCCTTTTAGCCTATTGCCTCTTCATGACAACTTATTATTGGGCCTCATTGGATAATGAGCTAGCCCAAACTTCATTACATGGCTTGATTAAGCACTTGGATCCAATCCAATGCAACCCTAATCCAAATGTGGCCAACCATGGTCAATTTTGGGTCAACCTGCCATAAATAGAGTTTGGCTCCAATAACATCCTTCCATCTCATCAGGCCTATTGGCGCTGATGAAATCTCCAAAATAGATCTGAGTTATCCAATAACTCGATCATAAGGCTTCCCGATCAATACGAGAACTCGAGTATCAAGGTGTGCGACCCTGTAGGTCCCTCTGACGTTGGCAGTGCTGACCAAATGTCACCACAAGCAGTGAGTGGCACCTAGCAGTGCATCGCTACTACTCAAGTCATCGGAATGGATATCGACATCGACATCCCCATCATTGCAACAAGGTATAGATGCATTACAGTCTCTTTGCCGAACTGATATCCGATTGGACAAGTGTGTCACCACTTGTTTTCACCCAATCACATGGTTATGACTAAATCAGGTTCTCACCTGGGTATGGCCATACACTTTCAGTCATAAAACCATAGAGGAGCTCCATGGATATCATACTTCCCTTAGGAAGGGGCAAATCCTGTGTCTGTCCATTGACCTTCTCATATGGGTCGTGACATGCTCAATGACAACCGTTATTACCTCCCAACTACGGCGAGGTGTTAGGTTGTATCAAAGCAAGTCCCTAACCATATAGAATGGTCAATGACCTCAAGTCAAGGGATCAATGCATCTCCTGTCACTTGTGAGGATAACTCATGACACCAAGTCATAGCCTCACAGCGAGTTGGTCCAGTATGTCCACCACTGATATACCCATATGTCTGCGTTAGCACCTCTTGCCTAACCAGCCCATATACTAGTCTCACAAGTACCAGAGCTATCCCATATCCACTCAGGTACATCGACTGGGGACAATCATTTGAGCACAAATCCAATCTGTCTCCAGGGACATTATCATGTAAGTACACAATCGCAGGTGTAGACAAACAATGATAACGACAATGCCAGAAAGATATATATATGAATATCAGAGTCAAGTAGTACAAAGATGGACCAAAACTAGGTCCTAGGGCATATACACCAACACTTAAGTCACAGAAATATTCACGGGCATAGCCGTGAATGACTCACGGGCCGTGAATGCTGCATTTTTGAACTTAACAAGCCAAACTAGGGTCCACGCCCATGCTCGTAAACTTTGATTTCTCATTGACTCCTTCTACCTCAGGCGACAAATCATCTCCTGCAACCTTCCTCCACTTTCAGCGAGTGTTTTCCGTCAATCTACCAACTGAATTTCATTAGAAATCGCCGAACGATCGCCAGAACGAGCGTTTCGCCTCACAGCGCATCTCCGGCCGTGAAATTTGAATGAAAGCTTTGCGTAGAGGAGGAGAAGGTGCATCTGAAGTTTCAACATGACCGAAGATCAGACGGAGGAGAAATCACTAGAAAACTGAGCGCCGCCGCTGTTCGCTCTAAATTACGGTCGTACCATAATTTTTTCTCCTTCTTCCTCTTTTCGATTTTCTTCGAACATGGATTATTGTAATCTTCTTTCTATGCTAGCTTAAACTTATTTTGGGACATGGGGGAGTAATTCACTTGATCTTTAATGACTAGATGACTATTTTTTTCATTATTTCATTGCGTTTAATCTTGACATGATAATTTTACTTCTGTGATGATCGTTCTTAGACTTTCCATAGATCTATATTATTATTCATGTTTTAGAATTTTTGCCATTGACTGAAAAGTAATTGCTTGAGAATTTGGAACCCTAGAATTGCATGTTAGGACCCTTTTTAGGTTAGTTCTTATTTGTTCGATTCTAGTAATCTAATTGTCATGATAATAATATAAATCTATGATTTAGTCTAAGTTTTCAAGCATGGAGATCTTGTGCAAAAGCAAAGATCGGAACGTTGGTGAACCATGAGTAAAACTAGTGTCGAGACTCGGATGCACGAAAGTGATCCTTGAGATTCCACTAGAGATTTTTGACCTAGAACTCAGATGCACGAAAGTGATCCTTGAGTTCTTAGTTTGATGATTTACTTGTCTTCAGCATTAGGACGACTCTTGCGCGAAAGCGAAGATTTATCCCTACATGGTTGTCTGCATGAAAGTGAGACAATCATTTTATTAAAGTAAATTGCATCTTTATCATGTTGAAATTAAACTGACGAAATCTTTACTCATGTCTAGTCATAAAAATTAAAGTGAATGAAACCTTAGTCCCAGCTTCTCTCTCTGATAATTCTGTTTGAGCGCTTTAGTCCTCGATTGCTAGTCTTCACACTTTCGATTACCTAGATAGTGAAAAATCAATTATTCGGTATTCAACAATATAGGTCTCTATGGATCGATATTTTTCTTTATTACTTCGAGTATCTGTGCACTTGCGGACATTACAAGTTTAGGGACGACAAGTTTCTGGAGTTGTGTCGGGGAGTGACAATTGCCTTGTGAGACAATACTTAGGTTTTGGCCATGACACCTGAAGCAAGTCTACCTACTTGTAAGTGTGTCCTTTCGGATCACAACACTAACATTTTCCCTCCTGATCTAACTTTTCAGAGGAAAAACCAGTTTCTACATGATGTAAAATTTTATTACTAGGAGGAGCCATATTTGTACCGGAGATATGCGGACGTGCTGTACAGATGATGCATACCAGAGGTGGAGATACAAGATGTGTTGAGCCATTGCCATATTTCACCTTATAGAGGACACGCAAGAGCCTCAAAAACAACTTTCAAAGTTTTACAGTCTGGTTTGTATTGGCCTTCTATATTTAACGATGCTAAAAGTTTTGTCTCCACTTGTGACAGTTGTCAACGGATGGGAAACTTATCGAAATGAGACGAGCTACCACTCAACAATATTATGGAAGTGGAAATTTTTGATGTCTGGGGTACAGACTTCATGGGCCCTTTCCCTTCTTCATGTGGAAAACGGTACATTCTGGTTGCCGTTGACTACGTGTCAAAGTGGGTTGAGGCATCCGCTGAAGCTACTAATGACTCTAGAGTCGTTATGAAGTTTATGAAGCGAACTATTTTCCCCCGATTCGGAGTTCCACGTGTTCTGATCAGCGACAGCGGCTCCCACTTCATTGAGCAGAAATTTGGGGCACTAATGAAAAAGTACGGTGTGAAGCACAGAATTGCCATGCCCTACCATCCTCAGACCAGTGGTCAGGTAGAGGTCTCCAATAGGGAAATCAAACAAATCTTAGAGAAGACTGTATCTCGATCACGGAAGGATTGTGCAATGAAACTACCGGATGCCCTATGGGCTTACAGGACCGCATTCAAGATGCCACTCGGTATGTCTTCTTTCCAACTCATTTATGGAAAATCATGCCACTTACCCGTTGAGCTTGAGCACAGGGCGTGTTGGGCTGTTAAGCAAATCAACTTCGATTTCAAGAACGCTAGTGAAAGGAGAAAGCTACAACTTGATGAGTTGAACGAGATGCGCCTTTTTGCCTGCGAGATTGCCAAGAGCTACAAAGCACGCACCAAGTTTTGGCATGACAAGCACATAGCAAAGAAAGAATTTCATGAAGGGGACAAAGTACTTCTATTCAATTCAAGACTTCAGCTATTTCCAGGAAAGCTTCGCACGAGATGGTCCGGCCCATTTACAATTCAGAAAGTTCAACCATATGGTGCCATCACAATTTGGACAGAATGAACTGGAAGTTTCATAGTTAACAGGCACCATCTCAAGCACTATTTTGAAGATGAGCGGGTCGAAATAGAGGAAGTGCTTGCTCTCTCAGACCCCACAAATTTGCAACTCTGAAAAACTCTCACGGTCGAGCCAACGACCTAAACCTAGCGCTCTTGGGAGGCAACCCAAGTTTTTGTTTGATTTTAGTTTTGATGCATTGATTCAGACGTTGTTTTACACTGTTGATTTATTCTTCATTTAATTTTTGGATTTCTAGAGGGGATTTCTACTAATTTGATGTCTCTTTATGTTGTAGGAGGAAGTTGGAGTGCATGAGAATTTTTCCAGAATATTTTGTGTTAATCAGTGCAAATCACGGCCATGGGGTTCACCAGTGAAGTGCACTGTACAAGCGCTTCCAAACTTTGTGACCAAAGCGTTTCACAGGCAGGTGAACCCCACGGGGTTCAGAGATATTTCTGTTTGCGCAGGAACCCTCCAGTAAGCTTCACAGCAGGTGAACCCCACGGGGTTCACCGTCTTTTCTAAACACCAGATACCATCCAGAATACTTCACGGGCTGGTGAACCCCAGCGTGTTCACCCGTGCTTCTGTGGCGTTAGGACTCGACCAGTGGACATCACGGGCCAGTGAACCCGGGCGGGTTCATCAATATTTCATCAAACTTCACCCGAAATTAGGGCACCGCACTGACTTTTTCACCACCGCCCCCGAATCTCACCAGGATCCCGCTGATTTCGCCACTCTTCCCACCTTCTAAACACAAAGGAGATCTCCCCGGGTCCAATCCGAGCTTCCTTACAAGTGGGACAAGGTCTGTTTCAACTTCGTCCCTGATTTTCGCATCGCCAGATTTTACGTGTTTTCGTCACCGCCACCCGATTTTGACCAAGCTGACCGGATTGCGCCGCCTTCTCTCCTTCTTAACACTCAAAGGCGATCTCTCAGGTTCTGATTTACGATTCCTAGCAATCCGCTCAAGCTCTTCTCACCTGTTTCACACCGGGTTTTCGTGTCGCCTGCTCTTCGACGTCTTAACTCCGCCGCTTTCGATCTATGAGCCCCACCGGCTAGATTTTCTCACCAAAGCCTTGCTTAACACTTCCAATCTTCTTCGACCACCATGCCTCCAAGAATGAAAGCTATGGCTTCTATGAGAACTGTGCACCCTCAACAGGCTTTATCTGACTCGTCCACCACAAACGACAAAGATTACGAGTCGATGTCGACGCCAACTCCTCCATCCTTCCAGCCATCTTCAACTGCACAGGATCCTCTTCTTCTCATCATGCGTGCATGCCCACCAGCCGACCACAGCCCTATGTCTCTCCCCCGAACGAGTTCGGAATCATCTTTTGGAACGCCGGGCAAGAGGCACGGTATCAGACGCTGCGGCAACGTCGCGTGCTCAACACGCGGTATCTAGACAATGGCACGTTGCAGATGCTTGGGATGCTAGAGGATGTAAACATGATGTATGCCGTAGTGGGTTGGGAGCAGTTCCAGCAGCTTTACTCCCCCACTTATGTTGGCGTGACATTGGAGTTTCTAAGCTCTTTGGAAGTAAAGGCAGACCCTATTCTCGAGGACGACCCAGGCCGCCTGACCTTCCGTCTTGGTAACATCAAGCTTATCCTTACTCTATCACAGTTACACAGCATTTATGGTTTTCTTGAACCGTGTGCATGCAAGGTCCCCACCGAGTATAGTGAATAGAATTTATGGGGAGCGATTACCAACGAGCACATCTACTCCGCTCGCGTGGCCCGTGCCTCCAGTCTTTGCAACCCGGTCCTCAAGTATGTCCACCGCGTCCTGGCCCATACCCTTTTTGGCCGCGGTGAGAGTGATGGCATGGCCCGTCAGACGGAATTATTCTATCTCAGGTGCATGCTCCACAGTTTCAGAGTCGACTCTGGGTATTATTTGGCTAAGCAGTTCAGCCGCGTTGCCCGTTCTTTGAAGGGGGCGATTGTGATTGGCAGTTTGATCACTCCCTTGGCGGTTTCCTTAGGCGTCATTCCATACGGCACACTAGAGGCTACCGGCAACAACAGGCTTGAGATCGAGTCCTGTGTTTCGATGAAGCTGATCATTCACAAAGGAGACTCTTATTGTATGACGTTCAAGGGAAGCCCATTTTGCCTGCCCCTACCGAACCCAGAGCGCACCACTGTCCGTGTGCGATGGAACTGGCGTATCCAGCCAGTTGAGGACGCATAGCCAGATCCCGTCGACACCGCACCACCAGCCCCTGGCGTCTTTCTTTTGGCGGCACCTCCTCTCATGATTCTATATGTCTGTATTATAGGAAATTAAAGAAGAGCAACTCCATCAACGGGAGATGATTGATCACCTGGACACCACCGTTACCTACATCCAGCAGAACCAATCTTCGCATTGGGAATCCATGGAAGCGCATATGCAGAGGCAGCACAAAATGATGGGATCGGTGTGGGAAAAGCTCTCTATGATGGACGAGCGCATGCTTTCATCAATGAGAAAAACATGGCTCGCATGGACATCTCTTCCGACGAGGAGGCCGAGCCCGACTATAGCACACGCGGGAAGAGCAAGAGCTCCCGAGCTTCTAGCTCTCGCTTGCGCAAGCGGAGGTAACTCCCCATCAGCATCAGCATCGTCATCCACTCCTCTCACATCATGGTATTGCATAGAAGACTATGCAAACTTTTAGAGTGGGTGAGCTTTCTTTACTCCGGTCTCTGCTTTCTTTCTTCATGTGGCTGCAATTTGTTGTGATGTTGAGAATTGATACTTTTATTCTGTGACAGTTAGATATTATGTGGCATTATATCCTATATGCCATCTTATTCGTGGGCCTGGTCCACATCTTCAGGCCCCACTATGTGACATGTTATGTATGACACCTTGCATTTTATTTTCTTGCTTATATCAGTAATCTGCCATGATGATTGTGATCCTCATACATGCTGTGAATTTTGAAATGTTAAAGTTGTCATGATAGCTTATCATTCTTGAGTCTATTTGTCCATCAAGACTTGTCCTATGAAGGCTATTTCAAAAATTTAGATTGAATGCATGATTGGGTAGGAATGATCAAAGAATTAAGTCTAGAGTAATACCTCCTTGTTAGAGTTACTTTTTGATCATGTCCATTTATTCTATGATTTTGAAATTTTGTGATTTGGATTGGTTTGAGTTGTTCATTAGTGGGTCAGACATTTCTATGATTGTTTAATCAACTCAAGCTTGCAACGTACATGAGAATCATATTGAGATACATATTCACTTTTTTATTCTTTGAATTCTGTTCTGTTATTGGGGAGACACTACATGTGTTCAAAAAGGATGTGTTATCAACTGCTGTTAAAATAATAATAATAATAATAATAATAATAATATCACCTTTAGATTCCTCTACTTGGCACTGCGCAAAATTGGCAGTGGTACCAAAGGACACGAGTTGAAATCTAAAGGATGTGAAGTTGAAATCAATAAAGAGACTCCTCTACTTGGCATTGCGAAAAATTGGCAATGGTACCTAAGGTTATGAGTTGAAGTCTATTGCAATAATCAGTGTACCATACCCTGATGGAACATTTGAGTTAGCCCCAACGATTTGAATAAGGAGGATTGGAATTGCATGAGTGTTATGTGTAGACTTGGTTGAATCCTATATTTGTTGCTTACTAAGTTGATTGACATCTAGTTTTTGTGGGATCAAACTGTTGAGCACTTGAAACAACCATTTACTTGATTTCTCCTGATTAGATTTTGGATTGTTATCAAATATTTCTCTAACTTGGATGTATGCCTCAACCCAAACAATTGTTCTTATACCTATCTTGTATTTCATCATATTTTATTGCTTGAGAATAAGCAAAGATTTAATTCTGGAGTATTTTGATGTCTTGCATTTTGGTAGTAATTTTGATGGTCATTTCATGCTAAATCTAGGCTTATTTTGACACTTTAATACACTTTATAGGTTTATTTCCTTCATATCTTCAGAATCTTCACTTTTTGATGTTTTTGTAGAATTTCAGGTAAAATCACCCTTTTTCGACGTATTTTGGAGATTCTAAGGCCATGAGACGATTTCTTATGAGAAAACGAAGCTACACGTCAAATTTGGGCCAAAACGGAGTTATCCTAAAAAATACGGCCAGGTGAACTCCACGGGGTTCACCATCCCAGTCGCTAGCCAGCAGAACTCACAGAGAGCTTCATGGCCGGGTGAACCCCGCTGGGGTTCACCAGATTTCCTTCAGGCCGAAAACTTCATAGAACAAAGCACAGCCAGGTGAACCCGGTGGGGTTCACCGCGCTTCTTTTAGCCAAACTTCACAGAACGAATCACGGCTAGGTGAACCCGGCGGGGTTCACCCGTGATTCTGATCTAGGCTCACGCGCGAGACCGACCTCTATTCGGTTTTTCTCTGATTTCTCACCCGTTTGGAGTCTGAATTTGGCAAGTAATGTGTCTATGGAAAGCTCTTTCGAAGGCGAACGTGTAGGACATAAAAGCCCTAATTCTCTTGCCCTAATTATCAAGGAATCACGTGATGAAGTGGCGTGGGCGGAAGAACAAGGCGACAACATTAGTTCGGGGCGATTTTTGGGAGATTTGATCGTCGGAACGCTTCGATTCTTCAGGATTTGTTTTGGTTTATCTTCTTCTATCCTTTAGAAACTCTTCCTTGTGATCTTCCTATGTTAAAAGAGAGATTTTTGAGCATTTCAATGATGATTATAGCGTAAACCCTATTTCGGGGCTTGGTTGAAACCCGTTGACGAGTTTAATCACAAACTTTATCTTTATTCTATTATTTGGATTGTGTTGTGAGCATATTTTATTTTGAAATGTTTATTTCGTGATCTTAGCTTGGCCGAGTACTTTCACGTGTTAGCCGTTACGATTCATATTGAGAGAAGGATCGTAAGGGTGGAATCCCTTAGTAAAACTTGCGAGACCTCAACACGAGAGTGCTAGGTCTTCGCTTGAGGGTTTTATAATCTGCCATAAAACTCATTGGGTTCGTCTTTGTACGATCCACCACGAGAGTAGGAGGTCGATCTAACCAAACACCGGGGTGTACACTCGAGAGAGGGCACCTTGTACCTTAGGGTTAGATTCCTTGTGCAAAATCAATAATCCAAATAACCGACATCTCTCTCATATTTAATCCCTGCCGTCGTAGCGTTGATTGCTTGTTTTCGATTTCTGCTTTCAAAACCCAATTTCGGTTCGCCTAGCTATTAGGACTCGGATTTTCTGGTACTCAACCGTGTTCCCTGTGGGAATCGACATCTTTTCTATTACTTCGACATAACCGTGCACTTGCGGGACGTGTCAGCTCTCATGAAGATACACGCGCATGGCCAAAAATGCGCAACCCCGCAATCGGACAAACCCTGTATTGTGTGTGGATTTGTTAAAATCTGGGTCAAAGGGAAGTAGTTCAAGACTAGTTCACTATCTTTCCTTCAGATGGAAATATTTTCACTAAGTAAAAGTTATGCTTTTAAGTGTACTTTACTGACCGCATGATATAAGCATGAGCAATAATTTAAATTCATTTAATGATCTTGTTAAGTTTAATTATATTCAGATTTTTTTTAAATTTTTGTGGGGGATTGTTGGAAAAAAATATTTTTAACGTTGGCATTTATTGCTAACGTTACTCATTGGTTAATGGTTAGCATTAACTTTGCTAACTATTGTTATTAGATTAATAGTCAATGAAAGCTTGACCCAAATTGCCGATGGGGGATGGAATAAGATTCCATTCTTTGGTTTTTTTCTTTCCCCCTACTTCTTTTTCTTTTTTTTTTATCTTTTATCTTGGATCCCTACTTTTGCTGCTTGTTGCTGAAAGGACATCCAATCAACTTCTCCACGGTCGTGTCCGCAGGAGAGGAATACCCAGTTGTATCCTGGGTGTTCAATTCCGATTTAACTCGCACGAGAGGCCGGATTTTTACCTAAGGAGAAGCCGCAACGCACCTCTGAGTTTTATCATTCCAACTCTCCTTTTAAACATCTTTTGCAAGTTTTATTACTTCATAATCTATGTTTTTATTTTTCTGTTTAAATAAAGGTCTAAACAAAATTTTAGACCAACACTTTCTTTCTTCTCTTTTTTTTAAACACTCTTCATTAAGGTTTATAAATGGATTACTTATAACAGCAATGATATCATCATAACAGCATTAATAATATTAATATATCAACAACAACAATAATATCAATGTATCAATATATCAACAATAACAACAATAAAACTCCATTTTATTTTTTTTACCTTGTTTTATTTTTTATACCAAGAATAGGCCCCTTTTTTCTATCATGTGGAATAATGGAATATCCATCTTGGCAAGAAATTTTGTATATATTAAGATGTTTATGACATGGGCTATAGCTCAGTTGGTAGAGCACCTACGCGAATGTTTTTCAAATGAGCTTCTTATGCAATAAACATAATTAATCGTATCAATAATAAAACTTATGCGAAGACTAAGCTCCTTTCTTTTCTTCTCTCCCATACTTCTCTGATTATTATTATTATTATTATTATTGTTGTTGTTGTTGTTCTGATCCTCTTGCGCAACTCTCTTATTTTCACTGTTTCTATTCATCTCCTCTTCCTCTATCGACTCCCTTCAAAGATGTATATTATATATATTTATTTTATTATTATTATTTTTACTTTTGCCCTTCTCTATTCTTCCCTTCTTTTATGAACTTGTTTTGTGTGCAGGTTTTCATATTTTATGGATTTATAAAAGAGCTATGCAATTTTTCTTCTCTTGCAAGCTTCATTCAAATTAGTATTTTATCTTATAATACTGAGCTATTCTGTTGTTCAAAACGTCGTCTGTTTTTTTTTTCCTTAAGCTGCCCCTTTTTTTTGCCAGCCTTTTAACTTCTTTTGATGCTCATCATTTTCTACCAATCATCAACTCATCCAATTGATATGAGCAATAATATCATCCATAGCAATAATATGTTGATTGCAAAAATATTAGCAATTTATATTATAATTTATAACAATAATTTATATTACAAAACAATATCTGATTTTATGACAATATATAATAACAACAATATAGCAATTTATAATAATTTATAACATCAACAATAATATTGCAGTTTATATCAACAATAATAATATCTTAGTTATTTAATAATGTCACAGCTATATAATAATATCATAATTTATACAACAAAAAAATATCAAAATGATATCACACTTATATGAACAATAATATTACAATTTGTTGTAGTTTATAGGAAAAATAATATGAATATATGAACAATATAACAGTAGTTGATGTCAATAGTTATATCACAATGCATATTAATTTACATCAACAATTATATCATAGTTATATCAATATAATAATAGTTTACATCAGCAATACATCACTAGCTACTGTGTTTCTTTCGGATGAAATCAATTGTGAAAAGGAAAAAAAACATTAAATCAAGTAGTATTCATAGTTATATCAATATAATAATAGTTTACATCAGCAATACATCACTAGTTGTGTTTCCTTGGATGGAATCCACAGTGAAAAGGAAGGATTCAATGTGTTTTCCTTCTTTTCTACTATGGATTTTGTCTAGTAGCAAAATACCACTATATTTAATATGTTTTCCTTCCTTTCTACTGTGGATTTTGTCCATGAAAATACAGCCTATCAGCAACAACATTTATATCAATGGTGACATGAATAATAGGAGCGTAGTAGTTTAAACAATATAGTGTAATGATAGATTAATAATCTAACTCTTCCCCTTAACCTTTTGCTCACCCTTTTCTTACAAACGGAAGTCTCTCTTTTTCTTTTCTTCTTGATCTGAGTTGTCTTTCAGTTCTTTCACCCCCTGTTTCCTAGGCGGGAAAAAGGAGAGGATAGGAGGGAAAAGTCATTTTTCCTCTATTTCCTTGGAAGAAAAGAAGAAGGAAGGAGGGAGAAAATGGTAGTTTGTCCCACATTTTGGTTTTCGCCCGAATTGGGCGAAAAGCTGAGAAGGGAAAAAGGCTACATCTTCCCTGCTCCCTGCTTGTGTTGCTACCATCACCTTTGCTCTGAGCAGCATTTTCCCACCTTTGACGTGCTCTTGGTCAATGTCCCCCACATCTCCGCGCTCTCGGCTGACGTCTTGACCATTGCCATGCTCCTAATCACTACTATGCTACTTGTCATTGTGCTCCTTGTTGCTTCCTTCATTTCGCCACTGTCCTCGTTGCTTCCTCCATTTCCACCACATCCTCACTGCCTTTTTGTTCCTCATCGCCCTACTTCTTGTCGTTGCCTACTCCCAGACACCACCGCCCATCCTCACTGGTTTGCCAAAGCGGTCGCCGCTTGCACGATGAGTGTTACTGCTAGCTCATCGGATGCCTTTCCTGCTCGTCAGATGTTGTCAGATGCCGCTAGAAGGAGACATAGCTCCATTTGTCGCCAAAAGAGAGATACGAGAGGAATGACACATTGCGTCAAAGGCAATGGGGGAGTCAAGAAGGTGTTGAGAATCCCTAGGCCAAAATTGAAACATTGTGAACAGCAGAAGCATTGGCCCGAAATAGGATACCCATGAAAGCAGGATCGTCTTACTAGTGAGAAAACTAGCAGATATGAAGAGTAGTACCTTTAAGTGATTTTAGGAGATGTGCCGATAATGGCAGACACGCACAATAGTGTTCTCTGCAATCGTTCACACATGAGCTCCTCGAGTCCATGCAACCTTCATGCTTGGTGCAAGCCTCAAAAGGTGAGATCTATGTCTCTAGGAAGTTCTTCTCTTCTTATGCCAACCTTCAAGGATGCACCGATGAGAAGACTTCTTTTTCTTGGTCACAAGGAGTGGGCAGCACTCCCACTTGCACCAAAGGGTAATGAGGAAGAAGAGGATGCACTAAGGAGAGATGAAGATCTCTACCACTTGCGCCAAAGCTTCTTCTTCAACCTTGCTCTCGCCAACCAAGGTGATGCCACCACTTGAGAGGAAGGGCAGTGATTATATGGGCAGCAGCTAGGTTTTGGAGAGGAGGGATAGGCAGCTAGGTTTATGATTATTTAGTATGCGCCTAGGTCCCTCATATATAGAGTTTTGAAGTGGGTCCTGTAACTTAAGTGAATATAAATATTCATTTTAGCCCTTAAGTTGTGGACCCCTCATGTTACGTTAAATTCAATCGCAAAAAGCCTTCAAATAATTCTGGTGCTAAAATATAACTTTTGACCCATCAACTAGACCTAGTCTATCGATGTCAAACACGATCACCCAAAGTTCAACCAAAGACAAGACGTAACAAAACTCCATATGTTCATCTTTGACTCATCAGATGCATATGAGATGCATCAGACTCCCAAATAGCTACGAATTAACCAACTGACTCGATCTAGGCTATCCGATCAATATGAGATCTCGAGTGTCTAGGTGTGCAACCCTGTAGGTTCTTCAGACGTTGGTAGTGATAATCCCAAATTTTCAAAAGCAATGAGTGGCACCTAGCAGTACATCATTGCTATCCAATTCATTAGAATATAGTCATCATCGACATCCCCAAAAACTGTGATAAAGTACATATACTCTTTTGTCCTTTTGTTAGATTGATATCCAGATTGGACAAGTGTGTCACACTTGTTTAGCCCAATCTAATGGTCATGACTAAATCAGGTTCTCACTTGGGTATGACCATACACTTTCAGTCATGCAACCATATATGGGGCGCCAAGGATATCAAGCTTCCATTTAAGGAAGGGGCAAATCCTATCTTGGCTTATTGAATCTCTCTTACTACTTATGATACACCCAATGACAACTGTTATGACTCCCCTGCTACGGCGAAGCGTTATGTTGTATCAAAGTATATCACTCACCATATAGAGATGTTAATGACCTCAAGTCAAGGACAAGCATACCTCTATCATTGTGATAATCATCCTGAGACACCAAGCTGAATCCTTACGGTGGGTTGGTCCAGTATATCTCCCTTGATATACCTATATGCCTGTGTTTGTTGGGGTATGCCCTTAAGGCTAATGTTTGAGGCCTTTGGGATTGTAACAGTATCATGTAATAAACTCTTATGTTTATAAAGGCATGGTTATTATTCAGGTTGTTACCTTGTCTGCAGTAATAAGTGTACTACTGAATAATGTCTCAAAGCTGTTCAGCTAGGCTGACAGGCTATATGTCCTTAGTCGAGATATCTTGGTGAATATGAGACAGCCTTGATATGATTGAGACTAATATGTGTTCTAATCTTATAGGATGCTTCGAGCATGGAATAAGATGTAGACTCATGGGTACATTGGATGTACTGGACAGACCCTACTAGGATATTCATATTGCTTGTCACAATGTGAATAATCCTTGAATGCACTAAGTGGCACATGTCCTCTGACTTGAGATCACTTGAGTGACTAAATGATGATTGTCATTGTTTTGAGGTAGTTCAATATCATTTGAAACATAATGATCATAGACTATCTTGGATAATGATCATGAGTCAGGTTAGGGCACTAGTGATAGATATAGGATTGCCGTCTCCTTGTTCAAGGAGTGTGATGTTCTAAAGGGGCCCCCCCTATATGAGATGATTGAGAAAGTGTATGGCCATACCCAGATGACTATGCTCGTCTGATCTAATCATACTCATAGTATTGGAGTTACAAGCTTGACCCGCTTGTCCAATAAGAACATCCAGTGGCAAAGGACACATGCATGCCTTGTGAAGTTGATTCACACTTGTGCTGTGGTTTGGGAGTAGTCTTGGAAGACTCTTTCCTTTATATCGGGAGACAGTGATGTGTTGCTAGATACCCCTCACTGATCGTGATAACGAAAGTTATTGTTACCGACATTTAAAGGAAACCCTCAGGGTCGCACAAATTGATGATATGACTTACTTAAGTCAGATCGTGTGGACTGAATTAGTTGGGTTCAGTTTAAAGGGATTTAAACTCTGATTGTAAGTGAGATCTAGTCTGATCATGTTTGATTGATTAGGGCTTGAGATCGGTAAGCTTCGATCGAGAGAGGAGATGCTAGATCGGTGAGATCAAGAGCATCAGGAGATGAACGGTTAGACCTTGAGCCATTAGGTTCATAGAAGGTCTAGACCATGTATTGGCTTGGCTTGGTTTGATTTTGGTCTATGAGCCAAATCGAATTGAACCAAAGAATGAACCGGTTCACTATGTGAACTCATGGTTCATGAAGGAAGGCGTTTTGGCGTTGGAACATGGCTTCATGACTTTCCATTTTGGGAAGTCATGTAACGCCATTTTTGATGTTATCGCCTAAACGCTTTTGCTCGCTTGTCATTGACATTGCTTGCTTGCCATCTCGTGTGGAAGAAGGTGAACGACAAGGGAGAGCTCTCGGCCAAGGAAGCATCTCAACCTATCCCTTCCATTCGGCAAGGACTCTTGAAGATCTTTGCTAGCACAAAGATCAACAAGAAGAAGTCATCCCTCGTTTGTGTGCGTCACTTGTGGAGAAGATCTATCTTGCTCTTTGCTTCCAAGCCGCCTCCTTCCCATGGCCATGGTAACGAATCTTTCATTTGTTGTTTAAGTTGATCATATGAAAGTATAGCATGCGATCAAGTTTAAACCATAATTCCGCTGCTAAAACAAAGAAGACCACTTGCGCTATCTATAGGGTTTCGCTCCCCCTTGAAGGGGACCCCTCTAAAACCCTTCAATTGGTATCAGAGCTCGGATCTATACTTGTTCATATGATTGCTTGCGCATCTTATGAGTAGATCATCATGTTTGTTCCATGCATATGCTTATGAGTAGATCTAATGATGGTTGATCACATGCCGAAACCTACATGCTAGTTTAGAACTTAGATGTATGTTTCTTCATGATTTGCGCATGTTATATGTCTCTTCATGATTTGCGCATGTTGTTGTGTTGGCGCATGTTAAGTATGTTGAATGGTATTTCATCAAAACTTATACCTACTTGCGCGCAAACAATTAGATCTATATGCATCTACTATAAACCCTTAGACGGGTTGATGGGGTTGAAAGCATACTCTAGGTTAGATCCAATAGTCTGATCAGACCATCTGACAGCCTAGATGGGTTGACCAGATAGCACCTGTGCGAAAGCACGAGGTGGCTATAGGTTGACTGCATCACAGGCGTGTAGTGAGGTCTGGTTGAGACAGCAATGAACACACATGAGTTAGGCCCGGGGTCACACCCGCTTGCCAGATCTCATGAAGGTTGTTCAGCCCTTGGCGCATGCATGGTTGACCATCAGGTCAACTCGAGTCAGTTAGGACTTGGTGCATGCAAGGGCAAGGATCTAACTAGATTGATGAGTGGATCCCTATCAATGGACCGTTGTAAGGTTATAGGGCACATAAGAGAATTAAAATTGATGCCAATGGGGTTTTCAAAATTTTATTTTCTATGTAATGGATCACATGATGATTGGTTGATGCCATGATGCCTGTTTATTTAATCTTATGTGGGTTGCCCTATTGTGTGCTGTGCTGGGGCCTGCGTGCCTGGTTAATTATAAATTAATCTTATTTTGTGATCTGCGAATCACATTGTTTTTAATTTATTGTATAATTGACCTGCGAGTCAAGCTTGTCTAGATAGATCAAAATGTATTCTGATTAGACAAGAGCACAAAAGCACACATCGCAGAGGCGCATTCAGCTGGTGGCGCACCTGAGGTGCTCTTGGCGCTAGGGCCCTGGGTTGGACCAGATGAGATGCAAAAGTCCCAAGAAGAGCAAGTGAAGACTTAAGTATCTTAAGGTCTTACTTAGGCTTTGGGCTTTTACCACATAAGATCAGCATGCTTTCTTTTTATTCGTTATATAATTAGAACTGCATGAGTTTATCTTCTGCTATAGCCATAGGATTTGCCTGATAGTAAGAAGATAAAAGGCCGTTAAAATCCAAACGCTAAAAATATCAAGCTCGTAAGCCTTCTGACGCGAAACCTCACTGTTCTGACTATCGTTGGAGCCGTGTTGTACCCACTCAGTGGGCACGTCCATCTATCTTCAGACGGTGCGGGATTTCACCTGCGTGTTACAGAGAAGGGATTTATCGCTTCTCATTGCTCAGCATAGCACGTGGTGGTCCAGGGAGTAGGTCGGGTCAGCTTGACCATGTAGGCTACATATGTGGCGCATATGGTAGCGCATGGAGGCAGCCATCTGTGGGATCAGAGACTGTGTTGTACCAACTCAGTTGGCACAGTCTGCTGGATTGCCCAGTTGAAGGGGAATCGCACGGGTTGGCGATTGGCTGGGACAGCCTACCAGAAATTAGTGCCTGTCATCTCTGTGCATCTTATCTCGCCTGAGCGGGACGCGGAGACCAAGTATGAAATCTGGATCCCATCTCACTAAAAGAGTGTTACTCTTTCGGACTGTTTACTGGATTTTTCAGTCAGACAAAATAGTGAGAAAAGAATCTTTCTTAAGTCCTGGATTGATTCTGAACATTGATACTGACCTTGCTGTTCTTGCATTGTTGTAAATTCCTGCAGCAACGAACACCATGAGCTTCAATGTGCGATCCCTACTGGAAAGGGAGAAGTTTGCTGGGCCGAACTTCTCTGACTGGTTCGGACACCTTAAGATCGTTCTTAAGGCAGAGAGGAAACTGTATGTCCTCGAGACGGCAGTGCCGCCTCAGCCCGCTGCGAACGCCGCAAGGGCGGTTCGTGAAGCCTATGAAAAGCACGTCAATGATAGCATTGATGTCGCTTGCCTGATGCTAGCGTCTATGACGCCACCGCTGCAGCGTCAGCATGAGGATATGTCGGCTATAGAGATTATAGCGAACCTCAAGATGCTGTATACTGCACAGGCGAGGACAGAACGCTATAATCTGACGAAGCTCTTCTTTCAGAGCAAACTGGCTGAAGGGAGCCCAGTGGGAGCTCACGTGCTCAAGATGATTGGGCACAAGGAGGCTCTGGAGAAACTGGGGCATACCATTAACCAGGAGCTTGCTGTAGACATCATTCTGCAGTCTCTTCCGCCCTCTTTCGATGCGTTCATTATTAACTTTAATATGAACAAAATCGATTGTACTCCGGCAGAGCTGCTGAATATGCTCTTGACAACTGAGGAGACTCTGAAGGGAAAGCCTTCAACCTCTGTCTTAATGGTTCCTTACAGGAACAAGAAGAAGGGGAAGAAGGGCAAGGCCCCTGTCAAGAACTACAGCAAGGCTCTGAAGCAGAAGGTTAAGCGGTCTAAGGACAACAGGTGTTTCCACTGTGGCCAGCTGGGTCACTGGAAAAAGGACTGTAAAGCGCTCCAAGGAGATAAGAGGGGAAGCATCGCTTCTGGCTCAGGTATTTATGTGACTGAGGTCATGTTATCTTCTTCTTCTATTTCTTGGGTGTTGGACACTGCATGTGGAGTTCACATTTGTTCAAATGTACAGGAACTCAAGAGAAGAAGGCAGGTGGGACAGCATGAGGTAGACCTACGCGTTGGAAACGGGGCACGGGTTGCTGCTGTTGCTGTAGGAGACTATTTCATCTCTTTACCATCTGGACTTGTATTGGAATTAAACAATTGTTATTTTGTACCGAGTATCACCAAAAATATTATCTCTATTCCTACTCTTGTCAGGAAAGGATTTGCCTTTGAATGCAATATTTCAAAGTGTGTTTTATCTTATGATAATATTGTTTATGCTACTGGTTCAATTAACAATGGGTTATACATGTTGGACATGGAAAGTTCTATACATAACATTGATAATAAGAAAGCCAAGAATGCTGATGACAGCACCTTGCTATGGCATAGTCGTTTAGGCCATATAAACGAGAAACGCATTAAGCGGTTGCATGATCATGGACTGCTGGGATCATTCTCCTATGAGGAGATTGATACATGCAAAGCTTGTTTAATGGGTAAAATGACGAAGTCACCTTTTCTTAATAAAGGTCAAAGGGCTTCAGGTTTACTTGACCTCATACACAGTGATGTGTGTGGGCCATTTAGTAAACATGCTAGAGGTGGCTATCAGTACTTCATTACCTTTACTGATGATTTCAGTAGGTATGGTTATGTCTATCTGATGAGACATAAGAGTGAATCTTTTGACAAGTTCAAAGAGTTCAAGAATGAAGTACAAAATCAGCTAGGCCGAAATATCAAGGCACTTCGTTCTGATCGAGGTGGAGAATACTTGAGTCATACATTTACTGACTATCTGAAGGAGTGTGGGATTATCTCACAGCTCACTCCGCCAGGAACACCGCAATGGAATGGTGTGTCCGAGAGGAGAAATAGAACGTTACTTGATATGGTTCGTTCTATGATGAGTCAGGCTACTCTTCCATACTCCTTTTGGGGTTTTGCACTGGAAACAGCTGCAAAGGTACTAAACCGAGTGCCATCCAAGGCCGTTTCAAAGACGCCATATGAGTTATGGTATGGGAAACAGCCAAGCTTGACATTTATCAGAATCTGGGGTTGCGAGGCTTATGTCAAAAAGCTCGCCTCTGGGAAACTAGAGAGCAGATCTGAGAAATGTATCTTTGTCGGTTACCCTAAGGAAACTAAGGGTTATTATTTCTACGATCCCAAAGAGAACAAAGTATTTGTTGCTCGGACGGCCATCTTTCTTGAGAAGGAGTTTCTTCTGCAAGAGGCCAGTGGGAGAGAAATAAAGTTGGATGAGAATCCAGAGGAAGGACAAAGTAGTCAAGCACAGTTGGATGAGCATGAGCCGGTAGATCAGGTTACTGAACAACCTGAGGCTCAAATATCACGGGAACCGCGAAGATCGGGAAGGATCCGTCGACAGCCTGAGCGCTATGACGGAGTCTACATCATTGATAATGATGAACCCCTCACTTATGCGGAAGCGGTCAGTGGACCGGAGTCAGCTAGATGGCTTGATGCTATGCGAGCCGAGATGGACTCCATGTCAGATAACCAAGTCTGGGATTTGGTTGATCCGCCTCCGGGAGTAATCCCTATAGGCTATAAATGGATCTTCAAGAAGAAGATTGACATGGATGGTAACGTGGTTACCTATAAAGGCAGGCTAGTTGCGAAAGGATTCAAACAAATCTACGGGATAGATTATGATGAAACTTTCTCACCTGTAGCCATGTTTAAGTCTATTCAGATTCTTTTCGCGATAGCGGCATATTACGATTATGAGATCTGGCAAATGGATGTGAAGACAGCTTTCCTTAATGGAAATCTGGATGAGGATGTGTATATGACACAACCTGAGGGTTTCACTAATCCATCAGATCGTCATAAAATATGCAAGCTAAAGAAGTCCATTTATGGACTGAAACAAGCATCAAGGAGCTGGAATATTCGTTTTGATGAATCAATCTCTGAGTTTGGTTTCATCAAGAACGAGGACGACCCGTGTGTATATAAGAGGTTTAGTGGGAGCGTGATTACTTTCCTAGTCCTCTACGTCGATGATATCTTAATCATTGGAAATGATATTCCTGAACTGCATGCTGTTAAAGCATGGTTAGGAAAATGTTTCCAGATGAAAGATTTAGGAGAAGCAGCCTATGTATTAGGTGTGAAGATCTACCGGGATAGATCTAAGAGGCTTCTCGGGCTGTGCCAGAGTACTTACATCGATAAAGTCCTGGAGAGATTCCATTTAGAGAATTCTAAAAGAGGATATCTTCCAGTCAGACATGGTCTGAATCTTTCGAGGAGTCAGTGTCCCCAAACACAGACTGAGAAAGATGAAATGGACAATACGCCTTATGCTTCGGCTATTGGGTCCATTATGTATGCGATGTTGTGTACTCGCCCAGACGTCGCTTACGGGTTAAGCGTGACCAGTCGGTTCCAAAGTAATCCAGGTATGGCGCACTGGATTGCGGTCAAGAACATTTTAAAATATCTGCGGAGGACCAAAGATATGTTCTTGATATATGGTGGTCAGGAAGAACTCAGTATAGAAGGATATACTGATGCTTCGTTCCAGTCGGACCAGGATGATTTCTGATCGCAATCAGACTATGTTTTTAGCTTGAATGGTGGAGCAGTGGTGTGGAAAAGTTTCAAACAATCAACTGTTGCTGATTCCACAACAGAAGCCGAGTATGTTGCAGCCTCGGAAGCATCCAAGGAGGCAGTATGGATTCGTAAGTTCGTGAGAGAACTTGGTGTCGTTCCTTCGAGTGCAGATCCTTTGGTTATCTTCTGTGATAACACTGGAGCAATCGCACAAGCAAAGGAACCACGGTCGCACCAGAAGTCCAAGCACATACAGAGACGGTTTCACTTGATCCGGGAGATCATAGATCGTGGCGAGATCAAAATATGCAAGGTTCATACAGACGACAATCTGGCAGACCCGCTTACCAAGCCTCTGGCGCAGCAGAAGCATGAGAAGCACTGTAATAATATGGGTTTGAGATTTCTCAACCATTAGATTAAGTGCAAGTGGGAGATTGTTGGGGTATGCCCTTAAGGCTAATGTTTGAGGCCTTTGGGATTGTAACAGTATCATGTAATAAACTCTTATGTTTATAAAGGCATGGTTATTATTCAGGTTGTTACCTTGTCTGCAGTAATAAGTGTACTACTGAATAATGTCTCAAAGCTGTTCAGCTAGGCTGACAGGCTATATGTCCTTAGTCGAGATATCTTGGTGAATATGAGACAGCCTTGATATGATTGAGACTAATATGTGTTCTAATCTTATAGGATGCTTCGTGTTGGGGTATGCCCTTAAGCCTAATGTTTGAGGCCTTGGGATTGTAACAGTATCGTGTAATAAACGTTTATGTTTATAAAGGCATGGTTATTATTCAGTTAGCTACATTGTCTGCTGCAATATATGTTCTTCTGAATAATGTCTCAATGCTGTTCAGCTGGGCTGACATGCAGTTAAGTCCTTAGTCGATGTATCTTGGTGAACATGAGACAGCCTTGATATGGTTAAGACTAATATGTGTTCTAGTCTTATAGGATGCTTCGAGCATGGAATAAGATGTAGACTCATGGGTACATTGGATGTACTGGACAGACCCTACTAGGATATTCAATTGTTTGTCACAATGTGAATAATCCTTGAATATGACAAGTGGCACATTTCCTCTGACTTGAGATCACTTGTGTTTTCTAAATGATGATTGTCATTGTTTTGAGGTAGTTCAATATCATTTGAAACATAATGATTATAGACTATCTTGGATAATGAGCTTGAGTCAGGTTAGGGCACTAGTGATAGACATAGGATTGCCGTCTCCTTGTTTAGGAGTGTGATGTTCTAAAGGGGCCCCCTGGATGAGATGATTGAGAAAAGAGTATGGCCATACCCAGGTGACTGTGTTCATCTGATCTAATCATGCTCATCATATTGGAGCTACAAGCTTGACACGCTTGTCCAATAAGAACATCCAGTGGCAAAGGAAACATGTATGCCTAGTGATGTGGATTCACACTTGTGCTATGGTTTGGGTGTAGTCTTGGAAGACTATTTCCTTTATATCGGGAGACAGTGATGTGTTGCTAGATACCCCTCACTGATCGTGATAAACGTGAGTTATCGTTACCGACATTTAAAGGAAACCCTCAGGGTCGCACAATTTGATGATATGGCTTACTTAAGTCAGATCGTGTGGACTGAATTGTTCGGGTTCAGTTTAAAGGGATTTAATCTCTGATTGTGAGTGAGATCTGGTCTGATCATGTTTGATTGATTAGGGCTTGAGATCGGTAAGCTTCGATCGAGAGAATGGATGCTAGATTGGTCAGATCAGAAGCATCAAGAGATCGACGGTCAGATTAAGAGCCTTAAGGTTTTATTATGGTCTGGACTGATTGCTTGGTTTATTTGGTTATTGAACCAAATGGATTTGAACCAGCTCATTGGTTGAGCGCATGGTTCAAGTGATAAGAGGCATTGGCGATTGGGGTGATACATGGTCGCAAGTGAAGAAATGGGATGCTATTTTTAGATAGCACATCTCTTAACGTGACCACATCTCACGTTCACGCCAAGAGAATACTATTCTCGTCTCTTGCTCTCTTGACGCCGCTTGAGCATTCGTCTCTTGCACTCTCGTGGGTGAAGGAGTGGACGACAAGAGGAAACATTCGACCAAGCAAGGATCTCTCTTTTCCTTTCCATTCGGCAAGACAACCTTGGAACCTTGCTAGCACAAGGAGCACCAAGGAAGAAGCGCATTGATCATCTTGTGTGCGAGACTTAGGAGAAGGTTCACTTGCGCCTTTGCCTCCAAGACACCATCCAAGTGATGGCAATGGTGAGTATCGCTTCTCATTGAAAGTTGATCATATTATATGCTATGCGATCTATTAGAAACCCAAGATTCCGCTAGAAGTTTTTGTTGCGCCTCCTATTAGGGTTTCGCCCCCTTGTCAAGGGGACCTTTCAATTGGTATCAGAGCGAGGTTTATCATGCATGATAATATGTTTGCTTTCTTTGTGATCCTTTAACATGATCTATATGTTACATGCGATAGTACAAGTTTGTGAAAGTTTTTCATGCTTGCGCATGTTTTCAAGTTGGCGCATATCATATGTTTATGTTTTCAAGTTGGCGCATATCATATGTTTATGTCTTCAGTTGGCGCATATTGTATGTTTTCTTAAAAACCAACATCACATGCGCGACTCACTATAGATCTAAGGCCTTGCATTAAACCCTTAGACGGGTTATTAGGGTTGAAGTCACCCCCCTAGGTTAGATCCAAAAGTCTGATCAGACTATCTGACAGCCTTGATGGGTTGACCAGGTAGCACCTGTGCGCAAGCACGTGGTGGCTACAGGTCGACTGCAGATAGGCGTGTAGCGATGTCTGATTGAGACAACTAGTGAACACACATGAGTTAGGCCCGGGGTCACACCCGCTTGCCAGACCTCATTGTGGTTGTTCAGCCCTCGCGTATGCATGGTTGACCTTATGGTCGACTCAAGTCAGTTAGGACTTGGTGCATGCAAGGGCAGTGGATCTGACTAGGATGGATGAGTGGATCCCTAGTAATGGACCGTTGTAAGGTTGTAGGGCAAATAAGGAAATTAAAATTGATGCCTATGGGTTTTCGAAATTTAAATTTTCTTGAGTGGATCACATGTTGATTGATGCCATGTGTTTGTCTATTTATTCTTATGTGGGCTGCCCGTTCTTAATGTGTGCTGTGCTGGGGCCTGCGTGCCTGGGAATTAATTGTAAATTAATTTTTATTTTTGTGATCTGCGAATCATAGTTTAATTAATTTATAATGTGTAATTGACCTGCGTGTCAATCTTGTCTAGATAGTTAAATTTGTAATTTAATTAGACAAGAGCACAGAGCACACTTGGCAGAGGCGCATGCAGTAGTGGCTAGACCAGGTGGGAGGTCCAGGGTTCGACTCTGGGACCAGGCGCATTTTCCCTGGTGGGCGCACCTGAGCTGCAATTGGCGCTTGGGCCCTAGTTGGGCCAGATGAGCAGCTTAAAGCCCTATGAAGAAAAGCAAGTCAAGACTTAAGTTAAATTAAGGTCTTACTAGGGCTATGGGCTTTTACCACATAAGATTCATGCTTTCTTTTATTTATTGTTTAAATATTAGAATTGCATGATTAGTTTATCTTCTGCTATCACCATAGGAATTGCATGATAGTGAAGAAGATAAAAAGACCGTTAAAATCCAACGCTAAAATATCAAGCTTGTAAGCCTTCTGACGCGAAACCTCACTGTTCTGATTATCGTTGGAGCCGTGTTGTACCCACTCAGTGGGCACGTCCATCTATCTTCAGACGGTGTGGGATTACACCTGTGTGTTACAGAGTAGGGATTTATCCCTTCTCGTTGCTCAGCATAGCACATGGTGGTCCAGGGAGTAGGTCGGGTCAGCTTGACCATGTAGGCTACATATGTGGCGCATATGGTAGCACATGGAGGCAGCCATCTGTGGGATCAGAGACTGTGTTGTACCAACTCAGTTGGCACAGTCTGCTGGATTGCCCAGATGAAGGGGAATCGCACGGGTTGGCGATTGGCTGGGACAGCCTACCAGAGATTAGTGCTTGTACTCTCTGTGCATCTTATCTCGCCTGAGCGGGACGCGGAGACCAAGTATGAAATCTGGATCCCATCTCACTAAAAGAGTGTTTACTCTTTCGGACTGTTTAATGGATTTTTCAGTCAGATAAAATAGTGAGAAAAAGAATCTTTCTTAAGTCCTGATTGATTCTTAACATTGATACTGACCTTGCTGTTCTTGCATTGTTGTAGATACCTGCAGCAACGAACACCATGAACTTCAATGTGCGATCCCTAATGGAAAGGGAGAAGTTTGCTGGGCCGAACTTCTCTAACTGGTTCGGACACCTTAAGATCGTTCTTAAGGCAGAGAGGAAACTGTATGTCCTCGAGACGGCGATACCGCCTCAGCCCGCTCCGAACGCCGCAAGGGCGGTTCGGGAAGCCTATGAAAAGCACATCAATGATAGCATTGATGTCGCTTGCCTGATGTTAGCGTCTATGACGCCACCGCTGCAGCGTCAGCATGAGGATATGTCTGCTATAGACATGATAGCAAACCTCAAGATGCTGTATGCTGCACAGGCGAGGACTGAACGCTATAATTTGACGAAGCTCTTCTTTCAGAGCAAACTGGCTGAAGGGAGCCCAGTGGGAGCTCACGTGCTCAAGATGATTGGGCACAAGGAGGCTCTAGAGAAACTGGGGCATACCATTAACCAGGAGCTTGCTGTGGATATTATTCTGCAGTCTCTCCCGCCTTCATTCGACGCGTTCATTATTAACTTTAATATGAACAAAATCGATTGTACTCCGGCAGAGCTGCTGAATATGCTCTTGACTACTGAGGAGACTCTGAAGGGAAAGCCTTCGACCTCTGTCTTAATGGTTCCTTCAAGGAACAAGAAGAAGGGGAAGAAGGGCAAGACCCCTGTCAAGAGTTACAGCAAGGCTCTGAAGCAGAAGGTTAAGCGGTCCAAGGAATACAGGTGTTTCCACTGTGGCCAGCTGGGTCACTGGAAAAAGGACTGTAAAGCGCTCCAAGGAGATAAGAGGGGAAGCATCGCTTCTGGCTCAGGTATATTCGTGACTGAGGTCATGTTTTCTTCTTCTGTATCATGGGTGTTGGACACTGCATGTGGAGTTCACATTTGTTCAAATGTGCAGGAACTCAAGAGAAGAAGGCAGGTGGGACAGCATGAGGTGGACCTACGAGTTGGAAATGGGGCACGGGTTGCTGCTGTTGCTGTAGGAGACTATTTCATTTCTTTACCATCTGGACTTGTATTGGAACTAAACAGTTGTTATTTTGTTCCCAGTATTACTAAAAATATTATCTCCATTCCTGCTCTTGTCAGGAAGGGTTTTTCCTTTGAATGCAATATTTCAAAGTGTGTTTTATCTTATGATAATATTGTTTATGCAACTGGTTCAATTAGCAATGGATTATTCATGTTGGACATGGAGCGTTCTATACAAAATGTTGATATTAAGAAAGCCAAGTATGCTGATGACAGCACCTTGCTATGGCATAGTCGTTTAGGCCATATTAACGAGAAACGCATTAAGCGGTTGCATGATCATGGACTGCTGGGATCATTCTCTTACAAGGAGATTGATACATGCAAAGCTTGTTTGATGGGCAAAATGACGAAGTCACCTTTTCTTAACAAAGGTCAAAGGGCTTCAGGTTTACTTGACCTTATACACAGTGATGTGTGTGGGCCATTTAGTAAACATGCCAGAGGTGGCTATCAGTACTTCATTACCTTTACTGATGATTTCAGTAGGTATGGCTATGTCTATCTGATGAGACATAAGAGTGAATCTTTTGACAAGTTCAAAGAGTTCAAGAATGAAGTACAGAATCAGCTAGGCCGAAATATCAAGGCACTTCGCTCAGATCGAGGTGGAGAATACTTGAGTCATACGTTTACTGACTATCTGAAGGAGTGTGGGATTATCTCACAGCTCACTCCGCCAGGAACACTGCAATGGAATGGTGTGTCCGAGAGGAGAAACATAACGTTACTTGATATGGTTCGTTCTATGATGAGTCAGGCTACTCTTCCTTACTCCTTTTGGGGATTTGCACTGGAGACAGCTGCAAAGGTACTGAACCGAGTGCCATCCAAGGCCGTTTCAAAAACTCCATATGAGTTATGGTATGGGAAACAGCCGAGCTTGACATTTATCAGGATCTGGGGCTGCGAGGCTTATGTCAAAAAGCTCGCCTCTGGGAAACTAGAGAGCAGATCTGACAAATGTATCTTTGTCGGTTACCCTAAGGAAACTAAGGGTTATTATTTCTACGATCCCAAAGAGAACAAGGTATTTGTTGCTCGGACGGCCATTTTTCTTGAGAAGGAGTTTCTTCTGCAAGAGGCCAGTGGGAGAGAAATAAAACTGGATGAGAATCCAGAGGAAGGACAAAGTGCTCAAGCATAGTTGGATGAGCCTGAGCTAGTAGATCAGGTTATTGAACAACCTGAGGCTCAGATATCACGGGAACCGCGAAGATCGGGAAGGATTCGTTGACAGCCTGAGCACTATGACGGAGTCTACATCATTGATAATGATGAACCCCTCACTTATGCGGATGCGGTCAGTGGACCGGAGTCAGCGAGATGGCTTGAAGCTATGCGCGCCGAGATGGACTCCATGTCAGATAACCAAGTTTGGGATTTGGTTGATCCGCCTCCGGGAGTTATCCCTATAGGCTGTAAGTGGATCTTCAAGAAGAAGATTGACATGGATGGTAACGTGGTTACCTATAAAGGCAGGCTAGTTGCGAAAGGTTTCAAACAAATCTACGGGATAGATTATGATGAAACTTTCTCACCTGTAGCTATGTTCAAGTCTATTCGGATTCTTTTCGCGATAGCTGCATATTACGATTATGAGATTTGGCAGATGGATGTGAAAACAGCTTTCCTTAATGGAAATCTGGATGAGGATGTGTATATGACACAACCTGAGGGTTTCACTAATCCATCAGATCGTCATAAGATATGCAAGTTAAAGAAGTCCATTTATGGACTCAAGCAAGCATCGAGAAGCTGGAATATTCGTTTTGATGAATCAGTCACTGAATTTGGTTTCATCAAGAACGAGGATGACCCGTGTGTATATAAGAGGTTTAGTGGGAGCGTGATTACTTTCCTAGTCCTCTACGTCGATGATATCTTGATCATTGGAAATGACATTCCTGAAATGCATGCTGTGAAGGCATGGTTGAGGAAATGTTTCCAGATGAAAGATTTAGGAGAAGCAGCCTATGTATTAGGTGTGAAGATCTACAGGGATAGATCTAAGAGGCTTCTCGGGCTGTGCCAGAGTACTTACATCGATAAAGTCCTGGAAAGATTTCATTTAGAGAATTCTAAACGAGGATATCTTCCAGTCAGACATGGTCTGAGTCTTTCGAAAGTCAGTGTCCACAAACACAGACTGAGAAAGATGAAATGGACAATACGCCTTATGCTTCGGCTATTGGATCCATTATGTATGCGATGTTGTGTACTCGCCCAGACGTTGCTTACGGGTTAAGCGTGACCAGTCGTTTCCAAAGTAATCCAGGTCAGGCACACTGGATTGCAGTCAAGAACATCTTAAAATATCTGCGGAGGACCAAAGATATGTTCTTGATATATGGTGGTCAGGAAGAACTCAGTATAGAAGGATATACTGACGCTTCGTTCCAGTCAGACCAGGATAATTTCCGATCGCAATCAGGCTATATTTTTAGCTTGAATGGAGGAGCAGTGGTGTGGAAGAGTTTCAAACAGTCAACTGTTGCTGATTCCACAACAGAAGCCGAGTATGTTGCAGCCTCGGAAGCATCCAAGGAGGCAGTGTGGATTCGTAAGTTCGTGAGAGAACTTGGTGTTGTTCCTTCAAGTGCAGATCCTTTGGTTATCTTCTGTGATAACACTGGAGCAATCGCACAAGCAAAGGAACCACGGTCGCACCAGAAGTCCAAGCACATACAGAGACGGTTTCATTTGATCAGGGAGATCATAGATCGTGGCGAGATCAAAATATGCAAGGTTCATACAGATGACAATCTGGCAGACCCGCTTACCAAGCCTCTGGCGCAGCAGAAGCATGAGAAGCACTGTAATAATATGGGTTTGAGAGTACTCAACCATTAGATTAAGTGCAAGTGGGAGATTGTTGGGGTATGCCCTTAAGCCTAATGTTTGAGGCCTTGGGATTGTAACAGTATCGTGTAATAAACGTTTATGTTTATAAAGGCATGGTTATTATTCAGTTAGCTACATTGTCTGCTGCAATATATGTTCTTCTGAATAATGTCTCAATGCTGTTCAGCTGGGCTGACATGCAGTTAAGTCCTTAGTCGATGTATCTTGGTGAACATGAGACAGCCTTGATATGGTTAAGACTAATATGTGTTCTAGTCTTATAGGATGCTTCGAGCATGGAATAAGATGTAGACTCATGGGTACATTGGATGTACTGGACAGACCCTACTAGGATATTCAATTGTTTGTCACAATGTGAATAATCCTTGAATATGACAAGTGGCACATTTCCTCTGACTTGAGATCACTTGTGTTTTCTAAATGATGATTGTCATTGTTTTGAGGTAGTTCAATATCATTTGAAACATAATGATTATAGACTATCTTGGATAATGAGCTTGAGTCAGGTTAGGGCACTAGTGATAGACATAGGATTGCCGTCTTCTTGTTTAGGAGTGTGATGTTCTAAAGGGGCCCCCTGGATGAGATGATTGAGAAAAGAGTATGGCCATACCTAGGTGACTGTGTTCATCTGATCTAATCATGCTCATCATATTGGAGCTACAAGCTTGACACGCTTGTCCAATAAGAACATCCAGTGGCAAAGGAAACATGTATGCCTAGTGATGTGGATTCACACTTGTGCTATGGTTTGGGTGTAGTCTTGGAAGACTATTTCCTTTATATCGGGAGACAGTGATGTGTTGCTAGATACCCCTCACTGATCGTGATAAACGTGAGTTATCGTTACCGACATTTAAAGGAAACCCTCAGGGTCGCACAATTTGATGATATGGCTTACTTAAGTCAGATCGTGTGGACTGAATTGTTCGGGTTCAGTTTAAAGGGATTTAATCTCTGATTGTGAGTGAGATCTGGTCTGATCATGTTTGATTGATTAGGGCTTGAGATCGGTAAGCTTCGATCGAGAGAATGGATGCTAGATTGGTCAGATCAGAAGCATCAAGAGATCGACGGTCAGATTAAGAGCCTTAAGGTTTTATTATGGTCTGGACTGATTGCTTGGTTTATTTGGTTATTGAACCAAATGGATTTGAACCAGCTCATTGGTTGAGCGCATGGTTCAAGTGATAAGAGGCATTGGCGATTGGGGTGATACATGGTCGCAAGTGAAGAAATGGGATGCTATTTTTAGATAGCACATCTCTTAACGTGACCACATCTCACGTTCACGCCAAGAGAATACTATTCTCGTCTCTTGCTCTCTTGACGCCGCTTGAGCATTCGTCTCTTGCACTCTCGTGGGTGAAGGAGTGGACGACAAGAGGAAACATTCGACCAAGCAAGGATCTCTCTTTTCCTTTCCATTCGGCAAGACAACCTTGGAACCTTGCTAGCACAAGGAGCACCAAGGAAGAAGCGCATTGATCATCTTGTGTGCGAGACTTAGGAGAAGGTTCGCTTGCGCCTTTGCCTCCAAGACACCATCCAAGTGATGGCAATGGTGAGTATCGCTTCTCATTGAAAGTTGATCATATTATATGCTATGCGATCTATTAGAAACCCTAGATTCCGCTAGAAGTTTTTGTTGCGCCTCCTATTAGGGTTTCACCCCCTTGTCAAGGGGACCTTTCACTTCGAGCATGGAATAAGATGTAGACTCATGGGTACATTGGATGTACTGGACAGACCCTACTAGGATATTCATATTGCTTGTCACAATGTGAATAATCCTTGAATGCACTAAGTGGCACATGTCCTCTGACTTGAGATCACTTGAGTGACTAAATGATGATTGTCATTGTTTTGAGGTAGTTCAATATCATTTGAAACATAATGATCATAGACTATCTTGGATAATGATCATGAGTCAGGTTAGGGCACTAGTGATAGATATAGGATTGCCGTCTCCTTGTTCAAGGAGTGTGATGTTCTAAAGGGGCCCCCCTATATGAGATGATTGAGAAAGTGTATGGCCATACCCAGATGACTATGCTCGTCTAATCTAATCATACTCATAGTATTGGAGTTACAAGCTTGACCCGCTTGTCCAATAAGAACATCCAGTGGCAAAGGACACATGCATGCCTTGTGAAGTTGATTCACACTTGTGCTGTGGTTTGGGAGTAGTCTTGGAAGACTCTTTCCTTTATATCGGGAGACAGTGATGTGTTGCTAGATACCCCTCACTGATCGTGATAACGAAAGTTATTGTTACCGACATTTAAAGGAAACCCTCAGGGTCGCACAAATTGATGATATGACTTACTTAAGTCAGATCGTGTGGACTGAATTAGTTGGGTTCAGTTTAAAGGGATTTAAACTCTGATTGTAAGTGAGATCTAGTCTGATCATGTTTGATTGATTAGGGCTTGAGATCGGTAAGCTTCGATCGAGAGAGGAGATGCTAGATCGGTGAGATCAAGAGCATCAGGAGATGAACGGTTAGACCTTGAGCCATTAGGTTCATAGAAGGTCTAGACCATGTATTGGCTTGGCTTGGTTTGATTTTGGTCTATGAGCCAAATCGAATTGAACCAAAGAATGAACCGGTTCACTATGTGAACGCATGGTTCATGAAGGAAGGCGTTTTGGCGTTGGAACATGGCTTCATGACTTTCCATTTTGGGAAGTCATGTAACGCCATTTTCGATGTTATCGCCTAAACGCTTTTGCTCGCTTGTCATTGACGTTCCTTGCTTGCCATCTCGTGTGGAAGAAGGTGAACGACAAGGGAGAGCTCTCGGCCAAGGAAGCATCTCAACCTATCCCTTCCATTCGGCAAGGACTCTTGAAGATCTTTGCTAGCACAAAGATCAACAAGAAGAAGTCATCCCTCGTTTGTGTGCGTCACTTGTGGAGAAGATCTATCTTGCTCTTTGCTTCCAAGCCGCCTCCTTCCCATGGCCATGGTAACGAATCTTTCATTTGTTGTTTAAGTTGATCATATGAAAGTATAGCATGCGATCAAGTTTAAACCCTAATTCCGCTGCTAAAACAAAGAAGACCACTTGCGCTATCTATAGGGTTTCGCTCCCCCTTGAAGGGGACCCCTCTAAAACCCTTCAGTGTTAACATCTCAAGCTCAACCAGCGCATATACCAGTTTCACATGTATTATAGCTATCTCATATCCACTATAATACTCGACCGAGGACAAAACCATAGACTACATAAAATCTATCTCTAGAGACATTATTTATACAAATATACATATGATGCAGATGTACTAAATGCATAACAACAACAATGTCGGGATATGTAATCTATCACACATAAATGTGACACATATCACATTGGACCAACCACATGTCCTAGGGCATAAATAGTAACAGGGAGCAGGCAGGCGATTGAAATTGGCAAGCAACGAGTGCTCCGAGGAAGGGAGGATGGAGTCCAGTGAAGGATCCGAGAACGGGCCTTGGTGATAGATTCCCACCACGAATGCATTGTGGTCGCCACACCACCATGCCGCCACTTCCACCAAGGTTAATGCATGGGCTAAGGTTGTCCATTGGATCGGAGAGGACTTTCATCCACACATAATTCGCACGTGCTTTACTTTTTCTTTCCTCACATTTTCTATTCCCTCTTTTTTTTTCCATCTATATTTTCCCTCTTCCTAGGAAACAGAGTATAAATGATACCTTCATGTAATTTGCACGCAGAGGAATGCATTACTGGGAATCACGTGGGAGAGGTCAGGCGTGCAACATGGGATGCGGCCTCTCAACGGGTCAACCTCTCATCGTGCCCTGAGAGGGCAACGACTTATGCCACTTGGAGGTTGGGCAACAGATTCTATGAGGGAGTTCTACTGCCTGACGCCGGGGTCAAAGGGAGCAGGTAGATTGCATTTGAGAGGGAGATTGAGGAGGATGAGGAATCGAAAGATGTGACAGGTAGCGAGAAGCTCAAACATGTGGGCACATATGGGTTAGTGCTGTTGGAAAACCCCGGGGATTTAAAATTTGAAAACTTACATAGCGGAAGCAATCCCCGAAATAGGCCAGTCCCAAAAACCCAGAAAATCATGTCATGCGAGGGAATCAACACGATGAGTAAGAGATGATACCATAGAGCAATGCAAGGAGATGCGATCTAGGTGCCCAAGTGTTCGCCCTCTACAGTCTCGCACACAGCCAATGCTCGAGTTCTCTTCTTCCACGCCTGGTGCTAGTCTCAGGAAGAAGATCCATGCCTTTGGGAATACTCCTCAAGAACTTGCGCCACCCTCAAAGAGAATGCGCCAAGAGGAGAACGAGGAAAAGAGAAATCGCCAAGGAGAGAACCTTCCAAATGAAATATGCTAGGCGCCAACTCCTCTCAACCTTCTCCTTTTATAGAAATCATGGTAACCCTACACATTCTGAATTAAATTCAGAATAAATTTCAGAATTAAATGTAGAAATTCTGAATTAAAGTCTCATAATGGCCCTTAATTAAAGTCCTATTATGGCCCTTAATGGCATGACTCTTCAAATTTAGAATTAAATTCAGATTTAAATTCAGAATTAATTATAGAATTAAGTACAACATTTAATTCTCAGAATTAAATGCAGAATTTAATTTTCATGAAATCCATTGGGCCCAATCAACTTATTCTCATGGCCCACTAGGCCTTACGGCCAATTGGGCCCCATGGCCCATTGGGCCACACGCCCATTTGGGCCACACACCCATTTGGGCCGCATGGCCCATTTGGCATTGCTAGACTTCATTAAGCTTGCTGATTAAGCCATCGAATTCAATCCGATGCAACCCTTAATTAAATACAGCTCACCATGGTTAACCCGGGGTCAACATGCCAAAAATGAAGATTAGCCCCAATAAGTTCCTGTCATCTCATCAGGCACAATGGCGCTGATAAATTCTCCAAAATAGATCTGAGTTATCCAATAACTCGATCATAAGGCTACTCGATCAATATGAGAACCCGAGTATCAAGTTATGCGACCCTGTAGGTTCTTCTGACGTTGGCAGTGATGAACTCAGTCATCATAAGCAGTGAGTCGCACCTAGCAGTGCATCGCTACTACCCAAGTCTTCGGAATGGATATCAACATCGACATCCCCATCATCGCAAAAAGATACCGATGCATTACAGTCTCTTTGCCAGACTGATATCCGATTGGACAAAGTGTGTCACAACTTTGTTTTCACCCAATCTCATGGTTATGACTAAATCAGGCTTTCACCTAGGTATGGTCATACACTTTCAGTCATGAAACCATGGGGGCCTGTGGATATCAAGCTTCCCTTAGGAAGGGGCAAATCCTATGTCTGTCTGTTGATCTTCTCATATGGGTCGTGACATACCGAATGATAACTATTATAACCTCCCAACTACCGAGAGGTGTTAGGTTGTATCAAAGCATGTCCCTAACCATATAGAAGAGTCAATGACCTCAAGTCAAGGGATTAATGCATCTCCTGTCACTTGTAAGGTTAACTCATGACACCAAGTTAGAGCCTCACAGCGAGTCAGTCTAGTATATCCACCACTGATATACTCATATGCCTGCGTTAACATCTTATGCCTAACCAGCTCATATACCAGTCTAACATGTACTAGAGCTGTCCCTTATCCACTCAGGTATTTGACTGGGGACATATGTTTGAGTGCAAATCCAATTTGTCTCTAGGGACATTATCATGCAAGTACATAGTCGTAGATATAAACATAGCATAATAACGACAATGCCAAAATGATATATAAAATATCAATGTCAAGTAGTATAGGATAGACCAACAACGAGTCTAAGGGCATAAACACAAACAATCTCCCACTTGCACTTAGACTTAGTTGTTGAGAAATCTCAACCCCATGTCCATCGTATGACCATCATGCTTTTTACTACGCAAAAGCCTTGGTCAGTGGGTCTGCCAAATTGTTGTTTGTGTCAACTCTGCATATCTTAATATTACCTCTGTCAATGATCTCTCGGATCAGGTGAAATCTCCTAAGTATGTGTTTAGATTTTTGATGAGACCGTGGTTCCTTTGCCTGTGCTATTGCTCTATTATTGTCACAATAGAGATCAATCAGATCCATAGAAGTTGGAACCACCTGAAGTTCATAAATGAACTTCCGTATCCAAACGACTTCTTTGGCTGCCTCAGAAGCGGCGACATACTCAGCCTCGGTCGTAGAATTAGTTATGGTGGACTGCTTGAAGCTCTTCTATCATACAGCGCCACCATTCATCTTGAACACATAGCCAGCCTATGATCTAAAATCATCAGGGTGAGACTAGAACGATGCGTTAGTGTAGCCCTGAACACTAAGCTCTTCTTGTCCCCCATAGACCAAGAATAAATTCTTAGTTCTTCTCAGATACTTTAGAATGTTCTTAATAGCAACCCAGTGCTACAGACCTAGATTGGATTGGTATCGGCTAGTTATGCTCACAGCATAAGCCACGTCTGGTCTAGCACATAACATCGCATACATGATCGAACATACTGCCGAAGCATAGGGTACTCGACTCATGTCGTCCCTCTCAGCTTGTGTGGTGGGACACTGGCTCTTAGAGAGAATAAAACCATGTCTCACTGGAAGGTATCCTTTCTTGGATTGCTCCAAGTTGAACCTCTCTTGAACCTTATCAATGTAAGCACTCTAACTAAGGGTTATGAGCTTCTTGGATCTATCCTGGTAGATCCTCACACCTAGGATATAGGCGGCCTCCCCTAAGTCTTTCATCTTGAAATACTTCCCCAACCATGTCTTCATAACTTGAAGATTAGGGATGTCATTTCCGATGAGTAATATGTCATCAACATACAAAACCAGAAATGTCACCAAGCTCCCACTAAATTTTCTATACACACAGGCTTCATCTTCGCTCTTGATAAAGCCGTAATATCTTACTGCTTCATTAAATCGAAGATTCCAACTTTGAGATGTTTGCTTTAATCCATAAATATATCACTTTAGCCTGTAGACCTTACTGGCCTCTACAGGATGGATGAAACCATCAGGCTGTGTCATATATACATCCTCTGTCAGCTTCCCATTAAGGAACGCTGTCTTTACATCTATCTGTCATATCTCATAATCGTGATATACAGCTATAGCAAGCAGGATTCGAAAGGATTTGATCATGGCAACTGGTGAGAAGGTTTCATCATAGTCCACCCCGTGGACCTATCTGAATTCTTTAGCCACAAGTCTACCCATATAGGTAACTATGTTGTCATCCATGTCAGTCTTCCTCTTGAAGACCCATTACACCCTATGGGTTTTACCCCATTTGGTAGCTCAACCAAATCCCATACTTGGTTAGCTGACAGGGAATCCATCTCAGATCTCATGGCCTCAAGCCATCTCTCGGAGTCTGGTCCTGTGACCACCTGATCATAGGTCCTGGGTTCATCTTTAATGATGAAGATCTCATGTGTTGGGCCAGCAGTGACCCATATCGCTCAGGTGCAATTGGTACAGGTGGCTCAGGTTCTATCTCACTGTCTTGTGGTTGCACTTGGACCTCGTCCAAGTCAAACTTCCTCCCATTGACATCTTTCATGAGAAATTCTTTCTCTAGAAAGACAACACCCTGAGCAATAAAAACTTTGTTCTCAGTGAAAATATAGAAGTATTATCCTTTTCCTTAGGATACCCCACAAACACGCATTTATCATATCTGGGTTCTAGCTTGCTAGAATCCTGATATTTAACATAAGCCTTACATCCCCAGACTCTGATAAAAGAGATATTCGGGCATCTCCCACTCTATACCTCGTATGGAATCTTGGAGATATTTTTAGATAGAACATTATTCAGTATGAGAGAAGCTGTCTCAAGTGCATAACCCCAGAATAAGGGTGGTAGAGTTACATGACTCATCATAGATCGAACCATGTCCAACAAAGTTCGATTTCTCCTCTCAGACACACCATTCCATTGAGGTGTTCCAAGAGGAGTGAGTTGGGATAGAATCCCACACTCTCTAAGATAGTCAAAGTACTCACCGCTCAGGTACTCTCCATCACAATCTGATCGAAGAGTCTTAATAGATCCACCAAGCTGGTTCTCTACTTCATGTCTAAACTCCTTAAATTTCTCAAATGATTCGGACTTATGTCTCATCAAATAGACATAACAATATCTACTGAAGTCATTAGTAAATGTGATGAAGTAGTTGTACCCTCCCTCTAACTTGTTTAGTGGATGGCCACCACACATCACTATGTATGAGAACCAATAAACCTCTTGCCCTCTCATTATTCTTAGTGAAGGGTGTTTTTGTCATCTTCCCTAATAAACAAGGCTCACAAGTATCAAACTCCTCCAAGGAGGTTGAATTTAGCAATCCATTTGCATGGAGTTGTTGAATGTGATTTTTGTTTATATGGGCTAATCGACAATGCCAAAGGTACGCACCAACTGAACCACTCAGTTTGATCCTTTTATGATATATGTTACAAATAGAGTTATCCGTGTCCAAGACATATAATTCATTGCATAAAGTACCCTTCCCATAAAACACATTTGCAAATAAAAAAGAACAAGGGTCCACTTTTATTTCAAATTTAAATCCTTTCCTTGCCAAACAAGGAATAGATACAATATTTTTGGTAAGGGAAGGTATATAATAGCAATTATTTAACTCTAACTGAAGTCCAGAGGGCAAGGAGTGCGTCAAAAGTCCTACAGCAATAGCAGCAACCTGTGCCCTGTTTCTAACTCGTAGGTCAATCTCTCTAGGCCGCACCGATCTACTTTTCTTGAGCCCCCTGCATATTTGTATAAATATGAGCTTCGCATGTAGTATCCAATACCCATATCATAGATGTAGAAAGGTTGACTTCGGTAACATAAATACCTAAGCCAGAAGACGAAACCTTGCTTCTTTTCTTCTCGTTCTGAAGTTGCTTGTAGTCCCTTCTTTAGTGGCCCTGCTCGCCACAGTGGAAGCACTGCTGTTCTTTTGTCATCCTCACCTTCTTTTTTAGTGCTTTGGTCAGACCTTTGGCACTGCCCTTAGCACGTGCCTTACCCTTCTTCTTCATCTTCTTGGTCGCAGGGACCAAAAGAACATAATTAGGTTTGGTCTTGACCATTTCTCACTCGGTCGTCTGGAGCATATTCAATAGTTCCTCCCTTGTGCACTCAATCCGGTTCATATTGAAATTAATAATAAACGAACTGAAGCTAGAGGGCAGGGACTGCAAAATAAGATCTGTGACCAGCTCGTTATCAATCGTGTGTCCCAATCTCTTGAGATGATCCACATACCCAATGATCTTGAGCACATGGAGTCTCACTGGAGCACCTTCAAATAACTTGCACCGAAAGACTGCTTTGGCAATGTCATATCTCTCAGTCCTAGCCTGAGCCTCGAACATCTGTTTCAAATGTGTTATCATTTGAAATGTGTTCTGGTCCTCATATTGTATCTGAAGTTCAGGTGCTATGGTGGCTAGCATAAGACATGCAACTTCCAAAGAGTCATCTTGATGCTTTTTAAAAGCATCCCTTTCAGCCACTGGGGCTGTAGGTGAAGGAGGCACGGGAAGAGCTTACTCAAGGACATATAATTTCTTCTCGAGCTTGAGGACTATCCTCAAGTTCCGATACCAGTCCATAAAGTTGGATCCAACCAACTTATCCTTCTCAAGAAGGGATCGCAGTGTTAATCCATTATTGTTCTTAGCCATTGATTTATAACAACCAAGAAAATAGATTAGTACTACTTCGAATCATTTATCTGAACTTGCATTAAATGATCATGGCTCCCACTATTTTAACTGAATTGACAACCCACAAAGTAAATCAAAAAATCAGAGATTTCCTAGTGAGATGGGATCCTTATTTCACATAAGCCTTTGTGTCTCACGAGGGTGTGATGAGACACACAAAGTGACTCATGCTTCTTAAGGTGGGCACACCGGCCGATTGCCCATGGTAATTCCCCTTATTGAGATAGTCTAGGCATTTCATGTCTAGCGAGGGTTGGATACAGTATGAAATCTAACCTCTTAATGCTGCCTCTAGAGTTCCATCATGTGGCCACCACATACGAAAAATAAGTGAAGTCTATCCTGACCGTTATGCCTAGGGCCAACAAATTTCCTTGCGAAGGCACGCCCAGGTTAAAACTGGATTGGGGAAACTATTGCCACCACACGCCTTCTAAATATAAGTGGGTGTGTCCCACGAGGGTGAGAAATAATGCACAACACCACTGATCGATAGCTTGACAAGGGCTATGCGTCAGAATGCTATTTCAGACTTAATATTGTTTTGAGGGTTTTTGAGGTCTCAGCCACTTAGTTCTATCTTTTGTCTTACATTACAGGCATGCAATCCTATAGTGATAACAAAATGATAAAACACATCCAGGCATACTTTTACAGATATGGAAAGTAGTAAACAAGCAATGTGTTCATAGCCTAATCAACACATTGAACCTCACATGCCAAAGGATGTTCAATGCTTGACCTAGGTGATAAGCCCCAACAAGACCTAACCTAGCTGCCACTAAGCTTTGTCTTCAAGTGAGAATAGCACACAAACCTTAGAAGCTTCGGCGAAGGCCTTGGTGGCTCCTCCATACATGATGCGCCATCATGCTTGTGCCAAGAGTGATAGCTCACAAACCCTAGGGTTCGGCCATCCCTTACTTGCGCCACCAAGCAAGATGCGCCATCATAGTTGATGGGCCAAGATGCAAGCTCCATGAGGGATGCGCCCCTAATCTTCTTTATGCGTTTACAAAACAAAAGGAAAAAAGCAGCACGTAGGCCTCACACACAGTACATCATAGGCATACAAGGGGCTTGACTATGACCACAATATGATGCACAATCAAGATATCTACTTTATGCTTTTCTATATGCTCATGAAAACATAAAACTTCAGTTTTAGTTTCTCGAAAAATAGGTCTTTCAACCTCAATGTCTCTTCACAAATCTAGGATTTTTCGTTTCTCTCAGGAGTCTACAAGTGGCGCATGCATGCTCCAAGCATGCTTGCCGCCTACCCTTGCAATCCTTAACCTACCAAGGATTAGGACAATTACCATGCCTCATAATCTTGACAAGTCCCACATAGTAGTTATATCCTACATGCATGGGGAGAAATTAATTCTCTCACATATGGGTCTATCCCACCATGTGAAGAAAGCGAAAAACCAAAGAATCAAATAGATGTTAGGAACGAAAAACTTACGATTTTTCCTACTTAGAAAATCCATGCCCACATGCAAATTTTAGAAAAATTTCAGATGGCATGTGAGCATATAATCAAAGCATAAAACATCGTTCAATTCTCACAAGTCCCTATGATACCACTGTTGGAAAACTCTGGGGATTTAAAATTTTAAAACATACACAATGGAAGCAATCCCCAAAATAAGCCGGTCCCAAAAACCCAGAAGATCATGTTATGCGAGAGAATCGATACGGTGAGTAAGAGATGATACCTTAGAGTAATGCAAGGAGATGCGATGTAGGCGCCCCAAGTGTTCGCCCTCTGCAGTCTTGCACATAGCCGAAGCTCGAGTTCTCTTCTTACACACCCGGTGTCAGCCTCAAGAAGAAGATCTACGTCTTTGGGAGTACTCCTCAAGAGCTTGTGCCACCCTCAAAGAGAATGCGCCAAGAGGAGAAGGAGGAAGAGAGAAATCGCTAAGGAGAGGACCTTCCAAATGGAATAGTCTAGGCGCCAACTCCTCTCAACCTTCTCCTTTTATAGAAATCATGGTAATCCTTCACATTCTAAATTAAATTCAGAATTAAATATAGAATTAAATTCTGAATTAAAGTCTCATAATGGTCCTTAATTAAAGTCCCATTATGGCCCCTTAATGACATGACTCTTCAAATTCAGATTTAAATTTAGAATTAAATTCAGAATTAATTACAGAATTAAGTACAACATTTAATTCTTAGAATTAAATGCAGAATTTAATTCCCAATAAATCCATTGAGCCTAGTCAACTTATTCTCATGGCCCACTAGGTCTTACGGTCCATTGGGCCTCACAGCCCATTGGGCCACATGCCCTATTGGGCCACATGCCCTATTGGGCCTCATGGCCCATTTGGCCTTGCTAGACTTCATTAAGCTTGCTGATTAAGCCATCGAACTCAATCTGATGCGACCCTTAATTAAATACAACTAACCGTGGTTAACCTGGGGTCAACATGCCAAAAATGAAGATTAGCCCCAATAAGTTTCTGTCATCTCATCAGGCACAATGGCGTTGATGAATTCTCCCAAATAGATCCGAGTTATCCAATAACTTGAACATAAGGCTACTCTCTCAAAACGAGAACCCGAGTATCAAGTTGTGCGACCCTGTAGGTTCCTCTGACGTTGGCAGTGATGAACTCAGTCATCACAAGCAGTGAGTGGCACCTAGCAGTGCATCGCTGCTACCCAAGTCTTTGGAATAGATATCAACATCAACATCCCCATCATCGCAACAAGATACCGATGCATTACAGTCTCTTTGCCAGACTGGTATCAGATTGAACAAAATGTGTCACCATTTTGTTTTCACCCAATCTCATGGTCATGACTAAATCAGGCTTTCACCTGGGTATGGCCATACACTTTCAGTCATGCAACCATAGAGGGGCCCGTGGATATCAACCTTCCCTCAGGAAGGGGTAAATCCTATGTCTATCCATTGATCTTCTCATATGGGTCGTAACATATCCAATGATAAACCGTTATAACCTCTCAACTATGGGGAGGTGTTATGTTGTATCAAAGCATGTCTCTAACCATATAAAAGAGTCAATGACCTTAAGTCAAGGGATCAATGCATCTCCTGTCACTTGTAAGATTAACTCATGACACCAAGTTAGAGCCTCACAGCGGGTCGGTCCGGTAGATCCACCACTGATATACTCATATGCCTGTATTAGCACTTCATGCTTAACCAGCCCATATACCTATCTCACATGTACCAGAGCCGTCCCTTATCCACTCAGGTACTTGATTGGGGACATATGTTCGAGTACAGATCCAATCTGTCTCCAAGGACATTATCATGCAAGTACGTAGTCACAAATGTAAACATAGCATAATAACGGCAATGCCAAAATAATATATAAAATATCAATGTCAAGTAGTACAGGATAGACCAACAACGGGTCTAAGGGCATAAACACCAACAAGTGCGAGACAGGGTGTGCGGCTTGGGTCCTTACGGAGAAAATATCATAGGCACAGTTTATGCCTATAATTCTTCGACAGTGTAGTTAATGCATCATTAAACAAGCGCATATCCCAAAGTTGCTCACGATGTTTGTTTCATGCAAATTTCTATTAAGTTTCAAACAAATTCAATGGTATATGGCAAAGTTTGATAATAAGTGCAAATGCAAAAATTAAAGAAAATAATTAAGAAAAAATTTCACAAATTCACTAGAATTCACACTAAGGTATCATACATTATTTTCATTGGTTCCATGCAAGTTTAGGTCAAGTTTTAGACAAGTTCGACGATATATGACAAAGTTCGACAATAAAATCGTAAGTTTTAAACAAGTTTCAACGATATATGACAAAGTTCAACAATAAGTGTAAATACAAAAATTAATAGAATAATGAAAAAAAAATTTGACAAATTCACTAGAATTCACACCAATATATCGTACACTATTTCCATTGGTTCCATGCAAGTTTCGCTTAAATTTTAATGATATATGACAAAGTTCGATTGTCAAAAATTATAAGTTTGATGATATATGATAAAGTTCGATGATATATGACGGAACAATGGCACAAACACCGTGAGCAGCTTTGGGATATGCGCTGCATTGAATGGTGGATTAGCTACCGTGCCGAAGGATCTTAGGACATTTTCTCATCCTTATGTGCTCCTTTGCCCACTGAGTCATCGAGTTTGGCTCTTGATTTCTTTTGTAGGTTTCGGCTGAAGCAAGTACTTCTCTTATTCCCCGAGTAGTGCTACAATCTAGAGCAGGAAACGATTAGAAGCTCGTCAACCTTCTTACATAACGGTTGTTGTATTCAAGTGACTGTAGCAGCTTTCTAAGAGATTTGGTAAGCTACTATGTAGTTATAATTGTCTTAGTACTGTAGTAACATTGTAAAATTTTCTGGTTAATTTTGAAAAACAGAGATAGACATAAAATTCATAAGGTATAAATAGAAATTACACATAATTAATGTTTATATATTATCATTCATTTTTTTTTTGGAAAACAAACTCAAAAAGCTTATAAATATAATCTAAACTAATTTCATGCCATCATTATGACCAAATTGATTTTAAAGCCTCTTCATAGGTATTGAATTTCAAGAGCTCTACACCCTTGATTCGTTTGCTTAACTATATCTGAATTATTAACTTCGTAAAAAATCTCATCTGAAATTGATGTTGCTCTGATATAATTATGTAGAGCCATTCACACAACTATTATTTTGACTTTGCTGAGAGAGGATTTGATGGCGACAAGTAGAGCCACATAGAGGTGAGTGTCCCCACTTCTTGAAATTAATTTAATTTATATACATATTTATATTGTTACATGTATATAAATTTTGATTTGCCCCTACTAAAAAAAGTTAATCTTTCTAATATTCTCCACACATGCTTATTACCCTCACATACCTTTGGGTCTCGGATCTGCTAGTGATGGTGGCATATCATGCAAAATATTCTATCATTTTTGCCAAACACCAAAACTTCTCTTTATACAACATCAGAGAGATCAATGCACCTCGTTACTAACTTCTTTGATACCTTGTGGTGGTCTACCTCACTAAAAATTTGGTAGATGATATTTAACTCCTCAGTATGGCCCAAAATACCTAGGCATTTGTGAATAACCATCATAGACTAAATAATATTTAACCATTAAATCAATTTATAATCATAGAATATGAAATATAAAAAAAATTATATTATATGCTATTAAATATGAATCTATACGGGAGGGTTTGGAAAGGTCGAATTGAGTGTATTTACTTCTTTCATAAGGATACAATTATCGTTTGCAGTTCTCTTATAACCAGTGAGGGCATACATAAATTGCATATCAAAACTACAAACAATCATAATGTTTTGCATTGGTTAACCTTTTTGTCTAATGTAACACACTTGATCATGAATGATTGTAATGAAATAGTAATTTAGATTACTTAATTAAATTTAGAAAAACTTACCTTGAAATGAGGGATATAATGTATATCATTTAAAATTTATAATGAAATATCTTTAAACACTTGATTAGTGGGGTGATTAAATATTTGCAAGTGTGCATATCTATTTTAACACGACATGAAATATCCGTCTAATAGTTTTACTAGAACATTAAAAATATTTTTGCAATATCCTATTTGATACACCTTGGTCTAATGTATAAATAAATATTCCAACTTTCTTGACCAGAATATATATTTCCAAATGCATATAGTCCATAAGAATTCTTCAATGTACTACATAACTATAAATATATATTCTAATTTGATGCAACATCCTATTTGATATACATTGGGCTAATGTATGAATAAATATTCCAACTTTCTTGACCACGAACATAGTTTTATATGTATGTAGTCCATATGAATTCTTCAAGGTACTACATAACTGTAAAAAAGAAAATGCATTTTTAGCATTGTTTTACATCATTCGAGGTAGCCGTGTAAAATTTCTCCTATCCAATTCGACCCTGTGTTATCATATACCATACAGGGCTCCTTATATATAAGGAGTCAGCACATGTCATACAGTTTCAATAATCATCTTTATTACCATCAACTTCTTCATATACATTACCATCATTATGTTACGGGCCCATTAGTGTTAGTAGGTTATTAATAAGTAGATCCGGGTTGGCTTGTCATACCCGGTCCACTAAGTAGTAAGAATCTATAAATAAGGGCCTTAGAGTTGTCTTAGGGTTTATCTAGTGTCTTGTTATTTTCCACTTTGGCGTGCTTAGCACGATAGTTCCTATCAATTGGTCCGACCTGCCGGATCGATTGTCGGGGAACCGGTGGTCCGGCGACGGATAAAGGCGGAAGGAGTTTCCGTTGTCGGTATTAGATCTATACGGCAGATCTAGTATCGTTCATCAAGTCGTTACAGAAACCCTAGGGGAAGTCAACTAGAACCCTAGAGAGGAGTCTATTCCACGCGGCACTGTTCATCGATACCAGCGTCGGTGTTGTCTAGGGCTTGTGAGCATCGACCAGCGGCGTTTCATCTTAGGCGGATCTAGTTTCTCCTCAGGCGGCTTTCTCTCCAGCGATGCGTGAGCAGTGAATCAGGCGGAATCGAAGACACAAATTGCGGCGGGTTTCGAGCGAAGTGGAGGAGGTTTCGGCGGCTGAGTCTTATCTTCAGATATGTCACCGACAACGAGCTGCTGCGCCGCCGTTATTAAAATAATCGAAATGGATTATATATTATTTTAATTAACTATTTGATCCAAAGGATCTGTCGCCGACAACGAGCTGCTATGCTTTATCTATTCGATCCAAAAAAAAGTGGGGAATGCACATTTGCTTGAAATATTTCCCAAATAACTGTTTTACTTCTTTGAGCACGCATAGATCCTTTGATTATACTCCTACGAAAATCCGGTTGTTGCGAGTAACGTATCAAAGCCACCTCCTCCTCTGGATCAATATTATTAACATTAGTATTGCTATTATCATTCTTATCAGTATAAACCACCACCCGTTTGGCTTTTCTTGAACGAATTTCATGATCTTCCTTGAGTTGTTCTTCATTTTCTTCATCCTGTTCTTCTAATTCATCTGTCAATTTGTATGACCATCGAGGAATCTTTTTAATGATTTCTTCTTCAATAGATTTATTTATAGTTCTTGTTTGATCATTTGGATTGGTTGTAATTATATCGAAGACATATTTCAAAGATTTTGCTTTACTTTCTGAATTCATTTTTCTTTCTTCTTCCAATGAAGAAGATTTTTTCAAATGAAAACTAGGTACAGATTTAAAAGAGAATTCATCGATTGACGTTAAGGAATTTACAATATAATTCAACGGTGATTTTTCATTAAGGGGATTCTTTTCGTGTTCGAATTCTCGGGAATTATGAAAAATAGAAAAGAGCCCATGAATTTTATTTATCCAAAAGATTTCTGTGGAATCTTTTGTATCTGTAGAAGTAATTAAATCATTCATGATTATAATATGTGAATAGAATTTTTTTATTGTTCCACGATATGGTCCGTTCAAAAAAGGATCATATGCTTTTGGCAAGTATTTTTGTTCATTTTCATCATTGCATAATCTGGTCTGTTTTTCGAATATATCTGGAGTAATAGATATTTTTTCTTTTTCTAGGGTTTTTATTCGACTTATTAATTCATTGCTCAAGTTATACTTTTTTTGCTCATTGGCGGAAACCCAATGATTATATAAGTTTTCCTAGTTTTCATGGGAAAATTTTTTTGCCGTGTACAAAGACATTTTGCGTTGTATCATTTCTAAAAAAATTGATAAACTAGGTGGATATGTAAAAGATATTATTTGTTTTCCATCACTTGAACATTTATAAAAAAAATATTGTGATATTTCATTTCGTTCACTATTTTCTTTTCGATTATTTTGTATATATCGAAATGGATGATTCCACCGCTTATAATCGAAAAGATAGTGTAAATTAAAATAGAATATATATTATTTTAGAATCTCTCAGCTGTTACCAGCGAGAATCGTGCAAGAGCACGCCAAAGTAGAAAATAACAAGACACTAGACAAACCTAACACAACTCTAAGGCCCTTATTTATAGACTTCACTACTAAGCAGACCCGGGTATGACAAACCAACCCTACCCGCTTACTAATAATCCCTACTACTAAGATAATGGGCTTGTAACAATGGACCCGTAACAATGGGCCCGTAACACATTACTAGTAAACAGGAACATCATCCATATCTAAAAATACTTTATTAAATACATTACCATAACACACTAAGCCATTTAGAATGTAATTGAACATCAACTTTATTAAATACTTCTCCTCTTAATCAAGTAGACACTTGCGCAAGTTGTCAACTTACAATCTAGTGTCACGGGGTGGTTATTGCTCTAGAGAAGAAAGATGAAAGTTCTCTTTCAATAGTTTATATATTGGCAAGGGAGAATGATCTGTGAGGGACAATGTTATATATAAGTAGCTAGTCAATTTGGATTAGTGAATCTTCCATCCATGACTCCAAGATTTCTTGATACTCGTACTCAGTGGCTAGCCACGTTCACCATAGTGTGGGCAAATGCTCCCACTAAATTAGAATAATTCTATTTATATACATATATTTAAAATATCATATTGATATATATGCTAATATTTGCCCCCACTCATTATTGATATTATGTTCTTTGCCCTCTCTTAAATTGCCATTTTCCCCTTCTCACTCTAATTTTTATTATATTAGACTTAATATATTTATATTATTATATTATTTTTTTTATATTGCCCTCACATACCCTTGGGTCCTAGATCCGCCACTGCTCGTACTAGTTAATTTTCTTAATAGTCATGGCATGAAACAGGTTAAGTCGCAAGTGAAAGAAATATGTGACTATGTTTTCACATAATATGCTGGCCATAATATGCTGACACTAATTGCCTGATTCCATTGAAAAATCTTCATGTTGCAGTATTACGTGTCTACAAGTAAGCATCATAATCTTTTTGCTACTTGTACTGTTGAAAACTTCTCTCTTACTAATACTACAATGTTAATCCCAAACTGCAGTTCTCTGAACACGAATCTCCTTGGCCCTCGTAAGGAACCTCCATCCGAGTTGGTTATTGAAAGCAAAAAAAATGAATGTTCTTTAATATCTCTTCTACCTGCTAAATCATTCTACAGATGAATTGCTAAAAGAGCTACCCTAATGTTAGGGGTCAAAACTTTCTTAAGATTTTGTTACGTTGAATGCAGCAAGAGTATATATTGAGCTATATATCTAGTTTGTTAGAATGGAAGATGTTTGAAACTTGTTGGTGATATGATCCAGAGGCACATTATAATTGGCTTCAGCTAAAAACAACAGAATCATGTGGGCTTGTCAATGTGCAGTTTTGAGTTTTAAGCTTTGCATAGTAAGATGCAGTTCAACTTGTCCTATTTCTGAGAATGAAGGCAGAATGAAGGCCACGATGCAGGAAGATAGGAATCTGGCTTGTAGGGGTCTGGTCTAGGAATGCTCTGCTCCTTACTGCCAATAAATAGGACAGCATTGCATTCACTCGTAGGCCGCATATATCTGTACATGATTCATCTGTCCTCCTACCTTATTTAACAAAAGCAGGAGCCCGCTTGAAGATGTCCATGTCAACATATGTATTGCAAAGAGTTTGCAACAACATCAGCTGCTCTCATGAGTTAATGAATTGAAAATACTAGAGAATTTTATAAATTATTATAATCTGAGACTAAATCTGAGTATCGCAACATATGTTTTGAGAAGGAAGATATCAGAGTTTTTTTCTTGTTGATATGTGTTTTTTCTTGTTGCATAATTGGCCACTAACAAAGATATCAACGTTTATTTATGACGCAAATAACGAAAATTATGACACAATATCCATCCACCATTTATTGTATAATAAATAGATCAGCTAATAGACACTATATCGAACGTGCTTGCTGTATCACCCAACTAATCATCATTAAATGCATTCGTACATAAGGGATGGTGAAGTGGTAGTTGAACAAATTAATGCCAATTGCGAGCAACCAATCAAATCTAACTACCCAAAATCTTTTGATTAGTAAACCCGTTGTGGGAAAAAAAAGTCGGGATACTTCATGTTAGCATCTGAAGAAGGATTTTGATTTAAGAGTTTAAATAGATTTAAAAAAATAAAAATATTATGATAATCTACTCATCGAGATCTATCAAGATGAGATCTATCAAGTATGATTCTAAGTTAGCTTCAGGCTCCACCTTTGTTAGCTCACTGTCCGCCTCTAAGCATGATTCAAGTTTCATAAGAATGGAATGACCCACGTGTTGTGATGTGTCCGATTCGTGTGCTTATCAATCACTCTTTAAGTGGTGCTCCTTTGGTTCTTATTTTTGTGATGATTTTTATTTAAAATTTTTTTTTTTAATAATAAAGGTATAAATTAGGCGTGTTACATTAGGTTCTAGCTATGAAATGAAGAAAGTGGTGTTTGTGGTCTGCCCACTAGTCCACATGTCACGCATGTGTTTGAAGGCAGGTACGAATAAATGATTAATTTTTAATAATAATTATTAGTCATAAAATTTTATTTTTTAAAAAATAAAATTTTTATTATTTACATCAATATTAATAAATAGTTGCTTACTAGCCAAGAAAAAAATTTCATAGGCAATGTCATTGTTGCATTAATATTAAGAATTAGATTCATTATATTTTTTATCTTTTTCACTATGAATTTTATTTAATAAAATATAACCTAAGGTCCTACAATAATCTTAACATAGTAAAATCTTAAAGCAGTAATCAAGAGTCTTGATGCGATAAAATCTTAACGTAGGCAATGTCTGACAAGAGTCCGACATAAGTAGGGATGTCAACGAGTCGGGTATCCGCCCTTTTTGGCCAAACCCGAACCCGACCCGACCCAAACCCAAACCCAGTTAAACCCGAGTCGGGTATTAAAACGGGTACCCGTTTAAATTAAAATATTTATTATTAAATTATTTTTAAAAAATATAATTATAAAAAAATAATAATAATAATAATAAATATACTTATAAAAAACTATGTTATTATATAAATATATATATATATATATATTTTTTATTATTATATATAATCGAGTATCGGGTACCCGCGGGTATCTATGGGAGTAAACTTGAACCCGACCCGATTAGCTAATCGGGTATTCGAACCCGCTATAAACGAGTCGGGTCGGTCAGGTACCCGCGAAGTCAGGTACCCATTAACATCCGTAGACATAAGACGAGTGTAGGCTAGAGATAAAACTTTCCCCATCTGTATTAATTATGTATGCACATAGACGCATATATGCGGTCTATTTCCCGCTCAGCCGATCTGTGCCAACTACCGTATAAGACCTCAGCAGGTGGAGCAATTAATTGCGCGCCAAAAAAAAATCCTTATATGGACCGTATTGCGCATCACACATCGTTATGCGCGCGTTCGCATACATGCGAAGCATATATATATAGACTTACACGGCTACTACACCTGCCATAATTGTTTAGTCAGGTGATCAAATAAAGAAAATACGAGAGAAATACGAGAGAGCGGAGGAGATGGTGAAAGCGCAGCCGAAGAAAGCAGCGGCGGCGGCGGCGGCGGCGGCGGCGCTGAACCGAGGAGCTTGGACTCCGGAGGAGGACAAGGCGGCGGCGCTGAACCGAGGAGCTTGGACTCCGGAGGAGGACAAGAAGCTGGTGGACTACGTCCGCCACCACGGACATCACAACTGGAGAACCCTCCCCGAGAAAGCTGGTATTAAAGATAACTTTATCTAACTAATTAATTATTTTAAATTGTCGAATCTTTTAATTGTGACATTTGCGCCATTTGATGGAAAATATTATCGAAAACAAAGATTTAGCCATATAAGCCAGTGGAGCGTTTTACTTTCGCTTGGCAATTCCAACTGTGAAATTCATGAAGCCTATGCCATTTGTACTTTGTAAAGTAAAGGACTAGTCTGTGGACTCATGAGTTTGAGGCATTATGATTTCGGGACAAGTTCTAAGTCCTGTTTGAATTCGATAATAATTGCCTTATAATTGTACTTTATATGTCTACCAAATATTATTTTTTATAATTGCTTTATAATTGAAGTAAGCTTAATTTAAGTTTGATCCTTTATATAATTCTGAATTGGAAAAATATTCCTTTTAATATATAAAATGTGAGATCAAATAGAACACTAAAAAAATATTCTATAATTAAACGTTATCTTAGCTACTGATTGTAACTACTCGCCCATTTTAACTCTTAAGCATACATAATTAGAAACAATTTTGGCATTCTCAAAAAAATAAATGGAGCAAATTGTAAAAATTATTCTTTGGGAGACGTTTCTATCTTTTCTAAGGTAATTTAATTAATTATATAATTGTATACACACATGCATGACTTGCTTTATAATATATTATTTTAAAATATTTCAGGGCTAAAAAGATGTGGCAAAAGTTGTAGACTACGCTGGCTCAACTATCTAAAGCCGAACATCAAGAGAGGCAGCATAACGAAGGATGAAGAGGATCTTATAATTCGAATGCATAATCTTCTTGGGAATAAGTACTACACAATATATGTACTCATAATTTAAATATACTAATTATTATGCTAAAAGGACAATTTAGTACATGATAGACCCTCAAATAGTAGATCTAATACCAAAATATTCATCTAGGTAGTCCAACTTAATATAATATTAGATGAAACTTTTATTAAGAGCCTCATCCTCCCTCTTACTTCTTTTAGTTTGCCTAAACGATAGGTTCTATAAACTTTATGTCATATTGCATACCTATTTTGATATGAACAAGATAAATAGTATCCAATTTTATTTTTATTTATAAAATTTAAACTTATTTATTAGAAATACCCATAAAACTAGCATATCTCTTAAATTTATTTAATACAACTACAGTTAATGAGTTAGCTAATGTAATCTCACTATTGAATGACTTAATGGGCACCAAATGATTTTGAGCTCATTCATTAAATACTCAATAAGTCTTAATTTGTAAGAGCATTTGTTGTTTTTTTTTTAATATAAAAATGGCATTATCACAAAATATACTAACATGTAAAACAAAAGGTATAATTTTATGCCGTACCAAGAACTTTAATATCCACATAGCTCATAAATATTCCTTAAATTATATAATAAATTTATTATCCATCATTAAAGAAGTTGTGACGTTATGTTTCAAACTCTTTTAAAATACCATGGATAAATTTAACGCTATATACAATATTAAATAGAAGATGTGAAACCCTAAATTATTGTATCAATGACAAAAGATGTAGGAACCCTAGATTACTATATGAAGAAAATATTAGATATACAATAATGGTTGACTTGTGACCTTTTGTAATTGGGGGCATGTAGGTGGTCGCTAATCACACGAAGATTGCCTGGCCGAACAGATAATGAGATAAAGAACTACTGGAATTCTCACTTGAGCAGAAGGGCTCTCTCCACCGATGACCTCAACCGCAAGCTCTTCATCAACACTAATTTTTCTAACCAACCTCTCCAGGTCAATGACACTACCGCCGCCGCTGCTCCTGCGCGCCCTCTCCCAATTCGCCTTGCGCCGAGGCAGAAATGTCCTGATCGCTGCGGAGCCCTAGCCGCAACGACAATGGCGCATGAGAATGGTGTTATAGTTCCAGCATCAGCGACATTGGCGGCAGGTTGGTCCGACGGAATTAGCCCAATGATGCAATTGTTGACGCCCGAGCTGATTGACACCAACAAGGAGTTCGATGGAATGGTGCAGCAGCTTGATTGGGCCGATCACATCGACCGACAGACTAGTGCCAGTGATGATGTGGCTATCGGAGCACAGGAGAAAGATGGCGGGGGAACTTGGTCATCAGATGGGCTTAGCACGTGGCCGAGTGTGTGGGAATTCTATGACCTAGACAAGGTCATCAACTATGAGATGGGGGATGAACTTGCTCTTTAGCTTCTACTATAGCATGTGACGCCGAGGAGAATTAAGTAGCAATATATCTAGTTTTACGATGATCTATTGGGTTGTTTGCTATGGTGATCGCTAATATACTATCTTAGTATATTTTTGTTGTTTCATCTTGTTCCTCTCCAATGTCTTCAAATATACTTGGTCAATCGCTACCACAAGCGAGCTCAAGCTTGCCAATCACCGAACACATATGAGCTCATGTGTAGCACGTGATTTCATCTTCTCTTCTCTCCTCCTTTCCTTTCCCTTTTCCTTCTTTTCCTCTTTTTTCTTTCTTCCCTCCTACTATACACTCATACTAAACACAACGTCAAGGAAAATGCATTAACCCTTTTTTATCATGTTTCTATAATAATTAAGCTTTAATTTATGCATAAATAATTTTTTTTAATTGCACGTAAGTTCAATGTTCCAATCATAAAGACAAGGATTTATATACAAATACACAACTAGAGTTTTAGGTATCTACTAGAATAGGCCGAAAGCTTTTCACTAATTAACGAAATCATATATTAACATTGAATAATCAAAAGTAAGTCCTTTGGATATTAAACCTTTCTGTTGAACAAAGACTTGTTTACTTAGGGGAAAAGTTAGAAAGAAAGAAAAGAAAGTAGAAAGAAAGGAGTAAAGACTTGTTTATTTATGTGGACGAATAGTTTAAGAGGGAAAGTAAGAAGAAAACTTAGGCATTAATCCCTCCATTCGGGCGGAAAGCTGAAACTATACCCTAACTTCACTAACTTCACATCTCGTGTTTCACTGCACTGCTGCTTGTCCTTGCTCACTGCGAACTTTTCTCGATAACTCGTCCTCACCGTCGTTGCTCGAGTTTGCCACCACTACTTGTCCTCATCACCATTGCTTGTATTTAATATTTAATAATTCTATGATATTAAAGTATTTATGTAATATGAGGGGAAAAAATAAAAATTGAGGCGTATATATCAATCCTTTAAACTTTCTTTCTTTCTAAGTAAATACAAGGAAGGAAAACCTATAACACATTTTATCCATCTATTTTTTTTTCTTTATTCCTTTTTTTCTACACTTTTCATCCATCCAAATAAACACAATATTAAAAAAAAAAACTTAGCCAAGACTTCAAGTCACCATTAGTGATGGTCATCAATCAGGCTACACTTTTTATGATGTTTTTGCTTCATGGTTTAGACAAGGCAATGGAGTTTTGTGATAGCTTCTAAATTAATCCTATATTTCCCAACCTTAGGGTTTCAAGGCTTTGGAGGTCTGTACAGTGAAACTTTAGTCCTGAAGAGAGTAAGGTGCTCTTTTTAACGTAATATTATATATATATATATATATATATATATATATATATATATATATATATATATATATAACCCCTTTTGTCACTATTGATGACATGCATATATATATGATATATTGTGGTTTAATTTTACTATTATTTTAGAGTAAAATGTATGTTTCGTCTCATTTATTTGCCCAAATACTTTGTATAATTTATGGCACTGATAAAAATGACATAGAGGAAAGAATCCAAGATGAATCTGAGAATTTTGTAGAGTTAGAACAATCATTAGTCATGACTCCTGATGACGATTTAACTTCTTCAAATTGGATGATTTTGAAAATTCTAAATACTCCATTAACCTTTCCTCAACACTTTACAAGCCATCCAGTCCCCTCTCACATAACATAGTGCCTTTCAACACATATACTTGGGACACATTTGAAGAAAATTTTGAACTTTTGGAGACTTGTGAGAAGAAGATGATGAATTTAAGGATTCTCAAGTAAGAACTAGCGAGATAGATGGGAATGAATTTGATAGTGTTATGATATAATACCTCATTAAGGAGAAAGATGAGGAAGAGGATCTTGTGCATATTCTATCACCACCACCATATGAACCATCAATTCCTTTTCTCCAAAAAAAAACCATTAGAGATTTGCATGATAGATGGTAAAGAGGATAATGATGATGAAGTAGCTAAAATATTATTTGATTCAAATCCAACCACAGGTACCCAAAAAATGATAACACATGAGGCACATGATCATATTGACATTGAGGTAAGAGAAAAACCAAATGTGAGATTTGAAAATTTCTTGATCAATTTAAGGTATGAATTTTTTCATCTTAATTTCAGTCTTCTTCCAATTGCTGACATAAATATAAAGGAAGAATGCAAGATATTACTTTTGGATAAATGCAGAAAAATTATTAGGTATTCTTTGCATAACTTTAATTTTTATTTTTGTATGCATGTACTGGCCACTACGACATGGATCCACCTGTTTAACTGAATATATACTTTGGTGGGCACATTCTTGAGACAGAGGAAAAGAAGAAGATTATATGCTCTCTACACTGATTCACCAACTCCGCCATGACATGAAGCTATGGTCAAGTTAATGACCTTAAACAAGCGTTTTTTGGGAGGCAACCCAAATTTTTTTACTTTTATTACTCTTAGTTTTAGTTTTTGATTTTTATTAATTTTTTAGAAATTTATGCAGCATGATTTGATGAATTTTTATTGATGAAAATTTTTTTAATAAGTTATTTTATGTGCAGAAAATTTTTAGAAAATTTTTACTTAAAGAATAGTTTTTGATTTTCTTGTTGACATGTGTTTTTTCTTGTTGCATAATTGGCCACTAACAAAAATATCAAAGTTTATTTATGACGCAAATAATGGAAATTTATGACACAACATCCATCCAACATTTATTTCATAATAAATAGATCAACTAATAGACACTATATCAAACGTGCTTGCTGTATCACCCAACTAATCATCATTAAATGGATTCATACAATTACATTGATGTATGTGACCCTAGATGATCAAAATCTCGTACCAATTACTCATTGACTTTAGATTTTTCTTGGTCAAAATAATCAATTGACTCTCTTCTGTTTAGATAATACATCTCTATTTTACATTATATTTACGGGTGCGTTTCTGAACTAGGATAAGGTACATAATTTTATTAAGTAGAATACCTTTCACCAATTTTAAAATAAAAATACATTTTAATCATATAAAAATATATGATAACTATATTAACTCCCATCAATCTAAGTAAATAACATTCTATATAATTAAGCCATGTTGTGTTATTAAGTCTAAATTTGTAGATAAACCGGAATGAAGCTTCTAATAATGAAATATATCTAAAAATAAAGAACATTAATTGGCCTCTCGCACCTAAGTCTAGTACCTTTATTCTATTACCGTGACATGTTCATTAGAAAAGTCAAATATAAAATTAATTATGGACGACATTCGTATATAAAAGATGGTGACGTGGTAGTTGGACAAATTAATGCCAATTGCTAACAGCCAAGTGCTCAGTTCCTTTCTTATGGTATTGCAGCGAACAGAAATCAAGAAACTGAGATATTCAGTAATTCAGTTACTCAGTTCTAAATCATAAATTAACTATTTTTCTAAAAAATAAGGGTAAAACTATTTTTCTAGCCCATACTTACTTATGCTCAATAATTCTTATATATAATAATAATTTTTTAACAGTATAACTTATAATATTTTTAATAAATATTTTAATTATAATTAACTATAAATTTAATCATATAATTTTTATCTCAGTAATTTTTTAATAAAAAATTATTTATTATAAATAGAATAACTTAATCATAAATTGTGCATCTAAACACCCTCAAATTTCTTCAATTAGTATCTTTTTAACTAGCACTTTTTCAATCAACAAAAGTTAAAAACAAAAGCTGGCCAAACGGCCTAAATCTAACTACCCAAAATCTTTTGATTAGATTCCCATATATATGAACTAAACCCGCTAGGGTTCCTATTTCGGATTTTATTGCTCGGAATGATTTAAATAGCCCGATTTGAATAGTAATTTATGTATTATATAATTTGTAAAAAATGACCAAAAATTTTAGCCGACGATTAATTTGTTTTATATTATTTTTTAATAGTAGTTGGATTATGCTTGTTTAATTCTTTGCTCAATTTTAATTTTAGAATATTAAAATTCCTAAAAAGGTAACAACAAAATAAATTAAAATATTATTATATATTTATAAATTTTAACATTAACTAACTGATATAACTAAGCGAGCAATATATCCGAAAAAAAAAGATAAATTTAGAAGAATATAGTCCAAATAGTATATAAGAAAAACCCAAAATCACTTATAGCTTCTATGCAGGGAGATCTAGAAGTGATGCTTAAATTGGGACGAGTCACTTTAGCCTATTGGAACTTTTTAGGAGCATTTAATTAATTAAACTCAAGTTGATCGAGACACACACGAGGCATGCCAGGTTGATAATTTTTTTTATTTTTTCCAAAATACTTATTCTTATGGCAATCAATAAATTATAATTACAATTATTTATTCGGTTTTAATTATAGCCATTAGCCTCCATATTTAGAGTTAGGTGCATGAAAAAAAATTTATTAATAGTATTTTTATTTTACCTTCTTATTCTTAGTCATTGCAACTCCACAATATAAGTAAAGGCAAGACCGTTTCTAGAATACATTGTGCATCCGATTTATCTCTAATTCTTTGCTCTCTCTAGTTCTTTTTCGCCTGTTTGATGTTAAAAGTGGTTGTGACATGTTTTACACTAACGCACCGACAATACTGGCACCATTTATTATGTGTGTGTTTGGTATAGATGGAACTTTTAGCTTCTGCTGATTGACAAGTGCTGATTGAAAAATAACTGGCTGGAAAAGCTAAATGATGTGTTAAATTAGTACAGAAGTTGACAGCCAAACAGGCCAGCTTTTCAAAAATAATTTTTGCAGTCAGCAAAAGTAGCCTAGAAGCTATACCAAACGCACTCTATATCTTGTAACAAAATGCATGAGAAGCCTCGGCGTCCGTGTTAGGACTGATCCATCATCGCGTCAAATTTTATTTTTTAAAAAATAAATATTTTTATTATTTGCATTAATATTAATAAATATAGTTGCTCGTTAGACGATTGTTGCTTTAAAATTTGTATTACTTCTTTTTACTTTACGATTCACACAATAATCTTAACGTAGAAAAATCTTAAAGCAATAATCAAGAATCTTGATGCGACCCTGAAGAAAATTTCTTGGCAATGTCTGACAAGAGTCCGACATAAGACGAGTGTAGGCTAGAGATAAAACTTTCCCATCTGTATTAATTATGTATGCACATAGACGCATATATGCGGTCTGTTTCCCGCTCAGCCGATCTGTGCCAACTACCGTATAAGACCTCAGCAGGTGGAGCAATTAATTGCGCGCCCAAAAAAAAATCCAGATATGGACCGTATTGCTCATCACACATCGTTTAGTCAGGTGATCAAATAAAGAAAATACGAGAGGGCGGAGGAGATGGTGAAAGCGCAGCCGAAGAAAGCAGCGGCAGCGGCGGCGGCACTGAACCGAGGAGCTTGGACTCCGGAGGAGGACAAGAAGCTGGTGGACTACGTCCGCCACCACGGACATCACAACTGGAGAACCCTCCCCGAGAAAGCTGGTATTAAAGATAACTTTATCTAACTAATTAATTATTTTAAATTGTCGAATCTTTTAATTGTGACATTTGCGCCATTTGATGGAAAATATTATCGAAAACTAAGATTTAGCCATATAAGCCAGTGGAGCGTTTTACTTTCGCTTGGCAATTCCAACTGTGAAATTCATGAAGCCTATGCCATTTGTACTTTGTAAAGTAAAGGACTAGTCTGTGGACTCATGAGTTTGAGGCATTATGATTTCGGGACAAGTTCTAAGTCCTGTTTGAATTCGTTATTAATTGCCTTATAATTGTACTTTATTTGTCTACCAAATATTATTTTTTATAATTGCTTTATAATTGAAGTAAGCTTAATTTAAGTTTAATCCTTTATATAATTCTACATAGGAAAAATATTCCTTTTAATATATAAAATGTGAGATCAAATAGAACACTAAAAAAATATTCTATAATTAAACGTTATCTTAGTTACTGATTGTAACTACTCGCCCATTTTAATTCTTAAGCATACATAATTAGAAACAATTTTGGCATTCTCAAAAAAATAAATGGAGCAAATTGTAAAAATTATTCTTTGGGAGACGTTTCTATCTTTTCTAAGGTAATTTAATTAATTAATTAATTATATACACACATGCATGACTTGGTTTATAATATATTATTTTAAAACATTTCAGGGCTCAAAAGATGTGGTAAAAGTTGTAGACTATGCTGGCTCAACTATCTAAGGCCGAATATCAAGAGAAGCAACATAACGGAGGACGAAGAGGATCTTATAATTTGAATGCACAATCTTCTTGGGAATAAGTACTATACAATATATGTACTCATAATTTAAATGTACTAATTACTATGCTAAAAGGACAATTTAGTACATGATAGACCTTCAAATAGTAGATCTAATACCAAAATATTCATCTAGGTAGTCCAACTTAATATAATATTAGATGAAACTTTTATTAAGAGCCTCATCCTCCCTCTTACTGTCTTTTAGTTTGCCTAACTGATAGGTTCTATAAACATTATGTCACATTGCATACCTATTTTGATATGAACAAGATGAATAGTATCCAATTTTATTTATAAAATTTATACTTATTTATTAGAAATACCCATAAAAACTAGCATATCCCTTAAATTTATTTAATACAACTATAGTTAATGAGTTAGCTAATGCAATCTCACTATTGAATGACTTAAAGGGCACCAAATAATTTTGAGCTCATTCATTAAATACTCAATAATTCTTAATTTGTAAGAGCATTTGTTGTTTTTTTTAATATAAAAATGGCATTATCACAAAATATACTAAGATGTATAACAAAAGCTATAATTTTATGCCCTACCAAGAACTTTAATATCCACATACCTCATAAATATTCCTTAGATTATATAATAAATTTATTTTCCATCATCAAATAATTAGTGATGTTATGCTTCACACTATTTTAAAATGCCATGGATAAATTTAATGGTATATACAATATTAAATAGAAGATGTGAAACCCTAAATTATTGTATCAATGACAAAATATGTAGGAACCCAAGATTACTATATGAAGAAAATATTAGATACACAATAATGGTTGACTTGTGACCTTGTGTAATTGGGGGCATGCAGGTGGTCGCTGATCACATGAAGATTGCCTGGCCGGACAGATAATGAGATAAAGAATTACTGGAATTCTCACTTGAGCAGAAGGGCTCTCTCCACCGATGACCTCAACCACAAGCTCTTCATCAACCCTAATTTTTCTAACCACCTCTCCAGGTCAATGAGACTACCACCGCCGCTGCTCCTGCGTGCCCTCTCCCAATTCGCCTTGTGCTGAGGAAGAAATGTCCTAATCACTGTGCAGCCCTAGCCGCAACGACGATGGCGCAGGAGAATGGTGTTATAGTTCTAGCATCAGCAACATTGGCGGCAGGTTGGTCCGGCAGAATTAGCCCAATGATGCAATTGTCAACGCCCGAGCTGATTGACACCTACAAGGAGTTCGATGGAATGGCACAGCTGCTCGACTGGGCCGATCATATCGACCGACAGACTAGTGCCGGCGATGATGTGGCTATCGGAGCACAGGAGGAAGACGGCGGGGAATCTTCGTCATCAGATGGGCTTGGCGCGTGGCCGAGTGCGTGGGAATTCTATGACCTGGACAAGGTCATCGACTATGAGATGGGGGATGAACATGCTCCTTAGCTTCTACTATAGCATGTGAGGCCGAAGAGAATTAAGTAGCAATATATCTTGTTGTTTCATCTTGTTCCTCTCCAATGTCTTCAAATATACTTGGTCAATCGCTTTCACAAGCGAGCTCAAGCATGCCAATCACCGAACACATGTGAGCTCACGTGTAGCACGTGATTTCATCTTCTCTTCTCCCTCCTTTCCTTTCCCTTTTCCTTCCTTTCCTCTTTTTCCTTTCTTCCCTCATACTATACACTCATACTAAACACGGTGCCAAGGAAAATGCATTAACTCTTTTTAATCACATTTTCTATAATAATTAAGCTTTAATTTATGCATAAATAATTTTTTTAATTGCACGTAAGTTCAATATTTCAGTCATAAAGACAAGGATTTATATACAAATACACAGCTAGAGTTTTAGCTACCTACTAGAATAGGCCGAAAGCTTTTCACTAATTAACGAAATCATATATTGACATTGAATAATCAAAAGTAAGTCCTCTGGATATTAAACCTTTCTATTGAACAAAGGACTTCTTTACTTAGGGAAAAGTTAGAAGGAAAGAAGAGAAAATAGAAAAAAAAGAGTAAAGACTTGTTTATTTGGGTGGACGGATAGTTTAAGAGGGAAAGTAAGAAGAAAATTTATGCATTAATCATTCCATTCGGGCGGGAAGCTGAAACTATGCTCTAACTTCACTAACTTTTCCAAAAATTTCTGCATATAAAATAACTTATTGGAAGATTTTCCATGAATAAAAATTCATCAAATCATTCTACAAAAATTCCTAAAATTTTAAAGAAAATTAAAAAACTAAAACTAAGAGTAGTAAAAGTAAAAAATTGGAGTTGCCTCCCAAAAAGTGCTTGTTTAAGGTCATTAGCTTGACCATAGCTTCATGTCATGGCAGAGTTGGTGAATCAGTGGCATAGTAGAGAGTATATAATCATTTGCATTTCCTCCGTCTCAAGAGTATGCCCACCAAAGTATATATCCAATTAAACAGGTGGATCCATGCCGCAGTGGTCATTACATGCATACAAAAATAAAAGTTAAAGTCATGAAAAGAATACTTAATAATTTTTCTACATTTATCCAAGAGTAATATCAAGTGTTCTTCTTTTAAATTTGTATCAACAATCGAAAGAAAACTAAAATTAAGATAAAAAAAATTCATGCCTCAGATTGCTCAAGAAGTTTTGAAATTTCACATTTGATTTGGTTGGTTTTGAATCAAATAATGTTTCAGCTATCTCAGCATCATTATCCATATAATCATCTCTTTCAACATCTATCATGCAAATTCCTAATGAATTTTTTTGGAGAAAAGGAATTGATGGTTCATATGGTGGTGGTGGTAGAATATGCACAGGATCCTCGTCCTCATTTTTCTCAATTTCATTTTCTTCAATGGGGTACTCCATCCTAAGACTATCAAATTCACCCCCATCTATTTCGCTACTTCTTGTTTGAGGATCCTTAAATTCCTCATCCTTCTTCTCACAAGACTCTAAAAGTTCAAATTTTTCTTCAAATATGTCCCAAGTATTTATGTTGCAATGCACTATGTTATGTGAGAGGGCACTGGATGGCTGGTAAAGTGCTGAAGAAGGGTTAATGGGGTATTTAGAATTTTCCAAAATCATCAAAATTTGAAGAAGGAAGATCATAATCAGGAGTCATGACTAATGATTGTTCTAATCCTACAAAATTCTCAAATTCATGTTGGATTCCTTCCTCTGTGTCAGTTTTATCAGTGCCATAAATCATAGTATGAAATTCTTCACTTTGTTTGGTCATATCAGCTATAGAGTTTTCAAGCATGACTTCTAAGTTGGATTCTTGAGGTTAACTAAAGTTTGATTGTGGATTAGGTGTTGGGTCATTTTAATAAAGCAAGTTTTGATAGTTTTCGCAACTTGGATTGTAGGTACTAGGGCATGAGTCAAAAGATGCAGGAATCCCTAATTGACATTCAGTATAATGATGCACATGATATCCACAAATATCACAAGTAATAGATTTCAACATAGAATATTACATGCTTAAATAATCAATTTATTGAATAAAAGAATTTACCTTTGCTAAAAGTAATTCTAATGCATCCCTACCATATTCTCTTGTCATTATCGGTGGCACATACCTCTGATTTGACCATTGACATTGGTTAAACATCATATTTTTAATTTATGCAATAAAATTCAGAAATACAAAGTTTAAAACAGGAATTGCAAAATAAAGTTTAGAATATCTAGTCAAGTGATTTTTGAGTTCTCCTGTTCATACATCATGTTAATCCAAAAAGAGAAAAATAAAATAAACTAACTATAAAAAAAATGCAAAAAATAAATAAAATAAAAAAAAAAAAATAAAAAATAAAAAAAAAATAAATAAAATGTCTAGTCTATAAATCTCACGATTAAATCGATATTGGCTGGCCTGATCCCCGACAACGGCACCAAAAACTTGATGCATCCGCAAGTACACGGATTTATCGAAGTAATAAAAAGATTATCAATGCCAACGAGGATCTGACGGTCAAGTATCGATTACACGGTCGATCTATAGCTAGACGATTCAAATGGTGTTTTTGTTTAGAAGCTTCTAGTACAGAAAACAAAAAGGTAGTTTTTAGGGTTTAAATCAATATGAAAAAGGTTAGGACTCAGGGTTACACCGCACTGATAATTATGAATTATAGCAAAATAAATTCTTTGAACAGATTACCTCCTAAGGTATAGATTTTTCCTAAGGTATAATGTTGAAAGGGATTTTTCCTAAGGTATAGATTACCTCCTCCTGAAGCGTAATTCGGTATCTATTCATATCAATCCCCTACTCCCATGACAATTAACATGAATAGACCCATTAAGTTCTGTGAAAAATCATGAAATCCTTCAAACGAATCCAAAGTACTCTCGTAATTGGATTTGTAGGTTTGAAAAGAATAGTTCTGACGTTGCGATTCACCTCCCAGTCCTTCTCGCAATGTCTAAGACGTAAACATACTTGATCAGGGTAAGTCATGTAAATAAACACAATTCTAATCAAATCAACGCTATAATAATCATGACAAAGAGTAAAAATATAAAGTTTAATTCATGATTGTCAGTGGGCTACACCCCTAATCCCGAAAATAAGTTTACACGCTCATGTTCAAAGCAAACAGTATGTTCATTGATAAAAATTGCATGAAAACTCAATAAGATTACAAGAAAACACTAGAAAGGTAATTGGAAATCCTTATCCTCGATCTAGAGATGAAGATGGAATGTCCAATTCCTCCTTTGCGTGATCTTCCTGCTTGAATTTTGCCTAGAAAGTTGATTTTCTCCCTAGCCACCGCTTCTGTTCGTGTTCGTGCATAGAAGCCCCCTTAAAACCCTCCAAAATCCTTCTTTAAATAGTTTAATTAGTGTAGAACCCATCTAGGAAGGTTTCTGCAAAGTTTGGTTCAATTCTGACTCGATTCGAGGTCGAATCGAGTGAAAAACAAAAGGGGCAGAAAAATTCACGGCCCGTAAACACTTTACGGGTGCGGTCGTAAATGTTTCTATGAATACGACTCTTTGTACATAGAAAGAATCATGGACTGTGAAGGATTTATGGCCTCTCTGGTGAAAATTTCTGTGGACTTTTTAACTTAGCCGTATTTTCGCCCTTCGAATGCAGAACTCACGGTCGGCCGGAAAACTCACGGCCAAGGCTGTGAAAGTCATGTTTTTCACCTTTTTCGCCCTAAATTTGATGTGCAAACTCGTAATCTCCTCGGGAATCATGCCATGGCCTCAAAACTTGTGAAATCCATCTTTTTTGGGTCATTTTGCATGTATTTTAATAAAAACCAAGGAAAGTGAAGTAAAAAAAATGCTTAAAATTAGTATAAAATCTTGAAATGAGCCCCAAATATCCTATAAAATACAGGTCAAAATGTGATGTAAATATAATGTGTCAAAGGTCGCCTGAGCTCGAGTTAGACTTATAAATTAAATCCACCAAGGGTCGACCCGATTGGTCACCCTAATTTGGGGGTTTGAGCAAAGGACGCGTAAAGGACATCCGGACGCTCGCCCTAACATGTGAGAAGGGTGTGCACATAATTATGGGGCTGGACCAACGTTCATATTGAACCATTGGCAAGCCCATGGTCCGACTTATGTGCAGGCCCTGGTTGCACACACATGGTGACACGTGGAGTGTGTGTGGGTGTTGTATCCCAACAAGTAGGTGCACAATCTTATCTCTAGTGTCGCGGCCAAAACTTATTATTTGGCATACAGGGACTTGTCACCCCCCGACACGGCTCCAAAAACTTGTTGTGTCACCAAGCTTGTTGTTCTTTCCGCAAGTGCACAGATACTCGAAGTAATAAAGAAAGATATCTAACCACAGAGACCTTATTGTTAAGTACCAAATAGTTGTATTCTTACTAGCTAAGCAACCGAATAATAGCAAAGCAATGATGGAAAACACACGAAATCAGATAATCAGAGAGAAACATTAGGATTAGGGTTTCATCCTCCTTAATTCTAATGACTAGATTTAAATAAAAGGTCGTCAGACTAATCTTATCATGATAAAGACTTAATTTACTTCATAAAGGGATCATCTCACTTTCGTGCAGACAATCATGCAGGGATCAATCCTCGCTTTCACGCAAGATCTATCCCAATGCTAAAAATAAGTAAATCATCAATCAAAGAATTCAAAGATCTCTTTCGTGCATCCGAATTCTAAGTTGATTGTCTCGAGTGGAATCTCAAGGATCACTTTCATGCATCCAAGACTCAACACAAGTTATACTTATGGTTTTCTGACAACTCAATCCTCACTTTTGTGCAAGATCAAATCAAGTCTAATACAATAACTCAACCATAGATTCAAATTATCATAATGGCAATAAAATCACTAAAATCAAATAATTAAGAACTAACCTAAGAGAGTTCCTAACATGCAGTTATAGGGTTCCAAGTTCTCAAGCAAGTCACTTTTCGGTCCTTATTGCGAGAACTCTAAAACATGAATAATAACATCAATCTATGAAGAATCAAAGTACAATTATTCACATAAGTAAAATTATCATCATAAAACTATTCTGACGAAGATAAAAAGTTATCTAATCATTAGGAAATCGAAGAGAATTACACCCCATGTCCCAAATATGTTTAAGCTTGCATGGAAGAAGAAATACAATAATCCATTTTTTAGAACGATCAGAAAATGAAAAGAAGGGAGAAATAACATTACAACATGGCTGTAATAGAAATTACAGCCGTAATTATGCGAGTGAACAGTGCCGGCGCCGTTCTTTCGTTGATTTCTCCTCCAATCGAACTCCTCTTACTCTGAAACTTCTGAGCTATTGTCTCCTCCTCCAAATGAAGCTTCTGTGTAAAAATCGCGGCCTGAGGTATCCTCTACGCCTCTCGGCATGAGGCCAAACCCTAAGTGCCTCTCTATTGATTTCTCTCACGATTCTCGATAAAACTTTGTGCTTTCACTTTGTGTGTCTTTTCCTCTTTAAGACGAGTCCACAGCATCTTTCGGATATCAATTTGGAGGTATGTATCAAAAGTTATGGTTCGCGCAAGATTCGGGCTTCAAACAGTCCGCGAAAATCGTGAATTTGGGATGAAATTACGGCCGTAAAATAAATTACGGCAGTGCCGTATTTTAGTTCTGTGAACCCTGAGTCAAAATTACAGCCCGTGAAACATATTACGGTTGTGCCATAAAATCGGACGAGTTCTCTGGTTTAAAATCTCTAGAAAATACAGCTCGTAAAATGGTTTATGACAGTGCCGTAAAATCAGAAAAACTTTATGATCTGAAAATTCACCAAATTATAGCAGTGCTCCGATATTACGGTATCATACGAAAATACGGTATCGTAATATAGAATACGGCATTGTCGTATTTTGGTCTTTTGCTCTGATTTGTGTGAAATTTGTTATGTGGACTCCTCTTGATGATGGTAACTCTTCCATGTATTTGATTTTGCTCAAAAATGCTTCAAAATAGTGCCTTTTTACCTAAAAATCATGAAAAACCAAAATAGAAGTAGATTTTACAATATTTGATAATTTTATCAAAAAAATAAGCAAAATATCTTCAATTGAGCATGAAAAGACATATAAAATGATACAAAATATACTATATATTTTGGTGTCATCAGTGGGCAGCACCCTAAGTTTTTAATAGACCTTAGGGGCCGCGGGGTGGCATCAATGATTGACGAGTCTAGGTTTTCCCAGAGCGTATTGAGCTTATGGCCAGACACCTAGATGAGGGAGAGGGAAGCGCGGTGCGCTTCTCCAGTTCCACACACACATATGCATCATCGGGAATTCATACGACATCAGCAGACGACAGTATCTCATCTCCCTCCTTGGTGGGCGATGCTGCCATCGGCGGTGTCCCTCCTTGGTAGTAGTAGAGGCGGCGGCGTCTAGTCCTGGCAATGTGCTGTTCGGCGAGGGCGACAGGCGGCCGGACTCATTGCACCTAGCGAACAGAGGTGGCAGCTTCTTCTTGCTCGTGTTGGCAAATAGAATCTGGCAGCGTCCAAGTGTCGGCAACAACTTCCTCGACGACCAGCGACACTTCCCCCATCTTCACGATCGTTCGATGAAAGCAAAGAACCCCCGTCTCCTTCGTCACATCCTGTGGATGAATCCTGAGGCGTCCTTCAACGGCGGCTAGGGTTCCGGCGACCTTGACGGTGGCCGACGCACCCAGATCTGGTGCAGAGGCAATCGGTGGTGGGTGCTGATCCAGCGAGCGACGAGCTCGCGTGCTAGCGATGCGAGCAGCCTCACGCGCGTGAAGCAGCGCACGTGGGTCTCATATTATTGGCTGCTGCTTGGGGATTTTGGGTTCTTTACGACATGTCGTCTTCGACCTTCCGAGGCATGAGGAGCGAGCCATCCTATAAGGGTAAACCCTAACCTCCTAGATTTAAAACATAACTATCATACCTGCATCATCGGTTGAGCTCTTTTTGGGCTTTCTACTCGACCGACCTCTTTTGATTATTGTGTGAGCCCGTATAGGGCTAGTTGATTTGATAACTGCTATTATTCAGCCCGGTCCTTGAAGGGTCGGCCTTGCTTGCTCTTGAGCATAGGTCCAGTTAATTGTCTGTCGGCCTAGTTTAGGTATTACGATGAGTGAGGAGTGCGAGCTGAGAGATTTTAGTGGTGTGATTTCTGTGAGCATACTTGTAGAGGTGGTGAGTCATTGAACCCCTCTTGGACGTGGGCCATTGAGAGTCCTTGTGCTTCCGCTTAAGTGTCCACAGCCGGACGCTTCACTGTAGATTAGGGCTTGGGGGCTTCGAAAGAAGTTCTGCCGGTCTCGATGCAAGATTTTTAGTTAAAAGAAAAATTGCTCGTGACAAACTGGTATCAGAGCCTTGTTTGCGCAGAGTTTGGATCCCCGAGATATAGACATTAGTGGATACCGTTTGGGGGTTGTGTATGTAGGTGCTTAGCTCTGGGGCGTAATCTTGCGGCCTCTTCACTAATCATCAGTGTCAGCCCAGGCCGAGTGCTTACTTTGCTCTTTCTTAGTGCACCCAGAGGTCAGACCTTCAGATCACATACCACCTCTCAGACCTTCAGAGCACAGAATAGCTATGGTTTCCACAGCTAAACGCATCTCCCGTCTTGAAGCTGTGATCGGGAATCATGATGGAGATTCCACAGTGGTGGAATGCCTTGAGGCTCTCCGCAGGATGATAGAGTCCATAGGGACCTGCCTTGATAGTGAGTTGGCACGTCTCTCCTCAGCACTTGGAGCAGTTGCATTGGAGGTGACCGATCTTAAGAGGAGGGTAGTTGTTCTACCTTCCTCTTCGTTGGCCATAGGCGTAGGGGAGACCCGGTCATCCACGGTTCATTTGAAGATACCCGAGCCCATAACTTTCTGTGGGACATGTAGTGCAAAGGAGTTGAAAAACTTCTTTTGGAACATCAAGCAGTATTTGAGATCTGCTCAGGTTGCTAATACCGAGCGTGTGCAGGTGTGTGCTTCATGCATATTATTTTTACCGGGTTTAAAGTCTTATTTATATCCTCTTTTGAGGCTTAAGTCTTGCATATATGCTATTATTTTGAATCTTTTTCCATTAAGTTTAGAATCTTCACTATTTTTTGATTGTTTGTGAAATACAAGTTATTTCTCTCTATTTTCGATAATAATTTGAAGATTTGAAGTTATGGAAAGGTTCAAGACATTGTGAGCATCATACAGGAAATTTTTGGAAATTTTTGGAGTTATGGATGCTCATCACGTCTTGGCAGTGATGACCATCACGGCCATGATCAACTCGGTGCCCACACCATGTATCAGCCCACTCGTCACGGCCCAGAGAACGGGCGTGTTCACCCGTCAGTGTCTTTGTCACGGCCTACCCATGATCACCATCACGGCCGTGATGGACTCTCCACGAAAGTCAACCGAGCTCATTACCGGCCGCATCACGGGCGTGACGAGCATTCTTGGATTTTGTGGACTCATCACGGCTTGCCCGTGTCGAATGTCACGGCTGTGATCGCTTCGTTGTAGGTTTGAGAACTCGTCATGACCTGGCCATGACAGTGATCATGCCCATGATCGCTTCCGTAGATCGCGACCTTTCGTCCGTTTTTTCATCAAATTGGATGCTCCGGATGCCAAAAAATTGGGGGAAACTTCCAATTCATCTTCGTAACTACCCAAGCTTTTGAATGAAGTATAAAACGAAGGATTTTGGGCGGTTACAGGGATCGAATTCTTGAGGAACACAACCTAGGGCGAAAAGGGGTGAAAATATGCATTCGAGGGCTTGATTCGACCGGATTCTTTGGGGCTTTCGAGAGAGGACTGAAGATTCATCGTCTCCTACCCTCCATTTGTAATTTCCCCTCTTTTTGAATATATTTACTTGGGTTTTCATTGTTATATGATGTATGTTCTAGCGTAAAACCCTAGTTCGGAACTCGGGCGTAGCCCGTTGAACATATTTCCACATGTAAAACATTTTTATGAATCTTAGTGTTATTTTAAGTAATTTGGCTTATTTAAATAATTTGTGCTTATTGTGTATTTATGTTTTGGCTGAACATTTATATGTGTTAAGTGTTACGAGAAGTTCCGAGAGGTGAATCGTAACACTCGAACGTTCTTATTTAAACTTGTGACTTGAATTACGAGAGTCATTCAACATCGCTTGAGGATTCACGATCTTTCATATAGTCTAATGGGTCTCTTAGGTTAATTTTGCTACGAGAGTAGAAGATTAGCTTAAGCTAGACACCGGATTACGCTTCGAGAGAAGGTAATCCGTACCCTAGGAGATATCGCCTTAAGTTATTTATTGTCGGATTGCGCTTCGGGAGAAGGAGATCCATTTTCTAATTCAATCTGATTCAGTGTTTTGCATACAAACTATTCATAGTGGTAAACCTGAAGTTCTGAACACTTCTACAATTGTAACTTTCCCGATTAGTTCTTGACCTCTTGGTTCGATAAGTTAGTTTTAGTGTAGTTCTTTCATTTTAAAATTGAATTGTCTACCTTTCAATGACACTAAAGGTTGGTACTTGATACCCTGCTCCCTGTGGGAACAATATTATTTACTACTTCGATAGACCATACGCTTGCGGGGCCTATCAAGTTTTTGGCGCCATTGCTGGGGAGCAAGGCGCAGTCGATATCGAATTAACAGTTGATTTGATAGACTAGACACTTTTTGTTTTTTATTTGCTTTTTATTTTTATTTTCGTACATTTGTTAATACTTCTTGTCTTCTTCCTTTCTTCAAGCTTATATTATTCTCTGGTCTGCTAACCTTGTGTATGCCAAGAACAATTAGAGTAGGTCAGCTAGTGCCAGAAGATCCCAAAATTGAAAAGACCCTTCGAGCTCAAAGGAAATTTCAGGATCAATAGCTTGAGGAAACCCATCCAGACCCGTCTGCTGCAATGGACCCAAACCGCTCACTCTGAGATTTTGCTGCACCCAATGTACAAGGCTTGCACTCTAGCATTGCTCGACCGTCGGTCGAAGCAAATAATTTTGAGATCAAGCCGGCCCTTGTGCATATGGTTCAGCAGAGCCAGTTTAGCGGTTCACCACAAGATGACCCCAATTTACATTTGTCAAATTTTCTTGAATATTATGATACCCTGAAGATAAACGGGGTAACATCTGATGTAATCCGCTTACGTCTTTTTCCCTTTTCCCTTAGGGATCGCGTGCGAGCATGGCTGTAGTCCCTTCCCCAAGGCTCAATCAAAACATAGGATCAGCTTTCCCATGCGTTCCTCTCCAAGTATTTTCCGTCGAGCATGACGACTCAGTTGAGGAACCAGATAACAAATTTTAGCAAGAGGGAAGGCGAATCGTTCTACGAGGCCTGGGACCGTTTTAAGGAGTTGCTACGAATATGCCCACATCACAGACTCAAAAAATGGGTATTTGTGCATACTTTTTATAATGGTCTTCTATATAACACTCGCCTATCTGTAGACGCAGCCGCGGGCGGAGCGCTTATGTACAAGAACGTTGACGATGCCATGAGTTTGATCGAGGACATGACTCTAAATCATTACCAATGGACGAGTGAGAGAAACGTCCCGGTAAGAGGAGGAGGTAAGCATGACCTTGACATGTTGAGTTCGTTGGCGGCTAAGGTTGACTCCTTATCCCATCAACTAACTTCAATGAATTTTAATACATCGTCTATCAATTCTATAACATGTGAAGTTTGTGGTAACTTGGGACACGGTGCTACTAACTACCAGATAATGGCACCTTCTTCTTCTGATGCTTCTGTTGAGCAGGTGAATGCCTTAGTAAATCAAGATTAGAGGAACCAGAATTACCCATTTTTTGGCACGTACAACCCCGGATGGAGAAGTCATCCAAACTTCTCCTACTAGAATAGTCAGAACCAAGCCAACCCACCGAACTTTAACAATCAGGCTCCCTAGGGGAATTCAAGCAATCAGTTTCCCCAGTCATCCTTTAGGACTCCACCAGGACTTCCACCGCGATAATTCAACCAACCACAGAAGTCCAATTTAGAAATCCTGCTAGAGAACTTTGTCACCACCCAGTCAAAAAGAAATGAAGATGTGGACGAGTCTATCAGGCAATTAAACTCTACGGTGAGGCAATTGAATTCTAAGGTGGATTCATTGATCACACACTCTAGGATGCTAGAGAACCAGATTGCCCAGCAAACAAGTTCGTCAGCCCGACCTGCTGGGAAGCTCCCCTCCCAACCCGACGCTAATCCAAGGGAGCACTGTAACATGATTATGATTTGCAGGGGTACCTAGACAGAAGACCCTCAGGTGGCGGCGAAGGATTGCAAAGGTGAAGAGTTCTCTTATATAAGCACAGAGGCCAAGTGTTCAAGGGAGATCGATATGGAGTCAGTGGTCAGGCAAGACTCAGTTTACATTCACCCACCACCCCACACACCGCCTATCTCCTATCACCAGAGATTGGTAAAGGCATTGACGGGACAGTACAACTCGCTTATGCCTACGAAGCTTCCTGATCCTGGCAGTTTTTCCGTCCCATGTGGTATTAGTAATTTTTCTATTGAGCAAGCACTCTGTGATTTGGGGTCCAGTGTGAGTATCATGCCCCTCTCCCTGTTCAACAGTCTGTACTTGGGAGGCTTAGAACCCACACACATAGCTCTTCAATTTGCAAATGGCTCTATACATCGCCCAGTGGGAATAGTAGAGGATGTCCCAATTAAAGTCGGGGAATTCTATGTCCCTGTCGACTTTGTAGTCTTGGATATGTCCGGAAATTCAAGATTACCACTTATTTTGGGGCGCCCTTTCCTAGCTACTGCCGGGGCAGTTATAGATGTCAAGAAGAGGAAGCTTTATCTGAACTTTTGTGATTCTATTTTAGATTTTCATTTATTTATTGATATGCCAGGTCCTTCTTTTTCAGGCTCATGCTGTAGCATTGAGACAGTACCCGCGCTTGCAAAGTGTTCAAAGGCTAAGTGGGATTGTTTGGCATCCCACTTTTGCACAGACATGGACGCAGGTGCTTCACATATAAGGGATGAACGGATCACTCTGACTGACTTGTTTGATGCGGACCCTGATTCTAGTTGAACTGAGCTTTTTCATGATGGGGTTAAAGAGGAACATTTATTATTTTTTGGGAGGACAGACAGTGAACTTCAAAATATTTTTATTTCGCATGATATTAAGACATTTTCCTATGTACACCTATTATTACTGCTGCTCATATCTATAGGTGTAACATTTAGGCGTCGAAGAAAGGGGCATTTCAATGCCATTTCTTATGCCTCGAATCCACCAGACGTTCATTAATGCTGAGGCATTGGTCAGCTGTTGACCTTAAATCAGCACTTCATGGGAGGCACCCCATGGATTTATCTTGTGTTGTGTTAACTAGACTATTATGTTTATTGTTGTGGTTGTTTGTTTTGTTGGTTTGTTATTTTTGTTTTGTTGGTTTGTTATTTTTGTGATATCCCCTGGCATGATATATATGATTTTATACATTTCAAAGCATCTTACTAATAGTGGGATTTTTTCATGATTTTTTAGGAATTTTTGCATGTCGACGTGGCCGTGACAGCCTTCACGGCCGTGATCGCCTCGTCGATGCCATGGAAGTCTTGCCGAAGTGGACACGGCTGTGCCGTGTTCATCATCACGGCCGTGATAGAAGAAGTCAGATTTTCGCCGAGCTGATCACGGCATGGGCGAGTTCTGCATCACCGGCATGTCGAGTTGGATTGGATTTTCACCGAGCCCAACATGGGTTTGCCATGTTTTTCGTCACGGGCGTGCCTAGTTCCCACTGTTTCGTCGAGCCTGACACGGCCTAGCCGTGCATCCCATCACGCCTGTGATTGTATCACGAGTCTTCTGCCTATATGAAGTCGTGGCGGCAGAACTTAGGGTTCACACCCGTTCCAGCACCGCCGCCACCCCCTTCAGTTGATTCCGGCCTCGAAACTCTCCAGAAATCTCTTTCGCCGGCGTCCAGAGCTTTAGCATCCTTCTTAGCTTCTCGGCGACACCCCGGTCCGGTGATCTGGGCGAGTTTCCACCATTCGCCGGATTTCATCGCCAGCCACCAGTTCGTCGCCGTTTTCCACCAGGACTTCCACAACGATAGTTCCCTAGGCTTGTACACTACTGGCTGCTGCTTCCTTTGATCCTCCGGCACCACCAGATTTCTAGATCTGAAGTTTTTCATTCCCAGATCTCATTTTCCTTCCACTACCGTCTGTCATCACTTCCAGCACCGCCTACTACCGTCTTCCAGCGCTGCCGCCGGTTTTCTTCAGTGCTGCTGCCGACAGTTCACCATACACTTCCAGATCTCCAGATCTGTAGCTGCCACTTCGCTGGACGCAGCTCTTCTCCCGCCAGCGCCGCCACTTCGCCGGATTCCGCCGCTGGCCACACTCCAAAGTTCTTCTCTGCCTTCCTTTCAACTGCCGCTGCTTCCATGTCAGGCCGTAGAAAGACGATGGCCCGAAAGTCTACCTGCAGGCGGCCAGCTGTGGAGCAGGATCCGAACGAACATGACATTCTCTTCCAGCACCGCCCTCTCCTTCCTTCTGGACCTTCAGATATGCTGAGCCATCTGCGTCAGCGTCCACCGTGAACGCCTATGCCAACATAGAGGGCTATCTGAAGGCGATTCGCGAGGACCAACACGAGTCGCGCTTGGAGATGCAAGACGTCCTTCGCTGCCTGAAGGATACTGAGGAGGAGCAGGCTCGCCAGGGTCGGCTATAGGCAGAGGACCATAGGGATATTCAGGAGATGTTGCGGCAAATGAATACCAAGCGGTGGTGATACCTAGTTGTACTATGCCTTGCTATTGCTCTCTTTTAGCTGCCTTTATTACTTTAGTAAGTTGCTTACTTTTCTTTCTTACTATCATGTACTTTTTACTGCATAGGAAACTATGCAGTTCTTTTGCCATGGGTAGAGGGTTTTCCCCTCTTTTGTTAGTGGTTTTGTTATTAAGTTCAATTCATGTACTTTTTATTATGATGGTTTCTTTCGTTATGATGGTTAGTTTCTATATGCATTGAGATTCATGCTGATTATTCCTGTGTTTTGCTTCATGCACATGCCAAAGACCTAAGTCTGTGATAGTGTCACTAACTTGTCCTCGGTTCTTATGCTATCTTGCATCATGAGGAGTATATGGATGGTATGTGTGTCTTGAGTTCAATGAATGGAATTCTGACTATGACTGTTATTATGCTTATGACTTGTGGTTCTAGATTGTTATTGAGTATGTCTTTCTGTGTATTGCTTCATATTTCACTGGTTGATCCCCAGCTTCTGAATTTAATTCATACATGACATTATGTTTTTGAAGATTCATTATTATATATTCCTTGTTCATAGCTATTCAATTTTCTTGCCTAAAATAAAAAAAAGGGCAGTGGTACCAAAGTGAAGATGAATCCAAAGGTTTCATCTAACTTGGCACTGTCGACATGTTTATTCAAAAAAAAAAAACAAAAAAAATAAAAAAAATACAAAAAGGGAGAGAATAAAAACTGGGTCAGTAAAAAATGGGTTTGGGAAAGGTGAACAACTCTACTTTCTTCTATTTAAGGGTGAAGAAATGAGTTTGTGTACATTATGTAATGTACACACTTTGAGTTTGTTTGTTAACTAAGTACCGGGGGAGCATTCATCACTAATGTTTGTCCTTCGCGTGACGAGGTGGCATGTTAATTCAGAGAAATAGCCTGAGCTGACCGAGTAGACTTTAATGATGCCCTGAATATATATATATATATATATATATATATATATATATATACTGTGCAACTAGACTTGATTGGCTGTCTTTTAAGGATTTGATGATTTTGGATAGTCTTGACATAATGCTGGTGTTTGTTCTATTTTAGATCTGTGGATTACCATTGAATATATAGTTTTGCTCATGGTTTAGATATATCTCAATTAACATTCTTTAACCTAGGATTGAGTATAATCCATTTCATATGAAATTCATGCTTTGGCTTTGGAATATGCTATCTCCCTTATCTCTGATTGTTTCAGATAGTGTAATTGCTTGAGGACAAGTAAGATTTTAAGTTTGTGATATTTTGATGCATGTTATTTTTACCGGGTTTAAAGTCTTATAAATAGCTTAAGTCTTGCATATATGCTATTATTTTGAATCTTTTTCCATTAAGTTCAGAATCTTCACTATTTTTTGATTATTTGTGAAATACAGGTTATTTCTCTCTATTTTCGATAATATTTTGAAGATTTGAAGTTATGGAAAGGTTCAAGACATTGTGAGCATCATACAGGAAATTTTTAGAAATATTTGGAGTTATGGATGCTCATCTGGCCGTGATGACCATCACGGCCATGATCAACTCGGAGCCCACACCATGTATCGGCGCACTCGTCACGGCCCAGAGAACGGGCGTGTTTTGGCAGGATTCCGCAAGTGCACGGAATTATCGAAGTAATAAAAATATCGATCCACAGAGACCTTATTGTTAAGTACCAAATAGATGTTTTCTCACTAGCTAAGCAAGCCAAATATGATGAAAGTAAACTATGCAGAGAATATGCTAAGGTGATAATCAGAGAGATAAACATGGGACTAGGGTTTCATCCACCTTAATTTACTTCGTAAAGGGATTATCTCACTTTCGTGCAGACAATCATGCAGGGACCAATCCATAGATTCATATTACTATCATGACAATTAATCTACTAGAACATATCAAATTAGATCTAACCTAAGGAAGGGATCCTAACATGCAATTCTAGAGTTCCAAGTTCTCAAGCAATTACCTCTCAGTCAATAGCGAAAACTCTAAAAACATGATTAATAACATAGATCTATAGAGAGCCTAAGAACAATCCATCACAAAAGTAAAATTATCATAGCAAAAATTATCATGACGAAAAAGAAGAATTATCTAATCATTAAAATTCAAGGGGATTACACCCCATGTCCCAAAATATGTCTAAGTTTGCATGGAGAAGAAAATACAATAATCCATGAATTCATAAGATCAAAAATCAACTAGAAAAGAGGTTTTAGAAAATACAGCACGGCTGTGAAATATTTCACAGCCGTATTTTGCAAGCAGAACTCGATGAACAGTGTTGTCACCACCGATTTCGTCGATTCCTCCTCCGATTGAACTCCTTTTCCTCTAAAACTTCTGGGATGTTGTCTTCTCCTCCAGGTGAAGCTTCTGCGTGAAAATCACGGCCGGATATGGTCTCCACGCCTCTCGGCGTGAGGCCAAACCCTAGCCGCCTCTCTGACAATTTCTCCTTTGAAACTGGATAAAACTCCTGCTTTTCAGTGCGTACGTCTTCTCCTCTTAAAGATGAAGCGGCAGCAACTTTCAGATTCCAATTTGGAGCTCTGGATCAAAAGTTATGGCCCGAACAAGTTTCAGGCACGGAAAATTCGCGATTTTGACTTGAAATTACGGCCGTGTAATACTTTACGGCAGTGCCGTATTTTCATTCTGTGCACCGAAAGTCAAAATTATGGCCCGTAAAATATTTCTCAATGGTGCCATAAAATCGGATGAGTTCTCTGGTCTGGATTGCCTGGGAAATACGGTACCGTAAAATGGATTACGACCGTGCCGTAAAATCTGCAAAGGTTTCTGTTCTGAAAGCGCTGAAAAATACGGCAGTGTAAATCTTTATGGCAGTGCCGTAAAATCACAAAAACTTTCTGATCAGAAAATCCTCCAAATTACGGCAGTATTCTGATTTTACAGTACTGTCTGAAATTACGGTACCGTAAAATGGATTACTGCACTGCCGTATTTTGCAGAGTTGCTCCGTTTTGCGTGAAATTTCTTGGGTGACCTCCTCTTGATGATGGTAACTCTTTTATGTGTTTGATATTTCTTGAAAATGCCTTGAAATAATGCCTTTTTACCTGAAAACCATGAAAAACCAAAATAGAAGTAGACTTTGCAATATTTGATGAATTCAGCATAAAAATAAGCAAAAAGATCCTCAATTTAGCATGAAAAGATACATAGAATGATACAAAATATACTATATATTTTGGTGTCATCAAAATATATAAGGCTCAAACTTTGCTTGTCCTCAAGCAAAAATCAAAACTTGATTGAAAGAATAACCTTTTCATGCTCAATAAATTTCAAAAATACAATCATCAATGAAAAATTCCATCAATTGATTTATAAAACTTCAAGCAAACATATCATTCTTAGAATTCAACCCTCTAGATCCACAATTCAATCAAATAAAACTTCGCAACTTGTATAATAAATAGAGTTATCAATCTCATGATTTCACCCAGTTTTCAGTTCAAATCTATCATGCTTTTGTTTACAGGAATTAGGTTTCCAAGATCTTTTTCCACACATGATTTTTTTATTTTTTTTCTTTTTTTTATGTATTTTGTTTGTTTTTGTGAAGATAGCATATACCCACTTAGATACACACTTTTTATTTTTGACTTCAACTCTTATCTTTGGTACCACTATCAATTTTGCATAATGCCAAGTAGAGGAGTCTTATTCTTTTTATCTCTCATTATTTTTTTACAGACTTCAACCCATGTCTTAGGTACCACTATCAATTTTACATAGTGCCAAGTAGGGGAGTCTCTCACTATTTTTATGGATCTTGGATTCTTATTTCCCAACAAATAGCAAAATAGACTAAACATCTACTAGGTTGATCAATTGATATCAATTCACAAATCATACTCATATGCTCATTTTATTTAAAGGAGTAGTTTCACCTTTAGATCTTATTCTTCAAATAACACATCTACCCAAAATTTCATGCATCAACCAATGTCAAATTTCAAAAATAGATATGCATTGAAGAAATAAATCTAACATGGTAGAGTTTTTCTCTAATCACGAGTATAAATACTCACATCATCAAGGAAGATATTTTATCAATAGAAATTTTATCAAAAAATCATGCCATCATATAGTAGAAAGTGGATTATATGCTTTCATCAATTTTATCAACACATTTGAATAATATCATCATCAAAACAATGAGTTCCATATATCCATAAAATCATTTTTCAAGAGTAAACCAATAAGTAGTATAGATATGATAAAGTCAAAGATGCACTATATGAAATAGTCATTAATAAGAGAGTGCAAGTGATACTCACAAAACTATATAGATCATGCTCAATCATTGTCAGGCCAATGCAGCTGGGTCCAAAGATATGCCTTTTGAAATTTTCTGCAAAATTTAAGGTACATAAGGCTCAGATCAAAAACAGTCTTAAAAAATAATAATGATAAAAATAATTTTATCAAAGGAGAATCAGAGATGTCGCCGGAGATCTGAAGAGTGCTGGTGGAAAAAGCTGAGAAGCAGAGGTGGAATTGATGCTAGCTGAAAAGCTGCTAGCAATGATGTGCTCGTGCCGACAGTAGGGTGAGTAATCTCCAGTGGCCTGCAGAAGACTACAGTCATGGAGGTGAGATTGTCGGCCTGTGGTGCAAGAGATAGCACTGCAAAAATAGAAAATCAGTCACTAATGAATATTCTACTGCATAAATAAAATAAATAGAATAAGAGGCAGTAGAAGAAGTAAGAATCTACAGATGGTATAATCCAGTGTCGACGGCTGGATACAGTGATGTCAGAGGTAGATGCAGTGGTGGCTAGAGGTGGAAGACAGTTGCTCTTGAAGATTTCTGAATCTTGATGCAAAATAAGCAATAACTGGTAGAAAGCAAACTGTACAGTTTTTGAATTTTTTTATGAAAAGTAGCCATACCCTAGAATTAAATTTAATGATCGAAATAGAAATGGACAAAACCATGTAAAAGAATAAAACTCATTCTTTCCAGGTGTATAAAAATCAAGGGATCAAAATCTATCAGGAATTTAGGGTATCAATAGAAAGAGGGCTACTCAGATTACAAAACTGCAAAAACTGCACAAAAGTTAATCAAATTCGAAAAGTTACCATGTGTCCTAGAATGATCAGAAAATATTTTCATGAAAATAACTATTCCTCAAGATAGAACGACACATGTTCTTTCAATTCCAAGTGAAAAATATGGGTTTCAAGTCACCGAAACATCTTAAAAAGTGGCAGCAAAACTGTTAGTCAGAACAGTAAAAAAAAACTACTGTAGAAATTAATCAGAATCGAAAAGTTGCTAGGTGTTTTAGAAAGATCCATGGACTTTAAAATTCAGCAAAAATATCCAGATGATAGACAAAGATGAGTACTTCCATGTTGTGCCAAAGTTCAAAATTTTTCTCAACCCAGTTTCTTAAAATCGCAGCGAGAAACACCTACTCAAATAAGCAGACTGCAGCTTTAAAATACGGTACCGTGTTATCCCTTCCGGCAGTGCCATAATTTACAAAGAACTCTCAGGTTAAAAATGACTCAAAAATACGGTACCATGAAAACTATTACGGTAGTGCCGTAAAAAATGCAAAACTCTCGGGCAGAAATCTGATAAAAAATACGGTACCGTAAAGCAGATTACGGCAGTGCCGTATTTTGCACAAAATTTTATTTTCCCTGCAAAATAAAAAGAAAAAGTAATTCTAAAAATAAACTAAAACAAAAGCAACTAAACTAAGGTAAAAGTGCTTGGGTTGCCTCCCAAGAAGCGCTAATTTTAGGTCCATAGCTTGACCAAAAATCAATATCATGGTGAAGCAGGTGAATCAGTACCAAAGTAAAGAAGAGCACATAATTTTCTGCATTTCCTTTGTCCTAAAAGTTTAGCCACTAATCCAAAAATCCAGAAATTCATATAAATCACAATCAAAGTGGCTTTCTTAAATATGCAGAAATTAAAATCATACTTCTCAAATCCACTCAAAGAAATCTTTATGATCTAACTATGTTTATCAAAAAGCAAAATCATAGGTCCTTTCTTCAGATTAATGTTTTCAATAGCAATAGAAGTAGGACTTTGATCAAAATAATCAAGCATTGGATCATCATAATAATGTTTTTGTCTTTCATTAGATTCCTCAATAAAGCATAATTTTTCAAATTCATCAAAATATTCAACAAAAGATATGGGTAAAACATCAGAGTGAGATTCATCAGTATTTGTAATTTTTAAATCATCTTCAGGTTCCTCATGCTCACAATCAAATAGTTTATCAATATCAAAATCATTATCAAAATCAAGATGAGACTCTTCAAAATCAATTTCCTCATGCTTCCCAAATAATTCATCATCAGAAGAGTCAAAATCAGAATCATATGAAAAAGAATTAATAGAATCAGGGTTTACCACAAGAGATTTATCATTAATTTCAACAATATCACCAAAATCACAGTGGGGTTCATTAATGTCTATAATTTTCGAACCTTCATCATGCTCATCAGATTCAACCATATATAAATTTACATCAAAATCAGAATTATCATCAAAAGAAGGTTTTTCAATTTCAATTTTCTCAACCTTTACCACAAATAAATTAGCAGATGAATCAATTTCACAACAATCAAAATTAGAGTGAGATTCATGAATATTCACATAAGGCTCAATCTCAAAACAATCATAATCACAAATGGAATTTTCTAAATCAATCTTTTCAGTATTAAACTCAAATAAACATGCTTGTTGTGCAATCTGGGTTTCTATCAATTCAGTATTAGCAGTCAAAGATTTTCCTTGAAAAGGAATTTGGTTAACTAAACCCTTAGGATCCTCAATTTGCTTTCTTTGATCGGTCAGGATTTGTCTCTATTCAGCAATAATTTTTTCTTGATGAGCCATAAATCTTTCTAACATAGTCTCTAAGCTACATTTTTTAGTATCCTCAAAGCATGGCACAGAAACATGATCATGGCAATCATCATAAAAAGAATTTTGATTTTCCCAACTAGAATAATAATGATCATCTTGATAACATGGTAAATTGGGATTTGCATGATTTCTAAATTGACAATCATAAACATAATGATCAAAAAACTTACAAATATTACAATAAATAAGAGGAATATTGTGTAATTTCGATATTTCTCCAAGAGTCATTTGTGAATAATCATTATGCTCACCTTGTGGCATGTATCTCTTAGCCCTTTCAGAAGCCCATGAATTATGATAAAAAGACATATTTTTAAATCTATCAAAAATAGATAATCCAACACAAATCAAATAAAGACCCCCCCTTTTTTTTATTAAATAAAACACAAAACACAAAACACAAGTAAATTCAAAAATTTTAGAAATCACAGTCCTATCACAACTAGTGAAATCCAAAACCTGCAAAAATAAAAAACAAAGTTAAATCTAAAAACAAATAAAACCTAGTCTAGCAATACTAACAACTATTTTGATATTAACAAAACTAAGGTCCCCGGCAACGGCGCCAAAAACTTGTTGTACCGTAAGGTAACACTACAAGTTTGGCACGCGTATACTTTGGACTAATCCCCGGCAACGGCGCCAAAAACTTGGTAGGATTCCGCAAGTGCACGGAATTATCGAAGTAATAAAAATATTGATCCACAGAAACCTTATTGTTAAGTACCAAATAGATGTTTTCTCACTAGCTAAGCAAGCCAAATATGATGAAAGTAAACTATGCAGAGAATATGCTAAGGAGATAATCAAAGAGATAAACATGGGACTAGGGTTTCATCCACCTTAATTTCACTGATAAGATATAAATAAAGGTTCGTCAATCAAATCTTGCCACGATAAAGACCTAATTTACTTCATAAAGGTATTATCTCACTTTCGTGCAGACAATCATGCAGGGACCAATCCTCGCTTTCGCACAAGATCTGTCCCAATGCTAAAGATAAGTAAATTATCAATCAAAGAACTCAAGATCACTTTCGTGCATCCGAATTCTAGGTTTATAATCTCTAGTGGAATCTCAAGGATTACTTTCGTGCATCCGAGCCTCAACACTAGTTTTACTCATGGATCTCCAACGTTCCGATCCTCACTTTCATGCAAGATCTCCACGTTTGATAAATAGACTCGATCCATAGATTGATATTACTATCATGGCAATTAATCTACTAGAACAGATCAAATTAGGTCTAACCTAAGGAAGGGATCATAACATGCAATTCTAGAGTTCCAAGTTCTCAAGCAATTACCTTTCAATCAATAGCGAAAACTCTAAAAACATGATTAATAACATAGATCTATAGAGAGCCTAAGAACAATCCATCACAAAAGTAAAATTATCATAGCAAAAATTATCATGACGAAAAAGAAGAATTATCTAATCATTAAAAATCAAGGGGATTACACCCCATGTCCCAAAATATGTCTAAGCTTGCATGGAGAAGAAAATACAATAATCCATGAATTCAGAGGATCAAAAATCAACTATAAAGAGGTTTTAGAAAATACAGCACGGCTGTGAAATATTTCACAGTCGTATTTTGCAAGCAGAACTCGATGAACAGTGCTATCACCACCGATTTCATTGATTCCTCCTCCGATTGAACTCCTTTTCCTCTAAAACTTCTGGGATGTTGTCTTCCCCTCTAGGCGAAGCTTCTGCGTTAAAATCACGGCCAGATATGGTCTCCATGCCTCTCGGTGTGAGGCCAAACCCTAGCTGCTTCTCTGACGATTTCTCCTTAGATACTAAATAAAAGTCCTGCTTTTCAGTGCGTGCATCTTCGCCTCTTAAAGACGAAGTGGCAGCAACTTTCAGATTCCAATTTAGAGCTCTGGATCAAAAGTTATGGCCCGAACAAGTTTCAGCCACGAAAAACTCACGATTTTGACTGGAAATTATGGCCGTGTAATACTTTACGGCAGTGCCGTACTTTTATTCTGTGCACCGAAAGTCAAAATTACGGCCCGTAAAATATTTCTCGACGGTGCCATAAAATCGGACAGTTCTCTGGTCTGGATCGCCTGGGAAATACGGTACCGTAAAATGGATTACGGCCGTGCCGTAAAATCAGCAAAGGTTTCTGTTCTGAAAGCGCTGAAATAATATGGCAGTGTAATTCTTTACGGCAGTGCCGTAAAATCACAAAAACTTTCTGTTCGAAAAATTCTCCAAATTACGGCAGTGTTCTGATTTTACGGTACTGTCTGAAATTACGGTACCGTAAAATGGATTACAGCACTGCCGTATTTTGCAGAGTTGCTCCGTTTTGCTTGAAATTTCTTGGGTGACCTCCTCTTGGTGATGGTAACTATTTTATGTATTTGATTTTTCTTGAAAACGCCTTGAAATAATGCCTTTTTACCTGAAAACCATGAAAAACCAAAATAGAAGTAGGCTTTGTAATATTTGATGAATTCAGCATAAAAATAACCAAAACGATCCTCAATTTAGCATGAAAAGATACATAGAATGATACAAAATATACTATATATTTTGGTGTCATCATGTTCACCCCGTCAGCGTCTTCGTCACGGCCTGGTCGTGATAACCATCACGGCTGTGACGGACTCTCCACAAAAGTCAACCGAGTTCATTACCGGCCGCATCACGGGCGTGACGAGCATTCTTGGATTTTGCGGACTCATCACGGCCTGCCTGTGTCGAATGTCATGGCCATGATTGCTTCGTTTTAGGTTTGAGAACTTGTCACGGCCTGGCCGTGACAACGATCACACCCGTGATCGCTTCCGCAGATCGCGACCTTTCGTCCATTTTTTCATCAAATTGAATGCTACAGATGCCAAAGAATTGGGGGAAACTTCCAATTCATCTTCCTAACCGCCCAAGCTTTCAAATAAAGGGGCGAAAAGGGGCGATTACAAGGTTTGAATTCTTGAGGAACGCGACCTAGGGCAAAAATTTGCATTCGAGGGCTTGATTCGATCAGATTCTTTGGGGCTTTCGAGAGAGGACTGAAGATTCATCGTCTCCTACCCTCCATTTGTAATGTCCCCTCTTTTTGAATACATTTACTTGGGTTTTCATTGTTATATGATGTATGTTCTAGCGTAAAACCCTAGTTCGGAACTCGGGCGTAGCCCGTTGAACATATTTCCACATGTAAAACATTTTTATGAATCTCAGTGTTATTTTAAGTAATTTGGCTTATTTAAATAAGTTGTGCTTATTGCGTATTTATGTTTTGGCCAAGCATTTATATTTGTTAAGTGTTACGAGAAGTACCGAGAGGTGAATCGTAACACTCGAACGTTCATATTTAAACTTGTGACTTGAATTACGAGAGTCATTCAATGTCACTCGAGGATTCACGATCTTTCATAGAACCAAATGGGTCTCTTAGGTTAATTTTGCTACGAGAGTAGAAGATTAGCTTATGCTAGACACCGGATTATGCTTCGAGAGAAGGTAATCCGTACCCTAGGAGATATCGCCTTAAGTTATTTACAGTTGCATTGCGCTTCGAGAGAAGGAGATTCGTTTTCTAATTCAATCTGATTCAGTGTTTTGCATACAAACTATTCAACATTGTAAACCTGAAGTTCCGAACACTTCTACAACTATAACTTTCCCGATTAGTTGTTGACCTCTTGGTTCGATAAGTTACTTTTAGTGTAGTTCTTTCATTTTAAAATTGAATTGTCTAGCTTTCAATGACACTAAAGGTCGGTACTTGATACCCTACTCCCTGTGGGAACAATATTATTTACTACTTCGATAGACCGTATGCTTGCGGGGCCTATCAGTGCTGCCTATCTCATTGGTGATGCCAAGCTCTGGTGGCTCACCTTAGTGACACCTGCAGGAGAAGAGGTACCCCGAGACATTTCCTAGGAAGAATTAAAGGCAGAACTCAAGGCGCAGTTCCGGCCTACTGATTCGATGCAGGCAGCACGCTGATGTGTCGTATTTATACCATATTTTTACCTAAATTTTATACAATATTTTAGGCTTAATTGCATAATTTTATGCTAAATTGGGTATTTTTACTTCACTTGGCATAAAATCTTCACTTTCCTTGGTCTTATTAAAATACAGGTAAAAAGTCATGAAAATGATGGATTTCACAAGTTTTAAAGCCAAAGCATGATTCCCGAGGAGATCACGAGCTTACATGTCAAATTTGGAGAGAAAATGGTGAAGATTTTGATTTTCACAGCCTTGGCCATAATTCTGGGGTTAGCTAGAATTTTGGCATTCGAATAGGGGCGAAATGTAGTGAAGTGTGGAAATCCATAGAAACTTTCACGGGTGAAGCCATGAATCCATCACGGTCCGTGAAACTTTCTATGTACAATGGGGTGTAGACACAGAAGCATTTACGGTCTCAGCCATAAACTCATTATGGGCCGTGAAAACGTCCGCCTTTCGAGTTTTTCATTCGATTCATCTCCAAATTGAATCGAATTTGAACCAAACTTGGCAGAAACATTCCTTCATGGGTTACAGACCGTTCAAGCTATAAAAGATTGGATTTTTCGAGGGTTGAGGAGGACTTTTTGGATGAAGATGAACGGCAGCGGCGATTGAGATGAAATTCTAATTTTTGAGTAGATTCCTGCGAGATTTCACGCAAAAGTGAAGTTTGATCGGCTCTTCTTCATCTTCAGGTCGAGGGGAAGCTATTTTAACTATTTTCTTAGTGAATTTCTTGCGATTCCGAGAAGAATTCATGCTTGTTCATCATATAAACATACTGTTTCTTAAGAACATGAGCGAGTAAACCTTTATTTCAGGATTAAGTGCATAGCCCGCTGACAATTATGAGATAATTTGTATTCTTACACCTTTGATATGATTGTTTTATCATGATTTAATTAAAATTATGTTTAATCCGTAGTTTACACTAGCCACGTATAATTGCGATTTAGACGTTGCGAGAAGTACCAGGAGGTGAATCGCAACGTTGGATCTATTTTAATCAAACCTACGAATCCAATCACGAGAGTAGTTTGGATTCATTTGAAGGATTTATTCGGCTTTTCAAAGAACTTAATGGGTCTAGGTACGTTAACTGTCACGAGAATAGGGAGTTAACATAGTTAGACGCCGGATTATACTTCGGGAGGAGGTAATCCATATATTAGGAAAAGTCCCTTTCATGGTCATAATTTTCTATTCAAAGAGTTATTTTTATATGGTTCATACTTGTCAGCATGGTGAAACCCTGAGTCCCGATCTCCCAGAATTTGAATCTCTCTTAACGCTGTTTCCGCCATTGCTCTTACTTAGAGTTCAACACAAACCACTACTTGATTTTGCCTAGATTCATACGAGTTGAGAAGTTGGTACTTAACCACCTAATCATCGAGGGAACAATCTTAGTTTATTACTTCGATAAATCCGTGCACTTGTGGACCTATCAAGTTTTTGTCGCCGTTGTCTAGGATTACGGCCAGTTAATATTGACTTGATAGATAAGTTTGGAGACTAGGCGTTTTTTTTCTTTCTTTTACCTTAGCATTTTATTTTCTTTTTCTTTTTATTGATATTTTATTTCCACTTTAACTTACACGTTGCATGCCTAGAGTTTCACGTACAAGTACTTTATTTCCTGAAGACCCAGAGATTGAACGAACATTTCACCTTCGAAGGAGATTACAGTTCCAAACACAAAAGACTTCAGAAGAAGGTGCAATGGTAGTGAACAACCAGTCTTTGAGAGATTTTGTAGTATCAAATATACAGGGTTTTAATTAAAGCATAGTTCGACCTAATGTGGAGGCGAACAACTTTGAGCTCAAGCCAATGCTGCTGACGATGGTCCAACAAAATCAGTTTGATGGTTCCCCAAATCAGGATCCTAATCTCCATCTCACTGTGTTTTTAGAGTATTGTGACACCATTAAGGTTAACGGTGTATCTTCTGATGCAATAAGACTAAGACTTTTTCCGTTTTCTTTTAGGGACCGTGCAAGAGCTTGGCTGTATTCTCTACCAGCAGGATCGATTACCACTTGGGATGAGCTTTCAAGAGCCTTTTTGTATAAATACTTTCCACCTAGCAAGATAGTCCAGTTGCGAAACATGATTACCTATTTTGGAAAACGTGAGGGAGAATCTCTTTATGATGTATGGGATCGCTTCAAGGAGCTCCAGTGTATGTGTCCACACCATGGACTTGAGAAATGGGTCTTAATCCATATCTTCTATAATGGATTGGACTACAATACAAAGTTGATGGTGGATGCCATGACTGGAGGAGCTATTATGAGCAAGAGCGTGGAGGAGGTAACGACTTTGCTTGAGGACATGGCTATGAACCATAACCATTGGTCTAATGAGCGAGGTACTTCTTCTTCTATGGGACTTGGTAATTATAGTAATGACTCCTTAACATCTCTTGCGGCTAAGGTAGATTCTCTAGCACAGAAACTAGATTCTTTTACTTTTCCCTTAGTTGCCGTTAGTGCTGTTTCTTGTGAAGTGTGTGGTATTTCAGGACATAATTCATTTGATTGTCAGCTCATAGCTTCATCTCAAGACGACTCTAGTCATGAGCAAGTCAATGCCTTGGGAAACTTCAATCAAAGACCAGTGAATGACCAGTATTCTATAACCCATAATCCAGGATGGAGGAACCACCCTAACCTATCATATAAGAATAATCAAGGGCAAGCTCCTTCATAGTACAATCAGCAGAATAATAGGCCACCACCAGGTTTTCAATCTTGGCAATATGGACAACCCCAGAAATCTAACTTGGAGACCCTTTTAGAAGGATTTGTGTGAGATCAAAAGAAATATAATGAGGACGTCTCTGATGCTATTAAGCATCTGACATCTCGTGTGGATGTTTTGACAACCCACAACAAGGTGTTAGAGATCCAGATAGCTCAATAGGTGGGTATTACAAATAAATATGCGGGAAGAAATTCAAGGAAACAAGAGGAGAACTCTAGAGAGCACTGTAGCGCGATAACCACAAGGAGTGGTAAGCAATTGGATGAACCCCCGGTGCCCGAGGAAGAGCCCATACCTATAGTTGACAAAGAGCAATTTAAAGAATCTCAGCCTAATAAGGAAAAGCCTGTAGAGAAAGAGAAGAAGGAAGTTTATGTGGGACCTCCTGCATATGTTCCACCTATCCCTTTTCCTCAGAGGCTAGCCAAAGCAAAGTTAGATAAGCATTTTGGCAACTTCCTGGAAGTATTGAAGATATTATACATTAACCTTCCTTTCACAGACGCTCTGTCACAGATGCCTACCTACGCAAAGTTTTTAAAAGACATACTATCCAACAAGCGAAAGATTGAAGAATATAGAACTGTGGCACTTACAAAGGAATGCAGTGCGATAATACAAAACAAGGTTCCTCAAAAGTTAAAAGATCCAGGGAGCTTCGCAATTCCATGCCAGATTGGTGACATGTCTTTTGAAGGAGCTTTTTGTGACTTGGGTGATAGTGTGAGTTTGATGCCCTTGTCAATTTGCGAGAAACTAGACATGGGCGACATGAAGCCAATTACTATCTCGCTACAACTGGCTGATCGATCTGTTCGACATCCTGTGGGGATACTGGAAGATGTTCCTATAAAAATCGGTCACATTTTTGGATTTCCCCCAGATGGGACTAGACATCACCCATGCGAGCACTCCGATGGGACCTTTTGGTGAGATATATCTAGAGAGGGAGGATTTGATCCGAGGACCGCCAGAGCCACACGATTATCCAGCCAGTATTCAGATATGTACATCAGGTACTTGCGCACACTATTTTTGGGAGGGCAGAGAGCGATGGCATGGTTAGATCCTCAGAGTTATTCTTCTTATGGGCCACATTGACAGGATTCCGTGCCAGCACCCCGTTCTACCTCATGAAGCAAATTCATAAGGTAGCAAGGGTGCGGAAAGGAGTTTTGGTTGTGGGAGGCCTGATCACTACCATTGCCCTTGCCCTCGGTATTGACCCCTCGGGGTTGAACGAGGCTAAGGGCAATCCCATATTCGATATGGATGCCTGTGTCGCTATTAAGATGATCACGAGGCTTGGGAGCTCGTATCATCTGATGTTCAGGCCAATGGATATTACCATAATGCTGCCGAACATGAACCGTACTATGGTTCGTGTTCAACAGAACTGGATCATGGATCCCACATGTGGGGGAGGTCCTAGATAGGCAGCTTCACCTCCTGCACTGCTGAGGGTTTCAGAGCCTGTGCCTCTAATCGCACCGTCCACCACTGATAGGCCGTCTACATCTGTCGGGCCGTCTACTTCAGCACCGCCAGATTCTTCCCTAGAGCAAATATGAGCCGAGTAGAGAAGTATGCGCGATGATATATCACATCTTGAGCGGGGACAAACGAGGACACTCGAGTCCCTACACGCAATTGAGGAGCTATTGCGGTTACGTCTCCCATCTTCATCGACACGACATGCCAGAGGCGAGGAGGAGGATTCTGAGCACAAGGAAATAGACTGATAGACTTTGTGAGTATCTCTATTTCATTCTTATGCATTTAATATTATTCCTTGATATTATCTTATGATATCTCACATCTATCTTATTTGTGAATAGGATTTAGTAGATTTGGTGCCGATACAACCACACACAGCACTTTTATGTTTTCTTTGTGTGTGTGCGTTGTATCTTGGTATTATATTATTTAATTTTTGGAGTTTTATTTGACACTTGATATTAGGGTAGGTATTGTATATAGATGATGGTATTGGACCTTAGGATGTAGAACATGGTATGGATGGTGCGGTTTTGTACATATTTGATATTCACCTTGTATCTGGGACACTCTGTGATGATTTATGATGCTGTGTTGATGATTTTACATATTTTTAGGTGATTTTGATACATGCTTTGATATTAGAAGTGAATAATAACTCTGAAATGGTAAACTGTGATTTTAATAGTGAAACATGACAGTATTTGATATTTGAGACTTGTTTACCATGTAAAATTTAAATATCTTAGATTTGATATATTTTCTGGATTTTTCTGAGTCATGTATCGTTCTTTTGATATAATTGTACAGGGTTTCGCCAACATTACAAAGGGAACTCTTGCAAAATTTTTTCTGAGATCCCTCATTTATTAATTTAATGTTATACACATGCAATAATCTAAGTCTAGGGTGTTCCTTCATGTTTTGCTATTCCTTCAAAGCTTTATAGATATGAATTCTGAATGTTTATGATTTTTAAGGAAACATAAATTGTTTTTATCCTCAATTTTGAACTTAGAAAGCTTTTTGGGCATTTAATTTGATGATTTAGAAATTGTTTTTGAGATTTCATGTAGACTTAAATTATTGAGTAAGTTCAATTCTAGTATTGATAAAATTTATATATAGATTGTTATATGTGCAAACGACATGTGTATGGTGTTTTTGTACTTTAAGTTTAATTTATCTTCCTTTGGCTGATAGAAAGTTTTTATGGGTAGAAATTTAGTGATATATATATATATATATATATATATATATATTAATTTGAGATTTGCTCCAACTCCTCTAGCTGTATAATTTGAGGTCATGAGTTACTACTAGCCAACTTTCTCCAGATAAATATAAATATATAAAAAAAGAAAAGACTCCTCTACTTGGCATTGCGAAAAATTAGCAGTTGTACTAAAGACATGAGTTGAAGTCTAAATGAAAAGAGAGAGAGAGAGAGAGAGAGAGAGAGAGAGAGAGAGAGAGAGAGAGAGAGAGAAGGGGAGATGAAGAGAAAGCTGTAGGCTAATAGATAACTCCGCTGACTTTGAGATCAACACTATTAGTTAAATCATACTGCTCTTCGGTATACTTTAAACAATGTTATGGCACATAACAGTTTAAAGACGAAATTGCATTAAAAATCTCCTATCTATAATTTCGCCAAATGACTTGAACTAAATTTCTATCGATTGATTTAAGAAGATTTATTAAGCCAAAAGTATTTGATGCTTAGTACGTGTTGAATAAATATTATGACATGAATTGTGAATTTTATCTTTCTTGGTTTGTAAATTCTTGATGATTCATTTTTACTGTGATCTCTCTTAATTTATTTAAGATCTGAAAAGTTGCTTGCCTGAAATGTAGACTAAGAACTTTATTAATGAAAGAACAATTGAGTGTTCCTTATCTTTACATTCTCTATGCATATCGATGTATTGCTTGAGGACAAGCAAAATTCTAAGTCTAGGGTATTTTGATGCATCGTATTTATACCATATTTTTACCTGAATTTTATACTACATTTTAGGCTTAATTGCATAATTTTATGCTAAATTGTGTATTTTTACTTCACTTGGCATAGAATCTTCACTTCCCATGGTTTTATTGAAAATGTAGGTAAAAAGGCACAAAAATGATGGATTTCAAGAGTTTTAAAGCCAAAGCACGATTCTCGAGGAGATCATGAGCTTGCAAGTCAAATTTGGAGCTAAAATGGTGAAGATTTTGATTTTCACGGCCTTGGCCGTAATTCTAGGGTTGGCTGTAATTTTGGCTTTCGAACAGGGGCGAAATGCGGCTAAGTGTGGAAATCCACAGAAACTTTCATGGGTGAAACCGTTAATCCATCACGGTCCATGAAACTTTCTGTGTACAAAGGGGTGTAGACACAGAAGCATTTACGGCCTCGGCCATAAACTCATTATGGGCCGTGAAAATGTCTGCCCTTCGAGTTTTTCACTCGATTCGTCTCCAAATCGAATCAGATTCAAACCAAACTTGGCAGAAACATTCCTTCATGGGTTCCGGACTGGTCAAGCTATAAAAGATTGGATTCTTCGACGGTTGAGGAGGACTTTTCAGACGAAGATGAATGGCGGCGATGACTGAGGCAAAATTCCAATTGTTGAGTAGATTCCGGTGAGATTTCACGCAAAAGAGAAGTTTGATCGGCTCTACTTCATCTTCAGATCGAGAGGAAGCTAGTTTAACTATTTTCTTAGTGAATTTCTTGCGATTCCGAGAAGAATTCATGCTTGTTCATCATATAAACATGTTATTTCTTAAGAACATGAGCGAGTAAACCTTTATTTCGGGATTAAGGGCATAACCCGCTGACAATTATGAGTTAATTTCTATTCTTACACCTTTGATATGATTGTTTTATCATGATTTGATTGAAATTGTATTTATCCATAGTTTACATTGGCCACATATAATTGAGATTTAGACGTTGCGAGAAGTACCCGGAGGTGAATCGCAACGTCGGATCTATTTTAATCAAACCTACGAATCCAATCACGAGAGTAGTTTGAATTCGTTTGAATAGAACTTAATGGGTCTAGGTATGTTAACTATCACGAGAGTAGGGAGTTATTGTAGTTAGACACCGGATTACACTTCGGGAGGAGATAATCTATATATTAGGAAAAGACCCTTTGATGGTCATAATTTTCTGTTCAAAGAGTTATTTTTATATGATTCATGCTTGTCAGCATAGTGAAACTCTGAGTCCTGATCTCCTAGAATTTGAATCTCCCTTAACGCTGTTTCCACCATTGCTCGTACTTAGAGTTCAACACAAACCACTACTTGATTTTGCCTAGATTCAAATGAGTTGAGAAGTTGGTACTTAACCACCTAATCCTTGAGGGAATGATCTTATTTTATTACTTCGATAAATCCGTGCACTTGCGGAGGTATCACACGTGATGCTCTTCAGCGCATCAGGCATACAGGGACTATCTGAGAATACGTCAAGGCCCATTCAGCGGCAATGCTAGAGATTCCGTATATGTCCAAGGAGGATAGAATTTATTGGTTACTAGATCGATTGCAAACATGGGCAGAACTTGAGTTCAAGCTACACTCGCCTAGGAACCTAAAGGAGCCTATGACCATTGCTGATGGATTTGTGGATTTATGGAGTAGGGTGGCACCTGCCCTTGCTCCTACTGGTGCATCCAAGTCCCGCTCCCCTCGTGGGACTAGGGGGAAGCGACCAGCCTCTACTTCTCGGCCTAAGCCGAGCAAAGTAGGATAGGGTCATAAGAAGATTTGGACGGAGAGGAATAATTCAGGTACTAGACCTTCACAGGCACAAGTTTCCAAATCTCCGCCCAAAAGAACAGGAAGACAGATCAGGTGCTTCCTTTTTAAGGGGCCCCACAGCATGCGTAATTACCCAAGAGGAGACACTCTAGCAGCCATTGTTGAAAGAGAATCTCATGTAACTTAAGAAAAATCATAATAGAGATAAATTCCCAAGAGTTTACAATCCAAGAAAGATAAAAATCATAATTCATGTCATAATATTCAATCTTCACATACTAAGTATCAAATACTCTCATCTTAATAAATCCACTTCACTTAACAGATAAAATTTCTACATCAAGAATTTTAGTGATGTTAAAGATAAGAGACTTTTAATGCAATTTGGTCTTTAAACAGTTATGCGCCCTTTCCTGTTAGCATCATAACATTGTTTAAAGTATACCACAGAACAGCATAATTTAACTCATAGTCTCATTCTTAAAGTCAGCAGAGTTGTCCACTTGACCTACAGCTCCCTCTTTTTTTATGCTTTTTATTCTTTTCCCTTTTTTTTTCTTTTATTCATTTTTTTATTTCTGAAGAGAGCCGGTCAAAGGCATGGTACTAAATCATTATCGATCTTTCTATATGAGGGATAAATATTTACTTAGATTTTTCCTCTGGTACTTGATTGCAACATACTTAAAGTATACTAATTCATGGTATAATATAACTCATGACTTTAGATTCCTCAACCAGAGGAGTTGGAGCAAGTCTTAGTTAAAGAAATTATTGGTGTATATGCCCTGAGACCAATATTTGGTCAACCTATGTACTACTTGACTTTGGTATTTCTTATATCACACTAGCATTGTCATTATTGTTGTTTGTCTACATCTGCGTTTATGTACTTACATGATAATATCCCTGGAGACAGATTGGATCTGTACTAAAAAGCATATCCCCAGTCAATGTACCTGAGTGGATATGGGACAGCTCTAGTCTTGTGAGACTGGCATATGGGTTGGTTAGGCACGAGGTGCTAGCGCAGACATATGGGTATATCAATGGTAGATATACTGGACAGATCCGCTGTGAGGCTATGACTTTGTGTCATGAGTTATCCTCACAAGTGATAGGAGATGCATTGATCCTTAGACTTGAGGTCATTAACACTTCTATATGGTTAAGGACATACTTTGATGCAACCTAACACCTCGCCGTAATTGGGAGGTTATAACGGTAGTCATTAAGTATGTCACAACCCATATATGAAGGTCAATGTACAGACAAAGGATTTGCCCCTTCCTAAGGGAAGGATGATATCCATGGAGCTCCTCTATGGTCTATGACTGAAAGTGTATGGCCATACCCAGGTGAAGACCTAATTTAGTCATAGCCATGTGATTGGGTTAAAACAAGTGATGACACACTTATCCAATCGGATATCAGTTCGGCAAAGGGACTATAATGTATCTGTACCTAATCGCGATGATGGGGATGTCGATGTCGATATCCATTCCGATGACTTGGGTAGCAGCGATGCACTGCTAGGTGCCACTCACTGCTTGTGGTTACCTTTGGTCAGCACTGCCAACGTCAAAGGGACCTACAGGGTCACACACTAAGATACTTGAGTTCTCGTATTGATCGGGAAGCTTTATGATCGAGTTATTGGATAGCTCAGATCTATTTTGGAGATTTCATCAGCGCCAATGGGCCTGATGAGATGGAAGAAACTTATTGGAGCCAACTTTGGTTTTTGGCATATTAACCAAATTAACCATGGTTAGCCTCATTTGACCTTGGGTTAGATTGGATTGGATCCAATGGCTTGGTTAACATGTATAATGGACTTTGGGCTAGGCACATTGCTTGATTGGGCTCACTAATGAGTTGTCATGAAGAGGCAAAAGGCTAAAAGGGTATAATGGGGAGAAGTTGGCGCCTTTGCTTAATTATGGAAGTAAAGGGCGCCTACCCCTTCTTCCTTGGATGGAAGCCATGCCTCTTAGGCATGTCTTGGGCTGATATGTCTATTGGGAAAATAAGGATAGGTTGAATGAGGTTTATGGTAAAGTCTTGGAGACTTTCCTTACCTCAAACCCTCTCATCCTAGCTGCCCACTTGTCATGATCCTAGCCATCCCTAAACCGCCTCTTGCCCTTATAAAAGAGACCCTAGCCGCCCCCTCTCATTGCGCTAATTCTCTTGGAGGCGTGAGCAAGGAAAGGGGCGAGAGCAAGGTTCAAGTGGCGCAACTCTTCTTCCATCAAACCCTAGCCGCAACTGTCTTCTTCCCTTCCCTTCTTAGCGCAAGTGTGGGAAGCTCTTGTCGGCATCTTCTACATCTACTCTCCTTCTTCTCTTGGTGCATCTTCTACCTTGGAGGTGGAGCACATTTTGAAGAAAGAGAACAAGACTTGGATCTTCTTCTCGAGGCTAGCACCGGGCGTGGAAGAAGAGGACTCGAAGCATCCGTGTGTGTGAGATTGCAGAGGGCGAACACTTGGGCGCCTACCTTGACATCGGATTCTCATGTTGCCCTCAAGGTATTTTCTATCACATCATGTTGATCCCCTCGCTTAACGATCTTCACTGGGTTTTTGGGACTGGCCTGTTTCGGGGATATTCTTCCGCTGTGCAATGTAATGTGTGATGTCTATCTCTGAAAAATTGTAAAATATCCCCAAGGTTTCCCAATAGTGGTATCAAAGCGACTTACGAGCCTCGAACGATATTTCTTTCATGCTTTTCTATGCTCACATGCCATGTTTCAATTTTCAAAAATTGCATATTAACATGGCGCATGGTTTTTCTTAAATAGAAAAATTAAAGTTTCTTGTTCCTATCCTCTATTCAATTTCTTTTGGATTTTTGGATTATTTTTCTTAATTGATTTAAGATCAAAGGCGCATGTAATTTTGTCAAGTTGGACGGACATTGTGTCTTCAGACTAGCCGAGTCTCTTGATCTGACAAAATTGCCAGCCGATAGGATCCATAAAATCATCATGAAAAATTAATCGCAAATAACCAAAAGATTTGTGATAAGAAGATGAGGAAAAGAGACTTGTTTTATGAAAAAGTAAAATTTCAGATTTTATGTTTTTCATGAGCATGTAGAATTGCATGAATAAGTACCTTGATTGTGCATAATGTTGTGATCATGAGTCAAACCCCTTTGCATGCCTGTGATGTATTCTTGTGAGGCCTACGTGCCGCCCATCTTTTTCTTTTTATTTTGTAAAATTCAAGATGAAGATTAGGGGGCGCATCCTACATGAATCTTGGTGCATGAATGAAGCTTGTGTACCTTGCTTGGTGGCGCAACAAACTTCATCAATGGTGGCGTAAGTTAGGGTTTGGCCGAGCCTTGTGCTTGTGTGCTTCCCTCTTGTGGCTTACAAGATGGCGGTTCACCCTTGGAAGATCTTGGAGCCAACCTTGAAGATCAAGATAGAGGTCGGCTAGGTTAGGTCTTTGGGGCTTGAGTCCTAGGTCAAGAGTTGAACCTCCTTGTGGCATGGGTTGGTTCAATGTTTTGAATAGGCTATGATCACATCATCCCTTTACTGCTTTCATCATCTGCTTAAAGCATGCCTGTGATGTTTTATCATTATGTTATCACTATAGGATTGCATGCCTATAATGTTAGACATAAGATAAAATAGAGTTGATGAGACCTCAAAAACCCTTGACTAAAAATAAATCAAGTCTAGTAGCCTTCTAATGCGTAGCCCTCATCAAACTATCGATCAGTGGTGTTGTGAACTATTTCCCACCCTCGTGGGACACGCCCACTTATCTTTAGTAGGTGCGTGGTGGCAATGGTTTCCCCAGTCCAGTTTTAACCTGTGCATGCCTTCGCAAGGAAACTCGTTGGCCCTGGGCATAAACAGTTAGGAATGGACTTGACTAGATTTTCATATGTGCTGAGCACATGAAGAAACTCTATAGGTAACGTTGAGAGGTTAGGGTTTCATGTTGTATCCAGCCCTTGGTGGACATGAAATGCCTAGACTGTCTCAACAAGGGGAGTTGCTTGGAGCAACCGGCCGGCGTGCCCACCTTAAGAAGCATGGGTCACTTTGTGCATCTCATCCCACCCTCGTGGGACGCGAAGCCTCATGTGGAATAAGGATCCTATCTCACTAGGAAATCTTAAATTTCCCGATTAACTTTGTGGGTTATCAATTCGATTAAAATAGTGGGAGCCATAATCATTTAAAATAAGTCCAGTTTAAATGATTCGAAGTAGTACTAAAATGCTAATTCTTGGTTGTTGTAGAACAATGGCTATGAACAATGGCAGATGGTCACTGCGATCTACCCTGGAAAGGGATAAGTTGGTTGGATCCAACTTACTAGATTGGTATATGAACTTGAGAAATGTTCTCAAGCTCGAGAGGAAGTTCTATGTCCTTGAGCAACCAATTCCCGAGCCACTTACATGCTCGGCCTCAGCGGCTGAGAAGGATGGTTATGATAAGCATCAGGTTGATACTTTGGAGGTTGCATAATTGATGCTAACCAACATATCGCCCGAGCTTCAAGGGCAATATGAATTGAAGAGTGCCTCTGAGATTATTACTAATCTAAGACAGCTCTTTAATGAATTGGTTAGGCTCAATCCTCCTAAAGTTGATATTCAGTCTGTTGAGCCGAAAGGCTTAACCAAAGAACTAAAATTAAAGATGGAAAGAGTCAGGAATAACACGTGCTACTCATGTGGAGGACCAGCTCATATGATAAAGGACATGGTGCGACTTCATAATGAGAAGAAGAGAAGCAAGGCTTCATCTTCTAGCTCAGGTATTTATGTTACTGAAGTCAACCTTTCTACTTCTATATCATGGGTATTGGATACCGCATGTGGAGCTCATATTTGTATAAATATGCAGGGGCTTAAGAAGAGTAGATCAGTATGGGCTGGAGAGATTGACTTACGAGTAGGAAACGGAGCACAAGTTGCTACTGTTGCTGTTGGAGTTTTGACATTCCCTCCCTTCAGGACTTCAATTAGAACTAGAGAATTGCTATTATGTACCTTCGTTAACCAAAAACATTATATCTATTCCTTGCTTAGGAAGGAAAGGTTTTATATTTGAAATAAAGGAGAATTCCTGTTCTTTTTTCTTTGCAAATATGTTTTATGGGAAGGGTAAATTGTGCAATGGTTTATATGTCTTGGACATGAATAGTTCTATTTGTAACATAAACAGCAAAAGGACCAAACTGAGTGGTTTAGTTGGTGCCTTCCTATGGCATTGTCGATTAGCCCATATAAAAAAAAATCGCATCCAACAACTCCATGCAAATGGATTGTTAGATTCAAGTTCCTTGGAGGAATTTGACACATGTGAGCCTTGTTTATTAGGAAAATGACAAAGGCGCCCTTCACCAAGACAGGTGAGAGGGCAGGAGGTTTATTGGATCTCATACATACTAATGTGTGTGGGCCATTCAATAAACAAGCCAGAGGAGGACACAGCTACTTCATTACCTTTACTGATGATTTCAGTAGGTATGGTTATGTCTACTTAATGAGACATAGATCTGAATCGTTTGAGAAATTTAAGGAGTTCAAGAATGAAGTACAGCTTGGAAGATCCATTAAAGCTCTTCGATCTGATCGAGGTGGAGAGTACCTGAGTAGTGAGTTCTTTGACTATCTTAGGGAGTGTGGGATCGTATCCCAACTCACTCCTCCTGGAACACCTCAATTGAATGGTGTGTCTGAGAGGAGAAATCGAACCCTGTTGGACATGGTTCGATCTATGATGAGTCATGCAACTCTACCACCCTCATTCTGGGGTCATGCACTTGAGACAGCTTCTCTTATACTGAATAACGTTCCATCTAAGAGTGTCTCCAAGATACCATACGAGGTATGGAGTGCGAGATGTGTTAACCTCTCTTTTATCAGGATATGGGGATGTGATGCTTATGTCAAACGTCAAGATTCTAGCAAGCTAGAACCTAGATCTAATAAATGTATTTTTGTGGGGTATCCTAAGAAAACTAAAGGATACTACTTCTATGTTTCCACTGAGAACAAAGTTTTTGTTGCTCGGGGTGCTGTCTTTCTAGAGAAAGAATTTCTCATGAAAGAAGTCAATGGGAGAAAGTTTGACTTAGACGATGTCTAAGTGCAACCACAGGACAAAGAGATGGAACCTGAGCCACCTGCACCGGTAGCCGGGCAACCTGAGGCTCAGACATAGGTCCCACGTAGGTCTGGGAGGATTCGTCGTGCACTAGAGAGGTATGGGTCGCTGCCGACCCAACACGACGAGATCTTCATCATTGAGGATGAACCCAGAACCTATGATGAGGCGGTCAGTGGACCGGACTCCGAGAGATGGCTTGAAGCCATGCGATCCGAAATGGATTCTATGTCAGCTAACCAAGTCTAGGATTTGGTTGAGTTGCCTGATGGGGTAAAACCCATAGGGTGTAAATGGGTCTTCAAGAGGAAGACAGACATGGATGGCAGCATAGTTACCTATAAAAGTAGACTAGTGGCTAAGGGATTTAGATAGATCCACGGGGTGAACTATGATGAAACCTTTTCGCTAGTTGCCCTGATCAAATCCATTCAGATTCTGCTTGCTATAGCTGCATATCATGATTATGAGATATGACAGATAGATGTTAAGACATCATTCCTTAATGGAAAGTTGACAGAGGATGTGTACATGACACAATCTGATGGATTCATCCATCTTGCAGACACAAGTAAGGTCTGCAAGCTGAAGAAATCCATTTATGGATTGAAGCAAGCATCTCGAAGTTGGAATCTTCGCTTTGATGAAGCTGTGAGAGATTATGGTTTTATTAAAAGTGAAGATGACGCCTGTGTATACAGAAAATTCAGTGTGAGCTTGGTGACTTTTCTGGTCTTGTATGTCGATGACATACTGCTCATTGGAAATAACATCCCTAGTCTTCAATCTGTGAAGACATGGTTAGGGAAGTGTTTCGAGATGAAAGAGTTAGGGGAGGCCACCTATATTCTAGGCGTAAAGATCTACCAGGATAGATCCAAGAGGCTCCTCGCCCGTGGTCAAAGTACCTACATTGATAAAGTCTTGGAGAGGTTCTATATGGAGCAATCCAAAAGAGGATACATTCCAATAAGACATGACCTTGCTCTCTCAAAGAGCTAGTGTCCTACCACACAAGCTGAGAGAGATGAAATGAGTCGAGTTCCCTATGCTTCAGCACTGGGATCCATCATGTATGCAATGTTGTGTACTAGAGCAGATGTGGCTTATGCTATAAGCATAACCAGCCGATACCAATCCAATCTAAGTCTACAGCACTAGGTGGCTGTAAAGAACATCTTGAAGTATCTGAGAAGAACTAAGGATTTATTCTTGGTGTACGGGGGACAGGAAGAGCTCAGTGTTCAGGGCTACACTGATGGGTCATTCCAGTCTGACCCTGACGACTTCAGATCGAAGGCCGGCTATGTGTTCAAATTAAATGGAGGCGCTGTATGCTGGAAGAGCTTCAAGCAGTCCACCATAGCTGATTCTACAATAGAGGCCGAGTATGTTGTTGCTTCTGAGGCAGCCAAAGAAGTTGTTTGGATAAGGAAGTTCATTTCTGACCTTCAAGGTGTTTGATGCAACCTAATGATAGGACCAAAGTTGTTTGGCGTGTACCTAGGACTAATCCCCGGCAACGGCGCCAAAAACTTGATAGGATTCCACAAGTGCATGGAATTATCAAAGTAATAAAAATATCGATCCACAGAGACCTTATTGTTAATTACCAAATAATCGTTTCCTCGCTAGCTAAGTAAACCGAATATGATGAAAGTAAGCAGTATAGCTAACACGAAGGATAATCAGAGAGATAAACATGGGACTAGGGTTTCATCCACCTTGATTTCAATGATAAGATATAAATAAAAGGTTCGTCAATCAAATCTTGCTAAAATAAAGACCTAATTTACTTTATAAAAGGATTATCTCACTTTCGCGCAGATAACCACGCAGAGATAAATCCTCATTTTCGCGTAAGATTTATCCCAGGCTAAAGATAAGTAAATCATCAATCAGAGAATTCAAAGATCACTTTCGTGCATTCGAATTCTAGGTTGATAATCTCTAGTGGCGTCTCAAGGATCACTTTCGTGCATCCGAGTCTCTACACTAGTTTTACTCATGGATCTCCAACGTTCCGATCCTTGCTTTCGCACAAGATCTCCACGTTTGACAAATAGACTCGATCTATAGATTCATGTTATAATCATGACGATTAATTTACTAGAACAGATTAAATTAGATGTAACCTAAGGAAGGGATCCTAACATGCAATTCTAGGGTTCCAAGTTCTTAAGCAAATCACCTTTCAGTCTCATTGCGAAAACTCTAAAAACATAATTAGTAACATGGACTTATAGAGAGGCTAAGCACAATCCATCACAAAAGTAAAATTATCATAGCAAAAATTATCATGACGAAAATAGAAGAGTTATCTAATCATTAAGAATCAAGGGGATTACACCCCATGTCCCAAAAGAGTGTTAAGCTTGCATGGAGAAAAAAATACAATGAATCATAGTTTAGAACAATTAGAAATCAGAGAAGGAGAAAAAAAACAATGTTACAACACGGGTGTAATGTAAATTACACCCGTAATTTCGTGATGAACAGCGCTGTCACCGCTATTTTGTTGATTCCTCCTCCGATCGGACTCCAAACGCTCTGAAACTTATGTGGCGTCTTTCTCTCCTCCAGGCGAAGCTTCTGAGTCAAAATCACGACCTGAGGTGCCCTCTACACCTCTCGGCATGAGGCCAAACCCTATCCACCTCTCTGGAGATATCTCCCTTGATACCGGATAAACGTTCCTCCTTCCACTTCTTACACCTTCCCCTCTTAAAGACGAGTCCACAGCAACTTTCGGATCCTAATTTCGAGCTCTGGATCAAATGTTATGGCCCCCGAACAAGTTTCCGCTGCGGAAAACTCACGATTTTGACTGAAAATTACGGCCGTGTAATAATTTACGGCAGTGCCGTAAAATCATTCTATGAACGCTGAGTCAAAATTATGGCCCGTAAAATATTTCTCAATGGTGCCGTAAAATCGAACGAGTTCTCTGGTCTGAATCAGCTGGGAATTACGGCCCGTAAAATGGGTTATGGCAGTGCCGTCAAATCTGCAAAGTTCTCTGTTCTGAAAGCGCTGAAAAATACAGCAGTGTATTTCTTTATTAGGAAAACTTTCTATTTGAGAAATCACCAAAATACGGTAGTGCTCTGATTTTACGGTACCCGCAAAAAATACGGTACCGTAAAATAGGTTACGACACTGCTGTACTTTGCAAGGTTGCTCCATTTTGCATGAAATTTCTTGGGTGATCTCCTCTTGATGATGGTAACTCTTCTATGTGTTTGATTTTGCTTGAAAACTCCTTGAAATAGTGCCTTTTTACTTGAAAATCATGAAAAACCAAAACATAAGTAGACTTTGCAATATTCGATGAATTTGACATGAAAACAAGTAAAATATCTTCAATCTAGCATGAAAAGATATCCAAAATGATACAAAATATACTACATATTTTGGCGTCATCAAAATACATAATTCTCAAACTTTGCTTGTCCTGAAGCAAAAATCAAAACTTGATTAAAAGAATAACCTTTTCATGCTCAATATATTTCTAAAATACAACCCATCAATGAAAAAAATTCTATCAATTGATTTACAAAACTTCAAGTAAACATATCATCCTTAGAACTCAACCCTCTAAATCCACAACTCAATCAAATAAAACTTTGCATCTTGTATAATAAATAGAATTTTCAATCTCATGATTTCACCCAGTTTTCAGTTCAAATCTATCATGCTTCTGTTTACAGGAATTAGGTTTCCAAGATCTTTTTCCACACATGACTTTTTTTTTTGTGTATTTTGTTTGTTTTTGTAACGATGGTATGTACCCACTTAGATATGCACTTTTTATTTTTGACTTCAACTCTTGTCTTCGGTACCACTGTCAATTTTACACAGTGCCAAGTAGAGGAGTTTTATTATTTTTCACTCTCATTATTTTTCATGCATAGACTTCAACCCATGTCTTAGGTACCACTATCAATTTTACATAGTGCCAAGTAGGGGAGTCTCTCACTATTTTTATGGATCTTGGATTCTTTCTTCCCAACAAATAGCAAAATAGACTAAATATCTACTAGGTTGATCAATTGATATCAATTCACAAATCATACTCATATGCTCATTTTATTTAAAGGAGTAGTTTCACCTTTAGATCTTATTCATCAAATAACACATCTATCCAAAATTTCATGCATCAACCAATGTCAAATTTCAAAAATAGATATGCATTGAAGAAATAAATCTAACATGATAGGGTTTTTCTCTAATCACAAGTATAAATACTCACATCATCAAGGAAGACATTTTATCAATAAATCATGCCATCATATAGTAGAAAGTGGATCATATGCTTTCATCAATTTTAACAACACATTTGAATAATATCATCATCAAAACAATGAGTTCCATATATCCATAAAATCATTTTTCAAGAGAAAACCAATAAGTAGTATAAATATGATAAAGTCAAAGATGCACTATATGAAATAGTCATTAATAAGAGAGTGCAAGTGATACTCACAAAACTATATAGATCATGCTCAATCATTGTCGGGCCAATGTAGCTGGGTCCAAAGATATGCCTTTTGAAAATTTTTTGCAAAATTTAAGGTACATTAGGCTCACATAAGGCTCAGATCAAAAACAGTCTTAAAATAATAATGATAAAAATAAATTTCTTAAGGAAGAGTCAGAGATGTTGCCGGAGGTCTGAAAGATGCTGATGCTGGCGGGCAGAGGTAGAATAGATGCTAGCTGAAAAGCTACTAGCAATGATGGTGCCGACAATGGAGTGAGTAATCTCTAGTGGCCTGCTAGAGAATACAGTCCTGTAGGTGAGATCGTCGGTCGGTGGTGCGAGAGATAGCAGCACTACATAGAAAAAAAAAATCAGTCACTAATGAAGAGTCTACTGCATAAATAATTCAAATCAATGGAAATAGAGGCAGTAGAAGAAGCATGAAGCTGCTGGTGATGCTCTGCAAGAGGTGGAAGACAGTTTCCCTTGAAAATTTCTAAATCTGGAGGCAAAAGAAGCAATAACAAGTTGCAAGCAAACAGTGCAGTTTTTGAATTTTTTATGAAAAGTAGCCCTACCCAAAAATAAGATTTAATGATCCAAATAGAAAATGGACAGAACCACGTAATAGAATAAGAGATATTCTTTTCAGACGTGGGAAAAATCAAAGGATCAAAATCTATCAGAAATTTAGGGCATCAGCAGAAAGAAGGCTACTCAGATTAAAAACTGCACAAACTGCACAAAAGTTAATAAAATTCAAAAAGTTGCTATGCGTCCTAGAATGATCAGAAAATATTTTCATGAAAATAATTTATCCACAAGATAGAATGACATATGTTCTTTCAATTCCAAGTGTAAAATCTGGGTTTCAAGTCACCGAAACATCTCAAAAAGTGGCAGTAAAAGTGCTAGTCAGAACAGTCAGAAAAAACTGCTATAGAAATTAATCATAATCAAAAAGTTGCTATGTGTTTTAGAATGATCCATGAACTTTAAAATTCATAAAAAATATCCAGATGATAGATAAAGATGAGTACTTCGACGTTGTGCCAAAGCACAAAATTATTCTTAACCCAGTTTCTTAAAATCGCAGTGAGAAAACACCTACTCAATAAGCAAACTGTAGAGAGGAGTGCAGATTTTTTTTTTTTTTTCAAAAATAACAGAAAAATGAATTCTAAAAAAAACTAGGATAAAAGAAATTAAGCTAAGATAGAGTACTTGAGTTGCCTCCCAAGAAGCGCTAATTTTAAGTCATTAGCTTGACCAAAAATCAATATCATGGTGAAGCAGGTGAATTAATACCAAAATAGATTGCAAACAATTTTCTGCATTTTCTTTGTCCATAAAGCTTAGCCACAAATCCAAAAATCTAGAATTGCATATAAATCACAATTAAAGTGGCTTTCTTAAATATGTAGAAATCAAAATCAAAATCTTCACTCTCTCTTAAAGATTTCAAACCCTGATTGCTTGTTTTTTGCTCTACTTATTTTTAATTTGCTTCAGTTTAATTACTTGCATTAGGACATTAGTCATTTCCTATTTAATTGTTAACCTAGCTATTGATTAACTAGTTAGTTATTACTTGACCCCTAGTCCTCGTGGGATCGATACTTTTTTTTATGCGATAGACTATGCACTTGCGGTAACAGCCTATCAAGGTAGGCCCTATCAAGTTTTTGACGCCGTTGTAGGAGACTAGGTTGCCAATATTAACAGGATCAGGAAATTGGTAGACTAGGTTTAGTTAGATTTTATTTACTTTTTATTCTATTCATTTACTGTTTATTTGCTTTTTGTCTTTAGCTGTAGTTTTTATTTGGTGGGGTGCTACTAATTTTTTTTGTCAAGGTACTTGTTTATGCCCAAGAATACTGTTCAAACAAGGAAACTTGTACTTGGAGACCCGGAGATAGACGTACTTTCCATTTGGTCAGAAGAAATCTAAAATGGTTGAAGCTTGAAGGATAATTTTCTGATAACCAAACAATGGAAGCCAATGTGAATCGCTCTCTAAAGGACTTTGCAGCACCCACCATCTCTAGTGTGCACTCGAGCATATCGCGGCTGGCTATCGAATCTAACAACTTCGAGATCAAGCCGTCCCTTGTACAAATGGTGCAACAGAATCAATTTAGTGGAGCAGCCACTGATGATCCTAACCTTCACTTGTCTATTTTTTTAGAATGCTGCGACACTCTGAAAATTAATGGTGCTCACACTGATGCTATTAAACTAAGGCTTTTCCCTTTTTCTCTCAGGGATCGAGCCAGGGCATGGTTGCAATCTTTACCGCAAGGCTCTATCACAATGTGGGAACAATTATCTCAAGCTTTTCTGTCAAAGTTTTTCCCGCCAAGCAAAACAGCCCAGCTTAGAAATCAAATCACCAATTTCACCCAATGAGAAGGAGAGTCCCTTTATGAAGCATGGGACCGGTTCAAGGAACTACTGAGGATGTGTCAGCACCATGGTCTACAGAAATGGGTAATCATTCATACCTTTTACAGTGGATTGTTATATCAGACCAGACTTTCTGTAGATGCTGCTGCTGGTGGGGCATTAATGAATAAAACTTATGACGATGCTGTGGAGTTGATTGAGGACATGGCCCTCAACCATTATCAGTGGTCAGGAGAGAGGAGCCAACCAGTTCAAAGTTCAGGGAAGTTTGATATGGGCATGATTAATTCCCTAGTAGCAAAAGTAGATTCAATTTCTTCTAAGCTTGATTTTATTAATGTTTCTACTTCTAACTCTATGACTTGTGATATTTGTGGTGTGATAGGACATTCCTTTAATGACTGCCATATCTTGAGCGCCCCTCCAGAATAAGTCAATGCTATTGGGAACTTTAGGAATCAGAACGACTCCTACTCAAACACATATAACCCAGGATGGAGAAATCATCTGAATTTCTCCTACAGGTTGACTCAAGGACAAATCCCTCCTGCAAATTTTTCTAATCCGAATTCTTCTTCTAATTTCAGGCCTCCCCTTGGGATACAACATTCATCTGCCAACCAAAGACAACTAGATCATCCTCAAAAATCTAAGTTAGAGTAGATGCTGGAGAATTTCATGGCAAGTCAAATGAAGCACAATGACTCTGTGCGGGAGCAGATTCGCCAGCAGAACATGAAAGTGGACTCAGTATCCACACACTCGAAAATGATGGAGAACCGGATCGCAGAACTGGACCAGCGAACCAGTTCACTCTCTAGAACCCCAGGAATGCTCCCAACTCAACCTGAAGCAAATTCGAGAGACCAATGCAACGCCATCATAACATGCAGAAATGAGCAATTAAAGGACTCTGAAGTTGAAAATATGGAAGATGAAAAAGAAGAGTCTGGAAGCAAGGAAGAGGAACCTCATCATGAGATTCTTGAGACACCTAACATTGAAAAGATGATGGTGGTTAGTGAGGACTCTACATATTGCATGAGTAAACAACCACCTCTCAAATTTGAAGACCCTGGTAGTTTTGATATACCATGCATGATTGGCAATATTTTATTCCATAGAGCACTCTTGGATCTAGGTTATGGAGTCAGCATCATGTCATTCGTCACCTTCAAGAAGCTGGACTTGGGAAATCGCAAATCAACATCTCAGGTTCTCCAGTTTGCAAACAGCTCTAAACTTCACCCACTTGGGACCGCTGAGAATGTGCCATTGCAAATTAAAGGATTCTCTATCCCGGTAGGCTTCATAATTCTAGAAATGGCTGAGAACTCCACTTTTCCTCTTATATTGGGCAAGCCATTCCTCGGTGTGATCAGAGCCATAATTGATGTCCCACACAGGATAATGACTTTTTGTATTAATGGAAATAATATGTCATTGAATCTTTCTGCTAATGATAAAGAATTTTACTTTTCAGGCTCTAGGGATGGTAGAGCGATGGTGAAGAAAAGTACTGCATAGTCAAGAAGCAAGCTGGAACTCCTCCTAGAAACTTTTCCTGAACATTTTGAAGATAGGCCCAATGATTCGATTGGTCCAAGAGGAGACAAGATGGATACTATGATATTTCAAGTTGAAGATGCCACAGGAGCCGATATGAAGAAGAAGACACTAGGATTGTTTGGAGATGAAGTTTTGATTGACTTTGTAGACGCTTATGTGTTTTACTGCTTTGTTGTTCCATGTTCTGTCAAAATAGTTAGAAAAGAACTTTTATATTTTGTGCTCATTTTAATAGGTGCAATTCATGTATGACAACGAAAGAAGAGGCTCCATGCTACATACTTCGCCTCTGCCACACCAGACCCACCATGAGCGTCATGCTGGTCAAGCTAGTGACCCTAAAAAAGCGCTTGTTCGGAGGCAACCCAACTTCTTATTCACTCTTGTTTACCCTCTTTCTTATTAATTTTAATAATTTAATCTTTGTTGTTTTTCAGTTTTTCTTTCATATTCATGCTCTCTAGGCTGTACCCTCCTGATGGCAATTTTTCTAGATTTTTTCAGGCACTTGCGAGCCATTCACGGTCGCTCCCATGCATCCATGCACGGCCGTGAATGCCTCGCAGGCTCTTCTGTACTCAGCGCCGAAGCGTTCACGGGCAGGGGTGTGAAGGGACGCACGGCCGTGATGGACGTTTGTAGTTATCACCGAGGCGTGCACGGGCGTACATAAGCATTCATACACGGGCGTGACGCGTAAGTGGTGTTCGCGTCATTTCATTGCCGAAAAAAGAAAAGAAAAATTAATTCTAAAAATAAATGAAAATAAAAGAAACTAAGCTAAGTGGTAATGCTTGGGTTGCCTCCCAAGAAGCGCTAATTTTTAGGTCATTAGCTTGACCAAAACTCAAAAATCATGGCGAAGCAGGTGAATCAGTACCAAGTAGATAGCATGCAATTTTTTTCCTTTTCCGATGTCCAAAAAGTTTAGCCACTAATTCAAATATCCAAAATTTTAAATAAATCACAATTGACATGGCTTTCTCAAATATGCAGAAATCAAAATCAATACTTTCAATTGCAATCAAAGGATATTCAATGATCTTCCTATATTTATCAGTAAGCAGAATCATAAGTCCTTTCTTCAAATCTCTATTTTCAATTGCAATAGGACTTTGATTAAAAGATATAAACATTGGATCATCAAAATAATTTTTATATCTCAAATTAGGTTCCTCAATAAAACATAATTTTTCAAATAAATTAGAAGATTGAACAATAGATATGGGTAAAGCATCAGAGTGAGATTCAATAATGTTTGTAATTTTTAAATCATTTTCAAGTTCCTCATGTTCATCATCAAATAATTTATCAATTTCAAAATTATCAACAAAATCAGAGTAAGATTTTTCTAAATTAGTCCCCTCATATCCTTCATCAGAATTAACCATAAACAATATATTATCAAAAGAATCAATTTCATCAAAAGAGGATTTTTCAATTTCAATTTCCTCAAACTTTTCCTCAAATAAATTATCAAAGGAATCAATTTCAAAATCATAGTGAGATGCATTAATATCCACATAAGGCTCAATCTCAAAACAATCATAATCAGAGGGGGAATTTTCTACATCAATTTCTTCAGTTTCCAAATCAAACTCAAATAAAGAAGCTTGTTGTGCTATCTGGGTTTCTAAATTTTTCTTATGAGCTGTTAAAGAATCTACTTGTGAAGCAAGCTGGCTAATCATCCCTTTAAGATCCTCAATTTCTTTGTCTTGATTTTGCATGAATTGATTTTGATTTGTCATGAAATTTTCAAGCATGGATTTAAGCCTAGATTTTTTAGTATCTTCAAAGTATGGTTCAGAAACATGATTTGGACAATCAGAAGCATAATGATCAAAACATCCACAAATATTACATATAACAGGGTGCATAGAGTGAAATTTTAATTTATCTGCAAGAGTGCACAATGAATCATCTTTATATTTACCTTATGGCATGTATACCTCACCTCTTTCAATTGCCCACGAGTAGTGATTAAGAGGCATGTCTTCAAATATATCAAGAACAGAAAGATTATCCAACACTAATCAATCAAAAATAGGGTTCTTTTTTAGAATATAAAAAAATAGAAAATATAAAACACAAGCAAATTAAAAAAAAAATTCAGAAATCATAGTTCTGCTACAACTTGTGAAATTTCAAAACCTGCAAAAAACAAAAAACAAAATTAAAACTAAAAACATATAAAACTTAGCCTAGCAATACTAACAATTACTATGATATTAACTAAACTAAGGTCCCCGGCAATGGCGCCAAAAACTTGTTGTATCCCAACAAGTAGGTAGACAAAAACTTATCTCTGGTGTCGTGGCCAAAACTTATTGTTTGGCACACGGGGACTTGTCACTCCCTGACACGACTCCAAAAACTTGTTGTGTCACCAAGCTTGTTGTAATTTCCGCAAGTGCATGGATACTCGAAGTAATAAAATAGATATAGAACCCACAGAGACCTTTTTGTTAAGTACCAAATAATTATTTTCTTACTAATCGAATATGATGCAAGTAATTAATAGAAAGAGCGTAAAGATAAACAGAGAGAGAAACTAGGACTAGGGTTTCATTCCACCCTAATTTCAATGACTAGATATGAATAAAAGGTCATCAGTACTTGAATGAAACTTGTTGTATCCCAACAAGTAGGTAAACAAAACTTATTTCTGAAGTCGCAGCCAAAACCTAAGTGTTGGCGCACAGGGACTTGTCACCCCCTGATACGGCTCTAAAAACTTGTTGAGTCACCACACTTGTTGTTATCTCCGCAAGTGCACGGATACTCGAAGTAATAAAAAAGATATCGATCCCACAGAGACCTATGTTCTCAAGTACCAAATAATTGATTTCTTTCTATCTAGGCAATCGAATAGAAGTTAAGCAAAGATTGAAAACACACGAAAAAATACTATCAGAGAGAAACTGGGACTAGGGTTTCATTCACTTTAATTTTCATGACTAGATATATAAAGGTATTCATCAATCAAATTCTAATTTGATAAAGACTTAATTTACTTAGCAAAGAGATTAATGCACTTTCATGCAAATAACCATGCAGAGACCAATTCTCGCTTTCACGCAAGATTTATCCCAAGCTACTGATAAGTAAATCATTGAACAAAGAACTCGAGGATCACTTTCGTGCATCCGAGTTCTAAGTCGATCGCCCCTAGTGGAAACTCAAGGATCACTTTCGTGCATCCGAGTCTCAACACAAGTTCTACCTATGGTTCTCCAACGTTCCGATCCTCACTTTCGTGCAAGATCTCCACATTTGACACAATAACTTAATCCTAGGTTCATAATTATCACCATGGTAATTTAAACTACTAAAATAAAGAAATAAGAACTTAACCTAATTTCTTACGGTGAGTTCCTATTAATCAATTTTAGGGTTCCAAGTTCTCTAGCAAGTCACCTTTCGGTCCTTATTGCGAAAATTCTAAATCATGATGACAAAAAGTAAACTAAGGAGAATCTTAAAGCAATAATCGCATAGGTAAAATTATCAAACTAGAATAATCATGATGAAAGCAGAAAATATCTAGTCATTAAGAAAATCAAAGGGAATTACTCCCCCATGTCCCAAAGAGTGTTTAAGCTAACACGGTGAAGAAAATATAAATTTCCATAATTTCAGAAGTTCAAAAATCATAGGAAAATAGTGTTTAGGAGAATACACCACGGCTGTGAAAATAAACACAGCCGTAATTTGTAGAAGAGGCGTCGATGAACAGTGGTGGCGCCTCCTTTTTCCTTGATTTCTCCTCCAATTGATCTTCTTTCATTCTGAAACTTCTTGGATATTGTCTCCTCCAGGCGAAGCTTCAGTGTCATTTTCACGGCCGGAGATGCTCTGAATTCGTCGCGGTGCCGAAACCCTAGGCGACAGCGTGAAACGCGATTTCTCTCTGTAGAGTCGATGAAAATTGGGGCTTTCGGTGTCTTCCTGTTCCTCTCGTCGAAGGGACTCCTTCTCCTTCTTACGGCTTTATGTTTAATCCCCTAGATCGTCCGCAATCTTCTTCGCAAAAATAGGGTTTCAAAATTGACCTCGGAGTCGTGTTTGAAAATAGAAATACGACAGTGTAATATTTCACGGCAGTGCCGTAAAATCGATCGCGTTCTCTGATATGATATTGTCTTTATAATACGGCACCGTAAAATGGTTCACAGCACTACCGTAAAATCGGTTGAACTCTCTGGTTGAATTTGTTTGGAAAATACGGCCTGTGTAATTTCTTACGGCAGTGCCGTATTTTACACAAAATCTTCTGTTCGAAAAATTCACCAAATTACGGCAGTGCTCTGATATTACGGTAGCTTACGGAAATACGGTACCGTAATATAAAATACGACACTACCATATTTTGGTGTGTTGCTCCGATTTGCTTGAAGTTTGTCGGGTGATCTCCTCTTGATGATGGTAACTCTTACATGTATTTGATTTTGCTCGAAAATGCCTCAAAATAGTGCCTTTTTACCTGAAAATCATGAAAAACCAAAATAGAAGTAGACTTTGCAATATTTAATAAATTTAGCATAAAAATAAGCAAAAGATTTTTAATTTAGCATGAAAAGATACATAAAATGATACAAAATATACTATATATTTTGGTGTCATCAAAATACATAAGGCTCAAACTTTGCTTGTCCTCAAGCAAAAATCAAAGAATAACCTTTTCATGCTCAATAAATTTCTAAAATACAATCATCAATGAAAAGAATTCATCAATTGTTTCATAAAACTTAAAATAAATATATCATCCTTAGAAGTCAACCCTCTAGATCCACAGTTCAATTAAATAAAATTTTGCAACTTGTATAATAATTAGAATTTTCAATCTCAAGATTTCACCCAATTTCAGTTCAAATCTATCATGCTTTTGTTTACAGGAATTTGGTTTCTAAGACCTTTTTCTACACAAAAATTTTCATGTATTTTGTTATTTTGGCATAGATGGCATGTACATATACACTTTTTATTTTGACTTAAACTCTTTTCTTCGGTACCACTATCAATTTTGCATAGTGCCAAGTAGAGGAGTCTTATTCTTTTTATCTCTCATTATTTTTCATGCATAGACTTCAACCCATGTCTTAAGTACCACTATCAATTTTACATAGTGCCAAGTAGGGGAGTCTCTCACTATTTTTATGGATCTTGGATTCTTATTACCCAACAAATAGCAAAAATAGACTAAACATCTGCTAGGTTGATCAATTGATCTAAATTCTCAAATCATACTCATATGGTCATTTTATTCAAAAGAATAGTTTCACTTTTAGATTTTATCCCTCAAATAATATATCTACCTAAAATTTCATGCATCAACCAATGTCAAAATTTCAAAAATTGATATATATTAAAGAAATAAATCTAACAAGATAAGGTTTGTCTCTAATCATGAATTTGAATTTATTCATCAACAATATAAATCAAGAGTGTACTCATCATCATCATCAAATATCACAATATTATCAAAAATATATAAAAAACATGTCATCATGTATACTACAACCATATCGAAGATAAATCATCAGAATATCAAAATATCATAATACAACCCCATCAAAATAGTAAAAATTAGTATCATCACAATCATCATAAAACCACATCGAAAAGAAATATAAGCATGTGAAATAGAATAGCAGTGGCGGCGGGCATATAGGTGTAGAAGCATCATCCTTCCCTTCATCACGTGAAACATCAATAAGATATAGAAAATAAAGTATAGCAAATAAGTAAGGGAAGCTAATACTCACAAAACTTCTACTCTTCATCATCAGGTTGTCTCGCCTCGGTGTCCCTTGCAGCTTGATCACCGTAGCAATCATAATACTTCTGGTCTTCATATCCAAATTGATCATAGAGGAAGTTCCCCATATCCTCCATGTGGTTGCTCAATCTCTCTACATCTTGATGGAGGTGCCCGAGAGATTCAGTTACCTTCCCCAAGGAGTCAATCACCCTCTCCATGCAGCGTTCTTGATTATACATCTACGCATGTAGAGCCTGGAATCCTGGATCATGAGCACTAGCAAATCCTCCTCTAGGTGTGTGCGAAGAATCACCAGCAGGATGTGAAGAATCACGAGGGGGGGGGGGGACACCATGCCAAAGGGGTCACCTCTCCTACACCATGTGGGTGGTGGTGGAACGGTGTCAAGTGGAGGTGTGAAAGCTGCTTCGGCGGCACTCGGAGATAACTTCCAATTCGCTCTATCCTTAACTGTGGTCTTTTCAATGTGGGCTAAAGGTAGAGTAGGGGTATTTGGTCCAAGGACCAAACAAAAGGTATCCCCCTCTCTTACAATCATCTTCATAGCTATGCAAGACTCAAGGTCAAGCCTTGCATTTCCCCCTGCGAGTTCCACTCCATAAGGCTCTATTCCAAAATACTGGGCTATAGGAGTGATCAATCCTCTTGTCACTACAGCTCCCCTTTTCGCCCTAGCCACCATGTCCATATGTTTCACCATAAAGAAAGCCACATCCACAGCAAATCCATTCAGCATTCCCCACAGAAAATATAACTCATGTTGACGTACCATACCGTCACTGTCTCCTCTACCAAACATAGTGTGTGCTAGCACTTTATGTGCATACTTGATACATGGGTTCATGATTTTTGAGGCTCTAGCAAAAACAACATAGTAATGACCTTCATTAGTAGTTTGATTCCAAAAAATGCTCTCAATGAACCCAAGGGGTATCTTAGTGTAGCCTCCTGTACTCAAACCAAAGATATCTCTGACCTCCTGTAGTGTGAGTTTCCTCTCTTCATTGGCTAGTCTAAAAGTGATCTCCCCTTCCGTAGGTCCATTTGAGAACTCTCTCAAATCAATAATCAAACTAGTCATAAACTCCAAAACCAATGGTAAATAAGTGTGTGGAGTCATTTGGAAAAATTTCTTGGCTTTTATCCTATCAAACATCCACAACACATCCTCATACAGTCCTAAGGATTCCAAAGTCCTTTGGTCAGCATATTTTGTGTTGATCACCTTCCTTTCCAAAATCTGTTTGTATCTAGTCTCCTGCATCTCATTTCTAAAAATTATCCCATGTGGATTCTCAGGTTGAGAAGGTTCAGCTAGGGCCTTCCCCTTTCTTCTTGAATAGATGGACTTTGTTCTTGGTGCCATTTCAAACTATCAAGCTACAAACTACATATTCAATGCACCATATAGCAATACAATAATTCAATCTAAGCAATGTTAGCATGAATATCAGTTAAATCATAGTTAATGTCTTTGAAAAACTCGTATAGAATTAGGACAGAGCAAAACAGGGCGGAAAAATGGGTAGAAAATATGCATGTGAGTTCAATCTAGCTCGATACACTTCACAAATCAGTCCAAGAACTCCATAATCGAATTAGGAATCGTCGCCTATCCTCTAAGAAGCAAATGTAAGCAAAAATCTATTAAAATGATTAAGAAATGAGGAGGAACGAGCGAAAGGGGCGAAAATCATGTAAACTCACCAAAGTGGAGAAATCGGTGAAAAGAGTACCCAATCGACGGTCGAAACTTCACTGGAAGAGTCGCCGACATGCTCTGATGGTCGGAGAAGGTCGAAGACGTGAGAATGGCGTGAAAACGAGAGAGAACGAGTGGAAAACCCTAAAAACGGCCTGTGAAACGCTAAAAATGGCACAGAACTCGCGTGCCAGAATTCAAAATACGGCAGTGTAATGTTTTACGGCCGTGCCGTAAAATCACAACTGCTCTCGGGTCAAAACTAGTTCAAGAATATGGTACCGTGAAACAGTTTACGGTACCGCCATAAAATCTCGGCAATCTACTGTTCAAAAATGACTCAGAAATACGGTACCGTGTAAGTCTTTACAGTGCCACCGTGAAAATTAATCAACCCCTTTTTTTTTTATGAAAATTGAAAATTCAAAATACAGCCCATAAAATAATTTACGGTAGTACCGTAAAAATGAAGAAACTCTCAGATTGATTTTGGCCACAAATTATGGAACCTTGTAAAAGTTTACTGCGGTGCCATAATTTCGTCACAACTTTCTAGTCGAAAGTGGACTGGAAATACGGTACCATAATATACTTTATGGCAGTGCCGTATTTTGCACCAAATTTCATTTTTTCCTACAAAAATAAAAGAAAAATTAGTTCTAAAAGAAAACTAAGATAAAAGTAAATAAAAGAAAGCAAAACTAAGGTTAGAAAGCTTGGGTTGCCTCCCAAGAAGCGCTAATTTAAAGGTCATTACCTTGACCCTCTTGCACTCGGATTCGATCGTGGGTTCCCCAATTGCCCTTCTGATTTTTCCTTAAGTTGGGCATTACCTTGAACCACATAAGGCTGAGCCTTGAAACAATTTCCAATTTTGCTCCAAATCTTTTTTTCCTTTGTCAAACAATCTAGATTTTCTTCTTCTTTCTCTCCTTTTCCCAGAAATTTTGTTTTTCTTTTCCTGCAATACATTATCAACATCCTCAGAAGAATTGTTAGTTTCAATGTTTGAGGATTCATCAAATAAATTACAAACATCATAAACAACATCATCAATTACTTCAACACTACAACATGATCCTGAGTATGAAATTTTGTTCAAAGAATCATTAAGATCAAACTCAATAGTGTTTTCACAAATTTTAAAGTGATTTTTCCTTCTTGAACATCAATATGTGCTTCTGCAGTGGCTAAGAGTGGTCTACCAAGAATTATAGGATTTTTGCAGTTTTCTTCCATGTCTAAAATTACAAAATCTGCGGGTAAGGAAAATTCAATTATTTTTATTGGAACATTCTCTAATATACCTACAGGATACTTTACCGATGAATCCGCTAGCTGTAAAGATATGGACGTAGGCTTAAGCTCTCAAATGTTTAGTTTCCTGTAAATAGATAGAGGCATTAGACTTACACTTGCACCCAAATCACATAAGGCTCGGTCAAAAGCCATAGTGCCAATTGAACAAGCTATAGAAAAACTACCTGGATCCTTCAGTTTTGGTGGTAATTTGTTTTGTATGATGACACTACAATCTTCAGTCAAAGTTACAGTGCAAGTACCATAATCATCTAACTTTCTCTTACTAGACAATATCTCTTTCAAAAATTTTGCATAAGATGGCATTTGAAAAATAGCTTCAGTAGATGGAATATTAATATAAAGCTTCTTCAAAACTTCAAGAAATTTTCCAAATTGTTTGTCTAGTTTGTTTTGAACTAACCTTTGTGGAAAAGTATTGGTGGTCTATAGGGTGGAGGTAAATTAGACTTCGAATCATTTTCTTTACATGGAACATCCCCTTTTGGTTCATCACCCTTTTGAGGTGTTAAACAGGGTAGGGTTTGTTAATGTTTAGAAGACTCCTCTAATTCTAACTTATCATCATGATCATCATAAGACTCTTTCTCATTAAGTTCAACTTTCCCTTTAGGTTCTTCTAGTTGTTTACCACTTCTAGTTATAATAGCATTTCAGTGCTCCCTAGGGTTTAGTTCAGGTTTAGCAGGCAATTTCTCAGGGGTCTGTAAGAACTACTAGCTTATTGTGCAATTTGATTTTCAAGAATTTTGTTGTTGGCAGTTAAGGATCCTACTTGTGAAGCTAATTGACTAACCATTTCCTTAAGATCTTCAATTTCTTTACTTTTATTTTGCATGGATTGATTTTGATTAGCCATCATCTTCTCAAGCATGGATTCTATGTTTGAATTCTAATTTTGGTTTTGATTTTGGCTTTGGTATCCTTTGTTCTCATTTTGTCCCCCTACATTGTTGTTGTTTTTTGATGACACCAAAATATATAGTATATTTTGTATCATTTTATATATCTTTTCATGCTAAATTGAAGCTCTTTTGCTTATTTTTATGTTGAATTTATCAAATATTGCAAAATTTACTTCTATTTTGGATTTTGGTGATTTTCAGGTAAAAAGGCACTGTTTTAAGGCGTTTTCAAGCAAAATCAAATACAAGGAAGGGTTACCATCATCAAGAGGAAATCACATGACAAATTTCACGTAAAACGGAGTGACGAACCAAAATACGGTAGTGCCGTATTCTATTTTAGAATACCGTATTTTCGTACAATACAGTAAAATCAGAGCACTGCCGTAATTTGGGGAGTTTTTAGACCAGAAGATTTTTCTTATTTTACGGCAGCACCGTAAAGAATTACACGGGCCATATTTTGGAGTGTTTCAAACCAGAGACTTTTGTTGATTTTACGGCACGGCCGTAAACCATTTCACGGTGCTGTATTTATCAGAGATTTCAGACCAGAGAACTCGTCAGATTTTACGGCACTGCCACAATAACTTTTATGGGCTATAATTTTGACACAGGGTTCACAGAACCAAAATACAGCACTGCTGTAAAATATTTTACGGCCGTAATTTTCATTCAAAAACGCGATTTTTACGGGCCCAAAACTTGCGCGGACCATATCTTTTGATCTATACCTCCAAATTGAGATCCGAAAGATGTTGCGGACTCGTCTTTAATAATAGAAGACACACGAAGTGAAAGGAATAATGTTTATCAAGTATTGAGGGAGCAATCGACAGAGAGGTGGTTAGGGTTTGGCCTCGCGCCGAGAGGCGTAGAGGACACCTCAAGCCATGATTTTCATGCAGAAGCTTCGCCTAGAGGAGGAGGAAACACCCCAGAAGTTTCGGAGGAAAAGAAGTTCAATTGTAGAAGAAATCATAGAAAAGGGAAGCGCCGCACACTGTTCATCGACGCCTCCTTGCAAAATACGACTGTGAAATATTTCACAGCCGTGCTGTATTTTCTTAACTCTTCTTTTCCTTTGATTTTTGATCTTCTGAAATTATGTTTTATTGTATTTCTCTTTCCATGCTAGCTTAATCATATTTTGGGACATGGGTGTAATTCACTTTGATTTCTTAATGATTAGATAACTCTTATTTTCGTCAGAATAGTTTTATTATGATGATTCTACTTATGTGATTGTTTGTCTTTGATTCTCCATAGATTGATGTTATTATTCATATTTTAGGGTCTCGCAATAAGGACCGAAAGGTGACATGCTTGAGAACTTGGAACCCTAGAATTGCATGTTAGGAACTCAATTAGGTTAGTTCTTAATTATTTGATTTTAGTGATCTTATTGCCATGATGATAATTTGAATCTAGGGTAGAGTCGAGTTGTCAAACGTGGAGATCTTGCACCAAAGTGAGGATCGGAACGTTAGAAAACCATAAGTAGAACTTGTGTTAAGACTCGGATGCACGAAAGTGATCCTTGAGATTCCACTTGAGACAATCAACTTAGAATTCGGATGCACGGAAGTGATCTTTGAATTCTTTGATTGATGATTTACTTATCTTCAGCTTGGGATAGATCTTGCGCGAAAGCGAGGATTGGTCCCTGCATGATTGTCTGCACGAAAGTGAGATGATCCCTTTATGAAATAAATTAAGTCTTTATCATGATAAGATTAGTCTGACGACATTTTATTTAAATCTAGTCATTATAATTAAGGAGAATGAAACCCTAGTCCCAATGTTTCTCTCTGATTATCTGATTTCGTGTGTTTTCCATCATTATTTTGCTATTATTCGGTTGCTTAGCTAGTAGGAATACAACTATTTGGTACTTAACAATAAGGTCTATGTGGTTCGATATCTTTCTTTATTACTTTGAGTATCCGTGCACTTGCGGACACAACAAGTTTTTGGCACCGTTGTCGGGGACCTCAGTTTTGTTAATATCAAAATAGTTATTAGTATTGCTTGACTAAGTTTTATTTGTTTTAGATTTAACTTTTTTTTTCTTTTTGCAGGTTTTGGATTTTTACTATTGTGACAGAACTGAGAATTTCTGAAATTTGTGAATTTACTTGTGTTTTAGACTTTATTTTTGTTATATATTCTGAAAAAAAACAATTTGATATTTTGGTGTTGGATAATCTTTCTGTTCTTGATAGATTTGAAGATATGTCTTTTAATTATAACTCATGGGCCACTCAAAGAGGTGAGGTATACATGCCACAAGGTAAGTATGAAAATAATTCATTGAGCACACTTAAGGATACGTTTAATTCTTTTATGCACTCTGTTAAGAAATCTTCTTCTCCTAGTAGATGTGTTATTTGTGGATATTTTGATCATTATTCCTCTGATTACCAATTTTTAAATCCCAATTTTTCATGGAATGAATCTGATCAATTGTATTCTAGTTGGGAAAACCAAACTTCTTTTTATGATAATTGTTCAAATCGTGTTTCTGAACCATACTTTGAGGATACTAGAAAATCTTGCTTAGAGATAATATTTGAAAAGTTCATGAATACCCAAGCAAAACAGAGTGATAACTTGAATGAGACCCTCAAACAAATCAATTCTAAGTTGGATGACATAGTTGCACACAATGAAATGCTAGAAACCCTGATAGCATAACAAGATTGTTTATTTGAATTTGATTTGGAAACTGAAAAACTTGATTTAGAAAATTCCCCCTCTGATTATGATTATTTTGAGATTGAGCCTTATGTGAATATTCATGAATCTCACTCTAATTTTGATAATTGTGAAATTGATTCTTTTGCTAATTTATTTGTAGAAAATTTTGAGGAAATTGAAATTGAAAAACCCTCTTTTGAGGAAGTTGATTTTTTGATGATGCATCATTTGTGGTTAATTCTGATGAAGGATATGTGGGGGATGATTTAGAAAAATCTTATTCTAGTTTTGTTGGTAATTTTTAAATTGACAAATTATTTGATGATGTGCATGAGGAAATTGATAAAAATTTGAATGTTACAAACACTGATGAATCTCACTCTGATGTTTTGCTCATATCTTTTGTTGAATCTTTTGATTTATTTAAAAATTCATGCTTTATTGAGGAATCTAATGAAAGACATAAAACTTATTTTGATGATCCAATGCTTATATCTTGTGATCAAAGTCCTATTGCAATTGAAGACGTGAATTTGAAGAAAGGACTTATGATTTTGCTTATTGATAAATTTAGGAAGATCATTGAATATCCTTTATGTGAAGTTGAAAATTTTGATTTTGATTTCTGCATGTTTAAGAAAGCCACTTTGATTGTGATTTATATGCAATTCTGGATTTTTGGATTTGTGGCTAAAATTTTTGGACAGAGGAAAAGAAAGAAATTACATGCTATTTATTTTGGTACTGATTCACCTGCTTCACCATGATATTTGATTTTTGGTCAAGCTATGGACCTAAAATTAGCGCTTCTTGGGAGGCAACCCAAGTACTTTTACTTAGCTTAGCTTCTTTTATTTTTATTTATTTTTATAATTAATTATTCTTCTCCTTTTGCCGGGAAATGAAAGTTTTGGCATAATATGACACCGCCGTAATTAATTTTACGGTACCGTATTTTCAGTCCGTTTATGATAGAAAGTTTTGTAATTTTTACAACAGGGCCGTAACGTCTTTCACGTGCCATAATTTTGAGTGATTTCTTCCCTGAGAGTCTTTTGAAAAAATACGGCAGTACCGTAAGGGATAATACGGTACCGTATTTTAAAGCTGCTTTCTGCTTATCTGACAAGGTGTTTTCTTGCTGCGATTTTAAGAAACTGAGTTGGAAAAATTTTTGATCTTTGGCACCATCACGAAGTACTCATCTTTGTCTATCATCTGGATATTTTTTTTGAATTTTAAAGTCCATGGATCATTCTGAAACACATAACAACTTTTCGATTCTGATTAATTTCTGCAGCAGTTTTCTTTTGACTATTCTGATTAGCACTTTTGCTGCAAGTTTTTAAGATGCTTGAATAACTTGAAACCTAGATTTTTCACATGGTATATGAAGAACATATGTCTTTCTATCTCGTGGATTAATTGTTTTCATGATTTTATTTTATGATCATTTTAGGACACATGGCAACTTTTTGAATTTGATTAACTTTTGTGCAGTTTTTGCAGTTTTGTAATCTGATTAGCCTTCTTTCTACTGATGCCCTAAATTCCTGATAGATTTTGATCCTTTGATTTTCATACATCTGAAAAGAACATATCTTATTCTATTACATGTTTCTGTCCATTTTCTTTTTGGATCATTAAAACTTATTTTTGGGTATAGCTACTTTTCTTACAAAAAGTTCACTGGCTGCACTGTTTGCTTTCTACCTGTTATAGCTTCTTTTGCCTCCAGATCCAGAATTCTTCAAGAGCAACTGTCTTCCACCTCTAGCCACCACTACATCTGCCTCTGACATCACTATTTCCAGCCGTCGATACTGGATTATCACCACAGCAGACTCTTACTTCTTCTACTGCCTCTATTTCCATTGATTTAGCAGGCCACTAGAGATTGCTCATATTACTGTCGGCACCATCACCATCATTGCTAGGAGCTTTTCAGCAAGCCTACGTTCCACCTCTGCTTCCTGCCTGCTCTACTCTTTCCACCGACATCCTCTTCAAACCTTCGGCGACATCTCTGATTCTCTGTTGAGAAAATTATTTTTATCATTATTATTTTTAGAGACTATTTTTAGACTGAGCCTTATGTACCTTAAATTGTGCAGGTAAAATTTTCAAAAGACACATCTTTGGACCCAGCAGCATCTGCCCCAACTCTATTTTTGGTCTGAGCCTTATGTATTTTTGGTTAGAGCTTGCTATATAGTTTTGTGAGTATTGTTTGCACTCTCTTATTCATGATTATTTCATATGGTTGCATCTTTAATTTACTTTGAATGTATCACTCACTGAGATTTCTACTCGATGTGTTCTCTTGAATCTATCATTTTACACTTTTGACCATGATTGTTTGAGTTTGATGCTTCTACACCTCTGTGACCACATGCTTATTTTTCTCTTCGATGTGGTTGTATTATGATTATGATACTGATTTCTACTATTTCGATGGAGTTGTATTATGATATTTCGATATTCTGATGATTTATCTTTGATATGGTTGTAGTATACATGATGATATATTTAGTGTTTACGATGATATTTTGTGTTGATGATGAGTATATTGTTGATGACTTGATTGATTGATGATGAATGGATTCAAATTCATGATTAGAGAAAAACCCTATCATGTTAGATTTATTTCTTCAATGCATATCTACCTTTAAAATTTGACATTGGTTGATGCATGAAATTTTGGGTAGATGTATTATTTGAGGAATAAGATCTAAGGTGAACCTATTCTTTAGAATAAAATGAGTATATGAGTATGATTTGAGAATTGAGATCAATTGATCAACCTAGTAGATGTTTAGTGTATTTTGCTATTTGTTGGGAAATAAGAATCCAAGATCCATAAAAATAGTGAGAGACTCCCCTACTTGGCACTATGTAAAATTTTTAGTAGTACCTAAGACATGGGTTGAAGTCTATGAATGAAAAATAATGAGAGATAAAAAGAATAAGACTCCTCTACTTGGCACTATGCAAAATTAATAGTGGTACCGAAGATAAGAGTTGAAGTCAAAAATAAAAAGTGTGTATCTAAGTGGATGCATGCCATCTTTGCAAAAATAATCAAATACAAAACAAAAGAGAAAAGAAAAAAAAATTATGTGTGGAAAAAGATCTTGGAAACATAATTCCTATAAACAAAAGCATGATAGATTTGAACTGAAATTGGGTGAAGTCTTGAGATTGAAAATTCTAATTATTATACGAGTTGCAAAGTTTTATTTGATTGAATTGTGGATCTAGAGGGTTGAGTTCTAAGAATGATATTTTTGCTTGAAGTTTTATAAAACAATTGATGGAATTTTTCATTGATGATTGTATTTTAGAAATTTATTAAGCATGAAAAGGTTTATCTTTTAACCAACTTTTGATTTTTGCTTGAGGACAAGCAAAGTTTGAGCGTTATGTATTTGATGACACCAAAATATATAGTATATTTTGTATCATTTTATATTTCTTTTCATGCTAAATTGAAGCTCTTTTGCTTATTTTTATGCCGAATTTATCAAATATTACAAAATCTACTTCTATTTTGGATTTAGGTGATTTTTAGGTAAAAAGGCACTATTTTAAGGCGTTTTCAAGTAAAATCAAATACATGGAAGAATTACCATCATCAAGAGGAGATCACATGACAAATTTCACGCAAAACGGAGTGATGAACCAAAATACGGCAGTGCCGTATTCTATTTTACGGTATCGTATTTCCGTACGATATAGTAAAATCAGAGCACTGCCGTAATTTGGGGAATTTTCAGACCAGAAGATTTTCCTAATTTTATGGCACCACGGTAAAGAATTACACGGGCCGTATTTTGGAGCATTTCAAACTAGAGACTTTTGCTGATTTTACGGCACGGCCGTAAACCATTTCATGATGTCGTATTTATCAGAGATTTTAGACCAGAGAACTTGTCAAATTTTATGGCACTGCCACAATAACTTTTACGGCCTGTAATTTTTACACAGGGTTCACAGAACCAAAATACGGCACTGCCGTAAAATATTTTACGGTCGTAATTTCCATTCAAAAACGTGATTTTTACGGGCCCGAAACTTGCACGGACTATATCTTTTGATCCAGACCTCCAAATTGAGATCCGAAAGTTACTGTGGACTCGTCTTTAAGAAGAGAAGACACACGAAGTGAACAGAACAATTTTTATCGAGTATTGAGGGATCAATCGACAGAGAGCCGGTTAGGGTTTGGCCTCGCGCCGAGAGGCGTTGAGGACACCTCAGGCCATGATTTTCACGTAGAAGCTTCGCCTGGAGGAGGAGGCAAGACACCAGATGTTTTAGAGGAAAAGGAGTTCAATTGGAGAAGAAATCAAAGAAAAGGGAAGCACCGCCACTGTTCATCGATGCCTCCTTGCAAAATACGGCTGTGAAATATTTCACAACCATGCTGTATTTTCTTAACTCTTCTTTTCCTTTGATTTTTGATCTTCTAAAACTATGGTTTATTGTATTTCTCATTCCATGCTAGCTTAATCATATTTTGGGACATGGGTGTAATTCACTTTAATTTCTTAATGATTGGATAACTCTTATTTTCATCAGAATAGTTTTATTATGATGATTCTACTTATGTGATTGTTTGTCTTTGATTCTCCATAGATTGATGTTATTATTCATGTTTTAGAGTTCTCGCAATAAGGACCGAAAGGTGACTTGCTTGAGAACTTGGAACCCTAGAATTGCATGTTAGGAACTCACTTAGGTTAGTTCTTAATTATTTGATTTTAGTGATCTTATTTCCATGATGATAATTTGAATCTAGGGTAGAGTCGAGTTGTCAAACGTGGAGATCTTGCACGAAAGTGAGGATCGGAACATTGGAGAACCATAACTAGAACTTGTGTTGAGATTCGGATGCACGAAAGTGATCCTTGAGATTCCACTTGAGACAATCAACTTAGAATTCGGATGCACGAAAGTGATCTTTGAATTATTTGATTGATGATTTACTTATCTTCAGCTTGGGATAGATCTTGCGCGAATGCGAGGATTGGTCCCTGCATGATTGTCTGCACGAAAGTGAGATGATCCCTTTATAAAGTAAATTAAGTCTTTATCATGACAAGATTAGTCTGATGACATTTTATTTAAATCTAGTCATTAGAATTAAGGAGAATGAAACCCTAGTCCCAATGTTTCTCTCTGATTATCTGATTTCGTGTGTTTTCCATCATTATTTTGCTATTATTCGGTTGCTTAGCTAGTAGGAATACAACTATTTGGTACTTAACAATAAGGTCTCTACGGTTCGATATCTTTCTTTATTACTTCGAGTATCTATGCACTTGCGGACGCAACATTTTTCCATGAAAAATTGGGGTGATTCCTCCATCCAGGGTTATAGGTATTAGAATAGGGATCATTAGTTCTACTTTGATTATAGTTCACTATGGCATTAGCATGTTCAGTACCCTGATCAACAATTACTCTACAATTTTCAGCATCATGACCATTGTTACCACATACATCACAAGTGATCGAAGAAGTAGAAGCAATAGAAGCAGTCTGCATTTTAAAAGAATCAAACCTACTACATAAAGAATCTACCTTCTCTGCCAAGGTTCTCCATCCATCATTTTCATTTTTACCTTAAGAAGGTCTGTAGAGCACTCCTCTCTCATAAGTCCATTGATTGTGATTCAAGGCCATCTCCTCCAGCAGTTTGAAAGCAGCATCGATTGTTTTGCTCATAAGAGCTCCACCTGCAGCAGCATCAACAGTTAGTCTAGTGTTATATAGCAATCCATTATAAAAAGTATGCAATAAAACCCAATCTTCAAGGCCATGGTGAGGGCACTTCCGTTGTAAGTCATTGAATCTCTCCCATGTCACGCTGAATGATTCTCCATCCTTTTATTGAAAGCTTGTAATTTGATTTCTCAATTGAATTGTCTTGCTTGGTGGGAAGTATTTCATCAGAAAAGAATTTGATAGTTGATCCCAAGTTGTAAAGGTCTCGGTTGGTTGTGCTTGTAGCCATGTTCGTGCTCGGTCCCTAAGAGAAAAAGGGGACAATCTTAATTTCAGTGCATCATTAGAAACTCCATTAAATTTTATAGTATCACAAAGTTCTAAAAATAATGCAAGATGTAGGTTTGGATCCTCCAGAGCAGAAAGTATCTAGTCGTTAAGATAATCAAAGGGAATTACTCCCCCATGTCCCAAAGAGTGTTTAAGCTAACATGGCGAAGAAAATACAATATTTCATAATTTCAGAAGATCAAAAATCATAGGAAAATAGTGTTTAGGAGAATACACCACGGCTGAAAAAATAAAGACAGCCGTAATTTGTAGAAGAGGCGTCGATGAACAGTGGTGGCGCCTCCTTTTTCAATGATTTCTCCTCCAATTGATCTTTTTTTTTGTTCTGAAACTTCTGGGATATTGTCTCCTCCTCCAGGCGAAGCTTCAGTGTGATTTTCACGGCCAGAGATGCTCTGGATTTGTTGCGGCGGCGGAACCCTAGGCGGCGGCATGAAAATTGGGGCTTTCGGTGAAAATTAGGGCTTTCGGTGTCTTCCTGTTCTTCTCATCGAAGGCACTCCTTCTCCTTCTTACGGCTTCGTCTTTGAAGCCCTAGATCGTCTGCAATCTTCTCCACAAAAATCAGGCTTCAAAATTGACCTTGGAGTCGTGTTCGAAAGCTAAAATACGACAGTGTAATATTTCACGGCAGTGCCATAAAATCGGTCGCATTCTTTGATCTGATATTGTCTGTATAATGCGGCACCGTAAAATGGTTCACGGCACTGCCGTAAAATCGGCTGAACTCTCTGGTTGAATTCGTCTGGAAAATATGGCCTGTGTAATTTCTTACGGTAGTGTCATATTTTACACAAAATCTTTTGTTCGAAAAATTCACCAAATTACAGCAGTGCTCTGATATTACGGTAGCATACGGAAATACGGTACCGTAATATAAAATACGACACTATCGTATTTTGGTGTGTTGCTCCGATTTTCTTGAAGTTTGTCAGGTGATCTCCTCTTGATGATGGTAACTCTTCCATGTATTTTATTTTGCTCAAAAATGCCTCAAAATAGTGCCTTTATACCTGAAAAATCATGAAAAACCAAAATAGAAGTAGACTTTGCAATATTTAATAAATTTAGCATAAAAATAAACAAAAGATCTTTAATTTAGCATGAAAAGATACATAAAATGATACAAAATATATTATATATTTTGGTGTCATTAGCCATACATGTTCATGCTTTAGATATTGTGGGAAGGACTGAGAGGTGAACCACATTCATCGGATCCTCTTAGACTGGACTGGTGATTTTGGCAACGAGAGTTGTCGAAATAACTCGAGGAACCCTGATTCTTCACAGAACCCATTGGGTCTGCTTAACCCGGTAAGCCACAAGAGTAGGAGACTTGGGTTAAGTTAGATACCGGACCGTGTCCTGAGAGGGAGCGCGTCTGTACCTTAGGAAGGATTACCTTAAGAACATAGATGAAACTTAATTAAAATATCAAACTTTGATATTTCTTCATGCTTCAGTGTGGTGAAACCTGAAACCCCGATCTCTCTTATAGATTTCAAACTCTGATTGCTTGTTTTCTGCTCTGCTTGTTTTTAATTTGCTTCAGTTTAATTACTTGCATTAGGACATTAGTCATTTCCCATTTAATCGTTAACCTAGCTATTGATTAACTGATCAATTAGTACTTGACCCCTAGTCCTCGTGGGATCGATACTTTTTATTACGCGATAGATCGTGCACTTGCGGTAGCAGCCTATCAAGGTAAGCCCTATCACCAAACTGAGTGGTTCAGTTGGTGCCTTCCTATGACATTATCGATTAGCCCATATAAACAAGAATCGCATTCAACAACTCCATGCAAATGGCTTGTTAGACTCAAGTTCCTTGGAGGAATTTGACACTTGTGAGCCTTGTTTGTTAGGGAAAATGTCAAAGACGTCCTTCACCAAAACTGGTGAGAGGGCACAAAGTATATTGGATCTCATACATACTGATGTGTGTGGGCAATTCAATAAACAAGCCAGAGGAGGACACAACTATTTCGTTACATTCACTAATGACTTCAATAGATATGGTTATGTCTACTTGATGAGACATAAATCTGAATCCTTTGAGAAATCCAAGAAGTTCAAAAATGAAGTAGAGAACCAACTTGGAAGATCCATTAAAACTCTTCGATCAAATCGTGGTGGAGAGTACCTGAGCGGTGAGTTCTTCGACTATCTGAGGGAGTGTGGGATTCTATCCCAACTCACTCCTCCTAGAACACCTCAATGAGATGGTGTGTCTGAGAAAAGAAATTGAACTTTATTGGACATGGTTCGATCTATGAGGAGTGCAGGCTGAGAAATTTTACTAGTGATTTCTGTGAGCATACTTGTAGGGGCGGTGAGTCACTGAACCACTCCTGGACGTGGGCAATTAAGAGTCCTTGTGCTTCCGCTTAAGTGTCCATAGCCGGACGCTTCACTCTAGATTAGGGCTTGGGGGCTTCGAAAGAAGTTTTGCCAGTCTCGGTGCAAGATTTCTAGTTAAAAGAAAAATTGCCCATGACAAACTGGTATTAGAGCCTTGTTTGTGAGAGTTTGGATCCCCGAGATATATACGTTAGTGGATACCGTTTGGGGGTTCCGTACATCGGTGCTTAGCTCCAGGGCGTAATCCCTCGGCCTCTTCACTAATCATCAGTTTCGGCCCAGACCGAGTGCTTACTTTGCTCTTTCTCAGTTCACCCAGAGTTCAAACCATCATATCACATACCACCTCTCAGACCTTCAGAGCACAGAATAGCTATGGTTTTCGCTACTGAATGCATCTCCTGTCTTGAGGCTGCGATAGGGAATCATGATGGAGATTCCACAGTGGTGGAACGCCTTGAGGCTCTCCACAGGATGATAGAGTCCTTAGGGACCCGCCTTGACAATGAGTTGGCACATCTCACCTCAGCACTTGGAGCAGTCGCATTGGAGGTGACCGATCTTAAAAGGAGGGTAGTTGTTCTACCTTCCTCTTCATCGGCCACGGGCATAGGGGAGACCCGGTAATCCATGGTTCGTTTGAAGGTACCTAAGCCCACACCTTTCAGTTGGGCACGGAGTGCAATGGAGTTGGAAAACTTTCTTTGGCACATCGAGCAGTATTTCAGATTTGCTCAGGCTGCTAATACCGAGCGTGCGCAAGTGTGTGCTGCCTATCTCACTGGTGATGCCAAGCTCTGGTGGCACACCTTAGTTGCACCTGCAGGAGAAGAGGTACCACAAGACATTACTTAGGAATAATTAAAGGCGAAACTCAAGGCGCAGTTCCAGCCTATTAATTTGACAAAGGTAGTACGCGATGTTCGTTAGCCCATCAGGCATACAGGGACTATCCGAGAATACGTCAAGGCCTATTCCTGGCGATGCTGGAGATTCCGGATATGTCCAAGGAGGACAGAATGTATTGGTTCCTAGATCAATTGCAGACATGGGCATAGCTTGAGGTCAAGCGACACTCGCCCAGGAACCTAAAGGAGGCTATGACCATTGCTGATGGACTTGTGGATTTACGGAGTAAGGTGGCACCCGCCCTTGCTCCTACTGGTGCATCGAAGTCCCGCTCCCCTTGCAGAACTAGGGGGAAGCGACCAGCCTCTACCTCTTGGCCTAAGCTGAGCAAAGTAGGACAGGGTTAGATGAAGATTTGGACAGAGAGGAATAATTCAAGTACTAGACCTTCACAGCCACATGTTTCCAGATCTCTGCCTAGAGGAATAGGAAGATAGATCAGGTGCTTTCTTTTTAAGGGGCCATTGTTGAAAGATAATCTCACCAGAAATCTGATGATCCTATGATCACTGTTAATCCATTAGTGATCAATGCCATTGCTACGACAACGACGATGAATCAGAAGCTCCTGTACGTGGAGATGAGCATGAACTCACATCAAGTTTATGCCATGGTTGACACTAGAGCTTCACATGTTTTTGTGTTTTAGCATATGGCACCTCGGTTGGGCTTACACTTATCCCCAGCGCAAGACCGAGTGAAGATGGATAATGCAGAGGAGTGACAGATCATCGGGATATCTTATGATACTCCCATTCTTTTCGGCGACTGGAGTGGTCGACATCACATTAGGGGAGTTACTCTAGATGACTTCGACGTGATCATCGAACTTGATCTTTCGAGGAAGATGGAGGCAGCAGTGATTCCTCATCTTGATGGTGTCCTGATATTGGATGAGAGACATCCGAGCCTTGTGAGATGTCTTAATTTGGAGGGGATACAGACACAGACTCGACCGAGTAGAGGAGGAGTGTAGGGCGGTGCTATTTCTGCAACCACCCTGGAGACAGGTGTACGCCGGGGCGAGTTGACTTATCTGGCCACTTGGGTGATGACCCACGTTGAGGGTCAAGAAGGCGTACCAGAAGAAGTGGCGGATCTCCTTGAGGAGTACAAGGATATCATACCTCCCAAATTGCCCAAGGAATTGCCTCCACGACGTGCGATTGACCACCGCATAGAGCTCATTCCTGGGGCCACTCCCTCATTCAGACCTCCATACCGCATGCCTCCTACAGAGCTTGCAGAGTTTAGGAAGCAATTGGATCAACTCTTGGTAGCAGGGTTTGTCGAACCCTTAAAATCCCGATTTGGAGCCCCCATACTATTTCAAATGAAGAAAGACGGCAGCTTGAGATTTTGCATTGACTATCGGGCTTTGAACAAGATCACAGTGAGGAATAGATATCCAATTCCTCATATCTAGGTTCTCCTAGACAGACTTGCTGGCGCATCCATCTTCACCAAATTAGATCTGAGATCAGGTTATTGGCAGGTTCACATAGCGGAAGGAGATGAGCTGAAGACAGCTTGTGTTGCGAGGTATGGTGCCTACAAGTTTTTAGTTATGTCATTCGACTTAACTAATACACCAGCCACTTTCTCCCATCTGATGAATGATATTTTAGCATAGCTGTTGGATGACTTTGTAGTTGTCTACTTGGATGACATCGTAGTGTACTTGACCACGATGAGAGAGCACATAGTACACCTGAGGACAGTCTTCCAGTGACTAAGGGATCATCAGCTGTACTTGAAGAGGGAGAAGTGCTCTTTTGCTGCCTGCGAGATCCAATTTCTGTGCCATATTATTAGTCATGGCACTATCCAGATGGATCCTGAGAAGGTGAAGGCTATTGTCGAGTGGCCTACACCTTCCTCTCCCACAGAGCTCAGATCTTTCCTTAGAGTGAGGAACTTCTGCAGGAAGTTCATCCAGGGATACTCTAAGATTGCAGCTCCACTATCAGACCACCTGAAGAAAGACACTCAGTGGCATTGGGAAGAACAACATCAAACTGCTATGGACAAGTTGAAAAGCAGAATCACCTCTAAGCCAGTTCTTCACATACCAGACTTTGGGTGCCAATTCGAAGTCCATACAGATGCTTCAGACAGAGCAATTGGAGGAGTCTTACTATAGGAGGGACACCCTGTAGCATTTGGGAGCAGGAAGTTGAGTCTGGTAGAGCAACACTACTCAGCTCATGAGAAGGAGATGGTCACCGTTATCCATTGCCTTCGCACTTGGCGCGTCTACCTTCTTGGTAGCATTTTCGTGGTGAAGACTGACAACATTGCCAACACATACTTCACCACACAAAAGAAGCTCTCACCAAAGCAGGCGAGATGGCAAGAATTCCTCGTCGAGTTTGATTTCCCATGGGAACATAAACTAGGGTGAGATAATATTGTTCCTGATGCTCTTAGTCACATGTGTATATTGGTGCTTGCAACTCTCACAAGGATTGAGGGTGTGATCTCCTCAAACGTATTCAGCAAGCTGCAGGACTCGACACTAGATATCAACAGTTGTTAGCCGATGCGAAAGAAGGCAAGGTCCGCAGATTCTTTGTTGAAGGTGGAGACCTACTTATGGCCGAAGGTGGTCAACCCTTTGTTTCGGCAATCGGCGGTGTTTCAGCAATTGGCGGACTACGTCACAAGCTTATGAGGGAGCTCAACGACACTACATGAAGTGGTCATCTAGGACAGAGTAGGATGTTGGCGATTATGTCCAGATCATGCTATTGGCCCTCCATGTGAGCCGATATTGATCATTACGTCTACACCTACTTGATCTGCCAGTAGGATAAAGTTGACAGACGGCGTCAAGCAAGACTACTTCAGCCTCTACCTATACCGGAAAACCCATGGACTTCAGTTTCCATGGACTTTATCATAGGATTGCCGAAAGTCGATGGTAAAGCCTCAGTGTTAGTGGTGGCAGACAGATTTTCAAAGTATTCAGTGTTCATCATAGCACCAGAGCCTTGTTCCGCCAAGGACACCACTAAACTCTTCTTCAAGTATGTGGTGAAGCAATTTGGGCTTCCACTTGACATCATCTCCGATAGATATGCCAGATTCACAGGGAACATTTGGACATCATTGTTCAAAACTCTTGGCTCGGAGTTGAAATTTTCAACAGCAAAACATCCTCAGACTGATGGTCAGACAGAGAGTGTGAATGCATTGCTGGAGGAGTATCTTTGACATTTCGTTACAGCAAGTGAGTGCAATTGGGTGTCTCTCCTTCACACAACGCAGTTTGCTTATAACTTGCAGCGGTCTTCATCCACAAGGAAGACCCCCTTTGAGAATATCTTAGGATAGCTGCCCCTTAGACCGGTGGACATAATTCAGCAGACAGAGGGTGAATGCCCAGTAGCGTTTCGGGTCGCTAAGGAGTGTCTCGAGGTGCTCCAGGAGGCTCATGATAGCTAAGACCATGCTCCAAGAAGGATGCAGCACTACACCAATCAAAGCCAAAGAGATGAAAATTTTGAGGTTGGAGATCTAGTTTTGTTGAAACTGACACCTCAAATATGGAAGAAAATATCTGCTAAATTGGTGCACAGGTGTTTGATATAGAGATATGATGGACCTTTTGAGGTCTTACAACGGGTTGCCGCAGTTGCTTACGGATTGAAACTCCCAGATCGTTTGAAGCTGCACCCGACATTCCACGTGAGTTTTTTGAGTAAATTTTATATACATGAAGGAGAACCCAGTAGAGCTCAAGGACGTTGGTCTCCACCAAGTGTCATAGTAGAATTTAACAAAAAAATAGAAAAAAAATTTAAATCATAAAACACTTGGCTACACAGGTAGAAATCGAAGGACGGAGTTTCTCATCCAATGGGAAGGCACACATGAGGAAGAAGCACGATCGGAAAAAGCTCCTAACCTATGGCAGTTCGAGGAGCAAATACAAGAGTATCTAGATGGCTTGTCGTCGAGGGCGATGACGAACACAAGTGGGGGAGAATGTGATGCCCCTGGGATGACGTTGATCCCGGGTCATCTAGCGCGGTGGACAGGCACTGAGGTCGCTTGAGCTCGAGTTAGACTTATAAATTAAATCCACCAAGGGTCGACCTGATTAGTCACCCTAATTAGGGGGTTTGAGCGAAGGATGCTAAAGGAGACGCTGACGCTTGCCCTAACACGTGCAAAGGGTGTGCCCGTAATTATGGGTCTGGACTCAACGTTCATATTGAACCGTTGGCGAGCCCATGGTCTGACTTATGTGCGAGCCCTAGTGGTGCACACATGGCGACACGTGGTGTGTGTGTGGGTGGTGCCCTAGGTTTTAAATAGACCTCTGGGGCCGTGGGGTGGCATCAACGATTAACGAGTCTAGGTTTTCCCAGAGCGTTAGAGCCTACAGCTGGACACCTAGACGAGGGAGAGGGAAGCGCGGTGCACTTCTCCGATTCCACACACACGTACGTGTCATCGGGGCTTTGTACGACATTAGTAGATGACAGTATCTAGTCTCTCTCCTTGGTGGGCGATGCTGCCATCAGCGGCATCCCTCCTTGGTGGTAGAAGAGGCGGCGGCGTTTATCGCAGCGACAAGCAGTGACTCCTAGGCGGCCGGACTCGTTACACCCAGCAAACAGAGGAGGCGGTTTCCTCTTGCTCGTGTCGGCAAACAAAATCTGGCAGCGTCCAGGTGTCGGCGGGGCTTCCTCGAAGACCAACGACGCTTCACCCATCTTCACGGTCGTCCGGCAAAAGCAAAGAACCCCCATCTCCTTCGTCGCGTCCTGCGGACGAATCTTGAGGCAGAGTTGGCTCCAAGCTGCGGTGACTCGATGACCCGATTAGGGTTCCGATCTCGATGGCGGCTCGGCGGCTAGGGTTTCGGCAACCTCGACTATGACCGATGCACCTAGATCCGGCGCAGAGGCAGTCGGCGGTGGGCGCTGATCCTGCGAGCGATGAGGTTGCGTGCAGCCTCGTATGCGTTAGCCTCATGGGCGTGAAGCAGCGCACGTGGGTCTCACGTGCTTGGCTGCTGCTTAGGGATTTTTGGTTCTTTACGACACGTCTTCTTTAACCGTCCGAGGCACTAGGAGCGAGGCACGCTACAAGGGTAAACCCTAACCTCCTTGGATTTAAAACTTAACTGTCATACCTGCATCATCGGTCGAGCTCTTTCTGTGCTTTCTACTCAACTGGCCTCTTCTGATTATTGTGTGAGCCTGTATAGGGCTAGTTGATTTGATAACTGCTATTTTTTGACCCGGCCCCTCGAAGGGTCAACCTTGCTTGCTCTTGCGCACAGGTCCAATTAATTGTCCATTGGCCCAATTTGGGTATTATGACGAGAGAGGAGTGCGAGCTGAGAGATTTTAGTGCTGTGATTTTTGTGAGCGTACTTGTATGTTAGTGTTATGCCCTGAGACCTATCTTTTGGTCTAGGCATATGTACTACATACATTGATATTTTATAGATATCCTAGCATTGTCATTGTCATAGTTTATTATACATATGTGGATATGTATGTTTACATGATGATGTCCCTCGAGATATTTCTATCTCAGTTTGACTTGTCCCGAGTTGAGTACGATAGTGGATAGGGGACAACTATGGTGCGGGTGAGACTCGTTTATGTGCTGATTAGCATAGGTTACTTAACGCAGACATAAGTGTATATCATGGAAGATATGCTGGACCAACCCTCCGTAAGAGTTCTTCTTGGTGTCTCAGGAAGAATCTCACAATGATATAATTGTATCTGTCTTTTGACTTGAGGAAGATTGTATCTCTGTGTTGTAATGGATATACTTTGATACAACCTAATGTCGCGCCATAACAGGGAGGTTATAATGGTTGTCATTGGGTATATCTTAAGCAATACGAGAGATACATCTTGCCGATAGACGAGTTGCCCCTTTCCCACTAGGAAGCTTAATGTCCATGGGCCCCTAGATGGTGCATGACTGAAAGCGTGTGGCCATACCTAGGTTTAGCCTGATTTAGTCATGACCATCATCGTTGGAATAAACAAGTGTGACATGCTTGTCCAACTTGGATGATCAGCCTGGCAAAGGGACATGGATACTCTTATACCTTATCACAGTTTTGAGGTTGTCGATGGCGACATTTATTCCAATGACTTGGGTAGCAGCGATGCACAGCTAGGTGCCACGCACTGCTTGTGATGATTGTGTCATTATTGCCAGCGTCAGAGGGACCTATAGGGTTGCACACCTAGACGCTAAAGACTCCATATTGATTGGTTAGCCACTGATCGAGACATTAAGTGATTCAGATCATTTTGTGAGACTGATGCATTAGATTTCTTCTGAGGATACGGTATTATATTTAGTTCATGTTTGTCCACTAGTTGACACTAGTGGACCACGTTTGACATCTTTTGACCTGAGTTGTCAAAATGAGTCAAACAAGGGTCTTAGTGCAAGTTTGGACTTGGTACTTTAGTCACATGAATAAAATAAAATTATTAATTGACAAGATAATTATTATGTTAGCTAATTAATTGGGCTAGGCGCATTTACAATTAAATTGTGGAATTAAATAGGCATGGTATTGAGAGTGGGATTTGAACCCACGCCTTTTCAGACCAGAACAGGCACCTAAACAAAATCCCACATGGATAAAAATCTCCAAGTATAGCTGGTTCCTCTATTATAAATAGAGAAGCTCTCTTGGGAGATTTTTGCACCAATCTCTTCTAACATCTCCTGTTGTCACCTCCCATCTATTCCTTAGCGTGAGGGTTTTGTAGGTGACAATGATAAGAAAGTTTTTTGCATCAAGGTTGGGATAAGTGGTAGTGCTGCCCACTCCTTGTTGCCAACGTTTCCCCTTCTCCTTGACGCTTGGTCTTGGTGATCGGTGCAGGTAGAGAAGACGTTTGAGGCATAGATCTCTTCTCCCAAAGCTAGCACGTGCGTGGAGCAGAGAAGTCTCGAGGCAGTCCGTGTGTGCACAAGTGTAGAGGATGGGCCGATTGCGCGTCTCCAGTCGTCAACATCGATCGCTTCAAAATTGCGAGTAAGTTATACCCCTATAACATCCTTTGTAATCTCTATAAGATGGTCCATATTGTTGAATTAGAAATCTCATTTTGGGCTCGCTTCCACTGCTTTTGTTTTTGTTTTATAGCCCAGGGATTCCCAACAGTGGTATCCGAGGTTAACTTACGAAATACATCGGTGTATGGTTTTTTTTCTAGCATACGCATGTGATAGAAAATTTTCCCAAAAATATTTATGTCATGTTTTATGTGTAGATAAATAGTAGTTTTCTTATTTCTCGCTCTTATGATATTCATGATTTTCGGTTTCTACATGTTGGCATCGACCCTATGTTTGAGAATTTATTTCTCCTCACATTCATGGGATAGACCCATGGTATGAAACTTGTATCTAGATTTTGGGGCATGGACTAGATGATTGACCTAATCCGTACAAGTTAGGTATTGCAAGTGGCATCAATAATCGGGGTATATATGGCCACTTGTAGACTTCTTAGAGAAAACGAAAAATCTGAATTTTCGATAAGATTGCTGTGATTTAACAAACATGTTTTTAAATGAAAAACTAAACTCTAATTTATGTTTTTCAATGCATATAGAAGAGCATGTTCTAGGTGTTTTTCATTATGCATATGATATGGTTATAGACAAGCCTTAATGCATGCCCGGGATGTATTATTGTGAAGGCCTGCGCGCCGCCCTTTTTTTTTTCTTTTATTTTTTTTGTAAAATCAAGTTGAAAATTAGGGAAGACAATAGCGCATCAAGCCTTCCCTCAAGCGCACCTAACCAAGATAGGTAGCCTCTTTGTTGGCCGACTCCTTGGTGGCTTCTAAGGTTCCTCCTAGTGGCACACCTTAAGGAATAGGGGCTGATGAAGAGGGTTTGCGCGCACCTCTTGATTGGCCGAGACTTTGATGGCTTCTAGGGCTTCCTAGGGGCTCATCAAATAAGTTTCATGGCCTGATCTAGAAGTGGTGCAATGCAGCCACTATTTGGTCATGGTGGCGCCCCATGTTAGCCGAACCCTAGGAGGCGCCTAGGGTTTGTGAGCTGGCAAGGGTAGTGGAGAGTGTTGGCCAAACCCTAGGAGGAGCCTAAGGTTTGCGAGCTAACACAGGTGGAGCATGAAACCTAGATGGCGCACCTTGGGTTGGAGCAGGACCCTAACGCGTTCAAAGCAAGGAGCTGACGGCCTAAAGCATGAGCGGGTCGCTTAGAGCTCTAGAGATGGTAGGTGTTGAATCTAGGTCTAGGGGGCTGTTTCCCTTGTCTAGGCTATAACCATATCATGTTTTACTGCCTTTGTTGTCATGCTCTGATTGTTTTATTTTATGTTATCACTATAGGGTGCATGCTTGTAATGTTAGACATAAGATAAAACTAATGTGGTATGACACCACCCAAACCCTCTCAAAATTATATCGTCTCGTTCTTGCTTTCTGACGTGTAGCCCTCGTCAAACTATCGATCGATGGTGCTGTGCACTATTTCCCACCCTCGTGGGACACACCTATCTATCTTTAGGAGGCGTGTGGTGATAATAATTTCCCCAGTCCGGTTAAAACTCTAGATGTGCCTTTCGCAAGGAAATTATTGGCCCTGGGCATAACGGTCAGGTCAGACTTGACTAGAACTTCCATATGTGGTTTGCCCACATGATGAAAGTTTCTAGAAGCAGCCTCAAGAAGTTAAGGCTTCGTGTTGTATCCAGCCTCAAGAAGTTATTGCCCTGAGACCAATCTTTTGGTCTAGACATATGTACTACATACATTGATATTTTATGGACATCCTGGCATTGTCGTTATCATGGTTTATTATATATCTGTGTATATGTATGTTTATATGATGATGTCCCACGAGATATTTCTATCTCAGTTTGGTTTGTCCCGAGTCGAGTACCATAGTGGATAGGGAATAGCTATGGTGCGAGCGAGACTCGTTTATGCGCTGGTTAGCACAGGTTGCTTAACGCATGCATAAAGGTATTTCAAGGCAGATATGTTGGACCGACCCACCGTGAGAGTTCTTTTTGGTGTCTCAGGAAGAATCTCACAGTGATAGAGTTATATCTGTCCTTTGACTTGAGGAAGATTGTATCTCTGTGTTGTATGGGATATACTTTGATACAACCTAACGCCTCGCCATAACAGGGAGGTTATAACGGTTGTCATTGGGTATATCTTAAGCAATACGAGAGGTACATCTTGCCGATAGAGGATTTGCCCCTTCCCTGAAGGGAAGCTTGATGTCCATGGGCCCCTAGATGGTGCATGACTGAAAGTGTGTGGCTACACCCAGGTTTAGCCTGATTTAGTCATAACCATCATCGTTGGAATAAACAAGCGTGACACACTTGTCCAACTTGGACGATTAGCCTGACAAAGGGACATGGATACTCTTATACCTCATCACAGTTTTGAGGTTGTCGATTGATGTCTCGTATTTATATAGTCCTTTTAACTACTATTTTCTAGTAAATCGAGACGTATTTTCATGCTTCTTCAGCTCTTTCTAGCTTAACTCACTTACTTTCTTCAGAAGCTTCACTACTTGTCATGATTGTCAAATACAGGACAATTCACTCGTTTCTGGAGCTATACGGATGCACAATCACACACCCGAGTGAATCCAAATGCATGACAAGAAACTTAACTCCATATGAGAGCTAGAAGACACTCGCCAGCTAGAAGACACACACGCCATCTTCATTCATGGCCAAGCATTAATGAGCCACATTCATGAATGTGGCTTTATTGAAGAAGATTCATGAATAGCGCTTTAATGAAGAACCTTCATGAATGGCGCCTCCTTCAAGAGACACCATGAAGAGGTGCCTCCTTCAAGAGACACCATGAAGAGGCGCATCTTTCAAAGGGCACCTTGAAGAGATGCCTTGGAGACTATAAGAAGAGGGGGGGGGGGGGGGTCAGATGGTGAGAAGGGGGGATTTACGCTCAAGTGCTAGAAGCTTGGTTCCAAGACAAGAAGCGCACCATAACAAGAAGATGGGGCGACATCAAAGAGAAGAGAAGGAGTTTGTCCTAATTTCCTTTCCCTTCTTGATTAGTTCGATTCCCTCTTCTTCCTATATTGTAATCTTGCTCTTGTTGTAATCATGTGTGTTGTAGCTTAAAACCTCTATCGGGATTCGGGCGTAGCCCGTCTTTTGATTTATAAGTATCTATGTTGAGAATTGCTTTATGATAATCTTTCGTAGTCATTTGATCTTGTTTATTACCTTTGTGATTATCGTTTCATGGCCAAAACGATTTTCTTTAGTTGATTGCGGTAACAGCTGAGAGGTGAATCACAATCAATGCTTTCTCTTGATCAATCTTGTATACTCTATTGCGAGAGTCGTAGAGTCTACTTGGGGAATTTGAGTGTCCTGTTTCACACAATCTACCTCTGCTTAGTCCACCGCGAGAGTAGGAGACTAACTACGTAGATTGTGGAGTGGTCCACCGCGAGAGTAGGAGACTAACTCAGCTGTTGAGTCACGCGCCCGAGAGGGGCACGGCTCAAGAGGACACTTCCTTGGTTTTCTAAGATTATCAAAGCAATGTATTTCAAAACACTTATAGGTTCAAAGACGTGGTGAAACCCGGCAACCCGATATCCCCTTTCATCGTTACAACTTTCATTTTACTGCACTTTCTTAAGTTTGCTGCAACAAACTGACACCTTTAATTACTTAGCTAACAAGGATCAGAGGATTCAGTACTTGACGATCCGTCCATGTGGAAAACGATATCTTACGTACTACATCGGCAAGCCGTGCGCTTGCGGATATTGAGCAACAAGTTTTTGGCGCCGTTGCCGGGGACGACATTTTGTCAATATTGAGATAATCTGAAAATTGATAGACTAAGTTTTTGTTTACTTCTTTCATCATTCACTTTCGTTTTTTTTTAGTTTTGTTTATGCACAGAAGTCTTCAGTCAGGAGGACTTGAGGACTTATACGATCTCGACAAGGAAATCGAGAGAACATTCCATCGAAAAAGGAAACTCAGGGAATTGAGGGAAAAAGAACAAACAGGTAACATTGACCCAATCCCTTTATCTGAATTAACGATGGCAGAAAACAATCGCTCCTTGAGGGATTATGCAGCTCCAAATGTACAAGGGCTTCATACAAGTATCGCTCGCCCAACAGTGGAAGCGAACAATTTCGAGATTAAGCCTGCCTTGTTATCAATGATCCAGAATAATCAGTTTGGAGGCATGCCACATGAAGACCCGAACTTGCACTTATCAATATTCTTGGAGTTCTGTGATACAACAAAGATGAATGGAGTGTCCAGTGATGCGCTACGACTAAGACTCTTCCCCTTCTCTCTTCGGGATAGAGCTCGAAGCTGGCTGTACACACTTCCGCAAGAATCGCTGACGACTTGGGCGCAAGTTTCCCAGGCATTTTTATCTAAATACTTTCCCCCGAGTAAGACAATGCAGCTACGAAACCAAATCATAAGTTTTACTCAAAGGGAAGGGGAATCTCTCTACGAAGCCTGGGAACGCTACAAAGAACTCTAGAGGCTTTGCCCGCACCATGGACTCGAGAAATGGGTAATAATTCATAGCTTCTACAACGATTTGAATTATAACACACGACTCACTGTAGACGCGGCCGCTGGAGGAGCCCTCATGAACAAGAACATGGATGAGGCGATGCACCTACTTGAAGACATGGCGCTCAACCACAACCAGTGGTCCGGCGAGAGGGTTAGCACCGCAAGAACGAACACACCAGGCAAGTATGAACTTGATGCTCTGAGCTCCTTGGCGGCAAAAGTGGATCTTCTCTCCCGCAAATTAGATTCTATTCATATGAACCCTATTGATGCAACTGTTTCTTCCTGTGAGATATGTGGTTTGACAGGACACGCTTTTACTGAATGTCAGTTGGGTGTTTCTCATAATATGACTAATGAATAAGTTCATGCTATAGGGAGTTCCAACCCTAAACCTCAACTAGATCCATTTTCAAACACTTACAACCCAGGTTGGAGGAATCACCCCAACTTTTCTTACAAAAACAACATGAATCCAGTTCCTCAGCAGAACTATAGACCACCCCCTGGATTCCAACCAAGCTACCCAACAGCAAAGCCATACGTCCAACCTCAGCCTCAGAAATTGTCTCTTGAAGCCGTCATGGAAAACTTCATCACTCAAACATCGAATTTCATGACCTCTCAAGCCAAAGCCAAAGAGGATGCCAACAATATGATGCGTCAAATGTCCTCTAGACTGGACTCTATTGAAGCCCACAACAGGCAAGTAGATACTCAATTGGCTAACCTAGCCACCAGTCTGTCTAGACCCACAGGTAGGTTACTTTCCCAGCCCGAACAGAACCCAAGAGAGAACTGCTGTGCAATTACAACTCGCAGTGGTAAACAATTGGAAGGACCTAGAGTACCTGACCAGAATCTAAGCCCTGACGCATCCACCAGCAACACGCCCGGACCCGAGAAAAATAATGAAGAGAAAGGAGATTGTGTGGATGAACCAGCCTACGTGCCACCGCCACCTTACAAGCCACCAGTCCCATTCCCTCAGAGACTGGCAAAAGCAAAGATGGATAAGCAATTTGGAAAATTCTTGGAAATTTTGAAAAAATTGTATGCCAACATCCCCTTCACAGAAGTTTTAACGCAGATGCCCACATACGCAAAGTTTTTTAAGGATATCCTTTCGAATCGACGGAAGCTCGAGGAACCAGGAATAGTGGCGCTAACTAAAGAGTGTAGCGCCATAATTCAAAATAAGCTACCGGAGAAACTGAAGGACCCGGGAAGTTTTTCAATACCGTGCAAAATAGGGGATCTGTCTTTTAAACATGCACTATGCGACTTAGGTGCCAGTGTCAGTCTAATGCCTTTCTCGATATGCAGAAAACTAGACATCGGCGACATACAAGCAACACCAATCTCTCTACAACTCGCCGATCGCTCAGTACGAAAGCCGGCAGGAATTCTTGAAGACGTCCCAATCAAAGTCGGAAACTTCTTCATCCCAGTCGACTTTGTCGTGCTTGAAATGGAAGAGGACGTGAAGCTGCCAATAATTCTAGGATGGCCATTCCTAGCAACCGCCGGGGCAGTCATTGACGTAAAGAATGGAAAAATAGCCCTAAACATCGGTGAGGAAGCTATCGAGTTTGATCTGAAACGAAGCTTGAAATATCCTTCTATCACAGTCATGCTGTTGCCTGGATATCATTAACACTGCGACCAATGTCAATAATCCAATAACCAATGAAGTGATTGGTTATCCGCCAGAGGCATGTCTTTCAGATAGCCCGACAACAGCGGAGAATAAAGATACTTAGGACATGGACTCAGCCACATCGCTTAACACTGATAAAGCAGAGATCGAACACCCTGATAAGATGACACCATAGGCCAGTGAAGTAAGAAAAATAGAGTTGAAATCTCTTCCGAAAAATCTGAAATATGAATTTTTAGATGACGATTCCACTTTACCTATAATTGTGAATGCAAATTTGACTGACTCTCAGATAGCAAAATTGCTTGCTGAAATTAAACTCCACAAAAGGGTCATTGGATATTCCCTAGATGACATCAAAGGGATCGAGCCAACTGTCTGCATGCACAGAATTCTATTGGAACAGGAAAGCAAACCCTCTGTTGAATTGCAACGATGACTGAATCCAAACATGAAGGAGGTTGTGAAGAAAGAAGTCCTGAAACTTTTGGACGCAGGAGTCATCTACCCGATTTTAGATAGTCAATGGGTGAGCCCTATCCATGTTGTTCCTAAGAAGGGCGGGATGACTGTTGTAAAAAATGAGCAAGACGAGCTAATTCCGGTCCGCACTGTGAACGGATGGAGAATGTGTATCGACTACCGGAAGCGCAACAAGGCAACATGAAAGGATCACTTTCCTCTACCCTTCATCGATCAAATGCTTGAGCGTCTCGCCCATAATGCTTACTTTTGTTTTCTCGACGGATTTTCCGATTTCTTGCAGATCCCGATTCACCCAGAGGATCAAGAGAAGACGACATTCACTTGTCCATACGGTACGTTTGCATACAAAAGGATGCCGTTTGGACTCTGCAACGCTCCAGCCACATTCCAACGATGCATGATGGCAATCTTCTCCGAGTATAACGAGGACTTTATGGACATCTTCATGGACGATTCCTCGGTATATGGTCGATCCTTCGAAACATGCTTAGCTAACTTGTCTAAAGTGTTGCAGCGATACGAGGAAGTAAACCTAGTACTGAACTGGGAGAAGTGCCATTTCATGGTACAAGAAGGGATCGTGTTAGGACACCTTATTTCTGAACGCGGGATCGAAGTTGACCAGGCTAAAGTGCAAGTGATTGAAAGAATGAATCCACCAACCTCAGTGAAAGGAATCCGTAGTTTCCTCGGACATGCCGGATTCTACAGAAGATTCATACAAGACTTCTCAAAAATAGCCCGACCGTTGACCAACCTACTCTGTAAGGATTCTGAATTCTGTTTCAATAATGACTGTTTGCAGGCATTTGAAAAGCTCAAGAAAGCCTTGATCTCCGTACCGATTATTCAGCCCCCTGATTGGAATCTACCTTTTGAGCTGATGTGTGACGTGAGCGACTTTGTTATAGGGGCCGTCCTAGGGCAGAGAAGAGACAAGAAACTTCATGCAATATATTATGCCAGCCGCACTTTAGACGAGGCTTAAATTAATTATGCAACGACGGAAAAGGAGTTCTTATCCATCATCTTCGCATTCGATAAATTTCGTTCTTACTTGATTAACTCGAGAGTGATTGTTTATACAGATCACGCCGCAATCAAGTATTTGGTAAGCAAAAAGGATGCAAAACCACGACTGATACGATGGATACTTCTCCTTCAAGAATTTGACCTAGAGATACGAGACAAGAAGGGAGCTGAAAATGTTGTGACCGACCATTTGTCGTGTTTGCTTCCGAATAGAGAAGAAGATATTTGTGATGACTTGGAGATCAACGATACATTCCCAGAAGAGAAGTTATTCAAAGTAGTTACACAAGATGCACCCTGGTATGCTGATTTCGTAAACTACTTAGCCTCTGACATTCTTCCACCCGATCTGTCTTTTCAACAAAGGAAGAGGTTTTTATCTGACGTACGACACTTTTACTGGGACAACCCACATCTTTTTCGACGATGCCCTGACGGAATTTTTCGACGATGTGTACCCGAGGATGAGATACTAGAAATCCTAAAACACTGTCATTCTTCGCCTTATGGAGGGCATGCCAGAACTTCAAAGACAGCATTTAAAGTGCTCCAATTAGGCTTCTACTGGCCAACCTTATCCCGCGACGCACATAATTTTGCTCAAACCTGTGATCGATGCCAACGCACAGGAAACATATCACGAAAAGATGAAATGCCCCTTAATGAGATTCTGGAATTAGAGATTTTTGAGGTGTGGGGCATCGACTTTATGGGCCCATTCCCTTCATCATGCGGGAACAAGTACATTCTGGTCGCTGTCGACTACATGTCAAAATGGGTGGAAGCCTTGGCCTCACCAACAAATGATTCTAGGGTTGTGATTAAACTGCTTAAGAAGATAATATTTCCTAGATTTGGAGTTCCACGTGCCGTTATAAGTGATGGAGGATCACATTTCATCGAGAAAAGCTTTGAAACCCTGTTGAAAAAGTATGGGGTAACCCACAAAATGGCTACGCCTTACCACCCGCAGACGAGTGGTCAGGCGGAGATTTCAAATAGAGAATTAAAGAGGATCCTAGAAAAGGCTATTGCAAAATCTAGGTCTGATTGGTCGCTCATACTCGATGATACATTGTGGGCATACCATACCGCATACAAAACTCCAATTGGAATGTCCCCATACCAGCTGATATACGGAAAATCCTGCCATCTGCCTGTTGAGTTGGAACACAAAGCGTATTGGGCAATAAAGATGTTAAATTTTGATTTGAAAAGTGCCAGAGAAAAACGATGCTTAGATTTGAACATTCTTGATGAGATAAGACTAGAGGCCTACGAGAAAGCAAGAATCTATAAAGAACGCACGAAGAGATTTCATGATCGACGTATTGTGTGGAAAGACTTCAAGGTCGGGGACAAGGTCCTATTATTCAACTCGATATTACGTCTATTCCCTGGGAAATTAAGAACCCGATGGTCGGGGCCATTTACTGTGAAGAAGGTCTACCCATACGGAGCAGTGGAAATTAGCCGCGACAATGAGGATCCTTTTAAAGTCAATAGACAGCGGCTTAAACACTACTACAACCTTGAACCTATGATTACTGTGGACACCTTGCTGCTTGATGACCCAGTTGGATGATCTTAGCTACGGTCAAGCTAATGACCTTAAACGAGCGCTCCTTGAGAGGCAGCCCAAGTACGGTACCATCTTAATTTCAAGTTGTTTTTCTTACTGATATATGAATATGTTGCAGGAATTGATGCTTTATATTTTATGCTTTAAAAAAAAATACTGGGCATTATGACATTGAGGGATCCGTCCTCCTTTCAACACTCGTGCCATCAGCAGCACCTTCACAAAAAGTGGAAGCCAAATCTATTCATCTGTTCGCAGCTCCCGGTCGCTGCGCTCAAATCTCCTTCAAGCAAATCAGACTGAACAGCCGTGTCTCTCGATTGAAAAGCTGCGTCGATTGAAGGAGCGATAGAAATCAGGACACCAAAAATTTACTCAACCGACGACACCATTTATTAGTCTGCAAACACCACCTTTCCATCCCATAGCTGCAGCTCCTTCCACTCCAGGCGCACCGACTCTTGATTGGACATTTCAACTGACGCCGCCGCTTCACCTGAACAGCGGCGACACCTCAAATCGCCAGGCGCGATGATGGACTCCGAATCTCCGCTTCAATTCGCCAGACACCGCTTCAATTCCCAAATTGCAGTTCTGCTTCAATCTTCCGTCAAGAATACAGCCCGCTTCAATCTTCAACCGACGCTGACGCTTCAAAAGAATCGACGACGCTATTTATTCCTCGCAAACAGCGGCGAGGTTCTGATTTTACCAAACCCGCTGATCTCCTCCAGCACCATTCTTCTTCAATTACGGAATCCATCTGCTCTTTCGACCTCCACCGCAGCAACTCAATCTCCATCGCCATGCCTCCAATACGCAGGACCACGGCTAGGAAGTCTACAATCACCTTCGCTCCTTACGGCAACCAGATAGGTTCTTCTTCCTCCACGCCTGCGCCTGCGCCAGTCGAGCCGCACCACCCTGCCATACCACATGGACTGCCGCCATTTCGAACTACACTTGTTCCATCATTCTGCCTTATGCATCCAATGGGTCCACCAACATTATTCAACTACTCTGGTGAGTATCCTGCTACCTCACATGTAGACTCCTTACTGACCCAATTGATAGAGGAGCAAAAGCGCCAAAGGGAATCCATCCAAAGTATGTTCTCGCATCTGGACAAAGCAACGTACACGCTCCACCAACAATTATCACATCAGGGCTCCTTGATGGCGCAAATGGCCGCTCAACTGAATGTCCAAGGGGATCTTCTGGATTCGCTTTTGTCCTTACGGATGCGGACCTTGAAATGTGGATGCCGACCTTGAATGTGGATGCCGACCTTGAAATGCAGGACAATGGTGCTCATGCGGTTGCGGATTCAGAGATACAAGGAGAGGCTGAGGATAATACCGAGATACAAGTGGATGATGATACGGAGGATGAAGACCCTGAAATATATATTGATGTTGCTCTCAATAACGAGGATACTGAAGTCGTGGAGCTTAGCTCTGACAACTCCACCTGACTCCGTGAGTTTTTGTACCCCATCTCCAAATTTTGAATACTTTATATGTAATGCATAGGGACTATGCATATCTCAAGTCTGGGAGATTATGGGTTGTGCTATTAGTATGTCATTAGAAACCATTATGTAGACAACCTTTGAAACAATTCTGTAATATTGCATTGCTACTTGTGTCTGTCTAATGATAAGTTGTGTTTTGTCTGAATGATGAAATAATCCCTTGTTCTCAACAAATAGATTACTTGATTATTCCTAAGAGGTGACACTATTCGTGATGATGTCATTCCTGATAGCTTTATAAATGCATTGAATCTCTGGATATTATCACTATGTTTAGAATCTTGCGGCGTAGGATTTCATTTAATTATCCTATCTGAGTGAAAAAGGGTGTGGAATGATAGATCCAATTTCAGACTAAGGTCTTTTCTTTCTAAAGCTTGCATACAATCTTCCTGTAGAAGTATACAACTCTGTCAGCTTGATTCTCCTCGTTACTTGTTGAAAATAACCAATGCACTTGTCTATAGCCACAATCTCCCCAAAATCTTTCGAAATCAAATCAAAAAAAAAATCCCCAAAGAGGGAAGAAATAATAAAGACTCCTCAACTTGGCACTGCGTAAAATTGGCAGTTGTACCTAAGAAATGAGTTGAAGTCGATGGTGACATTTATTCCGATGACTTGGGTAGTAGTGATGCATTGCTTGGTGCCATTCACTGCTTATGATGATCATGTCATTACTGCCAACATCAGAGGGACCTATAGGGTCGCACACCTAGATGCTAGAGACTTCATATTGATCAATTAGCCTCTGATCGAATCATTAAGTGATTGGATCATTCTGGGAGACTGATGCATTTGGGTTCTTCTGAGGAGATGGTATTTTATTTACTTCATGTTTGACCACTAGCTGACACTAGTGGACCACGTTTGATCTCTTTTCACCTGAGTTGTCAAAATGAGTCAAACAAGGGTCTTAGTGCAAGTTTGGACTTGACACTTTAGTCACATGAATAAAATAAAATGATTAATTGGCTAGATAATTATTATCTTGGCTAATTAATTGGGCTAGGCACATTTGCAATTAAATTGTGGAATTAAATAGGCATGGTATTGAGAGTGGGATTTGAACCCATGCCCTTTCAGACCAGAACAGGCGCCTAAACAAAATCCCACATGGATAATAGTCTCCAAGTATAGCTGGTTCCTCTTTTATAAATAGAGAAGCTCTCTTTGGAGATTTTTGCACTAGTCTCTTCTCTCATCTCTTGTTGTCGCCTCCGCTCTACTCCTTGGCGTGAGGGTCTTGTAGGTGACAACGATAAGAAAGTTTTTTGCATCAAGGTTGGGACAAGTGGTAGTGCTGCCCACTCCTTGTCACCAATGTTTCCCCTTCTCCTTGACGCTTGGTCTTGGTGATCGGCACAAGTAGAGAAGATGTTTGAGGCGTGGATCTCTTCTCCCAAAGCTAGGACGTGCGTGGAGCAGAGGAGTCTCGAGGTAGTCCGTGTGTGCACGAGTGTAGAGGACGGGCCGATTACGCGTCTCCAGTCATCCACATCGATCACTTCAAAATTGCTAGTATGGTATACCCCCTATCACATCCTTTGTAATCTTCGTAAGATGGTCCTTATTGTTGAATTAGGAATCTCGTTTCGAGCTCGCTTACACTGCTTCTATTTTTTGTTTTATAGCCCGAAGATTCCCAATAGGGCAGTGAGTCACTGAAGCCCTCTTGGACGCAGGCGATTGCAAGTCCTTGTGCTTCCGCTTAAGTGTCCATAGACAAACGCTTCACTCTAGATTAGGGCTTAGGGGCTTCGAAATAAGTTCTGCCGGTCTCGGTGCAAGATTTCTAGTTAAAAGAAAAATTACCCATGATAGTAGGGGCTTAGGCATGGCCATTGAGATGTGCCTAATTGACTAGGGTATTGATAAGATTTTTTTCTATAACAGTTGACAATGCTTCATGTAACAATGTTAACATTAATTATTTGTGAGAGAAAATCATCAATTGGCGCTTTAGTATTGCACATTGAAAATATATTCACATAAGATCTATTGCTCGTATAATTAATCTTATCATGAATGATATATTGAAAGAGATCAGTAGATCAGTCTCAAAAATTCAACATTCTATCAGGCAATCTCCATCAAGATTGAAGAGGTTTAAAGAATGTGTTAAGATTGAAAAAATTCAATCCAAGAACTTGTTATGCTTGGATGTTTGCACTAGATGGAATTCAACCTATCTTTATGCTAGATGTTGCTCAAAAATTCAAAAGAGCTTGTGATAGATATAAAGTTTTAGATCCTAACTTTTGCTATGAACTGATGAAGGAGGACGGGAGTGGTGGCATGCCCAATAATAGAGATTGGGATAATGCAAGGAGAGCAATCAAATTTTTAGAAAACTTTTATGATCTCACACTCAAAATATCCGGTAGATTATATGTAACTTCTCAATTTGATGAAAAAACCATTGTTGATAAATTATTGACCAAATTGAAAGAAAAAAATTGAAGACTTTGATTTAAGTGTGATGGCTCATGCAATGAGGAAGAAATTTTAGAAGTATTGGGGTGATACTTCAAAGACAAACAAGTTAATTTACATTGGTGCTATACTTGATTCAAGACTTAAGCTGCAATATATTGAAGGAGATCTATACACTTTATATGGGAACGAGAAGGGAAAAGCAGTATGTAAGGAAGTAAAAATTGCACTTTTTAAGATGTTTAATGAATATAAGCGTCTAAATGCTTCCACAAAAGGCCCACAAGCAACTGAAAATGTACAAGTTGAAATCACTCTTGAAGATTCTTGTGGGAATGAAAATTTTTGAGGTGTAGAAATGAGAAAGAGGAGGCAAAAGCTTAAAAGGTGCAAAATAGATTTTGAAGGGGTAGATTCAAGAACGAAATTGGACAAATATTTAAGCGAGGAATGTGATGATGATTGTGATGAGTTTGATATATTATCATGGTGGAAAGTCAACAATCCTCGGTTTCCTGTGCTCTCACAAATGTTTAGTGATGTGCTTGTTATTCCTATCTCCACAGTACCTTCAGGATCAATATTTAGCATCGGAAATCGAGTTCTTGATCAATTTAGGAGTTCATTATCTCCTAAATTAGTAGAAGCTCTCATATGTGGTCAAGATTAGTTTAGAAGATCATCACATCCAATTAATATTGAAGAAACACTAGAAAACAAATAAGTTTGAATTAGGTAAAATTTTCTTTTGCTAATTAAATTTCAATTCTGCTGTACTGCACCTTTTTCCTTTTGCTAAACTCAATTTTTTTTATTTTTGCAGAATTATCAAACATGCGGTAAATGACAATGATTTCACAACTTTTGAATGGGATGCTTGGTGCTCTCACTTGTAAGAAGCAAAATCACTTCAGATTACATGCTTAGATATTTTTTTAATTTTATTATATATGTGACTAATAATGATTATTTTGTTTGTTTTACTTTGTAATTTGTTGGATATTGGGACAATTGATGGATTGTAGACTACAAGATGCTTCACCTTTTGATTTCATTGTGAACTTATGATTTAGATCTCAACACTTTTTAATGTGGACTATTTGTTGAATTGTTATGGTTGTAATTTGGTGAGAGATTAACTTTGATGTTGATTTCTCATATTTTGTGTTTGATGTTACTATCTAAGTTTTATATCTTTATTACTATGTCGGTTATGGTATTATTGAAGAAGGTATTTTCTCAATTGTATATCTTGTTTTTTTATTGAGGATGCTATTGATTCTAGAGCTAGCTAATTTTTGTGGTAGGAGGCTGATTTTGATAGAATATGCAAAGTCCAAACCAAGAGTTAAACTTAATGCTCAAGGACTCAAGGTTTTCATTTCAACAACATTTTTTTTATTTGCTTTTGCCCTTACATGTGTTATTTTGAATTATTGCAGGCTTGCAGCAATATAGGCAACAGTGAATCTGAGAAACATTTTGCTTTGATAAACGAGGCACATGCAATGTTCATAAGAATTATTATTATTATTTGCTTAGTCATTGTGTTTCCTCTTAAGAGTCATGCTGTTGTACAATCTTAGTTCTATATTTTTGTGATGAATCTTTATTGACCAAGTTGCTAGTATGATAATTTTTTGTGGCTAATAACACATGTACTTGCTTACAGAATTTCACAGAGGTGATATGTTCTAGTATATTGGTATTCTTGTATGATTTCAGACTTTCAGTAGTACAATTGGTACATGTTAATTTATTTTCTTATTTCTGCACCTAGCAATCTAGCATTATCTGTTAGTTCTATTGGTAATATAGTTCTATAGGTAATCAATATAGCCTCTACTTTTTTGTGGAGTTTTTGTTGGTCTTACATGTAGAATATGTTCTTTTTAATTGTCTTATATGTTGCTTCTCTATAGTTGTTTTATACATGAAATTTTGCATTGGTGGTCTTGTATCTTGTACTTGAATTAATAAATAATTTATATCAAATCTTTACTTCACTTATATTTTGACTTAATTCATTTTCTTATGAATCTCTTTTGATCTGACATCTGTTGTGACCGCAAGTGCACGGATACTCGAAGTAATAAAATAGATATCGAACCATAGAGACCTTGTTGCCAAGTACTGAATAATCAATTTCTTGCTAGCTAAGCAATCAGAAAATAGTGAATCAAGCTATCGAAAAGAGCACAAAGAGAATATCAGAGAAGAAACTGGGACTAGGGGTTCATCTACTTTAAATTTCTAATGGCTAGATTAAGATAAGTGTCTGTCAATCTAATTCTATCATGATAAAGGTATAATTTACTTCATAAATAAATTATCTCGCTCTCGCGCAGACAACCATACAAAGAACCAATCCCCACTCTCGTGCAAGATCTATTCAATGCTGAGAATAAGTAAATCATCAACTAAGAACTCGAGGATCACTCTCGTGCATCCGAATTCTAAGTTGATCACCTCAAGTGGAAACTCAAAGATCACTCTCGTGCATCCGAGTCTCAACACTAGTTTTACTCAAGGGTTTCCAACGACTCGATACTCAATCTCTTGCAATATCAAATCAAGTCTACACATTAACTCAATCCGAAGTATCAGAAATTCAACATGGCAATAAAATCACTAAAAATCAGAATTCGAAGAACTACCTAATCTCTTACGATAGTTCCAAACTCAACAATTCCTAGGGTTCTGAATTTCAAACAATCAACCTCTCGGTCTATTTCACAAAACTCTAAAACATGCTGATATTTAAGACACAAAGGAGAATCAAAGAACTATCAATCACAAGAGTAAAATTATCATAAAGAAATTAGTTGACAAAGTTAAGATTTTCTAGTCATTAAGAAATAAAGAGATTACACCCCCATGTCCCAAAGAAAGATTAAGCTACCATGATGAAGGAATTACAATAAAACATGTTTCTTATGAATAAGAATCAAAAAGAGGAGAGAAAAGTTACAAAACAGTGCTGTAATGAGAATACAGCACCGTATTTGCCTAGAACAGCACTGTCACCGTTGTTTCGTTGATTTCTCCCTCGATCGGACTCCAAACACTCTGAAACATCAGATGCACCTTCTCCTTCACTAGGCGAAGCTCTCTGTTAAAAATCGTGGCTAGAGGTGGTCTGTAGGCTGAGAACCGATGACCCTAGCAATTCCCCTCTCCCTCAATTTCTCCATGGATTCATGATAAAATTCATTTTTTTTTCACTTTTTGTGTTTTCTCCTCTTAAAGACGAGCCCACCGCCTCTTTTCCATCTCAATTTGGAGGTCTGGATCAAAAGATATGGTCTTTGCAAGAATCGGGCGGAAAAATCAGAATTCTGAGTTCCAAAATACGGCACCGTGACGATTCATACGGCAGTGCCATATTTCATTCTGTGAGTTCCGTACAGAAATTATGGTGCCGTGAGAGTTTTTCTCCAAAATACGATAGTGCCATATTTCATTCTGTGAGTTCTGGGCAACAAATACGGTATCGTGAAAACCTCACGGTACTGCCGTAATTCTTCCAAAAGTTTCTGGTCAAAAATGTCGGAATATACGGCACCGTGTAAACGACCACGGCAGTGCCGTCTTTCCATTGAAACCTTCTGGTCAAAAATGTTGCAAAATACGGTACCGTGAAAGATTCTCTGGCAAATACGGTAGTGCCATATTTTCGCCCAGGAATGTCCGCTGAGAAATACGGCACCGTGAGCATTCGTCTGGAAAATACGGTAGTGCCGTATTTTAGCTAGATGGTGTATTTTGGCTTGAAATTTGTTGTGTAGACTCCTCTTGATGATAAGAACTCATTCATGCATTGATATTGCTTGAAAACCAGTGATAATAATGCCTTTTTACCTAAAATTGATCAAAAACCAAAAATCGTGTAGATTCCGAAGTATTTGGTAAAAAAGGGTATAAAAGCAAAGTAAAAGAGTAAGACTATGGCTCAAAAAACTACCAAATAAGTATCAAAAACACTATGAAATTTGAAGTCATCAACATCGGCCAAAAATAACCTACAAAGAAGTAATAGGTGCTTGAATCTCTTTTGAATCTCAAGGATTTCATTTCTATAATTGATGCTTTACTTATCAAGATTGAGTTTGCTACTTAATACTGATCATGTTTGTTCTTACTTGTTAGTTTTTCTCTTTGATGTATTTGCACTAAACATCTTATATTATGTAGCAAGCTGCTTGTAACATGATGGATGGTATTAGAGATAATGGTCTTACGATCGATGGAAGGAAACTCTTTTTTGAGTACAGGTATTCATTTTCTAGATCATATGTAAACTCTTTACTTTTTTTAGGATATTAACCTTTTTAGAATATTTTACTCTGAAACATCATATGTTTTTCAAGAAATGTCAACAGAGTTTTTTTTTTCTTTTCATGTTGATTTGTTTTAGAAAGCAAATAAAACTTACTTGGGCAAAAATAACCTCTGATACTTAGAATTCTAATTTTTGAAATATAAATTGAATACTCGTGGGAGAAGAAGATTAACGCAATCAAGCCCATGTATCCAAGAATTGGAAAACATTAATCTTCCTTCAAATTTATGGAGTCCTTGAACTTTCCATACAAGATTTTCTTCAGTTCAAACATCTGAGCAAGCACGGACTCCTTTTCTTCCTCCAGCTTTTCGAGTTGTTTGCTAGCGTCCTCTTTCATTTTCTCCAATTTGCTTTCAACATCTTCATGTCCCACATGAGCAAACACCTCACCGATTTGGTACCTCACAACATACTCATCAGAAATCATTAACTTGTTGCTGGCATCCTCCAAATTTTTAATTGTTTCCTGCATTGCATTAAGGAGTGAAGAAATTAGGTAGATGGCATGCTTACGTTGTATTCCACCTTTTTGAGAGCTTAAAAAAATTACTTCAAGGAGTCAAATGCAGGGTCAAGCAAGCTCCATGATGATAAATTACTAATATTTGACTGTATCTTTACTTTTTTGTTGCAATGATTTATTTTCATAGATTGTTGTATCTTTACTGCTTCTAATTTATGTTGATATCCATCTCTATTGCAGTAGCAAGCCAACTGGTGTATAGTGGAGTGGTGGCCAACTGGTATCTAGTGGGCCTGGTGGCCTATGGCTTGTGCACCTTCTTAGGACAGGAAAATTTGGTTAAATCAAGTTATAGATATGGAAAAAACATCATTGCACCTTGTGACTGGGTGTGTAACATGTGTGTGGGTGTTTAAATTTTGCACTTGTACTCTACGTTTACAAATGGTTGTGTGTAATATATTTAAATTTTGCACTTTGAACTCAGCAAGTTGAGTTTTATTTGCTCTGGTTGTGTGTAATGTTATGATTATTTTGTTGATGTTGTCTTATTTCCTTACTTAAGCAAATAGATACAAAGAGACTATGATATTTTCACATTTCTTTGTGTAACAGTAATGTGTGTAACATCTGTAATGTGTTATTGTTATCATATTTCCTTAAATTTTGTAGTTTATTGTTTTTGTAAGTATGTTTATTAAGCTAAAATTGTTATGTTTTCTTATACTATATAATTTATATTATATTTTCAGTAATTTATCGAATTTACCAAAAAAATTTTGGTAAATTCAGTTCGGTAGCAAATCGGTATTTTAGTACTTTGGTTTGGTTTCAATTTATAAAAATTCAGTATAAAAAATTTTGATAAATCTAATTCAATAAATTCGGTATCGGTTAATACCGAATGCTCACCCCTACCAAGGATGAACTTCTAAATTGGCCCAGCATTCTTTTTCTTAAAAAAATTGAAACTATCTATTCAACAAAAAAAAAGTCTCTTAGGTTAGAGACCAAAATACATTACAACTTAATAGGGCAGCTACTAAACTAGTAAATACAAAAAGATTAACAGGAGCAAAATGGGCAAGCCACTCAGCAACCCTGTTGGCTTCCCTCTGTATAAACATAAGCATATAGGTCCTGTTTGGTCTAGCTTCTGGGCCTACTTATGGCGTTGCAGCCAGTAGGAAACAAGAAGCTGAGGCGTTTGGCCCTTCAGCTTCTCTGTTCCAAACCACAGATTAGCTGCTTCTCTAAGAAGCAGGAGTGAAGCTACTTCTCTGCCCCCCCCCCCCCCCCCCCACCTGCTTTTGCTCAATAACTCTTATATATAATAATAATTTTTTAATAGTATAACTCATAATATTTTTAATAAATATTTTAATTATAGTTAACTGTAAATTTAATCATATAATTTTTATCTTAGTAATTTTCTAATAAAAGATTATTTATTATAAATAGAATAATCTAACCATAAGCTGTGCATCCAAACACTCTCCTTGCTTCTTCAGCCAGCACCTTTTCAACCATCACTTCTTCAACCAGCAAAAGCTAGAATCAGAAGCTAGGCCAAACGGAGCCATAATAATTCCTCATTCTACTTAAAAGGAATTTAATCTCATAGTAAAGTACCAAAAGTTGAGACGAGTAGATGTAGCTACCTGTTAATAAGGTGGAGCCCATCCTTATAATTTGATTTCATAATAATTTGTGCATTGCTGAAGTTTAGCAATGTTGATTTAATTGACATAAGCTCGATGGATTGGCCTAGCACATTAATGTTTCCTACATATGTACATGCACAACTCCCCACATCCCTCATTAAGTCCCTCGTGAAGTTGCTGTCACTAACATATGGGATGGCCTCAATAACGTTACGTTTGCTCGCACAAAAGGAAAAAGAGAAGGAGGAGGAAAGGAAAAGATAAGGGATGGAAATAAAGTGCACGTGAGTTTCACGTGCTCAAGTAATGAACGGGGAAGACTGTTGGGAAACCCCGAGGATTTTAAAATTTTAGAAACAAGCACAGCGGAAGCAATCCCCGAAACAGGCCAGTCCCAAAAACCCAGAAGATCGAGTCATGCGAAGGAATTGACACGGTGAGTAGGAGATGATACCTTGCAGCGAAGAAGGAGGATGCGATGCAGGCACCCAAATGTTCGTCCTCTACAGTCTCGCACACAGCCGACGCTTGAGTTCTCTTCTTCCACGCCCGGTGCTAGCCTCGGGAAGAAGATCCACGCCTCAGGGAGTACTCAAGAACTTGCACCACCCTCTAAGAGAAGACGCTAACGAGAGGTGATGGAAATTTTGCCAAGGTCCAACCTTGCGAATGCCAAGAGGAGAGGGGAGAAGGGAGAAGGCGCCAAGGAGAAAAATCTCATCCAAAAGACCAAGTCCACGCCAACTCCTCTCCCCTTCTTCTTTTATAGAAAACATGGTGACCCTTGGAATTCCGCTGAGACTTTTGGAATTCGGCAAAAAATTCTGTGAATTAATTCATCATTAATAATTGAATTAAATTCAGAATTAATTATAGAATTAAACTCTGAATTAAAGTCTCATAATGACTCATTAAAACTTTGAACTAAAGTCTCATAATGATCATTAATGATGTGACTCTTCAAATTCAGAATTAAATTCATCATTAAACTTAGAATTAATTACATAATTAAATACAGAATTAATTCCTAGAATTAAATGGAGTATTTAATTCACCATGATGTCTATTGGGCTAGGCAACATATTGTCATGGCCCATCAGGCCTGACGGCCCATTGGGCCTCAAGGCCCATTAGGCCTCACGCCCCAATTGGGCTTCACGCCCATTGGGCTTGGAGGCCCATTGGTCCATGCTACAAGCTTAGACTTCATTTAGCTCATTTGGTACAAATAACCTATTGGGCCCATTTAGCCTACTAAGCCCATTTGGCCCATCTGGCCCAAAAAAAGAAGTTAGCTTCAATGAGTCCCTTCCATCTCATTAGGCACAATGGCACTGATGGATTCTCCCAAACAGATCCGAGTTATCCAATAACTCGATCAATAGGCTACCCGATCAATACGAGAACCCGAGTTTTAGGTTGTGTGACCCTGTAGGTTCCTTTGACGTTGGCAGAGATGAACTCAGGTCATCACAAGCAGTGAGTGGCACCTAGTAGTCCATCCCTGCTACCCAAGTCTTCGGAATGGATATCAGCATCGACATCCCCATCATCGCAACAAGATACCGATGCATTACAGTCCCTTTGCTAGACTGATATCCGATTGGACAAAGTGTGTCACCACTTGGTTTTCACCCAATCTCGTGGTCATGACTAAATCAGGCTTTCACCTGAGTATGGCCATACACTTTCAGTCATGCAACCATAGGGGGGCCCCGTGGATATCAAGCTTCCCGCTGGAAGGGGCAAATTCTATGTCTGTCCACTGATCTTCTCATATGGGTCGTGACATACCCAATGACAACCGTTATTACCTCCCTGTTATGGCGAGGTGTTAGGTTGTATCAAAGCATGTCCCTAACCATATAGAAGAGTCAATTACCTCAAGTTAGAGGATCAATGCATCTCCTGTCACTTGTGAGCTTAACTCATGACACCAAGTTATAGCCTCATGGTGGGTCGGTCCAGTATATCCACCACTGATACACCCATATGCCTGCGTTAGCACCCCGTGCCTAACCAGCCCATATACCAGTCTCACATGTACCAGAGCTGTCCCTTATCCACTCAGGTACTCGACTGGGGATACACCGTTTGAGCACAGATACAATCTGTCTCCAGGGACATTATTATCCATGTACATAATCACATATGTGGACATAGCATAATAATGACAATGCCAGAATGATATATTTAAATATCAATATCAATATCAAGTAGTACAAGATGGACCAACAACGGGTCCAAGAGCATATACACCAACAATCTCTCACTTGCACTTAGACTTAGTTGTTGAGATATCTCAACCCCATGTCCCTCGTATGACCATCATGCTTCTTCTGCGCCAAAGCCTTGGTCAGTGGGTCTGCCAGATTGTTATCTGTGTCAACTCTGCTTATCTTGACATCACCTCAGTCAATGATCTCTCTGATCAGGTGAAATCTTCTAAGTGTGTGTTTGGATTTCTGATGAGACCTTGGTTCCTTTGCCTATTCAATCGCTCCATTGTTGTCACAATAGAGCTCGATTGGATCCACAACAGATGGAACCACCTGAAGTTCATATATGAATTTCCGAATCCAAACGGCTTCTTTGGCTGCCTTAGAAGCGGCGACATACTCAGCCTCGGTCGTAGAATCAGCTACAGTGGACTGCTTGAAGGATTTCCAGCATACAGCACCACCATTCAACTTGAACACATAGCCGGCCTGCGATCAGAAGTCATCAGGGTCAGACTGGAATGATGCGTCAGTGTAGCCCTGAACACTGAGCTCTTCCTGTCCCCCATAGACCAAGAACAAGTCTTTAGTTCTTCTCAGATACTTTAGAATGTTCTTTACAGCCACCCAGTGTTGTAGACCTGGATTGGATTGGTATCGGCTGGTTATGCTCACAGCATAAGCCACGTCGGGTCTAGTACACAATATTGCATACATGATTGATCCTACTGCCGAAGCATAGGGTACTCGACTCATGTCGTCCCTCTCAGCCTGTGTGACGGGACACTGGCTCTTGGAGAGAATAAGGCCATGTCTCACTAGAAGGTATCCTTTCTTAGATTGCTCTAAGCTAAACCTCTCCAAGACCTTATCAATGTAAGTACTCTGACTAAGGGCCAGGAGTTTCTTAGATCTATCCCGGTAGATCCTCACACCTAGGATATAGGCGGCCTCCCCTAAGTCTTTCATCTCGAAACACTTCCCCAACCATGTCTTCACAGCTTGAATACTAGGGATGTCGTTTCCGATGAGTAGTATGTCATCGACATACAAGACCAGAAATGTCACCAAGCTCCCACTGAATTTTCTGTACACATAGGCATCATCTTCGCTTTTGATAAAGCCGAAATCTCTTACTACCTCATCAAATCTAAGATTCCAACTTCGAGATGCTTGTTTTAATCTATAAATGGATCTCTTTAGCCTGCAAACCTTATTGGGCTCTGCAGGATGGATGAAACCATCAGGTTGTGTCATATACACATCCTCTGTCAGCTTCCCGTTAAGGAACACTGTCTTTACATCCATCTGCCATATCTCATAATCGTGATATGCAGCTATAGCAAGCAGGATTTGAATGGATTTGAACATGGAAACTGGCGAGAAGGTTTCGTCATAATCCACCCCGTGGACTTGTCTAAATCCTTTAGCCACTAGTTTACCCTTATAGGTAACTATGTTGCCATCCATGTCAGTCTTCCTCTTGAAGACCCATTTACACACTATGGGTTTTACCCCATCAGGTAGCTCAACCAAATCCCAGACTTGGTCCAGCGACCGCCTCATCATAGGTCCTGGGTTCATCCTCAATGATGAAGATCCCGTCGTGTTGGGTCGGCAACGACCCATACCTCTCAGGTGCACGACGAATCCTCCCAGACCTACGTGGGGCCTGTGTTTGAACCTCTAGTTGCCCAGCAACCGGTGTAGGTGGCTCAGGTTCCATCTCACCTGCTGTGTCTTGTGGTTGACCTTGGACCTCATCCAAGTCAAAGCTTCTCCCACTGGTGCCTTTCAAGAGAAAATCTTTCTCAAGAAATACAGTAGTCCGAGCAACAAAAACTTTGTTCTCGGTGGGATTAAAGAAGTAGTATCCTTTGGTTTCCCTAGGATACCCCACAAATACACATTTATCATATCTGGGTTCTAGCTTGCTAGAATCTTGACGTTTGACATAAGCCTCACATCCCCAGATCTGCATAAATGATAGCATTGAGTGTCTCCCAGTCCACAACTCATGTGGGGTCTTAGGAACACTCTTTGATGGAACGTTATTCAGTGTCTTGATCGCTGTAAGTAATGCAAAACCCCAGAAATACGGAGTTAGAGTTGCATGACTCATCATAGATCGAACAAGTTCGATTTCTCCTCTCAGACACACCATTCCATTGAGGTGTTCCAGGAGGAATGAGTTGGGAAAGAATCCCACACTCTCTAAGGTAGTCCCAAACTCATGGCTCAAGTACTCTCCGCCTCGATCAGACCGAAGAGCCTTAATGGATTGTCCAAGCTGGTTTTCCACTTCAGTCTTGAACTCCTTGAATTTCTCCAAGGATTCAGACTTATGTCTCATCAAATAGACATAACCATATCTACTGAAGTCATCAGTAAATGTGATGAAGTAGACATACCCACCTCTAGCTTGTATGTTGAATAACCCACACACATCACTGTGTATCAGATCCAACAAACCTATGGCCCTCTCACCATGCTTGGTGAATGGCGCCTTTGTCATTTTGCCCAACAAACAAGGCTCGCATGTGTCAAATTCCTCGAAGGAATCTGAATCTAAGAATCCATTTGCATGGAGATTTTGGATGCGATTCTTGTTGATGTGCCCTAAACGGCAATGCCAAAGATAAGTATTATTGAAACCACTTAACTTGATCCTCTTAGCATTTACGTTGCACACAGAACTTTGCATGTCCAAGACATACAACCCATTGCATAGTGTACCAGATCCATAGAATAGGTTTGCCAATGAAAAAGAACATGTGTTCTCTTTTATCGCAAAACAAAATCCTTTCCTCGCCAGGGCAGGAATGGATATAATATTCTTAGTGATCGATGGTACATAGAAGCAATGTTCCAGTTCTAGTTGAAGTCCAGATGGTAACGAGAGAGTGTAGTCTCCTACAGTTACAGCAGCAACCTGTGCGCCGTTACCGACCCGAAGGTCAATCTCTCCTGGTCGCACTGTCCTACTTCGTTTGAGCCCTTGCATACTTGTACAAATATGCGCTCCACATGCGGTATCCAATACCCATGTATTTGAAGTAGACAGGTTGACTTCAACCACGCAAATGCTAGAGCCTGAAGACAAAGGTGTAACCCTTCTCTTCTCCTCTTTCTGGTTATGCCTTTTATAGCTCTCGAGCTTGAGGTCACCCTTCAAGGTTCGACACCAGTCTATCTCGTCCTTCCAAAGGATAGATCGCAGTATTAATCTGCTATTGTTCATAGCCTTTGATCTACAACAACCAAGAAAGCAGATGAGTACTATTTCGAATCATTTAATCTGAACTTATATTAAATGATCATCGCTCCCACTATTTTAATCGAATTGATAACCCACAAAGTCAATCAGGAAATCCAATATTTCCTCGTGAGATGGGATCCCTGTTCCTCACACAGTCTCACGTCCTGCTAGGGCAGGATGTACTGCACGAGGTGACGCATGTATCACAAGGTAGGCACGCCGGCCAATTGCAACTTGACAATTCCCCTTCTCAAGACAATTCAAGCATTTTGTGCCCAGCTAGGGCTGGAACGACACAAAACCCTAACCTCTCGAGGCTACCTCTATAGTTCCATCATGTGGCCACCACATATGAAAAACTAGTCAAGTCTAACCTGACCGTTATGCCCAGGGCCAACGAATTCCTTGCAAAGGCGCGTCCAGGATTGTAACTGGACTGGGGAAAACATTGTCACCGCACGCCTCCTAAAGATACATGGGTGTGTCCACTAGGGTGGAAACAATGCATAACACCATCGATCAATAGTTTGACGAGGGCTACGCGTCAGAAGGGAATATCAGACTTGATATTATTTTGAGGGTTTTTGAGGTCTCATCCTCTTAGTTTTATCTTTTGTCTAACATTACAGGTATGCAATCCTATAGTGATAACAAAACGATAAAACACATCCAGGCATGCTTTTGCAGAAAAGGAAAGCAGTAAACAAGCGATGTGGTCATAGCCTAATCAACACATTGAACCATCACATGCCAAAGGATGTTCAATGCTTGACTTAGGTGACAAGCCCCAACCAGACCTAACCTAGCCTCCACTAAGCTTTATCTTCAAGTGCGGCTCCGGGGTCCACCACACCAAGGCATAGCACACAAACCCTAGGATTCGGCCAAGACCTTGATGGCTCCTCCATGCATGATGCGCCATCATGCTTGTGCCAAGAGGGATAGCTCACGAACCCTACGGTTCGGCCAAGCCCTTACTTGCGCCACCAAGCAAGATGCGCCAAAATGTAAGCTTCAAGAGGGATGCGCCCTTAATCTTCTTTGTGCATTTACAAAACAAAAAGAAAAGGCAGCACACAGGCCTCACATATAATACATCACAAACATACAAGGGGCTTGACTATGATCACAACACTATGCACAATCATCTCATGCTTTTCTATATGCTCATGAAAACATAAAACTCCAGTTTTAGTTTCTTAGAAAACATGTCTTTCAACCTCAACATCCATTCACAAATCTAGGATTTTTCGTTTCTCTCGGGAGTCTACAAGTGGCGCATGCATGCTCCAAGCACACTTGCCGCCTACCCTTTCAATCCTTAACTTGCCAAGATTAGAACAATCATCATGCCCCATAATCTTCGACAAGTCCCACACAGTAGGTCTATCTTACATGCGTGGGGAGAAATTAATTCTCTCACATATGGGTCTATCCCACCATGTGAAGAAAGCGAAAAACCAAAGAGATCGAATAGATGTTAGGAAAGAAAAACTTACGATTTTTCCTACTTAGAAAAATCCATGCGCATATGCAAATTTTTGAAAAATTTCAGACGGCATGTGAGCATACAATCAAAGCATAAAACACCGTTCGAGTTCGCAAGTTGCTCTGATACCACTGTTGGGAAACCCCGAGGATTTTAAAATTTTAGAAACAAGCACAGCGGAAGCAATCCCCGAAACAGGCCAGTCCCAAAAACCCAGAAGATCGAGTCATGCGAAGGAATTGACACGGTGAGTAGGAGATGACACCTTGCAGCGAAGAAGGAGGATGCGATGCAGGCACCCAAATGTTCGCCCTCTGCAGTCTCGCACACAGCTGACGCTTGAGTTCTCTTCTTCCATGCCCGGTGCTAGCCTCAGGAAGAAGATCCATGCCTCAGGGAGTCCTCAAGAACTTGCACCACCCTCTAAGAGAAGACGCCAAGGAGAGGTGATGGAAATTTCGCCAAGGTCCAACCTTGCGAATGCCAAGAGGAGAGGGGAGAAGGGAGAAGGTGCCAAGGAGAAAAATCTCTTCCAAAAGACCAAGTCCACGCCAACTCCTCTCCCCTTCTTCTTTTATAGAAAACATGGTGACCCTTGGAATTCTGCTGAGACCTTTAGAATTCCGCAATAAATTCTGTGAATTAATTCATCATTAATAACAGAATTAAATTCAAAATTAATTATAGAATTAAACTCTGAATTAAAGTCTAATAATGACTCATTAAAACTTTGAATTAAAGTCTCATAATGATCATTAATGATGTGACTCTTCAAATTCAGAATTAAATTCATAATTAAATTCAGAATTAAATTCATCATTAAACTTAGAATTAATTACATAATTAAATACAGAATTAATTCCTAGAATTAAATGCAGTATTTAATTCACCATGATGTCTATTGGGCTAGGCAACTTATTGTCATGGCCCATTGGGCCTCAAGGCCCATTAGGCCTCACGCCCCAATTGGGATTCACGCCCATTGGGCTTGGAGGCCCATTGGTCCATGCTACAAGCTTAGACTTCATTTAGCCCATTTGGCACAAATGACCTATTGGGCCCATTTAGCCCATTTGGCCCATTTAGCCTACTGGGCCCATCTGGCCCATCTGGCCCAAAAAAAAAAGCTAGCTTCAATGAGTCCCTTCCATCTCATCAGGCACAATGGCGCTGATAGATTCTACCAAACAAATCCGAGTTATCCAATAACTCGATCAATAGGCTACCCAATCAATATGAGAACCCGAGTTTCAAGTTGTGCGACCCTGTAGGTTCCTCTGACGTTGGCAGTGATGAACTCAGGTTATCACAAGTAGTGAGTGGCACCTAGCAGTGCATCGCTGCTACCCAAGTCTTCGGAATGGATATCAGCATTGGCATCCCCATCATCGCAACAAGATACCGATGCATTACAGTCTCTTTGCCAGGCTGATATCCGATTGGACAAAGTTTGTCACCACTTGGTTTTCACCCAATCTCATGGTCATGACTAAATCAGGCTTTCACCTAGGTATGGCCATACACTTTCAGTCATGCAACCATAGGGGGGCCTCGTTGATATCAAGCTTCCCGCAAGAAGGGGCAAATTCTATGTCTGTCCATTGATCTTCTCATATGGGTTGTGATATACCCAATGACAACCGTTATTACCTCCCTGCTACGGCGAGGTGTTAGGTTGTATCAAAGCATGTCTCTAACCATATAGAAGAGTCAATGACCTCAAGTCAAAGGATCAATGTATCTCCTGTCACTTGTGAGCTTAACTCATGACACCAAGTTAGAGCCTCACAGCGGGTCGGTCCAGTATATCCACCACTGATATACCCATATGCCTGCGTTAGCACCTCGTGCCTAACCAGCCCATATACTTGTCTCATATGTACCAGAGATGTCCCTTATCCACTCAGGTACTCGACTGGGGACACACCGTTTGAGCACAGATACAATCTGTCTCCAGGGACATTATTATCCATGTACATGAGCGCAGATGTAAACATAGCATAATAACGACAATGCTAGAATGATATATTTAAATATCAATATCAATATCAAGTAGTACAAGATGGACCAACAACGGGTCCAAGGGCACATACACCAACAAAGAAGACAACTACAGTGAGGAAGAAGACAACGATGGCTTCCGATGGGGGCTTCTGGCAGCAGCAATGGCAAGGGCTTCCGACTGCGGCGACGGCTTCCAATGGCGGCGAGGGCGGGGGCTTCTGATAGGAAAAGAGGAGCAGCATGACTAGAAGAGGGCAATGATGACAAGAATAGGGCAGCGGCAATGACGATGAACATGCGCTTGGCGAGAGGCAAACGTGCACTTGACGGAGGCGAATGTGCACTGGACGGTAGCGATGGCGAACGCAAGCTTGGTAGGGAAGGGGAAAAAGGAGGTGGTGCTAGTGAGAAGAGAAGGTGGAGGGGCACGGCAGGGCAAGAGAGGAAGAGCGTGCCTGGTTGGAGGCACGAGCAAACTCAGCGAGAGATGGATGCGAGCTAGGTAGGGAGGCGGATGCGCGCTTGATGGGGGTGAATGAGTTTGCTAGAGCAAGGGAGGAGGGAGGGGGAAGAAGGAGGTGGCAATGGAAGTAGCAGTAGCGGTGGCGGGAGAAGACACGTTGTGCGTGGAAGAAAAGAGTTGAGGAGAGCTTTCCGCCTGATTCGGGCGGAGTCTAAAACTAGGGAAAACTAAGAAATTTTCTCTCCTTTTTAATCGGGTGGAGTCTAAAACTAGGAAAGATAATAAATTTTCTCTCCTTTTTCTTTTGATCATTTTTCTTCCTTCCAAAAAAAATGAGAGAAAAGACTTTTTCCTTTTCTTCATTCCTTGTTTCCCTCTAAGGAAGTCTCAATCTTACCCGCCCCTCTTTTTCTTCTCTTCCCTACTGAGACCCCTCTTCCTGTGCAACTCTCTCTTTCTCTCTTTTTCATTGCAGCATCTCTCGGCAATAATGGCGACCAATTTTTCTAACTTCCCAGAATAGTGTATAGTGTAGACGGAGAAGCGCATAGTGAAGATGGCAATTCCAGGCTGTGGTTGTGGACTTAATTCCTCCCTTTCTACTAAGCATCTTTTTTATTCCTCTACTTCACTATGCTGACCGCTGCTTTTTTTTTCCTTCTACCATTTTTCTATCAAATTCCTCCCTTTCTACTAAGCGTTCTTGAAGGGGTACATTCAAGAATGGAATTGGAGAAATATTTAAGTGAGGAATGTGATGATGATTGTGATGAGTTTGATATATTATCATGGTGGAAAGTCAACAATCCTCGGTATCTTGTGCTCTCACAAAGTCTAGAGATGTGCTTGCTGTTCTTATCTCCACAGTACCTTCAGAATCAGCATTTAGCACTGGAAATTGAGTTCTTGATCAATTTAGGAGTTCATTATCTCCTAAATTACTAGAAGCTCTCATATGTGGTCAAGATTGGTTTAGAAGATCATCACATCCAATTAATATTGAAGAAACACTTGAAGACTGAATAAATTTGAATTAGTTATAATTTTCTTTTGCTAATTAAATTTCTATTCTATTGTACTGCACCTTTTTGCTTTTGCTAAACTCATTTTTTTTTATTTTTGTAGAATTATCAAGCATGCAGTAAATGATTTCACAAACTTTGAATGGGATGCTTGGTGCTCTCACTTGTAAGAAGTAAAATCACTTCAAATTACATGCTTATATATTTTTAAAAGTTTATAATTGTAATACATATGTGACTAATAATGATTATTTTGTTTGTTTTACTTTGTAGTTTGTTGGATATTGGGACGATTGATGGATTGTAAACTACAAGATGCCTCACCTTTTGATTTCATTGTGAACTTGTGATTTAGATCTCAACACTTTTTAATGTGGACTATTTGTTGAATTGTTATGGTTGTAATTTTACGAGAGATTAACTTTGATGTTGATTTCTCATATTTTGTAATTGATGTTACTATCTAAGTTTTATATCTTTATTACTATGTCGGTTATGGTATTATTGAAGAAGGCATTTTTATCAATTGTATATCTTGTTTTTTTATTGAGGATGCTATTGATTCTAGAGCTGGCTGATTTTTGTGGCAGAAGGCTGATTTTGATGGAATATGAAAAGCCCAAATCAAAACTTAATGCTCAAGGACTCAAGGTTTTCATTTCTACAACATTTGTTTTATTTGCTTCTACCCTTACATCTGTTATTTTGAATTATTGCAAGCTTGCAGCTATATAGGAGACAGTGAATCTGAGAAACATTTTGCTTTGATAAATGAGACACATGCAATGTTCGTAAGAATTATTATTATTATTTGCTTAGTCATTGTGTTTCCTGTTAAGAGTCACGCTGTTGTACAATCTTAGTTCTATATTTTTGTGATGAATCTTTATTGACCAAGTTGCCAATATGATAATTTGTTTTGGCTAATAACACATGTACTTGCTTACAAAATTTCACAGAGGTGATATGTTCTAGTATATTGGTATTCTTGTATGATTTCAGACTTTCAGAAGTACAATTGGTACATGTTTATTTATTTGCTTATTTCCGTACCTAGCAATCTTGCATTATCTGTTAGTTCTATTGGTAATATAGTTCTATAGGTAATCAATATAGCCTCTATTTTTTTGTGGAGTTATTGTTAGTCTTACATGTAGAATATGTTCTTTGTAATTGTCTTATATGTTGCTTCTCTGTAGTTGTCTTATACATGAGATGTTACATTGGTGGTCTTGTATCTTGTACTTGAATTCATAAATAATTTATATTAAATCTTTAGTTCACTTATATTTTGACTTAATTCACTTTCTTATGAATCTCTTTTGATCTGACATCCACCAAAAATAACTTGCAAAAAAGTAATACATGCTTGAATCTCTTTTGAATCTCAAGGTTTTCATTTCTACAACTGATGCTTTACTTATCAAGATTGAGTTTGCTACTTAATACTTATCAAGTTTTGTTTTGACTTGTTAGTTTTTCTCTTTGGTGTATTTATACTAAACATCTTATATTATGTAGCAAGCTGCTTGTAACATGATGGATAGTATTAGAGACAATGGTCTTATGATCGATGGAAGGAAACTCCTTTTTGAGTACATGTATTCATTTTTTAGATCATATGTAAACTCTTTACTTTTTTTAGGATATTAACCTTTTTAGAATGTTTTACTCTGAAACATCATAGTATTATGTTTTTCGAGAATGTCAATAGAGTTTTATTTTTCTTTTTTCTTTTCATGTTGATTTGTTTTAGAAAGCAAATACAACTTACTTGGGCAAAAATAACCTCTGATACTTAGAATTCTAATTTTCGAAATATAAACTGAATACTCATGGGAGAAGAAGAATAATACAATGCAACCCATGTATCCAAAAATTGGAAAACATTAATCTTCCTCTAAATTTATGGAGTCCTTGAACTTTCCATACAAGATTTTCTTCAGTTCAAACATCTAAGCAAGCACGGACTCCTTTTCTTCCTCTAGCTTTTTGAGTTGTTTACTGGCGTCCTCCTTCATTTTCTCCAATCTGCTTTCAACATCTTCACATCCCACATGAGCAAACACCTCGCCGATTTGGAACCTTACAACATCCTCATCAGAAATCATTAACTTGTTGCTGGCATCCTCCAAATTTTCAATTGTTTCCTGTATTGCATCAAGGAGTGAACAAATTAAGCAGATGGCATGCTTATGTTGTATTCTACCTTTTTTAGAGCTTAAAAAAATTACTTCAAGTAGTCAAATACAGGGTCAAGCAAGCTCCATGACGATAAATTACTAATATTTGACTGTATCATTACTTTTTTGTTGCAATGATTCATTTTCATAGATTGTTGTATCTTTTCCTAATTTATGTTGAAATTCGTCTCTATTGCAATAGCAAGCCAACTGGTGTATGGTGGAGTGGTGGCCAACTGGTATCTGGTGGCGTTGGTGGCCTGTGGCTTGTGCACCTTCTTAGGACAGGAAAATTTGGTTAAATCAAGTTATAGATATGGAAAAAACATCATTGCACCTTGTGACTGGGTGTGTAACGTGTGTGGGTGTTTAAATTTTGCCCTTGTACTTTGCATTTACAAGTGGTTGTGTGTAATATGTTTAAATTTTGCTCTTTGAACTCAACAGGTTGAGTTTTATTTGCTGTCGTTGTATGTAATGTTATGATTATTTTGTTGATGTTGTCTTTTTCCTTAAGCAAATAGATACTAAGAGACTATGATATTTTCACATTTCTTTGTGTGACAGTAATGTATTATTGTTATGTATAATTTTTTGTAAATATGTCTATTAAGTTGTCATTATTATGGTTTCTTATATTGTATACTTTATATTATATTTTCAGTAATCTATTAAATTTACTAAAAAAATTTCGGTAAATTCGGTTCGGTAGCAAATCAGTATTTTAGTATTTCGGTTCGGTTTCGATTTATAAAAATTCATTATAAAAAAAATTGATAAATCTAATTCTATATCGGTTAATACCGAATGCTCACTCCTACCAAGGATGAACTGCTAAATCGGCCCAGCATTCTTTTTCTTAAAAAAATTGAAACTATCTATTCAACAAGAAAAGTCTCTTAAGTTAGAGACCAAAATACATCACAACTTAATAGGGCAGCTACTAAACTAGTAAATACAAAAAGATTAACAGGAGCAAAATGGGCAAGCCAATCAGCAACCCTGTTGGCTTCCCTCTGTATAAACATAAGCATATAATTCCTCATTCTACTTAAAAGGAATTTAATTTCATAGTAAAGTACCAAAAGTTGTGTCGAGTAGATATAGCTGCCTGTTAATAAGGTGGAGCCCATCTTTATAATTTGATTCCATAATAACTTGTGTATTGGTGAAGTTTTGCAATGTTTATTTAATTGACATAAGCTCGATGGATTGGCCTAGCGCATTAATGTTTCCAACATATGTGCATGCACCACTCCCCACATCCCTCATTAAGTCCCTCGTCAAGTCGCTGTCACTGACATATGGGATGGCCTCAATAAGGCTACATTTGCTCATATATATATATATATATATATATATATATATATATATATATATATATATATATATATATATATATATATATATATATATATATATATATATATATATATATATATATATATATATATATATATATATGGCTTTAAAGATGAAACTCAAAAAACTACCAGAAATCCACAGCAGTAAAATTAATCAGTTATGAAATGTAGCTATGCACGATCGAAAATTCAAACTGATTAAACCACAATGTAAAACTAAACTAATTCTTTTCAGATATTTCTAAATAGCAAATATACCCTTGATCGAGCAAGTAGATTTTCTGCAACAACAACTTTAATCAGATTAAAAAAAATAGACAGTACATAATTGTATCAGTCTTCAAAAATTGCTAGGTCTCCTAGGTTGATCTGGTGATTCTTCCATGGAACCATGTGATACAACAAGTGAGATGAAACATATTCTTCTAAATCGTTTCAAAGTTCAGGGGTTCCAGCAAGTTCAAATATTTTAAATACCTACACGAAGAAGGCTAAACATATTAGTTTTAAAACAAGTGCGGAAGGCTGGAGTTTCGGGTCAAGCGGTGGCCGGACGAAGGAGGGCGACGAAGAAAGGCGGAACTAGGGAGGAAGGCTGGCGAGAACAGGGGATTCAAACGGATGTTCGATTCCAGTGATCGGACGTGTGTATGGGCGGATGCCGGCGGCTGTGGCTTCGTCTTGGGATGGATGAGTGATGGCCGAAGTTTCGTGAGGATCGGACCGGTGGATCGTTGGCGGCGAGTTCATAAAGTTTCAGAAATCTGGAAGATGGATGAAATGTGCGGATGATTGCAACAGCGCAGGAGGATTAGGGGGGAGAAGGAGAGATTAAAGAAGAAAGGAAGAGGGTGGGGCTCGGCCCTAGAAGGAGAAGAGGGAGGAGAGCATCCGATAGAAGAGGAAGATACTAGGAAAACTACTTCATTCAACAATTTCAATTCAACTTATCGTTACAAAGGTGTGTGCGAGAGATACATATAGCGAGAGGCTAAGGAGACGTTGCAGGCTTTCCTTCTTTGATGTAGAGAGACGTTGAAGAAATTCTGAGCGATAGTGGCTGCCAGATACGTTAGAGTTTCCTTTCTTGGCTGAGCAAAGGTAACGTTGGAACTTCCTTTGTTGCATCATTGAAGATGAGCATTGACTGGCCTTGGATGGAAGATGAACGTTGTCAGGTCTTTAATTGGCTGATCTGGAGATGGCCGAGAATCATCTCGATGCTTCTTTCCTTCCTAGCTTGCGTGGGTGTTTAAGATTCTGCAACAACTTGTTTTTTGAGCTTGAATCTCTTGAGCATCGCTTGAGGTAGTTGGAGTAGGTCTTCCATTATTGAGCTAGCTTTAAGAGTGACTATGTGATGCAGGAGGACCCTCCATGGTAGCTCCAGAACCAGAGAAACATGGCCATTCTGTGGACTTCCCTCCAGACAAGGTTCCACCTCCCCTAAAGAGTTTAAAGGGGCCCGACACAATCACGATAAGGCGATCTTAGCGCTCAAGTCAACCGCCAGAGCAGTACATGGGTGTTATCAGTCCATTATCAGCCCATACGGAGGTAGTGCGGCCCATGTGCTTGGCACCCCGGCCACCTGAAGACCCAGTCAACGATCGCTACCACAACCAGTTCACCAACACGGCCCACGAACAAGCTAGCACAGTGATGAATCAACCCACCATCAACAAATTCTGTGGTTTCATTGCCGCATGCTCCGAGATGGTTTGACGGCCCAGTTATAGCCGAGAAGGCCCAGTTGCAGCCCAGAAGGCCAGCCCATGCGCCAGCTTCATATTTCCTCTTTTACTTTAGTTGGTAGTAGTTAGTTAGTGCTTACATCAGCAGCATCTTGATCGCTTACATCGGATGCTTACATCAGTAGCATCTTGACCGCTTACGTCAGATGCTTTCATGAGTAGCATCTTAACTGCTTTTAGTTAGTTAGAGTAGGTAGTCACACTTGTGGTGTGTTATTCCCTAGTCATACTTGTGGTGTGATATTCCCTTGTCATGTGTGTTGTGTGAGTGTTCCCTCCCTTGGTCTATAAAAGGGAGTTGGAGTAGTAGGTTGTGCCTTAGCTTTCTTGTGTGATAGGAGCTCACTTCGGAGAGGTTAGAGTGTGGAGCAAGGTATGTGATCCTTGGCTCAGTCTCGATTCCTCGCCTACCGATTGTAATACTCTTTCAGTTCAAAGAAGTAAATCACACCGCCGGTGCGTCAGGTTCGCCTGTTTTCATATTTCACTGTGTTGTTCTTGAAAATTTCCATACCCACAGGCATCCGTACGCCGGAGACGTGGACGTTCCTTGGCTTTGGTGTGACCGCAGGTTCATAGGCGCGCGAGCTGAGTCGCCGCTAAGTCCGCTGCCTTGTTGTCGTGCTGTGCTTGAATCGCCTGCTAAGAGATGTTAGTGAGTTTCATTTTTGTAGTTGGGTGCTGTTGTTTTTTTTGTCGTCCGTGTTGCTCCAAAACGTATTCATCGCCGTCTGTAGCATTATTTCTCGCTGGTTTTCACATTGTTCATTTTCCGACACGCGTTTTACTTCCCTCGTCTCAAGACCCTCTCATGTTTTCCGATCATGGTCTCATAAACCCTAGAGTACGAAACTAAGGATCAACCCACCTATAGTAGCTGCATCACCATGCTAGCTTATTCGAGAGCCTCCTGGTCTTTGGTTAGGGTACTTGTAGACTCCATTTGTATCTTCGTGGCTTATGATTCCTACCCCATCAAAGGAAGAGGGCAGCGGTAACGACGGGGGCTTCCAAAAATAGTTCAACAAAGACAATCAAAAGGTCTTGATCAACTTAAATACTATGGTCAGATGAGCCAAATTTATTGACCTTCTAAACATATTTGCTTCCAATAGAAACACGTAATGGTAAAGTAAAGTCAAACTTTGCCTTTAGTAATCAATGTTTTGTCAATACTTTTTTGTGGCCAAAGCACCCTTGATTTCCTCGTGAAGCTCTTGTTCTTTATGTAAATAGAATATCTGAAATTGATTCCAAATCTCACTATTTATTCATTGCATTGCATGGTAGAAAATTCCATTATCAAGTAAGGAAAAGCAACATTAGAGGATAGTGAATCTTTCCACTAGCACTAAGGTTAGACTCTCTTAGCCAACCAGTCTTGGATTCGAATGCACCATCTCTTTTAAAAAAACGAAGATAGAATTGAACAATCGGTAGCCTGAAGCTCACATAGTACCAACTCATGATTTTCACATGTTTACATTCCATTTAATATAATGACTTTTGTTTTCAAGTGGAAAATTGCGACCAAATTCAATGATCCTCTTCGTTGATGTTGGAGATTAAGAAGAAGACAACTAGTTCAAATCTCTTCGCCATATAATATGGCTGGCGACATTCCGACGATCAACGGATGTTCAGATCACCAACTAAAGAAAAACTACTAGGATGTTTCCTCCATCTCCATCTCTTCTTGCTGCCTTCCTCTTCCTCTTTCTTCCTCTAATAATAATAATCGTGATGAAGAGGTTGAAAAGGAAGAGATCACAACTTGTGCCACCGTCCCCGCCGAGGCTTTTCCTCATCGGCCACCTCCACCACCTTCTGGGCTCACTCCCTCACCGCTCCCTCCACGCCCTCTCCACCAAGTACGGCCCACTTATGTCTCTTCGCCTGGGCTTCACACCAACCCTCATCATCTCTTCCCCAGCGGCGGCAAAGGAGATCCTGAAGACCCACGATCGCATCTTCGCTTCCCGGCCTCCCTTCAAGGCCGCAAAAATCGTCTTCGGTGACACCCCCGACCTCAGCTTCTCTCCTTACTCCGACTACTGGTGGCAGATCCGAAAGCTCAGCGCCGTCCACCTTTTCTCCACCAAAAAGGTGCAGTCCTACAAGCTTATCAGAGAAGATGAGGTGAATTTCATGATGGGTAAAATCTCTCCCGGGCAAGTCGTCAACGTGAGTGAGTTGCTCAACACTTTTGCTGTTGATGCTATCACAAGGATTGTTGCAGGGTCAAACTTTAGGGAGACGAGGAGGGATCAAGTGTTCAGCAAACTGGTCCAGGAAAACAACAAATTGTTCGGTGCGTTCTACTTGGAGGACTGGTTTCCGTCTTTTGGGTGGCTTGACCAAGTCTTGGGACTTTCAAAGATCGCCATGAGTAGCAGCAAGAGGTGGGATGGCGCTCTGGAGGAGGTGATCGAGGAGCACGCTGGGCGACTCAAGGACGAAGGAGAGGAGATGGATTTTGTGGACACGCTGCTCTCTATGCTCGAGAAACCCGATCAGATGATAGACTTGCTACTCACCAAGGAGCAAATAAAGGCACTCTTGCTAGTCAGTGACTTGATAATTATTATTTTTAGCTGTGAAATAACCTTGCGAATGATCAATCCTTGGTGGAGTGATCTTGTTAAGGATCTAATCAATTTACAAGCAGGATATGTTTGCTGCTGGAAGTGAAACAACATTCACCACTATGGAGTGGACCATGGCGGAGCTCGTTCGGAACCCGCGGATCTTGAAGAAGCTACAAGATGAGGTACGTGGAGTATGTAAGGATAAAAATGGCATGATCCACGAAGAGGAAGTCGGCAAGGTGGCCTACTTGCGAGCTGTGCTCAAGGAAGTTCTCCGCCTGCACCCGGCTGTTCCGTTGTTACTTCCTCGTGAGTCCATGGAGGATTGCGAGGTGCGCGGCTACCACATCCCTAAGAAGACCAGAGTATACGTCAACGCGTGGGCGATTGGTAGAGATCCCAATCACTGGGAAGAAGCAGACGAGTTCAGACCTGAGAGATTCTTGAACGGCGATGGCATATGGAACTTGGTCGACGACGAGTTCAAGTTCATTCCCTTCGGCGCGGGTCGAAGGGTGTGCCCAGGGCTGAACTTAGCGGTGCGCAATGTGGAGCTTGCAATGGCGAATCTGGTGCACAGATTTGATTGGGAGTTGCCGCACGGCATGACGGCTGCAGATATTGACATGTCCGAAGCCGCTGGATTGGTGGTAGCGAAAAAAGAGCCTCTTCACCTAGTGGCAAAATCACCGGCAGCTGCTGGTGACCTCAACAAGTCAACTGCAAAATTCACCTCTTATGTCAAAGGTTAAGAACATAAATTAGTTCATCAAAATACCAATTTGTTATACCAATTTGGCTAGCCTAGATCATCTGGTGAACTTAGAGGTTGGAGGTGACTTAGTGACGACTGTTATTCTAATGAGGCTATTAGCATTCAATAATGCTGCAATGGGATGGTGTTGTGGAGATCTAGTAGTCCTGATGGCTAGTGGTGATGTGATTGCATCAAGGTTGAAATCTAAACCGATGCTTGATAATTCAGTCAAGATGTGAAGTCATACATACACAAAATCCATTTCCTTTCCAGGGAAAGATTCCTCCGCTCTTCCGTCACTCAGCATGATTATCCTTATCTTATATGTACAGATTGCAACTCGTATTCCAGTGGAAAGTTGAAGGTGCCACTTTGCTCTTATCCACACGCACGTTTACCCACTCCATTTCCTTTTCTTTCCTTTCCAAGGGAAAAAAGTCCCGGGCATGGCCCGGGCTTCATTCATCATTTAGTGAGTGCGCATTTTAATGTCATTCACGGAGTTAGTTCGATACATATTTCTGTTAAGTCTAACAATAACTGTAAAATTTGACAAAACCATATTTGATAATAAACAATTTTTGAACTATTTCTTCTGCAATTTCTACTTAAAAGCATGTCCATTCATTGAACTATTTTAAAATTTATAAATTTATCGTCGAACTTTTACTAGATATCATCGAACTTTTTCTAAAACATGATTTTATCGTCGAACTTTTTTAAAACTTATGATTTTATTGTCAAACTGTGTCATATATCGTCGAACTCCTTCTCATTTCATCGAACTTGACCCAAATTTGACTCAACTTGACGCAAACCAAGGGATAATAAATGGACATTGACATAGAAACAATAGTACTTAATTTATACATTTTGTCAATCTCTAATTCCCTGTTATTGTTAATTCATGATATCATCAAATTCCTTCTCATTTTGTCGAACTTGATCTAAACTTAACTCAAATTTGACCCAACTTGACCCAAACCTGGGGATAATGAATGGACATTGACTTGGATATAATTGTACTTAATTTATACATTTTTTTCAATCTCTAATTCCCTATTTTTGTTAATTGATGATATTGTCGAACTTCACCTCATTTCGTCGAACTTGACCCAAACTTGGCCCAAATTTGACCCAACTTGACCCAAACCTAGGATAATGAATGGACATTGACTTGGATACAATGGTACTTAATTTATACAATATTTTCAATCTCTAATTCCCTATTTTTGTTAATTGATGATATTGTCGAACTTCTTCTCATTTCGTCGAACTTGACCCAAATTTGACCCAACTTGACCAAAACTTGGGGATAATGAATAGACATTGACTTGGGGTACAATAGTACTTAATTTATATATTTTTTTCAATCTCTAATTCTCTATTTTTGTTAATTGATTATATTATCGAACTTCTTCTCATTTTGTCGAACTTGACCCAAACTTGACCCAAATTTGATGCAACTTGACCCAAACCAAGGGATAATGAATGGACATTAACTTCGATACAATTGTACTTATATATATTTTTTCAATATCTAATTCCTTATTTTTGTTAATTGATGATATTGTCGAACTTCTTCTCATTTCATCGAACTTAACCCAAACTTAACCCAAATTTGACCCAACTTGACCCAAACCTAGGGATAATGAATGGACATTGACTTGGATACAATAGTACTTAATTTATACATTATTTTCAATCTATAATTCCATGTTTTTGTTTATTGATGATATTGTCAAACTTCTTCTTACTTCGTCAAACTTGACCCAAACTTGACACAAATTTGACTCAACTAGACCCAAACCTGGGGATAATGAATGGACATTACCTTGGATATAATAGTACTTAATTTATATATTTTTTTTAATCTCTAATTCCCTATTTTGTTAATTGATAATATTATTGAACTTCTTCTTGCTTCGTCGAACTTGACCCAAACTTGACCCAAATCTGGGGATAATGAATGGACTTTGACTTGGATATAATAGTACTTAATTTATATATTTTTTTCAATCTCTAATTCTCTATTTTTGTTAATTGATGATATTGTCGAACTTCATCTCATTTCGTCGAACTTGACCCAAACTTGACCTAAATTTTACACAACTTGACCCAAACCTGGGATAATGAATGGACATTGACTTGAATACAATAATACTTAATTTATACATTTTTTCAATTTCTAATTCCCTGTTTTAGTTAATTGATGATACTGTCGAACTTCTTCTCATTTCGTCGAACATGACCGAAACTTGACCCAAATTTGAACCAACTTGACCCATACATAGGATAATGAATAAACATTGACTTGGATATAATAGTACTTAATTTATATATTTTTTTCAATCCCTAATTCCTTGTTTTGGTTAATTGATGATTTTGTCAAACTACTTTTTATTTTGTCGAACTTGACCCAAACTTGACCCAAATTTGACGGAACTTGACCCAAACCAAGGGATAATGAATGGACATTAACTTGGATACAATAGTACTTAATTTATATATTTTTTCAATATCTAATTCCTTGTTTTTGTTAATTGATGATATTATTGAACTTCTTCTCATTTCATCAAACTTGACCCAAATTGGACCCAACTTGACCCAAACTTAGGGATAATGAATGGGCATTGACTTGGATACAATAGTACTTAATTTATACATTATTTTCAATTTCTAATTCCCTGTTTTTGTTAATTGATGATATTGTTGAACTTTTTCTTACTTCGTCGAACTTGACCCAAACTTGACCCAAATTTGACCCAACTTGACCCAAACCTGGGGATAATGAATGGACATTGACTTGGATACAATAGTACTTAATTTATATATTTTTTTCAATCTCTAATATCCTGTTATTGTTAATTGATGATATCGTCAAACTGAGTCTCATTTCATCGAACTTGACCCAAACTTGACCCAACTTGACCCATACCTAGGGATAATGAATGGACATTGACTTGAATACAATAGTACTTAATTTATACATTTTTTTCAAACTCTAATTCTCTGATTTTGTTAATTGATGATATTGTTGAACTTTTTCTCATTTCATCGAACTTGACCCAAATTTGACCCAAACTTGACCCAAACTAGGGGATAATGAATCGACATTGACTTGGTGGAAAAATGCTGTAACATGGTGAAAATTTTTTATAATATGGTAGAAAATCTTGTATGTTTACAAGTATAAAGTGTATGTAATGACAATGATCACCTGGTTCAGATATAGAAATTTATATTGTATGCTTACAGATTTTTCTACCATCTTATAGAATTTTCTACCATATGCCAGGATTGTTCTACCATGTTATTGTATATTTTATACCATATACCATATTTTTGTACCATGTTTTACTATATATTTCTATCATGTTATAGAATTTTCTACCATGTTACTGTTAATTTCTACCATGGTACATGGTGAAAAAATCCTGTAACATGGTGGAAATTTATTATAATATGGTAGAAAATCCTGTATGTTTACAGGTATAAAGTGTATGTAATGACAATGATCACATGGTTCAGTTATGGAAATTCATATTGTATGCTCACAGATTTTTCTACCATGTTACATAATTTTTTACCATGTGCCAAGATTATTGTACCATGTTACTATATATTTATACCATATACCAGATTTTTGTACCATGTTTTACTGTATATTTCTAACATGTTACATAATTTTCTACGATGTTACTGTAAATTTCTACCATGGTACATGGTGGAAAAATCCTGTAACATGGTAGAAATTTATTATAATATGGTAGAAAATCCTGTATGTTTACGGGTATAAAGTGTATGTAATGACAATGATCACCTGGTTCATATATGAAACTTTATATTGTATGCTTATAGATTTTTTTACCATATTCCAGGAATGTTGTACTATGTTACTGTATATTTATACCATATACTAGATTCTTGACATTAATATGTGCTCCAGCAGTAGCCAAAAAGGGTCTACCAAGAATTATGAGATTTTTATGATTTTCTTTCATGTCAAGGACTATAAAATCAGCAGGTATAAAAAATTCACCAACCTTGATTGGAACATTCTCTAAAATACCAATAGGACACTTTACCGAGCTATCAGCGAGCTGCAAAGATATGGATGTTGGTTTAAGCTCTCCAATGTCCAGCTTCCTACAAATAGATAAAGGCATTAGGCTTACACTGGCTCCTAAATCACATAAGGCTCGGTTAAAAGCCATGATTCCAATAGAACAAGGTATAGAAAAACTACTTGGATCTTTCAGTTTTTGTGGCAATTTATTCTGGATAATAGCACTACAATCCTCAGTTAAAGCCACAGTGCAAGTAACATAGTTGTCAATTTTTCTTTTGTTAGACAATATCTCTTTCAAGAATTTAGCATATGATGGCATTTGAGATATAGCTTCAGTAAAAGGAATATTAATGTAAAGCTTTTTCAACACTTCAAGAAATTTGCCAAATTGTTTATCAAGTTTTGCTTGCACTAACCTTTGTGGAAAGGGTATAGGTGGCCTATAAGGTGCAGGTAAATTAGGTTTAGAATAATCTTTCTCACATGGTACATCCCCTTTTGGTTCATCACCCTTTTGAGGTGGCAAACTAGCTTGGGTCTGCTCATGCTCAGAAGATTTTTCTACCTCTAATTCATCATCATGATCATCATTAGGCTCTTTTTCATTGATCACAACTTTCCCTTTAGGCTCCTCTAATTGTCTCCCACTTCTAGTTATGATAGCATTACAGTGCTTCCTAGGGTTCAACTCAGGTTTAGCAGGTAATTTTCTAGGGGGTCTGTAAGAACTACTGGCTTGTTGTGCTACTTGATTTTCTAAGATTTTGTTGTGGGCTGCTAATGATCCTACTTGAGAAGCTAATTGACTAACCATTCCCTTAAGGTCTTCAATTTCTTTATTTTGATTTTGTATGAACTGATTTTGATTAGTCATAATCTTTTCTAGCATGGACTCAATGTTTGAATTCTGATTTGGGTTTGGAATTTGATTTGGCTTATTTTGGAACCCTCTATTTTCAGTTTGTCCCCCTACATTGTTGTTGTTCTTCCATGATAAGTTGGGGTGATTCCTCCATCCAGGGTTATAGGTACTAGAATAGGGATCATTGTTTCTACCTTGATTATAACTCCCTAATGCATTAACATGTTCACTATCCTAACTAGCAATGACTTTACAATCTTCAGAGATATGACCATTGTTACCACATATATCACAAACAATAGATGAAGAAATAACAACAGTTTGCATCTTAAAGGAATCAAATCTGTTGTATAAAGAGTCTACCTTTTCTGCCAAGGTGCACCAACCATCACTTTCATTCTTATCTTGAGAAGGTTTATAAAGCACTCCTCTCTCTGAAGTCCACTGGTTATGATTTAAAGCCATTTCTCCCCGTAACTTGAAAGCATCATCAATGGTTTTGCTCATCAGAGCTCCTCCTACAACAGCATCAATAATTAGTCTAGTATTATAAAGCAAACCATTGTTAAAAGTATGAATTAAAACCCAATTTTCAATGCCATGGTGAGGACACTTCCGTTGTAAATCATTGAATCTCTCTCATTTGGATGGTCTTGCTCGGTGGGAAATATTTCATCAAGAAGGCATTGGATAGTTGCTCCCATGTGGTGAAGGTACCGGTAGGTTGTGCTTGAAGCCAAGATCGTGCTCGGTCCCTAAGAGAAAAAGAAAATAATCTCACTTTTAATGCATCGTTGAAACTCCATTAATCTTAATTGTATCACAAAGTTCAGGAAACAAAGAAAGGTGTTGGTTAGGATCTTCATGAGGAGATCCTCCAAACTGGTTCTGTTGAATCATGGATAAGAAAGCAGGCTTGATTTCAAAGTTATTAGCCTCTATGACTAGTCTAGCAATACTAGAATGAATTTCTCGTGGATTAGGGGCTGCATAGTCCCTAAGTGATCTTGTTCTGCCATGGTCACTTCTTCTACTTCTTGTTGACTTTCTTCAAATCTCAACTTCCTGCACAGTCTAAGAGTTTTATTTATCTCAGGATCAAAAGGTACAAGAGATCCTGATCTAAGATTCCTGCGCATGCAAAGTAGATAGATCAAATGATTTCAAGAGAAAAGAAAATAAATAGAAAAATAAAACCTAGTCTAGCAATACTTTCAATATCTTCAATATTGACAAAACCAAGGTCCCCGGCAATGGCGCCAAAAACTTGTTGTGTTTGTAAGTGCACGGATACTCAAAGTAATAAAAAAAGATATCGAACCACAGAGACCTCGTTGTCAAGTACTGAATAATTGAGTTCTTACTATCTAGGCAATTGAAACTATGCAAGTGAACTAATGAAAGCTAACGAAAATATCAGAGAGAGAGACTAGGACTAGGGTTTCATCCTCTTTAATTTCTATGACTAGATATGAATAGTAATTCGTCATTTTAATTTTATCATGATAAAGACATAATTTACTTCATAAAAAGGATCAACTCACTTTCGTGCAGACAATCATGCAGGGACCGATCTTCGCTTTCGCGCAAGATCTATCCCAAGCTGAAAATAAGTAAATCATCAATCAAAGAACTCAAGGATCACTTTCATGCATCCGAATCCTAAGTTGAATATCTCAAGTGGAATCACAAGGATCACTTTCGTGCATCCGAGTCTCAACACAAGTTCTACTTATGGTTCTCTAATGTTCCTATTCTTACTTTCGCACAAGATCTCCACGATTGATAAATTAACTCAATCCTATATTCATATTATTATCATGACAATTATTCTTATAAAATCAAGAAATAAGAACTAACCTAATTTCTTACAGTAAGTTCCTATCATTCAATTCTAGGGTTCCAAGTTCTCAAGCAAGTCACCTTTCGGTCTATTGCGAAAACTCTAGAACAAGATTAATAACATGAATCTATGGAGAATTAAAGAAAAATTTTCACATAAGTAGAATTATCATGCTAAAATTATACGTGACGAAGTAATGAAAAAGTTATCTAGTCATTAAGAAATCAAAGGGAATTACTCCCCCATGTCTCATAAAAGGTTTAAGCTAGCATGGATGAAAGATTACAATAATCCATGCCCAATATTCCTTGGGGTCCCAATTCCAATAAAGTGTAAGAAATCAAAGAAAGAGGAGAAACAACAAATAACCACACGGCTGTAATGGAAATTATAGCTGTAATTTCCACACGTGAATAGTGCCGGCGGCGTGCCTTTGTCGATTTCTCCTCTGATCGATTTCCTTTCACTCTAGAACTTCTGGTCTATGTTCTCCTACTCCAGGCGAAGCTTCCCCTCAAATTTCACGGCCTGAGATGCGTTGTACACTTCCCGGTGGTGAATCCTAAGGCGGTGACTTGAAACTCAATTTTTCCCACGTCGGTGGATGAAAATTAGGGCTTTTTGTGTCTGTGTCCTCTCCTTGCGAAAAGCTCTCCTTTTGCTTCTTACAGCTTTGAATTTTATGGTCTGGATCGTCCGCAATCGATCGCGCAAAAATCGGACTTCAAGGTTGATCGGGAAAATCGTGACCAAAGTTAGAATTACGGTCGTGTTTTTTGTTATGGTACTGCTGTAATTTCAGTCGAGTTCTCTGATCGAAACTGTTTGGCAATTACAGCACTGTAAAATAGATTACGGCAGTGTCGTAATTTCAGCCAAAATTTCTAGTCAGAAAGCGCTCCAAATTACGGCCCGTGAAAATCTTTACGGTAGTGCCATAATTTTCAAAAATCTTTCTAGCTGAAAAATTCCCAAATTACGGCAGTGCTCTGATATTACGATAGCCGATGAAAATACGGTACCGTAATATAGATTACGGCCCTGCCGTAATTTGGTATGAAGCTCCAATCTTCATGAAATTTGACGTGTAATCTCCTCTTGATGGTGGGAATTCATTCATGCATCTGGAATTGCTTGAAAATGCCTAAAAATTATGCCTTTTTACTTGAAAATCATCAAAAACCAAAAAGAGTGTAGATTCCACAAGTATTTGATAAAAAAGACATAAAAATAAGCAAAGGTTCATGAATTTGACACAAAAAATATATATGAGATGGCATGAAATTTACTATAAATTTCGGTGTCATCAGTACGTGGTGGAAAAATCCTGTAACATGGTGGAAATTTATTATAATATGGTAAAAAATCCTGTATGTTTACGGGTATAAAGTGCATGTAATGACAATGATCACCTGGTTCAGATATAGAAATTTATATTGTATGCTTATATATTTTTCTACCATGTTATAGAATTTTCTACCATATGCTAGGATTGTTCTACCATGTTACTGTATATTTATACCATATACCAGATTTTTATACCATGTTTTACTGTATATTTCTACCATGTTACAGAATTTTCTGTCATGTTACTGTAAATTTCTACCATGGTATATGGTGGAAAAATCCTGTAACATGGTGGAAATTTATTGTAATATGGTAGAAAATCCTGTATGTTTATGGGCATAAAGTGTATGTAATGACAATGATCACCTAGTTCAGATATGGAAATTTATATTGTATGTTTATAGATTTTTCTACCATGTTAAAGAATTTTCTACCATGTGCCAGGATTGTTCAACCATGTTACTATATATTTATACCATATACCAAATTTTTATACCATGTTTTTACTGTATATTTCTACTATGTTACAAAATTTTCTACCATGTTACTATAAATTTCTACCATGGTACATGGTCAAAAAATCCTGTAACATGGTGAAAATTTATTATAATATGGTAGAAAATCATGTATGTTTATAGGTATAAATTGTATGTAATGACAATGATCACTTAGTTCAGATATGGAAATTTATATTGTATGCTTACAGATTTTTCTACCATGTTACAGAATTTTCTACCATGTGTCAGGATTCTTCTTCCATGTTACTGTATATTTATATCATATACTAGATTTTTGTACCATGTTTTACTGTATATTTCTACCATGTTACAAAATTTTCTACGATGTTACTGTAAATTTCTACCATGGTACATGGTGGAAAAATCCTGTAACATGGTGGAACTTTATTGTAATATGATAGAAAGTCCTATATGTTTACAGGTATAAAGTGTATATAATGACAATGATCACCTGGTTTAAATATGGAAATTTATATTGTATGCTTACAAATTTTTCTACCATGTTATAGAATTTTGCTACCATGTGCCAGGATTGTTATACCATGTTACTGTATATTTATATCAATACCAGATTTTTGTACCATGTTTTACTGTATATTTCTACCATGTTACAAAATTTTCTACTATGTTACTGTAAATTTCTACCGTGGTACATGGTGAAAAATCCTATAACATGGTGAAAATTTATTGTAATATGGTAGAAAATCCTGTATGGTTACGGGTATAAAGTGTATGTAATGCCAATGATCACCTAGTTCAGATCTAGATATTTATATTGCATGCTTACAAATTTTTTTACCATGTTACAAAATTGTCTACCATGTGCAAGGATTGTTCTACCATGTTATTGTATATTTCTACCATATACCAGATTTTTGTCCCATGCTTTATTGTATATTTCTACAATGTTATAGAATTTTCTACCATGTTAGTGTAAATTTCTACCATGATACATGGTAGAAAAATCCTTTAACATGGTGGAAATTTATTGTAATATGGTATAAAATCATGTATGTTTACATGTATAAAGTGTATGTAACGACAATGATCACCTGGTTCGAACATATGCTAAATGTGCAAAAAACACAAAATGAGAATAAGTTCAAGTTCAACGAAATGAGAAGAAGTTCGACGATATCATCAATTAACAAAAACAGAGAATTAGAGATTAAAAAATTGTATAAATTAAGTAATATTGTATCCAAGTCAATGTCCATTTATTATCCCTAGGTTTGGGTCAAGTTGGATCAAATTTCGGTCAAGTTTGGGTCAATAAGACGAAATGAGAAGAAGTTCGACAATATCATTAATTAACAAAAATAAGGAATTAGAGATTAAACAAATATATAAATTAAGTATTATTGTATCCAAGTCAATGTCCATTCATTATCTCTAGGTTTGGGTCAAGTTCGACGAAATTAGATGAAGTTCGACAATATAATCAATTAACAAAAATAGGTAATTAGAGATACAAAAAATAGTATAAATTAAGTACTATTGTATCCAAGTCGATGTTCATTCATTATCCGTAGGTTTGGGTCAAGTTGGGTCAAATTTGGGTCGAGTTTGTGTCAAGTTCGACGAAATGAGAAGGAGTTCGACGATATCAAAAATTAACAATAACAGCGAATTAGAGATTGAAAAAAAATGTATAATTAAGTACTGTTGTTTCCAAGTCAATGCTCATTCATTATCCCCAGGTTTGGGTCAAGTTGGGTCAAATTTGGGTCAAGTTCGATGAAATGAGAGGAGTTCGACGATATACGACACATTTCGACAATAAAATCATAAGTTTTAAAAAAGTTTGACGATAAAATCATGTTTTAGAAAAAGTTCAACGATATCCATAAAAAGTTCGACGATATCCAGAAAAAAGTTCGACGATAAAATCAGATTTTAGAAAAAGTAAAACGATATCCAGAAAAAGTTCGACAATAAATTTATAAATTTTAAATAAGTTCGATGATATAAGACAAAGTTTGACGATAAAATAATAATTTAAATAAGTTTGACAATATATAACTATTGTTGAACTTTGTTGTTTATTATCAAATCTGGGTTTGTCAAACTTTACAGTTATTGTCAGACTTAACAGAAATGTGCATCAAACTAACTCTATGAACGGCATTGAGATGCGCGCACACTAAACGGTGGATAAAGCACTGCCCAGGACTTTTTTCCGTTTTCCAGGGTTCTCATGGCAATCCAAAGCAAATGTTCTAGGCACGGACGGACAGTGCCTAAAATTCATATTCAAAGTGTTAATCCACTTTTACAACAGCTTTGAGATATGTGTATTCATGTGCACATCCCAATACGGTAATATGCACGTATCCCAAAGCTATTAAACGGTGGATTATCTACTGTGCTTAAGATTTCTAGGACAGTTTTTTCGGCAATTCGTCCTCTCAGTCCGTTCAAACATCTCTTGATATCTTCAATAAATTTCTATTATTAGAAATAGGATGAGTTATTGCTAAATTGTATTTTCTGATACAATTGCAAATTCGCATAATTTTATTTTTGTGATTGTTTGTTTCCATTTCAATTGTGTTTTGACCCCGGAGCCTAGTAAGAAAACAAACTTCATTTAAAAGCTGAAAAAATTTAGCTTCCACTGCTAACTCTCATTGTTCGCCTTTGGACGCAAGAATTTACTCCCCCTGAACTCTCCAAGATGCTCAATGCTTCTACTCTAGTGTGTAAGCTCAAATGCACTAACTGCACATTTTTTGAATGTCGTGGTTTGCTTTGGACCGGTTTGATTCTGTGGTGCTACCGCAACTACACTATGATAGCTGCAACACTGTAGCACTTTTGCTGTTAAGGGTGTTTAGTAGATCTAACGAATATTGTTATTGTAGTAACTATTATTAAAGTTGTTTGGGGTTGGTGTGGTTAATAAAAAAGTGAATATTAATTTAGTAAAATATATTAAAATTAAAATTATATAAAATTATTATAAAAATTACATCAAATAATTAATTTTTATATAAAATTCAATTATTAATTTTATTTTTAAAGTAAGAAATTAAAATTATATATTTTTATAATAAAACAAAATTTATTTTTGAAATTTAAAATAATTTATTTTTAAAAATAGTTAATTTTTATAAGATCAAATAATTAAATTTAATATAAATTTTAATGATTAATTTTATTTTTAAAATAATTAATTTAAAATTAGTATATATTATGTTAATCAATTTAGTATATTTTTATAGTAATTAATTTAATATAAATTTCACTATAAAAAAAATCAACTCATTACTATATGAATTAATTAGATGCATTCATGCTGATAACTTTTGCTACTATAGAGTTTTTTTCGTTAATCACATGTAATATTTTACTGGTTTATATGGACAACCCTAATGAATGGTACGTGCCCTCATCTAGACTGTCTATATAATTCTAAATACTAGTACTCTCATTATTGAGCTTCTTTGTCCTCTCCTCCCCTGTGCACCCATAAATGAAAAAATTTAGGCAGAAGGGCATCTTCTGCCGAATCTGTAGTTGGGTACCCTCATCTGCGAGATGCGAATCGTAAAGCATGGATATCAATTTTAAAGCACAGTCGACCTACACGAACTTCGATCAACGTATACGAAAACATAAGCACTATTTAACCCTAGTTTAAAAGTCAACCTATACAAAACTAGTCAACGTACACGAACTTCTGGGCAGATTACACTAAAACTAAAATTATTACATAAAATTCTAAGCAGATTACAAGAAAACTAGGCGCATTACACGAAAACTAAAATTATTACATGAAATTCTGAGCAGATTACATGAAACTAGGTGGGATTACACGAAAACTAGGCGGGATTACACGAAAATCTAGGCGACTTACACGAAATTTTAATGGAGATCAAAATCGTGTCAGTTGATCGGTTTTTGTGTAAGTTGACTTTTAAACTAAGGTTAAAAGGTAGTTAAATTTTCGTATACGTTGATTAGTGTTCGTGTACATTGACTTTGCTTTGAAATTCGAAAAGTGAGCTTTGAGATTCGCATCTCGCATATGAGGGCACCCAACTGCAGATTTCGCAGAAGGGAAATTTTCTCCCCATAAATAGTTTCCGACGTGGTAACTAATAAACATTATTTAATAATAATATTAGAACATGGGTGGAATCCATGTTTTTAATATTTTATTATTAAATAAATAAAGTATATTAAATAATTAGAATATGGGTGTCTATAATAATATTATTTAATAATTAAAATATGGGTAATTGGTCTGCCAAAATTAGATCTGCATCGCCTACAAATTTAGCTTGTGTCACGATATTCTTTGATGGCAAGAAAATCCTATGATTGAGCAACCCAGTATGAGAGAGGTCATGCACTTTGAGTAGTTTGCTAGAGATTAGTATTTCTTGTACGACGTGAAGTAATATGGGAATTCTTGTGCATGATAAGACAATAATAGCTAGAGGTATGTCAATCTAATGTTATGCTTCTGCATTTTATTTCATTATTAGACATGTATTTTGTTTTTGCATGCCTTACAGTTAGTATTAGAGCTATTGTTTACCTATATCTTGTTGATATTGAAAAAAATTTGAGATTGATTCCTCATTTTTGAATTATTTATGCTTAAAGGAGATTACTTGCACCACTATACTTGTACCTTTGGGGTAGATGCTACCTAATGAAATTGTTTTGGATGTGCGTGATCGGTGCTACTCAAATCCATTTTAGATGTACGCATAATGTGTTACCCGAAATGATCTTTGTATATGCCCAATTATCGATACCTAAAACTTTTCCTTTGATGTGCATAATGATTTAGGATAAGCAAAAAGTATTTTATCATTTCTCTTGAAATACAAAGTTCAAATATTTATGTCAATATATAGAATATTTATGTCATTTTCTCCAATCGCATATTTACGAATTATTATGCGTTCTTGATAGATATTCTAATCTAATGCCATGTAATTATTGAATTATGCAATTTTTTAGTTTAAATTTTTGTCATATATTTTGGAAATTTAATATACATTCTAGTTCAATTTATAGATAATATATTTATGCAAAAATATGGTGCAATATCATTAATGTGTAGAATTGTTGCCAGAATCTTTTTGGTTACTTGCATAAATTAATATTCATATAATTTTGATTAATTGAAGAGTAGGCATAACATCTTTAATTATGATAAATTATACATGGGCCTATGGTCATATCTAATAGGATGAGATCAATGATGATTAATTATATTTAATATAATAAGAATTATCCCACCAGAATTTTTATTATATTTTATATGATTAATTAGGATGAAATATCAAGTTATTTTTTTCAATTTGCCCTCAAGGATTAAGAAAAGGAATTTAATTTGATATATTCATCATGAATAACACGTGTGAATTTTGATTAAAGCTTAGCCCATATGCAGTTTTAATTATTATTTAATTCATACATGAAAATTATATAGCATATTTTTACATTCTTAAATATATATCTTTCCATCTTTGCCTCAAACTACTTTTTAATATAAGCATGTATATTATAATTGATGCAGTTATACAACCTATGAATTTTTCTGATATCAAATGTGAAATTTCTAAACTCAATGGTGATAACTATAAAAATTGGAAAGAAAGAATTCTTCTGTGATTATGATGGATGAACATTGATTATGCTATTCGTAAAGATGAACCACCTGCACCTTCTAATTCTAGCACTCAAGTTGAAATTACTTTTTATGAATGTTGGGAGCGATCAGACCCTGACGAGCTTCACAACCATGATGAACATTTCATAAACTTCTTCTTCATTGTCGGACCATGATGAGCTTCATGCTCATAACTAGTTTGGAAAGATTTTGATAAGTTTTCTACTCAGACAATCACAACCTGACCATGACCAATATCATGGTCATGATCAAAAAGTCCAATATCAACAGAAAGGTTTGCAACCTAGCCATGACTAGATTCACAGCCGTGACCTGAAGACCCATTTTTCCACATCAGACTTCACAGCTTGACTGTGACCAGCGTCACAGCTATGATAATGATTAACCAAACTTACATAAGAGTTCATAGCTTGGTCGTGACAAATGTTATGGTCATGACAATTTTTGCCGATCGTAATTCTTCGCGTTTCTTCAGCGAATCCGAAAGGATTTTCATCCGAATCAAAAGGGGAATGCGAGAGACAACCTCCAAGAGAACAAAAAGGGACTCAAAGAGCCATTTCAAAGGGAGAAGGGAAATCGAGAAGGGGTGACAAGGGCGACGGACAGATAGAAAAGTTAATTTTTTGGCGGATTTTGTAGGTAAAACTTCATCAATTGGTGGATCTTCGTTTGTACTCTCTATCTAGAACAATCTTTCTTGTATTTGTTGTTCCCTGGAACAATTATTTGAGGATTTGAGTTGAGTGTACACAAATAACTACTTAAGTCCTAATTTCAGAATTTTTGGTGTAGTTCTACGTTTATATTTTAGGTATAGTTTTTTGTGTTTTGTGAATTTTCAAGTATAAGTGTCCACAAATGATAAATTTTAGAGAATTAAAGCTATAAGACATCCTTGCATGAAAACACAAAGCTATCCTTGGATTTTGGTGCGAATCATAGGTTCTGAGAAGACCATGGACTATAGTCATAGCCATGATCATTGATGAGTTGCATTTACATTATATTTTTGCCTGTATTTTATATGATATTTAGGCTCAATTGTACTATTTTATACAAATTTTTAGTATTTTTACTTCCTTTGGTATGGAATCTTCACTTTTCTTAGTTTTTTTTATAAAAATACAAGTAAAATGACATAAAAATGATGGATTTTGTGAGTTTTAGCGCCATAGCACGATTCTCGAGGAAATTAAGAATTCGCACATGAAATTTGGAGCAAAAACAAAGTTAGACATACGATTTTCAGCTGCAGCCATGAGTTTTTCGGCTAGCCATGAGTTTCACGTTTAAAGGGAACAGTTCAGTGGCTAAGTATAAAAGTTCACATAAACTTTCAGGGTGAGACCGTGAGTCCTTCACGGGCCATGAGTTTTTCTATGTACATAGCTTTTATTCACAGAAAATTTCAGGGGCCGCAGACGTGAACTATTTATGGGCTGTGAGTTTTTCCCTCTCTTTCAATTTTTCACTCGATTTGACGTCGAATAGTGTCAGAATCGAACCAAACTCTCCAGAATTCTTCCTTGAAGGGTTCTAAACTGATTGAACTACAAAAAGAAGAATTTTTGGAGGGTTACAGAGATTTTTCGGACAAGAACAAACACAAGCAGCGGCTAGGGTGAAATTCACTTCCAGGGCAAAATTCGAGCAGGAAGAATTAGACACTTCATCTTCATCTCCAGATTGAGAGGAAGCGTTTCTAATTAATTATTTAGTGATTTCTTCTATTCTAATTAGGATTCAATGCTAAGTTCATTAATATACATGCTGTTTTCTTCAAACATGAACAAGTAAACATGTTTTCGGGATTTGGAATGTAGTCCACTAACGTTTATGAATTAAATTTTGTATTTTCATCTTTGTTAAGATATTTTATAGAGTTGATTTGATTAGAAGTATATTTATTTATGTGATTTACTCTGGGTAAGTTTTTTTATGTCTTAGATGTTGCGAGAAGGACCGAGAGGTGAATCGCAACATCAGAACTATTCTTTTCAAACCTACGAATCCAATCACGAGAGTAGTTTGGGTTCATTTGAAGGATTTCAACATTTTTCACAGTGCTTAAAGAGCCTAGTTGCGTTAATTGTCATGAGAGTAGGGAATTAGCGTAACTAGGTATCGGATTATGCTTCGGGAGGAGGTAATCTGTACCTAAGGAAAAATCCCTTTCAACACTATAATTTTCTATTCAAGGATTTATTTTATTGAATTCATAATTGTAAGTGTGGTGAAACCCCGAGTCCCGACTTTCTCAAAATTGATTTTTGCCCAAAAATGCTACTTTTGCTGCTTTACGTACTTAAAGTCCACACGAAACCACAAATTAATCCGTTTAGATATAAACAAGTCGTGTAATCGGCACTTGACTGCTAGATCCTCATTAGGAATGATGATCTTTTTATTACTTCGATAAAGTCATGCACTTGCTATTATACCTTGATATTTTTTTACTAATTAATTAATTTAAAATTTAATTTTTAAATTTCAAAAAAATCCTAATTTATTAAGCCCTAAAACGTCTCCCTAATTCTAGGCTATTTTTACTCCCTCTAATCCTATAAATTAAACCCTAAACCCTTCCCTTAATCAATCAATTAGCCCTTAATTATTTTCTCTCTCCTCACACGCGTCGTAGCCCCTTTCTCTATTTCTTTCCTTGCCAGCGAAGCCATCGTTGCTTCTGTGCTCACGCCTCTTCCGACGGTGAGTTCGTGTCCAGCGGCAGGAGAAGGGAGCACCGGCGACTACCCCTTCCCGCAAGCTTCCAAGACGAGCAGCAATCTCGTTTTCTTCTTCGGCTGCTACACTGTTCTGTTCAGCGGCGAGCGACCATCTCTGCGGCGGTGTCTCTTTCCTTTCCAGCAAATCCAGGCGGCGACAGAGAGCTTCCGAGTCGGGCGTCGACTCTACCCCTTTTGGCGACTCCTCATCCCTTTTCAAGCGTCGCCTACTCATTCCCTCTTAGCGTCCGGTTCTCCCGGCAGATCTAGTACCAGCGGCAGCTTATCCTTCTTCCTCTGGCGGCGACGAGTTCTGAGTCGGAACTTGAGCGTCGACCACGTCTTCCCCGTCGGCAGCTGTCTCCCCTTGTCGGCGGCGACACCTCTGGCGGTGAGCGCCGGCGTCACTGTCCAGCAATAAGCGAACAGAAGGTTCGCGTGTGCCGAGTTCCGCGTGTGGCGTTGGTTTCGGCAAAGGTAAGGATTTTGTTTTATTTTTTGATTAACCTCTTAATTAATTAAGGATCCCTTCCTCTCTTATAACTTATACCCTAAACAATAAACTATATGAACCCTAATTAGATTTTATTCTGTGTTTAGGGTGGATTTAGGGATTCTAGTATCCTAGGGCTTGTTTGTGATCAAAAAAGTTTATTCTGGTACGATTATGAATTTTATGAAGGATTAAAATCATAATTATGGGTTGGTAACAGATAATTTTAATTTCAGTTAAGAGGAGAAGATAAATTGAGCTTTCAGGTTAAGGAATATTAATAGCGATTGAGGTAGGAATCCTTCCCCTGTCTTTATCACGGTGTCAAACTCATGCATTAGAATAGACAATGACACCTTATCTTTGTATCTCTCCTGATTGATTTGTTTCTAATTTCGGTTGACCTCGTTACCTTATTAATTGTGTATATTTGACTTGATAATTATCATGGATGCATTGAGAATATGTTGATAAAGTTTTCGGATATTTCTGTTGGAAAGTTATAACTGTTTACGGGCCATACAAAATAACCTGAGATTTTATACTATTATCATGTCGTGACATGCATATGACCTCTGACCTGGTGATTTATCACTAGTGGCCTGTTTATCTGAGTTATAGTTCTGATTAGATCAGACTATCTGTTTGCCGGTTAGGTCACCGCCAGTTGTCCTCAGACAATACTATGGATGTCAGTGTTGGACGCAACACCCTGGGCTGTTTAAGACAGTCGTTCCATCATGTGAGCTGACGGTGAAAACACACTGAAAATGAGTGCGGCTCTTAATTGAGATCTGTTGGCCAAGCTTGATGATTTACATGACAACCTTATGTTCAGTTATTTTGTTGTATTATCTGTTTCTGACATATAGTGTTGTTTCTGTTATTGCAATTTCATATTAATTGAACATGCATCATCTCTTGATTCCTACTTACCACTTTTCGTTAACTCCCCTTGTTTCTCCTCCAGGTACCGAGTTAGCATTTGGGAGGGATAAAGTAGATAGCTAGATAACCACCGGAGTCAGAATATCAAGAAGTGTTCTTTTTCTAAATACTTTTCTGATTTATTTTATTATTTCAGTTGAATTAATTGCATCTTGGTTACTGTGTCTTTTTATAGACTGTGGTTTATAAGTTTTGTAATTGGGTGTAGTTGATTTTAAAGGATTGTGGACGTTGGATTTGAGATTATTTGATTAATAAAATTTTTATAGTATTTGTGTTCTTTGGTTCCTATTAATATTGTCATCTACCTAGGGAACCCTCAGCTAAAGGAATAGCTAGATTTCCGCTGGGGCGTGACAATTTTATTGGTATCAGAGGTATAGGTTCAGTAAGAAAGCCTAAGGACATAGGAACCTCAGGACTAGGGTTGGGTTAAGGATAGAATACCTGAAAAAGTAAAAGTAACATTTCTTTTTTATGTAATATGTAATTTTGTTGGCAGGATGGCACCAAGAGTTAGAGGCAGAGCAACCCCAAGTCGTGGAGGTAGAGGTCATTGGGGAAGAACCCGCGGTGTTGAAGGAGTAAGGAATTCTCCTGAGGCTGAAATTCAGTTACCCCGTACTAGGGTAAGGGTCCCTACAGGAAGAAGAAGTGGATATAAAGCTTCAGTGCCCTCAGAGGCCAAGTCACCTGCACCCCATGATGCACCACCGGCAGTGAGGGGTGAAGGTGAAGCTTCATCCCCATCATTAGTAGCACCTGCCGTGGAAAACCAGCCAGTTAGGTCAGCCAATATGCTTATGCAGTTCTCTTAGTTGGGAAAAGAAAGATTTGGTAACTTCATAGGTACTACTGACCCTTGGGTTGCCAGAAATTGGTTATTAAAGGTAGCGCAGACTTTTAGGGCACTAGGATGCCCAGATGAACAAAAGGTGGAGTTGGCCACATACTTCTTATCTGATAGAGCTGGGACATGGTGGTCAAGTATGAGAGTTATTTTTGGAGATGGTCCTATCACTTGGGATGATTTTACAGGTGCATTCTTTGAGAAGTATTTTCCAGAGTCTTTTCAAGATAGTCAGATGCAGGAGTTTTTAAACCTAAAACAAGGAAAAAGGATAGTCAATGTTTATGTAACTGACTTTGAGAGATTATCTGATTTATTTCCAGAACTAGTGACCACTGAAAGGAGAAAATGCCAACTTTTAATTAAGGGATTACATCACATCATAAAGGGGCAGATAAATACTATTCCATTAGATAGCTTTCAGGAAGTAGTAAACACGGCATTCAGAATAGAGGCTTCTCTTCTAGATGTGGAAAAAGAGAAACAAATAGAGAAGGTTCAGGAATTTGCAGAACAGGAAAAGGTTAATCAGTTAGTTAGACCAATGGAAACAAGAGCCTATGATAGGAAGATATCTAGAGCAGTATTCAATAGCCATCAGAGACCAGTACATTCTTCCTATACATCGAGTTTTAATTCAGGAAGGTCTACAAGAAAATGCTTTAAATGTGATCAAGAAGGACACGTGGCTAGTGTATGCCCTCTCAATGAGATTCAATGCAACTATTGCAAAGGTTGGGGTCATTATAAGATAAATTGCCAACGGAGAGAATTTCAACCCCCATAGCAAAGTTATCAGCAGAGCAATTAGTAAAGTTACCAACAGAGCTCTAGACCTAAGACTTACAATGGGAGACCAGGTCAGGCTAGTCAGGCGGGGTCACAACAAAGACAACCTCAGCAACGACCTATAGGCCCAGCTAGAGTATATGCAGTAACCCAGCGAGAGGCTCAGAAAGCTCCAGACATAGTGATGAGAGGTATCATTTCTATATATGATTATCCTGCATGTCTGCTTATTGATAGTGGTAGCACTCATTCCTTTATCTCTTATCAATTTGTGATGAAAATAAAGAAAAAGCCTACTGTAGTTAGTACTGAACTGTCTATCTGCACACCTTCAAGAGGTGTTATGCAATCTCACTTAGAATTGAAACAATGTCCTCTCATCTTTGGTGATATAGTTGTTGAGACAGATCTTAGAGTTTTAGACTTCAAAGACTTTGACATTATCCTGGGCATGGATTGACTTTTTATCCATTATGCTAATGTTGATTGTCATAATTATGTTGTGACATTCAGCCCTCCTAGTTTACCTTCCTGGAGATTTATAGGAGTATCTGGACAAGTTACTCCCATAATTTCTGCTATGAAAGCAAAGAAGTTAATGAGAGATGGGTGTCATGGATTTTTCTTATCCATTTCAAAGGTTGAAAAGAAAACAAGAAAGCCTATTGAGCAAGTTGCAGTGATAAGGGAATTTATAGACGTTTTCCCTGAAGAATTGCTAGGGTTACCACCAAAAAGGCAAGTTGAATTTGCAATTGAGCTTCAACCTGGGTCTGCTCCAATTTCTAAAACACCATTTAGAATGGCTCCTAAACAATTAGAAGAACTTAAGAGCCAGTTGCAAGAACTTTTGGACAAGGGGTTTATACGCCCTAGTGTATCCCCTTGGGGTGCTCCAGTCCTATTTGTAAAGAAGAAGGATGGATCTATGAGACTATGCATTGATAACAGACAGCTAAATAACATTACAATCAAAAATAAGTATCCACTTCCACGAATTGATGACTTATTTGATCAGTTGAAGGGCACATGTGTTTATTCTAAAATTGACTTGAGATCAGGGTATCATCAAATAAGAGTTAGAGAAGAAGATGTGTCAAAGACTGCATTCAGAACAAGATATGGACACTATGAATTTTTAGTGATGCCTTTTGGACTTACTAATGCACCCGTAGTTTTTATGGACATGATGAACATAATTTTTATTGATTATCTGGATAAATTTGTGGTTGTCTTCATAGATGATATTTTGATATATTCCGGTAAGTATGGCTGAACATGAGAAACATCTCAAATTAGTCTTGGAAAAGTTGAGACAAGAAAAGCTCTATGCTAAGTTCAGTAAGTGTGAGTTTTGGCTTAAAGAAGTGGCATTTCTAGGCCATGTTATTTCTGGTGATGGAATAGTCGTGGATCCCCAGAAGATCTTTGCTATTTCTGAGTGGGGGAGGCCAAAATCAGTGCAAGAAATTCTAAGCTTCCTTGGCTTAGCAGGATATTATAGACGATTTGTGAAAGGATTTTCTAAGTTAGCTGCTCCTTTAACCTTTCTGACTAGAAAAGGTGTGAAATTTGATTGGAAAGACACATGTGAAAATAGCTTTTTAAAGCTAAAGAAGAGATTAGTTACTGCTCTAGTGTTGATAATTCCATCAGGAGAAGATGGTTATATATTGTACACTGATGCTTCTGGTCAAGGGTTTGGTTGAGTTTTGATGCAAAATGATAGAGTAGTTGTCTATGCATCTCGACAACTCAAGAATCACAAGAAAACTTATCCAATGCATGATTTGAACTAGCAGCCATCATTTTTGTTTTGAAATTATGGAGACATTATTTATATGGTACTACTTTTGAAATATTCATTGATCATAAAAGTTTAAAATATTTGTTTAGACAGAAGGAGCTAAATATGAGGCAACGTAGATAGATGGAATATCTAAAAGATTATGATTGCCAAATTAAGTATCATCCTGACAAGGCAAATGTGGTAGCCGATGCTCGGAGTCAAAAATCCGAAGGAACACTTGCTCGTCTGAGAACTACACCAACAGACTTATTAAACAGCTTGTGGAATTGGGTGTTGAAGTAATAAAGGAATCAGAAAGGAGTTACTTGGCTGTGATGAGAGCTTAGTCTCAGCTAGTGCAGAAAATTAAAGAGACTCAATTTGGTGATGAAAACCTATTGTCTTTGAGTAAGAAAGCAGAGCAAGGGTTGATACCTGATTTTACAAAAGATTCAGAAGGTGTGCTGAGATTCAAAGGAAGATTGTGTGTACTAAAAAATCATCCTGTGAAAGAAGAGTTATTATATGAAGCACACCGATCTAAACTTACCATTCATCCAGGGAGTACAAAGATGTACAAGGACCTTAAGGAATATTATTGGTGGAACAATATGAAAAGCGACATAGCAAAGTTTGTATCATGTTGCTTAACATGTCAGCAGGTGAAGGCTGAGCATATGAGACCAGCAGGAAAGTTGCAAAATATCCCTATACCTGAATGGAAATGAGAGTATATTACAATGGATTTTGTCTCAGGGCTTCCTAGATCTCAAAGGGGATTGACTCAATCTGGGTAATTGTTGATAGATTGACTAAGTCAGCACATTTTCTACCTATTAAGAAAACTGACACTTTGGATAAGTTGGCTACCCTATATTGCAAAGAGATTGTCAGGCTGCATGGTATACCTACTAGTATTATTTCAGACAGAGATCCAAGGTTTACTTCTAGATTCTGGGGTAGTTTGCAAAAAGCTTTGGGTACACAATTGCATTTTAGTATAGCATTTCATCCTCAGACAGATGGTCAGTCAGAAAGAACTATACAAACTTTGGAAGATTTATTGAGAGCATGTGTACTTGATTTTGGTGGCAATTGGGAAAGTTATCTACATTGGGCATAATTCTCATATAATAACAGTTATCACTCATCAATAAAAATGGCACCATTTGAAGCTCTTTATGGAAGGAGATGTAAGTCCCCTGTGCTTTGGGATGAGGTTAGTGAAAAGCTATTATCAGCTCCTCGGATGCTACAACTCAGAGCAGACAAAAGAGTTATGCTGATAAGAGGAGAAGAGATTTGGAATTCATGGTTGGTGACCATCTATTTTTGAAGGTATCTCCACTAAAAGGTGTGATGAGATTTCGAAAGAAAGGAAAATTAGCTCCCCCAATATATTGGACCTTTTGAGATTCTGGAAAGGGTGGGTGCAGTAGCCTACCGATTGGCATTACCACCATCTCTCTCAGGAGTGCATAATATGTTTCATGTCTCTATGCTAAGAAAGTATATATCTGATCCATCTCATGTGTTAGAGAAGCTGTCAGTGCCAATTCAGTTAGATACTACCTTTGTGGAACACTCCGTTCGGATATTGGAAAGAAAAGAACATCAGTTAAGAAACAAGATTATCAAGATGCTTAAAGTTGGTTGGCAGCATCATTCAGAAAGCGAGGCTACGTGGGAACGTGAAGAAGATGTAAAGGCCTAGTACCCTTATTTGTTCAATCTTGGTAAGTGAATTTGAGGGACCAAATTCTTTTTAAGGGGTAGATAATGTTATACCTTGATTATTTTTTTTATTAATTAATTAATTTAAAATTTAATTTTTAAATTTCAAAAAATCCAAATTTATTAAGCCCTAAAACCTCTCCATAATTCTAGGCTATTTTTACTCCCTCTAATCCTATAAATTAAACCCTAAACCCTTCACTTAATCAATCAATTAGCCCATAATTATTTTCTCTCTCCTCACACGCGCCGCAACCCCTTTCTCTGTTTCTTTCCTTGCCAGCAAAGCCGTCGTTGCTTCTGTGCTCATGACTCTTCCGACGGCGAGTTCGTGTCCGGCGGCAGAAGGGAGCACCAGCGACTACCCCTTCCCGCAAGCTTCCAAGACGAGCAGCGATCTCGTTTTCTTCTTCGGCGGCTACACTGTTCTGTTCAGCGGCGAGCGACCATCTCTGCGGCGGTGTCTCTTTCCTTTCCAGCAAATCCAGGCGGCGACAGAGAGCTTCCGAGTCGGGCGTCGACTCTACCCCTTTTGGCGACTCCTCCTCCCTTTTCAAGCGTCGCCTACTCATTCCCTCTTAGCGTCCGGTTCTCCCGGCAGATCTAGTACCGGCGGCAGCTTATCCTTCTTCCTCTGGCGGCGACGAGTTCTGAGTCCGAACTTGAGCGTCGACCACATCTTCCCCGTCGGCGGCTGTCTCCCCTTGTCGGCGGCGACACCTCTGGCGGTGAGCGCCGGCGTCACTGTCCAGCAATAAGTGAACAGAAGGTTTGCGTGTGCCGAGTTCCGCGTGTGGCGTTGGTTTCGGCAAAGGTAAGGTTTTTGTTTTATTTTTTGATTAACCTCTTAATTAATTAAGGATCCCTTCCTCTCTTATAACTTATACCCTAAACAATAAACTATATGAACCCTAATTAAATTTTATTCTGTGTTTAGGGTGGATTTAGGGATTCTAGTATCCTAGGGCTTGTTTGTAATCGAAAGAAGTTTATTCTGGTAAGATTATGAATTTTATGAAGGATTAAAATCATAATTATGGGTTGGTAACAGATAATTTTAATTTCAATTAAGAGGAGGAGATAAATTGAACTTTCAGAAAGGGTTAAGGAATATTAACAGCGATTGAGTAGGAATCCTTCCCCTGTCTTTATTACAGTGTCAAACTCATGCATTAGAATAGACAATGACACCTTATCTTAGTATCTCCCCTGATTGATTTATTTCTAATTTCGGTTGACCTCGTTACCTTATTAATTGTGCATATTTGACTTCATAATTATCATGGATGCATTGAGAATATGTTGATAAAGTTTTTTGATATTTCTGTTGGAAAGTTATAACTGTTTACGGACCATGCAAAATAACCTGAGATGTTAAATTGTTATCATGTCGTGACATGCATATGACCTCTGACCTAGTGATTTATCACTAGTGGCCTGTTTATCTGAGTTATAGTTCTGATTATATCAGACTATCTGTTTGCCGGTTAGGGCACCGCCAGTTGTCCTTGGACAATACTACGGATGTTAGTGTTGGATGCAACACCCCGAGCTATTTAAGACAGTCGTTCCATCGTGTGAGCTGACGGTGGAAACACTCTAAAAATGAGTGCGGCTCTTAATTGAGATATGTTGGCCAAGCTTGATGATTTACCCAAAAATCTTATGTTCAGTTATTTTATTGTATTATCTGTTTCTGACATATAGTGTAGTTTCTGTTATTGCAATTTCATATTAATTGAATATGCATCATCTCTTGATTCCTACTTAGCACTTTTTGCTAACTCCCCTTGTTTCTCCTCCAGGTACCGAGTTAGCATCTGGGAGGGATAGAGTAGATAGCTAGATAACCACTGGAGTCAGAATATCAAGAAGTGTTCTTTTTCTAAATACTTTTCTAATTTATTTTATTATTTCAGTTGAATTAATTGCATCTTGGTTAGTGTGTCTTTTTATAGACTGTGGTTTATAAGTTTTGTAATTGGGTGTAGTTGATTTTAAAGGATTGTGGACATTGGATTTGAAATTATTTGATTAATAAAATTTTTATAGTATTTGTGTTCTTTGGTTTCTATTAATATTGTCATCTCCCTAGGGAACCCTCAGCTAAAGGAATAGCTAGATTTCCGCCGGGGCGTGACACTTGCGGTCGCATCAATCATTTTACGAAAGAGTGCAAAAAATTTATGAAGTAAGGCATAGAAGAACTAAGTCGCCCACGGTGAATTCTTCATCCCAACATCGACGATTTGCATAATGTTGCATTCGTCTAGCGGCTAACTCGAGGCTGTCCCTAACCTCTTGGAGCGACTCCACTCGCTCATGAGCTGCCCGTTGAGCCACAGTACATCTCCTCTCGGAGGTCCTCATCATAATATCAACAGGGGTTAGGGTTTGCCTCCCTAACAGAAGCTCAAAGGGGCTGTGCCCCATGGACAATGATCTATGGAGATTGTAGGCAAACTGTGTCGAATCCATCCACTTCACCAAGTCCTTTTGACTCGCAGTCATAAAGTGATAGAGGTAGTCCTCCACAAGGGCATTTTCCCGCTCCGTCTATCCATCCATCACGGTATGGTTCGCTATGGAGAAGTTCAACTTCGTTCCTAGCTTGTAAAATAACGTCGACCAAAAATGTCCGGTGAACCGGGCATCCCTTTCGCTCATGATATCCTCATGGATCCCAAACTGCTTCACCACATTCTGAAAGAATAACTCTGCAGCCACCACAGCTGAGTATGGTTCTGGTGCTGGAATGAAAACTCCATACTTGGAGAATCTATCCACAACCATGAATATCGATGTTTTCCCCTTGACCTTGGGAAACCCACTGATAAAATCTACAGACACACTTGTCCATGGGGTCTCGGGTATAGGCAAGAGTTGCAACAACCCGGCCAGTAACCTCCGATCGACCTTATCTTGTTGACAAACAAGACATGTGCGGACATACATCTCAATGTCTGCATGCATGTACAACCAATAACATGACCTAGACAATAAAAAAAGCATGCGCCTTTGTCTTGGTGACGACACCAAAATTTATAGGAAATTTTGTGTCATTTTATAGATCTTTTCATGTCATATTCATAGTACTTTGCTTATTTTTATGTCTTTTTTATCAAATACTACGAAATCTACACACTTTTTGGTTTTTTGTTGAGTTTTAGGTAAAAAGTGTCATATTTTGATGGAATTTGAAAGATTTGAGCACACCAATGAATTCTAGACATCGAGACGAAGTCGCCCGTCAATTTTCATGCAAATCGGAGCAAGTTTGAAAAATACACCCCGGGTGTAATTTTTATTATGGCTATAATTTTCTGCCCAGAATTATGACAGTGCCGTAATATTTTTTATAGTACCGTAATTTTGAACCAGAATTCACAGAAAACTTTACTAAAATTAAAGCACTGCCATAATAGAAAACACGGTCGTAATTCTATTCCTGGCACGCGATTCTTCTAGACTTTTTGAAGCCCGAATCTTGCGCAGATAATTTCTAGAGTTATAGACCACCAAATTGAGATCCGAAAGAACCTATGAACTCGTCTCAATGAGGAGAAGATTGGGGGGAGTAAAAGCCCTAATTTTTATCCACTGTGCAGAGAGAAATCAAGGGACGCATCCCAAGGGTCCGGCATTGCGTTGAGAGGCCACCTCAGGCCGCAATTTTTAGAAGGAAGCTTCGCCTAGAGGAGGAGAGGATACCCTAGAAGTTTTAGAGTGAAAGGAGATCGATAGGAGGAAAAATCAACGAAAGAAGAGGCGCCTGCACCGTTCACGACCAAAATTACGGCTGTAATTTCCATTACAGCCGTACTGGAAAGTTGAACTTCCCTTTTCCTTTTCGATTTTCATCCTTTGAAATTATGGTTTATTGTAACTCCTTTTCCATGTTTGCTTAGACATCTTTTGGGACATGGGGTGCAATCCCTTTTATTTCTAATTATTAAATAATTTTATTTCGTCAGAATAGTTTTATTATGATAATTCTACTTATGTGACGATTGCCTTTAATTCTATGAAGTTTTCATATTATCATGCATGTTTTAGAGTTTTCGCAATATGGACTGAAAGGTGATTTGCTTGAGAACTTGGAACCCTAAAATTGAATGCTACGAACTTACCGTAAGAAATTAGGTCTGTTCTTATTTCTTGATTTTAGAAATATAATTGCTATGTTGATAATCTGAATCTAGGATTGAGTTACTGTGCTAAATGTAGGAGGTATTGCAAGAAATTGAGTACCGGAATGTTGGAGAACCTTAAGTTGAACCTATGTTGAGATTCGGATGCACGAAAGTGATCCTTGAGTTTCCACTTGAGATAATTGACTTAGAATTCGGATGCATGAAAGTGATCCCTGAGTTCTTTGTTGATGGTTTACTTATTTTTAGCATGGGATAGATCTTGCGCGAAAGCGAGGATCGGTCACTTGTATGATTGACTGCACGAAAGTGAGATAATCCCTTTATGAAGTATATTATATCTTTATCATGATAAAATTAGACTGACGACATTTTATTCTTATCTAGTCATGGAAATTAAAGTGGATGAAACCCTAGTCCCAGTTTCTCTCCCAGATATTTCGTGCACTTTCCTATCATTTACTTGCATCATAATTAATTGCTTAGCTAGTGAGAAAACAACTATTCAGTATTTAACAATAAGGTCTTTGTGGTTCGATACCTTTTTTTATTACTTTAAAGTATCCGTGCACTTGTAGACACAACAAGTTTTTGACGCTGTTGCCGGGGACCTTAGTTCTGTTAATATCGAAATAGTTGTTAGTATTGCTAGACTAAGTTTTATTTGTTTTAGATTTAACTTTGTTTTCTGTTTTTGCAGGTTTTGGATTTTCATAAGTTGTGACAGAATTGTGATTTTTGAAATTTTTGAATTTGCTTGTGTTTTATATTTTCTATATTTTTTTATATATTCTGAGAAAAAAAAAATTCATATTGATTGGTGTTGGATAATCTTTCTGTTCTTGATAGATTTGAAGATATGTCTTTAATCACAACTCATGGCCATCTAAAAGAGGTGAGTGTTGGTGTAAATGCCCTGAGACCTATATTTGGTCAACTTTTGTATTACTTGACTTTGATATTTATATATCATTCTGGCATTGTCATTATCAATATTTGTTTACATCTGTGATTGTATACTTACATGATAATGTCCCTAGAGACAGATTAGATCTGTGCTCAAACTATGTCCCCAGTCAATGTACCTTAGTGGATATGGGATAGCTATGGCACTTGTGAGACTGGTATATGGGCTGGTTAGGCATGCGGTGCTAACGCAGACATATGGGTATATCTGTGGTGGATATACTGGACTGACCCGCTGTGAGGCTATGACTTAGTGTCATGAGTTACCCTCACAAGTGATAGGAGATGCATTGATCCTTAGACTTGAGGTCATTGACTCTTCTGTATGATTAGGGGCATACTTTGATGCAACCTAACACCTCGCCGTAATTGGGAGGTTATAACGGTTGTTATTGAGTATGTCACGACCCATATTAGAAGATCAATGTACAAACAAAAGGATTTTCCTCTTCCTATGGGAAGCTTGATATCCATAGAGCTCCTCTATGGTTCTATGACTGAAAGTGTATGGTCATACCCAGGTGAAAACCTGATTTAGTCATAACCATGTGATTGGGTGAAAACAAGTAATGATACACTTGTCCAATCGGATATTAGTTTGGCAAAGGGACTGTAATGTATCTGTACCTAGTCACGATGATGGGGATGTCGATGTCGATATCCATTCCAATGACTTGGGTAGCAGCGACTGCCAGGTGCCACTCACTGCTTGTGATGACCTTAGGTCAGCACTGCCAACATCAAATGAACCTACAGGGACACATACCAAGATACTCGAGTTCTCGTATTGATCAGGAAGTCTTATGATCGAGTTATTGGATAACTCGGATCTATTTTGGAGATTTCATCAGCGCCAATGGGTCTGATGACATGGAAGAGAGTTATTGGAGCCAAACTTCATTTTTGACAGGTTGACCCGAAATTGACCATGGTTGGTCACATTTGGATTAGGGTTGCATAGGATTGGATCCAATTGCTTAATCAACCCATGTAATGAAGTTTGGGCTAGCTCATTGCCCAATGAGGCCCAATAACAAGTTATCATGAAGAGAGAATGGGCTAAAGGGTATAATGGGGAGAAGTCTCCACCCCATTGGCGCCTAGGTGCATAATGGGGTGGAGTGGGCGATTTTGCTTCTTATGGAAGCTATTGGCGCCTTGCCCCTTTGTGCTTAGATGGAATGCTTGCCTCTATGGGAAGGCTTGAGACATCTAAGGCATGAAAGACTTATTAGGTAAGTCTTGGGCGATTGTATGAGGTTTATGGAAAAGTCTTGGAGACTTACCAAAACCCTATACCCTAATTGCCACCCTTCTCATACCCCAGCCGCATACTCCCATGATAATTGTGCCCCTAACCCCTTTGCCTCACTGCCCCTTGTCTCTCTATATATACATGTATATGCGTGAGGCTAAGGGAGGTAATTAATGAGCGTGAGCAAGCAATTGAAGGGCAGGAAAAGGGGCATTGGCGCAAGTGTTCTCTTCCATCCAACACTAGCCGCAAGTCTTCCTTCCTTCTTCCTCTTGGTGAGAGTTAGGGAACACCTTGGCGGCTTCATCCTTCATAGATCCACAAGCCTTCTTCTCCTTCTCATCTTGGCGCAAGAAGAATAAGGGCTTTGCGGCTTCATCATCTCCACTCCGTCTCCTTGGCGCATCTTCCCTAGAAGGTGGCGCAAGGCTTGAAGAAGGTGAACATAAGGCTTGGATCTTCTTCCCGAGGCTAGCACCGAGTGAGGAAGAAGAGAACTCGAGGAATCCATGTGTGTGAGACTGCAGAGGGCGAACACTTGGGCACCTACCTCGACATCAACCTCCTCGCTTGCTCTAGGTACTTTCTATCACATCGTGTTGACCCCCTCGCTTGACGATCTTCACTTTGTTTTTGGGACTGGCCTATTTTGGGTATATTCTTCTGCTGTGCAATGTAATATGTAATGTCTATCTCTGAAAAATTGTAAAATATCCCCAGGATTTCCCAACAGTGGTATTAGAGCGACTTGCGAGCCTCGAACGATGTTCTTTCATGCTTTTCCATGCTCACATGCCATATTTCAATTTTCCCAAATTGCATATAAGTATGGCACATGCTTTTCTTTAAGTAGAAAAATTATTGGTTTCTTCTTCCTATCCTCTATTCATTCTCTTTTGGAATTTTAGGGTATTTTTCTTGATTGATTTAAGATCGAAGGCGCACGTAATTTTGTCAAGTAGGACGGGCATTGTGTCTACGGACTGGCCGAGTCCCTTGATCTGACAAAATTGCCAGCCGATAGGATCTATGAAATCGTCATGAAAAATTAATCGCAAATAACCAAAAGATTTGTGATAAGAAGATGAGGAAAAAAGACTTGTTTTATCAAAAAGTAAAATTTCAGATTTTATGTTTTTCATGTGCATGTAGAATGCATAAGTAAGTACCTTATTTGTGCATGATGTTGTGATCATTCGTCAAGCCCCTTAGCATGCCTGTGATGTATCCTTGTAAGGCCTGCGTGCCGCTTTTCTTTTTGCTTTTAACTAAGATGAAGATTAGGGGTGCATCTGCTTGGAGCATGGCGCATGCTTGCGTGGTTGTGCATCTTGAATGGTGGCGCAACAAGCACCCTTGTTTGGCTTGGTGGCGCATCAAACTCCTTGCTTGGGGCGCAAGATGCATTGGCCAAGCTTTTGGGCTTGCGAGCTTTACATCTTGTGCTTGCAAGGTGGCACACCTTGCTTGGATGAAGTCCCATGGCATTGGCCGAACCATGGAGTGTGCCTCTAGGGTTTCCCTAAAAGTACCTCTAGGGTTTGTGAGCTAAACCATGGAGAGGTGGACCTTGGAGCCAACCATGAAGATCAAGCAAGAGGTCGGCTAGGCTAGGTCTTGTCTTTGGGGCTTGAGTCCTAGGTCAAGAGTTGAACCTCCTTTTGGCATGGGTTGGTTCAATGGGCTACGATCACATCATCCCTTTACAACTTTAAATATCTGCAAAAGCATGTCTGTGATGTTTTATCGTTATGTTATCACTATAGGATTTCATGCCTGTATTGTTAGACATAAGATAAAACTGATGAGACCTCAAAAACCCTCATTCAAAATATCAAGTCTAGTAGCCTTTGTTGGAAAACCCCGGGGACATTTTATAATTTTTCAGAGTTATAGACATACATACATACATTGCACAGCGAAAGAATATCCCCGAAACAGGCCGGTCCCAAAAACCCAGTGAAGATCGCAAGCAAGAGAGTCGACACGATGAGTTAGGAAATACCTTAAGAGCTGTTTGGAGTGATGTCGATGTAGGCGCCCAAGTGTGCACCCTCTGCAGTCTCACAAACACGGATCTCTTGAGTCCTCTTCTTCCACACCCGTTGCTAGCCTCGGGAAGAAGATCCAAGCCTTAGGGAGATGCTCCAATCACCTTGTGCCACCACCAAGGAAGGATGCGCCAAAGAGGATGAAGAGGAGAGGAAACCGTCAAGAGCTTTCTTCACTTGCGCCAAGAAGAAGAAAGGAAGAAGACTTGTGGCCACTTGATGGAAGAGGAAGAGGTTGCGCCACCTTTGTTCCTTGCTCTCGCCCCTCTTGATGTGTTCACGCCTCCAAGGATGAATACTTCCAAGAGGGGGTGGCTAGGGTCACATATATAGGGCAAGAGGCGGTTAGGGCAAGGGCTAGGATCATGACAAGTGTAGGGCTAGGATGAGGAGGTTTGAGGCAAGGAAAGTCTCCAAGACTTTACCATAAATCTCATTCAACCTATCCATAATTTCCTAAGCACCATATCAGCCCAAGACATGCCTTAAAGGCATTCATACCATCAATGGGAGAGGGCTAGGCGCATATTACTTCTTAATGAAGCAATTTTTGCCACCCAAACCCCATTATGCCCCTTAGGCGCCAATGGGATTAGGTCTCTCCCCATTATACCCTTTTAGCCTATTTCCTCTTCATGACAACTTGTTATTGGTTCTCATTGGATAATGAGCTAGCCCTAACTTCATCACATGGGTTGATTAAGCATTTGGATCCAATCCAATGCAACCCTAATCCAAATGTGACCAACCATGGTCAAATACGAGTCAACCTGCCAAAAATGAAGTTTGGCTCCAATAACATTCTTCCATCTCATCAGGCCCATTGGCGCTGATGAAATTTCCCAATTAGATCCTAGTTATCCAATAACTCGATCATAAGGCTTCCCGATCAGTATGAGAACTCAAGTATCAAGGTGTGCAACCCTGTAGGTTCCTCTGACGCCGGCAGTGCTGACCAAAGGTCACCACAAGCAGTGAGTGACACCTAGCAGTGTATCGCTGCTACCCAGGTCATTGGAATGGATATCGATATCGACATCCCCATCATCGCAACTAGGTACAGATTCATTAATGTCTCTTTGTCGAACTGATATCCGATTGGACAAGCGTGTCACCACTTGTTTTCATCCAATCACATGGCTATGACTAAAACAGGTTTTTCACCTAGGTATGCCCATACACTTTCAGTCATAGAACCATAGAGGAGCTCCATGGATATCATGCTTCCCTAAGGAAGGGGCAAATCCTTTGTCTGTCCATTGACCTTCTCATATGGGTCGTGACATGCTCAATGACAACTGTTATGACCTCCCAACTACGGCGAGGTGTTAGGTTGTATCAAAGCAAGTCCCTAACCATATAGAATGGTCAATGACCTCAAGTCAAGGGATCAATGCATCTCCTGTCACTTGTGAGGATAACTCATGACACCAAGTCATAGCCTCACAGCGGGTCTATCCAGTATATCCTCCAATGATATACCCATGTGTCTGCGTTAGCACCACGTGCCTAACCAGCCCACAATACCAGTCTCACAAGTACCATAGCTGTCCCATATCCACTAAGGTACATCGACTGGGGACTATAGTTCGAGCACAGATCCAATCTGTCTCTAGGGACATTATCATGTTAGTACATATGCGCAGATGTAAACAAACATAGATAACGACAATGCCAGAATGATATAAATATCAAAGTCAAGTAGTACATAAGTGGACCAAAACTAGGTCCTAGGGCATATACACCAATAATCTCCCACTTGTACTAAGACCTAGGGGTGGAGGAATCTCAACCCCATATCTCTAGCGTGACCATCATGCTTCTGGTGCGCCAAAGCTTTGGTCAGAGGATCTGCTAGATTGTTCTCAGTATCAACTCTGCTAATCTTGACATCACCTCTGTCTATGATCTCTCTGATCAGGTGGAATCTCCTGAGTATGTGTTTGGATCTTTGATGAGACCGTGGTTCCTTAGCTTGTGCAATTGCTCCATTGTTGTCACAGTAGATCTCAATGGGATCCACTGCACTAGGGACCACTTGAAGATCACATAAGAACTTCCTCATCCAAACAGCTTCTTTGGCTGCCTCATAAGCGGCCACATACTCAGCCTCGGTTGTAGAATCTACTATGGTGGATTGCTTGAAGCTCTTCCAGCATACAGTGCCTCCATTCATCTTGAACACATAGCCGGCCTGCGATCTAAAGTCGTCAGGGTCAGACTGGAACGATGCATCAGTGTAGCCTTGCATACTGAGCTCTTCCTGTCCCCCATAGACCAAGAACAGATCCTTAGTTCTTCTCAGATACTTTAGGATGTTCTTTACAGTCACCCAGTGCTGCAGACCTGGATTGGATTGGTATCGGCTGGTTATGCTTACAGCATATGCCACATCTGGTCTAGTACACAGCATTGCATACATGATCGATCCTACTACCGAAGCATAAGGAATTTGACTCATGTCATCCCTCTCAACCTGTGTTGTAGGACACTGGCTCTTTGAAAGAGTAAGGCCACGTCTCACTGGAAGATATCCTTTCTTAGATTGCTCCAAGTTGAACCTCTCCAGGACCTTGTCAATGTAGGTACTTTGACTAAGGGCTAGAAGCCTCTTGGATCTATCCTAGTAGATCCTCACGCCTAGGATATAGGCTGCCTCCCCTAAGTCTTTTATCTCGAAACACTTCCTCAACCATGTCTTCACAGCTTGAAGACTAGGGATGTCGTTTCCGATGAGCAGTAGTATGTCATCGACATACAAGACCAAAAAAGTCACTAAGCTCCCACTGAATTTTCTGTATAGACAGGCGTCATCTTCGCTTTTGATAAAGCCATAATCTCTCACAGCTTCATCAAATCGAAGATTCCAACTTCGAGATGCTTGTTTTAATCGATAAATGGATTTCTTTAGCCTGCAGACCTTATTGGCTTCTGCAGGATGGATGAAACCATCAGGTTGTGCCATATACACATCCTCAGTCAGCTTCCCGTTAAGGAATGCTATTTTCACATCCATCTGCCATATCTCATAGTCATGATATGGAGCTATAGCAAGTAGAATCCGAATGGATTTGATCATGGCAACTGGCGAGAAGGTTTCATCATAGTCCACCCCGTGGACTTGTTTGAATCCCTTAGCCACTAGTCTACTTTTATAGGTAACTATGTTGCCATCCATGTCTGTCTTCCTCTTGAAGACCCATTTACACCCTATGGGTTTTACCCCATCAGGTAGCTCAACCAAATCCTAGACTTGGTTAGCCGACATGGAATCCATATCGGATCGCATGGCCTCAAGCCATTTCTCGGAGTCCGGTCCACTGACCGCCTAATCATAGGTTCTGGGTTCATCCTCAATGATGAAGATCCCATCGTGTTGGGTCGGCAGCGACCCATACCTCTCAGGTGCACAACGAATCCTCCCAGACCTACGTGGGACCTGTGTCTAAGCCTCAGGTTGTACAGCAACCGGTGCAGGTGGCTCAGATTCCATCTCTTTGTCTTGTGGTTGCACTTGGACCTCATCCAAATCAAACTTCCTCCCACTAACTTCTTTCTTGAGAAATTCTTTCTCTAGAAAGACAGCACCCCGAGCAACAAAAACTTTGTTCTCGGTTGGGACATAGAAGTAGTATCCTTTGGTTTCCTTAGGATACCCCACAAACACGCATTTATCAAATCTAGGTTCTAGCTTGCTAGAATCCTGACATTTGACATAAGCCTCACATCCCCAGATCTTGATAAAGGTGAGATTAGGGCGTCTCCCACTCCACATCTCGTATGGTATTTTGGAGACACTCTTAGATGGAACGTTATTCAGTTTTAGAGAAGCTGTTTCTAGTGCATGCCCCCAGAATGAGGGTGGTAGAGTTGCATGACTCATCATAGACCGAACCATGTCCAATAAAGTTTAATTTCTCCTTTCAGACACACCATTCCATTGAGGTGTTCCAGGAGGAGTGAGTTGGGATATGATCCCAGACTCTCAAATAGTCAAAGAACTCACCACTCAGGTACTCTCCACCTCGATCTGATCGAAGAGCTTTAATGGATCTTCCAAGCTGGTTCTCTACTTCATTCTTGAACTCCTTGAATTTCTCAAAGGACTCAGATTTATGTCTCATTAAGTAGACATAACCATACCTATTGAAGTCATCAGTAAAGGTAATGAAGTAGTTGTACCCTCCTCTGGCTTGTTTATTGAAGGGCCTACACACATCAGTATGTATGAGATCCAATAAACCTCCTGCCCTCTCACCAACCTTGGTGAAAGACGCCTTTGTCATTTTCCCTAATAAACAAGGCTCACAAGTATCAAATTCCTCCAAGGAACTTGAATCTAACAATCCATTTGCATGGAGTTGTTGGATGAGATTCTTGTTTATATGGGCTAATCGACAGTGCCATAGGAAAGCACCAACTGAACCACTTAGTTTGGTCCTTTTATTACTTATGTTACAAATAGAACTTTCCATATCTAAGATATATAGACCATTGCATAAAGTACCCTTCCCATAGAACATATTTGCAAATGAAAAAGAACAAGAGTTCTTATTTATTTCAAATTTAAATCCCTTCTTTGCTAAACAAGGAATGGATACAATGTTCTTAGTAAGCGAAGGTACACAAAAGCAATTATCTAGTTCTAATTGAAGTCCAGAAGGCAAGGAAAGAGTCAAAACGCCTACAGCAACAGCAGCAACCTGTGCCCCATTTCCAACCCGTAGGTCAATCTCTCCAGGCCGCACCGATTTACTTTTCTTGAGCCCCTGCATATTTGTACAAATATGAGCCCCACATGCGGTATCCAATACCCATGACATAGAAGTAGAAAGATTGACTTCTGTAACATAAATACCTGAGCAAGAAGTTAAGGCCAAGCCTTTCTTCTCCTCATTCTGAAGCTGCTTGCAGTCCCTTCTCCAGTGACCCTGCTCGCCACAGTGAAAACACCTGTGGTCCTTTGACTTCTTCGCCCTTTTCTTCAGTGCCTTGGTAGGACCTCTGGCACTGCCCTTAGCACGTGCCTTACCCTTCTTCTTTATCTTCTTGGTCGCAAGGACCAAAAGAATAGAATTGGGTTTGGTCTTACCCATCTCACGCTCGGCTGTTTGGAGCATATTCATCAATTCCTCCCGTGTGCACTCAATCCGGTTCATGTTGAAATTAATGATAAATGGACTGAAGCTAGGGGGCAGGGAATGCAGAATAAGATCCACAACCAGCTCGTTGTCTATGGCATGTCCCAGTCTCCTGAGATGATCCACATTCCCAATGAGTTTGAGAACATGGGGTCTTACTGGTGCACCCTCAGACAACTTACACCGAAAGACTGCTTTGGCGGTGTCAAATCTCTCAGTTCTAGCCTGAGCCTCGAACATCTGTTTCAGATGAGTGATCATCTGAAAAGCATTCTGCTCCTCATATTGCACCTGCAGTTCAGGTGCCATGCTGGCTAGCATAAGACACGCAACTTCCAAAGAGTCATCCTCAAGCTTTCTATAAGCATCTTTGTCTGCCGCTCGGGCATTAGGCGGAGGAGCCGCAGGAAGAGCCAGTTCAAGGACATACAGCTTCTTCTCAAGCTGGAGGACTATCCTCAAGTTCCGATGCCAGTCCATAAAGTTGGTTCCAACCAACTTATCCTTATCAAGGAGTGATCGCAGTGATAATCCGCCAGTGTTTGTAGCCATTGTTTCTACAACACCCAAGAAAAAGCAGATTAGTACTACTTCGAATCATTTAAACTGGACTTGTTTTAAATGATTATGGCTCCTACTATTTAAATTCGAATTGACAACCCACAAAGTCAATCGGGAAGTTTAAGACTTCCTAGTGAGATGGGATCCTTATTCCACATGAGACTTCGCGTCCCACGAGGGTGGGATGAGATGCACAAAGTAACCCATGTTTCCTAAGGTGGGCGCGCCGGCCGGTTGCTCCAAGCAACTCCCCTTGTTGAGATAGTCTGGGCATTTCATGTCCAGCGAGGGCTGGATACAACATGAAACCCTAACCTCTCAACGATGCCTCTAGACTTTCACCATGTGCCGAGCACATGTGAACTTCTAGTCAAGTCCATTCCTAACCGTTATGCCCAGGGCCAATGAGTTTCCTTGCGAAGGCACGCCCAGGTTAAAACTGGACTGGGGAAACCATTGTCACCACACACTTTCTAAAGATAAGTGGGTGTGTCCCACGAGGGTGGGAACCAGTTCACAACTCCACTGATCGATAGCTTAGTGAGGGCTACGCGTTAGAAGGCTACTTGACTTGATATTTTATTATGATTTTAAGGTCTCATCAGTTTTATCTTATGTCTAACAATACAGGCATGCAATCCTATAGTGATAACATAATGATAAAACATCACAAACATGCTTTTAGCAGATAAGGAAAGCAGTAAAAGATGATGTGATCAAAGCCCTTTCAAGACATTGAACCAACCCATGCCAAAAGGATATTCAACTCTTGACATAGGACTCATGCCCCTAAAATAGACCTAGCCTTGCCGCCCTCTATCTTGGTCTTCAAGGTTGGCTCTAAGGTCCTTTCTCACATGGTTTAGCTCTCAAACCTTAAGGGTAGACCCCAAGGGTTCGGCCAATGTCATGGTCTTCCTCCAAGGAAGATGCGCCACCATGCAAGAAGCCAAGTTAGCTAGCTCTCAAACCCAAGGGTTCGGCCATGCCTAACTTGCGCCACTAAGCAAGCTTGCGCCTGTTCCTTTGATGCTTGTTGCGCCACCATCCAAGGTGCGCAAGCTTCATGCATGTGCCAAGCTCCAAGTACATGCGCCACCCTAATCTTCTTCTTAGTTAAAAGCAAAAAGAAAAGCGGCATGCAGGCCTCACAAGGATACATCACAGGCATGCAAAGGGGGCTTGACTAATGATCACAACATCATGCACAATCAAGGTATTTACTCATGCAATTCTACATACTCATGAAAAACATAAAATCTGAAATTTTATTTTTTCATAAAACTAGTCTCTTTTCCTCATCTTCTTCTCACAAATCTTTTGGTTAATTGTGATTTATTTTTTATGATGATTTCAGAGATCCTTTCGGCTGGCAATTTTGTCAGATCAAGAGACTTGGCCAGTCCGAAGACACAATGCCTGTCGTACTTGACAAAATTACGTGCGCCTTTGATCTTTAAATTAAACAAGAAAAATAGTCCAAAAATCCAAAAGAGATTGAGAGGATGATAGAAATAAGAAACCCTAATTTTTTCCTACGTAGAAAAAATCATTTGCCATGCATCATGCTATTGACGAAAATAGAGATATGGCATGTTAGCATGAAACAAAAGCGTAAAACATCGTTCGAGTCTTGCAAGTCACTCTGATACCACTCTTGGAAAACCCCGGGGACATTTTATAATTTTTTAGAGTTATAGACATACATACATACATTGCACAGCGGAAGAATGTCCCCGAAACAGGCCGGTCCCAAAAACCCAGTGAAGATCGCAAGCAAGAGAGTCGACACGATGAGTTAGGAAATACCTTAAGAGCAGTTTGGAGTGATGCCGATGCAGGCGCCCAAGTGTGCGCCCTCTACAGTCTCACACACACGGATCTCTTGAGTCCTCTTCTTCCACACCCAGTGCTAGCCTCGGGAAGAAGATCCAAGCCTTAGGGAGATGCTCCAATCACCTTGCGCCACCACCAAGGAGGGATGCGCCAAAGAGGATGAAGAGGAGAGGAAACCGTCAAGAGCTTTCTTCACTTGCGCCAAGAAGAAGAAAGGAAGAAGACTTGCGGCCACTTGATTAAAGAGGAAGAGGTTGCGCCACCTTTGTTCCTTGCTCTCGCCCCTCTTGATGTGTTCACGCCTCCAAGGATGAATACTTCCAAGAGGGGGTGGCTAGGGTCACATATATAGGGCAAGAGGCGGTTAGGGCAAGGGCTAGGATCATGACAAGTGTAGGGATAGGATGAGGAGGTTTGAGGCAAGGAAAGTCTCCAAGACTTTATCATAAATCTCATTCAACCTATCCATAATTGCCTAAGCACCATATCAGCCCAAGACATGCCTTAAAGGCATTCATACCATCAATGGGAGAGGGCTAGGCGCATATTACTTCTTAATGAAGCAATTTTTGCCACCCAAACCCCATTATGCCCCTTAGGCGCCAATGGGGTTGGGTCTCTCCCCATTATACCCTTTTAGCCTATTTCCTCTTCATGACAACTTGTTATTGGGCCTCATTGGATAATGAGCTAGCCCAAACTTCATCACATAAGTTGATTAAGCATTAGGATCCAATCCAATGCAACCCTAATCCAAATGTGACCAACCATGGTCAAAAACAGGTCAACCTGCCAAAAATGAAGTTTGGCTCCAATGACATTCTTCCATCTCATCAGGCCCATTGACGCTGATGAAATTTCCCAATTAGATCCGAGTTATCCAATAACTCGATCATAAGGCTTCTCGATCAATACGAGAACTCAAGTATTAAGGTGTGCAACCCTGTAGGTTCCTCTGACGCCGGCAGTGCTGACCAAAGGTCACCACAAGCAGTGAGTGGTACCAAGTAGTGCATCGCTGCTACCCAGGTCATTGGAATGGATATCGATATCGACATTCCCATCATCGCAACTAGGTACAGATGCATTACAGTCTCTTTGCCGAACTGATATCCGATTGGACAAGCGTGTCACCACTTGTTTTCATCCAATCACATGGCTATGACTAAAACAGGTTTTTCACCTGGGTATGGCCATACACTTTCAGTCATAGAACCATAGAGGAGCTCCATGGATATCATGCTTCCCTAAGGAAGGGGCAAATCCTTTGTCTGTCCATTGACCTTCTCATATGGGTCGTGACATGCTCAATGACAACCGTTATAACCTCCCAACTACGGCGAGGTGTTAGGTTGTATCAAAGCAAGTCCCTAACCATATAGAATGGTCAATGACCTCAAGTCAAGGGATCAATGCATCTCCTGTCACTTGTGAGGATAACTCATGACACCAAGTCATAGCCTCACAGCGGGTCTATCCAGTATATCCTCCAATGATATACCCATGTGTCTGTGTTAGCACCATGTGCCTAACCAGCCCATAATACCAGTCTCACAAGTACCATAGCTGTCCCATATCCACTAAGGTACATCGACTGGGGACTATAGTTCGAGCACAGATCCAATCTATCTCTAGGGACATTATCATGTTAGTACATATGCGCAGATGTAAACAAACATAGATAACGACAATGCCAGAATGATATAAATCAAAGTCAAGTAGTATAAAAGTGGACCAAAACTAGGTCCTAGGGCATATACACCAACAGCCTTCTAACGAGTAACCCTCGCTAAGCTAACGATCAGTGGAGTTGTGAACTGTTTCCCACCCTCTTGGGACACACCTACTTATATTTAGAAAGTCTGTGGTGGCAATGGTTTCCCCAGTCTAGTTTTAACCTAGGCGTGCCTTCGCAAGGAAACTCGTTGGCCCTGGGCATAACAGTTAGGAATGGACTTGACTAGATTTTCATATATGCTGGGCACATGATGAAACTCTAGAGGCAATGTTGAGAGGTTAGGGTTTCATGTTGTATCCAGCCCTCGCTGGACATGGAATGCCTAAACTGTCTCAATAAGGGCAATTGCTTAGAGCAATCGGCCGGCGTGCCCACCTTAAGAAGCATGGGTCACTTTGTGCATCTCATCCCACCTTCGTGGGACGCAAAGCCTTATGTGGAATAAGGATCCCATCTCACTAGGAAATCCTAAAATTCCCGATTGACTTTGTGGGTTGTCAATTCGATTAAAATAGTGGGAGCCATGGTCATTTAATACAAGTCCAGATTAAATGATCTGAAAGTAGCACTAATCTGCTGTTTCTTGGTTGTTGTAGAATAATGGCTGTGAACAATGGCAGATGGTCACTGCGATCTACCCTCGAAAGGGATAAGTTGGTTGGATCCAACTTACTGCATTGGTATATGAACTTGAGAAATGTGCTCAAGCTCGAGAGGAAGCTCTATGTCCTTAAGCAACCAATTCCTGAGCCACTTCCATGCTCGGCCTCAGTGGCCGAGAAGGATGCTTATGATAAGCATCAGGCTGATACTTTGTAGGTTGCTAATTTGATGCTAACCAACATGTCGCCTGAATTAAAAGGGCAATATGAATCTAAGAGTGCCTCTGAGATTATTTCTAATCTAAGATAGCTTTTTGATGAATTGGTTGAGCTCAACCCTCCTAATGTAGACATTCAATGTATTGAGCCGAAAGGCTTAACTTAGACATTGAAGATAAAGATGGAAAGAGTTAGGAATAACAAGTGCTACTCATGTGGAGGATCACCTCACATGATAAAGGACATGGTGCGACTTCAGAATGAGAAGAAGAGAGGCAAGGCTTCGTCTTCATGCTCAGGTATTTATGTTACCGAAGTCAACCTTTCTACTTCTATGACATGGGTATTGGATACCGCATGTGGAGCTCATATTTGTACAAATATGCAGGGGCTCAAAAAGAGTAGATCGGTGTGGCCTGGAGAGATTGACCTACGGGTTGGAAAAGGGGCACAAGTTGCTGCTGTTGCTGTAGAAGTTTTGACTCTCTCCTTGCCTTCTGGACTTCAATTAGAACTAGATCATTGCTATTATGTACCTTCACTTACTAAAAACATTATATCCATTCCTTGCTTGGCAAAGAAAGGATTTAAGTTTGAAATAAAGGAGAACTCTTGTTCTTTCTCATTTGCAAACATGTTTTATGGGAAGGGTACTTTGTGCAATGGTTTATATGTCTTGGACAAGGATAGTTCTATTTGTAACATAAATAACAAAAGGATTAAACTGAGTGGTTCAGTTGGTGCTTTCCTATGGCATTGTCGATTAGCCCGTATAAACAAGAATCGCATCCAACAACTCCATGCAAATGGGTTGTTAGATTCAAGTTCCTTTGAGGAATTTGATACTTGTGAGCCTTGTTTATTAGAGAAGATGACAAAGGTGCCCTTCACCAAGAATGGTGAGAGGGCAGGAGGTTTATTGGATCTCATACATACTGATGTGTGTGGGTTATTCAATAAACAAGCCAGAGGAGGACACAGCTACTTCATCACATTTACTGATGACTTCAGTATATATGGTTATGCCTACCAGATGAGACATAAATCTAAATCCTTTGAGAAATTCAAGGAGTTCAAAAATGAAATAGAGAACCAGCTTGGAAGATCCATCAAAGCTCTTTGATTTGATCGAGGTAGAGAGTACCAGAGCAGTGAGTTCTTTGACTATCTGAGGGACTGTGGGATTATATCCCAACTCACTCCTCCTGGAACACCCCAATGGAATGGTGTGTCTGAGATGAGAAATCGAACTTTGTTAGACATGGTTCGATCTATGATGAGTTATGCAACTCTACCACCCTCATTCTGGGGTCACACACTTGAGACAGCTTCTCTTATACTGGATAACGTTCCATCTAAGAGTGTCTTAAAGATTCTATGCGAGGTATGGAGCGGGAGTGATGAAGCTACTGTAGGAGGGATGGTCCTTAAAGCTGTACTCTAAGGATTTACACAATGCACACGAAAACGGGAGAGGGTCTTTAGACGAGGGAAGTGAAAATCGCTTCGGAAATGCAGTAGAAAACATGACAAAATCAGCATCGAGTTCGATCAGGGCAACTCGAATCGAAAGAACACAACGGCATGCAACTACATAATGTAGCACACTAACCTCGTAGCAATTTAGCACTCTCACGCAATAGATTTTAAGCTCAGCACGTCGCAATGGGGAAACCAACAGATTCACAGCACACAGCTCGCATGCCTATGAGCCTAAAATAATCCAAAGAACAGCGGAACGTCCACATCTCCGACGAACGGATACCCATGGGAGATTGGAAATCGTAATGGAAATGAACACGATGAAATGAAAAGACAAGCAGACCTGACCCACCGGAGGTGGTGGGATTTACTTTACTGCTTCAAAAACCAAGAAGGAAATACTTCGGAGTCGAGGCACCGACCACGACTCTTACAAACTTTGAAGGCGAAGCACTGACTTCGACTTCTACAAGTGCTGGAGGCTCTCAGCTCACCAAGAGTACTCTACCACCAAGAGAACTAAGGAACACAACACCCCAGCCTCCTCTTTTATAGAACAAGAGGGGAGGGAGCAAGACAAAGCAGGAAAAGACAAGCTACTTAAACAACTACCTACTCGTGCAGCCCATAAAGTAGTCAAGCTGCAGCTACAAGACAAAAGAGAAACAAACTTCTAGATAATATTCTTGAAGCTGGTCGCATGGTTTTCTGGTCTTCGTACGGAGGCGGTTAGGCGATCAGACATGCTCGGAGCAAACCATGACAAAGCAGCAGAATTTTGAAGTACTGGGATGTGTAACGATCGTCACGGCCTTCTCTTGGGCTGTGTTGCTGATGTGGTTGTGAGGCCCATCTGGATTTGGGCTCTTCGGGGGTTGGCTTGTAGCGTCCTTGGGCCGAGTCACTTCCGTGTGGATGGAGAGTGGGCTGATAACATCCACGAAGCGGTCCGGTGGGTGAGATGGGCGTTGAGATCACCGAATAACCACCTTGTTGGGCCCCTTTGGGTCTTCATGAGGTGGAGCAACATTGTAGGGTGGGTTGTATATGTCGAAATGGGGTCGTCGCGGCAGTTCTGCGGCTTCGGGTAGCTGTCCGCAGAAGTCACGGGGTGTGACTTTCGTCATTAGGTGACCCGAGGAACATTATGTGGGAGTTCCGACTTGTGCATGTGGCTCTACCTCTGATTCCAAGATTTCTCCGGGGAGCTGTTCGCAGGACCCACGGGGCGAGGTTTTCGTCTCTGGGTACCCCGAGGAACTTTCTGTGGAAAATCGGACTTGTGCACCCGGTAGTTGTCCGCAGGACCCACGGGGCGTGGTTTTCGTCGCTGGGTACCCCGAGGAACTTTCTATGGAAAATCGGACTTGTGCACCCGGTAGTTGTCCGTAGGACTCACGGGGTGTGGTCTTCGTCGCGGGGTTAGCCCGAGGAACTTTCTGTGGAAAATCGGACTTGTGCATGTGAAGCCGCCCCCGAATCGGGTAGTTGTCCGCAGGACTCATAGGGCATGGTTTTATATGTCCTATGAGTTGCTGTGCGGACGCCGAGGAGGGACAAACTCGCTGTGACGAGTTGCTGCATGGAGGTCCTGCTCGATGTCCAATGCACGTTGGTAGGTTTGGTCAAGGGACTCGGACCCATACGCAGGTACAGCTCATCGGATATCCGAACGAAGCCCGTTCTTAAATTTAGACAAAACCAGTTTAGGATCCTCTTGCAAATTGCAACAGAGTTGCAACGTGTCGAAGGTCAAACGGTACTCCGCAACAGAGCCAAATCCTTGCTGAAGGCTGCTATACTGATCAAGGAGACACTGCCTATAGGAGGGTGGGACGTATCGCTCGTGAAGGCAATACTTCATCTCCTCCCATCAGGTAATGGGAGGGAGAGCATTCTATTTGTTTTGGCGCTCAACATTCTGCCAATGTAGGCGCGCGGGACCAACTAGCAAGGTGCGGACTATGCGAACTCGCATGTATTGAGGAGTGTCACTCAAGTCAAAGTAGGTATCCACCGAGGTGACCCAATATAGGAACTTAGTAGGGTCAAGACCACCCGCAAAGTGTGTGTGTGTGTGTGTGGGGGGGGGGGGGGGGGGGGGGGTCTCACGGATAAAATGATGGACATCGACATCGGCTCGCTATCGCTCAAACCTAGGCTGGGTTGGGGGCCTTTGTGCGGCCCAAACATCGTCTTCGTCGTATGGCTCATCCTCATAACCGGGGCCTTCATGAGCCACGCAGGGCCCATGGCAGCCAGATCCGTCCACAAGGGGTTGGTGCCGAACGGGCGCAACTACTGGCGGTAACTCCCTTGTTGGAGCAGTCCGAGCGGACTGAGGGGGTTGACTCAAGTTGGGGCGCCTTTGCCCTGACGCGTTAACGGCATCCGTAAGGTCTTGGAAACTAGCCAAAAGTTGCTAGAACATAGTCTCCGATGACAGCTTGAGTTGCTGCATGGCGGTATCCGTGGACTGCTTATACCCAGCGAGCTATGTAGTTAGCGCATCCACTCGCGCATTAAGTGCGGCTATAGAGTCTAAAGGGGTGCTAGTCCCTTCCGAAGGTTGCACCGACTCTTGGGTGTCCAGGATAGTGTCGGGGAATTAGGAAGACATGAGTTGCGACCTTGTGGTCACCATGCACAATCAAGGCTAAAAATGACTAAGTGCAGGATGCTGAAAACGCAAAACCAATGCGGAAATATGCGATGCAACGGAGTTGGACCGTGCGAACGATAAGAATCAAACGCACAACCTCCTCTGATACCAGAATTGATGAAGCTACTATAGGAGGGATGGTCCTTAAAGCCGTACTCTAAGGATTTACACAATGCACGCAAAAATGGGAGAGGATCTTTAGACAAGGGAAGTGAAAATCGCTTCGGAAATGCAGCAGAAAACACGATGAAATGAGCGTCGAGTTCGATCGGGGCAACACGAATGCGAAAGAACACAACGGCATGCAACTACAGAATGTAGCACACTAACCTCGTAGTAATTTAGCACTCTCACGCAGCAGATTTTAAGCTCAGCACATCGCAATGGGGGGAAACCAATGGATTCGCAGCACACAGCTCGCACGCCTATGTGCCTGAAACAAACCAAAGAACAGCAGAACATCCACATCTCCGACGAACGGATACCTATGGGAGATCGAAAATTGTAATGGAAATGAACACGATGAAATGAAAAGACAGGTGAACCTGACCCACTGGAGGCGGTGGGATTTACTTTACTGCTTCGAAAACCAGGAAGGAAACACTTCGGAGTCGAGGCACCGACCACAACTCTTACAAACTTTGAAGGCGAAGTGTCAACTTCGACTTCTACAAGCGCTGGAGGCTCTCAGCTCACCAGGAGTACTCTACCACCAAGAGAACTAAGGAACACAACACCCCAGCCTCCTCTTTTATAGAACAAGAGGGGAGGGAACAAGACAAAGCAGGAAAAGACAAGCTACTTTGACAACTACCTACTCTTGCAGCCCATAAAGTAGTCAAGCTGCAGCTACAAGACAAAAGAGAAACAAACTTCTACCTAATATTCTTGAAGCTGGTCGCATGGTCTTCTGGTCTTTGTACGGAGGCGGTTAGGCGATGAGACGTGCTCGGAGCAAACCATGACAAAGCAGCAGAATTTTGAAGTACTGGGCTGTGTAACGATCGTCGCGGCCTTCTCTTCGGCCGTGTTGCTGATGTGGTTGTGAGGCCCATCTGGATTTGGGCTCTTCAGGGGTTGGCTTGTAGCGTCCTTGGGCTGAGTCACTTCGGTGTGGATGGAGAGTGGGCTGATAACACCCACGAAGCGGTCCGGTGGGTGAGATGGGCATTGAGATCGCCGAATAACCACCTTGTTGGGCTCCTTTGGGTCTTCATGAGGTGGAGCAACATGGTAGGGTGGGTTGTATACGTCAAAATGGGGTCGTCGCGGCAGTTCTGCGGCTTCGGGTAGCTGTCCGCAGAAGTCACAGGGTGTGACTTTCGTCATTGGGTGACCCGAGGAACATTCTGTGGGAGTTCTGACTTATGCATGTGGCTCTGCCTCCGATTCCAAGATTTCTCCGGGGAGCTCTTCGCAGGACCCATGGGGCGAGGTTTTCGTCGCTTGGTACCCCGAGGAACTTTCTGTGGAAAATCGGACTTGTGCACTCGGTAGTTGTCCGCAGGACCCATGGAGCATGGTTTTCGTCGCTGGGTACCCCGTGGAACTTTCTGTGGAAAATTGGACTTGTGCACCCGTAGTTGTCCGCCGGACTCACAGGGTGTGGTCTTCATCGCGGGGTAGCCCAAGGAACTTTCTATGGAAAATCAGACTTGTGCATGTGAAGCCGCCCCCGAATCGTGTAGTTGTCCGCAGGACTCACGGGGCGTGGCTTCCGTCGCTGGGTACCCCGAAGAACTTTCTGTGGAAAATTTTTGGGGCACCGTCGGGGCCAGATTTTCCCCTTCTTTCATGCTGTATGCTCCTGCGTCAGGGAGACGCCCTAATCTCTCCTTTATCAAGATTTGGGGATGTGAGGCTTATGTCAAACATTAGGATTCTAGAAACCTAGAACCTAGATCAGATAAATGTATTTTTATGGGGTATCACAGGGAAACTAAGGGATACTACTTCTATGTTCTCAATGAGAACAAAGTTTTTGTTGCTCAGGTTACTGTCTTTCTAGAGAAAGAATTTCTCATGAAAGAAGTAAGTGGGAGCAAGTTTGACTTGGACGAGGTCCAAGTGCAACCACAACAAAAGGAGCCACCTGAGCCACCTGCACCAGTTGCTAGGCAACCTGAGGCTCAGACACAAGTCCCACGTAGGTCTGGGAGGATTGGTCATGCACCTGAGAGGTATGGGTCGCTGCCAACTCAACACGATGGGATCTTCATCATTGAGGATGAACCCAGGACTTATGATGAGGCGGTCAGTGGACCAAACTCCGAGAGATGGCTTAAGGTCATGCGATCCGAGATGAATTCCATGTCCGTTAACCAAGTCTGGGATTTGGTTGAGCTACCTGATGGGGTAAAACCCATAGGGTGTAAATGGGTCTTCAAAAAGAAGACTGACATGGACGGCAACATAGTTACCTACAAAGGTAGACTAGTAGCTAAAGGATTCAGACAAGTCCATGGGGTGGACTATGATGAAACCTTTTCGCCAGTTGCCATGATCAAATCCATTCGAATTCTACTTGCTATTGCTGCATATCATGATTATGAGATATGGTAGATGGATGTGAAGACAATGTTCCTTAATGGGAAGCTGACTGAGGATGTGTATATGACACAACTTGATGGCTTCATCCATCTTGCAGATGCTAGTAAGGTCTGCAGGCTAAAGAAATCAATTTATGGATTAAAGCAAGCATCTCGAAGTTGGAATCTTCGATTTGATGAAGCTGTGAGAGATTATGGCTTTATCAAAAGTGAAGATGACGCCTATGTATATAGAAAATTCAGTGGGAGCTTGATGACTTTTCTGGTCTTGTATGTCGATGACATACTTCTCATTGAAAACGACATCCCTAGTCTTTAGTCTGTGAAGACATGGTTGGGGAAGTGTTTCGAGATGAAAGACTTAGGGGAGGCCGCCTATATCTTAGGCGTGAAGATCTACGGAGATAGATCCAAGAGGCTCCTTGCCTTTAGTCAGAGTACCTACATTGATAAGGTCATGGAGAGGTCCAACCTAGAGCAATCCAAGAAGGGGTACCATCCAGTGAGACATGGCCTTACTCTCTCTAAGTGCCAGTGTCCCATCACACAGGCTGAGAGGGATGACATGAGTCGAGTGACCTATGCTTCGGCAATAGGATCGATCATGTATGCAATGTTGTGAACCAGACCAGACATGGCTTATGCTGTGAGCATAACCAGTAGATACCAATCCAATCTAGGTCTGCAGCACTGGGTGGCTGTAAAGAACATCCTTAAGAACTAAGGATCTATTCTCGGAATGGATATCACATCGACATCCCTATCATCGCAACAAGATACCGATGCATTACAGTCTCTTTGCCGAACTGATATCCGATTGGACAAAGTGTGTCACCACTTTGTTTTCACCCAATCTCATGGTCATGACTAGATTAGGCTTTCACCTGGGTATGGCCATACACTCTTAGTCATGCAACCATAGGGGGGGCCCTGTGGATATCAAGCTGCCCGTAGGAAGGGGCAAATCCTATATCTGTCCATTGATCTTCTCATATGGGTCGTGACATACCCAATGACAATCGTTATGACCTCCCTACTACGGCGAGGCGTTAGGTTGTATCAAAGCATGTCTCTAACCATATAAAAGAGTCAATGACCTCAAGTCAAGGGATCAATGCATCTCCTGTCACATGTGAGCTTAACTCATGACACCAAGTTAAAGCCTCACAGCGGATTGGTCCAGTATATCCACCACTGATATACCCATATGCCTGCGTTAGTACCCCGTGCGTAACCAGCCCATATACCAGTCTCACATGTACCAGAGCTGTCCCTTATCCACTCAGGTAATCGACTGGGGACACACCGTTTGAGCACAGATACAATCTGTCTCCAGGGACATTATTATCTATGTACATAGTCGCAGATGTAAACACAACATAATAACGACAATGCCAGAATGATATATATTAAATATCAAAGTCAAGTAGTACAATCTAGACCAAAAGATAGGTCTCAGGGCATAACACTAATAATCTCCCACTTGCACTCAGACCTTATCGTTGAGGTACCTTAACCCCATGTCTCGAGTATGACCATCATGCTTCTACTGCGCCAAAGCTTTGGTCAGTGGGTCTGCTAGATTGTTATCTATGTCAACTCTGCTTATCCTGACATCACCTCTATCAAGATCTCCCAGATCAGGTGAAATCTACTGAGAATGTGTTTGGATTTTTTGATGAGACCGTGGTTCCTTTGCCTGTGCCATCGCTTTATTGTTGTCACAATAGAGCTCAATCGAATCCACAGTAGTTGGAACCACCTGAAGTTCAGAAATGAACTTTCGAATCCAAATAGCTTCTTTGGCTGCCTCAGAAGCAACGACATACTCAGCCTCGGTCGTAGAATCAGTTACAATGGATTGCTTAGAGCTCTCTCAACTCATAGCACCTCCACTCAATCTGAACACATAGTCTGTCTGCGATCTGAAGTCATCAGGGTCAGACTGGAACGATGCCTCAGTGTAGCCCTGAACACTGAGCTCTTCCTATCCCCCATAGACCAAGAACCATTCTTTAGTTCTTCTCAGAAACATAGAATGTTCTTTACAGCCACCCAGTGCTGCAGACCTGGTTGGATTGGTATCGGCTGGTTATGCTCACAGCATAAGCCACGTTTGACATAAGCCTCACATCCTGACGTTTGACATAAGCCTGACGTTTGACATAAGCCTGATGTTTGACATAGAATCCTGACGTTTGACATAAGCCTCACATCCCCAGACTCTGATAAAAGAGAGATTCGAGCGTCTCCCACTCCATACCTCGTATGGAATCTTGGAGATACTATTAGATGGAACATTATTCAGTATAAGAGAAGCTATCTCAAGTGCATGACCCCAAAATGAGGGTGGTAGAGTTGCATGACTCATCATAGAACGAACCATGTCCAACAAGGTTCGATTTCTCCTCTCAGACACACCATTCCATTGAGGTGTTCCAGGAGGAGTGAGTTGGGATAGAATCCCACACTCTCTAAGATAGTTAAGGAACTCACCGCTCAGGTACTCTCCACCACGATCTGATCGAAGAGCTTTAATGGATCTACCAAGCTCATTCTCTACTTCATGTCTGAACTCCTTAAATTTCTCAAAAGATTCGGACTTATGTCTCATCAAATAGATATAACCATATCTACTGAAGTCATCAATAAATGTGATGAAGTAGTTGTGCCCTCCTCTGGCTTGTTTACTGAATGGCCCACACACATCACTATATATGAGATCCAACAAACCTCCTGCCCTCTCACTTATCTTGGTGAAGGGCGCTTTTGTCATCTTCCCTAATAAACATGGCTCGCAAGTATCAAACTCCTCCAAGGAGGTTGAATCTAACAATCCATTTGCATGGAGTTGTTGAATGCTATTCTTGTTTATATGGGCTAATCGACAATGCCAAAGGTATGCACCAACTGAACCACTGAGTTTGATCCTTTTATTATTTATGTTATAACTAGAGTTATCCATGTCCAAGACATATAATCCATTGCACAAGCTACCCTTCCCATAAAACACATTTGCAAATGAAAAAGAACAAGAGTCCTCTTTTATTTCAAATTTAAATCCTTTCCTTGCCAAGCAAGGAATAGATACAATATTTTTAGTAAGAGAAGGTACATAGTAGCAATTGTTTAACTCAAGTTGAAGTCCAGAAGGCAGGGAGAGCGTCAAAAGTCCTACGACAACAGCAGCAACCTGTGCTCCGTTTCCAACACGTAGGTCAATCTCTCCATGCCACACCGATCTACTTTTCTTGAGCCCCTGCATATTTATACAAATATGAGCTCCGCATGCGGTATCCAATACGCATGACATTGAAGTAGAAAGGTTGACTTCGGTAACATAAATACCTGAGCCAGAAGACAAAGCCCAGCTTCTCTTCTCCTTGTTCTGAAATCGCACCATGTCCTTCAACATGTGAGGTGGCCCTCCACATGAATAGCACCTGTTATTCCTGATCCTTTCCATATTTAGTTTTAGCTCTTTGGTCAAACCTTTCGGCTCACCACACTGAATGACTACTTTAGGAGGGTTGAGCTCAACCAATTCATTAAAGAGCTGCCTTAGATTAGAAATAATCTCAGTGGCACTCTTAGATTCATGTTGCCCTCTTAATTCAGGTGACATATTGGTTAGCATCAAATTAGCAACCTCCAAAGTATCAGCCTGATGCTTATCAAAAGCATCCTTCTCAGCCGCTGAGGCCGAGCATGGAAGTGGCTCAGGAATAGGCTGCTCAAGGACATAGAGCTTTCTCTCGAGCTTAAGGACAATTCTCAAGTTCCGATACTGGTCCATCAAGTTGGATCCAACCAACTTGTCCTTTTCCAGGATAGATCGCAGTGACCATCTACTATTGTTCGTAGCCATCGATCTACAACAACCAAGATAGCAGATTAGTACTACTTCAAATCATTTAATCTGGACTTACATTAAATGATCATTTCTCCCACTATTTTAATCGAATTGACAACCCACAAAGTCAATCGGGAAATCCGAGATTTCATAGTGAGATGGGATCCTTACTCCACATGAGGCTTCGCGTCCCACAAGGTTGGGATGAGATGCACAAAGTGACCCATGCTTCCTAAGGTGGGCTCGCCGGCCGATTGCACCCAGGCAATTCCCCTTCTCAAGACAGTTCAAGCATTTTGTGCCCAGCAAGGGCTGGAACAACACAAAACCCTAACCTCTCGAGGCCGCATCTAGAGTTCCATCATGTGGCCACCACATATAAAAAACTAGTCAAGTCTATCCTGACCGTTATGCCCAGGGCCAACAATTTCCTTGCGAATGCGCGCCCGGTTAAAACGGACTAGGGAAACCATTGCCACCACATGCCTTCTAAAGATAAGTGGGTGTGTCCCACGAGCGTGGGAAACAGTTCACAACACCACTGATCTATAGCTTGACGAGGGCTACGCGTCAGAAGGCTATAGACTTGATATTGTTTTGAGGGTTTTTGAGGTCTCATCCTCTTAATTTTATCTTTTGTCTAACATTACAGGCTTGCAATCCTATAGTGATAACAACAAGATAAAACACATCCAGGCATGCTTGAGCAGATATCAAAAGTAGTAAACAAGCGATGTGGTCATAGCCTAATCAACACAGTGAACCATCACATGCCAAAGGATGTTCATGCTTGACCCAGGTGACAAGCCCCAACAAGACCTAACCTAGCCGCCACCAAGCTTTATCTTCAAGTGCGGCTTCAAGGTCTTCCACATCAAGGCATAGCACGCAAACCCAAGGGTTCGGCCAAGACATTGATGGCTCCTCCATGCATGATGCACCATCATGCTTGTGCCAAGAGGGATAGCTCACAAACCCTATGGTTCAGCCAAGCCCTTACTTGCGCCACCAAGCAAGATGCGCCATCATGGTTGATGCGCCAAGATGTAAGCTCCATGAGGGATGTGCCTCTAATCTTCTTTGTGCGTTTACAAAACAAAAAGAAAAAGCGGCACGCAGGCCTCACATAAATACATCACAAGCATACAAGGGGCTTGACTATGACCACAACACGATGCACAATCATCTCATGCTTTTCTATATGCTCATGAAAACATAAAACTTCAGTTTTAGTTTCTTAGAAAACAAGTTTTTTAACCTCAACGTCCGTTCGTAAATCAAAGATTTTCTTTTTTCTCAGGAGTCTACAAGTGACGCATGCATGCTCCAAGCACGCTTACCGCCTACCCTTACAATCCTTTACTTGCCAAGAAGTCCCACATAGTAGGTCTATCCTACATGCGTGGGGAGAAATTAATTCTCTCACATGTGGGTCTAACCCACCATGTGAAGAAAGCGAAAACCAAAGAGATCGAGTAGATGTTAGGAACGAAAAACTTGCAATTTTTCTTACTTAGAAAAATCCATGCGCATATGCAAATTTTTGAAAAATTTCAGATGGGATGCGAGCATACAATAAAAGCATAAAACACCGTTCGAGTTCGCAACCTGGCTTTGATACCACTGTTGGGAAACCCCGGGGATTTTAAAATTTTACGGACAAGCACAGCGGAAGCAATCCCCGAAACAGGCCAGTCCCAAAAACCCAGAAGATCGAGTCTTGCGAGGGAATCGACACGGTGAGTAGGAGATGATACCTTGATGCAAATCAAGAGATGCGATGCAGGCGCCCAAGTGTGCGCCCTCTGTAGTCTCGCACACAACCGAACCTCGAGTCCTCTTCTTCCACGCCCGGTGCTAGCCTCGGGAAGAAGATCCACGCCTTAGGAGACTTCCTCAATCACTTGCACCAACTCCTGAGGAGATTCCAAGGAGAGTAGGTGGAGCTTCGTCGGAGTCCAACTCTTGAAGCACTCCACCACGATCCAAACAGGAATCAACCCAAGCCAAAGTCCAACTTTGGGGAGGAGGGCGACAAGGAGCTTGCAGGAACTGAACCTAGTAAGGAAGAGAATCCAACTCTCTTAATGGCCGAATACCTCAAGAGTGGCGACAAAGGGAAGAGGAGAGGAGAGTGTAACCCGACAAAAGGGGGGCTAGGGGGTTTATATACCCATGAATAGGTGCACCTCTTCACAAGTGAAGAGGCACACCACTTCATGAAGAGACACACCTCTTCAAGTGGTAAAACCCAATTCGTCCATTCCAAATCCCATCCGCCCAAGTTCATTCACCCATTCAAAGTGAGAAGCTCCAAGCTTCTCTCTTTAAGTGAGATGCGCCACTTGGATTTGTCTTCCTCAAAGATATGGGCCAAGCTTACTCAAAGTGACTTGCGCCTATCCCTCTTGGCCCATTTGGCCCAAATGGCTCATTGAGCCCATTTGGCCTATTAGCCCAACTTGGTCTATTTGGCCCAAATGGCCCATTGGGCCCATTTGGCCTACTAGGCCCAAAAAAATAAGTTAGCTCCAAATGATTCCTTTCATCTCATCTAGCACAGTGGTGCTGATGGATTCTCCCAAACATATCTGAGTTATCTAATAACTCAATCAATAGACTACCCGATCAATGCGAGAACCCGAGTTCAAGTTGTGCGACCCTGTAGGTTCCTCAGACATTGGCAATGATGAACCCAGTCATCACAAGCAGTGATTGGCACCTAGCAGTGTATCGCTGCTACCCAAGTCTTCAGAATGGATATCACATCGACATCCCCATCATCGCAACAAGATACCGATGCATTACAGTCTATTTGCCGAACTGATATCCGATTGGACAAAGTGTGTCACCACTTTGTTTTCACCCAATCTCATGGTCATGACTAGATCAGGCTTTCACCTGGGTATGGTCATACACTCTCAGTCATGCAACCATAGGGGGGGCCCCGTGGATATCGAGCTTCCCGTAGGAAGGGGCAAATCCTATATCTGTCCATTGATCTTCTCATATGGGTCGTGACATACCGAATGACAACCGTTATGACCTCCCTGCTATGGTGAGGCGTTAGGTTGTATCAAAGCATGTCTCTAACCATATAGAAAAGTCAATGACCTCAAGTCAAGGGATCAATGCATCTCCTATCACCAAGTTAAAGCCTCATAGCGGGTCGGTCCAGTATATCCACCACTGATATACCCATATGCCTGCGTTAGCACCCCGTGCGTAATCAGCCCATATACCAGTCTCACAGGTAGCAGAGCTGTCCCTTATCCACTCAGGTAATCAACTGGGGACACACCGTTTGAGCACAAATACAATCTGTCTCCAGGGACATTATTATCTATGTACATAGTCGCAGATGTAAACACAACATAATAACAACAATGCCAGAATGATATATATTAAATATCCAAGTCAAGTAGTACAATCTAGACCAAAAGATAGGTCTCAGGGCATAACACTAACAGTCTCCACCCCATTGGCGCCTAGGGGCATAATGGGGTGGAGTGGGCAATTTTGCTTCTTATGGAAGCTATTGGCGCCTTGCCCCTTTGTGCTTAGATGGAATGCTTGCCTCTATGGCAAGGCTTGAGACATCTAAGGCATGAAAGACTTATTAGGTAAGTCTTGGGTGATTGTATGAGGTTTATGGAAAAGTCTTGGAGACTTACCAAAACCCTAAACCCTAATTGCCACCCTTCTCATACCCTAGCTGCATACTCCCATGATAATTGTGCCCCTAACCCCTTTGCCTCACCGCCCCTTGCCTCTCTATATATACATGTACATGCGTGAGGCTAAGGGAGGCAATCAATAAGTGTGAGCAAGCAATTGAAGGGCAAAAAAAGGGGCATTGGCGCAAGTGTTCTCTTCCATCCAACCCTAGCCGCAAGTCTTCCTTCCTTCTTCCTCTTGGTGAGAGTTAGGGAATACCTTGGTGGCTTCATCCTTCATAGAACCACAAGCCTTCTTCTCCTTCTCTTCTTGGCGCAAGAAGAATAAAGGCCTGGCGTCTTCATCATCTCCACTCCTTCTCCTTGGCGCATCTTCCCTAGAAGGTGGCGCAAGGCTTGAAGAAGGTGAACCTAAGGCTTGGATCTTCTTCCCGAGGCTAGCACCGAGCGAGGAAGAAGAGAGCTCGAGGCATCCGTGTGTGTGAGACTGCAGAGGGCGAACACTTGGGCGCCTACCTCGACATCAACCTCCTCGCTTGCTCTAGGTACTTTCTATCACATCGTGTTGACCCCCTCTCTTGACGATCTTCACTGGGTTTTTGGGAGTGGCCTGTTTCGGGGATATTCTTCCGCTGTGCAATGTAATATGTAATGTCTATCTCTGAAAAATTGTAAAATATCCCCGGGGTTTCCCAACATTGAGGTATACATGCCACAAGGTAAGTATGAAGATGATTGATTGTGCACTCTTGTAGATAAATTAAAATTAGACTCTTATATGCACCCTGTTTGGTCATCTTATTCTTCTATTAGATGTGATATTTATGGATGTTTTGATCATTATACTTCTAAGAAATCTAGGTTAAAACCCACGCTTAAAAAATTCATGACAAATCAAATTCAAATAATGACAAATCGAAGTAAGGAAATTGAAGATCTTAAAGGGATAATTAGTCAGCTTGCTTCTCAAATAGGATCTTTAACGGCTCATAAGAAAAATTTAGAAACCTAGAAAGCACAACAAGATTGTTTATTTGAGTTTGATTTGGAAACTGAGGAAATTGATTTAGAAAATTCCCCCTCTAATTATGATTGTTTTGAGATTGAGCCTTATGTGAACGTTAATGAATCTCACTCTGATTTTGATAATTGTAAAATTGGTTCATCTGAGAATTTATTTGTGGAAAAGTTTGAGGAAATTGATTTTGTTAAATCTCCTTTTGATTATAGTGATAGTTTTGAAATTGATTCTATTGATGATATATTATTTGTGGTTAAATCTGATGAAGGATATGAGGGGACTGATTTAGAAAAATCTTACTCTGATTTTGTTGGTAATTTTGAAATTGATAAATTATTTGATGTTGAGCATGAAGAACTTGAAAAGGATTTGAAAATTATGAATATTGATGAATCTCACTCTGATGCCTTGCCCATGTGTACTGATTTATTTAAAAAATTATGTTTTATTAAAAAACCTAATGTGAGGCACAAAAATTATTTTGATGATCCAATATTTGAATCTTTTGAAGGAAGTCCTATTGCAATTGAAGATATAAATTTGAAGAAAGGACTATTGATTTTGCTTTCTAATAAATATAGGAAGACCATTGAATATCCCTTGTGTGGAATTGAAAATTTTGATTTGATTTCTACATATTTGAGAAAACCATGTCGATCTTGATTTATATGAAATTTTGGATGTTTGGATTAGTGGCTAAACTTTTAGGACAACGGAAATGCAGAAAATTGTATGCTATTTACTATAGTACTGATCCTCCTGCTTCTCCATGATGTTTGATTTTTGGTCAAGCTATGGACCTAAAAACTAGCGCTTCTTGGGCGGCAACCCAAACACTTTTACATAAAATTTAGTTTCTTTTACTTTAGTTTAATTTTATAATTAATTTCTCTTCTCTTTTTGCAGGAAAAATCGAACTTTGCGCAAAATACGGCACTGCCGTAATCATTTCCACGGTACCGTACTTTCGGTCCGTTTTTGACCAGAAACTTTTGAGAGTTTTACGACACTACTGTAAGAAATTTTACGGGCCGTAATTTGGGGTAATTTTTGAACATAAAGTTTTTTGGTTTTTACAGCAGTACCGTAATAATTTTCACCGGCCATAATTTTGCTTGAAAATTTTTCCGAGAGTTCGGCATCTTCTACGGCACCACTGTAATAAATTTTATGGTACCATATTTTCGGTCCGTTACCAACTTCACGTGCCGTAATTTGAGTATTTTCTTATCCGAGAGTTTTCTGAAATTTTGTGAAAAATACAGTAGTACCGTAACCATTTTTACGGTGCCATAATTCCAGTATATTTCTGACCCAAGAATTTTGTGCATATTACGGCACTGCCGTAAGAAATTTCACGCCCGTAATTTGAAACCTGGATTCTACTTATCTGATTAGGTGTTTTCTCGTAGTGATTTTAAGAAACTAGAGCGGCGAAATTTTTTATCTTTGGCACAGTTTGGAAGTACTCATCTTTTTCTATTATTTGGATATTTTTATTGACTTTTAAAGTCCATGGATCATCCTATAACACATAGCATCTTTTGGTAACTGATTAATTTCTACAACAGTTTTTATTGACTAATCTGATTAACACTTTTGCTGCAAGTATTTAAGATGCTTTCATCAGTTGAAATCCTGATCTTTCACTTGAAATAGGAAGTACACATTTTGTTCTATCTTGTGGATTAGTTATTTTCATTAAAACATTTTCTGACAACTCTAGGAAGTATGGCAACTTTTCGAATATGATTAACTTCTGTGTAGTTTTTAATCTAGTAATCTGATTAGCCTTCTTTCTGCTGATACCCTAAATTCCTGACAGATTTTGATCCTTTGATTTTCATACGCCTGGAAAAAACAATCTTTATTCTACCCTTTGGCTTTGTCTATTTTCTTTTTGGATCATTAAATATTATTCTTGGGTATAGCTACTTTTCATAAATGAATAGGCTACACTGCTTTCCATCGACATTAGCAGCTCCTTGTCTTCAGATTTCCACTAGAAACTGCAGCCCAGCCACCACCACAGCATCTGCCTCTGACACCACTATTGCCAGCCGTCGATATTGGATACTACCACTAGCAGACTCTTACTTCTTCTGCTGCCTCTATTTCCATTGATTTTATTTATTGCAGTGGAAACTTCATTAGTGACTCTGATTTTTTTTTTTGTAGTGTTTTTGCACCAGCCGACGACTTTGCTTCCAGGACTGTAGTCTCTAGCAGGCCACTGGAGACTACTCATCATCACTCTATTGTCGGCACCATAATCTACTCCACATCAGCTCTTTCCACCGGCAGCAATTGCCCCAACGCTATTTTTGGTCTGAGCCTTATGTACCTTAAATTGTGCAGGTAAAATTTTAAAAAGACACATTTTTGGACCTAGCAGCAATTGCCCCAACGCTACACCTCAGACGATGATTGAGCTTGCTATATAGTTTTGTGAGCATTGTTTGCACTTTTGATTATTTTGATTTGATATGATTATCTACACTTTTCTTCTCCTAAAATTTCTATTTGATGTGATTATACAGATCTATCACTTTACATCTTTTGACTACATGAGTTTCATGCTTCACACTTTTTGCATTGATTTTGGCATTTTTGATGTTTAAAATTTTTATGACTTGAATCTATGTGATGAGAGGTGTGTGAATTTTTCTATGCACGTCAATATCTGTGTATCTATGTAGGTACATACCATCAAAAACACAAAAAAAAAAGAAATTTTGGATATCCTATTCCTATAAACAAAAGTATGATAGATTTTAACTGAAACAAAGGTGAAACCATGAGATTGAGATTTTGTTTATTATGCAAGTTTCGAAGTTTTATTTGATCAAAGTTGTGAATCTTAAAGATTGATTTCAGAGGATGGTGTATTTATCAAAAATTTTGTGCAAAAAGTTGGTGGAATATTTCATGAGTGATTATATTTTAGAAATTTATTTTTCATAAAAGAGCATATTTTTCATACTTAGCATTGTTCTTTATTCTATTTATTTGCTTGAGGACAAGCAAAGTTTAAGCCATATGTGTTTGATGACACCAAAATTTATAGGAAATTTTGTGTCATTTCATAGATCCTTTTGTGCCATATTCATACTACTTTGCTTATTTTTATGTCCTTTTTATCAAATAATGCAGAATCTATATTCTTTTTTGTTTTTGTTGATTTTCAGGTAAAAAGTGTCATATTTTGATGGAATTTGAAAGATTTGAGCACACCAATGAATTCTAGACATCGAGACGAAGTCGCCCGTCAATTTTCATGCAAACCGGAGCAAGTTTGAAAAATACACCCCGGGTGTAATTTTTATTATGGCCGTAATTTTCTGCCCAGAATTACGGCAGTTCCGTAATATTTTTTTATGGTACCATAATTTTGACCCAGAATTCACAGAAAACTTTACTGAAATTACGGCACTACCACAATAGAAAACACGACCGTAATTCTATTCCTGGCACGCGATTCTTCCGGACTTTTTGAAGCCCAAATCTTGCGCAGACGATTTCTCGAGCTATAGACCACCAAATTGAGATCCGAAAGAAGCTATAAACTCGTCTCAATGAGGAGAAGATGGGGGGAGAAAAAGCCCTAATTTGTATCCACTGTGCAGAGAGAAATCAAGGGAGGCGTCCCTAGGGTCCGGCCTCACGCCGAGAGGCATAGCGGCCACCTCAGGCCGCGATTTTTAGAAGGAAGCTTTGCCTGGAGGAGGAGAGGATACCCAGAAGTTTCAGAGCAAAAGGAGATCAATCGGAGGAAAAATCAATGAAAGAAGAGGCACCTGCACTGTTCACAACCAAAATTACGGCTGTAATTTCCATTACAGCCGTACTGTAAAGTTGAACTTCCCTTTTCCTTTTCGATTTTCATCCTTTGAAATTATGGTTTATAGTAACTCCTTTTCCATGTTTGCTTAGACATCTTTTGGGGCATGGGGGTGAAATCCCTTTTATTTCTAATGATTAGATAATTTTATTTCGTCAGAATAGTTTTATTATGATAATTTTACTTCTGTGACAATTGTCTTTAATTCTCCGAAGTTTTCATATTATCGTGCATGTTTTAGAGTTTTCACAATATGGAATGAAAGGTGATTTGCTTGAGAACTTGGAACCCTAAAATTGAATGCTAGGAACTTACCGTAAGAAATTAGGTCTGTTCTTATTTCTTGATTTTAGAAATATAATTGTCATATTGATAATCTGAATCTAGGATTGAGTTACTATGATAAACGTAGGAGGTATTGCGAGAAATTGAGTACCGGGACGTTGGAGAACTTTAAGTAGAACCTGTGTTGAGATTCGGATGCACGAAAGTGATCCTTGAGTTTCCACTTGAGATAATTGACTTAGAATTCGGATGCACGAAAGTGATCCTTGAGTTCTTTGTTGATGGTTTACTTATTTTCAGCATGGGATAGATCTTGCGCGAAAGCAAGGATCGGTCCCCTGTATGATTGTCTGCACGAAAGTGAGATAATCCCTTTATGAAGTAAATTATATCTTTATCATGATAAAATTAGACTGACGACCTTTTATTCATATCTAGTCATGGAAATTAAGGTGGATGAAACTCTAGTCCCAGTTTTTCTCCTAGATATTTCGTGCACTTTCCTATCGTTTACTTGGATCATAATCGATTGCTTAGCTACTGAGAAAACAACTATTCGATACTTAACAATAAGGTCTCGGTGGTTCAATATCTTTTTTTATTACTTCGAAGCACTTGTGCACTTACGGACACAACACCTGAATATGACCAAATCACAGGGTATCATAGAGCTCCCTTAGCGGCTCTCATCGCAACTCACCGGATGCGGGGATTAGTGGCATTTCGCCACCAGCCATGACAACGTCATTGGCATCCAAATAATATCATCGGGTCATACCCGGCTTGATCTGCTGGACAAGCGTTTGATATGCCTCATCAAAAGTGGTTGCTGCTTTTATCCTCGTAAGGAGATCTCTCTCAACTCTAGAGATCGTGCAGTAGACTAAGGCGTTAAGCCTACTCAGTGCATCTGGCACCACCTTAGCCTTTCCAGGCTTGTGTTCCCACTAGAACTAGAATTCTGCTAAGAATTCCTGCCATTTGGCCTATTTCGCTGACAATTTCTTCTGCGTGGTGAAATAAGTATTCGCCACATTATCGGTTTTCACCACGAAGGCGTTACCCAAGAGATATACTCTCCATGTCCGCAGGCAGTGCACCACTGCTACCATCTCCTTCTCATGCGCAGAGTACCTCGGCTTTGTCTCATTCAGCTTTCGACTCTTGAAAGCTACAGGATGCCCATCCTGTATAAGAATACCACCGATCGCTTGATCCGAAGTGTTAGTGTGAACCTTGAAAGGTTTCCCAAAATCTTATATTTTTAGGATCGATTCAGAAGCAATATGCTCTTTCAAGTCTTGAAAGGCTGACCGACACCGATCATCCCAACCCAGTTAGTATTCTTTTTTAGCAAATTATTGAGGGGCGCAGTTACTCTAGAGCAACCCCAGATGAACTTTTAATAGAAGTTCACCACACCGAGAAAACTATGTAACTCGGTCTGGTTTAAGGGAACTTGTCATTCCATAATGGCTTGGACCTTGCGCTTGTCCATTTGCACCCGGCCATGGCCTACCACATGTCCAAGGAAGGTAATCTCTTCCGACATGAAAGTGCATTTCTCTAACTTTAAGTAAAGTTGGTTTTCCCTCAAAACTTGAAGCACCCTCTTCAAGTATCCCAAGTGCTCCTCAACGCTTGAGGAATGCACAACTATATCATCTAGATATACTACGACAAAGTCATCTAGAAAAGGTGCTAACAGTTGGTTCATTGATGACTCAAAAATTCGTACTAAATTTTATATTAATTATTTAGTCTTTTCAAGTCATATGTATACTCTTTTGCTTATTTTTAAACTTAATTGGTAGATTATTTCAGAATCTACACCTCTTCTTATTTTTCATCATTTTTAGGCAAAAAGAGTTTAATTTCGAAGGATTTGAAGAAATAGAGGCTGGAAATGGAATCAAGATGAAATTTTGAGCTCAGAGGGCAATTTTGGAAGTTTTGGCTTTCACACCCCTATGAAATTTGAACTAAAATTTTCATGGGGGTGTGATTTTTAAAATTAGGGCAAAAATCAGCCCCACAGTCGTCACGCCCGATTCTTCAACCATTTTAAGCCCAATTTTTGCGACATCAAATTAGACAAATCTGAGCCCTAATCGAAAAATTCTAAAATTACAGAGTTGTTCTATAATTGAGAAGAGGATTTGAAGTTCAGGATCGTCCGGTTTCGTGAAGAATCAAAGGAGAAATCAAGAAGGGCACCGCTAGGGCTCAGCCTCTCACCGAGAGGCGTAGAGGCCATCTCTAGGGACAATGTTTTAGGAGAGCTTCGTCTAGAGGAGGAGAAGACAAACCAGAAATTTTAGATCAAAAAGAGTTTGATCGGAAGAGAAATTAGAGAAAGAAATTTGCAGCTGGAGAGGAGCTCGCGAGTTACTATAGTAGTACTATAGAAGTACTGTAGCAGCCGAAAAAAATCACAGGGCTGTAAAAATTGAACTAAAATTTTCACACCCCTGTGAAATCAGTAAAAATTTCTTATTCTTCCTCTATCAAATTCTGATTATTTAAGATAAATTTTTATTGTGTTTTCAACTCTATGGTAGCGTAATCTTTTCTTCGGGACTTAGGGAGTAATCCCTTTTTAATTCTGTAATGACTGGTTGATTTTTAATCTATTAGTTTATTCTTTGAATGATAATTTTGTCTCTATGATTTATTTGCTTTGAAATTATTATTTGCTTATTTTAGGGTTTGTAATATGAACTGAGATGTGATTTACAAACCTAGAACCCTTAGAATAGATCTAGAAACCTAGACTATGAGAGTAGCTAAGTCCTAGAACCCTAATTTATGATGCTTATTGATGACACAAAAATTCATAGTATATTTTATGTCATTTGATAGGTCTTTTTGGGTTATATTCATGCTCTTTTGCTTATTTTCATGCCTTATTTATCAAATATTGTGGAATCTATACTTTTTCTATTTTTTTTATCATTTTCAGGTAAAAAGGCATCAATTTAAGGCGTTTCCAAGCAATTCAAGTGCATAGACAAATTCTCATCATCAAGAGAAGATTACATGTCAAATTTCACGCAAATTGGAGCTTCAAACCGAATTACGGCAGGACCGTAATCATTATTACGGTATCGTGGTTTTACTAAACCTATAGAATAAACCACAGCACTGCCGTAATTAATATTACAGGCCGTAATTTTGGTCGATTTCTGTCTAGAAAGATATGCATATATTATGGCACTACCATAATGAATATTACGGTACCGTAATTTGGGGTGATTTCTTTCTAGAAAGTTTTGTGCGGTCATGGTACAGCCGTGGTTGTTTTTACGGCACGTAATTATTCCAGAATTTTGACCAGAACACATTACAGCACTTCCGTAATGGAAATTACGGCTGTAATTGTATCCCAGACAGCCGATTTACCTGGTCATATTGAAGCCCGATTTTTGCGCGAATGATTGCGAATGATTTAGACCACCAATTCAAGATCCATAAAAAGGAGAATACTCATCAGAACAAGGGGAATATTAGTGCACTGAAAGCCCCAATTTTTTATAAGCATTTCAGAGAGAAATCACCATCTCCACCACTGCCCTAGGTTTCACCGCTGCGAAGTGTATAGAGCATCTCCGGTAGTGAAATTTGAAGGGAAGCTACACCTGAGGGAGGAGAACATATACCATAAGTTTCAGATTGAAAAGGGACTGATCGAAGGAGAAATCAACGAAAGAGACGACGCCGGCACTGTTCACACAGGAATCACGGGCTGTAATGGAAATTACAGCCCTATGTTTAGTAAAATTTCCCTTCTTCTCAATTTCTGATTGTTCTAAACTATGGCTTATTATAATTTCTTCATCATGCTAGCTTAAACACTTTTTGGTACAGAGGGTGTAATCCCCTTAATTTCATAATGACTAGATGATCTTGTTTCGTCAGAATACTTTTGTTATAATAATTCTACTTAAGTGATGATTGTCTTTAATCTCTTCTAGTTTCATATTGTCAACATATATTGGAGTTTTTGTGATATGGACTGAAAAGTGACTTGCAAAACTTAGAACCCTAGAATTGTGATTTAGGAACTCATTGTAAGAAATTAGGTTTGTTTTTGTTTCTAGATTTTAGTAGTTTATTGACTTGTTGATAATTTGACCTAGGAGACATTAATGAGTTAAACATAAAGATATTGCAAGAAATTAAATATCGGATCGTTGGAGAACCTTAAGTAGAGCCTGTGAAACTAACGTATGAAAATATTTAGTTTTCATTTGAGATGATTGATATAAAGATTGGATGCATGAAAGTGATCTAAAATCTTCTTGTCAAGATTTACTTATCTTTAGCATTGAATAAATCTTGTGCGAAAGTGAGGATTGGTTCTTTGTAAATTATCTGTGCGAAAGTGAGATGATTTATTTATAAAGTAAATTATATTTTTATCATAATAAGAATAAACTGACGATCATTTAATTATATCTAGTCATTGAAATTAAGGTGGAAGAAACCCTAGTCCCAGCTTTTCTCTCTGATATTTCATGCGATTTTCGTTTGCTGCTTATATCGTATTCGATTGCCTAGCTAGTAAAAAATTAATTTTTTGATACTTAACAAACGAGTTCTCTGTGGTTCGATATCTTTTTATTACTTCGAATATCCGTGCACTTGCGGACACAACAAGTTTTTGGCGTCATTGCCGATGACCTTGGTTTTTGTTAATATTGAAGAAATTGATAGTATTACTAGACTAGGCTTGTTTTATTTTCTGCTTTTGTTTCTTTTCTTTAGGAATCGTCAGAAGCTGAGATTAATTTTGCATTCTGTACTTTTTTGCATATTTTGAGTTATTTGATCTATCTACTTGTGCATGCGCATAAATCTTAGATCAGGACCTCTAATTCCCTTAGACCCTGAGATTAACAAAACTCTTAGACTGCGTAGGAAACTCAGATTTGAGGAAAGGCCGGGAGAAAAAGTGGTCATGGCAGAAAGGAGATCACTTAGGGACTATGCAGCCCCTAATCCACAGGCGATACACTCTAGTGTTGCTAGACCAGTTATAGGGGCTAATAACTTTGAAATCAAGCCTGCTTTCCTATCTATGATCCAACAAAATCCGTTTGGAGGAACTCTACTCGAAGATCCTAATCAACATCTTGCTTTATTTCTTGAATTATGTGATACAATTAAAATTAATAGTGTTTGCAGTGATGCATTAAAGCTTAGACTATTTCCTTTTTCTCTCAATGACCGAGCTCGCTATTGGCTTCAATCTCAACCTACCTGTACCTTTACTACATGGGATCAACTGTCTAATGCTTTCTTGATGAAGTACTTTCCACCCAGCAAGACAATCCAGTTGAGGAACCAAATTACAAGCTTTGCACAACAAGATGGTGAGTCCTTTAGTGAGGCATGGGAGCGTTTCAACGAATTACAATGGAAGTGTCCTCACCATGGCCTTGAAAAATGAGTTTTAATACATACTTTTTATAATGGTTTACTTTATAATACCCGTCTAACTATTGATGTTGCTGCAGGAGGAGCCCTTATGAGCAAGACTATTGAAGATGTTTTCACTATGCTTGAGGAGATGGCTTTGAATCACAACCAATGGACCACTGAGAGAGGAGTGATATATCGTCTGCCACATGGTAAGAATGAAAATGATAACTAGCATGCCTTGGCTGAAAAGGTAGATTCTTTGAGCAATAGATTTGATTCGTTTCAAATGCAAACTGTTGTAGTTTCATCTTCTGCTATATGTGATATTTGTGGTAATCATGGACACTATACTGAGGAGTGCAAGGTAATTACTGATCAAGGTTTAGAACAAGTTAATGCAGTAGGAGGGTACAATCAAAGTAGAAATAATGACCCCCTATTCTAATACTTATAACCCTGGATGGACAAATCACTCAAACCTATCATGGAAGAGTAATCAGAGAACATAATTAGATTCTAGACCTCAATTTCAATCTAGGAATTCCAATCCTAATCCACCTAAGTCTAGTTTAGAGGTGATGTTTAAGAAATTTATGAGCACCCAGATGAAACAAAATGAAGATGTGAATGAAACTCTCAAATAAATCAATTCTAGGATGGATAGTATGAACTCTAGGATGGATAACATGAGTGCCCACACCAAAATGTTAGAAAATCAAATAGCACAACAAGCTAGCACTTCTTATAGACCCCAAGGGAAATTACCTGCTAAACCTGAACCAAACCCTAGGGAACATTGTAGTGCTATAATTACTAGGAGTGGGAGGCAATTAGATGAACCTAGAGGGAGATTTGAGGATAATGAAGAAGAGCCTGAGATTGAACATACCAGTGAACCAGTTTTAGAAAATCCCCCTGTACATGAGCAGTCCCATACTAGTTCGCCACCTCACTAGGGCGATGAACCTAAAGGTGATGAGCCATGTCAGCCAGATATTCCTATGCCTTGTTCACCTGCACCTTATAGGTCACCTATACCTTTTCCCCAAAGACTAGTCCAAGCTAAGTTAGATAAGCAATTTGGGAAATTTCTTGATGTCTTAAAAATGCTTTATATTAACATTCCATTTACTGAAGCTTTATCTCAAATGTCCACATATGCTAAGTTTTTAAAAGACATTTGACAAATAAAAGAAATATAGAGGACTATGGCACTTGGCATTAATTGAGGAGTGTAATGCTATCATCCAAACCAAGTTGCCACCAAAATTAAAAGATCCGAGTAGTTTCTCTATTCCTTGTTCAATTGGGAGTATGGTTTTTGACAGAGCCTTATGTGATTTAGGTGCTAGTGTAAGCCTAATGTCTTTATCTATTTGTAGGAAATTGGACATAGGAGAGCTTAAATCAACTTCAATATCTTTGCAGCTCGCTGATTCATTGGTTAAGTATCCTGTTGGAATTTTAGAAAATGTTCCAATCAAAGTAGGTAAGTATTTTGTTCCAGCAGATTTTGTAGTGTTAGAAATGGAGGAAAGTTCTAAAAATCCAATTATCCTTGGTAGACCATTTTTAGCCATAGCAGGGGCGGTCATTGATGTTCAGAAAGGAAAACTCATACTAAATATTGGTGAAAACATAATTGAGTTGAGTTGGCAGCTTCATTGAAAAAACCATCATATTCTCTTGAGTGTAGTATTAATGTAGTTGATAATGTCATTAATGATTTGCATAAGTTATTTGATGAACCTGCTAATTTTGAAAGTGACAATTCTCTTGAGTGTGTGATTAAAATTTTTTAGTAAAAGGCTTATTTAATTTCAGAAAAGAAAAGAAAGAAGAGACAGAAAAGAAAAGAAAGATTGAAGCTGCTTAACAAAGGAAGAAATTTCTTAAGCAAAATTGGACACTGTTTCCTGAATGAGCCTTATGTATTCAGAAGTTCTAAACAGAAAAAAGAAAAATTAGAATGGCGACCGAAGAAACCACGATCAAATCTGAGTGCAGAACAGTCAAGCTAATGACTTTTAAATTAGCGCTTCTTGGGAGGCAACCCAAGCACTTTTACCTTAAATAAGTTTCTATTATATTAGTTTGTTTTGTTTTTTTTAGAATTAATTTTTCTCTTCTTTTTGCAAGAAAAATTGGATTTTGAGGCCTTTACAGCACTACCGTAAGGATTTTCACGGGCCGTAATCTTGGTCCGTTTTCATCCAGAAACTTTTGAAACTTTTACGGCACTACCATAAAGATTTTCACGGGCCATAATTTCGTGTGATTTTCGACGAGAAAGTTTCCGTGATTTGGTTCGTATTACGGTAGTACTGTAAATATTTTCGTAGGCTATAATTTTGTGTTGATTTTCGTATATGGATATTTCAAAAAATCTCTTTTCATTTTTACGACACTGCTGTAGTGCATTTCACGGTGCCGTAATTACGATCGATTTTTGACCCAAGAGTTTTGAGCGTTTTACGGCACTGCCGTAATCATTTGTACGGTACCGTAATTCTAGCCAATTTTTAACCCAAGAGTTTTGAGATGTTTACGGCAGAGCCGTAAAGATATTACAGCCCGTGTTTTTCGAACTGCTTGAATTACGGCACCATTGTAAGAGAAATTACGGCTGTAATTCTATCGGTCCTACATGATTTCTCTGCCGTATTTCTAGGGTTTCTACCGTGTTTTAGGGTTTTCACACTCGTTCTTGCACCGATTTTGAGTTTCCGACCTTCCCTCACCTTCAGGACTCGCCAATGACACTTTCCAACCAGCTCCAACTGTCGATTTGGTAACCTCGAGCCCGATCTGTTCGATTTAGTGAGTTCAGGCATGATTTCTGCCCCTTTCTCATTTTCTTCCGATTCTTTGTCGAATCTTGAAATTTCTGCTTGCATTTGTTTCTTTGATCACCGGCGAACCTTCCTAGAGCAATTGCCGACGATTTTGACTGATTTTGGAATGATTTTGAGCCTTGAATGAGCTCAAGTTGCCGCCCTGTTCTGCCCTTCTCAATTTTTACTGATTTAAGCTTCGTTAGACCTATTTGTTTCTTCCTAGGTTCTTGCCAGAGGTAGAAGAAAGTTCCTAAAGCATTTGAAGCCTTGATTCCAGCGTAGAAGTTCAAATTTGGGAAGCTTCATTCAGAATCTGCATAACTCTATTTGTTTGGTAGAGCTTACTTCCTATTCCAGCTTTTTTGAAGTGATTCATTAGGGTTATTATTTGAGATGGCACCAAGGACCAAATCTGTGGTTTCAAAGAAGAAAGGAAAGGCCCCTGCTGAATCTTCAACACCTCCCAATCCCTATGGTATAATATTTAGGGATGATATTCAAGAAGCAAGATACAATCAATTGGTACCCAGGAGAGTGTAAACACCAAGTATCTAGATTGGCATATGTTGGAGGCACTAGGGCTATATGAAGATGTTTTCTAGATGTTCGATCAGATAAGAGCAAAGAAATTCTTCCAGATGATGCCTCAGACTTACTTGCCTTTGGTGCTAGAGTTTCTTAGTAGCATGGACATGGAGCTACACGAGTTCACCGATAAACATGCTGAAGGTGAGATCACCTTTCGCATGGCTAACATAGAGAGGAGTTTCACTTTGAGAGACATCATAGCCATCTTCCATCTAGCATCTGGAGGGCACAATTGTGTATCACTTGGCTTCATCGAGAGCATGCTTTGGAACCAAATTTCTTCAGAGACCCACTTTTCAGCAATAGCAGCCAGAGCTTCTAAAATCACCAACCCTTGTATCAAGTATGCACATAGAGTTTTAGCTCACACATTGTTTGGGCGTGGTGACAGTGATGGCATGGTACGCCAGACTGAGCTTTTCTTTTTGTGGAGTATGTTGCATGGATATCCAGTGGATGTTGCCTTTTTCTTAATCAAGCACATGGACAAGGTGGCAAGGGCAAAGAAAGGGGGCTATTGTGATAGGAGGTTTCATTACCCCTATAGCTCTATTTCTAAATGTTGAGCCTTATGGAGTTGAGGTGGCCAGGGGCAATGCAAGATTAGATATTGAGTCATGTACAGCCATGAAAATGATTGTCAGAGTAGGTGATACTTTTGTTTGGTTCTTGGACCAGGGGCTCCTATGTTGCCCTTGCCCAACACTGAGAAGACTACTGTTAAGAATCAAGCAAATTGGAAACTGTCTCCTAGTGATGCTGCTTTTGCTATGCCACCTCCCTTAGACACCGTACCGCCACCACCCACCTGGGGTGGTAGAGATGACCCATTCGATATGGGTATGGATCCACCATCTCATGGAGTTGCAGAGTCACCTTCACACCGAGCTTTAGGTTCCTCACGCCGTGCTACTGAGAGAGGATGGGCCAGTGCCTTTGACCCCAGTTTCCAGTCTCTCTCTACTGAGGTGTACCGTCTGGGTCACCTCATGGAAAGAATGCTTGATTCCATGGGGAGAATGTCTGACTCCATGGAGCATATTCACCAAGATGTGGAGGAGCTTGGCAACTACATGGAGGAGATGGGGAATATCCTCTATGACCATTTCGGTTTCGAGGACAGTAGGAGAGGTGGAGATTATGGAGGAGATTATGATGGAGGCCAGGGAGGACAGCACGATGATCCTATGGATGCAGCCCCTGAAGACACTAAAGAGATTGAATCTAATGATGATCATTAAAGCTCTGTGAGTATCTTTTTCCCTACCTATTCCTTATTTATCTTATTTTGCTATTGATGTTTCATGATTTTATAGGGAAGGATGACTTGGATTGGTCAAACTTCTTGTGTCTGCTGCTATATACTGCTTGTCATGACTCTCTGAATTTTAAAATTCGATTTGGTTGTATCACTATGAATCTAAATTTGTTATTGTGATATTGAGTTCGATTGGGTTGTACTATATTTGATATTCTGTTGATATTGAGCACCTTGTGTGGGTGCGTTCTAATGCATGATTGTATAAATTTGTTTCTGAATGGATATATGCAAATTTTCTCTTATTATGGTTTTATGCTATAATGTTGAAGTGTGGTCCATTTCTAAAAATTCTATTGACAATATGATTTTCTTGATGATAAATTTGTCAAATGCCTGTGATTAGGGATAGACCTATTGTGATGAATTTATTTCTTTAGTATATGTCTGTCTATTGGAATTTTTCATTGATTCATGCATAATATTTTGGGTAGATATATTGTTTGATGAATATGATCTAAAAGTGAAGCTACTTCTTTAAATAAAACAAGCATATGAGTATGATTTTTGAATTGATATCAATTGATTAACTTAGTTGATGTTCAATCTATTTGCTATTTGTTGAGAAGAAAGATTCCATGATCCAATATTAAGAGAGGTGACTCCCTTACATGGCACTGCGAAAAATTGGCAGTGGTACCAAAGACATGGGTTGAAGTCAAAATAAAAATTTATGAATAACTCCTCGTCTTAGCACCATGTTGATTTGCGGTGGAACCAAAGTTAAGAGTTGAAATCCAAACAGAAAAAAAAAGTATGTATCTTTGTGGGTACATGCCATGGAGAGAAATCGTTTTACATTAACTCCACTATCTCGTGTAAGATTCTTCCTACCCAAGAGATATGAGTTCTATTGCATTGGTTATGTCATCATTGTACTTTAAATTCGTCACCAGAAAAAAAGGTCGTAATCGAATTAGAGAATGTGAATGATACAAAAAAAATGGAGAAACTTAAAAATTATGAGTGGAAAAAGATCTTGGATATCCTATTCCTGTAAACGAAAGTATGATGGGTTTGAACTAAAACTAGGTGAAGTCTTGAGATTGAAATTCAATTTATTATACAAGTTGCAAAATTTTATTTGATTAAGTTGTAGATCTTGAGGATTGAATTCAAAAGATGATATGTTTATTTGAAATTCTATATAGCATTTGGTGAGACTTTTCATTAGTGACTATATTTTAGAAATTCATTCTTCATAACAAAGTTTAATTCTTTTAATCAGTTTTTGATTTTGCTTGAAGACAAACAAAGTTTGAGCCTTATGAATTTGATGACACAAAAATTCATACTATATTTTATGACATTTGATAGGTCTTTTCGTGTCATATTCATGCTCTTTTGCTTATTTTCATGCCTTATTTATCAAATATTTTTGAATCTACACTTTTTCTCGTTTTTTATTATTTTCAGGTAAAAATGCATCATTTTAAGGCATTTTCAAGCAATTCAAGTGCATAGGTAAATTCCCATCATCAAGAGAAGATTACATGTCAAATTTTATGCAAATCGGAGCTTCAGACCAAATTACGGTAGGACCGTAATCATTATTACGATATCGTGGTTTTACTGAACCTACAGAATAAACCACAGCACTATCATAATTAATATTATAGGCCATAATTTTGGTCGATTTCTATCTAGAAAGATTTGTAGAAATTACGGCACTGCCGTAACGAATATTACGGTACCGTAATTTGGGGAGATTTCTTTCTAGAAGGTTTTGTGCAATCATGGTACTGTCGTGGTTATTTTTACGGCATGTAATTATTCCAGAATTTTGACCAGAACACATTACGGCACTGCCGTAATGGAAATTACGGCCGTAATTGTATCCCAGATAGCCGATTTACCTGGTCATATTGAAGCCCGATTTTTACGTGGATGATTGCAGATGATTTAGACCACCAATTCAAGATCCATAAAAAGGGGAATACTCATCGGAACAAGGGGAAGGTTAGCGCACTAAAAGCCCCAATTTCTTATTAGCGTTTTTGAGAGAGATCATCATCTCCACCACCACCCTAGGTTTCACCGCCGCGAAGTGTACAGAGCATCTCCAGTAGTAACATTTGAAGGGAAGCTACGCCTGAGGGAGGAGAACATACACCAGAAGTTTCAGAGTGAAAAGGGACCGATCGAAGGAGAAATCAACGAAAGAGACGACGCCGGCACTGTTCACACAGGAATCACGGGCTGTAATGGAAATTACAGCCCTGTGTTTAGTAAAATTTCCCTTCTTCTCAATTTTTGATTGTTCTAAACTATGGCTTATTATAATTTCTTCATCATGCTAGCTTAAACACTTTTTGGTACAGAGGGTGTAATCCCCTTAATTTCATAATGACTAGCTGATCTTATTTCGTCAGAATACTTTTGTTATAATAATTCTACTTAAGTGATGATTGTCTTTAATCTCTTCTAGTTTTATATTGTCAACATATATTGGAGTTTTTGTGATATGGACTGAAAAGTGACTTGCAAAACTTAGAACCCTAGAATTGTGATTTATGAACTCATCGTAAGAAATTAGGTTTGTTCATGTTTCTCGATTTTAGTAGTTTATTGACTTGTTGATAATTGGACCTAGGAGACATTAATGAGTTAAACATGAAGATATTGTAAGAAATTAAATATCGGATCATTGAAGAACCTTAAGTAGAGCCTGTGAAACTAAAGTATAAAAATATTTAGTTTTCATTTGAGATGATTGACATAAAGATTGGAAGCATGAAAGTGATGTTAAATCTTCTTGTCAATGATTTACTTATCTTTAGCATTGAATAAATCTTGTGCGAAAGTGAGGATTGGTTCTTTGGAAATTATCTACGCAAAAGTGAGATGATTTCTATATAAAGTAAATTATATCTTTATCATAACAAGAATAAACTAACGATCATTTAATTATATCTAGTTATTGAAATTAAGGTGGAAGAAACCCTAGTCCCAGCTTTTCTCTCTGATATTTCGTCGTTTGTTGCTTATATCATATTCGATTGCCTAGCTAGTAAGAAATTAATTATTTGGTACTTAACAAACAAGGTCTCTGTGGTTCGATATCTTTTTATTACTCTCGGGTATCCGTGCACTTGCGGACACAACACTTATTTTACATGTGAGTACTGATTCCATTGTTCAGACATGATAATATGGGCCGAGAGGTGATTTTGATTGTTAGAGCACCTTAGGTAAAACCTGTAAAATTAAGATACGAGAGTAGTTAATTTTACTTGATATTTTGACTTTAGAAATTAAATTTATGAAAGTAGATTTAATGATTTAGTTTGGTTTACTTTTATTAAACATTGAGTAGTAAGTCACGAGAGTGAAGACTTGTTCAGTGTAAATTGGATGTCCGAGATGAGACAATTTCTTTTAAGTAAATTTTATCTTTATCGTCATTTGAATAACTGATAAACACTTTATTATATCTAGTTATGAGAATTAAAAAGTGATAAAACCTTAGTCCCAGTTTTCTCTCTCCGATTTTCGATGACAGATTTTGTTATTTCGCTATTTCGTTTTTTCTTTATACCCATCATGCATTGATCGCTTAGCTACTAAGAATTCAATTATTTGGTACTGAACATGTAGGTCTTTGTGGGTTCGATATCTTTTTATTACTTCGACGTCTTCATGCACTTGCGAACACATCAAGTTTTTGGCACTGTTGCCGAAGACCTTTGTTTTGTTAATATCAAAATAGTTGTTAGTATTACTAGACTAAGTTTTATTTGTTTTTAGTTTTGACATTATTTTCTGTTTTTGCAGGTTTTGAATTTTCACAAGCTGTGACGAAAATTCATAGGGCTATGATTTCTACAATTTCTAAATTTTTACATTATTTTTGCTTTATTTGCATTTTTCTGATAGTTTTTGCTATTCTGTGAAAGATTTAAAAAAATTTTAAAAATCTGCAAATTTCAGAAGCTACGAGAATATACGAAATTTTTTTTTACAGATTTTCACACCCCTATGAAAAATGAACTAAAATTTTCACGGGGTTGTGAAACTATGCACTATTTCAATTTTTAGGGTTTTCTAGGGTTTCTAATACAAAAACAAAATCTGAAAAAAAATCACCAAAAAATTTTAAAAAATATTTATGATCGATTGGTGTTGAAAAATCTGCATTCTGAGACTTTTTATTTTTTTTGTGTTTTTCATCACACCCCCATGAAAATTTTCACAGGGCTGTGATTTCTAAAGTTGAGTATTCTTTCTGTTCTGTTCTAAAAATTCTGAGTTCATACGATTCTCTTTTTGTTTATGCACAGGACTCTAAGATCTTGACAGTTTTTATTTCTTATGGACTCTGAAATCACAAATCTTTTAAGTTGTGTAGAAAAGCTCTTATTTGAGGAGATGTCTTTTAATCACAACTCGTGGGCAACTGAAATAGGTGAGGTATACATACCACAAGGTAAGTATAAAAATGACTTATGGAGTACTCTTGCGGAAAGTGTAAATTCTTTGGCTTATAAAATAGACACTTTTAATATGCACCCTGTTATAACATCTTCTATTACATGTGATATTTGTAGATGTTTTGATCATTATACTTCTGTTTGCCAATTAGGAATTCCTCCAAGTCCTAATTCACAATGGTACCAAGATGATCAATATAATTCTAGATGGGAAAATCACCGAACTTCTTTTAAGGATTGCTCAAACCTTATTTCTGAACCATACTCTAGGAACACCAACCCTAATCCACCTCCACCTAAATCTAGTTTAGAGATAATGTTTGAAGAGTTCATGATGTTGGTGTATATGCCCTGAGACCTATATTTGGTCCACCTATGTACTACTTAACTTGGTATTTATATCAATCTGGCATTGTCATTATCATTGTTTGCCTACATCTGCGATTGTGTACTTACATGATAATGTCCCTGGAGACAGATTGGATCTGTGCTCAAATTATTGTCCCCAGTCGATGTACCTTAGTGGATATGGGATAGCTATGGTATTTTTGAGACTGGTATATAGGCTGGTTAGGCATGAGGTGCTAACGCAGACATATGGGTATATCAGTGGTGGATATACTGGACTGACCCGCTGTGAGGCAATGACTTAGTGTCATGAGTTATCTTCACAAGTGATAGGAGATGCATTGATCCTTAGACTTGAGGTCATTGACTCTTCTATATAGTTAGGGACATACTTTGATGCGACCTAACACCTCACCGTGATTGGGAGGTTATAACGGTTATCATTGAGTATGTCACGACCCATATTAGAAGATCAATGTACAAACAAAGGATTTGCCCCTTCCTAAGGGAAGCATGATATCCATGGAGCTCCTCTATGGTCTATGACTGAAAGTGTATGGTCATACCCAGGTGAAGACCAGATTTAGTCATAGCCATGTGATTGGGTGAAAACAAGTGATGACACACTTGTCCAATCGGATATCAGTTCGGCAAAGGGACTACAATGTATCTGTACCTAGTCGCGATGATAGGGATGTCGATGTCGATATCCATTCCGATGACTTGGGTAGCAGCGATGCACTGCTAGGTGCCACTCACTGCTTGTGGTGACCTTTGGTCAGCACTGCCAACGTTAAAGTGACCTACAGGGTCACACACCAAGATACTTGAGTTCTCGTATTGATCGGAAAGCCTTATGATCGAGTTATTGGATAACTCGGATCTATTTTGGAGATTTCATCGGCGCCAATGGGCCTGATGAGGTGGAAGAAACTTATTGGAGCCAACTTCCATTTTTGGCATGTTGACCAATTTAATCATGGTTAGCCTCATTTAACCTTAGGTTAAGTTGGATTGGATCCAATGGCTTGGTTAACATGCATAATAGACTTTGGGCTAGGCCCATTGCTAAATTGGACTTGCTAATAAGTTTTCATGAAGAGGAAGTAGCCCAAAAGGGTATAATGGGGAGAAAACTCACCCCATTGGCGCCTAGGGGCATAATGGGGTGAGGGAGGCGCCTTTGCTTCATTTGGAAGTAAAGGGCGCCTAGCCCCTTCATCATTTGATGGAAAACATGCCTCTAAGGCATGTCTTGGGCTGATATGGCTGGTAGGCATTTATGGATAGGTTGAATAAAGTTTTTGGTAAAGTCTTGGAGACTTTCCTTACATCAAACTTTCTCATCCTAGCCACCCACTTGTCATCATCCTAGCCATTGCCCAAACTGCCTCTAGCCCTATAAATAAGACCCCTTGCCGCCCCTCTCTTGTTGCACTAATCCTTGGAGGCGTGGAGCACAAAAGGGGCGAGAGCACAAGGGTGGCGCAACCCTTCTCTTCCATAGCTGCAAGCTTCATCTTGTCTTCCTCCCTTGGCGCAAGTAAAAGGAAGGCTTGGCAGCATCTTCTTCATCTCCATCCTCCCTCTTCTATTGGCGCAACCTCTCTTGAAGTTGGCGCAAGGCACAGGCTTGGATCTTCTTCCCAAGGATAGCACCAAGCGTGGAAGAAGAGAGCTCAAGGCATCCGTGTGTGTGAGACTGCAAAAGGCGAACGCTTGGGCGCCTACCTCGACATCGGCTTCTCTCATTGCTTTGAGGTACTTTCTATCACATTGTGTCAATCCCCTCGCATGACGATCTTCATGGGTTTTTTGGATTGGCCTATTTCGGGGATATTGATTCCGCTGTGTATGTATTCTGATGCGAAAATTTGTAAAATATCCTTGGGGTTTCCCAACACATGAAACACAGCGACAAGGCACATGAGACCCTTAAGCAAATAAATTCTAGGATGGATAATATGAGTGCTCATACTAAAATGTTAGAAACCCAAATAGCACAACAAGATAGTTTTCCTGAATTTGATTTGGAAACTGAAGAAATTGATTCAAACCAATCACTCTCGGATTCTAGTGATGATTATGAAATTAACACTTTTGATGATAAATTGTTTGTGGAAAGGCACGAGGAAACTAATTTTGAAAAGTCTCACTTTGATTTTTGTGTTAATTCTGAAATTGATTCTTTTACTGATAAATTGTTTGTGGTTAAATCTAATGAAAATCATGAGGAAATTGATTTAAAAAAGTCTCACTCTGATTTTGGTGATAATTCTAAAATTAATTCTTTTGATAAATTATTTGATGATGGGCAAGAGGAACTTGAAAAAGATCTGAAAATTACTAACATTGATGAATCTGACTCTGATGTTTTGCCCATATCTACTGTTTACCCTTCTGATTCATTATTTGAAATATTTGCAGAAAAACTAGAAGAATTATGCATTGTTGAGAAATCGAATGTTGAGAAATCTTTTGATCGAAGTCCTACTCTTATTGCAATTGAAGATATAAATTTAAATAAAGGACTAACGATTTTACTTTCTGATAAATATAGAAAGATCATTAAATATCCTTTGAGTGGAATTAAAAATTTTGATTTTCATTTTTGCTTACTTATGAAAGCCATTGCGATTGTATTTTACATGAAATTTTGGATGTTTGCTTTAGTGGCTAAACTTTTAGGACAGTAAAAAGGCAGAAAGTTGTATGCTATTTACTACAGTACTGATCCACCTGCTTCGCCATGATATGTGTGCTTTGATCAAGCTAGTGACCTAAAAATTAGCGCTTCTTGGGAGACAATCCAAGCACTATTTTTTTGTTCTTCATTATTTATTATTTACATTATTATTTTATTAAAAAAAATTCTGCTTCCTACTTCTTGCTTCCTGCTTCCTGTCTTCTGCTTGCTCCTATTACTAATCTGATTAAATGTGTTTTCGCAAGTATTTTAAGAAAATGGAGCAGCAAAACACTTGATCTCGAGCACGAATAGGAAAAACTCATCTTTCACTACTATCTGGATAACTTGATTAAATTTAAATGTCCATGGATCATCCTACAACACATAGCATCTTATGATGACTGATTAACTCCTGCAATGTTTTTATATACTAATCTGATTAGCATTTTTGTTATAGGTATTTAAGGTGCTTTAATGAGTTATAACCCTGATCTTTCACACGAATATGACAAACATATTTCGTTCTATCTCCTGGATTAGTTGGTTCCATTGAAGGATCTTTTGTTCATCCTAGGAGGCACTGCAACTTTTGAAGTCTGATAAATTTCTATGATGTTTTAATTTAGTGATCTAATTAGCCCTCTTGTTGCATATGCCCTACATGCCTGACAGATAATGACCCTCTATTTTTCATGCGCCTAAAAAGAACAACTATTATTTTACTATTTGGTTTTATCGCTTTTCTTTGTGGATCATTAAATCTTACTCCTTGGCATAGCTACTTATCGCAAATGAATCAGCGGCAGCTTTGCTTTCAATGCTTTGTCTTCAACCAGCTGCTGCCTCTTTTTCATTCTAGCCAAAGGAATCTTCAGCTGCAACTCCCCTCTTCCAACCGGCAATTTGATACACCGCAAGAAACTTCATCTTACACATCTTTGGCCAGTCGCCATCTCTTCTGTTTCAGAACTCCGACGAAAAAATGCTGCTGCGTCTTCAGCAACTGCTCACTGACTTTCCCTTGTCAGTGATTTTGCCCTCTGCAACCACTCTTCTCCAGCATCACCATCCGGCAGGCAGCATCTTCAGCCGTAGCAACCCTGCTCCATCTCCAAGCAGCTTCTTCTCGCACGAATAGCTGCTTAGCTTTTCATCCACCACCGCTAGCAACCTCTTCCAAGCCAAGCTCATCTCATTGCCAGCTAGAGTCTGCTTCATCTGAAGCAGCCACTGACAGTAGCTTTGCTTTATTTACAGCCGGTAATTTATTTGCAGCCACCACCGTCCCTGTTTCAGCCATCAGTAGCATCTCTGTTCCTACAACTTCATCTTTCAGCAATTGATAGCTTCTTCAACAGATGGCTGCCTTCTCTTCTTCAGCAGATCAGCAACTGAGTCAACAGCAATTCTGTTTCCAGCCGCCGCACCCAGCTGCCATCAGCCTCGATCAGCAACCGCAGCTGAAGGCTTCCACCGCCGCTCGCCACAAGCAGCTGTAACTAGCAATAGTATCTGCGATTTCCCCCTGCCAGGAGCTTCTTCTCCAGCTGATAGCCTCCTCGGCAGCCATTTTTGTAGTTTCCCCATATTCTTCAGCAGCCGTCGACACTAATTTCATCCGGCCACCATGCGACAACAGCAACTAGCAGTACGCTTCCTTCCAGTCAGAGAAATCTTCAATGGCAATCTCTGTTTCTGTTGGAGACATATTTTCACCAGCTAGCATCTTCTTCTCTGGCAGATCAGCAGGTCCGTCCAACCAGCAGCTTCCATCTGCAGATCTGTTGCTAGCATCTCATCCTCCAGCCACTTCATCCCAGCACTCTATTTCTAGCCAGCTAAGTTAGCCGACAGCTCATTTTTCCAACTAGCAGAATCTTGATCTCTAGCTGGCAGTGAATTTTCAGAGGCTATGACTGTAGCATCTTTGTTCACGGTGACAACGTGATTTTTGGCAACTTTAGCACTAGTTGGCAACTCCACAGTAGCCCGATCTGTTGAGCACTGCCATCTCTATTTTAGTCAGCATTGCCACTATGCAGTATCTACCACCACCTCTGCTTCTTGCCACTTGCACTGCCGTGCAACATCATCTCTCGCCGCCCACCAGCCGACAACTTCGCCTCCAGGTCCGTAGTCTCCAGCAAGCCACTAGAGACTACTCATTTTCACTCTGCTGTCAGTAACTCAACTAGCAGCTTCCTTCCAACTAGCACTCTATTTCATGTTCTTCCAGTCTGCCGCCTTTGTTCTTCTACCGACACCCACCTTAGACCTCCAGCAACATCTCTGATGCTCTTTGAGAAAAAAAATATTTTTTTAAGATAAAATACTATTTTTGGGCTGAGCCTTATGTATCTAAGAATATTGCACAAGTAAAATTTTCAAAAGGTGCATCTTTGAGGAGGAGATGGCCAACATTCTTTATCACGCCTCTTCCAATGGTGGACACACTAGCACCCAGAACACCATATAAACTGGATTTAGCAGCACCTGGCCCGACGACACACCCTAGATGACGATGATAGCGATTGAGTTCGCTATGCTATTATTGGGTGAGCATCACTATTTATACTTTCTTAAGACCTGATTCGATACAGTTGTATTATTGCTGCTTGATTATTCAATATGCTTGCATGAGTTCACGGTTTAATTTATAATTCGATAAGGTTGTATGATATTATTGATCTATCCTTTCGATGGGGTTGTATGAATTTATTGCAACCTTAATGTGTAGAAATTTTATACCTTCGTGACTTGAATTTATGTGATAAGATGTGTGTGAATCGAATGCTTGTGACAGATGTTTATTCTCTTTGACAAAATAACTAGAAATGATATGTGTTGATGATTCTATGGATTAGAGTTTTTTTTTAAAAAAAAAAAATTACCTATTGAATGAGATTTTTGGATAAAATTAGTTCTGGAATGATTAAAATCTTCATGAGAAAAATATTTCGCATTCTCGTAATATGAGTTGAATGAAAGTTACTTGACTTTGATTTTTCTGATTTACATGATGGAAATATTTTCATGAAGAGCAATTAGAGATTTTCTGTAGATAACCTGTTCCAACTCCTCTAGTATGATGTATTGTAGTCATGAGTTATATTATGTCTTTTTGGTATACTTTAAGTCTGTTTCAATCAAGTAACGAAAGAAAATTTATTAAAATATTATTTTACCCTTGAGCAGAAAGATTGATAACAATTTAAGTACCATTCCCTTGGCCAGCTCTCTCCAGAACAAAGGCAATAAAAAAAGGTGAAAAAAAGAAAAAAAAAAAGAAAAGCAAAAAAAAATGAGAGAGTTATAAGTCAAGTGGACAACTCGGCTGACTACTTAAGATTATGCTATGAGTTCCATTACACTGTTTCAAGGTATACTTTCAATAATGTTATTATGCTAATAGAAAAAGGGCCAATAACCGTTCATAGACCAGTTTGCTATAAAGAGTTGTTTACAGAACTTTCTCGGGGATCAATGAGTGAAGATTTTTCTTGAGGGTAAATTAGATTTATTGAAAAAGTGTTTACAATTGTTTATACGAATTGAACTTGAGTGCCATCTTATAGATTATGAAAATCTTACTCATCTTGGATTACAACCTTTTGAAAATCTTTTTCCTAGCAGGTTATTTCTTTTAAATCTTTTATTCCTAAAAATAATTGCACATATTGTGGATTACTTCTATGTTAAGGAGAAATAAACAGAAGTCATTTATATTTTGTTACACACTTTGATTCAAGTTTTAAGTTCCTTGAGGACAAGCAAAGTTTGAGCCTTGTGTATTTTGATGACTAAAAAATTCGTAGTAAATTTTATATTAATTATTTATTCTTTTTGGTGTTAGTTAGTTTAACTGGTAAGGACTTTAGTTGTTGATAACAAGGTCTTGGGGTCAAATCCCACTCTCATTACTTGCCTATGTCAAAAAAAAAATTTGAACTAAAATTTTCATGGGGGTGTGATTTTTAAAATTAGGGGAAAATCAGCCGCACAGTTCTTCAGTGGTTTTCAAGCCCAATTTTTATGACATCAAATTAGACAAATCCGAACACTAATCATAAAATCTAAAATTGCAGAGTTGTTCTATAAATTGAGGAGAGGATTTGAAGCCTAGGATCGTCCACTTTTGTGAAGAATCGAAGGAGAAATCAAGAAGGGTGCCACTAGGGCTCAGCCTCTCACCGAGAGGCGTAGAGGCCACCTCTGGTGGCAAAATTGTTAGGAGAGCTTTGTCTAGACGAGGAGAAGACACGCCAGAAATTTCAGATCAAAAGGAGTTCGATCGAAGGAGAAATCAGAGAAAGAAATTTGCAGCGGGAAGAGGAGTTCGTGAGTTACTATAGCAATACTATAGTAGTACTCTAGCAGTACTGTAGCAGCCGAAAAAAATCATAGGGCGGTGAAAATTGAACTAAAATTTTCACACCCCTATGAAATCTATAAAAATTTCTTATTCTTCCTCTGTCGAATTCTGATTGTTTAAGATGAATTTTTATTGTGTTATCAACTATATGGTAGCGTAATCTTTTCTTTGGGACTTAGGGAGTAATCCCTTTTTAATTCTATAATGACTGCATAATTTTTAATCTATTAGTTTATTCTTTGAACGATAATTTTGCCTCTGTGATTTATTTGCTTTGAAATTATTATTTGCATGTTTTAGGGTTTGTAATATCGACCGAGAGGTGATTTACAAACCTAGAACCCTTAGATTAGATCTAGAAACCTAGACTATGAGAGTAGCTAAGTCCTAAAACCCTAATTTATTATGCTTATTTTACATGTGAATATTGATTCCATTGTTTCAAACATGATAATATGGATCGAGAGGTGATTGTGATTGTCAGAGCTCCTTAGGTAAAACTTGTAAAATTAAGACACGAGAGTATTTAATTTTACTTGAGATTTTGACTTTCGAAATTAAATTTATGAAAGTAGATTTAATGATTTAGTCTAGTTTACTTTTATTAAACAATGAGTAGTAAGTCACGAGAGTGAAGTCTTGTTCAATGTAAATTGGACGTCCGAGATGAGACAATTTCTTTTAAGTAAATTTTATCTTTATCGTGATTCGAATAAATGATAAACACTTTATTATATCTAGTCATGAGAATTAAAAAGTGATGAAACCTTAGTCCCAGTTTTCTCTCTCTGATTTTCGATGACAGATATCGTTATTTGGTTTTTGCTTTATACCATCGTGCATTGATCGCTTAGCTAGTAAGAATTCAATTATTTGGTATTTAACACGTAGGTCTTTGTGGGTTCGATATCTTTTTATTACATCGATGTATCTATGCACTTGCGGACACATCATTCATCAGATGACAAAACATCACTGAAGCATTGGTTAGCCCAAAAGGGCATGACCAAGAACTCAAATGCTCCATAACGGGTCACCTAAGCTGTCTTCTGTTCGTCGCCCTCAGCGATGTAGACCTGCCAATAGCCCGATCTCGTCCTGGGGTGCTTCCACATGTAGGTTTTCAGATTTGATTCGTTCAGTAGAGCGAAGGACTTTCACAAAAGTTTGAGTATTTTCATTGTTCGTCTCATCCTTCTCAGCTTGACTAGAATATCGTCTAAAATTTCCATCGGCTTTTACATAAAATGATCAGCAAGTTATAATAAGATGGTCATATCTTCAAAGACTTCTATGACTTAAAAAGTTGGACAATGAATATTTCTGAAAGTCTATGCCAAGGCAGAGTTACGCTAACTGCAGGAAAACTAAGTTACTAAAAAAAACCAACAAAAGAAACAAAAATAAATAGGATAAAGTCTAGTCTATCAATTCTTAAATCACTTTGATATTGATTGCCTGTCCCCGGCAACGGCGCCAAAACTTGATGTGTACTTTATCGTACCACTAACTGCAAGTATGACACTTTGTCATAGTAGCACTTAAGATGTCGATCCCACAGGGACAGTGATCAAGTACCAAGTGATTACGAATCAATAGCTAGACAATCGGGTGAATGTTTTGGGTTTTTATAAAATAAATCAAACCACAACTAAATACAATTGCTAGCCGAATCAAGCAAGTGAAAGTTTTGGATAAAAAAACAAGGTTTAGAGACATCGGAACTTCGAGCGCATCTCGTTGATGGATCTTAAACTCAAACAAGATAAAATCATAACAACGCAATTTTAAAAGTGTTCAAGGAAATATCTAATGGTACAGATTACCCTCTTTCGACGGCGTAATCCGGTATCAATCTAGATCGGCGTCCTACTTTCATGGCTCACCGTACCTAGATTGATCCATTGGGTTCAGAGATATTATAAGTTTCCTCACACAAATCCTGCCCAATTTCTTGACAAGTCAGAGCATGATCGATAAGGCAGATCTAGCGTCACAATTCACCTTTCGGTCCTTCTTACGGCGCCCAAGAAAAGTAATTGCGTGATCAAGGCAAAACTGTTGGGAAACCCCGGGGACATTTTACAATTTTTCAGAGTCATAGACATACATACATACATTGCACAGTGGAAGAATGTCCCCGAAATAGGCCGGTCTCAAAAACCCAGTGAAGATCGCAAGCAAGAGAGTCGACACGATGAGTTAGGAAATACCTTAAGAGCGATTTGGAGTGATGCCGATGCAGGCGCCCAAGTGTGTGCCCTCTGTAGTCTCACACACACGGATCTCTTGAGTTCTCTTCTTCCACACCCAGTGCTAGCCTCGGGAAGAAGATCCAAGCCTCAGGGAGATGTTCCACTTTACTTACGCCACCAAGAGGAAAGGATGCGCCAAGAGAAGAAGGAAACAAGCCAAGCCGCCAAGCACCAAAGCTCCTTGCGCCAAGAGGAAAGGAGGGAGAAGCTTGCGGCAATGGAAGAAGGAAGTTGCGCCCTTGCTCCTAGCTCTCGCCCCTCTTCTTATGTTCACGCCTCCAAGGATTAATCATTATAAGAGGGGGTGGCTAGGGTCACATATATAGGGCAAGAGGCGGTTAAGGGAAGGGCCAAGATCATGACAAGTGTAGGGCTAGGATGAGGAGGTTTGAGACAAGGAAAGTCTCCAAGACTTTACCATAAACTCCATTCAACCTATCCATAATTGCCCAAGTACCATATCAGCCCAAGACATGCCTTAGAGGCATTCATACCATCAAGGGAGAAGGGCTAGGCGCCAATTGCTTCCTTAATGAAGCAATTTTGCCACCCAAACCCCATTATACCCCTTAGGCGCCAATGAGGTTGGGCTTCTCCCCATTATACCCTTTTAGCCTCTTATCTCTTCATGAGAACTTGTTATTGGGGCTCATTGGATAATGAGCTAGCCCAAACTCCATTACATGGGTTGATTAAGCACTTGGATCCAATCCAATGCAACCCTAATCCACATGTGACCAATCATGGTCAAATACGGGTCAACCTGCCAAAAATAAAGTTTGGCTCCAATAACATTCTTCCATATCATCAGGCCCATTGGCGTTGATGAAATCTCCCAATTAGATCCGAGTTATCCAATAACTCGATCATAAGGCTTCCCGATCAATACGAGAACTCAAGTATCAAGGTGTGCGACCATGTAGGTTCCTCTGACGCTGGCAGTGCTGACCATAGGTCACCACAAGCAGTGAGTGGCACCTAGCAGTGCATCACTGCTACCCAGATCATTGGAATGGATATCAACATCGACATCCCCATCATCGCAACTAGGTACAGATGCATTACAGTCTCTTTGCCGAACTGATATCCGATTGGACAAGTGTGTCACCACTTGTTTTCACCCAATCACATGGCTATGACTAAAACAGGTTCTCACCTGGGTATGGCCATACACTCTCAGTCATAGAACCATAGAGGAGCTCCATGGATATCATACTTCCCTAAGGAAGGGGCAAATCCTTTGTCTGTCCATTGACCTTCTCATATGGGTCGTGACATGCTCAATGACAACCGTTATGACCTCCCAACTACGGCGAAGTGTTAGGTTGTATCAAAGCAAGTCCCTAACCATATAGAATGATCAATGACCTCAAGTCAAGGGATCAATGCATCTCCTGTCACTTGTGAGGATAACTCATGACACCAAGTCATAGCCTCACAGTGGGTCTATCCAGTATATCCTCCAATGATATACCCATGTGTCTGTGTTAGCACCACGTGCCTAACCAGCCCACATACCAGTCTCACAAGTACCATAGGTGTCCCATATCCACTAAGGTACATCGATTGGGGACTATAGTTCGAGCATAGATCCAATCTGTCTCCAGGGACATTATCATGTTAGTATATATGCGCAGATGTAAACAAACATAGATAACGACAATGCCAGAATGATATAAATATCAAAGTCAAGTAGTACATAAGTGGACCAAAACTAGGTCCTAGGGCATATACACCAACAATCTCCCACTTGCACTAAGACCTAGAAGTTGAGGAATCTCAACCCCATATCTCTAGCGTGACCATCATGCTTCTACTGCGCCAAAGCCTTGGTCAATGGGTCTGCCAGATTGTTCTCTGTGTCAACTCTGCTAATCTTGACATCACCTCTGTCAATGATCTCTCTGATCAGGTGAAATCTTCTGAGTATGTGTTTGGATCTTTGATGAGACCGTGGTTCCTTTGCTTGTGCAATTACTCCATTGTTGTCACAGTAGAGTCCAATGGGATCCATTGCACTAGGGACCACCTAAAGATCACATAAGAACTTCCTTATCCAAACGGCTTCCTTGGCTGCCTCAGAAGCGGCCACATACTCTGCCTCGGTTGTAGAATCTGCTATGGTGGATTGCTTGAAGCTCTTCCAGCATACAGCACCTCCATTTATCTTGAACACATAGCCAGCCTGCGATCTAAAGTCGTCAGGGTCAGACTGGAACGATGCATCAGTATAGCCCTGCATACTGAGCTCTTCCTGTCCCCCATAGACCAAGAACAAATCCTTAGTTCTTCTCAGATACTTTAGGATGTTCTTTACAGCCACCCAGTGCTGCAGACCTGGATTAGATTGGTATCGGTTGGTTATGCTTACAGCATATGCCACATCTGGTCTAGTACACAACATTGCATACATGATTGATCCTACTGCCGAAGTATAAGGAATTTGACTCATGTCATCCCTCTCAGCCTGTGTTGTAGGACACTGGCTCTTTGAGAGAGTAAGGCCATGTCTTACTGGAAGGTATCCTTTCTTGGATTGCTCCAAGTTGAACCTTTCCAGGACCTTATCAATGTAGGTACTCTGACTAAGGGCCAGGAGCCTCTTGGATCTATCCCGGTAGATCCTTACGCCTAGAATATAGGCGACCTCCCCTAAGTCTTTCATCTCGAAACACTTCCCCAACCATATCTTCACAGCTTGAAGACTAGGGATGTCGTTTCCGATGAGCAGTATGTCATCAACATATAAGACCAGAAAAATCACCAAGCTCCCACTGAATTTTCTGTATACACAGGCGTCATCTTCGCTTTTGATAAAGCCATAATCTCTCACGGCTTCATCAAATCGAAGATTCCAATTTGGAGATGCTTGCTTCAATCCATAAATGGATCTCTTTAGCCTGCAGACCTTATTAGCCTCTGCAGGATGGATGAAGCCATTAGGTTGTGACATATACACATCCTCAGTCAGCTTCCCGTTAAGGAACGCTGTCTTCACATCCATTTGCCATATCTCATAGTCATGATATGCAGCTATAGCAAGCAGAATCCGAATGGATTTGATCATGGCAACTGGCGAGAAGGTTTCATCATAGTCCACCCCGTGGACTTGTTTAAATCCTTTAACCACTAGTCTACCCTTATAGGTAACTATATTGCCATCCATGTATGTCTTCCTCTTGAAGACCCATTTACACCCTATGGGTTTTACCCCATCAGGCAGCTCAACCAAATCCCAGACTTAGTTAGCCGACATGGAATCCATCTCGGATCGCATGGCGTCAAGCCATCTCTCGGAGTCCGGTCCACTGACCGCCTCATCATAGGTTCTGGGTTCATCCTCAATGATGAAGATCCCATCGTGTTGGGTCGGCAGCGACCCGTACCTTTTAGGTGCACGACGAATTCTCCCAGACCTATGCGGGACCTGTGTCTGAGCCTCAGGTTGGCAAGCAAGTTGTGCAGGTGGCTCAGATTCCATCTCTTTGTCTTATGCTTGCACTTGGACCTCATCCAAGTCAAACTTCCTCCCACTAACTTCTTTCATGAGAAATTCTTTCTCTAGAAAGACAGCACCCCGAGCAACAAAAACTTTGTTCTCGGTTGGGACATAGAAGTAGTATCCTTTAGTTTCCTTAGGATACCCCACAAACACACATTTATCATATCTAGGTTCTAGCTTGCTAGAATCCTGACGTTTGACATAAGCCTCACATCCCCAGATCTTGATAAAAGTGAGATTAGGGCGTCTCCCACTCCACATCTCGTATGGTATCTTGGAGACACTCTTAGATGGAACGTTGTTCAGTATTAGAGAAGCTGTCTCTAGTGCATGCCCCCAGAATGAGGGAGGTAGAGTTGCATGACTCATCATGGATCGAACCATATCCAATAAAGTTCGATTTCTCCTTTCAGACACACCATTCCATTGAGGTGTTCCAGGAGGAGTGAGTTGGGATATGATCCCACACTCTCTCAGATAGTCAAAGAACTCACCGCTCAGGTACTCTCCACCTCGATCTGATCGAAGTGCTTTAATGGATCTTCCAAGTTGGTTCTCTACTTCATTCTTGAAATCCTTGAATTTCTCAAAGGACTCAAATTTATGTCTCATTAAGTAGACATAGCCATACCTACTGAAGTCATCAGTGAAGGTAATGAAGTAGTTGTACCCTCCTCTGGCTTGTTTATTGAAAGGCCCACACACATCAGTATGTATGAGATCCAATAAACCTCCTTCCCTTTCACCAATCTTGGTGAAGGGCGCCTTTGTCATTTTCCCTAATAAACAAGGTTCACAAGTATCAAATTCCTCCAAGGAACTTGAATCTAACAATCCATTTGCATGGAGTTGTTGGATGCGATTCTTGTTTATATGAGCTAATCGACAGTGCCATAGGAAAGCACCAACTGAACCACTTAGTTTGGTCCTTTTATTACTTATGTTACAAATAGAACTTTCCATATCCAAGATATATAGACCATTGCACAAAGTATCCTTCCAATAGAACATATTTGCAAATGAAAAAGAACAAGAGTTCTTATTTATTTCAAATTTAAATCCCTTCTTTGCTAAGCAAGGAATGGATACAATATTCTTAGTAAGTGAAGGTACACAAAAGCAATTATCTAGTTCTAATTGAAGTCCAGAAGGCAAGGAGAGAGTCAAAACGCCTACAGCAACAGCAGCAACCTGTGCCCCGTTTCCAACGCGTAGGTCAATCTCTCCAGGCCGCACCGATCTACTTTTCTTGAGCCCCTGCATATTTGTACAAATATGAGCCCCACATGCGGTATCCAATACCCATGACATAGAAGTAGAAAGATTGACTTCTGTAACATAGATACCTGAGCTAGAAGTTAAGGCCAAGCCTTTCTTCTCCTCATTATGAAGCTGCTTGCAGTCCCTTCTCCAGTGACCCTGCTCGCCACAGTGAAAACACCTCTGGTCCTTTGACTTCTTCGCCTTTTTCTTTAGTGCCTTGGTAGGACCTCTGGCACTGCTCTTAGCACGTGCCTTACCCTTCTTCTTTATCTTCTTGGTCGCAGGGACCAAAAGAACAGAATTGGGTTTGGTCTTACCCATCTCTCGCTCGGCTGTTTGGAGCATATTCATCAATTCCTCCCGTGTGCACTCAATCCGGTTCATGTTGAAATTAATAATAAACGGACTGAAGCTAGGGGGCAGGGAATGCAGAATAAGATCCACAACCAGCTCGTTGTCTATGGCATGTCCCAGTCTCCTGAGATGATCCACATTCCCAATGAGTTTGAGAACATGGGGTCTCACTGGTGCACCCTCAGACAACTTACACCGAAAGACTGCTTTGGCGGTGTCAAATCTCTCAGTTCTAGCCTGAGCCTCGAACATCTGTTTCAGATGAGTGATCATCTGAAAAGTGTTCTGCTCCTCATATTGCACCTGCAGTTCAGGTGCCATGCTTGCTAGCATAAGACATGCAACCTCCAAAGAGTCATCCTGATGCTTTCTATAAGCATCTCTGTCTGCCGTTCGGGCATTAGGCGGAGGAGCCGCAGGAAGAGCTTGTTCAAGGACATACAGCTTCTTCTCGAGCTTGAGGACTATCCTCAAGTTCTGATGCCAGTCCATAAAGTTAGTTCCAACTAACTTATCCTTATCAAGGAGTGATCGCAGTGATAATCTGCCAGTGTTCGTAGCCATTGTTCTACAACACCCAAGAAAAACAGATTAGTACTACTTCAAATCATTTAAACTGGACTTGTTTTAAATGATTACTGCTCCCACTATTTTAAATTCGAATTGACAACCCACAAAGTCAATCGGGAAGTTTAAGACTTCCTAGTGAGATGGGATCCTTATTTCACATGAGGCTTCGCGTCCCACGAGAGTGGGATGAGATGCACAAAGTAACCCATATTTCCTAAGGTGGGCGCGCCGGCCGGTTGCTCCAAGCAACTCCCCTTGTTGAGACAGTCTGGGCATTTCATGTCCAGTGAGGGCTGGATACAACATGAAACCCTAACCTCTCAACGATGCCTCTAGACTTTCACCATGTGCTCAGTACATGTGAACTTCTAGTCAAGTCCATTCCTAACCGTTATGCCCAGGGCCAATGAGTTTCCTTGCGAAGGCACGCCCAGGTTAAAACTGGACTGGGAAAACCATTGTCACCACACACTTTCTAATGATAAGTGGGTGTGTCCCACGAGGGTGGGAACCAGTTCACAACTCCACTGATCGATAGCTTAGTGAGGGCTACGCGTTAGAAGGCTACTAGACTTGATATTTTATTATGAGGGTTTTTAAGGTCTCATCAGTTTTATCTTATGTCTAACAATACAGGCATTGAATCCTATAGTGATAACATAACGATAAAATATCACAGGCATGCTTTTAGCAGATAAGGAAAGCAGTAAAGGATGATGTGATCAAAGCCCTTTCAAGACATTGAACCAACCCATGCCAAAAGGAGGTTCAATTCTTGACATAGGACTCAAGCCCCTAAAATAGATCTATCCTAGCCGCCCTCTATCTTGGTCTTCAAGGTTGGCTCTAAGGTCCTTCTTACATGGTTTAGCTCTCAAACCTTAAGGGTAGACCCAAAGGGTTCGGCCAATGCCATGGTCTTCCTCCAATGAGAATGCGCCACAATGCAAGAAGCCAAGTTAGCTAGCTCTCAAACCCAAGGGTTCGGCCATGCCTAACTTGCGCCACTAAGCAGGCTTGTGCCTCTTTCTTTGATGCTTGTTGCGCCACCATCCAAGGTATGCATGCGCCAAGTTCCAAGTAGATGCGCCACCCTAATCTTCTTCTTAGTTAAAAGCAAAAAGAAAAGCGGCACGCATGCCTCACGAGGATACATCACAGGCATGCAAAGGGGGGCTTGACTAATGATCACAACATCATGCACAATCAAGGTATTTACTCATGCAATTCTACATGCTCATGAAAAACATAAAATCTGAAATTTTACTTTTTCATAAAACTAGTCTCTTTTTCTCATCTTCTTCTCACAAATCTTTTGGTTAATTGCGATTTATTTTTCATGATGATTTCAGAGATCCTTTCGGCTAGCAATTTTGCCAGATCAAGAGACTTGGCCAGTCCGAAGACACAATGCCTGTCCTACTTGACAAAATTACGTGCGCCTTTAATCTTTAAATCAAATAAGAAAAATAGTCCAAAAATCCAAAAGAGATTGAGAGGATGATAGAAACAAGAAACCCTAATTTTTCCTACTTAGAAAAAATCATTTGCCATGCATCATGCTATTTACGAAAATAGAGATATGGCATGTGAGCATGAAAGAAAAGCATAAAACATCGTTCGAGTCTTGCAAGTCGCTCTGATACCACTGTTGGGAAACCCCGGGGACATTTTACAATTTTTCAGAGTCATAGACATACATACATACATTGCACAGCGGAAGAATGTCCCCAAAACAGGCCGGTCCCAAAAACCCAGTGAAGATCGCAAGCAAGAGAGTCGACACGATGAGTTAGGAAATACCTTAAGAGCGATTTGGAGTGATGCCGATGCAGGCGCCCAAGTGTGCGCCCTCTGTAGTCTCACACACACGGATCTCTTAAGTTCTCTTCTTCCACGCCCAGTGCTAGCCTCGGGAAGAAGATCCAAGCCTTAGGGAGATGTTCCACTTTACTTGCACCACCAAGAGGAAAGGATGCGCCATGAGAAGAAGGAAACAAGCCAAGCCGCCAATCACCAAAGCTCCTTGCGCCAAGAGGAAAGGAGGGAGAAGCTTGCGGCAATGGAAGAAGGAAGTTGCGCCCTTGCTCCTAGCTCTCGCCCCTCTTCTTGTGTTCACGCCTCCAAGGATTAATCATTATAAGAGGGGACGGCTAGGGTCACATATATAGGGCAAGAGGCGGTTAAGGGAAGGGCCAAGATCATGACAAGTGTAGGGCTAGGATGAGGAGGTTTGAGACAAGGAAAGTCTCCAAGACTTTACCATAAACTCCATTCAACCTATCCATAATTGCCCAAGTACCATATCAGCCCAAGACATGCCTTAGAGGCATTCATACCATCAAGGGAGAAGGGCTAGACGCCAATTGCTTCCTTAATGAAGCAATTTTGCCACCCAAACCCCATTATACCCCTTAGGCGCCAATGAGGTTGGGCTTCTCCCCATTATACCCTTTTAGCCTCTTATGTCTTCATAAGAACTTGTTATTGGGCCTCATTGGATAATGAGCTAGCCCAAACTCCATTATATGGGTTGATTAAGCACTTGGATCCAATCCAATGCAACCCTAATCCACATGTGACCAATCATGGTTAAATACGGGTCAACCTGCCAAAAATAAAGTTTGGCTCCAATAACATTCTTCCATATCATCAGGCCCATTGGCGCTGATGAAATCTCCCAATTAGATCCGAGTTATCCAATAACTCAATCATAAGGCTTCCCGATCAATACGAGAACTCAAGTATCAAGGTGTGCGACCCTGTAGGTTCCTCTGACGCTGGCAGAGCTGACCATAGGTCACCACAAGCAGTGAGTGGCACCTAGCAGTGCATCGCTGCTACCCAGATCATTGGAATGGATATCGACATCGACATCCCCATCATCGCAACTAGGTACATATGCATTACAGTCTCTTTGTCGAACTGATATCCGATTGGACAAGTGTGTCACCACTTGTTTTCACCCAATCACATGGCTATGACTAAAACAGGTTCTCACCTGGGTATAGCCATACACTCTCAGTCATAGAACCATAGAGGAGCTCCATGGATATCATACTTCCCTAAGGAAAGGGCAAATCCTTTGTCTGTCCATTGACCTTCTAATATGGGTCGTGACATGCTCAATGACAACCGTTATGACCTCCCAACTACGGCGAAGTGTTAGGTTGTATCAAAGCAAGTCCCTAACCATATAGAATGATCAATGACCTCAAGTCAAGGGATCAATGCATCTCCTATCACTTGTGTGGATAACTCATGACACCAAGTCATAGCCTCACAGCGGGTCTATCTAGTATATCCTCCAATGATATACCCATGTGTCTGTGTTAGCACCACGTGCCTAACCAGCCCACATACCAGTCTCACAAGTACCATAGTTGTCCCATATCCACTAAGGTACATCGATTGGGGACTATAGTTCGAGCACAGATCCAATCTGTCTCCAGGGACATTATCATGTTAGTACATATGCGCAGATGTAAACAAACATAGATAACGACAATGCTAGAATGATATAAATATCAAAGTCAAGTAGTACATAAGTGGACCAAAACTAGGTCCTAGGGCATATACACCAATAAAACTAGCAGTAAAACAACACAGATCGAATAAACACAAAATAAAATAGCATTTGCTACAAGAAAATAAGTTCAAATAGAAGATACACACAATGAGATTACACCCTTGTTCCGATAAAAAGATTAGCTAGCATGACATCGATTCAGTACAATCTCTAAAGGATTAGAAAGAACTAAAGAGAAGATAGAAGAAAAAGGAAGCAAACTCTTCTACAAAAGCGTTGCAACTTTCCTTCAAGTCTTCTATAATGATAGCATGCCTCCTTCCTCCTCCCTTGTTGTCACCAAAGCTTTCTCCCTTGCAAAACTCACTAGCCCACCTTGAGCCCCAACTGGGCGCTGCGTTCTTCAGAGCTTTCGCCCCTTTTATCATTTCTAAGGTGCCCTTTGATATGCCAGCATTAAATCCCTTTTAATTAGCTACGTTTTTACACCTTAAACGTCAAAAACGGAGCTATAATGACAAAGTTATGACTCTTTTAAGTTTGGGTGCGCAGGGGAGAATTACGGCCGTAATTATTATTACGGCCATGCCCATAATTCTAATTTTGTTGCTCTTCGACTCTTCAAATCTTCATACACTTATGGGCCTTTAGATACTCGTCGTTTTGACTCCAAGAACGCCCAAAACGGAGTTAAAACAAGTGAGTTATGCATATTTAATGCGGGCCAATAATGTGCATGTGAAAATTACGGGTGTAATGGAGATTATGGCCATGCTCATAATTTTGGTAGAAAACTCTGTTTCATCTGAAATTTTGCGGGCGTGCTGGCCTTTTGACTCGTCTTTGATTCTAGCCATAGTTTGACATTAGAAGTTACCGGTGGGAATATTACGGGCAGGCAGAAATTACGGCCATAGCCGTAATGTTGTCTGTTGAAGATTTCTTTGCCCAAATGACTTCCAATGAGAAAATTAAGAGCACGTCTCCAAAGTATGATTACGCTTGCATAATAATGGGCTTTTTTAGCAATTCAATTGAGAATTATAGCCATAACGCAAATTATGGCCTCGGCCATAATTTCAGAAATTAGCTCTATTTGAAGCGAAACTTCTCGTCAAGGTTATTGATTCACTCGGGGATGTAAATATACTTCCAAATAGTTCAAGAAACGAGTGAATTATCCTGTATTTATCAAACATGACAAGAAGTGAAGCATCTGAAGAAAATCAATGAAATAAGCCGGAAAGAGATGTAAAAACATGAAAATAGGTCTCGATTCACAAGTAAATATAGGTCTAAAAGACTATAAAAATATGAGACATCATAAGTCTAATTGAAATAGGTCGGACGTTGCGATTCACCTCTCGGTCCTTCTCACAACGCCTAAAACGCAAACTTACTTGGCTAGGGGAAATTACGAAATAAGTACAATTTCAACTAAATCATGAAGATAAATTCTAATGAAAGTAGTAAAAACATGGATTAACTCATAAAAGTCAATAGGCTATGCCCAATCATCCCGACAAAAGTATCTACTCACTCATGATATTAGAGAAATACATGATGTTTTTGATGAACAAGTAAAAACTCATGAAAAATTGCAAGAAATTGCTAAAAGGACTCCTTGATCTAAGGATGAGGATTAGTTGATCAATCGTCACTTTTAGAGAGAATCTCGTCGGAATATGCGTGGAAATCGTGTTGTCGCCTCTATCGCTGCCGCCATTTGTCTTCATCTGAAAAAGCTCTCCAAACCCGATCAAAATTTGATCTTTTATAGTTGGACCAGTTTAGAATCCATCAAGGGATGGTTCTGCAAAGTTTGACTCAAACCTGGTTTGAATCGAGTGAGAAACGAGCCGAAAACTCGTCGGGCGAAAGTTTTTACGGCCCGTGATGTAATTACGGCCGAAGCCATAATTGTTTATGTGTACAATGCCTTCGGTCACAGAAAGTTTCACGGTCTGTAATGGAATTACGACCTCACCCGTGAAAATTTCTGTTCATTCCGACACTTAGCCGATTTTCACCCCTCGCTCGTCGTCGCTTTCACGGCCGCTTCCATAACTACGGCCAAGACCGTAATTATCTCGTCTTTCACCATTTTCATCCCAATTTTGACGTGTAGGCTCGTAAATTTCTCGGGAATCGTGCTTTAGCTTCAAAACTCTCGAAATCCTTCATTTTCATGTCATTTTACCTACATTTTCATTAAAACCGAGAAAATAAAGTTCCGTACAAAGTAAGATAAAAACACTAAAAGTAGCACAAAATCATGCAAATAAACCCAAAATATGATCTAAAATATAGGCAAAAACACGTTGTATATGCAATTCATCAGAATACCCTAGACTTAGAATTTTGCTTGTCCTCAAGCAATACATTAGTATGAATAAAGAATGTAAAGATAAGAAACACTAATTTGTTTTTGCCCCTAATAACATCCTTAGTCCACAAATTAAGTAATCAATCTTTAAACTCGAGTAATTCAAGAAAAATCATAATAGAAATAAACTCTTAAGAGGTTACAATCCAAGAAAGATAAAATTCATAATTCATGTCATAGTATTCATTCTTCACACACTAAATATCAGATACTTTCAATTTAATAAATCTACTTCACTTAATAGACAAAAATTTATTTCAAGAAGTTTGGTGATGTTAGAGATAAGAGACTTTTAATGCAATTTGGTCTTTAAACGGTTATATGCCCTTTCCTGTTGGCATCATAATATTGTTTAAAGTATACCACAAAGTAGTATAATTTAACTCATAGTCTCAATCATAAAGTCAGCGGAGTTGTCCACTTGACCTACAGCTTTCACTTTTTCTCCATTTTTATTCTCTTCTTTTTCTCTTTCTTTTTTTTCTGGAGAAAGCCGGTCAGTGGCATGGTATTTAAATCATTGTTGATCTTTCTGCAAGAGGGTTTAATATTTGTTTTTAAGATTTTCCCTCTGTTACTTGATCATAACAGATTTAAAGTATACCAAATCGTGGTATAATATAACTCATGACTTAAGATTTTTCAACTAGAGGAGTTGGAGCAAATCTCAATTTAAAGAGATATCACCAATTTTCTATTCATAAAAATTTCCATTAAGCAGATATAGATAAATTAAACTTTAAGTAACAAGATACTATGCATGTATCCTATGAATATATAACAATTCACATAAGCATTTTATCAATACCAAAATTGAATTTACTCAACAATTTAAGTCTTCATGAAATTTCAAGAATTCCCTAAGTCATCAAATCAATCACTCAAAATGTTTCCTAAGTTTAAAATTAAGGATAAAACAAAATTGATCATCCTTAATAATCATAAACATTCAAATTCATATCTGTAAAGCCTTGAAGGGTAAGCGTATCATGAAGGACACCCTAGACTTAAATTGTTGCATATATGTAAATATTCAACCAATGAAAAATTTCAGAAAAAATTTTGCAAGAGTCCCCTTTGTATTTGTTGGCGAAACCCTGTACAGTTATATCAAGAGCGATAATTTAAGGCTCAGAAAAATTCAAAAAAATTACCAACTTAAAGATTTTCAATTTTTACATGATAATCAACTTTCAAAGTTCAAATACCGTCTAGTTTTATCAGTAGAAACACAGTTTACCATACTCAGTTACTATTTCAACCCAAATATCAAAATATGTATTAGAATCACTCCAACACACAAAAGTCATCAACCAGACATCCAAGACCATCACAAACTATTCCAGACACTCAATGAACATCAAACATATACAAAACTATCACTACCAAATCATGTTCAGCATCCTATAGTCTAATTCTGCCTAATATATACAATATTAAGTCAAATATCAAATATCATTTACAAATAATAAAATGAATCACCTACTATCCTAATACAACGCACACACATAAATAAATCATAAAAGAGCTGTGTGTGGTCACATCGGCAACGAGTCTACTAGATCCTGTGCATAGATGAGATAATTGTGAGATCACATGCATAAAATCAAATCATAGCTGCAAAGCGCGTAAAAAGGAAGTACAATACTCACAGAATCAATCAGTAGTCTCTGTGTGCTCGGAATCCTCCTCCTTGTCTCTGGTACGTCGAGTCGATGATGATGACGGGAGATGGCTTCGTAATAACTCCTCTATCGCGTGTAAAGAGTCGAGTGCCCTCGACTCTCCCTGCTCAAGTCGCGATATGTCATCGCGCATCCTCCTCTGCTCAGCTCATATCTGCTCCAACGAAGGGTCTGATCGCGCTGAAGTGGACGGTCTGGCAGATGTAGACGGCTGATCAGCGGCTGATGGCACAATTGGAGGAATGTGCTCTGTAGATCTCGGAGGTGATGGAGGTGAAGCTGCCTCTCTAGGACCTCCCCCACGTGTGGGATCCATGATCCAATTTTGCTGAACACGAACCGTACTGCGGTCCATGTTCGGCAACCTCATGGTAATATCTGTGCCTCTGATCATCAGATGATACAAGCTCCCAAGCCTCGTAATCATCTTAATAGCTACACATGCGTCCATATCAAGTCTAGGATTACCCTTCGCCTCGTCCAACCCAGAAGGGTCTAAACCGAGGGCAAGGGCAATCGTAGTGATCATACCTCCCATCACAAGGACTCCTCTCCGAGCTCTAGCAGCTTTCTGGATTTGCTTCATGAGATAGAATGGGGTGCTGAGGTGGAATCCTGTCAACATAGCCCATAAAAAGAATAGCTCTGAAGATCTGACCATGCCATCGCTCTCTGCCCGACCAAAAATGGTGTGCGCTAGTACTCTGTGTATGTATCTGAAAACTGAGCTAGACAAACGCGAGGCCCTAGCGGTCCTAGGGTCAAATTTTTGGTCGCCAGTGATCTCCTGCCAAAAGGTCCTCTCTGTGAACTTGCGTGGGCGATATCTAGTCCCGTCCGAGGGGAAACCAAATATATGACCAAACTGGTCAAGTGTTAGTACATGGTCCCGGTTCCCCAATCGGAACGTCATGCTGCTAGGATCACTGTCATCATAATTTCTCAACGTAATCTGGATAGAACTGAAAAACTCCAAAGTCAACTGAGTGTAGGTGGGATGTCTCTGGTGATAAAAATCCTGCCACCCTATGTTCGCGAACATCCACTGGATGTCGTCGAACAATCCTAGGGACTGCAGTGTCTGGTCATCCCAATAACGTGTGCTGAGCACTCCTCTAGCGGATAGAGCACGATATCTCCTCTCCTGCTCTCTACCCCTGTGGCGGATATGACATGGATAAGGCGTAAGAGCTAGAGGTGGTGAGCAAGATTGCCTCCTCTCTGGTATAATAGGCTCTGGTATAGCAGGAGAGGGCTCAGGTGATGATGGCTCAAATGATGCAGCTGGTGAGTGTCCTGATGATGGCTCTAGTGAGGGTAAATGAATCTCTGGCGATGGTACTAGTGCTACTGGTGGGGGTGCTGGCTGTGCTGGCTCAGTAATGTGTGACATCTCAGAAACTGGGGGTGGAACTGTCTCAGGAGTCACAGAGGACTTAGGTGCAACTGACAGAGAAGAGCGGAGCTCAAGTCTGTCTACTGATATCTTCGGTAAATCCGCAAATATCTCAGGCGATCCCTCCTCTGGATCTAACAACACTGGTGTACTAGCCTCAGGGATAGGCAGATCTCCCTGGGCTGAGGAGGGTGATGCAATTTCTAGTGTGTGGACTGTATCCTGCGGAGTGTCCACCTCCATGCCTTGAGTATCAGTAGGAGCAGCAGACTCTGGTATATCTGTGGAAGGCACTGGTGTAGTAAGACCCTCAACGTCCATAGGTATAGCATCAGTCTGCATCTCCTCTGACTGCTCCATCTCTGTTACTACATGTGCTAATGCTGGGGGCTCCACTGGAGTCTCTACAGTCTCCACAACTGGTGATAACAGACGGGTGTCTCTCCTCCCTCGTGTAGTCATCCCTCGCGTGGTACCCTTCCTAGCGTACCATCTCGCGATCCTCTAATCACGGCTCTCCGGCCTATCAGCAGGCCTCTCTGCAATAATCTCTAACTCTGGAGAACTAACAGGCTTTGGCGCTGCCATTTGTGATGTGCTGGACACTGAAGATGTCCTCGGAGCCTCTGATGTCTGTGCATGGGTCTCAGGTGGTGAGTCTGAATAAACTATCCTCTCAAAAGTATCTGGTAGCCCTCTAGACACCATTCTATACATATAACGTGGTTCTGGTCCAGGATATCTACTCTTCATCACTGCCCCGTAGGGCCTAGACCTCACAGATCTCCTCGGTGCCATAGTATTAAGCAATGCAATCCAAATATATGCAAATCAACTAAAAAAACAGTAAGCTGCAGAAACTATGAAAATCGCCCGTGAAAGTCGCACGTAAGAATCGCCCTCAAAAATTGATCAAAATGGATCCAGATCGATCATCTTCGTATGAAATCTAAGTGCGGACAATGATTCTCATGCCAGAGTAGAGAAAACTCACAAATCTGTGCGCAAATCGGACTCGAATCGGTCGAAAAATGGGTGCTGGCAGGTCAGCAGACGAATGTCTGTTCTTCGCGAAATCCAGCAGAAATCCGGTGAACGATCGTCGGAAATCACTCTCTGAATGCAGAAGAAGGAAGGTGGAAAGGTTTCATCGCCGCTCGTGGAAGGAATCGTCGAAACTCATCGATTTACGAGCACGGGCGTAAAACCCTAAGTCGCCGGTTAAGTCGAGCCGTAGGAACTTACGGTCTGTAATGTCGTCACGGCTTCGGCCGTAAACTCGCTTTGGCGTACAGTGTCCCATAAAACTCAGTCATGTTCACAATTACGGCTGCACGATAATTACGGCTTCACTCGTAAATTGCACGTTTTGACTTGGCTTCTTGTCAGAAAAATCTCCAAAAATTTCTAAAAAATTCCTGCACACAAAACATCAATTTTAGAATAATTTTCATATAAAAGAGTTCATCAGATAACACCAACAAAATACGAAATAAAACTTAAAAGATAAACCCTATGAATTGCAAAGAAATCAAAACTTAGGAAAAAGGAGCATGCTAAAATTAGTGAAATTTCAAAGCCTCTGGGTTGCCTCTCAGGTAGTGCTTGTTTATGGTCTTTAGCTCGACCGAAGCAATGTTCATGATTCTTCTGGTGGGTACGAGGCATAGTGAATGATTGGCAATTGTTGCTCCTCACGCCTCTCCAATTCATTAAATAGATTTAACCCTAATGCTCTAAGTACTGTCCATGTCTCAGCCTCCTTTAATTTATCCCTTTTATGTTTTTCCCAACTTTCTGAGAGACGATTGTCAACTTCAAAATCACTTCCTTTATCAAAATTGTTCTCCTTCACTCCTGGAGACTGATCGGTACCTGCAAAATTAATTCTTTTAGTTTCTGATGAGAAATCAAAAATTAACTTACTATCATTCAAATTCAGAGTCAGCTTCTTATGCAACATGTCAATTATAGCTCCCGTGCTTGCTAAGAACGGTCTTCCTAGAATGATAGGAAACTTAACATTTTCTTTCATGCTAACAACCATAAAATCAGTAACAATAGAAAATTTATCAATCTGAACTATTACATTTGTGCTTATTTTCATAGGTACATTCTTTTGGAGACAAAGAAGGCATAGGCTTCATGCCATTTATTTCGCCTTTGCTACACTAGAAACACCATGATACTTTGTTATGGTCGAGCTAATGACCTTAAACAAGCGCTTATTGGGAGGCAACCTGATGCATTGTATTTACACCACATTTTTGCCTATATTTTAGATCATACTTTGATCTTAATTGCATAATTTTGTACTAATTTTGGTGTTTTTACTTCACTTGGCACAGAATCTTCACTTTTCTTGATTTTATTAAAAATGTAGGTAAAACAGCATAAAAAACAATGGATTTCTAGAGTTTTGAAGCCATAATACGATTCCCAAGGAGATCACGAGCTTACACGTCAAATTTGGAGCCAAAATGGTGAAGATTTCAATATTTACGGCCTTGGCCGTAATTATAGAGTCGACTGTAATTTTGGCGTTGAGCGAAGGGCGAAAAAATGGCTAAGTATGGGAAGTTCACAAAAACTTTCACGGGTGAAGTCGTAAATCCATTACGGTATGTGAAACTTTTTGTGAACAAAGGTAGGTACACACAGAAGCTATTACGGCCTTGGCCGTAAATTCATCACGGGCTGTAAAAATTGCCGCCCGTCGAGTTTTTCACTCGATTCTCCACCAATTCGAACCGGATTTGAACCAAAATTTGCAGAAATGTTCCTTGAGGGGTTCCGAACCGGTCTAGCTATAAAAGATTAGATTTTTTGAGAGTTTGGGAGGGTTTCGGATGAACACCATCGGTGGCGGCGACAAAGGGCGAAACTCGATTTCTGAACAGATTCCGGTGAGATTTCACGCAAAAGATCAGCTTGATTACTTCATCTTCATCGTCAGATTGAGGGGAAGCATGTTAAATTGTTGTCTTAGTGATTTCTTTGCAAATTTTATAAGATTCCTACTTGTTCATCATATATACATGTTTTCCTTTAAGAACATGAGTGAGTAGATCTTCATTTCGGGATTAAGGGCTTAGCCCGCTGACAATTATGAATTGATCTGTATTCATGCTCTTTCTATATGAATATATTATCATGATTTGATTGAATTTGTGTTTACTTTTTAATTTACCTTGGCCACGTATAATTGCATATTAGACGTTGCGAGAAGTACCGGGAGGTGAATCGAACATCTAATCTATTTCAATCGAACCTACGAATCCAATCACAGGAGTAGATTGGATTCGTCTGAAGGATTTAACCAGTTTTTCATAGAACTTAATGAGTTTGGTTAGGTTAACTATCACGAGAGTAGGGAGTTAACTTAATTAAACATCATATTACACTTCTGGAGGAGGTAATATGTACATTAGGAAAAAGTTCCTTTCATGATAGATATTTTCTATTGATTGAGTTATCTTTAAATGATTCATACTTGTCAGTGTGGTGAACCCATGACATCCCGATCTTTTAGAATTTGAATCCTCTTTAACGCTGCTTTTGAATTGTTCGTTCTTAGAAGTTCAACACAACCACTTATTAGTTTTGCCTAGATTTAAACAAGTCAAAGAGTTGGTACTTAACTATGTAATCCTCGTTGGGAACGATATCTTTTTATTACTTCGATAATTCCATGCACTTACGGAACGTATCACAACCCAATCTCTTGTTGCTACTCTTTTTTGGTTCTTATTTATTTTTGTTACTTATTCTTCATAGATTTTAGATTTTCTTTCATATTCTTGCTTCTTATATGGTACCTAGCTGCTGACAATTTTTCTGAATTTTTTAGGTACCTGCGTGACGTTCACGGTCATGGCTGTGCATCCAAGCACAGCCGTGATGTGCTCATCACGCTTCTCTGATTTTGTGCCAAAATGTTCACAGCCCAGGTGGTGAAGACATACACGGCCATGATGGACATGCAAAGTTTTCGCCGAGGTGATCACGGCCACACCCGTGCACTAGTTCACGGCTGTGAAGACTGGGTCAACTTTAAAAGAATTCTTCGCCGAGGTTTTCACAGGTGTAGCCATGAAGACATGCATGGTCGTGCATGCTTTTGTTATAAAAAGCTCACTGCATGCCCGGCCCCTTTACATGCCTATGTAAACCCCAACGCCGCTGCCCTCGCTCTGATCTATCGCCTCGGTGCTCAATCTGGCTGCTCTACCTTGCCTTTGTGATCCTCTGGCGACCCTTTCTCATGACTTTACGGCATCAATTAGGGCTTCTTGAAGCGCCACCGACCGACCTAAAGTTCTTCTGTCGCCACCTAAAGTTCACACTTCTTCTGTCGCCACCTAAAGTTCCAACGCCACCGACCTCATGTCTCCACCACTGATGCTTCCAACGACTTCTCCAACCTACCTCCTTGCCTCCTACCAGCTTTCAGCCACCTGCTGTTCCTACCATTATGCCTCCACGCAAGCAAGCCACCTCCAAGCACAAGGCATCTTCCTCTTCTGGCACTGCTACCGAGTGCCAACCACCTGCTGCTCCGCCTACTCCATATGGGATTCTATTCCATGATCCAAAGTAGATGGCCAAGTTTAATGTGCTGATGTGTCGTCCTATCATCTACACCAGGTTCCTTGACCACCAGACGCTTAATACTTTGGGATTTTATGACGATGTCCAGTGGCTCTTTCAGTGTATGGGGTGGGATCAATTCTTCATCATTTCCTACCCGATGTACTTTCCTATTGTACTCGAGTTCCTGTCTTCGTTGGAGTTTCATGCCAACATCCACTCTGATGCAGACAATCGCAGTCTATCTTTCCGGCTGAACAACACGGAGTTCGTGTGTACTCTCTCTGAGTTGAATCGCTTACTCTCTCCGAGCTAAATTAGATTTATGGATTTCTGGCGGATGGGACACGGCTGACCCTGAGGGAATTTGATGCAAATGCTTTCTGGGTGCTTCTTAATGGTGATCAACCTTTCAACACTAGGACTGCAAGGGCTTCCTCCCTCGGAAATTCGGTTATCAAATATGTGCACCATGTCCTTGCACATGTTATCATTGGGAGAGGGGAGTCTGACGGACTTTTGCGCTCTTCGGAGCTACTATTTCTTTGGGCAATGTTGTATGATGTTCGCCTCAACACTGCATTTTTCTTCGCCAAGCAACTCCAGAATGTTTCTCATTTGCCGAAGGGTGCCATCGCTCTCGGAGGACTTCTCACCCCACTTGCTCTCGTAGTAAAGATCCAACCATATCAAATGGAGTAAGCCCGAGGGAATCCCTGCCTTGACATTGATTCCTACATTTCAATGTGGATGATTGTCAAGGAGGGGGAGCTCTTCAGCCTGCTTTTCTCTGGGAGTGATGTCAAGCTGCCACTGCCAAATTCAGCACACACCACTGTCCGCGAGCAGCGGAACTGGAGGATGGAGGCCATCGAAGATCATGATGTTCCTCTGTAGACTGCCCCACCATCCCCTTCTCGACAGCCTTCTACTCAATTGGACCGCATGGAAACAATGCTCAAGTTTGTCTAGGACGCGCAACATGACACCCAAATTGTTGTGGACAATGGACTTGCACAGCTTCGAGACCTTGAGGCTAAAGTGGGACACCAAGGATGGGTCCAATCTTCCATCTTGGAGTCCGTACATGAGCTTCAGCAGAGGCTGCGTCGGCACTGGGGATGAGTTCCATATGCTTTTCTTCTATTTCTTGGTCAGCTTTTACATTTCCTGTAGTTTTTATTCTGTTATTAGAAGTATCTTAGTTTGCTTGTTATTTCCTTTCTTGCATTGCTTTACTTTTCTAGTTGTTCCAACACCTTAGGTGTCTCTACCCAAACCTCATTTATAGTATTTGCCTTGTCTTTGAAATTGAAATTGTTCTATGAGCACATGCATGATTGATTTAGGAATCTTGATTCTTTTTTGTTGTCTGCTTTGGTTACAGTTTACACTCATATCTTTCGTTTGGTGCTATTGCAGAATTGAATTAACTCTTATCATTATTTATGTGACCCTAGAGAGTATGCTTATTGACTGACCCTGAACTTGTTATCCATTTCATATATACAGATTACTTGTATCTTGACTTCATAATTCACATCCTCTTGTACATTGTGCCATGAGAATCAAAAATATATAGCAGTGGTACCAAAGTGTCATTGTACATAGTACTTTCAATTGGCACTGTTCTTAGCATCCAAATATAGAAAACAAGAGGTGACAGTGGTACCTAAGCAAATCATGTACATCTAGCTTGGCACTGCCCCCTACACAATAATAATTGTAGTGGCACTGAAGCAATGGTGTTCATCATCGTTCATCTAGCTTGGCACTAACCCCTACACAATAATAATTGTAGTGGCACTGAAGCAATGGTGTTCATCATCGTTCATCTAGCTTGGCACTAATCATGAGTTTAAAAAAAAAGGGCGCCACATATACACTATGTAGCACCGATGCTATATTCTCATGACATGTTGCACGACCACTTGTTTTATGAAAGCTTGATATTAGATATCTTAAGTGTGAGATGTGCTACATAGGTTTTTGGTACTTTCGATTTTCACATACTCTGATGGATTATATGAATGACATTTGACTTAATTTCTCTTCAATATTGCACCTTAACTTGAGATTTGTTGTTGACCAAACTGTAACCTTGTCAAACTATATTTATTTGATTGAGACTCCTTATTTCGTTTCATCACTATGTTCTAAACAAATTCAATTGCTTGAGGACAAGCAAAATTTTAAGTCTGATGTATTTTGATATCATGCATATATATAGTACATTGCAGCTTAGTTTTACTATTATTTTAGAGTAGAATGCATAGTTTTGTCTCATTTATTTGCTTAAATGCTTCATATTCTTCGACCAAAAATCAGTGGAATTTGGAGGATTTGAAGATATGGAACAACTTTTTTATGATGAGACAAAGCTGCATGTCAAATTTCATTAAATGGAGCCCTCTACAATCTTCACGAGCATGGCCGTGCATACATGCATGGCCATGAAGACTTCGGTTCCACCTTTCAGATTTTGACGTAATGTTCATAGCCATGCTCGTGCATCCATGCACAGCCATGAGGATTCTAGAAGTGCAGCATCAGATTTTGCCGACATCTTCACAGGCATGCTTGTGCTTCCATGCACAGCTATGAAGATGTCTGCCTGTTTGACACCCATTTGGTTTTTCATCCGATTCTTGCTATTTTTGGAGCTGAATTTTGGCAAAATTGGAGGGGAGCTTCCTAACTTGGTATGCGACATTTTGGGACAGAGATTGGATGTTTTCGTGGAGAGAATCGAGAGATCTAGGGCGAAAGGTGAAAACTTCAATGGCGGAGGCTGTTCCGGAACAATTTCTTCCTTGTTTTGACACTAAAGATCATGCTCTACCCTCTCCTATCGTAGGTCTAGCCTTTTTCTCTAGTATGATTTGATTTATCTTGAGAAATTTAATGTATTCTATGATGAAAGTCATAGCATAAACTCTTTTCAGGGTTTGGGCGTAGCCCGCTGTAAGGATGCTGGATGATTGATGAGTTGCATTTACATCATATTTTTTTCCTATATTTTATATGATATTTTGGGCTTAATTATATGATTTTATACCAATTTTTAGCATTTTTATCTCTTATGGTATGGAATCTTTACTTTTCTTGGTTTTCGTAAAATATAAGTAAAATCGCCCAAAAAACGATGGACGTTATAAGTTTTAAGGCCATGGCATGATTCCTGATGAAAAGACAAGGCCGTACGTCAAATTTGAGACTAAATGAAGGTCAAATGCAATTTGAGATAAAAACTTGATGCGGCTGCAAGTGCACGGCTTAATTGATGTAATAAATAAGTGACGGAGTCATAGACGCCTATGGAGAAAGCCACATTCCTCTGGAAGATGTTTGGGGACACGCCCGAGGCCTTGACGAAGGCACCCCCCAAAATTCAGCTCAGAAAGCCCTCTGCCGCCCCGAACACGGCTAGGCCGCGATGGCGGACACGGCCGTGACACGGTCGCAGATGGATGCGAACGCTAGCACGGTCGACGACACAGCCGTGGCACCCGCTGTGACGAGCTCGGCAGATTTTGGCTCCAATGATCATGGCCATTATGAAGAACACGGCCAGACCGTGATGAAGAAAACGGCACGTAATATTCGTTACGGCCCCACCGTGAAATCGGCTCAACATTATGTGGATTTCGGCCCCGACGAACACGGCCATGATGGCGAACACGGCCAGACCGTGATAAAGAATATGACCCGTAATACCGGTTATGGCCCCGCCGTAAAATCAGCGCAACATTCTGTGGATTTCAGCCCCAGCGAACACGGCCGTGACGTGGAACACGGCCAGGCCGTGACGAGCTCGCATTTCCCCAACACGGCCATGCCACCAGCCGTGTTCACCTTAGCGCAAAAATCAGATGTCGAACACGGCCGTGATGATGAACACAGCCAGGCCGTGTTCAGCCCCAGAAAGCCAAAGACGGTGATTTTCCACCCCGTTCGATGCTCTCAGCGGTCCTCGCACCCTCCGGACCGTTTTGTGGGAGTGATGAGCCCTTCGACAGCCACGACATGCCTCATCCGCTCCGGCCACGTGGCTTCTCCTGCCTCCATGACACCCCTTCACCCGCTACCCCCCGCTACCCATCACTCGGGGGCCACTTCGAGATCCGACCGCCAACTATGATCAGCCCACTGACCGCTACAACAACCGGGTCCTCAACTCAGCGCACGACACCGCCAACAACGTCCAGAATCTGCCCACCATTAGCAAGTTCTGCTGCTTCGTGGCAACTTGCTCGGAGATGGTGTAGCGCCACGTGGGTCCGGACAGCGACCACGTGGACGACTCGTTCACTCGACGCCTCACACCCCTCGCATGAAGGAATCGCCCCAGGGAATAGTTGCTAGTTTGTTTTACTTTTTAGTAGTTAGGGGGCATCTTGACCCTACTTTAGTTTGTTTTGGGTGGTTGTCTTCTCCAACTACCTCACATGCTTAGCTTTTGACCCTCTCCCCCTCTTGATCTATAAAAGAGGGCTGGAGGGCTGTGTGTTTCTTAGTTTTCGTTGTAGTTTGCGCCTTCTCTTGCAAGGCCTTAGGTCCAGCAAAACTCTGAGGAACTCGCCTAGAGTTCCCTCGCCTCCTCTTTGTACGCTTTATTTCAGCTTTCAATCAAAACACCCGGTGAACCCCGCTTGGGCGCCGGGTCCTTTGCGTGTTCACCTTGCTGCGTTGTGTCTTGGACGAGTAAGCTTGGCCGGTTTCCATAGCATTGTGAAGGGCGTGCGCGTGTGCTTGCAAAACTAAACATTGGCTCCGCGATCGAGGTGAGTGTTTTTTTTCCATTAGAGTTTCGATCCGGGGTTTCTTGTCGCTCCGAGTGTTGCTCAATATACATCTTGCACGGTTTCCATCGGTTTTCTCCGCGGGTTTCGTCGATTGAACGCATTTTCTCTTCCCTCGTCTCAAGACCCTCTCCCGGATTTCCACAACATAGTTCCCCCACTGTAGAGTACTGCTCTAAGGAAACCCTCCTATACATCCGCTGCGTCAAAATTTGGTATCAGAGGCAGGTTGAAGCTAACCCTTGTCTAGCTTCGCCAGTCTCCCGCTGCATTTCATTCAGTTTTTTTTTCGGGTTTCATTTCAGCATCCAATTGCATTTTCCTGCATCATGACCACTAGATCAGGAGCCCCGTATCAACAACCCCCTACCCAAGTGCCCGTTACGACCGAAGAGAGTACTCCGCCTAGGGTAGAGTCGGTTGAGTCGCTATCCACACGCTTAGAAGAGATGGAAGCCATGTTTCAGCGCCTCATGGCGTCGGTCCATCATCTGACGGACCAAGTCATGGAACTCCGAGCTAAGCCCGTCGAGGGCCAGCCCTCTGCTAGTATTCCACCTCCGTTGGCCCCGCTGCGTATGCGCGCCAACGAGTCACCCCGCTTTGACCCCTTTGCCGATGAGTCCGCGTGGGCCGAGGACTCTCCTCACCCATGTCGCCTTGTTCCGCGTAGTCGTGAGGACGACGAGGTCCGCCGGCTCACACGCATTGACCCCCTGATTTTCAACAGTAGCGTTGACCCTCATGTCTTCCTCGATTGGGCCGCTACCGTCGATAACTATTTCGAATGGAGCGCCATGTCTGAACACCTTAAAGTTAGTTACGTCCGTCTTTTGCTAACCGGCTCCGCTCGGTTGTATTCGACGAACGTAGAGCGCCAATTAGTAGACCAACATCTTCCCCCCATTACGCGATCGGAGGAAATGTGCTACCGGCTTAAGAAGAAGTATGTGCCCCCCACCTATAGACAGCGCCTCCTCGATTCGTATTTCGTTATCTCCCAAGGGTCCGACACCGTCGATGCATACCACTCTTGTTTTGACGAGCTGGGTATCCGCTGCAACTTTAAGGAGGATCCCGCCTTCACCCTGTCTCGGTTCCGCAACGGTCTCCGCGAGGAGATTCGGCGCGCGTTACCCTCCTACGGTCTTGACACGATCATCCTTGTCCTCCACCATGCCCGTGAGGTCGAGTAGGACCTCCGCTCGCGCACCCATCGTGTTGAACCTCACCCGGCTCGCCGGCCTACTTTTGTGTCTCCGGCGCCAGCCCCTCCCCCTCGTCTCGAGGCACCGCCACATCCTAGCCCTACTGGTCCCCGTCGTTTCCCCTGGGATGCACCCCATGAGGCACCCCCTCCTCACTTACCCTGGGAGGACAAGGGTAAGGCACCCCTTGCTGCCGTTCCCCCAGGCCCTTGCCGCCACTGCAACCAAACCGGCCACTTCAACAAGGACTGCCCCGCCGCCCTTTGCACATCGCACCCGAGCGACGTGACTCACAACCCCCTATTCCTTGCGGCCCACCTGCGGCCCAAGAAGTCGGCCCACAGTGTTACACCGACGACGAGTCTAGCCCACGCCATACCATGGCGGTTGTTCGTTGCACCCTTGTCCATAGCCCCCCCCCCCCCCCCCCCCGGTCCGAGGATTGGAAACGTACGAGCATCTTCTACACTTACATTAAGTGTAATGGACACTCGTGCAAGATAGTGATTGACGAAGGCAGTAGTCTTAATGTTGTCTCGTGGACAGCAGTCACCCGTTTTGGTCTCTCCCTTGAGCCGCACCCTCGTCCTTACTCGATCGCGTGGGTTGACACGTCCAGCCTACCTATCACCCAGCGATGTCAAGTCCCCATTTACTTTGGTGACTACTCAGAGAAGGTGTGGTGCGACGTCGCTTCCATGGACGTCGCCCACGTCCTCTTGGGACGACCTTGGCTCTATGATCGCGATATGATTCACTACACCCACTCCAACACCTACGTCTTCCACCATGGGGGACGTAAGATCTGTTTGACCCCCGGCTCTTCCTAAGGAGTTGCGGGCCTCAACGTCCAAGGGTGTCATCACTCCCTTGCCTCCAGCCCCGCCTGCACCTAAGGTAGTTGCCTTGGTTCGCCCCACTTCCCTTGTCCATGAGGCACAGGAGACTAACGTGGTCTATGCCCTCATGGTCCGCGAGGTCTCCCCCTTACCTCCGCCTCCACCGGCCCCTTTGCCGGTAGAGGTCGCTGCCCTGTTAGATGAGTTTGCCGACATCTCCCCAGTGGACCTCCCCGTCGGCCTACCCCCAGATCGTGACATCCAACATGTCATTGACCTCGTCCCCGGTGCATCTTTGCCTAACCTACCCCATCACCGTCTTAACCCGACCGAGCACACGGAGCTCAAGCGTCAAGTGGATGACCTTCTTGCCAAAGGATTCATCCGAGAGAGTCTTAGCCCTTGCGCCGTGCCGGCCCTTCTCACCCCTAAGAAGGACGGGTCATGGCGGATGTGTATTGATTGCCGTGCAATCAATCGCATCACGGTTATGTACCAGTTTCCCATCCCACGCCTTGATGACATGCTCGATCTTATCTCGGGCGCTTGCTGGTTTAGCAAGCTGGACCTTCGGAGTGGCTATCATCAAGTCCGCATCCGTGAAGGGGACGAGTGGAAGACGGCCTTCAAGACGAAGGACGGCCTCTACGAGTGGTTGGTTATGCCCTTCGGGCTTACCAACGCACCTTCCACGTTTATGCGTCTCATGAGCTAAGTCCTTCGTCCTTACATGGGCAAGTTCCTTGTCGTCAACTTTGACGACATTCTCATCTATAGCCACACCCGCACCAACCACTTAGAGCACCTACACCTGACTTTTGACCTCCTGTGTAAGGAACGTCTGTTCCTTAACGCGAAGAAGTGTTCCTTCCTCGACTCTCAGGTTCCATTCCTAGGTTTCATCGTTTCGGACCAGGGTCTCATGGTTGACCCTGTGAAAATCGAGGCCATCCGCCGATGGCTGGAACCCGAGTCCGTCACCGAGGTTCGCAGCTTCCTCGGGCTTGCTGCCTTCTATCATCGTTTCGTTAAGGGATTCAGCACCATCGCATCCCCTATGACGGCCTGCACCAAAAATGAGACCTTCTGTTGGACACCCGCGGCCGGCCGCGCTTTCTCAGCCCTTAAGGACATCATGACCTCTACACCAGTCCTTCGCCTCCCTGACTTTTCCAAGGTCTTTGAGGTTGCCTGTGATGCCTTCGGCACTAGCATCGGAGGGACCCTTAGCCAAGAGGGCCACCCGGTTGCCTTCTTCAGCGAGAAGCTGAACGATGCGCGGCAACGATACTCTACCTACGATAAGGAGTTTTACGCCATTGTCCAGTCCCTTCAACAGTGGCGTCACTATCTCCTTCATAAAGAGTTAGTCCTCTTTAGTGACCATCAGGCCCTTTCGTTCCTCAATTCCCAGAAGAAGCTCGTCCCTCGCCACGCGAAGTGGGTCGAGTTTCTCCAGCAGTACACGTTTGTGATCACCCACAAGGCTGGGAAGGAGAACGTAGTGGCCGATGCCCTTAGTCGTGTCCGCTCACTCCTGTGTGTCCTGTCCTCGTCCATTCCGGCCCTCCCTCACATCCACGACGAGTATGCGGACTGCCCTAACTTCAATCTGGTGTTCACCTATCTCCAGGCTGCCGACCCTCCCGACCTCCCTTATCGTCTCCACGACGGTTATCTCGTGTACGGTAACCTGTTGTGCGTGCCCTGGTCCTCCCTCCGCGAGCATCTACTGCTCGAATACCACGCTGGCGGTGCCACTGGGCACCATGGCCGTGATAAGACCCTTGATTTGGCCGAAGACCATTTCTTCTGGCCCACTCTTTGTAACGACGTAGATAGGGTCGTCCGGCATTGCGGCACTTGCCAACGTGCCAAGCCACGCCCCGCCAACACTGGCTTGTACACCCCATTACCTGTCCCCAGAAGCCCCTGGCTTGACATAAGCATGGACTTCGTCCTCGGCCTACCCCGCACCACTTCGCGCCACGACTCCATCTTCGTTGTCGTGGACCGTTTCTCCAAGATGGCACATTTCGTGCCTTGTTCTCGGACGGCCGACGCTTCCCACATTGCCCATCTATTCGTTAAGGAGGTCATCCGCCTTCACGGCTTAACCCTCACCATTGTCTCTGACTGCGAAACCCGGTTCGTCGGTCACTTCTGGAAATCTTGTGGGCCCTCCTCGGGACCACCCTCAAGTTTTCGTCAGCTTACCATCCACAGACGGGCGGTCAAACCGAGGTGGTGAATAGGAGTCTGGGTAACCTTCTACGGTGCTTAGCTGGCGACTTCCCACGCCATTGGGCTGAACACCTTCCTGTCGTGGAATTTGCGTATAACAGCGCGTCACACCGCTCCACTGGGTTGAGTCCTTTTCAGGTCATCCTCGGGCACCAACCTCGGAAACCAATAGACATGCATAACTGTTGGGGTATGCCCTTAAGGCTAATGTTTGAGGCCTTGGGATTATATCACTATCATGTATAAACTCTTTGTTTATAAAGGCAATAGTTATTATTCAGGTTGTTACATCATCTGCTGCAATATGTATACTTCTGAATAATGTCTCAATGCTGTTCAGCTAGGCTGACATGCAGTTAAGTCCTTAGTCGAGATATCTTGGTGAACTTGAGACAGCCTTGATATGATTGAGACTAATATGTGTTCTAATCTTATAGGATGCTTCGAGCATGGAATAAGATGTAGACTCATGGGTACATTGGATGTACTGGACAGACCCTACTAGGATATTCAATTGTTTGTCACAATGTGAATAATCCTTGTATGCAAACAAGTGGCATATGTCCTCTGACTTGAGATCACTTGTGTTTCTAAATGATGATTGTCATTGTTTTGAGGTAGTTCGATATCATTTGAAACATAATGGTTATAGACTATCTTGGATAATGATCATGAGTCAGGTTAGGACACTAGTGATAGATATAGGATTGCCGTCTCCTTGATAGGAGTGTGATGTTCTAAAGGGGCCCCCCTGGATGAGATGATTGAGAAAGTGTATGGCCATACCCAGATGACTATGTTCATCTGATCTAATCATTCTCATCATATTGGAGTTACAGGCTTGACACGCTTGTCCAATAAGAACATCCAGTGGCAAAGGAATCAAGTATGCCTAGTGAAGTGGATTCACACTTGTGCTGTGGTTTGGGTGTAGTCTTGGAAGACTCTTTCCTTTATATTGGGAGACAGTGATGTGTTGCTAGATACCCCTCGCTGATCGTGATAACGTAAGTTATCGTTACCGACATTTAAAGGAAACCCTTAGGGTCGCACAATTTGATGATATGGCTTACTTAAGTCAGATCGTGTGGACTGAATTGTTTTGGTTCAGTTTAAAGGAGTTTAAACTCTGATTGTAAGTGAGATCTGGTCTGATCATGTTTGATTGATTAGCGCTTGAGATCGGTAAGCTTCGATCGAGAGTATTGATGCTAGATCGGTGAGATCAAGAGCATCAAGAGATGAACGGTTAGAACTTGAACCATTTGGTTCGAAGAGATCTAGACTGTGGTTTAGGCTGATTTGGTTCGATCTTTGAACCAAATGCATTGGACCGAATTGGATTGAACCGGTTCACACATGTGTGATCGCATGGTTCAATATGAAAGCGTTTTGGGCTGTTTGCATTGAGTGGGCGCATGGCTTCATGACTTTCCATATTTGGAAGTCATGTAATGTCACATCTCTACACAACGCCTCAACGCATCTTCGGTTCTGGTCTTGTCGCCTATGCACTCTTGCGTTGTCTTGTCTTCACGAAAAGGAGGAAGAAGAGCTTCATCGCCCTAGCCGCAAGAGATCTCATCTCCTCCACACAAAGGACTCCTTGAAGCTTTGCTAGCACAAAGACGCCAAGGGAGTAGCCATCTCTCATCTTGTGTGCGCGACTTTGGAGGAGAGCCAATTCGCCCTCTTGCTTCCAAGGCACCATCCAAGCGATGGCTATGGTATGATCCATTGTTGTTCTACACAAGTCCATTGAAAGTTAATCATATGACATGCATTCGATCTTAGAAACCCTAATATCCACTTGCAAAATCATGATATGCGCCCCCTTAGGGTTTCGCCCCCCCCCCCCCCCCCCCCCCTTAGATTTAGGGGTTTTTCAATAACGTCCCTCCTCCACCGTCTATTCATGAGTCTGCATACACCTTTGCTTCTCATCTTGCGGGTTTACACGATGAAATTCGTCATCGGATTTTCTTGAGCAACACCCGGTACGCAGCTGAGGCCAACGTGCATCGTAGGCCACGACATTTTGAGATTGGTGAGCTTGTCATGGTGCGTCTCCACCCTGAGCATTTGACGTCGCGAGCCAATTGGAAGTTGCATGCACGCTGCGCCGGTCCCTACATGGTCCTACGGCGACTTGGCTCCAATGCTTATGTCCTCGACCTTCCGACGGATTCCCACTGCAGCCCCATCTTCAACATCGCTGACCTCCTGCCATATCACGCGCCCCTCCACACCGGTACCCCTTCCTCCGACGGCTCTCCACCTTATTCTCGGGAGGAGAATTCTTCCCCCCCCCCCCCCCCCGAGATACTTGACGGAGTCATAGACGCCTATGGAGAAGGCCACATTCCTTTGGAAGATGTTTGGGGACACCCCCCAGGCCTTGACGAAGACACCCCCCCCCCCACCCCAAATTCAGCTCAGAAAGCCCTCTGCCGCCCTGAACACGGCCAGGCCGTGATGGCGGACATGGCCGTGACACGGTCGCAGATGGAAACGAACGCTAGCACGGTCGACGACACGGTCGTGGCACCCGCCGTGACGAGCTCGGCAGATTTTGGCTCCAACGATCACGGCCGTGATGAAGAACACGGCCAGACCGTGATGAAGAAAATGGCACATAATATTCGTTACGGCCCCACCGTGAAATCGGCTCAACATTCTGTGGATTTCGGCCCCGACGAACACGGCCGTGATGGCAAACATGGCTAGACCGTGATGAAGAATACAACCCGTAATACTGGTTATGGCCCCGCCGTAAAATCAGCGCAACATTCTATGGATTTCGGCCCTAGCAAACACGACCGTGACGTGGAACACGGCCGTGACGTGGAACACGGCCGTGACGTGGAACACGGCCGTGACGTGGAACACGGCCGTGACGTGGAACACGGCCGTGACGTGGAACACGGCCGTGACGTGGAACACGGCCAGGCCGTGACGAGCTCGCATTTCCCCAACACGGCCATGCCACCAGCCGTGTTCACCTCAGCGCAGAACTCAGATGCCGAACACGGCCGTGATGATGAACACGGCCAGGCCATGTTCAGCCCCAGAAAGCCAAAGACGGTGATTTTCCACCCCGTTCGACGCTCTCAGCGGTCCTCGCACCCTCCGGACCATTTTGTGGGAGTGATGAGCCCTTCGACAGCCACGACATGCCCCATCCGCTCCGGCCACATGGCTTCTCCTACCTCCACGACACCCCTTCACCTGATACCCCCCGCTGCCCATCACTCGGGGGGCCACTTCGAGATCCGACCGCCGACTGTGATCAGCCCACTGATCGCTAAAACAACCGGGTCCTCAACTCAGCGCACGACACCGCCAACAACGTCCAGAATCAGCCCACCATCAGCAAGTTCTGCTGCTTTGTGGCAGCTTGCTCGGAGATGGTGTAGCGCCACGTGGGTCCGGACAGCGACAACGTGGACGACTCTTTCACTCGATGCCTCACACCTAGGCCTGTTCATGGTTCGGTTAACCGAACCATTGACCATAGTCAACTGGTTAACCGAACCGTTGACCATAGTCAACCGGTTAACCGAACTAATCGGTTCGGAAAAATCATGAACCGTTCCTGAACTGTTGGACCGGTTAACCGGTCAAACGGTTAACCAGTCAAACGGCTAACCGGTACCGGTTAACCACGGTTAACCGATTATAATTTATTTACTAAAATTTATTTTAAAAAATTGACTTTGGCTATTAAATATTTTAAAAAATTAATTTTTAAACTAACTTTAATTATTAAATATTATTATTTGATAATTATATATGTAAAATAATTAATTTTTAAGTTGTAGTGAATGGGTTTTGAACCCATGACCTACTAACTTACAAAATAACCTTTAACCATTACACTAAATATACAATCAAAATTATTTTGAGATATATATATATATATATATCGGTTGGTTCGGTTAACCAGTGAAATTTTTTTCCCCAAACCGAACCGAACCATTATACCCAAAAAACCGACCATGAACCGAACCGATCCATTCGGTTAACCACCCATTCGGTTCGGTTCGGTCAGTTTTTCGGTTCGGTTGGTTTTTTTGAACAGCCCTACTCACACCCCTCACATGAAGGAATCGCCCCAGGGAATAGTTGCTAGTTTGTTTTACTTTTCAGTAGTTAGGGGGCATCTTGACCCTACTTTACTTTGTTTTGGGTGGTTGGCTTCTCCAACTACCTCACATGTTTAGCTTGTGACCCTCTCCCCCCTCTTGATCTATAAAAGAGGGCTGGAGGGCTGTGTGTTTCTTAGTTTTCGTTGTAGTTTGCGCCTTCTCTTGCAAGGCCTTAGGTCCAGCAAAACTCCGAGGAACTCGCCTAGAGTTCCCTCGCCTCCTCTTTGTACGCTTCATTTCAGCTTTCAATCAAAACACCCGGCGAACCCCGCTTGGGCGCCAGGTCCTTTGCGTGTTCACCTTGCTGCGTTGTGTCTTCGACGAGTAAGCTTGGCCGGTTGCCATAGCATTGTGAAGGGCGTGCGCGTATGCTTGCAAAACTAAACATTAGCTCCGCGATCGAGGTGAGTGTTTTTTTTTTCCATTAGAGTTTTGATCCGTGGTTTCTTGTCGCTCCGAGTGTTGCTCAATATACATCTTGCACGGTTTCCATCGGTTTTCTCCGCGGGTTTCGTCGATTGAACGCGTTTTCTCTTCCTCATCTCAAGACCCTCTCCCGGATTTCCGCATCATAGTGAAAGTCCCCTATACTTGGGGGGGCGAAACCCTAATAGGCGCATGATAAAAATTTTCGAAGCGGAAGCAAGGGTTTCTTAGGATCGCAAGCTTGTCATATGATCAACTTGTTAAAGATGCATGAAGAAATTCATACCATAGCCATTCCTTTGGATGGCGCCTTGGAAGCAGAGAGCGAAAGGGATCTCCTCCAAAAGATGCGCACACAAGATGTGATCGCCTACTCCTTGTTGATCTTTGTGCTAGCAAAGTTCTCCAAGAATCCTTGTCGAATGGAAGGGATGAGATCTCCTTGTTCTCGGGCTTCACCGAATTCTCTCCAAGGCGTGAAGAAGACACCACACGAGAGAGAGGGCGTTGAGAGAAGAGGCAAGCGTTTTTGGCGTTGAGGCGTTGAGCGAAAGTGGCCTTCATGACTTTCCAAAAATAGAAAAACATGAAGTCATGCGCCCATGATCTCATAACCGACCAAAAACGCCTTCAAGCTTTGAACCATGCATTCACTCATGTGAACCGGTTCAAGCCAATTCGATGCATTTTAATTTGGTACAAAGACCAAGTTAAATCAGCCCAAGCCATGGTCTAGATCTTACTGAACCAAATGATTCAAGATCTAACCGTTGATCTCTTGATGCTTTTGATCTCACCGATCTACCATCAATTCTCTCGATCGAAGCTTACCGATCTCAAGCCCTAATCAATCAAACATGATCAGACCAGATCTCACTTACAATCAGAGATTAAATCCCTTTAAACTGAACCAAAACAATTCAGTCCACACGATCTGACTCAAGTAAGACATATCATCAAATTGTGCGACCCTAAGGGTTTCCTTTAAATGTCGGGTAATGATAACTTACGTTATCACGATCAGTGAGGGGTATCTAGCAACACATCACTGTCTCCCGATATAAAGGAAAGAGTCTTCCAAGACTACACACAAACCATAGCACAAGTGTGAATCCATTTCACTAGGCATACAAGTTTCCTTTGCCACTGGATGTTCTTATTGGACAAGCGTGTCAAGCCTGTAGCTCCAATATGATGAGCATGATTAGATCAGATGAACATAGTCATCTGGGTATGGCCATACACTTTCTCAATCATCTCATCCAGGGGGGCCCCTTTAGAACATCACACTCCAAACTAGGAGATGGCAATCCTATGTCTATCACCAGCGCCCTAACATGACTCATGCTCACCATCCAAGATAGTCTATAACCATTATGTTTCAAATGATATCGAACTACCTCAAAACAATGCCAATCATCATTTAGAAACACAAGTGATCTCAAGTCAGAGGAAGTATGCCACTTGTTCGCATACAAGGATTATTCACATTGTGACAAGCAATTGAACATCCTAGTAGGGTCTGTCCAGTACATCCAATGTACCCATGAGTCTACATCTTATTCCATGCTCGAAGCATCCTATAAGATTAGAACACATATTAGTCTCAATCATATCAAGGTTGTCTCATGTTCACCAAGATATCTCGACTAAGGACTATACTGCATGTCAGCCTAGCTGAACATCATTGAGACATTATTCAGAAGTATACATATTGCAGCAGATAATATAACAACCTGAATAACAACCATTGCCTTTATAAACATGAAGTTTATACATGATACTGATATAATCCCAAGGCCTCAAACATTAGCCTTAAGGGCATACCCCAACAATTTCCCACTTGCACTTAATCTAATGGTTGAGAAATCTCAAACCCATATTATTACAGTGCTTCTCATGCTTCTGCTGCGCCAGAGGCTTAGTAAGCGGGTCAGCCAGATTGTCGTCTGTATGAACCTTGCAGACTTTGATCTCGCCACGATCAATGATCTCCCGGATCAAGTGAAACCTTCTCTGTATGTGCTTGGACTTCTGGTGCGACCGTGGTTCCTTTGCTTCTGCTATAGCTCCAGTGTTATCACAGAAGATAACCAAAGGATCTGCACTCGAAGGAACAACACCAAGTTCCTGAACGAACTTACGAATCCACACTGCCTCCTTGGATGCTTCCGAGGCTGCAACATACTCGGCTTCTGTTGTGGAATCAGCAACAATTGATTGTTTGAAACTTTTCCACACCACTGCTCCTCCATTCAAGCAAAAAACATAGCCTGATTGCGATCAGAAATCATCCTGGTCAGATTGGAACGAAGCGTCAGTATATCCTTCAATACTGAGTTTTTCCTGACCACCATACACTAAGAACATATCTTTGGTCCTCCGAAGATATTTCAAAATGTTCTTGACTGCAATCCAGTGCGCCTGACCTGGATTACTTTGGAACCGACTGGTCACGCTTAACCCGTAAGCGACGTCTGGGCGAGTACACAACATCGCATACATAATGGATCCAATAGCCGAAGCATAAGGCGTATTGTCCATTTCATCTTTCTCAGTCTGTGTTTGTGGACACTGACTCTTCGAAAGATTCAGACCATGTCTGACTGGAAGATATCCTCTTTTAGAATTTTCTAAATGAAATCTCTCTAGGACTTTATCGATGTAAGTACTCTGGCACAGCCCGAGAAGCCTCTTAGATCTATCTCTGTAGATCTTCACACCTAATACATAGGCTGCTTCTCCTAAATCTTTCATCTGGAAACATTTTCTTAACCATGCTTTAACCGCATGCAGTTCAGGAATATCGTTTCCAATTATTAAGATATCATCGACGTAGAGGACTAGGAAAGTGATTACACTCCCACTAAACCTCTTATATACACACGGGTCATCTTCATTCTTGATGAAACCAAACTCACAGATTGATTCATCAAAACGAATATTCCAGCTTCTTGATGCTTGCTTAAGTCCATAAATGGACTTCTTTAACTTGCATATTTTATGACGATCTGATGGATTAGTGAAACCTTCAGGTTGTGTCATATACACATCCTCATCCAGTTTTCCATTAAGGAAAGCAGTCTTCACATCCATCTGCCAGATCTCATAATCATAATATGCTGCTATCGCGAGAATAATCCGAATAGACTTAAACATAGCTACAGGAGAGAAAGTTTCATCATAATCTATCCCGTAGATTTGTTTGAAACCTTTCGCAACTAGCCTGCCTTTATAGGTAACCACGTTACCATCCATGTCAATCTTCTTCTTGAAGATCCATTTACAGCCTATAGGGATTACTCCCGGAGGCGGATCAACCAAATCCCAGACTTGGTTATCTGACATGGAGTCCATCTAGGCTCGCATAGCTTCAAGCCATCTCGCTGATTCCGGTCCACTGACCGCATCCGCATAAGTGAGGGGTTCATCATCAATGATGTAGACTCCGTCATAGCGCTCAGGCTGTCGACGGATCCTTCCCGATCTTCGCGGTTCCCGTGATATCTGAGCCTCAGGTTGTTCAGTAACCTGATCTACTAGCTCAGGCTCATCGAACTGTGCTTGACAACTTTGTCCTTCTTCTGGATTCTCATCCAGCTTTATTTCTCTCCCACTGGCCTCTTGCAGAAGAAATTCCTTCTCAAGAAAAATAGCCGTCCGAGCAACAAACACCTTGTTCTCTTTGGGATCGAAGAAATAATAACCCTTAGTTTCCTTAGGGTAACCGACAAAGATGCATTTCTCAAATCTGCTTTCCAGTTTCCCAGAGGCGAGCTTTTTGACATAAGCCTCGCAACCCCAGATCTTAATAAATGTCAAGCTCGGCTGTTTCCCATACCATAACTCATATGGAGTCTTTGAAACTGCCTTGGATGGCACTCGGTTTAGTACCTTTGCAGCTGTTTCCAGTGCAAATCCCCAAAAGGAGTAAGGTAGAGTAGCCTGACTCATCATAGAACGAACCATATCCAGTAAGGTTCTGTTCCTCCTCTCGGACACACCATTCCATTGCGGTGTTCCTGGCGGAGTGAGCTGTGAGATAATCCCACACTCCTTCAGATAGTCAGTAAACTCTCGACTCAAGTATTCTCCACCTCGATTTGAATGAAGTGCCTTGATATTTCGGCCTAGCTGATTCTGTACTTCATTCTTGAACTCTTTGAACTTGTCAAAAGATTCACTTTTATGTCTCATTAGATAGACATACCCATATCTACTGAAATCATCAGTAAAGGTAATGAAGTATAGATAGCCACCTCTGGCATGTTTATCGAAAGGCCCACACACATCACTGTGTATAAGGTCAAGTAAACCTGAAGCCCTTTGACCTTTCTTAGGAAAAGGAGACTTCGTCATTTTACCCATTAAACAAGCTTTACATGTATCAAGCTCCTCATAGGAGAATGATCCCAGCAGTCCATGATCATGCAACCGCTTAATGCGCTTCTTGTTAATATGGCCTAAACGACTATGCCATAGCAAGGTGCTGTCATCAGCAAACTTGGCTTTCTTAATATCAATATTTTGTATAGAACATTCCATGTCCAACATGAATAATCCATTGTTAATCGACCCTATAGCATAAACAATATTATCAAAAGAAATAATACACTTTGAAATATTGCATTCAAAGGAAAACCCTTTCCTGACAAGAGCAGGAATAGAGATAATATTTTTCGTAATGCTTGGTACAAAGTAACAATTGTCCAGTTCCAATACAAGTCCAGATGGTAAAGAGATGTAATAAACGCCTACAGCAACAGCAGCAACCCGTGCCCCATTTCCAACTTGTAGGTCCACCTCATGCTGTCCCACCTGTCTTCTTCTCTTGAGTTCCTGTACATTTGAACAAATGTGAACTCCACATGCAGTGTTCAACACCCATGATATGGAAGAAGAAGATATCATGACTTCAGTCACAAAAATACCTGAGACAGAAGCGAAACTTCCCTTCTTGTCTCCTTGGAGCGCTTTACAGTCCTTTTTCCAGTGACCCAGTTGGCCACAGTGGAAACATCTGTATTCCTTCGACCGCTTAACCTTTTGTTTCAGAGCCTTGTTGTAGTTCTTGACAGGGGCCCTGCCCTTCTTCCCTTTCTTCTTGTTCCTAGAAGGAACCATCAAGACAGAGGATGAAGGCTTTCCCTTTAGAGTCAACTCTGTAGTCAAGAGCATATTCAGCAACTCTGCCGGGGTACAGTCGATCTTGTTCATATTAAAATTAATGATGAACGGATCAAAAGTAGCCGGAAGAGACTGCAGGATAATGTCTACAGCAAGCTCCTGATTGATGGTATGTCCCAGTTTCTCAAGAGCCTCCTTGTACCCAATCATCTTGAGCACGTGAGCTCCGACTGGACTCCCTTCAGCCAGTTTGCTCTGAAAGAAAAGCTTAGTCAAATTGTAGCGTTCAGTCCTAGCCTGTGCAGCATACAGCAGCTTGAGGTTCGCTATAATTTGTATAGCAGATAGATCCTCATGCTGACACTGCAACTCTGGCGTCATAGACGCAAGCATCAGGCAGGCGACATCAATGCTATCATTGACATGCTTCTCATAGGCATCCCGAACCGCCCTTGTGGCGTTCGCAGCGGGTTGAGGCGGTATAGCCGTCTCGAGGACATACAGCTTCCTCTCAGCCTTAAGAACAATCTTAAGGTGTCCGTACCAGTCTGAGAAGTTTGGTCCAGCAAACTTCTCCCTTTCCAGTAGGGATCGCACATTGAAATTCGTGGTGTTCGTTGCTGCAGTAATCTACAACAATGCAAGAACAACAAGGTCAGTATCAATGTGAGAATCAATTCAGGACTTAAGAATGATTCTTTTCTCACTATTTTATCTGGCTGAAAAATCCAGCAAAACAGCCCGAAAGAGTAAAACTCTTTTAGTGAGATGGGATCCAGATTTCATACTTGGTCTCCGCGTCCCGCTCAGGCGAGATAAGATGCACAGAGAATACAAGCACTAATCTCTGGTAGGCAATCCCTGCCAATCGCCAACCCGTGCGATTCCCCTTCATCTGGGCAATCCAGCAGACTGTGCCAACTGAGTTGGTACAACACAGTCTCTGATCCCACAGATGGCTGCCTCCATATAGCTACCATATGCGCCACATATGTAGCCTACATGGTCAAGCTGACCCGACCTACTCCCTGGATAACCACGTGCTATGCTGAGCAACGAGAAGCGATAAATCCCTTCCCTGTAACACGCAGGTGTAATCACACACCGTCTGAAGATAGATGGGCGTGCCCACTGAGTGGGTACAACACGGCCCCAACGATAGTCAGAACAGTGAGGTTTCGCGCCAGAAGGCTTACGAGCTTGATATTTTAGCATTGGATTTTAACGGTCTTTTATCTTCTTAACTATCATGCAAACCCTATGGTGATAGCAGAAGATTAAATCATGCAATTCTAATTATATAAACAATAAATAGAAAGCATGCTGATCTTATGTGGTAAAAGCCCATAAGCCTAGGTAAGACCTTAATTTATCTTAAGTCTTCACTTGAGCTCTTGATGGGTCTTTTGCATCTCATCTGGCCCAACCCAGGGCCCAAGCGCCCACTGCAGCTCAGGTGCGCCCCACCAGGTAAATGCACCTGTCCCAGAGTCGAACCCTGGACCTCCCACCTGGTCAAGCCACTGCTGCATGCGCCTCTGCCAAGTGTGCTCTGTGCTCATGTCTGATTAAAATTACAATTCAATCTATCTAGACATGATTGACACACAGGTCAATTACACTTTATAAATTAATTAAAATGTGATGCGCATATCACAATAAATATTAATTTACAGTTTAATCCAGGCACGCAGGCCCCAGCACAGCACACATTAAATAGGCAGCCCACATAAGATTAAATAGACAAGCAATATGGTATACATTCATCATGTGATCCAAATCAGAAAATAAAATTTTCGAAAACCCATTGGCATCAATTTTATTTTCCTTATTAGCCCTACTACCTTACAACGGTCCATTAATAGGGATCCACTCATCATACCTAGTCAGATCCACTGCCCTTGCATGCACCAAGTCGTAACTGACTTGAGCTGACCTAATGGTCAACCATGCATGCGCAAAGGGCTGAACAACCTTCATGAGTTCTGGCAAGCGGGTGTGACCCCGGGCCTAACTCAAGAGCGTTCACTTATTGTCTCAACCAGACATCGCTACACGCCTGTCTGCAGTCGACCTATAGCCACCTCATGCTTGCGCACAGGTGCCATCTGGTCGACCCATCTAGGCTGTCAGATGGTCTGATCAGACTGGTTGGATCTTAACTAGACGATGACATCAACCCTAATAACCCGTCTAAGTTTTTCAATTAGGCGCCACTTAGATCTAGTGTATGCGCGCAAGAGAAGGTTTTATAAAAACAACAAGATGCGCCAAACAACATACATGCGTGAAGGAGAAAGAATACATCTAAGATAAGCATGTATTTTCGCCAACCAACATAAACAATTGTCGCATATTATGTAGTTTCGCATGTAACATTTAGATCTAAACAATTGAGCAAACAAGGATCACACAATGTCAAGCAATCATATGATCATAGCAACATGCGGCTCTGATACCAATTGAAAGTCCCCTATACTTGGGGGGGCGAAACCCTAATAGGCGCATGATAAAAATTTTCGAAGCGGAAGCAAGGGTTTCTTAGGATCGCAAGCTTGTCATATGATCAACTTGTTAAAGATGCATGAAGAAATTCATACCATAGCCATTCCTTTGGATGGCGCCTTGGAAGCAGAGAGCGAAAGGGATCTCCTCCAAAAGATGTGCACACAAGATGTGATCGCCTACTCCTTGTTGATCTTTGTGCTAGCAAAGTTCTCCAAGAATCCTTGTCGAATGGAAGGGATGAGATCTCCTTGTTCTCGGGCTTCACCGAATTCTCTCCAAGGCGTGAAGAAGACACCACACGAGAGAGAGGGCGTCGAGAGAAGAGGCAAGCGTTTTTGGCGTTGAGGCGTTGAGCGAAAGTGGCCTTCATGACTTTCCAAAAATAGAAAAACATGAAGCCATGCGCCCATGATCTCATAACCGACCAAAAACGCCTTCAAGCTTTGAACCATGCGTTCACTCATGTGAACCGGTTCAAGCCAATTCGATGCATTTTAATTTGGTACAAAGACCAAGTTAAATCAGCCCAAGCCATGGTCTAGATCTTACTGAACCAAATGATTCAAGATCTAACCGTTGATCTCTTGATGCTTTTGATCTCACCGATCTACCATCAATTCTCTCGATCGAAGCTTACCGATCTCAAGCCCTAATCAATCAAACATGATCAGACCAGATCTCACTTACAATCAGAGATTAAATCCCTTTAAACTGAACCAAAACAATTCAGTCCACACGATCTGACTCAAGTAAGCCATATCATCAAATTGTGCGACCCTAAGGGTTTCCTTTAAATGTCGGTAACGATAACTTACGTTATCACGATCAGTGAGGGGTATCTAGCAACACATCACTGTCTCCCGATATAAAGGAAAGAGTCTTCCAAGACTACACCCAAACCACAGCACAAGTGTGAATCCATTTCACTAGGCATACAAGTTTCCTTTGCCACTGGATGTTCTTATTGGACAAGCGTGTCAAGCCTGTAGCTCCAATATGATGAGCATGATTAGATCAGATGAACATAGTCATCTGGGTATGGCCATACACTTTCTCAATCATCTCATCCAGGGGGCCCCTTTAGAACATCACACTCCAAACTAGGAGATGGCAATCCTATGTCTATCACCAGCGCCCTAACATGACTCATGCTCACCATCCAAGATAGTCTATAACCATTATATTTCAAATGATATCGAACTACCTCAAAACAATGCCAATCATCATTTAGAAACACAAGTGATCTCAAGTCAGAGGAAGTATGTCACTTGTTCGCATACAAGGATTATTCACATTGTGACAAGCAATTGAACATCCTAGTAGGGTCTGTCCAGTACATCCAATGTACCCATGAGTCTACATCTTATTCCATGCTCGAAGCATCCTATAAGATTAGAACACATATTAGTCTCAATCATATCAAGGTTGTCTCATGTTCACCAAGATATCTCGACTAAGGACTATACTGCATGTCAGCCTAGCTGAACATCATTGAGACATTATTCAGAAGTATACATATTGCAGCAGATAATATAACAACCTGAATAACAACCATTGCCTTTATAAACATGAAGTTTATACATGATACTGATATAATCCCAAGGCCTCAAACATTAGCCTTAAGGGCATACCCCAACACATAGTTCCTCCACCGTAGAGTACTGCTCTAAGGAAACCCTCCTATACATCCGCTGCGTCAATAAGATATCGTTCACAACAAAAATTTGGCGGTTAAGTACAGATTACATGATCGATCTATAGCTAGACGATTCAAAGTATGGTTTTTGAATGGAGACTTCAATGCGCGAGATAGCAAAAGCGAGCGTTTTGGGCAGAAAACTAATGCAGAGAGAATCGGGATTGGGGTTTCACCACGTTGACAATTCATAATTTAATAAAATAAATCTAAGGACAGAAAATTAAGCGTTAAAAGGTATTTATCCTTAAGTATAGATTACCTTCTCCTGAAACATAATCCGGTACCTAACCACAATAATTCCCCACTCTCTTGACAATTATCGTCATTAGTGTAACATCCCCTCAGAATAAACCCCAATCACAGACAGAAACCGCGGAAGATAGGGAACGTCACACACAAAACAACAAGACAGATGCTAGGGAATGATAGCTTACGAAAAATGATTCGGAAAATTTCGGCAGCATGTCCCCAGAAAAACTAAGGAAATTCCTGTACATGCTCCATAAACACAAACTGAAACATACCATTTCGAAATCAAAATTCTTAATCCTTATCACAACATCAAACTAATAAATCACAATAATCAAATAACACTGAATAAAACAGAATTCACCGAAAACAGGCTTAAGCCCTCGGTTTAACAGTCGTATCAAAACCAAATGCCAACCCGGCAACAATATCACAGTAGTCGAAAACTAACAGCCACATCCGGCTAACATGTCAATGAACAAAATCATAAAAACCTCGGCCACATCCGGCCCTCAAAATAGCACAGGCTCGCAGGCCCCAAAATATCAAGTCAGAAAACTAAACATCCGCTCACGCTGTAGGCTCCTGTCCTGCATCTGGAAATATCGTGGAATGAGCTACACGGCTCAGTGAGTAGATAGTCTCGTTCGACCATCCACTAATATACAATCAAAAAAATAGATGCAGATATCTTTTCAAAGCTTTTAACGGAATATGTCAAAGTATGATACATAAGAAAACCGATAACCATAAATCACAATCATGATCAGAAAACAATACACCCACAACCTCGGGCAACCAGACACAAAACAGCCTATCCGGCTAACAGACTAAGGATCACACAACTAATGTCCAGTGATTCAGAATTGACCCCAAGGGTCCAACCTGGCCCTCGTCAAGGCACTGAGAGTAACTTGCAACAAACAATGATGAGGCGTAGATTCAAGAGGTGGCCCCCACCAGGTCACGACGTGGCACTTTGCTCTACGACACTCAACCGCACCCCCTTACCGGGAACACAAACAGAACAGAACGGAAGGTGAATGAATTCAAGAGGTGGCCCCCGTCTGACCAAGACGTGGCACTTTGTTTCAAACACCCAACTCTCAAAAGGTTTATCACTTGGACAAAAATACCCTTAACACAAACCGGAAACCTGAACCTCTAACCTGGTCACTAGACTCTAGAACAGTCCCTCCATTACCGGAAACAAATCGGAATAGGTTGGGTGGATTCTCCAACCCCAAATCAGAATGACTGTTCACTGAGTGCTCTAGTTGACCCTTAGGTTCAGTCCACTCAAGTCTAGGACCCTTATCGAGTGCATACAACACAAACATTGTCTCGAACATCACATCAATCAAGTTCAGGAAAGGTCCTTAAATTTCATGCAAACATGGTTTAACCTTTTCTAAGTTATCATCCAAGGTTATCAATCAATATTTCACATCAATACTTCCTACATACACCATTCAACTAAAAATACATATTAATACCGAAAATTCACCAAATTTCATCCGCAGATAACATAAATACAGGAAATCACAAAATCATAGTTTTCTCCTAGTTCTTATAACAAAAGACAGAAATGCCCCTAGTTCAAAATTTAAGTCATGCAGGAAAACTTATCCAAAAATTTCGTAAAAATAGTCATTACATCCCTCATGATCCTTAGATTCGTAATTTCAAGTTTTCCCCCAATTTAACTAGAAAATTTACCGAATTACCCCTAGGTCAATTTCAGTCAACAGAAATTTTTATTTCCAAAAATTCCCCAAAAATAACGGTAGAGTCCTCATATACCTAATTTCATGAAAATCAGGTTTGCCCCAATTTTTACCCATACATTTGGGAGCAATTTCATGAAGAAGGGGCGAAATTCTCAATTAAGCCCTAATCTTCATGTAATTGAATGTTTAAAGCCACATACATGTTTAATCAAGGTCTAATTGATGATTAGAAGTCTTAGAGATGAAAAGCCCTAATTTTTATGCAAACTAGGGTTTCGAAATTTAGGGAAAAACAAAGAAATGTGTACAACTTGAAATCAAGAGTTCATGTCATCTTTCTAGCATTAATCTTCTCTAAATCAAGCAACACTTCCAATATGCGTGAACTAGGTGAAAGAGAAGATCCACTCACTTTGATTTCGGTTCTTCCAAACCTCACGCCCTCACGCCTCCCTTCACGCCACTCACGTCGCCGGAAGCAAACGCCGGAAGCACAAAAGTCGCCGGAAACTGCCTCCACCACCACTCGCCGCCGGCCACAAGAAGAGGAGAAGGTAAGCCGCCCCTTCACCCTAGGGAAAATCGTGAGCAAAAGGGAAAACATGTGAACATGGATCCCTCACGATTTCGTTTACCCATCAAGCCTCCCAAGAATCCAAACCCAATAGCAAGCATAAGTGGAAGATCCAATAACCCTTTAGTATAAGTTATTCTCCACCTCACCCTTATCAAGGGCTCTTACCCTTTTCTAACAGATAAACACCACTAGCCTAGTGGTGTGCAGCACACATTTTACGCCTTAAGTCGCAGGTTCGAATCCTCTCCGCGACACATATTTTTACATCGCAGGAAAAATACATAAGTCAATACATTACCTCATTGAAAAACTTCCACAACAAAGCTAGATAAACAAAATTTTATTTTCTTACCTGCTATTAAATTTCCGGATCTTACAATTAGGCCCATTAAGTTCTGTGACAAATCATGTAAATCCTTCAAGCGAATCCAAACTACTCTCGTGATTGAATTCGCAAGTTTGAAAATAATAGATCTGACGTCGCAATTCAACTCCCTTCTCGCCATGTCTCAAACGCAATAAAACTTATCCATGAGTATTAAAGTAGAATACGTACAATTCTAATAAAATCAACTCAATAAGATTCTTAACAAAGATTCATACTAAAGATTTAATTTATAAATCAATGAATGGGCTAATCCCGAAATAAAGATCTTAAGCTATCATGTTCATAGTAAACAACATATAGTATGGTGAAATTGACATGAAAACCTAATCAAATTACAAGGAGACACTAGGAGAATAAGAATAACCCTTCTCTTTGATCAGGAGACGAAGATGGAGCAACAAAATCCATCCTTTGTGTGATCTACTCTCCAGAATTCTACCTAGCCACTATTTTCTGCCCTAACCGCTGCCTCTGTCCAATTTCATCCAAAGAAGCCCCCCTAAACCCTTCCAAAATCCTTCCTTTTATAGTTTAATCATTGTAGAACCCATCTAGGAAAGTTTCTACAAACTTTAGTTGAGTTCTGACTCGATTAGTGGCAATGAATTGTTCACAGCCACGGGGGTGAAAGTTTCTATTTCTGCATAGCAGTGTATTCACAGCCCGTGAATGACTCACGGCCACGGGTGTGAAAATTGCGTTTGACCTCTGTTTTGCCTCAAATTTGACGTATGGCCTCGTCGTTTCATCACGAATCATGTCATGGCCTCAAAACTCATAAAATCCATTATTTTTGGGTGATTTTACCTGTATTTTCACGAAAACCAAAAAAATAAAGATTCCATACTATACGAGATAAAAATGATAAAAATTGTTATAAAATCATACAATTAAGCCCAAAATATAATATAAAATATAGAAAAAAAATATGATATAAATTCAACTCATCAAAATACCCTAGACTTAGAATTTTGTTTATCCTCAAGCAATACCATAATGTGTAAAGAGAATGTAAAGATAAGGAAAACTTGCTTATTCTTTCCCCGATTATGTCTTTAGTCTACAGTATAAGCAACCAATTTTTCAAAACTCAAGAAATTTAAGAAATATCGTAATAGAAATAAACTCTCAAGATTTTACAATCTAAGATAGATAAAAGTCATGACTCATGTCATCTCAACCAATCTCTACTTAGTAAGCATCATATACTTTCACTTTAATAAATCCACTTTACCTAATAGAAGAAATTTCCATTTCTAGAAATATGGTGATGTTTAAGGTAAGAGGCTTTTAAGGTAAACTGATCTTTAAATGGTTATATGCGCTTTCCTATTAACATCATAACATTATTTAAAGTATACCACATAGTAGTATAATATAACTCATAGTCTTAATCATGAAAAGTCAGCGAAGTTGTCCACTTGACCTACAACTCTCTCTTTTTCTCCATTTTTATTCTCTTTTTTATTCTCTTTTTTATTCTCTTTTTTATTCTCTTTTTTTTAATTTCTAGAGAGAGCCAGTCAAGGGCATGGTACTTAAATCATTATCGATCTTTTTTCATGAGGGATAAATATTCACTTTTAAAATTTTCCCTCTGTTACTTGACCGAAACAGATTTAAAGTGCACCAACTCGTGGTACAATATAACTCATGACTTCAGATTCTTCAACCAGAAGAGTTGGAGCAAGTCTCTTTATATTGATGTCACCAATTTTCTATTTATGAAAAACTCTCTATCAAGCAAAAATAGATAAATTAAACTTAAGTATCATCCACTCAGTTTGTATCGCAAGGATGCACAACATTTCATACATGCATTTTATCCATACTAGAATTGAATTTACTCAAAAATTTAATTCTACATAAAACTTTAAAAACCCCTAAGTCATCAAATCAATTACTCAAAATGTTTTCTAATTACAAAACCAAAGATAGAACAAACTCGTATATCCTTAAAAATCATAAACATTCAAGATACATATCTATAAAGCTTGAATACAATCAAAATACATGAAGACCCCCTAGACTTAAATTGTTGCATATACTCAATCATTTAATCAATACATGGCAATTTTCAAAAAAAAAAATTTTGCAAGAGTTCCATTTAAAATATATAGTGATTCCCTGTGCACTTATATCAACACATCAATCTAGATATCAAAAAAGACCAAAAGCTGTTCTACATCCTACATATTATCATTTTATACTGTAATCAAGCTTCAGATATCATTTACCATCACATTACATCTTTCAAATCACATTTACCATCTCTAATATCAAAATTCAATATAACACCAAAACCACATATCAAAATACATTCCAAATCAACATCATGCATCAAAAACCATCATATATGTCAAATAAGCATCACAAGCGTCAAATACCATCACAGAACTACAATACCATCACAAATACATCACATAGCATATCAAAAATCCTAATACCATCACATATACACAATATCACCACAATGTAAACACAATATAGAAAATACCATATCACAAATGTAAAATACAATGCACACACATATATGTATCAAATCATAAAAATAAATGTGTGTGCTGCATCCAGCATCAATCAACTAATAGCTCCTGATCAAGGAGAAGATGCAAGTTTGATACCATGAAGAAAAATAAGCATCGTCCTCGATGTAATAAAATAAAATCATAAAATACTCACAAAGAATATCAATCGGTCTCGGTGTCCTCAGAGTCCTCTGGTATATCCGCGGGTAAGTCCGGTAGAATATTTAAGGGCAAATTGGTAAAAGCCTCAGCTAGCTGTGGTGAAGGTGTATCCTCTAGAAGCTCTGGTGTAGTAGCTAGTAAATCTGGTAAAATGTCTGACGGAAAATCAGTATGAGTCTCAATCTGAGCCGATGGTGGAGTAGACATCTCTGGCATCTAAGCTGACTGCGATGCTAATGTGTCCTCTGGAATATCCTCGGCAGGCTACGAATCAATATGCATATCAGAGGTCTGTGGAATCTCAGGTGCAGCAGACTCTGGAATATCAGAGGGAGGCTCAAATTGTATATTAGTAGAAGCCTTCTCCACCTCCATCAGTGTGTAAGAGGTCTGCTGCTCAACTAGCTCTGCCTCAACAGTAGCAGGAGCTGGCTCTAATGGTACTAGTGGTGGAGCCCCAGTTGAGTGATCAGTGGTTGTCAGGATCTTGGGCTCCAGAGTAATGTCAAATACACGCTCGAATCTATGGGGAAGAACCCCATGAATCATACGAAATCTTCGAGTTAAGGGCGGGTAAGGTCCCCTAACCCCAATCTTCTATGTAGTTCTATAAGGTCTACCCCCATGGTGTCATAATCTCTTGTAACACAACAATTCACAAAAATATTTCAAGAAAAACAAATAGCCAAGCACCCGAAGGAGTCTCGTCCAAGAAATCCACTCAATATCAACAAATCCAAGGCAACTCGATCGGAACAACCCTCTAAACTAATAAAGGAGCCAAAGATTTCAATTGGGGAGAATTTGCTCACAGATTTTGCCAATTCTGGGTGGAATGGTCGGCGATGACGAAAGTACTATTCTTCAGGTCATCCTGCGATTCCTCACGAAATTTGGCCGGAAAGTCACTGGAAGGCTAGAAGGGAAGATTCATCGCCTGAGGGACAAGAAATCGGGTAGAGTTTGGGGTTCACGAGTGAGGCGTGAACCCTAACTTTCACCCGTGATGTTTAAACCTCGGTCACTTATGGCCCGTGAAGCATTTACGGCTGCGGCCGTCAAAGTCTCTGTGCTTAAAGTCACCTTGGAAAAATAAAACTCACGGCCCGTGATGGACTCACGGCCGTGACCATGAAAGACTTTGTGAACTTTGGCCCTTTCACGTTTTCTTTAGCTTTGAAACTCATGGCCCGTGACCATGAATGTCTCGTCTGTTACCTATACTACAAATAAAAATTTTCCAAAAATTCTTGTACATAAAATAACATATTTAGAGATTTTTCATCAATAAAAATTTATCAAATCCTACTGTAAAAATTCCTAAAATTCTCAAAAAAAATTAAAATCCAAAACTTCAAACTATAAAAGTCAGAAATTTAGGTTGTCTTCCAAAAAGCGCTTGTTTAAGGTCATTAGCTCGACAAATGCTTCATGTCATGGCGGAGTAACGGAATGAGTGACATAGTAGAGAGCATATAATCTTATGCTTTTCCTCCGTCTCAAGAGTGTGCCCACCAAAGTATATATCCAGTTAAATAGGTGGATCAATGTCATAGTGGCTATTACATACATACAAAAATAAAAGTTAAAGTCATGCAAAGAATACCTAATAATTTTTCTGTATTTGTATCAACAATTGGAAGAAGATTATAATTAAGATCACAAATTTCATACCTTAGATTGCTCAAGAAGTTTTCAAATTTTGCATTGGGTTTTTCACTTACCTTAATGTCAATGTGATCATGTATCTCTTCCTCCTTCAGACCAGCAGAGCCATCAGGCTCATCCTTGAAACACTCTAGAAAAACAACTAGGAAAAATTCTGTCTTGCCACTTGACGGTGTAGTATTCCCTTCCACAGCCACTATGCTACAACTAGAACCTAAAAAGGATAATTCCTCGTTATTAATAGAAAGATCAAATGATAAAATATTTCCGTCAATGCTTAATGTCAGCTTTCTATGTTGAACGTCTATTATGGCTCCGGCTGTAGCAAGCAACGGCCTGCCCAATATAAGAGGAAAACTGGAATTCTCTGCCATATCCAAAACCATAAAGTCCACTAGCATAAAGAATCCTTCAATTTGGATCGGCACATCCTCAGCAATTCCCAGTGGGTGAAGTCTAGAACTATTGGCAAGCTGAAGAACTTTAGATGTCAATTTAAGATTTCCTAAATCTAACTTCTTGAAGGTGGAGAGCGGTATGATACTGACATCGGCCCCCAGGTCCAAGAGTGCTTTATCGAATGGAACACTGCCAATCTTGCATGATATATCTAAACTACCTGGTCTTAAGTTTAAGAGGTGGCTGATTCTGCATGCAAGCACTAAAATCTTCAGTTATCACCACCATCTTCTTACTGTCTGGTGTTTTAGAAGAAGACTAACACTCCTCCTTTTGACTGTCAGACCCTCTCTTTGCATCATCAATTTCATCAATCTCAGAGTCTTCTAATTGCTCATCATCACATACCACGACGACATTACAATGATCCCTCGGATTCGCTTCAGGTTGTGCTGGAAGTTTGCTTGCGTCTCTGGAAGATGAATTGGTCTGCTGAGCTAGCTGCGTGATCTGAGTCTCCAACATTTTGAGTGTGTGGCCATGGAATCCACTTACAAATTCAGCTAGCGAATGGATTCATTCACACTGTCATTTTGCTTAATCTAGGTCACCATAAAATTTTTGAGCATCAACTCCAGATTCGACCTCTGTCTTTGATGAATAGCTGGAGGTTGCATTCTGGGAGGTGGCCTAAAATTAGAAGAAGACTTTGGATTAGATAAGTTCATAGGAGGGACTTGCCCTTGGTTAAGCCTGTAGGAGAAATTCGGGTGATTTCTCCATCCTGGATTGTACGTGCTCGAATAGGGATCGTTCTGATTTCTATAGTTCCCGATAGCATTGACCTGTTTAGATGGAGTGTTCAAAATGTGGCAATCATTAGCAGAATGACCTCATACTCCACAAACATCACAAGTCACAGAATTAGTAGTAGAAACATTTATAGAATTAATTTTAGATGAAAGTGAATCTACTTTTGCTATCAAGGAATTAATCATGTCCAAATCATACTTCCCTAAATTTCACACTGGTTGGCTTCTCTCTCCTGACCACTAGTAATAGTTGAGGCCCATGTCCTCAATCAAATCCATATCTTCATCATAGTTCTTGTTCATCAGTGCCCTACCAGTAACAGCATCTACAAAAAGTCTCATTTGATATAATAAGCCACTATAAAATGTATGAATTATTACCCACTTCTTAGACCATGATGTGGGCACATCCGCAGTAGTTCCTTGAACTGATCCCACGCTTCATAGAGGGACTCTCCATCTCGCTGAGCAAAATTGGTGATTTGGTTTCTCAACTGAGCTGTCTTGCTCGGTGGGAAATACTTTGACATAAAAGCTTGCGGCAGCTGATCCCACGTCGTGATGGAGCCCTGGGGTAAAGATTGTACCATGCTCTGGCTCGGTCCCTAAGAGAAAAAGGGAAAAGTCTTAGTTTTATAGCATTAGGGGGAGCGCCATTAATTTTTAAAAAGATAGAAAGATGAAGATTCGGGTCATCAGTAGCTGCTCCACTGAATTGGTTCTGTTGCACCATCTATATTAAAGACGGCTTGATCTTGAAGTTATTAGCATCGATAGCTGGACGAGAGATGCTCAAGTGCACACCAGAAATGGTGGGTGCTGCAAAGTCTTTGAGAGAGCGATTTGCCTCCATGGTCTAATTGTTGGAAAATTCTCCTTCAAGTTTTAATCTCTTTAAGTCTCTGCGAATCAGATCAAAGGTTCGCTCAATCTCAGGGTCCTCAGGTACAAGTTTCCGTATTCAACGAGTGTTCCTGGGCATAAACCAAGTCCCTTGACGAAAAAGGTTAGCAGCAACAATCACCAACAAAATTGCAACTAAAACAAAAAGTAACTAAACTGAAAATTTACAAAATAGAAAATGAATATCTAACTAAACCTAGTCTATCAACGTCCTGATTGTGTTAATATTGGCTTACCTAATCCTCGGCAACGGCGCCAAAAACTTAATAGGGTCGTACCGCAAGTGCACGGTTCTATCGCATAATAAAAAGTATCGATCCCACATGGACTAGGGGGTCAAGTACTAACTAATCAGTCCTTTGAAAGCTAGGCGATCAGATAAAGATGAGAGTGTCTAGTATCCTAATGCAAGAAAGTAAAATTGAGCAAATCAAGGGCAAACAAGGGTGTGAAAATTCTTAAGAGAAAATCAGGGTTTTAGGTTTCACCACACTAAAGGATAATGGAAAGATGTGGCTAAGTGTTTTAATTCATTTATTCTATGCTCTTAAGGAAATTCTTCCCAAGGTACAGATCATTCCCTCTCATACCACAATCCGGTATCTAACTTAGCCCAAGTCTCCTACTCCCATGGATTACTAGGTTAAGCAGATCCAATGAGTTCCGTGAAGAATTATTAATTCCTTGAATAATTTTGACCTACTTTCGTGGTCGAAATTACAAGTCCAATCCTAAGGGTTCCGACGTTATGGTTCACCTCTTAGTGCTTCCCTCAACGTCTAAAGCATATGAAAGCATGGCTAGTGCAATAATATGAAATAGATTTGATTAGGATTAAATAAGAACAACAATAAACTCAAGCAATGTATTAATTAAGCATTGTCAAACAACATCCTTACAGCGGGCTACACCCAAACCCTGAAAGTAAGTTTATGCTACAACTTCCATCGTAGAATACATTAAAATTCTCAAGAGAAATTCAACCAAACTAGAGGAAAGGCTAGATCTATGTCGTGAGAGGATGGAGCATGATATTCAGCATCAAAATGATGAAGAACTCGCACCCGAACAGCCTTCCATTGCCAAAATGGTTGCCAAAACCCTAGCTTTGCCTTTCGCCCTCGTTCTCCTCAATTCGTCCATGAAATGGCATGATACCTATCCCAAAATGTCTGTGGGTAAGTTAGGAAGGTCTCCACAAAGTTTCCCCAAATTCCACTACAAGAATAGCAAGAATCGAGTGAAAAACTGAACGAGTATCACAAACTGTAAAAGTTTTCACGGCCGTGCATGGATGCACAACCATGCTCGTGAAGACCTCGGTGAGCTCTGAAGTTAGATTGCGAACTCTTCATGGCCATGAATGAGTTCATAGGTGTGCCCGTGAACTTCTCGATGAATTCTAAAAAGTTGGGCTGACATCTTCACGGTCGTGCATGGATGCACGTGCGCGCCTGTGAAGATCTCGGTGAAGTCTGGAAGCGCAGGATCATACACGGTCGTGCATGCATGAACGGCCATGCCCGTGAAGATTGTAGAATGCTCCGTTTGATTTGAAAATTGATATGCAGCTTCATCTCATCATGAAGAGTCATTCCATATCTTCAAATATTTCAAATTCCATTAATTTTAGGTGAAAATCCCTACATTTCAATAAAACCAATGAAAAGTAAAGATTATGAAGAATATGAAGTATTTGAGCAAATAAATGAGACAAAACTATGCATTATACTCCAAAATAACAATAACTCTAAGCCACAATATACTATATATATGCATGATATCACTTATGCAATACAATTTAGAAATACAAAATGTAAAATAGGAAATACAAAATAAAGCTTAAAATATCTAGTCTAATGATTTCTGAGTTCTCCTGTTCATACACCGTATTAATCCAAAAAGAAAAAAATAGCTTAAACTAACTATAAAGAAAAAGAATGCGAAAAATAAAAAAAAATAAAAACAAAAAAAAATAAAAATAAAAATAAAAATAAAAAAACCAAAAAAAATGTTAGTCTATAAATTTCACGATTAAATCGATATTGACTAGCTTGATCCTCGGCAACGGCTCCAAAAACTTGATGCATCTGCAAGTGCTCAGCTTAATCGAAGTAATAAATATGACAATTATACAATCATTCCCAATAAGGATCTGGCGGTCAGTACCAATTATACAATCGATCTATAGCTAGATGACACGATCCGCAAGTGCACGGATATGTCGAAGTAATATAAAAGATGTCGAATCCCACAGGGAGCAAGGTTGAGTACTAGAAAGTCCGAGTCCTAATAGCTAGGCGAATATCAAACGTGGGTTTTTGAAGACGAAAATAGAAAACAAACAAGTGCAACTAATTCGGTAGAGAAAAGATATAAGAGAGAATTCAGGGCTACGGCTTCCACCACGATGATAATCTTAATTGCACAAGAAAGATATTAGTTATTTGGTTTATTGGTTTTGCACAAGGAGTCTAACCCTAGGGTACAAGATGCCCTCTCTCGAGTGATATACCCTAGTGTTCGTTTTAGACCGACCTCCTACTCTCGCGGTGGATCGTTCTAAGACGAACCCAATGAGCTCTATGGCAGACTATGAAATCCTCGAGCGAAGACCAAGCACTCTCGTGTCGGGGTCTCGCAAGTTTTACTCAGAGGTTCGACCCTTACGATCCTTCTCTCGATATGAATCGTAACGGCTAACATGCGATATTACTCGGCCAAGGTAAAACCATGAAATAAATACGTCAAAGTAAAATATGCTCACAATTCATACCAAATAACATAAATAGATACAAAGTTTGCAATTAAAATCATCAAAGGGTTTCCACCAAGCCCCGAAATAGGGTTTACGCTACAATCGTCATTGAAACGCTCAAAATCTCTCTTTTAATGAAATGAAAAGTATAAGAAAATGAAGCTAAGGGGAAGGAGATGATGAACCGAAGGAATCCTGAAGCAATCCTGATGATCGTGTGTCTCAATCTCCGAAAATCTCCAAAAGTTGCCTCTGTCACCGTGTTCTTCCGCCCACGCCGCTTCTTCGCATGAATGCTCGATAATTAGGGCAAGAAAATTGGGGCTTTTATGTTCTATGCGTTTGCCTCTGAAAGAGCTTTCCATAGACACCTTACTTGCCGAATTTGGCCTCCGAACGGGTGAGAAATCGAAGGAAAACCGAGTGTGGGTCGGGCCGCTAGCAAACCTGGGTTAGAATCACGGTGAACCCGCCGGGTTCACCTGACCGTGATTCATTATGTGATTTCGGCAGAAAGAAGCGTGGTGAACCCCGCTGGGTTCACCTGGCCATGATATGTTCTGGACAATTTTTGGCCAAATGGAATTCTGGTGAACCCCGCTGGGGTTCACCCGGCCGTGATGCTCTCTGTGAGTTTCGCAGGCTGGCGACTGGGATGGCCGTGATTGTCAGGCTAACTCCAAACAAGCCCAAATTTGATAGGCGGCTTCGTTTTCACATGAAAAATCGTTCCATGGCCTCAGAATCTTCAAAATATGTTGAAAAAAGGGTGTTTTTACCTAAAATTCCATAAAAGTGCCAAAAAGTGAAGATTCCAAAGATATGAAGGAAATAAGCCTATAATGAGTATAAAAATGCCGAAATAAGCCTAGATTTGACATGAAATAATTATGAAAATCACTATCAAAATGTCATGCATCAAAATACTCCAGACTTAAATCTTTGCTTGTCCTTAAGCAATAAAATAAGATGAGATACATGATTGGTAAAAGAGCAATCTTTCGTGTCAAGATATACATCCAAGTTAGAAAAAATATTTAATAACAATCCAAGATCTAATCAGGAGAAATTAAGTAAATGGTTGTCTCAAGTGTTCAATAGTTTGATCCCACAATAACTAGATGCCAAACAACTTAGTAAGCAGCGAACATAGGATTCAATTAAGCTTACATAAAACACTCATGCAATTCCAATCCTTCCTAGTCAAATCGTTGGGGTTAACTCAAATGTTTTATTCAGGATACGATATACTGATTATTACACTGGACTTCAACTCATAACCTTAGGTACCATTGCCAATTTTTCGCAATGCCAAGTAGAGGAGTCATTTTATTGTTTTCAATTTCACATCCTTTAGATTTCAACTTATGTCCTTCGGTACCACTGCCAATTTTGCGCAGTGCCAAGTAGTGGAATCTAAGGTTGAGAAATATATTTTTTTTTTATACCAGCAGTTGATAACACATCCTTTTTGAACACATGTAGTGTCTCCCCAACAATAGAAGGGAAATCAAGGAATAACTAAGCGAATATATAACTCAATATGATTCTCATGTAAGTTGCAAGCTCGAGTTGATTAAATAATCATAGAAATGTTTGACCCACTAATGAACTACTCAAAATCAATCCAAATCACAAAATTTCTAAATCATAGAACATACAGATATGATCAAACAGTATTTCTAACAAGGAGGTATACTCCAGACTTACTTCTTTGATTATTCTTAACCACTCAAGTATTCAACTCAAAATTTTGAAATAGCTTTCATAGGACAAGTCTCATGATAGACACATGAATTCATGAATAATAAGCATCATAACATCAACATGAAATCACAATCATCATAGCAAAGTACTGATATAAGCATGAAAGTAAAGTGCAAAGTGTCATACATAACTGTCATAGAGTGGGGCCTGAGGATGTGGACCAGGCCCACGAATATAATGGCATATAAGATACAATGCCACATAATATCCAACCATCTCAGATGGAGGAGATGTCCATCTGAGCCCTGTGCTCCTCAGATGCGAAAGTGAGGCGTTCATCTATCGCAGATAGCTTCCCACAAATAGAGCTCAACATAGTATGTTGGCGTTGCATACCGGCTTCATTTGATTCCCATCTAGCGGCGTAGTCCTGCTGCATGTGAGAGATAGTGGTGTCCATGTGATCGATCAACTCTCTTTGATGGAGCTGTTCCTCCTTGATTTCCTACAACACAGATATCATGGAATCGTGAGAAGAGGTACCACCAAAAGAGAATGCTCCCGGTGCTGGTGGTGCTGTGTCGACTGGATCGGGCTGTGCGTCCTCAACTGGCTGGATGCGCCAGTTTCCACGAACTCTGATAGATGTGCGCTCCAGGTTTGGCAAAGGCAAGCAGAAGGGGTTTACCTTGAATGTCATACAATAAGAATCTCCCTTGTGTATAATCAGTTTCATGGCAACACAAGACTCGATGTCGAGCCTGTTGTTGCCGATAGCCTCCAATGTGCCGTAGGGAATAATGCCAAGGGAAACTGCCAGAGGTGTGATCAAGCCACCAATCACTATCGCCCCCCTCAAAGAACGGGCGACGCGGCTGAAATGCTTTGCCAAATAATATCCTGAATCGACTCTAAAACTGTGGAGCATGCACCAGATATAAATAACTCAGTCTGTCGAACCATACCGTCACTTTCACCGCGGCCAAAGAGAGTGTGGGCCAATACGCGGTGAACGTACTTGATCACTGGGTTGCACAAACTGGATGCGCGAGCTGTGCGAGCGGAGTAGATGTGCTCGTTAGTGACAGCGCCCCAGAAGCTCTGCTCACTATACTCAGTAGGGACTCTGCATGCGCTAGGCTCTGGAAAACCGTAAATACCGCAGAACTGTGAAAGAGATAGGATGTGTTCGATGTTACCCAGGCGGAAGGACAGACGGCCTAGATCATCCTCAAGTATAGGATCAGCTTTAACTTCCAATAAACTAAGAAATTCCAGCGTGGTACCGATGTAGGTGGGTGAGAATAGCTGCTGAAATTGCTCCCACCCTATGGATGCATACAACAAGTCAAAGTCTCCAAGCATCCCTAGCATCTGTAAGGTGGTTCGATCAAGATACCGCGTATTGAGCATGCGGCGTTGTCGCAGAATCTGATACCGTGCCTCTTGTGTAGCGTTCTGGAAGGTAATCCCAAACTCGTTCGGGGGAGATATGTAAGTCTGCGGTCGGCTGGCAGGCGTGCGACCGTGGCGAGACGAAGAAGAGCCGGGCGTAGCCGAAGAAGGCTGGTAGGAAGGAGGTGTAGGCATCGGTTCGTACTCCTCATCGTCCGTGGCGGACGAATCTGACAACGCCTGTTGAGGGCGTGCGGTTCTCTTGCTGGCCATGGCCTTCGTCCTTGGAGGCATGATTGCTGGGATGATCAGGAGATGGCTGGTAAGTGTCGGAAAGAGGTCGGTGAGGAAATCAGGGCGGTGGTGCTCGCGGAACGGAAGTGGTGACGGATCAGCAAAGACTCGATGAAAACAGGCAACAAGAATCCGATGGGAAACAGGCAAGAAGAGCTTGATCGAACTGCAAGGAATCGTTAATCAGAACCTGAGAGATCTCCTTTGAGTGTGGAGATGCAAAGAAAGTGGTGCGATCCGGTAGGTTTCGTCAAAATCGGGTGGCGGTGGGGGAGATACACAAAATCTTGCGACGCTAAAAATCAGGGATGAAGTTGAGTTAGAATTCGATCCACTTGCAAGGAAACTCGGATCCGACCTGGAGAGATCTTTCTTCGTGTTTGGAAAGGAGGAAGAATTCTGAAATCAGTGGGATCTTGGCGAAAGAGGAAGGCGGCGGCGGAAGCTTTCGAGCATGTGGCCTAGTTTCGGGCGAACAAAACTTGAAATTCTAGTGAACTCGCCCGGGTTAACTCGCCCATGGTGTTTACAATGGTCAAGCTGAAGCAACAGAAACACGGGTGAACCCGCTGGGGTTCACCGACCCGTGAAGCTATCTAGAAAATTTTCTGGTCTTCGGAAATGTGGTGAACCCCGTGGGGTTCACCTGCCTGTGAAGCTCACTGGTTGGATTTTGCGCATAAAGAAATAGCATTAACATCCACAGAATTACCAGACCAAGAATCAAGCTTTCTAGTCAAATTATCCACCTTAGCCGTGAGAGCAGTAAGAGAGTCTAAGTCATACTTACCTGACTTCTTGGTAGAAGTACCTCTCTTAGATGTCCATTGGTGATGGTTAATCGCCATGTCCTCGAGAAGGTTCATTGCATCCTCAACTCTCCTATTCATCAAAGCGCCTGCTGCTGCAGCGTCCACAGTAAGCCTCGTGTTGTAATCCAGACCGCTGTAGAACGTTTGGATCAAAACCCAAGTCTCAACACCATGATGTGGACATATCCTTTGGAGCTCCTTAACCCTCTCCCAAGCTTCATATAGGGATTCTTCATCTTTTTGCATGAAGCTCGTTATCTGATTTCGCAATTGGATTATTTTTTATGGAGGGAAGTACTTGGAGAGAAAGGCTTGAGAAAGCTCTGCCCATGTTCTTAGCGAAGCAGCAGGTAGTGTGTGCAGCCAAGCTCTTGCCCTGTCCCTCAAAGAGAAGGGGAATAGTCGCAACCTGATAGCATCAGCAAACACTCCATTAATTTTCAACATATCGCAATATTCTAAAAAAATAGAAAGGTGCATGTTGGGGTCCTCAAGAGGAGAACCACCAAATTGGTTTTGTTGCACCATAGAAAGAAGAGCAGGTTTTATTTCGAAGTTATTGGCCTCAACAGCAGGCCTAGCAATTCCTGATTGAAAACCGTAAGTGTAAGGTGTCGAGTAATCTTTCAATGTCCTGTTGTTATAGTTGTTCCTCATTCGTTGTTGTGCTCGGTCATTGTTCACATCAAGTTGAATGTGTTCCATCTGATTGTCTTCTCCTGGATGGTTCATGATTTCTTTCTTCAGAATTTGATTTTGCTTCCTTCTTGTCCGGAAGGTGCGCTCGATCTCTGGATCAATTTCAAAGAATATACCTGCCCTAGAACTTTTTCGCATAAAACGGTCAGTCAAAATTATAAAGTTCTAAGACAGCAAGTAAATAAAAAGAAAAAGAAAATAGCAGTGCAGTAAGAAAAATCTAACCTAAGGCCTAGTCTACCAATTCTCTGAAGTATACTAATATCAAACGTTGGTCCCCGGCAACGGCGCCAAAAACTTGACATGATCCGCAAGGGCACGGATATGTCAAAGTAATATAAAAGATGTCGAATCCCACAGGGAGCAAGGTTGAGTACTAGAAAGTCCGAGTCCTAATAGCTAGGCGAATATCAAACGTGGGTTTTTGAAGACGGAAATCGAAAACAAACAGGTGCAACTAATTCGGTAGAGAAAAGATATAAGAGAGAATTCAGGGCTACGGCTTCCACCACGATGATAATCTTAATTGCACAAGAAAGATATTAATTATTTGGTTTATTGGTTTTGCACAAGGAGTCTAACCCTAAGGTACAAGATGCCCTCTCTCGAGTGATACACCCCGGTGTTCGTTTTAGACTGACCTCCTACTCTCGCGGTGGATCATTCTAAGACGAACCCAATGAGCTCTATGGCAGACTATGAAATCCTCGAGCGAAGACCAAGCACTCTCGTGTCGGGGTCTCGCAAGTTTTACTCAGAGGTTCGACCCTTACGATCCTTCTCTCGATATGAATCGTAACGGCTAACACGCAATATTACTCAGCCAAGGTAAAACCACGAAATAAATATGTCAAAGTAAAATATGCTCACAATTCATACCAAATAACATAAATAGATACAAAGTTTGCAATTAAAATCATCAAAGGGTTTCCACCAAGCCCCGAAATAGGGTTTACGCTACAATCGTCATTGAAACACTCAAAATCTCTCTTTTAATGAAATGAAAAGTATAAGAAAATGAAGCTAAGGGAAAGGAGACAATGAACCGAAGGAATCCTGAAGAAATCGTGATGATCATGTGTCTCAATCTCCGAAAATCTCCAAAAGTTGCCTCTGTCACCGTGTTCTTCCGCCCGTGCCACTTCTTTGCATGAATGCTCGATAATTAGGGCAAGAAAATTGGGGCTTTATGTCCTATGCGTTCGCCTCTGAAAGAGCTTTCCATAGACACCTTACTTGCCGAATTTGGCCTCCGAACGGGTGAGAAATCTAAGGAAAATCGAGTGTGGGTCAGGCCGCTCGCGAACCTGGGTTAGAATCATGGTGAACCCCACCGGGTTCACCTGGCCATGATTCATTCTGTGATTTCGGCAGAAAGAAGCGCGGTGAACCCCGCCAGGTTCACCTGGCCGTGATATGTTCTGGACAGTTTTCGGCCAAATGGAATTCTGGTGGACCCTGCTGGGGTTCACCCGGCCGTGATGCTCTCTGTGAGTTTCGTAGGCTGGCGACTGGGATGGTGAACCCCGTGGGGTTCACCTGGCCGTGATTGTCAGGCTAACTCCAAACAAGCCCAAATTTGACATGCGGCTTCGTTTTCGCATGAGAAATCATCCCATGGCCTCAGAATCTTCAAAGTATGTTGAAAAAAGGGTGTTTTTACCTGAAATTCCATAAAAGTGCCAAAAAGTGAAGATTCCGAAGATATGAAGGAAATAAGCCTATAATGAGTATAAAAATGCTGAAATAAGCCTAGATTTGACATGAAATAACTATGAAAATCACTACCAAAATGCCATGCATCACTAGACGATTCAAAGTGTGGTTTTTGAATAGAGACTTCGATGCACGAGAGAGCAAAAGTGAGCATTTCAGGCAGAAAACTTATACAGAGAGAATCGGAATTAGGGTTTCACCATGTTGACAATTCAGAATTTAATAAAATAAATCTAAGTAAAGAAAATTAAAGCATTAAAAGCGATTTGTCCTTAAATACATATTATCTTCTCTCGAAGCGTAATCCGGTACATAACCACGATAATTCCCTACTCTCGTGACAATTATCATAATTATGCCCATTAAGTTCTATGATAAATTGTGTAAATCCTTCAAGCAAATCTAAACTACTCTCGTGATTGAATTTGCAGGTTTGAGAAGAATAGATCCGACGTCGCGATTCACCTCTCAGTCCTTCTCGCGACGTCTCAAACACAATAAAACTTGTCCAGAGTATTAAAGTAGAATACATACAATTCTAATCAAATCAACTCAATAAGATTCTTAACAAAGATTCATACAAAAGATTTAATTTATAAATCAATCAACGGGCTAATCTTGAAATAAAGATCTTAAGTTTCATGTTCATAGTAAACAACATATAGTATGTGAAATTGACATGAAAACCTAATCAAATTATAAGGAGACACTAGGAGAATAAGGATAACCCTTCTCTTCGATCAGGAGAAGAAGATGGAGCAACAAAATACATCCTTTGCATGATCTCCTCGCCGGAATTCTACCCAGCCACCGTTTTCTGCCCTAACCACTGCCTCTGTCGAATATCGTCCAAAGAAACCCCCTAAACCCTTCCAAAATCCTTTCTTTTATAATTTAATCAGTGTAGAACCCATCTAGGAAGGTTTCTGCAAAGTTTGGTTGAGTTCTAACTCGATTCGAGGCCGAATCGAGTTGGGCGGAAAAACACACGGGCGGTGAACTGTTCACGGCCATGGGTGTGAAAGTTTCTGGTTCTGCACAGCGGTATATTCACAACCCATGAATGACTCACGGCCACGGGTGTGAAAATTACGTTTGACTTCCGTTTCACCTCAAATTTGACATACGGGCTCGTCTTTTCATCACGAATCATGCCATGGCCTCAAAACTCGTAAAAACCATCATTTATGGGCGAATTTACCTGTATTTTCACAAAAACCAAAAAAAGTGAAGATGCCATACAATAGGAAATAAAAATGCTAAAAATTGGTATAAAATCATACAATTAAGCGTAAAATATCATATAAAATGTAGAGAAAAATATGATGTGAATGCAACTCATCAATGATGATGTTTAATTAGTACTTTGTCTGAGTTTATTGTTGTTCTTATTCAATCCTAATTGTAACTATTTCATATTATTGCGCTGGTCATGCTTTCGTATGTTTAAGACGTTGTGGGAAGGACTGAGATGTGAGTCATAACGTCGGAACCCTTAGGATTGAACTTGTAATTTTGACCACAAAAGTGAGTAGTAATTACTTGAGGAGTTAATAATTCTTCACCGAACTCATTGGATCTATTTAAACTAGTAAGCCACGAAAGTACGAGACTTGGGTTAAAATACATACCGGATCATAGCCTGAGAGGGGACAATATGTGAACTATGAGGAATTTCCTTAAGAGCATAGAATAAATGAACCAAGACTTTTACCTTCACTTTCCTTTATTCTTCAGTGTGGTGAAACCTAAAACCCTGATTTTCTCTCAAGATTTTTACACCTTCATTTGCTCTTGATTTGCTCTTAATTTACCTTCTTGCATTAGGACATTAGTAACTCTCATCATTATTTGATCACCTAACTATCAATAGATTGATTAGTTAGTACCTGACTCCCTAGTCCCTGTGGGATCGATACTTTTTATTACGCGATAAAACCGTGCGCTTGTGGTAATCCTATCACTCTCCCAACAAGACCATAAATCCAAATTGAAATTGATGATTTTCTTAATCAAAGAGGGAAAATTAGAAGCAAAAAAAAGGATTATAAAGAGTAGAAGAAGAATTCATGGATAGAGAGAGATGAGATCAATTTTGGAGGGAGAAAATGCAACTAGCTGCTGCTAGGTTTTAGAGTTTGCAGAGAGGCCTCTCGAGCACCTTTGGCCACCAAATTTGAGAGGAAAGGGGCCTAGGAGAGGAGAAGATGCATGCAAAATTTCAGAGCAAAAGGAGATCAGGATTGGCTGCCATCAATGTCAATCGCAGTAAAAATTTGAGAAGAGTCAAAGTAGCCAAGCGTAGAAACCCACCTCATAATCACAGGGTTGTGACAAATTGTCACACCTATGTGATCACGATGAACCTAAACTTTTTTTTTTATTTCTTTTTCACTTGCATCCCTGATTTGTAAAGCCATAAACCTATGAACTTTTATTGCGTAAGTATGTCTCTTTTAGCTTAAACTTTTTTCGGGATTTAGTAAATAACCCTTTGATTACTTGATGACTTAAACTATTATAATTCATCTTGTTTGTTGTTTGAATCATGTTAATTCAATTAAAGTGAATGTATTGCACTTGTAAATATTTGAATTTTAGACTATTGCATGTCTTAGGGTTTATAACATGTATGGAGAGGTGACTTATAAACCTAGAACCCTTTAATTGGACCTATAGAGTTAGACTATGAGAGTAGCTAAATCATAGTGTCATAATTATTGTAGTTAATTCTACATGTGATAAGTTTAGTTTATATAATTGCATTATTTTAGGTATTATAATTGCACTAAGAAGTGAATTATAATATTAGAACCCCTTTAATTTAACATGTGATTTAAGCTACGAGTGTAACTTAAAATCACTTGGGAAAATAACTTTTGAGTCAAGCCACGAGAATGTCTCTTAATTCATTATGGACTAAAAATAAATTACAATAGAACTTAAAAGCTATAATAACAAGTCTAACCTTAGGGTAATTTCTCTTTAGCAAAATTCAAATAATTGACATAGAAATTTATTGTAGTTTTATTATCATGTATCGAAGTGGTGATACCTTATCCTGGATTTTTCCCATCAAATTTTCGTAAATTACTATTTGATTTTGATTTCTCTCAATTTTTTTAAAAAATCTTGATTTGCTTAGCTAGCATAATAGCAATTTATTGGTACTTAACACACATGTCTCTATAGGATCGATATCTTTTATTACTTTGACGTATTCGTGTACTTGCAGATACATCACTTGCCTAGGATTATAATCCTGGAAGTATCGAAAGGAATAAAATTAGTCTGAAAATAGGCCTCTCAGTAGTGGGACCTAACCTCTGTGATAGGAGATCCCTTGAAAGTTCAATGAGGTAATAACAAGTTGATTGATTAGCTAGAAGGGCTAAGTAGAGAATAAGTTAGATATGATGCATGAACAACAATAAGGAAATTGTACCAAATTTATATCATTATTTACATGAATCATATATCGTATAATACATCTAAATTCGATAACAAACATATGATTCACAATATAAATAAAACTAGGAGCTCGTGGCCAATGCGGTCCAATGACCTATACTCAGAGAGTGGTCCCATTGTTGGATCCCTGGACAGCGAAGACTACTGTTTGTCAACAACCTATTAGTGTAGCATCCTACACCAAGCCATACCGTAGTGCCCAAGGCAACTCATCGACATGACATAAACTAGAGGCCCAAAGTCCAATGGCCTATACCATGACTATGGTCATGGCCTAACTTGTCAATCCTACTCCAACCAGTCCTCAATAAATAATAAATAGAATAGTCCAAAAAACTAGGATGAATCTAAATACTTATAAAAAGCAATGCAACAAGTCATATTAAGTCATGCAAATGCAACAGATAGGCCATATCATGTTTCAATGAAATTATAAGAGAAAAATGGACTGTAGGGAAACAATGGAATAAAAGATAAGATAAGGTGCCACTATCCTCCATATGCATTTGGCATCTTGTTAAATGATAGGAAAGGATACCTATCTGACAGTAGCGGTCAGTTTGACTATGACCCAAGTGGATCCTACATGTCCAATTCTCCAGACGCTAACAACTATAATTTACAATATAAGTCCGAGTCTCTAAAGTATCCTAACTATTTATATTATTTCTATTATTATTATTTTCATTATTAAATCACATAATTATGTTCGACCGAATAAGTTAAGCAAGGAAATAGGGTAAGTTCTAATATCGGGTGCATGTATAAAGATTTGCATATATAATTGTATATAAATAGACAGTGCGGGAACTAATATAGTCCAGAGCTCATGCTAACGCAATCAACACACATCACTAGAAAGTTTCACCGGAAGCACTCCACACCGACCACAATAGCCAAAAAGATAGTCAATCACTAATACATCGAATCTATGAAAGTTAAAGACTGGTTCAGGACTAGAACTCTTCAACTAACATGTCTACGCTGAAGGTCATTGATGTATCGTATTTATATAGTCTTTATGACTTATATTTACCTGTGAAACGAGACCTATTTTCATGCTTATACATCTCTTTCCAGCTTATTTCATTAACTTTCTTCATAAGCTTCACTACTTGTCATGTTTGCTTAAATACAGGTCAATTCACTCATTTTTGGAGCTACATGGACGTACATTTACATATCTGAGTGAATCAGGAATCTCGACAAGAAGTTTAGTTGCAAACGACAGTAACTTCAAGAATTACGGCTGAGGCCATAATCTACATCACGACCGTAATTCTCTGATAGGCTATACGAAGGACCTGTTTCTATACGAGCATAGGCAGATGCGATAGTAAATTCTTTGACGATAACTTTTCGGATAAAGACACCCTCGACAAGAAAATTACGGGCATGGCCGTGGTTTGCCTCTCAACAAAAATCTTGCATCCGGCGCAAGAGTTTATCCATAGCCGCCAGAATTTATTACCGGCCGTCGTGTGTTAAATGAGCATTAATCGTCCGAAGGTTACGAGATTTAATGAGGCTGCAACTAATGCATTTCCATTACAAGTCATATATGCGGAGTTTATTTATTAACCATCAAGACTCATAATGGATGTGAATTAAGTTGAGAATTTGAAGAGTCATGCAATTAATGGATGAGATTTAATGCAGAATGTGAAGAGACACGCCATAATGGGGATTTAATCCAGAGTTTAATTCTAGGATTTAATTCCAAATTTAATTCGGAATATGAAGAGACACCTGATATCTATAAAAGGACCCAAGGAAGAGAAAGGGAGGGAGAGCGCCCGGAAGGCGCCCAGAGGCCCAGGGAGTGCCTAGTCGGGGCTCCAGGGGAAGAGAGGAGGACTACGCTCGAGAGCTCAGAGTTCGGTGGCGACGAAGAACGCGAGTCATTTCAAGAAGAAGAAGACGACTTCAAAGGAGGAGAGAAAGGAGTTTGTTTAATTCTTTTCTCATCTTTACTTCATTTAGTCTTCTTTACGTGCTGATCGAAAGGCTTGTACTTGTCGTAACCATATATGTACTAGCGTAAAAACCTCAATCGGGATTTGGGCATAGCCCGTCTTTTTTATTTACAAGTCTTAATGTTAAGAATTGCTTTTGGATGTATCTTTCGAGGCTATTTGATCTTGGTTTGTTTCATTCGTGTTTATCGATTTTGGCCAAATCGGTTTTCACTTTAGTTGATTGTGGTAAAATCTGAGAGGTGAATCACAATCAATGGATCCTCCTAGATCATTCCTATGTGCTCTACTACTTGAAGACTTGATAATAACGAGAGTTGTAGAGACCACTTGGGGAATCTACTTGTCCTATTTCAACACGATCTATTTACACTTAGTCCACCGCGAGAGTAGGAGATTAACTAAGTAGATCGTGTAGTTGTCCACCGCGAGAGTAGGAGACTAACTAAGTTGCTGAGTTGTGCACCCGAGAGGGGTACGGCTCAAGAGGACATGTCCTTGGTTTCCGAAAGATTTTCTAAGCAGTACTTTTCATTTCGCTTGTAGGTTGATTAACGTGGTGAACCCCGATTTTCCGATTTCTCTCATATCTGTAGGACCTTTATTTTATTGCACTTTTAGCTTAGTTTGTATCACCAACCGAGATTGTTAATTGCTTAGCTATCGAAGATTATAAGATTTGGTACTTGACAACCCATCCCTGAGGGAATGATATCTTAAGTACTACATCGGTAAGCCGTGCGCTTACGGATTTTGTACATCAAGTTTTTGGCGCCATTGCCGGGGATGGTATTTTGTTAATATCAAAATATTCTATGAATTGATAGACTAGGCTTTATCATGCTTTCTTGTCTTTTCTTAGTAATTTTGTTTTACTTTAGTTAGCATAACTCTGTTTTTGCATAGACTTCTTGAAATATTCAAAGCCAAATTTTTTTTTAAAGTCATAGAAGCTTCTGAGAAGAGATGATCATCTTATTACAACTTGTTGATTATTTTGTGTGAAAACTGATGGAAATTTTAGACGATATTCTAGTCAAGCTGTGAAGGATGAGATAGACAATGAAAATACTCAAACTTTTGTGACAGTCCTTCACTCTACTGAACGAATCAATTCGCGAATGGTACTAATCTGAATACCTACATGTGGAAGCACCCCAAGGTAACTATTGAAATAAACGTATACCTGAAATCACTGTTTGACAATTTAAGGTATGAATTCCTTGGTGCTCACTTATTTATTCTAAACTCTGGATCACGTGACGGTCGAGCTAAAGACCCTAAACAAGCGCTCCTTGGGAGGCAACCCAAGTGCTTCATTTTATCTTTATCTTTGTTATTTTTCTAATGTGTGATATTTACTTTGCAGGCAAAAAAAAATTAAAAAAAAAAAAATTGTGTTCGCTGACGCTCGGTCTTCATCCTTCCATCCCCAACCCCGAAAGTTTCCGTCCCTGCCATTACTCGGCCAGGCGTTTTGATATCAGCACCATGAAGATGCTTCCGTCGTTTTCAGCACCGACCAAAGACCAAAGTCGGCGATTTCTTCCGCTGCCACCTTCGTCGCCGCCAACAGCAATCGGGGACATAAATTTCCAGCGCCGTTTTTCCTCTCCAAAATTGCCGCTGACGTTCCGTCTCCCACCATCAACCCACTGAGCGAACTGACTTCCGTTGCTGCCGCCTTCGTCGTTACTCGATCACGTCGACCCCCATTAATTGAAGAATAAGCTTCGCCGCTCTTCATTCACCGCTTTCGCTGTTTCCAATCCCGCCGACATCAATATGCCGCCGCCTCTTAATCTTCTGCCGCCGACCTTTGGAATCTGATTTCATTGTTCGCTCCTTCGACTCGTCTGCTGATCGCCACCATAAATATAGATGATCTCCTCTTCCAGGCGACTTCAGCGGAAGCAAAACGAACGATCAACGAAGCTTCTTCCAACCGACTGAAGAACCTGCTACTTGCGGCTAATTTGCTGATCTTCTCCACCACCGGATACAGGATTTTCTTTTCCCCCTGCTACTGGAATTCTCTGATCCTGCTCTCTGCTTCTAGCCCACGCCACATCTGTTCGCCGCCTTCAACTGATCTTCCATCTGTTTCTTCCATCCACCCGAAGCAAACCAGGGGAGGCGACTTCTTTCAGCCCTCATCCAACCATCTCGTCCATATTTGGCACCGTCATCCTGCCGCTCCTCCAGATTTGCCGATCTTAGACGCGACATGTTTTTCCATCGCCGCCCAATTTCAACGCTACCATCTTACAGACTCTTGCGACTGCAACGCTCTGCTTCGCTGATTCCTGCTGCTGAACCTGAAGAGAGCTCGCCCACTAACGCTACTCACGGTTCCTTCATTTACATCTGCGCCATGTCTCTGATCCGAAAGACGACAGCTAGAAAATCAACGATCAACTTTTCACCTCAAGGCTGCCGCATATCTTCTTCTTCTACGTCAGTTTCCATCATCTTCTTCTACTATTGAATCGTTACTGAAGCAATTGCTGGATGCGCACAAACGCCAAGAGGAGTACCTCCACCAACATCTTCTTCTACTATTGAATCGTTACTGAAGCAATTGCTGGATGCGCACAAACGCCAAGAGGAGTACCTCCACCAACTGTTCTCACATCTGAATGAAGGGCAACTACTGATTCGCCATGACCTATTTAGTCAAAGCTCCATGATCGAGAAAATGGCTGCTGAACAGGATCGCCAGAGAAAAGTTCTGATGTCCCTATGGACTTCATTTGGTAACACCCAGTTACCAGATGAGGATACCGATCCCAAGATACTTGACGATACTGCTGATGGTGAGGAGGATCCTTTAGTGATTGAGATCAGCTCTGATGAGGAGGATTGATACAGTGAGTTTCTGCACCCCTATCTCCAAATTTTGATATCGTTCTTTGCTATGCATGGGGACTATGCATCATTTAAGTTTGGGAGATTGTGGGTTGGGTTCATTTTCAAAACATGATATGCAGTAACTCAATACTTATCCTTAAACTATCTGATGATACATCTCATATGCTGTGCTCTGATGATATGATGAAGATAAGTGGTGATATTATTTTTGATGATATTATTCCAGTTTTTAACGGAAATCATGATAGCTTGAAGTTTTATGATTGACTCATGGGATATTATTATTATGCTCTAAATCTTAGTTCAAAGTTAGGTAATTCATTTGATTCCTATTTGATGGAAAAAGACCATGGAGTAATATATTTGATTTTTTATGGTTCTTACTTTCAAAGTAATGCTTTGATCTCTCTGTGGAAGTATGTACCTCTATCTATTTGATTCACTTTATTACTTGTTGGTTCTGATCAATGCACTTATCTGATGGTTGTTATCTCCTCTGAACGAAAAAAAAAAGAAAAGAAAAGAAAAAAGATTCCTCTACTTGGCACTGCGAAAAATTGGCAGTGGTACCGAAGATATGAGTTGAAGTCTACAAAAAAATAAGACTCCTCTACTTGGCACTGCGAAAAATTGGCAGTGGTACCGAAGACATGAGTTGAAGTCAAATAAAAAAAAAGAGGATGAATATAACACAAAAATAAAGAGTGTCTTGTTTGTTTTTTTTTTTCAACTTGTATCTTTGGGTGAATCAGGTTTGAACAGAGTGCATACTCCACACAGAAGATTATTGCAACTCATGAGCCTTATCTAACTTCGGTTTTTGGATCTTCACGCCTTTATTCTTGAAGATAGATGATTTCATTGAATCCCCTAACTTGCTGAGATTTGTTCATAATGATATCTCCCTAGGACACAATATTTTACAAGCTTGACCTGATTTCACCTTTTTCTGACTACCACTTTTATCTTTTTATGCTTGAGGACAAGCAATGATTTAAGTCTGGGAGATTTTGATGTATCATATTTATATAGTCTTTATGACCTATATTTACCTGTGAAACGAGACCTATTTTCATGCTTTTACTAACCATAATAGTAAGCCGAGCAGGGATGCGAGCAGTGAGCAAGCCGAGCAGGTGAGGGGAGAGAAATAGAAATGAGAGAGGGAGCAGGGACAAGGCGAGAGTAAGAGGGACAAGAGGGAGTTGTGAGGGATGAGATGGAGAATTTTACTAACCATAATAGTTAAAAAATTACAATTAGATCCTACTAACCATAATAGTTAAAAAAAATTTGATATGATTTTGATTTTGAAAATTTTAATAAATTCATTTTTTTAATAAATTCGATTTTGGTTTCACGGATTGCTCAACCCTAGTTTTGTGTTTATCTCAATTCTCACCTACCTCCAAGTGCCAATCCATATTTAGCACGAGAGTCAAGAAGATGCAACGTGCTCCAGGCTCCAAAAACCTGAATGCTTCAACCTGTATTCTCCTATTGCTTTTTCCAATAGAAAATTCAATATGTACCAAATTAAAATTTTCGGTTTGATTAGATTTTAATTTAAACAAATTAAAGTTGATTTAGATTGGAAATATTCTAAAAAATATTTGTTTGATTTTTGATTCAACATTAAAATTCTAAATTACTGAAATATAAATGAAAATTTTAAATTTTTATAAAATTATTTATATTATAATATTATTTTACTTTAAATAAAAAAAATATAAATAAAATCACATTTATTCCCGAATAGAACCACACCAAACATGATTTTTTTTTTTTGTTTGCTTTCGAATTGGGTTCTTTAAAAATCAGTTACGGTTTAAAGTTTTTTCTTTATCTTGACATAAATATCATGCAAAATGCTATTAAGATGATGTAAATGAAACCCATGTCAATTAGGTTCTAAATTTCTAAATTTTGAGTTTCATAATCATACATATGTGTACTTGTATAAATAGTCTTTTATTTGAATTCTATTAATACACATATACCCAACATTTGGAAATTAACATATTAGCACTTATCATATTATATGAACTTTATGATTCACCTCTTTTAAGAGTTAATTACATGTTTCAATGAACTCATTTCATCATGAATGAAAGCTATGTCGTCTATTTGTTAAAATAATAAATGCTTGTGGGAATAACTTTATAATTCTGAAAGGGAAAAGACTATGAGCCAAAAAGGAAAAAAACTATAAGCCTGAAAGAGAAAGGACTATGAGCTTAATATGGAAATAAAATATAGTTGTGGAGCAAAGTACTATATGAAATAAAGTGTCACATTAGAATCTATAAGAGTCGTCTTTTGAATCCCACTATCTCATTTGTAAAGTCATGATAGCTTGAGCTCGCATATGTTTGTTTTCACCTTAACGAGAGTATATTATGCTTCTAGATGTGGAAGATTTATTTTATGTGTTATTTTAAAATGATATGTTTTATTAAATTGACTCTTCTTTATATTCCTAATACTTCTTATTTAACTATCATATTGTTATTTGATCTTACGTATAGAACCATTTACAATATTTAATGCTTTAAAATATATGTTACGATTTTTTTTGCATTAAAATATATGTTATGATTTTTTATATTAAAAATATGATATAGATTCCGATGCATTGGTGTTGTCTATCTCATAATTTGGTATCTAATTACTTGTTGGCATTCTTACTCAAATTGTTGTATTCTAATCCTTTTTTACATGTTTTTTACATGTTAGATTTGGGCTGCATGTTTTATGGAAAATAAGAAGGATACTAATGAGTTGAAGTTTTAAGTATATTTTGTGCTTGTAAAATAAAATTGTGCATAATCAAGACTTGTATATGATGATACAAATGATATTATAGTTTTTTAATATGATGTATGAGTTTTATGTTATAAAAGGACTCTTATTATTAGGATAACATTTACTATTGATATATGATTTGTTGTTGCCCTATGTGATAATGTAGAGTAAAATAAAATATTCATGTTGAATAGGTTAACGAGTATTGATCTGTGTACATGTAGCAATTTTTTTAAAATATATAAATTTTTTATTTATCAAGTATTATTATCTTAGGGTTTGACAATTGTAGTTCTCACAAAGATGTTATCGCATATTTATATGAACATAATATTGTAGATGAACATCACAATCTTTACATGTCTTGAGAAGTTACTATAGATGTTTGGCTATCAAAATGTTTAATTGATAATAATAATAACATAATTAAATATTCATTGTAGTTATTAATTGATCTAATTACTAATTCTTATGAATATGCTATATTGAGTAATATGATTATTAACATGTGATGGAAACCCAAAACAAACTCCAAAGAAGATTTATGAGGAATGAGATGCAATAACACTAGCTCACTCACACAAAGTAGCTCTCCAAAATCAAATCAACACTTCAACAAAGTCTAAGGGCGACAATGGGAATGCGTCTAAAACTAACCCCACCACTTGTGCCGCTTATGCATTACTACGGGGTCGAGTTTTTTTGCATGTACCTAATTCTCTAATGGGGTCGGATTTGGAATGAGTTTTCTCGATATGACAAGTTTGGGGTTAGGGACAGATATAAGGTTAAGATATCATGGTCGAGATTGGATTTGACACTTCCTACCCTCACTTAACCCATTGTCTGCCATAGTGATATGTCATTAATGTAACACTTTGGGTTCCATTAATCCAATCAAAATTATTTGAAATCCGATCTACTTTCTGATTTGTTTATTGAATTATTTTAATTTTGAGCCTCACTTGATCAAGCCACATGCAAACAATTATTTTCCAACCGCTGACAATGCATTAATTTCTTCCACGCATCAACATCACTTGTGCACGATACAGTTTGAGCTCGCAGTTCACCCATTTTCCGCTGTCACCGACATCAAATCGACTCAACCGTCAATTAAATTGAACCCCGTCCATGTCCTAACCAATTGATTTGACCCACATCTCTATAATCAAATTAATTTCTATTAAAATAACATTATCAAATAGGTAGTCGCTCTCTTACATATATGTGGATCTTGCAACATTATAATCATAGATTCAACTTATTTCATTGATAAGTTGATCACCGTAATCTTCAACTCTAATAGCCTAATCTAGACACCGTAGATTCATATTACACATAACACAATTTCATCCTTCCCTCGTCTTGTATTGCTCAAGTAATTATTGTACCTACCAATCATAGCTCAAGTAGATTGAGTTTGTCACTCAAAAATAATATTGCAATATCGATTTGTTTTTTTTTTTCATAAAAAAGATAATCTTTTGAAATACCACAACTAGTTTGTGTTAATTTTATCAAGTCACTAGAAGCAACATCAAATTTATTGCTGACCCGACACGTCGAGCTTGAGAGTATTAGCATTAAGTTACAACTCCACACTTGACCGCGATTTCTTGTGCAGCCAATGTCAATTGAAAACGACTTTCAACTAACTTAAACAAGAAATTTTGAATTTATTAAATATTTTAAGCACAAGTAATAGGAGTTGCACCTTTACATTGTGCTTTTGTTGTTTATTTTTTAAAAAAATATGTATTATTATTTTTAAGTTATGTATTAGAAATGCATAATAAAATTATGTAAATAGACACCATGTAATTTATTTGCATTTTAAAGTAAAAGATAGGATTTACTCCCATATATAATATTTCATATAATGCAATTCATTTACTTTAACTAGTTTTTGATATTCGTAATGAAGACATTTGATTAGTCCTTAGGCAATTCTTTTTTTAAAAAAAAAATAAATTGGATTTGACCCCTCCATATGTGGTTTAAGTTGTGTAATGTGTTTTCATTACTCTTTATTATATTTTAATTTTCAATGTCTTAAAATTGTTTTAAAATATTAATAAAGTATATAAAATTTTGTCAATAGCGTTTGTTTTTATTTTTACAAGTAAAAGAAAATCCGACTCACGGTGTAATAAATAAATTTAATGAAATAATTATTTAATAGTTTCTATTTAAATTATTTATACTTTAAAAGTAAAAAAGTAAGATTTAGAGTTATATTGGGTAAAGCGTTTTAATATCTTTATCAATAATAGATACATTTAGCTATTGATAATAGTGTCTTGGTCTAGTCCCATCTACACCAATTAAGACAATTAAGGAAATACAATCCTGAACACAAAATTAGTCAATAGAAAATCTATTGATAAATAAGTGTCTATTTCCTTCCATTTATAACATGAGTTAAATATATTAAATAAGGAGAAAGAATGAAGACTCTCTTTCTCTTTCTCCCTCGTGCCTAAGGCTTTCACCTCAAGTTCTTTTATTTTTAATGTTTAGAGTTCAAAGAGGCAAGCCAAGTTTTTTCATTATTATGCCAATAAAAAATAGCAACTTTATTTTCTCTTAAGGGTAGAACACTAATATCATATTTCCTTAGACAGAAACATGGAAAGAATGAAAAGAAAGTTGCATAATCCTTTGTTTTCTGTTGCAAATGAAAAGAATCGACGAAAAACACGATGGAAAATCATGGCATTTTCCTTGAATTAGCAATCCACCCAAATCAAGCAAAAAAGTGCATTGTGCACGTGATTTGCTAAAGTCACTCTGCCCTAGTTACTCCTTGCTGACACTAGATACCTCCCGCTCACCGATGCTACTCCGTTGCTCTCACTCACTGATGCCATACGCTAGAAGCTACTCTTGCTCCTACTCGCTCACCTGACACTATTAGCTGCTCCTGGTCCTGCTCACTCATTGATGCCAGAAGTTGCTCTTGCTCACCGATGCTAGACGCTCCCGCTCTCCCTCGCCGATGCCGTTGCTTGCCCGTGCCAACACCACCGCACTCGCCGCCATCGTTGTTGCCTATGCCAATGCTACCGCTCACTCACGCCAACATTGCTGTCACCCCCAAGATTTTGTTGATTTTGACCTAATCAATGCCCCAATTTGACTAGGTCAAATCAAGGCTAACACTTTCCTCCCCCTAAATGAACTAAGAGGATTGAAAACTCTTTTACCTATGCTATTTTCTTTTCTTATAATTTTTTCTTTTTTTCGCTAAAAAAATACAGCCTTAATTTAATCTGTTTAAAAACTAGATTTATGCTTTAAAATAAACTTTGTTGCCTCGGATTCTTTTTAGCTTCTCCTTTTAGTTTATTATGTATGTCTTTTAATTTGGATTGTTAGTTTGATTAATTTATATAATTTGATTTTGTTTTTTTTTTTTAAAAAAGGTGAATGGAAGCTACACTTTTGCAATAGTGATGGAAAGATGGTAGTTGAGAATATCATGTTGTGTTTTTTTTTTTGGAGATGAAGACCCCCATTTTTGCATTCAATCATGTAAATGTCAATTTATTGGTTTGCAAAAGAAAGAAAGTGGGTCTTCACTCTTGTGATGGGACATGCACATAATACTTGTGCCTTTCCCCTCATTAGATTTTGGTTGGATTATCTCTAAAATACTAAAAAAAAAATTTAGGTAGACCACTATCTTAAACAATTGGATAGAAAAAAAATTTTGATCCATAGATTTTAGTGCACTACCTACTTTAATTCACACGGAATACCTTAAGTTTCTTAAAATTTTTAGGAAGATAAATTCCCTAAAAAATGCACCCCTAAAATACTATTACATATTAGGAAAAAGAATAATTTGTCTCCCTCGTTTGCATGTATAATTTTATCATAAGCCGATGCAAATGTTGCATAAGTTCATAAGTGTTCTCACTTAATAAATTAACATGCCTATTGATGTACTCTCGGATTATCTCAAGGCTATCAACTAGACTCTTTATCAAACATAACCACATATATATTTCTTACACCAAAATATTGCTAATTTCATATTTTGAATGGGCCATTAGATATATTAACTTACTTTAATATTAATTTTATAGTCTTAATCAAGATTTAAAAAATCAATTTGAATTGATATATCGATCTAATCTCAGATCAATATACTATAGTAAAATCGACATTGTGTTGCATTAAATTTCACTCTGTCAAACTAGCTCATCTCATACTAATACAATATGAAAAATTTTAATCCATTCAAATCAAAATTTCAAATCAAAATTTTGAACCCTGACTTCTCCATTGGAAAATCATATCACAAACAATTTTAGTAGATTAAAAGAGTATTATAGAGACAGTATGATGTCTTGCAAGTTATAGCTAAAGTAACAAAGGATGTCATTAGCTAAAGAACATCATCGTTGACCTTGGAGTGGTTTCTTGGATTATGAATTTAGTCAATCATTAATAGATAACATTAGTGCTATCTTGACACCTGACTTGAGTCCTTTTAAATCAACATATAATGCTTGTAAGTTAATTATCTCTTTTTATTTTTGATCGATGGATATATGAGTAGCTGGAATCCGGACCCGCCAAACTCTGACCTCCCCATCCAAACTCCCACAACAGACCCGATAATCCTCGGAATCGGGCAGTGTCGCTTTCATCGGCACCCGAATCGCCACCAGCGACCTCACCCCTGTCGCGTGTCCCTCTATCACGCCCAGGCAGCTGTACCGCTTCCCCTCCCCTTCCCCATCCTTCCGCCAAATCCTCACCGTCCGATCGCTGCTGCCGCTGAAGAGTACAACCCCCACGCACGCAAGGCACAATATTGCCTTACCGTGCCCCCGCAGCGCCCCTGCGACCGCCATGTGGTCCACCGACTCCTCCCGCTCCCACACCAAGATCGACCGATCGCAGGCGCCCGAGTACAGCACGGCCCCATCGCCGCTTAGCGCAAGTGCGTTCACCGCCGACCGGTGCTTCTCCAGCGTCGCCACCAGCCCCAACCGCCCCCGTCCCCGTCCCCGACCGTCCTCCTCCGGGGAGTGCGCCCACACCCTTATCTTCCCGTCCGCCGACCCCGTGTACACCGTGCCGTCCCCGGCCACAGCCACTGCGTTCACTGCGTCCTCGTGGGCCGAGACGGATTCCAGGCAGCGTAGGTCGCCGGTAGAAAGCCAGACCTTGAGGGTTTTGTCCCACGAGACGGAGTAGAGAAGGTCGCCCCGCGCGGCCACGGCGGAGACGGCGTCGGCGTGCTTTATCCACAGGATTTTCTTGTGGCGGCGGACCGCAACGTAGTTGCCTGGAAGGGGGAAGCGGCGGAGACGGTCGGCTGCTGTGGGGAGGGTTGCATCGAGAGAGTACCGCCCGGTGCCGGCTGACCGGCGCCAGACGCGGATGCGACCGTCCTGGTGGGCTGTGAAGAGCTTGCCGTCGAGGGAGAGGGCGACGGACTTGACGGACCCAGCCGACGGCACGGCGACGAAGGTCTCGATTGGGGTCACGGTGTCTAGGTCGAAAACCGTGATCTCTGACTTGGAGACGGAGTAGAGGAGGGATGAGGCGGCGGAGACGGCCAGGGCGGCAGCCGCGGAAGAGGAGAGGAGGGGCTTCAGGGATGTGAGGCAGAGGTGTGAGGCTGGAAAGGGTGACGTATCGGGGTAACCGGAGATGGGGACGAGAGATTGTAGGGAAGGGAGAGAAGGAAGAGTCAGGATGGAGGCGGCATCGTCAAAGCTAGCAGCGGCGGTGGCGGCGGCCTCGGAGGAGGAGGACGACGACAACGAGGTAGATGCGGAAGTGGAGGCGGCGAGATGTAGGATTTGGTTTGGCGGCTGCGCGGTGTCATCCTTGGGCGTGGAAGAGAAGGAACAGGGGAAGCAGAGCGACATTGGTGGAACAGCAGAAACAGCAAGTGCAACGGAAATGGTGGTAAGCTACAATAATTTATTGGGTAGAAGTCAGCATACGGCAGGCGGAGCAGAACAGTACGATTTGATTGGTCCAAGGTAAAGGACTTTATATTATTGTAGCGGGTAGAAAGTCCGAGAAAATTTTCAATGCCGAGCGTATTAAAAAGATTTTTTTTAATTTTTTTTTTAAAAAAAAATAATATATATAACTTAAGCTATTTAATGATATTAATATTAGGGTATTTTAGATTATGTATACTTGTTAAATACTTTAATCAAAATCACATAAAAAATAAAAATATTATTTATTATATAATTTTATTTAGAGTATTTAATAAGTATACATAATCTAAAATATCTCAATATTAATATCATTGAATAGCTTAAGTTATATACATTATTTTTAAAAAAAATCTTTTTAATATAAAAATTAACAATGCTGCTTAATTTTGGGAAAATTTTTCGAAAGTACGGGGTTAACTGTTGTGATTAGTTTAGTTAGTTTTTCCCCTTCACGTGGTGTGGATTGGTTTGTGTGATCAGCAGGCCCAATCTAGACTACTATTACCCGCGCATTTATTACTTTATGTAGAGTAAATTATATTTTATAAATTTTTTAAATGGATAAGAGACTTTGCATTTAAACTGAATTAATATCTTTTAAAATTTTCTTGTAGATTCCCTTAAGATGCCGCCTGCCTGGCATGAAAAAAGAGATCCAGAAGCAGAGTAGCTCGAACAAGAAAATAATGTGGGGACAGGACACAGGACTGACAATTGGCCCGTTTGGATTCTCTCCAGCTCCTCCAAACTGCCCAATGTCTCATATGATATATATCATGGGAAAGGACAGTGAGAAGAAAGAGCAGTTTTTCACAAGGTAAAAGCTGCTCTAATTCATATATGTACCTGCATAAGCATGCATATATATGTAAAAAACCATAAATAAAATAAACCAGAGAGATACTAAGTATTTTTGAAGAGCACCAGCAGCTTGAGAGGCTCGATTAGGTGTAGATAGGAGAAGAAAAAGACAAATGGGAAGGACAAGGGAAACATAAAATCTAGCTAGCAACAAGCTAATGAAAGATAGTGATTACATTTACATATCTGCTTTAATTTGGTGAGGAGAGCTCTAGTTTTCCTATTTGTAAGAATAAGGTGGGCAGACACAACAAAGAAGCTACAGGTTTTATGTGAAATAAGATAACAATTTAAAAACCCTAATCAATTATCACCGGGCAAGGGAACTTACATAAGATCTTCTACCTACCTCTTTCCTGTTCGCTAAATAGGAATTCATTCCCGAGTAGTCAAAATCCAAGGAGCAGCTTGGGGCTAGAGGAAGAAATGAGGATGAAAAGGAACCAGTGAGGAATCTAGGAGAGAAGAGGGAAAAGAAGGGAAGCGAAAGGAAGAATCGAGAAAAGGAAGTACGCATGAACTCTGTTTCTTTAGGCTCTGTGTACTTGCACGAAGGAAAAATAGAGAGAAGGAAAAAAAAAAAAAGAAAACACATGTCATGTAGCGAGTGACAGTGAGCGGATGAGCGTCAAGTAGCAGCGGCAAGTGGGCAAGTGTCAAGCAGCAGCGGCAAGTGAGCAAGTGAGGCGACAATGGTGAGCAAGGGCGAGCAAGGCAGAGAGGGAGGAGGCAGCAGCAGCAAACAGGTGAGACGATGGCGGAAAGGGAAGAGGCGAAGAGCCAACAACATGAAAGATTAAAAAATGAAGAAAAATTTTCTCTCTCCTATAATTTTTATCTTTCCCAGTAAATGAGAGAAATTCTCAATTTTCCTCCTTTTCACCTCCTTAACTTCCTAGTACACACAATGTTAGTTTCAATTTTTTTTTATTGCCACGTGCCAGAAGCTAATAGAGAATTCTGCAAATGCATATTTAACATTCAAGCCTATAATGTTTACAAAATTACCATTTAGTCCCTAATAAGTTTATAATTCAATTCTTGTAAAAATTAAATTTGCTACTAGAAAATTCAATTCATAATATTCTTCCCTCCTTAACACCGTGTTTACTTGGACGGATGGATAAACAAAGGAAATAAAAGAAGAAAAGAAAGGAAAAATAGATGGATGAAATGTGTTATAGATTTTCCTTCCTTGTGTTTACTTGGATGAAAAGAAAGTTTGAAAGATTGATATATACACTTTAATTTTTATTTTTTTTATTCATATTATATATATATATTAAATATAATATCATAAAAATATTAAATATTAAATACGAGCGACGACGGCGAGGGCAAGCAGTAGTGGCATGAACGAGCAATGGCGGCGAGCTCAAGCAGCGACGGCAAGGACGAGTAGTCGAGAAAAGTTCGTATTGAGCGAGAATAAGTAACGGTGCGATGAAAAGTTAAGTGTCAAGTTAGTAAAGTTAAGTCATAGTTTCAGTTTTTCGTCCGATTTGGGCGGAAAGCAAATTGAGAGATTAATGACTAACTTTCCCTCTTACTTTCCCTTCTAAACTATCCATCTGCCCAAGTAAACACGCCTATATTCCTTTCCTTCCTACTTTCTTTTCTTTCCTTCTAACTTTCCCTCCAAGTAAACAGGGCCTAAAAGAATTTGGTCCTCTAAATTCACATACAATCATCAAACAAATAGGGGTATTGGGCTTGAATATCTTCTTCTCGCTTCCATGTGGCTACTTTGTCTAGATGATTTTGCTACCCAATTTTAACCAGCTTAATGACCTTGTTCTTCAACTTGTGTTGCTTTCTATTTAGAATTCTTACTCGGTGCTCCACAAAAGTTGCATCAGTCTAGATGGGCCGAGCCAAATCTGTCAACACATGGGCTATGTCATATTTTTTTTAGCGTTGAAACATGAAATACATGTTAGACATGTGAATACATAAATACATGTCTAATCAATAAAATATATGGAAGCATAATATTTAATTGACATACCTCTAACCATTGTTGTCACTAATTTACCGCGCATAACACTACTCTTCCGTCTCAATGTGCAAGAAATACTAGGCTTTGGCACACTGCCTAAATGGTATAGCATTGATGTTTACCAAGCACAGAATCTCTCTTATAGAGGGTTGTTCAACTATACAACTTTCTTACCATTAAAGAATGTCATGACACAACCTATATTAGATTATCTATGATCTAATTTTGGAGGACCACTTATGTATGTTGGTTATCTAACTTCCAAAAACTATATAAACATGGGATACAACCCATGTTCTATTGGTTGAGGGAGCAACAACTTCCGAGACATGGGATACATCTCATGTTTTACTTTTAACTATGTTCAAATAGCTACCAACGTGGGTAACTACTCATATTCTCCCACATAGTCCAACCAAAATAAAACATGAGCATTTAAACTTGGTTAAAAAATTAATTATATGGATCATGGCGATAGGTACTTTAATAATACGTATTATCTTTCATGTATCACAATGCATATAGTTTTTTAGTTGCATCAACTTGATGAATAAACCTTATGTTTATTCTAGTTCCTAACAAGTTTGTTGTACTCAAAATAAAATAGGTACATAAAATGAGTAAACAACATAATAAATAAGAGTTTTAGTAACACTTCATATTATAAAGGTACATAATAAAACCAAATCTCATCCATACTGGATGATCCTTAAAAACCTTTGGTGGCATCCTTTTTTTCAAAAAAAAAAATTAGTAATTATCAATTCAATATTAAAGTGTTCAATGATCACTTTATTTTTTTAACATGTTCCCTTGTCACTAAATGTTTAATATCAATGTGTTTACTTTGATTTCCACTCTTATTATTTTTAGCCAAGAAAATTAGAGTTAAATTATCACACTATATCCTTAGTGACTTAGAAATTGATTTATAATTCTTAAACCATGTATGAAACTTTTTAACCATACATCATGTGAAGCTACCTCAAAACAAGAAATTAACTCAGCTTTCATAGAACAAGTAACCACCAAAGCCTGTTTTGAACTCCTCCAAGATACAACACGGCCAGCAAACATTAATGCATGTCTAAATGTTGACTTTCTTGAATCCACACAGCTAGAAATGTCTAAATCAGAGTAACCAACTATCTCCAAATGCTCAGTTCATCTATGCATAAGCATATAGTATTTCGTCCCCTTAAGGTATCTAAATACCTTTTTAGTAGCCCTCTAATGTTTCATATTAGGATTACTCTAATATCTTCATAACATTCCTATAGTAAAATGTAATGTCAGGTCAAGAACAACCCTGAGCATACACAAGGCTTCCTATAATATAAGTATATGAAATGTTTTGCATTTGTTTCTTTTTTTCAAACTCATTTTTTAGGCACTGATTCAAATTGAATATGTCAACCTTCATAATAGGAACTACGTTTGGTGAACAATCTTTCATTTGAAATCTTTCTAAGACTTTATTGATTTAAGTTTCTTGTAATAGTCCCAAAATGCATCAAGATATATCTCTATAAATCTTAATGTCAATGATGTAAGAAGTTTCACCTATATTTTTTATGTCTAAATTCTTAGAAAGAAATTATTTCACCTCATATAACATTTCTCTATCATTAGTAGCAAGTAAATGTCATCTACATATATGATAAGAAAACAAATTTTACTCTCGTTAATCTTGTGGTATATACAAGGACCCATATATTCTGTACAAAGCAAAAGGAAGAGATAATGTTATGAAATTTTTAATACCATTAGCTAGAGACTTATTTCAATTTATATATAGACTTTTTAAATTTTCACACTTAATACTCGCCTTCACTAGAGGAAAATCCTTCTGGTTGTTTTATATAAACCTCCTCTAAATCACCACGGAGAAATATTATTTTCACATCCATTTGATTCTAAATCAAAATATGCAACTAATGTCATAATTATTCAAAAGGAATCTTTCTTGTACATAGGAGAAAATATCTATGTATAATCAATTCCTTATAATTGAGTAAATTCTTTAGCCACAAGTGAGCCTTATATCTATCAATATTATCTAATGAGTCTTTTTTATTTTAAAGACCTACTTACAATCAATGACTTTTTTGCCATTTGGCAATATGAAACGATCCTAGGCTTTATTATCTTCCATTGAATTCATCTCATTCTACATGGCATTGTACCACATTATAGATTTATTATAATTCATAGCTTGTGAAAATATTTCAGGACCACTTTGGCTCCAATATTAAAATCAGATTCTTGTAGATACACAACGTAATCATCTGGTATTACTGATCTTCTTTCTCTAGTTGATCTTCTTATTGTTATACCAATATTTTTCTAAGGAGTTTTCTAAGTAGAATGCTGTTCAACTAGTTGCTTCAAATATTCTAATAATTGTGGGACTATTAGATCTAGTAGGCTATCACAAACAATAGCATATGGAGTTACAATAATTGATTGTTCAACGCCCATTTGGCATTAAGGGGTGCTATGAATGATAATCAACGTATCATTTATAGTAGGAGTTTGATTATCACAAATGCCTTTCTCAAAGACTATCATTAGATAGATCACTCTCACTATACCCTCTTAAGCATATTCAATGAAATACACTTTTATAGCCTTTGCATCCAACTTCTTCTCATGTGGATTATAAACTCTTATTTTGGAAAGGCATACTAAAATGCGTATATGTCTTAAAAATGCTTATATGTCTTAAATTCACTTTTCAACATTTCCATAAATCAAATGGTGTTTTTGAAATAGCTTTGGTTAGAACTCGATTTAATATATACACTATCATTTTAAGAGTTTTAGTCCATAATAATTTATGAAGTTTGGAGATACAAAGCATACTTCACACCATGTCCAATAATATATTGTTTCTTCTTTCAACCATACCATTTTAATTAGGTGAACCTTGATGTAGGAGAGAGCCACGCCTTTACCCCACATGGGTAGCCCGCATGTATGTCTGCCTCACAAGAGCCATCTGGACATAAGCGACCCATGCCTGCCTCATTCGGCGCATCTGACATATTCACCCCCCTCCCCTACAACACTAAGGACCGGCAGAGCTCCACCGATCCCCTCGAGGTTAGGCATCCCCTACAACACTAAGAATTCGATTTTCTACAAAACTAGAATTTAGAACTAATTGACATATTTCAATTGATTCCATAGGCGATTGCATCTTGTTACTTGAATAGATGCACTACTCTCTACCCACTAGCTTCTTGTAGTTCTGAAAGCCCTATAAAGTATTAGAGACACAAATTATAGAACTAGAATTAATCTACTAAATGTTATAATGAATATAAACTAAATGTTGTAATGAATATAAACTATATTAGATTCATAATAAACAAATAAGATACAATTACCTTTCTTTTTCAAGCCAAATCTTATAATATAGTCTTTCTTTACCTGTCTCTTCTTTTTATAAAAGAAACATTTGATTTTTTTTTTTTTTGATATTAGATTAGACTATAATAACATACCATTTATCTTTATATGTGTTTTAAGATATTTTAAAATATTTATATTGAGATGAAAAATAATTAAGTATAAATGTTATTATTAGGGTGCTAGGGCTCTCAAATAAAGATATGTATACTAGCATTTATTTTTATATTTATGTGCATCACGCTGAGACGATTTGATTAATTTCAATGTTTATAAAAATTAATTTGAGCCCGAGTGCTTGGATTAGAAATTACTTAGAATACTTTTTAATTTTTCTTAAACAAAGGGACCAATTTATATAAAAAAGAAAAAAAGAAATAACACAAAATATGAACTAATTTCCATATTTTATTATATTAAGGAGGTTAAGTTGGAGAGTCGCATAATTGAAATAAAAATGATTACCAAAATCATTGTATAAGGGGAATTATTTGAATAAAAAAAGCATATTAATTATTCTTCTAAAAAATTGAGGCTTTAAAAAGAAGTCGTCCGGCTGCGTTCCTCCTACAGAAGGAACATCTTTCCCGCAGAGCAGAAACATCGACATTCATTCGTTCGTTCGCTCGTTCCATCCATCGCCACAGTAGATTGACAGATTTGTTCTACACAATGGTGGATGAACAAGGGTTGGCAAAAGAGAAACACCAAAAACCAGATTTGATTTCTTCGAGAGCATCGAGAACACCTTTTCGCTTATCTTCTCCCATTTGTCGTGATCGCAAATCAAGATAAAGATCGAACCAGGTTCGCTGCTAATCTTGTTGAATCGAGAAAATTAATCCCGATCGATTCAATGGATCAAAACCCCGAGTCCTTCCCCATCCTTTCCTACGTCATGTCCCGCCTCGACGGAGCCCACGGCACGGAGCAGCCGCCTCCGCACGGAGGCGAGGCGCAGCTGCCCCGTCTTCAGCACCCGGCCCTCCTCGCCTCCATGGCATCTGTCGCCTCCGACGTCGCCCACACCCGCTCCGTTCTAGTCCTCCTCGGCGACCGCCCCGACCAACAGGCCGTCGGCGTCGCCCGCGCTCGCATCGTCGAGGTCGACGCTGACCTCTCCCGCCGGCTCGAGGAGATCGTCCGCACCCCGCGCCCCGAGGCGCTCGGTCGCCTCCAATGGCGCGGAGTGCAAGCGGTAAGAGAGAGGGAGTGTCGGGCCTCGGCCCAGCATGAGAAGGCCGATCTGCGGGCCGTCATCCAGTTGGCCGAGATGCACGAGGCGTACGAGAGGTTCCTGCTGGACACCGAGGACAGGCTGGCCAAGATGTATGCCGGCGGTGGCGACGATGACAGCAATGGGGACTCAGCAACAGGGCACAAGGAAAGGAATGAGAATATTAGAATCCTGCAAGGCACGCCGGGTAACTGCTTGGAGAAAGTGGACCTCTCCGCTCGGCAGCTAAGTTATCTTCCGGAGGCATTCTGGAAGTTGCGACACTTGCTTTTCCTCAATTTGTCGAACAATCATTTACAGGTTTGCCATCGTTTACATTCCAGTTGCAAATTTTCCTCTCTACATAAACATTTATGCATCTTTAGCTCTACCAATTTCTTCATTCATTCAATCATTCAATTCGTTGCAAGGAACCCTTTCTTCTAATATCGAGTTAATTATGGACCTGTTACTTCAACCTTTTTCATATTCGCGTGAAATCTTTTGTTAAGAATGACAACTCAGAATCTATATCAACATTTTTATGTTACAGCTTTGAACAACGAGCATCGGGTTATATAATGGGCATAATGTACCTTGCAACCTTTTTATATTAAGCTTGTATATTACATAAACAAGTTGAGTTGCACTAAAAGAAACTGTTCTCGTTTTCTGTTATAGATTTCTCGTTTGCTTATGTTGGCCTAATTTATATATCTTGTCTGTATTATAAACTGACAATGCATGATTACATATGCTAAGCACGAGCTCATCCAGCAGAACTGCAATCTGTGACTAGATACGCTCAAAGTTTAATTATACAAAATAATTTTTATTCTTGTTAATGCGGATGATGATTCTGGTCCTTTGTTATTCTTCATTCAATTTTTTGGTTTGCAGGATATATGGTACTAAATAAGTGGTACTTAATGTTGGATTTCCATCCTGTAGATTAAAAAATTTCATCCTGCGCTGAATTGATTTTTTACTATTTTAACGTTTGATCATTAATGTTGTTTTAGGATGTAACGATTTTATGAGAAAAATTGATTTTAGATGGGGTATTGAGATAGAATTTGCTATTGTTAGCATAGTTTCAATTTTTAATTCTTGCTGTTCGGTCCAGAAAATACAACCTATTTGTTAAGAGATCAGTATTCAGACCACCCTAACTACTTTGTTTCAGTTAATGAAGGAGGCACTCAGCTATATCAAGGTGTGTGTTGGCCATCTTGATATGTTAGCAGCAAAATTTTAAATTTTCTATTTTACACATGGCTCAAATTTTATGCATTCACATCCTAAATTGGCAACATTCATCCTAGATTTTGTAATTCATTGTGATAAACAATATGCCCCTTTCAGTTGAGAACTAGAGACTTACATATTATTCAATCCGTAGAATTTAACCACTATAGAGAATAAAGCACAATATTTGATTATGTTTGACTCTCCAAAGAGCACAAACCATTAGCTTTAATTATCTAAGAAACTCCATCAAATTTGACCATTAAAATATTACACATATAGGAGCACACATGCATCAAAGGTGTTTTCATTTGCTTTCACTGTTTGGATCGATAAGGTTTAACTGGTGACATTCCCTTAGCTTACATGTATAGAACTCTCTTTTTAGATAATATCTTGGCTTCTAAGAGCAATATGTTTTGGTTTCTGAGAGCATGGGTTTTTATGCCAATAAAGAGAGGGTTCTGAAAGCATATCACCAATGTTGCTGGAGATTTTCAATTCAGTCTCATGTCAAGGAATTATTACCACATTATTTATTAGAAATGCACTACTAAGTCAATCTAAATTTTCATCATATGATTTGTTCGAAGTTGATCTAGTGTCTACATCAAATTTTCTTGATAGTCTATTGCCATGGGATTTATGTTGAATGATTTGTTATCAGTGGATCATGAATTTAACTTTGATTTTCAATCCAAAGTAGCTATTTCCATTTGATTTGCTTCAAAGTTCAAACATATCACCAATGTTGACCTAGATTTATTTTATAATCTTTCAATGAGAATTTGTTCTTGATGTCTTGTGGGAAGTGGCTCATTTAGTCTACTTGAATTCTCATTCCAAGTTGGAACTCATGAGAGGTTTGCTAGAAATGTTACTATCAAGGTGCTCGAGGATATATGTTGACAAGCCAAGATTCAAACTCATAATCATTTAGTTTTGCTCTTTAAGGCTTGTGGTGATTCCAGTCTATTTGATTATGGAGAATTTGACATTTATGACTTCTGGATCTCAAAATCAATTGACTTATTGAAGTGGCTTTTATATATTTCTTTTAGGTTGTGGAACTCCAATCTATTGACTTAAGGAGGCTCTAGTGTTTTGAATTGGTGCCTTTTCTATGATTTAATTTTTTGGCTTTATGTTCATTTAACTTTTGACTTATGCTTCACATTGATTTGATTTTTAACTTGTTGGCTTTGTGATCTTAAGACAATTTAGAATGTTTTTTAGGTCAACCATTTGTTACTCTCATCAGCTTCAAATGAGATTGACAAAGAGAGAAATATGCTTCAATTTACTTTAAGTATTAACTCTACACTCAATGAATAAATCCGAAATGATCATTATTAAATGTTATGGAATATTTGAGTCAGCTTAAGTAGTTGTAATTCATTTTGAACTTTGTAAATAATTTATACTGACACTTAATATGTTCATTAATGATCTTAGGTTGGAATATAAAAAGATGTCACGTTGCACTCACTTGAATTTGTAGTGGAAGACAATCATAAAGCTTTGAAATTTAAAAAGTTAAATAAAACCCTTTCAAACACATGACCTCTTATGGGCTCGATTCCACTTCAAATTATGCATTTTTTGAAAATATGTATACTTCTTGACTTGAATCAATCATCCAATTAGTATAGTTATATTTTGACACCATTACATTGAACACAAAGAGAAGAACAGCCTTAAAAACTAGGTGAATCATAGTCAACTTCACATTACATCGCGATGCCCTCAGTCACATTTTATAGAGAATTTCAACAATAGTGAGGTTGAGCAAGATGTTGACCCTTTAGGTGAATCATATGAAAGAGATGCATGTGAAGACTTGAATGCTACTATAGGGCTTAATGTGGTGTTTTATATGTTGTCTTTTATTACATATGACGATACATGAAAGTGCACTAGGTTGATCACACTCCTATGTTGTATGAATGCCATTTTTAACCTACACTTGGTTGAATCAAGATCACTTCTAAACCACACTCTCATCTATACAAAATCATATAGGTTGATCATACCTCTTTGTTCGTGAAATAGAGATAGCCTTTTATGCATCTAAATAAGGGATTGTGGTTTGACACTATACTCATGAATGTCACATACGTCATGATCTTAGTCGTATTACTTGTTTGAGGTTATTATGAGAGAAATAACTATGCCTTGAAGCGTAAAAATAAAACTATTTGACTCAACCTTGAGAATATTGGATAGTAAGACCAACTACAAAAAGTTTTCCAACCATCTAAGCAAGCTTTTAATGTTATAGCACAAAATAAAATTTGGGATAGAAAGAAATGTCTTTGGATTCATGGAAACCTTAGTGTTCTAGGAAGTTTTGGTTGAATCCCTAATTTACCTGATGATGTAGATTTGAAAATTAGAGATAGAAATATTATGTTTATAAACTAATTTTTGGAAACCCAAGAAAGTTTTTGTCACAGATTAAGTTTTCGTTAATTTTATACCTCATTATAGAAACTAAGAATGTGTATTATTAATGAGAAGGTGGAGAAATGAACCCTATTATTACTAGTTGCTGAATCATGTTAGTATTCTATTAATAAATCCACTGCCCATACAAGGTTATTTTTTACAGCTCACCACGTCATCATGATTTCTCTCTTATCTTTTCTTCCCCATCTAAATCAGCTTAAAACTTTGTTGAGTGCACTTATGAGACTCATGTTGAAGTCTTGAAGGTAAATATTTCTTTAAGTAATTGTAGTTTTACATTGTTTACCACTTTGTATTATAAAAGAGAAAGAATGCAATGTTCCTGATTATGCCGTTGCATATATATCACACCTTGAAGACAACATAATGCTATTAGTTTAACATTATTAGTACGAAATGCTATCTTATTGATGGAGTGGGCAGTTAGACTCTATTGATGTATGAATCTGTTCGGAACATGATAAATTTCTTGAATGCAGCTACAACAATCACAGTCAACAATTACTTATAATTCTCGGACAAGTTCGCCAAAAGTTTAGTATGATTCTTCCTACCTATGTTTGTTATTGATGTCCAAATTAACCACCTTGTCAAAATCAAGGTCATTAGGGAGAATGGTTTGATTGAAGGTTAATTAAATAATTACTAGAAGTGGTTGTGGCTAATTTTATGTAAGTGATTTACTTGGTCTTGCTAAAAATTCTTCCCAATCGTTCTTTCTTCTTTACACCATGGTTTGAGGTACCAGTCCGAAATCGGCCAGTACCTCCGGTTTGTACCGGTCCGGTGAATGACCAGTTGTAGAACCAGGTAAAACCATCAATTTTACCTGAAACAAGCAAAATTCAGTCGAAATCGATATGTACCGATTGGTATTGGACAAAACCGGCCGGTTTTTGTCCAAACCAACCGAAACCCGTAAAAACCGGGCAGTTTCCTCTAAAAATCGGCCAATTTTTCAAGAGTTACTATGCATGGTCACTGTATATTCACGTGTGCACAGGAATTCTTACTGTACACGCGTTAATGCATAGTAATAAATACTGTACGCATGGTAACTGTTACTGTACACATAGTAACTATTACTGTATGCATAGTAACTATTACTGTACGTATAGTACTTATTATTATGTAACTTTTGAATTTATATATATAATATAATATATTTTATATTATTTAATTAAAAATAATAATAAAATATTATATTTTCATTTAAATCAACTGAACCACCCACAATCTATCGGTGGCTAAGTACTTAGTTTATGCATTAATTAATAACTAACTACACTTAATATATTTTTAATATTTAATTATCTATTAATTAAATAATACTTATTAAGTGCAGTGCACCCGTGAATTTAAAGCCACCGACAGAGCACGTCGAGGTATAATGGCAGTTGCGTCCACGCAGATCGCAACTAGGGCTGTTCAAAAAAACTACAAAACCGATAGACCGTGGTTAACCTACCGAACCGAACCGCTCGGACGGTTAACCGAATTAATCGGTTCGGTTCACGGTCGGTTTTTAGCTTATAAATTTATGGTTCGGTTCGGTTATGGTTCGGGGAAAAATTTTTCACCGGTTAACCGAACCGACCAAATATATTTATATATATAACCTAAGTTTGTAAATTGATTGTTCATCTAGTACAATGGTTAGGCATTATTTTATAAGATAGTTGGTCATAAGTTCGAAACTTATTGACTATAATTTAAAAATTAATTGTTTTATATATTTAATTATCAAATAATAATATTTAATATTATATACAGGTTGTATTTTACATATTTAATATTTTATATATTTTATATTTAATATTATTGAAGAAAGAATTTTCTTAATCGGTTAACCAAAAACCGGTGGTTAACCGAACCAAAAAACCCGGTTAACCTGTTTTTTAGTTTGAGAACGGTTTGTAATATAGCCGAACTATTCTAATCGGTTCGGGACAAGATTTAGGGTCACGGTTCAGTTAACCGAACCGTGAACACCCCTAATCGTAACCACAAAGACAGTCTTCTCAATCATAATCTGATGCATCCAGAAGGAAGAAAGTTACGAAAAAGACCATAACTGCAACGCTTCAATGAGACCTTCAAAAAGGCAAAGGTACAATAGACCCGTTATTTTCTATTCATGAATAAGAAGATGACGAGTCAGATGAAGAGTCAGAAAAGAGTTAAAGGACGGTGGATAGCAAGGCAAGTACAGATGGTGGTGGCAGCGGCTCAAGTTAAGTGTCAGCAACACAACAAGAAGCAGAGCCATAGACGATTGATCTAGGATACACTCATTCAACATAAGATGATAACTATGGCCGTCCTAATAGGACTCAACCATTATAATATTAAAGGCGAGGTAAAGGCTCAACTCCAAGTAAACAATGACACTAAGCCTTAGAAGACTATGACGAGATGAGATCCACCTTCCCTTCTGAGACAGAGAGTGGATCTTCCTGGTCACAACCAAGTTATAGATATGGATCTGACCAATCTAATATGTCTCCATATCCAGTGCCCTGTTCTAGTTCTAGTGGTCATGGTTCATATCACTCAAGTACAATTCGATCAAGCAAGTGTACTAACTATGTGGAACTCAACATATCAGTATCATATGTCTTGGCAAGAGTTCCAAATGTGGGCACTACAAAATTATGGGTGGATCTAAGTCGTGTTGAGGTAGTTGACAATGTGGATCCATATGAGTCTCGTCATTCGTTTTGGATGTAGTGGTATATTTTTACATTGTAATTCATGTCTTTATGCTTTGTACCCATTGTTTTATTTTAAATCTTACTTAAAATATTTTTTAGGATTAAATATTATTTTTTAAATAAAAAACCGATTTTATCCGGTACTGGCGGTACGTACCAGTCCGGCCGGCCGCCGGACTAATACTTGAAACCATGCTTCACACATCTCTCTCTCTCTCTCTCTCTCCTTTCTCCACATTAAATAGTACTGATGCCAATGTTGTGAAGTGCAATATTCAACCTTTTATGTCCCCTTTCTCCACATTAAATAATACTGATGCCAATGTTGTGAAGTGCAATATTCAACCTTTTATGTCCTCCAACTTTTGTCTTTTTAAAACTGAGATTTGAACTTTGATTGATATTGATAGAAACTAACATAGTTGAACCTTTAGAAAGTAGGAAACATGGATGAAGAGAACAAGTGAAAAATGATTTAAGTTGGTTAGGTTGTGTCCGATCCAATCAACAAAAGAATTTACTGGAAAGGAAGTGATTATGATTATACAAGTGGGGTTCTCAAATATGGTGGGATTGAAAAAGAATGTGAGCAAGGAAGTGATTATAAAGAAAAGGTGGCCGTATATGTAACTGAATTTTAGTCTTGTATAGAAGAAGCGACTTGACCATGATACCAGCTCTTCCCTTCTGATGTAATGTAAAGGAGATGAACGGTATAAATGCTTAAAAAGGTGATACACTATCTAACTTTGATGGATTCTAAGTTCCTAACATTTAATTTTAAGTTAAGTTGTTAAATGTAGATGGAAGTTGTTTACTTAATTTTACAAGTTATACCAGTGCTTCCTTCTGTAGTTTATATTTTTCCATTAAATTTAAATAGGAAACAGAAACAAAGGAAAGGGATTTTTTTTTTTTCACATTTAAATCATATGCCTTCTCAAATTTTCTTCCATAGCCCCACAAACACGTGGAGTGGAGTTGTGGAGGAGCTTTAAAGTTGGGCTTATCTGTAGGGAGGCCTAGATTCGATTGGGGGATAGCCATGGGACGGAGACAGGGCAGCTCTGCAATAGCTTGAGCAAGAGGCAGAAAAGGGAGTGTGAGCAATTGGAGTAGAAATGGGAGCATACCGTAAACACAACTAGGGGTGGGATATAGACAGATTACAAGACGAAGGATGACTGTCAAACAGAGGCAAGGTGGCTTGCAGCAACTTGGGCTAGATGCAGAAAGAGGAGAATGATCAATTAGAGCAAAAAGGAGATTGCATCCCGAACACTATTGGAGGCAGGACAGGTGGCTGAAGGCCAAGTAGCTTGACAATAGCTTGAGCTTGAGGTGGAAAGGAGAGCGCAAGTAGTTGGAGCAGAAATAAGAGTGTGACTGGTTTCCACTCGATTTGGGCAAAATTAAACAGAGGATAAGTCAATACATTTACCATCCTTTTTGTTCCTCAGTTTTTTCCACCTAGGAAACACATTCAAGTGTTGATGATCTAAGGGAGATATATAAAGACAGAATTAATTGCTTAGTATTTGATAGAAGATGATCGTTCTCTTTATAGTGACTTTTCAAATAAGAAAAGTTGTTTTAAATTGTTATATTGTTGTTTAATTCAATGTAGTCTTCTTATTTTCATTTATTAAGCATCCGATGATCACGATCTAAGTGCTCTTCCCATATTATGGATTAGGAATTGTGCATTGCTTCATTGTCCTTTTTCTAACAAAGGTTTCACAAACATGTGTTTTTTTCTTGGTATCCTGTTACTCTTGAAGTCCATGGACCCATTAAAGTTTGATGCAATTATTAAACTCAATTGCTTGACTGCATAACCGAGTTCGTTCTAGGCCCGCTATTCTTGGTCACCTTCAACCTTTAATGTTACTGAACAATTATTCTTATTTGCAGTTACTAATGAATATTATTTGGTAGAACACAAAATACCGTACATTTGCTTCAATCTCCTCATTTACTTCCATGTTCTATTTCTATTATATTTTTCCCTGTTCTTCATTATGTTTTGTGGTGCTTTTTTAGTTTCATCTATTTTGAGTACGCAGTTGTCTTTAGCTCTGAAATTGTACGTTTGCTTCAATTACCTTTTTGTTGCCTCAAGAAAACAATAGTTTCTCGTTGCTTGTCATCCTCAAAATAACTCTATTTCCTGATGACTAGGCTAGTTTAGCTTCTCTTATCTTTCCATCAGAACATGTAGATTAACCATCTTGTTTTTCTAAATTGAGAATATATTGTTGATAATATATTCTAATTTGTTATTTATTGAATTTTGATAGATCATAGTATTGATAACTGAAATCAAAATTTTGTAATGCTGGACAAGCTAGTTTGCCTTTGCCCAATGGCATTGTTCTTTTTGTGATTGTATGTTTGGCTCCTGATTAGTACTTCAAATTGCATCCTTATGGTAGAAAATTTGCAAACAATTGTATTAACATTTTTACTGTTGAAGTGACTGTATATTAAATACATTGCCTTACCACTAGATGTTAGTCAAAGGCTCTCTTACTAATTTGCTTCTTATGTTATTGTTTCAGTTGACAAGCCTTTGTGGTTATTGGGTATAGAAACTCACTCAAGATTTTAAATGTTCTCCTTTCTGTTATAGGCTATACCAGATGCCATAGGAAGGCTAGAATATTTGGAGGAACTTTATCTCTCTTCTAACCGTTTGGTTTTGTTGCCTGATTCCATTGGGCTACTGTTGAAATTAAAGATTCTTGATGTGTCTTCCAACAAGCTCAAATCACTGCCAGATAATATTTCAAAATGCAGGTATTGGTTATATGAGATCTTTTACATTTAATGTGTGATGTTGACCGAGGAAATCTCATTTTTCTATGTAAATTCAGATCCCTAATTGAGCTGAATGTAAGCTACAATGAGCTTACTTATCTGCCAACTAATATTGGATTTGAGCTGCAGCATCTGCAGAAACTTTGTGTCCACCTCAATAAGCTGCGTTCTCTTCCCAGGTCTGTTGAAATCTAAATCGAGCTGGCTACTAATTCTCAGCTCAACATTGATAACAAGTTGAACAAGATGCGTTCTCCTCCCAGGTCTGTTTGTGAAATGAGATCTCTGCGATTTTTGGATGCACACTTCAATAAACTAGGAGGATTGCCAGATGAGTTTGGACAATTGAGAAATCTTGAGATTTTAGACCTTAGCAGTAACTTCAGTGACTTGAAAGAGCTTCCTGCGACATTTGGTGATCTGGTCAAACTCAGGGAGTTTAATCTCAGTAACAATCAGATTCATGCACTACCTGATACATTTGGTCGCCTAGACAAATTGTTAAGGCTCAATTTGGACCAGAACCCGTTGGTTGTTCCCCCAGTGGATGTCGTAACCCATGGGGTTGTAGCAGTGAGAGAATACATGACAAAAAGATTTCTTAGCATGTTGTTAGTAGAAGAGGTTACGGCTGAAGAAGACCCATCAGCCCCTGCCGGTTGGCTGACGCGCAGCACCTCTTGGCTAAGCAATTGGTTTTCTGCAAGTATTTCTGGGGATGCAAGAGAGAAGTCTAATAATAGAGATGATGAACAATTGTGACGGCTTCTATCACCCTTGCGGAAGTAGATTCAGACGACTGCTTGCTGACTATATACTGTAGGTTTTCAAGCTGTACGAGTCGAGACAGTGAGAAATAGGAACGTGGTGCTTTGCCCGTTCTCCATTTAACAGTCTGAAACATTACTCTCACCCTTGCTGATGTGACAGAGGATATTCCGATTAAGTTAGGGTGTTATGGACGTTGGTGGCTACGCACGTCTAGTAGGGCAGGTGGAGGCATTCAAACATTACAGTGACAAAAACACAAAGGACGATATTCTGATTTTTAGTGAAAAGAAAAAAAAATAAAGAAAAGGTACTGATACATATGTTCCATTACGATTATGTTTATTCTGAAATGCAGAGAAAGTTGGGATTACTTTGTTTAAACTGCCGAGGCTAGTACAATTAACTCTAATGAACGACTCATAGCCTAAAAAAATTCACTCACTTCGCCACCCTAAGCTTTTGAGGAATGAGGACAATATACATGCGATTGATTTTGTAAATATTAGTTGTCTTTATGAAAAATCATTAATTTTATTAACATTTTTCCTAATTATATTCCAAAATGGTTATAGAAATCAAAATTCACACCGTCCAATTGTGATTCCAATAACTAGGAATGACTGCGCGTATAGGGTACCTACTAGCTTTATTCTACCCATACTTGAATTTAATTAAACACTATAACACCCGTACATAATTACTTGTGACTTTTTTCCCCTAATCTTTATCCACACTTGACCCTATAAAAATTTTTCTTACTTAATAACTACCCAAACCCTTTAACCCCCCTTGCTGCCTCACCTCTAACATCACGCCACTCCCCCTTGCCTATGACACCACCACACTCCCCCTCACCTCCAATGCTCTTGCCTCGGGTACAATCAGTCTTGCTCCCTCTTGCCTCTGATTCTCTTTGCTCCCTCTGGCCTCGCCTACAATCAGTCTTGCTCCCTCTTGCCTTTGATGCTCTCACTCGCCACATTGCCTTTGAATGGATGGTAGAGGCTGCAGCAACTAGGACTCAGTCCATTTCAAACAGTTGCAAAAGTTTAGGATTAATTGATTAAAATTTTATTACGTATAATTTATGTAATAAATTTATAAATATAAATTATAAGTAATGAGTAAATGATTGGGTTTGAATAATAAGTATTTGAGGTATATTTATTTAAATTAGTCTCGATAATATATTTAGTTTTTATATAAATCCATTTAATAGGAACTTAATTATCAACTAAATGGATGAATAAATTGAGTATCCATCCCAACCTAGTAGTCAACTTGCTTATAGTGGCTTTTAACTTCAAACTATATAAAAGTGACAAAAATAAAGATACTCCTCTAAATGTATAAATTGTATGCTATTTGCTAACTCCAAAAGGTAATTTTAATATTGAGCTATCTTTTATTCCATTTTGCGTGATATAATAGTCTACTCAATTGAATAATATTCTATTATTCCTTCTCAGTTCATCAATAGTTATTATCTTGATTAAAATTAACTAAAGTTCATTTCAACTCATTTTATATCTTTATAGAATATCTATTTTTCATTTTTCATACAATCCTACTAATTGATTAAATACTATTAATTATTTATCTTAATAATTACAGTTGGCATCTAATAATATGTTACACTACCTCGACGTGTGGAATTAACCAAACCTTCTACTACCACATATCGTACAAAGAAAATCATTTCAATATATAAAATTATTTCTTAAAATTTAACTTAATAATGGATTGTATGAAAGCTCGAGCTTCAACTGTCCATTTGGACCATTAAAAAAAAATTAAAGATTTACCAAATTTTTATTTTTTTTATATTTTAATAAATGACAAAAAAAATTTCATTTTTGGAACTTGCAACGTTGGGTGCTTAGACTTTTTATCACCTCAATTAATCGATTTTATCACATCAACATAAACAACATGTCATTTTGTGGTGATTGTAACCTTAGAATTGACAAGCTAACACGAACCAGGTTCAAACCCAATCTAATCAAAAGATAGAAACGGCGAGCCGGATTCACCAAAATGGTAAAATCCTCCGCATAAAAAAATAGGAAATTTCTCAACTTCCGTATAAAAAAAATAGGAAAAAGAAAAAAAGAGAGCCCCTTCTCCTATGACGAAGAAATTCCCCCAATTCCATTCCTTCGTTGCACTGCCTCCTCTCGTCACTTTCCTTCTTCCCTAATAATCACACCGCCACGGGATTCGATTCGGCTGGCTTCCTTCTCTGCGCAGAGCAAAATCAATGGCGCTATCGTCGTCGTCGCCCCCTCCGTCTTCTTCGACATCGGGCCTCTTCGCTTCCATTTGCCTTCTCCAATCGGTTGTGGCCGTCACGTGCGGGGCGTTGATGATGTTCTACCTCAACGAGATCTCGGCGTTCGGCCACGGTCAGGAGACGGCGCAGCGTCTGCAGGGATCCACCCCTCACGACCAACTGCTGATCCAGACCTCCGAATCCTTCGCTGGCCTGCTGCTCTTCGCCATCGGCGGCCTCCTCTTCATGGTTGCCTTCATCAGGGACCGCGCTTTCCAGACCTTCTTCGCCAAGGGCTGCATCCTCCTCCACGCCGCCATGGCGCTGTGGCGCATCAATTTCGAGCGCCGTCTCGAGGACCTCGCCGGAGATTGGCCCCGTCAGCTTGTCGGCGACCTCATCCTTAGCCTCTCGTGGGTCTTCTTCCTAGTGTGCTACTGGAGGGAGAAGTACGACTAATACGTAGGTGATCTTCCCGATTAGGTACCGCACTCTTCCTTTTGTATTATGTTTGCTTTCCGGGTTTGTTCACTCTTTCTCTATGCTTTATAGTTGCATCCATGACTTTGTAAAGTTTGTTTCATTTGTACAAGCAAAATCAAGATTGGGATGTGTGAGTTTCTGGGTGCGTCGACTTCTGTCTGCGAGGCAAAGTCTAATAAACGGAAATTTTTATTTAACACTGTATCTTTTTTTCTCTTTTTTCATATTTTGTATCTATTAGTTCGATATACTTGACTGTTGCAGAACGCTAATTCGTTATGATCTTGTTGTCAATATGACTGACTGATTAACAGTTTTGCAACGATTTAGGCTCGTTATCTTTTGGATGGCGTTTCTTTACTTGCGTAGGTTTATGCAGTAATTGCAAATAGTCAACTGTAGTGTGTGTTTTGTCTAGTATAAGCATACGACGCCAACTAGTTACTATTATGGCAATCCTTTATGTTCATCTATCCACATATTCTCTAGGATGCACTCATGTACTGATAGTGAAGCTTTTTTTTGTTCCTCTTGTGACAGCAAACATGGTAATGTAATCACTAAACATTTTGCTATTTAAGTAGTTCACAATGATTAATATTAGTTTTTGCCACTTCATCATAGAACTGCTATGCAGCTGAACAATCTTTGCTAGTACCTTGAGATATGTTTTGTTAATTTACCTGAGTCAAATCTTCATTTGTTTCCTTTGCATGGAGTAAAATTTATTGCAATTGTTCTTGGTCTTTCCTCTTCTGGTCATAACATCTTAATTTTTTCCTTTCTTGACTTCCTTTTTTCTTTTTATGGTTTTAAAATTTAGTTTTAAATGCATTTTGATGCCATCTCTGAACTTCAAACTTTATAACCGAGTTATACTAATCTAACCCTTGCTGTGGGTTGGGAGTACTGTCCTCTTTTCTTTATGTTCCTTTGCAGTCTGCTGTTGGGACAAGGACAACTACTCTCCGATAATGTTCACTTGTTACTTGTGATTTTCTGTTAGTGTGCTTAGCATGTTGTCCGTTATGCAATTCATTGTTGTTGGAGTTGTCGCCAATGTGATATAAAATCATATATTTTGTCCTTCCATCTAGACTACATTCTTTTGTCATAACAAGGTACTGTTGGGAAGATCTTTATCAATCTTCGAGTTGCAATCAAATTCTCTTTTCTCAAATTAATTGTCTCAGTGCATTGCTTTTATTGTTTGTTTGGTTAAGCACATAATTCAGAAAGATTGCCATGAAGTTTGACGGCCAATTCACCTTGAATAAAATTTGGCTTGTATTTTTTGGTCATCTTCACCTGAAACTAAGGGGCCACGAGTCGTAATCCGTTTTTTTCCTTAAGCTATTAACTTCTTAATTTTTTTTGTTGGATTGCAAATTTTGCCATTGGAACAAAGCAACATATTTAACATCCAGAATTTCTTGCATTTATCACAATCCATATTGTCTGACTTGGATGAATTGGTTTCTCACGATATGTTCTTTCTCTCCTTTATTATTTTGATTGGTAACCTAAGAATCAAGTTTTTTGTAGGTGAATAAAACAAAACATATATATGATCATACTGAAATACAATTATACGAGGTTTTAATTTTTAAATACTGATTTTTATATATAGTATTGATTCTATACCCATAACAGTACAAGATGGGACGGAAGGTATGGACTGATTTTTAACTCTATTCTATTACTTAAACAATTGGCTATATTTATCTTGGATCCTGCTCTAGAAGTTCTGCTTTCCTCGCATGAACAGTAGTACACAATTTATTCTTTTCTTTTGATCTTGTGGTTTCTAGAGGGCAGAAGATAGCTGTTATGATCTTTTTTCAGTTTAAATCACAAACTTAAGAGTCTCTCTCAGTACTAATATTAATGATGTTCACATGATTTACAGCTGTACTTCGGAGGTTCATGTGTACAAAAAAAGAGTCACGAGCTATATTTTGCAATGAAAGTTCGTTCACTTGGAAAATATCAATTCTGTATTGATTCAAAATGTTCTTGAACAAAAAAAAAGGTCCTATTATTTGTTGGTAGATTTTTAGTGGAAGCTGACAAGATAGGTGCGCCAGAGAGACATTGCTTCACTTATCTGGCGGCTAGCTTATGCTTGACCATATGATTAGGTGATTGATGCTAAACTTCAGTTATGCCAGTAGCCCATGACACATTGATTGCATTTATACACAGAATAAGTCAAGTAGGTTAAGTTAGTGCACACATATCAAGCTCAAAATTTGTCAAATAATCCCCGAGGTCATTACTTAAGTTTTCTATACTGTCTAGATATTTGTGCAATAATCCTTCATAGTATATTTCCATACTTTGTAAAGTCAGCTTTGATGTGCGTCCTCGAAATAGATTGGTGATGATCATACTCTCTTTATTTGATGATGAGCAGGGATTGCTACAGAAAGTGCGTATCAAAAAGGAGCAAAAACCTGAGCTAGTCTTGCTTTGAATTTCTTTATTTGAATTGTAGCTTTAGTTTTGGTTGAAGTTTAGTCCTTGGAGTTGAGAAATTGGAACAAGCAATGTGCTATCACCTGAAAAAGCTTGGATTGATTTTGGATATGCTAGAAAAATTGACATCTGAGATTAACGATTACGGACCTTTGTACATCAGTGTAGAAGCACATTAGCTTTTACAAATAATAAATAGATGACATTGGACCAAATGGAAAAAAAAACTTATGAATTAAAACAAAATGAATTGTTTATGTTACATTGTTACTCATGAAGAAAATATAGAACTTAAAAATTATTAAAAGAAGTAACGGTGAACATGAACCACCAGGTCCACCACTTGTTCTGTTTAACATTGTTTTCCAATTAAGGTCAACTGCGATATGTTTATCAAGATCAAGATCTATCTACTAGCTTTGCATGATAAGATCCTAGTGAAATTCCTAAAACGATTTATTTAAAGATATATATTTATATTTTACTAACATGAACAATCTAGTAATTTGCCTAAAAATTAATAAATATCTAAGGCGAGTATGGTGAATCGAGTTTTCTAAAAGCAGGTTGGCTAAAGAATGTTAGCTCAATGTACCAAAGAATGATTTCTAAAAGCAGCTTGGCTAAAATGCTGAGGCATTCATTGATAACATGATGGTGAAGAGTTGACGTCTTGAGGAACACAAGCGGATGTGGATTCTGTCTTAAAAAAATATAATGCATCTAAATTTAATATATTTTTTGTTCTTTTCGTTGTTGTGGATTCTGTCTTAAAAAAATAGAGCCTAAAATGTTTAAGAAGACAGTCCCCCTTTATATTCTACTTTCGTGGGCCCATATCACATAACCAATAGGAGTTGACGTCAGTTGAACTTCTTGTAGTCACTTATAAGCCAGTGGTCTTGGATTGCATCAACTTTGTTGCCGCCATTAGCACATCATTGTGTCTACTTGTAAGCTAGAGGCATCAACTTTGAAAAATGATAAGACTGAGTTATCATGTTCTTTGAACCTTTTCTCCTCACTAGTCACTCCTATGCGCACATTCATCAATGATGCACTCAACCTACAAGGAGTGGGTCCTTTGATGCTAACATCCACATGATGGCTACATTTAACTCCGGGATGTGGTGATGAGGATAAGCAAAGTTATTGAACATCTATAACCTGTCTTTTAGTTGTGGCCTTTGCTCCTCAGTACAATGGACATAGGGCTGGCAATTTGACTCGTGGGGGCCGGGTACCTGACTTATCTGTTTACACCAGATTAAGATACAAGGATGGCAATTGGGTAGCAATTTAGTGAATACCCATCTTATCTGAACTCATTTAAAAGTAATCTGGTACATATTATTCGGGTTTGGGTAAGGTATAGGTAGTGCATATGCTACTCGAGTCGAGTTCAGGTAGTATAGAGCAGATACCCACTACCCAAACCCAATTGTATATATTTATTAATTTATTTATTTGTGTACAAAAAATTATATATTTTTTTTAATATATTAGTCAGATTTGCGGGTACCATTTTACCCTACTTGAAATTTAATCATTATTAGGGCTTTTATAGGGTCAGATACCCACATTTTAATTAGGTAACCATATATATATGCTAAAATTTTATAAGGTATGTATGCAAGTTGGGTATTTATAGGATACAGTTATTAAAGGGATAGTTAAATTTTTAATAGAATAGGGTACGGGTAGGGGTTCTAAAAAATAAACGGATAGTTATTCGGATATGGGTAGTAGAAGAATTATTCGGGTTAGGGTACGGGTAGTATAAAAAATACAGATACCCTACCTAGTATCATCCCTCTTTGGGTACTCATTTACTTAAGTGGGACGAGTTTGGGTTTTAATCGAGTTTGGATTTAGGGATGTGGGTATCTGGTAACCGATACCCGATTTCAATTATATATATATATATATATATATATATATATATATATATATATATATATATATATAATAAAATAACTATTATATAAATATTTGTTATTAGTAAAAATATAAAAAGATAATAAATAGTTATTATATAAATATATTTATTATTATTTTAATTTTTTAAATTATATTTTTTAAAAATATAAATAATAAATAATTTATGTTTTATTTAATCAGATACTCGTTTCAATACCCAACCCAGGTTTGGGTTATACAATAGGGTACCCAAGCGGGGTTCAGGTCGGGTTCGAGTAGCGGGTTTTGCCAATCAGGTCGGGTTCAGATTTATGATGATAATACAGATACCCGACCTATTGCCACCCCTAAATGGACAGCTCCTCACCTTCACTTCTTTGACCTATTTTCCTATGAAACTTGCAATAAAAAAAATTTTTCCTTTTTCTTCTCAAGATAGGCTCGATCTGTCTACTTCTCCAAGACCTTTTTCTTATCATCATCTAAGCCAACTTTTCTAGTTGAAGCCCCTTAGCGAAGGCATGGATTAGGGGTATATTTACCAACACCCTACATCTGCTGCAAATCCTAGGGGAATCTTGCAAAATAATATGCAAGGCTCTCTTTTTATTAAATCATCAATAATGTTGTTAGTCTTTTGAATAGTTTGGCTACCAATATATGATTATTTTTTTAAGCTCCTTGCTAAGGAATCGAAAGAGTCAAATATGGCTTTCGGTAGTTGATGATATCACTCCATTTCACATTACCTCGTGAATTGATCTTCTTTTTGGTAGGGAGAGGGATGAGCTTCAAATGATGGTTCCTCATGAACCACTCGCCATACCGGGATCTCATGTGGCTCATTTGGTGGGAGAGTTGGATGATTGGCCTTTGCCACAAGTTGTATGAGATGTTAGTGGTGGCATTTGAGACGGGTTCTACTACATAAATGTTGACAAAGTGCCCAATATTGCAAGCAATTGTGGAAGGGGAAATTTTGATCCTCAATGGTAGGTGCTGGTTACCATTGGTGAGGCAAATAGAGCAAGAGTGATGCGTTGATCAAGGAGATTAGGATCCAAAAGACAAAACCCCTCCTAGCATTAATTTGATGCAAATCAATTATGACCATCCATAGATGGACATAAAAAAGCTAGTCCAGGTAATTTTGTTTGGACAGATTAATCTTCAAAACCTAATCTTCTCTTCCTTCTCTGACATTCAAGTAATATCATACAAGAATATGTGAAAATTGTGCAAAGAGCTTTTCTCTTGAAGACTATTTTTCTTATGGCTTTTCTTTTTCCTCTCTCAGTAGTTTTTCTCCTGAGGACTTCTCCATGAATGCACCTCATGTGCCTTTCTCGTGATTGCTTGCGATAACTTTTTGAAAAAAAAAAATTCATCCAAAAAAAAGTATTATTAATTTCATTTGCATCTATAAAGTGTTACTAATTGCAAACATGAATCAATGTAAGGAATTGCTCAAATTTTACAACTCATTCAAAAACATAAATATCTACTAAGATTATATACACATAAAACCAAGTCAAATTTACTGGGGACAACGGAAACTACTACTTCCAATTATATAAAACAAAACTATACATGAGTTACTCGTGCTGACTTAATTTAAAGTCGACAAGTTAATAGCTAGAATCATCCTGAAATGTCAGCATCCTATATATTATCTTCATCTTCATCATCTAGGAAATGTGATGCGCCACTGTGCCCACTGTCTTGCCTACCTGCAAAAACATTGAACTCATCACCATTTCACAGAGCTTATCCAAGTTAACCTCAGAGACCAAATCAAACTTTAAGTTATCCTTATCAGAATGTTGAATCAAGCCAAATCCAGTGCCATCTGAATCGATTATGAGATTGTAATATCCAAACTTGTTTTGAGTCTATGGACTTTACATTTACCACGAGTGAAGTGATGTACATGGGGATAATGTGTGTGGCACCAACTCAGCAACAGGCTTCGGTCAGAAGTCATTCTTTCCTCTGAGAGACGGAAGATCAGTAGATTAAACATTTCAGATATCATCATAGTATCTGGTTTCATAGGACAATATGGGTGTTTAGAGTTTGCAGTGATTGTGGGAGATTAAACTAATCTCACTTAGGATAAGAGATTTCAGATTTATTTTCGCTTTCTCTGAGGATACTCTCAGAAGTTTGTTCTTTATGTGGATCATAGAGTTCCATCTCATATTTACTTCTTTTTATCAAGTAAAACTAGTTTGTATTGAGCGTTACAAGCTATAAGAATTGTTCTGACCACAAACCAGTACATGGACCTAATGCAAAAACAGGGTTCATTTGTCACCACCCTGGTACTAGACAAAGCCAACAAAATGATTCATGCTGATTAACTCCACATGTTCTAGATTCTTAAGTCGCTTATCTTATCAACTTAATAATAAAAAATATTAGAGAGAGTGACAAGATCAAAATACAATGAAGTAAGCAAACTATCAGCTTCACCACTAGGGGCATACTTAAATGCAACAAAATGTGAAAGGAAAGATCTTTTGACCCAATTCAGTGATGTTTGTAATACATATTGTTATTATTATTATTTTGAAGACAAGCATCCATTTGCGATCAGCTAAAAACATCACTAAGAATCAGACTTCCTAGTTCCTTAGGCACTTGACGCTTATTGCGAGCCAATTTGCCACCCTATTGTGATCTTTGCTCACATGTTGGAATACATGATTCTTATCACCCAAGAACCGTATTTCTTCAAGCAAGGAGCGAACGTTAGCCAGGGGAAAATACTTATTATTATTTTGAAGACTTCATAGGTTGTGCTTAAGAAAATGTTCATAATCAAACTGTCATATGTCTTGTAATCAAGCCTCGATATAGATAAGAAGTAAATGATAAGAGAATTATACCATATGATCTACACAAAGGCAAATTAATTAAGCAATTCGTAATAAGGCAATTACCTACATTGATATCATTTGACATAGATGGAACAATTCACTTATTTGATATGATAATTTTAAATTTTATATAATTATTTCATTACCTTGCAGATGCCAATAATTTTTTGTTTTCTGTATTTTAGCTTATTACCTAAATTCAGCTTACCAATACCATTATAATTTAGATTTCTATAACTGTGTTTCCTTATATTTTCTGCAAGTTTGGTATAAATAAAAACTCTAGGGACTTATTTGTAAAATCAAAAAAATTATGGATTTTTTTGTAAAAATCCAATAAAACCCCTGTTACTGTTTGGTGCACTGTTCCTCTCTGTGTTTCACGCGCACTAACTGTTTGATGCCATTCAACTTTGGCACCTCCCCTCTCCTTCACTCCAGACTTTGCCGGTGCCCTCTCTTCCTTCTTCAAGCAGTGGAGAGTAGTGGACACTGGCATTTCCTTTGTTTTCAAAACATCACGGCGCATCAACGGCCAATCACTGTCCCATATTTATGCCTAATGTTCAGGTGACCTAGATTAAGAATTTTACCCAGTTAATTTTTAGTTTAGATAAAAAAATAGTAAAATCCTAATTTTTGTGTAGGTGTGATTAAGGCTAATTTGGGGGATTTGAGGCTTCCAACGTGTCTTTGAAATAATCTCATCGAGGAGCGAATTTGGTAAGAAAGTTAATTAGAACAACTCCCAAGTCTATGGACAATACTGGGTTGCTAGGTGTTGGATGTAATACCATTGAGCTATTTAGGGTTGTGACATGACAGTGGAAATACTCTAAAACGAGTGTGACTTATAATCACAACTATTTAGCTAAGCCTGATGATTTACATGACAATAATATATGTGATATTTTTCTATGATGGTTTATTCCTATATTATATGTTATTGGAGAATGATTTCAAATTACTATAGTTATCTTGTTAGTTGAGTATACAATATCTTGTTAATTCCTACTTAGTACTTTTTGCTCATTCTTGTTGTTTATATTCTAGGCACAAATGTAGCTTCTAGGAGGGATAAAACTGATAGCTAAATGATCGCTTTGTGGCTTCCAGACATGGAGTCTTTGACTTGGGTGTGGATGGTGTCCACAAGAAGTTTTCTTTCATGATGTTACTTGATTTGTTATTCCTTCACTTGAATTTGATTTTAGTTACATGGTGGATTTTGGATCTTACACATTGTATATTATAAATCCTATGGTTATGAATATTTTATTCTAGTTATTGAGATTGTTTTAATAAGTGAATTGATTTATTTTATTATTATATTTTATTTAGAGATGAACTTGATTTGAGCATCATGGTTTTTATTAAATAAATATAAGGTGTCTTATGTTTATGGTTATGATCTTAATAAATTGTCCCTTCAGATGTTCAGTGAATCAGGCTGACATCCTACTAGGGCGTGACATAGACAAATGTCAAAATTTGCTCATTGCATTACAGAGTGTGATGCGTTATATGGAACTAGATACAAAAATGACAACCATGGAAGTTGAGAAGGTCAATAGCATTTATAGATCTAATTACTTTGTATTTACAATATAAGATAGATCTGAGTATGTGTTTAACTTCATTTAATTACTTACTTTTGAATTACGCTCATAAATATCAATTGTCTATTTTTGGTATTTTTAAATTTGAGTGGTAGTGGTAATTTGGGTTAAAAGCCCTAAACTTATGAAAATAGCTATTTAATCAACCTTTCAATTGATTTATACCAAGGTCCTCAACAAACTATGCTTCTGCTTACTCTAGAATTTTGTCTATATTTATTACATGTGACTCAAACTATGAATACTATGAGAGACAATTAAGTAGGGTCAGAACTTATATTGGGCTTTTTTTATTCTTCATTTGTTTAAAATGAGATTAACCCAATGATGGATTGATGGTCAATGTTTAAAGATCAAGATCCAATAGTAGACAACCCCAATGACTTGTCTAAGCCCTCTCAATATAGTGTTGAAATAATTGAGGAAGATTATAGGTGAATTACTCAAGCATAATGGGAATGTTGTTTTACCTAGTCAAATCCAACCTAATGCTAATCTTTTCAACCACAACATTGTCAATTGCTAATCCAAGAAACGAGGACATAAAGAATACACATCCATTACATCAAAACATAAGACCGAAGAAAGCTCCAACTAATCACTTAACTTGCATCTAGAGAGTAAAAACACCAAGGTTTCAAAGAAACATCTTCTTTCTCACATTTGTATCGCAGGGTATTAAATGATTTAAGTAATATAGATTGTAGATAATTGTGCACGCATAAATAATATAATTAGAGGAGATAGTGGCGCCAGTGGCAAGAGATATGTTGTTGGGACATAACAACCACGTACTTTTAAAGCTAGGTTTACACATATCACATAAGATGAAGACCATGGCGGCCCATCAAGCAGAGTCAAAGGAGACATACCATACTAGTATTAAAGGAGAAGCAAGAGTTCAAGTCTAGCAAGACAAAGAATCAATGCCCTAGAAAAGTAAAAAGAGATAAGATTCACTTTATTAGCAAATTCAAAGTGGATCATCATGGTCTGAGCAAAGTTTTCAAGGGTATGGTTCAAAAGCTTCTTATATATAACCATATCCAATCCCAATATCCATGCCTGTTGTGGTCATCATCAGATCAGCTCATATCCTCGTCAGCATGCTAAGGAGTAATCGATGGATCAAAGAAAGGAATGAAAAACAACTCAAACCCTAGGTGATGCACTTCCAACTCTCTTCCCTTCTTTCTTCTGCTCTTATTTTTAGTTTATTTTCTATCTTTGCATGCTAGTTTGTTACTGTGTTTGCCATGTAATCATGAGCCCCATACCCTAGAACGATCCCCCTCAAACCGACACTTCATCAGAAGCTCCTACTAGCAACATAATGTATCACAATTCTATGTGTACTTTCAATTTATTCAAATATAATTTGTAAATATCATAGCAATGACTAATTTCAATTTGTTAGGTCTCAATGACATTTGGGATAGAACTAGAGGACTAGGGTTGCTGTAAAATCAAGCCTAATAAGTACTTCTAATATGGTATGATATCCTCATATTACTTTTGTTCCAATAGAATATGTAAATATCACAACAATGAGATCAAACTAGAGAGTGGGGCTAGTCTAAAAGGACGCCCCTTCTTACTAGGGTAAAATATCATAATCCAACAAATTCATCTATAATCCTAAACTTATGATAATTTTTAAATATAGCTCTAATTTTAGTTTAATTTCAACCATAAATACCTAAAAGCTGATTTTATTCATTATTTGCAAGTTTATAAGATATGTGAGATCAAATCGAAAAAGAATGAATAAACAAAACTTGGAATGAGATGGACTAAGTTGCTCCAATTGTCCTATATATTGGTAGGATCGATACACCACTACATACTAGTCCAATCCATGATTAGTTCGCCGATATGAACCAGTATTCAAAGTCATAGTTTCTATCATTAGCTTGTTCTTATCTTAACTTTTTTTTTTGACACTTAGTTTCTCTTAGAATATGCTAAATCACTAATCTACTCATTTTTCACATATCATATCTTCTTAATACCAAGTCACATATCATCAACTCGAAAAGGACATGCTAATGTATAGAAATTCTAAAAAATAATAACAAAACACGTTTGCCAGCATAGATAGTAGCATTTCTACTGAATTTGAAAGGAAAACACATCGAAGGAAAAAATGGAACACGTTAAATATTCATGTTTATGTTTTCTATTTTAAGGAAGAAAATTTTGTTTATAAAATTTTCAAAAATGTATCATCATGACGAACTTAAAGTTAAAGGCAATAACCACAAGTCATTAGTTGAAACTAGATCTAGAAAATATGCATCCGTATCTTATAAAGTTATATACGCACTAAAAAAGTGCTACAAATTGCCATTTTGGCCAACATAAAATAAAAAACAAAAGGATCAAAGCCTATGTGTGATAGTTTAATTAATTTCTGTTTATAATTCAAGAATCTAATAGAAGTGTGATGGTAGATTAGAAGTAAAATAGCAAATAACATGTGCGTGCGCCTTTGAATTACAGCCCGACAAGGCGCAGTATGCAGTCAATTCAAAATAATTCGATTGTGAACATTTTGGCTAATCAATTTCTTTTAAAACAAATAGTTGGTGATGTAAGATTCTATTTAAGGATTAAGCTGAAGCTTGAACTGCATGAAGCGTAACCCAGACATTAAGTAATTAATTGTACTAACCTGTCCAATCTGTTGGAGATTGTATCACATGGTTAATTTCACTACCATATCTTCCCGTATATTCTATTGAGGATCCAAGTGTGGCTGGACTTAATGCTAATCCAGCATGTAAAGAAGCGGACACTTTTCCGGCAGAAGCAGCTGGTGGTTTACTATCACAGAAGTCAGCATCATTGTCAATCAAAAAAGATCCAGCAATTACCTGCAAAATGTCAGCTAGTAATGGTAACAGATGCGAGTACCGGACAGAGTTAAGAAAGGCGCTTAGTAATACCAGATCAATGATTCACCTGTACGGGCTCAGCAGCCACTAAAGGACCTTTCACTCCACCCCCCACCACACGACCGTCAGGACCAGAGAGACATATACTTAGTCCACCCATCCCTAAATCCCTGTAAGTTTTGCTTTGCAAAAAAGACCCAGAAAGTGATAGAATCTCAAACCTTCCCTGAAAGCAGCTAGAGAGGAAGTCTTAACAAATGTTTTAAGTATGCTGTTATTAAAGAACTTAGTATGCAAATATAAAACTAAACCATCCAAATTTGTGTTAAATAAAGGTCTAATTACCGTACACTGTAAATAGATATAAACGAAAAAGCAAGGATAAGTAATAAGTTGCTGTATAGTTGTATTAGTAAAGACGAGAACTACAATGATAAGGGACAATGGAGCTTAAGCAGTTAAGCAAATAGGACAAATGATTACCAGAATCAGAAATTTATATATCCGAAAGAAAATCACGTGCATCAGTAAAATTTTACATTTCTGTAATTCAAAATTGCACATTATGTAGCTTCATTATTCATGAGGAGAGATACAGAACCACAGTAGAAATATGATACTAATATTTATCAGTGTGCGAGATCTCATATACATAAGTACGATTAACTCTACAAATGAAAAATGACTTCAGTAGCAGTTTAGGTCCAAAAATTGTGCATACTTTCATGAAAATACACGTGTTGCAAAAGCAGGTTGAGTCCAAAGAGAAAACACGCATTGATAGTTCAATGTAATGTCAAGCTTGCAGTTGTAAAATGCAGGCAACTGTTACCTACAATTGAAAGCAATTAAGTTAATCGGAAGAAGTGCTACAAAGCAACATCATCTTTGACAACAGGCAGTTCATTCTGCAGATTGATAGAAATTTTGATACCAGAAGAACTGAGGCAAATAGTAGCTAGAATTTATTCAACGAAACAGAATAATTGTATTATTAGATGCACATTTAGAACACATTGGCCTTTTTAATGAATGAATCTGTAATTTAAAGCTACCAAACAGCCTCAAGTGAGAGGTTTCCCTATCTTTCGAAGACAAATCTCATTTGCATACATTCAAGTGGGAGCAGTAAGTTTAAATTAAAATCTAAAATAGAGATAGCAAAAGTATACAAGATTGTGCCAAATAGCCCAAAAGAAAAGAAAACAACTCTCTAACCTCAAACTCTAGTACATACTACTCTCCTACTCCTCGCGAACCAAGTCATTGATCCGGACTTGGTTGATTACTAATAAATTTGAGCCCATAGCATTGACCCCTTCGTGAATTCCAACTTTGTCTCCAAGGCTATTTGACAATCCAATCAATTGTTTTCCTAGTTCGAAACCTAGGATTACTACTTGTCCAAATTCTCGTGTCACCTCATCTTTGACCCCTTCAGTGTCCTCATCCATTGTGAGTAAAATCAAAAGACTTTTATTCCCACATCGACATATGGGGGGGGGGGGTGTTAACGTAGATCACAGCGGAAACACAATCCTTTTTCTTTTTTGTTGATATAGTATTGGTAGAACAAAGTTTGGCACCTCTCATGCGGTTGCCCCTACTCAGCCCTCCTGTAGGCTTGTATTGGTTTCCCACTTCTCTAGAACCTATACGAGATGGGTTGCCTCCTCTACCCTCTACATGTATCATGGTATTAGAATTGATGCTAGTATGTTTCCTCAGTTGAGGAACACTATAGGTAAAAGCAGTCCTTGAAAGTAAATCTAGCAATGTTAGATATGAAGGAGCACTTCCTCCCAAGAGTAATTATCAAAACCTGATTGGCGTTTGTCCATCACTCCTTAAGCCCCTATCTGCCCCTCCAGTGTTGCTCCCGCTATCATTTCCCATTCAATGATGCGAACAAGTGTCATGGCTTGCATGACATTGGTAGGAAAAAAAAAGGCTTGCAACCTCTCTAATATCCAAATTTAATCTCTTCAAAAAGAATCCCACACATTGTTGTCCAAAAAGATCAGATATTTGTGAGACTATCTCCTTATAATCGTCATGTGTCCCTGCTTAAGGTAGTCAAGCGCTCATACGTGATGGTGGCTAGAAATTCACTATACCCAAGGTTGTCGAGATCCTAACTAGGAACGATAAAGGCTTTATAGGATCGGAACGTAGAATCAAATCGTAAGATCCTACTAAATTACTTAAAATATATAATTTTTTAAATATATTTATCTAATTAAACTTAAGAGTATAAAAAATATTCTGATAAATTATATATATATATATATATACACTATTATTCAAATGTATTAATTGTATAGTATAACACAATGAAATTGAATATTTGTGGTTATGATGATGGAGATAAGTTAATAGAAGATGAATATAATAAAGATGTACAATAAAACTAGAAACAATAAAGACATGTAGTGAAATGAAGACAACAAATAAAAGCATGAAAAATGATGAAGATAAAGATATATATTATTACGACAATAAAAATGACAATGACAAATATTACAAAGTTTACTCTAATAAATAATTGAAGTAGACAAATATAATTGTAGATGATAATGAGTTTAAGTTGATGAATGTTGATCAAAGAAAGAACAAATAATGATAATTAAAGACGAAAAATTATATCACATCAATTAAAAGCTTTTGACATAATAAATTATTGATTTTTAGTATAATATGAACTTATTTTACCTATTAATTTATGATCGAGTAGGATCGATGAGATCGTAAAATCCTATCTGATCCTAAGACCCGGATCGTGGGATCGTAAGATTCTATCATATTTCAGATCCTACATTCGTTCCGGAATAGTTTACCTAATTTGGGTCGTAGGATCGGAAGATCCTAAGACCCGAAACGCATTTTTGACAACCTTGACTATACCTCTATAATATTTCCCTAGTGAGGTTGAGAATTTTCCGTTTCATTCATCTAAACCAATGTGGCTTTCCATGCTCACAAAGGTCATTGGAATCTTATACTCTTCAGTTGTATCTGAATATCAAAGTACTGTTATGTCTATGCTATCCACCCCATTGGGTCAACTCCATCAAATCTTAGTAGTTTTATGCGCTTATAGATCTATCGTTTGTCCTCTCGCACCGCTATCTCCCTGTCTAGGTCTCCCCCTACGTGAACACCCCCTTGCCCCAACTTTTGGCATAGATTCTTATAATGTTGAACCCTATGCCAAACTCTAGTTGAGACCAGCACTCCTCCCGTGGTAGTGCTGGCCGGTATGGCCCACTTTGCTGGCCGTAGTTGGTGGCTATTGGAAGCTTCCTCAGGTCACACTCTCCTCTCTTTTACTAGCTCCGCAAATAAGCTCTTCATCTCATCCAAAACTCTGAGGCAACGATCTATCTCGGCCTAGCACTAAGTAACCTCTACTAGCTCTTCCCGATTCTGTTGTCATTCCTCTACTACAGCCAAGACTTCTATCCTTCTTTCCTCTCTACAATGGAACTCTACACTTCTACCGGTCTTCTTAGTTGCTTTTAGTTGTGCCTCCCCCGCCATCGCCGTGCTGCAACAGTTGTTGCTTTCAGGTTCTTTCAATTTTTTTTGGTGCTTTCAGGTTCTTTCAATATTTTTTTGGCTTCAAGAGTTCGCTTTGCTTCCACCGTGCTCCTCCTATCATGCCCTTTTTTGTCCTCCTCTTAGTAAACCCGAATCTGCTCTTACTTTCTCCAACCCAATGTAGCCTTCCCTTATCAATCACCATCTATCTTCTCGGCAAGTTTGGGCCTTGGTGACTCTATCTCCTCACAATACTTCGTATGTCAGTCAATAACTTCTCCCAAAGATAATCGCCTTTCGCTTCTTGCCACTCTCTTCAACATATCCGACTTAGTCGTTGATTAGCCTTCCTCATCAACATATCACCACCTTCTTTGTCTTTTCAATAGGTATCGTGTTATTGACGCCAAGCTCTCCGCTTTCTTCTCCCTATGTCTCCTCATCAACTAGATCCCTCACCATGCCTTCGTGCCGAACGGATCCACTCACCACCTATACTCTTCTTCGATCGAGCTCTGTCGCATGCCTCCTGATCGACCAAATCGAGCAAATCTTCTCATAGTGTCTCCCTGACGGCAAGATATTCTGTCAAACCTTTCCTCCTCGTAGTGTCAATTGTATCCAAAATGAATCTTCTCGCTGTGCCTCCATCGACCAAATCATGTTTTTTGATAGTAGAGTCATCGCCTAGATTTGCCGCCAACAATGGAATTTGCTTCCGCCTTAGCCTGTCCCTAGACCATTGATGTCCATGCCATTGATTTAACAAGTTGAACCAATTAATACCATTATTCCTTAGCCAGAGATCCAACGAGATTGTGCCAAACTCACATCGAAAAGAAAAGAAAACAACTCCAATACCCCTCTCTCAAATTCCAAACGCTAATACATACTACTATCCTAACCTCATAAATCGGGTCTAATCCATTGACTTGAATCTAGTTTATTACTAATAGAGTTGGGCCCGTAACAATAAGCCAACCACAAGCTCATATCCTAAGGCATGAATCAATATCATGAGATTAATAAAGTTATGTTGGCAAAAATAGAAGTAAAGATTTCAAGTGTTAAAAGATTTAGAAATGCAAAAACAATCAAAAACTCACATACGTGGCATCTTAAATCAATGACTTAATTTCAAAAAAGAGTGGAAGCAAACAACGGCAAATGATTCAGATCCAAAAACGAAAATGATCAATATCACATTGATTAACACTATCATTGAAGCAACAGTGTTAATGGAACTATGTTAAACAAGAAACTAAACTAGGTGCACAAGCACAAGTTGTCATAGTAATTTAAATTTGTCTTGGATGCAGATATTGCAGATTAGGTCGTATTATAGAATAATATATATTATCTATATGAAACTATGCATATTTATGAGTGCACTTATATACAATTATTACAATATACACATTTTTTTTATAAAATAATGGAAGAGGTAAATATGAGATGAGAGAAGTCAGCTTGCCTCATAGTTTGTGCATCCTCCAAAGACAGCCGGATGGAGAAGAGATGCTCTAGAAATTGAACCAGATGCTGCAAGAATACAAAATGTTTGCTGGAGCTGTTGTACGAATGACATGATTTTTTGTGCCACATCCTTTCCAGAAGTAAAATTTTTGAAGCGTTACCAAGTAGCTCTAGTAAAAGATATATTACTTTTGTAGATGTTTATTAGTCAACAAATATCTATAAGAGAGCAGAATCGATCAATTGCTTCTCGGGAAAAGCTGAAATAATGAGTAGATGGCTAAAGCTTTAGAACAAATATAATGAGCATACAAGTTGGCAATTTGACTGCAAAAAGAATATAAAACAAAGACAAATTACATTGACAATTCATCTAACGAAGATAAAGAGTTCAAAAACTCAGTTATCAAAACACTAGGTGTTGTGGCCATGTGAATTATTTTGACATGGAAAAAGCCATAGCACATCGCCTGCGTAGGAGGAAGCACAATTGGCATCTTCACTAAGGGATAACAACCCTACTATAAATGCACTTGCTAAAAGAATTTCTGGAAAGGCATCCTTTCACAAAGGCAATATAAAGGTTTAACAACCCTACAGGTCCAAACTCTAATCCATCTTCAATATGTTAGAAATTAACGAGAGGTTTCAAGTGCAGTATTTTGGGTTGCATTATTGTGTTATCTTGAATAAATATTAAATGACTAGTCATGACATCAAGCATCACTGCATATCATGTTTAAATCTATTAAGACGCTACTCTTTAAAAAATTTCTCAAAAACAAAAGTTTCTGATCAAAACAATTTTTATAAGAGGAACTTATAAACCCTCTAAAGATATACTAGCCACGTTAACAATTTAAGGCCTATTATCGTGGTCATTGTTTCTCTAATGAAAGCTTAGTTCTCTTAGAATTTGGAAATAGCTCAAAAACTGTATATAGACCTGGTCATGTCTTTTAGGCATTATCCAAGTCCAACATAAATTAATGTTTCATTAACCAATTTATTAGCATATGAAATGAATATCTTTTTGCAAGAATGCACATACAGACAAATGAGAGAAATTCAAGTACGTGTTCAAATCTGGATGACAGTTGGAAAGAGGAAAAAGTCATGGTTAACTCAGTATGATATTCAAGCTTTCAGATTCATGCAAACATAAACATGAGTGTATGGAAAGTGCACCATTTGTATAATCATAGTTGCCCAGACCTTCCTATTGAGTGAACCCAACCTAACCTACCAATTCAAACCTACATAACACCATTCCTACTTGTCTACATTATCTTCCCACTTATAATTCCAATAGATGCATAGTGTCCAGGGTAATGTCACGGTGCTATTGACATCACCAACCTTTAGATATCTAAGGGACACTAAAAGTGGCACCGCTAAGTGTCTCAGGACATCAATAAGAACAAGGACACAAGGAAACATTACTATTAACAATGTTTCGCATGCAAAGGAGAACTCGAGATTCACTTGAAGGGTAGCTAGGCAATGGTGCCACTCAAGTCTAAGAAATAATGAGGCTTATGTCAATATGTTAGACATAGGAGGAATACATGAAGTTGCATAGTTCTTATGTGTTTCTGCGTGCCTAAAGGTGTTGGTCCTCAATATTTTTGCTCAAATTAACCTAGTTTGATGTCATGGTTTAAAAATTAGTCCATACCCCTTGGTACAAGCAATATGTATTCATTCATACCTAAACCAGTACACGGCATAAGGTCAATATGTTAGTATGACTCATACCGGTCCAAGACATGATAGGTACATAGATCTCTTGTATCAGAATCAGTACACCAGGTATGTTCCGATCTAAGACGTAACCAATGCACTAGCATATACCAAGATTTAAAACTATAGTCTAATGTGATATAAATATTAGTATAATTTTCGGCATTAAAAACTATTTAATTAATAAACCAAAACCCAATAGAATCATTAGAATGGTTAATGTTGGGTAGATAAAATATTGTTCTAACTTTATTGTGAAACTAAGATTATATTCTTCAAATAGGATAAGAAAATTAATAATTAATTAATTAAAAAAGAAGAATGCGAATGATATAATTTGTGCACAAATAAATAACTAGAATTATTGATATTGAATGAATAAAAGATTGTTGTGAATTTATTAATGATGTAGTTACTATTTTCCACCAATATGGCATGTTATATAAGCTTTAAGCATTAATTGATACAGAGAAAGAAGAACATATATATATATTTGTCCACAGATGCATATATAAATCTATCTACATATACATATACTGCTGATATACATGCATACATATATCTATATACACATACATACCTAGAGGTGGATAGATATATATTCCAGATGTTCACAACAAAAGAAAAAAAATGGATAAACAAAAAAGAGGAAAATAAGAGCAACAGCAGTCACGAGATTAATAATATATTTATCTGCACTTCTTATCTTTTCATCCAGAGAAAAACATAGAAAGAACATAGCCAACTTTAAGGAAAGTTAAAAGGTAGGAGGCCAGTCGGAACTTAAAAAGGAACATAAGATCAGAATCATTTATCCTTACATTATTAAGCTCAAATCAAAGGGACAAGAAAAGCAAGTATCAAGATCAATCGTATATATTGTGTTTGAATTATCACTATCATGGAATAACTACAGACTATGATTTAAGTGCATTTAATAACTGAATTGAAATATAAACCACCTCTCCTGCTGCAACTGTAATAATGTGTGTCTTGAAGCCATGCCCTGAATTTCCTGTAACATAACTCGGTAAATACAAACAGTTGTTGCATATTTTTAATTTCATAAATTGGAAACTGAAACTTTTGTAAAATAGTTTTTTTGAGGCAAATAAAGTAATAAAGCCAGGGCTCAATCCCAAGCCCCGTTGAACTATCACCTCCACTTTTGTAATATAGTTACGAAGAGTATTCTGTCATGTAAACTGCATGCTATACATGCCAACGTGTTATTTGTTGTCTGACACTAGCCATTGATGTTTAGAAGGGCACTCTTAGAAAATAGTCTGCATAGCCAACACAAAATCTTAACTCAATCATTGCTGAATGAAACAAATGGATAAGAATATTTGTAGTTAAGCTTTGTTGTAAATTTTTTATAATCAAATTTCAGAAACATTATGTATACCAAAGAATTCAAAATCGGTCCGGTACCGACCGGTTTTAGAATATTGGAAAACCGTCGGTATAGGTAGGAAATAGTATTTTATTCCGGTACTAGTACGGTATGGTATAGTACCAGTACGTACCGATCGATTTTTATAAAAACTAGTTGGTTTGTACCAGTTTTAATAGAGAAAAATTGATTTTAAATCGGTATTGGTACGGTATCGGTACGGTACCCATACATACCGATCGGTTTAACAGGGTTTTAATTATAATATTTAATTATTATATTAAAAAAATTAAATTAAAACTGGATTTTTTCGGTTTACTACCGGTACCCGGTCGGTACGTACCAGTCCGACGTCCCATCAAACTGGTACACCGGACCAATTTTCTGATCTTTGATGTATACAATATTATTATTGATTTTCTTTAAGGATTCAAGTTAATCAAGGATTCACATATTGATTGCTGACCTATACTCGTAACAAGGTTATGAACTGATATCAGCTAGAAAATATTGTGTACTAAATTTAATATTCCGTAAACAAAACTCTCCCCTTCAATATAATTGACGCTTGTATCCAAGCCATAATCTCCACCCAAATAGAACACATGGTAAATTGGTAACACTAGTATAAGTATCTCGTAACACACTACATGCCAACTATTAGCTAGTTTTTAACATACCAACCAAGGTTTGAAATTTTAGTCTAAACCGACTGAAATTTTTAGTTTGTACCGGTCCGAGAGTAGACCAATTCTACTGTAGCACTATGTTGATATAATCAGTTTTACTATAGTATAGTGTTAGTTTCACTGTAAACAATGGCAGAACCATATGGAGCCATGTGTGGGCAAATGCCCCCCCCCCCCCCCCCCCCACTCAGTTCTTCAAAATGCATAAGTTTGTATACATATTTATAATATTGGATGTATATAAATTTTGATTTGCCCCACTAAATTTTTTTTTAATCTTACTAATATTATTCCCGTATGCCTATTGCCCCATATCTCTTTGGGTCTTGGATCCGCCACTGACTGTAGATTGGTGCATTGGTTCGGACTAGTTTTTCAAACTTTGATACTGACTAATACCATTAAATAACTATTAAGTATAGTACATCATTTCCCTGAAAAAGAATTCAAATGTGAAAGTTGAACTAAAGCTATCACTGAAATGATGAAAGAAGAGATTGAATTAAAGAAAGATTAAATGATTTGTTTAGTCTTTCATAGATTTGTTATGTGATACTCTGATTGGTCCCATATGGAAAGTGAGAAAAAAGATATGATAAGTAAGGTTTAGTGAGCTTACTACCATTAACTTTGGCTTAAGTATTTTAAATTATGTCACATTACTTTATGCTCACCAAGTTAATGAATCAATTATGGTATCAACGCAAACTTAATCCTAAGCTAAGAGGCCAATAAGAAAGAGTTTAGATGGTAGATCTGCCATTGGCCTAACCTCATATGTTAGGCCTTAGGCTTTATAAGAAAGTCAAGTCTCAAGTGGGGAAGATTATTATACTTTGATTAGTCCCACACGGAAAATGAAAAAAAAGATGATATGGTGCATAAGGTATAGTAAGTTTATTGCCAGATTGCAGCATTTTAAATTGGGTTATGTTGGTTCAGGCTTACTAAGTTAACAATTTAGTTTACTCATTAAGCAAATCATAACATATTGGCTCTTTTATTTTTATGCTTTCTATATTATTTTTCCTTTCTTGTTTATTGTTTCTTTTCTTTATGCACCCACATTTTCATATGACGAATTCCTCACTACACACTAACTATCTAAATTATGGGTTGAGGTACCTAGATTCTAAAGATGTTAGTGCGACATAGCACATGTCATGCAATAATTGGCAACACATAACACTCCTTGTGGATAGTTGTCAATTTGCATATGGTACAAACATGTCATCCTAGTTAATGATGAGTCAGGGACTCACGATAGTAGACATGATAGTTTCAGTAACATCGTTGAGATGACGGTTGTAGCAATAAGAGACAATGCCTAATGAATGGGCAATGACAATACAATCAACAAGGAAATCTAAATTTGTGGTATTTCAAACTTTTGAACAGCATGCTGTGGTGACAAAAGGGGATGGTCAATAATATTAATGGCATTTCATAATGTCACATGTATGTCTATCATTTTCAGCCACTTTTCTCTTTTATTGTCTCCTTTTTTCTTATTTCTATGATGTGGTGAGATGATTGTTTGATGGTGATCCATCATGAGACCAAGAGGGAAGAGGAGTGAGAGAGGTGAAAAAGATGAGGATCTTAAGGAAGATGTGTTACAAAATTATGTGGAGAGAGAACAAATGGAGGAGGAATCAATCAGTTTGGCTCTAACACCAAATTTGATAGGGAGAGAAGTTACATGAGATATTAGATTAAGAAGATACTTGGTTTGATAACTCATAAATAAACACCAACATTCTTATTGAAGAATTTTATAGGCTTTAATCCACACCTAAATAATACCTCGTAACACTAATATCTACCTACTAACACACTCTATGTCCACTAAGTTAACACCTCATTCACACACTTCACTTACAGCCTCTCCTATCAGTGTGATGAGCAACACAATAAGATTATTCTATGGAACCTAGAAAGGAACATTATGAATGAACCCTTCCAAACACAATAAAGGTAAGTGCCTCATGCATTGTCCTACTTTTTTCAGTATATGAATTTTAAACAAATTTCCAGCAAATTCAAAAAGGAACCAACTGCTAGTTTCATTTTTTTAATCAATGATGAAGGATTTCATCCATTAGAGATTTCTCAAGGTAGAGAAAGATAGTTTTTTCTGTTTCTTTTATTCCTTATAACTCATTCGAAGGAAAAAAAAAAGTCCTATTATCTTCAAAATATATTTTAGAATTATACTTCTGTTTTCAAAAGGAAAGATAACTGCCCAGATCTAAAAGGTATAGAAGCACTACAGGAGGATGGCTACAACAAATCAGAAAGTTATTAACAGAGATTCACCAACTTTCTACTCAATTATAAAATAATACTGTATACAGCAAAAAATGTGATTGGACCCTATATCTCAAGCTAGGTTATTTGTAGAATGGATATATTGAAATGACTTTTCAACATTGGCCTCTCAGCATGTCCCTCAAATGTAAGATATGCTTGTTGTCTTTGTTCCTAACAAGAGCAGTTGTCTTGGCACTTGCTACGAAAGTTAAACATCTAAAGGCTTGTAAGTAGAAAACAATAGTAGTGCATTTTATTTTTCTTCCGTGTGTTTTTTGCGAGATTCAAAAGAGAAAGTATGTCATGGAAACCGCAAATTTTCTAGTATAAGTAATATGTGAGCACCTAGACTTTCTAAACGAATATGAGAGCTTTAATCATGAGAATTTAGTGGAAAAAAAAAAAGAAAAAAAAACACTTTGGCGAGAATCTTGCAATGGTGTAACATAACGAAACAAGTGTGCTCATGTCAACGCAGTGAAGTTGAAACGGAACCTAACTAGAAACTTCAGATAGCTAAATGGCCAATAAGAATCACACTAACCAAACGCGGCAAACTTGGATTTCTTGGACAAGGAGGGTGAAGCCGAAGCGCCATCTTTGGCACGAGCGTAGCTGGAAGGAGAAGTGGGAGAAGAGGAGGGCACGGTCAGCGTCGGCGAGGTGACCGTTTTAGAAACATTGCGAGAAGGGGAAACGGCCGGGGGACCATACTTCCTCGGCCGGCCACGCTTCCTCCTGACGGGCTCTGTAGGGGGAGGCGCGTACGCGGCGGAGGATGTGGGCGCGGTGGAGAACATTGTATTATGGGCGGAAGGAGAGCCGGCTCTGCCCACAGCGCCGCCGCCACGGTGGTGGTGGGGTGAGAAGTAAGCAGGAAGGGCGCTATCGGCCCCGTCCATGCTCGGTGGAGAGCGCGCGCAGGCGGGAGGGAGAGATGTGGGTCGGATTTGGGATAGCTGAATTTTCTTTTTTATTATTATTATTTAATAGGATATATATATATATATATATATTATATTTTTTTCGTAATCATTAATCAATAGGAAGTATTTTGCAAATTCAAGTAACATAGTATATAAATAATATTTTTGACTATAAAAATACTAATAGTTAATAATTTTAATATAGTTAAGTAAAAAGGAATTAAATTAAAAACTTTGAAATTAAGGCTTGTGTTGGTTTGAGTGAAGCTCAGTTCCAAGTTGTGGCTCCAGTCTGTCATCAGTCGTTGTCATTTATAACGATAAGGATAAGAATGTGATAACGTTGGCACACACAAATTTGGGAAATTCTCTTTTATTGTTTTGCTCAGAGTTAATTTTTTTTATCTATTTTTAAATTATTAATTATTCATTTTAATATCATAAAGTTATCAAAATTCCCTCTATAATCTTTTGTTTCAAAAGAAATATTATAGAATATTTTCAACGAATACTCTATTTATAAGATGTTTTCTCATTCACGGGAATACGACAATTCTTGTTTATAGTATCAATCTATTAATGATCCGTATTGTACTCATATGGTGATGCTTAATGATTTATACCTGTGTATAAGAGAGTTTTTGAAACTTACATTTGACAAACTAAGTTCCATTGTTTATAATCACCATCTAGTATAAACCAAAATAATAAATAGTATACCTTTGCCCTCCTAGGGTAGGTGGGAAAGTCCCTAGTATATCTATCCCCTAATATTGAAATAGCCCACTAAAATTAATAAGGATGAGAAGAATAGTGGCAAAGTTAAGCTCTAATATATGATTCTAGCATTTGTTGCACCACCAAACACATGTCATACATTAACTATTCATGGTTAGCAAGAACAAGTCTTGCCATAGGATTCGATATACTAGAGCCCACCTTTCATGTACATGCCACAATTCCCTTCATGAGTTTCTTAGATGATTTTTCTTTTTAATCTTTTTGTACTAAGGAATTGAAGGTATGACATATTAAAACTATGCTTATATAAGGCACCATCAATGAGAGTGTACCTTACTGCTACCACTACTAGCCTATAGGCTTTTGACTTATCCCTTGGTGGGTTTTCACTCTTGAGATATGCTTCGATCCTACCTTCGATGATAGCCACTTCATTACTAATGCTAGGTTTCTTGAGCACCTCCAAGTTAATCAAGCTTGTACCTTAGACTCTAATTGATTATTTTAATTCATCCCAAGTATTCTTGCCTCATGGGACATGCTTTATCTTCTAGTGGAGCATTGAGCATCTCCCTACTTCTCCAACCTTTGTTGTTTGGCTTGGTGTAACCCATGTTGAAGATAATATGGTGGCATGTAACCTTTAAATGACTTGCCAAGCAAAGGTTGCACAATAGGGCCTTGTGCTCAACTTCATAGTTAGTTCCTAGGAACTTCATGATCATGACATATTAGGACCAATTATCATTAGGGTTATACTCCTACACCTAATCCTTCACCTATTATGGCCTAATCAACCTTTTGTATCCACACTCTTGGCTTGGGTTATTTGGCTAGCCTACTCTCCTTTTTGCCATTAGCATTGAATATTTACTATATACTATAATGTCTTCCATAGCCCTTGCTTCGATAGTCATCTTCTATCAAGCACATTAAACATTTAGTCTCTACTATAAGGTCTCCCACAACTCTTGCTTTGATCGTCATCCTTAGCATGATGTCGAACTCACCCAACTCTAATAAACTTATCCTCGAATGATCATGCTACTTGATGGGCAAATTACTTGAGGGATGAGATGGTGAGGATAAGCATGGGTATTTAGATATCAACAATGTATCCTCTAGTTGAGGTTTTCATTCCTCAGTATAGTGAAAGGTTCCTTATCATATTAAGTCTCTTATTTATTAATTTAGATCTCAATAGCTTTTGTGGTGTGCCCTATGGTGCTCTTATGGAACTTAAAGTATATGGCCTTTTCTTAATTTATGAAATAAGCCTCTCAATTGGCATGGGTGGATGCATGGTCATAGATATCAATGAAGACATTTGATTAGCAACATTTGAATTTGCCTTTTTCTTGAAATTTTGTCATTTTCCTTTAAGTCTTCTTTATTAATGACTATATGCACTTTCTAAGTTGAAGCTCATTAATGAATACTTGGATTAAGGTGGACATGTGGAGATCCTTCCCTTTCTACAAATTTTGAGTAAATTTGGAGACATAATCTACAAGTCTCCTTTTTCTTTCTTACTAGATCACCAATAATGGTGTTGGTCTTTTCTGAAATAGTCTAGCTATTAGTAGCATGGCAAACCATCTTTGGGCACTCCCCCTAAGGTGAGAGGAAAAGCCCAACACATTATTGTGTTTGACATTCCAAACAAGGCCATCTACACTCGAGACACCTCTAGGTGGCCAACAAAATCTCTAGTGTTATCTTACCTCCATAACTAGCACCTTGAACCTCTCTTGGACTTGCCTTTTTTAGATTCCTTTGATGAAAAAGGATTTTATGTGTCCCTAATGCTAGTGATATTGGAATATACCATGAAGAAAAATCACTAAATGATAGTTTTTGCATCTATTTTATTATGTTTATATTTGTACTTGAATTATTTAAAATGATGTCTCATGAATAATATGATTGTTTTTAAATGTCCCTAGTCAGGTCCACAATAATATGTTGAGACTAGTATATATAATGATTGAGGAGTCATATGCTTTGATATAATTAAGCATCATCTATAAATAGTGATCATAAGGCGTAATTCAATATACTATAAATTATGGAGAGAAATATGAGTGATCAAAATAGAATTTACCTTTCCTATATAATAGGAGTATTGGTATCTTGGACCCCTTGATCAAGTGTAACTAAAATGCATAACCATGCTCAAATGAATCAATATGATATAATGATTGTATTTATTATATTAGTCTACAGAAGAATAAAGAAACATAGTGACTAAACTATACAAGTAAAACATATTCTATGGCTTGTGTTTAGTTTAGGTACCAGTGACAATACCTATAAGTTATCTTGGATCATGACATTTTTATGACTTAGGTAGCAGTGATATGTTACTAAGTACTGCTCACTGTTTGTAATATTGTTATAGGATTATCATATTATATCATGGGAACCTATGGGTTGTGTACTAAGATCAAATTGGAATATCATTCTTACTAGAGTTGACAAATGACATGATGGTGATAATGATCACCAAGGAGAAATAGATCATGGTATTGAATCATAGATGCAATATTTTATTTTTGGTATAATAGAATTAAAAATTTTAGTTCAAATTTTAAAATTGATCAACATATCACATTTGGAGATGTGAATATATGGACTAGGCATATACAAGGAAGCACAGTTCTTAAAAACCTAACCCTAGGCACCCCATTAGAAATGTCACTTTTATAAATTAGGCGGGGTGTGTCATCAAGTAGACATAATTTTTTGTTATACTTGAAAACCTAGATAAGTGCCTCTCCTCTCCTTGTTGCGCCACCTATCTTCTATAAGTGAGAGCCTCCGCCTCTCAATGCTAGGACTAGAGAGTAGATAAAGAGTCTCTACTTATCATTTGTGAGTACTATAGAGGCGAGATACCCCCACACACTATTTACAATAAAGATTCGATCTCTAGATACTCAAAGTGTTTATTTTTAATAATTAATTGGCTTCTCGGCATCTTTGGTGGGAGAACAATTTTTTTTTTTTTGTTGCATGTATGATACTCATTCTCTCATAATAATTCAAGAATTATATATGATAATAGCTTCAGTAGATACTCACTGGAATAAATATCAAATAACAAGAGGTTTCGGTAGAAGCTTAAAATATTTAAACTCGGAACGCAAGAGAGAAAAATAGAATTTGTTGCTCAAAAAGTGTCCTTTCATGATCATGAACAGACATTACATAACATTCTCAAACTTGATTATTCAAAATGTGAGAACAAGAAAACTGAACATTAATCATCCAACGTCGGTCACCTGTACAAGCGTCCTTTCATAGTAATGAAAAGACATTAATTGCAAAATTATATATTTTGATTTGCAATCATGATTCAATCTGTCCAACCAAAATGATGTTCATGGTCTCTGCATTTTATGCATTCAGCCATTTTCAGCTTTTCATTCTGATTTGAAAGGTAAGATTAAAAACGACACCGCCGCGCATAAGCTCCAGGGCGACTCCGCGCGTCTCAACTTCCCCCACCTCAAGAGCCATCTTCATGAACCGCACTCTGCCACAGCCCCCTTGCTAGAAACAAAGCTCAAGGCCCTCCGCACCTCTTCTTCGTCGTCGTCTTGCTCCTCCGGCAGCTGCTCTGAGACGAAAAAACTGACAGATGAGAAGCAGAACAACTGTGGCAAGGTTAATGAATCAGCCTTTCGTGTGGCTACCACCGTTACCGCTCCTCCCGGAAAGGAGGAGAAGCGACAAGGTAAGCGGAGAAGAAAGGATACGGCGTCGCAGCAGGGTGTGATTCCGCTGAGCAGGATGCCTTCTCTGGACATGGACATGATTTGAAAGAATTTCCCTCTATAATAAAATATATATATATATATATATATATATATATATATATATATATATATATATATATATATATATATATATGTTTTCTATAAGGGGATCAAACTCTAGTTGATCACGAGATGATAGACGTTTTGAGTTCATCTTCTCTAACCTATGTATTATTAGCAAGTAATAGGGTTCATATGTGGTAGCCATGAGAATCAATTGAAGGCTGAAGATATTGATGGCCACTTGTCTTTTGGTTGTAAACCATATATAATGAAATAAAAGATTGAATGCTTGTTTTCCTCCCCTCCAACTCCAAGGCTGAATTTGAGAAATCTACAATGGAATCAAAACATCAAATTCAAAACCCAAAGCAAGGCCTCGAAATTCCCATCTACGTTGTTCGAGGGGGAGGCCATGGAGATCACAATAGTAATTTACTAGGAGCAAGCTCAAGAATTCTATATCTATATATAAAAGGGCCTAATGTTGTGTAAAAACAAATGACGAATAAAATTTAACACCTTTGTTGCAACGGCCTTCTCCTTTGTTAAATGTGAAGACTAGTTTGGCATCTCTTCTGTTTTTTTTTCTCCTCTCTTCTCTTTAATGGTGCCTAGGGATCATTTATTCTCTCTCTACTCTATGTTATCAAACATTGAGATCTGAGTTATTATGCTTCCGATAGGTTGATCATTTGCACCTTCTTTATTATATTTTTTCTTAACTTGTGTCATTATATTATAAAAATTCATTTTAAAACACATTTGCTGGCCAGGTGATGCAAGATGTGATATTAATGATTTTGCATACCTTACTTCCTTTTTGAAAAAATTGCAACTGAAGGAAAACTAGGAGCAAAAACTTTTTTATTTTAACAAAAAAGAAACTTAAGAGAGGAAAAAACCAAAAATGACAACGCCTCCCATGTCAAGTTAGGAGCATTAGTTTTCATAATTGACAAAATAGACTGTTTGTTGGCCATGAAATGCTTCGGGCGCATATATTTGACGTTGCGTTTAGATCAATAAACAGGAAAGGTTAATTCAAACAATAATTTCAAAACATTAGATAAATTTTAAGGTTTCGAGATTGAAATAGAGATTGAGAATACAAACATCTTTCTCCTTTTCTGTTTCTGATCAATAAACTTAACTTTCAAATATTACCGAGCACAATTCCTTGGTATCTAGGGTTACGTTGAATCGGCAAAAGATTAAAATCTAAAACACACACACACACAAACGGAGTCATGGTAAACTAGAGCACATGACACAAGTATTACAGTGTTACAGGAGCTATGCATCAACTAAAATTAAATATAGAATCTTTTAAGAACATATCAATTTGAACAGAGTTACTACATGTATGGCTGCATTTAGTTGATGTGAAGCAACTTTACTCAGCACTTCATCATCACGAAAAAAAAATTCCTACCTATTTACGAATTACAAACTCAATGCATCAAAATTCTGGCAGAACCTTCTTGGCTTTGCGATAGAACTGAACTTTGAAGGACTTATACTCACAGATGTACACTTCATGGTCACCATTCATGCTCATCGAGCAGCACCTTCAGGTTGCAGGTTAAAGACTTTGCGTCTTCACTTTTTCCACCGGAATTGGCAACCTTTATTCCCTCAGAGCAAAAAAATTTTCGAATGTCAACATGGGATTCCAACTGATGCTAGCAGCTCAGAATTCCCATACGGGAAAATGAGACTATGGCATGTGACCTTGTCCCGGAGGAAAACGGCCAGGGTGCAACCTGTTATATCTATCATTTGTATATCCCCTCATGTCTACAGGACCCTTTCCAAGAATCCCAGCAGAACTCGTCTCAGTTAACCGGATGCCATTGCTTGTCAGCGCTGGCTGAGAATGAGACTGTATTAGAAGTTGGTTGTCCACCCCAGATCTTTTCCGGCGTTTCCATACTTCTGACTTCCCTGCAGTTTGGTTCTGGTGAAATGCTTCTGATTGTTGTGATGGAAACTGATTAGGTCTTTTCCTTCTGTGTAGATCATTATTCAAAGGAAATGGATTACTGTTAACAGTTCCGTAGTTGTTGAGGTAGGATGGTCCCACTCCAGCATCACTTTGTTCTTCTTTGAGTTTAGAGTAGATTTCTTGTAACCGCTCTCCAGTCAAATTGGAAAAGTTGGAGACATAATTCCACAATCTCATTGTCATTCCTGTGAAGAAAGAGAAAAGATTGCTTTACATACACATGTACGAATAAAAAAAACAAAGGTGATGTGATAACAGAAATTTTAAATGGGACTAGTACAAAATGATTAATACACTACATACAACAAATTTAACTTCAGGGTCCATACAATGAGAAACGAGCTGTCTTCTTTATATTTGTCAATCTATCAAGAAGCTTTTTAAATCTAAATATGTTCATAATAGTTATTCCATATGTAATTACTGTATACAAAAGTCTCTACTAAATCTAAATATGTTCATAATAGTTCTCTAAAATAGTTTCTGATTATGATGACATACATGGTAAACATATATTATAAAAATGAAATGAATCAAAAACTGGATTAGAGGGGGTGAAATACCCATTTTTACATTCAAGGGTAGCCATTCATTGCAACTCACTGACGGTGATGTAAACCAAGTTGACGTTCAGATTACGAAGGCTCCAATGCCTCGTTGAGCTAATTTAGAGACCTGATAAAAGCCCACAATGGCACAGGTCCAAAAGATGCAGATGCTGCCAATTAAGCACTCTTCCAAATTTAACTTAACCTTCTCTTACATTCAGTAACAAGATAAACTTATTTGTGATATTCAGAAAACACATAAGAATTGTTTATTTCTTCAAATAACTATTTACTTCAAGTTCTTTAGATTTACAAGTGTTATATTATTTAATAAAGGTTATCCACGGTAAATATCTGCAGCGTGAATATGAATATGATTATGAATAAGATAAAAAAAATGCAATTTGAAAAGGCTCCAATGGCATAGAATTATACGCTATTATCAAGTTCATAAATTAAACAAATCAAATCAGTTGCAAGAAAAAAGCTCAGTGAAAAATCACTGTGGTAATATAGGACAAACAGTATAGCAGCAATGCAAAAGGGAAGAATGCGTGTCGTTCTTACGAGATTGCTTGTATGATACTTCATGTTGCTGAACAATCTTGTCAATTTTTTTTCCAATAAGTTGAAGGTACTTCCTAATTCTCAAAAGAACCTGAAGTAAATTCAATGGTTATGGTAAAACTGGATACTGCATTTCTGATATGAAACAAAGAAGCCAAATGAAATAGTATAAACCTTTTCTTTGGGTAAATCTATACTGGTAGTCTGCAATCTCTGTAGACGTTTTAATGTTTGCTCCTCCTCTTCCATTACATCTGCACACCATTCCATCCACTTCTCCTCTTTTAGTTGTTGATACCTTTCCTGCTCAGAATCTGATATTTCACCTTCCTCTTTAACCTGGGTTTCTACTCTCTGGTGTTTCTGAACACGATCCTTTTCTCTAGCATTCATCTTAGACAAACCAGCTTTTATGTTCACCTCCTTTAGACGACCTCTAGGTGCTTTCAAAGTAGTTTCTCCTTCACTCGCAATCTTACGAGATCCTTTAACTTTGGACTTGACATTTACGCTAGAAAACTCCTGAGTAACAGAAATTCAAGTAACGAAAATGTTACATCAGCTGAGAGTCATCCAACCGAAACAGAACAAATTTGATCAAGAGAAATTAATAGGCTAGTGATAAACATAAGCTAGGGACTAATTGACAGGCGACAGGAAGATGGACTGCAAGGAAACTAACAAAACTATAATATGAAAATTGTACCAGCATATAGAACAGTAATCAGAAATCCTCAATAGAGATAAATGGAGATGAATTAGGTAGCCCACTTAAATAATTAGGGCACGTAAGGCTTGTATATGCATAGCATCTGAGAGAGGAGAGAAACCAAACAAGCAGCTAAAATGTAAAAACAAACACTTGAACAAAGAGTTCAAATTTATGATAATACGACTAGAGTCTCATTATCGCCAAAAAAACAAAAATTCAGGCTAGATGTAGGGGGAAAAAATGTACCGCACATGAAGGTTAGCAAAGAAAAGAATCAGCATCTTCTACAAGAAAAACATGAAGAGTAGCATGAAGGCAAGAAGAAATTTAATGAAAATACAGAATACCTTCTGCAGCAGCGCACTGGCACGATTGTCTAAGTTCGGAGCACGAGGTAAAAATGTTTCCCGTTCCCCGAGAGTTACTGGAGCAATTTTCTTTGTGAGACCAAGCCTAGTGTCTAACCTTATCTTTTCCCAATTACCATAGCCATGATAGTATATTCCAAGAAGCAATCTGGCATCATCAACTAAATCGAAGAAAGAAACACTATCAAAGTTAATATAATGAAAGGCACAAAAAACTGTTAACCAGGCATTATTCACCTGAATTCCAACCACAGCTTTTGGACCATTGTGGACTTTTATGTTGGGTTATGAGACGGAATTGAGAAACAGGATCTTTATATCGCCCAATGCGCTTCGCTAGAAGCTGAAGCTCTTCAACTCGATTTAACAATTCATGTGCCTTTACAGGCACACCAAAAAAATCTAAGAGAGTTCCCTGTTGAAGACACAATAAAATATAAATTGATCACAAGATCATTAAATATTAGAAAAGAAATAGTAAACTATCCATTGGCGCAAACCTTAACATCCAGGTTCCCTCCATTGTCTGCTTCTCTACAACCATCAATTAACAAATCAAATAGTTCAATTTGGGCTTCTGGAGGAGCTGCTTCAACTATCCCACCAACCTCCGCCACAATGAGGTCAATTTGACGAGGATTACCAAATTTTTTTACCTGAAAACCAAGAAACGAATATCATACTAAGAAATAAATCTTACTTACAATTAATGTTGTAAGCACACTCTCAAGGTCAAGAAAGATGGTAAAAGCATTGACAGTTGACAATATGGCATATATGAGCAAATTTTGAAGTTATTGTTGCCAGTGCTAATTCCTAGTCAAAAAGCATAAGAAACTCTTCAAACAAAACAAAACTCTACCACTCTGACAAAATGTGAAGCATCTTTCTTTGGCAAACTGCCAAAGGACCATTCCCGTACTTGAGCTGCTGCTCCTTCAATCATAGGTAGTGAATTGACAACCGTGTCAGCAGCTTTGCTGGAACGTTTGTTCACTTTCTCCCTAGTCTGTATGACACTTTTTTTACTCTTTGAGCTTTTCTTTGGGTGTTCATGTTCAGCATAGCTCTTGATATTTCTTGCAGCACGAGGTGCCAAGGCCTCCTGAAAAGCATAGAAACTATATATCTCCTCGTTTTCTAATAAAATAGAAGTAAGATGGTCAATTAAAATGTATGAGAGAACAACTGGAAAAATATAAAAGCGTATTTATTCATAAATACGTATAACAAAGCTTCGCATACATATATATCAAGTGAAACAGGTGAATACCTCAGCCTTATCTAGAGCTTCTGGTTGAATCAATCGACTCCAAAAGGTTGCATCATCTTCAGCACTGCAGAAATTTGCAACCTATATTGGAATATAAAGTAAGGCCATAAAGAAAATTAGCAAACCAAGCATATTAAATAAAGTCAACAGAGCTTTAACTTGACAGTAGCAAAGACATCTTGCCTTGAAAGCACTCAGTAACTCATTTCCTGACTCTCCATCAGGCGCCTTGGTTTCAACCTTTTCAGCTCTTTCAAGAATTTCATCGATATCCATGGTTTCAAGTTGCATCTTGTTCTCTTCATCATCTTTTTCTTCCTTGAACAACTCCTCAGCACCAAACCTCAGAATTGCAGATAGTTCATGCTGAATATACAAAGTACACGAATTTTTAAAATATCAAAAAATGTGTGATAGAAAAGGATTCAAAATAATGGCAAATTGCTGAAATTTCAGTTATAGAGTAGGGCTTCGAAATTGGACTGGACCTTGTCAAACATAGAACTTCCTTTCTTTGTTTCTTTCTTCTCCAGCCTGCCTTCCGCATTTAACTTCTGAATTACAAGATGATCTAAAACCTATAAAGTAGGAAGATAATATTAAATATATTATTCAGTATTCAAGAGAAAGTTTACAATCAGAGGTAACTCTAGTATACTAGAAAAGAGGATATAAAAATATCCTTAGAATTTGTATTACCATTTTCTTTTTGGCACGCTCTAGTATATCCTCTTCAACACTTCTGCTGGTAACAAATCGGTAAATATTTACTACTTCTTGTTGTCCTATTCTATGTGCTCTACTCATTGCCTATAAAATGAGGAGAGGTTAAACTAGATTAATACAAACCATACACTGCTTCAACACATAATAAACTTCAGTAAATTCTTTGAGCTAAATTCTAAAATGAATTCAAAAAGACATCACCACATGCTGCTACTATTTGAGTTTCAACAAATAAAGTGTTGCTACTCAACAAGACCTGTAAATCATTTTGTGGATTCCAGTCTGAATCAAATATAATGACAGTATCTGCAGTAGCAAGATTAATTCCTAGCCCACCAGCGCGAGTTGACAAGAGAAAACAGAAATCATCACTTCCAGGCGCATTAAAGTGATCCATCGCCTGGTGACGTAGATCAGCCCTTGTACTACCATCAAGCCTTTGAAATTTGAATCCTCTAAATGATAGATACTCCGCAAGTATGTCCAGCATTCTAACCATCTGCAAATCAAAAGAGCCAAATCCTGTAATCACCCCCAAGAGACCTTTTTTTTCATATTAATGTTACAAGAAAAAAATAAAATACAAGATATAGTTGTAGATAGAGGCACAGAGCAAAACGTTGATACACGTGTCTCCTAATCTTTTGTTTGTGAAAACTGTGTTGAATCACACTTCACTAGTCCACTTCAACATATATCTCTCTGAGATTGTGAAAGATGTTCCACCACAGTTTCAAGTAAAAGGATCGCTATAATTCCAACCAGAGAATTTGGTATGAATTAGTGTTTTTAATGAACCCCTCAAAGATAGCTATTTTATTTATGATTAGTCCCTTTCTTTCCTATCTCTCATCCATCTATTTTCTTTAGTTATTCACTAGAGCAATTATGATATTGAAGTCAATCCGAGGCAAGTGCTCGGATCTACTATGACATAACGATTAGGTGCCCTAACAGAAACCTGTTCCTGTGTGACAAAAAAACTATTTGGGGGGACAACCCAAACCTAGTCTACTTATATCTGAATGTACAAGTACCCATATGAATCTATTTCCATGGAATCCTCCCTAAAGTTGCCCATCTAGTGATAAACCCCCTCAGGGAAAGAAGAGGGAGGAAATAGGAGAAGGTACGCACAATGAGATAAGAGATTTACTTGCACTCTGCTATTCTCACATAACCAAAGAAAATATTCCACTAATACTATGTATATTAGTGAACAATTGAAATGACAAGATTCAAATGTCCCTTCGTCATCATCATGTTTCAATTCTAGAAATCAAATACAAGTATGAGATAATGGAACATATTCTTGATCTGTGCTAGTTTTGCACAACCTAGACATACCGACTCTATATGTCCCTTCACCATCATCTCGCTTCAATTCTAGAAATCAATACATGTAAGAGATCATGGATCATATTCTTGATCTGTGCTAGCGTACAACCTAGACATAACGACTCTATATGTTATTGGTGCCTACTACTCTACTCAGCGACACAGCAAAAACAACTATTTTAGGTAACTAAGTTTGTACCAGTTTATCAATTACTAAAATCAGCATCGCACTCAGATTTTAGTTCTTGGACCATACACATGTTGATAGTCTCAGTAGAAACTCTACATTTTTACAGTAAAAAAGGACCATAATGTACTCCATGTTTTCTCCACAGAGTCAGAAAATGCAGTAGGGCATGTGAGAAGCATCTACATAGTTGTAAATTCTAAAGATGTGAATATAAATGTGTGCATATATATTCCCAAATATACATAAATATCTCTTATCCCGCAAGATTTGACATGTCAAGACAATACATCTTAATTGGAATCATGATTTTGGATACCGGTCCGAACTGGTGTACCAGTCTAGGCTCGAACCGGTTTACTACAGTGAAACCGATATGCTACAGTAAAATTGGTTGAACCAACACCATATTACAGTGAAACCATGATTGGAAAAACCTTACTTCATCTAATTGAAATTGGTCATTGCTAAAAAGGGTTCATTTATAGAAAGGGTAGTACAATCTTAACTAAGAACAAAGAAGAACTTCATTTTTAAAACCAAATTTAACTTCAAACACTAAATAGATCTGAACTTTGCACGTCAAGATTTCATATATGTCAAAGTGATATTATGCTTAAGTATCACAAGAATACAATATTTAGCAGATGTCATGTGATATTATGCTTAAAGAATCACCGTTTAAATACATAATAGTAGCAATTAAATCTATGATGTAATATGAATAGGTAGTATTACTTGACCAAGGAACAATAGACACTAGCGCAAATTTAGCAATGTCTCTATCATGATTTTATATACCGGATCTTATCCATCAATATTGACATATGATATTAGCAATACTAGTGCACCTGTGCACACACACTTGGTAATATATATATATATATAAAATCAGCATGTACCGAGTGATTACCAAGTGATATTAGTATAAGTTTAAACCAAGTGGTACTAGTATAAGTTTAAATCAGCATGTACCAGAGGTACAACCATGGTTTAAGATACCGATGCCCACCAGTTGCTACAGTAAATCCAATATGCGCTAAACTGATATGGTCTCAGACCAGTACAAACTGGTCGGTACTAGTTTCCTTGGTGTCCCTACCACAAGTGGTAAAAAGCATTTGTAAATGCCATTGTGAAGCCATCTCAGTTTTTTTATGTTATAAGAAATTAGAAAGTAAGATGCATCAAATTAATAATCAAACAAGTCACTAATCAAATTTCAAAAACGGAACTATTAAACAAAGTCTTAAACAAAGAAATTTTAATATCATTCGTATTCAGCAAAAAAATAACATAAAGTCGGCAGCTGAATTTTCAAATGATCTGAGACAGGAAACAAAATTCAATTATTTACACAAAAGTTCAAGCATATAATAATTTTGCACCAATTTGTACATCAATTTTGGATTGAACTGATAACAGCTTAATCAAGAACAAGGAAATAGAGAAAAGTAAAACATCATATTGCATTCAGCTAAAACTAAAAGCACATCAGAAAATAATTTGGACAAAGCAACTAGTATGTTAAAAAAACTCTTTTGGCAAATTTCATAAAGAACATTTAATCTAATTGGGAGCAGAATTTTTTCCCCAATGAATATACATGAACATGTGAAGTCATAAGTAATGCTGATGTCAGCTGCAATACGACAGAAATGTAGTAAAATCCAATACAAAAGGAAAACCAAAAACAAACCGACCTGTGAGAATATTAGCACACGATGGTTTGTCTCTTTCAACCTGATCAATAGTTTGTCAAGAATGACTAGCTTGCCACTGCTCATGACTATGCGCTCTACTTTATTAGTATCACTAATGCCAGTATCACCACCATAACCATGATCTGCACTCTCAAATAAGAACGGATGATTGCAGCACTTCTTCAACTCAACAACAACATTTAAGAGCGAGACCTGCATAAAAGTAAATTTGAAACTTCCCATCTTAGTATTCCCTTATACTACTTCAAACAAGCATCCAGCAGTTTACCTAAAAACTCCTTATAAACCCGCTCACAGAACTGAATATCCTTGTATACTACTTATTTAATCAATTTGCATTTTGATTAGCAAACAGATGCTGAAACTCCTATAAATAGATAACAAGCTGCAGTAATCAGAAACTTCAAAAATTCCCAGGATGGTGTTAGATGCAATCATGATTCTGCTTTACTCGAAGAATGCTTGAAACTTGCAAACCAAACTTCTACCACCCAGAGTCCAAAATAATAGGAAAAAAAGTTCTAGACACAAGATACTTAAAGAAAATGAGGCAAGCATTAGAGATATAGAGGACAGCAAATCTACAGACCATAGCATGCCTATGTAATGTTTGCTAATATGTTCAAAATGAAGCAGCCAATGTATACAATTTAACTCTTGGCCTTGAAGGAATATGTGTCAATCAAATGATGCGATCAACAATTCATATTAGCAACCTTGGATAAGGAAGCTTAATATATATACATACGAATCGAAAATTTTGAAGTATTCAAGTGCAATCTACCTGTTATCAAAAAATAACTCCGCTCATGGAAAAACAGACATGTAAATATCCAAAATAATACGTGGATAGCTGGAAAAAAAAGCATTATATAGACAATGCACAGAACTAATTTGAGTAAGATCCAAAGGATAACAAACTAATATATGCTGAAATTACAGCAGAATCTTTTATGTATTTGAAGTATTAGAAAACTTCAATGGTTTGCAGAGGCTTTTGCACCCAATCCAGGTATATACACACTTTTCTAGGAGGGCTTATTCACTAAAACGAAGAATTGGAAAGTCAATCATTAAATTAAACCACCTAAATTTGGTTCTTATAAAATTGATGTCAAAGATAATTTTATTGAACAAAGTTACCCAACCTCATCATCGCACAAATCAGATAATCCTATATTTGGATTAGGTGGAGGAATGTGATACATTTTATATGGTCATTTGAATTATTTAAGTGGGTCAATGTGGTGGCTGGAATATTGACTTTTGATGCTCTCAACTACTGTCAGAATTCATAATGTGTTTCATGTTTCCATACTATCACAATTTATTCAATATTGGAATCAGATTGCAGTGCTCAACCTAGTTCGGATGCAATGAATTTGGACCCAATCTATATGCTTTGTGGGGACATGGCGGTTCTCATCGTGCACAGCTGTTGTGACACTTTATAGGATGTAAAACTCGTGGAATCTACCACAGTCTCTATCATCCAATATGGTATTAGTAGGGCCTCCCACAATTTATTAGTAGAAAGGTTAAAGATTAGAAGTTGTCTGCTCAGTACCCTTCCAATCATATTTAGTAAAAAATTGGTCCAATTTTGACTAGCATAACTATAAAGTAATTTGTTATCTACACAAGTAGATAAGAACTAAAATAAGATGGTTGGGGGTAATTCATGAGGAGCTAATTAGAGCCTCACTTTATTCAACACAAATCACCTCATTACAGATCACAATGTATGGCCGAAATTATAATGGTGCGAACAGGTATCCTCAGGTCAATCTCTTAGTGTCAAGTTTCACTTTAATCTTTCTACAAAATTATTTTATACTTATGTAAATTAAAATCGGAGTAAATTGAGATATTAATTATTCTGGCAAAAGTACCATTCCGATATTTGTGTTTACGATGCTTCCGTACCTAATTATCAGAACTATCCTTTCAACATAAATGTAGAGATAATCAAGCCTACACAACCTAGGAAATTACTACTATTGTTATAGTTTATCTGCAATATGTTATGTAAAGAGAAATAAGATTTGACTTGCATCATCTCAAGTGAGCTCATTACTAGTGTGATATTCCATTCTTTAATGAAAGATCGTAAATATAGAACGCAAACAATAAGCATATCAGCATAAAAAGGACTCGCAATCATTCAGTTCTGTTGAACTAGGGAAAAAGCACAATAATCCAAGATCTGAATATCTTTGTGTGCCACACAAGAAAATTTCATCTTACAAAAAACTGATCAGATATGATTCATGGAAAATCATTTACCATCAAAAAATAATGCAAAGAGCCTCAGACAGTTGTGCAAAATCTGGTTATTAAGCAGGAACACTTGATAAGACAAAAGTTGATGTACAACATAAACTAATAAATTATCCAAATGAATGCTTAATAATAAGTACAAAGAACAAAGTTCAACAAGACTACTTTGCACAATTCTATTGCACGCTTCTGATATGGCAGATAATTTAGTTAATATAGTTCTCATGGGGCAAAATTAGAGAACAGACCTGATTCCCACGAACACCTTTATTGAGATTGTGAAAATTACGCTCCAAAATCCACTTATAGTACCTAAAAGAAAAAATGTAATGTTCAAATATGTCAATCAGGAAAGTTTATATGATAGCAACTTGTGAGAAATCTTACTGCTTCTGAAGAGGAGACATTTCCACCCGAAGTATCCGTTCTATTTTCGGTGGCAAGGACTTCTCCACGTCTTTTATGATTCTCCGGAGAATGTGTGGCCTCAATTCTTTATGGAGATTAGCAAGCTAGAACCAAAAATTGCACTTTTCATCGATAAAGTGAAATTATATGCATTCTCTGTGTCCACTAGTATATGTTAAATGAACAATTTATGAGGCACCTGAATTTCATTAAATGAACTTAGATTTTTGTACTTCTCAACAAACTCCTCCTTGCTACTAAACTTTTGAAGATCAAGAAAATGTAGGAGAGCCCTGTGTCAGAAGAAACAGCAAAGACAAACTGATGAGCAGTAGATAGGCACGTTAGAAGCAGTGTAAATACAACAACTCTTACAGACCAAAAAATCAAATGGTTATATCTAGGTGAAGCGTGCTATAAGCATGAGGATAATGGAAAATATTAAACAAATCAAAGCCACAAAAATAAATAAAAAACTTATACTACCATTCATAGTAGAGGCATTTTTGAAATATAGGAATAACAAATAGTAAAAGTTATATTAGAAACCAATTGTATTGAAAAAGATCATCAAAATAGATCTTATGATAATAAAATTCTTATTCAAATACGTAGAGTAGTTATCTCAAAATAGTTGTTTATAGAAAACACATTTGGTGTATCTGGAATGCGAACTTTTTCACAAGTGAAAAAGATTAGCAAGTACTACCATGCTTGATGTCTCTTTTTGTATTGAGTGGTATAGGCAAGATATTTTTATCCAAACATCTTTTGCTTTTTGTGCTCTTATTTATTGAACACAAGAATCCCTAATGCATGTCAGAGAATAATGTTACTTTACATATTTTCATTGGTCAATCACTTTCAGAAATCTAAGTATAAGAAATGAGTTGCTTATGTTGGTAATATCATGTGGATATATTCACAGATACAGCAGTTTGCTAACGAGAAGAATAACCAGAAAAACTGAAATATAATAATAGGATAGTAACTTCCAATTTTACTAAAAGGACATAATGTACAATAAATGTCAACATGGAAGTAGAGAATAATATGAATGTGCAGAACAATACGTACTAAATGCATTGGAAATAGACAAGATATCAATGTTTGTACTAAATGAACTTCGAGTATGATTCTTGAAGCAAGATAAATTGACAAAAAATATCTTCTAGAAAATTTCTACAGGAGAAAAAATAATCACCATAACTCCTCAACACTGTTCTGCAATGGTGTACCAGTAATAAGGAGCTTGTTCTTAGTGCTGAATTCCTGGCAGTATAAATATTTCTTATGAGAAGAACAATTCCTAAAATGTTTGCACAATATTTAATTTTGTTACAAAGCAAAATATCTAATAAGAAGAATAGATATGGGCAATACCAAGAGAGTTGTATATAATGAAGCTTCACTATTTTTCAGTCTATGTGCCTCGTCAACCATAAGGTAGTTCCATCTGATTTTAGACAATACTGCTTTATCCTTCAATATTACTTCGTATGTAGTTAACAACGTATCAAACTTTATATGTCTACCACTCTTTCTGTTGGTATAAAATTCATATTGTTGACAAATCTGTATGAAGAGAAATATCATGTAAAAATATTCAATGAAATCTGAAAAGAAAAAAAGCAACTAGCATGCCAGTTTTGTAGGCAACGCCACAGAATATTAGCACTATTACAGCAGCACAAACATGAAAACATGACAGATGTTGATCGTTCACATCATGCAAATTAACCAGAGTTAATCAGGGATACAACGGACACTACAACGCAAATGATACAAAATAGATAAGCAACTTAAAACTGGGGCAGCATGGAGTAGATAAAATGATATGGGAAAGGAGTGGTTCGATCAAATAAAGGAAGAGCTTCAAAAATTAAATATAGAGAATTTGTCAAGACTAAACTACTTCAGTTATATGATGAGTCACATCAATTATAAGACAGATCTGCATTCAAATGGATTTGGGGAGCGCTCTCTTTCATGTGTACGCAAGCATATATTGGGCTATTCATCACTAAATCTGAAAATAAATCACAAGATTTGATTAATCATATTTATGGTTGAACACATTCTACATTCTACATTCTTCATTGTTCCCCAGATATAAACATATGCTCTACCTACTATATCTGCAAAATTCATTTATTTCTACCAAAGCATTGGTATCTTTATCTGGCCATGCACAGAAATCTGGGTGAAGATATCATGTATTTGTCTGTTATTCCAAACAGAAAATCAGCACTTACTCCAAGTTCTATAGAATCTGACTGATCATTGTCATTATATTTTGAACGGGAAACTCCTACTTATCATGCAACAGCAATTTAAGATCTATCTTAGGCAAATAGATAATTGAAATCTGCATTGTTCTAAATACACTTCCCGTATTAGCTATTGAACATATAGTACCCAAATTGAAGTCTGAACAAGTAATTTAGGTAGACTTATTGCAGATGGGCAGCAAAGGCACACCGATAACCTAGGAACTTACCGACCATATATACTGCAATCAGCCATCCAAAGCAGTGTAATTAACTTTCAAAAATCTATAAGAACGTGAATTAAGCCAGCATAACTAAAGAAAGCTAAGATGACTTCCTTTCCTAATAATTATATATAATACAAATATTGGTCTAGTACAAGTTTAGTCGGGTCCCAGTTCAGACAGGTGTGTACCCCACTACTTAGTGTCAGTGTTTGAAATTTCCGTCCGGTTTGTACCGGTATGAGACCGGTTTCAGTAAAGCATATGTCAATACGCATAATTAATATAGCATTGGTATACACTATTCATATAGGTCCAGCAACTAACCGAACCGAGCTGCCAAACTGGTTTTTAAAACCATGCGATTTTAAAAAACTATGGATAGATATACTATTTAATTTATATCATAGTCTCTTGGCATAAATAGAATGATCCATACATATCTAGAGATATTTATAGTTCAGTTTCTTGCCAAACAAGGAACAAACTCTGTAGAAAATATACATAATAAGAGGTCTAATATTTCTAACACATAACCCAATGACAATCAAAGATGAGTGGTGTATCATGTTTATCAGTGTTTCATTCTTTTGCTCAAAGACAAGAGAACATAAAATTAGTATTCCAAGTGTTTGTGTTGGCCCTACAAGCTAATACATAATGCATTTGGACTTGTTACTTGTATACACGTTCAATTTTTTAATCAACACTACTTTTAGGCACACTACCACTTTATGAGGTCTATGGATCACTCAGGCTTACAGAGCAAGATTACAAATTGGATGGCAATAGTGATATATGCTTAGTCTTTATACCTTGATACTAAATGTTCCTAGTCACATGTTCATTATAAATGAACATCAAGATATTAGAAAAATAGCACATAGTTACATGCTCTAATAGGAAGACAATGTTCTAGATTAATCCAAAAAGTCATGAATTCGAGGTTAACATAGAAATATTAGCCAGATACAGTTTTAACTCATTATTATGCCCTAGATGAAAAGACTTTATTACAAGTAACTTCTATCAAAAAGGTTTACAATATTTTATGCTTATCTAGGGAGGGAAAGGGTTTGCTAGATCTTAACTGTGACAATAGGAAGATTGATTAGAAGTATTTAATCTATCATTACATTCAACTTGACTGAGCAACTAGGTGTGTCGTACATCATCCTCTGTTTTCCATATCTCATTATATTGGTGAAATCATAATATTTTAGTTTTCATGATATGCAAATCAGCAAAAAGACTCAGGTAATTCTTATTGATTCAGGAGAGTTTTCGATTCATTTGACTTGTAATAATATTCAGCTAAGAGGTCCTAAGATTGACTGGTTTAATGCCATTTGGATTACTGGAGGACCCCACAGTATTCCTTTTTTTTCTTTGACTTGACTCCTCTTTATAGAACAATTTGGCTTTCTCTTTAGGGCATTACCAGCAGGTGAACTTGTTATTTTTGTTAAGCTAAAATATAAACGCTCTATTTCACACGAGATTCTAAAGCAATATGCTATATTTCAACCATTTTCTTATTATATGATGTCTATTGGCATATGGCAGTTCCATGGATCATATCCACTTATGGTGGGAATGATACTATAGCTATGATGAGAAAATTTACGCTTAGTTCCACAATTTATTGCATTTGGATGTAAAGGAACAAGAAAGCACTTTCTAAAAACAGCTCCATACTAATCATGTGGTGCAATTTCTTAAGTCTAATAATCACTGATAGGTGAAAATTGTTAAGGTTCTTCCCCCAATGATCTTCTCTATATAAGTTTATTTTCCAATTGGGAGTGTAGTGTTTAGAACTCGATCCACCTTGTATTAGTATCGTGCGCTTATTTATGGAGGGTTGACGGGTTTGTTGTGTTATAGTCAGTGATTACCTATATGCTCGCAACACCCTTAGTATATTTATTCACTTTATAATATGGACTCGATTTTTTGCAATAATAGTTATAATATATCAATATTACAGAAAGAACATTATATCTCAAAGTACTATGGCCCTCAGTTTAACTTAAAGAAAAAATCTCACAAAAAGATTACCTCTCTGCTAGCACGATTTCCAACATATACAAGAATATTCATTTCTGGGAGCCATTTTCTGAACTCACGTGCCCAGTTCGACAATGTTGATAGAGGTACTACGACAAGAAAAGGTCCTAGTATCTGTTGAGCATTCTGCAATCACAAAAAATTGAAGAGTTGAACTGACCAAAAAAGACAGACGCATATTTCTAAAGTGATGATAGATATGTAATATACTTGTAAAAAGCCGAGCATAGAAACTGACTGAACAGTTTTTCCAAGGCCCATTTCATCAGCTAAAATTACATTTGTATCATTTCTCCAACTGCATAACAAGAAGGCCATTAATAAGCACCCTCTAGTGGACATTTAATATTCAGGATCAATTGTGATAATGAAGTCAACCTATTAACCAAAAAATTCAATCCCTCAAGCTGATAGTCACGAAGCTTCCCTCCTTTCAGCCATTCAGGTTGTTCATCAAGCCTACGCAGACTAGCTAAAGCCAAATCCACAAATAAAATGCATGAATATTAAGTCTACTTTAATACTTGAGTGAATAAATAAAACTTTATGAAATAAACCAACAGGGGCGCAAATGTAGCTTGAAAATTGCCAAGTTGACAGTATTGTGAGAACAAATACAAAGAGATTAAGATTAAGTCTCATCGTACTCAAGGTAACTTTCTTAGCGACCACAAAGAGCTTTGTGCAGGATTAGTTTATGCATATCGCCAAGAAGAATCATGAGAAATTATTAATATATCATGTAGCACCAACAAAAAAAATGGTGCTATGAATATATAATAAACATTTTACTACAGTATGCTTTCATCATAATAACGTGCTATTGTATTAGTTAAACCAAGAAAAAGTTCCTACCAAATTAGCAAGGCCAGCTAGCACAGTAATTACATATAGAATTAAATAAATATATTTGCAAAGTCAGATTTTATCCACATAAGCTTATTTACTGTTCCCAATGCTCCACTACTAAGACCAAGCCTCTCAGTCTTTTCAACATTTCCATCATCCATACCTGCAACTACTGCCAATACTAACTTCTATCAGCTTCTCCTAACAGTGTTGCCGATCCTAGTGTGAATTCTTCCCTTCGCCACTAAAATTGTTCATTGGTGCTACTGCTACATAATGAAAATGGCACGATAAAGCTTAGCCAATTAAGAACTAATGAACCAGACACAAATTAAACTAGACTATCATGATCAGGTTATACATTTCTGCTGACCACATGATAGACTTAGAAGTGCTCACATTCTCACAGCATTCTGTCATTCAGGGATCAAAGACCAATTTTCACTAGTTTTAACTAACAGTTTTAGAAATAATTCTACATTTGCATATACATACATATGTATATAAATAAATAAATAAATACAAATACGCATATACATAAGTATGTATATATATGATACATATATTATGCATGCATAATTGTAGGTTTGAAATTTCGGTACGAAAATTTTTGATTTGTACTTGGACTGGTACTGTAGTATTATGTCAGTACAATCAGTTTCCCTATGGTCCAAGATTAAAGTGGTACACTAGTTCGGACCGATTTTTTAAACCTTAGTGATATATATATATATATATATATGCAAGGTTGTCAGGATCAAGATCCTATCTAGGAACGATGAAAGCTTTGTAGGATCAAAACATATGATCGGATCGTAAGATCCTACCAAATCACATAAAATATATTATTTTTTTAAACATATTCATCTAATTAGACTTAAGAGTCTGATAAATATTCTAATAAGTAATAAGAAATAAAAAAATTAATACATATCTATTTAGTATCATATATTAAGGTTTAGATATCTAATATTCTATACTATTATTCAGATATATTAATGGTATAGTGTAAAACTATAAAATTAAATATTGTTAGTTGATAATGATAGAGACAAATTAATAGAAGATAGACACAACAGAAGTGTACAATGAAACTAGTAAAAACAAAGACATGCAATGAAATAAAAAAAAATGACATAAAAGCATGAATAATGATGTAGATAAAGATATATATGGTAATGACAATAAAAATGACAATGATAAAAATTACAAAATTGATTCTAATAAATAGTTGAAGTAGACAAATATAGTTGTAGAGGATGACAAGCTTAAATTGATAAATATTTGTCAAAGAAAGAACAAACAATGATAATTAAAGATAAGAAATTACATCAAATATCAATTTAAAACTTGTCATAATAGATTATTGATTTTCGGTATAATAGTAATCAAATCTACACTTATTTTACCTATTAACTTAGGATCGAGTAGGATCGGTGGGATCGTAAGATCCTACCCGATCCTAAGACTTCAATAGTGGAATCATAAGATTCTACCACATTTCAGATCCTAGTCATAGGGTCGTAAGATCCTCAGACCCATAATGCTTTTTTGACAACATTGTATATACCAACTCGAGCATCTGGTTGGTCTGAACCAATTCGAGCATTGACTAATACCATGTTTTAGGACCGAGTTTTTAAACCTTGGTATGTTATGTACATATACATACATACATACATGCATACTGTGTGCAGTGCCCCTTCTCCTAATCCTCCGGCTTCTTCTCCCACGACACATCGGTTCTATCTGGCCGGTCTGAACCAATTCGAGCATCTGGTCTGAACCAATTCGAGCATTGACTAATACCATGTTTTAGGACTGAGTTTTTAAACCTTGGTATGTATGTACACATATGTACATACATACATATGTACACATATGTACATACATACATATGTACACATATGTACATACATACATATGTACACATATGTACATACATACATATGTACACATATGTACATACATACAGTGTGTACACATATGTACATACATACAGTGTGCAGTGCCCCTTCTCCTAATCCTCCGGTTTTAGGACCGAGCAGTGTTATCAATAGCGTATCGCGGAAAATAGCGGAAAGCTAAAAATCCGCAATATGATATAGCGGATTGCGTTGCGGGCAAATAGCGGAAGTCACATAACGTTTAAAATATATATTATACACATAAAAAATTAAGTATAACATTTGAAATATATGTTATATACCTAATAAATTAAGATGCATAAAAATAAAATAAATCATATAAAGAAAGATCACACAGTACCAACTCAATTCAAGTCATAATTTTATTTTTTAAAATTTAAAAATATTATAATGTGGTCTTATCCGCTATAGCGGTGCTATAGCGTTTCATAGCGGATTGCTCAAAAACCGCTATGGAAAAACGCTATAGCGCCGCTATTGCGGCTATTTAACAACATTGGGACCGAGTATGTATGTATGTATGTATGTGCTCCATCTCCTAATCCTCCGGTTTTAGGACTGAGTATGTATGTATGTATGTGCCCCTTCTCCTAATCCTCCGATTTTAGGACCGAGTATGTTCCCACGACAAATCAGTTCTATCTGGTCGGTCTGAACCAATTCGAGCATCTGGCTGGTATGAACCAATTCGAGCAATGACTAATACCATGTTTTAGGACCGAATTTTTAAACCTTGGTATGCATACATACATACATACAATGTGCAGTGCCCCTTCTCCTAATCCTCCGATTTTAGGATCGTGTGTGTATGCCCCTTCTCCTAATCCTCCGGTTTTAGGACCGAGTATGTATGTATATATGTATGTGCCCCTTCTCCTAATCCTCCAGTTTTAGGACCGAGTATGTTCCCACGACACATCGGTTCTATCTGGCCGGTCTGAACCAATTCGAGCATCTGGCTGGTCTGAACCAATTCGAGCATTGACTAATACCATGTTTTAGGACCGAGTTTTTAAACCTTGGTATGTATGTACACATACATACATACATGCAGTGTGCAGTGCCCCTTCTCCTAATCCTCCGATTTTAGGACCGAGTGTGTGTGTGTGCGCGTGCGCGTGTGTATGTATTAATTATACGTACGTATGTATACATACTATGTATCGTACATAGTACATATGTATTATGTACATAGTACATATGTATTATGTACATAGTACATATGTATTATGTATTATGTACGTACTATGTATCATACATAGTACTCATACATAGTACGTACGTACTATGTATCATACATACATACATATGTATACATACATACATACATACATATAAACACAAGCTTTTAAATGATGGTCTATACTAGCAAGGCTATCAAAAATGTGTTATGAGTCTTAAGATCTTCCGATCGTGTGACCCAAATTAGGGAATATAGAATCTGAAATGTGGTAGAATTTTACAATCCCACGATCCTACTCGATCCTAAATTTATAGATAGAATGAGCTCAGAATTGACTACTATTATATCAAAAATCAATAATCTATTATATCAAAAGCCTTAAATTGATATGTGATGCAATTTTTTGCCTTTAATTGACATCATATATTCTTTCTTTAATAAGCATTCATCAAGTTAAGTTTGTCATCATCTACAACTATATTTATCAAATTCGACTATCGATCAGAATCAACTTTGTAATCTTTGTCTTATCTAGTGCCTTTGTAATTTTTATCATTTTTATTGTCATTACTATATATACCTTTTATTTTCATCAATTTCCATACTTTTGTTTTGTTGTCTTCATTTCACTTAGTGCATGTTGTTTCTAGTTTCATTGTACACATTTGTTGTATCAATCTTTCATTAACTTGTCTTCATCATCATCACCTCACAAATATTCAATTTTATAGTTTTACACTATACACAATACATCTAAATAATAGTATAAAATATTGAATACATATATTTTAGCTTTAATGCATGATACTAGATAGATATGTATTAATTTTTTATAACTTATAACTTATTATAATATTTATCTTATTCTTAAGTCTAATTAGATTAATATATTTGTTAAAATATATATTTTAGTGATTTGGTAAGATCTTACAATCTTATGATTCAATCCTACTTTCTGATCCTATAAAGTCTCTATCAAAAAGGATCACAATCCTGACAATGCCAATATACTATCCAACCAATTTGTACCCTTCCATACTAATACACAATACCATAGGTAGCAATCTATACCATTAAATTATATATATAAATATAAATAGCACCAACCTTATCCAGATACTAATATAAGGTCAGATACTAGTATAAGGTCAAACCTTCATACCACTCGTATTGAGCAATACAAAATGGTTTTTAAAACACTGTACATACATAATTCATATGTATGTACGTATATATTTATATTAAGTCTCAGACAAACTAATACCAAGGTTTTAAATACTAGTCAATACACATATATATATATATAGTATTGTCTAGTACTAGGTACAAGGTTGAACAGTTCGTGCCGCCCACACCAAGTAGTAATGATGAACTTTTAAATCCTTGTCTAGTATTGCATGTCAGTACATAGTGGTACAATAATATATGTGTATGTATAAAGTAATGTCTTTGTCCTCGTATTGGGTACAAGGACGGTACAAATCAGCTTTTAAATCATTGACCACTATCATATATCAATACATATTATTGGACCCAGATACTAATATGAGCCAATATTTAAAACTATGCTCCAACCATAATGATACGTTAGGTTCATAACAGCACAGCTCAAGAACCTACATGGTCCACGCATTGCAGTTGCACCAGAATAAATTATCATGTCTATATTGTCTATATTATCAATATACTAGCATGAGATACACAATACATCATAAATGTCCATCTAAAGTTCTAGTGATTTGGATTTCTCTTAATGTTCATTCGTCAGTTTTCACACCCGAGCTAGTTTTAGGACATATCTTAGCCCATGGTTTCAAATCTCGGCTTGGTCCAGCGAGTTACCGGTACCATACTAGCGAACCGGGTGGCAGCGGTCAGAAGGCCAGGCGGCATTGGAAGCTTCCGCCACCGCTAGAAGTTTCACCCGCTGCCTCCCTCCGCTGTCCGCCTGTGCTTCGATAGCTGTTCTAGGATTGGACAACCACCGAACCGGTACCAGACAACTTCCGGAACGGTTCTTTGAACCATGTCCCAGCCTATATAAACCCCGACTACCACTTAAATAACACTCAATTTGTTAAATGTTCTCGAAATCAATCCAGCTCGGAATCATGTGTACAACCCTCAAATCAAGAATTCCAATCTTCTTGGCACCATGCTTACAAACTGGTTGACAACTATCACCACTAACATTATATTCACTTAAACACTAACTTCACTTGTGGTGATATCATGTGGTTAAAGCATCAGTGCAGTAGTACCTAACCCAGTATCTACAAATGCACTAAAATCACACAAGAATCTATCAAGCTTTTGAGAACTTAAATGCCCATAAATTAACAAACACCATCACTTTGAGTGCAGTAATTTTGATTGCAAGCAGTTGAGATCTCATATGAGACTAGCACAAGGGGTGAAAAAATACGACATCAACATATCCTGATATAAAGTAGACTCTTCATGGTTCAAGGGCTAAATATACCTTCAAGGAGGACAGGACAACTAGGGGTGGGCAATCGGATTCGGTAAATTCGGTAAATTCGGTTTACCGACATTTTCAGTAAATTCGGTTCGGTATAGGTTCGGTAAATTATTTAATCGGTTCGGTATCAATTTTTACAAAATCGGTAAATTTTTAATCGGTAAATTTTATTCGGTATAATCGGTTTCGGTAAAAACCGATTGTGGACAAGTAATCTTCTTCAATTCATTATGTCAAATGACTAAATTATGAGATGTGCAGCAAGCATAAGCGTGATTGAAACCACCTTGACACACAAATAATGAGTGCTAGCACATATAAAGGTCCAACAAGGCAAAGATATTTCACAGGGTTGAGGTAACATTAGAACTTATTTGGATTCTAGTGTAGGATGCCAAATCAAGTACTACCACCAACCATAACCAAAAAGTCTACCCATACCCCTAGAAAGCAAACAAATACACAGACAATTCCTACATCAAGATTTTTTTGCCAAAAATATAAAGTTGGATAGTAATTAAGCAATATCGAAATGGTTTCACTTTAACTATTTTTCACCACAAGCAGCAAGCACACCTATTACAGCATCATAGTATCAAGATCCAAGAGAATGGATGTGAGATCTAGCTTCCAACTTCTTATTAGATCATTGAACTTTTCCTTGACGACAAAGTGGAGGAAGGTCACATATGGATGAAGAGACCAAAAGATTAAATTGGTTGATTTTGGATAAACTTCACTGTGCAATGCATGGATTAAGCAAACTCATATAAGCATCATTAATACCTGATTATAATCACAAAGTGACCTTTTAGAAGAGCATGGGGGAGGCGATTCAGGTAGGGGTGTTATCGGTTCGGTTAACTGAATCGTGCACTGAATTTCCAACTAGAACTAATAGATTCAGGGAAATTAAAAACCGATTCTGAACCATTTAAACTGGTTAACCGGTATATCTATTAATTAACCGTCGGTTTTCGATTAACTGCACTTTATTATATAAAAGAAAATCAATTTAAATACGTTATTCTTCATATATCAAATAACAATGCAACATATTAATATACTTTTTAACTCAAACCAAATCAAAGGATGGATGCAGATAGTATTATCGACAATATAGAGTCTTGGTGAGAAGCCTTGGTGAAAGGATCTAGGGACCGATGAACTCGTATGCGACATCAACGTGAGCGTCTGCAGCGTTGACGTCAACTTAGACTGTCAACTTGGCATGGCAGGTCAGCGACGTCCCTCTCCAAGCTCCAAAGCGAGAAGGTGATGTTGATTGCGGTCTGGCAAGGGCAAGTGAAAAGTGGGAACTATAAAGGGAAATGGGGATTGGGGCTAGACATGCGTGAGAGGAGTATAGAGAATTAGGATTAGTCAATTAGGGTCTTAGAGAGACTAGGTGAGTAAGTTAGATTTAGAATTAGCAGCTTACTTAGTAGTCTGGTTCAGTTCGGGTTCAATAGAATTAGGAATTACCAAATTTGAGTAAAATATTAAAATTTTTATATAATATTTAATATATGATCGGTTCGGGCGGTTAATCGCCGGTTCAACCAACTTCCAAACCGTAATCGAACCAAAACCTGAACCATATGAAAAAGAACCAACCACTCAAAGAACCAATCAGTTTTGTTAACCGCAAAACCGGTTCAGTTCGGTCGGTTACCCATGGTTTAGCGATTTGACAGTTTTTTTGGACACCCCTAGCGTTAGATTACAAACATGATACGGTGTACATTTATTGTTTTATGAAAAAAATGGTGGAGATTTGCCCCATCTAATTGTATAAATCTTGACAAATGACGACATTAACTTTAAAAGACATTATGTCCACTTGTTCTAAACCATGTGACACACTATATCAACTAGGTGATGGGTATTAGAAAGCTCACTCACCCAATTAAGAATATAGTAAACTCGAAAAAACCATCACTCATTTTATCAAGATTGTTAGGATCATCACTCATTTATCAAGATTGTTAGGATCGAAATCCTACCTAGGAACAATAAAGACTTTGTAGGATCGGATTGTAAAATCGTAAGATCCTACCAAATCACTTAAAATATATAATTTTTTAAAATATATTTATCTAATTAGACTTAAGAGTATGATAAATATTCTAATAAGTAATAAGTAATAAAAAAATAAATATATATCTATCTAGTATTTTAAATATATATATCTCCAACATTTTATACTATTATTCAGATTTATTAGTTGCATAGTATAAAACTATGAAATTGAATATTTATAAGGTGATGATGTCGGAGACAAGTTAATAAAAGATAGATACAACAAAGGTGTACAATGAAACTAGAAACAACAAAGACATGTAGTGAAATGAAGATAACAAGATAAAAATATAGAAAATGAAGAAGATAAAGATATACACGATAATAAAAATGACTGACAAATATTACAAAGTTGATTCTAATAAATAGTTGAAGTACGCAAATATAATTGTAGTCTTGTAAATTATAACGAGCTTAAATTAATGAATGTTATTCAAAGAAATTGCATCACACATCAATTAAAGGCTATTAGTTATTGATCTTTAGTATAATATGAACTTATTTTACCTATTAACTTAGGATCGAGTAGGATCGGTGGAATCATAAGATCTTACACGATCCTAAGACCCGGATCGTGGGATCATAAGATCCTACAATATTTTAGATCCTACATTCATTCCGAAACGGTTTAAATCTTAGATCCTAAGACCCGAAACGCATTTTTGACAACATTGCACTTCATATTCAAGCACCATAGTTCACCTATTAAAGAATACACACCTCATACTTTTGATATTAAACATAGTTCACAATATCAATACTCAAAGTAGTATCGGTTGATGAAAAGTGAAAGACATAAGCCATATTAGTGGATTAGATCATAGGGTTCAAGAGAGGTAAAATAATTTAAAATCTTCAATAAATGGAGAAAAGCAAGGTATAAAGTAAAGCCGTGTTTAGGATTTAATTTCTTAAGTAACATGCAAGGAATGGATTAAAATTAAGTTGATATATATAACCAACTAATTATTATATCTTGTTACTTATAGTCAACATTATCCCATAAAAAATTACAATATCATACATTTTCTTGTGATTGTATTACATTGAATATTTAACATATTTTATCCCAAAATTATTTTAAACATTTCTAAATGTTAAATCAATTAAATTAATTTGAAATATTTTTATTTATTTGAATAATTTAACCAATTTTATAGATACTAATTTTTAAAAAATATAATATTTTTGCCCGAATATAAAATATATAGCCATAAAAAAATTTGTTCCAAATACATATTATATAGTTATAAAATTTTTTATATCAAATATATATTTCTAATTTTTTTTATTATTTTATGAGAATAATTGAAAATTTTGGTGTTGCCGTGTTGGTTAATTCTAATTGGTAAATGCTCCCATATGAAGCCTGTCCCATATTCATTATTTATGTTATATATCATTTCAACAATGTTTGAAGACTTTAGCGGGTACAAGTTGTTCATTCCAATTAGAGTTTACCAAACCACATAAATCAATGTTAAAAGGACAGATGGACAAAAAAAGATAATTGTATAACTTACTTTATAATTTAATTTTATGTTCTCTAGCAAAGTAATTATTAGGTCTCTAGTGGAGTAATTATTAGGTCATGGGTTATTGGGTAGCATTTAACTTTATGGTTATAATGTTCTTGCACAAGACTATTTGTAGGCTTGTTAAGTGTTCATAAGGGATATTATGTGTTGATTTTTGAAAATTATTTCTCATAGTCTCTCATTCATATGTAATCCCCTTGAAGACAAGATTCTCTCCCTCTCCCCCACTTAATGGGTCTGGGTGTCAATTCTATGTTGGATTAGTAATCGTTTTCGCCAGCAATACTGACCTTGTCCTCAATCTGATCGAATGTTGCATGCACATCCCGAATTAACCTAGTTTAGAAGTTTAGATGATAGGTATAACATTAAACCTTAAAGATTAACTTATAAATAGCATTTCAAGGTCAAAGGAGTACGCAGAGAAATAAAAGACATCAGTTTCATTGCAATTTCACTAGACGTGGGATTAAAAAGAAAAATATGCTAAAGATGGAAGCGCATGAAGCACGACAGACCTTTGCTCTTTTTTCGTTGGAAATCTACCAACTTTCCTTGTTCAGATGAAGCAATCTCACGAGCCTAGTTCACAAACAACAAATAAAAAAAGCAAAAACAAATCATCAAATAGGAAATCCATCAAAACTATTTTACAGTTTACTAACAAAAATTGAACTGACTATCAACTCTGGCAATAATTTAAAGCAAATTTATCATGTGTAGTTCTCAACTGATAGTTCTCATTAAATAGCAAGCAAACCCTAGATTAAGCCACAGTACCCTGATTGAAACTCGTAAGGACAGAAAAAATATTAAAAACAGTTCTCTAGCGATACTAACAACAGCAGATGAATATAGAAATCAAGCATGTATTTATCAATGACGAAGACAGAATTACATACTGAAGATATGTTGAATCAAAACATATAAGAATTCACGTTATTCAGCTGAATATTTGATTGAAATCCCAACAATAAAAAATGCATCACCTTAAATAAGAGTTAGGAGAATGAAGTAGCAATCAAGAGGAGGAAAAGGATATCTAAATGAATTTAAAAAGGAAACTAAATTACAAAGCATCATATAAAGTTTGCCATCAGGCACTAGCCATATCATTTTAGACTCAAAATTACCATGGATTGCAACACAAATGGATTATGTTGAAGCCTGTGTGGAGCAAGGTTCTCGGTCCGACCGGTTGTGCCCGTTGCCGGCCGGACTGTACATACAAGTGGAACTGGACGAAGCAACAGGAGGAAGAAAAAAGATAATAAGAAAAGAAGAGGAAGAAGAGGATGAGCTGCCCGCTGCCACCGCACACATCCGCCACGCCACTGCTCCTCTTTTCCTTCCTTTTCCTCTTCTCTCCTTCTTCCTCTCCTTCCTCTCCTCTTCTCCTTCTCCTTTCTTCTCCCTCCCGCAAGCTCACTTGCTCTCATTCCGTTGGTTCAACAAACTGGCGAAATAGAACCTTGCTGTGGAAACTTAAATGGGTAAATGAAGAATGTTCTACCCATACTTATCATAGAATAAGCTTAGTGACCAACCTTACCACTCTGCAATAGCAACAGCATCCTGGCCAACCAGGCAGGAAGCTATTGCTTGGTGCCAGTTACCAAGACTTAAGAAAAAGAGAGTGACAAGAAGTATCAATAATGAATAATGAAAGAGAGAAAGAGAAGTGTGTAGGAGGGAAGGAAAAATGAGATATTTTGCTGGAATATATTTTCAATGTTTTTATCTTGAACCCATTACCCTTAATGCTATCAATTACTAAACATTATAGTAATATAGCAAAAACAATATCTGGTTCCTCAAAAAGTGATTCAAAGTTTAGGGAATTTGTCCTATTTGAAACTAAAGGAAGTTTAGCATGTGTTCGAATAAACAAGCTAGCTAGCATGTATTGAACAAACAGTTTAAACAGATTCAGATTTACATACCTTGTATTCATCAATAGCATCCTGAGCAAATGCAATATCAGTATCTTTTTCCCTGCAGTAAGACAGTGGCACCACTGTGATTAATGAACATCTGCAAGAAAACAGTTCATAAAGAAAATGTCTATTCGTAGTTCATAGAGAAAATCTCAAGGAAAAAAGAACCAAAAAACAGTTCTCTCCTATAACTTCAGAACTCAAATACATCTCATGGACTCATGGTACAGCTAGATGTTGTAACAAGCACGCAGCAAGGCATAAATACCATTGAATCTCTTTAGCAAGAATAGTTACCATGCAGAATCTGCAGATTACACCTATTATACCCCTAAGAGCTATGCCATGAAATAGAAATGCATTAAATTCTTAAAGAAATATCCAAACCATTGCTTAATTTTATGAAGCACACCTAGAATAGCAACAAAAAACAAGAACCAAAGTTACATGTATAATTACAGATTCTCTAAAACAGAGTCGTTCGTATATATAGAATTAGCTACCAAACTTCTCCGCAAATACCATAACTGGATAGATAGACCAGTTAATGTAATAATCAAAACAAAAGTTCATCTATAAGTGAACAATGATTCAAGTTTTAAAGAAATATTTTGGACTAACATCGCATATTCTGGACAACTAGATTAATTATGCTTTTTCAATTTAGATGCAGACCATTTAATGCATATTGTACAGTTATAAATCATATCTATATCCACAGCTATATAAAGGAATAATTTATACCATGTTGCCTCAGCATAAGAAAGCCCTTGCCATTTTACTAAAAATTCAGGTATCACATCGTCACCATCAATCTTGCTAATCCTATCAGCAAATATTCTTTCTACCTGATGATCAACAATCAGAAGCCAGAAGCATTATGAGCGTGAAAACAGCAAACAAACCAATAATGAACGACAAACATAAATGATGAAAACCTGGCTATACTGCTTGAGAAGGTCCAACTCCATTTCCTTACCAACATCATGAATTTCAATCTGTTTCAAAAAAAACTTTGTTACTTGTAATCAATGTGCATGAAACTGTTCGACCGGAAAGAAGCATTAAAATTGCAGAAAGTGTCATACAAACAAACATGCAATGTCCATATCAACGTAAACCAACACATTTTCAATGGTTAAATTAGAAGAAATGGGTAAAAAAATGCAGAAAACAAAATTTATAAGCATCACCAACAAATACATCAAAATGAGCATAATTGGCAAGGTCTCAAATCAGAGTATAAAAAACCATTTCAGTCTAAGCTAGGCCAATAGTACTTTGGGGACCAACACTATTAGTCACAATGTTCCTGATGTGCCGATGATAACCCATCAAACAGTTCATCCTGACAGATCAAAGCTTGATTTCATATTCCTCATTGTGCAGTCGTCATGCACATTACTAAAAGCAGTTCCTGAGATATTTAAGCTATTAACTGATGCCAGATAAAAAAAAAAGACTTCTAATTAAAAACTCCATAATTTACTATATCCTTTCAATGAGTTAAAAACATTAACACTTCACAGGAAGCAAAGATTTGCACACATCGTAATCATTGGTCATGATCATCAAGAGGTCACTCGTAATTTTTAACCAAATTTTAACTTCAATATCACTTATGTGATGGTTGCATTATTTTCACCATCATCTAGAAAGGAAATAAACCTACTAGTAACAGCATATAAATGTACTCAAAGGCCCATATCAAAAGAAGAAAAGCATTACATACATTGAACAAAATTAAGCACGTTGTTTAAGTGCACCTACAGAAGGAGATAGCAAATGATGTTTACGCAACAAAATCAATTCATATTTGCAAGTTATAAACAAACAAATGAAATGTGAACACTTTCATTAATTATTCTACTTGATTAATCAATCATAAAATGTCAGGTTATTAACTAGATAAGAGGCTCATAATGGTAAGATCTAAGAACTACTTTCCACCTACAAGTTCCTACTACAGTGATTAATTTCACCACTCGCAAGATCCCAGTACCTGATATTTTGATGGTCTCATGTTTTCCTGTTGATCAAAAAATCATTGTTTGAATATGGATTCTTATGTGCGGAATAGAGCCACAAGGGTAATTGGAGCACTGGAGGCTAGTAATTCACTAAAAGATTGCTTGTAGAAGGGATTCTTCAAATCAAGATATTTGCATTTGAGTGCCAGCAAAGTAACAAAGCTCAAGCCACTTGAAGCAATCTCAGTAGAAGATAAAAATACCCAGATAAAAATACCCAGGACCAGAGGCCACAATGTCTAATTATCATACAGAACTCACTGAGCCTGTATGATTTAGTCAATTTCATACACTACCAGTGTAAGATCAAAAAGAACTAGTTTGTCTTAATTTAACTGAAGAAAATTACCAGTTTTTTGTCAAATTCCAGTCAATGCAATAACAAAAAAAGAATGGTAGATGGAAGAAAAAGAATGTCTAGGAAAAAACAATAAGAAAGAGCAAAGACCCAACAATTAGACCATAAAATAAGTGATGCTGCTGCAAAGCCTTCTCTAATCACAATTTTACAGCCACCATTGTATTTGTACTCTACCTTTTGTCATTCAATATTCTACAGAGGAAACGAAACAAAAGATGAAAGGAGACAACAGAGAAAATTAATTAATCTCTTAAGAAAATACAATGCTTTAACAAGAAATAAGAGGTCATTGATTTGGATTTATTTTAAGATCTTGTAGGCTCACAATCAATTGTTCCTTTTTCAGTTGTAGTTATATTTACCTAGGCATGAAGATTAGGGAGAAAACCACATGTTTACCTTACACCATAACCTTACTGAGTATGATTCCTAAAATGCTAGTCAAATTTATCATGAAAATCAAATAGGGAACTTTTAAGAATTTTCATGGTTTATTTACCAATCAGAAAACCAACTGCCTTTCCTAAACAATTCAAATGTAGCTATCATGAGAATAAAATTATACATCGTAGGCATCTTAGTAAGATTTAGCCATTCTCCTCCCATGATAATCTCATAGTAAGAGTTTAACAAGGGCATGAACATAGAAACATTTGATCATTGACTCTCTGGTTAATTCCTTAAACACACTATTTAATGTAATACTGTCCTTATCTATCTTGTATTGCGGTAGTTTTGATTATTCTTCAGATTTCCTATACCACTCAAGTAACAAATAAAGTTCAGCAAAGTCTTAACCCAGTTCTAGAAACAAGAAAGAGAAGCAAAGCTTGTAAAACTTCTTGTGTTGTTTAACACGCTCAAAAAGTGTCCATATCTAGTAAATGTATAGTTAAAAAGAAAAGTACCAATCAACCACGAAATGGAGACCATCAAATTTTGAATTTAGAATACCAACTTGTTCAAAATTTTCTTAGCCAATTTGAACCAGAATGATCTCAATTGGCGCACAAGCCCACGAACCAAAAGTTAGTCAGGTAAATTTTCTACTTATGAATTGATTAAGCAGTTGCTTTTAACACAAATAGTAGTGCTTCGAAGTTCTACCTACCTAGTTGATAGAAAGTTTGGGTACTGGTCCAAGATTAAAAATGTTGCTATATGCAACTAACACAAGCAACATAAGAAATATATTCTACCTAGTTGTGCGGGTAAAAAATAAAAAGAAAATTAAATTAACAAAATTTTAGTGAACAAGTTTTTAAGAAGCAATACTCAGGTAAATTATCACCTCCTCACGTGACAAGGCCATTTTATGTCTTCTTTCTTCAGTTGTCCTTTTGATGTAGTTTAGTACCTTCTTGAATCCACTAAGCTGATAAATCAAGTAGCATTATGTGGGTCATAAAGAGATAATAGAGGGTACAAGGAGATGATAAGTAGATAATTTGCTCAATGCAAGATGGAATATAGAGCAATTTGTAAACCTTACGTTTTGGAGATCAGTAAAAGGTTTCCATTCACAATGAAGATATGATTGTCCTTTCCATTTTATATAAAATTCAAAATCCTCCCACGCAGGCTCAGAGTCTGAAGCACTGCTGACCACAAAAGGTTGAATTGATCTATTGTTCCTTATGGCATCTTCAGATATACCTTTGGGCTGGTGCCAAAGAACCTTTTCAATAGAATCACCATCATCATCCTCCACATCCTCCTAATTAAAAAGAGTAAGTTAATTGCAAACCTAAAAAAGTTAAACATGAGAAAATTGTGGAAATTGAATTAATAATGATGCAAAAAACATTCATATAAGAATTTCTATCCAACCATGGTAAGAAAGAGATTTCATCAATGTTCCATATTTTAACAGGTGAAGATTTAAACCTCTCAGACAAACTTTTAAAATCCAAGAAGAAAAAATTCATGACCATGAGTTCATAGTCTAAGATTGCCACAGCATAATTATTTTCAACAAAAAGGTTAACAAGTAAATGTCTATAAGAAAATAAAACCTTTTGGGATTTGTTCTGTTTCTCCCCATCAATATCCTCGCTCTCTTCACTTTCAGCATAAGAAACCTTTTTGACAACCCTACCTGATGTGCGAAGCTCACTGCTATTGAAGTTGGCTGTTGTAGCCATGAAAGAATGGCCTCCACCAACCTTACATGACTTAGATGTTTTCCTAGCTTTATTATTGAAGTGTTGATCACTATCTTGTTCTGAATCTTTCCCTGATGAAAATTCATCATCTGACCAAGTTGGCCCTCTCTTTCGGCGTATGTTTAGAGATGATTTTGCTTCTTTCCGTTTTGAACTCTGCCCAACTTTTCGAGGCATTCTTCTTCGATTTTCAACAAATTCAATGTCATCATCATCTTCGTCTTCATCTGAGAGTTCAATGTCATCTTCGTTTTCTTCATCAAAATCATCACTATCTGATGTTTTGTTCTGCAACTGTACATGGTTAAGCATATAGCCAAACAAAGTTAGAAAATACAAATTAAGTTAATCAAACAGCTTTGAGATAGAATATACAGAAAGAACTCATGTGAATGAGAAGTGCAAGGCTTATAAAGAACACAAGGAAACCTTGGCCAAATTTTTTGAAAGAAAAGATTAATCATGACAAAAGAAACTTAAAGCTAATTCTAAAGTTAATACCGACACCAAAAACAAATTTTTACTAATATAATCAAAATAAACTTACAGCCTGGTCAAATTAGGCCTCCAAGGACTACTAAAAAAAGATATACAGAAATGAGAAAATCCTCAGCAAGAAATAGAACCACAGCTATCAACTCCTCAACCACGAATTGATTTATCAAAATATATATATATAAGAGACATCATTTATATTCTTATCATTGAGGGTTACATAGAAAATAGAAGGGAAGAATAGAAAGAGGAGAAACAGAAACAATATTCAATTACACACCATTCAAACTTACATGATCATATACATACATACATAGAAATAAATATATAAATATATGTATGATACATACATACTATATATATATATATATATATATATATATATATATATATATATATTGCATATATGTCCATACACATACATATATGCTTACTTATATATATACCCAGAAGTAGTGCGAGGAAAAACGGTGATAGTAACTCAGGACGAATCCTCATAAAGACACTTGTAAAAAAATCTAGATTGAACCTGAGGAAAAAAAACTGACAGTAACTCGGGACAAAACCTCATAAAGACACTTGTAAAAAGACTAGACTGAACATCTCTAGATAATAACAAAAAGCATTCAGAAGAATGCATTGGCACTAATTGAGATTGAGAGGTCTAGATTTATCGAATGAATGGATGTCATTCTTGAATTATGCCCCTTATGTTGTAAAAGTATGATGACGATTAGGTAATTTTCAAAGCTGATATGGAGCTTTCTGATAAAAAGTAATTTCCAGGATACATTATAATGCATGATCTAAACTTAAACACCAAGTACAATTAGCAACTCGGAACAATAAGTAAAATCAAGAAGTGATAGTAAGAAGCTTCCATTTTGATGAGTTGGTGGGTTCCTACTCACAAATTACCACATCAGCCTTCTATTGAAGACAATTTGGTACACCTGTTGTTTATTCTTGTTCTATGTGATACTTGTCAACATATGTTAGTTGTGTTATTGTAATGGTTATGTATTAGTTGAAAATTTATATGCTAGAGGATAATTATGTGATAATTATAAGTTATACGTTAATGAATATAAACCAAAAGCTTCTAGTTATGGGGTACAGAACATGATCAACTTCCACAATGTTATGTTTGTGATAATTGTAAGTATCTTTTTGTATTTCTAAAGAATTTCACAATCTTCTCTTTGTAACGCGAGCTCTTGCCAATAAAGACCAAGAGAAGAATAAGCAATTGGAGAGCAAAATTGGTGCTTCATATTCTTCATAGATCTTATTATTATCCAACTGCGGCCACAAAATGAATCACTAACACAAGGTTCAAAAATACCTGGATGATACATCATCTCCAAGTCATGAGTTATGATCCCATGTTGTCATTAATGATGTGAAAAGCATAAAAGTTTGAAGTGATGACCTACTGACCTCTAACAAAGCAATTATTCCCATCATCGCAGGTTCATTGCAAAGGAGAATTGAGGTACATCTCGGCTCTCCTAATTAGTGTTGTATTCCAAACTTGATTTTCCACAGCATGATGAAGTCAACAACCTTATTGACCAGAGAAGTCAATGAGACAAGTTTTCAGCACCAAGAATTTCGTGATATATAGAAGGTAAGACTTGCAGCATTCCCACAAAGAGGATGCATTTTTTAAAATTGAAGCTGATTAGCCTAACCTTATACCGGATGAATTCAAAGAGCAAGGTAACTCTCAAAATTATGCTAGACAAATTCACTTAAGATATTGAGACTTCATCGGTGGATAGATGACAAGTTTACAAGTGGAGTTCAAGGTACATCAGTCAATGAACTTGACTTTGACTAAGGCAACATAGCGGGGGTCAAACCTAACAAGTCATATTTGTCCACCAAGCAGGAGGCCTCTATAGATGCCCCTTTTATCAAGCTGCTGTGACATATAGAAATGGATGAAACCATGCAAAAGTACTTTGCTTCAATTGCACCAAACCTCTCTATGAGGCATTGCTATGCACTTAAATACTAACTGCATGGTGTCGAGAAGGATAATCTTGACCAGGACTTATAAAACCGTTCCTTAAATATGTGGATTGAAATTGGATAAAATCAATACAATCTAATACATACTGTCCCAGGAGTAGAAATTATACTCAGTGCATCGGTATATATAAATTATATAATAACTAATATGGCACCAGCTTAGTCCATGTACTGGTACTGTAGCAGACCAATATGTTTCAATAGGTAGGAGCAATCCGAACCAATTTTAAAAACTTTCTTCAACTTACATGCTTATGGATGGATAAGCATGTTCTCGAGAATGAGATGATGTTGTGTGTGTGGTACATGTCAATGGTTGGTCGTTGTGTGTTCACAAATGGCTATGCATTAGTGGATTGGTTGAGTAAAGATGATAGTTATAACTTATATGTTAACAAAAAGATTATATGTTACTAGTAAGTTCCATGTTAATGAAGGTGTTAGTGGATGTAAACAAAAAAAAAAGGATATAAAGGGCATCACATGAATGAAAATTATCACTAATTTCATCCAAAAGAATTAAGTGTTTATAAAAATTTGTGAAAGTTAGCGCCACCATAGGTAGAAAGAAGAAAAAATTGAAGATCAGAATTTGTGTACAAGATCTTTTTCCTCTAGATCTTCCTCTAGTTCATTTTGGGAGGTTGATTGGTCAAAACCTTGAGGATTGGGCAATGGTTTCCTCTAGATCTTCCTCTAGAATTTGTGTACACAAGTTAGTGCCACCATAGGTTGATTGGGCAGTGGTTCCTCCTCCTTCTTCCTCCTCTTCTTCCTCTTCTTCTTCTTTCTTCTTTTTTCGTCCATTGCTCCGGTTCCACCGGGTTTTCATCATGTGCAACCGATATGTACCGATCCAACTACCAACCAACACAATGGGTCGGACCAAATTTCCAAACCTTACCTTGGATGCATGGGTTAAATTTGCAAATCTTGTTGATTTTCAAACTCTCCAAACTCAACAAAAAGGACCATACTTGTAAAAATAATATAATATATGTGACAAATATGATAGGGCATCATATGTGGCAGATGAACACTCGTGTTATATCTTATATTTTATTCTATTTATTTAATTGATTTTAGGGGCGACTAATCACCAAACCCTTCATAACTAGGAAAAGTAACATAATATAAGTGACAAACATGATGGGGAAATATATTTGGCGCACAAGCCCACATACCAGTCCTTGTACTGATTCTGAATTTTACACTATTTATTTAATTAATTCAAAGGATGCCAAATTGTTTGCAGGAAATTCAATTTCTGCCCCAATATTAACGTTAAGTAATTAATCTTGACAATTCAACCCTTAGTTAAGTCAAACCAATTGGCTTAACAGTGTTGTGATTATGAGGTTATTGGGGCAACATAATTTTCCTCTTCCTCTCTTTTATTCTATGGCTGAGGATGGGTCCAACAATTTTGGGAGGGGAATGACTTCTTTGGAGGTAGACATATTTTGGATGTGGAAATCTTATCTCCTCGTCTCTTGGTTATCATTTCTTTCATTCATGGTGAACTGTTATTCCCCCCTTGGTATAGATTGGGTGGATTCAATAAGGTTTCTATGATTAGGCTTTGGCATCAAGCGAAAGACTTCTAGCCCAAGTGTTTAACCTAGGATTTCAATTATTCTAGAGTACAGTTCAGGATTTTAGCTAAACCTAAGGTTGGGATCCCATAGTTGCTTGATATCCAAGTAGAGGAGAATTATACCCCCCCCCCCCCCCCCCAAGCTTGAAATTTAGGGTCAAGCAAAAAAGTTTAAATATTGGTACAAGTCGCAATGCAGATTTATATGAATAAATACTTAACATACCATATTGATTTTGTAACAATTGCATATTATATTATTTTGTGTATCAATGAAGACCGAGAGTACCAATACACAGTGGCCACAGCACCATTAAGCTATCACATTGAAACATACATTGCACTCAGCATGCAATTGTTAACTATATGCCCTTGGTTTTTAACCATTTAGCTAGGGTTACTTTTGGCGGTATTTAAGGTCTTATGGTCTACGGAAAGCTAAATGGATGATGTAATGCCTCTTGTTTTATTACTAGAGTTTAGGTTTCAACTAACTTGATTACAATCTATCTAGGATTTTGACTGGGTGAATAGGAAAGGATTCATCAAGGTTGCGACTAGATAATAGGGATGGGGATAGCCATGATTCTAGATGGTGAAGGTTTTGATTAGGCAATAAACAAATCATGTACATACTGCAAGTTCTTATTCTTTAATGGCTCCATTAATTAGGATAATTTCGAATCTTTTCTTCTTATTCTTGGTTTAACTATCATTTGCAATTAATTTGGCAATTTTTATATCCTCGAGTTGAGCATCTCAACTTATTCATATCTATTGTATAGAAGATAATGTAGACAACTGTTATGCAATGACAGATTGCCAATTACTAGAATACCAATACCAGAAAGATTGATACACCATATTCCCCATGGAGCATAGAATATCCATCCAACATCCAAAGACTAATCATATTAATAAGATAAAAGACAAGAATGTAACCTTGCTTTTTCTTCCCTTGCCTGTTTCACTAGACTCTGGCTCAAAATCCACATCATCTGGATCATCTTCTGCAATAACATAGATACCAAGGTCAAAGTACTTCATGAAAAGGATGTCCAGACGTCTTTGAGATAACAGAAATCAATTATACAGAAATGACATGGAGAAAGACATGAATTTAACCTTCTTCCTCGTCATCTTCATCATAATCCCCATCGTCATCATCATATTCTCCATTCTTTATCACTTTGGAACCCTTTTGAATGTTCTTGTTAGCAGATAGTGGTTTTGCTGGCAACCTAGAAGCAGAAGTGTTGGGATGGTTCTGTCCACTGCCAAGAACAGAATCACTTTGATCTTCACCATCCTGCTCATAGTAATCATCCGAAAGCATTTCATCTGCTGGTAAATCCATTTGTCCTCTTTGAGACAGTCTCCTGTCTTTCTGACCATGTGAATTTTCGGATGAATTACCTTCAGATTCATAATGGCCTGCATCATTACTATTATATCCTGCATCCCTATACTCAGACATTGGTTGACAATCCTTCCAAAATTTTGAGCCCCATTCACCATGAGGAGCTGCTCTTTTTCCAAATTTCTCACTTACAATTCCTTCAGAATCGTCGCTCTCTTGTCTATGAGCATCAAAATTCTCACTATGGTTAGCATCTTCAGCATTCATGTTAATGTCCTTGTACTTATCATTTATATTAACATTTCTATTTCCCAAGGAATTGTAGTCACCCGAAGTTGCATCCTCCTCTGCATTAGAATTGAGGTCATGTCCAGAGTTTACTTTGTCATTATAGTTCCTGAAGAATGCCATTCACCTTAACATAGAGTAGCTTCCCTGCAAACCCGTTCACTGTAAGAACAAGGGCAAAAAGAGGGTTCTTTATTTACTTCAGAATATTAGCTACTCTAAAAACATGAAGCTCTATGTTTTCTATAGAAAATTGTATCGAAAATAAACATAAAATCTCCTACACCAATCCGTGATATCATGCAAGCTCATAGGAAAAGCTATACAAAATCGTTGAGGAATATAAGCCGGGCAAAAATAAAAAAAAGCTGAATCGCAGTCTCAAATTGAAACGACCATAGAAGAACCATTTGCGAAAAGCAAAAGAAAACAGAACTTATGTCCGGACTCAATTAAGTTGTGCAACAAATTGAGCAAGCAAGTTGCAGGAGCATTAAGCGACAACTAAGAAATAGAGAGATCGGGACTCAAACAAATCCAGAAACGTTAACGCGAGCTCAAACCCTTCAGCACCCATCGAACTCCAAACATCCGAATCCAACCCACGAGATAATGGATCGGATAATCGACGTCAAGGAAACCACGTAACCAATCTCCAAAACCCCCCATCGAAAACCTAGATACAAGATTGACGACGGGAACAAATCGGGCTTGGAAAGGAAGCAGCAGGAGAAGCCAAAAAAACAAAGAAACTAAGAGCGTGTCGGGTTTAGCGCACGAGAGACCCACCTCGCTGCCCGGAGATATGAGATCGGCGTTGTTCAGTGAGAGAAGGGTATTTATCGATAGCAGCAACCGGCGGCGCAGGATAGGTTGCAGCGCCAGGTGGTCAGGCGGTCGAGCTGGGCCGAGGAGATAGAGATGAGCAAAGATTTTTACCCCCAAATTACTCGATTTAAAAAAAAAGCAATCGTAATCGTTTTCTCCCAGGAGAAGGGAACAGGGATGGGGCGGACGAGAAGGGAAATGGCTACGGCAGGCGGTGGTGCCGGGAATTGGTTTCGGGTTTCGGCGATATATTGGCCGATTTGGGGCGGCGGTGGGAGGTTTGGCTTCGCGGTCGGACGCTGCCAACACGAGACACAGAGGAAAAGGGGCGAGAGATGATTATAAGATTGAGATTTGAGAATAGGCTACCTCTCTTTCTTACGTTGTTTTTTTCCTCTCTTTTATTGCTCTCATTCGTGGTAAATTGCGTAAAAGCCCTCCCAATACCCCGATAATTATTCGGTAGCAGTTTGCCAAGTGTATCTAGTTCATTAAGAATGACTTTCTAGAGGGACGTACGTGAATAAAAGAGGCCACCACGTAAACAAACATACATTTGCTATCTGGCCCAAATGGATTTGCAAATTACTTCCTCTATCTTTTTAATTTTAGGCAAATTTAGAAATATTAGCAATTTAAAATAAACAAAATTTTAGGATATAATATATCTTTTTATTATTGTCACAGTATATTTAATAATGCTATTTTTCAAAAAAATACTTTCGAATTATGATTTTTTATTTATTTTTTAAAAACATTTTAAATATTATTAAATATTTTACAACACTAATAATCAATATTTTCGTTATATGACCCTCAACTTAAATTAACATGGAAAAAAAAAGACCCTTCATTTCAATTAAAAGAAGGGTCCCTCGTCTTATTTTCACGCATCTTAAAGATAGGGTATACACATGAATCTCGAAGTAGCCCTAAAGTAGAATCCAAGCAATAAAGTAAAATCTAGATAATTTTCGTAAAATTTATATACAATAAAATAGAATTTAGGCAAATTTTGTAGAATATATATATAATAAAGTAGAATGTAAGACAATTTCATAGAGTCTGTATATAATAAAATAGAATTCATGCAAATTTTATATAATCTATATATATAATAAAGTAGAATCTAAATAAATTTTATAGAATCTATCCACATTGCTTTAGTTCTTTAGAGGGCGTATAAATAGTTTAGGATAATATACTTGTTAACAAATGTGGAAGTTTGCAATTTTTTATTTTGAATTTTAGTTTATTATATACATACTACTTTATTATATACATATTCTACAAAATTTGCCTTCATTCTATTTTACTGATTCTACAAAATTTACTTAGATTATATTTTATTTTATATCTAAATTCTACAAAATTTACTTGAATTCTACTTTATTATATATATATTCTACTTTAGGGCTATTTTGAGATTCGTATATATATTCTATCTTTAAAATGCGTGAAAATAAGATATGAGAAACTTCTTTCGATTAAAATGAAGGATGCCTCCGTAGGCTTTTTTTTTTTTCCATTTAACAACGTCATGCAAGAATATCTTACGTGCATATGTCTTATAATGACTTTAAAAACTTTTGCTCCTAAGAAACCAATTTATTAGTAATTTAAAGAGAAAACCGATTGTATTTTTTATTTAAAGGGAAAACCAATTATAATTTTTGTTCCAATGAGCAAGCATCTCACTTGTTAATAAGTCATATCTTCATTATTTAATTTAACAGATGTAAAAAAAAACAATTATAATTTTTATCAGCCTATATAACATTTTTATACTAAGATATAAAAATATCTTATTATTTAAAAAAATCTTAACTTTATAAAGTTTTTAAATGTTTATATGCATATTCGAATATCTTAGAAGAAATTTTAAAATAAAATTATATATGTAAGTCCATGAAAAAATTTTCAAAATAGAATACGATCGCAACAGGATATCCCCATCTGCCGAACACGCATCTTAAAGCATCCCTATTATACAATATCATAAAATTTATACGATAAATAATAATAGATATTATACAATAACTCGTTAGTGTTATATGTTATATAACACTAACAAGTAGTTATCGTATAATACCCGATATCGTATAACACTAATGAATTATCATATAATACTCGATATTATATAAATCTTATGTTATCGTATAATATGGATACTTTAAGATGTGTGCTCGGTAGATGGGTATCTGACTAACCCTATTCCAAAAAAATTTTCTAAGTCCATTTACGAATAGCTAATTGCTATATTAAAAATACCTCAAAAAAAGGAAAATATATTATATATTAAATTTACTTGAACCATAAGTAACCATTTAACATATTTATATTTATACGATATGAACCTTGATAGAAAAAATAAATTATATTTAAAATAATTTACAAGATCTAAATATATCTTACAACAGGAAAAGAACATCCTATACTATCCAAAGTAATATATATTTATTAAAAAACCCCTTTTAAAGCTTCATCATCACATTATAGAATAATTGAAAATAAAGGACACCTCATTTCACGAAAAGGAATATTTGGCATATTTAAACTAAAAATATGGCTGCACAAGTGTAACTCACACGTTCATCTTATAAAATATGAGGAAAAAAATCAAATATTATTTTATATCCTTAATAATTTTTAATTTAATCTATGAAAAAAAATTAATTTAATAAATAAAAATATGTTGACATATAATTAAAAACATTTGTATAGAAGTTAAAAACATCCCATAAACATTCGTATAGAAATTGAAAACATCTCATTTTTTTTCACATTAGTGACCCACACATGGTTTTTGCCAAGGGTAGGATGATAACACAACAATATATGATATCTAATTTCATGCTATACAACGAGGCATTGAGTTAGGATCATGTGCAATATATCAATAAATCATCATACGCTAATGCAATTGTTATCATTAATTTGATGGTTTTGTCTTCCCAATGGTAGTGATTTCTATATATAGACAACATTTGGTTACTACCTTACATTGCTGCTAAAGGACTTGTCTTCATCCTTTCTTCACCTTCCTCAATAGCATTGTGTATCTTAGGTACTTATCATTTGTTAGCTTCCCATTTTTAGTCATAATATGTCTATTTTCTTTAAATAATGGTAGAGGATAGAGCTTTAGGTCATAAATCCTTTTAGAATAAAATGCTTTATTTGCTTAAGGATAACTTCCTATAACTATGGAGTTTTTGTTGTACTTCAATATAATGAGAATGGTTTTGTAATTCAAGGTACACCTATTCATCTAGGAGTTCATAGTGTGATCAAGCTTTCATTTATGATGGATCACTTTGAATTCTTAAGGGGGTGATGAGTAACTTGCTTTGGCTATCCAATTTGCACAAGTTAAAGTAGCTAGTGAGAACCTTCACTAGCTTGAATCATTGAAAGACTACAAACATCTACCTCTAAGCTCAAATGATCTATAAAGTTTCTAGATTTCTTTAGTTGCACAAGGGTTGACATTGTTTGATTTTTGTTTATTGGAAACACCAATTTGCTAGCTGGTGTCCCTTGGATGCAATAAATGCTTGATAGGTTAAGTCATGTTTCACTAAGGTAGTGGAGCTAATAAGAACAAGCAATTAGAGGCCATAAAAGTTGTGTCCAATGAGTCAAATCTGAGTGATATATAGTTGGTGATTGTTTAGGTTGTTCATAGCTCGGAGTGGGAGATCCTTTGTGAATGATAACAATATCATGATTATAGTATATTGCCCTTTGATATTGCATCCTTTGTTCATAAAAGAACTCTAATAATCTTCTTTATGTTAATTAAGAATAGTGTCTCGAGGGGAAGCTCAAGAGATGTCTTGAGTTGTGCTAATGCAATCAACCGTAGTCTAATGGTGGTTGTTATGATGCTTGCATGGAGTGAGCTACAATGAAAGTGTCATTTTCTTACTCTCATGGTAAACAACTAGAGGAGCACTCACGTCACTCTTCTACCTATGCTTGTAGCTTAGACATGGATGGGGAATTCAACTATTCAACTATTATTGCCACACTAGCTCTCATTCATTTAAATATTTCAAGCGGCTATCTGTTGCTTTAAAACCTCATCAACCATGTTCTAGAGGCTAAGATCACTAATATTGCTAAGTGCCCCATGGAGATGTAGGCATTAAAGGGAAGGCCAACGTAATACCTTCACTACAATGTTGAGCATTTATACCTTTTAGGTTATGGTCATATTGACTAGCCTTCAAGCTTCTTCATTCTTTGACATACAACAATTTAGAGAACAAGCTTTGTACTTCATTCTTAGAAAATATCAATCAAATGAAGCAACTAGTTTTGTATTCATTCAGTGGCCTAGTAAACATTGTCTTCTAGGCTTACACTACCTAGAGGTTGCTAAACAAATAGTCAACACAAGAGGCACAATATCATTATTGTCTTATAGCCCAAGAGGAGTTGGTGCCTAAGCTATCATATGAGCTTGTGGCATAGGTAGATTAGGTCAAGGATGAGAGTGTCAAGACACTCTTTTATACAACGAGGCCAAACATCTTAAGTTGCAAGTTTGTTGCCTTTATATCTCTTTAGAGTTTAGACCCTCTCATGTGGACATCTCCCTAGACTTTTAGGAATGGCTTGCTAATTGAGTGATAATCAGAATAGTCTAACTTGGACAAGGATAAAGACCAAAGTCATTGTTGTGATGTTGAGGTTAGGGATGATAAAAAAAAACCCAAACATGATCCTACCCAACCCAATTTGACTAGAAAAAACTTGAGTTGATCAAGTGTCTGGTCAAATTCAGTTAAAACCTAACTTATATAAGTCAAGTCGAGGTCAGATATAGAAATTTCAAAATCCACCATGAACTTTCACTCAATTTGACTTAATGGTTTATTAAAATATACTAGCCCTAGCCACATTCACCCCTCCCACTCGACTCCCTCACTTGCTTGCCCCTCCAGCTCACGCTTGCTGCTCCCCGCTCTCTTCTGTTTGCCCTTACTACTTGTCCTCACCCTTGTCTGTCGCCCCTCGCCACCTACCACCTCTCACTGTCAGCCGAGATTCCTCTCAAGGACTCAATCCCTCGTCGAGGTCGAGTATTGGTGTTGGGGTTTGGGCTTGGCAAAACCTGCCTATGCACCGACCCATTGTCATCCCTAATTGAGATGTCAAAGGTTGCAACTGTCCATGTGCTTATAGTTCCCCATGTCTTGGAGTTGCTACATCATGACCCAAGAGAATCAATAAACCTCCAAGAGGAGAAAGGTTTTGAGACTTTCCATTAAGTTATATATATTGGTATATTTCAACCAACTACACTATAAGCCCCTACATATCTCTCCATGCAATCCCTTTAGGAAGAGGAGACCTTTGCTTTATCTTCTTCTTATTCTTGGCCCCCAAGGGGTGGCAAGCCCTACTAAAGAAGCTAGGTGACTTTGGTCAACCAAGGCTTTAGTTTGAGAGTGACGACCAAACCAACCCAAACCACTTGTACTTCTATGCATTGGCAACCTATAGTCTTGTTATATAAGATGACTTTATTTGATTCAGTATTTCAATAAAACAAACAAGCCTACTAATTGCTTGGATAGTGGCCCTTCCACTCTAGTGTAGTTGACCCCACCTATTGACTCAAGGTTAGACCTCTCTAAGGACCTTTGTTGTGTTATTTTATAGAATGATTTTATTTATTTTGTGACATTAAAACAACATTCTTTGTACACTTAGGCTCATAAGTCATGGGGACTTAGGCTAGGGGTGAGCATAATTCAATGAATTAGATATTGTCAATTAATTTGATATATTTTTTTCATCATTCAATTTTTGTTAATAATAAAAAAAATTGAATTTGGTAATCTATCAAAATTATCAAATTTCTTGATTTGGTTTAGTAGATTCAATATTTTGTTTTAGTTCAATTTTTTTTTTCAATTCAATAATAATACACATACATATTTAATGATATACAAAATAGACTTGGTGCTATCAATAATCTTCTCATTCGATTTGGTAATGGTAATAAAAATTTTAATTCAGTAGTCACTGATTTGGTGATTACATAATGCTCACCCTAATTTAGGCACTTAACCACTTAGCCATCATAACTTATGATATGATGATATAAGTCTTGTTTCTCATGAATCCAAAGATTTAGAACTCAACTATTATTAATTGAAATAGTACAATCTTGATTGGACCACTAATAAGTTTGAGGACTTAAGCAATTTAAGCATTGTTGATCAAGAGAAGGTGAAATATGCCATATTACTCACAAGTCCAATGACATGATGCATGCCAATTGTTGGTTCAACGAGGGCATTCCACAAATTTTACCATGGCCCACAAATTTCATGTCATCCTTAAGTCTAAATTTCATGATCAACGGAGAAAGGGTGATCATGGCCATATCACCAACAAGTTGATTTGAGGCATATGGATTGATCAAGAGTAATGTACAATGCAATAATGAGTGCCAACATAAGGTGCAGGGATTGTAAATAGTATAACAAAAAAGAAATGTAAAAGCAAAAAAAAAAAAAAATCAAAATTGATACTAGTTGAGTAAAATCAATATAAGTATATACAAAAATATAAATAATTAAATTAGCATTTGATAGAAGTACTCAAATCAAGTGGGTGAGCCTTCTAAAGATTACATCATGTCAACGCACACCATTCATGTGAGGTAGTGATTGAAGAATACCATATGTTACATATTACACAAAAAAAAAGGTTGGAGTATGATTGGATTTATTTCATGAAACAACAAATAACAATCGATCCCAAGATAGGGAGCCAATCGCTTCTCCATGTTGTCGAGCAAAAGCCATGGGTTGGAGGAGATGGTCTTGGTGAGATTGGCACTTGTTAGGCCAACCTTGAAGTGGTAGAAGTCCAACTTGGGATTAAGGGTGCCATCGGGACTAGCAAAGGGAGGGGGGGGGGGGGGGGGGGAGGTGACAAGAGATGATGGTGGCGATGTTAGGGCATGGAGAACCTATAGTTGCAAAGGAGGGTGATGACAATGTCAGTGTTGTCGATGGTCTTAAGCTGGACCTTCTCGGGGTGGCCGATGCCGCTCTAGGAGAGAGGCTATAGGAGGTTTGTAGGAAGTGGAGTGTGAGGAATGGATCAGCTATGATAGTGGTAGTGGGAGTAGTGTTGGAATTGGGTTTGGGAGAATGAATGGATGAAAGGAAGGAGGGGGAGGAGGTACCTAGGGTTTTCGATTGGGAGTGATTCCATGGAACGAGGCAAAGCATTGTGAGGCCAGTTAGGAGATAGAGAACTCACTGTTGTAGGGAAGTTCTTGTGTTATTCCAGGAGATTTTACCTTAAGATTCACGCTTAGGCATTGCTTTAGGATTCACAAAAAGAATCCTACAAGACCACCACTTAATCGAGCTAAGTAGTCCTTCTACTTAAAAGTTTTTTTCAGAGATCGACCCTACTTCAATTAGACTAATACAAATTATTAAAACTGGTATAATTAATAGTAATAAAAATCTAGACTTTTCCTCTCTTTTTATCTATTTATTTTTTTTCATTTATATTTAATTTGCCTCCCTTTTGTTTTGTTTGTCCACCATTTGTTTTGCGCAAAATAACAATATTTCATGCAATTGGTGTCTATTATAATTAGACAAGGGATATATCAATTACATCCAAGTAGAGGTTCCATTTAGTTCCTTAAACTGACAAAAGTCTTAAATCATGATGGAGGAGGATGAAGTGCTTAGAGTAGATGCACCACTAGTGGATCTATGATAGAGGCATATGTTCATGAAACATAATGACAATTGTTAGCATTGTTAGATTCATGGGGGTTGTATGGGACCATTGATAGACACTATGTTGAGGTTGATCAAGATGAGGAATCTTCATAATCAATGGTATAGTATGGTGGATGGTAGTATTTGATGGAGAACATAGTGGTGGTAGACAAGCAAACGGGTAACAAATACTGAAGCAATGTAGAACAAGAATAGAAACTCATCTTAGAGGTTGTGATAGCATGATTTAATGAGCAGTACTAGGGTGGGGCACATGCAATAGCTTTTGAGAGGAAGATGAACAAGAATGCAAGCTAAACCATAGGTATGCATGTAAGATAAGATGATACAAACAACATTGTTGAAGAAGACTATGCATGGTTTTATAACATCTTGGTGATATTGGTAATGCTAGGGCTAGATGATTATGACATTTGGTAATGAGACTAAGAATATGGAAATGGATAATAAAATAGAGGTTAGATGGTTTATGGCATGTTGATAGAGGGGGAGGTGAAGTTAGATAATTCATAACAAGAATAGCCTAAGAGTAGAAGGAATATTAGGCATCACCTTTTCTAATCAGTGAATTTCTATTTTTTTTAAAGTAAATTTCTATTTTCAAATGGACCTAGGTGATAACGGGGACTACATCATTTTATTATGTTATAGATGAGGTTGAGGAATGATACCTTTTTGTTGCCTTTGGGAGGACTTCATGACTATATATGATATGATGGAGGGAAGGTTAGGAAAAAATAGAAGCTCCTACAACACAAAGTTATTTGATTTTGGTTTATAGTTAATCATGTTTGAGTTATAAATAGGTTTGCCTATTTATGAGACACATACATGATTATTAGTCAACAAACTCATACTAATAAGTCATCTCTAGGTAAAATTATTATAAAATTACCCCAAATCTATTTATGTTTAGATCATAAATGGGCTATATGTGTTTTGCCATGTCAAATATTTAATAAATAGATGGTGTACGTGTTTGTAATGTTGATTATTTATGTAAGAAAGTTATATTTGTTTCACATGCAATTATGTTGTGGATCATTATGATACAATCTATTTTAACATGCGAACATGAATTGACGACCCTAATTAGAGGGTCAATTTTGCCTTTTATGTGTGTTTTCCTTAGGAAGAATAGGAAAAGTTCAGCCCAATCCAGTAGGCTAGCCTAGTCCAACTTAGTTCAGCTTATTTTGAATAGCTCAGTCAACCAGTCCAACAAAAAATATTATCAATCTTACAAATTTGGTCTTAGATTATGTTCGATGAAATGTTCGAAGGGAAAGATAAGTTGTAGATCGAAGTCGTCATGGTTCATGGATATGGTACAATCTAATCTAACATCGGTCCATTTAAGGAATGATTTCATTCATATTCCGTCCATAAATGGATGGATTGGGTTCACCATTTGAGATACGGCTTTTTTTATTAATCTTTTTTGCTGATTCAGATAACAATTAACATGCAAGCAATGTCAATCTCGTCCCCTCTTCACTTTCCACTGTATATATATAAGCCCGTGGGTGGCAGGAGAAGTCGCCTCTCTCTACCTTCTTCTCTCTCCGCTCGCATGTCGGCGCTGCTGCTGTTCAGTAAAGCAGCGATGGAGCCGGGCGCAGGAGGAGCTTACGTTGGAAAGGAGGCGTGGACTGCCTTCAACTTTGCTCCTCTGCATGGCCCTTGGGTGGATCAGGGCATCAACAAGTCATTCAGCGTCGCCAAAGTTTCGCCGCCTCTTGTTGCTCTCGAGAACCTGGACTTATGCACCGAGACTCTAGGGTGCGAGACGGGCGTGTTCTACACCGTGGGCGATTACAACCGCGACCTGTTGTGCTGCGCTGCCGCAACGGGCGGGGAGACGGCGGCGAGAGAGGACATGCGGGCGGCGGAAAGGACAAACATGAAGAGCGCGAGGAGCGGGCGCGAGTTCCCGCCGCCGCTCACTGTGCTATCTGGCGAACCGCGGTTGTGCATCGTGAGCGCGAGGGAGCAGGGAAGGCTGCATCTCTACTTGTGCGTGAAACGATGCTTTATCATTGCGGAGAGAGGAGACGGCCGCCTTAAGCTTCGGCTGCAGGGGACGAAACAGAGAGAGGAGGGAGCGGGTATGGGCGAGATTGGGAAGGACGGAATATTGTGCAACGACGACGGCGGCGGCGGCGGATGTTTGAGGAGGAATACGAATGAGTACAAGGGGCTGGCAGCTGCAATTGGACGCGGGTGCTCCTTGGGTTGCCATCTGCTGAAAGCACCTCTTTCTCCTCTGCATTATCCGCTTCTCGAATAAGAACGCTCCGTTTCTTAGGTTGGAATAAGATTCGAAACTCGTAAATTTATTTGCTTCAACCAAGAGTACTTGGCAAGCAATGCTAATTAATCCAGAATCTACGTAGCTGCAAATTACTTCTGCTACGCCCCAACCATGAATTGCTAGTACTACGGCGGCGGCGGCGGCGCATTTCCTTGATGGATCAACTCCATCGCGCGGAATAATATGGTTAAAAATGTTATGGTTACGACGGCTTCACAGTCCATCCATCCACTGCCTTGGATTCTGGAATCCTACGTGGCTCTCAACTCTCGGTGGACGGCATGTCCCGGCGTTGAGGGGCGGCCAACGACGCAGCGTGTAAATTAAGAATATGTATGCATATAATGAACGAATCTCAACTGGGGCCTAGCACGCGTCGTCCTGATCCACCACTTTGTTGGACTCTTCTCATCCACGACTGTGGCTTAATTTCACATCAGATGTAGATGATGCGTATATTGGTGGAACAATAATGCTCACTTCTCCCACTTTAAGTAACTTTTTGCCACGTCATTTGCGTGCCGACGGCCACGAGTAGAGGTGGCCAATGGGCCGGGCCGGCCCGGCACGACACGAGCCGAGCACGGCACGGCCCGTTGACCAAGTCAACGGCCGCCCGCGGCCCGTGGCCCGGCTCGGGTCGGGCTGGGCTGAGGGTTCGCGCGGGCCGGGCACGGCCCGCAGGCGTGCCCGGCCAGGCACGGCACGGATGCGGGGCCGGGCCAGGCACGACACGACACGTGAATGAACATGCATTTTTATCTAAATACCCTCATAATAGTTATAAAAATTTTAAAAGTTAGGGATATAATTGTCTTTATGGTATAAAATTACCATTTTAGTCCCTTTTAATAATTAAAAATAGGGTATAAATATGTAATTATACACTCAATTCATCCCTATAAATTGACCCCCAACCCTCTCATTTCTTCACACAAGTTTCTAACTATCTTTGGAATAATTTCTCATTCTCTCTTAATACTCTCTTAATCTCTTTTCTAAGTCTTGATTTACAATTAGTTTCTTAATTGAACTCAAACTTAAGCTTCTTTTTAGCCATCAAGAATTCAATGCTCTCTCGGTCTAGACTAGTCATTTTTTTCTATGCCTCGTGCTCACCACGTGACTAGACATGGAGAAGATCAAGTAAGTATTAAATTAATTTACTTTTATAATATAATTATCACTTGGTGAGCACGAGCACGAGGCATAGAGAAAAATGACAGATAATAGAAGAGTGAAGATAATTATCATTATGCCAAATTCTCAACGTTCAATCTTCCTTACATCTACCTTAAATTTCTTCAATGCTGATCAATGGAGAATCACTATTTTAAGTATTATCGAACGTGTTAGTCAAATTATACGAATTGTTGTATTTAGGTTTGAAGAACACTTTATCCACTTATTTGATCATGCAAGACAAGAATTTTTAGCTTCTCCCTCTCCTTCTGGGGTTGAGATTGAGATAGAGGTTGAGGACTTTGAAATAAGTGATAGTGAGGAGGATAGTGATAATATCAACGATGAGCCGGAGCAATATATCGAAACAAACCAAGCACAAGAGTCACTTGAGTTTTTTTATTATTGAAGAAGGAGGTAGAGCTGAAAACATGGAGTGCGCAATATGCATAGAGAAGATGGAGCACGGAGCGCAAGTATGCTTAACACAATGCTCGCATATCTTCCATAGTAGCTGCTTGCGTAGTTGGCTACGGGTCAATTGTGTATGCCCATTATGTCGGCAATTGATTTAAGCTTAAATGTATAATTTATGAATATGAAATTTAATCGAGTTGGTTTTAACTTTAGTCATGTGTTGTTAGTATTGTTAATAAATAAATTAATATTAATTTAATAAAATATATTAAAATTAAAATTATATATGTTTAAAATAAAATAATTAATTAAATATTTTTTTAAAAAACTTATGCAAAATACATAATTCTCAATTTCTTATTTTATTAATATTTTATTTATTTTAATGAAGCGAACCCAAGTCGGCCCATGGGCCAAATTTGGCCCGTGGGCCACATTCGGGCCGTTCCTGGCACGGCCCGTTGGGCCGACCATAGCCCGCGGGCCGGATTCGGCCCGCGTGCCGGATCTGGCCCGCGTGCCGGATCCGGGCCCGGCCAGAAGTTGAACCGTGCCTGGGCCGGCACGCCTAAACGTGCCGCGGGCCGTGCCGGGCCCAAGTATTTTTCTGTCGTGCCGTGCTCGGCACGACACGGTTACAATCGGGCTGTGCCAGGCACGGCCCGCCAGGAGTCGGGCCGAGGCGGGCCCGGGCCCAGGCACGGCCCATGGCCATCTCTAGCCACGAGCTTGTGCTGATCCTAGTACTTCACTCACAATCATCAAATTACCATCTAAGGACGCATTGACTTTGACTTTTAGCTCACCTTTGTGCGTTGACTGCTCTTTTTCTACCCACCTATGAGTATTTCATTTTTAATTAATATAAAAATATTCTATCCCTTTTTTCTTTATGCTGAGAAAATGTCTTCGTCCCTAAGGAATCTTCGGCGGAATGGCTAATCCACCGTTAAACGAATCGTAAAGATACTTTTTCATGCATACATCCCAAAGTTGTGGACTGAAGATGCATACAACCCAACCGTACTTCTCCTCTTTTTATTTCTCTCATCCCACTATTAGAACTTATGGATTGCGCACCATGTACATGCATAATAAAATGCATTTGGGCATGTAGACGTACATACATTACAAAAATGAATCGTATATATATTATTTAATCTCTTATTTATTTATTTATTATCATCTAAATAATTAAAGTATGGAAGGGCTATTGTGTATAATCCCTGGGCATAATTACATTATTATTGATACACTGATATGTAAATATGCCATTAGGTTTTTATTATATATATACGGGTGTGGTCCCTGGTTGAGGTAACGAGTCGTCAGAGAGCATCTTCAGTTTAGGTTTTCCATCAACCGCCCCATCTCTCTATGTACGATGTCACCATCAATTAGAAGACCAATCCAGTGATAGATTTCTTCCGCTGCGTTATGGAATCCGGTATGTCTTCTATAGTAATTTTTCATACAATTTTATGTGTAAGATATTTGGATAGATCTAACAATTGGTATCAGAGCGATGTTAGATTTTCTTGCTTAAAATTGTTTTAAAAAATTTTGGTTTTGCTATTGATTTATCTCGGGTTTGTTTTTTCCCCTAATCGAATTTGTCGCCATTCTTTGCCGTTCGGTTTTTGGTGAGAACATATGACATGCGGAAAGGAGGAGACAACATTATTGCTCGATTGGAAACGCCGCCATCGCCCTTTTGTCGACGCTAGCTAAAGTCGGAAAGGGCATCTGCCCTAATTTTGGTCGGTGGCACGAAAGGGAATCAATGCTCATTGACGCATGTAGGCTTTGGTCTTAATAGGATTTGTCGCTTATGTTGTGCCATTCAGATTAGGCAAGCATGTGCGACATTCAGCCGAGCGACGAGAAGCCTGCGTGACAAGTGACGTCTGCCTCTACGGTTGACTGGATCTGCCATTCAGCATTGGCATCATCGCCGCCGGGCTCTTGCCGTTCGGAATTGGCGAGACGAGTGGTGGCGTGCTGAGGGATCGCTGCTGGCGACACAAAAGACATCAAGCTTTGATGGTTGCGCCAGCCGGCGAGCGGAGCATCCGACGTGCGTCAGTAGGGCTACGAGCGCATGCTGGTGGCGAGCTTTTACCATTCGGTATTGGCAAGGCAAGGCAGAGTTGACGACGCGCAGGAAGGACACGAGATCTGGTTGCTAGCGTTCGTCATTTGTCGTCGTCGACTTTGTTCCAGATGCCCATCCCTGCAAGCCTCCTCGAGAATCAACGAGCCTGCAACGCGTCTTTGCATCAGGAAGCTCCGATCGGCAACGGACGGCGACCTAAGGCTTCTATTCGATCAAGGGGAGCTTTGGCGAGCAGGCTAAATCGACGCCTCCGGCGAACATCTGAGCCAGACAAGAAGTGAGGCGGTGTTTGCGTGCAGCGTGCACAGCACGAAAGGAAATCAGGACGTGCGGCATGCGGCGTAATTTCGAAAGGGATCAAATTAGGGCAAAATGTGATTTAATTTTTTGATTTTGGATCCAATTAGAATTTTCGGATCCAATTTGGAATTTAAGCCTTCGGATCCTTTTAAGTTTTCGAATCAGATCCAATTTAAACCGGGTCAGGTCTGGCTATTGGGTTGGATCCGGGCTGAATTTGGGCCAATAGTTCAAGTAATGCACCTGGACTTGTTTTGCTGGGCTTAGGCCTGTGCTATAGAATCTGCTGTGTTGTGCATTCTGTTGTGTTTGTATAGTATGATGTGCCGTGCAATCGACAGTGCTATGCTGTGCAGTTTATTATATTGATTTATTTTTCTAGCATAATTATTTGCATAATTAATTAGAATTAGAGAATAAATTTTTTTATTTATATGAATTAATTATGCATCTTTCTTGTTAGTATAATTTTGTGTATGTCATATACGTAATATTATTTGTACATGTTTCTAAGCATATTGAGTTAGAAATAAATGCATAACTTTGTTTATTATGTTTTTTTTTTATTTATTTGGATCAATTATGCTTAGTTCATACACATTTGTGACTTCATCTGCTTATACATTAGAGTAGTGATTAACTTTGGACAATCCTGATTGAACATACTTAATAATCTATTTAAAACTATTTTCATAGTATAGTCACCAAAGTGACCTCTGCTGTAAAAATATTAGCTATAGACTATTAAGTCAAATTGCACTTAATTTTTATTTCAATAGGGTTTTTATAATATTGTCACCAAAGTGACCTCTGTTGTACAAAACCTTTTGATAATGAAAAATTAAGTAAAAGTGTATTTATTTTTCATGCAAGCAATCTGTCGACCCAAAGGCGATGAATGTTTGGAAGAAAAATTATATACACATCAGGTAATGAGTGTGATGATTATTAGGTGTCCATTGTGAGTACTTAGTCGGCCCAAAGGAAAGCTAAGCACTTGACTGGATCTTATCATCAATACTCGATTACTATGCAGAGATAATCAAATGGTAAATTAATTCTCTGTCCAAAGATTAGATTTAATGTTACTCTGATTATCTCAAAACGGGATTGTATTATTATTCACTACTTGTTATTTGCACTTGTGAGCTTATTGTGTTTTGTAGTTGGTTCTCTTTGTTGTTAACATGATTAATGCTTCCGCTGTCACTGCCAATTTATATAACATTCATTCTAAGAATAATTCACCTTTTGGTCTTGTTAGTTCTAAAGTGTATTTAGTTTCAGTTCCTAGAAACATTAGTGGTTTGATTCTGGTGCTACAGCTAACATAAGTGTTTCTTTGTATGGTTGTCTAAACTTCATAAAGCCACATGTGAACAGAAATTCATCAATATGGGGGTGGAAATCCAATGGAAGTTTTAAGCATAGGGACATTTTGGTTATTATTAAATACTGGTTCCTTTATAGAATTGAAAAAACACATTTATTGTACTGTCTTTTAAATGGAATTTGGTTTTAGTTTCTGTATTGGACAAATATGATTTTGTTTGTTCATTTGGTAATAGAAATTGCAGTGTTTATCTCAATTCTAAATTTATTGAAGCCAGTTATTTATTTGGTATTTATAACCTTCTCTTACTAGACATAGTAAATTCATGTGATGAGTCCCATAACACTGAAACTAGATGCACTTACAAAATTATCAACAAAATTTCTTCTCATTGTGGCATAAGCATTTGGGTCATATCTCCAAAAGGAGAATTGACATGCTTAAGTTAGAGGGGATTCTTGAGATACTTGATGATTCAAGTTTGGATAATTTTGCTTAATGCATAGAAGTTGAAACTACTAACAAAAGGGAAATTAGGATACTCTGAAAGGTCAAGGGGTTTCAAATTCTATGATTCCAAAACTAGAACTTTTAAGACGGGAAATGCTAGTTTTTGAGGATGTTGAGTTTGGGAGGAAGATAAGGTTAATGTCTTTGTCTTAGAAGAGGAATTAGTTAATATTCCTCCTATAGCTATTGTTGAGCATGATCAAGTTTTTATTCCAAATATCATTCAACAACAGTATTTAGAAGACAATGTTGAGCTTCCTACCCATCAAGAATATCCAACTATCCCTCAATCTAGTGTTTATGAGGAGCATGAGGATCAAACTAAACAAACTCAAACTCGAAATGAACCAGAGCCTTTAAGGAGATCCACAAGAGATAGGAGAAGTGCAATTTCTAGTGATTATGTTGTAATTCTCTAAGAACATCAGGATAATATTGATTCAGTGGGAGATGATCCACTCACCTTCCATGAATCAATTAATTATTCTAATGCTCAAAAGTGGATTGATGCTATGGGTGAAGAAATTCAATCTATGAAAGACAATGATGTTTGGGATCTTGTATCATTGCCTAAAGGAGTGAGACCTATTGCTTGTAAATAGATTTTAGAACCAAAAGGGATTTACAAGTCAATGTGGTTAAAGCACGTCTTGTCGCTAAGTGTTTCACCCAAAGGGAAGACGTTAACTATAAAGAGACTTCCCCTCCGGTTTCATCGAAAGACTCTTTTAGAATAACTATGGCTTTGGTCACTCATTTTGATCTTGAGCTTCATCAAATGGATATTAAGGCAGTTTTTCTTAATGGTGACATTGAGGAAACAATTTATATGTTACAACCAAAAAGATTAGATTCAGACAAAACTAATCAATTGATTTGTAAATTGAAGAAATCCATTTATGGGCTCAAGCAAACTTCTCGTCAGTGGTACTAAAAAATTTCATCAGGTAATTATCTCATTTGGTTTTGAGATGAATATTGTTAAAGATTGGGTGTACCATAAGTTCAGTGGGAGTAGATATATTTTTTTGGGTTCTATATATGGATAACATTTTGCTTGCCAATAGCGATATTGCAATGCTTTCACATGTAAAATGGTAGACCACTTGAAACCCCTGTGGCTAAAGGAGATAAATTCAATCTCAAGTAGTGTCCAAAAGGTGAAATTGATTCTATATTGTTGGAATGCTTGGTAGATATATCAAAATAATTCAGGAAGAGAACATTAGGTTGCAGTCAAAAGGGTATTCAGTTATTTGCAAAACACTAAAGACCATATGCTCACATAAAGAAAGTCAGAATAAATTGGAGATCATTGGGTTTTATGATTCTGACTTTGTTGGATGTTAATCGACATCAGGTTACGTATTCACTTTAGCTGGAGGTGCAATATCTTGGAAAAGTGTTAAGCAGACACTAATTGCATCTTCAACTATGGAGGCCAAATTCGTTACATGTTTTGAGGCATCCAATCATGCTTTTTGGCTGCGCAATTTCATTTCAAGATTGTGAATTGTTAAAGGTATTGAAAGGCCACTCAGGTTATCCTATGACAATAGAGCTGTAGTCTTATTTTTCATGCAACAATAGGAACTCTTCCAAGTCTAAGCATATAGACATCGAGTTCCTCATTGTAAAAGAAAGAGTTCAGAGCGGTTACATTCCCAGTATATAGGAACAAACTCTATGGTTACAAACCTACTCACTAAGGCATTGAAGCTGAAGGCTTTTCATCGACATGTTGAAAATATGGGTGTTGTTAGTAATGTCTTTTAATCGGTGAGTTGGCTTGTATGTTTGTTGAGGATACCTGTAATTATTTTCAATTTTCATTTGCTCTGAACTTTTGATCTCATTTGGTTAAAGTTGGACCAGTTGGAAATAAAAAGTGATATTATCACATTATGTTATTTCCATGCTGCACATCCATACTAGATCTGTGTCATTCAGTCGAGTCATGCATGTGATCACTGTGGGTCTAATTGACGATTAGATTCGATGATCACCTCTTTGGTCCTTGTATTAATGAGACTGATGGACGAGATTGATTTAGATGACATTTATATAGTTATGTGCACATAAAGATTGTTCTAAGAGATTTATATGCGATTGAAGGATTTATTATGTAAATACATAGTTGCTCGTCCAAGTGGGAGATTGTTAGAACCTATGGACTGCGCACCATGTACATGCATAATAAAATGCATTTGGGCATGTAGACGTACATGCATTGTAGAAATGAATCGTATATATATTATTTAATCTCTTATTTATTTATTTATTGTCATCTAAATAATTAAAGTATGGAGGGGCTATTGTGTAGAATCCCTAGGCGTAATTACATTATTATTGATGGACTGATATATAAATATGCCATTAGGTTTTTATTATATATATACGGGTGTGGTCCCTGGTTGAGGTAACGATTCGTCAGAGAGCATCTTCAATTTAGGTTTTCCATCAATCGCCCCATCTCTCTGTGTACGACGTCACCATCAATTAGAAGACCAATCCGGTGATAGATTTCTTCCGCTGCGTTATGGAATCCGGTACGTCTGCTATAGTAATTTTTCGTACAATTTTATGTGTAAGATATTTAGATAGATCTAACAACTCTCGCCTACTCCATCATAAAAAAGCCTAAACCTCTCCCGCTCTGACTTCATCCAGTGTCTCTTGCCTAAGAAAACGAAAAACCCTAAACCCTCTCTGGCTTTGACTTCGTCCAATGTCTTTGCCGATAGGGTTTTGTCGGCTTAACGTTGTCGCCTAGCGTCTTTGTCCAGCATTCTCATCCAATGTCTCCGCCCCTGACTCCGTCAGTGCCATTTACTTCTTATCAGGGTAAGAATATTTTTTCTTTTTTATCTCATTATTATCTCCCTTCTAACAGACTGTGTTATGCTAACCTCTTTCAGTCCTGTGGATTCAGATACAATCGAACCAACTCTTCTATATAGTATGAAAATTGATCAAGTGAATATATGTTGTATGAATGTAGAGATGTTATATCGGTTAGAATGCATGTTTTATGGTTGAACTTATGATTTTTTCGTCGAACTTTTGTAAAACTTGTGAATCCAATACAATACAATATTTGAACTTGTGAATCCAATACAAGTATCAACAAAACCAAACCCATATTTGCTATCAAAATGTAACAACATTCATATTCAATATTTACTAATTTACTTTAAATGTAACAACATTCATATTTAATATATCACTAATTCTAGTGAATTTTTCATATTTATTTTTTTTTATTATTTTTATTATTTTTTGTATTTGCACTTGTTATCAAACTTGTCATATATCATCGAACTTGTTTGAAATTTGACTCAAATTTGCATGTAACTAGAGGTGGCCAATAGGCCGAGCCGGCCTACGGCTCGACACAACATGTTCCGGGCATGGCATGACCCATGGTTTATTCTGGGTTGAACCCTTCAGGCACGCAAGCCGGCACGACACGTTAGCGGGTCATGCTGGTCATCAATGACGGAGCCACGTACACTATAGTGTGGGCAAATGCCCCCCACTGAATTGGAACTTTTCTATTTAGATACATATGTTTAAAAGATTATATACATATGTATACTAATGTTTGCCCCTACTCATCATTGATATTATGTTGTTTGCCCCCTCTCAATGTGCCATTTTCCCCTTCTTACTCTAATTTTTATTTTATTTTTATTATATTATACTTATATATTTATATTATTATATTATTTTTTTATATTGCCCCCACATATCCTTGGGTCCTAGATTTGCCACTGCTGGTCATGGCACGTGATCGGGGCGAGCACGACATGCGAGCTGGCCTAGGCACGTCCCACTTTATCACTATTATATATATATATATATATATATATATATATATATATATATATATATATATATATATATTATATTTAAATAAGATTTTAATAAATTTTGAGGTTTTTAATTTTTATTTTTTTTCTTATTTTCCTATATATATATATAAAGAAGCTTTTATATTTGTAATATTATTTTTAATTTATAGATAATGTTGAATTAAGGATTTCTAGTTAGCTTAACAACATTACAATTAAGAGGGTAAGGGTTGAAATCTTGGTGGAGTAATTTTGCAACCGGGCTGGAATGACCCACGCGCCTTGCCCGACACGACGAACTTAATATATATATATATATATATATATATATATATATATTATTGTTGTGCCGGGCTGAGGTAAAGTCATCTCATGCTGGCACACTTATTGTCGAACTTTATCATATATCATCTAACCTTTGTGAAACTTGACCCAAACTTACATGAAACTAGGGGTGTACATTCGGTTCGGTATATTCGGTAAATATCGATTTACCGATTTTTTCGGTAAAATTGGTTCGGTAAATTCGGTATCGGTAATGATTTTTCTACAAATCGGTTATCGGTATCGGTATTGGTAAATTTTTTTTGGTTCGGTAAAAAACCGATTTTACCGATTATAAATAATATAATAAATAAATAATATTTTTTAATTAGTAGAGTAATCGTTTTAGTGATAGTAATTAGTGAAAATGAAGAAGTAAAGAAGAAAAATATTATAAAAATAAAAAAAGTAAAGAAGAAAAATATTATATAAATATTAGATATTAAATAAGTATTTATAATTTTTTATTCGGTAATTTACCGAATTTACCGAAAATTATTCAGTAAATTCGGTTCGGTAACTATTCGGTATATTTCTTATTCGGTTCGGTATCGGTATTAAAATTTTTGGTAAATAATAAATCGGTAAATTCGGTATCGGTAAATTCGGTATCGGTATTACCGATTGTACACCCCTACATGAAACTAATGAAAATGGTGTAGGATACCTTATTGTAAATTCTAGTGAATCTTTCAAATTTTTTCTTTATTATTTCCATTAATTTTTGCTTTATTATTTCCATTAATTTTTGCATTTGCACTCATTATCGAACTTTGTCATATATTGTCAAACTTTTGTGAAACTTGACCCAAACTTGCATAGAACCTACAGAAATAGTGCAGGGTATGCAAATATCATTGTAATGATTTATTTTATAAATTATAGTCATTTATTGACTTTATTTTATCATGAATTACTGTCAATATCCTAGAACTTGAATGCATGATATCCATGTATTAAATATTGTTATGGTATTCATGTTTTTGTATATAAGTTTAATTTCATAGTGACTATGGAGAAGGGTATTAATGAGGTGACATGCAATGAGATTATTACATTGAACTCATCAGATGAAGAAAATATGTCCATTGAATTTAGTCCAAACACTGTAACATTGGTAAAAAAACAATTGATATGAAATGAGGACATGATAAATTTTCTGTAGAAGAATGAACAATTATCCTTGCTTGATGTGTATATCATTATAGGAAGTTGAGGCTACTAAAAAAGTTGCACATGGAATTGAAGATGATAAGCTTCATGAAATTGAAACAGTTGAATCTAAAAATCAAGAGAAAACTGAATCCCATTCAGCTACAGTGCCAGTTGTTGGCATGACATTTTATAATGAAAATGCAGCATGCAACTTCTACAATGAATACATAAAAAAGATGGGTTTTAGGATAAAGAAATAGAATGTGGAGTATAGGAGAGATGGTTCCTTATCGTCACGTAAGTTTGTTTGTAGCAAGCAAGGGTTGAGACAAAGTCCATAAATCTTATGTTACTAAGAATCCTCAACCAATCACACGAACTAATTACATGGCATGTGTGGAATTCAAGATTGACACCAACAATATATGGACTTTATGGAGATTAGAGATTAATCATAACCATTCAATGACTAGTCCCAATAAGATACATTTGTTGAGATCACAGAGAAAACTTCTTCTATATCAATTGATAGGTCACGCAAGTGCATGGGTTATCGAAGTAGTAAAATTATCGATCTCATAAGGACAAATGGTCAATTACCGACTGATTTTAGTCTCATAAGCTAAACAGATAATACATGATTTGAGTAATTCAAACTACTGATTTAAGGAGGTGTAAATGATGACAACTAGCAACTCAGGAGTAAAAGCTCTATACTGATTGACTAGGGATATGGGGTCACCATACTATGATCGAGTGTAGGAATAATCTACTATTAATCTTATTAACCTAATTGGCTTAAAGGAATCCGTTGAATGGTACAAGTTGCCCCCTTTCAGCGGCACAACTAGGTGTTTGCTCGGAGTGACCTTATACTTTCGTGGCTTGTCACCTCGCAATAGAGCCAATGAGTAAAGGGCGGATAAGGTAGTTCCCTCAAACAAATCGTCCCTACTTTCATGGCTCGATTCATTTGTTCAATCAATGGGTTTCCAACATTGTGAATAGCCTTTTGGTCCTATTCACAATATCTAAGATCATGCATAACTTGACTAAAATTATACAAGCAATAAGTGCAACATAGATTGAATAATTTCAACTAGGATTTACAACATATAATAAATAGATGCATTCCATACATAAGAACCAACAGCAAGCTATCACTAAATCCCTAATAAAATCAGTTGATGACTTCCATTTCCAACATTCACGTACATGTTCAAGATGCGTTTATACAATGAAATCACAATAAAAATCATTTGGAGATCAAGAGAAGAACTTCCCCAAGCAAGGAGAGATGTAGGAGATGATCTCCAGGTGGCAGAAATCCTTTCTAGAGTGAAACCAAGCTCCCAATGAAGTCTTCTTACTCCAGGATGATGTTGTCGCCTCTATCCTTATCGTAGTTGCTTCCCCCTTCTTTTCCCTCCATCCTCTCATTTTTATCTTGCCTAAACCTTGTGGTGGCCATTTTCCTTAGTTTCCCTTGCTATCTCTCTCCAAAAACCCTAAGGATTAGGGTTACATCTGAAAAAATTGCGAGTCTAGGGTAGATAGAAAATCATGGGTGTGAATCGAATCCCAAGCCACTTGTGATTCTTTCTGCTCACTTCTGCTCGCTAGAATCATAGGTGCAATCTGAAATCCAAGCTATATGTGATCTTCTCAATGGATTCTGGGTTTCAGTCAGGCGGAATCACACCCGTGATATAAATCACGAGTTTGGTGTGATTCTGTTGTAAGCTCCAAACTTCCTGAAATTTGTTGAGGAGCTTCACCTTGGCATTGGGAACTCTTTGGTGGCATCAGATTCTTCAGATTTATCCTGTTTTGTCTCAATTATCCTAAAATACCACAAGAAATAGAAAGAGTATATTCTGAATAGATTACAAAAATCAAGCCTATTAAGATGTAAAAGCTAGGGGTGAGCATTATTCGGTTTTTACCGAATTTACCGATTGGTAAATCGGTAAATCAGTTCGGTAAATTCGGTATCGGTTTTCAGTTCGGTAATAATTTTTAGGTAATTCGGTTTTCGGTTTTCGGTTCGGTAAATACATTTTCGGTTCGGTAATTTACCGATTTACCGATATGCATATATAAAAAATAAATTTTTATTTATTGATCTAAAATTAAATACCGAAGAGGCTATTTGCTAAAGCACACCGATTATTTAATTTTAATAATCTCTATTGAAATGTGTAATACTGTCCACACAAGTTGACTGGGTCAAGTCATGAGCCCCTTAAGTGATAAAATCACATATTCAATTGACCCTCAGCTTAGATTTACCGATAAATAAAATTTAGCAGAAATCCATTATAAATTTATAATTGCCAAAAAATAAAATTTAGCAGAAAACTAGACGAAGGAGAATGCATGTAATCTAAGTTTTATGAAATATATTTTTTTTCCATTCTTTTAATAGATTAATTAGGTAATATTTTAATTTTTTTAATCGGTAAATCGATAAAATCAGTAATTTACCGATTTACCGATCGGTAATTCGATAATTTACCGATTGGTAAATATCAAATTCGGTATCAGTTTCAGTAATGAGTTTTTCGGTTTCGGTAAATCGGTAAATCCTTATTCGATTTTTGGTTTTTCAGTTTTTACCGAATGCTCAGCCCTAGTAAAAAACCATGCAATGAAGATTAAATTGATAATAAAAATCATATTGAGAATCCTATATAAATAAAAGATATCATCAACGTATTATGATTGACCACATGGCAAATTTTGGGATGAAGTCTCAGTAGATATTTAACTTTTTTCAGCTAGGGGCAGTCAGTGATAAGAAGGTTGGTTTCATAAGTGATGACAATAGTAACTACATTAATAAATAGAGGAGAAAAAAAAATTGGATTGTAAGGATCATGATTTACATAAGTTTTTATAGAAAAGACAGAGTGATGTCATTATAGATAAATTACTATTTTTTTACTGTACAACTCAATGAATCAAGATAAATTACTATTTTTTTGGATAGATGGTAGAGACATTATAGATTATTCATATTTTGGTGATGTCATTTTATTTGATACCACTTTTCAAACAAATGTGTATGAAATGCCATTTATTTGGCTATTTGAATCATTTTTAATAGCTATGTTAGGAAGGTAGCCTGCAACAATATTTATAGATCAATCAACTGCAATATGAAAAACAATACAAATGGTGTTGCCAAATACAACACATAGACTTTGTTTATGATATATCTTCCAAAATGCAACGACAAATTTATCTCAAGTGATTCACTATTTCTCTACATTTTCATAGGATTTTAAGCATTGCATATATGAGTGTTGTACTATGAAAATATTTGAAAAGATATAGGAAGATTTATTGAAGAAGTACAATCTTATTGTAAACAGATAGATGATTAACTTTTCATAGGTAGCATGAAAAATGGGCGGCATGTTATCGTGCTCACACATTTTATGCTAACATGATAATAACTCAGAATAGTGAAAGCATGAACTGTCATTTTAAAAAGTTTTTCAAGTAGAAATTATATATGTTAGAGTTCATAAAACAATATGACAAATTAGTTAAATTTTTCTGTGAGAAAGAAGAAACTGCAGATTTTTGAGAGTAGAAATAGTAACCTAATTAAAGTATATGGTTGCATGCCAATGCTAAGGGAGACAACAATGATATATACAAGTGTGATATACCAAGAGTTTGTTAAAGAGTTTCATTCCCAATTAGCATGTTTTATTCACTTGATCAGTTCTGATGATTTGAACATGATATTTAAGATATCTCCTATATATTATAGTAGGGATAAATTAGTTACTTATTCACCCTCAACGCAGACTGTGGAATGCTCTTGCAAGATGTTTGCACACATGGGTATTTTATGTATGCATTCTTTAAGAGTACTCACTTACAACAATATAATTTCGTTGCCCAAAAGATATGTGCTAAAAAGATGGACAAAATATACCAAAGACAACCCTGGATCAAATATCTCTCCCACTACTCTTGATTCAAAAGGACAAAAATGTTTATCATCCATATATAAATGGGTATGTTAGAAAGCATGAAGTATTTCAACAAAGAGTGTTCATTTTAGACAAGGCCTTGAGGTTATAGAAAAGCAGTTGATAAATTGGCAAAAGAGGTTGAGGATTTAATAGGTAATTGTAGCCTAGAAGATAATATCCATGATGAAGGCAATGATGCTGGCTTCCAATCAAATATTACCATTAAGCTCCCAACTGGTAAAAAATGGCCCATGGAAAAGAGAACGAAGAATTTACTTGATAAAAGGTCTAGAAAATCATATATTGTAACTAGAAAGAACATTCATTTCAAGAGAATCAAAACCACAAAGGTATGCTTATTCTATGGTACAGTACACATTTGTTGATGTTTTCTTCAGTAACATAATAATTGATTTTTGTTCATAGGAAACTTATTCTACTTCCCCCGATATTCCATCAACTGGTTTTTCATACACTGGTTTCTACTCTCTATGTTGTCTTTTATTCATGCATAGAAAAGCTTGTGTGATGTTTTTACATGGGTCGCATGGTAGTTGTTGGGAAACTCAGAATAAAATTTATCTCTAAGGACATTGTTAAAGCAAATGTATAAATAACGCAGGTGTACCAAATGCACAACAATGACAATGCCATAATATATAAAAAATATATTGCACATAATTCGCAAAAGCATGGCTTATCGATGTAGTACAAGGTTATCGTTCCCACAGGGACGAGTCACAATTTCCAATTGATTGCGTAATCAATAGCTAGACGAACTAAATTTGGTTTTGGGAGCAAAGTAATTTCAACATAACAAGGCTAATCCATTGAATTGGTTGTTGAACAAGAGTCATGGGGTCAATAAAGTATTGAGGAGATTCAGGATTTTGGGGTTCATCCCAACACCAAATTAGGATTTAACAATAAAATAATAGTGTGATTAGTCTACAAGCTTAAGGACTTATCCAAGAGTATAGGTTAGCCCATTTAGCGGTATAACTGATGCGTCCGCAAGTGCACAGATTTATCAAAGTAATAAAATAAAGATCGTTCCCAACAAGGATCTACCGGCCAAGTACCGATTATACGACTTGCTTAAATCTAGGCGAATCAAATCATGATTTTTGTTTAGACTCTAAGCACGAAAAGCAACAGAAGTAGTGTTCTGGAAAAAAAAAAGGTTTTAGAAGATCAGGACTCGGGTTTCACCACATTGACAAGTATGAATTTAATAAAAGCTAACCTTTGAAAAGAATAATATAGTAATGAAAGAGGTTTTTCCTAAGGTACAGATTACCTCCTCCCGAAGCGTAATCCGGTATCTAACTACGCTAACTCCCTACTCTCGTGACAGTTAACATAACTAGACCCATTAAGTTCTATGAAAATCCTTGAAATCCTTCAAACGAATCCAAACTACTCCCATGATTGGATTCGTAGGTTTGAATAGAATGTTTCCGATATTGCGATTCACCTCCCGGTCCTTCTCACAACGTCTAAGATGCAACTATACTTGACCAGAGTAAATCACATAAATAACACACTTCTAATCAAATCAATACTATAAAATATCTTAACAAAGAATAAAATTACAGATTTTGATCCATAAATATCAGTGGGCTACACCCCAAATCCCAAAATAAAGTTTTACTCACTCATGATAAACGTTAACAACATGTATATTGATAGGCCCCGCAAGTATACGTTTTCTATCGCAGTAGTAAAAATATCATCCCTAGGGAGCTAGGTGTCAAGTACCAACCTTTAGTGTCATTGATAACTAGACAATCCAAAATAGGAATTGAAAAAAAAAAATCTAAACTAAGCTAGAAATATCGACTCAAGAAATCAACAACTAAGTGAGAAAATTACAATTTTAGAAAGATTCGGGACCACAGGTTTCACCACGTTGAATTAATTAAATGTAAAACATTGAATCATAAATTAGGGAATAGAAAATAGACTACATTCTCTCGAAGCATAATCTGACAATAAATCACTTAAGGCGATCAATCCTATTGTACGGATTACCTTCTCTCGAAGTGTAATCCGGTGCCTACTTAAGCTAATTTCCTACTCTCATAGCAAAACTAATTTAAGAAAGACCCAATGGGCTCTATGACAATCGTAAGTCTTTGAGTGACGTTGAACAACTCTTGTAATTCAAGTCACAAGTTAGGGTTGGACAGTCGAGTGTTACGATTCACCTCTCGATTCTTCTTGTAACACTTAACGCATATAAATACTTGGCCAAAACATCAATACGCAATAAGCACACCCAATCATAATAAGCAATTTACTAGATAATAACAATGAGATTCATAAAAAGTGTTTTACACGAGGAGATTTGTCCAATGGGTACGCCCAAGTCGCGAACTAGGGTTTTACGCTAGAACATATATCGTTTAACTTGTAAAAACCCAAGAAAATACAACCAAAAGTTAGGGAAATTACAGATCAAGGTAGGAGATGACAAATCTTTGGTCTTCTCTTGAAAGCCCTAAAGAAATATGGTCAAACAAGCCCTCGAACAAGCAAAATCGCTACTTTTCACCCTAAGTCGCATTCCTTGAAAGTTCCAACCTCGTAACCACCCAAAATCCCATCGTTTATACCTCAATCGAAGCCTTGAGCAGTTAGGAAAGTTAATTGGGAGTTTTCCCCAATTTCTAGGCTCTTGGATCGTCAGATTTGGCGAAGAAATGGCTGACGGTCGCGATCTGCGGACGCTGTCATGGGCGTGATGGTCGTCACGGCTAGGCTGTGACGAGTTCAATGACCTGCGAAGAAGTAATCACGGCCGTGCTGATGGACACGGGCAGGCCATGATGGGTACGATGCGTATAATTGCTGGAAGTTGCTCATGGTTGTGCACGACACCCATGATCATCCCGTCAGATTTTGTGTCATCGCTCTTCACGGCCGTGATGGCCATATAAAAATAGCATTCATCATATATGAATAAAACTTGCATTGAATCCTATCAAAAGTACATGAATTCACTAAGAAAGTAAATGGAAAAGCTTCCCCTCGATCTGGGACGAAGATGAAGTGATCAATTCTCCCTTTTGTGTGAATTCTTGCTGGAATTTTGCCATGGAACCGAGTTTTTGCCCTAACCGCCACCTTTGATTATGTTCGTCCGAAAAGGTCTCGTTAGCCCTCCAAAAATCCCTCTTTTTTTTTTTAGTTTAATCGGTTTGGAACCTATTGAAGCATCATATTTACATAGTATTTTTACTATGATTTTTATGCATAATCTCCCCTATTTTGAGCATATTTTCATTAAATTAGACTTAAAACCTTTGCTTGTTCGGAATCTTCACCTCTATTTGGTTTTGACATAGTTCAGGGAAAAACGACCAAATTTTGATGGGTTTTTGAATGATTTGAGTGTATGAACGAAATCTAGACATCAAGCAGGAATCACCCGTTAATTTTCAAACAAATCAGAGCTAAGGCGAAATTACGGCATTGCCATAATAATTTCCACGGCCGTGGTTTTAATTGGAGTTTACAGAAAGAATCATGGTACTGCTGTGATTATTTTCCTGGGTGTGGTTTCTTGGAAATTTTACACAGAAAGAATTAAGCCACTGCTGTAATTATTTTTACGGGCCGTAATTATTCCAGGAAAATTCACAGAATATGTTACAACACTGCCGTAATAATTTCCACGGCCGTAATTCTTAATTAGCTGCCGCGTTGCTCGAGTCTTCCCCTGAGTTCCTGTAGCCGAGATTTACGAAGCCAAATTCTGAAGATTTAGGACACGATTTGGAGATCTGAAAGGGGGAAGTGTTCAATAAATCAAGGAGGAGATTTCAAGCCAAGTATCCCTAATTTTAATCAACTACAGAGAGAGAATTCAGAGTATCGCTGCCGCCTTAGGGTTCTTCACCGAGAAACAACCAGACCATCTCCAGTGACCAAATTTTCAAGGAAGGTGCACATCATGGAGAAGAAGATACACAGAAAGTTTCAGATCAAAAAGAGTTCGATTGGAGGAGAAATCAATAAAATTGAGGACGTGGCTACTGTTCATCACCGGAATCAGAAGCTATTCTTCATAATATCACGGGCTGTGAAATTTTTCACACCCCCGTAAATAGTAAAATTATTTTTCTCCTTTTTGAATTCTGAATTTTCTGAGATGATATATGTTAGGGAATACTGGGTGTAATTTAAAATTTTGTAGTCCCAGGACGCAGCGGAAGAATCATTACACCCGAAACATATTCCGGTCCCAAGGATCCATGTGATAGAGAAGACACAAGGATGTGTTAGAGATGTACCTCTTTTGCTTGTCTAGTTGCCGAAGTCATGTTTAAGGCACCCAAGTGTTTGCCCTCTACAAGTATCCACGCGTCGACTCCTTGATCATTGCTCCCTTCCATGCTTGGTGCTAGCCTCGGGAAGAGAATCAAGCCTTAGGGTTCCTTCACTTCTCTTGCGCCACCTCCAAGATGAAAACGCCAAGAAGAGATGAGGAGGAAGATGATGCGCCAAGTGCTTCCTTCTTCTTCTTTGCCTGCGCCACCTTCAAGCAAGGTGCGCCTATGGCCAAGGAACGGAGAGGGCTTGTGGCAAGGAGATGCCACTAAACACTAAGAGTCCTTGCGCCAAGAAGAGAGGGAGAAGAAGAAGAACTTGCGGCTATGGAAGAAGACTGCGCTCCTTGATGAAGAAGGAGAGCTCCAAGCTCTCAAGTTGTCGCCACCTTAAGCCTCCACGCCTCCTTGTGTATGAGACCTCACTTCTTCAAGGAAGGGAACCCAAGAGGGGGCGACAAAGGGTCCTATAAATAGGACTAGAGGCGGTTTGGGCAAGGGCTAGGATCATGCCAAGTGTATGGCTAGGATGAGGTGTCTTGAGGCAAGGAAAGTCTCCAAGACTTTACCATAAACCTCATTCAACCTATCCATAAATGTCCAAGCACTATATCAGCCCAAGACATGCCTCAAATGCATTCTTACCATCAGAGGAGAAGTGGCTAGGTGCAACATGCAAGAGGAATTCGGCTAGGGTGGTGTCTTGGGAGAAACTAGGGTTTGAGGTAAGGTAAGTCTCCAAGACATTACCATATACCTCTTCCCTACATCCATATGCGCCTAGGAACTTCCCATAAAAGTTCTCAAGCCATATCAGCCCCAAGACTTGCCTTAGAGGCAAGTATTCCATCCAAGGAAGAGGGGCTAGGCGCCCTTTACTTCCATAATGAAGCAAAGGCGCCTCCCTCACCCCATTATGCCCCTAGGCGCCAATGGGGTGAGATTTCTCCCCATTATACCCTTTTAAGCCAATTCTCTCTTCATGACAACTAATTATTGGGCCTCATTGGATAATGAGCTAGCCCAAACTTCATGGTATGGGTTGATTAAGCTATTGGATCTAATCCAATGCAACCCTAATCCAAATGTGACCAATTAAGGTCAATTTCGGGTCAACCTGCCAAAAATGAAGTTTGGCTCCAATAACTTTCTTCCAACTCATCAGGCCCATTGGCACTGATGAAATCTTCCAAATTGATCCAAGTTATCCAATAACTTGATCATAAGGCTTCGGATTAAAGCAACGTCAAGAGTCTATTGCGTGTGACCCCGTAGGATCCATATGACGATGGAAATGATATAAACATCATAAGTAGTGAGGGGTATCTAGCAACACATCACTACTACCCATGTCATAGGACTTAAGTCATTATGGCAACAACTCCTAACAAGCAACGAGGATTCCCATTGCATTATAGATCCCTTTGCCTAAACTGATATCCTGCCATTGGATTAGTCTCAAGTTTATCAATCCAATGCATTGGTCATGACTCAACAAGTGTGGCCACACATTCCTGTCATGCACCAATAAGGTGGGGCGCCCCCGAGTGGATATCATGCTTCCAATAAGGAAGGGGCAAATCCTACTATTGGTCATCCATGTCTCTACATGACTTATGACATGCCCAATGTCAGTCGTTTTGGTCTCCCAATTACGGAGAGACATAAGACTGTATTAAAGCATACCCATCATCAAATCTAGACATGAATACCTCAAGTCTAAGGATCAATGCAAACCTCTTGCATGTGAGATTGACTTGTTGACTAGACAAGCCAATCCTCACGGTGGATCACTCCAGTGCATCCAATGCACCTGTATGCCTGCGTTACTGTGCCCCGCACTTAACCAGCCCATACACCAGTCTCACATGTACCAAAGTTGTCCCATATCTGCTAAGGTACCTTGACTGGGGATAGCTTATGAGAATGGATCCAATCCAAATTCCTGGGACATTATTTATGTAACTCAATACATCAACGCAGGTAGAGAAGTCTGCATAATAACGACCATGCCTTTAAAGAGAATAATAATTCTATCAAAGTACATTTAAACAATGCCCGACCATGTCCAAACATTGGTCTGCAGGGCATAAACACCAACAATCTCCCACTTGCACTAAGACCAAGGGCAACTGATGTTTAGTCAGTTCCAATGTCTCTAGTATGACCCATTTAACTTCCGCTGCGCCAGAGGCTATGTCAGTGGGTTTTTCCAGATTGCTATCTATGTTTATTTTAACAAATTTGATCATCATCCTTATCCATGATCTCTAAGATCAGATGATATGCTGCAGTACATACTTGAGCACTAAGTTCCTTCACTTATGCTATGGCCCTAGTAAGAACTATACTGGACCATCAAGCACCAGGAACTAAATCAAGTTCAAATGAATGAAGCTGCTTCCTTGGCTGCCACAAGAAGCTGCAATGTACTCAGCCTTATTTGTAGAATTTTGCCACTATGGTTTGCATAATGCTCTTTCAGCACACAACACCACAACAAGGCAAAGCACAAATCCTGGCTGTGGTCATAAGACTGGAACGAAGTATCAGTGTACCCTTGTACACAAAATTCTTCCTGTCTATCATAGACTAGACTTCAATCCTTTATACTTCCCAAGTATATGTAAGGATTGCTTTCACAGCTATCCAGTGTCAAACACTAGGATCTGATTGAAACTTACTGGCTATGCTCCTAGAATTTGCCACAAATGGTCTTGTGTATTTTACTCAAAACATGATCCATCCTATACACCATGTATCAGGATTTTAGACCCATGTTATTACTCTCCAGTTGTGTCATAGGACACAATATCCTCATGAGAGTTAGACCATATCTCTCTGGAAGGTATCAATATTTGGAATCATCCAATATAAACCTCTCCAGAAACTCTTGGATGAACATAGATTGACTAAAGGGCAATGACTTTCTTGGATCTCTATCTATAGATCCTCATGCCTAGGATGTAGGCATCATTCCCTAGATCATTCTTCTCGAAATACATCTCAAGCCTTTTCTTCACCATGTGAAGAGCTGAGATGTCATTCCATGTGAGGAGAATATCATCAATCATCTAGAACAAGAAATACTATTAAGGTCCTCCCACTGATCTTCTTGTAAACACAGGCTCTTTTAAACATGCTTGCATAACACCATGCATATCTTTATGACCTTGATATGAAAACCTTCTGGCTATTTCCTTATAGATATCTTTTCAGACGTCCATGCAAGAAAGGCAGTTTTCATAACAACACGCCATAATTGATCATGCAATTATAACAAGCAGATTCCTAATGGACTTAAAACTCAGCTATTGGTGAAAAATTTCATCATTATCCACCCAGTGGATTTGCCTGAAATTTCTGTTCACTAGCTTGCCTTTCAAGGTAACAATGTTACCTTCCATGTCTATCTTCCTAGAAGATTTATTTACAGCCTGTGGGAATTACCCCTTTGGCAGCTCATCCAAGTCCCAAACTTAATTAGCAGACATGGAGTCCATTATGGTTCTCATGGCCCTTAGCCATTTCTTGGAATCTGGTCCACCGACCGCTTCCATTTCCTCATAAGTCTTAGGTTCATCCTTGATGAAAAATTCGTCATGCCCAGCATATCGAATCGATCCAGACTTATGTGGTTCCTGTGTTACTTGAACCCCAGGTTGACTTTCAACCTGTATGTGAGATTTTGCTCTCCATCTGTGTCTAATTATATTGTGGTTGATTCTGGACCTTGTCCCAATCAAATCTACTCTCACTAGCTTCTTTTAAAAGAAATACTTTCTCAAGAGAGACAGCAGTTTGAGCAACAAATATTTTGTTCTCTTTGGGATAGAATTAGCACTCTACAGTGCACCACAAACACATACTTTTGAATCACTACACATTACATTCCCAATTCCATTGAAGAAATGGGATATTTGCAGTTCGCAACTCAAAAGCTAACTTAGACACTTTCTTATGGAGTGGCAGTACATCTGTTTGCATGACATCATAGTAGTATATTTGCATGACTATTCAAAGATGGAACCACATCCAATGTGTTCCTTTTTTCTTTTTTTGAAATTCATGACACAGTGGTGTACTAAGTAAGCTGTGAGATAACTCCACACTTCTTAGGACAGTCATCAAATTCTCCACTAATCACGTTGATCCAATCAAAGTGTTTTAATAATAGATCCTCCAATTTGACTCAATACTTCATTTGTGAACTTCTTGGATTTCTTCAAAGTTCTTAGGTTGGATAAGGCATACCCACACCGGATGAAGCATATAACACCTCTTAGTGCTTGTTTACATGGGTCCACATACATTGCTGTGTAATAGATCCAACAAGCCACTTACCCTTCAACCCTTTATGGTGAAGGCAGCATCTGTCACTTTGTTCCTTTGAACAAGGCTCACATTTATCATAATCCTAAAAGGATAATGATCCCAATAGTCCATTGACCTTTGGATGTGACCATTGTTCGATGGTTCAAGAGACAATGCCATAAGAGGATGTTAATTGAATCAATGGATTTAATATTGTGTTACATATAGAGCCACAAACTATTATCAACTGTATCACTTCAATAGAACATCTCAGTTATAAAGGAAAATATCATATATTATTTCAATATGAAATCCTTTCCAAAAGGAATGATGTTCTAATACATAATAGCAAAGTTCTAGATAAAGTCTTCAAGGCAGTGAGATGATATCAACAGCAGCATCCAATGCTCCGTCCCTGACCCGAGAGTCGATCCCATCAAGCCTCATCATCTTACTTCTTTTGAGCTCCTGCACATGTAAAACATATGTGAGCCTCACATGCGGTACCCAGTACTCATGAATAAGAAGTAGACAAAAGACCTCGGTAACGCAATACCTGAAGCAGATGGATTACATCCCTTCTTCTTTGCCATGCTCTTCTTGGCCATTAATCCTCTTCGAAATACCCATGCATTCCCAGTCTTCCGAAGTATTAGCTTCGAAGATACAGAACCATGGTCATTCTTAGATTTAGGCATACACTCTGAAGATCCAATAGAACTCTCCTGATCATTGTCTATAGAGCATGGTGTGAAGAGACCTTTGAGATGTATGATAAGATCATAAATCCCCATCTCATCACACTCAACCTTGACCTCTGGGGTCATGCACTCTAAGACAAGAGCAGTGTACTGTTCGTTATATTTACAATGTTCAAGATAGACATTCCACTCCCACTCAGTAGTGAAATACACACTGGGCTGGGATGGATGTCTTTCAAGAATATGCACCTTATTCTCTTGTTCTAGTATCTTGGACAAAATCTTGAACCATTTTGTCCAATTTGTCCCATCCAGTTTGTTTTTATAAAGTTTCAATCTTAGATCAGGAGATGCCATCTATAATAAGCAAATAAGTAAAATAAGTACTATGATAAAGCATTTAACAAGCACTTTAACTTAAATGCTATGCTCCCACTATTTCCAAAAACAAGTTGAGAACTCTCAAACTCAACATAGAAATAAGTGAGTAGGATCCTAATTTCATATGAGGTCTCCGCGACTCACGAGGGTGAGTTGGGATGCACAGAGAATCTCATGCTTCCTTAGGTAGGCATGCTAGCCAATTGTGCCGTGCACAACTCCTCTTAGTTAAGACAGACTAGGCGCCCTGTGTCCAGCGAGGGCTGGATACAATACAGAACCCTATCCTCTCAACAGCTACCTCTAGTGATTCATCATGTCAGTGACATATGAAAAACTAGTCAAGTCTGGTCCTAACCGTTATGCCCAGGGCCAACGAATTCCTTGCGAAGGCACGCCCAGGTTAAAACTGGACTGGGGAAATCATTGTCACCTCACACCTTCTAAAGATAAGTGGGTATGTCCCACGAGGGTGGGAAACAGTTCACAACACCACTGATCGATAGCTTGATGAGGGCTACGCGTTAGAAGGCTATTGACTTGATATTGTATTGAGAGTTTTACACGTTGATTTTATTCTTTTCTAGCATGCAGTTTTCCTATGGTTATGGCAGCAAAGGAAGAACATCACAGGCATGCTATGGACAGAATAATAAACCATCACAGGCATGCTAGTTTGGTCGATATGGTCATAACCCTTTTCATACATATAACTTGTCACGAGCCATGTGACATGTTATCATGCATCCAAGGGTTGCGAGTCCCTTTAGTAGATCAGCCCATGCCAGAAGCCGAAAGCAAGCATCCCTTCCTCCAACTGCAAATCCATCACCACGCTTCCAAAGCTGGCACCACTCTGAAATCGGTTGAAGAAGACACCTTGTTGTCTTTGATGAACCTTAACCTATCTTATGTAAACAATTCTACATCTATTCTAAGGAAAGATGAAAATTTTACATCAAGAAGGGGGAGAACCACACGCAGGTGGTAGAAAGATTTTACAAGCATTCATCACAGGTGGAAACATGCTTCCACATCACAACACAGGAGGGCACTCGCTATGACCATATCAACCCATGGAAGAGACAAGTGGCGCATATATAAAATTTGAAAAATCGGAATAATTAAATTTTATCCCCTTATGCACCAACTCCATCCAAAGCACTCTCTCAATCAAATTTATGCTAAAATTGGGATCAAGTTTCATGATGATTTCATGGCCTATCGGCTGGCAATTTTGTCAGATCAAGAGACCCGGCCAGTCCGAAGACACAATGCCCGTCCTACTTGACAAAACTACGTGCGCCTTTGGTCTTAAATCCATCATAAACACAATCCAAATTTCGGCCATAAAAATGATAAAATAAGTTTGGATGAAAGACGCTTTCTATGTGAAACGCGCATGGATAGAAGAAAAATTTTCCAAAAATTTTTCACACAAGCAAACGTACACCTTGTGTTTCTCGCAAGTAGCTCTGATACCACTGTTAGGGAATACCAGGTGTAATTTAAAATTTTGCAGTCCCAGGACGCAGCGGAAGAATCATTACACCCGAAACATATTCCGATCCCAAGGATCCATGCGAGAGAGAAGACACAAGGATGTGCTAGAGATGTACCTCTTTTGCTTGTCTAGTTGCCGAAGTCATGTTTAAGGCGCCCAAGTGTTCGCCCTCTACAAGTATCCACGCGTCGACTCCTTGATTGTTGCTCCCTTCCACGCTTGGTGCTAGCCTCAGGAAGAGAATCAAGCCTTAGGGTTCCTTCACTTCTCTTGCGCCACCTCCAAGATGAAAACGCCAAGAAGAGATGAGGAGGAAGATGATGCGCCAAGTGCTTCCTTCTTCTTCTTTGCCTGCGCCACCTTCAAGCAAGGTGCGCCTATGGCCAAGGAACGGAGAGGGCTTGTGGCAAGGAGATGCCACCAAACACTAAGAGTCCTTGCGCCAAGAAGAGAGCGAGAAGAAGAAGAACTTGCGGCTATGGAAGAAGATTGCGCTCCTTGATGAAGAAGGAGAGCTCCAAGCTCTCAAGTTGTCGCCACCTTAAGCCTCCACGCCTCCTTGTGTATGAGACCTCACGTCTTCAAGGAAGGGAACCCAAGAGGGGGCGACAAGGGGTCCTATAAATAGGACTAGAGGTGGTTTGGGCAAGGGCTAGGATCATGCCAAGTGTATGGCTAGGATGAGGTGTCTTGAGGCAAGGAAAGTCTCCAAGACTTTACCATAAACCTCATTCAACCTATCCATAAATGTCCAAGCACTATATCAGCCCAAGACATGCCTCAAATGCATTTTTACCATCAAAGGAGAAGTGGCTAGGCGCAACATGCAAGAGGAATTCGGCTAGGGTGGTGTCTTGGGAGAAACTAGGGTTTGAGGTAAGGTAAGTCTCCAAGACATTACCATATACCTCTTCCCTATATCCATATGCGCCTAGGAACTTCCCATAAAAGTTCTCAAGCCATATCAGCCAAGTATTCCATACAATGAAGAGGGGCTAGGTGCCCTTTACTTCCATAATGAAGCAAAGGCACCTCCCTCACCCCATTATGCCCCTAGGCGCCAATGGGGTGAGATTTCTCCCCATTATACACTTTTAAGCCAATTCCCTCTTCATGAAAACTAATTATTGGGCCTCATTGGATAATGAGCTAGCCCAAACTTCATGGCATGGGTTGATTAATCCATTGGATCTAATCCAATGCAACCCTAATCCAAATGTGACCAATTAAGGTCAATTTCGGGTCAACCTGCCAAAAATGAAGTTTGGCTCCAATAACTTTCTTCCAACTCATCAGGCCATTGGCACTGATGAAATCTTCCAAATTGATCCAAGTTATCCAATAACTTGATCATAAGGCTTCTAATTAAAGCAACGTCAAGAGTCTATTGCGTGTGACCCCGTAGGATCCATATGACGATGGAAATGATGTAAACATCATAAGTAGTGAGGGGTATCTAGCAACACATCACTACTACCCATGTCATAGGACTTAAGTCATTATGGCAACAACTCCTAACAAGCAACGAGGATTCCCATTGCATTATAGATCCCTTTGCCTAAACTGATATTCTGCCATTGGATTAGTCTCAAGTTTATCAATCCAATGCATTGGTCATGACTCAACAAGTGTGGCCACACATTCCTGTCATGCACCAATAAGGTGGGGCGCCCCCGAGTGGATATCATGCTTCCAATAAGGAAGGGGCAAATCCTACTATTGGTCATCCATGTCTCTACATGACTTATGACATGCCCAATGTCAGTCGTTTTGGTCTCCCAATTACGGAGAGACATAAGACTGTATCAAAGCATACCCATCATCAAATCTAGACATGAATACCTCAAGTCTAAGGATCAATGCAAACCTCTTGCATGTGAGATTGACTTGTTGACTAGACAAGCCAATCCTCACGGTGGATCACTCCAGTGCATCCAATGCACTTGTATGCCTGCGTTACTATGCCCCGCACTTAACCAGCCCATACACCAGTCTCACATGAACCAAAGCTGTCCCATATCTGCTAAGGTACCTTGACTGGGGATAGCTTATGAGAATGGATCCAATCCAAATTCCTGGGACATTATTTATGCAACTCAATACATCAACGCAGGTAGAGAAGTTTGCATAATAACGACCATGCCTTTAAAGAGAATAATAATTCTATCAAAGTACATTTAAACAATGCCCGACCATGTCCAAACATTGGTCTGCAGGGCATAAACACCAACAATATATTTCTGTATTACTTCTACCATGAGAGCGTAAAAACCTTTTTGAGACAAGGGGAGTAATCCTTCTTTAATTTTATAATGACTAGATAACTCTTATTTTGTTAAGTTATTCTTTGAATGATAATTCTACTTTTGTGATTATAGACTTTAAAATTTCTAGTTTTGAAATATTATCATGTTTTAGATTTCATAATATGGACCGAGAGGTGATTTATGAACTCGGAACCCTTAAATTGTAGTTTTAAGAACTTAGGCTATGAGAATGGATCTGTTCTTAAATCTTAATTTTTGAAGGATATTTACATGTTAATATTTTGACCTAGGAATTTTCTTGATTTAGACATGATAATAAGGACCGAGAGGTGATTTTGATTGTTGGAAACCCTTAAGTAAAACCTGTAAAGTTAAGATACGAGAGGATTTAACTTTACTTGAGATTTTGGCTTAGAAATTAAATTTATGAGAATAGGTTTAATTTTTAGTCAGATTTACTTTTATTAGACATTGAATAGTAAGTCACAAGATTGAAGACTTGTTCGGTGTAAATTGTTCATCTGAGAGGAGGCAATTTTTTTATAAGTAAATTTTATCTTTATCATGATAAGAGTAACTGACAAACTCTTATTTATGTCTAGTCATAGAAATTAAGAAGGATGAAACCTTAGTCCCAGCTTTCTCTCTTTGAAATTTATAACAATTTTCTATCGTTTGCTTCCGACCTATTACACTACATATCGCTTGCTTAGCGAGTGAGAACTTGATTATTTGGTACTTAACATGTAGGTCCTTGTGGGTTCGATATCTTTTATTAATGCAGGAGGACAGGTAGAGAATAGAGGGTATCAACAGAGGCAACTATATCAAAATCAAAATCAGCCTAAAAAATCTAGTTTAGAATCCTTGCTTGAAGAACTTAGAGGGGAGATGAAACAGTAGAGGGATGCTATTAGACAGCAAGGGGATACCATTAATCAGCTTAATTCTAAGATAGAATCTTTATCTGCACATAATAAGATTCTAGAAACCCAAATAGCATAACAAGATAGCACATCCTATAGAGCCCAAGGGAAATTGCCTGCTAAACCTGAACTGAACCCTAGAGAACATTGTAATGCTATAACTACTAGGAGTGAGAAATAGTTAGATAAACTAAGGGGTAGACCTGATAATGATGATGAGGAAGAGCCTGACATTGATCCTAGCAGTGAGCCAGTCTTAGAGACACCACCCGCACATGCGCAACTCCACTCTAGTTCACCACATCATGGGTGTGTTGAGCCTTCATAGGGGGGGTGATGGGCCACGCCAGCCTGATGTTCCTAGACCTAGCTCACCTGCTCCATATAGACCTCCTATACCCTTTCCCCAAAGACTTGTTCAAGCTAAGTTAGATAAGCAGTTTGGAAAATTTTTAGATGTTTTGAAAAAGCTTTAAGCTTTATATTAATATTCCATTTTCTGATGCTTTATCTCAAATGCTTACTTATGCAAAATTTTTGAAAGAAATTCTATCTAATAAAAGAAAAATAGAGGACTATGATACTGTGGCATTAACTGAGGACTGTAGTGCTATTATTCAAAACAAATTGCCACCGAAAGTAAAGGATCCAAGTAGCTTCTCTATACCTTACTTGATTGGAGATATGGCTTTTGACCGAGCCTTATGTGATCTTGGAGCCAGCGTGAGTCTAATGCTTTTATCTGTTTGCAGGAAACTTGACATGGGAGAACCAAAGCCGACATCTATTTCTCTACAGCTCGCCGATCGTTCGGTTAAGTATCCGGTTGGAATTTTAGAGGATGTTCCAATTTAGGTAGGTAAGTTTTTCATTCCACTTTGTGGTTTTAGAGATGGAGGAGGATTCTAAAATCCCCATCATTCTTGGAAGACTATTCTTAGCTACAGCAGGTGCAATCATTGATGTAAAGAATGGTAAACACACTCTTAATATTGGTGAAAATATAATTGAGTTTGATTTATCTGAGTCTATGAAAAAACCATCATATGCTGGGTCTTGTTGTAGTATTTATGCTGTAGATGATATTGTTAGTGATCTTCATTCTTTATTTGATGAATCTACTGATTCTGAAATATATGGATTATTAGATTATATTTCACATGATGATCAAGAAAATCAAGAGGAGAAATTTCCAAAAATTGAATTAAAATCTTTGCCAAATAATCTTTGTTATGAATTTCTTAGGCCTAATTCTACTTAACTTGTTATTGTTGATGCACAACTTAATGAAAGGGAGACAGACTTGCTTCTAAGGGAATTGAGAATTCATAGGAAGGTAATTGGGTATTCTATTGATAATTTAAAAGGAATTAATCCCTCTTTTATATGCACGGGATACTTATGGAGGAGGAACACAAACTACATGTGGATTTACAGAGAAGGCTTAACCCCTCTATGAAAGAAGTTGTGAAAAAGGAGGTTTTAAAACTACTCGATGCAGGTATTATTTATCCTATCTCTGATAGTAAATGGGTAAGTCCTGTTTATTGTGTTCCTAAAAAAGGGGGTGTGACTGTGATGAAAGGAATGGATGATGAATTAATTCTTGTTCGAACTGTGACTAGTTGGCGCATGTGCATAGATTATAGAAAATTAAATACTGCTATTAGGATAAGACCAAGATAAGACCACTTTTACATGCCCATATGATACCTTTGCTTATAGGAGAATGCCTTTCGATTTGTGTAATGCACCAGCTACTTTTCAGAGATGTATGATGGCTATATTTTCGGATTTTATTGAAAACTTTATGGATGTTTTTATGGATGACTTCTCTATTTATGGTTTTTCTTTTGATGATTGTTTGGCTAACTTATCTCAAGTTTTGCAGAGGTGTGAAGAAACTAATCTTGTGCTTAACTGGGAAAAATATCATTTCATGGTTAGGAAGGGAATAGTTTTGGGACATTTAGTTTCAGAAAGAGGGATAGAGGTTTATAAGGCCAAAATTGAAGTGATTCAGAAGTTGATGCCACCCACGACAGTCAAGGAGATTAGAAGTTTTTTGGGACATGCAGGATTCTACCGGCGGTTCATTAAAGATTTTTCTAAACTTGCTAGACTGCTTACTAATTAACTTTGTAAGGATGTTAAATTTTCTTTTGATGAAGGATGTTTATCTGCTTTTCAGGATTTGAAGAAGGCTCTGATATCTGTGCCCATCATGCAGCCGCCTGACTGGAGTTTGCCTTTTGAGCTTATGTGTAATGCTAGTGACTATGCTATAGGAGTAGTGCTTGGTTAGAGGAAGGGGAAGAAGCCCTATGTTTTCTACTATGCCAGCCGAACTCTAGATGAAGCACAGAAAAATTACACCACCATTGAAAAAGAGCTCTTGGCTATTGTTTTTGCTTTTGATAAGTTCATGTCATATTTGATTAATTCCAAGGTTGTGGTGCATACAGATCATGCAGTGGTAAAGTATTTGATGGAGAAAAAGATAGCAAATAGTGCCTTCTTCGATGGATCTTACTTTTGCAAGAGTTTGATATAGAGATTAAGGATAAGAAAGGAGCAGAAATTTTGTTGCAGATTATCTTTCAAGGATAGTTGCAGATGCAGATAAGGGAGACATAATTAATGAGTCCTTTCCAGATGATGAACTCTTAGCTATTGAACAAATCTAGGCTCCATGGTATACTAATATAGCGAATTATTTAGTTGCTAATGTTTTTCCTCCTGATTTGAATTATCAAGGAAAGAAGAAATTTTTGGCTGAGGTAAAACACTATTATTGGGATGAGCCTTATGTATTTCTAAGATATGCAGATGAGATTTTTAGGAGATATGTACCAGAGGAAGAAATAATAGATGTCCTTTTTAGTGTCATGCATCATCTTATAGAGGGCATGCTAGTACTCAAAAGACGACTTTTAAGGTTTTACAATCTAGAATTTATTGGCCTTCAATTTTTAAGGATGCTAGAAATCTTATATTATCTTGTGATAGATGTCAAAAGATAGGAAACATTAACAGAAGAAACAAGATGCCACTTACTAGTATACTTGAGATTGAAATTTTTGATGTTTGGGGGATAGATTTCATGGGTCTGTTCCCACCATCTGGAGGTAATAAATATATTCTTCTGGGCAGTAGATTATGTATCTAAGTGGGTTGAGGCTCTTACTTCTCCTACTAATGATTTTAGGAAAAGATTATTTTTCCATGTTTTGGAACGCTAAGAGTTGTGATTAGTGATGAAGTCTCACACTTTATAGAACATCGATTTTCAGCCTTACTTAGAAAATATGACGTTAATCATAGAGTTATAACACCTTATCATCCCCAGACAAGTGGGCAAGTTGAGATATCGAACAGAGAGATTAAGGGGATTTTGGAGAAAATTGTGTCACGAACAAGAACGAATTGGACTTTTAAACTTGGCGATGCACTATGGGCATATAGAACAACTTACAAAACACCGACCGGTATGTCTCATTTTCATTTAATTTATGGTAAATCATGTCATCTACCTGTAGAGCTCGAGCACAAGGCGTTTTGGGCAATCAAAGCTTTAAATTTCAACTCGAAGAGCGCGGGGGAAAAACGAAGATTACAATTGAACGAGCTAGATGAGATTAAACTCTCCGCTTATGAAAACTCAAAAATTTATAAAGAGAGGACAAAAAGGTGGCATGATCAACATATTCTCAGAAAGAAATTTCAACTTGGTGACTTTGTTCTTTTATTTAATTCAAGATTGAAACTTTTTTCTAGTAAACTTAAGTCTCGATGGTCCGACCCTTTTTAGGTATGAAAAACTTATCCTTATGGAGTTGTGGACATTTGGAAAGAAAAAGCAGGGGAATTCAAGGTCAATGGTCAGAGGTTAAAACATTATTACAGAGAGGAACAGAATGAAGAAAGGATGAAATTGCAACTTAAAGAGCCTCGATCAGATTTGAGTGAAGAATAGTTAAGTTAGTGACCTAAATATTAGCGCTTCTTGGGAGGCAACCCAAGCACTCTTACTTTAACTTTTCTATTTTATTTAACATTTTTTATATAAATATATGTATACTAATTTTTCTTTTTCCTTTTTTGTAGGTGAGTCTGAAATTTTCTATGGAGAAATAGTGATTTTTAATCATTATGGTAGGGCCACAATTATTTTTACGGCCGTAATTTTGTACTATTATCGGTCAGAAAGTTTCACGGCACTGTCGTAATTATTTTTACGGCCATAATGTCTTGATGATTCTCTACAGAAGGTTTTACAGTAGGGCCATAATTATTTTTACACCCGTAATTTTATTCTGTGAAAAAAATGGGGGTGCTGTGATTTTTATCACACCCGTATTCTGGAGCGTCTTTGCTATAGAACATTTTACAGGGGTGCCGTAATATTTATCATGGCCATGTTTTTAAGCGTTTTTTCTATAGAACCTTTTATGGCAGGGTCATAATTTTTACTATGGCCGTAATTCTACCCAGTTCTGTACAAAGAGTTTCACGACGGTGCTATGCAAATAATTACGGCTGTAATTTTATTTTCTCTATATAAATCTCCTGCCATATTTTAGGGTTTTCACCTGTGGTTTTTGCAATTTTGCGCCGCCCCTTCTATTTGAGCTTCCATTTGTTTCTAGATCGTCCGACGACTCTTTCCGGTCACTTTCCGATTGTCTCCGAATGGTATTCCGGCGAGTCAGAGTCTCGATTCAGTCTAGGAAACGGATTGTATCCATTTATGTTGAGCTTCATTTCCAGCTATTAGAGTTTTGCTTGAGTTGTCTTTTGATCTCCAAAGCTTCGATTCAGTAAGAGAATCTTTCCCTTAAAAAATTTGAAGACCGGTTTCAACAATTTGCGCCAGATTCATGAGTGGCATTCTCAGCCCTGTTTTAGCATTTGGTAACACATCTTGTTCCCAATCTCTATTTCCAGTTAATTACATTACTTTAGCTGGAATGGCACCCAAAAAGAAATAAGTTGTATCCAAGGGAATGACTCCTCTACTTGGCACTGCGTAAAATTGGCAGTGGTACCGAAGATAAAAGTTGAAGTCCTAATAAAAAGTGTGTATCTATGTGGGTACATGCCATCAATAAATAAAAAAAAAGAGAAGAGAAAGATTTTGAGTGGAAAAAGATTTGGAATATCCTATTCATGTAAACAAATGTATGATAGATTTAAACTGAAACTTGGGTGAATTCATGAGACTGAGATTCTATTTATTATGCGAGTTGCAAAATTTTATTTGATCAAAGTTGTGAATCTTAAAGATTAAATTTGGAGGACAGTGTATTTATCTAAAATTTTGTGTAACAGTTGGTGGAATATTTCATGAGTGATTATATTTTAGAAATTTATTTTTCATAAAAGAGCATATTTTTCATACTTAGCATTGTACTTTATTCTATTCATTTGCTTGAGGATAAGCAAAATTTGAGCCTTATGTATTTGATGACACAAAAATTCATAGTATATTTTGTGTCATTTAATTGGTCTTTTTCTGTTATATTCATGCTCTTTTGCTAGTTTTTAAGCCTTATTTGTCAAATATTGCAGAATCTACTCCTTTTCTCTTTTTTGATCATTTTCAGGTAAAAAGGGCCTAAGTTTGATGGATTTTGAAAGATTTGAGTGCACGAACGAATTCCAGACATCGAGACAAAGTTGCACGTCAATTTTCATGCAAATCGGAGATAGTCAGAAAATTACACCCTTGCCGTAATTATTTTTACGGGTGTAATTTTTTGCCCAGATTACACCACTGCCGTAATGATTTTTATAGGCTGTAATTTCTGCCCAGAAATACACATAAGAAATTATGGCAGTGCCGTAATGATTTTTATAGGCCGTAATTTCTGCCCAAAAATTCACAGAACAAATTACAGCACTGCCGTAATATTTTTTATGGGCCGTAATTTCATAGAAAATTTCCACAGAACACATTATGGCACTGCCGTAATTAAAATTACGGCCATAATTCTGAATTTGAATGAGTCTTCCGTAGCCGCTACAAGGCCTAATTTTTGCGACGTAAAATCAGAAGATCCAGGGCACCAATTCAAAACTATAAAAATGGGGATTGTTCTATAAATCGAGAAGAATATTTGAGGACAAAAATCATCCAATTTCATCACCCATCGAGGGAGAAATCAAGAAGGGCATCCTTAGGGCTCGGCCTCGCGTCGAGAGGCGTAGAGGCCACCTCAGGCCGTGAAATTTACAGGAGAGATTCACCCAAGGGAGGAGAAGACACACCAGAAATTTCAGATCGAAAGGAGTTCGATTGGAGGAGAAATCGAAGAAACAAAATCTCAGCCGGGAGTAAAAATCGCAAAACACTGTAGCAGCCATTACTGTAGCAATACTGTTCATCCGAAATAAAAATCACGGGGCTGTGTAAATTTTTACACCCCCATGAAATCAGTAACTTTTCTATTCTCCCTCTGTCAAATTCTGATTTTTTAATGAATTTCTATTGTATTTTTAACTCCATGGTAGCGTAACTTTCTTTTGGGACAGAGGATATAATCCCCTTAGTTTCATAATGACTAGATGATCCTTGATTCGTCAGGAAAATTTTGTTATGATAATTTTGCTTATGTGATGATTGTCTTTAATCTCTTCTAGTTTCTTATTGTCAACATGTATTGGAGTTTTTGTGATATGGACTGAAAAGTGACTTGCAAAAGTTGGAACCCTAAAATTGAGATTTAGGAACTCATCGTAAGAAATTAGGTTTGTTCTTATTTCTAGATTTTATAAGTTTATTGCCTTGTTGATAATCTGATCTAGGAAGAATTAATGAGTTAAACATGAAGATATTATAAGAAATTAAGTATCGGATCGTTGGAGAACCTTAAGTAGAACCTGTGAAACTAAAGTATGAAAGTATTTAATTTTCACTTGAGATGATTGACATAGAGATTGGATGCATGAAGGTGATCTTAAATCTCCTTATCAGTGATTTACTTATCTTTAACATTGAATTAATCTTGTGCGAAAGTGAGGATTGATTCTTTGTAAATTGTCTGCGTGAAAGTGAGATGATTTCTTTATAAAGTAAATTATATCTTTATCATAATAAGAGTGGACTGACGATGCACTTATTTCATTCTAGTCATAGAAATTAAGGTGGATGAAACCCTAGTCCCAGCTTTCCTCTCTGATTTTGTGTTCTTTCCGAATTTTACTTACATCACATTCGATTGCCTAGCTAATAAGAAATCAATTCTTTGGTACTTAGCAAACGAGGTCTCTGTGGTTCGATATCTTAATTATTACTTCGAGTATCCGTGCACTTGCGGACACAATAAGTTTTTGGCGCCGTTGCCGGGGACCTTAGTTTTGTTAATATCAAAATAGTTGTTAGTATTGTTTGAATAAGTTTTATTTGTTTTAGATTTAACTTTGTTTTATGCTTTTGCAGGTTTTGGATTTTTCACAAATTATGACAGAACTGTGATTTTTGAAATTTTTGAATTCGCTTGTGTTTTGTGTCTTGTTTTTTTTTATTTTTTTATATTTTGACAAAAAAAATTTTAAAAAATTTCTGATCGATTGGTGTTGGATAATCTTTCTGTTTCTATTATAAAAATTCTGAGTTTACATGATTCTTCTATTTGTTTATACACAGGACTCTTAGATCTTGAAATTTTTATTTCCTGTGAACTCTGAGATCACAAATTTTTTTTAGTTGTGTAGAAAGCTTTGATTTGAAGATATGTCTTTTAATCACAACTCGTGGGTAATTGAAAGAGGTGAGGTATACATGCCACAAGGTAAGTATGAAGATGATTCATTGTTCACTCTTGCAGAAAAGATAGATTCTTTGGCTTATAAATTAGACTCTTATATGCACCCAGTTAGGACATCTTATTCTCCTATTAAATGTGATATTTATGGATGTTTTGATCATTATACTTCTGACTGTCAAATTTTAATTCCTCCAAATCCCAATTCACCATGGTATCAAGATGATCAATATAATTGTAGATGAGAAAATCACCAAACTTCTTTTTATGAGAATTGCTCAAACAATAATTCAGAACCATACTTTGAGGATACTGAAGAATCTATGCTAAAGTCCATGCTTGAAAAATTTATGGCTAGTCAATATCAGTTCATGACAAATCAAAATAAGGAACTTGATGATCTTAGAGGGGTGATTGATCAGCTTAATTCTGAGGTAGGATCTTTAACAACACATTCTAAAATGTTAGAAACCCAGATAGCACAACAAGGTTGTTTATTTGAGTTTGATTTGGAAACTAAGGAAATTGATTTAGAAAAATCCCCTTCTGATTTTGGTAATTTAGAAATTGATTTTTTTGAGAACATTAATGAATCTCACTCTAATTTTGATAATTTTGAAACTTATTCATTTGATAAATTATTTGTGGAAAGGTTTGAGGAAATTGATTCTGAAAAATCCCCATTTGATTCTAGTGAAAGTTATGAAATTGATTCTTTTGATGATATATTATTTATGGTTAAATCTAATTCTTGTAATTCTTAGATTGATTGTTTTGATTCTTTTGATGATGAATTATTTGTGGAAAGATATGAGGAAACTGATTTTGGAAAGTCTCATTTTGATTTTGTTGGTAATTTTGAAATTGATAAATTAATTGATGAAGGACATGAGGAACTTGAAAAAGATTTGAAAATTATGAATATTGATGAATCTCACTATAATGTTTTGCCCATATCTACTGTTCAACCTTTTGATTTATTTGAAAAAATTATGCTTTATTGAGGAATCTAATGTCAGACAAAAAGACTATTTTGATGATCAAATACTTGAATCTTTTGATCGAAGTCCTATTGCAATTGAAGATATAAATTTGAAGAAAGGACTAATGATTTTGTTTTCTGATAAATTTAGGAAGATTATTGAATACCCTTTGTGTGGAATTGAAAGTATTGATTTTGATTTCTACATATTTGAGAAAGCCACGTCGATCATATTTTACTTGAAATCTTGGATGTTTGGATTAGTGGCTAAACTTTTAGGACAACGGAAATGCAGAAAATTGTATGCTATTTACTATGGTACTAATCCACCTGCTTCGCCATAATATTTGGGTTTTGGTCAAGCTATAGACCTAAAAATTAGCGCTTCTTGGGAGGCAACCCAAGCACTCTTACTATAGTTTTTATATTTTACTTAATTATTTTTTTTCTAATTTTTCTTTTTCTTCTTTGTAGGTGAATCTGAAATTTTTTTTAGGACGAACCGATGATTTTTTGAAGTTTATGGAAAAAATATGGCAGGGCCGTAATAATTATTACAAGTCGTAATTTTGCATTATTTTTGACCAGAATGTTTTACGGCACTGCCGTAATTATTTTTACACCCGTAATTTTTTTTTAAAAAAACCTGCATTCTGCTTCCTACATCCTGCATTCTGCTTATCTGATTAGGTGTGTTCTCGCAGTGATTTTAAGAATCTGGAGTGACAAAATTTTAGTCTTTGGCACAAACATGAACAACTCATCTTTTACTATTATTTGGATATTTTTATTAAATTTTAAAGTCCATAGATTATCCTATCACACATAGCATCTTTTGGTAACTGATTAACTTCTGCAGCAGTTTTTTTTGACTAATCTGATTAGCGTTTTTGCTGCAGGTATTTAAGATGCTTGAATGAGTTGTAACACTGATCTTTCACATGAAATAGGGAGTACATGTTTCGTTCTATCTCGTGGATTAGTTATTTTCATTAAAATATTTTCCGATCATTCTAGGAAGCATGACAACTTTTGAAGTCTGATTAATTTCTGTGCAGTTTTAATTGAGTTTATATTGATTGATTAACCAAGTTTGATGTTCGATGAATGAAATTTGAGAGTGAAGCATCTTTTTCGAATAACATGAGCATATGGATATAATTTATTGAGTTTATATTGATAGATTAGCCTAGTTGATGTTTGATCAATTATACTATTTGTTGGGAAGAAAGAATCCAAAATCTAAAAATAAAAAAAATGGAAAATAGTACTATATGACTCCTCTACTTGGCACTGCGAAAAATTGGCAGTGGTACCGAAGATATGAGTTGAAGTCCAAATAAAAAGTATGTGTCTATGTGGACATATGCCAAGAAAAAAACATTTGACATTAACTTCGCTGTCTTAGGCTACGATTCTTCTGGCCAAAAAGATATGAGTTCTATTACATCGGCTATGTGGTCGGTGTACTCTAAATTCGTCACAAGAAAAAAGGTGAAATCGATTTAGAGAATGTTGAAAGCAGAAAAATCCAAAAATAAAAAAAAGAGAGAGAATTTTTGAGTGGAAAAAGATTTTAGAGATCTTATTCCTGTAAACAAAATTATTATAGATTTAAACTGAAATTTGGATGAATTCAAGAAATTGAGATTCTATTTATTATACAAGTTATAAAATTTTATTTGATTAAGGTTGTGAATCTTGAGAATTAAGTTCTAAAGATTGAGTATATATCTAGAGTTTTATGTAGCATGTAGTGGAAATATTTTATGGGTGATTATGTTTTAGAAATTTATTTTTCATGAGAGAATTATATTACCATACTTAGCATTGATCTTTCTTCTATTTGCTTGAGGACAAGCAAGGTTTGAGCCTTATCTATTTTGATGTATCGTATTTACGTAGTATTTTTACAATGATTTTTATGCATAATCTCCCCTGTTTTGAGCATATTTTCATTAAATTAGACTTAAAACCTTTGCTTGTTTGGAATCTTCATCTCTATTTGGTTTTGACATATTTCAGGGAAAAATGACTAAATTTCAATGGGTTTTTGAATGATTTGAGTGTATGAAAGAAATCTAAACATAAAGAAGGAATTACCCGTTAATTTTCAAGCAAATTAGAGCTAAGTCAAAATTACGATACTGCCATAATAATTTCCACGGCTGTGGTTTTAATTGTAGTACACAGAAAGAATCACGGCACTGCTGTGATTATTTTCCTGGGCGTGGTTTCCTAGAAATTTTACACATAAAGAATTACGGCACTGCCGTAATAATTTTTACAAGCTGTAATTATTCCAAAAAAATTCACAGAATATGTTACGGCACTGCTGTAATAATTTCCACAGCCGTAATTCTTAATTAGCTGTTGCGTTGCCCGAGTCTTCCACTGAGTTCCTGTAGTCGAGATTTACGAAGTCAAATTCAGAAGATTTAGGACACGATTTGGAGATCTGAATGGAGGAAAGTGTTCAATAAATCAAGGAGGAGATTTCAAGCCAAGTATCCCTAATTTTAATCAACTACACAGAGAGAATTCAAAGTATCGCCGCCGCCTTAAGGTTCTTCACCAAGAAACAATCAGACCATCCCCGGCGACCAAATTTTCAAGGAAGGTGCACCTCGTGGAGAAGAAGATACATAGAAAGTTTCAGATCAAAAAGAGTTCGATTGGAGGAGAAATCAATAAAATCGAGGATGTGACTACTGTTCATCACTGGAATCAGAAGCTGTTCTTCATAATATCACGGGCTGTGAAATTTTTCACACCCCCGTTGATGACATGCATGTATATGATATATTGTGATTTAATTTTATTATTATTTTAGAGCAAAATGCATGCTTTATCTCATTTATTTACCTAAATGCTTTATATTATTCAGAATCTTCACTTTTCCTTGGTTTCATTGAAATATAGGGATTTCGCCCACAAATTAGCGGAATTTGGGAGATCTGAAGATATGGGATAATTCTCCATGATGAGACGAAGCTATAGATCAAATTTCAGCTGAAATGAAGTTTTCTATGCTCTTCACGGGCATGGCCGTGCATCCATGCACGGCTGTGTATGAACCAGTATTTCCAGACAGCGCCGAGCCATTCACAGGCATGCCTGTGCATCCTTGCACGACCGTGAAGGGCTTGGCCGACTTTTCTAGACTTTGACGGGACGTTCATGAGTGCACCCGTGAACCCATACATGGCCGTGAAGAGTTATTTTCTAAAGAACAAACTTCGGCGAGCTCTTCATGGGCATGGCCGTGCATCTATGCACGGCCGTGAATTGTTCCGCCTAGTTTCGATAGGCATTCGATTTTTCACCCATATCTTACTATTTTTGAAGTGTAATTTGCTGAAAATTGACGGAGACCTTTATAACTTGGGAACAGACAATTAGGGACTGGAATCACGTGATTTGGATGAGCGGTTGAGGAGAACGAAACAAAATAGTGAGACCTAGGGTTTGGATGGCGATTTCTGGCGACGAAAGGGTATTTTGGCGAGATTTCTCCTTCGTTTCGATGGGGAAGATCATGCTCTACCCTCTCTTGACTTAGATCTAGTCTTCCCTCTGGTTTGCATCAATTTATTTGAGAGATTATGATGTATTTCGTGATGAACATTGTAGCATAACTTTCTTTTCGGGGTTTGGGCGTAGCCCGTAAGATTGTTAATCTTTAATGTTTGATCTATATATTTCTCATATTTATTTTTTTCTTATTCATGCCTAGGAAGTTTTAATCCATGATTATGTACTGGCCATACATATTTATGTTTTAGACGTTGTGGGAAGAACTGAGAGGTGAACCACAATCGTCGGATCCCCTTAGACTGGACTGGTGATTTCGGTCACAAGAGTTGTCGAAATCACCCAAGGAGCCCTAATTCTTCATATAACCCATTGGGTCTGCTTGACCCGGTAAGGCACAAGAGTTGGAGACTTGGGTTAAGTTAGATATCGGACCGTGTCCTGAGAGGGAGCACGTCTGTACCTTAGGAAGGATTACCTTGAGAACATAAGTAAAACATATTCAAAACATCAGCATTAACTTTCTTTCATTCTTCAGTGTGGTGAAACCCAAAACCCCAATTTTCTCTCAAGATCTTTACAACCCGTTTGCAATTCTGTCTGTTTTCAACCTGTTTTAGTTTACTTACTTGCATTAGGATTTAGTGACACTCCTACACTTATTCGATCGCCTAGCTATTAGTTAACTGATCAGTTAGTACTTGACCCCTAGTCCTCATGGGATCAATACTTTTTATTATGCGATAGACCGTGCACTTGCGGTATGCACCTATCAAGTTTTTGGCACCATTGCCAAGGACTACGTTGCCAATATAAACACGATCAGAAAACTGATAGACTAGGTTTAGTTAGATTTCTGTCTACTTTTTATTTTGTTAATTTACTGTTTAGTTATTTTTGTTTTAGTTGTAATTTTCTATTGATGCGGTTGCTGCTAACTCTTTTGTCAAGCTACTTGTTTATGCCCAGGAACACTTTTCGAACAGGGAAACTTGAAGCTGTAGACCTGGAGATAGAGCGTACATTCTGTCTGGTCAGAGAAATCTAAAAAGGTTGAAGCTTGAAGGACAATTTTCTGATGACTAAACAATGAAAGCTAACCGCTCTCTAAAGGACTTTGCAGCACCCACCATCTCTGGTGTGCACTCGAGCATATCGTGACCGGCTATCGAAGCTAATAACTTCAAAATCAAGTTGTCCCTAGTACAGATGGTGCAACAGAATCAATTTAGTGGAGCAGCCACTGATGACCATAACCTTCACTTATCTATTTTTTTAGAATGCTGCGACACTCTCAAAATAAATGGTGCTCCCCCTGATGCAATTAAACTAAGGCTTTTCCCATTTTATCTCAGGGACTGAGCCAGGGCATGGCTACAATCTCTACCGCAGGGTTCCATCACGACATGGGAACAACTATCTCAAGCTTTTCAATCAAAATATTTCCCACCGAGCAAAACTGCCCAACACAGAAATCAAATCACCAATTTCGCACAGCGAGATAGAGAGTCCCTCTATGAAGCATGAGATATATTCAAAGAACTGCTGTGCATGTGTCCACACCATAGTCTATAGAAATGGGTAATCATACATACTTTTTACAGTGGATTGTTATATCAGACTAGACTTCCTGTAGATGTTGCTGCCGGTGGGGCACTGATGAATAAAAACTATGATGATGCTATGGAGTTAATTGAGGACATGACCCTCAATCATTATCAGTGGTAAGGAGAGAGGAGTCAGCCAGTTCAAAATTCAGGGAAGTTTGACATGAACATGATTAATTCTCTAGTAGCGAAAGTAGATTCACTCTCCTCTAAGCTTGATTATATTAATGTTTCTACTTCTAACTCCATGACTTGTGATGTCTGTGGACTGATAGGGCATTCTGCTGATGATTGCCACATCTTGAGCGCCCTGGCTGAACAAGTCAACACTATCGGGAATTTTAGGAATCAGAACGACCCCTACTCGAACACATATAATCCGGGATGGAGAAATCACCAAATTTCTCCTACAGGGTTAATCAAGGGCAAGTCCCTCTTGCAAATTTTGCTAATCCAAATTCTTCTTCTAATTTTAGGCCTCCTCCTGGAATACAACACCCATCCGCTAATCAGGGACAACCAGAGCCTCCTCAACGATCCAGATTAGAGTTGATGCTTGAAAACTTTATGACAAATCAGATGAAGCAATTCGATAGTATGAATGAGCAGATTCGCCAACTGAATATGAAACTGGACTCTATTTCTACACACTTGAGAGTGATGGAGACTCGCATCACAGAACTGGATCAAAGGATCAGTTCATCTTCTAGAGCGACAGGCATGCTCCCGGCCCAACCAGAAGCAAATCTAAGGGACCAATGCAATGTCGTCATGACAAGTGGCAATGAGCAATTAGAGGACTCCAAAACTAAGGAAATTAATAATGAAAAAGAAGAGTCTGAGAGCCAAAAAGAGAAGTCTCATTCACAAATCCCTAAAACACCAGACGTCAAGAAGATAATGGCTACTACTGAAAACTCTACAATTTGTACGCATAATCAGCCATCTCTCAAACTCGAAGACCCTGGTAGTTTTGATATACCATGCATGACTGAAAATACTTTGTTTAATAGAGCGCTCTTGGATTTGGATTCTGGGGTCAGCACCATGTCATTCCCTACCGTCAAGAAATTGGACTTGGGAAATCTCAAATAAACATCTAAAGTTCTTTAGCTTGCAAACAACTCTAAATTTCACCTGCTTGGAATTGCTGAAAACGTGCCCTTGCAAATTAAAGGATTTCTGTCCCAGTAGACTTTATCGTTTTGGACATGACTGAGAATTCTATTTTTCTTCTTATATTGGGCAAGCCATTCCTTGCCACAATCGAAGCCATGATTGATGTCCCACGCAGAATGATGACCTTTAGGATCGACGGGAATCTTAAGTCTTTTAATCTTTCTAAAAGAGAATTTTATATTTTAGGCTCTAGGGGCAACGAAGCAGTAATGAAGGAAAGCACTACACAGTCAAGTAGCAAGCTTGAACTATTCCCAAGTGCTTTCCCTGAGCATTTCCAAGATAGGCCCCATGACTCAATTGGTCAAAAGGAGATGAGATGGTGGCTATGATGATTCCAACTGAAGATGCCACGGGAGCTAACCTGAAGAAGAAAACATTAGGAGAGTTTGAAGATGAAGTTTTAATTGATTTTGAGAAGGCTTATCTGTTTTACCACTTTGTTGTTCCTTGTTCCATCAAAATAGTTGCAAAGAAACTTTTATGTCTTGTGCTTACTTTAATAGGTGAAATTCGTGGACGACAATGAAAGTAGAGGCTCCCTGCCACCTACTTCGCCTCTGCTACTCCAAACATACCGTGACATCTTTTCTATGGTCAAGTTAGTGACCTTAAAGAAGCGCTTATTGGGAGGCAACCTAATCTCTTGCTTTCTTTTATAGTTTTTGTAGTTTCTCATTTATTTTTGTTATTTTAACTTTGTGATATCCATGATTGATCTTCTAACATCAAAAGAATAATGTATAAATGTAATCCATTAGGATGCATATTGAGCACTTAATTGAGAATTTAACTAAGTGATTTCTCATTATTTTGTAAAGTGAAAACAAAGAAGAGAGAAAAGGATATAGAAATGTATAAAGAGAAAAACACCTCATGCTTTTCTTTATAGCCACCTCAAGCTTGTCATGAGGATAAGATGAACTTGGTGATGACACCTCATACTAGGGGTGACTAATGAGGTAAAAATTAAGTAAACATAAGGAAAAAAATAGGGTTTTTACCAGCAACTTCGTTTGGGCTTGGGGAAGAAGTGGTGAAGGTGGTGAAGTGAAGAAGAAGACTTAGAAAAGCATAAATTTTCATAAGGCAAGTTTTTACCCTATGCCCTACATTCATGGTTTCATAAATATGATAATTTGATAATAAAATGATGTTTAAATCCTAAATATCTAGTTCATACTCTGATTTGTTGAACTCAAAATGAATTTTGAAGTTGATGTTAAACTAATGTGGAGAATTTTAAAAGAATGGTTAAGGTGATGTGAGTATACAATTCTGACCTTGTTAGGGTTCTTATTCTATATCTTTGTACACACAAGTGGTTTATCAGTGAGAATTGATTTGTGTGAAAGAAGACTTAAAAATATTTCCAACGCATCCAATATTGTATATAGTTAATCGAGCTAGGGCATCAATTATGCAGCAACATCTAGTATATGTTGTTTGTCATACCAGACTGACCTACTTGTATTGTTTTGCTCAGAAATTCCGATTTACAACTCCGTTTTGAGTAATTCTTGTTTTGTACAGATCTTTCCAATGGATCATATATTGAATATCTTTCATATGCGTTGTAATCTTAAACCGATTGGATTTGCGAGAACAATGCCCTGGAATTTCTGGAAATAGGGCAGCTTGACCCTTTGTTACCATAACCCTTATATCTTTTTGTGTACTTTAGCAAATGGACTCAAACCAAGCTTATTGGAAAGTAGACTCAAATATGATTTCAATGAGTCCTATATTGTATGGTTTTATGCCGTTTATCCTTATGATTCGTGTGAATGAAGTGACCTGAACAAATTGATATTGTCTATTGAACTCTTATGGTAGAATTTGTAGTTATTCTTATGCACCTTCCATGCACATGATTTTGATGAATGGATCAATGTCCTTTTCTGGCATTACGATTATTAGTTGATGCATGAGGTTTGTCATTGTACACTTTTGATACTTTTAGCCATGATCATGTTGTAAGGGCAATTGTATGAAGGTAATAATGCCATTTCGTTACTTTGACTTTGTTATGAAACCATTGTTCTTTGGCCCTTACATCTTATGGTGGGAAAATGAATTTATCCCATTTATGGGAATTAAGTAATGGATATGGAGCTAAGTGCTACATGGAGCAAAGTGCCACATTAGAAATAATGGGGGCCACCTCTTGAGTCCATGAGAGCCACCTCTAGAGTCCCTCCATTCACATTTGATTGGGCCATGGTGAGCCTTTGCCGGCTTTTGTTTTGTGGGCTTTCCCAGACGTGGGTTAGTCTTGCTTCCAGACGTGGAGGACTTTGTTTTGCTTTGTTCCCACTACTCTGTCTATGATACTTTGATATTCATGAGTTAATAATGCTATCACTAGTTTCTTTGCGACATTTTGGTACTCATGGGATGAGTACATCTTTTGTGTCCATAATGATTTTGATATTCATAAGTTAGAAATATCATGATTTACTTGGGTTCTTCATATCATCCTTAAGCTCTATGTGTAGGTTGTCATTATAGTATGAGTTTTATATTCATTTGATAAATTCCATATTGATGCTTCTCTTTTGATATGACTTGTTTAAACTGTAATAAAAAATGTATTCTGTTGCATGGGCTAAGTAGATCTTGTTGAGTTTTATAGCTCACTCTTTTGGCTTTATATAATACAGGTTAGCTTTGGTTGTTTTTCCTTGTGGGCAATGAAGGAGGTGTTGAGAGGAAATTTTGCTACGACGCTCTTGTTTAGTAAAGCATAGCATGATATGCTCATATATGTATATATGTTGTGTATAGAAGATGTTTGAGAAATTTTGGATATGATATCACATTGTACATATGAACTAGTTGTGTAAATGAAGTTTGATGGTTAATCTGTCTTTGTGGTTGGTTGATGATTAATGATTTGATTACATGAATTGTCATTCACCTAGGACTATTTTTACGAAGTTGTTCTCAAATTTTGTTCGATTTGATTTTGGATCTTGGGAATTTCATGTTAAACAGAACAGATAATAAATATTATTTCTAGGGGTGTGACAAACTTTGTAGTTTTTAAATTTTCTTTCATATTTAGACTCTTAACGCTATACCTTGCTCATGGAAATTTTTTTGGAATTTTTTAGGTTCTTGCGAGCCATTCACGGTTGCACCCGTGTATCCATGCACGGCCATGAATGCCTCGCAATATTTTCTGCACCCAGCACCAAAATGTTCACAGGCAGGGGCGTGAAGAGACGTACGGCTGTGAACAGCTGTATAAATCCTCGCCGAGCCATGCACGAGTGCACCCGTGCATCGATGCACGGCCGTGTAGAGTAAGTGAAGATTTGCACCGAGGCGTGCATGGGCTGGACCGTGTATCCATATACAACCACGTATGACAATGTTATAACAGAGTGTGCCGTGCACCGCCCCCTTTCACACCCATGTACGAAACCCTAGAGCACTGCCGCCATTCCAATCCACCACCTCCGGCATCCGATCTAACTCCGGCGACCCTCCACCGTCTTCTCCATCTTCCGGCGAGTCTTCCCCACCGATTTTGGCATCGATTTGAGCTTCTCGACGGCGCGCGACTGCTTCCATGATTTTTTGCCGCCGTCTGCAGATCTGCTGCCGCTGACCTTGTCTCTTCGCCGCCGACGTTTCCAATAACCCATCATCAATCTCCAATCTTTCCTTAGCAGTTCCCCACAATAGCCAGATGTCTAGACGCAAGCAGGTGACCAGCAAGCGTTGTGCATCCTCCTCCAATGCTGCCCCTGAGCAACAATCGACTCCTGCTACGCCACCTACACCTTACGACATCATCTACCATGATCCTGAGTAGTTGGCCAAGCTGAATGCATTGACGCGCCGGCAAGTGATCACCACCAGATATATTGATCATGCTACGCTGAATACACTAGGCTTTCATGAAGATGTGCAGTGGCTTTTCCAACGTGTAGGGTGGGATCAGTTCTTCACTATTTCTTGCCCCACGTACATCCCTATCATGCTGGAATTTCTTTCATCCATGGAGTTTCATGCCAACATCCACACCGATGACGATGATGGCAGTTTATCCTTCCGCCTCAACAACGCGGAGTTTGTGCTTACTTTATCCGAGCTGAATCAGATATACAGATTTCCCACTGACGGGAGGTGGCTGATCCTGAATGAGTTCAACGCCAACACCTTCTGGGGACAACTCACCGGCCTCCCACCCTTCGACACGAGGACAGCCCGAGCGACATCCCTCGGCAATCCCATTTTGAAGTATGTGCACCAAGTCATGGCACATACCATCTTTGGCCGCGGGGAGCCGGATGGTCTTGTACGGGCATCTGAGCTCTTATTCCTCTAGGCGATGCTGCATGGGGTTCGCCACAACACCGCTTTCTATTTCGCCAGGCAACTCCAGAAAGTCTCAAGGGCGCCAAAGGGTGCCATTGCTCTCGGGGGGCTTCTCACCCCACTCACTCTAGCGGTTGGGATCTAGCCCTACCAAATGGAGTAAGCCCGTGGGAACTCCCACCTTGACTTTGACTCCTGCATCTCGATGCGGATGATAGTCAAGGAAGGAGAACTCTATAGTCTGCTCTTCTCCGGGAGCGATGTGAAGTTACCACTGCCGAATCCTGCACGCACTACAGTTCATGAGTAGTGGAACTGGCAAGTGGAAGCAGTTGAAAGACTATGATGTCCCCCTTGACACTGCTCCACCACCCTCTTCACAGCGACCTATCACCTAGCTTGACCGCATGGAGGCGATGATTAGATTTGTCTGGGATGCCCAACAAGAAACCCACCTTACCATCGATGAAGGGCTTGATCGGCTTCTCAACCTTGAGACTGAGGGAGGACGCCAAGGACGGGTCCAATCTTCCATCATGGAGTCTATTCATGACCTTCAGCAGTGACTGCGTCGGCGCTGGGGATGAGCACTTTGGTTTCACCATCACTTGGTCAGCTATTCTGTTACTAGTAGTTGTAGTTGTTTGTTTTCTTTCATCAGTTTTTGTTAATCTTCTTTTATCATATTGTTATTTCAATTTATGTTTGCCTTTACCACTCTTTTAGTTTCAACATCTTAGGTGTTTTGCCCACCCCTTCTCTATGCTATTTCTCATGAAGTCTTAGTGATATCCACTTCTTGTTTTGTCTCTGGAATTGAGTTGCTCTATGAATACTAACATGAATTAGATAGGAATCTTGAATGTTTTTACAAGTCTTTATGGGTTGTGGTTCACATATGTGATTCTTGAGTTTAATGCAGTTGAATGATGTAATTAACTCCATTCATTATTTTTATAATCCTGAAAAGTGTGTTTGTTATTTTACCTTAACCTTGACTTACATCTCACGTATACTGATTGATTGCATCTTGCTTCATAATTCCATCCTTATTTGTACATCTTGTCATAGGAATTAGAAATAACAATAGTGGTATCGAAGTGTACTTATACATTGCACATTGTACTCCCACTTGACACTATTCATAGCATTACCATAGCAAAAGGGATAGTGGTACCTAAGTTCATTGTCTATCATGCTTGGCACTATCCCCAGAGTTCAAAATAACAGTAGTGGTACCGAAGCCAGGATGTTCTCATTTCTCTAGCTTGGCACTGTTTTAAAAAAAAGGGCACCACATAGGGACTATGTGGTACTGATGCTATTTTCCCATGACTTGATATACAATTATTTGTTTTGTGAATGCTTGATCAATTATTTCATTTATGTGAGATGTGCTATAAAGGTTTTTGGTACTGTCAACTTTGCATACTCCAATGGATTATATCAGTAATATATGACTTAATTTGCTTTCGATATTGCATTATAACTTGAGGCTTGTTGTGATTAAGCTATAACATTCCTAGACTTACTTAAGTTATTTGAGATTCCCCATTCCATTTCATCACTGTGTTCTAGACAATTCAATTGCTTGAGGACAAGCAAAACTTTAAGTCCGATGTATTTTGATGACATGAATATATATGATATATTGTGACTTAATTTTATTATTATTTTGGAGCAAAATGTATGCTTTGTCTCATTTATTTACCTAAATGCTTTATATTATTCAGAATCTTCACTTTTCCTTGGTTTCATTGAAATGTAGGGATTTCGCCCACAAATTGGTGGAATTTGGGAGATTTGAAGATATGGGATAATTCTCCATGATGAGATGAAGCTACAGATTAAATTTCAGCTCAAACGGAGTTTTCTATGCTCTTCATGGGCATGGTCGTGCATCCATGCACGACCGTGTATGAACCAGTATTTCCAGACAGCGCCGAGCCGTTCACAAGCATGCCCGTGCATCCTTGCACGACCGTGAAGGGATCGGCTGACTTTTTTAGACTTTGACGGGACATTCACGGGCACACCCGTGAACCCATACATGGCCGTGAAGAGTTATTTTCTAAAGAGCAAACTTCGGCGAGCTCTTCACGGGCATGGCCGTGCATCCAGTTTTTCACCCAGTTTCACCCAGTTGCACGACCATGAATGGTTCCACCCAGTTTCGACAAGCATTCAGTTTTTCACCCATATCATATTATTTTTGAAGCGGAATTTGCTGAAAATTGACGGAGACCTTTCTAACTTGGGAACGGACAATTAGGGATTAGAATCACATGATTTGGGCGAGCGGTTGAGGAGAGCGAAATGAAACGGTGAGACCTAGGGTTTGGACGGCGATTTCTGGCGACAAAAGGGTATTCTGGCGAGATTTCTCCTTTGTTTCGACGGGGAAGATCGTGCTCTACCCTCTCTTGACTTAGATCTAGTCTTCCCTCTGGTTTGTATCAATTTATTTGAGAGATTATGATGTATTTCGTGATGAACATTGTAGTATAACTTTCTTTTCAGGGTTTGGGCGTAGCCCGTTGTAAGAATGTTGATCATTAATGTTTAATCTATATATTTCTCATATTTATCTTTGTTCTTATTCATGTCTAGGAAGTTTTAATCCATGATTATGTACTGGCCATACATATTTATGTTTTAGACGTTGTGGGAAGAACTGAGAAGTGAACCACAATCGTCGGATCCCCTAAGATTGGACTGGTGATTTCAGCCACGAGAGTTGTCGAAATCACCCGAGGAGCCCTAATTCTTCACAGAACCCATTGGGTCTGCTTAACCCAGTAAGCCACGAGAGTAGGAGACTTGGGTTAAGTTAGATACCAGACCGTATCTTGAGAGGGAGTGCGTCTGTTCCTTAGGAAGGATTACCTTGAGAACATAAGTAAAACATATTCAAAACATCAACATCAACTTTCTTTCATGCTTCAGTGTGGTGAAACCCAAAACCCCGATTCTCTCTCAAGATCTTTACAACCCATTTGCAATTCTGTCTGTTTTCAACCTGTTTTAGTTTACTTACTTGCATTTCGATTTAGTGACACTCCTACACTTATTCGATCGCCTAGCTATTAGTTAACTGATTAGTTAGTACTTAACTCCTAGTCCTCGTGGGATCGATACTTTTTATTACGCTATAGACCGTGCACTTGCGGTACGCATCTATCAAGTTTTTAGCGTCGGTGCACCTCTGATAGGGCCTAGACGGCTGCCACTGCAAGTGCACAGTCTATCGCATAATACAATAAGTATCGATCCCATGAGGACTTGGGGTCAAGTACTAACTAATCAGTCAACTAATAGCTAGGTTAACAATTAATGGAGAAATGTCTAAATCCTAGTGCAATTAATTAAACTAATGCAGATTGAAAGCAAACAGAACAGAGAGCAAAGCAAACGAGGTTTTAAATCTATGAGAGAGATTTGGGGCTTTAGGTTTCACCACACTGAAGCATGCAGAATTATTAGAGTTTGATGTTCTAATCAAGTTTTATCTAAGTTCTCAAGGTAATCCTTCCTAGGGTATAGACGTGTTCCTTCTCAGGACACAGTCTGGTATCCGACTTAACCCAAGTCTCCTACTCTCGTGGCTTACCGGGTTAAGTCAGATCCAATGGGATATGTGAAGGATTAGGGTTCCTCGGGTGATTTCGAGTGCTCTCGCTAAACGAAATCACCAGTCCAGTCTAAGGGGTTCCGACGACTGTGGTTCACCTTTCAGTCCTTTCCACAGCATCTAAGACATGCATACATATGGCTAGTACATAAACATGAAATAAAACATCCTAGACATGAATAAGAACGAAGATAAGTAAAGAAATATATAGATCAAACCGTAGTATTCAACATTCATACAGTGGGCTACGCCCAAACCCCGAAAGGTGAGTTTACGCTACAAGATTCATCGTTAAATACACAAAATCTCTCATAAAAGTTGATTCAAACCAAAGGGAGGGGTAGATCCTTGATGAAAGAAGGTCTAGCACGAAGATCCATGCCGGAACGACGAAGAAATCAAGTCGGAACAGTGTTGTCGCCCAAAAATCACCTGAAAACCCTAGGTTGTCGCCGTCTGCATTCGTTCTCCTCAATCGCCTGATCAAATCCGATGATTCTAGTCTCAAAACGTGCGTATCTCAGTTGGGAAGGTCTCCCTGAAATTTCGTTCAATTCCGAGCTAGGAATAGAAAGTTATGGCCGAAATACCGAGTGCCTGTCATGCAGGACGGGGGACGATGCACGGCCGTGTATCGGTGCACGGGCATGCCCGTGCATGGCTCGGTTAAGATTATTCTGATGACTTACGTTGCACGGCCATGCATGGATGCACACCCATGGCCGTGCACTCTGTAGAAGGCTCCGTTTAAGCTGAAATTTGGCGTGTAGCTCCGTCTCATCATGAGAAATCGTCCCATACCTTCAGATTATCCAAATTCTATCAATTTTGAGGCTAAAAACCTACATTTTCATAAAACAAGGAAAAAGTGAAGACTCTGACGAATATGAAACATTTGAGTGCATAAATGAGATAAAACATGTATTTTACTCCAAAATAATAATAGAATTAAGTCACGAAATATCATATTTTTGCATGTCATCAAATACATCGGACTTAAAGTTTTACTTGTCCTCAAGCAATTGAATTGTCTAGAATACAATGATGACATGGAATATGGAATCTCAAATAGCTTAAGTAGGTCTAGTGATATTATAGGTTAATCACAACAAGTCTTCAGGTTATAATGCAGTATGGAAAGCAAATTAAACCAATTATCATGAGTATAATCTATTAGAGCATGCCAAGTTACATTACCAAAAACCTCTACACTACATCTCACACACATGATACAATTGATCAAGCATCTAAAAAGGCATATAATTGTGCAATAAGTCATGGAAAAATGACATCAGTACCACATAGTCCCTATGTGGTGCCTTTTTTTTCTTTTTAGAACAAGAACAATGCTAAGTGCCAAGCTTTGCTTCGGTACCACTTAGGTTCCATTGTTATTATTTAGAAGTATGGGGTTAGTGCCAAGTATGATGGGCAGTGAACTTAGGTACCACCAACCCTTTTTTCATTGAGATGCTATGAATAGTGCCAAGTGGAAGTACAATGTGCAATGTACAAGAACACTTCGGTACCACTATTATTATTTCTGATTCCCATGACAAAGTGCACAAGTAAAGTAGGGTTATGAAGCAAGAGTCAATCAATCATTACACATGAGATGCATATCAAGGGTAAGGTAAAATAACAAGCACACTCTTCAAGGTCATACGGATAATGAATTGGGTTAATTACATCATTCAACTACATTAAACCAAAGAATCATATATGCAAACCATAACCAGTATAGACCATAGGTAAATAAAAGTCAAGATTCCCATCCCGAGTAACCAAGTAATCATAGAACAATGCAATACTAGAAGACAAAGCAAATAGCATAAAGAGAGGTAGGGTTTGGGCAAGACACTAAAGATGTTGATACCACAAAATAACAAAGCATGTAAGAAATAGAAGCGACAAACTTAAAACTACCAAGAATTGACTAAAGAAAACAAACAACTAGAATAAAGAAAACCACTGGAAAAACAGAAAGCTGACCAAGTGACGGGTGAAACCAAAGAAGCTCATCCCCAACGCTGACATAGCCTCGCCTGAAGGTCATGCACAGACTCTAAAATAGAGGACTGTACTCGTTCTTGGCGCTCAACCTCAGTCTCGAGATGTTGAATCTGGTCATTGCACGCATCGACAGACAGGTGAGTCTCTTACTGGGCGTCGCGGACAAACCGGATCATAGTCTCAATGCGGTCGAGCTGGGTAGAAGGGCGCTGTTGAGAAGGTTGTAGTGGTTCAGTTGCAAGAGGCACATCCTCATCCTCAACTGCTTCCACTCTCTAGTTCCGTTGCTCTCGAATAGTAGTATATGCAGGATTTGGCAGCGGTAACTTCACATCGCTCCCAGGGAAGATCAAGCTGTAAAGTTCACCTTCCTTCACTATCATCCACATCGAGATGCAAGAATCAAGGTCAAGTCGGCAGTTGCCCCGGACTTGCTCCATCTGGTAGGGATGAATCCCTACTGTATAAGCAAGTGGGGTAAGAAGTCCCCTGAGAGCTATTGAACCCTTCGGTGCCCTTGATACCTTCTGGAGTTGTCGGGCAAAGTGAAAAGCAGTGTTGAGGCGGACCCCATGTAGCATAGCCCAAAGAAACTGAAGCTCAGATGCTCGGACAAGACCATTAGACTCCCCTCGACCGAAAATAGTATGTGCTAGGACACGGTGCACATATTTCACCACAGGGTTCCTCAGGCAAGTGGCTCTAGTTGTCCTGGTGTCAAAGGGTCGGAAGCCAGTCAGGTCGGCCTAGAAGTTGCTTGCTTTAAACTCAGTTGGTGTGAGCCTTGTCCCATCCATAGGAAAACCATAGATTGAGTTCAGCTTAGTTAATGTAAGCACAAACTCAGTATTGTTGAGCCGGAAGGATAGGCTGCCGTCATCATCATCAGTGTGAATGCTAGCATGAAACTCCATCGATGATAAGAACTCCAGTACAATGGGAATGTAGGTGGGGTAGCAGATAGTAAAGAATTGCTCCCAGCCCATGCGTTGAAAGAGCCATTGTACATCTTCGTAGAAGCCCAAGGTGTTCAGCGTCGCATGATCAAGGAATTGTGTCGTCACCACAGGTCGGCGTGCAAGGGCAGTGAGCCTGGTAAGTTACTATGGATCCCGACAGATAATCCCATATGGAGTGGGTGGCAAAGCTGGCGGCGGAAGAGGTTCAGCGGTGACTTGAGAAGAGGAGGACGTGCGATGCTTGGAGGTGGGTTGCTTGCGCCGAGACATCTTGACGATGTAGGAGAAGGATAGGAAGACGGCTGGTGCTGAGGAGGAAGCTTCAGAGGTGTCGGCGACGAAGAAGGAAGGTCGGTGGCGGTGGAATTGCGGGCGGCAACAGAAGTTAGGGCAGCGACGAACGGCGGTGCAAGGCATGGTCGACTGCGTAAATTAGGGGGAAAGATTCGCCGGAGGATGGGGAAGACGATGGAAGGTCGCTGGAGGCCGATCGGGTACTGGAGGTAGCGGATCTAAACGGGGCAATCATCCTGATTTCTGAGGTTCCCGATAGCATTAAACTGTTCAGATGGAGTGCTCAAAATGGGGCAATCATCAGCAGCATGTCTTGACACTCCACAAACATCACAAGAAAGATATGGTAATAATGCAGGATTAATATATCCATAAGTATTAGAACATGGGTGAATTGAAAATGGACTCCCCAATTGACATTCATCAGAAAAATGACCTGTACATCCACAGATATCACAAGAAACATACGGTAACAATGCAGGATAGATACTTGAAGAATCAAACATCATGCACATTAATCAAGTGAAAACTTTGAAGAAAAATTCAGAAACTCTAGATGATAGAAAAAATTTAGCCACAAGAAATAAAAATTATATAAAATAAAAAAAAGAAAAGAAAAATCTAACTAAACCTAGTCTATTAATCTCCTGATCATGTTAATATTGACAACCTAGTCCCCGGCAACATCGCCATAAACTTGATAGAGCCTAGACGGCTGCTACTGCAAGTGCATGGTCTATCGCGTAATACAATAAGTATCGATCCCACGAGGACTAGGGGTTAAGTACTAACTGATCAGTCAACTAATAGCTAGGTTAACAATTAATGGAGAAATGTCTAAATCCTAGTGTAATTAATTAAACTAAAGCGGATTGAAAGCAAACAGAACAGAGAGCAAAGCAAACGGGGTTTTAAATCTATGAGAGAGATTCGGGGCTTTAGGTTTCACCACACTGAAGCATGCAGAATTATTAGAGTTTGATGTTCTAATCAAGTTTTATCTAAGTTCTCAAGGTAATCCTTCCTAGGGTACATAGGGTACAGACGCATTCCCTCTCAGGACACGGCCCGGTATCCGACTTAACCCAAGTCTCATACTCTCGTGGCTTACCGGGTTAAGTCGGATCCAATGGGATCTGTGAAGGATTAGGGTTCCTCGGGTGATTTCGAGTGCTCTCGCTAAACGAAATCACCAGTCCAGTCCAGTCTAAGGGGTTCCAACGACTATGGTTCACCTCTCAGTCCTTCCCACAGCATCTAAGACATGCATACATATGGCCAGTACATAAACATGAAATAAAACATCCTAGACATGAATAAGAACAAAGATAAGTAAAGAAATATATAGATCAAACCATAGTATTCAACATTCATACAGCGGGCTATGCCCAAACCCCGAAAGGTGAGTTTACGCTACAAGATTCATCGTTAAATACACAAAATCTCTCATAAAAGTTGATTCAAACCAAAGGGAGGGGGTAGATCCTTGATGAAAGAAGGTCCAGCATGAGGATCCATGCCGGAACGATGAAGAAATCGAGCCGGAACACTGTTGTCGCCCAAAAATCGCCCGAAAACCCTAGGTTGTCACCGTCTGCATTCGTTCTCCTTAACCGCCTAATCAAATCTGATGATTCTATTCCCAAAATGTGCGTATCCCAGTTGGGAAGGTCTTCCTGAAATTTCGTTCAATTCTGAGCCAGGAATAGAAAGTTATGGCCGAAATACCGAGCGCTTATCATGTAGGACGCGGGACGATGCATGGCCATGTATCGCTGCACGGGCATGCCCGTGCACGGCTTGGTTAAGATTATTCTAATGACTTATGATGCATGGCCATGCATGGATGCACACCCATGGCCGTGCACTCTATTGAAGGCTCTGTTTGAGCTGAAATTTGGCGTGTAGCTCCGTCTCATCATGAGAAATCATCCCAAACCTTCAAATTCTCCAAATTCCATCAATTTTGAGGCCAAAAACCTACATTTTCATAAAATAAAGGAAAAGTGAAGACTCTGAAGAATATGAAGCATTTGAGTGCATAAATGAGACAAAGCATGCATTTTACTCCAAAATAATAATAGAATTAAGTCACGAAATATCATATTTTTGCATGTCATCAACCTCATGGAGAAGAAGATACACATAAAGTTTCAGATCAAAAAGAGTTCAATTGGAGGAGAAATCAATAAAATTGAGGATGCGACTACTGTTCATCACCGGAATTAGAAACTGCTCTTCATAATATCATGGGCTGTGAAATTTTTCACACTCCTGTAAACAATAAAATTATTTTTCCCATTTTTGAATTATGAATTTTCTGAGATGATATATTTTTGTATTACTTCTACCATGAGAGCGTAAAAATCTTTTTGGGACAGGGGGAGTAATCCTTCTTTAATTTTGTAATGACTAGATAACTCTTATTTTGTCAAGTTGTTCTTTGAATAATAATTCTACTTTTGTGATTATAGACTTTAAAATTTCTAGTTTTGAAATATTATCATGTTTTAGAGTTCATAATATGGACCGAGAGGTGATTTACGAACTCGGAACCCTTAAATTGTAGTTTTAGGAACTTAGGATATGAGAATAGATCTGTTCTTAAATCTTAATTTTTGAAGCATATTTACATGTTAATATTTTGACCTAGGAATTTTATTGATTTAGACATGATAATAAGGACCGAGAGGTGATTTTGATTATTGAAAACCCTTAAGTAAAACCTATAAAATTAAGATACGAGAGAATTTAACTTTACTTGAGATTTAGGCTTAGAAATTAAATTTATGAGAATAGGTTTAATTTTTAACCAGATTTACCTTTATTAAACATTGAACAGTAAGTCACGAGAGTGAAGACTTGTTCAGTGTAAATTGTTCGTACGAGAGGAGGCAATTTCTTTATAAGTAAATTTTATCTTTATCTTGATAAGAATAACTAATAAACTCTTATTTATGTCTGGTCATAGAAATTAAGAAGGATGAAACCTTAGTCCCAGCTTTCTCTCTCTGAAATTTATAATAGTTTTCGATCGTTTGCTTCTGACCTATTACACTACATATCGCCTGCTTAGCTAGTGAGAACTTAATTATTTGGTACTTAACACGTAGGTCCCTGTGGGTTTGATATCTTTTATTACTTCGACGTATCCATGCACTTGCGGACACATCACTCATCAAGGAAGAATTCTGGAGAGTTTGGTTCAATTCTGGTTCGATTTGAAGTCGAATCGAGTGAAAAACTCGAAAGGGCACAAAAACTCATGGCCCGTAAACAGTTTACGGCTGTGGCTGTAAATGTTTCTGTGAATAAAGTCCTACGTACATAGAAGGATTCACAACCAGTGAAGGATTCACGGCGTCACTCGTGAAAGTTTCTGTGAACTTTTTTACTTAGCCGCGTTTTCACCCTTCAAACGCGAAACTCACGGCCAGCCGAAAAACTCATGGTTGCGGCCGTGAAAGTCGCATTTGTTACTATTTTTGCCCCAAATTTCACGTGCGACTTCGTGATTTCCTCGGGAACTATGCTATGGCTTCAAAACTCATGAAATCCATCAATTTTATGCCATTTTACTTGCATTTTCAATAATACCAAGAAAAGTGAAGATTCCATATGAAGTGAAGTAAAAATACTAAAAATTGGTATAAAATCAAGAAATTAAGCCTAAATATCATATAAAACATAGGCAAAAATTTGATGTAAATGCAATGCATCAAAATACCTTAGACTTAAAGTTTTGCTTATCCTCAAACAATATTCTGATATGTATGGAGAATGTAAAGATAAGGGGCATTCGTTTTTTTGTTTTCCCCTTAATAATGTCCTTAGTCCACAATTTAAGCAATCATTCTTTCATAACTTAAGTAATTTAAGAAAAATCAAAATATAAATTAATTCTCAAGAGTTCTCGATCCAAGAAGGATAAAATTCATGATTCATGTCATAACATTCAATCTTCGCTTACTAAGTATCAAATACTCCCATCTTAATAAATCCACTTTACTTAACAGATAAAATTTCTACTTCAAGAATTTCAGTGATGTTAAAGATAAGAGACTTTTAATGCAGATTGTTCTTTAAACAGTTATGTGCCCTTTCCTATTAGCATCATAACATTGTTTAAAGTATACCACAGAGCAGTATAATTTAACTCATAATCTCAATCATAAGGTCAGCGGAGTTGTCCACTTATCCTACAGCTTTCTCTTATTTTTTTCCTTTTTTTTCTTTTATTCATTTTTTTATTTCTGGAGAAAGCCGGTTAAGGGCATGGTACTTAAACCGTTATCGATCTACATGAGGGATAAATATCTATTTTTAAGATTTTCCCTTTGTTACTTGATCGCAACAGACTTAAAGTATACCAATTCATGGTATAATATAACTCATGACTTTAGATTCCTCAACTAGAGGAGTTGGAGCAAGTCTTAGTTAAAGAAATATCATTAATTTTTTATTCATAAAAAGTTCTCCATCAAGCAAAGTTAGATAAATTAAACTTCAAGTAAATTCTACTATGCACGTGTCTCATGAATGTATAACAATTCACATATGTATTTTATCAATACCAGAATTGAATTTACTTAACAATTTAAGTTTACATGAAATTTCAAAAATTCCCTAAGTCATCAAATCAAATACTCAAAATATTTCCTAAGTTCAAAATTAAGGATAAAATAAACTTGTATACTCTTATAAATCATAAACATTAAAAATACATACCTATAAAGCTCGAATACAATCAAAATACATGAAGATACCTTAGACTTAAATTATTGCATATACTATATCCTTTAATCCATAATCGTCACTGAAAACTAAACATGCATCATCCCACAAAGAAAAGTATGCATCATCCTCGATGTATATAAAAATAAAACAATAAAATACTCACAAAGACTAATTGATTTAAGTGTCCTCAAAGTCCTCTGGTATATCCGTAGGTAAGTTCGGTAGAATATCTGATGGCAAATCAGCAAAAGCCTCAACCGGCTGTGGTGAAGGTGTATCCTCTATAAGCTCTGGTGTAGTAGCTAGTAAATCTAGTAAAATGTCTGATAGAAAATCAGTATCAGTCTGAGCTGATGGTGGAGTAGACATCGCTGGCATCTAAGTTGACTGTGATGCTAATGTGTCGTCTGGAATATCCTCCACAGGCTGGGAATCAATATGCATATTAGAAGTCTGTGGAATCTTATGGATCATCCTATACCTCGGATACTGTGGAGGATAGGGTCCTAGTCTTCCACTTTTTTTTTTTAAAAAAATCTAGGCAAAAATTGGGCTGAAATCATGCTTTGGTGGTGAAACTGTGTTCTTAAGGTCGTTCGGCGATTTCTGAGAAAATTCGACTGAAATCTCATCGGAGGATCAACGAAAAGGGCCACCGGTGATGATAGAAGGTTTGGAAGAGGGATTTGTCACCTGAGAAGGGAAGGATCAGGCGGAAATTCGGATTCACGAGCAAAGGTGTGAACCCTAACTTTTGCCCGTGATGTGTGAAACTGAGTCTTCATGGGTCGTGAGTCGTTCACGGCTGCGACCGTGAATATTTTTGTGACTTAAGTCCCTTTTACAAAATAAAACTCATGGCCGTGACCGTGAAAGTTTCTATGGACTTTTGGCCTTCTTGCGTTTCCTTTAGACGCGACATTCACGGCCCGTGAGTGACTCACGACCACACCCGTGAATGTCTCGTTTGGTGCTTGTTCTTTAAGTAAATGTTTTTTCAAAAATTCTTGTATATAAAACAACTTATTAGAAGATTTTCCATCAATAAAAATTCATCAAATCATGCTGTAAAAATTTGTAAAAAATTAAAGAAAATCAAAAACTAAAACTAAGAGTAGTAAAAGTCAAAAATTTGGGTTGCCTCCCAAAAGGCGCTTGTTTAAAATCATTAGCTTAATTATAGCTTCATGTCATTGCAGAGTTGGTGAATCAGTGGCATAGTAGAGAGCATATAATCTTTTGCTTTTCCTTCATCTTAAGAGTGTTCCCACGATAGTATATATCCAGTTAAACAGGTGGATCCATGTCGTTGTGGCCATTACATGCATACAAAAACAAAAGTTAAAGTCATGAAAAGAATACTTAATATTTTTTTTTACATTTATCCAAGAGTAATATCATGTGTTCTTCTTTTAAATTTGTATCAACAATTGGAAGAAAACTGAAATTAAGATAAAAAAAATTCATGCCTTAGATTGCTCAAGAAGTTTTCAAATTTCACATTAGATTTGGTTGGATTTGAATCAAATAATATTTTAGCTATCTCAGCATCATTATCCTTATAATCATCTATTTCATCATCTATCATGCAAATTCCTAATGAATTTTTCTGGAGAAAAGGAATTGATGGTTCATAAGGTAGTGGTGGTAGAATATGCACAGGATCCTCTTTTTCATTTTTCTCCTCAATTTCTTTCTCTTCAATGGGGTACTCCATCCTAACACTATCAAATTCATCCCCATCTATCTCACAAGTTCTTACTTGAGGATCCGTAAATTCATCATCCTTCTTCTCACAAGACTCCAAAAGTTCAAATTTCTCTTCAAATATGTCCCAAGTATTTGTGTTGCAAGGCACTATGTTATATGAGAGGGGACTGGATGGCGGGTAAAGTGCTGAGGAAGGGTTAATGGGGTATTCAGAATTTTTAAAATTATCAAAATTATCAAAATTTGAAGAAGGTAGATCATAATCCGTGACTAGAGTCATGACTAGTGATTCATCATGGATTCCTTCCTCTATGTCATTTTTATCAATGCCATAAATTATACTATAAAGATCCTCACCTTGTTTGTTCATAGCAGCTATAGAGTTTTCAAGTATGGCTTCTAAATTGGATTCTTGAGGTTGACTAAAGTTTAATTGTGGAATAAAAGCTGGGTCATTCTGATAAAGTAAGTTTTGATGGTTCTCCCAACTTGGATTGTAGGCACTAGGGCATGAGTCAAAGGAGGTAGGAATTCCTAATTGACATTCAGTATAATGATGCCCATGATATCCACAAATATTGCAAGTAATAGATTTCAACATAGAATATTGTATGCTTAAATAATCAGTTTGTTGAATAAAAGAATTTACCTTTGCTGCTAGTGATTGTAATGCATCCGTGCCATATTCTCTTGTCATTATCGGTGGCACATACCTCTGATTTGACCATTGACATTGGTTAGACATCATATTTACAATAAAATTCAGAAATACAAAATGTACAATAGGAAATGCAAAACAAAGCTTAAAATATCTAGTCTAGTGATTTCAGGCATGAGTTCTCCTATTCAAAAATCGTGTTAATCCAAAAAGAGAAAAATAGCTTAAACTAAGTATAAAGAAAAAGAATACGAAAAACAAACAAAAACAAAAATAAAAATAAAATAAAAACAAAAATAAAAATAAAAAATAAAAAAATAAAAAGAAAATCAAAAATAAAAAATATCTAGTCTATAAATCTCATGATTAAATAGATATTGGCTGACCTAATCCTTGACAACGGTGCCAAAAACTTGATGCATTCACAAGTGCACGGATTTATCGAAGTAATAAAATAAAGTTTGTTCCCAACGAGGATCTGGCGGTCAAGTACCGATTCTATGACTTGCTTAAATTTAGGCGAATTAAATCGTGATTTTTGTTTAGACTCTAAGCACGAAAAACAACAGAAATAGAGTTTTGGAAAAAAAAAGGTTTTAGAAGATCGGGACTTGGGGTTTCACCACACTGACAAGTATGAATTTAATAAAAGTTAACCGTTGAAAAGAATAATATAGTAATGAAAGGGGTTTTTCCTAAGGTACAGATTACCTCCTCCCGAAGCCTAATCTGGTATCTAACTATGCTAACTCCCTACCCTTATGACAGTTAACATAACTAGACCCATTAAGTTATATGAAAATCCTTGAAATCCTTCAAACGAATCCAAACTACTCCCGTGATTGGATTCGTAGATTTGAATAGAATGTTTCCAACGTTGCAATTCACCTCCCAGTCCTTCTTGCAACGTCTAAGACACAACTATACTTGGCCAACGTAAATCACATAAATAACACACTTCTAATCAAATCAATACTATAAAATATTTTAACAAAGAATGAAATTACAGATTTTGATCCATAAATGTCAGTGGGCTGTCGGTGTATATGCCCTTGGACCCGTTGTTGGTCCATCTTGTACTACTTGACATTGATATTTAATATATCATTCTGGCATTATCGTTATTATGCTATGTTTACATCTGTGATTATGTACATGGATAATAATGTCCCTGGAGACAGATTGTATCTGTGCTCAAACGGTGTGACCCTAGTCGAGTACCTGAGTGGATAAGGGACAGCTCTGGTACATGTGAGATTGGTATATGGGCTGGTTACGCACAGGGTGCTAACACAGGCATATGGGTATATCAGTGGTGGATATACTGGACCGACCCGCTGTGAGACTCTAACTTGGTGTCATGAGTTAAGCTCACAAGTGACAGGAGATGCATTGATCCCTTGACTTCAGGTCATTGACTCTTCTATATGGTTAGGGACACGCTTTGATACAACCTAACGCCTCACCGTAGCAGGGAGGTCATAACGGTTGTCATTGGGTATGTCACAACCCATATGAGAAGATCAATGGACAGACATAGGATTTGCCCCTTCCTGCGGGAAGCTTGATATCCACGGGGCCCCCCTATGGTTGCATGACTAAAAGTGTATGGCCATACCTAGGTGAAAGCCTGATTTAGTCATGACCATGAGATTGGGTGAAAATAAAGTGGTGACACACTTTGTCCAATCGGATATCAGTTCGGCAAAGAGGCTGTAATGCATCGGTACCTTGTTGTGATGATGAGGATGTCGATGTTGATATTCATTCCGATGACTTGGGTAACAGCGATGCACTGATAGGTGCCAATCACTGCTTGTGATGACTCAGTTCATCACTGCCAACGTCTGAGGAACCTATAGGGTCGCACAACTTGAAACTCGGGTTCTCGTATTGATCGGGTAGCCTATTGATTGAGTTATTGGATAACTCAAATCTGTTTGGGAGAATCCATCAGCACCATTGTGCTAGATGAGATGAAAGGAATCATTTGGAGCTAACTTGTTTTTGGGCCTAGTAGGCCAAATGGGCCCAATGGGCCATTTGGGCCAAATGGGCCCAATAGACCAAGTTGGGCTAATAGGCCAAATGGGCTCAATAAGCCATTTGGGCCAATGGGCCAAATGGAATGGTGCAAGCTACTTGGAGTGAGCTTGGCGCATTTCCTTGAGGTGGACAAATCCAAGTTGGACATCTTCTTAAGGTGAGAAGCTTGGAGCTTCTCACTTGGAGTGGGTGAATGTACTTGGGCGCATGGCACTTGGAGTGGGCGAAATGGGTTTTACCTCTTGAAGAGGTGTGTCTCTTCATGAAGAGGTGTGCCTCTTTACTAGTGAAGAGGTGCACCTATTCATGGGTATATAAACCCCCTTCCTCCCCCCTCGTCGCAACTCTTGAACTCTTGCCCCCTTATCCCCCTTGTCGTCACTCCTGGAAAGAAGGAGAGGGATGTTCGCCTATTGCCTCTCCTCTTCCCTTTAGTGAGTTTGGAACTTTGGAAGTTCCTTGGCGCCCTCCTCTCCAAAGTTGGACTTTGGCTTCAGTTGATTCCGGTTCGGATCTTGGTGGAGTGCTTCAAGAGTTGGACTCCGACGAAGCTCTACCTCCTCTCCTTGGCATCTCCTCTGGAGTTGGCGCAAGTGATTGAGGAAGTCTCCCAAAGGCGTGGATCTTCTTCCCAAGGCTAGCACCGGGCATGGAAGAAGAGGATTCGAGGTTCGGCTATGTGCGAGACTGTAGAGGGCGCACATTTGGGCGCCTGCATCGCATCACTTAATTTGCATCAAGGTATCATCTCCTACTCACCATGTCGATCTCCTCGCAAGACTCGATCTTCTGGGTTTTTGGGACTGGCCTGTTTCGGGGATTGCTTTCGCTGTGCTTGTTTGTAAAATTTTAAAATCCCCGGGGTTTCCCAACAGTGGTATCAAAGCATCTTGCAAACTCGAACGGTATTTTATGCTTTTATTGTATGCTCACATGCCATCTGAATTTTTTGAAAAATTGCATATGCGTATGAATTTTTCTAAGTAAGAAAAATTGTAAGTTTTTCGTTCCTATCATCTATTCGATCTCTTTGGTTTTTCGCTTTTTTCACATGATGGGTTAGACCCATATGTGAGAGGATTAATTTCTCCCCACGCATGTAGGATAGTCCTACTGTGTGGGACTTGTCGAAGATTATGGGCATATGGTTGTCCTAATCTTGGCAGGTTAAGGATTGCAAGGGTAGATGACAAGCGTGCTTGGAGCATGCATGCGTCACTTGTGGACTCTTGAGAGAAACGAAAAGTCCTAGATTTGTGAATGGACGTTGAGGTTGAAAGACATGTTTTCTAAGAAACTAAAATCGAAGTTTTATGTTTTCTTGAGCATATAGAAAAGCATGAGATGATTGTGCATCGTGTTGTGGTCATAGTCAAGCCCCTTGTATGCCTGTGATGTATTTATGTGAGGCATGCATGCCGCTTTTTCTTTTTGTTTTGTAAACACACAAAGAAGATTAAGGGCACTTCCCTCCTGGAGCTTACATCTTGGTGCATCAACCATGATGGCACATCTTGCTTGGTGGCGCAAGTAAGGGCTTGGCCGAACCGTAGGGTTCGTGGGCTATCCCTCTTGGCACAAGCATGATGACGCATCATGCATGGAGGAGCCATCAAGGTCTTGGCCGAACCTTAGGGTTTGTGTGCTATGCCTTGATGTGGAGGACCTTGGAGCCACACTTGAAGATAAAGCTTGGTGGCGGCTAGGTTAGGTCTTGTTGGGGCTTGTCACCTAGGTCAAGCATTGAACATCCTTTGGCATGTGATGGTTCAATGTGTTGATTAGGCTATGACCACATCGCTTGTTTACTGTTTTAATTTTTGCTAAAGCATGCCTGGATGTGTTTTATCTTTTTGTTATCACTATAGGATTGCATGCCTGTAATGTTAGACAAAAGATAAAACTAAGAGGATGAGACCTCAAAAACCCTCAAAACAATATCAAGTCTGTAGCCTTCTGATGCGTAGCCCTCGTCAAGCTATCGATCAGTGGTGTTGTGAACTGTTTTCCACCCTCGTGGGACACACCCACTTATCTTTAGAAGGCATGTGGTGGCATGGTTTCCCCAGTCCGTTTTAACCGGGCGCGCCTTCGCAAGGAAACTCGTTGGCCTTGGGCATAACGGTCAGGATAGACTTGACTAGTTTTTCATATGTGGTGGCCACATGATGGAACTCTAGAGGCAGCCTCGAGAGGTTAAGGTTTTGTGTTGTTCGAGCCCTAGCTGGGCACAAAATGCTTGAACTGTCTTGAGAAAGGGAATTGCTAGGGTGCAATCGGCCGGCGTGCCCACCTTAAGAAGCATGGGTCACTTTGTGCATCTCATCCCACCCTCGTGGGACGTGAAACCTCATGTGGAATAAGGATCCCATCTCACTAGGAAATCTCGGATTTCCCGATTGACTTTGTGTGTTGTCAATTCGATTAAAATAGTGGGAGCCATAATCATTTAATGCAAGTCCAGATTAAATAATTCGAAGTAGTACTAATCTGTTTTCTTGGTTGTTGTAGATCAATGGCTACGAACAATAGCAGATGGTCACTGTGATCTATCCTGGAAAAGGACAAGTTGGTTGGATCCAACTTGATGGACTGGTATTAGAACTTGAGGATTGTCCTTAAGCTCGAGAGGAAGCTCTATGTCCTTGAGCAGCCTATTCTAGAGCCACTTCCATGCTCGGCCTCAGCGGCTGAGAAGGATGCTTTTGATAAGCATCAGGCTGATACTTTGGAGGTTGCTAATTTGATGCTAACCAACATGTCGCCTGAATTTAGAGGGCAATATGAATCTAAGAGTGCTTTTGAGATTATTTATAATCTAAGGCAGCTCTTCAATGAATTGGTTGAACTCAACCCTCCCAAAGTAGTCATTCAGTGTGGTGAACCGAAAGGTTTAACCAAGGAACTGAAACTAAAGATGGAAAGGATCAGGAATAACAGGTGCTATTCATGTGGAGGGCCACCTCACATGTTGAAGGACATGGTGCGACTTTAGAACGGGGAGAAGAGAAGCAAGGCTTCGTCTTCTGGCTCAGGTATTTATGTTACCGAAGTCAACCTTTCTACTTCTATGTCATGGGTATTGGATACCGTATGCGGAGCTCATATTTGTACAAATATGCAGGGGCTCAAGAAAAGTAGAGCGGTGCGGCCTGGAGAGATTGACCTACGTGTTGGAAACAGAGCACAGGTTGCTGCTGTTGCCGTAGGACTTTTGACGCTCTCCCCGCCTTCTGGACTTCAACTAGAGTTAATTAATTGCTATTATGTACCTTCTCTTACCAAAAACATTGTATATATTCCTTGCTTGGCAAGGAAAGGATTTAAATTTGAAATAAAAGAGGACTCTTGTTCTTTTTCATTTGCAAATGTGTTTTATGGGAAGGGTACCTTGTGCAATGGATTATATGTCTTGGACATGGATAACTCTATATTTAACATAAATCACAAAAGGATCAAACTGAGTGGTTCAGTTGGTGCGTACCTTTGGCATTGTCGATTAGCCCATATAAACAAGAATCGCATTCAACAACTCCATGCAAATGGATTGTTAAATTCAACCTCCTTGGAGGAGTTTGATACTTGCGAGCCTTGTTTATTAGGGAAAATGACAAAAGCACCCTTCACCAAGATTGGTGAGAGGGCAGGAGGTTTGTTGGATCTCATACATAGTGATGTGTGTGGGCCATTCAGTAAACAAGCCAGAGGAGGGTACAACAACTTCATCATATTTACTGATGACTTCAGTAGATACGGTTATGTCTATTTGATGAGACATAAGTCCGAATCCTTTGGGAAATTTAAGGAGTTCAGACATGAAGTAGAGAACCAGCTTGGTAGATCTATTAAGGCTCTTCGATCAGATCGTGGTGGAGAGTACCTGAGCGGTGAGTTCTTTGACTATCTTAGAGAGTGTGGGATTCTATCCCAACTCACTCCTCCTAGAACACCTTAATGGAATGGTGTGTCTGAAAGGAGAAATCAAACTTTGTTGGACATGGTTCGATCTATGATGAGTCATGCAACTCTACCTCCGTCGTTTTGGGGCTATGCACTTGAGACAGCTTCTCTCATACTGAATAATGTTCCATCAAAGAGTGTCTCCAAGATTCCGTATGAGGTATGGAGTGGGAGACGCCCAATTCTCTCTTTTATCAGAGTCTAGGGATGTGAGGCTTATGTCAAATGTCAAGATTCTAGCAAGCTAGAACCCAGATCTGATAAATGCGTGTTTGTGGGATATCCTAAGGAAACTAAAGGATATCACTTCTATGTTCCCAGCGAGAACAAAATTTTTGTTGCTTGAGGTGCTGTCTTTCTAGAGAAAGAATTTCTCATGAAAGAAGTCAGTGAGAGTAAGTTTGACTTGGACGAGGTCCAAGTGCAACCACAAGACACTGAGGTGGAACCTGAGCCACTAGCACCGGTTACTGGGTAACCAGAGGCTCAGACACAGGCCTTGCGTAGGTCTGGGAGGATTCATCTTGCACCTGAGAGGTACGGATCGCTGCCGACCCAACACGACGGGATCTTCATCATTGAGGATGAACCCATGACCTATGATGAGGCGGTCGCTGGACCGGACTCCGAGAAATGGCTTGAGGCCATGAGATCCGAGATGGATTCCATGTCGGCTAACCAAGTCTGGGATTTGGTTGAGCTACCTGATGGGGTAAAACCTATAGGGTGTAAATGGGTCTTCAAGAGGAAGACTGACATGGATGGCAACATAGTTACCTATAAGGGTAGACTTGTGGCTAAAGGATTCAGACAAGTTCACGGGGTGGACTATGATGAAACCTTCTCGCTAGTTTCCATGTTAAAATCCATTCGAATCTTGCTTGCTATAGCTGCATATCACAATTATGAGATATGACAGATGGATGTAAAGACAGCGTTCCTTAACGGGAAGCTGACAGAGGATGTGTTCATGACACAACCTGATGGCTTCATCCATCCTGCAGAGGCCAATAAGGTCTGCAGGCTAAAAAGATCCATTTATGGATTAAAGCAACCCTCTCGAAGTTGGAATCTTCGATTTGATGAAGCAGTAAGAGATTATGGCTTTATCAAGAGCGAAGATGACGCCTGTGTATACAGAAAATTCAGTGGGAGCTTGGTGACATTTCTGGTCATGTATGTCGACGACATACTACTCATCGGAAACGACATCCCTAGTCTTCAAGCTGTGAAGACATGGTTGGGGAAGTGTTTCGAGATGAAAGACTTAAAGGAGGCCGCCTATATCCTAGGCGTGTGGATCTACCGGGATAGATCCAAGAAGCTCCTGGTCCTTAGTCAGAGTACTTACATTGATAAGGTCCTGGAGAGGTTCAGCTTAGAGCAATCTAAGAAAGGATACCTTCCAGTGAGACATGGCCTTATTCTCTCCAAGAGCCAGTGTCTCGTCACACAGGCTGAGAGGGATGACATGAGTCGAGTGCCCTATGCTTCGGCAGTAGGTTCGATCATGTACGCGATGTTGTGTACTAGACCAGACGTGGCTTATGCTGTGAGCATAACCAGCCGATACCAATCCAATCCAGGTCTGCATCACTAGGTGGCTGTAAAGAACATTCTATGTTTCTGAGAAGAACTAAAGAATGGTTCTTGGTCTATGGGGGACAGGAAGAGCTCAGTGTTCAGGGCTACACTGAGGCATCGTTCCAGTCTGACCTTGATGACTTCAGATCGCAGACAGGCTATGTGTTCAGATTGAGTGGAGGTGCTATGAGCTGAGAGAGCTCTAAGCAATCCATTGTAACTGATTCTACGACCGAGGCTGAGTATGTCGTTGCTTCTGAGGCAGCCAAAGAAGCCGTTTGGATTCGAAAGTTCATTTCTGAACTTCAGATGGTTCCAACTGCTGTGGATCCGATTGAGCTCTATTGTGACAACAATAAAGCGATGACACAGGCAAAGGAACCACGGTCTCATCAAAAATCCAAACACATTCTCAGTAGATTTCACCTGATCTGGGAGATCATTGATAGAGGTGATGTCAGGATAAGCAGAGTTGACACAGACAATAATCTGGTAGACCCACTGACCAAGGCATTGGCGCAGCAGAAGCGTGATGGTCATGCGAGGGACATAGGGTTGAGATTTCTCAACAACTAAGTCTAAGTGCAAGTGGGAGATTGTTGGTGTATATGCCCTTGGACCCGTTGTTGGTCCATCTTGTACTACTAGAAATTGATATTTAATATATCATTCTGGCATTGTCGTTATTATGCTATGTTTACATATGTGATTATGTACATGGATAATAATGTCCCTGGAGACAGATTGTATCTATGCTTAAATGGTGTGTCCCCAGTCGAGTACCTGAGTGGATAAGGGACAGCTCTGGTACATGTGAGACTGGTATATGGGCTGGTTACGCACGGGGTGCTAACGCAGGCATATGGGTATATCAGTGGTGGATATACTAGACCGACCCGCTGTGAGGCTCTAATTTGGTGTCATGAGTTAAGCTCACAAGTGACAGGAGATGCATTGATCCCTTGACTTTAGGTCATTGACTCTTCTATATGGTTAGGGACACGCTTTGATACAACCTAACGCCTCGCCGTAGCAGGGAAGTCATAACGGTTGTCATTGGGTATGTCACGACCCATATGAGAAGATCAATGGACAGACATAGGATTTGCCCCTTCCTGCGGGAAGCTTGATATCCACGGGGCCCCCCTATGGTTGCATGACTGAAAGTGTATGGCCATACCCAGGTGAAAGCCTGATTTAGTCATGACCATGAGATTGGGTGAAAATAAAGTGGTGACACACTTTGTCCAATCGAATATCAGTTCAGCAAAGAGACTGTAATGAATCGGTACCTTGTTGCGATGATGGGGATGTCGATGTTGATATCCATTCCGATGACTTGGGTAGCAGCGATGCACTGCTAGGTGCCAATCACTGCTTGTGATGACTCGGTTCATCACTGCCAAGGTCTGAGGAACCTACAGGGTCACACAACTTGAAACTCGGGTTCTCGTATTGATCGGGTAGCCTATTGATTGAGTTATTGGATAACTCAGATCTGTTTGGGAGAATCCATCAGCACCACGGTGCTAGATGAGATGAAAGGAATCATTTGGAGCTAACTTGTTTTTGGGCCTAGTAGGCCAAATGGGCCCAATAGACCAAGTTGGGGTAATAGGCCAAATGGGCTCAATAAGCCATTTGGGCCAATGGGCCAAATGGAATGGCGCAAGCTACTTGGAGTGAGCTTGACGCATTTCCTTGAGGTGGACAAATCCAAGTTGGACATCTTCTTAAGGTGAGAAGCTTGGAGCTTCTCACTTGGAGTGGGTGAATGTACTTGGGCGCATGGCACTTGGAGTGGGCGAAATGGGTTTTACCTCTTGAAGAGGTGTGTCTCTTCATGAAAAGGTGTGCCTCTTTACTAGTGAAGAGGTGCACCTTTTCATGGGTATATAAACCCCCTTCCTCCCCCCTCGTCGCAACTCTTGAACTCTTGCCCCCTTGTCCCCCTTGTCGTCACTCCTAGAAAGAGGGAGAGGGATGTTCTCCCATTACCTCTCCTCTTCCCTTTAGTGAGTTCGGAACTTTGGAAGTTCCTTAGCGCCCTCCTCTCCAAAGTTGGACTTTGGCTTCGGTTGATTCCGGTTCGGATCTTGGTGGAGTGCTTCAAGAGTTGGACTCCGACGAATCTCCATCTCCTCTCCTTGGCATCTCCTCTAGAGTTGGCGCAAGTGATTGAGGAAGTCTCCCAAAGGCGTGGATCTTCTTCCTGAGGCTAGCACCGGGCGTGGAAAAAGAGGATTCAAGGTTCGGCTATATGCGAGACTATAGAGGGCGCACATTTGGGCGCCTGCATCGCATCACTTAATTTGCATCAAGGTATCATCTCCTACTCACCGTGTCGATCTCCTCGCAAGACTCGATCTTCTAGGTTTTTGGGACTGGCCTATTTCGGGGATTGCTTCCGCTGTGCTTGTCTGTAAAATTTTAAAATCCCCGGGGTTTCCCAACATGGGCTACATCCCAAATCCTGAAATAAAGTTTTACTCGCTCATGATAAACGTTAACAACATGTATATGAATAAAACTTGCATTGAATCCTATCAAAAGTACCCCAATTCACTAAGAAAGTAAATGGAAAAGCTTCCCCTCGATCTAGAAACGAAGATGAAGTGATCAATTCTCCCTTTTGCGTGAATTCTCGCTGGAATTTTGCCCTAGAACTGAATGTTCACCCTAACTGCTGCCTGTAATTGTGTTCATCCGAAAAGGTCTATTTAGCCCTCTAAAAATCCCTCCTTTTATAGTTTAATTGGTTCAAAACTCATCAAAGAAGAATTCTGGAGAGTTTGATTCAATTTTGGTTCGATTTGGAGTCGAATCGAGTGAAAAACTTGAAAGGGTGAAAAAACTCACGGCTCGTAAACAATTTACGGCTGTGGTCATAAATGTTTATGTGAATAAAGTCCTATGTACATAGAAAGATTCACAACCCATTATGGATTCACGACCTCACCTGTGAAAATTTCTGTGAACTTTTTTACTTAGCTGCGTTTTCACCCTTTGAACGCGAAACTCACGGCCGGCCGAAAAACTCACGGCTGCGGCCGTGAAAGTCGTGTCTGTCACTGTTTTCGCCCCAAATTTGAGGTGTGACCTTGTGATTTCCTCGGGAACCATGCTATGGCTTCAAAACTCATGAAATCCATCAATTTTATGCCATTTTACCTCCATTTTCAATAAAACTAAGAAAAGTGAAGATTCCATACCAAGTGAAGTAAAAAATACTAAAAATTGGTATAAAATCATGAAATTAAGCCTAAATATCATATAAAACACAAGCAAAAACATGATGTAAATGCAACGCATCAATAACCCGGTATCAAGCTATATTGATCTCCTACTTTTGTGGTTTACCGATATAAGTAAATCCAATGAGTACAAGGATAAAGTTAATGTCCTCACGCAAGTTCCACCTACTTTCCTAGTAGAACTATATGAGTCTGATCAAACAGTTCCAACGTCGTGATTCACCTTTTAGTTCTTCTCACGACATTTGAGATTTGTAAATACCAGGCCAAAGTAAATACAAACAAGCAACAAATCTAAAATTAGATAAGCAAAGATAGATTTGTTACACAGTCAAGTTTAAAATACAAAAACAAGATCAAAGCATAGAACTACACCTAAAATCCTGAAATTAGGGCTTAAGCAATTATGATATGTATAATCAGCTTAGATCCTCAAATGATCGTTAAAGGGACCAACAAATACATGGAAGATTATTTTAGGTAGAGAGCATAAATAAAGATCCATCGATTGATGAAGTTTCGCATGCAAAGTCCGTCGGAAAATCACCTTTTCTGTTCGTCCGCCGCCCTTGTCACCTCTTCTCAATTTCTAGCTGATGCCCCCTTTGAAATGGCTATTTGACTCCAGTTTTGTTCTCTTGGAAGCTGACCTTTCTCATTCCCCTTCAATCTAGACGAAAATCCATTTGGATTCATGCTAGAAATGCAAAGAATCTCGATTGGCAGAAGTTGTCACATTCGTGAATCCGTCAAAGTTGAGCCGTGAACTCTTCTGTAAGTTTGGTCGATGATTATCATAATCATGACACTGGTCACAATCAGGCCATGAAGTCTTCGGTGGAAAATAGTTCTTCAGGTTACGGCTGTGAAACTGGTTATGTCTGGGTTGTGAATCTTTTTGTGGATTTTGGACATTTCGATCACGACCATGATGCTAGTCACGGTCAAGCCGTGATCCTCTCTGTATAAACTTGTCAAAATTCTTTCCAAACTAGTTATGGGCATGAAGCTCATCATGGTTTGGCTGTGAAGATGTCATTTGCAGAATGCTCATCATGGCCATAAAGGCTGTCAGGGGCTTGCCATGACGGATATAAAAAGCTTCGTTTGACTTTAAGTTTGCTGTGTTGACTCACCTTTTCATTCGGAATCACTCGTGGCCTCAGAAACATCAAATAGGCTCCAAAAATGTGTGATTTCATCTAAAATTACAAAAAGACAAAAAAATATAAAGAGTCCAAACAAAACAAGTAAATAAGTCTGATTTAAATATAACAATAATAGAATATGCCTTGTTGTGAGATAAAATAATATCAAAAAATACTACCAAAATGCATGGTAGTTTTAAGCAAGAGATAATTCACAAACTAGGCATGAAAGAGATAATTCTTATCACAAAACACATCACCAAGCCAAATCCATTCATGAACTGGGTATGATCAAGTTTCAAAATTTTATGCAAAATATCTATTGTTTGGAATCAAATAAAAAAGGTTCCACAATCCTTAGTTGATGAAACTTTCAGCAAATAAAATACAAAGATTCTTATTTCATAAACAATCCTCATTCACAATTTAAATCATCCAAAATTAAGTATTTGGGGTCAAATTCAAATGCATTATTTTTCATGTCAAAACTTTAGGACATTAATTTTCTTTTCTTCTCTCATTTTATTTTTATTTTGTACAAGCAAGACTAGCTCTCTAAATTGTTGTCGATCTTTTGATGCGAAGCATAAACATGGGTGGAATGCCACCCCTGTTACTCGACCGACAACCAAGAGCTTACTAAACTTCCTCTAGTCTATTAACACAAAGCACAAGCATGGGTGGAATGCTGCCCCAGTTATTCAGCTAGGATTGGTTAAGTATGTAAAATGAACTCATGATTGTTATGCACATTTGGCACGAAACACAAACTTGGGTTGAATTCTGCCCCGACAACTTTATGCATTACTAGATCAGCGGAGTTGCAAGTCTAGCTAGAGAGAGAACTTTTTATTTTATTTTTATTTTCACATGCAATTATCGCCCAACATATGCTAAGAAAAATCGAATAACTGAATGAAACTATTCAATTAATAGGAAATCCAAAGTATAACACCAGCATACAAGTCTAAATCAAGTTCAGAAATAAGTTACCTATCATTTCAAAAATTTTCAAATAGACTACTCACAAGAATTCATTAACATGGGCTCGTAATATTGAATCATGAAAATGTCTTGGCAAAGTGACAATTTTGAGCATTCTCATTATCAAATCCATATCAAGAAATGAAATCATATATGTTCATTCAAAGCTCTTAGCAAAATGTTTCTTCAAAGCATCGTCATAGGACATCAACAAAATATTATGTATTGATCGCATCAGAATCAAAATGACAAAGCATCTCAATATTCGATATATCATCATAAAGCCTCAAAACACAATCACCATATGATCATAATATCATAGCATCATTGAATACATAGATGAATAGTAGAAAGGAGTGTTATGTAGATTGCTAGATCATTAGCAGAATAGTCCATCAACATCACCAGAGTATGTCATTAGATTTAACCAATATCCACAACATCACAACATATACAGATAAGTCATCATAATTGCCTCATCATTAGAATCTCAAGAAAAATCCTCACATAATGATATTACAACATCACCAAAATCATAAAAGCACAGTCAAATATCATAGCATCATCATCACAAAATAATCACAATATCACAATCTCACATACACAATAGAAAGTCAGAGTTAGTCAAAATATACAATGCCATTGTGAATAGTTAGAGGAATGAAGAGTAAGCTTTAGAATGAAGAAGCTTCATAGTCGTCCCCTCCCCACATAACAATTTGCATAGTCCTCTATGCAAAATATGGGATGTTAGAGGGGGGGGGGGGGGGGGGGTTCTCTTCATCATCATCATCGTCGCCATCTCCCCTGATGTCATCATCATTGTCATCATGAAATCCAATGGAGAGGTTCTTTTCCATGGCACTAACCATCTCCCACATGGAGCTCATGCATTGAGCCTGGCGTCTATGTTCTTCTTGGATCTCCCTTTGGACGCGGCCTTGGTGGGATTACTCGAGTCTCATGTATTGCAGCGTCTCAGTTTGTCTCAGCACCTCCTCATAAAGTTCATGTTGAACTTGCCCTTGACGTTTCAGTTCTTCCTGCATTTGGTTAAACATATGTTCCATAGAAGAAGAAGAACTGACTCCACAATACATGGAGGATGACGGTGGTGCTGTAGAAATAGGTGGAACCTCCTCTCCAGGTGTAGGATAAAGTCTCCAGTTATTGTGATCTCGCACCTTCGTGCGAGATTGGCAAGGCAAAGGGAGAAGAAAATCAGACCCTTAAAACCAAAGGCAATATGATTCAGCTCCTCTAATAATCATCTTCATAGCTATGCATGATTCCAGATCGATGTGGCTGCTCCCTCATGCCCTCTCCATACTGACGGGACTGTAATACCCTAGTTTAGTCCCACATTAGAATTGGGAGAAAAGATTATATGGTATATAAGGCTTAGTGGGCTTACTATTGTTAACTTAGGCTAAAGCATTTTAATAGATTGGGCCACATTGCAAATCTGCTCACAAAGTTAATAAATAGTTTGCTTACTAAGCGAGCTATAGCAAATGGTATAGGAGCAAAACTTAGTCCTAAGCATGATGAGATGCTACTTCATATGCTGCTGACTAAGGGATGTTTAGGTTTGGGCTTGACGAGGAAGTCAAGTCTTAAGTGGGGAAAAAGATTATATGGTATATAAGGCTTAGTGGGCTTGCTATTGTTAACTTGAGCTTAAGCATTTTAATAGATTGGGCCACGTTGCAAATTAGCTTATAAAGTTAATAAATAGTTTGCTTACTAAGCGGGTCGTAGCAAATGGTATCAGAGCAAAACTTAGTCCTAAGCATGATGAGAGGTTACTTCATATGCTAATGACTAAGGGATGTTCAAGTTTGGGCTTGATGAGGACATCAAGTCTTAAGTGGAGGAGATTGTAATACCGTAGTTTAGTCTCACATTAGAAGTGGGGGAAAAATTATATGGCATATAAGACTTAGTGGGCTCACTACAAGCACACCTTTGAGGGCTTTAGCAACCTTCTAGAACTGCTTAGCCAAGAGGAAACTAGTGTTAATCCGATAAGAGTGCAATATGGCCCACATAACATAAAGCTCAGTCTAGCGGGCTATGCCATCACTGTCGCCTAGCCAAAGATAGTGTGGGTTAGAACTCTATGAACATATTTGACGATGGGGTTACTAATGGTTGTAGCATGGGCTGTGCGTGCTGTGAAGTCATTGTCACTTGAAATCCCAAAAGTGGTTTCTATTACCAAGTCAGAAAGTAATATGACGTTCATTGTTGTTCGAATACAAGCTGACATTCACCTTGACTGAATTGAAGAATTCCAGTGTAAATGCAACATATGTCGAGTGAGTCATGCCGAAGAACTATTGCCATCCTGCCGAACATCCACTCAACCTCTTCGTAGAGGCCCAAAACGGAGAGGGTGGATGCATTATAAAATATGTATTGATCATTGATCGTTGCATAAGTAATTGGTAGTAGACATCCTGCTCTGCTGACATAAATACAATTCCATACCGTTCAACTAGCTTGGCAGGAGGTTTCAGAACTCGTCATGAATTGGTAGGTCAGTCTTGCCTTTGGGAAAACTCGGAAGCTGATATTTTCTTCTTCGAAATGACTTTATGAGGTCCCATTGGAGTGAACTTATAGCAAGTGGAAGTGGAAATCACCATCCTTCGTGAAGGAAATATTAGTGTTTATGCCATGCAGACCAATATATGAATATGGTCCGGCATAGTTTGAATGTACTTTGATATAATCAATAGAGACATAGTCGTTATTATGCATATTGCTTTGCCTGCGTTAATGTACTGAATTGCATAAATAATGCCCCATTATTTTGGTTGGATCCATTCTCATAGCAGTCCCCAGTCGAGGTACTTTAGCAGATAAGGGACAACTTTGGTATATGTGAGACTGGTGTATGGGCTAGTTAGTGCAAGGCACTGTAACGCAGACATACAGGTGCTTCAACATTAGTTGCATTGGATTGATCCGCCATGAAGATTCACTTGTCTAGTCAATAGGTCAATCTCACATGCAAGAGGGTTGCATTGATCCTTAGACTTGAGGTATTCATGTCTAGATATGATGACAGGTATGTTTTGATACAGTCTTACATCTCTCCGTAAATGGGTGATCAAAACGGCTGTCATTGGGCATATCATAAGTCATATAGAGATATGGATGACTAATAGTAGGATTTGCCCCTTCCTTAATTGGAAGCATGATATCCACACGGGGGCGCCCCTCCACATTGGTGCATGACAAGAATGTATGACCATACTGTTTGAGTCATGATCAATATATTGGATTAATAAACATGAGACTAATCCAATAGCAGGATATCAGTTCAGGCAAAGGGATCTAGAGTGCATGAGAATCTTCATTGCTTGTTAGGAAGTTGTTGCCAAATGACTTTAGTCCTATGACCTGGGTAGTAGTGATGTATTGCTAGATACCTCTCTCTACTTATGATGTTTATCATCATTGCCATCGTCATATGGATCCTACGGGGTCACACACAATAGACTTTTGACGTTGTATTTTGATCAGAATATCTTGGAATGAACTTGAGTTCAATTTAAATCTGAGTCCAAGACAGATTCGTGGTCAAATCTGAGTCCAAGTTGGATTCATGGTTGAATCTGATTCCAATTAGGATTCATGGATAAATCTGACTTAAAGACAGATTCGTAAATAAATTCGAGTCAAATTTGTACTCTGAATCTGAGTTAAATTTGGACTTGGAATTATGATCCATATTGGATTCAAATCCTAATTTAATTAAGAGTTGGAATACTAATCCAACTTGGATTCAAATCCTAATGAGAATTGGATTTGGATTAGGGCCATCATTGTGGATGCAAATCCAAATCCAATTTGGATTTAAATCCAAGGCCTAATTAGAGTTTAAATCCAAATCCAATTAAGAGTTATGGATTAAATCTAATTGAGGTAAGTTGGAATCTTAATAGGAGTTGGATTCACACTTGGCGCATGGCATAATTCCATGTATGGAATTTTAATCTGGCTTCATCAACGTTGAGAAGGTCGATGCATGGATATTTGTAGAGGATGAGCACTTGTTCGTCTTCAACCTGGCTTCATCAACTAGACAAGTAATAGAGGTACAATCTCTAACACATCCTTGTGTTATCCCCTCGCATGGATCCTTGGACAAAAGAATATGTTTCGGGTGTAATGAGACTTCCGCTGCGTCCTTTGATGCAAAATTTTAATATTACACTTGGTATTCCCTAACAGGAAAGCCTAGGAGAGGAAGTAGATGCCAAAGGAAACCAATCTGAAGGGGTGGCAGCATTGGAAATAAGCATTACGGTCAAGCCATGAGCCATAGGTTTCATGTGGCCCCTTTATATTGGAAATAATCATGGCTATGAATGTCTTCACGAGTGGGCTGTGATGCTTTCTGTTAGATTTGAAAATCAGTTTGACGGGCATGAACACCTTCATGGGTTGTCTGTGAACTATTCTATGAGTTTTCCTAGATCTCATGATGGCCGTGAAGCTTTCTGTAAATTTTTAGAAATCTAGTCACGGTTGTGAAATATCTCAAGGGTCATCTGTGAACTTTTCTATGGGGTTTTAATAGGATCATCATGGTCGTGATAATGGTTACGGCCTATCTATGATTAGCAAAAAAAAAAAAAAAAATCACAAACTCTGTTTTCTTCTTCATAGGCGTTTCTATAATGACAACATAGTAAAATCATCGGCATTCTTTCACAAAAAAAAACATAACATCAAAATTCAGGATCAAAGATCAACTAAATCAAGAAAAGATGGGCAAATACAATTCAAAGGAAAGCAGAAAAGGCTTAGGTTGCCTCCTAAGAAATGCTTTTTTAGGGTCATTAGCTTGACCATACAAATCTTCAAACGGAAGGAGATGGATTAGATAGTGTTTGAGTGGTTCCTTTTTGAAAAGCTTCATCAAGGTGGTACTGCTTCAATCGCTAGCCATTAACCATGAAACTGCTAGTGCTCTCGCTCTAGATATCAACTATTTCCACTGGTTACATATAAGTTTGGGTTAAGTTTCAAACAAGTTCAATGATGTATGATAAATCTCAATAATAAGTATAAATGCAAAAAATTAAGGAAAATAATAAGAAACAAATGTGAAAAATTCATTGGAATTAGTGATATATTGAATATGAATGTTGTTACATTTAAAATAAATTAGTGATATATTGAATATGAATGCTGTTACATTTTGATAGCAAATATGAGTTTGGTTTTGTTGGTATTATATTGGATTCACAAGTTCAAATATTATATTGTATTAGATTCACAAGTTTCACGAAAGTTTAACGATAAAATCATAAGTTTGACAATGAAACCTATATTCTAATGATATAACATCTCCACGTTCACACAATATCTCATCACTTGATCAATTTTCATATTATATAGAAGAGTTGGTTGTGAGGTTCAATTGTATCCGAATCCACAACATTGAAAGGGATAGCACAACATAGTGTGTTAGAAGGGAGATAATAATACGGTAAAAAAGAGGAAATGTTCTTACCCTAATAAGAAGTAAACAACATCGATGGAAACGAGGGCGGAGATGTTGGACGAGAATGCTAGATGAAGACGCTAGGTGACAACATTGGACAAGAATGCTGGGTCGAGTAAACCCTATCGATGGAGATGTTGGATGAAGTCGGAGCGAGAGAGGGTTTAGGGTTTTTCATTTTCTTGGACTAAAGACACTAGACGAAGTTAGAGTGGGAGAAGTTTAGGGTTTTTCATGATGGAGCGAGCGACGGCGGGACGAGAGAACTGAAAAGAGGAGAAGCACGGTTGGGTTAGGTTACGAGTGGGATACGGTGATGAAGCAGGTTATGGTGATGGTACATTAACGGATTGAGAAATCACTCGGCTAATTTACTATTTTTTGCCGTGCCATAGCTTTGGGATACACATGTGAAAAAAAATCTTTATAATTCATTCAAAAGTGAATTAGCCATCGTGCCAAAGATTTATAGGCAGAAGAGTCCTGGAACGTGCCTAGGACATTTTCTTCTATTTTTGCCCATGCTCATGCTTGTGATTGCTCACCTTTGCTCTGCATTTTTTAATTAATAGATAGGTTCTATATTTTGCTAATTTTGAAAAAAAAAGGATAAAATTTAATAATTATGTGGTTTTATGAGAAATATTTGAAACTTATTTTATAAAAACCATTTGCAATGACGAACAACGAGAAAACGGAGACGCCTCTCTTTCTTAGCTCTGAACAAAAAGCGATCCTGGCCGTCAATAGCTTTGCATATCCAACGGTTCAAAGACGACGATTCAAATTTGAAATGGAACGCTCCACCAAATCAAATCTTTGCTAACCGTTACAAACCCTAACCCACATTTCCTTCTTCCCTTCCTTATTTCTGCGATCAAAATTTCCCCATCTCCTTTCTGTAACAGACATTTGGACGATGTGTAGTTCCACAAGCACAATGGAAGCTCCTCCCGTGATGCCGTCGTCTCCTCTTTCTCAGATGGAAGTTGAAGCTCCTCCGATGGTGCCGTCATCTCCTCTCCCCCTGATGGACGAGGAAGCTCCTCCGATGGCGCTGTCATCTCCTATTCCCGTGGATGAACAATCTCCTCCAGTGTCGCCTTCATCTCAGCTCCTTTCAATGGAAGCTTCTGAGGAGGAATCGCAGGAGAAGACGGAACAAGGTTCATTCAAGAACATCATCGAGGTGATTAATCGTTCCCTCTTCTAAGCAAAACAAGATTCTGTTCTAGTCGATCTCACATTTTTTTTCTTGTTTTCTTCGTCGAAGACGCTTGATGATCATTGCGCCATTCCATCTCCGATCCTTAAGGGAGTCCCTGGCCCGGATCTCTCATCTGCGTTTCTTCTTCTTGGTACGATCTATTCTCTTTCAGATTTGGGCGATGCTCTGCGGATTTATCCTACTGTATGTATTATGCAGGGAGCAAGTACAATACCCTGATCAAGACTCATCATGCGCTGAGGGATGACTATGAAGCCCTGCGAAATAAGTGCTCCGAGGAGTGCGAGCCTAAATATGAGAGTTTGAAGAAGAAGTACACGGACGAACGCCAGGAGAGAAGGCGATTGTACAACGAGATCATAGAGCTGAAGGGAAATATCCGGGTGTTTTGTAGGTGCAGACCACTGAGCTCGGAAGAGAATTCCGGAGGATTTTCCTCCGTGGTTGAATTTGACCCCGCACAAGACACGGAACTCCGGATCATCTGCTCTGACTCATCCAAGAAGCAATTTAAGTTCGATCACGTGTTTGGTCCTAGAGATGACCAAGGTAATATTACAATTTGTTAAAAAAGTTTTTTAAAAAAATTTCTTACAAATAATTAAGATTTCACAGTTGATTGGTTCATGTCACGGGCCTTAAATTTGTGTTTGTTGTCATTTCAAAGTAAGACCAAATATTCATTCCCATGATAAACTCTTCCCTTCATCAATTGGAGTAAATTTAGGAATTTGAGATTTCGCTTAAGATTCGATAATGGTCAACAAACTTCTGATTGCAGATGCTGTTTTCAATGAAACGTTGCCGATCGTGAAATCAGTCCTTGATGGCTTCAATGTTTGCATCTTTGCCTATGGACAGACTGGAGCTGGCAAGACATTCACAATGGAAGGAACTCCGGATAACAGGGGAGTCAACTACCGAGCATTAGAAGAATTATTCAGAATTTATGAAAAGAGAAAACCTGTAATAAGTTATGAGTTCTATGTCAGCATGCTGGAAGTTTATAATGAGAAGATTAGAGATCTTCTTGTCGATAGCTCAGACCAAATTTCAAAGAGGTAATTTATTCTGAAAGTGATTCAAGTCTGACGCAATACATGTTTTGAGGATGCATTTTAATCTCCCAAAACAATTATGCGATTTGTGGATTATTTTTGTTCTCTTGAAGATTGGAAATAAAGCAAGCAGCTGATGGAACTCAGGATGTACCTGGTCTAGTTGAGGCTCAAGTTGGAAGTATTGACGAAGTATGGGAAATTCTTAAGAATGGAGGAAGAAACAGATCGGTTGGATCAACTAATGCTAACGAGCTGAGCAGTCGTTCTCATAGGTGTGAGGTTTTATAATACAATATACTTATTTGTAGTTTATGGATTTATAGTCTTTTTAATTATCAAATGACATGTCGGCTATGCTCCACAGGAAGATATATTAAGATACATTTTAACCACTTCAATGTCGCGTTATTATTGCAAGCATGCTTACACAAGAATTTTTCGCAGCTTGGTCAGGGTAACTATCAAGAGTGAAAATTCTGTAGATGGTCAAAAGTGCAAGAGCAAGTTGTGGCTGGTTGATTTAGCTGGTAGTGAGCGTGTTGGTAAGACTGAAGTTGAAGGAGAGAGGCTGCGGGAATCACAATTTATCAACAAGTCATTGTCCGCTTTAGGAGATGTCATATCTGCTCTTGCTTCGAAGAATCCCCATATACCATACAGGTTCTCTTTCATGCCGGCATTCTTTTTCCTGTCTAAAGCATTAAACCATCTGAGTTTGCTGAAGGAAAATACTCGCATGCAGGAACTCAAAGCTAACTCATTTACTCCAAAGCTCTCTAGGTGAGATAAGCCTATCCAATCTGTGTTATTTTTCGTAAAATAACATGATTGGTGCTTTCATTGTTCAGAATACTGGCCACTGAAATTTATGAGAACTTCATTGTCATTTTCTACTGTCTCTAAAATATTCGTGTATTATTTTGGCTAATGTAGAAATTTTGCTTCAGGAGGAGATTGTAAGACACTTATGTTTGCACAGATCAGCCCAAGTTCAGCAGATTTAGGGGAAACATTATGCTCATTAAATTTTGCTAGTCGAGTTCGTGGGATTGAGCATGGTCCTGTCCGTAAACAAACAGATCTAGCTGAGAGTTTCAAGCTTAAGCAAATGGTATCATCTGTTTCAAGTTTCAACTATGGACTGTATGCTATTATATCTTTTTGTTTGCTATAGGCTGGTTAGAATGTGGATTAAGTATCTTATTTGAGTTATCCACAGGCTGACAAGCTCCTTCAAGAAGAAAAGGAAATAGCAAGATTGAATGAAAACTTGCAATTGATGCACCTCAAGTATGCATCTCGGGAAAACGTTTTCAAAGCACTTCAAGAAAAGGTAATTAGGAGTATTCAATTCTAAAGAAGGATATCTTTGTCTACTGTTCATCATAATGAGTCGCTTTTAGTACAGTAACAAAGACAATTACGATTGCCATTAGGTTTGAATCTCCATAGTGAATCAAAAGTTTAATCAAAAACAAAATTCTATAGCATCCAGAACTTGTGCAATGTGAAGTCAATTTTACCATTATTGTAGAGGAGGAGGTTGATATGACAAGATCTTAGACATGAATTAAATGTAGCTTGCCATGTGGACCTCCTCATTTAAGGCTATGTTTTGTTGGATGAAATCCATAGTAGAAAGTATAGAAAATTCAATAAATGAAATCCACAGTGGAAAGTATAGAGAAAGTATAGAAAATTCATAGCATTTTCTATACTTTTCTGGATTTTATCCAACAGAGCATAGTCTAAAAGTTAAAGATGAACTACACATTACACAAATATTAGATGCCATAGAGTTTGTGAATGCAGTCCAACTCCCCTTCCGCTGTGACCTACTATTTAACGATTAATCGCCACACCATGCAAACAGTAGATGCCATAGAGTTTGGGTATGACTGCATTCTTTTGTTTTTTATCTTGCTGCAATGTTCAATTATGGCAATTAATACCCCTTAACAACGATGCAGATCAGAGATGCTGAGCAAGCCTGCATAAATTACCAAAAGAAGGTACTTGAACAAGTTGAATTTTAGTTTTTAAATGTATTTCTTTTAGTTTTACTGAATTCTTGAAATATTCTTTAAACAATAACAGGTTAGAGAACTAGAGAGCCAATTAGCTGCTGAAAGGAAATCTACCAAAGATACTACCAAGTTTCCAAAACCTCCATTGGTTCCTGTCAAGCAGAGGCCTCCTTTACGTAGAATCAACCAGTTGCCACCACCACCCGGTTATCAAAAAATAAATAGTACAAATTCGACACCATATAAAGAGAATGAGATGTTAGCAAACAAAACTTATTGCAAAGATCCTATAATACCTTCAAATAAAGCACGACGAATATCGGTGGCACCTTTGGTCCGTAATGTAGCACAGACCAAGAGGAGAGCCTCGATTGCCATTTTTCAGGATACAGCAGAAAGGTCATGCATAATGCCAAAGCAGCAAAACGACATTGTTGCCAATACCCAGTTATCTCTGCTGAGAATGCCAAGGAGGAGGTCAGTGGCTACATTTTTTCCCATGGCAGAAACATCACTTGCAACTGCTACTCCAGAAAGCAAACCATTTAGAAGAACCCTTGCATCAAGTAGCAAGTACAAAAGTCCACCACAAGTGCAAGCATTGTGGAAATCGAGGCTTCCAACGATCAATTCACCCAGACAAAGGCTTCGACTTATTTCAAGTCCAGCCAATTTAGAAAATGCAAGTGATGCACATCCTGCTGCAAAGAAGATATGCTTCAGTGTCCAGAAACGCGTCGTTGTTGGCTCGCCAGCTCAATCAAAGCCTATGTTGAATCCAGGATCAGTGATGTTCAGTCAAGTTTCAAGGGAGAAGGATATAATTGGAAGGTTTGGTATGGCTCAGCGAGTTTTGTGCACAAACAGAAGAAAGTCTGTGATCTAGTTCGTAGTGCATTTATTGAGATTATTCTTTTCCTTGGATCCACCAATGACAGTGATTGTGTATTTTAATCACCCTAATTTCTTTGCACAAAAGATCATGTGTATTTCCGCAAATATGCAGTATGACACTTGGAAATTGGAACTTCATGTCGCTTCCAATTATGTAATGCTGAAATTCTCACTAACGAGACCAATTTCTATTTCTCATTCTATTTCCACATACATGTAATGAGAATGTATGTATGACTTGTAAAAACTGGGTGGACCAAAAATTATTGAAGTTTTCCAGGGTTTAGAGCTCAAATTTGTATCCACGCCCTCGGTGCTCAACCCATCCATTTGGCCTAAACTCATTTTATTTTCACTGCTTAGAATTGAAAGTTATTATAGACGAGCTTCCCACCTTCACACCAATGGTCTCGTTTTGCATTAGGGTCACATCTTTTTGCATTAGGACCGATCCTGTCAATTTCAAGATTTTTTTTTTATCATTCTTTATTATTTAATTATATTATCACTTTTTAATTGCATTTATGCCATAGTTTAATTTTGCAATAATTTCTCTCAGACAAAGAATCTTTAACTTCTGTTGCATTTATCTAAGTTGTCATAGTATATTGCTTTTTAATTATTGAAACTTAGGCTCAGTGTTTGAGCAAGTGATTATGCAACACAATTTTTAAAAATCAGTTTATGATGCTATTATATTTGGATTTTGGTTTATATTTTTGAGTTTAATATATTATAGTACTTTTCAATTACTAGAACTTGGTCTAAGATCTAAGCAAGCGATTATATCATAATATTTATACTGGTACAATTACACTAAAAATGATTCAAATTTTATTTCTAGATTTATTATAATATAGTGCTTCCACCACCCCCAACTTGATCTATGATGTAATATTATAAATAATCTTATTGTCGTGATTTGGATGTACACTAAACAAGCAATTATAGCATGGGATTGTGATTGCACAAATCCTTAAAAACTAGTCTATTTTGTAAAATTATATTTTTTTTTTTACTATTTATATACTCACTAATGGTTGATAAGATATCCACGACTAAATGGTTTCTCATATTACAAAATCTAATAAACGATCAATACTTAAGATAGATGAACAATTAATCTTATCAAATTTCATACATACTAGATAAACTACATCTATCTTGGTCTAAAATTTCATACATACTAGATGAACAATTAATCTTATCAATTAGACTCTTTGGATTGAAGACCAATTTAGACAAAGTGCTGCTAAACCGATGAATCTACAAATAAAATTCATTTAATTGAATCCAATAACTAAGCTTCCATGAATTTAGTTCATAACTCTAAGAAGAAGAAAAATAGCAAAAGAAGGGGAAAGTATTCAAAAAAGAAAAATTAATTAATCCTACTAACATGAATAAATTCATTCTACCGGATGTAGTCATCGATGTGAAGAGACGGCGGGATGTGAGTTATGAAAAAAAACCAGCTGACCCTCCAAAAATTCTTTCAATTTCGACGATACAGTTGTCCGATGGTCAAATCCTTTTGTTCGATGATTCTATTACGGGAGGAGTCATTGCCAAAGTTTAGAGAAGATCAATGTTGCTGCATGGAGAGGTGAGACTTAGTCTTCCGCATGAGATTAAGAAATATAGAAAAAAAAAGGAGAGATATTGTTGGAGATCAAGATGGAGAAGATTTTTTTAACAAAGAAATTTGGGCAGATTAATGTTTGAAAAATGTGTTGAGAAGGAACAGAACTGCTGCTCAATGCTCCAATGTTTTTTCAACCTTTGCTAAGTTACAAAATATAATACCCTTTTTAACATACAACATACACAAGTAATGTAACATACTAAAAGTCTAAAGTTACTAGAGACATCTAGAGGCGACAAGATACTTGTGATGGCGAGAATACAAGTGATTGCATCTCCTTGGTGTAAGTAGTAGAAGTTCTACTTCTCCTTGGCGCCTCCCTCCATTCTTTGCTATTGGTGCATCTCTAGGAGTTGGCACTAAGCAAGGAGGAATTCCTAGACATGGATCTATGCTCCCGAGGCTAGCACTAGGCGTGGAGGTAGAGAGATCTCGAGGAGGCTGCATGTGTGAGACTGTAGAGGATGTTCACTTGCGCATCTCAGAGTCATCATCACCCACTCCTAAGCGCTTAACAAAGGTACCTATCTCAGTACACTAGGTTGGTTTCTCTTGTAAGGATGATCTCCTGTTGTTTTTATGGAAATCCATTTTGGGTCATGGGCTTCTGCTATTTGTTTTAAATTTAAAATGGCCTAGGGTTGTGTTTGGGTAAATAGCTATATTGGTTAGCAGCTCTACTGTGCTATTAAGTAAACTATTCCTAAAAAAATTTTATGATAGTCCTCCCTAATATTTATTACACGCGGAATCCTGTGGATAACATACTAAAATGAAACCAAACTCATAAGTTATAATTATACCATCTAACCAAAAGGATAAATTATACATTACATTTAAAAGTTTTTAGTTCATAACAGAATCATTCATTTTAATAACAAACCATTTAAAATATATTTGGTGTAAAGCAGCAAGGCTGAAGAAGAGAAGGGTGGCAAAACTAGCGCATGCAGAGGAGGTCTCCATCCAGGGTGATAACCAAGGCATTGGAATAGAGAACAAACCAAGAAGTTGAAGTGATTTCATAATTAATTATTATTATAAATTTTAAAAAGTTAGTTTGGATCTCTTGTATCATTGGAGGAATAAATGAGAAAATTTTTTAAGTAAGATCCTTGCCTAAAAATCTTAGATAGGTCATGTTTGAGTAATCCATATCTCTGATATTGTAAATTTTAAAGCAAGTATTATATCCATATTGTTTTAAAATTCACACGTTCTAAAAGATGAATGTGATCTTATCTAAAGTAAGAACTTTGCCTAAATATTTTTCTCAGAATAAGGTTGTGCGGTCAGTTTTGGACATAGTTAAATGTAATTGACCTTTTCAAATTCACCTTAAATTAATAAGGCTTTTTTGTTTAATGGGTTCTAGCTTCCAATGAGTGCAAGTACTTATTGTTAATTATCCCTAAAATTAGGGTACCTTTGATTAAGAGATCTATATAAATAAATAACATTCCACAAATTGGAGGGCAAAATTTTTATAAATGTCAAACTGATACATGACTTAAATTTTGAAGCACTCAGCCTTCAAATATTTTGAATTTGATGATCACTCAGCCTTGATGGTCTGCAAGTATGTGAACTTGAATTTGTGCACTCTGCCTTGGTGGCTTGTGAATAGTTGGATTTGATTTCTGCTCAGCCTTAATGGCTTGTGAGCATTTGAGTTTGGCTTGTGCTCGGTCTTAATGACTTGTGAGCTTTTGAACTTTGAGATACTCTGTCCTAATGACTTTTGAGTACTTGAACTTGATTTATGCTAGGCCTTGATGGCTTATGAGCATTTGAATTTGATTTATACTTGGCCTCGACGGCTTATGAGTATTTGGATTTGATTTGTGCTCGGCCTTGATGACTTATGAGTATTTGAATTTAGACATGTGCTCGACCTTAATGGCTTGTGAGTATTTGATCTTGATTTGTGCTCAGCCTTGGTGGCTTATGAGCATTTGAATTTGATTTGCTCAGTCTTTGTGGCTTATGAGCATTTGGATTTATACTCGGCCTTAATGGCTTATGAGCGTTTGAATTTGAGATGTACTCGGCCTTTGTGGCTTATGAGCATCAGATTTGTTATGTGCTCGGCCTTCGTGGCTTATGAGCATTTGGATTTATGCTCGGCCTTAATGGCTTATGAGCGTTTGAATTTGATTTGTGCTCGGCCTTGATGGCTTATGAGCATTTGAATTTCATATGTGCTCGGCCTTTGTGGCTTATGAGCACTTGAACTTGAGTTGTGCTCGGTCTTAATGACTTGTAAGCATTTGATTTCATATGTGCTCAGCCTAGATGGCTTATGAGCATTGGATTTCATATGCGCTCGGCCTTGATGGTTTGTGAGCATTTGAATTTCATATGTGCTTGGCCTTAATGGCTTGTGAGCAATTGGATTTTGGTTTGTGCTCAGCCTTAATGGCTTATGAGCGTTTGGACTTGACTTGTACTCGGCTTCAATAGCTTGTGAGTATTTAGATTTGATTTCTACTCGGCCTTAATGGCTTATGAGTATTTAGATTTTGAGAAATATCCGGCCTTGACGGCTTATTAGATATTTTAATTTGAGAAATATCCGGCCTTGACGGCTTATTGGATATTTTAAATTTAGAAAATATCCGTCCTCAATAGCTTATTGGGTATTTAATTTTGAGAAATATCTAGCCTTGACGGTTTACTGGATATTTTAATTTGAGAAATATCTGGCCTTGACAGCTTATTGGATATTTTAAATTTGGAAAATACACGGCTTCAACAGCTTATTGGGTATTTAATTTTGAGAAATATCTAGCCTTGACAATTTATTGGATATTTTAATTTGAGAAATATCCGGCCTTGACAGCTTATTGGATATTTTAAATTTAAAAAATACCTAGCCTCAACAGCTTATTGGGTATTTAATTTTGGAGAATATTCAGCCTTAACAGCTTATTGGATATTTTAATAAAACTTCAGCCTTAACGAGCGTAACGTTGTATTGAGGAACTACGCCCTGACGTCAAACGTCAGCGTACGCACCTCCCAAACAATACTTCGTCACGCTGCACTAACGCATTCAGTAATAATAATAATAATAATAATAATAATAATAATATAAATTTTTAAATATTCAATTGAGAGCATTTTAGAGTTGACGCTTAGTGAAATGCGACGTTGAGTTAAGTTTGAGTCGCTAGAGAGACGATTAAACCATTAATCTTAAGTTCGAGTCACTAAAGAGAGACGGCTAAACCATCAACTTTCTCTCTTCTCTACTTGTTTTACTGTAGTTTCCCTCAGCATTAAAGCCCATGAGAAGAAAAATTAACTTCCCCTTTTTCTTTTTCGTTTTTTTACGTGAACCTTCTTTTTCTGATTTCTCCAATTAAACTTCATGAGTCATGTGGATATAACATCCAAGCAAAAGCCCATATTCTTTCAGAATTATAGAGATCCCAGTAGAATAAACATCCTAATCCAGCAAAGGTTTTAGGATATAAAAATCATCATGGTAAGATTTTAGGACATCAACGTCCTAGCAAAATTTTTTTTTCATCACGATACATAATGTAGCTTCCAAAGATAAATAAAAGCTTTCCTCTTTGGTATTCCCATCAAGCTTCACCACCATCATCTTCTGTAGCAGACGGCTATTGGGTGGCTGTTAGGCGACAACGAGAGGTTGAGGGTGGAGAGGGGTCTCCACACTGCCATCACGCTCTGCTCCGGCGAACTCACGAGTGCAGGCGGCACTTAGTGACGACGTGAGAGACGAAATCGTGTGACCGGTTCAAAATCAAGTTGACCAAGTCAAGATTCAATTAGGGTTTTTGATTTGGGTGTGAATTTGGGGCCAGAGATCTAGGGTTTCGACGCGGTATGGAGTTCCACCGGAGAACCCTAAGCGAGGGCGTGACACATAGGATCCTGGAATAGATTTAAGACATAAAGGTCCTGGAAACGTTTTTTCATCCGGATATGTAGAATTCTGGCGTAGCTTTAGGACATAAAGGTCCTGGCAACATTTTTTTATTAGGATACTGGCAATTTCTTTGGATATAAACATCCTGGCTCATGTTTCTTCATCAGGATACATAGTATGTATCCTGGCAATTTCTTAGGATATAAGCATCCTGGCTCACGTTTCTTCATCAGGATACTATCTTGGCAATTTCATTTTGTGCATCTCATAGATGCGAGTAAGAAAATAAAAAAATTCCTGCTCACCTATTCCTTCTTGCGTAAGTCTGTCTGCGGGAGTTTTGCGTCTATCGCCTGTTGCCTCTTTGTCGTGTCATCTTTGTTGCCGCCGAGAGATATTTCCCTCTCCTTATTTTTGGCTTCGGATCCTCCTCTATGCCTTCAGCTGCTCCCCTCCGAGATCCTGCTCTCAGCCTCTTTTTCTTTTGACCGCCGGGACCCCTGTAGCCAAGGTCCTCCTCTTTTTGTCCAGAGATCTTCCCCTTTTTTTTTTATGCCTTCAGCTCCTCCACCTCGCCAAGACTCCTCTTAAGCCCTCTTTTTTTTGCTTTTCCTTTTTTTAGCAACATGCTAACGCCTCCTCCATAGCAATTTCTTTTATAGCATGTGTTTCCTTGTATGCCATTATTGATCTGATTCAATTTTTGTTTGCTACTTTTCTTTTGCTTTCCATATTTTTTCTCATCCAAACCGAAATGCATGACACCTCCTTGTCATATTTTATTCTTTCCTTTTTTTTTAGCTTGTTTTAATCTCTAATCAAGACAATAAATTTAATTACTATTTACGTTTCTAATTTTCTCAATCATGGTCAAAATTAATTTTGACCTTACCCAAAACATATATATATATATATATATATATATATATATATATATATATATATATATATATATATATATATATATATGGGTAAAAATAAATGGTTCAATAAAGGTACCTTTCATCTTCAATCGTAAAGAAGAAAATCAATAATCTTCTTTCCCGTCTTCTTTTCACCACACTCAACAAGAACACCCACAAAAAATAAAGAATGCCTTTCACTTCTGCCATTATTCCACCTCCCACTCCTTTGTCTTATCTGAGTTGTGCCATAATTTTATCATAATGTCCTTGGTAGGGAATTCCTAGCTTCCCTACTCCCACATGCTCCTACTCTTACCCTAGCTTATGCAAAATTAACCCTAAAGTTGACAAATTTGTTCATAAATATTACTTTCTTGTTCATTGAACAAGTAGCTCTCTGAATCATCAACTTAAATTCACAATTATTTCCCACAATGCAGGAGCTTTGTGATTACAAGGTTCGCATTAATGATCAACACACCTTCCACCTCCATCAGGTACTTGCTCCTAAATTCAGATTCCATGTACTTTATCTATCTCCTTCAAGTAATCTAAATCTTTGTTGCAGAGAGTGCTTTGCTCATTCTCGAGCAGATTGAAGAGGATGGTGAAGAAGAGAAGAAGAAAATGAAGAAGAAGAGTTGTAAGGGCATAGAGCTGAAGCTACTGGAGTTCCCTGAAGGCCCAAGTGGGTTTGAGCTAGCCTCAAGATTCTGCTACAGCAATGGCAGCATTGGCCTCCCTCCATCCAACATCTGCCTCCTCCATTGCTTCGAATGCAGCTGCAATAGTTCTGAAAGGCCAACATCTGCCTCCTCCATCCAACACTCCATCGGTGGCATCGGCAGATCTGCAGCATTGGGAGGAAGAAGATCAACAGCAGAAGAGGGCTTTGAACATGTGCGAGAGGAGCAATAGGTTCCAGGAAGGCCTCGTGCGAGTGGCGGGAGGAGGAAGGCCTTGCGCGAGCAGCTTGAGAGGAAAATCGGCAATGAGGAGGAAGATTGGCGGTGAGAGAGGTATTTTCGGTGGCTAGAGAAGAAAATGGTGGCGACGTTGGTTCGGCAGTGAGATTTTCCAATTAGAAAAGCTAGAAGTTTTAGTTGTGACATTCCCTATATCAAACTATTACAGATTAAATCAAACTATTACAGATTACTTTTAACACCATCTTCATTTATAAGTTTGTGATGCTTGAATCTTATCAACAACATTTTCATGTGTGTTGACATAATCTAAATGAATTTCATCTTTGCTCACAAAATCATGAATGAAATAATGTTATAGCTCTATACGCTTGCTTTTAGCATGAAAAACTAGATATTTTTTTTGTTATAGCAATTGTTGACATGTTATCACAAAATATTGTTGTTGACTTTATGGCATTTTGTTTCAAATCCATGATAATTCTTCTTAGCAAACTTGCTTCACATGCTGCTTTTATTGTAGCCATATATTCAGCTTCAGTTGATGACAATGCTACTGTTTGTTGCTTTTTAGAACGTTAGGAGATCACATTATATCTAAGATAAAAGATACAACTAGAAGTACTTCTTCTATTATCAGTAGTTCATCTATCATTGTCTGTTAATCGAGATAATTCATATTTAGGATCTTTTACATATCTAATTCATTTTTCCTTTGTTCTTTTCAGGTACCTCAAAATTCTTTTTGCTACAAATAGATGTAACTTGCTTGGATTGCTTATAAATCTTAAATAACACTCACTGCTTGAACAATATCTAGCCTTATGTTTGTAAGATAAATAAAAGAACCAACAAGACTTTGATACTTATTTGCATCTACATCTTCTTTATGCTCAATTTGTTATAATTTTTCATTCACATTTATTGGAGTAGCAATAGGCTTGCAATTAGCCATACTAAATTTTTTAAGCAAATCTTTAATGTACTTTTCTTGAGATATAAATATGTAGTCCCTTAATTGCTTGATTTAAAAATCTAAAAAATATTTCATGAGACCCAAGTCTATCATCTCAAACTCTTTCATCATAGCTTTCTTAAAGTCATCAATCATTGCTTCATTTGTTCCTGCATATATTAAGTCATTAACATAAAGGCACACAATTAGGAAATCTTTATTTTCACCTTTCTTCACATAAAGTGATAGCTCATTTTGGCTCTTATGAAAACCATAACTCAAGAAGTAAGAGTCAATCTTGGTGTTACAAGCTCATGGAGCTTGCTTGAGCCCATATAAAGATTTGTGCAGCCGATAAACTTTATCTTCCTTGCCTTTGATATAAAAAACCTTCAGGTTGTTTCACATATACTTGTTTTTTCAATTATCCATTTAAGGAAGCCAATTTCACATCAAATTGATACACCTTCATTTCCATTTGTGTTGCTAAGGCAAGTACAATTATAATTATTTCCATCCTTGTAATAGGAGCATAAGTCTTATTGAAGTCCACTCCAAGTTGCTATGAATAGCTTTTTGCTACCAAGCGAGCCTTATATTTTTGAATGTTTCCATCCTCATCATACTTGACCTTATACACCCATTTTAAGCTAATTGCTTCTTTTTCCTTAAGAAGATATATCAATTCCCAAGTGTAATTTTTCTTGATGCTTTCCATTTCTGCATTCATAACTTTCCTCCTTCTGTGCTTCTAAAGAGTGATAGGTGTTATTCTTATTGGATTTAGAATCTTATTTATACCATCATTTTATGCTTAAGTTCTATTTTATGTCACAATTGAATACCTTTTCCTTTAAAGTATGGAATCTTCACTATTTTTTATTTATTTGTGAAATGCAGGTCATTATCTTAATTTTTGTGAAGATTTTTGAGATTTGAAGTTATGGAAAGGGTCAGCACATTACAAGCATCACACAGGAAAAATTTTATAATTTTTAGAATTTTTTATAGAGATCACGGCCTGCTCGTGCTTCCCATCATGGCCGTGATCAGATCGATGTCCAGATCCTTGTTCAGCGAAGTCATCACGACATGCCCGTGTCAACCGTCACGACCATGATGGCCAAAATCCAGAAATTCCACGACTTCGTCACGGCCTAAAGAACGGGCGTGTTCAGCCACTTTCGAACGCATCACGGCTTGGCCGTGATGACCATCATGCCCGTGACGACTTCGAACAAACTCAACACCGGCTACATGCACGGGCGTGTTCAGCTTCCAGGAATTTTTTGTCTCCATCATGGCCCACCCGTGTCCAGCATCACGGCCATGCTTACTTCGTTGTAACATCCAGAATTCGTCACGGCTTGGTCGTGACGGTCATCACGCCCGTGTTCACTTCCGCTGATCCCGAACTTTCATCCATTTTTCGTCAAATCCGACGCTCCAGATGCCTAGAAATTTGGGGAAATGCCAATTAACCTTCCTAACCGTCCAAGTCTTTGATTAAGGTAAAAAAGTTGGGATTTTGGGCGGTTAGAAGGTGGAACTTTCGAAGTAACGCGACTAGGGCGAAAAGGGCGATTTTGCTAGTTCGAAGGCTTGATTTGACTATATTTCTTTGGGGCTTTCGAGAGAAGACGGAAGAATTGTCGTCTCCTACCCTTGTTCTGTAATTTCCCTAACTTTTGGTTGTATTTACTTGGGTTTTCATAGTTAAACAATGTATTTTCTAGCGTAAAACCCTAGTTTGGAACTCGGGCGTAGCCCGTTGAACAATCCTATCCATGTAAAACATCTCTATTGAATCTCAGTGTTATTTTTAGTAAATTGACTTATTTAAATGTGTTGTGCTTATTGCGTATGATTGTTCTGGCCAAACTTTTGTATGTGTTAAGTGTTACGAGATGGACTAAGAGGTGAATCGTAACACTCGAACGTTCTCATTTAAACTTGTGACTAGAATTATGAGAGTCATTAACGTCACTCGAGGATTTATGATCTTTCATAGAGCCCAATGGGTCTCTTAGGTTAGTTTTGCTACGAGAGTAGGAGATTAGCTTAAGCTAGACACCGGATTACGCTTCGAGAGAAGGTAATCCGTACCCTAGGAGTGATCGCCTTAAGTTGTTTACTGTCGGATTGCGCTTCAAGAGAAGGAGATCCGTTTTCTAATTCAATCTAATTCAATATTTTACATTTAAAGCATTTAATGTGGCAAAACCTGAAGTTCCGAACATTTCTAAAACGATAACTTTCCCAATTAGTCGTCGATTTCTTAGTTCGATAAATTAGTTTGAGTGAAATTCTTTCATTTTGAAATTGAATTGTCTAGTTATCAATGACATTAAAGGTCGGTACTTGACACCTGCTCCCTATGGGAACGATATTATTTACTACATCGATAGACCGTACGCTTGCGGGGCCTATCAAGTTTTTGGCGCCGTTGTCGGGGAGCAAGGCGTAGTTAATATTGATTAAATAGTTGAGTTGATAGACTAGATATCTTTTTGTTTTTTTTATTTGCTTTTTGTTTTTATTTTAGTACATTTGTTAATACTTCTTGTCTTCTTGCTATCTTCAAGCTTATATTATTCTCTAGTCTGCTAACCTTGTGTATGCCAAGAACAATTAGAACAGGTCAGCTAGTGCCAGAAGATTCAGAAATTGAAATGACCCTTTGAGCTCAAAGGAAAATTCAGGATCAACAGCTTGAGGAAGCCCATCCGGACCAGTCTACTACAATGGACCAAAACCACTCACTTCGAGATTTTGCTGCACCTAATGTACAGGGCTTGCACTCTAGCATTGCTCGACCGTCGGTCGAAGCAAATAATTTTGAGATAAAGCCTGTCCTTGTGCATATGGTTCAGCAAAACCAATTCAGCGGTTCACCATAGGACGATCCTAATTTACATTTATCCATTTTCCTTGAATACTGTGATACCCTGAAGATAAACGGGGTAACATCTGATGTAATCCGCTTACATCTTTTTCCCTTTTCCCTTAGGGATGCGCCCGAGCATGGCTGCAGTCTCTCCCCTAAGGCTCAATTACAACATGGGATCAGCTTTCCCATGCGTTCCTCCCCAAGTATTTCCCACCGAGCAAGACTGCTCAATTGAGGAACCAGATAACAAATTTTGGCCAGAGGGAAGGCGAGTCGTTATATGAAGCCTGGGACCGTTTTAAGGAGCTGCTACGAATGTGCCCGCATCATGGACTGGAAAAATGGGTACTTGTGCATATTTTTTATAATGGTCTCTTATATCAAACTCGCTTGTCTGTAGATGCAGCCACGGGCGGTGTGCTTATGAAGAAGAACGTAGACGATGCCATGAATTTAATCGAGGACATGGCTTTGAATCATTACCAGTGGATGAGTGAGAGAAACGTTCTGGTAAGAGGAGGAGGTAAGCATGACTTAGATATGTTGAGTTCGTTGGCGGCCAAGGTTGACTCCTTGTCCCACCAACTAACTTCAATAAATTTCAATACATCGTCTATTAATTCAATAACATGTGAAGTTTGTGGTAACTTGGGACATGGTGCTACTAACTGCCAGATAAGGACACCTTCTTCTTCTAATGTTTCTGTTGAGCAAGTGAATGCCTTAGTAAATCAAGATCAGAGGATTCAGAATGACCCATTCTCAGGCACCTATAATCCCTGTTGGAGAAACCATCCAAACTTCTCCTACCGAAACACTCAGAACCAAGCCAACTCACAGAATTTCAACAGCCAGGCGCAGCAGACTAATTTTGGCAATTAGTTTCCCCAGGCATCCTTTAGGCCTCCACCAGGACTTCCATCGCGCCAATTCAACCAACCACAGAAGTCCAATTTAGAAATCCTGCTTGAGAACTTTGTCACCACCCAGTCAAAGGGAAATGAAGATGTGGACGAGTCTATCAAGCAATTGAATTCTACGGTAGGGAAATTGAATTCTAAGGTGGATTCATTGATCACGCACTCTAGGATGCTAGAGAACCAGATTGCCCAGCAAGCAAGTTCGTCAGCCCGACCTGCTGGGAAGCTCCCCTCCCAACCCGAGGCTAATCCAAGGGAGCACTGTAACGCGATTATGATTTGCAATGGTGCCCAGATGGAAGACCCTCAAGTGGTGGCGGGGGATTGTATAGGTGACGAGTTGTCTAGTGTAAGCACAGATGCTAAGTGTTCAAGGGAAATACACATAAATTCGGAGGTCTCACAAGAACAGGTCTTTATTCCTCCATCACCTCACCCGCCACCTGTCTCCAGTCCTCAGAGATTGGCCAAGGCATTGACAGGACAGTTCAGCTCACTAATGCCTGCAAAGCTTCAAGATCCGGGCAGTTTTTCTGTCTCTTGTAGTATCAGCAATTTTACCATTGAGAGGGCACTCTGTGATTTGGGGGCTAGTGTGAGTATCATGCCTCTCTCCCTATTCCAAAGTTTGGACTTGGGAGGCTTGGAATCCACACACATAGCTCTTCCATTCGCAAAAGGCTCTATACATCGCCCAGTGGGAGTAGTAGAGGATGTGCTGATAAAAGTCAGGAAACTTTTTGTCCCTGTTGATTTTGTAGTTTTGGATATGTCAGAAAATTCAAGACTACCAGTTATTTTGGGCCGCCCTTTCCTAGCCACCGCCGGAGCCGTTATAGATGTCAAAAAGGGGAAGCTATCTCTAAACTTCAGTGATATTATTTTAGACTTTTATCTATCTGCTCTTACGCCGGATTTTCCTTTTTTAGGCTCGTGCTATAGTGTTGAGTCAGTTCCTGCGCTTGCAAAGTGTGCATGCCACAAGTGGAATTTTCTTGCATCCCATCGTTGCACCGATATGGAAGCAGGTGCTACACAGATGAGGGGTGCACGGACTACTCTTGAAGACTTGTTGGACTTGGACCCTGATTTTCATAGCACAAGGATGTTCCGTAGTGGGGTTGATGAGACGCATTTATTTGATTTTGGGAAGAAAGACTTTCAATTTAAACATGTTTTTATTTCACTTGATTTGAAGACATTGCTTACTATACACCTGTTATTATTACTGCTTATTTCTATAGGTGTTAATTTTAGGCGAAGAAGAAAGGGGCGAGTACTTGCCATTTCTTACGCCTCTAACCCACTAGACGTGCCATGATAAAGCACAGACATTGGTCTAGCTGTTGACCTTAAACCAGCATTGCTTGGGAGGCATCCCAAGTATTTATCTTTTATTATGTTGTGTTGATAGACAGACTGTTTATTGTTGTGGCTGTTTGTTTTGTTAGTTTGTTATATTTGTTTCAATAATTTTTTGTGATGACCCATAGCATAATTTTTCTTGTTTTATGCATTGAATGGCATCTTATTGATGGTGGCCATTTTTGGTAATTTTTCAGGTGATTTTTTTTACCATCGTCGAGCCATTCATGGCCTGGCCGTGATGGGCATCACGGCCATGATCAGCTCGCACATTTCCAGGAGGTTGCCGCAGTCATCATGGGCATGCCGTGATTATAGTCACGGCCGTGAACGGTATCTAGATGATTTTCGATGGGATTGTCACAGCTTGGGCGTGTTCAAGTTAACTGGATTTTCCGCGAGCCAGACACGGCCGGGCCGTGTTCACCATCACGCCCGTGCCTAATATCACGGGTCCTTGTTTATAAAAGGGTCGCGGCGGCGGAACTTAGGGTTCACGCCCGATCCTTGCGCTGCCGCCGCCCCTTTTCTCTCGATTCCGGCCCCAAGGACTTCAGATCTGCCATCCGCCGCCGTCCAGAGCTTCAACCACCTCTCCCGCTTCCCGTCGAACCTCCGATCTCATTTTCTAGGTGAGTTTTCGCCCCTTTGCCCGTTTTTGCTGCCTACAGCCAAGCGCCGCCAATTTTTGCCAGATCCGGTCGTCGGCTGTTATTTATACCATCATTTTAAGGTTAAGTTCGATTTTATGTCATAATTGAATACCTTTTCCTTTAAAGTATGGAATCTTCATTATTTTTTGTTTATTTGTGAAATGCAGGTCATTATCCTTAATTTTCATGAAGATTTTCGAGATTTGAAGTTATGGAAAGGGTCAGCACATTACAAGCATCACATAGGAAAAATTTTAGAATTTTTGGAATTTTTTATAGAGATCACTGCCTGCCTGTGCTTGCCATCACGGCCGTGATCAGATCGGTGTCCAGATCCTTGTTCAGCGAAGTCATCACGGCATGCCTGTGTCAACTGTCAATGCCGTGATGGCCAAAATCTAGAAATTCCATGATTTCGTCACGGCTTGAAGAACGGGCGTGTTCAGCCACATTCGAACGCATCACGGCCTGGCCGTGATGACCACCACGCCCATGACGACTTCGAGCAAACTCAACACCGGCTACATGCACGGGCGTGTTCAGCTTCCAAGAATTTTTTGCCTCCATCACGGCCCACCCGTGTCCAGCATCATGGCCTTGCTTACTTCATTGCAGCATCCAGAATTCGGCACGGCCTGCCCGTGACGGTCATCACGCCTGTGTTCGCTTCCGCTGATCCCGACCTTTCATCCATTTTTCATCAAATCTGACGCTCCAGATGCCTAGAAATTGGGGGAAATGCCCAATTAACCTTCCTAACCGCCCAAGGCTTCGATTAAGGTAAAAAAGTTAGGATTTTGGGCGGTTAGAAGGTGGAACTTTCGAAGGAATGTGATTAGGGCGAAAAGGGAAATTTTGTTAGTTCGAGAGCTTGATTCGACCAGATTTCTTTGGGGCTTTCGAGAGAAGACCGAAGAATTGTCATCTCCTACCCTTGTTCTGTAATTTCCCTAACTTTTGGTTGTATTTACTTGGGTTTTAATAGTTAAACGTTGTATTTTCTAGCGTAAAACCCTAGTTTGGAACTCGAGCGTAGCCCGTTGAACAATCCTATCCATGTAAAACATCTCTATTGAATCTTAGTGTTATTTTTAGTAAATTGACTTATTTAAATGAGTTGTGCTTATTGCGTATGATTGTTATGGCCAAACTTTTGTATATGTTAAGTGTTACGAGATGGACTGAGAGGTGAATCGTAACACTCGAACGTTCTCATTTAAACTTGTGACTAGAATTACGAGAGTCATTCAACGTCACTCGAGGATTTACGATCTTTCATAGAGCCCAATGGGTCTCTTAGGTTAGTTTTGCTACGAGAGTAGGAGATTAGCTTAAGCTAGACACTGTATTACGCTTCGAGAGAAGGTAATCCGTACCCTAGGAGTGATCGCCTTAAGTTGTTTACTGTCGGATTGTGCTTCGAGAGAAGGAGATCTGTTTTCTAATTCAATCTGATTCAATATTTTACATTTAAAGTATTCGATGTGGTAAAACCTGAAGTTCCGAACATTTCTAAAACTATAACTTTCCCGATTAGTCATCGATTTCTTAGTTCGATAAATTAGTTTGAGTGAAATTCTTTCATTTTGAAATTGAATTGTCTAGCTATCAATGACATTAAAGGTCGGTACTTGACACCTGCTCCCTATGGGAACGATATTATTTACTACTTCGATAGACCGTATGCTTGCGGGGCCTATCAAAGAGCTATCTAGTTTACTTATTAAGAAAATTGCATTGCAAGAAGAGTATATATCTATCAACGATAGCTACATTCTAGGAGAAGTTTCAGTAACTTCATCATCTTCTTCTAATTGTACATGGATATTAGGAACAATATCAGAATTTTTAATTATTTGTGTAGGACTTCCTTGTTGACTTGGTGTTAAAAACTCAAGAGCTATATTGTCAAGCTGCAAGTTTCCTTCTTCTTTTCCCATTTCCATTCTTTCAATTCATCAAAGTTAACACACATGAGATTTCCAATTTGTTATTGCTTGCATTGAGTAGCTTGTAGCCTTTGGATTCATCACTGTATCCAATAAAGATGTACTTGTCCCCTTTCTTATCAAACTTCTCTCTTGCTTGAGAAGTTGTAAGTGCATAAGTAACACATCCAAATACTTTGATTGATTAACAATAGGTTTTCTTTTGGGCCAAGCTTCAAATGGAGTTTTGTTGCAAACAGTTTTTGTTCGGGAGCCATTCAAGATATATGCAGCTACATTAACTACTTCAAACCAAATTTGCTTAGGAAAAATTTTACCTTTTAACATGCCTCTGGCCATTTCAATAATAGTTTTGTTTTTCCTTTCTACAATGCCATTTTGTTGAGGGGAATGACTTATTGTTAATTGTCTTTGAATTCTATTCTTTTTGCAGTAATCAAGAAATCATTTGAAAATGAACTATCTTCCATGATCAGTTCCAAGAGTCTTTATGTGACAACTACTTTGCTTTTTCTTTACAAGAATTTTGAAATAAAGAAACATTGTGAAAACATCTGATTCTTGCTCAAGAAAGTAAAGTTATATCATTTTTGTATAATCTTAAACAAAAAGGATAAAGTAATGTTTGTCACCAAATGATGGCATTGTGTAGGGCCACAAATATCTACATGTACTAGTTCAAGAGGAACAGAAACTCTCTATGTTGTTTTTGGAAATAGAAATCGATGCAATTATCCATAAATGCAACCTTCATAAGGCGTATCACAACCTCTTATTTGTTGTAATCCAACCACTATTTTCTTTTGTTAGAAAAGTTGTAGCCCTTTGTAATTCAAGTGCCTATAGTGTAAATGCCAAAGTTGAGATTCATCAACAATCTCACTTTTCAAAATAAAACTCTGCATTGTCTCTAAATTGATGGGAAAAAGGTTCTTCAAGCTTATCTTCACAATACCAACTGTATGCTTTGACTTCTTATCAAATATCTCACATTGATCATTATAAAAGACTATCTTGTAGCCTCTTTGCAACATTTGACCAACACTAAGAAGATTTTGAGTAATGTTCAGAGAATAATGAACATTATGAATGCACTTTTCTTTACCTTCTTGAGTGTGAACTAAAATTGTACCTTTGCCTTTTATATCTAAATGATTGCTATCACCAAGTTCAACTCATAAAGTAAAACTTTCATCTGTATGAGAAAAAGCATTTTTGTTGCCAGTGATGTGATTCCTACATTCAAAATCCAATAACTAAATTTCTGAACTTTTCTATTGATGATTTTTCCCTGAATACAAGAGTTGATCCCTTTCAATGCACATAAATAGTTGATCTTGTTCTTTTTTCCTTTACTTTTGACAAATGAGCTAATTGTTTTCCATCATTTCTCTCCTTTTTGTCTTTATAATGACAAGCATTGTAAGTGTTAGTGTGTATGCCCTAAAGACCAATTATATACTATGTAAATTTATACATTAAATAAAGGAAATTGTTGTTATCATGTTGATCGCTATGCCTATATTGAAGTATTGGATAATATGATAATGTTTCTAGAGATTGATATTGCTCAATCTTAATGAGTCCCTACTCAAAGTACTTTGGTAGATAGGGGACAACCTTGGTACATGTGAGACTAGTATGTGAGTAGGTTGGATGTTGGGCATCAACTCATACACATAGGTACATCAAGCAAGATGTACTAGACCGACCAGCCATGAAACTATGACTTGGGTGTCACTGGTCAAGTTTTACAAGTGATAGAAGGTACTCTGGTCTTCTAGTCCTTAGACTTGAGGTCATTGGCACTTATATAAGATAAATGACATAATTTTATACAGCCTAATGCTTCTACATAATTGAAAAGTCATAACAATTGTCATTGGGTATGTCATAAGTCATATGTAAAGTACAAGTGATCAACATAGGATTTGCCCTTTTCTTCCCACAAGGAGTTTGATAATCCAAGGTCCCCTACGCGAGTGATTGCCTAAGAGTGTATGACCATACCCAGGAGATTAGATTTTCTGCTCGAGTTATCCTACATGATTGGAATAGTAAGGATGGAACAGTTGTCCTGTATAAGATTATCAGAAGACAAAGGGATTGTCTTGTACATATGGAAACTTTATCATTGCTTAGGCATTGTTGGCTGACTACATATTCTTATGGCTTGAGTAGCAGTGATGTGTTACTAGATATCACTCATTGCTTGTGATGATCTGTATGATTCATCACTGTCAATGTCATATGAGATCTATTAGGTCGCACACATAGACATTTAGAGATAACTATATATTTGGGAGTCTTGGATCAAGTTATAGATTAATTTGAGTCCATTTTGATATTTGAACATGCCAAATCAAAGCAGGATTGAATGAACAATTCATATGATTCGATTTGCAAGAAGAATGGGCCTAGACGCCCATTCCAATGATCTAGAGAAGTTAAATGGGCTTTGAGTCCGATAAGGAACAAGCTATTGGGCTTGGGCACCTATAAGTCTTGTACAGAAGGCCTAAAGCATAAATAAGCTCTAGATAGAACTCATTGCGCTTAGCCCAATAAGGACTAAAGTAGTAAGCGCCATTGGCACATAGTTTCAGTAAGAGGGGTGCATGACAAAAGATGGATCATCGCATTGGGCCAAGAGACCAATGAGCACTAGTTGGGTGGCTACACTCAGTAAGAGAGAAAGCAAAGGGCTTTAAGCCCGAGCCCAGTTATAGGCACCATCGGGGAGGCACCACTTTCTTAATAGGGCGCTTAGGTGACCTGCCAAGCAAGACATGAATGCCTTGATGCGAGGTGATCGAGGGAAGTGATTTTACCTATAATGAAAAGTCTTTCCCTCTCTTCCTTTTAGCACCAAGTTAAGGCACATGATTAAGGCATGGACCGGTCAACTATGCCATGTGAGAAGGAACCTGGCTTTGTATAAATTAGTAGATAGAGGTCAGACCACATACACATGAATTATTCTCTCTTAGCATGGCCGACGCCTGCTCCTCTCATTGTGCCACTGCCTTCCTCCCTTGCCATGAGGACCAAGGTGGCATCCCTTCTTCCAAGGTTAGCACCAAGCGTGAAGTGGGGTGATCTTCAAGGGGTTATTGTGGATACCGATAGAGGGTGAACACTTGAGCACCTACAATAGTCATCGTCAAGCACACTTCAAAGGTAAAATTACTGTCATGTCCCTCAGCTGATCTCGCATGGATCCTCTCGTATGGGGAAAAGTTAGTTTTAGGTAATTTTTCACTGTGTATTTTTTTTATCTACCTAAAATCTTTACCCAATAGTAAGAATGATATGAGTTTTTGCAAATAGTGCATTTAAGTGACAATCCCTTGTATAATGATTTGATTTCTTATAAATAGTACAATATAAGTCAGAATTACCAGGGTATTGTATGTGTTTGAAGTCTCTTCTACCTTCATTATGTTAATATTCTCTTCTTCATTCATGATGTTGAAAATTTCTTCCTTCTTCACCTCTACCCCAACCTTGATTTGGATTTGCATGACCTCTTGCATAAGCTCATCTTTCTTGAGAAAAAGTTCCTCTTTGTCCATAATATGATCTTGTCACTTTCCTTCCTAAAACATTCATCTTTGCTTGAAATACTTGTTCTAATGGTAAATTAGAATACTTGTTTACCCTTTGTTCATATAATTCAAGAGAACTAATAAGCTCATATATTGAAAGTTTGGAAAGATCCTTTGTTTCCTCAATGATTGCAGTTTGCAACAATATGCTCAAACTTTTGAGGTAAACTTCTAAGAATCTTCTCCACAACTTCTTTTTTGGAATGACCATTCCAAGGCTTCTAATTTGATTCACAATTTTAACAATTTGGAAAGAAGTCTTTAATGCATTCACCATGTCTTATTTTGATGTTGTCACCATCTCTCATTCTCATATTAAAAAAATTCCTCCACAAATTTTGTAGCTTGGTGAAGATTACTTTTTGTGATCCTTGAAATTCATTTCCCAATGTATGTCACACATTTTTGCCTTTTTTATACCAAGAATGTGAGAATAAATAGACTTGCTCACCCCTTGTTATATAATTCTTAATGTTGTAGCATTTCTTTTCATGCATTCTTTGTACTTTTTCTCATTTGTTTTTGACCATGAAGAGCTGCTTCATGCTACATGTCATTCTTCATAACTATCTTCAACAATGTCCCACAAATCTTGCAAGATAAAAATCATTTCCATTCAGGCATTCAATATAATCATAATGTTCTTCACCAAAAATAGGAATTTGACTATGAGAATAAGCACAAAAATGATTTTGGGATTTTTGAGTCTCGGCAATTGCTTCCAATGCAAAGCTCTCCTTTTCTTTCTTCATATCTTCCCTTGTTTTCTCAACCTTTCCTCTCTTTCAATTTGCCTCACTTTTTATCTTCAGTGCAGGCAACTGCTGCCCATCCTGGAAGAGTGTAGCGCCTGTGTTTGCTCCTCTTCGTCCAAACTTTCTTCAAAAATTTGTGGATAACTATACAGCTTGCAGCAAGGCAATAGGGAGAGGCAAGATTATTAATGGGGCACGGATGGCTTGTATGTGCCTGTCACTCGAAAGCACATAGCTCAAATGCTACAGAAGAATTGGCTTAGGGCAGAGGCAAGTAGAAGCAGAAGAATTGGTTTAGGGTAGAGGCAACTAGAAGGGAAGCAGATGTGGATATGCCCGATTTGCTAATTTGCTGGAAGGAGACAATGGAAAAGGCCCGATTTACCTCTTCCAGCTCTTCTTTCTCTTTCTCTCTAGGGTTTGGGAAAAATCCTAACACAAGAACCATGTAGAGGAAGTGACTACATCTGACCGCCATCACATGGAACACTTGGACTCTCTCCAAGTATGGAACCATAGAAGTTTTCACTCACCGAAATAGCTCCATGCCGAGGACGATGTCGTAGTTGTCCATCTTCACCACTCGGATATGGTATCTCCCTGTCCATCGTCCCAACTCCACCAGGACATCAAAGGCAACACCTGTCATCCACTACTCCGATGTGTTGACGGTTTTCACCCTGTCCTTTGTGGGTGAAGTTTGCAACTCTAGTCATGCCACCATACACTCCAGCACAAATAGGTGAGTCGTGCTGGTGTCGATAAGAAATTAATGCTTACACATAGGGTCTATCCCTCATGTGAAGAAATCAAAAATCACAAAGATCATAAGAGAAGTCAGGTATGATAGACCTACCTTTTTCTAATCAGAAAAAATAATGGCATAACAATTTTCAAAAAAATTTTATGGCATGTGGCACATGTAGAAAAATCCAATACACCGCATGGGTCTCGTAAGATCACTTTGATACCACTATTGAGAAGCCCTGGGGCCAATTTAAAGCAAAAATAAGAGTGAAAGCATTGGCCCAAAACAGATTTTCCAGATAACCAAGGATCGTCTTATGAGTGAACCACTGAATGTGATAGAGATAGGTACCTTTTTGCAAATTCAAGAGCAAGCCGCTGATGACGTTGAGATGAACAAGAGAGCGTCCTTTACAATCATGCACACACGAGCTCCTCGAAGTCTCTCAACCTCCATGCCTAGTGCTAGCCTTGGGAGATGAGATCCATGTAGGGATGTGCATTCAGTTCGGTAAAATTGGTTTTTACCGATTACCTAAAAGTTTAATAAATTTAGTTTAGTTAAAAAAGATTTTGGTTTCGGTAATGATAATTTATTTTGTGAAAATCGGTTATTGATTTCGGTTTCGGTTTTTATGTTTTGGTTCGGTAAAAAATTGATTTACCAATATATTGTTATATAATATATAATAAGATAGAGGTAAGAGGATTCGAATATCAAAGACTCCAAATCCAATACCCTTTAAGGCTACTTTACATTTTTACCCATTAACCTAAAACCCTAATTCCCTAAATCGCCTGACTCGTGACTCATGAGCCACCTCCAAATTCCAATCTCCATCTCATGTGACCCCGTTGCCGTCACCATCTTCAAACCCTAAGCTCCATCTCGTGTGACCCTGTTGCCATCTCCAACTCTCCATCTTTGAACCCTAAGCTCCATCTCGTGTGACCTAGTTGCTATCTCCATCTTCATACCCTAAGCTCCATATCATGTGACCCTATCACCGTCTCCAACTCTCCATCTTCGTACCCTAAGTTCCATTTCATGTGACCCCATCACCATCTCGATCCTCCATCCATGCTGCAACTGCTGCCTTCGTCTCCGGCTCTCTTTCGTCCCATCCTCCATCCTCGAGCCTAAGTCGGCTCAAGCCACTCCTCAGCTCTCTGCTCCCCAACTTAGCTACTACCGCCACTCTCCATCTCTCCGAGTAGCCAAGCCCAAGTAGAAGCAGTCCAAGCCTTGCCCTAAAAAAGCCCTAAGTGTCGTCGATTGTTAGCGACGGCTACAATGAGACAAATCTTCACTTCGCTTTGTAAAAATAATTCTGATTTATGCATGTAGATGTTCATGTTATAATCTTGATGCTTAATGGTTGATCATCTTTTTAGTATTATTTGAATGAATGTGTTGAGATTTGTGACATGAGTTGAGATATGATTATCCTATGAATTGCACTCTATGCCTAGGTATTTAGCTATTTTTGAATTTTGATGCCATTAAAATTATATTAGCACATGCTAACATTTAACTTATAAGCATAACTTTTGGCTATAGTATGATTTTTAATGTTAAGCTAAGCTAAGTTATTTATGCGTTGAATTTTATAAACAAAAAGTTCTTAAAGATTTTGATAATAATTTTGGATAGTTGGACCTTTAGTTTTTTTTTTACACGAATGGCATAACAGCTTCGACATTTTTAGCTTCAAATGTAAGTTCATAATAAATGTATAAATATAATGTATATATTTTATAATGTTATATTTATAGTTTTATAACTTATATTTATATTATAGACACTAGAAGATATGTCAATGGATAACACTTCTCTAAGTCTAGACTCTACACATGAGACTAAAAAACAACCAGTGGTTCAAGGACAAGGGTCACAACCTGTTATAACCTTGATTTCATAAATATTAAAATTTTATTTTAGAAATCGAGAAATTATATTTTAGTAATTTTTATGATTTTTCTAAAATTTTTCAGAATTTTAAAAGGATAAAATAATAAGTTTTATATAAAAACTTATTATGCGTTCGCCGGAGCTCAAACCCGCGACGCGTTCGATTTTTGGACGCAGCCCAACCACCAGGCTAAGTCTTCATTTCTGATATTAATCCATGCTTCTTTTTGTTAAGTCGGATTTGAATTGATTTTAATTAAAACGAAAACTACGTTCGCTGGGGCTCAAACCCGCGACGCGTCCGCGGAATCAGCTGAGCCCAACCACTGGGCTAGGTTTGCTTTTGTTATTTATATCGCACCCATTCTATTTGATCTAGATTTAAATTTGAATTTCGGAAACTGAGTCAACGCGTCGTCTTCTCCGATTTTTGCGGCGATCGAGTCGCCGCCGCGATCTCGCCGACCTTGGACGTGTTTTACCTCTATATTAGAGGGCTTCCGCTCGTCTCAATGAGAATCAGAACCTAGAGCATCTTCAAGCCTCGAAGCGCCTCCAGAGGGGAGAAATCAAACTCGAACTCGTCGCTGGAGCTCAAGCGGCACCGCCACAAGTTCCAGTCTTCCAGCGCCTCCATTGACAGCGATCTCTCAGCTCTAGGCTACGATACAACATCGTAGCAAGGTATCCTACCTTTACTGAAGTTTTGGTGAAATTCAGTTTTGGTATAGATGAGTTTGGTTAAGTTTTGTGTATCGACGGCGGCGGCGCCACCGTCGATACCTTCTGTCGCTTCGGATGCTTCGACCGTGGGTCGAAAACTCGCCGAAGTTGGTCGTAGAGCCCTGCTTCGTCGTCGGGAGTCTACTGGCGAAGTTTGGCGGCGATCCGATCTTCGACGCGCCCTCGAGAGCTCGCCGGCGCAAGCAGCGGACGCAAGTCCGGCAGCCTTGCGCGGCGGCGTTTGGGCGGCGCGGGCGAACGTCGGTTCGGTCCAAAATTAGGGTTTGGGCGGCGATTTATTTATAAATAAACTGGTCACTGAGTTTTGAAATCGAATTGAACCGGACCGAGCGGTTCAATTCCAGTTGGGTCAGTAATTGAATTTCGACCGGTTCGACCCCGATTCGGTCGAATCCGGGCCGGTTCAGGTAGTTGTTGGAAAGGTAATTAAAATTCCTATCTAATGGTAATCTGGGTTTCTTTATATGACTTGTATATTTGGTGTAATGTAAGTTCTAAGTGTCGGTCTGACTTGGTTCATGGTAAATTGATCGGTTCTCTGCAATTCCGCCCGGTTCAGTGGGTTTTAGGTTCGGTTCATATGATCTAAGAGTGGTTCTCTAGGTTTAGGGTTATGTTCTACATGTTGGTAGTTTTAGTTTTCAAATTAGAATGTTTATTGATAGAGTTCATGTACAAACTCATGTTACAGAGTAGTTGATCCAATAATCGGCTTGCATTGTTTGATATACAACTTACTGGCTTTTCAGAAGAATTCAGGATAACAGCGATTGAGGTAGGAATCTTACCCTAAAATCTTACCCTACTCCTTTCTTACAGTGTCAATAATAAGATTTGCTGCTTATCCCTTTGATTTGATATATGATGCATATGATAGAATTGACTGACACTGATATCTAATTGCTTCATCTGCTTGATTTGTTTCTGAATTCCTGTTGACCTCAATTATCTTGTTTATTTGGTCATATTCTGTTTCGTATGAATGGTTAACAAACCTGTTTTGAGATATCTGATATATTGGCTTATGAACATGGTTGAACAATTGTGTATTTGTGATATTGACACCTGAGTATGTGGAACCATTGTAAATCTGTGATGATAAAGTCGTGATATATATATTGATCTCTGACCTGGATGATTTATTCTCCAGTGGCCTGTTTATCTGAGTTATAGTTCCAACGCGTATCGGACTATCTGAGATGCCGGTACGGCACCGCCAGTTGTCTTGAGGACAATACTACGGATGTCAGTGTTGGATGCAACACTTCGGGCTGTTTAGGACAGTCGTTCCATTGCATGAGCAACAGTGGAAACACTCTGAAAATGAGTGCGGCTCTTGATTGAGATCTGTTGGCCAGCTTGATGATTTACACGACATTCTGTATATTATTTGTATATCGTTGTTATTGTCATTGTATTATCTTGTTATCTGATCCCCTCGCCATGTTTGTTGATTCCTACTTAGCATTTTTGCTAACCCCCTTTGTTTCTCTTCCAGGTATAGAGTTAGCGTCTGGGAGGGATAGAGTAGATAGCAGATACCATCCCGAGTTGAGATAGTTTGTCTTTGTATTTTATTTCAGTTGATAATTTGGATAGTTGCATTCAGATATTGTGTTATAAAGCCGTTGATGATAAATTTGGATTATTTATTTAATAAAGGATATTGGATTATTGTAGTTCTTTGGTTCCTATCAATATTGTTACTCCCTGGGGAACCCTATGCTAGAAATAGCTGGCTTCCCGCCGGGGCGTGACACAACCTATACTTGCTATTTCAAAATAAATAAATAAAAAAGTTAAAACAAGATCAGAGGTATGGGACCATTTTAGTAAGCAACTAAATGCACAAGGTTCGAATATTGGCAAATGCAAATATTGTGATAGAGAAATTCGTGCTGATCCAGAAAGTAATGGTACATCTAGTTTAAGAAAACATATCAGGATATATAGAAAGTACCAATGTAATATTAGCCGGTAACAAACTGAACTTAATTTTGTGAAAGATGATAGAGATGATAAAGCATTTACTAGTATCATTTGGAAATTTGACCAAAACATTATAAGGAAGGCATTAGTTTGAATGATTATTACGGGTGAGCTCCTTTTTAAGTTTATTGAGAGTGAAGGCTTCTAAGAGTTTCTTTCAGTTGCTTGTCCTAGATTTAAAGTTCCATCACGTTGGACTATCTCACATGATTGTTTTCAGCTTTACATGGATGACAAATCAAAGCTTAAGCAATAATTCCAAAATTCTACTTGCTCTTAAAGAATTTTCTTGACAACTGACACATGGACCTCATTACAAAGGATTAATTATATGTTCCTAATAGCACATTATATTGATGAGGAGTGGAGGCTGAATAAAAAAAATATAAACTTTTTCCCAATTAATGATCATGTTGGTAGGGGCTATTGAGATGTGCCTAATTGACAGGGGGATTGATAAGATTTTATCTGTAACAGTTGACAATGCCTCATCTTACAATGTTGCAATTAATTATTTGAGAGAGAAAATCATCAATTGGGGCTTTAGCATTGCACATGGAAAATATATTCATGTAAGATGTATTGCTCATATAATTAATCTTATCGTGAATGATGGATTAAAAGAGATTAGTATATCAGTCTAAAAAATTTGGCATTCTATTCGCTATATCAGACAATCTCCATCAAGATTGAAGATGTTTAAAGAATGTGTTGAGATTGAAAAAGTTCAATCTAAGAAGTTGTTGTGCTTAGATGTTAGCACTAGATAGAAGTCAACCTATCTTATACTAGATGTTGCTCAAAAATTCAAAAGAGCTTTTAATAGATATAAAGTGTTATCCTAACTTTTGTTATGAACTTATGAAGGAGGATGGAGTGATGGAGTGCCCAATAATAGAGATTGGGATGATGCATGGAGAGTAATTAAGTTTTTGAAAAACTTTTATGGTCTCACACTCAAAGTGTCTGGTAGCTTGTATATATCTTCCAACAATGTATTTGATGAAATAACTATTGTTGATAAATTATTGACCAAGTTGGAAAAAAGTGAAGACTTTGATTTAAGTGTGATAACTTATGCAATAAGAGAGAAATTTGAGAAGTATTGGGGTGATACTGCAGATACAAACAAGTTAATTTACATTGGTGCTATACTTGATCCAAGACTTAAGTTTCAATATGTTGAAGGAGAGCTATGCATTTTGTATGGGAATGAGAAGGGAACAGCTGTATGTAAGGAAGTAAAAGATGCACTTTTAGATATGTTTAATGAATATAAGCACTTGAATGCTTCCACAAAAGGTCCACAAACAACTGAAAATGCACAAGCTGAAATCACTCTTGAGGATTCTAGTGGGAATGAATATTTTCGAGGTGCAAAAATGAGAAAGAGGAGACAAAAGCTTAAAAAGTGCAGAATAGATTTTGAAGGGGTAGATTCAAGAATAGAATTGGACAAATATTTTAGTGAGGAATGTGATGATGATTGTGATGAGTTTGATATATTATCATGGTGGAAAGTCAATAGTCCTCGGTTTCCTGTGCTCTCACAAATGTCTAGAGATGTGCTTGTTGTTCCTATTTCCACTGTACCTTTAGAATCAGCAATTAGTATTAGAAATCGAGTTCTTGATCAATTTAGGAGTTCTTTATCTCCTATATTAGTAGAAGCTCTGATATGTGGTCAAGATTGGTTTAGAAGATCATCACATCCAATTAATATTGAAGAAACACTTGAAGACATAGATAAATTTGAATGAGGTATAATTTTCTTTTTAGTATGATATTTTCTATTGTTTTAAACCCTTTTCCTCTTGCTAAACTCATTCTTTTATTTTTGCAAAATTTTCAAACATGTAGCAAATGACAATGAGTTTAAAGCTGAAAGTGTAGATTGCTCGGTGCTCACTATTATGACTTGTAAGAAGTAAAATCACTTCAAATAACATGCTTATATATTTTTTAAATTTTATAATTGTATAATATATGTAACTAATAATGATTATCTTGTTTGTTTTACTTTGTAGTTTGTGAGATCTTGGGACTATTGATGGATTTTAGACGAAAAGATTCTTCACCTTTTGACTTTGTTGTGAACTTTGACTAATGGAGTGATTCTATGTGGATGAAGAAATTGGGATGGAATTGGTAGCAATAGTCATGCTATTGAACATTATAAGGAGACAAATTATCCTCTAGTTGTAAAACTTGGTACCATTACTGTGGATTTGGAAAGTCCAAGTAATGGTTCTTCTTTACATTGAAACCAATCTAAATTTCCTTAGCATTGTGGGTAGTGTGATATGGAGAAGCATATAAAGATTAGTTAATAATTTTGGAAGTTTATTGTATTATTGTACAATTAAATGGTAAATATTAGAAGTGTGACAGCGGAAATTGATATCATATATATCCCTTTTCACATTTATTTGGTGGATTATGGCACTGTGACTCCTGTGAGGCTATGAATATTTTGCACTTTATTTTCTTTAAATATGTTTCTTAAGCTGAAATCATTACGTATTTATATAATACATAATTTTCATTATATTTTCAGTAATTTACTAATCGAAAAAATTTTGGAGGTCAGTTAATTTTGGAGACAGATTAACCGTAATTCTGCCGTAATCATACACCTCTGAAAAGTAGCAGGTGCATTACACAAACCAAAAGACATTCTCCTATATGCAAAAGTACCATATGTCCAAGTGAAAGTGGTCTTGTCTTGGTCATCGGGATTCATAGGAATTTGGAAAAATCCAGAATATCCATCTAAGAAACAGAAATAAGAATGATTTGCAAGCCTCTCAACCATCTGATCGATAAAAGGTAAGGGAAACTGGTCTTTCCTAGTGATTGTATTCAATTTTCTATAATCTATGCACATGCGCCAACTAGTTACTATCCTAACAGGAATCAATTCATTGTCTTTGTTTTTCATTACAATTACTCCCCCCTTCTTAGGAACACAATGAATAGGACTTACCCATTTACTGTTAGAGATAGGATAGATAATACCTGCATCAAGTAATTTCAAAACTTCTTTCTTCACAACTTCTTTCATAGAAGGGTTAAGTTTCCTTTGAAAATCTACATGTGGCTTGTGTTCCTCTTCCATCAAGATTCTGTGCATACAAAAAGAGGGGTTCATTCCCTTTAAGTCATCAATAGTGTACCCAATTACCTTCCTATGAATCCTCAATTCTTTTAGAAGCAAATCTCTCTCCCTTTTACTAAGCTGTGCATCCACAATAATAGGTTACGTAGAATTAGGTCCAAGAAATTCATAACGAAGATTATCAGGTAAGGTTTTAAGTTCAACTTTTGGGACTTTTTCTTCCTCATTTTCTTGATCATCACAAACAACGCAGTCTAATAAATCTTGAATTTCAGAATTGGTATCTAAACTAGAGTCAAGATTAGAATTATCATCTAAATCAGAATTATATTCAGAAGTTTCAATAAATAAATCACTAAGATCATAGACAGTGTCATCTACAGCATGTATACTACAGCAAGATCCAGAGTATGTTGGTTTTTTTCATGGATTCATTCAAATCAAACTCAATTTTTTTATCACCAATATTAAGTGTGAGTTTACCGTTCTTTACATCAATAATTGCAGCCACTGTGGCTAAGAATGGTCTATCAAGTATGATAGGAATCTTTGTATCCTCCTCCATCTCTAGAACTACAAAATCTGCTGGAACAAAATACTTACCAACTTGGATTGGAACATCCTCAAGAATCCCTACAAGATACTTAACTAAACGATCAGGGAGCTGCAAAGATATAGAAGTTGGTTTGGGCTCTCCCATGTCCAGTTTCCTGTAAATAGATAAAGGCATTAGGCTTACACTATCACCAAAATCACATAAGGCTCAGTCAAAAGCCATACTCCCAATTAAACAAGGAATAGAGAAACTACCTGGATCCTTTAATTTTGGTGGCAATTTATTTTGAATGATAGCACTACACTCCTCAGTTAATGCCATAGTGCCATAGTCCTCTATTTTTCTTTTATTTGACAAAATTTCTTTCAAGAATTTAGCATAAGTGGGCATTTGAGATAAAACATCAGTGAATGGAACATTAATATAAAGCTTTTTCAAAACATCAAGAAACTTCCCAAATTGCTTATCTAACTTAGCTTTGGACTAATCTCTAGAGAAAAGGTATAGGTGGCCTATAAGGTGCAGGTGAACTCGGTCTAGGAATATCAGGCTGACAGGGCTTATCACTTTTAGGTTCATCACCCTGGTGAGGTGGCGAACTAGTATGGGACTGCACATGCACAGGAGCTGTTTCTAAGACTAGTTCTCTGCTAGTTTCAATGTTAGTCTCTTCCTCATCATCATCCTCAAGTCTACCCATCTAACTGTTTTCCACTCCTGGTAGTTATGGCATTATAATGTTCTCTAGGGTTTAGTTCAGGTTGAGTAGGCAATTTCCTTGGGGGTCTATAAGATGTGCTAGCTTGTTGTGCTATTTGGTTTTCTAAAATCTTATTATGTTAAAGATCCAACCTGAGAAGTAAGCTGATTAATTATATCCTTTTGCTGCATAATCTCATTCCTATGTTCCTCAAATTTCTAATTTTGACTTGTCATGAATTGATTTTGATTTGTCATGAATTGATTTTGACTTGCCATAAATTTTTCAAGCATAGACTCTATACTAGAGTTTTGGGATTGATTTTGATTTTGTTGTCACTGTTGGTATCCTCTATTCTCAACCTATCCCACTGTGTTATTGTTCTTCTAAGACAAATTGGGATGATTCCTCCATCCCGAGTTGTATGAACTAAAATAAGGGTCATTGTTTTTATCTTGATTGTAACCCCCCTACAACATTAACTTGTTCTACACTTGGTTCAACAATGACCTTACATTCTTCAGAATAAGGTCCTTGGTTACCACAAATATCACAAATAGCAGAAGATGAAACTACAGTAGTTTGCATTTGAAAAGAATCCAATCTATTACACAAAGAGTCTATCTTTTCAGCCACAGTGCGCCAACCATCATTCTCATTCTTACCATGCGGAGGACGATATATCACTCCTCTTTCAGTGGTCCACTGGTTATGGTTTAGGGCCATCTCCTCAATCAAGGTGAAAGCATCATCAATAGTCTTGTTCATGAGGGCTCCTCCTGCAACAGTATCAACAGTGAGACGAGTATTATAAAGCAAACTATTATAAAAGGTATGAATCAAAACCCATTTCTCCAAGCCATGGTGAGGGCACTTCTGTTGTAATTCATTGAAATGCTCCCACGCTTCAGTTAAAGACTCGCCATCTTTTTGTGCAAAGCTAGTGATCTGATACCTCAACTAGATTATTTTACTTGGTGGGAAGTACTTCATCAAGAAGGCATCTGAAATTTGTCCCCATGTGGTGAATGTTCCAATTGGTTGAGATTGTAGCCAAGCACGTGCTCTATTCTTGAGAGAAAAAGGAAATAATCTTAGCTTCAAAGCATCATCAGATACTCCATTAATCTTAATAGTATCACAAAATTCAAGAAAGAGAGCAAGATGTTGATTAGGATCCTCAAGAGGTGATCCTCCAAATTGATTCTGCTTTATCATAGATAAAAAATCTAGTTTGATTTCGAAGTTATTAGCCTCAATCGCCGGCTAGTTATGCTAGAATAAATTCCATGTAGATTCGGCGCTGCATAGTCTCGAAGTGATTTTCTTTCAGCCATGATTACTTCTTCTTCCTTCTTCCCCTCAAATCTGAGTTTCCTACACAATCTAAGAGTTTTATTAATTTCGGGGTCAAAAGGGACTAATGGTCCTAACCTAAGGGTCCTGCGTAGGCAAAAGTAGAAGAATCAAATAAACTCAGGATTTGCAGAGAATAACAGAAAATAAATCACAACTTATGAAGATTCTAAAAACATCAAAAACAGAAAACAAAGCAAAGCTTAGTCTAGCAATACTATCAATTTCTTTGATATTAACAAAACTAAGGTCCCCGGCAATGGCACCAAAAACTCGTTGTGCCCGCAAGTGCACAGATACTCGAAGTAATAAAAGATATTGAATCACATGGACCTACATGTTAAGTACCGAATAGTTATTTTCTTACTAGCTAAGCAAATCGAATATGACGTAAGCGAACGATCGAAAAATGTATGGATTATCAAAGAAGAAGAGTTGGGACTAGGGTTTCATCCACCTTAATTTCAATGACTAGATAGAAAAAAGTGTTCGTTAGTCTATTCTTAACATGATAAAGATGAAATTTACTTATAAATAAATTGTCTCGCTCTCACGACAACAATTTACAAAGAACAACCCTCGCGATAATTATTCAATGTCAAAAATAAGTAAACCTAGACAAAGAGATTTGAAATCACTCTCGTGCATAACTCTTAGTGTCAATATCTCAAGTGAAATTAAATATTCTCATATCTTAGTTTCACAGGTTCTACTTAAGGTTTCTAACAATCCAATACCTAATATCTTAGCATATTTTCATGTCTAACTCAATAATGTTTCCTAGATCAGGTTATCAACAAGAATTAAACTTTAAAAATCTAGAAATAAGAACAAACCTAATCTCTTAGCATAAGTTCCTAAATCTCAATTTAAGGGTTCCAAGTTTTGCAAATCACTTTTCAGTCCATATCACAAAACTCTAACACATGTTCATAATTGAAACTAGAAAAGATCAAAGACATTAATCACTTAAGTAAAATTATCATATCAAAAATATTCTGACGAAATAAAGATTATTCATTCATCGAGAAATTAAGGGGATTGCACCCCCTGTCTCAAAAGAGTTTTAAGCTAGCATGGTGGAAGATTTGTAATAAAACATTATTTTAGTAGGATTAGAAATCTAAAGAAGGAAAAGGTTACTAAATGCAGGGCTATAATTAAATTATAGCCCGTAATTTGCTTCTGAAACATGATGAACAGTGGCGGTGCCCACGCTTTCTTTGATTTCTCCTTCCTTCGACTTTCTTTCACTCCGTAACTTCTGGTGTGTGTTCTCCTCCTTCAGGTGTAGCTTTCTCTTAAATTTCACGGCCGATGGTGGTCTGTACGCTTCTCCGCAATGAACCCTAGGGCGGCGACGAGAATCTCGATTTCTCTCTGAATCGTGGATCAAAATTATGGCTTCTTGTTTTGAGATCTTCGTCTCCTCTTATAGAGTTTTCCCCTTCTTTCAGTTTTTGAAATGGTGGCTGAAATCGACTAGAATCATCGACGCAAAAATCAGGCTATAGTAACTCCGGAAGAATCGGGCAGAATCGGCCGCTTGGGTTATAATTATGGCCCGTAATAATGATTATGGCAGTGCCGTAATTCTTTCTATGAAGAAATTGGAAAGAATCATGGGTTGTAATTTAAACCACGGCAGTGCCATGTTTCGACCTTCATACCTCAAAATCTGGTCCGACAAAATTACGGCCGTAATAGAGTTATGGTAGTGCTATATTTTTTCTGGACAGAATTCATAAAAAATTACGACAGAGAAAATAGATTACGGTAGTGCCATGGTTTATTCTGTAAATTCAGTAAAACCACAGCCCGTCATATAAATTACGGCCCTGCCGTAATTTTGTCGGAAGCTCTGATTTGCGTGAATTTTTGATGTGTAATTAATGATACAGAAATTCATAGTATATTTTGTATCATTTGATTAGTCTTTTTGTGTCATATTCATGCTCTTTTGCTTATGTTTAAGGAATCTACACCTTTTCTCATTTTTGATCATTTTCAGGTTAAAAAGGCATTATTTTAAGGATGTTTGAACAATTTGAGTGCATTAACGAATTCCAATCAACAAGAGGAGATCACACATCAAATTTCACGCAAATCGGAGCTTTCGACCAAATTACGGCCGGGCCGTAATGAATATTATGGTACCGTGGTTTTACTGAACTTACAGAATAAACCATGGCACTACCATAATTTATTTGACCTGCCATAATTTCGGTCAATTTCTGTCCAGAGGAAAATACGGCATTACCGTATTATGGTTACGACTGTAATTCTGTTTGGAGGAATTTTGAGGAATAACATGGCACTTCCGTGGTTTATATTACGACCCATGTTCCTTTTCAGTTTCTTCACAGAAGATATTACGGCACTACCATAATGAAAATTACAACCGTGATTATGACCCAGACAGCCGACTTTTCCCGGTGTTACTGTAGCCCAATTTTTGCGTGGATGATTCCGGATGATTTAGACCACCATTTCAAAAATAAAAAAAAGGGGAAAAACTCTGTAAGAGGAGGCGAAGATCAAGAACAAGAAGCGCTAATTTTGATTCACGATAGATTTTTCATTGCCGCTCTAGGGTTCATCTCCGGAAAGCGTAGAGACCGCCATTGGATGTGAAATTTGTGGGAAAGCTACGCCTGAAGGAGGAGAACATACACCAAAATTTTCAGAGTGAAAGGAAGTTGATAGAAGGAGAAATCAAATAAAATCACGGGCACCGCTACTGTTCACTGCGCTTTCAAGGACAAATTACGGGCTGTAAGTTTCATTACAGCCCTGTGTTTAGTAATTTCTAATTTCTTCTCAATTTCTGATCAATCTGAATAATGTTTTATTGTAAATCTTCCATCATGCTAGCTTACACCTTTTATGGGATAAGGGGTGTAATCCCCTTAATTTCTCAATGACTAGATGAATCTTTATTTCGCCAGAATATTTTTGTTATGGTAATTTTACTTTAGCGATTAATGTCTATAATCTTTTCTAGTTTCAATTATCAGCATGTGTTAGAGTTTTGTGATAAGGACTAAAATTGAGTCCTAGGAACTTATTGTAAGAAATTAGGTTTGTTCTTATTTCTAGATTTTTGAAGTTTAATTCTTGTTGATAATTTGAGCTAGGAAATATTATTGAGTTAGATATGAAAATATGCAAAGAGATTAGGTATTGGATTGTTGGATACCCTTAGGTAGAACCTGTGAAACTAAAGTTTGAGAATATTTAGTTTTTACTTGAAGATTTTGACATTGAGATTGAATGCACGAGAGTGATTCTAAATCTGTTTGTCAATGTTTACTTATCTTTATCATTGAATAAATCCTGTGCGAAAGCGAGGGTTGTTCTTTGTAAATTGTCTGCGCGAGAGTGAGATAATTTCTTTATTAAGTAAACTATATCTTTATCATAATAAGAATAAACTGATGAACACTTATTTATATTTAGTCATTGAAATTAAAGTGGATGAAACACTAGTCCCAGCTTTCCTCTCTAATATCGCATTTGAATTGCTTAGCTAGTGAGAAATTAATTCTGTGGTTAGATATCTATTTATTACTTCGAGTATCCGTGCACTTGCAGACACAAGTTTTTGGCGCCATTGCCGGGGACCTTGGTTTTTGTTAATATTGAAGAAATTGATAGTATTACTAGACTAAGCTTATTTTCCTTTTGTTTTTCACTATTTTCTTGTGATTTTTCAGAAGCAGAGATTAATTTTATTTTCCATTATTTTCTGTATATTCTGAGTTTATTTGATATATCTACTTGTGTATGCGCAGGACCATTAGATCAAGACCTTTAGTTCCTTTAGATCCTGAGATTAACAAAACTCTTAGACTGTGCAGGAAACTTAGATTTGAGGAGAAGAAAGAAGAAGAAGTAATCATTGCATAAAGGAGATCACTTAGGGATTATGCAACGCCGAATCCACAGGAGATACATTCTAGCATTGCTAGACCGGCGATCGAGGCTAATAATTTCAAAATCAAGCCAGCTTTTCTACTTATGATCTAGCAGAATCAGTTTGGAGGATCTCCACTTGAATATCTTAATCAACATCTTGCTTTATTTCTTGAATTTTGTGATACAATTAAAATTAATGGTGTTTCCAGTGACACCTTGAAACTTAGATTATTTCCTTTTTCTCTCAGAGACCAAGCACATTCTTGGCTGCAATCTCAACCTACCGGTACCTTCACTACATGGGATCAACTGTCTAATGCTTTCTTGATGAAGTACTTTCCACCACCCAGTAAGACAATCCAGTTGAGGAACCAGATTACAAGCTTTGCACAGCAGGATAGCGAGTCTTTTAGTGAGGCATGAGAGTGTTTCAACAAATTACGATGGAAGTGTCCTCACCATGGCTTAGAAAAATGGGTTTTAATTCACACTTTTTGTAATGGTTTACTCTATAATACTCGTCTCACTATTGATGTTGTTGCAGGTGGAGCCCTCATGAACAAGACCATTGATGATGCTTTCACTTTGCTTGAGGAGATGGCACTGAACTACAACCAGTGGACCACTGAGAAAGGAGTAATATATCGACCTCCACATGGTAAGAATGAGAATGATGGTTGGCGCACTTTGGCTGAAAAGGTAGATTTTTTGTGCATTAGATTTGATTCTTTTCAAATTCAAACTACTGTAGTTTCATCTTCTGCTATTTGTGAAGTTTGTGGTAGTCAAGGACACTATTCTGAGGAGTGTAAAGTAATTGCTGATTAGGGTTTAGAACAAGTTAATGTTATAGGGGGATATAATCAGGGTAGACATAATAATGATCCCTACTCTAGTACATATAACCCTAGATGGAGAAATCACCCAAATCTATCTTGGAAAAGTAACAATAATACGGGGGGACAAGCTGAGAATAGAGGATATCAACAGAGACAAAATCAAAATGGCCTATAAGGTGCTGGTGAACTCAGTCTAGAAACATCAAGCTGGTGTGTCACATTATCCTTAAGTTCATTACCCTTGGGAGGTGGTGAACTAGTATGAGACTACACCTATGCAGGTTGTGTTTTTAAGTCTGGTTCACCTCTATTTTCAAAGTCAGGCTCTTCTTCATCCTCAAAACTCCCTCTAGGTTCTTCTAGTTGTTTCCCACTCCTAGTAGTAATAGCATTACAATGTTCCCTAGGGTTCAATTCAGGTTTAGCAGGCAATTTCCCTGGGGGTCTATAAGAAGTGCTAGTCTGTTGTGCTATTTGACTTTCTAGAATTTTATTATGAGCTGCTAAAGATCATATTTGAGAAGTAAGTTGACTAACTATTCCTTTAAGATCTTCAATTTCCTTATTTTGATTTGTCATGATTTGGTTTTGATTTGTCATGAATTAATTTTGACTGGCCATAAATTTTTCAAGCATGGACTCAACAATAGAATTTTGGAACCTTTCCCCAGAGGCTAGTCCAAGATAAGTTAGATAAGCAATTTGGGAAGTTTCTTCATGTTTTGAAAAAGCTTTATATTAATATTCCATTCACTAATGTTTTATCTCAAATGCCCACTTATGCTAAATTTTTGAAAGAAATTTTATCAAATAAAAGAAAAATAGAGGATTATGGCACTGTGGCATTGACTGAGGAGTGTAGTGCAATTATTCAAAATAAGTTGCCACCAAAATTAAAGGATCCATGTAGTTTCTCTATTCCTTGTTTGATTAGGAGTATGGCTTTTGACCGAGCCTTATGTGATTTGGGTGCTAGTGTAAACCTAATGCCTCTATCTGTTTGTAGAAAACTGGACATGGAAGAGCCCAAACCAACTTCTATATCTTTGCAGCTCACCGATCATTCAGTTAAGTATCCTGTAGGGATTCTTGAAGATGTGCCAATCCAGGTTGGTAAGTATTTTGTTCCAACAGATTTTGTAGTTCTTGAGATGGAGGAAGATGCAAAAATTTCTATCATTCTTGGTAGACCGTTCTTAGCCACAGCAAGAGCAATTATTGATGTAAAGAATGGTAAACTCACACTGAATATTGGAGATAACAAAATTAAGTTTGATTTGAATGAATCCATGAAGAAACCATCTTACACTGGATCATGCTATAGTATACATGCTGTAGATGACACTGTCTATGATCTTAGTGATTTATTTATTGAAACTTATGCATATAATTCTAATTTAGATGATAATTTTGCTTTTGGCTCTAGTTTAGATACTAGTTATGAAATTCATGATCTATTAGATTGCACTATTCTTGATGATAAAAAGAATGAGGAAGAGAAGATTCCAAAAGTTGAACTTAAGGCTTTACCTCATAATCTTCGTTATGAATTTCTTGGACCTGATTCTACTTACCCAGTTATTGTTGATTCACAGCTTAGTAAAAGGGAGACAGATTTACTTCTCAAAGAATTGAGGATTCATAGGAAGGTAATTGGGTACACTATTGATGACTTAAAGGGAATTAACCCCTCTTTTTGTATGCACGGAATTTTGATGGAAGAAGAACACAAGCCACATGCGGATTTTCAAAGGATACTTAACCCCTCTATGTTGTAAAGAAGGAAGTACTGAAATTACTTGATGAAGGTATTATCTATCCTATATCTGACAGTAAATGGGTAAGCTCTGTTCATTGTGTTCCTAAGAAGGGGGAGTAACTATAATGAAAAACTAAGATAATGAATTGATTCCTATTAGAACAGTAACTAGTTGGCACATGTGCATAGATTATAGAAAATTGAATGCTGCCACTAGGAAAGACCACTTCCCTTTACCTTTTATTGATTAGATGGTTGAGCGACTTGCAAACCATTCTCATTTTTGTTTCTTAGATGGATATTCTGTCTTTTTTCTAAATTCCTATACATCTTGATGACCAAGATAAGACCACTTTCACTTGCCCATATGGTACTTTTGCATATAGGAGAATGCCTTTTGGATTGTGTAATGCACCTACTACTTTTCAGAGGTGTATGATGGCTATTTTTTTTTGACTTTATTGAGGATTTTATGGATGTTTTTATGGATGACTTTTCTGTATATGGTTTTTCTTTTGATGATTGTTTGGCTAACTTATCTCGAGTTTTGCAGAGGTGTGAAGAAACTAATCTTGTGCTTAACTAAAAAAAGTGTCATTTCATGGTTAGGCAGGGGATAGTTTTGGGCACCTAATTTCAGAAAGAGGGATAGAAGTTGACAAAGCCAAAGTTGAGGTGATAGAAAAATTGGAGCCGCCCACCATAGTAAAGGAAGTCCGAAGCTTCCTAGGACATGCAGGATTCTACTGGCGATTCATCAAGGATTTCTCTAAACTTGCTAGACCTCTTACAAATTTACTTTGTAAAGATGTTAAATTTTCTTTTGATGAAGATTGTTTGTTTGCTTTTCAGGAGTTGAAGAAGGCTTTGATTTCAGCGCCCATCATTCAGCCACCAGATTGGAGTTTGCCCTTTGAGCTCATGTATGACAATAGTGATTATGCAGTAGGAGCAGTCCTTGGTCAGAATAAAGAGAAAAAACCTTATGTTATCTATTATGCTAGTAGGACCTTGGATGAGACATAGAGAAATTATACCACCACTGAGAAAGAACTTTTGGCTATAGTTTTTGCTTTTGATAAATTTAGATCATACTTGATTAACTCTAAAGTTGTGGTATACACTAATCATGCTGCGGTGAAGTATTTGACGCAGAAAAAGGATAGTAAACCGCGCTTGCTTAGATGGATTTTACTCTTGCAAGAGTTTGATTTGGAAATCAAGGATAAAAAGGGATCAGAAAATTTTATTGCAGATCACCTTTCAAAAATATTGGTAGATGCTGAAAAAGGTGATTTAATAAATGATTCCTTTCCTGAAGAACAACTCTTAGTTATTGAACAGATCAAGGCTCCATGGTATGTTGATATAGTTAATTACTTAATAGCTAATGTTTTTCCTCTTGATTTGAGTTATCAAGGAAAGAAGAGATTCTTGGCAGAAGTAAAGAACTATTTTTGGGATGAGCCTTATGTATTTGGGAGATGTGCAGATGGAATTTTTAGGAGATGTATACCTGAAGAAGAAATCACAGATATATTATTTCAGTGTCATGGATCTTCATATGGAGGGCATGTTAGTACTCAAAAGACTGCATTTAAAGTTTTACAATCTGGATTTTATTGGCCCTCAATTTTTAAAGATGCAAGAAATTTTATTTTATCTTGTGATAGATGTCAAAGGATAGGAAACATTAATAGAAGACATGAGATGCCACTGTCCACTATTCTTGAGGTTGAAATATTTGATGTTTGAGAGATAGATTTTATGGGACCTTTTCCATCATCTGGAGGTAACAAATACATACTTGTGGCAATTGATTATGCTTCTAAGTGGGTAGAGGCCCTTGCTTCTCCTACCAATGATTCTAGGGTTATTGTTAAATTGTTTAAAAAGATTATCTTTCCACGATTTGGGACACCACGAGTAGTGATTAGTGATGGAGGCTCACATTTTATAGAACATAAGTTTTCAGCTTTGCTTAGAAAGTATGGGGTGAATCATAGAATTGCAACACCTTATATGGTAAATCTTGTCATCTACCTGTAGAGCTCGAGCATAAGGCGTTCTGGGCGATCCAAGCACTGAACTTCGATTTGAAGAATGCGGGGAAAAAAAGGAGATTACAATTGAACGAGCTAGATGAGATTAGACTCTCCACTTAGGAAAACGCAAGAATTTATGAAGAGATGACTAAGAGATGGCACAATCGACATATCCTCAGGAAAGAATTCCAACCAGGTGACTTTGTTCTTTTATTTAATTCTAAATTGAGACTTTTTCCTGGTAAACTTAAGTCTTGCTAGTCTGGACCTTTTCAGGTTAAGAAAACCTACCCCTACGGAGCTGTGGATATATGGAGTGACAAAACAGGGGAGTTCAAGGTTAATGGTCAAAGGTTGAATCATTATTTTCAAGAAGAACAAATTGAGGAAGGAGAAAAGTTTCAACTTGATGAACCACGATGGGGTCTGAGTGCAGAACTATTGTGTCTGCAAGTGCACTGATACTCAAAGTAATAATTAAGATATCGAACTACAGAGACCTCGTTTGTCAAGTACCGAATAATCAATTTCTCACTAGCTATGCATTCGAAAATATGTAAGTAAACTATCGGAAGCTACACGAAAATATCAGAGAGAGAGATTGGGACTAGGGTTTCATCCACCTTAATTTCCATGACTAGATATAAATAGATGTTCGTCAGTCTAATTTTATTATGATAAAGATATAATTTACTTCAGAAATCATCTCATTTTCACGCAGATAATTTACAAAGAACCGATCCTCACTCTCATGCAGGATTTATTCAATGTTAAATATAAGTAAATCATTGACAAAGAACTCAAAGATCACTTTCGTGCATCCAAATCCTAAGTCAATTATCTCAAGTGAAAACTACATACTTTCATACTATAATTTTCACAGGTTCTACTTAAGGTTCTCCAACGATTCGATACTTGATTTCTCACAGTATCATCATGTTTATTTCAATAACTCAATCCTAGATTCAGATTATCAACATGACAGTATACTTCTAAAATCAAGAAATAAGAACAAACCTAATTTCTTACGATAAGTTCCTAACATTCAATTTTAGGGTTCCAAGTTTTCGCAAATCACTTTTCAGTCCATATCATAAAAATTCTAAATCATATTGATTAATATGAATCTATGGAAAATTAAAAGCAATCATCACATAAGTAGAATTATGATAGTAAAATCATCTTTACGAAAGTAAAAATAATCTAGTCATTAAAAAATTTAGGGGATTACTCCCCCATGTCCCAAAAAGTGTTTAAGCCAGCAGTCGAAGAATTACAATAATCCATGGTTCAGATTGATCAAAAATCGAAGAGAAAGAAGAAATTACTAAACACACCACGGCTGTAATGAAAATTACAGCCGTAATTTGCTCGATGAACAGTGCAGGCGACGATTTCTTTGTTGATTTCTCCTCTGATCGATCTCCTTTCACTTTGAAACTTCTGGGGTATGTTCTCCTCCTCTAGGTGAAGCTTCCCCTCAAGTATCACAGCCGATGATGCACTGTATACTTCACGGCGGTGAAACATAGGGCGATGGCAAAAATCTCAAATTCTCTCCCGATCGTGGATGAAACATAGAGCTTTTCATGTGTGTCTCTTCTCCTCGATCTGACGAGTATTTCCCTTTTTACGGATCTCCAATTGATGGCCTGGATCGTCCGCAATTATCCATGCAAGAATCGGGCTTCAAACAATGCGTGAAAATCGTGGGTATAAGTTACAATTAAGGCGGTGAAAACCATTACGGCAGTGCCGTAATTTCAGCAGAAATTCTCGGTACAGAAATTACCCAGAATTACGGTACCGTAATATTCATTACAACAGTGCTGTATTTTCTTCAAATCTCTCGGGTGAAAAATGTACTCGAAATACGGCCCGTAATTTTCATTACAGTAGCACCGTAAAATCCACCAAACTTTCTGTACGAATTTGAACCCAAATTACGGCCCGTGATTTTCATTACAGCAGGGCCATAATTTATGCGAAACTTTCTATACAAAATCGTTCCAAAATACGACAGTGCCATGGTTTGTTCTGTAGATGCAGTGAAACCACGGTACCGTAATTTGGATTACGACCCTACCGTATTTTGGTCTGAAACTCTGATTTGTGTGAAATTTGACATGTGATCTTCTCTTGATGGTGGGAATTCGCCTAAAAATCGTGCCTTTTTACCTGAAAGTGATAAAAAAAACCAGAAAAGGTGTAAATTCCTCAATATTTGATAAATAAGTCATAAAAATGAGTAAAAGAGCATGAATATGACACAAAAATACCTATCAAATAGCACAAAATTTACTATAAATTTTGTTGTCATCAAATACATAAGGCTCAAACTTTGCTTGTCCTCAAGCAAAATCAAAATTTGATCAAAGGAAAAGACTTTCTTATGAAGAATAAATTTCTAAAATACAATCACCAATGAAAAATCTCACCAATTGTTTCATAAAATTTTAAGTAGACATACCATCCTTTGAATTCAATTCTCAAGATCTACAACTTAATCAAATAAAACTTCGCAACTTGTACAATAAATAGTATTTCAATCTCAAGATTTTATCTAGTTTCAGTTCAAAACTATCATACTTTTGTTTACAGGAATAGAATTTCCAAGATCTTTCTCCACTCATAATTTTTTAGTTCCTCCCTTTTATTCATCGTTCACATTCTCTAATTTGATTACCACCTTTTTTTTGGTGACGAAGTTAGAGTACACTGATCACATAACCAGTGTAATAGAACTCATATCTCTTTTGTAGGAAGAATTTTACCAAAGATAGCAGAGTTAATGTGAAACGATTTCTCTCCAAGGTATGAACCCACAAAGATACATGCATTTTCTTTTTGGACTTCAACTCTAAACTTAGGTACCACCGCAAATCAACACGGTGCCAAGATGAGGAGTCATTCTCTTGATTTTTTTTTTTCTCTCATTTTGACTTCAACCCATATCTTTGGTACCACTGCCAATTTTGTGCAGTGCCAAGTAAGGGAGTCATCACTCTTTTTATTTGGATCATGAAATCTTTTTTCCCAACAAATAGCAAATAGTGTGAACATCAACTAAATTAATCAATCAATATCAATTCAAAAATCATACTCATATGCTAATTTTATTTAAAGAAGTGGCTTCACTTTTAAATCAAATAACTTGTCTACCCAAAATTTTATTCATCAATCAATGAAAAACTCCATCAGGTAGATATATATTAGAGGAATAAATTCAACATAATAGGTCTAGTCCTAATCAAATTCATGAACAAATTCTCCATCAAGAAAATCATATTATCAACAAAAATTTCTTCAAAAATAGACTTGGCCACAAAATAATCATATCAACAAGAATAGCATATACTCATCCAGCATCAGAATTATACAAGTCATCGTGTCATCAAGTATACACCTCCACAAGGTGCTCAATATCAAAATATCATCAAGTGTAATACAACCCAATCAAAATCAATATCAATATCAAAATATTATACAACCACATCGAATGATTAAGCAGTCAAATGAGAGCAAGAAAGATAGTGATGGCGGACACAAAAAGTTTGGAGGAATCATCCTTCCCTATAAAACATGAAACATTAATAAGATAAGGAAAATGAAATATAAAGAAGTAAGGAAAGAGATACTCACAAAACTCTACTCATCATCAGATCTGATCTCCTCTGTGTCCTCTGCAGCTGCATCCATGGGATCGTCTTGCTGCTCTCCTTGATACCCTCCATAAACTCCACCTCTCCTGGAATCCTCAAAACCAAAATGATCATAGAGAAAGTTTCCCATCTCTTCCATGTAATTACTTAACTCTTCGACATCCTAGTGAATGTGATGCATGGTGTCAGACATCCTCCCCATAGAATCAAGCATCTTCTCCATGCGATGTTCTTGACGGTACATCTGAGCGGAGAGAGCCTGAAACCCTGGGTTGAAGGCACTTGACCATCCTCTATTTGTAGCTCGGTGTGAGAATCCTCAAGCTCCCTGAGATGGTGGATCCATACCCATATTGAATGGGTCATCGCTACCACCCCAGGTGGGTGGTGGTGGTACGGTATCAAGAGGGGGTGGCATAGCATAATCGGCGTCGCTAGGAGTCAGCTTCCAATTTGCTTGATTCTTCACAGAGGTTTTCTTAGTGTTGGGCAAGGGCAATTTTTGACCTCCTGGTCCAAGAACCAAAGAGAAGGTGTCACCTTCTCTAACAATCATCTTCATGGCCATACATGACTCCATGTCCAATCTAGAATTTCCTCTGGCCACCTCAATCCCATAAGGTTCAACATTAAGATACAAAGCTATAGGTGTAATGAAACCACCTATCACAATGGCTCCTTTCTTTTCACCTTGCCACTTTATCCATATGTTTGACAAAGAAGAATGCAACATCCAGTGGATATCCATATAACATACTCCATAAGAAGAAAAGCTCAGTCTGTCTCACCATGCCATCACTGTCGCCTCTCCCAAACACTATGTGAGCAAGAACTCTGTGCGCATACTTAATACAGGGGTTGGTAATCTTGGAAGCTCTGGCTGCTACTGCTGAAAAGTGAACCTCTGAAGAAATTTGGTTCCAAAATACACTCTCCACAAACCCAAGCGATACACATGTGTGTCCTCCAGGTGCTGAATGGAATATAGTCCTGATGTCTCTCATGGTGAGTCTCCTCTCAATGTTAGCAATGCGGAAGGTGATTTCACCTTCAGCATGTCTATCAGTAAACTCATGTAAGTCCATATCTATACTGCTCAAAAACTCCAACACCAAGGGCAAATAAGTCTACGGGGTCATCTGGAAAAACTTCTTTGCTCTGATTTGATCGAACATCCAAAACACATCTTCATAAAGCCCTAGGGCTTCCAAGGTATGACGATCAGCATATTTTGTGTTTACCACCCTCCTCTCTACCAATTTGTTGTATCTGGCTTCCTGGATTTCATCCCTAAAAATTATACCATAGGGATTCGGTGGGGTTGAAGATTCAGCTAGTCCCTTGCCTTTTCGTTTTGAAACCACAGCCTTAATCTTGGGTGCCATGCTGAAGTACAAGAGTTGAAATAGAGCTGCAACTGAAATTTGAACACATATAGCAAAATTCGAACTCTAATAAAAATCACATAGTCACTTTCCTGGGGAATCAGCATCTTCACCCTCAAACATCATAAGAGCGAGAATCAGTTAAAATCCATGCTTATACCCAAAGATTTAGCTAGAGAAAATAGGGGCGAATAGTAAATCTGAAGAACAAATGCGAACAAGGTTAATCTAGCTCATTTGAAGCTCAAAATCTCTCCCAAAACTGATCAAAAACCTCTAAAAACAAACAAGGAAGGGTCGTCTACCATCTAAGGAGCAAATGCGAACAAAGATTTCAGAAATCGACCAAGCAACAGAAAGAAACAAAGGAAAGGGTGGAAATCTCATGAAAACTCGCCAAAATGGAAAAATCGGGTAAGAAAGTACCAAATCGGCTGCCGGAGCTGGACGAGAAAGGTCGCCGGCATGCTCTGAAGGTCGGAGGTTCAAAGTCGGCGCAAGAGAATGGGGAAAAATGGTACAAAAACCCTAAAAATGGTAGGGTAAATCGCGTGGGTCGATAAAATTACGGCAGTAATTTCCATTACGGCAGCGCCGTAATATGAAAATTTTGAAAAACACGAGCCGTAATATCTATATGGCAGTACCGTAAAATGGCTCAAACTCTCAGGTCAAAAAACGTCCTTAATTACGGTACCGTGTAAAGAGTTACGGTAGTACCGTAATTTCCGAAAAACTCTCGATCAAAAACCTGTAGCAAATACGGTACCACAAAAATGGTTACGGCACGGTCATGAAACGCTCGAAACTCTCAGCAGAGAAAACATTCAAAAATATGGTGCCATGAAATTGGTTACGGTAGTACCGTAAAAACAATCACATAAATTTTTTTTTGTGAAAAATACGGCCGTAAATTTTCCTGGTAATGATAGCATTACAGTGCTCCCTAGGGTTTGGTTCAGGTTTAGCAGGTAATTTTCCTGGGGGTCTGTAAGAAGTGCTTGCTTGTTGTGTTATTTGATTTTCTTTGTGGGCTACTAGAGATCCTACTTGAGAAGCAAGTTGGCTAACCATTCCCTTAAGATCTTCAATTTCCTTATTTTCATTTGTCATGAACTGATTTTGACTAGCCATAAATTTTTCAAGCATAGACTCTACAGTAGAATTTTGGGGTTGATTTTGGTTTTGATTTGGCCTTTGTTGATACCCTCTATTCTCAGTTTGTCCCCCTACATTATTATTACTCTTCCAAGATAAATTGGGGTGGCTCTTCCATCCAGGGTTATAAGTACTAGAATAGGGATCATTGTTTCTACTTTGATTTAAATTCCCTAAAGCATTAACTTGTTCAGTACCCTGATTAGTAATAACTTTACATTCTTCAGAATAATGACCATTATTACCACAAATATCACACACAACAGAAGATGAAACTACAACAGTTTGCATTTAAAAGGAATCAAATCTATTGCACAAAGAATCTACCTTTTCTACCAAGGTGCGCCAGTTATCACTTTCATTCTTACCTTGAGGAGGTCGATACAGCACTCCTCTCTCTGTAGTCCATTGGTTGTGATTTAAAGACATCTCCCCTAGCAACTTGAAAGCATCTTCAAAGGTTCTGCTCATGAGAGCTCCTCCTGCAGTAGCATCAACAGTTAGTCTGGTATTATAAAACAATTCATTGTAAAAAGTATGTATTAAAACCCAATTTTCAAGGCCATGGTGAGGACACTTCCGTTGTAAATCATTAAAACGCTCTCATGCCTCGCTAAAAGACTCGCCATCCCTCTGTGTAAAACTTGTTATCTGGTTTCTCAATTGGATGGTCTTGCTGGGTGAAAAGTATTTCATCAAGAAAGCATTTGATAATTGTTCCCATGTAGTGAAGGTACCGATAGGTTGAGCTTGAAGCCAAGAACGTGCTCGGTCCCTAAGAGAAAAATGAAACAATCTTAGTCTTAGTGCATCATTAGAAACGCCATTAATCTTAATTGTATCACATAATTCAAGAAATAAAGCAAGGTGTTGATTAGGATCTTCAAGAGGAGGTCCTCCAAACTGGTTCTGTTGGATTATAGACAAGAAAGCAGACTTGATTTCAAAGTTGATAGCCTCTATAACCAGTCTAGCAATGCTAGAATGTATCTCCTGTAGATTAGGGGCTGCATAGTCCCTAAGTGATCTCTGTTCTGCCATGACTACTTCTCCTTCTTGTCTCTCTTCAAATCTAAGTTTCCTGCGCAGTCTAAGAGTTTCGTTAAGTTGAGGATCAAAAGGAACTAAAGGTCCTGATCTAAGATTCCTATGCATGTAAAGTAGAAAGATCAGATAAACTCAAGTAAGTAGAAAAGAACATAAAATAGAACAAAACCTAGTCTAGCAATACTTTCAATATCTTCAATATTGACAAAAACCAAAGTCCCCGGCAATGGCGCAAAAAACTTGTTGTGTCCGCAAGTGCACAGATATTCGAAGTAATAATTAAGATATCGAACCACAGAGACCTCGTTTGTCAAGTATCGAATAATCAATTTCTCACTAGCTAAGCAGTCGAAAATATGTAAGCAAACTATCAGAAACTACACGAAAATATCAGAGAGACAGATTCGGAGTAGGGTTTTATCCATCTTAATTTCTATGACTAGATATGAATAGATGTTCGTTAGTCTAATTTTATTATGATAAAGATATAATTTACTTCATAAAGAAATCATCTTGCTTTCACGCAGACAATTTACAAAGAACCGATCCTCACTCTCATGTAGGATTTATTCAATGTTAAATATAAGTAAATCATTGACAAAGAACTCAAAGATCACTTTCGTGCATCCAAATCCTAAGTCAATTATCTCAAGTGAAAACTACATACTTTCATACTATAATTTTCACCGGTTCTACTTAAGGTTCTCCAACGATCCAATATTTGATTTCTCACAATATCATCATATTTATTTCAATAACTCAATCCTAGATTCAGATTATCAGCATGGCAGTATACTTCTAAAATCAAGAAATAAGAACAAACCTAATTTCTTACGATGAGTTACTAACATTCAATTTTAGGGTTCCAAGTTTTAGCAAATCACTTATCAGTCCATATCACAAAAACTCTAAATCATGCTGATTAATATGAATCTATGGAGAATTAAAAGCAATCATCACATAAGTAGAATTATCATAGTAAAATCATCTTGACGAAAGTAAAAATAATCTAGTCATTAAGAAATTTAGGGGATTACTCCCCCATGTCTCAAAAAGTGTTTAAGCCAGCATGGTCGAAGAATTACAATAATCCATGGTTCAGATTGATCAAAAATTGAAGAGAAAGAAGAAATTACTAAGCACACCACGGCTGTTGATTTGCTCGATGAACAGTGCAGGCGACGATTTCTTTGTTGATTTCGCCTCTGATTGATCTCCTTTCACTCTGAAACTTCTGGGGTATGTTCTCCTCCTCCAAGCGAAGCTTCCCCTCAAGTATCACAGCTAGAGATGCACTGTATACTTCACGGCGGTGAAACCTAAGGCGACGGCAAAAATCTCGAATTCTCTCCCGATCGTGGATGAAAATTAGGGCTTTTCGTGTGTGTCTCTTCTCCTAAATCTGATGAGTATTTCCCTTTTTATGGATCTCCAATTGATGGCCTAGATCATCCGCGCAAGAATTGGGCTTCAAACAGTGCGTGAAAATCACAGGTCTGGGTTACCATTACGGCAGTGCCGTAATTTCAGCAGAAATTCTCGGTATAGAAATTACCTAGAATTATGGTACCGTAATATTCATTATGGCAGTGCCGTATTTTCTTCAAATCTTTCGGGTGAAAAATCGACTCAAAATATGGCCCGTAATTTTCATTACGGTAGCACTGTAAAATCCACCAAACTTTTTGTACGAATTTGAACCCAAATTATAGCCCGTGATTTTCATTACGGCAGGGCCGTAATTTATGCAAAACTTTCTATACAAAATCATCCCAAAATATGGCAGTGCTCAGAAATTATGGCAATGCCATGGTTTGTTTTGTAGGTGCACTGAAACCAGGGTACTGTAATTTGGATTACGACCCTACCGTATTTTGGTCTAAAGCTCCAATTTGCGTGAAATTTGACATGTGATCTTCTCTTGATGGTGGGAATTCATCCATGCATCTGAATTTGCTTGAAAATGCCTATAAATCCTACTTTTTTACCTGAAAATGATCAAAAACCAGAAAAGGTGTAGATTCCGCAATATTTGATAAATAAGGCATAAAAATGAGCAAAAGAGCATGAATATGACACAAAAATACCCATCAAATGGCACAAAATTTATTATAAATTTTGGTGTCATCAAGAACGGTCAAGCTAATGACCTTAAAATTAGCGCTTCATGGGAGGCAACCCAAGCAAAATACGGCACTACCGTAATGCAAATTACGGGCCGTAATTTTGGTCCGTTCTCGTCCAGAGACTTTTACGGAAGTACCGTAAGTGATTTTATGTACCATAAGTGATTGAAATCTTTCCCGAGAGTTTTGTGTCTTTTATGGTACTACCATAATGAAAATTACAGGCCGTAATTGTAGGCAATTTTCGACCGAAAAGTTTTCCAAATTTTGTGTGTATTACGGTAGTACCGTAAATATTTTTTACCGGCCGTAATTTTGATCTATTTCAGACCAGAGAATTTTTGAGCTTCTATGGCACTACTGTAATGCAAATTACAGGCCGTAATTTTGTGATAGTTTCAAAAAAAACTCATGTTTTAAGGGACTGCAGTAACAAATTTCACGGGCTGTAATTTGGAACATTTTCTTTCTTGAAATTTTTAGGAAGTTTTGTGAAAAATACGATAGTGCCATAAACAATTTCATGGGGCCGTAATTTCAGCATATTTTTTACCAAAAAGTTTTGCAGATTTATGGTAGGGCCGTAAATGTTTTCACGGGCTGTGTTTTCTGGCACTTTTAAACCAGAATTAATTACGGCACTGCCATAATGGATATCACGGCTATAATTCTATCGGCCCATCGCGACTCTATAGCCGTATTTCTAGGGTTTTTGGCCGTTTTTAGTGTTTTTCACCCATGTTTTCACTCGTTCTTGCACCGACCAGCCTGCCCTTGCTCTCAGGACTCTCCAGCGATCCTTCCCGTTCGTCTCCAACTAGCGATCTGGTGTTTTTCGGCTGAAATCTAGGTATCTTAGTTCTATCGCATGCGATTTCTGCCCCTTTCTCGTTTTCCCCCGATTCTTCACCAAATCTAGAAATCTTTGCTTGCATTCACTTCCTGTATGATCGGCGTTCCTTCTTAATTCAATTTTAGTGGTTTTCGAGTGATATTAGGGTAATTTAGAGCATTTAACAAACCAGATTTGCTATTCGTTTACCCAGATTCTGCCTAACTTCTACCAACTTTGATTTTTGATGATTGAGCTTCGATTTAGTTGATTTCCGTTTCTAGAAAGCTTTACCAAGTGAAGAATCACATTCTTGGAGAGTTTGAAGAGTTGATTTCAGTTCAGAAGTTCAGATTTAAGGGGCACATTCAGAATCTGTTCTTCACCTTTTTATTTCTAACGCTTCTATCTTTTCAACCTTTTTAAGTATTTCAAATGTCACCCAAAGAGACTGTGGTTTCAAAGAGGAGGGGCAAGGCACTTGTTGAATCTTCAACAGCCCCCAATCCCTATGGTATTATATTTATAAATGAGATTCAAGAGGCTAGATATAATCAGTTGCTTACCAGAAGAGTAGTGAACACCAAATACGCTGATCGACGTACGTTGGAAGCATTGGGACTCTATGAAGATTGTGAGGTCAAAATTGCTACATTGAGAAATGTATTATGACCGTTTCAAATCCACCTTAAATTAATAAGGCTTTTTGTTAAATGGGTTCTGGCTTCCAATGAGCGCAAGCGCTTATTGTTAATTACCCCTCAAATTAGGGAACCTTTGATTAAGAGATCTATAATACGCAACAAAATAAGAGAGACATAGTCAACTGATATCATTCATTAATTTGATTTGACGTGATACATAATTTGACATAAAAAAGGAGCTTTCATCAACGTGGACGATTTGTGTTCGTCAAACTTTGGTCTTGTGATGGCATATTGGGTAATACCCGACCTAGGCAGTACAACGTTATATTGAGGAGCTGCGCCCCGATGGTGAACATCGACGTACGCACCTCCCAAACAATATTCCATTGTAATGCATTAAGGCATATTGGATATTGGGTTTGGGAAATCATCCGGCCTTGGCGGCATGTTGGATGGCTCTAATTTGAGAGAAATTACTCGGCTTCGCGGCCTATTGAGTAGTTTAATTTGGAAGAAAATTGCTCGGCTTCATGGCGTGTTGAACAACTTGGGTTTGGGAGTTATCCGGCCTTGCGGCGTATTGGGTAATTGGATTTGAGAATTTACCCGGCCTTGCGGCGTGTTGGATAATTTGACTTGGGATTTATCCGGCCTTGCGGCGTGCTGGATAATTTGATTTGGAATTTTATCTAGCCTTGCGGCGTAATGGATAATTTGATTTGGAATTTTATCCGGCCTTGCGGCGTGTTGGGTAATTTGATTTGGAATTTTATCCGGCCTTGCGGCATGTTGGATAATTTGATTTGGAATTTTATCCGGCCTTGCGGCGTAATGGATAATTTGATTTGGAATTTTATCCGGCCTTGCGGCGTGTTGGATAATTTGATTTGGAATTTTATCCGGCCTTGCGGCGTAATGGATAATTTGATTTGGAATTTTATCCGGCCTTGCGGCGTGTTGGATAATTTGAATTTGGGAATTTATCCGACCTTGCGGCGTAATGGATAATTTGATTTGGAATTTTATCCGGCCTTGCGGCGTGTTGGATAATTTGATTTGGAATTTTATCCGGCCTTGCGGCGTAATGGATAATTTGATTTGGAATTTTATCCGGCCTTGCGGCGTGTTGGATAATTTGAATTTGGGAATTTATCCGATACTTGGCGAACGCAACGTCACATTGAGGAGTCACGCCCCGACGATAAACGTCGACGTACGCACCTCCCAAACAACGTTTCGTCGTAGCGCGCCAAGACTTCCGATGTCAATCAATTTCCTTTGGGAGTTTGTGTTTGATTAAGTGCGACTTGGGTTGGGTTTGAGTCATCTGACTCCATATTGGTGCACAATTATTTCTTTTGACTCCATTTTGACCTCATACTTAATGCTGGATTGTTGTCAGATCTCTCGTCTGATTCCGGTTTGGACTTATACTTTGAGTTTAAGTACCAAATATCATATTGTATTGCATTCGTTCTGAACTAGAATGAGTGTGATTCATGCTTGATGAACATACTAGCTAAGTTAGGGATTGCTAAGTTAGATTGAATGGTGTGATTATATACAGTCAGACTTTGTTGGATCGGGTTGATCATAATCACCGGCTAGACTAAGTAGCGTATGCCCTAGGTAATACCCATTGCCAGCTACCGAACCCCTTTTCTTTCCTTTTCCTGATCACGCCAAACACCAGCGGCGTTGAGCGAAACGGCGGCGGGAGTAATAAGGCAGAGCCCTGGCAATCTGCAGCGTGTCCACGACGGCGGAAGGCCACCAAGGCGCTGTCTTGGGACGAGCTCGTTAGTGTCGCCCGTAGAGGAGATGGCTCGTGATCGAGGGATTTGTTGCATGATCGCCTTGAGTTTCATTGGGGAAGGTCTTCTGGCATTGGGAGCTGCTGAGGAAGTGGTAATGGTCGCTTTGGCATCGTCCGTCCACGGTCGGGTAGATTGTAGCATTTCTTCCGTAGGCGGCGACAGAAGATATGACGTCAATGGCTACTGTGGCGTTGCATCTGTCGTTTTTTTTTTGTGACTTGTCCATGGAGGGGTGGCTGCATCAGCCGGGCTCCCAACCAGCGACTTCTACTGGAGATGAAGATGATGAGCTCGATTTCCTCCGTCTTCAGCGGCAGGGCAGAATCTTGTTGGGGCATTGAAATCCAAACGGGTCGGATTCAAGCAGAATCGAGTAGGATCCAGCAAAATCGGGTTGGATCTTATTGATGTCGAATTTTATTTGGGATTAGGATTTGATTAGGGTGGACTTTCGAATTATATCGCCGACTAAGGTTAAAGATCGGCGACTAGGTAAAGCCCTCTTTTTGCTCTCCTCAGTTTGCTGTTTTTTTTTTTTTTTTTTTTACGTTCCGTTTAACAAATTTTGACATAACCCTTTTGCTATGCTCCTTTTACAGCAAAGGGTCTTCCTCAAGATCTTAGGGCGGTAGCAGCCCTCTTATTAGAACTTCCTGACGAGGCGTATTATCGCCCAGGCCGCTGTGATTTTTCGAAGTCGGAGTCCAAGAGCATAGTCAAAAGAGGAGGCTTCAAACAGGTACCTCTCCTCTACTCCTCCCCTCCCTTTGTTCTTTTTTTGCTTCGGATAGGGGCTCCATCCCCTCTTTTATGACTTCTTCTGATTCCGACCCCCTCATGTCTCTGCTCTTCTGTTTTGTGAATTTTTTATCGGTCACTTCGTGTTCTTTCACCGGACTTTCTAGCCAGACCATATCTTCGCCGCCTTCAACATATTTTCTTCCCTGTCCTCCTCTTCGAACCGACGCCTTCCTTTTGTTTAATTTTCTTTTCTCTCTTTTTTTTTACCTCTCGCGCTCTCTTTTGTTCAACCTCTCGGAATCGGCTTTCTAGCCCGTTGTTGCTACCTCTCAGAGTTTTTCTTCTTTTTTCTTTCACCATGGTGCCAGAGGGTGCTTAGTGCACTTTAGGCATAAAGAACAAACCGCTCAAAAAATGTGTGTGTGTTCCATCGTTGTGCCAGGATGCTTAGTGCATCCATGAAGCCTAAGAAAAACCGAATATCAAAGGAGAGTGTGTGTGTGCTCCATCGTGGTGCCAGGATGCTTAGTGCATCCATGAAGCCTAACAAAACAGAACGAAAAGAACATCCTTCGTTTACCTTCTGCTTCTTCTTGCAATGTCTTCGGTGGTGTTTTTTATTTCTCACGATGCTTCTCTCTGTTGGCTTTTCTTTTTTCTTTTTTTTCCCCTTTTTTTGGCTAGCCTCTCCTTATATAACCCACCACCTGATGAGAACTGTTGTTCCCCTCTTCTTCTTTGATGATTGATCTTTTTTTTTTAGCCGACTGCAGCAACCCATTTCCCTTTTTTCTTGTCAGCTCTGGCCATTCCCTTACCTATTGGCAGCTTTTTTCATCGCCAAGCCTTCTTCCAAACCTTCTTCTTTGAGTTTTTTTTTTGACTTGTCTTGTCTATGACCATTTGGTGAGATTGGGTGATATTTTTTGCATTCCTGTGTGTGTGTCAGGTTTTCCCCTTTCTTCTCAGTTCTCTTTTCTTGTTTTTTTTTTATTTATTATTTTTTTTATCGACTAGCCCGACCGCTTTCTATCTGCCTTCCTGTCAGCCCTAATTTTTTTCCATTTATCGGTTGTATGTTTTTTTTTGTTGCTGGCTTTTGATGGTCACCGTAATCACCCCTTTCGGTCCTTTTACTTTCTCTATTGACATTTTTTTATTTTTAGTGTTCCTTCTCCTTTACTTTTTTTGAGTTTTCCGTTTCTTGTCAAGAGTTAGCTTTAGGAATGAATTATTATTTCCTTTCGCATCTGATAGATCAGGATCAGGGTCTACAACTCCTCTTGTTTGTCCTCAGCCTCCAGTGTTGTAACCTCTTTGGTAAAGAAATGTGATTCAAGAAGTTTTAGCATTTCGAAGTGCCCAACACGAGGCTTTCCAAAAAGATTTTGGAGCCTCGAATCACAGACAATCTGACTTTTTCTCCTAGGATCCCGAAGGTTATTTCTTTTTATATACTCTAGTAAAAGACTCTGGACATCAAACTGAGATAAAGGAGACCTACCACCATTTTTCATATGTTCTACAAACTCTAGAAGTTCATCTGAAGCCCAATCAAAGTCTCTGGTGTTAGATAATTCAACATTTTCTGTTTCTTTTACTGATCCTGTTTCATTGACAGTATTTTCAGATTTTTTTCCGTAACTTCTTTTTAGAAGTTCTTTCTTCTTTGTGGTCAGAAGAGCTATCCGAGCTTGCCCCTTGTTCTTCTTTAGCAAGATGCATATCATCAGACGACTCCTTATTACCAGCGGCAACATCAGATCTTTTGATTGAATCTTTGGCCCTCATCAATTCTTCTAGTGTCAATGATAACTTTGCTTTCAGAGCTAAATAGTAGTCCTTGAACAAATATTCAAAGCTACTCTTGTCGTCAAAATCTACTCCAATCATTTGATCATTCCCTTGCATATTAGACTCGATCAGCATCACAGTGCTCATGCAAGCTTCACAAAAGCCTTTGTTACCTCTAACACAAAAAAAATCCAGCTTCTTTGATGCAACCTCTACACAATGAGTGTGTACAAGTAAAACACATATGGCGAGCAGAACTTTCACAGCTGCTACATATATGCCAACCTCTGTGAACTCTAGTTTTGTATCTTTCTGCTGCTTTGCCTGTACCAACAATTTGGACTAAGCGGTACATATCTTGCCGTTGACCAACCCCTGAAATCCTTATTCTTACAAATGATCCAATTACTTTTGCATCCAAATCAGTCTCATCAACCAAGTCCTCCATTAAGTTTCGGCGTAGATACATTAAGCTAATATTGTGAACATCAATTGCTGCATAATCATCAAGATTGGTTGGAAGTTCCTTGCACGGATAGATATTGTAAACAAGACAAAGTTAGATACTTGCTGTGAAATTTTATGGTTCAACAAATGCCCCTCGGCGGATTTTGTATACACCATGAACGCGTACAAATCCGTCGAAAAGTGTTCTTACTTTAGATATACTTTATTTTCTAAGCTTTGTTTAAAGCATAACAATAATCTTGGATTCTTTCCAGCAAGGAAACGGCAAAGCTTTTATCAAAAGGGTGCTTGGTGATTTCAAGTCTTTTCCATTAAAGAACAAGAATTGACTCTCTAGGCAGTCGTTAAGGGATTTTGATGCATTCCTTCTCTGCATCCTGTATTACTCTTTGCTTCAGTACTTACTGATCCTAGATTGTAATTCATTCATCTGTCTTTGTTCTTTTCTGATTGGGGATGGTTTCAGCTCCAATATGAGAAGATGCTGATTACGACTTTGTCAACTCCTTGTAAAGCATGGTAATTGATGTAATGATGACTTTTTTTAGCAAATTGTTATGACTTGTATGGTGTCATACTTGTATTGTCAAAATTGCTGCCCACTAGCATCACGCACACAGTATTGAAGGGTATATTATTCTCAGTGATGTGTTGGGAGCTAAATGGCACCAAATCACTTGACTGATAAAATCATTCTCCAGGCATGCTCTTGATGATGTCAGAGTCATCAGGATCAACAATGCTGAAGCGGCAAACACGGTAATATTCACCATGTGTGGTTCCAAAGATTCCATTAAAATGGTGAACTCTAACCTTGGTCAACATTGCATGATACCCAATTTCAGATTTACGGATTGGAGGGCAGTTTTTTTGTAGTGAGCCCTGGGGATGGTTCTGTAGCCCGAGGTGTACTTTTTGCTACCCATCACAAGGGCAAGCATGTTATTGATCCAACAACAAATTTCCATGTAGGAATAACAAGATAGGGGCTAACTGATGTATCGAGCACATTATGGGTGAAGGGTTTTTTTTTTTTTTTTTTTTTTTTGATTGATTTTTTTTTTTGTTTTTTTTTTATTATTTTGTTTTTTTTTTTGTTTTTTTTTTTTTTTGCAACATAAACCAAGTGATTCTTTTGATAAAGAAGATATGCAAGAGGGATTATGTCTCACTACGAAGTGACAGCTTGCATGGACTGACTGGTTGACGATCCATAGAATGTGTTTTACTCGTTCATAAGACAACATCAAATTCTCGTCAATAAATTTGCACTATGCGCATCTAGTAATATTATCACCATTTCCACCACCAGGTCAATCTCGACCGTATTTAATGCCTTCATGGGTTGCGCCATTAATCGATCCCGCCAGCTACAACACATTTCGCTGTTGCTTTGATTTTGTTTTGAATACTTGAAAATTCTTTGAAAATATCCTGCCCCAATAACTTATGGATGTCTAAGTTTTGGGATTTTGTAAATTTTTGATACCAAGGAAGACTTTGATTGCTTGATGCTCACATTTTCAGATGAAGCATATGTCTAAGAGGAGGTCTAAGTTTGAGAGCAAGGCCACTTGTTGACCTGAGAATTCCTTTCTCTCTTCTCTTTTTTTGATTTAAGAGAAGTTCTCTCCTTTTCGTTTAGAAGCGACTAGGGGCGGATTTACGCCTCTGTCATCCGACTGGGATGAAAGCTCGTATAAGGAGTTTACGTAGTTTTAACACATGGCCAACCGGAAATGGCCCCAATATTCTTGATCACACGGTCACTCGGTCTGAGTTAAGTTTGCGCTTTAAACATAGTATTTCTTTAGGAAGCGGCTATTGATGGGCGGCATCGGATGCGCCCCATCTTGATCTGTCAGTTGGTAGGCTCCTCCCTCATAAACTTTTTCAATCACGTAAGGTCCCTCCCAATTAGGGTTGAACTTTCCTTTTGTCATCTTGTTGAATATGATGGGCCGCCTTACTACTAGAACAAGATCTCCTTTCTTGAAAGTGCGTTCTCTGGCTAACTTGTCATACGCCCTTGCCATTTGCACTTGGTATAGCTCCAGGTTTTGCTATGCAAGCAGCCTTCGCTCATCAAGTGTATCCAGTTCATCAAGACGTAACTGAATATTTTCGTCCATTGTCATGTCACATTGCATTGCCATCCTCAGCGAAGGTATTTCCACCTCGAGTGGAAGCACTGCTTCGACACCGAAGACTAAGGAATAAGGTGTTGATTGTGTGGGTGTACGATACGTGGTTCGATAAGCCCACAATGCCTCCACTAGCTTTTGATGCCACTCTTTCTTGTTCTTTGAAACGCTCTTCTTGAGCAGCTTGCATAGAGTTTTATTGAATGCTTCAGCTAGTCCATTCGCCCTTGGATTGTATATCGAGGAGTACCCGCCAATCAATTTTGTGACGCTCTGCAAATTTATAGATCAAAGCGTTTTTGAAAGCCAAACCGTTGTCGGATATGATCCTTCTAGGGGTCCCAAAATGACTCAATACATTCCCGCGAAAGAAATTGACGACATTGGTGGCCTTGACTTCTTTTAATGGGATGGCCTCCGCCCATTTGGAGAAGTAGTCTGTTGCTGCGAGTATAAATCGATGCCCCAGAGAAGAAGGAGGCTCTATGGGCCCTACTATATCCGTCCCCCATGTTTCGAACGGCCATGACGAAACCGTCGGGTGAAGAGGGTTAGGGTGCTTATGAATTAAATCTCCATGCACTTGGCACAAATGGCAGGTCTTTGCACAGTTTATGCAGTCTCGTACCATGCTTGGCTAGTAGTACCCCAACCTCTTAATCTTAAGATACATTTTGGGTCCTGATTGGTGGGCACCACAAAGACCGGAATGGACTTCATGTAACACGTGAGCGACTTCATCCATTGCGATGCACCTGAGCCAAAGTTGTTCATATGATCGACGATACAGCGTGTCATTCACAAATGTATATCGAAGGGCCCGTTTTTTCAGTTGTACTCTTTGAGTCTTATCCTCGGGCAGAATACCACTTTTGAGATAGTTGACGAAGGGCTCCCTCCAGTCATGTTCTTGCGTGAGGGAGGTTGTCATAGCATCTGTCACCTCTTTCTTGTCGACGTTATCATTTTCGGCCGGTGCGATCAGCTTCCTGTCTCTGATCATGATATTGATTTGGTCAATGGATGGTCCAGCTAGCTCTTTGGCAAACTTTGCTAGTGCGTCCGCTCTACCATTAGCAGCCCTAGCGACGCAAGTCAAAGTGACATGCGGTACTTTTTCCATGAGTTCCACAGCCTTCGTATGATATTTGTGCAATTCCACTTTCTTGACTTGGTACTTACCCGTCACCTGCTTGACAATGAGCTGAGAATCGCCATATATATGCATTCTTTCAATTTTCATCTCCAGCGCGAGCTCGAGCCTGGCGATTAAAGCTTTGTACTCAGCTTCGTTGTTGGTACAGGGACCAGTGAGGGCTAAGGAGTAATGCAATATTCCTTTTTCCGGGGTGATGAATACCAGGCCGATCCCTGACTTTACTTTCGGGATATTTGGGGGAATAGCTGGTTGAATTGAAGACGCCCCATCGAAGTAGAGTTCCCAATATCCATCGTCGGTTTTGGTATTTAATATTTCCTCGTCTGGAAAGTCATAACTCAGAGGAGAGTCATCGGGGACAGGATGAGCTGCTAAGAAATCGGCGAGAATCTGCCCTTTTACTGCTTTCTGCGACACATATGTGATGTCGAATTCCTGGAGTAGGACGACCCATTTAGCCAATCGTCCTGTTAAAGTAGGCCTCGTCATCAGGTATCTTAAGGGGTCGACTCTTGATATGAGACGAACTTCATGTTCAAGGAGATAATGTCTTAATTTCTTAATGGCAAATATCAATGCCAAACATTGCTTTTCAATTGGAGAATAGGAATGCTCTGCCCCTACGAACATCCGGCTAAGATAATACAAGGCGGTCTCTTTCCCATCGTCATTATTCTGGGCCAATAGTGCCCCCAAGGATGCCTCCAATGCCGTGGTGTATAAGATGAGTGGCTTTCCGGTGATAGGTGCCCCAAGGACTGGTGGATATGAAAGATATTCTTTGATATTTTCGAAAGCGTTCTGACACGTGTCGTCCCAAATGAATGGAGCACTCTTCTTTGTTAGTTTCGAAAAGGGATGGATTCTCCCGGATAAGTTGGAAACGAACCTCCTAATATAAGCCAATCGTCCTTGAAAGGATCTAAGCTTCTTAAGATTCTTTGGGGGTGGCATGTCTTTAATTGAACATATCTTCGCGGGATCAATTTCAATTCTTTTGTGTTTGACCATGAAACCCAGGAATTTTTCGGATGATACTCCGAACGCGCATTTGAATGGGTTCATCTTGAGGTTGTACTTACGGATGCGAGTGAACACGGTCCTCAAATCCTGACAGTGCTCTGCTCTAGATCGCGACTTAACCACCAAATCATCGACATAGCATTCGACGAGTTTGTGGATTAAATCGTCAAAGATCTTGGTCATTGCACGTTGATATGTTGCCCCAGCATTCTTTAATCCAAACGGCATAACGGTATAGCAAAAGATGCCGATAGGCGTACGAAATGCAGTGTGCTTCTCATCTTTAGGCGCCATCTTAATTTGATTGTAACCAGATGACCCGTCCATAAATGAGAACACCTCAAAGTTTGACACTGAGTCGATCATTACTTCTGTCACAGGGAGTGGAAAATCGTCCTTGGGACATGCGTTATTCAAATCTCTGAAGTCCACGCAGATCCGGATTTGCCCATTTTTCTTCTTCACAGGGACGATACTTGCTATCTAGTCTGCGTATTTCTCCTCTCTTATAAAACCCGCCTCGATTAATTTCTTTATTTCAAGGGTGATTTGCTCCTCAAGCTCTATCCTCATTCTTCTCGGTGCTTGCTTTACCGGAGTGACATCGGGACTGATCGATAAATTATGGACGGCGACTTCCAGGCTGAGGCCTGGCATCTCTTTATATGTCCACGCAAAGCAATCACTAAACTCGTGGAGGAGTGCCTCTAGCTGGTCCTTTTCATGTTGAGAGAGTTGTGCACTTATGTAGGTGGGCCTAACATCCTCTTCCGACCCAAGATTGACCTCGATCAACTCATCGCAGGTGGTCTGCCCCCCATCTTCCAGTTCTTTCGGTGCCCTTTTGAATTCTTCATTTCTTTGTTCTATTGCGTATGCTTCGCCTATTGTCACCATATTGCAAGTATATAGATGAAACATAGGAGCTTCTTCATTTGGTTCTGTATATCCTAAACCACGGGTATTGGAGATCTTCCCATTTGGTAACGCGATATCTCGTGAACCTGGGTTCCACAACTTTTCAAATTGGTGTAATTCACTCCTTGGACGAGGCTTCAAACAACCATACTTTTTTACGAGATTTTTTAAGCTCGGAGGGTAATAAGCAAATGAGGGGACTTCGATAAGTCGCGTTGACTCTGGGTCATTCTCTTTATTCGTCCTAACGTGATGAATTTCGTCTGACTGATAGAAGTGTATTGGTTTATGAACAAAGAGCCTTCCTCTTGTGCATTCCCTCTTGCTAGGAACAATAAAAGTCTTCATCTCCACGACTTGCGATGCATTCAGGGGAGCGAAACCCTTAAGATAGCCTTGAGGAACTCTTAGAATTCCTACCTCGTAGTCCGTCATATTTTGTCGTGTCGTCAATCTTTGTGACCATCTTTCCTTCTCATGAGTTTCAACCACATCGCATGCGGAGGCTGAACAGTCACTTGCTTCTGACTCGGAGTCACTTCCGAAATGGGGACATGCGGACAGAGTTGTCTTCTTTAGTTTAGAGATGATCGAGTTCTGTAGTGTTGGTTTCGTAGGCTGTGCGGTCGCTCCAATGAAATAGTGTGCGTCTTCATATTTGACTTCATGCACTGAGAAGGGCTGGATGTCCCCCTCGATACGCTCTTCCCTACCTTCCTTTAGGTATTTCAAACATTGGTGCAAGGTAGAGGGGACTATGTGATTCTCATGCAGCCAAGGTCTCCCGAGTAACGCCTTGTATGATGTATCGGTGTCGATAACATGGAATTTAACTTCGGTTTTTAAATCATCGAGCTGCAATGGTAAATATATAGAGCCTAAAGCCTTCTGGCTATTTTTATTGAACCCTTGGATCACAACTTTTTCGGCTGTTAAATTATGGACGCCTAAAGAAAGGCTTTTTAAGGTCCGCAAGGTTATGAGGTTAACCGACGACCCTGGATCAACTAAGATTCTGCTTATCTTTATTCCTTCCACATCCCCGGTCACATAAAGCGGTCGATTATGCTGTGACGTTCCCAATAGCATGTCATCATCATTGAAAGTAATGGACGATGTAGCGTACGTACTTAATGCCTCCTTTATATCAGCCTCCACGAAGAATGCTTGAAATTTTTGAGGGTTTTGCAGGGCGTAAATAAGAACATCCCTCAGTTCTTGTGACATCATCAAAGCATCATATATGCTGAGGAGGGCGGGGACCTTCCTCAAATGCGACAGTATATTATATTCAGAAGAGGATAGCTTTAGTGGGAGTACCGCATCGCCGTCCACTTCCTGTGTTTCAATTTGCTTTCCTTTGAATTTTTCCTTTTCTTTGTCTATCGTACGTCCTATTATGACCTTACCGCTTCTAAGATTCATTTGGCATGATTCGTTTATTTGCTTACTTCTTTCAACGGCAGGTGCTTCCTCATATAAGTAGGCAGGTAAGACCTCATCATCGGAGTCACTTCCCAGGTTAATCGCGTTACAGACACCCATCCTTGCGATAGTGACGGCTTCAACATTGTCAGTTTTGTTTTCTTTCGGGGACTCTGAGATCACCGATATCATCCTACAGGATTCTACCTCGTACTCTTCATCTTCCAAGTCATTTTCCAGGAGTCCTTCCCACACCTCTTCAGTGATGTAGTGGTGAAGTTTTATAGGCTCAGGCATTTCTTGCACATACTCTTCAAGCGAGTCGATGTATTCTTTGAGATCGCTCTTTTCTTGCGCCTTAGTTGAGAAGGCCACTTTCTTATTTTTGTTCTTCAATTGAGGGTTTTTCTTCTTTTTCCTTTGACTTTCCCTTGTTGGTGGACGAGGTCTTGGCGATACGTATCGTGGGGACAAAGAGTCTTTCCACACTATGCCTGGTATCTGTTGTAATTTTTGGAGGAGTCGCAACGTCCTTTTTGACACCACGGTATTCCACTCCTTGTCTTCTACAGGCGCCGGATCTATTCTTGTTTGAATAAAATCAACCTCTTCGGTTTGGGTTTCATTCAATACCTGTTTCAATAGAGTTATCTTCCCTGTCTTATATTGTTTCTCCACCCAATCTTTGAAAATATAGCAGTCTTCTATTGTGTGCCCCAGTACACGATGGTAAGGGCAAAAGTTGGGATCGTCAGTCTTATTGCTTTCTTCAAGGCGTTTCGGCTCTGGTAGTTGTAAACCATTCTTCAGAGCGTCCCTAAAAATTTTCATCGTCTTTTCTCTCTTGAAAGAATAGACTTTATTTTTTCTTTCTTCAAGGGTCAGCGGTCTGCCTCGGCTATTTTCGCCAAGCGTTGGCGCTTTCTCGATTCGGGGCATGTTTGTATTATGAACCTCCACCCTTTACCTCTGCTGGCAGTGTTTGTGTAGGCGACCTTGGGTTCATTCCTTCTTGGTTCTTCCCTTTTGAATCTCGGGTTTTGCGTATTTACATAGGGCTGATGATTTGTTCATTCCAGCTTTGCCACTTGGGTGATCAATTCTTGAAATGTAGAAATGTTATTTCCGCAAAGGAAGGGGGCCACCCAACTGTCGATATTGCGGACCAACAATTCTACGGCTTCGGTTTGCTCTAGTGGCTTTTCGCATTTAATACTCAAATTTCTCCATCTTGTAATGTAATTAAGGACGGTCTCATCCCTTTTTCTCTTTGTATCTGCCAGGTCCGCGATCGTAATCTTATCGCTTACCGAAGCAAACTTCATCCTGAAGGTTTCCTCCATGTCAACCCAAGTTCCGATGACTTCATTCTCCAGAGAGTAATACCACTCAAAGGCGACCCCTGAGAGACTTTGTGAAAACTGTCGGAGTAATAAAGCGTCGTTGCCGCCAGTGTTCCCACAAGTCGCGACGAAATGAGCCAAGTGCTGGTCAGGGTTTCCTATTCCATTAAACATCTTAAAGTGCGGTACGATGTACCCTTTGGGGTAAGGGATATCATCGTATACAGCTGGGTAAGGTCTCCCTCGCCTCCTTCGCGGAGCAATTTTGGTTCCCTCCATTTGCTTCAGCTGGTCCATCACCAGTTCTTGTACTTCTCTCCTAGTCAAGGTGATGGCCTCGTCATTTGATTGAGCTGGTAAAGAAGATGTTGCCGGAACGTTATTTTGTTCCCGCGATGATTGTTCTTGGCGTAACATCATCTCTTGCGACTTTGCAAGAGCACTAGTCATCTCCTCAAACTTTGCCATGAGGATGCTCATGTCGTTATCCCTCTTCTTGAGTTGCCTCTTGAGGTCCGCGATAGTTTCATCTCTATGATCATGATTAGTGGTCATGATAGGCTCTTCCTCTTCCTCTTCCTCTTCGAAAATTTCTTGGTGTAAAGGGGTCGCTCCTGGTTCATATCGTGGAGCAGGCTCTTGGATTACAATAGAGGCCAACTTTTTACCCTTGGCTTTCCTTGCCATGGTCCGGAGGGTATCCTCCTCAGAATTAGAGCCAGCCTCCCGTGCATGTTCCACCATCCGTACCGTATGGATTGTATAACCTTTTATCCCCTTATGGCTAGTCTTGAAACACTTTTCCTTTCTTTTCATATTCTTTTGAGCCTTTTTGTAGGCCTCATAAACCCTTTGAGATGTCGTCTTTTGAGCAGTGATATTTTTAGGTTTTGGGTGAAGCCTGTTCTGTACGTGGGTTCGCAGCCGCAGTCCCTCTATCAGGTTAGAGTTTCTTAGAACCGACAGAAGTTGTGCAAATTTGTTTGTTACGGCGGTTTCTGTTTTAGCAGCAGAATGGTTACGCCTCACAGGGATTAGGCGACCTTGTTTGCAGAGCCTAGCCTCCTTCTTCCTTAAGGCTTGTCGTTCCTGCTTCCTTGTCTTCTCAGGGTTTGAGAACATAGTCTGGTGGATCTTGCCCCCGTTAATAGTGAATGATGGTTCCTCCTCTTCTTTGTTGAACGTGCCCCCATTATCAGTGAATGACGGCTCTTCCTTTTTTGTGGCAGTCTCCTTCTTCTTCAGGGAGGTCTTACTCTTGATAACCCGAGTATTCTTTCCTTTGCCTTTAATGTTCTCGGAGTCTGTAAAGGGTAGATAGATGAACTCAACATCCTCCTCCGAAATAGAGCCAAATTAAACGCCCTGCATGATTATTGATGCGTCCTCAACAAAGATGTTCAGCTTCTTTGCCATCGCTGTGTAGAACAAGAGAAGTATAAGAACAAGGATGTGAAATCTTTGTGTTGCGTAATATAGATCTCAAAGATGAAAGGAGAAGCCTTGTCCCACCGGGTGTGCCAGAATTTGTGAGGTCAAAATTGCTACATTGAGAAATGTATTATGACCGTTTCAAATCCACCTTAAATTAATAAGGCTTTTTGTTAAATGGGTTCTGGCTTCCAATGAGCGCAAGCGCTTATTGTTAATTACCCCTCAAATTAGGGAACCTTTGATTAAGAGATCTATAATACGCAACAAAATAAGAGAGACATAGTCAACTGATATCATTCATTAATTTGATTTGGCGTGATACATAATTTGACATAAAAAAAGGAGCTTTCATCAACGTGGACGATTTGTGTTCGTCAAACTTTGGTCTTGTGATGGCATATTGGGTAATACCCGACCTAGGCAGTACAACGTTATATTGAGGAGCTGCGCCCCGATGGTGAACATCGACGTACGCACCTCCCAAACAATATTCCATTGTAATGCATTAAGGCATATTGGATATTGGGTTTGGGAAATCATCCGGCCTTGGCGGCATGTTGGATGGCTCTAATTTGAGAGAAATTACTCGGCTTCGCGGCCTATTGAGTAGTTTAATTTGGAAGAAAATTGCTCGGCTTCATGGCGTGTTGAACAACTTGGGTTTGGGAGTTATCCGGCCTTGCGGCGTATTGGGTAATTGGATTTGAGAATTTACCCGGCCTTGCGGCGTGTTGGATAATTTGACTTGGGATTTATCCGGCCTTGCGGCGTGCTGGATAATTTGATTTGGAATTTTATCTAGCCTTGCGGCGTAATGGATAATTTGATTTGGAATTTTATCCGGCCTTGCGGCGTGTTGGGTAATTTGATTTGGAATTTTATCTGGCCTTGCGGCATGTTGGATAATTTGATTTGGAATTTTATCCGGCCTTGCGGCGTAATGGATAATTTGATTTGGAATTTTATCCGGCCTTGCGGCGTGTTGGATAATTTGATTTGGAATTTTATCCGGCCTTGCGGCGTAATGGATAATTTGATTTGGAATTTTATCCGGCCTTGCGGCGTGTTGGATAATTTGAATTTGGGAATTTATCCGACCTTGCGGCGTAATGGATAATTTGATTTGGAATTTTATCCGGCCTTGCGGCGTGTTGGATAATTTGATTTGGAATTTTATCCGGCCTTGCGGCGTAATGGATAATTTGATTTGGAATTTTATCCGGCCTTGCGGCGTGTTGGATAATTTGAATTTGGGAATTTATCCGATACTTGGCGAACGCAACGTCACATTGAGGAGTCACACCCCGACGATAAACGTCGACGTACGCACCTCCCAAACAACGTTTCGTCGTAGCACGCCAAGACTTCCGATGTCAATCAATTTCCTTTGGGAGTTTGTGTTTGATTAAGTGCGACTTGGGTTGGGTTTGAGTCATCTGACTCCATATTGGTGCACAATTATTTCTTTTGACTCCATTTTGACCTCATACTTAATGCTGGATTGTTGTCAGATCTCTCGTCTGATTCCGGTTTGGACTTATACTTTGAGTTTAAGTACCAAATATCATATTGTATTGCATTCGTTCTGAACTAGAATGAGTGTGATTCATGCTTGATGAACATACTAGCTAAGTTAGGGATTGCTAAGTTAGATTGAATGGTGTGATTATATACAGTCAGACTTTGTTGGATCGGGTTGATCATAATCACCGGCTAGACTAAGTAGCGTATGCCCTAGGTAATACCCATTGCCAGCTACCGAACCCCTTTTCTTTCCTTTTCCTGATCACGCCAAACACCAGCGGCGTTGAGCGAAACGGCGGCGGGAGTAATAAGGCAGAGCCCTGGCAATCTGCAGCGTGTCCACGACGGCGGAAGGCCACCAAGGCGCTGTCTTGGGACGAGCTCGTTAGTGTCGCCCGTAGAGGAGATGGCTCGTGATCGAGGGATTTGTTGCATGATCGCCTTGAGTTTCATTGGGGAAGGTCTTCTGGCATTGGGAGCTGCAGAGGAAGTGGTAATGGTCGCTTTGGCATCGTCCGTCCACGGTCGGGTAGATTGTAGCATTTCTTCCGGAGGCGGCGACAGAAGATATGACGTCAATGGCTACTGTGGCGTTGCATCTGTCGTTTTTTTTTTGTGACTCGTCCATGGAGGGGTGGCTGCATCAGCCGGGCTCCCAACCAGCGACTTCTACTGGAGATGAAGATGATGAGCTCGATTTCCTCCGTCTTCAGCGGCAGGGCAGAATCTTGTTGGGGCATTGAAATCCAAACGGGTCGGATTCAAGCAGAATCGAGTAGGATCCAGCAAAATCGGGTTGGATCTTATTGATGTCGAATTTTATTTGGGATTAGGATTTATTAGGGTGGACTTTCGAATTATATCGCCGACTAAGGTTAAAGATCGGCGACTAGGTAAAGCCCTCTTTTTGCTCTCCTCAGTTTGCTATTTTTTTTTTTTTTTTTTACGTTCCGTTTAACAAATTTCGACATAACCCTTTTGCTATGCTCCTTTTATAGCAAAGGGTCTTCCTCAAGATCTTAGGGTGGTAGCAGCCCTCTTATTAGAACTTCCTGACGAGGCGTATTATCGCCCAGGCCGCTGTGATTTTTCGAAGTCGGAGTCCAAGAGCATAGTCAAAAGAGGAGGCTTCAAACAGGTACCTCTCCTCTACTCCTCCCCTCCCTTTGTTCTTTTTTTGCTTCGGATAGGGGCTCCATCCCCTCTTTTACGACTTCTTCTGATTCCGACCCCCTCATGTCTCTGCCCTTCTGTTTTGTGAATTTTTTTATCGGTCACTTCGTGTTCTTTCACCGGACTTTCCAGCCAAACCATATCTTCGCCGCCTTCAACATATTTTCTTCCCTGTCCTCCTCTTCGAACCGACGCCTTCCTTTTGTTTAATTTTCTTTTCTCTCTTTTTTTTACCTCTCGCGCTCTCTTTTGTTCAACCTCTCGGAATCGGCTTTCTAGCCCGTTGTTGCTACCTCTCAGAGTTTTTCTTCTTTTCTCTTTCACCATGGTGCCAGAGGGTGCTTAGTGCACTTTAGGCATAAAGAACAAACCGCTCAAAAAATGTGTGTGTTCCATCGTTGTGCCAGGATGCTTAGTGCATCCATGAAGCCTAAGAAAAACCGAATATCAAAGGAGAGTGTGTGTGTGCTCCATCGTGGTGCCAGGATGCTTAGTGCATCCATGAAGCCTAACAAAACAGAACAAAAAGAACATCCTTCGTTTACCTTCTGCTTCTTCTTGCAATGTCTTCGGTGGTGTTTTTTGTTTCTCACGATGCTTCTCTCTGTTGGCTTTTCTTTTTTCTTTTTTTTTCCCCTTTTTTTGGCTAGCCTCTCCTTATATAACCCACCACCTGATGAGAACTGTTGTTCCCCTCTTCTTCTTTGATGATTGATCTTTTTTTTTTTTAGCCGACTGCAGCAACCCATTTCCCTTTTTTCTTGTCAGCTCTGGCCATTCCCTTACCTATTGGCAGCTTTTTTCATCGCCAAGCCTTCTTCCAAACCTTCTTCTTTGAGTTTTTTTTTTGACTTGTCTTGTCTATGACCATTTGGTGAGATTGGGTGATATTTTTTGCATTCCTGTGTGTGTGTCAGGTTTTCCCCTTTCTTCTCAGTTCTCTTTTCTTGTTTTTTTTTTATTTATTATTTTTTTTATCGACTAGACCGACCGCTTTCTATCTGCCTTCCTGTCAGCCCTGATTTTTTTCCATTTATCGGTTGTATGTTTTTTTTTGTTGCTGGCTTTTGATGGTCACCGTAATCACCCCTTTCGGTCCTTTTACTTTCTCTATTGACATTTTTTTTATTTTTAGTGTTCCTTCTCCTTTACTTTTTTTGAGCTTTCCGTTTCTTGTCAAGAGTTAGCTTTAGGAATGAATTATTATTTCCTTTCGCATCTGATAGATCAGGATCAGGGTCTACAACTCCTCTTGTTTGTCCTCAGCCTCCAGTGTTGTAACCTCTTTGGTAAAGAAATGTGATTCAAGAAGTTTTAGCATTTTGAAGTGCCCAACGCGAGGCTTTCCAAAAAGATTTTGGAGCCTCGAATCACAAACAATCTGACTTTTTCTCCTAGGATCCCGAAGGTTATTTCTTTTTATATACTCTAGTAAAAGACTCTGGACATCAAACTGAGATAAAGGAGACCTACCACCATTTTTCATATGTTCTACAAACTCTAGAAGTTCATCTGAAGCCCAATCAAAGTCTCTGGTGTTAGATAATTCAACATTTTCTGTTTCTTTTACTGATCCTGTTTCATTGACAGTATTTTCAGATTTTTTTCCGTAACTTCTTTTTAGAAGTTCTTTCTTCTTTGTGGTCAGAAGAGCTATCCGAGCTTGCCCCTTGTTCTTCTTTAGCAAGATGCATATCATCAGACGACTCCTTATTACCAGCGGCAACATCAGATCTTTTGATTGAATCTTTGGCCCTCATCAATTCTTCTAGTGTCAATGATAACTTTGCTTTCAGAGCTAAATAGTAGTCCTTGAACAAATATTCAAAGCTACTCTTGTCGTCAAAATCTACTCCAATCATTTGATCATTCCCTTGCATATTAGACTCGATCAGCATCACAGTGCTCATGCAAGCTTCACAAAAGCCTTTGTTACCTCTAACACAAAAAAAATCCAGCTTCTTTGATGCAACCTCTACACAATGAGTGTGTACAAGTAAAACACATATGGCGAGCAGAACTTTCACAGCTGCTACATATATGCCAACCTCTGTGAACTCCAGTTTTGTATCTTTCTGCTGCTTTGCCTGTACCAACAATTTGGACTAAGCGGTACATATCTTGCCGTTGACCAACCCCTGAAATCCTTATTCTTACAAATGATCCAATTACTTTTGCATCCAAATCAGTCTCATCAACCAAGTCCTCCATTAAGTTTCGGCGTAGATACATTAAGCTAATATTGTGAACATCAATTGCTGCATAATCATCAAGATTGGTTGGAAGTTCCTTGCACGCATAGATATTGTAAACAAGACAAAGTTAGATACTTGCTGTGAAATTTTTTGGTTCAACAAAGATATTTTCTGGATGTTTGATCAGATAAAGAGCAAAGAAATTCTTCCAGATGATGCCTCAGACTTACATGCCATTGGTGTTAGAGTTTCTCAGTAGCTTGGACATGGACCTCCACGAGTTCACCGATAGACATGCTGAAGGTGAGATCACCTTCTGCATGGCTAACATAGAAAGAAGTTTCACCCTCATGGACATCAGGTCCATCTTTCATCTTGCATCCGGAGGTCATACTCATGTATCATTTGGCTTCATCAAGAATGTGTTTTGGAATCAAATTTCATCAGAAACTAATTTTTCAGCAGTATCAACTAGAGCTTCTAAGATCACAAATCCATGTATCAAGTATGCTCACCGAGTTTTGGCTCACACTGTGTTCGGATGTAGTGATAGTGCTGGCATGGTACGACAGTATGAACTTTTCTTTTAATGGAGCATGTTCCATGGATACCTGATGACACCAAAATATATAGTATATTTTGTATCATTTTAAATACCTTTTTATGCTAAATTGAGGATCTTTTACTTATTTTTATGCTGAATCCATCAAATATTGCAAAGTCTACTTCTATTTTGGTTTTTCATGATTTTCAGGCAAAAAGGCATCATTTTAGGGTATTTTCGAGCAAAATCAAATACATAGAAGAATTCTCAACATCAAGAAGAGGTCACACAAGAAATTTCACGCAAATTGAGACTGAGGACCAAAATACGGCAGGGCCGTATTTAGAATATGGTACCGTATTTTTCGCGGCTACCGTATTATCGAGAGCACGGCCGTATTTTGGCGATTTTCCAAACAGAAAACTTCCCAGATTTTACGGCACCACCGTAAAGAATTACACGGCCGTATTTTGGAGCACTTTCAGAACAGAAACAATTGCTGAAAATACGGCACTGCCGTAAACTATTTCACGGGCCATATTTTTCAGACGTTTCCGACCAGAGAGTTCAGCCGATTTTACGGCAGTGTCGTGAATCATATTACGGTGCCGTATTTCCCAGCACTTTCAGAACAGAACGCTCGATCGATTTTACGGCAGGGCCGTAAACTATTTCATGGGCCGTATTTTCCAGACGTTTCCGACCAGAGAGTTCAGCCGATTTTACAGCAGGGCCATGAACTATTACACTGTCGTATTTTTGTTTTTGAACGCGACTCCCAGGTCAATTTCGACGCCTGATTTTTGCGGAGACAATTGCGAGTGATCCAGACCCTTAAATTCAATGCTGTAAGAAGCAATCAGGAGGCAACCAACGAGAGGAAGAGGACGACACAAAAAGCCCTAATTTTCATCCACTCGACAGAGAGAAATCACAATTCATACTGCCGCCTAGGGTTACGCCATCGCGATGAATCCAGACCATCTCAGATAGCGAAATTCATACTGAAGCTTCGCCTGGAGGAGGAGACAATGTACCAGAAGTTTTAGAACGAAAGGAGGTCAATTGGAAGAGAAATCAAAGAAAGAAGAGGCGCCGACACTGTTCACCATTTTAACTTGCAAAATACGGCTGTGAAATATTTCACAGCCGTGCTGTATTTTCTAAACTCTTCTCTTCCTTTGATTTTCAACTCTCTAAAACCATGGAATATTGTAAATTCTTCACCATGCTAGCTTAAACTCCTCTTGGGACATGGGGGTATTATTCTCTTGATATTTCAATGACTAAATAACTTTTCTCGCATCAATATATCTTTGCTATGGTTATTTTACTCAAGTGATTTATGCCTTCAATCGTTTTTAGCATCATGCATTAACATGTTTTAGAGTTTTATGCTATGGACTGAGAAGATGATATCATAGAACTTGGAACCCTAGAATTTATTGTAAGAGCTCATCGTAAGAGATTGGTTGTGTTCTTACCCATAGATTTTAGAAGCTTATTTCTTGTTAATGTTATGACCTAGAATTTATTGTTGTTTTAGACATGATAACATGCTAGAGATAGATGTTAGATCGTTAGAAAGGCTTGAGTAAAACTTGTGAAACTAAGGTCCGAGAGTGCTTAGTTTTGCTTGAGATCTTGGTATTGAGGTAGAATGCACGAGAGTGATTCTTTATCTCTTTAGCCAAAATTCACTTATATTTAGCATTGAATTGATCTTGCACGAGAGTGAGGATCGTTCCTTGTAAACTAACTGCACGAGAGTGAGTTAGTTTGTTTATCAAGTGAATTATATCTTAACCATAATAAAGATAAATTGATGAATCTTTAATCATATTTAGTCATGAATATTAAGACGAATGAACCCCTAGTCCCGATTCTCTCATTTTGATTTACTTCGATTACAGTTCGATTGCTATTTGCACAACCCTCGATTTGCTTAGCTAGTGAAAACTCAATTAGTCAGTACTTAACAGTGAAGTCCTTGTGGTTCGATATCTTAAATATTACTTCGAGTATCCGTGCACTTGCGGACACAACAATACCCTGTAGATATTGCCCTCCTCTTGATCAAGCACATGGAAAAGGTGGCTAGGGCAAAGAAAGGGGCTATTGTGATAGGAGGTTTCATCACTCCTGTAGCTCTTTTTCTAAATGTTGAGCCTTATGGAGTTGAGTTGGCCAAGGGAAATGCAAGATTAGACATTGAATCATGTATGACCATGAAGATGATTGTAAGAGAAGGAGATGTATTTTGCTTGGTTCTTGGACCTAGGGCCCCCACACTACCACTGCCCAACAAAGAGAAGACCACTGTCCAAAATCAAGCAAATTGGAAACTATCTCCTAGTGATGCTGCTTATGCTACGCCACCACCCTTGGACACTGCACCACCGCCACCCACTTGGGGTGGCAGAGATGACCCATTCGGTATGGGTATGGACTCACCATCGCACAGAGCTACAGAGTCACCTTCTCACCAAGCTACAGGATCCTCACACCGAGCTGAGAGAGGTGAGGCTAGTGCCTATGACCCAGGCTTTCAGGCTCTCTCTGCAGAAGTGTTCCGACAGGGATGCCTCATGGAGAGGATGCTTGACTCCATGGGGCATATACACCAGGATGTTGAGGAACTTGGGAACTACATGGAGGAAATGGGTAATTTCCTCTATGATTGGTTCGACTATGAAGGTAGAAGGGAAGGTGGTGGAGATGATGATGGAGGTCAAGGAGGTGAACAAGATGATCCAATGGATGCAACCCTTTAAGACACCGAGGAGATTGGATCTGATACGGATGAGTAGAGCTTTGTGAGTATTTTCTTTTCCTACTTGTTCTTTGTTAATCTTTATATATTATTGATGATTCATTTTTTTAGGGAAGGATGACTCATTCAAACTTCTTGTGTCCGTTGCTGCTGTCTTACATTGCTTTTTCATTGTTCTCAACTATAATTCGATTTGGTTGTATTAAAATATTTTGAACTTGTTATTCTGATATTGAATTCGATATGATTGTATAATGTTGATGATGAACTTGATATGCAATTTCCTTTTGTTTTGGTCATATGCTATAGTGTGATCTATCCTTGAGAAATTCCTGTTGAATTTTGATCTTCTTAGTAATGAACATATCAATGCCTGAGATTAGGGATGAACCTATTGTGATGAATTTATTTCTTTAATATATATCTGCCTATTGGAATTTTTTTATTAATTGATGCATGAGATTTTGGGTAGATGTATTGTTTGATGAATTTGATCTAAGAGTGAAGCTACTTCTTTGAATAAAACAAGCATATGAGTATGATTTTTGAATTGATATCAATTGATTAATATAGTTGATGTTTGATCTATTTGCTATTTGTTGGGAAGAAAGATTCTGATGACACTAAAATTTATAGTAAATTTCATGTCATATTATATATCTTTTTGTGTCATATTTATGATCTTCTACTTGTTTTTATGCCTTTTTATACAATTATTGCGGAATCTGCACTCTTTTTAGTTTTTAATGATTTTCAGGTAAAAAGGCACGATTTTCAGTCGATTTGAAGCAATCCGAATGCATGAATGAATCCACAAATCAAGAGGAGATCACACGTCAAATTTCAAGAGAATTGGAGCCACGAACCAAAATACGGCAGTGCCGTAATCTATATTACGGTACCATATTTTTATACGCTGCCCTAATATCAGAGCACTACCATAATTTATGGAGTTTTTCATCAAAAAGTGCCCTGAAAATTACGGCACTGCCGTAATAAATTACACGGGCCATAATCTGGAGCGATTTCAAACCAGAGACATTCATTGAAATTACGGCACTGCCGTAAACCATTTTACGGTGCCGTAATTTCTAGACGTTTTCGACTAGAGAGTTCAGCCAATTTTATGACACCACCATAAGAAATTACACGTGCCATAATTTCCAGACATTTCAAATCAGAAAACTCAACTAATTTTACGGCACCACCGTAAAATAAAACACGGTCGTAATTCCTATTTTGAACGCAACTTCCACAGTCGAATTTTCAGCCTGATTTCTGCGAAAAAGACTGCAGATGATCCAGACCTTTAAATCTGAAGCCGTAAGAAGAAGAAGGCGAGCTTTCACCGAGACAAAGATGAAGACACCAAAAGCCCCAATTTTGATCCACCATACAGAGAGAAATCGAGTTTTTCGTCGCTGCCTAGGGTTTCACCGCTGTGACACACACAGTGCATCTCCGGCAGTGAAATTTGAGGAGAAGCTACGCTAGGAAGAGGAGAACACGCCCCTAAAGTTTTAGAGCGAAAGGAGATTAATTGGAGGAGAAATCAAACAAAAAGGGAGGCACCGACACTATTCACAGCAACTCCTACACAAAATACGGCTGTAATTTTATATTACAGCCGTGGCGTATTCTCTTAGACTTTTCTTCCCTTTGATTTTTGATCTTTTGAAACCATGAATTATTGTGACTCCTACACCATGCTAGCTTAAACTCTTATGGGACATGGGGGAGTAATTCCCTTTAATTCTTAATGACTAGATGATCCTTTTTCCACTGTTTTGTCATGTATAATTTTACCATGATAATTATACTCATGTGATAATTGCACTTTTGATTCTCCATAGATTCATACTATTATTCATGTTTTTAAAGTTCTCGCAATAAGGACCGAAAGGTGACTTGCTTGAGAACTTGGAACCCTAGAATTGCATGTTAGGACTTTCTTTAAGAAATTAGGTTAATTCTCATTGTTTGATTTTAGTAGACAAATTGCCATGATAATAATATGAATCTAGCATTGAGTCGAGTTGTCAAACATGGAGATCTTGTGTGAAAGCAAAGATCGGAACATTGGAGAACCATGAGTAAAACTTGTGTTGAAACTTGGATGCACGAAAGTGATTGACACGTCCCGCAAGTGCACAGTTATGTCGAAGTAATATAAAAGATATCGAATCCCAAAGGGAACAAGGTTGAGTACCAAAAAATCTGAGTCCTAATAGCTAGGCGAATCGAAATTGGGTTTTGAAAGCAGAAATCGAAAACAAGTAATCAACGCTACGACGGCAGGGATTAAATATGAGAGAGAAATCAGGGCTTTGGTTTCCACCACGATGACTACTTTAATCGCACAAGGCAGATGTCGGTTATTTGGATTATTGATTTGCACAAGGAATCTAACCCTAAGGTACAGGGTGCCCTCTCTCGAGTGTACACCCCGGTGTTCGGCTTAGATCGATCACCTACTCTCGCGGTGGATCATTCTAAGACGAACCCAATGAGTTCTATGGCAGATTATAAAACCCTCGAGCGAAGACCAAGCACTCTCGTGTCGAGGTCTTGCAAGTTTTACTAAGGGATTCCACCCTTACGATCCTTCTCTCGATATGAATCGTAACGGCTAACACGTGAAAGTATTCGGCCAAGGTAAGATCACGAAATAAATACTTCAAAGTAAAATATACTCACAACACAATCCAAATAATAGAATAAAGATAAAGTTTGCGATTAAATTCAACAACGGGTTTCAACCAAGCCCCGAAATAGGGTTTACGCTACAATCATCATTGAAACGCTCAAAAATTTCTCTTTTAACATAGGATGATCACAAGGAAGAGTTTCTAAGGGATAGGAGAGGATAAACCGAAGCAAATCTACAAAAATCATGATGCTCCGATGATCCAATCTCTGAAAATTGCCTTGAACTTGTGTTGTCACCTTGTTCTTCCTCCCATGCCAATTTGTCACGGGATTCCTTGATAATTAGGGCAAGAAAATTAGTGCTTTTATTTCCTACGCGTTCGCCTTCGAAAGATCTTTCCATAGACACCTCACTTGCCAAATTCGGACTCCAAATGGGTGAGAAATCATGGAAAAACCGAGTAAAGGTCGGTCTCGCACGTGAGCCTTGATTAGAATCACGGGTGAACCCCGCTGGGTTCACCTGGCCGTGATTCATTTTGTGAGGTCTGGCGAAAGAAGCGCGGTGAACCCCGCTCGGTTCACCTGATCGTGCTTTGCTCTGGACTGTTTTCGGCCTGGGGTTCACCCGGCTGTGAAGCTCTCTATGAGTTCTACTGGCTGGCGACTGGGATGGTGAACCCCACGAGGTTCACCTGGCCGTATTTTTCAGGCTAACTCCGTTTTGGCCCAAATTTGACGTGTAGCTTCATTTTCACATAAGAAATCATCTCATGGCTTGAGAATCTCCAAAATACGTCGAGAAAGGGTGATTTTACCTGAAATTTCACAAAAATACCAAAAAGTGAAGATTCTGAAGATATGAAGGAAATAAGCCTATAAATAGTATAAAAGTGTCAGAATAAGCCTAGATTTAGCATGAAATGACCATCAAAATTACTACCAAAATGCGAGGCATCAAAATACTCTAGGCTTAAATCTTTGTTTATCCTCAAGCAATAAAATAAGGTGAAACACATGATGGGAGTAAGAGTAATCTTTTGGGTTGAGGCATACATCCAAGTTAGAGAATTATTTAATAACAATCCAAAATCTAATCAGGAGAAATCAAGTGAATGGTTGTTTCAAGTGTTCAACAGTTTCATCTCACAATTTCTAGATGCTAAACAACCTAGTAAGCAACAAACATAGGATTCAATCAAGCCTACACATAACACTCATGCAATTCCAATCCTCCCTATTCAAATCGTTGGGGTTAACTCAATTGTTCTATCAGGGTATGATGCACTGATTATTGCAACAGACTTCAACTCATAACCTTAGGTACCATTGCCAATTTTTCGCAATGCCAAGTAGAGGAGTCTCTTTATTAATTTCAACTTCACATCCCTTAGATTTCAACTCATATCCTTCGGTACCACTGCCAATTTTGCGTAGTGCCAAGTAGAGGAATCTAAGGGTGAGTTTTTTTTTCTTATTTTTTTTATAACAGCAGTTGATAACACATCCTTTTTGAACGCATGTAGTGTCTCCCCAATAACAGAAAGAAATTTAAAGAATAACTAAGTGAACATGTATCTCAATATGATTCTCATGTAAGTTGCAAGCTTGAGTTGATTAAACAATCATAGAAATGTTTGACCTACTAATGAACAACTCAAACCAATCCAAATCACAAAATTTCAAAATCATATAATAAATGGACATGATCAAAAAGTATCTCTAATAAGGAGGTATTACTCCAGACTTAATGCTTTGATCATCCTACCCAATTATGCATTCAATCTAAATTTTTGAAATAGCTCTCGATGGACAAGTAAACTCAAGAATGATAAGCTATCATGACAACTTTGACATTTCAAAATTCAAAGAATGTATGAAAAGCATAATTATCATAACAGAGTACAGACATAAGCAAAAAAGTAATGTCATACAAAGCTGTCACAGGGTGGGGCCTGAAGATGTGGACCAGGCCCACGAATAGAATGACATATAAGATACAATGTCATAATATCTAACTGTCACAGAATAAAAGTATCAATCCTCAACATCACAACAAATCACAGCCACATGAAGAAAGAAAGCAGAGACCGGAGTAAAGAAAGCTCACCCACTCTAAAAGTTTGCATAGTCCTCTATGCAATACCATGATGTGAGAGGAGTGGATGACGATGCTGACGCTGATGGGTAGCTACCTCTGCTTGCGCGAGCGAGAGCCAGAAGCTCGGGAACTCTTCCTCTTCCCGCGTGCGCTATAGTCGGGCTCGACCTCCTTGTCGGAAGAGATGTCCATGCGAGCCATGTTTTCTTCATTGATGAAGGAGAGGCGCTCGTCCATAACAGAGAGCTTTTCCCATACCGATCCCATCATTTTGTGCTGCCTCTGCATGTGTGCTTCCATGGACTCCCAATGCGAAGATTGATTCTGCTGGATGTAGGTAATGGTGGTGTCCAGGTGATCAATCATCTCCCGTTGATAGAGTTGTTCTTCTTTAATTTCCTGCAATACAGACATCATAGAATCATGAGAAGAGGTGCCACCAAAAGAAAAGGCGCCAGGTGCTAGTGGTGCGGTGTCGACGGGATCTGGCTGTGCGCCCTCAATTGGCTGGATACGCCAGTTTCCACGGACTCTGACTGATGTGCGCTCTGGGTTCGGCAAGGGTAGGCAGAATGGACTCCCTTTGAATGTCATGCAATATGAATCGCCTTTGTGAATGATCAGCTTCATGGCGACACAAGACTCAATGTCGAGCCTGTTGCTGCTAGTAGCTTCCAATGTGCCGTAGGGGATGATGCCTAAGGAAACCACCAAGGAAGTGATCAAACCGCCAATCACAATCGCCCCCTTCAAAGAACGAGCGACGCAGCTGAAATGCTTTGCTAGATAATACCAAGAGTCGACTCGGAAACTGTGTAGCATGCACCAGAGATAGAATAATTCCGTTTAACGAACCATGTCGTCGCTCTCACCGCGGCCGAAGAGGGTATGGGCCAATACGCGATGGACATACTTGAGGACCGGGTTGCAAAGACTGGAGGCACGGGCCACGCGAGCAGAGTAGATGTGCTCGTTGGTAATTGCTCCCTCGAAATTCTGTTCACTATACTCGGTGGGGACCTTGCGTGCACACGGCTCAGGAAAACCACAAATGCTGCGTAACTGCTATAGGTAAGGATATGCTCGATATTACCAAGACGGAAGGACAGGCGGCCTGGGTCGTCCTTGAGGATAGGGTCTGCCTGTACTTCCAAAGAGCTCAGAAACTCCAATGTCACCCCAACATAAGTGGGTGAGTAAAGCTGCTGGAACTGTTCCCAATCCACTGCTGCATACATCATGTTTACATCCTCTAGCATCCCAAGCATATGCAACGTGCCTCTGTCTAGATATCGCGTGTTGAGCACGCGACGTTGCCGCAGCGTCTAATACCGTGCCTCTTGCCCGGTGTTCCGAAAGATGATCCCGAACTCGTTCGGGGGAGAGACATAGGGCTATGGTTGGCTGGCAGATGTGTGCCCATGATGAGACGAAGAGGAGCCTGGCGTAGCCGAAGATGGTCGGTGAGATGGAGGTGTAGGCGTTGGCTCGTACTCCTCATCGTCGGTGGCGGACGAGTCTAAGAACGTTGGTGTCGGCCGCGCAGTCTTCTTGGCAACCATGACCTTGGTTCGTGGAGGCATGATGATGGCGAAGATCAAGAATAGCAGGGAAGCCTTGAGGAATAGATCTGGTTGGCCTTGATGCGAGAAGATCCGGCTAGTGGTTTGAGAAAAAACACAGGTGGCGGCGGATCGGCAGAGAAAGGAACTCGGAGAGCAGGTGACTCAGAAATCTGGTGCGAAAGATGCTTGCTAGGAATCTTAAATAGAACCTGAGAGTTCGCCTTTGAGTGTTGAGACGAGAAAAGGCGGCGCGATCTGGTTGTCTTCGTCGAAATCGGGAAGCGGCGGCGGAAAAGCTCACAAAGTCTAGCGATGCGAAAAATCAAGGGCGAAACTAAGATGAGGCATGTCCCGCTTGTAAGGAAGCCCGAATCTGACCCAGAAAGATCTCCTCTGTATTTGGAAAGAAGGAAGAGCTGCGGGATTGAAGGGATCTTGGCGAGATTTGGGGGCGGCAGCGGAAACTCGTGCGTCTGTGCCCTAGCTTCGGGTGACCACAGGTTGAAATTCCAGTGAACCCGCCTGGGTTCACCAGCCCGTGAAGTATATTGGGTCGGGTGCTGATGAGACAGAAGCATGGGTGAACCCGCTGGGGTTCACCAGCCCATGAAGTATTCTGGTGGCTTCCTTCGAGTGCAGAAAAGTTGGTGAACCCCATGGGGTTCACCTGCCTGTGAGGCTTACTGGAGGGTTCCTGCACAGACAGAAATACTGGTGAACCCCATGGGGTTCACCTGCCTGTGAAACGCTCTGGTCACAAAATCTGTGCGTACTGTACAGTGCACTTCACGGCTGAACCCCATGGGGTCCACCAGGCCGTGATTTGCACTGATTAACTCAGAAAATTCTGGAAAAATCTGGAAAAATTCCCATGCGCTCCAACTTCCTCCTACAACATAAAGAGGCATTAAATTAGTAGTGATCCCCTCTAGAAAACTAAAATTAAATTAAAAATAAAATAATGTTCTAAAACACTAACTAATGACAATGAAAAATTATGCATAAAAACTAAAATCAATCAAAAACTTGGGTTGCCTCCCAAGAGCGCTAGGTTTAGGTCGGTAGCTCGACCATAAGAGTTTTCAAAGTTGCAAGTCCGGGGGGTCTGAAAAAGCTAGAACTTCTTCTCTTTCGACCCGCTCATCTTCGAAGTAGTGCTTGAGGCGGTGCCCGTTAACTGTGAAACTTCCAGATCGTTCTATCCAAATTGTGATAGCACCATAAGGTTGAACTTTTTGAACTGTGAAAGGACCGGACCATCTCGTGTGAAGCTTTCCTGGAAATAGCCGAAGTCTTGAATTGAATAGAAGTACTTTGTCCCCTTCATGAAATTCTTTCTTTGCTATGCGCTTGTCATGCCAAAACTTGGTGCGTGCTTTGTGGCTCTTGGCATCTTTAGTGGGGTTTGTCAGCATGGGTCCCAATGGTTCCATTTCTCTTCTGTAGGGCCCAACATTCTATGTGCCCTCTTCCACAATATCAATACTGCAGCATGTGCCTGCAAGAGAAGTTTTTTTCAAGGTGTCAGTTAAATCAAATTGAATAACGTTGTCATATCTGTTCAAAGACAGTTTCCCATTCTTGACATACATGACAGTGCCTGCAGTAGGAAAAAAAGGTCTCCCCAGAATGATAGGGAGCCTGTCATCCTCATCAATCTCTAAAACAATGAAATCAGCAGGAATAAAGTAATCTCCTACTTTAACAGGTATGTCCTCTAAAATACCAACTAGGTGACGCACAGATCTGTCTGCAAGCTGTATAGAAATACTAGTTGATTGCAAATCCCCTAGGTCTAGCCTTTTACAAAGTGATAATGGCATGAGGCTAACGCTTGCTCCTAGATCGCACAAAGCTCTCTAAAAGGACATCTCCCCAATCTGGCAGGGTATGGAGAAACTGCCTAGGTCTTTAAGCTTCTGAGGGAGCTTGTTCTGAATGATGGTGCTACACTCCTCAGTAAGTGCAACAGTCCCTTGATCCTCTAGCTTCCTCTTGTTTGATAAGATGTCTTTCAGGAATTTTGCATAAGTTGGCATATGCGAAAGAGCATCAACGAAAGGGATGTTAATATAAAGTTTCTTCAATACTTCTAAAAACTTACCGAACTGCTTGTCTAATTTAGCCTTGACAAGCCTCTGTGGAAAAGGAATCAGTGGCTTGTATGTAGGCGGTCCCACGTAGGGCCGCTCCTCTTTAGCTGGTTCAGATGCCATCGGTGTTACATCTGAATGTGGTTCCACATGTTCTGGTATCACTTCATCTATTCTGTCATCAGTCGGCATCTTTGGATCTTCAAGTTGCTTGCCGCTCCGAGTGGAGATTGCATTGCAATGCTCCCTCGGGTTTACTTCTGGTTGGGATGGAAGCTTGCCTGGTGCTCTCGAAAACGAGCTAACTTGCTGGGCTAACTGACTCTGTAGCATTTTATTGTGTGTCTCCAGGGAGTCCATCCTTGTCATTATCATCTTCATCATGTCTGTAAGTCCTTCAAGTTGCTTGCTCAGATTTGAATCATTATTCGGCCTTGGCTGTGGTGGTGATGCATTGTAGTTCCTAGCCTGAAATCCTGGCGGTCTGAAATTGTTCTGTTGGGGTTGCCTAAAGTTTCGTTGTGGGGGCTGAGCTTGTTGTGGTGGAACTTGTCCAGGTTGAATTGGTTGAGTTGTCCGGTAAGAGAAATTTGGATAGTTGCGCCACCCTAAATTGAATGTGTTGGAATATGGATTATTGTTGGGATTGAAGTTTCCAACAGCATTCAATTGCTCAGAGTTGATCGCAGCCATCTGTCCATCTCCTACCTGGCAATCTACCCCTGCATGACCTACAACTCCACAGACCTCACAAGAAATAGAGTTAATATCCATCGAATTAACAGACCAAGAATCAATCTATCTAGCCAAATTATCCACTTAGCTGTCAGTGCAGTCAAAGAGTCAAGGTCATACTTACCTGACTTCTTGGTAGAAGTACCTCTCTCAGATGTCCATTGGTTATGGTTAATCGTCATGTCCTCGAGAAGGTTCATTGCATCCTCAACTCTCCTATTCATCAAAGCGCCTCCTGCTGCAGCGTCCACTGTAAGTCTTGTGTTGTAATCCAAACCGCTATAGAACGTTTGGTTCAAAACCCAAGTCTCAACTCCGTGATGTGGACACATCCTTTGGAGCTCTTTGAACCTCTCCCAAGCTTCGTATAGGGATTCTCCATCCTTTTGCATGAAACTCGTTATCTGATTTCGCAATTAAATTGTCTTTGATCGAGGGAAGTACTTGGAGAGAAAGGCTTGAGAGAGCTCTACCCATGTTCTTATCGAAGCAGCAGGTAGTGTGTGCAGCCAAGCTCTCGCTCTGTCCCTCAAAGAGAAGGGAAATAGTCGCAACCTAATAGCATCAGCAGACACACCGTTAATTTTCAACATATCGCAATATTCTAGAAAAATATAGAGGTGCATGTTGGGGTCCTCAAGAGGAGAACCACCAAATTGGTTTTGTTGCACCATAGAAAGAAGAGCAGGTTTTATTTCGAAGTTATTGGTCTCAACAGCGGGCCCAGCAAATCCTGATTGAAAACCATAAGCATATGGAGCAGAATAATCTTTCAGTGTCCAGTTGTTATAGTTGTTCCCCATTGGTTGTGGTACTCGGTCATTATTTGCATCAAGCTAAATGTGCTCCATCTGATTTTCTCCTTCTAGATGGTTCATGACCTCTTTCTTTAAAATTTGATTTTGCTTCCTTCTTGTCCTGAAGATGCGCTCGATCTCTAGATCATTGTCAAAGAATGTACCTACCCTAGAACTTCTTTGCATAAAATGGTCAGTAAAGATTATAAAGCTCTAAGACAGTAAGTAAATAAAGAGAAAAAGAAAATAACAGTGCAGTAAAGAAAATCTAACCTAAGGCCTAGTCTACCATTTCTCATAAGTATACTAATATCAATCGTTGTTCCCCGGCAATGGCGCCAAAAACTTGACACGTCCCGCAAGTGCACGGTTATGTCGAAGTAATATAAAAGATATCGAATCCCACAGGGAACAAGGTAGAATACCAAAAAATCCGAGTCCTAATAGCTAGGCAAATCAAAATTGGGTTTTGAAAGCAAAAATCGAAAACAAGTAATCAACGCTACGACGGCAGGGATTAAATATGAGAGAGAAATCAGGGCTTTGGTTTCCACCACGATGACTACTTTAATCGCACAAGGCAGATGTCGGTTATTTGGATTATTGATTTGCACAAGGAATCTAACCCTAAGGTACAGGGTGCCCTCTCTCGAGTGTACACCCCGGTGTTCAGCTTAGATCGATCTCCTACTCTCGCGGTGGATCATTCTAAGACGAACCCAATGAGTTCTATGGCAGATTATAAAACCCTCGAGCGAAGACCAAGCACTCTCGTGTCGAGGTCTCGCAAGTTTTACTAAGGGATTCCACCCTTACTAAGGAATTCTGGTGAACCCCGCTGGGGTTCACCCGGCTGTGAAGCTCTCTGTGAGTTCTGCTGGCTGGCGATTGGGATGGTGAACCCCACGGGGTTCACCTGGCTGTATTTTTCAGGCTAACTCCGTTTTGGCCCAAATTTGACGTGTAGCTTCGTTTTCGCATAAGAAATTATCTCATGGCCTTAGAATCTCCAAAATATGTCGAAAAGGGGTGATTTTACCTGAAATTCCACAAAAACACCAAAAAGTGAAGATTCCGAAGATATGAAGGAAATAAGCCTATAAAGAGTATAAAAGTGTCAGAATAAGCCTAGATTTAGCATGAAATGACCATCAAAATTACTACCAAAATGCGAGGCATCAGTGATCCTTGAGTTTCCACTTGAGACAATCAACTTAGAATTCGGATGCACGAAAGTGATCCTTGAGTTCTTTGTTTGATGGTTTACTTATTTTCAGCGTTGGGATAGATCTTGCGCGAAAGCGAGGATTGATCCCTGCTTGATTGTCTGCACGAAAGTGAGATAATCTTTTTATGAAGTAAATTATTCTTTACCATGATAAAATTAAGCTGACGAATCTCTATTTACATCTAGTCATAGAATTTAAAGTGAATGAAACTCTAGTCCCAGTCTTCTCTCTCTGGTATTTTCGTTTTAGTCTTCTATTGCTCACTTGCATACTTTCGATTCACCTAGATAACAAGAAATCAATTATTCAGTACTCAATAAACAAGGTCTCTGTGGGTTCGATATCTATTTTATTTCTTCGAGTATCCGTGCACTTGCGAACATAACAAGCTTGGTGACATAACAAGTTTTTGGAGTCGTGCCAGGGAGTGACGAAGTCCCTGTACGCCAAACAAAGAGTTTGGCTGCGACACCAGAAATAAGTTTTTGTCTACCTACTTGTTGGGATACAACAGATTCCCTGATCCAATAAAGTGAGAGGTGACTCCCTTACTTGGCACTGCGTAAAGTTGGCAGTGGTACCAAAGACATGGGTTGAAGTCAAAACCCGCATTATAAAATTATGAAAAAAAATAAAATTAGATATTCATTTGTAATTTGTGGTAGTTACCCTATCGTGGATAGGCTCATCTGGTGCATTCTCATCCATGAGCACCGACTCAGTAATTTTGGCCTTCTTATTTTCTTGTGTAAAAGGGCTTGAAATTATACATAAAAATTTTCTATCGTTTGCCTTTCCCAAGGCTAATCGGTGCTGTCTATTTTGCTTTAGGTACATCATTATCGTCTCAACTATCTATATGTTCGTCAGAACTCCTCATCTATGGCTTCCACGGGCTTTAAGCTTATTATTCTCCTCCACTACATCCATTATTCTTTTATTAAATTCCTCATTCTGCATTACTGTAGCCGCTTTCAAAACTACTTATTTCTCCCAGTAGCTAGTTTATTCTTGCTTCATAGCCAGCTATATTCATTTGTCCAGCCTGGTCTGAAGAATCTTTTAGACTCTTATTCTTTTCAAATATACACTAAAGTTTTATGTCAAAATTTTCTTTCTATAAATGTGCACTCTCCTTTATATTATTATTTTCTTAAAGTAACTCATCAATGCATGCTTCCAACTTATTTACCTAACAAACAAAACCATTAAATACAAGTAAGACATTGTATCATTGTAACAAACAAAACAATTAAATGCAAACAGAAAAGATTGACAAACTTACAGGTTCATTTACATGTTGAAGCTGTATCTCAAATTCTTACTTCTACAATTATGCATCTTCCTTCAAATCATGGTTTTCTTGAAGCATCTCATAAATGCAAGTCTTCAAATTATTACTCTCTTCAAGAAGTTTCTCAATGTGTGCCTCCAGGTTATTTACCAAACAAAGAAAACCAATAAATACCAATAAAATTCATAACAAACAAACTAACATATACCATTAAAATACTGACAAACTTATAATTTCATTCACGTTTGGAGTTTCAACATCTATATAGATAGGTGTAGATGCTTCCTACTCTTCAACATGAGCCGGAAACAATAGCATATCAGTCTAATGCACTTGTGCTAAATGATAAGTCACAATCTCATGTGCATTAGGTATCATATCAAAAATGATTTGTATAGATGAACACAATGATTAGACAACATATTAATCAACTTACTCAAATAACTAAATATGCAACAAAGATAAAAAAAAACATACCTTTTTTTCATCTACTTTGTATGTTTTTGGTATGGCATCCTCCTACCCATTTTAACTTTGGGCCATCGAAATAGGTGAGGGTATACACTCTCAAAACCCTCCACCCTATACTCTCTGTATAATGTATAGTGCTCATATATTCAAACCTGCAAAATATATAATGTTAAATATTATTGAAAATTTATAATAAGCTTGAGATACATAACGAGATAGAGAAAACTTACACAAAGCACAATAGTACACATAGAAAATCCATTGGGATTTTCCTCTGTCATATAATGGTAGATAGTTTCAACTAAATCAAATTTATCCAGCTTGATTAGGTCTTCAAAATAGTTGATTAGTATGTCATCTAAATTATAACTCCTTCTTCTAAATAAGAATGTACAACAAATGTACAAATGCTGAGGCAGGTTGTTTTGGCATTTACATAATTTACATCTTCTACTTTCTCCTCCTCAAGGGCCCTTCTCAACTTATTTTTCAATAATACACATGTTATAGGCTTGCCTTGAAATTCCTCAGAGTAGAAGGGAGAGTTACTAAATGTATCAAAGTCTATCAATTACCCTCCTAGTGGCAGGCTTAGGATGACAGAAACATCCATTACTGTGAATTCAACAAAGTTACCATTCACATGAAATCCCTTCTTGTCATTATGTCCTTTGCATAATAAATACTCTACTATAAGTGAATACAACTGAATGGCTGACCCTTGTACCAAATAGCCAAAGGGAGTGCCCGAAACTAGGTCCTTTATCCTACTCCCTTGTGGTAATCTAGACAAGAAATTATGCATATAGTGCATTGAGCACTTACTCATGCATCGTCTAAGTGTTTCTTTCTTTTTTGGAAGTCTTATAATGAATCTCCTGGCTTTCATAGTGTATCTGCTTGTGTCACCACTTGTGTTACCACATCTAGCACCTAAACTTCCATTAGAACTCATGCTTTGACTACTCATATTATCAAAAATATCTAAAAACTATGAAATGTATCCACGATGCATTAGAGTATATCCATGATGCAATTCAGTTAAATAAGGCCTAAATTGCATGTATCCACGATCATTGAAAGTCTATCCATGATGGGAATAACATGTGTGACCCCTAACTTTAGTTGAATCAGGACTAAATTATATATATCCACGATCATAGACAATTTATCCACGATGGGATAGCTTGTGTAACCCCTAACATTAGTTGAATCAGGAATAAATTGAATGTATCCGCAATCATGGATATTCTATCTGCGATGGGGATAACATGTGTGACCTCTAATTTTAGTAGAATTGGGGATCAATTATATGTATCCATGATTATGGACAGTCTATCCACGATGGGGATAACATGTGTGATCTCTAACTTCAATTGAATCAAAGCTAAATTACATGTATCCATGATCATGGACAATCTATCCATGATAGGGATAACATGTGTGACCTATAACTTTAGTTGAATCAGGGATAAATTATCTGTATCCAAGATCATGGATAGTCTATCCACGATGGGGATAATATGCGTGACCCCTAACTTTAGTTGAATCTAGGGATGGTAGCGGGTAGGGTACCTGCCATTTTTGCCCTACCCATACCCGAACCCAATTAATCTCTTTAATATTCATACCTGATTAACTACTCAATATTTTTTCAACCCCTCTACGCAAACCTGACTCTAATAATTTTCTTACTACCTGATTATTAACCGGGTACCTAGTCAAATCTTGGTCAACCATTTGCCCTAATCATATGCACTCACCTCCCATGCCCCCCAACTCCACCTGACATCTACTCACCGCCGATAGATGCTCCCTTCCCCTTACCATCACCGCCAACGAATCCCCGCCCCTTGCTGTCACCGCCGACGAGCTCCCCCTCATCGCTGGTCTTGCTGGTGGGCGGCAACAAGGATTCAATAAAACCCAAGCTGCTGGCAATGAATGCGACAGGGAGAGGAGCCGCGGCAACGAGGAGCGGTAGCATGACTGCGACGACGAGGAGGAGCAGTGGCACAAAGACGACGGGAGCAGCAGCAGGAACGGCAAAGGGGTGTAGCGAAAAGATCGGGGAAGAGGAGCGGCGGCATTGCGGCTACAATAAAAGCATGAGAGAAATATGAGGGGATTAGGGTTATGAGGATTAGGTTAGGTTATAGTTTAATAAGTATTGGTATATATATATATATATATATATATATATATATATCTGATAATTTATTCAGGTAGTATACATATTACCCATACTCTACCTAAACCTGTTTAATAGATACCCGATTACCTATATTTGGATTCGGGTCGGGTACCCACGAAACTTCAACCTGACTGCCATCCCTAGTTAAATCAGGGCAAAATTGCATGTGTCTACGATCATAAAAAATCTATCTATGATGGGGATAACATGTGTGACCCCTAACTTCAGTTGAATCAGGAATAAATTATATGTATCCATGATCATGGATAATCTATCTGTGATGGGGATAACATGTGTGACCTCTAAGTTTATTTGAATCAAGGATAAATTACATGTATCTACGATCATGGACAGTCTATCCACGATGGGGATAACATGTGTGACCCCTAACATCAGTTAAATTAGGGCTAAATTTGTTAGTGTTTATGCCCTAGGTCCAGTTGTTGGTCCAAACATTTAAACTACAATCACTTTTGATAGTTATATATCCTAGCATTGTCATTGTTATGCTTTTAATACGTCTGCGATTGTGTATGTCTACATAATAATATCCCTAGAAATAGGTTCTATCTAGTCTCAAAGCTTATCCCGAGCCAAGTATCATAGTGGATAAGGGACAGCTATGGCGCATGTGAAACTGGTATATGCGCTAGTTGAGCACGGGTTGTTAACGCAGGCATATGGGTATATCAAGGTCGATATACTAGACCGATCCGTCTTGAGGATTCAACTTGGTGTCTCAAGTTAATCTCATAGTGATAGAGGTACACGTGTTCTTTGACTTGAGGTAGTTGACATCTCTATATGATAAGTGATATACTTTGATACAACCTAATTCCTTGTCGTAACAGGGGGTTATAACGGTTGTCATTGGGTATATTATAAGCCATATGAGAGATTCAACTAGCCAAGAGAGGATTTGCCTTTTCTTTAATTTGAAGCATGATATCCATGGGCCCCATATGGATACATGACTGAAAATGTATGGTCACACCTAGGTGAAAGCCTGGTTTAGTCATGATTATTAGATTTGGTTAAATAAGTGTGACACGCTTGTCCAATTAGGATATCAGTCTAGCAAAGGGACTATAGTGCATAGGTACTTTGTTACGATTTAGGGAATGTCGATGATGATAGTCATTCTAATGACTTGGGTAGTAGCGATATGTTGCTAGATATCCCTTACTATTTGTGATGATTGTCAGACCATCACTGCCAACATCAAAGGAACCTACAGGGTCGCATACCTAGACACTCGAGGTCCCGTATTGATGGGTAGCCTTAGATCGAATCATTGGATGATTCGGATCTATTTGGAAGTTTGTTGCATCACGGATGTAATAGTTTAGATGGATAACTTTATATAGAGCTATATTATATTTTGAGATTAGTTGACCTCTAGTTGACCTATGGGTGATCACATTTGACCTCGGTTGACTAGGCCCTAGTCGATAGGTCAAATGATAGGGTTAGCACTGAATAAACTCAGTGGCCATTTAACTTGGTTCAATTTAATATAGATGGGTCCATGAGCATAGGCACATATTTGAATATTTTATATTTAAATAAGAAATAAATTAATAAATTAATTCATGACTTAAGTCATGGGACCCACATCTATTACTTTATATAAGAGGGCTAGGGGTGCATATGTGCTTGTCTTATCTTGGAGCAACCCTAGCCACCCAAGAAATCCTCCCTTCTCAACCCTAGCCGCCTCCCTCTTGCTTGGAGCCGCCCATAGCTTCGAGTTGTTGCCTCTTCCTCTAGTGGCAATAATCCATCTTATCTCATAGGCGCAAGAGAGATTGGGGGCTATCCTCTTGTTCCTTGGCGCATCCTCTTGGAGGATTAGTGCATGCTTTGAAGAAGGTGATCACCCTTTGGCGCTTCCTTGGTGGTGGTGCAAAGTAAAAAAGGTCACTACTCCCATACGTGTGGATCTCTCCTCCTGAGGCTAGCACTAGGTGTAGAGGAAGAGACTCTTAAGAAGCCCATGTGTGCGCAATTGCTAAGGACGCTCACTTGCATGTCTCATCCTCATCATCGGCCACCCCTATGCTTGCAATAAAGATACCTATTTCTATCACATCTGGTGGCGCCTTCGTAAGATGATTCTTCGATTGGTTTTGGATGTGCACAGATGTACAAATTTGCATAACAACAATCATGCCAGGATAACTCATCTATCAAAGAGATGTGATACATATATCCCATTGGACCATCCATAGGTCCTAGGGTATAAACACTAATATTGGAAACTCATTTCAAGCATCGCTTCCGCTTGATTTAAAATCTTAAATTGCCCAGGGTTTCCCACCAAAATTGCATGTATCCATGATCATGGACAATTTATCCACGATGGGCATAACATGTGTGACCTCTAACTTCAGTTAAATCAAGGTTAAATTGCATGTATCCATGATCATGGGCAGTTTATCCACGATGGGGATAACATTTATGACCTCTAACTTCAGTTGAATCAGGGATAAATTGCCTGTATTCATGATCATGGATAGTTTATCCATGATGGGGATAACATGTGTGAACCCTAACTTCAGTTGAATCAAGAATAAATTGTATATATCCATGATCATGGACAGTCTATCCACGATGGGATAACATGTGTGACCTCTAACTTCAGTTGAATCAAGGCTAAATTGCATATATCTATGATCATAGACAGTTTATCCATGATGGGGATAACATGTGTAACCTGTAACTTCAGTTGAATCAAGCCTAAATTGCATATATCCACGATCATGGATAGTCTATCCACGATCATGGACAACCTATCCACGATGGGGATAACATGTTTGACCTGTAACTTCAGTTGAATCAGGGCTAAATTACATGTATCCACATTGGGGATAACATTTGTGACCCCTACGCAAACCTAAGTCGTATCAACCCTAAATTGCATGTATACACAATTATTCACAGTCTATCCACGATATAAATAACATGTATAAATCCTAAATTACAAGTATCCACTATCATTGCAATGTATATCGTGATAATTTTAATTGGTATCCATGATGAAAATAATAGGTATAGACCCTAAATTACAGGTATCCACTATCATTGCAATGTATAACCATGATAATTTCAAATGTGTATCCACGATCATTTCAATTTTATCCACGATAATTTCAATTTGTATCCACGATGAAAATGACTTTAACTTACCAAAAAATATTACTCATATATAGCACTAGATCTAAGTGACTGGGAATCCACTGATATTTGCTTCCGCAGGACCTCGTCAGAGAAGAAAAAGGAGCAATCAGTGACAATTAAAGTTAGACAACTAAGAAATACAAAATGTACAGAGGAAATATCAAATGAAAGACAGATATTGTTAGGGCTAGCTGCGAGAGAGAATAAGGACGCCTGTAATAGAGAGGAATGAGGTTTTAGGCGAGCATGAGAAGGAGGGAGAAGGTGTATAACGGGGAAGGAGGGATTCGCACGAAAGAGGTAATCAAGCTAGGAATCTTTTTTCCTTCAAGAATGAGGGTTTTGGCCGGGAAGGAGGGAGAGACAATGGGGGTTTAGCTATCCACATGAAGTAAAGCTCGTGGTATTTTCATACAAAAGAGAGATCTTACTAGGAAAAAACAATCGCAAAAGTTAAGACTTTCGGCAAAAAATCGGGGACAAGGGAAATCGCAGTTTCACAGAGAGCACGCAGTGAGAGTGAGGGAGTAGTGTGTGTGTGAGAGAGAGTGCGTGGGTTAATGCAATTCTAAAAAGTAAATATAGTTTATTGTACGATCGAGTAACAAGGCATTAATGAGGATAATGGGATGCTTAGCTTTAAGATTCGCAATAATTCGGCAGGAACCTTGCCTAGAAAATTCTTTCTACCAACTAGCACTTCTACACTGTACATAATAGACACGACCAAGTCTCGGAGCTGGATTTTTCTTGCATAATGAGATTTGTATGCTTTGTACCCAATGTATCTATTTTCTTTTCTAAATGTATTACATTACAAAAAGAGGGAAACTTTTTAGTGCATATGGAAATTCAAATAATAAAGCACCCCGTTTTTTTTAGTTTATTCATGTTTCAAGGACCAAGAAAATTCGCCTTAGTTAAAGAAAAGGTACCAAATTAGACGTCTCTGATTTGGGACTTGGTTTATGAGATAATTTATACTTGTTATTTTTTTTAGGATTTCTTGCCCTTTGCCTCACATTTTTTCCTCTTAATATTAAGAAAATATTTGCTTAATTGTCAAATTTTAAATTATATATTTTTATTAATATGTATAGAGTGTAATAGATGCATCAAAATGTTCAATCACACTAAATCGCTCAAACTTTATCATGTACATAAACTTTCCAAATCAAAAAATCATTATGAAGTTTTTATTATGACGATGAAATGGTATTTAATTGTATTTAATAGTATAGTATTATTCATTATTAAATATTTAATTTTATATTATTTAATAATATTTAATTAATTTTACAGTATTTATTAATATTAAATAGTAATTTTTAATAGTATTTTATGATATTTATATAATAAGAATATAAAAAAGATGATGTATATATCAATCTTTGTAATATTCTTTCGTTATAAATAAACACAAGAAGGAAAAGTCTCCCTACTTTCTTTTCATTTTTAGTTTTCCTTCTTTTTACTTTACTTTCCTTTCAATTTTTTTTTCTCCTACTTGGAAGAAATCCTCTGTTTGAATTCTCTATGCTAAACCTTTTTAGCATCTTCTCGATATTCATGCCGTAACTTAGGACAATTAGCTTCTTGAATCTATTCCTATAAATCCTCATACCTAAAATGTACGTGGAATTCCCTAGGTCCATTTTGAAACACTTTCCTAACCAAACTTTCACCGTATAAAGAGCAAAGATGTTATTTCCGATGAGTAGTATATCATCAATATATAGTAAAAACAACCATGCTTCCATTGAACCTCTTATAGGCACAAGCATCATCAAGTATGCTCCCACTAAACCTCTTATAGACATAGGCATCATCTTTGTTCATGATGAAGCCAAAGTCCTTGATTGCTACATCAAAACGAATTTTTCAACTTCAAGATATTTACTTAAGTTCGTAAATTAACTTACTAAGTTTGTATACTTCATGAGCATCTACTAGATGTACAAAACCTTTAGACTATATCATGTATACATCCTCTCTCCCAAGTTTCCATTAAGGAAAACTATTTTGACATTTATTGCTAAATCTCATAATCATTAGCTGCAAATGATGTTTGACTATATCAAATATATAACTAGTCATATAGGAGCCTATAATGACCTTAAGTTAAAAAGATCATATAGCACTGTCACTATGAGAATGTTCTTGACACTCAGTACAATAATTTATATAATGGTAGGTATATCCAGTACGTTATTATATAATATATACATATGTGTTTCACTTGATATCTCGTATTATGATAATTTCTTATAATCAATAAGGACACATGCTAGTGTCATCATATTATTATTGTTCCAAACATAATAATACTTACTAAAGATATTTAAGAATAATTATAATATTCAAGAAATATCAATATAATTACTCATATTATGCAAATATCCAATAAATATAATAACCAAAATGTCTTTATTAAAATATAAATATAGATAGAGTAAAATATACTCTAAAACTATCATCGGTGGTTATGATATATTTTCTATAATAAAAAAAATAAAAGCAAAGAAAAAAAACAAAGCTTGTTCTTGCTAGCAAAACCAGGTAAATTCATCAGTTATCACTACATTTTTGACATAAATCGACACAAACAAGTATTAGTTTGTTTCTGCATGGAGATACTTCCAAGGTTTCCTGTAGAAAATCCTTTGCCCTGGGGCCAGAACATGTAGAGGATCAAACTTCGCCTTGAGCTGCTGGAACCTCTTCCACTGCTCGCCGAAATGCTCCCTCCACTCCATCTCATCACACAGCCATGGCATGTACTGCTTCGCTCCCATGCCGCCGCCGCCGTCCTCATTGAACACCTCCAGGCTGGCTTCTTGGGTGCAGTAGCTCCCCAAGGCGGAGCTCATCAAATCTGCGAGCCTACACGAAGAAACGCCGCAGAAGGGGGCATGGCTGGCTGTGGTGGCGGCGGTTATGATGTTCCGGGTTTGTTGGAGGAGGACAGCAAGGCAGGAAGATCCCGGTGTGCATGTCGGAGGTGCTGCACGGAGAACGCTGATCACGTAAAACACGCCGCCTCCTCCGCCGGATTCGTCTAATTGTGGCAGCACAAACGACGATTTGGAGCTCCATCTGATCAAAGATGCACTATTTTATTTTTCTACTTAATTAATTAGCTAGCTAGCTTCTGATCATTATACTCTTAAATTTTAGAGTTCATCTCTAGTCATAGCTTATGCATCACCTAGAATCAATGGCTATTGTGCAAATGATGAGAGAGGAGAAAGCTTACTTTTGACCTAACGTAGGATACATGATGATAGGGCCAACCATGTAAGTCCCTCCTATGGTTGCAAGGAGCAGGTCTCTAAATCTCCTGATCTGATCCTTGGGCACCAGTAAGTTTATCCATGGGTGCGCCACCTCCCACAGCCCTCTTCCCCTGAGCCTCATCTCCTCTGCTCTTACCCGGTTTAGGAACTCAAAGAAAGAGATCTGAACAATCTCCACCGACCCTCTCCTTCTGCACAGTCCTCCCATCACTTCATCCAATCTCTGAACATAATTAAAATATTAGCTTGTAATCAGCTGCGGTCTTTGTGGAAGTGATGATGTTTGGCGTTTGGCAAGGTTGACTAAGATACCTTGTCAGCCTCCTCAAAATCGTCGTGATATAGAGCCATCTCTAGCAAGTAATACACGTTTGACTCTCCCTCTTCAGATTGATGTGGTTGACTTTCATCATGGAACTTAACAAAGCCCTCCAGGTAGTCCACCCTCCCCTTGCTGATCGCAAGCTCTCCATCTCTCAAGAACTGGCCAAATTCATAGTATTGCACTCTGACTCTTGTAACCTTTTTTCAGATCGATGGATTTGGTTATGCGTTTGATTTCTCAGCTCCAAACATGAGGTGAGCGTGGAATTCATTACCATTTTAGGCGCAGGCTGCAGCATGATCCTAGCTCTCGTTATGATGCCAAATTGCCCAAGCCCTCCTAAAACGCCATAGTAAAGCTCTGAATTCTCTTTCTCAGAGCACGTAAAAATCTCTCCTTTACCTAGAAACAACGCGCATCAAATCCATATAGATTCATTGGAAGATTGCATGCATGGAATTAACATACGCTACTTTACCTGTGACAACATCCAATTCAACAGCATTTGATATCTGTGGCCCATACTTGAACGCCTGCCCGCCGAGCCCTCCGACGGAGAGGGTTCCCCCCACCGTCAGATACAAGTAATCAGTCCACGACCTCGGAGCAAGTCCATGTTTCAGGGTCTCCTTCAGTATGTCAACCCATAGAGCTCCTCCGCCGGCGTCCACATAACCGGGGGTGCCGTCGGGGCCGTTGTGCTCCTTCACTATGGTAACTGACTGCGGCAAGCTTCGCATGTCAATGACAATGCCACCGGGGGCCTGCGCTTGGCCGTAAGTGGAGTGGCCTGCGCCTCTTGGAGACACAGTTATGCCGTCATAGATTGGGGAGGAGTAGATGGACTTGAGGAGGAGGGAGATTTCCTCTGTGCTTTTTGGTTCGAGAAGTGCAATTGGGGAGTCGTGGAATATGCCACCATAGTCTGAAAAACTCGCGTTTGAAGGTTTCTGGGGGCTTAGATTGGTAGGCAATTGGGAAGAGTTAATGGCTGGAGAAGAGAAGAGAAGGAGAACACTGAATTGGAGAAGAGAGAGATGCATGGCCGAGTTTTGGAGAAAAGATGAATTGGCCTATGTCATTGTTCTTTAAATGTAGAGAAGAGAAATAGATTCACTGCAGTGGCAATTCAAAGCAGCAAGTTTGCAGTGAAAATTTTTCATTCGACTAAAAATTTATCTCTTTTCATCATCCTTCATCACTCTTGAGGAATTAATCTCGAATTAGAAGGCCTCGATCACTCGCTGTTTAGGAACGAAAACTGGAACTATTAAACAAACAGACTTGCCTGAATTGCTAACACCACTAAATTCCAAGTGAGAGAGCCATAATGGTGAGGAACAAGGAACTAGAATTGCAAGAACAGCTCGCACTGGTGCCTCTCCAAGGCTGGCAATCTGCCACACTAAGTAAGAAGTTGGGACACAAGTTGGGCAAGAAATTGCCTACAACAAGTAACTCAAGAAACAGTAACACCCCCATTTTTCAAAAGCTGTCCTGACTTTTTAATCTCCATGAGCCTCATTTAGCTTGCAAAGTATTCCAAAGTTGAACAGGGTTCGGCAGAAATCTTCAGCATGTGCCACTATTTTTCCTGTTGTTGAGACTGAGCCACCTCACTCCAAGGGCTGATTGACCCCATGCGAAGGGCGGACTCTTATACTAATGTTGCTTCTTTGTTTTGCCTTTGTTCCTATGTCAAAAGACAGGAGGAGTGCAGAACTGGTGCAGTTTGCTAATAACAACAACGTTGCAATTTGTACTTTAAAGTAGCTTGGAAGGCAATTGTTGGTTAACTTTCAGAAATGATTGGTTGATTCCTGATTAGTTTAGCTAGTCATAAACTTTTTGATATTGTGGCTTTCTTTGATTGAGAATGAAATAACTGAGCAGCGGTCAAACGGACGATTTCTAGCCGGTAATCTATTCAACTCAGACACCTTTGTTTATTAAAGAACAGATAACAGTCATTACCAAATCCTTGAAACATGGGTATAAATAGGGCGCGATTTACAGGAGACTCTTCCTATTGTATTTCACTAATTTTAAAGTACTGTTATACATAAATCTCTAAGTTAATTTTTAATTCTCCTCACCAGAGTTAGAATTCATTCGACTTTTCAACTATCTCATTTCAAGCGAACTCTCTGCTCGTTTCTGGCGAGCTCGACATCATCTTTAACGAACTTCCAGTTATCTCCGGCAAACTCTCAGCAATTTTTTTAAGCTCTCAGTCATTACTGGTTGATGAGTTGCATTTACATTATATTTTTGCATATATTTTATATGGTATTTTAGGCTTAATTGCATGATTTTATACTAATTTTTAGTGTTTTTACTTCCTTTGATATGGAATCTTCACTTTTCTTAATTTTTATAAAAATATAGGCAAAATCACATAAAAATGATAAATTTTATAAGTTTTGAAGTCATGACACGATTCTGAGGAAAAGACGATGTCATACTTCAAATTTGGAGCAAAATAGAAGCCAGATAGAAGATTTACAATCACGGCCGTGAGTCCTTCACTGGCCGTGAATTTCAAGCTTTAAGGAACAATTTTATGGCTAAGTACAAAAGTGCACAGAAACTTTTACGGGTGAGGCTGTGAGGCCGTGAGTCCTTCATGGGTCGTGAGTTTCTTCAGTGTACACAACGTTTATTCACATAAACTTTCACGGCCATAGCCATGAAAGACTCACGGGTCATGAGTTTTTCTACCTCATTCGGTTTTTCGCTCGATTTGGCCTCGAATCGAGTCGAAACTCCACCAAACTTTGCAGAAACCTTCTTAGATGGGTTCTAAACCCAGTTGAACTATAAAGAAAGGATTTTTGGAGGGTTTAGAGAGACTTTTTCAAACGAACACGAACAGAAGCGGTGGCTAGGGCCAAAATCACTTTCTATGCGAAATTTGAGCAGGAAGATCACGCAAAGGTAGAATTGGACGTTTCATCTTCATCTCCAGATCGAGGATAAGAGTTTCTAATTACTTTTCTAGTATTTTCTTGTAATCTTATTGAGTTTTCAAGCAAAGTTCATTAATATACATGCTGTTTTCTATAAACATGAATGCTTAAACTTATTTTCGGGATTAGAGATGTAGCCCACTAACGATTTATGAATTAAATTTTGTATCTCTATCTTTGTTAAGAATTTCTATAGAGTTGATTTGATTAGAATTGAGTTTATTATGTAATTTACTCTGGCCAAGTATGTTTACGTCTTAGACGTCGCGAGAAAGACCGGGAGGTAAATTGCGACTTCGGATATATTCTTGTCAAACTTGTAAATTCGCTCACGAGAGTAGTTCGAGTTTACTTGAAGGATTTCCTGATTTTTCACAAAATTTAATGGGTCTATTCATGTTAATTGTCACGAGAGTAAGAAATTAATGTGAACAGATACCAGATTACGTTTCGGGAGGAGGTAATCTGTACATTAGGAAAAATCCCTTTCAATGCTATAATTTTCTGTTCAAATATTTTATTTTACTAAAATTCATAATTGTCAGTGTGGTAAAACCCCGAGTCTCGACCTTTTTCATATCAATTTCTATCCAAAACAGTAGATTTTGTTCTTTCGCACTTAGAGGTTTCAAAATAAAACCACACTTTGAATCGTCTAGATATAAACAAGTCGTGTAATTAGTACTTGACCGCCAAATCCTCGTTGGGAACGATCTTATTTTATTACTTCGATAAAACCATGCACTTGCGGCCGCATCAGGTTTTTAGTGCTATTGCTGGGGATCAGGCCAGCCAATATCGATTTAATCAATAAGTTCATAGATTAGACATTTTCTTTTTTTTTTGCATTTACTTAATTTTTATAGTTATTTTCTGCTATTTTTCTTTATTTGATTAACACGTTGTATGCCCAGAGCTTTAAAGATAGGTACCTTATTTTGTGAAGATCCAGAGATTGAATGCACCTTTCGCCATCGCGCCTGCAAAGGAAGGCATGATGGCGAACAATCAATCATTAAGGGATTTTGCTGTACCTAACATTTAGGGTTTCAATTCCAGCATTGTTCAACCTAATGTGAAGGTGAACAACTTTAAACTAAAGCCAACATTGATGATCATGGTTCAGCAGAACCAGTTTGGGGGTTCTATGACACAAGATCCAAATCTACATCTTGTTGTTTTCTTAGAATATTATGACACCGTAAAGGTAAATGGTGTATCTTTAGATGCTATTAGACTAAGATTATTTTCATTTTCTCTCAGGGATCGTGCGCGAGCTTGGCTATATTCTCTTCCCTCTGGATCGATTACTACATGGGATAAGCTTTCACGTGCATTTCTAACCAAGTATTTTTCCACCAAGCAAAACAGTACAACTAAGGAACATGATAACTTGTTTTGGCTAGAAAGAGGGAGAATCACTCTATGACGCTTGGGATCGTTTCAAGGAACTTCATCACATGTGTCCTCATCATGGGCTTGAGCGGTGGGTCTTAATCCATATTTTCTATAATGGATTGGACTATAGCACGAAGCTCATGGTGGATGCTGCAACTAGGGGAGCTATCATGAGCAAGAATGTTGAAGATGCGACGACTTTGCTTGAGGATATGGCTATGAATCATAATCATTGGTCCAATGAGCAAAGTACTAGATCAGTAGGTATTGGTAAGTATAGCAACGATTCATTAACATCCCTCGCTACAAAGGTTGATTCTCTATCCCAAAAATTAGATTCTTTTGTTTTTTCTTCTGCTGCATGTAATTCTATTTCTTGTGAGGTTTGTAGCATTGCAGGTCATGTTTCTACTGATTGTCAGCTTTTGAACCCACCACAGGATGAATCTCGTCAGGAACAAGTTAATGCTTTAGGTAACTACAACCAGCGGCGGGTGAATGATCCAGAGTCGGTGACCTATACTCTAGGCTAGAGGAACCACCCAAATCTGTCTTACAAGAATAATCAAGGGCAAGTTCCTCAGCAATTCAATCAACAGAACAATAGGCCGCCACCAGGTTTCTAGTCCAGGCAATACATTCAGCCATAGAAGTCTAACCTAGAGTCCCCTCTTGGAAAACTTCGTTGTTGCTCAGAAAAAGCACAACAAAGATGTCTCTGATGCTATTAAGTATCTAACATCTTGTGTGGACGCCTTGGCAACCCATAACAAGATATTAGAGAGACAAATAGCTCAGCAGGCAAGTACTTCCAATAGGCCTATGGGTAAACTTCCAGGGCAACCAAAGATGAATTCTAGATAGCACTATAATGCGATATTCATTGTAAGTGATGAACAGTTAGAACTTGGAATGCCTGATGAGAAAACTACACCTAAAGCTAGTGAGGAGTTGCCTAAAGAATTCTTACCAGAAGAAGAGATACCAGTAAAGAAGGAGAAGGAGGAGGCTTATGTAGGTCCCCCTACATATGTTCCACCTATTCCTTTCCCTCAGAGACTAGCAAAGGCAGAATTGGAAAAGCAATTTGGTAAATCTTTTGAGCGTAAATTTGAAGAGTATGGCACTATGACACCAACAAAGGAATGTAGAATGGTGAGTCAAAACAAAGTGATTAAAAAGGTGAAAGATCCTGGAAGCTTTCTAATTCCTTGTTAGGTCGGTAAGATATCTTTTGAGCATGCATTATGTGATTTGGGCACAAGTCTGAGTTTGATGCCCTTATCTATCTGTAAAAAGATTGTTGTTGGGGAAGTGAAGCCAACGAACATTTTGCTTCAACTTGCTAACTGTTCTGCTCAACATCCTATGGGAATTTTGGAAGATATTCCTGTCGAAGTCGATAACTTCTCTGTTTTAACTGACTTTATAATCGTGGACATGGAAGAAGATGAGAAGCTACCTATCATTTTGGGTAGACCATTTTTAGCTATCGTAGGCGCTGTGATAAATATGAAGAACACAAAGCTAACATTAAATATTGGGGATAATAAATTAGTTTTTGATTTTTCTGTGAATTTAAAGAAATTTTCTATTGCAGAGTCTCGCTATAGCATTGAAATTGCAGAGAATGAGGCAAATGATAATGACTTCACCAAAGTTTATAAAGATCCCTCGGAAGAATATTTAATGTACAATAGGATAAGGAAAAGAAGCACCACCTATGGGCACAATTACAGACGATAAATATATGCCCATCTATCAACTCGAAAAGGTGCATGGATAATAAATTGCATAATGTTTACTACAACTCGGATCAACCTGAATATCTATGATTGCAGCTATGGTCGAGCTAATGACCTAAAACAAGTGCTTTTTGGGAGACAACCTAAATTTTTGACTCTTATAGTCTTAAGCTTTAGATTTTGATTTTTTTTTTGTTAGATTTTTAGGAATTTTTACAGCATGATTTGATGAATATTTTATTAATAAAAAGTTTCTAAATATGTTATTTTATATATAGGAATTTTCTGAAAATTTTTACACGGGCCGTGAGTTTTATTTTGTAAAGAGCTAAGTCACCGAGATATTCACGGCCACAGCCGTGAATGACTCACGGACCATGAAGACCCAGATTTTGAACTTAATAGGCAAGGGCTAGGGTTCACATCCACGCTTGTTAAACCTGATTTTCCGTCGATTATGTCCACCTCAGGTGACAAATCTTCTCCTCTGACCTTCCTCCACCTCCGGCAAGCCTTTTCCGTTGATCTTCCAGCCGATTTCAGCCGAATTTCTTCAAAAATCACCGGACAGTCGCTAGGACGAGGGTTTCACCACCGACACTTGTTTTCAGCCGAAATCGACCCAAATTCGTGAGAAATCTCTGCTTAGTTATAGTCTTTAGCTTCTCTATCAGACTAGCCATCATTCTTGATCGATTAGGTTTGGATTTCATTATTTTGTTGTGGATTTCCTTCAATTCTTGGATGAAACTTTACTGCCGATTACTGTTCATTCACTTCTCCTTCAACAACAACATATAAATCTTTGTAATTGCTTGAGAAACTATGGCATCAAGAAGAATTGTGAGCTCTAGACCCTATGGGGCAGTTAGGAAGACTGGGGTATGAGGACCATATCCCCCAATCTATCCCAAATATAGGTTGATTCATGGAGTTCTACCAGAGCGATTCGAGTTAGCACAGATATCTGCTACAGAGTCTCCGATCCCATTTGATTTGTTTCCTCCTTCAGATGCACCATGGGAGAATCTGAGTGTTTCGGATGATGAGGATCGACTGGAGAGTACATCTGTTCCACCGAGTACCTCTTCAGGTCCGAGCACATCACAGGCTGCAGATGAGCCAGTTAGTTCTCCAGAGTTAGAGATTATATCTGAAAGGTCTACTAATAGGGCAAAGAGTAGAGATCAGAGGATTGTGAGATGGTACGCTAGGAAGTGTACTAGACGCTCTACTTCTACTTCGCGGAGGAGAGTAGCCCGACGTCTGCCCCCTATTCCAGAGACCACTAAGACATCTGTGGTACCCCTAGAGCCAGCTCTAGTTATTGTTGAGGAGGAGCATATTGAGGCTGACGAGCAAACTGTTCACACACCTATGGAGATGGATGAGGCCACTATTTCTGAGATCCCAACTAAGTGGATGATCTGCGATTCCATCTGACATTCCAGTTGACCCAGCTCGTACCCCAGAGATTTCTTCTCCATCGTCAACTGAGGGTGACTTACCAAACCCTGGTGCTACTACACTAGAGTTACTAGAGGATGCCGAGGGATTAGTAGAGGATATTATGGATTCATCTTCTGAGGTTTTACCAGATTCTCCAGAGGTTTCTTTTTGTTGTAGTCCACAAATGCACGGATACTCGAAGTAATAAAGAAAGATATCGAACCACAGAGACCTTATTGTTAAGTACCAAATAATTGTATTCTTACTAGCTAAGCAATCGATTATAATGCAAGTAAACAATAGGAAGAGCATAAAGATAAACAGAGAGAAATTGGGACTAGGGTTTCATCCACTTTAATTTCAATAAATAGATATGAATAATAGGTCGTCAGACTAATTTCATCATGATAAAAACATAATTTACTTCATAAAAGGATCATCTCACTTTCGTGCAGACAATCATGCAGGGACCAATCCTCGCTTTCATGCAAAATCTATCCCAACGCTGAAGATAAGTAAATCATCAACCGAAAAACTCAAAGATCACTTTCGTGCATCCGAATTCTAAGTTGATCATCTCAAGTGGAATCTCAATGAACACTTTCGTGCATCCGAGTCTCAACACAAGTTCTACTTATGGTTTTCCAACGCTCCGATCCTCGCTTTCGCGCAAGATCTTTACATTTAACAAAATAACTCAATCCTAGATAACAATTATCAAACATGGCAATTAAAATCACTAAAAATCAGAATTCAAAGAACAAACCTAATTTCTTACAATAAGTTCCAAACTCAATGATTTTTAAGGGTTCCAAATTTCACAATCAACCTTTCAGTCTATTTCGCAAAATTCTAAAACATGCATGACAATAAGAAAACTATAGAGAATCATAGGCAATCATCACATAAGTAGAATCATCATAATAAAATTATTCTGACAAAATAAAATTTATCTAGTCATATAAAATCAAGATGAATTACTCCCTCATGTCCCAAAATATGTCTAAGCTAGTATGGTAAGAGAATTACAATGAACCATAGTTTCAAAGGATCAGAAATCAAGGGGAAAGGGAAAACAACTTTACAGCATGGCTGTAATAGGAATTACAGCCATAATTTGCTTGCGTGAACAGTGACGACGCTTGCAATTTCGTCGATTTCTCCTCCGATTGGTCTCCTTTTGCTCTGGAACTTCTAGGGTATCGTCTCCTCCTCCAAGCGAAGATTCCCCTCAAATTTCATGGCCGGAGATGCGTTGTACGCTTCCCGGCGGTGAAACCCTTTGCGGCGGCGTGGAACTCAATTTCTCTCCGTATGGTGGATGAAAATTAGGGATTTCGCCCTTGTTGTGTTCTCCTCCTCCCAGGCTCCCCTTCTTCTTCTCACGGCTTCGAATTTAAAGGCCTGGATCATCCGCAATCATCTTCCCAAAAATCGGGCTTCAAAGTTGACCGTGGAAGTCGTGTTCAAAAATAGAATTACGGCCGTATTTTATGTTATGGTACTGCCATAATTTCATTCGCGTTTTCTAATCCAAAATCTCTAGCAATTACTGCACCATAATATAAATTACGGTAGTGCCATAAAATCGTCTGAATTCTCTGGTCGAAATTGTCTGGAAATTACGGCCCGTGTAAATTCTTACGGTAGTGCCATAAAATCAGCAAATATCTCTGGTTTGAAGGCGCTTCAAAATACGGCACCATGATTTTCATTACAGTGGTGCCGTAATTTCTGGAAAATCTTCTGTATGGAAATCACCCAAAATACGGCAGTGCTCCAAAATTACGGTAGTACTGGAAAATACGGTACCGTAAAAATAATTACGGCAATGCCGTAATTTGGGTTTTGGCTCCAATTTGCGTGAAATTTATCATGTATTCTCTTCTTGATGATGAGAATTCTTCTATGTATCATATTTTACTTGAAAACGCTTTAAAATCATGCCTTTTTACCTGAAAATAATCAAAAACCAAAATAGAAGTAGATTCTGCAATATTTGATAAAAAAAAAGGCATAAAAATAAGTAAAAGAGCATAAATATGACACAAAAATACCAATGAAATGATACAAAATATACTATGAATTTTAGTGTCATCAAACACATAAGGCTCAAACTTTGCTTGTCCTCAAGCAAATAAAAAGAATAAACAACAATGCTATGGAAAATATGACCTTTTATGAAAAATAAATTTCTAAAATATAATCTCTCATGAAATATTCCACCAACTTTTTGCACAGAATTTTCAGATAAATACATCATCCTCTGAATTTAATCTTTAAGATTCACAGCTTTGATCAAATAAAACTTCGCAACTCGCATAATAAAAAGAATTTCAGTTTCATGAATTCACCTAATTTTCAGTTTAAATCTATCATACTTTTGTTTACAGGAATAGGATATCCAAAATCTTTTTCCACACAAAATTTTTCTTTTCTATTTCTTTTTTTTTATGGCATGTACCCACATAGATACATACTTTTTATTTGGACTTCAACTCTTATCTTCGGTACCACTGTGAATTTTACACAGTGCCAAGTAAAGTAGTCTTTTTTCTTTTTCTCTCTTTTTTTTTTATAAACTTCAACTCATGTCTTAGGTACCACTGTCAATTTTGCATAGTGCCAAGTAGGGGAGTCTTTCTCTCTTTTTGTGGATCTTGGACTCTTTCTTCCCAACAAATAGTAAGATAAATTAAACATCAACTAGGTTAATCAATTGATATCCATTCAAAAATTACACTCATATGCTCATTTTATTCAAGAAAGAAGTTTCACTCTTAGATTGCATTCTTCAAACAACATACCTACCCAAAATCCTTATGCATCAATCAATGAAGAATTTCAATAAGTAGATATATATTGAAGAAATAAATTTAACATAATAAGTATATCTCCATTCATAGGCATGCATGCATGAACATTCATCATCAAAGAAAAATCTACCCATCTTTCATCACATGGATTCAAGCCATCAAAAAATTTTAAGCATAAATATTAAAATCAATGCAAAAGGTGTGAAGCATCAAACTCAAACAATCATGGTCAGAAGTGTAACATGATAGAATCAAGCAAACACATCGAATAGAAATCTCAGTGAGAAAATCAAGGATGCAACCATATAAAATAATCATGAATACAAGAGAGTGCAAACAATACTCACAAGACTATATAACAAGCTCTGAACAAAAATACATAAGGCTCAGACCAAAAATAGTGTCGGGGCAGATGCTGCTAAGTTCAAAGATGTGCCTTTTGAAAATTTTACCTGCACAATTTAAGGTACATAAGGCTCAGTTTAAAAATAGTCTCTAAAAATTAATAATGATAAAAAAAATAATTTTCTCAAAAAAGAATCAGAGATATCATCGGTAGTCCAAGAGAGTGCTGGTGGAAAGAGCTGATGCAGCTAAGAAGCAGAGGGTGAACAGAGGCTTGCTGAAAAGCTGCTAGCAATGATGATGCAGCTGAGATATCAACGCTCTGATCCTCGCTTTCGCACAAGATCTTTATGTTTAACAAAATAACTCAATCCTAGATTCCAATTACCAAACATGGCAATTAAAATCACTAAAAATCAGAATTCAAAGAACAAACCTAATTTCTTACGATAAGTTCCAAATTTTACAATCAATCTTTCAGTCTATTTCGCAAAATTCTAAAACATGCATGACAATAAGAAAACTACAGAGAATTATAGGCAATCATCACATAAGTAGAATCATCATAATAAAATTATTCTGACAAAGTAAAAGTTATCTAGTCATATAAAATCAAGATGAATTACTCCCTCATGTCCCAAAATATGTCTAAGCTAGCATGGTAAGAGAATTACAATAAATCATAGTTTCAAAGGATCAAAAATCAAGGGGAAAGGGAAAAAAACTTTACAGCACGGCTGTAATAGGAATTATAGTCGTAATTTGCTTGCGTGAACAGTGCTGGCGCTTGCAATTTCGTCGATTTCTCCTCCGATTGGTCTCCTTTCGCTCTAGAACTTCTGGAGTATCGTCTCCTCCTCCAAGCAAAGCTTCCCCTCAAATTTCACTACCGGAGATGCGTTGTATGCTTCCCAGCAGTGAAACCCTTGGCGGCGGCGTGGAACTAAATTTCTCTCCGTATGGTGGATGAAAATTAAGGCTTTCGCCCTTGGCGTGTTCTCCTCCTCCCAGGCTCCCCTTCTTCTTCTCACGGCTTCGAATTTAAAGACCTGGATCATCCGCAATCATCTTCGCAAAAATTAGGCTTCAAAGTTGACCGTGGAAGTCGTGTTCAAAAATAGAATTACGGTCGTATTTTATGTTACGGTACTGCCGTAATTTCAGTCGCGTTCTCTGATCCAAAATCTCTGGCAATTACGGCAGTGCCATAAAATCGTCTGAATTCTCTGGTCGGAATTGTCTGGAAATTACGGCCCGTGTAAATTCTTACGGTAGTGCCGTAAAATCAGCAAATATCTCTGGTTTGAAGGCGCTTCAAAATACGGCACCATGATTTTCATTACGGCGGTACCGTAATTTCTGGAAAATCTTCTGTATGGAAATCACCCAAAATACGGTAGTGCTCCAAAATTACGGTAGTACTAGAAAATACGGTACCGTAATAATAATTACGGCACTGCTGTAATTTGGGTTTTGGCTCCGATTTGCGTGAAATTTCTCATGTATTCTCTTCTTGATGATGGAAATTCTTCTATGTACCAGATTTTACTTGAAAACGCTTTAAAATTGTGTCTTTTTACCTAAAAATAATCAAAAACCAAAATAGAAGTAGATTCTGCAATATTTGATTAAAAAAAGGCATAAAAATAAACAAATGAGCATAAATATGACACAAAAATGCCAATGAAATGACACAAAATATACTATGAATTTTGGTGTCAACACTTTTGCACTGATGCCCTGTATTTTCATAGTATTTTCTAATATTATTTATCTCAAAACAAGGCATATTCTAGTGCTTTTATGTAATTTTTAGGCTTATTTACTTGCTTTGTTTAGAATCTTCATTTTCCCTTGTGTTTGTGGAATTTCAAGTAAAATTACCCAATTTTGAAGTCTTTTGAAGATTCTAAAGTCATGGGGTGATTCCTTACGTGAAGACGAAGCTGCACGTCAAATTTGGGCCCAATCGGAGCTACTTTGAAAAATACGGCTTGATGAACCCGGCGAGGTTCACCGGTGCTTTCGCCAGATGATTGGAAGTCCACATAACACTTCACTGGTAGGTGAACCCAGCGAGGTTCACCCGTGAATCTCTCTGAGGATATCTACGTAGAAATCTACAGTACACTTCACTGGCTGGTGAACCCAGTGGGGTGCACCGATGATTCTTACTCGACAGAAACTGCACAGTAAACTTCACCACCTGGTGAACCCGGCGGGGCTCACCCGTGATCGTAACTGCGCAGCCTAACCTTCATTCGGTTTTCTTTCGATTCCGAGCCCTAGAGAAGTCCAAAAAAGGCAAGAAAATATGTTTTGGAAGCTAACAGAGAGGCGAATCCAAAAGAATATAAAAGCCCATTCTAATATTTCCAAATCATTGAGAAATCGGCAAACGAAGTGGCTAGGGTGGACGAAACAGGCGACAACACATTTTTGGGACGATTTCGAGAGATTGGAGCATAAGATCTTTACAATTTTTGGGGATCTTGTTCTGTTTATCCTCTCCTTCCTCTCAAAAATATTTTATAGCAATTTTCCTGACATTTTAGAGAGATTCTTGTGAGTCTTCATATCAATTATAGCGTAAACCCCTTTTTCGGGACTTGGTTGAAGCCCACTGACGATTTCTTTCATGCTATCTTAATTTAATTTTGTTATTTGGATATTCATATGAGTATATTTTACCTTGCTACGTTTATTCTGTGATGTTTCTTTGGCCGCGTAATATCATGTTTTAGCCGACGGGATCCATACCGAGAGGAGGGTCATGGCGATGGAACCCCTAGGTAAAACTTATGAATGCATGACACGAGAGTGCTTGGTTTTCACTCGAGGGTAATATATTTTTCCATAGAACTCATTGGGTTTATCTGAAAGGATCCACCACGTGAGTAGGAGATCGTTTCGGATAAGCACCAGGGTGTACCACCGAGAGGGGGCATCCTGTAACTTAGGGGAGATTCCTTATGCAAAATTATAAACTCTTGTAATAGATCCCTTTCATCGCATATTAGATACGTCAGTGTGGTGGATACCAAAGTCCCGATCTCTCTCATATAGATAACCTCCTCGTCATTGCGTTTGATTTCTTGTTTTCGCTTTTTGATTGCAAAAACCCTAATTTGAATCTCTTAGCTATTGAAACATAGATTTTCTGGTACTCAACCTTGTTCCATTTGGGTTCGACAATCTTTTATATTACTTCGACATAACCATGCATGCACCACTAAAGTATTCATCACCACCACCAGTAGATTTATAGTCAGATCTACTAGAGACAGCACCTCAGATGCTAGTTATACCAGAGGTGACTATCCCAGCTTCGATTCCACCAGCTTTTTCATCGGAGATTGTGTTACCATCTCTAAAGCCATCTCCAGAGCCCTCACCTGAGCCATTGACACGATCCGCAAGTGCACAAAAATGTCGAAGTAATACAAAAGATGTCGAATCTCATAGGGAACAAGGTTGAGTACCAGAAAATCCAATTCTGGATATCTAAGCTGATCAAAACAGGGTTTTAAGAACTAAAAATGAAAACTAAGTGAAACTACAAACGAAGGAATCAAGCAACAACGGTAAGGAAAATATATGAGAGAGATATCGGGGCTATGGTTTCCACCACACTGACGATCTTAATTGCGTTTAAAAATATCTGTTACAAGGATTTATGATTTTGCACAAGGAATCTAACCCTATGGTACAAGGTGTCTTCTCTCGAGTGTACACCCCGGTGTTTGCCTAGAACGGTCTCCTACTCTCGTGGTGGATCGTTCTAAACAAACCCAATGAGTTTTGTGGTAGATTATGAACCCTCAAGCGAAGACCAAGCACTCTCGTGTTGAGGCTTTGCAAGTTTCACAAAGAGGTTCCGTCGTTACGATCCTCCTCTCGGTATGAATCGTAATAACTAAGACATGTCAATACTTGGCCAAGGTAAAGATCATGAAATAAGTATATCAAGTGAAATATGCTCACAATATAATCCAAATAACAAAATTAAAACATGGATTGCAAATAAAAATTGTCAGCGGGCTTCAACCGAGCCCCGAAACAGGGTTTACGCTATAATCATCATTGAAACGCTCAAAAATCTCTCTTTAAACATAGGAAAATCCTGGGAAAGAGTTTCTAAGAGGGAGGAGATGATAAACCGAAGCAAATAACCAAGAATCGCCATGTTCCGATGATCAGATCTCCCAAAAATCGCCTTAGAGTCGCTTATTCGCCGTGTTCCGATGATCAGATCTCCTAAAAATCTCCCTTAGCCACTTTGTCACATGATTGCTTGATGATTAGGGCATGAGAATTGGGGCTTTTATGTTCCTTGCCCTCTCCTTCGAATCAGCTTTCCAAAGAGTCCTTACTTGCCAAATTTGGACTTGAATTGGGCCCAAAATCATTGAAAATCCGAATAGAGGTCGCGCTGTCCAGAAAGCATCACGGGTGAACCCCGCCGGGTTCACCAGGCAGTGAAGCTTGTTGTTCAGTTCTGTCGTGAAAGAAGCACCGGTGAACCCTGCCGAGTTCACCTACCAATGACGTGCACTGTGAAGTTCTCTGCAGGTTTCCTCGGACAAAATCACAGGTGAACCTCGTGGTGGTGAAGTCTACTGTGAGTTTCTGATACCCTCGACAACATTGATAAACCCCGCCGGGTTCACCTGGCAGTGAAGTGCACTGTGGGTTTCGTCCTTCGGTAAGATCACCGGTGAACCCTGTGGGGTTCACTTAGCTGTGAAGTCTAGAAAAAGCTCCGATTGAGTCCAAATTTGATGGGTAGTTTCGTCTTCTTATAAGGAATTACCCCATGCTCTTAGATTCTTCAAAAAAGACTTCAAAATTGAGTGATTTTACTTGAAATTTCACAAGAAAGACGAAAAGTGAAGATTCTGAAGCTTTTAAGTAAATAAGCCTTAAAGGAATGTAAAAACATTAAAATAGGCCTAAATTCATCATGGAATAATAATAAAAATCACTATTAAAATGCAAGGCATCAGCCATCATCTCCTGTGTCATCTCCTCCTTTACTTGAGATTGCTAGAGTAGAAAGGAGGAGAGCACGTACTCCACCGACGATCTCTGCTCCATACCCACGTTAGATCAGATATAGGAGTAGAGATCAGGAGACAGGAGAGGCAATACAGGATTATGTCCACTAGAGGAGTCATCAGCACCAGATATTGGGATTACCAGACATTGCTGACCCTAGGATTATTTGATGACATCCAGTGGATGTTCTCGAACATATGGTGGTAGGATTTTTATCATCAAAGGCATCTCACCTATGTCTAGCTCACACTTGAGTTCTTCAGTTCTGTCCATGTTACCATACATAACTATGATGATAGAGATGCTGGACGTATCTCCTTCTAATTGGGGAATCGGGGTCATGTTCTTACATTGGACTAACTAGGTCATATTTTTGGTTTCCCAGCGGATGTGACTCACCACCATCCATTTGAGTATACTGATCGGACACTTTGGCAGCAGATTTCAAGAGAGGTTGGATTTGACCCCAGGACCTCCAGAGCGACGTACTTATCTTGCCCAGCCCTAAGATATACTCACCGGATTCTTGCACACACTATCTTCGGGCGTGCGGAGAGCGATGGGATAGTTAGAGCATCTGAGCTCTTTTTTTATGGATCATGCTTACGGGATTCCGCATCAATACCTCATTCCACCTCGTAAAGCAGATTTAGATGGTGGCAAAGGCGTAGAAGGGAGTTCTAGTTATGGGTGGTCTAGTTACCACGATTGCCCTAGCCCTCGGTATTGACCCTTCAGGGTTGAATGAGGCTAGAGGCAACTCTAGACTAAACTTGGATGCCTGTATCGCCATTAAGATGATTCTGAGGATTGGTAGCTCGTATCATCTCATATTTAAGCATTCAGAGGCCACTATGAGGCTACCGAATATGAACCACACCATGGTTTGTCTTCAATAGAATTGGATTGTGGATCCCACACGAGGTGGGGGAGGTCCTAGTGAGGTGGCCTCACCTCCTTCGTTACCGCCGAGGACTTCAGCATCTATTCCTCCAGTTGAGTCATCCACCATTGCTAGACCTTCTACTTCAACTAGGCCATCTACTTTAGCATTGACGGATTCTTCAGCACCAACAAGGAGGACTCTGAGGGCACGGAGATGGATTGATATATTTTTTGAGAATTATTATTTTTTTTTATGCATTGAGTATGATGTTTCTTACTCTCTTATCATATCTCACATGCATCTTCCCTTTGATCAGGAGTTGCTATGACTTGACTAACATTAGATGCAGCTCACACATGTTCTTTTATGCTTTATTTGTGTGTATGTGTTGTATTTTATTACCCTGTGATATGATACTGGATATTTTTATATGTATTTGATATTCTGAGTTGGCATTGTATATATACATCACCATATTTGATAGTTAGGATGTGGTATATGGTTTGTTCGATGTAGTATTGTATATTTCTATTGCTTATCATGTATATGTGATGCTCCATGATCTTTTGTGATGCTGTGGGAATAATTTGGTTAATTTTTGGATGATTTTGACATATGATTTGATATTGTGATGAATAGTGCTTTTCAAAACCGTAAATGTTGTTTCATTGATGAAACATGACAGTATTTGATATTTGAGACTTATTTACAATGTAAAATGATGATATCTATGATTTGATATATTTTTGGATTTTTCTGAGTCACGGTTGATTGTTTTGATATAATTGTACAGGGATTCGCTCATATTTTAAAGGGCACTATTGCAAATTTTTTTTCTAAAATTTGTCATAAATTGGTTTAATGCTTAAGTATATGCAACAACTTAAGTCTAGAGTGTTTTCATGTATTTTTGACTTTCTTCAAGCTTTATAGGTATGTATTTTAAATATTTATAATTTTTAATGATATATGAGTTTGTTATATCTTTAATTTTAGACTTAGGAAATATTTTGAGTAATTGATTTGATGACTTAGGAAATTTTTGAAATTTCATGTAGAATGAATTTTTGGGTAAATTCAATTCTGGTATTGATAAAATGCATATGTGAATTGTTATACGTTCATGCAACGCATGCATAGTAGAATGTACTTAAAAGTTTAATTTATCTATTTTTGCTTGATGGAGAACTTTTTATAAATAGAAAATTGGTGACATTTCTTTAAATGAGACTTGCTCCAACTCCTCTGGTTGAAGGATCTGAAGTCATGAGTTATATTATACCATAAATTGGTATACTTTAAATCTATTGCGATCAAGTAACAGAGGAAAAACTTTAGGAATAAATATTTATCCCTCATGCAGAAAGATCGACAATGATTTAAGTACTATGCCCTTGACCGACTCTCTCCAGAAAAGTTGTTAAAAAAAAGATGGAGAATAAAAATGGAGAAAAAGATAGAGCTGTAGGTCAAGTGGACAACTCTGGTGACTTTTCATGATTAAGACTATGAGTTAAATTATATCATTATACGGTATACTTTAGACAATGTTATGATGCTAACAGGAAAGGGCATATAACCTTCTAAAAACTAAATTGCTTTAAAAGTCCCTATATCTTAAACATCACCAAAATTCTTGAAATAAGAAATTCACCTGTTAGGTAAAGTGGATTTATTAAGGTAAAAATAGTTAATACCAAGTATGTGAAGATTGAATAACATGACACGAACAATGACTTTTATCTATCTTGGAATGTTAAATCTTGAGAGTTTATTTCTATCATAATTTTTCTTAAATTTCTTGAGTTCTGAAAAAATGATTGCTTAGTTTGTAGTCTAGTGATATTATCGAGTAAAAAATGAACAAGTATTCCTTATATTTACATTCTCTTTACATATCAGAATATTGCTTGAGGACAAACAAAACTTTAAGTCTAGAGTATTTTGATGAATTGCATTTATATCATGTTTTTGTCTATGTTTTATATGGTATTTTAGGCTTAATTGCATGATTTGATACTAATTTTTAGTATTTTTACTTCCTTTGGTATGAAATCTTCACTTTTCTTGATTTTCATGAAAATGTAGACAAAATCACATAAAAATGATAAGTTTCATGAGTTTTGAAGCGATGACATGATTCCCGAGGAAAAAACGAGGCTATACGTCAAATTTGGAACAAAATGGAAGCTCGACACAAGATTCATGGTCACGGCCGTGAGTCCTTCACCGGTCGTGAATTTCGAGCTTCAAGGAACAGTTTTGCGTCTAAGTACAAAAGTGCACAGAAACTTTCACGAGTGAAGCCGTGACTTTCTTTTGTGTACACATTGTTTATTCATAGAAACTTTCACGGCTGCAGCTGTGAACGACTTACGGGCCGTGAATTTTTCCTCCTTATTCGGTTTTTAGCTCGATTCAGCCTCGAATCAAATCAAAACTCCACCAAACTTTGCAGAAACCTTCCTATATGGGTTCTAAACCAGTTGAACTATAAAAGGAAGGATTTTTGGAGGGTTTAGAGAGACTTTTCTAGACTAACATAGATAGAATCAGTGGCAAGGGCAAAAATCACTTTCTGGGTGAAATTCGAGCAAGAAGATCATGCAAAGGAAGAATTGGTCGCTCCATCTTCATCTCCAGATCGAGGATAAGAGTTTCTAATTACTATTCCAGTGTTTTTCTATAATCTTATTGAGTTTTCATGCAAAGTTCATCAATATACATGCTATTTTCTATAAACATGAACGCTTAAACCTATTTTCGAGAATAGGGATATAGCCCACTGATGATTTATGGATTAAATTTTGTATCTTTATCTTTGTTAAGAATTTCTATAGAGTTGATTTGATTATATTGAGTTTATGACATAATTTACTTTAGTCAAATATGTTTACGTCTTAGACGTCGTGAGAATGACCGGGAGGTGAATTGCGATGTCGGATCTATTTTTGTCTAATCTGTAAATTCGATCACGAGAGTAATTCGAGTTTACTTGAAGGATTTCCTGATTTTTCACATAATTTAATGGGTCTATTCATGTTAATTGTCACGAGAGTGGGGAATTGATGTGAATAGATACCGAATTATGCTTCGGGAGGAGGTAATCTACACATCAGGAAAAATCCCTTTCAACGCTGTAATTTTCTATTCAAAGATTTTATTTTACTAAAATTCATAATTGTCAGTGTAGTGAAATCCCGAGTCTCGACCTTTTACATACCTATTTCTACCCAAAACACTAGTTTTTGTTCTTTCGCACTTAGAAGTTTTAAAATAAAACCACACTTTGAATCATCTAGATATAAACAAGTCGTGTAATTGGTACTTGACCACCAAATCTTCGTTGGGAACGATCTTATTTTATTACTTCAATGAAGTCATGCACTTTCGGCCGCATCACCGGTGAACTCTCAACCATTTCTAGCAAACTCTCTACCATTTTCAATGAGCTCATGCCTGTTACTAGCAAGCTCCGATGAGTTTCTAGCCATCTCCGGCAAGTTCCTGGTCATTATCAACTAGTTTCCTCCTATCTTCGGCAGGTTTCGGCCATTTTAGCAAACTCAACTATATTCGATGAACTCCCCGGCTGTCTTCGACGAGTTCCCGGCTATTATCGGCGAACTGGTCTTGACTAGCAAACAAGATTGGATACAATTATCATTAATTAAGGCTCTAGTACATGTGATCTGTAGTAGGAAAACCTAAGAAAGCATAATCAGAAGCAAAGGAAACTGTGATATGTAGGAGGAAAAACCTAAGAAAGTATAATCAGAAATAATGTGGACTTCATCGTTCTTTACCACTATAAAATATATATAACATAATCTACCTATTTCTGCATAATCTAACTTCTAATTAATGTGAAGATATCCTAAATCTTATGAACTCTTTTTCTTTCCTGTAAATTTTCTAGTAGTAGAGATAGAATTTTGTTAGCTTTTGTCCCATTTACATAGGAGTGGGCTAAACTGACTCCACTAGATAATTGATAAAATATCATAATTTATCCATATTAGATTTATTCATAATTTTTTACTTCACTTTCAATACCATTTCAATTTACCTCCTAAAGTAATGATGATCACACACTCTCTTAGATTTTATATGCTGAGATGGTAGCTAGACATGAGATTTGCAATTCTCATTTTCAATATGAAAGGAAAAAAGAAACACATAATGATTTTAAAAAATGAAAATATTATTTTATGTTGTGCAAATGCAATGGCGTTGAGTAAAGTGGGCTTGGTTAGCAAATCCAGTAAGGTTAACAAAATCTTGTAACTTTTTGGTCAAAAAATTGATCTAAGCGGTTGGCCAATATTTTGTATAATGTATATAAACGCTCGATCTTAGTTTGAAATAATTTTTTTAAAAAAAAATGGGCTTGGTTCATTTATCCGTAAATAGAATCAAGTTCAGGCGAGGATGGGTTTAGCCTCTATCATATTTCAATAACTCTATCGCCACACCAGACCCTACAGTGAGTGGTGGTAGTTAGCGAGGGGTGATAGCGAGAGTGTGCAAGAGGGGACAAGTGGGAAGGATGAATTCTAGCTAGGGTTAGTTTAGTTTAATAAACAATTGGGTCGGGGTGGGTTCAGGTATTGGAATTCCTACACTCAACACTTGGTAAACTTGGGGCTTTACCTGGTGAAATTAGGTCAGGTTGGGTTGAGCATGAGTTTTTTTCTTTCATTCCTAGATTATATCAACTAAACTTCTTATAATTTGTGAGTGATTTAACTAAAAAATGCATAAATTAAAAAGACTTTTTAAATATAGTTATTTGTCTTGTATGGTTTTATGTGAACCTATATTCTCATCTACTAATTAATCCTAAGTCACTGGGGTTGGAAATTCATGTTCACAGGTCATATTTGATCCATTACACGTCCATGATTTGTTGGAATTTTGGTCTAACATCAATTGATTTGTGAGAGCATTTATTAATTGATTAATGGGCTCATAACATTGATATCATGCATATATATAGTACATTGTGGCTTAGTTTTATTATTATTTTGGAGTAGAATGCATAGCTTTTTCTTATTTATTTGCTTAAATACTTTATATTTTTTAAAATCTTTATTTTTCCTTGGTTTTAGTAAAATGTAGGGATTTTTACCCAAAATTGATGGATTTTAGAATATTTGAATATATGGGACGACTTTTTATGATGAGACGAAGCTACATATCAATTTTCAGATTAAATGGAGCCTTCTACAATCTTCATGGGCATGGTCGTGCATCCATGCACAGCCGTGTATGACCCTGTTGACTTCACCGAGATCTTCACAGGCATGCCCGTGCATCCATGCACGGCCGTGAAGACCTTGGTTTCAATTTTCATATTTCAACGAAATGTTCATAATCATGCCCGTGCATCCATGCATGGCCGTGAAGACTCCAGAATTGCAGTTTCGGATTTCATCGACGTCTTCACGGGCATGCCTATTCGACACTCATTCGGTTTTTCACCCAATTTTTGCTATTTTTGGAGCAGAATTTGGGGAAAATTGGGGGAGAGCTTCCTAACTTGGTATGCGACATTTTGGGATAGGAATCGAACCGTTTGGTGAAGTAAATCGAGCGATCTTGGATGAACGGTGACAACTAGGGTTCAGGCAAAAAACTTCACTTGGAGAAGCTGTTCCGACATGATTTCTTCCCTATTTTGACGCTGAAGATCGTGCTTCACCCTCTCCTGTCATAGATCTAGCTTCTCCCTTGGTTTGTATTGCTTTTCTATGAGAGATTTGATATATTCAACGATGAACACTCTAGCATAAGCATATTTCGGGGTTTGGGCGTAGCCCGCTGTAAAAATATTGGAACTTTATGATGATTAACTAAGTGTTTTGATTCTATTTTCTATTGTTATTATTCACTCTAAGTTGCAATTATTTCATATTTATGTACTGGCCATGCATACATATATTTTAGACATTGTGAGATGGACTGAGAGGTGAACCACAATGTCGGATCCCCTTTGATTAGACTTATATTTTCAACCACGAAAGTAGATAGAAACTACTCGAGGAATTAAACAATTATTCACAAAGCTCATTGGATCTACTTAGCCTAGTAAGCCACGAGAGTAGGAGACTTGGGCTAAGTTAGATATCGGATCGTAGCCTGAGAGGGGACAATTTGTACACTAGGAGGAGTTTCCTTAAGAACATAGATTAGACAAATTAAAACACTTAGCATTATATTTCCTTATTCTTCAGTGTGGTGAAACCCAAAACCCTAATCTTCTCTCAATATTTTCACACCTCTATTTGTTCTTGATTTGTTCGATTTACTTTCTTGCAATTAGATTACACATCTCATCACTATTTAATCACCTAGCTTTCAATAGACTGATTAGTTAGTATTTGACCCCCTAGTCCCTGTGGGATTGATATTTTTTATTACGCGATAGAACCGTGCACTTGCGATACGACCTATCAAACATCTCATTATTGAATGTGAAAGACGGCCTGTATAGCCCACGGGTTTTAAGAGGAATCACTATTGGATATTGGATTCTGCACCCCGAGTTTAAGCGAAATCTTTATTGGATAATCTTTATTGGATTATGGATTTCACACCCGAAACCCAAAACTCCTTTATGGGGGGAGCTTAGGGTTTTACCATTATAAATATGGGCTAGGTCCCCACTTGCATACATAACCAAAGTTGTCTCTTCCCATTGAGAGTCGTCTAAAGAAGGATAACAAGTGGAAGATTTCTAGCCCGACGTGTGGACATTAAAAGACAAAAGGATTGATGGCGCAATCAGGTATGTGTTAAATATTTGTTCTTCATGTTGTTCTAAATTTATACAAGAGATCCTAGAGTTGTGAATCTTAAAATATCTAACATTTGGTATGAGAGCGAGGTTTTGTATGGATTTAGAATGCATGATTGTTTTAATTGTCAAATTTTTTTATTACATGGTAAAATCAAAATCCATTGATTTGGTTATGGATTAGGCTGTCATGTTATTTTCAACGTCGTCTCTGACGTCATTTGGATTTTGCCCAAGTTGATCCCGCTGCTGTGTGCGCTTCGGCCGTGATCTTGGTTTGGCGCTCGATCGGGCTCGCGGGTGAAGGTGTCGATGACGTTCTTATAGTAAAATCAGCGTCGGCGATTGGCATTGGAATCGGAGGACAAAATCGGTTCAATTTTGGGTTTCCTCGTCGGCTTTTCGAGACTCCGATTCCACCATCTATGTTTCAGGCGAGCGGCTTTGATTTGTGGCTGCCGGTGAAGGTGACTGCAGTATGGGCTTGTGCCCTAATTACGTGCGCCAAACTTAGGTCTTTGGCCCTGTTCCGTTGTCCTTCATCGCCATTAACACATCGCCGCTTATCTCTAGATCTAAATCGATGTCGGACGAAACAAGCTTCTGCCCTATTTTTCATGCGTTCGATTTTCGTTTTTACCAGATCCCCATCCTTCTCGGCTGCTCGATCGTCGCCGTGCCTCTGCCATCCGGTGCAGGCGGAGGATGGATGTGGTTCATGGCTGCCGGTGAAGGCGGATGAGGGCAGCGGCTATTGCTATCTCCCGCTTTGTTTCTGACAGCATCGACTCCTTCATCGGCGTCATCATTGTCGCTGGCGAGGGCTTCTTTTCTCATTGTCATCACTAGCAGGACGAAGCAGCGTCTGGCATCAAAGGGCTTCTGCCCTAATTGTCATCCGCTGCGCAAATCGGTGAGTCGATGCTGCAGAAGACACGGAGTAGGTGCCGACCTACGGCTTGGACGTGATCTTCGCATGCGAACAGTGCACGTTAAGGGAAGAAGTGCGGCGTGGGTTTCTGCAACATCAACGCATGCGACACGTGGGTTGCTGGGCCTGGGCCTGGGCCACAACTGGTTATTCCTCGCTGTGCCGTGGGTAAAAGCTGAGTTACTATAAAGTAGGGTTGCTGTGTTGTTTCTGCTGCATGCAGAAGCAACAAAGTGCTGTTTGGCCTACTGTGCTGTGCAGTGGTTGCCTTCAATTTTTTTAAATTAGTTTTTTAATTCCATTATGTTGTTTTAGTATTTGATTTATTATCATAAATACTTGATAGAATTTTTGAAGGTTACAAAATTGTTCATAATAATTCTTGGAAGCAATACTAATTTAAGGTGTTCGGAGTAAGTTGCTTATTTTGTATTATGTTAAACATCGCTATAATTGCACATAAATGCCTTTAGAATTGTGGAACCTTTTATGCATTGTTAATTGTGTTTGTATTACTATTGCAAAAGAAACTTGATCCATAATTCTTGAAAAATATTTTGCATTCATTTTGAATTACATGTATGTCATAAATGTATGTCTTACACTAATTATTGAAATTTAAGTTGATATGTAAATTTATGGTAATACAATTTTTGGCCATATTTCATAATGATTTGTTAATTTATGACAATGTTAATGAATTATTTTCTACTCATGACATTGATGACATGCTATATTATAAACATTTGCTGCCAAAATAGTTTATTCATAGTATATTTTTGTATATTCAAATCTTTATAAAAGAAAATTATTTTTATCCCAAATATATTAATTAATTTACCTATCCAAAGGGGGTAATTAATTAGTATGTATATGATAATTTTGTTATAGTCAAGTCATAAAAGAGAAGGTTATGAACATTGATTTAAATTTAATACATAGTCATGTCATTGTTATTACATAAATATATTATTGTATTATAATTATTATAAATATTTGGCTACTAAAGTAGGTCATTTATGATTAATTATAATATGCTCAATATTTATGATCTGATTATATTTTATCTTTGTTATATTAATTAATTTATCTACCCAAATGGGTAATTAATTAGTATATATAGGATAATTTTTGTACAGACATGTTAACCTCATTATATAATATATTAAAATTATAATTACTATAAATATTTGGCCACCAAAGTGGCTCATTTATAGTTAATTATAATATACTTTAGCATTTATAATAATGATGAATTTTATCTTAGTTATATTAATCAATTTACTTGCCCAAATGGAGTAATTAGTTGATATAATATGAGATGATATTCATAATGGTTGTTTTTTTTTCCTTTATTTAGATAACATTTCATATTATTTTTATATTCAAAGGAGAAAATGTGATTATTGATCATGCATTATCAACTTTGAGTTATATGTTTATACTTTTGTTGTAAAATGTGTTGACTCATTCTTGTTATTTCAATCAGTTTTCTTCTCCATTAATAGCAATTAAGCTACTATAGAGATCCTGGCACAAACTTTAAAAGATGGAAAGGAGATATTTTATTTGCACTTGGCATGAGTGACATTGACTTTGCACTTAGAGAAAATGAACCACCAAAACCTTCCAATTATAGTTCATCAGAAGCAAAGGAACTATTCGCAAAGTAGGAGAGATCTAATAGATTAAGTTTACATGCAATAAAGAGATCAAATTTAGAACATTTGTTAAGTGGTTTACTAGAAGTTCAAAGTGCTAAGAAACTTCATGAAATTTTAGGGGAGAGATTCTTGACATTTGACAAATCTGAGGCGAGAAATCTCATGAACCTTTTGACTAGCATGAAATATAATAATGAGGGAGGTGTCAGAGATCTTTTCATGAGGATGCTGCATATTCAAGATAAATTAAAAGCTCATGATGTTGAGATAGCTAATAAATTTATTGTGCATCATGCCTTAAATTTTCTTCCTTCACAGTTGATGTCCTGAATTTATATAGTATTTTTATAATACTTTTTATACATAATCTCTCTTATTTTTATCATGTTTTCACTTATTTTGACTTAAATTCTCTTGTTTGTTCGGAATTTTCACCCCTTTTCATTTTTATTGCATTTCAAGGGAAAAAGAACATATTTTGAAAAATTTTGAAGAATCTAAGTGCACAGATGAATTCTACAAGTCAAGACGAAGCTGTCTATCAAATTTCATGCAAATCAGAGCTTGTTTGAAAATTACGGCCTGCCTATGAATATTTTCACAGCCATGATTTCATCAAGGAAATCCACAGCAAGAATTACGACCTGCCCATGAATATTTTCACCACCGTAATTCTTCTAGGTTCTTTTTCTAGAATACACAGAAAGAATTACGGTCTGCCCATGATTATTTTCACGGCCGTAATTCTTTCCGCCTATGTCGAGTTTGACTTGGTTTCTTGCCTAAACTGGCTCGTTTCCAAGCCAACTTTTGGGGGAAACCTATTCAAACAATAGAGAACTATATAAGGAGACTTTGGAGCAATTATTGGGACTTTTTGGCTGATTTTCGTGATGAATTTGATGAAGAGGCGAGTTCTAGGGTGACTGGCGGTGTTCGGCGATTTTACACTAGAAAAGTCTCTATTTTCCAATCAACTAGCGTCGATCATCGTCAGGAAACTTTGAATTCCTTCCTCCTAGTTGATTTTGTAATTTATTTGCCAATTGTAATAGATTTTATGGATTTTTGTAACGTGAACATGATGAACATGTCAGCGTAAACCTTTTATTCAGGATTGAGGGTGTAACTCACTATGTTTTCATGACTTAATTGTTAATTTCCTTCTTATGAAGTGATTTATTTATGTTACATTCAATTATTGTTGCGTTTATTTACATGTTAATCATTGGCCACAATTTGCATGTTAGAGACATCGCAAGAAGTACTGAAAGGTGAATTGCGACGTCAGATCTACAGTTTTTGGACAAGTTGATTCGATCACGAAAGTAGTTCAAATCGGCTTGAGGGATTTTTATGATTTGTCAAGAACTCAATGGGTTTATTTTGACTTGATAACCACGAAAGTAGGAGATTAACTTAGATAAACACCGGGTTGTATCTAGGGATGGCAAAAAAACCCATCCCCGCCCGACCGACCCGACCTAAAGTCAACGAGGAAAACCCGAGTTGACTAGGTCTCGGGTCGGGTTCGGGTAAAACCCGACGGGATAAAGTCGCGTCAGGGTCGGGTATGGGAATTCAAGTACCCGCCCCGAACCCAACCCTGAACTTGCCCCGATCATTAAAATGACAAATTTACCCCCCCCCCCCCTTTCTAAATTATAATTTAGGTACTAAATTTATAGTAGTTTGGTGTAAAAATGATTGTATAGTTTATGTAAAATATTTTTTATTTATGTATTATGAATATGAAATGAAAAATAATTTTAAAATATTATTTATAATATATACTTATTTTTTAGACTAGTCGGTGTTGGGTTTCCCCGCGGAGTCGGGTGTGGGTTTGGATTTTCTAAACCCGTCGGGGTCGGGGTCGAGGTTGGGTCGGGGATGGCAAAACCCGACCCCAACCCGCCCCGTTGCCATCCTTAGTTGTATCGCTGAAAGCGGGCAATCTATACCTTCGAATATATCCCCTTTAGCACAGTAAATCATTCTTTAAGAAATATTTAGTTAGAAAATTCATAAAACATAGTGTGGTGAACCCGAAATCCTGAATTTCCATCAAAATGATTACAACTTATTTTTGTTTTCACTTTCTCTTATACAAACATTAAACCCTTTTTCTAATCATCTAGCTAACGATCCTGAGAAAGGTCAGTACTTGGTCATTGGTCTCTGTGGGATAGATAATTTTATTACTTCAATGTTTCCGTGCACTTGCGGATAACATCAAGTTTTTGGCACCGATGCCGAGGACCAATTTCGTCAATATTAACTCAGTCGAAGGATTGCTAGACTAGATTTTTTTTTACTGTATTTTTGTTTCCTTTCATTTTCTTTGTGATTTTTTTCTTTTTTCTATAATTTTAATTTTTGTAAATACTTTATTTCTTTTTTCTAGATTTTTTTCTTTTCTATGGTGTTAATTGAAAATTTTATCTTATCTCTGCTTTAATCTCACTTGGTTTTTGTGCAAGATTCTATAGAAGCTTAATTCAATCATGCAAGGATGAATTCAGTTTTTTATAAGGATTATGGATGTTACAATCACTATTCTACTGATTATCAATCAGAGATCCCTCATTGCTTGAAGCCATCCTCAGGGCATACCTACACAAATGATAACTTCAACCCATGGCCCCAGAATGATCTATACTCTAATACTTATGAGCCGAAATAGAGGAATCAATCAAACTTCTTTTATGAGAACGATCTGTATCATATCTCTCAACCGAACTTTAGATCACCTCTTGAATTTCAAGAATGGCAGTTCGATCAACATGAGAAATCGTACTTTGGGACTCTACTTGAGAACTTCATAGCTACGCAGACTAAGCACAATGAGGAGTTCTGGCAAGAGTTTAGACAAATCAGTGAAGCTGTCAAGAATCTGGCACCATCTAGGATGGAATCTGCTCAAACTTGCCAGTTGATGCTAGCGAACCAGATAGCTCAGCAAGCTAAACAATTAGAGGAGCCTCAGGCAAGTAACATCACTCCAGGGGAGGAGGTTCAAAATTCAGAACCCATTGAGCAACCAAGTAATGAGGAGGAGTCAACTTCACAAAGTAAGGAACAGGAACCGGTGTACATTCCATCTCCACCATATAAACCACCGATTCCTTTTCCCCAAAGATTGGTGAAGGTAACACTTGATAAGCAATTTGGGTCATGTAATAGTGTAGACATCTTTTGATAAAACAGTTGAGGAAACCAATGTCACCCAAACTAGTGAAAGCCATTTGGAAATTTGTATAATGGATGTTGATGATGATGATAAGGTGACTGAAGATAGTGTCAAGGCTTACTCTCAACCACTTGATTCAATTCCTACCAATGACATGCATAAGGTAGAACCATAAAATTCATACCATGCTGCTCTTGAGGTAAGTAAAAATCCAAAAATTAAACTTAGAACTCTTCCAAATAATGCAATGTATGAATTTCTTGGCTTTTACTTTACTCTTTTATATAATTGATGATACAAAGGAACATGAAAAACAAACAAGTTCAATAATAGACAAGTTTAGAAAAGTTGTATGGTATTCTTATGATGACATTGTGGATATTAACTTTTCTTTTTGTTTACACAGATTGTTTGATATGACAATTATCCACCTACTATTTTGGATATTTACTTTGGTGGACATACTTTTAAAACGGCAAAAACGCAAAAAATTACATGCTCTACACTTTGCCACTGATCCACCATCAACACCATGATGTCCGATTCTGGTCGAGCTATCGACCTTAAACTTAGCACTTCTTGGGAGGCAACCCAAGCAATATTTCTCTTTTTCATTCTCAATTTTTATTTGTATTATTTTACTTCTTGGTAGTATAGGCTAGTTATTTGCTTTTGGGAGTTACGCTACAAATCTTATATAATGCTTTTAGAATAGTTTCCCCTTTTAATCATTATTTATATTCTGTGTAGGAGCTTTGTGATATATTTACCATGAAGAGGCCAGCTCTGAGGAGGAGAGTGGTTCATATCACAATGCGGATGAATAGTGCTCTGATGTTCTGAGTACTTTTTATGTTGAAACGATCATTTTGGATGCTTACGCAAAAAATTATGGCCAGGCCATAATTTTGTGACATTATTCATCCTTAAAGAAATAGAAACTTTCATAAGCGAGGCGTGATTTCTATCATGCCCATAATTTTGAAAGTACTATTTATCTCTCGGGAACAAAATATTTCACGATAGGGGTGTGATAATTTTCACACTCATAATTTAGAGAGATATAAAAAAAATAAATTTTGTAAAAATTACGGGCGAGCCGTGATTTATATCACACCCATAATTCTAAGGGGTTTTTGGTACAGAGACTTTCACATGTAGGGTGTGATAATTTTCATGCCCGTAACTTTATTAACTTTTTAGAACAAAATGTTTCACGGGTGTACCGTGATTATTTTCACGGCCGTAATTTTATTCGCTTATATAAGATGTCCGACCGTATTTTCTAGGGTTTCACCCATGATCTACTCGCTTTTGCGTCGTTTCTTTGATTCTTGCTTCCCTCAACCTTCCAGATTGTCCGGCGACCCTCTCTGGTCGTGTTCCCGGTGTCTCTGAGCAAGATCCCGGCGTTTCGAAGCTTCATTTTGGCTCAACAGTGGATTTTTTGCTGACTTTCGATTCTCACCGCTGTTGTTTCGCTGGAACTTCTACTAGCTTTCTAGAGCTTCAATTGAGGTAGAAGATCTTTCCTTTGAAGTTTCCTGCCATCAATTTCAACCATAAATTCAAGATTCAAGTGTACATTCAAGTTGTGCAAGTTGCGAGCCTTGTTTTTGGTGTTCTGCTCTAGTCTTTTACTGCACTACATTACATTATCTTGACTAAAATGGCACCTAGAAGAAAGCAAGTTGTGAGCAAGGGAAAGGGAAAAGCATCAGCTACTGCTTCTTCAGCACCACCTCCGACAAATTCATATGGAATCATCTTTAAAGATGATGTGCAAGAAGCAAGATACAACCACCTTCTCATGAGACAGATTACGAACACTTGTTATGCCGATAAGCGCATATTGGAGATTCTTGGACTTTATGAGGATGTGATGTGGATGTTTGGGCAAATTTCAACATCACAATTCTTTTAGAATCAACCATAGATATTCCTTCCCCTAGTTTTAGAGTTTCTCGGCAGCTTGGAGGTTGAGCTGCATTCTTATCACTACTAGGAGGCAATAGGTCATCTCACCTTCTGGCTAGGGAACATTGATCAGAGCCTCACTCTCCAAGATTTTAGAGCTCCATTATGTTTACTTGGAGGAGGAGCTCAGTATCCACCACAACAATACATAGAGAATGTTTTCTGGTATCAGATCACACCAGAATCGAACTTCTCACCGAAGATAGCACAAGCCACCAGTATCCTCAACCCCTGCCTTCGCTACGTCCATAGAGTTCTCTCTCACACTGTCTTCAGACGAGGCAAGAGCGATGGTATAATTTGACAGTCTGAACTCTATTTTTTATGGTCCATGCTTCATGGTTATCAATTGGACATAGCATATTTCTTAGTTAAACAATTTGATAAGGTTGCACGCACCAAGAAGGGTGCTATTGTGTTAGGAGGTCTTATTACTCTTATAGCACTTTCTTTGGGCATGGAACCATTCGGGGTTGAGACTGCACGGGATAGTCCTAGGATCGACATAGAGTCATGTGTCGCCATGCGGATGATCGTCCACGAGGGCAATGTATTTTTTTTGATCCTTGGGCTGAACTCTCCAACATTGCCACTGCCGAACAAGGAAAGGACTACGATCAAAAATCAGGCAAATTGGAAGATTCCCCTGACTACAGCTATTGATGATGATCCTACGCCACTGGACTCCATGCCACCACCACCCTCTTGGGGAGGTAGTGATCCATTTGGGATGGGTATAGGCTTTTCTACACCGAGAGTTGGTTTTTCATCACGGGGTATAGCCCCACCTCAAGGAGCTTGGTTTAGTGCTCATGACGTGGGCTTTCAGGCATTGTCTGCAAAGGTGTTCCATCAGGGATGCCTTCTAAAGATAATTTATAATTCCATCCAGGACATTCAAGACTTTCTCTGGGACCACTTATGCTCTGATGAGGAGAGAGATCTAGATCAGACCATGGGAGAGGCTAACCCTGGTGAGGAGGGTGGTGAGGAGACCGACACCGATGCAGATGAGTAGTGCTTTATGAGTATCTCTTCTCCTACTATCTCATTCTCTGCTTATTGCATCGAGGACAATGCATTCTTTTTGTAAGGGAGGATGTATTCATGTTTCTTATTTCTTTATGCTTATGTTTCTCATTTCAGTGGATTGTATAATTTTGATATTATTATGTGACTTGTGATGTGATGCAGTGATGATCTTTGGCGCCATGTGTAGGCGCATTGTGATACTTATTTGGATGTATTTAATCAGTATCATATGTGAGTGCTTTGATTATCTTTGTCATATGTGAATGCTATGTCTATTTTTGGGGATGGTATTATGATATGATGTGTGGTTTGGTTATTATGTGGATGAATTTTCATTTTATGATGATGTATGGGTTTGCTATATTGGTGAATTATGTGTTGGATTCAAAAAAAAAAAATCTAAAATTGTGGTTGTTTATTTATCAATGTCTGTATTGTTTATTTCTTCAATGTATATCCTTTCATTTTGATTTTTCATCAATTGTTCATAAGATTTTGGTAAGTATATTGTTTGAGGAATGCGATTTGAGAGTGAAACATCCTTTTCAAATAAGATGAGTAGATGAGTATAATTTTATTGAATTTACATTGATTGATTAGCCTGGTTGATGTTTGATCTATTGTATTATTTATTGGGAAGAAAGAATCCAAAATCCAAAAAAGGTACTCTTCTATTTGGCACTGTGAAAAATTGGCAGTGCTACCGAAGACATGAGTTGAAGTCTAAAAAAAAAGAGAAGAAATAAAAGTATGTATCTATGTGGGTACATGCCAAAGAAAAATCATTTGACATTAACTCCGCTATCTTTTGTTATGAGTCACGACTTCGCTAGCTTAAAGATATGAGTTCTATTACATCGGCTATGTGGTCGGTGTACTCTAAAATCGTCACCAGAAAAAGGTGGTAATCGATTTAGAGAATGTCAAAATAAAATAATATAATAAACAGAAAAAGATTTTGGAAGTTCTATTCCTGTAAACAAAAACATTGTAGTATTGAATTGAACACAAGGTAAATTCATGAGATCGAGATTCATATTATTATGCAAGTTGCAAATTTTATTTGTTTTGGACTATGGATCTTAAGGATTAAATTCTAAAAAATAGTCTACTTTTCTAGAATCTTATGTGACATGAGTTGGAAATCTTTAAATGAGTGATTATATTTTAGAAATTTATTTTTCATAAGTAAGTTATATTTTCCATACTCAGCATTGTTCTTTGGTCTATTTATTTGCTTGAGGACAAACAAAAGTTTAAGTCTAGGGAGATTTGATGTCTTGAATTTATATAGTATTTTTCCTATACTTTTTATATATAATCTCTCTTATTTTTATTATGTTTTCACTTATTTTGACTTAAATTCTCTTATTTGTTCGGAATCTTCACCCCTTTTTGTTTTTGTTGCATTTCAGGGGAAAATGACTATATTTTAATAGATTTTAAAGAATCTAAGTGCACATATGAATTCTATAAGTCAAGACAAAGCTGTCCATCAAATTTCATACAAATCAAAGATTGTTTGAAAATTACGACCCACCCGTGAATTCCATCACAGCCGTAATTTCTAGGAAGGACACAGAAAAAATTACGGATTGCCTGTGATATTTTCACGGCCATAATTTCTTTGGTACAGAATTCCAAAAACCACAGAAAGAATCACGGCCTGCCCATGAATATTTTCACAGCCATGATTTCATCAAAGAAAATCCACAGAAAGAATTACGGCCTGCCGTGAATATTTTCACGGCCATAATTCTTTCAGGTTCTTTTTCTAGAATACACAGAAAGAATTGCAGCCTGCCCGTGATTATTTTCACGACCGTAATTCTTTCCGCCTATTCGAGTTTGACTTGGTTTTTTGCCCAAACTGGCTCGTTTTCGAGCTAACTTTTGGGGGAAACCTATTCAAATGATGGAGAACTATATAAAGAGGCTTGGGAGCAATTATTGGGACTTTTTAGCTGAATTTCGCCACAAATTTGACGAAGAGGCGAGTTCTAGGGTGACTGGCGGCGTTCGGCGGTTTTACACCAGAAAAGTCTCGATTTTTTGATCAACTAGCGTCGATCTTCATCAGGAAACTTTGAATTCCTTCCTCCTAGTTGATTTCGTAATTTATTTGCCAATTGTAATCGACTTTATGGATTTTGTAATGTGAACATGATGAACATAAACCTTTTATTTAAGATTGAGAATGTAACCCACTATGTTTTCATGACTTAATTGTTAATTTCCTTCTTATGAAGTGATTTACTTGTGTTAGATTCAGTTATTGTTGCATTTATTTACATGTTAATTACTGGCCACAATTTGCATGTTAAAGACGTCGCAAGAAGTACTAAAAGGTGAATTGCGATATCGGTTCTACAGTTTTTGGATAAGTTGATTCAATCACGAAAGTAGTTCGAATCGGCTTGAGGTATTTTTATGATTTGTTAAGAACTCAATAGATTTATTTTGAGTTTATAACCACAAAAGTAGGGGGATTAACTCAGAAAAACACTGGGTTGTACCGCTGAAAGAGAGCAATCTATACCTTCGGATAAATCCCCTTTAGCACAGTAAATTCTTCTTTAAGAAATATTTAGTTAAAAAAAGTCATGAAACATAGTGTGATGAACCCAAAATCCTGAATTTCCATCAAATCGATTATAACTTATTCTTGTTTTCACTTTCTCTTATACAAATATTAAACGCTTTTTCGAATCGTCTAGCTAACGATCCTGAGAAAGGTCAGTACTTGGTCATTGGTCTCTATGGGATCGATATTTTTATTACTTCGACGTTTTCGTGCACTTACGGATAACTGATGACTCAAAAATTCATAGTAAATTTTATATTAATTGTATAATCTTTTTGAGTCATAATTATACCTTTTGCTTGTTTTTAAATTTATTTAGTCGATTATTTCAGAATCTACACCTTTTCTTATTTTTTCGACTCTTCAAGTAACATATGTTTATTTTCAATGGATTTAAAGAAATCAGGACAAAAAATGGAGCCCAGAGGACAAATTTAGAATTTGAACTAAAATTTTTACAGAGGTATGAAAATCTAAAAAACAAAAGGGAACATTAGCTGCATGCTCCAGAGTCTTCCGCTGCCCTTAACATCTAATTTTTTTGAGATAAAATTAGAAGAATTCAAGCCCTAATCAGAAAAACTAAAATTACATAGTTGTTCTATAAATTGAGGAGAAGATTTGAAGCTAAAAATCGTCCACTTTCATCAAGAATCCAAGGAGAAATCGAGAGAGGCGCCGCTAAGGCTCAGCCTCTCGTCGAGAGGCATAGAGGCCATCTCTAGTGGCAAAAATTTCAAGGAAGCTTCATCCAAGGGAGGAGACGACACACCAAAAATGTCAGATCGAAAGGAGTTCAAACGAGGGAGAAATTGGAGAAACAAATTTCAGCCAAAGGGGAAATTGCGAAACACTATAGTAGGCGGTTACTGTAGCAAGATTGTAGCAGCCGAAAATTTCCAAAATCACAGGGGTGATTTTTTGTCACACTCCTGTGATTACAATAAAACCCTATTTTCTCTTTTTCTAAATTTTAAATATTTTTATGAATATTCATCGTGCTTCTATAACTTTGGTAGCGTAATCTTTTCTTTGCGACTTAGGGAGTAATCCCTTTTTAATTCTATAATGACTGGATGATTTTTAACCTATTAGTTATTCTTTGAATGATAATTTTGCCTCTGTGATTTATTTATTTTGAAATTATTAGTTTTAGAATATTAGCATGTTTTAGGGTTTGTAATATGAACCGAAAGGTGATTTATGAACCTGGAACCCTTAGATTAAATCTAGAAACCAAGACTATAAAAGTAGCTAAGTCCTAGAACCCTAATTTTTATGCTTATTTTACATGTTAATATTTTATTCTAATGATTCCATTGTTTCAAACATGATAATATGGACTGAAAGGTGATTTTGATTATTATAACCACTTAGGTAAAACCTGTAAAATTAAAGTACGATAGTATTTAATTTTACTTGTGAAATAGACTTTGAAATTTAAACTATAAAAGTGATTTTGTGTGGTTTACTTTTATTTAACACTGAGTAGCAAGTCACGAAAGTAAAAGCTGTTCTGTGTAAATTGGACATCTGAAAGGAGACAATTTTTTTTTAGTAAACTTTTCTTTATCATGATTTTAATAATTAATAAAAACTTTATTATATCTAGTCATAGGAATTAAAAAGGATAAAACTTTAGTTCCAGTTTTCTCTCTGATCTTCTATGATAGTTTTTCCTATTTCATTCTTACTTTATTCCTACTGTACATCATTTGCTTAGCTAGTAAAAATTCAATTATTTGGTACTTGTAGGTCTCTGTGGGTTTGATATCTTTTATTACTTTGACGTATCCATGCACTTGCAGACACATCAATAACTTCAGCAGTTTAGCTAAATTAAGACCACTTACAATGCATTGGATGGGTCATGGTCTATTAATGATTTGATATCTAAACGTGTTAATGAAGAAGCTAAGTTTCAAATGGAACTTCATAAGACCGCTCTACTTGCTTCTCACTCTAAGTCTTCACAATTGGAAGGAAATTTTGATGGCAAGAAAAAGATGCATAGTAGGCATAAATGTACTACAAGAGTCAAGCCTTATAAACAACAAGCTGAGAATATTGGAGGTTCTTCTTCAACCATAAAAAGATGATTGAAATATTTCTTTTGTAGAAAGAAAAGTCATGTGAAACAGAATTGTCTCAAATTTAAGACATGGTTAGAAAAGAAGAAATGTCAAGGAGCTCATGAACAAATGGAAACCAAGCAAATAGATGACAAAGCATCAAGTGAGAATTGATATGATTGTAGTAGTCTTATTTATTGGGTTTATTAGTATAGTCTCATATCTTGTTTTCAAATAGAGAATTTATATTTTTCTTCCTAGAGAAACTTGATTTTAATATCTATAATATATGGTTTTGATTATATAGCAAAGTTAATTCTTATTTCTCATGATTGTTGATGATTGCATACTCCTTGATAATCTATAAAGTTTGTGTTTGAATCATGGTTAATAGGATTTTAGTTTATGGCTCTTATAATCTTCAAATTAGTTGTATACCTTTTGGTCTTAAAAGATGCAAGATAAACAATTTTTTCAAATTATATGGCTTAAGGATTTTATCAAAAGATTTGTTGATAGTTGATTCCAATTCTAAGTCTTATAAAGTTTTATGTAACAATTGCTTTGCATTATTTTGACCTAGATCATTAAAGGCCAAGTGCAATAAACATCATAAGGTTAAGTGTCATATAGTCATGGATCTAATTAAAAAAAGGAGACATAGCAATTGAATATAATAATTTTAATATTTTCATTGCATATCCATTGATCAAGAGCTCAATATCTACTATTTGAGAACCATGTTATAAACATGGGGTATTGTAGAATTTTTTAATGTATTTGGTTAGTGGGAGTTTTATGCAATATAATGTCGAACCCAATCATGTGATTCACATTTCTTATTTGTATCAATTAGAGTGCACATATATTGTTTTGAATTGATACAGATGTTGAGTTCATATGATATTTTTTTATTATACTCTTTATGTGCATAACATTTGCAATTGTACAATATAAAGCCTTAAGGATCATGTAACCTTAAGCATGACGGTTTGCTATATAAGTTTAAAGTCTTAAGGATAATGTAACCTTAAGCATGGCGGTTTGCTAAGTAAGTTTAAAGTCTTAAGGATAATATAACCTTAAGCATGGCGATTTGCTAAATAACTTCAAAGTCTTATGGATAATGTAAACTTAAGCATGGTGGTTTGATATATAACATATCTTGCTACAAAATTTATGGATTTCTCATTTAGTTTAGAGAAATCATAAGGTAGATTTCTCATTTGATTCAAGAAATTATAAGAAGGATGATAAGAAAATGATATTTAGTATACATCATTTTACTACACAGTCACATTGCGATCCATGTTGATGTAATCTACTAATACTTGTGACCATGGAGGACTTGTATTGTATAATAATACAATGTTTCGTCATGATTCAATATTGGTAATTGCATTAGACTGGATTGAATGATGTGTTATCAGGATTAACAAATGCATCTCTCTTTTAAAATTATTTTTAATATATATTACAAATGATTATTATTTTATAAAATCGTTAGATGATAAATCAATTAATGTTGATAAGTGGGAGAATATTGGAATTTTGGTCTAACATCAATTGATTTGTGAGAACATTTGTTAATTGATTAATGGGCCCATAACCTCTCATTATTGAATGTGAAAGACGGTCTATGTAGCTCGTGGGTTTTAAGAGTAATCACTATTGGATATTGGATTCTGCACCCAGGGTTTGAGAGAAATCCTTATTGGATTATGGATTTCGCACCCGAAACCCAAAACTCCTTTATGGGGGGAGCTTGGGGTTTTACCATTATAAATATGGGCTAGGCCCCTATTTGCATCCTTAACTAAAGTTGTCTCTTCCCATGGAGAGTCAACTAAATAAGGATAACAAGTGGAAGATTTCTAACCCAACATGTGGACATTAAAAGACAAAGGTTTGATTGTGCAATCAAGTATGTGTTAAATATTTGTTCTTCATGTTGTTCTAAATCTATACAAAAGATCCTAGAATTGTAAATCTTAAAATATCTATCATGATTAACCCAAACACAACTCATATATATATATATATGAGTCAATATATAAAACACAAATATGACCCACTTAATAAATGGGTGACATACCATGACACAGATAAACTCATTAGACATCATATTTTTAAAGTAGAAACTAAAAACTCTATATTCATTAACAAATTAATACTATAAAAGTTTCAACAATCTATATTCGATTATCCATGGTCTTATGAACACATCCAATCAATACAATCATAGCATGCATGAGCATAAGTAAAAAAGTTATAACATTGCATAATCTACACTGCATCCTCCCCATAAGTCAAATAGTTAAATATTACATCAAAATATCCGGAAAGATTTATCACATAATTTCTTGAACTCTCAACCATGCTTACACTACTTACAAAAGATAAAAATATAATGAGTAGATGTTTATTGATTAATAAAAAAAATAATAGAAAAAAATTTAATGCATAAAAAATAGAGGTACAAAATTGTACTATAATAATAATTAAGTTTTACCCTAACCATGCCTACACTATTATACCTTATAAAAGATAAATATATATATATATATATATATATATATATATATATAATTAGTAGATCATATTTATTATTTAATAAAAAAAGTAAAGGAAGAAAGTTAATAAACAAAAAATGAAGTTATAAAATTTTAATACAATAACAATCTAAGTCTTACCCTTCATTACCACTAACCTTTTTTTTATTGAAATATCCTCCACATTAATTTCTAAATTCAATACATCCTTAGTTAGTTCATCCCTAAACACCCTTTTTATAGTTTTTATTTTTATTTACAAAATATCGATTAGATAACATACAAAATTAACGAATAAAAAATAGAGGTACAAAATTTTAATACAATAACAATCTAAGTCCTACCCTTCACTACCACAACTTTCTTTTATTGAAATATCCTCCATATTAATTTCTAAATTCATCACATCCTTAGTTAGTTCATCTGTAAACACTTTTTTTTGTAGTTTTTATTTTTGTTTACAAAATATAGATTAGATAAATTTAATTAGATTTCTAAGTAGAACATAAGCAAAAATAAACTTTTAAACTAAATTTATCAGTTTCTCCATACAATCAATCTCATGTACATAAAAGTGCTTCTACAATGGTTGATCTTAATATGATCACTCGTCCACCACCACCAAAAAGTAGATTTTGATGCAACTATAGAGAATAAACAAAATATCACAAGCTATAATTGAAAGAATAAGAAACCTTAAACTATTTGTCTTGAAATAGTTTAAGACATCCAAATCTAATTTTCTATCAAGTCTTTGCTCATCTAAATAATGTTCTAGTGGTGGCTTGCGACATGCAATTCTAAATTCCTCACTTTCAAAATAATCAAAATCATGTTTAAGATAAAAAAAAATCTTTATTAAAAATAATAATAAGTAGATAAATCAAACATATTAAAATTAAACTAACATGTAACCACTCTGATTGCTTACTAGAAGACCCTCACTCAAAATCAGTGATGTTTAAGTTCAATTTCGAGGACTTAGAAGACTCTTTAAATTTTTTGTGTATATTAAGTATAAAGCTAAAATTATTTATAATGAACTTTTGCAAATTCATATGAACTCAAGTCATACAACTTCTTATAACTCTAATCTACAAAATGTATTTATAGTAGGTCCAAAACCAAAACTATAAGCAAAATAGTACTGAATTTAAATGAATATTTATCAAATTTTTCAAACATATGTCTCCAGAATTCATCATCCCCTTTTATACTTTCTTATAGTCATATAAGCCATAAAAATAGATGGAAAGTATAAATTTGTTATTGGATACTTAACTCCTGAAAGATAAAAGTAATATCATTAAAAGCTCAATAAAAATCTCATAATTTTCTCCCACTTATCCATAATTATTATAATTTATCGTAGACAATGTTTATAGTTAGAACCACTTAATGACACAATGCATGACAATAGTGAACATTACTTTCCAAAATAAGGTATGTTGAGTTCTATCTTGTAGGAACATTTTGTCTCAATCCTTTCTTTGCATTCATGTTTAAGTAATTAACTAATTCTAAAAAAAATTATTTCTTGCTTGGGAGCCTTTGATATTCTTACACTTTCATTAACTTTTTCCATAACATAATCAACTTTTTTCAACCCAATGTATAAATTAAGAATATAAGCACAACATTAAAGTTAAAAGACTCACCACCATACAAAAGTACCTATAAAATCATTTAACTTCTCCTTTAGCAATCATACGAAGGTATCATTAGCACATGCATGCATTGTTCAAAGTAATTACAAATAATTTATTCTAAATTCTCCAATCAACTCAAAGAACTAATTTTATGAGTTAATACAACACTACTATATGGTGTGGCATATGAGAAAAATTCAATAAATGCTTATGTAAAATCTAATTTTTATTAATAAAATATGTGTACATAACCACCGGTAGCAATTAATGTCTACGAATCAAAATTTAAAGAAATTTTACCAATAATATAATCATCAAACATATTTTTGATTCTAAGTTTTTCCATCTATAAATCTTTAACAAATCAAACATAATTGTATTTTTAGTAACTAAAACACATGTGTGATGCAAGTATAAAAATATTGATTTGATACTATGATACTTAATTGTATTTCTCAATCAATATTACATTTTGTTACCATATGTAAATAATCTATTTGCATAAAAATATATATATATATATCATTAATTTAAAAAAGTATAGCTCCTAGCTAGCCTGTTGTCGTAGACCCGTGAAGCTTCTTGTTGTTTTCTTCTAGTGGTGGTTTGAGTCATATTTTACGAGCCCTAACTAAACCCTAAAGCCCCGATTCTTCCGCAGACTCCTGCCCAGTCCGCCGCCTCGGGGCCGAGCTGCGCCGGACAAACCCTAATTTTCCATTTTGGTGTCTATATATATGCGTACCAATTGGTGGCCGTCGTTGCAATTTGCTTGTTCTGGTTTTCTAGATTTTTCTTCTCCCTGACGTATTGTGTAGGAATTATTCTTCTCTTATCTGAGGTTAAGATTCAGGTTTTAGAGCTGTTTCCCCTGCTTTTTTGCAGTTTGTTCTCGAGAATTCGCGTAATGCTGACGCTATCCTTCTCTCTCTGATTGAATCGTTTTTTGTCTAGATCATCAAGTTGAGTCCTCTGGAATTGCTATGCATATCTGAGGAAACGAGAAATGATGACGCTGAAGAGATTTTGTTACTTTTTCTCCTAGTGACCATTGTCAGTTATGATATTGCATCTGAAGGAGTGTCATGATTTGTCATTCATCTTATATCTTCGGCTCGGCTATGTTGGAAATCTCTTAATTGTGAGGTTGGATTACAACGAATTCAACGCAGTAACTTTTCTTCAGTAGATTCGTGTTTATAAAAGTTTGCTGATTCAACTTAGAATGCAATTATTTTATAAATCGCAGACTTGTACCTTTATGGATAATTTGCTTCTCTTTTTCTTGCTTTTGAAAAAAACTTTCTTGCATGGTCATCTGTATGAATCTTTTACTACGATGAACTTAAATTTTTGGTTGCTGTCAAATGATATTTTTATGTCATCTGGTAATTTGATGTCGTATTTATAAGTTGACATTGTCTGTTGTTTTCCTTATTATCGCTAATGCCTCAAGGTCGGGCTGTGCGTGTCTGAAACCCTAATTTTGCGATTTGGGTTTCTATATATATGCGTATCAGTTCTTCTAGTTTTCTTGGTTTTTCTTCTCTCTAACGTTTTCTGTTGGAATTATTTTTCTCTTATAGGAGATTAATTTTCCTTTATTGCAAGGGTGAAGATTGCTGTGATGACCCTGTAAAATTCAAGCTCAACAGACCGGATCACAGGTCTCTCTTTCTTGAGTGATTTGTATGTCGACAACCCCGCTGAACTGAGCGATCTGTTTCATATCTTTTCTTTTTTCGGTTGATGATACTCTTACATGTGTTTTTTTCTTATCAAACTTTAGTCGATCAATGTATGCTCAGGAGATACTTCACTTTCTAATACTAATCATCTTCTTCTTGAGTCATATATCATGATTATGTGATTAAAATCTTCTTTTGTTATCTATTTGGTGGATTTCAAATTATTCTCCAATTAGTGAGTATTAACGGTTTTTTTTATTATGGTCAGATGAACAACATAAAGATTGCCTCATATGCAATCTATTGGATTTATCGATTTTCACAAACCGATGGATTCTCATATTTGTTGTTTTTTGTTATTATGATAGTCTAGAATTGGAGAATTTACGATGAGGATAACAGAGCTCCCTCTTCTGAAATATATTGAGGACTTTGCTGGCGGAATCGAACCATTATTAACTCGCCAAAACTGAGCTTAAATCTCCAAATTGCTTTATGTTAATTTTGGATATGATTTGTTTTACGTTTCATTTTTTTAATGATAGGTTAAGTATATTGGATGAAAAGGTGGGAGAGGTTAAGTATATAGGTATGGTTTGTTCTTTTTCCATTCCACTTATTCTTTTCAGATTGGGAAAACCAAATATATAACTAGCTCCTTTGCAAACTTGCCCACAGATGTCAATTAAATGATTCTATTTCTCTTCTCTGCTAAATTTTCTGCATGAAGATAATTTTCTGTATGAAGATAATGATGATGTGAAAACCTTATCCAACACTTGATCTGAGGATCTTTGATCCAAATGCTGAGATAGGTGTCACTTCTGAATCTGCTACCTCTTTATTTTTCATAATGTTTGACAAAACTTTTAATTAATTTTACAGTTCATTTTTCAATTCATCAGGTGATGAGAACATGAATTACAATCTTAGGACACCTTCCTACACTGCCCAAGCTACCTTGGGTTGTGGATGAGAATGCCATTTCATGCTGATGATGTTCAGACCGATTATTTCCTGAATTTTCGTTCTTGCCTGCGAACAACACTTACCAATTTGCGTAGAAGAATGGTACATTCTTTGGTTATTCTTGCACCAATTTAAGATAGGATATGATTATTACAAATATAAGTTCTACGTATCAGCTTATGATGATAAGCTTATAAGTTGGAATTACCGTCTGAGGTTGTTAAACTCATTCACTGATGTAATTATTAATCTGGCTCTGAAGCTGATACGTGAAATATAAACTTTCCAGATAACTATTTTTTTTCTATTGATCGAACACTCCTGTTTTATGAAAGTGAGCTTGTTCTCTCCATTCCTAGGCATTGTTCTGCTATCTCAACCGACAAGATTTGCAGAGTTGATTAATCTTTGAATATTAAGAAAAGAAATAAAAAGAGTAGTTGTTTTGTATATCTGATCTTTATTCCTCTTTTGATGACTCGTAATAGTTCATTACTGTTTGTTTTCATTAAATTTGTTGGGAGCTCAATGAAGAGTAAATGACCTTTGATAGGAAGTGCCGTATGACACTTTAGCAGCAGCTAGGTGATCTTGTCCACTCCTCTTTTTCCAGTATCTTAGGCTAACCCCTCAGATTCTAAAATATAATTGAACTGATTGTGGGTGCTTAAAATGTGAAGGGTGGAGTTAAGGGACTTGAAATTTAGCTGTGTGTGATTTCAAATGGGTCACTGAGGGCTTTGTTAATCCTGTCTTCACTCGCCTTCTTGCCAAATCCACCAACTGTGTAGTAAATAGTATTATTTGCCTAATGCCCTCTCAACAAAAGCCTATGCTTTGAATGTAGATGATATGATCAAGCAAATATTATGTTTATACCCCTGGTCTTAGTTTCTTAATTGCATCAGCAACCTTCCTTTCCTTTCTATGAACGTGTTGAGCGTTCAAACCAAGTGGAGTCTTAGCTTTCAAATTTCAAATTGTTTTTCTATATGCATCATGGTTCTTGTAACTTTTGAAGTATGCCCTTCACTAAGGTTGTAAAAATCTTTTATTTGATTTATTCTCTTCAATATTTATTTTTGGTTTCAAATGAGAATTGGATGACTATTTCAGCATGTGATGATAAACAAGACAGGGACATCAGCACCTTTCTCGGAGGATGATGATTTTGTCGATGGGAATCTCTCTGATGCTGGGAACTAGTTTCTTTTCTCTTATATTCTGTTTTGTTCGTTTCTTTCGTTTCTCATCTTTGATCCTCTTCTGTTTTGTCTGTGAAGTATGCACGTATTACTGTATTAGAATGGTGTTGTGGAAATTGTCACTGCCACTGAGATATGACTCAGCTTTTATGTTAAACGCTTATTTTTATATTCGATATTGTTTCTTCTACCTTTTTTATTGATTATTCTCCTTAATTTGTTGGTTTTTGTCGTTAAGGTCTTGTGCCAATTTTCCCATGATATGATGAACTTGTTAATTTGTTATACTTGAATATTGGATGTCTTGCGGTAGCTATCGTTTGAAAATTTTGGCTCCATAACTTGGTGTCTATGATGGCTTCAAATATACTATGAGTGGCATCTATGACAAGAACTTAATTTGAGACACCATTGTTTCGATTGCCATAATTTTAATCATTTTCTTTATACTTGCAATTGAATTCGTTGAAGCTTTTCAATTCTTCTGCTCAATGTAAAGCCTTTCTTAATGTGTATTATGTTTGCAATTGTTGTTAGTAGTGCTCTTTGTTATTTTTTTTATAAAAAGAGAATTTATTTAATTATATGCAGGTTTTCAGGCGTCGAAAAATAAAAGCTTTGGCAGGTCTAGTGGCCATGATCTTTTTCCTCATTCTAGATATATGGTCAGATTTAACCAAACGCCAATGAATGTTATTTAATTTTCTATGTGAATCGTCTGGCTTTCCGATGGTTTATCTATTGAGCATGATGTCTATCCTTGCCTTAGATTAGATTGTATACAACTTTGAAACTTTATAGGTCTTTTTCAGTGTGCACTTGCAGTGTGTTTTAAATAGCACTTCACAAAAGGATGTATATAATGCCTAAGCATTAATAAGAAGACTATACTAGACATGAAACTAAGAATCCTAGCATGCATGTCTAAGAATCGGAAAGAGAGTCTCGTTAATGAAGGCAACAAAGTCTTTCATCGTTAATTGATTTAAAAGCTTTAACGCTTGAGAAGCATCATTCTAATCCACAATGGGGAAATTTCCTCGTAAACATTACAACAACACAAGCATAATATAGTTAATATAAGGGGGAAGTCTTGAGCAAATTCTTGTTGATGATGATTTCTTGATGTTGGCTCCAAGATATGGCTCCAAACATAGGTTTCCGAGGGTGGCTTTCAATTTTCTGATCAACCAGAGAGGTCAGAGGAGATATGGGCACTTTGTCAGGGCAGGATAAAACTGTAGAGGACCAAGGGAAACTACTTTTTTTTTATTGCTATTAACTAATTGTCATTTTTGTGACTATAGTTTGAGAAGACTTCAACATCTTGAAGAGTAGTTAGCTAGGGTTGGAAAGAAGTTTGCTCTCATACTATGTGTTAGGCCCAAACCCTTAAAATCGGCCCAACCCAATTGGGCTTGCTGACCGAGTCAAAATCGGCCCAAGAAGAACTTGGAAATCTGATTTCGGGAGAGATCGAGTGCCACCTCGATAGAATCTGTCGACACCGACACCTCGTGCAGCAACGCCGGCGGCCGGAGATCCTGGCAAATCCGTTGGAAGGGGTGCTGTCGGCAATCATCCACCAGGTGTCGATTCCGGGCAGACTTGGAAACAATGTGTGTGAAGATCGAAATCAGCGGACGATTTCTGAAGATCTGGCGTGCACGTTGGGCGGTAGCATCTCGTCCGGCACCAGCGTCCAGTTATGTCGCCACCAACAGTAGAAACAACTGAGCGGAGCGGCCGCGTGGAGCTTGGACGGTGGACACAAGCTTCAGCTACATGCGAAGTCGGAGGAGACGAAGCGTCAGCGATTGATACAGAGGGATGATGTGTGCTGCTCGAGCATAACAATGCCGTGTGGTATTTAGCAAGTCGGCAAGACCCTTTCGAGGCGGATCCTTGCATCCAGAGAAGCAACGACGAGATCTGGAGAAGATCTCACTCGAGCAGAGGGAGAATCTCTGGCTCAAACGAGTGACGTCGTGAACGCATGCGCCGGACTGGAACGAAGGAACTCGATGCTACCTATAAGTAGAGGGGAGACGAGCTCGAGAAGGGAGGAGGAGGCTGCGAGACTGAACTTGGGGAAGATCCGCTGGGGTGGAATGGCTGAACGGGAGGAACCAAGAGGGCGAAGGGTTGTAAGAATGAACGAACGGCGGACTCGCGAGCAGAGGACGGCTCCAGGTGATCGCATCTCGCCGTGAACCATGCTTCCGCCCTTCCTTGTGTCTCCCTCCCTTACACTCGGCATCGACTTCACCGGCGAGGGCTTGCGAACCCCCTCTCGGTAGCTCCGGTGGGTAGGTGGTGAGGTACGGAGCCTCGTCGACGCTAAGTCCCCCTCTCGGCTAACTCTTCCTCCTATTCTTCCACCGCCCCTTTCCCTCCGTGCGGCTTCGACGAGAGCTGGTCGCCGAATCCAAGTGGACGCCGAGCTTGGCTATCCGATCACCCAACGAAGAGGAACTCCGCCGCTGAGCTCGTCAGAGAAGGACATCGCTTCTGTGCTCATCGTTCTGCCGTCAATGCGGACGCCTCGTCGCGAACAACGCGAGTGCCGAGTCTCGCACGTGTACGCGGGTCTCGGGTTTCGGACGCTGCGACGGATGGTTCGGATCCATTAAGCAGCTGAGGTATATTTCCTTCTATTTTCATCTAATTTGGTATTAACGTGGCTTCTTTTCCTTCCCTCTTTACTTGGCGATCCTGGACTGGACTGGATGAGGCTGAGGGATGCATGTGATGATGTGTCCCTGCCGGTCACGCTGGACCTGAATAATTGGCTAAAACTATCCCCTACATGGGATATTAAATTGATTGAGCCCTGCGTGGCATTCTAAAATGTCTTATAATAATTTATTTAGTTGATTGTTGTATTATCTTAAATCAGGGCGTGGCACTATGTTAGAAGAAAAAAAAATGTTTGAATGAAAAATAATATATTATTATTAATGCATTGTATTAAATTATATAATATATATAACCTCTATATAATAAAGTTTTAAATACTAAATAAAAATATTTTAATTATTACTTATTATACATAAGATTATCTAATTTGATTTATTTTAATATGATTTTCTAATATTACTATTTTCAACATCTCAATAATGTGGTATGTAGCATGAGAACGAAAGTTAAGAGTACGGTTAAAATTAAACTTGACATGGTTCAAAAAAAAAAAATAAAGAACTCAGCTCTGTACTTTGGGCGTAGCTTTTGCTGTAACCAAGTGGTAATTGCTCGAGGTTGTAAGATCTGCTAGGTGATAGGTGTTAGGCCATTGGGCCTGGAATTGGGCGCGGCCCAGTTCCCCAGCCCAGCCCAGCTCATCTTCACCCAGTTGATTGGGTCGGTGGGTTAACAGATGGGACCGGGCGCGGCCCGGATCCAGACCCGCAAAACACAAACGAGCGATTTGCGAGTAACGCGCACACGTTTCGTCACTTGCACGCAAGGGCTAACGTGGTGGCATGGGATGACGGGACAGGGGCAGACGACGGAAAGAGAAAACGACGTCGTCGTTTCCGCCGAACAGGGGACGCTCACGTCGACTTCGCCCCCGCTCTCTCTATCTCCCCTCGTACTCTCGTCGGCTGGAGCTGGGATCTCAGGCGGACGCCTTGCCTGAGCTTGCGTCGCGTTTCCAGTGGTGTGGGCGGGTGGACGGAACGTGCCGAGCTCCCTATGTCTTCTCCGACTTCTCTTTCGTGTTCGTCGTCTCCAGCGCTGGCGACAAGTTCAGACCGCCTCGGAAAGGCACGTCTGCAACTGCTTCATCGGAAAGAAGGAGCCGGCGGCCTGAGTGTCGGCGGGCCTGAGTGTCCCCCGAGATACACCTCCTTCCCTCGTTTTCGGTTTTCTCCCCGGTCGAGCTCGCGGCTCCCGGGCGACTTCCTTCTCCGGCTTTCCGACGGTGGTTGTTGATCACGTCCTCTCCTCCTGCTCCTTCGGCGAGCCCTCTCCCTCCTCCTTCCGGCTGCCGGCTCGCCTGCGCGCGAGAACTTTCGGAGCTGGGGTTCGCCTGCGTGCGAGCTTTTCTCAGCATTGGTTCGTCGCCTGCATGCGATGTTCGCTGTCTAAGAGTGGCCGCCTGCGTGTGGCTGAGGTCGCTTCTCCCCCGTCGAAGCCGCCTGGTGGTCAGTAGCTCTCCCTCGTTCAGCGAGGATCCCGGTGGGTGGTGTCTCCCTTGCCGCGTGGAAGATCTGCTCCTTCGGCCGCCTTCGCCAGCTCCAACCTCCCTCCCTGCCACCGTCCTCTCTCGTGTGTGGTGGGAAGACGCCGCCAGAGGTCCAGTCGCCGGCTAGGCATCTATGCGGGCTGTGTTTCCCTTCCGGCGGAGTTGCAGCGAGACGGCGAGCGCCACCTTCTTTTCCGAGCGCCCCTGTTTAGTCGTGCTCGCCTTCATGTGAGCATCATCTCCACGGCTCCGGCAATCGCCTGCCTACGGCATGGTTGGTTGCCTACGGGTGACCTTCCCTTCTGATCGTTCTCGCCTACGTGCGAGAGGGACGAGGTCATAAGCATTTCGTCACCTACAAGTGGCGTTGCTTACGGAGCGTCGTCCGGCCTCTTCGCCGGTGTGCGAGTGAGAAGCCAGCAGGTTCTTTCCGCCATTGGCGTGCGACGCTGAGTGGACCATCGTCCATGATCGTCGGGCGCCAGCCTGATCCGCAGACAATTGGGTACTACTGTTGTGGACCTCGTCCGACGCAGTCGGATACGAGTGCATCCCTTCTGGGTTCGGGTGAACCCGGTTCGACTCAACGACACTGGCTTCCGATGGATCATCTGCATTGACCTGAGCTATGTTGGAACGACAATGATCCATGTTGAGTCCATAGTCGAGCTGGGAGTCGGTTTGAGGAATTGACTCCGCCGGTCACGCCCAATCCATCGGTTTCGACCGTTGTGATATCCGCGTTGACGTATTTGGACTCGAGTCAAGCATTGACTCACGTGGAAATCCACAAAAAAATATTACCGTAATTCAGGGCATGACAATAGGGCTTATAAAGCTCGAGGTTTGAGAAACAATCAAGCTGTGGAGTAGTCTTATCAATCCCTAGTAAGTTTGAAACAGTTTAATTTTCTTTGTTTTGTTGCTAAAGATTAAAGAAGTGATTTATGAAATAGTTGCAAATGCTTTGATCGTTATGGATGATTTCACCAGAGTCAAAGTGGATTTTCAGGCTTAAATCAGAGATGATGCTACGATTTTAAAGTAAAAATAATTCTAAAGTTGTTCTCTATGCCTAACCAGAGCTTTGTTTTGAGAAATAGATACTGATTCTAGTTATATAGAAGGGGCATTCATGGTTCAATTAGCTGAACAATGAATTTTTTTTCTGATTCTAGTTATGTGTGGAAGGGAAAAAGTATATTATGACTATTTTCTTATACTAGTGGGGCATTAATACAATATTTTATTAAAATTTTATAGTACATATATATTATCACTCTTTATTCTACGAGGATAAGAATATTATAAAGTTATAGGTGACTTTTTTTAGTTTTAATAAGTAATATATTTTACTATTTCCTCTCATATGTATTGGTTAATTAATTATCACTGGTATGAAAAGAAATTGGTTCGGTTTACTTAACTACCGATTTAACCTATCCTCGAATTGATCACAAACTATAAACCAATTAAAACATCAACAAACTATAAATGAGATTTTGAATTGCTAATTGATGCAACACAATTAGGGGCAGCTCTAAGCACTTGTAAAAGCAGACATGAATATATAAGCAATCATGAGTTAAGCTAGTGGAAAGCTAAAGGTTCAAAAATTACGTACAAAACATCAACAATTTTGTGTGAGTTAAGCAAAGTTTGTTTTTTGTTGGAACAAGTGAACTTTACTTAAAAAATCAAGGCAATTTTGTCTAATTATTTTACTATTTATGAAAGCGGTCTCTTATTTATTTCTATTATTTACTACAATAATATATTTATTTTAAATATTCACTAAATTTACAAGTACGAATCTGTGCGGCTTTCTGCCTTGAAAATGGTAAAATAAGAGATTTGTTAAGTAATAAATTGAAAAGAATAAGTAAAATAAGATTCTTTGAACAAAAAAGTAGACAAATCTCAAGAAATAATTGAACCTCCAAAACAATGCCCAATCGGACACAAGATATGGATGGAATTTAGTATAAATATGCCCATTTCGAAAGGCGCGTCCGCTTGGCGGCTGCACATTCAGACATTCTTACACCGTCTCGTTGTTGCTTTTCGCTCTTCCTAATCTCCTTTCATACTCCAACCCTAATCTCCGAGCGAGCTTATATCCAGCCCAAACCCTAGCTTTCGAGGGTGGGAAGGAGGTGACGGTGTCGAGAATCGAGAGGCGCAGAAATGGAGGCTCCTTTAGGCCAGAAGCAACTGCCGCCGCACACGTTTGCCTCCATAAGCCTCTCCGACCTCTCCTCACCGGTTTCCTTCCCCACTGCCTCCGCGTCCTTCTGTTGCGACCCCTCCGACCGCCTGCGGCTTCGGTTCCACCTGCCTTCCTCGTCCGAACCCCTTTTTGACCTCGATCTACTGAAGATTCAGGTTTTAGAGCTCTTTCCCCTGCTTTTTTTGCAGGTTGTTGTCTTAGAGAATGTGCGTATTGCTGGCGCTATCCTGCTCTCCCTGATTGAATCGTTTTTCTTTGTCTAGATCTTCAAGTTGAGTCCTCTGGAGTTGCTATGCGTAACTGAGGAAACGAGAAATGATGATGCTGAAGAGGTTTTGTAACTTTTCTCATAGTGACCATTTTCAGTTATGATATTGCATCTGAAGGAGTGTCATGATTTGCCATTCATCTTATATCATCGGCTCGGCTAAGTTGGAAATCTCTTAGTTGTGAGGTTGGATTACAACGAATTCAATGCAGTCATTTTTCTTCAGTAAGATTAGTGTTTATAAAAAGCTTGCTGATTAGCTTAGAATGCAATTATTTTATATATCACAGAGACCAAATACATTCTGCCTTGCACCTTTATGGATAGTGTTGCTTCTCTTTTTCTTGCTTGTTTAAATAACTTTCTTGCATGGTCATCTGTATGAGCTAGTTTTTGCAGCTTTTGCTACAATGGACTTAAATTTTTGGTTAACATCAAATGATAATTTCTCTCATCAGATAATTTGACCTCGTATTTATAACTTGACATTGTCTGTTGTTTTCCTTATTACGGCTAAAGTACAAACCATTTTTAGCTTATTGTGCAATGTAGTACTTCGTCAAAAGCATATGATACCTGTTGTAACCTACAATGTTCTTTAAGCTTGTGTCAATTTGGTTGCCAAATTTTTTATTAATATACATCTGCTTTCCTAACTGGTGGATTATCAAAATCTTAACTCTCTTTTTAAATCGTAGGCCTCTAACTTCTTCTAAATGTTTTGAAACAGATGTCTCTTTCAAGAGCATTTAAGATTAATTTCAGAGCAAAGGACGAAAGCAAAGGTTTCCTTTCAGCTTTTGAACTATGGAAACTTGGTGCAAGAACTGGTATGACTCATTCAAATTTGCATATGTGATGAATTATTAAATCCTACATACATTTGTTGAACCAAATTGTTAGAATATATATATATATATATATATACAAACATGCCCAACTTATGAAACAAAACTAAACTGAGAATAAGAAAGATTGGTGAAGACATTTGCAAGCTGGTTCTTTGAGTAGTGTATGAAGTTTGATTGTTGAATACAGTAGCACCTTACTACTCACCAAAGCAAAGGTTTCCTTTCAGCTTTTGAACTATGGAAATTTGGTGCAAGAAGTGGTATGACTTATTCAAATTTGCATATGTGATGAATTATTAAATCCTACTTACATTTGTTGAACCAAATTGTTAGAATATGAATATATATATATAAACATGCCCAACTTATGAAATAAAACTAAAATGAGAATAAGAAAGATTGGTGAAGACATTTGCAAGCTGGTTCTTTGAGTAGTACATGAAGTTTGATCGTTGAAAACAGTCGAACCTTACTACTCACCAATCGTCATATTCATTTGCTAATCCCAAAAAGTATAATGAGAAGGATAGAGAGTAACTGAATAATTCAATGATTATGTATGAGTGCTAATGAATTAAGTGTTAACAGGAAACTACAGAACATGTAATACATTGTTTAAGGACAAATCTTTGGTAATGCAAATTGAACCAATACTACTAATAATGACACAAGCACCATCCAGAATAAACATCAGGAGACCACAAATTGTGGTATCTATCATATGAGAAAAATCTCCCGTCTAAATCTTGTATTTGAACCTATTGTGTATATTGTGAATATATGGTCGTACATCTTCCCTTTTAGATGATAATGCATCTTGTGGGCCTAGTTCAATGATTAGATTTTATAGACTAGATGAGAGGAATTGTAGCGCTCAGCATGCTACAAGTTTGCATTGTGTAAAATCATTTTGTTGACTCCCTTTATTCTGAGTTTCTGTACTCATTGAGTGTGTGTGTGAGGGGGGGGGGGGGGGGGGGGGGTGTTAAATACCCTCTAAGATAAGCAGAATGATATATTATATGATATCTTCAGGGAGAAGAATTAAAACCATAATAGTTGATCTTAAAATAGTCTGAGGTGATCTATAGCTCATTTAAAAGGTGAAATTATTGATTCTACAATTCAGTAAGGTGTATCATGATACATCATGGTCTAAACAAAAAATCACAAGAAAACAATGATGATTGTTCCGTTATGATTTCATATGGTGAAAGAGTCAATTATTGTGCTAAGCTTCGATAAAGAGTGCATTAAGAGCATAAGGGCACTAGATGAGCACATAAAGAGCTATATCAATCGCTTGAGTGAGAACACTCATAAAGGTGAAGAACATTTACATGACTAAATTGAAGAATTGATAGCAATGATGTAGTACTTGCAAGAATGTAAGTGAGGGAACCCTTCATAGACATCCAAGATTAAGGGTTTTGGAACCAAGTTGCCATAGTAGGGTGTGTGATGCAAATGAGTTAAAAGTTTCTTTTTAAGGTGGAATAATATTTTAGAGTAACATTAAGCTACAATAGCCTAATTCATTGGAGTTCAGGGTGTCAATATACAGTTGGTCCTTATTAAGTGACATTAAGCTATAGTGGTGAAGACTATATGATGAGATATATTGATAGGCAAGCAGAGTTGAAGCATGGGAGATCTTTTTTTGCTAGAGAATAGTTGATACATTTCATGGGGGAAGTTGATACAACTTCAACATTAATATTTTATTAGTGATATATGAAACAATTGTTTGTACTTTGTACTAGTTTTAGATATTCAAAACATGACAAAGATTAATAAACTCTTATGCTTCTCAAATGGGTTTCAACGATAGATGCAATAAGAACTAAATCATCACAATGTTATAAAATTGACACATCCACACATGGTGCAGCAAAATGGCTTGAAGAGACTTGATGGTTGCAAGTTCATACTATGGGTGAACTGAGTTAGATGCTCATACTTGACCGTTGTAATGGCCACAACATAAGCAATTGAAGATGGTGAAGGTTTTGGAGTGAAGCTTATGTGGCCTTAAGGATAATCGAATTTTTACAACATTTTTTAGAATGGTGATTGAATTAACCATAATAAATGCAAGGGTGTGGAGAGTTATATCCATGACTTGCCCCTACCCATCTATGTGCGCCATCCCTATTACTTGAAGAAGTGGCTAGGGAAGACCCTCTATAGGAATTGACGGAGGGGCAAGAGTAATAGTAGCAAGAGATACACACAAGAAGTTGTACATGAGTATAACATGTGATATTGAGTCTAGATAGGAGCTTGGCTACCTAAAAAATTTTCTTATTGTTTGATGATATTTGAGATTTTGTTAGTATGGAGTTGATATTCAATTAATTCATTTCACTTCCTTTCCAAATGGTGTAGGATAATGTGATGGTCGTTCCTCTTGCTCCAAGTTGATGTTGCTATAGAGCTTCTAAATGCAATGTTAGGTTTCATGCTATTAAGGATACATGTGAGGAAACAATAGCCCTGACACTAGTGGGCTGCTTTTACTGGTCAACATAGCAAATTTTTGAAAAGCTGAGTTGTTTGTCAAACTATTTTTCAGTTCCAAACCCATAGCACTAGTTTGGAAAGGCTGAAAGGGAGCTGCTAGTTTAGCTACAATGATCTTTTCTTTTTGTATCTCATGCCTACACCTATGTTCATGCCGTCTTTTGAAGACAAAATTCTTTTTAAAAATTATTTACTATTATTATTTTAAAATTTCACTTTTATAAAAAGTTCAGCAAAATTATTACTGTGTTAATAAAAATTATTAAAATTATTATTATTAAATTTAATTTTTAAATTTGAAATTATTTATTACTATTACTGTAAATTTTTATTTTTAAAAAACTTTCTATTTTTAAAAATATTTTTTTTTTTTAAAAAAAAGAAATTGACCAGAATAACAATTTATCCAAACCCCTTTTTAACTTTTCCAGCTACTTTTCAATCAACCTAAAAGTTTCAGCTTTACCAAACAGAGCTAATATTGTTTGAAGTTTGAACTATGGTTGGAGCTAAGGTTTGAAAAATTAATCCGAACCGGTGTACTATTCTAGTCTCGGACCGGTTGTTACAATATAATCGACACTGTGCTTTATTTAAACTGATTATATCGATATAGTACTATAAGAAAGTTGGTTTGAGAGAGATCGTACTGGTACAAACTAAAAATTTTGGTTGACCAAAATTTCAAACCTTGGTTGGAGCTAATCTTTCTTTTCTTCAATGATTCAAAGAAGACCATCTTGTTGTTTAACTTTTGAAAAGCCCCCGTATGATGAACAAGTTTATTTGCTTAACTCCTCATGACGAAAATGTTTAAAAGCCCATGGAAGTTTAGTTCACAATATTCCTCCCATATCCATTGTGGAACTGATTTGGGTTTCAAAATATCCCTTTTTTGGGCTTGACATTTTGATCAAGGTTCAAAGTCCAATCCATATACAGAAATTGTCCTTTACAGATATCAAACCAAGTTCAAATACAGCTCTACCATAATAGTAGTTCTTTCATTGTAAGGCCCTTACGATGCCTACTCTAAATTTGCTTGTCATTTACTTTAGCTTTTCTCATTATTCACTTTATAGACCTGAAGCCAATAATAAAAAATGGTACGTGGGAATAACTTGTGCGTCCTCTATCAGATTTTACAATGGAAATCTTTTCTTGATTGAATTTTGGTAACCAATTGGTTATGGTTATTTTTGTGTTCTCTTTCAGGTGAACCATTGGAGAATGGATCAATAATAGTTCCTAAAAGTAAATTTGATAATAAAATAGATTCCACTTCTTCAAAGATGTACTTCCACTATTACGGGCAGCTACTACACCAGCAAAATATGCTACAAGACTATGTGAGGACGGGTCTGTAACTCTGTAGTGTGTGCTACATGTATTTTGTACAATTTGTCAGTTACCATCTGGAGTTGGAATGAACAAATAGTTTGCTTACTCACAAACGGTCATAAAGTCTTCTATATCTATAACTTTGGTTGTGTTTCTTTGTAATGTTTCAGGAACCTATTATGCTGCAATGATTGAGAATCGTGTAGACTTTCATGGCCGTGTTGTGGTTGATGTTGGTGCTGGTAGTGGCATCCTTTCACTTTTTGCTGCTCAGGTATTCTAAAATCTTGAAGTTGCATTACAAATTATAGGAGGATGAGGTAATGTACTTCTTGTGTTCAGGCTGGAGCTAAACATGTTTATGCTGTCGAGGCATCTGAAATGGCCGAATATGCACGTAAGCTTGTTGCTGAAAATCCATCCCTTGGACAGCGGATCACGGTTTGATTTCACTTAGAGTTGATCCCTGGAGTTGACATGTGGGACTTTTCTTTAGTTATTAATTTTAGGAGTCCACTTATCTTCATGAGTTCTGTGTATCGATGAGTAGGTTATCAAAGGTAAAATTGAGGAAGTAGAGCTGCCGGAGAAAGCAAATATTCTTATTTCAGAGCCCATGGGTGAGTACCTTTTACTTCATGTCCAATACATTGATCTTCATTTTCCAATGTACAGTCATGATTAACATTTGCAGCTTTTGCTTTATGCTGAATATCATGAATATATTTGAAATAGCTTTTGACTATAAAAAAGAGTAATTACACCTTTGCAAGAACCTACTAATGCAGTGTTTAGTTTGGTTAAATATAAGAAAGCTTTAGTAGTATAGAACTTTGGTAGGTTGATATCCATGGTTTTTAAAGCTAATTAGACCTGATACCAGGTATTTAGTATAGTTACTACGAATATATATATATATATATATATTAGAATTTGATAAGTTAATGGGCTCTACCAATTAACTGTCTCATCTCTCTTAAACCTTATTCCTCCATTTAAACTTTATTCTCTCTGGTTACTATATGTATGCATATATGTGTATATATATGCATCAAGGTTTAAAATGAACTCGCTCAGGCTTGAACCGGTATTATGTCAGTCTATACCGGACAGAATCAGATGAATCGAGCAAGTAAACCTATGGAAGAAGCTTGCAATCGGAGTAATAGGGAGAGGAGTATTGGACTCTCGCCTCTTGCGTCGACCTTTGCCTCCAATGACATATCTACCTCTTGTGATGTAGCAAGCTTCTAGGAAGCTTGTGACCTCCGCCGCTGCCACCTCCTTTGCTTTCGCTGCTCTGTGAAAGCTCAGAGTGAGCTCGAGGGGACCGATCCTCTTTCCTCCTCTTCTTCTTCTTCTTCTATATACACATTATATAAGATTCAGACTAATATTGACTAATATCAGTTGGTTCTATATATCTACACATATCAGTTTGACAATGGATTGTATATATACACATACACACACATAAGGTTTAAAGTTTTGGTTGACTAATATCAGTTGGTTCTATATATCTACACATATCAGTTTGACAATGGATTGTATATATACACATACACACACATAAGGTTTAAAGTTTTGGTCCGATTGATTGTACCGGTCACCGATCGGACCGGTATGTACCGATATATGCCAATCATATTGGCTGAAATTCCAGTGAAAATGGATGGAGAAGCCGAAGAAGAAGAGGAAGAAAGAAGAAGAGGAAGAGAAAGAAGGAGAATCGTCGCCCTACCTCTGCCGTCGCCTGCTCGCCCTATGTCTGCCGTCGCCTGCTTGCCCTGCGTCCACGTGTTCCTCTCCTTCGTCTCCTCTTCTTTTTCTCCTCCTCCTCCTTCCTTCTTCTCCTTCTCCCGCTCGATGTTGCTGCTCCTAAGGGCTTTGACTTTGGTCCGATTTGGACCCGGAAAAACCGGCTAGTTCGAACGAATTTAAAAAATCTTGTACACACATATACAATGATGTATATATGTACGTATGTGTGTATATATACACATACACATGTATATACACACATATACATTATATAAGATTCAAACTATTATCGAGTAGTATCGATTGGTGCTACATGTCTGTACATCAACGGATTGATATTTGTACATACTTGTTCAACAATAGATTAATAGGCCGCTGAAGTCTAAAATTTTAAACCATGTTAATACCTAGATCAATTGAATGATTACATAAGTAACCTTGGTTAGACCACTTGAAGCTTATCTTGAGTTTGAACAAGCTCTACCCTTTTGATTTGATCCCACATCCTTTGGAAATGTATTAAATGTAAAAGAAATTGTGAGGTGTTTAAGATTTAAAGTTGAAAGATAGTAGGTTTGTATGTAGAGAAATCTATAATTTTAGTTGATTTGTGATATCTTCCCTTGCTAGAAGTAACTTCTCTACTAAAATTACTTAGTAAGAGGTGGGGTTTGTTTCTAAGTTGGCCCCACCCCTTTCTTTAATGAAACATCGTGGAAACTTGCATAAGGGTAAAATTATTTAGTTTTGATATATTTACAAATTATATTTGAATGAAAGTAGACTTATATGTTGAATTTTGCTAGATTGCTTTTCTTGTTAGAGCATCTCTACTAAACTTACTTAGTAGGAGCTTCTATACATCCAAAATAAGTGATGAATGTCGGAAGAGTAGATTAGTTATACCTGATTCAAGTCTATGGTTTGCAATGCTCACATTTGAAAGTCTTCATAGGACAGGCATAGTAAAGTCCATGTGGTTAGTAAACTCGTATGACTATCTCTTGTGGGATTGGTAGTTTGGTACTATAAGTAGGATAGGCACAAGTACCAGGATTGGATAAGGATACATGTAAGAAGCCTCAATGCATATCTTTAGTGGCTTGTATAATGATCCACTACTAGATTTTGGTGGTAAAGTGAGTCTCATTTCATTGTAGTTGTCGAATGTATTTTTTTCTTTGTTTTGTTGGAGTTATCCCATGCCTCTTCTCTGATATGGGCAGTAGATTTTAACATTAGGTATACTCAAATAATCAATTGTCTTCATTCAATATTGCATACGGAAAGTCAACTTAACAAGTCTAAAGATCATGTTTTGTGTTGATGGAACATTAGTTTCACTACCACTTCCATCTCCTTTTTCTTATTTTTCTGTCTAAGTTGCTTGTCACTTCTTAGGCACATGTTTGCTGACTCGATATGAGTGTAGTTGTCAATGGATTGTAGACTAACTCTCTTTGGAGTTTTTAGTGCATTTTGCAATTTTGGGGTAGCCATTGACAAAGATATTATTTCACTCATGGTTTTAGATATTGATCCATATCAGATGGTAGGTATAATATATATTGATCTAAGATGTGTCCAATACTATTACAATACATGCCATTATGATTGGTACTAGTGTGGCCGGAGGTATGTGTTGATATACCAATACATCAATTGGATATCAAGAATGCATTCCTGTTTGTTCGTAAGTCAACCACGGACATGAGACTAAGAGGTATTGCAGTCTCAATTTTCATACTTTTTTGGAATTAAAATTTCTTTTAAAGGCTCAAATGTTCACTTATCTCAATGAAAGCATGTATTGGATCTCCTATCTGAAATTGGTATGCCCGAATGCAAACCTACTGATATACTTATAATTCCAAATGAATGATATAGCAAGTGAAAAGAATTTGAACAAATTGATCCAATTTTATACAGACAGGTGGGCAAACCATCTATCTCATTGTTACCATTACTTATAATTCCAGATATATCTTTTACGGTTGGGATTCTTAGTCAATTCATGCAATGCTCAAAGAACTGGCATTGGAAGACTACACAGAAGATTTTGTAATATCTTAAAAAATCTCCCAGTAAAGGTCTTCTATATAAAAGAAATAGGTACTTCGCTATTGAGGCTTACTCTGATGCAGATTATATAGGGAATATAAATGATCGGAAATCCATTTATGGGTTTTGCACATATATGTTAGTGGAAATCTAGTTGGAAAAGTAAGAAATAAAGTGGTCTCGGTCAAGTTATAAAGCAAAATATCGAGCCATGACATATACATGTAAACTGATGTGGACCAAAGGTTTCCTAAGGGAGATTGGCTTAGTCATTAATACTTTTATGATCATGCACAGTAATAATCAATATGCAATATTTATTGCCATCAATCCTATCTTCCATGAACAAATAAAACATGTAGAGATAGATTGTCATTTTGTACTATTATTAGCTACCAAATCAGTACTCCATATATCTAAAGATCAAGTGGCGGATATTTTTGCAAAGACTTTTAGTTTGACCAAATTCTATTAGATATGTATCAAGTTGGGCATGATAGACATATTTGCACCAGCCTGAGGGGAGTGTTGAGAAACTTATAAGCTATTAATGGGTTTAGCTTATTGGGTTCGGGTTTATGTATCAAACCCTTGTTTGCTATGTGCCTTGTGTATATGGAACCCTAAGGAAAATCGGGCAGTTTTGGTTTTTCCTCTCCTTTCTAACTCATATATTCAAATGCATATTCCAAGGATTGTAATTTATGCCTAGGGCAATGATAGCAACACAAATAGTCTTATTGGTCTTTTCAAAATCACCCCAATATTTATTATACTCTTGGCACATGAATATAGCCATCAATGCAATATTGGGATCTTCATTTATTTCTAATTTTTTCAACAAATATAAACAACACATATTACAGAAAAGAACGATTGAAAATTAGATAATAGGAACTTGAAATTTTAAAATCACCGACTTTGTAACATTAACCCAATCTTCAGAATTAGGTATCATGATATTCCCCTCATCATCCATAAGCTTATGCAAAGTTTTTTTTTCTTGGTCCTCATTTCTAACAAAAGTTTTTTTTTATTTTCAAATTTTGTATAGTTTCTAACATTAAGTATGTGAAGTTCCACTTGATAACCATATTTAAGCACAAAAGATTCTTACTTTGGTTCTTCTTACTTTCTATACAATCCTTAAACTTATTCAATCTAAAAGGTGATTGCCTAACTTTCTCTATTGAATTATGTACTTTTCTTAAGCTATTTTGCACAACCAAATTAATAATATGCACAATACATCTCATATACAAATGCTATGCTCTCTTAGCATTGACGTTCCTCAATTAACAATCTTATCTTTCAAGTACTAACATTGGAACTCGCATTATCAACTGTTATTGTGAACACTTTATCTATCTCTCAATCAATCAATCAATCACATTTTAATTTTTTGCCCAATATCACTACCCTTATCTAACAATTGGACAAAAATTTAGTATCAGCTTGCCTAATTTCCGATTATCATGTGCTAAGATATAAGTAATTGATGTTCTGAATCGAAGTTCAGTGGTTAGAGGTTAAACATACCCACCCCGTTGTATGATTTTTTTTTTATGCTTTCTTCTATGAGTACAACCCAAAACAATCCCCACATAAAGTCCAAATAGTCATGGGAATTATATTTGCTCCCAAGTACACCCATATGTCAAGGATTGGTTATGCTTATACTACTGTTGATTACAATTGGAAGAGGCATGTAGTGGTGGGGGTAGTCATGATCATAGAGTGTGTGTGACACATGGATGACAAAAAAAGAATAAAGAGCAATGGTGATTTGGAGAGAAACAAAGTGAGCATTGATTAATTGGAGAGATTATAGAGGAGTAAGCTCCCTTGGCTGGGCTTGTTTTGATGAACTGCAGCAAGAGGAGTGGGACTAGAGACAACAAAGAGGAACAGAACAACGCAATTGGGATTGGAGCTGTTGGGCTTGTTTTTACATTTAAGGTTGGAAGATAAGAGATCTGATTGCCATTGATTCAATTGAAAAGGGGCATTTGAGACATTTTCTATAGTTGAATATGGTCAATCTGTGATTGTTTTGAGTAGAACGGATTTGGTAGCTAGTCTAGCTAAAGCCCAACTGCCTCTATGATTTATGAGGTTATGTTGCATTTCTATTTCAGCATTGCTAACCAGCTGGGGTCTGGTTCCCCATTTTTCTTTTCTGAGGACGATCTGGTGCTGGTGTAGTAACACTGGTTATTTGGGCCCGTTTTGCCACCTTACTCTGTTGCTTTGGGTATGAGTGGTTTGGAGGGTAAGGGAAGGGAAAGATTTAATCACTTGTCTGAGAAGATGATTTGAGGAGGCAAACTTTATCAATCTGTTCCCCTTGTTCCACTGTATGTACAAAATTTTTTATTCACCCAAAGTAGGAAACTCCGCTTTGCCTCCCTTTCCATTCATGTCCTACACCAAAAGCAGCAAAACAAGGACTTAGGCTGCGTTTGGGGGCACCTCCTGGTAGGACTTTTTTTTTTTTTTACCTCCTGGTAGGACTTAGGCTGCGTCAGGCTGCGTTTGGGGCACCTGGTGTTGCTTGCTATTAAGAGTGTTTAGTAGAATAGCTATTACTGTGAAGCTATTAACATGTAAGAGTTTGCCATATATATCTTACAATTAAATACATATTTTTTTAAATTAAATAAATTTTAAATTTTTTAAAAATAATTAACTTTACAAAATTATTAATTTATATATTAATTAATATATATTTAATTGATTATTAATAATATATATTTAATAAATAAATGAATATTAATTAATTAAGTTATAATATAATATAATTAGCAAAATATATTAAAATTAAACTATATATTTTATAATAAAACAAAATTATTTTTAAAATTTAAAATAATTATTTTACAAATATAATATTAAACGTTATAAACGTTTATGTAATAATATAATTAATTGTTATATACAATATAAAAATATAAATATATAATAGTTTTTAATAAAAAGAGGGGTGAGGGAGTGAGACATAGTTGTAAAAGAAAAGAAAGAAAAAAAAAAGCAACGGGTGAGAATCGAACTTGAAAACTTGCCCAAAAGTTGCACGCCCTTGCCCAAAAGTTGCATGCCCATCGAGGCAAAATGGCAGCTAAGAGAAGCAGGGAAACCTACTCACTGCACAGTTTAAAAAACTAAAATAGTTACGGTACTGCTTTCTGCTGCATCTCCTAGTGCTGCAGCAGAAATCAACATAGCGCTGAAGGGGCCCTTAGTGTCCCTGCATTGAAAGTGTATTTCTGTTGTTTGTGTCTCTAAAAATCAAATGCTTGCCTCTGGAATTATATCTTATAAGTAGTTGGATGAGCCGTTTCTCATGATTGAATTGCGTTAGCCTGTTTTGAAATTTCCATACATATTTGTCTGCAAAACCAATTAACTGCTACTTAATGAGTTATTTTGTTGGATAGAACTGGTACTTAACAAAAGTTGACTACTCATGTCAAGACTGATTTCTCACTCTTTTTCCTCTTTTCTTTCTATTGACTCTGATTGCTTTTGTTTGCTTAGGCCTCATGTTAATGGAACTATCTTTGATCTTTGGGTCAGTGAACTCTTCTACATTGTTTACTTACTATTATTTGGTTTAGGTACCTTGTTAGTGAATGAAAGAATGTTAGAGACATATGTGATTGCTAGAGATCGATTCCTTGCCCCAGATGGGAAGATGTTTCCATCGTTAGGAAGGTACTACATTTTTTATTGTGATCATTAAGATGATGTGAATTGTGAAGTTCATTAATATCATCTCTATACTTGTTTTCGTGTTATTTATGCTTGTTTTCGTGTTATTTATGCTGGATGACCAGTAAAGCTTCTAATGAAAGAAAGCAATGCGTGTCATATTCACTAGAGCATGATGATTGGCACATATGTAGTTAACTTTACAAAAACCATCGAGCAAGGTTTAAAATCTTAGTGCAGGCTGGTACGTACTAGATATATTAACACTTAGCTAGAATGGTGCCGAATGTACCGGCACTATGCTATACTAGTATTGAATTGATCTCGGATTGGTACACACTGCTTGTCAAGGTTTGCAAAATCAGTTTGGACTAATAGTCCAGTCTAAGCTCGGATTTGTATGTTTCAATCCATGTCTGTTTGTTGCAAAGTGTCCCTTCGTCTTCGCAGTCGGTTTGCCTTCGTAGTTTGCCAGATGGAACTGAGTGCAATGATAGAAGCTTCCATGGCAAGCGAAAACGTGTGAATAGAGCTTTGCCCACAGTGAAAAGCTTCCATCAAGTTTCCACTCCCTGTGAACTTCTCTCCCCTTCCTCTCCACCCGGCTTAGTGGGAGGGACAAGTGGATGCTGACAAGCTTTCTTCCTTCTCATCCTCTTCTTTCTCTTCTCCTTTTTTTTCTCCTCTTCTTCTCTTTTTCTGCTCTGCTCCACTACAATAGTAGCACCTTGGTCCGTGTACCCGTCCCTACTCGGACTAGTACAAACTAGTGTTTTAAAACTCGGTTTGTAACCGGCCATACCGGCCAGTTTTGTACCGGTCTAGTGGAGGACCGATCGCGGAGCAATTGTCGGAGCATCAATCAACGGCGGGCGGAGGGCGGAAGCATCAGCGGACGGCAGGCGGAAGCATCAGCGGGCGGAAGCTTCCGTTGCCTTCTACGCTGCCCGCTGCCTCTGCTGTGCTGCCGGTACCATACCGGTATTGTACTGGTCCGGTAGCTTGCTGGACTAGATTTTAAAGCCTTGGTACAAACCATACTACTTGGTATGGACTAATCTTTATAGTTTTACTACCTATATTGGGTGGTCCACCCATGTTTAAAACCTTGGTTTCAAGTAATGATTTGCACTAGGTGGTGACCTCAGTATTAGGTTTGTTGTGACATTTCCTTGCATCCATTGACTCACTTGTCATGGTGTTCTTTAATGCTTCTAGCTTGTAAATAAATCCATTGCCCTAACAATCTAAGGGCCTCCAATTGTTGTCCTTTATAAAGTTTCTATGCCTAGTTTGGATAAGTGCACTAGCAAGGCTTCTCATTTTTTACCATGCTCTAAGTAGCATTGGAGTTGGCAACACCAATGATGCTGCTAGGCTTCACTCAGGTCTATGCTTGCTCCTTGATGACTTTACTAAATAGTGGTGTCTGATTTCGATTATTCAAATGAGCTGTTGATAAGTGACAAAGAAGTCTAGTTGTCTAAATATTTTTAGGACTCTGGTTCATGACTTAGTGAAGCTTGAGCTAAAGTGTGGTCCTAAGCTAGACTGTGCTATAGTTTTCTATTCTGCTTGGACATCCTTGCTGAGTTGGTTCTAAGCAGTTGTAAGATCCAACCTTATAACTGGACATCATAGGATTGGATTATCAAGGATTTAGGTACTAATATACACTATGTTAGTATGTCTAATTTTATGTCTAATTTTGGTACATCTATATATTAGTATGCCTAATATGTACCAATCTGACACACATACTCTATGAATTTAGATTGAAAACGTTATAGATTATAGATTATGACATTTCACCCATTGACTCACTTGTTTTGGTGCTCTTCGTTAATGCTTCTAGCTTGTAAATTAATCCATTGCCCTAACAATCTAAGGGCCTCCAATTGTTGTCATTTATAAAGTTTCTATGGGCGCGCGTTTGGGATTGCGGGAAACCTGCAGGCCAAGCAAGTCAATAGGCAGAACACACAGCTGTTTGGCTGTTGGGCGGTTGTGCAACGTTGACTAGCTGTTGACCCGAACGAAGATAAAAATTATAAAGGAGCGCACTTGCAGCCTTCGACTTGCGGGTCGCGCAGGCGCGTATGGGGCGGGACAGGGTTTTGAACCCTAACCCCTTCATTCTTCATTTCACCTCCTAACCACAACACCCCAAATTCCTTCATATATAAACATATAACCATATAAGCATAAATATATAAATATATAAATATATAAATATATAAATATGTAAATATATATATAAGCATATATAAAAATATATTAAAATAAATAAAAAATATATGTTAACATATATAAATAAAAATATATATAAACATATATAAATAAACATATAGTAAAATAAATAAAAAAGTATATGTAAATATATATAAATAAAAATATATAGATAAATAAATAAATAAATATGCACTGTAATCCCAAACTGGCCCTATGCCTAGTTTGGATAAGGGCACTAGCAAGGCTTTTCATTTTTTTACCACGAAGTAGCATTGGAGTTGGCAACACCAATGATGCTGCTAGGCTTCACTCAGGTTTATGCTTACTCCTTGATGATTTTACTAAATAGTGGTGTCTGATTTCGATTATTCAAATGAGCTGTTGATAAGTGACAAACAAGTCTAGTTGTCTAAATATTTTTAGGACTCTGGTTCATGACTTAGTGAAGCTTGTGCTAAAGTGTGGTCCTAGGCTAGACTGTGCTATAGTTTTCTATTCTGCTTGGACATCCTTGCTGGGTTGGTTCTAAGCAGGTGTAAGATCCAACCTTATAACTGTATGATGACATCATAGGATTGGATTATCAAGGATTTAGGTACTAATATACACTGTGTTAGTATGTCTAATTTTGGTACATCTATGTATTAGTATGTCTAATGTGTACCAATTTGACATACATACTCTACGAATTTAGATTGAACCTTACAGATTATAGATTATGACATCCAACCCGTTTGGAGGCAAATGGTGTTATTATGGATATCCTACACTGTCTTGAGCTAGACTTTTAACCTGATCGTAAACAATAATACCTTGAGATGATTCTTTAGACTCCACCATCAGCTCCTTTGACCAATTGGCAACAACTTTCCAGTCAATTACATGGAGTTACATGGTTTGCATATTGGAGTGTTTCTAATAGTGATGTGACAAGTTGATGATGTGTTGTTCAAATACTTCATCTCATAATTCACTTATGATACTTAATAAGTGAAGAAAGCCTACAAGTTTGTTCCTATTTTACATTCATGTTTTATCCCCATAGCTAGTAAAAGACTTTGGCCAATTGGCTAGATTTACTCAAGAAGGCTACTTGATTCATCTTTGTTGAAGTTGTAGAGAGTAAGATTTGAGAAACTGGTTTGTAGTGGTATGGCTGGTTTGTACTAGTTTGAGCAAGGATTAATACATGGACTAAGGTGCGGAGCGGAGCTAAAGAAGAGAGGAGAAGAAAGAGGAGAGGAAGAAGAGGAAGAGAAGAGAGGAAAAGGAGAGAACAGAAGCTTTGGCAGAGCTTTTTGCTAGCTTTGCTCAAAGCTTTCACTCGCATTGTCCTTCTCCACTCTCCACTCTCTGCCTCGTTTCATCTGGTACAGACCGGTACATTACATCCGAGCAACGATGAGTATAGTGTTCCGGATCAATATCTGAAACCTTAAGTCATAAACCTTTAGTCATAGGCATGAAATTGGAGGTCCCAACTCCCAAGTCCAAAAGAAGACCTTTTGAGACTAGGTTATCTCATGGAGTAGCAGTCACACTTACTAGGGTCAAGTTGACAAGAAACTCGATGTGCTTGTGCATAGACACCTAATAGTAAGTGTCAAGTCTAGGTTGATCTCCCAAATACCCTTGCACTTGATTCGAATTCATTGCAACATCTTAGTCATTACCATGTAAGGGGCTGATTGATATGGGTAAAAATTGGTGTGACTTGAACCTAGTAGTCAAACAATTGCAACCAGTTATATCGAACGCCAGAACCTGACATGTCAGATGTCTGACTTGAGCCAGTTACTGGAGCCTCAAACGGCAAACATCATATGATTATACTGTCGAAAAGGATAGACTGTTAAATTTGTTAATGTGTGTTTTTCATTAGAGTTTTGGTCTTACATGGAGATCCCAAGCACGTAGACGAAAACAATTTTAAAAAACTGAACTTTCTACTAGCCAGAAAGAGGTGCAAGCAAGTTTACAAAAGTAAAATTTTATTAAATATTCATAGTATGTATATCAGATCTTGTTATATCAAAATGTTTTTTATGCTTTCTGAAATTAATAAAAACTATATAGAATACTTGTATTTCTGAACTTCTTTTGTTGCATATGAAGTGTAAATTTAATGTTTTATATAGCACTATAATATTTTGAGTGAATACGAACATTTATTTTCAAAATTTGTTTGTTACAAACTTTATGTAATTAGAAACACAACTTTAGAATATCCTTATCTGATGGTTTCAATATGTAGTCAATTGACTCAATGCTGATCTGATACCAAGTATGAACTGTGTCAAAGATTTTCTTTAATAAACTTCGCATCTTTCAAACATTTGGTGGCATGCTATTTAATCACTTCTTTTTGTTCACTCCATTACAAATAAAATAGGAAGTATATGTGCACAGGCCATTGTAGTGATTCTCTCTGTAGGATATCTTGTCAGAGCCAAAACAGTATACGAGTATGAATTTTGGAATTTTCTTTGGTTGTACAGTGTTCATATAATTGTATGTCTGGTGTATCTATTAAATGGCACGCTAACACTAAAAATACATATTTTGATGTCCTCTTTTATTTTATTTTGATTTTTAATTGTCTACTAACTCCTTGGTTCTAATTCTACAGGATACATATGGCACCATTTAGTGATGAATATCTCTATGTTGAAATTGCAAATAAGGTACTTGGATTTCATATTTCTCTTCCTACTCTAATCATGTGACGATTTTATGGACTACTTGTGTGTGGTAACATGCATCACTTTATTATACTTAACTGCATAGGTGTTATAAGGATGCACTCAGTGATCCTTTGCTGATTAAATGCAATTTCTTTTCTGTTTTTATCTACTTAATCACAGCTGATGTATTGCTATTTATTGTGTATCTTTTTTTTTGCATTGCTTATATCTATTTACTTGATATTTATTTCTAAACAAAATAATTTTGGTTCCAATAACATAATAAGACCTTATGGTTAAGTTGCCCCAGGTCTAATGCCCGGTTCCAAATTCACAAAATACAATGGTAACAGAAAAGTACCTTAATAATTCATAATTAATTGTAATAATATTATAAAATGAACTGCCTAACTTTGTATGACTACACTCATCTTGTAATAGCTCCATAAGTCACATTTATGATTCCAATTCCCAAGGCTATTTGAAAATTTAAAATCTTGTTAAGTTCAACACTGAGCGGGTTGTTCAAAGGTAAATAAGATACTAACAAATGAAACATAATAAGAGTCCAACAATGAAGCAACAAGAGTAATCATTGCATCCATACCATACTATATCTTATCACGTCTCTCTCTACATACTAATATACTCTATGCAGTAGCACACTATGTTCACAAATGTATTACACTACTTGGCACTTTTTGAAGTAATGTTTGTAAAGTTACTTTAAGACTACTCTCAATATATTACCATGTTTGATAGTTTACATCCTCCAAGGGCCATATAGAGAACAAAGTTAATACCAAGGTTTAAGAAGCAGGTCTACATCGGTGTATCATCTATTATCAGATTGATACATACCAGGTTGTACCAACATATGTTATTGGCAGTTTTATATATATATATACTGTAGTTATATACGGGACTGGTTTTTAATTATATGGTTAATACAATTATGCAATGACTGCATTTCACATACACAACATACGTATCACTTCATTTGTATACATGTAGATAATGAATGCAATGGAGGCGTAAATGATTAACAACACGAGTATGTGAGCACAAGAGAATTATTTAAATATATAAGATGGTACTATTGCCATTTGTTAGTTTAATCAAAATTTATTGCATATTTATTATCCTTATACTAGAAGCAACACATAAATTGGTCCGTATTAAATTCACATTCTACTTTTAATTATGGGTAAAGGTATAGTAATATGTTTTATTACATTCTGGTTCCTGGAACCTTGCATATGCTAATCTTACAACCATACGATGTACAAAGCTAACTCAAAATTACATTATAATTCATCATTAATTACAATAATAACCACGGAACAAGATTGATTGTGATGACTTAAATATGGTAACATAGTTTGCTAATGTGGAGAAATATACATAAGGGTGACCATTTTCATCATGGATAGCAACTACAGGAAACTTGATAAGTAAAACAAGCTCAAATAGGGGGCATAGATGTGAAATCTCATATGAACCTTAGTTTGAAAATTATATCTGCGCATCTAATTGAATAGGAAAGTGAAGCTTTTTGCTTGGTTTAAGCCTAGTCCGTAGCTTTGTCAATGCAATAATTCAGGGAATTCTAATGCCTGCATTATTGGTGTGACTATTCATGAAAAGTTTCTTTCTTTCTGCGAGAAGCTTAATCCACTGGACAGGCCTTTTTAAAGACCTACGGTATTGATCATTGACCTTTCTATAAGAGACTTTTTTGAGTTTGTTTACAAGACAGTTTCTTTAATATAGATTCTGGCACGGTCTTCAATTGACACACACACGTATATAACACAACGTTGGATAAAATTTTCATTACAAAGTATACAATCTTGATATACGTGTAACAAGCTCTAAATTATACTTGTATAGGCTTTGTTCTGGCAGCAGCATAACTACTATGGTGTTGATCTTACGCCTCTATATGGATCTGCTTTCCAGGGATATTTCTCTCAGGTTTATCTTGCTTTTCTTATGCAACACTTATTTTTAAAATTATATTTTTATCTAGGGTTTCTTCTTTTCATGGGTGTGAGGCAATTTTTGTAACGGTGTATTGGATACAAAAAATGCTTTTTAGTTGTTGGCTTGTTTCTGCCAGAGCACATATTTTTCTGCTTGGTTTTCAGTGTTGTAATATAAATGTTAGTAGCAAAAGATCAGTTTGATGATGGTGGACATCATGATAAGGTCAGTGTTGTAATATAAATATTCACCTGGGGATCTAATGAGCATGCCAACGCTCACACTAACGGCAAAAGGACTTTGACCCGAGGCAGTGCATGTCAAAAAGTAAAGACTACTATACTTAACTCGAACTAAGATCTTGCATTGGTCTAGGCTTGAACCAGGAAAGAAGAAGAAGAAACTGCTCACTGCTGGAGTAACAGAGAGCCGGAGGAAGAGAAAGATGCTGCTCATGTCCGCCACTTCAGCTTGTTCTTCTTCTCCTCTTTCTCCTCTATTTTTCACCGTGCTCGTGCTCGGCGGATGTTGCGTAAACTCCTTGTCTTTCTCTTTCTCCTTATCCTTTCTCTTTTTTCTTTTTTTTTTTTGAAAAAGGAGGAAGGAGGAAGAGGAAGTAGAGACCCATGCTCGCGCTCGTGGCTGATGCCACTTTAGCTCATTCTTCTTCTTCTCTCTTCTCCTTCACTTTTGCTTTCGCTTCCAAAGTGGACCCATGCTTGTGGCTGCACATGCGCCCATGGGTACGCCACTTTAACTCCTCTTTCTTCTCTTTTTTCTTATTCTTCTCTTCTTCTTTGCTTTATTCCGTGTACCGGACCCTACCATCATTGCTAAGCCAAGGATACCAACAAGGACAAGCCGATTGTACCATCCTATCATTGCCTGTCATTGCTAAGCCAAGGATACCAACAAAGAAGCAATTTACACCACTTCTCTTGGATCAGAAAATTTCCAATTCGGTTAAGGGGCTGCAATTACGACCTAATGTTTATAGGAAGTCAAATTCGAGGCTGCCAGGTAGTGTTCCTCAAAAGACACTATAACAAAACATTTATGAAGTCTACAAAAGGCCAAAAATTCTATGAAAGCTAAATGTGTGGTAGAGAACAAAAAACCATAAAGTTTATATTGTTCGTATGGCTGAGCAAACTGAAGAAACAAATTAAGATACTTAGGAAACACTCGTATGGCTGACACAAGGTGGAAGCATCCGCCTTATGATGAGAACCATTATGTCAAGAAGAAGAATACGAGGAAGAACTTGTAGTGATCACATCCCCTCTATTCAACTAGGTCGATCCAAGAGGTGCTATTATATCAGATCTTCAAAGGTAGCTTGAAAAGAGGAACAAAGATGCCAATATTCTATTCTTAAAACTTGAGGAGGTGCCTAATGTTTTGGCTAAAATAGAAAAGCTCATTCTACACTGAGAACAACAATCTCAACAGCGCATTGGCACCTCCACTACACAGGTGGTCATCTCACAGTCAAATCCACCATCAGATCAATCATAAGATATAGCTACTACCTTAACTAAAGAAGGGGTGCAAGAGTTGTTGATCAATTAATTAAAACAAATAAAGCCAATTGAAATAACTCTAAATTGAAGATGAGGTTAAATTGTAAGAGTTAATGTTTGAAGTATTTTTTGTTTGACTTTTGTTATTTTGTGCATTTCTTTAGTTGCGACTAAATGGTCTTCACATGTTTTATTATGTCTTATTTCTATTCTATTTTACTAAAAGGACTTTTGTTTTTTCTCCTTTCATTAAACAGCCTGTGGTTGATGCCTTTGATCCGAGATTACTTGTTTCTCCTCCTGCCATCCACACACTAGATTTCTCTTGTATGAAGGTAGAGATTTGCCATTGATTTATATACATAACCATTTTCTTGGCAAATTTATTAATATTTGGTTGTTTAGGAGGAGGAGCTCTATGAAATTGATATTCCTCTAAATTTTGTATCTTCTTTTGGCACACGGATACATGGCCTGGCTTGCTGGTTTGATGTCTTGTTCAATGGGAGGTAAATCATACGCATGCTTGTGTGCTGGTGTTATTTAAAGTAGAGTTTTCTCCTCAAAATTTCTTCCCGGACAATGACATTATTCAGCACTATTTTTTTTCTGCTCACTTTTCATGATTATTGCATTCAAAGAGTCTCAGACCAAGTCAGCTGATTGGATGGCAGTTCTCTTTGTTGGAAATGATGTTTTTATTCTCTCCTCCTCCTTTCTCTTCTTTTTTTCTGGGAAAATATCTAAAAGAGTGCATGGTATATTATTTTTGTATATGTCTCTTGGTAGGTAAGTGGATTCCTTGTATTATGGTATTATTATTTGAATAGAAAAGGTTCATTTGATTATCGCTTCGATTGGATAGCTACTACCATGAATGCTTTGATTGGATAGTTACTACTTACTACTGTGTGTTACCTGCTCATTTGGCAGGTTGGCCTAGGTTTTCCTTAAGAACTAGGTGAGGGTACTTTACTTATATAGTATTTTTTCACTTTCCCAAGATGCATCAACTGGAGATGAGCCATTCCCATGAATCAGTAACTTTTGACGTCCTTGTTGGGTGGGGCTAGCCATGCAAAAGTTGTTTCGGTGTTGCTTCTACATCCATTAGACTAAAAAAGATGCACCTTATGGCCTTGTTGGTCATACTCCATGCTCTCATTGTTGGAATTCCATAATTTGTTGTTGGGTTCTCAAGCACTTGATGCTCGGTAGTTGGTATGAGAACCTGAAGCTTATTTAAGGGATTATGTGGAGTTTGATCATAATCTTCTCTCCCCCTATAGTTGAATGGAAGAGCATGTGTGAATGATCTAAACTATCTAAAGCCATTCTCCATTGTGATAAGTAAAGAAATACTGTTGGTGTGGGAATCTATATTGTTCGCTAATCACACTACTAAGCTAATGCTCAACTAGTTGTGCCCGACTTGAGTCTAGATTTGATGGTAGCTAAAATTGCATGGTGTGCAACTATTGCACTTTGATGGGCATGAGGAGATGCTGGGTGAGAACTTGAATTTGTTAGAACCAAAGAGCATACCCTGTCATTGTAGATTATGTTTTGAATAGGAATTATTTGCTTAAGTGGTTGGTTGTAAATTTTTCATAGCAGTTGAAACAAAATCCCTGGCCCTATGTTCAGCTATATGAATTGAGGACAGGCAACAAATGGTTACAATCACCATAGCTTTGGAGATCATTCTAGTTAACCAAACAATTTGGCGATTCGTATGGTTCTAGCTAATTTTGTTTTGAAGTGTACCTTCACTCAAGGTTTATAAAATCAGTCAGGGTGGTATATATGTATGTATGTATTTGATAAAACCAACTGGTACTAGTCGATAATTATCGTTCTAGACTAGTTTTTTAAATCTTGACTTCACTTTTGCTTGCAAGTTTGGTTATGAATAATCGCCAGCGAGTTGTAGTGCAGGCTAATAACCTCTCAAACTCTTGTTGGTAGGTGCATGGGTTACATATGCAACTCCTGGTGCATGAGTTATTTAAAGATTGTATATGTATAGGTTTGATGATTTGAAAGGCTCGTTAATGGTTCAGTCTCTGATCTGCTAGCGTACCAAACCACCAATAACATTTAAAATAAATGTTTCTGAAATCTTCTATTACCACTGAAGAAACGTAAAGTATAGATTTCTTGGCTCCAAATATTTCTCTTTAATTGTCTTATACTCATAGTTATAATGCAGGCCTAACTTTAATGGGTTCACCAGTTTTTCTGATTATGTGGTAATGGAAAAGAAACATACATGATAAATTCTCTTTAGTAATTCTCTCAAATCAAAGGATGGTATAAAAAAAGATGCTTTAAACTAGTTGTTTTTCTTGCTCGGTTTTTACAAATGATATTAGTTGGTGTTACGCACGCCATACAGAATAGATACCAAACACCAATTCAGCCACTAAATAACCCATCGAACCTTTATGGATAAACCTTTTTATGTCATGATGATTTTCCTTTTCCTTTGTCTTGTGCAGGTATCCATAGTTTTTGCTAAAACCTGATTTTGTTTTAGTAAACTTTTTCCTTACAATTAGCTGATGGTTTTAGGTACTAAGCCGTAAAGTGTATACCAGATTGAGATGTGAGATGTGATTACTATCAGTATTGTATGTTGGTACTATCAGTACCAGTACATTTATATATGTCAATATATTTGGTACATACCGGTTCAATATTGCACTATATACCTGTATTGATCGAGATTGTAAATCCTGGCTATTAGCTTCCAAGCTGATCAAACTTCAGTTTTTTTTTGCTCTATTTATTTATATTGGTAAGAACAAGCTAGAACCAATTGACTTTATCAGTCTTGATTGGTTATGACTAAATTTTAACAAATTTACTGCCTTAGAAGAAGAGAGCCGAGAGAGGCTCCAACTTTACTAACTTTAATTTGCTCTCTTCTGTTTGCTAGGACTTGCTCCATCGTTTTTCTCTCTTTCTTATAACTATCAAGTTTGTTACGTTATGAACATTTATAAACATTCTAAACATTTCCAAATTTACCTACCCTCTTGCATTTCTAAACATTCTGAAAGAAAATCCACTGAGCAATTCTTATGTTACGAACCTTTGGATTGTGTTCTTCCGTTTTATGTAAAGTGGGAGAGAATATAAGGTCAGTTGCACTATTATGTTTCAACCCATGTTTCAAAATTCGAACCAGCCCTTTTTTTGGTTCCAGTGCCGCTACTGGTATAAATAACTCTCTCTCTCTATATATATATATATATACCACCGGTACGGTATAATACATTTGGTTTCAACCAACAAATTAGAATTCATATTCAACCATCTTTTATTCTTGGTTAGGCTAGGAATTGATCTATATTTTCTTCTATTTAAGTCTGGTCAGTTCGATTGCGCTAGATTTTAGCTCAAGGACCTAAATCCGGACCCAAGAACTGAATTGTTGGGAAAAACTGAAAAATGAAACCAGACGCAGGAAAACCTTTTCCAGATTGGATCCTTCAGATGGCTTTCTTTGACACCTGTAAATATTCCGTAGTAAGATCTATGAAACTACATGAACTGTTTTAGTATGTATCCAACTTACTGTATGCTTCTGTAGCATATTATCTAAATCAGCAGTATTTCAAATTGAAAGAGTTTTAATTTCATCTCGTAGTCTCTAGAAAACATGTCATTTTGCATTATTGTATATGCTTGCTTATGTAAATTATCTAAACGTATCATGCAGCTCCGTTCAAAGATGGCTTACCACAGCACCAGGGGCTCCTACAACTCATTGGTATCAGCTGCGATGTGTCCTTGCTCAACCAATATATGTAATGGCTGGACAGGAGATAACTGGGCGCCTTCACATGGTATCTCATAGTGCTCAAAGCTATACAATTTACTTGACTATGTCAGGTAGGTCAATGTGCATGATTATTGGCTTCTTTGTACACGTATCCTTGTTACTTCGTTCTGGAAACTCTGACATCATTTTTGTCAACTTTCAAAAAGCTAAAATGTGGGGGCCTGGTGCCGATCAAGGTGGAATACTACACACATCTTCGTGTCAACTTGATCTTAAAGAACCGTACTATCGATTGTCTCAACCACAGCCCTACGTACAACAAGATCAGCAGTCGCACCAACAGCTTCTGCAGTCACAGGTAATTTATTTCCTTACAGGCATCACGAGCTATTTAAAAAGAATCACCAGCTTTATTGCTATGAAGGGCAAGATTTTGAAGCAGCAGTTTTATCATATGATGCGTTTTGTCCTTTCAATTGGTCTTGAATGAACCTGACACAAGGATGGTTTATGACTTCTTTTTTGTCTGAACAGGAACTTTCACCACAAATTCAGGACGGGCAAAATCCCGGGTTAACAGTTATTCCATCACCGATCTCCGAGTCATTGGATCTATAGAACAGCATAGCTTTTGTGCTGCACAGGTTTGTAAAATGATGACTAGTTTTCTACCATGTACTTGTTGCGTTAACACCCAACAACGGAGTGTGTACATTTAGTGAGTTCACCACCGAGACAAACGATGAGCGATTCTACCATTGTGCATCTGCGGAAATCATCTAAAAATGTGTTTATTTCTTGTGAACAGATACATGTTTTATTGGTAATGTGATGTGTACCATCTCTTTTTTTTTTTCCCAAAAGTATACATATTATTGAAGCTTATTAAGTTACAGCACCAGAGTTTACAAGATTGGCCAGTTCTAATGGCTAATTTTTAGTCTAAACATTTATAGTTCTATGCCTCTTTGTATAACCTGCTAGCTAGTTGGTAGGTTGATTTGCATTTTTACTAGTGTACATAATTGTATATTTGTTTCCAGCTAGTAGAAATTTAATTTCTCTTACAGTTTGTTTCCATAAAAGGATGTAAAAGTAGAGGTAACGGATGTATAATCCACTAGGAACAGAAACCTAACCCATAGGGAGGGATTCATATGTCCAAAGACCGGAACGAGCAGGGGCCTTGCGTGTCTAGAACCACGATGGGGGAGGGGAGAGGTGTATAACGGCGATGGGGGCGGGGGCAGGGGCAGGGGCCTCAGGGAGCAGGTGTCTTTGGGTTGGGTCACCGAGCAGCTTCGTCCGGTGGCCCCGGGATGGGTCTCTAGACTCAAACGTCCTGAGCGCGAAGGGGGGGGGGGGGGGGGGGGGGTTGGAGCTGCGACGGGGGATGGACGAACTGCTCTGTCTAGCTCATCGAACTGCTCTGTCCGACAGGGGGAAGGATGAGCTCGAGGTCACCAAGATGGCCGGCGAAGATGAGGGCGAGCTCCATCTCCGAGCACAAGGATGAGGGCGAGCGCGACGACGCGCATCAGGAGCGCAACTCTCTATTCTTTGCCCTCCATCTCTGTCTCCGAGCACGAAGATGAGGGCGAGCGCGGCGACGCGGATCAGGAGCACAACTCTCTCTTCTCTGCCCTCCATCTCCATCTCCAAGCACGAAGATGAGGGCTAGTGCGGCGACGTGGATCAGGAGTTCCTGATGCTTGGTCTTGAGCGTGGACGGGAGGGAGTGGGCAGAGCTCGCCTGGAGGGCGATCGGCTGGCGGCGGCAAGGAGAGCGAGCGGCCGGTGACTGCAGAGGAGGGCGAGCAGTTTGCGCGGACGCGAGGAGGAAAGTGGCTAAAGCGTCCGTTCGCTTTTTCTCTCGATTTTGAGGGATGACCAAACGAGAGATGAAATTACTTTTTAGCACCTTCAATTATCCTCACCTTTACTCATTCTTTCATGGAAACAAAGGATAAATTACTAATCCTATCCATCCCTCCATCCAACCTTTCAAGGAAACAATATGTTAAGATTTCTTGAGAAAATTTGCATGTGCATATCTCATTGCACTGTGAATGGCTACAAGCTCAGGCATAAGAACTGAGGAACAAATGTGATGGGTAGCCGTTGCTACAAGTGGCACTCTATTTGAGTTACGTGCTCTGTAGCCAATTCTAGCTTCTTGATCTTTTCTATTTCAAGCCCTATTAGTGTTGAATTTTATCTAGCTAATATTTGTCTTTTTCTAAACATAGATATTCTCTTGATTGGTGTATTTTGATTTAACTGGGAATGTTGTTTGCATCAACTTGTATTCTGCAATTGCTTCTCTACTAATCGAGTTGGATTTGGTTGAGCCGCTTTAAACAATATTTCATTCATGGCCTTCCAAACCTGCCAGCAAGTTATCAAAATTAGAGCAAATTAGACCCTTGAGATGTGAATCTTTATCTTGCAAAAGTGTTAATCATGCACCATCAACATCAAAATATTAAGTCCTGGTTTGATGTGTGTGAATTTGCCAAACTTGTTTAATGAAATTATAATTGTGAAAGAAAACTATGGGTTAAAATTTTTACGCCAAAAAATGGCCTTCTTAACCCTAGTCACCACAACATTCATAAAAGAGCTAGTCTTAGTTAGAATGACATTGTTAAAGACCTTGACATTATAAGACCTTATCTTAATGCTAGCAAGACATGAGAGATGTCTCACCTAGCACCTAGGATGATGTTAGTTAGACTTGGATGGAGGGATCAAATGGGTTGTCCTTGACAAAAGCTATTTACTATACCCTCCTCAAGGAAAATTTTTCAATCATCATATTGGAGTAGGTGGAAGGTTCTCTAGCAACTCAAGACTTTTCTAAGAATCAAATTTATATACGAAAGACTCCCTATTTTGGACAGGCTTAATAAAATGGGTCTTAGATCTTACAAGAACTATATCCTTTATAACACAGGGGAGAAAACTATTACACATCTCTTTCATCATGTGTATTATCTTGCCTTGAGTATGTGCTCCCTCAAAGTAATTTAATTTATGTCCTTTGAATGCGACTATCTGGGTGTGGTCACGACCTAAAGTTTTGCTACTGTTTGTATGTTTTCCAGACAACTAAGAGACGCTTTTTTTCTGTACTAAGCGGTATAATATTTTTTTATTGTTTCTCGTGAATTAACAAAGCATAATGAATATTTTAAGACAAAAACCCCCGTTTGTTGTTAAGAATATTTGGCAGGCCCTCTACGTCTCCCCAGGTGACGTGCACACATGTATTGGACGATATAGGGCTGGTTTGGGACTGCTGGCCGCCTGCTTTTGCGGGTGCAGCCAGCAGAAGGAGATAGAATTTGATGGTTTGGGGCTGATTCGTTGGGCGCACCAGTGAAAAAATTGCTGGCCCGTAGAAGCAGCAAATAGACAGCTTCTCAGGGAATCAGGTCCATCGACAGAACATCCCCTACTGCCGAACGTGCTCCAGTCGATCATCCGCCACTTCTGCCTCTCCCGCTCGTCCGTGATTGGTCGCTCGTCCGTCGCCTCTGCTGACCATCCACCGTCAACATCGAGCATCCGTTGTCGGTGCTTCTTCGGCATCAGATTTGATGCTAGATCTACTGCCCCCCGCTGCTCGTCGACTAGGCTCAGCCACCTCCATTGCTCTTCGACCATCATCGCAGCCTTCGTTGCTCGTCGACCTGGCTCAACCGCCTCTGCCGGAGCACAGCTCCTCTTCCTCCTCCTTTAATCTCAATACGAAAACAGCAGGCGGAAGTCAGGATGGGTGTGTGCTTGGTCTTCTTCCTCTGCGGCGTGGAGGAGAAGGTTTTGAGGTCGAAGAAGGCGCCCGAGGAACTGCCCCTGCTGCGGTGCTCGTCCAGATCCTTGCATTCAAGAACTCGAGCTTCTGCCTTCACTCTCCTTATTAGAATTATCTCCTGGAATGGTTGGTGAAGCCTGTGGGATATTGGGTATCAATGTAGTGTGCCCATTTTCTATTGAACTCTTGTCATTTTTGTGATTCCTCATGTCTCTTCTTTCAGGCAGAACTTGGCTTGGCTTGATATGTGGTTCTTCAATATATACATGCAGTTCTCTTTTATCTTCTAGCTCCTCATTTGAGGTGTGTGGTGAAATTGTTGGCTGGTTTGCTTCTGATCTTTCTTCTTTAATTCCTTCATCTATTTTCCCTAATTGATGGTTGCTAGGACTTGCATCTTTTGCGATTGCTAAATCTTTGGTCATCTGAAATTGCACTAACTATAGGGATGAGGCTTTCTGTTTTACCTTCCTAGTGCTCTGCAGATTTGTTTCTTGCCTCTGTCAACTGATAGTCAGGTTCCACTTGTTTTGGAACTTGGGATTCCTGGGGCTAGATTTCTTCCTGATGAGCGGAGGACTTGAGTTTTGTACTCTCATTATTGTCAACATTTTCAGCTGGCAAAGCTGAAGAACTTTGAAAAACATCCTCGACTAAGAGAGAAGTTTCTTTCTAGGTTGGCTGGCCATGAATGCTTTGATGTTTCCGCAGTTCAAGGTAATTGGAGAGAGTCCACAAGGACATGGGGAAGGGCGAGATGCATGGCTCCTGTTTCTGGTGATGATATATTATATAGAAGTAGTTGATCCGAAGAACCATGCAACAAGTTTTGTATCCAATTCTTTACTATTAGCTGGGTAGTTTGTTCCCTTGCTAAGGTAAGCATATCCAAGTAGCTACGTAGAAGAATTCTTCTGGGAAGTGTAGAATGTCTTTAGGGCCTTACCTTCCACCTGGTATAATCCAAGTACGTCTTAACAGAATTCTCAATTTGTAATAACGTTTAACAATCCAATTTTTTTTTTATGTGTTTTCTCAATTCTGCTAACCAGCAACAGCAGTTTTCCAAACAGCTTTCTACTTTTCTAGCTAGTTACTTTTCAACCAGCAATTCTTCAGCCAGTAGCTAGCAGAAGCAGAATCAGCCTCAAACTGGCCCATAGTACCCCTGCGAGCCTCAGCATATGGGCGTATGTGCAAGGCACATTCTAAGAGCTTAAACTATTTCTTTTAGATTGTAGTGTTTTAACCTTGGTTAATACGAGAATACATGACCTAAGTTAAACCACCCTCCTATAGTAGCCAAGTTCAAGTCAAGCTAGTCATTGCCGAATAACCTTAAGTTAAACATCCTACCATAATAATTCCTTGGTATATTGACAATTCGGTAATAATTCCGTAGTGTCAGGCTTGGTTCAGGCCGGTTCAGCCCAAAGCCCACGGGGCCAAAAGGAGGCCCAAGCCCAATCAACAAATACAAGGGCGGAGCCTGGATTTGGGGGAGAAGCACACAGTCAACATCGCACACAGCTTCCGATTTTGACCCGTGCGCGTCTCCTTCCCCTGCTTCTTCGGACGTAGCGTCGGCGTTGACTGCGTCGCTGAGCAAAGCGGACGCTGCTTCCCTGCGAGACTCGGATGTGGCGTTGACGTGCGGCAGAGGACATCGTCTCCAGCAGAGGAAGCGGACCGGCAGCTAGAGAAGCTTGCGGACGACGCAAGGGATTAGAGGCGACGAGGTCATCGGCGGAAGACCCGGACGCAAGCTCGAAATAGGGCGGTGGATGCCCTAAGTCGGGAGAGGTGACCCTGGCAGAGGCGGGGGCCTCTTCTCTAAGAAGAGCGAACGGAGACGAGCAAGCGGGACGATCACCACACAGAGCTCAGCGAGGGAGAGCTGTGAGTGAGGAAGGGAACTTCTATGAGGAGTGCGAGAGAATTGTAACCGGCACCTGAGGAGGCGACCGGCGAGGGAGGGGAGTGGGTGATGGCGGCGGGGGTCGCCGGAGAAAGGTTTTGTAGCTTCCATCAGAGTAATAAAGCTTTCCTTTCTTCAATCCGCTTCCCCTATTTCTGGTATTCACGGTGACGACGCTATGACAGTAGGCGGCTGTCCGGCGCAGCGGTGAAAATATAAGGGCACGGCGGCGGACGAAACGCAGGCGGCGTTCGACCACCGCTGCGTGCAAACGAAACCGGCTGACGCCTCGTCGAGACGAGGGAGATGGCGAGCGAAAGACGCGTTCCAATTTTGACTTGGTCAAAATCAAAACCGATGAGCAAATTTGATTTCGGCGATTTCGAAATCGGAGCGTGACGACAGCGCGACGTCACCATAGTGGAGATTGGAGCGGCGAATTTGATTTGGCGCAGTTGACAAGCGGCTAACGTTAGCGGAGCGGTAAAATCACGAGCGGCTGTCAAAATTAAGAGTTGACTGAGAGGTAATCTAATTTAGGGTTTCAATTCGGTTTTTCCTAATTAGGGTTAGGGTTTTCCGGATTTCTTCGTGCGACTTGTAATTTGGGGATAAAATTTATACGGGGAAGTTAGGGTTTCTGATTCGAGAGAGATTTTGGCTGGAAACCTTAGAGAGTTCACGCTCCGGTGTTCCGCCGGACGACCCTAAGACATCGGTTAAGCACCAGTTTAGGGCTGATCCGACCGGGGCATGACAAAGGTATCAGAGCAAAAGATTCAGCCAAGATGGTGAATCAAGGAGATCGGATAGCACGGATCGAGCAGCTGCTCGGTTTGACGGGGAACAATGAGAATGTGGTGGTTCCTCAGGTGGAGAATCTCCATCGCATGGTGGAGGAACAAAGATTACAAATTGCTGCCCTTCAACAAACTTTGGCTAGAGTGGCTGAGGCTCAGCAAAATTTTGAAGGGATGGCAGGGCTCCAGGAGCAAGTAGCAGGCTTGCAAGCACAGGTAGCAACCCTGACGACACAACTAACCAAGGTGGAGAATCTCCATCGCATGGTGGAGGAACAAAGATTACAAATTGCTGCCCTTCAACAAACTTTGGCTAGAATGGCTGAGGCTCAGCAAAATTTTGAAGGGACGGCAGCGCTCCAGGAGCAAGTAGCAGGCTTGCAAGCACAGGTAGCAACCCTGACGACACAACTAACCAACATTGTTGCAGCCCAACAACAGGTGTTGGCAGATCTTGCAGTGATGCACATGACATTAGCATAGGCACAAGGCGGTGCACCTGCTACAGCCATGATGGAGTACGGAGCTGCTAGAGGGAAAGTTCGTATCCCAGAACCTGCGATGTTTAGGGGAGCCTGATCATCCAAAGAGTTGGGTAACTTTCTTTGGGATATGGAACAATATTTTGTGGCTAACCATATTACAGATCAAGAAAAAGTGAGGATGTGTACAACATATCTCTAACATGATGCGAAGCTTTGGTGGAGGACCAAAGTTGATTCAATAGCAGAAGGAGCTGATTGGACGTGGGAAGTGTTCCGAGAGGAACTACAGCAGCAGTTCCTTCCCGGGAAGTCGGTGGATCAGGCACGAGACGCGGTGGTTCGGCTGAGGCACACTGGGTCGATCCAGGAGTATGTCAGGGCATTCTCTGCACTGATGTTGGAGCTACTAGAGATGGCGGAGGGGGACCGGAGGTACTTCTTCCTCCGAAACCTTCAACCCTGGGCGGGGGCTGAAGTCCGACGACATACGCCACCAGACTGGAGGATGGCTGCGACGATCGCCGAGTCTCTCGTAGATTAGAGAGCTTCGGGGACGACTTCTTCGAGAGCATCCAGGTCACCCCCGAAGCGTCGCTCTCCATCAAGAACGAGAGCCCCAGAGAGAGAGAGAGAGACTCTCTCCCCGGCGAGGCAGAGGTCCGCCGGCACGACATGAGCAGAACCAACTTGCAGATAGAGTGCAGGATCAACCGAGACCGATCAGTTACTTTTTATGCAGTGGTCCTCATCGGATGTATAACTGTCCAGCACGAGGGTGGATTGCTGCGTTGGTGCAAGAACCAGCCAAGGAGGCTGAAATCCACACCGAGGAGTGTTGAACCACACATTCTCACCTACAAAATAATATCAATATAGTTCTGAGTTGCAACAATATCCAAGAATTAGATCCGCATACTCACAACTGGTTTCACCATTTTGGAAGGACTGACACTGCATCAGTGCTCCGTGAAGCCATCGAATATATCAAGTTTTTACATGATCAAGTCCGTGCTTCAAATGCTCCCTATCTGAAGGCTGGCCAATAGATGCAGCAAATCAAAGGATTGGATAAATTGAAGGATTGCGAAGGGCAAGAGCGGAACCTGAAAAGCCGGGGGGCTGTGTCTGGTTCCGATCTCGAGCACGTTTGCAGTTGCCAACGACATCCCTACTGATTTACGGACTCTAACTTTTATGGATACTTTTAGGTAGGCAAAATGGGAGGCCTTTGCCGAAAGGAACAATAACTAAAATATCCTCAGCCTACCTAATAATATTGCCAAGCAACAGCGGAAGTCACAAAGTCGAGCACTGAGTTTAAAGGAACGAAATTGCTTTAAGGCTCCTTATTTTATGTAGAGTCAATCCAGCTGCGGCAGGAAATGTCTGATGCGCCAAAGAATGGTAGGAATCCAACAATTCCATCAAACAAACGTTCCGAAGGACTCACCGAAAATAAGACGGGAAATGTTCAAAAATCATCCGTCTTGAATGGATTAGGGGCATATTGCCCTTCTCATTAATATATCAAATAAGGGGCGACACTCAAAAAGGGGCAAAGAACATTTTGAAACATGGCAACAACGAGTGGAGTCCTTCTCCCCTCATTTATAAGTAAATCCCGGTGGAGTCAAATATTTACTGGTAAACGATAACGCGGTACTGACAGTTTGTGGCAAGACAAACATATACGGAATCTCAGAAAGCTCGCTCACATTTAACAATCAATGAACTGCATACAGTTTTCCTATAGCACAATAAAAAGGACATCAAGAGGATCCCTTGAATTTCTTTGCAATGCCAGGAAAGTATTGCCCTTGGTGGAAAACCTGCTCCAACTCCTCCACAGAAGGCAGGCGTGAGCCATCCCCAGCATACGTGCCTGCACCATGCGGACTGTCACCCTTAGCCCTTTCCATATCAAACATTTTAGCTCCAAAGGTGTAGCCGATTGGCACAAAGATCATTCCGAGGTGGGCCAGCTGAGTTATGACTGTTAGAATGCACCAAAGGCAAAGAGATGGAAGCCAAGTTATACTTAATTGCCAAACTGCAGCAAAAGCAAAGAGATAATCAATAAAATATGGTCCAGTTCCAGGTGATGAACCTGTTGAACCACACATTCTCAAACGCCAAACTCCTAATATACGACAAGGGCTAACAGGCGGTAAAAAAATCTGTATGCAAAAGAAAAAAAATTTTCGAGTCCCAAAGCAGCCCTCAGTAAGGAAGCTATCAAAAGAGAGGAAAAAAGGGGGGAAGTGATCGCAGCAGCAAGTGTTTCAAAAAGGAGAACAAAATGGCGGTCGCACGAAACAAAGAAGTAGGAAATAAATGGTAAGTAAGGAGTGACCAGGGCTGGCATGAAAAAGAGAGCTGACGGCAGTATGAAAAAGGGAAGAAGAATAAGGAAAGTGGGAAAGAGCATGAATAAAACAAAAAGAAGACAAAAGAAGACAGCTGTGAGAGCCTGGGCTGAAAACCTTATAAAGGGAGGATCGCAACACAGCGACGGGGGAGTTTTTTTTTGGACATCGCAAGAAAAATCGAAAAAAGAGCAAGAGAAGAAGGGAGAGCACAGGGGTGGAAGAAGGTAAGGAAAAGAAAGAGGTTTTCTCTGTTTGTTTCCTTAGGCCTCATGGTTGCATTAAGCAACCTGGCATCACAAAAGCACACACACCATTTTTTTTCTTTCTTTCTTCCTTGGATCGCTCGAATTTTCTTAGGCTTCATGGTTGCATTAAGCAACCTGGCATCACAAAGACCACACACGTACCATTTTTTTTCGTTTTTTTACTTCCTCAATCTCTAAGCACGCTGAATACTCTGTGTTACACACTGAGTAAAAAAGGAGAGTAAAAAAAAAGAAGGAAAATGAAAGATGGGTAGTGAAGGTGTGCGGATCAAAAAAAAACTAAAGGGAGGGGATGCGCTGTGCTGGTAAGGAGGACTGAAAATAGAAAGGAAGGGGAGATGCCGGATTTTTTTTTTTAAAGAGAGAGGAGGATGAAGATCTGGCGCTGAAATCACGCAAAAAAAAGAGGGGGAAGAAGATAAAAAAAAAATAGAAAGAATAAACAGATAAAAGAAAACGAAAGACAGAAGAATCCGTAGGCGGAAAAGGATACGAGCAAAAAATAAAGAGTACCTGTTTAGGCTACCTTCTCGTCTCCTTCAAAGTCGGGTATCAAACCGGGCAACACAAAAAGTCCCTCTATTCGAGCCCCTTGATGCAAACATCGCCGGAGCTTCTAACTCAGATTAAAACAAGAAACTGAGTTAAGGGAGATAAACAATAGAGAGAGATATTGATCACTTAGCCCAATCTGCTGATCTGAGATTAATGGGTTCAGATCGTCGAGGAGAAATGAGTACTCGCCTAAAAAAAAAAAAAAACACGGAACTTACAAAAGATGTAACGTGAATGAAAGAAACGGGAGAGGATTTCTATACCACCAACTTCGAGCCTGGACACTAAACCAGTCGCTAAGAACCTAAACTCCAATTAGCATTTTAAGCGGCAGAATGAAGCGACGCAGGTCAAATTCAACCCAGATCCTGATCCGGGACTCAGAAAGACCCGATACCGTTAGGGCCCGATCCAATAAGGGTCAGGCTGCTCACTGCAGTCGAGAGGAATTTAGTTGGCCAACGAGCTTCAAAATCAAAACTGGGCTTCGAAATCAAAAATTGACGCGCATCAAGATTCTGAAGTTATCGAACACGATCCTAAGTTATCAGTTAAAAGTCAGAGTGGTCAGCAGCAAAGAATGCTAATCAATTTCAAGAACTTCAGAGAAAATGAAGTAGCCAAGAACGTGAAGAGGAAAAGAAGAAGCAAACGGAAAAGCGGACAAAATCCAATCAGGGAATCCGTTAAAAAGGGGAGAAGAAAATCAAATCGGGAGAATCTATGGACCAGAAAACATGCGAAGAATAAATAGGGCAAATACCTGTTTAAAGCTTGTACTGCTTTCTTCAATCTCCTTCGGAGCTAAGCGCCAAGCCGAGTACAACATTCTCCTATTTTTGAACCGAAGTTTGGGACCCTCCACTGGAAGCTTAGCAGAACCATATCCATCGGCTTTCGTCGCCTCCCAACAGAGGCCATCGCCTCGCCCTTTCGAACCAGCACTCCCCGCTTGTATTTCCTACGAGTAGTTCAGGACCGCCGCAACTTCATCAGCCCTCACCGTCTCCCAGCAAGGGTCGCCGCCGTCGTCGATCTCTAGGGTTTCGTTCAGCAAACCTCTAGGCTGTCGCCGCCGAGATGGGTTTACTCGAGTTTCGTCCGCCAACTAAAAACGATGAAGCGGATCCTCTCGCCGGCTGAGTAGTCAATAGGGATAACTTTACCCTTTGACCAAACGTTATTGATCATGCCTCCTCAAACGTTGGCCTAATGACGGGATTAAATTAGCGACGGGATTGAGGCCTTAGAATTAATGACGAATAGAATCAATGACGAAACTGCATGATATCCCTGATCCCTTCATATGACCATTCAGAGTTATTTCCAATTTGTGGCTACTGTCCAAAGAGGTTGTCAAATTTCATCCGCCGGTCGAAGCGGTCAAGTAAACTTTACTCTACGACCAAGAATCATAAAGCGGGCCCGGGCCTCATTCAGTCGATTGCCGCAATAAGATGAGGAAGAAAAGATAAATAAATATCTAAATTATCCGACAACCCTACAAGATAAATTTCCAAATCAATTATCCACCACGCCGCAAGGCCGGATAAATTTTCCAAATCAATTATCCACCACGCCGCAAGGCCGGATAAATTTTCCAAGTCAAATTATCCAACACGCCGCGAGGCCGGATAAATCTCCAAGTCAAATTATCCAACACGCCGCGAGGCTGGATAAATCTCCAAGTCGAATTATCCAATACGCTCGAAGGCCGGATAAATTCCAAGTCAAATTATCCAACACGCCGCGAGGCCGGATAAATCTCCAAGTCAAATTATCCAACACGCCGTAAGGCCGGATAATTACCAAATCCAAATTACTCAACGTGCCGTGAGGCCGAGTAATTCCCTTCAAAATTCGAACTACCCAACACGCTGTCAAGGCCGGACAAATTCCCAAATCAAATTATCCATCATGCCGCGAGGCCGGATAAATTCCAAACCAAATTATCCAATACGCCGCGAGGCCGGATAAATTTTCAAATCAAATTATCCATCACGCCGTAAGGCCGGATAAACTCCAAATCCAAATTATCCAACACGCCGCAAGGCCGGACAAAATTTCAAGTCAAATCATCCAACGCGCCATCAAGGCCGGGTGACTTTTCCAGTCTAATATCCAATGCGCCTTAATGTATTATGATGGAATATCGTTTGGGAGGTGCGTACGTCGATGTTTACCATCGGGGCGTAGCTCCTCGATATAACGTTGTACTGCCTGGGCCGGATATTACCCGACACGCCATTACAAGGCTAAAGTCCGATGAACACAAACTGCCCATCTTGATGAATACTCTTCTCCTCTTATCATGTCGAAATATGTATCACGTCAAGTTAAATTTATGGATGAAATTTATAAGTGACATCATCTGATTATCGCTCTTATCTTGTTGCGTATTATAGATCTCTTAATCAAAGGTTCCCTATTTTAGGGGTAATTAACGATGAACGCTTGCGCTCATCGGAAGTCAGAACCCGCTAAACAAAAAGCCTTATTAATTTAAGGTGGATTTGAAACGGTCACAATACATTCCCAATGTAGCAATTTTGACCCTACAAATTCTGGCACGCCCGGTGGGACTGGCTTCTCCTTTCATCTTCGAGATCTATATTACGCAACACCAAATTCCATGCCCTTGTTCTTACACTTCTCTTGTTCTACGCAGCAATGGCAAAGAAGTTGAACATCTTTGTTGAGGATGCATCGATCATCATGCATGGTGTCCAATTTGGCTCCATTTCGGAGGAAGACGTCGAGTTCATCTACCTACCCTTCATGGACTCCGAGAACATTAAAAGAAAGGATACTCCGGTCATCAAGAGTAAGACCTCCTTAAAGAAGAAGAAGACTACCACAAAAGAGAGAGAGCCATCATTCACTGACAATGGGGGCATGTTCGACGAAAAGGAGGAGGAACCGTCTTTCACCGTTAACGGGGGCAAGATCCACCAGACTATAGTCTCGAACCCTGAGAAGACAAGGAAACAGGAACGACAAGCCTTAAGGAAGAAGGAGGCTAGGCTTTACAAACAAGGTCGCTTAATCCCTGTGAAGCATAACCATTCCGTTGCTAAAACAGAAACTGCCTTAACAAACAAATTTGCACCACTTCTGTCAGTTACGAGAAACTCTAACCTGATAGAGGGGTTGCGGCTGCAAACCCACGTACAGGCCAAGTCACACCCAAAGCCCAGAAATATCACTACTCAAAAGACAATATTTCAAGGGATTTATGAGGCATACAAGAGGGCTCAGAGGAACACGAAAAGAAAGGAAAGACGTTCCAAGATCAGCCATAAGGAAACAGAGGGTCATATAATCCACACAGTGCGGATGGTGGAACATGCACGAGAGACCGGCTCTAATTCAGAGGAGGATACCCTTCGTGTGATGACAAGGAAAGCCAAGGGTAAAAAGTTGGCCTCTATCGTAATCCAGGAGTCTGTTCAACGGTACGAACTAGGAGCGACCCCTCTACACCAAGAGACTTTCGAAGAGGAAGAAGAAGAGGAAGAAGAACCCGTCATGACCACTAATCATGACCGTAGAGATGAAGCTATCGCCGACCTCAAGAGGCAACTCAAAAAGAGGGATAACGACATGAGCATCCTCATGGCGAAGTTTGAGGAGGTGACTAGTGCTCTTGCAAAGACGCAAGAGATGATGTTGCGCCAAGAACAATCATCGCGGGAACAAAATAACGCTCCGGCGACATCTTCTTTACCAGCACAGTCAAATGACGAGACCATCACTTTGACTAGGAAGGAAGTACAAGAAATGGTGATGGACCAGCTGAAGCAAATGGAAGGAACCAAAATTGCCCCGCGAAGAAGACGAGGGAGACCTTACCTAGCTGTATACGATAATATCCCTTACCCCAAAGGGTACATCGTACCGCATTTTAAGATGTTTAATGGAGTAGGAAATCCTGACCAGCACTTGGCTCATTTCGTCGCGACTTGTGGAAACACTGGCGGGCAACGACGCCTTATTGCTCCGGCAATTCCCGCAAAGTCTCTCAGAGGTTGCCTTTGAGTGGTATTACTCTCTGGAGAACGAAGTCATCGGAACTTGGGCTGACATGGGGGAAGCCTTCAGAATGAAGTTTGCTTCGGTGAGCGATAAGATTACAATCGCGGACCTGGCCTATACAAAGAGGAAAAAGGATGAGACCGTCCTCAATTACATTACAAGATGGAGAAATTTGAGTATCAAATGCGAAAAGCCACTAGAGCAAACCGAAGCCATGGATTTGTTGGTCCGCAACATCGATAGCTGGATGGCCCCCTTTCTTTGCGGCAATAACATCTCGACATTTCAAGATTTGATCACCCAAGTGGCAAAGCTGGAACGAACAAACCACCAGCCTTATGTAAATACGCAGAACCCAAAATTCAGAAGGGAAGTACCAAGGAGGAATGAACCCAAAATCGCCTATACAAACGTTGCTAACAGAGGCAAAAGGGTAGAAGTTCATAATACAAACGTGCCTCGAATCGAGAGAGCGCCAACGCTCGGTGAAAGTAGCCGGGGCAAGCCATTGACCCTTGAAGAAAGAAAGAATAAAATCTATTCGTTCAAAAGAGAAAAGACGATGAAAATATTTAGGGACGCCCTAAAAAATGGTTTACAACTGCCAGAGCCGAAACGCCCCGAAGAAAGCAATAAAACTGACGATGCCAACTTTTGCCCTTACCATCGCGTACTGGGGCACACAATAGAAGACTGTTATATTTTCAAAGATTGGGTAGAGAAACAATATAAGACAGGGAAGATAACCCTATCGAAGCAGGTATTGAACGAAGCCCAAACCGAGGAGGTTGATGTCGTTCAAATTAGAATAAATCCGACGCATGTAGAAGACCAAGAGTGGAATACCGTGGTGCCGAAAAAGACACTGCGACTCCTCCGAAAATTACAACAAATACCAGGCATAGTGTGGAAAGACTCCCTGTCCCCACGGTACGTATCACCAAGACCTCGTCCACCAACAAGGGAAAGTCAAAAGAAAAAGGAAAAGAACCCTCGATCGAAGAACAAAAATAAGAAAGCAGCTTCTTTGACTAAAGCGCAAGAAAAGAGCGATCTCAAAAAATACATCGACTCGCTTGAGGAATATGTGCAAGAAATGCCTAAACCCGTAAAACTTCATCACTACATCACTGAAAAGGTGTGGGAAGAACTCCTGGAAGACGATTCAGAGGGTAAAGAGTACGAGGTGGAGTCCTGCAGGATGATATCGATGATCCCGGAGCCCTTACAAGAAGATAAAACTAACAATGTTAAAGACGTCACTACCGCAAGGATGGGTGTCTGTAATGCGATTAACCTGGGAAGTGACTCCGAAGATGAAATCTTACCTGCCTATCTATATGAGGAAGTACCTGCCGCTAAAAGCAGTAAGCAAATAAGTGAATCCTGCCAAATGAATCTTAGGAGTGGCAAGGTCATGATAGGACGTACGATAGATAAAGAAAAGGAAAAGCTCAAAGGAAAGCAAATTGAAACACAGGAAGTGGGCGACGACGCAGTACTCCCACTAAAATTATCCTCTTCGGAATATAATATATTATCACATTTGAGAAAGGTCCCCGCCCTCCTCAGCATATACGACGCCTTGATGATGTCACAAGAACTGAGAGATGTTCTTATTTACGCCATGCAAAATCCTCAAAAATTCCAAACATTCTTCGCGGAGGCTGATATAAAGGAGGCGCTGAGTACATATGCTACATCGTCCATTACTTTCAACGAGGATGACATGCTATTGGGAACGTCGCAGCATAATCGACCGCTTTATGTGACCGGGGACGTGGAAGGAATGAAGATAAGTCGAATCTTAGTCGATCCAGGGTCGTCGGTTAACCTCATAACCTTGCGGACCTTAAAAAGCCTCTCTTTAGGCGTCCATAATTTAACAACCGAAAAAGTTATTATCCAAGGATTCAATAAGAATAGCCAGAAAGCTTTAGGCTATATATGTTTACCGTTACAGCTCGACGACTTGAAGACCAAAGTTAAATTCCATGTCATCGACACTGATACCTCATACAAGGCGTTACTCGGGAGACCTTGGCTGCACGAGAATCACATAGTCCCCTCTACCTTACACCAATGCCTGAAATACCTAAGAGAAGGTAGGGAGGAGCGTATTGATGGGGATATCCAACCCTTCTCAGTGCATGAAGTTAAATACGAAGACGCGCACTATTTCATCGGATCGACGACGTGGCCGGCGAAATCGACACTACAGAGCTCGATCATCTCCAAGCTAAAGAAAACAACTCTGTCAGCATGTCCCCATTTCGGAAGTGACTCTGAGTCAGAAGCGAGTGACTGCTCAGCCTCTACATGCGACGTGGTTGAGACCCATGAAAAGGAAGGTTGGTCACAAAGACTGACGACACGACGAAACATGGCGGAATACGAGATAGGAGTATTGAGAGTTCCTCAAGGCTACCTTAAGGGTTTCACTCCCCTGAATGCATCGCAAGTCATAGAGATGAAGACTTTTATTGTCCCTAGCAAGAGGGAATGCACGAGAGGAAGGCTCTTTGTCCATAAACCAATACACTTCTATCAGTCGGATGAAATTCATCACGTCATGACAGACAAAGAGAATGACCCAGAGGCAACGCAACTCATCAAAGTCCCCCCATTTGCTTATTACCCTCCGAGCTTAAGAAATCTCGTAGAAAAGTACGGCTGCTTGAACCCTCGTTTAAAGAGTGAATTACGCCAATTTGAGAAGTTGTGGAACCCAGGTTCACGGAATATCGCATTACCAAATGGGAAGATCTCCAATACTCGGGGTTTAGGGTACACAGAACCAAGTGAAGAGGCTCTTATGTTTCACCCATATACTTGCAATATGGCGACAATAGGCGAAACATACGAAATGGAGCAAGAAAATGAAGAATTCAAAAGGGCACCGAAAGAACTGGAAGATGGGGGGCAGACCACCTGCGATGAGTTGATTGAGGTCAATCTTGGGTCAGAAGAGGATGTCAGGCCCACTTATATAAGTGCACAACTCTCTCAGCATGAAAAGGACCAGCTGGAGGCACTCCTCCACGAGTTTAGTGACTGCTTTGCGTGGACATATAAAGAGATGCCGGGCCTTAGTCCGGAGGTCGCCGTCCATAATTTGTCGATCAGTCCTGATGCTACTCCGGTAAAGCAGGCACCAAGAAGAATGAGGATAGAACTTGAAGGGCAGATCACCCTTGAAATAAAGAAATTAATCGAGGCAGGCTTTATAAGAGAGGAGAAATACGCAGACTGGATAGCAAGTATCGTCCCTGTAAAGAAGAAAAATGGGCAAATCCGGATCTGCGTAGACTTCAGAGACTTGAATAACGCATGTCCCAAAGACGATTTTCCACTCCCTGTGACAGAAGTAATGATCGACTCGGTATCAATCTTTGAAGTGTTTTCATTTATGGACGGGTCATCTGGTTACAATCAAATTAAGATGGCGCCTGAAGACGAGCGGCACACTGCGTTTCGCACGCCTATCGGCATCTTTTGTTATACTGTTATGCCGTTTGGGTTAAAGAACGCTGGGGCAACATACCAACGGGCGTTGACTAAGATCTTCGACGATTTAATCCACAAACTCGTCGAGTGCTATGTGGACGATTTGGTGGTTAAGTCACGATCTAAAGCAGAGCACTGCCAGGACTTGAGGACCGTGTTCACCCGGATCCGCGAGTACAACCTCAAAATGAACCCATTCAAATGCGCGTTTGGAGTATCATCTGGAAGATTCCTGGGTTTCGTGGTCAGACACAAGAAGATCGAAATTGATCCCGCGAAGATAAGCTCAATCAAAGACATGCCGCCCCCAAAGAATCTTAAAGAGCTTAGATCCTTTCAAGGACGACTGGCTTATATTAGGAGGTTCATTTCCAACTTATCCGGGCGAATCCACCCCTTTTCGAAACTGACAAAGAAAAATGCTCCATTCATTTGGGACAGCACATGTCAAAGCGCTTTCGAAAATATCAAAGAATATCTTTCATGCCCTCCAGTCCTCGGGGCACCCATCACTGGAAAGCCACTCATCTTATATACCACGGCATTGGAAGCATCCTTGGGGGCACTATTGGCCCAGGATAACGACGATGGAAAGGAGACCGCCTTGTATTATCTTAGCCCAATGTTCGTAGGAGCAAAACATTCCTATTCCCCAATCGAAAAACAATGTCTAGCATTGATATTCGCCATTAAAAAGCTAAGGCATTATCTTCTTGAACATGAAGTTCGTCTCATATCAAGAGTCGACCCCTTAAGATACCTGATGACAAGGCCTACCCTAACGGGACGATTGGCCAAATGGGCCATCCTACTCCAGGAATTCGACATCACATATGTGTCGCAGAAAGCAGTAAAAGGACAAGTTCTCGTCGATTTCTTAGCTGCTCATCCCATTCCGGATGACTCTCCTCTGAACTATGACTTCCCAGACGAGGAAATATTAAACACCGAAACCGACGATGGATACTGGGAACTTTACTTCGATGGGGCATCTTCGATTCAACCGGCTATCCCCCCGAATATCCCGAAAGTAAAGTCAGGGATCGGCCTGGTATTCGTCACCCCGGAAAAAGGAATATTGCATTACTCCTTAGCCCTCATTGGTCCTTGCACCAACAACGAAGCTGAGTACGAGGCTTTGATCGCCGGACTCGAGCTCGCGCTGGAGATGAAAATCGAAAGAATGCATGTGTACGGCGACTCCCAGCTCATCGTCAAACAGGTGACGGGTGAATACCAAGTCAAGAAAACGGAATTGCACAAATATCATACGAAAGCTGTGGAACTCATGGAAAAGATACCGTATGTCACTCTAACCTGCATCGCTAGGGCTGCTAATGGTAGAGCAGACGCACTGGCAAAATTTGCCAAAGAGCTAGCTGGGCCATCCATTGACCGAGTCAATATCGTGGTCAGAGATAGGAAGCTGATCGCACCGGCCGAAGAAGATCACGTTAACAAGAAAGAAATAACAGATGCTATGACAATCTCCCTCACGCAGGAATATGACTGGAGAGAGCCGTTCGTCAACTATCTCAAAAGTGGCATCCTACCCGAAGATAAGACTCAAAGAGTACAATTGAAAAAACGGGCCCTTCGGTATACATTTGTGAATGACACGCTATATCGTCGATCGTATGAACAGCTTTGGCTCAGGTGCATTGCGATGGATGAGGTCGCTCACGTATTACAGGAAGTCCATTCCGGTCTTTGCGGTGCCCAACAATCAGGACCCAAAATGTATCTTAAAATTAAGAGGCTAGGGTACTACTGGCCAAGCATGGTGCGAGACTGCATAAACTGCGCAAAGACTTGCCATTTGTGCCAAGTGCATGGAGATTTAATTCATAAGCACCCTAACCCTCTTCATCCGACGGTTTCATCATGGCCATTCGAAATATGGGGGACGGATATAGTAGGGCCAATAGAACCTCCTTCTTCTCTAGGGTATCGATTTATACTCGCGGCAACAGACTACTTTTCCAAATGGGCGGAGGCTATCCCATTAAGGGAAGTCAAGGCCACTAATGTCGCCAATTTCTTTCGCGGGAACATATTGAGTCGTTTTGGAACCCCCAGACAGATCATATCCGATAACGGCTTGGCCTTCAAAAATGCAATGATCTACAAATTTGTAGAGCGTCATAAAATTGATTGGCGGTACTCCTCGATATACAATCCAAGAGCGAATGGGCTAGCTGAAGCATTCAATAAAACTTTATGCAAGCTGCTCAAGAAGAGCGTTTCAAAAAACAAGAGAGAGTGGCATCAGAAGCTGGTGGAAGCATTGTGGGCTTATCGAACCACGTATCGCACACCCACACAATCAACGCCTTATTCCTTAGTCTTCGGTGTCGAAGCAGTGCTTCCACTCGAGGTGGAAATACCTTCGCTGAGGATGGCAATGCAATGTGACATGACAATGGACGAAAATACCCAGTTACGCCTTGATGAATTAGACACGCTTGATGAGCGAAGGCTAGTTGCACAGCAGAACCTGGAGCTATACCAAGCGCAAATGGCAAGGGCGTATGACAAGTTAGCCAGAGAACGCACTTTCAAGAAAGGAGATCTTGTCCTGGCAGTAAGGCGACCCATCATCTCCAACAAGATAGCAAAAGGGAAGTTCAACTCTAATTGGGAAGGGCCCTACGTGATAGGAAAAGTCTATGAAGGTGGAGCCTACCAACTGATAGATCAAGATGGAGTGCACCCGATGCCGCCCATTAACGGCCGCTTCTTAAAGAAATACCATGCTTAAGACGCAAATCTAAGCCCGACTAAGCAACACCAGGATTAAGAATGTCAGGTTCATTTCTAGTCGACCATTGATTAAAACGGTGTAACCTCCTTGCATGAGTATTCACCCCGACCGGACGACAAGAGCGTAGGTCCGTCTATGGTCAATCGCTCTTAAAAAAAAAAAAAAAAAAAAAAAAAAAAAAAAAAAAAAACTAGTGAGCGGCAACGTCCTCAGTCCCTTCCCTCTCGCTCTCCACTTCCGTCCGATGTAAAGCCGTTTGTTGGGAGAAGACCTTGGATTTGGTTCTTTGCTTCCTTATACCGAAGAAGACCTTGGATTTGACAAGCATGGGCGCTGATGTGCTTTGTAAACAAGAATGCAATATGGTGGTCAATGACAACACGAGCCCTCGACGGCAGCTTCCCCTACAAACTGAGGAATATGGGATAGCAACCAAAGAAGCTGAGGAGTTTGCGGGAGTTGAGTTGAACATTGTTGCTCAAAAAAAAAGAAGGCGATGATGAAGGAACGGAAAGAGGTTCTGAGATCAAATGTTCTCTCGAAAGGGAAGACGTTTTCCGACGGATTTGTACACGCTCGTAGCTTGTACAAAATCCGCCGGGGGGCATTTGTTGAACCACACATTCTCACCTACAAAATAATATCAATATAGTTCTGAGTTGCAACAATATCCAAGAATTAGATCCGCATACTCACAACTGGTTTCACCATTTTGGAAGGACTGACACTTCATCAGTGCTCCGTGAAGCCATCGAATATATCAAGTTTTTACATGATCAAGTCCGTGCTTCAAATGCTCTCTATCTGAAGGCTGGCCAATAGATGCAGCAAATCAAAGGATTGGATAAATTGAAGGATTGCGAAGGGCAAGAGCGGAACCTGAAAAGCCGGGGGGCTGTGTCTGGTTCCGATCTCGAGCACGTTTGCAGTTGCCAACGACATCCCTACTGATTTACGGACTCTAACTTTTATGGATACTTTTAGGTAGGCAAAATGGGAGGCCTTTGCCGAAAGGAACAATAACTAAAATATCCTCAGCCTACCTAATAATATTGCCAAGCAACAGCGGAAGTCACAAAGTCGAGCACTGAGTTTAAAGGAACGAAATTGCTTTAAGGCTCCTTATTTTATGTAGAGTCAATCCAGCTGCGGCAGGAAATGTCTGATGCGCCAAAGAATGGTAGGAATCCAACAATTCCATCAAACAAACGTTCCGAAGGACTCACCGAAAATAAGACGGGAAATGTTCAAAAATCATCCGTCTTGAATGGATTAGGGGCATATTGCCCTTCTCATTAATATATCAAATAAGGGGCGACACTCAAAAAGGGGCAAAGAACATTTTGAAACATGGCAACAACGAGTGGAGTCCTTCTCCCCTCATTTATAAGTAAATCCCGGTGGAGTCAAATATTTACTGGTAAACGATAACGCGGGTACTGACAGTTTGTGGCAAGACAAACATATACGGAATCTCAGAAAGCTCGCTCACATTTAACAATCAATGAACTGCATACAGTTTTCCTATAGCACAATAAAAAGGACATCAAGAGGATCCCTTGAATTTCTTTGCAATGCCAGGAAAGTATTGCCCTTGGTGGAAAACCTGCTCCAACTCCTCCACAGAAGGCAGGCGTGAGCCATCCCCAGCATACGTGCCTGCACCATGCGGACTGTCACCCTTAGCCCTTTCCATATCAAACATTTTAGCTCCAAAGGTGTAGCCGATTGGCACAAAGATCATTCCGAGGTGGGCCAGCTGAGTTATGACTGTTAGAATGCACCAAAGGCAAAGAGATGGAAGCCAAGTTATACTTAATTGCCAAACTGCAGCAAAAGCAAAGAGATAATCAATAAAATATGGTCCAGTTCCAGGTGATGAACCTGTTGAACCACACATTCTCAAACGCCAAACTCCTAATATACGACAAGGGCTAACAGGCGGTAAAAAAATCTGTATGCAAAAGAAAAAAAATTTTCGAGTCCCAAAGCAGCCCTCAGTAAGGAAGCTATCAAAAGAGAGGAAAAAAGGGGGGAAGTGATCGCAGCAGCAAGTGTTTCAAAAAGGAGAACAAAATGGCGGTCGCACGAAACAAAGAAGTAGGAAATAAATGGTAAGTAAGGAGTGACCAGGGCTGGCATGAAAAAGAGAGCTGACGGCAGTATGAAAAAGGGAAGAAGAATAAGGAAAGTGGGAAAGAGCATGAATAAAACAAAAAGAAGACAAAAGAAGACAGCTGTGAGAGCCTGGGCTGAAAACCTTATAAAGGGAGGATCGCAACACAGCGACGGGGGAGTTTTTTTTTGGACATCGCAAGAAAAATCAAAAAAAGAGCAAGAGAAGAAGGGAGAGCACAGGGGTGGAAGAAGGTAAGGAAAAGAAAGAGGTTTTCTCTGTTTGTTTCCTTAGGCCTCATGGTTGCATTAAGCAACCTGGCATCACAAAAGCACACACACCATTTTTTTTCTTTCTTTCTTCCTTGTATCGCTCGAATTTTCTTAGGCTTCATGGTTGCATTAAGCAACCTGGCATCACAAAGACCACACACGTACCATTTTTTTCGTTTTTTTTTACTTCCTCAATCTCTAAGCACGCTGAATACTCTGTGTTACACACTGAGTAAAAAAGGAGAGTAAAAAAAAAGAAGGAAAATGAAAGATGGGTAGTGAAGGTGTGCGGATCAAAAAAAAACTAAAGGGAGGGGATGCGCTGTGCTGGTAAGGAGGACTGAAAATAGAAAGGAAGGGGAGATGCCGGATTTTTTTTTTAAAGAGAGAGGAGGATGAAGATCTGGCGCTGAAATCACGCAAAAAAAAAGAGGGGGAAGAAGATCAAAAAAAAATAGAAAGAATAAACAGATAAAAGAAAACGAAAGACAGAAGAATCCGTAGGCGGAAAAGGATACGAGCAAAAAATAAAGAGTACCTGTTTAGGCTACCTTCTCGTCTCCTTCAAAGCCGGGTATCAAACCGGGCAACACAAAAAGTCCCTCTATTCGAGCCCCTTGATGCAAACATCGCCGGAGCTTCTAACTCAGATTAAAACAAGAAACTGAGTTAAGGGAGATAAACAATAGAGAGAGATATTGATCACTTAGCCCAATCTGCTGATCTGAGATTAATGGGTTCAGATCGTCGAGGAGAAATGAGTACTCGCCTAAAAAAAAAAAAACACGGAACTTACAAAAGATGTAACGTGAACGAAAGAAACGGGAGAGGATTTCTATACCACCAACTTCGAGCCTGGACACTAAACCAGTCGCTAAGAACCTAAACTCCAATTAGCATTTTAAGCGGCAGAATGAAGCGACGCAGGTCAAATTCAACCCAGATCCTGATCCGGGACTCAGAAAGACCCGATACCGTTAGGGCCCGATCCAATAAGGGTCAGGCTGCTCACTGCAGTCGAGAGGAATTTAGTTGGCCAACGAGCTTCAAAATCAAAACTGGGCTTCGAAATCAAAAATTGACGCGCATCAAGATTCTGAAGTTATCGAACACGATCCTAAGTTATCAGTTAAAAGTCAGAGTGGTCAACAGCAAAGAATGCTAATCAATTTCAAGAACTTCAGAGAAAATGAAGTAGCCAAGAACGTGAAGAGGAAAAGAAGAAGCAAACGGAAAAGCGGACAAAATCCAATCAGGGAATCCGTTAAAAAGGGGAGAAGAAAATCAAATCGGGAGAATCTGTGGACCAGAAAACATGCGAAGAATAAATAGGGCAAATACCTGTTTAAAGCTTGTACTGCTTTCTTCAATCTCCTTCGGAGCTAAGCGCCAAGCCGAGTACAACATTCTCCTATTTTTGAACCGAAGTTTGGGACCCTCCACTGGAAGCTTAGCAGAACCATCTCCATCGGCTTTCGTCGCCTCCCAACAGAGGCCATCGCCTCGCCCTTTCGAACCAGCACTCCCCGCTTGTATTTCCGACGAGTAGTTCAGGACCGCCGCAACTTCATCAGCCCTCACCGTCTCCCAGCAAGGGTCGCCGCCGTCGTCGATCTCTAGGGTTTCGTTCGGCAAACCTCCAGGCTGTCGCCGCCCAGATGGGTTTACTCGAGTTTTGTCCGCCAACTAAAAACGATGAAGCGGATCCTCTCGCCGGCTGAGTAGTCAATAGGGATAACTTTACCCTTTGACCAAACGTTATTGATCATGCCTCCTCAAACGTTGGCCTAATGACGGGATTAAATTAGCGACGGGATTGAGGCCTTAGAATCAATGACGAATAGAATCAATGACGAAACTGCGTGATATCCCTGATCCCTTCATATGACCATTCGGACTTATTTCCAATTTGTGGCTGCTGTCCAAAGAGGTTGTCAAATTTCATCCGCCGGTCGAAGCGGTCAAGTAAACTTTACTCTACGACCAAGAATCATAAAGCGGGCCCGGGCCTCATTCAGTCGATTGCCGCAATAAGATGAGGAAGAAAAGATAAATAAATATCTAAATTATCCGACAACCCTACAAGATAAATTTCCAAATCAATTATCCACCATGCCGCAAGGCCGGATAAATTTTCCAAATCAATTATCCACCACGCCGCAAGGCCGGATAAATTTTCCAAGTCAAATTATCCAACACGCCGCGAGGCCGGATAAATCTCCAAGTCAAATTATCCAACACGCTGCGAGGCCGGATAAATCTCCAAGTCGAATTATCCAATACGCTCGAAGGCCGGATAAATTCCAAGTCAAATTATCCAACACGCCGCGAGGCCGGATAAATCTCCAAGTCAAATTATCCAACACGCCGTAAGGCCGGATAATTACCAAATCCAAATTACTCAACGTGCCGTGAGGCCGAGTAATTCCCTTCAAAATTCGAACTACCCAACACGCTGTCAAGCCCGGACAAATTCCCAAATCAAATTATCCATCATGCCGCGAGGCCGGATAAATTCCAAACCAAATTATCCAATACGCCGCGAGGCCGGATAAATTTTCAAATCAAATTATCCATCACGCCGTAAGGCCAGATAAACTCCAAATCCAAATTATCCAACACGCCGCAAGGCCGGACAAAATTTCAAGTCAAATCATCCAACGCGCCATCAAGGCGGGTGACTTTTCCAGTCTAATATCCAATGCGCCTTAATGTATTATGATGGAATATCGTTTGGGAGGTGCGTACGTCGATGTTTACCATCGGGGCGTAGCTCCTCGATATAACGTTGTACTGCCTGGGCCGGATATTGCCCGACACGCCATTACAAGGCTAAAGTCCGATGAACACAAACTGCCCATCTTGATGAATACTCTTCTCCTCTTATCATGTAGAAATATGTATCACGTCAAGTTAAATTTATGGATGAAATTTATAAGTGACATCATCTGATTATCGCTCTTATCTTGTTGCGTATTATAGATCTCTTAATCAAAGGTTCCCTATTTTAGGGGTAATTAACGATGAACGCTTGCGCTCATCGGAAGTCAGAACCCGCTAAACAAAAAGCCTTATTAATTTAAGGTGGATTTGAAACGGTCACAATACATTCCCAATGTAGCAATTTTGACCCTACAAGGAGGTGAGGATCGGAGGAATACAGGTAATTCCGAACACTGCCACGAGGGCGCCACAGTGTCAGATCGGGGCGATGGTTGCGATAGATCCGCCCGTCACGGACATCGAGGGTGATGTCCAAATTGGGCGGGAGAGAATTGTCAGTCCTGGTTCAGGCCGGTTCTGCCCAAAGCCCACGGGGCCAAAAGGAGGCCCAAGCCCAATCAGCAAATACAAGGGCGGAGCCCGGATTTGGGGGAGAAGCACGCGGTCAACATCGCACACGGCTTCCGATTTTGACCCATGCGCGTCTCCTTCCCCTGCTTCTTCGAACGCAGCATCGGTGTCGACTGCGTCGCCGAGCAAAGCGGACGCTGCTTCCCCGCGAGACTTGGACGCGGCGTCGACGTGGAGGCGTGGACGTGCGGCGGAGGACATCGTCTCCAGCAGAGGAAGCGGACCGGCAACTAGAGAAGCTTGCGGACGATGCAAGGGATTAGAGGCGATGAGGTCTTCGGCAGAAGACCCGGACGCAAGCGAGAAATAGGGCGGCGGACGCCCTAAGTCGGGAGAGGTGACCCTGGCAGAGGCGGCAGCCTCTTCTTTAAGAAGTGCGAATGGAGACGAGTAAGCGGGGCGATCACCACACAGAGCTCAGCGAGGGAGAGCTGCGAGTGAGGAAGGGAACTTCTGTGAGGAGTGCGAGAGAATTGTAACTGGCACATAAGGAGGCGACCGGCGAGGGAGGGGAGTGGGCGACGGCGACCGGGGGTCACCGGAGAAAGGTTTTGTAGCTTCCATCAGAGTAATAAAGCTTTCCTTTCTTCAATCTGCTTCCCCTATTTCTGGTATTCGCGGCGACGATGCTACGACAACAGACGGCTGTCCAGCGCGACGGCGAAAATATAAGGGCACGGTGGCAGACGAAACGCAGGCGGCGTTATACCACCGCTGCGTGCGAACGAAACCAGCGGATGCCTCATCGAGACGAGGGAGACGGCGAGCGAAAATCGGAACCGAGGAGCTAATTCGATTTCGGCGATTTCGAAATCGGAGTGTGATGACAGCGCGGCGTCACCATAGTGGAGATTGGAGCGGCGAATTTGATTTGGCGCAGCTGACGGGCGGCTGACGTCAGTGGAGCGGTAAAATCATGAGCGGTGGTCAAAATTAAGAGTTGACCGAGAGGTAATCTAATTTAGGGTTTCAATTCGGTTTTTCCTAATTAGGGTTAGGGTTTTCCGGGTTTCTTCGTGCGACTTATAATTTGGGGATAAAATTTGTACGGGGAAGTTAGGGTTTCTGATTTGAGCGAGATTTTGGCTAGAAACCCTAGAGAGTTCACGCTCCGGTGTTCCACCGGACGACCCTAAGACATCGGTTAAGCACCAGTTTAGGACTGATCTGACTGGGGCGTGACACTTAGTGTATCTGTGCATAGTAAGCATGTTAGCCAACATAGTTCTTGAGACATCATTATTCAACACAAGTTTGGTTAGCCCAAAAGAAATGAATTAAAGCAAACCAAAATTTTTAGTTTGATTCAAGTTTGTTCTCAACGGGTCCATTTTGTTGAGTTTAAATATTTATTTTAAAAAATAACATTGTTAATTTTTAAAATGTTCGCTTGGTTAACATGAAATTTAATTTAATTAATTATTATTTTATATTACTGTTCATATTGTTTTTTGCCTATAAACAATAAATAAAGAAGGTAAAATGAAAAAAAAAGTGATTTTTTACTTAATTTTGTTATTTTAATTAAAAATATATAAATATTTTAAAAATAAAAAAATAGTTTAATTGAATTGAAACTAAAATTACTAGCTAAGCTTTAGTTTAGTTATGGTTTTATTGTAGTGTTGTCTAGGTTGGGTTCAATCTTAAATTTCAGTGAAAAGGTTTTGGTTATTTCTTGTAGCTTGAATCATCTGAACTGTACTATTTCAAAGATTAATATTCACATTGTCCTCAACATTAAGCCACTTATTTGGAGGCCAATTGGAGATAGAACATTGATGCAGGAGCATACAACATGGAAGAAAGGGAAAACTTGCCCCAGGAGGCGTCCCACAAATTTTCTGTGAGTTCTGGCATCACAGAGTGTTCCACGGCCGACCCAGCGACCGAGATCGCTGCCCGTGGCTTCTGCAGCGGCATTCCAGGCCACACATTCCGATCAGTACAGAACGTTCCGCAGGGTACTAAGCGGCCTAAACCACAGCCCAAGAAAGTTTCTGCAAATTCGGGTGTCACAGAATGTTCCACGGTCGACCCAGCGACCGAAGTCACACCCGAGGAAGTTTCTGCGGATCCTGGCGAAACAGTCAAGTATGCACAGAATGTTCCACGGTCGAGGCCACACCCCGAGGAAGTTTCTGTGGACTGTGGCGACAAAGTCACGGGGTGTGGAACTGGCCATGGGGTGACCCGTGGAAATCATGAAACCGCTGATTTGCCCCAACGACCCTGTTTTGACGTGCACAACCCTCCCCACCATGTTCATCCATTTGAGGAGGATCCAAAGGAGCCCAACAAAGTGATTATTCGGCGATCCCAACGCACATCCCACCCGCCGGATCGTTTCGTGGGTGTCGTTAGCCCACTCGTAATCCATACCGAAATAATCCAGCCCAAAGGTGTCACAGACCAGCCCCCAAGCGGCCCAACTCCGGAAGGACACCACAATCATGTCAGTAACACAACCCAAGAGCGTGCCACGACGGTGGTGACTCAGCCTACGACGTCCAAGTTCTACTGCCTCGTCGCGGTATGCTCCGAACGCGTCTAACTACCTTCGCAACCACCTCGTACCAGCGGGAATCAAAGGACCTGCGCCAGTCCACTTTAGTTGGTAGAAGTTTGTTAATCTTTTGTCCCTTGTAGCAGTTTTTTGTCCTTATGTAGCAGCCTTGACTACTTTTGGGCTGCAAAAGTAGATAGTTGGTAGGAATTCAGCCCTTGTTTTGTTCCCCTCTCTTATTCTATAAAAGAGAAGGGGTGGGCTAGCTTCATTTTCAGTTCTCTAGAGTGGTAGAGTACTCCAACTTGTGGAGATCCAGGACAGTGCCTCGATTCCAAGGTTGTAAGCGTCTTGCCTCGACTTCGAGGCGTGTAGGAGTCGTGGTCGGTGCCTCGACTCGAAGGTCCATTTCCAGCATTATAAGAAGTAAATCCCACCGCCTCCGGTGGGTCAGGTTCGCCTGTTTTCCATTCCCTCGTGTTCTTTTCCGCTGTAGTTTCCCTCTTTTCCACAAGTATCCGCACGGCGGAGGCGTGGTCGTTCCTTGTTTTTGGTTTGTTTCAGGTGCATAGGCGCGCGAGCTGTACGCTGCGAATCCGCTGTCTCCATTGTGACGTGCTGAGCTTAAAATTTGCTTAGAGAGCGCACTAAATACTAAGAGGTTAGTGATGTATTTTCAGTAGTTGAGTGTCGTTGATTCCTTCTCGCATTCGTGTTGCCCCGATCGAACTCGACGCTGATTTCTTCGTGTTTTCCTGCTATTTTCCGAACGCTTTTCACTTCCCTCGTCTAAAGACCCTCTCCCATTTTTGCGTGCATCGTGTAATCCCTTAGAGTACGGCTTTAAAGACCCTCCTCCCACTAGTAGCTGCATCAAACATTCTACAAGTTAGTGTTGTGCTATTTGTGGTGCTATTTGGACACAATATTTTACATAAAAAATTACATTCTAGTCCATGTTAGTATTTCAAAAAGCTACATTAACAAATTGATAAGGTCCGTGGATTATTAATTATAATTGTGGAGCAAGGTTTTGAAGATAATAATGAACAATGCTTATTTGTATCCTAACCCTAATTATCATAATTACTACAAGTGAACATTATAACTAAAATTCATTAGCTTTTTAGCACATGCTTAGTTGAAAGCACATCTTATTTTATAGGTAGGCGCTAATATGCATGTATATGAGTCTATTACCAATGTAGTTAATTGGCTAAGAAAGAATATGCCATACTAATTTTTTTATTTGATTTTTAAACAACATTATTATAAATGAGAAGTAATAAGATTATGCCATTTAAAAAGTATTATTATGATTGTAAAGTATTCTATACAAAGTACTTTCAAATTTAGTACGGGATATATACTATAATTAGTTAATAAAAATGAGTTAAGAGAAAGATTCTCTATTTGAGATATATTATATTAAAAACTTTCAATTCTACACTTTGATGTAAGAGTTAAATAAGCAATAAAAATGAGTTTAATATATTGAACTCACAAGGTGCTTAAGTAGGTTTCTAGAACGTGTGCCTAATCTACGCATATTAGTTTATGTAAAGGGCTAAGATTTCGGTCGAGTTTAGTTGAGTCAAGGTTTTATGTTCTTTATTGATCAAGGTGTTTAATGACGGAAACAAGATGTAATTATCCTTGACAATGATAGTGAAAGGTCTTATGCTAAGTGTTAGGCCCAGCCCTAATTTTAGGGCCCAGACTAATTGGGCCTTGACCAAGAGTCAAAATTGGCCCATCCCATTTTCCCAAAAATCCAAATCGATTCCGATTTGAGGGAAAACGAACGACGAACGTACGTCGCTCGCTCGTTCGATCGGGGTCGACTCCGGTGGCACCTCCGGCGGCCGGAGGCCTCGGCCGACCCAACAGGAAGGGTTGCCGGTCCTAGTCGCACCGCTGGGAGATAGCTCTCCGGCCGGCGAAGCGGCGGCGGCACACAGGCGAACACTGGCGGATCGATGGGAAAAGACGACGCGGAGTCGTCTCGTCCACGTCCGTTAGGTGGTGACGATGGCGAGCGACTGCAAGGATGACGCGCAGCGGGAGGCGTCTCGTCCAGCGTCGCCGAAGTCTTCCCCGTCCGGTCCCATCGCCAGCAGCTCTGCGTGATGCAGGAACACGCAGAGTCAAAAGGGGACGAAACAGCAACGCTCGATCCAGCGGGCAAAAACGAAGCAGCAACGTTCGATCCGGCGGGCCGTGAGGTGGAGCCGGACGACTGCAAGGACAGGCGGCATGGGCAGGGCATCCGACGAGGTATGGAGGCCGCTGCCGAGTCGACGTCGCGTGTGGACTTTTGCTCGAGCGCGCCTGGGCGAAGGGAGGAGAATCCAATGCCGAGCCGCCTATAAGAGGAGAGGCCGGCGAGCTCGAGAAAAGGAGGAGAGACGGCTGCGAGAGGTAACGTCCAATATCCGGTGAGGAATCAAAGGAGGTGGACGGCCAGATCTTAGAGCGGCGAACGGGAGCGGGGTAAGAACGGGCCGGCGAGGTTAAGAACGAACCTCGTCCACCCCCTTTCCTGTTCGCTACTCGCCTCCGGCGCCGACTTAGAGACTTAGACGAAGGCCTGTGGTGGCCCTCGCGCTTCGGTGGTGCGGGTGGGTGGTACGAAGCGCTCGTCTCCGGCGTCTTGCGGCAAGCTCCCGGCTTCCTTCCCTTTCGCTGCCCTCTCTGTCGGACAGTTCCAGTGAACACGGGACGAAAACCCCAGTTCCCGTTCCCTCCTCCTCCCATCCAAACTCGTCAGGCCAACAATCGGCGTCGGCCGTTCTACGGGGAGCTCGAACTCGGTGACTCTCTTCCTTCCTCTCTGACGCAACGAACGGCTCCGCCGTGTGTCGCGTGTGGACGAAGCGAGCGACGCCTGCTGCTTCAAACGCAACGGTGACGTGGACGCCAACTCGTTGACCCACGGACGAGATTTGGCGGAAGCCGAATTTCGGAAATCGGCGCCGAGTTGGTTTCGGATTCGGGCGCCAATCCGAATCCATCAAAGGTATAATTCTATTTTTAATATTTGGTTTTTAATACTGATGTATTTTCTCTCTCCTTGCTGAACTGGAACGAGGATCTAAACCCTCGTGGAGGCTGAGGGGTGCGCGTGAACGCATTCCTGCCGGTCACGCCGAACCTGGACAAGACATGAACTTAAGCCCTACGTGGCAATAGAACAGTTATAATAATTAATTAAAATTGATTCATTGTACTTGTTTAATATGACACTAAGCGATTAGATATTAGATATATATTTATCTAATCAGACTTAGAGTAAGATAAATATTTTTAATAAATATTAAATAATAAAAGTTAATAAATATTTATTTAATATCAAACATTGAAGTTAAATTTTATATATTCAACTTATGCAATTTAATAAAATACTAAATAAATATGATAAAGATTATAAAATTTGTTATGATAAATAATTAAAATTGATAAATTTAATTGAAGATAACAACAAGTTTAAGTTAAATTTTTTATTTTAAAAAAACATGTACTACAAAATCTACTCTCCACTTAGTTTTCTATAAAAAAAAAATTTAACTTTATGATTTGCATTTCCATTGATCCAAACAAATATGTTATATGAAGTAAATATTAGTATTTTAATTAATTTCAGACATAAAATTTATTATCATATTTAATCTTAAATTTAGAATGCTAATTTAACCAAGGTGAGCTATGCTGACAGGAAGTCGGATAATTTCTACTCTCGGCTTAGTTAGCGGAACCCTAATTCCTCCTTTATGCTTGAATATCACCAGTTGTGCTAACTTTGCAGCTCCGATCGGCCCGATCGCACATGAGGGCGGGCGAGTTGATCGAACGCGGGGCCAGCCCTTGGAGGGACCAAGCTCGGGCACTTCAGCTCCGTATTCGAAGCCGCTTCCGCGTGGCGGTGGACCGCCGCCGGCATCGGCTGGTGGAGTCCGACTACTCGCTAACCTTACAGCGTTGGATCCATCGCTTCCGGAGTTTGTGGCGGGAACCCTCCCAAGAAACTCCGGCATCGGTCCTGAGGTTCTATAGGAAGAAAGGTTGGCTTTGTCGTCACTCGCTTGATTCATGTTGTCAAGCAATGTTCTTGTCTTGGATGAGAAATGGGTGTTAGAGATTGGGACTCGTCTAATTCTGTGCATTTCTTAGTGAGATTTTAGATTTTTTCTGTGGTCCGTTACTGGGACGATATTGTGTTAGATATTATGAGCCGAGGATATCTTGAATTCCTGTAAGTGCATCTGTCAATGCATAAGTATGGGTTATCCATCCCTGTTTCCAGTAGGCTCGTTCTGATGGAAAAACAATGGAAAAGGTCGATGAATTTGATCTGCAAATGAGGGCGGATAAGCGTTTCAACTTCCTTTAGTTGTTAATATTGTTTCCGTTATTAATATTGAACGGTGCGTGAAAGATGTATTCAGTAAACTGGTAAGTCTCTGTAGCAACTAACAGAATAACTAGTAAGTCTCTATAGCAACTAACTGAATCGTTTGGTGAACAGCATTTCTCTTATTATCTATGCCAGTGATATTGAACGAACATTGCTTGCTCTGTCAGTCTTATTTTAGTTAAACATTTTTGAATTACACGTGCCCTCTTAATGGGGCTAGGATTAATACATTTTGTTCTCTCTGTGGGTGAGGGCCTTTTGTCAAGATCATCCCTTGTCAATGAAAACTGAGGAAAACAAATTATTACTCTGAAGTCAATATGAGCTCCAAATTCAATCCTTAACTATTTGCAGGTATTATGCAATCATTTATTTTTCATGTTAACTTAGTCCAGCCAGAAAATAAGCGAACTGTAGGAAATAAAAAGGAGCAAATCAAAGTTTCTAGGGGAAGTAGTTAAATCTTATATCTGTGGAAAGAATTTCTAAACTTGCATAAAGTATATTGCACCCTCCTTGTTATTCACAAGGTATTAAAAAGCATTTATTTTAGATGTCTCCATTACATTTACAAGGGTACTTTATCATGTTGGTCATTCAAAGTGGCTCAGCAAGATTATGAAAGTGACAGAACTGTTTCGCCCATTAGAATTTATTGCAGACTATTGGTATCAAATTTATAGGAGAATCTAGCTTTAAATTTCTTACCAAGTCTGCCATTTATAGGTAATATTAAAACCAAATTCTATTCTTACTGAAACTTTTTTCTGGAAGAAGAATGAAAATAAAATTGATTGTGTTACCCACATTATCAGAATACTGGATGAATGGGCTTTCTCAGGAGAAGAAGAGATGGTGGGTGGGGACAGTTTCAAATATGATGATGAAGCTTGAGAATACTTTTCCTGCAACGAGAAAAGTTCCATTTATCAGAAAGCGATTTGACATTATGCCCTGGATGGTTCATAACAATGTCTAGAAATCTGCTCAAATTGCTTGGCTGAGGAAGGAAATGCACTTGATTTCTTCTGCCATATTTTTCCTTGGAATAGGGGTGACATAGTAGATACCAGAAGTTTAAATTGTAAATTCCAATCATTTGTATGATATACGGTTGAAATCAGAAATGAATAGATATTGCAGAATTAAAATAATTCTTTCCACATATATAAGCATACTCTTTTACTTGTAAAACACTACTATGGGAAAATAATTATCTAGGAAAGCAAAACATTGAGATGATCAGCATTAGCATGAAATTTCAGCTGTTAGAAACACCAAGAAATGTATGTATACTGTAACAGTTATAGGTGTATTTAATAGTTACTGTACTTTATAGCTAATATTTGTGTGATTTTGTACTCTGACGAAATATTTGTGGGCCTGCCATGTTGAAATATCCATTTGTTATATATCTGTATAAGTTTGTCAAGGTACGTGTAGCTTTCGTCAGAAATGTGAAGCAGTCGAGCAAAGCAGTGGGAACAACTATTAATATTGGCATTTAATTGCAGTTGATAAGGACATAGATGCAAGTGATGGCTCAGTCTTAGTTCGTATTCTTCAAGCTCTGGTTGTCCCCTTAATTGGCAACGCTTGCTATGTATTTATGCATGGCCTTAATCATGTACAGGTAAGCATGTCTAGGTTAATTTTCTGAAATATATTAATCAGTATCAGTTTACATGCATCTTTTTGCCTTTTGTGGTGTAGATATATGGTGCAGAAAAATTACATCTGGCTATAAAGCAAAGACCTGAAGGCAAGCCCCTTCTTACAGTACGTGACACCAATTTTCTTTTTTAAATAAACAAGTCCATTATGTAACAAAACCATGTATGTGTTTCGCCGTCAAATTTATTCTACATGCTGAAGTTATTGGCATCTCCTTTTGCGTGTTCTTGTTGAAGTTACTGTGATTTTCTCATTGCTGCCTTCTCAGAAAGAAAATAAACCTACCTTTACTTTCTTTGTAAGCAATTAAATAGAAAATGTTACTATTAAAATAACTCTTAGGTCTCAGGGTCAAGTCCCACCATCATGTTGACCCCGCCTTCAATACTTACCTACGTCAAAAAAATCTCAAGTCTAAAGGAGAAACAAGACATTAACTGTTTGATGATTGAGCTCTAGATTTCTGTGACAACATATTTTTCGTAGATTTGTCTGTAGGAACAACATATTATAGGAGAATTTTATCTGATTGACTATAAGTTCTATACATGAATACTTAATGTTTTCAGTTATGTTCGGATCAAAGTAAATTGTCTTCTATAACTTTGATTGGTGCTTTTCTCTTCAACTATTATTGTTCATATCCATTAAATTATGTATGTTGCTGGGAATAAGAAATAATATTAAAATTTAAGATGAAAGGTTCCATTACATCAGACACTGTTCATCAAGATAAATCAAAATATCGTGGATAACATTGAGTCTCTAATGGTATATATAGGACTTTTTAGCATACTAAATGAAAAGACCTCCATTACAGAACCTTAATTCTTAAAAATTTCATTTTAGAACTTTCTTGGTACTCAAAAATTTTACTCAAGACAAGCCATCCAAAGTGATTATATGGGCCCAAAATCTAGCCAACAATGTGAAGATAGAGATAAGATTCATAGGAATTTTGAAATTAACCTTAATCACATTCAGTGCCCATCGTCCAAATTTTGTAGAGTATTCACCTAATAAACATCTAATACAAGGCTAGAATTACAACAATACAGCGGGAACCTTTCCTAGAACAATTGTGAAAGGATATGTATCATGGTCGTATGGTTGATTAATTTGCATAAGATTCTACTGCTAAAGCCATCTACAAACTCAGTCTGAGAGAACAATTAGATTGAGTTTGAATGTGATGTGTTGGAGAAGAGAGAGTGAGAAGAGTAGAGCAACAACAGAACCTAGGGTTGTCTAATCTTGATATGATAAATGTGCAATTAGAGAGTGATTGCATCAATAGTATCGCGACCAACTTTCAAATATGTGGTGGTTGTCAGACCTCTGTACATGTTTTGTATGGCCATGATATTGTTGGAGTAATTTGATTGGCCATGAGAAAGAGGAGGAGAGGTGTCTTGAGCTTCGTACGTGCCAAGCAGAATACTTCTGTAGGGATAAAGGTTGATTATATGCTTCACAGTAATGCCAACCATGAAGCAACAAATAAAAAAATAAATAGATAATCATTTTTGCTTCTAGTGAGGGATAAGAAGCTTAATATTGTTGTTTAATAGAAATCAGTTATTATTGCTAACATAAAGAATAGACGATGTTCTTCTAGTTCCAAAGAGAGATAACAAACTCTTGTACCATCCTCTTGTAGAATATCCATCTTATTATATCATAATGTAATTTGTGATATCATAAATACATAAATTAAGTTGTTTCTTAATAGATTAAGTTTTGGGGGTAATATGTCACAGAATTAAAATTGACATGACATTAGATTCAAATATTAAGGACAAGGCGGTGGACAAAATAACTCGTATATGCATCCTTCGTACTCGTGTGTATGTGCATAATTATTTTCCTTTATTTGTGGGACTAATCTAATGCGTATCTTTATGGTTTGGGTAGGAGAAATTGGGATGTGTAACGTACTATAAATGTGCATTGTCTAAAATCATCCTACTGGGTCTCTTTGTTGCCTTTAGGATGTCATAAACATTTTTATCCATCAGAATTAAGTGGCGAGAGCATGAATTTAGGTATCAGCTCATACAAGTGTACTAGTCCAATTCATACTGATATACCAATTGAACCGTCATTTAGTATGGTTAGAACATATTGGATCATACCGGGTTGGGTTTATAACCAACTCCATCCCTTCGGTTCAATTCCACATGACTTGGAACCTGCGAATCATAATCAATTTTAGGTTCATAGTTAAAATTAAATTGAAATTAGACTTATATATACAAAATATTATAGTTCATAATTATAACTGAATTTTTTGAATTGTGATAACATACATAACATAAAGCACTTATTTAGCTTGACTTTGAATTAGACCCATCCTTTTTTTCATTCTTATATGTCTTAGATATTTCTTTTAAAAAATAAATTTATCAGTTTTGTGATGTCAACAAATTATGTTTGATTTGAAAAGTAGACATAAATTAAATTGTAATATCTTACCTAATTAGAAGTGCTTTTTGAGCTTGATTTTGAACTAGCCTCATCCTTTTGATTCAATTCCATGTTTTCTAAAAACTTGCAAAAAAATTAACTAGTTTCATATTTGTGATATTTACAAATTATATTTGAATAAAAGTAGAGATAAATTGAATTGTATAGTTACCTTACTACTAGGAGCTTCCCCACTAAAGTCATTTAGTTGGAGCTTCTACTACATCCAAAATGAATAGCTTATATCAGAATACATAATCATTTCCATGCAACTTATAGTTCTAACTTCTAAATGCCCACATTGCCTTCCTATGACATAATGGTATGGTATATTGAAATTCATATATTTGTTAAAACTAGTATTGTGACTATTGCCGACTATCTCCTATAGTATTGGTACTATGACTACTAGCATTGGGATGGACACAGGTGTAGATATATGTAAGAAGCTTTTTCATTGTATCCTTTGTAGTTTAGCTAGGATTATGATGATCTACTCTCTAACTTTGATGGTAGAGTAGTCTTATTTAGGCATTGGTTCTTTGTGTTGATATAGTTGAACTCTTGTCTCTCTAGTAAATCATGTCTCTATGTTTGCTTGATCTGTTGTTATGGTCTTGATCTTGTGCGCAATATACTAGATCTCACAAGTCTATGGCTATTATGTTGATAAACCATTTATCTCGCCACTACCACCGGTCTCCCCCAACATTGTTGTTTGTGCTGAGAATGCTATCTGTATCACTTGAATTATTTGGTACCTTGACACTAATGTGTATGAGGGAGATGAGGTCTCATTAGAGGCTTGGTGTTCATACTCTTCAATTTAGAGAAGGGGTCAGTTGGAGTCTTTTATTTTCTTGTGTCCCATTTTAGTAGAGTTGCATTCTTCATTGTTAAGGTCTTTCTTTTTTGTGTTAGTGGCCGCACCTATTGTCACGCTATAAACTAGGGTAAACAAAAATTTTGAAATAAGCTGGCCAGATGCCAAAAACTTGAGTCGTGCAGGGACCTAAAATAAGCTATCCCACGTAGGGGACGAAATGAACAGGGGCGGAAGAAGAAGAAAACGCAACAGCAGCTTCTGACCGATGGTGTCACCGATAGGTGAAGAAGACAACACCTCAGCCTAGCAGAACAAACAGAACAACCAGAAGCACTGGTCGCACTGGTCGCAGGTAGTGGAACACGCACACAAACAGGGGCGCAACAAAAGAGATAGAAGTTGTACGCAGACAACAGGGGACAGGAAGAACGAAGAATGCGTGTCCACACACAAGTGGACGAAACCTAGAAGGAGGAGAGGAGTGTGGAGAGAATGTCCCTCCGGAATTGGCGCTCGATTTTGTTTTTTTCTTCCTTGTTGCGACGCCTCGTCACCCCATTGCTAGCTCGGCCGCTAGGTGAACGAACCCATGTTTGCCACCTTGTTCCACATAGGTAAGTGGGTCGGACGCGGTGCTAGCTTGGTAGCTGCGTCGACCGTTGCCGCCAGCCGTGCCTCGCCACGTGACCGGCTGCCTCTGCATCCCCCGTTGACACGGGCTCGCACGCGCGCTTGGGATATGTCGCCATTGCCAATTGCGTCACGCAACGCGGCCGTCGATCCTCTGCATCAGCACCTCGCGCCGCCTGCCTGTTTGCTCCCGAGGACGACAGTTCCGCCCGAGCCGTAGTCAGCCACGCTTGTGCCATGCGGAGGCTCCGCCCGCCGACGAAGCTCCACGCGGCATCGCTGCCTCTGCCCGAGGTCACCGTAGACCTCGCTTCCCCTGCCTGCCAGCACGTATTGTCAGAACTCGAGCCACTGTCGCTCGTTCCACGCACTCGAGATCTTGCTGGATCTCGTCTCTCTCCGTGTGCTCCACACGTTGAGCCCGCCGCCGGCCGTCAGTCACCTAGCTGTCGCAGAAGCTTGAAGGTGGGCGTCGCTGCTAGCAGATGCCGCCGCGAAGTCGCTGTTGCCCACCAATTCGTCTGCCGAGCCCTAATTCCAATTGGGCTCGGTTTCATGCCGATTTTGACCCAGTCAATGGCCCAGTTGGCTGGTCAAAATCGGGCTGGGATTTTGGGCGTAACACCTATTATGATTGGGAATGTTATGCTTAGAAAGATTAGTGTTGTGATTATATTTGATTGGGTGAAACATCATCTCTAGCCTCAACCTATCATTTGTATCGTCCTCCTACTGCAGTTGGGTAGGTTGGCCTGATTTACTTGCACTTTCACTCTCAATTAGTTCAACAATACATGAGGGCTAACTAGACCATTGGGCTTGTCTTTAGTCGGGTCTTAATTGGTCAAAGTCAACTATCAATCCATTATCGGGTCATTATTGTTCTAAATCAAGGTTTAGAAAACCAGTCTGACCGGATGTACCAATCTGTGGTTGGATCGGTTTGTGCCTGTTGCTATCGGTCTAGGTACTGGATGTTCTACTCCACCTGGAGCGCCCACTTTCCACTTTGCCAAGAGCTGGAGCTTCCACTTTTGCTTTGCCTAGAGCATCCGGTTTCCACTCCGCCTAGAGCGTATGCCTAGAGCGTCGGCCTTCCATTCTGCCTAGAGTGTCCGCCTTTCACTCTGCTTGGACTTTCCGCTTTGCTTGGAGCGTCTGCCTAGAGCTTTATGTAGGTTCTGTATGCTGTAGGTTCTGTATGCAGCGTGCTGCTCTGCCGCTTAGTCTGTTCAGACCGATCTAAACTGGCTGGTTCGGACCAATCTAAACTGGCTAGTTCGAACCGGTTTTTAAAACTTTGTTCTAAACAAATAAAGTATCAAATGGATTTAATACAAATTAGACTCCAACTCATTTTCTTCTCATAATATTTGCAACTTGAGCGGTATATTGTAGTCAATGTACACCCAATAGAATAATAGTCTATTGTAAGCCTTGGTATCTATCAATGTACACATTGATCAATTATGTTTGCATTTGTGAGATAACTTACACCATAAGACTGTAGATAACAATATTATATAGGTTTAGGGCTTGTACCTCAAATTATAACCACCATTGTGGTGAAATTTTAAAATGACCATACTTAAATGATTAGTATTTAGTTGTGCTAGATAAAATAACTCAAGTCAAATACTTACTAAAATCCATCATATATTGTAATTCCATTCAATTGAATTTGTAAGGTCATTTCTCCTTCTTGGAACATGTACCATTCTCCAATTACTTCTAATGTGACTGCATTTGTATCTAATTCTATACGAAGTGTCATCCGTGTTAGTGTAGTGAGTAGGGATGACAATTTAACCTGACTTAGTCAGGTGCCTGACCCGTTTATGACAAGTATGGGTGCCCGATTAGCTAAATAGTACGATTGTAAGTTTGGTTAGTTGAGTTTTAATTAGATTTGAGTCGGATTTAGTTTTATAGGTACAAGTGCTCGGTACTCGATGCTCAATCTAAAAAAAATATTTTTATTATTAAAAGTATAAAATAATCATTATATAAACATTATTTATTATTATTATTTATAAAATTATATTTTATAGAATAATTTAAAGAAAAAATAAAAACTATAATTTTTTATTTAATTAGGGTACTCATTTAAATACCTCCGTGTTGGGTCTGGGTGATGTGATAGGGTACCCGATTTAGAAAGGTTCGGTATCAAATTTTTATAATCAAGTTGGGTTTAGGTGATGGGTAAGAAACCTGTCTCCATCTATAGTAGTGAGCAAGTCATGCCAAAATTATACTAGGATTGGTATATCGAATGTAGTTAATAAGCTAAAAGGCAAAAGAATTAGAATAAATAAATATTTATGAAAATAATTAAATAAATCAATTAGAAAATGTGTATATATACATGCCAATAAGTTGAATTATATAATGAAATGTGTAAAGGGAAGGGAATTTTTTTCTTCCATTGCTATAGAGTCAAGAAATGTGTCAAACTAAAGCCAGCTTGAAGATGAAGATTAGATGATGCGTAGGACATCACCATCTTAATTGGAGAAGAAATGGAGTAGTGGACTTTATAACTCTTGTATACATCTTGACAAATGTATGTGTGTGAATATATATGTTTGTGTATCTTTGTTAAGGACTGTGGTCAGTGGAACTACTACAAAATGCTTTCTATTTACATGGTGGGAGAAATTGAGTGCACAACGGGCAGAAAGAGCACATTGTGTTAAATGATCCCACTGATCCTTTTTCTAACATGTAAGGCAATAGTACTTGAGAGATTGTTGGGTTAAATTAAGTTTTAGGACTTGACCAAGCTTAAAATCAATTCCTGTCCTGTCTTGTCTGTTGTAATTTATATGTTCTTGTGCAGTGTAACTCATTCAGCACTGAGCCTTGTGATGGTAGGGTTTTGGTCCACAACTTTACGTCATTCGAGCATATTATTTATGCCTCTAATACTTTAAGCATTGTGTGGAGAGATTGAATACCTTATAAGAAGAGTTGAACGGTATATATAGGTATCATGAGAGGAAAAAGCTACAACCACTACACGTAGATCATGATCTCAAATCTATTTATTTTTAGTTAATTTTCTAGTTCTTCATATTATTTCTCTTTCTATCTTGAATCCACCTCAGGAGGGTTCTATGCATGCAAATTGTTTTTGCTTTCTTGCTCTTGGGTTCACGTGTTTAGCCTAATTGGTCACCTAACCCAAATTAACATGGCACCAAAGCATTGCAATTCATCTATGCAATGCTCACTTCTTCCATTTCGTCAAAGCTTCCTTGTCTTGCATTGCCCCTCGTTTGCAAGTGAGATCACGTGGTAATTGGCAAAAGAGTGAGAAAGGTTCTTCACCCAAAACAAATATTGTATTAACCAGTGATCTCAAAACTGTACTGTACCACTTTGTTCTTCATCCAAAAAGTTAGAACATGTAACCTCCAAAAATTGCTATTGCATTAGGGTTACACAATACTTAACAAAGTAGTAATAGGTAGAGTAGAAATACTGGATCCACAAATCCAGACCTGATAAGGACAACACAACATAACATAACTTTAACACTCCTCCTCAAGCTGGAACAAAAATGTTAACCAAGCCCAGCTTGTTATAAAGTAGATTAAGTCTTGTAGGTCCTAGAGACTTTGTAAAGATATCGGCAACCTTATCTTCGGATCTTATGTACGGAGTGCGAATAAGTTTTTTTGTGATAGCTTCTTTGCTAAAGTGACAATCCATCTCGATATGTTTGGTACGTTCATGAAACACAGGATTGTTTGCAATTAAGATAGCTGCTTGATTATCACATAACATGTTCATTGGACTGAGAGAATCTATCCCGCATTCATTTAAGAAATTCTTTAGCCACATCATCTCGCAGACTGTATGTGCCATAGCTGTATTCAGCTTCGCAACTTGACATCGCCACAACACTTTGTTTTTTACTCCGCCAAGTTACTAGATTACCACCAAGGTAAGTGCAAAAACCTGAGATTGACTTTCTATCATCAACGTTTCTGGTGTAGTCAGCGTCGGAATATGCCTCAATTCGAGTATGTTCATTTTGGTAATATTTCAACCCTTGACCAGGAGAACCTTTTATATATTGAACAATCCGAATAACAGCATCCCAGTGGCACTGTTTGGGTTGCTGCATGAACTGGCTAACAATGCCAACCATGTGGGAAATGTCCGGCTTGGTGACAGTGAGATAATTAAGTTTACCTATCAGGCACTGGTATTGTGGTGCATCAACACACTTAGAGTCTACATTTGTGCTGTACTTCTGATTTAGAACTAATGGAGAGTCAGTAAGCTTGCAATCACTCATGTCAATTTCTTCTAGAAGATCCAGAGCATACTTCCTTTGTGACATGAAAATACAATTTCGCTTATAGGCTATTTCGATCCCCAAAAAATACCTCGGTGTACCCAGATTTTTTATGGAGAAATGAGACTGTAAGTGAAGTTTGGTTTTCTCAATATCCTGTGTATCATCTCCGGTAAGGAGCATATCATCAACATAGACAACCAAGATGACAATGTCACGCTTTGAACGAAGAATGAATATAGAATGATCAGCTTAACTGTGATGAAACCCAGCTAATGTCATTATTTGTGATAGCTTTTGGAACCATGCGCGTGGACTTTGTTTGAGTCAATAAATTGACTTATGTAACTGACACACCATCTCCCCCTGAGCGATATAGCCTGGAGGTTGCTCCATATACATCTCATCGGAAAGATCACCGTAAAGGAAGGCATTGGTGACATCCATCTGGTGAAGAGACCACCGACAGTTGAGAGCCAAGGACAGCAAGGATTGAACGGAATTAAGACGAGCGACCGGAGAAAAAGTGTCATGATAATTGAGGCCATAAATATGAGAAAAATCCTTAGCAACGAGGCGAGCTTTATAGCGAGCGATAGACCCATCTGAATGATACTTGATGGTGAAGACCCATCGACAGGGAACCACCCGGGCCCTAGAAGGAGGAGGCACAAGGGTCCATGTCTGGCGAGCGCGCAGGGCATCCATCTTGGCATCCATAGCATGCTTCCATTCGGGTATAAGGAGAGCCTGTAAGGAAGAAGAGGGCAAGGAACACGAAGACAAGGCAGCCGAAAAAGCACGATATGATGGAGATAACTGAGCAAGGGAAACATAATGGGAAATGGAAAAACGAGAGGTAGACCGCTTGCCTTTGTGCAAGGCGATTGGAAGGTCGGCGTCAGAAGCAACTGGCAAAGGAGAGACGGCTGGGAGAGGCCGAGGGCGGCGGCTGTACACCTGCAAAGGAACCACTGAGGAGCTCGAACCAACCGGAGGAGTGGACCGAAGGGAAGGAGGAAGAGTAATATAGACCGGAAGAAGAGTCGGAGAAGACGAGGAGTCCCGGACAGATGAAAAAAAAGGTTGGGACTCATGAAAAGTGACATCTATACTGGTAAATGTTCGACCACTAGAGAGATCAAAACAACGGTAGCCTTTCTGAGTCCGAGAATACCCGACGAACACACACCGCATAGCCCTAGGGCAGAGCTTGTCAGTCCCAGGACCCAGAACATGAATATAACAAAGACACCCAAACACGCGAGGAGTAAGAGAAAACGGTAGCTTGGACGGAAAGACAAGAGAAAAAGGAGAGCGATCACCTAAACACGGAGTAGGAATACAATTAATAAGATATGAAGCGGTAAGAACAGCGTCAGACCAAAAAGAACGCGGACCTGCATGTGAAACAACAAGGTACGAGCCACATCAAGAAGATGACGATTTTTGCGTTCAGCCACCCCATTTTGCGAGGAAGTGTAAGCAACAAGGAGAGGCGGCGACGGAAGAATTTTGCTCTGATACCAAGTTAGAACAGGTAATCTCCAAAAATTGCTATTGCATTAGGTTACACAATACTTAACAAAGTAGTAACGGGTAGAGTAGAAATACTGGATCCACAAATCTAGACCCGATAAGGACAACACAACCAAACTCTAACATAACATAAGTCTAACACAAAAAAAATATTTGTATTAACCAGTGATCTCAAAACTGTACCGTACCGCTCGAAGCTTCCATTAAGCTGAAGCTTTGACTACCGCTGTCTGCTCCGCCTAGTTGCACGTACCGTATTGTACCGGTCCGGCAACTCACCGGACCAAGTTGGACTAATTTTGGAAACCTTGGTATTAAACCACAGCCATTGTGGCATGTTTTCTTTGGGACCTTGCAAAGTGTCCAGTTGGCCGGTGGTGTTCCTATGCTGCTTCACTAGCTTCTATATGTCTTGACATTGCTTATCAAATATATTTTATTTCCCGTGAAGGTTCTTCATGCCCCTTCATTTGGCTTTTAGCAAAGTTGGCAGAAATAGTGCTTCGTTCAAGTCTCTGTTGAGGTCCTTGAAGAAATGGATATAATTGGTAAAAGCTATCGTGCCATCTTCACTATATGGTTCTAAAACATCAATTCATAACATCTAATGCAAGGTTTTGGAATGAAAACTATAAGGTAGCAATATTTCTGTGAAGGATTCATATGGTAGATTGTCTTGCTTTAAATATGATTAGCTATCACAAGGAAATTACCACATCTAATTAGAACTACTACCCAAAAAACATCCATTACTTAACAGAGGCATTCATTCACATTGATAGTAGTGTCCTTCCGGAACATCTAATCTAATTCTGGTTTGACATGTCTAAAATCTTTACTTGATGCAGTACAAGTGAAATTAGAAATTATCATGATGAGAGGTTTACTTTTCATATTTGTCTCACAGAATCGATTGCTGACTGATAGGAGTTTCTATTGGTTAGCTTATGTTCTGGTTTCTTTTATGCTTTTTAGGAAAAAAATCTTAATTTGGTTTTGATTTAAAGCTATCATCTGATATTTTCCAGGTTAGCAATCACGTGGCTGCTGTTGATGACCCTCTTGTGATTGCTTCTTTGCTTCCACCCAGTTTCATGTTGAACATTCATGATCTAAGGTGGACACTATGTGCATCTGATCGCTGTTTTAAGAATCCAATGTTGTCTGCTTTTTTCCGTTGCCTTAAAGTGCTCCCTGTTTCACGTGGTGATGGTGTTTACCAGAAGGTACCCTATAATTCCTCTACTGTTACTTTTTAGTTGCTTAAATATGGTATGTTCAGCAACATGGAAATTATATATATTTTTTCATCTTTGTTGATCTATGATTAGCTCTCTTTTATTAAAGTTTCATGGGTTCTACTATGCCCATCAAAATTTCTTATGCATGTTCTCTTATTGAATGTAGAATGTAACTAAATATAAGCGTTTCATTCATTGTTTTACCAAATATAATTGATGATATATTGATTTAATAAGAAAAATATACATTATGATGTATGATCTTAAAGCCTCACACACTTCCTTCCCTTAATCATGTTAATGATGTATACGTGGAGTACACATGACATCATTATTACAATAATCCATTATAAAATTATAATATTATTATAAGATCTTAATCTACCTGGTGAAGAAGTCTTTGAGCCTTAGGTTCTTCTCGGAGAATTCATGAATTCTTCTAACTTTCCCCCGCACATTCAAAATTATCTAGTATCATGCAAGATTAGTTGGAGTGTTGCTTTAACATAGGCCTAATTGTGTCTTTTCACCCACATGTGATAAACTGTTGCATTAATACAAACTTCTTCATTACAAGGATAATATTATTTTCCATAAGATTATGAGTAGTCCATAGAGTCATAGTAGATCGTCCACTTCTAACATAACACAATTAAGAGTACAACAATATTAACCTTCATAGCTTGGTTAAGTTGTAGCAAGTGAAGAATACATGCCCAATGTTTTCATCATCCTTACTTAATAACTGATAGCTTTTATTATTAAATATCCCCATTTATATAATATATTGTGATTGAGTAGTTTTTCTTAACATAGCATCCAAGTGAAGAATAAGAAATATGGAAGTTCTCCGCTATATTAGATTATACATGTCCAAGTTACCTTGCTTGGCATGGGTTGAACAATCTCATTAGTCAATTTCAAAGAGTACTCCCATGATGCCTTATGGAACTACCTCAATGTATCTTGTTCCTATCTCCTTACAGCAGTGACATTATAGATAACTTGATAAATCAGGATTGAAGTACTTGACCTTGTATTTAAGATATGCTATCTACCATCTTGAATAAAATTTGAGATATGAGTTTCTGCCCGATGGATTCACAATGATAAACTCTTCTATCAAGTCTTATAGAAAAACTTTTGGATGCCTATGGTTTATTCATATTTTAGTCTTCAACCCATCATGAATATGCCACAAAATAGAGTTTTCTACCTAGTGTTTAATTGGAATATGTTGCTTAAGCACCATGAGCAAGAATAAAGATGTCGGCAAAGTCTATATATGAAGTTATCATTAAGATATTTAGATGATATCTACTTTAGCCGCATGTTCTTTTTTTGAATATATTCCATATATATCTCATAACAGATGTCTTATTCAATTGGTGGTTAATTTTACATAGCCCTAGGTTACCCTTTTTACGAGGCACTATTATTATGCCCCATGAGACTTGTGAAATCTATGCTTGTCATACAGTGACCATAATAAGCATGACATGAGTTGCCTTAGTCTCCTATGCCTTAATCTATGCTTAGGAGAGAGACTTGATTTTCTAGTTGGAGATTCTTTTAGACATAGCTTCAACATGTAGAAAAAATAGTTTATATATGAGATCTGTTTTGAGACCAAGGAAATGCCTAAATGTTTTTGTCGTTGCATTCTCCTCATATAGTGACTGGTACAACTAAGACTGATTTCATATTTTCTTGAGCAAAAATAAATAAATTGTTTGCAAATACAAAATTAGTAATAGTCGGGTCTAAGATATGACTGGTACAATAGTATAGAGACTTTAAACCTTAGGTCGGGTCCAAATTATATCTATAAAGAATAAGACAGCCTTCGTTTGTTTTATAGATGATAGAAGATAACTATAATGAATAGGTAAAGCGTAGCATCCTTGCCTTAGCGTCTTGATCCTAGGAAGAACACAACATACTTTTCATTTAAGGAGATGGAAAAGGTTAGAGGTTGGAACTTCATGAATGAATCCAACCAATGATTATTGTCAAGATGAATGTCTCAAGACACTTCTTCAATTAGTCCCATCACATAATCAAATGCATTGTATACAAATCTTTCTCAAAAATTCATAGTTATCAACCAGGTTATCAAGATCGAGATCTTAATGAGGATCAAATAGGATCGGTAGAGGCTCAATAGAAGTAAAACAAAGGTTGTAAGATCCAACTGAAAGAATAAAAAAATATTTTTCTCATAAAAATATAATTATATATTTGTATATTAAGAGTAATATTATAATAAAAATAATTAATAACTTGCTAAACATACATTGTCAAGTAATAAGAAGGCTAACATTCGTCCATAATAAATTACAAACGAGCAAATTACATTAAACAATTATTTTAAAACCAATTTACCAACTAAAATGGATAACTAAGACCTAAGTATCAGACATGAAATATTACAGCTTACAAGATAAAGTATAACTCATAAAAACCAAAGGTCAGAAGTTACAACCAACTATTATAAGTTTACAAAAATAGCTTAAGGTCACAACTCACTAATTACAACTTACAAGTCCAACTATCTAAATATCAAATGTCAAATGATTCAACAATTCAAGTGTATGTCTAAAATCCAAATATCCAATTGTCCAAACTCTAAAGTATAATCCTAAAATAAATTTTCAATTGATTCATCATCGAGATTCTCATCTTCATCACTTTTTGCTCCATCTCCAACAGGATCATTAATATTTTTTTACAACGTGAGCATCACTAAGTGTGGGAGCCGGCTCATTCCTTTTGTCTCCATCTTCACTTTCTTTGTCCCTATCAAGAGCACCAAGCCATTCCTTCTTTGAGCAACTTGATTTACTTAAACCATCGATTTATTTATCAGTTATCAACTCTTCATCGGAGGATAATTCTTCAAAACCAATATCTTCTAGAGTTCTCTTAACATTTGCTTTTGCAGTTTCAAATTGTTTTACAAAGACCAAATCATTCTTCTTCTTTTGGTGTAAACGTTTTCGCTTCTTTGAATGAACCCAAAAAAATTAAAATAAGTGTAAGTTAGATTTGGTAAATAATATTCAATGAATAAAATATATAAAATGTTAAATGCATACTTACCTGCAGCACTAGGTCACATGCAATGGCCTATGGAGTTGTATATTCCATTTCTCATCAATGATTTGCCACATCAGCTCATATGTGTATATATAAAAAATATAAAATTATTTTTAAATGTAAAAATATCAAAGTTATAACTATATAAGAATAATTGATTACCTTTTCTTAACATACTTGAAATTCAATTGGATCTTTTCTTTAGCATGATCTATCTCTTCATAAATAAATCTCATAGCTGACTTTTCATTATAATCAACCAAACACAACACTTTAATAATGGGAAGAATAACTTTAAGACAAACAATAACATCTTTCTAAAAACTAGTATCCAACACTACTTGTTAAATTGTCTTTCCCTCTTTAATCCTTAAAGATTTGCTTAACTTCCATTGACAGAAGAAAACAAAGTCATTAATGCACCATTTGAATTCCTAAGAGAGCCCAAAGTCAAATATGACGTAGCAAACTGAGTAACCACTGGTATAATCAAATCTTTCACATTTTAAATTATCTTAACATTAATATAACCATAGTCATTGAATAAATAAATGTGCATGCCCTTTTACCTTTGGCAATATTCACTCGGTGTGTGCTTTATTTTTTCTTAAAAATCTTTAAGGATTAAGTCAAGATAATGTGTTGCACAAGGAGTCTAAAATAAGCTCTTTCTTTTTTTTCCCATAACATAGTTTGTTGCATTATCAGTAATAATTTGGAGTGTATTTTCTTCTCCAATCTTTTCAACAATATCATCTAGTGTATTAAAAACTTTATAGCTATTTTAGAAATATCAGATGCATCAACAGATAAGAAAAAAATAGTACCCTTAGGACTATTCACTATAAAATTTCAAATTGATCTTTTTTTTTTTTCTATCAATCCATGCATCTAATATTATTGAACAATCAGTTTTCTTCCGATCAAGTTTTTGAGATTCTAGAATATCCAATGTCTTGGTTACTTCCTTTTTTAAAGAAGTTTATCTAATCTCATGGTAATGAGGCTTAAAACCAATACCATATCTTGCTACAAGATCAAAGATTTTAACATACTCTAGGTATTTTACACAATTAAATGGAATATAACTAATGTAAAAAATTCTTCCAATTTGTTGGCAAGCATCCTCCCTCAAGTTTTTTTTAAACATTTGATTAATTGTGCTTTGACTATGAGTGCGAAGAGCAACACATGTGGATACTCTCTTACCAAAAGAGCCCAAAGACTCCATAATTGTCTTCCTTTTTTTTTTTTTTTCTTAACGTGTTCTCTTCAACCACATTCACATCCTCTTCATCTTATTAATCAATTTTTTCTTCATTTGTGAATATTGTTTTCTAACATGATTAGGCACAACTTTACATGCCTTAACATATTTAGTTGTGTAAGTTAAATGATGCTTGAATCGATATATATTTCCAAATATAATTTTTTCACAATACTTGCATTTGATTTTTCTAGGGATATTGTCATTCTTCCTCTTTAGATGATTTACTAGCATTGGCCATTGTAAGTCCTTACTTTCCTCGATTCGAAATTCAAAGCTTATAAGCCTAATAGAATTCAAGAAAAAAAGTAACTGTGGTAATTAGATATGAATCAGGGTCAGCATGTGTCCAAATACATAATTAAATATAAAGGTCAAGAATACTATCAAGTATCCAACACTAAATGTGCCCATGTGTCCATATGACTTGTGAGTATTTGACATCTAGTATCTATATAGATAATTCATAATTCACCTAAAATTTCAAACCAAAATCCACCTTACAACATATAGAAATGAGATACTATCTACATTCTAATTCATAATTCACCTCACACTAAATGTGCACAAAAAAGTGAAGAACACTAAATTGACTTACCTTACTTGCAAAGAGTTGAGAAATGAGAAGGATGTCAGCTGGTGAAGGCACATTGCACAGAAGCTTTGAAGGATCACTCAGGTTGGAAGCATCGGCAAAGTTGGAAGCATCGACAGCAACAGAACTTGAAGGAGAACTCTGTGTCGGAAGAACCTGAAGATCAAACACCAGCGAGCAGTGAAAGAAAGGGAACAAATTGCATAGGCAGTGTGCACCGAAGGAGAAGGAACAACTCGTGTCACAATGAGTAGAGCGGTGATGGGCGTGAGTTGGGAAACTATGATTAGTGTTCGAAATTAGGAAAAATGAGAAATAGGTTTGGGGTTAAGTAACGTTCCGGAACGTTCTTACTAATATGACATCCATTCATAAAGACATGTTGTGAGAGATCAATAATATAATGTATATATCAATGTTGTGAAAGATCTATGATATAAGGTATGATATATCGAATCCTATTAGCAATAATGTTTGAGATAAAGTGATATATCAGTTTGCATACTAAAATCGATTTGTTGTCATAAAAAATGCCTAGGTTATATTTCAATGTCATTTTTAGTTACATCAGAACTTGCTACTCCTGAAGGTTGCTGTAGTAACCTCATTTTTGATGATATGCTAGCAAAATCATTTGTTGTTTGGATCACATCCTCAATTACCTTCCTAGATATCCATCTCACTAAGTAAAATAATGGAAATTTTGAAGAGGTTACATAGATCCCTGGCTAATGGAAGAGCAAAGAGTTTGAAATGGTGCCACTACTTCCTTTTTGATATCATCCCTCAATGTAGAATCACTATAATCTTTCGATTGTGGAGCTGTAAAACTACTATGATTCTATGAATTAGAATCACCTAGTGCAATCTTCAAATCAATTGGCCTCTCTAATCGCTTCCAATTCATTGGTGATCATCTCTTGCCTTTGGTTATTTCTCTTTGGAGTTTCCTTTAACTAAGCTTTAAATTGTTGCTTTAAGTCTCTTTAATTTTTGCATTATGATGAATATATCACTGCCGCTAGGTTTTGGAACCTCTCTGGGCCAAAAATCCTCAACAACTTTGATGAAATTAGAGTATTTAGTTGAGTTATTAAAGAACACGAACCTTGAACCTTAGTTACCATAGCCTCAGAATGATTAGAAACACTAAAGGATAAGAATATAACCTTGCCACTCACATCATCCACAATGCAATTATGGTTCACATTTACACGGTCTACTTACACTGGATGCACATAATATCAAATGTTAAGTTTGACTATTTAAGTTGATCACTCTTCCATTTTAGGTCAGATATAGATAGGCAGTGCAAGAGATCAAAGATCCTTGTTGGTATGCAGGACGATATTTAAATAGCATCACACTTAAAGTTGAAAAAGAATTTTTTGAAGTGACTTAGAATCATTCATGGTTGAGGCAAAACATTAGAACAATCATCTAAGGCATTCTACGTACCCATATAGTCTAAATTAGAATATTGGTCATAGTAGTACTCCCTAAAATTACTTGAATTAAAGATCTTATCACTTACAACATTAAAGCATGAAGAATGATCACAAATACACCAAATACCTCCATCACTATGGACTAGTAATGAAAGCAACTCGTTCATAGGAATAAGCTACTCTTATCATTCACTTGGACTTGACATCCAAAAAGAAGAGGATATGAATTATGAATTGGCTACCTATGTAATAATCCTTTTACGGCCATTTGCTTTGCTTTGGAGTTATACCCTTCAATGTTCTGACAAGCTAAATTCTTAATCATCTAATAGTTTGGAAGGATCTAGGCTTCGAGAACCCTTATTTTTAATAACTTAGTGATCTTCAACATCATTAGAAATTATATCAAACTTGTTAAATATTTTCGTTAAATGATACCTATGGGATGCATGTATATCCCATATACGGGATGTACATAGAGCGGTGAACATTTTGATTAGTTTATCCATAGACCTACTAGAAAAGTAAGGTATCAAATACTATTACACTTATATATATATACATACCATCCAGTACTGAGCATGTTACAATCCACTTAGTAAGCAAACTATTTATTAACTTAGTAAGCCGATTTGCAACGTGACCCAATCTATTAAAATGCTTAAGCCTAAGTTAACAATAGCAAGCTCACTAAGCTTTATATACCATATAATCTCTTGTGACTAAACTCGGGGTATTACAATCTCCCTCACTTAAGACTTGACGTCCTCGTCAAGCCCACATCCCTTAGTCGGCAGCATGTGAGGTCAGCCCAATGGCGGTTCCACCATCCTCGGTAGCCCTTTCCTATAGGCTTCTCACCATGCGTAGGACTATTTGTTACAACCCATTTAGTAAGCAAACTATTTATTAACTTGGTGAGCCGATTTGCAACGTGGCCCAATCTATTAAAATGCTTAAGCCCAAGTTAACAATAGCAAGCCCACTAAGCTTTATATACCATATAATCTCTTCTCCCACATCCAATGTGGGACTAAACTCGAGATATTACAGAGCAGTACATTTTAGTTCGGACTAGTATCTTAAACCTTGGAGAAAAAGTCAAATACTTCTCCAAGACCGTCATATTCTGCTCTTCAAAGTGAATATGATGATTACCCTTACTATCCTCACAAGATTGCCCACTTTCCTTTGGCGGTATTATACTATCTTTCATGTTGTCACTTCAGCACGTCAATTGTGTCATTTTCTTCTGCCTTCTATCTTGTCACGTGTATGCACCATCTGTTGGGTTTTCTTTGGAACCCAAAACGTCTTGGTTTGCATTTGGTTCTTTGTGCAATTCTTATTTGCATGACCAAAGGTAACAAAGTGCGAACACTTGTTGGTTTTCAAAGCTGAAGCAATGTCATCTTCCCTATTCTGGGTAATTGGAAGCTTGAATAGAAGGCCTACGAAGGCATCCACTTCCATAAGCACACAACATATCTATCTAATTATGGTCTTGGTGCAGTTTCTTAATGCATGTACTTCTTTTCAATGACACTTGTTATTCTTCTGATGGGCATTGATGTCCACCAATTGAGTCCTAGATGAAAAAGCTTCATCAATAGTAGAATGAATAAGAAATTAACATCTTGTAGTTGCATGTCGTGGCTTCACTTGAGACATTAGTCAGTTGAAGATGAATCAAGAGCCTCCTTCTAGAATACTAATTTTGTCTTCTTCACGTGAAAATTGAAACAATATAAACCCAGATGACAATGGAAGCATCTCCAATTGTCCCTTAGGGTTCCATAAAATCTTCACTTCTCTATTATAGTTATAGTTGAGTGTGCAGTTCATGCACCACTTAAGAACCAAACAAGGGAATATTTCTGTGATTTTTCTCCCCTGCTTGATTCCTTGATACTTGGATGACTAGCTTCTCTTTAATGATACTTGACTCCTTGTGCGTTAATGCACATTTTGCAGATGTATTGCTCGATGAGAATAAGGTACTCTATAGTATTTCTAGGAGTAACCATCATCGAGCATGATGGAAGTCATAATCCCTATAGTGGTGATTCAATTTACTCCCTAATGACCTCCTTTAGCAGCCACCAATTGGGAAAACTCTAGGTATTTCCCATCTTTGCCCAGCTAATAGATGTTCGTAGTGCTGGAGTGGCTTTCTCTATATGCCTTCATAAGAGACTTCATGTTCCTTTTCAGTGCTGCATTGACCCTTACATGGGCAACAATCCCAATGGTGGTCTCTGTGCATCTCCTACTGTTGACTCCCTCCTGCTCTGAATGTTTTGTGCAGGTCTTCACTCCCCTGCTTGGTCCTTGTGTGGCTTCTCCCTCCGGTGTCAGATCATCTGCCACGGCACTTGCCATCTCTTTCCCCCTTTCTTGTTTGAACTGACGACTCTACTTTGCCTCTCCTTTTTCCCTTCCTATGTTTTCCATAACTACAAGGGTGTTTGGGTGGCTCATAGCTCTTTATCCTTCTACAGAGGAGATAGGTAACTAGTGTCTGAGCTAGTGTTCGAAGGGAGTGATGTGAATGCTCCAAGAATCTCACTGCCTCGCAGAAGCAGAATCCCCATCATATCGACACAGATGTGAAGGCTCCTCATTGGCAACAAAAAGCAAGCGTGGGAGCAGGAGAGACACGAGAGTGAAGTTTGCACTATTATGCGTCAGGACACATCGAAGCATGTAGGAAAGCAATGCATGAGTGAAGCAGCCATCACCGTGATCCCTCACTAGTTTGCATGGAAACTATAGAGCCAGATAGGACAACGCCTAACTGGTCGCCTCCTTTACTGCGTTCCTCCTTCAAATTGGAAATTAATTGCCTAGATGTTTTTTAAGTTTCCTTCTTGGGATCAGACCCTTTAATGTAACACTCTTTCTGTTTATTATATTGACCATGATTGGAACAGAAACTCAAATTATGCAGTGCAGTGATTTTGAATTTCATTAAGAATCATGTTCTATGTTTTTCTTAGTTTCCATGAGTTGTGACTTGTGAGGGCCACAGAAAATTTTTTTGGAGGTATCGACCATGATTTTGCTTGTGTTTGTTAATTGGAATCTTTCAAGTTTCTCATAGTGTTGCATATTTAATTCAATATACAGAAAACTTCAACTCATTTTTCTATTAGAACTGCTTCGTTATGGACCTTTGCTCTTGCTAGTAGGTTTTTCTTTTCCTAGGTTATGGAAATTTGGATGATGGCGGAAATGCCTTTAAAGTGCAGAAGCTTAGTTCTGTTGATATATATTTACTTGAATATGTACTATCTGGTTGATTGAATCCTTATTGTTTTATTTAATTTCATGATAAATTATACTATATTCAACTTAACGTTATACCAATTTGTTTGTCATTTCTTGTTATATGTGGAATTTATCTTAGGGAATGGATAGTGCTCTATCTAAGCTGAACAGTGGCGGGTGGGTACATATATTTCCAGAGGGAAGTCGCTCTAGGGATGGCGGAAAAACTATAGGGACTGCAAAGAGAGGGGTCGGAAGGTATGACCTGATACATAATAGTTGAAATAAATTACAGAATCTGTATTATGTACCCAAGCAATATTACCTCAGTCATGTACTCCAATTCATGACAGCTTATCTTCACATCAGTATGAATCAAATTGAATTTTTAGCATATGTTATAGGACATTATTGTTTCATGCAAACCAAAGAGTTTTGGCCTACTTTTGAAGCTTGCAAAATGATGGTTGAATGCCAAAAGGGTAAATATATTCTGCCTTACTATTACTATTACTCAAAACCTTGACATTCAGTTTTGAAACGTGATGACCTCTAGCTTTGCAAGATGAAAGGGCTTTAATAATTAAGACATACAAGCATACATACAAGCATGGGTTTATCTGTTGATATACCTGTGAAGGAGCAATTTGTAATATTGCTTTAGTTGACTTTGACTTATTTTGACTTATGTATTGACTTTATTTTAGGGTTTTAGTGTGATGCTTTATAGCAGGTTGTGTGTGGAATGAAACAAAAGGTGGAACAAGAGCTATGGAACTGGTGGTTTGGCTGACAGGTAGTCATTGTTGCCGGTGGAAGCAGCTCCAAGCGGGCCGCTCTTGGATTTCGGCGAGATTAAATCCTCCACTTCCGAATCCGCCATGAAAAATTTCTAAAACTCTCAAACAAGAAAGCTTAAAGGCTTGCGAGCACAAGGAGAGAAGCTCCGCTGTTGTTGCATGTCACCGAGGCAGACCACAGTGGTGAATCAAACCAGCTAGTGACTCCGGCGTTAAGTGGCAGAGAGATCAGGCATAATTCCACATCCAAGTTATGGATTTTGATAGAATCGCAGAACTTGAGAGATTGGAGCTGTGGATTAAGAATTGGAACTGGATTGAAAATTAGAGCTACAAATTTGGGATAGCTTGGAGTTCCTGCTATTTCTTCGCTTCCCTCGAGAAATCCCAATTGAAGGGAAAGGAAATCACTTTCAGAAATTCCAATTGAAGAGAAATCAAAGGAAAGAAAAACAAAGGGTGAATTTGGAGAAAGAAAAAGGGAGCCTTGAATTGAAGCCATTGCCGAGACTAAAAACCACTAAAATCAATGGGTAACTATGGCTTCATTTCAAAACACATTTTTTTTTTGCATATTCTCTTAGTCAAATTCCTATTTTGGTACTCTCAAATGGAAATGATATTCATTTCATAAGACTTATGGGATATTGTCGAAGAGGGTTATGCAGAACAACATAAAGCATCAAGTAGTTCTTCAAGATCAGAAACAAATAAAAAAGAGTACAAGAAGAGTGTGAAAAGGAATGCTACAACATTGAGAATTATACAACAAGGTGTGAGCAAGTTTATTTATTCTTGCATTCTTGGCATAAAGAAGACAAAAGATGCATGACAAATATCGAGAAATGAATTCCAAAGATATGAAAAAATAATCTCCATCAAGTTGCAAAATTTGTTGAGGAATTTTGACAACATTCGAATGAGAGATGGTGAACTAAGTCAGATTTCTATTCAAAAGCTTATGAGATTATGAATCAAATTAGAAGCCTTGGTGATATATTTCTAGAAAAGAAAATTGTTGCAGTAATTGAAAAAACAAAAGATCTTTCAAAGCTTTCTATGTATGAGCTTATTGGTTCACTTGAAGTTCATGAGCAACAAGTATTTTGATCAACCATTAGAATAAACCTTCCAAACAAAGATGAGTTTTTTAAGAAAGATGTGACAAGATATGATTATGTACAAAGAGGTGTCTTCTCTTAAGGAAGAGGAACCTATGTAAGAGGTCGTGCAAACCTAAATCAAGGCTGGGGTAGAGGTGAAGGAGGAAGAACTTTTCAACATCATGAAGGAAGAAGACAATTCTAACATAATAAAGGAAGAAGATAATTCCAACATAATAAAGGAAGAAAAGACTTTCAACACCTACAAAACTTTGGTAACTCTAATTTGTATTGCACAATTTGCAAGAAGTTTAATCATCATACTAGAGATTGTTATTTTAGATGCACTATATACCAAGGTTTGAAGTCTCGGTCTGGTAGCTCGGTCCGGCGAGCTACCGGACTGATACATACCAGTGAAAACCAGACGAAATCGTTGGTCTCTCTATTTGCCTCCTGCTTTCGTTTTCGCCTTTGCCTCCCTCTCTAGCTTCTGCTTCCACTTCCGCCAAGCTCCAACCTCCGCCTCCCTCTCCCACTCCAACCTCTACCTCCGCCTCCCGCTCCAGCCGGAGCTCCAGCCTTCGCCTCTCGCTCTAGCTTCAGCTTCCACGTCCCGCTCTAGCCTCTCCCTCCCTCTCCCACCCTCGCCTCCCGCTTCAGCTTCCACCTCTGCTTCCCGCTCCTGCTCCAGCATCCGCCTCTAGCTTCTGCCTTTCGCTCCCACTCCCGCTCCCGCTTCCGCTTCCGCCTTCGCCTTTGCCTGTGCCTGAGCTCCAGAGTCCCTCTTCGCTTCCATCGCGAGCGGGAGCTCCCGCCTACACATTTTCTTCGAGCGCGAGCACGGTATCGTGCTCCGACCAAGGTTCTGAGCTCAATGGCTCGTCGGACCGGTACCAGACTGAAATTTTGAATCAATTCATATAGTGTTTGTAGGTATAAAAACAAAAAGGGGAGAAATGTTAAAAAAATAAGTTGCACATTTCTCAAAAGAAGAAAAAGAAGAACAAGACCAAGAAACTCTTTTTGTGCGTTGAAAATGATCAAGCTCTCTATTTTAGAAAAGATCAGCAGGAAGGTTTAAAAACTTGGTTGTTAGATTTTGGATATAGCAATCACATAATGGGCAACAAAGATGCTTTCTCACAATTAGATGAAAATTTTTTCTCACGGGTTAAAATTGGAGATAACAAACACTTAGGATATAAAAGGCAAGGGTGTTGTTTCAATCCACACTGAAGAAGGTAAAGAAAAATGCATTCACAATGTTCATTATTCTCCTAACATCACTCAACCTTTTGAGTGTTAGTCAAATGTTGCACAGAGGTTACAAATTGGTCTTTGATGATGACCAATGTGAGATATTTGATAAGAAGACAAAATATACCGTTGCTATTGTGAAGATGAGCGTGAATAACCTCTTTCATATCAATTTAAAGATAATGCAAAGTTTTGCCTTGAAAAGTGAGGTTGTTGATACATCCCAATTTTGGCATTTGCGATGTAGACATTTGAATTATAAAGAATTGCAACTTCTACAACAAAAGAAAATGATACTTGAATTACCACACATACAAGGTTGTGATAAACCTTGTGAAGGTTGCATGTATAGAAAGTTACATTGACTTCAACTTCCTAAGACAGCTTGAAGAGCTTTTGGTCCTCTTGAGCTTATGCATGGGGATTTATATGGTCCAATACAAACGCCATCATTCGGTAATAAACAGTATTTCATTCTTTTTGTTGATGAGTTTATAAGAATGATATGACTTTATTTTCTTGAGTAAAAATCAGATGTTTTCGCAATTTTCTTTTATTTTAAAGTTTTATTTGAAAAGCAAAGTGGTTGTCAAATTAAGACTCTTCGAACTGATCGTGGTGGAGAGTTCATTTATAAGAGGTTCCTTGATTATTGCAAGGAACATGGAATTTAAAGATAATTAATAGTAAGTTATTCCCCTCAACAAAATGGTGTTGCAGAAAAAAAGACAGGACTTTAGTTGAAATGACTATAAGTATGCTAAAAGGAACGAATCTTTGTCATCAATTTTAGGCTGAATTAGTTCATGTAGCTGCTTATATCTTGAATCGTTTCCCAACAAAAGTTGTTTGCAACAAGACTCCATTTGAAGCTTGGCATAAAAGAAAACCTTTGGTTAATCAGCTCAAAGGATTTGGATGTGTTGCTTATGCACTCACAACTTCTCAAGCAAGAGATAAGTTTGGCAAGAATGAGGAGAAGTACATCTTTATTGGATACGGTGATGAATCCAAAGGCTAAAAACTTCTTAATCCAAACAACAACAAATTGGTAATTTCACGTGATGTCATTTTTAATGAATCAACAGAATGGAAATGGAAAAAAATGAAGTGAACTTGCAGTAATAAAATCAAGAAATTAACTTTCAACAAGACATTACAATTGTAGCAAACTAACAAAAAAGTCATGAACAAGTAGCTGAAAATGTTAAAAATTTTGATGCTCCTAATATTCAACAATAACCACTAGAGGAGGATGAAGATACTAGAACTCCTCCTTGAAAGTATCGATCTTTAGCGGATATATATGCTTCTTGTAATGAAGTTTTTTTAGTGCGTGAACCAGATGGTTTTTTAGATACACAAAAAGAAGAAAAAGGGAGAAACGCTATGAATGCAGAAATGGAAAGCATCAAGAAAAATTGCACTTGGGAATTGACAGATTTTCCTAAGGAAAAGAAGCTATTGGCTTAAAATGAGTGTACAAGATCAAGTACAATCAAGCTGGAAACATTTAAAAGCATAAAACATGCTTGGTTGACAAAGGCTATTCACAACAACCTGGAGTGTATTATAATGAGATATATGCTTAATATTGCTAAGATGGAAACAACTCGATCTGTACTTACCTTAGTAACACAATTCGAGATGAAAGTATATCATCTTGATATGAAATCAGCTTTTTTGAATGGAGAATTACAAGAGAAAGTCTATGTGAAGCAACCTAAAAGTTATTTTGAAAAGACAAGGAAGATAAAGTTTATCAGCTTCGTATAGCATTATATGGGCTCAAGCAAGCTCCACGAGCTTGGTGTTGGAGATTGGAGAAGGGAATAGAAGAATAGAGAAAATTTTGGGAATATAAAGCATTATATGGGCTCAAGCAAGCTCCACCTTTCATTATAAGATCGTGAATGAAGTGATGTCTTAGCTCTGTGTGCTTGCTTATAGCATGAAAAATCGGATTCTTTGTCATGACAATAGTTGACATGTTATCACATGATATCGTGGTTGACTTTGTGACATTTTATTGCAAATCAGTAAGAATTCCTCTAAGCCAACTGAGTTCACATGCTACTTCTATTGCAGTCATATATTCAGCTTCAGTTGATGATAATGCCATAGTTTGTTATTTTTTTGACTTCCAAGAGATCACATTTGAGTCAAGATAAAATACATACCAGATGTACTTTTTCTATCATCACTATTTCCTGTCTAATCACTATTAGTGAATTCAAATAATTCACATTTAGGAGCTTTCACATATCTGATACCTTCTTTCTTTGTTCCCTTAAAGTATCTCAAGATTATTTTTGCTGCAGATAAGTGCAATTTGCTTGGATTGCTCATAAATCTTGAAACAACACTCATAGCTTAAACAATATCGGGTTTTGTGTTAGTAAGATAGATAAGAGAACCAACCGAGCTTTTATAAATATTTGCTTCAACATTTTCTTTGTGCTCAATTTGTTGTAATTTCTCATTCATATTCATTGGAGTAGCAATATGTTTGAATTTTTTGCAACAAGTCTTCAATATATCTTTCTTGAGATAAGATGTCTTCTTTTGATGCTTGATTTGAAAACCTAAGAAATACTTTATAAGACCCAAGTCAGTCATCTTAAACTCTTTCATCATAGCTCTTTTGAAGTCTTCAACCATTGCTTCATTTGTTCCTGCATATATTAAGTCATCAACATAGAGACAAACAATGAGAAAGTTTCCTTTTTCACCTTTTTTTTCAAATATAGTGATGGCTCATTTGAACTTCTATGAAAACCATAACTTAAGAAGTAAGAGTCAATCTTAGTGTTCCAAACTCGTGAAGCTTGCTTGAGCCCATATAATGCTTTACGAAGTCGATAAACTTTATCTTCCTTGCCTTTGACAAAATAATCTTTAGGTTGCTTCACATAGACTTCCTCTTGTAGTTCTCCATTCAAGAAGGCTGATTTCACATCAAGTTGATATACTTTTATCTCCAATTGGGCTGCTAGGGCAGGTAAAGTCCAAATTGTTTCCATCCTTGCAATAGGAGCATATGTCTTATTGAAATCCATCTTAGGTTGTTGTAACTAGCCTTTGGCAACCAAGCGTGCTTTATACTTTTGAATGTTTCCAGCATCATCATACTTGATCTTGTACATCTATTTCAAGCCAATGACTTCTTTTCCCTTAAGAAGACCTGTCAATTCTCAAGTGTAATTTTTCTTGATGTTCTCCATTTCTGCATTCATAGTTTTCCTCCAACTTTCTTCCTTTTGTGTATTTGAAAAATTATCTGGTTCACGCATTAAGAAAACTGCATTGTAAGAAGTATATATATCCTCTAAAGATCAATACCTTCGGGGAGGAATTTTAGTATTTTCATCATTCTCTTGTGGTTGTTGAATATCATAAGAAATTTAAGTATTTTCAGTTACTTATTAATGACTTTCTTGTTGATTTGCTGCATTTATAATGTCTTGTTGCAAGCTAATTTCTTCATTTTCCCATTTTCATTATGCTAATTTATCAAAAATGACATCACATGAGATTACTAATCTGTTGTTGTTTGGATTGAGAAGTTAGCTTTTGGATTGATCATTGTATCCAATAAAGATGTATATATCTCTTTTCTTGTCAAACTTATTTCTTGCTTGAGGAGTTGTGAGTGCATAAGCAACACATCCAAACACTTTGAGCTGGTTAACTAGAGGTTTCCACTTGTGCCAAGCTTTAAATGGAGTTTTGTTGCGAACACCTTTTGTTGGGGAGCGATTCAAGATATAAGCAGCTACATAAACTGCTTTAGCCCAGAATTGATTATGAAGATTCTTTCCTTTCAACATGCTTCTAGTTATTTCAACTATGGTCATGTTCTTTCTTTATGTAATGCTATTTTGTTGAGGGGAATGACTCACTGTTAGTTGCCTTTGAATTTCATATTCCTTGCAATAATTAAGGAACTATTTGTAAATGAACTCTTCTTCACTATTAGTCCGGAGAGTCTTAATTTGATAACCACTTTGCTTTTCAACTACAGCTTGAAAATGTAAAATGTAAGAAAGTTGTAAAAGCATATGATTTTTGCTCAAAAATATATAGCCATATCATCCTAATGTAATCATAAAAAAAAAGAATAAAATACTGTTTGTTATCGAATGATAGTGTTTGTATTGGACCACATAAATCTGCATGCACAAGCTCAAGAGAACTTGTGGCTTTCTAAGCTATCTTTGAAAATGGAAGCCGATGTAATTTTTCATAAACACAATATTTACAAGGCTTATCACATCCTTGTATTTGTGGTAATCCAAGTACCATTTTCTTTTGTTATAGAAGTTGCAATCCTTTATAATTCAAATGTCCATATCGCAAATGCCAAAGTTGGGATGTATCAACAACTTTACTTTTCAAAGCAAAACTTTGCAATGTCTCTAAGTTGATGGGAAATAGGTTATTCAAGCTTATCTTCATAATAACAACTGTATGTTTTATCTTATAAGAAATCTCACATTGATCATCATCAAAGACTAACTTATAGCCTCTTTGCAATATTTGACCAACACTAAGAAGGTTTTGAGTGATGTTAGAAGAATAATGAACATTGTGAATGTATTTTTCTTTACCTTCTTGAGTGTGGATTGAAATGACACCTTTGCCCTTTATATCCAAGTGTTTGCTATCTCCAATTTCATCCCGTAAAGAAAAACTTTTGTTGAACCATAATATTTCATAAGTTCTGAAATAAGTTTTTATTGCCTGAAGGTTCCCATGCGGTATACCAGATTGCACACAAGATTTATCCTAATGAACCACCGGGATTCCAAATGCTGTAGAAAGGGGAACTCGGAGTCCAAGCATGACAGTACTACTAAGTCTTCATTCACACAGTTGATATCACATGGCAAGCATAGAGGAAGAAAGTGGTTTCTTATAACTGATGCTGAAAACACATTAATCAAGCGAGGATCACAAAGCAACACAATTCTGCTACTTTATAATTCTAAGCGATTGAGTCATCGCACAAGATTGATCGCGAACAACCAGATATTCAGCAAACATAGGATTTACCATTCTTAGAAACAGAATAAGATAATGTGATGATACAAATGAACAAACCGCAAGTCCACATTTTACTTAATAGAAAATAGTGTCATATTAGATAAAAAATGTGACTACCAAAAGACAAACCAACATATAAAATTCCACCACCGTGAATGACAAGAGATTTCTCTACAATCTGGGCACCCCCACTAGAGTACAAACCATGCGCATTGCATTTGAGTACCAGCACGCATGAATTTCATCAACATCCCAGGGCACTTGATGAGATAAGAATTGAATCACCTCCCAAAGTCTTAGCATCTGTGTCCAACTATTCCCAGTTCACCGCCCATCAAAGAGATGCATACCCTGCCTGCAAATAAAAGCAAGTAGGGGTTATTCTTCAAGACATAATGCTAGAGATGTTTGGAGAAGAATTATGAGGAAACTGAATGAATAATAGGGTCTGCCGAGCTATGAAATAGCTTACTTAAAGTTCACAATGGAGCCCTATAGAATGGATATACCAGATCGTCAAACAATGCACACGTAGTCAAGCTAAGTCAAAACTTATCTTGACAAGATGGAATCATGCATGGGAAGATAAAGTCAATTTATTTTGACTCATAGCAAGCAAAAAGAGATAGAGAATTCGCAATGGGATAGACTTCAAAATAAACAAAAAAAATCTGCAAAAGGTAGAAGGAAAGATCATCAAATCCCGCCGCATGGTCTGACAATTTTCTCTAAAGCTGCCAAAAATAAGGAGATGGTCAGAGCTAATAAGAAAGAAGAAAAAAAAAAACGCTGATCGAAGCAGCTAAAAAAAAGAAGGGGAAATAGCCAATAAATGGAAGAAACCGGGGCTGGACCGGTGGGCGCTGATCGTAGCAGCCGAAGAACCAAAAGGAAAAGGGGAAATAGTCGACAAAATGGAAGAAGTCAGAGCCGGTGAAAGGACAAGAAAGAAAAGCCTGCCGCTGTTGGCAAAAATCAGAGAGGCGCGAAGAAAAGTAAGAAAGAAAAGCACGCAGTTGTCTCATGAGGCTGAGATGATATAAGGAGGTGTTGACAGCAAAAAAAAATCAACACAAGCGCTGCTACAAGAAGAAGACAGCTGCTGCAAGGAAGGGTACGAGGAAGCGGCAAGAGGAGGCATCCGCAGGTAAGAAAGGGAAGTATCTTTACTTCCGTAGGCCTGAGGTGCACTAAGCACCGGTGGCATCACAAAATGCAGGTGAAGAAGTGAGGAGACGAAGAGGATCTGAGGCGAAGAAGTGAGGAGAGGTACGAGAGATTGAAGAGCGAAAAGAGGAAATACTGTTAAGAAAAAAGAGAAGGTTGATGCTGCGTAAAAAAAAAAAGAAAGAGAAAGGGGAAGAAGGGAGCGACGATGCGTACAAAAAAAAGAGAAGAAAAAGAGAGAAAAGGGAAGGGAGGAGAAAAGTAAAGATAAAACGAAAACACAGAAGCGAAGATAAAACGGAAACGCAAAAATAGAGTTAGTATCCGAAGAAAGAAGAGGAATACCTGTCCAGGGTCCTTTTGATTTTTCTCTCGAGCTCGTAAAAATGCTCTTAGCAGAGGAAGCCTGCTGCAACCCGAGTCCTCCAAGAAGACTTTCGCTGAAAGGAGAGCTCTCAAAAAAAAAAAAAAGGACATGGAAATAGAGTCTGTGGCCAAAAACACGGAGGAGAAGAAAACAAAAAAAGAGGGAAAGAAGGGGAAACAGAGTCACAAAGAAGAAGGAATAGTGGGAAATACTTGCCAAAGTCTTTGAATCGTTACGGCACAAGCAATGAGACGACCTCACCGAGAAATCCCAATAGGAGGAAACTTGTTATCACACCAACTCTTCGAAAGGGATTCTTGCCGTGAGAAAGAAACAAAAAGGAGTCTATGTCAGAAAAAGAAAGGAGTAAACAAAAGAAAGGAAACAGAGCGGAATTACTCGGATAAATACTGCTGCATTACCAGTGTTTACCTGGTAAATTTCTCAAGGCCCTATTTGCTATGATTGTCGGAGAAGACGAACCATGAGGGGAACGCGGTAAGACCCTTACGACACCAAACTGAAAATCTCGCTTCACCATGCTGCTATGAGATGAAGATGATAAACAATGGCGCTAAAGAACAGATTTATCAGACAGAACCTTTTTAACCCAACAGAAATCGCCGATCACCACCGTCAGAAGCTTCCGAATAGCCGAATAGCCCTATCAAGGCCGAAGAACAAAATAGGCGTTAAAGGAAATAATAAAAAAGAGAGCCGATTTCACGGTCGTAAAATTTTCCATGGCTTTGCTGTAGAAGTCTCCACCCGAGACTCAGCTGACATCAAAAAATACTATAAAAAAATATAAAATAAATAATAATAATAAAATAGATAAAATAAAAAACCTTTGCCTAGAGCTCAGCTGGCTTCACGGAAGGAAGAAGATGAAAGAGACCAAATGTCACGAAATAACAAGAGAATAAAAGTAAATAAAAGGAAGGATAAAAGAGAAGATTTCATGAGACGCAAACTTTTCTGGAGGTAAACAGATGAAGGTTGCTTGGGGGACAGAGCAAGAGTGTATAATCCCTCCTAAGATTTATCAAGCTGGCTCATGTGAGAAAGGAGCAGCAAAACCTTTGGAATACTAAAAATACATGAAGAGATTCTTGTTTAAACATAAATGGTTTTATACGTCGTGATGGCGAGTACTCTTCGTCAGAGCACCGCTAAGAAAAAGGAAACCTTCCGACAAAAGTTTCCTGGAAATAAGAGAACAAAGGAGAAAAGACCGAAGGCTCACTCCCATTCTTAGCTGCAGCGTCATATACGGACTCTTATCGAGTTGTGAGAAAGATCCGTGTTTCAATTCTCGAATGAGATCCGGTATCAATAGATTCAACCCGATCTTGTTGAATCCGATCCGAATTCGCCTTTAATTTGTCGCTACTGCCGGAGACGGAGAGGATCGAGCTCATCATCTTCATCTTCGGTAAAGGCCGCTGGTGGGGAGCCTCACTGATGGGCCATTGAGAACCTTGCAAAACTGTTTGGCGACCCCTTGCTGAGCATTTTTGATATCTCCCTTATATTCGCCCGCTTACGCTAAGCATTTGCTAGCACCTCCACCCCTGCCGGTCCCATTCCCGCCTGCCCTCTCGGATATCGCTGCCTCCACGATCTTTCCCTGCTCCCAGCAAGGCTTCGATGGTATCTTGACGCCATCCCCTCGATGAACGAACCACTGAATCGACGTGTTCTTTCCTGCGGATGAGTGATGCCTTGCCCTCTGTTTCCCCTAGGGCTCTGATCAGACGACATGAGTGATGCCTTGCCCTCTGTTTCCCTCGGGTTCACGTTCTTTGAAATAAGCTCCGCCGATCGCCTCCCTTTCCTCGCCTGACCATTGGTGTCATCTCCCCCTTTTTGTCGACTGTGAGCAACTTTACTCTTCCTTCATTTTTTATTCTTTATATTCCTTCGTTTCTTATCCCACGCAACTCCTCCCGTCTGGCGAGAGGAGGTTGGCGCTGCTGAGAGTGATCACCAGCTACTCGCCAATGAGAGGAAGTGGAGGCGATCACCAGCTGCCCTTCCGTCATCGAAAACGACAAAAACGAAGAAATTAAAAAGGGTGAGATAGAAGAAAGAGAAAACAAACCACGACGCTAAGTAAAATGAAATAGAGCCAATGTGTGCGACTAAAAATCACAGTTGGCAAAAAGGGGGGGGGGGGGGGTTCGGCAGCAAACGATGGATATTACCTAAGGCATATGCTGCTCAGTCCAGCTTGTGATTATGATCCCCCCCAATCCAACGAAGACTGGCTGGATCTAATCACACCACCCAATTTAATTCAACAATCCCTAACTCAGCTAGTACGTTCATCAAACACGACCCACACTCGTCCTAGTTTGGCACGAACGCAATGTAGTATGATGTTCGACACTAAAACCCAAGTATACATTATATGAGCCAAGGGTATAAATCTGAGCCAAAATCGGATGAGACTTAGCAACAGCCCAGCGTTTGGAGCATGAGGTCAAAGGGAAGTCAAAAGAAATAATTGTGCATCAGTATGGAGCCAGATGACTCAAACTCAATCCAAGTTGCAAAACACAAACTCCGAAAGGAAATTTGTTAATATTGAAAGCCTTGGCGCGTCACGACGAAACATTATTTGGGAGGTGCGTACGTCGACGCTTATCGTCGGGGCGTAACTCCTCAATGTGACATTGCATTCGCCAAGGCTGAAGTAATTTTCCCAAATTAAAATTATCCAATACGCCGCAAGGCCGGATAAATTCTAAATCAAATTATCCAATACGCCGCAAGGCCGGATAAATTCCAAATCAAATTATCTATCATGCCACAAGGCCGGATAAATTCTAAATCAAATTATCAAACACGCCGCAAGGCCGGGTAATTCCCAAACCAAAGTTACTCAACACGCCGTGAGGCCGAGCAATTCCCCTCCAAATTAAATTACTCAACACGCTGCATGGCCGAGTAATTTCCCTCAAATTCAAGCCACTAAACACGCTGTCAAGGCAGGGTGATTTTTTTTCCCAAATCCAATATCCAACGTGCCTTAACGCATTACGATGAAATATTGTTTAGGAGGTGCGTACGTTGATGTTTACCATCGTGGCGTAGCTCCTCAATATAACGTTGTATTGCCTAGGTCGGGTATTACCCAATGCACCATCATAAGACCAAAGTTGGACAAACACAAATTGCCCATGCTGATGGAAGCTCTCTTCCTTTATCATCTTATGTATCACGATAAATTAAATTCATGAATGATATCATTTGACTCTGTCTCTCTTATTTTGTTACGTATTATAGATTTCTTAATCAAAGGTTCCCTAATTTTAGGGGTAATTAACAATGAGCGCTTGCGCTCATTGGAAGCCAGAACCCATTAAACAAAAGCCTTATTAATTTAAGGTGAATTTGAAAAAAAGGTCATATCGCATTTCTAATGTAACAATTTTGACCCCACAACTTTCATCTAATTGTGAGAAAACATTTTTGTTACCCGTTATGTGATTGTTACATCCATAATCTAACAACTAAGTTTGTGAACTTTCTTGTTGATTTTTTGCAAAGTAGAGAGCTTAGATCATTTTCAACACACAAAAAGACTTGGTCTTGGTCTTTTTCTTCTTCTTCTTCTTTTGAGAAATGTGCCACTTGCTTTCCATCATTTCTCCGTTTTTTGTCTTTATACCAACAAACACTATGAATGATAAGAGTCTTTGCATATAGTGCATCTAAAATGATAATCTCTTGTATGATGATTAGACTTCTTACAAATTGTACAATATAAATGAGAGTTACTAGGGTTTTGTGGGTGTTGAAAATCTTTTCTTTCTTCATTATGTTGGAATTGTCTTCTTCCTTCGTGATGTTGAAAAGTTGTTTCTCCTTCACTTCTATCTTGATCTTGATTTGGGTTTGCACGACTTTTTGCATGTGTTCCTCTTCTTTGGGAGAAAACACCTCTTTATACATAATCTGATCTTGTCACATTCTTTCGAAAAATTCATGTTTGCTTGAAAGCCTTGCTCTAATAGTGGATCAGAATACTTATTCAACCTTTGCTCATGAATTTTAAGTGAGCTAATAAGCTTATACATAAAAAGCTTTGAAAGATCTTTTATTTCTTCAATCACCACAACAATATGCTCAAATTTCTGAGGCAAGCTTCTAAGTATCTTCTCAATAATTTTCTTTTCCGAAATGATGTCTCCAAGACTTCTAATTTGATTCACAATTTCAAAAGCTTTTGAAAAGAAGTCTTTGACACATTCACGCTCTCTCATTCTCATGTAGTCAAAATTCCTCTATATATTTTGCTCTTGGTAGAGATTATTTTTTCAGATCCTTGAAACTCATTCTTCAATGCTTCCCAAGCATCTTTTGCTTTTTTTCATATCAAGAATGCGAGAATAAATAGATTTACTCACACCTTTTTGTTTCTTTATACTATTTCTCATTTGTTTCGGACCATGAGGAGCTACTTGATGCTTCAAATCGTTCTTAATAACTATATTCAATAGTGTCCCACAAATCTTGAGAGATAAAAATCATTTCGATTTGGGCATTCCATATATCATAATGTTCTCATCAAAAATAGGAATTTGACTAGGAGAATATGCAAAAGATGTGTTTTGGGATGAAGCCATAGTTACCAATTGATTTGGGGGTTTGTATTCTCGGCAATACCTTCTGCTCTTTTTTTTTCTCTTCAAAATCCCTTTTGCTTTCTCAATCCGCTATTCCTTCGCTTCTCTCAGGAAATCCCAATTGAAGAGAAATCGAATTGATGTGAAATCCCAATTGATGTTAATCCCAATTGATGTCTGGAAATCCCAATTGAAGACAGCATGCCGATGCTAAGCTCTAAGCCTTAATTGTTGTTTTTTTGACGCTGACCCAGTCAGAAATTTTCATGGTGGATTTGGAAGAGGAGGCAGTCGTTATGCAAGCGGTGGCCCACGAGGTGGTAAAGGAACAGGAAGAAGTGGAGACTATGAAGGAACCAGAAGCATGGAAAGATGATAATGCCTCCGTGGTCGAAGATGTCCAAACGCCCGCCGGAGATCACAAATGAAACCTCGCCCAGTTACCAAATTTGTTGGAGATCAGAGAAGGGAATATAAGATTAGAGAAAATTTTGGCAGAGTTTTATTTGTAAATTGGGGGAGAAGGAACACAGCTACAGTTCTTGTTCTACCTTTTTTTTCATTCCACACATAACCTGCGATAAAGCATAATAATAAAACCCTAATACAAAGTCAAAATACCTAAGCTAAAATAAGTCCTGTTAACAACTTTAACAAATTATAAATTACTACTTGACACTTGGAACACCAAGATTGACTTTTACTTCTTGAGTTATGATTTTCATAGAAGCCCAAATGATCACTATATGTGAAGAAAGGTGAAAAAGGAAATTTTCTCATTGTTTATCTCTATGTTGATGACTTAATATGTGTAGGAACAAATGAAACAATTGTTGAAGACTTTAAAAGAGCTATGATGAAAGTGTTTTAGATGACTGACTTAGGTCTTACGAGTATTTCTTGGGTTTTCAAATCAAAAAATCAAAAGAAGATATCTTTTTATCTCAAGAAAAATATATTAAAGACTTGTTGCAAAAGTTTGGTGTGTCTAATTACAGGTCTATTGCTATTCTGATAAATATAAATGAGAAATTATAACAAATTAAGCACAAAGAAGATGTTGATGCAAATGCTTATAGAAGTTTGGTTGGTTCTCTTATCTATCTTACGAACACAAGACCCGATATTATTCTAGCTGTGAGTATTGTTTGAAGATTTATAGGCAATCCAAGTAAATTGCATTTATCTGCATAAATATAATCTTGAGATACTTAAAGGAAACAAAGAAAGAAGGAAGAAGGTATCAGTATGTGAAAGATCTTAAATGTGAATTATTTGAATTCACTGACAGTGATTGGGTAAGAAGTAGTGATGACAGAGGAAGTACTTCAGGTTATGTATTTTGTCTAGGCTCAAATGTGATCTCTTGGAGGTTAAAGAAATAACAAACTGTGACATTATCATTAGCCGAAGCTGAATATATAACTGTAACATAAGTGAAGCCAATTGGCTTAGAAGAATTCTTATGGATTTGCAATAAAATGTCACAAAGTCAACCATGATATTGTGTGATAATGTGTCAACCATTATCATGACAAAGAACACTGTTTTTCATGCTAGAAGCAAACATATAGAGCTAAGATATCACTTCATTCGTGGTCTTATAAGCAAAGGTGAAATTCATTTGGAGCATATCAATACACATGAGAATGTTGTTGACTTCATAACAAAATCAGTTACAAAAGACAAGTTCAACAAATTCAAGCAGCAACTTCACATTACAAATTAAGAGGGGGTGTTATGGAGTAATTTGTAATATTGCTCTAGTTGACTGGACTTATTTTGACTTGTGCATTTTGATTTTATTTTAGGGTTTTAGTGTTATACTTTGTAGCAGATTGTGTGTGGAATGAAAAAAGGTAGAACAAGTCCTCCCAAAATTACAAACAAAATTTTATCAAAATTTTCTCTAAATCTTTATCCTATCTTCTTCAATCTCCAAATTTCTCCAACAATACCAACATCCACCTTGTAGTCATATACATACTTTTTTCCATTGAAATGATAATTTTTGCTGGATTAATTGCAATTTATCTTGGTAGTTTACTCAGATTAGCAAATTGGCTCCTAGAATTTTAAAATTGCAAATTAGTTGGAATTTGTAAAACATTTGCAAAACCTGTTGGGGGCAAAAGAATTGGTAACTGTAGGGCTAATTTTTAGTTTTTTTTCAAAGCTACATGAACTAATCCAAGGAATCTGGTGCCAATTTAAATAAATACCATTTCCAATGGACTACTAGTTTTCTGTAAAGTTGACCTCACAGCACGGTTTGATATTTTCCTTCATTTTGTAATGTAATTGCGTGTTGATTGGATATTACCTTTTTTTGTTTCTGCAGATTAGTGATAGATGCGGACGCTACACCTATTGTTATTCCCTTTGTTCACACAGGAATGCAGGAAATCATGCCTATAGGAACTCATTTCCCGAAGATTGGAAAAAAGGTACATAAGCTGTTAGATTTACTGTCTGCTCTTGCTTCCATTTTAACTCTGCACTGTTTTTCATTCAACTGAAGGAAGTTTGAAGCATAATGATACTACATTAATAACAATAATATTTTTTTCACTGGCATAAGTCGCTTGCACTTCCAAACTCGTGTTACATGCAGGTAACAGTTCTTATAGGGGATCCAGTTTTCTTAGATGATTTGCTCGTTGATAAGGATGATCCCCAGCATGTTTCGACTGGGGTCTTATATGATGCTGTCTCGTCAAGGATTGGGCATCAACTCCAAGAGCTAAAAGTACAAGTTGACCGGCTAACCCTAGAACAACTATCAAAAACCACTGACTTTACGGATAGTGGTGATACTGGATCCGGAATTTGGCAGCAGGTTGATTGGGAAGCATTTGGCATTGGGCACTACATGTCGGAGGAACATTCACCCAACTTTAATAAAATAATGGATGTCCAGCCAAGCGGTAGACTTGATCAATCACCCACACTAAACTCTACTCGGATCAGGAAGAGTAGATTATTCGATGAAGGTGGCATTATTTCCAGAATTCATGGCTTTATGAATCCATCTGAACTAATGGGTTTTGCTGCTAGAGGCTTGTTTACAAATGGCAGAATAATGAACGAGAGCGGTGGGATGTTTCGAGGTTGGGCCGTCCAATGACGTTCAAAAACAATTAATTGAAGGTAGCATGTTCCTCCAAATAAATGGCTTATGATTCCCCGCCAGGAATGCAGGGCTGAGAGTTAGTCTGGACGTGTTTAGTTTCTGTACAAAGCAGACTCATCTTGTACATTGCGTGGTACCTTGATTTTCCTGCAATGCTGGTGTGTATATGAAATTTTGATATCCACTTCATTTATCCCTCAAACCCCAAGTTTACAAAGGAACTTGGTAACACAAATGCACTGAACGAATAAGTTATAAAAGCTAATTCAATTTATGTGGTACAAACATATTGTTAACTTATGGGCTATGTATAAAAGAAGGGAAACTGAAAAAAATAAAGTAATTTTCTAATCCTCTTGGAAGAAGAGAAAGGAAAAACGTAAGAAAACAAATGTTATCCTATTTTCTTCTCATGTAGGTTCGTTTAAATTGGTTGAGAATTGTTTAACAATTTTTTTCCTTTTTTTAAATTCTTCAATTATAATCCTGTCTTTTTATTATTTTTTCATTTTAAAAGAAAATTAAAATATTAAAAACTGATGTGTACGTTGATTAAAAAAAATGAATATCACCTTTGAATTTAAATGTATAAAAGCTATAAATTATAAATAATAAAAGTTCAAATAGATAAAAAAAGAGGAGGTAGAGGTAGTGTATATTTAATAAAAATTTAATTACACTATTGAAGGGGTTGAATCAAATTGTAAGACAGATTAGTAGCCTGTTGTTAGGTCTTGGGCTGAGAATTGGGCACACCAGCCTGGCCCACTTACTTTCCAATGACTTGGTTGATGGGTTGAATCGGGCGCCGCCCAAATCCAAAACCCAATGGTCGTTTGCGTCAAACATCGAGCGGGTGGTGTGACGTGGGTGGGACGGCTCTTTGCCACAGATAGCACACTGACGTGGGGTGACACGTTAGCCACGGGCGGGAACGAGGAAAGAAAAGAGGGAAGCGGTTGACGGTGGCGCATGACGCTTCTCCCCTCACCTTTCTCGACTCCCATCTCCTCTGGCCAGTCAGTACCTTCGTCGGACGTCATCACCAGTGAGCTCCCTTCGTGTTCCGGTGGAGTAGGTGGGTGGATGGAACGCGATGAGCTACCTTGTCCCTCCTCCTTCGCGTCGTCGTAGTTGGCAGCCGAACTCTAGACTGCCTTGGAAGGCATCTCCTGCATTCGCTTCACCGACTAGAAGGAGCTCGTGAAAGCTCGCCAAGGTACTCCCTCTCCCTGCATCTTTCCGACGCTTTCCTTCCCTGGTCAAGTTTGCGGCTCCTAGCGACCTCTTCCCCTCTGGTTTTCGACAGTGGATATTCTCGTGGCCGTGCCTCTCTTCTTTGCTCGTTCGGTGAGCCCTTTCTTCTCCCCTTTCTGGCTGTCGGCTCGCCTGCGTGTGGGAACTACCGGAGCCAGCGCTCACCTATGTGCGAGAGCTCTTGTTTGTCGCCTACGTGCGATGTTTGACGCCCAGGCTTTGCCGCCTGCGTGTGGCGGCAGTTGTCTTTAGTTTGGCGAGCAGCTTGGTGGTCGGTGTCTCCTTCGCCAGTGTGGGAAGTAGCAGCTTGGGTGGCATCTTCTTCTCCATCAGAGCTTCTTCCTTGTTGAGCTTGTCTGCGTGCAAGCATAACCTTCTTGGTGCCAGTTGTTGCCGGTGCGCAACTGAGGCCGGCCGCCTTGGCTGGTTGCCTACGGGCGACCCTTCCTCTCTGGCCGTTCTCGCCAACTCACAAGAAGGATGAGGCCGCCGGCTTCTTTGTCACCTGCGTGTGACATCGCCAGCGGAGCATTGTCCGGCCTCTTCGTCGACGTGTGAGTGAGACATCAGCCGGGTCCTCTCCATCGCCGGCGTGCGACGCTGTGTGGTCAGCGTCCTCGGATGTCGGTTGGCAGTGCAGCCTGCAGACGAGTGGGTGAGTTCGGCTACTCCCCCTCCGCTTCCCCTGGTAATCGAACATGTTCGGTTACTGTCGTGGACCCCATCCGATGCGGTCGGTTACGGGTAGGTACACTTTGGTTCAGATGAACCCGGTTCGACTCTACGACACCGGTGTCCAGTGAATCGCCAACGTTGATCAAAGTCGTGTTGGTACGGCAGTGATCTTCGTTGAGTCCTTGGTCGGGCTGGGGGTTGGTTCGGGGGACCTTCCCTACTAGTCGTGCCCAATCTCGCAATTACGACCATGGAGCCCCTGTGTGGGCGTGTTTGGACTTGAGTCAAGCGTTGACTTACGTGTAAAAATAGTTAAAAATTTGTTACCGTAATTTAGGGCATGACAGCTTGATATTAGAGGCCAGGTTCCGCGCATTCCAACTTGTACAAGCGCTGTACTTTATTTGGCAACTGTGATTGTACGACGATCACAAGTGACCACAGCATTGAGATGCTAATGGAGACTGTCGGATATGTGAGCTTCACTCCAAAATATCGGGAGAGTTAGCTTTGTCCAACAAGAGCCTCACGACTCAGGTTACTCGTCTCTCTAGCAGAGACATACAATATGGAGGTCATGTGGCTGAAGCGTGTTATCGCGGCTTCTATAGCATTGACCGAGGCCAGTAAATGGCCATGGGATAGTTGTGCATTGACGTGTCCTGAAGTCGATGGTGGCCAGGGGACAGTTGTGCGACGACATATCTCGGACAATAGTCGATGATGCCATGGGACTGTCCTGCGACGACGTGTCCCGGAGAGTAGTTGATGATGTTCAGGGGACAGTCATGCAACAGTGTGTCTCGGACACTAGCCAATTATGGCTCTAGGGCTGTCGTGCGATGACATATCCCCAAGGCTGAGGCCGATGGCGGTCAATGGACTGTCATGTGATGACGCATCCAGTAGCCAGCTCCCTTTCAAGGGGTAAGCTGTGCGAAGGAGGTTGCAAACTTCCATTAGGGCATGGAAATATGTTTCCAAAGATGTCTAGTCCCCGAGGGGAAAGCAAACATAAAGTTTGCACTATGTATCTCTTTGGAGATACCAAGTTGTGGTGGTGGATGTCAATCACACCAAGGTTATGTTGGGATGCTTTGAACTCATAAGCTCTGTTAAGAAGAGTTTAAAAATAAGATCGAAATCAGTTCCTTTCGGGGAACTTGTTGTAGGCTGCCAGGGGCGCCGTAAAATGGCAAGAGTACATTTGAGCATATGAGACTATGTCCAATAATATGCTAAGTTGATATTTTAGATCGACGATATGTTGGTCGGGGACCGACTTTATCACCTTATAGACAACCTTTGGGGTTGTTGATGTGTTCTGTTCTATTGCATCACTTACTGCAAGCGTGATGGTTTTGTCGTGATAGTATTTAAGTGTCGATCTCACAGAGACAGTGTTCAAATACCAAGTGATTACGAATCGATAGCTAAACAATCGATTAAGTGGGTTGAAATTATGAAAAGTAAAGTAAATATAACTTAATGCAAATCGAATATGGCAAGAGAAAGTTTTGGGTAGAAAACAGGGGTTAGAGATATCGAAACTTTGGGTTCGTCTAGTTGATGGATCTCAAATTCAAACGAGTTAAAATTATAGCAATGCAATTTTAAAAGTGTTCAAGAAAATATCAAAAGGTACAGATTACCCTCTTTCGAAGGCGTAATCTGGTATCAATCTAGATCGGTGTCCTACTTTCGTAGCTAACTAGATCTAGATTGATCCAATGGGTTCGGAGATATTATAAGGTTCCTCATACAAATCTTGCCCTAATTCTTGATAGCTCAGAGCATGTTCGATTTAGTAGATCTAGCATCGCAATTCACCTTTCGATTCTTCTCGCGGCGCCCGAGAAAAGTAATTACGTGATCAAGGTAACACTAGCAGTAGTGATGGCAAGAAAACCCATCCCCGCCCCGCCTTGCCCTGCCCCGATCCGAAGTCAATGGGGAAAACCCGAGTTCATTGGGTCTCGGGTCGGGTTCGGGGAAAACCCAATGGGATAAAGTCGGGTCAGGGTTGGGTATGAGAATTCAGGTACCCGCCCCGATCATTAAAATGACAGATTTACCCCTTCTAAGTTATAATTTGGGTACTAAATTTATAGTAGTTTGATATAAAAATGATTGTATAGTTTATGTAAAATATTTTTTATTTATAGATTATGAATATGGAATGAAAAATAATTTTAAAATATTATTTATAATATATACTTATTTTTTAGGCCGGTCGGGGTCAGGTTTCCCTGCGGGGTTGAGTTTTCTAAACCCGTCGAGTTCGGGGTTGATGACACCAAAATATATAGTAATTTTTGTGCCATTTCATGGGTATTTTTGTGTCATATTTATGCTCTTTTGCTTGTTTTTAAGCTTTATTTGTCAAATATTGCGGAATCTACACCTTTCCTCATTTTTGATAATTTTCAGGTAAAAAGTGCCATATTTTGATGGATTTTGAAAGATTTGAGCATACAAATTGATTCCAAACGCCGAGACGAAGCCATCCGTCAATTTTCATGCAAATCGGAGCAAGTTTGAAAAATACACCCCGAGTGTATTTTATATTATGGCATGTAATTTTCTGCCCAGATTACACCCCTGACGTAATGAAATTACGGTATCGTATTTTCTACCCAGAAATTACAGCAGTGCCATAATATTTTTTATGGTGCCGTATTTTTGACCCAAAATTCACAGAAAACTTTGCAGAAATTATGGCAGTGCCATAATGAAAAACAAGGCCGTAATTCTATTCTTGGCACGCGATTCTTCCGGACTTTTTGAAGCCCGAATCTTGCGCAGACGATTTCTCGAGCTATAGACCACCAAATTGAGATCCGAAAGAAGTTATAAACTCGTCTCAATGAGGAGAAGAGAGGGAGAGCGAAAGCCCTAATTTTTATCCACTGTCCAGAGAGAAATCAAGGGAGGCGTCCTTAGGGTTTGGCCACATGCCGAGTGGTGTATAGGCCACCTCATGCCGTGATTTTCACAAGGAAGCTTTGCCTAGAGGAGGAGAGGATACCCTAGAAGTTTCAGAGTGAAAGAAAGTTGATCGGAGGAGAAATCAATGAAAGAGAGGGCGCTGGCACTATTCACTCATAAGATTATGGCTGTAACCGTGCTGTAAAGTTGTTTTCCCCTTCTTTTTAATTTCTGATCAATCTAAACTATGGTTTATTGTATTTCTTCTTCCATGCTAGCTTAGACATCTTTTGGGACATGGGAGTGTAATCCCCTTGATTTTAAATGACTAGATGATTATTATTTTTATCATGATGATCTTTGTTATGATAATTCTACTTTTGTGATGATTTGTCTTTAATTCTCCATAGATTTATATTATCATGCATGTTTTAGAGTTTTCGTAATATGGACTGACAGGTGATTTGCTTGAGAACTTGGAAACCTAAAATTGAATATTAGGAACTCACCGTAAGAAATTAGGTTTGTTCTTATTTCTCGATTTTAGTAAGTTTAATTGCCATGTTGATAATTATGAATCTAGGATTGAGTTAATGTGATAAACGTGAAGATCCTGCACGAAAGTGAGGATCGGATCGTTGGAGAACCCTAAGCATGAGATGTGGAAACTAAAGTATGAACACATGTAGTTTTAAAGATGAGAAAATTGACTTAGAATTCGGATGCACGAAAGTGATCCTTGAGTTCTTCATTGATGATTTATAGTTTTCATATAGAATTCGGATGCACGAAAGTGATCATTGAGTTCTAGTTTTGATATGAGACGATTGACTTAGAATTCGGATGCACGAAAGTGATCCTTGAGTTCTTTGTTAATGATTTACTTATTTTCAGCTTTGAATAGATCTTGTGCGAATGTGAGGATCGGTTCTTTGTATGATTGTTTGCACGAAAGTGAGACAATCCCTTTATGAAGTAAATTAATGTCTTTATCAATATAAAATTAGACTGACGACCTTTTATTCATATCTAGTGATTGAAATTAAGGTGGATGAAACCTAGTCCCAGTTTATCTATCTGATTTCGTGTTATTCCTTTCATTTACTTGCATCATATTCGATTTGCTTAGCTAGTGAGAAAACAACTATTTGGTACTTAACATGTAGGTCTTTGTGATTCGATATCTTTTTATTACTTCGTAGTATCCGTGCACTTGCGGACACAACAAGGGTTGGGGTCGGGGTCGGGGAAGTTAGGGTCGGGTCGGGGATGGCAAAACCCAACCCCGACCCGCCCCGTTGCCATCCCTAACTAGCAGTAAAACAATGTAGAACGAATAAACACAAGATAACATTTGCATTTGCTACGAAATAACAAGTTCGAACATAAGATACAAACAATGAGACTACACCCTTAGTTCCGATAAAGAAATTACTCTATCATAGTGTCATTTGAGTACAAATCTCTAAAAGAAGAAAGAAACAAAAGGAAAGATTTGAAGATAGAAAAGAGCAAACTCTTCAAAGAAGGGCAACAATTCTCTTCTCTCAAAGCCTTCTGGAATGGATGCCCAAAGAATCTTCTTCCCCCAAGCTTTCGCTAAGATCACCACCCCTTGCCAAGACTTGTCGCCCTTGCAAGAGGTTTTTCGCACATTATATAGAGCCGAATGTAACTTATGAACACTACATTGATAGCTCTCTTAATTATCTACCTTTTGACACTAAAAACGTCCAAAACAAAGCTATAATGCGGGAGTTATGGCCGTTTTAAATTTGGGCTGCGTTGAGATTACGAGTGTAATTATGTTTATGGCCCTGCCCGTAATGCCAACATTGATATTCTTTAACTCCCGAAATGCTCATACAATTATGGCCCATTGAGTGCTCGTCATTTTGGTACAAAGAACGCTTGGAACGGACTTGTAACGGAGAAGTTATGGCCATTTTAATACTGGTCTTTAATGGCCTTTAATGCTCTTAATGCCATTACAGGTGTAATGAGATTATGGGCATGCCCATAATTTTGGTGGAAGACTTCGTTTCATTTGAAATTTTGTAGGAGAGTTGATGTTTGACTTGACTTAAATTCTGGCCATAGTATGATGTCAAAGGTTACCGATGTGAAGATTATGGTCAAGCTGAAATTACGGCCATACCTGTAATGTCTTTTGTCAATGTTTTTTTATCTCTAGAGAGGCTTCCATTGAGAAAGTTAAGGGCATGTCTTCGGAATATGACTATGCTTGCTTAAAAAGGGCTTCTTGGGAAGTCAAACTGGGAATTACGGCTATAATGTAGATTATGGCCTCGGCCGTAATTCTGAAAATTTGTCCCGTTTGAAGCCAAACTTCTTTTCAAGGTTCTTGATTCACTCGTGAATGTAAATATACTTCCAAATAGCTCTAAAAGCGAGTGAATTGTCCTGTATTCATCAAACATGATAAGTAATGAAGCTTTTGAAGAAAGTCAATAAAATAAGCCAGAAAGGGATGTAAACACATGATAATATGTCTCGATCCACTAGTAAATATAGGTATAAAAGACTATAAAAATACGAGACATCAGTTGTGTGCAGACTGAGCTATGCTGCAGAAGATTAGGACCTTGAAGGCAACTATTGAGGTTGTGGATGTCTTGGTAGACATCGAGGGGCCAAAGGGCTACCTCCCATAATTCTATTTCTTCTTCAAGAACGTCATTCGTTATATGAGGTAAGGAACCCTTCTTCAAGGGAGAATCGGCATGCAATGCCAGAAACTAGAAGTCATGTGGATACTGACCCTCTCTCTACCCAAGTGGTAGGAAAGAGAAATGTAAAAGATCAGGAGACGCTGCTAGATTTGCTTACGCTTCGCATCTGTTCTAGGTGAAGCCATGACTATGAGAGTCGTATCGAAATTGTTCCCCTGCATAGGATTAAAGGATGTCAATTAGTACGATAGACCGTTAGGTTGTAGGGATATCCTCCGATGTGAATATCGTAGTTGGCACTTGGCGAGACCATTGCCACATAGAGATCCTAAAGTGAGAGGATCACAAAACTATCTTTGGCCTTCAGCTGTTAATGAGGCGAAGATAGTGTGATGCTGCATCTGTATGGCAGTATGGCATATAGAGATGCGATGAGAAATCCCCTTGCTTGGTTCCTTGCATTGGTAGCACAGAGGCGAAGAAGGGAAAGAAGAGAGGCTCCCGAGGAGTGCCCTTGTCAGCAAACGCCTTGGTTGTGGGGTTGCACCAAGGAGACTCTACGCTTATGGCCGTCTAAGTGGAGGGCCCCCACCTAGAGAGTAGAGAGACTCTTTTAGCGATCAAGAAAGTGTTAGAAGAGTTTGCCGATGTGATACCTTTGGAGCTACCGAAACATCTTCCACCTGGGAGAGGGATTGACCACAGGTAGGGCTTGTGGCAGGATCTACTCCACCCTCCGAGACTCCTTAGGGAATGCCTCTAGTGAAGTTGGCTGAGCTTCGTAAGTGGCTGGTTTAGTTGCTAGAAGTAGAATTCGTAAGACTAATTGAGTCACCATATAGAATCCCAGTTCTCTTCGAAAAGAAGAAGGACGGGACGATGTGGTCCTAGGTGGATGATAGGACTTCCATATGATCCCAAATCTAGTGGGTAGATTAGGAATAGCTAGTACTTTGTCCATGCTTGACTTGAGATCGAGATGTTGGTAGATTCGTATCGCTAAGGGCAACAAATGGTTGCCCAACCCGATATGGGTCATTTGAGTTTTGGTAATACCTTTCAAGTTGCCATCACTTCAGCAACACTCATGTTATCTAATGAACTGAGTATTGACCTCGTTCTTAGATGACTTTGTCGCATATATTTAAGGATATAGTCGTGTTTTCTTCAGGCGGTGAGGAGCACTTTGTTGGTGTATATGCCCTTGGACCCGTTGTTGGTCAAGATTGTACTACTTGATATTGATATTTATATATCATTCTGGCATTGTCGTTATTATGCTATGTTTACATCTGCGATTATGTACATGGATAATAATGTCCCTGGAGACAGATTGTATCTATGCTCAAACGGTGTGTCCCCGGTCGAATACCTGAGTGGATAAGGGACAACTCTGGTACATGTGAGACTGGTATATGGGCTGGTTACGCACGGGGTGCTAATGCAGGCATATGGGTATGTTAGTGGTGGATATACTGGACCGACCCGCTGTGAGGCTTTAACTTGGTGTCATGAGTTAAGCTCACATGTGACAGGAGATGCATTGATCTCTCGACTTGAGGTCATTGACTCTTCTATATGGTTAGGAACATGCTTTGATACAACCTAACGCCTCGCCGGAACAGGGAGGTCATAATGGTTGTCATTGGGTATGTAACGACCCATATGAGAAGATCAATGGACAGACATAGGATGTGCCCCTTCCTACGGGAAGCTTGATATCCACGGGGCCCCCCTATGGTTGCATGACTGAGAGTGTATGGCCATACCCAGGTGAAAGCCTGATCTAGTCATGACCATGAGATTGGGTAAAAACAAAGTGGTGACACACTTTGTCCAATCAGATATCAGTTTGGCAAAGAGACTGTAATGCATCGGTATCTTGTTGCGATGATGGGGATGTCGATGCTGATATCCATTCCGAAGACTTGGGTAGCATTGATGCACTGCTAGGTGCCACTCACTGCTTGTGATGACTTAAGTTCATCACTGCCAACGTCAGAGGAACCTACAGGATCGCACAACTTGAAGCTCGGGTTCTCGTATTGATCGAGCAGCCTAATGATCGAGTTATTGGATAACTCGGATCTTTTTGGGAGAATCTATTAGCGCTATTGTGCCTGATGGGATGGAAGGGACTTATTGGAGCTAACTTCATTTTTGGGCCAGATGGGCCTAATGGGCCCTATAGGCTAATTGGGCCAAATGGGCCAAATGAAGTGTTAGCATGGAGCATGGACCAATGGGCCTCCAAGCCCAATGGGCGTGAAGCCCAGTTGGGGCGTGAGGTCCAGTGGGACTTGAGACCCAATGGGCCGTCAGGCCTAATGGGCCATGACAATAAGTTGCCTGGGCCCAATAGAAATCATGAGAACTGCATTTAATTCTGGGAATTAATTCTGTATTTAATTCTGTATTTAATTATGCATTTAATTCTATAGTTAATTCTAAGTTTAATGATGAATTTAATTCTGAATTTGATTCTGAATTTAATTCTGAATTTGAAGAGTCACATCATTAATGATCATTATGAGACTTTATTTTAAGGTTTTAATGAGTCATTATGAGACTTTAATTCAGGGTTTAATTCTATAATTAATTCTGAATTTAATTCTACCATTAATAATGAATTTATTACAGAGATTAATTTTGAATTTATTTCAGAATACCAGAGGTCACCGTGATTTCTATATAAGGGCTAGGAGGGTTGAGAGGAAGCTGTTCTAGAAGAGGAGAAGTCTCCGAGAGACTCGCGCGGGGAGACTTCATTCGCAAGCTTGGAGCTTGGCGATTTTCCCTTTGAGACTCTCGCTTGAAGACTTGAATCGCCAGCTTGGAGCTTGGCGATTTCTCCTTCTTCCTCTCCTCTTGGCATTCGCAAGGTTGGACCTTGGCGAGTTTCCATCATCCCTCTCCCTGGCGCCTTCTACTTGTGAGTGGCGCAAGTTCTAGAGGAGGAATCCCAAGAGGCGTGGATCTTCTTCCCGAGGCTAGCACCGGGCGTGGAAGAAGAGAACTCGAGCGTCGGCTGTGTGCGAGACTGCAGAGGGCGAACATTTGGGTGCCTACTTCGCATCCTTCTTCTTCGCTGCAAGGTATCATCTCCTACACACCGTGTCGATCTCCTCGCAAGACTCGATCTTCTGGGTTTTTTTGGGACTGACCTGTTTCGGGGATTGCTTCCGCTGTGCTTGTCTGTAAAATTTTAAAATCCCCGGGGTTTCCTAACAGTGGTATCAGAGCCATCTTGCGAACTTGAACGGTGTTTTATGCTTTGATTGTATGCTCACATGGCATCTGAAATTTTTCGAAAATTTGCATATGCGCATGGATTTTTCTAAGTAGGAAAAATCATAAGTTTTTCGTTCCTAACATCTATTCGATCTCTTTGATTTTTCGCTTTCTTCACATGGTGGGATAGACCCATATGTGAGAGAATTAATTTCTCCCCACGCATGTAGGATAGACCTACAGTGTGGGACTTCTTGGCAAGTTAAGGATTGCAAGGGTAGGCAGCAAGCGTGCTTGGAGCATGCATGCGCCACTTGTAGACTCCCGAGAGAAACGAAAAATCCTAGATTTGTGAACGGACGTTGAGGTTGAAAGACAAGTTTTCTAAGAAACTAAAACTGAAGTTTTATGATTTCTTGAGCATATAGAAAAGCATGAGATGATTGTGCATCGTGTTGTGGTCATAGTCAAGCCCCTTGTATGCCTGTGATGTATTCTGTGTGAGGCCTGTGTGCCGCTTTTTCTTTTTATTTTGTTAACGCACAAAGAAGATTAAGGGCGCATCCCTCTTGAAGCTTACATCTTGACGCATCAACCATGATGGCGCATCTTGCTTGGTGGCGCAAGTAAGGGCTTGGCCGAACCGTAGGGTTCGTGAGCTATCCCTCTTGGCACAAGCATGATGGCGCATCATGCATGGAGGAGCCATCAATGTCTTGGCCGAACCCTTGGGTTTGCGTGCTATGCCTTGATGTGGAGGACCTTGAAGATGCACTTAAAGATAAAGCTTAGTGGCGGCTAGGTTAGGTTTGGTTGGGGCTTGTCACCTAGGTCAAGCATTGAACATCCTTTGGCATGTGATGGTTCAATGTGTTGATTAGGCTGTGACCACATTGCTTGTTTACTGTTTTCCACTTCTGCTAAAGCATGCCTGGTTGTGTTTTATTGTTTTGTTATCACTATAGGATTGCATGCCTGTAATGTTAGACAAAAGATAAAACTAAGAGGATGAGACCTCAAAAACCCTCAAAAATAATATCAAGTTTGGAATAGCCTTCTGACGCATAGCTGTTGTGTCCGCAAGTGCACGGATACTCGAAGTAATAATAAAGATATCGAACCACAGGAACTTCGTCGTTAAATACTGACTAATTGAGTTTTCACTAGCTAAGGGAATCGAGAATTGTGTAAAAAGCAATCAAACTGTAATTGAAGTAAATCAGGATGAGAGAATCGGGACTAGGGGTTCATTCAACTTGATATTCAGAACTAGATAGGATTAAAGAATCATCGATTTATCTCTGCTACGGTTAAGATATAATTCACTTGGCAAACAAACTAACTCACTCTTGCACAATTAGTTTGCAAGGAATGATCCTCACTCTCGCACAAGATCAATTCAATGCTAAATATAAGTGAATTTCGGTTAAAGAGATTAAGGATCACTCTCGTGCATCCTATCTCAATACCAAGATCTCAAGCAAAACTAATCACTCTCGCACCTTAGTTTCACAGGTTTTACTCAAGGCTTTCTAACAATCTAACGTCTATCTCTAGCACGTTATCATGTCTGTAACAACAATAATTTCTAGGTCATAACAATAACAAGAAATAAACTTCTAAAATCTAAAGATAAGAGCACAACCAATCTCTTGGGATGAGTTCTTACAATAAATTCTAGGGTTCCAAGTTCTATGATATCATCTTCTCAGTCCATAGCATAAAACTCTAAGACATGTTAAAGCATGAAACTAAAAGCAATTGAAGGCAATAAATCACTTGAGTAAAATAACCAAAGCAAAGACATATTGATGAAAAAGTTATCTAGTCATTGAAATATCAGGAGAATAACACCCCCTTGTCCCAAGAAGAGTTTAAGCTAACATGATGGAAGAATCATAGCAAAACATGATTTTGTATGATTGGAGATAGTAAGGAAGGAGTAAAAGTTACAAAGCAGGGCTGCAAGTAAATTGCAGCCCGTAATTTGTCTCTGAATTCGAGATGAACAGTGTCGCGAACACGTTTTTGATGATTCATCCTTCGATTGATCTCCTTTCAAGCCGAAACTTATGTGGTGTGTTCTTCTTCCTCAAGCGTAGCTTCTTCTCAAAAATCGTGGTCGAAGATGGTCTGTGCAGCAAACGGCGATGAACCCTAGCGCGGCGATGATTTCCTTGAATTCTCCCTCTACCCTTGATAAAAATTGTTCCTTTTAGTTTGTGCATCTTCTCCTCTTAAAGGTGAGTCCACCGCCCCCTTTGGATCTTAATTTGGAGGTCTGGATGAAAAGATACAGTCTTTTCAAGAACCGGGCGGAAAAATCGAAATTTTGAGTTCCACAATACGGTACCGTGAAGCTTCATACGGCAGTGCCGTATTTCATTTTGTGGGCTCCGGGCGAATAATACGGTGCCGTGAGAATATTTCTCATAAATACGGTGGTGCCGTATTCTTGTCAAGTGCTTCTGATCAGAATCGTCAGATGCACCATTGCCATGATGCTCAATTCATGAGAAGGAAGTTGGTAGAGGTGTACCATTGCCATTAAACATGGAGGATATTCCTCCTAGGGAATGCATGAGTTATGGAAATTGACAAAGCAATGAATATCTGATTCACCACTCATGGGAGAATTGTCGATTAGGCAAGCTCGTTGGTGTGAATTCTAGGTAGAATTTCAGTTCCCATGGGGAACATAAGTTGAGTGCGGCTAATGTAGATGTAAGTGATCTCAACGAGCTAACACACTAGCGTGCTTTACCCTCACAAGAGTTGAGGGAGGACTCCTTGATGGGATCCAAGCATTTTCACTTGGGGTGAAAAATGCAAAAAGTTCGTTCAATAGATCAGGTCGGATACGATCCGACGATATTCACTTGACACACGATGTCATTATGACCCAAGATGAGTGACCACTAGTCCTAGTGTTATTACCTTGATTTTTTTTATATAAAAATTTAAAATTTTAATTTTGAAAATTCAGAAAATATATTTTAGAATTTTTATGATTTTTCTAGAATTTTTCAGAATTTTTAAAAGGTTTTAAAATCGATTTTTATAAAAAGGTTTAGTTTTACGTTCGCGGGGTATCGAGCCCGCGACACGTGAAATTGGATTCAACACCCAAACCGCCAAGCTAATTTTCTGTTTTTATATTAAACCGCGCTTCTTTTTATTATTTGGGATTGAGTTAAAAATTTAATTTTTACACAAAAACCGCGTCCGCGGGGACTCGAACCCGCGTGGCGCATGAGAAATCAGCTCCGTCCAACCACCGAGCCAGTTTGCAAGTTTAATATAATATCGGATTTGATTTACTTGATTTAAATTTAAATTTCGAATTTGGAACCGATTCAACGCGTCATCTTCCCCGAATTTTTCAGCAAACGAGTCAGCGGCGGCGATTTACTATTCCGGGACGCGTCTCGTGGCTATATTAGAGGACTTCTGCTTGATTCGAGGAGCATCAGAACCCTAGCCTCCCTTCAAGCCTGGACGCGCCGCCTGGAAGGAGAAATCGGAACAGGAAGAGTTCGCCGGAGCTTCACGCCGTCTTCACCTTCTGTGCAACCGGCGACGGCGATTTATCTGTTCTGGGCTACGATACAGCTTCGTAGCAAGGTAAGATTGTTTTTCGGAAGTTTTGGCGAAGTTCTATTCGGGTTTCGATAAGTTTCGTGTGTTGACGGCGGCGGCGCCACCGTCGATACTTTCGGCTGCTTCGAGCGCTTTGACTGTGTGTCGAAAGCTCGCCGCAGCTGGTCGTTGGGCCTCGCTTCGTCGTCAGGAGTTGACTGGCGAAGTTTGGCGGCGAACGGACGCTCAACGCGCCCTCAGGAGCTCGCCGGAGTAAGCTGCGGACGCGAGTCTGGTAGCCTTGCACGGCGGCGGTCAGGCGGCGCGGACGATTGTCCAGTTCGAGTTTGATTTAGGGTTCAGGCGGTTTATTTTGAAATAAACCCGACCCGGTTGAGTTTGAAATTAATTTTGAAATCAATTTGAACCAGTTCAACAGTAATAAGCGGTTCAATTTCAATTTCGGTCCAGTTATTGAATTTGGACCGGTTCGACCCTAATTCGGTCGAATCTGGGCCGGTTCAGGTAGCCGTTGGAAAGCTTGTGAAATTACCTATCTAATGGTACTCTCTGTTGCTTTAGATAACTTGTATAATTTGTGTAATTTAACTTCTAAGTCTCGGGCTGACTTGGTTCAGGGTAAATCTGGTCGGTTCACTGCAATTCTGTTCAGTTCAGTGGGATAGGTCCGGTTCACCTGATCTAAGATTGGTTCTATAGGTTTAGAGATGTGTTCTACATGTTGGTAGTCTTGGTTTTCATATTAGAATATTTATTGATAGAGTTCATATACAAATTCGTGTAACAGAGTGATTGGTCCACTAGTTGGCTTGCAACGTTTGATAAACAACTCATTGGCTTTTCAAAAGAATTTAGGATAACAGCAATTGAGGTAGGAATCTTACCCTACTTCTTTCTTACAGTGTCAAGAATTATAGGATTTGCTGCTTAATCCTTTGATTTGATATATGATGCATATGTTAGACTTGATTGACACTGACATTTATTTGACTCGTCTGCTTGTATTGTTTCTGTAATTCAGTTGAACTCTTTTATCTTATTCATTGGTCATATTCTGTTTCTGTATGCATGATTAACGAAACTGTATTGAGATATCTGTTATATTGACATGTGAGCATAGTTGAACAATTGTGTATCTGTGATATTGACACATGAGCATGTGGGAACTGTTGTAAATCTGTGATGATAAAGTCGTGATATATATTGACCTTTGACACTATCCGCAAGTGCACGGAAATGTCGAAGTAATACAAAAGATATCGAATCCCACAGGGAACAAGGTGAGTACCAGAAAATCTAATTCTTGGAATCTAAGCTGATCAATTTGTGGGTTTTGGAACTTAAGAATTAAAACTAAGCGAAATCGTAAGCAAGAAATCAAACAACTACGGTAGGGAAAATATATAAGAGAGAATATCAGGATAGCAGTTTCCACCACTCTGACGATTTTAATTGCGCTAAGAAATAAATATCTGTTACAAGGATTTACAAATATGCATAAGGAATCTACCCTATGGTACAAGGTGCCCTCTTTCGAGTGTACACCCCGGTGTTTACCTAGAACGTCTCCTACTTTCGCGGTGCATCATTCTAGACAAACCCAATGGGTTCCGTGGTAGATTATAGACCCTCGAGCGAAGAACAAGCACTTTCGTGTCGAGCCTTTGCAAGATTAACAAAGAGATTCCATCGTTACAATCCTACTTTCGTTATGAACTGTAATAACTATGACATGATAATACTTGGCCAGAGTAAATATCAAGAAATAAATACTTCAAGTGAAATATGCTTAAGATATGATTTGAATAACAAGATTAAAACATGATTTGCAGATAAAAATCGTCAGAGGGCTTCAACCTAGCCCTGAAATAGAGTTTACGCTACAACTATCATCGAAACATTAAAAGATCTCTCTTTGTACATAGGAAAATCACAGGAAAAGGTTTCTAAGAGGGAGGAGACGATGAACCGAACGAAATAACCAAGGATTGTTGAGTTCCGACGCTCGAATCTCCAAAAATGAACCCAAAGTCGCCTGTTCGCCGTGTCCGTCCACTCTAGCCACTTCGTCGCCAGATTCCTCCCCTTTTACGTCATGGAAATTGGGGCTTTTCTACTCTATCTCTTCGCCTTCGAATAAGCTTTCCAAAAAGTCCTCACTTGCTAAATTTGGACTTGAATCGGGCCCGGAATTGATGAAAAACCGAGTGAAGGTCGGGCTGCTCCGATAGCTTCACGGGTGAACCCCGTCGGGTTCACCAGGAGGTGAAGTGCACGGTGTAGTTATGTTGCGAAATAATCACAGGTGAACCCTGCCGGGTTCACCTACCAGTGAAGTCCTTGGAATATTTTCGCGCATATTTCATCAGACGGAATCACGGGTGAACCCCATTGGGTTCACTTGCCAGTGAAGCATGCGGCAAATCTCGGATATCCTGACATCATCGGTGAACCCCGCCGGGTTCACTAGGCAGTGAAGCGCGCGGTGAATTCCGTCCTTCGGCAAGATCACCGGTGAACTCCGTGGGGTTCACCTGGCCGTGAAGTCTAGAAAAAGCTCCGATTGAGCCCAAGATCACCGGTGAACCCCGTGGGGTTCACCTGGCCGTGAAGTCTAGAAAAAGCTCCGATTGAGCCCAAATTTTATGGGCAGCTTCGTCTTCTCATAAGGAATGACCCCATGCTCTCAGATTCTTCAAAAAGACTTCAGAATTGGGTGATTTTACCTGAAATTCAATAAGACAGACGAAAAAGTGAATATTCTAAAATTTTTAACTAAATAAGCCTTAAAGGAGTGTAAAAATATTCAAATAGGCCCAAATTCATCATGGAATATTAGTAGAAATCACTACTAAAATGTAAGGCATCAACCTCTGGACTGGATGATTTATTCTCCAGTGGCCTAGTTATGTGTTTTATAGTTCCGACGCGTATCGGGCTATCTGTTTGCCGGTTAGGGCACCGCCAGTTATCCTCGGGACAATACTACGGATGTCAGGGTTGGACGCAACCTACTGGGCTGTTTAAGACAATCGTTCCATTGCATGAGCAACAGTGGAAACACTCTGAAAATGAGTGCGGCTCTTAAGTGAGATATGTTGGCCAGCTTGATGATTTGCACGACATTCTTATATTATTTGTATATTGTTGTTCCAGTCATTGTATTATCTTGATATTTGATTCCCTCACCATATTTGTTAATTCCTACTTAGCAATTCTGCAAACTCCCTTTGTTTCTCTTCCAGGTACAGAGTTAGTGTCTGGGAGGGATAGAGTAGATAACAGATACCAGCCCAAGTTGAGATAGTTTGTCTTTTATATTTTTATTTCAGTTGATTTATGTATATCTTGAATAGTATGTTTTAGAGTTTGTGTTATAAATTCTTGATGTTAAGTTGGGATTATTTATTTAAATAAATGATATTGGATTATTATAAGTTCTTTGGTTCCTATTAATATTGTCATCTCCCTGGGGAACCCTGAGCTAGAAATAGTCGGCTTCCCGCCGGGGCGTGACACCCAGCATCCTGGGGATTGAGATATGAGTTGCTGAGAGAGCTCCATGATTGCCCATGGGCGGGTCATCCGGGACAAAGGCGAGGGTTCACCTTATTGTTTAGGCCATTTTATCGGCTAGACATGTGTGCCGACATAGAGGTGTATGTCTGATGCATTACATTTATATCATATTTTTCCTATATTTTGTATGGCATTTTGTGCTTAATTGTATGATTTTATATTAATTTTTAGTGTTTTTATCTCATATGGTATAGAATCTTTACTTTTCTTGGTTTTCATAAAAATACAGATAAAATCACACAAAAATAAAGAATTTTATGAGTTTTGAGGCTATTGCATAATTCTCGAGGAAAAGACGAAGTTACACGTCAAATTTGGAGCAAAACGGAGGTTTGACGCAACATTGATGTCACGCTGCACAAAGGAACAGTTCTGCATCTATGTTATGTTATTCACAGAAACTTTCACGGTCACGGCCGTGACTCGTTCATGGGCCGTGAATGTCTTGGCGTAAAGCAGTTTTATTCATAGAAAGATTCATGGCTGCATCCGTGAATGCTTCATGGGCCGTGAGTTCTTCCGCCCAACTCGGTTTTTCACTTGATTCAGCCTCGAATCGAGTAAGAACTTAACTAGACTCTGCAGAAACCTTCCTAGATGGGTTCTAAATCGATTGAAGTGTTAAAGGAAGGATTTTGGAGAGCTTCTTTTGGACTAAAATAGGCACAGACGGTGGCTAGGGCAGAAAGGACAGATTTTGATGATCCATCTTCATCTCCTGATCGAAGAAAAGGGTTATCATTACTTTCCTAGTGTCTCCTTATAATTTTATTAGGTTTTCATGTCAATTTCATCATCCTATATGCTGTATTCAAAGAACATGACTGCTTAAACTCTTTTTCGGGATTAGGGGTGTAACCTGTTGATATTTTATGCATTAAACTTATTATTTTAATCTTTGTTATGAGTTTTATTGAGTTGATTTGCTAAGAATTATGTTCTACTTCATAATTATACTCTGGCCAAGTACTTTTATGACTTAGACGTCGCGAGAAGGACCGAGAGGTGAATCGTGACATCAGATCTATTCTTTTCAAACCTACGAATCCAATCATGAGAGTAGTTTAGATTTGCTTAAAGGATTTTTATGATTTATCATAGAACTTAAGGGGCCTAATTAAGATAATTGTTATGAGAGTAGGGAACTATTGTGATTAGGTACCGGATTACGCTTCGAGAGAAGGTAATTTGTACATGAGGATAAATCCCTTTCAATACCTTAATGTTCTATATGAAGATTTTTTTTTTTATTAAATTCTAACACGTCAGCATGGTGAAACCCCGATCCCAATCCTCTCCATATAAGTTTTTTAGCTAGAAATGCCCATTTTTACTCTTTTGTACTTGGAAGTTTTAAACCAAAATCACACTTTGATTTGTCTAGCTATAGATAAACTGTGTAATCGATACTTGACCGCCAAATCCTCGTTAGGAATGATCTTTATTTTATTACTTCGATACAACCATGCACTTGCGGTCGTATTAAATTTTTGGTGTCGTTGCCGGGGATTAGACTAGTCAATATCGATTTAATCGTGAAATTTATAGACTAGACATTTTTAGTTTTTGCATTTCTTAGTTTTTCTTATAGTTAGGTTTAAGCTATTTTTCTCTTTTTAGATTAACACATTGTATGCCCGGAACTTAAGACAGATACTGTTTTTCCCAAAAATCTAAAGATTGAATGCACTTTTCGCCTCCGGAGAAAGCTGCAATTTCAGATTCATGAAGCTGCGAAGGAGGGCGCAATGGCGAACAATCAATCACTTAGGGATTTCACTGTACCTAATGTTCAGGGGTTGAATTCCAGCATTATTCACCCGGCTGTTGAGGCAAACAATTTTGAGATTAAGCCAGCTTTGAAGACCATAGTTCTGAAGAACCAATTTGGGGGTTCTCCCACCTAGGGAGCATTATAACTCTATTACCACGATGAGTGGTAAGCAATTAGATGAACCCAAGATGCCGGACGAGAAGCCTATACCTGTAGTGAGTAAAGAGCAGCTCGAAATGTCCTTACTAGACAAGGAGACGCCAATGAAAAAAGAAAAAGAATAGGTTTATGTAGGTCCGCCTGCGTATGTCCCACCTATTCCTTTCCCTTAGAGGTTGGCAAAAGCGAAGCTAGGCAAACAGTTTGGAAAATTTCTTAAGGTATTGAAAAAGTTGTATATTAACATTACTTTTGCTGACGCTTTATTGCAGATGCTGACATACGCGATATTCTTAAAAGACATTCTTTCCAATTAGTGCAAAATTGAAAAAACATGGCACTATGGCACTTATAGAGGAGTGTAGTATGATAATACAAAATAAGATACCTCAGAAATTAAAGGATCCCAGAAGCTTCTCAATTCTTTATCAAATTGATGACATGTCCTTTGAGGGAGCGTTGCGTGACTTGGGTGCAAGGGTGAGCTTGATGCCTTTGTCGATTGGTAAGAAGATTGGTATTGGGGATATGAAGCCGACTACTATTTCGTTCTGTTCGACGTCCAGTGGGGATATTAGAGGGCATCCCGATCAAAGTTAGTCGATTCTTTATACCTACAGATTTCATGGTGTTAGAGATGGAAGAAGGTGTCAAATTGCAATTATTTTGTGAAGGCCGTTTCTAGCCACTACAGGCACTGTGATAGACATAAAGAAAGGAATATTGACTCTGAATATCGGTGAGAATAATATTGATTTTGATCTTTCATTTTCTTTGGAAAAACCTTCTTTTGCAGACTCTTGTTGTAGCGTGGATGCGCTAGACTTAGAAATTCAAAATGTAGAAGGTACAAAAAAAGATGAGGACCCTTTGGAAATTTTCCTTGTAGAAGAAAAGGGTGAAGAAGAAGACATGGATGATGAAGCCTGAGCATATGCGTAGATTTTGGATTCGAGCTAAGACAATCGAGCCCTGCAAAACAAAAGCTGAAAAACTACTTTGGTAAAATCTGAACCGATCAAGATAAATAACTTGGAACTCAAGTTGCTCTCACAGAATTTAAGGTATGAATTTTTGGGAGATGATTCCACCTACCCAGTGATTGTGAGCGCTGATCTAGATAAGGTTCAGATGAAGAAGTTGCTTGATGAGCTTCAATTGCATCGGAAGGTAATTGATTATTCGTTAGTTGACATTCGTAGTATTAACCCTTCTTTGTGTATTGATGACTCAAAAATTCATGGTAAATTTTATATTGATCATATAGTCTTTTTGAGTCATATTTATGCTCTTTTGCTTTTTTTTTTAAACTTAATTTGGTTAATTGCTTTGGAATCTACACCTCTTTTGTTTTTTTTACGTTTTTAGGCAGAAATGGCTTGTTTTCAAGGGTTTTGAAGAAATCAAAAGCCAAAAATGTAACTAGGGCGAAATTTTGAGCTCAGGGGTGAAATTGGGATTTTTGTGCCCCTCACACCCCTGTGAAAATTTGAACTATGAATTTCACAGGGTGTGATTATGATTTTGGGGGAAATAGCCGCCGCACGCCTGAGTCTTCTGTCGCCTTCTGCTTCCGATTTTTGTTCTATCAAATTAGACAAATCGGGAGGCTAATCGAAAAATCTAAAAACGCAAAACCCTTCTATAAATCGAGGAGAGTATTCAACTCTAAAATCGCCCGTTCTCGTGGAGAAACGAGGGAGAAATCGATAGAGGCACCACTAGGGCTTGTCCTCTCATTGAGAGGCATAGAGGCATCTCTGGCGGTGAAAATTTTAGTGAAGCTTCGCGAAAGGGAGGAGACAACACACTGAAAATTTCAGATTGAAAGGAGTTCAAACGAGAGAGAAATCAACGAAGGACACTATAGTAGTTACTGTAGCAGTAGGGAATTTTCAAAATCGCAGGGCTATGATTTTTTGTCACATCCCTGTGATTACAATAAAACCTTGTTTTCTCTTTTTTTGAATTTTAAATATTTTTTTTGAATATTTATTTTGTTCATATGACTTTGGTTGCGTAATCTTTTCTTTGGGACTTAGGGAGTAATCCCTTTTTAATTCTATAATGACTGGATGATTTTTAATCTATTAGTTATTGTTTGAATGATAATTTTGCCTCTGTGATTATTTACGTTGGAATTATTAGTTTTAAAATATTTGCATGTTTTAGGATTTGTAAGAAGTAGTTTATCAGCAAAGTTAAAATGTCATAATTAAAACATTAACATAGTTAAAATATTTGCATGTTTTAGGATTTGTAAGAAGTAGTTTATCAGCAAAGTTAAAATGTCATAATTAAAACATTAACATAGTTAAAACATGTTCAAAAATACAGCAACAAAGTTTTAAAACATGAGGACCCTATAGTACCAAAATATGTCATAATGGTTTCAAAATGTGCAAATATGCAAATCTCCCCCAAAGCTAGATGATGCATCATCCTCGATGCATGGGGTATATATAAAGGACAAAAACGGGGGAGACTTACAGAGGTGCAGCTCTACTCGCTGCACTCATCAGGGTCATCGTCGGCGTTATTAGATGGTGAGAAATCTGAGATGTGAACAGTGTCATCCTGGTCGTCATCTTCACGCAGGGGGTACTTCGAAAGGTGGGTATGCAGGAACATCTCGATGGAGTGCTTGACCTCGATTAGGTGAGTCAGTTGCCTCCCTTGAGTTAGTTGATCCTGCTAGATGAGCTGCAACATGTTGTTTGTACAGAGGCGAGCGGCCATCCTGGGCTGGCCACCGGAACAAGAACTCGGGTCTTTGTTAAGTGGGGCAATGGAATCTTCTAGAGCCACGGGTTTTGGATGAATGCACCAGTTCGCGCCATCCCTGATATCAGTGCGAGCGGTATTAGGGAGAGCCATAGTAACTGCAGTGTCGGCGAAGGTCAGATGGTAAATATCGCCACGCCAGATAATCATCTTCATGGAAAGGAGATGCTATATGTCTAGATGCCTGCTACCAACTGCCTCAGGCTGTCCATAAGGGTTATACCCAGAGAAAGTGCAATTGTTGTGACCATCTCTCCAATACATATATTGCCCTTTGTGGTGTGGGCTACGCGTAGGAGCTGTCGGGCCAAGTGGTAGTCAGAGTTGATCTGGAAGTGATGTAGAAGGCCCCAAAGGCAAAGATGCTCTGGTTGACACACAATCCCATTGCCATCCCCTCATGCAAAGATCATATGCACGAGCACACAATGAGCATATCTGATACAGGGGTTTGAGATTATGGATGCTTGGGCATTACATGGAGAGTGGGCAGTCATTGAAGAGATGCAGCCCCAAAAAATGTCTTCATTGATGTTGGGAGGGCCAAGATGGGTCACCTGCGTAGGGAAGCCAAAGATGTCATTCAGGTCAGTGAGGGTTAGTCGATAATCAGTGTTGGCTAGCCTAAAGGAGATAAGCCCGAGGTCTATTTCTAGCACTGAGACCTTCACCTCCACCGAGCTCAAAAATTCTAGTGTTAATGGGATGTTGGTGGGGTGAGCGTACTGCAGGAATGGCCCCAAGCCAAATTGGTGAAACATCCAAAGGAGGTTTTCGAAGATGCCCAGGGTAGCAAGTGAGGCTGTGTTCAGGTACCTAGTGTTGATGACATGGTGGTTGGAAAGAACTTGGTATCGAGCAACTTGGTGCTCGTCTCACATTTGTTTCTCCCCTGGGCCTAGTTGTGGCAGTGGCGCAGGTCTAGGGCTGGAAGTACTGGCCAATCACTTGCTCATTGATTTCTTTCGAGGAGGCATCATTGAGTGAGAAGGTCAAATCGAAGGGCTGGAGAATTAATGCAAATCGCTGCTGCGAAGCACTGAAGAGTAGAGTCATTGAGGATGGAGACTATGGTGGAAATAAGATAGAAAATCTGAAACCTGATGATTGTCGGAGAGGTCGCCGGTGGGTAGGAGGTCGCTGAAAAAGCAAGTGGTGATGAGTGGTGGGGCAGAGTTGGTGGGCCTCATGAGATCTGCAGAGTGGCATGAACCCTAGCGGAAAGAATCGGCAGCGTTAAGTGTGGAAGCTTAACGGGTTGGGCGGCAAGATCCGATAGTAGTTTAAGAGTCATGCCCGTGACTTTTATCATGACCCGTCCGTGAAGCTCGGCGAAATTTTTGCATAGGTGTCACAGTTAAGATTTCCATCTTTACCCAGTCATGATTCCCTCAGAAAAATTTCTGCGCATAGCTATTACGGCCATGCCCACAGTCATGACTCTGCCTGTAATTCTCCCGGCGAATAAGTCTTTGTTCTGTTTTCGAGAAATCCCGGTCAAGATTTTTATCATACCCTAGTCATGATTTCCTCGTGAAAATTCTATGTTGTCAGTTACGACTGTGCCACAATCACAGCTCAGCCGTGATGCTCTCGGTGTGATTTCTGCATTCTGCCTAGTGACAATCATGGTCATGATTTCAATCATGACCCGCCCGTGATTTCTGAAAAAATAACCAAAAATGCTTCTATGCCTTGGATTAGTTGTGAATATTCCCTGTAGCTTCAAAACAAAATAGAACAATCAATGACCATACGAAAATAATTAAGGACATGGGAAAACCAAAAAGACAAACAATATAAGTGTTGTTTGTGAAAATAATCATGTATTCCAAAAACCCTAACATTACATTATACAGTATTGTATATATATACTTAACCATTAACCTTAACGGGTTAATGGGTAAGATCCCAGCTAACACTCCCCCTCAAGCAGGAGCATGTATATCAGTCATGCCCAGCTTGTTACATAAAGGAGAAAATTTTGATGGTCCCAAAGCCTTTGTAAAAATATCAGCCAGCTCTACTTCAGATTTGATGTAGGGAAGATGAATGAATTTGTTGGATACAGTATCCCTGATGAAATGGCAATTCACTTCAATATGTTTTGTTCTTTCATGAAAGACTGAGTTGTTTGCAATAAAGATTGCAGCTTGATTGTCACAAAACATAGGCATAGAGTCGTCACACTTGATCTGGAAGTCGGTAAGGAGATTTTTAAGCCACATCATTTCACAAGCCGTATATGCCATCGCCCTGTATTCTGCCTCGCAACTAGATCTTGAAACAACATTTTGTTTCTTACTTTTCCAGGTGACCAAATTCCCTCCAACATACGTATAATATCTAGTGATTGAGCGTCTATCATCAACATTACCAGCATAATCTGCATCTGAGTAAGCTTCAATTCTAGCATGTCCATATTTTTTATATAGAAGGCCCTTTCCTGGGGCTCCTTTAATGTATTGTAGAATCCTCATCACTGCTTCCAAATGAGCTTTCTTAGGGTTTTCCATGAATTGACTAACTATTCCAACAGAGTGAGAGATATCTGGTCTAGTTACAGTTAAGTAGATCAATTTTCCTACAAGACGACGATAGCTAGTTGAATCCACCGGAGCAGAGTCCATATCACGTGAATATTTTTGATTTGGAACAGAAGGCGTGTCAACAGGTTTACAATCAACCATTCCTGTTTCCTGGAGTAGATCAAGGACATATTTTTGTTGTGAGAGATATACGTGTGTGCCTTTATACGCAATTTCAATCCCCAAGAAGTATTTCGGTTTACCTAGGTCTTTGAGGGCAAACTTAGAATGCAGATATGACTTAGCTTCCATTATAGCTTCAGGATCACTACCTGTTAGAAGAATATCATCCACATAAACAGCAAGAATGACAATGCCTCTCGTGGAGTGTCGAATGAAAATTGAATGATCTGCCTTGCTGCCATGAAAACCAATTTGAGGCATAATTTGAGAGAATTTCTGAAACCAGGCACGTGGACTCTGCTTCAATCCCTAGATGGCTTTATGTAACTGGCAGACGAACTCCCCTTGAGCAACATACCCAGGAGGTTGCTCCATATAGACAGTCTCATTAAGGTCACCATACAAAAAGGCATTGCGAACATCCATCTGGTGAAGGGGCCAAGTGAAATTGATGGCCAAGGAAAAAAGAACCCGAACGGAGTTAAGGCGAGCCACAGGAGAGAAAGTCTCAAAATAATCAATACCAAACATCTGGGTGAAGCCTTTGGCAACAAGCCGAGCCTTGTAGCGATCCACGGAGCCATCAGGGTGATGCTTGATGGTATAAACCCATTTGCAGGCGACAGGACGAACACTGGCAGGAAGAGGAACCAAGGACCAGGTGTTCCGAGAGCGAAGAGCAGTCATCTCAACCTCCATAGCAGCACACCATTCAGGGAGCAACCGGGCTTCCTCATAGGACTGAGAGTCTAGTAAGGAAGACACGATGCACAGGAGAAAACCAATGATAGGAAACATAATGACCAAGCGGATAAGAGGAGGTGTGGCGCTTACCTTTGCGGAGGGCAATAGGGAGATGAAGATCATCCGATGGAGGTGGTGGAGGAGTAGGAGAACCATCGGACGAGGAGGCGGGCACCGATGAGCAAGCAGGCGGACGGGGACGCCGGCTGTAGACCTGCAAGGATGGAACCGAAGGCATAATAGTGGAACAAGGGGGGGGAGGACAGTGGAGATACGGCTGGAAGAGGTATGGACGGAGGGGGGGAGGGAACCATAGTAGGAGCGGGCGTAGAGGAGAAATATGGAGTAGACTTAAAAAAAGGTAACATCAGCACTCATAAAAGAGCGACGCGTAGTGGGATCATAACAGCGATAGCCTTTCTGAGTCCGACTATAGCCCAAGAACACACACCGAGTAGCCCGAGGCTGTAGCTTATCACGAGAAGAGGCAAGAATATGAACATAGCAGATGCAACCAAAGATCCGAGGAACAACAGGAAAAGCACAATGATGAGGGAAGAGGACAGAGAAATGAGATTGTCCCTGAAGGAGTTGCATAGGGACACGATTAATAAGAAATGCGGCGGTGAGAACGGCATCACCCCAAAAATGACGAGGAACATGCATATGGAAAAGAAGGGATCGAGTAACATCAAGAAGGTGGCGATTCTTTCGTTCAGCGATACCGTTCTGTTGAGACATGTAGGGACAGGAGGTTTGGTGAAGTATGCCCCTGTCACGACAAAAGTTTGAAAGTGAGTACCAGTGTATTCCAACGCATTATTAAAACGAATAACTTTCAGAGACACACCAAACTAGTTTTTAATTTCTTCATAGAAAGTGCGGAATACATTCAAAAGTTCAAAACGACACTTAAGTAAAAACAACCAACACATACGAGAGTGGTCATCGATGAAGGAGACAAAATAGCGATGACCATCCTTCGTAGGTACAGGACTCGGACCCCAGATATCAGAATGAACTAGCAAAAAGGGATTCGAACTAAGAGACATACCAGAGGACGGAAATGACACAAAAAAGCGATGACCATCCTTGCCTAACTGACAGGCAACACACTGAAATACAGGACTCGACGTCAAAGACAAAAAATGCTGAACCGTAGCAGGAGAAGGGTGGCCAAGGCGGCAATGCCACTGGAAGGGGGTAATGGCCGACAAGCATGCAGTAGTAGATGAACGTGGAGGAACCTGTAGCACGTAAACGCCTCTGTCTCTATGCCCCCCACCAATCGTCTCCCTCGTCGTCAGGTCCTGAAAGGTATAATGAGAGGGAAAGAAGGTTACAACACAATTTAAGCTATGAGTAAGTGCACATATAGACAGAAGATTATGTGGAAAGGTAGGAACATATAAAACATCAGTAAGAACAAGAGTGCGGCTAATGTGAATAGACCCAACTCCCGAGACAGATACGAAGGACCCATTAGCTATCCGAACTGGGGGGTGGTGATCACTAAAGGTAATAGCGGAAAACAAAGCTTTATTACCTGTCATATGAGATGTAGCCCCAGAATCAAGAATCCAAGAAGAGTCATGTGTGGCGAGAGAGGCAATACCAGGAGGCGCGACTGTGAGAGGAGCAGAAGAACCGGTAGTAGGAGTAACAGTTGAAGCAATGTCAGGAGTCTGACTAGCGGAACTGGAGGCCACAGCAAGGCGAGCATGAGGTGGTCGACCAAAGTGAGCCCAGCAATGCTCAGACGGATGATTTGTACGGCCACAATAAGTACAAGCAATCGGATGCCATCCGCGGTCGCGGCCACGGCCAAACCCATAAGCTTCCCCTCTAGATCGGCCACCAGTAGGAGGCTGTGGTAAGACACTAGGCTGAGGTGCACGAGTCTGAGGGGCAAGTAGGGCACTGCTGGGGTCAAAAGATGCAGGAGTAGTAGGGACCCGAAGAAGCCGATGGAAGGTGCCCTGAAAAGTGGGAACGATAGGTTCCACAAGGAGCTGATTCCGTGCTGCAGTGAGGTGAGCATCATGACCAGATAAGAATTTTGCAACGATAAAATCTTCTTGTTGTTGAAGGATAACCGAGATATCAGCCACTGGAGGATGAAACTGATGCAACTCATCTCATTTAGCCTTCAACTGTGTATAATATTCTTGGAGGGGTCGACCATCCTGACACATAAATAGAATTTCTTCATATAGCTGATAGATACGACTGATGTTATACTGAGGCGCATAGGATCTAGCAAGTGCATCCCAAATTTCTTTTGCCGTGTTGTGAAACATCATAGTAGAGGTGATTTGGGGTTCCATACTGTGAAGAAGAGAGTTGACCACAGCCTGGTCAGACATGCTCCAAGCCGAATAGTGTGGTTCAGACGTTGCTGGCGGGTTAGTTTCGACATGTTGTCGTTTTTCATGAGAACCAAGGAAGAAGAGCATTGCTCTAGCCCACAGTAAATAGTTGGTTCCATCAAGTTTCATAGTGGTGCCAAGATTGGCATTAGACTTGTTCTCAAACACGGTAAGTTGAGTGTCCATTAATAAAGGGACAGGAAAAACTTGCTGTGAGATTAATGCACGCAATAGTCAACCAAATAGCAGGCGCACAGAAAGGACTCGGTCCAACGGCAGAAGCCCTCAGCGAAAAACCAAGGAAACAGAAGGCGGAACACAGTGAAGAAGAGCAAAAGGCGAGCGTCAATCGAGGAAAGCGAGCGTCACCAAAAAACGAAGGAAGAAATACCAGAGATCCACAGTTAAAAGTCTGTACGTGAACCAGCCAACCCTGTTCTTAAGAACAGGGTTCGTCCAGATGTGTGAGGAGAAGATTCGTCGGAGGACATGAGGGAGAAAAAAAGGCCAGATGACGCGAGCAGGAGATTCGTTGCCAGGAGTGCACTGTGGTTCTGAGTAGGAGATAGGATCCGTCACCAGTATTGCGGAGTAGCATAGAGGAGCCGACGGCAGTGGCGTGCGAAGAAGCAGGTCAGAGCGGCAAAGCAAAAAAATGGAGACGAGGCGACGATAGCGGCGGGTGAAAAAATCGCTCTGATACCATGTTGTTTGTGAAAATAATCATGTATTCCAAAAACCCTAACATTACATTATACAGTATTGTATATATATACTCAACCATTAACCTTAACGGGTTAATGGGTAAGATCCCAGTTAACAATAAGTAATGAAAGGGCACAACAAGGCCAATAAAATACTCCCCAAACCACTACTAAATAAACATCAATGCTGGAAATAAAATAATGAGCATAAGATAAGCTTGGGCTGCCTCCCAAGAGTGCTAATTTAAGGTCGTTAGCTTGACCATAACTTATGTCATCTCGGTAAGCGCGGGTCGGCGAGAGCCAAGGTAGGTCCCTCGTCAATAAGTTGATGTGAGACATAATGTTTGAGGCACTTCTCATTGACCTTGAATACTCCGCTCGCATCACGAGAAATATCCATGGCCCCATAAGGATAGACCTTACGCACTACAAATGGGCCAGACCATTTGGTTCGCAACTTACTAGGAAAGAGCCTCAATCTGGAATTGAATAAAAGTACCATGTTGCCTTCATGGAACTCCCCATGTATGATATGCTGATCATGTCATTTTTTCATGCGTTCTTTATAAACTTTGGCATTCTCATAGGCTTCCTGCCGGAATTCATCAAGATCATTGAGTTGGAGTTTTCTGTTTTCACCGGCTTGTTTCTCAACAAAATTTAGTTGCTGAATCGCCCAAAAAGCCTTGTGCTCAGGCTCCACCGGTAAGTGGCATTACTTACAGTATGCCCATAGAGCTTCATCGAGCTTGAGTGACCAATCTGTGTGTGAGCGTGATATGGTTTTTTCCAAAATATGCTTGATAATTTACCATATTAGTATACCATGGCATCTTCATGGTGGTAGCGGCAAGTAAGTTGTCGTCTAAAAATGAATCGTGAATCTCCTTCTCCAAACTGCTCTTCGAAGTAGGCATCAAGCGAAAAAGGTGGTCCGCTATTGACACGTACCGCAAGTGCACGGTAATGTCACAGTAATATAAAAGATTATCGATCCCATAGGGAACAAGGTGTTGGGAAACCCCGGGGATATTTTACAATTTTCAGAGATATAGATTACACAAAACACTGCACAGCGGAAGCAATATCCCCGAAACGAGCCGGTCCCAAAAACCCAGTGAAGATCGCATGCGAGAGAGTCGACACGATGAGATAGAATATACCTTAAAGCAAGATGAGGTTGATGTCATGATAGGCGCCCAGGCGTGCGCCCTCTGCAGTTTCACACACACGGATGCCTCGAGTCCTCTTCTTCCACGCCCGGTGCTAGCCTCAGAAGAAAATCCAAGCCCTTGTCACCTTCTTCAAGACTTGCACCACCTCCAAGGATGAAGCGCCAAAGAAGAAGATGAGGAGAAGGAGAAGCCGCCAAGGTGAAATCCCTCTTGCGCCAAGAGGAGAGGAAGAAGATCACTTGCGGCTTGATGGAAGAAGAAGGGTTGTGCCAATTGAACCCTTGCTCTCGCCCTTCACCCTTTGCTCTCGCCTCTTTCAGTGTTCACGCCTCCAAGGAATAGAATACCTAAGAGGGGCCGCCTAGGGCTACTTATATAGAGCAAGGGGCGGCCAGGGTTAGGGCTAGGCACAATTTGCTTCCATAATGAAGCAAATTTGTCCACTTCACCCCATTATACCCCTTAGGCACCAATGGGGTTGGTTCTCTCCCCATTATACCCCTTAGGCACCAATGGGGTTGTCATTGGGCCTCATTGGTCGATGAGCAAGCCCATACTTCATTGAATGGGTTGATTAAGCCATTGGATCAAATCCAATGCAACCCAAATCCAAATGTGACCTAACCATGGTCAAATTCGGGTCAACCTGCCATAAATGAAGTCTGGCTCCAAAAATATTCTTCCATCTCATCAGGTCCATCGGCGCTGATGAATTCTCCCAAATAGATCCGAGTTATCCAATAACTCGATCATAAGGCTTCCCGATCAATACGAGAACTCAAGTATCAAGATGTGTGACCCTGTAGGTTCCTCTGACGCTGGACGTGCTAACCAAAGGTCACCACAAGTAGTGAGTGGCACCTAGCAGTGCATCGCTGCTATCCAGGTCATTGGAATGGATATCGACATAGACATCCCCATCATCGCAATTAGGTACAGATGCATTCCAGTCTCTTTGCCGTACTGATATCCGATTGGACAAGTGTGTCACCACTTGTTTTTATCCAATCTCATGGTTATGACTAAATAAGGTCTCACCTGGGTATGGCCATACACTTTCAGTCATAGAACCATAGAGGAGCTCCATAGATATCAAACTTTCCTTAGGAAGGGGCATATCCTCTGTCTGTCCATTGACCTTCTCATATGGGTCGTGATATGCTCAATGACAACCGTTATTACCCCCCAACTACGGCGAGGTGTTAGGTTGTATCAAAGCATATCCCTAACCATATAGAATGGCCAATGACCTCAAGTCAAGGGATCAATGCATCTCCTATCACTTGTGAGGATTACTTGTGACACCAAGTCATTGCCTCACAGTGGGTCGATCCAGTATATCCACCACTGATATACCCATATGTCTGCGTTAGCACCTCGTGCCTAACCAGCCCATATACCAGTCTCACAAGTACCACAGCTGTCCCATATCCATTCAGGTACATTGACTGGGGACTATCATTTGAGCACAGATCCAATCTGTCTCCAGGGACATTATCATATAAGTACATAATCTCATATGTAAGCAAATATAGATAATGACAATGCCAGAATGATATAAAATATCAACGTCAAGTAGTACAATAATGGACCAAAACTAGGTCCTAGGGCATATACACCAACACAAGGTTAATTACCAGAAAATCTAAGTTTCAAAAGCTAAGCAATTCGAAACGTGGTTTTGAAAACAGTAAGTGAGCATAAGAAATCGATCGCAACTAAACGGAAGATGTCTATAGGAAAGGCATCGAGACTTCGGTATCCACCACGCTGATGAATCTATCTGAATTAAAACTTATCTGTTATATGAGTTCGTAATATTGCATAAGGAATCTTTCCACAAGTACAGGTTGCCCCCTTGCGATCGATACAACCTCAACCTGGTATCTACCTAAAATAACCCCCTACTCTCATGGTAAATCATTTTAAATAAATCCTTTGGATTCAATGAAAGATTATGTTACCCTCGAGCGAATCCTAACTACTCTCGTGTTAGAAGTTCGCTAGTTCTACTTAGGGAATCTGCCAACACAATCCTCCTTTTGGTCAGGATTGTTGGTCCCTTTCATGAGGGAGCGAATCCCTAATAGGTCCCCTTCAAGGGGGAGCGCAAAGAGGGTGAAACCCTAAAGGGGCGCATATCACCCTTTCATAGCGGAAGCAAGGGTTTCCATGGATCGTTTGAAGAATCATATGATCAACATGTTAACGATATGCAAGTATGAATGGAAGATCATACCATAGCCATTGTGTGAGACGTATCTTGGAGTCAAGAGAACAAAAGAGGTCTCCTCCTTGTCGTCGCACACAAGATGATCAACGGCCACTTCTTTGAGATCCTTGTGCTAGCAAGGTTCTTCAAAGCACTTGTCGTATGGAAGGGATGATGAACCTCTTTTTGGCCGAGAGCTCTTCCTGCCCAACCTCTCCTTCTCGTCGTCTACCACACCTCAACGAAAGTCCAAGGCGTTGAAGAGAAGAGAGCAAACGCATATACGTTTAGGCGTTGAAGTGAAACCGGCCTTGATGACTTTCCATAAATGGAAGCTCATCAAGCCATGCGCTCAAGCCAACCCAAACGCATTTTAGCATTGAACCATGCGTTCACAATTGTGAACCGGTTCAAGCTAAAAACATTCCAATCGACTTTGGTTCATGAACCAAACCGAAATAGCTCAAGCCATGTGGTCTAGACCATATCAAACCCTAGGGTTTCAGATCTGACCGTTCATCTCACGATGCTCTTGATCTCACCGATCTAGCATCCATACTCTCGATCGTAGCTTACCGATCTAAGGTCTTCACTAATCAAACATGATCAGACCAGATCTCACATACGATCAGAGTTCAAAACCCCTTAAACTGAACTCAAAGAATTCAGTTCACACGATCTGACTTAAGTAAGCCATATCATCAAATTGTGCGACCCTAAGGGTTTCCTTTAAATGTCGGTAACGATAACTTACGTTATCACGATCAGTGAGGGGTATCTAGCAACACATCACTGTCTCCCGATATAAAGGAAAGAGTCTTCCAAGACTACTCCCAAACCATAGCACAAGTGTGAATCATTTCACAAGGCATGCATGTTTCCTTTGCCACTGGATGTTCTTATTGGACTAGCATGTCAAGCCTGTAACTCCAATACGATGAGCATGATTAGATCAGATGAACATAGTCATCTGGGTATGGCCATACACTATCTCAATCATCTCATATAGGGGGCCCTTCAGAACATCACACTCCTTGAACAAGGAGACGGCAATCCTTTATCTATCACTAGTGCCCTAACCTGACTCATGCTCACCATCCAAGATAGTCTATAATCATTATATTTCAAATGATATTGAACTACCTCAAAACAATGACAATCATCATTTAGACACACAAGTGATCTCAAGTCAAAGGAAATGTGCCACTTGCTGCTTACAAGGATTATTCACATTGTGACAAGCAATGTAATATCCCAGTAGGGTCTGTCCAGTACATCCAATGTACCCATGAGTCTACATCTTATTCCATGCTCGAAGCATCCTATAAGATTAGCACTCATATTAGTCTCAATCATATCAAGGCTGTCTCATGTTCACCAAGATATCTCGACTAAGGACATAGAGCATGTCAGCCAAGCTGAACAGCTTTGAGACATTATTCAGTAGTACATTTATTACAGCAGACAAGGTAACAACCTGAATAATAACCATGCCTATATAAACACAAAAGTTTATTACATGATACTTATACAATCCCAAGGCCTCAAACATTAGCCTTAAGGGCATACCCTAACAATCTCCCACTTGCACTTAATCTAATGGTTGAGAAACCTCAAACCCATATTATTACAGTGCTTCTCATGCTTCTGCTGCGCCAGAGGCTTGGTAAGTGGGTCTGCCAGATTGTCATCTGTATGAACCTTGCAAATTTTGATCTCCCCTCGATCAATGATCTCCCGGATCAAGTGAAACCGTCTCTGTATGTGCTTGGACTTCTGGTGCGACCGTGGTTCCTTTGCTTGTGCGATGGCTCCAGTGTTATCACAGAAGATAACCAAAGGATCAGCACTAGAAGGAACGACACCAAGTTCTCTCACGAACTTACGAATCCACACTGCCTCCTTGGATGCTTCCGAGGCTGCAACATACTCGGCTTCTGTTGTGGAATCAGCAACAGTTGACTGTTTGAAACTCTTCCACACCACTGCTCCACCATTCAAGCTAAAAACATAGCCTGATTGCGATCGGAAATCATCCTGGTCCGACTGGAACGAAGCGTCAGTATATCCCTCTATACTGAGTTCTTCCTGACCACCATATATCAAGAACATATCTTTGGTCCTCCGCAGATATTTTAAGATGTTCTTGACCGCAATCCAGTGCGCCACACCTGGATTACTTTGGAATCGACTGGTCACGCTTAACCCGTAAGCGACGTCTGGGCGAGTACACAACATCGCATACATAATGGACCCAATAGCCGAAGCATAAGGCCTATTGTCCATTTCATCTTTCTCAGTCTGTGTTTGTGGACACTGACTCTTTGAAAGACTCAGACCATGTCTGACTGGAAGATATCCACGTTTAGAATTCTCTAAATGGAATCTCTCCAGGACCTTATCGATGTAAGTACTCTGGCATAGCCCGAGAAGCCTCTTAGATCTATCCCGGTAGATCTTCACACCTAACACATAGGCTGCTTCTCCTAGATCTTTCATCTGGAAACATTTTCCTAACCATGCTTTAACCGCATGTAGTTCAGGAATATCATTTCCAATGATCAAGATATCATCGACGTAGAGGATTAGGAATGTAATCACGCTCCCACTAAACCTCTTATATACACACGGGTCATCCTCGTTCTTGATGAAACCAAACTCAGAGATTGATTCATCAAAACGAATATTCCAGCTTCTTGATGCTTGCTTAAGTCCATAAATGGACTTCTTTAACTTGCATATCTTATGACGATCTGATGGATTAGTGAAACCCTCAGGTTGTGTCATATACACATCCTCATCCAGATTTCCATTAAGGAAAGCTGTCTTCACATCCATCTGCCAGATCTCATAATCGTAATATGCAGCTATCGCGAAAAGAATCCGAATAGACTTAAACATGGCTACAGGAGAGAAAGTTTCATCATAATCTATCCCGTAGATTTGTTTGAAACCTTTCGCAACTAGCCTGCCTTTATAGGTAACCACGTTACCATCCATGTCAATCTTCTTCTTGAAGATCCATTTACAGCCTATAGGGATTACTCCCGGAGGGCGGATCAACCAAATCCCAGACTTGGTTATCTGACATGGAGTCCATCTCGGCTCGCATAGCTTCAAGCCATCTAGCTGACTCCGGTCCACTGACCGCATCCGCATAAGTAAGGGGTTCATCATTGTTAATGATGTAGATTCCGTCATAGCGCTCAGGCTGTCGACGGATCCTTCCCGATCTTCGCGGTTCCCGTGATATCTGAGCCTCAGGTTGTTCAATAACCGGCTCTGGCACATCCAACTGCGCTTGACTACTTTGTCCTTCCTCTGGATTCTCATCCAGCTTTATTTCTCTCCCACTGGCCTCTTGCAGAAGAAACTCCTTCTCAAGAAATATGGCCGTCCGAGCAACAAATACCTTGTTCTCTTTGGGATCGTAGAAATAATAACCCTTAGTTTCCTTAGGGTAACCGACAAAGATACATTTCTCAGATCTGCTCTCCAGTTTCCCAGAGGCGAGCTTTTTGACATAAGCCTCGCAACCCCAGATCCTGATAAATGTCAAGCTAGGCTGTTTCCCATACCATAACTCATATGGCGTCTTTGAAACTGCCTTGGATGGCACTCGGTTTAGTACCTTTGCAGCTGTTTCCAGTGCAAAACCCCAAAAGGAATATGGAAGAGTAGCCTGACTCATCATAGAACGAACCATATCAAGTAACGTTCTATTTCTCCTCTCGGACACACCATTCCATTGCGGTGTTCCTGGCGGAGTGAGCTGTGAGATAATCCCATACTCCTTTAGATAGTCAGTAAATTCTCGACTTAGGTATTCACCACCTCGATCAGAACGAAGTGCCTTGATATTTCGGCCTAGCTGATTTTGTACTTCATTTTTGAACTCTTTGAACTTGTCAAAAGATTCACTTTTATGTCTCATTAGATAGACATACCCATACCTACTGAAATCATCAGTAAAGGTAATGAAGTACAGATAGCCACCTCTGGCATGTTTACTAAATGGCCCACACACATCACTGTGTATAAGGTCAAGTAAACCTGAAGCCCTTTGACCTTTGTTAGGAAAAGGAGACTTCGTCATTTTACCCATCAAACAAGCTTTGCATGTATCAATCTCCTCATAGGAGAATGATCCCAGCAGTCCATGATCATGCAACCGCTTAATGCGCTTCTCGTTTATATGGCCTAAACGACTATGCCATAACAAGGTGCTGTCATCAGCATACTTGGCTTTCTTATTATCAATGTTTTGTACAGAACTTTCCATGTCCAACATGAATAACCCATTGTTAATTGAACCAGTTGCATACACAATATTATCATAAGATAAAACACACTTTGAAGTCTTGCATTCAAAGGCAAATCCTTTCCTGACAAGAGCAGGAATAGAGATAATATTCTTGGTAATACTGGGTACAAAATAACAATTGTTTAATTCTAATACAATGCCAGATGGTAAAGAAATGAAATAGTCTCCTACAGCAACAGCAGCAACCCGTGCCCCGTTTCCAACGCGTAGGTCTACCTCATGCTGTCCCACCTGCCTTCTTCTCTTGAGTTCCTGCACATTTGAACAAATGTGAACTCCACATGCGGTGTCCAACACCCATGAAATGGTAGAAGAAGATAACATGACCTCAGTCACATATATACCTGAGCCAGAAGCGATGCTTCCCCTCTTATCTCCTTGGAGCGCTTTACAGTCCTTTTTCCAGTGACCTAGCTGGCCACAGTGGAAACACCTGTTATCCTTCGACCGCTTCACCTTCTGTTTCAGCGCCTTACTGTAGTTCTTGACAGGGGCCTTGCCCTTCTTCCCCTTCTTCTTGTTCCTGGAAGGAACCATTAAGACAGAGGTTGAAGGCTTTCCCTTCAAAGTTTCCTCAGTAGTCAAGAGCATATTCAGCAGCTCTGCCGGCGTACAATCGATTTTGTTCATATTAAAGTTAATGATGAACGCATCGAAAGAAGGCGGAAGAGACTGCAGAATAATATCTACAGCAAGCTCCTGGTTGACGGTATGCCCCAGTTTCTCTAGAGCCTCCTTGTGCCCAATCATCTTGAGCACGTGAGCTCCCACTGGGCTCCCCTCAGCCAGTTTGCTCTGAAAGAAGAGCTTCGTCAGATTATAGCGTTCTGTCCTCGCCTGCGCAGCATACAGCATCTTGAGGTTCGCTATAATTTCTATAGCCGACATATCCTCATGCTGACGCTGCAGCGGTGGCGTCATAGACGCTAGCATCAGGCAAGCGACATCAATGCTATCATTGACGTGCTTTTCGTAGGCATCCCGAACCGCCCTTGCGGCGTTCGGAGCGGGCTGCGGCGGTATCGCCGTCTCGAGGACATACAGTTTCCTCTCTGCCTTAAGAACGATCTTAAGGTGTCCGAACCAGTCAGAGAAGTTCGGCCCAGCAAACTTCTCCCTTTCCAGTAGGGATCGCACATTGAAGCTCATGGTGTTCGTTGCTGCAGGAATCTACAACAATACAAGAACAGCAAGGTCAGTATCAATGTTTAGAATCAATCCAGGACTTAAGAAAGATTCTTTTTCTCACTATTTTGTCTGACTGAAAAATCCAGTAAACAGTCCGAAAGAGTAACACTCTTTTAGTGAGATGGGATCCAGATTTCATACTTGGTCTCCGCGTCCCGCTCAGGCGAGATAAGATGCACAGAGATGACAAGCATTAATTTCTGGTAGGCTGTCCCAGCCAATCGCCAACCCGTGCGATTCCCCTTCATCTTGGCAATCTAGCAGACTGTGCCAACTGAGTTGGTACAACACAGTCTCTGATCCCAGAGATGGCTGCCTCCATGTGCTACCATATGCGCCACATATGTAGCCTACATGGTCAAGCTGACCCGACCTACTCCCTGGACCACCACGTGCTATGCTGAGCAACGAGAAGGGATAAATCCCTACTCTGTAACACGCAGGTGAAATCCAGCACCGTCTGAAGATAGATGGACGTGCCCACTGAGTGGGTACAACACGGCTCCAACGATAATCAGAAAGGTGAGGTTTCGCGTCAGAAGGCTTTACGAGCTTGATATTTTAGCGTTGGATTTTAACGGCCTTTTTATCTTCTTGACTATCATGCAAGTCCTATGGTGATAGTAGAAGATAAACACATGCAATTCTACTTATATAAGCAATAAAAGAAAGCATGCTCTTATGTGGTAAAAGCCCATGAACCCTAGTAAGACCTTAACTTTACTTAAGTCTTCACTTGAGCTCTTTGGCATCTCATCTGGTCCAACCCAGGGCCCTAGCGCCAAAAGCATCTCAGGTGCGCCACCAGATGAATGCCCCTCTTGGATGTGTGCCTTTATGCTCTTGTCTAATCAAAATACATTTTGATCTATCTAGACAAGGTTTGACTCGCAGGTCAATTATACAATAAATTAGTGAAAAAAGTGATACGCAGATCACAATAATATTAACTTATAATTAACCAGGCACGCAGGCCCCAGCACAGCACACAATAGGGCAACCCACATAAGATTAAATAGACAAGCATCATGGCATCAATTATCATGTGATCCAATCATGAAATTAAAATTTTGAAAACCCCATGGCATCAATTTTAATTTCCTTATGTGCCCTATAACCTTACAATGGTCCATTGATAGGGATCCACTCATCCATCTGGTCAGATCCTGTGCCCTTGCATGCACCGAGTCCTAACTGACCCGAGTTGACCTAATGGTCAACCATGCATGCGCCAAGGGCTGAACAACCCCAGGAGTTTTGGCAAGCGGGTGTGACCCCGGGCCTAACCCATGTGTGTTCACTGGTTGTCTCAACCAGACCTCGCTACACGCCTAAGATGCAATCGACCTATGGCCACCTCGTGCTTGCGCACAGGTGCCATCTGGTCGATCCAGCTAGGCTGTCAGATGGTCTGATCAGACTAATGGATCTACACTAGAGGTGATTTCAACCCCATCAACCCATCTAAGGGTTTATTATAGGCGGCACTTTAGATCTAGTTAGGCGCGCAAGTCCTTTTGATTTGTAGAAAAACTACACAAGCGCCAACACATGCGCAACAAGGAAACGTGCATGAAAACCATAGCAAGCGCCAACACATGCGCAAAGGAGACATACATCAAGTTTCGGATATGCAAACTTAATATGTAACTCTCGCATGTAGTTTAGATCTAAGCATATCATACAAACAAGGATCACAAACAAGCAATCATGTGAATCAAGCAATTCCTGCTCTGATACCAATTGTTGGTCCCTTTCATGAGGGAGCGAATCCCTAATAGGTCCCCTTCAAGGGGGAGCGCAAAGAGGGTGAAACCCTAAAGGGGCGCATATCACCCTTTCATAGCGGAAGCAAGGGTTTCCATGGATCGTTTGAAGAATCATATGATCAACATGTTAACGATATGCAAGTATGAATGGAAGATCATACCATAGCCATTGTGTGAGACGTATCTTGGAGTCAAGAGAACAAAAGAGGTCTCCTCCTTGTCGTCGCACACAAGATGATCAACGGCCACTTCTTTGAGATCCTTGTGCTAGCAAGGTTCTTCAAAGCACTTGTCGTATGGAAGGGATGATGAACCTCTTTTGGCCGAGAGCTCTTCCTGCCCAACCTCTCCTTCTCGTCGTCTACCACACCTCAACGAAAGTCCAAGGCGTTGAAGAGAAGAGAGCAAACGCATATACGTTTAGGCGTTGAAGTGAAACCGGCCTTGATGACTTTCCATAAATGGAAGCTCATCAAGCCATGCGCTCAAGCCAACCCAAACGCATTTTAGCATTGAACCATGCGTTCACAATTGTGAACCGGTTCAAGCTAAAAACATTCCAATCGACTTTGGTTCATGAACCAAACCGAAATAGCTCAAGCCATGTGGTCTAGACCATATCAAACCCTAGGGTTTCAGATCTGACCGTTCATCTCACGATGCTCTTGATCTCACCGATCTAGCATCCATACTCTCGATCGTAGCTTACCGATCTAAGGTCTTCACCAATCAAACATGATCAGACCAGATCTCACATACGATCAGAGTTCAAAACCCCTTAAACTGAACTCAAAGAATTCAGTTCACACGATCTGACTTAAGTAAGCCATATCATCAAATTGTGCGACCCTAAGGGTTTCCTTTAAATGTCGGTAACGATAACTTACGTTATCACGATCAGTGAGGGGTATCTAGCAACACATCACTGTCTCCCGATATAAAGGAAAGAGTCTTCCAAGACTACTCCCAAACCATAGCACAAGTGTGAATCATTTCACAAGGCATGCATGTTTCCTTTGCCACTGGATGTTCTTATTGGACTAGCATGTCAAGCCTGTAACTCCAATACGATGAGCATGATTAGATCAGATGAACATAGTCATCTGGGTATGGCCATACACTATCTCAATCATCTCATATAGGGGGCCCTTCAGAACATCACACTCCTTGAACAAGGAGACGGCAATCCTTTATCTATCACTAGTGCCCTAACCTGACTCATGCTCACCATCCAAGATAGTCTATAATCATTATATTTCAAATGATATTGAACTACCTCAAAACAATGACAATCATCATTTAGACACACAAGTGATCTCAAGTCAAAGGAAATGTGCCACTTGCTGCTTACAAGGATTATTCACATTGTGACAAGCAATGTAATATCCCAGTAGGGTCTGTCCAGTACATCCAATGTACCCATGAGTCTACATCTTATTCCATGCTCGAAGCATCCTATAAGATTAGCACTCATATTAGTCTCAATCATATCAAGGCTGTCTCATGTTCACCAAGATATCTCGACTAAGGACATAGAGCATGTCAGCCAAGCTGAACAGCTTTGAGACATTATTCAGTAGTACACTTATTACAGCAGACAAGGTAACAACCTGAATAATAACCATGCCTATATAAACACAAAAGTTTATTACATGATACTTATACAATCCCAAGGCCTCAAACATTAGCCTTAAGGGCATACCCTAACAAGGATCGTGTCAACTAACACACAATACTACGTGGCTAAAGCAATATCTTGAAATAGAAACTACTAAGTAAAATATGCTGAGATGAAATCTCAAAATAATAGAACAAGTTTAAATCATATGATAGAAGACATCAACGGGCTTCAACCGAGTCCCGAATAGCGTTTTATGCAAACAAGATCCATGAAAACTCGCACAGATCTCCCTAATAGATCACAAAAATTACAAGAAACATTTAGGAGGGAAAGGAGAAGAAGAACCGAACGTATTCGCAAGAAATCGTGAAGATCTGTTGCCTCGATCTCTCGAAATTGCCTCCGAAAGCTCTGTCGCCTGTTCTGTTCGCCCTAGCCCTTCGTGTTAGTGTATATGCCCTGAGACCTAGTATTGGTCCATCTTTGTACTACTTGACTATGATATTTTATATGTATCATTCTGGCATTGTCGTTATCATTGTCGGTTTACATCTGCGATTATGTACTTACATGATAACGTCCCTGGAGACAAATTGGATCTGTACTCAAATGATTGTCCCCAGTCAATGTACCATAGTGGATATGGGACAGCTATGGTAGTTGTGAGACTGGTATATGGGCTGGTTAGACACGAGGTGCTAGAGCAGACATATGGGTATATCAGTGGTAGATATGCTGGATCGACCCGCTGTGAGGCAATGACTTGGTGTCATAAGTTATCCTCACAAGTGATAGGAGATGCATTGATCCTTAGACTTGAGGTCCTTGACTCTTCTATATGGTTAGGGATATACTTTGATGCAACATAACACCTCGCCATAGTTGGGAGATTATAACGGTTGTCATTGAGTATGCCACGACCCATATGAGAAGATCAATGTACAAACAGAGGATTTGCCCCTTCCTAAGGGAAGAATGATATCCATGGAGCTCCTCTATGGTTCTATGACTGAGAGTGTATGGCCATACCCTGGTGAGAACCTAATTTAGTCATGACCATGAGATTCGGTGAAAACAAGTGATGACACACTTGTCCAATCGGATATCAGTTTGGGAAAGGGACTATAATGTATCTGTACCTAGTTGCGATGATGGGGATGTCAATGTCGATATCCATTCCAATGACTTGGGTAGTAGCGATGCACTGCTAGGTGCTACTCACTGCTTGTGATGACCTAAGTTCATCACTGCCAACGTCAGAGGAACCTACAGGGTCACATACCTTGATACTCCATTTTTCGTATTGATCGGGTAGCCTTTAGATCGAGTTATTGGATAACTCAAATATGTTTGGGAGATTTCATCAACGCCAATGGGCCTGATGAGATGGAAGAAACTTATCAGGGCTAACTTCCATTTTTGGCATATTGACCAAATTAACCATGGTTATGCCTCATTTGACCTTGGGTTAAATTGGATTGGATCCAATAGATTGGTTAACATGAATAATGGACTTTGGGCTAGGCCCGTTACTTAATGGGGCTTACTAATAAGTTGTAATGAAGAGACAAGAGGCTAAAAGAGTATAATGGGGAGGAATTTATGGCATAGGCGCATGGAAGAATCCTAGTTGGACTAGGATTGGCGCATAGTTCATATTTGGTATTTTCAAGTGATTGATTTGGATTAGGATTCAATCTAATCACTTGAGATATTCATTAAGATATGATTTGCGCATGTGGGGGCTGATTCTTGATATAATTAAGAGTCCTGATTGGATTAGGACTTGCACCCATACCCCATTAGGACAATATCCATCATGTCTTGACATGGTCTATTCGCATGGATGGAATTATTGGCTTATTTGGGATGTTGTGGGCGCATGAGGGCTGACACTTGAGTTGGCCATGCTTATACGCATATGGGATAAAGATTTAATTAATATAATTAATTGAATAAATCCCATGATCAAAGCCTTAATCGCCTACACCTTCCATGCAACCTAAACCGCCTCTCATTGTATTTAAAGAACCCTAGCCGACCCCTCTCAACACACAAATCTTCTTGGAGGCATGGTGAACTTGAGGGGCGACGACTTGGAGTCTTGGAGCTCTTCTTCTTCCATCTAAGGGTGCAACAAGCTTCTTCCTCCTTCCTCCTTCCCTTCCTTGGCGCAAAGGAGCAAGAAAGCTTGCGGCATAATCTTTGGTGGTGGAAAGTTGATTGGAGGACTCTCCTAAGGCGTGGATCTTCTTCCCGAGGCTAGCACAGGGCGTGGAAGAAGAGAGCTCGAGGAATCCGTGTGTGTGAGACTGCAGAGGGTGAACACTTAGGCGCCTACCTCGACATCGGCCTCCACTTGCTCTGGGTACTTACTATCTCATCGTGTCGACCCCCTCGCATGACGATCTTCACTGGGTTTTTGGGACCAGTCTATTTCAGGGATATTATCCGCTGTGCTTGTATTGTAATATCTATGAAAAATTATAGAATATCCCTGAGGTTTCCCAACACTTTGTCCGTCATTACTCACTGATTAGGCAAAGAAAAAGAGGGCTTTTATATTCTTCTGATTCGCCTCCCTCTTAGCTTCCTAAAACGTATTTTCTTGCCTTTTTTGGATTTTTCCTGAGCTCAAAATCGAAAGAAAATCGAATGAAACTCGGAGTCATAATTGCGATCATAGGCGAACCCCAACGCGTTCACCCGCCTATGAAGTATTCTGTGAAGTTTTGCAAAATAATAGAAATCACAGGTGAACACCTTTGTGTTCACCAGGCCATGAAGTATTCTGTTTGTTTCTGTAAAAATTGTCTTCGATGGAATCACAGTCGAACACCAAGATCTTGGGTTGGCCGTGAAGTGTTCTGTGTAGTTTCAGACTTGCATGCGAATCACGGGTGAACCCCAGTGTGTTCACCTAGCCGTGATTTTCAAGTGAACTCCGATTGATCCCAAATTTGTTGTGTAGACTCGTCTCCTCATAAGAAATCACCTAATGACTTTAAAATCTCCCAAAGACTCCAAAAATAAGTGATCTTACTTGAAATTGTACAAAGACAAGAAAAGTGAAGATTCCGAAGCAAACAAGTAAATAAGCCTAAATAGAGTATAAAAATATTAAAATTAGCCCATTTTTGAGATAAAATATTACAAGAAATCATTGTCAAAATGCAAGGCATCAAATACTCCTAGACATAGATCTTTACTTGTCCTCAAGCAATAAACTAAGATGAAATGCATGATAGGTGCGAAAGTAATTATTCAGGTTGAAAACATGCAACGTAATCAGATAATATGTATGAGTAATCCATGATCCAGACAGAAGAAATCAAATAATTAGATGTCTGAAATGCTCGGTGGTTAGGTCCCACAATTTGTAGAAGTCAAGGAATTCAGCTAACGGCATACAAAAACTCAATTAAGCATACATATTACTCATGCAAATCCAAATCATCCAAAGTCTACTTGTTGGGTTAGACACAAATGTATTATTAGGGAAGTATGCTATAGTGTGATCTCTTCTCATTGTATCCAAGTTTAGAATCAAAACTGATGGTGATATCAGACTTCAACTCATATTCTTAGGTACCACTGCCAATTTTTCACAGTGCCAAGTAGATGAGTTTGTCTTAGATTTCAACTCACATCTTAGGTACCACTGCCAATTTTTTGCAGTGCCAAGCAGAGGAATCTAAGAGTTTTTTTTATTAAATAGCAGATGAACATGAAAAGTAATGGTAGAGCTCTTCATTTCATATGTAGTCGTTCCCCAACATGAAACAAAGACTCAAGGAATGGATAAGTAAATATGTACCTCAATATGAAATCATATGTATGTTACTAGCAGGTCATCATTGAACATTCATTGAAATGTGTGATCCACTAATGAATAGTCTTGAACAGTCTAATCAGAAGATTCAAGAATCATAAAACAAATGGAGATGATCATAGAGTATTTTCTAATTGGATGGTGCATTCAATAAGTCATAATTATTCCATACCCAGCATGAATCCAATCTCAAAGATTAAACTTAGCTATCATAGGATCAAAATAATTCCACTAAAGCATAATAAACACATGACTATATCTAAAGCATGATAACAGCCGTACCATCATTCAATATATAATCATGACAACATCAGCACATAGAAACATATCCAAGATCATACATCATAGTCGGGGCCTGGAGATGAAACCAGGCCCACAAGTAGTGGCATATAAGAACAATGCCAAATGAATATCCACACAGGCAGAATAAATTAGCAAGCAAACTAACCATCATAAAAAGACAGTAGCAAGTCATAGAGAAACATCACAACAATAGGAAATAACCAAAAGGCAGACAACTCACCCACTCTAAATGTCACATAGTCCTCTATGCGAAGATCGAGTACATGAGAGGAGTAGGTGGGAGACCAGCAGTGGAGAGACTCACTTCTTCCTTCGCGACCGAGAGCCTTGAGCCCAAGAACTCTTTCCCTTGCCGCGGTATGAGTAATTGGGTAGTTCCTCCTCCGAAGAATCGGTAACCCATTCCATGTTATCAGCAAAAAGAAAAGTCAACCTCTCATCCAAGGAAGATAACTTCTCCCATACAGCATTTACCATCTTCACTTGGCATTTACCATCATAGTTTGTCCCCCTGGGAGGACTGCTCTTGGCGTAAGTACTGCAAAGCAAGGTCCATCTAGTCCTGGACCTCTCCCTAGCGAAATAGCTCCCCTCCCTGGTGAAGCTGTTCCTCATGCATCTTTTGAAGAAGGGCCATCATGGACCCCGTAGAAGGTGCGCTACCAAAATGAAATGCACCGGGGGCAGGAGGAGCTATATCAACTGGATTGGGCACTGGGTCGGCTACTAATTGGATCCGCCAGTTCTTTCTCTCGTGCACAGTAGTACGCTCAAAGTTAGGCAGTGGAATGATGGAAGTGCGAACTAGGAGTCTTTAAAGGTCAGACAGTATGAGTCACCCCGGCGGACTAGAAGTTTCATAGCAACGCACGACTCGATATAGAGCCGGTTGTTGCCACGAGCCTCTGGTATGCCGTATGGGAGGACTCCAAAAGAGACTGCAAGTGGGGTGATCAAGCCACCCATAACTATAGCTCCTTCCGCGAATGAGCAACCCGACTAATTTGCTTCACTAGGTAGTATCCAGAATCGACCTGAAAAGAGTGTAACGTGGCCCATAAATAAAATAACTCATTGACGGATGATATCGTCACTCTCGCCATGTCCGAAGATGGTATGGGCCAGAACCCGATGGACATAGCGTAAGACTGGGTTGCTAATGCTGCTTGCCCGGGCAACTTGAGCAGAAAAGTTATATTATGAAGTAATGCCCTCCCAAAATTTGTTCTTTGAGTATTCCCTAGGCACCTTGTGCGTGCAGGGTTCGAAAAAACCATAGATGCTGTGCAACTGCCAGCGTCATAGAGTGCTCGATGTTGCCCATCCGGAAGGTGAGGAGTCCAGGGTCAGCATCGATGATGGTCTCCACTCAGACATCGATAGAGCTAAAGAATTCCAGCTTCAGCCCCACATAAGTTGGGTGGGCCATATGACGTTGGAGGAGAGCCACTCCACGTCATCCAGAAGGCCAAGCATACTCAGTGTCCCACGGTTGAGATAACGTGTGTTGGTGACTTTGCATTGGACTAGCAGATTGTAGCGCTCTTCCTGCTCGGCGTTTCTGAACAAGATGCCAAATTCGTTAGGCGATGGAGCTGGGGGTTGTGGCCATGCTAAAGATGATGTCTTTCAGGAAGAAGAGGTTGTGGTGTAAACTCTCAGCGGCTGTGGTTGAGATGTGATGGCGGTGTAGGCGTGTACTCCTCGTCGTCCGTGGAAGGGTCGGACATGGGATGGGTGGACCGCCGAGAGACCAAGACCTTGCGTTTAGGTGCCATATAAAGATCTGTGTTGTCTGTTGAGGCTGATGTAGAGTTGGGAGCAGATCTAAAGATGCTGCAGACGTCGGCGGCGAAAGGAGCGACAGGTGGCAAAACAATACCAAAATCCAAAGAGAAGCACGAATTAGTCGCGAATACTGGTGATGGAGAGCGCTAACTTTGGGGGAAATCCGAGTTAGAGAGAAAGATCCTGCTTGGAAGTAATAGGAACTCAAAATATCACCAAATCAGGAGAGGATGAAGACAGGCAAAGGCGGCGGCGCAGGTTTGGGGCAAACCCTCGCCGTGAGTGAGGATATATACGACTGGGTTAGTTTTGGAAACACAGGTGAACACCATCATGTTCACTCAACCGTGAAGCTCTCTGTAAGATTTTAGCACTTATGAAATCACGGGTGAACCCTGATATGTTCACCCGACCTTGAAGCTTTCTGTAGGATTTCTGCATCTTTAGAATCACAGGTGAACCCTAGTGTGTTCAGCCACCCGTGAAGTATTCTGTGAAAAATCTGCTTCGCTCGAGTACAGTAGACTTCTCGGGTGAACACCAAAATCTTCACTCAGCCATGAAGTTCTCGGCCACAAATCTGATATCCCAGTACAATATATTCCACACCTGAACACCGAATTCATCAGTTGGCCATGATCTCCTCTGCAAAAAACCAATTGTTCGACATCCACAGTAGACTTCACGGGTGAACCCCAGTGTGTTCACCTAGCCGTGAAGTTCTCTGTTACACCAAAAATTGCAGCTTACATAGCCTGCTCTCTCAATAAATCCTACAACACAAAATAACCCACTATCAGCAAAGATCCTTAATCAAAACATATCAAAATCAAGGCAAAACTAATCAACCAAAGTGTTCATATAAAAGCAACTAAAAATCAACTCAACATCAGACAAGCAAAGAAAAACTTGGTTTGCCTCCCAAGAGCGCTAGTTTAGGGTCAATAGCTCGACCGTAACAAGTTTTTAATTCACCAAGTCCACAAGATCTAAAAGGGTAAGAACAAGCCCTTTCTCAATTTGCTCATCCTCGAAGTAGTGCTTGAGTCTATGCCCGCTTGCAGTAAAGCATCCAGTGCATTCTGCCCAAATAGTGATGGCGCCATAAGGTCAGACATGCTACACCACAAAAGAACCAGACTATTGTGTCCGTAGCTTTCCTGGAAAAAGCCTCAGTTTGGAATTGAATAGCAACACTTTGTCACCTTTATGGAACTCCTTCTTCAAGATGCGCTTAGCGTCTCTTCTAGTTCATCCAGTTGGAGCTTCCTCTTCTCACCGGCACTCTTGAAGTCATAGTTGAGTTGCTTGACGGCCCAAAATGCACTGTGCTCAATTTCAACCGGTAAGTGATAAGACTTCCCATAATTAAATTGGAAAGGATACATACCTAGGGGGGTTTTGTATGTGGTCCAATAAGCCCATAGAGCATCAGGTAGCTTTAGTGCTCAATCTTTCCTTGATCTGGATACGGTCTTTTCTAAGATTTGCTTGATCTCACTGATTGAAATCTCCACCTAACCGCTAGTTTGAGGATGGTAGGGCATGACAATTTTATACTTTACTCCATACTTCTTTAAGAGTGCTCCAAATCGCTGCTCTATGAAGTGAGAGCCTCCATTACTTATCAAGATTTGTGGAACACCAAATCTGGGAAAGATCATTTTCTTCATAAGCTTCATAACGACCCTTGAGTCATTAGTAGCCTCTGTAGAAGCTTCAACCCACTTGGGCACATAGTCCACAACAACTAGAATGTACCGTTTACCTCATGAAGATAAGAAGGGTCCCATGAAATCGATCCCCCATACATCAAATATTTTCACTTCCAAAATATCGCGCAGGAGTAGTTCATCTCTCTTTGATATATTTCCAGTTCATTGGCAGTGTCACATGTTAGAGCAAAATGGCAAGCATCATGAAAAATAGAGGGCCAGAACAAACCTAATCGTAAGACTTTAAAGGCTGTTTTGGCCGCTCCAGCGTGTCCTCCATATGACAAAGAGTGACAATGTGTCAACACATCATGTATCTCTGCTTCAGGGATGCATTGTCTATAGAGTCCATCAGCACATCGCCGGTACAGATACAGGTCATCCCAATAGTAGGATTTCACATCATGCAAGAACCTCTTCCTCTTCAAAAAAGTGAGATCAGGGGGAAGAATATTAGAGACAATGTAGTTCACATAATCTGCATACCAAGGTACTTATTGTTTCAAGAGAGCATAAAGATGTTCTTCAGGGAATGTATCATTTATTTCCAACTCTACTTTAGAGCTCCTTTTAGCATCCCTTTCCAACCATGAGAGATGATCTGCAACAAGGTTCTCGCTCCCCTTCCTATCCCTAATCTCCACATCAAACTCTTGTAAAAGAAGAATCCATCTGTAAAGCCTTGGCTTGACATCTTTCTTGTTGACCAAGTATTTGATAGCTGCATGGTCAGTATAAACAATCACTTTCAAATTAACTAAATATGAATGAAACTTATCAAAAGCAAAAACTATTGCAAGTAGCTCTTTTTCCGTGGTGGCATAGTTCATCTGTGCTTCATCAAGGGTTCTACTTGCATAGTATATAACATGTAGCTTTTTGTCTTTCCTCTGCCCTAAGACTACCCTCACCGCTTGGTCACTTGCATCACACATGAGTTCAAATGGTAGGGACCAGTCTGGGGGTTGGATTATGGGTGCAGTTATCAGGGCTTCTTTGAGTGTCACCAAAGCTTCTTCACATTCCTGGTCAAAACAAAAAATTGAATCCTTAGCAAGAAGATTTGTTAAAGGATGAGCTATTTTTGAAAAATCTTTTATAAAACCTAGCATGGCCTAGAAAACTTTGAATTCCCTTGACTATTGTAGGTGGCTTCAGATTTTAATAACTTCAACCTTTGCTCTATCTTCCTCAATTCCGCGCTCAGAGATTAAATGCCCAAGGACTATGCCTTCCCGAACCATGAAGTGGCACTTCTCCCAGTTCAACACCAGGTTGACCTCTTCACATCTCTGCAAGACCTTAGAAAGGTTAGATAAACAATGATTGAAAGAAGAGCCATACACAGAAAAGTTATCTATTAATATGTCCATGAAGTCCTCATTGTAATTAGCAAAGATTGCCATCATTGCCCGTTGAAATGTTGCAGGGGCATTGCAAAAACCGAAGGGCATCCTCCTATATGCGTATGTACCATTGGGGTAGGTAAAAGTCATTTTCTCTTGATCATCAAGATGGATAGGCATTTTGAAGAAACCTGAAAAGCCATCTAGAAAATAAAAGTAAGAGTTATGTGTTAGTCTATCTAACATCTATCAATGAATGGTAATGGAAAGTGGTCTTTTCTAGTTGCCACATTCAATTTCCTGTAGTCGATACACATTCTCCATCTTGTGATCGTACGTGTAGGTATCAACTCATCAGAATTGTTCTTGATCACCCTAATACCTCCCTTCTTAGGTACAACATGGATTGGGCTCACCCATGAATTGTCAGAGATGGGGTAAATAACCCCTGCATCCAAGAGTTTGAGCACCTCCTTCTTCACAACATCCTTCATAGATGGGTTCAGTCAGTGTTTGAATTCCATTGAAGGCTTGCTATCTTGCTCGAGTAGAATCCTGTGCATGCAAACAGAAGGGTGAATTCCTTTTATATCCTCAAGTGAATATCCAATTAACTTTTTGTGAACACAAAATTCTCCTAGAAGGAGTTTAGTTTGCACCATGTTCAGTTCATCATTCACTATCACAGGGTATGTAGAGTTATCACCTAGGAATTCATATCTTAATGTATTGGGCAGGCTCTTGAATTCAATTCTCTTTGGCTCTGGTTCCTCTAGATTCTCCTCAGAAGTCACTTCTATCTTCAAAGAATTAAACTCCATGACTAGGCATGAGTCCAGAAGTTCTGAATAGTCTTTAGCTTGCTCATCAATGTCCTACTCCTCAGCATTTATCAAACATGACTCAAGTGGATCTACCTCTCTTTTATAAGGTTCAATGCGCTGCATAAGCTTTCTCAATGATGTCCACGCTGCAACAAGTACCTGCAAGAGAAGGTTTTTTCAAAGAATCAGATAAGTCAAATTGTACAACATTATCACTGATGTTCAAATCTAGTTTCTCGTTTTTGACATCAATGACAGCACTAGCTGTGGCTAAAAAAGGTCTCCCAAGTATGATAGGAAGCCTGTCATGCTCATCTATTTCTAAAACAACAAAGTCAGCTGGCACAAAATAGTCTCCCACTTTGATTGGTACATCTTCCAGGATACCCACGGGACGGTGAACTGATCTGTCTGCCAGCTGCAAAGAAGTGTTAGTCACCTTCAAATCTCCCAGGTCCAGCTTTTTGCACAAAGAGAGGGGCATAAGGCTGATGCTCGTTCCCAAATCACATAGGGCTCGCTAGAATGTCATCTCCCCAATCTGGCACGGTATGAAAAAATTGTCGGGGTCCTTGAGTTTCTGGGGTAGCTTGTTTTGTATGATCACGCTGTTCTTCTCAGTAAGTGCAATTGTCCCTTGTTCTTCTAGCTTTCTCTTGTTGGATAAGATGTCCTTCAAAAATTTGGCGTAGGTCGGTATCTGCGAAAGGGCATCAACAAAAGGTATGTTAATATATAGTTTCTTAATAACTTCAAAAAATTTACTAAATTATTTGTCTAGTTTGGCCTTGACTAATCTCTGTTGAAAAGGAATTAGGGGCTTGTAAGCAGGTGGCCCCACATAGAGCCGTTCTTCTTCAATTGATTCGGGCACTACCGGTGTGTTCTCTTGGTTCAACTCTCTTGTTTATGAGATTTCATCTTGTTGTCTGTCATCACTTGGCATCTTGGGGTCTTCAAGTTGTTTGCCACTTCAAGTGGAGATTGCATTGCAATGCTCCCTCGGGTTCACTTCAGGCTGTGATGGAAGTTTCCCTACAGCTCTAGTAGATGAACTAGCTTGCTGAGCTAGCTAGTTCTCTAGCATCTTGTTGTGGGTTTCCAGGGTATCCATCCTTGATGTCATGTGTTTCATCATCTTGGTTAGTCCTTTGATTTGTTTACTTTGGTTTGCCATGAAGGACTCAAGTAAAGATTTCATATTTGGCTTCTATGTTGGATTATAATTCCTAGCTTGGAATCTTAGAGGCTATTTATAATTTTTGTGTGGAGGTTGTCTTTGTGGTGGTGCTTGTCCTGGTTGCATCGGTTGGGTAGTGTTGTGTCCACAAGTGCACGGATACTTGAAGTAATAATTAAGATATCGAACCACAGAGATCTCGTTTGCTAAGTACCAAAGAATTGATTTCTTATTAGCTAGGCAATCAAAATTGATGTAAGGAAAATGAGGAAAGAACATGAAATCAGAGAGAGAAACTGGGACTAGGGGTTCATCCAACTTAATTTCTATGACTAGAAGGAAATAAGTACATCGTCAGTCCACTCTTATTATGATAAAGATATAATTTAGTTCATTAAGAAATCATCTCGCTTTCGCGCAGACAATTTACAAAGAATCAATCCTCACTTTCGCACAAGATTGATTCAATGTTAAAGATAAGTAAATCATTGACAAAGAAATCAAAGATCACTTTCATGCATCCAATCTCTATGTCAATCATCTCAAGTAAAAACTAAATACTTTCATACTTTAGTTTCACAGGTTCTACTTAAGGTTCTCCAACTGTCACACCCTTAGACAATAACAATCCATAATAGAAAAATCATACACAAAATTTTTGCAAGGATCGACAATCAAAATCAAGATCTAGTGCATTGAACAACAAAACACATGTTAAAATGTCATCATCTAAGTTGCAACAGAACAATATCCATTCTTTCAAAGTCTTATACCCAACAGCAAGGTAAAGTCACACAATCCAAAATCCAAGAGCTAAACATACCATCAACATAGACTATTGTATCAAATTTCAAAACTAGTAACGTTCTCATCACAATAAGTTATATTATCATTCCTTAATATAAGTCTCTTAAGGAACATACAATGTTTCCAAGATTACAAAATTTCATGTTTTGGCCAAAATATCCAAATGAGCTTCCAAGTTTCATACTTCTGCCCACAATGCGTAGCCAAGCTAATCTGCAATAAGGGTTAGTATACACAAGGATGAGCATAAATTTGCCCAGTAAGTAATCCCAAAGGCCAAGGGAAACGAAACTAAAAAGGGTAAACATGTCAATGAAATAGTTAACACAATAAAACAATAATGAAGAATAACAAAATTCCCTTGAGCACATAATTTGGGTAAAGCAAATAAGATAGTAATACATTCCCCACGGATAAGACATTTGAGTCACAAGCAGTCATTGATCATTATTGAGCATAAGGGTGCATTCATATCATGAATAATCATAGATCATAAATATGGGGGAGACAATCATAATTTATAATTCCTTCCACGTCTAGAAGTTGAACCCATCCTCGTCAGGAGAGAGAGCAAACAAAAGCTAGCTAGAGCGTCTTAGGGCTCATGCAAGTAGATAGTGGGATTCAAGCGGTGGCTCCCATGAATTCAAGAGGTGGCCCTCACCTTTTTAGGGGTGTGACACTTTGCTCCATGTAGCACTTTGCTCCACAACTATCATGATGTAGTGGGATTTAAGCGGTGGCTCCCATGAATTCAAGAGGTGGCCCCCACCTTTTTAGGGGTGTGACACTTTGCTCTATGTAGCACTTTGCTTCCAACTACCATATGAGAAGTGGGACTCAAGAGGTGGCCCCCACCTTTTTAGGGGTGTGGCACTTTGCTCCCACAACTCCTTTGAATGGAGGGATTCAAGAGGTGGCCCCCACCTTTTTAGGGGTATGACACTTTGCTCGACATCCATCCACAAATCTCTCATTTGGGTTCATACAAATTCTCCACACAATATATCTTTCATAAGAAAAGGACTAAGACAATGTGGTTGATCATAACATTGATAATAACATAACCTCAGTCATTGAATATACCAATTATCATAAGACATAAGCATAACATTGATAATGAGATTTTTAGGGCTAGGTCATAAGTTCCATATAATGTGCTAGTGTTCATACCATGAGTTCAAAGCCACAAGTTAAGGCATAGGGAAACCGGTTTCATATAGATCAGGTTGCTCCCAAAATAAATTGAAGCTCAAGCACAATACAACTTTAGTGGTAAGCAATTAACCAAACATAATAGATTCATATAGTCAGATTGCAACATGTAATTTAAGTCGAATACCTAACCAAAACTAGTCAATATGGTAGTCAAAATGAAGCTTTTCGAGTCTAGGTTCCAATGAAGCCGATTGGACAAGATTTTGAGTTCTAGTCAGTGAGATATGGGTGTTCGAACATAGAAAGGTCTGGATGTTAGATTTTCAGAAAAACAGATTCATATATCATCTTTGCAACACATGTTTCAGATCGAGTAAATAACCTAAAATAGGCAATATGATATTCAAAATGAAGCTATTTGAATCTAAATTCCAATAAAACTGAATTCGTCAGATTTAGAGTTATAGCCAGGGAGGTATGGGTGTTCGAACATAGGAAGGTCAGGATTTCAGATTTCTAGAAAACAGATTCGTAAATCAGAATTGTGACATATATTTCAGATCCAATAACTAACCGAAAATAGGCGATATGGTAGTCAAAACGAAGCCCTTCAAGTCTAGTTTCCAATAAAACTGGTTTGACAAGATTTAGAGCTATACCTAGGGAGATATAAGGGTACGAACACATAAAGGTCGAAATCCAGGTTTCGAGAAAACTGATTTTGTACAGCTAGATAACAATACAGATTGAAACACGAATACAGATATGGTCAATATCACATTCAAATTAAAGCTCAATGAATCTAGTTTCATACAAAATTTGTTTTGTGCGATTTGAATCTATAGATCATGAAATATTGAGGTTAAGGCAGAGAAAGGTCAGGCAGGCAACTACAATCTCAGCAGAACCAACATTTCATAATCATCATGCTTTTTCAGATTCGATTCCATAGAACAGAACACAAGATCTGATATCCAAATCAAAATCACAAGACACAAGGAATTGGAGATATCTAGAATATGAAGGGAAGAACCAGATTTTATCAAAACAAAGAGCAAGGTTAATTGCCTAAAGGTGTTGAAACTTCTCCTCCAATCCCTTCCTCTTGATGACGGCTGAACTAGGGCTTCTCCCAACAAAAGTGTGACCAGCCCCCTTCACGATTTTTCTTTACCAAAATATCACTCTCCAAGGCTTAGTTGGTAAGTTATTTCCAAAAATACCCCTTAAGACTCCAACAAGGAGATTCAAGCCCATAATACCAAGATACCATCCTCACCCTACAAAATTTTCAAGATTTCAAGCATGCTTAAATGACCCAAGTAATATTATTTACCAAATTTATTATTTGCATACCATCATAAGGGGTTCATAATTTTTAGGGTATTAGACCAACGATCCAATACTTAATTTCTTACAATATCTTCATGTTTAATTCAATAATTCTTCCTAGATTAGATTATCAACAAGGCAATATACATCTAAAATCTAGAAATAAGAACAAACCTAATTTATCTGATACCCAATTTTAAAAATAATATAAATATATATTTATATTATTATAATATAAATAATAATAAAATAACTATTATATAAATAGGGTTCCAAGTTCTCGCAAGTCACTTTTCAATCCATATCGCAAAAAGTCCAAAACATGCTAATAATATGAAACTAAAAAGAATTAAAGGCAATCATCACTTAAACAAAATTATCATAACAAGAGTTCCCTAACGAAATAAAAATTATCTAGTCATTCGAAATTAAGGGGATTACACCCCCATGTCCCAAAAAGTGTTTAAGCTAGCCTGGTTGAAGAATTACAATAATCCATAATTTTGAAGGATCAGAAATCGAAGAGAAAGGGGAAATTCTACTAACAGTACGGTTGTAATGAAAATTACAGTCGTAATTTTGCTCAATGAACAGTAGCGGCGACGCTTCTTTCGTTGATTTCTCCTTCAATCGATCTTCTTTCGCTCTGAAACTTTTGGAGTATGCTCTCCTCTCCTAGACGCATCTTCCCTTCAAATTTCATGGCCGGAGATGCACTGTACGCTTCCCTGTGGTGAAACCTAGGGCGACAGTGAAGATCACGATTTCTCCCTCAGTGATGGATCAAAATTAGGGCTTCCGGTGTGTTCTTCTCCTCTTTGTTCTCTAGAGTATTTTCCTTTTTATGGATCTCGATTTGGTGGTTTAAATCGTTCGCAATCATCTGCGCAAAAATCGGGCTTCAATTTGATCGGAAGAATCGGTCGCCTGGGTTGTAATTATGGCCATGATTTTGATTACGGCAATGCCGTGTTTTATTCTGTGAAGAATCTGGAAAGAAACACGGGCCGTGAAAACAACCACGGTAGTGCCGTGATCATGCAAAATATTCTGTAAGAAAATCTCCTGAAATTACGGCCCAAAATACGGCAGTCCTTGGAAATTATGGCATTGTCATGGTTTATTCTGTAGGTTTAGTAAAACCACGGTACCGTATTTTGGTCTGAAACTCCGATCTTCGTAAAATTGACATGTAATCTTCTCTTGATTATGGAAATTGATCTATGCATCTGAATTGCTTAAAAACGCTTAAAAATAATGCATTTTTACCTGAAAATAATCAAAAACACAAAAAGGTGTAGATTCCGCAATATTTGATAAATAAGGCATAAAAATAAGCAAAAGCGCATGGATATGACACAAAAAAACTTATAAAATGACTCAAAATATACTATGAATTTTTGTGTCATCAAATACATAAGGCTTAAACTTTGTTTGTCCTCAAGCAAAATCAAAAACTGATCAAAGGAATAAACTTTCTTATGAGGAATAAATTTCTAAAATACAATCCCCAATGGAAAATTTCACCAATTGCTTCATAAAATTTCAAATAAACATATCAACTTCTGAATTCAATCCTCAAGATCCACCACTTAATTAAATAAAATTTTGCAACTTGTATAATAAGTAGAATCTCAATCTCAAGATTTCACATAGTTTTAGTTCAAATCTACCATACTTTTGTTTACAGGAATAGGATTCTGAGATCTTTTTCCACACAAAATTTTTAAGTTCCTCCCTTTTTTTTGTATCGTTCACTTTCTCTAATTCGATTACCACATTTTTTCTGGTGACGAAATTAGAGTACACTGATCACATAACCAATATAATAGAACTCATATCTCAAAGGTAGGAAGAATCTTCCACGAGATAGTGGAGTTAATGTGGAACGATTTCTCTCTATGGTTTGGACTTCAACTTTTGACTTTGGTACCACCATAAATCAACACGGTACCAAGACAAGGAGTCATTCTCTTGAGCTTTTCTTTTCTCTCATCATTTTTTTTTACTTCAACCCATGTCTTAGGTACCACTGCCAATTTTCTGCAGTGCCAAGTAAGGGAGTCACCTCTCTTAAAATTGGATCATGAAATTTTTTTCCCAACAAATAGCAAAATAGACTAAACATCAACTAGATTAATCAATCGATATCAATTCAAAAATTATACTCATATACTTGTTTTATTTAAAGAAGTAGCTTCACCTTTAGATTAAATTCATTAAACAATATATCTACCCAAAATCTCATGCATCAACCAATGAAAAATTCCAATAGGCGGATATATATTAAAGAAATAAATTCAACACAATAGGTCTGTCCCTAATCACAGGCATTCGACAAATTTATCATCAAGAAAATCATACTATCAACAGAATTTTCAAAAATAGACCACACTATAAGATTACAACATAAAACCATAACAAGAGAAAATTTTGCATATATCCATTCAGAATTAAATTCATACAATCCATCATGCATCAGTATGCACCCACAAGGTACTCAATATCCACATAATATTAATCATCATACAACTCAATTGAATCATGAGAGAGTCAAACAAAAGCAAGGTAAGATAGCATCGGCGGACACAAGAAGTTTGAAGGAGTTATCCTTCCCTATAAACACATGAATCATCAGTAAAATATAAAAGATGAAATGCAAATAAGTAGGAAAAAGATACTCACAGAGCTCTACTTGTCTGCGTCAGATCCAATATCCTCCATGTCCTCGGGGGCTGCATCTATAGGATCATCGTGTTGTTCCCCCTGGTCTCCACCATGGTCACCACTTCTCTTGCTATCCTCGAATCCGAACCTCTTTTTTTTGAAATAAACTGAAATTACAGTACCGTAAAAATGGTTACGATACTTCCGTAATTTTCATAAAAATTTGAAACTCTCAGACCGAAAATCACTCAAAAATGCGACACGTAAAAAGACTTACGGCGCTGCCGTAAAAGTTACAAAACCTACTGGTTGAAAATGGACCAATATTACGGCCTGTGAAAATTATTACGGTAGTGCCGTAAAAGCAATAAAACTTTTTGGTTGAAAACGGACCGAAATTACGGCCCATAATTTGCATTACGGCGGTGCTGTATTTTTGTACCAAACTCGATTTTACCTGCAAAAAGAGAAGAAAAATTAACTCTAAAAATAAGCTAAAATGAAAGAAACTAAGCTAAGCAAGAGTGCTTGGGTTTCCACCCAACAAGCGCTAATTTAAGGTCATTAGCTTGACTGTTCTGCACTCGGATTTGTTTGTGGTTCATCAAGATGATATTTTTCCCTTTCTTCAATCAGTTCTTCTTGATAATAATGCTTCAATCTCTAACCGTTAACTTTAAACTCTCCTGTTTCATCACTCCATATATCCACAGCTCCGTAGGGGTAAATTTTCTTCACCTGAAAAGGTCTAGACCATCGAGACTTAAGTTTACCAGGAAAAAGTCTCAATCTAGAATTGAATAAAAGAACAAAGTCACCTGGTTGGAATTCCCTTCTAAAAATATGTCAATCATGGCATCTTTTAGTCCTTGTCTTATAAATTCTCGCATTTTCATAAGCGGAGAGTCTAATTTCATCTAGCTTGTTCAACTGTAACCTCTATTTTTCACCAGCATTCTTTAAGTCAAAGTTTAGTGCTTTGATTGCCCAGAACGCCCTATGCTCGAGCTCTACAGGTAGATGACAAGATTTCCTATAAACCAATTGAAAAGGAGACATACCTATTGGTGTTTTAAAAGCAGTCCGGTAAGCCCACAGTGCATCATCAAGTTTGGATGCCCAATCTTTTCTCGTACGAGACACTGTTTTTTCAAAAATTCCCTTGATTTCTCTATTTGATATCTCAACTTGTCCACTTGTTTGGGGGTGATAAGGTGTTGCAACTCTATGATTTACCCCATACTTTCTAAGCAAGGTTGAGAACTTATGTTCTATGAAGTGTGAGCCTCCATCACTAATCACTACTCGTGGTGTCCCAAATCGTGGAAAGATAATCTTTTTAAATAGTTTAACAATAACTCTAGAATCATTAGTAGGAGAAGCAAGAGCCTCAACCCACTTTGAAACATAATCAACTACCACAAGTATGTATTTGTTACCTCCAGAAGATAGAAAAGGTCCCATGAAATCTATCCCCCAAATATCAAATATCTCAACCTCAAGAATGGTGGACAGTGGCATCTCATGTCTTCTATTAATATTCCCTGTCTTTTGACATCTATCACAAGATGAAATAAAATTTTTAGCATCTTTAAAAATTGAAAGCCAATAAAATCCTGATTACAAAACTTTGAAAGCAGTTTTCTCAGTACTAGCGTGCCCTCCATAAGAGGATCCATGACACTGAAATAATATATTTGTGATTTCTTCTTCAGGTATACATCTTCTAAAAATTCCATCTGCACACCTCCTAAAAACATAAGGCTCATCCCAAAAATAGTTCTTTACCTAAGCCAAGAATCTCTTCTTTCTTTGATAATTTAAATCAGGAGGAAAAACATTAGCTATTAGGTAATTTACTATATCAGCATACCATGGAGCTCTGATTTGTTCAATGGCCAAGAGTTGTTTTTCAGGAAAGGAATCATTGATTATATCATTATTTTCAGCATCTACCATTATCCTTGAAAGATGATCTGTAACAAAGTTTTCTGATCCTTTTTTATCTTTGATTTCTAAATCAAATTCTTGCAAGAGTAAAATCCATCTAAGCAAGTGTGGTTTACTATCCTTTTTCTGCATTAAGTACCTCACCGCTGCATGATCAGTGTACACCATAACTTTAGAGTTAATCAAGTATGATCTAAATTTATCAAAGGCAAACACTATAGCTAAAAGTTCTTTCTCAGTGGTGGTGTAATTCCTCTGTGTCTCATCCAATGTCCTACTAGCATAGTGAATAACATAAGGCTTTTTCTCTTTTCTCTGTCCTAGAATTGCTCCTATCGCATAATCACTGGCATCACACATGAGCTCAAAGGGCAAATCCCAATTTGGAGGCTAAATGATTGTTGTGTCCGCAAGTGTACAGATACTTGAAGTAATAAAGAAAGTATCGAATCCACAGGGATCTATGTTGCTGAGTACTGAATAATTAATTTTTCACTATCTAGGCAATCGAAAGAGTGCAAACTAGAAAACGAAGACAAAAGCACTAAAACAGAATTATCAGAGAGAGAAACTGGGACTAGAGTTTCGTTCACTTTAATTTTTATGACTAGACATGAATAGAGATTTCATCAGTTTAATTTCAACATGACAAAGATGCAACTTACTTGAATAAAAGGATTATCTCACTTTCGTGCAGACAACCATGCAGGGATAAATCTTCGCTCTCGCACAAGAGTCGTCCCAATGCTAATGATAAGTAAATCATCAAACTGAGAACTCAAGGATCACTTTCGTGCATCCGAGTTCTAAGTTGATAATCTCTAGTGGAATTTCAAGGATCACTTTCGTGCATCCGAATCTCGACACTAGTTTTACTCAAAGTTATCTAACGTTCCGATCTTTGCTTTCACACAAGATTTCCACGTTTGAAAGCTTAGACTCAATCCTAGATTTATATTATTAACATGGCAGTTAGCTTACTAGAATCAAACAAACAAGAACTAACCTAAAAGGGGTTCCTATCATGCAATTCTAGGGTTCCAAATTCTCAAGCAATTACTTTTTAGTCAATAGCGAAAATTCTAAAACATAAATAATAATATAGATCTAAGGAGAGTCTAAGAACAAAACATCACAAGAGTAAAATCATCATGCTAAGATTAAACGAGATGAAATAATAGAAAAAATAGTCATCTAGTCATTAAAAATCAAGTGAATTACTCCCCCATGTCCCAAAAGAGGTTTAAGCTATCATAGAGGGAAGATTACAATGATTCATGATGAAGAAAATCGAAACAGAGGAGGCGTAAAAATTACGGTACGACCGTAAAGAAGTTTACGGCCGTAATCTGGGCGAATAGCGGCGGCGCTCGGTTTTCTGGCGATTTCTCCTCCGTCTGATCTCCGATCATGTTGAAACTTTAGGTGCTCCTTCTCCTCCTCTATGCGTAGCTTCCACTCAAATTTCACGGCCGGAGATGCGTTGTACGCTTCCCAGCGGTGAAACCTAGGGCGGCGGCGTGTGAGGTGATTTCTCTCTCTGTGGTGAACAAAAATTAGGGCTTTTGGTGTGCTTGGCTTCGTCTCGTCGATGGCTCTCTCTTTGCTTCTTACATCATCAAATATAAGTGCTTGGATCATCCGCAATCAACCGCGCAAAAATTGGGCTTCAGAGTTGACCAGGAAAGTCGCGAGCATCATCACAATTACGACCGTAATGAATCTTACCGCGGTGCCGTAATCTGGACAGTGAAGTCTCGGCTTGAAATTCTTCTGGAATTACGGTACCATCTTGTTCTTTACGATAGTGCCGTAATGTGAACAATCTCTCGGGTGGAAAATTGACTCGAATTACGGTACCATATTGTTCTTTACAGTAGTGCCGTAAGCGTCTCAAAGTCTCTGTCCAAAAACTCCTATTCATTATGGCACCGTAAAGATATTTATGGTAGTGCCGTGACATTCATCGATTCTCTGCCCGGTAAAGCTCCAAATTACCGTACCGTAAAGAATTTGTTGGTGGTGCCGTAATTTGCTCTAAAGCTCCAAATTTTCTGAAATTTGACGTGTGATTTTCCTTTGATGTTGTGAATTCAATTATGCACTTGGATTGCTCGAAATAGACTGAAAAATATGCCTTTTGCCTGAAAATCATCAAAAACAGAAAAGCGTGTAGATTCCGCAAATATTGATAAAATATGGCATAAAAATAAGCAAAGTCTATGAATATGACACATAAATATCAATAAAATGGCATAGAAATCACGATGAATTTCGGTGTCATCAAACACATAAGGCTCAAACTTTGCTTGTCCTCAAGCAAATACCAAGAAAATTCAAAAATTGATCATAGGCATAGACTTTCTCATTGAAAATAAATTTCTAACGTACAATCACCAATGAAAAATCTTCATTAATTGCGTCATAAAATTTTAAGACAGATATATCATTTTCTAAATCTAATTCTCAAGATCCACAACTTAGTCAAATAAAACTTCGCAACTTGCATAAAAGAAAGAATTTCAATCTCAAGACTTTATCCAATTTTCAGTTTAGGTCTATCATACTTTTGCTTAGAGGAATAGGATATCCAAAATCTTTTTCCACTCATATTTTTCTTTTTCTTTTTGTTTTTGGATGGTATGTACCCACATAGATACATACTTTTTGTTTCTTTTTGCATCAATCACATTTTCTAATTCGATTACCACCTTTTTTCTGGTGACGAAATCGGAGTACACTGACCACATAGTCAGTGGAATAGAACTCATGTCTTTTTAGTATTGGGTATTTTTACCAAAGACAGCGGAGTTAATGTGAATAGATTCCTCTCATTTATTATTATTATTATTATTATTATTATTATTATTATTATTATTATTTTCTTTTCAGGCTTCAACCCATGTCCTTCGGTACCACTGTCAATTTTACACAGTGCCAAGTAGGGGAGACTCTCACTATTTTTGTGGATTTTGGATTCTTTTTCCCAACAAATAGTAAAATAAACAAAACCTCAATTAGACTAATCAATCAATATCAATTCAAATATTCATACTCATATGCTGATTTTATTCAAGAAGTAGTTTCACTTTTAAATCAAATTTTTCAAACAACATATCTCCCTAAAATCCTACTCCTCAACCAATGAAGAATTTCAAAAGTAGATATGTATAAGAGAAATAAATTTGACATGATAGGCCTTATTCTAGTCTCAATTTTGGATTCATTCAACAACATCAATCATCAATAATTTCAAAAGTGATTCAAAGCCACAAATCATCTCATCATCATTAAAAATATCATTATGTGTGTACAACCAAATTGAAGAGGTTATCATCAAAATATTGTTATACAACCCCATCGAAGATCAAAAAGATAAGTATGAAAAATAGAGTAGTAGTAACGGCGGACACAGATATGGAGAAGAAGCATCCTTCCCTTCAACACATGAAATATTAATAAGATGTAGAAAATGAAAGACAAAAGATAAAAGGGAAAAGAGATACTCACAAGACTCTACTAATTTTCACCATCATCAGATCCTATCTCTTCAGTGATCCTGAAAATCGAAACGTTCATACAAGAAGTTTCCCATCTCCTCCATGTAGGTACTCAGATTTTCAATGTCTTTATGCATGTGATGCATAGAATCAGTCATCTGGCTCACGGAACCTCTCATGTCACTCATTGTGTTCATCACTCTTTCCATCCTCTGCTCCTATTGGTACAGCTGAGTGGAAAGATATCTGAATCCAGGATCGATGGCACTAGAGAATCTGCTATCAGAAGTCTGATGGGTGGAAGAATCTGTAGCTCCAGATGGCTGTTCCATGCCCATCCCAAAAGGATCATCATTACCACCCCAGGGTGGTGGTGGTATGGTACTAAGAGGGGGTGGCATAGCAATGTCAGCATCTTCTGGAACCAACCTCCAGTTCTCCTGGTTTCTAACTGTGGTTTTCTCAGTGCATGGAAGTGGTAACTTATGTCCTCTAGGTCCAAGAATCAGTGAAAAACCATCTCCTTCTCTTATCACCATTTTCATTGCAATACAAGACTCTAAGTCAAGTCATGGACTCCCTCTTGTAATCTCTGTCCCATAGGGCTCAACTCTCAAGTACAGGGCTATAGGTGTAATGAAACCACCTATCACAATAGCTCCTTTCTTTGCCCTAGAAACTTTTTCCAAGTGTTTCATGAAGAAAAAGCCAACATCCAAGGGATATCTAAATAACATACTCCATATAAAGAACAACTCAGCTTGCCTCACCATCCCATCACTATCACCTCTACCAAAGACAGTGTGAGCCAAAATTCTGTGAACATACTTGATGCAAGGATTGGAAATCTTTGAAGCTCTAGCAGTAAGTGCTGAAAAGTGGGTCTCTTCAGTGATTTGGTTCCAAAACACATCCTCAGCATACCCCACTAAAACTGATGTGCGGCCTCCTGTACCAAACTGGAAGATGGTTCAAAAGTCTTGCATGGACAGCTGCCTTTCTACATTAGTCATGCGGAAGGTGATATAACCATCTGCATGTCTTTCACTATACTCATACAGCTGCACATCAAAACTACTCAGAAATTAGAGCACCAATGGTAGATATGTTTGTGGTGTCATTTGGAAGAATCTCTGGGCTTTGATTTGCTCAAACATCCACATGACATCTTCATGCAAACCCAATGTCTCTAAGGTTCTCTTATCAGCATACTTGGTGGCAATTACTCTTCTCTCAACTAGTTGATTATATCTTGCAGCTTGAATTTTATTTCCGAACAAAATGCCATGTGGGCTAAGTGGAAAGGAAGGCTCAGCTGGTGCCTTTCCTTTTCTCTTAGCAACAAGCCCCTTGGATCTTGGTGGCATTGTTACAATCACAAGCTGCAACTAAGATTCAACATAGATATAGCAAGTATATGGCAACAAATAAGGATAATCAAGTAAGATGTCAACTTAAAGTCATGCTTGGACTCACAAATCAATGAAAAATCGAAAAGGGCGACGGTGAACAGTAAACCCTGAGCATGTTCATCACTTTTCAACTCAGATCTCCCTAGATACTGGTTAAAATCTCTCAAAACAAGAAAGAAATGGTAGCTTATCTTCTCACGAGCAGATAGAAACAAAAAGCCCCAAAATTGACTGAGAAACGAAAGCACACGAGCAAAGGGGGCGGAAACTAGGTCAAAACTCGCTAAAATGGTGAAATCGGACGAGAGAGTACCAGATCGGCGGCAATAACCAAACGGGAAGGGTCGCCTAAGTCTTCTGAAGGTCAGGGAAGGTCGGAGCTTCAAGATCGGTGCACGAGCGAGCGAGAAAACCTCAAAATGGTAGCGGAAGAAATTAGGTTACGACACCTTTATCATGTTTTTCAGATACATTTACGGCCGTAAAGATGTTTACAGTGGTGCCGTAATGGCAAAAACTCTCGAAGCGAAAAGCAGCAGCGGTTATGGCACCGTAAAGATGTTTACGGTGGGGCCGTAATATCGATCAGAAAATATATTTTTTTTGAAAAAATCAAAATTCAAAAAATTCAAAATTAAAATTCAAAAATTCAAAAATTACGGCATCATAAATAAATTTACGGTACTACCGTAAAGCGACTTAACTCTTGGGAAAATTTTGTCACAAAATACGGTACCATAACGAAGTTTACGGCGGTACCATAATGGGTTAAAACTCTCTGTTCAAAAATAACCGGGATTACGGTACCGTAAAGGATATTACGGTAGTGCCATAATTTCGCTCCAAATCTTGATTCCTACAGAAAAAATTGTAAAAATTAGTTCTCAAAGAAAATGAAAGAAAAATAAATAAAAAAAAAGCAAAACTAAAGTTAGAAAGCTTGGGTTGCCTCCCTAGAAGCGCTAATTTAAAGGTCATTAGTTTGACCCTTTTACACTCAGATTTGATCGTGAACTCCTAGATTGCCCTTCTGATTTTCTTTTGATTTGGGCATCTCTTTGAATAACATAAGGCTCGGTCTTGAAATAATCTCTAAATTTGCTCCAAATTTTCTTTCCTCTCCATCAATTTTGATCTCCTTCTCTTCCTTCTTGTCTTCTTTTTCTGCAATTTCTTATTAATATCCTCAGAAAGATTGTTAGATTCATAATTTGAGGTTTCATCAAATAAGCTATGAATATCATAAACAATATCTTCAACTATTTCAATGCTACAACAAGATCCTGAGTATGAAAGTTTATTAAGTGAATCATTGAGATTAAATTCAATTTTGTTGTCACATATATCAAAAGTAATCTTTCCTTCTTTTACATCGATGTTTGCTTTGGCTGTAGCTAACAGTGGTCTACCAAGAATTATAGGGTTTCTAGAATTTTTCTCCATATCTAACACTACAAAATCTGCAGGAATGAAAAACTCACATATTTTTATTGGAACATTCTCTAATATACCTACAGGATACTTCACTGATGAATCCGCGAGCTGTAAGGATATGGATGTGGGCTTTAGCTTTCCAATGTTTAGTTTCCTGTAGATAGAAAGAAGCATTAGACTCACGCTAGCACCTAGGTCACATAAGGCTCGGTCAAAAGCCATAGTGCCAATTGAACATGGTATAGAAAAACTACCTAGATTTTTCAATTTAGGAGGCAATTTGTTCTGTATAATAGCACTACAATCTTCAGTCAAAGTTACAGTGCAAGTGCCATAATCATCTAATTTCCTCTTGTTAGATAAAATCTCTTTTAAAAATTTAGCATAAGAAGGCATTTGAGAAATAGCTTCAGTAAATGGAATGTTAATGTAAAGCTTTTTCAGGACATCAAGAAACTTGCCAAATTGTTTGTCTAGTTTATTCTGAACCAACCTTTGTGGAAAAGGCACTGGTGGTCTATAGGGCGGAGGTAGATTAGACTTAGAATTATCTTCTTTACATGGTACATCCCCTTTAGGTTCATCACTCTTTTGGAGTGTTGAACTAGGTAGGGTTTGTTCATGTTCAGAGGATTTTTCTAATTCTAATTCCTCATCATGATCATCAAGAGACTCTTTTTCCTTAAGTTCTTTTAGTTGTTTCCCACTTCTAGTTATAATGGCATTACAGTGCTCCCCAGGGTTTATCTCAGGTTTTGCAGGCAATTTTCCAGGGGGTCTGTAAGGAGTGCTAGCCTGCTGTGCAATTTGTGACTCTAGCATTTTATTATGGGCAACAATGCCATCAAGCCTAGAATTGACCTGTCTCATACTCTCCTTCACATCATCTTTGATCTGTTTCATGTTCTCTTCCACCTCATCATTCTATTTTTTCTGGAACACCATAAATTGATTAAACAATTCTTCTAAGCTGGGTTTCTGGGGTTGACTCTGATTTTGTGTTCTTTGTTGAAACCCCCTATATTCATTCTGCTCACTAGCATGGTTATTGCTTTTCCAGGATAAATTAGGATGGTTCCTCCATCCAGGGTTGTAGGTATTAGAGTAGGGGTCATTAAATCTACTTTGATTGTAACCTCCTACATCATTAACTTGCTCCTCACCCCTATCAACAATTATTCTGCACTCCTCAGCATTATGCCCATTATTCCCACAAATTTCACAAGTAATAGAAGAAGAAATAGCATGAGCTTGCATTTTAAATGTATCAAAGCGATTGCACAAAGATTCAACTTTCTCAGCTAGGGTGCGAAAATCACTACCATCATTCTTACTTTGAGGAGGTCGATATATCACTCCTCTTTCTCTGGAATTCTGATCATTGTTCAAAGCCATCTCTTCAATCAATTGATAGGCTTCCTCCAGAGTCTTGCTCATAAAAGCTCCTCCTGCAGCAGCATCAACTGTGAGGCGTGTATTATAGAGTAAAGCATAATAAAATGTTTCAATTAAAACCCATCTCTCCAAGCCATGGTGAGGACACTTCCTTTGCAACTCCTTGTAGCGCTCCCATGCTTCGCTAAGAGATTTTCCTTCCTTCTGAGCAAATCCTGTGATCTGGCTTCTTAGATTAATTGTCTTACTGGGAGGGAAGTATTTCATTAGAAAAGCATTAGACAGCTGCTCCCAAGTTGTGAACGTTCCAGAAGGTTGAGAGTGTAGCCAGTCACGTGCTCGGTCCTTGAGAGAAAAAGGAAATAATCGCAATTTTAGTGCATCATCTGAAACTCCATTAATTTTGATTATATCACATAATTCAAGAAAAAGAGATAGATGGATATTAGGATCTTCAAGAGGTGCTCCTCCAAATTGGTTTTGTTGAATCATAGATAGGAACGCTGGTTTGATCTCGAAATTGTTTTCGTCAATAGCTGGCCTGGTGACACTAGAGTGAATTCCCTGTGAATTAGGGGCAGCATAGTCACACAAAGATCTTCTCCCGTTATTCGCCATGTCCAAAATTTCTTCTATCTCCTGTTGTGTCTCTTGTAAATCCTCTTCAAGTCTCAACTTCCTGCGCACTCTAAGGGTTTTGTTAATTTCAGGATCTAATGGAACAAGCGGTCATGACCTAAGACTCCTGCGCATGCAAAGTAGATAGATCAAGTGATTTCAAGAAAAACAGAAAATAACAGCAAATTAAAAACAGTAAATAAACACCTAGTCTAGCAATAACCTCAATATCTTCGATATTAACAAAACGAAGATCCCCGGCAACGGCGCCAAAAACTTATTGTGTCCGCAAGTGTACAGATACTCGAAGTAATAAAGAAAGTATCGAATCCACAGGGACCTATGTTGCTGAGTACCGAATAATTGATTTTTCACTATCTAGGCAATCGAAAGAGTGCAAACTAGCAAACGAAGACAAAAGCGCTGAAACAGAATTATCAGAGAGAGAAACTGGGACTAGGGTTTCGTTCACTTTAATTTTTATGACTAGACATGAATAGAGATTTCATCAGTGTAATTTCAACATGACAAAGATGCAATTTACTTGAATAAAAGGATTATCTCACTTTCGTGCAGACAACCATGCAGGGATAAATCTTCGCTCTCGCACAAGAGTCGTCCCAATGCTAATGATAAGTAAATCATCAAACTGAGAACTCAAGGATCACTTTCGTGCATCCGAGTTCTAAGTCGATAATCTCTAGTGGAATTTCAAGGATCACTTTCGTGCATCCGAATCTCGACACTAGTTTTACACAAGGTTCTCTAACGTTCCGATCTTTGCTTTCGCACAAGATCTCTACGTTTCAAAGCTTAGACTCAATCCTAGATTTATATTATTAACATGGCAGTTAGCTTACTAGAATCAAACAAACAAGAACTAACCTAAAAGGGGTTCCTATCATGCAATTCTAGGGTTCCAAATTCTCAAGCAATTACTTTTCAGTCAATAGCAAAAATTCTAAAACATAAATAATAATATAGATCTAAGGAGAGTCTAAGAACAAAACATCACAAGAGTAAAATCGTCATGCTAAGATTAAACGAGATGAAATAATAGAAAAAATAGTCATCTAGTTATTAAAAATCAAGTGAATTACTCCCCCATGTCCCAAAAGAGGTTTAAGCTATCATAGAGGGAAGATTACAATGATTCATGATGAAGAAAATCGAAACAGAGGAGGCATAAAAATTATGGTACGGCCATAAAGAAGTTTACGGCCGTAATCTGGGCGAACAGCGGCGGCGCTTAGTTTTCTGGCGATTTCTCCTCCGTCTGATCTCCGATCACATTGAAAATTTAGGTGCTCCTTCTCCTCCTCTATGCATAGCTTCCACTCAAATTTCACGGCCGGAGATGCGCTGTACACTTACCGGCAGTGAAACCTAGGGCGGCGGCGTGTGAGGCGATTTCTTTCTCTGTGGTGAACGAAAATTAGGGCTTTTGGTGTGCTTGGCTTCGTCTCGTCGATGGCTCTCTCTTTGCTTCTTACAGCATCGAATATATGTGCCTGGATCATCCGCAATCAACCGCGCAAAAATCAGGCTTCGGAGTTGACCGGGAAAGTCGCGAGCAGCATCACAATTACGGCCATAATGAATCTTACGGCGGTGCCGTAATCTGGACAGTGAGGTCTCGGCTTGAAATTCTTCTGGAATTATGGTACCGTATTGTTCTTTACGGTAGTGCCGTAATGTGAACAATCTCTCGGGTGGAAAATCGACTCGAATTACAGTACCATATTGTTCTTTACGGTAGTGCTGTAAGCATCTCAAAGTCTCTGTCCAAAAACACCTATTCATTATGGCACCGTAAAGATATTTACGGTAGTGCCGTGACGTTCATCGATTCTCTGCCCGGTAAAGCTCCAAATTACGGTACCGTAAAGAATTTGTTGGTGGTGCCGTAATTTGCTCTAAAGCTCCAAATTTCCTGAAATTTGACGTATGATACTCCTTTGATGTTGTGAATTCAATTATGCACTTGGATTGCTCCAAATAGACTGAAAAACATGCCTTTTTGCCTGAAAATCATCAAAAACAAAAAAGCGTGTAGATTCTGCAAATATTGATAAAATATGGCATAAAAATAAGCAAAGTCTATGAATATGACACATAAATATCAATAAAATGGCATAGAAATCACGATGAATTTCGGTGTCATCAATGATAGGTGCTGAAATCAAAGCCTTCTTTAACTCCTGAAAGGTAGATAAACAATCTTCATCAAAAGAGAATTTAACATCTTTACAAAGTAAATTTGTAAGAGGTCTAGCAAGTATAGAGAAATCTTTGATGAATCGCCGGTAGAATCCTACATGTCCTATAAAGCTTCGGACCTCCTTTACGATAGTGGGTGGCTCCAATTTTTCTATCACTTATACTTTGGCTTTGTCAACTTCAATCCATCTCTCTGAAATCAAGTGCCCCAAAACTATCCCTTCCCTAACCATGAAATGACATTTTTCCCAATTAAGCACCAGGTTAGTTTCTTCACACCGCTGGAAAACTCGAGATAAATTAGCCAAACAATCATCAAATGAAGAACCATATACTGAGAAAAAAATCCATAAATACATCCATAAAGTCCTCAATAAAATCAGAAAAAATAGCCATCATACACATCAGAAAGGTAGCAGGTGCATTACATAAACTAAAAGGCATTCTCCTATATGCAAAAGTACCATATGAGCAAGTAAAAGTGGTCTTATATTGGTCATCAGGATGTATAGGAATTTGAAAAAATCCAGAATATCCATCTAAGAAACAAAAGTGAGAATGGTTTGCAAGCCTTTCAACCATCTGATCAATAAAAGGTAAGGGGAAGTGGTCTTTCCTAATAGCAACATTCAATTTTCTATAATCTATGCACATGCGCCAACTAGTTACCGTTCTGATAGGAATCAATTCATTGTCTTTATTTTTCATGATAGTTACTCCTCCTTTCTTAGAAACACAATGTACAGGACTTACCCATTTACTGTCAAAGATAGGATAGATAATACCTGCATCAAGTAGTTTCAGACCTCCTTCTTCACAACTTCTTTCATTGAGGGGCTAAGTCTCCTTTGAAAATCTGCATGTGGCTTGTGTTCCTCTTCCATTAAAATCCTGTGCATGCAAAAAGAGGGGTTAATTCCCTTTAAGTCATCAATTGTGTACCCAATTACCTTTCTATGAATCCTTAATTCTTTGAGAAACAAATCCGTCTCCCTTTTACCAAGTTGTGCATTAACAATGACAGGGTAGGTAGAATTAGGACCAAGAAATTCATAACGAAGATTATCAGGTAAAGCATTAAGTTCTACTTTTGGAACTTTCTCTTCCTTATTCTTTTTATCATCACAAGCAATGCAGTCTAAATATTCATTAATTTCACAACTGGTGTCTACATCAGAGTCAAGAACAGAATCTAAATTAGAGTCATATGCAGAAGTCTCAACAAATAAATCACTAAGATCATAGAAAATGTCATATACATCATGTATACTACAGCAAGATCCAGAATATATTGGTTTTTTCATGGTCTCATTCAAGTCATACTCAATTTTTTTTTATCTCCAATGTTAAGTGTAAGTTTATCGTTCTTTACATCAATAATCGCCCCTGCCGTGGCTAAGAACGGTCTACCGAGTATGATAGGGGTATTTGCATCTTCCTCCATCTCAAGAATTACAAAATCTGCTGGAATGAAATACTTACCTACTTGGATAGGCACATCTTCCGTAATCCCTACAGGATACTTAACTGAACGATCGGCAAGCTGCAAAGATATTGAAGTTGGTTTAAGCTCTTCCATGTCCAATTTTCTGCAAATAGATAAAGACATTAGGCTTACACTAGCACCCAAATCACATAACGCTCGGTCAAAAGCCATACTCCCAATGGAACAAGGAATAGAGAAACTACCTGGATCTTTTAATTTTGGTGGCAATTTATTTTAGATGATAGCACTACACTCCTCAGTTAATGCATTGTGCCATAATCCTCTATCTCTCTTTTATTTGACAAAATTTCTTTTAAAAATTTAGCATAAGTGGGCATTTGAGATAAAACTTCAGTAAATGGAATATTAATATAAAGCATTTTCAACACATCAAGAAAATTTTCAAATTGCTTATCTAACTTGGCTTGAACTAATCTTTGGGGAAAGGGTATAGGTGGCTTATATGGTGTAGGTGAACTAGGTGTAGGAAGATCTGACTGACATGGCTCATCACCTTTAGGTTCATTTCCCTGGTGAGGTGACAAAGTGGTTTGGAACTGCCCATGTACATGAGATCTTTCCAAGTCTAGTTCATTGTCATGTTCAATCTCAGGCTCTTCTTCATTATTCTCACAGTTCTCCTTTTTGGTTTATCTAATTGCCTTCCACTCCTAGTAATTATAGCATTACAGTGTTCTCTAGGGTTTAATTCAGGTTTAGCAGATATTTGGTTTTCTAAGGTTTTATTGTGAGCTACTAAAGATCCTACTTGAGAAGATGACTAACCACTCCCTTAAGGTCTTCAATCTCCTTATTTTGATTTGTCATGAATTGATTTTGACTAGCCATAAACTTTTCAAGCATGGACTATACACTAAAAGAGTCTACCTTTTCAGTCAAGGTGTGCCATCCATCATTCTCATTCTTACCATGTTGATGACAATATAGCATTCCTCCTTTTGTAGCCCATTGGTTATGGTTCAGGGCCATCTCCTCAAACAAGGTGAAAACATCTTCAATTGTTTTGCTCATGAGGGTTCCTCCTACGGCAACATCAATAGTCAGTCGGGTATTTTAAAGTAAACCATTGTAAAAAGTATGTATTAAAACCCAATTTTCAAGGCCATGGTGAGGACACTTTTGTTGTAAATCATTAAAACACTCCCATGCCTCGCTAAAAGACTCTTCATCCTGCTGTGCAAAGCTTGTAATCTAGTTTCTTAACTGGATGGTCTTGCTTGGTGGAAAGTACTTCATCAAGAAAGCATTTGATAGTTGATCCCATATATTGAAGGTACCGGTATGTCGAGGTTGTAGCCAAGAACGTGCTCGGTCCTTGAGAGAAAAAGGAAACAATCTCAGTTTTAATGCATCGTCAGAAACACCACTAATTTTAATGATGTCACAATATTTAAGATAAAGATATAAATGTTGATAAGGATCTTCAAGTGGTGATCCTCCAAACTGATTCTGCTGTATCATAGACAAGAAAGTTGGCTTGATTTCAAAATTATTAGCCTCGATAGCTGGTCTGGCAATGCTAAAGTGTATCTCCTGCGGATTAGGGGCTGCATAGTCCCTAAATGATCTCCTGTCTGCCATGACTACTTCTTCTTCCTGTCTCTCTTTAAATCTAAGTTTCCTGCGCAGTCTAAAGTAGATAGATCAAATAAACTCAAAATAAGTAGAAAAGAACAGAAAACGGAAAATAAAACCTAGTCTAGCAATACTTTCAATATCTTCAATATTAACAAAAACCAAGGTCCCCGGCAACGACGCCATAAACTTGTTGTGTCCGCAAGTGCATGGATACTCGAAGTAATAATTAAGATATCGAACCACAGAGACCTCGTTTGCTAAGTACCAAAGAATTGATTTCTTATTAGCTAGGCAATCGAAATTGATGTAAGTAAAATGCGGAAAGAACACGAAATCAGAGAGAGAAACTAGGACTAGGGGTTCATCCACCTTAATTTCTATGACTAGAAGGAAAAAAGCACATCGTCAGTCCACTCTTATTATGATAAATATATAATTTATTTCATTAAGAAATCATCTCGCTTTCGCGCAGACAATTTACAAAGAATCAATCCTCACTTTTGCACAAGATTGATTCAATGTTAAAGATAAGTAAATCATTGACAAAGAAATCAAAGATCACTTTCATGCATCCAATCTCTATGTTAATCATCTCGAGTGAAAACCAAATACTTTCATACTTTAGTTTCACATGTTCTACTTAAGGTTTTCCAATGATCTGATGCTTAATTTCTTACAATATCTTCATGTTTAATTCAATAATTCTTCCTAGATCAGATTATCAATAAAGCATTATAAATCTAAAATCTAGAAATAAGAAAAAACCTAATTTCTTATGATGAGTTCCCAAATCATGATTCTGGGGTTCCAAGTTCTCGCAAGTAACTTTTCAGTCCATATCGTAAAAACTCCAAAACATGCTGATAATATAAAACTAAAAAGAATTAAAGGCAATCATCACTTAAATAGAATTATCATAACAAGAGTTCCCTAATGAAATAAAAATTATCTAGTCATTCGAAATAAGGGGATTACACCCCCCATATCCCAAAAAGTGTTTAAGCTAGCATGGTTGAAGAATTACAATAATCCATAATTTAGAAGGATCAGAAATCGAAGAGAAAGGGGAAATTCTACTAACAATATGACTGTAATGAAAATTACAGCCGTAATTTTGCTCGATGAATAGTAGCGGCGACGTTTCTTTCGTTGATTTCTCCTTTAATCGATCTCTTTTCACTCTGAAACTTCTGGAGTATGCTCTCCTCTCCCAGACGCAGCTTCCCTTCAAATTTCACGGCCAGAGATGTATTGTACGCTTCTCAGTGGTGAAACCTAGGGCGGCGATGAAGATCGTGATTTCTCCCTCAGTGATGGATCAAAATTAGGGCTTCTAGTGTGTTCTTCTCCTCTTTGTTCTCTAGAGTATTTTCCTTTTTATGGATCTCAATTTGGTAGTCTAAATCGTCCGCAATCATCCATGCAAAAATCGGGCTTTAATTTAACCGGAAGAATCGGCCGCCTGGGTTGTAATTACGGCCGTGATTTTGATTACGGCAGTGCCGTATTTTATTCTATGAAGAATCTGGAAAGAAACACGGGCCGTGAAAACAACCACGGTAGTGCCGTGATCGTGCAAAATATTCTGTAAGAAAATCTCCTAAAATTACGGCCCGTAATTTGTTTTACGGCAGTGCGGTAAAACCTACAAGACTCTCTAGTCAGAAATCAACCCAAATTATGGCCCATAATATGGTTTACGGTGGTGCCGTAAAATCTGAAAAACTTTCTGTACAGAAATCAACCCAAAATATGGCAGTGCTCGGAAATTACGGCAGTGCCATGGTTTATTCTGTAGGTTCAGTAAAACCATGGTACCGTAATATTGATTACAGTCCTACCGTATTTTTGGTCTGAAGCTTTGATCTTTGTGAAATTTGACATGTAATCTTCTCTTGATGATGGAAATTCATCTATGCATCTGAATTGCTTGAAAACGCTTAAAAATAATGCCTTTTTACCTGAAAATAATCAAAAACACAAAAAGGTGTATATTCCGCAATATTTGATAAATAAGGCATAAAAATAGGCAAAAGAGCATGGATATGACACGAAAAGACTTATAAAATGACGCAAAATATACTATGCATTTTCGTGTCATCAGGTAGTCTGGTATGAGAAATTTAGATGATTGCACCATCCTGGGTTGTAGGTGTTGGAGTAAGGATTGTTCATGGGATTAAGATTTCCAATAACATTGATATGTTCAGGATGACTCGGGACCAATTGATCGTTCCCCAACTGACATTCTGCACCTGCATGACTTATAACTCCACATATCTCACAAGACAAAGAATTAGCATCAACAAAATTGACTGATAAAGAATCAATCTTCCTAGTTAAGGTATCTACCTTTGCAGCAAGAGAGGTTAAAGCATCAAGTTCAAGTTTACCTACCTGCCTAGAAGGTGTACCTTGTTCTGAAGACAATTGATGGTGATTCATTGCCATATCTTCCAAGGGGTGGCATCTTCAACTCATTTATTCATTAAAGCTCCTGCAGCTGCAGTATCTACAATGAGTCTTGTGTTATAGTTCAATCCATTGTAAAATATATGAACCAAAACCCAAGTCTCTATGCCATGGTGTGGGCACATTCTCTGCAACTCTTTGAATCTGTCCCAAGCCTCATACAAAGATTCTCCATCCTTCTGCATGAAACTCGTGATTTGATTTCTCAGATGAATTATCTTGGAAGGAGGAAAGTACTTTGAAAGGAAGGCTTGTGACAATTCTCCCCATGTCCTTATGGAAGCTGAAGGTATTGTATGTAGCCATGCTCTTGCTCTTTCCCTTAAAGAGAAAGGGAACAGTCTCAACCTAATGACATCAGTAGAAATACTGTTAATTTTTAATGTGTCAGAATACTCTAAAAAGATTGCAAGATGCATATTAGGGTCCTCAAGAGGAGAACCACCTAATTGATGTTGTTGAATCATAGAGAGCAAAGCCGGTTTGATCTCAAAATTGTTGGCTTCTATATTCGGTCTAGCAATGCCTGATTTACTCCTTGAATAGAGGGAGCAGCATAATCCCTCAGTGTTCGGTCATTGTTGTTGCCCACCGCTTGGGGCGCTTGTCCATTGTCTAGATTTAGTGGAATATCCTCCATTTGAGTTTGATCTTCTTTTGCTTAGAGTTGCTTGGGTTTTCTTCTTCTTCTGAATGTCCTTTCTATCTCAAGACCTATCTCAAAAAAGTCACCTGCCCTCAAGCTTCTTTGTATAAAAAGGTGTCAAACACAATTGTAAAGCTTAAGACAAGTAGCAGAAGATACTAAAACAAATAGCAGTAAAGCAAAAGAAATAAATAAAACTTAGTCTACTAATTCTCAGAAATATACTAATATTAACCGTTGTTCCCTAGCAACGGCATAAAAAACTTGACATGTATCGCAAGTGCACGGTAATGTCGTAGTAATATAAAAGATTGTCGATCCGACTAGGAACAAGGTTAATTACTAGAAAATCTAAGTTTCAAAAGCTAAGCAATTCGAAACGTAATTTGAAAACAGTAAGTGAGTATAAGAAATCGATTGCAACTAAACAGAAGATGTCTATAGGAAAGACATCGAGACTTTGGTATCCACTACGCTGATGAATCTATCTGAATTAAAACTTATCTGGTAGATGAGTTATAGTGCATAAGGAATCTTTTCACAAGTACAGGTTGTCCCCTTGCGGTCAATACAACCTAGTATCTACCTAAAACAACCCCCTACTCTCATGGTAAATCGTTTTAGATAAATCCTTTGGGTTCAATGAAAGATTATGTTACCCTTGAGCGAATCCTAACTACTCTCGTGTTAGAAGTTCGCAAGTTCTACTTAAGGAATTCGCTGACACGATCCTCCTTTCGGTCAGGATCGTGTCGACTAACACACAATACTACGTGGCCAAAGCAATATTATGAAATAGCAACTACTAAGTAAAATATGCTCATATGAAATCTCAAAATAATAGAACAAATTCAAATCATATGATAGAAAACATCAACGGGCTTCAACCGAGTCCCGAATAGGTTTACGCTACAAGATCCATGAAAACTCACACAAATCTCTCCAATAAATCATGAAAATTACAAGCAACGTTCAGGAGGGAAAGGAGAAGAAGAACCGAATGTATTCTCCAGAAATCATGAAGATCCATCGCCTCAATCTCTCGAAATCGCCTCTGAACGCTCTGTCGCTTGTTCCATTCGCCCTAACCCTTCGTCTGTCGATTGCTCGCTGATTAGGCAACAAGAAAGAGGGCTTTTATATTCTTCTAATTCGCCTCCCTCTTAGCTTCCTAAAACATATTTTCTTGCCTTTTTTGGATTTTTTTCTGAGCTCAAAATCGAAAGAAAACTGGATGGAACTCAGAGTCATAATCGCGATCACTGGCGAACCCCAATGTGTTCACCCACCTATGAAGTATTATGTGAATTTCTACGAAATAGAAATCACAAGTGAACACCTCCGTGTTCACCAGGCCATGAAGTATTTTGTTCGTTTCTATAAAAATTATCATCGATGGAATCACGACCAAACACCAAGATCTTGGGTTGGCCGTGAAGCGTTTTGTGTAGTTTCAGACTTGCATGCGAATCACGTGTGAACCCCGGTGTGTTCACGTGGCCGTGATTTTCATGTGAACTCTGATTGATCCCAAATTTGTTGTGTAGACTCATCTCCTCATAAGAAATCACCTCATGACTTTAAAATATCTAAAAGACTCCAAAAATAAGTGATCTTACCTGAAATTGTACAAAGACGAGAAAAAAAGTGAAGATTCCAAAGGAAACAAGTAAATAAGCCTAAATAGAGTATAAAAATATTAGAATTAGCCTAGTTTTGAGATAAAATATTACTGGAAATCACTGTCAAAATGCAAGGCATCAACCACTAAATTTTGGACTCCCTTCTTATCGTTGATTTGAATATCAAATTCTTGTAACAATAAAATCTATCTGATTAATTGTGGCTTTGCATCCTTCTTTGTCATGAGGTACCTAATCACCACATGATCTATATACACAACAGCATGTGAATCAATTAAATAAGATTGAAACTTATCAAATACAAAAACTACAGCTAGGACCTCCTTTTCCATTGTGGCATAGTTGCTCTAGGCTCCATCAAGCGTCCGACTAGCGTAGTAGATCACGTGTGTACGGTTGTTCTTTCTCTGCCCCAAAATGGCTCCAATCGCACAGTCACTGGCATCACACATGACCTAAAAGGGCAGCGACTAATCTGGGGGTTGTATTATCGGGGCCGAGATCAATGCTTGCTTTCGCTGTTGAAACACATACATACATTGCTGATAAAAAATGAAAGGTACATCCTTTGCAAGTAATGACGTCAAGGGCCTAGGAATTTTAGAAAAGTTCTTAATGAAACGTTTGTAAAAGCCCGCATGTCCTAAGAAGCTTCTTATCGCCCTGATAGAGTTAGGAGGTGACATTCTCTCCATCACATCGATTTTAGCCTTATCGACCTCAATGCCACGCTCTGATATCAAGTAGCCAAGGACAATTCCTTCTTTACCATAAAATGACATTTCTCCCAATTAAGTACTAGGTTTGCTTCCTCACAACGCTACAAAACTCAGGTTAGGTTAGATAAACAAGAATCAAAACTAGACCCATATACCGAGAAATCGTCCATAATATCTTCAATGAAATCCAAGAAGATCGCTATCATACACCGCTGGAATGCAGTCAGTGCATTGCAGAGGCCAAATGGAATACGCCGATAGGTGAAAGTGCCAAAGGGACACGTGAATATGGTCTTCTCTTTGTTGTCTAGATGTATCGGTATCTGGAAAAAAACCTGAGTAACCATCCAAAAAGCAAAAATAAGAATTAGCAGCTAATCTTTTAAGCATTTGATTGATAAACGGAAGGGGAAAATGGTCCTTTCAGGTGGCCTTATTCAATTTTTGATAGTCTATACACATGCGCCACCTGGTAACGGTTCTTATCGGGATCAACTTGTTGTTTTTGTTCTTTACTACTATCACTCCTTCTTTCTTCGGTATCACATGTACCGGACTTACCCACTGGCTATCCGAAATGGGGTAGATGACCCCTACGTCTAGGAGTTTCAGAATTTCTTTCTTTACTACCTCTTTCATATTGGGATTCAGCCATCTCTAGCATTCTACAGTTGGTTTACTATCATCCTTGAGACATATCCTATGCATAAAAGAGAAGGGTTAATACCTTTAATATCATCTAAAGTGTAGCCAATTACCTGCTTATGCTTTCAAAGTTTATCGAGGAGAAGGTTCGTCTGCTCTGAATCGAGATGGGTAGCTATAATAATAGAGTAAGTAGAATTTTCCCCTAAAAATTCTTACCTTAGATTGCTCAGTAACGATTTAAGCTCTATTTCCATTCGCGCACTAACCTCAGAATTCGGTGTTGGTAACTCTTCCAATTTTTGCTTGCTTGGGTCAACAGATGTGCCCGAATCAAGAATTTGGGCATACGCTTGAGCATCCTCTTCATGCTCCTCATCGTCCCCATTTATCAGGCAGACCTCGAGGGGATCAACATCTGTCCGAGGGACGTGGGGTAAAGTATGCTCATCATCAAGGACTCCGATATTGTAATAGAAATCTGCAAAAAGAGGCTTCCTTAAACTTTTAGTTATATGAAATTCAATCGTATCCTCACCTATATGCAGTGTCAACTTTCCATTTTTTAACATCGATTATGGCTCTGGCAGTTGCCAAAAATGGCCTGCCTAGGATTATGGGGAGTTTGAAGTCCTCTTCCATCTTAAGTACAATGAAATCAGCTGGGATAAAAAATTTACTGACCTTAATTGGCATGTTCTCTAGAATTCCTACTGGATGTCGTTCAGAATGGTCGGCCAGTTGCAAAGATATATTTGTTGGCTTCAGATCTCCAATATCCAGTTTCTTACAAAGAGAGAGCAGCATAAAACTCACACTAGCACTAAGGTCGCATAGTGCATGGTCGAAAGGCGTGTTCCCAATCAGGCATTGGATGGAAAAACTGCATAGGTCCTTCAACTTAGGAGTAATTTATTATGAATGATTGCGCTGCACACCTCAGTCAGTGCCACTGTGCCGTGTTCTTCTATCTTTCTTTTTATGGATAATATTTCTTTCAAAAACTTGGCGTACGATAGCATCTATGATAAGACATCGATAAATGAGATATTAATATACAATTTCTTTAAAACTTCTAGAAATTTATCAAATTTCCACTCAAGTTTTACTTTTTCCCATCTCTGGGGAAATAGGATAGGCGGTTTGTAAGGTGGTGGTGGAATGTTCACTGGTTCACTCTCTTTTTCTTCGGGTTTCCTTTCAATAATGAGTTCCTTGGGTTCTGAACAACTAAGATTTGACATCACCCTTACAATGGTCATCCTTAGGCATTTCAGGTTCCTCAAGCTGCTTACGACTATGCATGGTAATGGCATTGCAATGTTCTCTAGGGTTTTCTTCAGACTATCCAGGTAATCTATCAGGTGGTCTAATAGATGTACTAGCTTGCTGGGCTATTTGGTTTTCTAACATTTTGTTGTGTGAGGTCAACACATCTACCCTAGTGATCAGGTCCTTGAGCGCCTCATTCAAATTGTCGAATTGTTTCATTTGTGTTAACATAAGGTTATCAAAAAGGGATTCATAGGTTGGCTTTTGAGGTGGCGTAGTGGTATTCTGATGTGATAGTTGGTTGAATTGTCTAGGTTGGTACCCATTATTAGGTGCTTGAAATCCTAGGTGTTGCCTAAAGTTTGGTAGCTAAACTGCGTTGTTGTTTCTATAGGAGAAATTAGGATGATTCTTCCACCCAAGATTGTAGGTATTTGAAAAGGGGTCGTTTTGAACCCTGGGTTAAAGTTACCTACAACATTTATAAAGGCTGGTGGGGGTCTTCGGATGCTAGAGTCCCTAATTGACAATCAGAAGAAAATGACCTTCAACCCCACAAATTTCACACAAAGCAGAGTTAATAGCAACAGTGCTCATATTCATAGAATCAAGCTTATGGGATAACGAGTCTACCTTTGCTGCAAGTGAGTTGAGGGTATCAAGCTCATACTTACCAGTTTGCCGTGATGATGTACCTCGCTCGCCTGACCATTGTAGTGGTTGAGAGCCATATCCTCGATCAAATTGTAAGCGTCTTTAACACCCTTGTTCATTAAGACACCACCTGCAGTTGCATCAACAGTAAGACGGGTGTTATAAATCAAACCGTTATAGAAAGTATGTACCAGCACCCATTTCTCGAGGCCATGGTGAGAGCACATTCGTTGCAACTCTTTGGAATGGTCCATCCACTCCTCATGTAATGATTCGCTATTCTTTTGGGAAAAGTTGGTGTGGGGTCAAAATTGTTACATTAGAAATGTAATATGACCATTTTCAAATTCACCTTAAATTAATAAGGTTTTTGTTAAATGGGTTCTGGCTTCCAATAAGCGCAAGCGCTCATTGTTAATTACCCCTAAAATTAGGGAACCTTTGATTAAGAGATCTACAATACGCAACAAAATAAGAGAGACAGAGTCAAATAATATTATTTATAAATTTAATTAAACATGATACATAGCATGATAAAAGAAAAGATCTTCCGTCAATATGGATAATTTGTGTCCGTCCAACTTTGGTCTTGTGACAGTGCATTGGGTAATACCCGGCCTCGGCAATACAACGTTATATTGAGGAGCTACACCCCGATGGTAAACATCGACGTACGCACCTCCCAAACAATATTCCATTGTAATGCGTTAAGACATGTTTGATATTGGATTTGAAAGGTCATCCGACTTTGGCGGCGTGTTGGATTGCTCAAATTTGAAGGAAATTACTCGGCCTCGTGGTGTGTTGAGTAACTTGAATTTGGGAGTTATCCGACCTTGACGGCGTGGTGGATTGCTCAAATTTGAAGGAAGTTATTCGGCCTCACGGCGTGTTGAGTAACTTGAATTTGGGAGTTATCCGGCCTTGCGGTGTGTTGGATAATTTAGAAATTTATCCGGCCTTGCGGCGTGATGGGTAATTCAGAAATTTATCCGGCCTTGCGGCGTGATGGATAATTCGATTTGGAATCTATCCTGCCTTGCGGCGTGTTGGATAATTTAGAAATTTATCCGGCCTTGCGGCGTGATGAATAATTTGATTTGGGATTTATCCTGCCTTGCGGCGTGTTGGATAATTTAGAAATTTATCCGGCCTTGCGGCGTGATGGATAATTTGATTTGGGATTTATCCTGCCTTGCGGCGTGTTGGATTAATTTAGAAATTTATCCGGCCTTGCGGCGTGATGGATAATTTGATTTGGGATTTATTCTGCCTTGCAGCGTGATGGATAATTTAGTTTGGAAATTTACTTCGAGCCTAGAGAATGCAATGTTATATTGAGGAGTCACGCCCCGACGTTAAACGTCGACATACGCACCTCTCAAATAACATTTCGTCGCTTCGAATCAAGGCTCTAAGTATTAATGAATATTCAGTTGGTGTGTTGGTTGGGTGCAACTTATCAAAGAGAGCAACAATAGCCCTACTATCAGTAGATCAAGCTTAGTATTAAAATATTGGGCTATTGAGTTGAGATATATGAGATCAGATTAGATCCAAAGAAACGGATGGGGGTTGACTCCAATTTCACTAAATTAATCCAAGCTGAATTTTATGTAGAACTCGGTATGGTTCTCTACACAATTTCATTTGTTGTTTTCAATTTGCTGCAACACTTGCCTTCAGTGCGTTCAGCTTACTTTATCATGGCGAGGAAATAAGGAATCCCCTCAACTTTGGTGTGTTTACGACTTATCTCTTTATTGTTAGCCATTTTCTTTTCTTGTATTTCTTTGCTTCTTTCTTTTCATCTTGTCTACAAGAGCCTTCCCCTTTTTTAGTTTGCTAGCGTATTCTTCGAGGCCATGAAATGATCAAGTGTTCTCTCATATTCCGAAATCATAAACCTGCCAGGTAGGGAGACTCAAACATGATTAAGTTAGTTTCAGCATGCCTTCCTTGTTCTTTTCGCCGGGCATGAATTTTTGAGTGATTCTCGGCAAAGTTTTTTTTTTTTTTTTTTAATATTGATAAATTGGCACTGTCGTTCCAGATTATATATGAACCATCTGATCTAAAAGATGAGATCAGAAGCGTTGGAATGCCAAGATCTGGCCATTGGGAGAAATAGGGCATCTCCTCCCTTTTGCCTGTGGCGGAGGCAGACAGGGCTTGTCGTCGCTCGTCATCCGGCCCTCGTTTGGCGAAGCTACTTCAGGTGGAAGATCATCACACGAAGACAGAGTGATGGCTGGATTCTGGGATCAATTAGTGGCGAATCGCTGAAGAACAGACTCGAGTAGAGCAGCCTGGGCGAACAACAAGGGTCACTGGAGAACCTTTCGATTACGGCGATCCTACCATCAGGAAATCAGATACTTTGGTCTGTCAATGTGCAAGGAGGAGGATCCTTTGCTGGAATTTGATGCCGATCCAATGGTCGGATGTGGTCGACGGCGCAAAGGAAACGTCGAGGCTCCTCGGCAGGTTTCTTCTATCTTACATAGAGAGTTGAGACCTCCCTCTTCTTCACTCATTTACTCCTTTCGCTTTCCCCTTTTTAACTTCTGGGTAGAAAGTCTCAAGATAGAGCCATGGAGCTTTTACAGCGGTGAAGCCGGTTGATTTCTGGGCGAAGGATTTCGAGGCAGAGTCGTGAGACAAATTTCACAGAGGTGAAGCTTTTCTTTTCTTTGTTGAGAGACAGCATTTTTGTGGAGATGTGGAGGATGGGGGATCGACGGTGCCACCCTGTCTCCGGTGAAGCTGAGCTTCCGCCAATGACCCACAGCTAAATTGTCGGCTGACTTCCCTGCGATGTCAAGTTGCCAACGATTATGGGCTTCGAACGGAGCAATGTCATTGGAACAGAAGATGAATTTGGCGGCTGAAAGCGTGGAAGGTGGGCCTGGCGGCTATAGTGTAGTTGCAGACAGCAATAGCAGAGGAGGCTGTAATGGAGGAGAAAGCTATGATTCTTCCTTCGATCGGAGTCTCGATCGGCCCCCAAAGTTTCATCATTGTGTTACTTTAATCGGATTCGCATTTGTCGACTAGCTGAGATGCCATATTGTTTATTTTCAGTGACGGTCATAGGTCTCTATTTCCTTCCCGCCTAGATCGTGAAGATCAACCTAGGTGACTTGTTTCTTACACGCGTTTGGCTACGTGTATATTGTCATCACTATTGTTCTTCTCTTTTTTTTTTGACTTTGTATTCTTTTCCAGGCAATCTAAACTCGTCAACCTTAGAGGCCTCCTTTAATGATTTCATTGTCTCGCAGATATCTTCATCAGCTTTTTCCTCTGGATTCTTTAGATCACCCTTGTCACATGTTTTTTTTATTCTTTTGTTTCAGTTCGAGCTGGGAACCAACCAGGGCTTCTGTATGCCCTCGCCACAACGCTTGAAGCAAAAGTTTTAATCTCGGCTGAAGACAAAACAAGGGGATTTCTTCTTTCGCACCGGAGTTGGATGCTCGATCTTGAGGGGGTTGAGAAGATAAAAGGAATGCGGAAGACTCAAGCAGGTACTTGTTTTTTTGTTCTCCACTGCGTATCTCCTCCGGCTTATGGACTCTTCTTTTTTTTTTGCTCTCTTTTTTGCACGATTTTATCAATTGATCTTCATGCTCCCCTCTCTCCTTTTCATGGTTTACCATCTCTCGGCATTTTAGTTGCTTTCTTTCTCCCCTCCTTTTTTATATCCGACGCCTTCTTTTTCTTTATCCTTCAGCATGTCTCGACATTTTTTTTTACACCGCACTTCTCATCATTTTTTTTTGCGCGACCGGTTTTTTATGTGATTTTGCTGCCTGACCCTTAAACACCTTCCTTCTCCCTACTCTTCGATCTCGCAGCCTCAGTCTCTCTCTTTTTTTTTAACAGCATCTCCTCCCTTTTAGCCGCACTTTCTCTTCATCTCCTCATCTCTTCTTCGGCGTTTTGTGATGCCACTGGTGCTTAGTGCACCTCAGGTCTAAATGCCACCGGTGCTTATTGCACCTCAGGCCTACATAAATAAAATGAGGGAACGGTGTGTGTGTGCGTCCATGGTGCTGCCATCCAGCACCTTGTGATGCCACCGGTGCTTAGTGCACCTCAGGCCTACTTGAACAAGATAAAAGGAACTTCCCTTTCTTACCAAGACGTTTTTTCTTGCAGCTCCCTGATGATCCTTTTTATCTCAGCGTCTTCTCTATTGCAGTGTGTTTTTTTTATTGTCAACAGATCCTTATATAATCCCAGCTGACGAGCGCCCCTTTCTCCGTATTTCTCTCCATGCCTCTCTTATCTCTGTCAACCGCGGCGGGCCTTTTCCTCTTGTCCTTTCACCAGCCCCAACCGCCTCCGCTTTTGTCGGCCATTTACCCTTTTTCATTCCGGTTTTTTAGCTGCTACGATCAGCACCCGCCAGTCCAGCCGTTTCCCCCTTTGTCGTATCTTCGATTTCTGATTTTACATAGGATCATAATCAATTCTGACCCAGTCTCTTCCCCTTGCTTTGTTGGCGTAGAGTCTGGTGCTTCTTTTTGTCGTATGTTTGGCGTGTTTCAGTTTTTTCGCACTTCCTGAGTCAAAAATCAATTTTTTGACTCGATTACTCCATGTACCACGGGCCAAAATGCCTGATGAATGATTCGCCTCTTTCTGATTTTTTTTTAGATTTGTCTTATCTACTTATTTGCTTATGTCTTTTTTGCTTTAGCCGCTCATGCATGTCAAAATAAATTTCGACTTCATCTTGTTTCGCATGACTCCTTTGGCAGTCAAAATAAGTTTTGACTTAATTTGGTTATGCATGCATGCTCATTGATCTGGTATGTACATCCCATGGAGCCCAACATGAATTTTAAATAAGCTGCTCCATAGTTTTGTAAGACTTGTGTATAGACACCAGAACTCCATTACTTATTCAGTTTTTTTTTGCAATTTTTCCTCAAACATCTTTAGTACTACATTTTGAAGAATAACCCCTTCTTGCAGGGTACACTGAATTGAAGACAGCTTTCATTCGCAGGCAGGTTACGTGGATTGAAGACAAGAGAGGTAATCATTCTTTAAGCTGATCTCTAATTGTTGCTATAGGAATAATACTCTTCTGGCAAAGTTGTCATGTATAGATTATCCAAAGTTGAAATTAAGTAAAATTCATCATTATGTAAGGCTCTACGCAATTAGCTAACTGGTCAACCACTTCTCCAGATTGTAGCCTGTCAAATTTTCTTGACGGGATTCCACGTAGTGCTCTATGTAGGGAACAAATGCTAGATCTTGCATCATTATGATAAAGTTTCATTTTTTGTCTCTCGCAGAAATCTCAGGCTGATGAGTTGGTTCGGTTCTTCAGACGAAAGATTGTCCAAGCAATAGAGATGGCAAGCGTTGCTTCCAGCCTTGGTACTACGTCATTATATTTCCGGCATGAAAAGGAACATTTAAGTGGCTTCATCATGTAAAGAATATAGGTTCAACAAATGTCCCTCGACAGATTTTGTATAAGCCACGGGCGCGTACAAATTCGTCGAAAGATTTTATTGCTTTAGATATACCCTATCTTCCAAGCTTTGTTTTAAGGCATAACAATAATCTCGGAACCTTCTCAACGAGGACACGGTAAAGCTGCTATCAGAAAAGTGCCTGGTATGCAAGGGCGTGAACATAGCTTGAAGGACATCAAAGACATTCGCAGTGGGAACTCGGAGTCGATTGAGAAATCCAAGTCCAACTAGCTTCTTTAAAGACACGGCGTGAGATGAAGGGGGTTGAACCTAGTAAACTTGCTTCTTCGATTGAAGGACGAAGGCTCGCCCTCCAGGAGATTGTCAGGGAATTTTGATGTATTCCTCCCCTTCTTTCTTGTATCTGAACTCTTGAGTCCTTGTATTGATTTGCCTTTTTTTTACCACTTGTCAACTTTGGACAGTAAGTTGCTCTTTGACTGAGATGCTGGATTGTAATTGGTATTTGACTGAAATGTTGAATCATAGCTAGTATTTGGTGTGATAATGGCCCCTTTAACAGATATAATTCGTATGATATCATATTCATATTGTCAAACTGCTGTATAACAGGGTAGCGCATGTGATATTGAGGAAGATTTTTGCGCCCCCTTTTTTACAGTGTTACACATGCTAAAACACCTTCACCATTTATAGTATACATCGTTGCACACAATATACCATTAATTTCGAAATGTCTATTCCATTTCCCATCTCTAATGCGGCTCTCCGAAGGATCTTTTTTTTTTTTTTTTTTTTGGAACAGTGACATAAGTGAACTTACGCCTTGTCATCCAACAGGGACAAATGTCCGGATGAGGAACTTTACACAGTTTTAACAAAAGATTAGATGGAGATGGCTTGATATTTTCGATCCTAATATTGCCTGATCGGGATCAGACCTACGGCCTAAGCATGGTATTTCTTTAAGAAACGTCCATTGACGGGCAGCATCGGGTGTGCCCCCTCCTGATCTGTCAACTGATAGGCTCTCCCTTCATAGACTTTTCCTATCACATAGGGTCCTTCCCAGTTAGGATTGAATTTTCCTCTCGTCATCTTGTTTGATATGATAGGCCGCCTTAATGCTAGAACGAGCTCTCCTTTTTTGAAGGTGCGTTCCCGGGCCAACTTGTCGTACGCTTTTGCCATTCGCACTTGGTATAGCTCCAGGTTTTGTTGTGCGATCAGCCTTTGCTCATCAAGTGTGTCTAGTTCGTCAAGACGTAACTGGACATTTTCATCCATCGTCATGTCACATTGCATTGCCATTCTTAGGGAAGGTATTTCCACCTCGAGTGGAAGCACCGCCTCGACACCGAAGACTAAGGAATAAGGTGTTGACTGTGTAGGTGTACAATACGTGGTTCGATAAGCCCACAATGCTTCCACTAGCTTTTGATGCCACTCCTTTTTGTTCTTCGAAATGCTCTTTTTGAGCAGCTTGCATAGAGTCTTATTGAATGCTTCAGCTAATCCATTCGCTCTTGGATTGTATATCGAGGAGTACCGCCAATCAATCTTGTGACGCTCTGCAAATTTGTAGATCGAGGCATTTTTGAAGGCCAGACCGTTGTCGGATATGATCCTTCTAGGGGTTCCGAAACGACTCAATACATTCCCGTGAAAGAAATTGACGACGTTGGTGGCTTTGACTTCTCTCAATGGGATGGCCTCCGCCCATTTGGAGAAATAGTCTGTTGCTGCGAGTATGCATCGATGCCCCTGAGAAGAAGAAGGTTCTATTGGCCCTACTATATCCGTCCCCCACATTTCGAACGGCCATGATGAAACCGTCGGATGAAGAGGGTTAGGGTGCTTATGAATTAAATCTCCATGCACTTGGCACAAATGGCAGGCCTTTGCATAGTTTATGGAATCTCGTACCATGCTTGGCCAATAATACCCCAGCCTCTTAATCTTAAGATACATCTTGGGTCCTGATTGGTGGGCACCACAAAGACCGGAATGGACTTCATGTAACACGTGAGCGATCTCATCCATCGCGATGCACCTGAGCCAAAGCTATTCATACGATCGACGGTACAGCGTGTCATTCACGAATGTATACCGAAGGGCCCGCTTTTTCAATTGTACTCTTTGAGTCTTATCTTCGGGTAGAATACCACTTTTGAGATAATTCACAAACGGCTCCCTCCAATCATGCTCTTGCGTGAGGGAAATCGTCATAGCATCTGTTATTTCTTTCTTGTCGACGTTGTCATTTTCGGCCGGTGCGATCAGCTTCCTATCCCTAATCATGATATTGATTTGGTCAACGGATGGTCCAGCTATCTCTTTGGCAAACTTTGCTAGTGCGTCTGCTCTACCATTAGCAGCCCTAGCAACGCAAGTCAAAGTAACATATGGTATTTTTTTCATGAGTTCCACAGCCTTCGTATGATATTTGTGCAATTCCATCTTCTTGACTTGGTACTTACCCGTCACCTGCTTAACAATAAGCTGGGAGTCGCCGTATATGTGCATTCTTTCAATTTTCATCTCCAACGCGAGCTCAAGTCCGGCGATTAAAGCTTCGTACTCAGCCTCGTTGTTAGTACAGGGACTGGTGAGGGCTAAGGAGTAATGCAATATCCCTTTCTCCGGGGTGATGAATACCAGGCCGATCCCTGACTTTACTTTCGGGATATTTGGGGGAATAGCTGGTTGAATTGAAGACGCCCCATCGAAGTAGAGTTTCCAATATGCATCGTCGACTTCGGCATTTAATATTTCCTCGTCTGGAAAGTCATAATTCAGGGGAGAATCATCAGGGACGGGATGAGCCGCTAAGAAATCAGCGAGAATTTGCCCTTTTATTGCTTTTTGCGACACGTATGTGATGTCGAATTCTTGGAGTAGAACGGCCCATTTAGCTAATCGTCCTGTCAAAGTAGGCCTCGTCATCAGGTACCTTAAAGGGTTGACTCTTGATATGAGACGGACTTCATGTTCAAGGAGATAGTGCCTCAATTTCTTAATAGCAAATATCAATGCCAAACATTATTTTTCAATTGGAGAGTAGGAATGCTCTGCCCCTACGAACATCCGGCTAAGATAATACAAGGCGGTCTCTTTCCCATCGTCATTATTCTGGGCCAATAGTGCCCCTAAGGATGCCTCCAATGCCGTGGTGTATAAGATGAGTGGTTTTCCGGTGATAGGTGCCCCAAGGACTGGTGGATATGAAAGATATTCTTTGATATTTTCGAAAGCGCTTTGACACGTGTCGTCCCAAATGAATGGAGCACTCTTCTTTGTTAGTTTTGAAAAGGGGTGGATTCTCCCGGATAAGTTGGAAATGAACCTCCTAATATAAGCTAGCCGTCCTTGAAAGGATCTAAGCTCCTTAAGATTCTTTGGGGGCGGCATGTCTTTAATTGAGCATATCTTCGCGGGATCAATTTCAATTTTTTTGTGTTTGACCACGAAACCCAGGAATTTTCCAGATGATACTCCGAACGCGCATTTAAATGGGTTCATCTTGAGGTTGTACTTGCGGATGCGAGTGAACACGGCCCTCAAGTCTTGACAGTGCTCCGCTCTAGATTGCGACTTAACCACCAAATCATCGACATAGCACTCGACGAGTTTGTGGATTAAATCATCAAAGATTTTGGTCATTGCACGATGATACGTTGCCCCAGCATTCTTTAACCCAAACGGCATGACGGTATAGAAAAAAATGCCGACAGGAGTGCAAAATGCAGTGTGCTTCTCGTCTTCGGGTGCCATTTTAATTTGATTGTAACCAGATGACCCATCCATAAATGAGAACACTTCAAAATTTGACACCGAATCGATCATCATTTCTGTCACAGGGAGTGGAAAATCGTCCTTGGGACATGCATTATTCAAATCTCTGAAATCCACGCAGATCCGGATTTGCCCATTTTTCTTCTTCACAGGGACGATACTTGCTATCCAGTCTGTGTATTTCTCCTCTCTTATTAAACCCGCCTCGATTAATTTCTTTATTTCGAGGGTGATTTGCTCCTCGAGCTCTATCCTCATTCTTCTCGGTGCTTGCTTCACCGGAGTGATATCAGGACTGATCGATAAATTATGGACGGCGACCTCCGGGCTTAGGCCCGGCATCTCTTTATATGTCCATGCAAAGCAATCATTAAACTCGTGGAGGAGTGCCTCCAGCTGGTCCTTTTCATGTTGAGAGAGTTGTGCACTTATGTAGGTGGGCTTAACATCCTCTTCCGACCCAAGGTTGATCTCAATCAAATCGTCGCAGGTGGTTTGGATCTTCCAGTTCTTTTGGCGCCCTCTTGAATTCTTCATTTCCTTGTTCCATTGCGTATGCTTCGCCTATTATTACCATATTACATGTATATGAATGAAACATAAGAGCTTCTTCATTTGGTTCTATATACCCTAAACCACGGGTGTTTGAGATCTTCCCATTTGGTAACGTGATATTTCGTGAACCCGGGTTCCACAACTTTTCAAATTGGCGTAACTCACTCTTTAAACGAGGCTTCAAACAGCCATTCTTTTTCACGAGATTTTTTAAGCTCGGAGGGTAATAAGCAAATGAGGGGACTTCGATAAGTTGCGTTGACTCTGGGTCATTCTCTTTACTTGTCCTGACGTGATGAATTTCGTCTGACTGATAGAGTGTATGAGTTTATGAACAAAGAGCCTTCCTTTTGCGCATTCTCTCTTGCTAGGGACAATAAAAGTCTTCATCTCCATGACTTTCGATACATTCAGGGGGGTGAAACTCTTAAGATAGCCCTGAGGAACTCTTAACACTCCTACCTCGCATTCCGTCATATTTTGTCGTGTCGTCAGTCTTTGTGACCAACCTTTCTTCTCATGAGCTTCAACCACGTCGCACGCAGAGGCTGAACAGTCACTTGCTTCCGACTCGGAGTCACTTCCAAAATGGGGGCATGCAGACAAAGTCGTCCTCTTTAGTTTAGAGATGATCGAGTTCTGTAGTGTTGATTTTGCTGGCTGCATTGTCGATCCAATGAAATAGTGTGCGTCTTCATATTTAACTTCGTGCACTGAGAAGGGCTGGATGTCCCCATCGATACGCTCTTCCCTACCTTGCCTCAGGTATTTCAAGCATTGGTGTAAGGTAGAGGGGACTATGTGATTCTCATGTAGCCAAGGTCTCCCGAGCAACGCCTTGTATGATGTATCGGTGTCAATAACATGGAATTTAACTTCGGTCTTTAGATCATCGAGCTGCAATGGTAGATATATAGAGCCTAAAGCCTTCTGGCTGTTCTTATTGAAACCTTGGATGACAACTTTTTCGGCCGTTAAATTATGGACGCCTAGAGAAAGGCTTTTTAAAGTCCGCAAGGTTACGAGGTTAACCGACGACCCTGGATCAACTAAGATTCTACTTATCTTCATTCCTTCTACGTCCCCGGTCACATAAAGCGGTCGGTTATGCTGCGACGTCCCCAATAGCATGTCATCATCGTCGAAAGTAATGGACGATGTAGTATACGCACTCAATGCCTCCTTTGTGTCAGCCTCCACGAAGAATGCTTGAAATTTCTGAGGGTTTTGCAGGGCGTAAACAAGAACATCCCTTAGTTCTTGTGACATCATCAAAGCATCATATATGCTGAGGAGGGCGGGGACCTTCCTCAAATGTGACAGTATGTTATATTCGGGAGAGGATAGCTTTAGTGGGAGTACCGCATCGTCGCCCACCTCCTGTGTTTCAATTTGCTTTCCTTTGAGTTTTTCCTTTTCTTTATCTATCGTACGTCCTATTACGACCTTGCCGCTTCTAAGATTCATTTGGCATGATTCGTTTATTTGCTTACTTCTTTCGACGGCAGGTGTTTCCTCATATAAGTAGGCAGGTAAGACCTCTTCTTCGGAGTCACTTCCCAGGTTAATCGTGTTACAGACACCCATCCTTGCAGTAGTGACAGCTTCAACATTGTCAGTTTTATTTTCTTTCGGGGGCTGCGGGATCACCGACATCATCCTACAGGACTCCACCTCGTACTCTTCATCTTCTGAGTCGCCTTCCAGGAGTCCTTCCCACATCTCTTCAGTGATGTAGTGGTGAAGTTTTATAGGCTCAGGCATTTCTTGCACATATTCTTCAAGCGAGTCAATGTATTTTTCGAGATCGCTCTTTTCTTGCGCCTTAGTTGAAAAGGCTACTTTCTTATTTTTGCTCTTCAATTGAGGATTCTTTTTCTTTTTCTTTTGAATTTCCCTTGTTGGTGGACGAGGTCTTGGCGATACGTATTGTGGGGACAAGGAGTCTTTCCACAATATGCCTGGTATCTGTTGTAATTTTTGAAGGAGTCACAACGTCCTTTTTGACACCACGGTGTTCCACTTCCGGTCTTCTATAGGCGCCGGATCTATTCTTGTTTGAATAACATCAACCTCCTCGGTTTGGGTTTCATTCAATACCTGTTTCGATAGAGTTATCTTTCCTGTCTTATATTGCTTCTCCACCCAATCTTTGAAAATATAGCAATCTTCTATTGTGTGCCCCAGTACGCGATGGTAAGGGCAAAAGTTGGGATCGTCAGTCTTATTGCTTTCTTCAGGGCGTTTCGGCTCTGGTAATTGTAAGCCATTCTTCAGGGCATCTCTAAAAATCTTCATCGTCTTTTCTCTTTTGAAAGAATAGACTTTATTCTTTCTTTCTTCAAGGGTCAACGGCCTGCCTCGACTATTTTCGCCAAGCGTTGGCGCTTTCTCGATTCGAGGTATGTTTGTGTTATGAACCTCCACCCTTTTGCCTCTGCTGGCAGCGTTTGTATAGGCGACCTTGGGCTCATTCCTTCTTGGTTCTTCCCTTTTGAATCGCGGGTTCTGCGTGTTTATATAGGGCTGATGATTTGTGCGTTCCAGCTTTGCCACTTGGGTGATCAATTCTTGAAATGTAGAAATGTTATTGCCGCAAAGGAAGGGGGCCATCCAGCTGTCGATATTGCGGACCAACAATTCTACGGCTTTGGTTTGCTCTAGTGGCTTTTCGCATTTAATACTCAAATTTCTCCATCTTGTAATGTAATTAAGGACGGCCTCATCCTTTTTCCTCTTTGTATCTACCAGATCCGCGATCGTAATCTTATCACTTACCGAAGCAAACTTCATCCTGAAGGTTTCCTCCATGTCAGCCCAAGTTCCGATAACTTCATTCTCCAGGGAGTAATACCACTCAAAGGCGACCCCTGAGAGACTTTGTGGAAACTGTTGGAGCAGTAAGGCGTCGTTGCCACCAGTATTCCCACAAGTCGCGACGAAATGGGCCAAGTGCTGGTCAGGGTTTCCTATTCCATTAAACATTTTAACGTGCGGTACGATATACCCTTTGGGGTAAGGGATATCATCGTATACAGCTGGATAAGGTCTCCCTCGCCTCCTTCGCGGAGCAATTTTGGTTCCCTCCATTTGTTTCAGCTGGTCCATCACCAGTTCTTGTACTTCTCTTCTAGTCAGGGTGATAGCCTCGTCATTCGACTGAGCTGGTGATTGAGCTGGTGGAGCTGGTAGGGAAGACACTGTCGGAGCGTTATTCTGCTCTCGCGGCGGCTGTTCTTGGCGTAATAGCATCTGTTGCGTTTTTGCTAGAATACTTGTCACTTCTTCAAATTTTGCCATGAGGACGCTCATGTCGTTATCTCTCTTCTTGAGCTGTCTTTTAAGGTCAGCGATAGCTTCGTCCCTATGGTCAAGGTTTGGGGTCATGACAGGTTCGTCCTCGTCTTCCTCTTCCCCTTCCAAGATTTCCTGATGCAAAGAAGTCGCTCCTGGTTCATATCGTTGGACGGGCTCTTGGATTATGACAGAGGCTAATTTTTTACTCTTAGCTTTTCTTGTCATGGTATGAAGGGTTTCTTCCTCGGAATTAGAACTAGTCTCCCGTGCGTGTTCCACCATCCGTACCGTATGGATTGTATAACCCTTCATCTCCTTATGGTTAGTCTTGAAACACCTTTCCTTTCTTTTCATATTCTTTTGAGCCTTCTTATAGATCTCATATCTTTTCATATTCTTTTGAGCCTTCTTATAGATCTCATAAACCCTTTGAGATGTCGTCTTTTGAGCAGTGATATTCTTAGGTTTTGGGTGAGGCCTGTTCTGTACGTGGGTTCGCAGCCGCAGTCCCTCTATCAGGTTAGAGTTTCTCATAACCGACAGAAGTGGTGCAAATTTGTTTGTTACGGCGGTTTCTATTTTAGCAGCAGAATGGTTACACCTCACAGGGATTAGGCGACCTTGCTTGCAGAGCCTAGCCTCCTTCTTTCTTAAGGCTTGTCGTTCCCGCTTTTTTGTCCTTTCAGGGCTTGAGAATACAGCTTGGTGAATCTTGTCCCCGTTAACAGTGAAGGATGATTCCTCCTCTTCTTCGTCGAACGTGCCCCCATCAGCAGCGACTAGCAGTTCTTCTTTTTTTGTGGCAGTCCTCTTTTCCTTCAGGGATGTCTTAATCTTGACGACTGGAGTGATATTCCCCTTACCCTTGATGTTCTCAGAGTCTGTAAGGGGTAGATAGATGAACTCGACGTCCTCTTTCGAAATAGAGCCAAATTGGACTCCATGCATGATGATTGATGCATCCTTAACAAAGATGTTCAGCTTCTTCGCCATTGCTGCGGAGAACAAGAGAAGTGTAAGAAGAAAGACGTGAAATTTTGTGTTACGTAACATAGATCTCGAAGATGAAAGGAGAAGCCAGGTCCCACCGGGCGTGCCAGAATTTGTGGGGTCAAAATTGTTACATTAGAAATGTAATATGACCATTTTCAAATTCACCTTAAATTAATAAGGTTTTTGTTAAATGGGTTCTGGCTTCCAATAAGCGCAAGCGCTCATTGTTAATTACCCCTAAAATTAGGGAACCTTTGATTAAGAGATCTACAATACGCAACAAAATAAGAGAGACAGAGTCAAATAATATTATTTATAAATTTAATTAAACATGATACATAGCATGATAAAAGAAAAGATCTTCCGTCAATATGGATAATTTGTGTCCGTCCAACTTTGGTCTTGTGACAGTGCATTGGGTAATACCCGGCCTCGGCAATACAACGTTATATTGAGGAGCTACGCCCCGATGGTAAACATCGACGTACGCACCTCCCAAACAATATTCCATTGTAATGCGTTAAGACATGTTTGATATTGGATTTGAAAGGTCATCCGACTTTGGCGGCGTGTTGGATTGCTCAAATTTGAAGGAAATTACTCGGCCTCGCGGTGTGTTGAGTAACTTGAATTTGGGAGTTATCCGACCTTGACGGCGTGGTGGATTGCTCAAATTTGAAGGAAGTTATTCGGCCTCACGGCGTGTTGAGTAACTTGAATTTGGGAGTTATCCGGCCTTGCGGTGTGTTGGATAATTTAGAAATTTATCCGGCCTTGCGGCGTGATGGGTAATTCAGAAATTTATCCGGCCTTGCGGCGTGATGGATAATTCGATTTGGAATCTATCGTGCCTTGCGGCGTGTTGGATAATTTAGAAATTTATCCGGCCTTACGGCGTGATGGATAATTTGATTTGGGATTTATCCTGCCTTGCGGCGTGTTGGATAATTTAGAAATTTATCCGGCTTTGCGGCGTGATGGATAATTTGATTTGGGATTTATCTTGCCTTGCGGCATGTTGGATTAATTTAGAAATTTATCCGGCCTTGCGGCGTGATGGATAATTTGATTTGGGATTTATCCTGCCTTGCGGCGTGATGGATAATTTAGTTTGGAAATTTACTTCGAGCCTAGAGAATGCAATGTTATATTGAGGAGTCACGCCCCGACGTTAAACGTCGACATACGCACCTCTCAAATAACATTTCGTCGCTTCGAATCAAGGCTCTAAGTATTAATGAATATTCAGTTGGTGTGTTGGTTGGGTGCAACTTATCAAAGAGAGCAACAATAGCCCTACTATCAGTAGATCAAGCTTAGTATTAAAATATTGGGCTATTGAGTTGAGATATATGAGATCAGATTAGATCCAAAGAAACGGATGGGGGTTGACTCCAATTTCACTAAATTAATCCAAGCTGAATTTTATGTAGAACTCGGTATGGTTCTCTACACAATTTCATTTGTTGTTTTCAATTTGCTGCAACACTTGCCTTCAGTGCGTTCAGCTTACTTTATCATGGCGAGGAAATAAGGAATCCCCTCAACTTTGGTGTGTTTACGACTTATCTCTTTATTGTTAGCCATTTTCTTTTCTTGTATTTCTTTGCTTCTTTCTTTTCATCTTGTCTACAAGAGCCTTCCCCTTTTTTAGTTTGCTAGCGTATTCTTCGAGGCCATGAAATGATCAAGTGTTCTCTCATATTCCGAAATCATAAACCTGCCAGGTAGGGAGACTAAAACATGATTAAGTTAGTTTCAGCATGCCTTCCTTGTTCTTTTCACCGGGCATGAATTTTTGAGTGATTCTCGGCAAAGTTTTTTTTTTTTTTTTTTTTAATATTGATAAATTGGCACTGTCGTTCCAGATTTTATATGAACCATCTGATCTAAAAGATGAGATCAGAAGCGTTGGAATGCCAAGATCTGGCCATTGGGAGAAATAGGGCATCTCCTCCCTTTTGCCTGTGGCGGAGGCAGACAGGGCTTGTCGTCGCTCGTCATCCGGCCCTCATTTGGCGAAGCTGCTTCAGGTGGAAGATCATCACACGAAGACAGAGTGATGGCTGGATTCTGGGATCAATTAGTGGCGAATCGCTAGAGAACGGACTCGAGTAGAGCAGCCTGGGCGAACAACAAGGGTCACTGGAGAACCTTTCGATTACGGCGATCCTACCATCAGGAAATCAGATACTTTGGTCTGTCAATGTGCAAGGAGGAGGATCCTTTGCTGGAATTTGATGCCGATCCAATGGTCGGATGTGGTCGACGGCGCAAAGTAAACGTCGAGGCTCCTCGGCAGGTTTCTTCTATCTTACATAGAGAGTTGAGACCTCCCTCTTCTTCTCTCATTTACTCCTTTCGCTTTCCCCTTTTTAACTTCTGGGTAGAAAGTCTCAAGACTCCTTTCGCTTTCCCCTTTTTAACTTCTGGGTAGAAAGTCTCAAGATAGAGCCATGGAGCTTTTACAGCCGTGAAGCCGGTTGATTTCTGGGCGAAGGATTTCGAGGCAGAGTCGTGAGACAAATTTCACAGAGGTGAAGCTTTTCTTTTCTTTGTTGAGAGACAGCATTTTTGTGGAGATGTGGAGGATGGGGGATCGACGGTGCCACCCTGTCTCCGGTGAAGCTGAGCTTCCGCCAATGACCCACAGCTAAATTGTCGGCTGACTTCCCTGCGATGTCAAGTTGCCAACGATTATGGGCTTCGAACGGAGCAATGTCATTGGAACAGAAGATGAATTTGGCGGCTGAAAGCGTGGAAGGTGGGCCTGGCGGCTATAGTGTAGTTGCAGACAGCAATAGCAGAGGAGGCTGTAATGGAGGAGAAAGCTATGATTCTTCCTTCGATCGGAGTCTCGATCGGCCCCCAAAGTTTCATCATTGTGTTACTTTAATCGGATTCGCATTTGTCGACTAGCTGAGATGCCATATTGTTTATTTTCAGTGACGGTCATAGGTCTCTATTTCCTTCCCGCCTAGATCGTGAAGATCAACCTAGGTGACTTGTTTCTTACACGTGTTTGGCTACGTGTATATTGTCATCACTATTGTTCTTCTCTTTTTTTTTTGACTTTGTATTCTTTTCCAGGCAATCTAAACTCGTCAACCTTAGAGGCCTCCTTTAATTATTTCATTGTCTCGCAGATATCTTCATCAGCTTTTTCCTCTGGATTCTTTAGATCACCCTTGTCACGTGTTTTTTTTATTCTTTTGTTTCAGTTCGAGCTGGGAACCAACCAGGGCTTCTGTATGCCCTCGCCACAACGCTTGAAGCAAAAGTTTTAATCTCGGCTGAAGACAAAACAAGGGGATTTCTTCTTTCGCACCGGAGTTGGATGCTCGATCTTGAGGGGGTTGAGAAGACAAAAGAAATGCGGAAGACTCAAGCAGGTACTTGTTTTTTTGTTCTCCACTGCGTATCTCCTCCGGCTTATGGACTCTTCTTTTTTTTTTGCTCTCTTTTTTGCACGATTTTATCACTTGATCTTCATGCTCCCCTCTCTCCTTTTCATGGTTTACCATCTCTCGGCATTTTAGTTGCTTTCTTTCTCCCCTCCTTTTTTATATCCGACGCCTTCTTTTTCTTTATCCTTCAGCATGTCTCGACATTTTTTTTTACACCGCACTTCTCATTAATTTTTTTTGCGCGACCGGTTTTTTATGTGATTTTGCCGCCTGACCCTTAAACACCTTCCTTCTCCCTACTCTTCGATCTCGCAGCCTCAGTCTCTCTTTTTTTTAACAGCATCTCCTCCATTTTAGCTGCACTTTCTCTTCATCTCCTCATCTCTTCTTCGGCGTTTTGTGATGCCACTGGTGCTTAGTGCACCTCAGGTCTAAATGCCACCGGTGCTTATTGCACCTCAGGCCTACATAAATAAAATGAGGGAACGGTGTGTGTGTGCGTCCATGGTGCTGCCATCCAGCACCTTGTGATGCCACCGGTGCTTAGTGCACCTCAGGCCTACTTGAACAAGATAAAAGGAACTTCCCTTTCTTACCTAGACGTTTTTTCTTGCAGCTCCCTGATGATCCTTTTTATCTCAGCGTCTTCTCTATTGCAGTGTGTTTTTTTTGTTGTCGACAGATCCTTATATAATCCCAGCTGACGAGCGCCCCTTTCTCCGTATTTCTCTTCACGCCTCTCTTATCTCTGTCAACCGCAGCGGGCCTTTTCCTCTTGTCCTTTCACCAGCCCCAACCGCCTCCGCTTTTGTCGGCCATTTACCCTTTTTCATTCCGATTTTTTAGCTGCTACGATCAGCACCCACCAGTCCAGCCGTTTCCCCCTTTGTCGTATCTTCGATTTCTGATTTTACATAGGATCATAATCAATTCTGACCCAGTCTCTTCCCCTCGCTTTGTTGGCGTAGAGTCTGGTGCTTCTTTTTGTCGTATGTTTGGCGTGTTTCAGTTTTTTCGCACTTCCTGAGTCAAAAATCAATTTTTTGACTCGATTACTCCATGTACCGCGGGCCAAAATGCCTGATGAATGATTCGCCTCTTTCTGATTTTTTTTTAGATTTGTCTTATCTACTTATTTGCTTATGTCTTTTTTGCTTTAGCCGCTCATGCATGTCAAAATAAATTTCGACTTCATCTTGTTTCGCATGACTCCATTGGCAGTCAAAATAAGTTTTGACTTAATTTGGTTATGCATGCATGCTCATTGATCTGGTATGTACATCCCATGGGGCCCAACATGAATTTTAAATAAGCTGCTCCATAGTTTTGTAAGACTTGTGTATAGACACCAGAACTCCATTACTTATTCAGTTTTTTTTTGCAATTTTTCCTCAAACATCTTTAGTACTACATTTTGAAGAATAACCCCTTCTTGCAGGGTACACTGAATTGAAGACAGCTTTCATTCGCAGGCAGGTTACGTGGATTGAAGACAAGAGAGGTAATCATTCTTTAAGCTGATCTCTAATTGTTGCTGTAGGAATAATACTCTTCTGGCAAAGTTGTCATGCATAGATTATCCAAAGTTGAAATTAAGTAAAATTCATCATTATGTAAGGCTCTACGCAATTAGCTAACTGGTCAACCACTTCTCCAGATTGTAGCCTGTCAAATTTTCTTGACGGGATTCCACGTAGTGCTCTATGTAGGGAACAAATGCTAGATCTTGCATCATTATGATAAATTTTCATTTTTTGTCTCTCGCAGAAATCTCAGGCTGATGAGTTGGTTCGGTTCTTCAGACGAAAGATTGTCCAAGCAGTAGAGATGGCAAGCGTTGCTTCCAGCCTTGGTACTACGTCATTATATTTTCGGCATGAAAAGGAACATTTAAGTGGCTTCATCATGTAAAGAATATAGGTTCAACAGTTGGTGATTCGATTCCTCAATTGTGCAATTTTGCTCGGGGGAAAATATTTGGAAAAGAAGGCATGAAAAAGTTGTTCCCATGTGGTAATCGATCCAGTTGGTAAGGAATGTAACCAAGCTCGCGCCCTATCCTTAAGTGAGAATAGAAAAAGTCAAAGTCTTAGAGCATTAGTGGTCACACCATTCATTTTAAGAGTATCACAGTATTCAAGGAAAACAGATAGATGCATATTTGGATCCTCAGCTAGGGATCCACCAAATTGATTTTGTTGCACCATCGATAGAAGAGATGATTTTATCTCAAAATTATTTGCTTCTATCAGTGGGCGTGTAATACTAGAGCGAAGTCCTTGAACATGCAGTGTTGCAAAGTCTCAAAGTGACTTGTTAGCATCCATGTTTTATTTCCACGAAATCTTTTCGGGTTGGAGTTTCTAAAGTTTTCTACAATGTCGGAACGTTCTTTCAATTTCTGAGTCAAGTGGTATTAGATGTTCCAGTTGTGGAGATCTGCGCTAAAATCTAACAAGGCAAGTGGTTCATTAGTTCAAGAAAAGTTTATACTGAAATAAATAAGAGAGGATAAATATTCTAAAGTAAAAAATGAAACTAAAAAGCATCTAGTCTAGTAACTTCTCCATCTTGTCAATATTGCCGAAATTAGTCCCCGACGATGGCGTCAAAAAACTTGATAGGGGTCTCGCAAGTGAACGGGGCTATCGAAGTAGTAAAATATCAATCCCATAGGGACTAATGGGGAACCACCGACTGATCTCAAGTTCACTAGCAAGACAGTGTCGAAATTGGTGAGATTAAATGGCTAAGCTAATTATGCAGACAGAAATGTTAACAGTAGGAGTTGTATGAGAGGAAATTGGATGAAAAGTAAATCAAGATATGAGTTCACCACTTTGACATTTTATGACGGAATAACCAAACTCCTAAACTATCCTCCTATCTAGCTCAAGGGAATTCGTACTAAAGGTACAGGTTGCCCCCTCTCGGGGCACAACCTGATGTTCACTTGGAGCAACCTCCTACGCTTGTGGCTTGCTACTCCAAGATAAACCCATTGCACACTTGATGAATATAACTCCCTCCAATAAACCTCCCTTACTCTCGTGACTCAGATTATTGGTTTAACCCAAATGGTTTCGATGCGTCAGATAGCCTCTCGGATTACCCCTCACATCTAAAATCAAGCATCCTCTCTCGGCGTAATGTAGACAATGCACGCAATAAGGTTAAATAAACTTAGAAAGGATTCAACATTTTTAGAGCATGATCATTCCATACATAAAACTATCAGAGGGCTTACCCAGATCCTGATTAAGGTCTTAAGCTACAATATCCATGATCATTACACAAACACATGTCAAGGCAAGTTTATACATCTCAAGTCTTTGTCTAAATGCCTAGAAAAATTAGATTAAGGAATCCCCAAACTAGATCTTGGTGTTGAGATGATCAACCGAGGGTCCTTGGAAGCTTTTCTTCTTCTTTCAGGCACTGTGAAAATGTCTTCAACCTTCCCTTATGCAAATTTTCTTCCAGGCATTCCCTTTCTTCTTGATTTCTTCCTCTCATTCCCAAATCTCCAGCCGATCCCCTCTCTAAGGCTTTATCCTCCCTTATATCCCTGTTCCTCTATCCACTAGACATTCCTTTGTCACCTGAAAGATCTGATTATTACCCAATAGATGTTGTCGCCGCTTCTTCCCCAGGTTTTGCAGAAAGTCCATGCTTCCTCTTCACACAACCTCCATCATCATTGCAAATCTCACTCCAAAACTCCTAACTGGGGTTTCTGATTGGGGGGGGGGGGAGAAGTTACCAGACTACCCTCCTTCTTTCCCTTTGATTAGGTAAAGAAAACCATGGTTAAAACCTTTGTTTCGAAATAGGCGGGTCCGCAATCATGGGCATGATTCTAGTCATGGCCCGCTCCAGACTGCTCAGTTTCAACTTCTAGGTGCGGAAGCAAATTATGGTCATCATCCTGATCATGACCTGGTCATGATTCTCAATAGAGGGCCCAAACATCCTGAAAGTCTCTAGTTAGATTCTCCTTGATGCTGGTAGAGCTCCTTTAATCTTCAAATCCTAAAATCTACCCGTTTAGTAATCACTTTGACCTGAAAACATGAAAATGCCAACATAGGTGTAGATTTCATAGATATAATGAAAATAAGACAATTATAGAGTGTAAATCATGGAATGAGAATGATTTCATCAGAAAAATCACATATAAAATATTATACAAATATGTGACAATAGTTGCCTACGGGCAACCCTTTCTCTCTGGCCGTTCTCGCCTATGCACGAGAAGAATGAGGCCGCGGGTTTCTTCATCACTTGCGTGTGACGTCGCCAGCGGAGCGTCATCCGGCCTCTTCGCCAGCGTGTGAGTGAGGCATCAGCCGAGTCCTCTCCGTCGTTGGCGTGCGACGCTGTGTGGATAATATATAATAATAAATGGGTTATACCGCTAAATTAATGTATTTGCTACGTTATTATTTTAAAAAGCACTTATTCTAAATTAATGTATATAACAATTAAAATTAACTAAATAATATATAATAATAAATGGTTATACAGCTAACAAAATGTAATTAAAATAGTAGATACTGGAAAGATCAGATCAAACTGTATCAATTAAATTATTTTGGGAAATAACAAATAATTAGTAATTAGAAATTAGATCAAACTAACTAAAGTAAGTGAATAATAATTACATTAGTGAACAGATTAAAATAATCCAACTAATATTTTTAAGCAAAATATTAAAGCTTCTTTGGACGGAAACTGAAAGTAAAGAATAGAAAACACATTGAATTGAATCTAGTATATTCAATATGTTTTTTATTAAATTCAATGTGTTTTCATTTTTTTCCTCTTAATTTTTGGTCTAAAGAAACATGGTAAGTGGTTAAAGTGAAGAGGTTGGAATTCGGGCAATAGGTAGAGTCAAAGAGTGGGTTTGCAATTCTTGACTCTCAAAATTGATCCCACTGGCAAATCTTAGAGATACCTAACCCTCTATTTACTCTATCCTTTAATTAAAAAATATAAAATAGGTAAAAAAATATTTATCTAATTAAATGAAAAATAATATTGAATTAATATGATATTTTGCTGTCTACCAATGATAGTGATTCAATAAATTGACTTTCTTCAGTGTAGGTAGGTGCAAACATCTAGTGGCTTGCAGAAATCTCAAACATAAAACCTTATGCGGCTTATAGAATCGAGCACTGTGAATAATATCTTCATTGCAACTCATGGTCTTTTCCTTCAAAACCTAATCACAATAAATTGAGAAGCCTCTTCATAATAAATTGCTTGATTTAGAAATAAATCCAAAAGGCTGCTTAAGGATTGACCTCTTGAGAGTTTTCTCTCTTTTAAGCTATCTCCCTCCCGATGGCTGACTTTTGAGAATCATTTATATCCTGATTATTGGAAGGGAAAGATGAAGATATACTTTTTCTCTTGTTTACTAGGACGGATAAATCGGATGGATAGGATGAAGAAAGGAAAAAGTGCTAAGTTTTTTTTCGATTTGTAATCTGCCCGATAGTACTTTCCTGCCGCTCCGAAATGCCGCCTCGTCCACTGCTCTTCTCACTCGCTACTGCCATTGCCTTGCCGACTCTCCTCTCTCACTCACCGTCACCACTGTTCGTCCTCTCAATTTTCCGTCCAAGAACACAACTTTAATTCCGAAATGCCGCCTCGTCCACTGCTCGTCTCACTCGATGGTGGTGCTTTCGAGCTAACTTTTAGAGGAAGTTTTCCCGTAATTTTTTTGTTACCGTACATGATCCTTGCACACTGATATCATCAAATAGGTTACCTTTGCACGCATTAAATGACCACAAATTCATCATACAACATTCAAACAACAACCCAATTTGTTATTTACTTTCATTTTTGAATCTTCAATTTCAGTAAGATGAAGCTTGAATTGTGAAAACTACTGTTTCCATCCGTCTTATGGCGAACTACTTTTCAGATAAAAGGGGGCTAGAACACAGTGGTCAAGCAAGAAAAAGATGAACCGAAAGAATCATTTCACCATCATCCACACAATTACTAGACGAAGTTAGATGCCAACGAATGCTCGACTAAGTGATTGCCAATATTCCTTTGACTGGCGAATCCGCTCCAGGCGTTCACATTGTTCTCGCTTCTTATAGTACTCGGGGCAACTGTTGGAAAAGTGAAATGGGCAAAGATTTAGATTCTTGGTTGTTCAATAGCATAGGTAAACTGTAAAGCATTCAGATGACAATTGCCTTTTTCTTAAGAGGATCTTCAACTCTTGTAGGTGGACGGCACCTGGATATACTCCTTCCTGAAATTCCACATAAAACTTGGATTGATATCAATCATTCTTATTGTTGCTTGTTGCCAGGCAAGAAGGTAGTCAGCATATATCAATTGAATTTAGGAAACAGATATGATCAGTGTACCAGTCGACACAAGGGACATTTTGCTGTACTACTTGCAGACTTCAGACCTTCAACTATTGTCACAGATGCTGCAGAACAGCAACACATGTAGCAAAACAGATGACCACAAGAGAGAGCAACAGGATCAAAGACAATCTCCTGTAAAATGAAAAGATTTATTATAACATGACAGCTTATATGAGTTGAAACTGCTAATGACGAATGACTCCTTAATCTATATCAAAAAAACACGAGGAATTTTCTAAGCATTACTAAGTTTTTGTTTGCCAAAGAAAACGAAAAAAGAAAACACTAACCAAACAGATGGAACAAGTTAACTCAGTTTCTATCTTCATTGAATCAAAGAGATCACAGCAGAGTGTAGGCTTGCCATCATCATCAAATTTGATGGAGCAGTCATCAAATACCTCAACAAGAGCTTTCTTGCTGGTATTTCCTTCTCTCATGTTGATGTGGAAGGCCAATAGCTCACATAGCCACGGAGATTGGAGGATCTCAATGTGCATAGTGAGGGCTTTGGATCTGAATGCCTGGCCTTGATTTGAGTAATGAATCTGTTCTAGCAATATTATCTGAATCAGTGAAAAAAATGGTGCTGAGGATAATCAGCAGCCAGTTTAAATTCGAACTCGCATACCTTGTCGTATTTCTTTAATATTTTTCTCATGGCAATGGAGTTTATGATAGCGTATGCGACTAAGTGCTTCCCTTCTTGTATCAAAGCTCCATGCTTCCTTGGAGTCTTACCTTTCAACCATGTGATGTACTTGCGATAGCCTGATGCCAAGTGCAGTTGAAGTAACTTTTGAGCTTGTCGATTAAAGCAACCAACAACAGCTGACATCTCCTTGAGCAGGGAAGGAAAGAAAGTGCCATCACAAACTACACGCGAAACAACAACAACAAATTTGTGGATCAAGCAACTGGAGATCAAGTATCGCGCTGCCCAGTATGTTAAAAAAAAAAAATGGAAATGATCACGGTAAGAAAATGAAGAACGGACAAATAGTCTCTAAATCACACACAAAAACCCAAGGAAGAACAGAGAAGAAACTAATTACATTGACAAGAAGAAGAAAATCAACATCAATCAAAGAAACAAATCAGATCAATGGGAATCGATTCATAGTTTTCAACAAATACCAGAACAATTTCTAGGGCATTGGGGCTCCGCGGCATTTTGCAGCTGATGCTGAGGGCGGAAATCTCTCCTGCATCTCTTCAGGGTCTTCTTCAGCATCTTCAATCCTAGGGCTGGCAGCTTCTTCTCGTTCCTCTCCTTCATGTACTCCTCGTATCTCTTGCAGAACTTCATCGTTCCCTTCCTCGCGATTTATACTCTGCCCGGAAACCATGAACAGATTACTGCGAAGGATCATCAAGAACACTAAATTATCCATACAAAAGTCAGCGACGGGATCCGCCACCTTGGAGATAAATAGAAACTGGACGGTGACAAAATCTATCTACTGGCACTGCATTATGCAGGCATGCCCACATTACTATTATTATAATTATTAGATTTATTTCTTGGTTTCTTGTTCCTCTCGATTGAGTCTAATGCCGAGAGATAAGCAAGAAAAACAAGAGCGGAAGACGCGCGCGCATCACCACTGCACTGAAAACCGATGTATAATTGATTGACCAAGTCGTGAGCAGGAATTTTGGAAATTCCTAAATTCTAGGAAGGGAAAGAGCCCCTTACGATCCTTGGATGAGGATGACAGCTCCGATAATAAGTTAGGCTATCAAAACGAGCAAAAAGAAATTATTTTCAATCTTGGTTTGGATAGAAAGCCTTCATGTGAATTGTATGAAGAGCCCTAATTTGGTGAAAAATAATTCTATAAAAATGATTAAATCAGCCAAAAGAATGATTGATCACATTCATGCTGATCTCAAAACTCTCAAAGTGAAACCAAAGAAATCAGAGTGCCATATACTCTTTCCACCATATTACTGATTCCTCGGAGTACAGTTCCATGCATGATTGAAACTCGCTTATTTGTACGAAAAGCGTACGAAATTAACACCAAGAGAAAAAGGAAAATATTGCAGAATAATTATAGTAGCTGAGGGTGAAATTCCTCAGCAGCCAATTCGAATTCGTTCATCTTCAGCTTGGCGAGGAATTTGGAGTACCAACGTGCAGAGAGCTTGGGTTTTCTTTCACGCTCTTGATCTTCAAAGTTGACATAGAACAGTCCACAGCGCGATTGATACCCTCCCAAAAACTCAAACACATCCATGAATGACCAAACGAAGAATCCTTTCACATTTGCCCCATTCCTACAGAACAAGACGACAATTCTTAGTTTACAAGGCAAGATTGTTTAACTTGTGTAGACATATGTCACACATTGTAACTATTAATTTACCTAACAGGATCCAGAGTGCTTGCGATATGAGCGCTCAAGAAATCAACCCTACGAGTGTCGTTAAATTGATCATCCTCGCTCTTAAAACTCCATATCCTGATAAGCAAATATTGGCAGACTTGGTGCTTATACCCCTCTTAACAAATGAACAGTTCTGTGGATTTGGACTTGCTGAGCTTACCATTTTCTTCAATAAAAACAGGAGGATTTTCATAAGCATCCCTTAGGTACTCCAACAAATATTGCAGCCCAGGTGGATCGACAAGGGGCGGTACGTTGGGGTTGTACTGATAAACATCCATTTAGTCCAGCTAGCTAGCCCTTTCCAATTCAATCTGATCATGATGAGCAAATTAAAGCAGCAAGAGAAGTATGTTGACTCTTACCTGCCCACTGGGTGTATCATTCTTTGAGTCTGCATTAATGGAGTGGTGAGTGCTATTGATTACATCTCCAAAATAACAAATTAACCAAGAAATTTGGAAAACTCACTCAGTATCAAGATAGAAGTATCTGCATTGTAGTCGCGAAGATTCAACTTGGAGGCGTTGACATTGTCCTTGACATAGACTGAAGTATAGTGATTTAGACCAATGTAGTCGAATGAACCCTTCAATTTGTTGAGACTGGTACTTGCTGAAGGAAGGCAGCCTTGAACCAGCATTCTTCTTCATGACTCGAGGGTAGTCTCCAAACACCAGTGGGTTTAGAAGCCTACATTTTTGCTATGCTTTTTGTGATTAAACTTTTTAAAAAATCCAAAATCTATAATATATGGATCAAAAGCATGTGCTGGTCGGATGGGAGTTTGCTAGATTTCAAACTAGTTTATTCAATTCGAAGAGAAAGACTCCATACCAACCCATGTTGAAATCTAATAGCCTTTGTTGTGCTCTGATATCTTCAACAGAGTTTGATAATGGATAGCACCAATAAGTGAACAGATTCAAGCCTATCTGCCCTTTTTGCACAGCCTGTGGTCGATCATCTATTATGGCTCAGGTTGGATCACACATAATCAATGTGTTGAGATTAATTGGACAAAAAAGAGTTGATGGCTAATCACCTGGTATTTCTTCCTGTATAGTTTGACCGCTGAAGCATGGGCTAACAACAAGTTGTGAACTGCAATATATGGCTCCGTAGTTGAATTGCCAAGAGTACAATTGATATTGCCAAATGGAGGAGAACACCTATTTGGGGGCCAAATTCCATTGTCATAGCCAGCAATGCCAATGATATTAGGTTCAGCAATCGTAGTCCACCGAGAAACTCTGTCGCCAAATTCTTTGAAGCAAACATTTGCATACGCTGTGAAATCATCCCTGAATCATACATTACAGTTGGTTAAATTTCAAGTGTTCATGCCAATGAGTGAAAAGGCCATCGGCGTCGTCTTACACAATTTTGGGGTTCAGCCATCCTGCATACTCATCTTCAAGAATCTGGGGAAGATCAAGGTGGTATATTGTAACATGTGGCTGGATTCCTAACACACAAGTAAAACATATTCAACAACAACATGATTAGTATTCATTCATGTATCCTAATGGAGTATTAGGAAAGATAAACCAAAATTTTGAAGCTCATGAATGAGATTGTTGTAAAACTGCAGGCCTTTTGGGTTATTAACAGTTCCTCTTCCATCTGTAGAGAAAGTGAAAGTAATATCACATTACAATAATGTTCTTGTTCTTCATGCTTTCATTTAATCTGAAAATTACACAAAACATACTAGGGAGAAGCCTTGACCAAGAGATGGAGAATCTGTAGGAATCCAATCCTGTATCAGCCATCAACTTCACCTCTTCCTGACATTTTTTTGCATTTGTTAAAAAGTGTATCGTATGTTTGGATGTCATAAATTTATCTTTCGAAAAAAAATCATTGGAGCAATGTTTTCTTGTTACAGATTGAGATGCAAGCGAAGTACCTTATATTTGTGATACCCATCAGCAGCTACATCTCCTGTACTCTCGTCTTCCATCCTTCCTGAACATTAAATGCGTCATTTTTCTTATCACAAATGATTAAAAAGTTAAACTGAGTTCCCTTCAGTAGAATTTAAAATTGACCAAATGAAGACCACTTTATATCGGATGTTCATAGTTTATTTTACTGGAAAAAGAAGAAGAAAAAAGGAAACAAACCATAACCCTATGATTTTTTTCTTGAAATGAAGAAGAAGTGTGCTCACCTGCATGGGTAAAAGTATCCCAGATACTCGGAGTCCTCCCATCCTCGGCCACTGCCCCTTCCACTTATTCACAGGCACAAACAATCGTTTCTTCTCTCTTTCTGTAGGTTTATTATCAAGAGTGATGCAGATGTGAAGTAATATAACCTGATAGGCCGAAGTTCCAGCTCCAAAGATGAAGCCAGGCGGAAAGTCATCCCTGCTGACACTACTGTCATTCTCTGCTGCCACTGCTTCAACTGAGCACAGCAAAAGTGATGCTGCTGTTACAAGCATCGTTCTGACCAAGAACGGGCACCTCCCTCCTCTCATCTCCTCTTCTACTTCGATTGGAGGAGCAAGTAACAAAACCAAACCAAACTATCTGATGTAAGCATACATAAATTCATTCTATCTGATCAAATCGATTTCAGAATTTCAGGCTTAAATTTAGTGTGGTCTCAATTTGAGATGAGAAAAAAAAAATCTTCAACTTGATAAAATCCGAGATAGACGACCCTACCTAAGAGAATCTTCACCAAAAAAAATCTACAATTCTGGCCCCCTTTATAACTAGTGTAATAATAACCGTAGGCTCAAAAAAATTCTACAATTCTTGTAAGATTGGATTTTTCGTGACCCTTGGAATAAAAAAAACCAAGGGATGAAGAGGAGAAAGAGTAAGCGCTTATAAAAAACAACAACAACAAAAGGTCACGGCAAAGTGTACCGAATCAGAGAAGCAAGCAAAATCACTTTGATTCCCAGATTCCCCAAATTTGCTACGAGTAAAAGAGAAAGAAAATTTGATCAGCTGCTGCACTGCAAGCGATCAACAAGAAGACTTGAGAGCAGATTGAAATCGCAGCAATAAAAAACGGAGAAAGAACATAAGAAAATAAATGCTGATAAAAAAAAGGGGTCATGGCAAAAGAACCAAAAATTGAAGTGTTTACGAAGGGAGAAAAATAAAACACAGAAGCAATTAAGCTGGACACGCTGCTTGAGCACGGAAGAAATTCTAATCACGGCCTTGAGTGCCCTGATCGCCAGGTTTAACATAAATTTTAATCCGACTCACTATCAGACTCCTGTGTTTATTGGATTCGGATCCAAGTAAAATAAATCCAACCCTGCTGGATTCGGTAAAACATCTCGAGTCGATTCTGCTTCTTGGATTACAATTATCCACCGCCAGTCTCCGGGGACTTCGTCGTCGGCGTCGTTGTTCCTAGAAATGGCCACATCGCCGGCGTCTTCATCAGGAAGTTGGAAAGGGCAACTCCAATGTGATCTCAAACAGGTTCGATGGCTGCTCCAGCGTGAGCACGTTTAGGTCCGAGGGCCGCTCCAAACCCAAGCAGGGGGAGAAGAGGGGAGGGGCGAACACGAGGAGGAGAGATGGGGAGTGGGTCGCGGACACGGGGAGTAGGCAGCTCCGCCACCAGAGGAAAGGGGAAGGCAAGGGGCGACGCGGGGGACCTCGGCGTTCGAAGGGAGGCAGCAAGGCAGAGGGGAGATGTCACGCCCCGGCGGAAGCCGGCTATTTCTAGCTCAGGGTTCCCCAGGAAATAACAATATTGATAGAAACCAGAGAATTACAATAATCACATAACCTTTATTTAATAAACAATCCAAATTTAACTTCAACGGCTTTATGACACAATATCTGAATACAACTACCCAAATTATCAACTGAATAAAATACAAAAGATAACTATCTCAACTCGGGCTGGTATCTGCTATCTACTCTATCCCTCCCAGAAGCTAACTCTGTACCTGGAAGAGAAACAAAGGGAGTTAGCAGAAATGCTAAGTAAGAATCAACAAACATTGTGAGGAAATCAAATAACAGGATAACACAATAACTGAAACAATGATATACAAATAATATAGGAATGTCGTGCAAATCATCAAGCTGGCCAACAGATCTCAATCAAGAGCCGCACTCATTTTCAGAGTGTTTCCACTGTTGCTCATGCAATGGAACGACTGTCCTAAACAGCCCAGTGAATGTTGCGTCCAACATCTGACATCCGTAGTATTGTCCGAGGACAACTGGCGGTGCCCTAACCGGTAACTCAGATAGTCTGATATAATCAGAACTATAACTCAGATAAACAGGCCACTGGAGAATAAATCATCCAGGTCAGAGGTCAATATAAATCACGACTTTGTCATCACAGATTTACAACGGTTCCATACATTTCAATATCTCAGATACACAATTGTTCAACCAGGCTCATAAGCCAATATATCAGGTATCTCAAAACAGATTTGTTAACCATTTATACAGAAGCAGAATATGACCAATTAAATAAGATAAATTGAGGTCAACAGGAATTCAGAAACAACTCAAGCAGATGAAGCAATTAGATATCAGTGTCAGTTAATTCTATCATATATGCATCATATATCTAATCAAAGGAATAAGTGACAAATCTTATAAGTTCTTGACACTGTGACAAAAGGAGTAGGGTAAGATTCCTACCTCAAACGATGTTATCTCTGAGTCCTTTTGAAAAGCCAATAATTGTTTATCACACGATGCAGGCTGATTATTGGATTAACCACTCTGTAACATGAATTTGTACATGAACTCTATCATTAAACATTCTAATTTGAAAACCAAAACTACCAACATGTATAACATAACCCTAAACCTAGAGAACCAGTCTCAGATCATATGAACCGAACCTAAAACCCACTGAACCGGACAGAATTGCACTGAACCGATCAAATTCACCCTGAACCAAGTTAAACCGAGAATTCTAACTTCAATTACACAAAATATAAACCTCATCTAAAGCTATACAGATCACCATTAGATAGGAAATTTAATTCTCTTTCCAACGACTACCTGAACCGGCCCGGATTCGACCGAATAGGGGTCGAACCGGTCGAAATTCAATAACTGACCCAAACTGGAATTGAACCGCTCGGTCCGGTTCAAATCAATTTCAAAACAGCCGATGGTTTATTTCAAATTAAACCGAACCCAAAACTTAAATAAAAAACTCGAACCGGCCGCCGCCGCGCCGCCCGACCTCCGCCGTGCAAGGCCGCCGGACTTTCGTCCGCAGCTTACTCCGGCGAGCTCCCGAGGGCGCGTCGAAGGGCCGTTCGCTGCCAAACTTCGCCAGAACACTTCTGACGACGAGGCGAGGATCCACGACCAGCAACGGCGAGCTTTCGACCCACGGTCGAAGCATCCGAAGCGACAGCAGGTATCGACGGTGGCGCCGCCGCCGTCGATACACAAAACATACCCAAACCCAAACAGAACTTCACTAAAACTTTACAGAAGTCAACATACCTTGCTACGACGATGTATCGTAGCCCAGAACACAGAGATCGCCGTAGATGAAGGCGCTGGATGTCTGGAACACGAGGCGGCGCCGCTCGAACTCCGGCGACGAGTTTGAGCGCGATTTCTCCTTCCTGGCGGCGCGTCGAGGGGTGACGATGTTCCAGGGTTCGAATCTTATCGACGAGAGAAGAAGCCCCATTATATAGAGGCAAGACGCGTTCCATACGGCGAGAACGCGGCGGCGACGAAATCACCGAGATCCGCGGGGAAGACGACGAGTTGACTCGGCCCCAGAATTCAAATTTAAAGCTTAATCAAAACGATCGAATCCGATATTATATTAGAAAAGCAATTTGGCTCGGTGGTTAGGCGGCGACGATAACTTACGCGCGACGCGGGTTTGATTCCCCGCGAGCGCAAAATAAAGTTTTGATTAAAACTTTATTTTTAACCCTTTTTAAAATTCCGAAAGAATTTTCTAAAAATCATAAAAATTCCAAAATAACTTTCTGATTTTCAAAAAAATTAAATTATTAAAATTTAGGTTATAACATTATCCACCCCTTAAAAAGAATTTGGTCCTCCAAATTCAGAGTACACAAAAATAATAGCATAACTATGAAAACTAAGAATTACACTAAGTCCGGTGTCTCCTCTTGAGTTTCCTGTTGAGTCTGCTGAGTTACTGCATACCATGTAAATTGTCACGCCCCGGCGGAAGCCGGCTATTTCTAGCTCAGGGTTCCCCAGGGAGTAACAATATTGATAGGAACCAGAGAACTACAATAATCACATAACCTTTATTTAATAAACAATCCAAATTTAACTTCAACGGCTTTATAACACAATATCTGAATACAACTACCCAAATTATCAACTGAATAAAATACAAAAGATAACTATCTCAACTCGGGCTGGTATCTGCTATCTACTCTATCCCTCCCAGAAGCTAACTCTATACCTGGAAGAGAAACAAAGGGAGTTAGCATAAATGCTAAGTAAGAATCAACAAACATGGTGAGGGAATCAAATAACAGGATAACACAATAACTGAAACAATGATATACAAATAATATAGGAATGTCGTGCAAATCATCAAGCTGGCCAACAGATCTCAATCAAGAGCCGCACTCATTTTCAGAGTGTTTCCACTGTTGCTCATGCAATGGAACGACTGTCCTAAACAGCCCGGTGAATGTTGCGTCCAACATCTGACATCCGTAGTATTGTCCGAGGACAACTGGCGGTGCCCTAACCGGTAACTCAGATAGTCTGATATAATCAGAACTATAACTCAGATAAACAGGCCACTAGAGAATAAATCATCCAGGTCAGACGTCAATATAAATCACGACTTTATCATCACAGATTTACAACGGTTCCATACATTTCAATATCTCAGATACACAATTGTTCAACCAGGCTCATAAGCCAATATATCAGGTATCTCAAAATAGATTTGTTAACCATTTATACAGAAGCAGAATATGACCAATTAAATAAGATAAATTGAGGTCAACAGGAATTCAGAAACAACTCAAGCAGATGAAGCAATTAGATATCAGTGTCAGTCAATTCTATCATATATGCATCATATATCTAATCAAAGGAATAAGTGACAAATCTTATAAGTTCTTGACACTGTGACAAAAGGAGTAGGGTAAGATTCCTACCTCAAACGATGTTATCTCTGAGTCCTTTTGAAAAGCCAATAATTGTTTATCACACGATGCAGGCTGATTATTAGATTAACCACTCTGTAACATGAATTTGTACATGAACTCTATCATTAAACATTCTAATTTGAAAACCAAAACTACCAACATGTATAACATAATCCTAAACCTAGAGAACCAGTCTCAGATCATATGAACCGAACCTAAAACCCACTGAACCGGACAGAATTGCACTGAACCGATCAAATTCACCCTGAACCAAGTTAAACCGAGACTTCTAACTTCAATTACACAAAATATAAACCTCATCTAAAGCTATACAGATCACCATTAGATAGGAAATTTAATTCTCTTTCCAACGACTACCTGAACCGGCCCGGATTCGACCGAATAGGGGTCGAACCGGTCGAAATTCAATAACTGACCCAAACTGGAATTGAACCGCTCGGTCCGGTTCAAATCAATTTCAAAACAGCCGATGGTTTATTTCAAATTAAACCGAACCCAAAACTTAAATAAAATACTCGAACCGTCCGCCGCCGCGCCGCCCGACCTCCGCCGTGCGAGGCCGCCGGACTTTCGTCCGCAGCTTACTCCAGCGAGCTCCCGAGGGCGCGTCGAAGGGCCGTTCGCTGCCAAACTTCGCCAGAACACTTCTGACGACGAGGCGATGATCCACGACCAGCTACGGCGAGCTTTCGACCCACGGTCGAAGCATCCGAAGCGACAGCAGGTATCGACGGTGGCGCCGCCGCCGTCGATACACAAAACATACCCAAACCCAAACAGAACTTCACTAAAACTTTACAGAAGTCTACATACCTTGCTACGACGATGTATCGTAGCCTAGAACACAGAGATCGCCGTCGATGAAGGCGCTGGATGTCTGGAACACGAGGCGGCGCCGCTCGAACTCCGGCGACGAGTTTGAGCGCGATTTCTCCTTCCTGGCGGCGCGTCGAGGGGTGAAGATGTTCCAGGGTTCGAATCTTATCGACGAGAGAAGAAGCCCCACTATATAGAGGCAAGACGCGTTCCATACGGCGAGAACGCGGCGGCGACGAAATCGCCGAGATCCGCGGGGAAGACGACGAGTTGACTCGGCCCCAGAATTCAAATTTAAAGCTTAATCAAAATGATCGAATCCGATATTATATTAGAAAAGCAATTTGGCTCGGTGGTTAGGCGGCGACGATAACTTACGCGCGACGCGGGTTCGATTCCCCGCGAGCGCAAAATAAAGTTTTTATTAAAACTTTATTTTTAACCCTTTTTAAAATTCCGAAAAAATTTTCTAAAAATCATAAAAATTCCAAAATAACTTTCTGAATTTCAAAAAAATTAAATTATTAAAATTTAGGTTATAACATTATCCACCCCTTAAAAAGAATTTGGTCCTCCAAATTCAGAGTACACAAAAATAATAGCATAACTATGAAAACTAAGAATTACACTAAGTCCGGTGTCTCCTCTTGAGTTTCCTGTTGAGTCTGCTGAGTTACTGCATACCATTTAAATTGTCACGCCCCGGCGGAAGCCGGCTATTTCTAGCTCAGGGTTCCCCAGGGAGTAACAATATTGATAGGAACCAGAGAACTACAATAATCACATAACCTTTATTTAATAAACAATCCAAATTTAACTTCAACGGCTTTATAACACAATATCTGAATACAACTACCCAAATTATCAACTGAATAAAATACAAAAGACAACTATCTCAACTCGGGCTGGTATCTGCTATCTACTCTATCCCTCCCAGAAGCTAACTCTGTACCTGGAAGAGAAACAAAGGGAGTTAGCAGAAATGCTAAGTAAGAATCAACAAACATGGTGAGGGAATCAAATAACAGGATAACACAATAACTGAAACAATGATATATAAATAATATAGGAATGTCGTGCAAATCATCAAGCTGGCCAACAGATCTCAATCAAGAGCCGCACTCATTTTCAGAGTGTTTCCACTGTTGCTCATGCAATGGAACGACTGTCCTAAACAGCCCGGTGAATGTTGCGTCCAACATCTGACATCCGTAGTATTGTCCGAGGACAACTGGCGGTGCCCTAACCGGTAACTCAGATAGTCTGATATAATCAGAACTATAACTCAGATAAACAGGCCACTGGAGAATAAATCATCCAGGTCAGAGGTCAATATAAATCACGACTTTGTCATCACAGATTTACAACAGTTCCATACATTTCAATATCTCAGATACACAATTGTTCAACCAGGCTCATAAGCCAATATATCAGGTATCTCAAAACAGATTTGTTAACCATTTATACAGAAGCGGAATATGACCAATTAAATAAGATAAATTGAGGTCAACAGGAATTCAGAAACAACTCAAGCAGATGAAGCAATTAGATATCAGTGTCAGTCAATTCTATCATATATGCATCATATATCTAATCAAAGGAATAAGTGACAAATCTTATAAGTTCTTGACACTGTGACAAAAGGAGTAGGGTAAGATTCCTACCTCAAACGATGTTATCTCTGAGTCCTTTTGAAAAGCCAATAATTGTTTATCACACGATGCATGCTGATTATTGGATTAACCACTCTGTAACATGAATTTGTACATGAACTCTATCATTAAACATTCTAATTTGAAAACCAAAACTACCAACATGTATAACATAATCCTAAACCTAGAGAACCAGTCTCAGATCATATGAACCGAACCTAAAACCCACTGAACCGGACAGAATTGCACTGAACCGATCAAATTCACCCTGAACCAAGTTAAACCGAGACTTCTAACTTCAATTACACAAAATATAAACCTCATCTAAAGCTATACAGATCACCATTAGATAGGAAATTTAATTCTCTTTCCAACGACTACCTGAACCGGCCCGGATTCGACCGAATAGGGGTCGAACCGGTCGAAATTCAATAACTGACCCAAACTGGAATTGAACCGCTCGGTCCGGTTCAAATCAATTTCAAAACAGCCGATGGTTTATTTCAAATTAAACCGAACCCAAAACTTAAATAATAAACTCGAACCGGCCGCCGCCGCGCCGCCCGACCTCCGCCGTGCAAGGCCGCCGGACTTTCGTCCGCAGCTTACACCGGCGAGCTCCCGAGGGTGCGTCGAAGGGCCGTTCGCTGCCAAACTTCGCCAGAACACTTCTGACGACGAGGCGATGATCCACGACCAGCTACGGCGAGCTTTCGACCCACGGTCGAAGCATCCGAAGCGACAGTAGGTATCGACGGTGGCGCCGCTGCCGTCGATAGACAAAACATACCCAAACCCAAACAGAACTTCACTAAAACTTTACAGAAGTCTACATACCTTGCTACGACGATGTATCGTAGCCTAGAACACAGAGATCGTCGTCGATGAAGGCGCTGGATGTCTAGAACACGAGGCGGCGCCGCTCGAACTCCGGCGACGAGTTTGAGCGCGATTTCTCCTTCCTGGCGGCGCGTCGAGGGGTGAAGATGTTCCAGGGTTCGAATCTTATCGACGAGAGAAGAAGCCCCATTATATAGAGGCAAGACGCGTTCCATACGGCGAGAACGCGGCGGCGACGAAATCGTCGATATCCGCGGGGAAGACGACGAGTTGACTCGGCCCCAGAATTCAAATTTAAAGCTTAATCAAAACGATCGAATCCGATATTATATTAGAAAAGCAATTTGGCTCGGTGGTTAGGCGGCGACGATAACTTACGCGCGACGCGGGTTCGATTCCCCGTGAGCGCAAAATAAAGTTTTGATTAAAACTTTATTTTTAACCCTTTTTAAAATTCCGAAAAAATTTTCTAAAAATCATAAAAATTCCAAAATAACTTTCTGAATTTCAAAAAAATTAAATTATTAAAATTTAGGTTATAACATTATCCACCCCTTAAAAAGAATTTGGTCCTCCAAATTTAGAGTACACAAAAATAATAGCATAACTATGAAAACTAAGAATTACACTAAGTCCGGTGTCTCCTCTTGAGTTTCCTGTTGAGTCTGCTGAGTTACTGCATACCATTTAAATTGTCACGCCCCGGCGGAAGCCGGCTATTTCTAGCTCAGGGTTCCCCAGGGAGTAACAATATGGATAGGAACCAGAGAACTACAATAATCACATAACCTTTATTTAATAAACAATCCAAATTTAACTTCAACGGCTTTATAACACAATATCTGAATACAACTACCCAAATTATCAACTGAATAAAATACAAAAGACAACTATCTCAACTCGGGCTGGTATCTGCTATCTACTCTATCCCTCCCAGAAGCTAACTCTATACCTGGAAGAGAAACAAAGGGAGTTAGCATAAATGCTAAGTAAGAATCAACAAACATGGTGAGGGAATCAAATAACAGGATAACACAATAACTGAAACAATGATATACAAATAATATAGGAATGTCGTGCAAATCATCAAGCTGGCCAACAGATCTCAATCAAGAGCCGCACTCATTTTCAGAGTGTTTCCACTGTTGCTCATGCAATGGAACGACTGTCCTAAACAGCCCGGTGAATGTTGCGTCCAACATCTGACATCCATAGTATTGTCCGAGGACAACTGGCGGTGCCCTAACCGGTAACTCAGATAGTCTGATATAATCAGAACTATAACTCAGATAAACAGGCCACTGGAGAATAAATCATCCAGGTCAGAGGTCAATATAAATCACGACTTTGTCATCACAGATTTACAACAGTTCCATACATTTCAATATCTCAGATACACAATTGTTCAACCAGGCTCATAAGCCAATATATCAGGTATCTCAAAACAGATTTGTTAACCATTTATACAGAAGCAGAATATGACCAATTAAATAAGATAAATTGAGGTCAACAGGAATTCAGAAACAACTCAAGCAGATGAAGCAATTAGATATCAGTGTCAGTCAATTCTATCATATATGCATCATATATCTAATCAAAGGAATAAGTGACAAATCTTATAAGTTCTTGACACTGTGACAAAAGGAGTAGGGTAAGATTCCTACCTCAAACGATGTTATCTCTGAGTCCTTTTGAAAAGCCAATAATTGTTTATCACACGATGCAGGCTGATTATTGGATTAACCACTCTGTAACATGAATTTGTACATGAACTCTATCATTAAACATTCTAATTTGAAAACCAAAACTGCCAATATGTATAACATAACCCTAAACCTAGAGAACCAGTCTCAGATCATATGAACCGAACCTAAAACCCACTGAACCGGACAGAATTGCACTGAACCGATCAAATTCACCCTGAACCAAGTTAAACCGAGAATTCTAACTTCAATTATACAAAATATAAACCTCATCTAAAGCTATACAGATTACCATTAGATAGGAAATTTAATTCTCTTTCCAACGACTACCTGAACCGGCCCGGATTCGACCGAATAGGGGTCGAACCGGTCGAAATTCAATAACTGACCCAAACGGGAATTGAACCGCTCGGTCCGGTTCAAATCAATTTCAAAACAGCCGATGGTTTATTTCAAATTAAACCGAACCCAAAACTTAAATAAAAAACTCGAACCGGCCGCCGCCGCGCCGCCCGACCTCCGCCGTACAAGGCCGCCGGACTTTCGTCCGCAGCTTACTCCGGCGAGCTCCCGAGGGCGCGTCGAAGGGCCGTTCGCTGCCAAACTTCGCTAGAACACTTCTGACGACGAGGCGAGGATCCACGACCAGCTACGGCGAGCTTTCGACCCACGGTCGAAGCATCCGAAGCGACAGCAGTTATCGACGGTGGCGCCGCCGCCGTCGATACACAAAACATACCCAAACCCAAACAGAACTTCACTAAAACTTTACAGAAGTCTACATACCCTGCTACGACGATGTATCGTAGCCCAGAACACAGAGATCGCCGTCGATGAAGGCGCTGGATGTCTGGAACACGAGGCGGCGCCGCTCGAACTCCGGCGACGAGTTTGAGCGCGATTTCTCCTTCCTGGCGGCGCGTCGAGGGGTGAAGATGTTCCAGGGTTCGAATCTTATCGACGAGAGAAGAATCCCCATTATATAGAGGCAAGACGCGTTCCATACGGCGAGAACGCGGCGGCGACGAAATCGCCGAGATCCGCGGGGAAGACGACGAGTTGACTCGGCCCCAGAATTCAAATTTAAAGCTTAATCAAAATGATCGAATCCGATATTATATTAGAAAAGCAATTTGGCTCGGTGGTTAGGCGGCGACGATAACTTACGCGCGACGCGGGTTCGATTCCCCGCGAGTGCAAAATAAAGTTTTGATTAAAACTTTATTTTTAACCCTTTTTAAAATTCCGAAAAAATTTTCTAAAAATCATAAAAATTCCAAAATAACTTTCTGAATTTCAAAAAAATTAAATTATTAAAATTTAGGTTATAACATTATCCACCCCTTAAAAAGAATTTGGTCCTCCAAATTTAGAGTACACAAAAATAATAGCATAACTATGAAAACTAAGAATTACACTAAGTCCGGTGTCTCCTCTTGAGTTTCCTGTTGAGTCTGCTGAGTTACTGCATACCATTTAAATTGTCACGCCCCGGCGGAAGCCGGCTATTTCTAGCTCAGGGTTCCCTAGGGAGTAACAATATTGATAGGAACCAGAGAACTACAATAATCACATAACCTTTATTTAATAAACAATCCAAATTTAACTTCAACGGCTTTATAACACAATATCTGAATACAACTACCCAAATTATCAACTGAATAAAATACAAAAGACAACTATCTCAACTCGGGCTGGTATCTGCTATCTACTCTATCCCTCCCAGAAGCTAACTCTGTACCTGGAAGAGAAACAAAGGGAGTTAGCAGAAATGCTAAGTAAGAATCAACAAACATGGTGAGGGAATCAAATAACAGGATAACACAATAACTGAAACAATGATATACAAATAATATAGGAATGTCGTGCAAATCATCAAACTGGCCAACAGATCTCAATCAAGAGCCGCACTCATTTTCAGAGTGTTTCCACTGTTGCTCATGCAATGGAACGACTGTCCTAAACAGCCCAGTGAATGTTGCGTCCAACATCTGACATCCGTAGTATTGTCCGAGGACAACTGGCGGTGCCCTAACCGGTAACTCAGATAGTCTGATATAATCAGAACTATAACTCAGATAAACAGGCCACTGGAGAATAAATCATCCAGGTCAGAGGTCAATATAAATCACGACTTTATCATCACAGATTTACAACGGTTCCATACATTTCAATATCTCAGATACACAATTGTTCAACCAGGCTCATAAGCCAATATATCAGGTATCTCAAAACAGATTTGTTAACCATTTATACAGAAGCAGAATATGACCAATTAAATAAGATAAATTGAGGTCAACAGGAATTCAGAAACAACTCAAGCAGATGAAGCAATTAGATATCAGTGTCAGTCAATTCTATCATATATGCATCATATATCTAATCAAAGGAATAAGTGACAAATCTTATAAGTTCTTGACACTGTGACAAAAGGAGTAGGGTAAGATTCCTACCTCAAACGATGTTATCTCTGAGTCCTTTTGAAAAGCCAATAATTGTTTATCACACGATGCAGGCTGATTATTGGATTAACCACTCTGTAACATGAATTTGTACATGAACTCTATCATTAAACATTCTAATTTGAAAACCAAAACTGCCAATATGTATAACATAACCCTAAACCTAGAGAACCAGTCTCAGATCATATGAACCGAACCTAAAACCCACTGAACCGGACAGAATTGCACTGAACCGATCAAATTCACCCTGAACCAAGTTAAACCGAGAATTCTAACTTCAATTATACAAAATATAAACCTCATCTAAAGCTATACAGATTACCATTAGATAGGAAATTTAATTCTCTTTCCAACGACTACCTGAACCGGCCCGGATTCGACCGAATAGGGGTCGAACCGGTCGAAATTCAATAACTGACCCAAACGGGAATTGAACCGCTCGGTCCGGTTCAAATCAATTTCAAAACAGCCGATGGTTTATTTCAAATTAAACCGAACCCAAAACTTAAATAAAAAACTCGAACCGGCCGCCGCCGCGCCGCCCGACCTCCGCCGTACAAGGCCGCCGGACTTTCGTCCGCAGCTTACTCCGGCGAGCTCCCGAGGGCGCGTCGAAGGGCCGTTCGCTGCCAAACTTCGCTAGAACACTTCTGACGACGAGGCGAGGATCCACGACCAGCTACGGCGAGCTTTCGACCCACGGTCGAAGCATCCGAAGCGACAGCAGTTATCGACGGTGGCGCCGCCGCCGTCGATACACAAAACATACCCAAACCCAAACAGAACTTCACTAAAACTTTACAGAAGTCTACATACCCTGCTACGACGATGTATCGTAGCCCAGAACACAGAGATCGCGGTCGATGAAGGCGCTGGATGTCTGGAACACGAGGCGGCGCCGCTCGAACTCCGGCGACGAGTTTGAGCGCGATTTCTCCTTCCTGGCGGCGCGTCGAGGGGTGAAGATGTTCCAGGGTTCGAATCTTATCGACGAGAGAAGAATCCCCATTATATAGAGGCAAGACGCGTTCCATACGGCGAGAACGCGGCGGCGACGAAATCGCCGAGATCCGCGGGGAAGACGACGAGTTGACTCGGCCCCAGAATTCAAATTTAAAGCTTAATCAAAATGATCGAATCCGATATTATATTAGAAAAGCAATTTGGCTCGGTGGTTAGGCGGCGACGATAACTTACGCGCGACGCGGGTTCGATTCCCCGCGAGTGCAAAATAAAGTTTTGATTAAAACTTTATTTTTAACCCTTTTTAAAATTCCGAAAAAATTTTCTAAAAATCATAAAAATTCCAAAATAACTTTCTGAATTTCAAAAAAATTAAATTATTAAAATTTAGGTTATAACATTATCCACCCCTTAAAAAGAATTTGGTCCTCCAAATTTAGAGTACACAAAAATAATAGCATAACTATGAAAACTAAGAATTACACTAAGTCCGGTGTCTCCTCTTGAGTTTCCTGTTGAGTCTGCTGAGTTACTGCATACCATTTAAATTGTCACGCCCCGGCGGAAGCCGGCTATTTCTAGCTCAGGGTTCCCTAGGGAGTAACAATATTGATAGGAACCAGAGAACTACAATAATCACATAACCTTTATTTAATAAACAATCCAAATTTAACTTCAACGGCTTTATAACACAATATCTGAATACAACTACCCAAATTATCAACTGAATAAAATACAAAAGACAACTATCTCAACTCGGGCTGGTATCTGCTATCTACTCTATCCCTCCCAGAAGCTAACTCTGTACCTGGAAGAGAAACAAAGGGAGTTAGCAGAAATGCTAAGTAAGAATCAACAAACATGGTGAGGGAATCAAATAACAGGATAACACAATAACTGAAACAATGATATACAAATAATATAGGAATGTCGTGCAAATCATCAAACTGGCCAACAGATCTCAATCAAGAGCCGCACTCATTTTCAGAGTGTTTCCACTGTTGCTCATGCAATGGAACGACTGTCCTAAACAGCCCAGTGAATGTTGCGTCCAACATCTGACATCCGTAGTATTGTCCGAGGACAACTGGCGGTGCCCTAACCGGTAACTCAGATAGTCTGATATAATCAGAACTATAACTCAGATAAACAGGCCACTGGAGAATAAATCATCCAGGTCAGAGGTCAATATAAATCACGACTTTATCATCACAGATTTACAACGGTTCCATACATTTCAATATCTCAGATACACAATTGTTCAACCAGGCTCATAAGCCAATATATCAGGTATCTCAAAACAGATTTGTTAACCATTTATACAGAAGCAGAATATGACCAATTAAATATGATAAATTGAGGTCAACAGGAATTCAGAAACAACTCAAGCAGATGAAGCAATTAGATATCAGTGTCAGTCAATTCTATCATATATGCATCATATATCTAATCAAAGGAATAAGTGACAAATCTTATAAGTTCTTGACACTGTGACAAAAGGAGTAGGGTAAGATTCCTACCTCAAACGATATTATCTCTGAGTCCTTTTGAAAAGCCAATAATTGTTTATCACACGATGCAGGCTGATTATTGGATTAACCACTCTGTAACATGAATTTGTACATGAACTCTATCATTAAACATTCTAATTTGAAAACCAAAACTACCAACATGTATAACATAACCCTAAACCTAGAGAACCAGTCTCAGATCATATGAACCGAACCTAAAACCCACTGAACCGAACAGAATTGCACTGAACCGATCAAATTCACCCTGAACCAAGTTAAACCGAGAATTCTAACTTCAATTACACAAAATATAAACCTCATCTAAAGCTATACAGATTACCATTAGATAGGAAATTTAATTCTCTTTCCAACGACTACCTGAACCGGCCCGGATTCGACCGAATAGGGGTCGAACCGGTCGAAATTCAATAACTGACCCAAACTGGAATTGAACCGCTCGGTCCGGTTCAAATCAATTTCAAAACAGCCGATGGTTTATTTCAAATTAAAACGAACCCAAAACTTAAATAAAAAACTCGAACCGGCTGCCGCCGCGCCGCCCGACCTCCGCCGTGCAAGGCCGCCGGACTTTCGTCCGCAGCTTACTCCGGCGAGCTCCCGAGGGCGCGTCGAAGGGCCGTTCGCTGCCAAACTTCGCCAGAACACTTCTGACGACGAGGCGATGATCCACGACCAGCTACGGCGAGCTTTCGACCCACGGTAGAAGCATCCGAAGCGACAGCAGGTATCGACGGTGGCGCCGCCGCCGTCGATACACAAAACATACCCAAACCCAAACAGAACTTCACTAAAACTTTACATAAGTCTATATACCTTGCTACGACGATGTATCGTAGCCGAGAACACAGAGATCGCCGTCGATGAAGGCGCTGGATGTCTGGAACACGAGGCGGCGCCGCTCGAACTCCGGCGACGAGTTTGAGCGCGATTTCTCCTTCCTGGCGGCGCGTCGAGGGGTGAAGATGTTCCAGGGTTCGAATCTTATCGACGAGAGAAGAAGCCCCATTATATAGAGGCAAGACGCGTTCCATACGGCGAGAACGCGGCGGCGACGAAATCGCCGAGATCCGCGAGGAAGACGACGAGTTGACTCGGCCCCAGAATTCAAATTTAAACCTTAATCAAAACGATCGAATCCGATATTATATTAGAAAAGCAATTTGGCTCGGTGGTTAGGCGGCGACAATAACTTACGCGCGACGCGGGTTCGATTCCCCGCGAGCGCAAAATAAAGTTTTGATTAAAACTTTATTTTTAACCCTTTTTAAAATTCCGAAAAAATTTTCTAAAAATCATAAAAATTCCAAAATAACTTTCTGATTTTCAAAAAAATTAAATTATTAAAATTTAGGTTATAACATTATCCACCCCTTAAAAAGAATTTGGTCCTCCAAATTCAGAGTACACAAAAATAATAGCAAAACTATGAAAACTAAGAATTACACTAAGTCCGGTGTCTCCTCTTGAGTTTCCTGTTGAGTCTGCTGAGTTACTGCATACCATTTAAATTGTCACGCCCCGGCGGAAGCCGGCTATTTCTAGCTCAGGGTTCCCTAGGGAGTAACAATATTGATAGGAACCAGAGAACTACAATAATCACATAACCTTTATTTAATAAACAATCCAAATTTAACTTCAACGGCTTTATAACACAATATCTGAATACAACTACCCAAATTATCAACTGAATAAAATACAAAAGACAACTATCTCAACTCGGGCTGGTATCTGCTATCTACTCTATCCCTCCCAGAAGCTAACTCTGTACCGGGAAGAGAAACAAAGGGAGTTAGCAGAAATGCTAAGTAAGAATCAACAAACATGGTGAGGGAATCAAATAACAGGATAACACAATAACTGAAACAATGATATATAAATAATATAGGAATGTCGTGCAAATCATCAAGCTGGCCAACAGATCTCAATCAAGAGCCGCACTGATTTTCAGAGTGTTTCCACTGTTGCTCATGCAATGGAACGACTGTCCTAAACAGCCCGGTGAATGTTGCGTCCAACATCTGACATCCGTAGTATTGTCCGAGGACAACTGGCGGTGCCCTAACCGGTAACTCAGATAGTCTGATATAATCAGAACTATAACTCAGATAAACAGGCGACTGGAGAATAAATCATCCAGGTCAGAGGTCAATATAAATCACGACTTTATCATCACAGATTTACAACGGTTCCATACATTTCAATATCTCAGATACACAATTGTTCAACCAGGCTCATAAGCCAATATATCAGGTATCTCAAAACAGATTTGTTAACCATTTATACAGAAGCAGAATATGACCAATTAAATAAGATAAATTGAGGTCAACAGGAATTCAGAAACAACTCAAGCAGATGAAGCAATTAGATATCAATGTCAGTCAATTCTATCATATATGCATCATATATCTAATCAAAGGAATAAGTGACAAATCTTATAAGTTCTTGACACTGTGACAAAAGGAGTAGGGTAAGATTCCTACCTCAAACGATGTTATCTCTGAGTCCTTTTGAAAAGCCAATAATTGTTTATCACACGATGCAGGCTGATTATTGGATTAACCACTCTGTAACATGAATTTGTACATGAACTCTATCATTAAACATTCTAATTTGAAAACCAAAACTACCAACATGTATAACATAACCCTAAACCTAGAGAACCAGTCTCAGATCATATGAACCGAACCTAAAACCCACTGAACCGAACAGAATTGCACTGAACCGATCAAATTCACCCTGAACCAAGTTAAACCGAGACTTCTAACTTCAATTACACAAAATATAAACCTCATCTAAAGCTATACAGATTACCATTAGATAGGAAATTTAATTCTCTTTCCAACGACTACCTGAACCGGCCCGGATTCGACCGAATAGGGGTCGAACCGGTCGAAATTCAATAACTGACCCAAACTGGAATTGAACCGCTCGGTCCGGTTCAAATCAATTTCAAAACAGCCGATGGTTTATTTCAAATTAAAACGAACCCAAAACTTAAATAAAAAACTCGAACCGGCTGCCGCCGCGCCGCCCGACCTCCGCCGTGCAAGGCCGCCGGACTTTCGTCCGCAGCTTACTCCGGCGAGCTCCCGAGGGCGCGTCGAAGGGCCGTTCGCTGCCAAACTTCGCCAGAACACTTCTGACGACGAGGCGATGATCCACGACCAGCTACGGCGAGCTTTCGACCCACGGTAGAAGCATCCGAAGCGACAGCAGGTATCGACGGTGGCGCCGCCGCCGTCGATACACAAAACATACCCAAACCCAAACAGAACTTCACTAAAACTTTACATAAGTCTATATACCTTGCTACGACGATGTATCGTAGCCGAGAACACAGAGATCGCCGTCGATGAAGGCGCTGGATGTCTGGAACACGAGGCGGCGCCGCTCGAACTCCGGCGACGAGTTTGAGCGCGATTTCTCCTTCCTGGCGGCGCGTCGAGGGGTGAAGATGTTCCAGGGTTCGAATCTTATCGACGAGAGAAGAAGCCCCATTATATAGAGGCAAGACGCGTTCCATACGGCGAGAACGCGGCGGCGACGAAATCGCCGAGATCCGCGAGGAAGACGACGAGTTGACTCGGCCCCAGAATTCAAATTTAAACCTTAATCAAAACGATCGAATCCGATATTATATTAGAAAAGCAATTTGGCTCGGTGGTTAGGCGGCGACAATAACTTACGCGCGACGCGGGTTCGATTCCCCGCGAGCGCAAAATAAAGTTTTGATTAAAACTTTATTTTTAACCCTTTTTAAAATTCCGAAAAAATTTTCTAAAAATCATAAAAATTCCAAAATAACTTTCTGATTTTCAAAAAAATTAAATTATTAAAATTTAGGTTATAACATTATCCACCCCTTAAAAAGAATTTGGTCCTCCAAATTCAGAGTACACAAAAATAATAGCAAAACTATGAAAACTAAGAATTACACTAAGTCCGGTGTCTCCTCTTGAGTTTCCTGTTGAGTCTGCTGAGTTACTGCATACCATTTAAATTGTCACGCCCCGGCGGAAGCCGGCTATTTCTAGCTCAGGGTTCCCTAGGGAGTAACAATATTGATAGGAACCAGAGAACTACAATAATCACATAACCTTTATTTAATAAACAATCCAAATTTAACTTCAACGGCTTTATAACACAATATCTGAATACAACTACCCAAATTATCAACTGAATAAAATACAAAAGACAACTATCTCAACTCGGGCTGGTATCTGCTATCTACTCTATCCCTCCCAGAAGCTAACTCTGTACCGGGAAGAGAAACAAAGGGAGTTAGCAGAAATGCTAAGTAAGAATCAACAAACATGGTGAGGGAATCAAATAACAGGATAACACAATAACTGAAACAATGATATATAAATAATATAGGAATGTCGTGCAAATCATCAAGCTGGCCAACAGATCTCAATCAAGAGCCGCACTGATTTTCAGAGTGTTTCCACTGTTGCTCATGCAATGGAACGACTGTCCTAAACAGCCCGGTGAATGTTGCGTCCAACATCTGACATCCGTAGTATTGTCCGAGGACAACTGGCGGTGCCCTAACCGGTAACTCAGATAGTCTGATATAATCAGAACTATAACTCAGATAAACAGGCGACTGGAGAATAAATCATCCAGGTCAGAGGTCAATATAAATCACGACTTTATCATCACAGATTTACAACGGTTCCATACATTTCAATATCTCAGATACACAATTGTTCAACCAGGCTCATAAGCCAATATATCAGGTATCTCAAAACAGATTTGTTAACCATTTATACAGAAGCAGAATATGACCAATTAAATAAGATAAATTGAGGTCAACAGGAATTCAGAAACAACTCAAGCAGATGAAGCAATTAGATATCAATGTCAGTCAATTCTATCATATATGCATCATATATCTAATCAAAGGAATAAGTGACAAATCTTATAAGTTCTTGACACTGTGACAAAAGGAGTAGGGTAAGATTCCTACCTCAAACGATGTTATCTCTGAGTCCTTTTGAAAAGCCAATAATTGTTTATCACACGATGCAGGCTGATTATTGGATTAACCACTCTGTAACATGAATTTGTACATGAACTCTATCATTAAACATTCTAATTTGAAAACCAAAACTACCAACATGTATAACATAACCCTAAACCTAGAGAACCAGTCTCAGATCATATGAACCGAACCTAAAACCCACTGAACCGAACAGAATTGCACTGAACCGATCAAATTCACCCTGAACCAAGTTAAACCGAGACTTCTAACTTCAATTACACAAAATATAAACCTCATCTAAAGCTATACAGATTACCATTAGATAGAAAATTTAATTCTCTTTCCAACGACTACCTGAACCGGCCCGGATTCGACCGAATAGGGGTCGAACCGGTCGAAATTCAATAACTGACCCAAACTGGAATTGAACCGCTCGGTCCGGTTCAAATCAATTTCAAAACAGCCGATGGTTTATTTCAAATTAAACCGAACCCAAAACTTAAATAAAAAACTCGAACCGGCCGCCGCCGCGCCGCCCGACCTCCGCCGTGCAAGGCCGCCGGACTTTCGTCCGCAGCTTACTCAGGCGAGCTCCCGAGGGCGCGTCGAAGGGCCGTTCGCTGCCAAACTTCGCCAGAACACTTCTGACGACGAGGCGATGATCCACGACCAGCTACGGCGAGCTTTCGACCCACGGTCGAAGCATCCGAAGCGACAGCAGGTATCGACGGTGGCGCTGCCGCCGTCGATAGACAAAACATACCCAAACCCAAACAGAACTTCACTAAAACTTTACATAAGTCTACATACCTTGCTACGACGATGTATCGTAGCCCAGAACACAGAGATCGCCGTCGATGAAGGCGCTGGATGTCTGGAACACGAGGCGGCGCCGCTCGAACTCCGGCGACGAGTTTGAGCGCGATTTCTCCTTCCTGGCGGCGCGTCGAGGGGTGAAGATGTTCCAGGGTTCGAATCTTATCGACGAGAGAAGAAGCCCCATTATATAGAGGCAAGACACGTTCCATACGGCGAGAACGCGGCGGCGACGAATTCGCCGAGATCCGCAGGGAAGACGACGAGTTGACTCGGCCCCAGAATTCAAATTTAAAGCTTAATCAAAACGATCGAATCCGATATTATATTAGAAAAGCAATTTGGCTCGGTGGTTAGGCGGCGACGATAACTTACGCGCGACGCGGGTTCGATTCCCCGCGAGCGCAAAATAAAGTTTTGATTAAAACTTTATTTTTAACCCTTTTTAAAATTCCGAAAAAATTTTCTAAAAATCATAAAAATTCCAAAATAACTTTCTGAATTTCAAAAAAATTAAATTATTAAAATTTAGGTTATAACAGGAGAGGTGAGGCAGCAGGAGACGATGGGTAGCTCAGCACTAAGTGCCAACGTAGGGAGCGACTGAATTAGGAACTTTGGGGAGAGGAGAGACAAAGGGGAGGTCGACGCCGGGGACGACGTAGGCGAACAACAGCATGCAAATACTGTTATTTTTTCCTTTCATTCTTCACCCGATTTAGGGTCGGTTTCTTTGAAAAACAATTAGAGGAAAAGAAAAGAAAAGTAATTTTTTTATTTTTTTAAGCGGAAGAAAAAATTTAAGTGAAAAAGTAAATGAAAAATTTTATAATTTTTTTTTTAAAATTTTTCCGTGGACGAAAAAGTTAGAGAAAACACAGTGCCACTTTACTCGACCTTCGAAATTAATTTTCTTTCTTCTTTTCCTTCCTTTCAAGGAAACAGGATATGAATTTTTCCTTTCTTTGAAGTTTTCTTTCCTTGCAGTTTTTTATTTCTTGTAGTTTTTCTTCCCTCTAAGAAAACAGAGGATAAGTGGAATCAATTTTGTGGAAAAAGTATTCTACTACTTGTTTAGTTCAAAGAAACAAAGAAAAAAAAATAGAATCAATTTTGTGGAAAAAGTATTCTTCTACTTGTTTTTTTTTTCTTTCCAAGTAAACAAGGTGTTATAAGTTTCTTGTATAATTATTTCCAACATTTCCTATTTTAAAAACTAGCCAAGAAAGAAATAAAGGAGAAATCTACTAAGAATAGAATCATGTCTATGACTAGATTAGAAGTGGGTCGTGAATTCTTTTGTGTTGTTGCGAATTTGGGTAGAGTATATCATGGTCCTGATTAATTTCACTAGCGGGTCGTGAGATTTTTTAGTGGATGTATGTAGAATTAACCTAAGAGAATCATAGTTGATACAAGACTAGTAATAGAGGGCTCAGGCAATTGAAGTATTAATTGACCTAAGGAGTTGCCAACCCAGACAATCCAATTAGCATATATTGAGAAATTTTTTATAGAATACTCTTGGAGTCTTCACTGGAAATTAATTGATAGCTTGCCTTAAAAAGGCTAAAAGCCAACACAGCTACTACGAGTCAGTTTGGAGTTGTGGGAGTTTATAGCTTATGCTGATTTGATCAGAGCTGGCTGGATAAGCTGAAGACTGTTTGGATGAATTACTGGCCATCAATACTTCAACATGTGTAAAAAAACATGTATTAGTATGAGTATAATTCAATAATATAATTGAACAATACAAAACATGTATTAGTTTTGTTTGCCATGTTGGTGCTCTATTATGAAATTGATTTATACATTGAATATGAATTACCAAACGTACCATATTAACACTAACACATTTGATCATTAGTTCTGAGAACAAAAAATTTACTTTTTTGCATCTTTCATATGAAGTTTGTAGATACTCTACAGAGCAAACGTATCATATTAACACTAACAGGTCGGCTCTCTACACACCCACTGACAGGAGTGAGATTGGGACACCCTTCTGATGCCATTATTACCAGGAAGGTCTGCCTTTCTTCTCAATTTATCATTCTCTGTAGAAATCCTTCCAAAGGGAGGAGCTCGGTGCATGGTTTAGAATTTTGAGTATAGTTAATTAGACAACACAGAATTTGGTGAATGATAATATTTTCAGTTCTACAAGGGTTACAATTTGGTGCGGATGGACGAACAGTTTGTTCAATGTTGTGACATAAAGATAAAAAGAAATTTGATACTGAAAGTTCATAAGGAAAGGAAAGCCTTTTACCCAAATGCTAACAGGATGATCAATATTCAAACCAAACCCACCCTTAGATGGAGCAAGACATACCTGGATCTCGGTGTGCAAAGGTGTGCTAGAAACGGCGAAAGTCGTGGAAGAGAGTGGCGGAAGAGGTGTGCTGGCAAAGGCGGAAGTGGTGGATGAGGTGTGCTGGAAGCGGCGGAAGAGGCGTGGCGCTGGAGATCGGAGGAGGCGAAAGAGGTGGGCTCGAGGCTGTGCAGGCGGAAGAGGCAGCAGCTCGAGTCTGTGAAGGCGGAAGAGGCAAAAGGCGTAAGGGTTTTTTTTTCCTTCACGAATGCTTCAACGGGCGGCATAAGCGCCCTTCACCCAGCTGGCTGCGCACAGTGAAAATTCTCAGGCGCGGCCTGAGAAGCAGGGAGCCAAACGCACAAGATTGTTGAAAATAGCGTGCTGCGCCTGCAAAAACTGCTGTCCCGCAGCTTGAAACGGGGCCTACATGACAATGACATGAATGAAGGACAAGAGGGGGAAATAAAAACAAAAAGGTGGAAATGAGAAAGTGAGCCCGGGTGTTTTTGGAGGTCGACAAAAAGAAGAGAGCTACTGTAGGGATTTAGCATTAGTCTAGTCTATATCTTGTTTCTCTCCAAATGGAGATGCGCTTTTTTCTAAATCTGAATTTGATTTTTGCTATTGTTTTTAAAATGACACTTATCTCGTGGTAGTGTCTGTAGTTTATTTTCATGGAGTTACTCTGCTCACGTGTCCACAGCTATGAACTATTAGTTACCGTGAGTATTTTGTGTGATTGTGGTGCTTTGTTGAATCATGGATTTCTCTATTTAGTTTTATTTGGACTTGTTGAACTAAATCATTGTGAATGGGACTATATTTAAGCCTCTGGAGATGCATTGTGGTTTGGATTTTATGATTCTTATCTAAGACTATGTTCTATTGAATGGAATTCATGGTGGAAAGGATAAAAAGTATAATAAATCTAGATGACTTTCCATCTAGATTCATTATACTTTTTTATTTTTTCCATCGTGGATTCTATTCAACAGAATATAACCTAAGAGTTTGTGGATGAATTTTCTTGATTCCTATCCTATAATTATTTGCCCATTTACTTGACTACACCGGGCTACATCAATAGTTATGATGAAAATCATAGACAGATTGATTCTTTATGTGCTCATTTGAAGATCGCGATTATATGATTTATTTCATAGATGTGTCATGATTCTTTGAAATTTGTTAAGCAACTCCATGTGAACATTTGGAATCCTGATTAAGCATTATATATTCTAAATTTCTTTATATTTTAGCCTTTTTTTTTCCTTAAGGCTATGTTCTATTAAAAGAAATTTACGATGGAAAGGATGGAAAGTACAATGACCATGAATTCCTTTCAAATGAACATATCCTAAATGTTACAGAGTAAGCATAATTGAAAATACTGTATAAATACAAATAATTATTCTAAATAGATACAAAAGTGATGAAAAGCTATTTAATTTGAAAGTTAAAATACACTCAAAATTCTATATAAATTCAAGATATCATGCCATAAGAGAAAATTTGTGTGGCTAGAGAGAGAGAGAATTTGCCAATTTATGAATGACACAATGTATATGCTAAACCCAACACATTATTAGTGCAAAATTGAATCATCTAGTTCCAAGGTTTAGCCAAATACTAAACTAAATTCAAGATCTTGTTTTTAAAAAATTATAATGAAATATGTTAAAATTGAGTTGTATCACGTGACCTTATTATCAACAACTAAAGTCATTTCAAGTTAAACTGACTCATAAATTCATTACTTATTCATGTAAGAAAATTGAATTACATGGAATCATAGCTTTATCTAGCCTCCACATTCTCATTTATTTACAGAGCAACCTGATATATAAATTACCTAATCTTAGAGTATAAATTTTCATCATAATATAAAAACTTATTCTAAGAATAATTTCCATTGAACAATAAATTCTCAAACTTATGAATGACAAATATTTGTTCAATAAATATTTTAAATGGGATAAGACAAAATACTATTCTAGTTAAGATTAAATAGAATTTGTATAAATTAGAAAAAAAAATGCTAAATGTCAACATGACCTTCAAGTGGTATCAGAGAAACCCTTCAAGTGGTATCAGAGGCAGGTTCTCAATTTTTTTGATTTCCAATCATGGAAGGAGATACAGGTTCTATGATAAAATTGATAATATCTAATTATTCTATTTGGAAGCCAATGATGGAAGATCATCTATACTATAAGGATTTATTTGATCATGTATTGAGTGATTCGGCTAAGCCAAAGGATATATTAGATGGTGATTAGATGAGGCTAGACAAAAGGCATTGGGCATGATTAGAAAATGGGTGGATATCAATGTTCCACTATGTAGCACAAGAGACAAGCTCCTCTACTGCTTGGAAAAAATTGGCTACACTTTATGAGAGAAAGATTGCTATGAATAAAGCTTTTGCAATTAGGAAGCTTTCAAATTTAAAGTATAAGGAGGGACGATCTATTGCTGAGCATTTAAGTGACTATCAGGATTTACTGAATCAATTGACCACTATGGAGATTGACCTTGGTGATGAGGTAACTGCATTATTTCTTCTACGATCTTTACCTGATAGTTGGGACACACTTGTGGTAACTGTGATTAATTTCGCACCAAATGGTAAGGTGACAATACAAATGGTAAAGGATAGTTTGCTAAATGAAGAAGCAAGAAGAGGCAGTATGGAATCAGGGTCAAATCATGCCTTTATTACAGAAAATAAAGGCAGATTCAAGAATATAGGTCAGGATTTCAGAGGCCGATGCAAATCTAAGAATCGGTCTAAGTCAAGAGAGCCAATGAAATGTTTTCATTGTGATAAAGTTGATCACATTAAGAGATATTGCAGAATCCTAAAGCAAGAACGAAAAGAGAGTAAAAGTAAGAAAGATTCAGAAGAGAAAAATGTGACAGCAATTATTTCTGAACAGGAGACAGTATCACTGATATGTGGGCATGGTGATTGTAACCATGTTAGTGATCCATCTGTTGAGTGGATAGTTGACTCAAGTGCTGCATATCACTGTGTTCCCATGAGAGAGTTATTTACAACCTATAGAGAATGTGACTTTGGTGACACCGGGATGAGAAATCAAAGTGTATCACACATTGAGGGAATTGGTGACATTGTAGTTCAGACTAGTACTGGGTGTACATTGACATTGAGGGATGTGAGACACATTCTAGATTTAAGGATGAATCTTCTTGCAGTGAGTGTTCTTGATAAAGAAAGATATGACTGTTGGTATAAAGATGGATAGTGGAAGCTTCTGAAAGGATCAATATTAGTTGTAAAAGGAAAATTATGTTGCACAATATACAAAGTATGGTAAAGCATTGTGGGAATCAGATCAGTGCAGTGTAGGATAATGCTTCACCAAAATTATGGCACAATAGGCTGGCGCACATGAGTGAGAAAGGGTTGCAACTTTTGGCGAGACAATCCCTTATTCCTATTTCCTCAGCCAATATAAAAGGTATAAACATTAACTCATGTGATTATTGTATATTTGGTAAGCATCGCAAAGTTTTTTTTCTATACCTGCTAAAAGAAAAGAAACTAAGAATTGATACATTCTGATGTATGTGGTCGCATGGAGGTAGAATCTTTAGGTGGCACTACGTATTTTGTTACTTTTATTGATAATGCTTCACAAAAAACTTGGGTGTTTTGTTTGAGACATTAAAGCCAGGTACTAGGGACTTTTCAGAGTTTTCATTCCATGGTGGAGAGAGAAACAGGATTACCTTTGAAGTGTATCCATTCAGATAATGGTGGTGAGTACACTTCTAAATAGTTCAAGGGTTTATGCTCCAGGTATGGGATAAGATATGAATTGACAGAGCTTGGCACACCTCATGTTATAACTTAATTTTATAAATTTAAAATTTTAATTTTGGAAATTCAGAAAATATATTTTAGAATTTTTATGATTTTTCTAGAATTGTTTCAGAATTTTTTAAAGGTTTTAAAATTGCTTTTATTAAAAATTTGTATTTGTGTTCACAGGGAATCAAATCCGCGACACGCGATAATTTCGCATGCAGCCGAACTGCTGGGCTAAGTCACGGTTTTATAATTAAACCGCGCTTGTTTTACTTAATTCAAAGTTACGTTATTTTCGGATGCCGAGTCAACTCGTCGTCTTCTCCGATTTTTGCGGCGATCAAGTCGCCGCCGCGTTCTCGCCGATATCGGATGCGTTTTACCTCTACATTAGAGGGCTTCCGCTCGACTCGAGGAGAATCAGAACCCTAGAGCATTTTCAAGCCTCGAAGTGCCGCCAGGAGGGAGAAATCGAGCTCGAACTCGTTGCTGGAGTTCGAGCGGCGTCGCCTCGTGTTCCAGCCTTCCAGCGTCTTCATCGACGATGATCTCTCTGTTCTGGGATACGATACATCTTCGTAGGAAGGTATGCCTTCTTCTGTGAAGTTTTTGTTGGGCATAGATAGGTTTTGGTTGAGTTTCGTGTATCGACGGCAGCGGCGCCACCGTCGATACCTTTGGCTGCTTCGGGTGCTTCGACCGCGCGTCGAAAGCTCACCGCAGCCGGTCGGCGAGCTTCCTGGTGATGAAAGGAGTCGCCTGGTAAGTTTGACAATGAACGGACGTTCGACGCGCCCTCAGGAGCTTGCCGGCGCAAACGGGGGACGCGAGTCGGACGGCCTTGCACGGCGTCGATCGGGCGGCGCGGGCGAATGGATTGGTTGGGTCGGAAATTATGGTTAGGGCGGTTTATTTGGAAATAAATCGGCCGGCTGTATTGAAATTGATTTGAACCGGTTCAACAGTGGCGAACGGTTCAATTCCAATTTCAGTCCAGTTCTTGAATTTGGACCGGTTCGACCCCAATTCGGTCGAAGCTGGGCCGGTTCAGGTAGCCATTAGAAAGCTTATGAAATTTCCTATCCAATGGCACTTTGGGATGCTTTAGATTACTTGTATATTTTGTGTAATTTAAGTTCTAAGTCTTAGTTTAACTTGGTTCAGGGTGAAATTGATCAGTTCACAGCAATTCTGTCCGGTTCAGTAAGTTTTAGGTTCGGTTCACTTGATCTCAGACTGGTTCTCTAGGTTTAGAGATGTGTTCTACATCTTGGTAGTCTTGATTTTCATGTTAGGATATTTATTGACAGAGTTTATATACAAATTCATGTTACAGAGTGATTAATCTACTAGTCGGCTTGCATAGTTTGATAAACAACTTGTTGACTTTTCAAAAGGATTCAGAATAGCGGCGTTTGAGGTAGGAATCTTACCCTACTCCTTTCTTATAGTGTCAAGAATTATAGGATTTGCTACTTAATCCTTTGGTTTGATATATGATGCATATGTTAGAATTGATTGACACTGATATCTAATTATTTCGTCTGCTCGATTTGTTTCTGAAATTCAGTTGACCTCAATTATCTTATTCATTGGTCATATTCTATTTCTGTATGCATGATTAACAAAACTGTATTGAGATATCTGATATATTGACATATGAGCATGGTTGAACAATTGTGTATCTGTGATATTGACACATGAGTATGTGGAACAGTTGAATATTTGTTGTGTTAAAGTCGTGATACATATTGACCTCTGGACTGGATGATTTATTCTCCAGTGGCCACCGTGTGTGTGTATTATAGTTCCGACACGTATTGGACTATCTGTTTGCCGGTTAGGGCACCGCCAGTTGTCTTCGGGACAATACTACGGATGTGAGGTGTTGGATGCAACACTCCAGACTGTTTAGGACAGCCGTTCCACTGCGTGAGCAATAGTGGAAACACTCTGAAAATGAGTGCGGCTCTTAAGTGAGATCTGTTGGCCAGCTTGATGATATGCACGACATTCTTATATTATTTGTGTATCGTTGTTTCAGTCATTGTATTATCTTGTTATTTGACTCCCTCACCATATTTGTTGATTCCTACTTAGCGTTTTTGCTAACTTTCTTTGTTTCTCTTCTAGGTACAGAGTTAGCATCTGGGAGGGATAGAGTAGATAGTAGATACCAGCCCGAGTTGAGATAGTAATTTTAGTTTTATTTCAGTTGATTTATGTACATCTTGAATAGTATGTTTTAGAGTTTGTGTTATAAAACTGTAGATGTTAAATTTGGATTATTCAATTAATAAAGGATATGTGATTACTGTAAGTTCGTTAGTTCCTATTAATATTGTCATCTCCCAGGGGAATCCTGAGCTAGAAATAGCCGGCTTCCCGTCGGGGCATGACAATTTTAATGTATCAGAGCTATAGGTTCAGTAAGAAACCTTAAGGATATAAGAACCTCAGGACTGGGTTGGGTTAAGGTTAAAATAAATGAATAGGTAAACATTTATTATATAACATATTCTTTTGTTGGTAGGATGGCACCAAAAACTAGAGCCAGAGCAATCCCAAGTCAAGGAAGTAGAGGCCATGGAGGTGGAAGTCAGAGGGTGAGTGCCCACAACATTGGAGAAGCTAGAAATCCTCCTGAAGCTGAGGTACAGTTACCTCAAAACTTACCTAGGGCCCCTACAAGAAGAAGAAGTGGGTATGAAGCCTCAGTACCCTTAGAAGCAGCACCACATGCTTCCCCTGTAGTACAAGCAGCAGTAAGGGATGAGGGTGAATCTTCTTCTCCATCATTGGTACCACAACCAGTAGTAAACCAACCAGTTAGGTCAGCTAACATGTTGATGCGGTTCTCACAATTAGGAAAGGATCGATTTGGTGATTTTTCATAAACTACTGACCCTTGGGCTGCTAGAGATTAGTTATTAAAAGTAGAGCAAACCTTTAGGGCATTAGGATGTCCCGATGAGCAGAAGGTGGAATTGGCCACATATTTCTTATCTGATAGAACTGGGATATGGTGGTCTGGTATGAGAGTCACTTTTGGAAATAATGATATCTCCTGGATTGATTCTAGAGGAGCATTCTTTGATAAATATTTTCCAGAGTCTTTTCAGGATAGCCAGATGCAAGAGTTTCTAAATTTAAAACAAGGAAAAAGGTCAGTGAATATTTATGTAGCTGATTTTGAGAGATTATCAAATTTATTTCCTGAATTAGTGACCACTGAAAGAAAAAAATGTCAACTCTTTATTAAGGGATTACATCATACGATAAAGGAACAGATAAACACTATTCCCTTAGATAGTTTTCAATTAGTAGTTAATACAGCATTCAGGATAGAGGCTTTTCTAATAGATGTGGCTAAAGAAAAACAAATTGAGGAGGTATAAGAATTAGCAGAACAAAGAAAAGTAATTCAGACAACTATATCAGTAGAGGAAAGAACCTATGATAACAGAGGGAAAAGATCTAGAACAGTATTCAATAACCATCAGAGACAAGTACCTTCTTCCCATGTGTCAAACCCTCATTCAGAAGAGACACCTAGAAAATGTTTCAAGTGTAATAAGATGGGACACATAGCTAAAGAGTGCAAAATCAATAGAATCCAATGTTACTATTGCAATGAATGGGGTCATTATAAGAATGAGTGTCCTAACAAGAGAACCATATCACAACAACAAAGCTATTAGCAAAGCTCTAGACCGAGGACTTATCATGAGACAACTGGTCAAGTTAATCAGTCATCACAGAGAGGATCTCAGCAGCAAGCGACAGCTCCAGCAAGAGTCTATACAGTGACTCAACAAACTCAACAGATGACTTAGCAGACTCCGGACTTGGTGTAATTTTATTTTATTTTGTCTTTCATATGATAATATTTTTTTGTATACTCTAAATTTGGAGGACTAAATTCTTTTAAAGGGGTGAATAATATTATAACTTAATTTTATAAATTTAAATTTTTAATTTTGGAAATTCAGAAAATATATTTTAGAATTTTTATGATTTTTCTAGAATTTTTTCGGAATTTTTTAAAGGTTTTAAAATTGTTTTTATTAAAAATTTGGATTTGCGTTCGCGGGGAATCGAACCCGCAACGCACGATAATTTCATGTGCAGCCGAACCGCTGGGCTAAGTCACAATTTTATTATTAAACCGCGCTTGTTTTACTTAATTCAAAGTTACGTTATTTTCAGACGCCGAGTCAACTCGTCGTCTTCTCCGATTTTTGCGGCGATCAAGTCGCCGCCGCGTTCTCGCCGATATCGGACACGTTTTACCTCTATATTAGAGGGCTTCCACTCGACTCGAGGAGAATCATAACCCTAGAGCATTTTCAAGCCTCGAAGCGCCGCTAGGAGGGAGAAATCGAGCTTGAACTCGTTGCCAGAGTTCGAGCGGCGCCGCCTCGTGTTCCAGCCTTCCAGAGTCTTCATCGACGACGATCTCTCTGTTCTGGGCTATGATACATCTTCGTAGAAAGGTATGCCTTCTTCTGTGAAATTTTTCTTGGGTATAGATAGGTTTTCGTGGAGTTTCGTGTATCGACGGCGGCGGCTCCACCGTCGATACCTTTGGCTGCTTCGGGTGCTTCGACCGCGCGTTGAAAGCTCGCCACAGCCGGTTGTGGAGCTTCCCGGCGATGAAAGGAGTCGTCTGGTGAAGTTTGACGATGAACGGACGTTCGACACACCCTTAGGAGCTCACCGGCGCAAGCGGCAGACGCGAGTCCGACGACCTTGCATGGCGGCAATCGAGCGGCACGGGCGGACGGATTGGTTCGGTCGGAAATTAGGGCTTGGGCAGTTTATTTGGAAATAAACCGGCCAGCTGTATTGAAATCGATTTGAACCGATTCAGCAATGGCGAACGGTTTAATTCCAATTTCGGTCCAGTTCTTGAATTTGGAACGGTTCGACCCCAATTCGGTCGAAGCTGGGCCGGTTCAGGTAGCCGTTGTAAAGCTTATGAAATTTCCTATCCAATGGCACTCTGTGATGCTTTAGATTACGTGTATATTTTGTGTAATTTAACTTCTAAGTCTTGGTTTAACTTGGTTCAGGGTGAAATTGATCGGTTCACTGCAATTCTGTCCTGTTCAGTAAGTTTTAGGTTCGGTTCACTTGATCTCAGACCGGTTCTCTAGGTTTAGAGATGTATTCTATATCTTGGTAGTCTTGATTTTCATGTTAAGATATTTATTGATAGAGTTTATGTACAAATTCATGTTATAGAGTGATTAATCTACTAGTCGGCTTGCATCGTTTGATAAACAACTTATTGACTTTTCAAAAGGATTTAGAATAACAGCGTTTGAGGTAGGAATCTTACCCTACTCCTTTCTTATAGTGTCAAGAATTATAGGATTTGCTGCTTAATCCTTTGGTTTGATATATGATGCATATGTTAGAATTAATTAACACTGATATCTAATTATTTTGTCTGCTTGATTTGTTTCTGAAATTCAGTTGACCTCAATTATCTTATTCATTGGTCATATTCTGTTTCTGTATGCATGATTAACAAAACTGTATTGAAATATCTGATATATTGACATATGAGCATGGTTGAACAATTGTGTATCTGTGATATTGACACATGAGTATGTGAAACAGTTGAATATTTGTTGTGTTAAAGTCGTGATACATATTGACCTCTGGACTGGATGATTTATTCTCCAGTGGCCACCGTGTGTGTGTATTATAGTTCCGACACGTATTGGACTATCTGTTTGCCGGTTAGGGCACCGCCAGTTGTCTTCGGGACAATACTACAGATGTGAGGTGTTGGACGCAACACTCCAGACTGTTTAGGACAGTCGTTCCACTGCGTGAGCAATAGTGGAAACACTCTGAAATGAGTGCGGCTCTTAAGTGAGATCTGTTGGCCAGCTTGATGATTTGCACGACATTCTTATATTATTTGTATATCGTTGTTTCAGTCATTGTATTATCTTGCTATTTGACTCTCTCACCATATTTGTTGATTCCTACTTAGCGTTTTTGCTAACTTCCCTTGTTTCTCTTCCAGGTACAGAGTTAGCGTCTGGGAGGGATAGAGTAGATAGCAGATACCAGCCTGAGTTGAGATAGTAATTTTAGTTTTATTTCAATTGATTTATGTACATCTTGAATAGTATGTTTTAGAGTTTGTGTTATAAAACTGTAGATGTTAAATTTGGATTATTCAATTAATAAAGGATATGTGATTATTGTAAGTTCTTTGGTTCCTATTAATATTGTCATCTCCCTGGGGAACCCTGAGCTAGAAATAGCCGGCTTCCCGCCGGGGTGTGACACCTCAGCACAATGTTGTAGCTGAAAGAATGAACCACACCCTTGTTGAAAGAGTTAGAAGCATGCTAAGGATGACAAAATTACTTAAGGCATTCTGGGGTGAAGCAATCAAAACAGCTTGCTACCTGATTAACATATCTTTATCTGTTCCATTAGGCTTTGACATACCAGAGAGACTATGGGCAGGAAGAGATCCCTCATATTCACATTTAAAGGTATTTGGATGCAAGGCTTTTTTGCATGTACCTAAGGAACAAAGGTCAAAGCTTAATAGCAAAGCTACTCCTTATATATTTATTAGCTATGGTGGTGAGGAGTATGGTTATAGATTTTGAGATCCAGAATAGAAAAAGGCTATTAGAAGCAAGGATGTTGTCTTTCATGAGGATGAGACAATAGAAGATTTTGAAAAGAAAAAGAAAACTAGTCGGGTCAATGATGAATATGATGATATGACCCAGACAGCCATTCCATCTAGGAGAATCATAGATGATGGAAATGGACAAGGGGAAGAACTAGGTGCAGATGAGCCAGCCACACTTAATGATGAATCAGATGGTCTGAATGACAATGCACAGTCAGATGTAGAGGGTCTTGAGCAGGGGGGGCAACCACCCCTATCTGAAGTCATAGAGACTCATGTTAGAAGATCTACTAGAGAGCACAGACCATCTACTAGGTATCCTAGTTCTGAATATCTTTTGCTTACTGAAGATGGAGAACCTGAAAATTATCAAGATATGCAGTCTACTTCAGATAATAGGTATTGGTTAGAAGCAATGACAGAAGAAATGAATTCTTTGCACAAAAATGATACATATGAATTGGTTGAGCTTCCATCAGGTAAAAGACCACTCAAGAACAAATGGGTATTCAAGTTGAAGAAAGATGGGAATAAACTGGTAAAGTACAAAGCTCGTTTGGTGGTTAAAGGTTTTGAATAAAAGAAAGGTATTGACTTTGATGAGATATTTTCTCCAGTAGTCAAGATGTGTTCCATTCGAGTTGTACTTGGGTTAGCAGCCAGTTTGAATCTTGAGATAGAGCAACCTGATGTAAAAACTGCATTTTTTTACATGGTGACTTGGAAGAAGAGATCTACATGAACCAACTAGAGGGTTTTGAGGTTGAAGGAAAGAAACACTTGGTGTGTAAATTGAAAAAGAGCTTGTATGGCTTGAAACAAGCTCCAAGGCAATGGTACAAGAAGTTTGACTCTTTCATGGTAATTCAACAGTTTAAGAGAACTTTAGCAGATCCTTGTGTTTACTTTAAATCAATTGATGATGGTGATTTTATCATTCTCTTGTTATATGTTAATGACATGTTAATCGTTGGACACGATATAAAGTGGATTCAGAAGCTGAAAAATGATTTGTCTAAGTCTTTTGACATGAAATATTTAGGACCAGTTAGACAAATTCTTGGTATGGATATTATCCGAGATAGGAAAGATGGAAAGCTGTGGATATCACAGGAGAAGTATGTTGAAAGGATACTGAAGAGATTCAACATGCAACATGCTAAATCAATTAGCACTCCACTTGCAAATCATTTCAAGTCGAGTAAGAATTCTAGTCCAATAACTGAGCAAGAGAAGTATGATATGTCATGTATTCCATATTCTTCTGTAGTTGGCTCTCTAATGTATCTTGTTGTTTGCACACGGCCTGATATATCTCATGCAGTTGGTGTTATAAGTAGATTTCTTTCTGATTCAGGGAAAACTCACTGGGAAGTAGTAAAATGGATCTTCAGGTATTTGAGAGGCACATCAAAAATGTGTTTAGGATTTGGAAGTTCTCAGCCATCAATAGAGGGATTCACAGATGCAGATGTGGCAGGAGATATGGATGGTAGAAAGTTTACCTCATGTTATTTATTTACTTTTACAGGGAGAGCTATATCTTGGCAATCTAAGTTACAGAAGTGTGTTGCCCTGTCAACTATAGAAGCTGAGTATATAGCAGCAACTGAAGCTTGCAAAGAAATGTTGTGGTTAAAGAAATTCCTTAGTGAACTAGAGCTGAAACAGAATGAGTATGTGGTATTTTGTGATAGTCAGAGTGCACTAGATTTGAGTAAGAATACCATGTATCATGGAAGAACTAAATATATTGATGTGATATATCATTGGTTACGTACAACAATTGAAGATCAAGAGCTATTGTTGAAGAAAATCCACACAGATGACAATAGTGCAGACATGTTGACCAAAGTGATTCCTAAAGAGAAACTTGAGTAGTGTTGCAATTCGGCTGGGATGGATATCCTAGCCAAGGCAAATTTCAAGTGAAAAGGAAAAAGTGATATCTCCTCCTAATGGGGTTGGAGGGGGAGATTGTTGAGCTTGTGGGCCCAAGTGGGTCCAACCCCATGGTTTTGTTAACTTAAATGCTTTAATATTCTTGCAGCTTACCTTCTTCTCTTTTGTTTAAGGGCTTTGATGTTTTCGCTTACTGTACAGCTACGGCTGAGATTGAACAAGCAAAGATTAAGGGTTTTGTTTAGCTTGTGAAGCAGAAGAGAAGCTGGAACAGTGGAATTGGGCAAGGGGTTGCGGCGAAGCTTCTCTAGAGAGAGAAAAGAAGGAATACAAAGAAGAGGGCTGCAAAAATGTGTGATGCTCAAGCTGCTGCTCATTGGATTAGCAAGGAATGAGAGATAAGCTGTTATTAGATTATCTCATATTGGTCTGTTTCTAGGTTCCTTGTTTAAGAGCAATTTCTGGTGTTTGCTGTGAACTCTGTATGACTTTTGCTCCTTGCTAGTGGATTACTCAAACTGCCCTACCCCATGGTTTTTCCCTTCTTATTGGAGGGTTTTCCACGTAAAATCTCACTGTTAGCAATTGTTGTTGTGTGCTACAATTTTCTGTTGTTTACAACTATTAGACTGCATTTCATTAGCATTGATGCACTGTCGATTATAGTTGATGCGCTAACAATTATGGTTGATGCACTAACCAGTTAGCGTTGATGCACTGTCAAACATTAGCGTTGATGCACTGTCAAACATTAGCGTTGATGCACTGTCGATTATGGTTGATGCACTAACAGTTATGGTTGATGCACTGACCAATTAGCGTTGATGCACTAACAATTATGGTTGATGCATGGTCGAACATTAGCGTTGATGCACTGTTAAACATTAGCGTTGATGCACTGTCGGTTATGGTTTATGCACTTACAGTTATGGTTGATGCACTGAAGTTATAGTTGATGCACTGATACTTTATACAGTTGATAAATTAGCCCTACAAGTGTTTGTAATTAAATTTTCTTTTAAAATTTTCTTTTAGCCCATCAAATTGTATCAGAGCCTTCAAGTGGTATCAGAGCCTATAAACATGACCTTCAATGTTGTTACACACATCATCATGCAAAAAATCCTAAACTAGATCCAATAAATAAGACACTGATGCATTGCATTTTGATAGTGATTTTCATAGTTATTTCATGTCAGATCTAGGTTTATTTTAACACTTTTATACTCATTATAGCCTTATTTCTTTCATATCTTCGGAATCTTCACTTTTTGGCACTTTTATGGAATTTCAGGTAAAAACACCTTTTTTTGACATATTTTGAAGATTCTGAGGCCATGGGACGATTTTTTGTGTGAAAACGAAGCCACCCGTCAAATTTGGGGTCATTCGGAGTTTACCTGAGAATCATGGCCAGGTGAACCCCACAGGGTTCACCATCCCAATCGCCAGCCAGCGAAACTCACAGAGAGCATCACGGCCTGGTGAACCCAGCGGGGTTCACTAGAATTCCTTCAGGCCGAAAACAGTCCAGAGGACATCACAGCCAGGTGAACCCGGCGGGATTCACCGCGCTTCTTTCAGCCGAACTCACAGAATGAATCACGGCCAGGTGAACCTGGCGGGGTTCACCCGTGATTCTAACCCAGGGCACGCGCGAGTTCGACCTTGACTCTGTTTTTCAGCGATTTCTCACCCGTTCGGAGTCCAAATTCAGCAAGTAAGGTGTCTATGGAAAGATCTTTCAAAGGCGAACGCATGGGATATAAAAGCCCTAATTTTTATGACCTAATTATCGAGGAATCATGAGACGAAGTGCGGCAAGCGGAAGAACAAGGCGACAACACGAGTTCGAGGGGATTTTCGGAGATTTGATCATCGGAGCATCACGATTCTTGCAGATTTACTTTGGTTTATCCTCTCCTATCATTTAGAAACTCTTCCTTGTTATCTTCCTATGCTAAAATAGAGATTTTTGAACGTAACAATGATGATTGTAGCGTAAACCCTATTTCGGGGCTTGGTTTAAACCCGTTGACAAATTTAATCGCAAACTTTATCTTTATTACGTTGTTTGGATTGCGTTGTGAGCATATTTTACTTTGACGTGCTTATTTCATGATTTTACCTTGACCGAGTATTTTCACGCGTTAGCCGTTACAATTCATATCGAGAAAAGGATCGTAAAGGTGGATTCCCTTAGTAAAACTTGCGAGACCTCGACACGAGAGTGTTTGGTCTTCGCTCGAGGATTTTATATTCTATCAAAGAACTCATTGGGTTCGTCTTAGAGTGATCCACCGCGAGAGTAGGAAGTCGTCCTAAGTCGAACACCGGGGTGTATACTCGAGAGAGGGCACCTTGTACCTTAGGGTTAGATTCCTTATGTAAAATCAACAATCCAAATAACCGACATCTACCTTGTGCGATTAAAGTAGTCATCATGGTGAAAATCAAAGCCCTGATTTCTCTCTGATATTTAGTCCCTACCGTCGTAGCGTTGATTTCTTGTTTTCGATTTCTGCTTTCAAAACTCAATTTCGATTCGCCTAGCTATTAGGACTCGGATTTTCTAGTACTCAACCCTGTTCCCTGTGGGATTCGATATCTTTTATATTACTTCGACATAACCGTGCACTTACGGTACGTGTCAGACACTCTTTCCTCTCTTGAAGGAAAAACATAAAAAACACGAAGAATAGGGCTTTTCTCTGAGTTACACCACTAGAAGTATGAGGCAACAAATTGGGAAGAGAGGAAGGAGTTTGTTGGCCATGAAATAGATGAGGGTCAATTTTACATTATAGAGAAATATTGATAGAAGAATGAAAACCCCATCGTACCATGATTTCATGTATTGGTCATGTCCATAAATCATTTTAACCAAGTCAAAATGATATTCATGATGCCATGTGCTGATGTGCCTATGAAAGGTCAATGGCACATGTTCTCGCCATCTACTGGCCCATGTCTATTTTCATTTTCATGCAATTGTTTGTTTCATGTGCATATTATAGTCTATTTAAATTAAGTAATATGAGGACAACTGAAATAGTTTCTATAAAAAAAATGCTAAATTTTTCTTATTTTCTAATCATTTCAAATAATGATCTACATCTTAGGGTATCAACTTCCACAATTTAAATCTAACCATAATATTAATAAATAATGTGGAATTTGCACCATTTCCTTCACAAGAAAACTGAAAATGGTGGATCGATCACACCAACATTGGTTGATCATACATGATATTGTAGCCAATTTAGGCAGTAATCATGTGTACTGCCATGAACATACACATTGCATGCCCATGCATAAACATACGTGGCATACATTAGAACTCAAGCAGGTAAGCACACATAGATTTTGCAAATCTAACTAGTTAACCCTGTCGGGCTCGGTCAAGGGCAGAAGTCCGGGGATGTAGGGCACACCGGTTTTGGGCAGCCACAAGTTGCCCTGGAGGAACCTCTCCACCGTGAACTTCTGCGCGTGCCCGTAGTCGATCGTCTTCACGCCCTTCCACGTCACCCTCTGGCTTTTGTCGGCGCCAGGGCCGCGGTTGTCGAATTCCGTGTAGAAGCAGGTTGCGAGACCGTAGTCACCCAACCATGGAAGCCAACCCTTGGGGTTGATCAGGTCATCAAGCTGCGACTGAATGACGAAGGTGCGTGAGTATGGCTTCCACGGTCGGCCCAGGTAGGTCGGGATCTTGGCACGACTCTCTGGTGTGAAGCTCTCATCGGCGCTGATGGTGCAGTTGTGTAGGATGATGGCGCTAGCATGACGCCGATCCTCGCGTCCCTGCGCCGTCACGATGTTCTGCTGGTTGTCCAGAGGCTTGCGTGCCAGGATCAAGCAGTTTTGGAAGATCGACGGTGAGTCGCCGAAGATGAAGTCGATGGTGCCGGTGATGATGCAGTCGCGATAGAACTGCCGGTTGGCGTGTGCGTAGAGCGTGTCCTGGTAACCGTCGAACCTCATGTTGTAAAACACGGAGAAGTCAGACTGCACCCTGATTGCCACCGCCTGGTGCTTCGCCGGCCCCGCCGAGTTTTCGATCCACAAGTCCTTTCCATTGAACCCATTGCCCACGACAGCTGCAAATCAGTTATCATGACTGATATCTTTTTCTTAATTGGAGAATATATAAATTTACAAGTGTCCTCACCGACTGTGCAAGTTCTGAAGGTGGAAACACCGTCGACGTAGTTTTGGCTGCCGGTGATCTTTGTCTTGGTTGGTCCATCGCCGATCATCATCACGTTGGTCTGGGTCTTGTTCACGTGGACGAACTCGTTATACACGCCCTCCTTGATATAGATCACAAAGGTGTAGTTGTTGTACTTGGGGACACGTAGCAACGCCTCGCTGATGGTCAGGACGTCGCCGGAACCATCTTTAGCGACTGTAACGTTTGGCTTAATCTCGGACGGGCTGAGTTGAAGAAGCCGCCTCCTGCCAGAGTTGAGCCAGGACGGGAGCTCCCCTTCCTCGCCGAGGAGCCTCCGGCCAGTGCTCAGGTTGAAATGGCTGAGCGAGTCACCAATGTTGGTGACTATTGCCAAGATGTTGCTGGTGAGCTCGATCGAGGTGTTGAGAGCCTTGCGCATCGATACCCCGGCTTCAGTGTCCGCGCCATCGAACCCGTCGAGGCATGTCGACTGGTAAGTAATGGTGGAGCTGATCCACACCCTGAGGTCCTCGACGAACCTAGAAATCTGCTCGATCGAGAAGTCGCTGAGCTTCATGACGGCGCCGCGGAGTTCATCGATGGCATAGTCAAGCAGCTCGCGGCAGTCCTCTAGGGCATCGGAGGTGCGCGGGTCCTTGGCGGCCGCCGATAGAACGGAGGAGTGCTCGAAGGCCTGATGAACGTAATCGACGGTAAGATTGAAGGCGATGTTAATGAGCTTTGCGGGGTCTGTCTCGTCGCCAGCGACGGATGAGAGGCTTGACTCACAGGTCTGTTGGTAGTCGGTGGGACGGCAGAAACTCTGGATGTCCTTCTTCGACGTAGACAGTTCAGCGGTGCCGTCCCCCTTGGAACCGTGACTGTTGGAGACGGTGACGGCGACGGTGGCGATGACTGCCACGAGGACGACGGCGGCGACGCCGATGATGGCAAAATTTGAATTGCCCATGGATCAGACTTCTTTTTGGGGTTTTTTGGCTGCTATATGGAATTTATGACGATCATACACATATAATAGTCCCTACCATGGAAGAGACCTGTGGGACATGGAAAGATGTAGCAGGGTAATGCAAAGAAAGGGTATGCCCCCGGAGGCTTGGCTGCTGAAAATCTTGTAGGGCATGCCTTTATGTAGGGGACGAACACCTCCGAGGAAGCGGGAGAGCCATCAAGTTGGATGGATAAAAGAAATGTAAATGTATCTCCATTTCTGAACATGCATGTAGATGCATACATCTCGCAATACCATTTTATTTTGTTATTCTACGCGGTTTATCTATTTAAAATTACGAATTTAAAAATATAAATTATATCTATTGCTTTAAGATTCATAGTAAAACCATAGGAATTTTTTTTGTTATTACTTGGTCAATATATTGTGAAGATTTTAAAATTTGGTAAACTAATTGAATAATCAACTCCTACTCATCATTGACTTTTAGATATGTTATGCTCATTGATTTTTAGAAGTTGATGGTATAATACTAATTGATTGTAAAAGTACATTTAAAAAATAAATACTTATAGTATTTAAAAATAATATTTTATATATCATAACAGTTAAAAACGAAATTAAAAATCTTACTAGTTAAATTTTTCCATGCATTACTCATAAACTAGTTACTTGCTATTACTATTTAGGGTCCGCTTGGCATAGCTAAAACTTTTAGCTTTTGCTAGTTAAAAAAATACTGGTTCAAAAGTAGTTAACTAGAAAAGTTTACAAATATTTTGGATAAAGTAAGTTTTTGGACCAATCAGCAATTTTAACTTAGCAAATAATACCTAAGTCAATTAACCCAGCACACACGTGGGATATTAACTTATTTTAAAATTTAAATTAATCTCTCTAATTATATTATGCAAAAAAAGTTTTATATTTATAATTGAAATCTAAAACCTATTGTTGTTTAGAATCACTATTACTATCATGCCATTTACCAACATTTATCATAATTGAAATTATAATTTGACCTAATTACATAGCTTAATAGATTTTTGCGATTTTAGTAGTAACATTATAATGTTATAAAAGTGAGTAATGCTTAGCAATAGTTCATTGTTACCTAAGCTACATGAATGTTGAGGTTTGATATAATCTTTTTGGGGGTAATGTTCTCATGTAATTTAATGTATTGTTCTTGTATCTTGATTAAATATAAGATATAGAACATGTAATATATGTATAATTCAATCATTATGTTTCTTAATATTTTGAGTGTATACCACACATCTTATAGTAAGTCACAGCCCACTACCACTAGGCACTAGCCACTAAGCCCAAGTACCAACCCGAGACCCAAGCTAGGACATAGCAAATATGCGCTGATTTTACTAAGTTTAAAAATAAAAAATATAATATTTTAATTAGTAAATTTAATAAATTATCAAAAAGTAATTTTTTATTCAGATTGGTATTGATAATAAAAGTTTTAGTTTGGTAAACCAGTAATTGGTAATAGATTAATTGGTTTTTACAAAATGCTTGCCTTAATCTTAGTGCTCATAAAGAGACATATGGCATATGGTGACTTTGATATTATCTAGTGTACTCTCATGAAGCTTCAAATAGCAAAGTATGTGGGTCAATGATGATCTCATGATGCAAAGAGATGATTACAATAACTTGGTGTTATGACCCGACCCCCCTTGGGGGTCGAATCCTGCTGCAGATGAAATCTGCGCGGTTTATTCGGCTGGGATTCGAGGCCCTAGGCTTGATGTGTTATGGTCGGCCCAAGGGGGCAGATCGCCGACCGAGGCAGCCCAATCACTTCAATCAATACAAGGGGGGTCGGGTCATAACAATAATCTGCTACAGATGAAATTTGCGCGGTTTATCCGGCCGAGATTCGAGGCCCTAAGCTTGATGTGTTATGGCCAGCCCAAGGGGGCAAATCGCCGACTGAGGCAGCCCAATTAGTTCAATCAGTTCAAGGGGGGTCGGGTCATAACACTTGGAACTAGAGAGCAGATTGAAATTTCATTTCGAGATCACCCATAAATTGTTGTAGAACGACAAATGTGACATAGCTAACTAACTAGTTTTGGGGATGTCAAGGTCTCGGCGACTAAATTCTTGAGGGGTAGAGGTCCTAGACAAGTATGGTTTTACTCATATTCTATCTCATTACGAAGAACCATAAAAATAAGTCTTCTGAATTATTTGAAATACTTATATTTTTTTCACTTATAAGAATACCATTAAAAAAAATTAATATTCACATATGAAGTAATTTGATCAATTGAGCAATCTTGTTAATTCTCCAAAATCTATCGATTAGATTCTTCTTCTAATTCAAGGCTTTCTAAAAAATTTTCCAATAGCTTTTAATATTTTGTAGAGGAAATGCAATTTTCAACCTTCAATTAGATAGTCAAGTTCAAGCTTAATCGTAGGTGAAGGTTGAAAAAAAGTCATACATTCTTCCTATTTATCCATAAAAGATCTATATCCTTTCTTAAAATAGTATTGCAGCCAAAGGATAGTTTTAGAAACAACCCATAAATTTTTATGGCACTCCCACATCCTCGGTCGTCTTCCTCCCCTATAAAATGGCAGGTCCTTCCTACTCTTTCAGCAACCAGGCCTCTGGGGTCATCCCCTCTACCTCAATCTGTATGGCCTCAGTCCCTTCCCTTATCCAGTAGTCTCTTGCTTGGTTGGGACTACTATTTCATACATTGCATACTGCAGGCAAATTAAAAAAAAATTGTTCATTATATAATTAACCATGGGAGGTTCTAAAGTTGCGATCATCGGCGTCTCCGCCGTTGTCCTTGTGGCTGTCATCGCCACTGTCGCTGTCACCGTTTCCAACAATCACAATGCGAAGGCAAAGGCAGAGGGAGGCACCGAGCTAACTACCTCGCAGAAGAACATTCAGGAGTTCTGCCGCCCCACCGATTACCAACAGACCTGTGAATCCACCCTCTCATCCGTCGCCGGCAACGACACGGACCCCTCACAGCTCATTATCCTGGCCTTCAACATCACCGTCGACCACATACGACAGGCCTTCGAGCACTCCTCCGTGCTGTCGTCGGCCGCCAAGGACCCGCGCACATCCGAGGCCCTCCAGAACTGCCGCGAGCTCCTTGACTATGCCATCGATGACCTCCGCGGCTCCGTGGCCAAGATAGAGGACTTCTCGATTGCGCAGATTAGCAAGTTCATCGATGATGTCAAGGTGTGGCTCAGCGCCGGCATCACCTACCAGACGACATGCCTCGACGGGTTCGAGGGCGCGGACACAGAAGCCGCGGAGTCGATGCGCAAGGCGCTCAACAGCTCGGCCGAGCTCACCAGCAACATATTGGCGATAGTCACCAACCTTGGTGACGCGCTTGACCAGTTCAACGTCGGCATGAGCCGGAAGCTCCTCAGTGAGGCCGGGGAGTACCCCTCGTGGGTCGACTCCGGCAAGCGGCGGCTGCTCCAGCTCAGCCCGGCCGAGCTCAAGCCCGACGTGACAGTCGCTCAGGACGGTTCTGGCGACGTCAAAACCATCGGCGAGGCATTGCTTCGTGTCCCCAAGAACAGCAACAACACCTTCGTGATCTACATCAAGGAGGGCGTGTATAAGGAGTTCGTCCACGTGAACAAGACCCTAACCAATGTGATGATGATCGGCGATGGGCCAACCAAGACAAAGATCACCGGCAGCCTCAACAACATCGACGGCGTCTCCACCTTCAGAACTTGCACAGTCGGTGAGTAAACTTGAAATTCTGCATATTCTCTGCTTAACAAAAAGAATTATTAAGTTATGATAATTGATTCGCAGCTGTCGTGGGGAATGGGTTCATCGGGAAGGACTTGTGGATCGAAAACTCAGCGGGGCCGGCGAAGCACCAGGCGGTGGCAATCAGGGTGCAGTCTGACTTGTCTGTGTTTTACAACATGAGGTTTGACGGCTACCAGGACACGCTCTACGCACACGCCAACAGGCAGTTCTATCGTGAATGCACCATCACCGGCACCATCGACTTCATCTTCGGCGACTCCTCGTCAATCTTCCAAAACTGCTTGATCCTGGCACGCAAGCCCATGGACAACCAGCAGAACATCGTGACGGCGCAGGGGCGCGAGGATCGACGTCATTCCAGTGCCATCATCCTGCACAACTGCACCATCAGCGCCGACGAGGGCTTCACACCGGAGAGTCGTGCCAAGATTTCGACCTACCTGGGCCGACCCTGGAAGCCGTACTCACGCACCTTCATCATGCAATCCCAGCTGGATGACCTGATCAACCCCAAGGGCTGGCTTCCATGGTTGGGTGACTACGGCCTCAACACCTGCTTCTACGTCGAGTTCGACAACCGCGGGCCCGGCGCCGACAAAAGCCAGAGGGTGACGTGGAAGGGCGTGAAGACGATCGACCTTGGCCACGCCGACAAGTTCACGGTTAAGAGATTCATCCAGGGCAACATGTGGCTGCCCAAAACCGGTGTACCCTTCATCCCTGGTCTGCTGCCCCAGTACTCTTCCTAAGTCTCTAGGATCCACAATGTACACTCTCGCATTGTTTTAGTCTTCCCCTGTGCATACCTGCATGTTTATGCAAATGTATAAGTTTATGAACCATTTGCCTTTCTTAACTTTGGGTACCCATGGCCATAAAAGCGTAATCTTAAAGCATCGCTTTAAAATTCGCACTTTCATCAACTTCAATGACCCTAACCCTACGCCTAGTTGAGTACTTAATGGGTCACATATGACTCACAACCCATTAATAACTCACATAGGGTTAAAAGAGTCAAATGTGCAATCTATACATACAAAACTTATGAAACATAGCTTAACACGAGTTGACAAGTATGTCAATATAACTAATCTAACATCTCCACTAAGAAAACAAGAAATATAGTGACTGAACTAGTATATTCTATTACTTATATTCAATCTACGTAGTAGCAATGTTATGTAAGTCATAACACTTTTGTGACTTATACAACAACAATTTATTGTTTGTGATCATCTACATGTTATATAAAATTTTGTAGTGATTGAAGTTTTTTTTAGTGATTAAAGCTTTGAGGAGGTGCTTGTTGTCCCTTAATTTATGTAAGTGGTTATATTGTTCATTTATCCTTTGGAATTGGAAACCTGAGTTGGTAGTAAGGAGGAGAAAAGCCTTTTCTCTAACAGTGCGTTTACTTGTATAGAAAATCGAAAAGAAAGAATGGAAAACACATTGAATCTAGACGTAAATGCTAATGGATTCAATGTACTTTCTATTATTTCCTTCTAATTTTTTATCCAAAAAAACATAGCCTAAGATATTTCGTGCACGTCTCAATAGCACTTATCCTACTCTAAAAAGATTCAGAAGGGAGATTTCAAATTTGGAAGGCAATCAGTGAATAGGCAAGGTCTCGGGATAAAACTTTTATGCACCCGATGGCGCTTAAGTGGGAAAAACAGAGTCCCTCGTTTTTCCTCCAAAAATATTTTTTTTATTTTTTTTTAAAAATGATGTACACCTTGTAAGCTATCTAATAGTACCAATATTGGGGGTATTTTAGATTATTTATACGTATATAATACTGTAACCAATATTAAGTTTTTTTATAAAATAAATAGTTTTTTATCTTATATGTGATATTGATTAGGGTATTCTGTAAATATACGTAATCTAAAATATCCCAATATTACCATTAGATAGTGTATAAAATATACATCATTTCTAAAAAAACAAAAAAAAAACATTTTTTGAAAAAATTGAGAGTCCCTATTTTTCCCACTTAAACCCCCAGGGGCGTTTTAAAGGTTTAAGGGTGCCGTGCCTAAAAATTGGGAAAAAACTTATAAGCGCCCCCAGGCGCTTAACTCAGTTCAGCGGGTGCTGTTGGGATGTCTTCCACGAATAGTAAAGTATGCACTGTAGTATTGTGCATTTTTAACCTAGCCGCCTAATTTTTTTACCTCGCCCGCTCACCTCTTTTCATCTCTCCCGGATGCAGCCTTTCGCCTCTCCGGTGCTCCCTCTCCTAGCTCCGGCGTTCCCCGCTCTGATGCTCCCTCTCCCCACTCCGGCATTCACTCTCCCCACTCCGGCGCTCCCCGCTGAAGAGCCCTCTCCTTGCTCCAGCGCTCCTTCCCTCTCCCCACTGAAGATCCCTCTCCTTTGCGCTGTGCCTAGTTCTCCTCCCTTCTCGGAAGACTAGGGACGGAGTGAGGTTTCGTTGTCAGGTCAGTCCAATTCTTTTCTTGTTCTCTTTGTGTTTTGATCCAGTTGTATTTGTTCAACTCCGACAATTTTGGATGGCGTTATGAATTTGTTGGTTCTTCTTTAAGAGTCTATAACGCTCTACCTATTTTAACAGTTTTAAAGGTTCAATTTTATGTGAATTTTTTGATCGGAAGATTTGGTGAGCTGACGGATTCCAAGAAATTTCCGTTTTTGTCTTTTCAGGATCAAAAACACTGATGTCTTCTATCTTCTCCTTTACTTATTAGACATGTGGTAGATAAAAATGTTTTTGAAACCTGATCTGAATGGACATGGAACAAATGGGAAGTGCACTAGGACTTTTGTCAATATTGTTTTTGTCTATAACATCACGAAGATCTAGTGGCGGAGAGCAAAACTATATATCTGTATGTTTTTGTCTATAATATTTAAGGATAAATAGTCAGCAACATTTGTATGTAGTTCAAAGTTCAAATTGCTCTGATCTTCATAACACGTAGTTCCATATATTGGACGAAGGTAAATTAAAGGTAATTGTGTAGTTTGATGATAATAATATATGGTGACTAGCATATTCTTTGCCTAGTTTATTTTACCATATAAATCTGACGTGAAGTTTCTAAAAAAATTATTTTTTTTCTCAATGAGCTTAAGAAATAACATAATTGGGATGCTCATGTGGCACATTGTAAAATTACTTTGCTGATTGGGCTGTTGTTTTCCTAAATCAGTTTAATCTAAACTTGGGGAATGTACAAAACTCAGATTTATATGGTACAATAAACTAGGATGATATGATGGCTGATTTTCATTTGTTCATTAGTATACATGGATGATATGATGGCTAATTTTCATTTGTTTTATATATATACTTGACCTGGATGATATGATGGCTGATTTTCATTTGTTCATTAAAACTAACTTGAAAAGTTTGCCAAATGTATTATCAATATCAAATAAGGTACCTGGCATATTATTTTAGGCAAGCATAATTTCAATCTATTAACCATTTAGAAATGTCAATATCAGCAATAACATCCAAATGACTCCCAACTAGGGACAACTATATAAAGAACAAAACAGAACTTCAAAATACCATAGTTTAAGATTATTAATTTAAAACATTGACTATGTTACCAATTTATTCACTTATCTTTTCTCCCGTGCACCAGTCTTCATTGAATTGTAAACAACTATGTCTTTTTTGATGAGGTTAATACTCATTTATAATAAGTTCTACCTTATTTTAATAAAATTCTACCTCATTTACAATAAGTTCTAATTTTTTTGCATAAAGTTCTATCTTATTTATAAAAAATTATACCTTATTTAAATAAAGCTTTACCTTATTTAAAAAATGTTCTACCTTATTTACTCAAAATTTTACCATATTACACAATGTTCTACCTTATTAGATGCATGTTCCCTAAACTGAATAAAGTTTTACCTCATTTATAATAAGTTCTACTTTATCTGCATAAAGTTCTACCTTATTTACAAAAAGTTCTATCTTATTTTCAAAAAGTTCTATTTTATTTTCAAAAAGTTCTACCTTATTTACAAAAAGTTATGCCTTATTTATAAAAAATTCTACCTTATTTTCAATAAAACGTTTCAAAACTTGGTTCATAACTCATCAAATCTTTAAGCATATTTGAAAACATAAAGGGCACAACAAATCATCATGTACCTTAAAATATTCTTTTGTTCTTCACCAAGTCTAATTCTTATTTTGTGATACAAACTTTTCCAGTTAGTTTTAATGAACAAATGAAAATCAGCCATCATATCATCCATGTCAAGTATATATATAAAACAAATGAAAATCAGCCATCATATCATCCATGTATACTAATGAACAAATGAAAATCAGCCATAATATCATCCTAGTTTATTGTACCATATAAATCTGAGTTTTGTACATTCCCCAAGTTTAGATTAAACTGATTTAGCAAAACAACAGCCCAAGTTTAGTTTATTGTACCATTTGAACTTTGAACTACATACAAATGTTGCTGACTATTTATCCTTAAATATTATAGACAAAAACATACAGATACATAGTTTTGCTCTCCACCACTAGATCTTCCTGATGTTATAGACAAAAACAATATTGACAAAAGTCCTAGTGCACTTCCCATTCATTCCATGTCCATTCAGATCAGGTTTCAAAAACATTTTTATCTACCACATGTCTAATAAGTAAAGGAGAAGATAGAAGACATCACTGTTTTTGATCTTGAAAAGACAAAAACTGAAATTTCTTGGAATCCGTCAGCACACCAAATCTTCCGATCAAAAAATTCACATCTATACAAAAATTGCACCTTTAAAACTGTTAAAATAGGTAGAGCGTTATAGACTCTTAAAAAAGAACCAACAAATCCTTAACGCCATCCAAAATTGTCGGAGTTGAACAAATGCAACCGGATCAAAACGCAAAGAGAACAAGAAAAGAATTGGACTGACCTGACAACGAAACCTCACTCTGTCCCTAGTCTTCCGAGAAGGGAGGAGAACCAGGCGCAGCGCAGAGGAGAGGGATCTTCAGCGGGGAGAGGGAAGGAGTGCCGGAGCGAGGAAAGGGATCTTCAGCGGGGAACGCCGGAGTGGGGAGAGTGAATGCCGGAGCGAGGAGAGGGAGCACCGGAGTAGGGAGAGACGAAAGGCTGCAGCGGGGAGAGATGAAAGGTGGTGAGCTGGTGAGGTAAAAAATTAGACGGCTAGGTTAAAAATGCACAGTATTACAGTGCATACTTTACGATTCGTGTAAGACATCCCAATGGCACCCGCTGAACTAAGTTAAGCACCCCCATGCGCTTATAAGTTTTTTCCTAAAAATTGTGCCCCCAAATCGGACGGAATTCTCTACGTTGCTGAACCTACTTGCTCAAGCGCCGCTCTCGGTCCTCCGCTCGCTAACCTTTTCCCGTTCGTTCGCCAGCCGCCGCAACTCTGCGCTCGCCCGCCGCTCTCGTTCTTTCGCTCGCAGACTTTTCCCGTTCGTTCGCCAGCCGCCGCAACTCTGCGCTCGCCCGCCGCTCTCGTTCTTTTGCTCGCAGACTTTTCCCGTTCGTTCGCCATCAGCCGCAACTCTGCTCTCGCCCGCCAAGCTCTCCTCTTCTGCCTGCTGCCTTCTCGCCAAGCGCTCGCCCGCCGTCGCCAGAACCTGCCTCGACGTTGCCAAAGCCTACCTTGCCGTCGCCACTCGCTATCGCCTAAGCTTGCCTCGCCGTTGCCACAGCCCGCCTTTGACCTCGCCGCTCACTGGTGCCAGAGCTTGGCAAGCCGTCGCCAAAGTCCGACTCTTCCACAGGTAAATTTGTGTTATCCTCCTTGTGAAATTCTCATCTCTTACTAGATCACGTTGAATGCCAAATCAAACAGCCTGACACTTCAAAAAATCAGTTTTACCATGCATTTCTCTTCTCTTGCTAGATCACGTTGAATGCCAAATGAAACACACTTCAAAAAAAAAAATTAAAATTACCAATTTTGCATGTGTTGTTTACAGATTGAACAGAATCAAACAGCCTGTCACATTTCTTATTTACACACCATTGTGTATCAACTATTGGTATTATAATATTTTCACTCACATGTTAATTCCTTGATTTGTTGATTTATTATTGAGCTTTTTCATGTATATGTTTTATTTTTATGATTCCAATAAGTAACAAAGACGAGATTTGTTTGAATGCAGAACCATTAACTTAGGCTTTTTCAAATAGCATCTATAGTTGGAGTTTGTGTTCCACGATTGCACCAACTTTTATTGCTAAACTTATCATATGTTGATAAGTCATTAACAAAGAGTATTGAAGACAAGGATAGCATGTGATCCGAACAATAAAAAAATTAACTAGTTTGGATCAATTTTGTCATAATATTTTAAGAATGAGTAAGGATGTCTTATTTCATCTGTGTGAAATACTATGAGGGCAAAATCTAGTTAAAGAAAAAAAAATTCTAGTGTTAGAGGTGAAAATTACAAAGTTCTTATATTTAGTTGCTCATAATTTTTAAAAATTAAGAATTTTGATTTTTCTTTCATCGTATTGCTAGAAGTATTAGTTGTCATTTTCATGAGATATTGAGAGCTATTATTAGCTTACATGAACAATTTGTCCAGCAACCCGATGGTACAATGGATCCTCCTTAGATACGTAATACAAACAGATCCTATTCCTATTTCAAGGTATATTATTTTAAAAAGTATATTAGTGTGAACAATATTTTTTTTGTAGGTTAAACCAATTATATAAAACTACAAGATTATTTAGGGGCTATTGATGGGACATATGTGCATGTAAGAGTGTCTTCTAAGGATGTGCCTAGATATAGGGGGAGAAAGGACTGGCCAACGATAAATATTTTGGCAGTCTATTCATTTGATATGAAATTCTTGTACATCCTCGCGGGGTGGGAAGGGTCAGTATCTGACTCACGGATATTGAAAGCTGCCCTCACTAGAACTAATAACATAAAAACAAGAACTGGACCGACCGAGTGAGGTCGGTCGGTGCTGTAGACCCCGAGATTTTGGGGGTGTCGTACAACGTGGATATCGTAATTGGCAGTTGGCGGGGCTACTGCCATGCGAAGATCTTAAAGTTACCAGACTATGAAGCTATCTTCGGCCTTGAACTTTTGGTCAAGGCAAAGATAGCTGTGATGCCATATCTGTATGGGATACAGATACATGACGAGGACTCCCGTTGTCTCGTACCGTGCATTGGGAGCACGGATCCGAGAAAAGGGAAGAAGAGGGACTCCAGGGGAGTGCCCTTGTCTGCAAACGCCTTGGCTGCAGGGTTGCGCCAAGGAGAGCCAACACTTATGGCTGTTTGGGTGGAGGGCCCCCACCCGACAAAGAGTGAGACTCCTTTGGCGGTCAAGAGAGTGTTGGAGGAGTTTGCCGATGTGATGCCTTCAGAATTACCGAAGCACCTCCCGCCTAGGATGGGGATCGACCACCGGATAGAACTTGTGGCAGGATCCACTCCCCCATCCAAGGCTCCTTATAGGATGCCGCCGGTGGAGTTGGCCGAGCTCCGCAAACAACTCGACGAGTTGTTGAATGCAGGGTTTGTGTGGCCAACCGTGTCACCATATGGGGCCCCGGTCCTATTCCAAAAGAAGAAGGATGGGTCTCTGAGGTTCTGTGTGGACTACAGAGCCCTGAACAAGATAACAGTCCAAGACTGCTATCCGATTCCATTGATCCCAGATCTGCTGGATAGATTGGGAAAAGCTAGGATATTTTCCAAGCTTGATTTGAGGTCGGGCTACTGGCAGGTCCGTATCGCTGAGGGCGACGAACGGAAGACAGCCTGCGTAACCCGTTAGGGAGCTTTTGAGTTTCTGGTCATGCCCTTTGGGCTAACCAATGCTCCAGCAACATTTTGTCATCTTATGAACCAAGTGTTAGCACCGTTCTTAGATGACTTTGTTGTTGTTTATCTGGATGATATAGTGGTGTACTCCTCAAGCGTTGAGGAACACTTGGGACACTTGAAGAGGGTTCTTCAAGTTTTGAGGGAAAACCAACTTTACTTGAAGTTGGATAAGTGCACATTCATGTCGGAAGAGATATTCTTTCTTGGACATGTGGTTGGCCACGGCCAAGTGCAAATGGACAAGGATAAGATCCGTACCATTGTAGAATGGCCGATTCCCTCAAATCAAACCGAGTTGAGGAGTTTTCTCGGTGTTGTGAACTTTTATCGTAAGTTCATACGGGGCTGTTCGAGGATAACAGCACCCCTCAGCAATTTGCTGAAAGAGAATACCAACTGGGGTTGGGATGATCGGTGTCAGCTGGCCTTTCAAGACTTGAAAGAGCGTATAGCTTCTGAATCGATCTTGAGATTGCCGGATTTCAGTAAACCTTTCGAGGTTCACACCGATGCTTCAGATCAAGCAATCGGTGGTGTGTTGATGCAGGATGGGCATCCTGTAGCTTTCGAGAGTTGAAAGCTAAATGAGACAGAGCAGAGGCACTCTGCACATGAAAAGGAGATGGTAGTAGTGGTGCACTGCCTCCGAACATGAAGAGTTTATCTCCTGGGTAGCATTTTCGTGGTGAAGACCGATAATGTGGCGAACACATACTTCACCACTCAGAAGAGACTGTCAGCCAAACAGGCCAGATGGTAGGAATTCCTAACAGAATTCCAGTTCCAGTGGGAACATAAGCCTGGAAGGTCTAATGTAGTGCCTGATGCACTCAGTAGGCTTAACGCCTTAGTCTGCTTTGCGATCTCTAGAGTGGAAGGAGATCTCCTTACGAGGATAAGAGCAGCATCCATTTTCGATGAGGAGTATCGAAAGATCATTGATCAGATCAAGTCGGGTGCGACCCGACGATATTATTTGGATGCCGATGACATTGTCATGGCATGTGGCGAGAGGCCACTGGTCCCTGCATCCGGTGGTTTGCGGTGTGAGCTGCTTAAGGAGCTCTGTGATACCCCGTGGTCAGGTCATCCAGGACAAAGGCGTATGTTCGCCCTGTTGTCCAGGTCATGTTATTGGCCAAATATGCGTGCCGACATTGAGATGTATGTCCGCACATGTCTTGTTTGTCAACAAGACAAGGTCGATCGGAGGTTGCCGGCTGGGTTGTTACAGCCCTTGCCTATACCCGAGACCCCCTGGACTAGCGTGTCCATGGATTTCATTGGTGGGTTTTCCAAGGTTGAGGGGAAAACATCCATATTCGTGGTTGTGGATAGATTCTCCAAGTACGGAGTTTTCATTCCAGCACCCGAAACATGTTCAGCGGTGGTAACTGCTGACTTGTGTTTTCAAAATGTGGTGAAATATTTTGGGCTCCCAACGGATATCGTAAGCGATAGGGATGCCAGGTTTACTGGACGATTCTGGTCAACATTGTTCGACAAGCTGGGAACGAAGTTAAACTTCTCCACAGCAAACCATCCCCAGACGGATGGGCAGACGAAGCGGGTGAATGCCCTCGTGGAGGACTATCTCCGTCATTTCGTGACTGCGAGTCAACGAGATTGGGTGAAGTGGATTGATTCGGCACAGTTCGCCTACAATCTCCACAGATCATCATCTACGGGGCACAGCCCCTTTGAGCTTGTGTTAGGGCGGCAGCCCCTAACCCCTGTTGATATCGCGATGAGGACCTCCGAGGGGAGATGTCCTGCGGCTCAACGGGCAGCTCGTGAGCGAGCAGAGTCGCTCCAGGAGGCTAGAGACAGCCTCGAGCTAGCAGCTAGACGAATGCAACATTATGCAAATCGTCGACGTCGGGATGAAGAATTCGCCATGGGCGATTTAGTGCTTCTCCGACTCACTCCGCAGATATGGAGGAAGATATATGCGAAAGCAGCACATCGGAGGCTTATACAAAGATATGATGGACCTTTCGAGGTGCTGAACCGAGTGGGTTCAGTTGCGTATCGTCTAAAGCTCCCCGATAGGATGAAAATGCATCTGACATTCCATGTGAGCTTCTTAAAGAGGTTCCATAAGGATTTAGGGGATCCGTCTTGGTCACAGTCGCTTCGTGCGCCTCCTACGGTTCGAATGGAGTTCGACCAGAGGATCGGGGAGATCCTAGACCACCGAGTTTTGGGACATAGCAGGATGAACCGACGAACAGAATTCCTGGTTCGGTGGGAAGGTTCTCCAATGGAAGAAGCGACATAGTATAAGGCATCCGAACTGTGGCAGTTCGAGGACGAGATCCGACGATACTTTGAGTCACTGAGGGCGGCGACTTGCTCCGGAGGGGGAGAATGTTAGGCCTACGGGCCAAATCTTTGGGTCGTCTCCAAAGATTCTGCTCGGCCCGTTCCTATGCAGCCTAGTTGAGGCGGATCAGCGGACCGGATCGGGCGCGGCCCAAATCCAGATCCAACTCACGCAACGTTCGTCAGGCGCGCGAATTCGTCGCGTGGGTTTGGACGCTGACGCGACGCGTGATGCTGACGGGACGGCTCGAGGTTCGTGCGGAGTCGTGGGCTGAAAAGAGGAAAAAGGGGAGAGGACACGGTCGGCTCCCTCACGGGACTTTCGAACGAAAATCCCACTGCTTCGCTTTCGTCTTCTCCTCCGATCACGGCACTCTCGCCGGACGTCTGTGGACGCAGCTTTCCCCTCGTTCCGGTGGTGTGGGTGGGAGGTGGAACGCCGCGGGAAGCTCCGTCTCCTTCTTCGTCGTTGCCGCCTGCATCTTCTCCGCGTTGTCGTCGTTGACCTCACCGGAGGCCTCACCGTCAGACCACCTTGGAAGGTGCATCCGGGCATCAACGTCGTCGACTGGAAGGAGCCGGCGCCCAGGTGTCCGCCGAGGTACAGCCTCCCTCTTTCGCCCTCGTTCACGGCCGCGATTCCGATCCGGCGAACTCTCGTCGTTTGCCTGCCTGTCGTGGCCGATTTCCTCGCCTCCCTCTTGTCCGACGTCGGCCGCCTGTGCGCGTGAACTCCCGGCCCGGACCCGCCTGCGTGCAGATGCGGTTCTGCTCATCGCCCGAGCTCTCTCCGCCTGCGTGCGGAGCTACCTTGCTTCCCTCGCCGCCTGCGTGCGGTCTTCTCCTCACCTCCCCTTTCGGCGTTCTCTCTCGGTGGCCGACGGTCGCCTCACTCGCGCTAGAGCGGCTCAGCGTTAACTTCGCTCCTGTCGCGTGGCTGCGAGCTTCCCCCTCGTCACCCTGCGCCAGCTACTGAAGGAGTCGGCGAACGCGAGTCCTCCATTGCCTCCAGCCGTGTGTGGGTAGTCCAACCAACCGCCGCCGCCCTTCGGACCTCCCTTCCGCCGCTGTAGCAAGTGGCAGACGCCACCATCTTTCTCCCGTTTACTCTGCTGTCGTGCTCGCCTTCGCGCGAGCGTGAGTTTGCTAGTGTCGGCTAGTGCCGGTTGGCGTGGTCGCCTCCAGGCAAACGATCTTTTCCTCCGTCACCGGCGTGCGACGCCGCGTTAACATCTGTCCTCGATCGCCGGGCGCCGGCTTGATCTTCGGACGAGTGATTGAGTCCATAGTCGGGCTAGGAGTCAGTTCAAGGAATCGACTCCGCCAGTCACGCCCAATCCAGCGGTTTCGACCGTTGTGATAGTTGCGTTGACAAATTTGGACTCGAGTCAAGCGTTGACTCACGTGGAGTCATATTAATATAAAATCTTATTTTAATATATATATATATATTAAAAATATTTATTATAGTTGGCATTTTATAGTAAAATATATTATTTTAATATAAAATCTTTTTAAATAGGTTAGGGATCATATTAATATTAAAATAAATAATATTTTATTAAATTTAAATTTGTGGTACAACAACATTACATTACGTTTAGATGCTCATATATTATAATAAAAAAAATAATAATAGTATGAAACATAATAATTAATATGATCATAAAAATATCAATATCTAGCTAAAACAATCATTTTTACAAGAAGAAAAAATTATTCTAAAGGTTTTCTTTGTTCTACTTTTTCCTAATTGCAGATTTTCACATTATTGGAAAGGCTTACGACTTAATGCTGATTGTTGCATTATTAGAAAGGTTTACAATTTAATGTTGTTTTGTTGCCCAAGCTTTCTTGCTATAAGATTTTGATTAAAAAAATAGTTTGAAGCATGCTAGTTTGTACCACTTTGCAATTTTCTGGAAAGAATGTCTTTATTATGTTAATTTTTAGGTTATGTATTTTCATATTTCCTTGATGTGGAATATAAAATGTGATTTTAACTACTTTCACTTAGATGTAGTCATAATTTTGTCAGGCTATGTATGCTGCCCCAATGTATATTGCAGAAACTGTTGTAAGTCCAATTCAAGGAACCAATTTCTATTTGGATCTACCTTCTTTGAGAAATGGACATTACGAAAACATTTAACTTTGTTTGTTGATTGGGAAAAAGAAAATGAATGAAGTTAATTGAAAGCCATCTTGCCATTTAAGAACATTAGTACTAGCTGTATATATGAATGAACAATATTAGCTTCTTTTACTCTAGGTGGCTAATAGTTCTGTTACCTTTTGTAGTTAATTATGACTGGCGTTGTTGCCCTTGTGGTAGATAGACTTGGACAAAGGCCTTTTCTTTATTGGAGGTGTTAGTGGGATTGTAAGCTTCTTGATATTTGTCGGCTCGGTCTTAATTTGGAGATGTGCCATTTAACTTCAATTGTAATGGTAGATCTGATTAGCTTGAATTACAAATTAGTTATTAAGTTGTTGACTTGTCCTGCATGTCTACAATGGTATGTACTCAAATATAAAAATGAACCCTTGTGCTTGAACTTGATTGATGAGGTTCTAAGATCTTCTCTGGTTTTAGTCATCAAGTATGATTCACGAGTTGGTAAGTTAATGTGCATAACCTATCTAAAAATTGAGTCAAATCCAAACATATAAGGTCAAACTTGTTCCAAAGCCAACTTGAGCCTGGATTAGTTCATAGGAGAATATTCATCACTTCATTAATTACCAGGTCAAACTAAAATTGAAGTACATCGAAGACTCAAGCATAGAAGCATACATGTTGCTGAAACTTCTCCAAGGAGACTGCCACTTGGAAATTCAAACTCAAGAGAAATCAAAGCCACCATTGAAAACATGAGGGACTTGATTGCAAACTTTCAAAGTGTGAGGGACAAAGTAAAAAATAGACAAACCATATAAACATTGAGATGGGAATGGTTTTAAGTACTTGTATTGTTCATGCATCATTTAGAATGAATCATAATGAACTTTAAGATAACACTTGTATTAGTAATCAATAGTCTTAAGTATAGTTGAGACTCCCTCCTCCTTGACTCGACTTTTCTTCTTCATTGTGCCCTTCCTTTATGAGCTTCCCACCTCAAGCCTTGAGTGATTCTCACTTCTTGGATGCAACTTGGAGCAAGGAGCCTGCATTTTGGAGAGCTTGGGGGCAAAGGAGAATCGGCAACCTCTTTGTGAATACTTGATTAAGAGTCATTTTAAGGACTTGTTAGTTTAAGCGAATTTGGGGTTTATATTCTTTTCCACCCCTCATTTTCACGTTATTGTGTGATAAACCCATCTAAGCCACATTGTTAAGACCTAAGATCTAGGACAAATCAAGACTAATGACCTTAGTGAACTTCTTCCTTAATCCTTTCTCTAGTTTTCTTTACTTGCATGTTTAGTTCGGTAATCCTATTTACATTCTTAGTTTGAATTTTTGAGATAGCTCATTTCCTATTAAGGAAGAGCCCCACAACTCTTAAAACGGTCCATAGAATCCTCCCTACTATTAGCCCCTATGTTATCTAATAACCCCTCTACCCAAGGGAAAAAAAAATTTAAGGCATGAGATGAAGAAATGGCCTAAGCTGGGTACCCCATTTTAGGTTAATTTTTTTTAAAAAAATTATATAAAAATGATCTACACATTCTAAGCTATCTAATAACACTAATATTGTTATGAACAAGATTACACACAATAAGAAATTACTCTAAATATTTTACATAAAAAATAAAACACTAATTACTTTTGTTTTTTATATAAAATATTTAGGTTAATTTCTTCTTGTGTAATCTTGTTCATAATAATATTGGTGTCATTGGATAGCTTATAATGTGTAATCATTTCTATAAAAAAAAAAAAATTTCAAACTTTTTAAGCCATTTTTAGGGTACGAGTTTAGGCCATTTCTCTACCCTACCTTAGCCATCATAGCAGAGTCCCACCATCAGTATTGAAAACATCCCGCACGTCAAACGTTGACATGCAGCTAGAAAAAACACCATTAAAGGATCTTGTTACCGTCACCACCTTAATTATAGTTACTTTTTCCTTCTTTTTTCCTGTGAAAGCCAAAAAAAAAAAAAAAAAAAAAAAAAAAAAAAAAACCTCTGTCCTCACTCACGTAAAACCTCTCATCTCCCTTTCCCTCGCAATTGCTGAGCTACCACACGTGAATCCATCTCCTCCTTTGTCAGCGTCCATGAATTCCTAACTGTTTAGAATCATCCGATGTTAAGGTGAATCTTCGAGTTCTCTTGCTGAAAAAACCTCTCTCCTCACTCATGGAAAACCTCTTATCTCCCTTGCCCTCGCAATCACAGAGCTCCCATTCACGAGCCTGTCTCCTTCTTCGCTGGTGTCCTCGAATTCCTCTGACGGTTCAAAATCATCTAGCGCACCTAGAATCTTTCAGTTCTCTTGCTGAGGGCACATTTTAATAGATGATCCTCCAAAATTGTGAAGCCCTAGCTAAGTTCATCGCTAGTGGGTATCCTTCATTTCCAAGTTATCAAAAGTTATCTTTCATTTCCAATAGTTTTATTTATTTATTTTGGAATTATTACAATATTGTAGAAATTTTATGAATATCACATAAATTCACTTGAAATGCATTCAACACTTACGTTAGAGGCGATTGATAGCTGAATAATCAACCTATTGCAAGTTTTCTGTAGTTATACTTGGGTCAATGTATAAAATACAAACACGACCTATTCATTAAAGAGGTAATACGACACGAGACAAGTAACTCATTTAATAAATAGGTTATGTCATATGATACGATACAACATGATATGAATAACCTACTGAATATATAGATTGTCATATGTTACTCTACAACTCGACACAAATAAACTATTTAACTCAATAAACATTATACTAAATACTTCATAATGACTTACAAATTAAAAGTACAAAAGTTCTAACCCTTTATAAAGATAAAATTATTTTTAAATTTTAATATTTAATATATATATATACGAGTTACATATGAGAGAAGAATACAATTAATTATGATATAGATATGTGAAACTTTGTGTAGTGTGTTGAGGAATCGTGTCATATGTTGTCGTTCCTAACTAATAGCGGCCTAGCTGAACTATTAATCTTTTAGTTATTGTACTCGTTGTCTCAACCATTACTTATCACAAAAGCTACAGGACAAAGAAGCTGCGGGGGCAAGCGATTGGCCCTTAGCACAAAGCTGAGTCGTCTCTACGTTTTCATCTCTATGCCAACTGCACAAATGCTGCACTAGTTGTTAAAGATATATATACATCGTATGTATATAAAAAATATCTATATAAATATAAATATAAAAATATTTACATAAGTATGTATATAGATATAGATATAAAGATATGTATATAAATATAAATATATAAATGTTTATATAAATATGTATATAAACATAAATATAAAAATATTTATATAAATGCTGTAGTCTAATGCTTTGAAAAGATTAATGAGTGATTGCTGTATGAGTGATTGCTCGGGCCCATACTCATATCAATGCTGCACTCTAATGCAAGGTAGGACAGAAAGTTAGAAGTACACATGCACAAATAAGAAAAAACAAAAGAACAAAGAAATAAGTAAAGAAAGAATCAATTAAAGCACATCCATAAAAATGCAAAATACATTTGCACAATATAAACTATTGAGGATTTGATTTGAAGTCACATTCAAGATTCCTACTGAAAGTAAGAACAATCTCAGCTAAATATATATATGATAGTGAAATAATAAGAAAAATAGTTTTAACTCCAAAAGAAACCTAAAGATTTAAATGATATATATGGCTATGATAAAAATGCACAGTTCTATTTTTTTATAATAAAAATTTACAAATTGATGACCAAGTATTAAGTTTAGTCACTCGTAATTTTCCTAATAATTTCCAAATCTATCTATATATATATATATTTTTTTTTATCAATTTTCTGATTCTTCTCAAGATTGTACTAGCCATAGTTGTCTCCTCTACTAGATGAAAGTGAAGGATTGGAGTTTCTTTTTTTCTTTATCCTTTTCAATCAGCCACAAGAGTCATGCTGTTCGACATATTGTCCATGAAAAGAAGGAGAATTCAGGTTTCAAGTTATGGAAAATAAAAGACTTCAATGTCATCAGAAGGTTGGTTGCAGATGGCCAAATAGTACCTTAGCATGTAATAAAAATACATTCATGGACATGGAGAGAACCAGCACAAAGCTTTTAAAGAGCACCTCAAAAATGAAAACCAAGTAGAAGATATTGCATAGAGTCTATAGCCCAATTTAAGCATTGGATCTCTCCTGCAACATTGAATGCTAATCCAATGCAATTTGAAATGACATGTCTATGAAATGTCAAAGAAGCTCATATTCGAGGTTTCGCTTTGCAGTATGCAAGTGTGGGAATATAGGTGCAACAATAATTGGATGAGTAGCTCGCAAGATGATTGATTAAAATAACATGCACGAATAACCAATTTATGAATCAACATATCAAATAGTATTGACTTTAAACCTTAATCACCATATAGAGACAAATCAAAAACTCGAATTAGTTGTGACTTTAATACAATAGAGTAGAGAAAAAGAAATGATAAAGTTTAAGAATTTGCAAATTTAATAGTTTGTTTGATGGAGACTAACATAAGATTTCAATTTTCTTCTCAGTTTTAATAAAGATTTACTCTATTTCAAATGCAAAAGTTATTAGTTAGTGTAATGAAGGTAATAGCGTAAATATCTACATGCATAGCGATGAATGCTCTAATACCTCATTTTGGGCATTCAAAATCATAACAAACAGATAGAGTGCGGTAATAGGATTACAACTATTAGAAACATCATTTGCTCTGTGAGTTACAAAACTTGTCTTCCAACGACATGGAAGATAAGGTAGTCAAGAAAATACTTCCACATCTCTTTCTAAACTAGAATATACACATAGTTATACGTACTTTTTATTTTTGCTCCTTGGATCCTAAGGGTGTACTTATGGATTGTACGTATGATTTGGGAGGCTCTAACTTAAACTGTATCGGAGGGTCCTCTAGGTTTTGAGCTCCTAGATCAAATTTAGGGTCAATAGGTTGGTTGGGTCCTAAGAGTTCAAGAGGGGGTGTGGTCAACCTAGGGTCAAGTGAGGTACTAGCTTGACTACTTGGTTCAAGTGGTTTGGTATGGACCTAGACAAGGTTTATGACCATCAATAGGAATTAGGTCTACCTTAGAATCTAGATGTCGTTGGATAAGACCTATGGCGTTAGGCATGTCACTTAGGGTGAAGGGTTGACTTATGGTTAGGTTGACTATCAAACAAGTCAACTAAGGGTTCCCTAGCATTGGGTCTAGACTCTTCTAAGGATATGTTTGAGGAGGTGAAGGTAGCTTAGGTTCTAAGGTTGCATTTATCTCTAAATGGGTTGAAGGATTGGCTACCTTAGGAGTTCTAGACCTCTTGATCTTAATCTTAGGGTTATGACACCTTAAGATATAAGAATCATCTTGCCTTTGGTGGTACCCTTTAACATCATATAACCAAGGTTCTCTTAGATGGACATGATAAGTACCTTGTAGGGGTAAAACATCACACCATACTTCTAGTAGGATAACACTAAACCTAATAGGTACAAGGCACCTAAGGTTCACTAGGGTTTTGGTTCCATCATCCCTACTAATGGTGTAAGAGTTTGGGTTAGGCTCGGTAGCAAGGCTAAACCTATCTATGGCACTAGGGTTATGAAGTTGAACCCTAAGGTTTTATCTATGGCAACCTTACATTTCTTGTCTCCAATGTCTACGCAAGTGTGGAAAAAGTAATTTCTAAGAGTGACTCTATAAGTTGGAAGTTTCTCTAGATATTGGTTATGGCATTTGTCCATGGTTTTGAACATTTCCATTAGGGTTGAGATTTGAAATTCATTTAAAGCACATTCATTAGCTCTAGTGTCCATGTTTTCAAAAATATTTCTTATGTTTCAAAATATAGGTTTCCTTAAGGGTTTAAAATATAATAGATAGAAGGAAACCTTTTTGGAATCAAACAAAAACAATAGGTAAGATCCTAAGGTCGTCCTATAGATTTAGAAAAATTAGACTTTTGAAGTCTAAAAAAAATTTCTAAACCTAAGTTGTTTCCTCTTGTACCAAAGCTAATGCAAGGGGGAAGCATGTGTTTTGGGCAAGCACGAATAAATATGATACTAAGGGCTATGCAAACTAGCATGCAATAAACTATAGTGCTTTCAAATATATTTTTGGTGTTTTAGTGTAAAATCCAAAATATGCATGCAATTTAAACAACAAACTAAATGACAGTAGCATACTATGAGATGACTAACTTGCATAAAATAAACTATCCTATACATGCAACAAATGAATAACTATAAGACTAAGGATGCAATACTAATATGAAGCTATCATTAAACATGCGATTCTAAGACTAGGTAAACAATAAAACATCAAAATAAATATAAAATTCTAAAGGAAACTCATCTTGTGGTCCTTGAGAATAAAAGGACCTAGCACCCCGATCTTCACCGATCCTACTATGATGGAAGGTGATGATTACAAACACTCCAACACATCAAACCCAAACATGCTTGGGTATAAATTATTAAATGACCTTTACAATGCTAAGATCATGAGGGGAGGTTAAGCCTCCAAATTCCTCTTGCTAACAAGATAAAAAAAAACTACTAAATCTAATCTAACAAAAGAGGATGTGTCACACAAAGTCTTGGATCAAAGAGGGTCCTTTCATGTTTCGGCCTTCTCTAAAATACACCATTCCTTGGATTGTTGATGGTTGCCGAGAGCTTCAACAAAGGAAACATGTTAGCAAGAATTTAAACATTAAGAAAAAACAAGAGTTGAGTGCTCGGTTTTGGGGGATGGTGATGTTCTTGAAGTCTATTGATGTTAGTGTTGTAGATCCTTGCGCCTTGTTGTTGAAGATGAAGATCTTGCACCACTTGTTGTTGAAGAACTTGTTGATCCTTGAATCATTCTCAAATCTACACAAAGAAGTAAGGGCGTGGGTAGAAACTTAATCCAAGATTTAACTTATAATAAGAAAACGGATGAAAAGTCTCATTTTGGGTGTTGCAAGGGTTGTTGGGGATGCACCAAAGTGGATGATGAAGTCCTTTGAAGAGGGAGATGTGCCACTTGTTGGGAGCAGTATTCCTTGCCGCACAAGATGTTGTAGAGATGGTACGCGCCACTTGAAGGTTGAAGAAGATGCTCCTTGCGCCAAGTTGGTGATGAAGAACTTGATAGAGGGTTTAGCGAAACAACAAAATCTAATCTAGCATGGAGTAGGATCAAAGTTGTGGTATAATGGCCATAAACTAGCATACATAAATTGAATAAACAAACATGTTAATTCAATAGATTAAAGAATTCATTCAAAACATTTAATATCGCAGTGCATAGCTCCAACAACATTATTAACGACAATAAGAATAAGTACAAAATGTTTATTTGAAACATCAAATCATTGTGTTCAATAGCCACAACAAAATTAACTATTATAACAACAAATACTAAAAATCCATTTGAAATCATATCATTGTCAACAGCCACAACAAAATCATTAGAACAACAATAATAACAAAGGACAACAAATACTAAAAGTACATTAGAAACATTAAGCCATCTTGTGGTCTACAGGGGCAAGACTGTTTCAACATCAAAAACAACAAAAACTAGCGAATTCGGAATTGTAATCCGGCATTCCCCATGGGTTCCATACCTGTTTCATAACTAGAGAGCTGCTTTGGTCCTTCACTAATTGGAGCTAAAACTCCAGAAATTACAAATGTCAAGATAGGAATAACGCATGATATTATGAGAAATGTCCAAAAAATATCATATTCGTGAAGAAACTTAAATGTACTCCTAGTAATGTGGAATAGGCTGAATTATTCAATTCGAATAGGAATTGTCAATTCATCTAGAGCTTCTTATCTTAGACAAAACAAGAATTCATGTCAAACTATCTTAGTAGTAAACATTAACAAAAATAATAACATTGATAATAACAACAACAAATACTAAAAATAATTGAAAACATAAAGCAAGTCATACTTGACAACATTACTAACAACAACAAATACCAAAAGTCCATTTAAAACATCAAACTATTATGTGGTCAACGACAAAATAGCAATATTAACAATAACAAAAGAACAACAACAACATTAATAACAAGAGCAACAAAAAAGTTCATTAGAAACATAAAGTCATCTTGTGGTCTACAACCACAACAATATTAACAGCAAAAACAATAAATACTAAAAATCTATCAAAACAAGAAACTATGCAATGGTCTACTGCCCAAACAACATATCAATAACAAGTACAAAAATCTATTTGAAACACCAAACCCTCATATGATCAATAGCCACAACAAAATCATCAACATCAACAACGTAAGCAACAAAAGCAACAAATAGTAAATATCGATTAGAAACATAAAGCCACATGTCTAGAGCCACAACATAACACATACTAAAAATCCAATCAACATTATTAAAAAGTACAAAATATTCATTTGAAACATTAAACCATCATGTGGTCAACAACCACAACAAAATTAATAACATTATCAAGAAGAGTACAAAATACAAAAAAAAAACCATTAGAAACAAAAAGGATCTTATAGTCAACAACCTAAACAAAAACTAACACAACACACACTAAAAATCCAATTAGAAAATCAAAACAGTCCTATACGACATTAATAATAATATCAACAACAAACACTAAAAATCCATTTGAAACAACAAACCATGTTGTAGTCTAAAGGCACAACAACATTATTAACAACAATAACAAATACGAAAATCCATTTGAAACATCAAATCATTGTGTGGTCAACAATCATAACAAAATTAACAATAACAACAAAAAAAATTAGTAAAAAAATAAATAAATACAAAAAATTCATTAAAAACATAAAGTCATCTTGTTGGTTTATTGATGTGATCCGAAAGGACACACTTATAAATACAAGTAGGTAGACTTATTTAAGGTGTCGCAGCCAAAACCTAAGTGTTGGCGCACAAGGCTATTGTCACTCCCTGACACGGCTCCAAAAACTTGTTGTCTCTAAACTTGTAGTGTCCGCAAGTGCACGGATACTCGAAGTAATAAAGAAAAATATCGATCCCACATAGACCTTATTGTTAAGTACCAAATAGTTGTATTCTCACTAGCTAAGCAATCGATTATAATGCAAGTGAACAATAAAAAGAGCGTTGAGATAATCAGAGAGATAAACTGGGACTAGAGTTTCATCCACTTTAATTTCAATGACTAGATATTAAGAAAAGGTCGTCAGACTAATTTTATCATGATAAAGACTTAATTTACTTCATAAAGGGATCATCTCACTTTCGTGCAGACAATCATGCAGGGACCAATCCTCGCTTTTGTGCAAGATCTATCCCAACGCTGAAGATAAGTAAATCATCAATCAAAGAATTCAAAGATCACTTTCATGCATCCGAATTCTAAGTTGATTGTCTCAAGTGGAATCTCAAGAATCACTTTCGTGCATCCAAGTCTCAACACAAGTTCTATTTATGGTTCTCCAACGTTCCGATCCTCACTTTCATGCAAGATCTCCACGTTTGACAACTCAACTCTACCCTAGATTCAAATTATCATCATGGAAATAAGATCACTAAAATCAAATAATTAAGAACAAACCTAAGAGAATTCCTAACATGCAATTCTAGGGTTTCAAGTTCTCAAGCAAGTCACCTTTCGGTCCTTATTGTGAGAACTCTAAAACATGAATAATAACATCAATCTATAGAGAATCAAAGACAAACAATCACATAAGTAGAATCATCATAATAAAACTATTCTAAAATAAATAAGAGTTATCTAATCATTAAGAATCAAAGGGATTACACCCCATGTCCCAAAATATGTTTAAGCTTGCATGGAAGAAGAAATACAATGAATCATAATCTTAGAGTGATAAGAAAACCAAGAGAAAGGAGAAACAACGTTACAACACGGTTGTAATAGAAATTACAGCCGTAATTTGCTTCGATAAACAATGCCCGTGCCCTTCTTTCGTTGATTCCTCCTCCAATTGATCTCCTTTTGCTTTGAAACTTCTGGTGTGTCCTTCCCTCCTCCAAACGAAGCTTCTGTGTAAAAATCACGGCGTGAGGCCAAACCCTAACCGCCACTCTGTTGATTGCTCCCTCGATACTGGATAAAAATTCATCATTTTACTTTGTGTGTCTTCTCCTCTTAAAGACGAGTCCGCAACATCTTTCGGATCTCAATTTGGAGGTCTGGATCAAAAGATATGGTCCGCGCAAGTTTCGGGCCCGTAAAAATTGCGTTTTTGAATGGAAATTACGACCGTAAACTATTTTACGTCAGTGCCGTATTTTGGTTCTGTGAACCCTGTGTCAAAATTACGGCCCGTAAAAGTTATTGTGGTCGTGCCGTAAAATCAGCAAAAGTCTTTGGTTTGAAACGCTCTAAAATACGGTCCGTGTAATTCTTTACGGTGGTGCCGTAAAATCAGGAAAATCTTTTGGTCTGAAAACTCCCCAAATTACGGCAGTGCTCTGATTTTACGGTATCGTACGAAAATACGGTACGGTAAAATAGAATATGGCACTGCCGTATTTTGGTTCGTTGCTCAGTTTTACGTGAAATTTGTCATGTGACCTCCTCTTGATGATGGTAATTCTTCCATGTATTTGATTTTGCTTGAAAACGCCTTAAAATAGTGCCTTTTTACCTGAAAATCATCAAAAACCAAAATAGAAGTAAATTTTGTAATATTTGATAATTTTGGCATAAAAATAAGCAAAAGATCTTCAATTGAGCATGAAAAGACATATAAAATGATACAAAATATACTATATATTTTGGTGTCATCATTTATAGGCATAACAATGTTAAGAACAACACATACTAAAAATCTAGTTGGAACATTAAATAGTTTTATAGCTTATTAATGCGTTACATTTACATCATATTTTTGTCTATATTTTATATGATATTTTGGGCTTATTTTATGATTTTATACTAATTTTCAATGTTTTTATTTCACTTTGTATGAAATCTTCACTTTTCTTGGTTTTATTGAAAATGCAGGTAAATGGCACAAAATTGATTGATTTCATGAGTTTTGAAGTCATAGCACGATTTCCAAGGAGATTACAAGGTCGCACATTAAATTTGGGGCGAAAACAATGTCGGACGCGGCATTCAAGGCCTTGGCTGTGAGTTTCTTAGCCGGTCGTGAGTTTTGTGTTTGAAGGGTGAAAACGCGGCTAAGTAAAAAAAGTTCACAGAAACTTTCACAGGTGAGGCCGTGAATCCTTCACAGGCCGTGAATCTTTCTGTGTATATAGGACTTTATTCATAGAAATATTTACGGCTGCAGCCGTAAACTGTTTAGGACCATGAATATTTCCGCCTCTTCTAGTTTTTTCACTCGATTCGACCCCGAATCGAGTCAGAATTGAACCAAACTTTGCATAAACCTTCCTAGATGAGTTCTACATTGATTAAACTATAAAAGGAAGGATTTTGGACTGTTTAAGGGGGACAGAGGCAACGGCTAGGGCGAAAATCATCTTTCTGGGCGAAATTCGAGCAAGAAGATCACGCAAAGGAGGAATTGGACATTCTATCTTCATCTCTAGATTGAGGATAAGGATTTCCAATTACCTTTCTAGTTTTTTGTTGTAATCTTATTGAGTTTTCATCCGATTTTCATCGATGAACATACTGTTTGCTTTGAATATGAGTGTGTAAACTATGTTTTGGATTTGGGGAGGAACCCGTTGATTAATTTATGAATTAAATTTTTTGCACGAATCTTTGTCAGGAATTTTATAGAGTTGATTTGATTGGAATTGTACGTATTCCGCTTTAATACTCTGGACAAGTTTTATCGCGTTTGAGACGTCGCGAGAAGGACCGGGAGGTGAATCGCGATGTCGGATCTATTCTTTTCAAACCTATGAATCCGATCACGAGAGTAGTTCGGATTTGTTTGAAGGATTTCATTGTTTTTCACATAGCTTAATGGGTCTATTTACGTTAATTGTCACGAGAGTAGGGAATTAGCGTAACTAGGTACTGGATTACGCTTCGAGAGGAGGTAATCTGTACATTAGGAAAAATCCCTTTTAACACTTTAATTTTTTGTTCAAAGGTTTATTTTCATCAAATTCATAATTGTCAGCGTGGTGAAACCCCGAATCCTGAATTTATCCGAATTGATTTTTACCCAAAACACTATCTGTTTCTTTTTATTTGTATTTAGAAGTCTCCAAAACAAAAACCACAAATTTGATTTGTCTAGATATAGATCAATCGTATAGTCGGTACTTGACAGCGAGGTTCTCATTGGGAACGATCTTTATTTTATTACTTCAATAAATCCGTGCACTTGCGGATGCATCAAGTTTTTGGTGCCGTTGCCGGGGATCAGGCCAGCCAATATCGATTTAATTGTGAGATTTATAGACTAGATATTTTATTTTATTTTATTTTTTTTTCTTTTTTTATTTTTGTTTCTATTTCTTTTTTTTATAATTAGTTTAAGCTATTTTTCTCTTTTTGGATTAACATGATGTGTGAATAGGAGAACTTTTGCCATAAATCACTATACTAGATATTTTAAGATTTGTTTTACATTTCCTGTTTTACATTTTGTATTTTTGAATTTAATTGAAAATATAATATTTAACCAATGTCAATGGTCAAATCAGAGGTATGCGCCACCGATAATGACAAGAGAATATGGCAGAGAAGCATTACAATCACTTGCAGCAAAGGTAAATTCCTTTACTCAACAAATTGATTATTTAGGCATGCAATATTCTAAGTTGAAATCTATTACTTGCGATATTTGTGGATATCATGGGCATCATTATACTGAATGTCAATTAGGGATTTCTGCATCCTATAATTCATTCCCTAGTACCTATAATCCAAGTTGGGAGAACCATCAAAACTTACTTTATCAAAATTACCCAACATTTATTCCATAATCAAACTTTAGTCAACCTCAAGAATCTAATTTAGAAGCCATGCTTGAAAACTCTATAGCTGATATGACCAAACAAAGTGAGGAATTTCATAGTATGATTTATGGCACTGATAAAAATGACATATAGGAAGGAATCCAGGATGAATCTGAGAATTTTGTAGAGTTGAAACAATTAGTAGTCATGACTCCAATCACGGATTATTATCTACCTTCTTCAAATTTTGATGATTTTAAAAATTTTAAATACCTCATTAACTCTTCCTCAGCACTTTACCAACCATCTAGTCCCCTCTCACATAACATAGTGCATTGCAATACAAATACTTGGGACATATTTGAAGAGAAATTTAAACTTTTGGAGTCTTGTGAGAAGAAGGATGATGAATTTAAGGATCCTCAAGCAAGAATTAGCAAGATAGATGGGGATGAATTTGATAGTGTGAGGATGGAATACCCCATTGTAGAGAAAGAAATTGATGAAAAAGATGAGGAAGAGGATCCTGTGCATATTCTACCACCACCACTATATGAATCATCAATCCCTTTTCTCCAAAAAAATTTATTAAAAATTTGCATAATAGATGATGAAGGAGATGATTATAAAGATAATGATGAAGAGGTGACTGAACTATTATTTGATTCAAATCCAACCACAGGTACCCAAAAGATGAGAGCACATCAGATACTTGATCACATTGACATTGAGGTAAGTGAAAAATCCAAATTAAAATTTGAAAACTTCTTGATCAATCCAAGGTATGAATTATTTGATTTTAATTCTAATCTTCTTCCAATTGCTAATATAAATCTAAAGGAATAACACATGATATTACTCTTGGATCAATACAGAAAAATTATTAGATATTCTTTGCATGACTTTAATTTTCATTTTTGTATGCATGTACTTACCACTGCGATATGGATCCACTTGTTTAACTGGATATATACTTTAGTGGGCACACTCTTGAGACAAAGGAAAAGTAGAATATTATATGCTCTCTACTATGCCACTGATTCACCAACTCCGCCATGACATGAAGCTATTGTCAAGCTAATGACCTTAAAAAAGCGCTTTTTGGGAGGCAACCCAAATTATTGACTTTTACTACTCTTAGTTTTAGTTTTTAATTTTTTTTAAAATATTTAGAAATTTTTGTAGCATGATTTGATGAATTTTTATTGATGGAAAATATTTTAATAAGTTATTTTATATGCAAGAATTTTTAAAAAAAATTTACTTGAAAGAAAGGTGATCAACGAGATATTCATGGGTGCAGCCGTGAATCACTCACGGACCGTGACTCCTACGATATCTTCTTTGTGAGTATATTTAAATGTGATTTAGATGATAAAACATGACGGTATTTTATGTTTGAAACTTGTTTACCGTGTAAATTATTAATATCTATGATTTTTCTTAGTCATATTTGCATATTTTGATATAAATGCACGGGGTTTCGCTCATATTTTAGAGGGAACTCTTGCAAAAAATTTTCTGAAATCTGTCATACTTGATTTTAATATTTATACATACGCAACAATTTAAGTCTAGGGTGTCCCCATGTATTTTGTTTTTCTTCAAGCTTTATAGGTATGTATTTTGAATGTTTATGATTGTTTAGGATAATCAAGTTTGTTTTATCTTTAATTTTGAACTTATGAAACTTTTTGAGTATTTGATTTGATGACTTAGGGAATTTCTAAAATTTCATATAGACTTAAATTGTTAAGTAAATTCAATCCTGGTTTTTGATAAAATACATAAATAAATTGTTATATGTTCATGTAACGTGTGCATAGTGTTTTTATACTTGAAATTTAATTTATCTATCTTTGCTTGATGGAAAATTTTTATGAATAGGAAACTAGTGATTTTTCTTTAAATTGAGATTTGTTCAAACTCCTCTAGTTGAGTAATCTAAGGTCATGAGTTATATTATACCACGAGTTGGTATACTTTAAGTCTGTTGTGATCAAGTAACAGAGTGAAATCTTAAAAATAAATATTTATCCCTCTTGAAGAAAGATCGATAACGACTTAAATACCATGCCACTGGCCGACTTTCTCCATAATTGATTTGAATTAAAAAAAGGAAAAATAAAAATAGAGAAAAAGAGAAAGCTGTAGGTTAAGTGGACAACTCCGCTAGTTTTATGATTGAGATTATGAGTTATATTATACTACTATATGGTATACTTTAAACAATGTTATGATGCTAACAGGAAAGTGCACATAACCATTTAAGGACCAAATTGCTCTAAAAATCTCTTATCTTTAACATCACCAAGATTCTTGAAATAAATTTTTATCTATTGAGTAATGTGGATTTATTAAGTTGAGAGTATTTGATACTTAGTGCGTGAAGAATGAATGTTATGACATGAACCGTGAATTTTATCTTTCTTAGATTGTAAACTCTTGAGAATTTATTTCTATTATGATTTTTCCTGAAATTACTTGAGTTCTAAAAGATCGACTGTTTGAATTGTGGACTAGGAGAGAACAAATAACATTGTTCCTTATCTTTACATTCTCCATACATATTAGAATATTGCTTGAGGACAAACAAAATTTTAAGTCTAGGGTATTTTGATGTGTTGCATTTACATCATGTTTTTGCCTGTATTTTATATGATATTTTGGGCTTATTTTATAATTTTATACTAATTTTTAGTGTTGTTACTTCACTTTGTATGGAATCTTCATTTTTCTTGGTTTTATTGAAAATGCAGGTAAAATGACACAAAATTGATGAATTTCAGGAGTTTTGAAGCCATAGCATGATTCCCAAGGAGATTACGAGGTCACATGTCAAATTTGGGGCGACAACAGTGTCGGACGTGACATTCACAACCTTGGCCGTGAATTTCGCGTTCGAAGGGTGAAAACGCGGCTAAGTAAAAAAGTTCACAGAAACTTTCACGGGTGAGGCCGTGAAATCCTTCACGGGTCGTGAATCTTTCTGTGTATACAGGACTTTATTCACATAAATATTTATGGCCGCAGGCGTAAACTGTTTACAGGCCATGAATATTTCCGTCTCTTCCGGTTTTTTCACTTGATTCGATCCCGAATCGAGTCAGAATTGAACCAAACTTTGCAGAAAACTTCCTAGATGGGCTCTACACTGATTAAAATATAAAAGAAAGGATTTAGGAGGGTTTAAGAGGACTTCTACGAATAAACACAAACAGAGGTGGCGGCTAGGACGAAAATCAACTTTCTGGGCAAAATTTGAGCAAGAAGATCACGCAAAGGAGGAATTGGACATTCCATCTTCATCTCCAAATCGAGGATAAGAATTTCTAATTACCTTTCTAGTGTTTTCTTGTAATTATATTGAGTTTTCATGCAATTTTCATCGATGAATATGCTGTTTGCTTTGAATATGAGCGTGTAAACTATGTTTGGGATTTGGGGAGTAGCTCGTTGATTGATTTATGAATTAAATCTTTTGCATGAATCTTTGTCATGAATTTTATAGAGTTGATTTGATTAGAATTGTATGTATTCCACTTTAATACTCTGGACAAGTTTTATCGCGTTTGAGATGTCGTAAGAAGGACTGGGAGGTGAATCGTGACATCGGATCTATTCTTTTCAAACCTACGAATCCGATCATGAGAGTAGTTCGGATTCGTTTGAAGGATTTCATAGTTTTTCACAGAGCTTAATGGGTCTATTTACGTTAATTGTTACGAGAGTAGGGAATTAGTGTAACTAGGTATCGGATTACACTTCGGGAGGAGGTAATCTGTACATTAGGAAAAATCCCTTTTAACACTTTAATTTTCTGTTCAAAGGTTTATTTTCATCAAATTCATAGTCGTTAGCATGGTTAAACCCTAAATCTTGAATTTATCCGAATTGATTTTGTCACGCCCTGGTGGGAAGCCGGCTATCCTTAGCTCAGGGTTCTCCAGGGAGATGACAATATTGATAGGAACCAGAGAACTACAACAATCTAATATCATTTATTAAATAATAATCCAAACTTTAGCATCAGAAGTTTTATAACACAATCTCTAAAACATACTATTCAAGATGTACATAAATCAACTGAAATAAAACTAAAATTACTATCTCAACTCGAGCTAGTATCTGCTATCTACTCTATCCCTCCCAGATGCTAACTCTATACCTGGGAGAGAAACAAAGGAAGTTAGCAGAATTGCTAAGTAGGAATCAACAAATATGGTGGGGGAACCAAATAACATGATAATACAATGACTGGAACAACAATATACAAATAATATAAGAATATCGTGCAAATCATCAAGCTAGCCAACAGATCTCACTTAAGAGCCGCACTCATTTTTAGAGTGTTTCCACTGTTGCTCATTGATGCCATGCATTTTTATAGTTATTTTTATTATTATTCCATGATAAATTCATGTTTATTTGAATGTTTTTACACTCCTTTAAGGCTTATTTAGTTAAAAACTTCAGAATCTTCACTTTTTGTGTGTCTTATTGAATTTCAGGCAAAATCACCCAATTTTGAAGTCCTTCTGAAGAATCTGAGAGCATGGGGTGATTCCTTATGAGAAGATGAAGCTGCTCATAAAATTGGGGCTCAATCGGAGCTTTTTCTGGACTTCACGGCCAGGTGAACCCGGCGGGATTCACTGGTGATCTTGCCAAAGGATGAAATTCACCGCACACTTCACTGCCAGGTGAACCCCATGGGGTTCACCCGTGATTCTGTCTGATAAAACCTGCACAAAAATATACCGTGGACTTCACTGGTAGGTGAACCCGATGGGGTTCACCTGTGATTATTTCGCAATAGAACTGCACAGAACACTTCACTGGTAGGTGAACCCGGCGGGGTTCACTCGTGATACTATCGCAGCAGCCCGACCTTCACTCGGTTTTTCGTCGATTTCTGGCCCGATTCAAGTCCAAATTTGGCAAGTGAGGACTCTATGGAATGCTTATTCGAATGAGAACAAACAGAGTATAAAAGCCCTAATTTCCGTGACCTAATCATCGAGGAATCTTGCGACGAAGTGGCTAGGGCGGACGGACACAGCGAACAGGTGACTTCGAGGCGATTTCTGGAGATTCAACCATCGGAACTCAATGATTCTTGTTTATTTCTTTCGGTTCATCGTATCCTCCCTCTTCGAAACCTTTTCCTATGATTTTACTATGTACAAAGAGAGAACTTTTAGCGTTTCGACGATGGTTGTAGTGTAAACTTTATTTCAGGGCTAGGTTGAAGCCCTCTGACAATTTCTATTTTGCAATTCTTGTATTAACTTGGTTATTTGGATCATATTCTGAGCATATTTCACTTGAAGTATTAATTTCTTGATATTTACTCTGGCCAAGTATTATCATGTCATAGTTATTACAGTTCATAACGAAAATAGGATTGTAACGACGGAACCTCTTTGTGAATCTTGGGAAGGCTCGACACGAAAGTGCTTGTTCTTTGATCGAGGGTCCATAATCTACCACGGAACCCATTGAGTTTGTCTAGAACGATCCACCGCGAAAGTAGGAGACGTTCTAGGTAAATACCGGGGTGTACACTCAAAAGAGGGCACCTTGTACCATAGGGTAGATTCCTTATGCATATTTGTAAATCCATGTAACTGATATTTATATCTTAGCGCAATTAGAATCGTCAGAGTGGTGGAAACCAAAGCCCTGATATTCTCTCTCATATATTTTCCCTACCGTAGTTGTTTGATTTCTTGCTTACGATTTCACTTAGTTTTAGTTTTTAAAGTTCCAAAAACCATGATTTGATCAGCTTAGATTCCAAGAATTAGATTTTCTGGTACTCACCTTGTTCCCTGTGGGATTCGATATCTTTTGTATTACTACGACATTTCCGTGCACTTGCGGATAGTGTCACTCATGCAATGGAACGACTATCTTAAACCGCCCGGTAGGTTGCGTCCAACCCTAACATCCGTAGTATTGTCCTGAGGACAACTGGCGGTGCCCTAACCGGCAAACAGATATTCCGATACGCGTCGGAACTATAACAAACACACGGTGGCCACTAGAGAATAAATCATCCAGTCCAGAGGTCAATATATATATCATAATTTTAACATCACAGATATTTCACGGTTTCCACAAACTCACATGTCAATATCACATATACAAAATTGTTCAACCATGCTCATATGCCAATATATCAGATATCTCAATACAGTTTTGTAAATCATGCATACAGAAACAGAATATGACCAATGAATAAGATAATTGAAGTCCACTGAATTTCAGAAACAATTCAAGCAGACGAAGCAATTAGATATCAGTGTCGATCAATTCTAACATATGCATCATATATCAAACCAAAGGATTAAGCAACAAATCCTATAATTCTTGACACTGTAAGAAAGGAGTAGGGTAAGATTCCCACCTCAAACATTGTTATCCTGAATCCTTTTAAAAAGTCAACAAGTTGTTTATCAAACGGTGCAAGCCAACTAGTTGGTCAATCACTCTATAACATGAATTTGTACATAAACTCTATCAATAAATATTATAACCTGAAAACCAAGACTACGAACAGGTAGAACACAACCCTAAACCTAGAGAACCAATCTTAGATCAAGTGAACCGGACCTAAAACACATTGAACCGAACAGAATTGCACTGAACCGATCACATTTACCCTGAACCAAGTCAGACCGAAACTTATAACTTAAATTACACAAATTATACAAGTTATCTAAAGCAACACAGAGTACCATTGGATAGGGAATTTCACAAACTTTCCAACGGCTACCTAAACCTGCCCAGATTCAACCGAATTAGGGTCGAACCAGTCCGAATTCAAAAACTGGTCCGAAATTGAAATTGAACCATTCACCACTGTTGAACTGGTTCAAATCAATTTCACTCAGCTGGACGGTTTATTTCCAAATAAATCGGACCAAACCCTAAAATCAAAACGAACCGATCGCTCGCCCGCGCCGCCCGACCGCCGCCGTGCAAGGCCGCCGGACTCGCGTCCGCAGCTTGCGCTGGCGAGCTCGCGAGAGCGCGTCGAACGACCGTTCGCCGCCAAACTTCGCCAGCAAACTCCTGACGACGAGGCGAGGCTCCACGACCAGCTTCGGCGAGCTTTCGACGCACAGTCGAAGCTCTTGAAGCAGACGAAAGTATCGACGGTGGCGCCGCCACCATCCATACTCAAAACTCAACCAAAGCCCAACAGAACTTCATGAGAACTTTAGGAGGGAAGTATACCTTGCTACGAAGCTGTATCGTAGCCCAGAACCGAGAGATCGCTGTCGATGGAGGCGTTGGATGACTGGAACTTGTGGCGGTGCCGCTCGAGCTCCGGCGACTGGTTCGAGAGAGATTTCTCCTTCCTGGCGGCGCGTCCAAGCTCGAAGAGAGGCTATGGTTCAACGTCTCGACCATATGGACAGAAGCCCTCTAATATAGAGGCAAAATGCGTCCGTGAACGGCGAGAACGCGGTGGCGACTCGATCACCGTAAAATTCGGAGAGGACGACGAGTTGACTCGGTCCCAATTCAAACTCAAAATTAAATCAAATAAAATAGGCGCGTTTTAATAAATAAAACACAACTCAGCCCAATGGTTAGGCTGAGTCCGTAATTCACGCGCGTCACGGGTCAAATCAATTTTTTATTAAAAAAATCAAATTTTAAAACCTTTTGAAAATTCTAAAAAATTATAGAAAATCATAAAAAATTCTAAAATATATTTTCTGAATTTCCATAATTAAAAGTTTAATTTTAAAAAAATCAAGGAATTGTTGTATGTTTAAATAACATGTGCATAATGATCCTGGTACTTTGAGTTTAATTTATCTTCCCTTCATTTAATAGTAACTTTTATGGATAGAAATTTGGTGATATGTATATTTAACCTTGAGATATGCTCCAACTCCTCTGGTTGCATAATCTGAGGTTACGGGTTGACACTGGCTGGCTTTTTCCATAAATAAAAAAAATGTGTGACTCCTCTACTTGGTAGTGGTACCGAAGACATGAGTTGAAGTCTAAAACAAATGAGAAAAAGAGAAAACTGTCGGTTTAGTGGAAAATTCCTCTGACTTAAGATCGTGACCATGAGTTAAATTATACTGCTATGCAGTATACTTTAAACAATGTTATGGCACATAACAGTTTAAAGACCAAATTGCACTAAAAATCTCTTATTTATACCAAGTGACTTGAAATGATTCTCTATCAGTTGATTAAAGGAGATTTATTAAACTTGGAAGTATTTGAGGCTTGATATGTGTTGATTGAACATTATAACGTGACCTGTGAATTTTATCTTTCTTAGATTGTAAATTCTTGACAGTTTGTTTTCACTGTGATTTCTCTTAAATTAATTAAGTTCAGAAAAATTGCTTGCCTGAAATGTAGACTGAGAACTTTATTGATGGTAGAACAAATGAATGTTCCTTATCTTCACATTCTTTATTCATATCGATGTATTGCTTGAGGACAAGCAAAATTCTAAGTCTAAGGTATTTTAATGCGTTGTATTTACACCACATTTTTGCCTATATTTTAAATCATATGTTGAGCTTAATTGCATAATTTTGTGCTAATTTTGGTGTTTTTACTTCACTTGGCACAGAATCTTCACTTTTCTTGGTTTTATTGAAAATATAGGTAAAACGGCGTAAAAATGATGGATTTTAAGAGTTTTGAAGCCATAATACGATTCCCGAGGAGATCACAAGCTTACACGTCAAATTTGGAGCGAAATAGTGAAGATTTCAACATTTACGGCCTTGGCCGTAATTATGGAGTCGACCGTAATTTTGGCATCGAGCGAAAGGCTAAAAACGCCTAAGTATGGAAACGAACAGAAACTTTCACAGGTGAAGCCGAAAATCCATTACGGTCTATAAAACTTACTGTGAACAAAGGCATGTACACACAGAAAGATTTACAGCCTTGGCCGTAAACTCATCACGGACCGTGAAAATTGTTGCCTGACGAGTTTTTCACTCGATTCTCCACCGATTCGAGCCGGATTTGAACCAAACTTTGCATAAACGTTCCTTGAGGGGTTCCAAACCGGTCTAGCTATAAAATACCAAATTTTTTGGGGGGTTGAGGGGGCTTTTTGGATGAAGAACATTGGCGGCGGCGACAGAGGGCGAAACTTGATTTCTAGACGGATTCCGGTGAGATTTCACTCAAAAGCAATGATTGATCATCTACCCTTCATCTCCTACTTGTTCATCGTACAAACATGTTTTACTTTACGAACATGAGTGAGTAGATTTTTATTTCGGGATTAAGGGCGTAGCCCGCTGACAATTATGAATTGGTTTATATTCATGCTCTTTCTATATGATTGTATTATCATGATTTGATTGAATTTGTGTTTACTTCGTAATTTACCTTGGCCACATATAATTGTGTATTAGACATTGCGAGAAGTACCGAGAGGTGCATTGCAACGTCCGATCTATTTCAATCGAACCTACGAATACAATCACGGGAGTAGATTAGATTAGTCTGAAGGATTTAACCAGCTTTTCATAGAACTTAATGGGCTTAGTTACGTTAACTGTCACGAGAGTAGGGAGTTACCGTAATTAAGTACCGTATTACACTTCGGGAGGAGGTAATATGCACATTAGGAAAAGTTCCTTTCATGATAGATATTTTCTATTGATTGAGTTATCTTTAAAAAGATTCATACTTGTCAGTGTGGTGAACTCATGACATCCCGATCTTTTAGAATTTGAATCCTCTTTAACGCTGCTTTTGAATTTTTCATGCTTAGAAGTTCAACACAACCACGTATTAGTTTTGCCTAGATTTAAATAAGTCAAAAAGTTGGTACATAACTACGTAATCCTTGTTGGGAATGATATCTTTTTATTACTTCAATAATTCCGTGCACTAGCGGAACGTATCAAATTTCCACGGCCGTAATCCTGGGTTGCAGTTATTACGGTTGGGGCCGCCGGAATTTCCACGGCCGTAAAGTTGGAGCTCTTCAAGGCAGAAGGTTCCACGGTGGGGCCGTTGGAATTTCCACGACCATAATGTTGTCTTGGGAGTTCCACGGGCAGGACTGTGGATTCTGTTATGACCGTGAAATCGGGGCTTTTCTGGGTAGAGGCTTTTACGACAGTGCCATGGACATTTCTACGGCCTTAATTTCGGTTGCAGTTCTCTGTTTGGGCTGAAATCCCCTAGGTGCCTTCCTTAGGTTCTGGAGAGTCTTCCCAGGTGCCTCCTAGAGGTGTTGGGCCATACTCATGTGCTTCCATGACTCCGTCAGCTGGCCACTAAGGGAGGAGCTGGGGTCCACATCTAGTGGTGTGGTGGGGTCCTCTAGAGCTGCAGGCTCTGGATAGATGCGCTAGTTGATGCTATCTCTGATATCAGTGCATGCTGTATTGGGCAGAGCCATGGTGATCGTTGTATCAGCAAATGTCAAGTGGTAGATATCTCTGCATCAAATGATCATCTTCATAGATAGAAGATGCTCGATGTTTAGTTGCCAGCTGCATACTACCTCGGGTTGTCCATAAGGAATATTCCCCAAAGAGAGAGCTATCATGTTGATCATACCGCCAATATAGATGTTCCCCTTCGTAGCATGGGTGACGCACAGAAACTGGCGGGCAAGGTGGTAACCTGAGTTAACTTGCAAGTGGTGAAGAAGTCCCCATAGGCACAAGAGTTCCGGCTGGCGTACAATCCCATCACCATCTCCTCTTGCAAAGATCGTGTGTGCAAGCACACGATGAGCGTATCTCACACGGGTTTGAGATGGTCGATGCTCTGGCGTTGCACGGTGAATAGGATGGCATGGAGGAGGTGTAGCGCCAGAAAATATCCTCACTGAAGTTTGGCGGTCCTAGTCTGGAAGCTTGCACAGGAAACCCAAAGAGATCATTGAGATCAGTTATGGTCAGCCGGTACTCAGTGTTGGCGAGGCAAAACGTGAGCAGTCTGGGGTCTATTTTGAAGCACTGAGACCTTCATTTCCACATAACTGAGAAACTCTAGTGTGAAAGGTATGTTTGTGGGGTGAGCATATTGCACAAACCTCCCCTAGCAAAACAGACAGAACATCCATAAAAGATCGTTGAATATACCCAAGGCGGCGAGCGAAGCTGGGGCCAGGTACCGGATGTTGATGATGCGACGGTTGGAAAGCACCTGGTAACGCACTGCTTGGTGTTCATCCCTCATCTAGATTTTCGCCAGCCCTAGTTGGGGCTACAGTTCAGGTCATGGGCTAGAGGTGCCCGCCGGTTGCTTGCCTATCAATTTCTTCCGAGGCGGCATTGTTGATGTAGGACGAATGAGTTTAAGAGGCCGAAATATCGAAGGGATGGTGTCATCAAAATGCCAAAGAACATGCTAGCTGAAACAGAAGGTTCAGCGAAAGATAGATGGAAAACCTGGAGTTCAGAGTTTGGTGGACGTGATCGGAGAGGGTGCCAGAAAAGCACGCGGCGACGAGCGGTGGGGCAAATGTGGTGGGGACTTCACGAAATGTACAGACGAAAAGCGAACCCTAGCGGGAGGATCGGGTGGAACACTTAAGTGTTGATGCTTAATGGGTTGGGTAGCCAAGGTGACCCATTAACAGTCTAAGAATCATGCCCAAGAATCCCATCAGGACCTAGTTGTGAAGTTCTCGTTAAAAAGTCTGCTGGGAATCGCGATTAAGATTTTCATCGCTACCCAGTCGCGATCCTCTCGCAGATCTTCGGTATTGTCTGTTATGGCCATGATGTCGGTCACTGGTCGTCCGTGATGTTCTCGTCGAATAATTCCACATTCTACTCTTCAATAAATCCCGCCCAACAATTTCATCATGACCCGCTCATGATTTCTCCTTGCATAGATTTGCACAGAATTACGGTCGTGATCAGAGTCATGGCTCCGCCTGTAATTCTCTCGGCGAAATAAGTCTTTGTTATATCTTCAAGAAATCTCGGTTAAGACTTTCAGCATACCCCGGTCGTTATTTATCCATAAAAATCCTCCGTTGTTGGTTACGGCCGTGACCATAGTCACAGCTCAGCCGTAAAGCTTTCGGCAAAATTTCTATGTTGGCTCAGTGATAATCACAGTCAAGATTTTCATCATGACCCGCCTGTGATTTCTAGAAAAGTGATTGAAAATGCCGCCCTCTAGAATATACCAGTATCATCCACAACAAACTCAAGCATTAATAACTATACCTAAGGTACTCAGAAAACCAGAAAGACAAGTAACAAAAGATAAGTAAGGGTACAACAAGGCCAATAAAACAACTACAAACATAATATAAATGCTGGAAATAAATAAATAAGCAAAAGGTGAGCTTGGGCTGCCTCCCAAGAGTGCTAATTTAAGGTTATCAGCTTGACCATAGTCTGTATCATCCTGGTGAGCGAGAATCGGTGAGGACCATGGTGGCTCCCTCTGGTATGGGTTTATATGGAACATAGTGCTTAAGTCGCTGCCCATTAACTTTGAATGTACAGGTGGAATCATGAAAAATATCCATAGTGCCATGAGGATAGACTTTGCATACTACAAAAGGTTCGGACCATCTGGTTCTCAATTTACCAGGAAAAAGCTTTAACCAGGAGTTGAACAAGAGCACCCTATCTCCTTCATGAAATTCCCTTCCCATGATATGCCGGTCATGTCATCTTTTGGTCCATTCCTTAAAGACTTTGGCATTCTCGTAAGCCTCTTGCCGAAACTCATCAAGTTCATTGAGTTGAAGTTTTCTAGTATTACCAGTTTGCTTCCAATCAAAATTTAGTTATCGTACCACCCAGAAATCTTTGTGCTCGAACTCCACTGGTAAGTGGTATGATTTACCGTATATCAGCTGGAATGGAGACATGCCAATTAGGGTTTTGAATATTGTACAGTATGTCCATAGAGCTTCGTCAAGCTTGAGCGACCAGTCTGTGCGTGAGTGTGATACAGTTTATTCCAAAATGTGCTTGATCTCTTGGTTCGATATCTCTACTTGGCCGCTGGTCTGAGGGTGGTAAGCCATGGCCATTTTGTGCTTTACTCCATATTTTTTAAGAAATGATTCAAACTTTTGTTCGATGAAGTGAGATCCACCGTCGCTTATCACAACACGGGGTACTCCAACCGCGGAAATATCAACTTCTTGAAAAATCTGATAACCACCTTGGAATCATTCATTGGTGCGGCCAAGGCTTCGACCTATTTGGAAACATAATCAACTCCAACTAAGATAAACCTGTTACCGCATGAGGAGAAAAATGGGCCCATAAAGTCAATGCCCCAAACGTCAAAGATCTCTATCTCAAGAATGGTATTAAGAGGCATCTCATTCTATCAAGATATTCCACCCATCCTCTAGCAACGATCACAAGCTTGGACATAATTCTTTGCGTCTTTGAATAGAGTCAGCCAAAAGAATCCACACTAGAGGACCTTATATGCTGTTTTTACACTGCTGCAATGGCCTTCATAAGAAGAAGAATGACATTGAAATAGGACATCCATCATCGCCTCCTCTGGTAGACATCTCCGGAAGATACAATCTGTGTAACACTTGAACAGAAGTGGTTTGTCCCAATAATAGTGCTTCGCATTAGAAATCAATTTCTTCCATTGCTGATACGTGAAATCCGGAGGTAGAATACCGGTTGCTAAGTAATTTATCAGATCAGCATACCATGGTATCTTCATTGTGATAACAGCTAGTAAGTTTTCATCTAAAAATGAATCGTCAATCTCCTTTTCTGAATTGCTTTCCGAAGTGGAGGTTAGGCGAGAGAGATGGTCCGCCACTAGATTATTAGCTCCCTTCTTGTCCTTGATTTGAATATCAAATTCTTACAACAATAATGTCCATCTGATTAACTGCGGTTTTGCGTCCTTCTTTGTCATGAGGTACCTAATCGCTGCATGATCTGTATACACAATAACACATGAATCAATTAAATAAGATCGAATCTTGTCAAACGCAAAAACTATAGCTGAAAGTTCTTTTTCCGTCGTGGCGTAATTGCTCTAGGCTCCGTCAAGTGTTCGGCTAGTGTAATAAATAGTATGTGTCCGATTTTCTTTCCTCTACCCCAAAGCGGCTCCCACCGCGTAGTCGCCGGCACGCATATAACTTCAAAGAGTAGCGACCAATTCGGGGGTTGTATTATTGGAGCCGAAATCAATGCTTGCTTAAGCTATTGAAATGCATTTGTACAATCCCGATCAAAAATAAATGGAACATTCTTAGCAAGTAGAGATGTTAAAAGCCTAGCAATCTTAGAAAAATTCTTAATGAAGTGTCTAAAAGCTTGCATATCCTAGGAAACTTCTTATCGCTCTAATAGAATTTGGAGGCGGCATTCTCTCCATCACATCAATTTTTTGTTTTGTCAACTTCGATACCGCGCTCCGATATCATGTGACCAAGGACAATCCCTTCTTTTACCATAAAATGGTATTTCCCCTAATTAAGCACCAGATTGGCTTCCTCACAGCACTGCAAGACACGAGTCAGGTTAGATAGACAAGAATCGAAGCTAGACCCGTATACTAAAAAGTCATTCATAAAGATGTCCATAATGTCTTCGATGAAATCTAAGAAAATTGCCATCATTTACCGCTGAAACGTAGCTGATGCATTACATAGACCAAATAGCATGCGCCGATAGGCAAAAGTACCGAAGGGACACGTGAATGTGGTTTTCTCTTGGTCTTCGGATGTATCAATATTTGGAAAAAACCAGAGTAACCATCTGAAAAGAAAAAATAAGAATTAGTGGCTAATCTCTCAAGCATTTGATTAATAAACGAAAGAGGAAAATAGTCTTTGCGGGTGGCCTTGTTCAATTTTCAATAGTTGATGCACAACGGTTCTTGTCGGGATTAATTCGTTATCTTCATTGTTCACTACCGTTACTCCTCCTTTCTTTGTTACCACATGTACCGAACATACCCATTGGCTATCCGAAATAGGGTACATGACCCCTGCGTCCAATAATTTTATAATTTCTTTTTTCACCACCTCTTTCATGTTCGGATTCAGCCATCTCTGGTATTCAATAGTTGGCTTGCTACCATCTTTGAGGTATATCTTACGCATGCAAAAAGAAGGGTTAATGTCTTTTATATCTTCTAAAGTGTAGCCAATTACTTTCTTATGTTCTCGGAGTTTATCGAGGAGAAGGTCTGTCTGCTTTGAATCGAGGTGGGCAGCTATAATAATAGGGTAAGTAAAATTCTCACATAAAAATTCATACCGGAGATTGCTTGGTAAGGATTTGAGCTCTAATTCCATTCTCTCACTAACCTCAAAATTTGGCGTTGGTAATTCTTCCAATTTTTCCTTACTTGGGTCAATCACAGTGCTCGAATTAAGAATTTGGACATAAGCTTGAGCTTCCTCTTCCTGCTCATCCAATAGGTAGACATCAAGGGGATCGACACCTGTCCGAGGGATATGGGGCGAATCATGCTCATCATCAAAAACTCTGATACTATAGCAGGAATATGCAAAAAGAGGTTTCTTTAGACTTTCAGTTATATCAAATTCAACTGTATCCTAACCAATATGCAGTGCCAACTTTTCATTTTTAACATCAATTACGGCACCATCAGTTGCCAAAAATGGTCTGCCTAGTATTATAGGAAGCTTGGAGTCTTCCTCTATCTCAAGTACAATGAAATCAGTTGGAATAAAAAATTTGCCGACCTTGATTAGCACTTCCTCTAGGATTCCTACCGGGTGTTGTACGGAATGGTCGGCCAGTTGCAAAGAGGTATTTGTCGGCTTCAGATCTCCGATATCCAGTTTCTTGCAAAGAGAGTGTGGCATCAGACTTACATTGGCACTAAGGTCGCATAGAGCACGGTCAAAGGGGGTGTTCCCAATTAGACACTAGATGGTAAAGCTACCTGGGTCCTTCAACATAGGCGGTAATTTATTTTTGAATGATTGCACTTCACTCCTCGATTAGTGCCACAGTGTCATATTCTTCCATTTTTCTTTTGTTGGAGAGAATTTCCTTCAAAAACTTAGCATACGATGACATATGTGATAAAACATCGGTAAATGGGATATTAATATACAGTTTCTTTAGAACTTCCAAAAATTTACTGAATTACCGATCAAGTTTTGCTTTTTCCAATCTCTAGGGAAATGGGATAGGTGGTTTGTAAGGTGGTGTGGGAATGTAGATAGGTTCACTCTCTTTTTCCTATGGTTCACTCTCAACAATGGGTTCCTGAGATTCTGGAGCTTTGGTCTCACCCTCACAATAGTCATCCCAATGGTTGATGAGTTACATTTACATCGTATTTTTGCCTATATTTTACAAGATATTTTGGGTTTAATTGAATGATTTTATGTCATTTTTAATGTTTTTACTTCACTTGGCATAGAATCTTCACTTTTCTTAGTTTTTTTTATAAAAATGCAGGTAAAATGATGTGAAAATAATGGATTTTGTGAGTTTTGAAGCCTTAGCATGATTCCCAAGGAGATTACGAGGTCACACGTCAAATTTGAGGCGAAAATGGTGAAGAACGCAACCTTTATGGCCTTGGCCGTAATTATTCTGACCGGCCGTAAATTTCGCATTCGAAGGGCGAAAACGCGGCTAAGTACAAAACTTCACAGAAACATTCACGGGTGAGGCTGTGAATCTTTCTGCGTACGTAGGAGTTTATTCACAGAAACATTTACGGCCTCAGCCGTAAACACTTTACGGGTCGTGAATATTTTCGCCCCTTCGTGTTTCTCACTCGATTTGACTCCAAATCGAACCAGAATTGAACCAAACTTTGCAGAAACCTTCCTAGATGGGTTCTACACAGACTATAAAAGAAAAGATTTTGGAAGGATTTTGGGGGCTTCTATGGACGAAAACCTGTGAATCATGACGTTGGATCTATTCTTTTCAACCTGTGAATTCGATCACGAGAGTAGTTCGAATTCACTTGAAGGATTTCATGATTTTTCACAGAACTTAAAGGATCTAATTGTGTTAATTGTCACGAGAGTAGGGAATTAATGTAATTAGGTACCAGATTACGCTTCGGGAGGAGGTAATCTATACCTTAGGAAAAATCTCATTCAACACTTTAATTTTTTGTTCAAAGGTTTATTTTTATTAATTCATAATCGTTAGCATGGTGAAACCCCAAATCCTGATTTTATCCTAATCGATTTTTACCCAAAACACTATATCTGTTTCTTTTTTATTTCTACTTAGAAGTTTCCAAAACAAAAATACCATTTGAATCGTCTAGTTGTAGATCGACCGTGTAATCGGCACTTGACCACCAGATCCTCGTTGGGAATGATATCTTATTTCATTACTTCGATAAATCCGTGCACTTGTGGACACATCAAGTTTTTGGTGCCGTTACCAGGATCAGGCCAGCCAATATCGATTTAATCGTGAGATTTATAGACTAGACATTTTTTTTATTTTTGTTTGTTTTTCACATATATTTTTTTTCTTTATAGTTAGTTTATTTTTATTTTTCTCTCTATGGATTAACAGGAGAACTCATAAATCACTAGAATATATATATATATATATATATATATATATATATATATATATATATATATATATATATAAAGCTTTGTTTTGCATTCCTATTTTTCATTTTGTATTTCTGAATTTTAAATTAAAAATATGATGTTTAACCAATGTCAATGGTCAAATTAGAGATATGTGTCATCGATAATGATAAGAGAATATGACACGAATGCATCAGAATCTCTTTCAGCAAAGGTAAATTCCTTTATTCAACAAACTGATTATTTAAGCATGTAATATTCTATGTTGAAATCTATTGCTTGTGATATTTGTGGATATTATGGGCATCATTATACAGAATGCCAATCAGGGATTCCTTCATGTTTTGACTCATGCCCTAGTACCTATAATCCAAGTTGGGAGAACCTTCAAAACTTATTTTATCAGAACGACCCAACATTTATTCCATAATCACACTTTAGTCAACCTCAAAAATCCAATCTAGAAGTCATGCTTGAAAACTCTTTAGCTAACATGAACAAACAAAGTGAGGAATTTCATAGTATGATTTATGGCACTGATAAAACTGACACAGAGGAAGGAATCCATGATGAATTTGAAAATTTTATAGAGTTGGAACAATCATTAATCATGACTCTTGTCATGGATTATGATCTCCTTTCTTCAAATTTTGATGATTTTGAAAATTCTAAATACCCCATTAACCCTTCCTCAGCACTTTACCAGCCATCCAGTCCCCTCTCAAATAACATAGTGCCTTGCAACACATATATTTGGGACACATTTGAAGAAAATTTTAAACTTTTAGAGACTTGTGAGAAAAAGGATGAAGAATTTGAGGAGCCTCAAGTAAGAACTAGAGAGATAGATGGGGATGAATTTGATAGTATTAGGATGGAATACCCCATTGAAGAGAAAAAAAAATTGAGGAGATAGATGATGAAGAGCATAATGATGATGAGGTAGCTGAAATATTATTTGATCCAAATCCAACCACAGGTACCCAAAAGATGATAACACATGCAATTCTTAATCACATTGATATTGAGGAAGTGAAAAACCCTAATTAAAATTTGAAAACTTCTTGATCAATCCAAGGTATGAATTCTTTGATTTTAATTCTAATGTTCTTCCAATTGCTGATATAAATCTAAAGGAAGAATGCATGATATTACTCTTGGATAAATACAGAAAAATTATTGGTTATTCTTTGCATAACTTTAACTTTTATTTTTGTATGTATGTACTGGCCACTGCGACATGGATCCACTTGTTTAACTGGATATATACTTTGGTGGGCACACTCTTGAGACGGAGGAAAAGCAGAAGATTATATACTCTCTACTATGGCACTAATTCACCAACTCCGCCATGACATGAAGCTATGGTCAAGCTAATGACCTTAAACAAGCGCTTTTTGGGAGGCAACCCAAATTTTTGACTTTTACTACTCTTAGTTTTAGTTCTTGATTTTCTTTAAATTTATAGGAATTTTTGCAGCATGATTCGATGAATTTCTATTGATGAAAAATCTTATAATAAATTATTTTGTTTGCAGGGAATTTTGAAGAATTTTTACTTGAAAGAACAGTGATCAACGAGATGTTCACGGGTGCAGCCGTGAGTCACTCATGGACCGTGATTCTAGCATCATTTCTTCTTTGTGAGTATATTTAAATGTGATTTTGATGATAAAACATGATGGTATTTGAAATTCATAACTTGTTTCCCATGTAAAATGTGATTATTTTTTGATGTAATACAGTTTCCGGATTTTTTTGAGTCACGTTTGTATATATTGATATGATTGTACAGGACTTTGCTCATATTATAAAGGGAACTCTTGCAAAAAAATTTTGAAATTCATCATAACTTGATTTAATCTTTATGTACATGCAATAATTTAAGTCTAGGGTGTCCCCATATATTTTACATTTTCTTCAAGGCTTTATAGATATGTATTTTGAATGTTTATGATTGTTAAGGATAACTAAATCTGTTTAATCCTTAATTTTAAACTTAGGAAACATTTTGAGTGATTGATTTGATGACTTAGGAAATTTTTAAAATTTCATGAAAACTTAAATTGTTGAGTAAATTCAATTCTGGTATTGATAAAATGTATGTGTGAATTGTTATATGTTCGTACAACATGTGCATAGTATCTTTATACTTGAAGTTTAATTTATCTAATTTTGCTTGATGAAAATTTTTATGAATAGAAAATTGGTGATATTTCCTTAAACTGAGATTTGCTCCAACTCCTCTGGTTGAGTAATCTTGGGTCATGAGTTATACTATACCACAAGTTGGTATACTTTAAGTCTGTTGCGATCAAGTATCAATAACGATTTAAATACTATGCCACTGATCAGCTTTCTCCATGAATAAAGTAAAAAAAATAGGAGAAAAAGAGAAAGCTGCAGGTTAAGTGGACAACTCCGCTGACCTTATGATTGATACCATGAGTTCAATTATACTGCTCTATGGTATACTTTAAACCATGTTATGATGCTAACCGGAAAGGGCACATAACCGTTTAAAGACCAAATTGCTCTAAAAATCTCTTATCTCTAACATCACCGAGATTCTTGAAATAAATTGTTGTCTATTGAGTAAGATAGATTTATTAAGTTGAAAGTATCTGATATTTAGTGTGTGAAGAATGAATATTGTGACATGAATTGTGAATTTTATCTTTCTTGGATTGTAACATCTTGATAATTTATCTCTATTATGATTTTTCTTGAATTACTTGAGTTTTGAAAGGTTGATTACTTAATTTGTGGACTAAGGACATTATTAGGGGCAAAAACAGTTGAATAATCCTTATCTTTACATTCTCCATGCATATCAGAATATTGCTTGAGGACAAGCAAAGTTTTAAGTCTAGGGTATTCTGATGAGTTTAAATCGTATTTTTGTCTATATTTTACATGATATTTTGGGCTTAATTGAATGATTTTATGCAATTTTTAATGTTTTTACTTCACTTGGCATAGAATCTTCACTTTTCTTAGTTTTTATGAAAATGTAGGTAAAATGATGTGAAAATAAAATATTTTATGAGTTTTGAAGTCTTAGCACGATTCCCAAGGAGATTACGAGGTCGCACGTCAAATTTGGGGCGTAAATGGTGAAGAACGCATCTTTTGCAGCCTTGGCCGTAATTATTCCGGCCGGCCGTAAATTTCGCGTTCGAAGGGCGAAAACGCGGCTAAGTACAAAACTTCACACAAACATTCATGGGTGAGGCCATGAATCCTTCACGGGCCATGAATCTTTCTGTGTACACAGGAGTTTATTCACAGAAACATTTACGGCCTCAGCCGTAGCACAATACGAGCCGTGAATATTTTCGCCCCTTCGTGTTTCTCACTCGATTCGACTCCAAATCGAACCAAAATTGAACCAAACTTTGTAGAAACCTTCCTAGATGGGTTCTACATTGATTAGACTATAAAAAGAAGGATTTCGGAAGGGTTTCAGGGGCTTCTATAGACGAAAACAAAGGGAGGCAGTGGCAGTGGCGAAAATCAGTTTCAGTGGCAGTGGCGCAAAGGAAGAATTAGATGCTTCATCTTCATCTCTAGATTGAGGCGAAGCCTTTCTAGTATCTTGTCTAACGATTTCTTATAATATTATTGAGTTTTCATGCAACTTTCATCGATGAACATGCTGTTTGCCTTGAACATGAACATGTAAACTCTTTTTCGGGATTTGGGAAGTAGCCCATTGATTGATTTATGAATTACATCTTTTGTATGAATCTTTGTTAAGAATATTATTGAGTTGATTTGATTAGAATTATACATATCCCACTTTAATACTCTAGACAAGTTTTATTGCGTTTAAGACGTCGCGAGAAGGACCGGGAGGTGAATCATGACGTCGGATCTGTTCTTTTCAAACCTATGTATTCGATCACGAGAGTAGTTCAAATTCACTTGAAGGATTTCATGATTTTTCACAAAACTTAAAGGATCTAATTGCGTTAATTGTAACGAGAGTAGGGAATTATCGTAATTAGGTACCGGATTACATTTCGGGAGGAGGTAATCTGTACCTTAGGAAAAATCCCTTTCAACGCTTTAATTTTCTGTTCAAAGGTTTTTTTGTATTAAATTCATAATCGTCAGCATCATGGTGAAACACCGAATCCTGATTTTATCTAAATTGATTTTTACTCAAAACACTATATCTGTTTCTTTTTTACTTGTACTTAGAAGTTTCCAAAACAAAAACATCATTTGAATCGTCTAGCTATAGATCGACCATGTAATCAGCACTTGACCGCCAGATCCTCATTGGGAACGATATCTTATTTTATTATTTCAATAAATCCGTGCACTTATGGATGCATCAGCGGTCTAGTAGACATACTGGCTTGCTGGGCCATTTGGTTTTTTAACATCTTTTGGTGTGTAGTTAAGCCTTTGATTGCTTCCAGTATGCCGTCAATTTTTTTTATTTGCGATGACACAAAATTGTCAAAGCGCGACTCTAGGGTTGGCTCTTGCGGTAGTGTGGTGGTATTCAGTTGTGATGGCTGGTTGAATTGTCTAGGTTGATACCCGGTATTGGGTTGGTTAAATCTAGGAGGTTGCCTATAGTTTGATGGTTGGGCTGCATTGTTGTTCCTATAGGTGAAGTTAGGGTGATTCTTCCACCCAAGGTTGTAGGTGTTTGAAAAGGGGTCTTTCTGGACCCTCAGGTTGAAATAACCTATAAGCATTCACAAAGGCAGGTGGGGGTCCTGGATACCAAAATTCCTAACCGACAATCATCAAAAGAATGGCCTTCAACCCCGCAAATTTCACACAAAGCGGAGATAGAAGCAGTGGAACGCATGCTCATAGAATCAAGCTTATGAGACAATGAATCTACTTTTGCCGCGAGAGAATTAAGAGTATCGAGTTCATACTTACCGGCCTGCCTCCATGAAATACCTCTCTTGCTAAACCAGTGGTAGGGGTTGAGCGCCATTTCTTCGATCAGGTTGTAGGCATCATCAACGCCCTTGTTCATCAAGGCTCCATCGGCGACTACATCAACAGTAAGAAGAGAGTTATAGAGCAAACCATTATAGAAAGTGTGTACCAATACCCATTTCTCGAGGCTATGGTGAGGGCACATTCATTGCAATTCCTTGAAGCGGTCCCCTCATATAATGACTCATTGCCCTTTTGAGAAAAATTGGTGATCTAGTTTCTCAATTGCATGGTTATGATCGGAGGAAAATATTTCGAAAGGGAGGCATGAGATAGCTGCTCCCACGTGGTAATCGATCCAGCCAGTAAAGAATGTAACCAAGATCGCACCCTGTCCCTGATGAGAAAGGAAAAAGTCAAAGTCTCAGAGCGTCAGTGTTTCACCATTCATTTTAAGAGTACCACATTATTCAAGAAAAACTAATAAATGCATATTTGGATCCTCAGCTGGGGATCCACCGAATTGATTTTGTTACAACATCGATAGATGGGACGATTTTATCTCAAAATTGTTTGCTTCTATTGGTGGGCATGTGACATATCCCGCAAGTGCACAGTTATGTCATTGTAATATAAAAGGTTGTTGAACCCATAGGGAACAAGGTTAAGTACTAGAAAATCCAAGTTTCAATAGCTAAGCAGATCTGAACGATGTTTTCAATATCAATTAACCAAAAATAAGAAATCAAGGCAACTACGAGAGAGTGAATATATGAGAGAGATCAGGGCTTTAGTATCCACCACACTAACGATTTGGATTGCGTTTAGGAAGATTAATTACATAGATTCATAGTCTTTGCATAAGGAGCCTATCCCTAGGGTACAAGATGCCCCCTCTCGGTGGTACACCTCAGTGTTCATCTAGAACAATCTCCTACTCTCGTGGTGGATCGTTCTAAACAAACCCTATGCATTCAGTGGAAGGTTATGAATCCCTCGAGTAAAAGCCAAGCACTCTCGTGTCATGGATTCACAAGTTTTACTAAGAGGTTTCATCGTCACGATCCTTCTCTCGGTATGAATCGTGCTGGCCAAAACATGATAATACATGGCCAAGGTAAAATCATGAAATTGGTACAGCAAAGTAAAATATGCTCACACAAAAATCCAAATAACAATATTGAAATAAGTTTTGCAATCAAAAGTCGTCAGCGGGCTTCAACCAAGCCCTGGAATAGGTTTTATGCTACAGTTTCCATGAAATCACTCAAAAATCTCTCTGTAAATATAGGAAAACTATAAGCAAACAGTTCTAAGAGGGAGGAGAAGATAAATCGAAGCCAATTTCCAAGAATCATGATGCTTCAATGATCCAATCTAGCAAAATTGCCTCAAGAACACATTGTCGCCATTTTCTGTCGCCTCTATCTGCTTGTCCATCAATTTCTCCTTGATTAGGAAGTTTCGGAGAGGGATTTTATATCCTTTGGATTCGCCTCTCAATAAGCTTTCCAAAATGTGCTCACTTGCCTAATTTGGACATCTCTAGGGCTCAAAATCAAAGGAAATCCGAGTAGAGGTCGGACGCCCCAGTCGTGATCACGGGTGAACCCCGCCGGGTTCACCAAGTGGTGAAGTCTTTTGTATAGTTCTGTCGAGAAAGAATCACTGGCAAACCCTGCCGGGTTCACTAGGTGGTGATGCTTACTGTACTCTTCTACCGAGAATCCTTCCAAAAGAATCACGGGTGAACCCCGCCGGATTCACCTGCCAGTGAAGTGTTATGTGAGTTTCAGTCGTCAGCGAAAGCACCGGTGAACCCCACCGGGTTCACCTGGCCGTATTTCTCAGAATAATTCCGATTGAGCTCAAATTTGATGGGCAGCTTCGTCTTCACATAATGAATCACCCCATGGCCTTAGAATTTTCAAAATACTTCAAAAATTGGGCCATTTTACCTAAAGTTTCACAAAAAATAAGAAAAAGTGAAGATTCTAAAGCTTTTAAGTAAATAAGCCTTAAAGGAATATAAAAACATCAAAATAGGCCTAGATTTATCATGGAATAGTACCAAAAATCACTACTAAAGTGCAAGGCATCAAACACTCCTAGACTTAAATCTTTGCTTGTTCTCAAGCAATAAAATAAGAGGAAATACATGATAGGTACAAGAGTAATCATTCGTGTTGAAGCATGTATCCAAATTAGAAAAACATCTACTAGTAATCCAAAGTCTAGTCAGAAGGAATCGAGTGATTGGGTGTTTCGAGCATTTAGCAGTTTGATCCGACAATTTCTAGAAGTCAAAGAACTCAGGTAGTAATAAATATAGATTTCACTCAAGCTTGCACATTACTCATGCTATTTCAATTCATCCAAATCAAATCATTGGGATTAACTCAAATGTATTATTTAGGATAGGATATGCTAATTATAACATTGGACTTCAACTCATATCCTTAGGTACCACTGCCAATTTTTCGCGGTGCCAAGTAGAGAAATCTCTCTTTATATTTCAATTCATGTCTCTTTAGATTTCAACTCATATCGTTAAGTACCACTGCCAATTTTGCGTAGTGCCAAGTAGAGGAATCTAAGAGGTTTTTTTTTTTTGAAATAATAACATAACATACCCTTTCATTTCTTAACAAATGAAGTGTCTTCCCAACAATAGAAAGGACTAAAGAAACAGATAGGTAAATGAGCATCTTAAAATGAATAATATATAAATCACAAGCGTAAGTTATTTGGACAATCATAGAAATATTCGACCCACTAATAGATGATCTGAAACAATCCAGATCACAAGATTTCAAAATCATAGACTTCATGAGTATGTTCATAGAATATTTCTAATACGGTGATGCATTCAACAGATCCTGATTATTCCTGACCAAACATGCATTCAACTATAAGAATTTAGCCAAGCTATCATAGGATCATCGTTAGATATTATAAACCAATGACTGAACTTTTAAACCCAACATCGCATTATCTCAGAACAATCACATGCATAATTCATTCACAATTCACACACAATATGAGAATCATAACAGAAATATCTAGATAAAACATACAACCAATATCCATAACAAGTCTAGACTCATCATGCATAACAGTCAAGGGGCCTGAAGAGGTGAATCAGGCCCACGAATAATGACATATAAGTACAATGCCAATGACCATCCATCACACAAAGACAATAAACCACAACCACAACAAGTCAAACAACAAAGTCAAATAACCACATGTCAACAAAGAGAATAGACTAGAATAGAGACAGCTCACCCACTCTGAATGTCGCATAGTCCTCTATGCAGAGTCGTGTACGTGAGAGGAGCAGGTGACGATGCAGGCTGCGGGAGAAGCTACTTCCTCTTGCGTGATTTGGAGCCAGAAGCTCGAGAGCTCTTGCCCTTCCCTCGAGCGGTATAGTCTGGTTGGTCTTCCTTATCCGAACAAACTGTAACGCGTTCCATATTCTCCTCGTTAAGGAAAGCCAATCTGTCATCCATAGCTGAAAGCTTCTCCCACATAGAGCCCATCATCTTGTCTTGTCTCTGCATACCAGCTTCCATAGACTCCCAACGAGATGTCTGCTCCTGGCGAAGGTAACTAAGAGTTGTGTCCATATGATCAAGTGCCTCATATGGACACAACTCTTAGTTACCTGTAAGACGGCCATCATGGACCCAGTAGAGGAGGAACCGCCGAAGTGGAATGCGTCAGGGGCTGGAGGTGCGGTGTCCACTGGATCTGGCTAGGGATCGGCGACAGGCTGGATATGCCAATTAGCTCGCACTCGGACTGTTGTGCGCTCGGGGTTTGCGCTCGAGCTTCGGCAAAGGAAGGGTGAACTGGCTCCCCTTGAATGTTAAACAGTAGGAGTCACCCCGACGAATGATGAGCTTCATGGAAACACACGACTCGATCTCGAGCCGGTTGTTTCCAGAAGCTTCCATAGTGCCATAGGGGATAACTCCCAAAGAAACCGCCAGGGGAGTAATCAGCCCTCCAATCACTATCGCCCCCTTGCGAGAACGAGCAACACGGCTGAATTGCTTTGCCAAATAGAAGCCGGAATCCACCCTGAAACTATGTAACATGCACCATAAGCAAAATAATTCTGATTGACGCACCATACCATCGCTTTCCCCGCGCTCGAAGACGGTATGTGCAAGCACGCGGTGAACATATCTGATAACAAGGTTACAAATACTGGAGGCTCGGGCAACTCGTGCGGAGTAAATATGCTCATTGGTTATGGCGCCCCAAAAACCCTGCTCGGTGTATTCAATAGGCAGCTTGTGCGTGCAAGGTTTTGGGAATCCATAGATACCGCGCAGTTGGGAGAGGGTAAGGATGTGCTCGACATTGCCCAAGCGGCAGGTGAGGCGGCTGGGGTCTTCATCAATAATAGCATCTGCTTTCACTTCGATGGAACTGAGGAACTCCAATGTGATGCCGATGTAGGTGGGAGAGAATAGTTGCATGAATTGCTCCCAACCGATATTGGCATACATGAGCTCCATGTCGTCGAAGAGGCCTAGCAAGCTCAATGTTCCCCTGTCGAGGTAGCATGTGTTGAGCATCTTGCACTGGTGAAGAAGGAGATAGCGTTCCTCTTGTGCGACATTCCGAAAGATGATGCCAAACTCGTTCGACGGAGAAGTGTAGGGCTGTGGTCGGCTAGCAGAGGCATGCGCCTACCTAGATGAAGAGGATCTTGCTATTGGCGGTGGAGGCGGAGGATGTGATGGCGGCGACGGAGTGTAGCCGTCGTCATCAGTGGACGAGTCTAAATTTGGCCATGCACGAGGCGGCCTAGACACCATAGCCTTTCGTCTAGATGCCATAGATGAATAAGAGAATATGTCGAAGACCCCAGATGGTGTTGTAGAGAAGCAGTCGAACGATCGAAAGAAGTTGGAGAGTCGGCGATGACATGGAGCATGAGAGGCGGAAGAGCTTTCAGCGGACGAGAAAATCAAGAGATCGTTTCTAATTAGTGATGTCAAAGGCGCAAACCTCAGGGGAAACTCTGATCAGGGAGGAAGAGATCGCCCTTGAGTGCTGAGGAAGAGAGACGTCGCCTGGAAGGGTGAGATTCGGGCACAGAGGGCAGGCAGTGCACGGGTTTGGGCAAACCCTAACCCATGACTTTCCATAAGTATGGGGTAGTAATGTTCAGAAGCACGGGTGAACCCCATGGGGTTTACCTAGTGGTGAAGCTCTCTGGAAAGTTTTGACACATACAGAATTACAGGTGAACCCCACTGAGTTTACCAAGCCATGAAATCCTCTGGATGCTTCCGCGCAGATAGAAATATGGGTGAACCCCATGGGGTTCACCTACTTGTGAAGCATTCTGGAGGAAAAATGAGCTGTGCTGATACAGTAGACTTCACGGGTGAACCTCGTGGGCTTCACTTGGTCGTGAAGTCTTCTGGATGAAACCTGAAAAGGTGAAAAATGCTATACTCCATCCAAGAATGCCGAATCAACCCTTATTCCGCAAATATTTCCATGAAAGCCCAATTTTTTGAAATGCACAGTAGACTTCACGGGTGAACCCCATGGGGTTCACCTAGCCGTGAAGTTCTCTGGAATGCTCTAAAATTCCGTCTCGAAAGCCCTATCCTCCACATAGGTTCATACAACACAAAAAGATGCACAATCAGCAAAAATCCCCATATTACTACCAAAAACTTGAACAAAACTAATAAACAAATAAGTCTATCTAATAGCAACAAAAAGTAATACAGCAAGAACTAAATAACCAAGAAGTTGGGTTGCCTCCCAAGAGCGCTAGTTTAAGGTCGATAGCTCGACCAAAAGAGTTTTCATGTCACTAGTTCTGTGGCGTCTGTTAGAGCAAGAACAACTCCTTGCTTTGCTTCACCCGCTCATCTTCAAAGTAATGCTTAAGGCGATGCCCATTGACAATGAAGCTTCCCATGTGTTCTGTCCAGATAGTGATCGCGCCATAAGGTTACACATGTTGTACCACAAAAGTGCCGGACCACCTTGTTCAAAGCTTTCCTGGAAATAAACGGAGTCTTGAATTAAAGAGTAGCACTTTGCCCCCACCCCCCCCCCCCCACACACATGAAATTCTTTCTTCACAATGCGCTTGTCATGCAAATATTTGGTGTGTGCTTTGTATATCTTGGCGTTCTCATATGCAAAAAGGCGCATCTCATCTAAATCATCAAGTTGCAACATCCTCCTTTCCCCGGTGCTTTTGAAGTCATAGTTGATTTGCTTGACAGCTCAAAACACCCTGTGCTCAAGTTCAACAGGTAAGTGACAGGATTTACCGTAAATAGGTTGGAAGGAGATATACCAAGGGGTGTCTTGAATGCGGTTCTATAGGCCCATAAAGCATCAGGTAATTTCAATGCCCAATCCTTCCGTGATTGCGATACAGTTTTCTCAAGTATTTGTTTGATTTCTCCATTAGAACCTCTACCTGACCACTAGTTTGAGGATGATCGGGCGTGGCGATATTGTGCTTTACACCATACTTCTTCAAGAGCGCTCCAAACTTTTGTTCAATGAAGTAGGAACCTCCATCACAGATTAAAACACGTGGAACTCCAAATCGGGGGAAAGTAGTTCGCTTCATGACGACCCTAGAGTCATTGGTAGCCTCTGCGGATGCCTCGACCCACTTTGACACGTAGTCAATGGCAACAAGGATATACCGTTTGCCACATGAAGACAGGAAGGGTCCCATGAAATCAATCCCCTACATGTCAAAAATTTGAAAGCCATTTATAAACTTGACTGTTGGCAACTGTCACAAGTTAAAGCAAAGTGTTTAGCATCATGAAATATAGAAGGTCAATATAAACCTCACTGTAAAACTTTGAAAGCCATTTTAGCTGCCCCGGCATGTCCTCCATATGGTGAAGAATGGCAATGGGTCAGCACATCTTGCATTTCTGCCTCGGGTATATATTGCCTATACAATCCATCAGCGCATCGCCGCTATAGATAAGGTTCATCCCAGTAATAAAATTTCACATCCCGCAAAAACCTTTTCTTCTTCTGAAAAGTAAGATCAAGAGGAAGAATGTTAGACACAATGTAATTCATATAGTCTATATACCATGGGACTTAGTGTTATAAAGCATATAGATGTTCTTCAGGGAACGCATCATTGATCTCCAACTCATCATCAGTTTTCTTTTCAGCATCTCGTTCAAGCCTAGAAAGATGGTCAGCCACCAAGTTTTCACTCCCCTTCTTGTCTCTGATCTCTACATCAAACTCTTGTAGAAGGAGAATTTATCAAATAAGTCTTGGCTTGGCATCTTTCTTGTTAATCAAGTATTTGATAGCTGCATGATCAGTAAAAATAATTACTTTTGAATTAACTAAGTATGAACGAAACTTATCGAAAGCAAAAACAATTGCAAGTAGTTCTTTTTCTGTGGTGGCATAGTTCATTTATGCATCATCAAGTGTTCAACTAGCAAAATATATGACATGCAGCTTTTTATCTTTCCTTTGTCCTAAAACCAACCCCATGGCTTGGTCACTAGCATCACACATTAATTCAAAAGGTAGTGACCAATCTGGAGGTTGGATCACAAGTGCAGAAGTCAAAGCATCTTTGAGTTTTATGAAAGCTTCTTCGCATACCCTATCAAAGCAAAAGATGGAATCTTTAGCTAAAAGGTTAGTTAGAGGACGAGCAATTTTGGAAAAAATCTTTGATAAATCTTCTGTAAAAACCAGCAAGTCCCAAAAAAAACTTCTAATTTCTTTTACTGTTGTAGGCGGCTTCAGATGTTCAATCACTTCCACCTTTGCTCTATCCACCTCGATTCCGTGCTTAGAGACCAAGTGTCCAAGAACTATGCCTTCTCGGACCATGAAGTGGCACTTCTCCCAGTTCAACACCAGGTTTACCTCTTCACATTTCTACAAAACTTTAGATAGGTTAGACAAACAATGGTTGAAAGAAGAGCCATACACAGAAAAGTCATCCATGAATATATCCATAAAGTCCTCATTATAGTCTACAAATATTGCCATCATTGCTCGTTAAAAAGATGCAGGGGCATTGCACAGGCCGAAGGGCATCCTCCTGTATGCATAGGTTCTATAGGGACATATAAAAGTCATTTTCTCTTGATCATCAGGATGGATGGGAATTTGGAAGAAACCAGAAAATCCATCCAGAAAACAAAAGTAAGAATTATGAGCCAATCTATCTAACATCTGATCAATAAATAGTAAAAGAAAGTAATCTTTTCGTGTAGCAGAGTTCAACTTCCTGTAATCAATACACATCCTATACCCTGTAACCGTGCGCGTTGGTATCAACTCATCTGCACCAGTCTTAATTACTGTGACACCTCCCTTTCTGGGTACAACATGCACCGGGCTCACCCAAGAACTGTCTGATATTGGGTATATGACTCCTGCATCCAAAAGTTTGAGCACCTACTTCTTCACAACATCTTTCAAGTGTGGACTAAGTCGGCGTTGAAATTCCATAGAAGGCTTGCTATTTTCCTCCAATAAAATCTTGTGCATGCAGATAGAGAGGTTAATCCCTTTAATGTCATCAAGTGAGTAGCTTATTACATTCCTGTGAAGACGGAGTTCTTGAAGGAGTAGCTCAGTTTGCTCGTGGTCCAATTCTACACTAATGATCACCGGGTATGTAGAATTGTCACCTAGAAATTCATATCTCAGTGAGCCAGGTAGACTTTTGAATTCAATCTTCTTCTCCCCTTCTTTCTCCTGATTTTCTTTTGGCTCAGCGTGTGCGCCCAGGTCAGTATCTAGTAGAGCAACATACTTCTCAGCGTTGCCCTCAATGTCTGTATCTTCAGTGTTGGTCTGGGCCAGTTCCAAAGGATCTATCTCCTTCTTGTAGGGTCCAATCTGCTATACAGTTCTCTCAACAATATCTACACTGCAACATGTACCTGCAAAAGAAAGTTTTTTTTCAAAGAGTTAGTCAAATCAAACTGTATAACATTATCACCGATGTTCAAGGACAGTTTCCTATTCTTGACATCAATGATAGCACCAGCAGTAGCAAGAAAAGGTCTCCCTAGAATGATAGGGAGTCTGTCATCCTCATCAATTTCTAGAACATCAAAATCGGCAGGGACAAAATAATTTCCAACTTTAATAGGAACGTCCTCTAAAATACCAACAGGACGACGAACTAATATGTCTGCAAGCTGCAAAGAGATATTAGTAGTTTTTAAGTCACCCAAATTCAGCCTTTCACATAATGACAATGGCATAAGGCTGACACTCGCTCCTAAATCGCATAAAGCTCTCTGAAAAATTATCTCTCCAATCTGGCATGGTATAGAAAAACTGCCTGGGTCCTTGAGTTTCAGGGGAAGCTTCTGTATGATTGCGCTGCACTCCTCAGTAAGTGCAACGGTTCCTCGATCTTCGAGCTTCCTCTTGTTAGACAGGATGTCCTTCAGGAATTTGGCGTAGGTGGGCATCTGCGAAAGGGCATCAACAAAGGGTATGTTAATATAGAGCTTCTTCAAAACTTCTAATAACTTACCAAATTGCTTGTCTAGTTTGGCTTTGACAAGCCTCTGTGGAAAGGGGATTGGAGGTTTGTAAGCAGGCGGCTCAACATAGGGTTGTTCTTCCTCAATCGGTTCTTGTGCTACAAGTATTGTTCCATGGTTCAAATCTCTAATTTCAGGTGTTGCATCCTCTCCCCTGTCTTCAGTTGGCATCTTGGGGTCTTCTAGTTGTTTGCCACTTCTGGTTGAGATTGCATTGTAGTGCTCTCTCGGGTTGATTTCTGATTGTGATGGAAGTTTCCCTGGTGCCCTGGAGGATGAGCTAGCTTGTTGGGCTAGCTGATTCTCCAACATCTTGTTGTGAGTTTCCAAGGAATCCATCCTTGTCATCATGAGCTTCATCATATCAGTCAAACCTTCAATTTGCTTACTTAGCTGAGCATCCATATTTGGCTTTGGTTGTGGATTAAAATTTCTAGATTGAAATCCTGGTGGTTGTCTGCACTTTCCTCGTTGAGGCTGTCTAAAATTTTCTTGCAGAGGTTGAGCTTGTGGTGGTGCTTGCCCTGGTTGTGTAGTTCGATATGAGAAGTTTGGGTGATTGTGTCATTCTGGATTGTAAGTGTTGGAATATGGATTATTGATGGGGTTGAAGTTTCCAACAGCATTTATGTATTTAGGATGATTTGGAGTTAACTGCCCATCTCCCAACTGGCACTTAGTACCTACATGGCCTGCAACTCCACACACCTCACACAATATAGAATTAACATCCAAAATATTTACAGACCAAGAATCAATTTTTCTAGTTAAAGTATCCACCTTTGCAGTAAGGGTAGTTAGAGTATCAAGTTTGAGTTTACCTGTCTTCTTAGAAGATGTACCTCGTTCTTAAGTCCATTGATGATGATTCATAGCCATATCTTCTAGGAGATTCATAGCATCATTGACCACTCTGTTCATTAATGCTCCTCCAGCCACAGCATCGATTGTGAGCCTTGTGTTATAGTCCAACCCATTATAAAATGTGTGGACCAAGACCCAAGTCTCTATCCCGTGGTGTGGGCACATTCTTTGTAGCTCTTTGAATCTTTCCCAAGCTTCATATAAAGATTCTTCATCCTTTTGCATAAAGCTAGTTATCTGATTTCTCAGTTGTATGGTCTTGGATGGAGGGAAGTACTTTGAAAGAAAGGCTTGTGATAGTTCCGCCGATGTCCTTATTGAAGTTGAAGGTATCGTGTGAAGCCATGCTCTCGCTCTGTCCTTTAAAGAGAAGGGAAACAGACGTAACCTGATAGCATTAGTAGAAACGCCGTTAATTTTCAATGTATCACAGTACTCTAAAAATATAGCAAGGTGCATGTTGGGGTCCTCAAGAGGAGAACCACCAAATTGATTTTGTTGAACCATAGATAATAAAGCAGACTTAATCTCGAAATTATTCGCCTCTACAGTAAGCCTGTCAATTCCTGATTGCAATCCATGAATATAGGGAGCAACATAATCTCTCAGCGTCCTGATATTGTTATTCCCTGTAGGTTGGGGTGCTTGATTATTGTCCACTTCCAATGGTATGTGTTCCATTTGGCCTTTGTCTTCCTTCTGTTGAAGTTGTTTAAGCTTTCTTCTGCGTCTGAAAGTTCTCTCTATCTCAAGATCGATATCAAAGAATTCACCTGCCCTGGAACTTCTTTGCATAAAAAGTATCAGACCGAGATATAGAGTTCTAAGGTAAACGACAAGTAGAAATTAAAGGTAAGTAACAGCGAAATAAAAATAAACTAACTAAAGCTTAGTCTACTGATCTGTAGAAATATACTAATATTAACCGTTGGTCCCCGGCAATGGCACCAAAAACTTGACACGTCCCGCAAGTGCACGGTTATGTCGTTGTAATATAAAAAGTTGTCGAACCCACAGGAAACAAGGTTAAGTACTAGAAAATCCAAGTTTCAATAGCTAAGCATATCTAAATGAAGTTTTCGATATCAATTAACCAAAAATAAGAAATCAAGGCAACTACGGGAGAGTGAATATGTGAGAGAGATCAGGGCTTTAGTATCCACCACACTGACGATTTGGATTGCGTTTAGGAAGATTAATTACATGGATTCATAGTCTTTGCATAAGGAACCTATCCCTAGGGTACAAGATGCCCCCTCTCAGTGGTACACCTCGGTGTTCATCTAGAACGATCTCCTACTCTCGTGGTGGATCGTTCTAAACAAACCCTATGCGTTCAGTGAAAGGTTATGAATCCCTCGAGTGAAAGCCAAGCACTCTCGTGTCATAGATTCACAAGTTTTACTAAGAGGTTCCACCATCACGATCCTCCTCTCGGTATGAATCGTGCCGACCAAAACATGATAATACGTGGCCAAGGTAAAATCATGAAATTGGTACAGCAAAGTAAAATATGCTCACACAAAAATCCAAATAACAATATTGAAATAAGTTTTGCAATCAAAAGTCGTCAACGGGCTTCAACCAAGCCCTGGAATAGGTTTTACACTACAGTTTCCATGAAATCACTCAAAAATCTCTCTGTAAAGATAGGAAAACTACAAGCAAATAGTTCTAAGAGGGAGGAGAAGATAAACCGAAGTCAATCTCCAAGAATCATGATGCTTCAATGATCCAATCTTGCAAAATCGCCTCAAGAACACATTGTCACCATTTTCCATCGCTTCTGTCCACTTGTGCACCGATTTCTCCTTGATTAGGAAGTTTCGGAGAGGGCTTTTATATCCTTTGGATTTGCCTCTCAATAAGCTTTCCAAAACGGCTCACTTGACTAATTTGGACATCTCTAGGGCTCAAAATCAAAGGAAATCCGAGTAGAGGTCAGACGCCCCAGTTGTGATCATGGGTGAACCCCGCCGGGTTCACCATGTGGTGAAGTCTTCTGTACAATTCTGTCGAGAAAGAATCACTGGCAAACCCCGCCAGGTTCACCAGGTGGTGATGCTTACTGTAGTCTTCTACCGAGAATCCTTCTGAAAGAATCACGGGTGAACCCTGTCGGGTTCACCAACCAGTGAAGTGTTCTGTGAGTTTTAGTCGTCAGCGAAAGCACAGGTGAACCCTGGCCGTATTTCTCAGAATAACTCCGATTGCGCTCAAATTTGACGGGCAACTTTGTCTTCACATAATGAATCACCCCATGGCCTTAGAATCTTCAAAATACTTCAAAAATTGGGCCATTTTACCTAAAGTTTCACAAAATCAAAAAAAGTGAAGATTCCGAAGCTTTTAAGTAAATAAGTCTTAAAGGAGTATAAAAACATCAAAATAGACCTAGATTCATCATGGAATAGTACCAAAAATCACTACTAAAGTGCAAGGCATCAGCGTGCAATGCTGGAGTGAAATCCTTGAACATTCAATGTTGCAAAGTCTCGAAGAAACTTGTTAGTGTTCATGATTGATGTCTGCAAACTCTTCTCGGGTAGGAGCTTCTGAAGTCTCTTACGACATCAGAACGTTCTTTCAATTTCCAAATCAAATGGTATTAGAGGTTCCGGTCGTGGAGACCTACGCATAAACTAAAATCTAACAAGGCAAGTAGCTCGTTAATTCAAGAAAGGTTTAAACTGAAATAAATAAGAGAAAATATGCTAAAGTAAAATGAAGCTAAGAAATGTCCAATCTAGTTACTTCTCAATCTTGCCAATATAGCCGAAATTAGTCCCCGGCAATAGCGCCAAAAACTTGATAGGGCCCCCGCAAGTGCACGGGTCTATCGAAGTAGTAAAATATCGGTCCCACAGGGACTAATGGGCAAGTACCGACTAATCTCAAATTCACTAGCTTGACAAAATCGAAATTGGTGAGATTTAAGTACTAAACTAATTATGTAAGCAAGAACATAGACAGTAGGAGTTGTCCGAGAGAAATTTGGATGATGAATAAATCAGGATGTGGGTTCACCAGTCTTGTGATGGAATAATCGAACTCCAAACTAACCTCTCATCTAGTTCAAGGGAATGCGTACTGGAGGTACAGGTTGCCCCTCTCAGTAACACAACCTAGTGTTCGCTCGGACCGGCCTTCAGAGCGCTCCTACATTTTGGCTTACAACCCCAAACGAACCCAATGCACACGTCTCAAACATCGCTCCCTCCAATAGACCTCCCCTACTCTTATGGATTAGTTACTGACACGTCCCGCAAGTGCACGGTTATGTCGAAGTAATATAAAAGATATCGAATCCCACAGGGAACAATGTTGAGTATCAGAAAATCCGAGTCCTAATAACTAGGCAAATCGAAATTGGGTTATGAAAGCAGAAATCGAAAACAAGCAATCAACGCTACGACGGCAGGGATTAAATATGAGAGAGAAATCGGGACTTTGGTTTTCACCACGATGACTACTTTAATCACACAAGGCAGATGTTGGTTATTTGGATTATTGATTTGCACAAGGAATCTAACCCTAAGGTACAAGGTGCCCTCTCTCGAGTGTACACCCCGGTGTTCGGCTTAGATCGATCTCCTACTCTCGCGATGGATCATTCTAAGACGAACCCAATGAGTTCAATGGAAGATTATAAAACCCTCGAGCGAAGACCAAGCACTCTCGTGTCGAGGTCTCCGAAGTTTTACTAAGGGATTCCACCCTTACGATCCTTCTCTCGATATGAATCGTAACGGCTAACACGTGAAAGTACTCGGCCAAGGTAAGATCACGAAATAAACACTTCAAAGTAAAATATGCTCACAACACAATCCAAATAACAAAATAAAGATAAAGTTTGTGATTAAATTCGTCAACGGGTTTCAACCAAGCCCTGAAATAGGGTTTACGCTACAATCGTAATTGAAACGCTCAAAAATCTCTCTTTTAACATAGGAAGATCACAAGGAAGAGTTTCTAAGGGATAGGAGAGGATAAACCGAAGCAAATCTGCAAGAATCATGATGCTCCAATGATCCAATCTCTGAAAATCGCCTCGAACTTGTGTTGTTGCCTTGTTCTTCCACCCCCCCCCCCCCCCCGCCGCTTTGTCCCATCATTCCTCGATAATTAGGGCAAGAAAATTAGGGCTTTTATGTCCTCCGCATTCTCATTCGAAAGAGCTTTCCATAGACACCTTACTTGCCAAATTCGGACTCCAAACGAGTGAGAAATCAGGGAAAAACCAAGTTAGACTCGGACTTGCGCGTGCCTGGATCAGAATCACGGGTGAACCCCGCCGGGTTCACCTAGCCATGATTCATTCTGTGAGGTCTGGCAAAAGAAGCATGGTGAACCCCTTTGGGTTCACCTGGCTGTGCTTTGCTCTGGACTATTTTCGGCCGAAAGGAATTCTTCACCCGGCCATGAAGCTCTCTGTGAGTTCTGCTGGCAGGCTAACTCCGTTTTGGCCCAAATTTGACGTGTAGCTTCGTTTTCGTATAAGGAATCATCTCATGGCCTTAGAATCTCCAAAATACATCGAAAAAGGGTGATTTTACTTGAAATTCCCAAAAACAGCAAAAAGTGAAGATTCCGAAGATATGAAGGAAATAAGCCTATAAAGAGTATAAAAGTGTCAAAATAAGCCTAGATTTAGCATGAAATGACCATCAAAATTACTACCAAAATGCAAGGCATCAGTTACCAGTCTAATCTGAATGGTTCCGGCACGCAGATAACCTCTCAACCTATCCAACGCATCTAGGGCCCTAACACTCGCACCAAGGGAGTATAGGCTCAAGCGCTCCTTCTCAGGAGACACAGGCAAAGCGCATAATAAGGATTAGATAAACCCTCAACACAAATGGTTCCTACACACAGGTGACCTCTCAGCCTACCCGACGCGTCTAAGGCCCTAACACTTGCACCAAGGGAGTATATGTCACACCCCTAGATTAATCATTCAATTTAATAATTATTTTGCTATCTCACGAAATGCAATTTCCCAGGATTCAAACATAACAAATAGAGACTCAAATTTTTGAGTAACTTCCACACCCTATTTATATACTTCTAGGGTTGCAACAACAATACTAATCAAATGCAAACAACTATCAAGCTAGTATCCAACCTATTCATATTGAACATTCTACTTCAATACATACAACTACTAACTCAGAAGAAGAGATCACATGTCATGATATGGCTGTATTCCAAACAATTGCCCTTACAACATGATTATGGATAAAGTACATAGGAACATTTGGTCTAATACCAACAAATTATCAATGCCCATGAATCAACAAATATAGGAAACTGATCAAGTCACCAAAATCATGAGCATGGAATATTGCATAAGGGTAATTACAAATTCCACCATAAGAGTTATAGACCTAAGAGTAATTGGATCAGCCCAAATATCATTCATCTGAATCATAAGGAATTACTACATAGAATCATACAAAGTAGGAGTAATTGAAACCATATTCGAGTCTCCTTGCCAAGAAAATTGGTTTGATGCCATATGACAAAGTACACAAAAAGATATAAGGGTTAGAGTAACAAATGGTCAAACTGCCCTATTTCCAAAAATTTCAAGACATTGAACTAGAAAATGTAGTCAGTTTAAGGTAATGATGTATGTGAAAGATATTCAATATATGATCCGTTGGAAAGATATTTGAATCTACTTTCATACAAAACAAGAATTACTCAAATCGGAGTTGTAAATCGGAAGTTATAAGTGAAATGATACAAGTAGGTCGGTCCTAGTATTACAGACAATATATACTGAATGTTGCTGCATAATTGATTCTCTAACTCTAATTAAGTATGGGCAATATTGGATGGATGTGGAGCTAAGTGCTACATGGAGCAAAGTGCCACATTAGAAATAATGGGAGCCGCCTCTTGAGTCCATGGGAGCCACCTCTTAAGTCATTCCATTCACATTTGGTTAGGCCATGGCGAGCCCTTTGCCGGCTTTTGCTTTGTGGGCTATCCCAGACGTGGGTTAGTCTTGCTTCCAAACGTAGAGGACTTTGTTTTGCTTTGTTCCTACTATTCTTTCTATGAGGCTTTGATATTCTTGAGTTAATGATATTATCCCTAGTTGTCATATGATCCTTATGATATTCTCTTTTGGTTCTATGCTGTTTTGTTTTGATACCATGAGTTCGTGATATTATCATTTGTTCCTATGATTGCATAGTTCTTGCTACGCTATTCATATGCTATGTGTTCTTCATGTTTTTGATGTCTTTCTAGTAAGATTTGAGATATCTCTTTTGTCAAATTTAATTGTAATGCTTACCATGAAATCTATGTTCTAAGAAGTAACACAAATATATTTTGTGCCATGGGCAATGTAGATCTTGTTCAGTTTTCATAGCTCACTCTTTTGATGTTATATAATTCACTTTGATTTCAACCACTCAGCATATGAACTAGGTCTTTAGGTTTTGAACTTATTTTTTTTGTATCAAAATATTATATATTTAAAACCATGAATTTAGGCCATAGAGTAGAAACTTGTCTTTTGCAAATTTGAGCTTTCTCTACTTTTTCTTCTTCTTCTCTTCACCACTTTCACCAATTCTTCCCCAAGGCCAAACGAAAGTTGCTGGTAAAATTCTATATTTCCTTTATTTTTTCCTTCATTTTACCTCATTAGTCACCCCTAAGAATGAGGTGTCTCCAGTTGGTTAAACCCCTTTTCATGCAAGCTTGAGGTGGCCTGAAAAGACAAGCATGATATGTTTTAACTTCATCCATTTAACTTAAGTAATTGTTTTCTTTCTCTCTTTTTCTTGTTTTGTTTGTTTTCACTCACAAACTAATGAGTTATTATCAACATACATTTTATGCTATATTTTTTTAACTACAATATTGGATGCGTTGGAAAGATTTTTAAGTCTTCTGTTGCACAAAACAAGTATGAGGTATAAATCATTTGTGTGTATAAAGTTATATAACAAAAACCCTCACAAGGTCAAATTTGCATAATCACACCACCTTAAACATGCTTGTACAATTCTCCACATTCATTTGATAAAAACGTCCAAATTCATTTTGATTTCAACCATTCAGCATATGAACTAGGTCTTTAGGTTTTGAACTTATTTTTTTTAATCAAAATATTATATATTTAAAACCATGAATTTAGGCCATAGAGTAGAAACTTGCCTTTTGTAAATCTGAGCTTTCTCTACTTCTTCTTCTTCTTCTCTTCACCACTTTCACCAATTCTTCCCCAAGGCCAAACGAAAGTTGCTGGTAAAATTCTATATTTCCTTTATTTTTCCTTCATTTTACCTCATTAGTCACCCCTAAGAATGAGGTGTCTCCACTTGGTTGAAAAGACAAGCATGATGTGTTTTAACTTCATCCATTTAACTTTAAGTAATTGTTTTCTTTCTCTCTTTTTCTTGTTTTGTTTGTTTTCATTCACAAACTAATGAGTTATTATCAATATACATTTTATGCTATATTTTGTTAACTACATGGTTGAATTTACACTTTTGTCCTTTTCTTTATACACTATTCCCCTTGAATTCTTAAGATGAGTATTTCTATATAACTACTTATCAAGCTTCATATTCATGTTAAAGCATGGATATCACAGTATAGGCTCAAGTGCTCCCTCTCAGAAGACGCAGACAAAACATATAATAAGGGTTAAGCAAGGACTTGTAACTTAGAGCATGATTATTCTAAACATAAGACAGTCAAAGGGGCTCCCCCATATTTAAGGCTTAAGCTACAATATCCATCATGGAGATACATGTGATGATTAACAATAGCTAATACATTCTCAGATTTATGCAGGGGTTATATTTGAAGGACAAGATCGTAAGATGTTTTTGCACAAATCATACATGGAACATGGCAAAGATCGGTAATAGTTGGAGATCCTTCCTTACACGTTTCTCCTTGAGGTGCTTACATAAGAATTGTCTTCAATCTCTTCAAGATGCGCAGCCAAGATCTCTAGCAATCTCCTCTCGTTTCTTCTCCAAAACTCCCGCCGATCCTTCAATGGCTTCTCTCCAAGGCTCTTATCCCTCTTTGGTGAAGTGCTGGTCCCTTCTTTGCCTCCTGCAAAACTCTTCTTTACCCCCAGGACATCAGCCATTGCCCCTTTCCCAGATCCTGCAAAACTTCCCTTCTTCTTCTTCTCACGTAACAATCACCTCCTTTGACTATTTCCCTCCAAAAAGGCTCCTTCTTCTCTAGTCGAAGGAGAGGAAGTTACCTAGTTGCCCTCCTTTTTCTCCCTTAGTTGGGTTGAGGAAACCCTGGTTAAAATCGTGGTTTCGAAACAGGTGGGTCCGCGATCATGGGTGTGATTCTAGGCGTGACCTGCTCAAGATCGATTAGTTGCAGCTTCAGGCACAGAGACGAGTCATGGGTGTAATTCTAATCATGACCCAGTTGTGATTTTCAACAGGAGCTCCAATGAATATGAAATTCTCCAGTTAGACTCTTCTTAAATTTGGAGGAGCTCTTCTAATCTCAAAAGTCCTAGAATCCGCCCGCTTTATGGTCGTTTTGACCTGAAAATGTGAAAATACCAAAAGAGGTGTAGATTCCATAGATGTGTCGCAATTAAAGTAATTATGGGACGTAAACCATAAAATAGAGATGATTCTGTCAGTAAAATTACATATAAAATGCTATATAAATATGTGTTAACAGTTGTCCTCCTCCCTTCTCCCTCCTATCCGCCCACACCACCCTCGTGATCTCACCCCGCCTCTACTGCCCCCCTCGCAAGCTGATAGGTGCGTACCGCAAGTGCACGATCTATCGCGTAATAAAAAATATCGATCCCATGAGAACTAGGGGTCAAGTACTAACTGATCAGTTAACTAATAGCTAGGCGATCAAATAAGTGTAGGAGTATCATTAAATCCTAATGCAACAAATTAAACTAAACAAGTCAAGAACATACAGAAATGCGAACAGGTTATAAAGATCTTGAGAGAAAATCGAGGTTTTGGATTTCACCACACTGAAGCATGAAAGAAAGTTAATGTTGATATTTTAAACATGTTTTGCCTATGTTCTTAAGGTAATCCTTTCTAAGGTACAGACTCACTCAGGACACGGTCCTGTGTCTAACTTAACCCAAGTCTCCTACTCTCGTGGTAAACTAGGTTAAGTAGACCCAATGGGTTCTATGAAGAATTAGGGTTCCTCCTTGAATTCTGGAGAAGTCGGCTGATCCCTTCACGGCCGTGCAAGGATGCACGGGCATGCCTGTGAACAGCTCAGCGCGGTCTGGGAAAATAATGTTATACACGGCCGTGCATGGATACACGGTCATGCCCGTGAAGAGAGTGGAAAACTCCGTTTTAGCTTAAATTTGACCTGTAGCTTTGTCTTATCATAAGGAATCGCCCCCATAACTTCAAATCTTCCAAAATCCACCAAATTTTAGGGGAAATCCCTACATTTCAATGAAACTAAGGAAAAGTGAAGATTCTGAATAATGTAAAGCATTTAGGCAAATAAATGAGACAAAGCATGCATTTTACTCCAAAATAATAATAAAATTAAGCCGTGATATATCATATATATGCATGCTATCACAAGCTCGCCCTCTCTCCTTTCCTCTTCTCCGTCCCACCTCCCCTCTCTTCCTCCTCGCCGGCATGCCCTCCTTCCCCCTCCCTCTCTGCCCTCGCAAGCTCTCCACTCCTCCCCTCTTCTCTCACAAGCTAGCTCCGCCCCCACCCCTTCTTCCCACCCCCACCTCTCCACCCTCCCTCCTCATTGGCACCGCCCTCTTCTCCAGTGACAAGCTCCCCTTCTCTGGCTCCTGCTCACCGACCTCCTCCATTCGTTGTTGGATGTTGCTCTGCATGCCATTGAGATATAATCACAATCAAGTGCATTGCATGTGATTTTTTTCCCTTCCGCTTTTTTTCTTTCCTTCCATAGAATCTTTTCTCCATGTTTTTGTTTTTTTCTTCTATTCAAGGAAACAAGGTCTTAGAGTCAATATTAACAATAAGATTAATAACAATAGCAATAAAAACTAAAAAACATAAACATCAAACACCAAAAAAAATCATTTATAACATCAAACCATCATATGGTCATTGGCCATATCAAAATTAACAATAACAAAAAGAACAACAACAACACTAAAAAGAAGAGCACCAAATACTAAAATTCCATTAGAAACATAAAAGCCATCTTGTGGCCTCCAACCACAACAATATTTACAACAAGAACATGTATTAAAAAATTCAATTGGAAACTTGAAACCATATCATGGCCTACCGCCAAAACTTTGTTATCAATAACAAATAATAAGTGCAACAAATAAAAAAAAGTCCATAAGAATCATAGAATAGTCACAATAACAAAATAATATATACTAAAATCCAATTGGAAACATGAAACAATCTTGTGGTTTATAGCCACAATAACATTAACAACAAAAACAACAAATACAAAAATCCATTTGAAGCCTCAAACCATAGTTTGGTAAATATATACAATAAAAATAGCATGAGTAACAAGAGCAACAAATACTAAAAAACAAGTCATCTTGTGGTGTACAGCCATAACAACGTTAACAACACATATTAAAAGTCCAATTATACTTTAAAACATATTGTGTCCCAATAATGCTACTTCAATTTCTCCACAAAATAATTGACAAATCCAACAAAACTTATGAGGCAAACTCAATTTATACAGTGCATACTCTATATTAAGAGGTGTAAACTATATACTCTACACTATAAAATATAGTCTATAGTCTATCTAGGTGCATAGTAGCTTAAACTTTCTAGTGAGTAATCTTAATAAGATGTGAGAGGTGAGCAAATTTCGGTCACACTATAGAAGGCCGTCATACCTAGCTTGACTTAAAAGATAAAATAATCAGGTTTTGATGAAATAAATGAACAAATAACCTATAGAAATTTTGAGTAATTGTTGTGCTCTGCTTGTGCTACTTGAAGATTTGATCCTTAGTTATGATTTATATTTTCTACTATATTGATAAAAAATGATGTGTTGAAGAAAAGTTGCAAATGCGATGACTAAACAATTCCTATATGTATTTGATATTTTCCAAAATGTAAAAAAAAAGGTGAAAAAAAAACACTAAAGGGCAATGTGTGATCATCAAATTGAAAATCCAATATGGTGCTAATTCAAAGCATATAAATATACAATTCTTTAACGACAAAAGCACGTGATAAAAGAGAAGTGAACAAATTGATAATGTTCATCATATGTTACAAGTTATGAATGTTACATTTTTTTACAAGTTATCAATATGGTTCAATGGTGGTGTACTAATACTATTTTTTTTATGTAGTTGTCACTAATGGGGAGTATATTAAGTGTACGAGTCAAAGTTGATATAACTTCATGTGAAATAGACTAGAATGTTAATTGTCCCAAACAATATGCGAGGTACTTCTATCCGATAGACCACTTTGTATTATTATTAGTATGAGGTACTTCACTAATGGTGTATGTATATTAACTAATGCATTTTTTTATAATATTTTTTACAGTGTTGATTGAGGTTTATTTTGCACAAAGTATATAGATTATATATGAAGAAATTAAGGTTTTAAATTTTCTCAAGATGATATGCTAAAATTCAGAGCACTTGTGGTTTATTCCCATTGCCTGCACCTTCGTTAGGTTTCACTATTACCATTTCATTGTCATTCAGGTTTTTAGAGAATATTTATAGTTTCGCTAGGAACCCTCGGTTGGCCACAGAGAAACTAATGGTAAAGTTAGACTAACAAGATTAACTTAATCTCGAATGCTAAATATATAAGTTTACTTATTTTTCTCATTGCTTGTAGGTTTTTCCTAAACTATAGTTAGGGATGGCAAAAAATGACACAAGATTTTGTAGATCTCAGTTAGACTATTTGTGTTTCGTGTCATCAATGTGTTGACCGTTTATGACCCGCCAAATTTCGTGTTGTGTCGTGTTAGCGGGTCAACCCATGTAATTCATATATATATATATATATATATATATATATATATATATATATATATATATATATATATATATATATATATATATAATATGTATAATCGTGTCGCGTGTCAAGTATGACACGATTCATTATGACATATGAAACATGAATTGCTAGCCCAAACTAAAGTACTTGCTCGTGGCTTATAGATGTGTTTTGCAGCCAGAATTGCAGCATATGAATTGCAATATATGAAAACTGGTCAAACCATCCCTAGTTGCATAACGTGTCAATGTATTTGTGTTTGAATGGGGTTCTGTCCAGATTTGAAACTTGTTTATATCCCGTTTGTGAAGTGTATTTGAAACTTTGTGCAATATATTTGTATCTCATTTGGGTATTAGTGGTTGAAACTTTTTTATTTGGTCTCTCTTTTTATATCATTGAATTAGTGGATGAAAGTGCCGCATTAGGGGAAGGGTTGATTCATAATTAACCATATTTGTTTCTACCATAATGAAAATTTGTTTTGCCATAACTTTTTTGGCTCGACTTAATTCCTCATATTTGATTCAATTCAATCTTAACTTAAAGGGGTTATACCATATTTGATTAGGGCTTTACTATAATTCAAAGGGGTTCTACCATATTTGAATGAGGTTTTACTATAACTTAAAAGGATTCTACCATAAGTTAAATAGGTTCTATCATAATAAAAAAGGGTTCAGGTTCTGCCACATTTGAAAAGGGTTCTACCAAATTTGAAAAGAGTTATACTATAATACAAAGGGGTTGTACCATAACTTAAAAGGGTTCTACCATATTTGAAAAGAGTTCTACCAAATTTGAAAAGTATTCCATCAAAATTGAAAAGGGTTCTACCATAACTTAAAGGGGTTCTACTATAATACAAAAGAGTTTTATCATAACTTAGAGGGGTTATACTATATTTGAAAAGTGTTCTACCGTAATACAAAGGGGTTCTACTATATCACCAATTTGCAGAATTGGACTGCAGTTTTCGGACCTAAAATCTTCATACATTTCTTTCTCATGAAAGTATGCAACAACTTTATCATACTATTCCAAGAATTTAGACATTATTAATTTTTTCTTAAATTTTTTTTAAACTGACAATTCATGCTCTCGCTCTGTTGGGTGGTAGGGAAGTCAGTACATAATGAATTTACACGGTATACAGATGACCATTTTTCTCAGATTGTGTAAAAATTTTGAATCCAACTATTCTCATGTAGGTTATACTGGTTCATCAATTCTTCCCACAACAACTCAAACTTCTGTATACTACTCCGTTCATATACACAAGCTTTTAAGTCCAATAATAAATTTGGTGTACTATGAATAAGATTACTCAAATTGGTAGTGACATTCATAAAAATATGCCACAAAAATAATCGTTGACTTGTGGTAGAGAAAACTTGTTTTATTGCTTTAGAAATAGCAGCTGATTGATCGGCAAACATTGTCACTAGTTCCTTTCCTAACATTACTAATAAAAAAGTGTTAAACAACTAAATAAATGAACTTGCACTTTCATGAAAAAGTAAGATAGCCCCAAATAAAATTGTTTACTTATGATGATTAATTCTAAGAATAAGAGCAAATGACATTTCATGGTTATTGGTTTGGAATGTTGTGTCAAACGACACAACGTCACCAAAATAAGTGTAATCAATGATGGCTTTACCATCTGCCCAAAAAATATTGGCAACTTCTCCTGTCTCATGAAGTTGAATAGCATAAACAAAGCTAAGATATGATATTTTTCTATTTCTTAAATATTCAAGAAGGCCTCGTGTTTCTTTCACTTGTAACTGTTCTCTTTTTTGTCTGTTAATAAAATTATTGTTGTCTTTTCTAATAAATCCAACATCTTGAGAAGTATTTGTTGCTAATTGAAAAAAATTGAATATTTGTGTTGCCTTCATTCCAAATGTAGTTATTTTCTCTATCATGGCACGTTGATATGGTCAAATCTTTCTACGTGACCTAAGCAAATGAACTTTTTTCAACACGAGCCATGCAATTAGTTCTATAATTAGATTGAGACTTCTTAGTATGTTGTGTACGATGTATTTGTCAAGTGCCCTGATTACTACAAACAAAACTTTAATACTTTAAGGATCAATCTTTTTGTTGCTCAAGATGATATTTCTTAATGCTAAACCTCATTCTCCTTTTCATATTCATTATAGAATGTATAAGGTTGGTCTTTATTTAAAAACTTCATACCAATTTTTGGATCATTGAAAGAGCTCTCAAAATGTTCAAAAGTTTCCTATTATAAATAACCTAATTTAAGTATTTAGCATATAAATAAAAAACTAGTAAAATTACTTGTTTTTGTTATGTTACTTTCTCCATTGGTGTAGCTCACTTGATGCCATCACATTATTCAGGTCCATTGTTGACCTAAATATGTATTGGTAGAAAAAATATGCATTTTTTTAACAACTACTGTGAAGCTTTCACATTACAATTAAAAAAATCATATGTAGTTACTAATATATAAATGCATCAATACCACATAACCAACCGAAGATGTTCGCTGAGGGTCGAGAAGTTTGTTGACCATGCTTCTCGTAGATGGGCACCGGTCGTTGAGTGGCACCATCAAGCTAAAGGGGTCTGGCCCAAAGAGGAGCTTTGAGGGCCGTCGGCTGGAGAGGATCATCGACGGGTGCTGAATTGAGAGAAGCGTTGAGGTCGAGGGTTTTCGGACGGAAGCGTCCAGGGTGGAGGAGAAGTGCGAGGGTTTCCGTTGAAAGCGTTGACGTTTGATTCTCTTTTCTTTTTACCAAGTGGATTTGCTTTAAGATTTGCCCACACTTAAATCGGACGGTTGAGCGCTCTCCTGCCTAATTGGTTTTAGACAGGACTTTGCCAAGAAGTTTTCTCCGGAGGGAGACCAGTCTCAGAGGGGCGCGTTTTCTAAGCGGATGGGGTCGTCTAATCCCATCCGAACGGGTGTTGTTGAGCGTTAAACACGTGTCTAAAAAAAATCCAACGGTTTGAAGAGGATCCACTGTGAGTCGGATCAAGCGAGCGGCACCGCCGCCGGTGTTGCTGGGACTGCGATTCCAAAGTGCATGGCGCCAACTTCCTAGTGGCGCGACACTCCAGATGCTTACTCTGCCGGAGCTGCCAGTCGCCGACGCCATGGCGGGCGGAGGGAGCTCGCCTTGGCCCCACCGTGTCCGTCTGCGAGCGATGGTCTGCTACCGCCTCGGCCGAGAAGAACAGCGGAGGGAGATGTGGCGTCGGTGGTGAGGACGGAGAAGGGGGAGGCAGGGACGAGGAGGACAATGAAGAGGGAGTGGATGAGGAGGAAGAAGAAGATGAAGACGATGATGACGACGGTAAATGTCTGCGAGGAAGACGACGGGGAGAACCAGGTGGTTCCTTGGTCCCTTACGCCGCCGCCGGCGGTGGTGAGATCGTCGAGCAGCGAACCAGCGAGGAAGGGAACGAGGAAGAGGAGTCAGGCCGGACGCAGAAAATGCCGATCTCCCTGTCTCAGAGGTAAATCTGCTGCTTTGCCCGCGATTTGTTCAAATGGTTCGGAAGAATTCATCAACGAAGAGGTTTTTTTGTTGCCCCTTTGTTTTTGTCTCCGATCTGTTGTTACATCTGATTTGTTTGAATGAACTGTTAGAATTTGAATCTATATTTTTCTCATCATATGCTGCCAACTGTGTTCAGACAAAAAAACCTAATGTTTGGGGGGTCTTTCTTCCGGCGGAAAAAACCACAATTTTCCCCTCCATCAAATTGGCTATTGACTCTCACCAAATAACACTCACAAAATTTTGAACATCAAACAGATCTCCTAATTAATCCGCTGCGAATTTCGAGTTCGTTATGTTTTATGTCAATGAATTCGCAGAATCAAATTAGTAGAAGAGCTGGAACACGAATGTTAAATGTAATGCTCCCACGCCCATCACAGGACGACCTTGCCTACTCCTCCAACCGCCGCCCCGGTTACCTTGCTTCAGCTCCCTCTTCGTCTCTAGCTTTGCTAGAGGACGAGGCCACCTCTGTTGCATTCTGCCCCTCGAAGGATTGCAAGAGGGCCGCCCCACTTCTCGGCCACTCCCCACCCCTGCCAGATGCTGACTTTGCCAGCCCCGCCGTGCTTGGCGTCCGCGTCCACTGCAACCTCCATCGAGGCGTCGATCTCATGAGCCAGCGCCTGTCCTCTTCCAACCCAAGTTAGTTTACAAAAATTAGATCCAACCCAAGTTAGTTTACAAAAATTAGATTTTTGAGCAACCGTTGGATTTCTTTTGTAGACACGTGTTGAACGTTCAACAACATCCGTTCGGATGGGATTAGGTGACCCCATCCGCTTAGAAAATGGGCCCGTCTAAGAGAGATTCATCCTAATCGTTATTTGTTTAATTATTTTTATATTATTATTTAACCGTTCTATTATAACAGATTAAATAAAAATAGAAAATACTTTTATATTTTGCTAGAAAATTCTTACGTTCTCATGTTTCGACCGATCGATGTGAGCTTTTTCACATAGGGTTCGTGCATTTGGTACGGCTGTACTATTATTTTACTATTGCAATATTGTTATTTTTAAGGGTATTTGTAGAGAGGTGTTATATTGTTATTGCTAGTGTTATTTTGAATTTAAAAAGTATAATTAAGTTATAAATTTTTATTTTTTTTAACTCATAAAAAATATATATTAATTTGATCTAAAAATAATAATATATTTTTTGAATATAAAATTATTAGATATAAAAAATAAAATTTATTTTAAAATTTTATATTATATTAATCAATAACTATTAACTGTATATAATTAATCAATATATTTTAGAAGATAGAAATAATCTTGTGGGTATTGAGGTTCAAACACATGCACTAAACTTCGACCTCTCCACGCAGGTCTCACTTGCTATAATGCAAAAGTTGATATATATAATTTTTTTTGAATAGTAAAAGAATTTATTTTTTAAAATAGTAAAAAAAATTCTACTGTTTTATCGTGCAACATTGAACCAAACGCACAAACAGTGATTGCTTATGTGGTCTGCAACTTAAGTATGTGTTATTTCTTTAGAATATAAAAAAGAAAATTGTTATAAATGGGACTTTCCTCTATTTAAGTGCATCCAATTAGTTAAAAATGAATTTGGATCTTTTGAAAAAAACATATAATATTTTTAATTTTATTAATTTGTTTGTATTAGATAACTCAAATTGTAGTTTTATTTGATCGGGTGAACAAACTTAAGTCTTTAGTCCCTCTCTCAATTATTGTCTCTCATTTCATACTCATGATCAATAGGGGTGTTGACAGTTTGGTAAACTCCTTTTTTATCCTGAATTATACCTACCGTTTTGAGAAATTTTCATATTGTTCCTGAACTAAAAACCGATAAGCTATTGGTTTTTGGTTAATTATTGATTTCACAAAATCACCTATGTAATAAATTTATAATCGTCACTTTAATATATAGTTGTTCTATAATTGCAAAATCCAAATAATACTATGCAATACAATCAATTTGTTTGTATTGGTTTGGCCATGTCTCAAGATATATACGGTTAAGTTAATTAGTCATTGATTCAAGTAACCCTAAATTGGCCATGAATCATAAACCAATCAAAGCATAAAAAATTTGTCTATGTGATGAACTATTAATTCAATTAACTATATTTTTTTAATTCAATTTTTGTTGATTAACCATGGTTAAATGGTTTTTTTAACACCTCTAATGATCATTACAATACACCTAGCTCTCGTCTCATAGGTTACATAAATAAGAACTCTTATAGTATTTGAGATTTTAGAGTTGTAAGTGATAGAAATTAGGTACAGTCTTTCATCTAAGATGCTACGTATTAGAGGAACAATATACAAAATTGTGGGGCAATAACGAAACAAGAACTTCATTTATGTTTTTTAGTTCCACCCCTTTTGCATCTATAGGTAGAACAATATGCAGAATTGGAAAAAAATTTTGGCAGCGGGGCATCAGTAGTTGGGTACCCCGATCGTTCAGACACGAATCTAAACGTATCAGTGGGAATTTTGATGCCAAGTCAATTTCACGAATCGCGGTCCACTTTCACGAAATTCCTAACCAGCATTTAACCCAAGGTTTAAGTCAATATCTACGAAAATTGGTCAACTTCACGAAATCTAAATCAAGTTAGGGCAGGGAAATCTCCAAAACTGCACCCCCCCAGCCCCAGCGCCTCCAATGCCGCCGCCTCTTCATCCAAAGTCCAATCTTCCTCCTCCGCTTCTTCGCTCTCCTCCCATCTTGCAATGGTGGAGCTCAAGTCTCGGATCCTGGCGGCGCTCGCGAAGCTTTCTGATGGAGACACCCACCAGATCGCGGTGGAAAACCTCGAGAAGATCATCCGCACCCTGCCCGCTGACGGCGTCCCGATGCTGGTGAACTCCCTCATTCATGATCCCTCTCTGCCCTCGCCAGGTCCCCAAGATACCGCCGGCTCCAAGAACTCATCTTTCCTCATCGCCCTACGGGAGTCTCTCCGCCTTCTTGCCGTCCTCGGATCTGCAATGTTTCAGAGGTTGTGCCCTCGGATCTGCAAGTTATTTTGTAGTCAGGCCTTTCTAGCAAAGGGATCATTGCTTTCGGTTGTCTCTAGCTTGGCACAGGTCAGCAATTGGATTTTTTGGTTTCTTGATGTATATAGAGCGTTGCAAATTTTTTATTTTTCCAGTTTTTGTGGGCATTGTGCTGCATTTGTGTTTAAAATCTGTTACTGAAATGTTTGGAGTCTTCTATACCGATGGTGATATTGGCATTCATGAGCAGCCACATTGCACTGGAGATTTGATCCCCAGACATTGCCCATGTTTTATTTGTCCTGCCTATTGGTCTCGTTGAAGCTAACCAAAACCTGTCATTTTTTTTTCATTTGAGTATAAAATCTAGCTCATTGTTCAATTTATGTTGGTATTTATGTCTTTTCTCACTTCTTAATTAATCCTAAGTTACGTGGGGATGGGAAAGTCAACAATGTTTTCCACTTAATCTATACTTCCATTTCTCTTACTTTATTGCATTCCATTTCCTTCTTCTCACTGCAAGTAGTGTGAGCATGTTATTTACGAATGTATAATGTTTTTGCCAATGTTTTTTGCATTTGTTAGAATTATTATGCTCAAATTGCAGTCTGCTGCATCATCTTTTGCCCCGAAGCAACTTTTATCTTTTGTACTTTGAAGTTTCATGATATAACGTGTTTAATGTACTAAATCACATATGTTTTGTTTTGCTACAGTGCAAACAACCAGTTAATGACTAAAGCACAAATTAAGTTCTTGCCTATTTGAAGTTAACTCTATTCAATTTTATTTGTAAAGGTGCATATAAAATGTTTTGTTTAACTTCAGTTATAAATTTATATATTTCTAAGCACACAACGATTTGAATAGAGCAGTAAATGGAACAACTTCTGATGCCCATAATGAAGGTTCCTTCATGAGCAGCAAAGCCGCTCATGAAGCCAATTGGTCAGCAATACAGAGGCAACTAGCCCAACTAGAAAGGCAACAAGCAAATCTTATGAATATATTACAGATTTTTCCTTGACGTGTTCAAATTCTCTTCAATAAGAAAGACCAGAACATATCTATTTCGGTTGTTCTAGTTGCTACTGCTTCAAGATCATTATCTCATTTCTAGTAACATTCCTCTTCAGCTGTTGCTTGCCAATTGAGCTAGAAACTTACACTTGGATGGCTTTTTATATTTTCTTTAGATATGTTTCTTAACATTTTACTTTTTGCTGCTTTTATCCATCTCTTTTATTTTATTTTATTTTTATTGCCAGCAGACGTGAAAATGGCAGACGGAGGAGCTAATGCTCATCATCGGTCCAAATCACTTTTGAAAGCCTCGGGTGGTATAGGAAAGAAAAAGATGAAGAAGAAACTAAAGTTGAAAGGCAGAAAACGTGGCAAGGGGAAAGGGAGGATCAGCAAATGCAAGATATAGCTATGACTATGCTGCAATGCTGGAATAGTCTAGTTCTACTACTGCAACCTCTAATTTGTTTCCCTTTTGAGTGAGGCTTTGACGAAGACACAATCTGGGCATATTGCTAATGATACCAGCTTTCAGCTATTCCAATGATACCAGTTTTGGTGCGCAGGATACACATAATCTGAGTTTTGTCAAGCGACATTGTTATAAACAAATTTATGTTTTCCTATAATGTTCACCATATGTATATGTGTTTGACGTTCACTAGATTTATATTAGTTGACATTGGACAAGATATACAATGTCCTGTAATGTTCACCAGATGTATATGTGTAAAATTTATAGTACTAATACTGTTATATGTGTTTGACATTCACCAGATGTATATGTGTTGGCATTTGACAAGATATAAAATGTTCTGTTATATGTATGTGGAATGAATTTTTGGTTGAGTAGTGTTGTGGTGGTAATGAGTTTTGTTTGGTGGAATGAGTTATGTTGATGCACTGGGACAATTCACGATATCCTGGTATCATTTCACGATAAACTAGGACATTTCATAATAACCTGGTATTATTTCACAATAAACTGAGACATTTCACAATAACCTATTATCATTTCATGATAACCTGCGATCATTTCACGATAAACTGAGACATTTCACAATAACCTGGTATCATTTCACGATAAACTAGGACATTTCACAATAACCTGTGATCATTTCACAATAAACTGGTATCATTTCATGATAAATTGGGACATTTCACAATAATCTCGGATCATTTCACAATAACCTGGGATCATTTCACGATAACCTGGTATCATTTCACGAAAAACTGAGACATTTCACAATAACCTGGTATCATTTCACGATAAACTGGGATATTTCACAATAACTTGTGATCATTTCACGATAACCTAGGATCATTTCATGATAACCTAATATCATTTCACAAAAAACTGAGACATTTCATAATAACCTGGTATCATTTCACGATAAACATAATACTCATTTAGCTGAGAATAACAAGTATTAGACAATATCGGGTATAATTTAATCGAGCTCTTTGTGTCACGGTAAGATACAGAACAAAAGATTCATGATCTCACAACTATTCAATGGGTACAATACAAGATCTGAACTAATACAGAAATATCACATGGTAAGCTACAGCCAAACTGAGACATTTCACTCCACGACCTCTTGCTAGTAGTCACACCAAATGGAGTTATTTCTCATTAGAAGGGATAGAATAATTATGCCCATCTTGGGATGAAAGGTGTGTGCCTTGAATTTGTGAGGCTTCATCAACAACCCGCACATATGTAACAGATTAAAAGAATGTTAATAAGCTGAAACGCAATAACTAAAGTAGCAACTTGAACGGATCATTACATAGTGCGGCGCAGAAGCACCCATCATCAATTGCGTTAAGGATCTAGATTTTATACTCAAATGAAAAAAAATGGCAGGTTTTGGTTAGCTTCAACGAGACCAATAGGGAGGACAAATAAAACATGGGCAATGTCTGGGGATCAAATCTCCAGTGCAATGTGGCTGCTCATGAATGCCAATATCACCATCGGTATAGAAGACTCCAAACATTTCAGTAACAGATTTTAGACACAAATGCAACACAATGCCCACAAAAACTGGAAAAATAAAAAATTTGCAACGCTCTATATACATCAAGAAACCAAAAAATCCAATTGCTGACCTGTGCCAAGCTAGAGACAACCAAAAGCAATGATCCCTTTGCTAGAAAGGCCTGACTACAAAGTAACTTGCAGATCCGAGGGCACAACCTCTGAAACATTGCAGATCCGAGGATGGCAAGGAGGTAGAGAGACTCCCGTAGGGCGATGAGGAAAGATGAGTTCTTGGAGCCGGCTGTATCTTGGGGACCTGGCGAGGACAGAGAGGGATCATGAACGAGGGAGTTCACCAGCATCGGGACGCCGTCAGCGGGCAGGGTGCGGATGATCGGGCAGGGTGCAGATGATCTTCTCGAGGTCTTCCACCACGATCTGGTGGGTGTCTCGGTCGGAAAGCTTCACGAGCGCCGCCAGGATCCGGGACTTGAGCTCCACCATCGCGAGATGGGAGGAGAGCGAAGAAGCGGAGGAGGAAGATTGGACTTTGGATGAAGAGGCGGCGGCATTGGAGGCACTAGGGCTGGGGGGTGCAGTTTTGGAGATTTCCCTGCCCTAACTTGATTTAGATTTCATGAAGTTGATCAGTTTTCGTAGATATTGACTTAAACCTTGGGTTAAATGCTGGTTAGGAATTTCGTGAAAGTGGATCGCGATTCGTGAAATTGACTTGGCATCAAAATTCCCACTGATACATTTAGATTCGTGCTTGAACAATCAGGGTACCCAACTGCTGATGCGGCAGCGTACCCCGCTGCCAAAATTTTTTCACAGAATTGCCTCTTCCTCAAACGACCACAGACTTATGGGAAAAGCTTCCAAGCACCTCGGGTGCTTAACTTTCGTTAAGCGGGAGAGGCATAAGATCTTTTTACGTATCTTAAAGCACTATTGTGCACGCATCTAAATGCACTTTTACCTTGGTCCCACCATCACCCCACGCTGTGCAGGAGAACTAGATTGGAGCGGCAGTTGGATTTACTTTCGAGTCTCTGCTTTAAGATGCATATGAAAAAACTTGAAGTAGCCCCACTTAAAAATATGGTAGAATTTGCATATATTAAGGTAGAATATGTATATAATATAGTAAAACTTGCATATATCAAAGTAGAACCTGTATTTGAGAAGGTAGAACTTCTATATGATAACGTAAAACTTTATCAATTAAGGTAGTAAATCTTTTATCAAATAAGGTAGAACCTCTTTGATATTTATGTGGAACTTGTATTCATACATAGTGTACGTTGCATTCTTAAACTTTTATCAAATAAAAAGATGAGTATTAATGGAGAAATTGGCAACGAATAAGATTCTAGTTCCAATATCAGGATAAACATATTTGTGGTTAAGAAAAAATTATCTAAAAATATACTAAGTAGATGTAGTATTACTAGGATGCAGAACTTGTTTAGGAACTTGTAAGGTTTTTGAATTTAGAAGATAAACCTTTTTGCTAATAGCCATTTCTGACAAATTCCTATAATTAAATTAGATACAATAAATGTAAGATATTTAATTAATAATTAGGATGGCCTAAATAATGACTTATTTATTAATGGAACATTAGTTAATTTTACTATGAAGGATGTATCTCTCATCCTTGGGTTGAAATCTGAAGGGTTACTTGTCAACTTGGAAAAAAAGTTGACAAAGTTTATAGTTTTTAAGAAGAATTTAAAGGCATATGTGTTAGACACATAGACATTGAACCAAAAAAAATAAAGAAACATGTATGTTACCCGTATATAAAGATAAGCTAAAAAAATTAATTATTTTTTTATGTTTTTTTGGTTTTTTGTTTTATATAAATAATTATACAATATCAAACTGCTTAGTTAGTTATGTATAGGATATTAACTAAATAAATGAGTATAACTGGGCAGAAACAGTGTATTAATTTTTAATAAATGAATTAAAGAAGTCTAGAAAAAAGGGCTCTGCCACTATAGAAGAATGTGTACTCAAAAGTATTTCTCATTTTTGTTTTCTAAGTAATCTAATTGCATATATACATTATTGATATTCTATGTGTTTTAATTTGGAGGTATGATTTTATGAGTATACACAGCAAAATGGTACTAATGTTGATCAATTTCCTTGGCTCTTTGGATGGGCCAATGCAAAACTTATTAGGAAATCTACATTGAGTAAAACAATGACCAGGCTCACTGAAAATATGGTATATTTGAATCTATTTAATAGAAGTGGATGAATTAATCATACGTTATACTTTATTTATGTAATGCAGATAATTCTTAACTTGACCCATGTGTCAGAAGCACTTCATCTTTTCAATGAATCAGTTTCTCTTCTACTATTACTAGAAGTGGCCAATGAGGTAGAAGATAAAAAGTTAGTATATTACTTCAACAGGTCAAACATTACTTGCATACGGAGGGAAAGAAGATACACATTAGGTCGACAATGTAGTACTTCTTGTATGCAGGCCTATATTGCAAAGAAGATGCAGAAAGGAGAAGATAATTCGGAGGTACTTATTTTAAGTAAGGTAGTACCTATCTGGCTATCTTAAGGCAAAACCTAAATCTAGTAAGGTAAAACCTATTTTTAATAAAGTGGAAACTAAATCTAGTGAGGTAAAACCTTCATATGGTAAGGTAGAACTTGTTTTAAGTAAGGTAAGACCTATTTTAAATAAGGTAAAATCTACATATGATAAAGTAGAACTTGTATATTCTATGGTAGAAATTGTATATTAACGGACTTGTGATTATCTAGGTGATTGAAATTGATGAGAAAGCTAAGAACCCTCCACCACCTAAAGAAAAGCTAATATATTTTAATTATTTATTTCATTACATCGTATATATAACTAATGATTTTATACTTTTATGTAGTTTTTGAATAGAACAGATTATAAGGGTTGGAATTTCATAAGTGATGAACAACGTGATATGCTAGATAAATTTATACCAACTCCCATAGATAAAGTTAATAAGGGCTTGTCATGGGAGTTGTGTAAGCATTAAATTTATCTTGTTCTTCTTGGAGAAATGGTGGAGGATGATGCAAGCAAATTATTTATCTTACTTTTTTTAGATGTGAAGTCAAACTTATTTTCTTCTTTGTGTATTTGTATGTAGATTATTGATGTGTACTCTAGACTAATCTCTACGAGAGCAATTGAAGACAAAAGAAAATTATAGATCATTTGTATATATTTCTTCCAAATTTATGGTAAATTATTGTTTTGGAATTTCTTTATGAAAATATACCATTTAACTATCTAACATTGACTAAATTTTTGTTTCCACATAATTTTTATAAGTCAGGACAAATAAAGACATCAATGGATGTCACTAAAGAGAGACTATGCGCTAAAGTAGTTTAATACTCATTCAAGTGCATTGTCATTTGCACTAGTTTTTGTTGAGTATTAATACCAAGGATAAATCCATTTTTGTTTAGAATTTTATGAAGACTAGAGCACGAGATAAAAAAAAATGAATAAAGTGGTAAATCTTTTAGTATATTTGTTTTACATTTTAAATATGTAATCTATATGTTTTAAATTAAAATTTTCTTTATGTAGTTGTCACTAGTTGGGAGGTACCTGAATGTTGTAACAAATATTGACATTAGCAAGTGGGAGAAAGATTGGACATTCGATTGTTCAAAATAATTTGCTAGGTACTTTATTTGAGTCAATTTAAAACAAGTGTAGTATTGTTTTTAATCAATTCTTATTATAATATTAAACTTCAATATTTATTCCTTAGTGTTGATTGTGGTGTTTTCTGTATGAAGTTCATAGATGATGTCTTGTATTTTTACAATGCTTTTCAGTATAATTCTATCTTAAAATAAGGTTATTTCTAATGTTTTTATATCCCATTTAGACTTATTTACTTGTTTGGTTCGGAATCTTCACATTTTCTTATATTTTTGGAAATATAGGTGAAATTACTCAATCTCTGGAGCTTTTTGAAGATTTTAAAGACATTGAGTGATTCCTGATAATGAGATAAGGTTGCACAGCAATTTGGTGTGAAATAGAGCTTTCCATGTCAATCACGGCTAGACCCTAATTATTATTTCAGGTCATGATCATCCTGTAGTAACAACAGACGGACCTGTTTCAATCACGGCCAGACCCTGATGAATTTCTTAGGTCATGATCGTCTTGTCAAAAATCCAGAAGTCAACTTTCATGTCAATCACAACCAAGCCATGTTTACTGTTTCAAGCCATGATTGTCTCACAACTTCATCGAAAATCCACAGTGTCAATTACGGCTAGACCATGATTATTGTCATGGGCCGTGATGGAAGTCGACTCGAAATCCATAGTATTGATCACAGCCAGGCCGTGATTGCTTCCGCCTTTTCACCTCCTGCTAGTTTTTCACTTAATCGAAAGCTCTAAAAAATCCAAAAAAATCAAAAAAAAAAATCAAAAATCGAGAGCTGAAGGGAATGTGAAGCTTCAGGGCATAATAACCCTCTTTTCATGATAATTTGGGGAGGAAAATTGTCGACGAATGTGTCTAGGGCGAGAAGACTGGCAATAGGCGATTTTAGGATGATTTTAGGGCGATTTCGCAGCATATCTTCACCAATCTGGGATGAAACATTTGCATGATCTTCTCCTATCTCTCCTTAGTCCTTGTTCATTATTTTCTTTGTTGATTTGAGATATTTGTGACGAACGACATGACTGTAATAGCTTAAACCTTTATTCAGGACTCGGATAAAGCCCGCTGATTTGATCTTTCATATGAACTGAGTTTATCTGATGTTTATGAGTTATTTCTGAGCATATTCTATCTTTTCTATATTATTTGTATGATTTTACCTTGATCAAGTAATTTTTTATGTTTTGGACGCCACGAGAAGCACCGAAAGGAGAAACATGACGTTAGATGTGCTTTGTAAAACTTTTAAGTTGTTAACATGAAAGAGGCTAGGATTCATTCTAGGATAATATAGTTTATCATTGAGCTTAATGGATCTACTTAAATCGATAAGCCACGAAAGTAGGAGATCAATTTAAGTAGGTACCAGGTTGTGCTGCTGAAAGGGGGTAACCTGTACTTTAGGATAAATTCCTTATGCAGCAAGAGTAACTCATGCACCATTTCATTCAGTTATGTTAGATCAGTCAGTGTGGTGAATTCTAAAGTCCCGATATCTCTCGAATAAACACTCCTTACGTTTTTATCGTTGTTGTTTCCTATTTCATTTGTAGTTGAGTTTGATAATTTAATTTTCAAAACACAAATATTTGATCGCTTAACTTCTAAAAATCAAAATAGTTAGTATTTGACGTAGTTCCCTGTGAGATTGATCTTTTTGTATCACTTTGATAACGTTGTGCGCTTGCGGTGCGTATCAATAGACTACCTCTTAAAAAAAGATTTTGATTTTTCGCAAGATGACATAAATCAGCTTCATGCATATTACTGTTGTAGAGCTCATTATGGTTTATGTCACTTACCTAGATATGTGAATGTGGTATAATTGTAATTAATTATGGTAATTTGATTTTCAATTATTTATGTGATAATTTGTGGTTTATGGATAAATACATGTGGTATTTTTATTTATAATGATTTATGAGGTAATTTCTTTGGTTTATAGTACCTTATTCCAAAAAGTTCTATCTTTAACTAGTATGTTCTACCTTAATTCAGACATATTATACTTTATTATTCTAGACATGTTCTACCTTATTTCAAACAAATTCTACCTTATGAGATTTATTGGCCTTATATGGTTTCAATCCATTATTGTTCTACCTTATTGCTAACAAATCATCCATGTAAGTTTCCTTATATGGTTTTGATCTATGAGTTTGAGGGTTGGCCTCATAGTATACCTCATTAAAATAGGATGGTTGTAAAGAAATGATGAAAAGGAAGATTCAATATACTAATATTGTTAAATTTATAAATGAGCATTTTGTGTAGCGGTATGATTCTTGCTTTGGCTGTGAGAGGTCTCAAATTTAATTCTTAGAATTGCCCCATAATCATGTCTTAAATTAATATAGACATTGATATTAGGTAGAAGAATGAAGTATTGAAAAGTTACCTACTATCCATAAATGGCTTTGCTAATAAATTATCAAAATAAAATTTTAATGAATTTGTGTATTAGCCTCTTAATATTCATCTTAGAAATAGGATGGGTTCATAGAAATGATCAAAAGAAAAATCGAATATGCCATAATATTATTATTTCTTATAGATGGGCATTTAGGCTAATAGTATTGGAATGCCCCTTTACCATGTTTTTGAATATAGTACTAATCCTTTGGTTCAATTCTCGGAATGCCCCTTTACCACGTTTTCATGAAGAACTAATATTGACTTTGGAAGAATGAAGTATTGGAAAGTTGCCTACTAGTCAAAAATGGCTTAGCTAGTAAATTATCAAAGTAAGATTCCTTGTGTGGTTTCAATCTATGAGTTTGAATGTTGGCCTCATTAAAATTGGATGGTTTCTTATAAATGATAAAAAGGAAGATTCTACATACTAATATTGTTAAATTTATAAATGGGTATTTAATTTAGTGGTATGATTTTTTGCTTTAATTGTGAGAGGCCTTAAGTTCAATTCTTGAATATGCCATAATATTTTTATCTTTTAGGCCTTGTTTACTAGGGTGGAAAGGAGAGGGGAAAGGATGTATTTTAGGTAAATCCCTCATTTACTAGGGCGGACGGAAAAGAGAGGAAGGAAACTAGGACGGAAATGTGGAGAGTTTTCCTTTGTTTCTAAATCCGCTCAAATCGGACGAAAACAACGTATTTGCTAAACCTATGCTCGCAACCGCTCTTGTTCCTTCATTCTTTGCCAATCACCAAACCTCTGTGCTTGCCCGCTGCTAAGCTCTTTCAGTCGCTCACTCGCCGCCAAGCCTCCAATCTTCTCCTCGTGAACAGGCTCTCCTCTGAACCTACCAAGCCTCTCGTTCGCTTGCCCACTGCCTACTCAACATTACGAATCATCATTGCCAAAACCTGCCTTGCTGCCGCCGGAACCTGACTTGCCATCACTAGAACCCGACTCTCTATTGCTAGAGCATAACTCTTCTAGCAAGTGGTAAAAATCTTGTTTTATGTTCCTTATGTTTAGGTCTCATCTCCTGTGCTAGATCAAGTTGAATGCTAAGGTTTCATCACCTTGTGAAATTCTATAAATCTGTTTTATTGCAAGTGGTAAAAATATGTTTTTATCTTCCTTGTGTTTAGGTCTCACTAAGTTTTCATCTCCTTGTGGAATTCTATAAATTTATTTTATAGATCAAACAGAGAGGCAGAATATGGCATAATGTTTCAAACATCAACTGTTTATGCTCATTTTGTAAATCTAAGGCTGGTTTTAACTACATAGAGTGGCATACACATATTAAAAAAAACAACAATAGAAAATACCAAACATAAGTTCTCATCAATCGTACTAGAATATGAAATCTATGTGTGATCTTACTTGAATATTAAAACTATAATGTGGTATTTCTTATTTACAAGCCATTGTGTATCAACTATTGGTATTATAATATTTTCACTCTTATGTTAATTCATTGATTTGTTGATTTATTATAATATTTTTATTTATAGGTTTTGTTTTTATGGCTCCAACAAGTAACAAAGACGTGATTTGTTCGAATGCGGAGCCATCAACTTAGGCTTTTTCAAATAGCATATATAGCTGGAGTTTGTGTTGCACGATTGCATCAACTTTTATTACTAAATTAATCATATGTTGATAAGCAATTCACATCGAGTATTAAAGACAAGGATAGCATGTGATCCGAACTATTAAAAAATTAACTAGTTCGGATCAATTTTGTCATAATTGTTTAAGAATAATGATGCATTCTTTCATCTGTGTGAGATACTATGAGTGCCGCAACACATAATAGTTCATGGATATACAATTCTTTGAGCTAGTAAAGAGAAAGCTAGCCTCTTTTTCTCTGCACCACCTGAAGTTCATTTAGTAGTGCTGAATGAGTTGATAGATATGACTCACTAGTTGATGTTAGATGACTTGTTAATGTTTTGTTATTATTGTGATGTTATCTAGACTATGTTTCATTTAGCTATGCTTGAGAATGTTGTTTTGATGTTTTGCTATTTGATGTTTTAAGTGTTTCTATTGTTTTAGGGACAGACCATTACTACACTTGTTAAAGTTTTTAATACTATGATGTTATCTAAACTATGAATGTAATGACAATGTTACTGAGAATGCTATTTTGATGTTTTGTTATTGAGAATGTTTATAGTTATTTTGACATTTTTAATCTTGTGGTGTTGTCTAAACTATGCATGTGTTGACAATGTTTGTTGTTGTTTTGATGTTTTTAATATGTGGTGTTGTCTAAACTATGCATGCGTTGCTACACTTGTTAATGTTTTAAGTGTTTCTCATGTTTTGGTATTACGTGAGACATATGAAAATGTTTTCCTTATCATGTTGTGGTATTTTTCTTTTTTTTTTTAGAATAATAGTATGTAAAAACAATAACGTTTTCATATGTAATTTTCTATTTTTTGAGTGTTTAAAAGTATATATTAATATTTAATAATATTTAGTTTTTATATTATTTTATTGTATTTTACCGTTTTTAATAGCATTAAATAATATTAGTAGTTATATGGTATTTTGGTAGTATTTAAAATATGAGTGTAAAAATCATAAGATTAGGGGTGTACATATCAAATAAATTATATCGTTGAAGCTTTCTTTCCCCTTAAGTAAATATAAGGAAGAAAAATGATTCTCAAAATTCATCCACATGTTTTTCCTTTTCTCCTTAGTTTTCTTTTCTTCCCACTTTTTTTTTCCTTTATAGTAAAGAGGGTGTAAAAAACTACATGGAGTTCATGTATTGATGAGAAAAGTCTGGGCACTTTGCAACAAAATCAAAGTCCTTCGTCTTGAATCTTGGCAATGGGTTTATTGTAAGATCGACTAAAATATTTATGATAGTCATATATAATTATTAATAAATATTTATGTGGTCCACATTAATTAATTTAACATTTATGTGATTATTATTAAATACTCAAGGGGAGCTAGCTTTAAATTCACTTGTAAATATTACAATACAAGCCAACAAGAGATTGGGAGTTTTTTAACTATTCTTGATCGTAGCGGTGGCGCCAAGGATGATTGTATTAAATAAGATTTACTAAATGAAAAAAAAAAAGGTTTAAATGAACAAACATCATGGAACTTAGATTGACACTACATAACATACAAATACTATCTGAGAAAACCTATAAAATCAAAGAACTCAATGAAAGTGAAAAGACATTGAAAAATAGGTGCCGATTTTAAATTAAGTATATTTTTTAAATTAAAAATGAGACTATACTAAGGAAGACAAACCTCTAAACGCCCTTTAAATTTCTAATATTTCAACTGGTCTAATATTGACTAAACCTCATTGAACCAAATTTGATTCAATTGACCTGGTTCAACTTATTTGTAGTAAGGTTCAATAGAATTGGAACTTCAATTCACTTGGATGTTGACTAAATTTCACTTCCGGTTGACCAAAATAGCACATGCCTATTCAAAACACAATTTAATTGAGTGCGAGTGTGTGTTTGAATAACAAAATTCCACTAAATTTCGCGTAAATATAATTCTCGAATAAGACCAAGCATTTATTTATCTTTTTGGACTTGTCTATTTTTTGATCTTTATGTTTTCACGGCAAAGAATATGTGGAGCATAATTTTCAAATTCATTATTAATTCTTAGAAGACAACAAAAAAGCTAGAACAGAAGCAAAAAAAACAAAAAACAAAAACAATATCATACTGTCTCATCCGCTCCGAGGGCTTTTGGTTCGGCATCGGCGAGGACGACCAAATCCCGGCAATTAGGGCAAGTTTTGTGCGATTGGAACCACAAATCTACGCAGTGGGCGTGGAACCTGTGGCCGCATCTCGGGAGGAGCCGCCCCTTTTCGCCGATCATGAACTTGGACAAGCACACCGTGCAATCCAACTTGCCGGCGTGAGACGTGCCGCACTCAAAGACCGGCAGCGACGAGAGCGCTTGTCGGCTAAGCCTTGAGTCTTCTTTGAAGGGCGTCGGAGAGTTGGAAGCTGGAGATGACGACGGAGTGGTATCGTTGGCGAGCCAAGTCCTCTGCAAGGTCCGGCGGAAGTACAAGTAGAGGAGCAGGGCGAGGAGGACGATGAGGGCGATGAAGAGAGGATACAGGAGGTGGCCGTGGCTACTGGAGAGCCACTTGGGCGGGCCCGTCGGCGGAGAATCGCCTGAGCTTGCATCGTTCGAGTACGACATGGCCTCCTTAACTGTGAAGAAAAATCGATCTGAATATCTGATGAGTCGTGGCTTCGAGGGAAAAGTAGTTTTCTGCTATCAATAATTGATTATGCGAACGCAGGCCGATCAGGCGGGCATGGTTCCATCAATTCGAACACCGAACTTGTCAATTGTATGCTTACGTGTAAGCGTGATCCACTAGTACAGCAGAATGCTTGTCGCTTCTGTTAGAATTCCTCTAGATCTCGCACGGCCCATCTCGAAGCCGTTGCGCGGCTCCAGTTGTAGGCTTGTAGCGAAGAGGCTACCTGACTGACTTGACTCTCACCGTCGTCCCTATTCAGATTCATATTCTGATGCCAATCGCGTGCCCAAGCCTGACGATCAAACTCTGGAGCTCCCAACCATTCCGAGGTGTGACATCATTAGCTTCCGTCTTCCTAATCCCCAAGGCCCAGGGCGTGACTCAAGTGCTAAAGGATCTTATGGTCCTATTGTCACACAGAGAATTAGGATAATAAAAATTTTAATAAAATATAATCGAGTCAACTCTTGACTCGCAACCAAGCACGCCCACGCATAGGCTAAGCGGCTGAACCGTGGATCTGAGCGTGATCGGTAGGATCATGTCCCCGACGTATCCCTCAGCCTATCCAATACGGCCACCTGGCTGCTCGTCTCGACGAGTCATCGACTGCCATGCGTCTACTGAGGATTACTGCACGAGCCAGCTCCAAAGTCCACATGAGTACATAACCCGACACTCGACACCGGCACAACGCACGTACGAGTCTGATACACCGGAAAAGAAACAACCGCACGCAAGTGGTAGCGCACACTCGCGCAAATAGACGACGTCGCGCAGGACGCCAGGCACGCGCCCAAACTCCGACTAGACCGCGCGCAGGCGGTCAGACTCACTACTCGCCCAAAAGGGACGTCTCGCAGACGTCTGACACAAACAAACCAGCAAACGCCGGACAACATCACACAAGGGCCAGCGCACATGACCGGAGAGCAGAGAGGGGCGAGGAGTCGCCGACCGAGAAGGACAACCCGGCTAGGAGCGCAGAGCGCAAGAGCCGGAGAGAGGAAGACGTCGGCCAAGAACAGCTGATCGCCCAGGAATGGGAACCGCGTCCGGAACCCGCTAGAGGCGCACGCACTAAAACTGAGGCACGTACACACAAACCAAGACATGTGCACGCAAACCAAGGCACACGGGTCCGCAGCTGGAGCTCGCCGAAGCACCGTCCGGCAGAACCCAGCACCACTCCAGCAAAGGGGAACAGAGGAGGGGAGACGACGCGGCGGACGCACGCACTGCGTCCCCGCACGAAACCCATGCCCGCTGGAAACTCGCCGAACCAGCTTGGGCACATCTGAGTAAGAGGAGACACTGGCGATCCCCTCGCCGGACATCACCAGGAAGAGAGTAGGAGGAGAGGAGAAGGTACCTCGACGGACACCCATCCGTCGACTCCACCACCGACGACACTGAAGGAGGAGGAGGATGAGGGAAAAGGAGACGCCGCCCCTATGCTCCGTCGCTTCCATACCGCCGCACCCACACCACCGAGAAGTCGCCGGAAGATCGTCGCTGCCACCGGAACCCATGCCGGAAGTCCGCTCAATGGACGGGAAAGGGATCGGGAGAGAGGTCGGCCTCCACCGTCGCCGACTCGCATTCGAGCGAACGCGTCGCGCGGACGTGAACGCACGAAGAGCTACTGTAGCCTTAGCTCCAAACGAAGCTCCACCCCACTAGCCGTAGACCCGACCCGCTAACCCGCCTACCCCGATCCACTTGGAAACTTGAGTAAGGGATTGAGCTGCACGACTGGGCTTGGGCCGCGCGTATACATCTGGCCCAACACCCTAAACAAAGATTAGGTTGCTCTAAGCAATCTCTTTGAGTTAGCCTCTTATGCAACCATTTTCAATTACTTACAAAACACATATTTGAGTTAGAAATAGTAATTTTGAGGTTTTTATATTTGAAAGAGAAAAATATTCTCATATCTAGTATAATTCTTTTATGATAAATGTGCTTGGTTTTTGAATCTTTAATTGAGTAGGACAATTTTTTAAATGGTTAATTAATATATATTAGTAATTAATATTGTATATATTATAATTTAATTAATTGATATATATTACTTATTTTAATATATAATAATTATATATTAGTTAATATATAAATTAATAATTTTGTAAACTTAATTATTATATAATTACGAGAAATATGTGTGGCAGGCTCTTACATGCCACTCTCATTATTGTCATTTTAATTTTTAACTTAGTGGTGTATAGTTAGATTAATTAAATGAATAATATAATGAATTCTATAAAAATATAAACTTTATAACCAAATTGCTCTTATTAGATAATATTATAAAAATAAAATCATGACTTTATATTTTTTAAAAAAATATTAAATTATTATATAATTTCTATAGTTTAAAAGGAATAAAATATTTAAAACTTAATTATATTTTTTAAAATTTAAAATAACATTAACGGTAATAATAGGTGTTATAGTATACAGTAGTGTAAGAGCGGAGCTGTGATAACCGACAACACAACCAAAAGAAATTTTGAAAGTAAAATTGAGATTTGGGTAGAAAGTCGGTGGGAATCCAATTTACTGAACCATGCAAGCACAAGGCCCAAATTAAATTCAACCGTAGTCCAAATTAGGGCCCCGCCAATTGAAAATTTTCCAACTGTAAAATTGAGAACTTTGTGGGGCCGGAATTTGGCGGGAATGGAAATCGTTCCCACCTAAGCGCACGAATCCCGCACGTGCCGACTCTTTTTTCTAATGAATACGGACTAATGCGTGCCCTTGACCCAATAGTCCGCCCATCTTTCAGCTTTCGCTCCCACAGAAGTGAAACCCTCGCTCGCCCTTCCCCGCATCTGTGAATGGCGAAACCCTCCGATTCAGGGAGCTCGTCCTCCGAAGGGACCCCGTCGAGCGGCTCGACTGCTTCGGAGGACGAGCGCATGAACGAGGCCGAGGCAAATCAGGAGGAGGAATTAGACGAGGAAGAGCTGGAGGCCGTCGCGAGAACAGACAGCCCCGACGATGACGACGCCAAGGACGACGAGGACACGAAGAATGACGAAGCAAAAAGCGACAATGATGAAGATGCTGATGAGGTAAATTTTGACTAGATGGTAGAGTTAGAATATAGTTGGAGGCGATCTGGCTATGTTTTGGGTGGTTATCGCTGCTTTGTTCTCTGTCCTTTTCTCTTCGCAGTGCGAATGACTTAAAAATTGCTCTTTTTACGATTTGATGATCAGTACGAAGCAAATTAGATTTTCTTGTGTTATTTTTTCAGTATCCCCTTATCTGGATTGATTTGTGTGTGTTCTTGTTATTATTGTTTTTTGATCTTTTAGTTTATTTACAGCAAATGTTCGTGAGAAAAGACTTTGGTCCTTTAAGTATTCATAGGTTTCCTTATACTTATCACTTGTCTTCTACTGTGTTGGTAACCTTGGTTTTCTGGAGATGTTTGTCTAAGTTTTGATTGCGTGACCAATTGCCCCAGCAGCTTAAACTATTAGGAAATAGGAAGCCCTATTTATGTGTTAATGATCTCGTAGATTTTTCATAGAAACCAAAGAGCAAGAAAGAACTGAACTGCTAGCTGGAAAATTTTTCAAAAGTTGATCTCGAATAGCCATTAGAGAAAGTAGTAAAGAGCCTGATAGTAACAAAAAAAAGCAGAGTTTTGAACTATGATCAAATTTGATTGGATGGCCAATTTATCCTGAGAGTTTGAGCAATTAGTGAAAGGGCTAATGTTTATTAGCGATCATAAGCTCACACTGTAAGCTAAAAAGCTTATATATGCTAACACTTAGTACTTTAAATTTATCAAAAGTACTTTGTTGTGTGTTTTTGGTTGAACTGTACTTGATCACTACTATGCCTTTGTTTCTGATTGCATAAATCTTGATTTCCAATTAGAGTTCCTTGTTGATTTCAAAGCATGTAAATAATGTTGCAGGATGACCCATCTTCACATACTGAAATTGGAAAGAGAGAAAGAGCCAGGTTGAGAGAGATGCATAAGATAAAAAGGCAAAAGATTCAAGAAATACTTGATGAACAAAATGCTGCTATTGATGCTGACATGGTTAGTTTTCCAAAATAGTTCTTATACTAGAAAGGAAATTACGAGCTATTCCATATACTTATAAATGCAAGTAGATTTTACCAGTTTTTTTGAATGCATATGTGATGTGATTTTAGTTATTATGAATATTAATTATATTCATTTTAATTAGATCATGTGTTACTTGTCAGCGGAGTAATACTTTAGTGGTTGATTAATATGATTATTATGTCTTGTTAAAGCCTATAAAAAACATATTAAGTATTGTAATGGCTAGCTTATGCTTAATGATATATTTATATCACTCTGTATTTCTTTGCCTCTTCCAATTCCCTTGAAAATCAAGATTTATGCTCTCTTTTCAGTTCTCTATTGATCTTCATTAAGTGGCGTTCAGGGCTTAGCCAATCCTACATCCCTGCATTATACAACAGTTTACCTACTCTAGGTTTCACAATAATCTACATCACATAACTGCCAATGTCCCTTCATGCAAAAGCAAATCCGCTTCTCTTGAAGAAACTCATGTTTTATTCTCTTTTCATCTCTCTATTGATCTTCATTAAGTGGTGTCAGTGCACCAATCTTTCGTCCCTGTATTATACAATAATTTATATGCTCTAGGGGCTTGTTTGGCCCCACTGTTAATAATTTTATAACTCTGCTAAATTGTGTTGTATTATATACTGTGCTGCACTATCAAAATTTATAAGATATTTGGTTAATAATTTTTTAACTGCTGTCAAAATTTAAAATAATAAATAAATATAATATTTTAATTTAAAATAATAATATATTTTATTTTTTTAGTATTAAAATTTTGAATTATTTAAAATAATAATATTTAAAATTTTAAACAAAATTTTGTGAATTATTTTTTTGGAGAATGAGAAGTTGCAAAAGCATAAAATTGTAGTTTTTTCAACTTTTGCAATTTTTACTGTTTTTTTTTTTTTTTTCTATTTCTGCTTTTCATTATCAAATAGTTTTTTAATTACTTTATTCTTAAAAGCTACTTAAAAGCAGTTTAAAAGTGAGACCAAACAAGCCTTAGGTTTCACATCAACCATCCATGGCCCTTCATGTTTATGCAAATTCACCTCTATTGAAGTAACTCATGTCCGCCACCATCTCACCACCATTGTGATAAACTTCATAGCTCTTATTTGCAAGAATCTCCAAGAATTGCCCAAATCCATGCTTGCAAAGTCGATGTTGCCCCATTCCTCTAGATTTAATGCTAGCATCTCCTTTAACTGAAGAAGAAGAAGAAGAATGCTCACGTGCCTGCGGCCGTCACACACAACGGTTGCCCCTTTGCTACGTGCGTTCGTGCCTTAATCGATCGTGCTTGTGTCCATTTTTTGTGTGTAAACTTCGAGCATGAAGAAAAAAGAAGAGGAAGAGAAAGGAGAAGGCAAAGAAGAAGAGGAAGAATAAGAGGCGAAACCACTCGTGCATCATGCTCATGTGCTTGCGTTCGTCACACACAGCGTCTACCCCTTCGCTACACGCGTTTGTGCCTTAGTCGATCGTGCTTGCATCCGTTTTTGTGTGTGCACTTCGAGCTGGAAGAAGAAAGAAGTAGAGGAAGAAAAAGGAGAAGGCATAGAAGGAGAGGCGAAACCACTCGTGCATCTAACACACGTTCGCTACACACGTTCGTGCCTTAGTCCGTCATGCCTATGTCCGTCTTTGTGTGTGCACTTCGAGCAGGAAGAAGAAAGAAGAAGAGGAAGAGGAAGGAGAAGGCAAAGAAGAAGAGGAAGAGAAAGGAGAAGGCAAAGAAGAAGAGGAAGAATAAGAGGCGAAACCACTCGTGCATCTGCCTCTGCCGCGAAGAAGAGGAAGAATAAGATGCGAAACCACTCGTGCATCTGCCTCTGCCCCTCACTTTAGGGGTTTTTTCTTCTCCTCTTTCTATTCCTTTTTTTCTCCTTCTCTTTTTTTTTCCTTCCTCTCCTTCCTCTTTCACGGCTCTTGCTCGATTTTGCTTGTATTCAAGTATTGGTCCCTTGTTGAATTGGTACAAACTAGCTCTACCACCTAGTATGGATTGGTTTTTTGATCCTTGATTTCACCTATTCTAGATTTTACAACAATCTACATTACATAACCAATGTCCCTTGATGTGAAAGCAAGTCCACCACTGTTGAAGCAACCATATTTTAAACTCTTTTTTATCTCTATTGATCTTCATTAAGTGATGTTAGAGCTTAACCATCCTTCATTCCTGGACTATACAATAATTTGCCTACTCCAGGTTTCACTTGCATCACACAACATCAATGTCCCTTCATGCAAATGCAAATCCACTTCTACCAAAGCAACTCATGCTCTCTATTGAAGCAACTTTATGCCCTCAACCATCTCACCACTATCACCTGACTTGTAACAATAAAAATATTCCCTTAGCCTTTTTGCTTCCCTCTTATATCCCCATGTCGTCGATTTTAATGGAGCATCCCTTTTTCTAGCTCATTTGGAATCAATAGAAACCTCATGAAAAGGACATTATCAATGATGAAGATGATGACTTCTTGTCATCCACAACAACGCTATAACACCGTAGTGCTACCATTGCTCATGTGTTGTTGAGCGCCTAACCGTGTTGGTGTTGACTAGTTGACCTCTAAGCTTTGATAAGTTGCACTTGGAGTTGGACTGGCTGGTAGACTCACTTTCATACTCTTTGGATTTGGATTTTGAGTTGATTTTGCATAAGCTAAATCATCCTATGCGCTTCTCAATTTGTGATCACTCTCGATGAGGGTGGTGTCTTAGTTGATAATACATGACATGCTTCTAGTTAGAGATAGCTTTCATGGAAAAACATCAAAGATCTTTATGTCTTATGTGCTTCTCGTCATTGCCCTCTCACCATTAGTTGGTATCTCGTTAAGTGCATCCTACAAGCTTGCATAAGTGTGAATCTCTCCAAAGCTGTTGGGTATACCTTCTTTGACATCATTTGCATTCATGACACTTGCCTCATCCTTATTCGTCACCCTAATGCCCTCCACGGCCCACGTCATCCATGCCCCTGATGAGAACAAGACAAGACGCTGTATTAATGGTGATAGAACTTGTCTGTTGCAGGTCACGATGACAATGTGCCACCCCTCATCTTTTTCCTATTTCAATCATGACCCTTGACCTAAGTTGTGTAATGTAGCTGTTGCATGGTTACATACTCATGACCTTGCATGTTAGAAGTAGATTTGCCAAAAAGAAGATTAGGATCCATAAAAAAGGAGAAAAATACAAAAAGCATTGGGAAAATTCAAAAATAACAAAAACAGAGATATTGAAACAATACTGTCAAGTTTTCTTGATATGCATTAACCTTTGTAATTGCAAAGTTAACTCATTGTAGTCATGTCCTTTTCTATTAGAAGAGGATGATGTGGTTTTAATTATCATGAATATTTATTATATTATATTAATTTTAATTAGATCTTGTGTTTGTGGTTTAGTGGTAGGTTAATATGTGGTTATTATCTTGTTAAGATCTAGATAAAGATTTATTAAGTGTTGTAGTGGGTATTTTATGATTGATGATATACTGATGTAATTTAGTATTTCCTTCTCTTTTTTCCAATCTTCTAAAAAGTAGGATCTTTTACTCTCTTCCCTCTTCTCTCTATTCGTTTTCATCAGTATGCTATTGCATGGACAGGAATACTCACTATTGAGCTTATAGTCTAGAATGTACTTGGTCGATCTGGTAATTGTACATATATGGACACACCAATACACCGATATGGTTGGTACCCGCGTGTAGATTTGACATACCGGTGCAGTCCAATATTTTCACATTAGTATAGCCTAATATTTAAGACTTTATGATACTACATGACAGTTCTTAAAATTTCTATACTGTGAACTCTCATTACTTTTTTCTTCTTCTAATTGGTGCATATGCACATACTTAATGTGCTTGCTTCAGTCAGCAACCTTTATTATAATTATACTATAATTATACCCATAATCACAGGCACAATACCTGTTAAATTCACAATATCAAGTGATTGCTTAAGATGAACTCTGAATTAGGATCAAGATTAATTGAACAAAACACGAGTGTTCTTACCATTAAAGAATGGTTACTGACAAATGTGAGAACATATGTATAATTTATATATTAGATTATTGTTGCCGAATCTCTTAATTTGGTTAAGCTGCATTGTGAGATTATATTCTTTCTGCTATATGTTGTCCGTTTAGTTTATAGAGGTAAAGTTGAACATTGCTGTTTTTTAAACGAAGGTTGAGTAGTGACAATGTGAGACCATATGTTTTGTTTGCATCATTAATTTTATGATAACGAGTTTCTTGATTTGGTGAAACTGAATTCTGCGATTATATTCTTTCTTCCATTTGGTACTGCCTACTTTATATAGATTAAATTGAAGTTTCATCTTGTAGTGATGTGATCCTGCCGTTCTGATTTGACTTAATGATATCCGTTAACCTTTTATTATTCCTTTCCTCTGTATATTATCTTGCTGTTTAGACTATCCCTGAAGTGTAAAGTAAGATTGTTATTTTTTGTTTGATAAATGAATGAAGAAGAGACCTGCATTTGATTCCAAAAAACTGCTGATGTATTTTTGTTCTTTCATATATATTTATTTGTCCAGAATACTCCATACACTGTACAACATCAGCCACATGGAACTGAATGTATGAGATACATCTTCAATTTGCAAGTGCAGTTTATTATTTTGTTGCTGTCATTATATCCCTTAGCTTTATCTCATAGGTTTGTTGCTTATGTCATAAATATTTATAGTAACTAGTAGTTGATTCCTTGCTAGAATAACAAGGGGAAAGGGCGATTGAAATACTTGCTGCAACAGACTGAGATTTTTTCTCATTTTGCTAAAGGTGCTCAATCTGAATCAGAAAGGAAGCCAAGAGGAAGGTAGATTTTCGTATGTAATAGTCTTTGTATTTTAAAATTCACGCGGTAAAGATGGCTAAGGGCGCGTTTGGCAACCGCAGGTCAAGCGGCCCGCGGGTCAAAGCAATAACGTGAGAGCGCGGGGTGCGTGGGTGCGTCCTGCCCCGCGCCCCTGTAACTCCAAACGCAGCCTAAGTTTGATACTTCATATGCTGCATAATTTTGCATTGGTTTAACTTTTAAATGTGTAGCATTCTCCTTTAATATTTACTTTTAAGCTCACGTTCGTGCTTGCATCTGTGATCTAATACATAACTCATCTATGAAAAAGAGTTAAATTGAATTATTCTATTTCTTGGTTGTAATAAGCTATTCTCAAAGTAAGCATAATGGTTTTGGTATTTGTTTGAGATACAGAGGCATCTCATTCCCTATTTTATGGGACATTATGTGGAATTTGCAGACTAACGCTCTTACTTTTTGATAGCAAAATATTGTGATTTTGAGTTTCTAAGTCTAACATCTAAAGTGGGAGGCTATGTTGTTATGCAAGGTTCTTGCAGTTTACTCTAAATGCTTGACCTTATAGATTTGAATGATCAAAATATTTTTTTTAGGTGGCCTTGGAGAGTTGATCAATATTTGTGATCTTGTTCTACACCTCAAATATTGTATCCTTGAAATATTTGTGATAGCATAACAAGGTTACCTCGATTTTACTAGTTGATGTTTGCGACATACTCTTTCTTTTTACTTTCTTTATGTCCTATGCTATGAATTAATATTTAAAGGAAGGGGTGGTGTGGGAGTTGAGAGAGAGAGATTAGAAAAAGATAATTAGATTTTTAATTGTATTTTTCTCATTATAGTAATCGTAAGCACTAGGTTTTACATATCACTCTTACTAAATATTGACCAAGGTTTTAAATATATATTGAAATATGGTGGTTACAACGATACCCAGCCGGTTATATATGTATATATATATACACACATAATTGTCATTCTAAATTATAAGCCAATCAAATCATTTTTCCTAATAAAAAAACTCAGACTTTTATAAATTAAGTTTGTGCTTGATTTGAACATTGGCAACAAATGTAAACAAAGTAGTAATAATCAACTTTAGGAGAGTCTCATAGATAATGTGATATCATAGGTAGTAGATGCAACTACTCTCCCCACTATTGAAATGTTGAGTTAATACTGATAACTGGATGAGCTTGATAGAGGTTATCAGAGAGGCAGTAGATGCCACTACACTCATGCCCCCACTAATTGTCGCATTTGTTTGTGAATTTTGGAAATTAGTGGGATAAAGTATTACTAAGCAATGAAGGGATTTAGTAAGAGAATATATGGATGAGATATATAGGAAAAAACGAAGGAAAAAAGCACATCATCTATAATCTTAGATTAGAGGTAACAATGAATCCTGCATCATTAACTGATACTATAGAACCATTGGCTATATTAACATAATGTGTTGAATGCGAAGTATAAAGTTTATTAAAAGGCTACAATCATATGACTGGGGCTCTTAAATCTGTGATCCAAGGAGTAGAGAAGAAGCCAAGGAAGCTATAGCTGTTTGAGTGGAGCTTACTGTGGAGGTCTGAAGTCATACTCTAGTATAGTTATAGTAATTGTGGATGTTGAGTTACCAAATTAGCTTGTGCAGGTCACCTAAATTTTTGCCAATAATTTGTTTGATTACAGTGAGTACAAGGAAAAGAATGTCTAAGATGTCTTTGCATTTACAAAATTATCTGAGATTGGAGTAGTGACTTGTATTGATAGGAGTGCGTTTTTTGTTAGAAGAATTTATGGATACCTTTATTCTAAGTAGTCGATTGGAGGTATCATGAGCTACTACGTATGAATAATTTTACCCATAAATAAAATAGCCATGAGAAAATCTTGACATTGTTCCATAATATCTTTCATATTTATTATTGTAGGCTGATATATTTGTAATTCATCCTACTTTACCCATAACAAAGAAGAATTTTCTTGAAGATATTATGCATATTAGGTTTCATACTATTTGTGAGCCATGTAATGACACCATAGCCAGCCATCTTCCATTTAGAAAGTTCTAGATTTAATAGTAGAAGGTGTAGAGGTAAATGATGAAACTTTCCTTGAGATTAAGTATTGAAGTGCTTGTGCACAAATAACCTAGTTTTTTTTTTTCATTAAATTTGACTATTGTGCTAATAGATTGGGCTAGCTTCATATCTGGGAATGAGCTAGACAAATCCATCTTTGCAAAGGGTGATAACTGAAAACCTTTAGCTAAGATTTTGTAACTTTTTTGTTTTGTATACAGAATCCTAATGGAGAGATGTACAGAGGTGCTGCAGGTTGAAATAATACGGCTGCCTAAAACATTCTGAACGTTGACACTCGTAAATTTCCTCCAACAATAAATAAGAAATATAAATATATGCAAGAAGAAATCAGGCAGTAAGATATGAAATTCCAAGCATTGAGAGAAAAAGAAAACCAGGCAGTTGGAAAACTAATTTCCATACGGTGCAGTACTGAGCCACTTAAAAAGAAAATTTAATCCAGCAGAATTAGTTTGCTCCAACTATAGTGTGTGATCCAAGTGCTTGATAAGAGATCTGATATAGGCGGAGAAGTCAGTGAGTCAAATAGGAAGAAGCTATATTCTTCCATGGTGGAGATGCGAGGAAGCAACAAGAATCTTCTAGTGATAAAAATTAGAATTTGGTGAGAGGGCAGAGATGAAATTTTTTTGATGGAGATGGTTGGCAAGATAAGAAGGCAGCGTTAGGAAAAATTTCTAACAGAGATGAGTTGGCAAGGCAGTGTCAAAGACAATCTAGATCTAGGCGAAGATGATTTTCTAATAGAAAACTTCTAGATAGTGATTTGGCGAGGCAAGACAGGAAGGCACATATTGAGATGAAATTATGACCAAGGTTTGAAAAAATCTTCTAGTGGTAGGATAGAAGTTCAGCGATAAGACCTATGGTGGAGAGAAGATGCGAGGAGAGAATTGTGGTGAGAGTATAATAGTAGAAGAGGAAGAGAGAGGAGGGGATGGAGTGGTTGTTGCATTAATTAGGGTTAGGGCACACCTTGCTTTGATTACCATATTAAAGCGCAAATAAGCCATCTTGTTCATTTACTGAATTGATATGATCTTTATATAAACTGGTGTATAGTAGTGTAATGCCTAGACCCCTGATGTGGACAAAGATAATTACATGGCGAGGGGCTATAATTCTAACAATATTCTTCTTGTGTATTCATTGAAATCTTGATAGATTTTTCATATGCAGATCCTTTGTTTTTCAAAAGATGCAACTAATCATGAATGCTCATAGTGAGACTAAAGTTTAGACAATTAAGAAATTGAGATTGACTATTGTTTTAATACATTACTCCATATTCCTGCCTACTCCAAAACTTATCTGAAATAGCATGGAGTTAGAAGGGAAAAAACAGTTCTAATTATCATTACATTAGGGTTAGACAGAACTTAACATAAAACTAACGGGTTGGGGTAAACATAAGATCCAGACCCGTTAAGACTATAATAAACAACTCAAACTCTAACACTCCCCTCAAGCTGGAGCAAAAATATTAATCAAACACAGCTTGTTACAAAGAATATTAAGTCTTGCAGAGCCTAGGGACTTTGTAAAGATATGAGCGATCTGATCTTCGGATCGCAGATACAGAGTGCTCACAAGATTCTTTGTGATGACTTCTTTGATAAAATGACAAACGCGAAAAATCATCAATAAAGGTTACAAAATACTTGTGACCATCACGACCAGGAACAGGACTAGGACCCCAAATATCCGAGTAGATGAGGTGAAAAGGACGCAAATGTCGAGTAGTGGACACTGAGGGTAGGTGGGCACGATGATGTTTACCCAGTTCGCAAGGATCACAAGAAATAGTGGGACGCGATGGGAGAGACAGCAGCTGTTGGAGACGAGCAGGAGACGGATGACCAAGACGGTAGTGCCAGTGTGCAGGAGAGACCCTCGTAGAGGAAAGAGCTTGAGACGGAAGGGAAGCGGTGAGCATGTAGACATCGCCTTGGCTAGACCCCCCCCACCAATCGAGGTCCTGAAACAGACAATGAGAAGGGAAAAATGTAACACTACATTGACACTGAGTGACCAAAGCACAAACTGAAAAAAGATTAACTGGAAATGAAGGTATATACAAAACATGAGACAACGTAAGAGTAGATGAAAGCAGAACTGTGCCCACACCCATGACAGGGACGAGGGATCCATCAGCGATAGACACCGGAGGATAGATACCCCCAGTGGACAAGGTGACAAACAACATGCGGTTACCTGTCATGTGAAAAGAGGCACCAGAATCGACTATCCAAGAAGACTCAAGGGAAGCAAGAGTAGCTGTACCCGATACCGGAGTGGAAGCCGCCACGAACGTAGACGCCCAGTGGTAGAACTAGAGGGAACGGAACCCGAAGCCGACTGAAGGAAACGAGCATACTCGGCCGCAGATATAGTAACCGTCTCTGACTTAAGGGTAGGAGCAGAAGGCCCAGAGGAACGTGCATCAGTAGTAACAGCAGCCCAAGTAGAGGGGTGTCCAAACTTTTGCCAACACCGATCCGGGGTGTGGTTAGTGCGACCACAATGAGAACATGGAGGAAATCCCCGTCCACGACCCTGGCCACGACCAGAAGACCGCCCACGAGACATGGTGGGAGGAGCAGAAGGAACAACCAATGCACTAGGGGAATCTCGAGGTTAAGATGAAGCAGTAACCCGTAATAGACGTGAGAAAGCCTCTTGAAGAGCGGTGATGGTGGAGTCAACTAACAGTTGAGAACTCAATGCTGAATATTTAGGATTTAAACATGACAAATATTTTGCCACCAGGAATTCTTGCCGCTGGCGAAGGGTCATTCAATATCAGAGGACGCAGGATGATATTGGCAAAGTTCGTCCCATTTGCCTTGCAACAGAGCATAAGTTTCTTGAAAGGAGCGGTCCTCTTGTTGTAAATTAATGATCTCTTCATAGAGATGAAAAACATGGCTGAGATTTTGCCAAGACGCATAAGTACTATTCAGGAAATCCTAGGCTGACTTAGTGGTCTGATGATACATAATAGTAGAACCCACCTTGGGATCCATGCTGTGCATTAGAAGATTTAATACAGCCATATCCGACCTATGTCACGCCTCGTAAGTAAGATCGGTGACGGGAGGCGGTGTTTGAGTGAGATGATACTCCTTCTTATGAGAACCCAAGAATAGACGAACAGACTGAGACCAGTAAGAAAAATTTGTACCATCAAATTTTACAATAGTGACACCAAAGTTGTTGCTGGGCTTAATATCAGTAGCAGAGGAGAAAGGATCCATAACAACAAGGTAAACAAATAATATAGAGAAGGCAGCGGCAATCCAGCAGTACAGAAGGAAGAGCAATATAGAGATGAGAAAAAAAAACAGGCGGCAACAACAAGGAGGAACTTAGCTGCCAGGAGAAGAGCCGTCTGTGAACTGCAGGAGAAGGAAAGTTCTGATGCTGAAGATCCGAGTGGAGGCGACCCGAGCGGACTGGGGCAGCGAAGCGGTGGAAGGCTTCACGAAGAATATAGCCAGGGCGGTGATGGAACTCCAACTTCGAAACAGGTGGAAGCAGCCCTGATGACATCAGCAACCCATACCAGGTTGGAGAAATTGCAGCCCAGCACCTCAACAGCGAGACGAAAGGAGAACAAGGGGAGAAAGGCGCTGGCACTTCACGTGGCCATACCCCAAGGCCAACAGATCATGGCGCTAGCATGAGGTGTACCGTCAGACCCTCAGACGAACACAAGCGGAGGAAGAAGGGTAGAAGATGATCGGGAAAGGAGAAAGCGACGAGCGGAAGTAACAAGGAGAGGCGGCGACGGAAACCTTGCTCTGATACCAAGTTTAAGGGAAAAAACAGTTCTAATTATCATTACATTAGGGTTAGACCGAACTTAACATAAAACTAACGAGTTGGGGTAAACATAAGATCCAGACGCGTTAAGACTATAATAAACAACTCAAACTCTAACACATGGTATCCTTGATTGATCTATGAATGCATTTTTTATCTTTTTCATGATTACACTAAATTGTAATATCACTTGGTGCTGTTGCATTTTGTCATGTGATATGTTGATTACCATAGTGATTCTCATCTAATGCTCAGTCTAGATTTACTTGCTGAGAAAGGTCTAGTATGCCATTTATTTATCACATTGGTGACTTGTTCAGGGGGCGTCATGCATCAAAAATAACAGAGGAAGAAGAAGATGAAGAATACCTTAAAGAGGAAGAGGATGCTTTGTCTGGTGCTGGAGGCACCCGTTTGGTTTCACAACCATCTTGTGAGATCTTACTTTCATCTTGGAAAATCTTTTACAATTCACGATCTATTTTTACATTTCCACAATGCTCTAGACATGACTTAATTTACAAAATATCCTCATCTTCTCTATGTTTATTTAGAGTGATTACAATATTATTGGCCTTTGATGCTTTGCCAGGTAGAATTAATATATTAGGATTTGATTTATCTATCAAATTTATGCTATCGCTATTGTATAATATACATTTATTTACCTAAAATTATTTATATAGTTAATTTTTCTTGGTTTTCCTTGCCACTGCACCCGGTGAACCAGTTTGTGACACCTAAGACCACGATTTTGAGATTTATTTTAGCAATATTTCAATTAAGCATTCAGTAGCAGGAGTCATGTTGATTTTGCTGAGTACACTTGGATCCTTTTTGCTGTAACATCTGTTCTTTGCGTCTTTTGTCAGAACCAGTAAAATGGTACGAGGGGATATGATCCTCTTACTGCAGGGTCTAGTGTGTGGTCCTTTGCTTTCATCACGATTTCTACCAAAGGATACCAATGATTTTTTTTCTTGGCAGATGACAAGCAAGACATTCAGACTATTTGAATTGCATGATTGAATATTTTAAAATGGTTATACTTTTGAGAAAAGAATACTTCTCTTTGAAATTTTCATATTGGCCAAAAATACTAAATTTTTTGATAACTCTATTTTCTTGTTGAATATACAAAGCCAATTTCCTTGTGATGCATGTGAAATAATATAGCTTTTGTAAACTAGTGTTATCTATAACGGATCACAAAAAATAGAAAAAAAATAAAAATTCACAATATGATATAACATATAGTGTTGTGGGCAAATATAGGAAGTCGCATAGCAGTTGAAACATATATTACATACATAAAAATTAAGTGTAACAATTGAAATATATGTTATATATCTAAAAATTAAACTGAATAAAAATAAAATGAGTTATAGAAGAAAGTTGATATATTACTAACTCAAACTAAGTCATAAGTTAAATTTCTTAAACTTTAAAATATAATAATGATGACGCTCTCTATAGCGTTTTATTTAACAATACATAAACCTAAGGATCTCAAACTTGTAGAAGAGATCATGTATTTTATCCTTGGAAGATATTCTTAGAAGATGTTTGATTTTTGTTTATGTAAGTTGATTTTAATGCAATTTTGAGGAAAGTTTTCTTAATTACATTTTCTTGCTAAAATAAAGGTGGAATATTTTGTAAAATTCCAATGGTGAAGGGGGAGTGGCATCAGCAATTGGTTTACCATTAATATAGAACATCATTTAGGAAATATAATAATAAAGTGTGCTTAATGAAATTAGAGGAAAGGAGACCAGAATATGAGAGAGAGGAAGAGAGGGAGAGAATGTGTAGAAGCAAAGAATTGGTAGGGAGAGAAGGGATAGAAATTGAGAGATTAGAGGAAGGTTAATAATTCATTTATGTAATTGCTCCTTATAATAATGATGCTTTAAACAATCTTAAACATTTTTTACTAATTGAAAAAAATACTTTATCAGTGACACATGTTTTATTAACTACTTGCTTGACTTGGTAAACACATATTAACCAAATTGATTAATGGATTTTAACCCTAAGTTAACTTTTGATTGATTTGGATATCAATGATAAACATATGTACGAAATTGCTGACCTACTTCAAGCGCTTTTAATGCCACTTGAGATTGTTAATTATTTTTCATCATTGCTGAACTTCAAAATATTTATTATGTGCTAAATTAATTAGGTATTCTTTTATGCTTATCTAAGTAAAATTGTTCATTTTATCGAACAAGAGCGTTGAGATATTCGCGTCAGTGGTATGCCTGCCTTCAAACTGTTTGGGAAATTTTGTTGCTGAACAGAGTTCTTGTAGCAGAATGGCAAAAAGAATTTGACATGTAGAAAAACTAATATACAAGGAATGAGTCTTGAATTTGCACTAGAAGACAATAAATTATCATTATTAAAAAATGAGTTAACTTTTAAATCTATTCGTCAATTAAAAATATAACTATTCAGGCATAGTTTTTTTTACCATGCCAAACGAGCTATATGCACAGATGTGAAGTTTCTTGGAAGAGTGTTGGGGAAATGCTTAGTTATATATGCGAACAAGGGCATAATCACTTATGTTATACTTTTTTCTATGACATAAATAATATGCAATTTTTACTCAGTTTTTTCTTGAATATCAACATTAATTTCTCGAATGCTCTCAACATAGCTCTCATGTGGTTAAAATAGAAGAGACGAGATAGGGAAACAAATCAACATTAGGTTGGCGAGGTGAGCAACAATAGACAAGTTCATTCACAATAGACAAGTTCGAATGAACTTGCCAAATTTTTTTTGTTAAATTTATTATAGACAAATTGAGCAGTTGGTAAAGTAATTCCAAATTTTTAACTTTCTCCTCAATAATACACTTAAAAGAGATTGTCTAAAAAACTGTAGCTTAGAACTTTTTTTGAATTTGTATTTGAGGAATGTGAGCATATGAAAATTTAAGGTGTGTGCAAAGAAATTTTCAAAGGGTCCTTTGAAAACAGTTTCCAAACTTGACATTTTTTGTCCTTCGTTTCACAATATGCATCAATATATACATTAATGTTTTAGTAAAGAACAAATGATCTTTTTCAGACATTAAGGTCATTATGACTCTCTATACTTTTCCTTCTTTCTCAATTTGTGGATTGATTTGGAAGAGCAACGGTGAGGGGAAGCTTGGTGCCGAGGGAGGAGTAGCGATGAGGGGAGTTGATGGAGGCGTTGGAGGGAGAAGTGACCTTTTTTGGTGCGAGCAGAGAGATTTGACATGGGGGCGGTGAATCAAACGAGGGGGAGGTTTGTGCAGGGCAAGCATTGAGGAGGTGCGATGCAGACAGGGGATGGGGATGCAGAGGAGGGGGGTCGGTGCAAGGTGATGCAGACGAGGGAGCGTTGGCGAGCACATCTTCTCCTTCGTTTTATGCTCGAATCAGGCAGAACAAAAAATGGCATTGTGTCCTATTTCTTTACAATTCTTCCAAATCAATTTGCCTAAGGAAACAACAAAAAGTCATGCTTTCCTCCTTTCCCTTGTGTATTCCAATTGGCAAAAACACACCCTAAAAGCCTGTCACAGAGGATTGTTATGATATTGTATGTTTGAGTTATTTAAATAAAGTTCTATTATAACTTATATATTGTATGTTTGAGTTATTTAATGAAATAATTTAATTTTAAGATAATGTTAACTAAATAAATTCAATTACATTGAATTATTTATTATTAAAATTTAAGGATTATTATAATAGAACAATATTTTAGAATTAAAATTTCTTTAACTAAATTAAAGAGTTAGGAGAATAATTTAAGGTAAATTAAGGAGAAACAAAATTGCGAACATATTTAATATGAGTTAGATAAGTTGATTGGTGTAGTTGACCAGTTGAACTTAGGGTTTTCAATTTTGGTTGGATGTCAAACTGGTGTATCAATGCATAGCAACATACGACATATATATATATATATATATATATATATATACAAGTTATTGTGCGTATATATGGTACTAAAGCAATATTGACCCTATACCATGTATCCGTTCAAGTTGAACTGATGTACTAGGGTGGTATGAACCTAGTTCTTAAACCATGGTTGGACCAAATTAACTCAATTTTGGACTAGAGTTACTTTATGCCTCATGGGCACAAATTTAAGCTCAACTCACTAGGCCATTTGATCATTGCAGACCTTTGTTGATGCATGTGATTGTGCTCGACAAAGATGATGCACCTTTGAATTTTGGATGTTTGAGTAACAGCTTTTAGGATGATCTCTTTTGAGCACCGAGCAGTGGTATAAGTTGGGGTGAGTGCAAGTAGTTGACAACAAGTTTGTGAGTGAGGAGTAGTGGGACTGCAAACTTTCTAGATGGAAAGATCCAATGATCTTTGTTTGATGAATCTTTGATGGGTTGAGAAGTGCAGGCCTAGGGTACATTTGATCAAGGATCAAAAATTTGGTCTGGTATACCGTTTCGATATGGCGCCGAACCGGTACATACTATACCGTACGTACCAGACAATAGCAAGCGAGCAGCGGATGAGCAGCGGCGGCATAGAAAGCTTCGATTGAAGCTTCCGGTAGCAGCGGTGGCGCAGTGGAAGCTTCAATGCCGTCGCCCTCGCCTCCCTCCGCCGTCTGCTCGGGAGCCGTACTCCGATTGCCATTCTGAAACTGGACGACAAGTGGACCGGTACCGTACCATACGGTATAGTTTTAAACACCTTGCATTTGATAATCCTGAATGTTGTCTACTATAGACGACTATAAGTTGAATTGCTCTAATGATTCAATTTTGAGATGGCACTGAAATTGCTTGATTTGTCCTTGAAATCTTCTATCCCAAGCCATCTTAGTACGGCGTAGAACTTAGCTATGGTTGTATAGACCATTGCCAATTCCTATCAAACTATGATAATTGTGATCCAACTTTGCCAAGTTGGAAAACTTTGGATCGAGCTTAGAAATACCATCACCAATTGAACAACATTATCATATTGGTCCAAAAATGGACATATTTTTTTTGTTATGTTTATGAACTATACTGGTTTGTATGGCCTGGTATCATGTAAATATATTTTGGTACATACCAGTTTGACTGTTTGTGGGAAGCTCATTTTGATTTATTAGACCTTTGCAGTCAAACATGTTGTATTTATCTTTCACTCATTTCTGCTTCTGTAGGTATACAGGGCAAGATGAGGGACTACCAGCTAGCTGGACTGAATTGGCTAATAAGGTTATATGAAAACGGAATTAATGGGATTCTTGCTGATGAAATGGTATTGTATCAGAAAGACGTCATCTCTCTTTACCCCGATAATTCTTGACTATCTTAACTTTTTTTTACTTGATCAAAAATTTCAACCTTCAGTTGTTTGACTGAACTACACGGTTGACATTTTGGGTATTCTACAGGGTCTTGGAAAGACATTGCAAACTATTTCTCTGCTTGGATATTTGCATGAGTTCAGAGGAATTACTGGCCCTCATATGGTGGTAGCACCAAAATCTACTCTTGGCAATTGGATGAAGGAAATCAGGCGTTTCTGTCCTGTTTTGCGTGCTGTAAAGTTTCTTGGGGATCCTGATGAAAGAGTTAGAAATATGAGCTTCCATTTTTAAATATGCTTGTCATTTTTCTCATATTTCTCATAGGCACAATCTTGTTTAACTTGTTCCAACTGTTTTGCAGAGGCATATACGTGAGAATTTGTTGATTGCTGGGAAATTTGATGTGTGTGTGACTAGTTTTGAGATGGCTATCAAAGAAAAAAATGCTTTAAGGCGCTTTAGTTGGCGGTATGTAATTATTGACGAGGCTCATCGGATTAAAAACGAAAACTCTCTTCTTTCTAAAACAATGAGACTCTACAACACCAATTATCGCCTTCTTATTACTGGAACACCTCTTCAGGTAACCTATTATCTAATTTTATATTTTGCAATTAACTTTCTTGTATTTTACAGTAAACTTACCTCTGCATAATTATTCTCTGCCTACCAGTCTTGTTATATTGTCCGCATCTTGAAATTTGTCTGAATGTTTATTCTGATATGAAAAGCTCAGAGTCATTCATCTTTCATGATGGCTTCCAGAGATACTGTTTGTATGGTAAAAACTAGCATTTCTTTGATTGGTTTTGAAAATTTTCTCTCTTAAGAATTCTTTAGCACCTGCGAGTTATTTAACGTTGTCTACCCTTGGGAATCTATCTTGTCTCTGTAAACCACGTGGAGTAGCTCATGAGGCAAAAATTTATAGGCAATTTATATTATGTGCAGAATAATCTTCATGAGCTGTGGGCTCTTCTTAATTTTCTGCTTCCAGAGATATTTAGTTCTGCAGAAACCTTTGATGAATGGTTTCAAATATCAGGAGACAATGATCAGCAGGAGGTTGTTCAGCAGCTCCACAAGGTAAAGCTTGTGTTTATATTTAATTTTTTCCTCTTTAATTTGAATTATGTACTAAGCATTATTTTGCTGTTTCTCAAGGTTCTCCGTCCGTTTCTCCTTAGAAGACTTAAATCTGATGTTGAGAAAGGATTGCCTCCAAAAAAAGAAACTATACTGAAGGTGGGAATGTCCCAGATGCAAAAGCATTATTATCGTGCTCTACTTCAAAAGGATCTGGAGGTCATTAATGCTGGAGGAGAGCGCAAGCGACTTTTAAATATTGCTATGCAGCTGCGCAAGTGTTGTAACCATCCGTATCTTTTCCAAGGTGCAGAACCTGGGCCGCCTTATACCACAGGAGACCATCTTATAACAAATTCAGGTAGCTTAGACTGTGTTAATACGTTTTGCTGATTAAAACATATATGCGAAACACATTCACTTTATAAAAAATTGATGCTACCTGAATATGATGCATTTGCAGGAAAAATGGTTCTTTTAGATAAGTTGCTGCCAAAATTAAAAGAACGTGATTCCAGAGTTCTAATATTTTCACAGGTTTGGTTAGTTTTATTTCTTTTTCTGATTTTGTGACAATGAATAATTAACTCTGCAGAGCGGCATCTATCATCAGCTTTTTTTTTTTGTTCAAGACTTCGAGATCATTTCTCAGAGCATGCTTTGCTTTTAAAGTTTAAACTAGACTTTGCAATAAACTATTTTGAAATTTGCCTTTCTTTTGCGTGTTGGAATAAATCACCAGTTAAAATTTGAATTGTTATTTATTTTAGTTGACATTATAAAGTCAAACGAAATTGTTGCAACACTACAACATTACTTTAATTCACCCAGTATATCAGCTTGGGATAAGAATCACCTGTCCATTTTGTTACTATGCCACTTGGGTTCCACGTGTTGCCAACTTGCCATAAGAGGCTGTAATGTAGGGTGCCGATGTACTAGAGTGGTCGTTTGCCTAGGAGATATTTCAAGATTAAAGTCTGCTTTCAAGCCGGTTTTAGGATTCAAATTCTTGAGATATCAAAAGGTGTCCAAATGCACTTCTCTGATTAAGCTAAGTTGGTTTTTAGAAGAAACAAATTTACTTTTAATGGTCCTTAATGTTTCTAAAGATTTGTCTACTGAGACTCAACACAAAAAATAAAATTGTTTTTTAGAAAATTGTTTCTATCATCTTGTGCATGGCATGTTCCTGCGCCTAGCACCAAGCTGAGATCATCATGCGTGCTTGAAAGACTTATCTGGTTTGGGTTACTCGTAGGCTGCATGATGCTTGTAGCTTATTGACCAAACAATGGATCACTTGGGCTAAAATTGCTACATCAAGTTGGTTCCACCTAGCCAAAGTAATTTATATTTTTTTGTATATTATAAGTAACAATTCAATTTGTGAAATATCTTCTGTTGAAAAATTATCTAGAGAAAAGATAAAATTTTGAATGATTTTTTATGAAGTAATTTAGTAATGACATCTAATATTTGTTTCTTTTTTACTTTATATTGCCTTTATAAACCTCTTCTATTTCGATTTAGTGAATCTCAGTTTTTTACTTATTTCTTGCTCCTCACTACACTATGTTTTTCTCTTTGCACTCCATTATTATTTCTGCTTATAGAACTTTCTCATGCTTCTTTTTCTAGTTCTTTGCTGATTTTCTCTAACTTCTCTTTTTTCTGTTAGTTTTCATACTCTTTGTTTTCTTCACAATGGAACTTTTTTTTGTGCTTTTATGATCCATGTTGCATTTGGTACAACTGGGAAAAATATTTTTCTTTGGAACAAGCGTTTTTTTCTCATCGGAACCTCATAAGACTTGAATTTTTATTATTGCTTCAGAAAGTACTTGGATAAATAACTGGAAAAGCTGAAGCTATTGAGGACTATGGGTCCATTTGGCAGGGTTTCTGTTTTTAATTTTGTACAAACAGTAGCCATAGGGGCAGAAAGCAAGTAAATACCTACTTTCCGAATTTGAATACAACAGATCTCTGCATAGTAGAAGCAGGTGGATAGTGGCTCCGTGTGCCGCTTCATTGAGTAGCAAAGTTGGTTAGAAAGCCCGGCCAAATGGGTGTTTTGGCAGCTATCTTCTGCCTTTCTTAATTGCACTCCTTTAGTTATGAACCCTTATTTCTTGGTCTGACTTAAGCCCAAACCTTTTTTTATTAATCAACATAATAAAAGCACAACATTAATACAAAAAATTCATAGAATAAAGTAAAACATCATTTTCTGACCTTTTTTGTACTTTTATATTGGTTCATTACAAAGAATGCCTGGTTCAGATTTAAACATTTCAACTTATGATCATTAAAATATATCAATACATATGATCATGTAAAAGTTGTACCATGTTTAAAACAAGGGCTAAATGTTGGATAACCCTATGGTTAATGGAATTTCATCAAAACTCTCTTTGCATTTCAAAATATTAAGATATCCCTTGAATGGAAAAGGGAGATTATTTATCATTTTAATGCATATGCCCTTATCATCAAAATGGGACAGCATTTTTAAGTTTATTTATTTCCTAATTTTGTATTTGGTTGAGTTAATTATATGAATTAGGTTGACAGATTTAATTATTAGATACTTTAGGTGTTCAAAGGTTTAGAGAATTGGATTTTCTTAGCATTTTAAATAACATTATATAGAAATTTACTATAAAATCTGAAGTCAATTTTCTTTGTGGTTCAGGTATGGTTTATGCTATTTGGAGCGGGTGGTCTCATAGTTTTCCTTAACTATTGTGATTGTCCAAATTTCACGTTTTGAGTTTTAGAGCATCACGTGTAGTGCTAATAAATCAATCTTAACTCTTAGTTTTTATAATTTGTCAATAAGTATGATCGTCCAAATTTCACTTCTTGAGTTTTTGAGCATTATATGTGATCAACATTTATAGTGTTGGTCTATACTGGCTAGTACGTTATGGATGTACCAACATTGTGTTATTGTGGTACGAAACAAATTAACACTGTACTATCGGTAGAGTCTTGGACCGATATGTACCATCTGGTAGTATGAACTGATTTTAAATTCTTTGCATGTAATGTGAATGAAATCAATTTTAACTCTTATTTTCTATAATTTGTCAATATAAACAAGGTAAAAATGCTAATGTAAGCACTCATCTTGCCCTCTTGTCAATTTATTATTGGACTTGCATTGAACTGTACTAACACTCATTATCGTAATTGAACCATATTCTACCTTTTTTATTAATAATCAATTGTAGTCTTTTCAAAATGGTTATAACATCATCATTGAATTCTTGATCAATACATATTAGTATACCAATTATATCAACGCAGGATACCATTTTATGGTTATGGTATTAATTGATATGCTTAGGTACATACCGTGATCAATACAACCCTACATTGTGCCTTGCTCATCTTTAGGTCTATTATGTATTGGGCTTATTGCTTGGTTCAAACTAATTCCTTAAGCCATAAGCATACGTGCCTTGTTTTAAGCAAACACATTACACCAAATGCATTTGGGACCTTAGGTTCATAAGATGTTTTATGCTTTTGATAAATCATTTGTATACAACACATGCAATGTTGTATAATTTACTTCAAATCTTAGGATCTTATGATCTTGTGACCCATATAAGATCGGAATATACATGAAATTTAGTGGGTATAGAAATAATAGAATCTCTAATCCTAACCATAGTAGTTGTAGGTTTACAATTTGTTTTGATCTTACATAGCATGTGATTACATGTTGAACTTATGTGCCTTAATTTGTTAAATTGCTAATATGAGGGCCAAATTTGAATTATTCCGGAAACACAAGATTTTTTTTTTGTTTGCTTGCTTGCCTCCATCAACCAACAATGTTTCTTTACAATTAGACTCTTTAACTTTGCTAGTGCTTTTTTGTTTGTCTCCAAGGTTTGTATCCTAACTTAATTATTAGACTTGTTATATTGGAAACTCGTTCCTAATGTCACCTCCTCTCTTTGCTATTTAAGATGCTGCCAACTTTGTTTATATTGGAGAACTAAACCAATAGTAATCTTTTTTATGCGTCAATTACTGAGCTTTTAGTCGGATTTGTCTTTGATTAGTATTTAATATTTTATTGTATAGTAAAAGCTAATTAGTAGACACTTTCATATTGATGATTGTCCTATGTTAGTATGCATATGTTATATTTGTTCTTAGTACATAAATACATATTTTATTAAAATATGTTCTAAATTATTTAATGACTTTTCAATCCTATGCTACTTTAATCTCATTGAACGGTCACCTTTCCTAGTTAGGAATTCAATTATGAGAGCATTGCATACATGGAATCATGTCTTATTTATATTAGATGATATGTATGTTACATACATAAGCCTGGCAACTATTTGCACATGTGAGATAACTAGTATTGCTACCTAACATAGAATGTTGCTAAAGTTGGACCAAGAATGGTCTAGATTCTGAGACTTAACAACCTTGCATATACATGCATACGTAATTATTGTTGGTATATGCTCTAATAATTAAGGCATTATCTTTATTATATTTACTTGATATCTATATAATATAAGTAATTATAATTATATCTTTAGAATAATATAATTATTCTTAAATATCAATCAAGTACTATTGTGGATTGGGAATAATACACTAAGGCAAGTATGTGTGGTGATTAATAACAAGGAGTTGCCATGGTATAAGATATCAAGTCAACACATGAGTATATGTGGGAGATAATGTACTTGACTTGCTATAAGAATGTTGTATTGTTTGTTGTATGTGTTAGGAGTATTCTCATTGTGACAATGGTGTATATGAACCTTAAACTTGAAGTCACTATAGATCCCTACATAATTAGTCAAATACTTTGATATAATCAAATGTTACTCATAACTTAGTGATAAAAAAGTTGCAATTGGGTATATTATGAATCATGAAGACGAATATGAATGAACGAGAAAGAATTTGCCTCTCTTATATAACAGGAGCGGTGGTCAAGGTTTTGAAAATTAGTCTATTTTGATTGGTTTTCTTGGTTTGTATCATTCCGATAGCGAACCAATAGCGGAGCAGCGCAGAATTGTGCAATAGAGGAAGTGGAAGGAGAAGAGGAGAAACAAGGAGAAGGAGGAGAGGAAGAAGAGAAAGAAGAGAAGAGAAGGAAGAAGAAATTGGTTGTGAGCGGCCGGGGCGAATGTGGAGGTGGAGGTAGAGGCATCGGCAGAGAAGGGAGCGGTGGCGGAGGCAAGAGTGGATGCCAACAGTAATTCTTCTTCTTCATCTTCTTTTTCTTTCTTCTTCTTCTTTTTTTTTTCTATCTTCATTCTTCTTCCGCTGCTCCACCCGTCGTTGGGTTTTGTCCGGTATAGACTGGTATGTACTGGTTTGAGTGTGGACCAATACACCATACACCATACACCAGTCCAAATTGAATTTACCTTGGTGGTAGTATCTTTGCCCCTTGATCAAGTGAGATTAAAAATGCAGGGTCATGCTCAAATCAATTAATATAAGATGTTGATTATATTTTATATTTGTCTAGAAATAATTGAATTATTCAAGTACATGTTCTATTTCTTGTGTTCAATCTAGATAAAAAAGTGATCTAATTAAACTATATGGGAACATTATCATAAAAAAAGTTTTGTTGAATTTTGATATTCTTGTGACTTACATAGCACTTATGTGTTGCTATAAGAGTTATAAAAACCTAGTAAGTCATGCAATAAAATCATATATTTATATACATAAAAAAATTAAGCTGAATTTAAATAAAAATAAGTTGTGCAAAAATAAAATAGTATAAAGAAAAGAGATATATTACTAACTTAACTCAAGTCATAAGTTTCAATTTTCAAACTTCTAAATATAATAGTAGGAAAACTAAGACAAAATATTAAAAACACTAAATAAAGATACAAAAAATTATTGATTTTCATTGGAATAATCAAAATTCACAATGCAAAAATGCTATAGTGCTGTGACGACAGCAAATTAACAATATTGCCTTATGATGTCATAAAAGGTTTGAATCTTGAACTATTAATTGGTTTCTCTTCGCATGGATCCACAAACGAAAATATTGTTTTTCATTTTGTTATATTATGATCGTTCCCTCACATCTATATGACTACCTAATGTTTTTGTCCCAAGATAAACTTTGAATTTAAATATACTAAAATTAGGTAAGAGTCTAGGAGACATTTGAGGACAATGGCAATAATGGTATTTTCAAACATGACTAATTGAGAAGGCAATTGATACACTTCAATGTTTTTTCGGCTTTAAAAACATAATATTGATGCAAGAGTACACTTAACAGAATTGATGTTTATCTAGTTGATAATACACATCTTTGTTTGCTTTCAAAGAAATGTTTGGTTCTTTCTTGGTGTTGACATGTAAGTTCTTTTTTTTTTGGGAAATTTGAAGAATTCTTTTGATTCTTAATATCTGCCACTTGTTGTGTTAGAAATTTTACAATTTTATTTACTAGAAATTTTCATGCATGTAATTTATTAATATATGCATGTGCTTCCATGTATTTGTAATTAGTGTGTGCTTGAGGCTACTACTTCCATCGATCACTACTTTGCAGGGTCACGATCACTACTTTGCAGGGGTGACCGTTGCATTTAGTATAGGTGTAGAAAATGTTAGTCCGACGCCAATCCTCTGCAGGCTTGAGTTGGACTAAAATACACCTAACAACAGCATTAGTGTGTTGTGTTTCCTCTAACGTGCCTTCATTCTGTGTCAGGGTATTCATCAAACTCATGATTAACATATTTTGTATCTTTATCCTCTTCTATATGTGATTGTGTTTCATCACTGATATATGGGCACTCAGATGCGTAATGACCCTTCTCATGACATCTGTAGCAAGCTACAATGTTGACATCTTGTTTAAGTGGGGCCTTTCCTTTCTCGGTAGTTTGTGATACATTTGATGTTTGTGGTTGCTCTAGGAGGTATGTTACTTGTGTCAAGATTATATCTCTGTTGGGTTGATGGTGTAGAACGACGAAATTCAAATTTTTGGTAGTGCTCTATCTCAGATGCACGTTGAAAGGCCACTTCAATTGTATCAATGGTGTGGAGCACCATTTCGACGAATCTTAGGGCGTAGGCCTTGTTCAAACCGTGCCAGGGTTAGTTCTGGGTCTTCGTGCACATTACAACCAATCATGAGCTCATCAAAGCGAGCCATGTATTCAACGACTGTACTAGTACTGACACACTCTTTGGTATTGTTCCAGAAGACGTTTCCTAAAATGGGTAGGAACATATTTTTCACACAGTTTAAGGGCCTGTTTGGCCCCACTATTAATAGCTTTATAACTGTACTAAATTGCGTTGTACTATACTGCGCTGCACTGTTAAAATTTATAAGATGTTTGGTTAATAACTTTTTAACTACTGTTAAAATTTAAAATAATAAATAAATATATTTTTTAAAATTATTTAAAATAATAATATATTTTATTTTCCTTTAGTGTTAAAATTTAAAATTATTTAAAATAATAATACCTAAAATTTTAAACAAAATTATATAAATTATTTTTTTGGAGAAGCAAAAGCTGTAAAAGCATCAAATTATAGTTTTCACAACTTCTGCTTTTTTGCTGCTTTTTTCTGCATCTACTTTTAATTACCAAACAATTTTCTAATTGCTTTCTATTTAAAAGTTGATTAAAATCAGCTTCGAAGCGGGGCCAAACAGGCCCTAAGTTTCATCTCATCCCATATGTCTATAGGTGGCTGATGTTGGCGTGCTAATTGTCTTTCGATATTTGTCCAATAAAGTTTTGCTGGTCTCTATAAAGTCAAACTTGCGAACTGAACCTTACGATGTTCTGGTAGGAGACACCAGTCAAAGTATTGTTCCATAGCAACTATCCAATCCAAGAAAACACATGGGTCAAGACTACCATCAAAGGTCGGTATCTGTAATCGAACAGATTGAATGATGTCATCGTTCTCTCGATTTCGTCAATTAAATCGAGGTGCTGCAGGCTCCCTATGTGGAGATGGATCCATCTCCCAATCATGTCGATCAGGAGTGTGTGTCCTATTATACATGCACACATTTTGATATATTTTGTACAAGTATATAGATGTATTGTAATTAACACATGTATTGATTGTTTAACAATTGTTGTTTTACTTAAAAAAGACAAACTTTTAACATTATATTTAAAGTTAGACTGTGTAAGTTAAATTCAAAAGATTTTACTTACACCAACTAATGCTAATTATTATTTTCTTATAGACTTATTCGTGCCCATGAATTTATTCGTTCTTTTAGTTAATATTTTACATTGTGTAACTTAATATTAACGGATTAGTTTTAATATGAAAGTTAAGAAATTTTTGCAAGTCATTTGCGAGATGGTAATTAATTAATATTCTTATGTGCAGAGTACTCAACCACTCGTTCAAATTTTTGATATGAAATGTTCTATGAATAACGCAAATAGATTTTTTAAAGAAATTGATTTTGAAATTTTGGTTTAGTTATTCAGCCTCACCTTTTTAGGTCATTTGAAAAAGTCATGATACTTTGTGTTTGAATACAACTAAAGTCATGATAATTTTAATTTCATATGCGTTCTTTTACATATTATAACATGTCAGTTGGTATTCAATAGTGTAAGTTTAGACCATAGTAATGACTATATTTCATGTTAAAATTGAGTTAAAGTTTTTCAATAAAAAACAAATCTTCCTAGAGTGCGGGTTTTTAGCTAGTTAATTAATATATTTGCACATTGTTTACTTTCAATGAGTAAATACCATAAATTTGTATTTTAAAAGCCATCTTATTTTGTGGAGTGCAGATGACTAGACTTTTGGACATCTTGGAGGATTATTTACTCTATCGGGGTTACCAATATTGTCGGATTGATGGGAACACTGGGGGTGAAGAACGGGATGCTTCAATTGAAGCTTTCAATCGACCTGGCAGTGAAAAATTCATTTTCTTGCTTTCTACAAGAGCAGGTGGGCTGGGTATTAACCTCGCCACTGCAGATGTTGTCATTCTTTATGACAGTGACTGGTACTCTTTCATATATACTGTGTTCACTAAATTTTTATTTTTAATCAATTATTTATACCATTTTGATTGCATCGTGTAGGAATCCACAAGTTGATTTACAAGCCCAAGATCGTGCCCATAGAATTGGTCAAAAGAAAGAAGTTCAAGTGTTCCGTTTCTGTACAGAGGTTCAATCCCGTCTATGGTCTCAGTAAACGTTTGCATTTTGATGATAATTCTTGAAAGTGTTTTTACATCTTTGTGAAATTGCAGTACACTATTGAAGAAAAAGTGATAGAAAGAGCATACAAAAAACTCGCACTTGATGCTTTGGTAATTCAACAAGGCAGATTAGCTGAGCAGAAAAGTAAGTATTTTCCTCTTGAAGTTCAATGTCATATGTTAAAACAATTTATCCTTTTGAGTTTGTTACTGTATTTTTATAATTCTATAAACTTCCTTGATGTAGCTGTTAACAAGGATGAACTTCTACAAATGGTAAGATTTGGTGCTGAAATGGTATTCAGTTCCAAGGACAGCACAATAACTGACGAGGACATAGATCGTATCATTGCAAAAGGAGAAGAGGCTACAGCAGAGCTTGATGTTAAGATGAAAAAGTTCACAGAGGATGCCATTAAGTTTAAAATGGATGACAGTATGTTGATTTGTTTAAAAAAATGTCGTACTTTATTGAGGTCTGTGGTTTGTAAAGTGAGAATTATGTCCTTTGCAGCTGCAGACTTGTATGATTTTGATGATGAAAAGGTAAGCCTATCATTATAAGCAGCGTAATTGCATTTATTCACTGTGGCTTTTAGGCAGGTTCTTTTTTTTCACACTGCATGTTTCTGATGTGAAATTATTTCAAATTGGTTTGATGTTGAAGTTTTTCTTGTTTTTATGGTCATTGCTTTTCTATATAAATTTGACCTTTTCGTTGGTGAAGGAGGATAACAAGGTTGATTTTAAGAAGCTTGTTACTGAGAATTGGGTTGAGCCATCAAGGAGGGAAAGGAAACGCAAGTAAGATGAATAATATTGACTGCAAATTGGTCATGTCACTGAACTGAACCTAATTTACTTTTTTTTCCTATTTATTTCTTAGTTACTCAGATGCTGATTATTTCAAACAAACACTCCGCCAAGGTGGTCCTGCAAAATCAAAAGAACCACGGATTCCTCGTATGCCACAATTGTAAGTTGATCATTTCTTCTCAGACACTTTGTGTTTTGGCTCTGCTTACTAAACTACTGTATGCGTTTTCAATCTCAGGCACGATTTTCAGTTCTTCAACACACAGAGACTAAGCGAATTGTACGAGAAAGAAGTTAGACATCTGATGGTATGCTCCATTCATCTCTTTAATATTACTTCCTGCACATGTCTTTCTTTTTCATGGTTAATTACCATATGAATGGAACCTATCCAACATGCTTTGCTGTAATAAGACTGTTGGATGGAGAAACAATTTCGCAAAACAGTGAAAATTTGACCCTATTATATTTTAAGCTTACATCTATTTATTTGTTCCTCCTTCCGTATCATCATCCATTGAGCCTAAAATTACTAAAATTGCCATTAATAGGTCAACACACGCAGGTAATTTTATTATTTGATCCTTCTTTGATTTCAGCAAGCTCATCAAAAGAATGCGCTAAAAGATACAATTGGTGATGAAGACGAACCTGAAGGTATCATATCACTTTTTATTTGTCATTTATGGTTGACGATGAGTAAAAATAGTTTGTGGTCAAACCAGACTTGGGGGAGCCATTGACTTCTGAGGAACAGGAAGAGAAAGAGCAATTGTTGGAAGAGGTGAGTTCGTATAGATTTTTCATTCATATTGTGAACGTCTGTCTTATGTTATTTGCTAATATAGGGCTTTTCAACTTGGACAAGAAAAGACTTCAATGCATTCATTCGAGCATGTGAGAAGTATGGCCGCAATGACATAAAAAGTATTGCATTAGAGATGGAGGGGAAAACACAAGAAGAGGTGGAAAGATACGCAATGTTCTTTAAACAGAGATACAAAGAATTGAACGGTACTTAATTTGTAACAAATACAATGTTTACGTTGTGTTAACATTATATTTCTTTAATTGTTGGGATTATTCAACCTTTTTATTTGGTAAAATTTCAGATTATGATCGTATTATCAAAAACATAGAAAGGGGCGAGGCAAGGATCTCCCGGAAAGAAGAGATAATGAAAGCAATTGGCAAGAAATTAGATCGTTATAAGAATCCTTGGTTGGAACTAAAGATTCAGTATGGCCAAAACAAAGGAAAATTGTATAATGAAGAATGTGATCGATTTATGGTACTCTGTTTTCTTCTCTTTTTATTTGAATCTCTCTTTAATTTTCGGTCCCACGTCTCAGCATTTAATAATATCCAACTGTTTCAGCTGTGCATGGTACACAAACTTGGTTATGGTAATTGGGATGAACTCAAAGCAGCATTCCGCACATCACCCTTGTTCCGGTTTGATTGGTTTGTGAAGTCTCGCACAGTTCAAGAGCTTGCTAGGCGTTGTGATACCCTTATTCGGTTAGTCGAGAAAGAAAATCAGGAATATGATGAAAGAGAAAGACAAGCTCGGAAGGATAAAAAGCATTCTAGGGTACGTCTGTTCTAATTTGTTATCTACACACTGGCAATGTTACATTTGTCTCTATATTGACATTATGGTTATGCAAAATTTGTGTCATTATAATGAATGATTCTTTTTTATAAATTACAAAGTTCACTCACAAGTTAAGTAGTCACTCAGTTTAATTCTATAGTTTTTCTCATCCATTTCATCTGGTAGATGTTGAAATAACTGACTTTCGTTTCATACAGACTCCGACAAAACGTTCTTTATCAAAGGCACCGGCTTTGGAGACTCCTGCTTTATCCTCTTTCAAAAGGAGAAAACAGTCGTCATTAGATGACTACGTGAGCGCAGTAAGTGCTATCTACGTTGTTGCATGTAGATAATTAGTAATCAATATAGGAATGCGATTACTGTAGTGCCTAACTGGTGATCCAAATGAAATTTACCACAACGATAAACAGTGAAGTAGCAAACAAAAAACATATTAGATGAAGCTTTTTATTACTAGATTAATTTCCATGGTAGTTTAAACATACAAAGATCATGCTCTTTAATATTCTATTAATAGATTAATCTTCTGTGATCCATGACGAACTTAATTACCCTAGATTCTGCTTCACTAAGAGCTGCAGATATTGTCCCCCGGATGAATATAAAGAACTGAGTTAACAAATATATAGCTTACAGAAGATTTAGCAACTCTTTTTGATTGTATGCAAACTGCATAAGCTTAATTCACCAAACTTTGGCATTTTTTAGGCGAGAAGGAGAAAATAAGGTGATATGCGGACTCTTTCGCGCATAAGACAAGCTGTAATCATTTTTTGTTGCTGGCCATTTGACTTCATACGCTCAGGATGTTATAACCTCGAAACTCTTTCATGCTCTAACGTGTTTACACATTCATGGCTGCACCTTACCTATGCCTTTAGGGCATAAAAAGTCATGTCTATCTATTCCTGTACTTGAGTGGATTATTTGCAAAGGTATGCCGCGTATCATTTGCTAATATAAGAGATGTATATTATCACTATTCTCGAATGGTGGACCGTGGATATAGAAAAAGAACAACGTTTCTCAATCCTTGTTCTGATTAGCCTTTTGATTTGGTTATCTAACGTTCACAATGCCAGTGATATCAGATGAATGTATTGGACGATTATGTATATCTAGAAGGAATAGAAGAACGATAAGGCTAGTCATGTTCGTGTAGAGGAATGTTAAGACTTGTTTGAGTAGAGGGAGTTTTTTCACCATCTAATTTTCTTTAAACACAAGAAACTAAATTCATATTACTTGAAAGAATTGTTTTCTTTACTTTTTTTTTTCTTTCATTTCTCTTATTGAAATTAATCCATCATAGCCTTGCAAATCTTACAAAAGAAAATTTGAGTGGCCAGAAGGATGTTAAGTCAACTAGCGTGCAAAGATTTTTAGGTTTACCTAAATTAGCACAAATGGTCATGTGGACAGTCTATTAACGTCTACTCTGTTTAATTCTTCTAATCCTATTAACATCGGTCGAAAAATATGTACTTCAGTATTTTAATTAACAAAGCCTTAAATCTAAAGTTGAGACTAAGAAATCGATGTGGATATTATTATAGAAGTATCTACTTTATTTGAATATCGTTTTTGTGTACTTCATTTAAATATGGGCAAACGGCTATCACTTCAATGATCTTAGCTGACTTTTTTCTATGCCAAGAAAATAATAACAAAGTTATTACTTGAAATATATTATTTTCGGTGGCATTGTGATGGAAAGAATTCAAAACTAATGTAGGTTTGTAGGGATGACAACAGATAGATTATCTATTAGTTTTGCCTTGCCCATATTTGAACATAATTAATTATTATACTATGAATACTCATAATTTGTTCAAACATTTTTAAAACCTCTACCTAAATCTGATTATACTAAAATTCTTTCTAGCTGACAATTATCCTACCCACTTAGCCTAACCCTAACCTCCTCTATCCTATCCATGTTAATGCCCCAATCATCCTTATACATTTCTTCAAATGTATCTTACCTTTTCTTTTAAAAAGAATGATTGTAGTTTTTAATATAGTAAATGTCTAAACAACGAATAGTTAGTCTGAAATGAAGGCATAGGAATGCCCAAATTTAACTACAAAATAACGCCTATCATTTTTCCACTTTATCGTGTTTCGATCTCACTGAACCATAAACTCTTTGTTTTCAAAAGTTTTTAATGCTTTAGCTTGAAAGAGCTTTTTGTACTGTATTTTTAGTTATTATTTATACAATTAAATGTCTCGAAGCTACATTTGAAGCCATTCTTTAATTACCTCTTTTCATAAAACGATCATTGCTTCCCTTGATTATTTATATTTTTTTACTTTTATCATTATATAATTACCTAATTAGTGATATTCTTAAGTATTCTTCTCTAACTTATTAAGGATTTTTAAAGATGTTCTCGGTCATTATTTGATAAGCTACTAAGTGATGCAGGAGCAAGCAGGCCCATGAGCACACTTGAGGGCGACCCGAATCCCATGGAAGATACTTGGGAAGACTCCCCAGGACATGGGAAAGATACAACACGAATTTCAGCACAATCGGAGTTCCCAAGGCCCCGACACGGCCAGGCCGTGCGCCCCTTCACATGCCGTGATCGTCGCCCCCGACAACGGCACGCCCGTGACACGGTCGGACGAAGACGCGGAAGAAAGAACGGCCAGACGCACGGCCGTGCCCCAGCCCGTGTCCGACTCGGTGCAGAAACCAGATACTGAACACAGCCGTGACGACGAGCACGGTCCAGCCGTGTTCAGCCCCAGAAAGCCTCAAGCAGTGATTCTCCACCCCGCTCGTTGCTCGCAACAGTCTTCGCGCCCCCCCGGCCCGTTTTGTGGGTGTGACGAGTCCTTCTGCCGCCAACACCTGTAGCTGTGATTATCCTCGCACCTCTCCGAAGCACTCTTTGGAAAGGTCAGCAAGTTCGAGTTGACTACAATCTCTATCCATTAATGAGGTTAATTGTCAAAGGGTGTGTCCCTCCAATTGTCAAAGGGTATGCCCCTTTACCTGTCAAAGGATGTCTCCCTTCAACTGCCAAAGGGTGTGTCCCTCCAATTGTCAAAGGGTGTGTCCCTTCAACTGTCAAAGGATGTCTCCCTTCAACTACTAAAGGATGTGTCCCTTCTTGATCTATAAAAGAGGGCGATGAGTTATGTGTTTTAGTTAGTTCTTATTATAGTTTTTGCCTTCCCCTTGCAAGGCCTTAGGTCCAGCAAAACTCCGAGGATCTCGCCTAGAGTTCCCTCGACTCCTCTTTGTACGTTTCTCCGAGGATCTCGCCTAGAGTTCCCTTGACTCCTCTTTGTACGTTTCTCCGAGGATCTCGCCTAGAGTTCCCTCGACTCCTCTTTGTACGTTTCTCCGAGGAGCTCGCCTAGAGTTCTCTCGACTCCTCTTTGTACGTTTCTTTCAGCTTTCAATCAAAACATCCAGCGAATCCCGCTTGGGCGCCGGGTCCTTTGCGTTTTCATCTTGCTGCGTTTGCGTCTTAGACGAGTAAGCTTGGGCGGTTGCCATAGCATCGTGAAGGGTGTGCGCGTGTGCTTGCCAAAGACATTGGCTTTCGGGATTGAGGTGAGTACTTTTTCATTATAGTTCTGATCTGTGGTTTCTTATCGCTCTGAGTGTTGCTCAAGATACATCTTGCACTGTTTCCATCGGTTTTCTCCATGGGTTTTCATCGATCGCACGCATTTTCTCTTCCCTCATCTCAAGACCCTCTCCCGGATTTCCACATCATAGTTCCCCCACCGTAGAGTATTGCTCTAAGGAACCTACCTATACATCCGCTGCGTCAAATTTTGGTATCAGAGCCAGGTTGAAGCTAACTTTTGTCTAGCTTCGCCGGTCTCTCGCTGCATTCCATTTGGTTTCTTCGGCTTTATTTCAGTATCCATTCGCATTTCCTGCATCATGACTACTAGATCAGGAACCCCATATCAGCAACCCCCTATCCAAGTGCCCGTTACGACCGAAGAGCATACTCCACCTAGGGTAGAGTCGGTTGAGTCGCTGTCCATACGTTTAGAAGCGACGGAAGCCATGTTTCAGCGCCTCATGACGTCGGTCCAACACCTGACAGACCAAGTCATGGAAATCCGAGCTAAGCCGGCCGAGGGCCAGCCTCCTGCTAGTATCCCACCTCCGTTGGCCCCGCTGCGTATGCGCGCCAATGAGTCACCACGCTTTGACCCCTTCATCGATGAGTCTGCATGGGCTGAGGACGCTCCTCACCCACATGGCCTTGTTCCGCGTAATCGTGAGGACGACGAGGTCCGACCGCTCACGCGCGTTGACCCCCCGATTTTCAACGGTAGTCTTGACCCTCATGTCTTCCTAGATTGGGCTGCCACTGTCGATAACTATTTCGAATGGAGCGTCATGTCCGAACACCTTAAAGTCAGTTACGTCTGTCTCTTGCTAACCGGCCCTGCTCGGTTGTATTGGACGAATGTTGAGCGCCAATTAGTAGACCAACATCTTCCCCCCATTACGCGGTGGGAGGAGATGTGCTACCGACTTAAGGAAAAGTATGTGCCCCCCACCTATAGACAGCGCTTCCTCGATTCGTACTCCGTCATTTCCCAAGGGTCTGACACCGTGGATGCATGCCACACTCGTTTTGACGAGCTTGGTATCCGCTGCAACCTTAAGGAGGATCCCGCCTTTACCCTGTCTCGGTTCCGCAACGGTCTCCGCGAGGAGATTCGGCGCGCGTTACCCTCTTATGACCTTGACACGATCCTCCTTGTTCTCCACCATGCTCGCGAGGTCGAGCAGGACCTCAGATCACGCACCCATCGTACTGAGGCTCTCCTCGCTCGTCGGATTACTTACGCGCTTCCGGCACCTGTCCCTCTCCCTCGTCTCGAGGCACCGCAACGTCCTAGCCCTGCTGGTCCTCGTCCCCCCCCCCCCCCCCCCCCCCCCCCCCCCCCCCCCCCCCCCCCCCCCCCCCCGCGGATGCACCCCGCGAGACACCCCCTTCTCGCTTGACTTGGGAGGACAGGGGTAAGGCGCCCCTTGCCGCCGTTCCCCCGGGACCTTGCTGCCACTGTAACCAAACCGGTCACTTCCACCGGGACTGCCCCCGCCGTTCGTTGCACATCGTACTTGAACGACACGACTCTCGACCCCCTGTTCCTTGCAGCCCACCTGTGGTCCAAGAAGTCGGCCCTCAGTGTTACTCCGATGAGGAGTCAAGCCCTCAACCCACCTTGGGCATTGTCCACTGCATTCTTGTCCATACCCCCCCCCCCCTCCGTCTGAGGACTGGAAGCGCACGAGCATTTTCTACACTTATATTAAGTGTAACGGACACTCGTGCAAGATTGTGCTTGACGGAGGCAGCAGCCTTAACGTTGTCTCACGGACAGCGGTCACCCGTTTCGGTCTCATCCTTGAGCCGCACCCCCGACCTTACTCGATCGCATGGGTGGACACATCCAGCCTTCCTATCACCCACCGATGCCAGGTCCCCATCTATTTCGGTGATTACTCGGAGAAGGTGTGGTGCGACGTCGCCTCCATGGACGTCGCCCACGTCCTCTTAGGTTGCCCTTGGCTCTACGACCGCAATATGATCCACTACACTCGCTCGAACACCTACGTCTTCCACCACGGGGGACGTAAGATTTGCTTGACCCCCGGCTCGTCCAAGGGTGTCATCACACCCTTACCCCCAGCCCCGCCTGTGCCTAAGGCAGTCGCCTTGGTTCGCCCCGCTTCCCTTGTCCATGAAGCCTAGGAGACCAACGTGGTCTATGCCCTCATGGTCCGCGAGGTCTCTCCCATACCCTCACTTCCACCGGCCCCTTTGCCGGCCGAGGTCACTGCCTTGTTAGAGGAATTCAACGACATCTCCCCAGTGGACCTCCCCGTTGGTTTGCCCCCGGAATGTGACATCCAGCACGTCATTGACCTCGTCCCCGGTGCGTCCTTGCCCAACTTGCCCCACCACCGCCTTAACGCCACTGAGCACACGGAGCTCAAGCGGCAGGTGGACGACCTTCTGTCCAAAGGCTTCATCCGTGAGAGCATTAGCCCCTGCGCCGTCCCGGCCCTTCTTACCCCTAAGAAGGATGGTTCTTGGCGGATGTGTATTGATTGCCAGGCAATCAATCGCATCACCGTCAAGTACCGTTTTCCCATCCTGCGCTTAGATGACATGTTAGACCTTATCTCGGGTGCTTGTTGGTTTAGCAAGCTGGACCTTCGAAGCGGATACCATCAAGTCCGCATCCGTGAAGGCGACGAATGGAAAACGGCCTTCAAGACGAAGGATGGTCTCTACGAGTGGTTGGTGATGCCCTTTGGCCTCACCAATGCGCCGTCCACGTTCATGCGCCTCATGAGCCAGATCCTCCGCCCATACATGGGCAAGTTCCTGGGCGTCTACTTTGACGACATTCTCATCTATAGCCGCACCCGCGCTGACCACCTCGAGCACTTGCGTCTGACCTTCGACCTTCTCCGTAAGGAACGTCTGTTCCTCAACGCAAAGAAGTGTTCTTTCCTCGATTCTCAGGTCCCATTTCTAGGGTTCATCGTCTCGGATCAGGGTCTCATGGTCGACCCCCGCAAAAGTCGAGGCCATCCGTCAATGGCCGAAACCCGAATCCGTCACCGAGGTCTGTAGTTTCCTTGGTCTTGCTGTCTTCTACCGCTGCTTCATTAAGGGATTCAGCACCATCGCGTCCCCTATGACGGCTTGCACCAAGAATGAGACCTTCTGTTGGACCCCCGCGGCAAGCCGCGCTTTCCTTGCCCTTAAGGACATAGTGACCTCCGCCCCGGTCCTTCGCCTCCCTGACTTTTCTAAAGTATTTGAGGTCGCGTGTGACGCCTCCGGCACCAGTATTGGTGGTACCCTCAGCCAGGAAGGCCACCCGGTCGCTTTCTTCAGCGAGAAGCTGAATGATGCACGGCAACGATACTCCACGTACAATAAGGAGTTTTACGCCATTGTCCAGTCACTTCGACAGTGGCGTCACTATCTCCTTCATAAAGAGTTCGTTCTCTTTAGTGACCACCAGGCCCTATCATTTCTTAACTCTCAGAAGAAGCTCGTCCCTCGCCACGCGAAGTGGGTCGAATTTCTCCAACAATACACGTTCATGATTACCGACAAGGATGGGAAGGAGAATGTCGTGGCCGATGCCCTTAGCCGCGTCCGATCGCTTCTGTGTGTCCTGTCCACATCCATTCCAGCCCTCCCTCACATTCGAGATGAGTATGCGGACTGCCCTGACTTCGGTCCGGTGCTCGCTCGTCTTCAGGCGTCCGACCTACCGGAACCCCCTTATCGTCTCCATGACGGTTACCTTGTGTACGGTAACCGGTTGTGCATCCCCCGGTCCTCCCTTCGCGAGCACCTGCTGCTCGAGCTCCACGCTGGCGGTGCCACTGGGCACCATGGCCGCGACAAGACCCTCGACTTGGCCGAAGACCGCTTCTTCTGGCCCACTCTTCGTAAGGACGTAGAGAGGGTCATCCGGCATTGCGGCACCTGCCAACGTGCCAATCCCCGCCCCGCCAACACTGGCTTGTACACCCCACTGCCTGTCCCCAAGAGTCCATGGCTCGACATTAGCATGGACTTCTTCCTTGGTCTGCCCCGCACTACCTTGCGCCATGACTCCATCTTCGTTGTCGTGGACCGCTTCTCTAAGATGGCACATTTTGTGCCTTGCTCTCGAACTGCCGATGCTTCCCACATTGCCCACCTGTTCGTTAAGGAGATCGTCCGACTCCACGGTTTGCCCCTCACCATAGTCTCCGACCGCGACACTCGGTTCGTCGGCCACTTTTTGAAATCATTATGGGCCCTCCTTGGGACCACTCTCAAGTTCTTGTCGGCTTACCATCCGTAGACGGACGGTCAAACCGAGGTAGTGAATAGGAGTCTAGGTAACCTTCTGCGCTGCTTAGCTGGCGACTTCCCACGCCATTGGGCTGAACACCTTCCTATTACGGAATTTGTGTATAACAGCGCGTCGCACCGCTCAACTGGGCTGAGTCCTTTCCAAGTTGTCCTCGGGCACCAACCTAGGAAGCCAATAGACATGTATAACGTTCCTCCCCCACCATCTATTCATGAGTCTGCATACACCTTTGCTTCTCATCATGCGGGTTTACACGATGAAATTCGTAGTCGGATTTTCTTGAGCAACACCCGGTATGCGGCTGAGGCCAACGTGCATCGTAGGCCACATCACTTCGAGATTGGTGAGTATGTTATGGTGTGACTCCACCCTGAGCGATTGAAATCGCGAGCCAATTGGAAGTTGCATGCACGCTGCGTCGGCCCCTATATAATTCTACGGCGACTTGGATCCAACGCTTACGTCCTGGACCTCCCAGCGAACTCCCACAGCAGTGTTGTCTTCAACATTGCTGACCTCCTACCCTATCATCTGCCACTCCCCCACCGGCACTCCATCCACCGATGGCTCTCAACTTTATTCTCCGGAGGAGAATTCTTCACCCCCCCCCCCCCGGGGATACTTGACGGAGTCATAGACGCCACTGAGGAGGGCCCAACCCCTCTGAAAGCTGCTTGGGAAGACTCCCTAGGACCCGAGGAGGAGTCCCCACAAATTCAGCATCAAACGGAACACTGTAGCGCTCGACACGGCCGTGACCGTCGCCCCCGACAACGGCACGCCCGTGACACGGTCGGGCGAAGACGCGGAAGAAAGAACGGCCAGACGCACGGCCATGCCCCAGCCCATGTCCAACTCGGTGCAGAAACCAGATACTGAACACGGCCGTGACGACGAGCACGGTCCAGCCGTGTTCAGCCCCAGAAAGCCTCAAGTAGTGATTCTCCACCCCGCTCGTCGCTCGCAACGGTCTTCGCGCCCCCACGGCCCGTTTTGTGGGTGTGACGAGTCCTTCTGCCGCCACCACCTGCAGTTGTGATTATCCTCGCACCTCTCCGAAGCACTCTTTGGAAAGGTCAGCAAGTTCGAGTTGACTACAATCTCTATCCATTAATGAGGTTAATTGTCAAAGGGTGTGTCCCTCCAATTGTCAAAGGGTATGTCCCTTCAACTGTCAAAGGATGTTTCCCTTCAACTGCCAAAGAGTATGTCCCTCCAATTGTCAAAGGGTGTGTCCCTTCAACTGTCAAAGGATGTCTCCCTTCAACTGCCAAAGGATGTGTCCCTTCTTGATCTATAAAGGAGGGCGATGGGTTATGTGTTTTAGTTAGTTCTTGTTGTAGTTTGCGTCTTCCCCTTGCAAGGCCTTAGGTCCAGCAAAACTCCGAGGATCTCGCCTAGAGTTCCCTCGACTCCTCTTTGTACGTTTCTCCGAGGAGCTCGCCTAGAGTTCTCTCGACTCCTCTTTGTACGTTTTTTTCAGCTTTCAAACAAAACATCCGGCGAATCCCGCTTGGGCGCCAGGTCCTTTGCGTTTTCATCTTGCTGCATTTGCGTCTTGGACGAGTAAGCTTGGGCGGTTGCCATAGCATCGTGGAGGGTGTGCGTGTGTGCTTGTAAAAGACATTGGCTTTCGCGATCGAGGTGAGTACTTTTTCATTATAGTTCCGATCCGTGGTTTCTTATCGCTCCGAGTGTTGCTCAAGATACATCTTGCATTGTTTCCATCGGTTTTCTCCGTGGGTTTTCATCGATCGCACGCGTTTTCTCTTCCCTCGTCTCAAGACCCTCTCCCGGATTTTCGCATCATAGTTCCCCCACCGTAGAGTATTGCTCTAAGGAACCTACCTATACATCCGCTGCGTCAATGATGTTAACAAGGCTTATGATATCTGACCTCCTTTGACTAGCCATGTTGTAAGCTTTCTGAGCCATCTCAGAAAACAGCACTAGAGCAAGTTGCGCATTACCACTTTTCACATGTGCCGCTATCACTGAATTCCAAGATGTTACATCATCTATTCCCCTAGAAATAATTTCATCAAACACATGGTCAGCATCCTCTATAGCACCACAACGGGCATACATGGCAACCAAGGCATTGCAAACAAAGACATTTGACTCAAAACCATTGCTGCAAAAAATTGCATGGAGGACAATCCCTCGTCGGTAGGAAGGTAGCTCCCCGCATGCCTTGAGAGCAAATGGGAAAGTGAAATGATCTGGCCTAGTTCCAACTTTCTACATTCGTCAGCAAAGCAAGAGAGCACAATCAAGGTGACCTTCCTTGACATATTGCCTAATGAGCAAGTTCCACCAAAGTACAGGTGATGGTGAAAGGCGCTCCAATAAGGAGAGGGCATCAATCAGAGCACCACAAGCAAGGTATGCAGCTACAATGTCTATTCCCAACGTTGCTAAAGATAATGAAGTGATAATAGGAGCGCTTAAAGGAGAGAAAAGGAGACCAAAGCTAATGATTTTCTGGTGGATTTGTTTGGCTGTCAACGTCTCAACGATGTCTTGCATTCCTTCAAGAGAGAAGTAAAATAAGATGATGTTGAGGTTGTAGAGTAGGTCCATGTCGAGATGAGTGGGACTCTGCTCCTTGAAGATTCCCTGAGCAAGCTGAGAAACATAACAACACCATAAACTCAATATGCTACCTTATCAATTCAAATAGCGATAATTAACTCACTGCAGAATGTCAAGGAAAGACACGGAAATTAATTTAAGAGAACTGGTAATTCATCGATACAAAATTTCATGGCACAGAGAAACAAGTTATTGAAATATGGAATACTTGCTGCGAAATGAGACTTTAGCATATTACATATAGTTGCTACTCGTGTTAATTTGAGAATCCATCCAACAAGAATAAGAGCATTACCTGGAATCTCAAACTACAAATTAGATTCCAAATCGTGGTATAAAATTAATAATTCCAAATTAAAAAGCTTAGCAAACAGACAATATTGTCAATGCATCGAACTCCCTAAAAAAATATATAAACAAGCACACAATTAGAAATTAACAACAAAAAAGGCTAGTCTTTTGATTACTTTGTGAGGAAACCGCAGTAGTGCTGCTGAAGATGGCGGGAGCACTAGCGACATGGATTGAGATGGACTAGATGAAGAGTAAACAATGGAATAAAAACTTAAGGCAAAGAAAAGGGAGGCATAGTGAGAGGATTCAGTCGGAAAACATAGAGCTAAGGGGTTGTTGCTTCGTACGGAGAAGAGGCCTCTACCACGATAGAGTTTTGCGCCTATTGATGGAAACGAAGCAAACGAAAGCTGAGTTTTGAGTGTCATTGGGGAACTTCCAGTTAGCTGCAAAAGCAGCTCTTTTCTTTGTGGTAGCCTTATAGTCGTGGGCTCGCACTAGGCCTACTAGACCAACTGGAGTTTAGTATGCTCTATTGATTAATCACTCTTATTAGTAAACTCGACACAATGGTTACTCGTATGATATGTTGATTTATGTGCATAATATCCCCACCCAGGGAGATTAATTCTTATGCGCAGCAAGATAAATAAAAGAAAAAGTTACTAAATCCTGTAACAATCAACAAAGAGAGAAGAATAAATTTCTTAACTCGGTTAAAACATAACAAACTCGACTGGACCTTACAAAAAAAAGAAAAATGAATAGAAGAAAAATTCCCGTAGAAGATCGAAAGAAGTCATCAAACTTTGTAAAATCACCCAAAAAATAAACAATAAAAAGGGGAGGTAAGGAGAAGAATAAGTTCAATAGCCTTTATCTTCCTAATGTTGTAAAGATAGTGGAATCAATTCAAAAAATATGTAGTTTATGACATTATTTTTCATAGAAATAAGGAAGAACTGTTGTGTGGAGCTCACAACTAGACTCAGTTATAGTAGTTAGCAAACAAAAGAAAAAGAGAAAAAGATAAAGGTGTCAGGGATTTGCTATGAGTTTTCTATGTACCAAAGCAAGGTTATTACCTTAAACGAAGCTCGCAAATGGACTCGACCACAGTGAACATTCATCGATCTTCAACCTTCGCCAGGAACTCTGTGAGCATCCCTCAGTGTGACACTATGGGGAAGATGCATCAATGGGAACCCTAGTTGACCTCCCACTCGATTTAAAGTAAAATCCGAATCCGGTTTTGCCTTGAGGCTAAGCCGCTCAGCTTGTTGTCAAACCCAGATTCAAAAATCTGGTGCAGCAATCAGCATTATAAATCAAGTGGAATATGCCAGAGAATTAGGGCCAAGAATAACTGTTTAATGGGTGGGCCACTTTAGGCTAATTTATGTGAAGTTAGGCCGACACTAATTAAAATTGGACTCGGATCTCGATACCCAATTAAATTTAGGATGGATTGAATATTTTTTGGGATCGAACTGGTCCAGAGTGCAATATCAGTGGTAGCCGCAAATGCCCATAACCACATTCGAATCTGAGTTTAAATTGAATTTGGCTTGGATCGAGTATGATTTCCTGTGCTAGTCCGGATCAGATCGAACTGGATTCAACACTTATGTATTCGTTGTCTTTGTTGTGCCTTCGGCCAAGAGAAGCTTGCTACAGAGGGATTTGGTGGTGACGAAAATGGCCGCAACAAGGGTTTTGGCTACAACAATTTGAGGATGCAAACTCAAGTTTCGATCTTTCTCGATCTCTCACCACCCCGATGTTAACTCAGCGGCGGAGCCACACGAAGGGGAGTGTGGGCAAATGTCACACCTTATGAAAATGACAACTAACACTTCTAGCAGTACAATGAAAGAAGAAACAAAGTTCTCGATTTTTTTACATTATGTGTAATAAGATATAAGAACTTTGTGACATTTTCCTCAACACTATAATTTTTTTTGTCTTTCACTAGATTTTGGCCTTGTAGATTCTCGCACAAATGAAAGAAGACATCCTTACTCATTCTCAAAATATTATAACAAAATTAATCTGAACTAGTTAATTCTTTTAATAGTTCGAATCGCATGTTATCCTTGACTTCCATACTCTCTACTAATGGCTTATCAACATATGATAAATTTAGCGCCAAAAGTTGTTGCAATCGTGCAACACAAACTGTAGCTATAGATGCTATTTACAAAAGCCTAAGATGATGGTTCTCCATTCGCATAAATCTCTTATTTTTGTTATTTGTTCAAGCCATAAAATAAAGCCTATAAATGAAATATTATAATACATCAACAAATCAATGAATTAACATGTGAGTGAAAATATTGTAATACCAATCAACACCCATCAATGGTACTATCTCATTAATATAAAGAGAAAGAGATAATATAGAGAAAAGGACAATAGTAAATAAGCTGGCATTATCACTATCAACAATGGTATAAGCCACGAAGGCATGAGAGCATAACAAGTCCATGACTCATCACTCTCTACATAACAAGCCAAGAAGGCATTATCTCTATCACTATCAACAGTAGAAATGGAAGCCATTATGGAGTTCTAAGACGTGTAAACTCAATTTCATCAATAAGGCAAATGCTGGAAGAAATGATGGATATAAATTTCATCAATAAGGCTAATGCTGGAAGAAATGTTCCAACGATGATGGTGGCATTGGATAACAAGCTTCTGAGCAACGAAGGACGCTTACTAGCTTGCTGATTTTACCTGTGTGGAAGATTTGGACTCGGGCAATGGCTAGGCAAGCTCTGGTGACAGCGGCGACAGCAAGACAGATTCTGGTAACGACGGGAGGCAATGGCAATCAAGCAGCGGACGAGCAGGGAGATCTGGCGAGTGGAGAGTTGTTCTGGCAACGGTGGGAAGCGATGGTGAGCAGGCAGCGGACGAGCTCGCGAGTTGTTCTGGCAACGGCGGGAGGCGATGGCGAGCAAACAGCGGACGAGCAGGGAGATCGGCCGAGTGGAGAGTTGTTCGGCGAGCGTTGTGCGGCGGGCGAGAGCAGACGTCGGCTGGCTAACGAAGGAGGAAAGCGGGCGAAGCAGACGGCGGCTGGCTAACGAAGTGACTTTACTGCCTCGGACAAGGCTGCGAGAAGGAGCGACGGATGAGGCTCGGGCGATCCTTCTAAACGGCGGTAGCGAACTGATTTCGCCGACAGCGCTGACAAGATGAGTCCTCTGACCGGCGACCACGAACTGATTTCACCGGCGATACTGGTGCAGACGAAAGAGACGCGAATGTGGTAAGGGTCTCTTTGAGGACAGCGATCTGGGTAGTCATGTGGAGGGAGGATTTCACCGGAGCTGCGGAGCTCTCCCGTTCGCCGGAAAGTACTGGCGGGAGGCATTCATCTATAGCCGAAAGCGGAGGCAACCTCAGCTTGTTGCGGCTTATTTCAGGCGGCGACAGATTTCAACAGCAGCGTCCATATTGAAGAAAGTCGAAGCAAAGGCGACCAGTGGAGAAGACGCCGGAGACGAGGCGGCGCTAGGGCTAGCGGAGGCGGCGAAGGCGGTGGTTGGGTTCTATTGATGGAGGCGCTAGTGAGTATCAAGCGGACGAATCGCTGAGACGTTCGCTCGTTTCGGTGAGGTCGCAGGGAAGCCGCCGGCGAACTGGATGAAGAATATTCTTCCCTGTGAGGACAATTGGATCTCCGTAGAGTTCCTTGCGGATGTTCTAAAGCTGATTGAATCCCACATCATCAGCGACTGTGATAACCACCTTATTATACTCATCCAGTAGCGCGCACAGCTCCTTGTAGTAAACGACCTTCTTCGCCGCCTTTACGAGCAATCTGGCCACCACCAGTGTCTTTCGACCTCTGCCGATCAGTTTCGTCGATCATGGATCTTCGATTTCTTTCATCTATCGGTAAGCCATAGTCAAACGAAAGGTCATCTGCCTCTGCGGTGAAGATGGAATTCTATGATCAAAGTGTCAAAAGTCAAATCGGGTCGGGTCCTCCTTCAGTGATATCGGATCTTCCTTCAGTTTTGGATCAAAGCTTCGATTAGGGTCCAATGACACTGCACTTTGCTGTCGAAATTGGAAGTCGGCGAATGCCACTTAATTTGGTTTAGAGTTCAACCTCGTCGCCGCACTTTGCTGACTAGATTGGAAGTCTGCGATGTTCAAGTAAGGCTCTCTTCTTTTTATTCTCTTTTTTATGTGCCATTGAGTTTGGCTCTCGTGCGGTATTCTGACGAAGAACATTCATTATCAATTGTTCAGTTAGCCTCTCGAGTTTTGGAGAAAATCTTTCTTTCCGTGGGGAACAGGTACTGGTTCAATTTTGATGTTTTAGATTTTTTTTTTGTTTTTTTTTGTTCGAATTTCACAGCTTGGTCTTATTGATTTTACCATTCTTCCTCAACTCTCATCTTGACGATATCTTATTTTGTTTATAGTCAAAATTAATTTTTGACTAATCTTTATTATGCGTACATAGTTCTGAATACATCGTCACATGTCTGAGAACATCATTGTAATTAAGTTCTAGATCGTATAGCTCTGATAAATCTGTGCACTCTTGTGGGATAATTACTAACCTCAGCCATATTATTTACTGCCAGCAACTCTATTGGCATGCTCTTTCACGTTCCTTGATGAATATGTGCACAAACACGCTTTGATCCAATCGCTCTCATCCAATGGCTGACATGCATCGATCGAATGGCTGCAATGCATTCATGTTCAGCATAGGGTCCTTCATAGGACTTTTGTCAACTTTAAATCAGTGAGGACTTTAGCTAGGCTGAGTGATGCAATCTTTCAACTCTCCATTGTATACCATATGGTGATAGCGAGTGACATACTACAAATAGTCACTTGCATCCCTGGTAACGTTTATCTGATCTAACTAGCCAGCTGTAATGAACTTTCTGTCAGTTTAAAAATGAAATGAATAGACACAATCGTCCGGCTGTAATTCAAGTGAGGTGACATGGTTTGATTCACTTTTGTATTAGAATCATAATTGTTGTAGCATTACAGAAACAACTATTTTGGTATCACATTGCTGTAAATGAGTTCAACTTATTGCCTGTCCCTATCAAATGATATTAAAATGAACAAACTGCTTTACTTGATGTTTCTTATTCAGAACACCTACAGTAATATGAGGCCATTTTTAGTGTCAAAGTTGGTTTCCATATTTGACTCTTCTTGAAAGAGAAAGTTCTTTCTTCTTCATACCATATTTGTCAATCGGAGAATCATAATCATTCCATATTCGTTAATTTTCATAGTTCAACAGTTTCACCTTCGGCCAAGAAAAGCTCTGGGGAGGGATTTGGTGGTGACGAAAATGGCGGCGACAAGGTTTTTGGCCACAACAATTTTAAGGATGCAAACTCAAGTTTTGATTTCAAGGTTATGGTGGGTGAAAATTACTATTGTGAAGCTCACTGATAGGGGGTGCTGGATTATACTAAGCAGGATTGATTCGTCGCTATGCGACTCCATTTTGTTTCCCTATTCATCAATCCAAGACCCAAAGTACATGAGGGCAATAGGCATGTGAGGATAATATTAATAAGATTAAAAAGTTTTTAGTAGAGATCGTTAAAAATTTTTTATATATAATATTATAGATATGTATATAAATTTATATAATTTGAAGAAGTGGGGCAATTTGCCCACACTCCTCTCCGCAGAGTTTGCATCCTGAAACTGTTGTGGCCAAAAACCTTGTTGCTGCCATTTTCGTTACCACCAAAACCCTTTGCAGCAAGCTTCTCTTGGCTGAAGGCGAAACACAACGAATATAGAAGCGTTGAATCCAGTTCGATCCGATCTAGACTAGCATAGGAAATCAAACTTGATCCGAGCTGAATTCAATTTAAACTTGGATTCGAATGGGGTTATGGGCGTTGTGGCTACCATCAAAATTGCACTCTGGCCTGGCTCGATCTCAAAAAATATTCAATCCATCCTAAATTTAATTCGGTATCGAGATCCGCCTCCAATTTTAATTAGTGTCGGCCTGACTCCACATAAATTAGACCAAAATAGCCCAGCCCATTAAACAATTATTCTTAGCCCTAATTCTTTTGGCATACTCCACTCGATTTATAATGCTGATTGTTGCACTAGATTTTTGGATCCAGGTTTGACAACACGCTGAGCGCCTTAGCCTCAAGGCAAAACTGGATTCGGACTTTACTTTAAATCGAGTGGGAGGTCAACTGGGGTTCCCATTGATGCAACTTCTCTGCAGTGTCACCCTGAGGGATGCTCATGAGTTCTTGGCCAAGGTTGAAGATCGACAGTTTTTCACTATGGTCGAGTCCATTCGCGAGCTACATTTAAGGTAATGCCCTTGCTTTTGTATATAGAAGACTCGTAGCAAATCCCTGACACCTTTTGTTTTCTAGCCGCTATGACAGAGTCTAGTTGTGAGCTCCAGTAAGGTAACACAAAAGTTTTTTTTTTGTCTATGTAAAATAATGTATACGATTTTTTCTCATTTCGCTGCAAGAAAGTATACGATTTTTTCTTTTTATTATTCTATATTTCAATGACTTTTCTCTATGCTATGAAATTTTATGTTGATGAATTATCATTTCTCTTAAATTAATTTCTGTGTTTTTCCTTGGCATTCTGCAGTGAGCTAATGGTCGCTATTTGAGTTGATAAGGTAGCATATTGAGTTTCTGGTGTTGTTATGATTCTCAGCTTGCTCAGGGCATCTTCAAGGAACATAGTCCCACTCATCTCGACATGGACCTACTCTACAACCTCAACATCATCTTATTTTACTTCTCTCTTGAAGGAATGCGAGATAGCGTTGACTGTCAAACAAATCCACCAGAAAATCATTAGCTTTGGTCTCCTTTCCTCTCCTTTAAGCCCTCCTATTATCACTTTATTACCTTTAGCAACGTTGGAAATAGACATTGTAGCTGCATACCTTGCTTGTGGTGCTCTGACTGATGCCCTCTCCTTATTGGAGCGCCTTTCACCATCCCCTGTACTTTGGTGGAACTTGCTCATTAGACAATATGTCAAGGAAGGCCACCTTGATTGTGCTCTCTTGCTTTGTCGACGAATGCAGAAAGTTGGAACTAGGCCAGATCATTTCACTTTCCCATTTGCTCTCAAGGCATGCGGGGAGCTACCTTCCTACCGGCGAGGGATTGTCCTCCATGCAATTGTTTGCAGCAATGGTTTTGAGTCAAATGTCTTTGTTTGCAATGCCTTGGTAGCCATGTATGCCCGTTGTGGTGCTATAGAGGATGCTGGCCATGTGTTTGATGAAATTATTTCTAGGGGAATAGATGATGTAACATCTTGGAATTCAGTGATAGCGGCACATGTGAAAAGTGGTAATGCGCAACTTGCTCTAGTGTTGTTTTCTGAGATGGCCCAGAAAGCTTACAACATGGCTAGTCAAAGGAGGTCAGATATCATAAGCCTTGTTAACATCCTTCCTGCATGTGCATCCCTTTCTGCATTCCCTCAGGCTAGAGAAATACATGGATATGCTATAAGAAATGGCCTTTTCTGGGATATCTTTGTGGGTAATGCTTTAATAGACGTGTATGCCAAATGTGGGATGATGGGTGATGCTTTCAAGGTTTTCAATGGTATGGATGTGAAAGATGTGGTTTCTTGGAATGCAGTGGTCACTGGATATTCACAGAATGGTGACTTTAACCTTGCCTTAGAACTTTTTGAGATAATGGAGGAGGAGAACATACCATTGAATGTCGTGACATGGAGTGCTGTAATTTCAGGGTATGCTCAGAGGGGACGTGGACATGAGGCCCTCAGAGTCTTTCGCCAGATGCAACAATCTGGTTCAGAACCTAATGCTGTTACTATTATTTCTCTCCTCTCAGCTTGTGCTTCTATCGTAGCTACTTCTCAGGGAATGGAAATTCATGCCTATAGTCTTAAAAAATGTCTTCTTATGTGGAATGATGATGACGGTGATGGGGAAGATCTTATGGTGCAAAATGCACTTATAGACATGTATTCAAAATGCAAGAATTTCAAATCAGCTTGTTCATTATTTGATTCTATACATCTGAAGGATAGAAATGTTGTCACTTGGACTGTAATGATTGGTGGATATGCACAACATGGAGATGCCAATGATGCTATGGGACTTTTTTCTCATATGTTAAAAACTAGCTCGGCGGTACCCAATGCTTTTACTGTATCATGTGCTCTTATGGCTTGTGCTCGCCTCTCAGCACTACGACTTGGTAAACAAATACATGCTTATGTCACAAGGAATACGTACAAGGGGACAAAGCTTTTTGTTGCTAACTGCCTCATTGACATGTATGCCAAGTGTGGTGATGTATATGCTGCTCAAAATGTTTTCAATTTGATGCCAGCTAAGAATTCTGTTTCTTGGACATCTCTTATGACTAGTTATGGAATGCATGGCTATGGTAAAGATGCCTTCCATGTTTTTGAGGAGATGCAAAAGGTGGGTTTTGTTCCTGATGGGATCACATTTCTTGTTGTGTTGTATGCCTGCAGTCACTCTGGTATGGTTGATGAGGGGCTAGCATATTTTCACAGTATGAGCAAGACATATGGGGTTACTGCTGAGGCTGAACATTATGCTTGTGTTATTGACCTGTTAGGCCGTGCCGGTCGCTTAGGTGAAGCTTGGGAGATGATTAAAACTATGCCAATGAAACCCACATCAGTTGTTTGGGTGGCCTTGCTTAGTGCGTGTAGAACCCATGCTAATGTTGAGCTTGGTGAATATGCCTTGGGTAAGATGTTAGAGTTAGAGCCCGGAAATGATGGGGCATACACCTTACTTTCCAACATATATGCAAATGCAGGACGCTGGAAAGATGTAGCACGGATCAGAAGTTTAATGAAGAAATCAGGAATCAAGAAGAGGCCAGGATGCAGCTGGATTCAGGAAAAGAAAGGCACTGTGACATTCTTTGTAGGCGATAGATCTCACCCACAATCTCAACAAATCTATGATCTGCTCGGAACATTGATTGAACGCATCAAAGTCCTTGGTTATGTGCCTCAAACGCACTTTGCCTTGCATGATGTGGATGATGAGGAGAAGAGTTATCTTCTCTCTGAGCATAGTGAGAAGCTTGCTCTTGCATATGGCATTCTGACCTCCTCGTTTGGAACACCCATTCGGATTACAAAGAACTTGCGTGTGTGTGGGGATTGCCACAGTGCCATCACTTTTATCTCTATGATTGTTCAGCACGAGATCATACTGAGGGATTCAAGTCGGTTCCATCACTTCAAAAATGGTTCTTGCTCATGTGGTGGATATTGGTGATTGTTCCCAGGAAGCTTTTGGGAACTTGGTCTGGATTGGCAAAGGTGTAACACAAACCATGTGGGTGTTTTATGATGCAGTACTGGGGGAGGCAGGGAAGGGACAGAAAACATTGAAGTAGAAGCCTCTTCGCTCATTTCTTTTCAACTCACATGCAATCTAAGTCTCCTGTGACTTCAACAGCAGGAGGAGTGGAAATGACCGAAAGGGAATAATTTAAGCTCCAGAGGATCCAGGTATATGCACCTTTCATCTCCCTATATCCTTTCTCTTTTTGCTGTATAAGAGAGGGCGATAAAATGTGAAGGCAGCTAAGACCCTCTTCGGTTGGTTGGCTTGTGTACCTATTGCAGACAGGGACCTTCAAGGTGCACATACATTGCGATGGTTGAGCAGGAGGTAAAGGAACTTCACAAAATTGAAGGTGATTCTCTCATTTTATTCTTCTTTTTAGGCAAAATTTTTCATAAATAATGTGAGAGCTTATTTCCACTTTAGTTTGGCAAGAGAAGTCAACTTTTCTTTTATTTTTTTGCACATTTCTGGATAGAATTGACATGATCGGAAGGAAATACTAGATCAATGGATCATATTTTCTTACAATGTCAGGGATGGGTTTAGTTGTATTTTGTGGCATTGTGCTATTTGAAAGAATTTATGTCAAATAAATCAGCGTGATGTGCATGGTCTCCTTGGGTGACCTATCTTTTGGTCCTTTCTCCTTTATTCTATCTTTCATTTAAGGTTTTTTTTGTCATGCATCTCTAGGAATAATTTTTGCCTCTTAGAATGTGAATATAGATGCTGAATGCAGAGCACCAGAAGGTCAAAGCCACAGGTAATGTGGACACCAGCACCTTAATCAAGAAGCTTGCATGGAAACATGCGGAGGTCTGGTTTCACTACTCCATTAAAACTGCAACGAAGAATACCAAGCAACAGATGGGAACAAGAACAACAACAAATGCAACGGCAACCAACAAACCCTCAAAACCTACAAGAACAGCACAATCTCGCTGGCTGATGTGTGCCGAGGATTATACATTATTTAAAACCTTATGTTAACATGTAAAAGAAGACTTATGCGCATATTTCACATGAATAATGAAGGGTTGCTTGTGGTCAATAATGAGTAACTATACATCTCTCCAGGGAAATTCTAGACAAAATGTATAACCCATAGAAGGCAAGGCATGTTGGGTAGAAGTGGAAGATAACACTTTTGATAAGATCTTTTTTGTAGCTAAGATGTAGTCCACCGTGGACATTTATGGGTAGAGTTATCTTGTGTGTCAATCTAACAAGATTGAATAAAAAATTGAGCTTGTCATAACTCTTTGCCTTATATAAAGATTATGTTCATGAGTGAATGATGATGTTGTTCTTACATATATACAGTACCTTCGCCGGTCCTAGTTGTAGTACTGGTCCCAAAGGCTTTCTATGAAGATTTTTACATGTATCATTATCTAGTTCTAGTACCTTTGCATGTCCTAGTTGTAGTGCTGATCCCATAAATAGTAGTAGACCATGTGAGTTTATTAAACATGTAGACCTCAACATACCAACATCATATGTTATGGATAACTTTCAATTGTGGGAATTGTAGAACCACAACATTTTTAGTTGTGCGTAATTAGCCTACCATTCAGAGAGTTGCCACTCATATTGGAAGTAATAGAGGCTCCTACTAAGTAACTCTAATAGAGAAGTTCCTATTGTCAATTCAACTAAATTTATGAGTTATCCCTAGATATAAGAATACTTCCATTAATTTTCAAACCTCCTTAAAACTAAACAATTTAATTATTTTTTAAAAAAATTTCTAAGATATGTGAGATCAAACTAGAGAGGTGGGGCCATTCAAAATATCATGATGAACTTGATTGTGTTCAATCATGCCTTATGGTTTTTAATCTCTTTTTGTACTAGTGTATTGGTTACTTCATCATTTGGTCGACATCGTGCATACTACTATATGGTATCTAGTTATTTAGTGTATCAATACAAGAGGTCCGTGTATTGGCACAAGCTCAGACTAGGACTAGTTTTTGAGTGCCAGAATAATTGTATCTCAATTTCCTATCTATACCAATAGGAGCCATGAACGATATACTGACTGAGACTAGTACTTTAAATTGTGCCTATGAAATGACCTAACCAATGATTTTGCATTGGTAAGACATCATCTCATTGGTGATTTAAGATGTAGGACTAAATAAAACCTTATTTAATGGTTTAAATTAGCTGATTAGACACTTTTATTTTATCTTACCATTCACTTTTTGTGCAAGTGAACCATCATATCACACAACTCAAGGAATTCCACTACTTTAATGAAGGAAATTCCTTTTGCTTCTACTATTATTTTCTTATGTATCTTCTGCATGATATAGGGGAAGTGACAATCATTGCCTGTGTTGTGCCGGTTGGCCTTTTTGCCTTGCAGCACAAGGGAACTAGAGGGTTGCTTTCTTGTTTGCACCCATTGTTATCATTTGGCTCATATATATTGCTGCAATTGGTTTATATAATATATTCCACTGGAACCCCAGAATATTTCTTGCTCTATCTCCATATTACATGGTCAAGTTCTTCAAGCACACAGGAAAAGACGGTTGGATTTCTCTTGCAGGAATTCTACTTTCAATCACGGGTTAGAGCTGCTTCCATTTTCTGATGTTTTCTGTGAATGCAATTTGCATCTTCACGCACAACATAACAGTATGTGCTGTGTTTGAATGATTTTATAGGTACTGAAGCTATGTTTGCAGATCTTGGTCACTTCAATGCGGCATCCATAAGGGTGTGTATGCTTACTTAATTACATAGCTGTGTGATTCTTCTACAAGATATTAACTAGGTAAAGTATAAAAATAGAAGCGATCGGAACTCATGAAATACTAAGGCTATTAATTTAAATTTAGTGTTGGAAGTTATCTTAGTAAACTTAGAAGCATGTTTTTCATCCTGAGTAGGCAGTGTTAGTGCATTGTCGGTGGTTTCCTACTACTGGCTATTTATTTAGTACGGGTTGCTTACTTTCTCTATGTATTGGTGATATGTACTCAATTTTGTATATAAAGTTCAATTTTTTTCTTCAAACTTGATCTTGCTTTGATCTTCAAGTACTCTTTCCACCACAACTAGTTGATTGCTACTTATTTTCTCTATAAATTGGTAATATGTACTCAACATTTTATTTAATTTATTTTATATTTCTTTGTATCAAATTGACTGGTACTGATGGTATTGGCTGACAAAAAATTGGTTTGTTCCAATAATTAACCATACTGACACATAGTATGGTAAGATTGTTTTCAGGGCATCTTAAGCTAGAAGTTGAATTAGCCCCACCTACCTAGTTCGGTCTAAGATATATTATAAATGTACAAGATGAAATTACTTAGTTTTGAGGTGTTTATAGTTTAATTTTAACTAAATAGACTTATATCTAAGGAGCTTATTACTTTTAGTTGACTTATGATATCTTATTTAGTACAGAGTTTTTCTATTAAAATTACTTACTAAGGGGCTAAAAGCCCATCTTGGGCTGGATTTTAAAATGGCCTCACCCTTCTAGTTTGATCGAATATGTCCTAGAAAACAAATAAAAGTTGGAATTGTTCAATTTTGATATCCTTACAAATTAAAATTGAATGGAGGCATACTTATATTGGGTTATGATATTTTATAGTGCTAGTAGGAGCTTCTCTACTAAAGTCACTTAGTTGGAATCCCCATAACATCCAAAATAAAAAGTCACTATCAATATATATGATTGATTGCACTTGATTTTAATTGACCTCATGCTTCTCCGATGGTCATATTTAGAAGTCTTTGCATGAAATGTGATAGTAACATGGAGTCTATATGTTTAATAAACTAACATGGGTTACTATTTCTTATGATACTCTAACTAGAATAGACAAGGGGGTTGGGACTAGGTAAGAATCTATTTAGAAGCTTCTACATCATATCCTTTATAATTTAGTTGTTACCATAATGATCTACTATCAGATCCTTTCTTGGAGTGTGGATCTCATCTCTTAGGCCTTGTTTCCCTAGAGGGAAAATGAAAGGAAGGGAGGGAAAATAAAATCGAGTGGAAAGACATGATTTTCCCAAGATTTTAATTCCTCATGAATCAGGTGAAAATCAGGTTAATTAAAAAAAAAAACCTTTCCTTTTTTTCTACCCTAACGCGCCTAAGGCTTCTACTCACTGTTGCACACTTTCTCTCCATTGCTTTAGAGTTTGTCATATCCTTTATAATTTAGTTGTTACCATAATGATCTACTATCAGATCCTTTCTCTGAGTGTGGATCTCATCTCTTAGGCCTTGTTTCCCTAGAGGTAAAATGAAAGGAAGGGAGGGAAAATAAAATCGAGTGGAAAGACATGATTTTCCCTCGATTTTAATTCCTCATGAATCAGGTGAAAATCATGTTAATTAAAAAAAAAAAACCTTTCCTTTTTTACTACCCTAATGCGCCTAAGGCTTCTACTCAACCGTTGCAGCACCTTCTTCTCCATCGCTTTAGGGTTTGTCATTGTTGTTGCAACAGGCACTACCAGCCGCCACCAAATCTTCTAGTATTTTTGTAATATGGAACAAAAGATGTGTAAAAGTATTGGAGTACAAATATCAAATAAAATCATCCTTTATTTTTTCTTCTTTCCCTCTAAGAAAATAAAATAAAATAAAATTTAATACTTTTCTATCACTCTATTTTTCTATCCCTTGTAAATTTTCTTTCGTCCCTAGAATACATAGCCTAAATAGTCTTCTAAGATATTTTTCTTTTTTTGGTGTTGAACCATGGACTCTCCTCCAGTATTAATATGTATGTACTCATCATTTGCTATGGTCTATCCTAACATCTCCATCCTCTTTGTTTTATGTTTGCTATATTAGTCGGTGGGCCTCCATTAACATGATCATTTAGCTGAGAAATGTATTGAGATTGACATGATAGAGGCATACAATGGTACAGATTCTTAGATTACAAGAACAAACTAAGAAGGATTTGCTTCTAACTTGGCTTCCATACTTAATTATACTAATTGAGCATACATCTGGTATTGATCGTTTCCTAAAACCTTGACATATGTACATGTGAATGCACATACTCATATATTTATGTGTATATATTACTTTGAACGTAAGCATCTATATGTGTATATATGTGTATAATATTTTGTGTATATGTATCTGTAACTTACAGCTAGTTGCTACCACTATGAATCTATCAAGTTGAAGGACATAGGTCTTTAATGGTATCAAGGTAAAATTATTGTTGCTATAGTTTTCAGTTAGATTTTTGTTGTGTTGATGGTTAATTTCTTGTGCCTCATTTGAGCTTTTAGTCCTGACTAAGCAACATGTTTTGTTTTAAACTCCCAATGTTACTGATATTTTCAAGGAACTCTTTATGCAGATCGCATTTGTCAGCTTCATATATCCATGTTTGGTGCTGCAATATATGGGGCAGGCAGCATTTCTTTCCAAAAACATATCTTCTGTATCTCTAAGCTTTTTTAAATCTATACCTCGTAAGTGTCCATTGCATTGACGTTTCTATTTGTGATCAGGTATGAAATTTCCCATGTTATGATTTTATTTTATTTTCTTGCAGAACCAGTTTTTTGGCCCGTTTTTGTGATCTCAACTCTGGCTGCTATAGTCGCTAGCCAATCTGTCATCTTTGCTACTTTCTCCATTGTGAAGCAGTGCCATTCACTGGGCTGCTTCCCACGTGTCAAAATTGTTCATACATCAAGATGGATCCATGGCCAGATATATATACCTAAAATAAATTGGATTCTTATGGTTCTTTGCTTTGCTGTCACAGTCGGATTTCATGATACTACCCTCATCGGAAATGCTTATGGTAAGGCTGCTTGGTGCACTGTTAAGCATTGTTAACGTCAATTCAAAATCTATACTTCTTTTGATAGTCTTCACTGACCTTTTTTTATCAATATCACTTTATTAAATAAAATTCTGCCATTTTTTGTATGCAACTATGGCTTTCAGTCATCTCAAAATTTTAATTTTTAAGCGGCTGATTTTTTTTTCTTTAAAATCTGCAGGGTATAGCAAGCATGACCGTAATGTTCACTACCACATCACTGATGGCACTAGTTCTTGTCTTTGTATGGCAAAAGAATGCCATGTTTGCGCTATCATTTCTCTTTTTCTTTGGGTCCGTTGAGGTTGCCTACCTTTCATCTTCGTTAACAAAGGTTCCACAAGGCGGATGGGTACCTTTTGTTCTCTCATGTGTGTTCATGGCAATCATATACGTCTGGCACTATGGAACTTGCAAAAAGTATCTACAAACTGATACTCACGCTTGGCCCCAGCCTAGGAATTGTGCGAATACCCGGAATTGGACTCATTTACACACCGCTCGTTACTGGCGTGCCTGCTATTTTCTCCCATTTTGTGACTAACCTCCCTGCTTTCCATCAAGTTGTTGTCTTTGTGTGTGTCAAGTCAGTACCTATCCCTTATGCGCCACAAGATGAAAGGTATCTCATTGGAAGGATTGGTCCTAGAACCTACAGAATGTACAGATGTATTATAAGATATGGTTATAAAGATGTACAGAGAGATGAAGAAAGTTTTGAGAATCATCTGGTGCTGAGTATTGCCAAATTCATTCAGATGGAAGTTGCCGAATCTTCGCCTAGCAATTATGATCCAACCCTAGAAGGCAGAATGGCTGTTATACGACCAGCAGATACTTGTGGATCTACGTTGGTTGAGAGATGCTGCATACACTGCCTGTAGCACTGATGTAACCAGAAGCTGCAAATCTGAAACACTACAAAGCTTGCAGTCACTTTACGAGCAGGAATCACCCCAGCTTATCCGTCGTCGACGGATCCAATTTGAGTTGTCTGAAGAGGAAAACATCAATACTGACTTGAGAGAAGAATTATTGGCGTTGGTGGAAGCTCAGCAAGCAGGAATTGCCTGTATAATGGGTCACTGTTATGTGAAAGCCAGGAAAACATCATCTTTATTGAAAAAAGTTGTCACCGATGTTTCCGAAAAAATTGCAGAGGTCCTGCCGTGACTTTGAACATCCCTCACATAAGCCTCATTGAAGTTGGCATGACCTACTATGTTTAGTAATTTATCCATTTTTCAGTCATGTTTCTAACGTCACAGTTTTTCTTACTGGATGGTTATAGTGATCTTGCTATATCGACTTGTACAGTAATTTGTTTATATTGGAGCAATTGTTAAAACATCTTTTCCTGTCATAGGCCAATAGATTGCTTGATCTGGAACTCAATTATAGGTGTGTTTTTTTCTTTTGACATCAAAAGGTTTCGTTGGAACGTTGGCAGTAAGATACACCGCATTTGTGGTGTTTGAAAGGTAGTAGAGTAAGAACCGGATTTGCTAACAAGTACTTCAGTATCTGCATTTTACCTCTTTTACAGATTATTTGTGTTTCTATCCTTCGTATCTAATATAGATTGGTATACTGATCCATTGCATGTCAGGATCCATGGAACATACCGATCATTATTGGCATGTACAATGTATTAGTACGAGTTAATGTGACTTTAAACGGTGAGAAATTTAGTTGTTTGTCTTTTTTAGCGTCTTCCAAATGGCGAAATTTTGAAATCTAATTGCTTAGGTGCGGTGTACTTGTTACAGCCCTATTTTTTATGCTAATAAGCTTTAAAATTCTCTCTAAACTATCAAATTTTCTGCAATCAAGCTACAGCCCTATTTTTTATGCTAATAAGCTTTAAAATTCTCTCTAAACTATCGAATTTTCTGCAATCAAGCTGACAATATAAGACCGACTCTTCAACAACATGCACCTCCTATAAACAAAATACCTGTGATCTGCAATGCAGATATTGTTCATAAACAAGATAAATAGTACTACTACTACTACCTATCCTTGTCTTCTATTTTCTACTAATTCTTACAACAAAACAAATGCTGTTGCTTAGAGAGGACATCTGAAACCTCGATTCATAGTGGCTACTATACCCCATGATTTTCGTCTGCAACAATCAGCAAGTTCCTTGGGCCATAAAATTCTACTGTCCAGAAGCAGCTATTTATTTTACTAATACTTACAACGTCCATCCTTTTTCTGGGAAAATATAGGAGGCAGTGCACATGCCATGGTACAAAATGCCATCACGCTATTGTTAGAACACTATCAATTATCTGTGTCATATTATGATCCCTTAATTACATTTCATATTAAATACCATAAATGCACGTTCCTATGATGTGTTTCCATTATCATTGCAGTCTGGTCTCTACAAAGAGCACCATATAATCTTTTACTTTTTCCACCCAATTAAGTAGTATCAAAGAAAATTTTCAACTTGAGGAATTCCCTCATAATACATCGACTCCCTACTTGCACAAACAATACACACCTCTGAGAGCTCCAATACTTAGAAGATTTAAACGGAGAGCTCCAATATTGTATTAAGGTCATCTTAATAGATTGAGAGCTCCAATACTTAGAAGATTTAAACGGAGAGTGTTCTGAATTAATTATTAAGAGAGCTTATACTTAAGGAGTAAAACATAATATCCCATACAAAACTATCTAATACTCCCCATAAGATGAAGCGAAGATGTTGACCATACTCAACTTACTTCTAACCACAGGAAAACCTTCCACTGGCAAGAGGTTTAGTAATTATGTCAACAAATTGATTCTATGATGAAGTGAAAGTGGTGCAATTTTTTTTTATCAAAACAACATCTCAAGAAAAATAACAATTAACTTCAATATATTTAGTCTTTTTACAAAATGCAAGATTACAAATAAAGAAGATACGGCTTGATTTTCGAACCATATTGTTATAAAATCTTACTGAAGAAAACTCAAATCATTGAGAAGAGTATGTAGCCATGTAATCTCACATGTATGTATTAAGAGTCAGACCTTTAGCCTTAAACCTTGATCAAGCGACCACATTTTACTTTATATTTTTTGAATTACCAAGTTTACACCTCCATAGGTACAGTAACTCAAAGGTAGACCTCCTATCATCTAAGTTATCTGGATAATCTACATTGGTGCAAGATTTATCTTAAGACATTTGTATTTTATCAGAAAAAGTTTTACCCATGCCCCTTATATATAATGAAAAATTCATTAAATAACATCTCAATAACTATGCTTTGGCGCATGCATTAACTGATAATTCCAACTGCAACCAAGATATTACATTTGGTAATCAAATAGATATATTTTTTAACTAATTGATGGTATTTACTAAGATCAAAATCACAAAATTTATCATTAAAGCTTACGGTCTGGGATAATGAGTATGTTTGTAGCCAAGAAGACCAATTTCCTTGAGAAGATTCAAAGCCTACTTCCTTTGAGAGCAAAGCAATCCCCTAGCCTTGCAAACAATTTCAATCCCAAGGAAATAGTAGGGTTTTCCAAGATTTTTCATAACAAATTTCTTTTCTAAATAATTTTTAACCTCATAAGTACTCATAATGTCACCTTTGGTAAGTAATAAAGTATGGAAAATGGATAGTTTGTTGTATTCAATTACAACATCTAGAACCCTTATGATACAGCATATAGCTAGCTCGGAGTGTCCAGTTTCCCATGATGATTAAGACGATGAACAAAGTGGATTCAAAAGCATGAGGAATTGAAAAGGTCGAGATTTTCCAATAAAGGCAACAAAAATGTAGTCTAACCATGGGAAGTAGTCAAAGAGACATTTTGTTAATATAAGGTGAAAGTAGAGTGGCTGAGAGTGGATTTGGGATGAATTGGCATCCAATCCACCTGTGGTGAATTTGAAACCCCCCAATTAGCATATGAACCACTACCATTGGCGGATCCAATTCAATCTGATCCACCAATGGCAGATCTTGACAAATTGGATCGGGTGGATTTCCAAATAAATAAGACCAAGTTATAAAGAGTGGTAAATAATTAGACTTAATATAAATCTATCAAATATCAAAGCAAATTGTACAATAATAATCAGTTCACATAGAATTGCAAACGTAGTTAAATCTCATCAGAAATTATAAAGGTATTAGTTCATCCCCCCGTCAAACTCAACAACATAAGTAATTATTACACAAATTAACAAAGGATAAATAATCAACATAAAGACAACTAAAGCTCACTATGAGCCACTCGGATTGGCCAAGAAAACTGAGTCTAGCAATTTCATTTTTCCAGGTCCTCAACTGATTGAAGGCAGAGGTGAATTTGATGGGGGTGGATGGGAGCAGATTTGGCAAATCCATTTTCACCTCTAGTTAATAAGATAACAGGCTATAAGAAATAACCAAGCCTCTAGAATCATGTATATGAAACATCACAACATATGCCATGTCAATAAGATTACAATTCTTAGGTTCGGACACTATTTTGTTAGATGGCATGTAGTTTGATGAATAATACTACATGAATTGCAAGAGGTGGGAAAAGAAAATGACATTATTTCTTTGGCATTATTAGTACATAGTATTTTAAAACCAATACAAATTTGATTTTTGATTTCATTGTAGAATTTTTTAAGCCCATCAACCATAATAGACATGTTTCTCAATATGTGAGAATAATTATTTATAAAGGATATAAAACATTGCAAATAATGATGATATAGAGTAAACATTTAATCAGCATGCATATAGGCTCTACCGGTAACTCATCACTCCACTAACCCACTAACATATGATCTAGTAAAAAATAATACAAGTTAAAACCACAATATTCTCTCCTACAAAAAAAACCCAAGCTAAAACCACATCATCCTATCCTATTCAAAAGAACCTTACTACAGTTGGTATTTGTTGATGCCTAATTAAAGGAATTTACAGGCCAATTTTATAAAAAAAATCATTTTTTTCTATATATCTTCATTCTTTTTTTGGTATTTATTGAAATTCTTCTCTTCTTTTATTTCTTTTTTGACATGAGGTCACTTGACCACTTGATTCAAATTACTCTAACCCTACTACTCAATTCCTGAGCTCAAGTATCATCTCAAGAAAGACAGTTCCAAGTAAAATAGCATTAGAAGAGATCCACGAAAGATATGGAAGTGTATGATGCAATCTTCATAGTTGTGTAAGAAAGATTTGTGGTCATTGTGGGATTTGTAAGAGAAGCAGTTACACCGAATGATATCTCCACAAGAACAATCGGTGTGAGCAGAGAGAGTAGCCCCTCCTCCTCCCTATCCAATCTCTCCTTCTAGATGGCTGTAACAATATTGCTATGAGATGTGAGATATAGGGTGATCTAAGACAAACCATTCACATAATGGAGAAGTTATGCGCACATGCAAGTATGCAACTATGTCAATATACATAGCAAAAGATGGCAAAGACATATAGATGTGACTATTGGATTAGAGGAAGGTGATCTTACATGAAGATGAAGGCAGTGCATTTGGAGCAAACTAGAGGAACAAGAATATGAGTGGCTCTAGTTCATCTTCTTCTCAATCCTCCCCCTTTCTTATGATATATGGAGTGAAGGTTGTTGAGGTAAAAAATGACCTCATGGTATTTTATTGAGAAAATCAAATCAATTAAAATTAATCAAATGATTCAAATTAGAAAAGAATGGTTAATTGTTTTCAAATAAAAATATTAAAATAGTGAAGCTAAAAGGAAAAAAGTGGACCAAAGAAAGTGATAAACAAATGCAACATGGCAAGTCAAAATTAAGGAAAATTAGAAACATGACCAAGTGAACATGGCATCATGAGCTCCAAGAAAGGAAAGAAAAAATAATAAAAAAAGAAGAATCAATCAAATTGTGGGTATTTGCTAGGGGTGTTAAAAAAAATGATTGAACCAGTGAACAACTGACCAAATCAAGCTGCAAATGGGGTTAACCACAAACTAAATGGTTCTTCCAACAGGCAGTTTTCTAAGTTGATCAGTTTTTGATTTCGAACCGATTTGAGGGTTGACCGAAACAATAGTTAACCGACCAAACCAGCTATATATGAAAAGTTTAAAAAATTAATTTTAGAATGGGCTATTATCCACCAATGGCCACCGGCCTCACATTACTAGTCGCTTGCCACTGGCCACCCATTGCCTATGAGCCACCAACCATTGCTTGCCTGCCACTAGCCGCCCATTGTTGGATGACAACCACCCATCACCCACCATCTACCATTCATCCCCTACCACTAGTTGCCCATCAGTTAACCGAAAATTGATAGTTAATTGTATCAAAAAAATTGGTTATGGGGACCAGTTTGAACTTCTTCAAACTAATAGGTTCAGTTTAGTTCAGAAAAACACTTCACAGTTTGGTTAATAAAAAACCACTAATCCACAATTAAGACTTAACTAAATAAAAATCATGGGTCTTGGCCACAATTAAGGGTCTTCCCTTACAAAAAAGCAAAAAAAAAAAAAAGGAAAAGAAAGGTCTAACTCCAAAAAATACTTCATGGTTCAGTTAATGAACACCCCTAGTCTTTGTCATGATGAAGAATTAACTAAATAATGATTGTGGGCCTTGGCCACGTCTAAGGGTCTTCCCTTATCAAAAGCAAAAAAAAAGGGAAAGGAAAGTCAACTAGATGTTGTCGGCCATAAGGAAAGAGAACAAAAAAAAAGAGGCTATAAAAAGGGCTCGCGGCATAAAAAAGAGAGCAGTGTTAAAAAAAAACAGGGAGAGCAAGACAAAAGAAAGGCAAGCAAGAAAAAGAATAAGAGGTAAAAGGGTTGGATGATGTTTTTATGTGATTCATAGATAACATGGGTGTGCTACTTGCACCCATGCCCCCCTTATTTTTAGTAGTTAACATGAGTATGCTAATTGCATCCATGTGCTTCTTCCTATTTTTATAAATCAATTTTAGAAGGGATCATAGACACTAACATGGGTAAAATTTTGTTCTTGCAGTCAAGACTACTTGAAGGGAGAAAAAGGAAAAGAAAATAGAGAGGAAGGAGAGGTCAGCAGGCTAACAAAATCGGAGAGAAAATAGAGAAATAAAAGAAGTAAAAAGGAGGGAGAATGGAGGAGAAAAGAGAAAAAAAAAAGAGAAATGTAAGAGAGGAGAGGCCTCAGCGAGGGGAGAGAGAAGAGAAAATAATTAAAAAAGAGAGAGTGGGCAAAATCACTGGCAAAAAAACAAAAACAAAAACAAGAAGAGAGAGAAAGCAAATACACAAAATGGAAGGGAAAGTTCAAGGGGGAGTAAACAGAATATATTACTTAATGTCTGAATCCTTGAGTTATTGATTATCACTAAATCCCAAAGAAAAGGGAGAAATGTTGAAAATCTTATACCTCCATCGCAATTATCCACAAAGCGGCGATAAATTGAGATCCCCAAAATCAATGCACTAATCTGTTCACAGAGGAAATCCATGCTATCTTATGAAATAATTTAAAGAGGGAAAGAGGGAGATCATATGCAGGAAGCCAGGAAAGGGACAATTTTATTACCTGGGTTAGGAATCAGCAGCTTGCAACTACTCAACTTTAGTTCAGGTCGTCGATCCTCGCTGGTAGCCGGTAATGGCCTCTTCCCGTGCCTCCACAAGGTCTGCTTGGAAGTTAAGGTTTTTTTTTTTAACCTCTCACCCTGCGCACCTAAAATGAAAACAAGAGGCCCATAATATACAGGATGAAATATTCAGATAACTTTAGCAATCTAAGAACTCATCATCATCTTTTAATCAGATGAACAGGATAAATTTCCAGAATGCAATGTAAAAAGTAATCAAGTATTGTGTTTTTTGTGGTAAAATAGAGCTTGCTGGATCGTCATAAACCTCAACAGATACAAGACAATGTATAATACAAACAATTCCATATTGACTATTGAGAATTGATATGTGCAGAACTGCAGATATGCTCACCGTAGAATGCAAGTTGGCGAAAAAGAAACTTTCAAAAACTCAACTGAAGAGGATGGCAGGCTTGGCAGCTAATCGGCGATGAGAATGGCAATGAGTCGGCGACGAGAATGGCAGCGAGTCGGCGACGAATGATGGCAACGAGTCGGCGACGAGAAAGGAGTCGGCGACTGCAAGAGACCACGCGAGGTTGGAGGCGGCAGCGGCAGAGGCAGTGAGTCGGCGACGAATGACTGCAGCGAGCCTGCGACGAGATTGGAGTCGGCGATGAGAATGGAGTCGGCGATTACGAGTGAGTTGGGGTAAGGGATTGGAGTCAGCGAGTGACTAATGGAGGCAGCGGCGGCGCTTAGGGCAAAATTAGGGGAACAATGTTTTAGTATTCACGAGCGGTTCGATTGAATTTGGGGTAAGAGATTAAGGGTGTGAGATTGATAAGTTATTCACTTATTTGGCTGACTTAGGTTTTAGGGATAATTTCATAAATTTATTAATTGGGGCGGGTTTGAGGTCGAGGTCGAGGTCCGGGTCAGGGCAGATAGTAGAAATCTCATACTAGATGTTGTCGGCCATAAGGAAAGAGAAAAAAAAAAGAGGCTATAAAAAGGGCTACGGCATAAAAAAGAGAGCAATGTTAAAAAAAAATTAGGGAGAGCAAGACAAAAGAAAGGCAAGCAAGAAAAAGAACAAGAGGTAAAAGGGTTGGATGATAGTTTTATGTGATTCATAGATAACATGGGTGTGCTACTTGCACCCATGCCCCCCTTATTTTTAGTATTTAACATGAGTATGCTAATTGCATCCGTGTGCTTCTTCCTATTTTTATAAATCAATTTTGTAAGGGATCATAGACACTAACATTGGTAAAATTTTGTTCTTGCAGTCAAGACTACTTCAAGGGAGAAAAAGGAAAAGAAAATAGAGAGGACAGATCAGTAAAAAGCTAGGAAGAAACTCTAAGCCAATATAGTATCCCTAAGAATTTTATGGATACAAAAATAAGCGATGCTCCCCAAGCTAGTGCAGCAGCAGCAGCACTAGCAAGTGCATCTAATACAAGAACCTATACTATAGGTCAACCTCCTCGTGATCCTTATACACAATATGAAGGAGAAAGAGAAGGAATAAGAACTAAAGGTAAGCGATTACCTTTAGAAATTGTGGATAAGAAAAAGCTAGTAGATGAAGGACACATCCTAAATCTAGCAGCTCATGACTCACAAATATAGAATACCGTAATAGACAATTGGTCTTCTATGGTAGCTAGAAAAGTTGCAGAAATGGATGGCCATTTGACTGCAGAAGATATATATTCCTACCTTGAAAATTTCCTTGGGGAAACAGCAAGGGCTATGTGGGAATCCTATAAACTGAATTTCACACGTGAATTTCAGCAAGATGTAGCATTGGGAGTAAATCCCTATAATTTTACTAACTGAATGAGGTTAATGATTACAGGATCTAATCCTGATATGGGTTTTACTGCTCAACAACAAGAAGCCATAAGAAAACTTGAAATACTCCAAATTAAAAGTTGGAAATATATCAAGCCTTTCTTACAAGACTTCTTGTATTGTAGGAGCAGTTTTGAGTCATGATATGGTTTAAAAACCTCATCCATTTTTCTTTGGAATACTATAGGAGCAGTTTTGAATCCGAATGACATAACTAGCCATTCAAAACTTCCTATGGGACAGGTAAAAGCTGTCCATGGTATTGATTCTTCTGCCATACGGATTTGCAAAAATCCATATTTGCAGTCGAATTTAGAAAAAAATAGTGTTTCCTTGTACAGAATTAATAAGCTCTGTTTTATCTGGAATGTCATACCCATCGTCTTCAATATTATCATTAAGACGACGATAGTCTATGACCATTCGTGTTTTTCCCCTAACTTGTTCACTGTGTTATTTACAATGAAGGCGGGGGAGCGATGTGGAGTGGTACTTCTCCTTATGATATTGAGTTTAAGAAGGTCCTCAATGTGCATGTTAAATTCAGCAAGATTCTCATTGGTTGCTGTAATTTTCTTATTTGTAATACGAAAACCTGGATCTTTGATTTTCAAAGTACAAATAAGTTTATTTTTGTCCCAGTGTGCCTGGGGATTAGACCCAAAAATTTGGTCTTTTTCTAAGAGACGAATCATGTCATCCACATCAGGATTGCCTGATTCGATTTTGTTGACATGAAGTGGGATTTCCTCTTCATTATCATTGTCATTGATATGTATCAAGTCAATGGGTTGTTGCCTTATCCAGGAATTTCATCTTGTATCCGACGGATTTCCTCAGGAGATCCTGAGTCAGGAATTTGTTGATTGTCGGGTTGCTTACAAGAGTTTGGAATGTCACAGGTACACCCACCACGCTTCGCAGGAGGAGAAGACGTATAGGGAATGAGTGACTGATGCAAAAGATATAACCCATCAGAAGTGAGGGTAACACCTTTGTAGGAATTGAGTAGCATATTGAGCCCCACTATGAATTTTGTCTTAGCCAGTTTAAGAGGGCGGAGACAAATACGGCCAATATACGTTGGAGGTGTATAATGAGCATTTCCTAAGGAGAAGGAAAGCGTATGCTTCGACAAAACATATTCGTATAAGAATAGTTTGCCGTCCATTTGTTCAGCATAAAATTGGTCTTGTGGATCCAATTTTGCATGATATTTTGTGGGAACTAAGTCCATGTCTAAGACTGTATTGCTACAACCTGTATCAATTAAGGCGGGTAGTTCCAATTTCCAATCAGAAATTTGGATCCTACTCATTACCTTAATGGTATAAAACCATGTCTGATTAGACACAGGCTTATGTATATACTCAATTTTCATTGAGGATGGTTGCCCTGGATGTTCTAGACACTCAGAGTGATAATCATTGTTCTCATATAGTGTTTTATTATCGAGAGCTTTTCCTTTCTGAAGGGTTTGTTCTAAGACTTCAACTCTTTGTGTGAGTGTTGAAATCACATTTTCCATGTGTAGAACTCGTAGTTCTATAATATCCTTCCGCTCTAAAGTTTTCAAAGGTAATGAAATTTTAGAGGGTAATTTGGCCTCTTGTTTCTCTAAGCAGTATTTACATGCTTCAAGAGCACAAATAAGACATTGATAGCAAAGTGCCATGCTTGGGAATTTGTTACACAAATAACAAGCATGATCTTGACTACCTCGTCGGACTTGCCATTGGTGCTCATGGACAAGTGGCACCAAAGGAGTCATTAGTGTGTATTTTGATAACTGGTAAGTGATCAAATTTGATCAAGATATGGACCAAGAGAATCTAAGGCACTCATATTTAGCATTTGATTGCTTTCATATGGTGCGTGAAGTCTCTCAGCTTTGGATAATAAATCCGTTGTGAATTCATCAAATTCACTATCAGAGTCAGAAGCATAAGTTGGATCGTTAAATGAAACGATGTTGTATATTCTGTATCTGATATATATTCATCTACATTTAGTAGATCTTCCAGTACACATTCTATTAAAATAGAATGTTTATCATGAAGATTTTGTCGTTTAGGACAACCTCTTGCTAGATGGTTAAAGCCACCACATGTAAAACAGGTGAGCTTATTTTTATAATCCCTTCTTGGATTATATTTACGAACGTATTTATCTTTTGCAAGATAAGGTTTTTTGGCAGAAGATCTTCTTAAAAAATATTTCTTAGAAGATTTCTTTCCTTTGTGCTTTCTTTTAGTAACAGGAGGTTCCTGTATATATGTTTGAGGTGTATACAGCTGGTTACAAAAGCTGAATTCTCCTTTTAATTGATGATCTACCCGAAGGTAGGTACATCTTTGGACTAATTTATCTATGATAAACTATATCCTGATGGTAATATTATTCAAGGATGGCGGTCTGTTAGTAATAGCATTCCAAGCTTGATGAATTTCTATTCCATATGGAGCAGGTAATTTAAGAAATAATTTTTCCCCAATAGCTTGGTCGTGATAACAACCAGCCATACAGGCATAATACAAGAAGTCTAGTAAGAAAGGCTTGATATATTTCCAACTTTTAATTTGGAGTATTTCAAGTTTTCTTATGGCTTCTTGTTGTTGAGCAGTAAAACCCATATTAGGATTAGATCCTATAATCATTAACCTCATTCGGTTAGTAAAATTATAGGGATTTACTCCCAATGCTACATCTCGTTGAAATTCACATGTGAAATTCAGTTTATAGGATTCCCACATAGCCCTTGCTGTTTCCCCAAGGAAATTTTCAAGGTAGGAATACATATCTTCTGCAGTCAAATGGCCATCCATTTCTGCAACTTTTCTGGCTACCATAGAAGACCAATTGTCTATTACAGTATTCCATGTTTGTGGGTCATGAGCTGCTAGATTCAGGATGCATCCTTCATCTACTAGCTTTTTCTTATCCACAATTTCTAAAGGTAATCGCTTACCTTTAGTTCTTATTCCTTCTCTTTCTCCTTTATATTGTGTATAAGGATCACGAGGAGGTTGACCTAGTATAGGTTCTTGTATTAGATGCACTTGCTGGTGCTGCTGCTGCTGCACTAGCTTGGGGAGCATCGCTTATTTCTGTATCCATAAAATTCTTAGGGATACTATATTGGCTTAGAGTTTCTTCCTCCTCTAAGCTGATAACATTCTCTTCTTCCAGAGCTCTTTCAGATGAAGTAGCACTATAATTAGCTTCTTCTTCATCTAGAAAGTTTTTCAGACATGTATGTCTTGTCGTGTTTAAATGGTCTTTTAATTTTAAAAGACGTACTGGTGCCTTTGCATCCAGGGTATCATTTAAACGTTGTCTTTATCCTTTTAAAACTTCATATCGGGCCTCACCAATTAATTTCTTAAATTATGTGGCAAGAAGTTCTTGGAGGTGGTGTACAGAAGTTTGATGATAAGATACTCTTATATTTCCTTCTGCATCTGTTATGAGTTTATGAGAACTAAGGATTTGTCCTGTCTCAATTAACTCAATTTCGAGGCTTACCATTTCTTCAAATGTAAAGCCTAATTCTTTAGGTATCAATAGAGTCTGGTCAGCCAATACCATTATTCTAAGAATTTTTCAAACCCTAACGAGGTAGAGGCTTCGTCATCATGAGTTTGTTTCTGTTTATAATTTGAAAATCTCAAATTATATGTATTATCTGGATTTTTAAACATGATGCTTTCCTCAGGGACAAGCATTTGTTCTGCATCCAGATTTTTGAAAATATTCCAATCAAGACCGCTAAGGTCTTCTGGGGATATAGTCATAGGCTTTATCATCTTAATCCCTTTGCTGGCTAAAGCTTCAATTATAGACGAGATATAAATCTTATATCCAGTGTTGGAATTATTTGTTAATTTTCCTAAGACTTCAAGTCCAATAAGGAGGTTGGAATCTCCAGAAAAATCTTCGTATCCTCGGGTTTGGATACCAATTTCTAGTTCACCTAAGTCTCTTACACTTAGGAGAAAATCTGGCGCACAATAAAATATGCCCTTATTTTCTGTCATATCGACTTCCATGTAGGCAATAATGGATTTCCTTGCATCAGATTTCCATCTTTTATCAAGGATTGCTATTAAGACCTTTGTTCCTAGCTTTTTACGAGCTAGGCCCTTAATGGAGATAACAATCATCCCTATATGGGCTAATGTTTTCCCCAATTGTCTAATACTTTATAAGAATTCTCGGGATATAATTCTGAGATTCCTTGGTTCTATCGTGACTGAGATATTTTCTTCACGCGTTATTCTTAGAAGTTGTGTTCTAAGGTTTAAAGGTCTTGTTCTATACAGGACTTGTGGTTGTAATAAATTCAATCAATTATTTTGGTAAAGCTCAAATTGTTGATCAATATCAACAACTTCTTCCAAAACTTGTGCAGGAATACCATTCCGATCAAATAGCCTATTAAGGATATTTGGAATAGTATTACTGATAGTTAACCATTCATTTTGGTTATTTTCTCTCCTGTGAAAGGTCTTGTACTCATTTACAAGAGAACAGGGTACTTTTAGGTTGTTTGATACGTCCTGAAGTAGCTGTAGACGTATTTGATGTTGATGCTTGTAGGATTCTGTTTAATTGACTTGCCAATTCATGAATAGATCCTTGATATTGTTGTGTTTGTAATACCAACAGATTATCTAACCGTTGGATTACTTCTTGTTGTCTTAGTATCATTTCCGAAGAAATGGATACTCGTGAAACAAGATAATCAAGTTTTTTATTTAATTGCATTAAATATGCAATTATGAAATTGTTCTGACAAACAAATCTTTTATCGGACGCACTTTGAGGATCATCAGAGATCATTCCTAAAGCGTTGTCCAAATAGTTGCTTGATTCAACTAAGGCTTGCCTATAGTCTGGATCAAGGTCAATTTGTCTGGGTGGTTCGTCTGATGGATCTACCATTCCTCAGAACTCTTTTACAGTTTTGCTAACAAAGCTGCTGTTTTTGTTGTTTGATAATCAAAGACTTTTGCTTGTCTATGTAGATTATCAAGAATATCTTTTAACTCTATAGTAAGTTGTTTCTGTAAGAGCATAGATCTTTCAATCTCTCTTACCATAGTAAGAAGATGCATATATTGAGTTTTAATATACTCTTGATTGTTATGAATATCTCTTAAGAGCATATTCTTTGCAATCATTTCTGTATGTATCTTATGCCAAAGCTCGGTACATACATGGTTGAATTCTCGTAGGCTTTCAGCTTGTGAGATTTGTAAATCTAGTATTGTATTCATCTGAGAGTTCTCAATATGAAACTGATGTGTATATTTGCCATTTTATTTAGGAAAATAGCATTTATGACTTGATGCCTGGGAAGTGTTTTGAGTTTCCTAGTATTTATGTGCTAAGGTTAAAGATAGATAATTAATATCCATCTCCTTAACTTTCATATGAGTCAGGAGCCTGACTATATATACCTGTTAAGGTATGATTCATCCTTAGGTAAGACACTTGAGGATGGATTAAAACTATTGAAGTCTTTCGACTTATAAGAAGAACTAAGTTCATCTTCAAGGTGTTTCTCAACACTTTGGTAAAAATACCAAATAATACGTCAATAGATCTACTCGGTACTAGAGTAGCTTGGGACAAGAGAAAGAAGAAGAGCTTAGGAGTAGAAACAGATGTTACCGATATATTCCTGGACCGTAGTATACCTTTCACTTCCTCTTGTATCATCTGCTTTACCATTGTTTCTTGAGGACGTATACCATCATGCTGTATGGACGTTAGCAAGACACCTAGTCCCTTGCAGCCCTCTTGGCCTTAGGACTTTCTTGCTTGCCAAGCCATTGGCCCTCTAGGTATACGTACTAAAAGACACATGGTGGCTTAGGCAGCCCCAGAATACCCAGATTTGCATAAAAGTGAATGTATACTACATCCTATCTGCAGTAACAACAGTACTACATCTGCTAAGCGTTCTTCTTGCTCTTGTTTTTACCCCATGCTACTGGTTCCCTTTCGATCTAATAGAGCCGATTGGCTCTGATACCAAACAGAGGGGAGTAGGGTATTTTGCGAAGAAAATACTTAAAAGATGCAAACTTTATTCAGAACATTAAGAAGAATAAGAAGGAAGCTTACAAAGGGAGAGAGGGCACACTTCAAGCACACTCCTAACTGAAGGCAGCTCTCGTCGATACCTTCTTACACCGCTAACTCTCCTTATATAGACATAGGGGAGAGATCACACTACACTGGCTCAATAATTGAGCCCACTCAATTATTTAGCTCACTCCATTATTTAGTCCACTTGCTATGGCAGAGGTAACAACCGCCTAGACAGGTGGCTGGCATCGCATTGTTTTCAACTTACTTTAGTTGGTGGACACAATACTCACTCAATCATAACTATTGCTCAACAGTAGCAATGATAGTGATTCTTCAGGAAAGAATCTGACCCTTCGGAAAAGTGATAACTATTGCTCAACAGTAGCAATGATAGTGATTCTTTAGGAAAGAATCTGACCCTTCAGAAATGGAATAGTTATTCGTCCTGCATCTCATCTAAGAGATCAGCATCTTGGTTTAGAGGAATAAGCATACGTCCATAATCCTTATATGCTTTTACCAAGGCTTCTCCCTTGACGTGTTTGAAATGCTCAAATTGTCCAGGATCTGTGCAGAAGTGGGAGATGAAAGGGACGAAGAAAATATCCTGTTCATCTTCAACATAAACCTTTAAGGTTTTTTCTTCTAAGATAAGATAAGACTGAGAGAAAGTAAGAGGTTCTTCAGTCATACAATAATTCCTCCATAGGCGCACTTGTTTCTCTAAAGGAATTTTACATGTCCTGTGAATATCTTCTTCAAAAGAGGAATTCCAAAAATCCGGCATAAATTCACGCTGAATTTTTAGCAGGACTTGATGTTTTGCGTCACAAGGATAACCAAGAAACCAAGGAGGACAAGAACTAATATTCATATCAAGGTATCCTGAGAACTGATGTACCTTATAAAGATGATTAAGGCAATATCTTAGTTTCCAAGGGAAAGCAGAGAGCTTTCCTAGGTGCATCTGAAGGACTACCAATCTGTCTAAGAGGCCATAGGAAAATAAATCTTCCGGGGTGATAGAAACATCCATGACTTGGCAATCTTGCCAATTAGCCAGATCAATAGAGGCTTTTATGATGGTAAAGCCCTGATGGCAATAACAGTGAGGTTCATTAGGATGAACCTTCTCTATTTGTAGTGTAATCATTGTTAAATGAAGTCCACGAGGTTTAGTGACTTCATTTAGTGCCATTTTCTTCAGATAAGAAATAATCTTTAGAAACTTTTGATGCCGAGAAGCTTTCACTAGTTCATATACTTCTTGTTTAGCAGGATATATTACTGGTGGAATCTTGGATCGAGATAAGGTCCACTGAGAATTAAGCTCTTTTTCCCAAGTGTCTGATAAAAGCTGTACTTTTTCTTTAAGCTTTTGTTTCTTATCAACTAGTAGTTGCTCTTTTTGTTGTAACAGCTCTTTTTCTAAGTGTGAAATTTTGAATTCTTTAGCAATATAAGCTTCAAGTGTTTGTGGTTCCAACTTTTGTTGAGCTGGTGGTACTATTGCTGGAAGAGTTTTCATATAGCGTAATGCTTGTAAGTGTCCAGCAAGTGTATTCATGGCGGTCAGAAAGCCAGCGCCATGATGATCTTTCCATAACAAGTCTAAGATCATGTGATCATGACCTGTTAAAGCTGTATAATGCTTTGGAGTTTGAAATAAATATATCTGCTCCTTTGGTGGTTCTTCCTTGAGAACCTGTGCATACGAAGATTTTTCTTCTGTTGCAGTATCTAGGACCATTGGGTGTGGCCCTTTTCCTTTCCCCTTTCCTACTTGTTTCTTAGAGATAGAAGAGGATGCCATTTCCTGCACAACTAGATTAGTTGTCATTCTGGTCTTTGTAAAAGACGTGATAATATGTTAGAAATAACATTATTTTGTCCTTTGATATGCTCAAAGGTGATGCAATAGGCATTGTTAATGCAATGATCACTAAAAAAAAGCCATCTCATCGGAATAATCAAAATTCACAATGCAAAAACGTTATAGTGCTGTGATAATAACAAATTAACAATACTGCCTTATGATGACATAAAAGGTTTGAATCTTTAACTATTAATTGGTTTCTCTTCATATGGATCTGCAAACGAAAATATTGTTTTTCATTGTGTTATATTATGATCGTTCCCTAACATCTATATGACTACCTAATGTTTTTGTCCCAAGATAAACTTTGAATTTAAATATACTAAAATTAGGTAAGAGTCTAGGAGACATTTGTGGACAATGGCAATATTCGTATTTTCAAACATGACTAATTGAGAAGGCAATTGATACACTTCAATGTTTTTTCCGCTTTAAGAACATAATATTGATGCTAGAGTACACTTAATAGAATTGATGTTTATCTAGTTGTTAATACACATCTTTGTTTGCTTCAAAGAAATGTTTGGTTCTTTCTTGGTGTTGACATGTAAGTTCTTTTTTTTTTGGGAAATTTGAAGAATTCTTTTTATTCTTATCTCTGCCACTTGATGTGTTAGAAATTTTACAATTTTATTTTCTAGAAATTTTCATGCATGTAATTCATTAATACATGCATGTGCTTCCATGTTTTTGAAATTAGTGTGTGCTTGCATGGATTAGTTGACATTTTAAAAATTTTTGTAGAAATTTTTATGCATGAATGCCATTATACATGCACACATTTTGATATATTTTGTACAAGTATATATATGTATTGTAATTACCACATGTATTGATTGTTTAACAATTATTGTTTTACTTAAAAAAGACAAACTTTTAACATTATATTTAAAGTTAGACTGTGTAAGTTAAATTCAAAAGAATTAACTTACACCAACTAATGTTAATTATTATTTTCTTATAGACTTATTCGTGCCTATGAATTTATTCATTCTTTTAGTTAATATTTTACACTGTGTAACTTAATATTAACATATTAGTTTTAATTTGAAAGTTAAGAAATTTTTGCAAGTCACTTGTGAGATGGTAATTAATTAATATTCTTATGTGCAGAGTACTCAACCACTTGTTCAAATTTTTGATATGAAATTTTCTATGAATAACACAAATAGATTTTTTAAAGAAATTAATTTTGAAATTTTGGTTTAGTTATTCAGCCTCACCAATTTAGGTCATTTGAAAAGTTATGATACCTTGTGTTTGAATACAACTAAAGTCATGATAATTTTAATTTCAAATGCGTTCTTTTACATATTATAACATGTCAGTTGGTATCCAATAGTGTAAGTTTAGACCATAGTAATGACTATATTTCATGTTAAAATTGAGTTAAAGTTTTTCAATAAAAAAACAAATCTTCCTAGAGTGTGGGTTTTTAGCTAGTTAAGTAATAATATATATGCACATTGTTTACGTTCAATGAGTAAATACCATAAATTTGTATTTTAAAAGCCATCTTATTTTGTGGAGTGCAGATGACTAGACTTTTGGACATCTTGGAGGATTATTTGCTCTATCGGGGTTACCAATATTGTCGGATTGATGGGAACACTGGGGGTGAAGAACGGGATGCTTCAATTGAAGCTTTCAATCGACCTGGAAGTGAAAAATTCATTTTCTTGCTTTCTACAAGAGCAGGTGGGCTGGGTATTAACCTTGCCACTGCAGATGTTGTCATTCTTTATGACAGTGACTGGTACTCTTTAATATATACTGTGTTCACTAATTTTTTATTTTTAATCAATTATTTATACCATTTTGATTGCATCGTGTAGGAATCCACAAGTTGATTTACAAGCCCAAGATCGTGCCCATAGAATTGGTCAAAAGAAAGAAGTTCAAGTGTTCCGTTTCTGTACAGAGGTTCAATCCCGTCTATGGTCTCAGTAAACGTTTGCATTTTGAAGATATTTCTTGAAAGTGTTTTTACATCTTTCTGAAATTGCAGTACACTATTGAAGAAAAAGTTATAGAAAGAGCATACAAAAAACTCGCACTTGATGCTTTGGTAATTCGACAAGGCAGATTAGCTGAGCAGAAAAGTATGTATTTTCCTCTTGAAGTTCAATGTCATCTGTTAAAACAATTTATCCTTTTGAGTTTGTTCCTGTATTTTTATAATTCTATAAACTTCCTTGATGTAGATGTTAACAAGGATGAACTTGTACAAATGGTAAGATTTGGTGCTGAAATGGTATTCAGTTCCAAGTACAGCACAATAACTGACGAGGACATAGATCGTATCATTGCAAAAGGAGAAGAGGCTACAGCAGAGCTTGATGTTAAGATGAAAAAGTTCACAGAGGATGCCATTAAGTTTAAAATGGATGACAGTATGTTGATTTGTTTAAAAAAATGCCGTACTTTATTGAGGTCTGTGGTTTTTATAGTGAGAATTATGTCCTTTGCAGCTGCAGACTTGCATGATTTTGATGATGAAAAGGTAAGCCTATAATTGTAAGCAGCATAATTGCATTTATTCACTGTGGCTTTTAGGCAGGTTCTTTTTTTTCACACTGCTTGTTTCTGATGTGAACTTATTTCAAATTGGTTTGATGTTGAACTTTTTCTTGTTTGTATGGTCATTGTTGCTTTTCTATATAAATTTGGCCTTTTCGTTGGTGAAGGAGGATAACAAGGTTGATTTTAAGAAGCTTGTTACTGAGAATTGGGTTGAGCCATCAAGGAGGGAAAGGAAACGCAAGTAAGATGAATAATATTGACTGCAAATTGGTCATGTCACTGCACTGTACCTAATTTACTTTTTTTTCTATTTATTTCTTAGTTATTCAGATGCTGATTATTTCAAACAAACACTACGCCAAGGTGGTCCTGCAAAATCAAAAGAACCACGGATTCCTCGTATGCCACAATTGTAAGTTGATCATTTCTTCTCAGACACTTCCTTTGTGTTTTGGCTCTGCTTACTAAACTACTGTATGCGTTTTCACATCTCAGGCACGATTTTCAGTTCTTCAACACACAGAGACTAAGCGAATTTTGGCTCTGCTTACTAAACTACTGTATGCGTTTTCACATCTCAGGCACGATTTTCAGTTCTTCAACACACAGAGACTAAGCGAATTGTACGAGAAAGAAGTTAGACATCTGATGGTATGCTCCATTCATCTCTTTAATATTACTTCCTGCACATGTCTTTTCTTTTTCATGGTTAATTACCATATGAATTGAGCCTATCCAACGTGCTTTGCTGTAATAAGACTAAAAATTTCACAAAACAGTGGAAATTTGAGCCTATTATATTTTAAGCTTACATCTATTTATTTGTTCCTCCTTCCGTATCATCCATTGAGCCTAAAATTACTAAAAATGCCATTAATAGGTCAACAGACGCAGGTAATTTTATTATTTGATCCTTGTCTGATTTCAGCAAGCTCATCAAAAGAATGCGCTAAAAGATACAATTGGTGATGAAGACGAACCTGAAGGTATCATATCACTTTTAATTTGTCATTTATGGTTGAACGATGAGTAAAAATAGTTTGTGGTCAAACCAGACTTGGGGGAGCCATTGACTTCTGAGGAACAGGAAGAGAAAGAGCAATTGTTGGAAGAGGTGAGTTCGTATAGATTTAATTATCAAAAACATAGAAAGGGGGAGCCATTGACTTCATACGCTCAGGATGTTATAACCTCGAAACTCTTTCATGCTCTAACGTGTTTACACATTCATGGCTGCACCTTACCTATGCCTTTAGGGCATAAAAAGTCATTGTCTATCTATTCCTGTACTCGAGTGGATTATTTGCAAAGGTATGCCGCGTATCATTTGCTAATATAAGAGATGTATATTATCACTATTCTCGAATGGTGGACCGTGGATATAGAAAAAGAACAACGTTTCTCAATCCTTGTTCTGATTAGCCTTTTGATTTGGTTATCTAACGTTCACAATGCCAGTGATATCAGATGAATGTATTGGACGATTATGTATATCTACAAGGAATAGAACGATAAGGCTAGTTATGTTTGTGAAGAGGAATGTATCTTACCTTGTTCTTCAAATGTTTGTGAAGAGGAATGTTTGTGAAGAGGAATAGAACGATAACGTTCACAATCCTTGTTCTTCAAATGTATCTTACCTTGACTTAAGCAAACTTGGCATTATTTTAAAATGATTGTAGTTTTTAATATAGTAAATGTCTAAACAACGATTAGTTAGTCTAAATGGAAGGCATAGGAGTGCCCAAATTTAACTACAAAATAACGCCTATTATTTTTCCACTTTATCGTGTTTCGTGTTTCGATCTCAATGAACCATAATCTCTTTGAAAACAAAGAGTTTTCAATGCTTTAGCTTAAAAGAGCTTTTTGTACTGTATTTTTAGTTATTATTTATACAATTAAATGTCTCAAAGCTACTTTTGAAGCCATTCTTTAATTACCTCTTTTCATAAAACGATCATTGCTTCCCTTGATTATTTATATATATTTTTTACTTTTATCATTATATAATTACCTAATTAGTGATATTCTTAAGTATTCTTCTCTAACTTATTATGGATTTTCAAGATGTTCTCAATCATTATTTGATAAGCTACTAAGCCGTTTGGGAATACATAAAGAAGCATCCAAGGTTATAAACGAGGGAGAATCATGATAAAGTGTTTACAATAGAATTATTTATATTTGGATATAAAAGAAAAGTCAACTCGCGTGGAAAACATAGTAAGAACTAATATAGTAATATAGTGGACTTATGGCATTTGTAAATCTTATTTATGCCTATCTTATCACACAATTTAATTCTATGATAAAGAAAACAAGTGTACCCACATTCATCAATCCGCAAGCCTTCAAATGGTAAAAAAATTTTCAGGGCAGCCCTAACGATCGCAATAAGGTATCTCAATCTGTCGTGCACGAATCTCAAAGCGCTCCTATATACGATAACATATGATTTATATGATAATGATATTTTATGATAACTCATTTGTGTTGTACGATATAAGTGTGATACAAAAATGTGTATATATTATACCATAATATTGTATAACATATTTCTATTATAGTATAATATGTCCAGGTAAAATATTGTATAATACATATGTATTATATAATACTAATTAATTATTGTATGATACTGATATCGTATAAATTATACATTATTGTATAACAGGGACGCTTTGAGATCTATGTGAGGCAGATGAGAATACCTACTGCGATCCCTACCTCGAAAATTTTTTCCTTTGAATGCATTGTAGCTTCTGGCACAACTGCAAATGTTGACTACAACTAATACACTTTTCAGTAGTCAAAAATACAAAACACAGTAGCTTAAAAATCTCAATCTTTTCGTGATAATGGGTGTGTTTGGCGTAGCTTTTTAGCTGCTTTTGCTCGTAGCAAAAGCAGATTTTTAGAAGCTTGAATATTTGGTTGTCAACTTCTGGGTTTGGAACCTAGAAGCAGCTGCTACCTTGAGAAACCATTGCCCTTTTGCTTATGGCTAGCCAAAGCAGATAGTTGGTCAAAAAGCTAATTTTACCATATATTTTAAAACTTTTCCAACCAAGCTCCTTTTCAACCAACACTTTTTTAATTAGCAAAAGTTAAAAGTTTCAGCTATGCCAAACGGATCCAATAGCTTTCAAAACCAAGGCAATGAGTAAATATTACATTTTTTTCACTATAGGATCGTACATATGAAATTATCATAAAAAATAATCTAAACACTCACCTCTCTCTTAGACAACACATTAAACTTTGCTACAAAGTCTAGTGTATTGTATCGCTTGCACGATTATTTGTTGTTTTAATGAAGACAATAATGTTCATAATGTATTGTGATAAAGTAGTTGGATAAAGTCTCTTTGGTTACCCACATCCAAATTTGTTAAAGCACAATAGTTTAAAAAGAACTATTTACAAGTCCTATAGCTATTCACATAGTAGAATCACAATATTTTTATGTGTTTGCAATTATGCCTCGATCACTCAAATAGTTAACTTAGGTTTGCTTGCCTAACTTTTGAATGCTCCCAAAAATCATCATTTTGCTTGGGGTCCATCCCAAAAATGACGTGTGTTTCACTCAATTCATCAACCATTCAATCAACTCTATAAGAGTTCATACTCTTGACCTATCACTAAAGCACAAGTTACAATTCTCAATCATTCTACTTAGATCACTCAAACATGAGTGACATATTTTCTCATGTCACACACTATTTAGATCACCAAGAAAAGGAGGGATGACACCCTTCCCTATGTCACTTAGCTAGATTCATTGTCATAAACTTGACTTACATCATGCCATTGCTATAAATTTCTATATCATCCAATTTACTTTAGTGAATTGCACTAATGAACAAACTTTATGCAGTATTCATCCAACTAGTCCCAAGCACTTGATGATTAAGGATTGCTTGCTTCCCTCTACTCTACTCTAGTTATTCATCCTCTTAATGGAATAATTTAAAAAACCTAACATAAAAGAGAAGAGATTTTTGGATATTTGAGCAATTTTATCCTCTACACAACCACTCAAACTTAGCTATGACATGAAAGAGTGCATGAGACCATGATATTAAGTAGTTTTTGATAAAATTGATTTCTAAACTTATGGTGTCGACTTAAGTATTATTTGACTACAAACCTAGAACTATGAGGTCTATGATTATGATCATCATGCTTGCAAATCCTCTTTCTAGCTTTCATTAGACTGACTCAAGCTTCACTCAAACTCTAATGTACCTTGTCATTCAAGATTAGCAGATAATAGTCCAACACCAAGGACTCTTTCTGGTGGATGATTTTGTTTAAGTTATAGCAAAATTGAGCACTTTCTAATAGAGATAATTTAGTAACTTGTTAGTAGGTTAGTATTGGAGGCATTCTTCTAACAAGGATCGTTACAATCTATTTCTTATCAATCTATGAATGCTTTGCCTATAAAAAAAATTAAATTCAAACCTAAAATCTTAAATAGTGAAGTCTCTGAAACAAGATCATGACCTCTTATAATGGTTATTAGAGATCAAATTAATTCACCACAATCTGTTAGAGGTGCTCAATAACAATTTGAGCTAGACATGATTCAGGTGTTACTATGAAGATCACATATGGAGAATCAATCAGCTACAAAAGCACCAAAGTCTATGCTTCCATCTTTGGCATCCTACTAATAAAGTCCGTGGGAACAGGCAAACATGGCTTCTTTATATAAGGCAAAGAGTTACGACAAGCTCATTTTTTTATTCAATCTTGTTAGATTGACACACAAGATAACTCTACCCATAAATGACCACAGTTGACTGCATCTTAGCTACAAAAAAGATCTCATCAAAAGTGCTATCTTCCACTTCTACCCAACGTGCCTTGCCTTCTATGGGTTATACATCTTGTCTAGAATTTCCCTGGAGGGATGTATAGTTACTCATTATTGACCACAAGCAACCCTTCATTATTCATGTGAAATTTGTGCATAAGTCTCCTTTTACATGTTAACATAAGGTTTTAAATAATGTATAATCCTCGGCACACACCAGCCAGCGAGATTGTGCTGTTCTTGTAGGTTTTGAGGGCTTGTTGGTTGCCGTTGCGTTTGCTGTTGTTCTTGTTCCCATCTGTAGCTTGGTATTCTTTGTTGCAGTTTTAATGGAGTTGTGAAACCAGACTTCTGCATGTTTCCATGCAAGCTTCTTGATCAAGGTGCTGGTGTGCACATTGCCTGTGGCTGTGACCTTCTGGTGCTCAGCAATCAGCATCTATGTTCACATTCTAAGAGGCAAAAATTATGCCTAGAGGTGCATGACATAACAAACCTTAAATGAAAGATAGAATAAAGGAGAAAGGACCAAAAGACAGGTCACCCAAGGCGACCATGCACATCACGTTGATTTATTTGACATAAATTCTTTCAAATAGCACAATGCCACAAAATACAACTAAACCCATCACTGACGTAAGAAAATAATGAACAAGCTGATTTGAAATTCTTGCATTTTGAATACATGTCTATAAGTGCATTTTGCACCATGAGATCTTCCCCATCACCGTCATCATCATTCCACATAAGAAGACATTTTTTAGGACCATAGGCATGAATTTCCATTCCCTGAGAAGTAGCTCCAATAGAAGCACAAGCTGAGAGGAGAGAAATAATAGTAACAGCATTAGGTTCTGAACTAGATTGTTGCATCTGGTGAAAGACTCTGAGGGCCTCATGTCCATGTCCCCTCTGAGCATACCCTGAAATTACAGCACTCCATGTCACGACATTCAATGGTATGTTCTCCTCCTCCATTATCTCAAAAAGTTCTAAGGCAAGGTTAAAGTCACCATTCTGTGAATATCCAGTGACCACTGCATTCCAAGAAACCACATCTTTCACATCCATACCATTGAAAACCTTGAAAGCATCACCCATCATCCCACATTTGGCATACACGTCTATTAAAGCATTACCCACAAAGATATCCCAGAAAAGGCCATTTCTTATAGCATATCCATGTATTTCTCTAGCCTGAGGGAATGCAGAAAGGGATGCACATGCAGGAAGGATGTTAACAAGGCTTATGATATCTGACCTCCTTTGACTAGCCATGTTGTAAGCTTTCTGAGCCATCTTAGAAAACAGCACTAGAGCAAGTTGCGCATTATCACTTTTCACATGTGCCGCTATCACTGAATTCCAAGATATTACATCATCTATTCCCCTAGAAATAATTTCATCAAACACATGGTCAGCATCCTCTATAGCACCACAACGGGCATACATGGCTACCAAGGCATTGCAAACAAAGACATTTGACTCAAAACCATTGCTGCAAACAATTGCATGGAGGACAATCCCTTGTCGGTAGGAAGGTAGCTCCCCACATGCCTTGAGAGCAAATGGGAAAGTGAAATGATCTGGCCTAGTTCCAACTTTCTGCATTCGTCGACAAAGCGAGAGAGCACTATCAAGGTGGCCTTCCTTGACATATTGCCTAATGAGCAAGTTCCACCAAAGTACAGGTGATGGTGAAAGGCGCTCCAATAAGGAGAGGGCATCAAGCAGAGCACCACAAGCAAGGTATGCATCTACAATATTTATTCCCAACGTTGCTAAAGATAATGAAGTGATAATAGGAGTGCTTAAAGGAGAGGAAAGGAGACCAAAGCTAATGATTTTCTGGTGGATTTGTTTGGCAGTCAACGCTATCTTGCATTCCTTCAAGAGAGAAGAAAAATGAGATGATGTTGAGGTTGTAGAGTAGGTCAATGTCGAGATGAGTGGGACTCTACTCCTTGAAGATGCCCTAAGCAAGCTGAGAAACATAACAACACCATAAACTCAATATGCTACCTTATCAACTCAAATAGCGATCATTAGCTCACTGCAGAATGCCAAGGAAAGACATGGAAATTAATTTAAGAGAACTGGTAATTCATCGATACAAAATTTCACGGCACAAAGAAACAAGTTATTGAAATATGCAATAAAAAAAAATAAAAAAACTCAGCCTTTTGTATACTTTCTTGCTGCGAAATGAGAGTTTAGCATATTACATATAGTTGCTACTCATGTTAATTTGAGAATCCAACCAACAAGAATAAAAGCATTACCTGGAATCTCAAACTACAAATGAGATTCCAAATCGTGTCATAAACAGACAATATTGTCAATGCATCGAGCTCCCTAAAAAAATATATAAACAAGGACACAATTAGAAATTGACAAAAAAAAGACTAGCCTTTTGATTACTTCATGAGGAAACCGCGGCAGTGCTGCTGAAGAGGGCGGGAGCACTAGCGACATGGGTTGAGATGGAGTGGATGAAGAGTAAGCAATGGAATAAAAAGTTAAGGGGAAGAAAACGGAGGCACAGTGAGAGGATTCAGTCATAAAAAATAGAGCTATGGGGTTGTTGCTTCGTGCGGAGAAGAGGCCTCCGCGCCGATAGTGTTTTGTGTCTATTGATGGAAACGAAAGTTGGGTTTTGAGTGTCATCAGGGAACTTCCAGTTAGCTACAAAAGCAGCTCTTTTCTTTGTGGTAGCCTAATAGTTGTGGGCTCGCACTAGGCTTACTGGACCAACTGGAGTTTAGTGTGCTCTATTGATTAATCACTCTTATTAGTACACTCAACAAAATAAAATATGGTTACTCGTATGATCTATTGATTTATGTCCATAATATCCCCACAGGGAGATTAATTCTTATGCGCAGCAAGACAAATAAAAGAAAAAGTTACTAAATCCTGTAACAATCAACAAAGAGAGAAGAAAAAATTTCTTAACTCAGTTAAAACATAACAAACTCAACTGGACCTTAAAAAAAGGAAAAAAGAATAAGAAAAAAAGTTCAAGTAGAAGATCGAAAGAAGTCATCAAACTCTATAAAATCACCCAAAAAAATAAATAATAAAAAGGGAAGGTTAGCAGAAGAATAAGTTTAATAGCTTTTATCTTCCTAATGTTGTAAAGATAGTAGAATCAATTCAAAAAATATGTAGTTTATGACATTATTTTACATAGAAATAAAAAAGAGCTTTTGTGTGGAGCTCACAACTAGACTCAGTCATAGCAGCTAGCAAACAAAAGAAGGATTTGTTGTGAGTCTATGTACCAATGCAGACATTACCTTAAACAAAGCTCGCAAATAGACTCGACCACAGCGAACAACCGTCGATCTTCAACCTTTGCCGGCAACTCAATGAGCGTCCGTCAGTGTGACGCTACAAAGAAGATGCATCAATGTGAACCCTAGTTGACCTCCCACTCGATTTAAAGTAAAATCCGAATCCAGTTTCGCCATGAGGCTCAAGCGCTCAACTTGTTGTCAAACCTAGATTCAAAAATCTGGTACAACAATTAGCATTATAAATCGAGTGGAATATGCCAGAGAATTAGGGCCAAGAATAACTGTTTAGGGCTAGGCTGCTTTAGGCTAATTTATGTGGAGTCGGGCCGACACTAATTAAAATTAGACTCATATCTCCATACCTAATTAAATTTAGGATGGATTGAATATTTTTTGGGATCGCACCGGGCCAGAGTGCAATTTCGGTGGTAGCCATAATACCCATAACCACATTCGGATCCGGGTTTAAATTGAAGTCAGCGTAGATTGAGTATGATTTCCTGTGCTAGTCAAGATCGGATCAATCTAGATTCAATGCTTCTGTATTCGTTGTTTCGCATTTGGCCAAGAGAAACTTGGTACTGAGGGATTTGGTAGCAATAAAAATGGCCGCAATAAGGGTTTTGACCGTAACAGTTTGAGGATACAAACTTAGGTTCGATCTTCCCCGATCTCTCTCCACCCCGACGTTAACTCAGCAGCGGAGCCACGCAGAGGGGAGTGGGGGTTACTTCTTCAAATTATTTAAATTTATATACATATGTATAATATTATATATATATATAATAATAATAATAATAATAATAATAATAATTTACCTCCTCTAAAATTTTAATCTTATTAATATTATCCTCACATGCCTATTGCCCTCATGTACTTTGGGTCTTGGATCGGGCAACAGAATGGAGTGGCATAGCGACAGAATCAATCCGGCCCAATATAATCCCACACCCCCATTGTAGAGCTTCGCAATAGAAATTTTCACCCAATAGAACTTTGAAATCGAAACTTGAGTTTGCATCCTTAACATTGTTGTGGCCAAAACCCTTATTGCCGCCATTTTTGTCACCACCAAATCCCTCGTAGCAAGCTTCTCTTGGCTAAAGGTGAAACAAAGAAAATGAATTCAGAAGCCTCGACCCAATCCAGACTAGCGTAGGAAATCATACCCGATCTGAGCCAAATTCAAACCAAACCCGGATCCAAATGTGGTTATGGGCCCTGTGGCTATTACTCTGGCCCAGCTTGATCCCAAAAAATATTCAATCCATCCTAAATTTAATTGGGTATGGAGAGCCAGAGTCTGATTTTAATTAGTGTCACCCTAATTCCACATAAATTAGCCCAAAGTAGCCCAGCCCATTAAACAGTTATTCTTGGTCCTAATTCTTTAGCATATTCTACTCAATTTATATTGCTGATTATTGCACCAGATTTTTGGATTTGGGTCTAACAACAAACTGAGCGCCTGATCCTCATGGCGAAATTGGATTCAGATTTTACTTTAAATCGAGTGGGAGGTCAACTAGGGTTCCCATTAATGCATCTTCTCCGCAGCATCACACTAAGAGACATTCACATGTTCTCGGCGAAGGTTGAAGACCAATGGTTGTTCTCTGTGGTCGAGTAGGTTTGTGAGCTTCGTTTAAGGTAATGCCCTTGCTTTTGTACATAGAAGACTCACAGCAAAGCCCTGAAGTCTTTTTCTTTTTCTCTTTCTTTATTTGCTAACTACTATGACTAAGTCTAGTTGTGAGCTCCAGTCAAAGCAGCACAAAAGTTATTTTTTATGTCAAAGACAAAAGTTCTTTTTTATGCCTATGTAAAAGGTGTGGGGAGAAAACTTTTAATACCAAATCCAACATCACTTAAATAATATTTCCCTATGATAATGTAATAATACAAATAAGTACTTATATTTTCCCACCAAAACTTTGTAACAACTGAAGTATAAAAATTTACCTTCAGGAATTTTTAAATTATCAGTTCTAGTGAGGGCATCTTTTAATATTCGTAAGTTGGAAGCTGACCCTTTCTACTCACGAGGACATAAAGTAAATTTCATATCAAATATATATGCAACCAAAATATTTGTCGTTGGCCAGTCCTTTCTCCCCTATATCTAGGGGCATCCTTAGAAGACACTTGTATACGAACATGTGTCCCGTCAACGGCCCCTAAACTGTCCTGCAGTTTTATACAATTGATTTAACCTATGGAAAAGTGTTGTTCATACTAATGTTCGTTTAAAATAACATACCTTGAAATGGGGATAGAATCTGTTCGTATTACGTATCTGAGGAGGATCTATTGGACCATCGGGTTGCTTAATAAATTGATCATATAAGCTAATAATAGCTCTCAATACCTTATGAAAATGACAACTAATACTTCTAGTAGTACGATGAAAGAAGAAGCAAAGTTCTCGATTTTTTACATTATATATAGCAAGATATAAGAACTTTGCGACCTTTTCCTCAACACTAGAATTTTTTGTCTTTCACTAGATTTTGGCCTCGTAGCTTCTCGCATAGATGAAAGAAGGCATCCTTACTCATTCTCAAAATATTATGACAAAATTGATCCAAACTAGTTAATTTTTTTAATAGTTCCAATCACATGTTATCCTTGTCTTCCATACTCTCTGCTAATGGTTTATCAACATATGATAAGTTTAGCGCCAAAAGTTATTGCAATCATGCAACACAAACTATAGCTACAGATGCTATTTGCAAAAGCCTAAGATGATGGTTCCGCATTTGCATAAATCTCTTATCTTTGTTACTTGTTCGAGCCATAAAATAAAACCTATAAATGAAATATTATAATAAATACATCAACAAATCAATGAATTAACATGTGAGTGGAAATATTGTAATACCAATCAACACCCATCAATGATACTATCTCATTAATATAAAGAGAAAGAGACAACATAGAGAAAAAGACAGTAGTAAATAAGCTAGCGTTATCACTATCAATAATGGTATAAGACATGAAGGCATGAGAGCATAACAAGTCCATGACTTGTATCACTCTCTACATAACAAGCCAAGAAGGCATTATCATTATCACTATCAACAACAGTGTTAAAAAAACTGGATACCGGAACCGTTCCGGTATGGCGCCGGACCGGTACGATACCGGTACCGTGTGTGCCTAACGGAATCGGATGAAGCATGGAGCGGACAAAGCAGGCGAGCTTGGCGGACGAAGCAGGTGGTGCTGGAAGCTTCGATCTAATATATTCAAACATAGCAATGTAATGTGATTATTGATTACTGATTACCTACTAAAATTGTAATGTGATTATTGATTACTGTTGTATATAGATATATCATTACATATTATTGGTAACTAGTCTTTCTCCCCATTTTCTGATGTAGTGATGGCATGCAGGTTCTACAAAGTGAGCCCATGTGTTGAAGGTAAAAGTCAGCACCAGAGATATGTCATCTTTTGAGTCCATTGCTACAAGCATCTTCAGGTCCAGCTAGCATTCAGGTATTTGATGTGTGTAACAGTTTGTTTTTCATAATGGACGCATGTTCTGTGCTCAAATATTTGTTTTTCAGTTGTGAAAATGTAATGTCAATATATGTTCCAGCAATGTACGAAGGAACTCCAATATGTAGATCAAGAACCAGTATCAGAACTAATTGATCATGCTCTTAAAAGATCTCAAGGAAAACACCATACCTAGCCTTGATGATGCACACTCTTAGTTTGGCATCAATCAAGATCTTCTGATGGAAAGTATTGCCCTTGAAAAAGAAAGATCAAAGGCTCAACATAGATCAAAAACAGAAATTGTAGGCGATATACATTGGAGAAGTTGAACAGTTTGGGTTTGTCAACGGGCTTCCTATCCCCTCACATCCAAGTAAATTAGGTTTGCTGTTAAGGAATAATTACACTACTGCAAATCAATGTTGGCAAACAAGATGGAAATCAGCTGGCAAATCCAGAAACAAATTATAAACAAGAAGAACAAAGGACTAGGCACCAACGAAGATGAAAATCAGCCGGCAAATCCAGAAACAAAAGCTTACAAACAAGAAGGACAAAGGACTTATCTGGAGGCGAGCACGTGAGCACCAGAGGTCGGAGCGGCAGCGTTGGAAAGGGCCAGGCGACCACACGAGCTCGTGGAGTTCTTCCTCCTCGTCCTAAGGCTCTGTCCGCCAGAATTGGATAGGGCCACTCCACGCGGTCGAAGCGGCAGCGTTCGAGAGGGTCAGGCGCCGCTAAAGCTGCTGGGTTGTTGGATAGTAATAGAAGGGGGAAGTGGGAGCGTAGGCGGAGGAGAGCTTCGCTAGGGCACGCAAAAGGAAAGGGAAAGCCCAAAGGCCAAATGGCCCAAGAAGGTGGTTTCGTTTAGCAAGTTTGGCTGGATTTTGAAAACAGAGCGAAGTCCGGAGATGGATCGGGTACTACCTGAGTTCGATAGATAAATTCTGGATTCCGGTCATATCACTGAACCCAACAATCTCTATTGGGTTTCTCCTTTACTTGCATGCAAATCAGTGGGGTCAAAAAGTATTACGTTAAGGCTGTGTGTAACGGGAGAGATGGAAAATTGAAAAGAAGGAAAAGTAAAATTGAAAAGAAAAAAAAAAGTAAGAAAATTTTTTGGTGGTTCCCTGGTATTATTGGCCAAATCTGTAGTGCAATTGGGAAGCCCCTTTGCATGGACCAAGCAACTGCATCTAAAGCTCGGATTGGATTTGCTCGAGCGTGTATTGAAATAGACGCATCAAAGAAGCTACCTAAAAGGCTGTCTGTTTCCCTTAACGAGGAATCGCATGTCCTTCTTGATTTTGAGTATGAGTGCACTCCACCTAGGTGTGACAAATGCAAGATTTTTGGTCACGATACAAAAAAATGCTCTCCAGTCAATACAAAACCTTCAATGACTTGGGCGCCGAAGCCTCTTTCCACTCAACCATCCAATTCCTCTCATCTGAAAAACCAGGCAGAGAATGCGGTGTCTGCTCTGACTGAGGATCCTCCGGCTGGGAATCCTCCAATGCAGACTGATATTCCAAGTTCTTATTCTCAATCAGGGGAATGTCCAAATGGTAACATGGTTTGTCCAGGAGATCATGCTAGCAAGCCTCCATGTCTAAATCCCTGTGAAGGTCCTGGAATGGAGACGCCATTAAACCATTTAGATGACATGAACGAACAAGGTATCACACACATAGATCGAACCAATGCCCCGGAACCATTTAGGGCTGTGATTTCATATTCTATGAAGAAGAAACTTAAAAGGCTGGCAAAGAAAAAAAGGCAAAATGACTGTGGTGGATGAAAGCTTCGTTAGCCCTGATTGTGTTGTTAGCTCATCAAAGGATCCTAAGAGCACTGATCCTATACCCTTGGTGTTCTCATGAATTAGAATGTTGAAGCTATTCTTTGCTGGAATGTTAGAGGATTTAATGCTACACGAAAACATCATGTCCTGCTAACCTTCCTAAAGCAATACAGGATCAAAATAGTTTGCTTATTGGAAACTAGAGTTAAGGAGCAACTATCAAACAAGATTATTCAATCTGTTTTCCCAGGATGGGACTTCTTCTGTAACTACAATGTTGGATCAGGTGGCCGCACCTGGTGGCTTTGGGACCCTTCTTTTTATCGAGTGTCAGTGCTAGCGTCTCTAGACCAGGTGATATATGGAACTATCCACTCGGTCGATGGCTCTTTTCTCTTCAATATGCTTATTGTCTATGGACTTTATTCTGAAATGGAACGCCGCAAGATATGGAACTACGGTTCATTTCTGGAGATCCTTACCTTGTGGTTGGTGACTTCAATATGGTCTTTAATTGTAATGAAAAACTTGGTGGGCTTTCCCCTAGAATATCTGAAATGCAGAACAACCAGCAGTCCTCTTCTTCGTTGGGTCTGAGTGATATTAAATGGAGGGGAGCTTTTTACACTTGGTCAAACTCTAAACAAGGAACAAATCAGATTTGGTGCAAATTAGATAGGGTGTTGGAAAACAAGGGCTGGATTGATAAGTATCACAAAGCTAAGACCTTTTTCCTACAACCAAATTTCTCTGATCATTCCCCTGCACTTATATTATTTGGTACGGATACCAAACCTAAAGGAAATAGATTTCGCTTCTTCAATTATTGGTCTTCCAATGAGGAAATGCATAAAGTTGTTGCTGAAGCTTGGACTCGTAATGATATTCAAGGCTCCCCAATGTACATTCTAGTCCAAAAACTCAAGCAAACAAAAATTGCACTCCAGAGCTGGGCTAAAATGGTAAAAAAAAAGAAAGAAACTCCAAGTGGAGGTCAATTTCTCTTGAACTGGAGGAAGTGCAATAGAAGCTCCAGACCTCACCAACAAACGAAGGTTTGCATGATAAGGAAAGAGAAATTAAAACAGCCCTTGCTAAGATCTGGGAGGATGAAGAGTCGGCTCTTAAACAGAAGTCTAGAGACCAACATATTTCTCTTGGTGATTCAAATACTTCTTATTTTTATAACCTCGTGAAAGCTAGACAATACAAAAACTCTATCCACTCTATTACGAACTCTCAAGGAGTCATTGTTTATGGAGATGAGGTGTATAAGGAAGCAGTGACTTTCTATGAGTCTCTTTTAGGCCCAAAAATTGAAGATCGAGTTCCCCAAAGAATACCTGTGGCACAGTCTTTGTCAAACACAGCTTTTGATGTTCTCAATGCCCATATAACCATACTTGAAATTGAAAAAGTCATTATGTCAGCTAATATCTCTAAAGCTCCAGGAGTAGATGGGTTCAATGCAGGATTCTTTAAGGCCTGCTGGGGTATTGTTAAAAAGGAGGTGATTGCAGCTTTTATGCACTTCTTCAGAAATGGTCATCTTCTAAAACAAGTAAATATTACATCACTATCTCTTATTCCGAAAGTTCCAAATCCTTCCTTTTTTGCGGATTTCATACCTATTTCTGTTTGCAAATTACTTTATCGTTTTATAGCAAAGGTTCTTGCTAATCGTATTAAAACAGTGATTCCGAAAATTGTTGGAGATAATCAACATGCCTTCATTAAGGGGCGTTCAATTCATGAGAACATTATGCTTTGTTATGAACTTACTCATTTGTATCATCTTCGTCGTGGCAATCCTGATATGGCAATCAAAATCGACATCCACAAAGCATATATGCTGGGATTTTATAAACTCTATCCTATGCTCGTATAATTTTCCACAGTGGTTTTCCGATAGAATAATGTCTTGTATTTGATCGCCAACTTTTACCATTAATCTTAATGGATGCGATACTGGTTTTTTTAGAGGAACTAGGGGCTTAAGACAAGGATGCCCAATGGCCCCTTATATTTTCATTCTAGTCATGCAATGCCTATCTGATCTACTACAACAGGAAACAAATATGGGGAACTTGAGCCTTCACCGCAAGTGCAAAGATCAAAATATCACAAATCTTCTCTTTGCCGATGATATTATTATATTCAGTAAAGCAAATGAGCGAAGTGCTCGGACAATTGAAAGAATTCTCAATCAATTTGCATATGAGACGAGGCTTCATATAAATAGTACTAAATCTCTGATTATGTTTTCCACCTCTAATGCGGGTATCCAGACAAGAATTTGCAATATCCTACACATCTCGAAAGGATCGTTGCCTTTTAAATATCTTGGTATTCCTATCTCTAGCAGAAAACCTTCATATACAGACTTCTTGCCACTGTTGGAAGCTCTTTCAAGGAACCTGTTTAGTTGGAAAAGCAGAGTGCTATCTTACGCAGGTCGTACTGAACTTATACAATCGGTATGCTATGGGAAAATTATGTTTTGGTGCAGCGCTTTTCTACTACCGGCAAATGTTATAGCTAAAATCAATTCTATGCTTTCGGGTTTCCTGTGGAATACTAGTCAGGGAAAATGGATTACAAAGGTATCCTGGGATATGGTAACTAGACCAAGGGATATGGGAGGACTAGGGGTGAGGAATATTTCTTATATAAATAATTCCTTCCTATCCAGGCATATTTGGAATATTGCCAACAAGAAAGACTCTCTTTGGGTGAAATGGATACATAGCGCTTTCTTGGAAAAAGACTCAATTTGGTCCCTTCCTATCCCTAAAAGATGTTCATGGTGTCTAAGGAGTGTTCTTAAGATAAGGGCTATGTGCAGAAATATGATTGGCTACCGCATTGCAAATGGGAAGTCAATCAAGATATGGTTGGACCCATGGTATAACTCATTACTTCTTGGCAATGTGGTGGAGGACATTCAGGATGAGTTTCCCCCTATTAGGGAGGCATGCCTCAATGAGATAATCCAGGATGGTGAATGGAAAATACCGATCCCACGATCATCTAGCCTCCTTGAGATCTACAACTCTATCTATACTATTGCTATTGACCCGTCTCAAAATGAGGATGTGGTTTTTTGGAAACCCTCTGCTACTGGGAAATTCACCATTGCCTCGACATATGAAGCCCAACATCTTATGGTTCGGGTTCCCTGGTATGACTTGGTTTGGTTTAAAGGTAGAATCCCAAAGTACTCTTTCATTACGTGGATGTTATGCCTTGGGCGGCTACCAACCATGGATAGACTTTCTAAATGGAAGATTATCTCCAACAACATATGCGCCTATTGTAAAAAAACTACGGAGACTATGCCCCACTTGTTTTTCCAATGTGAAAGTATTTCTAGAGCGTGGCAGGCAATCAAGGAGTTTTGTGGGATCCAAAATGATGGGGACTCATCATGGCTGCAGTTTTCAATCCAACTGAGGGAAACAACAGTCATCCACACTGGGTAATTCATAAATTGCTAATCATAGGTTTCATCTATATGGTATGGAGAGAAAGGAACAATCGGATCTTTAATCAACATTCCAAGGACCAATGGCATCTTATCTTTGACCTTATTGCCTCCCTCAATGCCAAGATTCCCTATCTTATTACAATATCCACGCTCAATGAATCTGCAAATGATTTACTAGCATTTTGTGCATCTTGGATGCGTGAGAGATCTCTCTCCCCATCCAACTGAAAATGAAGCTTATGAGATTATTACACCAGTGTTTGATGTGTTATGTTTGTGCTTATAGTGTTTTGGTACTCTTACGCATGTGGTTTATCCGTTGTTGCCAGTATTGTGTTAATTTGGATGATAGATGGCTTGTATGTAGGTTCCCATATATTAGAAATATAGGGGAAATTCTGCCAAAAACTTTTGAAAATAGTGTGAGGTGACCCTTATGTGGTCAACCGTGTTTTAGTGTATGTAACCTATTTGTTGTATCCTTCTCATTCTATTAATAAAATCTTCTTACTTGCCGTTGGCAAAAAAAAAAAAAAAAAAGATTGATATAGCCACTTCATTTTTTTCTTTTTATACCCACATTATATAAATATAATAAATACTATTAAAAATTATGATTTAATATTAATAAATAACTATAAAACTAATTAAATATTATTAAATACTGTCAAATTAATTAAATATCATTAAATGCTATAAATTTAATTAAATACTATTAACTAATTAATTATTATAAAATTAATTAAATACAATTAAATACTATATTACTAATTAAATATTATTAAATACTATAAAATATTATATACTATAAAACTAATAAAATATTATTACATACTATAAAATTGATTAAATATTATAAAGCTAATTAAATATTATTAGATACTATAAAATTAATTAAATACTATTATATACTATAAAACTAAAAAAATATTATAAAATATTATAAAATTGATTAAATATTATAAATCTAATTAAATATTATTAGATACTATAAATCTAATTAAATATTATTAATTAGGAGAGTCTGCTGCTTGTTGAATTTGCTTGTCACAATGAATATAACATTGTGAAGACTTGAGAAGGCACGTAAAACATCAAATATAAAACAATAATAGAAAATTCTAGTCATTCAGGAAAAAATTACCAAAGCACCACAAAGATAACGCAAAAATTGAGAATAATTAGAACTGATAAATAAAAAAGATGCTGTGATAAAACAAACGAATAATATGATATTCAATGTAATACCAAGTACAAAGTTTCCAAACTGGGGCATAAAACACTATGCTTACAACCACATTAAAACGTTGATATATAGTGCTTTTACCCACTGCAAATACAAATACAGCCGCGTCTAAACATCCAATAGAGCTTCTTAACAACCCAAACTTAATAGCAAAAAGGAGTCTCAAGCATTTTAGACTACATTGTTTCAAGAAAACCAAATAATAGCAAAATCAAGCCTACAAGGTACCCAAAATCAAGCCTACAAGGTACCAAAGAAGCATGTAACCAGCTCAAAAGCATCCAATGCACAAATTGCTGGCCCAGATTCTTCATACTCACCCTTGGTAATCCACATGTCCAAAATCGAGAAAACAAAGTGATGTCAATATTATATTTGCGCCTCCGATTCAGACACTATATTTGCGCTCAGGAGGGGCAACCACTTTTATCTTCATGGTACTGGGTGCAAGTGCTGTAGTCTCCTTGCTCATTCGATCAGTAATGCTAGGGAATAGTGTGGCTCACACCATCACCAGAATCCAGCACAATACCTGACAAAATTTTACATAAGTATACCTTAGTTGAAAGGAAAAGATTGATGCAACATACAATAAGAAAATAGTGAGTAAAAATACTGACTCTGACACTTGTAGTCTTTCAAAATCTATAATTTATGCTAAGGGGAAGGTTAAGACCAACCTTTCTTTTGTTTGATCAAGGGAGTCCTGTGATGGTACTATTCAATTCCTGCATTGCTTCATCTTCTCAATGAGGAAGAAGTTCTAGGTGCAGCCTGCAATAACACAGAACTAAGTATGGGGTAAACAATATTTCTTATCATCAAATTTTAATTTCGATTGTACTAAAACTCCAAACTAGTTACTCATCCAGTTAACTTAAGACAAAAGCATATTTTAGGATCTAAGAAGGCATCACTCGTGACAGCTTGAAACATCTTTCTTTCATCTTATATTGAAATAAAACAACACACATGAGACTAAGACAACAAAATATCGATAAATAAATAAGATACCTTTATCAGATCGTCCCACACTTGATCCTTAGCTTGAAACATCTTTCTTTCATCTTATATTGAAATAAAACAACACACATGAGACTAAGACAACAAAATATCGATAAACAAATGTAGCAAAAAGAAACCTTATTACATATATGTCAAACAAAGATGTTTCACGTAGTAGCTAAATAAAACATTGTCTGCCAAAGAAGTCCACATATAAAATACAAGCTACATTGCATTCACAAAATATAATTTGCTCACATTGCAGATGCCATTGAATCTCGGAGTTGAATTCCTTTGTTGGAATCTTCATCTAATCTTTCTGATCCAACAACATTATCGCTTATTGTGTTGGTTAATTCCGCATCAACATCAGCAATGATGCTTTCATCAGGATCGATACTCATTAAGTAGTTGTGTAAAACACAACACACAAGGATAATTTGTGTATGAGTCCTAACAGGATAATGAGGTTCTGCACCACTTGCTATGATTGGAAATCTTTTTTTCAATACACCAAAAGCTTATATGATCACATTACGAGCGGAAGCATGTCGATGAGTGAAAAGTTCACTTGCATTTTCTGGATCATGTTCTGAATATTCTTTTAAGTGATAGCGAACTCCTCTATATGGTGTGATGAGAAAACTTTTAATCCCAAATCCACAATTTGATTGATTCTTCTTTTTTTATTTTTTTTCTTTCCTTTATTGGAGCTCATGATACCATGTTCACTTGGTCATGTTTCTAATTTTCCTTAATTTTGACTTGCCATGTTTGCATTTGTTTATCACTTTCTTTGGTCCACTTTTTTCCTTTTAGCTTCACTATTTTAATATTTTTATTTGCAGACAATTAACCATTCTTTTCTAATTTGAATCATTTGATTAATTTTCTCAATTAAAATACCATGCGGTCATTTTTTTACCTCAACAACCTTCACTCCATATATCATAAGAAAGGGGGAGGATTGAGAAGAAGATGAACTAGAGCCACTCATATACTTCCTCTAATCCAATAGTGACATCTAATAATTGCCTTCATGTCTTTGTTGTCTTTTGCTATTGCCGAAGTAGGGTCCACAACCTTCTCACTTTCACCTTAATGATGCCAATTTGCCTTTATCAACTTCTTGCCCCTTTGGACAAAGCAATGCTGCTGTAGTAATATTTTCCTTACTTTGATGTAGGCCTTGACTTGTCAAAGTTGCAATTTCTTTTAACCAAGGTTTAAAATACTATGCTGGCACTGCCCAGCACAATACATATTAGATGGCACTCATATCAGTATTTGTAGTGTTGGTACATCCTATTGGTATGCCCGGTATATGGTTTGAAACTACACTGGTACACTATATCAAACTGAGATATGAAAGCTTGCTTTCAACACTAGAAGCATTTGTACCTACACGGGAATGGACAACCCCCAACTTATATGTCTTTGCCATCTTTTGCTATGTATATTGACATAGTTGCATACTTGCATGGGCCCATAACTTCTCCATCATGTGAATGGTTTGTCTTAACTCACCCTATATCTCATATCTCATAGCTATATTGTTACAGCCATCTAGAATTAGAGATTGGCTAGGGAGGAGGGGCCACTCTCTCTGCTCACACCGATTGTTCTTGTGCAGATATCATTACAAATCCCACAATGACCACAAATCTTTCTTACACAACTATGAAGATTGCATCATACAACTACATGCCATATAGCAAAATAGTGTCCGTCAAACCTAAGAATTGTAATCTTATTGACATGGCATATGTTGTGTTGTTTCATATACATGTTTCGTGATTCTACAGGCTTGATTATTTCTTATAGCTTGTTATCTTATTAACTAGAGGTGAAAATGGATTTGCCTAATCTGCTGCCACCCACCCCCATCAAATTCACCTCTGCCTTCAATCAGGTGAGGACCTGGAAAAATAAAATTGCTAGACTCAGTTTTCTTGGCCAATCGGAATGGCTCATATTGAGCTTTAGTTGTCTTTATGTTGATTATTTATCCTTTGTTAATTTGTTTAATAATTACTTAAGTTGTTGAGTTTGACGGGGGATGAAATAATACCTTTATAATTTCTGATGAGATTTAACTACGTTTACAATACAATTCTATGTGAACTGATTATTATTGTACATTTTACTTTGATATTTGATAGATTTATATTAAGTCTAATTATTTACCACTCTTTATAACTTGGTCTTGTTTATTTGGAAATCCACCTGATCCAATTTGTCAAAATCTGCCATTGGTGGATCAGATTGAATTGGATCCGCCAATGGTAGTGGTTCATATGCTAATTGGGGGTTTCAAATCCACCATTGGTGGATTGGATGCCAATTCATCCCAAATCCACTCTCAGCCACTCTACTTTCACCTTTTTTTTATCTGTTTCCATTTTTTTATCTGTTTCAAAACTAAACAAAAGTTTACTCGCTATGTTGCATTTTGGAGGTACAATTCTCATAAATGGACCGTCTATGTTCGAGGGGCAACAAATGAGGATTTGAGTGTGATAATCAAGCGTGCTGTGTTTCAACTCCACCCTAGTTTCAACAACCCAACAAGGGTTGTAGAATCACCACCGTTTGAACTTTCTGAGTCTGGGTGGGGTGAGTTTGAAATAGCAATTACACTATATTTTCACAGGTATTTTGTTTATGAACGATATCTGCATTGCAGATCACAGGTATTTTGTTTATAGGAGGTGCATGTTGTTGAAGGTTCGGTCCTATATTGTCAGCTTGATTACAGGGAATACGATGGTTTAGAGAGAATTTTAAAGCTTATAAGCATAAAATATAGGGCTGGAACAAGTAGACCGCACCTAAGCAATTAGATTTCTAAATTTAGCCATTTGGAAAACGCTAAAAAAGGACAAACAACTAAATTTCTCAGTGTTTAAAGTCACATTAACTTGTACTATGCATTGTACACTATGAATGTACCAATAATGATCATTATGTTCCATGGATCCTGCCTGACATGCAATGGATCAGTATACCAATGTATAATCAGACTAGTTGATACGAAGAATAGAAACACAAATAATCTGTAAAAGAGGTAAAATGTAAATACTGAAATACTTATTAGCAAATCCTGTTCTTACTCTACTAACTTTCAAACACCACAAACGCGGTGTATCTTACTGCCAACGTTCCAACGAAACCTTTTGATGTCAAAAGAAAAAAAAAACACACATATAATTGAGTTCCAGATCAAGCAATCTATTGGCCTATGACAGGAAAATATGTTTTAACAATTGCTCCAATATGAACAAATTACTGTACAAGTCGATATAGCAAGATCACTATAACCATCCAGTAACTAAAACTGACTGTGTGACGTTAGAAACATGACTGAAAAATGGATAAATTACTAAACATAGTAGGTCATGCCAACTTCAATGAGGCTTATGTGAGGGATGTTCAAAGCCACGGCAGGACCTCTGCAATTTTTTCGGAGGAAAGAATATGCAACATCGATGACAAGTTTTTTCAATAAAGATGATGTTTTCCTGGCTTTCACATAACAGTGACCCATTATACAGGCAATTCCTGCTTGCTGAGCTTCCACCAACGCCAATAATTCTTCTCTCAAGTCAGTATTGATGTTTTCCTCTTCAGACAACTCAAATCGGATCCGTCGACGACGGATAAGCTGGGGTGATTCCTGCTCGTAAAGTGACTGTAAGCTTTGTAGTGTTTCAGATTTGCAGCTTCTGGTTACATCAGTGCTACAGGCAGTGTATGCAGCATCTCTCATAACCAACGTAGATCCACAAGTATCTGCTGGTCGTATAACAGCCATTCTGCCTTCTAGGGTTGGATCATAATTGCTAGGGGGAGATTCGGCAACCTCCATCTGAATGAATTTGGCAATACTCAATACCAGAAGATTCTCAAAACTTTCTTCATCTCTCTGCACATCTTTGTAACCATATCTTATAATACATCTGTACATTCTGTAGGTTCTAGGACCAATCCTTCCAATGAGATACCTTTCATCTTGTGGCACATAAGGGATAGGTACTGATTTGACACACACAAAGACAACAACTTGATGGAAAGCAGGGAGGTTAGTCACAAAATGGGAGAAAATAGCAGGCACGCCAGTAACGAGCGGTGTGTAAATGAGTCCGATTCCAGGTACTCGCACAATTCCTAGGCTGGGGCCAAGCGTGAGTATCCATTTCATTGAGACCTTGTTTTGTAGATCAAACTGATACTTTTTGCAAGTTCCATAGTGCCAGACGTACATGATTGCCATGAATACACATGAGAGAACAAAAGGTACCCATCCGCCTTGTGGAACCTTTGTTAAGGAAGATGAAAGGTAGGCAACCTCAACGGACCCAAAGAAAAAGAGAAATGATAGTGCAAACATGGCATTCTTTTGCCATACAAAGACAAGAACTAGTGCCATCAGTGATGTGGTAGTGAACATTACGGTCATGCTTGCTATACCTGCAGATTTTAAAGAAAAAAAAAATCAGCCGCTTAAAAATTACAATTCTGAGATGACTGAAAGCCATAATTTGCATAAAAAAAATGGCAGAATTTATTTAATAAAATGATATTGATGAAAAGGTCAGTGAAGACTATCAAAAGAAGTATAGATTTTGAATTGACGTTAACAATGCTTAACAGCGCACCAAGCAGCCTTACCATAAGCATTCCCGATGAGGGTAGTATCATGAAATCCAACTGTGACAGCAAGGCAAAGAACCATAAGAATCCAATTTATTTCAGGTATATATATCTGGCCGTGGATCCATCTTGATGTATGAACAATTTTGACACGTGGGAAGCAGCCCAGTGAATGGCACTGCTTCACAATGGAGAAAGTAGCAGAGATGACAGATTGGCTAGCGACTATAGCAGCCAGAGTTGAGATCACAAAAATGGGCCAAAAAACTGGTTCTGCAAGAAAATAAAACAAAATTATAACATGGGAAATTTCATACCTGATCACAAATAGAAACGTCGATGCAATGGACACTTACGAGGTATAGATTTAAAAAAGCTTAGGGATACAGAAGATATGTTTTTGGAAAGAAATGCTGCTTGCCCCATATATTGCAGCACCAAACATGGATATATGAAGCTGACAAATGCGATCTGCATAAAGAGTTCCTTGAAAATATCAGTAACATTGGGAGTTTAAAACAAAACTTGTTGCTAAGTCAGGACTAAAAGCTCAAAGGAGGCACATGAAATTAACCATCAACACAACAAAAATCTAACTGAAAACTATAGCAACAATAATTTTACCTTGATACCATTAAAGACCTATGTCCTTCAACTTGATAGATTCATGGTGGTAGCAACTAGCTGTAAGTTACAGATACATATACATAATTCACTACATATACACAAAATATTATACACATATAGATGCTTACGTTCAAAGTAATATATACACACATAAATATATGTGTATGTGCATACACATGTACATATGTCAAGGTTTTAGGAAATGATCAATACCAGATGTATGCTCAATTAGTATAATTAAGTGTGGAAGCCAAGTTAGAAGCAAATCCTTCTTAGTTTGTTCTTGTAATCTAAGAATCTGTACCATTGTATGCCTCTATCATGTCAATCTCAATACATTTCTCAGCTAAATGATCATGTTAATGGAGGCCCACCAACTAATATAGCAAACATAAAACAAAGAGGATGGAGATGTTAGGATAGACCATAGCAAATGATGAGTACATACACATTAATATTGGAGGAGAGTCCATGGTTCAACACCAAAAAAAGAAAAATATCTTAGAAGACTATTTAGGCTATGTATTCTAGGGACGAAAGAAAATTTACAAGGGAAAGAAAAATAGAGTGATAGAAAAGTATTTTTTTTTTAATTTTCTTAGAGGGAAAGAAGAAAAAATAAAGAATGGATTTTATTTGATATTTCTACTCCAATACTTTTACACATCCTTTGTTCCATATTACAAAAATATTAGAAGCTTTGGTGGCAGCTGGCAGTGCCTGTTGCAATGACAAACTCGAAAGTGATGGAGAAGAAGGTGCTGCAACGGTGAGTAGAAGCCTCTTGGGCGTTAGGGTAGAAAAAAAGGAAAGTTTTTTTTTTTATTAACATGATTTTCACCTGATTTTCATTTTACCTCTAAGGAAACATGGCCTAAGAGATGAGATCCACACTCCAACAAAGGATCTGATAGTAGATCATTATGATAACAACTAAATTATAAAGGATATGATATAGAAGCTTCTAAATAGACTCCATGTTACCATCACATTTCGTGCAAAGACTTCTAAATATGACCATCGGAGAAGCATGAGGTCAATCAAAATCAAGTGCAATCAGTCATATATATTGATAGTGACTTTTTATTTTGGATGTCATGGGGACTCCAACTAAGTGATTTTTAGTAGAGAAGCTCCTACTAGCACTATAAATATCATAACTCAATATAAGTATGCCTCAATTCAATTTTAATTTGTAAGGATATCAAAATTGAACAATTCCAACTTTTATTTGTTTTCTAGGACATATTTGATCAAACTAGAAGGGGAGGCCATTTTAAAATCAAGCCCAAGATGGGCTTTTAGCCTCTTAGTAAGTAATTTTAGTAGAAAAACTCGTACTAAATAAGATATCATAAATCAACTAAAAGTTATAAGCTCCTTAGATATAAGTCTATTTAGTTAAAATTAAACTATAAACACCTCAAAACTAAGTAATTTCATCTTGTACAGTTATAATATATCTTAGACTGAACTAGGGAGGTGGTGCTACTTCAACTTCTGGCTTGAGATGCCCTAAAAATAATCTTACCATACTATGTGTCAATATGGTCAATTACTGGAACGAACCGATTTTTTATTAGCCAATACCTTCAGTACTAGTCAATTTGATACAAAGAAATATAAAATAAATTAAATAAAAAGCTGAGTACATATTACCAATTTATAGAGAAAATAAGTAGCAATCTAGTTGTGGTGGAAGGAGCACTTGAAGATCAAAATTGAACTTTATATACAAAATTCAGTACATATCACCAATACATAGAGAAAGTAAGTAACCTCGTACTAAATAAATAGCCAGTCCTAAGAAACTACCGACAATGCACTAACAATACCTACCCAGGATGAAAACGTCAAGTTTACTAAGATAACTTCCAACACTAAATTTAAATTAATAGCCTTAGATTTTCATGAGTTCTGATCACTTCTATTTTTATACTTTACCTAGTTAATTATCTTGTAGAAGAATCACACAGCTATGTAATTAAGTAAGCATACACACCTTTATGGATGCCGCATTGAAGTGACCAAGATCTGCAAACATAGCTTCAGTACCTATAAAATCATTCAAACACAGTACATACTGTTGTGTTGTACGTGAAGATGCAAATTGCATTCATATAAAACATCAGAAAATGGAAGCAGCTCTAACCCGTGATTGAAAGTAGAATTCCTGCAAGAGAAATCCAACCATCTTTTCCTGTGTGCTTGAAGAACTTGACCATGTAATATGGAGACAGAGCAAGAAATATTCTGGGGTTCCAGTGAAATATATTATATAAACCAATTGCAGCAATACATATGAGCCAAATGATAACAATGGGTGCAAACAAGAAAGCAACCCTCTGAGTTCCCTTGTGCTGCAAGGCAAAAAGGCCAACCAGCAAAACACAGGCAATGATTGTCACCTCACCTATATCATGCAGGAGATACATAAGAAAATAATAGAAGAAAAAAGCATCTAAACAATATTAAGATAAATTTCAATAGAATATAGGTGATAATTTCTCCTGAATTATTCTTGAAAAATAATGAGGATTAACTAGAAGGAAAAGGAATTTCCTTCATTAAAGTAGTGGAATTCCTTGAGTTGTGTGATATGATGGTTCACTTGCACAAAAAGTGAATGGTAAGATAAAATAAAAGTGTCTAATCAGCTAATTTAAACCATTAAATAAGGTTTTATTTAGTCCTACATCTTAAATCACCAATGATATGATGTCTTACCAAAGCAAAATCATTGGTTAGGTCATGTCATAGGCACAATTTAAAGTACCAGTATATCGTTCATGGTTCCTATTGGTATAGATAGGAAATTGAGATACAATTTTTCTGGCACTCAAAATTAGTCTTAGTCTGAGCTTGTGCCAATACACGGACCTCTTGTATTGATACACTAAATAACTAGATACCATGTAGTAGTGTGCACGATGTGGACCAAATTATGAAATAACCAATAGATTAGTACAAAAAGAGATTAAAAACCATAAGGTATGATTGAACACAATCAAGTTCATCATGATATTTTGAATTGGCCCCACCTCTCTAGTTTGATCTTGCATATCTTAGAATTTTTTTTTAAAAAAAATAAATTGTTTAGTTTTGAGGAGGTTTGAAAATTAATGGAAGTATTCTTATATCTAGGGATAACTTATAAATTTATTTGAATTGACAATAGGAACTTCTCTATTAGAGTTACTTAGTAGGAGCCTCTACTACTTCCAATATGAGTGGCAACTCTCTGAATAGTAGGCTAATTATGCTCAACTGAAGTTAATGTTGTGGTTCTACAATTCCCACAATTGAAAGTTATCTATAACATATGATGTTGGTATGTTGAGGTCTACATGTTTAATAAACTCACATGGTCTACTACTATTTATAGGATCAACACTACAACTAGGATATGCAAAGGTACTAGAACTAGATAATGATACATGTAAGAATCTTCATAGAAAGCCTTTGGGACCAGTGCTACGATTAGAACAGGCAAAGGTACTGATACATGTAAGAACAACATCATCATTCACTAATGAACATAATCTTTAATATTATCTTTCTAGTAAGTAAAGACTTGACTAAGACTGTGTTGTAAACCTTGTAGCCTTGAGACAAAATCTTGCCCTCGGTGAAGCTTTGTCCATCCCCCCAATGTTCATCATTAGATTAAGACAACCGCTTAAAAGCATATGTGATGCAGCGGAACCTTGGGAGGGGCTATCCTTAGTTCAATACTCTAGGGTGATGACAACCATGATGCTGAAAATGAGAGAGGGTTTTGAGACAAGGGAAAGTGAAAGCGTGCACGGAGGGAAACCCAGTGAAAACCGAAGAGAAACCAATTCGAAATCGCACTTGAGCAAAACCCAGCGAATCAAAGGCCACGGATCGAACTACAAATGTAAAATACTCACCTTACTTGTAGAGCCAACTGTTACAGCAAGCACGCGTGCACAATCCCTTCACGACGCTGTGAGGGAGGAGCTCTGCTCATCCAAGACACAGCAAACGCAAATGGAGGAGGACGCAAAATGTGTGAAGAGGAGCCCAGATTGAGTTGTGTCACTCCGGCGCCGTTGATTGAAAACAGGAAAGGGGTAGTGAAGAATGCTGGTGTTACACTAGGCCTAGGCTCTCGCATGGGGGAGAGCTTCTACTACAGCGAAAACTCAAAAATGCTAGCTCCTCTTCCTCTTTTATAGATCAAGAGGGAAGAAGTCACATGGAAAACATGAGGGAGGGTTGTTAGAGATGCTAACTACCCCCTTACACACAAAATAAAGTAAAAGATGCCAGGAATAATATCCTAACTAACATAAAGTAATTTCCTACCAACTAAAGCATAGAAGCTTCCCATGAAGCTGGCGCATGGGGCTGGGGTTTTGTGGGCTGCAGCGTGGGCCGTTGATGGACTGTTGCGGACATTCAGACCATCTCTGAGCAAGCCACCACGAAGCAACAGAACCTGCTGACCGTAGGTTAGTTCTGCACGGTGTTGGCCGACTCCTCAGCGGTGTTGAGGACTCGGTTGTGGTAGCAATCCGCTGTCGGTTCTTAGGGAGGTCTTCTTGGAAAGCTTGACAAGTTGATGGGGTGGATAGGCTCCGTTGAAGCGGAGGACGGGCTCACAATCCCCACAAAACGGTCAGGGGGATACAAGGACCGTTGCGAGTGTCGAACGTCGTGAAGAACAGTGCCCATCTGTGTTTTCGAGCTATTCATGACCTGATCGGTGAACAGATTATAGGAAAGTTGCCGAGGCGGTCACAGCCGAGCCATGCATCGAGTCACGGCCGTGAACGGTTAGTGAAGATTTGGCCAAGACGTTTATGGCCGAGTCACGGGCGTGGGGCGCGGTGCTGATCTCAGTCAAGCTCGTTACGGCTGGGCCGTGTTCTCATTCATGGGCATGAACGCGATATGCAAATTCTGCCGAGCTTGACACGGGCGGGGCTGGTGCAGTCGTGGACTCCTTCACGGCTGTGCTTTCTTCCACGTGGGATCATGACCGTGTCACGGGCGTGCATCTGCTCGTCATGGCCGTGCATCTATTTGCTAAGCTTTTCACGGCTGGGGCCGTGCATTGAGGCACGGGCATGTCTACTTCCGCCGAGGTGGTCACGGCCGTGATCTCCTTCACGGCTGAGGTGTGAAACTTTGTGTAGGGCTCCGTTTGACCCAGAATTTTTAGGGTGGCTCCCCCAGGCCTAGGAAACTTTCCCAGGCATCTTCCAAGGATGTGGGAGCACTCCAATGCTCATCTATGACTCCGTCAATATGGTATCAAGGAAATGTGTGAGTAATCATATTAGATCAACTTATTATCACTCCCAAGTCCCAATATTGTGTCATTGTACAATATACTATACCAGTACACCGGTTCAGACTAGTATCTTAAACCTTGATACATCTATCAACTTGTGAAAAATAAATTTGCAATTATAATAAATGAGAAAATTAAACATGCTCATTCAAGTTAGTTCTTTATGATCATGATCCATGTGTGGCATTCTTAAATTTCATCATCAAAATATTGTTTGTCAATCTCGTAGGGTGTTAATCACTTAATCTCAAATCCATATTCATGACTTTTAGACACATTTGCAGCATGAGAAATGAAATTAAAGTGGGACCATTTTGCAGTTGTCTAGCGATGTTCATCTTCTTTGTTTTTTTTTGCATGCAATGGCAATTTGTATTTGCTTCCTTGCTTATGATAAGAAGGATCTAGAGTCAATATTGATAGTGCTTGTTCTACCAATTCTTTATCCTAGCCTAAGTAAGGCTCTATTGCTACATTGGCTACTGATAAGGGCTATTTGGCATTCAAATCCTCCACACACAAACTTGTGTTTTGACTCATTTGATGCATAAATAATACTGAGCCTACAACACTTCTATTACCACTACCACTACCATTGTTGACCTCACAATGATGTCATTTAATATACTGCAACAAAGTGGATCAAAAGTCCTTGAAGGAGTATTGAACCATCAAAGACCAAGTAGCCACATACTTGCATACTTCTCTTTGTCCTTAATGGCTTTATCCCTTGTACTGAACAAAGACATATACTCCTAGTCATACTCTTCATGTTTTGTGGCTACACGGTATTTGTTAATCCAATATGAGTATAGTTGTTATCAAAACACAAATTTGATCTCTTGCAAGGTCTTGATGCACTTTGCAACTTAGAGGTTGTTGGGTGTTATTTGAACCAAGTGATGTCTCCTTAAAAATAGTGTCATAAAAGATACATTGCCAAAGGTAGCAATTCTAACATTTTCTAAGCAAATTCTACAGTTTAGGAGTCATAGAATAATGAAAAAAAGAATTAGAAGGAAGTTAGAAAATATTAGAAAGTTTGAGAGTTTATAGTTAGAGATAGAATACAAGCTTATGAGTATAAAATGATGTGTTTAGGAGGCTTATGTAAGGCTAAAACCCCTCAATCTTTTGCAAATGGCTAGTCTTTTAACTATTGGATGGTACCACAGACGACATGAATTTACATTGAATCTGTAGTTTTCTGTGTTTTAATGTAATTTTAAGTAAAAAGTTCCAAAGATTGATGGATTGCAAGAGATTTGATGCTATAAAAAGATTCCACATAATGGAACGAAAATGCATGTCAAATTTTATGTGAATAAAATATGACAATCACAGGTCATGATCACAATTACAGGCTATGATTCTAATGACAGCCAAAATTTCCCACACCAAAAAATTTAGCATATGAGTTGCGTCCTTCATCACAGTAGACATCCTCTTTTGTTTATACAAGAATCCAGAACAAAAGATATCACAACCTGTAATTGCAATCACAGGCTATGATTCTATCTTCAGCATAAAGAACAAGCAGTGTCCACCCAGCATAATTTTTGCACGTTTTGAACTAGATTTTTGACATTTCAAGTGTGGAGCATCCCAAACAATAAATAAATGAGTCCTACACTTAAATGGCGCCCTTAAGGAGAGTGGAGGATGCCAACAACAAGCTGAGAAGAAACCAAGCTCTAAGCATGCCCAAGCAAAGGGAAAACTTCAAGGGAAGGAGAAGGCAAGCAAATGATTACATTGGAGTTCTAAGAAGAATCAGGGAGGAAACAAGTGCTCATAGTCATCAAAAGCAATAGAGAAGTAGAAATCACAAGCTGTGATTGTTAACAAAATCACAGCTGGTGAATGCAATCATCGGCAGAATATCTAGAGGAGTTTAAGCATCAAATCTTTACAGGAAAGTTGCTAAATTACTCTATACTAACTATTTGTCTTGATTGTTGTCATTGAAGAATAGTAGCATGGTAATGACAATTCTTATAGCGCAAACTTACTTTCTGGATATTGGGCATAGCCCATTGTATTTTTTATGACTTAAACATGTGGATTGCTTTCTATCATATTATTTGAACTTTATTGATTTGATTATAGTATGCTTAAGTACATGTAATATTCTGATCAAATGTTTACGTACCTTAAACATTGTGAGAAGAACACAGCAATTAGTTTACAAAAGTAATTCTAATTCATAAGGAGTTCATCAAATTCGTCATAGAAGTTTAATTAATAAATCATGAGAGTGGATATTAGTTTAGCATTAGGTTGGGGTATTGAGAGGGCACAACCTATAAATTAGGACAAAATCCCTTTAACTTATTTAAATTGATTGGTAGAAAGATTCATATTGTTTGTTAATTGAAATTAATGCGACGAAATCTTAGTCCCGAATTTTATCAAATTGCTCTCTCCTTGATTTTGATTATTACATTCTAAAATTGTTTAATTTTAGTTTGCTTAGAATTTATTTTAGGATACACATCAATTCATCCAATTCTGTCTGTCAAGCTAATGAAATTATAATTTGTCGTTAATTAGCATCTAAGTCCTCGTGGAAATGATATTTTTATATTATTTTAATTAACCATGCACTTCTGGCCATATCAACCACCCAATAGATACTAGGCCTATCGATGCATAATATGTTATATGCATTTTAGTCCGTTCCAAAATTACTCGATAGAAGGTGTTAGTTAGTTTAACTGGTAAAAACCTTAGTTATTGATAATAAGATCTTGGGATCGAGTCCTATCTTTATTATTCACTTGCCTTTACCAAAAAAAAATTCTCAATATGCACTAAACCTTGATATATAGGGGATCCATGCAAGGTTTAAGATCTCAGTCCAAACATATGCAGATCAAATCATGATCTTATAATAAGAACAAGAAATCTTTCTCGATCAATCTTCTTGCCCCTTATTTTTCGAGTATTGACACTACATGTATCATCCATGAGGGGCAATACATAGAGGTGTCCATTAAACAGGTTAACCCGATAAACTGAACCAACCTAAATGGAATAAGTCAATTTGGGTCGGGCTAAAATCACATAATTAGGCTTCAGTTCAGGTTCAAGATATTTTAAAAATTTCAATTCAATTTTGGTTTTTGCGTTTAAACAACCATAAAAACCGAACTGAACTGATATAGGTTTAATATTTAATAATTTTTTACAGGTCCACATCCTTTCAGTTTGAGAGCCATCTCTGCGTATGCTAATTGCGTTGTAGCTGCCATATATGTGTGCACCATGTTGCCTGCCACACCTACTCAACTGCACTGCAGCTCCACCCACTTGCGTTGCACCATGTGAAGTGCACTCTTTAGGCCCTCGTACTATGCCTATCCCCGTGTTCGACATCGGCATGTGTGGGCTGCGCCAGTGCTTTAGTGTCACACAGATCATTCAAGCCTTTACATTTTTATAAAGGTATTTTGACTTTTTAGTGGTAAATTTTGGTTTAACCCAAACCAAACAAAAACTTTTGGTTTGAATATGAGTCAGATTACATAGTATTTGGGTCAGTTTTGGTTTACATTTTATGTTGGGTTGATCCAGGTTGACCCATGTACTAATTTATCATAGGACTGAAATGTACCAAGCTTTGTCCATAATGAATCAATTTTATAAATAACTGTTATAATGGAAGTTTTAGTCATATTCATTGGCATGTTGCTTCAGCCATGCAGTTCAACCACACCACCTATGCACATTATATATCCTAGATTTAGCATCCATCTGCATTGAAACCATCAACATGTTCAAATCGTACAAGTCCATTATTGCAGCATCATGTCAACAGTAGAGTCTGGACCAGTTGATATCTGGACCAGTTGATATTGGAACCATTTCTGGACTGGAATTTATTTTTATGTAATGCCAATCAAAAATTTGAAGCTTTCCAATTATAACAAGAAGATAATGGAGAGATTGTTTGAGAATATACATGTTCAGACTTCAGAGAGGGATGTGAGTTGTGGTACATGAGAGCTTCAAGAGACTTTAAACAGTTGAAGCAGCCCATAAAGTCTAAACTACGTTGGAAGGCAGGGACCAAATTGATATGATTTATTAATTTCTCATTCATATTCTTCCTTCACTTCAAATATAAATGTTTTTGTTAGAGGTTCTACATCTAAATAAAGTTGACATGAGAGTTGAAAATTTAGGAAGGCTAAATTTGCAAGAAAACACACCTGCAGACCAAAATTTTAATATACACTAAAAGTATGCTATTTTCAATTTGAAGCAGAAAAAAATGAAATAGATCAACACATACCATCAAGCAATTCCTTGGCATGAACTTGCAGTCCAGAAACTGATGATAGAACTGCAATGCACCCATGTGGAAGTCTAACATGAGACAGGAACTAAACAAAAATACGTGAGAGAGAGAGAGAGAGAGAAAGGAAGTAAAGATGCCTTGGCAAAAAAAAGAAAAGTATAAAGAAGAATAGCATTAGAATGTATGGAACCAAACCAGAAATTGCCGCCGTAAGAACCCCATCTCCTATCAGCATGCAAGCACCAAAGAGAACAATGAGAAGTAAGCATGTTCTGAGCCTTTTGTGATTTTCCAAAAATCTTTTGAGTGGAGAGTGCATCGTATTTTGAGGAACATAGCCATTGCTGTAATATGTTGAGAGCTCCTCATCAGCTGCTTGCTGATTAGGGAGCAAACTAAGCTTGGCATGTCGGCAGAGCAAAGAATACAAAGCAAATGTTCCACCTATGATCAGTTACATGATTGATCAATGGAAGTAAAGGAAAGAAATCAGATGGCTGAAAATTCAAAGCTTTCACCTTCCCCATTGTCATCAGCACTCAAGACAATCATGACGTATTTAAGCAATGGTATGATGGTGAATGTCCAGAATATCAAGGAAAATACACCAAATACTGTTTGCTCGTCGTGATAGTTGTTAAGCCTCCCAGACAATGAACTTGTGTACACGTAAATAGGAGAGGTACTTAAGTCACCATATACCACTCCAAAACTCTGATATGCTAAAAGAAGAAGATGTTTGTAGTTACTCTTCCAATCAACCTGCAAAAAAGTAGATATATTTGACAAATCACCAAAGTAGAGATATTCTTTTGAGTCTAAAATTTGGGAGAACAACATAAAGGATCTCTACGTACATGCATATAAACAGTGATACATAACAAGGAGAACACAATAAAGTAGATTGATATTGGTCCAACCAAATAATTACGACCAACCATTAAAGTAACTCCTACGAAGACCCTTCCCTGGAAGACAACACTTTGTACAAATGCAAGAACCACTAATGAATCATATAAATTAAAAAAAAATTATAATTGGATAGATTCATTCAATTTCAGTTGGAGAAAGTCAGGTGCGTGGATGTCTCACTCCTCCCACCAGGAAAATAGCAGAATCTTCCAGTCCTCTAGAAGCATAGAAAAAACTGATCTTGAAATAGAGAAATGTTTTGCAAGAGAAACACCACTATCGGATGCAGTTTTCTTTACTATCTTCACGTCATTTCCCCTGAAATAATCACTAAACCCTTGAGTTTGCGAGCAGATTCATTTTCAGCTCATCGTGTCATTCTAAATGACATATGCATTCCGCTTCCAATCGAAGTACTCAGTTAATCATATCACAACAAATATCCATTGGTTTCAAATATAAATACAAAACATTGTTACTAAATATTCCGAGTCAAACTCCCAATTTCTAGAAGAAACAAAACCCTCTCTGCATTGCACAGCTAAAACAATGAAACTAGCAGTAGAAAGCGGGGCCAATCCAGAAATCAAAAGAGAAAAAAAAAAAAAAAAAAAAAGGAAAGAACTTTTCTCATGATGCGAAGTGTCTGACCCCCTGGGAGCGTCCGGGAACTGAGCCGATTTCCTGATCCATTGGTTATGTATCCACTGTCCGAATGATTTCGCCGCGGCTGACGGTGTTTCTACTCCCCCACTGGTTTCATTCTGCAGGACTGAAGCAATTTCTGCTTCTGAAAAGAGGAGATGAAACACAGAAGCCGCAGGTTGACCTTCGACAGGGTTGCGACTGGGGAAGGCAGGTAGCAGACATCATTATCAGTTCGGATGACGGCCGAGGGGATTTGTTGGGTAAGCGTTCCATCAATCTCAATCTAGTCTTTCAAATTTGAAGCATCAGACTAGACTTTCAAGACACAAGTGACAAAAAATAACCCCTTTTTTAGTATCCTTAGAATCAACAACATTTAACTAATGCAAGTGAAGTAATGAAATAAGTTAGAATCATTGAATTTGGTCAATCAAATTTTACTAATGGAGAACTTAATGTAAATTTTGAGTTCCCATCTTGAAAGATCAGCTCGATTTTCTTATGTGTGAGATATTATTAGTTTTGAAGCTTCATAATATTTAGAATCACGCTAAAAATATTAGCCATTGAAATTGCAAGATAAATCTCTAATTCAAGAAATCAACTCGAATTCAAGTCGAGAGAGAATATGTTATACTTTATGCACAACATGATTAGAAACTAACTTGGTTGCATCTTGAATGTGATTGGAAAGGCTCTGATCAAGCCGTTGACCTATGGTTGGAGAGGAAGATGGCAATTTTAGTTGCTTTGCACCAATGATCCTCGATGTTTTATTGGTGGCGATTATTTATGGACGATGATCGCACACGAATTTCATAAAAAGGTCGCAATAATAAAAATTAACAAATGGGATTTTTTTTTTATAAATGTTGTTAAGTTTCTAATAGTTTTATAATAAGACCTTTTTTTTATAGGCCTTGAGGTGACAACCAGCTTAATTTATTAGTTTGTTATAGATTGTTAATGTTCATTTTTCAGTCTTAGATTTAACACACATACATCTAATCTAACAAGGCATGATGTGTTATTGTCAAAATTAATCCACCTTGTCAAATTATTTTTACTATATCAAAATCTATGAATTTTAAAACAAATTTCACTAAATATTACTGAGTTTGTAATTTATAGAAAATTTATTTTTAAAATTTACTATGTAAATTCTTGGAGTGAGCATGAAGTGAATAAAACTCCTAAGCATCCCTCCCGCTGAGCGGGGCGCTTTCTCCTTCTGTTTATCTTTATTGGGATTCGTGTTAACTGAATACTGAGGCTAAAATGAACGGTGCATGGGTATCCTGCTGCCCGCTTAGGAGTTTTATTCGCATGAAGTTTAAAAAACACGCCTCCAATTTAAACCCATTTGATAAAAAAAATTATTACTATGATCTAACTATAATCTTTATTTTTCTTCATATTTCTTTTTTATATAATTATTTTTAATTAAATAACTATTTTTCAACTTTTAGTTAAAAAAAAAAAAGACAAATAGGGATTGGTATCCTTACGAGTATATTCCTTGGGGTAGTCCAAGGAAGGTGGGATGTGTTTTGGTTGGCAAATCCCACCCCGTGAGCCTCCCTCTCGCCGAGCCTACGAATTAATTAGTTGGGGAGAGTCGTGCGTCTCCAAGTTTTGGAAAGGTGTCGGCTATTTGATGCGCAAAGAGACATTGGTGAAAAAAATATTGATGTGTTAATGCATTAACTAATTAGTTTTAGTCCATTCTAATCATCCTTTAACTAGTTTAATCCACCACGGTCAAACACTAATTAATCATTTATTCTACACTACCAATTTTAAATCATTACAAATTAACATTGAATGTCACACCAATGATGGGAGCAAGGACGAATTCAATATGCTTGGCAGAGTTATCCATATACATTTTGTGTTTGCATTTCATTTGTAAAAAGCTTAAGTATACATTTTTTTATATATAATGTAGCATATATCCGCTTAAAAGTGAAACTTGAATAGTTGTTCCAATGCATCCCAAAAAATTCTTAAATATTAAAGTTATTCTTGCACATAGACATCACCTAAATCTCTTATATTTGGACCCAAATTAAATACTACCTAAGAAATATGAAAATAAATGTCTCTCCTATATGAATTATTTTGCCAATGAATTATTCATTCTATGTAATTATTTGAAAGTTGCTTAATTTTGATGATTTCATTAAAAACATCTTATTGATTCACTTATGACATGACTTGTGTTCCTAGTCCTTATGTGATTTACTTGAGGCAATGACCTTCCCTTTAGAGGGGCCTTAACTAGTTTTAGGAATAGCTATGGTTTTGCTTAGGGAATGGGTCATCGAGGAGACCATATTCAATCTAAAAAATTCCTTAGAAAGCTAACTCTGTTTTATCTATGGTATGACACATTTAAGTTTTTCTTAATTTCAAATCAAAAACCTCCTAAATCTACTATGGGTAAGTTAGGATCCATGCATAAATCACATCGGATCATAGTCTAATCAAATTTAGTCATGTAATTTGCTAGAAACCTAGTACTTTAGATGAAGGTATTTAGCTGATTTAGGAGTCTATTTCTAAAGGATGGTGATACATATTTTCTTTAACTTAAGCTTCATTCCATGGAAGTGGGATATAGGGGTAATAATATTTTGAAGGTTTTTTTATGTTGTCCTATTCAAGTTGGATATCCCTATAAGAAGTAAGTTGGCGAATAATGACCCAACTAAGAAAAATCCTAGGATCTAAATGACCATCAAAGGTAAATAGGTTGAATTTGATTACTGTTGGAAATCTTTCTCTCACTTCCATGGGTGGTCTAAGAGTAGATATAGTCATCCTCCTATTTTGGTTTACAATACTAGAGCCTCCTATGTGTGTATTCCTAAATTGAGGTATTTGGATTTGAATCCCAAGTGATCCATCTTGAAAAAGCTTCTCCTTCTAATTAGTGGAGACAAATATCTGTCTTGTTAGCTTTATTTGATGATTTGGCTATCGCTTCTACCCAGAGAGTCAACTATATACAGGGCTTTGGATCTAGTTAGCGTAGCTAGAGGAGTTAGTTTGTTTCGATTTGTGACCTATCGGATAGGTTGCTGTTTGAAAACCCTTTTCTTTCATAATTTAGTAAGACTAATTAATGCTTTAAAAGACTACACAAGTAGGGAAACTACTAAAATATAAGAAATCAAACAAAAAAAAGTAAAAAAACTGCACACTATCAAGTGACCAACTAGGTTAAGATGTTTAAACCAACTTCTTCCCTAAGATGAGTCTAACTCTAAAAATGATCAATGATGAATCTCTACAATGCAAGTTTAAGAAGTTGGTCTATCACTAGGGCAATGCAAGGGGGATGCTATCAAGTCATGCCTGTGCTAGTTTTGATTTGACTGCTTAACTACATGAGATTTTGGCCAGGTATAAACGCTATTATGACCAAAAGTTAAAGTCATAGTCATCATTGTCAACAGGTGCATAAGGATGAAGACCACGCTGAAACTTAAGTCAGGAGACAAACAAGCAACAAATAGAGTCAATCCAAGTCAAAATTAAGCAAAATTAATTGGTCTATTATTGGAGGTGGAGGATCTCAATGATTGCAAGACCATGAACTTGAAGTGAGAGGAACAATTATCTTCTTTGGAAGATAACTATGATTGGCTAGCTTCATGGAATGTCAAGGAATGGATAGGAATGTCACGCCACTCCATTTTTAGTCATTTCTATCTCTCCCTTTAATGTTTTTAGGACTCTTTTCTTTTCTTTCTAGACAAAAAGAAATGAAAATTATAAAAGAGCTAAGTGGGGTGGCTCCGCAGCTTGCATAGGGTCATCATGATTCTACATAGGCTTGGCACAATCTAGGTGAGGCCTAGCACGACCACGAGCGACACAAGGCACACATGTAGGCTAGGATAGGCCAAGGTATTCATGCATATAGGCCAAGCAAGCACAACACATTTATGTGTCACATGCCACAGAACAAGATAGCTAGTAGGCTAAGCACAACACAACTCATGTTTAATGAATATTTTTTAAAGATTTGAATTTAGGCATCTAAATTTAAATTTCAAATAGGTTGTGCACTCATAAAGTATCATGAAAATTTAAAAATAGGGTATTAATACCCTTTAATTGTAAAATTATTACTTTTCCCTCTTTAATAATAAAACAAGGATAAATTTAAACAAAATTTATCTCTATAAATTGCCCCCATGTCCCCTATTCTTTCTCATAAAAATTCTCTGTTCTAATTAGTTTTTCTTAAATCCCTTTTAATAATCTCTTAACCTTGAGTTTCAATTATTTTCTAAATTACACTCAAGATTAAACAGTCACAAATGGAGGAGAGGCAAAGAGAAAAATGACATATATGAAGATTGGAATTGGTTTTCATTATGCTGGATTCTAATGTTTGATTTTCCACATGGCCACCTCACATTTCTATGACACTCAATAATGGCAAATTACGATTTCAGCAAGTTCACCAAATCATATCCATTGATATGTTCAAGTTCAAAAAAAAAAAAAAAATGCATTTTTCACTTATATAGACTAATGTAACACCAATTTAGAGATTCCCCTAAGGTTTAAATTGAGATAGAGGTTGAGGACTTTCAATATGATGACAATGACGATGATGATACTTTAATGACAAGGCAAAGTAGAGTGCGGAACTAGACCAAAGCCAGATGTTGGGATTTGACATCATGCTAGTGTTAAGGGAGTTTGTCATCATGGAAGAAGGAGACATAACTACTAGTGTAGTGTGTGTGATATGCTTAGAGAAAATGATACACAAAGAGCAAGCATGCCCAAAGCTATGATTGCACATCTTCCATGGCGTTTACTTGTGTCACTCATTGGAGGACAACTATCGTTGCCCACTATAACAACAACCAATTTAAGACTACAAGACTTTAAATGTTGTGTATACAAGTAAGGATAGAAAATAGATGGAATGGGAGAGAAAGAAAAAAAAAAGAGAAGAAAAGAAAAGAAAGAAAAGGAAAAGTTGAGATTTCATTTTCCCCTTCTTTCATATGGATCATGATTCGAAGGAAAAGTTGGGAATTTTCCTTCGTTCATTTTCCATTCTCTGCTGGTATACCAAGAAAAACTTAGTTTTCCTTTCTTTTTTATTCCTTTCTCTCCCTTTTCTTCCCTTGTATACACAGTGTAAGGTTTAATCAAGTTAGTTTTGTTAGGGGTGAGCATTCGGTGCAGTAAAATCGGTTTTTATCGATTATCGAATATTTCGGTAAATTCGGTTTCAGTTTCGGTTTTAAGTTTAGTAAAATTTCGGTTTTCAATTTTCAATTCATTTTTTTTTTCGGTTCGGTAAAAAACCAAATTTACCGATATATATATTAAAATATAGTAAAATATATAATATATATTAAAAAATAAAATATAAAATATTATATTTTTATTTTATTATAGTATAACTAGTTATTAAAAGTATAAAATCTATTATCTAATACCTAATAACCTAATTACTAATCATATAATTAACTAAATCCTTAATAATTAAATTTTTTGGTAATTTACTGAATTTACCGAATTTTTTCGGTAAATTTGGTTCGGTAAAATTTCGGTTTTTATAAAATTCGATTCGGTTTCGGTTTTTGAAAATTCGGTAAAAAAAATTCGGTAAATTAATTTCTGTAAATTCGGTTTTGGTTTTCACCGAATGCTCACCCCTAAGTTTTGTCATGTGATGAGGCATAATAGATGTGTTGTTTTATTTAAATTTTTAATCTAATTTAATTTAATTTTATGATAGATGTATTCAAGGCTCCCAATTTTTCTTATTTTTTATTTTTTTTCTAAATTTTCTTGATTTTCTATTTTTTTCTGATTTTTCCCTATGCTTTTCTATATTTTTCTATTTATTCTATTTACAACTGTAATATTCTATTTACAATTAAAATTTTCTATTTACTCTATTTACATAGGAGTAATTTCATATTTAACATATAACATATTCATATTTAAATATAAGTGTACATTTAAGTCATTTTGGAAAAAATGAGACTTGAAAATTCCATTTTGATCATTTCTTTTCTTTTTCAATAGGATGTCAGGGCACAACCCATTTGGAAAATTGTCATAAGAGGTGCCCCCGCTTAAAGCTTTTTAAGCGGGGTCGCTTCATTTTACCTTTAAAAATATTTTTTTTTAATTTTTTTTAGAAATGATATACTTCTTGTAAGCTATCCAATAGTATTAAGATTGAAGTATTTTAAATTACATATATGTATAAAATACCCTAACCAATATTACATATAAGACAAAAAATACTATTCATTTTATTAAAAAAATTAATATTGATTAGAGTATTTTATACATGTATGTAATCTAAAATATTTCAATATGAATACCATTGGATAGCTTACAAGGAGTACATTATTTTTAAAAAAAAATAAAAAAAAATATTTTTATGGGAAAACGAAGCGACCCCGCTTAAAACTTCTAAGAATGATAATTTTCCCATTTGTTGTTGTGTCGTGTATTGGCATGGTCCATATAGAAGTGGGCCTGTCCCCTAGTCAGCCCAACACAGCCCATTGGCTCTCTAGGTCACTCCATTGTTACTTTTGACAGCATCTTTTGTCTGCAAATCTGTAGTTGGGGATCTATTTGAGAACTGTATGATCAAACCAATGTAGTGATTAGACAAGAGAATGGCATAGTCAAATATCTAACTCAACCCATTTTTAACGTATTTAGTTACTGTAATTAGTTAAATGAGACGAGTTTAGATTCAAAATTGCTTCAAATTTATAGAAGCCAATATCTAGTATATGATACCCTATTTTAAAATCAATAAAATAATAATATAGTTATTGTATGATAAACACGTTTTTCTTTCACCAGATTGTATCTGCCAATTTAGTTCACGACGAAGAATCACATGTGGGAGAAATAATATAGTTTATAACATTATGCTATAACATGACTTACAACTTTATACAAAAGTACTCTTTTTCAACGTGATTTAGTGGATTGATATTTGACTTTTAGAAGATTTGTAAATATTTGGATGTGATGGACATTCTGTCTTTTTGGGCTCGTGGATGTCGGAACTTAATAAATGTCCTATTTTTTTTAGGGCTTGTAGATATTTATACTTGGTGAATATTCTAATTTTTGAGAATTTGTGGATATTTAAATTTTGATGAATAATCTAGCTTATGAATATTCAGATTTGATGAATAATTTATCTTTTGATTGCTTATGAATATTCAGATTTGATAAATATCTTGTCTTTTAATGGCTTGTGAATATTCGAATTTGGTTGATACCAAGTCTTTAGAAGACTTGTGGATATCTGAATTTGATTGGCAGTCTACCTTTTGAGAGCTTGTGGATATCTAAATTTGGTGAAATCCTATCTTTTGATTGCTTGTAAATATTTGGATTTGATAAATATCATGCATTTTGAAAGCTTGTGAATATTCAGATTTAGTTGATACTCGGTTTTTAGAAGACTTATAGATATCTAAATTTGATTGGCATCCTCACTTTTGAGGGCTTGTGAATATCTAGATTTGATGAATATCCTGCTTTTGAGGGCTTGTGAATATTCAGATTTGATGAATATCCAACCTTTTAAGGGCTTATGAATATTCAAAATTTGATAAATATCCTATCTATTATGAGATTGTAAATATTCAAAGTTTAGTTAATTCCCAGCTTTTAGAGGGCTTGTGGGTGTTTGGATTTGATTATTTAATATTGGTTATAGAGATTAATCTGAATAATATTGTAATAACATTAAAGACTTATGCCTTGATACTTACTATCGATATATGCAACTCTTAAACAATATTATTAATAATATGTCTCGAATATTCAATATTCACGAGGACAACAGCAATAGCAAACCTAGAAAAAAGCATGTATGTTTAATTTACCTTTTATGGGAATGTGCCTTAATTTAGCCTTTAGAGGGCCAATGTTTGACTTAGCCAGGCTGATGCATTTGAGTCAGTCCTGGAAGGACTAATGGAATTGATTTTAGCTTTTAAAGAGTTAAGGAATTTGGTCTAGCCTTTGGTAGGCAGATGGAATTAGGTTATGACATGGCTGAGTCGCCCATTAAAGGATCGATATGGCTAAAGTAACCAGGGTTAACAAATTTGATATAGCCTTTAAAGGGCTAATGAACTTGATTTAGCCTTTGAAGGGCTACAATGATTCAGATTAAATTCAAGTTGTAACGAATTGACTGAGTTCGAATTTGATTGATGCACTTATGTAACAGACCAAGCTGGGTGTTACATATTGGATTAGGCTAGCACCAAAGTAGCTAATTGGGTTGAGACAGTAGTTGGGCAACTGGACCAAGCAGATTGGGCTAACAGCAATCAGATTTTGGATGTTATTTGTGAATCAGTTTCCGGATAAATTAATGTTTAATATGGCCATTTGCTTCAATCCAACTTTCTAATAAAAATCCAACATCTAATCTCGGGAGATTATACTCGATTTGGTAGGAATCAACAGATTATATGAAAAGTAGTCTGATTAGCTGAAATTTGATATAATATAACTATTTATTTTTAATTTGTAGATATGTTTCAATCCAAATCATAGATCAGAAATTTGATATTAGATTAGGATAGATTTAGTTTGATTTAATGAGGATCAATATTATGATTATATTAAGAGCCATCCAATTGACTAAAATTTATGAAAGTGCGTGCGAGCGCATTGTCTTCATCGGTGAGAGATTCGGCAGCTTCCCTGATCGCGACGGAAGCGGGTGGATGGCACGGGAGCTTCGGCTCGGCAGAAGACCCAGACGAAGACAGTGATGAGAGTTTTGAGCGCGAGAAGCGGCATGGTGGACACCCAAATTAGGCTGGTGGACGCGTTCACAGGCGGCGGATCTTCCCTTTATAAAGAAGCGGCGATCAGCGAAGAGGGGCATCGAGTGATCACCAGATCGAGTGACCAGGGAGATTAGAAGCTTAGGGAAGCTTTGGTTGGGTTTTCCGGTGTATAGGGAGACATCAGCGTGTGTTCTTTGTGTGAGCACATGAGAGCGGGATTTGAGAGATTGTAGCCGGCCAACCAGGGGGTCGCCGGCAAGGGAGGGAAGAGGGGCATAGACGACAAGGGTCGCAAACGGCAAGGGAGGTTTTTGTAGCTTAAGAAACAGTGGAATATAAGCTTTTTCCTTCCACCCTCTGCTTCCCTTGGTTCTGGTGTTTTTGTGCTTTTCTTCAGCCACTAGCGCCGGCGACAACAGCAGCCTTCGGACGTCGGCGAGGTTGAGGGCAAAACGTCAGGGTCTCGTCCTGCTGGTACGCCCCTTCCGGCGAAGGACACGATGACGGGCGAATGCGGGGACGAGCATTCGTTCGCAATGAAGATGAAGGCATTTGAATCAAGGACACTGACGTCAGCGCGACGACATTGACATAGTAAGTCGAAAATTCGGCGTGGCGAGTGAGATTTTGGCATTGACGGTGATTTCATTGACCGGGTCAAAATTAAGGTTTGACTAGGAGGTAATTTCTGATTTAGGGTTAGGGTTTTTCGATTTGGGGGTGATTTCACGCCCGAAGATTAGGGTTTCGGTGCGGTACGAAGGTCCGCCGGAGTACCTTTAGGCCAGGGTGTGACACCTATCAACACATTCGCATGTTCTCGTCTGGGCTCATTTTTATTTTTATCCTTGTGATTGATTTTCTCTCCAATTTTGGTTGAACGCTTCTTCTCTTTCTTTTTTTCCTAATGTAATTTAATTATTTTTAATTTTTTCTAGTCATGCTACCTATCATGTTCATCTTCTATTTGCTATTCTCCACTTGTTATGTCTCTGAAATGCTGATACGCATAATCCACAAGCGCATGACTTACCGATCTAGTACTTTAGATATTGTTCCCACAGGGATAAGTTGCAAATACTGAAAGATTGCGTAATCGATAGTTAGACTAACTAAGAGTAGTTTGAAAGAAAGGTGATCTAACATAAACTAAACTAATTAGTCGAATTGGTTTCCAAACAAGAGATACAAGTTAAATGTTATTTCGACATAATTCAGGACATCGGGGTTCATCACAATGATAGATCTAAACTTGAACTAAATAATAACAATGCAATTGATCTAAAATATTCAATGACTTATCTATAAGTACAAGTTACCTCATTTCAGTAGTATAACCCAGTACATATTCAGAATAGTCTCCTACTTTTATGGCTTACCAAACTGAATAGATCCAATAAACACAAGGATAAACTAATTTTCTCGCGCGAATTCTAACTACTTTTGTGATAGATTAATGCGAGTCCGATCTAAGCAGATCCAACGTCGCAATTCATCTTTCTGTTCTTTTCGCGACATTTTAACATGTAAAAACTTGGTCAAAGTAAATACAAGCAAATATCATTGTAAAAATCGAATAAACAAAGATAGATCATGAGAATACTAATATTATAAGTCAAAATAAAGATCTAAACATAGGATTACACCCCAAATCTTGAATAAAAAAGACTTTAGCAACCATGATAGTTCTATTTAGCACAATATTTACTCGAATTAAAGTTCCAAGGATCTAAATACAAAAGGAAGACAATATGAGAAAGAAATACAAACTAATCCTCTCTAGATCGATGAGAAGAAGCATGCAAATCCGCCTAGAAAATCCCCATTTCATTTGTCGCTGCCCCTTGTCACTGTTCCACTCGATTCTCCTCTTTGGATAGCCAAAAGGATCCCTCATTTTGCCCCACAATGGTTCTTTTATTCATAGGTGGGTGTCTTTTGAGATTCCCCATGAAATCCCTAAGAGAACGCTTCAAATCGCACAAAAAATTGCTTCAAATTCACCTAGAAAATGCAAAAACAATACGTTTTGCGGAAGCTGTCACGGCCGTGAACGACTTCATGGCCAGGCCGTGAAGTGTTCTGGAAAATAATCATGGCCGTGACGATGATTATGGGCAGGCCATAATGTGTATCATGGTTGTGAAAATGGTCATGGTTGACTTGTGAAGTCTTCTTTGAATTTTTGACATTACGATCATGGCCATGAAGCTGATCATGGGTTGATCGTCTCAGTGCAAAAGTTATAAAATTTTGGATCAAACTTATTTTGGTCATGAAGATCATCACGATTCAATTGTGAAGAAGAAGTTTATGAAATAATCATCCTGGCCATGAAGATTATTATGGTCTAGCTGTGATTATTATAATAAACTACATTTTACTCCAAATTCATTGTACTGACTCGTGTTTTCATCTTGAATCACCCAGTGACCTCAAAATCATTAAATAAGCTCTAGAACTGAGTGATTTTACTTGAAATTATGAAAAAACAAAGACAAGTAAAGATTCTGAACAAAGCAAGTAAATAACCCAGATTATGACCAAAAAAAAAACACTAGACTATCCCTTGTTTTGAGATAAAATGATATCGGAAAATACTATCAAAATGCAAGACATCAACTGTATCAGCACTTAATTTAGCAACTGTTTGTTGTTAATATTCATAATTTTAGTTTCATTTGGCATAGCTGAAACTTCTAACTTTTGCTAGTTGAAAATAGTGCTCATTAAAAAGTAGATAGTTGAAAAAATTAAAAAATATTTGGATAAATTGTTATGCTAGTCAAATTTTTTTAAAAATATAATAATATTTTAAAAATAAAAAAAATTAAAAGGATATTTTAAAAGTAAATTAAAATAATAGTAATAAATAATTTGTAATTCAAAATTAAATTGAATAATAATAGTTTTAATAATTTTTATTAAAATAATATTAATTTTTGCTTTTTTTGTAAAAGAGAAAATTTTAAATAATAATAAAAAATAATTTTAGATTTAATATTTTTTAAAAAATAATAATTTTTAAAAAATAATTTTTATTATCGAAAAGATGCACAAATGTAGGTGTAGACATGAGGTGCAAAATGAAAAATAGCTAGAAAGGAGTCAAAAGCAGCTCCTCCCAGGTTTTTCAAACTCAAGCTAGAAGCAGCTTGTTGATGACATGCATTTATATAATATTTTTAGTATACTTTTACCATCATTTATCTCTCTTTTCTATCATGTTTTCACATATTTTTGGCTTAAATCCCTTTGTTTGTTTGGAATCTTCACCTTGCTTCGCTTTTGTCATATTTCAGATGAAAACAACTACAAATCGATATATTTTGGTAAATTCAAATGCATAGATGAATTCAACAAGTCAAGATGAAGCTGCCCAAAAAATTTCATACAAATCGGAGCATGTTTAGAAAAATACAGCCCCCCATGAAAATTTTTACGACCGTATTTTCTGAACATACAGAAGAAATTACGTCCCTACCCATAATTTTCGTCAAAGCCATATCAAAAATCCATAGAAAGTTTCATGGCCGGGTGTGAAATATTTTACAACCGTGATTCTATTGTCCAGAAATCCACAGAAAGTTTCACGGCCGAGTGTGAAATATTTCACAGCCGTGAATTTATCGAGAAAAATTCCAGAACTAAACAGAGTATTTCATAGCCGGCCATGAAATATTTCACAGCCATAATTTCGTCTGCCAGTTTCGGATTTGACTCCGTTTCTCATTCAATTCGATCCATTTTGAGCTAAATTTTAGGGAAAACCTAATGGGAGAGAACTATAAAAGGAAACTTTGGACCGAGTTTGAGAATTTTTTGGCCAATTTTCTAGGGGGATTCGGCGAAGAGGCGAGAATTAGGGTAACAAGCAGTGAACGACGATTCTACACCAGAAAAACTTCGATCTTCTGAATTGTGGGCGTCGACCTTCATCAAGAAACATTAATCCTTGTCTTCCTTTGTCGATTCTGTATTTTATTTTGCCAATTCGTAATCACAAACATGAAATTCTTAAACGTGAACATGCATAACATGTCAGCGTAAACTTTTATTCAGGATTAAGGGCGTAGCCCTCGTATGAAGTGATTTTCTTTTGTTAGATTCAATTATTATCGTGATAATTACATGTTAATTACTGGCCATGATTTTCATGTCTTAAGTCGTCACAAGAAGTACTGAGAGGTGAATTTTGATGTCGGATCTACAATATTTGGACAAGTTGATTTGAACACGAGAGTAGTTTGAATTAACTTGAGGGATTTTATTGATTTGTCAAGATCTCATTGGGTTTATCTTGAGTTAATAACCACGAGAGTAGGGGATTAATTCAGATAGACACCGGATTGTACTACTGAGAAGGGGCAATATGTATATGCGGACAAATCCCCTTCAATATAGTAAATCCTTCTTAAGACATCTTTAATTTTAATAAGTCATGAAACATAGAGTGGTAAACCCGAAATCGTGAATTTTCCATAAATCGATTACAACCAAAGTCTGCTTTACTGTTTCTTCTGTTTTAGTAGAGATAAGGATCATTCTCTTTTAGATTAGTCTAGCTAACGATTCTAAGTAAGAATCAGTACTTAGCGGTTGGTCCCTGTGGGATCGATATTTTTATTACTTCGATTTATCCGTACACTTGCGGATCGCATCAAGTTTTTGGCGCCGTTGCCGGGGACCAATTTTGCTAATGTTGATTTAATCTAAGAATTGATAGACTAGGCTTTTGTTTTATTTATACTTCTGTTTTTCTTTTTTGCACTTAGTAAATACTTTCTATTTTTAGTTTAAATTGTTGATTGTTTATGCCCAGGTGCTCTAGAAAGTTATTTGCAGAAGATCCGGAACCAGAACGAACTTTTCGCTTGCGCAGAAAACAATTAGCAAAGGAGATCATAGAATATAAGATGGGCGACGCAAACCCGCAACCGAGAACTCTAAAGGATTATGCAAACCCAAATTTGCAAGGAGTCCGCTCTAGTATTGCTCGCCCCAACATTGAGGCGAACAACTTCGAAATCAAGCCATCATTACTTTCCATGGTTCAGCAGAACCAATTTGGAGGCTTGCCGTCTAAAGATCCTAATATGCACCTTTCCGTATTTTTTGAATATTGTGATACCTTGAAAATGAATGGTGTTTCTAGCGATGCCTTGAGACTTTGATTATTTCCTTTTTCTCTCAGGGATAGGGCTCGTGCGTGGCTACATTCTAATCCGCCAAGTTCCATAATGACTAGGGAGGAGCTCTCCAACGCTTTTCTAGCAAAATATTTTCCCCCAAGTAAGACTGCTCATCTAAGGAACAAGATCACGAATTTTGTACAGAGGGAAGAAGAATCATTATACGAGGCATGTGGCCGATTTAAAGAGCTTCAGAGGATGTGTCCCCATCACGGCCTTGAGAAATGGGTACTCGTCCACACCTTCTATAATGCCCTTAATTACAACACTCGTATGTTAGTTGATGCTGCCGCCGGTGGAGCAATCATGAACAAAAGTGTGGATGATGCGATTAATTTGTTTGAGTAGATGGCTGTGAACCATTGTTAATGGGTAAGTGAGAGAGGACCATATGCCAAGGCATCATGTAAGTATGATTTAGATGCTATAGTTTCGGTTGCCGCCAAGGTTGATTCTTTAACCTATAAAATTAACGCTTTGAATGTCAATTCTGCTACTGTTAATGCTATTTTGTGTGAGATTTGTGGCAATGCAGGACATGATGTAGAGAATTGTCAGTTAGGGGATTTGATGTAGGGTGGAAATATGGGAGGTGTTGTAAATTCCCACCCTAAGGTAATAGTTGAACTTCGTTGTTGATCTCAGGCACATGCAAATATCATGAAGCAATAATAGTAATTACAATGCAAACAACTAGATAAGTATGCTCTCAACTAAAATTATACTCTCAATTTTAAGTGGGAATTCTATCAAGTATGCATGCATCAAAAATATAGGGCAGTTACGATTATCAATAATAAGTGAAATACCTAAATTAAGATGCTAAAAATTAAAGAATTATACCTTCCCTTTTACTCGTTGTACGCAAGAATCTTTTAATCTTTTACTCGTTGCTTGTACCACCCTTTTACGCGTCCGAGCAGGGAAGGCTAGTGTCGACTCAGAGAAGGGCGTCCGGGCCGTAAGAAAGGCGGGCGTTGAAGGGTGTCGTTGTTGAAGCCGGAGGTCGACGAAGTCTATTCTGCTTGGCGGAGACGCTGGCGATGTCAGAAGACACCGAAATCGACGACCAGGAGGTAGATGAAGGTCTCAGCGGCGTGGAGTGAAGGCAGCGGCAAGCTCGTTAGAGAACAGGAGTCCGGCGGGAAGACAGTTCGGCGCCGGATCTCACAGGACGCTGGTGATGCTGGAGTGGCGGTGATCGTGAAGAGACGCTGGAGAATCGTCGCCTGGGGATGCAGGATTTGGGGCCGGAGAGGCGGCGGATGAAGTTGGGATGAAGGAATCGGGCTGACGAGAGGACGTTAATGGCAGAAGAAGGGTGGCGAACTCGTCTAAGGAAATGGCGATGATGAACGATGGAAACGACAAACTTGTCGACAGGGGAAGGGAATCGGAGAGTAGTGTCGTCCGATCGATGGGCGGATCAGGGGATGGGGCAACGATGTTGGGAGGCAAGCTTGGCGGCAGACGAGAGGTAATCTTAGGAGGAGATGGAGATGGCGAGCGAACATTCGTGGCAGTGGCTGGGCGTCGAAGGAGGGTTGGCGGCGGGAAGACCTGGACGAGGGATGGCGATGCTGCGACGGTGGTGAAGGTGGGGGCGGTGGGTAGATGTGGTGCCGGCTAATTCGCGAGGCGTGGATGTGGGGACTCGCGTCGTTGGAGACGACGATGAAGATGGCGGACTACTTTGGGTGGTGGCGGACGGAAGGCAGCGGCGTCGATGATGAACGACGGTGGAAGGCGGTGGACAACTGGGAGAGGGAATTTAGGGTTGCAGGGCGGACGAAGTTGTTGGCTGTGAGCGATTGAGGTGGCGGAGGTGGTCGGCGGATGTGGAGGCTTGGCTGGCGTTAGTGGAGAATGGTGGCAGGAATCACGAAGGAAAAGGTGGATTTGGGGTTCGTCGTGGAAGGAAAGTAGCGGCGTGTTCACGAGTGAACGATGGTGGCAGGGATAGAAATTTTAGCCCTCACGGCCAGCACCAAAGGTGCGAAAATAAGCCCTCACGGCCAACACCAAAGGTGTGGAACAATCGTAGAAAATTTGATTAAGCCCAAAAGTTCCATGTTCCCTAGGGATTACAATGCTTAAATAGAAATTACACATGCTAAATTTAGAAAACTGAATCCTACTAAAATTCAAAATAAAAATAATATCCTAATACAAATATCTAATAAAAGGCAAATAATAATAAATTCAAATATCCAAGCGGTAGCGGGTTGGCTTTCGTTGGGCCCTTGTAGATCTTCTGGGCCTATCTTTTATGTCCCCATCAATTCTCCCGGGGGGCGAAAAATTCACCTCCGATGAATTGTCAAAAGTATAGGCATCTAACTTTTTCGGTGCGATCTGTCGAAGTTCGTCTTCAAGAATCCATGTGTTATTTGTATTTGGAGGATTTTTCCACTTTACCAGATATAGATATTCTGATTGATCAGGATGAACAATTTGATCTTCTATGATGGCTTTAATATCGTCATATTCTACTTCATTCGGAAGATGTTGTGATGTTACTTCACTTGATTCTGGTTCCTCCGGTGTGTAATATAATGATATATCTTCTTCATTAAAAATAGGACTAATTCCCAAATTTTTAGGTACATCCACAACATAGGTATTATCACTTATTTTATGTTTATTCATAAATGGACCTATACTTCTTGCATGCAATTCCTTGATAGAACCAGGTGGAAGTCTCTCAGCTCTCAATCTCACCATCATTCTATCTCTCTCACTGAAATTTTGTGGCCTACGATGTTTGTCTGCATTGCTCTATACTTATCATTGCTTTCTGAGATTTTGTGCCTGATTTCAGTAAGAATCAGTAGAGTGTGATCGTCGAGTAGAAGCAGGTAGGGGTAGGAGATCAATCGATTTATTAGGTTGCATACCAAGGATTACTTGAAATGGGCTGAGATCACTTGTCCTGTTCACCACACAATTGAATGCAAACTCATCTGTTGACAATATATCCTCCCAGTTGGTTACATGATCCCTAATTAGGCATCTTAATAAGTCCCCTAAACTTCTATTAACAACTTCAATGTGATCATCTGTTTGAGGATGGTAAGCAAAGGAAAATTTGAGTTTTGTGTTTAATAATGTCCATAAGGTATTCCAAAAGTAACTTACAAAACGGACATCTCTATCAGGAGGCTTTGGATCTAAGTCAAGTTCTGAGGGTCCTAAGGTTTCCTTAAAGGTATGAGATCCTAATTCAAGTTTGAGATCTATAGGTGTAGGATTCTCTATGTCCAAAGGTTGGGTAGGAATATCTAAGTTAGGCTCATTAGTTCTTAATGGTGTGCTCAGGGATTCTATGTATGACTTAGGTGGTTCTAACTTAAGCTGTGTAGAAGGTTCCTCTATGTCTTGAGTTCCTAGATCATGCTCTTGGTCAATAGGTTGCTCATCTTCTAAGTTTCTTTCTATGAGTTCCCTAGTTTGGTGGTTTCCTAAGTGTTCATGAGATTTTGGATAAAGATCTGGACAAGGCTCATGGTCATCTAGAGAGATTAGGTCTAATTGAGGTTTATCTTGAGGTTGTGGAAGACCTATAGCTTTAGGGTCAAGTTGGTTCCTAGGCATATCATCTAAGGTAAATGATCCAAGTTTAGGTTCATCTAGAAGAGTCTCTAACGTTGAATTAGGGTTAGGTTGACTCTCAAACAAATTATCTAAGGATTCCCTAGTAGTGGATCTAGACCCTTCTAAGGATATGTCTTGAGAAGGTGTAGGTAGCTTAGGTTCTAAGGTCTCTTGAGAGGTGGAAGGGTTGGCTACCTTAGGGGGTTTTGGTTTGGCCCTTGTGATCTAATCTTGGGGTCATGACACCTTAAGATGTAAGAATCATCTCGACTTTGGTGGTATCCATTAACATCATTTAACCAAGGTTCTCCTAGATGGACATGGTATGTACCTTCTAAGGGTAAGACATCACACCAAACTTCAAATAAGATACCAAGCTTAAGAGGTACAAGGCACTTAAGGTTTACTAGGGTTTTGGTTCCATCATTCTTACTAATGGTGTAAGGGTAACTTTTAGGTTTAGTGGCAAAACCAAATCTATCAATGGCACTAGGAGTGATGAAGTTAAACCCTATGGTTCCATCTATGGCAACCTTACACATCTTATCTCCCATTCTAGTGTAGGTATAAAAAAAGTCATTCCTAAGGGTGATCCTATAAGTTGGGAGTCTCTTTAAGTACCTAGAGTCAAATGCGTCCAACTGGGCATTCAGTCGTTCAAGTGTCTTGGACAATTGGTCTCGCTCATTATTGGAACGAGATAAAGCTGGTGGTTGATATTCATGTCCTGGTCTGGTGGTCATGATGTCGATCCCTTTGAATTTTTTTTTCTTTTTTTTTCTCTCTTTTTTTTATATAGATCCTAGTTTGGTATGCAGGAGTGGATGAGGATCAAGGTTTCCTCTAATACCAATTTGATATAGGGTGGAAATATGGGAGGTGTTGTAAATTCCCACCCTAAGGTAATAGTTGAACTTCGTTGTTGATTTCAGGCACATGCAAATATCATGAAGCAATAATAGTAATTACAATGCAAACAACTAGATAAGTATGCTCTCAACTAAAATTATACTCTCAATTTTAAGTGGGAATTCTATCAAGTATGCATGCATCAAAAATATAGGGCAGTTACGATTATCAATAATAAGTGAAATACCTAAATTAAGATGCTAAAAATTAAAGAATTATACCTTCCGTAAGGTAAGTTGTACGCAAGAATCTTTTACTCGTTGCTTGTACCACCCTTTTACGCGTCCGAGCAGGGAAGGTTGGTGTCGACTCAGAGAAGGGCGTCCGGGCCGTAAGAAAGGCGGGCGTTGAAGGGTGTCGTTGTTGAAGCCGGAGGTCGACAAAGTCTGTTCTGCTTGGCGGAGACGCTGGCGATGTCAGAAGACACCGAAATCGACGATCAGGAGGTAGATGAAGGTCTCAGCGGCGTGGAGTGAAGGCAGCGGCAAGCTCGTCAGAGAACAGGAGTTCGACGGGAAGACAGTTCGGCGCCGGATCTCACAGGACGCTGGTGATGCTAGAGCGGCGGTGATCGTGAAGAGACGCTGGAGAATCGTCGCCTGGGGATGGAGGATTTGGGGCCGGAGAGGCGGCGGATGAAGTTGGGAAGAAGGAATCGGGCTAACGAGAGGACGTTAATGGCAGCAAGGTTAATGGCAGAAGAAGGGTGGCGAACTCGTCTAAGGAAATGGCGGTGATGAACGATGGAAACGACAAACTCGTCGACAGGGGAAGGGAATCGGAGAGCAGTGTCGTCCGATCGATGGGCGGATTAGGGGATGGGGCAACGATGTTGGGAGGCAAGCTTGGCGGCGACGAGACGTAATCTTAGGAGGAGATGGAGATGGCGAGCGCACGTTCGTGGCAGTGGCTGGGCGTCGAAGGAGGGTTGGCGGCGGGAAGACCTGGACGAGGGATGGCGATGCTGCGACGGTGGTGAAGGTGGGGGCAGCGGGTAGATGTGGTGGCGGCTAATTCGCGAGGCGTGGATGTGGGGACTCACGTCGTTGAAGACGACGATGAAGATGGCGGACTACTTTGGGTGGTGGCGGACGGAAGGCAGAGGCGTCGATGATGAATGACGGTGGAAGGCGGCGGACAACTGAGAGAGGGAATTTAGGGTTGCAGGGAGGACGAAGTTGTTGGCTGTGAGCGATTGAGGTGGCGGAGGTGGTTGGCGGATGTGGAGGCTTGGCTGGCGTTAGTGGAGGATGGTGGCAGGAATCACGAAGGAAAAGGTGGATTTGGGGCTCGTCGTGGAAGGAAAGTAGTGGCGTGTTCACGAGTGAACGATGGTGGCGGGGATAGAAATTTTAGCCCTCACGGTCAGCACCAAAGGTGCGAAAATAAGCCCTCACGGCCAACACCAAAGGTGTGAAACAATCGTAGAAAATTTGATTAAGCCCAAAAGTTCCATGTTCCCTAGGGATTACAATGCTTAAATAGAAATTACACATGCTAAATTTAGAAAACTGAATCCTACTAAAATTCAAAATAAAAATAATATCCTAATACAAATATCTAATAAAAGGAAAATAATAATAAATTCAAATATTCAAGCGGTAGCGGGCTGGCTTTCGTTGGGCCCTTGTAGATCTTCTGGGCCTATCTTTTATGTCCCCATCAGTTTCTACACAAGGAGAGTGCAATTCCGAACAAGAAAACGCCATTAGGAACTATAATGAAAGACCTCAGAATGACCCATATTCGAGCATTTACAACCCTAGTTGGAGGAACCACCCCAATCTCTCTTGGAAGAGTAGTCAAAATCAAAATCAAGCCCCCAAAATAACAATCGGCAACCCTCTAGTTTTCAATCAAGACAATATAACCAACCTCAAGCACCCCAAAAGTCGAACTTGGAAGTTATGATAGAAAATTTTATTGCCATGCAGACAAAGCATATTGAAAGTTTTGCACAACAATTTAAAAAGCAGAATGATAACTTTAGGCAAGAATTTAGACATGTCAATGAGTCCATCAAGAATCTTAGTTTTTAGGTAGAGTCTATAAAGACTCATCAGAGGATGTTGGAAACTCAGATAGCTCAGCAGGCTAGCTCTTCAAGCAGGCCTACAGGCAGATTACCAAGAAAGCTAGAGGTGAACCCATGTGAGTATTGCAATGCTATTACCACGTGCAGTGGGAAACAGTTGGAAGAGCCAAGAGTACTAGACTCAACACAAGAAGAAGGGGTGTAAAATTGTGAGGAAGGTAAATCAAAATCATCAAAATTTGCAGGAGGTAAATCACAATCATCAAAATTTTTAAAATCATCAAAATTTGCAGAAGGTAAATCACAATCAGGAGTCATGACTAATGATTGATCCAACTCTACAAAATTCTCAAATTTATCCTAGATTCCATCATCTATATCATTTTTATCAGTGCCATAACACATACTATGAATTTTCTCATTTTGTTTAGTCACATCAGCTAAAATCTTTTCAAGCTTGGCTTCTAAGTTGGATTCTTGAGGTTCACTAAAGTTTGGTTGTGGAATAAAAGCTGGGTCATTCTGATAAAAATAATTTTCATGGTTCTCCCAATTTTGATTGTGAGTACTAGGCAAGTTAAAGCATAGAGGAATCCCTAATTGACATTCAGTAAAATGATGCCCTTGACAACCACAAATATCACAAATAACAGAATATTGCATTCTTAAATATTCAGTGTGTTGATTTAAAGAATTTACCCTTGCTACAAGTGATTGTAATGAATCTGTACCATATTCTCTTGTCTGCATTGCCGGTGGCACATACGTCTGACCTGACCATTGACATTGGTTAAACATTATTTTTTAGTTTAAAAAAATAAAATTCAAAAATATATAATGTAGAACAGGAAATATAAAATATGTAGACAAGTGATTTTTGACACAAGTTTTCCTGTTCATATAACGTGTTAATCCAAAAAGAGAAAAATAAAATAAAATAACTATATAAAAAAAATGCGAAAAAAAACAAAATAAAAAAAATAAAAATAAAAACAAAAACAAAAAAAATAAATAAAAACAAATAAATAAAAAAATGTCTAGTCTATAAATCTCACGATTAAATCAATATTGACTAGCCTGATCCCCGGCAACGGCGCCAAAAACTTGATAGGGATCCGCAAGTGCACGGATTTATCGAAGTAATAAAAAGATATCGTTCCCAACAAGGATCTGGCGGTCAAGTACCGATTACACGGTCGATTTATATCTAGACGAATTCAAATAGTGTTTTTGTTGTGGAATCTTCTAATGCAAGAAAATAAAAAGGTGGTTTTAGGGTTTTGGCTAAAAATCAATTCGGATAAATTCAGGACTCGGGGATTCACCACGCTGACGATTATGAATTACAGCAAAATAAATTCTTTGAACAGAAAATTTATAGTTTTGAAAGGGATTTTTCCTAAGGTACAGATTACCTCCTCCCAAAGCGTAATCCGGTATCTAACTACGCTAACTCCCTACTCTCGTGACAGTTAACGTAATTAGATCCATTAAGTTCTATGAAAAATCATGTTAATCCTTCAAACGAATCCAAACTACTCTCGTGATTGGATTCGTAGGTTTGAAAAGAATAGTTCCGACGTTGCGATTCACCTCCCGGTCCTTCTCGCAACGTCTAAGACGTGAAATTACTTGATCAGGGTAATTTACGGAATAAATACAATTCTAATCAAATCAAATCTACAAATTTCATGTAAAATATTTAGAACAATGTATTTAATCCATAAATCGTCAACGGGCTATTCCCCAAAATCCCGAAATAATGGTTTGCACGTTCATGTTCATAACAAACAGCATGTTCATCAATGAAAATCGCATGAAAACCCTAAAAGATTATAGGAAATCGCTAGACAAGTAATTAGAAAAGCTTCCCCTCGATGTGGAGACGAAGATGAAGCATCCAATTCTTCCTTTACACGGCTTTCCTGATCGAATTCTGCCCAGGAATCAATTCTCGCCGTCGCCGCCTCCTCCTCTCGTTTTCGTGCCTAGAAGCCCCCAAAACCCTTCCAAAACCCTTCCTTTTATAGTCTAATCAGTATAGAACCCATGTAGGTAGGTTTCTGGAGAGTTTGGTTCAATTCTGGTTTAATTTAGAGTCGAACCGAGTGAAAAACCGAAAGGGCTGACGTTTTCACGGTCCGTAACACGTTCACGGCCACGGTCGTAAAAGCCTCTGTGTGTACAACACTTAAGCCACAGAAATATTCACGGTCCGTGATGGATTCACGCCTCACCCGTGAAAGTTTCTGTGAGCTTTTTAACTTAGCCGTGTTTCGCCCTGTGCTCGAACTCAAGATTACGGCCGACCCAGAATTACGGCCAAGGCCGTAATTTTCGCATTCTTCACTATTTTGACTCCAAATTTGACTTGTAAGCTCGTGATTTCCTCGGGAATCATGCTTTGGCTTCAAAACCCTTAAAATCCATCATTTTTAGGCCATTTTACCTACATTTTCACAACAACCAAGAAAAGTGAAGATTCTGTGCAAAGTAAGATAAAAACACTAAAAATAGTACAAAATCATGTAAATAAGCCCAAAATATGATCTAAAACATAGGCAAAAACATGGTGTAAAAATCACTTATCAGCTTGCTTACTAAGCGGGACATAACAAATGGTATCAGAGCAAAACTTAGTCCTAAGCATGGTGAGAGGCCAATAGGAAAGGGCTACCGAGGATGGTGGAGCCGCCATTGGGCTGACCTCACATGCTGCCGACTAAGGGATGTAGGCTTAGACTTGATGAGAACGTCAAGTCTTAAGTGGGGGAGATTGTAATACCCCGAGTGTAGTCCCACATTGGAAGTGGGAGAAGAGATTATATGGTATATAAGGCTAAGTGAGCTTGCTATTGTTAACTTGGGCTTAAGCATTTTAACAAATTGAGCCACGTTGCAAATTGGCTCACCAAGTTAATAAATAGTTTGCTTACTAAGTGAGTTGTAATATTGGCAAAGGCTAAACTTGAAAAGCAGTTAGGAAAATTTTTAGAGGCACTTAAAAAGCTTTATATTAATATACCTTTCACTAATGCTTTGTCATAGATGCCTTCTTATGCCAAGTTTTTGAAAGTGATTTTGTCCAACAAGAGAAAGTTGGAGGAGCATGGAACGGTCGCACTTACAAAGGAGTGCAGTGCTATAATCCAGAATAAGTTGCCACCAAAGCTTAAAGATCCAGAGAGTTTTTCTATTCCTTGTTTGATTGGTGATATGTCTATTGACCGTGGTTTGTGTAATTTGGGGGCTAGTGTCAGCTTGATGCCACACTCTATTTGTAAAAAGCTAGACATAGGAGATTTAAAGCCCACTTCTGTTTCACTTCAGTTAGCCGACCGCTCTGTACGACATCCGGTAGGTATTTTAGAGGATGTGCCCATTAAGGTTGGTAAGTTTTTTTATTCCTGTTGATTTTGTTATCCTCAAGATGGAGGAAGACTCTAGGCTTCTCATAATCTTAGGTCGCCCCTTTTTGGCGACTGCTGGCACAAATATTGATGTCAAAAATGGGAATCTAACTTTTAAAATAGGTGAGGATTATGTAGATTTTGATCTAACATAAAATCTAAAGGAGCCTTCTTTTGTAGAATCTTGTTGTAGTGTAGAAGTCTTGGAAGACACTTCATCGATGACTATTAATTCCAAGATAGAGAAAGATCCACTTGAAGTATGTTTATTCAAAGGTGATGACAGTGATGGAGGAAAGAGGTATGAATTTAAAACTCTCTCAAGTAACCTCAAGTATGAATTTTTTGGAAAGAACTCTACTTTTCCTATAATTATTAATGCAAATCTTGAGGCTTCTCAAACTATAAAAAACCCATCATATAATGGATCTTGCTATAATATTAGTACTGTGAATGATATTTTGACTAATATGCATAAATTATTTGCTGAACATTCTAACTCTGATGGTTATACTTTTGTGGATTGTATTGTGAATTCTAATGATAAAGAATGTCAACTTAATAAGGAGGAAACTAATTTACTTCTGAAGAAGCAGAAAATTTAAAGGAAGAGACGAAAAAGAAAGGAAGGGTTGAAATTGTTTGATGAAGATAAGGGAAGAAAGAAATTCTTAGCTAAAGTAAAATACTATTTTTGGGATAAGCCTTATATATTTAGAGATCAAAGAACAAAACAAGAAAAACATACAGATACAATTCAAGGAGCCATTACTTGATCAGGGTTGATTTTTGTCGAGCTAGCGACATTAAAATTAGCGCTTCTTGGGAGGCAACCCAAGCACTATCTCTCATTTTTATTCACAGTTTTTATTTTTGTGTTATTTCACTTTTTGGTGGTATAGGAGCTTTGTGTTACAATTACCAAGAAGAGGACAGCTCCGAGGAAAGTGGTTGGGGCGATAGTACAGACGAGTAGTGCTTTGTGAGTATCTTTTCTCCTACTCTCTTATTACTTGTTTATTGTATTGAGGACAATGCATTCTTTATGTAGGGGAGGATATTTTATTTCATTAATATTGTATTTGTCTTGACTCTTTGATTTATGATATGATGTCATGTGAATGTCTAAATAAATTTTGAATCATACTTAGATTATATGTACTTTCTGATGCTCAAAATATTTTTGATGATGATGTGTGATTTTATATTGATGATTTATGCTGTAGATGGTCTTATACCAATGCTTGAATGGATTAATTACTCTATGTGTTGAATTTATTTCCTTGATATATATCCTCATATTTGATATTCCTCTATTGATCATAAGATTCTAGTAAGTAGATTATTTGAGGACTATGATTCTAGAGTGAAACTTCCTTTTCGAATAAGGTGAGTAATGTGTATGATTTTCTTGAATTGACATTGATTGATTAGCCTTGTATATGTTTGGTCTATTATGTTATTTGTTGAGAAGAAAGAAACCAAAATCTAGAAATGAAAAAAAAAATGAGAAAAGACTTCTCTACTTGGCACCGCGGAAAATTGGTAGTGGTACCGAAGACTTGAGTTGAAGTTTTCAAAAAAAAAATAAGGAAATAAAAGTATGTATCTATGTGGCTACATGCCAAGAAAAGATTTTGACATTAACTCCGCTATCTTCGGCTATGAGTCCCAACTCCGCTGGCTTAAAGATATGAGTTCTATTACATCGGCTATGTGGTCGGTGTATTCTAAATTCGTCACTAGAAAAAAAAATGGTAATCAATTTAGAGAATGTCAAAAGTAAATACAAAAAAAGGTTTTGAAGGTCCTATTCCTGTAAACAAAAACATTATAGTGTTGAACTGAATACAAGGTGAACTCGTGAGATTGAGATTTAGATTATTATGCAAGTTGCAAATTTTATTTGTTTTGGATTATGAATCTTAAGGATTAAATTCTAAGAACAGTTTATTTCTCTAGAATCTTTTATGACATGAGCTGGAAATCTTTAATGAGTCATTATATTTTAGAAGTTTATTTTTCATTAGTGAGTTATCTTTTCCATACTCAGCATTATTCTTTGGTCTATTTATTTGCTTGAGGACAAGCAAAAGTTTAAGTCTAAAGAGATTTGATGACATGCATTTATATAGTATTTTTAGTATACTTTTACCATCATTTATCTCTCTTTTCTATCATGTTTTTACATATTTTGGCTAAATCCCTTTTTTTGTTCAAAATCTTCACCTTTCTTCGCTTTTGTCATATTTCAGGTGAAAACAACTACAAATCGATAGATTTTGGTAAATTCAAATGCATAGATAAATTCAACAAGTTAAGACGAAGCTGCCCATAAAATTTCATACAAATCAGACAATGTTTAGAAAAATATGCCCCTCCCCCCCTGAACATTTTTACGGTCGTATTTTCTGAATATACAAAAGTAATTACGGCCCTACCCATAATTTTCGTCAAAGCCATATCACGGCCGGGTGTGAAATATTTCACAGCCGTGATTCTATTGTTCAGAAATCCACAGAAAGTTTCACGGCCGGGTGTGAAATATTTCACAGCCGTGAATCTATCGGGAAAAATTCCAGAACTAAATAGAGTGTTTCACGGCTAGCCATGAAATATTTCACAGCCGTAATTCCGTCCGCCAGTTTCGGATTTGACTTCGTTTCTCATCCGATTCGATCCATTTTCGAGCCAGATTTTGGGGAAAACCTAATGGGAGGATGGAGAACTATAAAAAGGAAGCTTTGGACCAAGTTTGAGAACTTTTTGGCCAATTTTCTAGGGGGATTCGGCGAAGAGGCGAGAATTCAGGTAACAAGCAGCGAACGGTGATTCTACACCAGAAAAACTTCGATCTTCTGAATTGTGGTCATCGACCTTCATCAGGAAACATTAATCCTTGTCTTCCTTTGTCAATTCTGCATTTTTTTTTGCCAATTTGTAATCACAAAAATAGAATTCTTAAACGTGAATATGCATAACATGTCAGCGTAAACTTTTATTCAGGATTAAGGGCGTAGCCCTCTTTACTTTCATGACTTGATTGTTTAATACCCTCTTATGAAGTGATTTTCTTTTGTTAAATTCAATTATTATTGTGATAATTATATATTAATTACTGGCCATGATTTTCATGTCTTAAGATGTCACAAGAAGTACTGAGAGGTGAATTGTGATGTCGGATCTACAATATTTGGACAAGTTGATCTGAACACGAGAGTAGTTCGAATTAACTTGAGGGATTTTATTGATTTGTCAAGATCTCATTGGGTTTATCTTGAGTTAATAACCACGAGAGTATGGGATTAATTCTGATAGACACCGGATTGTATTACTGAGAAGGGGCAACCTGTACATGCGGACAAATCCCCTTCAACATAGTAAATCCTTCTTAAGACATCTTTAATTTTAATAAGTCATGAAACATAGAGTGGTGAACCCGAAATCTTGAATTTTCCATAAATCGATTACAACCAAAGTCTATTTTATTGTTTTTTCTGTTTTAGTAGAGATAGGGATCATTCTCTTTTAGATTAGTCTAGCTAAAGAATCAGTATGTAGCCATTGGTTCCTGTGGGATCAATATTTTTATTACTTCAATTTATCCGTGCACTTGCGGATCACATCACTTGTCAAATATCTCAATTTTTCAAAAATCTACGGCCAGCAAAAGCATCTAATTAACTATGCCAAATAGGGCTTTTTGAACCCAACCCTCTTCCTTGATAGGATTGAAAGAATGACAAATTTTAAATTTGTTTACCGGCAAGCGTTCCAATTTAGAATCCGTGGTTAAATTATGAATCCATGGTTCAAATATGCTTCTAGATTCAAATTAGTTTTGCTTTCTAAATATCAGAATATACTGTGATCCCCTTTTTCTTATCAAAATCCATGATGACCGTGATTCAATTTTGCTTTAAGGGAATTACACTATTTTCTATTCGCCAACTTAACATGTTACATTTAATTTGGTTAAGGCTCTGTTTCCTATGACGAAAGGAAATTTAGAGGGGCTGGAAACTGCAATGGGAGGAAATTTAAAGGGAAAGAAAAATTTTATCACGTGTTTTACACGTGATTATCAGCCAGGCAATGGAAGGGAGCGAGCTCGCCAACGCGATTTTCTGACGGAAGGCGACGCGAGCTCACAGGCTGGCGACCGGAGGTTCAGCGACGAGAGGCTGGAGACCAGAGGTTTGGCGATGGGGGGCTGGCGAGGTTTGGCGATGGGAAGCTGCGCGAGCTCGGCACTGAGGGAGGAGAAGCGAGGCGAGGGCACAAGCAGAGGGAGAGGGAACGAGGAGGGCAGCGCCGGAGGGAGAGGGAAGGAGGAGCAGCGGCACCGGAGGGAGAAATAGCAGTGCCAGAGGGAGGAGAAGCGACGAGGGGGAGGTTGGCATGGGGGCGAAGCGAATGAGGGGGGGGGGGGTTCAGCGCTGTTGTGATGCAGATGACGGGAACGACACGGGGGAGATGCGGATGATGGAGATAGCGTGGGGGGAGAGGCGACGCGAGGCGAGGCTTCGATTCGGGATGCAAGGCAAAGCGAGGCGAGGCTCCGATTCGGAGACGGATGGAGGGGGAGGGGGAGGGAGAGGGAAGAGGAGGGAGGCACCGACGAGGAGGGCAACATCAGAGGGAGAGGGATGGAGGAGGACGCAAGCAAGAAAACGTTGTCGGAGGGCGAGGTAGGAAAGGGGCAAGCAAGAAGGAGAGAAGCGTTGAAAGCGACGCGAGTTTTTGTTTCTGCCCGATTTGGGCAGCAATGTTTTTGATAGATTTGGACAAAAAATTTAATGTTTCCTTCCCTTGTTTTATGTCTGTCCAAGGAAACGATGGAAAGTAACACTTTCCATTCGATCCGCTGTGGATTCTGTTCTAAGAAACAACATAAGGGTTACATGTTGTATTGATCATGCCATATGTTGGTGCAATTGGTACACCGGTACCTTGTCTAAGACTAAAACCTCAAATATTAATTGGTCATCCTTGACTCTTTGATCTTGATGTACAACATTATGTGCATAAGTAGGCATACGACCAACAAGATCACCATCAAACATCAATTTTCAATCCGATGACTTGTATATGTTAGACATGATGATAGGTATAGTTGTCTTCTCAAAGGCAGATCTGAAAAACAAAAATGAACAATGTACACCCAAGAGAAGTGCAAGATGGTGATAGGTGTACATCCTTGACTCTTTGATCTTAGGAGTGCCTAGTAATGCATTTTAATTTAAGCAATTGACCTAATATCATCCACACTTTCATTTTAATTTAAGCTCGTCTGAGCAAAGAAACGCACCTAATTCTAAGATAATACAAAATATTAATATGTAAATTTAGTCACTAAGAAAGAGTCATCATATGAGAGATCTTCAACATAATACCAAAGCAAACTAATGTAAATTTGAATGGTCAATCCAACATGAGTACAATCATTATTGATAGAAGTTAAATATCAATAACACATCATAAATTAAATATCAATATAAAGTCATTCAAAAATTCTAATTAAAAAAAATCTATAAAATGAATCAAGTTAGCACAAAGTGCAAGGTCATTTTTTAGAATATGAATAAAAAGCAAGACAAAGTCATAAGAAAAATTTATATGAATGAAAAAAATGTCAATATCATCAATGAACGATAAACTACAAATTGAATAAAAGTCAACGACAACATCGCTCAAGATGGATTTGAGTTTTAGCATTTTTGTATAAGTTTTGGGTTGGGTTGGATTTTAAGATATGGGTAACCAGGATAAAATACAAAAGCATACATGTGATTATATCCTAAATCCTTTATCAACTAACATAAAAAATTATTATTATATATAAATAAAATATTTTTTATTTGTAAAAGTATATTTTATAGAATAATTTGAGACAAAAATCTCAATTAGATCTTTAACTTAGTTAGGTACCCAAAAGTACCACTCAGTTTTGATTATATAATAGGGTATATGAATCAGTATTTAACAAAGTCGGATTCAGGTTTGAGTTTATAATGAAAACTTTAGTACTAATTGGAAAGAGTTAAATAATTGTTGAACCGTTAATTTTCGTCCATATGTGCATATCAAAAAATAGAGTCAAAATTAATTTTAACTATGAGTAAAAAATTGAAAACACATGAAATATCATATCAGATAGAAATGCCGACTAAATTCATGTCATGAAAACAAAGAAAGGAAGAAAATTTAGTATGCGCCACCAAAAGGCAAAAAAAAAAATTTTTTTTAAAAAAGAAAGATGCGAACACTTAAAAGGAAGGAAAAAAAAATATAATTAAAGTAAAACGTAGCAACTTGAAAAAAAAGGAATCGGCACTGATCACGAAAATAGTTAAAAAAAAAAAGAGAAAACAGATTGGATGCAAATTGAGGAGTCCAGCTCAAGGTCCAAATTGGACTCTCTAATTATGCATGATAACTAAAATGGAAGAGAAAAAAGCAAGCATCGAAATAAGCGGAGGATAGAAAATTGGAATTAAAGTAATCAATCACAACGGAAGATCTTGGGAGGAAATAAAGGGAATACGAGGAGCAAATGAAATTTTGGAATCGTGAAGCTCCAAAAAGAGTAAAAGGCAAATTGGATTATGGTAAGGGCTTGACTAAAGAATTAATAAAAAGGGAAAAACTCTCGGCAACAAAAACAAGAGGAGAATGGAGAGAGGCTGGAAAAAGTTCTTGGCGCAATGAAAAAGAGGGGCCACGAGGGAATCGGGTAGCAAAATAAAAGAAGGGTCTGAAAAAAAAAGAAGAAAAAGGGCGGAGTAGGCTCTCGGGCCCTCGTGTCAGGGATCGGAGGAGTTTAGGTGTAATTATATTATTATCCAATTTTGACGTTATCTTTTGGTTTAAAACTTGGTAGATAGATAGATCCATGTAAAAATAGGGTTTGACACTTGTGTGCCATACGTTTTGGTCATTGGGGTCACAATGCACTCAGGGGACTATCCCGGGCATGTACACGCAAGTGGGGGACTATGAATTCACAAGTACTCCAGGATGGGGGGCTCAAATGTATAAAATTAGCCCACCCAAGCCTTGTGAAGCCTTCTACTCACACCCCTTAGTTTGTGTATGCGAGATAGTATTGAGAGGGTGGGTGCAGTCTTGTGATCCCATGCAAGTATAAAATTGCATGGTTCCACACACCTGCCCTCTCCACCAAGTCTCTAGGTCTAGGGTCTACTTAATGTCTGTTAGTGTCTTTGTAATGTCTGTGTAATCTTGCTTTATTAATAATATACCGGCGGAGTGATTGGCTGACTTCTTCACCAAGTATTTTACTCGCCGTTTTCAAGTAACTTACTGGTTGCCTTGTTCAGATTATTGTGTCATTGTGTTTCCTTCGGATTCTGTTGCCTCGGTTTATTTGGCTATCATATGCTAGTGCGTAAGTGCACGTGGGAAGAAGGCTTAGTACTACTCCAAGTAGTGTGTCGTGCGGACACCAGGCACTAAGAAAAGTGTGTCCGTGACAAGTGGTATCAGAAGCCAACGATCTATAAATCAAGCATCAATAAAATGTTTGCTTACGAGGGAACCGATGTGGAAACACTTGTGGGTAATCCTCCCGAGCTGGGTAGGGAGGAAAGGCGGAGAAGGCATCGTGAACGCCAAGAAGCGCGTTTCACTGATACTGAAGACCGACTGGACCTATCTGAGGCGAGACATGTTGCAATGGCTTTGGAAATAGAGGGACATAAGGACAATACCCGAGAGTCCGTCAAATTCTTGAGGGCTCAAATCGAGGAGTTGAAGGCGCAAATTGCCTCCCTTACGGAAGCGGTGCAAGCAAAAGAAAGAATATCACAACCACAACTTGCACCAATGAGAGTCCCGAAACCCCAAAGTTACAATGGTACTCGAGATGCCAAAGAACTTGAGAACTTCTTGTTTGACATAGAACAGTATTTCCTTGTCACATGTCCCGACTCGGAAGGTCTCAAGATTGCCACGGCAACATGGTATCTAACTGGTGACGCAAAGCTATGGTGGCGCACCAGGGTGCAAGATGGCACCGACACCATGAAGAGTTGGGAGGAACTGAAACAGACCCTGAAGACCCAGTTTCGTCCCTAGAACATGGGGTTGATGGTTAGGAAAAAACTGTCGAACCTCCATCACACAGATGACATCCGTGATTTTGTTAGGAATTTCGCATCTATCTCCCTCGACATCAAGATGGCAGATAAAGAAAATTTATTTTTCTTCATAAATGGCTTGCAACCCTGGGCACAGCAAGAGTTGCAAAGGATGAATGACAAGGATTTTGCATCCGCACAAGCTACAGCAGAGCAACTGACCGACTTCAAGCTGGAGGAAAGGCGCCATCCTTCTCCACCGCAGCGACCCCATCAAGGGAATGGGAATAGACAGAGGGACAATCACAGTAGTCCTCTGCACCATAATGAGATTCAATATAGGAGGAGTCCACTGCACAATCCACGGAAAAACTGGACCCAACATTAGAACAGACCGCAGCGACCCCACAGCGGTGGCAACCAAAGAAGCCCACCGCACAACCGGCCAAACATATGTTATCTATGTGGTGGCAGCCACCACATACATGATTGCCGACAGAGGAAGATGTTGAATGCAATGTTGGTTGAGAAGGCTTTAACCAACAACAGGCGGAAAGGGAAAGCCCCGATGCCATCATCCAGCTCAAGTGACTCAGATGGCACCATCATTATTTCGGGCAAGCCTTCCTCTTCAAAGACGCTGAGGATAGGCACACTTAGGGTGATCAACCCGAGCAATGCTCAAGTGGGGGAGCAACGATCGAAGGGACAACCTAAGAGACGATAAAGCCGACAATATTGGCGTCCCAAACAGACCTGGGATTGCTTTATATGCAGAGGAAAACACCAACCCTGGTCTTGCCCCTAGAAGAAGATATTGCACGCCTTGGTAGCCGAGGAGGCCGCATTATGAAGCCAATGGACTCTTAAGAAGGTCACATTCTCTCCGAGTTCCAACTGCGACACTGACGAAGGCAGAAGTTTTCCTTCACCGCAGCCCAATGATCATGAAGCTTCTACCTCGAAGGCCAACTACAAGGATGTTTTGTATCGATGAGGGCATCGACCGTTCAAGTGGGGGAGTTTGTTAGGGATAAGAGGAGTTTGGGTGTAATTACACTGTTACCCAACCCTGACGCTATCTTTTGGTTTAAAACTTGGTAGATAGGTAGATCCATGTAAAAATAGGGTTTGGCACTTGTGTGCCATGCGTTTTAGTCATTGGGGTCGCGATGCACTTGGGGGACTGTCCCGGGGCATGTACACGCGCGCGTGGGACTATGGATTCATAACTATTCCAGGATGGGGGGCTCAAATGTGTAAAATTTGTCCACTCAAGCCTTATGAAGCCTTCTACTCACACCCCTTAGTTTGTGTATGTAAGATAGTATTGAGAGGGGTGGTAGTGCTTGATTAAATGCAATCTTGTGCTCTCATGAAAGTATAAAATTGTAAGGTTCCACACACCTGCCCTCTCCACTAAGTCTCTAGGTCTATGGTCCACTTAATGTCTGTTTAGTGTCTTTGTAATGTCTGTGTAATCTTGCTTTATTAATAATACCGGCGGGGTTCTTGGCTGACTTCTTCACCAAGTATTTTACTCGCCGTTTTCAAGTGTCAGGCCTAGTTCAGGCCGGTTCAGCCCAAAGCCCAGTGGGCCGAACACTAGCCCAAGTCCGCACGGCAAGCTTCAATCCAGAGGCCAAATTCCGCGGTTAACTAAGGGCGTTGACCCGAAATCGCAAATAGACAACGTAGCAGCTTCTTCAGTCACGTCTGCTGCGAGGAGCTCGGGCGCGAACTCGTCAAAGGGAGGGGGTGAGCTCTTCACCGAAAGATTCGGACGACGACGGTATTGAGAGGCGCATGTTGAACGAAGGAGCGGAAGACGCGGGCGACGCCCTAATCAGGGCGGAGAGGTAATCCTGGCAGAGATGGCTGCTGGACGACGACGAAGGGGCTGAGGGGAAATAGGCGACCTTTCCCTTACCAGTACAGTCTTCTTCGGCGAGCTCACCGGCGCGGCGACGCAGGCGGTGTCGGTAAAAGGAACAGAAATCTCATTCGAACGCGTCGGGCGTTTGAAATGAGGAAAGTCAAAATTGAAATCAGGTCAACGGGGAAGATTCGATACGCAAAATCAAATTCCAGCCGACGTAAGCCTACGTCAGCGGAGCGAAACAGGACTACGCGCGGAGGATTTCGAGCGGCTGACGTCACACAGACGTTAGCAAGGGTGATTTCAGCGGTGAGCGGTAATTTTGACTATGGTCAAAATTGAGGTATAATTTTAATTTTGGATTTGATTTCCTAATTTGAGTTAGGGTTCAGAGCAACCTTGTAATTTGGGGATAAAATTTAATCGGGGGGAATTAGGGTTTGTGAGTAAAGAGAGAGATTTTGTCCGGAAACACTAGGGAGTTCACGCTTTGATGTTCCGCTAGACAACCCTAAGACACCAGTTTAGGAACAGTTTAGGGCTGATCCGACCGGGGTGTGACAATTGGTATCAGAGGCAGCTAACGTGTGACGGCGAATACGGCACCTTCACCTACGAAAATGAAGAAGGGTTTAAAATTCTAGAAGATCACCCACATGGCCAGAGGGGCATCAGAGGACGTCTGGCCCAAGCAGGGAAAAGGTAAAGCCAAGGAGACGGCTGAACCTGAAGAGATGGCGAACCACGGTGAGCGTATTGCACAGATCGAGCAGGTGCTCGGTCTGGCTAGTGCTGGGGACAACGAGATGATTCCTCAGATGGAGAGTCTTCAGAGTACAGTGGAGGCCCAAAGATTGCAGATCTAGACTCAGAAGTTGCAGATCAAATTCTTGCAACAGACTCTAGAGGGTTTGATCGATCTGCTAGAGTAGATGGCTTGCATGAAGGAGGAGATGCATGCAGAGATCACGGTATTGCGTTTGGCCCTAACGCAAGTATCGCGATCGACGGCGGCACCGGCGGAGCAGGAGACTCCTAAGCCAAAGGTACGAGTACCTGAGCCAGCGATATTCGGGGGGACCCGATCGTCCAAAGAAGTGGAGAACTTCATCTGGGACATAGAGCAGTTGTTCTCTGCTAGCCGTGTTCCAGAAGAAGATCGAGTGCGGGTGTGCATCGCATACCTCACAGGCGACGTGAAACTTTGGTGGCGGACCAAAGTCAGCTCGACATCGGGGGCTACTAGCTGGCCTTGGGAGGCCTTCTGTGAGGAACTGTGATGGCAGTTTCTTGCCAGAAACTCGGCGGACCAAGCTCGTGAAAAGGTGGATCGACTGAGGCACACTGGGTTGATCCAGGAGTACGTCAGGGTGTTCTCCGCGTTGATGCTGGAGCTACCTGACATAGCGGAGGGTGACCAGAAGTACTTCTTCATCCGGAATCTTCAGCCATGGGCAGAAGCATAGGTTCGACGAGATTCACCACTTGACTGGAGGGCGGCTGCGGCGGTGGCAGAGTCCTTGGTGGATAACAGGAATTTTAAATCAACACCACCAAAGAAACAACGGTCACCACCGAAGTGCGGCTCCCCACGGACACCACCGAGGGCTAGAGTTCCAAAAAGGGGTAGACCCTTTCCCCGGCAGGACAGGGGTTCACTGGGCCGACGAGAGCTAAAGCCACAGGGTTGCTTCTTGTGCGGCGGTCCTCACTAGGTGAAGGATTGTCCGTCCAGGTAGAAACTCATGGCGGTGTAGTACAAGAACCAGCTGAGGAAGCTGAGATCAACACCGAGGAGGTGAGAATTAGTGCTTTGAGGATCGGAGCAATGGTGGCCACAGATCCGCCCGTTACAGACATCAAGGGCGATGTCCAAATTGGGCAGGGGAGAATTGTCAGGCCTAGTTCAGGCCGGTTCAGCCGAAAGCCCAGTGGGTCGAACACCAGCCCAAGTCCACACGGCAAGCTTCAATCCAGAGGCCAAATTCCGCGGTCAACTATGGGTGTTGACCCTAAATCGCAAATAGACAACGCAGCAACTTCTTCAGCCACGTCTGCTGCGAGGAGCTCGGGGGCGAGCTCGTCAAAGGGAGTGGGCGAGCTCTTCGCTGAAAGATTCGGACAGCGACGATATTGAGAGGCGCATGTTGAATGAAGGAGCGGAAGACGCAGGCAACGCCCTAATCAAGGCGGAGAGGTAATCCTGGCAGAGGTGGCGGCCTCTTCCTTAAGAAGGGCGGAAGAGGCAACGATAGGGGGGGGGGGAGGGGCTCAATCTTCACCAACGACGATCACGACCACCAGATCTGGGAGCGGCGACTTTAGGGAAGCTCTGTGAGAGAATCATCGGTGAACGACGAGTGAGCGGCTTCAGGTGTGAGGCAGTGAATGTAACTGGCATTTGGGGAGACGACCGGTGAGGGAGGGATAGAGGGCAGTAGCAGACAGGGGTTGACGATGGCGAAGGAATTCTGTACGTTTCCAGAAGGTTCAATAAAGGGGTTGCTTCTCCATCTACTTCCTTCTCCCTGCTTCAGCACTTTATCCACTATTCCGGCGACGGACGGCTGCTGGACGACGACGAAGGGGCTGAGGGGAAACAGGCGACCTTTCCCCTACCAGTACAGTCTTCTTCGGCGAGCTCACCAGTGCGGTGACGCTAGCGACACAGGCGGCGTCGCGAAAAGGAACAGAAATCTCATTCGAACGCATCGGGCATTCGAAATGAGGAAAGTCAAAATCAAAATTGGGTCAACAGGGAAGATTCGATACACGAAATCAAATTATAGCCGACGCAACCCTACGTCAATGGAGTGAAACAGGACTATGCGTAGAGGATTTCGAGCGGTTGACATCACACAGACGTCAGCAAGGGTGATTTCGGCGGCGAGCGATAATTTTGACTGTGGTCAAAATTGAGGTATAATTTTAATTTGGGATTTGATTTCCTAATTAGGGTTAGGGTTCATAGCGACCTTGTAATTTGGGGATAAAATTTAATCAGGGGAATTAGGGTTTCTGAGTAGAGAAAGAGATTTTGTCCGTAAACCCTAGGGAGTTCACGCTCTGGTGTTCCGCCGGACAACCCTAAGACACCAGTTTAGGACTAGTTTAGGGCTGATCCGACCGGGGCATGAGATCAAGTAACTTACTGGTTGCCTTGTTCGAATTATTGTGCCATTGTGTTTCCTTCGGATTTTGTTGCCTCGATTTATTTGGCAGCATGCTAGTGTGTATGTGCACGTGGGAAGAAGGCTTAGCGCTATTCCAAGTAGTGTGCCGTGCGGACACCAGGCACTAAGAAAAGTGCGTCCGTGACAGTCGGCCCAAAAAAAAGGGAGGCGGTTGACTTCCAAATCGTGAGGGTTCATCATCAGAAGGGGGCACTATTGGTTTCCGCTTCCGCTTTGGCAGCTAAGGACTAGTTTGGGGCTGATTCTGCTATTAGCTTTTACTGGCTAAAGAATTGCTAGTTGAAACATAACTAGCTGGAAAAGTATCTAGTTGTTTGGTTAAAACAGTTGTGCTGGTAAGCAGAATAAACTATTGTGCTATAATATTAAGTAGAAATATTAAAACATCATGAGTTAGGTTGATATAAATAAAATTTATCGGTATTTAAAAAATAAAATATTAAAATATTATTTATGATTAATATTATTATTATTGTTATTGATACTTAAAATCACCTCCCAATATTAGCTACATTATTTATCCCATATGTGAAAAAAATAGTAAGATATTTTAAATTAATCCCTCATAATTGGAATTATCTATATTAAACACTATATATAATTAATAAAATTTTTATCTAAATTTTACTTGGTTTTGATGCATTTCATACTACATTATCGAAGATGTTAAAAATTAAATTTGAAAGCCTCCTTTGAAATTCAAGATAATAAAAATACTTAGGAATGTATTAATGATAATTAAAAATGATTTTAAGCTATCTAAATTATTTTGGTCAAAATATTTTAAACATTATAACATAAAATATTTTAGAGTTGAGTATGTGAAAAAAAAAATAAAAAAGAGAGCAGAGAGATGGAAAAGGGAAAGCAACATGCAGATTATGGGGAAAGCACTCGTTACTCTACTGTTTAGAGGCAGCTGAAAATTATTGTCTCCGGGCGCAGAATCAGCCCCAAATGCCTATATTATAATTGTTTCTGTTGCCCACGCTAGCAACAGTTGTTGGGAAGTAACCCCAAATGCGGCCTAAGCCTCACGCGAGAACTAAAAATTCTAGGCAGATTATCCAAAGTAGGTGCACATAATGTACATGATGCGTGATACCTCGTATTTTGGTAGTAATTTTGATGGTCATTTCATGATAAATCTAGGTTTATTTTGACACTTTTATACTCTTTATAGGCTTATTTCCTTCATATCTTCGGAATCTTCACTCGTCCCGCAAGTACACAGTTATGTCGAAGTAATATAAAAGATGTCGGATCCCACAGGGAACAAGGTTGAGTTCCAGAAAATCCGAGTCCTAATAGCTAGGCGAATCGAAATTGTGTTTTGAAAGCAGAAATCGAAAATAAGTAATCAACACTACGAGGGTAGGAAGTAAATATGAGAGAGATATTGAGGCTTTGGTTTTCACCACGATGACTACTTTAATCGCACAAGACAGATGTCGGTAATTTGGATTATTGGATTTGCACAAGGAATCTAACCCTAAGGTACAAGGTGCCCTCTCTCGAGTGTACACCCCGGTGTTCGGCTTAGATCGACCTCCTACTCTCACGGTGGATCGTTCTAAGACGAACCCAATGAGTTCTATGGCAGATTATAAAACCCTCGAGTGAGACCAAACACTCTCGTGTCAGGGTCTCACAAGTCTTACTAAGGGATTCCACCCTTATGATCCTTCTCTCGATATGAATCGTAACGGCTAAAAGGTGAAAGTACTCGGCCAAGGTAAGATCATGAAATAAACACTTCAAAGTAAATATGCTCACAACACAATCCAAATAATAGAATAAAGATAAAGTTTGCGATTAAATTTATCAACGGGTTTCAACCAAGCCCCGAAATAGGGTTTACGCTACAATCGACATTGAAACGTTCAAAATCTCTCCTTTAATGAAAAGAAAAGTACAAGGACATGAATTTGAGAGGAAGGATACGATGAACCAAAGGAATCCTGAAGAAATCGTGATGATCTGGTGTCTCAATCTCCGAAAATCTCCAAAAATTGCCTCGTTGTGGTGTTCTTCCGCCCGCGCTGAATCATCCCCTGATTACTGAATAATTAGGCCAAGAAAAATTAGGGCTTTTATATCCTGTGTGTTCACCTCTGAAAGAGCTTTCCATAGACACCTTACTTGCCAAATTCGGACTCCAAACGAGTGAGAAATCAGGGAAAAACTGAGTGAAACTCGATCTCGCTCGTGACTGGGTTGGAATCACGGGTGAACCCCGCCGGGTTCACCTGCCCGTGATTCTCTATGTGAAGTTCTGGGGCGAAAGAAGCGTGGTGAACCCCGCTAGGTTCACCTAGCCGTGCTTCTCACTGTGCAGTTCTCAGCTTACAAGAAATCTGGTGAACCCCGTGGGGTTCACCCGGCCGTGAAGCTCGCTGGAGTGTTCTGCTGGCTGGCGACTGGGATGGAGAACCCCATGGGGTTCACCTGGCCGTATTTTTCAGGCTAACTCCATTTTGGCCCAAATTTGATGTGTAGCTTCATTTTCGCATAAGAAATCGTCTCATGGCTTTAGAATCTCCAAAATACGTCGAAAAAGGGTGATTTTACCTGAAATTCTACAAAAGCACCAAAAAGTGAAGATTCTGAAGATATGAAGGAAATAAGCCTATAAGGAGTATAAAAGTGTCAAAATAAGCCTAGATTTATCATTAAATGACCATCAAAATTACTACCAAAATGCGAGGTATCAAAATACTCCAGACTTAAATCTTTGCTTGTCCTCAAGCAATAAAATAAGGTGAAACACATGATAGGAGTAAGAGTGATCGTTTGGGTTGAGGCATACATCCAAGTTAGAGAATTATTTAATAACATTCTAAAATCTAATCAGGAGAAATCAAGTAAATGGTTGTTTCAAAGTGTTCAACAGTTTAATCCCACAATTTCTTGATGTCAAACAACCTAGTAAGCGACAAACATAAGATTCAATCAAGCCTATACATAACACTAATGCAATTCCAATCCTCCCTATTCAAATCGTTGGGGTTAACTCAAATGTTCCATCAGGGTATGATACACTGATTATTGCAATAGACTTCAACTCATAACCTTAGGTACCATTGCCAATTTTTCGCAATGCCAAGTAGAGGAGTCTCTTTATTGATTTCAACTTCACATCCCTTAGATTTCAACTCATGTCCTTCTGTACCACTGCCAATTTTGCGCAGTGCCAAGTAGAGGAATCTAAGGGTGATATTTTTTTTTATATCAGCAGTTGATAACACATCCTTTTTGAACGCATGTAGTGTCTTCCCAATAACAGAAAGGAATTCAAAGAATAACTAAGTGAATATGTATCTCAATATAATTCTCATGTAAGTTGCAAGCTTGAGTTGATTAAACAATCATAGAAATGTTTGACCCACTAATGAACAACTCAAACCAATCCAAATCACAAAATTTCAAAATCATAGAATAAATGGACATGATCAAAAAGTATCTCTAACAAGGAGGTATTACTCCAGACTTAATTCTTTGATCATTCCTACCCAATTATGCATTCAACTCAAAATACTCAAAATTTTGAAATAGCCATCATAGGACAAGACTCATACACATGCAAACTCAAACTCATGGAAAAATTTACACAGCATGAATGAAAAGCATAATAACCATAACAAAGTGCGGACACAAGCAAGAAAAATAATGTCATACAAGTCTGTCACAGAATGGGGCCTAAAGAAGTGGACCAGGCCCACGAATAAAATGACATATAAGATACAATGTCAGAACATCCATCACAGAATAGAAGTATCCATCCAAACATAGCAAAGTCAAGCGATCATCGTCAAATAGCCACATGCAGCAAGAAAATAGAAATCGGAGTATAGAAAGCTCACCCACTCTAAAAGTTTGCATAGTCCTCTATGCAATACCATGATGTGAGAGGAGTGGATGATTACGCCGATGCCGATGGGGGGCTACCTCCGCTTGCGCGAGCGAGAGCCAGATGTTTGGGAGCTCTTGCTCTTCCCGCGTGTGCTATAGTCAGGCTCGGCTTCCTCGTCGGAAGAGATGTCCATGCGAGCCATGTTTTCCTCATTGATGAAGGAGAGACGCTCGTCCATCATAGAGAGCTGTTCCCACACCGATCCCATCATTTTGTGCTGTCTCTGCATGTGTGCTTCCATGGACTCCCAATGCGAAGATTGGTTCTGCTGGATGTGGGTAACGGTGGTGTCCAGGTGATCAATCATCTCCCGTTGATGGAGTTGCTCTTCTTTAATTTCCTGCAATACAGACATCATAGAATCGTGAGAAGAGGTGCCGCCAAAAGAAAAGGTGCCTGGAGCTGGTGGTGCGGTGTCAACTGGATCTGGCTGTGCATCTTCAACTGGCTGGATACGCCAGTTTCCACGGACTCTAACCGATGTGCGCTCTGGGTTCGGCAAGGGTAGGCAAAATGGGCTCCCTTTGAATGTCATGCAATATGAATCACCCTTGTGAATGATCAGCTTCATGGCAACACAAGACTCAATGTCGAGTCTATTGCTGCCAGTAGCTTCCAATGTGCCGTAGGGGATGATGCCCAGAGAAACTGCCAAAGGTGTGATCAAGCCGCCAATCACTATCGCCCCCTTCAAAGAACGGGCGACGCGGCTGAATTGCTTTGCCAGATAGTACCTAGAGTCCACTCTGAAACTGTGATGCATACACCAGAGATAAAATAGCTCGGTCTGCCGAACCATACCATCACTCTCACCGCGGCCAAATAGGGTGTGGGCCAACACGCGGTGGACATACTTGAGGACCGGGTTGCATAAGCTAGATGCACGGGCCACGCGAGCAGAGTAGATGTGCTCGTTGGTAATTGCGCCCCAAAAATTCTGTTCACTGTACTCTGGTGGGACCTTGCGTGCACACGGCTCAGGAAAACTATATATACTACACAACTGTGAAAGAGTGAGGCTGTGTTCGATATTACCCAATCAAAATGTTAAATGCCCTAGGTCATCCTCTAGAATAGGATATGCTTTTACTTCCAAAGAACTCAAGAACTCCAACGTCACGCCAATAAAGTGGGAGAAAATAGACGCTGGAACTGCTCCAAACCCACTGCGGCATACATCATGTCGACATACCCTAGCATCCCGAGCATCTGCAGTGTACCTCTGTCAAGATACCTCGTGTTGAGAACTCGGCGCTGACGCAATATCTGAAAGCTTGTTCCTAGCTAGCGTCGCGAAAGATGATCCCGAACTCATTCGGGGGAGAGATGTATGGCTGTGATCGACTGGCGGATGTGCGCCCATGACGAGATGAAGATCCTGGCGGGGCTGAAGATGGCCGGTGAGATGGAGGTGTAGGCGTCGGCTCGTACTCATCGTCGGTGGCGGACGAATCTGAGAACGCTAGTGTCGACTGCGCGGTCTTCTTGGCAGCCATGACCTTGGTTCTTGGAGGCATGGTGGTGGAGGAGATCGAAAGTAGTTGGCTGGTGAGCGTCGATGAAAGAACTGGCCGGAGGAGGAACGGAAGCAGCGGCGGATAGAAGCGTCGGAGAACAAGCGACGAGAAAATCTGGGAAGAGGTAGAGAAGAAACCTTTCCTACTGGTAAGGAAGCTCCGATACGGACTGGAGAGTTCACATACGTGTTGAGAAAGAGGATGGATCTGTACGATTTGCGGAATCTGGCAAGATCTAAGGGCGACGACGAACGAGCGAAAACTAATGAGATGAAAACTCAAAATCTGGAATCGATTGCAGAAGAAATCCATTTCGAACGAAGGGGAAAACTGGATCAAACCCGTGAAGATATCCCTTGAGTGCTAAGAAGAAGTGCAGGTGGCGGATCAGGTTGATCTCGTCAAGCTCGAGAGGCGGAGGTGGAAAAATCGCGTGTGTTGGTTGCCCTAACTCGGCTAAGCACAAATTGAAAATCCAGTGAACCTACCCGGGTTCACCTGCCCGTGAAGCTAATTGTGGTCGGTCTGATACAACAAAAACACGGGTGAACCCGCTGGGGTTCACCGACCCGTGAAGCTTACTAGATATTTTCTGGAGTTCGGAAAGATGGTGAACCCCGTGGGGTTCACCTGCCTGTGAAGCTCACTGGATGGTTCCTGTGCAGATAGAATACTGGTGAACCCCATGGGGTTCACCTGCCCGTAAAGTCCTCTGATCGGTTTTGTGCAGAAAGAAATACCGGTGTACCCCATGGGGTTCACCAGGCCGTGAAACGTTCTGGTCACAGAATTGGAAGCGCCTGTACAGTGCACTTCAGGGGTGAACCCCATGGGGTTCACCATGCCGTGTTTTGTACTGATTAACTCAAAAAATTATGGAAAAATTCTTATGCGCTCCAACTTCCTCCTACAACATAAAGAGACATTAAATTAGTAGCGATCCCCTCAAGAAAACTAAAATTAAATGAAAAACAAAACAACGTTCTAAAACACTAACTAATGTCAATGAAAAATTATGCATAAAAACTAAAATCAATCAAAAACTTGGGTTGCCTCCCAAGAGCGCTAGTTTAGGGTCGGTAGCTCGACCATAAGAGTTTTCAGAGTTGCAAATCCGGGGGGTCTGAAAGAGCTAGAGCTTCTTCTCTTTCGACCCGCTCATCTTCGAAGTAGTGCTTGAGGCGGTGCCCGTTAACTGTGAAGCTTCCAGTTCGTTCTGTCCAAATTGTGATGGCACCATATGGTTGAATTTTCTGAACTATGAAAGGACCGGACCATCTTGTGCGAAGCTTTCCTGGGAATAGCTGAAGTCTTGAATTAAATAAAAGCACTTTGTCTCCCTCATGAAATTCCTTCTTTGCAATGCGTTTGTCATGCCAAAACTTGGTGCGTGCTTTGTAGCTTTTGGCATTCTCGTAGGCAAAAAGGCGCATCTCGTCCAACTCATCAAGTTATAGCTTTCTCCTTTCACCGGCGTTCTTGAAATTGAAGTTGATTTGCTTGACAGCCCAATACGCCCTGTGCTCAAGCTCAACGGGTAAATGGCATGATTTCCCATAAATAAGTTGCAAAGGAGACATACCAAGGGGTGTTTTGAGTGCGGTCCTATAAGCCCATAAGGCATCCGGTAATTTCATTACCCAATCCTTCCGTGATCGCGATACAGTTTTCTCCAAAATTTATTTGATTTCTCTATTAGAGACTTCTACCTGACCACTAGTCTGAGGGTGATAAGGCGTAGCAATTCTGTGCTTCACACCGTACTTTTTCAGTAGTGCCCCAAATTTTTGCTCAATGAAGTGGGAGCCGCCATCGCTAATTAACACACGTGGAACTCCAAATCGAGGGAAAATAATCCGCTTAATAAATCTCATAACTACTCTAGAATCATTTGTAGCTTTAGCGGATGCCTCCACCCACTTCGGCACGTAGTCGACGGCGACCAAAATGTACTGTTTTCCACATGAAGAGGGGAAGGGGCCCATGAAATCTATATCCCATACATCAAAAATTTCCACTTCCATGATGTTGTTGAGTGGGAGCTCATCTATTTTTGATAAGTTTCCAGTCCGTTGGCAACTGTCACAAGTGGAGACAAATTGTTTAGCATTATGAAATATAGAAGGCTAATACAAACCAGACTATAAAACTTTAAAAGCTGTTTTAGAGGCCCCAGAGTGTCCTCCGTAAGGTGAAGTATGGCAATGACTCAACACATCTTGCATCTCCTCCTCTGGCACGCACTGCCTGTACAACCCGTCCGCACATCTCCGGTACAAATATGGCTCGTCCCAGTAATAAAAGTTTACATCATGTAGGAATCGCTTCTTCTTCTGAAAAGTCAGATCAGGAGGGAAAATATTAGACATGATGTAATTAACATAATCTGCATACCAAGGGACTTGTTGATCTAATAAAGCATAGAGATGTTCTTTAGGGAATGTGTCATTGATTTCCAACTCTTCATCAGTTTCTTTGCCCGTGCCACGGTCAAGCCTGTAAAGATGGTCAGCCACTAGATTTTTACTGCCCTTTTTGTCTCTGATCTCTATATCGAATTCTTGCAAGAGGAGCATCTATCTAATGAGCCTTGGCTTCACATCCTTCTTGTTGATCAAATATTTTATAGCTGCATGATCAGTGAAAACGATTACTTTCAAGTTAACTAGATAAGAATGGAATTTATCGAAAGCAAAGACAATCTCTAGCAGCTCTTTCTCCGTGGTTGCATAATTTATCTGAGCATCGTCGAGTGTACGACTGGCATAATAAATGACATGAAGTTTGTTGTCCTTCCTTTGTCCCAAGACTACCCCAACAGCTTGGTCGCTAGCATCACACATCAACTCAAAAGGTAATGACCAATCTGGGGGTTGAATTATTAGAGTAGAGGTTAATGCTGCCTTGAGTTTCGTGAAGGCTTCCTCGCAGTCCCTGTCAAAGCAAAACATAGCATCTTTAGCAAGTAAATTAGTTAAAGGGCGAGCTATCTTAGAAAAGTCTTTAATGAATCATTTGTAAAAGCCAGCGTGTCCAAGAAAGCTCTTGATCCCCTTCACCGATGTGGGTGGCAGAAGATGTTCAATGACTTCTATTTTTGCTCTGTCCACTTCTATCCCTCTTTCAGAAACTAGATGCCCAAGGACGATCCCTTCCTTGACCATGAAGTGGCATTTCTCCCAGTTCAGAACTAGGTTCACCTCTTCACACCTCTGCAAAACCTTAGATAAATTAGACAAACAATGACGAAAAGAGGACCCATACATAGAAAAATCGTCCATAAAAATATCCATAAAGTCTTCATTAAAATCGGAGAATATGGCCATCATTGCTCGCTGAAAAGTCGCTGGAGCGTTGCAGAGGCCGAAGGGCATCCTTCTATATGCATATGTGCCATAGGGGCATGTAAAGGTTGTCTTCTCCTGGTTATCCGGGTGGATAGGGATCTGGAAGAAACCTGAAAAGCCATCCAAAATAGGGATCTGGAAGAAACCTGAAAAGCCATCCAAAAAACAAAAGTAAGAATTATGCGCCAATCTGTCCAACATCTGGTCTATAAATGGAAGAGGATAGTGATCTTTTCGCGTAGCAGAGTTCAACTTCCTATAATCAATACACATCCTGTATCCTGTAACCGTACGCGTCAGTATCAACTCGTCAGCTTCGGTCTTGATCACCGTGAGTTCCTTCTTGGGTACAACATGTGCTGGACTTACCCAAGAGCTGTCTGAAATTGGATAAATTATCCCTACGTCCAATAGTTTGAGCACTTCTTTCTTCACCACATCCTTCAAGTGCGGGTTGAGCCGGCGTTGAAACTCCACAGTAGGTTTGCTATTGTCTTCCAATAGGATCCTGTGCATGCAAACAGAGGGGTTAATCCCTTTTATGTCATCTACTGAATAGCGTATTACCTTCCTATGGAGACGAAGTTCATTAAGCAATAATTCGGTTTGCTCCTTGTCCAACGCCGAACAGACTATCACTGGGTATGTAAAATTATCTTCTAGAAACTCATATCTCAAGGTTTTGGGCAAGCTCTTGAGCTCGATTTTCTGCCGCCCTTGGTTTCCCAGATTTTCTTCTTTCTTGTTATCTTCGCTTGCATCAGTTTCCAACAGTGCAGCAAGAACCTTAGCCTCTCCTTTATCATCCTTGTCAATAGAATTCGTCAGAGCAAGTTCCAGCTGGTCCACTTCTCTCCTGGGCGGCTCAGCATCTTGTACAACTTTTTCCACAATGTCGATACTGCAGCACGTGCCTGCAAGAGAAGGTTTTTTCAAGGTGTCAGTCAAATCAAATTGAATAACATTGTCACAGATGTTCAAAGACAGTTTTCCATTCTTGACATCCATGACAGCGCCTGCAGTAGCAAGAAAAGGTCTCCCCAGAATGATAGGGAGCCTGTCATCCTCATCAATCTCCAAAACAATAAAATCAGCAGGAATAAAGTAATCTCCTAGTTTAACAGGTACGTCCTCTAAAATACCAACTGGGTGACGCACAGATCTGTCTACAAGCCGTATAGAAATACTAGTTGGTTGCAAATCCCCTAGGTCTTGCCTTTTACAAAGTGATAATGGCATGAGGCTAACGCTTGCTCCTAGATCGCACAAAGCTCTCTGAAAGGACATCTCCCCAATCTGGCAGGGTATGGAGAAACTGCTTGGGTCTTTAAACTTATGAGGGAGCTTGTTCTGAATGATGGCGCTGCACTCCTCAGTAAGTGCAACAATCCCTTGATCCTCTAGCTTCCTCTTGTTTGATAAGATGTCTTTCAGGAATTTTACATAAGTCAGCATCTGCGAAAGAGCATCAACGAAAGGGTTGTTAATATAAAGTTTCTTTAAAACCTCTAAAAACTTACCAAACTGCTTGTCCAATTTAGCCTTGACAAGCCTCTACGGAAAAGGAATCGGTGGCTTGTATGCAGGCGGTCCCACATAGGGCCACTCCTATTCAGCTGGTTCAGGAGCCACCGGTGTTACATCTGAATGTGGTTCCACAGGCTCTGGTATCACTTCATCTATCCTGTTATCAGTCGGCATCTTTGGGTCTTCAAGTTGCTTGCCGCTTCGAGTGGAGATTGCATTGCAATGTTCCCTCGGGTTTACCTCTGGTTGGGATGGAAGCTTGCCTGGTGCTCTCGAAGACGAGCTAGCTTGCTGGGCTAGCTAGCTCTCTAGCATTTTATTGTGTGTTTCCAAGGAGTCCATCCTTGTCATCATCATCTTCATCATGTCTGTCAGCCCTTCAAGTTGCTTGCTCAGATTTGAATCATTATTGGGCCTTGGCAGTGGTGGTGGCGCATTGTAGTTCTTAGCCTGAAATCCTGGCGGTTTGAAATTATTCTGTTGGGGTTGCCTAAAGTTTCCTTGTGGGGGCTGGGCTTGTTGTGACGGTGCTTGCTCAGGTTGAATTGGTTGAGTTGTTTGGTAAGAGAAATTTGGGTGGTTGCGCCACCCTGGATTGAATGTGCTGGAGTATGGATTGTTGTTTGGGTTAAAATTTCCAACAACATTCAATTGCTCAAAGTTGATCGCACCCATCTGCCCATCTCCTGCCTGACAATCTGCCCCTGCATGACCTACAACTCCATAGACCTCACAAGAAATAGAGTTAGTATCCATCGAATTAAATGACCAAGAGTCAAGCTTTCTAGTCAGGTTATCCACCTTAGCCGTAAGTGCAGTCAAAGAGTCAAGGTCATACTTACCTGACTTCTTGGTAGAAGTACCTTTCTTAGATGTCCATTGGTGATGGTTAATCGCCATGTCCTCGAGAAGGTTCATTGCATCTTCAACTCTTCTATTCATCAGAGCACCTCCTGCTGCAGCGTCCACTGTAAGTCTTGTGTTGTAATCCAAACCGCTATAGAATGTTTGGATCAAAACCCAAGTTTCAACTCCGTAATGTGTACACATCCTTTGGAGCTCTTTAAACCTCCCCCAAGCTTCGTATAGGGATTCTCCATCCTTTTGCATGAAACTCATTATCTGATTCCGCAATTGAATTGTCTTTGATGGAGGGAAGTACTTGGAGAGAAAGACTTGAGAAAGCTCTGCCCATGTTCTTATCGAAGCACCAGGTAGTGTGTGCAGCCAAGCTCTCGCCCTGTCCCTCAAGGAGAAGGGAAATAGTCGCAACCTGATCGCATCAGCAGACACACCGTTAATTTTCAACATATCGCAATATTCTAGAAAAATAGAGAGGTGCATGTTGGGGGTCCTCAAGAGGAGAACCACCAAATTGGTTTTGTTGCACCATAGAAAGAAGAGCAGGTTTTATTTCGAAGTTATTGGCCTCAACAGCGGGCCTAGCAATTCCTAATTGAAAACCATAAGTGTAGGGAGCAGAGTAATCTTTCAATGTCCTGTTATTATAGTTGTTCCCCATTGGTTGTGGTACTCGGGCATTGTTTGCATCAAGCTGAATGTGCTCCATCTGATTTTCTCCTTCTAGATGGTTCATGACTTCTTTCTTCAGAATCTGATTTTGCTTCCTTCTTGTCCTGAAGGTGCGCTCGATCTCTGGATCAATGTCAAAGAATGTACCTGCCCTAGAACTTCTTTGCATAAAATGGTCAGTCAAAATTATAAAGTTCTAAGACAGCAAGAAAATAAAGAAAAAAAGAAAATAACAGTGCAGTAAAGAAAATCTAACCTAAGGCCTAGTCTACCAATTCTCAGAAGTATACTAATATCAACCGTTGTTCCCCGGTAATGACGCCAAAAACTTGACACGTCCTGCAAGTGCACGGTTATGTCGAAGTAATATAAAAGATGTCGGATCCCACAGGGAAGAATGTTGAGTACCAGAAAATCCGAGTCCTAATAGCTAGGCGAATCAAAATTGTGTTTTGAAAGAAGAAATCGAAAACAAGTAATCAACGCTACGAGGGTAGGAAGCAAATATGAGAGAGATATCAGGGCTTTGGTTTTCACCACGATGACTACTTTAATCGCACAAGGGAGATGTCAATTATTTGGATTATTGATTTTGCACAAGGAATCTAACCCTAAGGTACAAGGTGTCCTCTCTCGAGTGTACACCCCGGTGTTCGGCTTAGATCGACCTCCTACTCTCGCGGTGGATCATTCTAAGACAAACCCAATGAGTTCTATGGTAGATTATAAAACCCTCGAGTGAGACCAAGCACTCTCGTGTCAGGGTCTCACAAGTCTTACTAAGGGATTCCACCCTTACGATCCTTCTCTCGATATGAATCGTAACGGCTAACACGTGAAAGTACTCGGCCAAAGTAAGATCACGAAATAAACACTTCAAAGTAAAATATGCTCACAACACAATCCAAATAACATAATAAAGATAAAGTTTGTGATTAAATTTGTCAACGGGTTTCAACTAAGCCCCGAAATAGGGTTTACGCTATAATCGACATTGAAACGTTCAAAATCTCTCCTTTAATGAAAAGAAAAGTACAAGGACACGAATTTGACAGGAAGGAGACGATGAACCGAAGGAATCTTGAAGAAATCGTGATGATCTGGTGTCTCAATCTCCAAAAATCTCCAAAAATCACCTCGCCGCCGTGTTCTTCCGCCCGCACTGAATCATCCCCTGATTACTCGATAATTAGGGCAAAAACAATTAGGGTTTTTATGTCCTGTGCGTTCGCCTCTGAAAGAATTTTCCATAGACACCTTACGTGCCAAATTTGGACTCCAAACGAGTGAGAAATCAGGGAAAAACCAAGTGAAACTCGGTCTCACTCGCGACTGGGTTGGAATCACGGGTGAACTCCGCCGAGTTCACCTGCCCATGATTCTCTCTGTGAAGTTCTGGGCGAAAGAAGCGCGGTGAACCCCGCCGGGTTTACCTGGCCGTGCTTCTCACTGTGCAGTTCTCAGCTTACAAGAAATCTGGTGAACCCCGTGGGGTTCACTCGGCCGTGAAGCTCTCTAGAGTGTTCTGCCGGCTAGCGACTGGGATGGTGAACCCCATGGGGTTTACTTGGCCGTATTTTTTAGGCTAACTCTGTTTTGACCCAAATTTGACGTGTAGCTTCGTTTTCGCATAAGAAATTGTCTCATGGCTTTAGAATCTCCAAAATACGTCGAAAAAGGGTGATTTTACCTGAAATTCCACAAAAGCACCAAAAAGTGAAGATTCTGAAGATATGAAGGAAATAAGCCTATAAAGAGTATAAAAGTGTCAAAATAAGCCTAGATTTATCATGAAATGATCATCAAAATTACTTCCAAAATGCGAGGTATCAACCGTGCACTTGCGGGACGTGTCAATGCGTGCATTGCACATTAGACACCATCCTAGGTGTCAAGCCCTCTTTTAAGAAGCCTGTCCACGTTAGTCACGCTGACTCATATGAACGGAGAACAGGCTTGCGACTGGGTTTGGACCACTCACCCCCTCAGCCTTCGTCTACGTCTGCTAGATGCCGGAAATCCATGCCGGAAGTTATCGGTCGGAAGCAAAGGAGATGACTGAAAGGACATAGATTAAAGGGGAAAGTTTCACCTCTTTATTTCTCCAAAATAGGCTACATAAAACCTTCACCTCTCTCCCTATACAAGATCTACACTCTTGTATTCTCTCTCTTTGTCTAACCTCACCATCGCTGAAAACCCATCGGGGACACTGCTAGAGGTCGTTGCCTGAGAGAGAGAGAGAATCGTTTGCCTCTATGAACGCCAGAGAGGGAGAATAGCTACCTCAACTACTGCTCTCCCATCACTGCTCCCGGGGAAGATACATCCCCTCTTGACTAGCCGAGATCTTAAAAGAGGAGCTCTCTCACTCCCTTTGGAAAGATCCTCAAGACGCCACCAAGCCTTCCCCTTTTGCCAAGATTCTCCATCAATGCGCATCAATGTAGAGACTACCCTTCTTTGTTTGCAAGCATGTGCCACCTAGCTTGCCAACTTAGTAAAAATCTTCGGCCAGGTTTCCTTCTTTTAGTCAATCATCGTACCACCATCTTATCCGCTGGTTTGAGCCTTTGTCCATGTTAGGAACGTGTGCTTGGGCCTCTGCCTAAGTCCGTAGGCTTCTCAGCTTGGCCCAAAGAGATCCGGCCTCACACTAGGTGTTAGGGCATTGGGCATGGCCCAATTTTAGGCCCAATCAATCAGCCCACATCCATTCAGCCGACCGGGTCGGCGGGCGAAATTCGATTGAAACCCGAATTCACGACGATTCAAATGAGCAATCATTCGTTCGTCAACATTGAGATGTGGGCACTAGTGCGGATGCATCACGTCAACGAGTGGGTGGCTGACTCGAGTTAGTGCATGGTAGTCGAGGCAATGGGACAAAAGAAAACGGGAGGGGGAACATTAGAAAGGTCTCTCCACTTCTTCGGCTCCCACGCGTAACCATTGTCTTCGACGACACCCCTCCTCCTCTCTAGCGAAGCTTCAACTCCGTCGGACGTTCCTCTCTTTGAGCTCCCTCGCGTTTCCGATGGTGTGGGCGGGTGGTTCAGATCACGACGAGCTCCCTCTCCTGTTCCCATTTTATCCGCTACTTCCGACATCGCCGCCACCAGCGACTAGCCCAGACAGCCTCGGAAGGCTCTACTACTATCACTTCACCGACTAGAAGGAGCCGACGAGTTCACCGAGGTACACTCTCACCTTTCCGACGCACCTCTACCTTCATCCCGGTAGCTCGTCTCTACTCCGACGATGTCTTCTTTCATGCTCTCTACGTTGCATGCTTGTTTTGGCTATCTGCGTGCTCCGCAACGAGCCCCTCCTTCCCTCTCGTCGAGAGTGCTAGTCTGCCTGCATGTAGAAATTCCCAGGCTCAGCTCGCCTACGTGCGAGTTCGTCGGTCGACGTTCGTTCCACCTGCGTCCAGACCCTTCTTACCTCTCTTCTTCTGGTGGCTGTTATGACGTCCGGACCTTGGCTGTTTCCTTTGCTCAATGCCGGCGTTCGCGCGAAGCTTTGGGAGGCAACATACGCTCTTTGACGGCCCTATCTCTGTCTCCGTCCGTTCGAATGAAGGTCATCGTCATCTCCCCTGTTTTGAAGCCTAGTGGTCCACTGTTCGGTCATCGACTCCTCCTCGGCCAGCTACCGAGACCAGGCCCCTACCTCTCCCCTTTGTTTCCCTGCGTGCGGATGGGTACCCCGGGCTGCGAACGAATCAGTTCCGTCTGCCGCTTTCCCCACGCGTCACTGTGGGCTCTCTTCGGGCGTGAGTTCATCCAATCGTCCCTGTTCTGGCGTGTGACGCCGTTGGACAGGGGGTCCGCCGGGGGTAGTTGCCGACTGGCCTTTGGACGCATTTGCGCGTCGGATCCCCGGCGCAGGCACGTCTTGCCGCACATCCGTATGCTCCTTGTCGTGCAAATATGTTATACGTAACGTTCACGACGTTGTGACGTCTCCGACATCCTCGACGCTGACGTTGCAGTTGATGGGTTCATACTCGTATGTGGACCCCATTTGACATGGTCGGTTTCAGGTGGGTCCTTCGTATTCGGGCAAATCAGGTCCGTCTCAACGACGCCAATCTCCGATAGTTCATGAGCGTTGACCTAAGTTTGGTTGGGATGGCAAAGATCCACGCCGAGTCCTGAAGAGTTGCATTTACACCATATTTTTGCCTATATTTTATATGATATTTTAAGCTTTTTTTATGATTTTACACCAATTTTTAGTGATTTTACTTCATTTTGTATGGAATCTTCACTTTTCTTGATTTTATTGAAAATGCAGGAAAAATGGCATTAAAAATGATGGATTTCATAAGTTTTGAGGACACAACATGATTCCAAAGAAGATTATGAGCTTACATGCCAAATTTGGAGTAAAAATCAGAGAAAAACACAACATTTACGGCCATGGCCGTAATTATCTCGCTGGCTGTAATTTTGGCGTTTAAACGGGTGAAAAAATGATGAAGTTAAAAAGTTCACAGAAACTTTCACGGGTGAGGCTGTGAATCCTTCACGGTCCGTGAACATTTATATGTACAAAGAGCTGTAGACATAGAAACAATTACGGCCTCGGTCATAAACATATTACGGGCTGTGAAACATATTACGGATTACCTCCTCCTGAAGGCTTCATAAACAATTACTTTAATCGGCTAGAAAGCCTTCAGGAGGAGGTAATCCGTATCTTAGGAAAAATTCCTTTCATGATCAAAATTTACTATTCAAAGAGTTCTTTTTATAAGATTCTTAATTGTCAGTGTGATGAAACCCTGAGTCCCGATCTTTCAAAAATATGAATATCTCTAAAAACTGTTTTCCGTTTGCTTTTCGATCGTAAAGCCTAAAATAATCAGCCAATTCAATTAGACTAGATTTAGACAAGTTGTGTAGTCGGTAATTGATCACCAAATCCTCGTGGGAACAATCTTATTTTATTACTTTGATAAATCTGTGCACTTGCGGATGTATCAAGTTTTTGGCGCTGTTGCCGAGGAATCAGGCTAATCAATATCAATTTGATCGATAAGTTTAGAGACTAGACATTTTTCTCTATTTTGTTTCAGCATTTGTTTATTTTTATTATTTTTATTATTATTTTCACATTGACTTACATATTGTATGCCCAGAGTTTCACGTGCAGGTACTTTATTTCCTGAAGACCCAGAGATGGAATGCACATTTTGCCTTCGAAGAAGACTACAGTTCCAGACTCAAAAGACTTCAAAAGAAGGTGCAATGGCAGCGAACAATCAGTCTTTGAGGGATTTTGCAGTACCAAATATACAGGGTTTCAATTCAAGCATAGTTCGACCAAATGTGGAGGCAAACAATTTCAAGTTCAAACTAGCATTGATGACGATGGTTCAACAGAATCAGTTTGGGGTTTCCCCAAATCAAGATCCTAACCTTCATCTTGCTATGTTTTTGGAATATTGTGACACCGTTAAGGTAAACGGTGTATCTTCTAACGCAATTTAATTGAGACTTTTTCCATTTTCTCTCAGGGACCGCACACGAGCTTGGTTGTACTCTCTTTCAGTTGGATTGATCACCACTTGGGATGAGCTTTCAAGAGCCTTTCTGAATAAATACTTCCCACCCAGCAAGAAAGTCTAGCTACGCAACATGATTACTTGCTTTGGACAACATGAGGGAGAATCTCTTTATGACGCATGGAACCGCTTCAAGGAGCTCCAGCGTATGTGTCCTCACCATGGGCTTGAGAAAATGGGTCCTAATCCACATCTTCTACAATGGATTGGACTATAGCACAAAGCTTATGGTGGATGCTGCGGTTGGGGGAGCTTTAATGAGCAAGAGCGTGGAGGATGCTACTACCTTGCTTGAGGACATGTCTATGAACCATAACCACTAGTCCAATAAGCGAGGTACCTTGTCCACCGGTGTTGGTAAGTATAGCAATGATTCCTTAACATCCCTAGCAGCAAAGGTAGATTTTTTAGCGCAGAAACTATATTCTTTTACTTTTCCCTCAGTTGCCATTAATGTTGTTTCCTGTGAAGTGTGTGGTATTTCAGGATATAATTCATCTAATTGTCAACTCTTAGCTTCATCACATAATGACTCTTGTCAGGAGCAGGTCAATGCCTTGAAAAACTTCAATCAAAGACCAGTGAGCGACCCATATTCTGCAACCTATAATCCAGGCTGGAGGAACCACCCTAATCTATCATACAAGAACAATCAAGGGCAAGCTCCTCCATAGTACAATCAGCAGAATAACAGGCCACCACTAGGTTTTCAATCCAAGCAATATGGGCAGCCCCAAAAGTCTAACTTGGAGACCCTTTTGGAAGGATTTGTTGTAGATCAAAAGAAGTATAATGAGGACGTCTCTGATGCTCTCAAGTGTTTAACATCCCGGGTGGATGCCCTAGCTACCCACAATAAGATGTTAGAGAGCCAGATAGCTCAACAGGCGAGTACTTCTAATAGGCCCATAGGGAAACTTCCGGGACAACCAGAGATGAATCCCAGGGAACATTGCAATGTCGTCACTGTTGTGAATGGCGAACACCTTGATGTACCTAGAGAGCCTATTGAGAATTTTGCACTCAAAGATTTTGAAGACAAGCCTGAGGAGACTTCACCTGAAGTAGAGAAATTAGAGGAGAAAGATAAGGGGAAAAAATATGTAGGTCCGCCTGCATATGTTCCACTAGTTCCTTTCCCCCAGAGGCTATTGAGAGTAGATCAAAGAAAACTTGATATTGAAAAAATCTAAAGTAAAGAGCAGCCAAGTAAGTGAACTCATGCAAATAGCAAATGTAAAAGATCCTGGAAACGTTTCAATTCCCTACCAAGTTGGTAAGATCTTTATAGAACATGTTTTATGTGATTTAGGGGCGAGTATAAGTTTGATGCCCTTATATATGATTGAGAAAGTAGACAACGGAGAAATAAAACCTACTAAAATTTTGCTTCAATTTGCTAATGTTTTTGTTCAATAGCCTGTCGGAATTTTAGAAAATGTGTCCGTTAAAGTTGATAACTTTTCTGTTTTGACCGATTTTATGATTGTTGATATGAAAGAAGATACTAAGTCACCAGTTATTTTAGGCAGATCATTTTTGGCCAGTACAGGGGCCATTATAGATATGTTAAATGAGAGATTAACGCTGAATTTTTGTGAGAGTAAATTGATATATGATTCTTCTTTGAAATCTAAAAGACCTTATTTTGTAGGCTCTCACCAATCCTCTGAAGTGAAGGTAAGCAAGTCCAAAGATGGAAATATCGAAAAAGTTGATGAAAATCCCTTGAAAAATTTCTTGAAGTATAAAAGGGATAAAGAGAAGAAAGATGGAGCATGAGCACCGTCACAAATTTCAAAATTAAGCCCACATAATGACTTGGAAAGGCGTGGAGATAAACTTCATATTATTCATTATGCCTCTGATCCACCTACAGGATGATAAACTCTGTCATGGTCAAGCTAATGACCTTAAACAAGTGCTTCCTGGGAGGCAACCCAGAGATCTTGAACTTTATTTATTCAACATTCTTAGTTTAGAGTCCTCTTACTTGATTTATTTTCTTAGAATTTTTAGTTAATTTTATCAGCGTGTTTAGATGAACTTTTATATAAGAAAAACTTTCTAAAACTGTTGTTTTATGTGCATTAATTTTATGGGAATTCTCTAGTATTTTTCTAGTGAAAAACATAGTCAAAACGAGACGTTTACGGTCATGGCCGTAAATCTCGTTTGTAAAAGGGGACTGTTCACACAGGAGGAATTACGGCCGAAGCCGTGAAGCTTTTACGGGCCGTAAGTTCTTACAGTTTAAACTTAACAGGCGAACTAGGGTTTACGCCCATGTTCGTAAAGTGTCAATTTTCGACAATTCCTTCCTCCTCCTGCAATGAAACCTTTCCCTTGATATCCCTCCGCCTCCAGCGAGTGCTTTCCGGCGATCTTTCTTTAGATTTTAGCTAGATTTCAAGGAAAAGTGGCGGATGTTTGCATAACATGAATTCTACCACTGGCGACCGATTTCTACCCAATTTCTCTGTGGATTCGTGAGAAAACTCTCCCCAGTTCTACTTTTCAGTCTTTGCAATAGATCTGCATATTTATAGCATCGATTTGGAGTTGTTTGATTGGATTTTTGGATCGATTTTCATTTGACCTTCACGGGTGATTTTCGGGATTACCGTAGCATTCACGATTTTAAGTTAAACCTGCATATTTGAGTTTGATTTTATTGATATTATGGCACCGAGGAGATCAGTGAGGACTAGACCCTACGGGGCTATGATGAAGAGTAGATATATTGGACCCACTCCACGATATATGTATAGGATGGTATTCGGAGTCTACTCGGATACTTTTGAGCTGATTGTCTATGACGACTCGAAGCCTGAGACTCAGATGCAGATCTCAGAGGCTCCGAGCACACCCTCAGCTCCTAGTACATCACAGGCTACAGTACCTGAGCCAGCTAGTTCTCCGGAGCTAGAGATCATATCTAAGAGGCCTGTTGATAGGCCAGAGAGTCATGACCAAAGGATCGCTAGACAATACGCTAGGAAGCGTACCGGTCAATCCACTACTACTTGGGGGAGGAGAGTCACTAGACCATTATCACCAGTACCAGAGACTACGGAGACATCTGCAGCACCCCCAGAGCTGGCTCCTGCAGCAGATGAGATAGAGCATCCAGTTGAGTCACAGACTGATGCTGCCCCTATGGATGTGGAGGAGGCTGCCACATCAGTACCTCCTTTTGATTTACCAGAGTCCGTTGCATATGCTGATACAGAGTCTATTGAGATAGAGGACGTTGTGCGTGATACAGTTCAAACTCCTGAGATCCCCTCTCCATCTTCAGTACAAGGAGACTTACCTGTCCCTGAGGCTCCTACACCAGAGTTACAAGGCGATGAGGAGGATCTCCTGAGATATTTGCTGATTTACCAGAGATCTCGGTGGACATACCAAAGTTACATTCTTCACCATCAGTTGCACCTGAGCCGCCTGTGGCTCCTGAGACAGCACCACCTGCATCAGAGATATCACATGACACTGAGATACCAGCTCCAGTTCCTGTACCACCAGCTATTTCACCAGAGATACATATACCTTCACCTGAGCCATCATCAAGCATTCACCGGCCACTTCTTTAGAGCCATCATCACTGGAGCTGTCTCCTGTATTACCAGAACCTGAGGTAGTAGAGAGGAGATGAGCAAGACCACCACCTCCTGTTCTTACCCCTTATCCATGACAGATCAGATATAGGAATAGAGACCAGGAGAGGAGATATCGAGCTATGACAGCTCGAGGAGTTCTTAGCACTAGATACTGGGATGACCAGACTTTGCAAACCCTATGATTGTTCGATGACATCCATTGGATGTTCACGAATATAGGGTGGCAAGATTTTTATCATCAGAGGCACCCCACATACGTCCAGTTGACCTTGGAGTTCTTCAGTTCTGTCCAGATCACACTGCATAAGTATGATGCCATAGGTCTAGGGTGGATGGCATTCCGGTTGGGGAACCGGGACCATGTGCGTACACTTGACCAGGTTGGTCATATATTTGGGTTTCCCTCATATGGTAATAGACATCGCCCTCGTGAGTACTCCGATAGGACTTTCTGGGGGCAGATAGCTGTAGAGGGAGGATTTGATCCGAGAACCGCTAGAGCCACACGTCTATCCAGCCCAGTATTTAGATATATGCATCGGGTACTCGCGCACACCATCTTTGGGAGAGAAAAGAGCAATGGCATGGTCAGATCTTTTGAGTTACTTTTCTTATAGACCATGTTGACCGGTTTCCACGCTAGCACTCCATTTTACCTTGTGAAGCAGATTCATAAGGTAGCTAGGGCGTGGAGGGGAGTTTTAGTTATGAGTGGTTTTATTACCACCATTGCTCTTGCCCTCAGTATAGATCCCTCGGGGTTGAACGAGGCAAAGGGCAATCCCAGACTGGACATGGACGCCTGCATTGCTATTAAGATGATTACGAGGCTGGGGAGCTCGTATCATCTGATGTTTAGGCTTACAAATATCACTATGAGGCTGCCGAACATGAACCGTACTACGATTTGTGTTCAGCAAAACTGGATCGTGGATCCCACATAAGGGGGAGGTCCTGGAGAGGTAGCTTCACCTCCTTCACCGCCGAGGATTTCTGAGCCTGTGCCTCCAGCCGAGCCATCTACATCTGTTGGACCATCTACCTCAGCACCACCAGACTCTTCTTTAGAGCAGATACGAGCTGACTAGCGGAGGATGTGCGATGACATATCGCGCTTGGAGCAGGGGCAGATGAGAACACTTGAGTCCCTGCGCACGATCGAGGAGTTATTGCGGCGATGTCTCCTGTCTTCATCGACACAACGTATAAGAGGCAAGGAGGAGGATTCTGAGCATACAGAGACTGATTGATGAGTCTTGTGAGTATCTCTGATATTTATTTATTTTCATGCTTACGTTCTTATCATTCATATTACTTTAGAGATATCTTACATGCATTTTCTTGAGAAGGACTTAGTAGATTTGATGCTGATGCAGCGCGCACGCTATATTTTTTATGTTTTATTTGTGTGTGTGCGTTGTACTTTGATATTGTGTAGTATATCTGGAGTTTCATTTGATGTCTTACATTCTAAATGGTATTGTATATATATGACAGTATTAGACTTTAGGATGCTGTACATGATTGGGTCATGATGGTATTATACTTATTGGCTACTTATCATGTATCTGTGATGATCCGTGGTAGTTTGTGATGGTATGGTGATGATTTGGTTGTCTTTTGAGTAAAATTGGTATAGCTTTGATATTTGAACTGAATAGTGATTATGAAATGGTAAATTGTGATTTTGATAGTGAAACATGATAGTATTTGATATTTGAGACTTGTTTACCATGTAAAATATGAATATCTTCGATATGACATAGTTTCTAAATGGTAGATGGTGATTACTACTGACATAAGACTTTCCACACTGGAGGATATTGATGGGGACAGGTCCCTAGGCCCCAGGACCCTAGTGGAGTTGGTCTCCATGTTGCTCGTCTTCAACGAGTGCCTCACAGCTCAGGTGACTCGGCTCACCGAGGAGCTGGAGGCAGCCCAAGTGGAGATCACGCTGCTCAAGTGCGTCATAGCTGCTTCACCGACATCGACTGTGGCCGATTCTGGCTAGGGGACTGTCATGCGACGATGTGTCCCGGAGCCTGCCCCCTTCAAAGGGGTGCACTACTCCAAGGAAGTTGAGAACTTCCTCTGGGACTTGGAAATATATTTTCAAAATGCCCAGATCCTCGAGGGGGAGCAGGCCTAGATCTGTATAGCGTATCTCTCCGAAGATGCAAAGTTGTAGGGGCAAACTCAGGCCGCACCCAACCTACTTGGGGCTGATCCCACCCGTAAGATCTCCTGGGAAGAGCTTAAAAATGAGATCAAGGCCCAGTTTCTTCTGGGGAAGTCAACCTGGTCAGCGAGGGACGCCCTCAAGAAAGTCCAACACACTAGGAACATTCGCGACTACATACAGTAGTTCTCCCAGCTGATGTTGGAGATAGATGATATGTCGGAGGAGGGCCGACTCTACACCTTTATGGGCCACCTCCAGGGTTGGGCCCACGAGGAGCTGCGTCGTCAAGAGGTGAAGACCCTGAAGGCCGCCATGTAGGCTGCTGACGCCTTGGTGGACCGCAGGGATCCGAGGGGGCAGGCCCGTCATACTACTGCTGCTACCACTGCTGGGGTTCTACCTCGCAGGCGAGAGGCCCATTCATCGCGAGGGGCAAGAAGCCCTTCAACAAGAAGAACCGGCCTACTGCGTCGAAGCCATTGAGGTCGGTGAGGGACCGTCCACCCACTCCAGTGCCGAAGAGGACGAGCGCTACTATTGAGTGTTACATATGTAGGGGCCCCCACATGATGAGGGATTGCCCCAAGAAAGAGAGGGTCGCTGCTCTAGTGGCAGCCGATGTGAGCAATGTAAAGGATGAGGGGGTGCTCCTCAATCCTATTGTACTGGGCACTACTTCTACTACTAGTGATAGAACCACTTTACTTTACATCGATTGTCTTGTAAATTCATTGCCTGTGAATGCCATGATCGATACAGGTGCATCGCACCTCTTCATTGGACAGGTCACAGCCAAGAGAATTGGATTAAAGACATCCCCCGCACAGGATTGAGTAAGGTCAGTCGGTGTGATAGACCCTGAGGTTATAGGGGTAGCCTACGATGTGGACATCACGATCGGCAACTGGCGCGGCTGTTGCCACGCAAAGATCCTTGATCTCGTAGATTATGAGGCTATCTTCAGCCTTGAGCTGTTGGTCAAGGCAAGGATAGCGGTAATGCCGCATCTATATGGGATACAGATAAACGACGAAGAGTCCCCTTGCTTCATCCCTTGCATTGGTAGCAAGGGGTGAAAAAGGGAAAGAAGAGAGACTCTCGAGGAGAGCCTCTATCAGCAAACACCTTGACCGTATGAGTAGGGGGGCCCTCCGAGAGGAGGGAGGCTCCCTAGTGGTTCGGAGGGTGTTGGAGGAGTACGCGGATGTGATGCCTTCGGAACTTCTGAAGCATCTTCCGCTGAGGAGAGGGATCGACCACAGGATAGACCTCATGGCAGGATCCACTCCCCCATCCAAGGATCCTTATAGGATGTCGCCGGCTGAGTTGGCCGAGCTCCGCAAGCAACTCGATGAGTTATTGGAAGCGGGGTTTGTGTGGCCAACTGTATCGCCATATGGAGCCCCAGTCCTATTCCAAAAGAAGAAGGACGGGTTCTTAAGGTTCTATGTAGAGTACAGAGCCCTGAACAAGATAATAGTCCGGGACTATTACCCCATTCCACTGATCCCAGATCCATTGGATAGACTGGGAAAAGCTAGGATATTCTCCAAGTTGGATCTGAGGTCAGGGTACTGGCAGGTCCATATCGCCGAGGGCGACGAACGGAAGACAGCCTACGTTACTCGATATGGGTCGTTCGAGTTCCTGGTCATGCCCTTTGGGCTAACCAACGCTTCAACGACGTTTTGTCATCTTATGAATCAGGTGCTTGCACCTTTCCTAGATGACTTCGTCGTCGTATATCTAGATGACATCGTGGTATATTACTCAAGCGTTAAGGAATACTTGACTCACTTGAAGAAGGTTCTACAAGTTTTGAGGAAAAATCAGCTCTATTTGAAGCTGGAAAAATGCACCTTCATGTCGGAAGAAATATCCTTCCTAGGACATGTGGTAGGCCACAGCCAAGTGCAGATGGACAGGAGCAAGGTCCAAGCTATTGTAGAATGGCAAGTTCCATCAAATCAAACCAAGCTGCGGAGTTTTCTCGGTGTGGTGTAACTACTATCGAAAGATCATCTAGGGTGCTCAAAAGTAACTGCACCCCTTAGCAATTTGCTGAAAAAGAATTCGAACTAGTGTTGGAGCGATCGGTGTCAGTCTGCCTTTCAGGACTTGAAAGAGCGCATTGCTTCTGAACCGATACTAAAGTTACCAGATTTTGAAAAACCTTTTGAGGTTCACACCGACGCTTCGGATCAAGTAATTGGTGGCATCCTAATACAGGATGGACATCCTATTGCTTTCGAGAGTCGAAAGCTGAACGAGACGGAACAAAGGTTCTCGGCTCACGAAAAAGAGATGGTGGCAGTGGTTCACTGCCTCCCGACATGGCGAGTTTACCTATTGGGTAGTGCTTTTGTGGTAAAGACCGATAATGTGGCGAACACATATTTCACCACACAAAAGAAATTGTTGGCAAAACAGGCCAGGTGATAGGAATTCCTAGTAGAATTCCAGTTCCAGTGGGAACATAAGCCTGGGAAGGCTAATGTAGTATTGGATGCACTGAGTAGGCTTAATGCTTTAGTCTGCTGTTCGATCTCCAGGGTAGAAGGAGATCTCCTTACGAGAATACAGACGGCAGCTGCTCTCGATGAAACGTATCGAAAGCTAGTTCAACAAATCAAGTCGGGTATAATCCGACGATATTACTAGGACATCAATGACGCCATAATGGCCCGTGGAGGGAGGTCACTAGTCCCCGCATTTGGTGGATTACGATGAGAGCGACTTAGGGAGCTCTACGATACCCCTTGGTCGGGTCATCCGGGACAGAGACGCATGCTCGCCCTATTGTCTAGGTCATGCTATTGGCCGGATATGCGTGCCGACATCGATATGTATGTCCGCACCTATCTTGTTTGTCAACAAGGCAAGGTCAATCGGAGATTACCAGTTCGGTTGTTACAACCCTTACCTATCCCTGAGACCCCCTGGACGAGTGTATCCATGGACTTTATCGGTGGATTTCCCAAGGTCTAGGGGAAAATGTCGATACTCGTGGTAGTGGATAGATTCTCCAAATATGGAGTCTTCATTCAGCACCCAAACCGTGCTCAGCAATAGTGGCAGCCGAGCTATTCTTTCATAATATGGTAAAGAACTTTGGGATCTCGGAGGATATCGTAAGCAATAGAGATGCCCAGTTCACTGGACGATTTTGGTCGACGTTGTTCGACAAGCTGGGAACGAAGTTAAACTTCTCCACAGCAAACCATCCCAGACAAATGGACGGAGTGAGTGAACGCCCTCATGGAGGACTACCTCCATAACTTTGTAACTGCGAGTCAAAAAGATTGGGTGAAGTGGATGGATTCGGCACAATTTGCCTACAACCTCCACATATCAACGTCTACAGGGCACAACCTCTTTGAGCAAGTGTAAGGTAGACAACCCCTAACCCCCGTAGATATTGCGATGAGGGACTCCAATGGGAGGTGTCCCGCTGCACAACAGGAAGCTCGTGTGCGAGTGGAATCACTTAAAGAAGCGAGTGATAGCCTTGAGTTAGCCGCTCGACGAATGCAACATTATGTGAATCGTCGACGTCGGGATGAGGAGTTCGCCATGGGCAACATAGTTCTTCTTTGACTTACTCCGCAGATATGGGGAAAGATATCTGCAAAAATAGCACATCGGGGGCTTATCCAAAGATATGATGGACCCTTTGAGGTACTGAGTCGAGTTGGCTCAGTAGCGTATCGTCTGAAGCTTCCTGATAGGATGAAGTTACATCTAACTTTCCATGTGAGCTTTCTAAAGAGATTTCATAGGAATCCAGGGGATCCCACTTAGTCCCAATCTCTTCGCACACCTCCGACGGTCCGAACAGAGTTCGACCAACGGATTGGAGAGATTTTCGATCATTGAGTTTTGGGACATAGTAGGATGAACTAACGAACAGAATTTTTTGTTCGATGAGAAGGTTCTCTAACAGAAGAAGCTACATGGTACAAGGCCTTCAAACTGTGGCAGTTCGAAAATGAGATCCGACGTTATTTTGAGTCACCGAGGACGGCGACTCGCTGTAGAGGGGGAGAATGTTAGGCCATTGGGCTTGAATTTGGCGTGGCCCAATTTTAGGCCTAATCAATAGGCCCACATCCACTTTGTCGACCGGGTCACCAGGCTAAATTCGGTTGAAACCCGAATTCGCGCTGATTCAAATGAGCACTCGTTCATTCATCAACATTGAGACGTGGGCGCTCTTGCGGACACATCACGTCAACGAGTGGGTGGCTGACTCAAGTCAGCGCATGACAGTCGAGGCGGTGGGACGAAAGAAAATGGGAGGGGGAACGTTCGAAAGGTCTCTCCACTTCTTCGGCTCCCACGCGTAACCATCGTCTTCGATGACGCCCCTCCTCCTCTCCGGCAAAGCTTCAACTCCGTCGAATGTTCCTCTATTCAAGCTCCCTCGTGTTTTCGGTGGTGTGGGCGGGTGGTTCGGATCGCGACGAGCTCCCTCACCTATTCCCATCTTCTCCGTTGCTTCCAACGTCGCCGCCGCCAGCGACTGGCCCAGACAGCCTCGAAAGGCTCTACTGCTACCACTTCACCGACTAGAAGGAGCCGACAAGTTCGCCGAGGTACACTCTCGCCGTTCCGGTGCCCCTCTACCTTCGTCCCGGTAGCTCGTCTCTGCTCCAGCGATGTCTTCTTTCCTGCTCTCTACATTGCATGCTTGTTTGGCTGGTCTGCATGCTCCCCGGCGAGCCCCTCCTTCCCTCTCGTCAAGAGTGCTGGTCTGCCTGCATGCAGAAATTCCCAGGCTCGGCTCGCCTGCCTGTGAGTTCGTCGGTCGGTGTTCGTTCCGCCTGCGTGCGGACCCTTCTTACCTCTCTTCTTCTGGTGGCTGTTGTGATGTCCGGACCTTGGCCGTTTCCTGTGCTCAACGCTAGCATTTGCGTGAAGCTTTGGAAGGAAACATACGCTCTCCGACGGCCCTATCTCCATCTCCGTCCGTTCGAATGAAGGGCGTCATCATCTCCCCCATTTCGAAGCCTCCTGGTCCGTTGTTTGGTCATCGACTCCCAGTTGCTGAGACCAGGCCCCTACCTCTCCCCTTTGTTTCCCTATGTGTGGGCGGGCTCCTCGGGTGCCCCAGGCTGCGAACGGATTAGTTCCGTCCACCCCTTTCCCCACGCGTCGTTGTGGGCTCTCTTCGGGCATGAGTTCGTCCACTCGTCCCTGTTCCGGCGTGTGATGCCATTGGACAGGGGATCCATCGGTGCTAGCTGCCAGCTAGCCTTTGGATGCGTTTGCACACTGGATCCACGGCGTAGGGACGTCTTGCCGCACGTCCATGTGCTCCTTGTCGTGCGAAGACGTTATACGTAATGTTCGCGACATTGTGACGTCTCCAACGTCCTCGACGCTGACGTTGCAGTACGGGTTCATACTCATATGTGGACCCCGTCCGAAATAGTCGGTTCTGGGTGGGTCCTTCGGATTCGGGCGAATCAGGTCCGTCTCAACGACGCCGGTCTCTGGTAGTTCACGAGCGTTGACCTAAGTTCGATTGGGACGGCAGAGATCCACGCTGAGTCCCTAGTCCGGCTAGGGGTCGGTTCGAGAAACCATCCCTGCCGGTCGCGCCCAATCTCATAGTCTTGACCGTGGTGCCCCTGCGTGGGCATGTATAGACTCAAGTCAAGCATTGACTCACGTGTATTTGGATTAAAAATTTATTATGGTAAACAAGGGCATGACACTAGGCATGCCCTAAATGCAAGCATTGCACACCATCCAATGCAGGCGCATGGGACGTACACAATGAAGTGCATGGATGAAGGGGTGCTATCCTGCATCCCATGACTCTAGGCAGCACCCTGCTTAGGATTTCTTTTCTGTACACAAGCATCTACTATTAACAATGATATAAACTGCCTTTAGAGAATGCTTAGGAAGAATCAATTCTTTCTTTTCTCCCCACTTTGTCCATTCAAAGGGGATTCAAAATAAGTATTTTGACTTCAAACTAGGATCACAACTCAAAGTAAAAAAAAAAAAAAGGCAAAGCTTGTGCGTAGAAAAAAAAAATAGGGGAATTCTATAATTGTTGTTACATGCCAATGGGTTTTGTGGAAATCAACTGCTAACCAATGACCTTAACGAGAGAAGCGGCTGTCTGCCTTGCTGCAGCCTGTGATCCCTCAATTTTCCTAGAATAACAACATAGTCTCATAGAGGGCTGCGTTTTTGCAGAGGGGTGCCCCTCTGCAAATTTTGCAGAGGAGGAGTGCCCCCATCTGCGAAGCACAAATCTTGAAGCAGGTGGGGCACACATCTCCATGCAGTTTCACTTAAGCCCACCGTTATATGCTATCCAATCTGTGTTATATGAAATATTTGATATAAACGCAGCTGTTACACTCAACCGAATAACGTGCTCTGTTACATAATAACCTAACCTTGGTTAATACTCGAATTTTCACTACCTGCCCACTCAACGCGCAATAGGATTTGTCAAAGCCGCCAAAGCCCCGCTATGACGAAAGAAATCACCCGCAGTCGCCGACTCTCTCCGACAATTGAGGACGGCTGCTGACGATCTCTGACACTCGCCGACCCTTAGCCTGCCTATGGTAATAACTTATCACGCATACTTAATAGATTTCGAAAGATTACTTGCTAGAGATGGACTTATTTTCTAGCCAAATGCTAAGCCTATCTGCGATAATAGCTTATTCTATACATTTAATAGATTTCGTATAACATGTTACAGCGTATAACTTGTCAAAGTTTTCGCATTACACTTTAATATTTCCGTATAACATGTTACAGTTTTCGCATAACACCTTAATATTTTCGTATAATATGTTACAGTTTTCGCATAACACCTTAATATTTCCGTATAACATGTTAAAGTTTTCGCATAACACCTTAATATTTCTGTATAACTTGTTAAAGTTTTCGCATAACACCTTAATATATTCCACTATAACTTGTTAAAGTTTTCGCATAACACTTTAATATTTCTGTATAACTTGTAAAAGTTTTTGCATAACACCTTAATATTTCCATATAACATGTTACAATTTTCGCATAACATCTTAATATTTTCATATAACAATTGATATTCAAGTCAATTGTAATAGTGTCTCATTTATTGAATTATAGAATTTGAGATGGAGAAAGATCAGAAGAAGGCGACTTGTTCTGAGATGTTGGGGTGGTCATCGTCAGATGACAAAGGGTATTTATCACCAAACAGTGAAGGTGATGAAGATATAATAGGAACATCTAGAAAGGCAGATGAAATGGCATGTATGGAATATGACAAATCAGAAGCTACATCCCAAGTCCCTATAGTTGGTATGACATTTAATAGTGATGATTCAGCATACAAGTTTTATAATGACTATGCTAGAGTAATAGGGTTCAGTATAAAGAAATGGCATCTTGAACGTCGAAAGGATGATAGCTTGAAACAGCATACATATTATTGTAGCAAATAAGGGATTAGAGAAGCTGACCCTAGACGTACTACTAAGAAACCACATCCGGAGATCCGAACAAATTGCATGGCTCGGTTAGAGTTCAAAATTGACAAGAATGATGCGTGGACGTTGTCCAAAGCTGAATTAAATCATAATCATCCCATGACAAGTCCAAATAAGGTGCAGATGCTTAGATCTCATAGAAAAATATTGTCATTTCAACGTGCACTTATAGACCAGATGATAGAGTTGGGTATGAAGGCCCATCATATATATAATTATTTTGAGTCTGGTGTAAGTAATAATAATGTTGGTTTCATAAGAGAAGATAATAGCAACTATATTCAAAGGACATATAACAGTGCCTGAATTATGGATTAACATGAAAACAAATTTTGTATAATATGGCACAAATTCGTATAACAAGACCTGAATTTCATATAACGGGAACTGAACTTCGTATAATAGGACCTGAATAGTGTATAACAAGGGACAAATTTCGTATAATAGGGCACAAATTCGTATAATAGGACCTGAATTTCGTATAACAGGAATTGAACTCGTATAACAGGACCTAAATAGTGTATAACAAGGCACAAATTTCGTATAACAAGACCTGAATATCCGTATAGCAGGAACTGAACTTCGTATAACAGTGCCTGAATAGTGTATAACAAGGCACAAATTTTGTATAACAAGGCACAAATTCATATAACAAGACCTGAATTTCGTATAACAGGAACCGAACTTCGTATAATAGGACCTGAATAGTGTATAACAAAGGACAAATTTCGTGTAACAGGGCACAAATTCATATAACAGGACCTGAATAGTGTATAATAAGGCACAAATGAATGATTTGTGTATAATAGGACCTGAACATTTTGAATACAATTTCAGTGAATACATAAGATTATCTTTTAGGAAAATGATATTAACTCTCTTTTAAATAGTTCCAAACTCACAAGGGCTCTCAATCTTGGCATGTCCTGTAATGTGAAGTCGAACTGTACATTTCTGGAAAGGTACTCCATAAATTTCATGACAAATACCCCACAGTTTACACTCTCACCCTGCTGATGCGGGCAAACTTCCCATGTAAATGGCCAGGAAGCAACATTCTTCCTTCCACCAGTTTGGAAACCAATATGAAACTGCAGTATCTGAATCTATTTAATATGTACAAACAATAAAATTATACAATTAAAAAAATAGCAAATCAAAACTGTAAGAATGTTACATGATATGATAGATACTCACATATTATTTTACTGCACCCTCAACTGCCTTCGAGGGGGATAGTGAATTGTATTCTAGTGTGTGTTTCTTATCGAAATCCAAGAAAATCAAAAATCAGTGGTTTAAATGGCATACGAGGGCCATTACTCTATGCACAAATTTTATTGTTTTATTATTCAAATGTTCTAATCCAGTGAAGGATGCACCGAAGACGCCACTTACATAATAATTCAGAACATGTGGTGGAATGTAAGCAAAGGACTTGATTTTTTTTCTTATTGGCCAGATATCTTTGGATGAGGAGTGATGCATATACATTTAAACCCTACAATTGAATTATACAATTCATTAGGGTCAACTGATCCATATACAAAGATTATGTCATATAGATTTTAAGCATTTGCTCAATATATGCTTACCTCTTCACTAACTAGGTCTCCTAAGAGAATGTCACCTACATGGGCTTTCTCAATGTTCTCAAAAAGAGATGAATCTTCTAACGATAGGTAAAAATCCAGTTGCGTTTTTGTTTCTTCCGGTATTACATCCTGGCCACAATAGTCCGTCCTATTTAGAAACTAAAAGTGCAACTCAATTCTATTAGAACTATGTCTATATCAACACATGCTTCACATGAAATAAAAGTTATGCTACCATTACCTTATCCACCAGGGGCCGATCTTCTTTAGTGTGATCTACCTCCACTAGCTGATATAAAAGAATATATTCTCATGTTTAAAACTATGTATAGATAATGTTTACAATAGCTTAATAAAAATAACACAATGGCCTTACTTGTGATATTATAGTCTTCTTCTTCTTACCTTGTGTGTAAGGGCTGACTAATGCCCATGAAGCCTTTCTTAATCTTTTAATTTTCACTGCACATCATCTTTCGGCTTATCTTCCTTACTCCAACTTAATTCTTCCTCATTCTCATTTTGTAGAGCCTCAATCTCTACTTTCAATTTTTTATTTTCCTCGGTCAACTCATCAATTCTTTTTTGCAATTCATCTACCTCCAAGTTGTACCCTGTCTTGATGGTAGTAATCTCAGCATCCTTCTCAATACTTTTGTCTTTCAGCATATATTTTTCATTTTCCAAATGAATGATTTCATTCTTCAACTTATTATTTTCTTCTAAAACAATTGACAACTCTCTCTTCAAATTATTCACTTCTTCATGGATCTACACACAAAAATAACACAATGCCATTAGTACAACATGTGTCAATTATCGTATAACACCTACAAATTTTTATATAACAAGGCACAAATTTTGTATAACACCTATATATTTTAGTATAACATAAAAAAATTTGTATAACAAGGCACAAATTTCATATAACACTTATATATTTTAGTATAACACATTTCATTTACTGTATAACACCTACAAATTTTTGTATAACAAGGCACAAATTTTGTATAACACCTATATATTTTAATATAACACAAAAAAAATTTTATAACAAGGCACAAATTTCGTATAACACTTATATATTTTAGTATAACATATTTCATTTACTGTATAACACCTACAAATTTTTGTATAATAAGGCACAAATTTCGTATAACACCTATATATTGTAGTATAACACAAAAAATTTTTGTATAACAAGGCACAAATTTCGTATAACACACATATTTTAGTATAACATGTTTCATTTACCGTATAACACCTACAAATTTTTGTATAACAAGGCACAAATTTCGTATAACACCTATATATTTTTGCATAACAACTTAATATTTTTAGCATACTTACAATGTCAGCTGATAGGGTCCCAAGTATAGGGTCTGGTGTACTATGTGATAGACTAACATCAGGAGCTTCCTCGGAAACTGCCTCTAATACAATTGGAGTATTTAAACATCACGCTCCAATTCATCAGCTTCAAGTTATAAAATAATCTGTAATAGTAAATAGTATTAAAAACCCCAAATATATACAAATTACTACTCTTACAATAAGCATCTTACCGCAGATTCATTTAATTTTGCATAATTTTTGAAATATAATGTCCATCGAGGTAGACTCACTTTGGCCCAACGAAACAACCGAGGGTATACACCCTCCATCTTACTATTTATATACAATTTAGTATGCTCATATAACCAAATCTACAAAACAAATTATGATTAACTATAATGCATTGAAAGACAATTTCATAAATTAAAAAATACTTACAGAAAGAACTATGGCACAACCGGCAAATCCACGTCCCTTCTTCTTTGAGCTGAAGGTCAATTCCAAGCACAAAAAATGATGCACAGCTTCTGGCCAATTGTAATCAGCTAATTTTTCAAGGTCTTCTACAAATAATACAAGTCCCGCATCTAAATTGAATGTTAGGTGGCTGAACAAAGAATAACAAAAACATACAATACGGCCAATCTTCTAATCTTCTCCTCTTTTCCCACAACGCCTTGTGATCAGAGATCCCTTAATTTTTCTTTAATTACCTTTCTATTAATTACCTTCTTCTCAAATTTTTCAGTGAAATATGGAGTAGTTGGTTGCTTATTGTCCCATCTAACCAACTCCCCAACCCGTGGGAGACCAAGTATAATTGATACATCCTTGACTAAGAAGGGTACAAAATTGTCATTAATGTTGAATCCATTTCTCTCCGGTTCCCATATACATTGTAAAAACTCCACTGCAATCATATCCAGGGCAACTGATGCCCCTTGCAGCAAATGTCCAAAGGGGGTATATAGGAGCTATTCTTTTATAGCATCACCCCCTTGTACCTTGTTCACAAAAGTATGAATCCGGCTCAATGAGCATCTACTGAGTAATCAACGACGTTTGCTAATGCAATTAAGATATTCCCTTTCATCTGAAGATCCACTAGAATTGCTTTCTGAAGTAGATGTAGATGACTGTCTAGAATTCATTCTATATAACCTAATGTTCAATATGTTAGAACTAGATTAACATAAAGAACTCAAATGTATTATCTACAAAAAAAAGTGTTAATATTGCCAAACAAAATGTATTATACAACAAATTAGGTCATTACACCCTGACTTACACTTAATACAGGTGAGCAATTATGCTGAAATTTAGGGAGGCCTTGCCTCAACAAGACTATTAAATTTTATTATAATTAAAGGATGCTTGTATATGAAAATGTGTTACTGTTATACGTTATTGCTTCTCATGTTATACAATGTTCAGGGGTTGTTATATAAAAATGTGAAATTGTTATACGCATTTGTTTATCATGTCATACAATATTCAGGGTCTGATATGCGAATCAAAGTGTCAATATTGCCAAAACAAAAGGTATTATACAAAAAAGGCTGACTTTACACCCTAATCTACACTTAAGACAGGTGAGTAAACATGCTGAAATTAGAGAGACTTTACCTTAACTTTTGGTAAATTTCGGTATACTTAAAGGATGCTTGGAATGGAGGAATTCGGCCAACAAATGATAGTCGTCGGAATTTTAGAGCCTACAAAAACGAAAACAAGATTAGGGTTCCGTCCAACCAATACTATTGTGATGGCAGGTCATTGATGCTTGGAGTGAGTTGAGGAACTCGGCCAACAAATGCTACTGTGATGGGAACTTTAGTGCCTGCAAAAACAAACAGAAGATTAGAGTTCTGGTCAACCAATACTTTGTATGAAAAGAGGAACTCAGAGGCTGTCGGAGATCATCAGCACAGAATGTGAGGTCGTCGAAGGTCGTCGAAGGTTGCCTGCACAAAAAAACACAGGATTAGGGGTTGGCCGGAACCCTAATCGTTCATAAACAAATAGGAACTTAGATGCCATCGGAAATGGTAAACACAGAATCAAAGGTCGTCGGAGGCCGTCGGGGACAGTCGGTGAGTATCGAAAGTCAGCAGAGAGTATCTTCAGAGAGCAAGGGTAAAGGCGGGTTACGCGGGTAAATGGAATCACTTAACTAGAGTTGAGTTTGGTTAAGTGTAACGGCTGCGTTTATATCAGATATTTTGTATAACACAGTAATGGTGTGCTTAAGTGAAATTGCGTGGAGATGTGTGCCTCACCTACTTCAAGATTTATGCTTCGCAGATGGAGACCCTCTCAAAAAACGCACCCCTCACATAGAGATAAAAACAATAGACATGAAAGCTAATGACAAGCAAGATTAGTTTTTTACCGCTTCCTGAGCTCGACGACAAAATTGGCGACGACAGATTGAACGTGCGGTATGGATAGAGGCAACTGAGATGGAACAAGGCTAGTAGTTTGAGCTGGTGGGGCGCGGGAGGAGAGGACTACGGAATTCGGGGGATTGGGGATGTAGAGTGGATTTGAACGAGTGAAAAAGGGTTTAGAGGATTTGAATGGTCGGTGTATTCTAGAAGCTGATTTGCCTTCACCTACATTGCATTACCTTCACTTATATGCAATGCAATGGCTAAGAATAACTAGAAAAAAATACTATTAATAAATTATATCTAAGACTTTGGCTTCTGAAAAGTTTTTTTTTTTTTTACATGTATATTTCTCCAGGAAATTCGGAGGAAATTCTGAGACCTAAATTGAACTTATATGGACGCTGAAACCTTATTTCAACTATCCAGACGCTTAATTAAAAATATTTGTTTGATTTTTCTTCCCTACTAAAAATTGTGGCTCAAACCATGTCACGATAGCACATCACCCCTTCCCTGCTGCAACCGTTGACAATAACGAACAAAAAGCGCCTTTCTATTTTATGGACCAATCCATGTCGACAAAACTTTGACCATAAATCTCTCTCTCGCTATTTAGATTGTAACTAATCTCCCGTTGCAATCATTCAATTACTTGAAACGGTGGAAAATTCGTCGCGTTTAGTTCTTCTATCCTCGTTGGCAGTTGACTTATTCATCAATTTCTTCAGCCGCGCCGTGGCCTCTGACCACCGACTGGATCCAAAGCCATTTAATACCTGCGAGGACTGGTTCAAGTCAACGCGGCCCTGCCTTCATCTGCCAATATTTAACACACAACCCCTCCCACCAATCTCTTTAGATCCATCCAAATTAAGCTCTGACATGGGCAACGCCGGCCTCTCCTCCTGCTGCAGTATTCCCGCCTCCCGTAAGCGCCTCGTCAAGCTAGTCTTTTGGGGCGGCTCCACCGAACTGCTCCAGGAGAAGCAGCTCGCCGGCGAGCTCATGTGCCGCTTCCCCGACCGCGTCGTCTGCTGCGCCGACTCGTTCTACATCGGCCGCCCGGTTCCAGCCCTCGCCATCGAGGACGAGCTCCTCCCAGGCCGCACCTACTTCGTCCTCCCCGTGGACCGGTTCCCGTGCAACAGCCCGCTCACGGCAGTGGCGCTCAGTGCGCTGTCCCCCGGCCCGGCGAGATCGCCGACCCTGGCGGCCGGCAGGCAGAGCCCGTTCGCGTACGTGAAGGGCGCGGACGGCCGGATGCTCATCAAGGTGCTGCCCGAGTTCATCGCCAAGGTGATAAGCTCCGAGGAAGCGAGCGGGCGTAGCGGCGAGGACGGCTGTGGGGCTTTGTGTAGCACGCCGGAGTTGAAGAAGCACTACGCCCAGCTGGTGGGGCCGAGGGAGCGGCCGTGGTCGCCGAAGCTGGAGACAATATCGGAGAGGAAGAGGAGGGCGTTGTATGAAGGTAGCTTGTCACCGGTTAGGTTGCTGGGGCTTGCTGGGGCTTGAGAGGAGAACCTGCTAATATTCTTCCGGCCATAACAGGAGTTAAATTAGGTTTTAGATTCTTAGAGGGATGTAGGTGTAAGATTTTGTAGAAAAAGTATATATGTATTTTGCAACTGCGATCAACTTGAGTACATTAATTATTTTTTTTAGCATTTCCGATATGCAAGCTGCGATGATCAGGATTCACAAGTTGTTGTATAATAGTTGCCAATTGACCATGATTTCTTGATGTCGAATTAACAGTGAATTTTTTTACTTAATATAATAATCACATTTTGTTCATGTGATCTTGTAAATCTTGCAACTTATTAATTAATTTTTATTTGGTTTGTTTAATTAGATCGAGTGTTTTGTTTCCATCATATTTATGGGTTGATGACTTTCTGACTATTCAAAGCTATAATTTACCGTTCACATTAAGTTTATAATAAATGTGTATATTGCTGGAATTAGGGATCGGCAAGAAAAAAAAAGTCTAATTAGATCTAACTAACCCGTTGACTAGGTGTTGGGTTGAATTTAGGAAAACCTAATCCTAAAAAAAAACTAACCCTAGGTTGTAGCGACTTCTCTACGTATTACGACTCCTTTCATCAACGATATTAGCGACTTCTCTACGTATTACGACTTCTTTCATCAGCGATATTGATGGCTCTACTTCTGACCTGGTATAACTTCTACTATATTGACACTGAGCTATAAAGGTGAGAATATCTCTTACTAATACTATGTTAGAAAATAGAAGCACAACTTCCACAAACTGTAACCTATAACAAGAACAAAAATGGAGGAAATAAAAACATAGCACTAATTTACTCGCTTCTCATAATAATTGTGAATTACATAGTTTTATAAAGAAAACTCTCTATATGTCCATGTTTATAATTTCAATAGTAGGAAGGCTTGGCTTCACAAACGAGCAGCCCGGATCGACCAACCAAACAAACTCTTAAAAACTGTCACTATAATATGTCAATTAATCAATTTAAATAACTAATGATATATATAAGTACTATCAACTAAAAAACAACTCAACTTTTAAAAAATTTAGGATCTGTTTGGTCCGCTATTAATAGTGTTATAATTGTACTAAATTGTATTGTACTATATTATGCTGTACTATTAAAATTTATAAAATATTTAATTAATAATTTTTAACTGCTATCAAAATTTAAAATAATAAATAAATATATTATTTTAAATTATTTAAAATAATAAATAGATATATTATTTTAAATTATTAAAAATAATAAATAAATATATTATTTAAAATTATTTAAAATAATAATATATTTTATTTTTATTTAGTGTTAAAATTTTAAATTATGTAAATTATATAATAATAATACCTAAAATTTTAAACAAAATTATGTAAATTACTTTTTGGAAAAGCAAAAGTTATAAAAGCATCAAATTGTAGCTTTCCCAACTTCTACTTCTTTACTGCTTTTTTCTGCTTCTACTTTTCATTACCAAACAGATTTTTAACTGCTTCCTAATTAAAAGCTATTTAAAATCAGCTTCAAAGTGGGGCCAAACAAGCCCGTAATTATTACAAGACTTAAAGTGATATCATAAAATATTTAGACAAATATTTACACTCCATTTAACTACTTAAACTATCAGCATAATATAATCTAAATAATCTATTTATCTAGTGGTAGAGGTATCTACATCTATCTAGAACTATTACAAAACTAATTTGTATTTGGAAGTAAAATAAAAGGAAGTTAGTGTCACACCCAAAATTATTATTAAAATTTTTCTCAAAAATAAATAGAGCCACGTAGGACTCTGAAAGAGAAAAAACAATTCTACACATGGGATAAAATAGCATAGGGCATGACCGGCAGACGTGACCACTCACGTCTCAACCTAACCCAACAAATAGGCAGCACCATATGCAGACGGTGGCGCACATGTGTGAACAGCGACACCATGTAGGGGGTCAGGGAGGGGCTAGTCGCACGCAGGTGACGGAACACAAAGTCAACACAACAAACACTAATGGCGACAGGGTCACAGGAGTTTGATACTTGGAGGAGTTTGATACTTGCGAGCCTTGTTTATTAGAAAAAATGACAAAAGCACCCTTCACCAAGATTGGTGAGAGGGCAGGAGGTTTGTTGGATCTCATACATAGTGATGTGTGTGGGTCATTCAGTAAACAAGCCAGAGGAGGGTACAACTACTTCATCACATTTACTGATGACTTCAGTAGATACGGTTATGTCTATTTGATGAGACATAAGTCCGAATCCTTTGAGAAATTTAAGGAGTTCAGACATGAAGTAGAGAACCAGCTTGGTAGATCTATTAAGGCTCTTCGATCAGATCGTGGTGGAGAGTACCTGAGCGGTGAGTTCTTTGACTATCTTAGAGAGTGTGGAATTCTATCCCAACTCACTCCTCCTGGAACACCTCAATGGAATGGTGTGTCTGAAAGGAGAAATCGAACTTTGTTGGACATGGTTCGATCTATGATGAGTCATGCAACTCTACCTCCGTCGTTTTGGGGCTATGCACTTGAGACAGCTTCTCTCATACTGAATAATGTTCCATCTAAGAGTGTCTCCAAGATTCCGTACGAGGTATGGAGTGAGAGACACCCAAATCTCTCTTTTATCAGAATCTGGGGATGCGAGACTTATGTCAAACGTCAGGATTCTAGCAAGCTAGAACCCAGATCTGATAAATGCATGTTTGTGGGATATCCTAAGGAAACTAAAGGATATCACTTCTATGTTCCCAGCGAGAACAAAGTTTTTGTTGCTCGAGGTGCAGTCTTTCTAGAGAAATAATTTCTCATGAAAGAAGTCAGTGGGAGTAAGTTTAACTTGGACGAGGTCCAAGTGCAACCACAAGACACTAAGGTGGAACCTGAGCCACTTGCACCGGTTGCTGGGCAACCAGAGGCTCAGACACAGGCCCTGCGTAGGTATGAGAGGATTCGTCGTGCACCTGAGATGTATGGGTCACTGCCGATCCAACACGACGGGATCTTCATCATTGAGGATGAACCCATGACCTATGATGAGGTGGTCGCTAGACCGGACTCCGAGAAATGGCTTGAGGCCATGAGATCCGAGATGGATTCCATGTCGGCTAACCAAGTCTGGGATTTGGTTGAGCTATCTGATGGGGTAAAACCTATAGGGTGTAAATGGGTCTTCAAGAGGAAGACTGATATGGATGGCAACATAGTTACCTATAAGGGTAGACTTATGGCTAAAGGATTCAGACAAGTTCATGGGGTGGACTATGATGAAACCTTCTCGCCAGTTGCCATGTTCAAATCCATTCGAATCCTGCTTGCTATAGCTGCATATCACGATTATGAGATATGGCAGATGGATGTAAAGATAGCGTTCCTTAACAGGAAGCTGACAGAGGATGTGTTTATGACACAACCTGATGGTTTCATCCATCCTGCAGAGGCCAATAAGGTCTGCAGGCTAAAAAGATCCATTTATGGATTAAAGCAAGCCTCTCGAAGTTGGAATCTTCGATTTGATGAGGCAGTAAGAGATTACGGCTTTGTCAAGAGCGAAGATGACGCCTGTGTATACAGAAAATGCAGTGGGAGCTTAGTGACATTTCTGGTCCTGTACGTCGACGACATACTACTCATCGGAAACGACATCCCTAGTCTTCAAGCTGTGAAGACATGGTTGGGGAAGTGTTTCGAGATGAAAGACTTAGGGGAGGCCGCCTATATCCTAGGCGTGAGGATCTACCGGGATAGATCCAAGAAGCTCCTGGCCCTTAGTCAGAGTACTTACATTGATAAGGTCCTGGAGAGGTTCAACTTAGAGCAATCTAAGAAAGGATACCTTCCAGTGAAACATGGTCTTATTCTCTCCAAGAGCCAGTGTCCTGTCACACAGGCTGAGAGGGACGACATGAGTCAAGTGCCCTATGCTTCGGCAGTAGGTTCAATCATATATGCGATGTTATGCACTAGACCAGACGTGGCTTATGCTGTGAGCATAACCAGCCGATACCAATCCAATCCAGGTCTGCAGCATTGGGTAGCTGTAAAGAACATTCTATGTTTCTGAGAAGAACTAAAGAATGGTTCTTGGTCTATGGGGGACAGGAAGAGCTCAGTGTTCAGGGCTACACTGAGGCGTCGTTCCAGTCTGACCCTTATGACTTTAGATCGCAGGCCGGCTATGTGTTCAAATTGAATGGTGGCGCTGTATGCTGGAAATCCTTCAAGCAGTCCACTATAGCTGATTCTACGACCGAGGCTGAGTATGTCGCGCCGCTTCTGAGGCAGCCAAAGAAGTCGTTTGGATTTGGAAGTTCATTTCTGAGCTTCAGGTGGTTCCATCTGTTGTGGATCCGATCGAGCTCTATTGTGACAATAATGGAGCGATTGCATAGGCAAAGGAATCACGGTCTCATCAAAAATCCAAACACATTCTCAGTAGATTTCACCTGATCTGGGAGATCATTGATAGAGGTGATATCAGGATAAGCAGAGTTGACACAGACAATAATCTGGTAGACCCACTGACCAAGGCTTTGGTGCAGCAGAAGCGTGATGGTCATGCGAGGGACATAGGGTTAAGATTTCTCAACTACTAAGTCTAAGTGCAAGTGGGAGATTGTTGGTATATATGCCCTTGGACCCGTTGTTGGTCCATCTTGTACTACTTGACATTGATATTTAATATATCATTCTGGCAATGTCATTATTATGCTATGTTTACATCTGCGATTATGTACATGGATAATAATATCCCTGGAGACAGATTGTATCTGTGCTCAAACGGTGTGTCCCTGGTCGAGTACCTGAGTGGATAAGGGACAGCTCTGGTACATGTGAGACTGGTATATGAGCTGGTTACGCACGGGGTGCTAATGCAGACATATGGGTATATCAATGGTGGATATACTGGACCGACCCAATGTGAGGCTTTAACTTGGTGTCATGAGTTAAGCTCACAAGTGACATGAGATGCATTGATCCCTTGACTTGAGGTCATTGACTCTTCTATATGGTTAGGGATATACTTTGATACAACCTAACGTCTCGCCATAGCAGGGAGGTCATAACGGTTATCATTGGGTATGTCACGACCCATATGAGAAGATCAATGGACAGACATAGGATTTGCCCCTTCCTGCGGGAAGTTTGATATCCATGGGGCCCCCCTATGGTTACATGACTGAAAGTGTATGGCCATACCCAGGTGAAAGCCTGATATAGTCATGACCATGAGATTGGGTGAAAATAAAGTGGTGACACACTTTGTCCAATCGGATATCAGTTCGGCAAAGAGACTGTAATGCGTCGGTACCTTGTTGCGATGATGGGGATGTCGATGTTGATATCCATTCTGATGACTTGGGTAGCAGTGATGCACTGCTAGGTGTCAATCACTGCTTGTGATGACTCGGTTCATCACTGCCAACGTCTGAGGAACCTACAGGGTCGCACAACTTGAAACTCGAGTTCTCGTATTGATCGGGTAGCCTATTGATTGAGTTATTAGATAACTCAGATCTGTTTGGGAGAATCCATCAGCACCACTATGCTAGATGAGATGAAAGGAATCATTTGGAGCTAACTTGTTTTTGGGCCTAGTAGGCCAAATGGGCCCAATGGGCCATTTGGGCCAAATTGGCCCAATAGACCAAGTTGGGCTAATAGGCCAAATGGGCTCAATAAGCTATTTGGGCCAATGGGCCAAATGGAATGCCGCCAGCTACTTGGTGTGAGCTTGGCGCATTTCCTTGAGGTGGACAAATCCAAGTTGGACATCTTCTTAAGGTGAGAAGCTTGGAGCTTCTCACTTGGAGTGGGTGAATGTACTTGGGCGCATGGCACTTGGAGTGGGCGAAATGGGTTTTACCTTTTGAAGAGGTGTGTCACTTCATGAAGAGGTGTGCCTCTTCACTAGTGAAGAGGTGCACCTATTCATGGGTATATAAACCCCCTTCCTCCCCCCTCGTTGCAACTCTTGAACTCTTGCCCCCTTTGTCCCCTTGTCGCCACTCCTAGAAAAAGAGAGAGGGATGTTCGCCCATTGCCTCTCCTCTTCCCTTTAGTGAGTTCGGAACTTTGGAAGTTCCTTGGCGCCCTCCTCTCCAAAGTTGGACTTTGGCTTCGGTTGATTCCGGTTCGGATCTTGGTGGAGTGCTTCAAGAGTTGGACTCCGACGAAGCTCCACCTCCTCTCTTTGGCATCTCCTCTGGAGTTGGCGCAAGTGATTGAGGAACTCTCCCAAAGGCGTGGATCTTCTTCCCGAGGCTAGCACCGGGCGTGGAAGAAGTGGATTCGAGGTTCGGTTGTGTGCGAGACTGCAGAGGGCCACATTTGGGCGCCTGCATCGCATCACTTAATTTGCATCAAGGTATCATCTCCTACTCACCGTGTCGATTTCCTCGCAAGACTCGATCTTCTGGGTTTTTGGGACTGGCCTGTTTCGGGGATTGCTTCCGCTGTGCTTGTCTGTAAAATTTTAAAATCCCCGGGGTTTCCCAACATACCAGTCGTTGGAGCCCACCGGCGATCACCGCCGATCATTGGAGCAGAGGGGTAGACCTTCTGGTGCTCTGAACCACCAGAGCTTATCGGAATTCGTTGCACGAAGTCCACCGAAGGTCACTAGACGATCACCAGAACCCATAGGGAGACAAGGTTATCGGACGATCAAAGATGATTACCGGAACCAAGAGGGAGAGGGAGCTTGCCGGACCACCCTGGCCTCGCTGGAGTCGCCAAACCTCCCTGCTAAGAATGGATTAAATCATTATAAATACATGCACAATAATAAGATATCACAAGAAGGTATCCAACCACACTATATGAGTACAATATAAACATCAATTTAAATAACCAATAAATGAAATGCAATGCCTAACTCATAAAATCCATGAGCTACAATGGCCATGGTCTAGTGTCCCAAGTCACTTTTGGTAGAGTGATTCCGCTGCTAACTCATACAAATAAAATGACTGTCCATAGATAACCTGATTGTGTTGCATTCAACACTTAGCATCCCCACTATTATCGGAGATAATTTGATACTGATTCCCGCTAGTTACAACCTAGCTCGTACAAAATAATGACTGTCCATAGATAAACTTGATTGTGTTGCATCTAACACTTAGCATCCCCACTATTGTCGGAGATAATTTGACAGTGATTCCCGCTAGTTACAACCTAGCCTGAACTGACTCGCTTAGTGTCAGGCCTGGGTCAGGCCGGTTCGGCCCAGGAGGACAAGGACAGATCCAAAGCCCACCCAGCCCATGTCACGAGGAGGCCAGATCCCTTAGTCAAAGAAGCGATTTTGACCAAGGCGTCGTCCCTTCCGCAGCTGCAGAGCTCGGACGAGATCGCTTCGGGCGCAGACTTCGCGAAGTTGACGACGTCTTGGCGTGAAGCTTCCTGAAGACGCGGACGCAGGATCCAGACGAGGTTGATGTGGAGCGTACGGACGCGGCTCATCCAGGCGACGCAGCGGAAGACGCGAGGCTCGCGGCTTCAAGGCGAGAAAAGCAGGTACGCAGGCGAGATCTTCAGCAACATCTCCATCCCCGTCGAACGCAGACGCTGGAGTAGCAGATGACAGCTCGAAGACTTTGTCCGCTCGGCTCACGGACAAGATTCCTGCGGATGGCGCGGAAGACTCGGACGGGCTTCCCAGGTTGGCAAAGCGTGAAGGCGGCGGACGTCGCCTATAAGATCCATACGAGAGGGCGACACCAGGGGAGGCAGCGCTAGGGAGCGACTCCACCGATGACGGCGAGGGCGCCGTCGCCCTTCCAGGGCAGGGCCCTGATGCTGCCAGGGGGCGAGGATTCCGGCGCCAGGGGCATCGACGAAGCTGAGAGTTCGTGAAGCGAGCGGTGAGTGCTTGTAATGTCAACGGCGGATGCGCCGGCGACGAGAGAGGAGCTAGTGGGAGAGGGGCAGGCGAGGAAGGTCATTGGCCGGAGAGACTTGTAAACTGTTCAAAGGAATAAAGAGGGCTTGTCCATCTCTCCCCTGTTTCTGTGTTGATTCCGCGGCGGCGACGAGTTCCGGCGGCAGGTGGCTGCCGGACGGCGAGACAGTAGACATCGAGGTGCGGCGTCGAGTAGGCGACGCGAGGCGAAGCCGAGCGAGCGCACGCAGGCAACGCGAGGAAGATGACCCGCGAGCCGAGGCGAGTCAACAGAAATGGCTGGTCAACTGAGGCGGAAATCGAATTCGATTTCGATTTTGGGCGGCTGACGCGAGCTTACGTCAGCAAGGGAGTTTTACGCGCGTGGCGAAAGCAATAAAGGGTTGACGTCACGCCGACGTCAGCAAGGGGGTGATTTTGACCAGCGGGTCAAAATTGAAGGTGATTGGAATTAGAGCTTTCCGGACTTTCCTGATTTGGGGAAAGAAATTGACCGAAAACCCTAGATAGTTGCGTTCCGGTGTTCCGCCAGACGGCCCTAAGACAATGGATAAACGCTGTTTTTAGGCCGATCCGACCGGGGTGTGACACTTAGTAATTTAATCCAATATAACGTAAGAAAAATTTAAGCAGGGTTCCTTAAAATGAGGAGCGGACCATGAGAAAATTTTTAATTGGATTAATATATATATCTCAATTTTTATATTAATTGGGCCCAGTATAAGAAAATTTTGTAGGTAAGATCTTTGCCCAATAATTTTAGACAAGATAGTTTAGACGAGAGAATTTAAGCGGTTCATCTCACACGATACATGAATTGAACCATATTTGATTTATAATTTTTCATAATTTTAAAGAGACGAGATGAAGGGTTTAGATTGTATGCTGCCTAAGCTTACAAAGGAAAGACCTTGAATTTTTCTCAGCGCTGAGAAAAAAAATGATGCTTTCGACACAGTGACAGAGCTTGGAGCATGGAGGTCTTGACTGCAAGCCATCCTCTATCTTTTCGTCGCTCATCCGTAACCTACAAACAGCATCTCCACAACCCTTGCCCAAGCACCTCCCTCGTTGCTCGCTCCAATAAATTCTTCTCATCTGCCGCCAAATCCAAGCCCATAGACGACGTCCTTAAGCTCTTCCACATCCTCCCCGCCCATGACACTGTTACATGGAACACCGTCATCGCCGCTTGCCTCCGCCACTGGCGCACCGACCTCGCCCTCCGTTTCTTCCTCGACATGCTCACTTCTTGCTCCTGCCAACCCGACGCCATCACTCTGCGCTTGGTTTTCAGAGCCTCCTCCGGAGCTAGCGATTCCAACTTCTTGCCTCAGATGCACGCTTATGTGATCAAGCTCCGGAAACGCTTCTCGCCCTCGGAAATCTCCGTCTTCGACACCTGTTTGCTCAACCTGTATAGGAAATTCGGGCATTTAGAAATTGCGCATAAGGTGTTTGATGAAATTCGTGATAAGGATGTCGTTTCCTTCACTTCCATGTTAATGGGATACATAGAGGAAGGAAATAATGCTAAGGCACTTGACATATTTCGGGAAATGGTTGAGATTGGTCGGTTTGTGCCAAACGAACATGCATATTCTTGTGCATTGTCTGCTTGCTCCAGCGCATCAGCCTTGTCCTGTGGTCAGCAGATACATGGACGCATCCTAAAGTCAAGCATGGCATCAAATGTGTTCGTGGGTACTAGTTTGGTTGACTTTTACGTGAATTGTGGGGAGATCGGGTGTGCAAACAGAGCTTTCTCAGGGATTTCTGAGCCTAGTGTCGTGTCATGGAATGCGCTAATGGCAAGGAAATTGGGTGGAAAGGAAGCAATTCAGTTGCTAGGCCTCATGAGATCTTCTGGTATCGGTCCTGATCATCTGACCTTTGCAAATGTTCTTCGAGCTTGTGGCGATGATGTCGGCATTGAAGAAGTGCGACAATTGCATGGCAATGCTGCAAAGACGATGAAGATTGAAATGGATGTTTTTGTGAGTATTGCACTTTTTGAAGCATATGTGGATCATGGTTGCTTCAGGGGAGCTCAAGAGGTCTTCAATATGATGGTGGAGAGGGATGACGTGGCATATAACTTGGCAATTCTAGGCTACATTAGAAATGGGCACGCACTAGAAGCTGTGACCTTATTCATTGAATGTTTGCGTGCAGGGAAGGAATTGAGAGAGGTTACTTTCTCCTCAATTTTGACGCAAGCAGGAATAGCTTTGGGGAGGCAGTTGCATGCTATCGTTGTTAAGTATGGCTGCTCTACTGGTGGTAATTCTGTATGGCTACTTGACTCCATGGTTAAAATGTATTTGGATCATCGTCTTTTGGATGACGCGGTTAGCGTATTTGAACAGGTTCATCGGCAGGATCTCATTTTATGGACTTCACTGATTTCAGGACTTTCACGGATTGGAAAGTGTCAATTTGCATTAGAGCTTTATGTCAGAATGGTCACAGAGGAATCAGTGGAACCTCCAAATCACTACATGTTTGCGGCTCTTCTCAGCTCATGTGCACAACTTGCAGCACTGGCAGAAGGAAAACAGATACATGCCCTGATCATCAAGTCAGATCAGTGCGATACTTTTGTCACAACTAGCTTGTTAGACATGTATGCTAAGTGTGGATGCATAGAGAACTCAATTAGACTCTTCGAACAGATGCCGAAAAGAGACATTGCCTCTTGGAATGCCATGATCATTGCTCTTGCGCTGCATGGTTTTGCTAAAAGAGCCATCGAAACTTTCCAAGAGCTAGTGAACCTGAAGGGGCCAGAGCCGAACAATGTCACATACTTGGCACTTCTTTCTGCTTGCAACCACTGTGGGTTACTAGAAAGAGGTTACCAATATTTCAAGTCCATCAAAGAACCAACGATTGATCATTATGCTTGTATGGTGGACATGTTTGCTCGGGCAGGAAAATTAAAAGAGGCAATTAATTTTGTGGAGAAAATGCCTTTTGAAGCCAATGAGCATATTTGGTCATCGTTACTGGCAGCTAGTTATGCCAGGAGGAACATTGAATTGGGTGAGTACACAGCTAAGAAGCTATTGGATCTGAATCCGACGGATTCTGGGGCATACATTGCCTTATCTAATCTCTATGCTGTTACTGGAAGATGGACAGATGCTCACCATGTTAGGAAACTAATAAAATCTATTGCAAATGTAAAGCACAAAGGGGTTAGCAGGTTAAATATAAATTCGCAGCAATATGCTTTTGGAGCAGATACCGGGAGCTGTATGTCTAAATAGTATTTCTTGCACGCCATAGTGTCATTGTAGAAATCCTTTTGTTCTCAAATGGTGGAAGAAATTTGTCATGGCAGAAGTTGGATTCTACTACAGGAACTTCAAAACGTGCCCAAGATTTCCATGCAATGATCGAATCAAGATGGGTATTCTCCAGATCTTTCAAGTACACAAGTTCCCCTGCAAGTATCTTGGCGCGACTCTCTCCTAAACCTCCCTCTGCACATAACCTCCAATCAAGTTTTCTTTTTTTACAATGTGTAAGTAATTGATGAAGGGAGGAATTGTATCTAAGAGAGAGTCAAACAGTAATTTCTTTAATAAAATTATTTATTGGTTTGGTTTTTATTAAAAACACTGTTAGGACCTCAATGACCTGTGGGAGTTCTATAGAAGTTGAGAAGGTTAAAAATATGTGGTTGGAAGTTGCTCCATAAACTCGCGATGTTCTATCATCTTGTCAAAATTGGTCTAATAATGTTGATTCTTATAATTTTTGTCAAATTAGTTTAGAGTTAATGCATCAATTTTTGCTCTACTGTTATGGAATTATGTTGTAGCATACATGGATAGGGATGACAGCGGGTTATCTTACCTGCTTTTTTGCACTACCTATGTCCGATCACTATCCTACCCATACTCAATTACCTGGAATGTTTTTCAAACATATATTTGAACCCGAACTCGAATAAATTCTTTTTATCTATAAAAACTCAAACCCGACAACTACCCTACCATTTCCTAACCCTAAGTGTTCCACTCCAAAATCCCCTTCGCTGCTCGGTGCCCGCTACACCTCCACCTTCAACAGCAATTGTCATGCCCTCCTACCCCACTCCCCCTTCCGTTGCCCTCTCCATCTCCAAGAGCTGCTCCCTACTCCTTCATGCTCCGTTTGGCCTCTAACAACTCTCGCAACTCGCTCTGTGCACCCTCCAGCCCTGCTCGGCCTCCGACAGTGCCAGCGACCCACCCACTGCACCCTCCAACCATGCTCAGCCTCTGACAGCACATGCAGCTAGTCGGCCTCCCGCTCCTACTCGCTCAGCCTTTGACAAAATTTCAATTTCACACACAAAATTTATTCCTATAAATTCCATCATGGTCCCCTATTTTTTTACATACAAAATTTTAGTTTCATTTAGTTTTACTTAAATTTTTTCTAATCACGTGAGTTTCAATTACTTTCTTAATTGTGTTGTAGATGGAGCACGATATAGAGAGAAAAATGACATATAATATGAGATTAAAAATAATTATTATTTTGCTAAATTTCTGACGCTTGATCTTACACACGTCTACTTTAACTTTCTTCGATACTGAACAATGGCAAATCATAGTTTTAAGTACTATCGAGCATGTTCATCGAATCATACGAATTGATATATTCAAGTTCAAATAATACATTCTCCACTTATCTAACCTTGTAAGATACCAATTTTTTACTTCACCCTATCCTTCTCGGGTTCAGATCGAGGTAAAAGTTGATGACTTTTAACTTAATGACAACGAGAAAAAGTCACAATATTAACAATGAGGCAGAGTTGCATACTGAACCAGCCCAAACCAAGATACATGACTTTGATTGTATGATAGTGTCAAATGAATTTTTAATCGTCAAAGGAGACAAAGCCATAGGTATGGTTGTGCAGTATGCATGAAGAAGATGGAGCATAAAGAGCAAATATACTCAACGTCATGTTCAACATCTGTCAGAGTGGCTACCTGCATCATTGGCTACAGGTCAACCGCTTTTGCCCACTATATCAACAACTAGTTTAAGTTGTAATATATAATATATAAATATGATATTTAATCAAGTTGGTTTGGACTTTAGTCAAGTAATTAAGCTTAAATATATTTTAAGTTATTTTTAATATCTCTATATAACAAATATATTATTTCATTTAAATTTTTCAATTTAATCTAATTTTATTTTATAATACATGGGTTTAAACCTCAAGACTCTTAATAGTTTTTATTTTTTCCTTAAATAAACAATAAAAAAATATTATTTTAAAACTCATGCATTATTGTTGTAATATCATTTCACATAATTTTTTTAAGATTTTCTTTTTTAAAACATTTTATAAATTATTTTTATATTCCTTGATTTCTCTTTATTTTCATATTTCTCCATTTTTATGACTTTTTCTAATTTTTTTACTTTCTTTATATTTTTCTCATTTTTGTACTTTTTCTCTCTTTTTTTTATTTTTTTATTTTTTACATATTATCTATTTTTTGTATTTTATATTTTTTGTGTGAAGAGTTTATGTTATTATTTACAATGCAAAAAAGAAGTTGGGTTGTGACTTTCTAACTAATTGAGTGTGATAAAATGCTTTAGTTAAAAGTGTCACAGTGTGAATCTTATTGAAAACATAATTTCATAGCCGACCCAAGCATGACTTGCGGAAAAAATTTCCTAGGCAGCACTGCTGCCCAGGATTTCCCGTGCATAGTCCCCATCAAGCCATTGAAGTTACTTTAAGATTTGTGCTTGCATGAATTTCAAAGCACAGTATGATGAACACAAATCTCAAAGCACTTTTAATGGTTTGTTGAGGACTGTGTATGAGAAATCCTGGGCAGCGGGGCAGAAATTTTTTAAGACTTGCAAGCTTGAGCGGGCCATGCTAAGCTAAGGTTTTGATGAGTTGAGTCAAGCATGCATGGCACGATTGTCTTGTGTCGTTCTGTGCTGAGAGATTTGCCTCACGTGTTGTGCCCGACATGACTGAGTCAGCCTGTTGGCAAACTCTAGTGAAGATGGGAGTAGCCGGAAAAAGTGAACAGGAGTGGAGGGCAAAAATCATCAAGTTAAGAGTGTTGATTGTTTCAAGGAGACGGCGACAATGATGGAATTAGCGATGCTGTTTGGCAAACCCCTATATTTTGATTTGTGTGCATATCACTTTGCATGGTGAACAGTGTTGATTAAGGTCTGCTTAATTTTTTAGGAAGTCACCAGCTTTCTAAAGAACTTTTTCCTGCTAAAGGATTCATGAAAGTACGATTAGATGACCTTGCCAAAAATTACTAGACAGGGGTCGTGCCTAGGAATGGTCTCTCGTTTTTTCTGTTCCTTTGGTGGTAACCTGATCAGAACCCTCGCCGTCGCCCTTGCCTCCCCCCCTCCTCTGCATGAGGCTCCCCAATCTCATCCATGTCCTTCACTGCTCCGCCAGCCTCGCTCGTCCTCTCGTTCTCCCGAATGCAACTAATTAGCTCCTCCACATCCCAAAACCAGCTCTTGCTCCTGATCCCACTAATCGTGCTCGTATGCCCACTGCGCATGTGCCCCCTCGGTGTAATACCTGTCGACACAACCTCCACTGAAACCCGTTGCTGAAGCTCCATGGTTGTGGAAGATCTGCATGCCACCTGCTTCTACATCAAGTCCGCCTCCATGCCAGACCTATGTAGCACCTTCTATGAGGGGATCTGTTACATTCTCCCCCTTATAGACTGCTTCGAGGACTAGCAAGAACATGTTGTATAGGTCCCAAGCCCTATGGGATGATGCTATGGTCAAAGGGTAGAAAAGGCCTTTATGGTGCAAATCTCGTTATCCTTGCTCCAATAGTTGATGAAGCGCCCTTCATCCTCCCGCCAAAAGTTTCTATTCCCCCCCGGGGAGCTTGTCCTCCCACCCACCGTCATACCAGTTGCTGTTGGCCCACACGATTGTGCCACAATCTTCGATGATTCTGGCCCGCCACTGCCAGACGTATCGGTTGTTGTTCTCCAGATGTACCGCTCGTGCTCGTCTTGCACACCACTGCACCATTCTCCGTTGTAGTAGTCACCTTTGGCATAGGACTTAACGCCATGGTCGTGCTTGAGGTTCATGGACTAGGTGCCTTGGTATGTGTCACTGAATGAGTTAGTGTATGTGTCATAACTGTCCATGGACTCATACTTGAATTGGTGCTCGTTAGTGGCACTGGAAGGCCAAGAGAACTTCCCCAACTTGCCCTTGCCCATTGTCTTGTTGTGCTGCCACTCGCCCTCATGCATGCATCTGTCGATCTAGAGTCACTCATGCAGGAGCAAATAAGCCCATGAACACACTTGAGGGCGGCCCAATCCTCTAAAAGACACTTAGGGAGATTCCCCAGGACCCCAGGAATTTTCCTTGCAATTTTCACCCCAATTAGAGTTCCCCCGACCCCGACACGGCCAGGCCGTGCGCCCCGTCACGACTGTGACACAGTCGCCCGAAGACGCGAACGCCAAACACGGGCGTGCTCCTGATCACAGGCAAGCCGTGCCCGGCTCTGTGGATTTTGTAAGATCCAAGGATCTTAAGTCCTGGTAAGCATTATTTTTGAATTAAATAAAATTATTGACTGTGATATTTTTCTATGTATTGGTTGTTAATAGTTATTTAACTAGAGATTTTTGGTTGTTAATTTATTGTAAATTAATTAGGGATTATTTGTTTGATTATTGGCTGTTAATTTATGATAAATTATTATTGGCTGTTCATGATAAATTAATTAGGATTTATGGGTTGTAATTGTAAGTTAATTAATTAGAACTTGTAAGTTAATTAATTAGACCTTATTGGTTAATTAAACCCTTATTGGATGTTAATTAGACCTTATTGGATTTTCGTTAAGTTAATGGTTGAATTAATGGGTTTAAACTAATTGGGTTTTAAAATTCAAATTATTAATTAAATGGATTAAACCCGAATTGAATTAATGGGTTAATGGGTTAAGAGTTAAAAACCGAAATTTAAGTAGGTAATTTCGGTTAGGGTAGAGTGTTGGCGATTTTTTTGGCTTGAAAGAAACCTTGGGCGACGGCTTGAAGAACTTGGCGACTTCTTGAGGAACTTAGGCGATTCTTGAAGAGCTCTTGAGGCGATTTTTGGTGATTTCTCCATCTCTTCCCCTTTGGCGAATTATTCCTTGGTGTTTGGTGGCATCTTTCAAAGCCTTAGACGAATTTTTGGAAGGGTTTTTCACCTTGTGTTCTCGGTTCAAGGTGAGTGGAATGTCTTGTTTGACTTATGAATTTAGTGGTGTTTGTGACATGATACATTTGAGTTGTTGGAATTTTCATCTTGTTAAAACCGAATTTAGGACATAGAAACCGAAATTAATATGTTCTTCATGAAAACCAAAGCTAAGGTATTTTTCCATGAAATCGAATAGATATTCTTGTTCTTCATGAAAACCGAAATCTTGATGTTCTTGATAATTGTTTATGAAAACTGAATTTGATGTTTGTAGTTAACCTAAAAACCGAAATCTTGATGTTCTTGACAATTGTTTATGAAAACCGAATTTGATGTTTGTAGTTAACATGAGAACCGAAATCTTGATGTTCTTGATAATATGCATGAAAACCGAAATTTAGATGATTTTCTTTATGAAATCCGAAAGTTGGTAATATGAAATTTAAGGTATTAAATTATGGAAATTCGGAAGTTTTAGACCAATGGTTTGAGCATGAAATTCATGTTAATTCAAGGTGTAAAATTTAATAGATAGTATGTTATGTTAACCGTGGTTTATATGTAGAGATTTGTAAAATAGTTGGTATGAATACATGTTTTAATTTTTGTTAATTTTATGGATAGTTTGTATGACTACATGTTTTAGTTTTATGTTAATTTTTATGGATGCTTGTTAACTGCATTATTGAGAAATTGTTTGAGAAATTTGGATGATAACCTAGTAAGGTTTGACTGAACTAATCAGCATGAAACCTAAGGACCACACTACATTATATGATTGTTAATATTATGTAATTATGTGATTTTTAAATATTAGGTGTTTATGTGATTTTTGGAATATTATGTTGTTATGTAAATTGTGAACATTATGTGGTTATGAGATTTTTGAAAATTATGTGATTATGAGAATTTTGAATATTATGTGTTATGTGTTGGTTAGGACTATGGCTAAGTGTAACAGTGTACTCATAGGATAGTCCTTATGTGATATGTGAAGGGTTTGAATTTCAGCCCTGTATTTGATATGTGAGGGGGCTGATGTTCGGCCTGCCTATTATGATTTTTGTGATGGGGGTTGATGTTCAGCCTGCCCGATATGATTTTTGTGATGACTATCCTAGAGTCTAGTTGACACTTAGGAGTCCACCTTTGTGAAATATGAAATAAGATATGTCTGTTGTCCAGTAGGAACCTTTTGGGAGAACGGGTTTTGACGCAAAGTGCCATGTCTTGGTCGGACAGGGGCCACCTCTTGATGTCATTACTCTTTTATGTGATGGGTGATATAAGACGCAAAGTGCCATGTCTTGATCAGACAGGGGCCACCTCTTGATGTCATTACTCTTTTATGTGACGGGGTGATATAAGACGCAAAGTGCCATGTCTTGATCAGACAGGGGCCACCTCTTGATGTCATCACTCTGATGTGTTATGGGGTGATAGAGCAAAGTGCCACGTCGTGACCTGACGGGGGCCACCTCTTGATTCTACTCACTATCCATGTTTATGTGTTGCACGAGATTTTGCAGCTCCCAGTGCTTTGGCCAAGCCGGGTTAGACCATATTGGTCACTACTGAATATGCTGGACAACTAGGTTAATTAAGTATGGTGTGTTTAGTTGGTTTAGAATATATGTGTTTAATTGGGTTAGAGTAAAACTCTAGAACCTGAAATTGTTATATGCTAGTGTGTACATTTAACTGTCTATATGACTTCTGTTTCTTTATTTTGTTATATGTTGACATAATGTTCTGTTAAATATTTTTAAAAATAATCTGCCTATATTTTTGAATGTATGTTATGGATAGTCGATTTAGACTATCCACTCACTGGGCTGTGTAGCTCACCCCTCACTATTTTCAGGCATAGAGCAGGGGCGCATGTCTTGAGTGCATTGGCGTGGATAATTATGCTGTTTGCTGTTTTAAGAATTTTTATGCTTAATTCTTGGGGCCGGTTGTGGCCTTAACATAAACTATATGAACTATGTGAATCATGAGACTATGTGAACTATGTGAAGTATGTTGCCAGTTATGGCAGTCTCATGAGTTTGATTTTTGTGTCACCGCGGGCTTCAGCCTGGTTTCGGTGTTTGGTATGAGTTTATAAAATCGATTTTGTGATTTTGTTTTGAATTTCGGCTTGTTGTATATTCTGTGCAATCGGTTTTGATATACCCTGTAACTTGCATATGTCTAGTGCAAGTATTGCCTGGTGGCAGGTACCTTTATGGATTTTATGAATTTGAATCGGTTTTGATATAACTGTTGCCTTGCATATGTCTAGTGCAAGGATTGCGTGGTGGCAGGTACCCTTATGAGATTTGAGTTTTTGTGAATTTGTGTGTATGGATTTATGGAAATTTTTCAGATCGTGTTTTCTTGAACTCAGTTTTACCTAGCATATGATCGATCTTATATGAAACATCCTGTATCATTTGTGAATTGTGCCATTTGTTTGGGGTTAAGAATGTGGGATGTTACAGATTTCGGCCACACCGAACACGGGCGTGCTTCTGGTCACGGGCAAGCCATGCCCAGCTCTGTGGATTTCAGCAACTCCCATCACGGGTGTGCTCCTGATCATGGGCAAGCCGTGCACGGCTCTGTGGATTTCGGACACACCGAACACGAGCGTGCTCCTGATCACGGGCAAGCCGTGCCCGGCTCTATGGATTTCGGCCACTCCGAACACGGCCGTGCTCACCATCACGGCCAAGCCGTGTCCGCCCCTGGAGATGCATTGCAGCCACGACGACCCCACTTCGATGTGCACCGCCCTCCCTATCATGTTGCTCCACCCCATGACGACCCAAAGGATCCCAACAAGGTGGAAATCCGGCGATCCCAACGCCAAAGTAAGCCCTCGGACCGTTTCTTGGGTGTCATTAGCCCTCTTTCCATCCATACCGAAGTGGCGCAGCCCAAGGGCACTACGAGCCAACCCCCTGAAGATCCAACTCCAAGTGGGCCATGTAATCTGATTAGCAACACAGCCCAAGACCGAGCCGCGACGGTGGTGACCCAGCCCACAACATCAAAGTTCTGTTGTTTTGTCGCCGTGTGCTCGGAGCGCGTCTAAACCGCCCCCGTACGAAGATGCAGGATCGTGCTACCAGCTTCGAAGAATATTATGTACTAGTTTGTTAATTTTCGTCTTGTAGTTGCAGCTTGACCACTTTTGTGGCCTGCAAGAGTTGGTAGGTAGTTAAAGTAGAGTGTCTCTTGTGTATTTTGTTTGTTCCCTCCCCTCTTATTCTATAAAAGAGGAGGTAGAGCTAAGTGTTGAGTAGTTCTCTTAGTGATAGGGATCTCCTGGTGAGCTAGAGTGAGCTTCCAGCTTGTGGAGAAGGTGAAGTTGCTTCGCCTTTGGAGTTGTAAGAGTCAGCGACCGGTGTCTCGACTCAGCTTTATAAGAAGTAAATCTCACCCTCCGAGGGGGTCAGGTTCGCCTGTTTTTCTATTTGCTTGCGTTGATACCGAGTTGGCTTTCTCCTTTCTTCTTCACCCACGGCGGTCCGTTCATCTGAGGCGTGGTATCTCTTGTCCTTGGTTTGTTTCAGCTGCGTAGATGTGCGAGCTGAACCCTGCAAAGCCGCAGTCCCCCAACGCAAGCTAAGCTTAAAACGCGCTAAGAGAGTTGCAGAAATTCGCTAAATTTGCTACGAGGTTAGTGCACTGTATTATTTAGTTGGGTGTCATTCACTTCATTCGCATTCGTGTTGCCCTAATCGAACTCGTCATTGTTTCGTCGTACTTTCTATCGGATTTCCTGCACTTTTCCGACGTGTTTTCTCTTCCCTCGTCTCACGACCCTCTCCCGTTTTATCGAGCATTGTGTAAAACCCTATAGTACGGCTTAAGGACCCCCTCACCAATTAGTTGCTACATCAATTCTGGTATCAGAGGAAGCTGCGCGTCCGATTCTTATCGTTCGCACGATTCCTCAACATCGCATTGCATATTTCTGAATCCGTTCGGTGTTTTCAGCATTTTACCTTAGTCGTCCCCCCCCCCTTGTTTGTACATGGTGACTACGCGGTCACAAATTATGTCGTCCCAATACCCGGAAACCATCCCCGAGACCCAAGAGTCGGTTCAGCCTTCAGAAGGGGCTAACACCCAGTTAGAGTCTATGGTTGCGCTTGAGGCGTGGATTGATGCGAAGCTTGATGCGCTGTCCGCGCTAGTGGACGCTCAACAAGCAAGCACACATGCCATGGTCCAGCAGATTTTGGCTGGGATCCAACACCTTATTGGTCAACCCGGGTCCGCAGAGCATGATCGCCCGAACTCGGTTACTGATGCATTGCATTTTGATAGTGATTTTCATAGTTATTTTATGTCAAATCTAGGCTTATATTAGCACTTTTATACTCATTATGACCTTATTTCCTTCATATCTTCGGAATCTTCACTTTTTAGCACTTTTATTGAATTTCAGGTAAAAACACCCTTTTTCGACATGTTTTGAAGATTCTGAGGCCATGGGATGATTTCTTGTGTGGAAACCAAGCTGCCCATCAAATTTGGGCTTATTTGGAGTTAGCCTGACAATCACGGCCAGGTGAACCCCACGGGGTTCACCATCCCAGTCGCCAACTTGCGAAACTCACAGAGAGCATCACGGCGGGGTGAACCCTAGTGGGGTTCACCAGAATTCCATTTAGCCGAAAACTGTCCAGAACACATCACAGCCAGGTGAACTCGGCGGGGTTCACCGCGCTTCTTTCAGCCGAACTCATATAATGAATCACAGCTAACCCAGGCTCGCGAGTAGACCTGACACACACTCTGTTTTCCTTCGATTTCTCACCCGTTCGGAGTCCAAATTTAGCAAGTGAGGACTTTTTGGAAAGCTATTTTAGAGGCGAATGTAAAGGATATAAAAGCCCTAATTTTTATGACCTAATCGGAGAGAATCCATGCAAAGAAGCGGCGCAGGCGGAAGAACACGGCGATAGAGGCAACTTTTGGAGATTTTCGGAGATTGAGACACATGATCATCACGATTTCTTCAGGATTCCTTCGGTTCATCGTCTCCTTCCCCTTAGCTTTGTTTTCTTATACTTTTCATTTCATTAAAAGAGAGATTTTGAGCGTTTCAATGACGATTGTAGCGTAAACCCTATTTTGGGGCTTAGTGGAAACCCTTTGATGATTTTAATTGCAAACTTTGTATCTATTTATGCTATTCGGTATGAATTGTGAGCATATTTTACATTGACGTATTTATTTCATGGTTTTACCTTGGCCGAGTAATATCGCGTGTTAGCCGTTACGATTCATATTGAGAGAAGGATCGTAAGGGTCGAACCTCTGAGTAAAACTTGCGAGACCTCGACACGAGAGTGCTTGGTTTTCGCTCGAGGATTTCATAGTCTGCCGTAGAACTTATTGGGTTTGTCTTAGAACGATCCACCATGAGAGTAGGAGGTCGGTCTAAAACGAACACCGGGGTGTATCACTCGAGAGAGGGCACCTTGTACCCTAGGGTTAGACTCCTTGTGCAAAACCAATAAACCAAATAACTAATATCTTTCTTGTGCGATTAAGATTATCATCGTGGTGGAAGCCGTAGCCCTGAATTCTCTATTATATCTTTTCTCTACCGAAGTAATTACACTTGTTTGTTTTCGATTTCCGTCTTCAAAAACCCACGTTTCGATTCGCCTAGCTATTAGGACTCGGACTTTCTAGTACTCAACCTTGTTCCCTGTGGGATTCGACATCTTTTATATTACTTCGACATATCCGTGCACTTGCGGAGTGTGTCAGTTACCCCTCCGGTGTCCGCAAACCCAGCCCCCACTAGAGGGTTGCCCCTGATGGCCGCGCCCACACGGCGGCGTGCCCACGAGGATGAATGGGGTCACTTGCGACCTCCTGAGGTCCCTCGGAACCCGAGTTATGGTGATGATCCCCTCGATGAGGATGATGTTTGGGCCGCACAAGGGCCCCAGCCCGGTAGTCATTTTGGCCACGCTTGGGCCACACCTCGAACCCCAGCCCATACCTGCGTTGAGCACCCTCAGGTAGACGATGATTTCTGTCGTTTCATTCGTAACACCCCTGCTCCATTCATAGGTGGTCTTGACCCCACACAGTTCTTAGATTGGGTCGCGTCCGTTGATGCATATTTTGACCTTAGCGATTGGCCTCCGCACTCACGAGTCCGGTATGTGCGCACCTTACTTGAGGGGCCTGCACATTTACATTGGGAAAACGTGGAGCGCCAAAATGCGTAGCAGGCTCTTCCCCCGGTCACCGAGTGGGCAGAGAAGCGGTATCGCCTCCGCGAGCGATACGTACCCCCTTCGTATAGGCAGTGCCTTCTTGATCAATATAGTAGCCTACACCAAGGGTCGGGTACCGTCGAGGAGTACCGTCTCACCTTCGAGACGTTGCAACTCCGTTGTAACCTGTAGGAGGACCCCGAGTTAGTATTGTCGAAATTCAAGAATGGGCTCCGTGCAGATATCTGCCGAGCCTTACCTGCGTATGGATCGGAGACCCTTGACCAAACTTTTCAGCGCGCTCGAGACATCGAGCAAGACCTTTGCGTCGCTGCAAGGCGCAGTGATCTTGGCCCCCATAGGCGTCCTCATGTGGGTGGTCCCCCGCAACCCCACCCGCGACTTAAGCATCCGGAGCCTCGTCCGGACCCGCAACCCGCACCCCCGGCCCATCAGCCCCGTAGACGCCCACCCTCTGAGGCTTTGCCTTCTCGGCCCACTTGGGAGGAGAAGGGCAAGGCCCCAGCGGTCGGAGCCTCTGGCCGTATTACCTGCTACAACTGTTTGCAGCCGGGTCACGTGTCGCGTGAATATCCTAAGAAACCCGCTCGAGCCGACACGGGTCCGGCTCGCGTCGCCACCATAACCCCCGCTGAGCACGATGTTGAGGCGGAGTGTTACACTAGTGGCGAGGAGTCGGGTCCGTCCACACTTGTCGTCCGTTACAACCTTGTGTTGCCCACGCCCACCGAGGATTGGAGGCGCTAGGGTATTTTCAGGACTTACATTAAGTGCAATGGGCACTCATGTAAGATCGTCATTGATGGTGGTAGTAGCCTGAACGTGGTCTCTCGAACCGCGGTCACGCGTTTCGGCCTTCCCCTTGAACCCCACCCGAGACCTTACTCTATCGCCTGGGTCGATACCACGAGCCTTCCGGTCACCCACCAATGTCAGGTTCCCATCGCGTTTGGGAACTATCGTGAGAAGGTATTTTGCGACGTTACGACTATGGACGTCGCCCACGTCCTCCTTGGTCGCCCATGGTTGTACGATAGAGACGTAGTTCACTATGGCCGGTCGAACACTTATGTGTTCGACCACGATCAGCAGAAGATCCGCCTGATCCCAGCTCTGCCTAAGGAGCTTCGTCCGTCCACCTCCAAGGGTCTGATTACACCCTCGACACCTACCCCTCCGCCTTCCCCCATGGTCTCCTTCATGCGCACCCCCGCATTGGTTCACGAGGCTCATGCGGCCAAGACCGTCTACGCGCTCATGGTGTGTGAAGTGCAGGACCCTACCCCTTGCCCTGATCCGGCACCTCCTGTTGAGGTGCCCGCCCTCCTTGCTGAGTTTAGTGATATCAGCCCCGAGGATTTGCCTCATGGCCTTCCCCCGGAGAGGGAAATTCAGCACGCGATTGTCCTCCTCCCGGGAGCACCCCTCCCAAACTTGCCCCATCATCGCCTTAACCCTGCGGAACACGCTGAGTTACAGTGTCATGTGGATGATCTCCTCACTAAGGGGTACATCTGTGAGAGTCTCAGCCCTTGCGCCGTTCCCGCACTCTTCACGCCCAAAAAGGACTGGTCGTGGCGCATGTGTGTCAATAGCTGCGCTATCAATCGAATCACTGTCAAGTATCGGTTTCCCATTCCTCGGCTTGACAACATGTTGGATTTGATATCCGGCGCGTCGTGGTTTTCCAAGCTCGACCTCCGGAGCGGATATCACCAAGTCCGCATTCACGAGGGCGATGAATGGAAGACGGCGTTCAAGACCAAGGATGGTCTTTATGAATGGCTTGTCATGCCATTCGGGTTGTCCAATGTCCTGTCTACGTTTATGTGCTTGATGAGTCAGGTTCTCAGGCCATACATGGGCAAGTTTTTGGTCGTCTACTTCGACGACATTATGATCTTTAGTCGTACCCGCGATGAACTCTTGGAGCATCTTCGCTCCACTTTTGACCTCCTGCGCAAGGAGCGCCTCTTCCTTAACACGAAGAAGTGAGCCTTCCTGACCAACAGCGTGTATTTCCATGGATACATTGTGTCCGACCAAGGTCTGTCCATTGACCCTGTGAAGGTTGAGGCCATCCGGCATTGGCCCGAGCCTCGCACCGTGACTGAGGTCCGTAGTTTCTTGGGTTTTGCGGGGTTTTACCGCAGGTTCATCCGTGGGTTCAGCACCATTGCCACCCCCTTAACCCAGCGTCTCTCTAAGGACGACTTTGAGTGGACCCCTGCCTCTCAACGGGCTTTTGACGCACTTAAGGACGCCCTGACCACCGCTCCTGTCTTGCGCCTCCCTGATTTCTCGAAAGTCTTCTAGGTAGCGTGCGATGCCTTCGGGTCTGGTATCGGTGGGTCCCTTAGTCAAGAAGGTCATCCCATGGCTTTCTTTAGCAAAAAACTAAATGCGGTCCGACAGCATTACTCCACGTACGACAAGGAGTTCTACGCGATCGTTCAGTCCCTCCGGCAGTGGAGGCATTACCTCCTCCACCGCGAGTTCGTGTTGTATAGCGACCATCAGGCCCTCTCCTTCCTTAATGCCCAAAAGAAGTTGGGCGCCCGCCATGCTAAGTGGGTTGAGTACCTACAACAGTATTCCTTCGTGATCAATCACAAGGCGGGTAAGGAGAACGTCGTCGCGGATGCCTTGAGTCGCGTCCAGACCCTCTTATGCATGATGCGCACTCGCGTCAATACCTTTGACCATGTCAAAGAAGAGTACACCATTTGCTCTGATTTTGGCACCATCTACACTGCTTTGACCGAGTCCACCGACCCCGACTCCCCCTACCAATTGTGCAAGGGTTACCTCTTCTTGGAGAATCGGCTATGCATTCCCCGTTCATCGCTTCGAGATCATCTTTTGCTCGAGCTTCATGCAGGTGGTATTGCCGGCCATCATGGCCGCAACAAGACCCTAGAGATGGCGGAGGAACGCCTCTTTTGGCCTTCCCTCCGTAAAGACGTTAAGCGCATTGTGCGCCATTGCGGTACGTGTCAGTTGTCCAAGCCCTGCCCTTCGAACACGGGTCTCTACACCCCTTTGCCAGTGGCCAGCGGCCCGTGGCGTGACCTGAGCATGGACTTTGTCCTTGGGTTGCCTTGGATCGCCTCCCACCTCCCGCCTCGGAACATACGCAGGGGGACTCACATATTTCTCTTTCTCTTCCTCTACAGGCTTTTCTCGTTCAAGTTGTGCTTCTTCAGACTGCTCCTTATCAGCTGCGGGCGTGATCTCCTCTTCTGGCATCTGGGGTTCATCTAACTGCTTCCCACTCCTTGTAGTGATTACACTGCAATTTTCTCTGGGGTTCGCCTCTGGCTATCCCGGTAGTCTCCCCGTAGGTCTGTTAGCTGTACTGGCTTGCTGTGCAATCTGGTTTTCCAACATCTTGTTGTGGGTAGTCAGGGCTTCCACACAAGATGTCAGCTGCTTGATCTGGTCAGCAAGGTCATCGGTCCTCTTTTGTTGCTTCATAACAACTTCCAGCATGGAAACTAAGTTAGATTTAGAAGGCTGCCCGTATTGCCTTTGTTGATAACCCGGTGGTGCCCTGTTATTCTGCTGAGAATATGGAGGAGGAACTTGCCCTTGATTATTCTTGTCGGATAGGTTAGGGTGGTTCCTCCACCCAGGATTGTAGGTTGCAGAATAAGGATCATTCGCAGGTCTCTGAGTGTAGTTCCCCACAGCGTTGGCTTGCTCCTGATTAAACTCCTCTTGTGATAAAGCTATGACTTGGTATTCAGACGAGTTGTGTCCTGTTACACCACATACTTCACAAGAGACTACATTAACCGCACTCGATGGAAAAGATCAAGAATCAAACTTATGGACCAAGGAATCTACCTTTGCCGCTAGTGATGTCAAGGGATCATTGTGGTACTTACCAAATCCTGTGGAAGTAGTGTTCCGCTCACTCGACCAGTGGTTATGGTTCATGGCCATATCCTCGAGTAGAGTAGTTGCTTCTTCCAAGTTTTTGCTCATGATCGTCCCTCCAGCCGCAGTGTCCACCATCAATCTGGTGTTATAATCCAATCCATTGTAGAAGATGTGAATTAGAACCCATTCCTGAAGTCCGTGGTGTGGGCACATGCGCTGGAGTTCCTTGAAGCATTCCCAGGCGTCATAAAGTGATTCTCCCTCTTGTTGTGCAAAGGCTGTGATTCTGTTGCGCAGTTGGACAGTCTTGCTCGGTGGGAAATATTTATTCAGAAATGCCTTAGACAGCTCTTCCCACGTGGTGATGGATCCTGCTGGCATCGAGTACAACCAAGCTCTGGCGCGATCCCTGAGAGAAAAAGGGAATAATCTTAGTCTAATCGTGTCACATGAAACTCCGTTAACCTTTACAGTGTCGCAATATTCAAGAAAAACAGCTAAATGAATATTTGGATCCTGATTTGGGGAACCCCCAAATTGATTTTGCTGGACCATCGTCATCAGCGCTGGCTTTAACTCAAAGTTGTTCGCCTCTACGTTAGGTCGAACAAAGCTAGAATTGAACCCTTGTATGTTTGGTGCCGCGAAGTCCCTCAAAGATTGATTGTTCTGGTTCGCCGCCATCTCTCCTTCCTCAGAGATCTTTTTGGTTTCAAATTGCAATCTCCTCCGAAGGCGAAAGGTGCGCTCAATTTCTGGGTCTTCTGGACCAAAGCACCTGCACGAGAAACTCTTGGCATACAATGTGTAAGTAAACAGTAAAAAGGAAAGAATAGTAAAAACTAATGGCAAAAGAAAAGAAAATTGTCTAATCTCCTAACTTATCAATTAGTCAATATTAATTATCTGTAATCCCCGGCAACGGCGCCAAAAACTTGATAGCGATCCGCAAGTGCACGGATTTATCGAAGTAATAAAAAGATATCGTTCTCAACGAGGACTACGTAGCTAAGTACTGACTTCTTGATATATTTGAATTTATGCGGAATCAATATTTGGTTGTTCTAACTCTAAGCACGACACAAACTCGGAAATAGCTTTTAAGGGACTTGAATTCTAAAGTATCGGTAATTCATGGGTTCACCACACTGATAAACATAAATCATGTAAAAATAACTCAGTCAATAAATTTATCTATCCTGAAAGGTACTTTTCCTAAGGTACATATCACTTCCTCCCGGAGCATGATACGGTATCTAATTAGATTAACTCCCTACTCTCATGACAGTTAACCGAACTAGATCCCTTAAGTTCTGTGAAAAGTAGGTTAATTCCTTCAAACGAATCCGAACTACTCTCGTGATCGGATTCGTAGGTTTAATCGAAATAGATCGAGCGTTAGCGATTCACCTCTTGGTCCTTCTCGCAACGTCTAAGACATAAATTTACTTGGCCAGGGTAAATCACGGGATACATGCAATTTCAATCAAATCAGGAAGATAAAATTATATTAAAAGAGTAAAAGTATAAATCAATCCATGTAAATCAGTGGGCTATGCCCAATCAATCCCGAAAAGATATCTACTCGCTCATGTTGTCAAGAGAATACATATTTTTTATGAACAAAAAAGATCCCATAAGAATTGTAAAGAAATCGCAAAAAGGATGATGAAATCGTCTTCTCCTCAGTCTGGAGATGAGTATTGAAGGATCAATCGTCGAGTTCGTGTGAAATCTCGCCGGAATATGCTTCGAAATCAAGTCATCACCCTTGTCGCCGCCGCCACTCATGTTCGTCCGCTTCCAAGCCCCTGAACCCTCAAAAAATTTAATCTTTTATAGTTGGACCGGTTTAGAACTCATCAAGGAATGGTTCTGTGGAGTTTGGTTCAAATCTGGTTCGAATCGGTGGAGAAACAAGTGAAAAACTCGTCGGGCAGAAGTTTTTACGGCCCGTGTTACGTTTATGGTTGTGTATAATGCATTCGGTCGGAGAAAGTTTCACGGCCCGTGATAGAATTACGGCTTCACCCGTGAAATTTTCTATTCCTTCTGACACAGCCGTTTTCAACTTCCGTTCGTCGTTGCGTTCACGGCCGAATCCACATTTACGGCCAAGGCCGTAAATGTCTCGTTCTTCACCATTTTTGCCCCAAATTTGACGTAAAGGCACGTGATCTTCTTGGGAATCATGCTTTGGCTTCAAAACTCTCGAAATCCTTCATTTTTTCGTTATTTTACATATATTTTCATTAAAATCAAGAAAAGTGAAGATTCCGTGTAAAGTAATGCAAAAGCAATAAAAATAGCACAAAATCATGCAATTAAGTCCAAAATATCATGTAAAATATAAGCAAAAACATGGTGTAAATGCAATGCATCAGAAACCCTAGACTTTGAAATTTGCTTGTCCTCAAGCAATACCTCGATATGTATGGAGAATGTAAAGATAAGGAACACTCATTTGTTTTTGCCCCTAATAATATCCTTAGTCCACAAATTAAGTAATCAATCTTTCAAACTCGGGTAATTTAAGAAAAATCATAATAGAGATAAATTCTCAAGAGGTTACAATCCAAGAAAGAAAAAATTCATAATTGATGTCATAGTATTCATTCTTCACACACTAAATATCAGATACTTTCAATTTAATAAATCTACTTCACTTAACAAACAAAAATTTATTTCAAGAATCTTGGTGATGATAGAGATAAGAGACTTTTAAAACAATTTGGTCTTTAAACTGTTATATGTTATTTATTGTCAGCATCATAACAAGTTTAAAGTATACCACAGAGTAGTATAATACAACTCACAATCTCAATCTCAATGTCAGCGGAGTTGTCCACTTGACCTACAACTTTCTCTTTTTCTCTATTTTTATTCTCTTCTCTCTTTTTATTTTTTTTTTACTTAATTTTTTTTAGGAGAAAGCCGGTCAGTGGCATGGTATTTAAATCGTTGTTGATCTTTCTGCAAGAGGGATAGACATCTGTTTTTAAGATTTTTCCTCTATTACTTGATCGCAACAGACTTAAAGTATATCAAACAATGGTATAATATAACTCATGACTTAAGATCACTCAACTAGAGGAGTTGGAGCAAATCTCAGTTAAATAAATATCACCAAATTCTATTCATAAAAATTTCCATCATGCAGAAATAGATAAATTAAACTTTAAGTATAAAGATACCATGCATGTGTCATATGAACATATAACAATTCACATATAAATTTTATCAATACCAAAATTGAATTTACTCAACAATTTAAGTCTACATGAAATTTCAAAAATTCCCTAAGTCATTAAATCAATCACTCAAGATGTTTCATAAGTCTAGAATTAAGGATAAAACAAATTTGATTATTCCTTAACAATCATAAACATTCAAAATTCATATCTTTAAAGCTTTTGAAGGAAAAAGCAAATCATGAAGGGACACCCTAGACTTAAATTGTTGCATGTGTGGAAATATTAAATCAATGAAGAATTTCAGAAAAAATTTTGCAAGAGTTCCCTTTGTATTTGTTAACGAGACCCTGTACAGTTATATCAAAAATTAAAAACATGATTTAGAAAAATCAAGAAATTATGTCACATCAAAGATAATCATGTTTTATAATGTATACAAGTTTCAAACATTAAATACTATCATGTTTCACTATCAAAATCATATTAACCATACTCACAAAGAAAATATCATCATCACTGTCGGTATATGATTCACGGCTGCGTTCGTGATGGTCTTGTTAATCACTTTTCTCTTATATAAAAATTCTCCAAAAATTCCTAAAAATAGAACAACTTATCAGAAGATTTTCCATCAATGAAAATTCATCAATACATGCTGCAAAAATTCCTAAAAATTTAAATAAAATCAAAAAACAAAACCTAAAAATGCAAAAATTAATAAAAATTCAAAAACTTTGGGCTGCCTCCCAAAAGCGCTTGTTTAAGGTCATTAGCTTGACCATAACTAGGATTAAGGATGTTCGGACGGTTCAGACAGGATCAAATACACTTCTTCCTCAATTTGTTCGTCTCCAAAATATTGTTTTAGGCGCTGCCCATTCACTTTGAAACTTTCTTGTCCTTTCTTTGATATCTCTATCGCGCCATATGGGTATACTCTCTGAACTATAAAGGGCCCTGACCAGCTACTCCTCAATTTTCCTAGAAACAATCTGAGGCATGAGTTATATAGTAAAACTTTGTATCCTTCGAGAAATTCTTTTTTTGAAATCCGCCGATCATGCCACTTTTTGGTGCTCTCTTTATATATCCGAGCATTTTCATAAGCAAAAGTTCTGATCTCATCTAATTCATTCAGTTGAAATCTTCTCTTTTCCTCAGCATTCTTCATGTCATAATTTAGCCTCTTCACCGCCCAATAAGCTCTGTGCTCAATTTCCACTGGTAAATGGCAAGATTTGCCATAAACAACTTGGAATGGAGACATACCTAGAGGGGTCTTGAAGGCTGTCCTATAAGCCCAAAGAGCATCGTCAAGCTTTAGTGCCCAATCCTTCCTTGCTCCTGACACAGTCCTCTCTAAAATCCTCTTTATCTCACGATTTGAAACCTCAGCTTGTCCACTTGTCTGCGGGTGGTACGGTGTAGCAATCTTATGGTGTACTCTATATTTCCTTAATAATGTTTCGAGCTTATTTTCAATAAAATGAGATCCTCCGTCACTAATCAGAACTCTGGGAACACCGAATATAGGAAAAATTATCTTCTTAAACAACCTGGCTACCGCACGTGAATCGTTAATGGCTTCGGCAGATGCTTCAATCCATTTGGACACATAATCTACGCAAAGAAGAATGTATTTCTTCCCACAAGAGATGGGGAAAGGCCCCATAAAGTCAATCCCCCATACATCAAAGATTTCTACTTCCAAAATCCCATGCTGAGGAAGTTCATCTTTTCTAGTGATATTACCAGCTCGCTGGCATTTATCACAAGATTGAATAAATTTCCTAGCATCACGGACAATTGTTGGCCAGTAGAATCCTGACTGGAGAATTTTGAATGTTGTCTTTGGCGCGCTGGCATGCCCCCCATAGGGTGAAGAATGACATTGAGAAAGAACGTCGTGAATCTCTTCCTCTGGCAGACATCTTCTAAACAAATTATCCGCACATCGTCGATATAGATATGGCTCATCCCAGTAAAGATGCTTAACGTCTGCCTTAAATTTCTTTCTCCCTTGAAATGTCAAATCTGGTGGCATGATATTGGACACAAGGAAGTTTACAATATCTACATACCATGGTGCCTCTTGTCTAATGATAGCATATAGGTATTCCTCTTGGAACGAATCATTAATCTCCAAATTTTCTTCGTTGTTCTCTTCCTTGGTCAGTCTAGACAAATGATCTGCCACTAAATTTTCTGCCCCTTTCTTATCTTTTATCTCAAAATCGAATTCTTGTAAGAGCAGTATCCATCTAATTAATCTGGGTTTTGCATCTTTTTTGTTTACCAGATATTTGATCGCCGAATGATCTGTAAAAACAACAACCTTAAAATTAATAATATAGGAGCGAAATTTATTAAAAGCAAAAACTATGGCTAGAAGCTCCTTTTCGGTTGTTGCATAGTTTATTTGCCCCCCATCTAAAGTTTTGCTGGCATAGTAAATGGCATGGAGTTTGTTGTCCTTTCGCTGCCCCAACACCGCTCCCACTGCTTGGTCACTTGCATCGCACATCAACTCATAAGGGAGGGACCAATCTGGTGGTTGCATGATCGGTGCAAAGATAAGAGCCTTCTTCAATTTCTCAAAAGCCTCAGTACAATCCCTATCAAATTGAAAATCAATGTCCTTAGCCAATAAATTTGTGAGAGGCCTAGCAATTTTAGAAAAATCTTGAATAAATCTTCGATAAAACCCGGTGTGTCCCAGAAAACTTCGGATCCCTCTAACTGATGTGGGTGGAGGTAACTTCTCAATAACTTCAACCTTGGCCTTATCCACTTCAATGCCTCTCCGTGAGATACGATGCCCTAGAACAATTCCTTCTTGGACCATAAAATGGCATTTCTCCCAATTAAGAACCAGGTTTACCTCTTCGCACCTCTGTAAAACACGCGACAAATTAGATAAACAATTATCAAAAGAGGATCCATACACCGAAAAGTCATCCATAAAAACATCCATAATATTTTCAATAAGATCAGAAAAAATGGCCATCATGCAACGTTGAAAAGTGGCCGGCGCATTGCATAATCCAAAAGGCATGCGCCTGTATGCGAATGTCCCATATGGGCACGTGAAGGTGGTCTTCTCTTGGTCTTCCGGATGAATGGGTATCTGGAAAAATCCTGAAAAGTTATCAAGGAAATTAAAGTAAGAATTCGTCGTCAATCGTTCTAACATTTGGTCAATGAAAGGAAGAGGAAAGTGATCCTTCCGGGTAGCTTTGTTTAGCTTTCGGTAGTCGATACACATACGCCACCCGGTTACTGTTCTCATCGAAATCAATTCGTTGTTTTCATTTTTCACTGCGGTGACTCCCCCTTTCTTTGGGACCACATGAACAGGACTGACCCATTCACTATTAGAGATTGGGTAAATCACCCCCGCATCTAGCAATTTGAGAACTTCCTTTTTTACCACTTCCTTCATGACAGGATTCAGTCGACGCTGATACTCAATGGAAGGTTTGCAATTTTCTTCAAGATAGATCCTGTGCATATACAAAGATGGGTTAATTCCACGTATGTCATCTAACGAATATCCAATCACCTTTCTATGCTGTTTAAGCTTATCAAGCAATCTCTGTGTCTGGACTTTATCTAAATCAGCACTCACTATCACCGGATATGTAGAATTTTCCCCCAAGAACTCGTATCTCAAATTTGAAGGGAGCGCCTTGAGTTCTAGTTTATCCGTCCTTACCGGTTCCTGTTTCACTAGGATTAGTTTATCGATTTTCGCTTTATGTGGCTCGACCATTTGGCTTGAATCCAATATCTTTGCATAGCCTTGAGTGTTATCCTCCATATTCTCCTCATCTTCCATTCTGACCAAGCATACTTCTAGTGGATCTACTTCTTTTCTTAAATCCTCCTCTCTTGTTTCCAACCCGGAGGCATCGATACTGAGACAGGAATCTTCAAAGGAGGGTCTTTTAAGGGAGGAGGAAATGTCAAAATCAATATTATCTTCTCCAATATTCAAAGTTAATCTCCCTCTTTTTACATCAATGATAGCGCTCGCAGTAGCCAAAAACGGTCTTCCCAAGATAATTGGCAGTCTTATGTCCTCCTCCATTTCCAACACCACAAAGTCTGCAGGTATAAAATAATTACTGACTTTTAAGGGAACATCTTCCAATATTCCGACGGGCAGTCGAACAGATCTATCGGCCAACTGTAATGTGATAGTGGTTGGCTTCATGTCACCCATATCGAGTTTCCTACAGATTGACAGAGGCATCAAACTGACACTTGCGCCCCCAAGTCACATAGAGCTCCTTCAAAAGTCGTGTTGCCAATTTGGCAAGGAATGGAGAAGCTTCCCGGATCTTTCAACTTCTGAGGAATCTTGTTCTGTATTATTGCGCTACATTCCTCTGTAAGTGCCACTGTTCCATATTCTTCAATCTTTCGTTTATTAGAGACTATATCTTTTAAAAACTTTGCATAGGTAGGCATCTGTGACAAAGCGTCCGTAAAAGGAATGTTAATGTACAACTTCTTTAGAACCTCCAGGAACTTGCCGAACTGCTTGTCCAACTTTGCCTCTGCTAGTCTTTGAGGGAATAGATCAGGCGGAACATACGCAGGGGGACTCACATATTTCTCTTTCTCTTCCTCTACAGGCTTTTCTCTTTCAGGTTGTGGTTCTTCAGACTGCTCCTTATTAGTTGCGGGCGTGATCTCCTCTTCTGGCATATGGGGTTCATCCAACTGCTTCCCACTCCTTGTAGTGATTGCACTGCAATTTTCTTTGGGGTTCACCTCTGGCTGTCCCGGTAGTCTCCTCGTAGGTCTGTTAGCTGTACTGGCTTGCTGTGCAATCTGGTTTTCCAACATCTTGTTGTGGGTAGTCAGGGCTTCCACACAAGATGTCAGCTGCTTGATCTGGTCAGCAAGGTCGTCGGTCCTCTTTTGTTGCTTCATAACAACTTCCAGCATGGAATCAAAGTTAGATTTAGAAGGCTGCCCGTATTGCCTTTGTTGATAACCCGGTGGTGCCCTGTTATTCTGCTAAGAATATGGAGGAGGAACTTGCCCTTGATTATTCTTGTAGGACAGGTTAGGGTGGTTCCTCCACCTGGGATTGTAGGTTGCAAAATAAAGATCATTCGCAGGTCTCTGAGTGTAGTTCTCCATAGCATTGGCTTGCTCCTGATTAAACTCCTCTTGTGATGAAGCTATGATTTGGCATTCAGACGAGTTGTGTTCTGTTACACCACATACTTCACAAGAGACTACATTAACCGCACTCGATGGAAAAGATAAAGAATCAAACTTCTGGACCAAGGAATCTACCTTTTCCGCCAGTGATGTCAAAGGATCATTGTGGTACTTACCAAATCCTGTGGAAGTAGTGTTCCGCTCACTTGACCAGTGGTTATGGTTCATGGCCATATCCTCGAGTAGAGTAGTTGTTTCTTCCAAGTTTTTGCTCATGATCGTCCCTCCAGCCGCAGCGTCTACCATCAATCTGGTGTTATAATCCAATCCATTGTAAAAGATGTGGATTAGAACCCATTCCTGAAGTCCGTGGTGTGGGCACATGCGCTGGAGTTCCTTGAAGCGTTCCCAGGCGTCATAAAGTGATTCTCCCTCTTGTTGTGCGAAGGCTGTGATTCTGTTGTGCAGTTGGACAATCTTGCTCGGTGGGAAATATTTATTTAGAAATGCCTTAGACAGCTCTTCCCACGTGGTGATGGATCCTACTAGCATCGAGTACAACCAAGCTCTGGCGCGATCCCTGAGAGAAAAAAGGAATAATCTTAGTCTAATCGCGTAAGATGAAACTCCGTTAACCTTTACAGTGTCGCAATATTCAAGAAAAATAACTAAATGAATATTTGGATCCTGATTTGGGGAACCCCCAAATTGATTTTGCTGGACCATCGTCATCAGCGCTGGCTTTAACTCAAAGTTGTTCGCCTCTACGTTAGGTCGAACGATGCTAGAATTGAACCTTTGTATGTTTGGTGCCGCGAAGTCCCTCAAAGATTGATTGTTCTGGTTCGCCGCCATCTCTCCTTCCTTAGAGATCTTTTTGGTTTCAAATTGCAATCTCCTCCGAAGGCGAAAGGTGCGCTCAATTTCTGGGTCTTCTGGAAGCAAAGCACCTGCACGAGAAACTCTGGGCATATAACGTGTGAGTAAACAGTAAAAAGGAAAGAATAGTAAAAACTAATGGCAAAAGAAACGAAAAATGCCTAATCTCCTAACTTATCAATTAGTCAATATTAACTATCCATAATCCCTGGCAACGACGCCAAAAACTTGATAGCGATCCGCAAGTGCACGGATTTATCGAAGTAATAAAAAGATATCGTTCCCAACGAGGACTACGTAGCTAAGTACTGACTTCTTGATATGTTTGAATTTAGGCGGAATCAATATTTGGTTGTTCTAACTTCTAAGCACGACACAAACTCGGAAACAGCTTTTAAGGGACTTGAATTCTAAAGTATCGGGAATTCATGGGTTCACCACACTGATAAACATAAATCATGTAAAAATAACTCAGTCAATAAATTTATCTATCCTGAAAGGTACTTTTCCTAAGGTACATATCACTTCCTCCCGGAGCATGATACGGTATCTAATTAGACTAACTCTCTACTCTCGTGACAGTTAACCTAACTAGATCCCTTAAATTCTGTGAAAAGTAGGTTAATTCCTTCAAACGAATCCGAACTACTCTCGTGATCGGATTCGTAGGTTTAATCGAAATAGATCGGGCGTTAGCGATTCACCTCTTGGTCCTTCTCGCAACGTCTAAGATATAAATTTACTTGGCCAGGGTAAATCACGGGATACATGCAATTTCAACCAAATCAGGAAGATAAAATTATATTAAAAAAGTAAAAGTATAAATCAATCCATGTAAATCAGTGGGCTACGCCCAATCAATCCCGAAAAGATATCTACTCGCTCATGTTGTCAAGAGAATACATATTTTTGATGAACAAGAAAGATTTCATAAGAATTGCAAAGAAATCGCAAACAGGATTATGAAACCATTTTCTCCTCAGTCTGGAGATGAGGATTGAAGGATCAATCGTCGAGTTCGTGTGAAATCTCGTCGGAATATGCTTCGAAATCAAGTCGTCGCCCTTGTCACCGCCGCCACTCGTGTTCGTCCGCTTCCAAGCCCCCGAACCCTCCAAAAATCTGATCTTTTATAGTTGGATTGGTTTAGAACTCATCAAGGAACGGTTCTGCGGAGTTTGGTTCAAATCTGGTTCGAATCGGTGGAGAAACAAGTGAAAAACTCGTCGGGCGAAAGTTTTTAGGCCCCGTGTTACGTTTACGGCTGTGTATAATGCATTCGGTCACAGAAAGTTTCACGGCCCGTGATAGAATTACGGCTTCACCCGTGAAAGTTTCTGTTTCTTCTGACATAGCCGTTTTCAACTTCCGTTCGTCGTCGTGTTCACGGCCGAGTCCATATTTACGGCCAAGGCCGTAAATGTCTCGTTCTTCACCGTTTTTGCCACAAATTTGACGTAAAGGCACGTGATCTTCTTGGGAATCATGCTTTGGCTTCAAAACTCTCGAAATCCTTCATTTTTTCGTCATTTTACCTACATTTTCATTAAAATTAAGAAAAGTGAAGATTCCATGTAAAGTAATGCAAAAGCAATAAAAATAGCACAAAATCATGCAATTAAGTCCAAAATATCATGTAAAATATAGGCAAAAATATGGTGTAAATGCAACGCATCAAAAACCCTAGACTTAGAATTTTGCTTGTCCTCAAGCAATACCTCGATATGTATGGAGAATGTAAAGATAAGGAACACTCATTTGTTTTTGCCCCTAATAATATCCTTAGTCCACAAATTAAGTAATCAATCTTTCAAACTCGGGTAATTTAAGAAAAATCATAATAGAGATAAATTCTCAAGAGGTTACAATCCAATAAAGATAAAATTCATAATTTATGTCATAGTATTCATTCTTCACACACTAAATATCAAATACTTTCAATTTAATAAATCTACTTCACTTAACAGACAAAGATTTATTTCAAGAATCTCGGTGATGTTAGAGATAAGAGACTTTTAAAGCAATTTGGTCTTTAAACTGTTATATGCTATTTACTGTCAGCATCATAACAAGTTTAAAGTATACCACAAAGTAGTATAATACAACTGATAATCTCAATCTCAAAGTCAGCGGAGTTGTCCACTTGACCTACAGCTTTCTCTTTTTCTCCATTTTTATTCTCTTCTCTCTTTTTATTTTTTTTTTACTTAATTTTTTTTTAGGAGAAAGCCGGTCAGTGGCATGGTATTTAAATCGTTGTTGATCTTTCTGCAAGAGGGATAGACATTTATTTTTAAGATTTTCCCTCTGTTACTTGATCGCAACAGACTTAAAGTATACCAAACAATGGTATAATATAACTCATGACTTAAGATCACTCAACTAGAGGAGTTGGAGCAAATCTCAGTTAAATAAATATCACCAAATTCTATTCATAAAAATTTCCATCAAGCAGAAACAGATAAATTAAACTTTAAGTATAAAGATACCATGCATGTGTCATATGAACATATAACAATTCACATATAAATTTTATCAATACCAAAATTGAATTTACTCAACAATTTAAGTCTACATGAAATTTCAAAAATTCCCTAAGTCATTAAATCAATCACTCAAGATGTTTTCTAAGTCTAGAATTAAGGATAAAACAAATTTGATTATTCCTTAACAATCATAAACATTCAAAATTCATATCTTTAAAACACACTTGGGGAAGCTGAAGCGGAAGCTGATGCAGGAGCAAACGGGCCCATGAACACACTTGAGGGTGGCCCAATCCCTCCAAAAGACACTTGGGGAGACTCCCTAGGACCCAGGAATTTTCCCTGGAATTTTCACCCTAGTCAGAGTTCCCCAGACCCCGACACGGCCAGGCCGTGCGCCCGTCACGACCGTGACACGATCACCCAAAGACGCGAACGCCAAACACGGGCATGCTCCTGATCACGGCCAAGCCGTGCCCGGCTCTGTGGATTTCAGCCACACCGAACACGGGCATGCTTCTGGTCACGGGCAAGCCGTGCCCGGCTCTATGGATTTCAGCAACTCCCATCACGGGCGTGCTCCTGATCACGGGCAAGCCGTGCCCGGCTCTGTGGATTTCAGCAACTCCCATCACGGGCGTGCTCCTGATCTCTGTGGATTTCGGCCACACCGAACACGGGCGTGCTCCTAATCACGGGCAAGCCGTGCCCGGCTCTATGGATTTCGGCCACTCCAAACACGGCCATGCTCACCCTCACGGCCAGGCTGTGTCCACCCCTGGAGATGCATTGCAGCCCCGACGACCCCACTTCGATGTGCACCGCCCTCCCTACCATGTTGTTCCACCCCATGACGACGCAAAGGAGCCCAACAAGGTGGAAATCCGGCGATCCCAACGCCAAAGTAAGCCCCCGGACCGTTTCTTGGGTGTCATTAGCCCTCTTTCCATCCATACCGAAGTGGCGCAGCCCAAGGGCACTACGAGCCAACCCCCTGAAGATCCAACTCTAAGTGGGCCGCGTAATCTGATTAGCAACACGGCCCAAGACTGAGCCGCGACGGTGGTGACCCGGCCCACAACATTGAAGTTCTGCTATTTTGTCGCTGTGTGCTCGGAGCGCGTCTAAACCGCCCATGTACGAAGATGCAGGATCGTGCTACTAGCTTCGAAGAATATTAGGTACTAGTTTGTTAATTTTCATCTTGTAGTTGCAGCTTGACCACTTTTGTGGCCTGCAAGAGTTGGTAGGTAGTTAAAGTAGAGTGTCTCTTGTGTATTTTGTTTGTTCTCTCCCCTCTTATTCTATAAAAGAGGAGGTAGGGATAAGTGTTGAGTAGTTCTCTTAGTAATAGAGATCTCCTAGTGAGCTAGAGTGAGCTTCCAGCTTGTGGAGAAGGTGAAGTTGCTTCGCCTTCGGAGTTGTAAGAGTCGGCGATCGGTGACTCGACTCAGCTTGGTTTCCAGCTTTATAAGAAGTAAATCTCACCCTCCGAGGGGGGGGGGGGTCAGGTTCGCCTGTTTTTCTATTTGCTTGCGTTGATACCGAGTTGGCTTTCTTCTTTCTTCTTCACCCACGGCGGTCCGTTCATCGGAGGCGTGGTATCTCTTATCCTTGGTTTGTTTCAGCTGCGTAGACGCGCGAGCTGAACCCCGCAAAGCCACAGTCCCCCATCGCAAGCTAAGCTTAAAACGCGCTAAGAGAGTTGCAGAAATTCGCTAAATTTGCTATGAGGTTAGTGCGCTGTATTATTTAGTTGGGTGCCGTTTGCTTCATTCGCATTCGTGTTGCCCTAATCGAACTTGTCGCTGTTTCATCGTGCTTTCTATCGGATTTTTTGTACTTTTTCTACGCATTTTCTCTTCCCTCGTCTCACGACCCTCTCCTATTTTATTTAGTATTATGTAAAACCCTAGAACACGGCTTAAGGACCCCTCACCTATTAGTTGCTACATTAGTTACTGATGTCGTGCGGCACATTTTGACACCACTGCCCGGTGTAGAAGCTGCCTTTCTCGAGGATACGACTCAATAATTTAAAATTAATAAATATGTGACACAACGCGTTACGACTTAATAATTTAAAATTAATAAATATGTATAATTTTTAAATTTTATATAATTAAAGCTACTATTCAAATAACTATATAAATAAATACATTTTAAAATTAATTGGGGCTTCGTCTTCTCATTTTATTCTTCGTCTCCTTCCACATGTTCGGTTTCCGAGCCTTAATCGGGGCTTCTATAACTAGAAACGTCCATCCCGCAAGTACCGCAATCCTATCTTCCTGCACCACTACACCCATGCAAAGAAGAAGAAGAATGACGCTAAAATTAAGACAAAGAATCAATTTGCAAGATAGATAGTTGCAGATACCATTCTGATGGAGAAGGAATTGTGCATGACGAACAAATAGAGAATGTTTAAGGACAACCAATTCGTTAAGGCTTGGGAGTCCACCGTCTGCAAATCCCGCCCAAAGCAACCAAATTGTTGCCACTATAGCCTCGTTTGTTGTCCTATGTCCATGCTCCATGCTGATGGCCTAGGCTGGAGTTGATCTATCTGGTGACCTGCACTCCGCCAACTCCCACCACACGGGAACTTCTTCCCATGGATAACCCCACTGATGAGGCCTCTTCTGACACCACCTACCATGTCGAGCGGATCCTTGCGAACGGCGACTTTTACACCGGGCAGTGGTGTCGCAACATGCCACATGGCACTGGCAAGTACCTCTGGACTGATGGGTGCATGTACGAGGGTGAGTGGCACCACGGCAAGACATTGGGCAAGGGCAAGTTCTCTTGGCCTTCTGGTGCAACCTATGAGGGTCAATTCAAGTCCGGGTTCATGGATGGTTATGGCACATACACTGGCTCGCTCGGCGACACATACCGAGGCACCTGGTCCATGAACCTCAAGCATGGCCATGGTGTCAAGTCCTACGCCAATGGCGACTATTACGACGGAGAATGGCGCTGCGGTGTGCAAGATGGGCATGGGCGATACGTCTGGAAGAACGGAAACGAATATGTGGGGCAGTGGCGGGACGGAATCATCGACGGTCGCGGCACAATCGTGTGGGCCAACGGCAATCGGTACGACGGCGGGTGGGAGGACGGGCTCCCTAGGGGGAACGGAAACTTTCGGTGGGCGGACGGAGGGCTGTATATTGGCTATTGGAGCAAGGATAATGGTGGTTTGCACCAGAAGGGCGTGTACTACCCTTCACCCACAGCGTCATCCCCTAGGGCTCGAGACCCGTATGGCGTGTTCTTGCTAGATCTCGGAGCAGTCTCTGATGGGGAGAACGTGACAGTGCTCCCCTCGCAGAAGGCACTAAATTGGTCTGGCATGGAAGCGGACTTCATGCAGAAGCAGGCGGCGTGGCGATCCTCCAAAACCACAGAGCTTCAGCAGCGGCGACGGGCGTCGGAGGAGGTGGTGTCCACGGGTATGACACCGAGGGGGCATGTGCGTAGTGCGCATGCGAGCACGATTAGTGGGATCGGGAGTAAGAGTGGGTTTTGGGATGCTGAGGAGCTAATTAGTTGCGACGAGGAGAACGAGAGGGCGAGTGAGGTTGGCGGAGTGGCGAAGGGCATGGATGGATATGGATTTGGAGAGCCTCATGCGGAGGAGGGGGAGGCGAGGACGGCGACAAGGTTTCCAATCAAGTTGCCTCTAAAGGAGCAGAAAAAACAAGGAGAGACCATTTCCAAGGGGCACAAGAATTACGAGCTCATGCTTAATCTCCAGCTTGGAATTAGGTTTTTAAAATATTTTAGTTAATATTCGATTGGTTGTTTGATTGATGGGAAATCCATATATTATAGGAAATATTTTAATTAATATATATATTTTTTTAAAAAAATTTTGGGTGTGCGTAGGCAGGCAGTAGGAAGACTACCTGAACCCAAGACGCTGGACCTGAAATCATCCGCCTTCGACCCAAAAGAAAAAATATGGACAAGGTTTCCTCCAGAGGGAAGCAAACAAACGCCCCCACATCCCTCGTGTGATTTCAGATGGAAGGACTATTGCCCGCTAGTTTTCAGGTTTCTCGTTTAACCCCTTCTTCCTTTCGCTCTCTCATTGCATCTTTCCTTCCCAATCTGACATGAATAGGCATCGGACATGTAAGGACTCTACGCAAACTGTTCAAGGTTGATCCTGCTGATTACATGCTGTCCATCTGTGGAAATGATGCCCTCCGGGAACTATCATCTCCTGGGAAAAGTGGAAGCTTCTTTTATCTCACGAATGACGATCGATACATGATCAAAACAATGAAGAAATCGGAAGTAAAAGTGAGTTCCTCTTCCTTCCTTTTTTCCTTTTTAGAAAAGCATATGCATATGCATGCATTCAAGCAAATCATCAGTCTACTCATCTGCACTTGTTCCAGGTGCTGTTGCGGATGCTTCCCGCCTACTACAATCACGTTCGAGCTTTCGAGAATACTCTAGTCACCAAGTTCTTTGGCCTGCACAGTGTGAAATTAACTGGTGCTGCTCAGAGAAAGGTACACATTCTACTTGAAAGTTGAAACAAACAAACAACAAAAACCCTAACTTTATCACTTCTTTAGGTTCGATTCGTCATAATGGGCAATCTCTTCTGCTCTGAGTACTCGATTCATAGGCGTTTTGATCTCAAAGGGTCTTCCCATGGTCGTAGCACTGATAAGCCTGAGGCAGAGATTGATGAAAACACTACTCTCAAGGATCTTGATCTCAATTTTATATTCCGGCTGCAGAAGTCTTGGTTTCAAGAATTCCACAGGTGCTAATCCCTAATTTCGTTGGTCCCCGAGTTTATTGTTTATTTCAGTTAAGTTAGTGAAGCCGAAATTTATCATATTTTAGCCACCGAATTTATAATTTATTTTTCTCACTTTATCTCTTTTAATATCTATGCTTTATCTGGCTTGTCAGGTTTTTAAGATACTTTTTACAATGTAGCGCTTAGACTAATTAAATTGATATTTTTATACTTCTGGACCAACTAACTCCAACCAGTTGCGGATGTAGGACCCGAAGGCATTGGGGGCAATATAAGTATGAGATAACAAAAAAATTTAATATAGACTTAAAATTAAAACATAACTAGAAATAAAAAATTTTACATTGATATGTTTGAATATACTTACATATAGTGATAGAGATTACGGTTGCCCTCGATGAGTTTCCATAGACTAAAATCTTTGAATAATCAATTCATTGTCAATAGTATCAAAGACATCTTTCTCAATATAAGTGATCAAACAATCATTTATCCAATCATCTCCCATTCGATTTTGTTATCTATTTTTGACTATTTTCATGGCAGAAAAGACTCTTTCCACTGTAAAGCAATAACTGGCAAAATAAGAGCTAATTTCACAAGTAAATAAACCAATGGATATACATTACTGTTATCATTAAGAATTCATTACTTGTGCGCATGTCAATTATATAAGTCTCAAGCTGATTTTCAAGAGGGTACAGAAGAAGGCGAAAGCCGAGAGCACACGGAATGAAAGAAGGTGAAGAGTCTAAAAAATTTACAAGAATCAAAGAAGAAGATTAGGTAAACAGCTAGAAAATTTCTAAGAATAAAGTAGCGTGCTGCTATGTCACGCCCTGGCGGAAATCCAGCTTTCCCTAGCTGAGGATTCCCCAGGGAGATGACAATAGTGATAGGAACCAAAGAGCTTACAATAATCACATATTCTTTATTTAATAAACAATCTAAATTTAACATCAACAGTTTTATAACACAATCTCTAAAATATTCTAACAAGATGTAAACAATTCTACTGAAAGAAGGGCTACAAGACTATCTAAACTCAGGCTGATATCTGCTATCTACTCTAGCCCTCTCAGAAGTTAACTTTGTACCTGGAAGAGAAACAAAGGAAGTTAGCAAAACACTAAGTAGGAATCAACAAGTATGGTGAGGGAGTCAAATAATAAGATAATTCAATGACTGAAACAACAATATACAAATAATATACAGAATGCCGTGTAAATCATCAAGCTGGCCAACAGATCTCAATCAAGAGCCGCACTCATTTTCAGAATGTTTCCACTATTGCTCACGCAGTGGAACGACTGTCATAAATAGTCTAGAGTGTTGCGTCCAACACCTGACATCCATAGTATTGTCCCGAAGACAACTGGCGATGCCCTAACCGGCAAACAGATAGTCCGATACGTGTCGGAACTATAACACACACGGTGACCACTGGAGAATAAATCATCCAATCCAGAGGTCAATATGTATCACAACTTTAAGATAACAAATATTCAACTATTCCACATACTCATGTGTCAATATCACAGATACACAGTTGTTCAACCATGCTCATATGTCAATATATCAGATATCTCAATACAGTTTTGTTAATCATGCATACAGAAACAGAATATGACCAATGAACAAGATAATTGAGGTCAACTGAAATATTTCAGAAACAAATCAAGCAGGTGAGTCAAATAGCTATCAGTGTTAATCAAGTCTAATATATACATCATATATCAAATCAAAGGAATAAGCAGCAATTCTTATAATTCTTGACACTGTAAGAAAGGAGTAGGGTAAGATTCCTACCTCAAATGCTGTTATCCTGAAGCCTTTTGAAAAGCCAATAAGTTGTTTATCAAACGATGCAAGCCGATTAATAGACCAATCATTCTGTATCATAAGTTTGTACATAAACTCTATCAATAATTACTCTAACTTGAAAACCAAGACTACCAACATATAGAACACATCCTTAAACCTAGAGAACCAATCTTAGATCAGATGAACCAGACCTAAAACCCACTGAACCGATCAAATTTACCCTGAACTAAGTCAGACTGAGACTTAGAACTTAAATTACACAAACTATGCAAGTCATATAAAGCAACACAGGGTACCATTGGATAGAAAATTTCATAAGCTTTCCAACGGCTACCTGAACCGGCCCAGATTCGACCGAATTAGGGTCAAACCGGTCTAAATTCAAGCACTGTACCGAAATTGCAATTGAACCGCTTAGTCCTATTCAAATCAATTTCAAACGCACCAGGCCGGTTTATTTCCAAATAAACCGAACCCAATTCTTAAATCAAATTCGAACCGGCCGCCGCCGCGCCGCCCGACCGCGGCCGTGCAAGGCTGCCGGACTCGCGTCCGCAACTTACTCCGGCGAGCTCTCGAGGGCGCGTCGAACGTCCGTTTGCCGCCAAACTTCGCCAGTCCGTTCCTAACGACAAATAGAGGCTTCACGACCGGCTGTGGATAGATTTCGACGCATGGTCGAAGCACCCGAAGCAGCAGAAGTTATTGACAGTGACGCTGCCCCCATCGATACACAAAACATAACCAAACCCTAACCATACCCAAACGGAACTTCACCAAAACTTCACAGAAGCCTACATACCTTGCTACGAAGCTATATCGCAGCCCAGAACAGAGAAATTGCCGTCGATAGAGGCACTAGAAGGCTGGAACGTGAGGCGGCGTTGCTCAAACTCCGGTGACTAATTCGAGCGTGATTTCTCCTTCCTGACGGCGTGTCCGAGCTCGAAGATGCTCTACAGTTTGCTCTTCCACCTTACGGGCAGAAGCCCTCTAATATAGAGGTAAAACGCGTCCGATATCGGCGAGAACGCGGCGGCGACTCGATCGCCGCAAAAATCGGAGAAGACGACGAGTTCGCTAGTTGCCCAAAATCAAACTCAACCCGTATAAAAATCAACTGATGCGATTTATTATTAAATAGCGAATCAGCCCGGTGGTTAGACGGACCCGATTGCTTACGCACGACACGGGTTCGAGCCCTCGCGAGCACCAATCAAATTTTATAAAAGAAAACTTTTAATTTTGATCATTTAAAAATTTCAAGAAAATTCTAAAAAATCATAAAAATCCTAAAATATAATTTCTGAATTTTTTTTCTTCAAAATTTAAAATTTGAATTAATAATAGAAAAATCAAAATTTTAGGTTATAACATGCTACGTGCGCAACATACTAAAAATATTCTTTTAGTGTAAGTCAAATATATGATTTGTCACCTCTGTTAGCTGGCATACGAAATTTAATTCGCTGGCCCACTTCTCTTGTCCAATAGGGGCATTTGGAAGCTTATTTAAATTTGAGGGGGGCATATTTTATAATTCAGTGGGGGCAGTGAGCAAATTACTATATAATATTAAATGCATATATGAAGATTTGTAATTTGGCCAGTGGGAGCATTTGCCCACACTAGCCCTTACGTAGATCTGCCGCTGCTGACTCCAACCAAACTGGCACACACAAAAAAGTAAATTTGAAGTGCCAATTGGAATTTTCCCTTGTTTTTAGTTAATTCAATATAGTTGATGCTTTTTTTACTTCCCTTCATCCTAATAACATTGTGCTTTTATAGGCAAGTTGATAGAGACTGTGAGTTCCTAGAGCAGGAGAGAATAATGGATTACAGTCTTTTGGTAGGAGTCCATTTCAGAGAAGTGTCAGCCTCTCAAGAAACTGAGGGTTACTCTCTAACCCAAATGTCATTCATTGGTTTCCTTATCAGTAGTGTTTATCCTGATACTTCATCTTTTTTTCTTCTTTTTGTTTTCCTGTAATGCAGTTTTGAATGAAGTTAGCTGCTCAAGTGAAGCTAATCCTCGCCTTTCAAGAGCAGACAGGGATCAGTTTCTGTGTGATCTGAAAAAGTATAGCACGAGTACATTATCATGCTCAATTCTTTCTATACTGCTTAGTTTTTTAGTACATCTATTCAGATTTAGATCAATTAAAATGGACTCAATTTGGATGACTTTGAGATAGGAAAGTAGTTATGGAATCTGACAAAGTAAAACGAAATTGATAGTAAGATGCTATAGTGGATATTAGTTTTCTTTCCAAAGACATGATAGGTTCTTATTCTTTGTTCCTAAGTAATTTTAAGTGTATACAGCTGGAACACTTGTTTCCTAGATGTAGACAAAAAAACAAAAGATATGAATATTTTAAATCAATCATGAATTACTTGTCTAAAATATGTAACAATTTGAACATGTATTAAAGAGAATGGATCAATCAAAAACTGCCAATGCAGTGTCTATAGTGGATCAATAATTTTACGGAAAAAAGAACCCAAATCAAACCTCTTTCTTAGATAGATAAATTATATGACAATCTAATGAGAGAAAATTCATTATAGATGGAAAAATTAACAAATAGTCTTCATCTTAGTATACGAAATTTAGTATCTATTGGTTCTAAATTTCTGCATCTGGTAGAGATGTCACTTCATCTTTGCATCTGTAATATTTAGTAGGAAAAGTTTAAGCTACTATGATTTGCATGTGAATTGAGAAACTTAACGAATATGTATGACAATAAATCATGATCCGGATGAAAGGAGAGGACACAATTCATATGAAGTGCCTTTCCTCATAAAGACCAAAGTATCAAACTATAGACAACATCAAAACAAGCTTTATTTTTTATCATACTTACTAGGTGATATATTTGGCATCTTGTTTGCATTTTTCTTCCTTCTATGACTTTGCTGTTCACCGTTGTACGCAAGCTGCATTGACTTTCCTAATTCTTAAGGTGAGTATGTTACATCAAACCTTGAAGTCTCGGTGTTGTATTCTTATTCATTTTTTTGTTAGGCTGAGATGATACTAGTACAATACAAGGTTTAAAATATGTAGTCAAGCACCAGTCTCATCCATTTCTTGGATATTCACTATACTAGTATTCCACCATACCACTTTTACCAATCTCTAGCGGATTGTGAATTAATTGCACCCCTTTTGATTCCAACCCGCGACTTTGGATGTTTATTGGTCGATGTATGCCAATGTACTAATCATATTAGCACATCAAATATTGACAGGTAAGCATGAGTACCAAGCTTAGTGGTAGGGATCGAGAGATGCATGGTCTATTTTATATACTCAACCATGCATGCATATATACCAAGGTTTTAAATCCTGGTTTATATTGGTGTACTAGTATACTATAAAACCATTGGGTATAGATCTGGCTTATGATATTGATACTACAAGTTAGTATTAAGGTTCTCAAAACCGGTCCAAACTAGCTAGTTTTGCCGGTTGAACCAATGGAATGAGAGCGGTGGGAGAAGGAGGAGAAGAAAGAGAAGAGAATAAGGAGAAGGAGAAGAGGAGAGGAAGGAGAGGAAGAAGGTGAGGGAAAGGAAGAAAAAGAAGAGGATCAATGGTAGAGGATGTGAGCAGGAAACAATGGCTCTTCCTCTTCTTCCTCTTTTTTTCTTCCTTTTTTTCTGTCTTCCTCCCGTTGCTTCGGTTCCACTGGTATGTACCAGTCTAGTCAGCAACCGGCACAATCGGTTGAACCAGTTATGAGAACCTTGGTTGGTACTATTAAATATAGTGAAAAAATCTCATAGCCATGTGCCCAAAAAAATGTAGTGACACAACCGATTGGCTCCTAAGACTTCAATATCTTCCAATAGTTATCTTAACTATTCGCTCCAAGACCTGGCCAACATTTTATACTCTAAAACCATATCTAAGTAAAGCAGCTATTTTGAAAAAAAAAAAAAATGACTTGATGAGCCTAAAATAATGTGGCTTAGAAGATCCTCACATGTACTCTAGGAAAAGTGTGCAGCAACAATCTATTGCAAGATGGGTGATGACACTGGAGATGAACAATGTTTACAGTAGGAAGGACTAGTACTTTAGTAGTATCACACTGCTATGCCAATGACAAGGTGCATTCAGAGGGCTGAAAGTATAGTGTTATCTGCACTATCATATGGCAATGCCGGTAGTTATGCCTCCGTTGTCATCCAGTTGCAGCCTATGCTGTCACTAGATTGCAAACCTGTGTTGAGTGGCAACGATGGAGGCTATAGAGGAAGGAAGCTAGTCAAATAAGGAAGATAATAAAAAGGAAAAATAGGTGGAAAGGTAGCATTATAGAAGGATAACAAAAATTTTGCTATCGTACCAAGTTTAAATGAATGAAAAATTATTATTGTCTTTACTAAATAGCTAATAAGAGTCATATATATATATATCAATACACAATAGATGAGGGCCTTAATTCTTGAGGAGGGATTAATAAGCTACATATATTATAGCATTGTTTATCAGCACAGTTTCTACAGAACCTATATTTGGAAGTGAACTTGGACATGTAGTATTGATATATTGATTGGTACATGTTAGGAGAATCATTTTGGTCCAGAACTTGAACAAGGTAGTTGGAATTATGATAAATACTAGAATCAACATAATGTTTTTTTTTTGGGCGAAGGTGACCACAATTTCTTATCCTATTAAATATATAGATGTATTATAGTGAGTACCCTCTATAGCATAAATATGAAGGTGTCCTAGGAGCACATGGAACTTTTCAAAAAAAAAAAAAAAATTCATATCAAACCATACCTCAGACTAGTAGGGTGGCGAGGTTGATTGGTACAAAATATCTAGGGTAACATGGGTCTCAGGTTTTGCAATATAACATGATTGTGGTAGGGATGAGAATCTAGGATTAAGCTAACCTACAACTGCCAATAGCAGATACAATTGCTACCTCTACATGTAAAGCTATCTACTCTTCAAGGCTCACCATTCTCTAGTAGTTAGGGGAAAGAATAATTCATCATAATGGAATGTTAAGTGATATCAACTCAACTCGTATTTGTGTTCCACGGGTATTTAGTGATAAGTTGGCAACCATATAGTACTTACAGAACCTTAAATAATTACCATGATGTGTGTCAATCATGGTGTCGATTAAATGTGGAATCTATCACATTATTATCAACCAATTTACCTGGCATGTGCTTATTTTGTTGTAGCCATTACTAAATTCTTGGATACGCGTGTTGATTCACTTGTTCTTTTAGAAAATTGAAAATTTTGATATTTATTTAAAGGAAGTCTAATGCATTGTAAATAAGAAAAAAAAACATGAAAATTTTTTATTATTTTTAAAAAATGCATAATAGTTATTTTAAGCTTTAATAAAGAAAAAAAACTTGGGAATTTTTATAGTTATAAGTTTGCTTGGATCAGTATTTGCTCCAAGTTAAAAAATTTTCTTATCAAACAATGAAGGATGCAGTGACAATTATATATAATTAAATAGCACTTCTATTTAGGCCCACTGCATATTGGTTCATATACAAGGACCTGCCTTTCCTATCTTTATTGTATACAGAGGAACGCGCACCATTAATGCACATATTCCAACTCACGCATACCTTCATATCTATGCCTGCGGTAAGGAGCATGTTTCCTTGCTAAATATTGAAGGATGAGAAGGCTATGAAACGAAATTATATAGCAATCCTCCAAGTCCACTGCATATTGTCTCATATACAGGAACTGCCTTAGCTATCTTTATTATATGCAGAGGAACACACTCCATCAATGCCTGCGTTAGGGAGCATGTTTTCCGTACCAAATAATGAAGGATGAGAAGATTATGAAACGAAATTATATAGCAATCCTATGCGAATCCACTGCATATTGGCTCATATACAAGGACCCGCCTTAGCTATCTTTATTATTTGCAGAGGAACACACATCATCAACGCACACATTCCAACCCACATTCACCTCCATGCCTATGCCTAGATTAGGGAGCCCCGCCCAATTCATGTGCCAAAATTCAAATGGTCACTTGATAGGCATGGCACCCTCTTGATCATGTGTGTCCCTCAGATGATTTTAGCATGTCTATTGAACGACAATAGCAGGCCCCCACACATGGGCTGATAAGCGGAGGGGCCTACATAAGATTCCTATCTCTTGTCAAATAGAATAATGGTAGGTTTTTTTAACGAGTCTTAGTATAGTAGCAATCTTCCCTCTATGATAGATTGATGAGGATCAATATGTTAATACCAAGATGACTAGTTCGCTAATGGAATACATCAAAAATTTTAAAACATTTTGTGTAATAGATTTAGTTTAATTCTCTACTTTTTAATTTCTAAATTGATTATTTGTATTGTGTAGGAAGAAAAGAAGAGTTTTATACAATATGATACGATTTATTATACATATCATATATGATTCTTTTGTATTAGGGAATTCATAGAAGATGACAAACTAAAAACTGAACATTTTTAGAAACTCTAATTAAAACTCAGAACATAACTAGATCAAATTGCGAGCCCACATTGCACGTAACCTATATTATGTGTGCAATATTAGAAATTAAGCTTAAAAATGTGTAGTTCAAAATTTAAGTTATTTAATTCATTTTTATGATTATGCATGTTTACACAATAGGTTGGTAAACAATGAAAATTTGTGCTTGCTAAAACCTATTCTTTTGGTATTTCTTCCATTTATTCTTTTAATTCCTTAGAGTAACACTTGCCATGTTCCTTTCATAATTCATCTATTTATAGATTGTTCCACTGTTTCTTCCAAGATTCATAAACACTATGAACAAATATCTCACCTTTTTTCTGTTCAAGGGTTATGACATCTCATTTTTCTCTAGGCTCCTATAATATAGGAATTTTGATTTGTATGGTTGTGCTTCTGTTTCATTTATATGTCATACAATTTTAGAAATCTTCTCTCCACCCTTCTCAGTTTGGATGTTATTAGTAGGATTTATTTGCTCGGACAGGTATGGGTGATAATCGCTAAAATGATTCGATGTTGATGGCAATGGAAGTATCTTTGCAGATTCACAAACATTCTCTCGTATCTAATGTTTCTTCTTTTTTTTTTACCAAGAGAAACTTGCACATTAGACAGGAAAGAGTGGACAAAATATATCTCAAATATTAGTTTTATAGATTCCATATCTATTTTCATATTGTAATGCAGGTGGGCTTCGATAAGATTAGGCTCCAACATGCCAGCTAGAGTCGAACTAATAGTGCGAAAGGGTGACCCTGAATGCTTGTTCATGGAGCCCACAGGGGAGTTATTCGACGTGATCTTGTACTTCGGTATCATAGATATTCTCCAAGATTATGACATCAGCAAAAAGCTTGAACATGCCTACAAATCTATTCAGTATGACCCAACCTCAATATCAGCTGTCGATCCGAGACAATACTCAAAGCGGTTCCGAGACTTCATTTACAAAGCTTTTCAAGAAGAAATATAACTTGTCTGCATGACGAAGCTCTGCTGCCGCAGGATGTTCAGCTCTCATCATTTTGGTCTGGTTCACAACATTTACAAATATCCTGGCTCCTTACTATAAATTGCATTCATTGAGGCATCACTGCCGTCTGATTCATCGTTGATTTACTGGGAGAGACTCAAGAGTTGTTTAGCTTGTATTCAGCATTTTTCAGACTTGTTGCTCGTAAAAAAGGCTTATAATTAAGTTAGCTATTCTTTGTTTGTTTCACTTGTAGATCAAAAGGTTGTCGGAAGGACAACACAAAGCTCTGTTTGAGCTGTATTTAGATTGTCAGTGTTCATATGTAAGATAAAAATTTTTTGTTGATCATTTTTTGCGTCAAATATAAATGCAAGATTTTTTGTTTTTTCAACTCTTGAGTTTTGGGAGGCCGACTTGTGGTTCCAGTTTCTGAGAGGTGCTGACAATGAAATTCCAAATAGGCTTTTCCATGCCCCAGTGTTGCTCCAATAAATTCAACTTAAATTAGCTTTAGAAATTTAAATTATTGGATCCAATCTCACTTCATGTTTCTTTCTAGCTTGTAGTGTCATTAGCTTGCTTATTATATATCTATATTCTTTAAATCCACCACAAGCATGATTGGCCCTCATGAAGACATTCGCTTACCCATAAAAGACTTTTATGCTTATATTAATTCACATCTCAAATAAATACGGTGTCAAAGCGATTAAGGGAGATCAATGAAGAAGCCATTCATCCTCTACAAGGCAAGCAACATCTTCTACTCGCTCAAATGGAAACGAGCAGTTGACACCACCCTAGAATTGACCAAACAAATTAGAGTAGTTGCACATATTTGAAGATTAAGAGGAAGGTTTTTCACACATATCATACAACATGTATTTATGCCATCATATTAATGAAATAAAGTCTTGAATTGTTTGCAAGTAGTTGACTTGATGTGCTTTAGGATCCCTTAAAAATAGCAGGTTTGTCAAATAATACTTTGTCAACCAGTTGCAAAAGTACAATAGTGTTGTTAATTGGTGCATTGACAATTTTTAATTAAAATTTAAAATTTAAAAACTATTAAGTTCCAAAGAGACTCATTTGGTGTTGCTGGAATTTTTAGTTTTGCTAGTTAAAAAATACTAGTTGAAAAAGTAGCTAGTTAAAAAAAGTTAAAAGGTATTTAGCTAAATTGTTGTGTTGGTCAATTTATTTTTAAAAAAATTAATATGTTTAAAAATAAAAATAAAATAATTTTTAAAAGTAAAATTAAAATAATAATAATAAATAATTTTTAATTTAAAATTTAATTTAATTGTAATAATTTTAATAATTTTTATTAAAATAATATTGATTTTTGCTAAATTTTTTATAAATGAGAAATTTTTAAATAATAATAATAAATAATTTTAGATTTAATAAATTTTTTATTAATATAATAATTTTAAAAAATAATTTTGTCATTGAAAAGATGCACAAATATAGGTGTAAACATGCGATGCAAGAAAAATAACTATAAAGCAGCCAAAAGCAACTCTCTCATAACTTCCAAACTCATACTGAAGCAGTTGTCAAATACCTTAGCTTTTTAAAAATTTACTATTTTGACTAACAAAAATATAATATTACTATATATGTGTTTGGTTTGCGTGTGAAAAGAATAATTTAAAATATATTACTGTTCACCAAAGCATCAAATTGTTGATTTGGGTGTTATGGCAGCTAGGGTTGTCGGTTAATCGGTTCAACCCGAAAAATCGAACCGATAAGTCGGTTCGGTTCGGTTTTTGATTAATTCGGGTCGAGTCGGTTCAGCGTGGGTGAGATCGAATTCAAAGTGGTTAGGTTTCAGTTTTTCATTTTCAAATACCATATAAACCGAACCGAATATATTTTAATTAAAAAAAGGTATAAAAATTGCAATCCAATCACCGTTCCGAACTTCCAATTTTCAAATTCTGATCCTATTGACCAATGAAAAAATTGAAAGCGACTGGGCCTACTCGACACTATAAAAATTAAGGAAACCCTAACTCAATCTCAATCCCACTCCCGAATCCCCATTCTCCTGACCTCCATTTAGCCATTCCTTCCGGCTTCCGCGGCTCGCCATTCACTTCGCCCTAATCCTGTGACCTTGTCGGCTCATCGTCGAGTCTCCTCTCCAGTCTCCACTCTCCAGCTCTCCTCAATCCCACGACCTTAATCCTCACTCATCCTCAATCCGGCAAATAGTCTTTCCTCATTCCTCCCTCCCACAAAACCCTAACCTCTCTCACCAGTCACCACAGAACCCTAAATCTCTAAATAATGCTCATTTCCTAAATCAATTCGTCAATCATCACAAAGACTGCCGACGCCAAGTGCTGACTGCCGATTGCCAACGCCAAGCCTGCGACTGCAACTCTACAAGCTTCGACTTATACGACTCTACGAGACTATGAGACTATGAGGCAGAGGGCCAGAGGCTATTGATTTATTATGATATAATTTTAATCAGACTCTCAGTACTTAGTAGACTATTGTCGTAGTATATTAGTACTCAGTTTTAATCTCATACTGTATGACCATGATTCACGATATATTAGTTGCTACTTGCTTTTCTACAAACCTATAAATTACAATTGAATGAATGATGCATAGCTTGTTGGTTTGTTGGTTGTTACTTGTTACTAAAAGCTAACCTAACTTGTTAATTTCTTATGTATAAACCATACAAGGATCCTGTAGCTGATCCTAACCAAACACAAACATAAGTTACAGAACCTACACAACCTTCTCAGTCTTAGAATTTAAAAAAAAAAGAAAGGTAAAACCATGAGCTGAAGTTTGGAATCATTATAAAAAAGTTAAAAAAGGATGGTGTACTAAAAGCAATGTGTGTTTATTATGAAAACATGTACCTTTGTGATAGTAAATCATGTGGTACCAGCATATTAAAAGTACACTTGACTAGGTGTATAAAGTATTAAAATTTATATGGTCAAAGTAGTGTGAATGAGAATAAAACACAGACTAAAATTTCATTCAAACAAAGTAATGAGGATGGTGGTAGTGGTGTAATGACAACATGGAAGTTTGATCAAAACCTAATTAGGAAGGCACTTGTAAGAATGATAATTATAGATGAACTACCATTTAAGTTCATTGAAAGTAAAAGTTTTCACGAATTTTGTAGTGTTGTTATACCACGTTTTCACATTCCTTCACATCAGATCATATCTAAAGATTGTTATGAGATTTTCTATGAATAGAGATTGAAGAAAAAAAGATTTTTTACAAATCAACTGTCACTGTATTTGTCTCACTATGGATACATGGATATCAATTCAAAGAATAAATTATATGTGCATCACTGGTCATTTCATATATATTGATTGGAAATTACATAGAATGGTTTTAAATTTTTTTCCAATTACTAGCCACAAAGGTGAATTAATTGGAAAAGCAATTGAGAAGAGCTTGCATGATTGGGGAATATCCAAAGTTATGACTATAACAGTAGACAATGCAAGTTGCACTGAGACTGCAATTTCATTTCTTAAAAAAAAATTAGCAACTGGGGAGAAGGAAGCATACTTGGTGGAGATTTTTTGCATGTGAGATGTGTTGCACATATCATGAACTTAGTTGTGCAAGATGGTTTGAAAATTGCTCATTCTTCTGTTGTTAAAGTTCGTGAGTCTGTAAGATATGTGAGACAATCTCCAAAAAGGTTACAACTTTTCAATACATGTGTTGAACAAGAAAAAATTGAAAGCAAAGCTCACTTATCTCTTGATGTGTGCACAAGGTGGAATTCAACTTACATCATGTTAGATATTGCACAAAGATATGAAAGAGCTTTTGAAAGATTCAATAAAGAAGACCCATATTTTCAGTTGGAACTCTTAGCTAGTGATGCAGCTTGGGAGACCGTTAGAAAGTGACTGGAAAGTTGTTCGTGATTTAGTTTCTATGTTACAGATTTTTTATCAATTCACTTTGACTGTATCCATGAGTTTGTCTACTGCTTGTAATTTGTATGTGAATGAAATTAGCCAAGTAGTATCTACTTTGAATGGATGGGTAGATGATATGGATTTGGATCCCAAGTTTCATGAGATGGCAGTAAAAATAAAATAAAAATGAGATAAATATTGGGGATGTGTAGACAAGCTAAACATGATTTTGTTTATGTTGTCATTTATTATCCAAGATATAAAATGGAATATTTGAAATTTGCATTAGCTGAAATGTATGGTGAAGATGAAGTTTCACTTATCATAAGTAAGGTGGAAATGAATTTTCATCGGATATTCAACGAGTACAGGAGCAAGATTCAGATGAGTATGAATAGTGCTTATAGTAGTGGAGCTAGTGGTAGCTCTTCTACTATTTCTAAAGCCTCAAATGTCACAGTTGAGCATAACCTTACAAAAATTGAGTTGAAATTCAAGTGATTTAAGGCACATGTTGCCGGTGAAGAAAAAACAGAACTAGATAAATATCTATGTGAAGAATTAGAAAATGCAAATGAAGGTTTTGAAATTTTAACTTGGTAGGAAGATGAATGCCATCAAACTTCCTGTTTTGGCTTCCATAGTTTGAGATATTATGTCAATTCCAATCTCAACTGTGGCTTCAGAATTTGTGTTCAGTACAAGTGGTCAAGTACTTGATCCTTTTAGGAGTTCGTTATCTCCTGCAATGCTTGAAGCTCTAATTTGTTCTCAAGATTGGATTCGATTAAATAAGCAACATGAAGTAGAAGAAAATTTAGAAGATGTTGACATGTTAGATAGAGGTAAATTTCTTGACTTATCTAATTATCTCATATTAATTTACATTTTTATGATTTTTTTAAGTTGTGTTGAAAGCTTTAATTTTTTGTTATTTGTCAATTTACAGTGATTTCTACTATTCATTCTACACCTGGTGTTATTGACTTGCATATGTAGTTGTATTAATTTATGTGTTATTGACTTACATTTTAATGTGTTATTGTATATTCTTCTTAGTTGTTAACTTGTTATCTTGTATTTTTGTTGATTGTAATCTTTCTCTATATAGAAGAAAATCGTGATTGGTGACTTGGTGGTGAATTGGACATTTTGGTAAATGGTGATATCTATTATCTCATTGCTTACTTGTGTTATGATTTTATTATCTATTGTCTTGGTAGATGGTGAATTAGACATTTGTATTAAACTACTAATGTATTTTCTTGTTAGTTGATCTTATGTAGGAAAGAAAATGGTGAATTAGAGTCTTGGATTTGGTGATACCGTGATAGTATTGCTATATTGGTGGTCATTGACTATTTGACTTACATAGTTTATGTAAGTATTCATTTAATTAAAAATTTTAGTTATTTTGTAAGTATTAATTTTTTTGTTAGTTGACGATTGTTGTCTTATAATCTTATATAGGATAATGGGATTATGGAATATGGATTATGAACTCATGGACTTATGACTTAGTCTCTCAAGCGGTCAAGCCTCAGCACTCAGCCCTCATGTGATAATTGATAAAGTCTCAAGACTCTCATGTGGATGTGGAATTGTATTTGTATTTTGTGGAATTGTGGTCTTGTGGAATGTGGAATTGTGGTCTTGTCATCTTGTGGAATGTGTATGAAACTATGATTTATGTGTTGTGGAATTGTGGTCTCAAGACATTTGTATGGTAAATTTTATTATGGTATTATGGATTTATGGTATGCCGGTATGTGGATAACTCGATTTATGTGGATTTATGTGTTGCCTTTATGTGGATTTATGTGTTGCCTACAATGCTCATCTTATAGTCCTGTATATTGGTATTGAATCTTATGCGTCACCTGCAATGCTCAGTATTTGTTGTCATTTCTCATTTGTCAATATTTGCTATATTCCAGCTTCATACAAATATACAATGTCCACGTCTTGTGTAGACGCTACTGGGCAATTCAAGAATACTAGTATACTATAACTCTTATTCTAATTAAGTAATTATTAATTAATATCATTGCTAGAATTAATGAGAGATAGCTGGTTATAAACAAAATAATGATGCTTTAAGCTTTTAAGACATGCAAATCGTCAAATGACTCAAATGTCATTATATAAATTCTCATCTCATGACTCATGACTCATGAGCAGCAGGCTAGCCAACACTTCAGACTCCAGTAGCAAGTAGCAACAAGCACTAGTTGCACTCCTCACTCAATCTAAAATATTCTTAGAATTCCTTAGCAGCAGGCATGAGTGGTATATTCTTGAACACTATGCAGCAGGCTAGAATTTTATAATTTTTATTTTGCCAGCTCGCCGCAACGCAAGTGATGGCGTGATGATGTGATTTACTGATTTGTGATAGTAAGTTGGTAACACTATTTTTTTTTGTTTTTTTTAAAAAAAAACTTTAAATTAAGCTAAGGATCGATGATCCGAATCCAAAATACAATTGAAGGCTTGTGGCCAACCCTCATGCCAAATATTACATGATTGGCTTTTAGCCGCAGTTTTAGCCAACCAATCGGCAGCGCTATTCCCGCTTCTAGGAGCAAATATAATAGTACAATTTGTAAGTTTCTCTTACAAAAACCAGATTTCCCGTAACAGTTGGGAATCAAGCTCTTCTATCGAGTGCTGATGATGAGTTACAAGGTTGACCACAGTTTGGCTGTCTGAAGCAGTAATCCAGGGGTGAAGCAGAAAATCCGGCTGATTATAGATATGTTGTAGCGCTGCTTTGAGCGCCAATAGCTCCGCTTCCAGAGCCAACATGACCATTACAAAAATTGAAACAGCTAAAGAGCATGCTCCATAGTGGTCGCGAACCAGGAAGCCAACTCCCGCTGAGTTGGATCGCCTACACCACGAGCCATCCACATTGATCTTCATAGTGCCCAAAGGAGGTGTGGTCCACCCAGAATATGGAGCTCTGGAACTAGCTTTACTTCCCTCAGAATAGTTCGAGGTCAACATAAAATTAAAATCGAGCAGCGCCACTCTTAAGATATTATGAGAAGCAAAGGAAGTGGAATTAAAAACAAAGTCATTTCGAGCCTTCCAAAAGTGCCAGAAAATAGTCAAAAGCAAGGAGGCAACAGTAGGTGGGCGAAGAATCCAATCCCCATTTATCCAGTCCATAGAAACATTACATTCAATACCAATGAGATCCGAAAGGCTAGAAAAAATCTATTTTGTAAAAGCACAGCCAAAGAATATGTGATCAACTGAATCTAGACCATCATTACAAAAAACACAAGAAGCGGTGCCGATGATTTTAAATTTATGTAAAAGGGTAGAGGTTGGGAGCCTATGGTATAGCAACTTCCAACCAAAGATTTTAATCCTTGGGATAGCTGCTAAAGACCACAGACGTAGCCAGCCCTCCCAAGGGTCCTCGAGGTCAAAGTGCTTCCGTAACAAGAAATTATACGCACCTTTGTTAATGGAAGCACCCAACATGTCCTCTCTCCAGATCCATTTATCCTCCTCGGGAAAGCTAGGCAAGGGCAAACCAAGTATCATTTTGGAGAGGGCAGGACCACAGAACTCCTTAATGGGCAGGGGATTCCAAGCACCATCCTGCAAAAAAGAGGAAACCGACAGAGAACTGCATCTAAAATAAACATTCACAAAGGAAGGTTTATGAATTAAGGGTAAGTCTGAAAACCAAGCATGCTCTAAAAGGTTGGTAGTAAGCCCATTTCCAATTTTTTTAATAAACCCACTTCGAAGAAGCTGCAAGTCTATCATCAATCCTCTCCAACTCCAAGACATAGAGCTAGCAGAGGAATAAGTCCAAGGGTCAATGGGGCCATATTTAGCATTAACAAGATGACCCAAATGCTATTTTTATGGTTGAAAACATCAAGGAGTCTTTTACACTGAATGGCCATCCTGAGAAAAGAAAAATCCTTGATGCCAACCCCACCCTACTCTTTAGGACAGATAACATTATTCCAAGATATGAGATGTAAGCTTCTTTTGGGAAAATCATTGGACCATAAGAATTGTCTTGAAATTTTGTTGAAGATCTCAGTATGACTTCCAGGAATCCAAGAAGTGGTTAAAGCATGAATCGGGGTAGATAAAATAGTAGAGTTCAATAAGGTGACCCGCCCAGCTTGAGAGAGGAATTTGGATTTCCAATTACCCAGGTGAGAGTGGAGTTTAGACAAAACTTCCTTAGACGTAGCACTGGATGTGGGGGGGGGGGGGGGGGGGGGGGGGGGGCTTGAATGGAAAATGGCCTTCTTTGAAGTTAAAGAAGTTAAGGACATGACACTTGGAGATACGAGAGCAGTGCTTGGGGAAGAAGATGGAAGACTTACTGATATTGACTCTTAAACCAGTGAGGTCATGAAATTGCTGGAGACACTTGAGGATATTTTTGCAAGATTTAGGTTTGGCACGAAAGCACATAAGCAAATCATCCGCATAAAGAAGGTGAGAAAGGCTAAAATGATTTTTGAAGCAAAAAGAAGTAATGAGCTTACTATTAACAAAGTCTTTCATAAGGACACTCAAAAGGTTAGCAACCATAACAAAAAGGTAAGGAGAAAGAGGGTCTCCTTGTCTTATACCCCGCTTACTAGAGAAAAAGGAGGACTGGGAGCCATTAATCAAGCAGGCAAAAGAGGGAGATTCAACACAAGACGAGTCCAATCTATAACCTTGTCAGGTAAGTTATAAGCTTGCATGGCTAAGTAAATGGCCTCCCATCTCACAAAGTCAAAGGCTTTTTTAAGGTCAATCTTAAGAATGACCTTAGGAAACTTGCATTTCGAATGAAACATCGAATGAACCATCTCTTGAGCCGTGAGAATATTCTCGTGTATACTTCGACCTTTTAAGAAGGCCGATTGCTCAACATGGATAATGGAGGGAAGGATAGCCTTGAGTCTAGTAGCAATGACTTTAGATAGAATGCGATAGGAAACATTGCAAAGCGAAATAGGATGAAAGTCTTTAATGGTCAAGGGCGAACGGATCTTTGGGATGAAATTAAGATGAGTCTCACTCCAAGCCTTAGGGATGACATGAGAATAATGGAATCTGTTCATGAAGTTTAAAAAATCATCCTTGATACAATACCAGAAGTTGGAATAAAACTCGCCAGTAAAGCCATCAGGACTTGGACTTTTACCCTTACCAAGGCTACAGACAACATTGGAGTGCTCATCCATATTAAAAGAAGCACACAGAGAGAGACCAACCTGCTGGCTAAGCTTGAGAAGAGAAGGGGAATTGATGCGTTGTATTTACACCATATTTTTGCCTATATTTTAAATCATATTTTGAGCTTATTTGCATGGTTTTGTGCTTATTTCGATGCTTTTACTTCACTTTGCACAGAATCTTCACTTTTCTTGGTTTTTATAAAAATGTAGGTAAAATCACCCAAAAATGAAGGATTTCACGAGTTTTGAAGCCAAAGCATGATTCCCGAGGAGATCACGAGCTTACACGTCGAATTTGGAGTCGAAATAGTGAAGAACGCGAGAATTACGGCCTTGGCTGTAATTCTGGATTGGCCGTAATTTTGAGTTCGAGCAGTGGGTGAAAAAGGGCTAAGTATGGATATACACAGAAACTTTCACAGGTGAAGCCGTAAAATCCATTACGGGCCGTGAAGATTTCTGTGACATAAGGCCTGTACACACAGAAAGAATCACGGCCGTGGCCGTGAACATGTTTCGGACTGTGAAAACGTTCACTCGACGAGTTTTTCACTCGATTCTTCACCGATTCGAACCGGATTTGAACCAGACTTTGCAGAAACGTTCGCTGATGGGTTCCAAACCAGCCTAACTATAAAAGATCCGATTTTTCAAGGGTAAAGAAAAGCTTTTTGGACAAACACAATGGGCGGCGGCAAAAGAGGCGAAAGTTGATTTCCGAGTAGAATTTCGATGAGATTTCACGCAAAAGCAACGATTGATCTTCTACTCTTCATCCCCAGATTGAGGGGAAACCGGTTTTATTATTGTCTTAGTGAATTCTTTGCGATTTTTACTAGATCTATACTTGTTCATCGTACAAACATGTATTTCCTTAAGAACATGAGTGAGTAGATCCTTGTTTCGGGATTTAGGGCTTAGCCCGCTGACTTTTATGAATTAATCTTTATTCATACTCTTTTTATACGAATTTATTATCATGATTTGATTGAAGTTGGGTTTATTTTGTAATTTACCTTGGCCACATATAATTGCACTTTAGACGTTGCGAGAAGGATCGAGAGGTGAATTGCAATGTCCGATCTATTTCAATTGAACCTTCGAATCCAATCACGAGAGTAGGTTGGATTCGTCTAAAGGATCTAAACAGCTTTTCATAGAACTTAATGGGTTTAGTGTTAGGGTATGCCCTTAAGGCTAATGTTTGAGGCCTTGGGTTATTTTCAGTATCATGTATAAACTATATATATATGTTTTTATAAAGGCAATTGTTGTTATTCAAATTGTTACATTATCTGCTATTGTATGTATACTTCTGAGTAATGTCTCAATGATGTTCAGCTTAGCTGACATTCAGTGTTGTCCTTAGTCGAGATATCTCGGTGAACATGAGACAGCCTTGATATGATTGAGACTAATATGTGTTCTAAACTTATAGGATGCTTCGGGCATAGAATAAGATTTAGACACATAGGTGCATTGGATGTACTGGACTGACCCTACTTAGGATATTCAATTGTTTGTCACAATGTGAATAATCCTTGTATGCAAGCAAGTGGTATATTCCCTCTGACTTGAGATCACTTGTGTTTCTAAGTGATGATTGGCATTATCTTGAGGTAGTTCAATATCATTTGAAAGATAATGGTTAAGGATTATCTTGGATAGTGGGCATGAGTCATGTTAGGGCACTTGTGATAGATATAGGATTGCCTCTCCTAGTTGGAGTGTGATGTTCTAAAGGGCCCCCTGGATGAAATGGTTGAGAATGTGTATGGCCATACCCAGACGACTATGTTCGTCTGATCTAACCATTTTCATCATGTTGGAATCGCAGGCTTAACATGCTTGTCCAATGGGAACATCTAGTGGCAAAGGGAAACATGTATGCCAAGTGAATTAGATTCACACTTGTGCTGTGGTTTAGGAGTAGGCTTGGAAGACTCTTTCCTTCATAACGGGAGACAGTGATGTGTTGCTAGATACCCCTCTCTGATCGTGATAACGTAAGTTATCGTTACCGACATTGAAGGAAACTCTTAGGGTCGCACAATTTGATGATATAGCTTACTTATGTCAGATCATGTGAACTGGAGGAATTTAAGCTCTAGTTGGAAGTGAGATCTAGTCTAATCATGTTTAATTGATTAGGGCATATGATCGGTAAGCTTCGATCGGGAGGATTGATGCTTGATCGTAAAGATCAGGGGTTCAATGAGATGTGTGGTTAGATCTTGAGCCATATGGTTCAAAGAGATCATAACCAGGGCTGGTTCGACTTGATGCTTGAACCAATTCGAAATTGGACCGGTTCATTAGTGAACGCATGGTTCAATTAAGAGGGAAGTTTTCGATGGGTTGAATGGGAGTTAAGGAGGGAGTTACATGTTTGGTTCTTACCATATGTGGTAACCGAACATTCCTTCTTGGTCTCTCTCTCTCTCTCACGGTTTCGAGAAGAGCTCTCGTTTTTCTTCCTCTTTTCGGCTCTCTCTCGTGCGGATCTTTTTCACGCAAGGGAAGAACTTCGACCAACCAAGAGTGCACATCTTCCTCTCCAAGACACGATTAAAGACTCCTTGGTGTCTTTGCTAGCACAAGGAACACAAGGAAGGAAGTCGACATCATCTTGTGTGTGACATCTTTGGAGAAGAGGCACTCACCCCTTTCATCTTCCAAGCCACCTCTTACATCATGGCAATGGTAATACTCTAACTTGTTCTATACAAGTTTTATAAGGTTGATCATGTGCTCAATCCATGCGATTTTATGATGACCTAGTATTTCCGCTACAACAAGTTTTTGAATGATGCTTGTGACCAAGGTTTCCCAACAATGGTATCAGAGCAGGTTTTTTTTTTATGGCTTGATGCATATGATTGCCGTGATCCATACTTGATTTTTGGATAGATCTTGTTTAGTTTCACATGCGACAACATGATACAATGTTTACATACATAGTTTGCGCATATCATAGTTGTGTTTTAAACTTATCTTCATGCGCGACTTCACTAGATCTATCTGTGCGCCTACTTCAAACACTTAGACGGGTTAACAGTTTTGAAGTCGTTAGTCAAGTATGGACCCAACAGCCTAATCAGACTATCTGACAGCCTGGATGGGCGGCTGGATAGCACCTGTGCGCAAGCTGTACAGGTGGCTATAAGCCGACTGCAGAAGGGCGTGTAGCGATGTCTGTTTGAGGCGCCTAGTGAACGATCATGATTATGGCCCGGGGTCACACCCGCTTGCCGGAAATCATGTGGGACGTTCAGCTCTTAAGGCATGCATAGTCGACCATTGGGTCGACGCAAGTCAGTTATGACTGGGTGCATGCAAGGGCAGTGGGTCTGACTTGGTCTGACGAGTGGATATCTGTTAATGGACTGTTGTAAGGTAGTAGGGCACATAAGGAAATAAAATTGATGCCATGGGTTTTTTCTAAAATTTTATTTCTATTTGGATCACATGTAGTACATGTTTAACATGTTGCATTGAGTATATTGAGTGTTTATTTAATCTTACGTGGGCTGCCCTATTTTGTATGCTGTGCTGGGGCCTGCGTGCCTGGAAAGAATATATTGGTGTGATCTGCGAATCACATTTAATTTATTAAAATGTATAATTGACCTGCGTGTCAAACCAAGTCTAGATAGTTTAAAAAGTAATTTGATCAGACATGAGCACACAGCACATTTGGCAGAAGCGCTTGCAGCAATTGGCTTCACTAGGTGGGTGGTCTAGAGGTCGACTCTAGAAGAGGCCCATTCTGTCTTGTGGGCGCATTTGGGCTGCAGATGGCGTTTGGGCCCGGGCTGGGCCGGATGAGGTACAAGAGTCCCATAAAGAGCTCAAGTAAAAACTTTTGTTAAACTAGGGTTTTACTTAAGTTTTATGGGCGTTTACCACATAAGATAATGGTGCCTTCATTTACTGTTTTAAGTAATATTAGCACATGCATGTTTTATTCTTCAGCTATCACTATAGAATTTGCATGATAGTAAGAAGATAAAAGACCGTTAAAATCCAACGTAAATATCAAGCTATCGATTGCCTTCTGACGCGAAACCTCACTGTTCTGACTATCGTTGGGGCCGTGTTGTACCCACTCAGTGGGCACGCCCAGCTATTTTCAAACGGTGCGCGATTACACCTACATGCTACAGAGAAGGGATTTATCGCTTCTCGTTGCTCAGCATAGCACATGGTGGTCCAGGAAGTAGGTCAGGTCAACTTGACCATATAGGCTACAAGTTGAGCATATGATAGCTATATGGAGGCAGCCATCTGAGGAATCAGAAACTGTGTTGTACCAACTCAGTTGGCACAGTCTTCTGGATTGCCTAGATGAAGGGGAATCGCACGGGTTGGCGATTGGCATGGATTGCCTACCAGTGATTAGTGCTTGAACTCTCTGTGCATCTTATCTCGCCTGAGCGGGACGCGGAGATCAAATATGAAATCTGGATCCCATCTCACTAAAAGAGTTTTACTCTTTCGGGCTGTTTTATTGGATTTTCAGTCAGATAAAATAGTGAGAAAAGAATCACTCTTAAGTCCTGGAATGATTCTAACATGGATATTGACCTTGTTGTTCTTGCTATGTTGTAGATTCCTGCAGCAACGAACACCACAGGGCTCAACTTGCGATCCATATTGGAAAAGGAGAAGTTTGCTGGGCCAAACTTCTCAGACTGGTACAGACAGCTGAAGATTGTCCTCAAAGCTGAGAGGAAGCTGTACGTCCTTGAGTCGGCAATGCCGGCTCAACCCGCTGCGAACGCCGCAAGGGCGGTTCGAGATGCTTATGAGAAGCACGTCAGTGATAGTACTGATGTTGCTTGCCTTATGCTTGCGTCAATGACGCCCGAGCTCCAGCGTCAGCATGAGGATTTGTCTGCTATTGATATTATAGCAAATCTGAAAATGCTGTATGCTGCACAGGCAAGGACAGAACGCTATAACTTGATGAAACTTTTCTTTCATAGCAAACTGACTGAAGGAAGTCCAGTGGGAGCTCATGTACTCAAGATGATTGGGTACAAAGAAGCTCTAGAGAAACTGGGACATACCATCAATCAAGAACTTGTTGTAGACATCATCTTGCAGTCTCTCCCGGCTTCTTTCGATGCGTTCATCATTAATTTTAATATGAACAAAATCGACTGTACTCCGGCAGAATTACTGAACATGCTCTGCACTACAGAGCAGACTCTTGAGAAGGGAAAGCCTTCGTCCTCTGTCTTGATGGTTCCTTTAGGGAATAAGAAGAAGGGGAAGAAGGGCAAAACCCCTATCAAGAGCTACAATAAGGCTTTGAAACAAAAGGTGAAGCGGTCAAAGGACAACAGATGCTTCCATTGTGGCCAGCTGGGTCACTGGAAGAAGGACTGTAGAGCGCTCCGAGGAGAGAGGAAGGGAAGTAAGCCTTTCACTTCTGGCTCAGGTATTTTCGTGACTGAAGTCATGGTTGCTTCTTCTATTTCATGGGTGTTGGACACTGCATGTGGAGTTCACATTTGTTCAAATGTGCAGGAACTCAAGAGAAGAAGACAGGTGGGACAGCATGAGGTGGACCAACGAGTTGGAAACGGGGCACGAGTTGCTGCTGTTGCTGTAGGAGAATATTACATCTCTTTACCATCTGGATTTGTATTAGAACTTGACAATTGTTATTTTGTACCAAGCATAACAAAGAATATTATCTCTATTCCTACTCTTGTCAGGAAAGGTTTTTCATTTGAATGCAAAACTTCACAGTGCTGTATTTCATATGATAATATTGTTTATGCAACTGGGTCGATTAACAATGGGTTATACATGTTGGACATGGAATGTTCTGTACAACAAATTGATAATAAGAAAGCCAAGTATGCTGATAACAGCACCTTGTTATGGCATAGTCGTCTAGGCCATATTAACAAGAAGCGCATTAAGCGGTTGCATGACCATGGACTGCTGGGATCATTCTCCTGTGAGAAGCTTGATACATGCAAAGCTTGTTTAATGGGCAAGATGACGAAGACTCCTTTTTCTAATAAAGGTGAAAGGGCTCCAGGTTTACTTGACCTTATTCACAGTGATGTGTGTGGGCCATTTAGTAAACATGCCAGAGGTGGGTATTCATACTTCATTACTTTTACTGATGATTTCAGTAGATATGGTTATGTCTATTTAATGAGACATAAGAGTGAATCTTTTGACAAGTTCAAAGAATTCAAAAATGAAGTACAGAATCAGTTAGGCCGAAATATCAAGGCACTTTGATCAGATCGAGGTGGAGAATACTTGAGTCGTGAGTTTACTGACTATCTGAAAGAGTGTGGGATCATCTCACAGCTCACTCCGCCAGGAACACCGCAATGGAATGGTGTGTCCGAGAGGAGGAATCGAACCTTATTGGATATGATTCGTTCTATGATGAGTCAGGCTACTCTACCTTACTCCTTTTGGGGATTTGCACTGGAAACAGCTGCAAAGGTGCTAAACCGAGTGCCATCCAAGGCCGTTTCAAAGACACCATATGAGTTATGGTATGGGAAACAGCCAAACTTGACATTTATCAAAATCTGGGGTTGCGAGGCTTATGTCAAAAAGCTCGCCTCTAGAAAACTGGAAAGTAGATCTGATAAATGTATATTTGTCGGATACCCTAAAGAAACTAAGGGTTATTATTTCTACGATCCCAAAGAGAATAAAGTATTTGTTGCTCGAACGGCTATTTTTCTTGAGAAGGAATTTCTTCTGCAAGAGGCCAGTGGGAGAGAAATAAAGCTGGATGAAATTCCAGAAGAAGGACAAAGTAGTCAAGCACAGTTGGATGACCCTGAACCAATAGATCAGGTTAATATTCAACCTGAGGCTCAGATATCACGGGAACCGCGTAGATCAGGAAGGATTCGTCGTGAGCCTGAGCGCTATGACGGAGTCTACATCATTAATGATGAACCCCTCACTTATGCGGATGCGGTATGTGGACCAGAGTCAGCAAGATGGCTTGAAGCTATGCGAGCCGAGATGGACTCCATGTCAGATAACCAAGTCTGGGATTTGGTTGATCCGCCTCCGGGAGTAATCCCTATAGGCTGTAAGTGGATCTTCAGAAAGAAGAAAGACATGGATGGTAACGTAGTTACCTATAAGGGCAGGCTAGTTGCGAAAGGTTTCAAACAAATCTACGGGATAAATTATGATGAAACTTTCTCTCCTGTAGCCATGTTCAAGTCCATTCGAATTATTCTCGCGATAGCAGCATATTTTGATTATGAGATCTGGCAAATGGATGTGAAAACCGCTTTCCTTAACGGAAAATTAGAAGAGGATGTGTACATGACACAACCTGAAGGTTTCATTAACCCATCAGAACGTCATAAAATATGCAAATTAAGGAAGTCCATTTATGGACTAAAACAAGCATCGAGAAGCTGGAATATTCGTTTTGATGAATCAGTTTCTGAATTTGGTTTTGTCAAAAATGAAGATGACCCGTGTGTATATAAAAGGTTTAGTGGGAGCGTGATTACTTTCCTAGTCCTCTACGTCGATGATATTTTAATCATTGGAAACGATATTCCTGAACTGCATGCAGTCAAAGCATGGTTAAGAAAATGTTTCCAGATGAAAGATTTAGGAGAAGCGACCTATATACTAGGTGTGGAGATCTTTAGAGATAGATCTAATAGGCTTCTCGGGCTATGCCAGAGTACTTACATCGATAAGGTCCTGGAGAGATTCCATTTAGAAAATTCTAAAAGAGGATATCTTCCAGTCAGACATGGTCTGAATCTTTCAAAAAGCCAGTGTCCTCAAACACAGTCTGAGAAAGATGAGATGGACAATACGCCTTATGCTTCAGCTATTGGGTCTATCATGTATGCGATGTTGTGTACTCGCCCAGACGTCGCTTACGGGTTAAGCGTAACCAGTCGGTTCCAAGGTAATCCAGGGAAGGCACACTGGATTGCAGTCAAGAACATTTTAAAATATCTTCGGAGAACCAGAGATATGTTCTTGATTTATGGAGGTCAGGGAGAACTCAGTATTGAAGGATATACTGATGCTTCGTTCCAATCTGACCAAGACGATTTTCGATCGCAATCAGGCTATGTTTTTAGCTTGAATGGAGGAGCAGTGGTGTGGAAGAGTTTCAAACAATCAATTGTTGCTGATTCCACAACAGAAGCCGAGTATGTTGCAGCCTCAGAAGCATCAAAGGAGGCAGTATGGATTCGTAAGTTCATTCAGGAACTTGGTGTTGTTCCTTCAAGTGCAGATCCATTGGTTATCTTCTGTGATAACACTGGAGCGATTGCACAAGCGAAGGAACCACGGTCACACCAGAAGTCCAAGCACATACAAAGAAGGTTTCACTTGATCCGTGAAATCATTGATCAAGGAGACATCAAGATCTGCAAGATTCATACAGATGACAATCTAGCTGACCCGCTTACAAAGCCTCTGGCGCAGCAGAAGCATGAGAAGCACTGTAATAATATGGGTTTGAGATTTCTCAACCATTAGTTTAAGTGCAAGTGGGAGATTGTTAGGGTATGCCCTTAAGGCTAATGTTTGAGGCCTTGGGTTATTTTCAGTATCATGTATAAACTATATATATATGTTTTTATAAAGGCAATTGTTGTTATTCAGATTGTTACATTATCTGCTGTTGTATGTATACTTCTGAGTAATGTCTCAATGATGTTCAGCTTAGCTGACATTCAGTGTTGTCCTTAGTCGAGATATCTCGGTGAACATGAGACAGCCTTGATATGATTGAGACTAATATGTGTTCTAAACTTATAGGATGCTTCGGGCATAGAATAAGATTTAGACACATAGGTGCATTGGATGTACTGGACTGACCCTACTTAGGATATTCAATTGTTTGTCACAATGTGAATAATCCTTGTATGCAAGCAAGTGGTATATTCCCTCTGACTTGAGATCACTTGTGTTTCTAAGTGATGATTGGCATTATCTTGAGGTAGTTCAATATCATTTGAAAGATAATGGTTAAGGATTATCTTGGATAGTGGGCATGAGTCATGTTAGGGCACTTGTGATAGATATAGGATTGCCTCTCCTAGTTGGAGTGTGATGTTCTAAAGGGCCCCCTGGATGAAATGGTTGAGAATGTGTATGGCCATACCCAGACGACTATGTTCGTCTGATCTAACCATTTTCATCATGTTGGAATCGCAGGCTTGACATGCTTGTCCAATGGGAACATCTAGTGGCAAAGGGAAACATGTATGCCAAGTGAATTAGATTCACACTTGTGCTGTGGTTTGGGAGTAGTCTTGGAAGACTCTTTCCTTCATAACGGGAGACAGTGATGTGTTGCTAGATACCCCTCTCTGATCGTGATAACGTAAGTTATCGTTACCGACATTGAAGGAAACCCTTAGGGTCGCACAATTTGATGATATAGCTTACTTATGTCAGATCGTGTGAACTGGAGGAATTTAAGCTCTGATTGGAAGTGAGATCTAGTCTAATCATGTTTAATTGATTAGGGCATATGATCGGTAAGCTTCGATCGGGAGGATTGATGCTTGATCGTAAAGATCAGGGGTTCAATGAGATGTGTGGTTAGATCTTGAGCCATATGGTTCAAAGAGATCATAACCAGGGCTGGTTCGACTTGATGCTTGAACCAATTCGAAATTGGACCGGTTCATTAGTGAACGCATGGTTCAATTAAGAGGGAAGTTTTCGATGGGTTGAATGGGAGTTAAGGAGGGAGTTACATGTTTGGTTCTTACCATATGTGGTAACCGAACATTCCTTCTTGGTCTCTCTCTCTCTCTCACGGTTTCAAGAAGAGCTCTCGTTTTTCTTCCTCTTTTCGGCTCTCTCTCGTGCGGATCTTTTTCACGCAAGGGAAGAACTTCGACCAGCCAAGAGTGCACATCTTCCTCTCCAAGACACGATTAAAGACTCCTTGGTGTCTTTGCTAGCACAAGGAACACAAGGAAGGAAGTCGACATCATCTTGTGTGTGACATCTTTGGAGAAGAGGCACTCGCCCCTTTTATCTTCCAAGCCGCCTCTTACATCATGGCAATGGTAATACTCTAACTTGTTCTATACAAGTTTTATAAGGTTGATCATGTGCTCAATCCATGCGATTCTATGATGACCTAGTATTTCCGCTACAACAAGTTTTTGAATGATGCTTGTGACCAAGGTTTCCCAACATTTAGTTAGGTTAACTGTCACAAGAGTAGGGAGTTAACTTCATTAAATACCGTATTACACTCCGAGAGGAGGTGATATGTACATTAGGAAAAGTTCCTTTCATGATAGATATTTTCTATTGATTAAGTTATCTTTATAAGATTTATAATAGTTAGTGTGGTGAAACTCAGAAATCCCGATTCTCTTAGAACTTGAATCCTCTAAAAAGCTGCTTTTGAATTGTTCGTGCTTAGAAGTTTATCATAACCGCTCATTTGTTTTGCTTGGATTTTAACAAGTCAAAAAGTCAGTACTTAACTACGTAATCCTCGTTGGGAACGATATCTTTTTATTACTTCTATAATTCTGTGCACTTGCGGAAAGCTATCAAGAATCAAGGAGGCGATCCACCATGGAAGGATTGCTGCATGAAGAGTTAGAATTCCAAAGGTTATAGTAAAAATTATGAAAGCTCTGAGAGATCAAACTTGGGTCAAAGGTCACAAGACCAGTATTGAGGCTAAGCGCGATGAAAGAGTTTAGAATTGCAGTCCCCCGCTTTAATCCACTTGGATTTAGCTAAAGTCCACCACTTAAGATTAATTTGCCGAGTAACAGCTTTAGACCTATTAATAAGCGAGGAAAGCTCAAGGTGCTCCTCATGTGCAAGAGGCATGCAAGCTTCCCTAGCTTGAAGAGCAGAGATTTGAGCATTGGTGTTGGCAAGAGCATCCTCAAGCTTGCCAATTTGTGACTATTCCAAAAGACAAGATCTTGGCGAATGAACTTTAGCCGGCGAACAAAATCAAGGTCATGGGGTCCTCAAAGGAAGAATGGGACCAAATATTAGAGACAATGGAGTGAGCCTCCTCATAATCATTCCAAAAAGATTGATATCTGAAGAGCTTAGAGTGAGATTTAATAGAGTTCCTAAGCTGAATGCAAAGGGGGGCGTGATCGGAAACACCTCTAACAAGATGCCTAATCGACGAGAACCCAAACATTTCAAGCCAGGTAGGCGAGGCAAAAGCACGATCGATACGAGAGAGAATTTTGGCATGACCAGATCTATTATTTGACCAAGTACAAGGATTGCCCAAGAAGCCCAAATCAACAAGGCCATTGGAATAAATGAAGGTCCTAAAGGAGGAAATAGAGTGAATAGATAGAATTTTATTCATGAGCTCAACTAAAATTTCTCACTTTACATAGTGTTCTATGGCATTTCAAGAAAGAAGAAACAAGTTAATGATTAGCTAAATTGGTTGGAAAAAATTGAATTTATAAAACAAAAGCTTATTTGGTTTTAATCAGTTTGAACCGAACCGAACCGACCTATTCAGTTCGGTTCTTATTCGGTTTAATCGAAATTCAGTTCGAATTCGGGTTCTTACCATTGAAATCAAATCAATTCGGTTTGAACAGAATCAGTTCGGTTTGGTTTGGTTCAAACAGAATAGACAGCCCTAATGACAGTTGTGGTATGTGTAGGTGTGTAGGTGAGGATGACGCGCAACTGTGGGTTTTGATCCTCATTGCTTTGTCTGCATGTTTAATTTAATCATTTACATATACAATTATATGTATTAAAATTAACATATTAATAAATAGTAATTAATATAATATAAAAAAATTAATAAATTAAATATTTAAATTTTATAAGAAATAAATATTTTAAAATTTTAAAAATAATTTTATTTAATTTTAAGATATATATATATATATATATATATATATATATATATATATATATATATATATATAATTTAAACTTTAATATTTTCTTGCTAATTAATATTTATATATTATAATTTAATTAATAAATATGTTTATTAATTAAAAATATATTAATTATTTAGATTAGATCAAATAAATAATATAATAAATTCTATAAAAGGATAATCTTCGTAATCAAATCGGATAATATTATATAAATTAATTATAGATTTATATTAAAAATATATTATTAATTTTTATATATTCTATAATTTAAAAGATATAAATTTTTATAACATAAAATAATATTAATAGCAATAGTAGGATTGTGAGGCCCCGGCCTGGTATCGGGTCAACTCCAGTCAAAATCTGCACCACGTCAACACCTCTTATTTGATTCTTCGTCATCATCGTAGCGCCGCCGCGCTCTCGCTCCATCCGCTCGCCCGCAAGCTGCGCGACCACTGCGCCGGACTGGAGGGCCTCCGGCAGGGAAGGGCCACCTGCCCTTCCCCTCAACCTCATCGGCGTCCACCTGACGCCGGCCTCCGATGAAGCTCCGCCACCCTGCTCCTCGACTCCGTCCGCCCTCATCTGCCGCCGGAACTCTCCATCGGTGGAGCCGCCGCCAGAGGGGGAGGAGGGAGAGGTGGACCGCCGTCCGCCGGGCGCCTCCTCACTGCCCGCCCAAGCGCCTCCACTCCAAGGGCTCTCCGAGGGTGGGGAGGGGAAGAGGAGGAGCTCTGCTCCTCGTCGCCTCCTTTTGTGGACGTCCGCTCGTAGCACGTCAACAGCCGCCTGCCGCTGATGGGACGCCGCCCATGCCGTAGCCGCTCACCGACTTCGTCCTTCCCATCAGCTCCACCTGCCGCTGTCGCGTCTCGTCACGTCGCGTCCGTCTTCTCCTGCGCCTCCGCGCGCTTTCCATCATGGGGTGGAGCCGGGTTGCTGCACCCGCGGGCGCCCGCATCCGCTTGGCCCGAGACCTGCTGGTCCACGGGCATCACAAGTGTCAGGCCTGGGTCAGGCCGGTTCGGCCCAAGCCCAATGCCAAGCCCGAGCCCACACGAGGAATCGAGCGCAACGCTCGATTTGGCGAATGCCGCGAACGGCTTGCGCGGAACACGTTCGACGAACGCAGCAGCGAGCTATTCGGCGACTGCTCCAGCTGGCGCCGAAGATGCGGACGCAGGCGACGAATCTTACATCCGCAGACGACGCGGAAGAATCGGGCGGAACGGCGACGGCGTCCGCGTGGCTGGCGAAGCAAAGATTTCGGACGCGGACGACAGAGTCGACGCTGGCGGAAGGTGTGGAGCGACGTGGTCTTCCCCGCAAGCTTCGGATGGCGTCGACGACTTCGACGGATTTGGCGGCGTCCCCGCGAGACGCGGACGCGCGAGAGATTAGGGCGGCGGACGTCCTAAGAGGAGAAGGGAAGCGGCGGTTTCCCCTTTAAGAGGCAGATCAGATCGAGGAAAGGCAGATCCGCCATTACCGACCCACAACGAAGCTTGGTGAAGCTTCGACGAGAGTGAAACGAGCGACTGTAACCGGCTACGACCGGTGAGGGAGGGTTAGAGGGGTCGCCGACGAGGGTCGACGGCAAAGGAGAAGCTTTTGTGGGTTATCGACGGTGAATAAAACGTCTTTTACTCTCCACCTCCTCTCCCCTGTTTCCGAGTGTTCCTCTGTTTCCACGTCTTCCCGGCGGGTTTTCCGTCGTTACCGGCGACGACGACACTCGACGGCTCCACAGCGGCAGGCGACCGTTGGGACGTCGACAGAAGGCTTCGGCGAGTCGCGAGCGCAGGCGGCGCTCTGCTTCGGACGAACGAAGAGGACGACTGTTTCGAACGCGTTGAGGCGTTCGAAACGAGGCGGCGACCGGGTCAAAATCGGGAAAACGAAACGAAATCGAAAACCCGATTTCGGCTGACGTAGGCAAACGTCAGCGAGACGAAATCGAACTTCGGCGCGCGGCGGAGACAAATTAGCGAGTGACGTCGGCCTGACGTCATTCACCCGATTAACTCGAGCGGCGGCGATAATTTTGACCGGAGGGTCAAAATTGATTTGGAGGTAATTTTGATTTAGGGTTTGATCTCGGATTTCCTAAATTAGGGTTAGGGTTTTCTCCGTGCGAATTGTATTTTGGGGATAAAAATTAATCGGGATAATTAGGGTTTCTAATTTCGAGTCGGAAACCCTAGCGCGATCACGTTCTGGTATTCCGCTGGACGGTCCTAAGATAGCGTTTAAGGGCTATTTTTAGGCCTATCCGACCGGGGCGTGACAACAAGGATGCTCTACCAAATATTATTAAAAAAATAGTAAGTTAGCATACGCTACACTAACAACACAAGCTGTACGAAACACATCGTAGAATGATGACAACAATTTATAGACAAGCTAAGATGGAGTGACGCAATGGAAGCTTTAATCACGTATCTTCCGTTTGCAAGGTATATCCAGGTATATAACTCAACTCTTTTTTAGGGTTTAAGTATAAATTGGCTTCCCCGTCGTGGCGTCCATCGGAGTACCCTACCACAGTATTCCTAGCGTCATCCGGTTTGCTAAAACCCTAAGCCCTCTTTCTTTTGTCTATGTTTTTAGGGTGGCTCAAGTCCCATGAATCTCTCCCGGGCGATCGTGGGCAGAGTGCTATCCTCCTATTCCCATGCTTCCAGTAAATGGCTACCCGTCCGCCAATCCCCTTTTTCCATCCTCCATCTCGCCTCGCTTTCCTCTGACGCAGCCACGCCGGCTAGGCGCACCTACAGAAGATCCGCCAAGACCAAACCAACGGATGACCCTCCAGAGCTTTCGCCTTCGCCCGCCGCCATCGACCCTGCTTCCGACGCCAGGGCGGAGCAGGAGAGGTTGGATCTGCCGCGCCCGTCCGAGATACCCTTCCAGTCCAAGGTCGCCAACCAAGTACACCTCATTGGGTCCGTAGGCTTGCCGGTTCAGCTGCAGACGTTACCTAATGGATCGTATGCTGCCGTGTCGATCCTTGCCCAGGAGAAGACCGCGGACTTTCCTAACTTCTGGTACGCTTTCCTAACTTCTGCCGTGTCGATCCTTAACCGTCTATTTTGACTTTTGCTGATGCTTGGAGTGGCTCGTGGTGGCTCTTATCATTCTCTTAATCTCCCATGAAAAAAATTCCTTCATCAATTGCCACTATGAACGAGGTTATTATTATTATTATTATTACACATAGTCAATAAGCTAGCTTCACTTTATGCCTAGCCAATAGTGTCGTGAGGTTCTATCTTATAAGGCTAGATATTCCAATTGCAAGGATATTACGGCATGACTGAATACTTGAGGTTAGTAAATCTCTTCCATTCACATTTCCATTTTGCTATCTAGGGATCTTAAGATTAAAGAAAGCAAAGTTTGAAGTATCTAGGGGTGAGCATTCGGTATTAACCGATACCGAATTTACCGAATTAAAATTACCGAAATTTTTTATACCAAATTTTCAGAAACCGAACCGAATTACTAAAATACCGATTTACTACCGAACCGAATTTACCGAAAAATTTTTAGTAAATTACCGAAAATATAATATAAATTATACAATATATAATAACATAATTGTTTTAGCTTAGACAACAATAACACATCAATTAACAATAACAGAGTATTAGAGATTGAAAAAATATATAAATTAAGTACTATTATATCTAAGTCAATATCTATTCTTTATCCCTAGGTTTGGGTCAAATTTGGGTCAAGTTTGGGTCAAGTTTGGGTCAAGTTCTACAAAATGAAAAGGCAGTTCAACGATATCATCAATTAACAATAACAATGAATTAGATATTAAAAAAATGTATAAATTAAGTACTATTATATCTAAGTCAATATCCATTCTTTATCCCTAGGTTTGAGACAAATTTGGGTCAAGTTTGGGTTAAGTTCTACGAAATGAGAATGAGTTCAACGATATCATCAATTAATAATAACAGAGAATTAGAGATTGAAAATAATATATAAATTAAGTACTATTATATCCAAGTCAATGTCCATTCATTATCCCTAAGTTTGGTCAAGTTGGGTCAAGTTTGGGTCAAGTTCTACGAAATATATAACAATTGCTATATATTTCGTAGAACTTGACCTAAACTTGATGTAAATATATATATATAAATTAAGTACTATTATATCCAAGTCAATGTCTATTCATTATCCCTAGGTTTGGGTCAAGTTGGGTCAGATTGGGTTAAGTTCTACGAAATGAGAAGGCAGTTCAACGATATCATCAATTAACAATAACAATGAATTAGAGATTGAAAAAATGTATAAATTAAGTACTATTATATTAAGTCAATATCCATTCTTTATCCCTAGGTTTGGGTCAAGTTTGGGTCAAGTTCTACGAAATGAGTTCAACGATATCATCAATTAATAATAACAGAGAATTAGAGATTGAAAATAATGTATAAATTAAGTACTATTATATCCAAGTCAATGTCCATTCATTATCCCTAAGTTTGAGTCAAGTTTGGGTCAAGTTCTACAAAATATATAGCAAGTTCGACAATAATTATTGTCGAACTTGCTATATATATCGTCGAATTTGGTTTCGTTTGAACCAGTTCGACGATATATATAGCAAGTTCGAATTTGCTATATATTTCGTAGATCTCTCTCAACAACAACAACGGAGGAGGAGGAAAAGAGAGAGATATCTCTCTCAACAACAACAACGGAGGAGGAGGAAAAGAGAGAGATAATGTCCATTCATTATCCGTTTGGGTCAAGTTGGGTCAAGTTTGGGTTAAGTTCTACGAAATGAGAAGACAGTTCAACGATATCATCAATTAATAATAACAATGAATTAAAGATTGAAAAAATATATAAATTAAGTACTATTATATCTAAGTCAATATCCATTTTTTATCCTTAGGTTTGAGTTAAATTTGGATCAAGTTTGGGTCAAGTTCTACGAAATGAGAATGAGTTCAACGATATCATCAATTAATAATAACAAAGAATTGGAGATTGAAAATAATGTATAATAAATTAAGTACTATTATATCCAAGTCAATGTCCATTCATTATCCCTAAGTTTGGTTCAAGTTGGGTCAAGTTTTACGAAATATATAGCAAGTTCGACAATAATTTGGGTCAAGTTGAGTCAAATTTGGGTCAAGCAAATATGTAATCTCCTGAAACAATTCTGTTCCAATTTATTCACATTACTATGATAATATTAATGTGGTATCAATTAGAATTTAAACTCTAACATCACATATTCACAATGAGAACCGAGTCATGTAAAGGAATGCTTTGAACTTAGAATGTATTCACTAAATTTATTAGATTTAGCTCCGTAGATTCAAATCCAATGCTCACCTAGCCACGCTTTAACTCACGCACCACTCACGCCTATGGCCCACTATTAAATATCAAATTATAATTAATATAATTTATCGGTAAATCGGTTTTTTACCGAACCGATTTTTAAAAACCGAACCGAAAACCGAAAACCGATATTCACTAAATCATTTACCGTTACCGAAACCGAAATATTTTTAACCGAACCGTTTTTACCGAATTTTTTGGTAATCGGTAAAAACCGATTTTACCGACCCGAATGCTCACCCCTAGAAGTATCTGATCAGTTTTACTGGTTGGCGACCGTACCGGTGGTATGGTACCAAAAGTTTTTATATATATTATATATATACTTAATATTATTTATATAACTGGTATGGACCAATTCATACCGCTTGCACTGACTGATACCTTAAAACCTTAAAGAAAATCGCAAGTGATTTAATGTAGGTAACTAATTTTTTTGCTATTTTCCATTGAAACTGGTGCAATATAGAAGAACCTCAACTACTCAAAACTTACCTTGATCTGGTATGTTCTAAAATTTCACATGTTCGTGGTATAGCGCTTTTTGCTACAAAAATGATAGAAACCAAACTTGTCATTTCAAGAGACCATATCTTATAAACAATCGGCAAGCAACAAAGGGTGAAGATGGCTACTTTAAGTATATGAATGCAGAATAGAAGATTAAACTAGAGAGCTTATAGTTGTCGAGTAGTTGAACCTGAGACTTCCAAAGTTCACTATTCATCCACATTCTCATCCAATCTTTAGGCACCTTATTTTTGAGACTGCCTATTTGCTTACTAATCTTCAACAAGTCAAGACCAAATCACTTGCAACAATGCTTGTTTTGGTGAGATTGTTGTGAAAAAAGAAGCTAGAAAAGAAAATGCATTTTATGAAATGAAATTATAAGAAAAAAAAAGTTTAAGAAAAGGATTAAGAGGTCTTTGTGTTTTTCATAAGACAAATTTGACTCTTGTTTGTGTTTTGCATATGAATGACCCAAGATACAATTGAGATCGTTTCATGGTTGATGACAATTGTGGGAAGCTCGCCTGTTTCAATGTTATGTAGCAAAACAGGAAAAGAGGAGAGCTTCACCACTCAACTCGAGAGAATGAGAGAGCGCCAACACAGAGAGAGATGGGGTGTTGGTCTAATGCTCAATTAGTGAGGTGGGGGGAGTGAACCTCTCTCTATCTATGTGTTGGGGGGGGGGACCCTCTAATCACACCCACTAATTATTTTAAACTAAAAATAAAAATTAATAAAAAATTAATTCAAAAATAATGGTCATATCCTTCACAAAGAAAATAAAAACTAATTAATTGTGTGAAAATAAAAAAATAGAAAGTAAATTGAAGTTGGATCTGCAGTTGCATTCGAATGCAAGCCCATGCCATGCTTGTGCCCATGCTTGGCTTAGCTTAGTGCACACGTGTATTGGGTTTGAGTTGAATTAAGATTATATTTAAATAAATTGAGTGCCTTTAAATAAACCCCAATGGGCTTGGGTCTTCCCAATTGATATAAATAATGCTTTACCATTCTGCTTTATTCATATAAGACTTAAAAATGGGAATTTTTGTGTTTCCCTCTAAGAAATGCGAACAAAGATCAAACATCACACTCTATTTTATGATCCTTTATTTGTCATTCTCTCAATAAAAGAATGACTATGTACCTTATTAGATGTTCTAATTAATGGCTAAAGACTCAACTTAATACCGTTAATAGTAACTTCATGAGACAATCCTCTTAACCTGAATTTAAATCAAAGTCATCTTGAATGGAAGCTCTTAAATGTTACAATAGTCACTTATCCTCATCATAGAGAGAAAGAGTGAGATGGAAGAAGATGTGAATATCAGCTTAAGCTCAAAGGGATCTCAAGAAGAGATAACAAAAAGGCTCTTTACTAAAAGTACTAGAACTTTTAGCATCTTGCTCTAAATCAATTGTCTGAAATATATTAATTGAGGGAGCTAAGATATTATATGTGTAGAATATTCTTTGAAATTTCATTAATAAAACAAAAGCTAATCAACTAAGGTTTGAAATTTTGATCCGAACTCGCCGCAATTTTTAATTTGTACGGGTTCAAGATGGGTCTGGTTTTATTGTAGCATTATGTTTATTGTAGCACAGTGTCAATTTTATTGTTCAAACTAGTTTTTCAAATCTTATAATCAATAAATGCATTATATACATAGGCTTAGGGTATCTACATGGTCTCCACCAAGGTTTAAAATATCAGTGGGTAAACTAGTCCTTAACCGGACCGGCACATATTAGCATATTGGTCTAACCAACAAACAAAATGGTTAGTTCCTCTCAATTTGTCTTAGTCCATTAGGGCTTGTTTTTCTCCTTTATATAGGTATTTCCCTCCGTTTTGATTACTTAATCCCTCTAAACTTGCAAAAAAAAAAAAACGAATTAAATTAAATTTTATGTGCTTAGGGTTGAAAATAAAGTAAAATTGGCCATATGAGTAAGGAATATCATAAGTTGTAACTTTGGATTAATTATAAAATTGAAATATCTTACCATAGCAACAAGGGCTTAGTGGCACGGCTTTTGTACCAGCCCTACCTCATTGGTTTGATCCCATGTCTTGGAAACCTTAGAAAAATTAGATTTAGTAATTATTTTGATATATTTAATTAATATTATAAAGAAAGAACTTATACATCAAAATGTTACATCATACTGTGCATTTTATACCTTTTGGCTTGATTTTGAACTAGCTTTGCAACTGCAGTTCCACTTAGCATATCCTTAGAACTTGAAAAATAAATAAACAACATCTAGTTGAGTCATGCAATAGATTTTATTGACAAGATCATGAGTGCCTTATATATGACCAACACGAGGACACAAAGATATGATCCTTGAAAACCTTTAGATGGAGGAAGCTTTTTGTCATGCCCTTATTTGATCTTCAACCAAAAATTTGGCTGAAAGCCTATATGCGAGGTGTAATATTTTACTTGCTACACAATCTTGACTAACAAAACTAAATAATATAGGTCAAAGAAAACATCAACATGAATATCAAACATACAACCAACAGTTAGCTAACTTTGTAACTAAAGCAAAATCTGATTGATCAAATATGAAACAAAAAATCAATCCAATTGATCAAATACCAAAATTAGTGTTTAGCAACCCATTTCCCATTTAAGTTACATAAGGCCACCCAACACAAAGCTATCTCATCGTCTTCCAAACAATAGTATGGTGATCTTTGGAGGCAAAACAAAGGAGTTAATGCAACGCTAAGTAGGAATCATAAATCAACATGATGACAACAAATCAAGTACCACAACTATATGGATGTATCACGAAATATCAAAATAGAATATCATATGAAAATATACATATGTTGTGAAATCATCAAGATATGACCATAAACTCTTATTATGGGTTGCACCCTAAGGGAGTGTTTCCATTGCTAGCCTATTGCTCACGCACAACTTGGTGATGTTATGTTCAACACTTGGTGACCCAATCCTAAGCTAGCATTACTATAATATGATGTTAGCTAGCATCTATAGCCCCAACCGAAGCTTGATGGCCCAAGATAAGCTAGTCTTATAATACAATGGTTACGGCCAATATTTTAAATCGCTATACCGCCTGGTATGGGTGGAACATACCGGTCCGAGCATGGACTAGTACTAGTACATAGTTGGTACCAGTTATTTATATATAAATATAAATATAATTATATATGTATATATTGGTATCTATCGGGTACCATTGGTGCCGTGTGGTGGTGCCACTGGTACAGTACGCCACTGGTACAGTACATACACTAGTTCGGACCTATACTTTAAATCTTGGTTACAACATTTCATTTCAGGTCATAACACATGCTATTCTCATTTTGAAAGGAAAGATAATACATACATTATACAAAAGAATTCAACATTTCAAATATCAACAACAAATAGGTATAGTTCAGCAAATGCATTACTAATCATGTCACTTAAAACATAAACATTCCTTCGTATGCTTTAATAGTGATTTATGCAAGGAATCAAAAGAAACAGATATAATATCAAATAGCAGAACAATAAGGACATCATGGTATCATGGTTTACTCTAACCAGTCACAGATGACCATGCATATCACTAGCAACTGAGGAATAAGAGAAGATTCCTACTTCAATGGTTACATCTTATCATGAGGTTTTTAGGTTTTATCTATCACAGAGACATCTTGTACTGACTACTGAGTCTCATTTCCTTCTATCCTTCTAAGCTACAAACAAAAAAACTATTATGACTTGGCTAATTAATTGCTCGTAATCTCAAAAGTCTTCCTTCATACAAGTATAGATATATACGAAATAAAAAAAATATACAGATGTGCATATACTATGCACCAAAATTTATTCTATAAGGTTACTTATTGCTGACCTAATAACAATAGACAAACTTAAGTTTAACTACAATTATCCTTCTTGTTCCCTTCTTCAAACATTGACAGAGAAAGGTAAGGTTGCACTGCATAATCACAATGCAGGACTTATTCTACTCTCTTGACATATATTTCATCTGTAACTACAGTAGTATATTTATATAAGCACTCACACAATTTATCAAAACATGACCTGGATGGAAACACACCTTACTGCAAAGAGGTCCAAGTAAGATGGGTGTGTTACTTATTCGCTAGGGTCCAATAAGGATGAAACAAAAACAAAAGAACACAACCCTATTTCACTCACACCGACAAAAAAAAATACCAATATAAACTTGAAGAAGGCAATAAGTGTTTATCAATAAGATAAACCTATGTATAGTGAGAAGATAAGAGAAATGCCACTTCAAATGGAATTGATAGAGAACAAAGGTTTGAAACAAGTTCTGAAGTATAAAGAAACCTTATTCAACTAACCCTTTGCTGAGAAAGAAAACTGCTATAACCTGCACACCTATGTCTTGGAATCAACTCAATTCAATGGGCAAGAAGAAATGAGACGTGGTCACATTTCAACAAGTGAGGAAATGAGAATGATGAAAGCCTTAGATGCAAGAAGAACAACTTGAGAGAATTTTCTCGACCAAACTACCAAAAAAAAGAAAATGCATTAAGGGGAAGACGAAGACTTATTTTCTCTTGAAGGCAATGAAAGAGAACGAGAGCAAGATCAATAGATCTCCCCAATGCTTCGAATGAGAGGAAGAAAGGAATCTACAATTGATGGTTGACCAAGGAAGATGGGGCCACCACCTCTAGATGCGAAATAGAGATTGTTGACACTGGTTTTATCTGCCAATGGTTGGTCATTTCTTTTAGAGAAGCTATAGGAATTATGATTGAGCAATATAAAATCACAAAGGAAGCAACAGCTTGCAGAAACGTCTAGAAATGTATTTTTTTTTTTGCATGTTACACCACTAATTTCCCATATTTTCTGTCCAATCAGTTGAATTTACACATCATTCCTTGAAAATAGGAAAAAAAAAGTTATATTAGCTTTCGTGCTTCAAATGCTCAATACATATTCAAAGAGGACTAATGATCCTTTTAGCATTATGTTGAACAATTAAACCTACAAAACAAAGTATGACATCAGTTGATAAGTAGGAGTGCAAATATGTGCGGAGATGGAAGCCAAAATGTTGTTTTTTATGACTAAGGTGACATTCAAGGCTTCTTTGGAATTGGGCCTGGGTAGACTAATTGATGAATTGAGTGATACTTGCACCCAAAGAATAAAAAATGTATTTGGACCACTTGGTACAGTCCGACTTTATACTGTAAAAGGTTGGAACTATATGTACTTTATATATTTTTTAATAATATCGATTGAATTTATGTGGTATGGAGTGGCACATATTAGTACATGTTGGTTCGACAGTGGATGGTATATCAATACAAATTGATATATAAGTTATGTTTGGCCATGCGACATGTGTTGCATTGAGGTTGTGCTGTTGGTCACAGTAGTATGCATCCCTTTACAGGTTCAATGATAGTCTCATTGGATTTGTGTGACAAAGCTGAACGAGTGGCTGCTTGTCATTTTTCTGCAGTGCCCCACTAGCATTTTGGCGAGGATAGCCACCCTACGAACATTTGGCTCTCATCCTTGCAGCGACCGCACTCCCCTCCCCCATTGGGGTGGGATGATTATAGTTTTATTATATATTAATATAATATATCAATATCATATTAATTAATATAGTTAATTAGATATATTGAAATTTAAATTAATTTTTGATTAGTAATTTAATATAATTAGTTTTTAAAAATAAAACTTATACCTTTACTTAATTATAAGAAATGTGTTGTAGATACTTACCATTGGCATGTTGGCATCTTCACCACCACTTTTAGAGATGTGCATTCAAATAGCATAACAAATGAACTGACTGAGGAGAGTGCAACAAATTTAGCAGAGATGGGATAGATTTCACAATTAGATTGCTCTTCGTTTGATAGAATCACAAAATTAGCTGAGATTCTATGCGTGAAATATGTATGACACTGGACTTCTATATCGTATTAATTTACAATTGTTATAATTTGAGAGAGAGTAATTACTCAAACTCAATTACTCCATTTAAGACTCGCAGAAGTGTCACTTTGATAGCAAATAGCAATAACACAACAAAGCACCAAAACAGTTTTAAGTCCTAGCAACAACAATGCAACTTTATTAAACAGACTCTTAAAACTCACCTGCACGAGGTGAGGAGTTGGATATTTCTTAGGTAATATCCAAATGATTCACTTTATTTGTATTTTTCACATGTGAATAGTGACATATAATATCACACCATGTTGTTGAAGAACTAAAAAAGGACCCAAAATCTAGTGTCCAAACTCCTTATGGGATTATTGACTATGGACTTGATGAAGCAAAGTGACAATTGTGGATCCAAAGAATACGAAGTCAATGAGTTGTGTGGGATATGAACTTGGCCAACTTGGACAAGCATAATCAATTTCTCATCTACTGCAACCATAAAGTGATCTTTCATCAGTCTGATGGGCAAATGTTTCCCACTATTATGATGCAATGAACATATTCCATTTGATGAAGGCGACGCCCACATGTTTTTGACCATAAGTGACACATTTCATTGATCTAGTAATAAAGAATAATGGTGATCTTTACCCAGCAAAGAAAATTGTTAAGATGGTGCAAAAGTTATTTACAACCATCCCTAGGTGCACTCTCTTAGTATACCTTCGTAAAATGGGAGATCTATGTCCTATGACAACTGGGTTTGTGGCACATCTCGTCTCCTTAAATCTTTCATTAGTAGTCTCAATTAAAGACTATATTTATGAGCCTAGAATGGTGTGGCTCAATATATACCTTGATGGATCAGAAGGCAATAGTGAAGATTATTCTTCTTAATAATTTTTGGGTACTATGTGATGTAGAGTGAAGGGGAGAATGGAGAAGAGAAATTCTTTCCTTTTTAGGGGGATTGGAAGAGAGATGAGATATCAAAATAATAATCAATTTGTTAATAAAAGTGATCTATTATAGTACTTAATAAACCTTTATATAGGCTTTAACAAAGATATTAACCACACTTAATCTAAACTTAATCAATCCCTAATTCTATAATTAATAATGACTATAATAATTAATAAGATTCTAAATAATTATAATTTACTAATATATTAATATATATTAATAAATTAGTATATTATTAAATATTAATTAATTCCATCATTCCTGTCTATAGTAGAGAACTTGACTTTGATAAGATAAGCTTGAGATTGACTTAAGATCATTAACGAACATTAGCTTTAATAGGATTGAGTTACGAGCAGTGTAGCTGTTATTGCTGCTTGGGCAATTTAAGTATTGTTTTGAATTAGGTACCAATGGATGTGGCTGCTATGATGTTGATGATGGCAACCAAGGTTTTCCATTAATCAAATCTACCTATTAAAATGCTTAATCAGCCTTTATATAGACTTTACCAAAACATAGTAACCACATATTAATCGAGATAGTTAACCCAACCATATAATTAATTAATATTTTAACTAATTATACTCAACTAATATATTAGTTTACTAGTTAAATAATTAATTCTATCTCATGAAAGATATAATAGTCACCCTGGAGCCTCTGTATGTCTATCTTATGCAATGTCGATATGAAAAAGAGCAATGATGTGAGTTGTTTATTATGCAATTCGTGAAGTCTAGTGGGAAATCATTGCTGCCTTGCAAAAGAAAATACCAATCTATCATAGATAGGAGAAGCAAATGAGGTAAGAAATTCACATACTTGGTAAGCTTTTTTTTCGCACTTGACTTAGTCCTTTGATTTTTAGTTAATTAATAGTTTTAACTTGCAATATATTTCCTAAATCCTACATGCCAATAATCAGTATAACTTGAGTACACAACAATACCTCCTCCAAGCATTTTGCAAGGTGTACTTTACATGGAGGCTCATCTTAAGCTACAACTATGGAAACTAGAGAACAAACTAGTAGGATGATATGCTCTTCAATAATAGTGTGACAATAAATTTGACATAAAATGACTTTAGGTATGTAGTTAACAATTATTATATCTATACCTTGTAAAGTTTTTAATTTATTATAGTTTGATTCTTATTTATTTAAAATTTGCACTGAACTCTTCATTGCAATTGGGATAAGAGCTCCAAGTTTTCACAATTGTTGTACGCATTTAGCACAAACAACATCATTGAGAGGTCGCTACTCTAAACTAACTAATTCACTAATTTTATTGGTTATACAGGTCTTGGGTTTGAAACTAAAGGGTTTAGCTGGTTCCATACTGCCTGAGACACTTTCTAGTTAGTTTTTCCATGTTTTGGGGTTGCATGGTATGAATACCGCACCAACGTAGGCCAAGATTGAGGTAGCAATTCTGACTGGATTTTAAAACTTCTCATCTAACGTTAGAGGTTTAAATAGTTGAGTTCTAAATTTGCAGGTTTATGCAATTTTTTTTGGATATTTTTATTGAATTGCAGTGATGTATGTGCTATCTATTGTTTTTTTCTATCATCACAACCCTAATCTCTTATTAATATTGGTGATTATGGATTAGCAAAGCATAGTGGATCTATCTCAATCGATGACCAAAGTTTCTTGATCTGTAGTCCACAACAAGGATCACAAAATCGGTCGGACCGAGTTGCTGGACCGTTATGTACAGGGTGGTATGCTGGTGGTACCGATTGTGATCCTTGGCTTCATCTTCTCCCCTCCCGCTTTCTCTTCTCCGCTTCTCGTGCTTCCGCTTTCGGTATCACGAGAAGCGGAGAAGAGAAAGCGGGAGGGGAGAAGATAAAGCCAAGGATCACAATCGGTACCACCAGCATAACCGATCCGATGATTGGTATCAGAATGTTGAGATCACAAAATCGATGATCACCGGATCGGTTTTAAGTTCCTTGGTCCATAGTAAGAAAAAATTGTTAGAAGAGATAAAGAAAGAAGAAAAGCAATCGTCAGGTCTCTTCCTAGGTTTGTCCGAGTTGGTACCCTCACAAAAAAGGTTTGGGTTTGAACTCTGACATAGGTTTCTGCCTTTCAAGCTAGCTTTTTTTTTTTTTTTTTTTTTTTTTTTTTTGTGTGAACAGTGAACAGTGGTGCTCTTAATTGTTAAAAAGCTTAAACCTTTTTTTTTTAATATTCATTGTGATCTTTGTGATTTCCTTAGTATCACTTTAAGTATGAGATATAAAAACTAACTAAAAGGTAAAAATACTTAAATCAGTGACTGTTTGAATTTTGAATTCCATTTTATTTACGCCCTCTCCTTTTTTTAGAAAAATTATTTAGTTGATGTTTAAAGGTAGCTATGATACTGATGATAGGCTAGATCAGTTTTCTAGTAAGATAATAAAGTAGCATACTACCTCCTGACTTCACTAGGTTGAGTGATGAAAGTTCAAAGATGAATAATGTTGGTGCTTGGCTGGATTTGTAGACTCATTTCAGGATGATGTATGAATCTAATCAATGTCGAATGCTTTAATTATGATTTATAATAGCAATCAATTTCCATTTGTTTACTGGATTTATTTTTGCGGTGTTATTTATTCTGTGTAGTCTTCACCATGTTTTTTACCCTTAGGATCCCAGTAATTTTTCAAGGTCATTTGGCACAAATTGCTGCTTGTCACTTGAAGGAAAATGATGTTATATATGTGACTGGGCAATTATGTGGAGATACAATATCTGATGCAGTTAAAAATGCCCGCACAAATATTCAGGTAAAAGTTTGTTCTTATAATGAATGTCTACATATATGCATACAAATGTATATTTAATGAATTGCGTTGACAGATACGCTATTCTTATATAATGATATTCTGATTGGTGCAACCTTCAAGTTGGTTACCTTTGTCCCCAATAATGAATTTACTATTATTGGTTAGGTGTAAAACATAAGGGCACATGAGTTTTGTATGTGGAGTATAAACCTTCTTCCTCATCTTTAGATGCCACTTTTGAATTGCTATTGGTGTCCTATATTAGAAGGTAAATAGGCTTTTCTTGTGTCTAAAGGAATTAACTAAGAAGCATAGCTTCGTTGTCAACAAATTCCCTAATAAGCTGAAGAGCAACTGCATTGAAGTCATGGATGCTCCTGGGAGTAGAATATGGTATTGAAGGCATTAAGAGACTCCTTAGAGTGGAAGCCAAAGGTGGATGTGGGGGGGGGGGGGGGGGGGGGGGGGGGTGTGGGGGGTGCAGCGTTGCAGCACAAGGGTAAGAGGGGGTTGTAGGTGTGCAACGTGTGGGGAAGAGTAATGAATGAATAGAGATGCTGAACAGGGGTAGTGAGCTGTAGAGTGCAAGGTATTGTTGACGAGTATGAAGAGAAAAATAGGTGACCATGGTGGTGAGATTACCTTCTTTGCTAAGATTGAGGCCAGGGTATTGGTTCCTGCTACGGCTACAACGAGGATGAGCAGCCCATGGGTAAGCCCAAGCATTTGGATTCTCTTCCAACCCTCTTTCTCCATAGGAATTTGAAGGAGAAAGAGAGGTGGGGGGAGATGTTGCTGTTGATTCTATCGGTAAGCTAGTGGATGGGTACTCTAGTGCCCTTATAGTGATTCTAGACAGTGTGGCTGTGGGCACGATGAGGTAGAGGAGGAAAGGGGTATGGAACTAGAAGAGGGCAATGCCATGAGTGGGGTAATGATCCACAGAGGAAGCTTAAACTCTAATATCAGTTGACGTCAGGTAAGTAGGTAGAGAAGAGATGTAGAAAGAGGAGATGGGCTTCGTAAACACTACAAAATCTTTTATGTTGACTTTAAGAAGCCATATTAGCCACATATACTACTCATTTTGCCCAATGCGTACAATCCCTGATTTATTAACCACTTGCCCACCAACACTAATTATTGTAGTTATAGTTCTTTCCACCCACCCACTCACATGTACTAAAAAGGGCTGTCTGTTCAGCGCCTATCCACCTTTTGGATGTAGGATAACAATAGTAAGTCAATTTATGATATTTTGAAGGTTTTCTACTTAGTCAATTGTGTTTCTTTTCGTACAAAACTCCATTAATAACTGAGAATATCATAATATGCAAGATGAAATAAAAAACTGTAGGCATAAATGGATTAAAGAATTGATCAACTAGAAAACCTTGCTTTATGGAGTGCATGGATGTCAATTTGTCCTCAACTTGGAGTTTGGTAAATGGGAATATATAGTTAAATATAATCTTAGTGTCATAATGGACAAATGAGGCTTACTAACTAGGGGATTTACATAAACTTATGAGGTTGGTCGTTCAGCACTTACTCACATATAGCTGATTTAAGTTTTAATTATTTTTTGCCTATGATTGCCAACTTCATCATGTGAACACAAAATGTTTTCTGTACATGGATCTTTTTGATGAATTATATAGGCAACAACCCCTTGAGTATGTTGCTTAGGGGGAGTTGCCGTGAAAAATGAAAAAAAAAGGCAATTTATGGACTCAACCAAGCCTTAGTGTATGTGTCTGCAAATTATCTTAGATTGTTATGTTGGTTGGGCTTCACTTTAGCAAGCATGATATACAACTCAAGCTTTGGTATTGTTGTTGTTGTTTATGGTGATAACATTTCATTAACAAGCAACAATATTTAAGGAATCAATGAAATACTTGCATACCTAATTTATTCTCAAATATCTTTGAAGACTGAAATATTTAGTAGAAATTAAAATTGGTTAAAAAGTGTGAAATATATCTCTTTCATAACATAAATATGCTTTGGATTTACTTGAGGAGATTGGTTAGTTGAAGTGTAAATCTATGATATTATGATACACTTAGCCTATGGTCATGATAACAAATGTAATACCTCCAATCAAATATGAAAAGATTATTCAAAGTGAATCCACACTCTATCTGTGTTCAGCATCTTTTGAGAAAACCCTTTACAGCTTAGAAATATTTCAGAACTCACATCATACGTTGTCAAGAGAATGAAAAAAACCAAAATAAGCAATCTGGGTGTGATACAAATTCCTTGGATTACCCAATCTCATTGAAAATCCCACGGAGTGGTACTAAGGGTAGCTATTCAAAGCATCTCCAAGAAAGGAACAGGACTTATGGTTTGAACTGGACAGGCCTAAATATACCTTAGTGGTACATGTCATTTCTTGCTTTGTGGGTATTGTTAATTAGTCTGATTGTTTGAAAGAGTAAAAAATAAAATGTGGTAGTTAGATCAAGCAAGGTTTAAAAAACCAGTCTGAGACATGGTGTCGGTATATATATATATATATATATATATATATATATATATATATATATATATATATATATAGTACCAGGACACGGTTGGATTGGATCGGTATATGCAGGTGGTATAGAACAAAATTTCAATCATTGAGATCAAGTTGCAAAGTAAAATATAGCTCTATGACTAATACTATTTGTGAGAAGACGTGACTCAAAATTTGATGCTATAGACCTTTACACAAGTTCAATGACCATGTTCTATGATAATTAGATTACTATTTATATTAATAGTTATCTTGTCTTTCTAAAAGAACAAAGCATATAGAAGTTCTTGTCATTTTGTTTGAAAAGCTGCATTTAATAGCCAATTTGTACTCTTTGCACGGAGTTATTGGTTTCAAATTTGTTGTGACTTCTATATTTGGTATCTTGTAATGAAAAATTTTTCCTCGGACTCATTGTTTATTACCTAGTTGTTTTTGGAGTAATGTCAGAAAAGGTGCATATATCTAACACAAGATGTAGGTTAATGACTTAATGTTGTGGGTGTTAGATCATAGTTCTCACTTGTGAAATTATTATTATATAAACTGGGTTGTTTCCTAGTCATGTATGCTTCTTGATTGCCCAATCAAATTCCATAAAGTAGCAGAAATCCTATACCTGCATATTTTTCTAGCTATTTCTTTAATTGTTCCTCCACTCTCTTGTAATTGTTTTGAACTCAACTCGTGTAGGGTCATTAATCTACCTTCTTGTTAGGTTCATGTATCAAGAACACTGCTTGTACACAGGGGAGAGTGCTAGAACATGGACATGGCTTGAGAAATAATGAATATATAAAATTAGGCTTTCCTAAGATTTTTAGCGCTTGTAATGATTGAATACCGAATCAAATTTAACAATAGGTCTCGTTTGCTCGTATTTTTGCCCTATACTATTTGCTACTCAATTATTCAGATGCGATTATGAAGTTAGCTAGATCTACCCATCTAGACTTCTATTTGTGCATAATTTCTACTTGTTGATGCACTGTCAAAGTTAGTACTGACACATTCTTCGTGATTCTTGTAGGTGCTAGCAAATAGCCTAAGTTTTGTGCAAACTAAGTATTCTGGTAATGTTTCATACTTTTTGTTAATCAATTATTTCCTTGTTTAAGTTGACTGTATGTTCATGTATTGTTTATGAGTTTCTTTTTCTTTTGCAAGACGCAATGTGTTAATATGTTAATATGCTAATCTAAGATTTTCCTTCGCTAATTCTTCCACTTTATTTCTTATTTGATTGTACATTCATGCTAGGCTTTGATTTATAATAGCTTTCTAGTACAAATTTACTGTTAAAATTAGTGTACGTGTAAGCAAATTTGTGTGTATTCCCTTCCCCATCCTCACCCACATACACCCACACACCAAATACCCATTTCTGTAGTTGTTTTTTAATTTAAGTGTGCGCACACAGATACATATATTCTCCAGAATTTGAAATCTTTTAAATTTACCTTTGTAGTTAATCTATAGCATCTGGCCATTGGTATAAATAGTTGGCATTGTTACTCTTGCAATAGATAACAATTTTTTGAATAAAATGCACCTGTCAATTAATGTCTTTTCTTACATCTTAAAATTATTATAAACCATTATTGACACATTAACTTGTGTGTATTCCCTTCCCCCACCCCCACCCACATACACACACACACACCAAATACTAATTTCTGTAGTTGTTTTTTTATTTAAGTGTGCGCACACATACATATATTCTTCAGAAGTTAAAATCTTTCAAATTTACGATTGTAGTTAATCTATATTATCTGGCCATTAGTATAAATAGTTGGCATTGTTACTCTTGCAATAGATAACAGTTTTATGAATAAAATGCTGTCAATTAATGTCTTTTCTTACATCTTAAAATTATTATAAACCATTATTGACACGTTAACTTGAGTTTCCCTGCTTCGGGTGCGTACTTCCTATTGCAGTATATGTAGTTTATTCATGATTTCAAGATTCAGTTTATACCAGGTGCAAATCTGTCCAACCACATCTATATGTGACAAGAGCCAATAATGCATCAACTGCAACAATTGATGACAAGTGGTGTTGGAGTGAGTCAACTCTAAGGTGCTAGCAGATCATGAGTTGACTTGCTACTTTGACAACCATATTCTTCATAATTATTATTTAGCAGTGAGCATGCTAGTCTGGAGAACATGATATTTAGCAAGCATGGGAGCACTGACAAGTGTAGGGCAAATCAGTTTGCACCATTGCTGTCGCCAAACTATTGATTGAACAAAGACGGGTGTGCAAAATTTCTAGAAATTTGAACTTGAAAACCAACCAAAAAATTAGGTGTTTATAGTGTAGGTCAAGATTTGGGTTTTCAACATCTTTAAATTTCAGGTTTGGATTAGATAGTAGGTTTTGTGTTAAAAATTCAAAAAGAATAAAGGATAAGTAAGTTTAATAGGACAAGAGTAAAGGACAAATATGATATAAAAAATCAATTGTACCTCCCTATATGGGTACACTACCTACCCATCTAACCTTGTATTGTTATAGGTAAAAGAGTCTATGTACATGTATTATATGTCAATCAATGATACGAAAACCGTTACGAACTACCCGGTATGGGCGGTTCGTACTGGTCCGTCCGGCCACCGGTCTCGGAACCGTGGTCAGAGCATGGTCGGAGCACGGACGGCAGCGGACGGCGGCAGAAGACACAACAGGCGGCGGATTGAAGCTTCCGCCAGGTGTAGAAGCTTCGATCGAAGCCCCTGCCGCCGTCGGCGGTAGAGGCTTCGATCGTCGCTCGCCTCCGCTTGCGCACGCCCGCCTTCGCTCTCCGCCTTCGCTGCCTCCTCTTACCGGTTCTGTCCGGTAAGCACGGTACCAGTACCGGTACCGTACCGATCCGGCGGCTCACCGGACCGAGTCGCCGGACCGGTTTTGAGAACCTTGATGTCAATACACCTATATTGGTGTGGACTGCAATTTAAAACCTTGAGAAGGATATCACAATACTATGCTTGATTTGTTGAAAAACAAACAACCTGTTACAAGTTTTTGTTATTGAACTACAATTATTTCTTTGCGAATGAAAAAGTTTTCTTCAGTATTTGTGCTGCATACCACATCTTTAAGATTGCTTCGTCTTTCTAAGAGCCATTTCTTCCCTGTCTTCTAGTTTCACCCACATTGCTAGTGGTTTTTGGTGTATAGAAAAAAAATCATTCTACAAGGTTTTAAGAAAGAAACAAAGATTCTTCTTAATAGGAGGAAGGTGTTTGCCCGGATCTTCAATACTAAATCAACCTTTGGCACGTTCTTAATATGGATTTCCATTTGTGTAAATACATATTAAAAATACCACAGGTACTCCGCCATATATTGAGTATCGGTGAGTATACTAAATCCTAGTGGTAAAGCCATGTACACAAGTAAATGTTGAACTATGCTGTTGAAATGATATGCATTCTTTCTTCTTAGTTAATCTGCCTGTTGCAGAGGTGAAAAGTAGCTCGACAACCTTGCAATTGTGGAACGATCTTCTTGCCAACCCTCATGATTGGTGGGATAAAAGATCTGAGGTGTGCCATTTCTGCATGCTGAATATTCACATTGTTTTCTTTCCAAAGAGTTCTCTTTGTTATTATAATGTAATTTTTGTCTAGGGCTCGCCAAAATGGGCAGCATTTAAACACAAGGTTAGCGGCCAATTGCTTCGGATGGATGAGTCGACTCCAGAATGGATTTTGTCGAGACTTGAAAGCTTGTCGTTTGGTGGGAAAAGTACTGATGAATACACACTAAATCCTAGTGGTAAAGCCATGTACACAAGTAAATGTTGAACTATGCTGTTGAAATTATATACGTTCTTAGTAAATCTGCCTGTTCAGAGATGAAAAGTGGTTCGACAACCTTGCAATTGTGGAACGATATTCTTGCCAACCCTCACGATTGGTGGGATAATAGATCTGAAGTCAGTCATTTTGCCATGCTGAATTGAATATTCACATATTATTTTCTTTCCACATAGTTTGCATTGTTATTATAATGTAATTTTTGTCTAGGGCTCTTCAAATCGGGCAGCTTTCAGGCACAAGGTTAGCGGCCAATTGCTTTGGCTAGATGAGTCAACTCCAGATTGGATTTTGTCCAGACTTAAAAGCATATCATTTGGTGGCAAAAATACTATCGAACCTTCTAGCTCTAAAAAATGGAAGCAAAGTAGGTTTTCTTCCAGATTCTGATCAACCACAGCTTTATCTTCTAAATCCTAATGCCTAGTCTGCCTTACAGGCAATTCGATGAAGATAAAGTCTTTCGAGAACTTATGGAGTGATCTTATTGCAAACCCACACAGTTGGCTTGATAATCGAACAGAAAAGCAGAATGGCTCGGTGTCTACCTCTTTCATATATTGGCTCATTTCGCATTTTGTTGAAGAAATTTTATCATATTCACTGTTGTCTTCATATGCAGAAAAATCCAAAAAGTCCAGATTTTGTACACAAGGAGACGCGTAAAGGATTATGGCTAAACACTGCACCAAGTTGGGTGCCAACGAAGCTGGATTCGGTCTTTCCACAAACTAGCAAAAACTATGAAAAATCTGACACCATACCCAGTAAACAGAAGAATAATGGTAAATATGAATCTGACAATAATTTCTAGTTTCATTTTCGAACAGAACTATCATGCTGTTTTTTCTCAGATACAGTATCAAAATGATTATTCAAATTATAGTAGTAAATTTGAGGTTGGGATATATTTTTATTAAATTCTGTTTTTAACACTCGCAATTGCTATGGCAGAAAGTTTGTGGAAAGATCTCGTGGAAAATCCCAAAGACTGGTGGGACAATAGGTCAAAAAAGGTGTAGCTCCATAAATTCAACTGATGCATTATCAAATTGTTCCATGTGTTTGATTTTACATAACTATCTTATTTTTCTCTGTACGTAGTTTAAACCGAAATCTCCTGATTTTAAGCGCAAGGACAGTGGTGAAGCTTTGTGGCTTGGTCGTACTACTCCTGATTGGGTTCTGGCAAAGCTACCTCCTGTGAAAAAGGAAAGGGTTGACGGGGGAAATGCGTCCTTGTCAGCTACGCTGCTTTCTTAAGGTATACATGTAACTTCTTTTTTTTACAGGGACAAATGATGATTTCTGATTTCTAACTCGCGGTTCGAATTGAGAAAAAAAAAGTCTTGGCAAAGCTTGTCACGCAGAAGACCACATTAATTGTCTCGAGCACCGTCTGATCGGTGGTTTTTCCTGGGGCAGTTTGAATAGAACCACAAAAGCTTAATGCAGAGCCCAAGATAAATTTGTTTGTTTTGATTTGATGGCCCAATCATATGGCTCGAGTCCTATGTAAAATTTTACCCTTCATATCAGTCTACTGAATGGTATTCAATTTGTGGATTTTCTGTTTTACACTTGATGCAGACGAACATCCAACCATCAGGACTTAAATTTATTGCATTTACCTAGATATCATGAGGTCAAATTGGATGATTTCAATCGAGTGCCTATCTCATCCGGATACCGCAAGACATTTGTTTCATAATCTCCCTTTTAGTTGCAATGCGTGTAGTTTGCTGATTAGTAGTCTTAGAGTTTAGTTTGCAATGCATGAAGCTACCGCCCGACCAATCTATTCATACCTTGTATTAGCTGATATAAGGTCAGTTCAATTGTCATTAACTAAAGTATCTACGAAGTGTCGTTTAACAAGATTCTACCTGTGAATCAACAAAATTGAGCTAGTCCAAGTGAAAGTCCTATATTAGTAAGATTGGCTTATGAACATTTTGGTAGTGAAGCAAATTCGTGTGTGAAAAAAATAAATATTTTGATTATTTATTATGTTTTTTAAATAACTTAGTAATTTAGGTAGAATAGAGAAATACTTGCTGAGCAAATAATGTTTTAGCCATTTTTGGAAAGATCCGTTAGATAAATAATTTAAGAAATCTAATAAAAAAAATTAAGTTAGGTAAACTAATAGTTTTTCTATTAATAAAAATTATCTAATTTTTTTTAAAAATGATATAGCATTCATTCTTTAATTGAAATCCTAAGATGAGCTTGTTAATTTAAATAATTATTAAGGGTTATCAGAATTTTTGAAGCAAGAATTTATAGGCATTTGTGTAAAATGTCTAATAATAAAAAAATAAAAACATTTATATAGGTTATATGAAAACTTTGATTATGATAAGTTATATATATATTATATTTTTTTATAAAAATAATTTTAGTGTACAAGTAGTTTAATTAGTTATATATATAATATTAAATAAAAATAATATATAGATTTTTAATAAATAAATTGAATACATCAAAGATACAAAGCTTAAGCCATATTAGGAATGCACAATTATAATAATACTATAATTCATGCTTTGTGATATTTAATATTGTAAGTGTATATAAATTATAAAATTAATGTGCTATATTTACTTATATTATAGATTTTATTTTATGAATATACACTAATAATTAAAGATGTCATTCAATTGAGTGTATATGCTTGGCTGTTAAGATCGGGTAATGTTATGTTACGAAGAAATTGTCTGAATTACTTATGTCTCTTGAGCTTATAAAAAAATATTATTTATATAATAATATTATAATTTGTTATGTATATGTTACAGACCCATGATTTATTTTTTAAGTGTACAATGATATTATAATTTGTTATGTATATATTACAAACCTATAGTTTCTACCATATTAAATTAAGATTATACTATTTATAAATGAGGTTCTACCTAATTTGAATAAAATTATATCGTATTAAAATAAAGTTCTACTTTAGTTAAATAAAGTTCTACCGTATTAAAATAAAATTATACCATATTAAAATAAGATTATATCAGATTAAAATAAGATTTTACCTTATCAACTATCTCAATTTACAAAACAATTATCGCAAGCTATATAAACTGAAGAATAAAAATATCATTCATCTTAATTTATAATATAATATTGCAATCATCTCAAAATACATATCTATTAAACTTCATCTTTGTTAATTAAGATGTGATAGTACAGCTCAGATGGTTAAAGGGTCATGACTCGTGAGGGTCATGGACAGGGGTCGAATCCCGCTGCAGACGTGAATTGTTTGGGGTAACGGGGATCCAAACCGGGATTCGTGAGGTCGGAGGGACCTAGCCCGCTGGGCCTAGACCTGTTACGGGTGGGGTGGCCCTAACAAAAAAGGCGCCTTTTTTTGTTAGGGTCACCCCACCCGTAACAGGTCCAGGCCCAGCGGGCTAGGTCCCTCCGACCTCACGAATCCCGGTTTGGATCCCCGTTACCCCAAACAATTCACGTCTGCAGCAGGATTCGACCCCTGTCCATGACCCTCACGAGTCATGACCCTTTAACCATTGAGCTGCAATCATCTCAATTTAAATTAATCCCAACAAAAAAATATGAAATCTATCTGCTTTTATGGCTGCTTGTCAAAGTTTAATCTTTTATATGTAAAAGTTAAATATTCTTGTTATCACTACAACAAAGTTGAGAGCATACTTATACTGGTTTATGCATATGCATGTCATATCTAAGTAATGCTATTAACTTTGTTGTAGCAACAACAAAAGTACTCATCTTCTATATATGGGAGACTATATACTTTAACAAACAATCATATAAGTAAGCAGATTTCATATTTTTTTATTAGGATTAATGTCAATGTATATGATTATACTATCACATTGTAACTAACTCAGACAAAGTCTAACAGTTATATATCTTAAATTAAGATAGTTTATATTTTTATCAATTAATTTGAATAACTTATGATGATTGTTTTATAAGTTGAGATGATTAATAAGGTGGAACAACATTTAAATATAGTAAAATCTTATTTATAATAAAATTTTATTCAAATAAAATAAAACCTTATGTTTAGTATGATAGAACTTATTTCAAATAAAATAGAACCTCATTTAAAAAAAGATAAAACCTTATTTAAATAAAATAGAACCTTATTTTAATATAGTAAAATTTTATTCAAATAAGATATAATCTTATTTAAAAAGGTAAAATTTTACTTAAAAAAGATAAAATCTTATTCAAATATGATAGAATCTTATTTTAATATGATTAAATTTTATTCAAATAAAGTAAAACTTTATTTCAATATGGTACCACTTCATTCAAAAAAAAATAAAACCTCATTTTTTAAAAAATAAAACCTTATTTAAACAAGATAAAATTATTTTAATATTGTAGAATTTTCTTCAAACAAGATAAAACCTCATTTTTTAAAAAATAAAATCTTATTTAAATAAAATAGAACCTCATTTTAATATAGTAAAAATTATGAGTTTGTAACATATACACAGCAATTACAATGTCATTATACACTAAAAAATAAACCATATATTTGTAACATATACATAATAAATTATAATATATTAATATATATATATATATACATTTATAATATTCAATATCCTAAAACACAAATTATATGTATATTGAGTATGATGAATTATACTTATATTGAGTATGATCTCGCATCCCATATTGCTGAAGCCTTTATTTTTGAATTTATTTAACTTATTTATTAAAATTTTTATATATGACTTCTAATCAACTATATTCATTTATTTATATAATATTATCAATATAACTAACTAAACTAGTTAAGTACACTATAATTATTTTAAAAAAATATAAAAAATACATACAAAACTACTAATTTTTTTAACTCATTATGATTAAAATTTTCATCTAACTTACATGCATATTTTAATATTTTTTAGTAATAAATATTTTACACATTTAAATTCTCTCAAAAATTTAGACAACTCTAAATTATTTTTTAAATTAATAAGCTCACCTTACAATTTTAATCCAAAATGAGTGTTATACCCTTCAAAAAAATTTACTAAATTTTTATTAATAAGAAAACTATTTACTTGTCCATCCTAATTTTTAATTAAATATTCTAAATTAATTATATCTAATTTAATTTGTTAACATAAGGCGTATTGTTTAATATTTTTTTTATTCTACATAAAAAAATATTTTTTTTAAAAATTTTTTTATACATTTACTATATACATTTTAAAAAAAAAAATTTTAAAAAATAATTTTTATTCCACTAAGACTACACTTACTATATACATTTCTACTTAATCATTTTTTACTTAGTACTCTTACTAAACTACTAGTGGATCTTAATGAATTTTCAGAACTCATGTTTGTTTATCAAAAACCTACAAAAACATAATAAATAAAGAGAATTTAATTATATTAATAAAAATATATATAAATAAAATATTTTTTAAAATAATTAATTAATAACATCATGAAGACAAATACTAAATTATATTATAATTATTAAATGACAAACAATATGAAGTTAATGATATTCAAATAAGACGCAATCACACAATTGGAGTATCTAGAGAAAAAAATCATTGCATGCTACAAAAATGATAATGGTATCTAGGCTTGAGTAGCTCGCCAATTTACTATAGCATTGGCTAGTGTTGATTGCCGATGGTTGAGCAACTCGTAAAAGCTCAATAATCATTTTTTTCTGAAGATGATCACCTTTATATAGCAACTCACTAGTAATTTTTTTTTACAAAAATGATCACCTTCATATAGCAATTTGCTAACTAGGCCTACCTAAATTTCTAATCCGAAGCTTGCCAACAGAGGTCGAAGAGGGGAGCTTGTGAATGAGAAGCCAAAGAGACAGGAGCTTACGAGTAGGGTTGCACATTCGAATCGGTAAATTCGGTATTTATCGATTTACCGATCGGTTTGGTAATTTCAATTCGGTTAAATCGGTATCAGTATCGATAATAATTTTTTTTATAAATCGGTTATCGGTATCGGTTAATTTTTTTCAGTTTGGTAAATAACCGATTTTACCGATTAAACTTTATATACTCAATTTTACCCGTTTACCTATTTACACATTGCTCATTTACTCGGTTAATCAGTAAATTCGGTATGTATATTCGGTATATTCGGTTCGGTAAAATAATTCGATTTGGTAGTTTAATTGGTAAAAATAAAAATATTATTATATTTATAAAAATTAAATAATTTAAATAGATAAATCGGTAATTTACCGAATTTACCAAAAGTTATTCGGTAAATTCAATTCGGTAGATAATTGGTAAATTGCTTATTCGGTTCAGTATCGGTATTAAAATTTTCGGTAAATTTTAAATCGGTAAATTCAGTATCGGTAAATACCGAATGTACACCCCTACTTACGAGTAATTTTTCTTTCTAATTTTCCTTCCAATTCTAAAACGAATAAAAGTAAGATATTTTTCATTTCAAGGAAACTAGGAAAGAAAATCATTTCTTTACTTTTCTTCCTCTTTTTTCTCAAAGAAACACTTCATTAGTTTATTATTCAAATGATTCATATAAAATAAGTTCTTAAAAGAGATAGGTCTTGGACACAATGTGCTCCCTCTTTCAAAGATGAAGTACCTTGGCGGCTTTAGTATAAAAATATCCATTGAATATCTTCAAAATCGAAGGGTTAATCCCAATCGATAACCATTCTTGAAAGCAAGAAAGGAATACAAAATTTATTGGTGATTTGACAAGAATTCAAACACATTGAAAACATCCATACAAAAAGGCAAATCCTGCACCATAAGCAACCGAGCAAACAAGTGAATTTGTAAAAAAATACTGCACAAAGGAAAATATATGCAATAAAGGGCAGTCTAACCAACAAGGATTTTAGAAGACCAATATTAAATATAGTAGAAAAAACAAACTTGCATACAATTTAAGATAGGCAAGCAACCAATAATATTCTGTTTTGATTAGGAGAAAGAAACCAAAAAATCTGAAGTGACTGCATCAGATCCATCTTTCTGATTGTAAGATGCCTCTCCTAAACCCTAAATCCTAAACCCTAACATATGCACCATCAATTAACGCATGCACCATCAAGTAAGACAATTCTTATCTAGTGAAATATTGTTTAGATAACAACTCATCAATCACCAATAAAAAGTATCACAGAAAAGCCAAACTTGCATACCATCATATAAACAGGCAAGCAAGCATTAAAATTCTGTTTTAATATGGGAAAGAAACTAAGTTTAAAATGACCATCTGATCTCACTTAAATAGACATCAGATGCATTCACTTTCCCTCTCACATAAAGCAGCCCCTAGTAAACGATTGTTTACTTTTTGAACACAAGAATAAGATCAAAGTGAAAAAAAAAAAAAACAGAATATTTGTCAAAGTTAAATCTAGTGGAACATAGAAGCTAATAGAGAAATTATAAATGACAAGATAGATTTCTTTTCACTTTGATGATTTACTGTTTTTAAGAAATGTGAACAAAACAAGACCCAAAACTTGTCTCACTACAATGAAACGATTCAAGTAGCAAAATTCCACTTTTACTGGTAGGATGTATCTTCAAATGTTAATGGAACTATAAGGGTAGGTTTCTTCAGTGAAACAAATGAAAGAATCTATTCCCCTTTTTAACGCAAAAAAATCATGAAACAAAAATCCTCATTTCACAAGTATTTTATCTACATACGATTCTTCGAGCCTCTCAAAAGGCTAAAGCTAGATCAAATTCAATCTCAAAGCCGGTAAAATCGCAAGAGAAATAAGGTAGGGTTCAGCGACGGATAATTGCCCCCGTCGAGCCCTTTTATACTGCTATTAATAGTTAATGGGCCTTTCGGGCCAAGAAAGTTGAATCCAAAATTGTAAATCTGCGTTTTTTTTAAAAAAAAAATTAATAGGCAGAGAACAATAAATTGCACACAAAAATATTTAAAACAACTTAATAGATTATAACATATGATTTCGAAACATAATAATTATTAAGCCATAATTATTATTTAAAACAACTTAATAGATTATAACATATGAACCATTGTATAAAATATCCAACATTCTCCCATTTGGCCCATGTGATATTATCTAACATTTTGGTTTTAATAATATAATATACTACAAAGAATTAAATCCCTTTTGTAAATTGGTCAAAATCATCATGACTTTTAAGCAAAAACTAATAAGATTCATGGCAGTTATATATCATTATATCAACATTAGTCCCTTCTATGTATCACAATATTAGTTATAACTCAACTTACTAATGGGAAATGTGACATAGTGGTCTCACAATAAACTCTACAAATCCTATTATACTAATATAATATATTCATGCATATATAATAATTAACACAATATAATAGGATGTATTAAATATATTAGAAACATGAATTAAATATGCTTAGAGTATCAAAGCATAAAAAAACATATAATATCACAATGGTAATGCCTATCCTTTTGATATGTTTACTAAATATTTTAAGTGGCAATCCTTTTATCAATGGATCTCCAATTATAAAATTGATGTTAATGTGTTTAATTTACACTATTTGTTTTTTTGAACTTTCTTTTTAAGAGCAAAGTATTCCAATTCTTTATGTTTAGTACTTTTTAAATACTTCTATTTTAGAGAAAAAGATTACTATATTATTATCAAAATAAATTTTCAATAGCTTGACAATACTGTTGAAAATTCTAAGTCCTCAAATAAAACTCCATAGGTATAATCCTTAAATGGTGGCATTAAAGCATTCCCATGAGTTCAGCCTCCATAGTTGATGCATTGATATCAAATTGATTTGTACTTTTCCCTTAGATGGCTCCTCTAGCTAAATAAAATAAAAAGTCAAATGTAGATTTTCTACTATCAACATATCCAACATAATGTGAATCAAATATCTTATCATCTAAAGATGGCCGAATTTTTTTATAAATGAGCATATGATCTTTTATTCATTGCAAGTATCTTGATATTTTATTTGCTATTTTTCAATAATATAATCTTGGATTACTTTGATATATGTCCAATATTCCAATAGCAAAATTAATGTCAGGCCTTGTACGTATCTAAGCATACATCATGCTACTAAGAATAGAAGAATATGAACTTTGTTTCATTTTTTTTTGCATCCCAATTCGTTCATTTTGCATTGCATAAGGCTAATTTTATCTCTTTTTTTTTTTAAAAAAAAATTGAAACAGTATTTACAAAGCACCTTTCTATAGTAAATCTCTCTAAAACTTTACTAATACATGTTTTTTTTAGACAATCCTAATATTTTTTGTGATCTATCATATAATAATTCAATTCCAATCACATAAGATTTCTTATCTAAATTTTTTATTTCAAAGTTCTTCTCAAGTAACAAATCAAGATTTTAGTAGCAAGTAAATATCAACAATATATAGAATTAGAATTATGAACTTGCTCCCTCTAGAGGTGTTCACGGTTCAATTAACTGAACCGTGAGGCTATTTTCCATCCCCCGGTTTAAGAAAAATATAAACTATTCCCGAATCGAGAGACCAACTAACCAGATAACCGATTAACCTAATTTTTAGTTCGGTTAACTATCGATTTTTGGTTAACTGATAATTTCACAAGATAATATAAAATAGTCGATAATAAAATATAAAATATAAAATTATAAATCATTACATAAATTTTGAATTAAATAATACACACTAGATAGTAGATAATACACTATAATTTCAATAGTCTACAAGTACTTTAAATGTCAATGATAAATTTAAATAACAAACCATAGAAATACACATGTTTAAGTTATAAGAGTAGTCACTACTCATTAGCAAGTAGCAAATCGTTGAGTCAAGTTAAGTTACAAGTTGTAACAATCAACACAAAATTTTAAAGCCAAATATGCTCATTGCTAAGTAGTAAATAACTCAATCAACAATCAGGTTAAGTTACAACTTAATCAAGTCACTTAGCCAAGTCAAATAGTCACTAGCGAAGTAGCAAGTACTTCAATGTCAATTGTCAACAAAGCAAATGCAATCCATCCAAAAAACAACAATAACCATAACACTTCCAAGTTCTAACTTTTGCCAAACAATCATCAATCACAATTCATATCAATTGGAGCTGCACTTGATAATAGTATATCTGCAACAAAACAAACTCAATACTAACATTAGAAAATATAAAACAAAGAAGGAAGGTTAATATACAATAACATGAACATACCTGACTCTAGTTTCTCAAGCTCATCTAAGAGCCTCTTTAAGGAAAAAAAAAGGAGTTTGTGATCTTTGAAGCCAATCTTGAGCACAAATTATAGCTTCTATAATTCTAGCGGTAAGAGAACTCTGAAATGGATCAAGCACTCAACCACCAATGCTAAAAGCTGGCTTAGAAGTAACTATAGAAATACAAAAGGCTAGAACATCCCTAGCAATCAATAGAAGAATAGAATATCATAGTGCATTTATTTCCACCAACACAAGATATCAAAGGATTTGCTTGTAGGATCTTCACATTCTTCTTTTAAATATTTATCTGACTCAGTTTTTTCTCCAAAGCTTTTTAACCACCTTTTTATTTTTTGTACATCAAATTCATGTAATTAACATAAACTAAGTTGCAACATAAGAATTAAATAAGTACTTAAAGCATTATTTACTTTGTCTTTCAAGATGATTGCCTCTTCAACTCCATATGACTCATGAATAATTAAATTCACATAATCAAGTTTACATCTTGGATCAAGTATCATAGCAATGAATATCATCACATTAAGAGTCTCAACATTACCCCAATATTTCTTATGCTTACTTAGCATATTTGAAGTAATTGTTCTTAAGCTTAAATTTTACTATTGCAATATTTAGAGACAATCATTCCAAGACTAAAAACTTTTTTTTCCATATAAGCTACTTGTTACATATAATGTTCTAGACAACTTTGTAGTAGCATCATAAAATTTTTTTGTCATGAGCATAATTTCAATCAGTTTCATTTGTAACCCCTTTCTTTAAGTTAATATCATCACCAAATTTACTATCTTGTATATCTAACAAGTCAAAAGCTTTCTGAAACTTAATCGCTAAATCCAACATCAAATAGGTGGAGTTCCACCTCATCTCAACATCCAAGCAAATATTATTATTACACTTAATCTTTTCTTTCTCAACACAAGACTTAAACCATTGCAATCTTACAAGATAAAATAGCACATATCTCATGGCTGAATGAATTATAATAATAGAACCATTAATCTCTTTCAACCCCTCTAGAGCAGTGAGATTCATAACATAGGCAACACACCTTATATGTAAATATTTTCCATTTAAACACTACCCTTCCAATTGTTAAGTGTTTTTTTTAAGTAATCAATGCACAAGTCATTAGAGCTTGCATTATCTTATGTTATAATTAAAACTATATCTATTCCCCATTCAAGCAAACATTTTCCAATTGTTTTACCAAGCACTTTACCCACATGATTAGAAATTGGACAAAATTTAATAATCCTTTTATACAATTGCTAGTTATCATCAATGAAGTGAGCAATAAGGCATATGTGATTCAAGTTTTGGCATGATGTCTAAGTATCAGATGTAAGACAAACACAGAAGTTAGCTTTTTAAAGAATGATTTCAATTTTTTTTCCTCTCAACAAACAACTCAAAACAATCTCTAGTGATAGTAGTAGGTGAAGGAATGATAAATCTAGTGATAGTAGTAGGTGAAGGAATGATAAATCTAGGATGCATTTTTGCACAAAATTTATGAAATCCCTCCCGTTCAACAAACTTGAAAGATAATTCATCAACAATAATTATTTTCACAAGTGCTCTCCTACAATCTTCTTGATTAAAAAGATTAAGCCACAATAGTTCTTTTGCTACCCTTACCTTTATCACTTTGTTCCATAATTATTTCTAATGTTTGTTTTGTCTCTTTTCCATAGAATTAAAATTGTATGATTTGCATCTTCTCAAATGATTGATTATGCCACTAATACCATTTGCTGTAACATAACTAATTAAAGATGCACAGTAGTTGCATTTAGCTTCTGATTCACTATTGTTCTCATAATCTATCTTACTGAAGTGTTCTTATATCCATGATGCCTTTTTTGTAGACTTGACTTTGCTGACCTTGGAAGCATTTGAAGCATTAGGTTGCTGTTGTTCTTCATTAGTCCCACTTGATGGCATCAATAGAGAAATGTCACTTGAACTTGTAATGTTATCTCCACCACACTCCATCTCCAAAACAAAAGAAAAAATTAAATAAATAAGATGGCCCAAAACTAACCAAATAGAAGAACAACTTGAAGTTAAAAGGTGACCTCACTAGATTCATTGAAGACTTGAAGGGCACTTGTAGTTCGCCGGTTTCCAATGCTGAGGTCACCGAGAGCCGAGACGATGTTGAGGAGGTCACCGATGCTGAGGAGGTTGCTGATGCTGAGGAGGTCACTGAGTGTAGAGATGATGCTGATGAGGTCGCCATTGACGCTGGGACTGGGACGATGGTGAAGAACTTGGTAATTAAGGAGTCGGGGATGAAGGGTTGAAGGCAATCAAGATTTGTGAGTAAGAAAACGAAAGAAGTAAAGTAAGAAGATTAAAAGAGAAACCCTAGTACATTAGGGATATAACTATAAGTATCGGATAACCACGGTTAAAAAATCTTCTAAACCTTTTTTGAACCATGAATCATTACACTTATATAAAAAAAACTGGTCATTGGTTCGATTAACCAAAATTTTAGTTCGATTTAGTTGGTTACCCAACGGTGTTTAGTTTACTGGATTTTTTTGCACACCCCTAGCTCCCCTAACCTTCAAATATATACATCTATCAACAATACTCTCTTTAAATCCAATGGAAGTAATGGCATAATTGAACTTAAAATATCAATGTCTAGAATTTTATTTAAATCTATATATTGATTTTTTAAGTTTACACGTCATGTTCCTTTCCTTTAATTATGAAACCCTCATGTTGGTCTATTTGGGCCTTTTCTTCTAAATTCTCATTTAGAAAAACTATTTTCACATTGATTTGATGAAGCATTCATATCTCAAATTAGGATCAATACTAATTTAGCTCACGATCTAAATCGGGTTCCTTCTCTTGAGTCTGTAGGTATATCATTTAAGGACTCGTGTAGAGAATAGGTTTATTACCTGATTGCCAATGGGAATTCTATTAAAGTATGACAGACTCTTGGTTTGAATCGTAGACCTTATATTCTTTGATGGAAGATTTTAGGGTCGAGAATTCTTGGGGCAAGTCTGCAAGACTCAATATGCTTATTTCAAATGGTACTTGGGCTATTCCAACACCTCGTTCTATTAGGTTACATGACATCTACAACAGGATCTCCCACATTCCTCATTATCATACATTAGAGGCTGATGTATTATGTTGGAAGGGATCTAAATATAGGGATTTTTCAGTCAAAACATCTTATAGGGCATTCCTTGAATTCAATCCTGTCTGTTGGGTTGATCTTGTTTGGTTCAAAGATAGGATTCCAAGATTTTCTTTTATCACTTGGCTATTTCTCTCAATTGGTTATCTTCTTTGGACAAACTTAAAAATTAAGGTATTACTACCAAAAGAATATGTGGTTTTTGCAACAATGTTGATGAATCATTAGAACACTTATTTTTTGAATGTCCTATAACTAATGGCCTTTGGAAACTTTTATAAGCAATGTACAATGTCACTATAGACGAGAACTACTGGTTTAAGTTGTTGCCCATTCTAGGCTCTAAATCGAATGAGGCATCTCAACTCATTGAGAAAATTGTTATTTACTGGTGTTGTTATCATATTTGGATGGAAAGAAATAGGAGATTATATACAGGAAGATCTATGAAGTTAACACATATCATTAATGAGGTCATTTGGGATGTCTGGACAAAGGTAAAGGATATGAAATTAAATTCTACTGATGGATCTAGATATTTAAGGTTTGTTCTCTCTTGGGAGAAACATGTCAATATTCTGAGCCAAAGAGGATCTTAGATCTCCTGTAGCAAATGGCTGGCAAAAATGGATTCCTCGGTTCAAGGGTCGATCTCCTGAGGAGTTGTAGTGTCTTAATACTAATGTGGCTCCTTGATTTGGATTAGGTGGGCACTTTTAGAGGAAAGTATAAGAATGCTTTGGTCCACTTGGTGACTCCCCCTTGGAAGAAACTATGAATATCCAAAATTAGAGATTAAAGGAATCCATTTTTTAGGATCCCTGCAACAATGGACTTACAATGTAAACCTCATTTTATGTGGCAGACTTATATTCTCCTTGCATCTTGTGCTAACATAAACCTTAGTCTTTTGAATCTTATAATTTTGATGGCATTTTCAGTGGTGAATCCAAGACCCCAGACCCTGAGTATATGGGGCAAAATTATTTTTATACATGTTTTCTTATGTTAGTGGGTTAAAGATACATCTTTTTGTTAGATTTTTATAGTATATACACTAGGCACACTTTGGATGATATATATACTTCATAAATCTCAGTGGGGCAGTTGTCCACACCATGGGCAACGTAGATATATACTAGGCTTATCGTTCTTGCACTTTCCCACAAAATTCATTTCCTAGATTCTTGCTAGTATCGAATCCCCCAAATTCTCCTACACTGTAAATGGTAACTGATCTGCTTATTTCAAAAGCCATGGGGGATTAGGCTGGGTGACTCTTTGTCCCCTTATCTATTTGTTTCTAGTCATATAACTTCGTGATCTTCAATTGGCAAGCTACTGGTACTCTACTAATTAACCAAGGATGAGCTAGCATGCAGTTACTTAATCTTGTTCAAGTGTTGCATTAATTACCTATCGCTCCGAACTTGTTCTTTTTGTTTAGATGGCAAAGACAAAAATATTGTAGGGTTCAGTTTTTAATGCAGATAGAATTCACTATTGGAAATGGTATCACAGTTCTTGCAATGCATTGCTAAAGCTTCTTATATTAACTCAAATAAATTTCTTGATTCTTAAACTATTGTATTTGATTGTTTTTTATTCCTAGTCCTTTCAGTTGATCCAGTCTGCAATGTGTCTTGTAGCATGAAAGGGTGGGCCTGTTCATTTTCTATGGCTTTGCTGTTTGCTTGGATAACAATATTAATCACATGATTTTTCTTTTGGCTTGCTATTACCTACTAATTAGGCCTTTTTTTTTCCGTCTTTATCTCTATCATGATAAGCTTCCTATTCATCCTCACTCTTTAAAGGGAGTCAATTTTCTAGCAGTCTCCATTTAATCGATTAAGATGCAAAGTTTTCTGGTAGTCTTCATTTAATAGAATAAAATAGCAAGTCGAATTTGTTCCCATTGTGAATTTCATAATTCTTTCAGAGACAGTTTACTACTCGGATCTAAGTGCTTTATATGCAAGTCCTGAAGAACATTAGCACTTTATGTACACTTTATGTTAAGGGGACCTTGACATGTAAAAATTTAGACTAAAAAAATGTCAGACATGTAGCTTGTCAATTCAAAACTAGTAACAAGAATATGCTTGAACAAGTTAAGCATAACACATATTAAGATTTCATTAAGATTGCATAACACATAACACATATTAAGGTCTATATGGATCATAACAATCAAAGGGACTGGTGTCTGTATATTAATTAGAACATAGCAAAAACATGGAAAGTTAAGAAAGCTGGAGCGTAATTAATGTGTTTGGTAAAGCAGGTGAATTATGAAAGCTTGGGAGTTTGATAATTTGGCAACCAATCAACAAATTTAGCAAACTTGACACGCAACACATAACTTGGTATAAAGGGACCTCATCACATAACTTGGTAATCAAAAGGGACCTCATCGACATTATTTTTCCTCTGATTTATGCAGTAATTTATGGACGGAGCAAAAGAGGGTTAAGATGATGTTGGATTTGTTTATATTAATGGATTATTTTAGTATATCCATGAATCAGATGATTTATTTGTACATTAACTCACTCTTGGATTGCATAACTGACTTGGTATGAATTTTACTATTATATTATTAACTAGATTTTCTTTTCGTTTATAGGTTTTATTTGAATGAAAGAGATATACGAGGAGTTGCAGAAGATTGGTGTGCCCCAGCATTGAATAGTTTGTGCATATGTGATTTTGGGAAGTGATAAATAGAAGTCTAGTCTATTTTTTTCTACACTAGAAGAAATTCGCATAGCTATTCTAAATGAATTAATGGACATGTCTAATTAGTGATGTGATATGACTTTTTAAACATTCATAGACTTATTTTGATGCAAGGGTATTGAATGTTTTGACTTTTTGGTATGTATGAGTGATTAGAAGTATTGGACTTTTTTATGTTTTAAAGCATTTGTTGAATGTTTTGAATATTTTTAAACTTCTTAAACCTTCGTAGACTTGTTATGTTTTGAGAGTGTTGAATGTTTTGACTTTTTAGTGTGTATGACTTCTTACATATTTCAATGCTCATAAATGATGATTGATATGTTACAGGTTCACACATAGAAAAATAGGAGAAATTATGGTAAAATTTTTTAAAAAGTTATGTGATATGATTATATGATGTAGTAATTTTATGGTTTTAAATAGTGCTAAATAATATTTAATAATTTTATGGTATTTAATAATATTACATAATATTTTGTAATTTTTATAGTTTTTAGTAGTATTAAATAATATTTAGTAATTTTTATGGTATTTAATAGTACTAAATAATATTTAATAGTTTTATAGTATTTAATAATATTAAATAATATTTAGTAATTTTTATGGTTTTTAATAGTATTAAATAATATTTAGTAAATTTTATAGTATTTAATAGTATTAAATAATATTTAGTAATTTTTATGATATTTAATAGTATGAAATAATATTTCATAATTTTATGGTATTTAATAATATTAAATAATATTTAGTAATTTTTATGATTTTTAATAGTATTAAATAATATTTAGCAATTTTTATGGTATTTAATAGTATGAAATAAATTTCATAACTTTATGGTATTTAATAATATTTAATAATTTTTATGTTTTCTAATAGTATTAAATAATATTTAATAATTTTTATGGTATTTATAGTATGAAATAATATTTTATAATTTTATGGTATTAATAGTATTTATTTAATAGGAGTGAAAAAAAATAAAATTCGGAGTTTTTATATCAATCATTTACGCTTTAGTAAACACAAGAAAAATCTATAACATATTCGATCCTTCTTAGTTTCCTTTCCTTTGTATTTTTCATTCTTCCAAGTAAGCACAATGTTAAGGAAACCATGTCGGACTGTCGTTTGCTAAAAGCTGTCTTCTTACATATTTAAGCCACTATATGGTTACTTCCTCCCCTTTGCTATTTCAATTCAATCTAGATCTTACCTTAGAAATATAAAATGATTTATTTGAAACAGTAAGTGAAATTGTAAGTTAATTCTCTGAAAAGCCATAATTGCAACTTCCTCTTTCACGTAATGGCTCCAAAACCAGATGTGAAAGAACTACTCAAATCAGCTCTTTAGAAAACAAAAATTACTCAAGTTAGCTCTTCAGAAAACAAAAAACTACTCAAGCCAGTTTTCAGCATTTGAGGACTAAAGGAAATATATCATCATTTATTGCATAATCAATCACTTCTTGTCTCTAAAGTGATCAATTTGTTTTTGTCTATGGATCTGTAGAATTTCTAGAAATACTTCATTAGTGGAGTAAAATTAAGCTTGTGCTCTCACAATATTTCACCCGGCAAAGAGGCGATGTAGCCTCATATTTATGACATTTGAAGAGATAACTATCCAACAGTTGTCTAACTAATAAGTTCTGTTATTTAATATAAATCATAGAGAAAACTAAAATTTACCCAATTTATTGCTTTGATTTTAATAGTCAAATTTATTATTTGTTAGGTGATACTTACAAAAAATGAAGAAATCAAGTGTGCTATGGTTGAGGTATCTTTGACACTTTTCCTTCTCATTCATTCAAGAAGATGACCAACCATCGGTACCTCAAGATCTTGAACCTCAAGATCCTGAATCCCCTGCCCCTACACTAGAAACAAGCTCCAGCACTACAATAGAAACTAGGAGTATCGTCGTGGAGTTCACAAAAATCATATTCCCTATCACTCAGGGTGTTTCCAGTTCGGTTAACCAAATCTTAACCCTTTTTTTTTCCTGAATTGAACCTATCAGTTCGGAAAATTTTTAATCTTTTGAAAAAATCGCTTGATGGCCGAATCGATCAGTTATTCGTGGTTTAGAGATTTTTTGGCTTTTTTTAACACCCCTATGTCACATTATGTGTAGGGATTTTTTTACAGCATACCACTGGAAGTACAAAACTAGCACAACTACCATAAATTTTATTTATATGCGCCTATCTTCTTGTTTGTATTCTCCTTAGGGTAATATTTGGCATTGCTATTTTGTTCTATTCCCATCAAACGAGATAGTGCTAGCTGGACAATATAAGTCTAGAAAGATTAGATAAGTTAAAATAATCTATGCATGACCTTGGGTTGGTATTCACAATGGTACATGTTACCTCCTACATAAATTTTTACACACTATCTTTTATAACCAGTTTAGGTGGTTAATTGTAGTTCAGCTTAGGGCCAAATTAGTCCTGAACCGAATCTTAATTTCTTCTAAAAAAATTGCCTGATGACCAAATTGATTAGTACAGTTAACCACCTATTCGATTTGGTTCAGTCAGTTAATAGTGGCTTAGCGGTTTTTTAATTTTTTTGAACACTCTTTCCTATCATATTATGTGCAAGGATTTTTTACAACATACCACCAGAAGTACAAAACTAGGACAACTACCATCAATTTCTCTTATATGCACCTCAACTTATTTGTATTCTCCTCGGGATAACATCTAGGTTTGCTATTTTGTTATATTCTCATCATATGAGGCAACATCAGCAGGACATATATAAGTTTGGAAAAATCATAGAAGTTAAAATCATCTATGCTTGACCTTGGGCTAGTATTCATAATGGTACATGTTACCTCCTACATAAATTTTTACACATTATCCTTTATAACCAATTCGAGCGATTGATCAATGGTTTAGCTTAGGGCTGAACCAGTCCCGAATTGAATCTTAGTTACTTTTGAAAAAAATCGCCTAATGACTGAAATGATCAGTACGGTTAATCACCTATTCGGTTTGGTTCGATTGGTTAATAGTGATTTATCGATTTCTAGTTTTTTTTAACACCCTACCTATCACATTATGTGTAGACATTTTTTATAGCATACCACTGGAAGTAGAAAACTAGGACAACTTCCATCAATTTCCCTTATATGTGCCTCTACTTGTTTGTATTCTCCTTGGGGTAACATTAGCATTACTATTTTGTTATATTCCCATCATATGAGACAATGCCAGTTAGACAATAAGTCTAGAAAGATCAGAGAAGTTGAAATCATCTATGCCTGACCTTGGGCAGGTATTCACAATAGAAGATATTACCTCCTACATACATTTTTACACACTATCCTTTGGTTCAAATTAGGGCCGAACTAGTCTCGAACTGAATTTTAGTTATCTTTTGAAAAAACCACCCAATTATTGAACTAATCAGTTCGGTTAACTGCTCGTTCAGTTCGATTTGGTTGGTTATCTGCAATTCAGCTATTTTTTGATTTTTGTAACATCCTACCTATCACATTATGTGTAGAGTTTTCTTACAGCATACCATCGGAAGTACAAAACTAGGACGACTACCATCAATTTTTCTTGTATGTGCCTCTACTTGTTTGTATTCTCCTCGGGGTAACACTGGCATTATTGTTTTGTTATATTCTCATCATATGAGGCAGCGCCAGTAGGACAATATAAGTCTAGAAAGATTAGATAAGTTAAAATCATCTATGCTTGACCATAGGCTTGTATTCACAATGGTAGATGTTACCTCCTACATAAATTTTTACAATCTATCCTTTATAATTAGTTCAAGCAGTTAACTGGAGATTCAGCTTAGGGTCAAATCAATCCCGAACCGAATCTTAGTTATTTTTTCTCAAAAAACACTTGATGACCGAACTAATCAGTTCAGTTTGATTCAGTCAGTTAACCACGACAACATTTTTCTAGTTTTTTTTTAATACTCTTACCTGTCACATTTTGTGTAGAGATTTTTTACAGGATACCACCGGAGTTAAAAAACTAGGATAACTACAACAATTTCCATTATATGTGCCTCTACTTGATTATATTCTCCTCGGGGTAACATCTAGCATTACTATTTTGTTATATTCTTTTCATATGAGGCAGCGCCAGCTTGACAATATAAATATAGAAAGATCAAAGAAGTTAAAATCATCTATGCTTGACCTTGGGCTAGTGTTCACAATGGTAGATGTTACCTCTTACATATATTTTTACACACTATCTGATGGTTAACTTGTGGTTCAGCTTAGATGAAAACTGGTCCCGAACTAAATTTTAGTTATCTTTTGAAAAAACTGCTAAATGACCAAACTGATTAGTTCGGCTAACCGCCCATTTAATTCGATTCAGTCGGTTAACCGTGGTGTAGGGGTTTTCTAGTTTTTTAGAACACCCCTACTTGTCACGTTATGTGTAGAGATTTTTTATAGTATACCACAAGAAGTACAAAACAGGGACAACTACCATCAATTTCCCTTATATGTGCCTCTATTGTTTGTATTATCCTTGGGGGTAACATCTAGCATTGCTATTTTGTTATATTCCTATCACATGAGAAAGCGCTAGCTACACAATATAAGTCTAGAAAAATAAAAGAACATAAAATCATCTATGCTTGACCTTGGGCTAGTATTCACAACGGTGAATATTACCTCATACATAAATTTTTATACACTATTCTTTATAGGTTGTTTAAGTGGTTAATTGACGATTCAGCTTAGGGTCGAACCAGTCCCGAGCTGAATCTTAGTAATATTCTAAAAAATTGCTCGATTACTGAACCGATCAGTTTGGTTAATTACCCAATCGATTTGGCTCGATCGTTTAACTACGGTTCAATAGTTTTTTTGGTTTTTTTAAACACCCCTTCCTATCACATTATGTGCAAGGATTTTTAAAGCATACCACTATTGGGATTTAAGAGAAACCCAAAAGTCCCTTGGTCATGCTTTTACGCATGATTATTTTTGGGGCAATTAATTTAATATTTTTTATTTTTAGCCCAGAATTTAATTTATTAATTAATATATAAATAATACAATAAAATAATTAATATGTGATTTATCATGTATTAATTATAGCTTACGCGCCGTCTATTTAGAGGCAGGCGCTCAAAACTTCCATTATTAGAAATCTGACCGTTGCACTCTCTCCTCTATAAAAGGAGAGACAGGCGCATAGTCAGGGACACTGATGCATTGCATTTACATCATATTTTTGGCTATATTTTAGATCATATTTTGGGCTTAATTGAATGATTTTATGTAATTTTTAGTGCTTTTACTTCACTTTGCGCAGAATCTTCACTTTTCTTGGTTTTATTGAAAATATAGGTAAAATGGCATAAAAATGATGGATTTCGAAAGTTTTGAAACCATAATAGGATTCCCGAGGAGATCACGAGCTTACACATCAAATTTGGAGCGAAAACGGTGAATAACGCAATTTTCACGGTCTTGGCCGTAATTTTGGGGCCGGCCGTAAATTTGGCGTTTGAAGGGCGAAAAAATGGCTAAGTTAAAATATACACAGAAACTTTCACGGTTGAGGCCGTGAAGCCTTCACGGTCCGTGAAATTTTCTGTGTACAAGGCGTTGTATGCACAGAGACATTGATGGCCGCGACTGTAAACACATTACGGGCCGTGAATATTTTCGCTTTTCGTGTTTCTCACTCGATTCGACTCCAAATTGAACCAGAATTGAACCAAACTCTCTAGAAACTTTCCTATGGGTACTATATTGATTAGACTATAAAAGGAAGGGTTTTGGAAGGGTTCGGGGGCTTCTACGCACGAAAACAAAGGGAGGCGGTGGCGACGGCGAGATTCAATTCTAAGGCAGAAATCCGGCGAGAGATCACACAAAGGAGGGGTTTGATCACTTCATCTTCATCACTAGATCAAGGGGAAGAGTTATAATTACATTCCTAGTGTCTCTTTGCATTATTTTAGAGAGATTACATGTGTAATTCATTGATGAATATGATGTTTGCTTTGAATATGAACGAGTAAACTCTATTTTTGGGATTTGGGGAATAGCCTGTTGACGATATATGGATTGAATATATTGTTTTAAATCTTTTACATGAATTTTATAGATTTGATTTGATTAGAATTGTGTTTATTCCGTAATTTACCTTGGCCATGTAATTTTACGTCTTAGACGTTGCGAGAAGGACCGAGAGGTGAATCGCAACGTCAGATCTATTCTTTTTCAGACCTACGAATCCAATCACGAGAGTAGTTTGGATTCGTTTGAAGGATTAACATGGTTTTTCCTAGAACTTAATTGGTCTATTTATGTTAATTGTCACGAGAGTAGGGAATTAATGTAAATAGATACCGGATTACGCTTCGAGATGAGGTAATATATACCTTAGGAAAAATCCCTTTCAAAACTATAATTTTCTGATCAAAGGTTTATTTTATTAAATTCATAATCGTCAACGTGGTGAAACCCTGAGTCCTGATTTTTATCTGAATTAATTTTTGCCAAAAATACTACCTCTATTTCTTTTAATTTGTACTTAGAAGTTTCCAAAACAAAAACTATCATTTGAATCGTCTAGATATAGATCAATCGTGTAATCGGTACTTGACCGCCAGATCCTCATTGGGAACGATAATGTCACGCCCCGGCGGAAGCCGGCTATTTCTAGCTCAGGGTTCCCCAGGGAGAAACAATATTGATAGGAACCAGAGAACTACAATAATCCAATATCATTTATTTAATAAACAATCTAATCTTAACATCTACAGTTTTATAACACAATATCTGAATACAACTATCCAAATTATCAACTGAATAAAATACAAAAGGCAACTATCTCAACTCGGGCTGGTATCTGCTATCTACTCTATCCCTCCCAAAAGCTAACTCTGTACCTGGAAGAGAAACAAAGGGAGTTAGCAAAAATGCTAAGTAGGAATCAACAAACATGGTGAGGGAATCAATTAACAAGATAATTCAATGACTGAAACAACAATATACAAATAATATAAGAATGTCGTGCAAATCATCAAGCTGGCCAACAGATCTCACTTAAGAGCCGCACTCATTTTTAGAGTGTTTCCACTGTTGCTCATGCAATGGAACGACTGTCCTAAACAGCCCGGAGTGTTGCGTCCAACACTGACATCCGTAGTATTGTCCTCAAGACAACTGGCGGTGCCGTACCGGCATCTCAGATAGTCCGATGCGCGTCGGAACTATAACTCAGATAAACAGGCCACTGGAGAATAAATCATCTAGGTCAGCGGTCAAAATATATCACGACTTTATCATCTCAGATTTATAACGGTTCCACATACTTATGTGTCAATATCACAGATACACAATTGTTCAACCAGGCTCATAAGCCAATATATCAGATATCTCAAAACAGGTTTGTTAACCATTTATACAGAAGCAGAATATGACCAAATAAACAAGATAATTAAGGTCAACAGGAATTCAGAAACAAATCAAGCAGATGGAGCAATCAGATATCAGTGTCAATCAATTCTATCATATGCATCATATATCAAACAAAAGGATTAAGTAGCAAATCCTATTATTGACACTGTAAGAAAGGAGTAGGTAAGATTCCTACCTCGAATGCCGATATTCTTAATCCATCTGAAATCACAATTATCTCCTTTTTTTCACTGAGTAATTTACATAAAATATCCATTATTATCCATCATATGCATTAATCCACAATTATGCCCTCAACCCCTGATTAAATTACTTTCATTCAAAATTAATTATTATGTAATCTCCAAAAATAATTTAGATTTTTCCTTTACTAATTTATCCTTAGGAACAGAATGAATAAAACAAAATAAATAAAACTAATCTCAATCAATTTTTATCCCAAATATCTATTATATAATTTCCCCCCAACAATCGAATAAATAATAAAAAAATAAATTAAAAACCAAACTTACCTTCTGCTGCAGAGCTCGATGCGAACGAACGATCGAATCGTTCGTTCGTTCGATCGGCGGGGAAGACCACCGGCGCTCGTCGGGGAAGACCAGCCGCCGGAAAGAGGATCAAGCTGCCGGCAAGAGGGGAAGGTGGAGGCGGCGCTGTGCACGCGCAGCCACACGCGGACGAATCAAGCGGATACAACTTCCGTTTGCGTCGCTGAAGCCTGGAGAGATTTCCGGCGCTTGCTGCCGGAAAGGTCGTGGCTGCTAGCACTGGAGGAGGAAAGAGCCGCCGAGGAAGAAGGAGCCACCGCCGGAAGAGGAAAAAGCTGCTTCCGCTTCCGTCGACGCAGAAAACTCATCGCCGCCGCTGGAAGAAGAGGAGTCGTCGCAGCCGCCGCATGCGTCACCGGAGTCTCGTCGGACGAAGGGCGCCGCACCAGGTAACGACGAAGACGACGCCGGCATCCTTCCTGATGTCACCGGAGGCCCGTGGCTGCCTCTGACGGGGAAGACGCGAACGCAGTGTTCGCAGGGGAACAACAGGGGAGAGGAAGAGGAAATATGGCGCACGAGGGGATTAGGGAATAGGATTAAGGAAAAAATAAGTTTAGGTTAAGGATTAAGGGAGGCAGGTTTAGGGTATATTTATAGGATTAGGGAGAGGTTTATTTAACTATAGAAAATTTTCAAAATTTAAAATTTAAATTAATAATAATAATAATAAACTAAACTTAGGTTATAACATTTCTCTCTATAAAATAATCCATAAATCTTAAAAATTTCAAGAATGCCCCCTAACATTTTTAATTATATTCAGATATAAAAATAATAAAATAAAAATAAAATTCAGGTTATAACATTATTCATCCCTTAAAAAGAATTTGGTCCTCCAAATTCAGAGTAGCCCAAAAGAATCAAAGTACACCAAAAGAATATATATCATATAAAGAGTATTTATTTTACTGATTCATTCATTCTATCCTTAACCCAATCCTAGTCCTGAGGTTCCTATATCCTTAGGTTTTCCTATTTAATCTATACTTCTTACCTGTGGGTTATGGGCCCACAGAAACTTATACCTCTGAACCTATAGCTCTGATACCATTTAAAATTGTCACGCCCCGGTGGAAGCTGGCTATTTCTAGCTCAGGGTTCCCCAGGGAGTAACAATATTGATAGGAACCAGAGAACTACAATAATCCAATATCATTTATACTACAAATTGGTATACTTTAAGTCTGTTGCGATCAAGTAACAGAGGGAAAATCTTAAAAAAATAAATATCTATCCCTCTTGCAGAAAGATCAACAACGATTTAAATACCATGCCACTGACCGGCTTTCTCTAGAAAAAAATGAAAAAGAGAAAGAGAGAGAGAGAGAGAGAGAGAATGACTCCTCTACATGAGTTGAAGTCTAATAAAAAAATAAATAAAAAAAAGAGAGAGAAAAAAAATGGAGAAAAAGATAAAGCTGTAGGTTATGGGGACAACTCCACTAACTTTCATGATTGAGACTGAGTTATATTATACTACTTTGTGGAATCCTTTAAACTTGTTATGATGCTGACAGTAAACAACATATAATAATTTAAAGACCAAATTACTTTAAAAATATCTTATCTTTAACATCACTAAAATTCTTGAAGTAGAAATCCTATCTGTTAAGTGAAATGGATTTATTAAATTGAAAGTATCTGATATTTAGTGTGTGTTGAATGAATGTTATGACATGAATTATGAATTTTATCTTTCTTGGATTGTAACCTTTTGGGAATTTATCTCTATAATGATTTTTCTTGAATTACTTGAGTTAGAAAGATTGATTGCTTAATTTGTGGACTAAGGATGTTATTAGGGGCAAAACAAATGAGTGTTCCTTATCTTTACATTCTTTATACATATCAAGGTATTGCTTGAGGACAAGCAAATTTTAAGTCTAGGGTTTTTGATGCGTTGCATTTACATTATGTTTTTGCCTATATTTTAGATCATATTTTGGGCTTAATTGAATGATTTTATGCAATTTTTAGTGCTTTTACTTCACTTTGCACAGAATCTTCACTTTTCTTGGTTTTATTAAAAATGTAGGTAAAATGGCATAAAAATGATGGATTTCAAGAGTTTTGAAGCCATAATACGATTCCCGAGGAGATCACGAGCTTACATGTCAAATTTGGAGCGAAAACAGTGAAGAACGCAACTTTCACGGCCTTGGCCGTAATTTTGGGGCCAGCAGTAAATCTGGCATTTGAAGGGGGAAAAAACGGCTAAGTTAAAATATACATAGAAACTTTCATGGGTGAGGCCGTGAAGCCTTCACGGTCCATGAAATTTTCTGTGTACAAGGCACTGTTTGCACAGAGACATTTACGGCCGCGGCCGTAAACACATTACGGGCCGTGAATATTTCCACTTTTCGTGTTTCTCACTCGATTCGACCCCAAATTGAACCAGAATTGAACCAAATTCTCCAAAAACCTTCCTATATGGGTTCTATACTGATTAGACTATAAAAGGAAGGATTTTGGAAGGGTTCAGGGGCTTCTACGCATGAAAACAAAGGGAGGCGGCGACGACGGCGAGATTCAATTCTAGGGTAGAAATCCGGCGAGAGATCACACAAAAGAGGGGTTTGATCACTTCATCTTTATCACCAGATCAAGGGGAAGAGTTCTAATTACATTCCTAGTGTCTCTTTGCATTATTTTAGAGAGATTACATGTGTAATTCATCGACGAACATGATGTTTGCTTTGAATATGAACGGGTAAACTCTATTTTTGGGATTTGGGGAATAGCCTGCTGATGATTTATGGATTGAATATATTATTTTAAATCTTTTACATAAATTTTATAGATTTGATTTGATTAGAATTGTATTTATTCCGTAATTTATCTTAGCCACATAATTTTACGTCTTAGACGTTGCGAGAAGGACCGAGAGGTGAATCGCAATGTTAGATCTATTCTTTTCAAACCTACAAATCTAATCACGAGAGTAGTTTGGATTTGTTTGAAGGATTAACATAGTTTTTCATAGAACTTAATGGGTCTATTTATGTTAATTGTCACGAGAGTAGGGAATTAATGTAAATAAATACCGGATTATGCTTCGAGAGGAGGTAATTTATACCTTAGGAAAAATCCCTTTCAAAACTATAATTTTCTGATCAAAGGTTTATTTTTATTAAATTCATAATCATCAACGTGGTGAAACCCTGAGTCCTGATTTTTATCTGAATTGATTTTTGCTAAAAACACTGCCTCTGTTTCTTTTAATTTGTACTTAGAAGTTTCCAAAACAAAAACCATCATTTGAATCGTCTAGATATAGATCAATCGTGTAATCGGTACTTGAGATCCTCGTTGGGAACAATAATCTTTTTATTACTTCGATAAATCTGTGCACTTGCGGATACCTATTAGACACATATAGACTCTCTGCTTTCTTGCATTCTCTCTCTCTCTCTCTCTCTCTCTCTCTCTCTCCATTTTTGCTGTTCGAATTGAAAGGAATCTGTGGCAGAACCGTTCACCGACGCACCGGCAGAATAGTCATCCCTGGTCGTATCTTTGGGCTGCAGACCGGATTGAATCCCGCACGAGGGACCAGAAATAAGCCTTAGAAAAATGGGCCAGTCACCTCTATAAGATGAATTTTGTTTTTAGATTGATCATTTTTAGGATCTCTTTGCCTAAATTGATCTTCAATTTTAATGGTTTGGATGACATCATCTAAAGAGGTTAAGGAAATAGTAAGAAGGCTCTAACGGTCAAGTTCTGCTATGTATGTGGAAAAGGGAATCACCTCGCTCCACAATGCTTCTACAGAAAAACCGCTTTGTCTCCTTCTAAGACCTCCAAACCTCAAAAATCAAAACATAAAGTCAACATGGTCGAAGACCAACCTACATCCACTTCAACTCTGAGGTTAGTTTCCTTTTTCCCCTCAGTTAATCTAACCCATCATGATTCTGAATGGTGGTTAGATTCTGGTGCGAACATCCATGTATGTTCTAACCGGTTATGGTTCACCTCTTACCAGGACACAAGTGGAGGATGTGTAACCATGGGGAACAGATCTTTTGCCACAGTGCATGGAGAAGGACAAGTGATCTTAAAATTCACATCTGGAACGTCCTTAGTTTTAAATAATGTTCTCCATGTACCCGAGATCCGTAGGAATCTTGTTAGTCGATCTTTACTTGTTCAAAGTGGTTTCAAGATTGTTTTAGATGCTAATAAAGTTATAATTTCAAAATTGGATACCTTCATTGGAAAAGGCTTTACCTTTAATGGATTATTTCAACTAAATATTATTCCTTTAAATCATCATGAGTCTGAATCTTCTATTGCTTTAAATGTTGAAAACTGTGATATATGGCATGGAAGACTAGGACACCTTAACTTCAAATATATGACAAGAATGAGTAACTTAGGATTAATTCCTAAAATCAACTCAAATGAAAAATGTGAACTTTGTGTTCTTGCTAAACAACCTAGAAAACCTTTTAAATCAGTTACCTATAAAGAAACTGAAATATTAGAATTAATCCACTTTGATGTTTGTGACTCAGGCTGCGTTTGGGACTGTGGGGCGCGCGGGCCAAATGTTGACCCGCGCTTGACCCGTAGCCCCTGCAGTGTTGAGTTGCTAGGCGTGCGGGCAGAAATAACGAAGGTGGGTTACATTTGACCCGCGTTTGACTAGCGAATGGCGGACCGCGGCACAATCCCAAACGCGCCCTCAAATAGAGTTCCAACAAGAGGTGGAAGTAAATACTTTGTAACTTTCATAGATAACTATTCGAAATTTTGTTACTTATCTACTCAAATCCAAAGATGAAGTATTATCAAAATTTAAAATCTATAAAGTTGAAGTTGAAAACTAGCTTAATAAAAAGATTAAAATCCTTAGATCTGATAGAGGTGGGAAATATACCTCAAATGAATTTACCCAATTCTGCCAAGAACATGGGATTATTCATTAGGTAACTGCTCCCTACACTCCTCAATCAAATGGAGTAGCTGAAAGGAAAAAGAGAACCCTACTAGACATGGTAAATGTTATGCTGCTCAGTTCTGAGGCACTCCAGAACTTGTAGGGGGAAGCTATTCTTTCAGCCTGCTTTATTCAAAATAGAATTCTGCCCAAGAATAATGCACAAACTCCCTTTGAAACTTGGAAAGGGCACAAACCTAACCTGAGATTCCTCCGAATGTGAGGGTGCCTGGCTAAAGTAAATATACCATAACCTAAAAGAAAGAAAATAGGTCCTAAAACTGTAGATGCTGCTTTCATAGGCTATTCTCTTGACTCAAACACCTTCAGATGTTTAGTATTAAACTCAGAAGTACCTGAAATCTCTAATAACACACTAATTGAATCAAGAGATGTAACATTCTTTGAAAATACATTCCCTTTCAAACCTTCCTCACCCCTTCCAATCATTAATACTCCAACTCCTGAAAATGCTAATCAAGAACATAACCCACTCCAACATCCTGAAACAGTAGCTGAACCTAGAAGAAGCAAGAGAGCTAGGACTGTTAGGGAGTATGGTGATGACTTTATCACTTATATGATAGAAGACACACCAAAAACCTATCAAGAAGCCCTTAGCTCTCCTGATGCTACCTTCTGGAAAGAAGCTATTGATAATGAATTTCAATTCATCATTAGCAACAACACTTGGATTCTTTCAGATCTACCTCCCGGAAATAAACCTCTAGGTTGTAAATGGATCTTTAAGAAGAAATTAAGGACTGATGGCAGTATTGAAAAGTATAAGGCGCATCTAGTAGTCCAAGGTTTTCGGCAGAGGGCCAACATTGACTACTTTGACACCTACTTGCCTGTGGCTTGGATCACTACCATCAGGTTCTTACTAGCTGTTGCTGCTATTCATAGACTGAAAGTTCATCAAATGGATGTTAAAATAGTCTTTCTCCATGGAGATCTTGATGAAGAGATCTATATGACACAGCCTGAAGGATTTGTCGTTCAGGGCTGTGAAGGGAAAGTTTGAAAGTTAGTCCGATCTCTATATGGACTTAAACAAGCCCCTAACCGATGATATGAAAAATTTGACAAAGCCATTCTTTCATATGGATTTCAAATCAACGACTCCGATAGCTGTCTCTACTATAAGACAGCAAGCACTAGTTTTGCTCTGTTGTGCTTATATGTAGATGACATTCTAATCTTCTCTAATAACATTAAAATGATTAAATACATTAAAGAATATCTCTCCCTCCAATTTGACATGAAGGACATTGGAGAAGCTGATGTTATCTTAGGAATGAAAATCATAAGAGATCAAAATTCAATTTCTCTATCACAAACTCACTATGTGGATAAAATTCTAGAGAAATTTAAACTTAATGATTCTTCTCCTTTATCTACCCCTTTTGATCCTAACTCTCATATGATCAAAAACCAAGGTAAACCTGTAAATCAAGAACTATATTCCAAGGCTATTAATTCTCTTCTATTCTTAGCAAACAAAACTAGACCTGACATAGCCTATGCAGTCTCAAGGCTGAGTAGGTACACTAGTAACCCTGGCGCACTTCACTAGATTGCTATTAAAAGAGTATTCAGATATTTAAAAGGAACTTCTAAATACACTTTAACTTATAGTGGATATCCTTCTGCGCTAGAAGGCTTTTGTAACGCCAATTGGATATCAGACTCCAATGACGTCAAGTCCACTTCAGGATATGTCTTCACTTTGGGAAGTGGAGTTATTTCCTGGCAATCTTCCAAACAAACCACAATTGCTAGGAGCACTATGGAAGCTGAGTTAGTGGCTCTAGATATAGCTTGCTCTGAAGCTAAATGGATTAAAAACTTATGTGCATCTATTCCAATGGCAGTGTCCATCAATCCACCTATTTCCATAAATTGTGATAATAATGCTGCTATTATTTTCTGCAAAAAGAATCTGGTAAATACCAAAATAAGTCGACATATTAAAATAAGACAAAAATCAATTAGATGATTATCTTCTCATAATACAATTTCATTGTCTTATGTTAAAACAAATGATAACCTTGTTGATTGTCTCACAAAGGGTTTGAATCAAACCAAGGTTGAGGCTGCATCGAGGGGAATGGGGATTTATCCAAAATAGGCTCTCCTACAATGGTAACCCAACCTCCGTGATAGGTAGACCCTGGAAAGAGGTTTAGAATGGGTAATAACAAGCTGACTAGTTAGCCAAGGAGTACAAAATAAAACTATAAAACACTATTGTGTTAATTAGAGTTTTGGGCTCCAATACCCCATTTCTATGATGCATGTAGTACTCCTATGTAGAGGGAGGTTGAGTTTCACTACTCTTAAAGAAAACCCAAAAGGAATTTCCTAAGAAGTGCCTCTACACTCTTCTTTGGAGGGTTTTCTCCTATATGTGAGTTTCTGTATACGACCGCATACTAGAAATTGGAAACTTCTAGCAAACTCACATGAACAAAGATACTAGTGCACGGCCAAAAATGCGCAACCCTGCGTCACAGTATTCCTGTATCATGTGTGCACTGTTCAAAGCTGGGTCAAAAGGAATGAAGTTTAAGACCTGGATCACTTCATCTCTTCTAGTGGAGTTCCGTGTGCTAAGTGTGTTGAGCATAGCTCTTCCCTGACCGCGTGATATAAATTTGAACAGTATTTTTGTTTTATTTATTAAATTGAATTAAGATTAAAATGGACTTTTGTGTTTTGTGGGGGATTGTTGGGATTTAAGAGAAACCCAAAAGTCCCTTGGTCATGCTTTTACGCATGATTATTTTTGGGGCAATTAATTTAATATTCTTTATTTTTAGCCCATAATTTAATTTATTAATTAATATATAAATAATAGAATAAAATAATTAATATGTGATTTATCATGTATTAATTATAGCTTATGCGTTGTTTATTTAGAGGCAGGCGCTCGAAGCTTCCATTATTAGAAATCTGACCGTTGCACTCTCTCCTCTATAAAAGGAGAGGCAGGCGCATAGTCAGGGACACATACAGACTCTCTGCTTTCTTGTGTTTTCTCTCTCTCTCTCTCTCTCTCTCTCTCTCTCTCCATTTTTGCTGTTCGAATTGAAAGGAATATGTGGCAGGACTGTTCACCGACGCGTCGGCAGAATAGTCATCCCTGGTCGTATCTTCGGGCTGCAAACTAGATTGAATCATGCGCAAGGGACCGGAAATAAGCCTTAGGACGGACTACATCGCTTCCGGGTTCTTCTTTTTAACTTTTATGTCCTTTAATTATTCTGATTTTGTTTATATATGCATGTGAAATTTAATATAATTGTCTAGATCGCAACAACCACAAGTACAAATCTAGGACAACTACCATAAATTTCCCTCATATTTGTCTCTACTTATTTGTATTCTCCTCGGGGTAGCATCTAGCATTGCTATTTTGTTATATTCCGATCATATGAAACAATGCCAGCTATACAATATAAGTTTGGAAAGATCAGAGAAGTCGAAATCATCTATGCTTGACCTTGGGCTGGTATTCACAATTATAGATGTTACCTCTTATATAATTTTTTACACACTATCCTTTATAACTAGTTCGGGTAGTTAATCGGTAGCTCAGCTTAGGGCTAAACCAATGCTAAATCGAATCTTAATTAGCTTCTCAAAAAATCACCCAATGACTGAACCAATCAGTTCGAACAACCCGTTCGGTTCGATTCAGTTGATTAACCACAGTTTAGCGGTTTTCTAGTTTTTTTAAACACGCATACCTGTCACATTTTGTGTAGAGTTTTTTTATAGCATACCATGAGAAGTACAAAACTAAACTATTAATTTCCTTTATTTATGCCTCTACTTGTTTGTATTCTTTGGGTAACATCTAGCATGGCTATTTTATTATATTCCTGCTATATGAGGTAGTGCTAGCTTGACAATATAAGTTTGGAGAGATCGAGAAGTTGAAATCCTCTATGTTTGACCTTAGGCTTGTACTCACAATGGTAGATGCTACCTCCTAAATAAATTTTTACACACTATCCTTTATAACTGGTTTGAAAAGTTAACAAGTGGTTCAGCATATTCGAACCGATCCTGAACTGTATCTTAGTTATCTTCTGAAAAATCTGTCTGATGATCAAATTGATCAGTTCGATTAACTGCCCATTTGATTCAGTTCGGTCAGTTAACTATGGTTCAATGGTTTTCTAGTTTTTTTTAACACCCATTCTTGTCATATTATGTGCAGGGATTTTTTACAGTAGACCACAAGAAGTATAAAATAGGATAATTACCATCAATTTCCCTTATATGTGCCTCTACTTGTTTGTGTTCTCCTTGGGGTAACATCTAGCATTGCTATTTTGTTACATTCGTGACATATGAGGCAACACCAACAGAGAAGATAAGTTTGGAAAGATTAGAGAAGTTAAAATCATCCATGCTTGACCTTGGCTGGTATTCACAATGGTAGCTATCACCTTCTTCACACGAACAACCAAGTGGCTGATGTCATCTCTGAGTGCAAGGAGGACATCTGGAAGAACCCCAAGCTCTTCGGCCTCATCAACGACTACTTTGAGGGCAGCAACCAAACCCGAAACTATTGTAATGAGGTAGAGAAATGCCTCAAGAAATTCAGGGATAGCCTTTTGATCATCCAGTTCACTCTTTGGTGCTTCGAGGAGGCCGAAGGAAACAACATGAAGAATATGATAGTTGAGAAACTAAGGCAATTCACGGCCGTCGACAATCTATTCACCTACAAGTTCTCCGAAGTCGTTGAATCTGTATGTATGCAACTGAAGTCAACGCTCACAAAGTTGCTACGGAGAAAGAAGAAACTCTACAAGAAGCTAAAAAACTTTAATTCATGGAGGAAAGTGTCTAATGTAATCTTTGTAGCAGCACTCATAGCTATCATCATATGCTCTATCATTGCGGCAGCAGTGGCTACACCTCCTGTTGCAGCTGCCATGGCTATTGTATCTACAATTCCAATAGCTTCCGTGGGGCAATGGATCAATTCACTGTTAAAGAAGTAATAGAACGCCATGCAACGAGACAAGGATTTCATCGGTCTAATGCAATTTCACACCATGATTGCTTTAAAAGACCTGGAAACGATAAGGGCGTTGGTTGAAAATCTGCAAAATCGAAAATTGCATGTTCGCATTCAAGGATGAGGTCTGTTTGTGATTGAGGAGATCAAAAGGAGAATGGAAGAATTCATGACAAACATCAAGGATTTGGGTGAGAAAGTCAAATGGTGTTGCAGTAATACAATAAGAGCAAGAACGGTGGTGTTGCAGAAGATAATAAAGCACCTATCCAACTTATTGGAGAGTCTGGCTTAGTGAGTGATAAATAACTACTATCATTCTGTTGTATCTCTTGCTTAAACAATATTAATGACAACTTTTTTATTCTTTAGTCACCTTCTAATGTTTAATTAGTTGCAGAATTTCATCACATCTTCACTCAATGCCACTTACGTGCATTTGGTTAACGCATGCTATTGGAGTTGGGGGCATTTGGTAACTCATGCTATTGAAATTGTAATGGTTGACGATGCTATTTGAGAAAGTAATTTTTTTTTTTAAAAAAAAAGTTGAGTGATGCTATTAAAACAATATTATAGATTAATATCAGAAAAATCCTATAAATTGTAGCAAAATATTATACACATCATATTACCATTATATTTTGAAATTTTGTTTAAAAAATGTGGCTATTTAATTTATATGTTAAGTATTAACTATCATTTCCTAATTATTTATTTCTTAATATAAATAAAATATATTATTTATAAATTTACTTAGATTAATATCTAAAATTTGTATAGGTCTTTTTTATGTAGAAAGTAATTCATAAAGGTGAGATTTTACTCAAGACCTTGTTATCAAGGATAAAAGGCTTTACCTGTTAATTATTATCTTTATTTCTTAAAATAATTAGCACCTTTTTTGTATATTTTTTTCTTAAAAATAATTATTATCTTTATTTGTAGATCTAATTTTTAATTATTTAACTACTATTATAAGATTATTATATTTAATTATATATTTTTATAATAAAAATTTGATGCATCACTATTACATTATTTAAATTAGGTTTATTACAATGGAAATATAATATTTGCATTAATATTTTAATTAAAATATAATATTCAAGACTAGATTAATAAATTAGCCACATAGGGTCCAGATTAGAGGTGAGCATTGTCAGTAAATTCGGTTTTTATTGAATACTAACAAAATCGATAAATTCAATTCGATAATTAAATTCATAAAGTTCGGTACCAGTATTTAGTTTTTCAGTTTGATAAAAAAATTAATTATATATAATATTTTTTAATATATAAATATAAGTATATAACATTATTGGATATTTGGATTCGAATACATGAATTCAAAAGTTTGACTCCAAGCCCAAACTCCAAAACCAAATCGAGTGGACTGATCCATTTAACAAGTGTTATTTGCCACTACTTAATAACTTAAGTTACTACCTACCAAGTGGTGAGTGGCTGAGTGCCAATTAAAAAAAATATAAACCTAATTCTAATTTCTAAATCGAACGATGTGTTCGCCTGCTCGGTGTTCCCAGATCCCACTTGTCCAATCTGGCAATCTCCACTTCTCCAAACTTTTATAAGTCCTAACCCTAATTTCCTGTGCCACTGTGCCCACTTCTCCGGTCTCCATCTGTCGCCGATCGCAGCTCCATCCATCGCCTACTTTTCCTTCGTTCCTCCATTCGTCGCCCATTTCTCCTTCGCTTCGCTCCTCCATCATCGACTCGTCGCCCATTTGACCACTTCTCCTTCGTCATCTCCTCCATCCATTCCAGCCTCACTCCATCTCTCCCTCAAAAACCCTAAGACCATAAGAGTGTGATCTCTCTGTTCATCAGCTAACTACCGATTAGCCCAACTCTAGCCTCCACCGACTTTGATATGCCAGACTGCAATTGCCATCGTCAACTCGTCAAGGAGACAAATCTTCACTTTACTCTCGTCACTTTACTTCCTCTATGCTTTGTTCAAGTGTTTATTGTTTAGTAATTTTCTAAAATCTAAACCCTAATTTATAAACTTTGTAAATGTAATGATATACTTTTATAATCTTAGATGTTAATGTTATTGACCTTATGTTATGTCTATAGCCCATTTGCGTAGGTATGTACTACAATAGTGTCACGTCCAGAATTAGGATAATAAAATACATGCGAGTCAACGCTTGACTTACACCCAAACACACCCACGCAGGGGCTAAGCGGACGAACCGCAAGTCTGGACGCGACCGGCAGGAGCACGTCCCCGACGCACTCCTCAGCCTATCTCCAACGGCCACTTGACTGCTCGTCCCGACGAGTCATCGACCGCCACGTGCCCAATGAGGACCGTTGCACGATCCAGCTCCACTGTCCACCAAAATACATAACCCGAGACTCGACGCCGGCGCAGCGCGCGTACGAGTCCGGTACACCGGAAAAGAAGCAAATCCGCACGCAGGTGGAGGCGCACACTCGCAGAGGAGACGACGTCACACGGGACGCCGGGCGGTCGGACTCACTGCTCGCCCAAAGGGGACGTCTCGCAGACATCCGGCACAGACAAACCGGCCAACGCCGGGCAACACCACACATGGCTGGCGCACTTGACCAGAACGGAGAGAGGGGTGAGGAGACGCCAATCGAGAAAGACAATTCGGCCGGGAGCACGAGGCTCGGGGAGCCGGAGAGAGGAAGACGCCGACCGAGGGCAGCTGATTGGCCGAGAACGGGAACCGCGTCCGGAACCGCTAGAGGCGTGCGCACAGAAAACACGGCACGAGCACACCAACCAAAGCGCATGCATGCAAACCGAGGTAGCGGACAACGGCCGGAAGATCACCAGAAACTGCCCAAGGCTCGCCGGAGCTCAGTCCGGCCGAGCCCAGCCTCGCCGGAGCTAGAGGAGGCGCCGGCGAACCCCAACCATGGTCGCCGGACGCGTCCAAACAAGAGGCGGATTCGCCGCCCAAGCCCCGGCCACCGGAGAGGCCGGCGAACCCACCCAGTTCGTCGGACGTCGCCAGGAAGAGGGGGCCGAAGCCCCAGCCTTGCCGTCTAGCCCAGTTCTCTCCGGAAACGGGGAGAAAGAGGGAGGCGCGGCGAAGCTTGAAGAAATGGTCGGCGAACACCACGCCGACGGAAAGACCTCTCGCCGGACGGAGCGGGAGCAAGAGGAGGAAGAATCATACCTCAGCGAACCTCTGTCCGCCGGCTCCACCACCGGCGACGCCGAAGAACAGGAGGAGGAAGGGACAGGGGACGCCGCCCCTTTGCTCTAGCGTATCCCGTACCGCCGCACCCATTCCCACCGGGAAGGACGCCGGAACCTGTCGCCGCTGCCGGAGACCTCTCGCTGGAGCCCGCTCGACGGAGGGAGAGAGGAGGAGAAATCAAAGAGACGGATCGGCCGCCGTTGCCGCACGCGAACGAGCGTCGCGTAAACGCCACCACTGTAGCAAGGGCACTGTAGCCCTAAGTCCTCTCCATTAAACGGATTGCCCGACCCGTTAACGCTCGCGCCTGACCCGATAGCACGCCACCCGACCCGCCATCTGCTGCCACAGAGATGTTGGGCCGCCGCCTGGGCCTAGGCCGCGTGCGTGCGTGCGTGGCCCAGATGTCTAAAAAGGAGCCTAACATTCTCCCCCACCTGAGGTGGTCGCCGTCCTCGGTGACTCGAGGTAGCTCCTCAGCTAAGTCTCGTACGCCAAACTCTGATGCCTCTCACCAGAGTGCTGTCCTCAGGCATATCTCTCTCCCAATGAATGAGAAAAACTCACTGTTTACTCATCCAACAGCAACCCAAGAGTCGATAACCTCGATTCTCGATAATCCTTGGATCGAACCTCATCCGAGCCATCGGAGAAGTATTGTTCGGAAGCTTTGTGCCAGGTTGCTTTCTCCATAAGGGATTTATCCCATCAGATGTGAAACTCCGTATATCGATTCAGCTTACTTTGCCCCAACACCCAGTGATATAAAATATCAAGTATCCCTCGGTCGAACTGCGTTCGAACCATCGGTGTGGCTTGGTAAGACAAAGACCGAGAAGGATCATCCGGATCCTTGTGAAACTTCCTCAAGTTCACATGGAATGTAGGGTACATCTACATTCTCTATAAGAGTTTCAAATGGTATGCTACTAAGCCCACTCGACTCAGTATCTCATACAAACCGTCGTATCTTCGGATAAGACCCCGGTGAGCCTCTCTCACCGAGATCTTCCTACAGATCTGCGAGGTAAGTCGAAGAAGAACTAAGTCACTCATGACAAATTCTTCGTCTCGACGTCGACGGTTGGCATACCTTTGCATCCATTGTGCAGCCAACTCCAAGCTCTCTCAAGACTCACGGAGTGAATTGATTCGTTCCCGAGTTTTCCATTGAGTCATAGGGCACTTCCCGTAGGAATCCCTTTGTACCACATCAACGGGGGTTAAGGGCTGACTCCCTAACACTAACTCGAAGCTCAAATGAGGTGGGACTTGTGAATGGCAACCTTTGCAAGGTGTAGGCATTCCATATCATATCGCTCTGACTGGCGATCACAAGTGACGGGGGAATTCTTCCATAAGGGCATTCACCCGCTCAATTTGCCCATCCTCCTGAGGATGATTAGCTATGAAGAAACTTATCTTGGACAAATATTTATTGAACAACACGGTTCAAAAGTGTCCAGCCAAAAGGGCATCCATATCGCTCTCGATATCCACTTGGATGCCAAAATGTTTCACCACATTTTGGAAGAATAGACCTATAGCAACCCTGGCTATACACTGCTCAAGTGCTGGGATAAAGAATCCACCCATGGAAACTCATTCCACGACTACCGGCACTGAGCTTATCTCGTCAACTTTAGGACCACACCAATAAAGTCCTTGGACACCCTTGTCCAGGACATCTCGGGAATAGGCAGTAGTTGTAACAACCCTGCCTCTAGCCTCCAATCGATCTTACCTTCCTAGCAATTTTGGTAAGTGCGGACCTACATCCCCATGTTTGTGCACGTATTGGGCCAATAGCACAGTGGTGCTGACAGGACAACTATCCCCTTTTGTCCTGGATGTCTTGCCCAAAGTCTGTCATAGAGCTCCCTCAGTAGCTCCCGGCGTAGTCCGCCCATCGATAGGACTAGTGGCCTATCGCCTCTAGCCACGATATATCATCTGGACCCAAATAATATTGTCGGATCATGCCTGACATAATCTGCTGAACTTAGCTTTTGATCCACCCTATCAAAAGTTGAGGCTGTCTTTATTCTGCTTAGCAGATCCCCGTCCACTCGGGAGAGGGTACAGCACACAAGGGCATTTAGTCTATTGAGCTCATAAGGTAACACGTTGTCTTTACCCGATTTATGTTCCTCATGGAACTGGAATTCACCCTAGAATTCCGGCCAACGTGTTTATTTTGCCGACAACTACTTTATGTGGTGAAATGTTGTCGGTCTTCATAACCTCGAGAAGGTTCTCCGCGTCCAGAGATAGTGGACTCCCACCACCTTTTCCTTCTCGTGGTCAAATACCATCACTCAGTCCTATTAGCTTTCAACTCTCCAAAGCTAAAGGATGCCCATCCTATAAAGGCATACCACAGATAGCTTGGTCCGAAGCTTCGGTGTGAAACTTGAAAGGCATACTGAAGTCGGGTAACTTCAGGATCGGTTCAGAGGCAATATGGACCTTCACTATCGGAAGGCCGACTGATACCGATCAAGCCACTCCCATTTTGAGTTCCCTTTTAGCAGATCACTGAGGGTAAGGCTTTCCTTGAATAGCCTTTGATGAACCTTCGATAGAAGTTCACCACACCGAGAAAACTCCCTACTCGGTTTGATTTGAGGGGGCGCACCATTCCGCAATGGCTTGGACCTTTACCTTGTCCATGCGCGCTTGTCCGTGGTCCATCCCAAGACCAAGGAAAGAAATCTCATTCACCACAAATGAGTATTTCTCCAACTTCAAATACAGTTGGTTTTTCCCTCAACACCACGATATCGTCCAGATATTCAACTATGTAGTCATCTAAGACAAGGGGTCAACACTTGTTCATCAGATGACAAGACATAGAAGGGGTCTTTAGTAGTTCAAAGGGCATCACTTTGAACTCTAGGACTCATATCAGGTTACCCATACAGTTTTTCTCTATTCGTTGCTCTCAGCAAAACGAATTTGTCCATTAACTTGCTCTCAAGTTTGGCATAGAGAAAACCTATGCTTCCCCTAGTTGATCCCTCAGATCGGGGTAAGCAGTATAAGATAACAGTCTCTCACCATTATCTCATTCAAGGTTCTATTGCCAACTCAGAACCTTAGCGACCCGTCCTTCTTTTAGAAGAGGACCGGGACTCCATAAGGCGATACCGTAGGCCGAATGAACCCGGCTTCGAGCAATCCACACCATTGCTAACGAAGCTCGGCCAACTCCATTGGAGAAATACAGTAAAAGGCCTTTAGAGGGGGAGTAGATCCTGTCACAAGCTCAATCTTGTGATCGATCTCTCTCCTTAGGGGAAGGTATTTTGGAAGCTCCGAGGATAACTCGTTGGATAACTCTTCCAACCAAACCTTCATCATCGAGGGAAACTCTCCTTCGCAAGGAGAATTATCAACCCATGTCTCTCTATGGCAAAACCCTACCGCTAGGGTATTGTTGACAGTAGAAACCCCTCATTTCCAGCATCACCTGGGCATATCACCGGATATAGTCCCGTATGACCCAGTATGCCTTAGTCGTTTTAGGATGTCTTACGCAACCCACAAAAAGTTTCACGAGTAGAAACTATACCACAATCTCATCTTTTTGAGATCTCCTCACGAGAGCTTAAGGGTCAGTATAGACCTGAAAAGGGTAGTGTGCGGCCCGAGTCCGCCACCACAATTACGCGTCTCCGAAGAGATACACGATATAAGCATCTACCTGCTCCTCAGCAGGAACCTGGGTATTTTGGAAATATAATTCCAATACACCATAGGAAGTCCTCAACTTCCTCAACGTAGCAAACCCTTAAAAAGGGTGCTAGCTCGTGAGCACGCCGTCTCACGACGGTGACATAACCACTCTTGGCCGGTGTCCCAAATATCGTCGCACGATATCTCTCGGGTCATAATGCCCTCAGTTCTTAGAACGTGTCGTCGCACGACAGTTACTTGGCCGCCATCGTCCGATCTCTTGGATACGTTGTCGCACGACAATCCTAGGAAAAATCAGCTGGTGTTTGTGACACATCGTCGCACGATTGTCCCTCAACAACCAGCAACCACTCTCCAGGACAAGTCACCGCACGACTGTCCTATGACATCATCGATTGATGTCCGGGATACATCGCCGCACGATTATCCCATAGGCACACTCGACTGCCCTCAGGACATGTCGTCGCACGACAATCCTTATGGCCACCTCTGGCCTTGGTCGGTGCTATAGAAGCAGTGTAAACACATGCTTTAGTAACACAACCCCCATAAGATATGTCTCCGCAAGAGAGACAAGAAAACTGAGCCGTGAGGCTCTAGTTGGACTATGCCAACTCTGTCGATATCTATGGAGCAAAACTCTCCCATATCTGACAGTCTCCACCAGCAACTCAATGTTGTGGTCAATTGTGATCATCCCACTGATCACTGCTGCCAACACGCACAATGCCGGTGTACAAGTTGGAACGTGCAGAACTTGGGCTCTGAAACCAGTCTGTCATGCCCAGAATTAGGGTATTAAAATTTTTAATAAAATACACGTGAGTCAACGCTTGACTCGCACCCAAGCACGCCCACACAGGGGCTAAGCGGACGAACCGCAGGTCTGGACGCGACCGGCAGGAGCACGTCCCCGACGCACTCCTCAGCCGATCTCCAATGGCCACCTCATTGCTCGTCTCGACGAGTCATCGACCGCCATGTGCCCAATGAGGAATGCTGCACGATCCAGCTCCACTATCCACCAAAATACAAAACCCGAGACTCGATGCCGGCGCAGCGCGCGTACGAGTCCGGTACACCGGAAAAGAAGCAAATCCGCAAGCAAGCGGAGGCGCACACTCGCACAGGAGACGACGTCATGTAGGACGCCGGGCACACGCCCTAACTCTGACTAGACCGCGCACAGGCAGTCGGACTCACCGCTCGCCCAAAGGGGACGTCTCGCAGACGTCCGGCATAGACAAACCGGCCAACGCCGGGCAACACCACACATGGCCGGCGCACTTGACCAGAACGGAGAGAGGGGCGAGGAGACGCCGACCGAGAAAGACGACTCGGCCGGGAGCACGAGGCTCGGGGAGCCGGAGAGAGGAAGACGCCGACTGAGGGCAGCTGATCGGCCGGGAATGGGAACCGCGTCTGGAACCCGCTAGAGGTGCGCGCATAGAAAACACGGCACGAGCACACCAACCAAAGCACATGCACGCAAACTGAGGCAGCGGACGCGGCCGGAAAGATTTTGTTGCTCGGACTGCTGTATTCCTTGAGAAAGATTTTCTCTTGAAAGACACTAGTGGGAGAAGCTTTGACTTGGATGAGGTCCAAGGTCAACCACAAGACACAGTAGATGAGATGCAACCTGAGCCACCTGCACTGGTTGCTGGGCAACCAGAGGCTCAGACACAGGCCCTACGTAGGTCTGGGAGGATTCGTCGTGCACCTGAGAGGTACGGGTCGCTGCCGACCCAACACGATGGGATCTTCATCGTTGAGGATGAACCCAGGACCTATGATGAGGTGGTCGCTGGACCGGACTCTGAGAAATGGCTTGAGGCCATGAGATCCGAGATGGATTCCATGTCGGCTAACCAAGTCTGGGATTTGGTTGAGTTACCTGATGGGGTAAAACCTATAGGGTGTAAATGGGTCTTCAAGAGGAAGACTGACATGGATGGCAACATAGTTACCTATAAGGGTAGACTTGTGGCTAAAGGATTCAGACAAGTTCACGGGGTGGACTATGATGAAACCTTCTCGCTAGTTGCCATGTTCAAATCCATTCAAATCCTGCTTGCTATAGCTGCGTATCACGATTATGAGATATGACAGATGGATGTGAAGACAGCATTCCTTAACGGAAAGCTGACTGAGGATGTGTTTATGACACAGCCTGATGGCTTCATCCATCCTGCAGAGGCCAATAAGGTCTGCAGGCTAAAGAAATCCATTTATGGATTAAAGCAAGCTTCTCGAAGTTGGAATCTTCGATTTGATGAGGCAGTAAGAGATTACGGCTTTATCAAGAGCGAAGATGACGCCTGTGTATACAAAAAATTCAGTGGGAGCTTGGTCACATTTCTGGTATTGTATGTCGATGACATACTACTCATTGGAAACGTCATCCCTAGTCTTCAAGCTGTGAAGACATGGTTGGGGAAGTGTTTCGAGATGAAAGACTTAGGGGAGGCCGCCTATATCCTAGGCGTGAGGATCTACCGGGATAGATCCAAGAAGCTCCTAGCCCTTAGTCAGAGTACTTACATTGATAAGGTCCTGGAGAGGTTCAGCTTAGAGCAATCTAAGAAAGGATACCTTCCAGTGAGACATGGCCTTATTCTCTCCAAGAGCCAGTGTCCCATCACACAGGCTGAGAGGGATGACATGAGTCGAGTGCCCTATGCTTCGGCAATAGGTTCGATCATGTATGCGATGTTGTGTACTAGACCAGATGTGGCTTATGCTGTGAGCATAACTAGCCGATACCAATCCAATCCAGGTCTGTAGCACTGGGTGGCTGTAAAGAACATTCTAAAGTATCTGAGAAGAACTAAAGATTTGTTCTTGGTCTATGGGGGACAGGAAGAGCTCAGTGTTCAGGGCTACACTGATGCATCGTTCCAGTCTGACCCTGATGACTTAAGATCACAGACAGGCTATGTGTTCAGATTGAGTGGAGGTGCTATGAGCTGATAGAGCTCTAAGCAATCCATTGTAACTGATTCTACGACCGAGGCTGAGTATGTCGTTGCTTCTGAGGCAGCCAAAGAAGCCGTTTGGATTCGGAAGTTCATTTCTGAACTTCAGGTGGTTCCAACTGTTGTGGATCCGATTGAGCTCTATTGTGACAACAATAAAGCGATGGCACAGGCAAAGGAACCACGGTCTCATCGAAAATCCAAACACATTCTCAGTAGATTTCACCTGATCTGGGAGATCATTGATAGAGGTGATGTCAAGATAAGCAGAGTTGACACAGACAACAATCTGGTAGACCCACTTACCATGGCTTTGGCGCAGCAGAAGCGTGTTGGTCATACGAGGGACATGGGGTTGAGTTTTCTCAACAACTAAGTCTAAGTGCAAGTGGGAGATTGTTGGTGTATATGCCCTTGGACCCGTTGTTGGTCAAGATTGTACTACTTGATATTGATATTTATATATCATTCTGGCATTGTCGTTATTATGCTATGTTTACATTTGCGATTATGTACATGGATAATAATGTCCCTGGAGACAGATTGTATCTGGGCTCAAACGGTGTGTCCCCGGTCGAATACCTGAGTGGATAAGGGACAGCTCTGGTACATGTGAGACTGGTATATGGGCTGGTTACGCACGGGGTGCTAACACAGGCATATGGGTATGTCAGTGGTGGATATACTGGACCGACCCGCTGTGAAGCTTTAACTTGGTGTCATGAGTTAAGCTCACATGTGACAGGAGATGCATTGATCTCTCGACTTGAGGTCATTGACTCTTCTATATGGTTAGGAACATGCTTTGATACAACCTAACGCCTCGCCGTAGCAGGGAGGTCATAACGGTTGTCATTGGGTATGTGACGACCCATATGAGAAGATCAATGGACAGACATAGGATTTGCCCCTTCCTACGGGAAGCTTGATATCCACGGGCCCCCCCCCTATGGTTGCATGACTGAGAGTGTATGGCCATACCCAGGTGAAAGCCTGATCTAGTCATGACCATGAGATTGGGTGAAAACAAAGTGATGACGCACTTTGTCCAATCGGATATCAGTTTGGCAAAGAGACTGTAATGCATCGGTATCTTGTTGCGATGATGGGGATGTCGATGCTGATATCCATTCCGAAGACTTGGGTAGCAGTGATGCACTGCTAGGTGCCACTCACTGCTTGTGATGACTTAAGTTCATCACTGCCAACGTCAGAGGAACCTACAGGGTCGCACAACTTGAAACTCGGGTTCTCGTATTGATCGAGCAGCCTAATGATCGAGTTATTAGATAACTCGGATCTTTTTGGGAGAATCTATCAGCGCCATTGTGCCTGATGAGATGGAAGGGACTTATTGGAGCTAACTTCATTTTTGGGCCAGATGGGCCTAATGGGCCCTATATGCTAATTGGGCCAAATGGGCCGAATGAAGTGTTACCATGGACCAATGGGCCTCCAAGCCCAATGGGCGTGAAGCCCAGTTGGGGCGTGAGGTACAGTGGGCCTTGAGGCCCAATGGGCCGTCAGGCCTAATGGGCCATGACAATAAGTTGCCTGGGCCCAATAGATATCATGAGAATTAAATACTGCATTTAATTCTAGGAATTAATTCTGTATTTAATTCTGCATTTAATTCTGTAATTAATTCTAAGTTTAATGATGAATTTAATTCTGAATTTAATTCTGAATTTGGAGAGTCACATCATTAATGATCATTATGAGACTTTATTTCAAGGTTTTAATGAGTCATTATGAGACTTTAATTCAGGGTTTAATTCTATAATTAATTCTGAATTTAATTCTACCATTAATGATGAATTTATTACAGAGATTAATTCTGAATTTATTTTAGAATACCAGAGGTCACCGTGATTTCTATATAAGGGCTAGGAGGGTTGAGAGGAAGAGGTTTTGGATGAGGAGAAGTCTCCGAGAGACTCGCGCGGGGAGACTTCATTCGCAAGCTTGGAGCTTGGCGATTTCCCCTTTGAGACTCTCGCTTGAAAACTTGTTTCGCAAGCTTGGAGCTTGGCGATTTCTCCTTCTTCCTCTCCTCTTGGCATCCGCAAGGTTGGACCTTGGCGAGTTTCCATCATCCCTCTCCTTGGCGCCTTCTACTTGTGAGCGGCGCAAGTTCTAGAGGAGGACTCCCCAAGAGGCGTGGATCTTCTTCCCGAGGCTAGCACCGGGCGTGGAAGAAGAGAACTCGAGCGTCGGCTGTGTGTGAGACTGCAGAGGGCGAACATTTGGGCACCTGCATCGCATCCTTCTTCTTCGCTGCAAGGTATCATCTCCTACATACCGTGTCGATCTCCTCGCAAGACTCGATCTTCTGGGTTTTTGGGACTGGCCTGTTTCGGGGATTGCTTCCATTGTGCTTGTCTGTAAAATTTTTAAAATCCCCGGGGTTTTCCAACAGACACTTCAAAGGCAAACAAGTTAATTTACATTGGTGCTATACTTGATCCACGACTTAAGTTTCAATATGTTGAGGCAAAGTTATACTCTTTGTATCAAATGAGAAGGGAACAAATGCACCAAGGGAAGTAAAAGCTATAATGATTGAGATGTTTAATGATTACAAGCGTCTGAATGCTTTCACAAAAGGCATGCAAACAATTAAGAATGCACAACCTGAAATCAATCATATTGAGGACTCTAGTGGAAATGAAAATTTGTGAGGTGCAAAAACTAGAAAGAGGAGGCAAATGTTTAAAAGGCGCAATACAAATTCTAAATAGGTAGATTCAACAATGGAATCAAATAAGCATTTAAGTGAGGAATGTGATGATGATTCTGATGAGTTTGATATATTAGCATGACGGAAAGTAAATAGTTCTCGGTTTACCATGTTCTCATAAATGGCTAGAGATGTGCTTGTTATTCTTATTTCAACGGTAGGTTTAGAATCAACATTTAGTACAGGAAATTGAGTTCTTGATCAATTTAGGAATTATTTATCTCCTAAATTAGTAGAAGCTCACATATGTGGACAAGATTGGTTTAGAAGATCACTCCATCTAATTAATATTAAAAAAATAATTGAAGACATAGATAAACTTGAATTGGGTAAAATTTTATTTTAGTTTAATAGTTTCGATTGTTTGAATTTTTTGCTTGGTAAAATTTTTATTTTACTTTCTCTTGTTATGAACCTTTTATCTTTTGCTAAACTCATTTTTTTTCTTTTCAGAATTTTCAAACATGTAACAATGAGCCAATGATAATGAGTTCAAAGTTGAAAACTTGAAATTGTTTGGTGTTCACTGCTGAGGACTTGTAAGGAGTAAATCACTTCAAATAACATTAACATGCTTATATGTTTTTTTAAATTTTATAATTATAAGGTATATGTGACTATTAATGATTAACTTGTTTGTTCTACATTGTAGTTTATGGGATCTTGGGATGATTGATGAATTGAAGACTACATGGTGTAGTGCCCAAAGCCCCAGGCTACTTGACCTTGATACTTTATTTTGTTGTGATTGTGATTTAAGATTTTCAGACTTTCAAAGCTTCAGTCTAGTTGTGACTTCTAATTGCAATGCTTGTTGTGACTTGTGATTGTAATTTGTGTAGACTATTTGATATGATTGACTGGTTGTTATTTTTTAAGACTGATTGATCGACTGACTTTTGTAATTTTGTGACTATGACTAAGGAGTATGTGACTGTTATTTTGAAGTTGAAAAATGTAATACTTAATAGATTGGTGTAGACTGTTATTTTGAAGCTAGAAAATAGAATACTTAGGATCTGTTTATCGGAAAGGATTTTAGTAGGGATAGGATGAATATTAAAAAAATCTCTGGTATATCAGAACGGATGGATTAAAATGAAGAAAAATTAGATGGATGGATGGGAATAAAATCCCCTTTTTGATCCGTCCAAATCGGACGGATTTTAAAAAACGCGTTGCCTTTGCACGTCTTCTGATGCCGCACCAGTGCTGGATGCCGATCTCTTCGCAGGTTTGCCGTTGCCGCTAAAGTTGTTGGACGCTGACCTCGCCCGGGAGGCTGGAGTAGACGCCGACCAGACCTGGAGCGGACGCCGACAAGACCGGGAGGCTAGAGTGGACGCCTCGCACTAGAGCGTCGCCTCGCGCAGATGGCGACCAAGCTCGCGAGGGACGGACGCCGCCGCTGGAGCGGACGCCGACCAGACCTCGCGCGGACGAGAGCTGACGGCGACCTCGCGTTGCTCTGGAGCGGATGCAGACCAGACCTCGCCTCACGCAGATGGCGACCAAGCTCGCGAGGGACGGACGTCGCCGCTGGAGCGGACTCTGACCAGACCTTGCGCGGACAGGAGCTGTTGGCGACCTCGCGTCACTCTGGAGTGGACGCAGACCAAACCTCGCCTCGCGCTGGAGCGTCGCCTCGCACAGATGGTGACCAAGCTCACGAGGGACGGACACCGCCGCTGCTCGCCGCTGGAGCGGACGCCGACCAGACCTCGCCTCGCGCAGATGGCGACCAAGCTCGCGAGGGTCGGACGCCGTGCTCGCCGCTGGAGCAGACGCGCGGACAAGAGTTCGCGGATGCCTCGCTGAGCTCCGAATCACGCAGACGGCGACCCCGACCAAGCGCGGAGATGAGTGCTGCAAAGATCTCCATCACGTGATAAACACGTGACACAAAAACCCCGTCCATCATCTTTTCCCATCCATCATCTTTTCCTGTCCTTAGTTTTGTCCGTCCTTGCTAGTAAACACGCCGTTAGTTTGTGAGTGATGTGCTGATAAGTGATGAGTGCTTTGAATGCTAAATGTAATAATGTTTATGTGCTGAGTTGTTGATTGTTGTTACATTTCTGTGTTGTACGGCTTATTTAGTAATTGTTTGTTGTTTTTAACTTTGTGTGCTGATTTACAGATTTAGTAGTTGTTTTTGTGTTGATTTGGGTTGGTATGTAATATGTTATGTGTTGAATTAGTAGTTGTTGATTTAGTAATAATATTTTGTTGTAGTAGTGTTTCTTATATATTGAATGATTGATGTGTTTTAACTTCCGTTTGATTTCGTAGATTTAGTAATAATGTAATAATGTTTCTGGTAGAATGAATTTATAAAATTGTATTTTGAAAATATTTTTTAGAAACATTGATATTCGGTAATTAAAAATTACCGAATTTGGTTTGATAAGAAATCGGTATTTTGAAATTTAGTACAGTAATAGCATATGAATTTTTGGTAAAAAATTTGATAAATCTAAATCAGTAAATTTAGTATAGGTAAATATCGAATGCACATTCCAAATCAAGGTTGAGTTCACTATCAACACCGCCGTGTTTGAACATTTCAAGATTAAAAAAAATGCCACAGTGCAATAGCAACTAGAGAAGTGGCTCTCCGGGTGCATTTGGGATTGTGGGCTGACCTGTAGGGCGAGTGGGTGGTTGGACGAAACACACGGCCCGTGTGCAACAGTGGAAGTGAAAAACTACAAGGAGGTGTGCTAGAAGCTGCGTTTGGCAACGCATGGGTCAAGCGGGCTGCGGGTCAAAAAAACTACGTGGCTTGTCCTACGCCACAAATTTATTTTTCACCCATTCCACACTAGAGCATGGGTCACGTGGGTGCGGCCTGCTCCACGCCGCCTACAACCCCAAACGCGGCTAGAATCTGACATCCTCTTTTTTATCTCTATTCTCTACCCAATATAACACTCTTTTTATTTGTATTTATATGTATATAAGTAATATTTATATTAAATTTAACTTTATCTTTAGTTACATATAAAAGTTAGCATTAATTTATATATATTATATTTATATATATAAGTGAACGTTTACTTACCTATGTTAATATTTATAACAAATAGAATATATATTAATATACATTTAATTAATATTTTAGTTTATATATATTAATAGTTTAATATTTCAATATTATAAAATTATATAAGCTTGTATATATATATATATATATATTAATTGTTTCATAATAATTTATTTATTTAATAAATAATTTTAAATATTATACAGTGTTTTATATAATAATAATGTAGAGTACTTCTTCCAATAATAATTTATAATACTTTTATAGTAATAATATTGCTTTTTTACCTTGCAATAGCATCATCACTCTCAAATTGGCCCTGAATCGCTTTTGAATTTTTGCAAATCGATTACTATGCATTTCAATGCATAGTATAAGGGGGCGCAAACAGCAACTCTACTTTCACTATTACTTTAGGGTCTGTATATTAGGAAGGATTTTAGGAGGAAAGGGATGAATGTCAAAAAAATTTATTGTATACCAGAAAGGACAGATTAAAAAGAGAAAAAATTGAATAGATGGATGAGGGAAAAATCCCTCATTTCTCATCCGTCCAAATCGGGTGGACGAGACAAAATTGCTCGTGCGAGCGCACTGACCTCGCGCTAACGTCCTCTGCCGCCGATGCCACCACTCTCTGTTGCCGCCAAGCTTCTCTCTCGTTGTCTGCCAGCTCCCCCTCCCTCCAGCGCTCGTCACCTGCTCCCCCTCCCTCCAACGCCCGCAACATGCTTCCCCCTTCCTATAGTGCCCTCCGCCCGCTGCTTGCCTCCCCTCTTCTCCCCCGTGCTCGCCTGCTCCCCCTCCCTTCAGCGCTCATGGATGGACGCCGTCGCTGGACGTCAATGCTCGTTGATGCTCGCTAGATGTCACACTCGCTGGACACTGCTAGTCGCCCTACTCGGCATTGCTCGCGAACTCAGATGCAGACGCAGACGTGGACGGAGCTCGTGGACGCGGACGAGGACAGAGCTTGTGGACGCAGACGTAGATGCGGACGCGGATGGAGCTCACGGACGTAGATGCGGATGCAGATGCGGACATGGACGGAGCTCGCGGACGTGTACAAGGATGGAGCTCGTGGACACGGACGAAGCTCGCAGATGTAGACGCGGACGCTGATGCAGATGGAGCTCGATTTCTCCAACATGGGAAAAGTGGAAGTAACACGATTTCGCCCGCCGCTAGAGTGGTGTCGCCGCCATCGCCTACCGCTTGAATGGCTGTCGCCTACCGCTTGAACGGCTGCCGCGGCTGTCGCTCGCAAACATTCTCGCCTGGCTCACAGACATCCTCGCCTAGCTCAGTCGCAGACGGAATTTCTCATCATTTTTGGTCAAATCTCAGTCACATGATTTTCACATGATGGAGATTTCAATCCCTTGATTTTTCCTAACCATCCACTTTTCCCATCCATCCTCTTTTCCCATCCCCCCTAGTAAACTAGCCCTTACACTCTGCATCTGTGTAGCTGAGTTACCACACTACCAAAGTTCTCTCTATCAATTATGGTTTGACTTAAGTACGAGAGGAATTTGACTGCATTTAAGTAGTGTTTCCTTGGAGGGAAAGATAGAAGAAGAAAAAAGAAACTACCCTTTTCCTTTATTTCCTTGAAAGAAAGAAACAAGAATGGAAGGAAAATTGCCATAGTTTCCTTCGATTTGGCTTCCACCCGAATCAGGCGGAAAGCTAAAAGAAATAGCTTCGTGCACTTTTTGCATCCTCCCCTCACCTAGCCACCTTTCTCCAATGCTTCTCGCTACCTCCAGCGCTCTCACTCATCCCCCTCAGCCGACGTAAAGCTTCATCTCCCCTCGCCGCGTGAAGACTCATCTTCACTCTGCGACGTGAAGCGCCGTCTCCCCTCACCATGACATGAAGTTTCGTCTCCCCTCACCATGACATGAAGCTTCGTCTCCCCTCTCCTAGCTGCCTCCTCTCACCGTGTGAAGCTCATCTCCCCCTCCACTGATGCTTCTCCCCCTCGTCTCGCCGTTTGTAGCGATTGCGGATGAGGTAGAAGCTCGTCTTGCCGTCTATAGTGATTCTACCCTCTCACCACTTGAAGCTCATCTCCACCTCTCACCGTGTGAAGCTCATCTCCCCCACCACCGGTACTCCCTACAATGATCGGAGACAGAGAAGAAGCTCCACCCCCCCCCCCCCCCCACCCTCTTCTCTCTCCACTGGCACTTCCTGTCTCGTCTTTCCCCTTCACCAATTGCTTGGAAGCGCCTCCTCGTCCCCGTTGTTAGATATGGGTCCTGCATTATGTAGGGACCCATTTGTAAATACAAAAAGTCTTTTGGGCCTTTTTGCAAAAAGTCTTTAATTAGAAACAAAAACCCACGTGATTATGGGCAATTGGATTGGGGAGAAGAAAATTCAAGATTTCTTATGATTTTGAAAAGAGCGGCAGTAGGAGAGAGAATATAATAGAGAAGTTTTGGCTAAAAACTTCTGGGCATGATCTTAGAGGCATCTACCATTTGATTGGTGTAAAATTTTATAGAGTTGCTCCTGGGGTAATTCCTTATATATCCAACAGTCAGATTTTTTATTAATCTCTTTTAGATACTGTTTCTGATACAGTAGTTAATTTTGGGGTAATTTTTCCCTTGCATAATTTTTCATCTTGTTGTTGATAAAATTGTTGTTGTGAAGAGACATTATATTGTTGGATTCATAGTGGAATTTTAGTGGCCAACTCCCATAGTTTTTTACCCTATCTTCTAGGGGTTTTTCCACGTTAAATCTTGGTGTTCATATTTTCTGGTTGATATTGTTCTGGTTTCATTATTTGCATTATATATATATTGTTGTGATTTCACAAGTGAGATTAGGGATTTTATTATTGTCAAAATAAAAATTCCAACTCTGGTATCAGAGCCTGGTTGATTATTTACTTGTGTTAATCATAGAAGTTGGCAATAGAATGGTTATTTATTTGGAAAGCTAAGTTGGAAGACTACCTATATTGCAAAGATTTATTTGATGCAGTTGAGAATGAAAGCAAACCAGAAAAAATAGCAGATGATGATTGTAACAAGTGGAATAGAAAATCCATCAGTTATATTCGGCAGTGGGTGGAAGATAGTGTTTTTCATTATATCGTGAATGAAAAAGAAGCATATATGTTGTAGAAAAAATTAGAAGACTTATATAAGAGAAAGACTGCTGGTAATAAGGCTTTCTTGATTAGAAAACTGGTGAATCTAAAGTATATGAAAGGTGAAAAAATTATTGAACATTTGAATGACATAAAAAACATCATTAATCAGTTGGCTTATATGAAGATGGTAATTAAAGATGAATTATATGCACTTTTGTTATTGAGTTCTCTACTAAAGAGTTGGGAGACTTTAGTTGTATCTCTCAATAATGTAATACCAGATGATATGTTATCCATGACCCTAGTAACTTCAAGCTTGTTGATTAAAGAAACTAGAAGAATGTATGTGGATACAAATAGATCTCAAGTATTGGTGACTGAAAATCATGGTAGAAGCACAAATAGATCTCCATATCAGCATGGGAATTCTAGGTACAGTTCATCTACCAGAAAAGATGTTGAGTGCTTTTATTATCATAAGAATGGACATATTAAGAAGTATCGTTGGTCATTCAAGAAAGCTCAGAAAGGAAAAAGTAGTGAAAAGGGAAAAGATAAAGAGAGTAATACTGTTATAGTGGACAATGATGTTGGCATTCTAGCAGCAAGTGACATAGAAAATATATTGGCAGTCAATGAAAAAGACAATTGGATCATTAACACAGGTGCTTCTTTTCATGCTACCCCTCATATTAATTATTTTTCATTATTATGACTTAGGTGTTGTAAAGATAGGAAATAAGTATACTGCAATTATCAGAGGAAAAAGGGATATCATTTATCAAGACTAACTTTGAACATAAGATGATTCTCAGAGATGTAAGATATATTCCTGACTTGAGATTTAGTTTGATTTCACTTGGTGTTCTTGATGATACGGGCTTTGTGAGCACATTTGGTAATGAAAAATGGAAGCTAACAAAAGGATCACTTATATGTGCTAGAGGAAGCAAGAAACATGCTCTTTATCACACTGATGTTGAGGTTCTTAGAGAAGAAATTAGTACTACTTCAACACCTACTTCAAAGTTATGTCACAGGAGAATTGGACCCTTGAGTCAGAAGGGTGTGAAGATTCTATTAAATAATGTCATTTCTCCTAAAATACAAAGTGAGCCAGTTTCTCAGTCAGGGGGAGAGTTCTAGGATGAGCACCAGTCAAATGATGGAAGTAGTGCATAGAAAAGACAGATATCTCAACAATCTCAGATAAAAATTTAGTTGATAAAGTCTTTTAGAGGAAGAAAAACTTCAAGGCAATATGACAATAGTTTTGTCATGATCAGAGATAGAAGAAAGCCACAGTGTTATCAAGTGAAGAAGGATATGACAAAAGAGAAGACTGAGGTTTGTAAGAAGATAACCGGCTTGGTTAACCTTGCATGATACAAGAGGGGGAGATTGTTAGATATGGTCCTGCATCACGCAAGGACCCATTTATAAATACAAAAAGTCTTTGGGGGCTTTTTGTAAAAAGTCTTTAATTACAATAAAAAAAACCCCACGTGATCGTGGGTAATTGAATTGGGGAGAAGAAAATTCAAGATTTCTCACGATTTTGATGAGAGCGGCGGCAGGAGAGAGAATAGAAGAGAGAAGTTTTAGCTGAAAACTTCTAGGCATGATCTTGGAGCCATCTTCCGTCTGATCGGCACGAAATTTTACAAAGTTACTCCTGGGGTAATTCCTTACATATCCAACGGTCAGATTTTTTATTGGTCTCGTATAGATACTGTTTTTGATACAGTGGTGAATTTTGAGATAGTTTTTTCCTTACGTGATTTTTTATCTTGTTGTTGATAAAATTGTTATTGTGAAGAGACATTGTATCGTTGGATTTATATTAGAATTTTGGTAGCCAGCTCCCGTGATTTTTTACCCTATTTTCTAGGGGTTTTTCTATATTAAATCTTAGTATTCATATTTTCTACTTGATATTGTTCTGATTTCATTATTTACATCATATATATATATATTGCTGTAATTGCACAAGTGAGATTAGGAATTTTATTATTGTCGAGATAAAAATCCCAACACCTGCTTGCAATTCGCTTGCTAGTGGCTCACCTCTCGCCACCCCTAGTGTAAGGCACCCGGAGCTTGAGCATATTATTTATGTATCTCAGCCTGTATCTTTATGTAGTCAACGTCTCGCCCTAGGCGTTGGCTGAGTGAATATGTTGAGACTCCCCCTTATATATATGATGCATGTGGTTTTCATACATGCTTGTCCATATTCAAGAGTTGGCACCACGACTCTGTTTGATGAGTCGTGTCGTGTATGACGGTTCATGCGTGTCGGAGGTACCTCCACTGTTGGTCATGACACGGCAGCTTTGCTGCGCGAGCATCCTCCGCGATGGGAAGTCTTCGCTGGTGCCATAGCACCTTGAGAGAGCTCGCTCTCCTATTTGGTACAGGATGGAGCAGACCGACACAGTAGTCAACCTGACGGCGGGATCGTTGTGCATCTGCCGGGTGCCTCAAGCAAGTAGGCATCTGATCCATGGGGGTTGATGGCCAGGCCGTGGGCACGTCCATTAGCTTCGGTGAGAGGGCGAGCGAGTAGAAACCTTGGCGCACGCTAGTGTGCCGGTGTATGCGAGCGAACATGGCACTCGGAAGCGTGGCGGTCACGGGCCAAACCTCGACGTGGGATCGACAGCACGAAAGCTAAGGTATTATGAGGCGCCAACGCGATCTCGATAGCAGGGACTTCAGGGTCCGCGATACGGGCGTGGTTGTGTCGTCTTGCTGCGGTGGATGCACCGTAGGCGACACACCCGTTAACCTGGTTGCTGACCCTTGGTGGGTTATGACTGAGTGACCACAGTCGGCGTCATTGGTCTAGGGACCGGGGGACAATGGGGATCTATCCAGGGTGTCAGAGCAGTGAGTCCTGCTTCCTATTCTGTCCCGATAGGAGAGTGAGTCCGAAGGTGGCACTTCGGCTCAAGAGCTAGTTGGGGTGACGCTCGACTACGCTGATTCCCTCCCCGTAGGTATTATTCATACCAGCCTAGGATACTCACACGTAGTTGGAACCAAGGATAGAGGAGGTGTGCACACATACATGGGAATAGAGATATGATCATATAAGAAGGGACTCACGGCTACATGCATTACCAGCTTTCCACACTTGGTGATATTTGGCTCTCGGCTGCACTTGATGTATTTTAACCAGCTTTGCATTTTGACTTGAGGCTGCCGAGACTTGTTATGTGGATTAAATGGAGATTAGTGGAATGGAGGGGCTTAACCACCTGACATTCCACCTAATCTCATGTGGTGGCATTAGCTGGCGGTGACAAGTGTCCCTGCATGCATCAAAATGGCATTTGCGCATGGGACTCGGCAAGTGAGAAAAACTTGGCTTGCACGAGAAGCCTTGGTTGCTCCTTCCCGTGTGAACTCTAGCGATTTCTTGGCGAGAACTTAGCTCTCTTCTTCCGGCGAGGAATGCAGCTTGTTCTTGGTGATTTTTGTGAGTTCCCTTTAGCTCCCTTGATCACGAGTGTTTTCCCCATGGTTCTTGTGTGCATGTAGCTCTTCTTGGTACCCTACAAAGTCATCGACTAGGTTGGAAAACCTGGGTAGGGTTGTGAGTACTTCTGCAAGGTTTCCTTCAGCTTCTCTAGCTGAATGCTGGACATCTGGTGGCCAAAGGGGACTCTTCCCTTTTGCTGGATGGGTTGAGATCCTTTGTTGATCTCCGGAGCGCGGCAACGCGCGATCCTCCTGCTCCTGCGGCTTCATCTTGGTGAGCAGCTTGGCTGCATTTCCCTTGTGCCTTGAGCTCACGCAACCCTCCTTTGTGGAGCTGGATGGCGTGAGTTGTTTGCTAGTTCCTTGGAGCCGAACCTGTGTAGCTGAATAACTCCCTTGGAGTTGGAGGTTTTGTTGAGGAAGATCTTTGGAATCAGCCTCTAACGTGAGGCTAGGTAAAGCTCTTCATCCCTCTTGTGTGAAGGAGTTCTCGGCTGGTGTTTTCTTGGATTTCCGCTTGTACTCTTAGTTGGGTTTCATCCTGATATTCTCAGTTGGTTTATGTGTTATGATGTTTGATCTCTTGTGGAGTTGATTCGGTCTTTTCTTGATGATATATAACTGCTAGAAGACAGCCTTATGGGATGGTATGTTTAGCCAACTCTTTCGTGTATGGAAAGGCTGCTAGGTGGCCATGTCGTGCCTCGAGATTTTCGGTTTTTCTCTGATGATTCGCTGATGTTTCTTGTTGCCGTTTGAGCTGAGATTCCGGGTTTGATAGCTGATCCTTGAGCTGGACTTTTATCCACTTGTGGCTGCTCTTGTTTGTTGATTTATGCTATGTGTTGAATGCTGTGTATTGTGGTGATTGTGTGCTTGGTTGAGCCCAATGGCTCTTTCTTAATTGCTACTGCTTAATCTTGTTGCGGGTGCTTGAACACCCCTCTCCCCTTATGCTTCATATTCTATTGCTATCCAAGTAGAATGCTTGTATGGGCAAGAGTGAAGTGAGGCATTGTTGTATATTCTTGTGTGGGGATTGAATTGTAAAGAAAGATCAAAAGATTTTAAGCAAGAAAAGAAAGAAGACGAGGGAAGCTCGTAATAATAATAAAAGAGAGCAATTGGGCTTCACCTCATGGAAAGGTTTGGGAGTGTGCGTGTTGTGAAGCCACCGGCTTGGGAAAAATAGGTGAGTGAGTAAGGTTTTCATTTGTTGTTGGATAGCCTTCACCTCTCCCTACTATCTGGTTAACGGTTTAGGACCCGTGGTAGGTAGAAAAATTTGTAAGGGTATTTAGGGCATAACAACTTGGTATCAAAGCCCATTGCCAGAGAGGTCGCAGCATCACACACATTTGAGCTCTCTTCTAGCAAGAGCTCCTTTCGGTTTTCTTGGACTTCTGGTTTTTGATAGGGCCTAAACGGCTGCTACCGCAAGTGCACGGTCTATCGCGTAATAATTAAGTTCGAACCCACAGGGACTAGGGTCAAGTACTAACTAATCAATAAATCAATAGCTAGGTTAACGATTAATGGAGAAGTGTCTAAAATCCTAGAGCAAGCAATTAAACTAAAGCAGACTTAAATCAAGCGAAGCAGAAAACAAGGCAAAAGGGGTTTTGAGGTTATGAGAGAGATTTGGGGTTTTAGGTTTCACCACACTGAAGCATGCATAAATATTAGGGTTTGACAATTTAGATAAAGTTTTATCTAAGTTCTCAAGGTAACCTTTCCTAGGGTACAGACGCGCTCTGATGCAGGAGCAACACCCAGAAGATCCAAGAGAAGCAGGAAGCCCCCCGATAGATACGGGGCCTCTAAATGATGACCATTTTGGAAGCCTGTCTTGTTTATGTGTTGCTGGACAGCACTTTTGTAGCACCTCAGGTGCCTAGGGGTAGTTTAGGAAGGGTAGCCTAGGCACTTTGTTATTTACTTTTGTAGTGGATGTAGTAGGTTGCATAGTTTAAGTTTGAGCGTGTATTTGTACAAAGCACCTCACCCCTCCACCAACCCACTTGAAGCAGCCCACATGGGGTCCTAGAACCGGCCCAATTGACCAGCCCAAGACCCACATCTTTGCTGCCCCAGCTTCAATACAAACCAATAGCAACATGTGGGTCAAAATAGTCAACATGAGGACCAAAATCAAGCTTCAATTCTACAACATACGACAAGGGGATTTGCACCAGAGGAAATCTGCACGGAATGGACCACAAGCAAGCTGATTTGCTTGTCCAAACAGGGGAAGACTCTAGCTATCATCCAAAGGGAAGCGCAGCACATTTACAGCCCACAAACCAAGCTGAATGCATGCCCAAATGGGGAAACCTGCAGCATGCACCAGCCCATTTTATCTCAGCAATTTTGAACAAGCCTCAGCCAAGTGGAAGGTTAACGTTGGAGGGGAGGTTTAAAGCCTTTGTACATTGGGTTTGGGAGGATAGTCTATCTCTTATGAAAAAAAAAAGCCAACAGCTTGTGTTAGCGTGTGTTCCTTGTTTAGTTTGGTGTTAAGACTTCATCTTCCACCTCCAGCCGAGAGCTTCTCCTTCCACTTCCTCACGCACGAGTGTCTTGAGCGCTTGTTGTGTGGTGCTGGTGTGGACTCCTTTAAGGCTTGGAACCGTGAAGGAACTTGAAGCATTCGGCTTGGAGCTTGAAGACCTAATCAAGACCCATTCTAAGGACACCCTTGTTTCTAGTTTACAGGGGACTTGTGTGGGATTCTATACTCCCTCCCCTTGCATCTTAAATCTGTAAGGTCAATTAATTACCCATTTTGTAACCTCATCACCCAAGGTCAAAAGCAGCGGGAGCAGGGGGATTCAAAGAAAGGGGTCTTGGCCCCCTTCCCTAAAGGGGGCCGCAGGTAATTCTAAACCGTGTAGGGATTATATCATCTAAGGTTGCATGCTAGCTTCCTTGTTGGTTGTGCTTAGTGCTGATTACTGTTCCCTTGACCTGCTGTTTGCCATCTGTACAACTTTTGTTGCGCATGCTTAACCCACCCCTTAAGAGCTACATACCTTAGGTTTGATCGTTGGGAATTCCGTCCTACTTCAGTGGTATCAGAGCCCAACCTTAGGTGCTCTTGCGTTATTCTTGTTTTCTATGCATAAAACCATTTCCTGCGTAAGATCACTGCACTACAACTGTTCACCGAATTTCCTTGGTCTGGATTTCTGTTGGCAGTTTTCTGTGCGCTGTGTTTCTCTGTCTCGGCTGAATCATAACTCACTTGTTTCTGCGCAAAGATTCCTGAGTACAAAATCTCATTTGTGTTCTGAAAATTGCCGCTGTTTATAATCTCTGTTTCTGGAATCAGCTGAACATTTTCTGATCTTGACTCTATTGTTTGCTGAATTTTTCCTGTGCTGATTTCTGAACTCTCTACAGCTTCTGTGTTGTTGAGTGACGATTTATGCACCTGTTCTTGTGGATTCTGAACCTCTAGTTTCCTTGAGCTTTCGTTGGTGATTTTCCTCATCCGTGTCCAGAAATTTCTGTGTTCTGCTCTCTGGTTTTTCTCCTATTCTGAATCTCAGCGTACCCGACTGGATTACGACTCTATAACACAATTGATCTCTGATTTTCTGAACTTTCTTCATTGGTTTCCTGCACACATTGTTCTTGCGTAGTCAGTTGGACATTTGTTGCCTTGTTGCTGGAACTTGCGCTGAACCTGTTTGTGGACTTGCTGTTACTGTAGCTTGCCAGAATTGGGGTTGCTTATTGCATTTTTCTCTTGTTGGCTTGTGGCTCTTAATCTGATAAGAGATCATAAACCCTAGGAACAATTATAGTCAGTTTATCCCCAGAATTCGATAGATCTTCATTTCCTGATGTTAAAGTGCAAGAAAATTGAATTTCAGCTATTATTCACTGTAGCTTACCAGATTTGCTGAAATTTTACTAAATATTGTGTTTTGTTCCACAAGACATGGGTTCCTAATCTGATAGGCCACCCCAGGTTGGAAGGCAAACTTTTGTGAGTTCCTCTTAGTAGTGGATGGATCAACACTCTGTATTGCTATAAGCCGCCCACTAAATCTGATTTTTCTGGGTTTTCTGTGTCTTTCTGAAATTGGTTTCTATCGGATCCTGTAGCATCTGCTTTCATTATGGTGAATACTAGGAGCCGGGCTATTAATTATGCTACTGAAGGGGGAAATTCCTCCCATAATGAAATCATTAGGATGTTGAGTGACTTAACTCAACGTCTAGCTAGGGTGGAAGAAAACCAACGCACCCTTAGGCAAAGACCCCCTGCATTATATGTTGATCATGAACACCATCCACACCAATCTCCTAGGGCAACCCAAGAGAACTCGTGGGGCGAGGGGCCTAGCCCTACTGAACCTAGACCTGGTAGGGCTGACCCCAGGCATGATCCCCATCCACATCATTCTAGGACTGAACCCAGGCATGATTATCATCAACATAATCCTAGAATCCCCAACCATACTGAACTAGAGGAACCTTATAGGGTCCATGAGGATACTGATATCTTCAAAACTTTGAGGATGACCCCCCCCCCCCACTGTTTGACGGGACTACGGACACTCCGGGTTACCAGGAATGGGAGGCCCTTGTGGAACAATACTTTGAGTGTCAATCCATATCGGATAGAAACAAAGTCAAATATGCCCGTTTCCTGCTACGCGGGACTGCCCTCGTGTACTGGACTGGGGTAGAAAAGCAAATTGAACGGAGAGGCCTGGCCCCTATCACAAGCTGGGAGACCATGAAAAATAGGCTCGGTGAAAAATATGTGTCCCCTCACTATAGACAGCGAACCTATGACCAGCTGACTAGGTTAACTCAAGGGACTGACACAGTAATAGAATACACTAACAAATTTGATAACCTCCTGATTAGGTGCGGCATAGAAGAAGAGCCATGGGTTACCATTAATAGGTATAAGGCTGGGCTTAGACCTGAGATTAGGAGGGCCTTAGTGTATCGACCCACCGATAGTGTACAGGAAGTGTCCCAGCTTGCTAGTGAAATCGAGTATGAATTTAGGCAGTATAGGACCCCACCTGTCATCAATAGGACTCAGCCCACCCCGGCGGCTATCCCCACTAAGGGTACCCATCCTAGTGCGCCACCTCAAGGTGCACCTGCCCCTCCTAGACCTGCCCCACCCCTTAACAAGGTCGTATGTTACAAGTGTTCGAAACCTGGCCACCTTTCTAAGGACTGTAGGAGACAGACTTTACTCATGACCGAGGACCCCTTAGAACCTACCCTTGAGCCCCCTTTGGAGCAAGAAGACCTTGGTGAGGATATATATGCCCCTGATTACAACAGCGAGGATGACCCTGTGAATACCATCGTAGGAGTAGTTAGGTGTACCATCCTTAAGGACACTCACCCCGAGGACTGGCGGAGAACTAGCTTGATTTACACCTACACCCGTTGTAATGGAAAGGTTTGCAAAATAGTAGTAGATAGTAGGAGCAGTCTAAATGTCATATCTAAGGGAGCTGCCATCAAGTTCGGACTTGACCTCGAGGGCCACCCTAAACCATATAGCATTTCCTGGGTAGACCAAACAAATATACCTGTCACCCATAGATGTGCTGTCCCCTTGCAGCTTGCTGCTTACCAAGGAAAAATCTGGTGTGACGTCACCAATATGGACGTTGCTGATATCCTGCTTGGACGACCGTGGCTCTATGACCTAGATGTTACACACTACGGTAGGAGCAATACTTACACCTTCATGCATAACGGTAGGAAAATTACCCTAGTGCCTAGTTTGCCCCGAGAGATTAGAGCCTCGCACACTAAAGGCAAGACTACTGAGACACCTAAGGCCATATCTCTGCTTAGAGCGCAACCCTTTCTACATGAGGTTCAAGAGACAGGTCAGCTCTACACCCTGATTGTTAAGCCAAGTGAGGAGGCCCCGGCAAGTGAGGTACCCCCGGAAGTGCTCCAGCTGCTTGGGGAGTATCGTGAGATTACCCCGGCGGAGCTCCCTGAGGAGCTCCCACCTGGGCGTGATATTCAACATGCCATCGACTTGGTTCCTGGAGCCACACTTCCCCACCTACCCCACTATTGGATGAGCCCTACGGAGCATGCGGAGCTCCGGAGGCAGGTTGATGACCTCCTGAGTAAGGGACTGATTAGAGAGAGCCTAAGCCCATGTGTTGTCCCTGCTCTGTTGACCCCGAAGAAGGATGGTACCTGGCGCATGTATATAGACTGCCAGGCCATAAACACGATAACCGTGAAGTACCGGTTCCCTATACCCCGCCTTGATGATATGCTTGACATGATCGCTGGATCCACTTGGTTCTCCAAGTTGGATCTGCGAAGCGGGTACCATCAAGTTAGGATCCGGGAAGGGGACAAATGGAAGACAGCATTTAAGACCGCCGATGGACTTTATGAGTGGTTGGTGATGCCTTTTGGCCTCACCAATGCCCCATCAACCTTTATGCTGCTCATGAATCATGTGTTAAAACCTTATATAGGGAAATTCCTTGTAGTTTATTTCGATGACATATTAATCTTTAGTAATAACAAGGAAGAACACCTGGAGCATACCCGGGCCCTGTTAGACATCCTAAAACAGGAAAGGTTGTTTCTCAACCTAAAGAAGTGTGTGTTCATGACCCAGGAGGTAGAGTTCCTGGGGTTCATTATCTCCGACGCCGGACTTAAGGCCGACCCTTCTAAGATCAAGGCTGTCACGGAGTGGCCCACACCCATGTCCATCACGGAGGTGCGAAGTTTCCATGGGTTGGCCACCTTCTATAGACGTTTCATTCAGGGGTTCAGCACGATTGTCGCTCCCATTACTAATTGCCTACAAAAGAAGACCTTTAAGTGGACCCCCGCAGCTGAGAAAGCCTTTCTTGAACTTAAGTCCAAAATCACCACCGCCCCAGTCTTGCGACTACCCGATTTTAGTAAAGTCTTCATTGTTGATTGTGATGCCTCTGGGGTAGGGATTGGGGGTACCTTGAGTCAGGAGGGACACCCCATAGCCTTCTTTAGTGAGAAGTTAAATGATGTCAGACAACGGTACTCGACTTATGATAAAGAATTTTATGCCGTGGTCCAATCCTTGAAACATTGGAGACATTATCTGATTCATAAAGAGTTCATCTTAAATAGTGACCATCAGGCCCTGGTCTTTCTGAATAGCCAGGCCAAGTTGAACCCACGCCATGCCAAGTGGGTTGAATTTTTGCAGCAATACACGTTTGTGCTCAAGCACAAGTCAGGTACCCAAAATAAGGTGGCCGATGCCTTAAGCCGGCGGACGCTATTGTTGAACACTTTGAGGGTCACTGTTACTGGATTCGAGCGGTTGAGAGACGAGTACCTTGAGTGCCCTGATTTTGGCAAGATCTATAATGATAAGGCTAGCAACCCCCATACCCATGTAGAATATACTATTAGGGATAAATATCTTTTTAAGGGAAATTGACTTTGTATTCCTAAGACCTCCATGCGTGACTTCCTGGCTTGGGAAATACATGGGGGTGGTTCTGCTGGCCACCATGGGAGAGACAAAACCCAGACTATGGTTGAGGAAAGATTCTGTTGGCCCACCTTAGGGAGAGATGTGGCTAAGATAGTGGAACATTGTATGACCTGTCAATTGTCTAAGACTCAAAAGCACAATACTGGCCTCTATACTCCACTACCCTTACCTGAGGGCCCATGCCAAGACCTGAGTATGGATTTTGTGGTGGGACTACCTCGGACTAGCTCGCGCCATGATTCCATCTTTGTAGTTGTTGACCGATTTTCCAAGATGGCCCACTTTATCCCCTGTAGTAAGACCGCTGATGCATCTCATGTGGCACGCCTTTTCTTTAAGGAGGTGGTTCGTTTACACGGCCTCCCTCTCACCATTGTTTCGGACAGGGACACTAAATTCGTAAGCCACTTTTGGATGACCTTGTCGAAGTTGTTAGGTACCAAGCTGAATTTTTCCACTGCCTACCACCCTCAGTCTGATGGACAAACTGAGGTGGTTAATAGATCCCTTGGTAATATCCTTAGGTGCCTCGTGGGAGAGCACCCTGGAAACTGGGACAAACTCTTACCTACAGCCGAGTTTGCCTTCAACAGTGCCGTTAACAGGACCACTGGACTTAGTCCCTTCCAAATTAATATAGGGTACCAGCCTAGGAAGCCTATTGACCTGGCCCCTCTCCCTGCCCCCTTCCAAACTTCGCATTCTGCATTGACGTTTGCACAACATATTCTGAAGATCCACAATGATGTCAAAGAACATATAACCAATAATACCTTGAAATATCAAACTGCTGCTAATGAACATAGGAGGCATGTATCTTTCAAAGAAGGGGATTTGGTTATTTTTAGGAAAAGGAAGGACCGACTCCAGGGTGGAAACCACAAGTTACAAGCACGAGGCATAGGGCCATTCTGGATCAAGAAGAAGGTCAACGACAATGCATATACCTTGGACTTGCCCGCAGCATTGGACATCCACCCCACGGTGAATGTGGAAGATCTCACGCTTTACAAAGAACCCCTCTTGATTGAAGCGCCCGCCAAGCCATTCAAAGAAGTCAGCGCCATTTTGGAAGAGCAACAACGACTCACCCACCAGGGGACACACAACTACTATTTGATCCGTTGGGCGGACCACACCGAGACTTGGATACCCGAGGCCGACGTCCACAACCTTGTTCCAGACATGCTCCACCTCTTCAAGTTAAATTCTCTGGAGGAGAATTCCTTCACCCCCGGGGAGGCTGATGCAGGAGCAACACCCAGAAGATCCAAGAGAAGCAGGAAGCCCCCCGATAGATACGGGGCCTCTAAATGATGACTGTTTTGGAAGCCTGTCTTGTTTATGTGTTGCAGGACAGCACTTTTGTAGCACCTCAGGTGCCTAGGGGTAGTTTAGGAAGGGTAACCTAGGCACTTTGTTATTTACTTTTGTAGTGGATGTAGTAGGTTGCATAGTTTAGGTTTGAGCGTGTATTTGTACAAAGCACCTCACCCCTCCACCAACCCACTTGAAGCAGCCCACATGGGGTCCTAGAACAGGCCCAATTGACCAGCCCAAGACCCACATCTTTGCTGCCCCAGCTTCAATACAAACCAACAGCAACATGTGGGTCAAAATAGTCAACATGAGGACCAAAATCAAGCTTCAATTCTGCAACATACGACAAGGGGATTTGCACCAGAGGAAATCTGCACGGAATGGACCACAAGCAAGCTGATTTGCTTGTCCAAATAGGGGAAGACTCCAGCTATCATCCAAAGGGAAGCGCAGCACATTTACAGCCCACAAACCAGGCTGAATGCATGCCCAAATGGGGAAACCTGCAGCATGCGCCAGCCCATGTTTATCTCAACAATTTTGAACAAGCCTCAGCCAAGTGGAAGGTTAACGTTGGAGGGGAGGTTTAAAGCCTTTGTACATTGGGTTTGGGAGGATAGTCTATCTCTTATGAAAAAAAAAGCCAACAGCTTGTGTTAGCGTGTGTTCCTTGTTTAGTTTGGTGTTAAGACTTCATCTTCCACCTCCAGCCGAGAGCTTCTCCTTCCACTTCCTCACGCACGAGTGTCTTGAGCGCTTGTTGTGTGGTGCTGGTGTGGACTCCTTTAAGGCTTGGAACCGTGAAGGAACTTGAAGCATTCGGCTTGGAGCTTGAAGACCTAATCAAGACCCATTCTAAGGACACCCTTGTTTCTAGTTTACAGGGGACTTGTGTGGGATTCTATACTCCCTCCCCTTGCATCTTAAATCTGTAAGGTCAATTAATTACCCATCTTGTAACCTCATCACCCAAGGTCAAAAGCAGCGGGAGCAGGGGGATTCAAAGAAAGGGGTCTTGGCCCCCTTCCCTAAAGGGGGCCGCAGGTAATTCTAAACCGTGTAGGGATTATATCATCTAAGGTTGCATGCTAGTTTCCTTGTTGGTTGTGCTTAGTGCTGATTACTGTTCCCTTGACCTGCTGTTTGTCATCTGTACAACTCTTGTTGCGCATGCTTAACCCACCCCTTAAGAGCTACATACCTTAGGTTTGATCGTTGGGAATTCCGTCCTACTTCACGCTCCCTCTCAGGACACGGTCCGGTATCCGTCTTAACCCAACTCTCCTACTCTCGTGGCTTACTAGGGTTAATGCAGATCCAATGGGATCTGTGAAAGATTAGGGTTCCTCGAGTGATTTCGAGTGCTCTCGCAACACGAAATCACCAGTCCAGTCTAGGGGTTCCGATTGTCAAGGTTCACCTCTCAGTCCTTCCCTCGACATCTAAAGCATGCATACATATGGCCAGTATGTAAACAAGAATTAAAACATCTTAAACATGAATAAGAACAAGGATAAGTGAAGAAATATATAGATCAAACATTAATATCAAGCATTCTTACAACGGGCTACGCCCAAACCCCAAAAAGAAGAGTTTATACTAGTGTATACATCGTTAAACACATAGAATCTCTCATAATAATTAAATCAAACCAAAGGGAGGGTAGATCGTCGATGGAAGAAGTTCCAGCACAATGATCCATGCCGGAACGACAAAGAAATCAAGCCGGAACAATGTTGTCGCCTCCGAAATCGCCCCAAAACCCTAAGGTCTCGCATTTTTCGCTCTTTCTCCTCGGTTGCTTGTCCAAATCTGATGATTCTAGTCCCAAATCGTTCGTGTCTAAGTTGGGAAGGTCTCCCTAAAATTTTGTCCAATTCTGAGCTAAGAATAGAAAGTTACGGGCGAAATACCGGATGTCTATCGAGCAGTTCGCGACGATACACGGCCGTGCATGGATGCACGGCCATGCCCGTGTACGGCTCTGTCACGGGATAACTTATGGATCACGGCCGTGCATGGGTGCACACCCATGTCCGTGTATGGCTCGGTGAAGCCTGGAGTAGCAGGATCATGCACGGCCATGCATGGGTACACACCCATGACCATGCATCCTGTAGAAAGCTCTGATTGGGCTGAAATTTGGCAAGTAACTTTGTCTCATCATGGGAAATCGTATCATACCTTCAGATTCTCCAAATTCCATTGATTTTGGGGTAAAATACCTGCATTTCATTAAAAAGAGGAAAAGTGAAGGTTCTGAAGAATATGAAGCATTTGAGTAAATAAATGAGATGAAACATGCATTATGCTCTAAGATACGAATGAAATTGGATCACGAAATATCGTATTTTTACATGTCTTCAAATACATCGGACTTAAAGTTTCGCTTATCCTCAAGCAATTGAATTGTCTAGAACACAGTGATGACATGGAATAGGAAATCTCAAAGTAGCTTAAGTAGGTCTAATGAGGTTAATGGTTAAACACAACAACTCTTCAGGTTATAATGCAGTATGGAAAGCAAATTAAACCAATTATCATGAATACAATCTATAGAACATGCAAAGTTACATAACCAAAAACTTCTACAATGCATCTCACGCACATGATATGATTGATCAAGTTTTCAAAAAGCAGAACATTGTATACTAAGTCATGGGAGAATAGCATCAGTACCACATAGTCCCTATGTGGTGCCTTTTTATATATATATATATATATATAAGAACAAACAATGTCAAGTGCCAAGCTTTGCTTCGGTACCACTTCGGTACCACTGTTATTATTGAAAACCATGAGGTTAGTGCCAAGTATGATGAACAAGGGACTTAGATACCACTAACCCTTTTTTTAGTGAGATGCTATAAATAGTGCCAAGTGGAAGTACAAAGTGCAATGTACAAGAACACTTCGGTACCACCATTTTTATTTCTAACCCCCATGACAAAGTGCACAAATAAAGTAGAGACAGAAACTAGATACAATCACTTTCTACCCATGAGATGCATATCAAGGCTAAGGTGAAATAACAAGCATACTCTTCAAGGTTTTACCAATAATGAATCGGGTTAATTACATCAATCAACTACAGTAAACCAAAGAATCATATGTGCAAACCATAACCATTATAGACCATTGGCAGATAAAAGTCAAGATTCCAATCCCAAGCAATCAAATAGGCATAGATCAATGCAATACTAAAAGACAAAGCAAATATCATGAATGAATAGAGTGGGGTTGGGTAAGACACTATAGATGTTGATACAACTACGAAAACTAAAACATGTAACTAAGAATGTAATAAACTAAAAGCAGACAGATGAAAACTAATAACTAAAATAAACTACTGGAAAAACAGAAAGCTGACCAAGTGACAGGTGAAACCAAAGAAGCTCATCCCCAACGCCGACGCAGTCTCGCCTGAAGCTCATGCACAGACTCTAAAATAGAGAACTGTGTTCGTCCTTGGCGCTCCACTTCTGCCTCAAGTTGTTGGATTCGGTAATTGCCGTCAAAGACAGACAGGTGAGTCTCTTCCTGTGCGTCCTAGATAAAGCGGACATAGACCTCAATGCAGTCGAGCTGGGTAGAAGGGCGCTGCTGAGCAGGTTGCGGTGGTTTAGTTGCAAGAGGCACATCCACATCTTCAACTGCTTCTACTCTCCAGTTCCGCCGCTCACGAATAGTGCTGCGTGCAGGGTTTGGCAATGGCAACTTCACATCACTCCCGGGGAAGATCAAACTGTAAAGTTCACCTTCCTTCACTATCATCCGCATCGAAACGCAGCAATCGAGATCAAGTCGGCAGTTGCCTCGGGCTTGCTCCATTTGGTAGGGATGAATCCCTACTGCGCGAGCGATAGGGGTGAGAAGTCCCCTGAGAGCTATTGCACCTTTCGATGCCCTTGATACTTTCTGGAGTTGTCGGGCAAAGTGGAAAGCAGTGTTGAGGCGGACTCCATGCAGTATTGCCCATAAAAACTGAAGCTCAGATGCTCGGACTAGGCCATCAGACTCTCCTCGTCCAAAGATGGTATGTGCCATGACGCGATGCACATACTTCAAAACAGGGTTCCTAAGGCAGGTGGCTCTAGCTGTCCTGGTGTCAAAGGGTCTCAGGTCGGTCAGTTCAGCCTAGAAATTACTATCATTGAATGCGGTAGGTGTGAGCCTTGTCCCGTCTGTAGGAAAACCATATATAGAGTTTAGCTCTGTCAGTGTCAGCACATACTCAGTGTTGTTGAGTCTGAAGGATAGACTGCTGTCGTCGCTGTCAGTGTGGATGCTAGCATGGAACTCCATAGAAGACAGGAATTCTAGTACAATGGGGATGTAGGTGGGGTAACACATGGTGAAGAATTGTTCCCAACCGATGCGTTGAAACAACCATTGTACATCTTCATAGAAGCCAAGAGTGTTGAGAGTACCATGATCGAGGAATCTGGTGGTGATCACTGGGCGGCGTGCGAGGGCAGTAAGCTTGGCAAGTTGCTCTGGATCACGGCAGATGATCCCATAAGGTGTAGGTGGCAAGGCAGGTGGCGGATGAGGTTCGCCGGCGGCGTGAGAAGAGGAGGCCCCGTGTTTGGAGATGGGTTGCTTGCGTCTGGACATCTTAGAGGTGCGGGGAGGTAGCTGGTGCTGAGTAGGAGGCTTTCGAGACGTCGGCGACGAAGAAAAGCGGACGGTGGCGGCGGAAGCGCGGGCGGCGACCGAAGCTAGGGTTACGGCGAACGGCGTCGTGAGGTACGGATCGGTGCCGGAAGTTTGGGGGAAACAGTCGCCGGAAGGTGGGGAAGACGATGGAGGGTCGCCGGTGGTCGATCGGTAACCGGAGGTGGCGGATCGGGAAGGCGGCGGTGGCGGCTAGGGTTTTGTGCACGGGTGTGCACGAGCCTGTGTATCCTCCTCTTTTTATCACTTATCGTGCATGGCCATGTATGGATACATGGCCTAGCCTGTGTAGCTCTCGGTCAAATCGGGCCAACTGAAGTCACTTATGATGCACGGTGGTGCATCGGTGCACGGGCACGCCCGTGCATGTCTCGGGTGAAAGTCGCCTCAGGTGTTCATGGTCGTGCGCTCCTTCACGCCCCTGCCCGTGTATCTTTCGGTCATGCGCTGGGAAGAGATAACCGAGCCGTGCATGGCCGTGCATGGATGCACGGGTGCGACCGTGCATGGCTCGGTGATACCTGAAAAATCCAGAAAAATTTCTATCAGTGTGGTACAGCCTAGAGAGCATAAATATGAAAGAAAAACTGAAAAATAATAATGTCTAAATAGTGAGAATAAATAAGAAAGTGTAAGAATGCAAAAGAGAGTAAGAATGCAAAAGATGTTGGGTTGCCTCCCAACAAGCGCTTCTTTAGGGTCACTAGCTTGACCAGAATGGTGCTCATGGTGGGTCTGGAGGTGGAGAGGCTAAGTAGATGGCATGAAGCCTCTGCTCTCGTTGTTGCCCTCGAAGTGTACCTATTAAAATGTTCATGAAGTATAAAATTTTTTCTCTAACTGTTTTCATAGAACATGGATTAATAAAATGGCAAAACACATAGGCTGTCCCAAGGTCAACTAAAATTTTATCTCTAAATGGCTCCAACTCCTTCTTCTTCAGATCAGCTCCTGTGGCATCGTCAGTGTGTGTCATCATTACCACCATCTCATCTCCTTCTAGATCAGTAGAGTTGTCGAGTCTATCTCCAAAGTGTTCAGGAAAAACATGTGGAAAGAGCTCCATCTTGCTCCTTAACTGAGCAGTAATCTCTTTCAACACCTCTCTGTTCTCCCTGGAACCAAAAAAATAGAATTGGTCATCAGTAGTAGAAAAATCGAATAACATATTATTTCCATCAAGGCAGAAAGTCATCGATCTGTGTGGGACATCTATTATAGCTCTGATCGCGGTAAGGAATGGTCTGCCCAATATAAGGGGGAAGAGTGGGTTCTCAGCTATGTCTAAGATCACAAAGTCAATGGGGATAAATAGTCCTTTAAATTGCAGTGGTACATCCTTGGCGATCCCGAGCGGTTGAAGTCTAGAGCCGTTCCCAAACTGCGGAACCTGAGATGTTGAAATAAGAGTTCCCAAGTTTAGCTTTTCAAAAGTGATGACCGACATGATGCTGACTCCAGAACCTAGGTCCAATAGTGCTCTATCAAATGCTGTGTCCCCAATCTTTCATGGTATATCAAAACTACCAGTGTCTTCAACTTTGAGTGGTAGCTGCTTGTGTATAGGATCTTCAGAAGGCTCAGCGACTACTATTATCCTTCCAGTGGCGGGTGTGTTGAGGGTCTCATGATGAGGTCCCTCTTCCTGGTTTACAGATGCTTCCTCTTCATCTCCCATGTTTTCAGCTTCAGATTCCTCCAATTGCCCAACGCCACTTGTTATAACGGCATTGCACTAATCTCTGGGATTTGCTTCAGGTTGAGCTGGAAGCATTCCTGGGGTTCTCAGTAACGAACTGGTTCGCTGGTCCAACTCCGTGATCCGGCTTTCCATCATCTTTTGGTGGGTGGAGACAGAGTCCACCTTCACGTTCAGCTGGCGAATCTGCTCACTTACAGAGTCATTGTGCTTCATTTGAGTTGTCATGAAGTTTTCCAACATTGACTCTAGCCTGGACATATGTGGAGGATTTTGTTGTCCTTGATTGGCAGATGGATGCTGTATATCGGGAGGCCTGAAATTAGAAGAGAAATTCTGATTAGAAAAATTAGTAGGAGGAACTTGCCCTTGATTTAACCTCTAGGAGAAATTCGGGTGATTTCTCCATCCCGGATTGTATGTGCTCGAGTAGGGGTCGTTCTGGTTCCTGAAATTCCCAATGGCATTGACTTGTTCAGAATGGGCGCTCAAGATGTGGCAGCTATCAGCAGAATGTCCTGTCACTCCACAAACATCACAAGTCAAAGAATTAGAAGTAGATACATTAATAGAATCAATTTTAGAAGAAAGTGAATCTACTTTTGCCATTAGAGAATCAATTGAGTTAGCATCAAACTTCCCTGAATTCCGAGTATGCTGGCTCCTCTCTCCTGACCACTGATAATGGTTGAGAGCCATATCCTCTATCAACTGCATCGCATCATCATAGTTCTTGTTCATTAATGCCCCACTAGCATCAGCATCTACAGAAAGTCTAGTCTGGTAAAGTAAACCACCATAAAATATATGAATAAGTACCCATTTCTATAGACCATGGTGCGGGCATATCCTCAATAGTTCTTTGAAACAGTCCCATGTTTCATACAGGGACTCTCCTTCTCTTTGGGCAAAGTTGGTGATTTGATTCCTGAGATGGGCGGTCTTGCTTGGTGGGAAGTACTTTGACAGAAAAGCTTGTGATAGTTGTTCCCATATTGTGATTAATGCTTGCGGTAAAGACTACAACCACGCCCTAGCTCGATCCTTGAGAGAAAAAGGGAAGAGTCTCAGTTTAATAGCATTAGGATGAGCACCATTAATCTTAAGAGTATCGCAGCATTCCAAAAAGATAGATAAATGGAGGTTAGGATCTTTAGTGGCTGTTCCACTGAATTGGTTATGCTGCACCATCTGTACAAGTGATGGCTTGATCTCGAAGTTGTTAGCTTCAATACTAGGCCGCGATATGCTCGAGTGCACACCAGAGATGATGGGGGCTGCATAATCTTTCAAGGAGAGAGTGGCTTTCATCGTTTGACTGTCAGAAAAGTTACCTTCAAGCTTAAGTCTTTTCAGATTTCTTCTGACTAAACGGAAAGTGCACTCTATCTCCGGATCTCCAGGTACAAGTTTCCTTGTTCGCGCAGTGTTCCTGGGCATAAACAAGTACCTAGACAGAAAAGATTAGTAGCACCGCACCAATAAAAAAAGAAAAACTATAGCTAAAAACAAAAGGCAAATAAACAAAATAAAAGGCAAATAAAATCTAACTAAACCTAGTCTATCGATCTTTTGATCGCATTAATATTGGCAACCTAGTCCCCGGTAACGGCGCCAAAAACTTGATAGAGCCTAAACGGCTGCTACCGCAAGTGCACGGTCTATCGCGTAATAATTAAGATCGAACCCACAGGGACTAGGGTCAAGTACTAACTAATCAATAAATCAATAGCTAGGTTAACGATTATTGGAGAAGTGTCTAAAATCCTAGAGCAAGCAATTAAACTAAAGTAGACTTAAATCAAGCGAAGCAGAAAGCAAGGCAAAAGGGGTTTTGAGGTTATGAGAGAGATTCGGGGTTTTAGGTTTCACCACACTGAAGCATGCATAAATATTAGGGTTTGACAATTTAAATAAAGTTTTATCTAAGTTCTCAAGGTAACCTTTCCTAGGGTATAGACGCGCTCCCTCTCAGGACACGGTCCGGTATCCGTCTTAACCCAACTCTCCTACTCTCGTGGCTTACTAGGGTTAATGCAGATCCAATGGGATCTGTGAAAGATTAGGGTTCCTCGAGTGATTTCGAGTGCTCTCGCAACACGAAATCACCAGTCCAGTCTAGGGGTTCCGATGGTCAAGGTTCACCTCTCAGTCCTTCCCTCGACATCTAAAGCATGCATACATATGGCCAGTATGTAAACAACAATTAAAACATCCTAAACATGAATAAGAACAAGGATAAGTGAAGAAATATATAGATCAAACATTAATATCAAGCATTCTTACAGTGAGCTACGCCCAAACCCCGAAAAGAAGAGTTTACGCTAGTGTATACATCGTTAAACACATAGAATCTCTCATAATAATTAAATCAAACCAAAGGGAGGGTAGATCGTCGATGGAAGAAGTTCCAGCACAATGATCCACGCCGGAACGACGAAGAAATCAAGTCGGAACAGTGTTGTCGCCTCCGAAATCACCCCAAAACCCTAAGGTCTCGTCTTTTTCGCTCGTTCTCCTCGGTTGCTTGTCCAAATCTTATGATTCTAGTCCCAAATCGTTCATGTCTAAGTTGGGAAGGTCTCCCTAAAATTTCGTCCATTTCGGAGCTAAGAATAGAAAGTTACGGGTGAAATACCGGACGTCTGTCGAGCAGTTCGCGACGATACACGGCCGTGCATGGATGCACGGCCATGCCCGTGTACATCTCTGTCGCGGGATAACTTATGGATCACGGCCGTGCATGGGTGCACACCCATGGCCGTGTACGGCTCGGTGAAGCCTGGAATAGCAGGATCATGCACTGCCATGCATGGGTACACACCCATGACCGTGCATCCTGTAGAAAGCTCTGATTGGGCTGAAATTTGGCAGGTAGCTTTGTCTCATCATGAGAAATCATCTCATACATTCAGATTCTCCAAATTCTATTGATTTTGGGGTCAAATACCTGCATTTCATTAAAATAGAGGAAAAATGAAGGTTCTAAAGAATATGAACCATTTGAGTAAATAAATGAGATGAAACATGCATTATGCTCTAAGATACGAATGAAATTGGGTCACGAAATATCATATTTTTACATGTCATCAGTTTTCTTTTGCAATTGTTGAAAGGGCTGACCCATGGACCCTTATGATGAGGATAGGGAATTGGAGGAAGAAGAGGATGAGGTACCTCCTCTTCTTAAGCGCTCAGCTAGCACCACCTCTCACCGGTTCCACTCACGTGAGAGGATTATGGCCTTGGAGACTATCGTTGGATATGGGAGTTCCTTGGAGGGTGAGATTCTTGTGGCTTGTCTCACCTCACTCAAGGACTTGTTACATCATCTTGAGGACGAAGTGGACCGCTTGTCCCTTCGCGTTGCTGAGCTAGAGATGCCTTCACCGCAGGTTGCTACTCCAGCTCCTGATGCTCCACCATCTCTTCCACCTCCGGTGGTGAAGAGAAAGCTTTCCGAACCCTCTGAGTTTAAAGGACTAAGGCAAGCAACTGAAATGGAGAATTTTGTGTGGGATATGGAGCTTTACTTTGAAGCTGCATACATCCCACCTCAAGATCAGCCCATGACAGCTTTTGCATACTTCAACGGGGACGCCCAACTTTGGTGACGCACTCAGCTAGCCCCCATGCTGAAGGAGAGGTCTACGTCAGTCACATGGGAAGACCTCAAGCAGGAACTTAGGAGACGCTTCACCCTTAAGGATTCACAGTGGCATGCTGTACACCATTTTTCTTCCATCTCTGATTATGTGCGCCGGTTTGCCAGCGCTATCATGGAGGTTGAGGAACTTGGGGAGGCTGAGAGACTGCATGCATTCCTCAAGGGCCTTCAACCTTGGGCTCTTAGAGAATTAAAGAAGCAACGTGTCAAGACCTTGCAAGAAACCTATGAGGCTGCAGACCTACTAGTTGATCTCTGCACAGAGAGGCCAGCTGCCCCTAAGCCTAAGCCTCGCCCTTCTGGATTTTTAGTTCGTTCCATGGTTTCCTTATCTCCTTGGGTTGGGAAACGGACGGCCCCCAAGAGGGATGTCCCTTCACTTGGAACAAGGAACCATCAACCCAAGTCAAAGGGAAAGAAGCCGAGCCACTTCAAGGCCCCTTCCACTCAGCCGCCACCTCCCCCTAGTGCTGCCTGATGTGTACTTTATCGCACCACTAACCACAAGCGTGATGGTTTTGTCATAGTAGTACTTAATATGTCGATCCCACAGGGACAGTGATCAAGTACCGAGTGATTGCAAATCAATAGCTAGACAATCGGGTAAATGTTTTTGGGTTTTCCGAAAATAAATAAAAATACAACTAAATACAAATGCTAGCCGAATTAAGTGAAAGTATTGGACAGAAAACAAAGTTTAGAGACATCAAAATTTGGAGTTCATCTCGTTGATGGATCTTAAACTCGAACAAAATAATATCATAACAACACAATTTTAAAGCATTCAAGGAGATATCTAATGGTACATATTACCCTCTTTCGACGGGTGGCTTCCCATATCTAGATTGATTCAATGGGCTCAGAGATATCATAAGGTTACTCATACAAATCTTGCCCAATTTCTTGACAGGTCAGAGCATGATCGATAAGGCAGATCTAGCGTCGCAATTCACCTTTCTGTCCTTCTTGCGGCGCCTGAGAAAAATAATTGCATGGCCAATGCAATACTAGCAGTAAAATAGCACAGATCGAATAAACACGAAATAAAATAGCATTTGCTATGAGAAAATAAGTTCGAATAGAAGATCCAAACAACGGGATTACATCCTTGTTTCGATAAAGAAGAATATGTTATCATAGCATCGATTCAGTACAAATCCCTAAAGGAAAAGAAAAAACTAAAGAGAAGATAGAAGAAAGAGAAAGCAAACTCTCTGCAGAAGCTTTGCAACATTCCTTCAAGTCTTCTAGAATGATGTACCATTCCTTCCTCCTCCCTTGTTGTCGCCAAGAACTTCCCTTTGCAAAATTCGCTAGCCCCCCTTGAGCCCCAACTGGGCGCTGACTTCTTCACCGAATTTGGCCCCTTTTATCATTTAGTAAGTGCCCTTTGATATGCCAGCATTATAGCCCTTCTAATTAGCTGCGTTTTGACACCTTAAACGTCCAAAACAGAGCTATAATGAGAGAGTTATGGTTCTTTTAAGTTTAGGCTGCATAAGTGAGATTATGAGTGTAATGAAGATTACGGGCATGACTATAATGTTGACATCAATTCTCCTCAGCTCCTGAAACGTTCACACACTTATGGGCCATTAAAAACTCGTCGTAATGACACCAAAAACGCCTAAATCGGAGTTGTAACGGAAAAGTTATGACCCATTTATTGCAGCCCTCCGATGTACTTAATGTTCTTAACATCATTACGGGTGTAATGAGATTATGGGCATGCCGGTAATTTTGGTGGAGAACTCCGTTTCGTCTGAAATTTTGCGTGTGAATTGACCTTTGACTTTACTTGAATTCTGGCCATAGTATGATGTCAAAGGTCGCCGATGTGAAGATTACGGGCAGGTGAAATTACGGATATACCCGTAATGTCTTTTGTCGAACTTTTTATTTTCCGAAAGGCATCTATTGAGAAAATTAAGGGCACGCTTTTGGAATATGATTATGCTTGAATGAAAATAGGCTTCTTGAGAATTCATACTGGAAATTACGGCCATAATGCAGATTATGGCCTCGGCCGTAATTCTGGAAATTAGATCCGTTTGAAGCGAAACTTCTCGTCAGGGTTCTTGATTCACTCGGGGATATAAATATACTTCCAAATAGCTCCAAAAATGAGTGAATTATCCTGTATTTATCAAACATGACAAGAAGTGAAGCTTCTGAAGAAAATCAATGAAATAAGCTGGAAAGAGATATAAAAATACGAAAATAGGTCTCGATTCACTAATAAATATAAGTCTAAAAGACTATAAAAATACGAGACATCACTGCCCCTACTTCTCATGCTCCAAAGAGGGGATGTTACACTTGTGGAGGGGCACACTTTATGAAGGATTGTCCCAAGAAGCCACAATTGAATACCATGACCACCAAGCAAAGGAAGGAGGCCGAGGACCCTATAGCATGCAACCCCATGGTTCTCTACACCATGGCGCCACACATAAAGAAGCTTATGCATGTACCGGTCTTCATCAATGAGGTTGAGGCGCGCGCAATGGTTGATATTGGCGCCTCACACGTGTTTGTGGCTACTCGGCTAGTTGAGCACTTGCATCTTAAGTGCTCCAAGCTTGATGATCATTTGAAGACCATGAACACCATGGAGAAATTGGTCTCCATTTCTTATGATGTTCCTATTCGCATTGGACCATGGAAGGGGAGACATCACCTAAGGGTGATTAAGCTTGATGATTTTGATGTGATACTTAGCTTGGACCTTATTACTAAAGCCAAGATTGCCGTAGTTCCCCATCTTAGAGGACTACAGTTTTTGGATGAGAAAGCACCTGGCTTTCTCCCATGCCTTCCCCCATATGATGATGGCACCTCTTCCTCCACCTATGGGAAGAGGAAGGATGTTGTTTCCATGGTCATTTCTTCTGCCGCCATGGCTTCTGGACTTCGCCACGGTGAGGATACATTTCTGGTGGTTGTTGTAGAGGTCGGTCTTCATGCCTCTTCTTATTTTGATGTTCCCGAGGAGCTTTATGGACTTCTCTCTGATTATACCGATTTGTTGCCAGCTGAGCTCCCCCGTGAGCTCCCTCCTCGGCGGGACGTGGACCATCGCATCCAGTTGGTCCCAGGATCTACACCACCTTTCAGACAGTTGTATCAGATGGCTCCAGTGGAGTTGGTAGAGCTCTGGAGCCAGTTGGATGAGCTTTTGTCTTCTGGATTCATCCGACCATCCTGTTCCCCTTTTGGTGCGCCGGTGCTCTTCCAACGCAAGAAGGATGGCTCGATGCGGTTATGCGTGGATTACCGGGCCCTTAATAAGATTACTATTAGGGACCGGTATCTCATTCCCCTTATTTCAGACCTTCTCGATCGTTTGGCGCCTGCACGTGTCTTCTCAAAGCTGGACTTGCGCTCTGGATATTGGCAAGTCCATATTGCTGAGGGAGATGAGAGCAAGACGACTTATATAACCCGTTACGGGTCTTTTGATTTTCTTGTTATGTCATTCGGTCTAATGAACGCGCCTTCTACTTTCTCTCGTCTTATGTATTCTGTACTCTCATCTTTTGTTGATGATTTTGTTGTCGTCTATTTGGACGACATCATTGTTTACTCAGCTTGTATCTCTGATCATGTACGTCATCTTCAGGCAGCTTTTGATACACTTCGAGAGCACAGGCTCCTCCTGAAGAAGGAGAAGTACGTTTTTGGCACTTCTCATATCGAGTTCTTAGGTCATGTTGTTGGTCAAGGACAGGTTCGCATGGATCTTGTCAAGGTTAACGCCATTCTAGAGTGGGCTCCTCCTACTACCCTCACCGAGCTACGGTCTTTTCTCGGTGTAGTGGGGTTTTATAGGAGATTTATTGCTGGATGTTCCAAATTAGCTGCCCCTCTTTCTGGTCTTCTTAAGAAGGCTTCCCCCTGGATTTGGGAAAGTGAGCAGCAGAGAGCCTTCGAGGAGTTGAAGGCTCAGATATCATCTAGTCCAGTGTTGCAGCTGTCGGATTTCTCACTCCCATTCGAGGTCCATACCGATGCCTCGGATGTGGCTATTGGGGGTGTCCTAGTCTAGCAAGGTCACCCCGTGGCTTTTGAAAGCCGCAAGCTGAGTGACACTGAGGCGCGCTACTCGGTGCATGAGCGGGAGATGTTGGCTGTCATCCACTGTTTGCGCGTATGGCGGGTTTATCTTCTTGGTGCGACATTCATTGTGCAAACAGACAACGTCGCCAACACTTATTTCACGACCCAGAAGAAACTATCTCCCAAGTAGGCCCGTTGGCAAGAGTTCCTTGCCGAATTTGACTTCAAGTGGCAGCATAAGCCGGGCCGATCTAATGTGGTGCCTAATGCTTTGAGTCGGTTGAGCCTCCTTATTTGCTTCACCGTCACAAGCATCGAGGGCAATCTCCTTGCTCGAGTTAAAGACTTAGCGGGGACAGATGCACGATACATGCTTCTCCTGAAGCGCATCCGAGATGGGACTATTCGGGGGTTCTGTATATCAGCAGATGGACTTATTTTGGCCTCGGACGATCGTCCTTATATACCGACTTCCGGGGGTCTTCGCCGTGATTTTATGAGGGAGGCACATGACTCCCCCTGGGCTGGTCACCCAGGTAGTCGGCGTATGGTGGCTCTACTGTCTCGCTCCTGTTATTGGCCTTCACTACGAGCGGACGTGGAGATGTATGTTAGGACTTGTCTGATTTGCTAGCAAGACAAGATCTACAGATAGAGGGCCTCGGGATTGTTGCAGCCCCTGCCGATCTCGGAGAGCTCATGGACGTCTGTTTCGATGGATTTTATTACTGGCTTGCCACGCATTGATGGCAAGTCTTCCATACTGGTTATTGTGGATCAATTATCAAAATACGGCATTTTTATTCCCGCCCCGGAGCTGTGTTCTGCTGAGGCCATCGCCAGATCGAGCGCATTATTTCTCACCAGACCAGAGGCTATGGTCGGGGCGGGCGTATGGAGTTCCTTATCCATTGGGCTCGGTCTTTGCCCATGGAAGCTACTTGGGAGCAGGCTTTGCACCTTTGGCAGTTTCAGGACCAGGTGCGGGATTATCTTCAGCTCCAGTCACCGAGGACGACGACTTCTTCTGGCGGGGGTGCATGTGAGGCACCCGGAGCTTAAGCATATTATTTATGTATCCTAGTGATGAGTGTTATTTTTATATAATTTAAAGTATCATTCATATGATCTTTTCAGGCTTTTGTCTTGTTATGTATCTGAATTTAGTATCTTTTCTTGTCAAGTATAGAATCTTCACTGTTATTCGCATTGTTTGTGAAATGCAGGTCATTTTACCATATTTTCATGAAGATTCTGATGATTTGATGTTATGAGAAGATTCCTCACAGTGCTAGAAGGTCACAGGTCAAATTTGAGGCAAAACGGAGCTTTCTGCAGAGAACACGGCCAGGCCAAGTTCATCGTCACGGCCATAATCATCTCGGCATAACTCTGTAGCACTCTGCGAGCTAGACACGGCCTACCCTTTCCTCCCATCACGGCAGTGTTTACATCGTCACAGACTGCCGAACTCATCACGGCCTGGCCGTGATGGCCGTGACAGCTTCCGTGCAGATTTGACCTTTCAACAGTTTTTCGCCCGATTTGAGTGATTCCGGAGTCGGAATTTGCTAAAATTTGGAGGGAAACTTCCTAACTTCCTAACTACCTAAGGAAGAGATAGAACCAAAAAATAGAATTTTTGGAGTGGTTTTGAGGGTCGAACTTTGGAGAAAACGTGACTAGGGCAAAAAGGGGCGATTTTGCTCGTTCAAGGGCTCGATTCGACCAGATTCTTTGGGGCTTTCAAGAGAAGACCGAAGATTCATCGTCTCCTACCCTTGATTAGTAATTTCCCTCACTTTCGAGTTCAATTTCTAAGGTTTTTGTGTGTAAAATGATGTATGCTTTAGAGTAAAACCCTAGTTCGGGACTCGGGCGTAGCCCGTTGAACAATTCTCACATGTAAACATCTTTTATGAATCTCAGTGATACTTTTTAGTAAATTTACTTATTTAAATATGGTGTGTTTATTGCGTATTTATGTTTTGGCTAAACATCGATATGTGTGAAGTGTTACAAGAAGAGCTGAGAGGTGAATCGTAACACGCGACTGCCCATTTAAACTTGTGACTTGGATTACGAGAGTCGTTCAATGTCACTCGAGGATTCACGATCATCATAGAGCCCAATGGGTCTCTTAAGTTAGTTTTGCTATAGAGTAGGAAATTAGCTTAAGTAGGCACCGGATTACGCTTCGAGAGAAGGTAATTCGTACCATAGGATAGATCGCCTTAAGTTGTTTACTGTCGGATTGCGCTTCGAGAGAAGGAGATCCGTTTTCTATTTCAATCTGATTCAATGTTTTGCATATAAAGCAGTCAACGTGGTAAAACTTGAAGTTCCGAACACTTCTAAAACTGTAACTTCCCCTTGTAGTCGTTGATTCTTCAATTCGATAATTTAGTCTTAGTGAAATTCTTTTATTCTGAGTTTGAATTATCTAGCTTTCAATGACACTAAAGGTCAGTACTTGACACATGCTCCCTGTGGGAACGATATTATTTACTACTTCGATAGATCGTGCACTTGCGGGGCCTATCAAGTTTTTGGCGCCGTTGCCGGGGAGCAAGACTCAGTCAATATCGACTAATAGTTGAGTTGATAGACTAGATACTTTTTGGTTTTTATTTGTTTTTATTTTAGTTAATTTGTTGATAGTTCCTGGACAGGGGTCGAATCCCGCTGCAGACGTGAATTGTTTGGGGTAACGGGGATCCAAACCGGGATTCGTGAGGTCGGGGTGACCTAGCCCACTGGGCCTGGACCTGTTACGGGTAGTGGCCCTAACAAAAAAGGCGCCTTTTTTGTTAGGGCCACCCCACCCGTAACAGGTCCAGGCCCAGCGGGCTAGGTCCCTCCGACCTCATGAATCCCGGTTTGGATCCCCGTTACCCCAAACAAATCACGTCTGCAGCGGGATTCGACCCCTGTCCATGACCCTCACGAGTCATGACCCTTTAACCATTGAGCTACAATCTTCTTGCTTTCTTCAAGCTTGTAATATTCTTTGGTATTACTAATCTTGTTTACTACTTCAATGAACTTTAATTCAGCATCAATTAATTTTGTTTCTTGTGAAGTTTGTGGAAATGTTGGACATGGTGCTACTAACTGCCAGATTATGGCTTCGTTTTCTTCTTTTGATCTATCTTTAGACCAGGTTCTTGCGGGCATTGCGAATCAGAGGAACCAGAACGATCTATATTTAGGCACATACAACCCCGAATGGCAGAATTATCCTAATTTCTCCTACCAAGACAATCAGAATCCAGCTTTCCTACCAAACTTCACTAGTCAGGCTCAGTAAGAAAATGTCAGCAATCTGTTCCCTCATCCAAATTACTGGCAACCACAAGGGTTTCAGCAACAACAGTTTAATCCACCACTGAAATCTAACCTGGAGCTGCTATTGGAAAATTTCATCGCCACCCAATCAAAGCACAATGAGAGTGTGGATGAATCCATCAGGCAGTTGAACTCAAATGTGGATGATCTAATTTTCCATTCAAATATGCTTGAGAACCAGATTGCTCAACAAGCTAGTTCATTATCTAAGCAACCCGAGATAAATCCGAGGGAGCACTGCAACACGATTTTGATATGCGGTAGCACCCAGATGGAAGATCCTCATATGTCACCTAGAGATGATTTTGTTGGAGAGCCTGAAGATGACAGTAAAGATGCTCAATATTCAGAGAAGTTATCTACAGAGTCTAGGATCGAGCAAGAGTCGGTCTATCTTCTACCACCACCTTACAAGCACGATCCTCTTACGACCTATTGTTTATATAATTTTGATGATTGTGTCAAACAGATGAGGCAGGAGGTGACTACTTATGTGGCTTTGTTCGATGCAAGCCCCAAAGTTGATCTTAAAAGAGTGCTACACGAAAAGCTTGAAGTCAAGGAACCACAGGGCGCTGGAAAGAAAGACTATGAGTTTAAATATCTTCCTATTCCACGCTATTTCAGGACGGTTTTTATTGTACACCTATTGCTCTTATTTCTCATATCTATAGGTGTTACTTTTAGGCGACGAAGAACGGGGCGTTTACTTGCCATTTCTTACGCCTCTAATCCATTAGACGTGCATTGATACATAGACATTGGTCGAACTAATGACCTTAAACAAGCGCTACTTGGGAGGCACCCCAAGGATCTATCTTTTGTTATGTTTATTTGTTTATTGTTGTAATTGTTTATGTTATGTTGTTTTGATAATATGTTGTGTTGTTTTGATAATATGTTGTGATGACCCATAGCATTATTTTTCTTGTTTTATACATTGAATAGCATCCTATTGACATTTGCAACTTTTTCTATTTTTCAGGAAATTTTTGCTCATCGCCGAAGCGCTCACGACCGTGATTGCCTCACCGATGCTAGCATGGTCTGCCAAAGTGTTCACGGGTAGGCCGTGATCACCGTCACGGCTGTGCTTTGCCCTTCGCCGCTTATAAAGGGAGCACGATGGCAACTTAGGGTTCATACCTGTTCTTAGCGCCACTGCGGCAGCGTTGGTAATTTGTTCATGATATGTGCCCTACGGTGAGAGCATTTATGCTCTTTTGTCTACTTTAGTAAGTTATTTTTCTTTTACTTGCTATTCTTATACTTTTTACTGCATAGGAGACTATTTAGATCTTTGCCGTGGGTAGAGGGTTTCCCTCTTTGTTTGTGTTTGTTGTTAGTGTACTTTTAGTATGTTATATTTTGTTTCATTATGCACTGAGTTTCATGATGATATTAATGTTTGTGCTTCAATGATATTAATGCTTGTGCTTCTGATCTTGTGATAGTGCAAAACTCTAAGTATGTGATGGTTTTTTCAGTTATTTTGATTTTGTTTTCGGTTATTAAGCTATTTAGAGCTATGATGTAGAAAGTCTAGTTTGTTCTTTATGTTAAAGTAGTTCTTATTATGACTACTTTTATGCATTCAATTCGAATTTTTAGATTATTATTGAGTATGATTCTACTGTAGCATGAATGATGTTCATTGGGTTAAACCTTATTTTCTGATTTAATTGTTAGCACGAAGCTATGTTGTTGATTGGTGATGATTATATTATTCCTTGTTTCAGCCCTTCAATTTGGTTGCATACATTTGCTTAATGAAAAAAATAAATAAATAAAAGAAAAACCAAAAAGAAAACAAAAGAGTGAGAAAAAAAGGGGCAGTGGTACCTAAGTGACGATGAACCCAAAGATTCATCCAACTTGGCACTGTCGACATAAAACAAAAAAGAGAATAAAAAGGAACATGAGAAAAGAAGGGGTTTGGTAAAGGTGAACAACTCCACTTTCTTCTAACCTAGTGTGAAGAAATGAGTTTTGTGTGCATTATGTGGTGTACACACTTTGAGTTTGCTTGCTAACTAAGTACCGGGGGTGCATTCATCACAAATGTTTGTCCTTCGTGTCACAAGGTTAAAGGAAAATTCAGGGAAGTAGCTTGAGCCAACCGATTATAATTCATGATTCCATTATTGCAATTTGATAAGCTCTTTTGGTGCAACTTAGTTAGATTGGCTGACTATATAAGGAATTGATGATTATGCATGGTCTCAATATAGTAATAGTGTTTAATTCTTTTTTAGATTTGAGGTTTCACTTTGAGAATTATTTTTGTTATCAGTTCTGATTGTATCTTAATTTTATTCTTAAACGGTGGATTGAGTATAATGGTTTTCATGTTAGACAATACTTTGACCCTAAAACATTCTTCTTTCATTATCATCAATTTTCTAAATGGTTTAATTGCTTGAGGACAAGCAAAATTTTAAGTCTGTGATATTTTGATGAGTGTTATTTTTATATAATTTAAAGTATCATTCATATGATCTTTTCAGGCTTTTGTCTTGTTTTGTATCTGAATTTAGTATCTTTTCTTGTCAAGTACAGAATCTTCACTATTTTTCACATTGTTTGTGAAATACAGGTCATTTTACCATATTTTCATGAAGATTCTGATGATTTGATGTTATGAGAAGATTTCTCACAGTGCTAGAAGGTCACAGGTCAAATTTGAGGCAAAACGGAGCTTTCTGCAGAGAACACGACCAGGCCATGTTCACCGTCACGGCCATGATCATCTCGGCAGAACTCTGTAGCACTCTGCGAGCGAGACACGGCCTACCCATTCCTCCCATCACGGTCGTGTTTACATCGTCGCAGACTGCCGAACTCATCACGACCGTGACAGCTTCCGCGCAGATTCGACCTTTCAACAGTTTTTTGCCCGATTTGAGTGATTCCGGAGTCAAAATTTGCTGAAATTTGGAGGAAAACTTCCTAACTGCCTAAGGAAGAGATAAAACAAAAAATAGAATTTTTGGAGTGGTTTTGAGGGTCGAACTTTGAAGAAAACGTGACTAGGGCGAAAAGGGGCAATTTTGCTCGTTCGAGGGCTCGATTCGACCAGATTCTTTGGGGCTTTCGAGAGAAGACTGAAGATTCATCGTCTCCTACCCTTGATTAGTAATTTTCCTCACTTTCGAGTTCAAGTTCTAAGGTTTTTGTGTGTAAAACGATGTATGCTTTAGAGTAAAACCCTAGTTCGGGACTCGGGCGTAGCCCGTTGAACACATTCTCACATGTAAACATCTTTTATGAATCTCAGTGATACTTTTTAGAAAATTTACTTATTTAAATGTGGTGTGCTTATTGCGTATTTATGTTTTGGCCAAACATCGATATATGTGAAGTGTTACGAGAAGAGCCGAGAGGTGAATCGTAACACGCGACTGCCCATTTAAACTTGTGACTTGGATTACGAGAGTCGTTTAATGCCACTCGAGGATTCACGATTATCATAGAGCCCAATGGGTCTCTTAAGTTAGTTTTGCTATAGAGTAGGAAATTAGCTTAAGTAGGCACCGGATTACGCTTCGAGAGAAGGTAATTCGTACCATAGGATAGATCGCCTTAAGTTGTTTACTGTCGGATTACGCTTCGAGAGAAGGAGATCCGTTTTCTATTCCAATCTGATTCAATGTTTTGCATATAAAGCAGTCAACGTGGTAAAACTTGAAGTTCTGAACACTTCTAAAACTATAACTTTCCCTTATAGTCATTGATTCTTCAATTCGATAATTTAGTCTTAGTGAAATTCTTTTATTCTGAGTTTGAATTATCTAGCTTTCAATGACACTAAAGGTCGGTACTTGACACCTGCTCCCTGTGGGAACGATATTATTTACTACTTCGATAGACCATGCACTTGCGGAGCCTATCACCCAGCCTGTATCTTTATGTAGTCGACGTCTCTCCCTGGGCGTTGGCTGAGTGAACATGTTGAGACTCCCCCTTATATATATGATGCATGTGGTTTTCATACATGCTTGTCCATGTTCACGAGTTGGCACCACGACTCTGTTTGATGAGTCGCATCGTGTATGACGGATCATGTCTGTCGGAGGTACCTCCACTGTTGGTCATGACACGGCAGCTTTGCTGCGCGAGCATCCTCCGCGGTGGGATGTCTTTACTGGTGCTAGAGTTCCTTGAGAGAGCTCACTCTCCTGTTTGGTACAGGATGGAGTGGACCGACACAGTAGTCAGCCTGACTGCGGGATCGTTGTGCATCTGTCGGGTGCCTCAAGCAAGTAGGTGTCTGATCCATGGGGGTCGATGGCCAGGCCGTGGGCACGTCCATTAGCTTCAGTGCGAGGGCGAGCAAGCAGAAACCTTGGCGCATGCAAGTGTGCCAGTGTATGTGAGCGAACCTGGCGCTTGGAAGCGTGGCGATCACGGGCCGAACCTCAGCGTGGGATCGACGGCATGAAAGCTAAGGTATTATGAGGCGCCAACGTGATCTCGATAGCAGGGACGTCAGGGTCCGCGATGCGGGCGTGGTTGTGTCATCTTGCTACGGTGGACGCACCGTAGGCGATACACCCATTAACCTGGCTACTGACCTTTGGTGGGTTACGACTGAGTGACCACAGTTGGCGTCGTTAGTGCAGGGACCGGGGAACAATGGGGATCTGTCCAGGGCATCGGAGCAGTGAGTCCTGCTTCCGATTCGGTCCCGATAGGAGGGTGAGTCCAAAGGTGGCACTTCGGCTCAAAGGCTAGTCGGGGTGACGCTTGACTACGCTGATTCCCTCCCCGCAAGTATTATTCAGGCCGGCTTAGGATACTCACACGTAGTTGGAACCAAGGATAGAGGAGGCATGCACACATACATGGGAATAGAGATATGATCCTATAGGAAGGGACTCATGGCTATATGCATTACCAGTTTTCCACACTTGGTGATATTTGGCTCTCGACTACACTTGATGTATTTTGACCAGCTTTGCATTTTGACTTGAGGCTGCCGAGACTTGTTATGTGGATTAAATGGAGATTAGTGGAATGGAGGGGCTTAACCACCTGACATTCCACCTAATCTCATGTGGTGGCATTAGCTGACGGTGACAAGTGTCCCTACATGCATCAAAATGGCATTTGCGCATGGGACTCAGCAGGTGAGAAAAACTTGGCTTGCACGAGAAGCTTTGGTTGCTCCTTCCTGTGCGAACTCTAGCGATTTCTTGGCGAGAACTTAGCTCTCTTCTTCCAGCGAGGAATGCAGCTTGTTCTTGGTGATTTTCGTGAGTTCCCTTTAGCTCCCTTGATCACGAGTGTTTTCCCCATGGTTCTTGTGTGCATGTAGCTCTTCTTGGTACCCTACAAAGTCATCGACCAGGTTGGAAAAACTGGGTAGGGTTGTGAGTACTTCTGCAAGGTTTCCTTCAGCTTCTCTAGCTGAATGCTGGACATCTGGTGGCCAAAGGGGACTCTTCCCTTTTGCTGGACGGGTTGAGATCCTTTGTTGATCTCCGGAGCCCGGCAACGCGCGATCCTCCTGCTCCTGTGGCTTCATCTTGGTGAGCAGCTTGGCTGCATTTCCCCTGTGCCTTGAGTTCATGCAACCCTCCTTTGTGGAGCTGGATGGCGTGAGTTGTTTGCTAGTTCCTTGGAGTCGAACCTCTGTAGCTGAATAACTCCCTTGGAGTTGGAGGTTCTGTTGAGGAAGATCTTTGGAATCAGCCTCTAACGTGAGGCTAGGTAAAGCTCTTCATCCCTCTTGTGTGAAGGAGTTCTCGGCTGGTGTTTTCTTGGATTTCCGCTTGTACTCTTAGTTGGGTTTCATCCTGATATTCTCGGCTGGTTTATGTGCTATGATGTTTGATCTCTTGTGGAGTTGATTCAGTCTTTTCTTGATGATATATAACTGCTAGAAGACGGCCTTATGGGTTGGTATGTTTAGCCAACTCTTCCATGTATGGAAAGGCTGCTAGGTGGCCATGTCGTGCCTCGAGACTTCCAGTTTTTTTCCTGATGATTCGCTGATGTTTCTTGTTTCCGTTTGATAGTTGGGATTCCGGGTTTGATAGCTGATCCTTGAGCTGGACTTTTATCCACTTGCGGCTGCTCTTGTTTGTTGATTTATGCTATGTGTTGAATGCTATGTATTGTGGTGATTGTGTGCTTGGTTGAGCCCAATGGCTCTTTCTTAATTGCTACTGCTTAAGCTTGTTGCAGGTGCTTGAACACCCCTCTCCCCTTATGCTGCATATTCTATTGCTATCTAAGTAGAATGCTTGTATGGGCAAGAGTGAAGTGAGGCATTGTTGTATATTCTTGTGTGGGGATTGAATTGTAAAGAAAGATCAAAAGCTTTTAAGCAAGAAAAGAAAAAAGACGAGGGAAACCCGTAATAAAAATAAAATAGGCAATTGGGCTTCACCTCCGGGAAAGGTTTGGGAGTGTGTATGTTGTGAAGCCACTGACTTGGGAAAAATAGGTGAGCTGAGTAAGGTTTTCATTTGTTGTTGGATAGCCTTCACCTCTCCCTACTCTCTGGTTAACTATCTAGGACCCGTGGTAGGCAGAAAAATTTATAAGGTTATTTAGGGCTTAACACCTAGTGTCTATCGCTCACCGCCTATCCCTCCTCTCCCTATCACTTGCCGCCCTCCTCTTCTCCGACGACCGGCTCCTGCTCACCAACCTCCGTTCCGATGTCTACGTGCCATTGAGAATCACGTGCGTTTCTCCTTGCTTTTCCATTAGTGCAAGGAAACACATACATTGGAAGGACGGATAAGTGATTTTAACTTTAGTTGTTTACATAAGTGTTGTTTTGAGTGGATTATTGTACTGTAACATTGGAAATATATATACAATATACGTTATTAAACATTTAAATTTACATTACACAAAAAATTTAAATTAACATGTGTCAATGTACAATCATAAATAGTTAAATATATATTTTTTACAAACAAGATTAATATGTAAATATAAAAAAATATTTATAAATCCAAATAATTATTTATTAGATTAAATTATTAAATAAGTAAGTTTACATTTTACATGCATATAAAATTAAATAAACTTTTTGATATATATATATATATATATATAATATAAACTTTTTGAATTATAAATATAATAATATATTATATTCATAAATTTTATGTTTTTTTTGATAAATTTTGATTTTTATAATGTTTTTATTTTATTTTAAAGAAAGCTGCGATGCTCTATTTCAACATAAGACAACTAATATTTGATATCTTGATATATAGACGTTAGAGATCCTTGATCTCTACGAAGATGTTATGTGGATGTTCTAGTAAATTGGGTGGGAATGCTTCATGTAGTAGATTCGGCTGACCTTCATCCCACTTACACTATAGTTCCTTTGCTCACTCGAGTCGAAATCTCAACTTACAACAACAACAACCATGGGAATATCACTTTTCGACTCGCCAATGTGGAACGTGGGATGACCATGAGAAACTTATCCTGGTTGGTTTGACTCAAATCAAATATGACACTATAGCTGGAGTCTAAGTTAAATCTGATGCTAATGATTGTGGTCGAGTTCGTTTGTAGCAAAAAATTTGATTTTAATTCAAGTCAAATTGAATATGTTGCAACCGTCTTGATAAAGAAACCATGTATTAACTTAGTGAATCATCTCTTAGTAGACAACATGTGATACCATTTGTTACAACCTGCTTAATAAGTAAACTATTCATTAACTTAGTAAAATAATAATTTGACCTAATTTTTACCAAATGCTAACCTCTAATTAAATAAATATCATTAGTAATATACCATTTGTAAGAATAATTGAGCAACATATAGAACTTCTAAACTACTAAAATATATGTAAGGTGATGGCTGAATAGTCGAGCTTCTTATTTCTTCGTAGCAACATCGTGAGTATTGACTTCTACTGCCTGTATAAGAACTCATAGGTGAATGGATTACCGATGGACTTGCTATCATTCTCTACTTCCATGTGGTTTGTTAATACTAAGTTGTTGGAATCGAGTGGAGCTTTTATTAATTATTTATCTATATTAAAAAAATATGTATAATATATCTAAAATTTTATTTTTTTTTAATAAATTTAAATATTATAATTTTTTATGGACAAATAATTAATAAAGGCGAAACTGGATTTAACATTGCAGTCTTTGGCGACTTTGCATTTTGCAAGTGCTCGCGTAGAGAAACGACGATTCCTTGCCGACAACGAAACGCGTGAGGCTATCTTGACCGTATGATCGTGCGAGCTGTACGGCTGCGATAAAGCCATCCACCGTCATACAAAACACATCTGTATTTATCTCACGGTGCCCCCTTTGCCAAAGAATCTTATTTCCCTAAATCGCCTAACGAAGCACGGAGTTGGGCACGCCTCCGTGGTGGTAAGCGCTGCCTTCTCCTCTCCTCAATCTGTTCATTCGTTTTCTGACACAAAATTCTTCTTCGTTTCCGTTAATTTCAATTTATTTTGTATATCTGCTTGATCCAAGAGCTGTTTGATATGTCTTACGTATCGTATGGAGGAGTCCCAGATTATTTGCTGTTTTCTTTTCCATATGTAGATCCCCTTTTGTTGTTTGTTTTGCGGATCTTGTGATGATAGGGTTTTTGTGCATGTCACCTTATGATGCTGCGTTACATGATTGTTTTCCTTCTGAATTTTTGTTGTTATAAGACACCATAAGCATCTTTGATTACTTTTTTCTTTTTTAGATCTTTTTGTTCCTTTTCTTGATTTCGAGTATGTTCTCTTAATTGGGGAGTGGGAGGGGTTTTAGATGGATTTGCACTTAATTCTGTATATATTGTACTGGATCTATGAGTTGTTGCGCTTTTTTGCTTCGTTTTGTGCTGTTATGATTTCTCTCCTTTTCATTTGGAGATGTTGAGATCTTACCTTTTTTTTTCAGATGGAAATTATTTTCCTTTTTTGTTTGGTTTGCGTGTCATAAAATGGTATCTTGAATATGGAGAATCTTATTTGTTACTATTCTGCCAATTTTCGTAATTACATTGTTTGCTGTAAGTTCATTTTGATGTTAAATCAAGTCGTTATTTCTTAAGTGTTCCTTTGATGAAACACATTATTATGCCAGTTGAAGTTCCATCCTCGTTAGTGTTAATGATATAATTTTAGGATGATATCTAGTTTGCTAGATTATAGATATTTCCTAAGTGCCATGTTGCTAAAAGGTAAAGTTTGATCATTATGGAATAAGTGGTAACAGGAGATAGTACATGTATGGGACATAAATTTGATTCGTACAAGTAATTAGTAGAAACCTAAAATCTTACAAACCATATTGATTAGATTAAAACAAACCAACAAAATTCAATAAGTGCAAAAGATAAGGATTTTATTTTTGAAATTCAACATATTTGACAATTTTGAGAGATTTGTTTTATCATCTATGTTCTAAATTCACTTAAATTAACATGACGTCATTCACTTTAATTTGACAACATAAAAATGAAAAATCAAAATATAAAAACTATTTAATATTATATATATAATTGAAGCTTCATGTAGTAGAAAGCTACAATGAATTATCAAGTCCACAATTGATTCGATACTTGTTACATATTTAAAATCACATTTAATTTACCTTAATTGATTGTATAATAAATCTAGATAATATCTGTTTACTATATGATAAGTTCAAAAACTTTTTTTTTAAGTTGATAAAAATGCTAATCAGATGTGCAGATATTATTAATTATGTGGATGAAGGATGGAATCTTAATGCTAGTTGCTATTAGTAACATATGTACTTATCCTAGTCATGGTTGACTTCTCGGTATTGGAGTAAGGAGATTTTATTGCAAAGAATGTGAAACATCACAGACAATTTTGTTAATATCAATAGAGAATGGAAAAAGTAGCAGTCAACTGAAAATTTTGGTGTAATCTTGCTTGTATGATATTTGTTATTTTGTAATCATCATGCAGATTTTTTATGCCCAAGGCAAAAAATTGCACCAAGGAGGAGAGTCCATTGACAGGGAGATGTTAAAAAAGTGCAGTAGTAATTTAATAGTGCCTTTTATTTCCAATTATTTTAGAATATCTAATTAGGACTTAGGCATTTGGTAGATCACTTCTTGACAAAAAATCTTCTACTAAGATCAATGTGTATTAGTAGAAGTAACATAAGGTTTATTGGTATCTCCGATATAATAATGATATACAATGTGATAGGCCCATGGATGTGCCTAGTCCATGCTATAAAACTAGTCTATTGAGGACAAACCAAGGCAGGATCACTTAGGTAATAAAATCTTAGTGACATGTTAAAATGAGGTAGGCCGGCACACCATTATAAACTCTTTGATGGGACAATTAGAGTTAGATCAAGACTCAAGTGGTTATTGTCAACATTATACAGAACCCCCAATGCAGTTGTCATGATGACACATTAGATGCACATTCAATGATCATTTAAATTTTATTACTCAAATTGGGAGGTTGATTGATGACAACTAGATAGGTATAATAAACTTCCCTCTAGTACACTACAATTGCTCCCTTAATTGCTGATATTTAACTTTTATAAGCTTTAACTTAAGCATAATATAAATATTTTGATCTAAACATGGAGAACACTTATCTCTAGGTGGGTCTTGACTTTTGATGAGGACGAGACATCTTATAGGTCCATCCCTTCCCTCAATCGTACAAGACTTAGATCCATCCTAAGTAGAAAGACCTAAGCTAGCTTAGAGCCGAACTAGTCTAGGATGACTGAATTTGATCTTCATTAATTATCATTAGGAAGGTGAAGTTTTTATGAAGGTTGTCTAGAACTATGATCTTATCATTCTATGATCCAAACTAAAGACTAAACGGTAGTATTTTAATGGATGTAGGAATTGTAGAATTTCCGATCCTACAATTTGTTTTGTTTCTACAATGTAGGTGATAAAGTGTCAAATTCACTTACCTTAAACTTCTTAACTTGCTTGCTAAATGCTAACATGAGCTCATAATTTATTTAAATAAATATATTAATAAAATATAATTATTTCATTCAATTGTCTTATCCATGGCATCTATTGACTAATGTTACTTAAATGATATCGCCCAAGTATATTCTTTCTTTTATTCACCAAAGATGAATAGCTATAACATAATTTTGACCAATGCTTTGACAAATGCTTTCATGAAAAACTTTGATTGTCGTCAACTATTAAAATGTGCAATTTGTGTTTTTCCTAATTCATTGTTCTTTTTTTATTTTTACTATTTTTGTTATATTCCTCATTATTTTTATTAGTCATCTTCCTTTTGTGTCTTCATAAGTTAGCTTTAATTCAATATCGTTGTCTTAACTTTATTGAGTTCATAGTAATATGTATGCAGTCAAGAATCCATTATGCATTGTTTTTATCTTTATAAACTATCTTCATCGCCTTCATCTTATAATTAACATTGAATTGTAAAATTAATATATTGCGCTAGACTATTATGATATCTCCAAAGTCCTAAATATTTAGGGCCTATATGGGTTTTTTTTTCATTATTCAATTTCATTAGGAAAATATTACTACTTTACTAAGTAAATTTACTTCTGTTACTTGTCTAATTTGATTGATTGTAGTTGGTTTTAATATAGTAAATGTCCTCTTTTATAATATGTGAATTGTTACTTAGTTGTCTAATTTGATTGATTGTAGTTGGTTTTAATATAGTAAATGTCTTCTTTTATAATATGTGAATGGTTGCAAATATACATAATTTGGTTGGTTACAAAATATTAAGTGTCTTGGTATTTAATGCATGATAGATGTTTATTATGTTCTTTTACTTGTTAAAATATCTCTTGATGTATGAATATATTTTTTTAACAAATATATTTTTCTAGTTAGTGGTAGCCAAGTTGTAGTTGGGGGCTAGTATTGCTCTACTCCTCTTAATATCTTCTTAGCTTCCCTTGCACCTCTTGCATTCAAAACAATTTTGGTACTCCCTTGAAGGTTGTCCATCTTGACCCTATTGAATATGCCTTTGGGTTGGCGGGGTTACAAACATGGGTGATGTTTTAGGACAAGGTGTATATGAGGTTGAATTAGAAAAGTATCAAGTTCTGTGCCTTGGTTAACCAACAAAGTGTTGTAAAAAAGCAAGGTTGTATGAACGAACATGAATTAAGTCCTCTTTATGCCCAAGGATCCCACATGAATGCCTTAAAGAATGTTCTATATGTCAATTATGCAGGCATTTGCATATGGTTCTCTAAGATAGAGTGTTTTATAGAGTTTTGAGTAGTTGGTGGTGATCTCGGAGAACCATGTCATTTGTTGTAAAGTAGTGAGAAGGGCATGGAGTTGTAGGACATGAGGAAAATGATATACTATGAGAATTGCTTTACTCATGTGACCCAATAGGTGGAAATGACATATGAGATTTTGTTGATTCATAGCTTTATCAATTAGTCTGACCCACTAGAGGTGATTGACTAATATATTGTTGCTGAGGCAATTATGAGGGGCAAGAAGGTGGAGGACCCTGGGAGGAAGAGAAAAAGAGTATAGACATAGTCTAAGGAACTAAAATGACCCTAGTGTTTTTGTTTTGATAATGGAAGGATTATTGCCTACTAGTATTATTCCCACTCTTCCCTCAATTGATCTTGGGTAGAGATCTTCATGGAGGCAAATCTTGGTTAAGTATAGGACCACACAATTAAAGATTATAGAGAAAGTGCCAAATTGCAGAGTTGATCTATCCACATGCATTGTGGTGGTATCTTAATTGGCCTTAGAGGTCAAGTTAGTTGGGAGGTGCTGTTAATGTCGATTTACTCAGTCTTATAACTAAGGTTGAGGTCTTCCTGTCCACCATGACATCATGGGGGAATGGTCTCTAAATTGATGTGATAATCAAGGGCCCTATGATAATCAAGGGACTCAGATGTTTTGCCCGATGTAATCTTTCTGCGTCCTTTACTTTGTACTGTCTTACAATTCTACTGTATTGGGTTTCATTGTTTTCACGTGCTGGAATTGTATGAAGACCATTACATAGTTTAACATTATATTTTTGATTTTTACCTAATGGATCTATTAGCTGCAAATTTGTTTGATAAAATGTTGAGGTTTTTGTTCTTACTCATCTATCTTTTCGTCAATTACCTTTTAGCATGCCTCCATAAGATATTCTGTGTGATCTATGCTTACGGCCGTGAAATCTCACTAAGAAATATTTTATTGCAGGTAGAACATCCCACATCAGTTCGTGCAGAAGCTGCTTTGAGATGGCTGAAACAGATAAGAACATTGAAATCTGGAAAGTCAAGAAATTAATTAGAGCTCTGGAAGCTGCTAGAGGTAATGGCACCAGCATGATCTCTCTCATTATGCCACCTCGTGATCAAGTTTCTCGTGTCACTAAGATGTTGGGTGATGAATATGGAACTGCTTCAAATATCAAAAGTAGAGTCAATCGGCAATCTGTTCTAGGTGCCATTACTTCTGCTCAACAGAGGCTCAAGCTTTACAACAAGGTTCCTCCAAATGGACTAGTTTTATACACAGGAACTATTGTTACTGAAGATGGCAAAGAAAAGAAGGTCACAATAGATTTTGAGCCATTCAAGCCTATTAATGCATCTCTTTACCTCTGCGATAACAAGTTTCATACTGAGGCATTGAATGAGCTGTTGGAATCTGATGACAAGTTTGGTTTCATAGTAATGGATGGAAATGGCACGCTTTTTGGCACTTTAAGTGGAAATACACGGGAGGTTCTTCACAAATTCACAGTTGACCTTCCAAAAAAGCATGGGAGAGGAGGACAATCAGCATTACGTTTTGCTCGTCTACGGATGGAGAAGCGCCACAACTATGTTCGGAAGACCGCTGAGCTTGCAACACAATTTTTCATCAATCCTGCTACAAGTCAGCCTAATGTTGCTGGATTAATTTTGGCTGGATCTGCGGATTTTAAAACTGAGTTAAGCCAATCTGACATGTTTGATCAACGCTTACAGGCCAAAATTCTTAACGTAGTTGATGTCTCATATGGGGGTGAGAACGGTTTTAATCAAGCCATTGAGCTGTCATCTGAGATTCTGTCAAATGTCAAGTTCATACAGGAAAAGAAGTTGATTGGGAAATATTTTGAGGAAATAAGTCAAGACACGGGAAAGTATGTTTTTGGCGTAGAAGACACATTGAAAGCTCTTGAAATGGGGGCTGTTGAGACCTTGATTGTGTGGGAGAATTTGGAGATAAATAGGTATGCCCTTAAGAACAGTGCAACTGGGGAGATGATCATAAAGCATTTGAGAAAAGACGAAGAAACAGATCAGAATAATTTTCTGGATCCTGCAACCTCTGCGGAACTGGAAGTGGAAGAGAAAATTTCCCTGCTCGAGTGGTTCGCCAATGAATACAAGCGTTTTGGATGCACCCTTGAATTTGTTACCAACAAATCACAAGAAGGATCTCAGTTCTGTAGAGGTTTTGGTGGCATAGGCGGGATTCTTAGATATCAGCTGGACATGCGGGCTTTTGATGAACTGTCTGAGGAGGAATACGAAGATTTGGAATAGCAATCAGCCAACCATTCACTGGATTCGGTCCAGGGGAGAGCTTGTGCTGGCCCCTCCATCTATGGCCGAACTTGGGAGTTGCGGACGACACGAAAATTATGGACAAGAGGTTTGTAGTTCTTTTATGACATCTTTTAGAACTTATCCATTGTAATTATCAACTTTCCTGTAATATGTTTTTTTACTGTATCTATCAGAAGCAGCAGAAACGATTTGGGCGACCGGCGGGCTTTGTCATCAGGTGAAAGAAGATGGTAATGACTAAGAAGCCAACTTGTCTCGCATAGTGGAAGATATGGTTAACGTGGAAATTCAGGACCTGCTATTCACAATATAACACGATAATAGTCTTGACAATGCCACTTGGATAAATCTCTCATTATATGGAGACTTTTCTATCGATCAAACCTATTTATCGATTATCTCGTGCCTGTTTACGGCTTTAAAACTACTCTGTTTGGGGTATGGAAGACTTCTATGATGTCGACATTGACAGTTGTGCATTTTCTGTTCCTGTTACGTTTACAGTTTAAACTCGTATATTTTATGTTGTATTCCGATGGAATGCTTTGTAGGAATGTCTGCCTCTGCCGCTGTGTTTTACTCGAGTCGACCGGCTTTTATATTGTCTTTCGACATTTTTTCATAGCATTCGTTGATGACATCCACGGTCTGATTTCTCCACGGTTCCCTTCAGATTCTCTCAAGAGGTGAGGGAATCATTTGGAGGACCTTCATATGATTTTCTCTATACAGCGTTTAAGCATTTTAATATATACTTAATTTAATATAAAACTATTGTCGGATAAGATAATTTTTATGTGATTCATAATTTCATTAACCAAAAATAATTGAACATAAGGCATACAAATTGATTTGGGTTGTATGTGGTCATTTATAAAATTTATGTGCAAATGAAAAAACCGCATGAGACAACATTATGTAATACCATTAATCTCAAAAATAAACTCAACATCTTTGCTATTTTAGTTCAAGGAAAATAAAGCAATTTGTTGGTGTAGATGATAAAGACCAATTATTAGATGATGCTCTTGATATATATGTTCTATTATATTTATATTTTAATAGAGAAAATGTTGTTATGATATTTATTCAATATTGATACAAATATAATTAACTATAATACTGCTCCTAGAATAATATAATTATTTTAAAATGTATATAGTAAGTATTATTATGGACTACAAAAATATTAACACATGAGACTAGTATGTGTAGTGATTGATGATAAAAAATTGTGATACAATATATCAAGTCAACATATGAGTATACATTAGAGAACTATGTATTGAATATACTTATCATGCTAATATTACATTGATTGTTATATAAATGTTATAAGCATTTTCATTGTGATAATGGTGTATATAAACTTTGGACTTGAGGTTATTATAGATTCTTATATGGCTAGTCTTTTTTTACTTTGATATTGTCAAACATCACCTATAATTGATTGATCATAAAGTTTGTAATTGTGTATGCTATAAATTATGGAAAAGAATATGAGTGATCAAGATAAGATCTTGTCTCTTTAATATAATAAGTGTTGTTATCTTTGCCTCTTTATCAAGTGCAACGATATGACTATGCTTAAATTAATCAAACTTGAGATATCATCTACATTTGTTTTAATAGTTTTCTTGAGAATTAAAAAATATAATAATTAAAGAATACAAATATGACATGTTCCATGATTTGTACTTAAGTTTGATACCAATGACAAGTGGATTAAACTGCATGGAAAAATTATTATAGAAAGGTTATATTAGATATTGGCATTATACTATGACTTAGGTAGTAGACACCACTTGTTATTTTGTGATATTATAATGCAATTATATTGTTACTTTTAATATCACAAAGGCCTCTAAAGCCTCACACCAAGATTGTATAGAGTCTCAATTATGATAACCATAATCACTAGTAGTAGCAAACTCATGATTTTAAACCATGGATGTGATAATTTTCTTTTGTTCATAATCAAGTTAATTGTTTTGTTCAAATTTTGAACAAAGTCAATATGTCACATGCGGACAAAGTCAATGTGTCACATACGGAGACATGAACATGTGGATCATGAGGTTTCACAAGTGGATTTGGAATCCAAAATTAGTAAAGATCGTTGCAAGAAAACCCTAAGATTCATGGATTTTTGGTGAACATAATCTTATTTTTCCACTATGTTGATGGTGGTGCTTGTTCCCAATATATCTTATCTAAACTATCATATTTATTAGAAAAGAAGAAACATTAAGTATTTTTTTAAAAAGAAATAATCTCTCCAAGCCTTAGGACTTACATTGGACAATATACATGGTAACCCATCCTACAAATGACAATTTGGCCTGATTTCATGACAACGAGAAATACTAGCATAAGTAGAATATGAACACATAAATGCATAAGAAAATCACCAAATGTAAGTATCACTAAATACAATTGTAAATCACCTAAGAAATAGATTTGGGTTAAATATTTGTGAAAGTATCACTAACAAATAGATCTTGTTTGTAGACCAATATGCATTTAGAATTCAACAAATATACAATCAAACCTTGGTGCTTTGTCCAAAAGGTACTAATATTAATATGCTCAATCTCTTTTTTGAAGTGGTGGTGACAATAAACATACATACACATAGATGAAAATATTACTTCAACCTGAATCATTTAAATTTATTCCTTAAAAAATCACAATATAAATTACTAAGCTAGGAAATTCGCCTTGAGAATGGCTAGAATACCTAAAAATACTTATGTTGTGGAAGCTATTAAATGGTGATTCTAAATGTAACATGTTCATTTAGTAGTGCCAGAATGAAAGTTTCTAATGTAATTCCAAACACTAAGAAGAAACCAAAAAAAAATCTAAACTATTTTCTCTAACTTATGCATCCAAAAGGGAAACAATAAAGTTACTTTATATCCTAGTAATAAGCTACATGATTGATGCTTGGTTATGAGAGGATGAAGCCCCAAATATTCCAATAAACAATATACATTATTATCTTCATGAGATTGGATATATATATTATGATCTTTTTCGTAAGCACATCGACCTCAAAATCAATTAGGGCATCAAACATGCTTTGATTTAGAAAACCTCATGATGAAGAAACAAACTTTGAAGAATGGTATGGATGGCTCCCACTCATATTTTCTCCGCCTTCATAAGAGTTAAGAGTCAGTATTTGTAGTTCCATGGAAAGTCTCCTAATGCTCTAGGAGATCTAGTTTTAGCAACAAGATTTTCCGCTATATACAAAATTGGATCAAAAGTATTTTCATTTTCAAAATGCATGATCGAATGCCTTGAATATAAATCCTCCATAAGAATACTATGAAAGTCATCATATGCAAGGTGCTCCTAAGTAGTCTTGTGCACTGGCAAATGTCATGCCATGGGATCAAGGCACACCCAACCTAAGGAATACACTACATATAGTGACTTCCATAAGGCTCCTACAAAGAATTCCAACTTTGAATGCCCCTTAGTAGCAAAAAGAAAAAAAAAACATGACTACTATCAATTGTGCAAAATATTACTTGGTTCACATCTTACAAATCTCTATTTAGAAAATAATCTTTTTACGCAAAATTTACACACATATGTTATATATATATAGTATATTTCACACATATCTTTAAAATAATTTTGGGTTTTTTTTTTTTTTGCAAACATATTATTTAGTATGTTTTTACAAAATAAGTGGATTGTATGAACTCATTGTGGACAGTAGGGATGTCAATTGAATGACACTTTAATGGGTAGCCCACATTAGGTATCTGAACCTAATTAAATATAATAATAATAATAATAATTTTATAATTTATAATTATAAGTAACATATCCTAACACAATAACTATAATCCCTATTTTTTTGTTTCTCTCTTGCTTGTATTCTTGTCACCATTAGCTCACTGTGCCATTTGAAGTGATGCCAACAAAGAGGTAAGACGGGGCTAGTAGTGTTGGAGGCAATGTGGGGCTAGGTGGCAAGGGGGTGCGACGTTAGAGGCGAGGGGGGAGTGGCTAGTATGGGTAGGGAGGGGAGGTATTCCCTTTGGCTCAAATCCTCATTGCCACTAGTTTTAGGAATGGCAATTTAACCCACCCCAACCGGTACTTGACTCGACTCAATTAGTTTATGATAAGTTTTGGTACTTAATTAGCTAAATGAGACCGGTTCATGTTTGAAGGATTAAGTTTTAATTGGGTTTTGGTCAGGTTTAGGTTTACAAGTGAGGGTACCTAGTGTCACGCCCTTGTTTACATTAACGAATTTTTAATTCAAATACACGTGCGTCAACGCTTGACTCAAGTCCATACACGCCCATGCAGGGGCACCATGATCGAAACCATGAGAATTGGGCACGATCGATTCCTCGAACCGAACCCCAGCCTGACCAGGGACTCCGCGTGGATCTCTGCCGTCCCAATCAGACCCAGATCAATGTCCGCGATTCACCGGAGACCGGTGTTGCTGAGTCAAAACAGGTTCGCCCGAATCCTAAGTGGGCCCATACGAATCCGATTGCATCGGATGGGGCCCAAGGCGCACACGATCACCTCGCTTTCACTGCCAACATCGGACTCGTCGAAGACACGTCAATGATGTAGACAGTGAAGGCGATGCGCTGGTGTACAGAGGCAGACAAGGATGGGGGAACCGAACAACCCCACGTACCCACGGGACAGCCCGCGATGGACGCCGACGAACCACCCCATCCTCGGCCTCGCACGCCGGAACATGCAGAGATGGAACCCAACCAAGTTCCGGAGATCGCCTTCGAGTGTGCGTCGACGGACACTGGACGGAAATGTCCCAAACCGCGTCGACGAGACGCACTTGAAGACATGACTGTCAGGAGGGAAAGGGGCCAGAGTCCAATGGGAAAGGAGAACCGCCCTCAAGCGGCCAGGAAGCGGCAACACGGATGGTGGCGAGCAGGAACCTTCGAGGGTTGATGAAGAGGACGGTTGTGGCGAAGGTCAAGGAAAAGGCAACAAGGCTGGAGACAGACGTCGCTGTCGGGGCGGGAGCGGCGGGAGAAGCCTGAGGCCACCACAAAACCCACCAGGAGAGGAGGGGGAAGGAAGAACCGCACGCAGGCGGGGATCACCGCCGGTCCAGACAACTCACACGCAGGTGAGTGGGTCCGGTAGTTCTTGCACGCAGGCAAGCCGAAACCCAAAGAGAAGAAGGGAGAGAGGGGCTCGCCGGAGGGAGCGCGGCCACGACAGGTAGGCGACGGAAGAAACGAAAGAAAGAGGCGTCGCCGGAAGCGGCATACTAGACCGGAACGGAGACAAAGGAAGCGCCGGAGACGGCGAGAATGTACCTCAGCAACAAAGGCCGGCTCCTTCTAGTCGACGACGTGGATGCTTTCAGTGCCTTCCAAGGCTGTCTAATAGTGTGGACGGTGACGACTGCGACGGCGATGACGTCGAGTGCGAAGAAGACGGCGGAGGAGAGACGGGTGTTCGTCGCGATCCATTCCACCCACCCACACCACCGGATCCGCGAGCGAACGCGAGAGAGGAGTCCAACGAGTCAGAGATTGCCGAAGAGTTGGGAGAGAATGAGAAGACCGAAGGAGGGAGAGGACGCCAGTGAGTCTTGAACGCGAAAAACATTCATAACCTCGCAAAGATGACAACGTAGCCTTTTCTTCGTTTCCTCCCTCGAGCCACATGCACCTGCCCAGTCAGCCGAAGCCCACGTGCGATGTGATGTCGCCACGCCAGCCGCCCACGCCGCCTCTCTCCCTTGCACGCAATCACTTGGCGAGTGAAAATTTCGCCCGTTGGCGATTTTTGGATCTGGGTAGGCGCCCGCTCTACCCTCTTTAACCCGATCCATTCGGGTTTATTAAATAGGGCTGGGCTGGGCCGAAAATTGCGCCGCACCCAATTTTGGCCCATGGCCTAACACCTAGTATCAAATACCCAATTTTAAAAATAAAAATAAATATATTTTTAATATAAAAAAATAAAAAAAAATAAAATACTTATTATATGAATATTTTTATACAAAAATACAAAATAAAATTAATATAATTATTATTTAAATATAATTATTATTATATAAATTTATTAAATTATATTTTGTAAAAAATTTTCAAAATGAAAATTTTATTTGTCATTTAATTGGGTACCCATTTAAATACCCAACTTGGGTTGAGTTATATATTTGGGTTCTTAACCCAGGTTCAGGTCGAGTTTCATACTTGGGTTGGGTTTGGGTTTTGGGTAAAAACACAGGTATCCTACCTGTACCCACATTCCTAACTAGCTTGTCCATTCAAAGATGAAGAGGCAAGGCGTAGTGTTCGAGACAGAAATATATATATATATATATATATATATTTTTTTTTTTTTTTTGGGGGGGGGGGGGGGGGGGAAGGAGGGAGGGAGCGGGGAGTGGCATTAGAGACGAGAGGGTGAGGGAGAAATTAACATTTAGGTTAAAGGGATTGACCTACGTAATTATCAAATTTAAATAATTAATGGTTAGTAACCAAATTTTACGATCAGGTTTGGGTAGGGGTTAAAAAAAATTTTGGGTAGTTAATCGGGTATAGATAACAAAAGAATTAGTCGAGTGCAAGCAATAGCGCATCTAGGACCCAAAGGTATATGAGGGAAATTAATATTTAAGAGAAATATAGAAAGATTAAAATTTATTAAGTAGGGGCAAATCAAAGTTTATATACATATAATATTATAAATATGTATTCATATTTAGCTAATTTTAAAAGTTGAGTAGGGGCATTTGCCCACACTCATGTATATGTGGCTTCGCCACTGAGTGCAAGTATCGGTAGGGCAAAAATAGTAAGTTTCCTACCCACTTCCATCCTGAGTAGACAACATGAGCACTTGATTTAATGAATATCATAACATATATGTAATTGGTGATAATCAGTATGAACATGGCACTATTCCCTATAGTGTGAATGCTTGAATAAATTGGCATGTTAAAGAGCAGAGGAGTCTTCTTGTCTCCATTAAATTGTTAAAGAGGCGAATCATTGCCATCACCAAGAAGAAGACAAGTGCCTTCCGCACCATACTAGATACTCTCAATGGAAACTTTTCTTTGTTATGTAAGTGTAGATCTACATGGCCCCAAGTGTAGACAATGACCCCTTGATTAAATTTACAAAGAATATACATCTTGTAAAGAGTGCCTAATATATATATTATGAAAACTTAAGACATATTTTTGCCCACACTAGCATAAAAATATATATAAATATATAATTTTGCCCACAAACACTTTGGGCCCTAGATTCACCATTGCTATTATGGATATGTGCAATGTATAAGTATATAGGCAAGAGATGTAATTTGCTAGCTAGTGTGAACATTATTATTTGGTGAGATTTTTCTAAAGAATTTTGCTAATATTTACACCATCTTATGGTAGTTTTCTTCCTTTGATGTCTTGGATGAATTTCCTTAAAGGGATGGAGGAGTTGGCACAACCTAAATTTGAATTTGTTTCTTCATTAGGCCTAGTGTGAGGCCCTGACCCGGTATCGAAGTTAAAATCCGGTCAACGCTACTCCACGTCAGCCCGTCTTATTGAAATCTTCATCATCGTCCTCGCGCGTCCGCCGCGCTCGTCCCGTTGCGACCATTGTCGCCGTGATGACGCCGGACCGGAGTCCCCGGCAGGGGGAAGGGCCGCCTGCCCTTCCGCCTTCAGCCTCATCGGCGTCCACCTGACGCCAGAACCTGGTGAAGCGTCCGCCGCTTCGCCCGACCGCATCTCCATCTGCCCTCGTCGTCCCAGCAAGCTGCCGCCGGAACCTTCATCGGTGGAGCTGCCGCCAGAGGGGGAGGAGGGAGAGGTGGACCGCCGTCCGCCGGGGAGCTCCGCTCTCCGCCCAAGCACCTACTCCAAGGGCTCTCCGCTGCGGGAGCTATCCAAGCTGAGGGGGACCGGCCGCTGCCGCATCCCCTTTATCGGCTGCCATCGCCTACAACGGACAGGACGCATGTCAGGAAGGACACCGCCCCACGCGGCCGTCATCATCGCACCGAATCCGCGCCGGATCCTGCCTCGGGATGGTGAAGCCATCGCTTCATCCATCGTGTCGCTTCATCCGGATCCCACCGGATCCCTTCGTCCAAAGCTCCGCGGTCATGGGCCTCCGCCCACTTCGTGCTGTCGAGCGGCCCATTGGCCCAGGCTCAGGATCCGCCAGTCCTTGGGCGTGACAGTCTCCCCCGGCCGACCTGGACGCCGTCCTCGGCGTCCGGCTCTCCATAGCCTCCACTGCGCCTGGAGCAGCTCGTCCACGCTGAGCTCTGCCTGTCGCCTAGAGCTGATGGGGAAATGGGGGAAAGCCACCTGCTTTCCCCGTTAAGAAGGTGGGGCCGCGGTCTCATAACCGCCGTTCTGCCGCTCGGGAAGGGCAGCCTCCCTCGCCCTATCTTCGCCCTGCTCGCCCTCCAGCTGTCGGCATCCAGTACTCGGGAAGGCGGGGAACCTGCATCCGCCCACGTCGTCGCCAGTGCTCGGGAGACGATGCTGATGACTCCAAATTTCAAAGTGTTTTTCATATTTAATTAGTAGTATTTTGAACCATAAAGTTACTCTTTTGCTTTATTTTTGTACCTTAATTGTCAAATACTTTGGAATCCACATCACTCTTTATTTTTGATCATTTTCAGGCAAAAAGGTATCATTATCACTGGTTTTCGAGCAATATCAATGCATGAACGAGTTCTAAACATCAAGAGGAGTCTACACAACAAATTTCAAGTCAAAATGATGCTTCTAGCTAAAATACGGCACTACCGTATTTTCCATACGATCTTCCACGGTACCGTATTTTCCATACGATCTTCCACGGTACCGTATTTTGCAACATTTTTGACCAGAAGGTTTCAGCAGAAATACGGCACTATCGTGGTCGTTTACACGGTGCCGTATATTCCGACATTTTTGACCAGAAACTTTTGGAATAATTACGGCAGTATCGTGAGGTTTTCGACGGTGCCGTATTTTGTGCAAACTCTGATCAGGAGGATTTGGCAGAAATACGGCACTACCATATTTTTAAGAAAAACTTTCACGGCACCGTATTTTGTGCCCGGAACTCACAGAATAAAATACGGCACCGCCGTATGAATCTTCACGGTGACGTATTTTGGAACTCAGAATTTCAATTTTTCCGCCCGATTCTTGCAAAGACCATATCTTTTGATCTAGACCTCAAAATTGAGATCCGAAAGAGGCGGTGGACTCGTCTTTAAGAGGAGAAAACACAGAAAGTGGAAGGGAGGAATGTTATCACCGATCCACGAATAAATTGAGAGAGAGGCGGAATTGCTAGGGTTCATCGGTTCTCCACCTACAGACCACCTCCGGGCACGATTTTTGATAGAGAGCTTCATCTGGTGAAGGAGAACACACACCTCAAGTTCCAGAGCGTTCGGAGTTGAATCGAAGGAGAAATCGACACAACAATGGTGACAACGCTGTTCAAGGCAATTTACGAGATGTAATTTCATTACAGCCCTGTTTTGTAATCTTTCTTCCCTCTTTTTGATTCCTTAACACTCTGAGAACATTTTATTGTAATCCTTTCATCATGGTAGCTTAATCTTTTTATGGGACATGGGGGTGTAATCTCTTTGTTTCTTAATGGCTAGAAAACCCTAATTTTGTCAAACTGATTTTATTATGATAATTTTACTCTTGTGATTGATTGTTCTTTAATTCTCCTTTGTGTCTTAAATATCAGCATGTTTTAGAATTTTGCAAAATAGGCCGAGAGGTTGATTGTTTGAAATTCGAAACCCTAAAAATCATTGAGTTTAGAACTTATCGTAAGAGATTAGGTTTGTTCTTCGAATTCTGATTTTTAGAGAACTATAACGCCTTGTTGATTTTATGACTCTTGGGATTGAGTCAATGTGTAGACTTGATTTGATATTGCAAGAGATTGAGTATCGAGTCGTTGGAAACCCTTGAGTAAAACTAGTGTTGAGACTCGGATGCACGAGAGTGATCTTTGAGTTTCCGCTTGAGGTGATCAACCTAGAATTCGGATGCACGAGAGTGATCCTCGAGTTCTTAGTGGATGATTTACTTATTCTCAGCATTGAATAGATCTTGCACGAGAGTGGGGATCGATTCTTTGTATGGTTATCTGCACGAGAGCGAGATAATTTATTTATAATGTAAATTATACCTTTATCATGATAGAATTAGATTGACAGACACTTATCTTAATCTAGCTATTAGAAATTTAAAGTAGATGAACCCCTAGTCCTAGTTTCTTCTCTGATATTTTCTCCGTGCTCTTTTCGATATCTTGATTCACTATTTTCCAATTGCCTAGCTAGCAAGAAATCGATTATTCAGTACTTGGCAACAAGATCTCTGTGGTTTGATATTTTTATATTACTTCGTGTATCCGTGCACTTGCGGACACAACAAGTTTTTGGCGCCGTTGTCGGGGACCTTGGTTTTGTCGATATTGAAGATATCGAGATTATTACTAGACTAGGTTTTATTTACTGTTTTGTTTTTTTTTGTTTATTTTCTATTTTCTTGAAATCACTTGATCTATCTACTTTGCATGCGCAGGAATCTTAGGTCAGGACCACTTATACCTTTTGATCCTGAGATAAACAAGACTCTGAGACTGCGAAAGAGATTGAGATTTGAGGAGACACAAGTTGTAAAAGAAAGAGAAGAAGAATCCATCATGGCTGAAAGAAGGACATTGTGTGACTATGTAGCCCCAAATACACAGGGAATTCATTCCAGCATCACTAGGCCTGTTATAGATGCAAACAACTTTGAGATCAAACCAGCGTTCTTATCGATGATTCAACAGAATCAGTTTGGAGGATCTCCTTTGGAAGATCCAAACCAACACTTATCCCTTTTCCTTGAATTCTGTGACACCATAAAGATTAATGGTGTATCTGACGATGCCCTCAGACTAAGACTGTTTCCTTTTTCTCTCAGGGACAGAGCAAAAGCCTGGCTTCATGCACATCCAACTGGGACGTTTACTACTTGGGAGTGCTTGTCAAATGCCTTCTTGCAGAAGTACTTCCCTCCCAGTAAAATGATCCAGTTGAGGAACCAAATCATAGGCTTTGCCTAGAGAGACGGAGAATCAATGAGTGAAGCATGGGAGCGCTTTAATGAGCTCCAACGGAAGTGCCCCCACCATGGAGTGGAAGACTGGGTTTTAATTTAGACTTTCTATAATGGTTTGCTTTACAACACATGCTTAACGGTTGATGCTGCTGCAGGGGGAGCTTTGATGAACAAGACTGTTGATGCAGCCCATGCCTTGATTGAGGAGATGGCGTTAAACCACAACCAGTGGGCTTCCGAGAGAGAAGTGCTTTATCGGCCTCCTCAGGGTAAGGACGATGGTGATGGTTGGCGCTCTCTTGCAGAAAAGGTAGACTCGTTAAGTAACCATTTTGATTCTTTCCAAATGTAAACCGCTACTGTATCTTCTGTTGTTTGTGAGGTTTGTGGGAACAATGGGAACCATGCTAAAGAGTGTAAAATCATTATTGATAAAGGTGAGGAACAAGTGAATGAAGTAGGGGATTATAATCAGGTAGATCTAATGACCCTTACTCCAATACCTACAACCCTGGTTGGAGAAACCATCCTAATTTGTCTTGGAGGAGTAACAATCATACCAGTGAGCAAAATGAGAATAGGGGGTATAATCAGAGACAGTCAAACCAGAGTCAACCCCAAAAATCTAGTTTAGAAGAGATGTTTGAGAAATTCATGGGTAAGCAGATGAGCAAAAATGATGAGATTGAAGAAACCCTTAAACAAATCAATTCCAAGTTGGATGGTGTTGTTGCTCATAATAAGATGTTAGAAACCCAGATAGCACAACAAACTAGTACTTCATATAGACCCCTAGGGAAATTACCTGCAAAACCTGAACCTAACCCTAGGGAATATTGCAATGCTATCACAACTAGGAGTGGGAAACAATTGAAAGATCCTAGGGAAATTTTAGATGATGACGAGGTTGAGCCCAGAATTGAAATTAGCAGTGAACCTATTCTAGAATCACAACCTTCAAAAGATGGTGATTTGCTCTCTAAAGTTGCTGATCCTAAAACTAGTTTGCCACCACTATATAGGCCACCTATTCCTTTTCCCCAAAGGATTGTGCAAGCTAAGTTAGATAGGCAGTTTGGAAAATTTTTAGAGGTTTTGAAAAAGTTGTATATTAATATTCCTCTCACTGATGCTATTTCTCAAATGCCTACATATGCAAAATTTTTAAAAGAAATTTTATCTAACAAGAGAAAAATAGAAGATTATGGCACTGTTGCTTTAACTAAAGAATGTAGTGCTATCATTCAAAACAAGCTGCCACCCAAATTGAAAGATCCAGGTAGTTTTTCTGTCCCCTGTTCTATTGGGAGTGTTACTTTCGACCGAGCCTTATGTGATCTCGGTGCTAGTGTTAGTCTAATACCTCTGTCTGTGTGTAGGAAACTGAATATTGGAGAGCTCAAACCAACCTCAATGTCTTTGCAACTTGCTGATTCATCAGTAAAGCATCTGGTTGGTATTTTAGAAAATATTCCTGTTCAAATTGGTAAGTTTTTCATACCTGCTGATTTTATAGTTCTGGATATGGAGGAAAATTCAAAAAACCCTATTATACTTGGTAGACCTTTTTTGGCCACAGCTGGAGCTCGCATTGATGTGAAAAAGGAAAATTTGACATTTGATATTTGTGATGATTTAATTGAATTTGACTTAACTAATTCTTTAAAAAGGGCATCACACTCAGGGACATGTTGTAGCATATAAACAGTTTATGAGGAGCTTATTTGTGACATGCATATTTTATTTGAAGAACCTTCTGAATTTGATACATTTTCTGGGTGTGCTAATCAAGAATTTTAGAAAAGGGCAGCAAAGAAGAAGAAGAGACGAAGGAGGAAAGGAATATCAAAATTGACTGAAGAAGTAAAAAAGCTCATAAATAAATTTGGATACTGTTTTAAGTTTGAGCCTTATGTTCTTGAAAGCCACGAACAAAACACTGAGCAATCATTATGGCGACTGAAGACATAGTCACGATCAATTCCAAGTGTTCAATGGTCAAGCTAATGACCGTTAAATTAGCGCTTCTTGGGAGGCAACCCAAGCACTTTTACTCTAGCTTATTTTTTACTTTATTTTTGTTTTTATTTTTTTTTACTTAGCACTAATTTTTCTTTTCTTTTTGTAGGTGAAAATTAATTTTTGTCAAAAAAAAAAACTCTAGTGGTGCGAACCCGAAGACACAGAGGATGATTGGGTCTGACATAGACTAATAGACCTTTGTGAGTATTTTCTTCCTACTTATTTGCATTCCATCCTTTATATTTTTCTGATAATCCATGTGTTCAAATGGAAGATGATACTTCAAACTTCTTGTGCTCACATGCCACGGATCCTCGCCTTTTGATTTTATTGATAGATATTTCGATTTGGTTGTGTTGACACAATATGATGATGATGTGTAGAAGGATTTTTCTGAAAATACTACAAACACCATGCCAAAATTTTTAACGAATTATCATGCATATCAATTTCTGGAAATTGGAAATAGATTTTATATGTTGAATTTATTTCTCTGATATAATCTATTTGTTGGAAATTTTTCATTAATTGATGCATGAAATTCTAGGTAAATGCATTGTTTAGTGAATACAATCTTGAAGTGAAATAATTCTTTTGAATAAAATGAGCATATTTGCACATATTATTGAGTTGATATCAAGTGATTAATCTAGTTAATCTTTATAATCTTTTATGTTATTTGTTGGGAAAAAGAAATCCAAATCCATGAGAAAGAATGACTCCCCTACTTGGCACTGTATAAAATTAACAGTGGGACCTAAAGACATGGGTTGAAGTCCACAAAAAGAAAAGGAATAACTCCTCTTCTTGGCATTGTGTTCACAATGGTACCTAAGACAAGAGTTGAAGTTCATTGCAAAAGTGTGTATCTATGTAGATGCATGCCAAGAGAGAGCTCCTTTGACATTGACTCCTCTGTCTCAAGAAAATTCTTTCTACCTATGAGATATGAGTTCTATTATGTGTGGTTATGTGACCAACATACTCTAAATTCGTCATTGGAAAAAGGGTGGTAATCGATTTAGAGAATGTCAAGGACAAAAAAAATGAGTGGAAAAAGATTTGAAGATCCTATTCCTGTAAACAAAAACATAATAGATGAAAATCTTAAAAACATGATTAATTCATGAGATTGAAATTCTATTACTAATGCCTATTGCTAAATTTTATTTAATTGAATTATTGAGTCTTAAAGATTAATTTCAAAAGACGATGTATTTACTTGAAAATTTTGTGTGAGATTGATAAAATTTTCTATGAATGATTATATTCTAGAAATTTATTCGTCATATGAAAATTTATGTTCCAATACTCAGTATTGCTTTCTTTATTTGCTTGAGGATAAGCAAAGTTTGAGCCTTATGTGTTTTGATGACTCCAAATTTCATAGTGTTTTTCATACTTAATTAGTAGTATTTTGAACCATAAAGTTACTCTTTTGCTTTATTTTTGTACCTTAATTGTCAAATACTTCGGAATCTACACCACTCTTTGTTTTTGATCATTTTCAGGCAAAAAGGTATCATTATCATTGGTTTTCGAGCAATATCAATACATGAACGAGTTCTAAACATCAAGAAGAGTCTACACAATAAATTTCAAGTCAAAATGATGCTTCTAGCTAAAATACAGCACTACCGTATTTTCCAGACGATCTTTCACGGTACCGTATTTTGCAACGTTTTTGACCAGAAGGTTTCAGCAGAAATACGACACTATCGTGGTCGTTTACACGGTGCCATATATTCTGACATTTTTGACCAGAAACTTTTGGAATAATTACGGCAGTACCGTGAGGTTTTCGACGGTGCCATATTTTGTGCAAACTTTGACCAGGAGGATTTGGCAGAAATACGACACTACCATATTTTTAAGAAAAACTCTCATGGTACCTTATTTTGTGCCCAGAACTCACAGAATAAAATACGGCACCGCCGTATGAATCTTCAGAGTGCCGTATTTTGGAACTCAGAATTCTGATTTTTCCGCCCGATTCTTACAAAAACCATATCTTTTGATCCAGACCTCAAAATTGAGATCTGAAAGAGGCAGTGGACTCGTCTTTAACAGGAGAAAACACAAAAAGTGGAAGGGAGGAATTTTATCACCGATCCACGGAGAAATTGAGAGAGAGGCAGAATTGCTAGGGTTCGTCGGTTCTCCACCTACAGACCACCTCCAGCCATGATTTTTGATAGAGAGCTTCGTCTAGTGAAGGAGAACACACATCTCAAGTTCCAGAGCATTCAGAGTTGAATCGAAGGAGAAATCGACACAACAGTGGTGACAGCGCTGTTCAAGGCAATTTACGAGATGTAATTTCATTACAGCCCTGTTTTGTAATCTTTCTTCCCTCTTTTCGATTCCTTAACACTCTAAGAACATTTTTTATTGTAATCCTTTCATCATGGTAGCTTAATCTTTTTATGGGACATGGGGGTGTAATCTCTTTGTTTCTTAATGGCTAGAAAACCCTAATTTTGTCAAACTGATTTTATTATGATAATTTTACTCTTGTGATTGATTGTTTTTTAATTCTCCTTTGTGTCTTAAATATCAGCATATTTTATAATTTTACAAAATAGACCGAGAGGTTGATTGTTTGAAATTCAGAACTCTAGAAATCATTGAGTTTAGAACTTATTGTAAGAGATTAGGTTTGTTCTTCGAATTCTGATTTTTAGATAACTATAACGCCTTGTTGATTTTATGACTCTTGGGATTGAGTCAATGTGTAGACTTGATTTGATATTGCAAGAGATTGAGTATCGAGTCGTTGGAAACCCTTGAGTAAAACTAGTGGTGAGACTCGGATGCACGAGAGTGATCTTTGAGTTTCCGCTTGGGGTGATCAACCTAGAATTCGGATGCACGAGAGTGATCCTCGAGTTCTTAGTGGATGATTTACTTATTCTCAGCATTGAATAGATCTTGCATGAGAGTGGGGATCGATTCTTTGTATGGTTGTCTGCGCGAGAGCGAGATAATTTATTTATGAAGAAAATTATACCTTTATCATCATAGAATTAGATTGACAGACACTTATCTTAATCTAGCCATTAGAAATTTAAAGTAGATGAACCCCTAGTCCCAGTTTCTTCTCTGATATTTTCTCCGTGCTCTTTTCGATATCTTGATTCACTATTTTCCGATTGCCTAGCTAGCAAGAAATCGATTATTCAGTACTTGCCTAGCTATCCAAGCTGAGGGGGACCGGCTGCTGCCGCGTCCCCTTTATCGGCTGCTGTCGCCTGCAACGGACGGGACGCATGTCAGGAAGGACGCCGCCCCACGCGGCCATCATCATCGCACCGGATCCGCGCCGGATCCTGCCTCGGGACGGTGAAGCCGTCGCTTCATCCATTGCGTCGTTTCGTCCGGATCCCGCCGGATCCCTTCGTCCGAAGCTCCGCGATTGTGGGCCTCCGCCCACTTCGTGCTATCGAGCAGCCCGTTGGCCCAGGCCCAGGATTCGCAGGTCCTTGGGCGTGACACCTAGCTAGTTGATGGAAGCCATCCAAGCTTCCTTCTTTGGTTCCTTGACTCATGTGATGGATGATCTTCCAAAGGTGGCACTTGATTTGAATTTGAATTTTGCCTTAGGCTAGTTTGAAGTGATTTGTGATGTCTATATCATTCCTTATAGGAGGGATCCTTGATTTTTCGACTTGGGGAATCATTTGATTCCTCTTGCTTGAAGGGGATAACTACTCTTTGCTTATTTGGAGAAGCTTTGGCTCCGTTTGGCCTAGCTTCTGCTTCTAGCTTTTGCTAATTGAAAAAGTGCTGGTTAAAGAAGTGCTAGCTGAAAAAGTTTGAGGGTGTTTGGATATACAGCTTATGGCTAGGTTATTCTATTTTATAATAAATAAATTTTTATTAAAAAAATTACTAAGATAAATATTATATGATTAAATTTATTATTAAATATAATTAAAATATTTATTAAAAATATTATAAGTTATACTATTAAAAAAATATTATTACAATTGAGCATAAAACAAGTGGGGGGGCCAGAGAAGCAGCTTCACCCTTGCTTCTTAGAGAAACAGCTATTTGTAGTTTGAAACAGAAAAGCTGCAGGGCCAAACACCTTAGCTTCTTGATTTCTGCTGACCGCAACACTATAAGCAGCTCCAAAAGCTAGGCCAAACAGGGCCTTTCTTTGGTTTTTGGTTTGAAGTAGCTTCATTCATGTGTCGTTACTTGCATCTTTGTTGATGGAGAGTTGAAGTGACCTTTCTTTTGGTGGGCGCTAGCTTGAGTTGAATGGTGCCACTTGAGGAATTTGCCAATAGTACAAGTAAATTGAGCAAAATGCATGCCATGCTTCTAGCTCTACTATGATGTATGATTTGTAATATATATATATATATATATATATATATATATATATATATATATAAAATTTCATGCAGGGAACGTGACCAAATAGAAGAAATGGCCTAAGCTGGGCTTAGACTGTAAGATCTGGGTCCTTAATTTTCACCCAAAAAAAATTTCTTTTTATTTTTTTTTAGAAATGTTATACTTCTTATAAGTTTTCTAATGATACTAATATTAGAATATTTTAGATCACGTATATGTATAAAATACCTTATAGAAAAATTAATTTTTTTATATTATAAAAAAGTTTTATCTTATATGCAATTTTGTATAGGATATTTTATACGTATACGTGATCTAAAATATTTTAATATTGATACCAATAGAAAGTTTACAAAGAATATAACATTTCTAAAAAGAAAATTAAAAAAAAAAATTTTTTTTAGGTCAAAATTAAAGACCCAGATCTTACAACCCCAGCTTAGGTCATTTCGTCGACCAAATGATGTTCCTTTGATTTCTGAAGCCCAAGCCCATAAGTCATCACGCAGTAAATATGAATTAACTCAAACATAAAAAACCAAGTCTATAAACAAGCCCAGCCCCTTGCCCCATCGGCGACGACCCGCTCTGCCCTTTCCGGCTTTTCCTTCTCCACCTCCGGCTATCCTTCTCCATGGCGGCGATCTACAACCTCTTCATAATCAACAAGTCTGGCGGCCTCATCTTCTACAAGGTCGGTTGTTTGTTGGAGTTGCGGAACCCTAAATGCTCGATATAAATTTATCCTGACTCTCTTTGATCCTTGGTTCCCACCTTCTACCGGCAGGATTACGGATCTGCGGGCCGGATGGATACGAATGATAGCCTGCGGTTGGCGAGCCTGTGGCACTCCATGATAGCTATCTCGCAGCAGCTCTCTCCTACCACCGGTTGCTCTGGCATCGAGCTTCTTCAGGCCGACACATTTGATCTCCACTGCTACCAGTCTCTCACTGGTACTAACGATCTGTCATTTTGCCATTTGAGATGTTTAGATTTTCATTATTTGCTTTCGCATTTTACTAGTTTTGACCACGATGTGCGTGGAAGTGTGCATTTGATTGCTTGATTTTGCTTGAATCTGACATTTGATGAGATGCTTGGGCTTAAATAGTTACGCATCTGCTCACTTGGGCATTTGTACTTGAGAAATGCTTTTGACATGAATGAATTTTGACCTTAATATGCGACGATGGACGTGGAACTCTGGATTTGGTTGCGTGTCTTTTTTTCTTGAAGCTTACATTCGATGGGATGCTTGAATTTCAATAATTACGCTATCTCCTAATTTTTAAGATTTTGTATTTAAGAAACGTGACCTAGAGGATTAATTTCTTTTTCCTACTTCAATGCTTTTGTGTTTATGGAAATGTTTGTGGGGTTCTTGAAGAAGATAATTGATACCAATTGGGCAATATGGGTTGATCCAGTAAATTACAAGATCTAAGATTTGATGCTTTGAACTTGCACTTCTAAGATATCATTTCAGTACGCATGCATTTTCTTGATCTAGAAAAATTAGAAAAGCAAAGAGAAGTTTGTTACTTACGGAGTAATGGACTATGGTGGGGTGTGAACTTGAATAGGAAAATGATTAATGCAAATAAAGAATAGTGCAGCAGAACCGGATATTATTAAGTGATTTTTAGCAACAAAGGTTTCTACATAATTAGATCGGATATAATTATAAACATTGCAGATGGAAGAATTGGCGTCAACAATGGTAGTACTTGATGAGTGAAATAAAGTCTTGTGTGGCAAAGGCATACATGTATCATGGAGTTAGAGAAAATAAATATGAATTTGCAGTATGATTACTTCAATTATTTGCATTTTTATTTGAGGGAATAATGGTCCTCTAAGATGAAACCCAAAACTTCACAGTTCACAAGGTAGTCAGTTAAATACGCCAGTGGTGAAAATGAGCTAAAGCATTATCTAAAATACAATTGCATATACGAAAGAATTCCAAGATAATAATATTGATTTCTTATTTTTAATAACATTAAGTTTTTGGTACAAGAGATGGTAAACTAATTATTACCGAAATGACAAATGATGACACTTCTCAAACACTTGTCTATTTAATACGATTTATTCTTTAAACAGTATTCTCATCAATCTATCCATTTTTCATATTTGAGTCAGCAGACCTCAGTTTTTCTACTTCATATTGTTTGTCTACCACTGTTAGTTAATTTTTTTTTCTTGAAATATTATTTTGCACTTTCTATATTTAGTTTTAGGTTTCCTTACTAATAGTCCAACCTTTAGAGCCTAGAACTGTCTCTATAAAATAAGTGTAGAATTAATCTAAACAACATTTGCACAAATTTGAAAATTTGTTTAACATGTTCGAAGGAAGTTTATTTCATTATCCATTGCCAATATAAAAATATAAGTACTTCAAATAGATCTATCTGTTGACCTATGGCACTATATTTTCTATATCACAAATGGCACTGTACTAGGTATTTCATCAAAGCTAATGTATAATGTAACTCAAATCCCAGTAACAGTGTTTACTAGGTCAATCGCTTGACTACGTTGCAAAATTTTTTTCAGTGTCCATGGCTTGAGCTTTCGTCTTTTGTTATCATTCTCTTGTCAGCTTAGTTAATCCAAGTTCATACCTTCAGTCTCCAGTAACCTATGATGTGATTTACTTCTGGCCAAACTAAAATTTACAAAAGCTGCAGTTTTTCATCAGCTATTCTACAACAACTATCTAAATGTAAATACTTCATTTGATTTGCATTATATACAACTTAAAGCTTTAAAAATGTTGTAAGAATCTTTAAAATTGGTCTTATTTGCGAAACCTTAAATGCAGGATTGTGATATTTTTTGTATCGTTTTACACCCAATTTACTTGCAGTTTCTTGCTAGAAAATTTAATTAAATGGTTCAGCCTTTTATTGAAGTCAACTTCTTTTGTTGCATTTTTGCTACTGTTGGATGTCATTTGCACATTGCTAGTGTGCTTTATCTTTCAAATATGCCTTTTTGTCAGTTTGATCTTCAGTTATCTTTTCATAAACATTTATGGACTTTATATATACATATGAAGTTTCTTGGTTTTAATTGCTTCACTTCTCACCATGTTTGATTGGTTTATGAGGGTAATAGGATATTGGCAATTTGACTTAAAGCAAACAGCCTTTGAATAATCTAGTGTAAAATTTTAAGTAAACACTCAATGGTCAAATTACCAAAGGGACTACTTTGGAGCAATGGAGGCATATGAGTTGCTTGTTTTTCTTGGTCATTATTCTTCATCTAGCTCTTGAAAGATGAGATAACAATACTTTGTGTTATATGTTTAAACTGTTAACTAAAGCATGCTCCTATTTTCGTTTGATCGTTGAAAAATGAGAGAACAGCATGGGTATGATATTATTTCGATAAGGGAGAACATTGCACGTATACTTTGTTAACAGTTTTCTGTTCTATCGCTATACTATTTTATTTATATGGTACAGACTACAGAGTGAGACATATTTTAACATTTAGAAAGCATAAGCTCACTGCACCTAGCTTTTGACATCTATGTATGCCTGGCTTATGTACAATTTGTATGTTAATTTCTTTTGGACCAACATGTATTCGTCCTAGTAATCTACAAACATATCTTGTGCTTTGATATGTGTTCTTAGCACAAAGGTTACGCATTTACTACATGCTACTTTTATTATTATTATTGCGTCCTGGGATATAGTATTATTGTTCTTGTATTGATTTATTTAAAAAATCTATACTAGGGACAAAGTTTTTTGTTGTCTGTGAGCCTGGCACATTGCACATGGAAGCGCTGCTGAAGGTGGCATATGAGTTGTACACAGATTATGTTCTGAAGAACCCTTTCTATGAGATGGAGATGCCAATTCGGTGTGAGCTTTTCGAACTCAACCTATCTCAAGCTGTCCAGAAAGACCGCGTTGCACTTTTGGGGAGATGAAAGATAGTTGAAGATAGCATATAATCGGTTTTTGTGAACTTCTTATCTTCAATTACAGAGGTTTATTCGCATGCAAAAGTAGAATCCTCAAAATATCCTGGCCCTTTTTCGCAAAAAGGTAGTATTAACTTTATTTTATTGCGCATATCTTCTGTAATGTTCCCACTGATGCAATGCATTCATGTCTTTTTCATACAATTGCTATAAAACTACATATATGTATTATTTTATTCCCTAACATATGTCTGGACTCTAGTAACTCCGTCATATGTTCCCTAAAACAGTAAAAAGCATGCGCATTCTTGTCTCAATGGTTATTTATTTGTTTTCATAGTCAGTAAATATCTGTTGTGATTGATGCGATATATAATGTACTTAATGTAAAGATTAGTCATATAATCATGACTCTAGAATATTACGTTAAACAAATTTGGAATGTATTTTCTTTAACTATCTTTTTGTCAAATGTATTATACACTATCCTAGTTGAATATAAATGTGTTTGCTGTCATACTAAATGTTTTATAACTGAAACTTTTAATGTGACAATTATTTTTGATGGGAACTTACTAAAAAAGATGTCATGAAACTAAAATTTTAAAACAAAATCCAAAGTTTGTTTTAGTGACAAACTTGAAACTATGAAACGAGATATCTAATAAATGCACCTTAATTTTGCTATATATTGACCTTCACAACATATTCCAATAGGTACTTTAATTATTTATAATATGTATTAGAGTTGTTTTATATTTCTTAGGTACCTCTTCGCTTAAGCTAAGATAGAGTCAACAATTTAAGGGCTAAATTAAGATAAAGTATTGAACTAAAGCTTACATGAGTCAGTACATGTTGATTGGTAGCTTTTAATTTTTCTTCTAGTGGAAACGCTAGCTTAATGTTAGCCATGAAATGAATAGTGTTAGCAACAAGAGAACAATTGGACACATGAACTCTTTAAGATATGGTAAGCTTAAAAAAAAAGGATGTAAAAAAAAAAGTGGCACAAGTTGTAAAGTACATTATGTATGAAATTATGTAATGAAAATTTTATAGAATTCTGTGTGTTATGAGAATTTACTACTGTAATGTAACTGTAATAATATTGTTTGACTTATTTAATGTTATTGTTAGTAGAAAATTCAATGTGGTTATGACCATAATAAGACTGTATTATGATTGTTTGGTACATGTTAATGTAGTTTTACGATTGTAATACGACATTTATATGCATGTGTCTACTGTGTACAAACAGCTTTATGACCATAATACGACCGTTATGAGTGATAATTTGACCATTATGGGACCATAATATAACTGTAAATAATAATAAACATTAATTGAAAGTGAACTTCCACATTTATCATCATTCTACAATGTAACACTTTTATAATTACACAAAAATAAAGGAAGCCATTCAGTTGTCCTCATAATCAAAATCAGACGATGCTGATGACACAATTATATTGTGCAGCGTTCTTATCATTTTCTTTGGTTTCCATATATCTTCTTCATAAATGTCCTTCAATTCATTCATTGTGCACATTATTTCTTTAACATTCATTTTTATTTCATTCACTTTTTTCTTTAATTCATTCACATCCAATTGAAGTTTGTCAATTCGACTAGTACGTCAAAACGAGCTCTCTGGTTGATCAAAATGAGCTTCAGATGGAGCAAGAGAAGCTCTTCTTCCAGTAGTGTTGCTAGGTGTAGCTCCATCTAGTTTATGTGCCATAATCCAATTTGCTTTATTTTTGACTATGGTACGCTGGGAATTGAGCAGAAACAAAGGAAAAGTGGAATTCTTAAATACTAAATAGTAATCTTTTCAATACCTTCCGAGCATCTTTATCCCAATTAATGTATCAATGCCAAGGGGTGTGTTGGGGATAAACTGGCTCAAAAAGGAAGAGAGACATCTTAGTTTTTGAGTTATATGTGTAATCAACCCTCTAATAGTGATTGCACTTTTGTTGGATCTTGATATTTTTAGTTAGTGCTTTACCAAGTAATATCTAGTATTCAATGTAAATTTATTTAACATTGCCCATATGATAAAAAGTTCATCTTTTATTACTATGCCATCACTGTCCACTTGACCATATATAGTGTGTGCAAGAGATCGATGAACTTAACGGTTACAAGGATTGGAGATGGCCGACGCCTTCGTAGACATGGGCGAGTATTATGGTTCGTGTGTAATCTCCCTCAAGAGAGCACTCTTATTGTATTGTTTAAGGATACCATATGAGTCTTCTACAGGAAAGCTATAAATTGGTTAAAATATACAAGGGATACTCTGAACATTAATTAGATGGAACATGATCTCCCATGGTTGACCGTTGATGTCTATAGATAATGAGCTATGTAACTCTAAAGTTATTTGTGTGTATATAGGCTCTTTGATAGTGAGAAACTAATCTTAGTCGCCTTGATGGGGCATCTGTGTGATGTCGTTGAAGAGTCTCAACCCCTGAAGTGCCCCTTATCTAGCATATATTGTGATGATAATCTGATGGTGGGATAAGATTATGATGATTCTCTTCCTCGATATTAAAAAATTAGAGGTCGGAATTTGCTTCTCTACTTGTCGACGCAGCACGATGCTTCTTTGTTGCCACAACTTTTGAAAGAAGATGGCATGGTAACAAGAAATAGAGGCGGCTAGGGTTTTATGGCGTGTATGTCTTAGTTAAGTAAAAGTGCATCATTTCATAATTCTTCTAAGGACGTTACAACCCGATTTTACCAATTCGCTTTTAATCAAATAAAAGTGTATGATTTCATGATCGTTCCAAGATTGTTACAACTTGGTTTTTATCTGTTCACTCTCAGTTAAGTAAAAAGTGCATGATTTCATGATTGTTTCAAGGGCGTTATGACTCGGTTTTACTTGTTCGCTCTCATTTAAATAAAAGTGCATGATTTCATGATTGTTCTAAGGTTGTTACAACATGGTTTGCTTATTTTCTCTTAGTTAAGTAAAGGTGCATGATTTCATGACCATTCTAAGACTGTTACGACATGGTTTTATATGCTTGCTTTTAGTAAAATAAATGTGCATGATTTCACGACCTTTCCAAGACTATTACCACCCACTTTTACCTATTCGCTCTCAGTTAAGTAAAAGTGCATGATTGTAAAACATATATATTTTAAAAAATAGCCTAAATTGCAATATATACTCTTAGTTAAGTAATTGTGCACATAATTACAATTCATACTAAATAAATTAATTGTCGATTGTTAATTTTCTTATAATAAGTTGAATGTCGATAATAGCTCATATATATTTTTTTACATTAGCTTAGGTAAAGTTGAACTTTGCTCTTTTATATATGTATTTCACATACAATATCATAAATATTGTATAATCTAAGCTATTGTATTGTTTTAGGTATTTAACATTATAATGTACTTTTATTTCCCAATTGCAAATTAACAATGAACCTTCAAATGAGCGTTCAATATCATTATATACATAAACCAAATTATAAGCCGTTGAAGGCAAAAAAAAGCTTACAATAAATCCAGTGTTTTGAGGTTTCTTTCACTTATTAGTTTATTGATAAATACATTTTCTTATTTACCCGTCCTAATGAATTTTAAATATGTATTGATCATTTTTTTCATATTTATGCACATTAAGAACTAGTGGGATCTAGAATTTGCATAAAAATAAATTTCATATATGTCATGCTCTTTATTGTGACAGTTTCAATATACGAAGTAGATGCACTTTATTAACCTTGTAAATAAAAATACAGATAATTTAGTAAAAGATACACACATTTTTTGTGCTCTTTAAGTGCACGCATGCCCTTATCCAATAGTAAATATGGATATGATTCTATAAGCTTCAAATAAATAAATAAATGTTTTTAAGTTGACTATACAATAACAAACAAAAATAAATGACAAAAATAAAAAGCAACTATGCATACATCATAAAAAATCTCCTCATCTGCAAACAGAACAAAGCATATATGTTTTCTTTTTTAAAGCTCAAGGCATCCCCTCATTGATAGATTCAACTATGATTTTTAAACAATACATTTATAATTTTTTTAATGCTCCGAACATAATATCAAAGTACTATAATAATATTTTCAAGTGATATACATATCTACACCAGTACTATTTGCTTTAATAGGTGTGTCACCTAATGCAACATGTAAAAGATAATTTCACTTGTTAAAAAGTAATAGATATTGTTATATATTATTATTATAATAACTATATCTCATTTCTTATTTTTTTAATGCATATATGCTTTCGTATATGGATTACTTAAAAAATGTGCTAGGTTTTCGCTTCTTTTTATCTTTGCCTCTATAAGATTCTAATATATATATATATATATATATATATATTTGGCACATGTCTGATCTTGATCTTTCTCCCCCTTCACCTTTTTTCTTCTCTACATCATTGTCTTTTTCTCCCTCTTCCTCTACATCTTTGCTTTTTTTTTTGTAGAAGAGTGATATTTTCCTTTAGTTTTTTATTTTCATCCTCTAGCATATATATAACTTTTTATATAATGAATCTTCAATCCTCTTTTTAAAAGAGAAAGATATTAATAATTGGTTCTAACATAAATCAATTTGATACTTATATAGAATACTCATATATTCGTTGCATAGAATTTTATTTTTAATTCTTATATCAGTCTTTTATTTTTTCCTAACTTCTCTTTTTGTTGTCTTATTTTTTCTTCAAGTACCAATATCTTTTTCAAAAGAATTTTTTTTATTTTACTGTAAGAAACAAGAATATAGAGTATAAAGTTTACATAGATACTAATATACTTATAATTTCACAAATAATCTCATCTTGTTGTTGTCTTATTTCTTGTTTAAGTTTTTTTATTTTTCATATAGAAATTCTTTATGTCCATACAAAATCAATAATATAAATTTATACACATTATAAAAAAAGTATAAAGTTAAAAAAAAAGTACTCACATTTTCACAATTAATCGTCATTATAGATGTTCTATATGAAATTCAAGCTGACATATCTTTTTAATCACATTTTTTATTACTCTATTAAAATAGTAATATATAATTGTCAAACAAGAATATAAAAATTTTAATAAACTTCAATAAATAAATAAATTACTCACTTTTACATGTGAGTAATAAGCATGACTACTTTCCTCTGCCTCTTGAAACATTGTGGGATAATGAGCAGAATCAATATGATGCATCTCCTATGTTATCCACTTTAAGGTCATACATTTATCTATATAAAAAATTTAAATTTTATAAAAAGAATTACATTAAACGTATTTATTGTATATTATACATACCATGTCATCTCAAATTTTATAAAAAAATATTAAACTTATTTATTATATGCTATACATATTATACCATTAGTCAAAATTTTCACCTTTCATTTTGATTTCTTCAACTTTATTTCACTTGAAAAGGCGTAAAAAAAATACCCTCAATCATATTATCTTTGAATATGCACATATGCTCATATAACCAAATCAAAAATAAAAGATATAAGGATCCAAATGATTAATTATATAATATGACATCGTAATAAAATAGCTCAAGAAATAAAAAATTTATATTAAGAATTATTGTGCAACGGTTGTATTTAGTGGAAAAGGATTTTTTTGGGTACTTGTATCTGTCTAGTCAAATGACTGTATACAGGTTTAGGCTAATTAAATTTATATAAATTTATCATTTTCTTCAAACATAATAGTCCTTTTGAAATATAGTACAAGTAACTTTTAAATTTTTTTTTATCCATTGTATGATCTCCATGACATGCCTTATGTAATTTGTTATCTAAAAGCTCTCTTGTTATAGATCTTTCTTTGAATTCTTTCAAATAATTGTGGTCTCAACTTGGTATTCTTTAAATCAGTCAACTTTCCTTTATTTTTTAACCTAAGTATAAGTGAGACATTATTTTGTGTGAAATGTATAAATTTTTCGCTTAGATCAAACTCTTTTCTCTCATTATTCCATATATTAATCAAGTGTTGTAGGTGTGATTCATCTAATTACAGGGCAAATCTTTTTTTTTTTAAAAAATATCCAAATAGCTCGTGTAATAGTTCCTCTTTGATTTCATTTCCTAATGGATAGAAAATGAAATCAAAGAGGAACATTTATATTGGCCATTTAGACATTTTTTTCAAAGATCTATACTGCGTTTAGATAAATCACATCTACAATACTTGATTAGTAGGTGAAATAATAAAAAGGTTTGATCAAAGTAAAAAAATTTCTACCTTTCACACAAAAGGATGTTCCACTTATACTTGGGGTTAAAAAATGAAGAAAAGTTAATTGATTTGAAGGATATTAGCCAAGAATCTTATTTTATTTAAAAGAGTTAAAAAAAAAAGTTTATGACAAGAGAGTTTTTAGAGATTAAATTTGTGAAGATTATACTATGGATAAAGAAGGAATTATTAAGTTGTTTGTACTACATTTGCATAAAAATTTGGCATTTCCAAAAGGACTATTCAATTATATTGAAGATGTGAGAAATTTACAAGAATTTAATTGGGCTTAAGTTATATACAACTATTTGACTAGATAAGTATACAAGCACAAAAAAAAATTCCTATTACACTAAATGCGGTGATTGTATAATAGTTCTTAATGTAGATTTTTCTTTTCACGAGTTATTTTGTTATGATGCTATATTATATAATTAGTAATTTGGATCCTTATGGCTTTTGTTTTAGATTTGATTATATGAGTATACGTGTTTATTTAAAGATGTTATGGTTGTGGGTATTTTTCTAAGCTTTTTTCGGTGGAATAAAGTCGAAGAAATCAAATTAAAAGATGTGGAAAACTTGATTGATGACTTGGTATGTATAACATACAATAAATACGTTTATTTTATTTTATTTTATAAAATTTGAGTTGACATGATATGTATAGCATATAATAAATACGTTTAATGTAATATTTTTTTATAAAATTTAAATTTTTGATGGAGATTATGTATGATCTTAATTAGATACACATAAGATGCATCTTATTAATTCTGCGCATTATCTTATAATGTTTCAAGAGGTAGAAGAAAGTAATACTGTTTATTACTCATGTAGATGTAAGTAACCTATTTATTTATTAAAGTTTATTAAAATTTTTGTATTTTTATTTGCTGATTATATATTACTATTTTGATAAAGCAATAAAAAGATGAGATTTAAAAGATATGTTAGTTTGAATTTCATATAAAACATTTACGAAGGAGGATTAATTATGAAAATGTGAGTATATATATATATATATATATATATATATATATATATATATATATATATATCTATATATATATGAACTTTATACTCTTTTTTATTATAATGTGTGTAAATTTATATTTTTCATGTTTATAGGGTTATAAAGAATTTCTATATGATAAGATAGAAAAACTTGAAGAAGAACAATAATATAAGATTAATTGTGAAATTGTAAGTATATTAGTGTTTGTATGCACTTTGTACTCTTTTTACATTCTTGTTACTTATAGTATAATAAAGAAATTATTTTGGAAAAAATATCTTTACTTGAAGAAAAAAAATAAGACAACGAAAAGAGAAGATGAAAAAAATAGGAGAAGATATAATAATTGAATATAAAATGCTGGTCAACGAATATGTTAGTATTTTGTATAGGTATCGAATTAATTTATGTTGGAACTAGTTACTAATATATATATATATATATATATATATATATATATATATATATATATATATATATATTTAAAAGAGGGTTGAAGATTCATTATACGAAAGACTATATATGCTTGAGGATGAAAATAAAAAAACTAAAGAAAAAGGCAAAGTTGGACATGAAAGAGGAAGATTATGATCAGGCATGTGTCGAAAAAGTAAATGTATTAGAATCTAATGGAAATAGAGGTAAAAGAAGATGAAACCTAGTACTTTTTTTAATTAGTCCATGCACGCAACATGCATTAAAAAAAATTAGAAATGAGGTCTAACTATTATAATAATGGTGTTTGACAATATCTATTATTTTTTAACAAATAAAATTGTCCTTTACAGGTGGTTGTTTTAGGTGACACACCTATTAAAGCGATTAATACTGGTGTATATGAGTATACCACTCGAAAAGTTTATTATGGTTCTTCCACATTATGTTTGGAGCATAAAAAAGTTATTAAGACATTTTTGAATATCGCAGTTGATTCTATTAATGAGGGAATGCTTGGACTTTAAAGAGAACATATTTGCTTCATTCTGTTTGTATAGGAGGAGATTTTTGGCATTGTATATATTATTGTCCTTCATTTTTGTTTGTTATTGGATACTCATCTTAAAAACTCTTATTTGTTTATTTGAAGCCTATAGATGCACAGGCAGCTTTGTTATTGGACAAGGGAATGCATGCATCTAAAGAACACAAGAAATTTGTATATTTTTATGCAAATTATCTATATTTTTATTTACTAGGTCAATGTAGTGTAACAACTTTTATATTTAAACTGTCATAATCAAGATTATGGCAAATACGAAATTTATTTTTGCGTCTGTAAATTCTAAATCTCACTAGTTCTTAATGTGCGTAAATGTGTAGAAAGGATTAACACATCTATAATTCATTAGAGATGGGTATAGAAGAAAACATGCTTATCAATAAGCGGGTAAGTAAAAGAGAGAAATAATTGATTTATTGTAAGTATTTTTTTTGGTATTCAGTTGTTAATTTGGTTTATATAAATAATGATGTTGTTGAAGGTTCATTATCAACTTGTAATTGGGAAATAGAAAGTACATTGATGTTAAATATCCAAAACAGCACAAGAGCTTCGATTATATTGTGTTTATGATGTTGTACATGGAATATATATCTACGGGTGTAGAGTTCAACTTTACCCAAGCTGATGTAACAAAAAAACGAGTTATTGTCAACATTTTACTTATTATGGAATATGTTGTACAGGCATGCATTTTTCCTTAACTAAGAGCGAACAGATAAAATCGGGTCGTAATGGCTTGGAACGGTTGTGAAATCATGTATTTTTACTTAATTGGGAGCGACCAAGTGAAATCATGTTGTAACGACTTAGAACGGTTGTGTAATCAATCATGCATTTTTATTCAAATAAAAGAAAATAAGTAAAATGGAGTTATAACGGCCTTTGAATAGTCGTGAAATCATGTACTTTTACTTAATTGAGAGGAAACATGTAAAATTGAGTCATGACGGCCTTGGAACGGTCGTGAAATCATGCACTTTTATGTAACTTAGAATGAATAAATAAAATTGGGTCATAACAGCCTTAGAACGGTTATGAAAGTATGTACATTTACTTAACTGAGAAGGAATAGGTAAAATTGGGTCGTAAAGGCCGTGAAATTATGCACTTTTAATTTAATGAGAGCGAATAAGTAAAATTAAGTCATAACGCCCTTAGTTTTCGAATGTCAACAAATGCATTGTGGTGAAGAAGCATTGTATTGAGCCAACAAGCAAAGAAGCATAATTATGCCCCTAGTTTTCGAATGTTAAAAAAGAAAACCATTATAGTCTTATCTCACTATTTGATCTTCACCACTAGATATGTTAGTCAAGAGCACTATAGGTGTTTGGCCTCTTCCATGACATCTCCTAGAGGTTCCATCAAGTTGGGTGTGATCAATTTCTTACCATCAAAGACCTGACATACATACAAATAACTTTACAGGTTCTCAGGTTATTATCTGTAAATATCGATTGCCAACTAGGGGAGATCAAGTTTCATTTGATTAATATACAGTATAGAGTGCCACTAGCAGATTTTAACGAATTTTATAGTTTTCTCATAAGACTCATACGATATCCCTAAACAATATAATAATAGTGCTTTTTAGATGGAGATTACATTGTAACCACAATACTTGCCTAAGTCTGTGGGGGTGTCAGTCATCTCCAATCCTTGTATTTGTTATGTCGACTAATTTCTCGAGCACTATATTTGGTTGCGGGAACAGCGATGACATAATAACAAAAGGTGAACTTTTTATCATATGAGCAATGTTAAATAAGTTTATATTCAACACTGGGTATTACTTGGTGAAATACTTACTAAAGATATCAAGATCTAACAAAGGTGCAATCACCATTGGTTGCACCTCCATTGGATCACACATTGCTCAAAGACTAGAATGCCTCTCTTTTTTCTTAAGCTAGCTTATAACCAATACACCCCCTTGACATTGATACATTAAGTGCAATGAATGATCAAAAGGCATGGACAGATTTACGGCTTATTATTTAAGAATTTTACTTTTTTACTTTTACTTTGCCTTTGCCCAACATCCGATTGTATTAAGGTTGTTAAACCACATTAACAAGTACCAAATAGTCTTAGTACGACATTATTACGGTGTGGGATCATTTTTGGTTATATTTCAATGTAAATTGAAATATTGAAAAGTATTGCGACCGTTTCAAATTCACCTTATAAATTATAAGGCTTTTTGTTTTAGTAGGTTCTAACTTCCAATGAACGCAAGCATTCATTGTTAATTACTCCTAAGTAGTTTAGGACACATTTGATTAAGAGATCTATAATATACAACAAAAAAGGAAGACAAAATGGTTGAAAGAATAATATCATTCATATCTTGATTACAAGAGTACATCACTTGACATAAGCCATGGAGAAAATCTGAGTTGTGTTGTAACAACACTGAGGAACTACGCCCCGATACGATGTATCGATGTACGCACGTCCCAAACAACGTCATCAACAACACGCGTCAAGGATTTATTGTCTATAACTATGTTTTGTATGGGTTGGGTGAACGAGCCGATGGACCAAACGTTCGAAATTCAGTTGAATGAGCCGATAGGCCAAGCATTCAAAATTGAGTGAACGGGTCGTGGGACCAAACGTTCAAATTAGATTGAATGAGCCAATGAGCCAAACATTCAAAATTTAGTTGAGTTGATGAACGAGCCGATGGGCCAAGCGTTCGAATTTCAGTGAACGGGTCGTGAAATTAAACGTTCAAAATTTGGGTGAATGGGTCGTGGAACCAATCATTCATAATTTGGGTGAATGGGTTGATGAACCAAACATTCGAATTTTGGTTGAACGAGCCGATAGGCCAAACGTTCAAAGTTTGGATGAACGGGTCGTGGGACCAAACGTCCAAGATTTGGGCGAACGGGTCGTGGGATCAAACGTTCAGAATTTGATTGGACTAGTCAATGGGCCAAGCGTTCGGAATTTAGTTGAGTTGGTGAACGAGCTGTGAAGCTAAACGTTCGGAATTTGGTTGAACAGGTCGTGGGACCAAACGTTCAGAACTTGGTGAATGAGCCATTGGGCCAAACATTCAAGATTTAAAAGAACGGGTCGTGGGACCAATCATTCTAGATTTGGGCGAACGAGCCGATGGGCTAAGCGTTCGAAATTCGGTTGAACGGGTCGTGGGACCAAACGTTCAAAATTCGGATGAATGGACCTTTGGGCCAAACATTCAGGATTTGAAAGAACGAGCCGGAGGACCAATCGTTCTAGATTTGGGCGAATGAGCTGGTGGGCTAAGTGTTCGAAAATTGGATGAACGAGCCGATGGGCCAAACATTCAAAATTTGGTGAATGGGCCATGTGGCCAAACATTCAGGATTTGCAAGAACGGGTTGTGGGATCAATCGTTCTGGATTTGGATGAACGGGTCGATAGACCAAGCGTTCGGATTTCAATGAATGGGTCGAGGGATCAATCATTCATAATTTGAGTTGGTGAATGGGTCGTGGGATCAAACATTCAAGATTTATATGAATTAATGAACGAGCCATGTGGCTAAGCGTTCGAATTTTAGTGAACGGGTCATGAGACCAAACGTTTGGATTTGATTGAATGAGCCGATAAGCCAAACATTCAAAATTTGAGTTGAGTTGGTGATTTGTAAATCTACTTAGATCTAAAAAATCCAAGGGCGGATTTGGAAATATCTAATTCAATCGAGTATGAATCGATATTTGGAATATTTTTGAGAGCCATCTGGTTGGCTGAGATTTGAGTGAGTTTATTTATACCATTGATATTTCAATTTGTTGATTTGAAACGATCCAAATCTCTAATCAAAACATCCGAGGGCCGCTCTAGAAAGATCTGACCCAAATTTCTAAGAATCAATATTTGGATTGTTTCGGAAATCATTTGGTTGGCTGAGATCTGGGAGAATTAGTTTCAGCCATTAATATTTTAGTTCATCACTCTGTTCTGATCCAAATCTCTGATTGGAAATCCAAGGGTGGATTTAGAAAGATCTGACTCAAATGAGTAGGGATTAACATCTGGATCAGTTCGGAAGCCATTCGATTGGCTAAGATTCAGATGGATTTGATTCCAGCCGTCGATTGTATTTAACTTTTAATCTGGTTTGTCTTAACTTTTCATCTGATCCGCACCGTTGGATCAAATGTTGATGAAATTCGGGCGTTAGATTGAAAATCGCACATAACGTGCATCTTCGTCTTCTGTCTCCCGGCATCGTCCATTCGCCGCTCGCCGTCCCGCCGTTCGTCCACGAAACGCTCGGCGGCTCCGGCTAAGACCTCTGCATCTCGCCGGAGTGGTGGCCAGAGTTCAACGCCTGCCGGTGGTGATTCGGCGTCGAGCGAAGTCACTCGCGTGACTTCCGTTCGAAACAAGGTTGCCGGACATAAATGTTCGAGCCCGGTGATCCAGCCATCACATGAATACATCCTCTTGCCCACGGATTCGCACAGTAGAAGAGATGCTGTGGCCGAAATCTGGGCACGATTACGCCACTGGATGTTGCACACGGCAGTGTAAAGTGATCGCCGGAAAATCTGTCGATTCCGGTGATCTGGCCGTCAGATGGCCAGATTCTTCTAGTGGTCGATTTGCACACTCGAGGAGAGGGCATGTTGAGTTTGCCGATGAAGAAGGTTGATGTTACTTGAAGCCCTTGTCATGGCGAAGAAGTCGACCAGCGGTGTAGCACCCTTCTATCCTCCGAAGGAATTTCATTAAAATTCCTCAGAAGGAATCTCATTAAAATTTTGGAGGATAGGAACTCATTAAAATTCTGCTGCCGATCCACTTGCCAAAGTTGATAAAAATATTTTAGCCGAAGCTTATGCACAGCTTGCAGGCTTTGCATAATCTATAGCCGAGGCTTATCTGCAGCAGGAATTGAAATCCTACCTTCTTTTCTCCTTCAATTCTCAACATTTAATCAATTTTCTCTTTTAGCGATAACTCCGGCCGAGTCTCCTCCATCAATTTTTTTTTGTAGGATTTCTAGCCGACATTATTTTATGAAATTCTCGTCGACGGTAGCAACACTCTTCTCTCTTTTTTTTGTTTTGTTTTAATGAAATTCTCAGCCAATCTTTCAAGCAAAAGGTGTATAGCAATACTCTTCTTCTTTCTTTCGCTCTCTCTTTCTCTTTTTTTTTTTAATGAAATTTTCAGCCGAGACTAGCAATATTCTTTTTCTCTTTTTTTTTTTTTTTTTTTTTTTGTCCAGCAACGTTTTTCTCAAAACCGAGCCCTTCTTCATCATTTTTTGTTCTGCCGAGACCTTCTCCTGGGCTTTGAAATGTATTTCAGCCCAGATCAAAAATTTTCTCATATTCATTTTTATGATTTATTTTGGAGTTTACTTTCCATCAAAATATTATTTATTTCGGAGTTGTCTCTTCCTCAAAGTAGTGTTTATTTCGGAGTTGTCTTCTTCATCAATGGCTCTTTATTTCGGAGTTATCTTCTCCATCAGTGTGTTTATTTCGGAGTTGTCTCTCCATCAATGCTCTTTATTTCGGAGTTACCTTCTCCATCAGTGTGTTTATTTCGGAGTTGTCTCTTTATCAGGAGGTGTTTGTTTTGGAGTGATCTCTCCATGTTTATTTCGGAGTTGTCTTCTCCATCATTGGGGGGTTTATTTTGGAGTTGTCTCTCCTTTATTTCGGAGTTATCTTCTCCATTATTGGGGGGTTTATTTTGGAGTTATCTCTATTGAGATAGATCGAAGGGGATGAAAAGATAAGAGATTATACCTATACAGCTAACAGCTTTTCTTCTTGTCAACTTCGAAATGTATTTGTGCGTGTGCTCCGTCTGTACTTTCGTCAGCACTTTCGTCAGCGTCTGGCTATCAAAAGTTTTTTTTTTTTCCTAGATTATCTTCGTCAGCGTCTGGCTCCTTCCAAAAAAAGATCCCTTGTTTTTTCGCAGCTTCCCCTTCTTATATTATCCCCTTCACTATTTTTGCTTCACTCGTCTCGCCAAGGTTGCCCCGTCTTATTCAGATCGTGTACATGATTCTCGAAGGCTTTCCATATTCAGCTTTCCATATTTGATTGTGTCGGATTTGGCAGGCGACTACATAAGAATCGTGGTTTTTTTTAATATTTTATTGGCTCCCATCCAATTTACTAATTTGAGCACAGCATTGCTATGCTATTCTCGTTCTCCCTGTATACTCAAAGCCTCAGGACATTTGCCAATTTTGACCGGACAAAAGCAATTTCGACGAAATTGAATGTAATTTTGACCAAAACAAAATTCAAAGCAATTGTGACCAATTCTCGTTCGATTTTTATTTTCAAGAGAGATCTAGTCAACATTGAATTCCAATTTTACATCTCAACTCTTTTTTTTTATTGGCTTGGGTCAAAATTGAGTGTAGGGCTAAATTCCATTTTTTTTGCTTGAGATTTCATTCTCGGCTAATTTTTGGTCAAAATCAAACATCATAGTCAAAATCCGACTTGCTCCATTTTCGCTCTCAACTTATATTTGATAAGTCAAAATCAAAGTTTTCGGTCAAAATTGAATTGTTACATGGCTTGCATTAATTGATAATTAATTAATTACTTTTTTTTTACTGTCAACATACGGTCGTAACCACATTGAACTTTCTACTAATGATGACATCAAATAAGTCAAATAGTATTATTACGGTTACATAACAATAGTAAATTCTCATAGTACAGTATTCTATAAAATTTCTATTACACAATTTCATACACTATACTTTATAAATAAAATCGTTACATAAACTTTTTATCATACACTAGAAAATTGCAGTTTACTTTCGCTTGATGGTGGATCACTGATATTCTGTGAAGCTGACGAAAGCAATTCTATGAAGGATATCGTTATTTGTGTATTCACCATGATGGGGTGCACTGAATGCATAGCTATATCCTGAAAGTTTTCTACTTTGTCATGTTTGTAAATAACCGATGGAGACAGTAAGGATTAATGCTAAGTTTTTGGTTGCAAGATATCAATTTTCATAAACAAAAAAAATGCATATCAGCATTCTCAAATGGTATAGTAGGTATGATTTTATTTCTATTTCTTATCTAAGTAGACTTTTCCCTCTCTTCTCTCTTGGACCTTTTTTCACTCAGAGGCCAAATGCTAACATTAAATTGATCATTGCATACATCATTACAAAACATGGTTGAATTGTCATGCTCATAGTCACAGTCATTCTGTATAGCTTGCTCAACCTGAGGTAACGCTTTATCAAGTATATTATAGGATGTTTCTAGACCTTTTCTAGAGTTAATACCTTTAGCTGCTATAACATATGCCTTTTGACAAACACATGATATTATTTCCTTCCCAGCAGAATCTACCTTGGGATTTCTAAAACTACAAGTGCCACCTTTAGCATATATTTGGTCCATAGTTTCAAAACATATTGTTGAGGCAATTGATGGATATTGTTTTGCATTAACACCCTTAAAACATGTACACAAAATATGGCACATTGAAACATTTTACAAGAATATTCTTATTTCAATGTATTAGCTTTGTACTCAACCAAATATGCAATTCTTGTGTGCAGACACGTACATTTGAAAGTCTGAACAGATTCGTTAATAGTACTAATGGATTCACACGCACATAAAAACTGCCGGTTATGTTATGAAAACTCTTCAAACATGACTTATATAAATTGAAGCTGTTTTCACTAATATTGGCATAAAAATCAGATGATTGAATAAGAGCACTTTTCATAGATTGAAAATCAGCATTTACTTCTTTTTCATGAAAGTATGCAATAGTTTTGTCATATTGTTTTAAAAACTCAAACATAGACAAATTCTTCTCAAAAAAGAATCTCTACGATAAACTGAAGCCCTTTTTTGAGATGCATGTAGGTGGGAGCTTTAAGATTTGTGAAATCCCATTGGGGAGGGACTCTCTAAAATTTCTAGGGAGACCGTCTCCCTGGAAATCACGCCCCATCGTATTCTTTCCACAAAGCTGCCATCCCAAACCCGACTAGCTTACCCTACCAAAGCCTACTTTTGTTTTTGCTCGTCCTCCATCATTTCGGTTTCGTTGCTTCAGTTCCTGGCTTCTCTAGGCGTTCCTATTAGGTGCTTTCTCCTGGTTTCCTCTATATGAGCCGAGAGAGTGAGATTTTTGTGGTCTTTATGATCCATTTCTTGCCTTGTTTATCGTAAATTTTCCTTAATGTGATTTTGCTCCGGTTGCTATACGCTAGGGTTTAGTCCTTTTCCTTAGATGAGAATTTGCTGGGTAAAATTGAAAAAGATTTGACGGTCGATTGTTCTAAGGAGCATTAGGATTAGCAAGAAGTTGAATTTTTGTGTGATTCCCTCTCGAGTTAGTAAGTGCAGTGGGGAAGAAATTGGAAAGCTTTGCTTCTGACCGTGAGAAATGGAGGGGGAACTTCCTTCTCGATGCATGATGGCCGTTTCCCGGCTTTTCAAAATCTAGCTCCACAGGGTCGTGCGCCAAAGCTTCCTGTACACTCTCTGCCTCAAAGCTGTCTGCTAAGCCTCAGCTTCATGAACCTGTAAGTGCCACTACAAGCAAGCTAATTTCACACTGTACCACTTCTAGACAAGAGATCAATATTAGGGATTGAAGTGTATGTACTTTGAGAGGGTAATTACGTCATCCAGGGTCTGTCTGTGGAGACAAGAGCCACAGCAGGTCTCTTTAATGGCTTATAGTGACGGCAGGGAACTTGTCCAAGAACTTGGGGCTCTACAACCAGCCAGAAGTCCTCCTCCCTGTTCCTTTCTCCAAAGTTTCGGCGCCTCTCGTGCAGTACAAGTGTTCTTCCTCGTCAAGCATGAATTTTGCATTAGCTACTGAAAAGTTTGGCTTTACCTATAGAACTGCATTCTCATGTTACAAACACTCGAGCAAGTAGATAATTTCAGCTAAGACTGAGAACAGATGAACTATTTATTATCCAGTAGATGAGACGGTGAAAGAGCAGCAGACCTCCTGGACAGGGTCGGATGAGCCAACCTAATCAGAGTCCACGGCTACAGCTCTAACGAAACAGGAGGAAGATCGCGAAGGAGGAAACGATGACCTTATCTTTGCTTTACGCAGATGGAAGTGGTGTCATTTTGTACGTGGCAGGGGAAAACTGTCGAACTCAGGTCAGTTGGTCTTACTTTCAGTTGGGCAGTGATTGAGGTAATTGCGTCACGCTTTAAGATTCACACTAAATCCGCTAACTCTCGGTGCATTGAGATGAGCATTATAATTTAATTTGAGCTTTTAACTTGGCATATTTTATAGCGAGTTTGCAACTTTGTTAGATCTAACAATAAAAATAAAATTGGTTATAAGTATATAATACCTTATTGAAAATAAAAATATATAATTTTATCCTATGTCAATAATTAACTAATACTACAAATAATTATTATATAAATAAAAAATATATCGAATAATTTTGTGTATAAATTTTGTATATGTAATTTCTATATTAAAATATTAATTAAAGCTTTGGCTTGATTAGATTGAGTAATCATGAGTACCTATTTTAGCACTTAAATTAGATATATTATACAATAGGTTATCTAAATTATATATATAGCAGGTATCAAGTAACATGTGTAGTGACTAATAATAAATGATTATCATAATCATAAGATATTAAGTAAATATATGGCTACATGACAATAATGCACTGAACAATGCTAGCTATGAGAATACTATAAAATTATTATGAGTTTCATAATCATTTTTACTGTGATTATAGTATATTCGATTCTTATGCTTAAGGTCACTAAATTTCCCATATAACTAATTTTATACTTTGATACATTCCAATGTCATCTAAAACTATAATTTATCCTCTTATATGAGTGATCAAGATAGAATTTAGCTCTCATATATGATTTAGAGTATTGATATCCTAGGCCACTTATCAAATGACTAAGTATGCAGCGCAATGCTCAAACAAATTTTATCATAGAAAAAGGAGGTATCAATTGCATTTATTACCTTAGTCAACTTTAGAATTAAGAGACAATAATTTAACTATACAAGTAAAGAAGCTTTGCCGAATTATCTGGTTAAGGCTTTCAGTAAAGAAGCTTTGGTGGCCATAAGGAAGAAAATGGGAGTGTGAGTGAGAGTGGAATTGATAAGAGTAGTTCTATCTGCTTGGGAAAGAGAGAACCTTTCCACGAGATTAAAGCACTAAAACACAGTGCACTAAAGCACAGTGCTAGAAAGTAATAGCATGACAAGGCCGAGGAGCAATAAAAGCACCAAAATATTTAAGCCCTGTTTGGCATAGCTGGTCAACTGTTTTTGCTAGTCAAAATAGCTAATTTTAAAAAGCTAGGGTGTTTGGCAAACTACTTCTAGGTTTGAAACCTAGAAGCAGCATGAGTTTAGAAAAGATGAGAGGGAATTACTTTTGACTGCTTTCTAACTATTTTTCTTATTGCATCTCATGTCCGCACCTATATTTATGTGTCTTTTCGATAACAAAATTATTATTTTAATAAAAATATTAAATCTAAAATTATTTTTAAATATTTTTTTAAACAAATTTAACTAGCATAATAGTTTGGCCAAACACATGTTAATTTTTCCAACTAACTACTTTTTAACCAGTATTTTTTCAACCAGCAAAAGCTAAAAGTTACAGCTATGCTAAACAGAACCTTAAATGGAAAAAAAAGGCCCGAAGAATGTTCCTCTTAGGATAAATATAAGATGATCAGAACCTTAATAAATATTAATGTTTATGAAGATCTATGATATAAATGTGGTTAATTTCTAGGCGGCATGTTGAGATTTTGAATATTTAAAGTAATATGCATATAATAATAAGAAGAAAACGACAATCATAGAAAATTTTTGTGGTAATCGTTGGCATAAAGTCAACTTTTCAAGCAGTCGCTACTACAGACATCAAAAAACGAGTGGGGAAAGAATATGATTTTGACTTCATTGCTAAGTGGGCGTAGGTAGCGTGAGAAAAATTTTGTGGTACTTGATTCGCTGATGCAGCATGAGAAAATCAATTTGGATGACATGTTCTGATCGATCACGCACAACATGTGCCATGGAAACTGTTGGCTGAAACCCACCTTTCCTAAAAACATAGGTCCCTAGTCAACGCTCTCGGTTGCTTACAATGAACGTGGATCATTTTATGTTTATTTTAAATTATGACCAACAACAAGAAGCAAAAGCATCAGTCAATTATATATACATATTTTAACCCTCCAACTTTTCTAATGCAATGCATCATGAACCAGTTTAGTGGACTAAGCCGAGAAAATTTCTTAGGTAGAGTAAATTAAGAAAAAATAAAATGGATCATAGATAAGTATATTTTTATCATCGTAAATATATTTACGATATATTTATGTAAATATATTTACGATATATTTACGTAAATTTACTTACTCAAAATTACTAATAGTACTAGTATTATTGTAGATAAGTTTATGTACGATTAAAAATTGAGAATATTAATTTTTCATCGTAGATAGATTTATCTACGATAATACTAGTACTTTTAGATTGCTTAAAATGAGTAGATTAGATGAATATATCATATCTATGATTAAAAAAAAAAAATACTTATCCACTATCCATTTTAATTATTTTTAATTTTCTCAAGCAGTTATTCTACCTGGAAATTTTTTCGAACAACACAACGGTGGATTAAAATATTATATGATGACATAATCTTTAATAAGAAAATATTTAATTATCATCGGATTGTGAAGGAATTTTTCTTTGATGGCTTTATAGCAGCCATCCGACGCATAAAAAGGCATGAGAGGAAGCCATTCAAACTCCCACACGCCTCTCTTCTTCCATCTCCCTCACTAGGGGAGAGAGAGGCGTGATCGACATGGAGAACTTCCTTTCAGTCGCACCTCCATTTCGGTGGGCTGAGAGCTCTCCTGCCTCTGGAGAAATGACGGAAGGTGGCGATTACAGCATCCAACGCTCCAAGCTACGTGCTAGGGGCCACTGGAGGCCAGCTGAGGATGCCAAGCTCAAGGATCTTGTCTCCCTGTATGGGCCCCGAAACTGGAACCTGATTGCTCAGGAGCTTGCAGGAAGATCAGGTACTAAACAAATGAACCACTGATCATCTGTTAAACAAATGAACTACTACCAATCAATCATCTGTATTTGGGCAGGCAAGAGCTGCAGGCTGAGGTGGTTCAACCAGCTGGACCCAAGGATCAACAGGAGCGCGTTCAGCGAGGAGGAAGAGGAGAGGCTTGTGGCTGTCCATGGGATTCATGGAAATAAGTGGGCTTTGATTGCCAGGCTCTTCCCAGGTAGGACAGACAATGCTGTCAAGAACCAGTGGCATGTGATCATGGCCAGGAAGCGGAGGGAGAAATCCGATGCTTACTGGACGTGCAGTAGTAGTAGGAGGAGGCCTTCACTTCCGTTCAACTCTACGCCATGTCAGCCTCCCGTCGGTGACAATTTGTGCAGTGTGGAGTCCATCACTGGCAGCATAGATACTGATTCTTCCTCTGCTGCTGCAGATCCTTCCTCTACTAATTCGTTCACTAGCAGGAATACTGTTCCCGGCGGCGGCTACTGCCATGAAATGGAGAACACCAGGACGGCTTTTCATGATTTCCTGGGTGTTGGAGCAAGATGAAATTGATTTGCAAACCGATAATACACTGACTGGTCTTGTCAATTACTAGACCTGAAACATTTTGCCACAGGAGATCCTTTGCCATTTGCCTTTTGAAAGAAAAAACCTTTTTCTTAATGCGAAATGAATCCTTCCTTGGAGATTGGCTATTGTAAAATTTGTTTCCTCCATGTTGGTATTAGTTTAACACTGGATTCTCAAATGGTAGTAGATTGCGTGGCGGTTCAACTTAACTTTTTGTTTTTCTTTAGATTAGTTGATCTATCTTGAAAGGTAAAAAAGAATTTGCTAAGGTTGCTAGTCAACTTAACTTTTTGTTTCCTAATTGTCTTCAAATAAAACAAGAACGTAGAATACTTGCTAAAGTTGTTTAATGTCAAATCAAAAGAATTTGCTCAATCATCGTCACTATATGCGTATGTTAGGTCACTATTATTTTGCACCATTATTTGGTTTCCTCAATTTGTTGAACCAATTATTTTCACCTAGTAGAGAGTAGTCAAGATTTAACTTGACCATAATTGAGTTGACTTTGACTATGGTCCAATGGCAACCCAAAATAAAAAATGGGGCATCAAAAAATCTTGGAATAGATAAGCATATAAAAAAATATCATGCAAAAGGGAAACATAGAATTGTAGAATCGACAACTCCAAGAATAGAATTAAAAGAAATGGAAAAAGAATCATCATATTATGTATGAAAGGAAAATAAAATTTATAATAAATGAAGCAATTAAATCGTCGGTTGCTCCCAAAACTATTACCACTGTGCCCTGAAAATTTTTTTGAGCAAGGGCACCCTTCCTTAGGAGATCGCAGCAGGGATCACTATCTTCTAAGCATGATTTTTAAAGCAAAATCAACGTACACGATGTTGGTCACCATACACAAAGATTGTGTAGTTTGACTAAAATCGTATAGTTTGACCTCCTAAAAAATTTTAGTCAAGATACATGATCTTAGTCAACTTACACAAAGATCGTGTATTTTGACTAAAATCGTGTAGTTTGACCTTCTAAAAAATTTTACTTAAACTATACGATCTTCGTATACGTTTGATCAACATCGTGAATGTTGACTTTGCATTAAAAATTGTGCTTGGAAGATCTTGCTGCGATCTTTTTAGGAAGGGTGCCCTTCCTCAAAAATTTTTTCGTGTGCCCCTCTCCCCACTCATTGGTCTCTTATGCAAAAACAAACTCAGCAACTAAGCATTGTTGTTGCTGTCCAAGAACAATAAAAAAGAAAAATCTGTTGCCCCCTTTGTTGTGACATTGTTGTCTCGATATTTGCTTGCCCACAGTTGATCACCATTGCATTGAAAATGCTGCGAAAGTCAATGGATCGAGTACCAAACAAGACGTCTGGCTTAAACCCAACTCATTTAAATTCAAATCCGAGTCTAAATGCAAGCTGAGTACAAATTATATGCAGTGCAAATTGAGTTTCAGCCTTAAATTGGACCTAATTTCAAATTTGAACATGGTTTTGGATCCAAACAATGATCCAATTCTAGTCAACCTTCCCTAATCCAAGCAAAATCCAAAACTTGATCTGAGTGAAGCTCTAAAGTTACTGATTCATGTGGCTCAATCTAGCATCCAACTCAACAAGCTATTGTTCTGGCTCAATCCGTGTGATTCAATACTATGGCATGGCTACTAGCTTAACTGAGCAACTCCACTGAGTAGAGAGTACACCAAAAAGAAAAATAAAAAGAGAGACAAGGAAAGAAAAGAGAGGAACAAATAATAATAATAATAAAGAGAAGAAAGAGGGCGAAAGACTACAAAGTATATTTCTCAAAATTCCTTATAATTCTCACGTATCATGTCAAATAAATAAATGTTCATCGAATTTATTTAGACAAATATTCATAAATCATTCCTGAATATTTATTCTAATCAAATTAGATTAGTATTCCTAAATCATCTTCATCAAATTGTCCACTAGGACAGATTGTTATAGTCCTAAAGACTATATTGAAAGTTAAAACCCTAGTACATCATAGTGTGATATTGTTTAGGAGATACGTATGTCGATGGTTTCTATTGGGGCATAGCTCCTTAATATAATACTATGCTTGTAGTGCCATGAAGGTAAAGATAATTTCAAAGGAATAATTATACACAAATGCTAAATAATTATTTGCAAAATTCCTATCAAATCAAGTTCAAATGCTCATAAACCACTAAGGCCTAGTACAAATCAAATCCAAATGCTCATAAGCCTTTAAGGCTGAGCGCAAATCAAGTTCAAATGCTCATAAGCTACTAAGGCTGAGCATATGTCAAATCTAAATACTCATAAGCCATTAAGGCCGAGCATACGTTAAATCCAAATGCTTAGAAGTCATCAAGGTCAAGAATAAATTAAAATCCAAATGCTCACAAGTCACTAAGGCCGAACACAAATGAAATCCAAATGCTCATAAGCCATCAAGGTCGAGCACATATCAAATCCAAATGCTCATAAGCTTCCAAGGCCGAGTACCTATCAAAATGCTCATAAGCCATCAAGGCCAAGTGCTCAATAAGCCATTATGACTGAGCACTTCCCAAATATAAATATCTAATACGCCGTTGAGGTCGGATATTTTCTTTCAAATATTAAATATCCAATAAGCTGTTGAGGCTGAATATTCTTCCAAATTAAATTTCCAACATACCATCAAGGCTGGATATTTACCAAATTAAAATATCCAAGCCACATGGTCGAGTATTTATTCAGTTCACAAATTAAAATATCTAACACACATCAAGGCCAGATATTTTTCAAATATAAATATCCAACACACTACAAGGCCGAATATAAATATCCAACACATCGCAAGACCAGATATTTTTCAAAAAAGAAAATATCAAACATGCTATTAAGGCTAGATATTTTCTAAAAAAAATTAAATATCCAACATGTCGTAAGGCCGGATATTTTTCTAAATTAAAATATCTAACACTCCATCATGGCTAAATATTTTCTAAAAAAATTAAATATCTAATACGCCATAAGGCCAGATATTTTCTAAAATAAAAAATCCAATATGCCGCAAGACTGAATATTTATTCGTTTTCCAAATTAAAATATCCAACACGTCATCAAGGCCGGATATTTTCCAAATATAAATATACAACACGCCAGATATTTTTTTTAAAAAAATCTAATACGCCATTAAGGACAGATATTTTATAAAAATTAAATATCCAATATGTTATAAGATCGGATATTTTCTAAATTAAATATCCAACACGCGAGACTAGATATTTTATAAACACAAATGTCTATAAGCCAAATGGGCTGGACATACTCCAAATACAAATATCGAACAAGACACCATAAAGTTGGATATTCTTAAAAATCCAAGTCACCCAAATTGACGAGGGCTAGTGGTAAACCATGCATTGACGTGATAATAAAATACTTGTTTTGATTAAGATTATATCTAGCAAAATACTTTGCTAATCAAATATTATACATATTAGTTTCCGTATGTAATTATTGTGCCAATTTATAATAATATTTAACTAAGAATATTTAAAAATATTTTAATTATCTTAGAGATGTTATCATAGTTACTTATATTACATATATATTAAATAAATATAATAATGATAGTGCTTTTAATTACTCTTTAGCACATGCACTAACATGCCTCTAAGCATCTCACGTGCCCCATGTCCGTTGCAAGTGTGCTTTTAGTGACACATAATAAAAAATTATTATATATATATAGTTGAAGCATAATACAATCATTTTAATGAAAATAGATAAAATTTATAATCAGTCTCTCCTATTCAACAGCATCATAAAAAATTAAGCTGAGAATTTATGTGTGAAATATATCTAGTATTAGATTTTATAATATATTTGTTAGAATAAAATTAAAAATAAATAAATAAAACATTAGCTATTGATTGTTAATGTTAACAACATAGGGAATATAATCAAATTATTGGGGAATTCTAGGTGGTGCTCCCCCCTCAAACAACTTTAGGCTGTGTTTCCGGGGTGTAAAAATGAATGGAAATGAAACAAAATCAGTAAGGAAAGGAAATAAAATCAGCCGCAGGGGAAAAATAGACACGTGACCCTCATGTGACTCACACTTCGTCCGCAGGGGAAAAAATAGACAGCGTCGGTAGCGCTGATGGCTCCAGCGGCGGATGCCGGAGGGAGGAGAGGCGGGCGTCGCTGCCATTTCTGTCGATGGCTCCAGCGCTGGGCGCCAGAGGGAGGAGAGGTGGGTGTCTCTGCCAACGGCTCTAGCTGTAGGCGCCGCTGCCAAGGAGAGGGTGGCGTCGTTTTGATTCGAGGCAATCTAGGCATCGGCTTGAAAGATTCTGGGAGAAGGGTCGGCATTGCCGATGGATCCAGCGGCGGGTGTTGCTGCAGCGTTGAAGGGAGAAGGAGAGGAGGGAGAAGCGTTCGGGCTACTGCAGTGTCCAACGCGTGGGTGAAGAGGCGCAGTCGCAGGGGAAAAATAGACACGTGACGCTCACGTGACTCACATTTCGTCGTAGGGGAAAAAAATAGACAGCGTCGGTAGCGCCGACGGCTCCAGCGGCGGATGCCGGAGGGAGGAGAGGCGGGCGACGCTGCCATTGCTGTCGACGGCTCCAGCGCTGGGCGCCAGAGGGAGGAGAGGTGGGCGTCTCTACCAACGGCTCCAGCGGTAGGCGCCACTGCCAAGGAGAGGGGGGCATCGTTTTGATTCGGGGCAATCCAGGCGTCGGCTTGAAAGATTCTAGGAGAAGGGGGTGGAGTTGCCGATGGATCCAGCGGCGGGTGTCGCTGCAGCGTTGAGGGGAGAAGGAGAGGAGGGAGAAGCGTTCGGGCTACTGCAGTGTCCAACGCGTGGGTGAAGAGGCGGCTCCAGCTCCGGTGCGGGGGGGGGGGCTCAGGTGGCTCTGGCTCTGATGCGGGGGGCAGGTGGGGGGCTCAGGCGGCTCCGGTGCAGGGGGGCGGGTGGGGGCTCAGGTGGCTCCGGCTCGACGCAGAGGGAGGATGACGGACGAAGGGGACGATGTGGACAACAGGCAATGCAGACGAGGAAAAGAGCAGGGGTCGGTCATTGAGGGTAGGGGTCTCTGGCGGTGGCAGATTGCTCGAATGACAAGCAGGGTGAGCGGCGAGTGCAGGACGGCTCCGGCGGCAAGCGGCAGGTAGTAGCGAGGAACAGCGAGGAAAGGCATTTGCTCCGACGAGAGGTAGGTGGTAGGTGGTTCGAACGAGAGGTAGGCGGCAGGCAGTTCGGGCAGAGACTCGAGCGCTTGCTCCGTTCACTTTTTCGCCTCTTTCGGAGGGGCTATTAAAATGGTATTGTGTCTGCCTACTTCTCCCTCCCTTCAATTCCGTCCATCCAAGAAAACCACCGAAAAACTTATTATCCATCTTCCCCCTCGGGTTTTCCCTCCAAGGAAACACACCCTTAATAAATTCCACTGGGTGGGTGCATCTCTCTAGAAGAACTATTCCCTTGTTTTCATTCTCCACCTCATGCACAAGAACCCATACTGATATTTATGGAGATATTAAGATTGTGTTTGGCACAATTATACGAAAAAATTTCCTGAGCAAGAGGCTGCTCAAGATGAGCACAGCCCCCTACAATTTGAGAAACGAATCTTAAAGAGCGGCAGATCGCGTGAATCTCAATGCCTCCCTGCTCTCGTTAACGTCCTGTTACCCGGTGCTACAGCTAACCAGGGTTACTTTTAGAATGCATTAACCATTTAACCCCCCCACCCGCGTGCTCTCTCTGTCTCTCACACGCCACTGTTGATGTGATTTGATCTCTCTCTCGCCCCTCCTTGGGAAAGAACCTACGAAAAATTTTCTCACCGATGCCAACCTCTCGTCCGACGCCCTGAACCCTAGTTGTTTGTTGTTTCATCTACGATGAGTGCATTATTCTCCGTTGCGTCATAACAGGTAATAGGTTGATGACTTATGTGCAGCTCTTTATTAGTTGGTTACAGAAAGTTAACCACGTCACCTTCCCATTTTGTAGTTGAAGTCAGAGGGTGCAGTCTATTAAGAAGATCTTCAAGGTTAATATCGAAGAAATTACATAGTGGTATGACCAAACTCATATACTGTGTAATATTTTTATCGTGGATAAAACTTAAGCTATCATGGATGGCCAAAGTCATAGTCTTTCCTTACTGTGGACCCTGTTTCTTATGAAATTAGGGTTCAACCTTGATATCCACATCATGGACAGAGTGTCCATCATCGTGGATACATGCACTGTAACTCTGTTTTTGATAAAATTAGGGTTCAGCCTTGGTATCCACATCGTGGACAGGGTGTCCATCATCGTGGATACAGGCACTTTAACCCTGTTTCTGATGAAATTAGGGTTCAACCTTGGTATCCACATCGTGGATAAGGTGTCCAGCATTGTGGACACAATCACTTTAACCTTGTTTCTGATGAAATTAGGGTTCAGCCCTGGTATCCACATCGTGGACAGGGTGTCCATCATCGTGGATACAGCACTTTAACCCTCTTTCTGATGAAATTAGGGTTCAACCTTCGTATCCAAATCATGGACACGGTGTCCATCATCGTGGATACAGACACTTTAATCCTGTTTCTGATGAAATTAGGGTTGAGCCTTAGTATCCACATCGTGGACAGGGTGTCCATCATCGTGGATACAGACACTTTAACCCCGTTTCTGCTGAAATTAGGGTTCAACCTTGGTATCCACATCGTGGACAAGGTGTCCATCATCGTGTATACAGACACTTTAACCCTTTTTTTTTTGCTGAAATTAGGGTTTATCCTTGGTATCCACATCATGGATAGGGTGTCCATCATCGTGGATATAGGCACTTTAACCCTGTTTTTGCTAAAATTAAGGTTCAACCTTGGTATCCATATTGTGGACAAGGTGTCCATCATCGTAGATATATGCACTTTAACCCTGTTTCTGATGAAATTAGGGTTCATCCTTGGTATCCACATCGTGGCCAGAGTGTCCATCATCGTGGATACAGTCACTTTAACCCCGTTTATGATAAAATTAGGGCTAAATATAGATAGTCTATATTTGAGTGTGGCTTTAAATTTCCTTATATTTGCCAATCTATTATTGAATATAGACAAGTACTTTTGACATCATGAATAAAACAAAAACCGGGCAAACATGCAATGAAGATATTGAGAGGGCATTCAGTGAAGAGCTTGAGCATGAGTTTAAACTTGAACCAGAGAATGATCCCCTAAATGTTAATATGGAAAATGAATTAGAGGAAATTAATCATTTTTCACCTGTACAAGAGGAAGACGACCTTGGTGCATCAGATATTAAGAAAGTGCAACCCTCCTGCTTATCTGCAATTCCCAGGGTTGGTATGACCTTTAGTAGTAAGGATGACGCCTACAAATTTTATAATGACAATGCTAAAAGGGTAGGTTTTAGTATAAAGAAGTTTCAGGTTGATAGGAAAAAAGATGTTTGTTTGAAAATGAAAAGGTTTACTAGTAGTAAGCAAGAGATCAAAAATGTATATAAAGGACATATCACAAAAAAACCACAACCGGAGACAAGAACAAACTGCATGGCCCGGGTGGAGTTTAAGATTGACCTCTATAAAGTTTGGACATTAAGTAGAGTTTGAGTTAAACCATAATCATCTAATGACAAGTCCAAATAAGGTCCACATACTGAGATCTCACAGGAAAATTTTATCATTTCAACAAGCTCTAATTAATGACAGATGCCGGGATGAAAGCACATAATATCTATGATTTTTTCGGTTAGGGATAAGCAATAATGAAGTAGGTTTCATAAGAGAAGATAGCATTAACTATATCCAGAAACGTAAAAGAAAATTATTAGATGGTAAAGAAGCTCGAGGTATTATGAAGTTCCTACAGGACAAGCGAGCTGTTCATCCATCATTTTTCTATGTGATAGAAGTTCAGGAAACCAGAGAAATAGGAAATTTCTTTTGGGCAGATGGTAAAGTTATTACAGACTATGCCTATTTTGGGGATGTTATTTATTTTGATACCACATTCCAAACCAACGAGTATGACATGCCCTTTGCTCCTATTGTTGGGGTGAATCACCACAAGCAGACTATTATTTTTGGGGCTGCCTTATTGTATGATGAGTTAGCAGAATCATTTATTTGGTTATTCTCAACATTTTTACAAGCAATGTCTGGGAAGCAGCCTATAATTATTTTTACTGATCAGTCTGCAGCTATTGTTAAATCCATACAAATTGTTTTGCCTAGTAGCGAACATCGACTTTGTGTGTGGCATATTTTTCAGAATGCCGCCACACATCTATCCCAAGTCCTTCATAATTTCCCACAATTTGCCCGTGATTTCAGATATTGTATTTATGAGCGGTGCAGTGTGAAAACTTTTGAAAGGTTATGGCAGGACCTATTGAATAAGTATAATTTGCATGAACATGCTTGGATGGTAAACTTCTACAAATTGCGTTCTAAATGGGCTGCTTGTTACCGAACTGAGACTTTCTATGCAAATATGACAACAACACAAAGAAGTGAGAGCATGAACTGTCACTTTAAACAGTTTTTTAAGAGAAAATTATCCTTGTTTGATTTTTTGGAGTAATATGATAAAGCCACCAACTTCTTCCATGAGAAAGAGACAAGGAGAGATTTTAACTCTAGGAACACTACTCCAGCTGGACAAGCCTCTAATTTCCATATGCTGAAACATGCAAGTGGAGAATACACGACAACCATGTACAAAGAGTTTGAGAAAGAGTTTCTGGCGCAATTAGATTGTTGTATTGTGTTGAAAAGTGCTGATGAGATAGAGATGAATTACATCATAAGTCCAGCTGGAGGCAGAGATGAAGTGGTCACATACAATCCATCAACTGGAGTTGTTACTTGCACATGTAAGAAGTTTGAATGCAGTGGAATCCTATGTATGCATTCCTTAAAACTGTTTGCAGCTCACAATGTGATGCATATTTCGGATGAGTATTTATTGAAGAGGTGGACCAAATATGCATGGGACGGATATGGTTCAACTATTTGTCATCCCAATTTAGTTGCAGATGGATAGGAAAACTTGATATCCATATATACTCGCATCTATCAGAAGGCTTCCAACATTGAAAATATGAGTTTATTATCCAGAAAAAGGGCTTGAAAAGATAAAACAGCTGTTGGATGGAATGACGTTAGAAGTTGATGAGATATTGTAGAATGAAGAGATAGTTGAAGAGGACAAAGATGATATCAACCATATATCCCCCACACAAAATATTACTATAAAAAATCCTATGTCTAAGAAAGGGCCAAAAGAGAAGAGAAAGAAGAGTGTGCTAGAAAGAAGGGTAAAAAAGAAAAATCCAACTCCTACTACTGCTTTTGTTGAGTCTGTGTCTATGCCAACACAGGTGAAATCAAATAGTTTGTATGTTTTTCTATTACACTCTTATTGGCTATTTTCACTGATCTTTGTAGAATTTAGCTTGTAGGACTCTCAAGTAATGTTTAGGATCCCTTTGTAGCCAGGCACTGGTTCTCACCCTGCTATATCGTACACTACTATGATGATAGATACTACTACATCTTTTTATGTTAGTGTTAACTAAACATGCGTCTTCTATTGTAATAACTTGGATACAAATACTAATTTCTTTGTATGATGTAGTGCTCAGATGCATATTCACACGTCTAGGATTAGGAGGACAATTTGAATGGATAAGTTAGGTGTATATATGACTGAATAATTTGTAATGTATATTTATCCCAACTGTCCACGATGGTAATTGCAATGAAAAGTTATATGTAAAAAGGATATTCATTTGTATGTATGATATTTTTAATTTGAATGGATTTTCATTAATGGTGTATGTTAGGGATATTTTGTAGCAATGGATTGGCCAACAATATCGTGGATAAGCCTGTAACATCGTGGATACCTTGTCTGTCATCGTGGATAAGGCTGTAATATTGTGGATAAAGCTATAACATCATGGATAATACTAGTCGTGGATAAGGCTATAATATCATAGATAAGTCATAAATATCATGAACAAGGTGTCCAGCATCGCGGATTGTCTGATACATAACATGGATAAACCATACAGCATCGTGGATAAACCATACACCCTCGTGGATAAGGCTGTAATATCGTGGATAAGTCATAAATATCGTGGACAAGGTGTCCAGCATCGTGGATAAGGCTATAATATCGTAGATAAGTCATAAATATCATGGACAAGGTGTCCAACATCGTGGATAAGACTATAATATCGTGGATAAGTCATAAATATCGTGGATAAGTCATAAATATCGTGGATAAAGTGTCCAGCATCATGGATAAGGCTATAATATCGTGGATAAGTCATAAATATCGTGGACAAGGTGTCTAACATCGTGGATTGCCTGATACATAACATTAATAAACCATACAACATCATGGATAAACCATTAAGCCTCATGGATAAGGCTGTAATATCGTGGATAAGTCATAAATATCATGGACAAGGTGTTCAACATCGTGGATATGGCTATAATATCGTCGATAAGTCATAAATATCATGGATAAGTCATAAATATCGTGGACAATGTTGATATGCGTATAATAACGTGGAAAAAACTGCAAAGATGTTATGAATAAGACGTAATATCGTGGATCCGATAATAATACAGTGGATAAACCTTGAATAAAGTGTACAATCCAACCAGCAGCTCATTGAACATTTACCATTGATAGCATAATCAAATTGTACAGCTTCTTATTCAATTTGTCCATACAATAATTCTTGTTCTATACCCAGTCAAACTTTAAAACCCCCTTAAAAAGTTCTAGGTTTACTATAGCCCTAATTTTTTGCATTTCAGACTGGGAGTAATCAAAGGGACGATCATATATTGAACATTCTATACACTTTAATACAAACAGTGAACAATCAGGGTGGTTTAGTTCCTAGATCAGGCAGTCTTGCTGCCACTCTACTCTCCAACGCCGCATGTCCAGCTTCTCATTTGTCTCAGCGGCAAAATGATCCCCTAAATAGAGTGACTGCAAAAGGGAACAAAATTGAATGCAAGAGCATCAATGTATCTAACACCAAGTAAAAAAAAATCAAAATTGATATGTACATATTTACTAATTAATTGTTTGTCACAATGAGTGGTGCCTAATGAATTGAACATGCACATCTGTTTCTGTATGAAATCAAAATATATTAGGAACTAGTGATCGTTGTTTAATACGGTGCAGAGTAATCACTTCAAGTATCTCATCCGGGCTCTTGGCAAATGCTCCAGTAAGCCTGCAGCTGTGGCGTGTATTTTCTTTGCCTTATAATAGTAGCACGATAGGGAAATATAACCAAAATCATGAATCTTTTGCTTTCTAGATATTTTGTATGTACTAGACTGTGCTATCAGAAGGGATGCATATGCATCAATAACCTACATAGACAAGAATTAGCTATCCACGATTTGATACTTACAAAATGCAGCAAGACTAAAATGATACCTACCACATCGCTTACTAGTTCATTGAACAACACCTGGCAAATTGACACTTTCTATAATTTCCATGGATATGATTCATTAAAAAACCATAAGTCCCATGACAAGAAGGTTTCAATATCTTCATTCATTGCCAGTGTTAATAGGTCACGTCCAGCATAATCTTTCCTATGTTTGTACTGAAGACACAAAAATCATGTGTGAACATAACTAACTGCCTAAAATAACAAATAGAAACGTGGTTAATCTTGAGAGTTACCTTATCTTCGTAGATAGGATCAGGTGCATTCTCGTCCATGACCACTGACACAACTACTTTGGCCTTTTTCCTTCCTTGTGTATATGGGCTTGATAGTGCCCTTGAAAGTTTCCTAGATCTCTTTCCTTTTATTTAGCTCATGCCTTGCACTTGGCTCTTGCCTTGCACTTGGCTAGTGGAAAAAAAATGTGTGACCCTGATGTAGTAGGAACGTCGCCCCAGCTTCCTGAATCCTCTTCCCAATTAGCTGATTCATCACCTCCTCCTCCTGCCCCTCCTCACCATCTTTCCCCTGTGATTTAAGCTTATTGTTCTCTTCGACTAATTCCATAATTCTTTTATTCAATTCTTCATGCTGCATTACTGCAGCCTCTTTCAAACTACTGATTTCTTCAAGTAGTTGGTTTATTCGTCTTTCATGGTTAGCTTTTGTCAGCTGACTGGGTAGGTCTGATGACTCCTTCAGACCCTTATTCTTTGTCGAAAGACTTTGCAACTTTGTAGCAAACTCATAACTCTGCAATTCTGCAGCCTCTTTCAGATTATTATTCTCGGCAATCTGTTTAGCAATACGTGCTTCCGACTTATTCACCTAACAATGTCACAGATGAACTTATTATATTATTGTTACAAATAAAGTTATTAAATAGACAAACTTACCAACTCCTTCAGGTCATGGTTTTCTTGAAGCAGCTCATACACCCGGGCCTTCAGGGTATTAGTCTCCTAAATAATCTCCTCTGTATGTGTAGAAAGATTATTTACCTACCAAAATATATATCATTTAGACTCTTCAACATATAAGATAGTCAGGTAACCATAAAATATAACATGACAAAGGAGGACTTACATTTACATGCGAATGCAACTCTACTTTTAGTAACTCATTCTCTTTAAGAAGCTCATCAATTCTGGCTTCCATCTTATTTATCTAACAAACAAGTCCATTAAGCACTTTTAGTTGCATACATTACTATAAGAGCCTGAATAGGAAATTAACATGTCAATAACTTACTGTGTCTCTATACAATGTCACGGTTGCTTCCAGCTCTTCAGCATGTTATTCTGCCTCTTCAGCATGAGACGGTGCTAAATGATAAATAACCATCTCATGTGCATCGGGAACCAAGTCAAAAATGATCTGGGCATATTAACATCATGATAAGCCAACGAAGTAACAAACCATTATCTCATACAAGTAGCAAACATACTATATCAACTATCATTTGCTGAGTAAGTTTTGATAAGTTAGCCTTCGGCCCATTTTCACTTTGGACCATCGGAATAGGCGAGGGTATATACCCTCAAATCCATCTTCCCTATACTAATTGTACAACGTACAATGCTCATACAACCAAACCTGCAAGAGGGACATTATGTTAAATGTAATTATAAATTTCAAATTACCATAAATGAATAATATGTTCAATTGAAGAAAACTTACACAGAGCACAATGGCACATCCAGAGAATCCACTAGGCTTTGTCTTGTTTGTACACCTTGTCAATTCGTCGGTTATATAACGATATATTGCTTCAGCCCAATCATACTGTGCGACCTTGGATAGGTCTTCCACAACATCTACTAAAAAGCCATCTAAGCTATAACTTATCCTACTAAATAAAAATGTGTAGCATATATACAGCAGTGCCAGAACCCTAGCTCTATCTTCAAGATAACCTTTATTTAGTTCATCCTCCTCCTCAAAGGCCCTTTGTAGCTTATTTTCCAATAGCAAACATGCTATTCTCTTCCCTTTAAATTCCTCATTGTAGAAGGGGAACTCACTGAACCCTTCAAAGTCTACAAATTCCCCTCTTCTTGGCAGTCCTAGGATGACCGCAACATCCTTTACTGTGAATTCCACAAAATTACCATTCAAAGTAAATCCCTTCCTTTCCTTGTCCCAGATGGATACCAAATACTGTACTGCAACAGAATCCATCTGAATTGCTGCCCTTGAACCAAATGGCCAAAGGGAGTTGTAGACAGTAATTCCTTAATCCTTGGCCATTGTGGTAATCCGGATAAAGATGTATTCATTTGGTGCGTTGAGCACCTACTCATGCGCGGTCGAGGTACTTCCTTCTTCTTTGGGGAATTAGCTGGCTTTCTAACACATGTCTTGTATTTAACCCTACTCCTAGTTGTGTCAGCACGTGTGTCAGATCTTGTGCTACCACTACCATCACTTAAACTACCATTGGAACTCTCACTTTGGGAGCTCATATTGTTGAAAATATCTAGAAACTATAAAAAAACAAACTGTATTATGTTATGTATTATGTAGAAACAGGGCTAAATTGCTGGTATCCACGATGATAGACATCATGTCCACGATGTGGATACCAAGGGGGAATCTTAATTTCATCAGAAACAGAGCTAAATTGCTGGTATCCATGATAATGGACATCCTGTTCGTGATGTCGATACCAAGGGGGAACCATAATTTTATCAAAAATAGGGCTAAATTGCTAGTATCCACGATGATGGACACTCTGTCCATAATGTGGATACCAAGGCTGAACCCTAATTTCATCAGAATTAGGGTTAAATTGCTGGTATCCACGATGATGGATACCCTGTCCACGATGTGGATACCAAGGCTGAACCATAATTTCATCAGAATTAGGGTTAAATTACTAGTATCCACGATGATGGACACCCTGTCCACGATGTGGATACCAAGGCTGAACCCTAATTTTATCAGAATTAGGGTTAAATTGCTGGTATCCACAATGATGGACACCCTGTCCACGATGTGGATACCAAGGGGGAACCCTAATTTCATCAGAAACATGACTAAATTACTGGTATCCATGATAATGGACACCTGTCCATGATATGGATACCAAGGTTGAACCCTAATTTCATTAGAATTAGGGTTAAATAACTGGTATCCACGATGATGGACACCCTGTCCATGATGTGGATACCAAGGCTGAACCCTAATTTTATCAGAATTAGGATTAAATTGCTAGTATCCACGATGATGGACATCCTGTCCACGATGTGGATACCAAGGCTAAACCCTAATTTCATTAGAATTAGGGTTAAATTGCTAGTATCCATGATGATGGACACCCTGTCCATGATGTGCATACCAAGGAGGAACCTTAATTTTTTCAGAAACAGAGCTAAATTGCTGGTATCCACGATGTGGATACTAAGACTGAACCCTAATTTCATCAGAATTAGGGTTTAATTGCTGGTATCCACAATGATGGACACCCTATCCACGATGTGGATACCAAGGCTGAACCCTAATTTTATTAGAATTAGGGTTAAATTTCAGTCTAATTTCATCAGAATTAGGGTTAAATTGCCTGCATCCACGATGATAGACACCCTGTCCATGATGTAGATACCAAGGCTAAACCCTAATTTCATCAGAATTAGGGTTAAATTGCAAGTATCCACGATGATGGACACTCTATTTACAATATGGATACCAAGGAGGAACCCTAATTTCATCAGAAACAGAGCTAAATTGCTAGTATCCATGATGATGGATACCCTGTCCACGATGTGGATACCAATGCTGAACCCTAATTTCATCAGAATTAGGGTTAAATTGCTGGTATCCACGATGATGGACACCTTGTCCACGATGTGGATACCAAGGCTGAACCCTAATTTTCATCAGAATTAGGGTTAAATTGCTGGTATCCACACCAAGGCTGAACCCTAATTTTATCAGAATTAGGGTTACATTGCTGGTATCCACGATAATGGATGCCCTATCCATGATGCGGATACCAAGGTGGAACCCTAATTTCATCAGAATTCAGATTAAATTACTAGTATCCACGATGATAGAAACCCTATCCACAACGGGGGATACTAAGCTTAACAGTGTGTATCCATGATAGTTTATTTTAAATCCATGATAATTTGAATTTACATCCACGATAATTTTAAATGACTTTACTTACGAAGAAATTTACAGAGAATGTTATGAACTGAGCCTGACTGCCTGAGTGACCTTGTCCTTCTCAGCTTACTGCTATTTACTTGTGCAGGACCTCGTTAGAGAGGAAAATGCTTGACTCATTAATAACTAAAACCATTAAGCAGTAAATACCAAATATACAGAAATATTAAATAAAAATTACATCTCACCTGAATTGACAGGATGGACAGAGCAATTTAGGGTTACAATTGGCTGAGGGAGACGACATCGAAACCCTAAACAAATAGGAGCCAAGGTTTTAGGCAGGCAAGTGGGCTAAAGAGGGAGAAGGAGAGGATCAAGGACAGATTTTGGCTTGGGTTAGGGATTCAGATGAGAACAAGGATTTCGCCGGGATGGAGAAGGTGCAATCTGGAGAAGTGTGCCCTCGTGGTATCTACGCACAAGGGAGAAGGCTAGGTTCAGGGCATTGGGCGAGAGGTCGGCTAGGGTTCTCGACGTTGACGAGAAATTTTGGAAAATTTTTTCGCGAGGAGGGGCGGGAGAGAGATCAAATCACGTCGATAGTGGTGTGGGAGAGAGAGAGAAAGCGCGTGGGGGGGGGGGGGGGGTAAATGGTTAATGCACTCGGAAAAGTAACCCTGGTTAGCTGTAGCGCCGGGTAACGGGACGTTAATGGGAGCGGGGAGGCATTGAGATTTGCGTGATCTGACACGCTTTAAGATTCATTTCTCGAATTATAGGAGGCTGTGCTCAGGAATCTTGAGCAGTCCCCTTGCTGAGGAAATTTTTTCCAATTGTACTGTGACTTAGGTCTATTTGGCTCTGCCTCCAATTTAATTTTTTTCATAAACTTTTTAACTTTTTTGCCTCGACACTTGTGTCAAAATGCACCAAACAAGACCTAGACATTTGTTGTTAAAGGTGTTTGATAGTGCAACTACATTATTACTATTGATGTCTAATATTATTTTAATAACAGGATGTAGTACCTCTGTGAGCTGAATGACAAGCAGCTGGAGATGCCAAATAGTAATGCTGGTCAGATGGCGATCACTTGAGCAATGGATGCAGGAGGAGTGGAGATCGTGGTAGCATACGTGAGCATGAATAGGAAAGGCCATTCACTTAGGTGTTGGCTTCAAACACATGGATCTACTACTAACAATAATAAATGATTTTCATGCAACAAGATCTTGTATTTGTATATTCACAATATCCGAAGCATGTTTGTTGTCTCAAGAAATCTCTATATGGATTTCAATAAGCTCCTTGTGATGGTTCCATCAATTTTAGTGTTGGCTTCAACACATGGATTCACGGGATCTCAGACATAACATATTTAGCATTTTTTTTTTATTGATGCACTCTTTCATCCAAGCTATAAATTCTTATATATTGATGATATTCTTGTAATTGGTAATAGCTCTATCCACATTGATGAATTATTAATTGTACTTGAAAATGAATTTGCTATTTGTGATCTTAGTGATGCACACTTTTTCCTTGGTATTGAAATGGTCAAACATCAAGATGATTATTATCTTAGTCAAAGCAAATATAATATGGAACTACACTAATGTACCAACATAGATGGCACAAGGCCTATTTCAACACCAATAGCCACTAAAGTCGCAATGAGAACATCTGCCATTATAGAAGATGTCATATTATATATAAGCACTATTGGAGTCTAACGATATGTTACCATTACTTGACCAGACATTACATATGTTGTCAATTATGCATACTAATATATGTTGTAGGGTCAAAATTAGTTAAATTTCAATTGGTATTAAAATGTAGTGCGACTATTTTAAATTTACCATATGAATTATAAGACTTTTTATTTTAGTAGATTCTAGCTTCCAATGAATGCAAGCATTTATTGTTAATTACCCTTACATAGCTTAAAGTACCTTTGATTAAGAGATATATAAATATAATAAAGTGAATAAAATAGTTGAAAGAATAAGATAATTCATAACTTCGTGTCATGACATGGTTTACAATTGAAAGTAGTTCAGTGGATCGACATCTGTCTGAATTTGACTGACATCCAACCTTTTGAATACTTGTGAATATTTGGCCTTGATGAATATCCTACCTTTTGGGGGGCTTGTGGATATATGATTTTGATAAATATCCGGCCTTTTGACAGTTTGTGGATATTTGACATTGATAAACATTCGGCGTGAGCCATGGAGAGAAATCTGAATTGTGTTGTAACAAGTTAAGGAACTATGCCCCGATACTTAGTATCGACATACACACTTCCCAAATAATGCTATTAATAGTACACTCTAGATATTTAATGTCAATGACTCTGTTCGAATTGAGCGAACGAGCCATTGGGCCAAAAGTTCAAAGTTGAGTTATCAGGCCCTTGGGTCAAGTGTTCAAAGTTTGGGTGAATGGCCTAGTGAGCCAAGCATTCAAAACATGAGTGAACAGGCCATTGGGCCAGACATTCAAATTTTAGTGGACGGGCTGTTGGACAAACGTTCGAATTTGAGCGAACAGGATGTTGGCCCAAGCATTCGAAGTTTGATGAATGGGCCTTGGGCCAAGCGTTTGAATTTAAGTGAACATGTCATTGGGTCAAACGTTCAAAATTTATGTGAATGGACTGTCGGGCCAAGCATTCAAAATTTAGTGAATGGGCCAGGCCGTTGGGCCAAATGTTCAGATTTTGGTGAATGGGCTGTTAGACAAAACGTTCGTATCTCAGTGAACGGGCCATTGGGCAAAGCGTTTGAATTTAAGTGAATGATCCTGTAACATCCCTCACGATCACACCCCACACGCATACAAGTAAAAATACGGGGTTTTAAAAATTTTTACTCTTCCATTAAAACATAAGAAGAAAGCGGCATCGAAGGACATTACTACGGAACTGAAAACCGCACAGAACTGAGTAGGATCGATTACTAGGAAATAGAAATCCGGAAATCCAAAAAAAATCCGGCAGTAAGTATACTAAATTACTGCTGCACAGACCCACATATCCTGAAACAAAACAAATGTCCACACTACACATATGTGGAGAACACAAATTTCAGAAATATTGCAGAAACTGATTATTCAGATACCAAATACAACAATAACTCGGTTACACATCTCAAGGTATTTCGAATACAGTAACTCGGTTACACATTTCAGAATAAGAACAGTTTCAATTCTCATGACTCCAAAACTCGTATCCAACAATAAAACGAGACAACTATAATATAATATCCTGAAAACAGGCATAAGCCCTCAGGAGATAAAACGTGTCATATAAGTAAGTTAGGCACGCAGGCCTGATAAATCTTTAGAAGACAACTCTTAGAAATTATATAAAACATTAGCATCATAACAAATTAAGTAGCTGTAGCAATCACTGTCCTGATGTCTCACCTGAAAATATTTAAACAACGGGGGTGAGCTAAAAAGCTCAGTGAGTAAAAGACACTAAAAGCCATCCATAGTATACATAAAAAATATCATGCTTGCAGATAAGACACTTAACATGCACACTCATATCAGAAACAAAACATAATCAAATACAGACACTTATAACAATAGGCATCAAACATGAAGTAGGATATAAGTATACCAACCCATTCCAACTAATCACACCGCCCAACACATCTATACTACAGATCGAAACAGAACTACAGAAATCAGAGCTGACAGACAGAAAATCAGAATTTTCAGAATCCAAACAGATAGTCTACATCGGAAACAGAAAGGCCACAGAAGGCCTGAAGACCACAGAAGGTCTGACCCCACCTCTGCCGAGGACGAGATATGCATGCATATCAGAAACAGAATGGTAGAGGAGGTATCAGTGGGTGGCCCCCGTCTTGTCAGGACGTGGCACTCTGGCCTCCAATACCCAGAACAGAACAGAAATAGTGGAGGGAGAACGGAAGGTGAGACCAGCTCACATCTACCCTTCACTAGTGTCTCATGGGTCGTAGTAGACTATCAGCACTATTACAGCGCCACAGAAGGAGGGTAAGGGCACGGAAGAGTGCTACACTAGGGCATAATTTTTACAGAACAGGTCATGCTGAAACGGAGGAGTAGGACTAACCACTACCCAATTCTCACATCATGCCCAAAGTGTCTCACAAACCAGAAAATGACACACCCCAATATCCAGTCCTTAACAAAATTACACTTTGCAGAAAATCAAAGCTGAACATTCTTCATAATTTTTACCATCAACCAGAAGTAATATATGAGTGAATTCCTTAGATTTCATACAACTATCCTTAATTCAGGTCAAACCATTCTATGTTCTCACAAGGTCATAACACATTCAAAGTTTCAGAAAATTCACAACATATATATACAGAACAGTAATTATTCGCGTAACAAACAATTAAACAAGCCTAGAAATTATAGGGAAATATATATAGATACTCATTGCACTATTCTTCCCTAAAATTTCTAAAAACCGTGAGCCATAAAAATCACTGCAAGGGGCGAAATTTTCAGAATCCTTGCAGAACATACAAATTTCATGAAAATAATTTCAGTCCCCCACTACAGATAATTTTAATTGCACGTTTGTGAAGGAAAATGACAAAAGCCCCAAAATTGGCCCGAACCATGATTTTCGAAAATTCCTAAGTTCTTAGTTAAATCCCCAAATTTTGTTTTCTCTAAAATTTCTCATCAAGCAAATAGATTTTAGAAGAACTACAGACCACAATTTAAGAGATTAAACCATACAGGATAAATTTTCTGTCAAAGGAATATTCGTCCGGCACAGGTAAATTTCGAATTTCACATATGCACAAATTTACTTGTAGATTTTTGGTTCATACGGATAATCGTTGCAAATAACGACTTTTAATCGACTGATAATCTACAATTTAGCGGATTAGACTCCTTAGGATCGAATTACTCACCAGAAAAATCGTCCACAGAGAAAAACGCCAAGACAGAGGATCAAGGATCACCAGGAAATTCGTCCACCACCAGTCTGCCACCACCAGCGTCAGGAATTTCAGGAGGCGCCAAGCACAGTGAGGGGCGACAACCAAAGGCGGCTAGGGCAAGAAAACCAACAAAAGTCGTGAGGGAGAGGAGCCCTCACACAATTCCTCTTTTTCTCCCACCCCAAACAGATCCAAGATCCAATAAACCCAGTTAACTTAAGTGAAAAATCGGTTTTATGGGCTTACCTGGGCTTAACCACCCTGCGCCACTCCAATAACATCAGAAATATGCGCCACCATGGTGGAAGGAATTCCAGGAGCAAAGAATCAAGGTTGAGGGTTCAAATCCCCAACCAAAATAATTATTTTTGCCCTGTAGGAAAAATTCCTACACTTAGGCAAAAATCCCAAAATTTTAACAGATAAAAATACAGAAACAGAATCTAACCTTAAATCATAATTCAGAAAAATCGAGGGCGTTACATCCTCCCCCCCTTATAGAGCTTTAGTCCTCTAAAGCTGACCAAGCCCGTCACTGAACAGGTGAGGATGCTCCTTTCTCATATCTGCTTCAACCTCCCAAGAGGCTTCTTCAACAGACTGATTTCCCCAGATGACTTTCACAAGTGGAATAACCTTATTTCTCAGCACTTTCTCTTTTCTATCTTCAATTCTGAGAGGTTTCACCACAAAAGTCATGTTCTCTTCAAGCTGAAGAGGTTCCAACTCTAGAACATGAGAAGGATCAGAACAATATTTTCTGAGTGCAGAAACATGGAACACATTATGGAGGTGTTCCAGTGATGGGGGCAGAGCAAGTCGGTATGCCACAGGTCCAACCCTCTCAATGATATCAAAGGGACCAATGTACCTGGGACTCAATTTTCCCCTCTTCCCAAATCTCATCACCCCTTTCATAGGTGAGACTTTTAGGAAAACATGCTCTCCCACCAAAAACTCAAGAGGACGCCGCCTCACATCAGTATAACTCTTCTGTCTATCCTGAGCAATCTTCATCTTTCTCTGAATTTCTCTGATCTTCTCAGTGGCTTCCTGAACAGCATCAGACCTTAGCACTGTTCTGTCCCCAGTTTCCTCCCAGCATATAGGTGTTCTGCATTTCCTCCCATATAGGGCCTCATACGGAGCCATCTGTATGCTAGAGTGAAAGCTATTGTTGTAGGTGAACTCTATCAGTGATAAGTCCAGATCCCACTCAACAGACCAGTCAACCACATAAGATCTCAGAAGATCCTCAAGTGTCTGAATAGTTCTCTCTGTCTGACCATCAGATTGAGGATGATATGCAGTGCTGAAACTCAGATTAGTTCCCAAATCTTCCTGTAATTTCTTCCAAAACCTGGACAGAAATCGAGGATCACGGTCAGAGACAATGTCCAAGGGAACTCCATGCAATCTGACAATCTCATCGATGTACAGTTTTGCTAACCGATCTAAACTGTAAGTCATTTTGATCGGTAAGAAGTGAGCTGACTTCGTGAGTCTGTCCACAATCACCCATACGGCATCATGATTCCTTCTGGTATTGGGCAGTCCACACACAAAGTCCATACTGTTATGCTCCCACTTCCACTGAGGAATAGGGAGAGACTGCATCAAACCGCCCGGGCTCTGATGCTCAGCCTTCACGGTTTGGCAAGTCAAACATCTGGACACAAACAAATGCACATCCTTCTTCATACCATGCCACCAGAAAGTCTTTTTCAGATCCTGATACATCTTGGTACTACCAGGATGAACGGTATACTTAGTGCAATGGCTTTCCTTAAGAATTTCATTTCTCAACTCAGGGTCCTCAGGGACACAGACCCTTCCACGGAATCTGAGAAGACCATCATCCGACATACTGAAATTCTCAACACAGCCTTGCTCCGACCTCTCTTTCCACCGTAGAATATCCGGATTTGACTGCTGCCCTGATCTCAGTCTCTGCAGTAAGTCTGACTGAACCCTGAGAGAAGCTAGAAGACCGCCTCTCTCACCCGGAGTCACACTCAGATGTAAGTCACTGAACTCCTGCAATAGTCGCCACTCCTGGACTCGCAGTGCAGCTATCTGAGTCACAGGATACCGACTAAGAGCATCAGCCACCACATTGGCTTTACCAGACTGATATTGGATGGTGAAGTCATAATCCTTTATCCATTCAAGCCATCGCCTCTGTCTCATATTCAGCTCTTTCTGAGTGAAGATATACTTCAAGCTCTGGTTATCTGTAAACAATTCAAATGTCTGTCCAAACAGATAGTGCCTCCAGATCTTCAAGGCAAAAACTACAGCTGCCAACTCCAGATCATGAGTGGGGTAGTTTACCTCATAGTCTTTGAGTTGCCTTGAAGCATAAGCAACTACCTTTCCTTGCTACATCAGTACAGCACCCAGACCCTTACCAGAGGCATCAGTGTACACAGTGAACTTTTCTCCATCACAGGGAACGATGAGGATAGGAGCACTGGTCAGTCTCCTTTTCAGTTCCTGAAAACTAGACTCACAATTATCAGACCACTCAAACTTTAAATTCTTTCTAGTTAGCTTAGTCAGAGGACCAGCCAGCTTGGAAAAACCCTCCACAAAGCGGCGGTAGTATCCAGCTAAGCCCAGAAAACTTCTGACCTCAGTCGCTGTAGTTGGTCTTCCCCAGTGAAGAATGGCCTCCACCTTCACTGGATCCACAGACACACCCTGGCCAGAAATCATGTGCCCCAGAAAGCCAATCTGATATAGCCAGAACTCACATTTGCTAGCCTTAGCATACAGCTGCTTCAGCCGCAGGATCTCCAGCACCTTGCGCAAATCCTGAGAGTGATCTTGCGCATTCTTGGAGTAGATCAGAATATCATCAATGAAGACGACCACACATTTGTCCAGGAGCTCATGAAATACCCTGTTCATCAGATCCATAAACACCGCAGGGGCATTTGTCAGTCCAAAGGGCATAACAAGAAACTCATAGTGCCCATACCTGGTCCTGAATGCAGTTTTAGGTACATCCTCCTCCTGAACTCTCAGCTGATAATAGCCAGACCTCAGGTCAATTTTAGAGAATACAGTAGCACCCTGCAACTGATCAAAGAGATCATCAATACGGGGTAATGGGTACTTATTCTTAACGGTCACTTGGTTGAGTTGACGGTAATCGATGCACATGCGCAAAGTACCATCCTTCTTCTTCACAAATAACACAGGTGCTCCCCATGGAGAAACACTGGGTCGAATATACCCCTTCTCTAATAGTTCTTCCAGTTGCTTCTTCAGCTCTGTCAGTTCTGAAGTTGCCATCCTGTAAGGAGCTTTAGATACCGGTGCCGTGCCTGGCAACAACTCGATACCAAACTCAACTTCTCTGCTGGGTGGTAACCCAGATAAATCATCAGAGAAGACGTCAGTAAACTCTCTTACCACAGGAATTCTAGCCAGATCCAAATCAGGCTCAGTCTGCACCTTGACATGCGCCAGATACCCCTTGCAGCCCTGGGCTAAAAGCTTCCTGGCCTGCAGATGAGATATCACCAAAGGCTCCTGTTCTGAAATCCGGCCTTGGATAACCAGTTGCTGTCCATCACTTAGATGTAGAGTAATTAACTTTTCAAAACAATCTAAAGTAGCATGATAGGCAGACAGCCAATCCATGCCCAGAATGATGTCATAGTCTTTCATAGGAAGACTAATCAAATTAATAGGTAAATCATATCCTTCAACCTTAATCAAACAGTCAGGATATATTATATCTGTAGATACGGCCTCACCCATAGGTGTATGAACAGAAATACAGAAATCAAGTATCCTAGGCAACACAGGCAGACATAGTGCAAAACATGTAGACACAAAGGATAAATTGGCACCAGGATCAAAAAGAATGCGTGCCAAATTACTAAACACATAAAGTGTACCTTCCACCACGGACTTCGAAGCCGAAGCATCCCTCTCCGCGATGGCATACACGCGAGTCTGCACAGTAGGCTTCTCACCCTGTCCTCTAGCATCCGGCATAGGACAGTCCTTAATCATATGCCCCACCTTACCACATCTGAAGCAAGCGCCAGTCTTCCTGTAGCACTCATTATCCTGATGTTTAGTGCTCCCACAGTGGAGACACTTCTTGCCATTCTGAGAAACTGTGCTGGCTGGCTTCTGATAAGGTTTGTATCTGCCCTTATTGTCTTTCTTCTCTTTCTTGAAATTCTTCTTATCCTTACCACCCAGAGTGGGTGCGTAAGTCACAGAAGTAGGGGCGGATGCAGTGACTGAAATAGTATCAACAGCCATCTCAGCAATGCACCTCTCAGCAGTGCGAGCCCTGTCTACCACTTCAGCATAAGACTCCAAGTGTAGCATAGCTACCCTTGTCCTGATGTCTTTCTTCAAACCCCGCTGAAACTTCTTGGCTCTTCTTTCCTTGGTGTTGACTAAGTGAGGAGCATACCCCGACAACCGAGCGAATGTGGCCTCATACTGATCCACCGTCAGGTCGCCCTGCTCAAGATGAATAAACTCCACTTCGCGCTCCTCAGATAAGCTAGAGGGGAAAAACTTGGCATTGAACTTCATCATGAAGTACTGCCAATCAACAACTCTGGATTCAGTTGCCGCCAGTCTGACGACTCCCTTCCACCAGTCTTCGGCATCTCCACGCAACATGAAGACAGATAAACATAGCTTGTCTGCATCATCATAGCGCAAAACCTGAAAAATCTTTTCCAGTGCCAAAAGCCAATCCTCAGCCGCTCTGGGCCCCGGACTACCATAAAATGTAGTCGGGTTCAGGTGCTGAAACTCTCGAACCAACCGAGCATATCGTTGATGTGCGCCATCACCCAGAGGAGAACCAGCGCCACCCACACAGTGTCCAGCCGGTTGTGACTGTGACTGAGGCTGTGTCTGCGACAGCCGCTGCAATAACTGTTGCTGAACCTCCATGTGCTGCGCCTGCTGTTGCTGCATCATCTGAGTTTGCTGCTGGATGAATGCGTTCTGTTGTTGCATCATAGCAGTCATAGCCTCCATGGCCTGCCTCAGATCAGACTGTTGATCACTGTTGCTACTGCTAGATCTTGGTCACACCATTTTTTTACCTGCATCACATAACACGGTAGAATAACAACCAATATTCAATCACGAATCAGATCCTATCTTGGTTTCTAGCAATACACAAACAGAGTTTTCCTTTCCCGGAGTTTCTAATTGCTAGTAATATCCCTCTGATACCATCTGTAACATCCCTCACGATCACACCCCACACGCATACAAGTAAAAATACGGGGTTTTAAAAATTTTTACTCTTCCATTAAAACATAAGAAGAAACGGCATCGAAGGACATTACTACGGAACTGAAAACCGCACAGAACTGAGTAGGATCGATTACTAGGAAATAGAAATCCGGAAATCCAAAAAAAATCCGGTAGCAAGTATACTAAATTACTGCTGCACAGACCCACATATCCTGGAACAAAACAAATGTCCACACTACACATATGTGGAGAACACAAATTTCAGAAATATTGCAGAAACTGATTATTCAGATACCAAATACAACAATAACTCGGTTACACATCTCAAGGTATTTCGAATACAGTAACTCGGTTACACATTTCAGAATAAGAACAGTTTCAATTCTCATGACTCCAAAACTCGTATCCAACAATAAAACGAGACAACTATAATATAATATCCTGAAAACAGGCATAAGCCCTCAGGAGATAAAACGTGTCATATAAGTAAGTTAGGCACGCAGGCCTGATAAATCTTTAAAAGACAACTCTTAGAAATTATATAAAACATTAGCATCATAACAAATTAAGTAGCTGTAGCAATCACTGTCCTGATGTCTCACCTGAAAATATTTAAACAACGGGTGTGAGCTAAAAAGCTCAGTGAGTAAAAGACACTAAAAGCCATCCATAGTATACATAAAAAATATCATGCTTGCAGATAAGACACTTAACATGCACACTCATATCAGAAACAAAACATAATCAAATACAGACACTTATAACAATAGGCATCAAACATGAAGTAGGATATAAGTATACCAACCCATTCCAACTAATCACACCGCCCAACACATCTATACTACAGACCGAAACAGAACTACAGAAATCAGAGCTGACAGACAGAAAATCAGAATTTTCAGAATCCAAACAGATAGTCTACATCGGAAACAGAAAGGCCACAGAAGGCCTGAAGACCACAGAAGGTCTGATGACCACAGAAGGTCTGACCCCACCTCTGCCGAGGACGAGACATGCATGCATATCAGAAACAGAATGGTAGAGGAGGTATCAGTGGGTGGCCCCCGTCTTGTCAGGACGTGGCACTCTGGCCTCCAATACCCAGAACAGAACAGAAATAGTGGAGGGAGAACGGAAGGTGAGACCAGCTCACATCTACCCTTCACTAGTGTCTCATGGGTCGTAGTAGACTATCAGCACTATTACAGCGCCACAGAAGGAGGGTAAGGACACGGAAGAGTGCTACACTAGGGCATAATTTATACAGAACAGGTCATGCTGAAACGGAGGAGTAGGACTAACCACTACCCAATTCTCACATCATGCCCAAAGTGTCTCACAAACCAGAAAATGACACACCCCAATATCCAGTCCTTAACAAAACTACACTTTGCAGAAAATCAAAGCTGAACATTCTTCATAATTTTTACCATCAACCAGAAGTAATATATGAGTGAATTCCTTAGATTTCATACAACTATCCTTAATTCAGGTCAAACCATTCTATGTTCTCACAAGGTCATAACACATTCAAAGTTTCAGAAAATTCACAACATATATATACAGAACAGTAATTATTCGCGTAACAAACAATTAAACAAGCCTAGAAATTATAGGGAAATATATATAGATACTCATTGCACTATTCTTCCCTAAAATTTCTAAAAACCGTGAGCCATAAAAATCACTGCAAGGGGTGAAATTTTCAGAATCCTTGCAGAACATACAAATTTCATGAAAATAATTTCAGTCCCCCACTACAGATAATTTTAATTGCACGTTTGTGAAGGAAAATGACAAAAGCCCCAAAATTGGCCCGAATCATGATTTTCGAAAATTCCTAAGTTCTTAGTTAAATCCCCAAATTTTGTTTTCTCTAAAATTTCTCATCAAGCAAATAGATTTTAGAAGAACTACAGACCACAATTTAAGAGATTAAACCATACAGGATAAATTTTCTGTCAAAGGAATATTCGTCCGGCGCAGGTAAATTTCGAATTTCACATATGCACAAATTTACTTGTAGATTTTTGGTTCATACGGATAATCGTTGCAAATAACGACTTTTAATCGACTGATAATCTACAATTTAGCGGATTAGACTCCTTAGGATCGAATTACTCACCAGAAAAATCGTCCACAGAGAAAAACGCCAAGACAGAGGATCAAGGATCACCAGGAAATTCGTCCACCACCAGTCTGCCACCACCAGCGTCAGGAATTTCAGGAGGCGCCAAGCACAGTGAGGGGCGACAACCAAAGGCGGCTAGGGCAAGAAAACCAACAAAAGTCGTGAGGGAGAGGAGCCCTCACGCAATTCCTCTTTTTCTCCCACCCCAAACAGATCCAAGATCCAATAACCCAGTTAACTTAAGTGAAAAATCGGTTTTATGGGCTTACCTGGGCTTAACCACCCTGCGCCACTCCAATAACATCAGAAATATGCGCCACCATGGTGGAAGGAATTCCAGGAGCAAAGAATCAAGGTTGAGGGTTCAAATCCCCAACCAAAATAATTATTTTTGCCCTGTAGGAAAAATTCCTACACTTAGGCAAAAATCCCAAAATTTTAACAGATAAAAATACAGAAACAGAATCTAACATTAAATCATAATTCAGAAAAATCGAGGGCGTTACAGATCCATTGGGCCAAACGTTCAAAATTTGGTGAATAGGCCGTTAGGCCAAATGTTCAAATTTGGGTGAACGGGCCATTGGGCCAAATGTTTGGATTTAGTGAATAGACCATTGGGTCAAATGTTCGAATTTGAGTGAACGAGCTGTTGGGCTAAGCGTTCAAATTTGAGTGAACGAGCTGTTGGGTCAAGTGTTCAATGTTTGCTGAATGGGTCGTTGGGCCAAACATTCAAAATTTTGGTGAACAGGCCATTGTGCCAAATATTCAAGTTTGGGTGAACGGGCGATTGGGCCAAACGTTCGAATTAAGTGAATGAGCCATTGGGCCAAATGTCTGAATTCCAGTGAACGGGGCATTGGGCCAAACGTTCAAATTTGAGCGACCAAGCTGTTGGGCCAAATGTTCATAATTTGAGTGAACGGGCCTTTAGGTGCGTTCGAAATTTGGGGAACAAGTCGTTGGGCTAAGTTCAAAAATTTAGTGAATAGACCATTGGGCCAAACATTCAAAATTTGAGTGAATAGGCCGTTGAGGCAAGCATTTGAAATGTTTGAGGATTCACACTTGACTTAGTATGTATCAATATTATGAAAACTAATTCAGCCATTGAAATTTTGATTTGTAGGTTTGCTTTAATCCGGACCTCCAATCAATAATTTGACATGGGATTTGGAAAGATCTGACTCGATTCAGGAAGGATTGATATTTGAATTATTTTGAAAGTCATTCGATTGGCTCAGATTTGTGTAAATGAACATCAGTCATTAAAAATTTAATTTGCAGATCTACTTAGATCCAGGCGTTCGATCAAAAATCCAAGATCAGATTTGAAAAGATCTAACTTGATTTAGCAAGGATCAATATTTGGATTATATTAGAAGACATCCATCTGGCTTATATTAGTGTGAGTTAATATCGAGTTGTTGGAATTTTGATTCGCCGATCTGCTTAGATCTAGATTTCTGATAAAAAATCAGAAATCAGATTGAAAAGATAAATATTTATATATTTTAGAAGCCATATGATTGGCTTAAATTTATTGAAATTAATGTCACCCTTTAAAATATTGATTTTCCATATTTGCTTCAATCCAGGTCTATGATCAAATATCCGAGATCATACTTGAAAAGATCTAACATGATTTAGCAAGAATTGACACTTGAATCATGGTCGATAGTTGTCTGATTGACTTAGATTATGTGAATGAATATCAGCCATTGATTGCATTAAATCTAGATCATCGGATCTTTAGATTAAATCATGACCATCGATTTCATGAGAGTTAATCAGGATGATTGGTTTTTGAATAAATCTGGACCATCCGATCAAAACTGGATAGATCTCAACCGTCAGATTGGAGTGATTTCTTGGTCAAAATATATTTATTTTAGAATTGTCCTTCTATCTACCAAAATTATGTATTTATTTTGGAATTGTCAATATTCAACTAGTGATCTCCATGCATACACGATGCCGAGTTGGTAGCCTCTCCAAAGGATTGCCACTCCACAAGACTAGCAAATCCAATCCAATTTGTGGAAATCAACTACAAAGACAAAAGAACAACAATCACTCAAGATGGTGAGAAACACAAAGACATCTCCCTAATCTTGGGTCATCCTTAGGCCATCCTTATCAACATAAATAGCCACAAAAACACGAGAAACCAAGCAAAGCTCCCTTGAAAGAGAAAGCATTTCTTAAGACAAGCAATGTTATCCTAACCAATCCAATTAGGAAGGAAAATGTGTTGCTGCAATTAAAATAACTAAATTGCCTGTGATCGCAAACCAATCGAATTAGGAAGAAAAATGTGTTGCCATTTGCCGCCACATTTAAATTTATTTCTTTCCCTATAAATTCATATTATCTCCTCATCGTCAATTCGACATTGGCACACCATCAGCAGCTCACTCTCATCAATATGCTTCTCTACGTCTCCTTTCCTTACCTCCTCCTCCTTGCCGCCTTCATCCCCTTCCTATTACTCTTTCGCAAGAGAAACCCCAGGAGGCAACCTACTAGCCTACCCGGTCCGCGGTGCCTCCCCGTCATCGGCAACCTCCATCAGCTTGGCTCGCTCCCCCACCACTCCCTTCGCTCTTTTGCCCGCAAGCACGGCTCCGTCATCCTCTTTCGCTTCGGCCTCGTCCCCATCGTTGTCGTCTCCTCCGCTGCCGCCGCGGAGGACGTCATGAAGACGCACGACGCGGTCTTCGCCGATCGCCCGGACTCCACCGTATACGACCGCCTGCTTTACGGCAGCCGCGACCTGGCCACAAGCAAGTACGGCGAGTACTGGCGGGACATGCGCCGAGTGTGCGTCCTCCACCTGCTTAGCGTCCGTCGGATCCGATCCTTCCGCTCAGTCCGGGAGGAGGAGGTGGCGCTCCTCGTCGACAGGATTCGGGAGGCCGCCCCCATTGGCCCGGTGAACGTCAGCGAGATGGTCATAACCCTCACAAACGGCTTTGTCTGCAGAGTCGCCTTCGGCAGGAAACTGCATTTGGAAGAGGTGAAGGCCGGAGGCAGCGCCAGCATGCGGGCGCTGTTCGCGGAGTTCACATCGGCGATGGGGGAGTTCCCATTGCGGGATTTCGTGCCGTGGTTGGGTTGGATCGATTGGGTGAGTGGATTGGACGCGAGGTTGAATAAGACTGCGAAAAAGTTCGATGCTATTATGGAGAAAGTGGTGGAGGAGCATGAGAGGAGGAAGATTGACAGAGGCGATGCCGCCAGCAAGAACGACGGCGCCGCCATGGATTTCGTGGACATTTTGCGCTCCTTGGAAGCCATTGAAGGCACTGCACTTAGCAGGGATAGCATCAAGGCTATAATTTTGGTACCTTGTTTTCCTTGATAATTAATTTACATGTTTTTTTTATATATGTCGTTTGTGTTATCATAATTCCTTAATCCAAATGTTCTTGGCAGGATGTGTTTGCTGCGGGGAGCGATACAACATACACGCTTGTAGAGTGGGCGATGGCAGAACTGATCAAACACCCAATAAAGATGAAACGTGCGCAAGAAGAGGTGAAAAAAAGAATTGGATCGAGAGAAGAGTTTGGAGAGGATGCAATTGAGGGGATGGAGTACCTGAGGGCGGTCATCAAAGAAACCCTACGATTGCATCCTCCAATCCCTCTACTGGTTATGAGGGAGGCCATGGAGGATACGCAGGTGCAGGGCCACTTCATCCCAAAGGGTACCAGATTAATGATCAACGCCTGGGCCATCGGTAGGGATCCTATCTCATGGGAGGAGGCTGAGGAGTTCTGTCCCGAGAAGTTTCTGGAGAAGAGCGCTGCAGTTGACTTCAGGGGTCAGCATTTCGAGCTAATACCATTTGGGGCTGGACGGCGCGGCTGTCCTGGCATTTCTTTTGCGCTGGCGGCCGCAGAGCTCGTCTTGGCGAACTTGCTGTATCATTTTGACTGGGAGTTGCCAGGCGGGCGCAGGCCGGAGGAGATGGATATGAGCGAAGAGATGTGTGGGATAACGCTGCACATGAAGTCATGTCTGCTTCTCGTGGCAAAGCCTCATAAGTAATTGACTAGCAGTTTCAGGTGTGAATTGGCGATTGTTGATGTTTAGCTCTACGTATGTGATGCTAATGAATGTTCGATGGTAAGTGTTTCCGTATCATATATATAAGTTTTTACTATTGTATGTAATATGAAGCTGTTAGCCCTAGGGGTGTGCAAAAAAATCGGCCGAACCGTTGAACCGCGGTTAATCGGTCGAACCGAACTGATCTGGCGGTTAACCGAACCGACGGTTCTTTGATCGGTCGGTTTTTTCCCAGATATAACGGTTCACGGTTCGGGAACGGTTCGGGACTTCGCCGAACCGCGGTTAACCGAACCGAACCGTACATATAATATTTATTTATATATATAAATAAATATTTTATATAAAAATCAAACCGGTTAACCATCGATACCAACGGTTAACCGTCGAAAACCAACACTTAACTGCAGAAAACCAACGGTTAACCGTCGTAAACTAACGGTTAACCGAGAATATTTATATTTTTTTATCTTAAATTATTATATAATTTTAAATATTTTTTTAAAAAATAAATAATACGGTTAACCGTCGGTTTTCGGTTAACCGAACCAAAAAATCGGTTAACCGTTGACCGGGTAACCGGGTCAACGGTTCGGGAACGGTTTTCAAATTTCCTGAACCGTTCGGTTCGGTTCAGGACGAAAATTTACTGCACGGTTCAGTTACCCCTAGTTAGCCCACCTTCATTTAATACTATGTAATCAAAATGGGTAACGTCAACTCTTTTCATCTTCGTATTACGAATCCTGTTTGTTCTAACTTAGTATTCTTTTGCACTCTCACAGGCCCTGTCGGGTGTAAAAAAAAAGCTAGTCTAACCATTCATTCATGGTTACTCAATTGAATCGAATTGGTTTTATGATTAATGGGACTAAATAGTTCTTTTAATGGTTAATTTTTTTTTTTATATTTATCGGTTTTCAATTCAGTTATGATTTGAAAGTTGGCTAAACTAGTGGTTAACCAACCGAACAGATAATATAATAAAAAATTATATAAAATATTTATATTTTTTTGGCTCAACTTTAACACAAGCGTGAGACGTGAGTCATGTGACCGCATGAGAACTAAAAACCTAAACCCCTTATATTTAACATTTTAAGTTTTAAAATGTCTATTATTTTAAATTTGAATTATCATATTTATTATATTTTTATATGTGAAGAGTGTAATGTTAAGATATTGATATGTGTTTTAATATGTTAAGAGTTAAGTATATGTATTTGATATTTCTATTTGTATCTTAAATGGTGTATTTTTTCTTTTATCAATTTATTTTTTAATGGAAAAAATTATAATATATGTAGGTTATATAAAATTATATAATAAGTTATAGTTAATCAAAAACTAATGGTTAAATTCTTAAATAGGTATATATGTAATTATAAAAGCTTATAAATATGTATTAGGATAAAAAAATAGTAAAATGATAACTAGAGTAAAATATATTAAGTGTATAATATTTACATATGTATATATGGTTATACATAGGTATATGTGCACATTATAAAAATTAAAGATATCATGTGATATGGTAGTTATATGAATTGCTTATGTGGTATTATAGGTGATACACCGATGGAGTTGGGATAGGATGGACCAAGACGTACAAATGTATAAGAAATTATTACAATATAAAGAATCATATCCTAATCTTTGCAATTATGATATTAGCTAGTGGAATTATATGTTGAGTAATAGATGATGTTGGTGTATATGCCCTAGGACCTAGTTTTGGTCAACTTATGTACTACTTGACACTAATATTTATATATCATTCTGGCATTGTCGTTATCATTGTTTGACTACACCTGCGATTGTGTACTTACATGATAATGTCCCTGGAGACAGATTGGATCTGTGCTCGAATTATAATCCCCAGTCGATGTACCTTAGTGGATATGGGACAGCTATGGTACTTGTGAGACTGGTATGTGGGCTGGTTAGGCACGTGGTGCTAACGCAGACACATGGGTATATCATTGGGGATATACTGGATAGACCCGCTATGAGGCTATGACTTGGTGTCATGAGTTATCCTCATAAGTGACAGGAGATGCATTGATCCCTTGACTTGAGGTCATTGATCATTCTATATGGTTAGGGACTTGCTTTGATACAACCTAACACCTTGCCGTAGATGGGAGGTCATAACGGTTGTTATTGAGCATGTCACGATCCATATGAGAAGATCAATGGACAGACATAGGATTTGCCCCTTCCCTAAGGAAGTATGATATCCATGGAGCTCCTTTATGGTTCTATGACTGAGAGTGTATGGCCATACCCAAGTGAGAACCTGTTTTAGTCATAGCCATGTGATTGGATGAAAACAAGTGGTGACACACTTGTCCAATCGGATATCAGTACGGCAAAGAGACTGTAATGCATCTGTACCTAGTTGCGATGATGGGGATGTCGATGTCGATATCCATTCCAACGACCTGGGTAGCAGCGATGCACTGCTAGGTGCCACTCACTGCTTGTGATGAACTTTGGTCAGCACTGCCAGCGTCAGAGGAACCTACAGGGTCGCACACCTTGATACTTGAGTTCTCGTATTGATCGGGAAGCCTTGTGATCGAGTTATTGGATAACTCGGATCTAATTGGGAGATTTCATCAGCGCCAATGGGCCTGATGAGATGGAAGAATGTTATTGGAGCCAAACTTCATTTTTGGCAGGTTGACCCGTATTTGACCATGGTTGGTCACATTTGGATTAGGGTTGCATTGGATTGGATCCAAGTGCTTAATCAACCTATGCAATGATGTTTGGGGTAGCTCATTATCCAATGAGGCCCAATAACAAGTTCTCATGAAGAGATGAGAGGCTAAAAGGGTATAATGGGGAGAAACATGAACCATTAGGCGCCTAGGGGCATAATGGGGTCATGTTGGCGCCTTTGCTTCATTATGGAAGTAAAGGGCGCCTCCCCCTCTCTTCCTAGGATGGAATGCATGCCTCTATGGCATTGCTTGAGGCGCAAGGCAAGGCCTTGGCGCACAAGGAAAGGCGTGGGAACAAAAGGTAAGGTTGAATGAGAATTATGGAAATGTCTTGGAGACTTTCCTTATCTCAAACCTCCTCATCCTAGCCCTACACTTGTCATGATCCTAGCCATTACCCTAACCGCCTCTTGCCCTATAAATATGACCCTAGTCGCCCCCTCTTGTGAGTAATTAATCCTTGAAGGCGTGAACACAAGGAGAGGGGCAAGTGCTTGGAGCAAGGGCGCATCTTCCATAACCGCAACCCTCTTCCTCCTTTCCTCTTGGCGCATAGAGATCTAGGGCTTGGCGGCTTGGGCGGTTTTCCCTCTTCACTTGGCGCATCTTTTCTCTGAGTGGCGCAAGAGAATTAAAACATCTCCCTAAGGCTTGGATCTTCTTCCCGAGGCTAGCACCGGGCGTGGAAGAAGAGAACTCAAGAGATCCGTGTGTGCGAGACTGCAGAGGGCGCACACTTGGACGCCTACATCGGCATCGCTCCATATTGCTCTTAAGGTATTTCCTAACTCATCGTGTCGACTCCCTTGCTTGCGATCTTCACTGGGTTTTTGGGACTGGCCTGTTTCGGGGACATTCTTCCGCTGCGAAAAATGTATGTCAATAACTCTGAAAATTGTAAAATGTCCCCGGGGTTTCCCAACAGTGGTATCAGAGGGACTTGCAAGACTCGAATGATGTTTTATGCTTTTCTTCCATGCTCACATGCTATATTTCTATTTTCGTAAATAGCATGATGCATGACAATCGATTTTTCTAAAAGTAGAAAAATTAGGGTTTCTTGTTTCTATCATCCTCTCAATCTCTTTTGGAATTTTTGGACTATTTTTCTTGTTTGATTTAAAGATCAAAGGCGCACGTAATTTTGTCAAGTAGGACGGGCATTGTGTCTTCGGACTGGCCAAGTCTCTTGATCTGACAAAATTGCCAGCCAAAAGGATCTCTGAAATCATCATGAAAAATAAATCGCAATAAACCAAAAGACTTGTGAGAAGAAGATGAGAAAAAGAAACTGGTTTTATGAAAAAGTAAAATTTCAGATTTTATGTTTTTCATGAGCATGTAGAATTGCATGAGTAAATACCTTGATTGTGCATAATGTTGTGATCATGAGTCAAGCCCCTCTTGCATGCCTGTGATGTATCCTTGTGCGGCATGCGTGCCATCTTTTTATTATTAAGAGGAAGATTAAGGGCTAGGCGCATCCTTCTTGGACCTTGATGTTCGCATCTTGCTTGATGGCGCAAGCATGCAAGGTGATGCATGCAAGCTGGTGCTTGGTTGCTTGGTGGCGCAAGAAATCTTGGCCCCTTGCATGGTGGCGCACCTTCCTTGGAGGAAGACCATGGCATTGGCCGAACCTATGGGGAACTTTTAAAGTGTACCTCTAGGGTTTGAGAGCTAAACCATGAGAGAAGGACCTTGGAGCCAACCTTGAAGTTCAAGCTAGAGGTCGGCTAGGTTAGGTCTAGTTTTTGGGGCTTGAGTTCTAGGACAAGAGTTGAACCTATTTCATGGCATGGATTGGTTCAATGTCTTGTATAGGATATGATCACATCATCCTTTACTGCTTTTATTATTATCTGCAGAAGCATGCCTGAAATGTTTTACCGTTATGTTATCACTATAGGATTGCATGCCTGTAATGATAGACATAAGATAAAACTAAGATGATGAGACCTTAAACAAAAACCCTCAATTAAAATATCAAGTCTGGTAGCCTTCTAACGCGTAGCCCTCACTAAGCTATCGATCAGTGGAGTTGTGAATTGTTTCCCACCCTCGTGGGACACACCCACTTATCTTTAGAAAGTGCGTGGTGGCAATGGTTTCCCCAGTCCAGTTTTAACCTGGGCGTGCCTTCGCAAGGAAACTAGTTGGCCCTGGGCATAACGGTTAGGAATGGACTTGACTGGAAGTTCACATGTGCTGGGCACATGGTGAAAGTCTAGAGGCATCGTCGAGAGGTAAAGGTTTCATGTTGTATCTAGCCCTCGCTGGACATGAAATGCCCAGACTGTCTCGACAAGGGGAGTTGCTTGGAGCAACCGGCCGGCGCGCCCACCTTAGGAAACATGGGTTACTTTGTGCATCTCATCCCACCCTCGTGGGACGCAAAGCCTCATGTGAAATAAGGATCCCATCTCACTAGGAAGTTTTAAACTTCCCGATTGACTTTGTGGGTTGTCAATTCGAATATAAAATAGTGGGAGCCATGGTCATTTAAAACAAGTCCAGTTTAAATGACTCGAAGTAGTACTAATCTGCTGTTTCTTGGTTGTTGTAGAACAATGGCTGTGAACAATGGCAGATGGTCACTGCGATCTACCCTGGAAAGGGATAAGTTGGTTGGATCCAACTTAAAGGATTGGTATATAAATTTGAGAATTGTGCTCAAGCTCGAGAGGAAGCTATATGTCCTTGAGAAGCCAATTCCTGAACCACTTCCATGCTTGGCCTCGGCGGCTGAGAAGGATGCTTATGATAAGCATCAAGCTGATACTTCAGAGGTTGAACAATTGATGCTAACCAACATGTCACCCGAGCTTAGAGGGCAATATGAATCTAAGAGTGCCTCTGAAATTATTTCTAATCTAAGGCAGCTCTTTGATGCATTGGTTGAGCTCAACCCTCCCAAAGTAAACATTCAGTGCGTTGAGCCCAAAGGCTTAACTAATACATTGAAAATAAAGATGGAAAGAGTCAGGAATAATAAGTGCTACTCATGTGGAGGACCACCTCACATGATAAAGGACATAGTACGACTTCAGAATGAGAAGAAGAGAGGCAAGGCTTCGTCTTCATGCTCAGGTATTTATGTTACAGAAGTCAACCTTTCTACTTCTATGTCATGGGTATTGGATACCGCATGTGGAGCTCATATTTGTACAAATATGCAGGGGCTCAAGAAAAGTAGATCGGTGCGGCTTGGAGAGATTGACCTACGCGTTGGAAACGGGGCACAGGTTGCTGCTGTTGCTGTAGGTGTTTTGACTTTCTCCTTGCCTTCTGGACTTCAATTGGAACTAGACAATTGCTTTTGTGTACCTTCGCTAACAAAGAACATTGTATCCATTCCTTGCTTGGCGAGGAAAGGATTTAAATTTGAAATAAATAAGAACTCCTGTTCTTTTTCATTTGCAAATATGTTCTATGGGAAGGGTACTTTGTGCAATGGTCTATATATCTTGGATATGGAAAGTTCTATTTGTAACATAAGCAATAAGAAGACCAAACTAAGTGGTTCAGTTGGTGCTTTCCTATGGCACTGTCGATTAGCCCATATAAGTAAGAATCGCATCCAACAACTCCATGCAAATGGATTGTTAGATTCAAGTTCCTTGGAGGAATTTGATACTTGTGAACCTTGTTTATTAGGGAAGATGACAAAGGCGCCCTTCACCAAGATTGGTGAGAGGGCAGAAGGTTTATTGGATCTCATACATACTGATGTGTGTGGGCCCTTCAATAAACAAGCCAGAGGAGGGTACAGCTACTTCATTACCTTTATTGATGACTTCAGTAGGTATGGTTATGTCTACTTAATGAGACATAAATCTGAATCCTTTGAGAAATTCAAGGAGTTCAAGAATGAAGTAGAGAACCAGCTTGGAAGATCCATTAAAGCTCTTCGATCAGATCGAGGTGGAGAATACCTGAGTGGTGAGTTCTTTGACTATCTGAGAGAGTGTGGGATCATATCCCAACTCACTCCTCCTGGAACACCTCAATGGAATGGTGTGTCTGAAAGGAGAAATCGAACTTTATTGGATATGGTTCGATCCATGATGAGTCATGCAACTCTACCTTCATCATTCTGGGGGCATGCACTAGAAACAACTTCTCTGATACTGAATAATGTTCCATCTAAGAGTGTCTCCAAAATACCATACGAGGTGTGGAGTGGGAGACGCCCTAATCTCACGTTTATCAGGATCTGGGGATGTGAGGCTTATGTCAAACGTCAAGATTCTAGCAAGCTAGAACCTAGATCTGATAAGTGTGTGTTTGTGGGGTATCCTAAGGAAACTAAAGGATACTACTTCTATGTCCCAACCGAGAACAAAGTTTTTGTTGCTCGGGGTGCTGTCTTTCTAGAGAAAGAATTTCTTATGAAAGAAGTTAGTGGAAGGAAGTTTGACTTGGATGAGGTCCAAGTGCAAGCACAAGACAAAGAGATGGAATCTGAGCCACTTGCACCGGTTGCTAGGCAACCTGAGGCTCAGACACAGGTCCCGCATAGGTCTGGGAGAATTCATCGTGCACCTGAAAGGTATGGGTCGCTACCGACCCAACACGATGGGATCTTCATCATTGAGGATGAACCTAGAACCTATGATGAGGCGGTCAGTGGACCGGACTCCGAGAAATGGCTTGACGCCATGAGATCTGAGATGGATTCCATGTCGGCTAACCAAGTCTGGGATTTGGTTGAGCTGCCTGATGGGGTAAAACCCATAGGGTGTAAATGGGCCTTCAAGAAGAAGACAGACATGGATGGCAAAATAGTTACCTATAAGGGTAGACTAGTAGCTAAAGGATTTAAACAAGTCCACGGGGTGGACTATGATGAAACCTTCTTGCCAGTTGCCATGATTAAATCCATTCGGATTCTGCTTGCTATAGCTGCATATCATGACTATGAGATATGGCAGATGGATGTGAAGACAGCGTTCCTTAACGGGAAGCTGACTGAGGATGTGTATATGACACAACCTGATGGCTTCATCCATCCTGCAGAGGCTAATAAGGTCTGCAGGCTAAAGAGGTCCATTTATGAATTAAAGCAAGCATCTCGAAGTTGGAATCTTCGATTTGATGAGGCCGTGAGAGATTATGGCTTTATCAAAAGCGAAGATGACGCCTGTGTATACAGAAAATTCAGTGGGAGCTTGGTAATTTTTCTGGTCTTGTATGTTGATGACATACTGCTCATCGGAAATGACATCCCTAGTCTTCAAGCTGTAAAGACATGGTTGGGGAAATATTTCGAGATGAAAGACTTAGGGGAGGCCGCCTATATTCTAGGCGTGAGGATCTACCGGGATAGATCCAAGAGGCTCTTGGCCCTTAGTCAAAGTACTTACATTGATAAGGTACTGGAGAGGTTCTACATGGAGCAATCCAAGAAAGGATACCTTCTAGTGAGACATGGCCTTACTCTCTCAAAGAGCCAGTGTCCTACAACACAGGCTGAGAGGGATGACATGAGTCGAATTCCTTATGCTTCGGCAGTAGGATCGATCATGTATGCAATGTTATGTACTAGACCAGATGTGGCATATGCTGTGAGCATTACCAGCCGATACCAATCCAATCCAGGTCTACAGCACTGGGTGGCTGTAAAGAACATCCTAAAGTATCTGAGAAGAACTAAGGATTTGTTCTTGGTCTATGGGGGACAGGAAGAGCTCAGTATGTAGGGCTATACTGACGCATCGTTCCAGTCTGACCCTGACGACTTTAGATCGTAGGCCGGCTATGTGTTCAAGATAAATGGAGGCGCTGTATGTTGGAAGAGCTTCAAGCAATCCACCATAGCAGATTCTACAACCGAAGCTGAGTATGTGGCTGCTTCTGAGGCAGCCAAGGAAGCTGTTTGGATAAGGAAGTTCTTATGTGATCTTCAAGTGGTACCTAGTGCAATGGATCCCATTGAACTCTATTGTGACAACAATGGAGCAATTGCACAAGCCAAGGAACCACGGTCTCATCAAAGATCCAAACACATACTCAGAAGATTTCACCTGATCAGAGAGATCATTGATAGAGGTGATGTCAAGATTAGCAGAGTAGACACAGAGAACAATCTGGCAGACCCATTGACCAAGGCTTTGGCGCAGCAGAAGCATGATGGTCACGCTAGAGATATGGGGTTGAGATTCCTCAACTTCTAGGTCTTAGTGCAAGTGGGAGATTGTTGGTGTATATGCCCTAGGACCTAGTTTTGGTCAACTTATGTACTACTTGACACTGATATTTATATATCATTCTGGCATTGTCGTTATCATTGTTTGACTACACCTGCGATTGTGTACTTACATGATAATGTCCCTGGAGACAGATTGGATCTGTGCTCGAATTATAATCCCCAGTCGATGTACCTTAGTGGATATGGGACAGCTATGGTACTTGTGAGACTGGTATGTGGGCTGGTTAGGCACGTGGTGCTAACGCAGACACATGGGTATATCATTGGGGATATACTGGATAGACCCGCTATGAGGCTATGACTTGGTGTCATGAGTTATCCTCATAAGTGACAGGAGATGCATTGATCCCTTGACTTGAGGTCATTGATCATTCTATATGGTTAGGGACTTGCTTTGATACAACCTAACACCTTGCCGTAGCTGGGAGGTCATAACGGTTGTTATTGAGCATGTCACGACCCATATGAGAAGATCAATGGACAGACATAGGATTTGCCCCTTCCCTAAGGAAGTATGATATCCATGGAGCTCCTTTATGGTTCTATGACTGAGAGTGTATGGCCATACCCAGGTGAGAACCTGTTTTAGTCATAGCCATGTGATTGGATGAAAACAAGTGGTGACACACTTGTCCAATCGGATATCAGTACGGCAAAGAGACTGTAATGCATCTGTACCTAGTTGCGATGATGGGGATGTCGATGTCGATATCCATTCCAACAACCTGGGTAGCAGCGATGCACTGCTAGGTGCCACTCACTGCTTGTGATGAACTTTGGTCAGCACTGCCAGCGTCAGAGGAACCTACAGGGTCGCACACCTTGATACTTGAGTTCTCGTATTGATCGGGAAGCCTTATGATCGAGTTATTGGATAACTCGAATCTAATTGAGAGATTTCATCAGCGCCAATGGGCCTGATGAGATGGAAGAATGTTATTGGAGCCAAACTTCATTTTTGGCAGGTTGACCCGTATTTGACCATGGTTGGTCACATTTGGATTAGGGTTGCATTGGATTGGATCCAAGTGCTTAATCAACCTATGCAATGATGTTTGGGGTAGCTCATTATCCAATGAGGCCCAATAACAAGTTCTCATGAAGAGATGAGAGGCTAAAAGGGTATAATGGGGAGAAACATGAACCATTAGGCGCCTAGGGGCATAATGGGGTCATGTTGGCGCCTTTGCTTCATTATGGAAGTAAAGGGCGCCTCCCCCTCTCTTCCTAGGATGGAATGCATGCCTCTATGGCATTGCTTGAGGCGCAAGGCAAGGCCTTGGCGCACAAGGAAAGGCGTGGGAACAAAATGTAAGGTTGAATGAGAATTATGGAAATGTCTTGGAGACTTTCCTTATCTCAAACCTCCTCATCCTAGCCCTACACTTGTCATGATCCTAGCCATTACCCTAACCGCCTCTTGCCCTATAAATATGACCCTAGTCGCCCCCTCTTGTGAGTAATTAATCCTTGAAGGCGTGAATACAAGGAGAGGGGCAAGTGCTTGGAGCAAGGGCGCATCTTCCATAACCGCAACCCTCTTCCTCCTTTCCTCTTGGCGCAAGGAGATCTAGGGCTTGGCGGCTTGGGCGGTTTTCCCTCTTCACTTGGCGCATCTTTTCTCTGAGTGGCGCAAGAGAAGTAAAACATCTCCCTAAGGCTTGGATCTTCTTCCCGAGGCTAGCACCGGGCGTGGAAGAAGAGAACTCAAGAGATCCGTGTGTGCGAGACTGCAGAGGGCGCACACTTGGACGCCTACATCGGCATCGCTCCATATTGCTCTTAAGGTATTTCCTAACTCATCGTGTCGACTCCCTTGCTTGCGATCTTCACTGGGTTTTTGGGACTGGCCTGTTTTGGGGACATTCTTCCGCTGCGAAAAATGTATGTCCATAACTCTGAAAATTGTAAAATGTCCCCGGGGTTTCCCAACAGATGAATATCCTATCAATATAGATGATTGTGTAATGCTATTACATAGGGTATTACATTATTATTAAGTTATTGACTTTGGTACGGTATTGTTGATTTCATTGTGGAGCTGTTATAGGCTATTATGCCATGGATCTATATATTGCATAGTCATGGTAGTTAGCCCACTAGGTAATTGTTATATGGTATGTCAAGCCATTATATAATCTTGGTGGTGGCTAATATTAGCCAGTAGTTGGTATTATAGTCTAGTGGACCATTTGTGATACTAGATGCTATATTACGGCAATGGGGGCTAGCTATTTTGGTTACTTGATAGAAGTGTTTTGGGATTATTTTAAGATTACCTAGGTGTTTAATACAACACCTTCCATGCTATCATTTGAGGGTAGTTGTTTTATCGTGTGAACAACACTGGAAAAGACTCTTGATAAGAGTAGTGGCTCGTAATGGTGTGGTTATATGGTCATTGATCTTGATTGTATGACATTATGTGGTTATTATATTTTGATGTAATCTTATGATTCTTACTTAACCACTGCATTTAAATCTTATGATTTTTACTTAACCATTTAGGGTATGTTCTGTAGAACGATTCCACGGTGGATTCCGTTCTATAGAACATACCCTTAAACATTCTACTGTTTTGCCTCTAGGTAAAGAGTTTGTTCCTAGTGCTAATAATAGTTAGATATAGAGGCCATGTAGACCCATGGATGTGGTTGATACCATATTAGATGGATACTAATTTATAGTGCTTAACCAATGTTGTACTTATTAGTTGGGTTGATACTATTACTCGTGTTTGATATTTTTGATTGATCAGGTTGTTCCAATCCATGTGTTGGTATTTTTGATAGATTACATTCATTTTGATCACGTAGTTTTCGCTTTTTGCATAGATAGTAGCTATTTATAGTTGATTTATTGGCATTATCATCGTACAGTGGTTTATAGTTGTTATACAAGTTGTGTTATTATAAGTTTTGATTTATTATATATATATATATATATATATATATTACTAGGGATATGTTGTCCTATGTGATAAATTATCATGCTTCATGGGTGAATAGGTAACCCTAGTTTGGTTAGTTCCCATTTCGAGCATGAAAATTTTATTGGTATTTGAGCCAAAGTGATAATGATCCTAGGATGTATTAGGATGGAAACCATAAGGAATTAGGATAAACTTAGGGTTGTGAATTTAAGAGCTTATGGTTCACTTATTGTTATAATTCAAATTTATGCTTAAGATACAAATTAATGTATTTTTAGTTAATGGAGGATTCACATGTGATTCATAATGGGCTATCATAAGAAGGGTTCGCAGTGGTTTGACTTTTGTGGTAATACAAAAGTAAAATAAGAATTGGTTCTATTATTAATATTGTACTAATCTACGCTAATAATGAACTATAAGTATTTGAGTTATGATGATGATATAATCTAATATGCTAATGATATCATGATTAAATCTTATTGTGGTGATATGATTTTGTATATTCTTGTTGGTGATCTTATAATCACTTGTGTATTGGTGATGTAAGGATCATATCCTTTAGTGTTAATAATCATATGATAACGTCTGATTTTGTTAATAATATAATGATCATGTCTGATTATGCTAGTGATCTAATGATCACATATGCTTATGCTTTTTTGATTTGTTTATTTTGATGAGTATATTGATTATGACTTTGTGATTATATGTCTATTTGGTAAGTGATCCATGATCACAACTGAATTTGAAATTATGCTTAAAGCATGTTGTTCAAGCATGATATGATGATCTTTATGTCTTCTTGCCTCTTGCTCATCTTGGATCATCTAGGATCCCCTAATTTGGTCTAGAATATGTTTATTTATAGTTTGTGATGCCCCATGCTTGAAAACTTAAAAAATCTTGGTAAAAACAGCATAGATATCACATTTGTTAGAGATTATCATGGGTGGTGACTGATTTCACATGATTGGCCATGATCTCTTATGTGCTTCATTTTTAGTATTGCTAATAGAGTCATGGTTTGTGACAAGTTTCACAATCTTAACCGTGATCTCTTATGGCTTGAAATTATTATCTCATAAAGGGAATCATTGACTGTAATGAGGGTCATGATCTCATCAGTGGCCTTTTCGGTGTAGCTCCCCTCTACTTTGTGAAGTCATGGCCTGTGATTCCTGAATCCTTGAAATCTTTCAATTTTAACCTTTTTTGATTGAAATTACATGCTAATAAGAAAAACTACATAGTCCTAACAAATAAAGATATTTAAGCCAAAAAAAGGGTATCAAAGTGATGATTTATGACTTAAATTACCATATAATAAGTAATAAATAATATAATGCAACTTAAACCAATTGTCGATATAGTGGGTAAAGGCAGTTGACATGTAGCATGTGACACATGTAGCCACCATGGAAGATGTGTGAGCACGACATCAAGCATACGTACTTTATGTGCTCCATCTTCTCCAAGCATATCGCCCACACTACGCTAACAACTCTATTTCCTTCTTCAATAGTGAAAAGCTTGCACACCATCTAAGCCTAGATTTAGCCTTGGTCCTTTTATGAACGTTACTTTGCCTCATTGTTAAAAGTGTCACTATCGTCGTCATTATCATCAAGATGAATGTCCCTAACCTCCACCTAGATCCGAACTCTAGAAGGGTAGATGTAGCCAAAAATTGGCATTTTGCATGGTTATTTAAGTGGAGAATACATTCTTCAAACTTGATTACATCAATACGTATAATTTAGTGAACATGATCAATAATACTTAAATCCATGATTCTCTATTGTTCAGCGTCGAAGAATGTTAAGGTGGACATCTGGAAGATTAAGCATAAGAAATCAAGTAGAATGATAATCATATCTAATCTCATATTATTTGTCATTTTTTCCTCTACCGCATGCTCCACTAGTGGCACAATTAAGGAAATAATTGAAACAAGAGATGAGGAATTTTAAAAAACTAATTAGAACTATTTTTTTTTGTTAAAAATCAGAGATCACGAGAGAATTTATAGAGATAAATTGGGTTTAAATTTACAAATTTATTCATTCTTTTGTACTATTTTAGTAAAATAGTTAATTTATAGTAAAAAGACATCCATACCCTTATTTTTAAATTTTTAAGATACTTTATGAGGGCAAATAAGTAAAAAAATATTTAAAATTTTAATTTGGTAGTTAAAATTAATATTTCAAAAATTAAAACATTGAATTAGTGAGTTGTGCTATGTTTGGCCCGTGCGGTCCAAACTAGTGCCCTAGCTAGCTCTACCCACATGCCTGAACTTGTTAGCCAGCCCAGCACAACATGAACCTATGCCTCATGCCACTTACGACATATTGACTTGGTCAATGCACCGTGTTGTGCTAGTGCGAGCCACGGGTGCTTGGCCCTTGGCCATATCTACTTGGGCTACTTCAATTAGAAGTTTTCCTTTCATTCCAGTGCTCTTCTTGTTGATTTGTCTATTTACCCTTAGTCATAGAAACTGCTACTTCACTCCTCATCAATTGCCATGTGCTCACAATGAGGCGCAACAAATATTGTGCCTCCAAATCACTTCTGGATTTAATACGAATGTGTGGAGAGAAAGAGGAAAAAGATGTAGCCTCAAGAAAAAAATCCTAATTTTTCAGTACATAGCTTTTACGCAGAAAATAACTTGATAGGTTATGGATTTGCGTGTCTTCTTTTTAATGTGTTTCTAATGTAAAATCAGGTCAAATATAATAAATTTTCACCTTTACTTAAATTTTCTTCATCATTTGGATCACTTGCTCCATCTTCTCCAAATAAACTCAAACATGAAAAAAAAAATCAATCAAAGTCGAAGCAATACTTGAACTTGTATTCAAAAAGAGACTTAGTTAATATATTGCTCGAATTATTTATACTTGCAATCTTCTAATTGATTTATTTTCTTGAGAGATAATATCATGTAGATATTAATGTGTTTTGTTCTTACCTAAAATATTTAATCTTTAGTCAAATGAATGACATTTGACTATCATAAGGCTTGATTAACTAAATTGTGAACACCCATAGGAAAATTGTTGGAAGCGCCCAAGGGCGCCTAGAACTTCTAAGTGGGGTCTTTTTATTTTTATACTACAAATATTTTTTTTTATTTTTTATTTTTAGAAATGATGTATATCTTGTAAATTATCCAATGATATCAATATTAGGGTATTTTAGATTACGTATATGTATAAAATACCTTAACTAATATCACATATAAGATAAAATATTATTTACTTTATAAAAAATCTAATATTGATTAGGATATTTTATACCTATACGTAATCTAAAATACCCTAATATTGATACCATTAGATAGCTTACAAGATATACATCATTTCTAAAAAAAATAAAAAAAATATTTTTTAATATAAAAATGAAAAACCCCACTTAGAAATTTTAAGCCCTGGCGCTTCAACAATTTTCCACATCGATGCCATCTCAACATTCAGAGTAAATTTTTTAAGCGGAAACCCCACTGCACATGCCTCGAATCCATTATTAGCATCATTGTGCAACACAAATCCCGATGTAATATAAAGAGTGGATGGCGGGCCCAGCTCAGTGGGTACGAGTTTTTTTCGCATTCATCTGCACTTTCCTCCCCTCCGATAATGCAAATCCAATCAACACTTTATCTCATGGAGGCTGAAGCCCCTAGCGCTGTCATCGTACACTCATGGTGCTGAAGTCTCTTGTGACAACAGTTGTGCTCTTCAATTCTATGGATGCCGCTGCCTCATTTGGCTGTTTTGCCTAATGCGGTGTATCCACGGGTTCCCTGACCTAGATACCAATTTCTAAAATTTCAAAACATTGGATTTCTTTTTGTAAAAATGAAAAAATTGCACATCGATCCTTCTCCTCCATCGCTTCGTGTTCTCTCTGCCCTCTCCCAACTTTCTTCTCGTTCGTCCATCAACTCATGCGTTCAGCACCCAACTCATCTCCGATCGAGTTCAAGTGGTTCGTTATTGCTTCCAGAGGGACTTCCTCTCAGAACTGGTCTTTGTAGTTGTTGCTCTCTGTTCTTCTCGCCTCCTTCTCGACTTGGATCATCTAGGATCCCCTAATTAGTTCTAGAATGTTTGTATTTATAGTTTGCAATTCCTTATGCTTGAAAACTTAAAAAATCTGGGTAAAAATGGCATAGAAATCACATTTGGTAGACACTATCATGGCTGGTGACTAGTTTCACAAGTGTGGCCATGATCTCTTATGTGATTCATTTTTAGTATTGCTAAGAGAGCCATGGCTTGTGATGAGTTTCAGGCTTAACCGTGGTGATCTCTTATGGCTTAGAATTATTATCTCATAAAGGGAGTCTAATTTGCTTTAAATTTGAGGGTTGATTTTGTTTTACCTCATGGACTTATGTCTTATCTTTAGAATCCTCAAAATCTATCAATTTTGGGTTCTTTTACTTGAAATTACAAAATGAAAAGAAAAACCACAAATTCCTAATAAATAAAGATATTTAAGTCAAAAAAAAATATCAAAGTAATAATTTATGACTTAAATTAGCATATAATAAGTACTACAAAGCCTAAATAAATATGAACCATCAATCTTACAATGGTGATTTAATGACAATAATCTTAGAATGATGATCTTATAGTGATTCTATGATTGCACTTGATGAAAGCAAGAAACTATGATGATCTTTTGATCATATTTATTTGATACTTGGATATCATATTGGAGCATGAACTAGCTGTTTGCTCACTATGCTGTAGTAGATTGTCTCAATTATGTTGTGACCTTTAATTTCCAAATTGACATACTTGGAAATTTTTCTGAGTTACTAGTTAGTTAGCTTCAATAATTTTTTGTAATGAAAGCAATAAATAAATAAATAAGCTCTTGAGTAATGGATGTCAAGGGCATTTATTATGCATTAATAGGGAGGCAGAGTAATCTAGTGTACTCATTGAATAGACATATATGGTCAGAGAGTTACTAATGTGTTTCCTAATGGTTTGTCTGGCTTGCCACCAGTTAAACAAGTTAATTTCACTATTGAGTTACAACTTGGAAGGGATTGTGGAATGCTTGTGAAAAGGCGATCTAGTGGACCTATGGATGCTCCGAGGCAGTGGAGCCAAAGGCACTAGTGCCACCAGGGAGGTATCATGGGTTAAGACTTCTAGGAGTAGGAGAGCTATTCTACACAAATGGTGCAACTAGTTTGAGCGGTCTTAGAGGTAGGTCATCGCCTAAAGAGTTAAATGAGTTAAAAGAGTAGTTGTAAGACCTACTAAGTAAGGGGCTACTAAGTAAGGGGTTTATTCAACCTAGTGTTTTAGCCTGAGAAGAGCCCAAATGTTGTTTGTGAGAAAGAGGATATTATAGCTTGATATCCTTATTTGTTTGGGAATAGCCATGGTGATGATGATATATGAATTTAGGGAGATCAAATTCTTATTTGGTGGGGAGAATATTGTATTCATGCGGTTCCCCAACCCATGCACCATATTATGAAATTTTAAATCTTTAGACTTTTTTTTATGCAAAAGTTAAACAAGTGCACTGCGATCCTTATCCTTCCACCGCGTCATGTTCTCATTCATTTGTTGTCTCACACTCCTAGTGCAAAACTCTCATTAATCGAGCTTTGACGGCTCACTATTTCTTCTAGAGGTTGATTAGTGTTTGGTGACTGATGTCTCGTATTTTTATAGTCTTTTAGACCTATATTTACCTGTCAATCAAGACTTATATTCATACGTTTTACATCTCTTTCCAGCTTATTTCATTGATTTTCTTCATAAGCTTCACTACTTGTCATGTTTGATGAATACATGATAATTCACTCGCTTTTAAAGCTATTTGGAAGTATATTTACATCCTCGAGTGAATCAAGAACCTTGACAAGAAGTTTCACTTGAAATAGGACTAATTTTCAAAATTACGGCCGAGGCCATAATCTGCATTATGGCCGTAATTCCCAGTTCAACTTCCCAAGGAGCCCATTTTTATGCAAGCATAATTATATTCCGAAGACGTGCCCTTAACTTTCTCAACAAAAACCTTTCGGAAGACAAAAACTTTGACATAAGACATTATGGGTACAACCGTAATTTCAGCTTCACCGTAATCTTCACACCGGCAACCTTTGACATCATATTATGGCCGGAATTCAAGTCAAGTCAAAGGTCAAACTTACTTGCAAAATTTTAGACAAAACGGAGTTTGCCACAGAAATTACGGGCATGCCCATAATCTCATTACACCCGTAATGACATTAAGAGCATTAAGTGCATTAAAGGGGACCATTAAAATGGCTATAACTTTTCCGTTACAAGTTCGTTTTGGATGTTCTTGGTACCAAAATGACGAGCATTCAATGGCCTATAAGTGTATGAGTGTTTAAAGAATTGAAGAGCATCGATGTCGGCATTACAGGCATGCCTGTAATGTTGATTATGCCCATAATCTCCTCTGCGCAACCCAAATTTAAAACAGCCATAACTCCTTCATTATAGCTCCGTTTTGGACGTTTTTGGTGTCAAAACGTAGATAATAAAGAGAGATATCAATTCATATGTTCAGGAGTTACATTAGAATCTATAAAATGGGTGAAAAGACTCTTGGAAAGGGCGACGAGACTTGGCTTGGTGTGAAGTTCTTGGTGAAAACTTGGGAGAAGATCTCTTGTGTGTACATTCCAAAAGGCTTGGAGGAAGAAGATTTCAACTCTTCTTTGAAGAGTTTGTTCTTTTCTATCTTCAATTCTTTCTTGTGTTTCTTTCTTCTTCTAGAGATATGTACTCAAACGACACTATGATAGCGTAATTTCTTTATCGGAACTAAGGAAGTAGTCTCGTTGATTGTATCTTGTTTTCAAACTTGTTATTTCAAAGCAAATGCAAATTTTACTTTGTGTTTATTTGTTCTATGCTGTTTTACCGCTAGTATTACCTTGATCACGTAATTACTTTTTTTGGGCGCCGCAAGAAGGACCGAAAGGTGAATTGCGATGCTAGATCTGCTAGTTCGAACATACTCTGAGCTATCAAGAAATGGGACAGGATTTGTATGAGGAATTTTATAGTATCTTTGAACCCAATGGATCAATCTAGGTTCGGTTAGCCATGAAAGTAGGACGCCGATTTAGATTGATACCAGATTATACCGTCGAAAAAGGGTAATCTGTACCTTTTGATATTTTCTTAAGCACTTTTAAAATTGCTTTGCTATAAGTCTAACTTGTATGAATTTAAGATCCATCAACGAGACGAACCCGATGTTCTGATATCTCTAACACTTTTTTTCTCCTCGAAGTTTTCTCTTGCTGGATTCGATTTACTTTAAGTTATATTAGCTTTACGTTTCGTAATCTCAAAACACTTGATCTGATTGTTTAGCTATTAATTCAAAATCTTTTGGTACTTGATCACTGTCCCTGTGGGATCGACACTTTAGTACTATCACAACAAAACCATCACGCTTGCGGTTAGTAGTACTGAAAAGTACACATCAAGTTTTGGCACCGTTTCCGGGGATAGACAACCAATATCAAAGTGATTTAGCAATTGGTAGACTAGACGTTTTGTGCAAAAGTTAAACAAGTGCACTGATAGCATGCATATATATGATATATCGCGGCTTAATTTTATTATTATTTTAGAGTAAAATGCATACTTTATTGATGCCATGCATTTTTATAGTGATTTTTATTATTATTCCATGATGAATTTGGGCTGATTTGAATGCTTTTACACTCCTTTAAGGCTTATTTACTTCAAAGCTTCAGAATCTTCACTTTTCGTCTGTCTTATGGAATTTCAGGTAAAATCACCCAATTTTGAAGTCTTTTTGAAGAATCTAAGAGCATGAGGTGATTCCTTATGAGAAGACAAAGCTGCCTATAAAATTTGGGCTCAATCGGAGCTTTTTCTGGACTTCACGGCCAGGTGAACCCGGCGGGGTTCATCTGTGATCTTGCCAAAGGACAAAACTCACCGCACGCTTCACTGCCAGGTGAACCCCATGGGGTTCACCCATGATTCTGTCTGTTAAAATCTGCTCAAAAATATACTGTGGACTTCACTGGTAGATGAACCCGGTGGGGTTCACCTGTGACTATTTGGCAACAGAATTGCATATAACACTTCACTGGTAGGTGAACCCGGCGGGGTTCACCCGTGATACTATCGCAGCAGCCCGACCTTCACTCGGTTTTTCATCGATTTCGGGCCCGATTCAAGTCCAAATTTGGTAAGTGAGGACTCTATGAAAAGCTTATTCGAAGGAGAACAAATAGAGTATAAAAGCCCCAATTTCCATGACCTAGATATCGAGCAATCAGGCGACGAAGCGGCTAGGGCGGATAGACACGGCGAACAGGGGACTTCGAGGCGATTTTTGGAGATTCAACCATCGGAACTCAGTGATTCTTGTTTATTTCTTTCGGTTCATCATCTCCTCCCTCTTAGAAACCTTTTTCTATGATTTTCCTATGTACAAAGAGAGAATTTTTAGCGATTCAACAATGGTTGTAGCGTAAACTTTATTTCAGGGCTAGGTTGAAGCCCTCTGATGATTTCTATTTGCAATTCTTACACTAACTTGGTTATCTAGATCATATTCTCAGCATATTTCGCTTGAAGTATTAATTTCTTGATATTTACTCTGGCCAAGTATTATCATGTCATAGTTATTACAGTTCATAATGAAAGTAGAATTGTAACGACGGAACATCTTTGTGAATCTTGCGAAGGCTCGACACAAAAGTGCTTGTTCTTCGCTCGAGGGCCCATAATCTACCACAGAACCCATTGGGTTTGTCTAGAACGATCCACCGCGAAAGTAGGAGACGTTCTGGGGAAATATCGGAGTGTACACTCGAAAGAGGGCACTTTGTACCATAGGGTAGATTCCTTATGCATATTTGTAAATCCATGTAACTAATGTTTATGTCTTAGCGCAATTAGAATCGTCAGAGTGGTGGAAACCAAAGCCCTGATATTCTCTCTCATATATTTTTCCACCGTAGTTGTTTGATTTCTTGCTTATGGTTTCGCTTAATTTTAGTTTTTAAGTTCCAAAAACCACGATTTGATTAGCTTAGATTCCAGGAATTAGATTTTTTGGTACTCACCTTGTTCTCTGTGGGATTCGATATCTTTTGTATTACTTCGACATTTCCGTGCACTTGCGAATAGTGTCATTTATCTCATTTTTTTGCCTAAATGCTTTACATTATTCAGAATCTTCACTTTTCCTTAGTTTCATTGAAATGTAGGGATTTCCCCCAAAATTTGGTGGATTTTGGAAGATCTGAAGTTATGAGACGATTCCTTATGATAAGACGAAGCTACAAGTCAAATTTTAGCTAAAACGGAGTTTTCCACGCACTTCACAGGCATGGCTATGCATCCATGCATGGCCGTGTACGACACTATTTTCCCAGATTGTGCCGAGCCATTCACAGGCATGCCCGTGCATCCTTACACAGCCGTGAAGGGATTGGCCGACTTCTCCAAAATTCAACGAGATGTTCATGGGCACACCCATGAACGCATGCATGGTTGTGAAGAGTAAGTTTTCCAGAATTTAAAGTTCACCGAACCGTTCACGGGCATGGCTGTGCATCGATACACGGCCGTGAACGGTTCCACCCAATTCGACACCCGTTTGATTTTTACCCATATCTTGCTATTTTTGGAGCAGAATTTGCTGAAATTTGGGGGAGACCTTCCTAACTTAGCAAGCGACAATTGAGGATCAGAATTATCGGATTTGGTGTGACGGTGGTGGAGAACGAACGAAAGAGGCGTCATCTAGGGTTTGGGGGTGATTTTCTTGACGAGGAGACTGTTCGGGCACGATTTCTCCCTCGTTTCGACGCTGAGGATCGTGCTCTACCTTCTCCTATCAAGGATCTACATTTTCCCCTAGTTTGATTCGATTTGCATGAGAGATTACATGTATCTAATGATGAATATTGTAGCGTAAGCTTATTTTCGAGGCTTGGGCGTAGACCACTATAAGAATGTTGGTTTTTAATGTTTGATCTACACTTTATCTAAATTCACTTTTGTTCTTATTCATGTCTAGAAAGTTTTAATCTATGATTATGTACTGACTATACATATTTGTGTTTTAGATGCTGTGGGAAGGACTGAGAGGTGAACCACAACGTTGGATCCCCTTAGACTGGACTGGTGATTTCGGCCATGAGAGTTGTCGAAATCACCCGAGAAACCCTAATTCTTCATAGAACCCATTGGGTCTACTTAACCCAGTTTTCCATGAGAGTAGAAGACTTGAGTTAAGTTAGACACCGGACTGTGTCTGATGTAGGAGGACCTTCCTCGGTAGCTCCAGAACTAGAGAAACATGGCCATTCTGTGGATTTTCCTCCAGACATGGTTCCACCTCCCCTAAAAAGTTCAAAGGTGCCCGACAAAATCACAATAAGGCGATCTCAACGTTTAAGTCAACCACCAGAGCAATACACAGGCATCATCAGTCCATTATCAGCCCACACGGAGGTAGTGCGGCCCATGTGCTAGGCACCCCGGCCACCTGAAGACCCGGTCAATGATTGCTACCGCAACTAGTTGACCAACACAGCCCAAGAACAAGCTTGCATAGTGATGAATCAGCCCACCATCAGCAAATTTTGTTGTTTCATCGCTGCATGCTCCGAGATGGTTTAACAGCCTAGTCATAGCCCAGAAGGCCCAACCCATGCGCCCAGCTTCAGATTCCCTCATCTACTTTAGTTGGTAGTAGTTTGTTAATGCTTACATCAGATGCTTACATTAGATGCTTACATCAGCAGCATCTTGACTGCTTTTAGTTAGTTAAAGTAGGTAGTCATGCTTGTGGTGTGTTATTCCCTAGTCATACTTGTGGTGTGATTTTCCCTAGTCATGCGTGTGGTATGATATTCCCTCCCTTGCTCTATAAAAGGGAGTTAGAGTTTAGTTGTTCCTTAGCTTTCTTGTGTGATAGGAGCTCATTTCGAAGAGGTTAGAGTGTGGAGCAAGGTGTGTGATCCTTGGCTTGGTCTTGATTCCTCGCCTACTAGTTGTAATCGTCTTTCATTTCAAAGAAGTAAATTGCACCGTTGATGCGTCAGGTTCGTCTGTTTTTGGATTTTCATTGTGTTGTTTTTACTTGATTTCCTTACCCACGGGCATCCGTACGCCGGAGACGTGGAGGTTCCTTGGCTTTGGTGTGACCGTAGGTTCATAGGCGTGTGAGCTGAGTCGCCACTAAGTCCGCTGCCCTTATTGTTGTGCCGGTCTTAAATCGCTCGCTAAGAGGTTAGTGAGTTTCATTTGTGTAGTTGGTTGCCGTTGGTTTCTTCGTCGTCCGTGTTGCCCCAAAACGTATTCATCACCGTCTTCCACATTATTTCTTGCTGGATTTCACGTTGCTCATTTTCCGACATCGTCTCATGAACCCCTAGAGTATGGAGCTAAGGACCAACCCACCTATAGTAGCTGCATCAAATTTGGTATCATAGGAGTTGCGCGTTCAATTCTTATTGTTCGCACGATCCAACTCCGTTGCATCTTCATATTTCCGCATGCTTTCAGCATTTGCATTTTGAGTCATACCTTGTTTGTGCATGGTGACTACGAGGTCACAAACCATGCCTTAGTTCCCTGATTCCCAAGAGTTCGTCCTACCCACGGAAGGGTCTAAGGACTAGGTCAATTCGAATGATGCCCTGTCTTCGCGAATAGACAAAATGGAAGATTTTTGTCACCAACTTAGGCGACTGCTCACGCAGTCCATTGATCAACTCATGGCTTCTCTCAAGGGCATGAGTGATCACCTCGAGTCTTTAGAGCGTAGAACCCGAGTCCCTGTTGACCCCTCCCCGAGTCCCTGTTGACCCCTTAACCCAACCCATTTGGTGTAGGCCCTTTGAGGAAGAACTGGTTCTCGAGGATGAACCGTTTGATGAGGATGACGTGTGGGCCGCACAAGGGCCCCAAACCCAACCCCGTTATGGTCAAAACCGGATGGACGATGATTTTCGTCGCATCATGCATACCTCACCTGCACCCTTTGACGGTAGCCTTGACCCCACACGGTTCCTTGATTGGGCCACGTCGGTCGACAACTATTTTGAGTGGTGTGCCATGCCCCAACACCTGCGCGTCAATTTTGCACGCCTCCTACTAGAGGGTCCAGACCGTTTGCATTGGGCAAATGTGGAACAGCAACTAGAGCAGCAAGCCGCCCCTCCTATAGGGAGCGCCTCTTGGACCAATATAGTAGCATACACCAGAGATCCGGTACCGTCGCTGAGTATAGGCTAGCCTTTGACACATTAGCACTTAGTTGCAACTTGCGAGAGGACCTCGAGTTTACCCTGTCTAGATTCAAGAATGGACTCCGATCGGAGATCCAAAGAGCCCTACCTACCTATAACTTGGAGAGTTTGGACCAGACAGTCCAGCGAGCACTAGACATTGAGCAAGACTTGCGCGTTACTGCTAGGCGCAGCGAGTTGGTACCTTCTAGATGACCCCCAGCTGTTGGTCCCCCACTTTTTCATTCTAGAGCCAAGCGCGCCGAGCCCCGATATGCTCTAGTGATAGGGTCATACCACAAGTGCACGGTCTATCACGTAATAAGAAAGTATCGATCCCACAAAGACTAGGGGTCAAGTACTAACTAATCAGTCAATTGATAGCTAGGTGATCAAATAAACGTAGGAGTGTCACTAAATTCCTAATGCAAGAAAGTAAACTAAAGCAAGTGAAAAGCAAACAGAACAGAGAGCCAAGCAATTGGGGTTTTAGATCTCTGAGAGAAGATTGGGGCATCGGGTTTCACCACACTGAAGTATAAAAGAAAGTTAATGTTGATAATTTTAATTATGTTTTACCTATGTTCTTAAGGTAAACATTCCTAAGGTACAAACGTGCTCCCTCTCAGGACACGGTCCAGTGTCTAACTTAACCCAAGTCTCCTACTCTCGTGGCTTACTAGGGTAAGCAGATCCAATGGGCTCTATGAAGAATTAGGGTTCCTCGGGTGATTTTGACAACTCTAGTGGCCGAAATCACTAGTCCAGTCTAAGGGGATCCGACGATTGTAGTTCACCTCTCATTCCTTCCCACAACGTCTAAAACACAAATATGTATGGCCAGTACATAATCATGAATTAAAACTTCCTGGACATGAATAAGAACAAAGATAAATTTAAACAAACTGTAGATCAAACATTAAAAATCATCATTCTTACAGTAGGCTACGTCCAAACCCCGAAAAGAATTTAAGCTACAACATTCATCGTGAAATACATCATAATCTCTCAAATAAATTAATGCAAACCGAAAGGAAGACTAGATCTATGTCGAGAGAGGCTAGAGCATGATATTCAGCATTGAAACGAGGAAGAAATCTCGTCGGAATAGACTTTCGTCGCCAAAATCACCGTCAAACCCTAGGTCTCGCCATTTCACTTCGTTCTCCTCAACGCTTGCCCAAAGTATGTGATTCCAGTCCCAAATTGTCCGTGGCTAAGTTAGGAAGGTCTCCACCAAATTTCAGCAAAATCCGCTTCCAAAATGGTAAGAATCGAATGAAAAATCGAACGGGTGTCGTGGGTGGAACGATACACGGCCGTGCATGGATGCACGGCCATACTCGTGAACGGCTCGTCGAGGTTTATTTTCTAGAAAACTTACTCTTCACGGCCATGTATGTGTTCACGGGTGTGCCCGTGAATGGCTCGGCGCAGCCTGGGAATGCAGGCTCATACACGACCGTGCATGGATGCACGACCATGCCCGTGAAGAGCATAGGAAACTCCGTTTGAGCTGAAATTTGACGTGTAGCTTCGTCTCATCGTGAGGAATCATCCCATGCCTTCTGATCTTCTACATTCCACCGATTTTAGGGAGAAATCCCTATATTTCAATGAAACCAAGGAAAAGTGAAGATTCTGAATAATATAAAATATTTGGGCAAATAAATGAGACGAAACATACAATTTACTCCAAAATAATAGTAAAAATAAGTCACGATATATCATATATTTATATGCTATCAAAATACATCGGACTTAAAAGTTTTGCTTGTCCTCAAGCAATTTAATTGTCTAGAACACAGTGATAAGATGAAATAAGGAATCTCAAACAACTTCGGTAGGTCTAGCAAGGTTATAGTTCAATCACAGTAAACCTCAAGTTATGATGCAGTGTCAAAAGCAAATTAAATCAAATATTTTTGACACAATTCATTTGAATATGCAAAGTTGACAATATCAATGACCCTTACCATACAACACACATAAAGGAAAATTTTGATCAAGCATTCACAAATCAAGTGGTTGTACATCCAGTCATGGGAAAATAGCATCGGTGCCACATAGTCCCTATGTGGTACCCCCTTTTTTTTGGATAGGCAATGCCAAGCTAGATGAATACTGTGACAGCTTCGGTACCACTGCTATTGTTTTTAAATTAGGGGATAGTACCAAGCATGGTAGACAATGAACTTAGGTACCACTATCCTTTTTATTGGAATGCTAAGAACAGTGCCAAGTGAAAATACAATGTGCAATGTATAGTTACACTTTAGTACCACTGTTATTATTTCCCATTCCCTTGACAAAATGTACAATTAATAGTGGATATATGAAGCAAGATGCAAAGAAGTATGTCACATGTGATGTATGTCAAGGTGAAGATAAGTACAACAAGTGCATCTCTTATGAATAAATAATAATGAATTGAGTTAATTAATCTTTCAATTGCACCAAACAACAAGCTATGTGTGCAAACTATAACCAATATAGACAACGAGGTGTGCAAGATTCTCATCTCAATCAATCAAGTGTTCAAAGAACAAATCAATCCCCAAAGGCAAAGCAAATATCATAGATACGAGGTGGGGCAGACACTTAAGTTGTTGATAGTCATGCTGAAAGTGAAATGACAGTCTAACAAAAGAAAACTAATAGAATCAGAAAAGAAAACTAACAACTAAAATAAACTACTGGAAACATAGAAAGCTGACCGAGTGATGATGAAACCAAAGTGCTCATCCCCAGCGCCGACGCAGCCTCGTCTGAAGGTCATGAACAGACTCTAAGAGAGAAGACTGTACTAGTCCCTGGCGTCCCACTTCGGATTCAAGAACATGAAGCCAATCAAAACCATCTACAAGGGCCAAGTGGGTCTCCTGCTCGGCATCTCGGATGAATCGGATCATAGTCTCCATACGATCTAACTAGGTGGTAGGTCGCTGAGAAGGTGGTGGTGGTGCAGTCTTAAGAGGAACGTCATGGTCCTCAACTGGCTCAACTCGCCAGTTCCGCTGCTCACAGACTGTGGTGCGTGTAGGATTCGGCAGTGGTAGCTTGACATCGCTCCCTGAGAAGAGCAGACTATAGAGTTCCCCTTCTTGACTATCATCCGCATCGAGATGCAGAGGTAAAGGCAGGAGTTCCCAAGGTAAAGGCTGGATCCCAACTGCAAGAGCAAGAGGGGTAAGAAGTTCCCCGAGAGCAATGACACCCTTCGACACCCTAGAGACTTTCTGGAGTTGCTTGGCAAAGTGAAAAGCTATATTGAGTCGGACTTCATGCAGCATCGCCCAGAGGAACTGAAGCTCAGATGCTCGAACAAGTCCGTTAGACTCCCCTCGACCAAAGATAGTATGCACCATGACTCGGTGCACATACTTTAACACTGGATTGCCGAGAGAGGTGGCTCTAGTAGTTCTGGTATCGAAAGGTGGGAAGCCAGTTAGCTGTCCCAAGAAGACGCTAACATTAAATTCCCTGGGTATCAACCGCATCCCATCAGTAGGAAATATATAAATCTAATTCAGCTCTAACAAAGTGACCACAAACTCGGTGTTATTGAGCCAGAAGGATAAGCTGCCATCATCTTCATCGGTATGGATATTTGCATGCAGCACCATTGAAGATAGAAACTCTAGCACAATAGGAATATACGTGGGATAGGAGATCGTGAAGAACTGATCCCACCTCACGTGATGGAAAAGCCATTGCACATCCTCGTAGAAGCCCAAGGTATTCAGCATCGAGTGGTCAAGATATCTGGTGATAACCACCTACCGGCATGTCAAAGCGTTGAATTTGGTCCTCTGAAAGATTGCAGAGATCGGCGTCGAGACATTAGGAGGTCGTGGGGAACTGCTGATGAAAGATTGCAGACTGAAGAAGGGTTGTCGGAGACATCGGCGTCGAAGAGATAGTAATCAGTAGCGTCAAATCTGCAAGCAGTGACGAGAAGAGCGAAAGTGGTCGCGCGTCGTCGAGAAGGTCCGATCGGTGCTGGAAATCGATGGGGAAGAGTTGCCGGAGGTTGTAGAAGACGGTGGAGGGCCGCCGCCGGTCGATCGGGTACCAGAGGTGGCGGATCAGAATAGCGGCGGTGCAGCTAAGGTTTCCTGCACGGGTGTGTGCACGGTGTCTTTTTAAAGCAAAAGCATGCACGGCTGTGTATGGACACATGGTCCAGCCCGTGCAAGTCTCGGTGCAAAACGAGTCTAGTCTTCACTTACTCTGCACGGCCGTGCATCAATGCACGGGTGCGGCCGCGCATCAATGCATGGGTGCGGCCGTGCATCAATGCTTGGGTGCGCCCGTGCATGGCTTGACAAGAATTGATGTAGCTATTCACGGCTGTGCGTCTCTTCATGCCCTTGCCCGTGAACATCTCGGTGTTGGGTGTAGAAAATATTGCGAGGCATTCACGGCCGTGCATGGATGCACAGGTGTGACCGTGAATGGCTCGCAAGTACCTGAAAAATTCCAGAAAAATTTTCATCTGCTGGGTACAACCTAAAAAGCATAAATATGAAAGAAAATTTACAAAACTACAAAAACTAGATGACGAAAATAAATAAGAAAGAAAGAAAGTAAACAAGTGGTTGGGTTGCCTTCAACAAGCGCTTCTTTAGGGTCACTAGCTTGACCAGAGTGATGCTTATGGCGTGTCTAGTGTAGCAGAGGCGAAGTAAGTAGCATGAAGCTTCTGCTTTCATTGTCGCCCATGAATTGCACCTATTAAAATAAGCACAAGATATAAAAGTTCCTCTACAACAGTTTTGATAGAACATGGAATAGCATATTGGTAAAATGCATCAGTCTTCTTAGAATCAATGAAAACATCGTCCTCAAACACTCCTAATGTTCTCTCCTTCAATTTAGCTCCATTGGTATCCTCAATTTGGATCATCATAGCCACCATCTCATACTCTCTTAGACCAATCGAGTCGTCGGGCCTATCTTCCAACTGTTTAGGAAAATCTTCTGGGAAGAGTTCCATCTTGCTACTTGACTGCACAGTACCTCCCTTCACTACCGCTCCGCTGTCCCTTGAGCCTGAAAAATAGAATTCTTTATTATTAGCAGAAAGATTGAATGACAAATTATTCCAATCAATGCTAAAATTCATCGTCTTGCGTGAAACATCAATCATGGCTCTTATTGTAGCAAGGAATGGGCTGCCCAATATAAGAGGAAAGGTAATATTCTCAGTCATGTCCAGAATCACAAAATCTATTGGGACAGAGAATCCTTTAATATGCAGCGGCACATTCTCAGCAATCCCAAGTGGGTGAAGTTTAGAGCTGTTTGCAAGTTCGGAAACCTTAGATGTTGATTTGAGATTTCCCAACGCCAACTTCTTGAAGGTAAGGAATGACATGATGCTAATGCCAGAACCTAAATCCAAGAGTGCTCTATCAAATGAAGTGTTGCCAATCATGCATGGTATATCGAAACTACCAGGGTCTTAGAGTTTGAGAAATGGTCGAGTATGCGTGCAAACTGTAGAGTTTTCAGTAGTAGCCATTATCTTCTCGATGTCTGGTGTTTTGGGAATTTCTGGATGAGGTTTCTCTTTCTGGATTTCAGACTCTTCTTTTTCATTATCAACATCCTCAGCCTCGGAGTCCTTTAATTGCTCATCGCCATTTGTCATGATGGCATTGCATTGGTCTCTCGGATTTGCTTCTGGTTGAGCTGGAAGCATGCCTGTTGCTCTAGAAGATGAACTGATCCTTTGATCTAGTTCTATGATTTGGGTCTCCATCACTCTCAAGTGTGTGGAAATAGAGTCTACTTTCATATTCAGTTGGTGAATCTAATCATTCATACTATCGGATTGCTTCATCTGATTTGTCATAAAGTTTTCAAGCATCAGCTCTAATCTAGACCTTTGCTGAGGGTCTGGCTATCTCGGGTTAGTAGATGGATGTTGTATTCCGGGAGGAGGCCTGAAATTAGAAGAAGAGTTTGGATTAGCAAAATTTGTAGGAGGAACTTGCCCTTGGTTAAGCCTATAGGAGAAATTCGAGTGACTTCTCCATCCTGGATTATATGTGTTCGAATAGGGGTCGTTCTGATTCCTGAAGTTCCCAATAGTGTTGACTTGTTCAGACGGGCCACTCAAGATATGATAGTCATCAGCAGAATACCCTATCACTCCACAGACGTCACAAGTAATAGAGTTAGAAGTAGAAACATTCATAGAATCAAGCTTAGAGGAAAGTGAATCTACTTTTGCTACTAGGGAATTAATCATGTTCATGTCAAACTTCCCTGAATTTCGAACTGGCTGGCTCCTCTCTCCTAACCACTGATTGAGGGCCATGTCCTCAATTAACTCCATAGCATCATCATAATCTTTGTTCATTATTGCCCCACTAGCAGCAGCATCTACAGAAAGTCTAGTCTGATATAATAATCCACTGTAAGAAGTATGTATGATCAACCATTTCTGTAGACCATGGTGCGGGCATATGTGCAGTAATTTCTTGAATCGGTCCCATGCTTCATAAAGGGCCTCTCCATCTTGTTGGGCGAAGTTGGTGATTTGATTTCTAAGCTGGGCAGTCTTACTCGGTGGAAGATATTTTCACAAGAAGGCTTGAGATAGTTGGTCCCACGTTGTGATAGAGCCCTGCGGTAGAGATTGCAGCCACGCCCTGGCTCGGTCCCTGAGAGAAAAAGGAAAAAGTCTAAGTTTAATAGCATCAGGGGGAGCACCATTAATCTTAAGAGTATCAGAACATTCTAAAAAGATAGACAAGTGAAGGTTAGGATCATCAGTGGCTACTCCACTGAATTGGTTTTATTGCACTATTTGTACAAGGGACAGCTTAATCTCGAAGTTGTTAGCTTCGATAGCCGGTCGCGATATGCTCGAGTGCACACCAGAGATGGTGGGTGCTGAAAAATCTTTCAAAGAACGATTAGCTTCCATTGCCTGGTTGTTAGAAAATTCTCCTTCAAGCTTAAGTCTCTTCAGATTCCTTTGAACCAAATGAAAGGTACGCTCTATCTCCGGGTCAACGGGTAAAAGTTTCCCTATTCGAAAAGGTTAGCAGCAACCGCACCAATAAAAATTACAACTAAAAAAATAAAAAAGTAACTAAACAAAAAGTTAACAAAATAAGAACAAAGTAAATCTAACTAAACCTAGACTATCAGTTAATTAATAGCTAGGTGATCAAATAAACGTAGGAGTGTCACTAAATTCCTAATGCAAGAAAGTAAACTAAAGCAAGTGAAAAGCAAACAGAACAGAGAGCTAAGCAATCAGGGTTTTAGATCTTTGAGAGAAGATCGGGGCATCGGGTTTCACCACACTGAAGTATAAAAGAAAGTTAATATTGATAATTTTAATCATATTTTTCCTATGTTCTTAAGGTAATCCTTCATAAGGTACAGACGCGCTCCCTCTCAAGATACGGTCCGGTGTCTAACTTAACCCAAGTCTCCTACTCTCGTGGCTTACTGGGGTAAGCAGACCCAATGGGCTCAATGAAAAATTAGGGTTTCTTGGGTGATTTCAACAACTCTCGTGGCCGAAATCACCAGTTTAGTCTAAGGGGATCCGACGATTGTAGTTCACCTCTTAGTCCTTCCCACAATGTCTAAAACACAAATATGTATGGCTAGTACATAATCATGAATTAAAACTTCTTAGACATGAATAAGAACAAAGATAAATTTAGACAAAGTGTAGATCAAACATTAAAAATCGTCATTCTTATAGTGGGCTACGCCCAAACATCGAAAAGAAGTTAAGCTACAACATTCATCATGAAATACATCATAATCTCTCAAATAAATTAATGCAAACTGGAAGGAAGACTAGATCTATGTCGAGAGAGGCCAGAGCACAATCTTCAGCATTGAAACGAGGAAGAAATCTCGCTGGAATAGCCTTTCATCACCAAAATCACTATCAAACCCTAGGTCTTGCTGTTTCACTTCATTCTCCTTAACTGCTCACCCAAATCACGTGATTCTAATCCCAAATTATTCGTGGCTAAGTTAGAAAGGTCTCCACCAAATTTTAGGAAAATCTGCTTCCAAAATGGTAAGAATCAAATGAAAAACCAAACGGGTGTCGTGTAGGGCGGAACGATACACAGCCGTGCATGGATGCACGACCATACCCGTGAACGGCTCATCGATGTTTATTTTCTAGAAAACTTACTCTTCACAGCCATGTATGTGTTCACGGGTGTACCCATGAATGGCTTAGCACAGTCTGGGAATGCAGGCTCATACACGGCCATGCATGGATGCACGACCATGCCCGTGAAGAGCATAGGAAACTCCGTTTGAGCTAAAATTTGACGTATAAATTTGTCTCACCATGAGGAATCATCCCATGCCTTCATATCTTCTAAATTCCATTGATTTTAGGGAGAAATTCCTACATTTCAATGAAACCAAGGAAAAGTGAAGATTCTGAATAATATAAAGTATTTGGGCAGAAACATGCAATTTACTCCAAAATAATAGTAAAAATAAGTCACGATATATCATATATTTGCATGCTATCATCTAGCAGCCTGCGAGGCACGCTTGGAGCCCCATCATGCTCCCACTGTTAGTGACCCCCCCTAGGTGTCCCACACCCGATGCCCCTCCTCCTCGCCTTTCATGGGAGGAAAAGGGCAAGGCCGCAGCTCATGGGTCCGCAAACAGTGTGAATTGTTTCAACTTTCTCCAACCCAGCCATTATTCGAAGGATTGCCCCAAGCGTCCTGCCCATGTTGACAAGAGTCAGCCCCGGTTGGCCGCTATGACCCGTGAGTGCACTGAGTGTGACATTGAGCCTGCATGCTATACTAGTGAGGATGAGTCGGGTCATCCCACACTTGTGGTTGTTCGGTGCACTCTGGTGCAAACCCCTCCCTCCGAGGATTGGACGCGTACTAATATTTTCACGACTTACATCAAATGCAATGGGCATTCATGTAAGATTGTTATTGATGGGGGTAGTAGCCTGAATGTGGTGTCATGCACTGCAATCACCTAGTTCAACCTTGCACTTGAACGTCACCCGAAACCGTATTCCATCGCTTGGGTCGACACATCGAGTCTACCAGTCACCCACCATTGTCAGGTTCTCATTAGTTTTAGGGACTATAAGGAGAAAGTTTGGTGCGACGTGGCAACAATGGATGTTGCCCACGTGCTGTTGGGTCGCCCTTGGCTATACGACCGTGATATGGTCCACTATGGCCGGTGAAATACTTATGTCTTCGACCACAATGACCAAAAAATCTGGCTCAACCCAGCCGCGCCCAAAGAGTTGTGTGCATCAACATCTAAGTGCTTGATTGTGCCCTTGAAACCTGCTGCAGTTGTGTCCTTAATGCGCACCCTAGCGCTGATCCTCGAAGCTAGTGAGACCAAGGTGGTCTATGCCCTAATGTTGCGTGAGCCGGTGGACCCGTCACCTCAGGCGAAGACGGACCCTCCAGCCGACATCGCCCCCTCTTGTCTGAGTTTAGCGACATCTCACCCGAGGATTTGCCTCATGGACTCCCCCCGGAAAGGGAGATCCAACATGCGATAGACTTGGTGCCAGGAGCCCCTCTCCCAAACTTGCCCCACCATAGACTCAACCCCATGCATTGTCCCCGCCCTACTCACACCCAAGAAGGATGGGTCATGGAGCATGTGCATATATAGTCGAGCCATTAATAGGATCACCATCAAGTACCCGTTCCCCATACCCCGTCTTGATGACATGCTCGATTTGGTTTTGGGTTCGTCATGGTTTACCAAGTTGGACCTTTGGAGCGGATATCACCAGGTTTGCATCCGTGAGGGTGACGAATGGAAGACTGCCTTCAAGACCAAGGATGGTCTGTACGAGTGGTTAGTCATGCCCTTTGGCTTGACGAATGCCCCCTCTGTGTTCATGAGGCTGATGAGTCAAGTCCTCAAGCCCTATATGGGCAAATTTCTGGTCGTCTTCTTTGACGACATTCTGATCTTCAGCCACACCCGAGAGGAGCACTTAGAGCATCTTCGCTCTACCTTTGAGATTCTCCAGAAGGAGCGCCTCTTCCTTAACATGAAAGAGTGCACCTTCATGGCTACCCAAGTCCACTTTCTAGGGTATATAGTGTCTGATCAGGGTCTCTCTGTTGACCCCGCCAAGGTTGATGTCATTCGGCATTGGCCTGAACCTCGCACTATTTCTGAGGTTCACAGTTTCTTAGGTCTTGCTGGGTTCTACCGTCGATTCATTCGTGGGTTTAGCACCATTGCTACCCCATTAACCCAGCGTCTATCTAAAGACGACTTCGAGTGGACATCGGCCACTCAATGGGCCTTTGACGCCCTTAAAGATGCCCTAACCACAGCCCCTGTTCTTTGACTTCTAGACTTTTTCAAAGTCTTTGAAGTCACATGCGATGCCTCCGGTACTGGGATCGGGGGAACTCTGAGCCAAGAAGGCCACCCGGTCGCCTTCTTTAGTGAAAAACTGAATGCCGTTCGACAGCGGTACTCCACTTACGACAAAGAATTCTATGCCATTGTCTAATCGTTAAGGCAGTGGAGACACTATTTACTCCACCACGAGTTTATCCTCTATAGTGACCACCAGGTGATGCAGGAGAAGCTAGCACTGAAGAAGGGGACGAATCGGACGAGAAAACACCCCCCTAGAATTTTCTGCACACTGAACACAGGCAGGCTATGACGCCCGTCACAGGTGTGATGGCCTCGGCGAAGAACATAGAAAGTAAGCATGGCCGTTGATGCCTTGCATTTTAGTAGTATTTTTCCTTGTTATTTGATGATGAATCTAGGCTTATTTTGATAGTTTCACACTCCTTATAGGCTTATTTCCTTCATATCTTCGGAATCTTCACTTTTTGGTGTTTTTGTGGAATTTCAGGTAAAATCACCCTTTTTTGACATATTTTGGAGATTCTAAGGCCATGGGACGATTTCTTATACAGAGACGAAGCTACACATCAAATTTGGCCAAAACGGAATTAGCCTGAAAAATAATCGCCAGACCAGCAGAACCTCACAAAGAGCTTCACGGCCGGGTGAACCCCAGCGGGGTTCCCCAGATTTCCTTCAGGCCGAACTTTGCACAGAACAAAGCACAACCAGGTGAACCCGGCGGGGTTCACCTGTGATTTCAACCCAGTCGCGCGCGAGTCTGAGTTCCACTCGGATTTTTGATGATTGCCGACCCGTTTGGAGTCCAAATTTAGCAAGTGAGGACTCTATGGAAAGCTCTTTCGAAGGAGAATGCAGGGGATATAAAAGCCCTAATTTTCTTGCCCTAATTATCGAGGAATCATGTGATGAAGCGGTGCGGGCGGAAGAACACGGCGAAAGGAGGAGTTCGAGGCAATTTTCAGAGATTGGATCATTGGAGCATCACGATTCTTGCAGATCTGTTTCGTTTTATCTTCTCCTATCCTTTAGAAACTCTTCCTTGTGATCTTCCTATGTTAAAAGAGAGATTTTTGAGAGTTTCAATGACGATTGTAGTGTAAACCCTATTTCGGGGCTTGGTTGAAACTCGTTGACGAATTTAATCGCAAACTTTATCTTTATTCAGTTATTTGGATTGTGTTGTGAGCATATTTTACTTCAAAGTGTTTATTTCGTGATCTTACCTTGGCTGAGTACTTTCACGTGTTAGCCGTTACAATTCATATCGAGAGAAAGATCGTAAGGGTGGAATCCCTTAGTAAAACTTGCGAGACCTCGACACGAGAGTGCTTGGTCTTTGCTCGAGGGTTTTATAATCTGCCATAGAACTCATGGGGTTCGTTAGAATGATCCACCGCGAGAGTAGGAGGTCGTTCTAAGTCGAACACCGAGGTGTACACTCGAGAGAGGGCACCTTGTACCTTAGGGTTAGATTCCTTGTGCAAAATCAATAATCCAAATAACTGACATCTGCCTTGTGCGATTAAAGTAGTCATCGTGGTGGAAACCAAAGCCCTGATTTCTCTCTCATATTTAATCCCTACCGTCGTAGTGTTAATTGCTTGTTTTCGATTTCTGTTTTCAAAACCCAATTTCGATTCGCCTAGCTATTAAGACTCGGATTTTCTGGTACTCAACCTTGTTCCCTGTGGGATTCAACATCTTTTATATTACTTCGATATAACCGTGCACTTGTGGGACGTGTCATGTTTTTGGCGCCGCTGCCGGGGAACAACAGTTGATATTAGTATACTTCTGAGAATTGGTAGACTAGGCCTTAGGTTATATTTTCTTTACTGCACTGTTATTTTCTTTTTCTCCTTAGTTACTTGCTGTCTTAGAACTTTATAATTTTGACTGATCATTTTATGCAAAGAAGTTCTAGGGTAGGTACATTCTTTGATATTGATCCAGAAATCGAGCGCACCTTCAGGACAAGAAGGAAGCAAAATGAAATTTTGAAGAAAGAAGTCATGAACCATCTAGAAGGAGAAAATCAGATGGAGCACATTCAGCTTGATGCAAACAATGACCGAGTATCACAACCAATGGGGAACAACTACAACAACAGGGCATTGAAAGATTATTCTACTCCCTATGCTTATGGTTTTCGTTCAGGAATTGCTAGGCCCGCTGTTGAGGCCAATAACTTTGAAATAAAACCTGCTCTTCTTTCTATGGTGCAACAAAACCAATTTGGTGGTTCTCCTCTTGAGGACCCCATCATGCACCTCTCTATTTTTCTAGAATATTATGATATGTTGAAAATTAACGGTGTGTCTGTTGATGCTATCAGATTGCGATTATTTCCCTTCTCTTTGAGGGACAGAGCGAGAGCTTGGTTGCATACACTACCTTCTGCTTCGATAAGAACATGGGCAGAGCTTTCTCATGGCTTTCTCTCCAAGTACTTTCCTCCATCAAAGACAATTCAATTGAGAAATCAGATAACGAGTTTCATGCAAAAAGATGGAGAATCCCTATACGAAGCTTGAGAGAGGTTTAAATAGCTCCAAAGGATGTGTCCACATCACGGAGTTGTGACTTGGGTTTTGATCCAAACGTTCTATAGCGGTTTGGATTACAACACAAGACTTACAGTGGACGCTGCAGCAGGAGGCACTTTGATGAATAGGAGAGTTGAGGATGCAATGAACCTTCTCGAGGACATGGCGATTAACCATCACCAATGGACATCTGAGAGAGGTACTTCTACCAAGAAGTCAGGTAAGTATGACCTTGACTCTTTGACTCCATTAACGGCTAAGGTGGATAATTTGACTAGAAAGCTTGACTCTTGGTCTGCTAATTCGATGGATATTAACTCTATTTCTTGTGAGGTCCATGGAGTTGTAGGTCATGCAGGGGTAGATTGTCTGGTAAGAGATGGACAGATGGCTGGGATCAACTCTGAGAAATTGAATGCTGTTGGAAATTTCAACTCTAATAACAACCCTTATTCCAACTTCTATAATCCAGGGTGGCGCAACCACCCAAATTTTTCATACCGAAGAACTCAGCCAATGCAGCCTGGACAAGTCCCACCACAGCAAACCCAGCCCCCACAAGGAAACTTCAGGCAACCCTAACAAAACAATTTCAGACCACCAGGATTTCAGGCTAGGAACTACATTGCACCACCACCACAGCCGAGGCCTAATAATGATTTAAATTTGAGCAAGCAACTTGAAGGACTTACAGACATGATGAAGATGATGATGACAAGGATGAACTCCCTGGAAACACACAATAAAATGCTAGAGAGTCAGCTAGCCCAACAAGCTAGCTCGTCTTCTAGAGCACCAGGCAAGCTTCCATCCCAACCAGAGGTGAACCCGAAGGAGCTTTGCAATGCAATCTCCATTTGGAGCGGCAAACAACTCGAAGACCCAAAGATGCCGACTGACGACAGGAGGGATGAAGCGACACCAGAACCTGTGGAACTACAGTTAGATACAACGCCGATGGCACCTGAACCAGTTGAAGAGGAGCGGCTCTATGTAGGACCGCCTGCATACAAGCCACCGATTCCTTTTCCACAAAGGCTTGTCAAAGCCAAATTGGACAAGCAATTCGATAAGTTTTTGGAAGTATTAAAAAAACTTTATATTAACATTCCCTTTGTTGATGCCCTTTCACAGATGCCGACCTATGCGAAGTTCCTGAAGGACATCCTCTCAAATAAAAGGAAGCTGGAAGACCAAGGAACCGTCGCACTTACTGAGGAGTGCGCGATTTTGCAAAATAAGCTTCCACAGAAACTCAAAGACCCTGGCAGCTTTTCCATACCATGCTAGATAGGAGAGATGACCTTCCAGAGAGCACTGTGCAATTTAGGAGCGAGCATCAGCATTATGCCGTTATCACTGTGTAGAAAGCTAGAGTTGGGTGACTTGAAATCGAATAATATCTCTTTGTAGGTTGCCGATAGATAAGTTCAGAGTCCAGTGGGTATTTTAGAAGATGTACCCATTAAAGTAGGAGATTATTTTATTCCCGCCGACTTTGTTGTGTTAGAGATTGATGGGGATGATAGACTTCCTATTATCTTAGGAATACCTTTTCTTGCTACAGCTGGTGCTGTCATCGATGTTAAAAATGGGAAACTGGATTTAAACATCGGTGGCAGTATTATCCAATTTGACCTAACTGATACTTTAAAAAAACCTTCTCTTGCAGGCACATGCTGCAGTATTGACATCGTGGAGAAGGCCATACAGTATATTGAACCCTTCAGGAAAACAGTGGACCCATTGAAGCTTACCTTGACAACCCCCACCAAGGATGCCAAGAGCTACAATGCACGCACCAAGTTTTGGCATGACAAGCGCATTGCAAAGAAGAAATTTCATGAGGGAGACAAAGTACTTCTATTTAATTCAAGACTTCTGCTATTTCTAGGAAAGCTCCGCACGTGATGGTCCGGTCCTTTCACAGTTTAGAAAATACAACCATATGGTGCCATCACAATTTGGACAGAACGAACTAGAAGTTTCACAGTTAACAGGCACCGCCTCAAGCACTATTTCGAAGATGAGAGGGTCGAAAGAGAGGAAGTTCTTACTCTCTCAGACCCCACAAATTTGCAACTCTGAAAAACTATCACGGTCGAGCTACCGACCTAAACCTAGCGCTCTTGGGAGGCAACCCAAGTTTTTTATTGATTTTAGTTTTTATGCATTGATTTAGACGTTATTTTACACTGTTGATTATTATTCATTTAATCTTTGGATTTCTAGAGGGGATTGCTACTAATTTGATGTCTCTTTATATTGTTAGAGGAAGTTGGAGCACATGAGAATTTTTTTTCAGATTTTTCTAGAATTTTTCAGGTTAATCCGTGTAAATCACGGCCAGGTATACCCTATGGGGTTCACCCGTGAAGTGCACTATACAGCGCGCCCAGACTTTGTGACCAGAGCGTTTCACGGACAGGTGAACCCCACGGGATTCACTAGTATTTCTTTCTGCGCAGAAACCTTCCAGTATACTTCATAGGCAGGTGAACCCCACGGGGTTCACCATCTTCTCTACACTCGAAGGAATCCACCAGAACACTTCACGGGCTGGTGAACCCGGGCGGGTTCACCCGTGCTTCCATTGCAATAGCCCGACCCCAGAATACTTCACGGTCAAGTGAACCCGGGCAGGTTCACTGGAATTCCAACTTCTGCTCACCCGAGTTAGGGCACCGCACGCAAAGGGTTTCCGCCACCGCCTTCCAAGCTTGACGAAATCCACCGGATTGCGCCACCTTCTCTTCTTTTAAGCTTTCGAAGGAGATTTTCGAGGACACAATCTGAGTTTCCCCTCTCATCCAGACAGGTTTCTTCTCTTTTCGCTTTGGATTTCTTCATCGCCAGTTTCTCTGAATCTTTTCGCCGATCCGCGGCCGCCTCTGTTCCCACTCGCACATACGCCCGGATCTATTCGGCTAAAGTTCGCAAGTCTTCTTCTGACCTTCCCTAGCCACCATGCCTCCAAGAACCAAGGCCATGGCTTCCAAGAGGACCGCACGTCCGTAACAGGCACTCTCAGACTTGTCCGCCACCGACGACGAGGAATACGAGCCCACGCCGACTCCTCCATCTTACCGGCCATCTTCGGCCACGTCTGGGTCTTCCTCGTCTTGCCATGGTTGCACGCCCACCAGCCGGCAGATGCCATATGTCTCTCCCCTTAACGAGTTCGGGATCATCTTTTAGAACGCCGGGAAAGAGGCACAGTATCAGACGTCGTGGCAACGTCGCGTGCTTAACACGCGGTATCTAGAAAGAGGCACGTTGCAGATGCTTGGGATGCTCAAAGATGTAGACATGATGTATGTTGCGGTCAGTTGGGAACAGTTTCAGCGACTATCCTCTCCCACCTACATTGGCATCACACTGGAGTTTCTGAGCTCTTTGGAAGTAAAGGCAAACCCTATTCTTGAGGACGATCCAGGCCGTCTAACCTTCCGTCTTGGTAACATCGAGCATATCCTTACTCTATCACAGTTACACAACATTTATGGTTTTCCTAAACCGTGTGCATGCAAGGTCCCCACCGAGTACAGTGAATAGAATTTCTAGGGCGCAATTACCAATGAGCATATCTACTCTGCTCGCGTGGCCCGTGCCTCCAGTCTTTGCAACCCAGCACTCAAGTATGTCCACCGTGTCCTGGCCCATACCCTCTTTGGCCGCGGTGAGAGCGATGGCATGGTCCGTTAGACGGAGTTATTCTATCTCTAGTGGATGCTTCACAGCTTCCGGGTGTATTCTGGGTACTATTTGGCAAAGTAGTTCAGCCGCGTCGCTCGTTCTTTGAAGGGGGCGATTGTGATTGGCGGCCTCATCACTCCTTTGGCAGTTTCCCTGGGTATCATTCCATACAGCACATTAGAGGCTACTGGCAACAACAGGCTCGACATAGAGTCTTGTGTTCCCATGAAGCAGATTGTACGCAAGGGAGACTCCTACTGTATAACATTCAAGGGGAACCCCTTCTGCCTGCCCTTGCCGAACCCAGAGCGCACATTAGTTAGAGTGCGAGGAAACTGGCGTATCTGATGACATGCAAAAATATGATATTTCGTGACTTAATTCTATTATTATTTTGGAGTAAATTGCATGCTTTGTCTCAATTATGTACTCAAATGCTTCATATTCTTCAGAGTCTTCACTTTTACCTTATTTTATGAAAATATAGGTTTTTGGCCTCAAAATTGATGGAATTTGGAGAATCTGAAGGTATGAGACGATTTCCCATGATGAGACGAAGCTACACGCCAAATTTCAGCCCAATTGGAGTTTTCTACAGGATGCACGGTCGTGGGTGTGTACCCATGCACGGCCGTGCATGATCTGACTATCCAGGCTTCACTGAGCTGTACATGGGCATGGCCATGCATCCATGCACGGACGTGAATCATAAGTTATCGAGCAACCGAGCCGTGCACCGATACATGGTCGTGCATCATCCCGCGCAGCTTCGACAAGCGCTTGGTATTTCGGCCATAACTTTCTATTCCTGGCTCGGAATTGAACAAAATTTCAGGGAGACCTTCTCAATTGGGATACGCACGTTTTGAGACTGGAATTACCGGATTTGATAAAGTAGTTGTGGAGAACAAAGTGAAAGGGCGAGACCTTAGGGTTTGGGGTGATTTTCTGAGGGACAACACTGTTCTGGCTTGATTTCTTCGTCGTTCTGGCGTGGATCTTCGTGCTGGACCTTTTTCCATCAAGGATCTACCCTTCCCTTTGGTTTGAATCAACTTTTATGAGAGATTTTATGTATTTAACGATGAATCTTGTAGCTTAACTCTACTTTCGGGGTTTGGGCGTAGCCCACTGTAAGAATGCTAGATATTAATGTTTGACCTACTTATTTCTCATACTTATCTTTGTTCTTATTCATGTTTAGGATGTTTTATGTCATGTTTATGTACTAGCCATATGTATGCATATCTTAGATGCTGTGGGAAGGACTGAGAGGTGAGCCACAGTCATCGGAACCCCCTTAGACTGGACTGGTGATTTTGTTTAGCGAGAGCACTTGAAATCACCTGAGGAACCCTAATCCTTCACAGATCCCATTGGATTTGACTTAACCCAGTAAGCCACGAGAGTAGGAGACTTGGGTTAAGGCGGATACCGGACCGTGTCCTGAGAGGGATTATGTCTGTACCCTAGGAAGGATTACCTTGAGAACTTAGATAAAACTCAATTTAAAATATCGAACCTTAATATTTCTGCATGCTTCAGTGTGGTGAAACCTAAAACCCCGAATATCTCTCATAGATCTAAAACCCTGTTTGCTTTGCTCTTTGCTTTTCTTGACTTAAGTTTGTTTTAGTTTAATTACTTGCACTAGGATTCTAGCCATTTCTCCCTTAATCATTTACCTAGCTACGAGTTGATCGATCAGTTAGTACTTGACCCTAGTGCCTGTGGGTTCGATCTTACTTATTACGCGATAGACCGTGAACTTGCGGTAGCAGCGTGTCTAGGCTCTATCAGTATCCAGCCGACTGAAGATCCACAGCCTGACCCTGTCGACACTGCACCACTAGCCCCTGGCGCCTTTTCCTTTGGCGGCACCTCCTCTCATGATTCTATGATGTCTGTGTTGTAGGAAATTAGGGAGGAGCAACTCCATCAGCGTTAGATGATTGATCACTTGGACACCACTGTTACCTACATCCAGCAGGATCATTCCTCCCGTTGGGAGTCCATGGAGGCACATATGCAGTGGCAACACAAAATGATGGGGTCCGTTTGGGAGAAGCTTTCAAGTATGGATGAGCACCTCTCTTTCCTCAATAAAGAAAACATGGCTCGCATGGACATTTCCTCTGAAGAGGAGGCTGAGCCAGATTATAGCGCATGCGGGAAGAGCAAGAGCTCCCGAGCTTCTGGCTCTCGTTCGCGCAAGCAGAGGTAGCTTCCCGGACACCGGTATCATCATCCACTCCTCTCACATCATAGCATTGCATAGAGGACTATGCAAACTTTTAGGGTGGGTGAGCTTTCTTTACTCCGGTCTTTTCCCTTCTTTTCTATATGACCATTTGACTTGTTGTGGTTTGTTGTGTTTGGATTTGAGACGAGACTGTTATTCTGTGATGGATATTCTGGCATTGTATCTTATATGCCATCTTATTCGTGGGCTTGGTCCACATCTTCAGGCCCCACTATGTGACATGTTATGTATGACACCTTGCATTTTATTTTCTTGCTTATATCAGTAATCTACCATGATGATTGTGATCCTCATACATGCTGTGAATTTTGAAATGTTAAAGTTGTCATGATAGCTTATTATTCTTGAGTTTACTTGTCCATCAAGACTTGTCCTATGATGACTATTTCAAAATTTTGAGTTGAATGCATAATTGGTTAGGAATAATCAATGATTGTTGATATTACCTCCTTGTTAGAGATACTTTTTGATCATGTCCATTTATTCTATGATTTTGAAATTTTGTGACTTGGATTGGTTTGAGTTGTTCATTAGTGGGTCAAACATTTCTATGATTGTTAAATCAACTAAGGTTTGCAACTTAGATGAGAATCGTATTGTGATATATATTCACATAGTTATTCTTTGAATTCCTTTCTATTGTAAGGGAGACACTGCATCTGTCCAAAAGGATATGTTATCAACTACTGAGTATATAAAAAAAAATAACTCACCCTTAGATTCCTCTACTTGGCACTTGATGCCTTGCATTTTGGTAGTATTTTTGATGGTCATTTCATGCTAAATCTAAGCTTATTTTGACACTTTTATACTCTTTATAGGCTTATTTCCTTCATATCTTCGGAATCATCACTTTTTGGTGTTTTTATGGAATTTCAGGTAAAATCACCCTTTTTCGACGTATTTTGGAGATTCTAAGGCCATGAGACGATTTCTTATGCGAAAACGAAGCTACACGACAAATTTGGGCCAAAACGGAGTTAGCCTGAAAAATACGGCCAGGTGAACCCCACGGGGTTCACCATCCCAGTCGCCACCCGCAGAACTCATAGAGAGCTTCACGGCCAGGTGAACCCCAGCGGGGTTCACCAGATTTCCTTCAGGCCGAAAATTTCACAGAACAAAGCACAGCCAGGTGAACCCCGGCAGGGTTCACCGCGCTTCTTTCAGCCAAACTTCATAGAACGAATCACAGCCAGGTGAACCCGGCGGGGTTCACCCATGATTCTGATCCAGGCTCACGCGCGAGACCGACCTCTACTCGATTTTTCTCGGATTTCTCACCCGTTTGGAGTCCGAATTTGGCAAGTAAGGTGTCTATGGAAAGCGAATGCGTAGGAGATAAAAGCTCTAATATTTCTTGCCCAGATTATCGAGGAATGAGGCAATGAAGCGGTGCAGGCGGAAGAACATGGCGAAAGGGGGAGTTCGAGGCGATTTTCAGAGATTGGATCATCGGAGCGTCACAATTCTTGCAGATTTGCTTCAGTTTATCCTCTCCTATCCCTTAAAAACTCATCCTTGTGAGCTTCCTATGTTAAAAGATAGATTTTTGAGCGTTTCAATGATGATTATAGCGTAAACCCTATTTCGGGGCTTGGTTGAAATCCGTTGATGAATTTAATCGCAAACTTTATTTTTATTCTGTTATTTGGATTGTGTTGTGAGCGTATTTTACTTTGAAGTGTTTATTTCATGATCTTACCTTGGCCAAGTACTTTCACGCGTTAGCCGTTATGATTCATATCGAGAGAAGGATCGTAAGGGTAGAATCCCTTAGTAAAACTTGCGAGACCTCGACACGAGAGTGCTTGGTCTTCGCTCGAGGGTTTTATAATCTGTCATAGAACTCATTAGGTTCATCTTAGAACGATCCACCGCGAGAGTAGGAGGTCGATCTAAGCCGAACACTGGGGTGTATACTCGAGAGAGGGCACCTTGTACCTTAGGGTTAGATTCCTTGTGCAAAATCAATAATCAAAATAACCGACATCTGTCTTGTGCGATTAAAGTAGTCATCGTGGTGGAAACCAAAGCTCTGATTTCTCTCTCATATTTAATCCCTGCCATCGTAGCGTTGATTACTTGTTTTCGATTTCTGCTTTCAAAACCTAATTTCGATTCACCTAGCTATTAGGACTCGGATTTTCTGGTACTCAACCTTGTTCCCTGTGAGATTTGACATCTTTTATATTACTTCGACATAACCGTGCACTTGCGGGAAGTGTCATGTTTTTGGTGCCGTTCCCGGGGAACAACGGTTGATATTAGTATACTTCTGAAAATTAGTAGACTAGGCCTTAGGTTAGATTTTCTTTACTGCACTGTTATTTTCTTTTTCTCCTTAGTTACTTGCTGTCTTAGAACTTTATAATTTTGACTGATCATTTTATGCAAAGAAGTTCTAGGGTAGGTGCATTCTTTGACATTGATCCAGAGATCGAGTGCACCTTCAGGACAAGAAGGAAGCAAAATCAAATTCTGAAGAAAGAAGTCATGAACCATCAAGAAGGAGAAAATCAGATGGAGCACATTCAGCTTGATGCAAACAATGACCGAGTACCACAACCAATGGGAAACAACTATAACAACAAGAAATTGAAAGATTATTCTACTCTCTATGCTTATGGTTTTCAATCAGGAATTGCTAGGCCCACTGTTGAGGCCAATAACTTTGAAATAAAACCTGCTCTTCTTTCTATAGTGCAACAAAACCAATTTGGTGGTTCTCCTCTTGAGGACCCCAACATGCACCTCTCTATTTTTCTAGAATATTGCGATATGTTGAAAATTAACGGTGTGTCTGCTGATGCTATTAGGTTGCGACTATTTCCCTTCTCTTTGAGGGACAGAGCGAGAGCTTGGCTGTACACACTACCTTCTGCTTCGATAAGAACATGGGCAGAGCTTTCTCAAGCCTTTCTCTCCAAGTACTTCCCTCCATCAAAGATAATTCAATTGCAAAATCAGATGACGAGTTTCATGCAAAAAGATGGAGAATCCCTATACGAAGCTTGGGAGAGGTTTAAAGAGCTCCGAAGGATGTGTCCACATCACGGAGTTGAGACTTGGGTTTTGATCCAAACGTTCTATAGCGGTTTAGATTACAACACAAGACTTACAGTGGACGCTGCAGTAGGAGGCGCCTTGATGAATAGGAGAGTGGAAGATGCAATGAACCTTCTCGAGGACATGGCAATTAACCATCACCAATGGATATCTGAGAGAGGTACCTCTAACAAGAAGTCAGGTAAGTATGACTTAGACTCTCTTACTGCTCTCACGGCTAAGGTGGATAATCTGACTAGAAAGATTAACTCTTGGTCTGTTAATTCAATGGATGTTAATGCTATTTCTTGTGAGGTCTGTGGAGTTGTAGGTCATGCAGGGGCAGATTGTCAGGTAGGAGATGGACTGATGGCTGCAGTTCACTCTGAACAATTGAATGCTGTTAGAAATTTCAATCCCAACAACAATCCATACTCCAGCACATTCAATCCAGGATGGCATAACCACCCGAACTTTTCATACCGAACAACTCAGCCAATGCAACCTAGACAAGTTCCACCATAGCAAACCCAGCCCCCACAAGGAAACTTCAGGCAACCCCAATAGAACAATTTTAGACCACCAGGATTTCAAGCTAGGAACTACAATGCACCACCACCACAGCCGAGGCCCAATAATGATTCAAATTTGAGCAAGCAACTTGAAGGACTGATAGACATGATGAAGATGATGATGACAAGGATGGACTCCCTAGAGACACACAATAAAATGCTAGAGAGTCAGCTAGCCCAGCAAGCTAGCTCGTCTTCCAGAGTGCCAGTCAAGCTTCCATCCCAACCAGAGGTAAACCCGAGGGAGCATTGCAATGCAATCTCCACTCGGAGCGGCAAACAACTTGAAGCCCCAAAGATGCCGACCGATGACAGGATAGATGAAGTGATACCAGAACTTGTGGAACCACATTCAGATGTAACACCGATGGCACCTGAACCAGCTGAAGAAGAGCAGCCTTACGTGGGACCGCCTGCGTACAAGCCACCGATTCCTTTTCCACAGGGGCTTGTCAAGGCTAAATTAGACAAGCAGTTCGGTAAGTTTTTAGAAGTATTGAAGAAACTTTATATTAACATCCCTTTCGTTGATGCTCTTTCGCAGATGCCGACTTATGCAAAATTCCTGAAAGACATCTTATCAAACAAGAGGAAGCTAGAGGATCAAGGAACCGTTGCACGTACTGAGGAGTGCAGCGCCATCATTTAGAACAAGCTCCCTCAGAAGCTTAAATATCCAGGCAGTTTCTCCATACCCTGCCAGATTGGGGAGATGTCCTTTCAAAGAGCTTTGTGCGATCTAGGAGCAAGCATTAGCCTCATGCCATTATAACTTTGTAAAAGGCTAGTCCTAGGGGATTTGCAACCAACTAGTATTTCTATATAGCTTGCAGACAGATCTGTGTGTCACCCAGTTGGTATTTTAGAGGACGTACTTATTAAAGTAGGAGATTACTTTATTCCTGCTGATTTTATTGTTTTGGAGATTGATGAGGATGACAGACTCCCTATCATTCTACGGAGACCTTTTCTTGCTACTGTAGGCGCTGTCATGGATGTCAAGAATGGGAAACTGTCTTTGAACATCTGTGGCAACGTTATTCAATTTGATTTAACAGACACCTTGAAAAAACCTTCTCTTGCAGGCATATGCTGCAGAGTAGACATTGTGGAAAATATAACATAGGAGTTTGAATCACTCAGGAAAGAAGTGGACCCACTGGAACTGGCTCTAACAAACTCGGTTGACAAAGGAAAGGAAGGAGAAGCTAAAAAATATGTTGCACTATTAGAAGCTGACGCAAACCCAGATGACAAGGAAGAAGGAAATCAAGAGAACCAAGGGCAGCAGAAAATCGAACTCAAGAGCTTGCCCAAAACTTTGAGATATGAGTTTCTAGGAGAAAATTTAACATACCCAGTGATTGTCAATGTGGCGTTGGACAAGGAGCAAACCAAATTATTGCTTAATGAACTTCATCTCCATAGGAAGGTAATAAGATATTCATTAGGCGACATAAAAGGGATTAACCCCTCTGTTTGCATGCACAGGATCCTACTGGAAGACAATAGCAAACCTACTGTGGAGTTCCAATGCCGACTCAACCTGCACTTGAAGGATGTTGTGAAGAAAGAAGTGCTCAAATTATTGGATGTTGGAGTAATCTATCCAATTTCTCACAGCTCTTGGGTAAGTCCATTACATGTTATACCCACGAAAGGTGGACTCATGGTGATCAAGACCGAAGCTGACGATTTGATACCGACGCGTACAGTTATGGGATACAAGATGTGTATTGACTACAGGAAATTGAACTCAGCTACGCAAAATAATCATTATCCTCTTCCATTTATAGACCAGAGGTTGGACAGATTAGCGCATAATTCCTACTTCGGTTTTTTGGATGGCTTTTCAGGTTTCTTCCAGATCCCTATCCTCCCGGATGACCAGGAGAAGACAACCTATACATGTCCCTATGACACGTATGCATATAGAAGGATGCCCTTTGGGCTCTGCAACGCCTCCGTGATATTTCAGCGAGCAATGATGGCCATATTCTCTGATTTTAATGAAGACTTCATGGATATTTTTATGGATGATTTTTATGTGTATGGCTCCTCTTTTCGTCATTGTTTGTCTAATCTGTCTAAGGTTTTGCAGAGGTGTGAAGAGGTGGACCTAGTTTTGAACTGGGAGAAATGCCACTTCATGGTCAAGGAAGACATCGTTCTTGTGCATTTAGTTTCTGAGCAAGGGATAGAGGTAGACAGAGCAAAAATTGAAGTCATCGAACATCTTCGGCCACCCACGTCGGTGAAGGGGATCAGGAGCTTTCTTGGACACGCTGGCTTTTATAGACGATTCATTAAGACTTTTCTAAGATAGCTCGCCCTTTAACTAATTTACTTGCTAAAGATGCTGTGTTTTGCTTTAACAGGGACTGCGAGGAAGCCTTCACGAAACTCAAGGCAGCATTAACCTTTGTTCCAATAATTCAACCCCCAGATTGGTCATTACCTTTCGAGTTGATGTGTGATGCTAGCGACCAAGCTATTGGGGGTAGTCCTGGGACAGAGAAAGGACAAGAATCTTCATGCCATTTACTATGTCAATCGCACACTCGACGACGCGCAGATAAATTATGCAACCACGGAGAAAGAGCTGCTAGCGATTGTCTTTGCTTTCGATAAATTTTGTTCTTATCTAGTTAACTCGAAAGTAATCATTTTTACTGATCATGCAGCCATAAAATATTTGATCAACAAGAAGGATGCGAAGCCAAGGCTCATTAGATGGATCCTCCTCTTGCAAGAATTTGATATAGAGATCAGAGATAAAAAGGGGAGTGAGAACCTAGTGGTTGACCACCTTTCCAGACTTGATCGAGGCACGGACAAAGAAACTAATGAAGAGTTGGAGATCAATGACACATTCCCTGAAGAACATCTCTATGCTTTATTAGATCAACAAGTCCCTTGGTATGCAGACTATGTTAATTACATCGTGTCTAACATTTTCCCTCCTGATCTCACTTTTCCGAGGAAGAAGCGATTCCTACATGATGTAAAATTTTATTACTGGGACAAGCCATATTTATACCGGAGATGTGCGGACGGGTTGTACAGACGATGCATACCAGAGGAGGAGATACAAGATGTGTTGAGCCATTGCCATACTTCACCTTATGGAGGACACGCGGGGGCCTCTAAAACAACTTTTAAAGTTTTACAGTCTGGTTTGTATTGGCCTACTATATTTCATAGTGCTGAACAATTTGTCTTCACTTTTGGCAGTTGCCAACGGACTGGAAACTTATCAAAAAGAGATGAGCTCCCACTCAACAACATCATGGAAGTGGAAATTTTTGATGTATGGGGTATAGACTTCATGAGCCCCTTCCCCTCTTCATGTGGAAAATGGTACATTCTGGTTGCCGTTGACTACGTGTTAAAGTGGGTTGAGGCATCCGCTGAAGCTACTAATGACTCTAGAGTCGTTATGAAGTTTATGAAGCAGACTATTTTCCCCCGATTCGGAGTTCCACGTGTTCTGATAAGCGATGGCGGCTCCCACTTCATTGAGCAAACATTTGGAGCATTATTGAAGAAATACGATGTAAGGCACAAAATTGCTACGCCCTACTACCCTCAAACTAGTGGTCAGGTAGAGTTCTCCAATAGAGAAATCAAACAAATTTTGGAGAAGACTGTATCGCGATCACGGAAGGATTGGGCAATGAAATTACCGGGTGCTTTATGGGCTTATAGGACCGCACTCAAAACACCCCTCGGTATGTCTCCTTTCCAACTTATTTATGGGAAATCATGCCATTTACCCGTTGAGCTTGAGCACAGGGCGTATTGGGCTGTTAAGCAAATCAACTTCGATTTCAAGAACGCTAGTGAAAGGAGAAAGCTACAATTGGATGAGTTGGACGAGATGCGCCTTTTTGCCTACAAGAATGCCAAGAGCTACAAAGCACGCACCAAGTTTTGGCATGACAAGCGCATAGCAAAGAAAGAATTTCATGAAGGGGATAAAGTACTTCTATTTAATTCAAAACTTCGGCTATTTCCAGGAAAGCTTCGCACGAGATGGTCCGGCCCTTTCACAATTCGGAAAGTTCAACCATATGGTGCCATCACAATTTGGACAGAATGAACTGGAAGTTTCACAGTTAACGGGCACGACCTCAAGCACTACTTTGAAGATGAGCGGGTCGAAAGAGAGGAAGTTCTTGCTCTCTCAAACCCCACAAATTTGCAACTCTGAAAACTCTTATGGTCGAGCTACCGACCTAAACCTAGCGCTCTTGGGAGGCAACCCAAGTTTTTGATTGATTTTAGTTCTTATGCATAGTTTTTCCATGTCATTAGTCAGTGTTTTAGAGCGTTGATTTGTTTTTCATTTAATTTCAGTTTTCTAGAGGGGATCGCTACTAATTTAATGTCTCTTTATGTTGTAGGAGGAAGTTAGAGCACATGGAAATTTTCCCAGATTTTTCCAGAATTTTTTGAGTTAATCAGTGGTGAACCCGTGAAGTTCACTGTACAGCGCACCCAGACTTTGAGACCAGAGCGTTTCACAGGTAGGTGAACCCCATGGGGTTCACCAGTATTTCTCTCTGTGCAGAAACCTTCCTGTATAATTCACAGGCAGGTGAACCCCCTGGGGTTCACCATCTTTTCTACACTCAAAGGAAGCCACCAGAACACTTCACGGGCTGGTGAACCCCAGCGGGTTCACCTGTGTTTCTGTTGCATCAGCCCGACCACAGTGAACATCACGGGCTAGTGAACCTGGGAGGGATCACCCATATTCTAGCCGGTGTTCACTCGAAGCTAGGGCAACACACGCCCGATTTTTTCGCCGCCTTCCGCCTTCGCAGAGATCCCGCCGACTTCAGTACTCTTCCCTCTCTCCAATCAGAAAGAAGGTTTTTCCAGGGCAGATCTGAGTTCTGTTTCAACTTCGCCCCTGATTTTTACGACGACTTCGATTTCACTCACTTCTGCCGCCGCCTCCCAATCTCGACGACGCCGACCAGATCGCGCCATCTTCTCTCCCTCTTAGCACACGAAGAAGATCTCCAAAGGTTTGATCCAGCTTTTCGTTTCATCCAGATGGATTTCTACTTCGATCGATTTCAGATCATGGATTTTCGTTCCGCCTGCTTCTCCGATGCCTATTTTTGCCGATCGCCGCTGCCTCCGTTTTCTCTACACCTTCAGCCAGATCTTCTCAACTCTAAATTCGCTGGCCACTTTCGACCTTCTCCAGCCACTATGCCTCCAAGGACAAAAGCCATGGCTAGCAAGAGGACCACACATCCACAGCAAGCACTTTCAGACTTGTCCGCCACTGATGACGAGGAGTACGAGCCGACGCCGATGCCGACTCCTCCGTCTTACTGGCCATCTTCGGCCATGCCAGGCTCTTCCTCGTCTCACCATGGTCGCACGCCCATCAGCCGACCACAGCCCTATGTCTCTCCCCCGAACGAGTTCGGGATCATCTTTCAGAACGCCGAGCAAGAGGCATGGTATCAGACGCTGCGGCAACGTCGCGTGCTCAACACGTGGTATTTTGACAGAGGCACGTTGCAGATGCTTGGGATACTAGAGGATGTAAACATGATGTATGCAGCAATGGGTTGGGAGCAGTTTCAGCAGCTTTACTCCCCCACTTATGTTGGCATGATATTGGAGTTTCTGAGCTCTTTGGAAGTAAAGGCAGACCCTATTCTTGAGGACGACTAGGCCGCCTGTCCTTCCGTCTTGGTAATATCGAGCATATCCTTACTCTATCACAGTTACACAACATTTATGGTTTTCCTGAACTGTGTGCACTCAAGGTCCCCACCGAGTACAGTGAACAGAATTTCTGGGGAGAAATTACCAATGAGCATATCTACTCTGCTCGCGTGGCCTGTGCCTCTAGTCTTTGCAACTCGGTCCTCAAGTATGTCCACCGTTTCCTGGCCCATACCCTTTTTGGCCGTGGTGAGAGTGATGGCATGGTCCGTCAGACGGAATTATTCTATCTCTGGTGCATACTCCACAATTTCAGAGTCAACTCTGGGTATTATTTGGCTAAGCAGTTCAGCCGCATCTCCCATTCTTTGAAGGGGGCGATTGTGATTGGCGGTTTGATCACTCCCTTGGCAGTTTCCTTAGGCGTCATTCCATACGGCACACAAGAGGCTACTGGCAACAACAGGCTTGAGATCGAGTCCTGTGTTGCCATGAAGCTGATCATTCGTAAAGGAGACTCTTATTATATGACGTTCAAGGGAAGCCCATTTTGCCTGCCCCTACCGAACCCAGAGCTCACCACTGTTTGTGTGCAAGGGAACTGGCATATCCAGCCAATTGAGGACGCACAGCCGGATCCCGTCGCGACTGCACCTCCAGCCCCTGGCGCCTTTTCTTTTGGTGGCACCTCTTCTCACGATTCTATGATGTCTGCATTGCAGGAAATTAAAGAAGAGCAACTCCATCAACGGGAGATGATTGATCACCTGGACACCACCGTTACCTACATCCAGCAGAACCAATCTTCGCATTGGGAGTTCATGGAAGCACACATGCAGAGGTAGAAGAAAATGATGGGATCGGTGTGGGAAAAGCTCTCTGTGATGGATGAACGCCTCTCCTTCATCAATGAGGAAAACATGGCTCGCATGGACATCTCTTCCGACGAGGAGGCCGAGCCCGACTATAGCGCACATGAGAAGAGCAAGAGCTCCCGAGCATCTGGCTCTCGCTCGCGCAAGTGGAGGTAGCTCCCCATCATGGTATTTGCATAGAGGACTATGCAAACTTTTAGAGTGGGTGAGCTTTCTTTACTCTGGTCTCTGCTTTCTTTTTTCATGTGGCTGTGATTTGTTGTGATGTCGAGGATTGATACTTTTTATTCTGTGATAGTTAGATATTATGTGGCATTTTATCCTATATGCCATCTTATTCGTGGGTCTGGTCGACATCTTTAGGCCCCACCTTATAACTGTATGGCATTACTTTCTTGCTTGTGTCCGCACTCTGTTATGGTTAGTATGTTTTTTATATGAGTTGTGTGAAATTTTTCTTGCATGTGTATGAATTGTCCTATGAAAGCCATTTTGAAAATTTTATGAGCTGAATGCATAATTGGGTAGGAATGATCAAAGAATTAAGTCTGGAGTAATACCTCCTTGTTAGAGATACTTTTTGATCATGTCCATTCATTCTATGATTTTGAAATTTGTGATTTGGATTGGTTTGAGTTATTCATTAGTGGGTCAAACATTTCTATGATTGTTAAATCAACTAAGGCTTGCAACTTACATGAGAATCATATTGAGATACATATTCACTTAGTTATTCTTTGAATTCCTTTATATTATTGGGGAGACACTACAAGTGTTCAAAAAGGATGTGTTATCGATTGCTGTTAAAAAAAAAATAGGAATGATACCCCTTTAGATTCCTGTACTTGGCATTGCGAAAAATTGGCAATGGTACCGAAGTTCATGAGTTGAAATCAATAAAGAGACTCCTCTACTTGGCATTGTGAAAAATTGGCAATGGTACCTAAGGCTATGAGTTGAAGTCTATTGCAATAATCAGTGTATTATACCTTGATGGAACATTTGAGTTAACCCCAACGATTTGAATAGGGAGGATTGGAATTGCATGAGTGTTATGTGTAGGCTTGATTGAATCATATGTTTGTTGCTTACAAGGTTGTTTGGCATCTAGAATTGTGGGATTAAACTGTTGAACACTTTGAAACAACCATTTACTTGATTTCTCCTGATTAGATTTTGGATTGTTATTAAATATTTCTCTAACTTGGATGTATGCCTCAACACAAGAGATTACTCTTACACCCATCATGTATTTCATCTTATTTTATTGCTTGAGGACAAACAAAGATTTAAGTCTGGAGTATTTTGATGTCTTGCACTTTAGTAGTAATTTTGATGGTCATTTCATGCTAAATCTAGGCTTATTTTGATACTTTTATACTCTTTATAGGCTTATTTCTTTCATATCTTCGGAATCTTTACTTTTTGGTGTTTTTGTGGAATTTCAGGTAAAATCACCCTTTTTCGACATATTTTGGAGATTCTAAGGCCATGAGATGATTTCTTATGCGAAAACGAAGCTACACGTCAAATTTGGGCCAAAACGGAGTTAGCCTGAAAAATACGGCCAGGTGAACCCCATGTGGGTTTACCATCCCAGTCGCCAGCCCGCAGAACTCACCGAGAGCTTCATGGCTAGACTAGATTTCCTTCAGGCCGAAAACTTCATAGAACAAAGCACAGCCAGGTTCACCGCGCTTCTTTCAGCAAACTTCACAGAACGAATCACGGCCAGGTGAACCCGGTGGGGTTCACCCGTGATTCTGATCTAGGCTCACGCGCGAGACCGACCTCTACTCGGTTTTTCTCAGATTTCTCACCCGTTTGGAGTCCGAATTTGGCAAGTAAGGTGTCTATGGAAAGCTCTTTGTAAGGCGAACGTGTAGGAATAAAAGTCCTAATTTATCTTGCCTAGATTATAGAGGAATGAGGTGATGAAGCGGTGTGGGCCGAAGAACACGGTGAAAGGGGGAGTTCGAGGCGATTTTCAGAGATTGGATTATCGGAGCGTCACGTTCCTTGCAGATTTGCTTTGGTTTATCCTCTCTTATACCTTAGAAACTCTTCCTTTTGATCTTCCTATGTTAAAAGAGAGATTTTTGAACGTTTCAATGACGATTGTAGCGTAAACCCTATTTCGGGGCTTGGTTGAAACCCGTTGACGAATTTAATCGCAAACTTTATTTTTATTTTGTTATTTGGATTGTGTTGTGTGCATATTTTACTTTGAAGTGTTTATTTCATGATCTTACTTTGGCTGAGTACTTTCACGCGTTAGCCGTTACGATTCATATCGAGAGAAGGATCGTAAGGGTAGAATCCCTTAGTAAAACTTGCGAGACCTCGACACGAGAGTGCTTGGTCTTCGCTCAAGGGTTTTATAATCTGCCATAGATCCCATTGGGTTCATCTTAGAACGATCCACCGCGAGTGTAGGAGGTCAATCTAAGCCGAACACCGGGGTGTACACTCGAGAGAGGGCACCTTGTTCCTTAGGGTTAGATTCCTTGTGCAAAATCAATAATCCAAATAACCGACATCTGTCTTGTGCGATTAAGGTAGTCATCGTGGTGGAAACCAAAGCTCTGATTTCTCTCTCATATTTAATCCCTGTCGTCGTAGCGTTGATTACTTGTTTTCGATTCTACTTTCAAAACCCAATTTTGATTCGCCTAGCTATTAGGACTCGGGTTTTCTGGTACTCAACCTTGTTCCCTGTGGGATTTGACATCTTTTATATTACTTCGACATAACCGTGCACTTGCGAGAAGTGTCATGTTTTTGGCGCCGTTCCCGAGGAATAATGGTTGATATTAGTGTACTTCTGAGAATTGGTAGACTAGGCCTTAGGTTATATTTTCTTTACTGCACTGTTATTTTCTTTTTCTCCTTAGTTACTTTCTGTCTTAGAACTTTATAATTTTGACTGATCATTTTATGCAAAGAAGTGGCTAGGGGAGTGGAACAGCGACTAGGGCTTCCGGAGAGGATTTTGGGGCGATTTCGCGACGGATCTTCACCAAAATTGGAGGAAACGTTTGCATCATCTTCTCCTACCTCTCCTTAGTCTGTGTTTCTAGTTTTCTTTGTCGATTTGCGAGATCTATGCAAATTTGTATGGCTTTTGTAGCGTAAACCTTTATTTGGGGCACAGATGAAGCCTATTGACTCGATCTATTGTTTGAACTAAACTCTCTTGATGTTTTGAGTATTATTTGAGCATATTTTACTTAGTAGCATTGATTTCATAATATTACCTTGATCACGTAGTATTGTGTTTTAGCCGACGTGATTCATACCGAGTGAAGGATCGTGGCAGTGGAACCCCTAAGTAAAACTTGTGAATCCATGACACGAGAGTGCTTGGTTTTCGCTCAAGGGCAATATAATTTTTCATAGAACTCATTGGGTTTATTTGGAATGATCCACCGCGAGAGTAGGAGACCGTTCCGGATAAGCACCAGGGTGTACCACCGAGAGGGGGCATCCTGTAACTTAGGAAAGATTCCTTATGCAAAATGATAAACTCATGCATCAACTAAATTCTAGTTTAGATAGATCAGTCAATGTGGTGAATTTCATACTCCTGATATCTCTCTATCAAACGCCCTTTATGTTTTTATCATTGCTTATCCTATTTTATTTATAGTTGAGTTAGTTTACTTTATTCTCAAAACACCAAAATTGGATTGCTTAGCTTCTAAATATTAGAATAGTTGGTACTTGACCTAGCTCCCTATGGGATTGACAATCTTTTATATTACTTCGATAACACCGTGCGCTTGTGATGCGTATCAAGTTTTTGGCGCCGTTGTCGGGGAGCTTCAGTCAATATTAACAAATTTCTGAAATTTAGGAGACTAAGCATTTTTTTTTCTTATTTTTGATTTTTGTTTTTTGCTATTCCCTTTCTTAAGCTTTATTACTGTCTTTGATAATTTTTTTATGCAAAGAAGCTTAAGAACAGGTGATTTGTACTACCAAGATTTTGGAACCTTCACCTTTGAATATGGAAAATGCCCAAGTACCTCTGGCTACAAGGAACAACAACAACAGGACTTTGAGAGATTATGCTGCTCCATTTATACAACACTTACAATCAGGCATTACTCGGCCGAATGTGGAAGCCTACAGTTTTGAGATCAAGCCTGCACTACTGTCGATGGTTCAACAGAACCAATTTGGAGGCTCTCCCCTAGAAGACCCTTACATGCACTTGGCCATATTTTTGGAATATTGTGATACTTTTAAGATTGATGGTGTTTCTACTGATGCAATTAAGCTAAGATTATTTCCTTTCTCTCTCAGGGATCAAGCTAGAGCGTGGTTGCATACTACACCATCTGCTTCAATCAGAACATGGGAAGAGCTTTCACAAGCTTTCTTATCCAAATACTTCCCTCAAAGCAAGACTGTGTGGTTTCGTAACCAGATTATAAGCTTTACTCAGAATGATGGGGAATCACTCTATGAAGCATGGGACAGATTTAAAGAACTTCAAAGAATATGCCCACATCATGGACTTCAAAAATGGGTAATTGTTCACACTTTTTATAATGGTCTAAATTATAACACGAGGTGTATTATTGATGCAGCTGCTGGCGGGGCTTTGATGAATAAGACTGTGGATGATGCTATGACCCTACTGGAGGATATGGCCCTCAATCAGAGTCAATGGTCAGGTGATAGCGTTAACTGATATAGAGCTACAACTCCAAGTAAGTATGATTTGCATGAATTGAGCTTGTTAGCTACGAAGGTAGATACTTTATCACGAAAGTTAGATTCCTTTACTGTCAATTCAGTTGAAGCCATTAATGCTTATTGTGAATTTTGTGGAATTTCAGGACATAATTTCGCTGAATGCCAATTAGGAATTTCACAACTTGAACCTTCTAGAGAGCAAGCCAATACCTTTTGGAATCTCAACCCTAGACCACAATTAGACCGATATTCCAATACATACAATCCAAGTTAGTGGGACTATGAAAATTTTTCTTATGAGAATAATCCCAACACAATTCCCCAACCTAGCTATAGGCAACCTCTTGAATTTCAACCGAGACAGTTTATGTCACCTCAAAAGTCTAACCTTGAGTCACTACTAGAGACTATTGTGGCTGCACAAACCAAGGAAAATTAGAGTGTTTGTGAAGTCATTAGGCAACTAACATCTAAAGTAGATGCTCTAGAGGCTCATAATAAGATGTTGGAAACCCAATTGGCTAATCAAGCTAGCACCTCTACAATTGCCTCTGGTAAACTCTCATCCCAACCTGAAATAGACCTAAGAGAATATTATAATACAAATATAAATTGTAGTGGGATACAACTTGAGGAGCCTAGGATGCCTGCACATGACACTGAGATTAGATCTTCTAAGATACTTCAACCTGAAAAATCAATTGAGGAGAAAGAACGGGAGAAAGTACTTGAAGTTATACCTTCTTTTGTAGGGTCTTGTCATAATGTTGATGTTGTTGAGGAAGTAGTTAACCAAGATATGATTGACGAATTACTTGTGGATCCTATAGATATCTATTTTGCAGCTAAAGAAAAGGTGAAGGATAATGAGGAAACTCAAGCTTTTGCTATACTCATTGATTCAACTGAGCCAGTCAACTTGTGGAAGGTACAATTTGAATATTTGCATAAGGAAGCAACCAAGGTAACTGATGAAGGTAACATAGGCTTGAAATCATTTTCTGACCGATTAAGGTATGAACCCCTTGGTTCTTACATCTATATTCTGATCTATGAATAATACTGTGGTCGAGCTAATGACCTTAAACAAGCGCTTCTTGGGAGGCAACCCAAGTCTTTTCTGCTTTCCTTTACTTTTGCATTTTGTGTTTTATTTAATTAGTCTTTTGATTTTGAAGTTATGTAGTTTATTTTGTTTTGTGTTAGAATGCTTATGATCTTGCTTTATTATCATTGTAGGAAAGCCAAAAAAAATAATAATCAAAGTTTTGGAGCTTTTTGACTTATCATAGACTTTTAGAGGAAGAATAAAGGTACCAAGCTGAACTTTATGAAGAGAATTTGGCACGCGTAACTGTCTCCTCAGACAAAGAAGAACAACCAGCTTTTCCTTCACGTGGCAAGAGCAAGAGCTCTCGGGCTTCTAGCTCTAAATCTCGTAAAAGGAAGTACCGTCTAGGTGGCGCTCCCTTGATACCCGCTCCTCTCACGTACACGGCTTCGCATATAGGACTATGTGATATTCAGAGTGGGTGAGCTTTCTCTATTCTAGTTTCTTATCTTTGTTCCCATGTGGCTATTTGACTTTGATCGTTTGACTTGCTATGGTCGTGGTCTATTATAGTTGATGGATGGTATTTTGGCATTGTACTTATATGCCACACTATTCGTGGGCCTAGTCCTCATCTTTAGGCCCCAGCATCTGACAGTTGTGTAAAACATATTGGGATTTGCTTTTTCATCTATTTTGGTGTCCCGCTATGATCATCCTACATGCTGTATGAATTTTCTATGAGTTTGCATGTGGTCATTTTAAAGTCTATGTCGCAATTTTGTGATGATAGTTCATTCATGAGTTCATTCATGTTAGGAGTATGGTAGTCTTGTTCCCATGATAGCTATGCAAAATTTTTAAAGTTGAATGCATGTTTGGTTAGGAATAATCAAAACTTATTGAATATACCATCTTGTTAAAAATACTTTATGATCATGTCCATATGCTCTATGATTTTGAAATTTTGTAATTTGGATGATTTTGAGTTGTTCATTAGTGGGTCAAACATTTCTATGATTGTTTAATCAACTCAAGCTTGCAACTTACATGAGAATTGTATTGAGATGCATATTCACTTAGTTATTCTTTGATTTCCTTTCTATTGTTGGGGGGACACTGCATTTGTTAAAAGGATATGTTATCAACTGCTGAGCATAACATAAAAAAAAACTCACCCTTAGATTTCTCTACTTGGCATTGCGAAAAATTGGCAATGGTACCGAAGGTTATGAGTTGAAATCTAGGAGATGTGAAGTGAAATCTATAAAGAGACTCCTCTACTTGGCACTGCGAAAAATTGGCAGTGGTACCTAAGGATATGAGTTGAAGTCTAATGCAATAATCAGTGTATCGTACCCTAAATAAAACATTTGAGTTAACCCCAACGATTTGACTAGGAAGACTTGGAATTGCATGAGTGTTGTGTAGGCCTGATTGAATCCTATGTTTGTTGCTTACTAAGTTGTTTGGCATCTAGTAATTGTGGGATCAAACTGCTAAATGCTTGAAACAACCATTTACTTGATTTCTCCTGATTAGATCTTGGATTGCTATTAAATATTTTTCTAACTTGGATGTATACCTCAACACGAAAGATTATTCATTTACCATCTTGTGCTTCACTTTATTTTATTGCTTGAGGACAAGCAAATATTTAAGTCTAGGAGTATTATAAAGGATTACCAACAATTTTGGTAGCTTGTCTTCTGAGAGGTGATAAAGTTTATCTTGCAATAATACATTTGTGTTTGACCCCAACATTTGATTTTGGATGAATTGAATTGATGAATGTAGTATGTATGCTAGATTGGATTCTTTGTTAATTCATAGCTGAATGCCTTATCATTTAATGATTGTGGGACCGGCTTGATTCAATTCTTATTAATAGACTCATCATCTGATTTCACAAACTGGATCATGGTTAGCTAGTACCCACTGCAAGCGTAACGGCTTTATCGTAGTAGTATATAGTATCGTTCCCACGAGGACGGTTGAGTCAAGTACCAATAATTCTTAATTTCAATAGCTAAACGACTTCGTAACTGAGGGTGTTATTGGTTTAACGTTCAAAATAAAGTAAACAACTAAAACAACTCCAATTGACAGCGAAAACAAAAGAAAGACAGTTGTTATGAGAAAAATCAGATTTAAGGGGTTCACCACACCAACAATCAGGAACTAAATGAAAAGTGTTGCAAGAGATAATCTGAAACCACGGAAATTCTTGAGTTTACAAATTACCCCCTTTCGGCGGTGTAACTTGGTATCAAACCCGACCGTCCTTCTACTTTCGTGATAGAATGAACTGGGTCGATCCAATGAGTGCAGGAGAATATAAATTCCGCAAGCACGTTTTACCTACTTTCGTGGCAAAACCCACCAGCCCAATCAAAACAGATCAGTCGTCACAATTTTCCCTTTCAGTACTTCTCGTGACGATTAGAGTAAAATTCGATTGATCAAGTCGAAGATTACGGAATAAACACAGTGAAGATCGAGTAGAGTCAAGAAAATCTCTTAAAAGCAACACAATCAGTTCATAGATTGAAAAGTGGGCTACGCCCAAAAATCCGATTGAGTGTTTACGCTACAACTTGCATAATTTCGGTTAAAATCTCTTTCATATGAAGGAATACACAAGGCAGAAGAGGTACAAGATGAAAATAGAGGAGAAAAATGCAAACTTTCCCCCCAAGATCTGGTTCCAAGCGCTGTCTTCTTCCTTGTTCTCCTTCTCTTCGCTGTCCTCTCAGAGTCGATCCGTTTTCCCCCAAAATGTTTCCTTTTTTATGTCTGGATGACTTCCTCTTGTTTCTGACGTGTAGCCCTTCTAATTCCCGTCGTTTTGACACCAAGATCCCCCAAATCTGACTTGAAATGAGGGAGAAATGCCAAGAGTCGCGATCTGCGTATAAAAATACGGGCTTGAAGCGTTTCTTGGGCTGGCCCATGAAGCTCTCAGCTGAATTCGGTGTTGCGCCTTCAGTTGACTTCATGGGCGTATTCTGTTTCACGGGCTAGACGTATTCTTCTCGGCGAACATAATTCCAAAATTTCATTCCCGCGTTTCACGGTCGTGTCTTCGATCACGGCTCGAAAATGATGTGAAATATTCGTCCTCAGAAATGCGGCCGTGAACACTTTCATGGGCAGGCCGTATTTTCGGTAACAATTCCCATTTGAGCTGAAAATTGCTGGGAAGCTTCGTCTTTTCATCCTTAACTATCATATAACTTTAATTTCCAGTTTTAAGCTCTATAGATAAGAGATTTAACCTGAAACACATGTATGGCGAAGAAATGTGTAGATTCCAAAAATAACAAGGAAATAAGTGCTGAAAGAGATACAAAAGTAACAAAATAGGTCTCGATTCGTGAAATAAATATATTAGGAAATACAACATACGACAAGGTATCATTAGCTCATGGAAATATCCGACTTGCTTGCATGCTTTTAACTTGAATAACTTCTTTCATACCTGATATGTGTTTCATCTTAGTTTTTTGCTTGAGGACAAGCAAAGATTTAAGTCTCGGAGTATTTGATGCCTTGCATTTTGGTAGTATTTTCTGATATCATTTTATCTAAAAACAAGGCATATTCTGATGCTTTTATGTAATATTCAGGCTTATTTCCTTGCTTTGTTCGGAATCTTCACTTTTTCTTATCTTTATGCAATTTCAGGTAAAATCACAAATTTCTAGAGGTTATTTGAAGATTCTAAAGCCATGTAGTGATTTCTAGTTATGAGACAAGGCTACACAAAAAATTTGGGCTCAACCGGAGTCAGTTTGAAAAATATGGCCAGGTGAACCAGCACTTTCGCTAGACAACAGGATATACACAGAGCACTTCATGGGCAAGTGAACCCCAAGGGGTTCACCCGTGATTCTCTCTTTACTGAAACTGCATAGTGAGCTTCACTGGCTGGTGAACCCCACGGGGTTCACCCGTGATTTCAACCCAGCAGCCCGACATCCGATCGGATTTTTGGCGATTTTGAGCCCGTTTGACGTCTAAATTTGTCAAGTGAAGACTTTTTGGAAAGCTTATTCAAAGCAGAACACAAAGAATATAAAAGCCCCAATTTTTATTGCCAAATCGGAGAGCAATCGAGGGAAAGGCGAGTTAGGGCGAGTAGACTGACCAACACTCGGTTTTTCTTCGTTTCCGGGCCCACTAAAAATCAGAAAAATATGGAAAAATATGTTTTGAAAAGATAACAGAGAGGTGAATCTTTTGGGTATAGAAGCCCTCTTTTTTGTGCCCTATTGAAGGAGAAATCGGTGCTCGAAGAGGAAAGGGCGAGTAGGGCTGGTGACAAGGGCTTCCGGAGAGGATTTTGGGGCGATTTCGCAACGGATCTTCACCAAACTTGGAGGAAACGTTTGCATCATCTTCTCCTACCTCTCCTTAGTCCGTGTTTCTAGTTTTTTTTATCGATTTGAGAGATCTATGCAAATTTGTATGGCTTTTGTAGCGTAAACCTTTATTTGGGGCTCAGATGAAGCCTATTGACTTGACCTATTGTATGAACTAAACTCTCTTGATGTTTTGAGTATTATCTGAGCATACTTTACTTAGTAGCATTGATTTCATAATATTACCTTGATCACATAGTATTGTGTTTTAGCCGACGCGATTCATTCCGAGAGGAGGATCGTGGCGGTGGAACCCCTAGGTAAAACTTATGAATCCATGAGACGAGAGTGCTTGGTTTTCACTCGAGGGCAACATAATTTTTCATAGAACTCATTGGGTTTATCTGGAATGATCCACCGCGAGAATAGGAGACCATTCCGGATAAGGACCAGGGTGTACCACCGAGAGGGGGCATCCTATAACTTAGGAAAGAGTCCTTATGCAAAATGATAAACTCATGCATCAACTAAATTCTAGTTTAGATAGATCAGTCAATGTGGTGAATTCCGTAGTCCTGATATTTCTCAATCAGACACCCTTTATGTTTTTATCGTTGTTATTCCTATTTTATTTATAGTTGAGTTAGTTTACTTTATTCTCAAAACACCAAAATTGGATTGTTTAGCTTCTAAATATCAAAATAGTTAGTACTTGACCTAGCTCCCTGTGGGATCGACAATCTTTTATATTACTTCGATAACACCGTGCGCTTATAGTGCGTATCAAGTTTTTGGTGTGTCACAGAATAAAGTAAACTAAGGGCTGGTGACAAGGGCTCCCTATGGGATTGACAGCCCGCAGAACTCACATAACTGTGCACTTGCGAAAAATTGGCAGCCCGCATAAACTAAGGGCTGGTGACAAGGGCTCCCTATGGGATCGACAGCCCGCATAAATTGGCCGTGGTACCAAAGGACATGAGTTGAAATCTAAGGGATGTGAAGTTGAAATCAATAAAGAGACTCCTCTACTTGGCATTGCGAAAAATTGGCAATGGTACCTAAGGCTATGAGTTGAAGTCTATTGCAATAATCAGTGTATCATACCCTGATGGAACATTTGACTTAACCCCAACGATTTGAATAGGGAGGATTGGAATTGCATGAGTGTTATGTGTAGGCTTGATTGAATCCTATGTTTGTTGCTTACAAGGTTGTTTGGCATCTATAATTGTAGGATTAAACTGTTGAACACTTTGAAAGAACCATTTACTTGATTTCTCCTGATTAGATTTTGGATTGTTATTAAATATTTCTCTAACTTGGATGTATACCTCAACATAAGAGATTACTCTTACACCCATCATATATTTCATCTTATTTTATTGCTTGAGGACAAGCAAAGATTTGAGTCTGGAGTATTTTGATGCCTTGCATTTTAGTAGTATTTGTCCTTGTTATTTCATGATGAATCTAGGCTTATTTTGATATTTTCACACTCCTTATAGGCTTATTTTCTTCATATATTCGGAATCTTTACTTTTTGATGTTTTTGTGGAATTTCAAGTAAAATCGCCCTTTTTTGACATATTTTGGAGATTTTAAGGCCATGGGATGATTTCTTATACAAAGACGAAGCTACACGTCAAATTTGGGCCAAAACGAAGTTAGCCTGAAATATACGGCCAGGTGAACCTCATGGGGTTCACCAGTTTCTTCGCCAGACCAGCAGAACCTCACAGAGAGCTTCACGGCCGGGTGAACCCTAGCAGGGTTCACCAGATTTCCTTCAGGCTGAAATTTGCACAGAACAAAGCACAACAAGGTGAACCTCGGCGGGGTTCACCGCGCTTCTTTCAGCCAAACTTCACAGAACGAATCATGGCCAGGTGAACCTGACGGGGTTCACCCCTGATTTCAACCCAGTCACGCGCGAGTCCGAGTTCCACTCGGATTTTTGATGATTGCTGACCCATTTGGAGTCCAAATTTAGCAAGTGAGGACTCTATAGAAATCTCTTTCGAAGGAGGACGTAGTGGACATAAAAGCTCTAATTTTCTTGCCGTAATTATCAAGGAATCATGCGACGAAGTGGTGCGGGCGGAAGAACACAGCGAAAGGAGGAGTTCGAGGTGATTTTCAGAGATTGGATCATCGGAGTGTCACGATTTTTGTGGATCTATTTTGGTTTATCTTCTCCTATCCTTTAGTAACTCTTCCTTGTGATCTTCCTATGTTAAAAGAGAGATTTTTGAGCATTTCAATGACGATTGTAGCGTAAACCCTATTTCGGGGCTTGGTTGAAACTCGTTGACGAATTTAATTGCAAACTTTATCTTTATTTTGTTATTTGGATTGTGTTGTGAGCATATTTTATTTTAAGTGTTTATTTCATGATCTTACCTTGGCCGAGTACTTTCACATGTTAGCCATTATGATTCATATCGAGAGAAGAATCGTAAGGGTGGAATCCCTTAGTAAAACTTGCGAGACCTCGACACGAGAGTGCTTGCTCTTCGCTCGAGGGTTTCATAATCTACCATAGAACTCATCGGGTTCGCTTATAACGATCCACCGCGAGAGTAGGTGGTTGTTCTAAGTCGAACACTGGGGTGTAGACTCGAGAGAGGGCACCTTGTACCTTAGGGTTAGATTCCTTGTGCAAAATCAATAATCCAAATAACTGACATCTACCTTGTGCGATTAAAGTAGTCATCGTGGTGGAAACCAAAGCCCTAATTTCTCTCTCATATTTAATCCCTGCCGTCGTAGCGTTAATTGCTTGTTTTCGATTTCTGTTTTCAAAACCCAATTTCGATTCGCCTAGCTATTAGGATTCGGATTTTCTGGTACTCAACCTTGTTCCCTATGAGATTCGACTTCTTTTATATTACTTCGACATAACCGTGCACTTGCGGGACGTGTCAGCCGTGCGCCCCATCACGGGCAGGCCATGACGAGCTCGGCGGAATTCGGCGGACTTAAGCACGGGCGTGACGACCATCACGGTATGGCCGTGAACACTTCGGCGCAAAATCATAAAACCAATGATTTCGGACGCGAACGCGGTCACGACCGTGAGCACGCCACTTCGGTAGTAGCTGAGCCCACAACATCCAAGTTCTGTTGCTTCGTTGCTATGTGTTTCGAACGCGTCTAACCACTTCAACCGCCTCTGTACGAAGGGCAGAAGGACATGCACCAGCTTCAAGAATATTTGGTAGAGGTTGTTTTATTTTGTCTTCTAGTTGCAGCTTGACCACTTTTGTGACCTGCAAGAGTAGGTAGTGGTTAGAGTCTATTGTCTCTTGTGCTTTGTCTTGTTCCCTCCCCTCTTGTTTTATAAAAGAGGAGGCTGGGTCCATTGTATGGGTAGTTCTCTTCGTGATAGAGTCCTCCTGGTGAGCTGAGAGCCTCCAGCGTGTGTTGCTTTGATTCCAAAGTTGTTTTCGGTCTCCCCTCTTGTCAAAGTTCGAGCTTCGCCTCCAGAGTCTTGTACCGGTCGAGGTTGTTGCTTTGATTCCAAAGTTATTTTCGGTCTCCTGCGTATAAGAAGTAAATCCCACCGCCTCCGGTGGGTCAAGTTCGCCTGTCTTTTACGTTTCGATCAAGTTCTTCCTGCTGCATTTTCTATCCTCCCCCACGGGTATCCGCTCGTCGGTGACGTGGATGTTCCGTTGGTCTTTGGTTTGTTTCAGGTGCATAGACGTGTGAGTTGTGCCCTGCGAATCTGCTAACACCCCTAAAGGCGTGTTGAGCTTAAAATCTGCTAAGTGTGCTTGCAAAAATTGCTAAGAGGTTAGTGATTACTTTCAGTAGTTGGGTGTCGTTGTTTCCTCCTTGTATTTGTGTTGCCACGATCAAATTCGACGCTGTTTTATCGTGTTTCCTGTTGCATTTCCGACACATTTTCACTTCCCTCATCTAAAGACCCTCTCTCATTTTCGCGTGTATTGTTTAATCCCCTAGAGTATTGTTCTAAGGATGCTCCCACCGATAGTAGCTGCATCACCAGGCCTTATCCTTCTTGAGCACCCAAAAGAAGTTGGGTGCCCAGCATGCCAAGTGGGTGGAGTACTTGCAACAGTACTCTTTTGTGATTAACCATAAGGTGGGTAAGGAGAACGTTGTAGCGGATGCCCTAAGCCGAGTAAGGTCCCTTTTGTGTGTTATGCGTAACCACGTTAATACATTCGCCTATGTTAAGGATGAGTACCCTAGCTACCCAGATTTTGGTGCCATCTATACTCGCCTGAGCGAGTCTGAGGATGTCGAGTAACCTTACTAGTTGTGTGAGGGTTACTTGTTCTTTGGGAACTAGTTGTGTATTCCCCGGTCCTCCCTTCGCGACCACCTTTTGTTAGAGTTGCACGCAGGTGGTGTTGTCGGCCACCATGGATGAGACAAGACATTTGAGATGGTTGAGAAGCGCCTGTTTTGGCCCTCCTTGTGCAAAGATGTGGAACGCATTGTCTGCCACTGTGGTTTGTACACCCCACTACCAGTGTCTGAGGGTCCATGGAGGGACCTCAGCATGGACTTCATCCTAGGGTCGCCTCGCACTGCATCTAGATTTGATTCCATCTACGTCGTAGTGAATCAGTTCTCGAAGATGGCCCATTTCATCCCCTATTCTAGGACAGTGGATGCGTCCCATGTAGCCCATCTGTTCGTTAGGGAGGTAGTTCGCCTCCATGGCCAACCACTCTCTATAGTGTCCGATTGTGACACCAGTTTTGTGAGCCACTTTTGACGATCACTGTGGGCACTATTAGGGACCACCTTAAGTTTTCTACGGGCTATCACCCCCAAACCGATGGCCAAACTGAGGTCGTTAACCCGAGTTTGGGTAACTTGCTCCGATGTCTCGTTGGTGATCACCCTAAGAGTTGGGACACTGTGCTCCCTGTTGCCGAATTCGCATACAATAGTGCAGTTAATCGGTCTACCGGTCTAAGTCCCTTCCAAGTGGTCCTTGGATAGCAACCACGAAAGCCTATTGACTTGCATGACCTTCCCATGGAGTCCCATCTTTCTGAGCATGCATTTTCCTTTGCTAGTCATATCGCGAGTTTGCATGAGGAAGTTCGGCATAGGATCTTTTTGGGAAACACTCGGAATGCTCTGAAGGCTAATGAACACCGTAGGCCACTCCATTTTAGTGCAGGTGATCTAGTGAGGGTGCGTATCTACCCCGAGCGAGTGGCAAATCGGACGCATTTTAAGCTACAAGCACGGTATATGGGGCCCTATCCGATACTCCAGCGAGTTAGCTCCAACGCCTATGTCCTCGATCTACCGGAAAGCATAGGGATCCATCCTGTTTTCAACGTCGCGAACCTTCTTCCCTACCATGACCCATTGGAGGAGCCCCTCGCCATCGATGAGCATCCCCTTAGTTCTCCGGAGGAGAACTCTTCAAACCAGGGGGGATTTATGTAGGAGTACCCTCCTCGCCAGCTCCAGAACTAGAGAAACATGGCTATTATGTGGATTTTCCTCCAGACAAGGTTCCACCTCTGCTAAAAAGTTCAAAGGTGCCCGACAAAATCACAATAAGGCGATCTCAATATTCAAGTCAACCACCAGAGCGGTACATGGGCATCATCAGTCCATTATCAGCCCACACGGAGGTAGTGCGGCCCGTGTTCTTGGCACCCTGGCCACCTGAAGACCCGGTCAATGATCGCTACCGCAACCAGTTGACTAACACAGCCCAAGAACAAGCTAGCACAGTGATGAATCAACCCACCATTAGCAAATTCTGCTATTTCATCGCTGCATGCTCCGAGATGGTTTGACGGCCTAGTCCTAGCCCAGAAGGCCCAGCCCAGCCCAAAAGGCCCAACCCATGCGCCCAGCTTCAAATTCCCTCATCTGCTTTAGTTGGTAGTAGTTAGTTAATGCTTACATCAGCAGCATCTTGACTCCTTTTAGTTAGTTAAAGTAGGTAGTCATGCTTGTGGTGTGTTATTCCCTAGTCATACTTGTGGTGTGATATTCCCTAGTGATGCATGTGGTGTGATATTCCCTCCCTGGCTCTAAAAAAGGGAGTTGGAGTTTAGTTGTTTCTCAGCTTTCTTGTGTGATAGGAGGTCGCTCGATTCCTCGCCTACTAGTTGTAATTGTCTTTCATTTCAAAGAAGTAAATCGCACCGCCGATGCATCAGGTTCGCCTATTTTTGGATTTTCATTGTGTTGTTCTTACTTGATTTCCTTACCCATGATCATCCATACGCCGGAGACGTGGAGGTTCCTTAGCTTTGGTGTGACCGCAGGTTCATAGGTGTGCGAGCTGAGTCGCCACTAAGTCTGCTGCCCTTGTTGCTGTGCTGTGCTTAAATCGCTCGATAAGCGAGGTTAGTGAGTTTCATTTGTGTAGTTGGGTGCCGTTGTTTTCTTTGTCATCCGTGTTGCCCCAAAACGTTTTCATCGCTGTCTTCTGCATTATTTCTCGCTGGTTTTCACGTTGCTCATTTTTTGACACGCGTTTTACTTCCCTCGTCTCAAGATCCTCTCACATTTTTCGATCATCGTCTCATGAACCCCTAGAGTACGGAGCTAAGGACCAACCCACCTATAGTAGCTGCATCAGTGTCCTGAGAGGGAGCGCGTCTATGCCTTAGGAAGGATTACCTTAAGAACATAGGTAAAACATGTTTGAAATATCAACATTAACTTCCTTTCATGCTTCAGTGTGGTGAAACCCAAAACTCCGATCTTCTCTCAAGATCTTTACAACCCGTTCGCATTTCTGTCTGTTCTTGACTCACTTAATTTAATTTGCTGCATTAGGATTTAGTGACACTCCTACACTTATTTGATCGCCCAACTATTAGTTAACTGATCAGTTAATACTTGACCTCTAGTCCTCGTGAGATTGATACTTTTTATTACGCGATAGACCATGCACTTGTGGTACACCCCTATTAAGCTTTTGGCGCCGTTGCTAGGGACTAGGTTACCAATATTAACACGATTAGAAAATTGATAGACAAGGTTTAGTTACATTTTTGTTTACTTTTTATGCTATTTATTTACTGTTTATTTTCTTTTGTCATGGTACTTCGTTTATGCCCACGAACACTGTTCGAATAGGGAAACTTGTACTTGTAGATCCGAAGATAGAGTGTACCTTTTGTCTAGTTCGAAGGAATCTAAAAAGGTTGAAGCTTAAAGGCAAATTTTCTAATAACCAGACAATGGAAGCCAATCGCTCTCTTAAGGATTTTGCAGCACCCACCATCTCAGGTGTGCAACTCAAGCATTTCACGACCGGCTATCGAAGCTAACAACGTCAAGATCAATCCGTCCTTAGTACAGATGGTGCAACATAACCAATTCAATGGAGCAGCCACAGAAGACCCTAACCTTCATCTCTCTATTTTCTTAGAATGTTGCGACACTCTGAAAATTAATAGTGCTCCCCCTAATGCTATAAAATTAAGACTTTTCCCTTTTTCTCTCAGGGACCGGGCCAGGGCATGGTTACAATCTCTACCGTAGGGCTCTATCACGACATGGGACCAGTTATCATAGGCTTTTCTGTCAAAATATTTCCCACCGAGCAAAACAGCCCAGTTGAGAAATCAAATCACAAACTTTGCTCAGTGAGATGGAGAGTCCCTCTATGAAGCATGGGACCGGTTCAAGCAATTATTGCACATGTGCCCACACCACAGTCTACAGAAATGGGTAATCATACATAATTTTTACAGTGGATTATTATTGTGTCCGCAAGTGCACGGATACTTGAAATAATAAAAAGATATCGAACCACAAAGACCTCATTTGTCAAGTACCAAATAATCAATTTCTCACTAGCTAGGCAGTTCAAAATATCAAGCAAACTATCGAAAGCTACACAAAAATATCAGAGAGAGAAACTGGGACTAGGGTTTCATCCACCTTAACTTCCATGACTAGATATGAATTGATGTTCGTCAATCAAATTTTATCATGATAAAGACATAACTTACTTCATAAAGAAATCATCTCGCTCTCGCACAGACAATTTCCAAAGAACTAATCATCACTCTCATGCAAGATTTATTCAATGTTAAAAATAAGTAAACCATCAACAAAGAACTCAAGGATCACTCTCGTGCATTCGAATTCTAAGTCAATCATCTCAAGTGGAAACTCAAGGATCACTCTCGTGCATCCGAATCTCAACACAGGTTCTACTTATGGTTCTCCAACGATCCAATACTCAATCTCTTGCAGTATCTTCCCGTTTATCACCGTAACTCAATCCTAAATTCAGAGTATTAACATGGCATTGTACTTCTAAAATTGAGAAATAAGAACAAACCTAATTTCTTACTATGAGTTCCTAACTTTCAATTTTAGGGTTCCAAGTTCTCAAGCAAATCACCTCTCGGTCCGTATCATGAAAACTCTAAAACATGCTAACAATATGAAACTATGGAGAATTAAAGAGAAATCGTCACATAAGTAGAATTACCATAGTAAAATTATCAAGACGATGGTAAAAGTAATCTAGTCATTAAGAAACTTAGGGGATTACTCCCCCATGTCCCAAAAGAAAGTTTAAGCTAGCATGATTGAAGGATTACATCAAAACATGGTTTTAGAATGATTAGAAATCGAAAGGAAGGAGTAAAAGTTACAAAACCGGGCTGTAATCAAAATTACAGCCCATAATTTGTTGTAGAGTCGTGATGAACAGTGCACTCGACCACGTTTTCGTTGATTTCTCCCTTGATCAGCCTCCTTTCACTCTGAAACTTCTGTGGTGTGTTCTCCTTCCTCAGGCGAAGCTTCCTTTCAAATTTTGTGGCCGGAGGTGGTCTGTACGATGAACGGCGATGAACCTTAGCGCGGCAGCGATTCCCTGAAATTCTCTCTCGAACGTGAATGAAAATTGGTTCTTTTGCTTCAAAAATCTTTCCTTCATAATGCTGAGTGTTCCCCTTTTTTCGGATCTTCAATTGGTCCCCTAAATCTCGAGAAATCATCTTTTTAAGTTTTCGGCGGAAGAATCGGGCAACTGGGTGCAACTTACGGCACCGTTATGGACATTACGGTAGTACCGTGAAGGATTTTACGGCAGTACCATAATTTGCCAAAAAAATTTCAGAATTAAGCCGCCGTGAAAATCGTTATAGTAGTGCCATAATTGCTGATTACGGCCGTAAAAATCATTACATTACTGCCGTAATTTCTCTAGAAAACTTGGTTTGACTTGAAATTTGATGTGCAAACTCCTCTTGATGATTAGCATTCGTCCATGCATTAAAATTTGTCAAAAACTCATGATAATGATGCCTTTTTACCTGAAATTGATCAAAAACCAAGAATGCTGTAGATCCCGAAACATTTGATAAATAAGGCATAAAAATAAGCAACATAGCATGATTATGACCCAAAAATGCAGTGGATTTAGCAAGAAATATACTATGAAATTTAGAGTCATCAAAACACATAAGGCTCAAACGTTGCTTGTCCTCAAGCAAATATAGAAATCAATACTGATTATGAAAACAAACTTTCAGATAATGAATAAATTTCTAAGATACAATTACATATGAAAAATTCACATCAATTAATAACTTAAAATTTTAAATAAATATATCATCCTCCGAATTCAATCTTTAAGATCCATAACTCAATCAAATAAAATTTCACAATGTGCATAAATAGAATTTTAATCTCATGAGTTCACCTAGTTTTAGCTTTGAGTCCATGATGTCTTTGTTTACAGGAATAGGAATCACAAAATCTTTTTCCACTCAATTTTTTTTCTCTCTCTTTTTATGTATCTTTGACATTTTCTAAAATGAATACCACCTTTCTTCTAGTGACATATTTAGAATATATTGGTCACATAACCAACATAATTGAACTCATATCTCTTTACGTAGAAAGAATTCTTCTTGAGATAGCGGAGTTAATGTCAAAGAATCTCTCTCATGGCTTGCACTCACATAGATACATACTTTTTATTGAACTTCAACTCTTATCTTAGGTACCATTGCAAATACAATGCCAACAAGAGGAGTTATTCTTTTCAGACTTCAACCCATAACTTCAGGTACCACTGCTAATTTCTCGTAGTGCCAAATAGGGGAGTCACTTTTCTTTGTGGATTTTGGATTCTTTCTTCCCAACAAATAACAAGATGGACTTTAATGATCTACTAGGTTTAATCAATTGATATCAATCAGAAAATCACACAACATATGCTCATTTTATCCAAAAGAATTACTTCACTCTCAAATCTCATTCATTAAACAATATATTCACCCAAAACTTCATGTATCAATTAATGGAAAATTTCAACAAATTATATCAAAGAAATAACTCATCATTTTATATCTATTTCCAATTCTCAAGTATTGTGATGAACAATATTTCATCATCAAGAAAAATTTCTGCATGATAACGGCAGTGTTTTCATGATTAAACACACCAACAGGCATTTATCACATCCTTACCAAATTAGAACTAAAATCATCATTTCAAATCACATGTCCTACCAAACACAGAGTATCAATCCACAATATCAGAATATCATGTACAACCATATCGAATCACCAATAAAATCAAGTATCATGAGAAAAATCTCAATACAACCCAATCGAAAGTATGTAGTAGTTAAAACTCAGAAGCGAGGATCAGTAACAGTAGGACACAAGAACTTTGAAGGATTTATCCTTCCATTTGAACACATGAATTATCAGAAAAATATAAAAGATGGAATGAAAATAAGTAGGAAAAAGATACTCACAAAGCTCTACTCATCCGTGTCAGATCCAATCTCCTCTGTGTCCTCGGGTCCGAACCATTTATATATATGTATATATATATATATAACGAAAAATTACGGTACCGTAAAAAAAATAACGGCACTGCCGTCAAATTCACAAAAGTTTTTGGTCGAAAACGGACCAAAATTACGACACCATGAAAAGAATTACGGTACTACCGTAATTTGCGCCAAAACTTGTTTTCACCTACAAAAAGAAAAGAAAAACTAGTTCTAAAAGAAAAAAATAAAAATAAAGTAAAATAAAAGAGAATAAACTAAAGAAAGAGTGCTTGGGTTGCCTCCAAAGAAGTGCTAATTTAAAGGTCATTAGCTTGACCGTTCTGGACTCGGATTTGATCTTGATTTCTTCAGTTGCCACTCTGATTCTTCTTTGGTTTGTACATTACTTTTGACAACATAAGGCTTGTTCTTGAAACAGTGTCCAATTTTACTTAGAAATTTTCTTCCTTGATCAAGTAATTTTGAGCCTCTTTGTCTCCTTGGCCTCTTCCTCTTCTTCTTGCTTTTTTCAGAAATTGGATGTGTTTTCTCCTAAAATCCCTTATCCATATGCTCAGAAAAAGTGTTAGTTTCAATATTAAAGGATTCATTAAATAAATTGTGCACATCACTAATAATATTATCTACTATATCAACACTACAACATGACCCTGAATATGAAAGTTTGTTCAGTGAATCTGCCAATTCAAACTCAATTATGTTGTCTCCTATATTTAGTGTGAGTTTTCCTTTCTTAACATCCATAAGTGCTCCTGCAGTGGCTAGAAAGGGTCTACCAAGGGTGATGGGATTTTTATGATTTTCTTCCATCTCAAGGACTACAAAATCAGTTGGAATAAAATACTCACCTATTTTGATTGGAATATTCTCTAAAATACCAACAGGATACTTTGCCGAGCTATTAGCGAGCTATAAAGATATTGTGGTTGGTTTAAGCTCTCTAATGTTCAGTTTCCTGTAAATAGATAGTGGCATTAGGCTTACACTGGCACCCAAATCACATAAGGCTCGATCAAAAGTCATACTCCCAATAGAACAAGGTATAGAGAAACTACCTGGATCTTTTAATTTTGGTGGCAGTTTATTCTGGATAATTGCACTACAATCTTCAGTTAAAGCCACAGTATCATAGTCCTCTATTTTTCTCTTATTTGATAAAATCTCTTTCAAAAATTTTGCATATGAAGGCATTTGAGATAAAGCTTCAGTGAATGGAATGTTAATGTAAAGCTTCTTTAAAACATCAAGAAATTGCCCAAACTGTTTATCTAATATTGCTTGCACTAACCTTTGAGGAAAGGGTATAGGTGGCCTATAAGGTGTAGGAGAATTAGATTTAGAAATATCTGTCTGACATGGCACATCACCTTTAGGTTCATCACCTTGGTGAGGTAGCAAACTAGTTTGGGACTGCTCATGCACAGGAGATTTTTCCAAGTCTAATTCATTGTTATGTTCAATCTTAGGCTCTTTTTCATTATCCTCGACTCTCCCTTTATGTTCATCTAAATGTCTCCCACTCCTAGTAATGATAGCATTACAGTATTCCCTAGGGTTTGGTTCAAGTTTGGTAGGTAATTTCCCTGGGGGTCTATAAGCTGTGCTAGCCTATTGTGCTATCTGTGTATCTAAGATCTTATTATGTGCTATCAACTGATTAATCTTATCATTAAATTCTTCTCTTTGCTGATTCATTTGGTCTATAATTTTTTTAAATTTCTGGTCTTGACTAGACATCAATTTTTCAAACATGGATTCAAAACTATTGTTCTGGGGTTGATTTTGATTTTGTTGACTCTGTTGGTATCCTCTATTCTCAGTTTGTGCCCCTTGGTAATTGTTGCTCTTCCAAGATAAGTTATGATGGTTCCTCCAACCAGGGTTGTAGGTATTAGAATAAGGGTCATTATTTCTACTTTGATTGTAACCCCGTACTGCATTTACTTGCTCACCACCCTAATCAACAACAACCTTACACTCTTCAGCACGGTGCCCATGATTCCCACATACTTCACAAGTAACAGAAGAAACTACAGCAGTTTGCATCTAAAAATAATCAGATTGATTACACAAAGAATCTACCTTTTCTGCTAAATAATGCGAACCATCACCTTCGTTCTTACCATGTGGAGGACGATACAGCACCCCTCTCTCAGAAGTCCACTGATTATGATTTAAAGCCATCTCCTCAAGCAGCTTGAGGGCATCTTCAATGGTCTTGCTCATGAGAGCTCCTCCTGCAGCAGCATCAACAGTTAGTCTGGTATTATATAGCAAACCATTGTAAAAAATATGAATTAAAACCCAATTTTCAAGGCCATGGTGGGGACACTTCCGTTGTAAATCGTTGAAACGCTCCCATGCCTCGCTAAAAGACTCGTCATCCTTCTGTGTGAAACTTGTGATCTAGTTTCTCAATTGGATGGTCTTGCTTGGTGGAAAGTATTTCATCAAGAAAGAATTTGATAGTTGTTCCCAAGTGGTGAAGGTACCGGTAGGTTGAGCGTGAAGCCAAGAGTGTGCTTGGTCCCTAAGAGCAAAAGGAAATAATCTCAGTTTTAATGCATCGTTAGAAACACCATTTATCTTGATAGTATCATATAATTCAAGAAACAAAGCAAGGTGTTGGTTAGGATCTTCAAGTGGAGATCCTCCAAACTGGTTCTGTTGAATCATAGACAAGAAAGCAGGCTTGATTTCAAAGTTGTTAGCCTCTATGACCGGTCTAGCAATGCTAGAATAAATCTCCTGTGGATTAGGGGCTGCATAGTCCCTAAGTGATCTCTATTCTACCATGGTCACTTCTTCTACTTGTTGACTCTCTTCAAATCTAAGCTTCCTACGCAGTCTAAGAGTTTTATTTATCTCAGGATCAAAAGATACTAGAGGTCCTGATCTAAGATTCTTGCGCATGCAAAGTAGATAGATCAAATAATTTCAAGTAAACAAAAAAAAAGAACAGAAAAATAGAAAATAATAGAAAACAAAACCTAGTCTGGCAATACTTTCAATATCTTCAATATTGACAAAAACTAAGGTCCCCGGCAACGGCGCCAAAAACTTATTGTGCCCACAAGTGCACGGATACTCGAAGTAATAAAAAGATATCGAACCACAGAGACCTCGTTTGTTAAGTACCGAATAATCAATTTCTCATTAGCTAAGCAGTCAAAAATATCAAGCAAACTATCGAAAGCTACACGAAAATATCAGAGAGAGAAACTGGGATTAGGGTTTCATCCACCTTAACTTCCATGACTAGATATGAATTGATGTTCGTCAATCAAATTTTATCATGATAAAGACATAACTTACTTCATAAAGAAATCATCTCGCTCTCGCGCAGACAATTTACAAAGAACTAATCATCACTCTCATACAAGATTTATTCAATGTTAAAAATAAGTAAACCATCAACAAAGAACTCAAGGATCACTCTCATCCATCCGAATTCTAAGTCAATCATCTCAAGTGGAAACTCAAGGATCACTCTCGTGCATCCGAATCTCAACACAAGTTCTACTTATGGTTCTCCAATGATCCAATACTCAATGTCTTGCAGTATCTTCACGTTTATCATAGTAACTCAATCCTAAATTCAGATTATTAACATGACATTGTACTTCTAAAATTGAGAAATAAGAACAAACCTAATTTTTTACGATGAGTTCATTACTTTCAATTTTAGGGTTCCAAGTTCTCAAGCAAATCACCTCTCGGTCCATATCGCGAAAACTCTAAAACATGCTAACAATATGAAACTATGGAGAATTAAAGAGCAATCGTCACATAAGTAGAATTATCATAGTAAAATTATCATGACGAAGGTAAAAGTAATCTAGTCATTAAGAAATTTAGGGGATTACTCCCCCATGTCCCAAAAGAAAGTTTAAGCTAGCATGATTTAAGGATTACATCAAAACATCGTTTTAGAATGATTAGAAATCGAAAGGAATGAGTAAAAGTTACAAAATAGGGCTGTAATCAAAATTACAGCTTGTAATTTATTGTAGAGTCGCGATGAACAGTGCACGCGACAACGTTTTCGTTGATTTCTCCCTTGATCGGCCTCCTTTCACTCTGAAACTTTTGTGGTGTGTTCTCCTTCCTCATGCAAAGCTTCCTTTTAAATTTCGTGGCTGGAGGTGGTCTGTACGATGAACGGCGATGAACCCTAGCGTGGCGGCGATTCCCTACAATTCTCTCTCGAACATGAATGAAAATTGGTTCTTTTGCTTCAAAAATCTTGCCCTCTTAATACTGAGTGTTCCCCTTTTTTCAGATTTTCAATTGGTCCTCTAAATCTCGAGAAATCATCTTTTTAAGTTTTCGGTGGAAGAATCGGGCAACTGGGTGCAAATTACGACACTGTGATGGAAATTACGGTAGTACCGTGAAGGATTTTATGGCAGTACCGTAATTTGCCAAAAAAATTCCAGAATTAAGCCGCCGTGAAAATCGTTACGGTGGTGCCATAATTGCTGATTGCGGCCGTAAAAATCATTACAGTACTGTCGTAATTTATCCAGAAAACTTGGTTTGACTTGAAATTTGATGTGCAAACTCCTTTTGATGATTAGAATTCGTCCATGCATTGAAATTGCTCGAAAACTCATGATAATGATGCCTTTTTACCTGAAATTGATCAAAAACCAAGAAAGCTGTAGATCCCGAAACATTTGATAAATAAGGCATAAAAATAAGCAACAGAGCATGATTATGACCCAAAAATGCAGTGGATTTAGCAAGAAATATGCTATGAAATTTAGAATCATCATTTATTGTATTAGACTAGACTTTTTGTAGATGCTGCTGCTGGTGGGGCACTGATGAACAAAAACTATGATGATGCTATGGAATGAATTGAGGACATGACCCTCAATCATTATCAGTGGTCAGGGGAGAGGAGCCAACCAGTTCGCAATTCAGGGATGTTTGACATGAACATGATTAATTCCCTAGTAGCAAAAGTAGATTCACTTTCAGAGCTATAGGCAAACTGACAGCATGAATGAGCAAATTCGCCAACTGAACTTGAAGGTGGACTCCATTTCCACACACACGAAAATGATGGAGACCCAGATCACACAGTTAGCCGAGTGTACCAATTCATCTTCTAGAGCTATAGGCATGCTTCCAGCCCAACTAGAGGCAAATCCGAGGGACCAATGCAATGCTATTATGACAGATGGCAACGAGCAATTAGAGGACTCTGAAGCTGAGAGTATTGATAATGAAGAAGAAGAGTCTGAAAGCCAAAAAGAGAGACCTCATTCGGCAATTTCTGAAACACCAAACATTGAGAAGATGGTAGCCATGTTGAAATCGATTTAAACCGGTTCAATTGGGTTGAGCGGTTCAATTCTGTTTTCGGGTCAGTACTTGAATTTCGACCGGTTCGACCCTGATTCGGTTGAATCCGGGCCGGTTCAGGTAGCCGTTGGAAAGATAATGAAATTTCCTATCTAATGGTAATCTGTATAGCTTTAGATGACATTTCTATTTTGTGTAATGTAAGTTAGAAGTCTCGGTTTAACTTGGTTCAGGGTGAATTTGATCGGTTTAGTGCAATTCTGTCCGGTTCAGTGGGTTTTAGGTTCCGTTCATATGATCTGAGACTGGTTCTCTAGGTTTAGGGTTATGTTCTACATGTTGGTAGTTTTGGTTTTCAAATTAGAATGTTTAATGATAGAGTTCATGTACAAATTCATGTTACAGAGTGGTTGATCCAATAATCGGCTTGCATTGTTTGATATACAACTTATTGGCTTTTCAAAAGGATTCAGGATAACAGCGATTGAGGTAGAAATCTTACCCTACTCCTTTCTTACAGTGTCAATAATAGGATTTTCTACTTAATCCTTTGACTTGATATATGATGCATATGATAGAATTAATTGACATTGATATCTGATTGCTTCGTCTGCTTGGTTTGTTTCTAAATTCCTGTTGACCTCAATTATCTTGTTTATTTGGTCATATTCTGCTTCTGTATGAATGGTTAACAAACCTGTGTTGAGATATCTAATATATTGACTTATGAGCCTAGTTGAACAATTGTGTATCTGAGATATTGACGTATAAGTATGTGGAACCGTTGTAAATCTGTGATGATAAAGTCGTGATATATATTGACCTCTGACCTGGATGATTTATTCTCCAGTGGCCTGTTTATCTGAGTTATAGTTCCGATGCGCATCGGACTATCTGAGATGCCGGTACGGCATCGCCAGTTGTCTTGAGGACAATACTACGGATGTCAGTGTTGGACGCAACACTCCGGGCTGTTTAGGATAGTCGTTCCATTGCATGAGCAACAGTGGAAACACTCTGAAAATGAGTGCGGCTCTTAATTGAGATCTGTTGGCCAGCTTGATGATTTGCACGACATTCTTATATTATTTGTATATCGTTGTTTCAGTTATTGTATTATCTTGATATTTGATTCCCTCACCATGTTTGTTGATTCCTACTTAGCATTTCTGCTAACTCCCTTTGTTTCTCTTCCAGGTACAGAGTTAGCTTCTGGGAGGGATAGAGTAGATAGCAGATACCAGCCCGAGTTGAGATAGTTGTCTTTTGTATTTTATTCAGTTGATAATTTGGATAGTTGTATTCAGATATTGTGTTATAAAGCCATTGATGTTAAATTTGGATTGTTTATTAAATAAAGGATATGTGATTATTGTAGTTCTCTGGTTCCTATCAATATTGTTACTCCCTGGGGAACCCTGAGCTAGAAATAGCCGGCTTCCGCCGGGGCGTGACACTTTCCCACCAGTTTCCAGTGCCGATTCGTGCTTCCCAACACCGATCTGCCGCTTCTACGATTTCTGCCGCCGCCTCCAGATCTGTCGCCGCCGACCTCGCCTCTTCACCGTCAACGCCTCCGATGACTCACCGACACCCTCTGGTCTTTTCCCATCAACCTTCTACGCTGCCAGCATGTCTAGACGCAACCAGGTCACCTCCAAGCATCGCGCGTCCTCTTCCAATGCCGCCGCCAAGCAGCAGCGAAAACCTGCCCCTCCACCTACACCTTACGGCATCCTCTATCGTGATCCGGAGTAGCTGGCTAAATTGAATGCCCTGGCGCACTGCCAGGTGGTTACCACCAGGTTCCTCCATCATTCCACATTGAACACTTTGGGTTTTCACGATGATGTACGATGTCTATTCCAGCGCCTGGGATGGGATCAGATCTTCACGATATCCTACCCTACATACATCCCCATTGTGCTGGAGTTTCTATCTTCCATGGAGTTTCATGCTAACATCCACACCGATGAAGATGACGACAGTTTATCCTTCCGGCTCAACAACACCGAGTTCGTGCTTACTTTGTCGGAACTAAACCAGATCTATCGATTTCCTACTGAAGGGACGTGGCTAACCCCAAGAGAATTCAATGCCCACACCTTCTGGGGGCAACTCACCGGCCTCCCACCTTTTCATACCAGAACAGCCAAAGCGACTTCTCTCGGTCACCCTACCTTAATGTATGTGCACCGCGTCATGGCACATACTATCTTCGGCCGAGGGGAGTCCGACAGTCTAGTACGGGCATACCGAGCTCTCATTCCTCTGGGCGATGCTGCCTGGAGTTCGCCTCAATATTGCCTTCCACTTTGTCAAGCAACTACAGAAAGGTTCTAGGGCGCCGAAGGGTGCCATTGCTCTAGGGGAACCTCTCACCCCACTTGCTCTTGCGGTTGGGATCCAACCCTACCAGATGGAGCAAGCCCATGGGAACTCCCACCTTGACCTTGACTCCTGCATCTCGATGCGGATGATAGTCAAGGAAGGAGAACTCTACAGTCTGCTCTTCCCCGGGAGCGATGTGAAGTTACTACTGCCGAATCCTGCACGCACTACAGTTCATGAGCAGCGGAATTGGAGGGTGGAGGCAGTCGAGGATCATGACGTTCCTCTCAACACTGATCCACCACCACCTTCCTAGAGACCTACCACCTAGTTGGACCGCATGGAGACGATGATCTGATTTGTCCGGGACGCCCAACAAGAAACCCACCTTACCATCAATGAAGGGTCTAATCGGCTTCGCGACCTTGAGGCTGAAGTAGGACGCCAAGGACGGGTCTAGTCTTCCATCATGGAGTTTGTTCATGAACTTCAGCAGCGACTGCGTCGGCATTGGGGATAGCTTCATTGGTTTCACCATCACTTGGTTAGCTACTCTGTTAACATTAGTTTCATTTCAGTTATTATTTTTCTTTTGTCAACTTTTGTTAGTTTTCTTTTGTTAGATTGCCATTTCCATTTTTGCATATTTTACTTTTCTAGTAGTTTCAACAGCTTAGGTGTCTAACCCACCCCGCATCCATGATATTTGCTTTGCCTTTGAGATTGACTTGTTCTTTGAATACTTGATTGGTTTGGGATGAAAATCTTGACTGTTTTTAGAGGTCTATATTTGTTATAGTTTACACATATGGCTCTTTGGTTTAATGCAGTTGAATGACTTAATTAACTCAGTTCGTTATTTTTTATGATCCTGGAGAGTATGCTTGTTGCCTTCATCTTAACCCTAACATGCGTCACATGTGTAATGATTCCTTGTATCTTGACTTCGTAATTCTATTCTTATCTGTACATTTTGTCATGAGAATCAGAATTAATAACAGTGGTACCGAAGTGTAATTGTATATTGCGCATTGTACTTTCACTTGGCACTGTTCTTAGCATATTCACAAAATATGACAGTGCTACCTAAGCGATCATGTTTATCTAGCTTGGCATTGTCTCCTATACAATCAAGATAACAGTGGTATCGAAGCTATCTCATTGTTCATCTAGCTTGGCACTATGTGTTCCTAAAAAAAAAGGGGCACTACATAGGGACTATGTGGCACTGATGCTATTTTCCCATGAATTGATGTACAACCACATGATTTGTGAATGCTTGATCAAAGATATCATTTGTATGAGATACATGATAAAGGTTTTTGGTATTATCAACATTGCTCAATGGATTGCATTAGTAATACTTGATTTAATTTGCTTTCAATACTGCATTATAACCTGAGGCCTGTTGTGACCAAATTATAACTTTGTTAGACTTATTTAAGTTGATTGAGATTCCTTATTTTATTTCATCACTGTATTTTAGATAATTCAATTGCTTGAGGACAAGCAAAACTTTAAATCCGATGTATTTTGATAGCATGCATATATATGATATATCGCGGCTTAATTTTATTATTATTTTGGAGTAAAATGCATGCTTTGTCTCATTTATTTGCCTAAATGCTTTACATTATTCAGAATCTTCACTTTTCCTTGATTTCATTGAAATGTAGGGATTTCCCCCAAAATTTGGTGGATTTTAGAAGATCTGAAGTTATGGGACGATCCTTATGATGAGACGAAGCTATAGGTCAAATTTTAGCTAAAAAGGAGTTTTCCATGCTTTTCACCGTGTACGATACTATTTTCCCATATTGCGCTGAGCCATTCACAAGCATGCCCATGCATCCTTGCACGACCGTGAACGGATTGGCCGACTTCTCCAGAATTCAACGAGATGTTCACGGGCACACCCGTGAACGTATGCATGGCTGTGAAGAGTAAGTTTTTCAGAATTTAAAGTTCACCGAACCATTCACGGGCATGGCTGTGCATCGATACACGGTCGTGAATGGTTCCGCCTAATTCGACACCCGTTCGGTTTTTCACCCATATCTTGCTATTTTTGGAGCAAAATTTGCTGAAATTTTTGGGATACCTTCCTAACTTAGCAAGCGACAATTGGGGATAGGAATTATCAGATTTGGTGTGGTGGTTGTGGAGAACGGACGAAAGAGGCAACATCTAGGGTTTGGGGGCAATTTTCTTGACAAGGAGATTGTTCGGGCTCGATTTCTCCCTCGTTTCGATGCTGAGGATTGTGCTCTACCTTCTCCTATCAAGGATCTACCTTTCCCCTTGGTTTGTTTCCATTTGCATGAGAGATTACATGTATCTAATGATGAATATTGTAGCGTAAGCTTATTTTCAGGGTTTGGGCATAGCCCACTATAAGAATGTTGGTTTTTAATATTTGATCTACACTTTATCTAAATTTACTTTTATTCTTATTCATGTCTAGGAAGTTTTAATCCATGATTATGTGCTGGTCATACATATTTGTGTTTTAGACGCTGTGGGAAGGACTGTGAGTTGAACCACAACGTTGGACCCCTTAGACTGGACTGGTGATTTCGGCCACGGTCGAAATCACCCGAGGAACCCTAATTCTTCATAGAACCTATTGGGTCTACTTAACCCAGTTTGCCACGAGAGTAGGAGACTTGGGTTAAGTTTGGCACCGGACCGTGTCCTGAGAGGGAGCGTGTCTGTACCTTAGGAAGGATTACCTTAAGAATATAGGTAAAACATGTTTAAAATATCAACATTAACTTCCTTTCATGCTTCAGTGTGGTGAAACCCAAAACCCCGATCTTCTCTGAAGATCTTTACAGCCCGTTCGCATTTCTGTATGTTCTTGACTCGCTTAGTTTAATTTGCTGCATTACGATTTAGTGACACTCTTACACATATTTGATCACCTAGCTATTAGTTAACTGATCAATTAGTACTTGACCTCTAGTCCTTGTGGGATCGATACGTTTTATTATGTGATAGACCGTGCACTTGCGGTACGCCCCTATCATGCACTGCGATCCTTATCCTTCCACCGCATCGTGTTCTCATTCATTTGTTGTCTCACACTCCTAGTGCAAAACTTGTCATTAATTGAGTTCTGACAACTCACTATTGCTTCTAGAGGTTGATTAGTGTTTGGTGACCCTTCCTGTTGTGTTGATTTAGCACTTTCTCGCACATGTGCGCACTAGCGACATCTTCTCTCTCACTGGAGTTCATTTATGCCGTTGTTGCCTTCCGATGTTGTTTCTTGATGGGTGGATGCTCTGATTTGGCATAATAGTATCTTTTCTTTAGGGTTTCCCTAATTTCTACTACTGTCATCTATCGCACCACTGTCATGCCATCACCGTCATTGACCTCCTTATGGGGCTGGTTAGCTTGGTTGCACTAGTTTTTTTCCTAATTGTTGCCACCACTTTGGGTAGTTGTTCTACGATTCATATGTGTCATATATGCAAGCTCATCGTAAATCAAGTGCTGGCAACTCACAATCGCTTCTAATAACCTTGTGTGTTGTGCAACCCATTGTTGGCTACAATTTTTCTAGGTGTGTATGTGCTGATGAGGTATTCTCTCTTGGTAGTGTTAGCCTGCATTGTGGCTAACCATTAGTGAGATTTCATTGGACTGCTTGGTTTGTCGTTGTGGCAACTTCATTGATGCCCTTCATTATTTGGTTTTTCCCTAGCTCAGTTGGTGTGTTGTGCTTATGCACCATTGTGCGTCATTATCGTCTGTTTGTTGGGTGAGACAAGACAAACTTGTTCCCAGCTGCGTACAGTAAATTTATCTATATATATCAATTAAGGGTAAAAAATAGTAAAATGATAACTAGAATAAAGTATAGTAAATGTATAAACATGTACCCCACATATATATGTGTATATGGAGTTGAAATTGGTAACATAATAAATAAAAGTAAAGATTAAAGATATCAAGTGATGTAGTAGTTATATGATTTTCTTATTTGGTGTTATAGGTGATACTTGGAACAAGTTGGAATAAGGTGATCCTAGGACCAAGACATAAAAAAACATATTAGAAGCTATTATGATACAAGTAGGAACTGTATCTTGATTTTTACAATCATGATATTAGCTAGCGGCATTAGATATTGAGAAGCAGATTAATACCATGATATCTTCTAGTTATATTGCTTGATCTTGTTTTATAATCCATTGTGCTCTATGTGTTATCTTTCATTTATGCACACATATGATTGTGTGATGTTATAACATGGGTTACATGGTAGTTATATTATTATTGAGTTATTGACTTTAGTACAATATTGTTAATTTCATTGTAGAGCTATTATGAGCTGAGCTAGGGATCTATGTGTTACAATGTTATGGTAATTGGCACATTGAGCAGTTGTTGTATAATATGTTGAGCTAATTTATGATCTTGGTGCTAGCTAATGTTAGCCGGTGATTGTATTATGGCTAGAAAACAATTTAAGAAACCAAATATTACATTACGACGCTAGGGTTGGTTGTTTCGATTACTTGATGGAAGTCCTTCAGGATTGTCCAGGGTTACCTAGGTGTTGGACGCAATACCTTTTGGTCTATCATTTAACGGCAGTTGTTCTATTGTGTGAGCAATGATAGAAATACTCTTGATAAGAGTGCAAGCTTATAATAGAGTGAGTATATAGTTATTACTCTTAATCGAATAATACATTTTGTGGCTATCATATTTTCATATTGGTTGTCATCATGTTGAGTTATTCTGTATGTATGGTGGATTGTTTTAGCTTAATTGTTTGATGCATATTCATATCTTATACTTTCTTCTTGGCCATTTGGGCTAACTTTCATTGTTTAATCTAGTTAGATGTAGAGACTACCTGGATCATATGGATGTGGTTGACACCATATTAGATAGATAGAGATGTATAGCACTTAATTAGTGTTAAACTTATTGCTTGGGTTGATATTGTTACTTGTGTTTGATACTTTTGATTGATTGGGTTCTTCCAATCCCTGTGTTGGATTTTTTTTAGCCAATGGCAAGAGAAAATAATTACTAAAATATTTTCAACATTGTTTATTATTTTTAACATATAAATGAAATTAAATTAAGGTTTTTTGGTTAGCTTAGTATATTAGAGTTAAAAGGGTAAGGGTTTGAATTTTTAGTAAGTACAATTTTGGAACTTGCTTTCAATGGCCCATGTGCCCAATTTTGCAACGGGCCTTGAATAATTCAAGTGTATCCCTCCCCTTTAATGCACATATTAGAAGCTATTATGATACAAGTAGGAACTGTATCCTGATTTTTACAATCATGATATTAGCTAGCGGCATTAGATATTGAGAAGCAGATTAATACCATGATATCTTCTAGTTATATTGCTTGATCTTGTTTTATAATCCATTGTGCTCTATGTGTTATCTTTCATTTATGCACACATATGATTGTGTGATGTTATAACATGGGTTACATGGTAGTTATATTATTATTGAGTTATTGAGTTTAGTACAGTATTGTTAATTTCATTGTAGAGCTATTATGAGCTATTGAGCTAGGGATCTATGTGTTGCAATGTTATGGTAATTGGCACATTGAGCAGTTGTTGTATAGTATGTTGATCTAATTTATGATCTTGGTGCTAGCTAATGTTAGCCAGTGATTGTATTATGGCTAGAAAACCATTTAAGAAACCAAATATTACATTACGACGCTAGGGTTGGTTGTTTCGATTAGTTGATGGAAGTCCTTCAGGATTGTCTAGGGTTACCTAGGTGTTGGACGCAATACCTTTTGGTCTATCATTTAACGGCAGTTGTTCTATTGTGTGAGCAATGATAGAAATACTCTTGATAAGAGTGCAAGCTTATAATAGAGTGAGTATATAGTTATTACTCTTAATCGAATAATACATTTTGTGGATATCATATTTTCATATTGGTTGTCATCATGTTGAGTTATTCTGTATGTATGGTGGATTGTTTTAGCTCAATTGTTTGATGCATATTCATATCTTATACTTTCTTCTTGGCCATTTGGGCTAACTTCCATTGTTTTATCTAGTTAGATGTAGAGACTACCTGGATCATATGGATGTGGTTGACACCATATTAGATAGATAGAGATGTATAGCACTTAATTAGTGTTAAACTTATTGCTTGGGTTGATATTGTTACTTGTGTTTGATACTTTTGATTGATTGGGTTCTTCCAATCCTTGTGTTGGATTTTTTTTAGCCAATGGCAAGAGAAAATACTTACTAAAATATTTTCAACATTGTTTATTATTTTTAACATATAAATGAAATTAAATTAAGGTTTTTTTGGTTAGCTTAGTATATTAGAGTTAAAAGGGTAAGGGTTTGAATTTTTAGTAAGTACAATTTTGGAATATGCTTTCAATGGCCCATGTGCCCAATTTTGCAACGGGCCTTGAATGGCCTGCATGCCCGGCCCAGCCTGACTTATCTTAGCATTGCCTTGGCCCATAAATGGCACATGATGTAGGAGCACAAGTTAAATCCATCAAAGAGGAGCCCTCAGATCTGTATAAAACTTATAAGCACCTCTAGGGGTGCTTAAAACATCAAAAACGGGGTGATCCCTCCCCTTTAATGCACATAGGGATATGCACAATACATCTAGGGATTCGTGTTATATAAGTTTTATTATTTTTTAAAACATTGAACATATCCCTATGTGAATTGAAGGGGAGAGATCTCCCCGTTTTTGATGTTTTAAGCGCCTGCGGGCGCTTATAAGTTTTATCCCTCATATCGAAGATAAACCAACATGTCAATTTTGAATTTTAACTACATGTTGACTCATTGGATATTTTCACTATGTATGCGTACTTTACATTTTGACTTGTTTAATTTCAATTAAACATATTTTGCGACTTGTATTGCATGTAGGTAAGTTAGCCTAGGGTTTATTTTCCTTTAAAGAATTTTAATTTTGTAGTATCATGTAGTAGGGTGCTAGTAGACTAGGATGCATGACATGTGTAACCACTCAAGCCACCCAAAGTTCCCTCAAAATGTCTCAAACCCAACTGCCATGTCACCCAAGCTACCAGGTCACATCAACACTAAGTCACTGCCACAACACTCAAAATCAACAAAGCTAGAAGGAGAGAATGGAAGTGGATGCCAACTCATAGCCCACTCAAGGAGGCACCACTTGCCACATCACTGCCAACTAACAGCCCACTCAAGGATTCACCACTTGCCACATTAGCACCAACTCACAGCCCACTCAAGGATGCACCACCGTCCACTCTACCAATAGAAGCCATCTCTTCACTTAAAGCTCAATGAATGAAGCATGCATGCAGCCAACAACTTCCAATGTGATGTATGCAAACTTTAATCAACCAAATCACCCTTGGAAGAAGCTACAAATTTTTCCATGCATGGTGCCAAGATCATCTCCACTCTTCATTCAAATAAGATCAATTCTAGCCGATGGATCAAGGGACAAGTTGGGAAACACCTCTTTGTAATCATTGAGGGAAATGAGGGTTTAAAGAGCTTGTAATTCTCATCCATCATTAGTGCATTTTACTTGATGAAAATTTGCTATCGTGAACAATTCTCCTGGTGGCCGAATTCAATTTTTTGCCTTCTCCTTCAAGCGTGACATCTCCTCTTGCATCCTACTGGAACCAAGTACCTTGGTACAGAACCTGATCCTGGGCATCTCAGCAAGCTATGGCTGAAACTGCTCAATCCAATCCTAAAGGAAGACTTGATCAAGAACCACATTAAGGACATTTTGTTACTTTGGGGTTGCTTGGAGTTTGTATCTCAATCCAGCATCTTATTGTATTGATTTTATAAGATTATAAGACATTTAACTCACTCATTTCTAACCCTCAACGCTAAGATATGGGAGTAGAAGGATTCAAAGAAAAGGGTTTAGGGTCCTTTCCCTAAAGGGACCTTGGGTGACATTTCTACTCTCTTGCTCTTTATTTCTTTTGAGTTTCATTTGTAGGACTTGCTGAGCTTTTTGGTTAATCTAGTTTTTGATCATTTGCTAAGCTCCATACCTTAGAATGATCCTAAACAAAACTCTAAAATTCGGTCCTACGTTAGCACATGGGCCCAATTGTGACTTGTGCACAATTAGAGGTGGCCAATGGGCCAGGCCGGTCCTCCATGGCCCATTGGCCACCTGGCTCACCTCTATACACCTAACTTATGTATTTGTGTTGATTCTATATACCAACTAGACACATACTAGTCTCAGAACACGACTCTGAGAATGACTAAAACCAATTTTTAGAAACATCATCATGTAATCCTATATAAAACGTAGATGTAGCAAAAGCATACGGAGGAAAAATGCCTCAATACAATGTGTAAACATAGTAGAATTACAAAATTGATTCGTATGGCATATACACTAATACACACTGACTAAGAAACACTAGAAAACTATGAAAAGAATACATTGGCATCTAAAAGGCACAATCCCACGCGGTTTTCATCTTTATCAATATTCAATTAGCAACCTCCATACAATTAGCAATCTCCCCTTCACAAGTGAATACCTAGTATTCCTTACCAAAAATCTAATCTCTTGGAACTCTAGGAGCAACCAACAATATCAAGATTTAGCATAGCATGGGTGGACTATAAATCCATTGTGAATACCAGTGCCAAATAATAATTTGGCAATAGTTTATTTTTATATAATATAATCTATGTCCATTAAATTTTATATATCATATTTTTTTTTTCTAATTTTTATGTGAGACTAAATTGAGATATTATTGAGAAGGTCTCCCGTATGAATAATATATATTGACCAAATCTAATTTGATTTTCGGTTTTCGGTTTTCGGTTCGGTTATTTTATTTCGGTTTGGTAAAAAATTGAATTTACTGATATATATATTAAAGTATATAATATATGTAATAAATATTAAAAAATAAAATATATTATATTATATTTTAATTTTATTATAGTATAACTAGTTACTAAAAGTCTAAAATCTTTTATTTAATACCTAATAACCTAATTACTAATCATATAATTAATTAAATCCTTAATAATTAAAATTTTCGGTAATTTACCGAATTTACTGAAAAAATTCGGTAAATTCGTTTGGTTTTTAGGAAATTTGGTTCGGTTTCGATTTTTAAAAATTCGGTATAAAAAATTTCGGTAAATAAAATTCGGTAAATTCGGTTTCGGTTTTTATCGAATGCTCACCCTTACTCGTACCTTAAGCTGGTAGTAGGTTGCTTTCTGTCAAATCAATTTTTCAGCCAAATAGATGGTCCAATGAGAAAATTCATCAAAATTAACTTTGCTGGGCAGTAAAGCAGGGCGAAACTAGACGGGAGATCAAACTCTAAATTGTATCATCAGACTGCTCAGTGAAGAAATGGCCTAACCTGGGTACCCAGGTTAGGATTTCTAACTTGGGTCCTTCGTTTTTGGCCAAAAAAGTTTTTTTTATTTTTTAGAAATAATGTATTCTTTATAAGCTTTCCAATAATACTAATATTGTGATATTTTAGATCGCATATACGTATAAAATATTTTAAACAATATCACATATAAGATAAAATATTATTTATAGTATAAAAAATCTTAGTATTGTTTAGAATATTTTAACACCATTGCGAAGCTTATAAGCAGTACATTATATTTAAAAAAAATAAAAAAATTATTTTGACAAAAAATAAGAGACCCAGGTTAGAAATTCTAACCTGAGTAACCTGAGTACTCAGGTTAGGCCATTTCTTCTCAGTGGCACAAGTCATATTATCTTCCATTTGATCAGCATCTGACATCCACCAAATGTTTCTGTGCGTCTCCTTCCGTTACCTCCTCCTCCTAGCCGCCTTCATCCCCTTCCTATTACTCTTTCGCAAGAGAAACCCCAGGAGGCAACCTACTGGCCTACCCGGTCCGCGGGGCCTCCCCGTCATCGGCAACCTCCATCAGCTTGGCTCGCTCCCCCACCACTCCCTTCGCTCTTTCGCCCGCATGCATGGCTCCGTCATCCTCCTTCGCTTCGGCCTCGTCCCCATCGTCGTCGTCTCCTCCGCCGCCGCCGCGGAGGACGTCATGAAGACGCACGACGCGGTCTTCGCCGATCGCCCGGACTCCACCGTAACCGACCGCTTGCTTTACGGTAGCCGCGACCTGGCCACAAGCAAGTACGGCGAGTACTGGCGGAACATCCGCCGAGTGTGCGTCCTCCACCTGCTTAGCGTCCGTCGGATCCGATCCTTCCGCTCGGTCCGGGAGGAGGAGGTGGCGCTCCTTGTCGACAGGATTCGGGCGGCCACCCCCATTGGCCCGGTGAACGTCAGCGAGATGGTCATAACCCTCACAAACGGCTTTGTCTGCAGAGTCGCCTTCGGCAGGAAACTGAGTTTGGAGGAGGTGGAGGGCAGTGGCCGGGCCAGCATGCGGGAGCTGTTCGCGGAGTTCACATCGGCGTTGGGGGAGTTCCCGTTGCGGGATTTCGTGCCGTGGTTGGGTTGGATCGATTGGGTGAGTGGATTGGACGCGAGGTTGAATAAGACTGCGAAAAAAATCGATGCTATTATGGAGAAAGTGGTGGAGGAGCACGAGAGGATGAAGATTGACAGAGGCGATGCCCCTAGCAAGAACGACGGTGCCGCCATGGATTTCGTGGACATTTTGCTCTCCTTGGAAGCCATTGAAGGCACTGCACTCAGCAGGGATAGTATCAAGGCTATAATTTTGGTACCTTGTTTACCTTGATAATTAATTTTTTTTTTATATGTGTCGTTTGTGTTATCATAATTCCTTAATCCAAAAGGTTTTTGGCAGGATGTGTTTTCTGCGGGGAGCGATACAACATACGCGCTTGTAGAGTGGGCGATGGGAGAGCTGATCAAACACCCAATAAAGTTGAAACGTGCGCAAGAAGAGGTGAGAGGAAGAATTGGATCGAGAGATGAGTTTGGAGAGGATACAATTGAGGGGATGGAGTACTTGAGGGCGGTCATCAAAGAAACCCTACGATTGCATCCTCCAATCCCTCTACTGGTTATGAGGGAGGCCATGGAGGATACGCAGGTGCAGGGCCACTTCATCCCAAAGGGCACCAGATTAATGATCAACGCCTGGGCCATCGGCAGGGATCCTATCTCATGGGAGGAGCCTGAGGAGTTCTGTCCCGAGAGGTTCTTGGAAAAGAGCATTGCTGTTGACTTCATGGGGCAGCATTTCGAGCTAATACCGTTTGGTGCTGGGCGGCGCGGCTGTCCTGGCACTTCTTTTGCGCTGGCGACCGCAGAGCTCGTCTTGGCGAACTTGCTGTATCATTTTGTCTGGGAGCTGCCAGGCGGGCGCACGGCGGAGGAGACGGATATGAGCGAAGAGATATGTGGGATAACGTCGCACCTGAAGTCATGTCTGCTTCTTGTGGCAAAGCCACACACAACTAATTGACAAGTAGTTGCAGGTGTCAATAGGTAATGGTGCGTGTTCACCTCCGTTTGTGTTGATGTTCTCGTTACAAGAGATAAAAGAGATATAAGAAGAAATAGTATTTGGTATACATGTAAACTTGTGAACTACATATATAATAAAAACAAATATAACTACTATAACAGGTGGTGCCAATATTATTGCACCAAAGTATTGGAGTATGAGATAAAGAGAGATGAAGCTCTATCAAAAGTGATTGTATCCATATGACAATGAGATGAAGAGAGATGAAGCTATGTAAAAAGTGATTATATCCATATGGCTTATGCAATGGCATTGACAATGGCTTTATATTTAGCTTCAGTACTAGATCAATAGACAATTTGTTGCTTTTTGAAATTCCACGATATGAGATTTTTAGTATGAAATACAGCAAATCCACTTGTCAATCTTCGATATTTAGATGATTTTGCCCAATCGGCAACGCTATAAACTTGAAGTGTTAGTGAAGAATTACAATGTAAAGTTAGACTATGAAGAATGGCGCCTTTACGAAATCGAAAAATGCATTTGACTCTATCCTAGTATTGTTCTGTAGGAGAATGCAAAAATTGACAAACACGATTTACAATAAATGTAATATCAGATCGTGTGATTGTAGTATATTGAAGTGCTCCAACTATGTTTCTATATAATGGGGGATCAACAAAAGTTTTATTTGAGAGTGAGGAAACTTGAGTTATGGCCTGGTGTAGATATTGGTCAAGCTCCATCCATTTTGACATGTTGATGAATCCCCATGATGCATTTGCTTTGAGATAGTAGACATCCATTAGAATGAGGAGATGGTTCAATACCTAAAAAGAATTTGGCTCTTTCTAAATCATGAATTACAAATTCCTTGCAAAGAGACATAATTAAGTCGTTAATGAGTATAGAATCAGTGCCAATGATGAGTATATCATCCACATAAATGAGAATATAGATCTTATATATTGGCTTGCAAAAATGTAATAGAGATATATCAGTTTTAGATCCTATGAAGCCTTGGTGTTTAATGTAGGACCAAATTTTAGGAGTTTAACTAGATCATCCTTGGCTATGGAGCTCAACAAATGACCAAGAAATAAATTACTGTAGTCTTACAAACAATACTAAGAAAGAAAATTAAAAAGAGAAGAGCAAGGATAGAAAAATTGTCACCCAAGGTCCCTTTAGGGAAGGGACCCCAATCCCCTTTATTTGAATCCCCTTGCTCCCGTATCTTGGCGTTGTGGCTTATAATTGGGAATTAAGTGTTCTATAATCTGATCAAATAAGACAAAGGAAGCTGGTATGGAATACAAGCTCCAAGCTTCCCAAAACTAATAAAGGCGTTCTTAAATGGTTCTTGTTCAACTCTTCTTTGGGCTCCTTCACCATGCTGGTTCTGTTTTGGGAGAGGCATTGAAGATCAACTATGCGTTTAGAGAAGGCAGCAAGGAACCGATAGGGAGCAAGAAGAGAAGAGTGCTAGAAGAGGAAGTCGGTCACAACATAGTCTCGACAAAAAAAATGATAGTACCATGATTTTTTTTCAAAAGATTTCTATTATGCAAAACTTGATGCATGAATGAAAATACAAACTACTTAAAACCTCTCCCTCAACGTTAACAGGTTTAGAAGTGTCCTCTTTGCCCTTGAACAATTCTAATTTGATGATGTAGATTGTGTGGAGTTTGAATAAGCAGCTGATGTGTAGGCTACTTTGGTCTTCTTCTTCCTCGGATGTTCATCGGACTACTTGGCCGTCATAATTCAATGGATTGTTTTGTTGGTTTTTATGCCCTAGGGCCCGTTGTTGGTCTATCTATTGTACTTCTGGACATCGATATTTTATATATCCATTCTAGCATTTTTGTTATTATGCTATATTTATATCTGCGTCTTTGTACAATTGCATGATAATGTCCCTAGAGACAGATTTCATATGGTCTCGAAGTTATGTCCATAGTCAAGTACCTGAATGGATTAGGGACAACTCTGGTACATGTGAGACTGGTATATGGGCTAATTAGGCACATGGTGCTAATGCAAACATATGGTTATATCAGTTGTGGATATACTAGATCGAACTGCTGTGAGGCTCTAACTTAGTGTCACAAGTTAACCTCACAAGTGACAAGATATGCATTGATCCCTTGACTTGAGGTCATTGACTCTTCTATATAGTTAGAGACATACTTTGATATAACCTAATACTTCACTATAGTTGGGAGGTTATAACGATTATCATTGGGTATATCATGATCCATATAAAAAGATCAATTGACAGACATAGGATTTGCCCCTTCCTAACGGAAGTTTGACATCCATGGGCCCTATATGGATGCATGACTGAAAGTGTATGGCCATACCCAGGTGAAAACCTGATTTAGTCACGACCATGTGATTGGGTATAAACAAACACTTTGTCCAATCAGGATATTAGTTTGGTAAAGGGACTGTAATACATGGCTACCTTGTTATGATAATGGGGATCTCAATGTAGATAGTCATTCTAAAGACTTGGGTAGCAGCGATGCACTACTAGGTATCATTCACTACTTGTGATGACATGATTTAATCATTGCCAACATCAGAGGAACCTACAAGGTCGCACACCTTGATACTCGAGTTCTCGTATTAATCAGATGGCCTTATGATCGAGTTATTTTATAACTTGGACTGATTTGGGAGATTCTATCAGCGCTGACGTGTCTGATGAAATGAATGAGGCTTATTAGAGCCAAACTTCATTTTTGGCAGGTTGACCTTGAGCTAACTATGGTTAGCCATATTTAGCTAGGGTTGCATCGGTTTGAGTCCAATGTGTTAATCAACTTGCTCAATGATGTCTGGCATGGTCCAATGAGATATGAGGATAAAGTACATGTGAATAAGGGTATAGTGGGGAGGCTAATCATGGCTAGGCTCATGGAATCCTAATATGAATAGGATTCATGCCTAAAGCCTAATTAGGCATCGCTTTTACCATTTGGACTTGGTCTAAATGCATGGAAGGAATGTTTGCTCCTTTGGCAAGCCTTGGGATGGATATGGCTGATATGGCTTGCATGGCAAAGCCTTGGCACATATGGTAGATGGCTAGGAAAATAAGGAAAAGATTTGAAAACTTACCTTGTCTCTAGCCCTAACCGCCCACCCTTCCTTATCCCCTTAGCTGCATGCCTCCTCAACCAAGTGCCTATATTAGTGATGCCTTGCCACCCCTCTTGGATATACTTCTGATCATTGATGTGCACAAGCATCCAAAGGCGTGAGCAAGGCTCTCTTGGCGCAAGGCTTTCTCCTAGCCGCAAGCATCTATCTCCTTCTCCTCTTGGCACAAGTAGTGAAAGGGCTTGGTGGCATCTTCGCTCCTTCCTTGCTTGTGGAGCTCCATTCTTCATGTGGTTGGTGCAAGTGAGCAAGAGACTCTCCCAAGGTGTGGATCTTCTTCCCGAGGCTAGCACCGGGCATGGAAGATGAGGACTTAAGGGATCGGTTGTGTGCGAGACTACAGAGGGCGCACGCATGGGCGCCTTACATCGCTTCTTCCTAATCACTCTAAGGTATCATCCCTTTCTCATCGTGTTGATCCCCTCGCATGACTCGGTCTTCTAGGTTTTTGAGATTGGTCTATTTTAGGAAATTACTTCTGCTACACTCTAATAAAAGTTTAAAATTCCCAAGTTTTCCTAACATGTTTGGCCAACCAAGCAAGTGGGCTTCGTTGGTTGCATGCGTCTTCTTTAATGTCTTCCATTCTTAGTAGAAGAAATGTTTTATGCATCTAACCGAATTTCCTTGAAACTTGTATTCTTTGTCAATTCCTTGCATGTATTTGGTTATGGTTTTGACTTCTTTGCATGCAAGCGGTTGCCTTGAGTTTATGTTACTGATGCTAACTTTTTTTGCAAATTTGTGTTGATGAGTGGTAGGGGAGGTTGACTTTCTTTGTTGACCTAAATCTGGTGAGGTGGCAAAGCGTGCTTGACTTGCTTTGATGATGTGGCAATGTGGACAACTTTTGCGGTTGAGGAAGCAATGTGGGTTGTATAAGTTCACATGCGATGCAAACCTATTCTACTTGCAACCTAATACATATTCTTGGAAATTAAACTTTGCTGAAAATAAAATAAATAAAACCTAATGTGATGCCCTGGGTATACGGGGATACCCCACCCTTCCCATGGACTCATAGAGGTATGAGTAGGGAGCAGACACCCTTACTTGAGTAAGGCTTGATGTGGAAGGGGGCCTAGTAGTGAAGCTAGGGTTAACCATTGTGTTAAGATGTGTTTGCAGGTACTTGCTAAGGAGTAGGGACATTGGCGCAGTATCATTCTTGGGTTAGGCCCGGGGGCATGCAGGAGCATGGCGCGGCATGGTACATTGCTAAAGATACAAGATACATGCATGAGGATGCATGGGCGCATGGGTTGGACTTGAGTTGGGTTCAAACCATGATCAAGTGGTGTGCCAAAGACAGTTAATGTCGTTATGCTGATCAGGGGCATAATGGGCATTAATAATATCATTCAAATTTGAAAGAGGCACTAATCACTTGGTCCTAATCTTGGGCGCAAGTGAGCATGCCTAAAAATAGCAAATTGCTATTGGGAGCGTGAACGCATGAAGGGGATTAGGGTGTGGCAGCGGCTAGCATCCAATTCTCTTGGCAATTGGCGGCTTCAATCCCTTAGGCGACAACTCAATTGGCGAGAATTCGTTGAGGGCGAATTGAAGTTGGCGAGTTCTCTTGGAGGCAAGAGGCGGCATCAATTGGTGACATCAACACTTGGCATTGGAGACAATTGGCGAGTGGCGTGATCTTGCACTTGGAGGCGAGTGCAAGACAAGAGCGACAACACTTGTGGTGGCGGCGACAATTCATTGTTGGCGGCGCCACCCTTCTTCATCCTTCTTCCGGCGGCGGCAAGGAGACTCTTGGCAATACGACTTGCCAAGAGGCTCAGCAACTTGTGAGGGCAAGGAGCCGAGGCTTGAAGACAACTCCCCAAGGGCGGCGGCTCTTGGGTTTGATTCCTCTTCACTGGCGGCATTGGAGGTTTCTGGCGAGGAGGGCATTGTGTTCATATGGCATTGTACATAGGGTCTTTGATCCTAGAGGTATATCTCTATTAGTTTAGAGCTTTTCTTGTAGAAACGTTGTCATTTATTTTAGTTGAGGTTTTGTGTATCCTTGCCCACATAGGGTAAGGGTATTTTCCTCATATCATTCTTGTGGTATTCGGCTTTGTATGGTTTAGTATAGGGCTTGTGCAAGTACAGTGCTTGGCGCATAGTCCTTGCTACGCTGTGTAGTGGTGGATATCTGCTTAGGGTTTCAGTGCATGGGTAGTGTGCACTCATTGTGTTGTGTTCTTGAGGGTTTCTTGTGTGTGCACCTTGCATAAGTCTAGTGCAAGGATTGTATCTTGGCATAGGGCGCTTGTCACGAGTGTGCAAAGTGGTTGGGGGTGTGTTAACCTCAATCCATCACTCGGGGCATCATCTAGAAGCAAGCATAGAGGCTTGACATCAAGAGTTTGTCAGAGGGCAGCCTTGGCGCAAGAGTATTTGGGGAAAGCACAGTGATAACCTTAGGGGGAGCATGGGCACATGAGTAGAGAGCGAGGGCGTGTTGGTTTTCCTAGTTTCCGCACAGACGCGTAGTAGAGAGGTTGGCTGACAAGTTACACAGAGGTGTGTAAGTTGTGCCATCATGACCCAAAGATTTGAGGTGAAAAATTGGGGCATGACAACTGGTATCAGAGCCCTAGTTCAGTGCAGAGTTTGGATTTCCCAGGATATAGACGTTAGTGGACACCGTTTGGGAGTTGCGTACGTCGGTGCTTAGCGCCGGGGCGTAATTCCTCACTCTCCCCAGTAATCAATCAGTTTCGGCCAAATCAGGGTTTTCTTAGAGAGCGTGGTTGAACCAACAGATCCACAGTCCACTACAGCTATTGCACCGAAGACTAGAAGTATGGCGCAGTTCGAGGAGAGATTCTCCAGGCTTGAGACCGCCATTGGTCTTGATGAAGACACTGAGTGGCAGGGTGACCCCATCACAGAGCGACTGGATGCCTTGATGGAATTGTTCTATCACTACAGATTGGTCATTGATGAGCAGTTGGCAGCCATGGCCAACACACTAGAGACGACAGCGGCAGAGTGTGCTACATTGAGGCAGGCATTGGCGCAAGTGGCTTTCCAGCCACCCACACCAATGGCACCAGCCCCTACTCTAGCCGCCAAGCGCCATATCCCTGAGCCAGCTACCTTTGGAGGAGTGAGAGTGGCTAAGGAGTTGGAGAACTTCTTATTTGACATGGAGCATTACTTCAAGGCTCCAAGGATCTCAGACACAAAGGAGATTGAAGTTTGCGCCTCCTACCTGAAGGGGGATGCCAAACTTTGGTGGAGGACTTCTGTGGCCCCTAGGACAGAAGGGGACAATCCAGAGATTGCATCATGGGATCAATTGAAGACTAAGATGAGGGCTCAGTTTCAGCCTACGAACACACTATATAATGCTCGCATGGCAATCAAGAATCTAAAGCAGACTGGCCTAGTGCGTGAGTATGTGAAGCAGTTTGCTTCCTTACTACTTGAAGTGCCGAATATGGCAGAGGAAGAAAAGTTCTACACTTTCCTAGGAGGACTTCAAGAGTGAGCACTACTTGAGGTGAGGCGCCAAGGGGTGGCGACCTACAGAGAGGCAGTCTGCGCAGCTGATGGACTAGTGGACTGTAGAGGGACTCGGTCTACTACAACAGCAAAAGGGACTTCTTCAGTTCCCTATACTCAACCTGCAGAGAAGGGGAAGAAGAAGTTTGTGCCTAAGAACAAGGGCAAAGCAGTAGTACAAACTCAGTAGAAGCAACCTGCAAAGAAGAAGCCTGGGTCTGGCAAGTTTGCATGTTTTATCTGTGGTGGGCCTCACATGATGAGAGAGTGCCCCACCAGACAGGAGATTTCTGCACTTGTGGCTGCTGATGCAGAAAACGAGCAAGAAGATCATGGATGTGCATCTGTCAATCCATTAGTGATTGCAACCATGAGTGTCAGGTCTTCTCCTTTGATGTATGTGAAAATGAGCCTGAATGATGTTAGTATAACTGCTATGGTGGACGCTGGAGCTACTCACTTGTGTGATATCCATGATTTATCTTCTAACATCATTATGAAGAGTATGAAGTAATTATAGATAAATACCCATAGTAGCTCAAGAGGAATAATGCATAAAAAAAAAAGACTACAATGTAAATTCAATCATTTATGATGCATATTGAGCACTTAATTGGGAATTGGAATAAGTGATTTCTCATTATTTTGTAAAGTCAAAACAAATAAGAGAGAAAGAATTTAAAGTGAAAGGAATAAAGTGCAAAACACCTCATTCTTGGCTTTTAAGCCACCTCAAGCTTGCATGAGGTGAAGAGGAAACATGGTGAAGACACCTCATTCTTGGGGATGACTAGTGAGGTAAAAATGAGGGAAACAAAAGAAAAAAATAGGTTTTTTCACCTGCCATTCCTAGGGGTGTGACAACTTGTTTGTTTCAGACAGGGTGAAGGACCAATTGAAGTTGAAGATTAGCCAGTGTACTACTAGTGTCAAGACCATTAATGCCATAGCTAAGAGAGCTTCTGGCGTGTCATATGATATACCTGTGAGGTTGGGATCCTGGTCAGGGAAGGTTCATGCTATGGTAACCCTATGTTGTGTCCGCAAGTGCAAGGATACTCGAAGTAATAAAATAGATATCGAACCACAGAGACCTTATTGTTAAGTACCAAATAGTTGTATTCTCACTAGCTAAGCAACCCGAATATGATGAAAAGCAATGATGGAGAACACACGAAAAAGATAATCAGAGAGAAACTGGGACTAGGGTTTCATCCACCTTAATTCTAATGACTAGAAGGAAATAAAGGTTGTCAGTTTAATTCTATTATGATAAAGACCTAATTCACTTCATAAAGGTATTGTCTCACTCTCGTGCAGACAATCATGTAGATAACCGATCCTCACTCTCGTGCAAGATCCATTCTCAATGCTAAAGATAAGTGAATCATTGAACAAAGAACTCAAGGATCACTCTCGTGCATCTGAATTCTAAGTCAATCATCTCAAGTGGAATCTCAAGGATCACTCTCGTGCATCCTGAAACTCAACACAGGTTTTACTTATGGTTTTCCGACGACTCGATCCTCACTCTCGTACAAGATCAAATCAAGTCTAACACAATAACTCAATCCAAAGTATCAGAAACTCAACATGGCAATAAAATCACTAAAGATCAGAATTCAAAAAACCACCTAATCTCTCACGATAGTTCCAAACTCAACGATTCCTAGGGTTCCGAATTTCAAACGATCAACCTCTCGGTCTATTTCGTAAAACTCTAAAACATGCTGATATTTATAAAACCAAAGAGAATTAAAGAACAATCAATCACAAAAGTAAAATTATCACATTAAAATTAAACTTGACAAAAATTAATGTTTTCTAGTCATTAACAAACTAAGGGGATTACACTCCATGTCCCAAAAGAAGATCTAAGCTTTCATGGTGAAAGGATTACAACAAACCATAATTTCAGAGGATTAGAAAGCGAAAAAAGGGGAAAAAAAGTTACAAAACAGGGTTGTAATTGAAATACAACCCGTAATTTCGCTTGTGAACAGTGCTGTCACCACTATTTTGATGATTTCTCCCTCGATCGGACTCCAAATGCTCTGAAACTTCTGAGGTGTGCTCTCCTACTCTCGACGAAGCTTCGGTTTAAAAATCACAGTCTGAGATGTCCTCTACGCCTCTCAGCGTGAGGACAAACCCTAACCGCCTCTCTGACAATTTCTCTCTCCATTGGTGATAAAAATTGTGGCTTTCTATTCGTACGTCTTTTCCTCTTAAAGACGAGTCTGCAACATCTTTCAGATCTCAATTTGGAGCTCTGGATCAAAAGTTATGGTCCGCACAAGATTCGGACCCAAAAAAACTCATGAAAAACGGCCCACAATACGGTACCTTGAAAGTTTTACAGTAAAAAACGGTAGTGTCGTATTTTTACCCTGAATTCTAAAATTTTCTGTATAAAATCCTCCAAAAATATGGTACCGTGAGATTTTGTCCCAAAAATATGGTAGTGCCGTATTTTGCCCAAAATCTCTGATTTGAGTCATCCAAAAATACAGTACCGTGGTAGTTTGTCCAAAAAATACGGTAGTGCCGTATTTTTGTAATTTGGCTCCAAATTTTATGAAAATTGATTGGTAGCTTTGTTTCGACGTCTGGAATCCATTGGTGTGCTCAAATCTTCCAAAATCCATCAAAATATGGCACTTTTAACCTGAAAATGATCAAAAATAAGAAATAGTGTAGATTCTGCAATATTTGATAAATAAGGCTTAAAAACAAGCAAAAGAGCATAAATATGACACAAAAAGACACATGAAATGACACAAAATATACTATGAATTTTGGTGTCATCACTCTACTGGATGACTTTGATGTCATCATTGGGTCGGAATTGCCACGGTGTGCCAAAGCAATTCCACTTACTCATTTGAATAGCTTGTAGATATTTGATGAGAAGGCACCTTGTTTTATCCCTTGCCAGGGAGTGGCAAAGGTTGAGAAAGACAAGAAGGGCAAGGAAGTGGTGATTGCTACTTCTGTCCTTGCTAAAGGAGTTCGGCGTGGAGAGTCCACATATCTGGCACATATCAGAGTTGTGGAAGCGATTCCTCAGATTAGTTCTTCACTTGTATAGCCAAGGGGACACATGGAGAATCTGGCCACTTCTTCTAGTTCTAGAGGCCGAAAGGGTGATGGGGCTTATATGGGGGCGGCAAAGCTCACTTTGGGTGACCTTGTTTAGTAGTTACCTACAGCTATTGGAGGATTGTTACAAGAGTATGCAGATGTTCTTCCACCCGAGATGCCTAAGGTGCTACCACCTAGGAGGGATATTGACCATGCGATTGAGCTTGTGCCTGGAGCAGTTCCACTGACATAGCCCCCTTATAGGATGGCACCTGCCGAGTTAGCAGAGCTCAAGCGACAGCTTGATGAGCTTTTAGAGTCAGGGTATTAGCCTTCTAGAGCACCTTATGGAGCGCCAGTGTTGTTCCAGAAGAAGAAGGATGAGAGTCTCAGGATGTGTATTGATTACAGGGCATTGAATAAACTGACTGTGAGGAATGCTTATCCTATTCCTCTTATTTAGGATTTGCTTGATCGGCTTGTACATGCCAAGGTGTTCAGCAAATTGAACCTTCGATCTGGGTATTGGCAAGTGAGGATTGCAGAAGGAGATGAACCCAAGACGACCTACGTGACTAGGTATGGGTCATATGAGTTCCTGGTCATGCCTTTTGGGTTGACCAATGCCCCTGCTATATTCTGTAATTTGATGAACAACATCCTTCATCCCTTCCTAGATAAGTTTGTTGTTGTATATTTGGATGACATTGTCATATATTCAGTTGATATGGATGAGCATAGGGAGCATTTGAGATAGGTTTTGACAGTTTTGAGGGAGAATTAGTTATATCTTAAGATGGAAAAGTGCGACTTTGCCAAGGATAAAATTGAATTTCTAGTCCATGTCGTGGGTCAAGGTGGAGTGAAGATGGATAATAACAAGGTTAAGGCTATTTGGGATTGGCCTGCACCTTCATCTGTGAGCACCTTGAGATCTTTTCTAGGCTTGGCGAATTTCTACAGGCGATTTATCAAGGGCAACTCGAGGATAGTGGTGCCCTTGACAGACCTTCCGAGGAAGGATTGCGCATGGTGTTGGGAGGAGATACACCAAGATGCGTTTGATAAGCTGAGGTTGCAGGTAACCTCAGAGCCGATTTTGAAACTTCTAGATTTCTCACGGCCGTTTGAGGTTCATACAAATGCCTCAAACCATGCTCTTGGAGGGGTTCTTGTTCAGGATGGCTGCCCAGTTGCTTATGAGAGTAAAAAGCTGAAATCTACTAAGATGAACTATTCTGCTCATGAAAAGGAAATGCTTGCAGTAGTGCATTGCTTGAAGATCTGGAGGTTTTATCTACTTGGAAATAAGTTCATTGTCAAGACTGATAATGTAGCCAATACATTCTTCCATACGCAGAAGAAGTTATCAGCTAGGCAGGCGAGGTGGCAAGAGTTACTAGCTGAGTTTGATTTCAGTTGGGAGCAGAAGCCAGGGAGATTCCATCAGGTACCCAATGCTCAGAGTAGGGTAAATGCTATCACTTACTTTTGCAACTTGTCTCATGGAGAGAGTAAGATAGTCCAATCGATTAGGGACTCAGCATATGCAAATCAATCTTAGTAGAAAGCTGGTAGTGCAAGTCAGGGAAGGTGTTCTGCGCCGGTTCTATTTGAATGAAGATGGACTAATCATGGCGTGGGGTGACAGAACTTATGTTCCTTCTACAGGTAACATCAAGTTTCGTCTTATGCATGACTACCATGACACTGTGTGGGCTGGATGATGACACCAAAATTCATAGTATATTTTGTGTCATTTCATGTGTCTTTTTATATCATAATTATGCTCTTTTGCTTGTTTTTAAGCCTTAATTGTCAAATATTGCAGAATCTACACTATTTCTTGTTTTTGATCATTTTCAAATTAAAAGTGCCATATTTTGATGGATTTTGAAAGATTTGAGCACACCAATGGATTCCAGATGTCGAAACGAAGCTACCCATCAAATTTCATGAAAATCGGAGCTATTTTGCAAAAATGCGGCACTACCGTATTTTTGGGACAAAATCTCACGGTACCATTTTTTTGGAGGATTTTATACAGAAAGTTTCTGAATTCTGGGTAACAATACGGCACTGCCGTTTTCAAAATACGGTAACGTATTTTCTACCCTGTTTCCTGATTTTTTCGCCCGAATCTTGCGGGGACCATAACTTTTGATCCAGATGTCCAAATTGAAATCCGAAAGTTGCTACGAACTCGAAATTAAGAGGAGAAGACACAAAAAGTGAAAACCATAACGTTTATCACCAATTAAGAGAGCAATCATCTGAGAGGCGGTTAGCATTTGTCCTCATTCCGAGAGGCATAGAGGACATCTCAGACTATGATTTTTACACCGAAGCTTCGTTTGGAGTAGGAGAGCATGCTCCAGAAGTTTCAGAGTATTTGGAGTCCGATCGAGGGAGAAATCATCAAAATAGTGGTGACAGCACTGTTCACAAGCGAAATTACGGGTTGTATTTCAATTACAACCCTGTTTTGTAACTTTTCTTCCCCTTTTTTGCTTTCTAATCCTCTAAAATTATGGTTTGTTGTAATCCTTTCACCATGAAAGCTTAGATCTTCTTTTGGGACATGGGGTGTAATCCCCTTAGTTTGTTAATGACTAGAATTCATTGATTTTTGTCAAGTTTAATTTTAATATGATAATTTTACTTTTGTGATTGATTGTTCTTTAATTCTCTTTAGTTTTATAAATATTAGCATGTTTTAGAGTTTTGCGAAATAGACCGAGAGGTTGATCATTTGAAATTCGGAACCCTAGGAATCGTTAAGTTTAGAACTATCGTGAGAGATTAGGTAGTTTTTTGAATTCTGATCTTTAGTGATTTTATTGCCATGTTGAGTTTCTGATACTTTGGATTAAGTTATTGTGTTAGACTTGATTTGATCTTGCACGAGAGTGAGGATCGAGTCGTCGAAAAACCATAAGTAAAACCTATGTTGAGTTTCAGGATGCACGAGAGTGATCTTTGAGATTCCACTTGAGATGATTGACTTAGAATTCGGATGCACGAGAGTGATCTTTGAGTTCTTTGTTCAATGATTCACTTATCTTTAGCATTGAGAATAGATCTTGCACGAGAGTGAGGATCGGTTATCTGCATGATTGTCTGCACGAGAGTGAGACAATACCTTTATGAAGTGAATTTGGTCTTTATCATAATAGAATTAAACTGACAACCTTTATTTCCTTCTAGTCATTAGAATTAAGGTGGATGAAACCCTAGTCCCAGTTTCTCTCTTATTATCTTTTTCGTGTGTTCTCCATCATTGCTTTTCATCATATTCGGTTTGCTTAGCTAGTGAGAATACAACTATTTGGTACTTAACAATAAAGTCTCTATGGTTCGATATCTATTTTATTACTTCGAGTATCCGTGCACTTGCGGACACAACAAGTTTTTGGCGCCGTTGCAGGGGACCTTAGTTTTATTAATATCAAAATAGTTGTTAGTATTACTAGACTAAGTTAGATTTAACTTTATTTTTTGTTTTTGTAGGTTTTGGATTTTCACAGTTGTGACAGAACTGTGAATTCTTAAATTTGTGAATTGCTTGTGTTTTATTCTTTTTAAATTTTTTAGATATTCTGAAAAAAAAAATCTTATTGATTGGTGTTGGATAATCTTTCTGTTATTGATAGATTTGAAAATATGTCTTTTAATCACAACTCCTGGGCAACTGAAAGAGGTGAGGTATACATGCCACCAAGTAAGTCTCTTGTAGATACGTTTAACTCTTTTATGCAATCTTCTAGGACATCTTATTCTCCTGTTAGATGTGAAATTTGTGGATATTTTGATCATTGTTCCTCTAATTGTCTATTTTTAAATTCCAATTCACCATGGTATCAAGATAATGAATATGATTCTAGATCTTTTTATGATGATTGTTCAAACTATACTTCTAAACCATGCTTTGAGAAAACTGAAAAATCTAGCCTAGAGATTATGTTTGAAAAGTTCATGAAACAAGATGTGAGTGAGACCCTCAAACAAATCAATTCTAAGTTGGATGACATGGTTGCACACAATGAAATTTTAGAAACCCAATTAGCACAACAAGCATGTTTATTTGAGTTTGATTTGGAAGCTGAAAAGATTGATTTAGAAAATTCCCCCACTGATTATGATTGTTTTGAGATTAAGCCTTATGTGGACATTAATGCATCTCACTCTGATTTTGATAATTCTGAAATTGATTCCTTTGATAATGTATTATTGGAAAAAGTTGAGGAAATTGAAATTGAAAAACCCTCTTTTGATGAAATTGATGCTTTTGATGATATATCATTTATGGTTAAATCTGATGAGTTTGAAAATTGTGATATTCATGTACCTCAATTTGATTTTGATGATATTGTTAAAATTAATGATAAATATTTTGTGGCTAACTCTGGTTCTATTAATTCTTTTGCTAACATTGATAAATCTCATGATTCTTCATATGATTTTGATTTTGACTCTTCTGATGATGAATTATTTGTGGGGAAGCATGAGGAAATTAATGTTGAAGAGTCTCATCTTAATTTTGTTGATAATTTTGATATTGAAAAATTGTTTGATGATGAACATGAGGAAATTAAAAAAGATTTGAAAAATACAAACACTAATGAATTTCACTCTGATGTTTTGGCCATATCTTTTGTTGAATCTTTTGATTTATTTGAAAATTCATGCTTTATTGAGGAATCTAATGAAAGACATAAAACTTATTTTGATGATCCAATATTTGAATCTTTTGATCAAAGTCCTTTTCTTATTGCTATTGAAAACATTAATTTGAAGAAAAGACTAATGATTTTGCTTTTTGACAAACATAGGAAGATCATAAAGATTTCATTCAGTGGATTTAAAAATTTTGATTTTAATTTCTGCAAATTTAAAAAAGCCACTTCAATTGTGATTTACATGAAATTTTGGATGTTTGATTTAGTCGCTAAACTTTTTGGACAGCGAAAATGCAGAAAATTGTTTGCTCTTTACTTTGGAACTGATTCACCTGCTTCACCATGATAACTAAGTTTAGGTCAAGCTATGGACCAAAAATTAGCGCTTCTTGGGAGGCAACCCAAGCACACTTTTGCTTAGCTTAGTTTCTTTTATCTTGGTTTATTTTTAGAATTAATTTTTCTGTTTTTTTTGTAAAAAAAAAAAATTACGCAAAATACGGCACTACCATATTTTTGAGAAAATCTTTCACGGTACCGTATTTCTGCCAATTTCTGACCCGAGAGTTTTATGCATTTTACGGCACTGCCGTGAGGAATTGCACGGTACCATATTTGAAATATGCAGTTTGCTTATTTGAGTAGATGTTTTCTCACTGCGATTTTAAGAAACTAGGTTGCGAAAATTTTTGATCTCTTGCCCCATCACGAAGTACTCATCTTTTTCTATCATCTGGATATTTTTACTAAATTTTAAAGTCCATGGATCATTCAAAAGCACCTAGCAACTTTTTGATTCTGATTAATTTCTACAGCAGTTTTCTTCTGACTAATCTGATTAGCACCTTTGCTGCGAGTTTTTAAGGTGCTTCGATGACTTGAAACCGTGATTTTTCACTTGGAATATGAAGTTCGTATGTCATTCTATCTTGTGGATTAATTGTTTTCATGAAAATAATTTCTGACAATTCTAGGACATATGGCAACTTTTCGAATTTGATTAACTTTTGTGCAGTTTTGCAGTTTTTAATCTGAGTAGCCTACTTTCTGTTGATGCCCTAAATTTCTGATAGATTTTGATCCTTTAATTTTCATACATCTGAAAAGAACATATCTTATTCTACAACTTGGTTTTGTCCATTTTCTATTTGGATAATTAAATCTTATTTTTGGGTAGGGCTACTTTTCATAAAAAAAATTCAAAAACTACTTTGTTTTCTACATGTTATAGCTTCTTTCGCCTCCAGATCCAGAAATCTTCAAGAGCAACTGTCTTCCACCTCTAGCCACCACTACATCTGCCTCTGACATCACTGTTTCCAACCGTCGACACTGGATTATAGCATCTGTAGATTCTTAATTTTTCTACTGCCTCTATTTTTATTGATTTTATTTATTCATATAGTAGAGTTATCATTAGTGACTGATTTTGTTTATCTATGCAGCATTATTTCTGGCACTCACTGGCCGATGTCTTCACTCCAGGACTATAGTTTCTAGCAGGCCACTGGAGATTACTCACTCTACTGTCGGGCACCACCATCATCGCTAGCAGCTCTTCAGCTAGCCTTTGTTCACCCTCTGCTTCTCAGCTGCATCAGCTATTTTCACCAGCACTCTTCTGAACCATCGATGATATCTCTGATTATTCTTTGAGAAAATTATTTCTATTATTATTATTTTAGAGACTATTTTTAAAACGGAGCCTTATGTATATTAATTTGTGCAAGTAAAATTTTCAAAAGGCACACCTTTGGACCTTGCAGGACACTATTTTTGGTCTGAGCCTTATGTATTTTTGGTTAGAGCTTGCTATATAGTTTTGTGAGTATCTTTTGCACTCTCTTGTATTCATGATTATTTCATATGGTTTGCATCTCTGATTTACTTTAGATGTATCACTCGCTGAGATTTCTATTCGATGTGGTCTCTTGAATCTATCATGTTTCACTTTTGATTATGATTGTTTGAGTTTCATGCTTCACACCTTTTGCATTGATAATGATATTTTTGAGGTTTAAAAATTTCATGACTTGAATCCATGTGATGAGAGATGGGTAGATTTTTCTATGATGATGAATGTTCATGCATGCATGCCTATGAATGGAGATATACCTATTATGCTGAATTTATTTCTTCAATATATATCTACTTATTGAAATTCTTCATTGATTGATGCATAAGGTTTTTGGGTAGGTATGTTGTTTGATGAATGGAATCTAAGGGTGAAGCATCTTACTTGAATAAAATGAGCATATAAGTGTAATTTTTGAATTAATGTCAATTGATTAACCTAGTTGATGTTTGATTTATCTTACTATTTGTTGGGAAGAGGGAATCCAGGATCCACAAAAATAGTGAGAGACTCCCCTACTTGGCACTGTGTAAAATTGACAGTGGAACCTAAGAAATGGGTTGAAGTTTATATAAAAAAAAAAGAGAGAAGAAAAATAATAACAATGACTCCTCTACTTGGCACTGTGTAAAATTGACAGTGGAACCTAAGACAAGAGTTGAAGTCCAAAATAAAAAGTATGTATCTATGTGGGTATATGCAGAAATAAAAAAATAATAAAAAAAAGAGGGGCAAGAAAAGAGAGGTTCTGTGTGGAAAAAGATCTTGGAGAATTTATTCCTGTAAACAAAGGTATGATAGATTTAAACTGAAACAAAGGTGAAATCATGAGACTGAGATTCTTTTCATTATGCGAGTTGCGAAGTTTTATTTGATCAAAGTTGTAGATCTTAAAGATTAAATTCAGAGGACGATGTATTTATCTGAAATTTTGTGCAAAAAGTTGGTGGAATATTTCATGAGTGATTATATTTAGAAATTTATTTTTCATAAAAGAGCATATTTTTCCATACTTAGCATTGTTCTTATTTATTTGCTTGAGGACAAGCAAAGTTTGAGCCTTATGTGTTTGATGATACCAAAATTCATAGTATATTTTGTATCATTTCATGTGTCTTTTTGTGTCATAATTATGCTCTTTTGCTTGTTTTTAAGCCTTAATTGTCAAACATTACAGAATCTACACCGTTTCTTGTTTTTGATCATTTTCAGGTTAAAAGTGCCATATTTTGATGGATTTTGGAAGATTTGAGCACACCAATGGATTCCAGACGTCAAAACGAAGCTACCCATCAAATTTCATGAAAATCGGAGCTATTTTGCAAAAATACGGCACTACCGTATTTTTGGGACAAAATCTCACGGTACCGTTTTTTTGGAGGATTTTATACAGAAAGTTTCTGAATTCTGGGTAACAATACGGCACTGCCGTTTTCAAAATACGGTACCGTATTTTGTGCCCTATTTCTTGATTTTTTTGCCCAAATCTTGCGGGGACCATAACCTTTGATCTAGAAGTCCAAATTGAAATCTGAAAGTTGCTGCGAACTCTTCATTAAGAGGAGAAGACACACGAAGTGAAAGCCCTAATATTTATCACCAATTGAGAGAGCAATCGTCAGAGAGGTGGTTAGGGTTTGTCCTCACGCCGAGAGGCGTAGAGGACATCTCAGACCGTGATTTTTACACCGAAGCTTCATCTAGAGTAGGAGAGCACGCCCCAGAAGTTTTAGAGCGTTTGGAGTCTGATCGAGGGAGAAATCATCAAAATAGTGGTGACAGCACTGTTCACAAGCGAAATTACGGGTTGTATTTCAATTACAACCCTGTTTTGTAACTTTTCTTCCCCTTTTTCGCTTTCTAATCCTCTAAAATTATGGTTTGTTGTAATCCTTTCACCATGAAAGCTTAGATCTTCTTTTGGGACATGTGGTGTAATCCCCTTAGTTTGTTAGTGACTAGAAAACATTGATTTTTGTCAAGTTTAATTTTAATATGATAATTTTACTTTTGTGATTGATTGTTCTTTAATTCTCTTTAGTTTTATAAATATCAGCATGTTTTAGAGTTTTGAGAAATAGACCGAGAGGTTGATCGTTTGAAATTCGGAACCCTAGGAATCGTTGAGTTTGGAACTATCGTGAGAGATTAGGTAGTTTTTCGAATTATGATCTTTAGTGATTTTATTGCCATGTTGAGTTTCTGATACTTTGGATTGAGTTATTGTGTTAGACTTGATTTGATCTTGCACGAGAGTGTGGATCAAGTCGTCGGAAAACCATAAGTAAAACCTGTGTTGAGTTTCAGGATGCACGAGAGTGATCCTTGAGATTCCACTTGAGATGATTAACTTAGAATTCGGATGCACGAGAGTGATCCTTGAGTTCTTTGTTCAATGATTCACTTATCTTTAGCATTGAGAATAGATCTTGCACGAGAGTGAGGATTGGTTATCTGCATGATTGTCTGCACGAGAGTGAGACAATACCTTTATGAAGTGAATTAGGTCTTTATCATAATAGAATTTAACTGACAACCTTTATTTCCTTCTAGTCATTAGAATTAAGGTGGATGAAACCCTAGTCCCAGTTTCTCTCTAATTATCTTTTTCGTGTGTTCTCCATCATTGCTTTTCATCATATTCGGTTTGCTTAGCTAGTGAGAATACAACTATTTGTTACTTAACAATGAGGTCTCTGTGGTTCGATATCTATTTTATTACTTCGAGTATCCGTGCACTTGCGGACACAACACTGGTCATCCAGGAGGTACTCACATGTATGCCCTTCTGAGTTGGGCATGGTACTGGCCGGGAATGAAGGAGGAGATAGAGCATTATGTGAGAACGTGTTTGGTTTGCCAGCAGGATAAGGTTGAGAGAAGGAAGGATGCTGGTCTTCTTCAGCCTTTACCTATTCCTGAGAGGCCATGGTTATCTATCTTTATGGATTTCATTACCCACTTCCCTAAAGTGGATGGTATGACTTCTATCTTCGTGGTTGTTGATAGATTTTTAAAGTATGCTGTGTTTGTGGCTGCGCCAGAATCTTGCACTGCAGAGGTGACTGTGAATTTGTTCATGGCACATGTGGTGAAGCATTTTGATTTGCCGAGAGATATAGTGAGTGACAGGGACACCAGATTCATTGGAAGGTTCTGGTCATCTATTTTCAAAAAGCTGGGTATTGATCTGAAGCTGTCAACAATATTTCATCCACAGACAGATGGACAGACTGAGAGGATCAATGTAATGTTGGAGGAATATCTAAGACATTTTATTTCTTCTACATAGAAGAAATGGGTAACACTCTTGGATACTGCTCAATTTGCATACAATATCCATGTCTCATCTTCTACAGGGAAGAGCCCATTTGAATTAGTGTTAGGGTATCAACCTTTGACAACTGTGGAGACACTAAATAGGGGCACAGGAGGTAAATGTCAGGCAGCAATCCAATATGTGCAGGAGAGAACTGAGTTATGGGAGGAAGCTCAGGATAGCTTGAGGAAGGCTATCAACAAGATGACGAAGTATGCCAACAGGGATCGTAGGCACATAGAGTTTGATGTGGGCGACATGGTGTTGTTCAAACTCACTCCCCAGATGTGGAAGAAGATAGAAGCAAAGACCTTTCGTGGGCTGGCGCCAAGGTATGAAGGTCCATTCAAAATCATTAAGAGGGTTGACGCAATAGCCTATAAGCTTGATTTACCTAATTGGTTGAAGCTCTATCCCACATTCCATGTTAGTCTTCTCAAGAAGTATCACTCAGATGACAGACATTCTGACCGAGAGCAGATTAGAAGACAACTGGCCAAAGGAAAGATTGAGTATGGAAAGAAGCCTTTGAGGATTCTTGAACATAGAATCTATGGCCGAACCTTGCAGGGAGGTCAGAGGACTGAGTTTCTCATTCAGTGGGCTGATGAGGCTAAGGAGGATGCTACTTTGGAGAAGATAGGTGACATTGAGCAATTTGATAATTTGATCAGATAATATTAGGAGGAGTTGGCATCGAGGGCGATGTCCAATTCAGTTGGGGGAGGATTGTGATACCTTGGGTATACTGGGGGTATACGCCACCCTTCCCATGGTGTTATAACCTTGATTTAAATTATTCATTTTTATTTAAATTTTTAAATTTTGAATTTTGAAAATTTTCTATTCTTAGGACCCTAATCCCATATAAGTATACCCTAATCTCTCCATTAATCCCTAATTACCTATCTCTCTCTCTTTCCCTTAATCCCTGTTTTCCCTTAATCTCCTCATGCGCTAAAGCCACCTACTCTGTTTTTTTCCTGCGAATGCGTTGTCGTATTAGTGTCTTCTCCTGCAGCAAGCACAGGCATACGACAGTGAGTTTCTCCAATGCTAGCGTCATCTTCGTCATCTCTTGAAGTCGTGTTCTTCATCCGACGTAGGTTTCGGACATGGGCGTAGATCCAGCGGCGACGAAAGGTTTCTGAGTCGGGCGCTGACTCTACCTCATCGGCGTCGAGCTCGTGAATCCATCCACGTCGGAAAGAAACGCCGACAAACCCCTCGTCGTTCCTGGGTGCGACGCCTTTCTTCTGACTAGGATTTGAATGGCAAGAGACAAGGTCCCCTGTTCGCAGCAGCGGCTGTGTTTCCTTTCTTCACCGACGTGACTGTGTTTCCTTTCCCTCCTTGTGGTGCGATGGCCGCTTTTCCTCTCTCAGCTTCGTCCTCTTTCCTCTCCAGGCAGCGGCGGCTATCTTCTCTTCCGGCGGTGTTGCCCGTCTGCAGTGTTTCAGACGCGTTCAGAGGACTAGCAGCGGCGATGAGTTTTCTGAACAGGGAGTCAAACGTCGACTCTATCTTCCAGTTCGTTCGACCCCTATTCCTTCCTTGTGATGTGATCCGCAAGTGCATGGACAATCAAAGTAATAAAAATATTACTCCCACAGGGACCAATGGCTAAGTACTAATTCTTACTTAGAATCGCTAGCTAGATAAATCAAGGAGAAAATGATCTTTATCACTACTAAAAACGAAGAAACAATGAGCAGGCTTTGGTTGTAATCAATTTATGGAAAAAAATCAGGATTTAGGGTTCACCACTCTATGTTTCGAGACATTTTTTAAAATTAAGTTTATCTTAAAAAGGATTTACTATGTTGAAGGGGATTTATCCGCATGTACAGATTGCCCCTTCTCAGTAGTACAATCCAGTGTTTCTCTGAATTAATTCCCTACTCTCGTGGTTATTAACTCATGATAAACCCAATGAACTCTTGACAAATCTGAAGATCCCTCAAGTCAATTCGAACTACTCTCGTGTTCAAATCGACTTGTCCAAATATTGTTGATCTGATGTCTCAATTCACTTCTCAGTACATCTTGAGACATCTAAGACATGAGAATCATGGCCAATAATTATCATGTGATTAATACAACAATAATTGAATCTAACAAGAGTAAATAACTTCATAAGATAGTATTTAACGATCAAGTCATGAAAACAAGAGAGCTACGCCCGTAATCCTGAATAAAAATTTACGCTGACATATTAAACACGTTCACGTATAGGAAATCCATGTTTTGATTACAAATTGGCTATATAACACGAAAAAGATGAAGGAAGACAATGATCAATGTTTCCTGATGAAGATCGTTGCCAACAATCCTTGAAATCGAAGCTTTTTCGATGTGAAATTGCCGGTCGACGCTTTCTGCCATAGCTTTCGCTTCTTCTCCAAATTCCACTTGAAAATTGACCAAAAAGTCCTCAAATTTGGCCTAAAGAAATGGGTTAGATAGTCCCCTATCCTTGTATTAGGTTTCCCCCAAAATTTGGTTCGAAAACGGATCGAATCGAGTGAAAAACGAGGTCAAATCCGAATCTGGTGGAAATAATTACGGCCATAAAATATTTCATGGGTGGCCATGAAACATTCTGTTGAATTCTGGATTTTCTACTCGATAAAATTACGGCCGTGAAAGTTTTCATGGGCAGCCGTGAAACTCTCTGTTTAAACTGGTATTTTTGCCTGAAGAAATTACGGCCGTGAAAGTTTTCACGGGTGGCTGTGAAACTCTCTGTGGAACTATCTAATATGGCCGTAACGAAAATCATGGGTATGGCCGTGAAACATTCTATATGTTCAGAAAATACGGCTGTGAAATTTTTCATGGGGGGGCCGTATTTTATAAAGATGCTCCGACTTTCATAAAATTTTATGGGCAGCTTCATCTTGACCTGTATAATTCATCTATGTGCTTGGATTCATCAAAATCTATCAATTTGTAATCATTTTCACTTGAAATATGATAAAAATGAAGAAAGGTGAAGATTACAAACAAGCAAAGAGATTTAAGCCAAAATATATGAAAATATGATAGAAAAGAGGGATAATTGATGGTAAAAATGTACTAAAAATATTATATAGATGCATGTCATCAAATCTCCTAGACCTAAACTTTTGCTTGTCCTCAAGCAAATAAATCAAAGAACAATACCAGATATGAAAAGAAAATCTTCTATATGAAAAATAAATTTCTAGAATACACTCATTTACAAAAATTTTCCATTTCATAATGCAAAAAGTATTCATGTAAACACATTATCTTCAAAATTTAATTCATGGAATTCATGATTTTAGTCAAATAAACTTTTGCAACCTGTACAGAAAATAGAATTTTTGTCTCAAGAATTCACCCAAGTTTCAGTTTAAATCTATTATGCTTTTGTTTACAGGAATAGGATCTCCAACCCCCCCCCCCCTTTTTTTGGTATGTACCCACGTAGATACACACTTTTATTTGGACTTCAACTTTTAACTTTGGTACCACTGCTAATTATACGCAGTGCCAAGTAAAGGAGTCATTTTTTTTTATTATTATTGGCTTCAACCTATAATTTTGGTACCACTGCCAATTTTACGCAATGCCAATAATTGGTACCACTGCCAATTATCAATCGACGTCAATTCAACACATGCACTAGTATACTCATTTTATTTGAGAAAGATAATTTCATCCCTAATTTATTCATAAAATAACGTATTCCATAAAACCTCAATCATTAATTCATGAAAAATAAACATAACATGAGTTATATTAAAGAAATAAATTTTTCAAATGAAAATGTCTTATCACAAGTATTGATATTTGAATGAATCACAAAGCACACTTGTAATATGAAGAGAATAACATTTATTCATTACCAAGAAGAAATATCACACAAAATCTCAAACATCAATACATCCAACGGAATAGCTTACTTAAGAAAAACCATATTTTTAACTAAGCAACCAACACACATCTAGAATATTAGGGTTTATACAATCCAAAGTTTACCATCTCAATGCACCAACATGTGGTGCCAAATAACATCCAGATAATATCCAAAAGCACTAAAACATGCATTCATCAACCATGTATCAGAATATCAAGGTACAACCAAATCGAATGATGTTTAAACACACAAAATATATAGATGAGCGTCAGTTGCAAAAGGCATAGCGGTATCACCTTTTCCGACCAGAAGACATGTATTATCAATGATGTATAGAAATATTAAGCACAAATAAGGACTAGTGATACTCACAAAATACTACTCATCTGCATCTGAATCTATTTCCTCATTATCACGCTCTCCCATGGGTTCATCGGGATTGTTATCTTGATCTCCTTCCTCATCATCACTTATACCAAAGTGATCACATATAAAAGTCTTAATATTCCTGATATCATCTTGATTCTCTTGAATAACATCAAATAGCTGCTTCATCAGACGCCCTTGAGAAAACACCTCTTCGTAATGACATAAAACCAAAGTCAGATAAGACTTACCTCTGCGAGATGCAGTAATCTTATGTATGGTATATGTACTCCGTTCGAACCTGATTCATCCAAAGACACGAGTTGGAAAAACATCAATGCACTCTTATTTGTATTTTTGTCCTCTCTTTTTTTTTATTTTGACTTCAACACTTTTTCTTAGGTACCACTGTCAATTTTACGCAGTGCCAAGTAGAGGAGTCTTATTATTTCTTTTTCTCGAAGACTTCAACTCATATCTTCGGTACCACTGCCAATTTTACGCAGTGCCAAGTAGAGGAGTCTGTTTTTTTTAGGAGATAACAGCCATAGACAAGTGCATTGATTATTTCCAACATCAAGCAAGGAGAATCAAATTGATAGAGTTGTATACTTCTACAAAAAGATCATAAGCATACCGTAAGAGGAAATATCTCAATCAAAAAGTGGATCTATCACTTCACTACCCTTATCCATCAAATAGAATATTCAAATGAAATCCTGACCTAGTACCAAAATTCAAAACATAATGATGTCCATGGAATCAATATAAATATGAAGCTATCATGATTTCTATTGAAAATCAGAACAGTAATCGCAGAGTGTAATCCAATATCGAAAAGTAAGGGTGTATCCAGCATCAAAACAAAAGTATCAAAACAAAACACAAGTGCAGTAATTATCTAAAAAAAAAATTAAAACAAGACGAACAAAATTCCCCGGCAACGGCGCCAAAACTTGATGTGTGTCGTACTAACGCACAACTAACCGCAAGCGTGACGGCTTCGTCGTATTAGTACTTCAGATGCCAATCCCACAGGGACAGTTATCAAGTACCAAAGGATTATGAACTAGTAGCTAGACAATCGGATCAAGTAGTTTTGAGATCACGAAATGCAAAGCTAATATAACTTAAAGTAAACCGAATCTGACAAGAGAAAGCTTCGAGGGGAAAAACAAGGGCTAGAGATATCGGAACGTTGGGTTCGTCTCATTGATGGATCTTAGATTCAAACAAGTTAAAATTATAGCAAAGCGATTTTAAAAATGCTCATGGAAGTATCAAAAGGTACAGATTACCCTCTTTCGACGGTGTAATCCAGTATCAATCTAGATCGGCGTCCTACTTTCATGGCTCACCGTACTTAGATTGATCCAATGGGTTCAGAGATACTATGAAATTCCTCATACAAATCCTGCCCAATTTCTTGATAGGTCAGAGTATGTTCGAACTAGCAGATCTAGCGTCGCAATTCACCTTTCGCTCCTTCTTGCAACGCCCGAGGAAAGAAATTACGTGATCAAGGTAATTCTAGCGATAAAACGGCATAGAACGAATAAACACAAGTAAAATTTGCATTTGCTTTGAAATAACAAGTTTGAGAATGAGATACAAACAACGAGACTACACCCTTAGTTCCGACAAAAGGATTAAGTATAAAACTCTAGAAGAAGAACAAAATATAAGAAAGACTTAAAGATAAAAGACTACAAACTCTTCTAAAAGGGTTGAAGTCTTCTTCCTCCAAGTCTTTTGGAATGGATGCACAAGAGAGCTTCTTCTCCCAAACTTTCTCCAAGAATTTCACACCAAGCCAAGACCCATCGCCATTCCAAGCTAGATTTCGCCCTTTTTATAGAATCTAATCCCATTTCGGAACACATATCTTAATATCTCTCTTAATTAGCTGCGTTTTGACACCATGAACGTTCAAAACGGAGCTATAATGAGAGAGTTATGGCTCTTTAAAGTTTAGGCTGTGCAAGTGAGATTATGGGTGTAATGGAGATCACGGGCATGGTTATAATGTCAGCATCGATTCTCTGCAGCTCCTGAAACATCTATGAACTTGTGGGCCATTAAAAGATCTTCGTAATGACATAAAAAACGCCCAAATCGGAGTTGTAACAGAAAAGTTACGACCTATTTATTGCAGCCCTCCGATACACTTAATGCTACCATTACGGGCGTAATGAGGATTATGGGCATTGCGGTAATCTTTGTAGCGAACTCCGCTTCATCTGAAATTTTGCGGGTGAGTTGACCTTTGACTTGACTTGCATTCTGACCATAGTATGGTATCAAAGGTTGCTGACGCAAAGATTACAAGCAGGGTGAAATTACGGCTATACCCGTAATGTCTTCTGTCGAACTTTTCGTCCTCCGAAAGGCTTCCTTTGAGAAAATTGAGGGCACGTCTTTGGAATATGATTATGTTTAAATAAAAATGGGCTTCTTAAGAATTCAAACTGGAAATTATGGCCATAATACAGATTATGGGCTCGGCCGTAATTCTGCAAATTAGCTCTGTTAGAAGCGAAACTTCTCGTCAAGGTTCTTGATTTACTCGGGGACGTAAATATACTTCCAAATAGCTCCAAAAGTGAGTGAATTGTCCTATATTTATCAACGTGACAAGAAGTGAAGCTTCTGAAAAAAGTCAATGAAATAAGCCGGAAAGAGATGTAAAAGCATGAAAATATGTCTCGATTCACAGGTAAATATAGGTCTAAAAGACTATAAAAATACGAGACATCATAACCCTCTCTTTATTTGGCAAGGGTAGTGCAGGGAAGTCCGGCCCAAGTATCAAAGAGAAATAGTTCCCCTCATGGACGATCATCCTCATAGCCAAACATGATTCTAGATCAATTCTGGGGTTTCCCTTGGCAGTTTCAATTCCATATGGGTCCACATTTAGGGCAATGGCAATAGGAGTAATGTAACCTCCTAGAACAATGGCACTTTTCTGTGCATGAGTCACTTTATCAAATTGTTTCACTAAAAAGTATGCAACATCAATTTGAAAAGCATGCAACATGCTCCGTAGAAAATAGAGCTTGGTCTGGCGAATCATACCATCACTCTCACCTCGTCCAAATACCGTATGTGCAAGAATTCTGTGAATGTATCATAGACATGGGTTGGAGAGACTAGATGCCCGAGCTGTCTTTACTGAAAAATTCGAGTTATATGCAACTTGATACCAAAATGCACTCTCTACATAATCTCTTGCCGGATGTGCAGTTCCTCCACTAGGTAATGACAATATGTTCCTCACATCGTTAAGTGAAAGACTCCTTTCCATATTTGCAAGCCGGAAAGTCAACCGGCCTCTTGGCTCTTGTGTATGTGAATCATGGAGCTCAACTTCTAAGCTGCTAAAAAATTCCAGAACTATGGGAATAAATGTTTGTGGAGTTAATTGAAAGAATCTCAATGCATGAATTTGCTCAAACATCCACTCAATGTCTTCATCTAAACCAAGAATTTCCATAGTCCTTTTATCCATATATCTAGTATTATCAATACGTCTGGAGTTCAATACACTGTACTTAGCTTCCTATTTCCCATCACGGAAGATGATACCGTAAGGGTTAGGAGGAGGTGCTGGTGCTGATGAAGCTGGCTTTTTCCCTTTGCTAGCAACTCTTTTGATTCTTGGTGCCGTTGCAAGTTAGATTAACACAACGAAGAGCAACAATCAACAGGTAAATGCAAATATCATGAAGATAGAACACAAACAGAGCAACCCGTATAAAGCTTTCAAATACAACAACCACTCTCGATGTTTCCAGCTAAAGTCACTGACAGAAATCAACTAGGGGAGAATCTTCTACCTCTTGTGAAGCTCTCAAGATCAAAGAACAGCGGTGACGGAGCTCCGATGGTGAGGATCGAACACCGGCGACAATATTTGGGATTTTCACTTCCTGAAGAAAATCGGTGCTCCAAATCGCTAAATAACACTCGAATGAGGTCGGACCTTGGTTAGGAATGATTGTCGGAGGCCCTTGGAAGTTAAGGGAAGCTCTGATGGAGAGATCGGCGCGGAGGAACAAAGAGCACGGGTGAAAACCCTAAGATTACGGTCGTGCCTCATATATAAAGAATTGAAATCACAGCCGTAAAGTTTTTCAGGTGTGGCTGTGAAACATTCTGTTCAGAAGAGCTTCAACTTTTATGGCTGTAATAAATTTTATGGGGGGTAGCTGTGAAACATTCTGTTTCCTGGAGTCTTTTCTCATTTTACGGCCGTAAATTCTTTCACGGCTGGCCGTAAAACATTCTATTCTCAACGGTTTTTTTTTATAAGATACGGCCGTGACAAATTTTATGAAAACCCGTGTATCATTCTGTTACTTCAAGAATATGGCCGTAAAAAATTTTACAGTAGGGCCGTATTTTCCTACAAAATTCTCTAATTTCACGTCTTGCCCAAAAATTAAGTTATAAAGTCCCTACACAACAAAAATAACAAGATTTAGTCCTGGAAAATTAATAAAATAATAAAAATAAAAATGAAGAAAAGAACAAGTAGAAATGCCTGGGTTGCCTCTCAAGAAGCGCTAAGTTTTAAGTCGTTAGCTTAACATAAGTCTTCATGATTATGCATGCGGTAAAGGATCTGAAAGCTTCTGGTTAATACCCTCTTCGATTGGCTCTGCAGTGTAGTAATGTTTCAAGCGTTGGCCATTAACTTTAAAGTTCCCTGTCTTTTCACTCCAATTTTCAATTGCACCATAAGGAAAAACTTTAACAACCTTGAAAGGACCTGACCATCTCGTTCTTAATTTTTCGAGGAAGCGCCTCAATCTGGAATTGAAAAGCAAAACGTGGTCACCTTCTTGAAAATCCTTAATGACGATATGACGATCATGCCACTTCTTGGTTCTTTCCTTGTAGATTCTAGCATTCTCATATGCATTCATTCTAATCTCTTCAAGCTCATCAATTTGCAACCTCCTCTTCTCCCCAGCAGCTTTTAGATCATAATTTAGAGTTTTGATGGCCCAATAAGCTTTATGTTCCAATTCAACTGGGAGATGACATGATTTTCCATATACAAGCTAATAAAGCGACATACCAATTGGAGTCTTGAATGCAGTCTGGTATGCCCACAGTGTGTCATCGAGCTTCATGGACCAATCTTTCCTTGACTTAGAAACTATTTTCTCCATAATTTTCTTCAGCTCTCTATTAGAAATTTCAACCTAGCCACTTGTCTGTGGGAGATAAAGAGTAGAAATTTTATGTCTCACCCCATACTTACTCATCAGTGCAGAGAATTTTTGTTCTATAAAATGTGATCCTCCGTCACTTATAACAACCCTCAGAACTCCGAACCTCAGAAATATTATCCTTCTAAACAGTTTGATAACCACTCTGGAGTCATTGGTTGGAGCCACTACGGCTTCTACCCATTTCGACACATAATCAACTGCTACAAGAATATACTTGTTTCCACATGAGGATGGAAAAGGACCCATGTAGTCAATTCCCCACACATCAAATATCTCTATTTCTAAAAGACTATTCAGTGGCATCTCTTCACGTTTTGATATATTCCCTGTCATTCTTCACAAGAGAGAACAAAATTCCAAGCATCTTTAAAGAGTGTTGGACAAAAGAGACCCGATTGAAGCACTTTAAATGCTATCTTAGATGAGCTAGCATGTCCTCCATATGCAGAACTATGGCAGTGAAAGAGTACATCCTTAACTTCTTCTTCTGGTAAACATCTTCTGTATAGTTCGTCTGCACATCTCCTGAATAGAAAAGGATTCTCCCAAAAATAATACCTTACTTCTGACAAAAATTGTTTTCTTCCCTGATAAGTCAAGTCGGCAGGTAGAATATCAGACAATAAATAATTTATAATATCGACATACCACGGAGCATCTACCCTTGCAATTGCAAAGAGATGCTCATCTGGAAAGGTATCATCAATCTCATGTTCAGCAGCCTTTCTCACTCCATCTTCTAGAACAAGGTGCGATAGATGATCAGCAACCCTATTTTCTGTGCCTTTTTTATCTTTAATTTCTAAGTCAAATTCTTGTAGCAAAAGGACCCATCTGATCAACCTTGGCTTAGCATCCTTCTTATTCATGAGATATCTGATAGCAGCATGATCTGTGTAAACAATCACCTTAGAATCAATAAGATATGATCTAAATTTATTGAATGCAAAAAATGATAGCTAAAAACTCCTTCTCTGTTGTTGCATAGTTGATTCTAGCATCAATGTCTGGCTCGTATAATATATGGCATGTAATCTCTTCTCCTTTCGCTGTCCAAGAACAGCACCTATAGCATAATCACTAGCATCACACATCAATTCAAACGGAAGTGACCAGTCAGGTGGTTGAATTATGGGTGCTGTGGTAAGAGCCTCCTTGAGTTTCTGAAAAGCAACCATACAATCTTCATTAAAAACAAATGGAACATCTTTGCCAAGCAATAAAGTAAGAGGTCTAGAAACTTTTGAAAAATCCTTAACAAAATGCTAAAACAATACCACGATTAGAAATTAAGTGCCCTAAAACAATACCTTCATTTAACATAAAATGACACTTTTCCCAATTTAAAACCAAATTAAATTCTTCACAACGTTGCAATACTCGTGATAAATTAGATAGACAAATATCAAAATTAGAACCATAGACAAAAAAATCATCCATGAACACATCCATAATATCCTCAATCAAATCAGAGAAAATGGCCATCATGCAACGCTGAAATGTAGCTGGTGCGTTGCAAAGCCCGAAAGGCATGCGACGATATGCAAAGGTTTCATAAGGGCATGTGAACGTCGTCTTCTCCTGGTCCTCGGGGTGAACGGGAATCTGAAAGAAACCAGAATATCCATCAAGAAAATAGAAATATGAATTACATGCCAGACGCTCTAGCATCTGGTCAATGAAAGGAAGGGGAAAACGATCTTTTCGGGTGACGACATTCAACTTCCGATAGTCAATGCACATCTGCCACCCTGTTACCGTTCTTGTCGAGATAAGGGTGTTATTTTCATTCTTCACTACGGTAATTCCTCTCTTTTTCGGCACCACATGAACTGGGCTCACCCACTGGCTATCTGAGATGGGATAGATCACTCCAGCATCGAGGAGCTTTAGAACCTCTTTCTTCACTACTTCCTTCATATTCGGGTTGAGCCTCCTGTGGAACTCAATTGATGATTTGCTTCCATCTTCTAAAAGTATCATGTGCATACAAACAGAAGGATTAATTCCTTTGATGTCATCAATAGTTTAACCAATCACTCTCTTGTGTTGCCGAAGCTCATTTAGTAGTCTATTGGTCTGTGTAGAATCAAGATTTGCATTAATTATTACAGGATAGGTAGCATTCTCTCCAAGAAATTCATACCTGAGGTTATTTGGGAGAGTCTTAAAATCATACCTTTTTGCATCTTCATGTTTACCTTCTTGCAAACTCAAGTGTCCTTCCTTTAACTTCCTTGGCTCGAATGGTAGTGCAGAATTCAACAATGTAGAATACAGACTTACTTCCTCCTCTTCATCACTGCTATCACCTTTAACGAGACACACTTCTAGAGGATCCTTGGTCAGCTTGGTACTTATGGTCATCGGTGAAGTATTCTCCAAGACTTCTATACTACTGCAGGATCCTGCAAAAGAAAGTTTCTATAAGTTTTTGTTCAAGTCAAAATCTACAGACTCTTCTTCTATCTTAAAAGTGAGCTTCCCATTTTTAACATCTATCATGGCTCCAGCTATCGCCAAAAAGGGATGACCTAATATAATGGGAAGTCTAGAATCTTCCTCCATCTCGAGGACAACAAAATCAGCAGGTACAAAGAATTTACCGACCTTTATGGGCACATTCTCTAAAATACCTACTGGATGCCGGACGGAGCAGTTTGCTAACTGGAGTGAAACAGAGGTGGGCTTCACATCTCCTATGTCTAGTTTCTTGCATACAGAATGTGGCATCAAGCTGACACTAACCCCTAAATCACACAAAGCATGGTCAATAGACATATCACCAATTAAATAAGGGATGGAAAAACTCCCTGGATCCTTAAGCTTAGGTGGCAGCTTGTTCTGGATTATAGCGCTGCACTCTTTAGTAAGTGCGACCGTCCCATGCTCCTCCAACTTCCTCTTGTTGAATAAAATCTCTTTCAAAAACTTGGCATAAGAAGGCATCTGTGACAAAGCATCAGTGAAAGGTATATTAATGTAAAGTTTCTTAAGAACCTCCAAAAATTTACCAAACTACTTATCAATTTTAGCCTTTGCCACTCTCTGAGAGAAAGGTACTGATGGTTTGTAGGGAGGTGGTGGTACATAAACTAGCTCCGGCTCCCTTTCTTGCAAAGTTTTTTCTCCTTCTTTTCCCTCTTCCTCTGTAGATTCAGAATTTTGCTCCTCTAATTCTTGCGTAACATCTTGCACTCTGGGTTCCTCCAACTGTTTTTCCACTACGTGTGGTAATGGCATTACAGTGCTCGCATGGGTTTATCTCAGGTTTCCCCGGTAGTCTTCCTGCGGGTCTACTTGAAGAGCTAGCCTACTGAGCTATCTGAGTTTCCAACATCCTTTGATGGGTCTTCATAGACTCCATCTCGGAGCTGAGATTCTTGATAGACTCATTGACATGTCTGAAGTTATCATCCTGCTTCTCAAATTGTTGTATGAACTTTTCATTTTGCTTCACCTGTGAGGCAATAAAATTTTCCATCATAACTTCCAAGTTAAACTTCTGGGGTGCTGGAGGTTGGTTATACTGTCTTGGCTGAAAATTAGAGGGTTGTCAATTGTTGTTCTGGGGTGCTTGATTTTGATTTTGGTTGCTATTCCAAGAAAGATTGGGATGGTTCCTCTAACCAGGGTTGTAGGTATTCGAGTATGGGTCATTCCGAGGTCTCCCATTATAGTTCCCAATTGCATTTGCTTGTTCAGAGTTGCACTCCCCCTGAGTTGAAACTCCTAACTAACACTCCTCTGCGTTATGTCCTGCATTGCCACAAATCTCACATGAAATAGCATTAACCGTGATAGAATTAATATTCAAAGAGTTAATTTTATGGGTCAAAGAATCAACCTTGGCGGCCAGCGAAGCGATAGCATCCAAATCATACTTACCCGATGCCTTAGCAAATGGTCCTCTCTCACTTACCCCATTGACAATGGTTCATAGCCATCTCCTCTAATAGATTGATCGCTTCATCCATGGTCTTATTCATAATTGCTCCACCGACGGCAACATCAACTGTCATACGAGTGTTATAATTAAGGGCATTATAGAAGGTATGAACTAATACCCACTTCTCAAGACTGTGATGCGAACACATCCTCTGAAGCTCTTTAAATCGGTCTCATGCTTCGTATAATGATTCTCCTTCCCTCTAAGCAAAATTCGTGATCTGGTTCCTTAGATGAGCAGTCTTACTCGGGGGAAAGTATTTTGCTATAAAGGCATTGGAGAGCTCCTCCCAAGTCGTTATGGAACTTGGTGGTTTTGAATGCAGCCATGCACGAGCCCTATCCCTAAGAGAAAAGGGAAATAATCTTAGCCTTAAAGCATTGCTGGAAACACCATTCATTTTCAAGGTATCACAATATTCAAGAAATATTGAGAGATGCATATTAGGATCTTCGGAAGGTAATCCTCCAAATTGGTTCTGTTGAACCATAGATAGCAGAGAGGGCTTGATTTCGAAGTTATTTGCTTCAATGTTGGGGTGAACAATACTAGAGCGAACTCCTTGATAGTTTGGATTTGCATAGTCCTTAAGAGTTATTGGTTGTGGGTTTGCATCACCCATCTTGGATTCTTCGATCTTCTTTGCTAATTATTTCCTGCACAAGCGAAATGTTCGTTCTAGTTCTGGATCTTCTTCAAATAGCTTTCTAGAACACCTGGGCATAAACAATCAACAAATAAAACTGAAGAGAGAAGATAGAAAATAAGTTCAAGAAGGGAAAACAAAACAGAATTAAGAAGAAAACCAAAGTGTAGTCTATCAATTCTTAAATTAAATCAATATTAATGAAATTGGTCCCCGGCAACGGTGCCAAAAACTTGATGTGATCCGCAAGTGCACGGACAATCGAAGTAATAAAAATATCGCTCCCACAGGGACCAATGGCTAAGTAATGATTCTTACTTAGAATCGCTAGCAAGACAAATCAAGGAGAAAATGATCTTTATCACTACTAAAAACGAAGAAACAATGAGCAGGCTTTGGTTGTAATCAATTTATGGAAAAATCAGGATTTAGGGTTCACCACTCTATGTTTCATGACTTTTTTAAAAATTAAGTTTATCTTAAAAAGGATTTACTATGTTGAAGGGGATTTATCCGCATGTACAGATTGCCCCTTCTCTGTAGCACAATCCAGTGTTTTTCTGAATTAATTCCCTACTCTCGTGGTTATTAACTCAAGATAAACCCAATGAACTCTTGACAAATCTGAAGATCCCTCAAGTCAATTCGAACTATTCTCGTATTCAAATCGACTTGTCCAAATATTGTAGATCCGATGTCTCTATTCACTTCTCAGTACTTCTTGAGACATCTAAGACATGAGAATCATGGCTAGTAATTATCATGTAATTAATACAACAATAATTGAATCTAACAAGAGTAAATAACTTCATAAGATAGTATTTAACGATCAAGTCATGAAAACAAGACGGCTACGCCCTTAATCCTGAATAAAAGTTTACGCTAACATATTAAACACGTTCACGTATAGGAAATCCATGTTTTGATTACAAATTGGCTAAATAACATGAAAAAGATGAAGGAAGACAAGGATTAATGTTTCCTGATGAAAATCGTTGCCAACAATCCTTGAAATCGAAGCTTTTTCGGTGTGAAATCGCCGATCGCCACTTTCTGTCCTAGCGTTCACCTCTTCTCCAAATTCTGCTTGAAAACTGACCAAAAAGTCCTCAAATTTGGCCCAAAGCTCCCTTAAATAGTCCCCTATCCTTGTATTAGGTTTCCCCCAAAATTTTGTTCGAAAACGGATCGAATCGGGTGAAAAACGAGGTCAAATCAGAATCTGGCGGAAATAATTACGGCCGTAAAATATTTCACGGGCGGCCATGAAACATTCTGTTGAATTTTGGATTTTCTACTTGATAAAATTATGGCTGTGAAAGTTTTTACGGGTGGCAGTGAAACTCTCTGTTTAAACTGGTATTTTTGCCTGAAGAAATTATGGCTGTGAAAGTTTTCACGGGTGGCTGTGAAACTCTCTATGGAACTATCTGATATGGCCGTAACAAAAATCATGGGTAGGGCCGTAAAACATTATGTATGTTCAGAAAAGACGACCGTGAAATTTTTCATGGGGGGGTCGTATTTTCTAAAGATGCTCCGAATTTCATGAAATTTTATGGGCAACTTCGTCTTGACTTGTATAATTTGTAATCGTTTTAACCTGAAATATGATAAAATAAAGAAAGGTGAAGATTCCGAACAAGCAAAGAGATTTAAGCCAAAATATATGAAAATATGATAGAAAAGAGGGATAATTGATGGTAAAAATGTACTAAAAATATTATATAGATGCATGTCATCACCCTGCCGGCGGCTCCTTCCTCCTCTAGCGCCGGTAGCTTTTTCTCTTTCCGGCAGCAAGTGCTGGCGATCTTCTCCATGCTGTAGTGACGCGAATGGAAGCTGTATTTACTTCATCTGTGTCGAGGTTAGCGGCAGAGGTGAGTCTAGTTTATTTTTAGTTTATTTTATTTATTTTGTTGCTAAGAAATAAATTAATAAATAAACATCTAATTTCTCTTGTGGAAAAAATTTAGATGATAATTATTTTGGGATTAACTTGATTAGGGGAAATTTTGATGATAGTTAATTTGAATAAAATTGATTTAATAGGAAATTAGGGGTTGAGGATATTATTATGGATTAATGGATAATGACGGATATTTTATTTAAATTATTCAGTGAAGAAAGGAAGATAATTGTGATTTCAGAGGGATTTAGGATATCAGCACTTGAGGTAGGAATCTTACCCTACTCCTTTGTTACAATGTCAAGAACTTATAGGATTTGCTGCTTATTCCTTTGATTTGATATATAATGCATATATTAGAATTGATTGTCACTGATATCTATTTGATTCATCTGCTTGTTGTTTCTGAAATTCTATTAACCTCAATTTTCTTATTCATTTGGTCATATTCGGTTTCTGTATGAATGGTTAATAATGTTGTATTGAGATATCTGATATATTGACATATGAGCATGGTTGAATAATTGTGTATTTGTTGTTATTGACACATAAGTATGTGGAATAGTTGAATATTTGTTATCTTAAAGTCATGATATATATTGACCTCTGGTCTGGATGATTTATTCTCTAGTGGCCTGTTTGTGTAAGTTATAGTTCCGATGCGTATCGGACTATCTGAGATGCTAGTACGACACCGCTAGTTGTCTTGAGGACAATACTACGGATGTTAGTATTGAACGCAACACCCCGGGCTGTTTGAGACAGTCGTTTTACTGCGTGAGCAACAGTGGAAACACTCTGAAAATGAGTGCGGCTCTTGATTGAGATCTGTTGGCCAGCTTGATGATTTACACGATATTCTTATATTATTTGTGTATTATTGTTCTAGTCATTGTATTATCTTGATATTTGACTCCCTCACCATATTTGTTGATTCTTACTTAGCATTTTTTCTAACTCCCTTTGTTTCTCTTCCAGGTACAGAGTTAGTGTTGGGAAACCCCGGGGATATTTTACAAATTTTTGGCATAAACATTACAGAATACATTGCACAGCGGAAGAATATCCCCGAAATAGGCCCGTCCCAAAAACCCAGTGAAGATCTCTTGCGAGGGAGTCGACACGATGAGATAGAAAATACCTAGAGCAAGGCGATGCCGATGTCGAGGTAGACGCCCAAGCGTGCGCCCTCTACAGTCTCACACACACGAATGCCTCGAGCTCTCTTCTTCCTCGCCCAGTGCTAACCTCGGGAAGAAGATACAATCCTTAGTCTAACTTCTTCAACCCTTGCACCACCTCCAAGGATAGGCGCCAATGAAGAAGAAGGGAAGAAGATGATGCAGCCAAAGAGAAGTGCTTCTTGCGCCAAGAGGAGGAGAAGAACACTTGCTTGCGGCTAGAGGAAGAGAACTTGTGCCAATGCCTCTTATGCTCTCGCCCCTTTGCTCCATGCACACGCCAATATTATTGCATTTAGGAGCTCACACATCCTTCTAATAAATAGAAGCAAGGGGCAGCCAAAGAAAGGGGTGGAGGCGCAAACAATCAAGAGGGGCCGGCTAGGGTTAATGGTGAGGTGGCAATTAGGGTTTATGGCTTTGGAAAGTCCCCAAGACTTTTCCATAAACTCCTTGCAATCACCCAAGACTTACCATAGAAGCCTACCATGCCTTAGATGCCTCAAGCCTTGCCTTAGAAACAAGCTTTCCATCTAAGCACAAAGGGGGAGGCACCAATTCCTTCCAAAGCGAGCAAATTGCGCCAAGCTCACCCCATTATGCCCTTGGCGCCAATGGGGTTAGCTTTTCTCCCCCATTATACCCTTTTTGCCTATTGCCTCTTCATGACAATTTGTTATTGGGCCTCATTGGGTAATGAGCCAGCCCAAACTTCATTGCATGGGTTGCTTAAGCAATTGGATCCAATCCAATGCAACCCTGATCCAAATGTGACCAATCTTGGTCAATTTTGGGTCAACCTGCAAAAATGAAGTTTGGTTCCAATAACTTTATTCCATCTCATCAGGCCCATTGGCACTGATGAAATCTCCCAAATCGATCCGAGCTATCCAATAACTCGATCATAAGGCTTCCCGATCAATACGAGAACTCGAGTATCAAGCTGTGCGACCCTATAGATTCCTCTGACCTTGGCAGTGTTGACCTAAGGTCACCACAAGCAGTGAGTGGCACCTAGTAGTGCATCGCTGCTACCCAAGTCATCAAAATAAATATCGACATCGACATCCCCATCATCGCAACTAGGTACAGATGTATTACAGTCTCTTTGCCAAACTGATATCCGATTGGACAGGTGTGTCACCACTTGTTTTTACCCAATCACATAGTTATGACTAAATCAAGTTCTCACCTGGGTATGGCCATACACTTTCAGTCATAGAATCATAGAGGAGCTCCATGGATATCAAGCTTCCCTTAGGAAGGGGCAAATCCTCTATCTATATATTGACCTTCTCATATGGGTCGTAACATGCACAATGACAACTGTTATGACCTCCCAACTACGGTGAGGTGTTAGGTTGTATCAAAGCATGTCCCTTACCATATAGAATGGTCAATGACCTCAAGTCAAGGGATCAATGCATCTCCTATCACTTGTGAGGATAACTCATGACACCAAGTCATAGCCTCATAACGGGTCGGTCCAGTATATCTACCACAGACATACTCATATGTCTGCGTTAGCACCTCATGCCAGAGCTGTCTCATATCCACTCAGGCATATTGACTGGGGACAACCATTTGATCACAGATCCAATATGTCTCTAGGGACATTATCATGTAAGTACATAATCGCAGATGTAAACAAACATAGATAATGACAAAGCCACAATGATATATAAATACCAGAGTTAAGTAGTACAAAGATGGACCAAAACTAGGTCCTAGGGCATATACACCAACAATCTCCCACTTGAACTAAGACCTAGAGGTGGAGGAATCTCAACCCCATATCTCTAGCGTGACCATCATGCTTCGACTGCGCCAAAGCCATGGTCAGTGGATCTGCTAGATTGTTCTATGTATCAACTCTGCTAATCTTGACATCACCTCTATCGATGATCTCTCTGATCAGGTGAAATCTCCTGAGTATGTGTTTGGATCTTTGATGAAACCATGGTTCCTTTGCCTGTGCAATAGCCCCATTGTTATCACAATAGAGCTCAATGGAATCCACAGCAGTTGGAACCACCTGAAGATCAGATATGAATTTCCTTATCCAAATAGCTTCTTTGGCTGCCTCAGAAGCTGCAACATACTCAGCCTCGGTTGTAGAATCGGCTATGGTGGATTCCTTGAAGCTCTTCCAGCAAATAGCACCTCTATTCATCTTGAACACATAGCTGGTTATTGACACAGATTTATATAGAGTTTTACATGTCAATTTACTTATAGAATCATGCCTATTTCATGACTTTAAGCCTTACAATTGCCTTTATTTGGATACATTTGTGGAATCTACATCTGTTTTGGTATTTTCGCGTTTTTAGGTCAAAACGACCACAAAGAGAGTAGATTCTGGCACTTTTGTGGCAAAGGGCCTCGTCCTAACCCAAGATGATCCAAACTGGAAGATTTCGGAGTCATCAGTCCTCTGTTGGAAATCACGACCAGGTCCCGATCAGAATTATGCTCGTGATCGTCGTTATGCCTGAAGCTGAAACCGACAAATCACGACCGGGTCAGGACCAAATTCTCGCCCGAGATCGCGGACCCGCCTGTTACGAAATAGTCATTTTCTTTCGTATTTCTTTGATCTAACCTAAGGGGAGGCTCAGGGGCATTGAGGACCATTCTCCCCCGTTGACAAAGAAGGTGAGGAGCAGCTTTTGGCAGCGGATTTGGTCACGAGATGATGATTTCATGCATAACAGTGGCTGGCGGCGCTGCAGGGCATGGAGGCTGGCGGAAAGCTTATTTCGGCTGAGCAAAGACAGCGGTTGCAGCCCTTTTTACAGGGTATGGGAAGGAGAAAAAGAGGCAGAGAAGAGAGGAATAAAAGGAGGGGGGAAGGCATCGTTCAGGAGAGCTCGGGGGGCATAAGGAAAAATCAATAGGAGACTCGGCAGAGGAGAACGCACGGAGAAGTTGCGCTTGCGGAGAGGAGAAGAGAAGCTGCGCACCTGCAACCCTTTGAAAACCTCCTATTGCGTAAGCTTCTTAGAAACATACCTATAATATCTAGCATTCATATCTGAGTTGTTGCATCTATTGTAAGATCTGAATAGAACATTGCATGATCTATTTTTCCTTTGCAACTCTTGCGCAGAACTTGTTATCACGCATGATGTTTATGGCTGAATACATTGTCTATGTTGTTACCATGAACATGATAGGCAAAACACTAAATCAGGATGTGGGGTAGCCCTTGACGATTTACCAGTTGTGATAGTTAAGTTTATTAGCCAAAGTCCTTGCTTGGCCTTGTGTGTGTGCATTGCCTCCTTACCCGGAAGGATATGCTCGTACCTCTAATCCTTCAGATGAGGTTTGTAAATCAGCTTTTTTAGGAGTTTACTCGCTTGCATAGCTGTACTTACCCGTAGGATTAAAGGAAAGCATCATCCGAAAAGGTGTGCTTGAGCCTTAAGTAGGAAAGGTGAGGTTCATTAATCAGATCTAGAGGAGAAAACTTGCCTGCGGGTCTGTACTCACCTAGGAAAACACCAAGGTGAGGTTTGTAAATCAGATCTTAGGGAGAAAAACTCGCTCGCAGATCTATACTTGCTCGTGAGATTTAGGGAGCCTCAAACATTGCGGAGAGCCTCTTGTCCGACCACGCGTCAGACCCATTAGGCTGAGGGATTATCCATTTCGTTGGCATGCTATGCCTACACTACCCGAAAGGGAGTGTTTGAGCCTTTAAATCGCCTTGAGTGAGGTTGTTAATCAGCATCTCTAGGAGTTTTTACTCGCTTGTGGATCTGTACTTACTCGAGGGGATTGTAAGGAGCTCAGACGCGTCAGAGAGACTCTAGTCCAACCGCGCGCCAGAACCCTACGAATTGGACCGACAATCTAGTCTGTGGGAGCGGACGAGATTCTTGGAGGGGAGCTACCTACGTGACAAGGAAGCTGTGCCCCCTTGAACTAGATAAGACATTGGCAATAGAGTTTAACTATTCAACTGTAAGGAGTCAAAGTGGTGAATCCATATCCTGATACATCTCCTCATTAGAATCCTCCCATATGATTTCCTCTGTTTACATTCCTACACTTTTAATTATTTTGTTATCTTAAACTTCACCAATTTTGACATCGTCTAGCTAGCCATTTCGAGATCTGTCGGTACTTGCCAATTAGTCCCTGTGGGATCGATATTTTATTACTTCGATAGACCCGTGCACTTGCGGGAAATGCCTACTATATCCGTGGGCACTATCAAGTTTTTGGCGCCATTGCCGGGGACTAATTTTGGCAATATTGACTAGATTAAGAAGTTATTAGACTGGACATTTTTAGTTTGTTAACATACTTTCTTTTACTTTATTTTACACTTTTCTTGATTTAACGATACATTTGTCTATTAGCATTTTAGTTTATGCGTAAAACTCCGCGACCGAAACCTGCAATACCATTTGATTCGGAAATTGAAAGAACGTTCCGTCGTTGCAAAAATCTTCAGAAATATCAACCCAAGTAGAATTCGCAAACATCAATCACGGACGGTAATAAGTCACTTCGAGACTTCGCTGCACCGAATGTTCAAGGACTGCATTCTAGTATTCCACGTCCACCAATAGAAGAGAATAATTTTGAGATAAAACCGTCACTTCTGTCAATGTTACAACAAAACCAATTCGGTGGATCACCGACCGAAGATCCAAACATGCATTTATCTATTTTTCTTAAATACTGTGACACTCTTAAAATGAATGGTGTAACCACTGACGCTCTGCGGCTACGACTTTTTTCTTTTTCACTTAGAGATAGGGTGCGAGCTTGGTTACATTCATTACCATCTGGATCCATTACCACATGGGAACAACTCTCACATGCTTTCCTTGCAAAATACTTTCCTCCGAGCAAAATCGCGCAACTGAGAAACCAGATTACCAATTTCTTTCAAAGAGAAGGCGAATCATTATATGAGGCATGGGACCGTTTCAAAAAATTGCAACGGATGTGTCCTCACCACGGCCTCGAGAAATGGGTACTGGTACATACATTTTATAATGGCTTGCTTTATAACACTCATCTTACCATTGATGCAGCCGCTGGAGGAGCTCTCATGAACAAGGCTGTCGATGAAGCCTACAATTTGATCGAAGAAATGGCGCTCAATCACTACCAATGGTCGGGCGAAAGAGGTACTTCATCTCGACAAGCCGGTAAGTATGAACTTGACGCCCTTAGTTCTCTTGCTGCAAAAGTGGATTCGTTATCTTATAAGCTTGACTCTATGAACATGCGTCATAATGTTTCTAATTCTGCTATATGTGAAATTTGTGGAGTGGAAGGTCATTTTTCTGACACCTGTCAATTAGGAAATATGGTATCACAAGACCCTCCACCCGCTCTTGTAAATGCTGTAGGGAACTTTAACTCGAGGGTCCAAAACAACCCTTATTCTAACACCTACAACCCCGGGTGGAAGAATCATCCCAACTTTTCCTATAGAAACAATAATGCAGCTCAATCATCAAACTTTAGGTAGCCCCCTGGATTTCATTTGTCCAATACCGGGTATCAGCTTAAACAATTTGACCAACCACCACAACCAAGCACCAACACAATACCACTAGAACAAACCTTCGAATCACGCTTTGACAGCTTCGTGTCAGCGGAAACAAAAGCAATGGACTACGTGTTAGAGGCAATCAAAAACTTAACCACAAACCAAAAGATAATGGAAAACCAAATAGCCCAATAGGCTAGTACATCTACTAAACCGTCGGGTAGATTACCTGGACAGCCTGAGACGAATCCCAAAGAACATTGTAATGCCATTACCACGCATAGTGGTAAGCAACTTGAGAAACCAGAAATGCCCAAGGATGACCATTGTGAGAATGAGACCGGAACCCCTGAATCTAAAGAACCAAATGAACCTATTGAGAGTGAACCACAAACGAAAGAAACGGAACCTGTTTATGTGCCTCCACCACCTTACAAATCGCCAATTCCATTTCCCCAGAGGTTGGCAAAAGCAAAACTCGATCATCAATTCGGTAAATTTTTTAGAAATTTTGAAGAAACTGTATATTAACATATCATTTACCGATGCTTTGTCACAAATGCCATCATATGCTAAGTTTTTGAAGGAGATCCTATCCAATAAAAGAAAAATGGAAGAACATGGCACAGTGGCGTTAACTGAGGAATGCAGTGCAATCATCCAAAACAAGTTACCACCAAAGTTAAAAGATCCAGGCAGCTTTACCATTCAATGCCTGATCGGAGACACATCTTTTGACCGCGCTTTGTGCGATCTTGGTGCCAGTGTAAGTCTGATGTCATTCTCCCTTTGTAAGAAACTGGATATCGAAGACTTGAAGCCGACGAACATCTCTTTGCAATTGGCCGACCGTTCCATACAATATCCGGTAGGAATTTTAGAGGACGTGCCAATAAAGGTCGGTAAATTTTTTATACCAGCTGATTTTGTTGTACTTGAGATGAAAGAAGACTCCAAACTTCCTATTATATTGGGTAGACCATTTTTGGCCACCGCCGGTGCTATAATTGACGTTAAAAATGGAAAGTTGACACTGCGCGTAGGTGAAGACACGGTTGAATTTGATATTACCGAGAGCTTAAAGAAACCTCTTTTCGCAAATTCCTACTATAGTATCAGAGTCATCGACGACGAGTTTGACCCGTCTTACATCCCTCGGACAAACGTTGACCCTCTCGAAATTTGCCTGCTGGGTGATTATGACGAAGAGCAGGAAGAAGAAGTCTATGCCTATGCTGAAATTCTTGACTTGAGCACAACCATTGAACCAGAAGAAGAAAAACATGCGGAACCATCTGCGCCGACATCCGAGGTCTATAAACAGCTTAACTTAGAGCTCAGATCCTTACCGAGCAACCTCATTGTTGTACTCCGCAAGTGCACGGATACTTCGAAGTAATAAAAATATCGAACCACAGAGACCTTATTGTTAAGTACCAAATAGTTGTATTCTCACTAGCTAAGCAAACCGAATAGGATGAAAAACAATGATGGAGAACACACGAAAAAGACAATCAGAGAGAAACTGGGACTAGGGTTTCATCCACCTTAATTCTAATGACTAGAAGGAAATAAAGGTTGTCAGTTTAATTCTATTATGATAAAGACCTAATTCACTTCATAAAGGTATTGTCTCACTCTCGTGCAGACAATCATGCAGATAACTGATCCTCACTATCATGCAAGATCTATTCTCAATGCTAAAGATAAGTGAATCATTGAACAAAGAACTCAAGGATCACTCTCGTGCATCCGAATTCTAAGTCAATCATCTCAAGTGGAATCTCAAGGATCACTCTCGTGCATCTTGAAACTCAACACAGGTTTTACTTATGGTTTTCCGACGACTCGATCCTCACTCTCGTGCAATATCAAATCAAGTCTACACATTAACTCAATCCAAAGTATTAGAAATTCAACATGGCAATAAAATCACTAAAAATCAAAATTCGAAGAACTACCTAATCTCTTACGATAGTTCCAAACTCAATGATTTTTAGGGTTCCGAATTTCAAATGATCAACCTCTCGGTCTATTTCGCAAAACTCTAAAACATACTGATATTTATAAAACTAAAGAGAATTAAAGACAAGTCATCACATAAGTAAAATTATCATACTAAAATTAAACTTGACAAAAATCGATGTTCTCTGGTCATTAACAAACCAAAGGGATTACACTCCATGTCCCATAAAAAGATCTAAGCTAGCATGAAGGAAAGATTACAATCAACCATAGTTTCAAAGTATCAGAAATCAAAGGAGAAGGGTAGAAGTTACAAAACACGACGTAATTACCTTTGAACAGTGCTGTCACCGCTGTTTTGTTGATTTCTCCTCCGATCGGACTCCAAACGCTCTGAAACTTCTTGTGCGTCCTCCTCTCCTCTAGGTGAGGCTTCAGTGTAAAAATCACGGCCTGAGGTGGCCTCCACGCCTCTCGGCGTGAAGCCAAGCCCTAAGCGCCGTTCTTGCAATTTCTCTCTCCATTCTCGATAAAAGTTCATGCGTCTTCTCCTTTTAAATATGAGTCCGGAACATCTTTCGGATATTAATTTGGACTTCTGGATCAAAAGTTATGGCCCGCGCAAGAATCGGACCCGAAAAACTCGCGAAAATCCTCCCAAAATACGGCACCGTGAACGTTGTACCACAAAATATGGTAGTGCCGTATTTTTGCCTCTGGAGTTCTGTAAAGAATTGTCTGGAAATATGGCACCGTGATAATTTCTCTCCAAAATACGGTAGTGCCGTATTTTCTTCTGTGAATTCTGGATAGAAAATACGGTGCCATGATAATGTCGCCCGAATATACTGCAGTGCCGTATTCTTGCTGAAATCTTCTGGTCAAAAATGTCACAAAATACGATACCGTGTGATTTCATACGGCAGTGCTATATTTTCTGATTGTCGTCTGATGCAAAATACGGTACCGTGACAGATTTGCCTAAAAATACGGTAGTGCCATATTTTTGTAAATTAGCTCCAAATTTAGTGAAAATTAATGGGTAGCTTCGTTTCGACGTCTGGAATCCATTGGTGTGATCAAAAACAAGAAATGGTGTAGATTCTGCAATATTTTACAAATAAGACTTAAAAACAAGCAAAAGAGCATAATTATGACACAAAAAGACACATGAAATAACACAAAATATACTATGAATTTTGGTGTCATCACTCATGTATGAATTTTTGGGTGACAATTCTACTTATCCTGTCATCATAGCAAACCATCTTGATTCAGAGCAGACAAGCCTTCTCCTATATAAGTTTCGACAATATAAGAAGGTAATTGGCTACACTTTGGATGATATAAAAGGTATTAACCCTTCTTTATGCATGCACAGGATACACCTCGAAGAGGACAGGAAACCATCTGTCGAATACCAGAGACATTTAAACCCGAATTTGAAAGAGGTGGTTAAGAAAGAAATTTTGAAGCGATTAGATGCTGGGGTCATCTACCCCATTTCGGATAGCCAATGGGTAAGTCTGGTACATGTGGTACCAAAGAAAGGAGGAGTAACGGTGGTAAAAAACGAAAATAACGAATTGATCCCTCAAAGAACCGTTACCAGGTGGCGCATGTGTATCGACTATCGGAAATTGAACAAGGCCACTCGCAAGGACCATTTTCCTCTCCCCTTTATTGATCAAATGCTTGAAAGATTAGCCACTAACTCTTATTTTTGTTTCTTAGATGGATACTCAGGATTTTTCCAAATACCAATACATCCAGACGACCAAGAGAAGACCACGTTCACGTGTCCCTTTGGTACTTTCGCTTACCGGCATATGCCGTTTGGCTTATGTAATGCACCAGCTACTTTCCAGCGATGCATGACGGCTATCTTCTCCGATCTCATTGAAACATCATGGTCGGTATATGGGTCCAGTTTTGACTCTTGTCTATCTAATTTGACCCGTGTTTTGTAGCATTGTGAAGAGACGAGCCTGATGTTAAATTGGGAGAAATGTCACTTTATGGTAAAGGAAGGGATCGTTCTTGGTCATTTGATATCAGAGCGCGGTATCGAAGTCGATAAAGCAAAAATCAGTGTGATAGAGAAAATGCCACCTCCAAACTCCGTCAAAGGAATAAGAAGCTTCTTAGGCCATGTAGGCTTTTATAGGCATTTCATTGAAAACTTTTCTAAAATTTCTAGACCTTTAACATCTTTACTCGCTAAGGATGTTCCATTTGTTTTTTACCAGAACTGCATGGATGCGTTTCAACAATTGAAGAGGACGTTGATTTTCGCCCCAATAATACAACCTCCGGATTGGTCGTTACCCTTCGAAATAATGTGCAATGCTAGTGACTATGCGGTAGGAGCTGTATTAGGGCAGCGGAAGAACAACCGAACTCATGCCATCTATTACGCCAGCCGAACACTGGATGGAACACAGAGTAATTACGCCACCACGGAAAAAGAACTTCTAGTTGTAATTTTTGCGTTTGATAAGTTTAGATTGTATTTAGTTAACTCGCGTGTTATTGTTTATGCAGATCATGCGGCAATCCGATATCTCATGACAAAGAAAGACACTAAACCATGGCTAATTAGGTGGATATTGTTATTATAAGAATTTGATGTTGAAATCAAGGATAAAAAGGGAACCGATAATTTGGTAGCAGGCCATCTCTCTCATCTGACATCCACCCCCAAGAACAGTTTGGAAGAAGAAATTGACAATGCATTCCCGGACGAAAAATTACTAGCGGTCACCGCTGTGAAAGCACCATGGTATGCCGATCTAGTAAATTACTTGGCAGCCGGTATTATGCCTCCGAAACTCACATACCAACAGCGAAAGAAGTTTAAGGCTATGGCGAAACACTACTATTGGGACAAACCACTCTTGTTTAAGCATTGTGCTAATTGTATCATTCGAAGATGCTTACTAGAAGAAGAGATTCCATATGTCCTATTCCAATGTCATTCTTCTTCTTATGGAGGGCACTTCAGTGGCAAGAAGACAGCACATAAGATTCTCCAATGTGGTTTCTTTTGGCCAACTTTATTCAGAGACGCAAGGGACTATGTATAGTCTTGCGATCGTTGCCAACGGATGGGTGGAATATCACGTAGAAATGAGATGCCTCTAAACACCATCCTGGAGGTCGAACTCTTCAACGTATGGGGAATTGACTTTATGGGTCCGTTCCCACCTTCTTGTGGTAACAAATTCATTTTGGTTGGAATCGATTATGTTTCCAAATGGGTAGAAGCTTTGGCCGCACCGACAAACGACTCCAAAGTGGTCACGAAATTTTTCAAGAAATTAATATTTCCACGATTTGGGACGCCTCGCGTGGTAATCAGCGACGGAGGATCTCATTTTATTGAGCGAGGATTTGAATCACTTCTCAAAAGATATGGGGTACTACACAAAGTTGCTACTGCCTACCATCCTCAAACTAGCGGCCAAGTGGAGATATCAAATCGAGAGATAAAACACATACTTAAGAAAACGGTATCGCGCACTTGCACTGATTGGTCACTTAAACTTGATGATGCATTATGGGCATACCGTACAACATTCAAAACTCCAATTGGTATGTCCCCATTTCAGTTAGTATATGGTAAATCATGCCATCTACCAGTTGAAATCGAACACAAAGCTTATTGGGCAATACGACGACTGAATTTGATGGAAACCAAGCTGGCAAGGCCAGAAAGTTTCAGCTAAATGAGCTTGATGAATTTAGACAGAAAGCCTATGAGAACGCTATGATTTATAAAGAATGTACCAAAAGATGGCATGATCGAAGGATTATGAGGAGAGAATTTTGCGAGAGTGAATTGGTACTATTGTTTAACTCTAGGATCAAACTTTTTCCTGGTAAGCTTCGAACTAAATGGACAGGACCATATGTAGTATAAAAAGTTTACCCTCATGGTGCTGTAGACATTTACCGAGAGTCAACCGGTACATTCAAAGTCAACGGACAGAGACTCAAGCACTACATCTTCCATGAACCGATACCGGAGGGCACTGCATTGTTCCTCACGGACGCTCCTTCACTAGAATGACACAAGCCGTAGTCAAGCTGATGGACCATTAAAACAGAGCTTCTTGGGAGGCAACCCAAGCATCTTACTTTAGTTAAATTCATTTTCAGCATCTTACTTTTTCGTTTTCATATTTTTGCTAAAGCTTCAGTTAGTTTGCATATTCTTAGGAACTCTTTTGATAATTAGTGTTAAAACCTTAGTGATCGCATGCTAGGACACACCAATCCAGCCTTAGAATGTTTTAAACCTTCTCTACTATGAGTTTGGATTTCATTTCTTAGTCATAGTCATTTCGTTCCAACACATGGTTTTGATGTTTAACAATGATGATACTCTTGCAGGAAATGCGCATGAACTACGACGTTGATGACTACAAATTCCGAATGCCAATGCTACCACCATTTGACAAGTTTCATCTGATTTGTTGGAAAACCATTTGCATTGCATCTTCACTAATTGATTTCTAATGATCTTTGAATTTGAGAGCATAATGTACATCCATGAATCATTCTTGTTTATCTTCAGCATTGCCGATTGACTCTACTGAAAGTTGAAAACAACATTTGGGCCTTGTTGTGCCCTTTCACTACTTGCATTATTTGTTGTGTTTCCGCTTATTTAGCTATAGATATTGATGCTTTTACATGACTTTGAATGACACAGGGATATTGCAAACCGATGCAGTAGGAAGAGGCATTTTCTGTCGATTTTTCCAAAATCACGGGCGGGTTCTGACAGAAATCTCGACCGTGATTCTTACTCAACTCAAACATCAGAAAATTCGCCGAGTGCATTACGGCAAGAAAGACACTGGAGCCACGGCCATAATCAGTAATAAAGGATTTCACAAGAAGATCATGACCGGGGAACGTTGAAAGTCGTGACCGAGATTTTTCCGAAGAGGCAAAACGAGACTTATCTGCCGAAAGATTCACGGCAGACCCGTAAATATAGGCACGGCCGTGGAAATTTTTGCGTAATCTTACAAAGACATTCATGGGTGGGTCATGACAAAAATCACAGGCAGGATTTCTAGAACACAGAATTTGCACAAAATTTACGAGAGTTTCACGGCTGCCCCATGATCAAAGACACCACCGTGAAGATTCAAATTAGAGAACTGCGAAAGGAAATCATGACCGGAACCTGATGAAAATCCTGGGCGTGATCACTAAATCTCAGCAGCTTAGCGGATTCGCCTAGCCAGCCTCACCCGTTAAGGGTTTCACTTAAGCAGCTCGCCCGAGCTTTCCATCTAGGGTTCTCGATTTCCTTTTTCCTAGCCGCGTCCATGCCTTGCGCGACCCCACCATGAGCCCCACCAATCGCCGCCGTCTACTTCACCATCGACCACCAGCTCTCCGGCGATACTTCCGGCGACATCAGGAACTTCCGGCGAGCTCTCATTCCAAGTTCCCAATCCTTATTCTGCCGCAAGCTCCTCTTCAATCAGCTGCCGATATTTTGATATTCTCTGTTCGCCGCTCAAGCAATCATGCCACCAAGGAGTAAGAACACTGGCAAGCATACAACTGGAGCAACGAGCCCTCGACCAGCAACACCACCTCAGCAAGCCGCACTGCTGGAAATCCAAATGCGCGACAACCATCAAGCGGCGAGGTATCAAGTCTTATCTAACCGGCGGATAATCAACACAAGGTACATAGACCCACCGACATTAGCTGCTCTTGGAATTTTTGATGATCTGCTTTGGGTTTTTCGCCAATTTGGATCGAGACGATTTCTACAGAATGCTCATCCCACGTATATCCCTTTCACACTTGAATTTCTGAGCTCGGTTGAATTAAAAGTCTCTGCTCTAGACACGGATCCTGGACTGCTATCTTTCAGATTGGCGAACACAGAGTATCGCCTTACCATTGCTGATCTTAATGACATCTTTGGGTTTCCTGCGTACGCTTCCAGGGTCGGACCACCGAACTTCAATGAAGACATTTCTAGAGGTGCATCTCCTCCATGTCCTCTTACTCACTCCGGAATGCCAGAGCTTTGATGCTCTCCAACCCCTGCATCCGCTATGCACACAGGTTACTCGCGCATTCAATTTTCGCGAGGGAAGGAGACGGAATTGTACGCCAGCCCGAGCTTCTATGTCTATGGGGGCTCTTGCACCATTTCTAGATTAATGCCGGTTATCATCTCGCCCGGCAATTTATGCGGGTAGCCCATGCGCAAAAAGGAGTCATTTGCATCGGCAGGATGATCACGATGATAGCTCTCTCCCTTGGACATAACCCCTACGGTCAACCTGAAGTAGTTGGAAGCCGCCGCTTGGATCTTGAGCATCTTCTTTCAATGAAGATGATTGTTAGGAGGGGCGATATATATCATCTGACTTTAGCAGATACCGCTACCACCATGGCTTTACCGAATTCTGCCTGGACTAACATCAGGGATAGTGCCAACTGGCGCTTATATCCGGAACCAGCAGCGCCCGAGGATTAGACGGCGCTACTAGATGTTGACCCCAGCTTTTCCATCGGTGGGCAACCTCGGACTGCCACGCGCCCTTCTATGGACGATATGCTACATCTTCTTCGGCAGGAGCAGCTGAACCAAGGAAAGCAGCTAACTACCCTAGTGGACACGGTAAAATGCATTGAAATCTTCCACCACAGCAATATGGCGCCACCACCACCGCGGGACGAGGACGAGGACGCCGACGATACCATCCATGTCTTTGATTCCTCCGAGCCAGCTGACGATGACGACGATGATGACCCGGCTGAGTGCAGTAGTAGGGCTGCACTCTAGTAAGTCTTCCCTCACCCCTTTTGATATATGTCTATATTATATGCATCTGGGATGATGCATCTTTTGTTTTGGGTGAGGGTATTTACACATTTTGATAAGTCGTCATGACTTTTATGAATTTTATGATGAGATGTTGCACTGATACTTTGGCTTTATGCTGTTGGTGCTGTTGAACTAGTACTGCTTTATGTGATGCTGCTGATGTGCTGATGTGCTGATGTACCAAATTTGCCAAAACTATTAGCCCCCTTTCACTGCTATATGATAATATGCTCCACTTTCATAATGCTTTGACTGCACGTGCTTTGATGATGTGATGGTTGTATAGGGTTATATTTCAGCTTTATGATGTTGTGTATACTGTTAAACTATTACTACTTGATGTGATACTGCACCTGTTTTACCATGACTTTAAGCTGCAACTGCTGAACATATGTAGAACATGAGGAACATTTTAATTTATGCCCTGCTTTCATGATGTCTTATTTTCATGCTATGTCATTTCTTGGACGCTTCAACTTTGCAAGGACATCTCCATTATTGCACTTCTATCATGTCCGCACCTCTTTCATATGCCCCCATCAAGACTTGACTGATGAGCTTTAAACTTTGCTGATGACCACTTCCTGGACACGTAAAAGCCTAAGTCGTAGGTCTTAGCTGAAATTTTCATCGACTGATATTTTCCTCATTTAAGATTGATCCTTGTTCATGGAGCTAATTTATGATTAATTTAGACCCCCACACTACACTTAGATCACATTCATGATTGAGCAGCGAGCCACTCGATTCCTTATACACTGGAAACTTGAGGATTGAACTTTGATAAGCTTTGAGTCTAGGAAATATCTGTATGTCGACATGAGCACTATTTATTTGGAAGATTATAGACCAAACCAATTGACACATATACCTAACACCCTTGGTAGCTCCTGGTATTAGTTCTGGTTCGAACCCCTTTGACTTGGCACCGCACAAAAGATAGAAAGAAAGAAAAGAATGGAAAACAAGAAACAGTGGTACTGAAGTTGCAACTTGGCACTGCCCAATACATTGACAAAAGAAGGAAAAGAGCAGTGGTACCGAAGTCTCAACTTGGCACTGCCATCAAAAGAAAAGAAGATGAAAGAAAGAAGAGCAGTGGTACTGAAGTTGCAACTTGGCACTGAAATTCAAAAGAAAAGAAGGCAGTCGTATGATGACACCAAAATATATAGTATATTTTGTATCATTTTCTATACCTTTTCATGCTAAATTGAAGATCTTTTGCTTATTTTCATGCTGAATTTATCAAATATTGCAAAGTCTACTTCTATTTTGGTTTTTCATGATTTTCAGGTAAAAAGGCACTATTTTGAGGCATTTTCAAGCAAAATCAAATATATGGAAGAGTTACCATCATCAAGAGGAGATCACCCGATAAATTTCACGCAAAATGGAGCAACTCACCAAAATACGGTAGTGCCGTAATCTATTTTACGGTATCGTATTTTCGTACGCTACCGTAAAATCAAGAGCACTGCCGTAATTTGGTGGATTTTCAGAATAGAAGATTTTGTGATTTTACGGCACTGTCGTAATGAATTGCACGGGCCGTATTTTCCGGACACTTCAGACCAGAGAACGCAAGCGATTTTATGGCACTGCCGTGAAATATTACACTACCGTATTTTGGAGCGCATTCAGAATAGAATACATTGCTAAAATTGCGGCATGGCCATAAACTATTTTATGGTACCGTATTTTGAGCAATTTTTGACCAGAAAGTTGCCTAGAAAATACGGCACTACCGTAATATATTTTACGGTACCGTAATTACACTCAAAAACGCAATTTTTGCATGTCCAATTCTTGCGCGGGCCATAACTTTTGATCCAGAACTCCAAATTGAGATCCGAAAGTTGTTGTGAGCTCGTCACGAGAGGATTACAAAGAGACCAAAAGCCCCAATTTGCATCCATTGTCGAGGGAGAAATTGCGATTCACGCCACCGCCTAGGGTTTCTCCGCCGCGACCGATCCAAAGCACCTCCAGCCATGATTTTCATACTGAATCTTCGTCTGAAGAAGGAGACCACACACCAGAAGTTTCAGATCGAAAGGAAATCGATTGGAAGAGAAATCGAAGAAAGAGGAGGCGCTGACACTATTCATCGCTTTCAATTGCAAATTACGGCTGTGAAATACTTCACAGCCGTGCTGTATTTTCTAAAATTCTCTTTTCTTTCGATTTTTGATCTTCTGAAACCATGACTTATTGTAATTTCTTAACGATGCTAGCTTAAACTATTTTTGGGACATAGGGGAGTAATTCACCCGATTTTTAATGACTAGATGACTACTTCTTCACTATTTCATTGTGTTTAATCTTAACATGATGATTTTGCTCATGTGACAATTGTGCTTAGACTCTCTATAGTTCCATGTTACTAATTATGTTCTTAGAATTTTCGCTATTGACTGAAAGGTAATTGCTTGAGAATTTGGAACCCTAGAATTGCATGTTAGGAACCCTTCCTTAGGTTAGATCCTATTTGATCTGTTCTAGTAGAATAATTGCCATGATTATAATATGAATCTATAGATCGAGTCTATTTGTCAAACGTGGAGATCTTGTGCGAAAGCAAGGATCGAAACGTTGGAGATCCATGAGTAAAACTAGTGTCGAAACTCGGATGCACGAAAGTGATCCTTGAGTTCATTGTTTGATGATTTACTTATCTTCAAAGTTGGGACGAATCTTGCGCGATAGCGAGGATTAATCCCTACTCGGTTGTTTGCACGAAAGTGAAACAATTCTTTTATTAAGTAAATTACATCTTCATCATGATAAAATTGAACTGACGAAATCCTTATCATGTCTAGTCATAAAAGTTGAAGTGAACGAAACCCTAGTCTCAGCTTTTCTCTCTGATAATTCCATTTTTTAGTTTCCAATTACTATTTTTCACTAATTCGATTAGCCTAGATAGTAAGAAATCAATTATTCAGTACTTGATAACGAAAGTGATCCTTGAGTTCCACTAGAAATTATCAACCAAGAATTCGGATGCACGAAAGTGATCCTTGAGTTCATTGTTTGATGATTTACTTATCTTCAAAGTTGGGACGAATCTTGCACGAAAGCGAGGATTAATCCCTACTCGGTTGTTTGCACGAAAGTGAAACAATTCTTTTATTAAGTAAATTACATCTTCATCATGATAAAATTGAACTGACGAAATCCTTATCATGTCTAGTCATAAAAGTTGAAGTGAACGAAACCCTAGTCTCAGCTTTTCTCTCTGATAATTCCATTTTTTAGTTTCCAATTACTATTTTTCACTAATTCGATTAGCCTAGATAGTAACAAATCCCAGACTTGGTTAGCTGACATGGAATCCATCTTGGATCGCATGGCCTCAAGCTATCTCTTGGAGTTCGGTCCACTGACTGCCTCATCATAGGTCCTGGGCTCATCCTCAATGATGAAGATCCCATCGTGTTGGGTCAGCAGCGACCCATACCTCTCAGGTGCACGACAAATCCTCCCAGACCTACGTGGGACCTGTGTCTGAGCCTCAGGTTGCCCAGCAAGCGGTGCAGGTGGCTCAGGTTCCATCTCTGTGTCTTGTGGTTGCACTAGGACCTCGTCCAAGTCAAACTTCCTCCCACTGACTTCTTAATGAGAAATTCTTTCTCTAGAAAGACAGCACCCCGAGCAACAAAGACTTTATTCTCGGTGGGAACATAGAAGTAGTATCATTTAGTTTCCTTAGGATACCCCACAAACACACATTTATTAAATCTGGGTTCTAGCTTGCTAGAATTCTGACGTTTGACATAAGCCTCACATCCCCATATCCTAATAAATGAGAGATTAGGGCGTCTCCCACTCCATACCTCGTATGGTGTCTTGGGGACACTCTTAGATAGAACGTTATTCAGTATCAGAGAAGCTGTCTCAAGTGCATGACCCCAGAATGAGGGTGGTAGAGTTACATGACTCATCATAGATCGAACCATGTCCAACAAGGTTCAATTTCTCCTTTCAGACACACCATTCCATTGAGGTGTTCCAGGAGGAGTGAGTTGGGATAGGATCCCACACTCTCTCAGATAGTCAAAGAACTTACCGCTCAGGTACTCTCCACCATGATCTGATCGAAGAGTCTTAATGGATCTACCAAGCTGGTTCTCTACTTCATGTCTGAACTCCTTAAATTTCTCAAGGGATTAAGACTTATGTCTCATCAGATAGACATATCCATATCTACTGAAGTCATCAGTAAATGTGATGAAGTAGTTGTCTCCTCCTCTGGCTTGTTTATTGAATGGCCCACACACATCACTGTGTATAAGATCCAATAAACCTTGCACCCTCTCACCAGTCTTGGTGAAGGGTGCTTTTGTCATCTTCCCTAATAAATAAGGCTCACAAGTATCAAATTCCTCCAAGGAACTTGAATCTAACAACCTATTTGCATGGAGTTGTTGGATACGATTCTTGTTTATATGGGCTAATCGACAATGCCATAGAAAGCACCAACTGAACCACTCAGTTTGATCCTTTTGTTATCTATGTTACATATAGAACTATCCATGTCCAAGACATATAACCCATTGCATAAAGTACCCTTTCCATAAAACATGTTTGCAAATGAGAAAGAACAAGAGTTCTCCTTTATTTCAAACTTAAATCCTTTCTTTGCCAAGCAAGGAATGGATACAATGTTTTTAGTGAGCGAAGGTACATAATAGTAATGATCTAGTTCTAATTGAAGTCCAGAAGGTAGGGAGAGGGTCAAAACTCCTACAGCAACAGCAGCAACCTGTGCCCCATTTCCAACCCATAGGTCAATCTCTCTAGGCCGCACTGATCTACTTTTCTTGAGCCCCTGCATATTTGTACAAATATGAACTCCACATGCGGTACCCAATACCCATGACATAGAAGTAGAAAGGTTAACTTCAGTAACACAAATACCTGAGCTTGAAGACAAGACCCAGCCTTTCTTCTCCTCATTCTGAAGTTGCTTGCAATCCCTCCTCTAGTGACCCTGCTCGCCATAGTGGAAGCACCTCTATTCCTTTGACTTCTTGGCCTTTTTCTTCAGTGCTTTGGTAGGACCCTTGGCACTGCCCTTAGCACGTGCCTTACCCTTCTTCTTCATCTTCTTGGCAGCAGGGACCAGAAGAACAGAATTGGGTTTGGTCTTTCCCATTTCATGCTCGGCTGTTTGGAGCATATTCATCAATTCCTCCCGAGTGCATTCAATCCGGTTCATGTTAAAATTTATAATAAACGGACTGAAGCTAGGGGGCAGGGATTGGAGAATAAGATCTACAACCAGCTCATTGTCTATGGTATGTCCCAGTCTCCTGAGATGATCTACATTCCCAATCAGCTTGAGAACGTGGGGTCTCACTAGTGCACCCTCAGACAACTTGCATCGAAAAACTACTTTGGCAGTGTCATATCTCTTAGTTCTAGCCTGAGCCTCGAATATCTATTTCAGATGAGTGATCATCTAAAAAGTGTTCTGCTCCTCATATTGCACCTGAAGTTCAGGTGCCATAGTGGCTACAATAAGACATGCAACCTCCAAAGAATCATCCTGATATTTTCTAAAAGCATCCCTGTCTGCCGTCCGGGCATTAGGCGGAGGAGCCGCAGGAAGAGGCTATTCGAGGACATACAGCTTCTTCTCGAGCTTGAGGGCTATCCTCAAGTTTCGATGCTAGTCCATAAATTTGGATCCAACCAACTTATCCTTATCAAGAAGGGATCGCAGTGTTAATCTGCCCGTGTTCGTGGCCATTGTTTCTACAACAACCAAGAAAAGCAGATTAGTACTACTTCAAATCATTTAAATTGGACTTGTTTTAAATGATTATGACTCCCTCTATTTTAATCGAATTGACAACCCACAAAGTCAATCAGGAGATGTGAGATCTCCTAGTGAGATGGGATCCTCATTCCACATGAGGCTTCGCTTCCCACGAGGGTGGGATGAGATGCACAAAGTGACCCATGCTTCTTAAGGTGGGCATGCCGGCCGATTGCTCCAAGTAACTCCCCTTATTGAGACAGACTAGGCATTTCATGTCCAGCGAGGGCTGGATACAGCATGAAACTCTAACCTCTTAATGATGCCTCTAGAGTATCATCGTGTGCCCAGCATATATGAAAATCTAGTCAAGTCCATTCCTAATTGTTATGCCCAGGGCCAACGAGTTTCCTTGCCAAGGCACGCCTAGGTTAAAACTGAATTGGGGAAACCATTGCCACCATGCACTTTCTAAAGATAAGTGGGTGTGTCCCACGAGGGTGGAAAACAGTTCACAACTCCACTGATCGATAGCTTAGTGAGGGCTACGCGTTAGAAGACTACTAGACTTGATATTTTGATTGAGGGTTTTTAAGGTCTCATCATCTGAGTTTTATTTTATGTTTAACATTACAGGCATGCAATCCTATAGTGATAATATAACGATAAAATATCACAGGCATGCTTTAGCAGAAATAGTAAAAGGATGATGTGATCATAGCCCATTCAAGACATTGAACCAACCCATGCCAAAAGCAGGTTCAACTCTTGACCTAGGACTCAAGCCCCTATAACTAGACCTAGCCTAGCCGACCTCTAGCTTGGTCTTCAAGGTTGGCTCCAAGGTCTTCCTTTCTATGGTTTAGCTCTCAAACCCTAGAGGTACTCCATAGGGAAACCCTAGAAGCACCATCATGGATTCAGCCAATTCCATGGGTCTTCTTCCAAGTGTGATGCGCCACCATGTAAGGGCCAAGAGACCTAGCACACAAGCCCTACGGCTCGGCCAAATCAATTTGCGCCACTTACCATGCGCCATCAAGGAAGAGTGCTTCTTGCGCCACCATGTAAGATGCCCTAGCAAGCATGCATGCGCCAAGGCAACCCCTAATCTTCATCTTAAGTAATTACAAAACAAAAGAAAAAGATGGCACGTAGGCCGCACAACGATACATCACAGGCATGCAAAGGGGCTTGACTCATGACCACAACATTATGCACAAATAAGGTATTTACACATGCAATTCTACATGCTCATGAAAAACATAAAATCTGAAATTTTACTTTTTCATAAAATAAGTCTCTTTTCCTCATCTTCTTATCACAAATCTTTTGGTTATTTGCGATTAATTTTTCATAATGATTTCATAGATCCTTTTGGCTGGCAATTTTGTCAGATCAAGAGACCCGGCCAGTCCGAAGACACAATGCTCATCCTACTTGACAAAATTACGTGCGTCTTTGATCTTTAAATCAAGCAAGAAAAATAACCCAAAAATCCAAAAGAGATTGAAAAGATGATAGGAACAAGAAACTACAATTTTTCCTACTTAGAAAAATCGTGCACCATGTGATCATGCAATTTGTGAAAAATTAAAACATGGCATGTGAGCATGGAAAAGCATGAAAGTACATCGTTCGAGGCTCGCAAGTAGCTCTGATACCACTATTGGGAAACCCCGAGGATATTTTATAAATTTTTGGCATAAACATTACAGAATACATTGCACAGCGGAAGAATATCCCCAAAACAGGCCCGTCCCAAAAACCCAGTAAAGATCTCTTGCGAGGGGGTCGACACGATGAGATAGAAAATACCTAGAGAAAGGCGATGCCAATGTCGAGGTAGATGCCCAAGCATGTGCCCTCTGCAGTCTCACACACACAGATGCCTCAAGCTCTCTTCTTCCTCGCCCGGTGCTAGCCTCGGGAAGAAGATCCAAGCCTTAGTCTAACTTCTTCAAGCCTTGCGCCACCTCCAAGGATAGGCGCCAATGAAGAAGAAGGGAAGAAGATGATGCAGCCAAGAGGAGGAGAAGAACACTTGCTTGTGGCTAGAGGAAGAGAACTTGCGCCAATACCTCTTATGCTCTCACCCCTTTGCTCCTTGCACACGCCAAGATTATTGCATTTAGGAGCTCACGCATCCTTCTAATAAATAGAAGTAAGGGGTGGCCAAAGAAAGGGGTGGAGGCGCAAACAATCAAGAGGGGGCGGCTAGGGTTAATGGTGAGTTGGCAATTAGGGTTTATGGCTTTGGAAAGTCTCCAAGACTTTTCCATAAACTCCTTGCAATCACCCAAGACTTACCATAGAAGCATACCATGCCTTAGATGCCTCAAGCCTTGCCTTAGAAGTAAGATTTCCATCTAAGCACAAAGGGGGAGGCGCCAATTCCTTCCAAAGGGAGCAAATTGCGCCAAGCTCACCCCATTATGCCCTTGGTGCCAATGGGGTTAGCTTTTCTCCCCATTATACCCTTTTAGCCTATTGCCTATTCATGACAACTTGTTATTGGGCCTCATTGGATAATGAGCCAGCCCAAACTTCATTACATGGGTTGATTAAACAATTTGATCCAATCCAATGCAACCCTTATGCAAATGTGACCAATCTTGGTCAATTTCAGGTCAACCTGCCAAAAATAATGTTTAGTTCTAATAACTCTCTTCCATCTCATCAGGACCATTGGTGCTGATGAAATCTCCCAAATCGATCCGAGCTATCCAATAACTTGATCATAAGGCTTCTCAATCAATACGAGAACTCGAGTATCAAGGTGTACGACCCTGTAGGTTCCTCTAACGTTGGCAGTGTTCACCTAAGGTCACCACAAGCAGTGAGTGGCACCTAGCAGTGCATCGCTGCTACCCAAGTCATCGGAATGGATATCGACATCGACATCCCCATCATCGCAACTAGGTACAGATGCATTACAATCTCTTTGCCGAACAGATATCCGATTGGACAAGTGTGTCACCACTTGTTTTCACCCAATCACATGGTTATGACTAAATCAGGTTCTCACCTAGGTATGGCCATACACTTTCAGTCATAGAACTATAAAGGAGCTCCATGGATATCAAGCTTCTCTTAGGAAGGGGCAAATCCTCTGTCTGTACATTGACCTTTTCATATGGGTCGTAACATGCTCAATGATAACCGTTATGACCTCCCAACTATGGAGAGGTGTTAGGTTATATCAAAGCATGTCCTTTACCATATAGAATGGTCAATGACCTCAAGTCAAGGGATCAATGCATCTCCTATCACTTGTGAGGATAACTCATGACACCAAGTCATAGCCTGTTGGTCCAGTATATCCACCACTGACATACCCATATGTCTGCGTTAGCACCTTATGCCTAACCAGCCCATATACCAGTCTCACAAGTACCAGAGCTGTCCCATATCCACTCAGGCACATTGACTGGGGAAAACCATTTGAGCACAGATCCAATCTATCTCCAGGGACATTATCATGTAAGTACATAATCGCAGATGTAAACAAACATAGATAATGACAATGCCAGAATGATATATCAATATCAGAGTTGAGTAGTACAAAGATGGACCAAAACTAGGTCCTAGGGCACATACACCAACAGTTAGCTCCTAGAAGGGATAGAGTTAATAATAGATAGCTATATACCAGCCCAAGTTGAGATAGTTTGTCTCTTGATTTTATTTCAGTTGATCTATTTACATATTAGGTACTATGTTGTTTTTAGAGATTGTGTTATAAAATTTCTGATGTTAAAATTTAGATTATTTATTTAATAAATGATATTTGATTATTGTAGTTCTTTGGTTCCTATCAATATTGTCATCTCCCTGGGGAACCCTCAGCTAGAAATAGCTGGCTTTCCGCCGGGGCGTGACACATGGACTCATAGAGGTATGAGTAGGGAACAAACACTCTTACTTGAGTAAGGCCTGATGTGGAAGGGGGCCTAGTAGTGAAGTTAGGGTTAACCATTGTGTTAAGATGTGTTTGCAGGTACTTACTAAGGAGTAGGGACATTGGTGCAATGTCATCCTTGGGTTAGGCCCGGGGGTATGCGGGAGTATGGCGTGGCATGGTACATTGCTAAAGACACAAGATACATGCACGAGGATGCATAGGCTCATGGGTTGGACTCGAGTTGGGTTCAAACCATGATCAAGTGGTGTGCCAAAGACAGTTAATGTCGTTATGCTGATCAGGGGCATAATGGGCATTAATAATATCATTCAAATTTGAAAGAGGTGCTGATCACTTGGTCCTAATCTTGGGCGCAAGTGAGCATGCCTAAAAATAGCAAATTGCTATTGGGAGCGTGAACGCGTGAAGGGGATTAGGGTGTGGCAGCGGCTAGCATCCAATTCTCTTGGCAATTGGCGGCTTCAATCCCTTAGGCGACAACTCAATTGGCAAGAATTCCTTGAGGGCAAATTGAAGTTGGCAAGTTCTCTTGGAGGCAAGAGGCGGCATCAATTGGCGACATCAACACTCGACATTGGAGACAATTGGCAAGTGGCGTGATCTTGCACTTGGAGGCGAGTGCAAGACAAGAGCGACAACACTTGTGGTGGCAGCAACAATTCATTGTTGGGCGGCGCCACCCTTCTTCATCCTTCTTCCGGCGGCAGCAAGGAGACTCTTGGTAATCTGACTTGCCAAGAGGCTCGGCAACTTGTGAGGGCAAGGAGCCGAGGTTTGAAGACAACTCCCCAAGGGCGGCGGCTCTTGGGTTTGATTCCTCTTCACCGGCGGCATTGGAGGTTTTCGGTGAGGAGGGCATTGTATTCATACGACATTGTACATAAGGTCTTTGATCCTAGAGGTATAACTCTATTCATTCAGAGCTTTGCTTGTAGAAACGTCGTCGTTTATTTTAGTTGAGGTTTTGTGTATCCTTGCCCACATAGGGTAAGGGTATTTTCCTCATATCATTCTTGTGGTATTTGGCTTTGTGTGGTTTAGTATAGGACTTGCGCAAGTATAGTTCTTAGCGCATAGTCCTTGCTACGTTGTGTAGTGGTGGATATCTGCTTAGGGTTTCAGTGCATAGGTAGTGTGCACTCGTTGTGTTGTGTTCTCGAGGGTTTCTTGTGTGTGCACCTTGCATAAGTCTAGTGCAAGGATTGTGTCTTAGCATAGGGCACTTGTCACGAGTGTGCAAAGTGGTTGGGGGTGTGTCAACCTCAATCCGTCACTCGAGGCATCATCCATAAGCAAGCACAGAGGCTCGGCATCAAGAGTTTGTCAGAGGGCAGCCTTGGCACAAGAGTATTTGGGGGAGAGCACACTGATAACCTCAGGGGGGGCACGGGCACATGAGCAAAGAGCGAGGGCGCATTGGTTTTCCTGGTTTCTGCACAGGCGCATAGTAGAGAGGTTGGCTGACAAGTTACACAGAGGTGTGTAAGTTGTGCCATCACGACCCAAGAATTTGAGGTGAAAAATTGGGACATGACACCTAGGCTACCTATCTACATGCAATGCAAAATGATAATTCAAATATAGTCAAAATGTAAAGTATGCATACATAGTTAAAATATCATACGAGTTAATATGTAGGTAAAAGTCAAAATTGACATGTTTGGTTTATCCTGGATCTTGGGGCTCCTCTTTGATGGATTTAACTCATGTTCCTACATCAGCTTTCCCAAGTGGTCAGTCTCTAAATGCTTAGGTTCAAGTTCATCTTCACTACTGTAGTCTGGAGCATATATGTCAAAACTAAGAACCTCTTCCTTAGCCAAAGTAAAGGCTTGCTTAAGATAGTGTTCGGCTATTTACTTAGGTTTAGAACAAGCATGGCTCTTGATGAGAGATTTTGAAGCCCTATCCCCAGATGAATGACTGGTATTAAGGATTGGGGAGACAAATGGGTTAACCTTAGTTTTTGGTTGAGGTGGTGGAGCCCTAGCCAACTTAATGTTATATTCTATTTCATGTGCTTGTTGGTAGGCAACATCTAAAGTCCTAATTGAGTGGGACATTAAAGACTACCTAATTTCCCTTCTTACGCCTTTTATAAACCTGTTTAGAGTCGGCCAGGGTTCCTCATATAAATTACACCTAAAAATCAAGCCTAGCTATGTATTTGGTCACAGAATCGTTTCCTTGGGTCAAACTACACAATTGATCATACATTTGTTTCCTATAGCTTGGGGATACCTATTTCTCTCTTAGCTTCCAGGTCATATCTTCTCATCTAGTGATTGGTGGCATTGTACAATTTTCCACTTTTTGCTAGTACATTTGAGTAAAGCCACGTAAAAGAGATCAAACATAATTTACCTTTCTATATTCAAGTATAGCACTTTCCTCAAAGTACTTTTCAATAAGCATAAGCTAGTCTAGAAATGCATGAGAGTCTTGGTTTCCATTAAAAGTGGGTGGGTCTCTACAAGATTGATCATAGATTTCACTAAGGGGTGGGGTAACTCTAAGGTGTGTATTTTGAGATATATACTCTTCATCACACTCTTGGTATGACTCTAAATTTCCCACCTTTAGGGTATGTTTGGTAGAGCGGAATCCACCGTGGAAAGGATGGAAACATTAATGAATTTAGATAGAAAGCCATCTAGATTCATTGATGTTTTCATCCTTTCCACGGTGGATTCCGCTCTACCGAACAAACCCTAAAGGATAAATCATTTAGAGAGGTGTTGATTCCTTCTAACATGGTCATGATGGTAACAAGTCAAGTTTGATTTAATTTAGGTTCTTCTTCATTCAGACCACACCTTGTGCAAACCATTGTAAAAGATGAGTTCAATTTGCAAAGTGCCAAATATTAGTAATGTTCAATACTTAAAAATACTCCAAGAAAATTTAGGCAGCTTTTGGGAAAAGACTAGGATAAAGTCAGTCCCACGGCTAGAAATAGGATAAGCAAACCAGATTTGGTTAGCCTATTAATTAAGTAACCTCCAGTTTGCTCTCAACACCACTAGCCTTGATATCTACAACCAAAACACAGGAAGCTCACATAAGGAGTAGACTACTAAGTTACTGGAAATTTCGGCTACAATGAAAATTGGTGAACCCAGAATTTCTCTCCCAGGTAATCGGTAGAATAGTAAGCTAACTAAACCTGATTTGGATTGCCAATTGGTTAGGTAACCCTAGGTTTCTTTCAACAAACATTAAGCCTAGAGGTCAGCAACGAAAATGCAGAAAACTCCCTTAAGAGTAGGCTGCTAAGTTGTAGAATCCTTTCGGCTATGGTAAATTCTGGTAAGCAGAATCACTGTTCATAGCAATCAACCAACGCAGAATTCTGGGATCCTGATAGTTGATTGTTAGCTTTGCAGTCCAAATTCCCTTGTAACTTCTACTTAACACACAGCACAAAGGTCAGCTTCAAAGGTCAATCAGTTTCAGCTTTGACACATGCAAGTCTCGGCTGAAAATTTGAGTGTTGAATGCTGAATTCAGCAGCTGCACTTTTATTAGAATTCAAACAAAGGAGTCCAGTTGACAAATTATAGATATCGGTGGTAAGCAACAGTGCACTTACCAACCAGCAGAAATTAAATATACTATAGAGGTGATGCAGTTAGCTTGAAACCTCCTTATGGAATGAAGTAGTCTTCAAACTCTTATCACACAACCTATTCTTGGAATTTCCTATCAGAATAGGAGTCCAAGTCTTGGTCCAGGTGAACACAAGATTTCAGATTTTTTAAAAAAAAATCGAGTGAGGAGACGTATTTCTCAGATGGCTCCTCAACTCCAGCAGCTTCAGAAACACAACAGAAGAACTTCAATACACTTCAACGAGAACCAAATCAAATTTGCTGGAGGTTCAACAAGAACTCGAGGAAGGCAAAAACGTAGTAAAAAGCTCAGTAAAAATTCAGTAACAGGGCATAAACTCAAATCTTCACAGCAATGAGTGAGGAGACTATCTATCTCTTAGTTTCTTACTCCAGCCAGTTATGAAATTGGTAAACAAAACCAAAATCCACAATCCTCCATGTAAAAAAAAATCAGATCTTCACTAGAAATCAGTAGAGAAAATTTCAAACAGTAACAAGTAAACAGAATCAAACTTTCCAGAAAAATAGGAAATGAATCTGAGCACCTAAAGGCTCTCTGATACCACTAATGTAGGACCAAATTTTAGGAGTTTAACTAGATCGTCCTTAGGTATGGAGCTTAGCAAATGACCAGGAAATAAACTACTGCAGTCCTACAAACAATACTAAGAAAGAAAATTAAACAAGAGAAGAACAACGAAGAAAAATTGTCACCCAAGGTCCCTTTAGGGAAGGGACCCCAAACCCTTTTCTTTGAATCCCCTGCGCCCATAAGACAAAGGAAGCTGGAATGGAATACAAGCTCCAAGCTTCCCAAAACTAACAAAGGGGGTCTTTAAATGGTTCTTGTTCAACTCTTCTTTGGGCTCCTTCATAGCTTCGGTTCTATTTTGGGAGAGGCGTTGAAGATCGACTTTGCGTTTAGAGAAGGCAGCAAGGAACCAGCAGGGAGCAAGAAGAGGACCGCTAGAAGAGGAAGTTGGTCACAACAGTCTCAGTACAAAAATGACAGTACCAGGATTTTCTCAAAAGATTTCTATTATGCAAAACTTGATGCATGAATGAAAATACAAACTACTTAAAACCTCTCCCTTAATGTTAACAAGTTTAGAAGTGTCCCCTTTGCCCTTGAATGATTCTGATCTAATGATGCAAATTACGTGGAGTTTGAATAGGCAGCTGACGTGTAGGCTACTTTGGTCTTCTTCTTCCTTGGATGTTCATTTTTGGCCGCTTCATTTCTTAATGCCTTTCATTCTTAGTTAAAGAAATGTTTTATACATGTAACCGAATTTCCTTGAAATTTATGTTCTTTGTCGATTCCTTGCATGCAATCGGTTAGGCTTGGTGTACTAGCACGGATGGAAAATAGAAAGGAAATGATAGTTAGATGAAAAGGATTAAAGAATGGAAAGTTAAGTAAACAAAATTTTTCTCACTGTGTTTATATAAAAGGATGAAAAAATTTGAAGGAAAAAATAAATTTAATATATTCACCTTACTTTTATAATTTTATACTCATATTTAAAAATATAATTAAATACTAATAAAATTATTAACTAAAAATTATTAAAATTATAGTTGATTCTTTAAAATATAATTAACTTTTAAATATAATTAAATAGCAAACCAATACACGGTCAAAGGCAAAGTGATATAGTTAACTATTAATTAACTATTAATTAAATACGATGCTCATTTGCATTTATTTTATACCGGTTTTTGAGTAAGATGGAAAGGATATTTCGCTTGATTGATGAGGAACATCGTGGGTGACGGAGTTGCGCCAGGGAGGGAGGCCGCCGTTGGCACGGAGGTAGTTCCCGTAGCGGGTCTTGAGCTTGGCCTAAGCGCCCTCCCGCAAAGGCTCCCACTTGAGGGAGGAATCGAGGCGGGAGGGGAGGGTCTGGAGGACCTTTTTTTCGGTGACTCCAAGGAGGAAAGGCTTGTTGGAGGCGGTTAGGTACCGGCCGTAGTAGCTGTGTAGGTGTAGCACGGGCGCGGCGCCGTCGATTCATTCGACAATCCACCGGGCGTTGCGCGATGTACCATCGTGGTCCTGGGAGACGTGCTCCTTGTCTTCCTCAGCCGTCAGATACTTGTCGTGGTGGCTCCGCAGTCGCACCGCCTTCGCCCGGGAGAAGAACTCCATCAGCGATCCAAACCCTACCGAGCCGATTTAAATCGAGACCGATTAACTACTAGATTTTGTTTCGAATGAAGCGGCTGTTGGCGGATCGTATGACAAGGAAAGGGGATGAGAGCCCTAATACGAGGCGTGAGAATAAGTACAACAATGTGAAACAGCGGAAAAGTATTGTAAAATCCACCACAGCGGATTTGTAGCTTTTTCATCCTTTTCCTCCTTATTTCTATCCCGGTAAACAGGGTGTTATGGTTTTGACTTCCTTGCGTGCATTGGTTGCCTTGTGTTTCATGTTGCTGATGTTGATTTTTCTTGTAGATTTGTGGTGATGAGTGGCAGGGGATGTTGACTTGAATCTGGTGAGGTGGCAAAGTGACGTAGGAGAGAAGGCTTCCCAGAGGCATTCTGGAAGAGAAGATCTTTGTTTTAAAAGCAAACTTAAAAATTATTGCATTAAAATGTCCGCATACAATAGATTAGCCAACTCAACTCAGATGGCCAATTTTCTTTCAAAAGGAGACAAGATTTAGAGCTTTTAGCATATTTTGCCAACCAGTCAACTGACGCATTAAGCTCCCTACATAAGGATATTTCATTCAAAATATTTAAGGTGGCATGAGGATGTTGTGATTCCCTTGAGATGAGACAAGCGGCCTCCCGGCAATTAGTTTCAATGATGATTTTATAGCTTTTAAGTTCTAAGCTGTAATGGATGTAGAGGAGGGCAGATTTGATAGCCAACAACTCTGCTTGAAGCGCACTTTGACATTGGGAGTAAACTGCAACCGCCAACAAAGTTTGTCCATTATTGTCTTTAATAATATATCCAATACCAGCCTCGTTTAAGCTTTCCTTCAAAGCACTATTAGTGTTGATTTTAAGTTAATCAAGCAGTGGCTTTAACCAGTGTTTGCCTCTCCCTTGAATCTGCCAATTCATTTGGCATTTGGAATTTTGTGCAAGCCTTAGATCGTTGAGGTTTGCAAGGGCAAGTCTAGCGTTCCTTGCTGGGCAGGCCTTCACAGAATTGAAGATAGTATCGTTCCTGGCCTTCCGGATCTGCCACCAAGATAAAATAATTAGTGATTGGAAATCACTATAAGTGTTACTTACCTTCAAGAGCCAAGCACCATTGCTCCAAGAGTTCACGGTTGGGCATGATTCAGCATGTTTGTGGCATAAAACACAATGAAGAGGGCATTGGATTCCCAACTTGCTAAGTCTATCACTGTTAGGAAATGCCGGGTGTAATTTTAAAATTTTACAGTCCTAGGACGCAGCGGAAGAAGTATTACACCCGAAACACATTCCTATCCCAAGGATCCTTGCGAGTGAGAGAACACAAGGATGTGTTAGGGTTAGTACCTTTATTGCTTGTTTAGATGTCGAAGCCATGTTGAAGGTGCCCAAGTGTTCGCCCTCTACAAGTATCCACGCGTCGACTCCTTGATCGTTGCTCCCTTCCACGCTCGGTGCTAGCCTCGGGAAGAGAATCAAACCTTCACTTCCACTTGCGCCACCTTCAAGAGAAGTTGCGCCAAAGAAGGGATAGGGAAGATGATGCCGCCAAGGACTTCCCTCTTCTTCTTTGCTTGCGCCACCTCCAAGGTGCGCCTATGGCCAAGGGACGATGAGGGCTTGTGACAAGAAGATGCCACCAAGCACAAAGAATCCTTGCGCCAAAGAAGAGAGGAAGAGGAAGAACTTGCGGCTCCAAGGAAGAAGTTTGCACCACCTTGTTGTCGCCCTTTGCTTTGCTCTCTCTCCCTTCTATGTGTGTTCACGCCTCCTTAAAGTCCAACCATGGAAGGGGCGGTAAGGGGTCCTATAAATAGGACAAGAGGCGGCAAGGCAATGGCTAAGATCATGCCAAGTGGGCGGCTAGGATAAAGGGGTCTTGAGGTAAGGAAAGTCTCCAAGACTTTACCATAAACCTCATTCAACCTATCCTAATTTGCCCAATGGCCATATCAGCCCAAGACATGCCTTAGATGCATGCATTCCATCCAAGGGAAGGGCAAGGCGCAACAAGCATGAAGAGTTTCGGCTAGGGTAAGAATTTTGAGAGAAACTAGGGTTTTAGGTAAGGTAAGTCTCCAAGACATTACCATATACCTTACCCTACTATCCATATGCGCCAAAGCTCTTTCCAAAAGAGCCATCAAGCCATATCAGCCCCAAGACTTACCTTAGAGGTAAGTATTCCTTCCAAGGAAGAAGGGCTAGGCGCCCTTTACTTCCATAATGAAGCAAAGGCGCCTCCCTCACCCCATTATGCCCCTAGGCGCCAATGGGGTGAGATTTCTCCCCATTATACCCTTTTAAGCTAATTCCTCTTCATGACAACTAATTATTGGGCCTCATTGGATAATGAGCTAGCCCAAACTTCATGGCATGGGTTGATTAAGCCATTGGATTTAATCCAATGCAACCCTAATCCAAATGTGACCAATCTAGGTCAATTTTGGGTCAACCTGCCAAAAATGAAGTTTGGCTCCAATAACTTTCTTCCAACTCATCAGGCCCATTGGCGCTGATGAAATCTTCCAAATAGATCCAAGTTATCCAATAACTTGATCCTAAGGCTTCTGATTAAAGCAACGTCAAGAGTCTATTGCGTGTGACCCCGTAGGATCCATATGACGATGGCAATGATGTAAACATCATAAGTAGTGAGGGGTATCTAGCAACACATCACTACTACCCATGTCATAGGACTTAAGTCATTATGGCAACAACTCCTAACAAGCAACGAGGATTCCCATTGCATTACAGATCCCTTTGCCTAAGCTGATATCCTGCCATTGGATTAGTCTCAAGTTTATTATCCAATGCATTGGTCATGACTCAACAAGTGTGGCCACACTTTCCTGTCATGCACCAATAATGTGGGGCGCCCCGAGGTGGATATCATGCTTCCTCGGAAGGAAGGGGCAAATCCTACTATTGGTCATCCATGTCTCTACGTGACTTATGACATACCCAATGACAGTCGTTTTGATCTCCCAATTACGGAGAGACGTAAGACTGTATTAAAGCATACCCTTCATCAAGTCTAGACATGAATACCTCAAGTCTAAGGATCAATGCAAACCTCTTGCATGTGAGATTGACTTGTTGACTAGACAAGTCAATCCTCACGGTGGATCACTCCAGTGCATCCAATGCACCTGTATGTCTGCGTTACTGTGCCCCACACCTAACCAGCCCATACACCAGTCTCACATGTACCGAAGCTGTCCCATATCTGCTAAGGTACCTTGTCTGGGGATAGCTTATGAGAATGGATCCAATCCAAACTCCTGGGACATTATTTATGCAACTCAATACATCAACGCAGGTAGAGAAGTCTGCATAATAACTACCATGCCTATATAAAGAGTAATAGTTCTATCAAAGTACATTCAAACAATGCCTGACCATGTTCATACATTGGTCTTTAGGGCATATACACCAACAATCTCCCACTTGCACTAAGACCAAGGGCAACTGATGTTTGATCAGTTCCAATGTCTCTAGTATGACCCATTTAGCTTCCGCTGCGCCAGAGGCTGGATCAGTGGGTTTTTCCATATTGCTATCTGTGTTTATTTTAACAAATTTGATCATCATCCTTATCCATGATCTCTAAGATCAGATGATATGCTGCAGTACATACTTGAGCATTAAGTTCCTTCTCTCATGCTATGGTCCCAGTAAGAACTATACTGGACCATCAAGCACTATGAACTAGATCAAGTTCAAATGAATGAAGCTGCCTCCTTGGCTGCCACAAGGAGCTGCAATGTACTCAGCCTTATTTGTAGAATTTTGCCACTTTGGTTTGCATAATGCTCTTTCAGCACACAACACCATAACAAGGCAAAGCGCAACTCCTGGCTGTGATCAATAGTCACTAGACTGGAACGAAGTGTCAGTGTACCCCTGTACACAAAATTCTTTCTTGTCTATTATAGACTAGACTCCAATCCTTTATACTTCCCAAGTATATGTATAAGGATTGCTTTCACAGCTATCTAGTGTTAAACACTAAGATATGATTGAAATTTGCTGGCTATGCTCCAAGCATTTGCCAGAAATGGTCTTCAAAACATGATCCATCCTACATACAATGTATCGGGACTTTGGACCCATGTTAATACTCTCCAGCTGTGCCATAGGCTACAACATCTTTGAGAGACTTAGACCATATCTTCCTGGAAGGTATCAGTATTTGGAATCATCCAATATAATCCTCTCCAGAAACTCTTGGATGAACATAGATTGACTAAAGGGCAATGACTTTCTTGGATCTCTATAGATCCTCATGCCTAGGATGTAGGCATCATTCCCTAGATCATTCTTCTCGAAATACATATCAAACCTTTTCTTCACCATGTGAAGAGCTGAGATGTTATTCCTCGTGAGGAGAATATCATCAATCATCTAGACAAGAAATATTATTAATAAGGTGCTCCCACTGATCTTCTTGTAAACACAGGCTTTTTCAACCATGCTTGCATAACATCATGCATATCTATATGGCCTTGATATGAAAACCTTCTGGCTATTTCCTTATAGATATCTTTTCAGATGTCCTTGCAAGAAAAGCAGTTATCATAACAAGATGCCATAATTGATTATGCAATTACAACAAGCAGATCCCTAATGGACTTAAAGCTCAGCTATTGGTGAAAATTTCATTATTATCCACCCAGTGGATTTGCCTGAAATTTCTGTTCACTAGCTTGCCTTTCAAGGTAACAATGTTACCTTCCATGTCTATCTTCCCAGAAGATTTATTTTACAGCCTATGGGAATTACCCCTTTGGCAGCTTATCCAAGTCCCAGACTTGATTAGCAGACATGGAGTCCATTATGGTTCTCATGGCCCTTGGCCATTTCTTGGAATCTGGTCCACCGACCGCTTCCATTGCCTTATAAGTCTTAGGTTCATGCTTGATGAAAAATTCGTCATGCCCAGCATATCGAATTGATCCAGACTTACGTTATTCCTGTGTTACTTGAACCTCAGGTTGACTTTCAACCTGTATGTGAGATTTTGCTCTCCATCTGTGTCTAATTATATTGTGGTTGATTCTGGACCTTGTCCAAATCAGATCTACTCCCACTGGCTTATTTCAAGAGAAATACTTTCTCAAGAGAGACAGCAGTTTGAGCAACAAAAATTTTGTTCTCCTTGGGATAGAATTAGCACTCTATAGTGCACTACAAACACATACTTTTTGAATCACTGCACATTACATTCCCAATTCCATTGAAGAAATGGGATATTTGCAGTTCTCAACTCAAAAGCTAACTTAGACATTTTCTTATGGAGTAGCAGTACATCTATTTGCATGGCATCATAGTAGTATATTTGCATGACTACTCAAAGATGGAACCACATCCAATGTGTTCCTTTTCTTTCTTTGAAATTCACCACACAGTGGTGAGCTAAGAAGGCTGTGAGATAACTCCACACTTCTTAGGACAGTCATCAAATTCTCCACTTAATCATCCAATCAAGGTGCTTTGATAGATCCTTCAATTTGACTCAATACTTCATTTGTGAACTTCTTGGAATTTTCCAAAGTTCTTGGGTTGCGTAAGGCATACCCACACTCAATGAAGTATATAACTCCTCTTAGTGCTTGTTTGCATGGGTCCACTTACATCGCTGTGTAATAGATCCAACAAGTCACTACTCCTTTCCACACTTTTGGTGAAAAGCAGCATCTGTCATATTGTTCCTTTGAACTAAGCTCACATGTATCATAATCCTGAAAGGATAATGATCCCAATTGCCCATGGACCTTTGGATGTGACCATTGTTCTATGGTTCAAGAGACAATGCTATATGAGGATGCTTTATTGAATCATTAGATCTGATCTTGTGTCACATATAGAACCACAAACTATTGTCAATTGTATCACTTCAATAGAACATCTCAGATTAAAGAAAAATATCATTTATTATTTCAAATTGAAGTCCTTTCCAAAAGGAATGATGTTCTAATACATAAGCTGATACAATAATAGCAAAGTTCTATATAAAGTCTTCAAGGCAGTGAGATGATATCAACAGCAGCATCCAATGCTCCGTCCCTGACCCGAAAGTCGATCCCATCAAGCCTTTTCGTCCTACTTCTTTTGAGCTCCTGCACATGTAAAACATATGTGAGCCTCACATATGGTACCCAGTACCCATGAATAAGAAGTAGACAAAAGACCTCGGTAACACAATACCTGAAGCGGATGGATTACATCCCTTCTTCTTTGCCATGCTCTTCTTGGCCATCAATCCTCTTCGAAATACCCATGCATTCCCAGTCTTCCGAAGTATTAGCTTCGAAGATACAGAACCATGGTCTTTCTCAGATTCAGGCACACATTCTGAAGATCCAACAGAACTCTCCTGATCATTGTCTATAGAGCATGGTGTGAAGAGACCTTTGAGATGTATGATTAGATCATAGATCCCCATCTCATCACATTCAACCTTGACCTCCGGGGTCATGCACTCTAAAACAAGAGCAGTGTACTGTTCGTTATCTTCACAATGTTCAAGATAGACATTCCACTCCCAGTCATTAGTGAAATACACACTGGGCTGGGATGGAGGTCTTTCAAGAAGATGCACCTTATGTTCTTGTTCCAGTATCTTGGACAAAGTCTTGAACCATTTTGTCCAATTTGTCCCATCCAGTTTATGTTTATAAAGTTTCAATCTTAGATCAGGAGATGCCTTCTACAATAAGCAAATAAGTAAAATAAGTACTATGATAAAGCATTTAACAAGGACTTTAAATTAAATGCTATGCTCCCACTATTTCCAAAACAAGTTGAGGACTCTCAAACTCAACATAGAAATGAGTGAGTAGGATCCTAATTTCACATGAGGTCTCCGCGACTCACGAGGGTGAGTTGAGATGCACAGAGAGTCCCATGCTTCCTTAGGTAGGCATGCCAGCCAATTGTGCCGCGCACAATTCCTCTTAGTTAAGACAGACTAGGCGCCCTGTGTCCAGCGAGGGCTGGATACAACACAGAACCCTATCCTCTCAACAGCTGCCTCTAGTGATTCATCATGTCAGTGACATATGAAAAACTAGTCAAGTCTGGTCCTAACCGTTATGCCCAGGGCCAACGAATTTCCTTGCGAAGGCATGCCCAGGTTAAAACTGGACTGGGAAAATCATTGTCACCACACACCTCCTAAAGATAAGTGAGTGTGTCCCACGAGGGTGGGAAACAGTTCACAACATCACCGATCGATAGTTTGATGAGGGCTACGCGTTAGAAGGCTATTGACTTGATATTTTAATGAGAGTTTTGCATGTTCGTTTTATTCTTTTCTAGCATGCATCTTTCCTATGGTTATGCAGCAAGGAAAAACATCACAGGCATGCTATGGACAAAATAATAAACCATCACAGGCATGCTATTTTGGTCGATATGGTCATAGCCCTTTTCATACACATAACTTGTCACGAGCCATGTGACATGTTATTGTGCATCCAAGGGTTGCGAGTCCCTGAAGCAAATCAGCCCATGCCAGAAGCCGAAAGCATGTGTCCTTCCTTCAATCGCAAGTCCATCACTACGCTTCCAAAGCTGGCGCCACTTCTGACTCCAATTGAAGAAGGCTCCTTGTTGTCTTTGATGAACCTTAACCTATCTCATGTAAACAATTCTACATCTATTCTAAGGAAAGATGAAATTTTACATCAAGAAAGGGGGAGAACCACACGCAGGTGGTAGAAAGATTTTACAAGCATTCATCACAGGTGGAAACATGCTTCTACATCACAACACAGGAAGGGCACTCGCTATGACCATATCAACCCAATCAAGTGGCGCATGTAAAATTTGAAAATCCGAAAAAATCAAATTTTAGCACCTTATGCGCCAATATCATCCAAGGCATTCTCTTAACCAATTCCATGCCAAAATTTAGATCAAGTTCCATGATGATTTCATAGACCCTATCGGCTGGCAGTTTTGTCAGATCAAGAGACCCGGCCAGTCCGAAGACACAATGCCTGTCCTACTTGACAAAACTTACGTGCGCCTTTGGTCTTAAATCAAGCATAAACACAATCCAAGTTTCGGCCATAGAGTTGAGAAGAGAAGATTGGATGAAAACGCTTTCTACGTGAAACGCGCATGGATAGAAGAAAAATTTTCAAAAATTTTTCACACAAGCAAACGTACACCTTGCGTTTCTCGCAAGTAGCTCTGATACCACTGTTAGGGAATGCCGGGTGTAATTTTAAAATTTTGCAGTCCTAGGACGCAGCGGAAGAAGTATTACATCCGAAACACATTCCTATCCCAAGGATCCTTGCGAGTGAGAGAACACAAGGATGTGTTAGGGTTAGTACCTTTATTGCTTGTTTAGATGTCGAAGCCATGTTGAAGGCGCCCAAGTGTTCGCCCTCTACAAGTATCCACGCGTCGACTCCTTGATCGTTGCTCCCTTCCACGCTCGGTGCTAGCCTCGGGAAGAGAATCAAACCTTCACTTCCACTTGCGCCACCTTCAAGAGAAGTTGCGCCAAAGAAGGGATAGGGAAGATGATGCCGCCAAGGACTTCCCTCTTCTTCTTTGCTTGCGCCACCTCCAAGGTGCGCCTATGGCCAAGGGACGATGAGGGCTTGTGACAAGAAGATGCCACCAAGCACAAAGAATCCTTGCGCCAAAGAAGAGAGGAAGAGGAAGAACTTGCGGCTCCAAGGAAGAAGTTTGCACCACCTTGTTGTCGCCCTTTGCTTTGCTCTCTCTCCCTTCTATGTGTGTTCACGCCTCCTTAAAGTCCAACCATGGAAGGGGCGGTAAGGGGTCCTATAAATAGGACAAGAGGCGGCAAGGCAATGGCTAAGATCATGCCAAGTGGGCGGCTAGGATAAAGGGGTCTTGAGGTAAGGAAAGTCTCCAAGACTTTACCATAAACCTCATTCAACCTATCCTAATTTGCCCAATGGCCATATCAGCCCAAGACATGCCTTAGATGCATGCATTCCATCCAAGGGAAGGGCAAGGCGCAACAAGCATGAAGAGTTTCGGCTAGGGTAAGAATTTTGAGAGAAACTAGGGTTTTAGGTAAGGTAAGTCTCCAAGACATTACCATATACCTTACCCTACTATCCATATGCGCCCAAGCTCTTTCCAAAAGAGCCATCAAGCCATATCAGCCCCAAGACTTACCTTAGAGGCAAGTATTCCTTCCAAGGAAGAAGGGCTAGGCGCCCTTTACTTCCATAATGAAGCAAAGGCGCCTCCCTCACCCCATTATGCCCCTAGGCGCCAATGGGGTGAGATTTCTCCCCATTATACCCTTTTAAGCTAATTCCTCTTCATGACAACTAATTATTGGGCCTCATTGGATAATGAGCTAGCCCAAACTTCATGGCATGGGTTGATTAAGCCATTGGATTTAATCCAATGCAACCCTAATCCAAATGTGACCAATCTAGGTCAATTTTGGGTCAACCTGCCAAAAATGAAGTTTGGCTCCAATAACTTTCTTCCAACTCATCAGGCCCATTGGCGCTGATGAAATCTTCCAAATAGATCCAAGTTATCCAATAACTTGATCCTAAGGCTTCTGATTAAAGCAACGTCAAGAGTCTATTGCGTGTGACCCCGTAGGATCCATATGACGATGGCAATGATGTAAACATCATAAGTAGTGAGGGGTATCTAGCAACACATCACTACTACCCATGTCATAGGACTTAAGTCATTATGGCAATAACTCCTAACCAGCAACGAGGATTCCCATTGCATTACAGATCCCTTTGCCTAAGATGATATCCTGCAGTTAGATTAGTCTCAAGTTTATTATCCAATGCATTGGTCATGACTCAACAAGTGTGGCCACACTTTCCTGTCATGCACCAATAATGTGGGGCGCCCCGAGGTGGATATCATGCTTCCTCGGAAGGAAGGGGCAAATCCTACTATTGGTCATCCATGTCTCTACGTGACTTATGACATACCCAATGACAGTCGTTTTGATCTCCCAATTACGGAGAGACGTAAGACTGTATTAAAGCATACCCTTCATCAAGTCTAGACATGAATACCTCAAGTCTAAGGATCAATGCAAACCTCTTGCATGTGAGATTGACTTGTTGACTAGACAAGTCAATCCTCACGGTGGATCACTCCAGTGCATCCAATGCACCTGTATGTCTGCGTTACTGTGCCCCACACCTAACCAGCCCATACACCAGTCTCACATGTACCGAAGCTGTCCCATATCTGCTAAGGTACCTTGTCTGGGGATAGCTTATGAGAATGGATCCAATCCAAACTCCTGGGACATTATCTATGCAACTCAATACATCAACGCAGGTAGAGAAGTCTGCATAATAACGACCATGCCTATATAAAGAGTAATAGTTCTATCAAAGTACATTCAAACAATGCCTGACCATGTTCATACATTGGTCTTTAGGGCATATACACCAACAATCACGAGTTGGGAGTTTATTGTGAATAAGCTTCCAACCAAAAATCTTAATGTTGGGAGGGGTAAACAACTTCCAAAGATGCTTCCAACCATTCCAGTAATCATTAATAGGATTTTTATCCAAAAGGAGCATTTTGTAGACAGATTTGGTAATAGGGAGACCATTGGAGCCGGGGGTCCAAATCCATTTGTTGGGGGGAAAAATGGTTCAATTTCAATTTCATAAAAAATATGATGCGACCGTTTTCAAATTCACCTTATGGATATAATGCTTTTATTTAAGTGGGTTGTGGGTTATGGCTTCCAATGAACGCAAGCATTCATTGTAATTTACCCCTAACTAGCTTAGGGCACCTTTGATTTAAAGATCTAAATATATAAAATCAAATAAAAATAGATATTCAGAAGAACAATATCATTCATTCATAACATCTACCATAAAAGGCTTACAATTTCAACACAATTTCATTTTCAGCGTCTCTTTCACTCTTCATTTTCATCGTCTCTTTCACTCTTCATTTTCTCATAAATATTCTTTCAATGAATATTTATCTGGAATCAGCTTCTAATAAATATTCTTCATATTTCATCCTTCATTTCTTCGATATTTCTTTCAATTTCTTTGATAAATCTTTCATCTTTCATTCTTCCATTTTTCATCTTTCATCTTTCTTCAATCAAATAAATATTTCTTCTGTGAATATTTATTTTATTTCAAGTGACATAAGTTACTGCAAGCGATATTATAATAATATTAAGGAACTACGCCTCGATGCCTAGTATCGACGTACGTACCTCCCAAACAATATTATTAACAATATGCCGTGACATCCTTTCGATAAATATTCCTTCTGTGAATATTTATCTAATTTCAATTTTTCATTCATTCGATAAATATTTCTATGAATATTTATCTAATTTCATCTTTCATACTTTCAACTTTCATTTCTTCGATAAATATTCTTTCTATGAATATTTATCTGATTTCATCTTTCAATAAATATTTTTTTTTATGAATATTTATTTGATTTCTCTTTCTTCAATAAATTTTCTTTCTGTAAATATTTATCTGATTTTATTTCTTCTTCTTCGATAAATATTTTTTCTGTGAATATTTATCTAATTTCATTTTTTTGATAAATAGTCTTTTTGTAAATATTTATCTAATTTTATTTTTTCGATAAATATTTTCTCTGTGAATATTTATTTGTTTTTATTTCTTTGATAAATATTCTTTTTGTGAATACTTATCTGATTTCATTTCATAATTTTTTCTTTCATCTTTCGATATCTCTTTCTTCATCTTTTGATAAATATTCTTTTTGTGAATATTACAGCATGTTGCTGGATTTGGAGCGATGAACAAATTGGATTCAATTGAAAAGTTGATCAGGACCTGAATTAGGTTTGGACTTGATGTTTTTCTTCTCACCGTATCTAATCCAATCCTGATCCGTTGAATTGGGCCCCATTAATCATATCTACCTGTCTCAATTTTCGTTTACACCAAACCAAATTTATATTAAGCCAGATTCCGTTCAGTCCAAGTTGGGCTAGATTTGGTTTGGTTCAAATTGGCTTAGAGTAGCAAATTAGAGGATCTTAATCAGATCTTAGATTAAGTCAACCCCATCTTATTCATCCGCACACCAAGTCAACCCAATCTCATTCATCATATCTATCTCTCCACTTGTGCTTTCATTCGGAGGTTCATAACCCTCGGGTCCCTTCGATTAAATGAAGTCCAATTTTGTTTTCGCTGCTTTCGTCTACAGCAATGAACGGAGACGAAAGGGCAACGAATGGTAGCAACAAGAAAACAGTGAGTTTCTGGTAGCAGCGACAAGCTTTCTCCAATCGTCCTTTTCAAAGCTGTAACCCTTCTCTTCTATTTCTCCTTTATTCTACCTTCTCTTCTAGCAAGCTTCTCTCCTGCTAAACCTCTTGGCTTTTATATTTCCTTGTAGCCTTTTCCTTCTCATTTATCATTCTTCCCCTTTTCGCCAACAGCCCCTTTTGGTTGAAGCTACAGGCTACAAGAGATTGAAGCTGCTATCTGGCTTCAATTTTGGCGCAAGGGATGGCAGTGAGGCAGAAAAATCAATCAAACGGATGCGTCTGACGGAACAAAGTCGAGAGCTACTGGTCGGCCTCATTATCTTCGGCAAGAGATCGGAAACGAAAGTGTCTTCAGCGGATGCGTTGGATGTTGCCGGCCTCTTCTGTGGATGCATCCGACGGTGTCTCCGGCAAAACCAGAGACGAAGGCGTTCGGCGGACGCGTCGGATGATCTCGCCGGCGCCGATGAAGGTAGAAAAGCTAGACGGCTTCGTCGGCAAGAGCAGAGTCAAAAGCTGGTGGTTGACCTCCCTTTCTTCATCTCTAATGCTTCGCCGAACAGCCGACGAAAGAGAATGAGGCAGAAACATGTCGCCTTCCGGCCAGCCGATTCTCCTCTTTCTACTTTTTCATTTTTTTCATTTTATTATCGCTTCCCACGCCTTCCGTTTTTGGACTGTCGTAACTCCTCAAAAACTTCTCCTCAAACTGCATCGACGATTTTTTTTTAATTAAAAATAAAAATAATTTATTTTAATTGCTTGCCAAACGATTGCTTCTCAAAATTCATGGTCAAAATTGTCTTCTTTGACCCAATATTCATGAATTTCATTCATAACAAGAAATATTTTCACTCAGATCAAAATCTCGATTTTGACCCAAATTTCATAATATAAATTGGAATTAATCATAATTTCAATTTCAACCTTCTATTAAATCACTCATCATAATTTTATTTTATTTCATTTTTTTCGCATTTCACAAATTGTGATGTCAAAAATATAATTTTGACTAAGAAATTGGATTGTCGATCCTTTCTATAAAAATTCAAGAAATTGGGATTAAATCCCAATTTAGTCAAAGTTCTATCGTTGATAAAAATTCTCCAACAAGCCAAGCAATTTATTTCTGCTTGTTCAAAAATTTCAATTTGACCCAATAATAATGGCAAGGTGATTTAATTTCGATCAACATTAATTTCGATAAATTTCATGTCTCGCCGCTGCATTCAAAAATAATTTTTTTTCTTTCTATTATTTTTTAACCTTCAACACCATTTATCCGGTTCCGACTTGGGATTCAATTTAATAGCAATGATCGAATTCAGAATTTCTTGGCTGCACCAGGTTTGGATATCAAAATTCCTCCAGGTTTGGTTGTAAATTAAACTATCCATCTATTGTTTAGGAGCATGGATATGATCAATAAATGTAGGCTTAAAGGCAAAAAGAATATCAGTACACAAAGGGTGCTCAAACAAGTGTGTGTCGCTGCCACCACCAATGCGGATAGCAAGGTAAGGTCTGAGAAGCTTAAGATCTTCCATAAGTGCCTTCCATCCTCTACTGCATCTCCTATAAGACTTAGGAGACCAGGGGTCAACTTTCCCATATTTGGCAAGGTAGAAGTTGACCCAAATGTTGTGTTTATTATTGAGAAGATCTAGAATACGTTGACAGCTAATGGCAGGGCGCATAAGAGAGAGACCCTTGATATGCAGGCCACCATGATTTTTAGGCAAGGTGAGAGTCTTCCAATTAATGAGATGAAGCCCACATTTACAATTATCTTTAGCCCAAATAAAATTCCTTATAGGAGCATTCAATTTGTTGAGAGAGTTCCTGCCGAGACCATTTGTGAGAATATTGTAGATAGGGATGGATGACAAACACTCTTGGCCAAAGTAACTCTCCCAACTTGGGAGAGCAGTCTACCTTGCCAAGTTTGCATTCGATTATGAATAAGGTCCAAGCTCTCCCTATAAGCTTGAGTAGAGTTGTGCTTGGGGTTGATTATGGAGCCAAAATACTTAAGAGGAAGTTACCTTGACTCAGGCCAAGAGACATAACAATGTTATGTCTAGTAGGACTGGAGCAGTGCCTAGGAAAGAGGATTCTAGATTTTGAAGGGCTAACTTGAAGTCCAGTAATGTCATAAAATTGATCCAGAATCCTCTTAACATTTAGGCAGGATTTTCTGTTAGCCCGGAAACAAAGGAGAATGTCATTAGCGTACATGAGATGGGAGATTTGGAATTTACCTTTAATTTTGAAAGGAGTGATCATGTTAGTTTGGCAAGCATGGGCAAGGAGCAGACTTAGAATGTTAGCAGTGATAACAAACAAGTAGGGAGAGAGAAGGTCTCCCTGTCTAATGCCACGATTACCTTTGAAAGAATGAGAGCTTTCACCATTGAGATGACAAGTGAAGGTGGGGGAGTGAACACAGACCTCCACCCAATCAATCAGCTTACGGGGGAAGCCAAGGAGGTGCATAGCAAAGGAAATAACTTCTCTCTTGATAGTATCAAAAGCTTTTTCAATGTCAATTTTAATGATAATCAGTGGATTCTTCGCTTTCGAGAAGTGAATGCTATGAGTGATTTCTTGAGCAATGAGGATATTGTCATGAATTTTCCTGTCTTTGATGAAAGCAGATTGTTCATGGCATATGAGCTCCAGAAGGTAAGGTTTGATTCTATTAGCTAAAACTTTGGAAAGAATCTTATAATTGACATTGCATAGAGCAATAGGTCTGAAGTCTTGAACGAACTTGGGCTGAGCACACTTAGGGATAAAGATTAGTTGAGTTTCAACCCACTTAGAGGGAATGCAGAGATTTTGTTGGAATTGGATAATCACATGCAAGAAATCATCTTTAATGAGGCTCCAGAATTGTTTATAAAACTCATTAGTAAAACCATCAGGTCCCGGGCTTTTTTCCTATTTTCATCTCAGCAATGACAGTAAAGATTTCATCATTCAAAAATTGCCTGATCAAGTGGTCACAAGTCTGGTTCGAAAGGTAAATTCTTTTATTGGATAAAATTTTAGTGCAATTCCAGGAGAGTTTAGGATGGACAACTTTCTCATCCCAAAGAGATATGTAAAAGACCCTTACAAGTTACAAGAACCACCACAAAGTTTCAAAATTAATTCTCCGGAGGAGAATTTTGCAGGGCATGGACTCAATTTGACGAACCCGAGCTATTTGACCCAGGATGACTCAAGTCGTGCCAATTTTTGACTATTGCTTACGTTCTAACCTGCATGACATTTTGGAACATTTTAATGTTTAAGCATGTTTAATTTCAGCATTATTTTATCTTATGTTCTAGAATAGGAATAGCCTAGGATTTATTTTCCTTTAAATCTGTTTTATTTTTCCTAGATGATGTAGTAGGATATTTTAGCCTAGGATATTTTCACACATGTAATGCACATACAAGGCACCCATGATCCCTCAACCGTCTAGTCAAGGCACTCAACACAACATGCAAATCTCCAACCGGCCTCAACCAGTCAACTCCAGTCAACATGCAGCACTTCAATTGGATTCCACAAGGTCAAAATTCAGTCAACATGTAACAGCACTTCAATTGGATTCCACAATATCAAAATTTAGTCAACATCATTTTAATCGGATGTCACAAAGCCAAATCAAATCAGCATGATTCGGCTGCAAACTCATCCCTTCACTGTAGCCAATTGATGACACCAAAATATGTAGTATATTTTGCATCATTTTAGATACCTTTTCAAGCTAAATTGAGGATCTTTTACTTGTTTCCATGCTAAACCCATCAAATATTGCAAAGTCTACTTCTGTTTTGGTTTTTCATGTTGTTCAGGCAAAAAGACGCTATTTTAGGCGTTTTCAAGCAAAATCAATACATAGAAGAGTTCTCATCATCAAGAAGAAGGCACCCAAGAAATTTTACGCAAATCGAGGCAAAGAACCAAAAATACGGCAAGGCCGTAAAGGATTTTACGGTACTGTATTTTGCACGGCTACCGTATTATCGAGATTGCGGCCATATTTTGGTGATTTTCCAAACATAAGGTTTTCGCGAAAATACGGTACCGTCGTAAGAATTTACACGGCCGTATTATGGGGCGCTTTCGGGACAGAAACCTTAGCCGATTTTACGGCACTGCCGTAAACCAGTTTACGGGCCGTATTTTCCAGATGTCCTCAGAACAGAAAGTTGCCCTGAAATTACGGCACTACCGTAAACATTTACACCAGCTGTATTTTCCAGACGAATTCGACCAGAGAGTTCAGCAGTGTATGTTTTAGATTTCAGAATAGAATGATCGATGGATGTTACGGCAGTGTCGTAAGATATTACACAGCCATATTTCAGTTTTTGAATGCGACTCCCAGGTCAATTTCAACGCCCGATTTTTGCGGAGATGATTGCGGATGATCCAGAAGTTTATATTTGATGCCGTAAGAAGCAAAAGGGGAGCTTTTCACGAGAGGATTACAAAGAGACAAAAGGCCCCAATTTTAATTGACCGTGGAGGGAGAAATCGCGATCCACGCTGCCGTGGAGGGTTTCGCCGCCGCGCTCGATTCAGACGACCTCCGGCCGCGATTTTTCTACCGAAGCATTGCCTGGTGAAGGAGACAATGTACCGGAAGTTTCAGATCGAAAAGAGACAAATTGGAGGAGAAATCAAGGGAAGAAGGATCGCCACCACTGTTCACGCCTTCTTTTGTAAAATATGGCTATGAAATACTTCACAGCCGTGCCGTATTTTCTAAAAACTCTTCCTTTTGTTGATTTCCGATTTTCTAAAATTATGGAATATTGTATTTCCTTCGCCATGCTAGCTTAAACTACTCTTGGGACATGGGGGAGTAGTTCACTTGACTTTTAATGATTAGATAACTTCTTTTTCAATATTTCGTTGAGTTTGATTTTAGCATGATGATTTTGCTCATGTGATAATTGTGCTTAGACTCTCTTTAAGTTCATATTATTAATTATGTTCTTAGAATTTTCGCTTGAGACTGAAATGTAATTGCTTGAGAATTTGGAACCCTAGAATTGCATGTTAGGATCCCTTCCTTAGGTTAGATCCATCTTGATCTTTTCTAGTAAAATAATTGTCATGATTATAACATGAATCCATAGATCGAGTCTATTTGTCAAACGTGGAGATCTTGTGCGAAAGCAAAGATCGGAACGTTGGAGGTCCTTGAGCAAAACTAGTTGCGAGACTCGGATGCACGAAAGTGATCCTTGAGACTCCACTAGAGATTCTAGAGCTCGGATGCACGAAAGTGATCCTTGAATTCATCCTTTGATAATATCTTCTTCATGATGAAATTGAATCAACGAAATCCTTATTCATGTCTAGTCATAAAAGTTTAAGTGAACGAAACCCTAGTCCCAGCTTTTCTCTCTGATAATCCCGCTTTTAGTTACCGATTGCTATTCTCACGATCTCGTTTTGCCTAGTTAGTAAGAAATCAACTATTTAGTATTCGACAACGTAGGTCCCTGTGGATTCGATACTTTTTTATTACTTCGTATACCCGTGCACTTGCAATTTAACAAGTTTTTGGTGCCGTTACCAAGGATTAGTCCAAGGTACATGCGTGCCAGATTTGTTGTGTTCCCTTTCGGGCTTATCACCAATCAAAGGAAGCAAGCAGCCAGCTCCAATGTCACCATGCATGCGCCTACAAATCTCAGCAAATCTCAACCAGCTCTTCACAAATCTTAGCAAATCAGAAGGAACAGCATGTGCATCCAGCTCCAACATCACCATGCATGCGCCTGCAAAAATCCAACTGATTATCTCCGCCAAGCTTTCTTGTTTCACAAGGAAAATCTCCTCCAGCCAAGACATCAGCCCAAGAGTCGGTTTCATCCCCACCATTCAATTCGAAAGAAGGAAATAGAGCCATAGATTAGCCTTGAGAACAATGTATCCGTTGAGGGTGAAAAGGGTTTAAAGCCTTGTAATTTTACACTTGCACTTAGTTGAATCCTTTATGAAAAAAATCTCAAAGTGTTGTTTGCGTGTGCTCGTGCCGAGAGTGAGTTTGTCTTCATTTCCTACTGAGTTCCTCACCTTCTCTTCCTCCACTCTTCAGTGATCTGCGCTTGTGAGTTGAGAGACTGGAAGCTGGGCGTGAGGATCCCTGAAGATTGAAGGCTGTTGTCCATCACTTGAAGCACTCGGCTAAGGGATACAAGACCTAATCAAGACCCCTATTAAGGACATTGTTATAGTTTCAGAGGGCTTGTAGGCACTGTATTCAGCCCCCTCTCTTGCTCACTTGGTTTGTAATTGGCCTCTTAATTACCCATTATTTTCTAACCTCACCGCCATGATTCGGGAGCAGTAGAGAAAGGGGTTTTGGCCCCCCGTCCCTAAAGGGGGCCTTTGGTAACTTCTAACCGAGTAGATTAATCACTCTAGAATTGCATGCTAGGAATTTTCACCATTCTATTCTAAAATCTATTGCGCATGCTTAGACATTTCTGCTAAACTAGTTACTGCTTATTGCTTCTTCAACCTAATTGCGCTTGCTTACTAGTAGAATACGTAGAGCTACTTACCTTAGGAGGATCTTGGTAGTCTCGTACTACTTCACAAAGTGTGCTTGACTTGCTTTGATGATGTGGCAATGTGGATGACTTTTGCGGTTAAGGGAGCAAGGTGGTTTGTATAAGTACACATGTCATGCAAACCTATTCTACTTGCAACCTAATATATATTCTAGGAAATTAAACTTTGCTGAAAATAAAATAAATAAAACCTAGGCTACCTAGCTACATGCAAAATAATAATTCAAATGTAGTCAAAATGTAAAGTATGCATACATAGTCAAAATATGTTGGTCTAAAATTTTATCTTGACCCTTAATTAAACAGAACATAAAAACATAGATCATGAACAATAAAACTTGTAAATAACATTTAAAAGAAAGTTAGAAAGATAAAACCCGGAGGCGCGTTGTGGCTTGTCCTTAGGTGAAAATCCGGGCTCTCGTGCAAGTTAAATCCAGATTGAACACCCAGGATACAACTAGGTATTCCTCTCCTGCAGGCACAACCGTGGAGAAGTTGATCAGACTTCCTTTCAGCAACGAGCAGCAAAAGCAAAATTCCAAGAAGAGATTAAAGAAAATATAGAAGAACAAAGAAGAGGATGAGGAAAAAATCAATAGATAATGGAAATTACTTTCCATCCCCTCGGCTCAAAATAATAAAGCCCTTCATCGGCTTTTCCAAATGTTAGCAAGTTAATGCTAACATTAACATCTAATAACGTTAGCAATAAATGCTAATGTTAAAGAGAATTTTTTTTTTAATTTTTTCCTAACAATCCCCCACAAAATTAAAAAAAAATCTGAATATAATCAAACTTAACAAAGATGATTAAATGAATTTAAATTGCTGCTTATGCTTATATCACGCAGTTAGTAAAGTGCACTTAAAGACATAACCTTTACTTAGTGAAAATGTTTCCATCTGAATGAAAGATAGTGAACTAATCTTGAACTACTTACCTTTGACCCAGACGTCAACAAATTCACACACAATACAAGGTTTGTCTGATTGCGGGTTGCGCATTTTTGGCCGTGCGCGTGTATCTTCATAAGAGCTTCTAAGAATTGTCTATGTCCTCAGCCGCAGCCGTATACAGACTCTCATATAGGAAGTTCCCTGCAAGGGATGAATGTAGAGACTCATCTCATGGTAATTAACCACTTCGGGAAATTTTCCTTACTTCTACAATAAGAAGTACAAAAATGTATCCTCAGGAATGGGAGTGTAGAGTATCAACTCTATCACATATATATTTTTATACACCATAGTGTTTTATAATTTTTATTTTTCAAAGTGCTTCCCGGCCAATCAATCAGCTTGTTATTACCACATTGAACCTCCTTCAAATGATCTCCTATCACAGAGGTTGGGTTCCCACCGCTGAGAGGCCTATTTTCAGACTAAACCCATTCCTATCGATACTTCTAAGATCATAATCTTGGGCAAGCTTTGGTCATACCAATAGCTTTGTTGTGCTCAATCTTTATAAAAGAAATAGCTACAACTCTTTATGAGTCAAGCCATTATATAGACTTATGTCTAATTTTTAATATGGCTACTCTTTTTTTTTTCATAAGTCTATTGCTGCTTTAGAATTTTTATAATTCATATTTATTATTGAATCCTTTACTCTTTGTTCAAATTTCTTTTTCTTGAATTTATAAAGAGAGAAAGGAATTATATTAAGCAGCAATAAAACCTAAAAATTAATTAGGCTTTTAGTTGCTCTTATCATAGAGTGAAACCAATTCTAAGAATTTTTTTCTAACTTAAATAATTTTTCAAAGCCATTTTAATTTTGAGGAAATTATTTTTTATTAATATAATTTTCCTCCATGAGAATTATTTTAATTATAATCCTCATTAATATATTTAATTCCTTCATGAACTTAGTTTTCATGATGTTCATTTTGACAAATATGGAGATTATTTCCATTAAGCATATTATGATAATTATTTATATTATGAATATCATGTTAATAACAAAGGGATTAGTTGCTCGTATAAGCAATCATGCAAATTGCAATTTTAAATTGCAGATTAATGATGTTCTGGAGCATTTGAGTACTCATGGCATCTTGGCCATGAAAGGAAAAAGGATCCCTACGACAGATTTGGAAGAAGATGAGTGGAAGATCTCCCTTCTAGAAACAAATTCCCGAGTCCCTTCTCGCATCTCTTTTTGGAAAGTAGGGCCTGACTCGGTCCTTGCCACATTTCACAATTACTCTTTGAAATCTAAGGAAGAACACTTGGATGACCGTGATGTAGTTTTAATGATGACGGACGGTTCTGACTCAGAAGAGTCCTTTGTCAACCCATGGGGTAAGGAGGAACCTGTTCCTTTGACCGAACATCCTGGTTATCAAGATCTACTTGATTCAGGATGGTATGACGAAAGCAATTTTGTGTTCCTTGCTGTTGTCTATGATGACAACTCTGTTGAGTTAACTCAACACCCTTCTTATATGGATTTGATTGCCAATTCTCTTCTTGAACCACAAGATTTTGTAGTTACTGAATATCGTGTTGCTATGGCGGATGACGAGGGGAGTAGTGCAGTCATCCCTACTTCTCGAACTATGACACACCCTAGATTTGGCCCCGTTTCGACTCCTGATACATCTTTAAAGACCAGAGTCACTGAACTTTTCCTCGAGGCGGGGACATTCCAATCTGGTCTAAAATTTTAGCTAGACCTTTAATTAAACAGAACATAAAAACATAGATCATGAATAATAAAACTTGTAAATAACATTTAAAAGAAAGTTAGAAACATAAAACCCGGAGGCGCGTTGCGGCTTGTCCTTAAGTAAAAATCCAGGCTCTCGTGCGAGTTACATCCGAATTGAACACCCAGGATACAACCAGATATTCCTCTCCTGTAGGTACGACCATGGAGAAATTGATCAGACACCCTTTCAACAATGAGCAGCAAAAGCAAAATTCCAAGAAGACATTAAAGAAAATATAGAAGAACAAAGAAGAGGATGAGGAAAAAATCAATAGAGAATGGAAATTACTTTCCATCCCCTCGGCTCAAAATAATAAAGCCCTTCATCGGCTTTTCCAAATGTTAGCAAGTTAATGCTAACATTAACATCTAATAACGTTAGCAATAAATGCTAACATTAAAGAGTATTTTTTTTTTAATTTTTTCCTAACAAAATATTCTACGAGTCAACATGTAAGTAAAAGTCAAAATTGACATGTTTTGTTTATCCTAGATTTGGGGGCTCCTCTTTAATGGATTTAACTTGTGCTCCTACATTAGCTTTCCCGGGTGGTGTAGAATTATCCTCTGGAGAATTAATTTCGAAGTTATATTAGGTAGCCCTATGTGTAAAATCATCTCGTGTAGAGTGTCTTGATGGAAACTTCTCTACTACATCAGTGTTATAGGCAACTACTGAGATGATGAAACCAAGTTCATGGTGCTTGATGAAAAGACCATATAATGATTAATGAAGATGATAAACATGGTTTGGAATATGTGGATGTTGAAATCCCAGTGGCTACTCCATAACACAATTTCTTCTAAATTGCCATGAAAAAAGACATTCAAAACATCTAATTGACGAATAAACCAATTTGAACTTACGGCTATGGAGAATAGTATTCGAATAGTTGTTATTTTTATCACAGAATAAAGGTATCATGAAAATCAATACCTTGTTGTTGGCCATAGCCTTTTATAATAAGACGAGCTTTGTGTTCTTCAATAGTCTCATCTACTTTGTATTTTATACAAAAAACCCATTTGCAACCAATACCATTCATAGATTATTGTCTCTAAATAAGAGTCCTTGTATTATTGCAAAGATGGGCATCAAATTTAGTGGCATAGCTTCCCTCTAAATAGAATCTCTAGAAGCTTGAGAGAAACATGTTAAGTTTCATTTGTGATAGTGATGTCAATAGTGCCTTTGGTAGACTATGCTTTGTAGTTTGAATAGGAAGAATATTATTATGTCACTAAGAGAATGAGTACATCGAGGTGGTGTATCCGTGCCACAGGAAGAGAGAACATCATTTGATGATGGAGACTCTGAGTTGATAGCACATATTTCTTCTAATAGTTCTTGTGCAGGTCCAAGTGCTTCTTTTGATGATCTATGTATTTGTGTATGTGTCTCTCCTAAAAATTCTAGTACATGTGTTTGTGTTTATTTTGAAGATTCTTTTGGAGAAGTATTGACAATCATTTCTGTAGTAGGATTTGTTGTTCTCATTTGCTAGTGCTGCTCCTAGAAGTCCATGATAAATTATGAGTTAGGGCATAGTTGATTTTTTTTATCAGAAATGTCATTAGTCTTCTTTGCTACAAAAGGAAATGAAGACTCAGCAAAAGTAATATGCTGGGAAATATATATCTACCCGATCGGTGTATGTAAGCAACAATAACCATGATGCAAATTATTATAACTAAGGAAAACACATAATAGAGAACGAGGTTGAAATTTGTGGTTGGTGTATGGACGTAGCCAAGAGTAAAAAGCACAACCAAAAACATGAAGAAACCCTTAATTGGGAGGACGATTGTACAACATTTCTAACAAACTTTTGTTACAAAGTACTAGTATTGGAAGTTGGTTGATCAGATAGACAGCGGTGGATATTGCACCATTCCAATATTTGGTGGGAACATATCCATGTTCTAGGAGCGCAAATGCAGTTTCAATCATATGTCTATATTTCTATTCAGCGGATCCATTTTGTTTGTGTATGGGGATATGACACTCGATGAGTAATACCATTGGAGTTAGATACTGATGTAGGTCTTGAAATTCACCTCCCCAATCAAAATGAAGTGATAGTATTTTTCTTAAAAAAAAATATTCAACATGTTTTTGAAAGTAACAAAAATTATCAAGAAGATTTAATTTGCGACGTATATGAAAGAGCCAAGGGAATTTATTATAATGATCAACAAATGAAACATAATATGGATATTCTTGATTTGATAAAATAGTTGCAAGGCCTCAAATGTTTGAATGTATTATTTCTAAAAGAAATGAAGAAACATGCGTAGATGAAGAAAAAAGGAAGATTATGACTCTTTGCTTCCATATGTGCATGACATTGTGATGTCACAGATTTTGAAGCAACTGAAAGATCAAACTTATTTATAATTTGTTGAACAATGTGAAAGGATGGATGACCAAGATGAGAATGCCATGATAATGTACTTGTGTGTTTTTCAAGATAGACGGTGGGAGATGGTAGTTAAATGTGATAGAGATTATATTTGATTCCTTCTTTAGAAGAGTAGTTATTTGTGATTCAATCGTTCATAAAACATTCATGTGGGTGAAATTCAAATTAAATATTATTATCAATAAAAAATTGATGAACAGAAAAAAGATTTTTGATAATAGTGGGAACATAACATATTTCATGAAAAAATAACGAGAAGGTGAAGGTAAATATGTGTTTCCAAGATTAATAATTTACAAATATATTCCATTGCGAATATTGATGGTGTCGGATCCATGATGAGTGATAGCTATCCGCAAGTGCACGGATTTATCGAAGTAATAAAAAGTTATCGATCCCATGACGATCAGGCGGTCAAGTACCGATTACATGTTTGATCCATATCTAGATGATTCAATATGTGATTTTTGTTTTGAAAACTTCTAGTGCAAGAAAACAGAAAGGTGGTTTTAGGGTTTTGGCTGAAAATCAATTTGGATAAAATTAGGACTCGGGGTTTCACCACATTGACAATTATGAATTTAGTAAAAATAAATCTTTAACAGATTATTATAGTTTTGAAAGAGATTTTTCCTAGGGTACAGATTACCTCCTCCCGAAGCGTAATCCGGTATCTATTTACATTAATTCCCTACTCTTGTGACAATTAACATAAATAGACCCATTAAGTTCTGTGAAAAACCATGGTAATCCTTCAAGCGAATCCGAACTACTCCCGTGATCGGATTCACAGGTTTGAAAAGAATAGATCCGACATTGCGATTCACCTCCCGGTCCTTCTCGCAATGACTAAGACGTAAAATTACTTGATCAGGGTAATTTACGGAATAAGCACAATTCTAATCAAATCAAATCTATAAAAATTCATGTAAAAGATTTAGAACAATGTATTTAATCCATAAATCGTCAACGGGCTATTCCCCAAATCCCAAAAATAAAGTTTATGCGTTCGTGTTCATAACAAATAGCATGTTTATTGATGAAAATCGCATGAAAACTCAATAAAAATACAAGAAATCGCTAGACAAGATACTAGAAAGGCTTCCCTTCAATCTAGAGACGAAGATCAACCCTCTAATTCCTCTCTTGCGCAGCTTTCCTGTTCGTTTTCTGCCCTGGAATTGAATCTCGCCGTCGCCGCCGCCTCCTCTCGTTTTCATGCATAGAAGCCCTCGAAACCCTTCCAAAATCTTTCCTTTGATAGTCTAATTAGTATAGAACCGGTCTAGGAAGGTTTTTGGAGAGTTTGGTTCAATTTTGGTTCACTTTGGAGTTGAATCGAGTGAGAAACACGAATGGGCAGAAACTTTTACAGTCGGTGATGAGTTTACGACTTCGGCCGTAATTATTTCGGTGTATAATGCTTTTGGTCACAGAAACTTTTATGGCCCGTGATGGAATTACGGCCTTGCCCGTGAAAGTTTCTGTTCATTCGTCCTCCGTTCATTGTCGCTTTTACGGACGAATCAGCAATTACGGCCAAGGCCGTAAATGTATCGTTCTTCATCGTTTTCGCCCCAAATTGGACGTGTGAGCTCGTGATCTCCTCGGGAATCATGCTTTGGCTTCAAAACCCTCAAAATCTATCATTTTTAGGCCATTTTACCTACATTTTCACAAAAATTAAGAAAAGTGAAGATTCTGTGCAAAGTAAGATAAAAACACTAAAAGTAGCACAAAATCATGCAAATAAGCCCAAAATATGATCTAAAATATAGGCAAAAACATGGTGTAAAAAATCACTTATCAAATAATCCTAGACTTTGAATTTTGCTTGTCCTCAAGCAATACCTTGATATGTATAAAGAATGTAAAGATAAGGATTTTTCAATTGTTTTTGCCCCTATTAATATCCTCAGTTTACAAATTAAGCAATCAATATTTCAAACTCAAGTAATTCAAGAAAAATCATAATAGAAATAAATTCCCAAGAGGTTACAATCCAAGAAAGATAAAATTCACAATTCATGTCATAATATCCATTCAACACACACTAAGCATCAAATACTTTCATCTTAATAAATCCATTTCACTTAACAGATAAAATTTCTACTTCAAGAATTTTAGTGATGTTAAAGATAAGAGATTTTTAAAGCAATTTGGTCTTTAAACTGTTATATGCTATTTACTGTTAGCATCATAACATGTTTAAAGTATACTACAAAGTAATATAATTTAACTCATAGTCTCAATCATGAAAGTCAGCGAAGTTGTCCACATGGCCTAATGCTTTCTCTTTTTCTCCATTTTCATCCTCTCTTTTTTTTTATTATTAGACTTCAACTCATGTCTTAAGTACCACTGTCAAATTTAACAGTGCCAAGTAGAGGAGTTTTTTCCCTTTTTTTTTCTTTTTCTTTTTCTGGAGAAAGCCGGTCAGTGGCATGGTACTTAAATCGTTGTTGATACTTGATCGCAACAGATTTAAAGTATACCAACTCGTGATATAATATAACTCATGACTTTAGATTTCTCAACTAGAGGAGTTGGAGGAAATCTCAATTTAAAAAGATAAATCACCAAATTTCTATTCATAAAAATTTCCATCAAGCAAAAAATAGATAAATTAAACTTCAAGTATGAAGATACTATGCACATGTCATTTGAACATATAACAATTCACATATGTATTTTATCAATACCAGAATTGAATTTACTCAACAATTTAAGTCTACATGAAATTTCAAAAATTCCCTAAGTTATCATATCAATCACTCAAAATGTTTCCTAAGTCCAAAATCAAGGGTAAAACAAATTTGATCATCCTTAACAATCATAAACATTCAAAAGACATATTTATAAAGCTCTGAAGAATAAGCATATCATGAAGGACACCCTAGACTTAAATTGTTGCACATACATAAAGATTAACTCAAGTCATGATGAATTTCAGAAAAAATTTTCAAGAGTTCCTTTTAAAATATATTATGATTCCCTATGCAATTATATCAAAATATGAGAACATGACCTAGAAAAATCTAGAAACTGTATCACATTAATGATAATCAATTTTTACAATGTATACAAGTTTCAAACATCAAATACCGTTATGTTTCACTGTCAAATAAGCATTTACCATTTCAAAAACTCTATTCATCTCAATATCAAAACCAGTATCAAAATCTTATAAAAATTTTTCCAAATCATCATCACAGCATCACAAATCATCACAGAATATTACAGGTACATGATAGGCATCTAATATATACAATACCATCACGTTTAACCATGTACCACATCTAAAATCTTAATACTAACTCAAAATATCCAATATCAAGTACAAATCCAGAAATACATCATAGAGTACTAAAATACAATGCACGCAGATGAATAAAACACAAAAAAACCATATGTGCGTTGAAATCAACATCAAACAACTATCAGCTTCTGCTCAAAAGGGAAGATGCATATGAGATATCACGAGAAAGTGAGAGGCATCATACTCAATGTATAAAAATATATAAAATAATGACAATACTCACAAAGAATATCAATCGATCTTGGTGTAGTAGCTTGGATACCATGGAGGAAAGGGTCTTCCAATTATTTTCTAACGGTCCTATATGCTCCAGTTCTCATCGTTCTTTTTAGAGCCATGATTTTGTAAAATACACAAATTTTTAAAATTTTCACTTGAAAACTCAAATGAACAGTAGCAGCAGGAAGGAACTCGTCCATGAGTCAAAAGAAATCTTTGTAAATCAACGAAAACTAGTTTCAAAATTGAAACAAAAGCATGACAATCTGATAGAGAATCAAAAGCACTAAAGCAGAGCAAAGATTTGTCAAAAGTCATGAAGAAATCAGGCTAGAGTTGAGCGTCGACGGTAAAGTTGTGCTCCCGTGGTCATCCGGCAATTTCCAAGAAATTTCGGCTGAAATCTCGTCGGAGGATCAACAGAAAGGGTCGCCGGCGATGAAGGAAGGTCGGGAACAGAGGTCTGTCGCTTGAGGTGGAAGGAATCAACGAGAAATCGGGTTTTTATGGTCCATGAGCCGTTCATGGCTACGGCCGTAAAAGTTTTTGTGACTTAAATCCATCTGCAAAAATTAAATTTACGGCCGTGAGTGACTCATGGCCACGCCCGTGAATATCTCGTCAAATACCTTTTCTTCATGTAAAAATTTTCCAAAAATCCCTGCACATAAAATAACTTATTAAAAGATTTTCTATCAATAAAAATTCATCAATAGATGCTGTAAAAATTTATTAAAATTTAAAGAAAATTAAAAACTAAAACTAAGAGTGGTAAAAGTCAAAAATTTGGGTTGCCTCCCAAAAAGCGCTTGTTTAAGGTCATTAGCTTGACCAAAGCCTCATGTCATGGTAGAGTTGGTGAATCTGTGCCAAAGTAGAGAGCATATAATCTTCTACTTTTTCTTGGTCTCAAGAGTGTGTCCACCAAATATATCCAGTTAAGCAGGTGGATCCATGTTGCAGTGGCAAGTGCATGCATACAAAAACAAAAATAAAAGTTAAAATCATGCAAAGAATAATCAATAATTTTTCTGTATTTATCCAAGAGTAAAATCATGCATTCTTCCTTTAGATTTATATCAGCAACTGGAAGAAGATTAGAATTAAAATCAAAGAACTCATACCCTAGATTGATCAAGAAGTCTTCAAATTTTATTTTTGGTTTTTCATTTATCACAATGCCAATGAAATCAAGAATCTCATGCGCTATCTTCTCTTGGGTACCTGTAGCTAAATTTGCATCAAATAATATTTCAATCACTTCATCATCATTATCCTTAAAATTATCATCTTCATCATTAATCATGCAAATTTCTAATGGATTTTCCTAGAGAATAAGAATTGATGGTACAATATGCATAAGATCCTCTTCCTCATAATTTTCCTCAATTTCTTTCTCTTCAATGGGGCATTTCATCTTAACATTGTCAATTTCATCCCCATCTATATCATTAGTTCTTTCTTGAGGATCTTTAAATTCATCATCCTTCTTCTCACAAAACTCAAAAAATTCATATATCTCTTCAAACATATCCCAAGTATTTATGTTGCAAGACACTTTATTATGTGAGAGGGGACTAGATGACTGGTAAAGTGCTGAGGAAGGTAAATCATAATCATCCAAATCATCAAAATTTGCAGTAGGTAAATCACAATCATCAAAATTTTTAAAATCATCAAAATTTGAAGAATCATTAAAATTTGTAGAAGGTAAATCACAATCAGGAGTCATGACTAATGATTGATCTAACTCTACAAAATTCTTAGATTCATCATGGATTTCTTCCTTTATGTCATTTTTATCAGTGTCATCAATCATACTATGAATATCTTCACTTTCCAAATCAAACTCAAGTATACAACTTTGTTGTGCTATCTGTGTTTCTAGCATTTTAGTATTAGCACATATAGATTCTACTTGAGAAGTAAGCTGAGCAATCATCTCACTAAGATCTTCAAGTTCCTTACTCTGATTTATTATAATTTTTTCAAGCATGGATTCTAGCATAGATTCTTTAGATTCCTCAAAGTGTGGTTCTGAAATATTATTTGAGAAATCCTCATCAAAAGAAGTTTGCTGATTTTTCCATCTAGAATTATACTGATCATCTTGGTACCGTGATAAATTAGAACTGGCAGGATTTCCAAATTGACACTCAGAAGGATAATGATAATAGCTTCCACAAATATCACAAGTAACATAAGATTTCATTCTTAAATATTTAGTGTGTTGAGAAAAAGAATTTACCCTTGCTGCAGGTGATTGAAATGCAACTGGTGGCACATATTCTCTAGTCTTTACAGGTGGCACATATCCCTGATTTGACCATTGACATTGGTTAAACATTATTCTTTTCAATTTATGCAATCAATTCAAAAATATATAATGTAGAACAGGAAATAAAAATATGTAGACAAGTGATTTTTCAGTTCTCCTGCACATACAACGTGTTAATCCAAAAAGAGAAAAAAAAAAAAAAAACTACCTATATAAAAAAAATATGAAAAAAAAAAAAAAAAAAAAAATGAAAACAAAAACAAATAAAATAAAAACAAAAATAAAAGTAAAAATAAACAAGTAATAAAAAAAATATCTAGTCTATAAATCTCACGATTAAATCAATATTGACTGGCCTGATCCCCGGCAACAGCGTCAAAAACTTGATAGCTATCCGCAAGTGCACGGATTTATCGAAGTAATAAAAAGTTATCGATCCCACGAGGATCAGGCGGTCAAGTACTGATTACACGTTTGATCCATATCTAGACGATTCAATATGTGATTTTTCTTTTGAAAACATCTAGTGCAAGAAAACAGAAAGGTGGTTTTAGGGTTTTGGCTGAAAATCAATTTGGATAAAATTAGGACTCGGGGTTTCACCACATTGACAATTATGAATTTAGTAAAAATAAATCTTTAATAGATTATTATAGTTTTGAAAGGAATTTTTCCTAGGGTAGAGATTACCTCCTCCCGAAGCGTAATCCGGTATCTATTTACATTAATTCTCTACTCTCGTGACAATTAATATAAATAGACCCATTAAATTCTGTGAAAAACCATGGTAATCCTTCAAGCGAATCTGAACTACTCCCGAAATCGGATTCACAGGTTTGAAAAGAATAGATCCGACGTTGCGATTCACCTTCCGGTCCTTCTCGCAACGTCTAAGACGTAAAATTACTTAATCAGGGTAATTTACGGAATAAGCACAATTCTAATCAAATCAAATCTATAAAAATTCATGTAAAAGATTTAGAACAATGTATTTAATCCATAAATCGTCAACGGGCTATTCCCCAAATCCCAAAAATAAAGTTTACATGTTCATGTTCATAACATATAGCATGTTTATTGATGAAAATCGCATGGAAACTCAATAAAAATACAAGAAATCACTAGACAAGATACTAGAAAGGCTTCCCTTCAATCTGGAGACGAAGATCAACCCTCTAATTCCTCTCTTGCGCGGCTTTCCTATTCGTTTTCTGCCCTGGAATTGAATCTCGCCATCGCCGCCACCTCCTCTCGTTTTCGTGCATAGAAGCCCCCGAAACCCTTCCAAAATCTTTCCTTTTATAGTCTAATCAATATAGAACCGGTCTAGGAAGGTTTTTGGAGAGTTTGGTTTAATTTTGGTTCAGTTTGGAGTTGAATCGAGTGAGAAACACGAAGGGGCGAAAACTTTTACGGTCGGTGATGAGTTTACGGCTTCGGCCGTAATTATTTCGGTGTATAATGCTTTTGGTCACAGAAACTTTTACGGCCCGTGATGGAATTACGGCCTTGCCCGTGAAAGTTTCTGTTCATTCGTCCTCCGTTCGTTGTCGCTTTTATGACCGAATCAGCAATTATGGCCAAGGCCGTAAATATATCGTTCTTCACCGTTTTCGCCCCAAATTGGACGTGTGAGCTCGTGATCTCCTCGGGAATCATGCTTTGGCTTCAAAACCCTCAAAATCCATCATTTTTAGGCCATTTTACCTACATTTTCACAAAAACCAAGAAAAGTGAAGATTCTGTGCAAAGTAAGATAAAAACACTAAAAGTAGCACAAAATCATGCAAATAAGCCCAAAATATGATCTAAAACATAGGCAAAAACATGGTGTAAAAATCACTTATCAATGAGTAGCGTAGAGTCTAAGTACTAGTAGGTGGAAGAATATGAATTATCACAATTAAATAAGGGTGGTGGTGGATATCATTGTATTGTAAACTCTTAGATTTTAATTGTGAGAGACACGCCCTCATGAATTATGATGTGAGTAACCATCAATAAAAAATGTACTAAATTTTTTTATAATATTTGATAGGCATAGTGTCTAATATATTAAAGCATATTTGACATTTTTCTTGATTGCGACCTTGTCCGCATCAAGGTCGACATTTTCCAAACAATACACTACTAGGTTTGAGGTTACAACAAAAGGATGAACCGCAGCGTCCATGTTGAAGGTGTTTTGTTTCCACTTTGAAATCAACTTATTTTCCTTGAACAAATGCAGACATTCAACAGGTAAAATTGAAATATGCTAGCTATAATTTTGCTGTAATTTTAATTCCAAATCGGTAAATGAAAAAGGTAGATTTTGTGATGGGGACATAAAAGATAGACCCAGAAGATCTACCACGGCTCAACGAAAGCCGGCCCGCTACCATCTGGATATTTGAACTTATTATTATTTTTTTCTTTTAAATAGATATTATTGTTAGGGCATTATGTTTTTTTAGCATGTAATTTTATAATTCTTGGTAAGATTCAGTTTCTAAATTTAGTAAGGGTAATTTCTATTTAAGCATTGTAATCCCTATAGGATCAATCAATTTTTGGCTGAATAAAATTTCTTTTTCACTATCGGCACTATAGTGTCTCGCACCGTGAGGGTGTTGGCTGTAAGGGCTAAGGTTTTCTTTCTCCTAATTTTCCAACTTTCCTGTGAATCTCCACACCATCGCCACCGCCAAAATACCGCATCAATTGGTCATCATCTCCTTCTACTTCCCCGACCAAATTTAACCGTCGCCTCGAACCCCTGCTGCAAATCGTAAACTCCACCATCCGTCCGCCGCTCCCATCTTCATATCCCTCGCCATCAACATCCGCTTGCCAAATCAGACCCCTCCTTCCACGCACACGTCCGCCGTTATCCAACTTCCACCATCGTCACCCTTCCCAATTTCATCCGTCGACTCTCAAAGTCCCAAATCCTCCTTCTCCAGGCGACGATCCTATCAACCCTGCCGCTCAGGCTTGCTCAGGCTTCACAGGTGTCCTGAGCAATCCGGCACGGAACTTCCTCCCGCCGGGCTCCCGTTCTCTGACGACCTAGCCACCACCCTTATTCAACAGCAACGCGGACCATCCGTTCGTCCGCCGCGTGCCACTAAACTCCCTTTTCCCCGTACGCCTGCCAAATACCGACAAGCCCTAAATCCCTCCCCACGCATCGTTCAACCGCTGCCACCAAAATCGTTCGCCGCCTTCACCGTCGTCTCCAACGACGCGAGCACTTCCTCGTCCCCTCGCCGCTTCCGCCTTTGCCTACCCCGCCATCACCACGTTCGCCCCGATTCCGACCTCTCATACCCACGAATGCCTGCCGGACATCTCTTGGTCCAGGACCCTCTCTCGCCTGTAAGCTTCGTCGCCACTCCTGGCATCATCGTGACTCCCTTCCTCGCTCACCAATCAGCGACATTGATCTCTGATCCCTCGCGTCCACGATTCCCCGCCCATCAGTCGTTCCACATCCCTGCCATCCAGAAATCCGGCGCCACTTCCCTTCTGTCGGCCGCTTCCACGTGCAGATATTCTTGCCGACGAATCCCTCGGCTACCTAGGAGAACGGTGGCTGCATCACTCTGTCGCTGCCCCTGCAAAGTCACGACTCCGAGTCTACGTCTGTAACCTGAGATTTAATTCCTCTAGTTGGCATCGCTTCAAACATCGTCACTAGCAGTCGGATAAACACCGCTGACGCCAATATCCTCAAACGAATCCAACGCCATCAGTTCTGTTCTTCGGCAAACAGAGTAGTTCTTCCTTTGCCCGACGCTGGACTGTTGGCGCCTGCAATCTGTGAACGGCTTCTGTGCTACCTCCAACCAAATCAAACGCCTTCAACGTCTATCGAATATAAGAGGTATAATTCCTTAAATTTTACTTGCATCCTAATTTAGGCAACTCTACTTATTAATATTGATCGTATCTGCCCTAGATTTCACTGCATGCATACTTGGTAGAGTTTCCACTTAAAACTGAGAGCATACCTATTTTGGTTAATTGAGAGTTTATCTATTTAGTGTGTGCTTTGTGATTTTACTATTATTGCTTCATGAGATTTTTATATCACCTCCTATATTTCCACCCTATATCATTTTGCCTACGAATGTGAAAGAAGCGAAAGTGAAGAAAGGGGAATTTGGGTTATCACAGATTTGACTACAATTGGTTTTCATGTCAATGCATAATCTCGTAACCAAGTAGAAATTGGGTCAGATTGATGATTTTGACCATGATTTGATAGCCTGAAAATGAATTCAGCTACGATCATATTTGGTCAAAAGCAGTGATTTTGACCATGAATTGGTAAAATAATGGCACGGTGGATTCTGGAGTAAAAGAAAGGGGCGAGGTGCTGTTACACAGGAGTTAAAAAGTTAATTCTGCGGTTAAAAGGAGTTATGGGAAGACTGCATTAAAAAAAAGGAAAAAAAAAGATAGCAAGAAGCGGGAGGGGGGAGGGGGACCCATGGGAAGATTCTTCAGAAAAACAAAGAAAAAAAAGGGCGAGGGAGGCCGAACTCTTCATGTGAACATGGCAACGGAGAAGCCCTGCTATTTTTTGGAACGTTCAGGCAAGTTTCATCCTGAATCTGCTAATCGAAGGTAATTTCTGTGTTTTTTTTCCACTCTCCTTTCTTGCTCTTCATGTTCAAAATCATTCGGAGAAAAAAAAACTTCGGTAGACAACTCCGTAAAACAAACATGCTTACGGCGAAAAACACTGCAGTTAAAAATAATATTGACAGAATGACTACTCTGGTAAAATAAATATGGTGAAGAAAATTTCGGCCGCCATACCCCCAGGTAAAATAATATCGACAGAATGACAACTCCGGTCGCCATACCCCCTTGTCCTCCGGCTATATCTTTGCCCAGGTTATTCACCCAGTCCGCCTCTCCACCATGTCTCAATTCTGCCTCTCTCCACCACGTCTCAGCGAGGAAAAGACGAAAGTAAAAGGGGGAGTACCTTCTTCCTACGATGCTCCTCTCTCACTTCTTTGACTGGCCTTCAACGCGATGGCGAATCATTCTCACCAGTGATGTCTTCATCTTATCTTCTTTGATTGCAAAAGAACAAGCAAAAGGGGGAGCGATGCTTCTGGCATCATCCCTTCACATCTTCCATCTGCCGACTTTTATTACGCAGCCTTACTCTGCTCCTGTGGATACTTCTGAGTTCATCTCAATGAACACGACATCCAGCCATCTGATTAAATTGAAACTTCGGTCGCACCTTCTCCTCTGACGTGCAAATCGATGACCAGAATGATTCGGTCATCCAACAGCCGGATCGCCAGAATAAAAGATTTTTCGGCCATCCATGCTTCGAACAAATATCTTTATTCGGGGTTTATCCGGCGTCAAACCATCCCCAACCGACTCTGGACTTCGAGAATCTGTCTATCTTGCCAAAGAGAAGGATTACCGCACCAATCTCAGTAGTTGAACGACGGTCGACACCCGGGTAACCTCGCTCGTCGTTGACGCGGGTGAAGAAGAAAAGAAAACAAAGAAATATATAACAATATTTCTTTTAGCAGTCTAGAAAATCCAGAGTTCTTAGTGGAAGTCAAAATTAAAATCCAATTACTGCAATCTCTTTATTCTCTCGCAAGTAGATATGACAATTCGGATCAGCGGATCATAAACGGATCATGTCAGCTATAACCCATGACCTGATTAAACTATCCCGAATACAATCCGTTAATTAATTGGGTCAAAGTGTGTAACACGAACACGACCTGAATATAATCAGGTCAACCCGACACGACCCAAATAACAGTATATTAAATGGGTCATTTAATAACCCGAGTACCACGACCTGAATAACCAACTCATATAACAAAATCAAAAATAACATAAATAAAAAAAGCGATACTAATTATGAGGTAGGGATTTTAATAATTTAATAATTTTCTCAATCCTAAACCTAAATCGGAGCATTGCTGGCGTTCCATTTTGTCGATTGAGTCAGGCGGCGCTAAGTGTAGGAGGCTGGAGGCGGCGTCGAGTGGAGCGGAGTCGAGCAAATGGAGGCGGTGTTGAGTGGAGGCAGCGTCGAGTGGAGCGGCGTCGAGCAGATGAAGGCGGCGTTGAGGGGAGGAGGAGACGTCAAGTGTAGGCGGCTCAAGTTGAGTCGGCGTTGAGTTGAGTGGCATCGAGTGCAGGAGCCAAGATGCGTCGAAGGAATGAACTCGACGAAACCCAGAGATGGCCGGCGATGGGAACGACGAGAGAGCTGGCCGGCGACGGGAATGAATGGGAGAACATGTGGAGCGATGGAGCCGTGAAGGCGTCGGGAGGAAGAGCTGAGGTGACGGGAACAGAAGAGGAGAACTTTAGGGATTTAGATTTTAGGGTTAAAAGGGGAATTAGGGATTTGGATTTTAAGGTTAGTAATGGTTAGTTGGGCTATTTGGGTTGAAAAAAAGTTTGGGTGTGTATGTGATGAGTTGGACTTAGAGCTGGGTGGGCTATATATAATTTATAATTTAATCAGATTACGCAGGTCAACTTGTTTATAACCCGACATGACTCAATTATTTTCGGGTCATAAACGGGTTGACCTGTTTATGACCCAAACGGGTCAAATCAACGACTGAAAATGATCTGAGCATATCTAGGTCAATCGGATGACGTTTGATACGATTAGGGAGTTGATCTCTACTAAATTGAACCTGATATTTCCGAATATGATATCAAATTTTTGATCAAAGCCCTGGATTAAAAGATCTATGAATGAAGTCAACGACCATGAGAAAATCATATATTTGATGGCTAAAGATGATTTTCATCAACATGAGTCAAATGGACAGTCATTGATATAATCTGGGTATTTACCCCTATAAAATTAAGTCCAATTTTCCCAAATACAGTCTTGGATTTAAATTATAACATATATTTCATCTGGTTGAATATGAGCTAATTAACTTAACCTATTTTGGTCAAACCCATCATATCACGATATAATATTGTTTGGGAGACACGTACGTCGATGCTTGTCATTGGGGCGTAGCTCCTCAATATGATATTGTGTATGTGGTGCTCTAAGATAAAATAATTATTTCTCATGACAAATCAAATTTAAGTGCTCATAAGCCACTAAGGCCGAGCAGAAATCAAGTTCAAATGCTCACCAAGGGCCAAACCAATTCCAAATATCCAAAAGCCATCACGGTTGGATATTTTCCAAAACAAAATATCCAATAAGCCGCTGGGGCTGGAAATTTTCTAAATCCAAATATCCAATAAGCCATTGAGGTCGGATATTTCCTAAATCCAAATACCCAACAAGTCATTGAGGCCGGGTAACTTTCAAATCAAAATATCCAACAAGCCATTGAGGCCGGGTATTTTCTAAATTAAAATATCCAATAAGCCGTTGAGGTCGGGTATTTTTTAGATTAAAATATCCAATAAGCCGTCAAGGCCAGATGATTCACAAAATTAAATACCCAATAAGCCGTTGAGGCCGGGTATTTTCCAAATTAAAATACCCAATAAGCCGTTAAGGCCGGGTATTTTTCAAATTAAAATATCCAATAAGCCGCTAAGGCTAGATGTTCTCCAAAATTAAAATATCCATTAAGCCACAAGACTGGATATTTCTCAACTTAAAATACCCAATAAGCCATTGAGGCCGAGTATTTTCTAAATTAAAATATCCAATAAGCCGTTGAGGCCAGGTATTTTTTAGATTAAAATATCCAATAAGCCGCAAGGCCGGATATTTCTCAAATTAAAATACCATTAAGCTGTTGAGGCTGGGTATTTTCTAAATTAAAATACCCAATAAGTCGTTGAGGCCGGGTATTTTCTAAATTAAAATATCCAATAAGCCATTGAGGCCGGGTATTTTTTAGATTAAAATATCCAATAAGCCATCAAGGCTGGATGATTCACAAAGTTAAATACCCAATAAGTCATTGAGGCCGGGTATTTTCTATATTAAAATACCCAATAAGCCACTAAGGCTCGATATTTTCCAAAATCATATATCCGATAAGTTGTTGTAAAGCTGGATATCTCACTCATATAGTTGCCAAATCAGTGAAAGTTATTTTTCTTTCGTTAACTTTTATTGTATTCATCATGTATTTTTCATAATGATTATGAATGGTATTTTCAGTCTTCTATTTATTTATCATGTAACGTAGATCTCTCAATCAAAGGTTCCCTGATTTCTGGGGTAATTAACAATGAGTGCTTGCGCTCATTGGAAGCTAGAACTCATTAAACAAAAAAGCCTTATTAATTTAAGGTGGATTTGAAAAGGTCAATCATATTAATAACATGACCAAAAATGACCCTATAACATGGACTAAGCGGGATTCTTCTCCTCTCTTCCCCTCTTTATCTTCTTCTCCACTCATCCCTTTCTCTCTTCCACTGACCACCCCTACTCCCATCACCCGCCACCCAAAGCACTTCTCCTCTCAAGCTGCACCGCTGAGTGGTCCACCCTGTGCATGCAATGAATGATTATATTGAAATTATATGATTTTTTTCCTCCCCTTCTATTTCTCCTTTGAACTTCTCTACCTGTCTATTTTTCCTTCTCTCAAAGAAAACAGTCTTAATACTATGTAACCCTAATGTGTAAAGTGACTCATTTCCTCTTCTTGTTACAAATCCTATTTTCTCCAACTTATATCATAGGAGCATTTGTTGTCCTACCACCCACCACCATCACCCACTATTTGCCTCCTCCCATCTTTGCATTCAACTACCCTATCCTTCAGACAATGTGAATCTAATCTACTCTTCATCTCACAATGACTAAAGCCTCTATCAACATCATCGCTGATGTCCAGTCACTACACTAAAGTCCTCACGACAATACCTGTGTTCATTAATTGTCTGGAGCTATTACCTCTCTTAGTTGTTTTGCCCAAGGCTGCTATCTTCTCCCATCTGTTGCCACTCTTGGTTGTTTTGCTTGAGGCTACTATCTTCACACATTCATCAAGATGGTGTTTTTGAATGACATTGATTCATTTAATTTGTTGGCTGAGCTGAAGAAGAAGAGTTGCAAGCTCAAAAGCCTTGTGCAATTGCCTTGTGAAAGTAGTAATAACACAAGATCAAAATTACTTAGTAGTTGCATCACTACCCCTTCCTTCAAGCTGAACATCTGAGATTGAATTTGAAGCCCATTCCTTCCTCTTGGCTCTAATTTATCAGCATGGACACAATTGCTAATTTAGGTGAGATCAAGCCCACCCCTAAAATGGGCACTATAGTAAAGCTGAATGGCGCCAATCATGTCCTATGGGCACAATCAATGAAAATCTTTATGGGATCAATCCAAAAAGCCCATCATCTAACAATAACACCTCCATCACCAAAAGATCCTTAATTTGAGTCTTGGCAATGCTTAGACCTAGTTGTTCTCATTATACATATCAATAGCACAGCGCTTAATGTTGCCTCCATGAATATGTTTCAATTCTTCGCCAAAGCTACATAGGATGTTATTACTGTTGCTTATGTACCTTAGTAAAATATCTATCACATCTGTAAGTTATATGAAGACATCAACTCCTTTAAACAATAAATCGGACCCTACAATAATACTACACTCTTCTAGAAGAAATATCAGATGAATGTCTACAATATCAACATTTAACACCCGATATGTCAGTTCTAATTCAATAATGACATGATTTTAGAGTGGCTAAATTTTTATCTAGTTTAAATAATCAATATGTGGCTTCACATGTATGCTCATAATTATTGGTTCATCTCACCATACCTAATGTTCAAAATGCATTCTCTAGACTTCTACAGGTGTCAATGTCATCCCCTAATGACATCTAGAGTGGAGTGAGCTCCCTCTATTGTCATTGTGGTTTCACTAATCACTCCTTTGAACGATGCAAGCAGAAGTTCTGGAGGTCCTCTATGATTGATTCATCATCTTTTGCATCAAAATGTACTATGACTATACCTACTTCCCACTATGAAAATTTCATATAATTCACTACTACTACTACTGCTACAATGACAATAGCCACCTCCACTATATTTGGTACTAGTGTAGCCTCCCTAGCTTCCTTTTGGTCATTCTTGAATTATGGATTCGAGGGCATTATCTAATATGACAAGTAATCATATCTCATTATATATCAACCATACTTATCCCGGTGTTTCCATAGCAAATGGATCACTGATCCCTATTGCTAGCATTGATTTTGTTGCTCTTACACTGTCTATAACTTTGACTGATATGCTCAACATTACAAAATTTTCAGTCAATTTACCTTCCATTTATGTAGTTACTCACACTTTCTATAGTGTTGTAACCTTCTTCTCTACACATTGCATGCTTTAGGACCTAGGGACAAAAGCAATCTAAAAGCATCACCACCTCCTTCAACACCACCCCATACCAATGGCACTAATGTCTTGGCCACCCTCTCATGATATAGTTAAGAAGTTTTTGACTTCTCATCCCAACCCAACTTCACATGTGAAGCCTGTCAACGGAGTAAACATCATCATCATTCCTTTCGATTGAGTGAACATAATCAAAGTTCAAGACCTTTTCTTTTAGTTCATTCGGATTTCGGATGTTTTGGGGGGGGGGGGGGTATCTAGCAGAGAGAGTCACCAATACTTTATTATATTCATTAATGACTACTCTAGAATGTGTTGGATTTTTTTGTTAAAAGCTTAGAGCTTTTTGATGTATACTAAAATTTTATGTTGAAATACAAAAGAAGTTTAGCTCCAACTTGAAAGTTTTATGCAATAATAATTTTAATGAATACAATAGTTCCTAATTTTATTTATTCTATATGTATCATGGTATTATTCATCAAACAACATACATGTATACATCCTTGCGAAATGGCATAACTGAAAAAAAATCACTAAATTCTTGATGTTGCTCGTACACTACTGTTTCCTAAGTCGGTACCCAATATACTCTAAGGTGATGTCGTCTTCACTACTACATATCTTATTAATCATAGCCACCTATCAAATCTTCATAGTCAATCCCCCTTCTCACTCTTGTTCTTATCACATGCTACTTTTCCACTCACACCGCGTCTTTGGTGCATATGTTAGTTCATGTGTTAGGACCTAGGGATGATAAACTAAGTCTTTGCACGATTCGATGTGTATTCCTTGGATACTTACAAACCCAAAAGGATATGGGTGCTTTGACTTGATTTATCATTATTATTTTGTTAGTGCCAATGTTACTTTTCAATATTCCATTCCCTATTTCTCTAAATGTTTCAACAAGGTCCTAATGCACATCATACCACCTATTGATAAGCCACCACTTCCATCCTTGATCCCACTTGAAAACACTCCAATGAACTCACATAACCCCTCCTCCTTACCATTATAGGTGTACAACTAGTGCCCACATGTCCCACCTTTGATCGCATAGCCACTATTGCTTGGTTCTCCTCTACCTTTAGATGACTCACCTATTGCACTTTGCAAATGTAAGTGTAGCATTGCATCGTAACCTATTGTGGGGTCATTTTTGGTTAAATTTTAATGTAAATTGAAATGTTGAAAAAGTAGTGCGGCCGTTTCAAATTCACCTTATAAATTATAAGGTTTTTTATTTTAGTAGGTCCTAGCTTCCAATGAACGCAAGCATTCATTGTTAATTACCTCTAAGGAGCTTATGACACCTTTGATTAAAAGGTCTATAACATATAACAGAGTAAAGGCAAATTGTTGAAAGAATAATGTCATTCATAATTTCGTGTCATGACACGGTTTACAATTTGATTGCAAGAGTATACCCTCAAGACTTATGTTCATTTGTCATAAATCATGGAGAAAAATCTGAGTTGTGTTGTAACAATGTTGAGGAACTATGCCCTGATACGAAGTATCGATGTACGCACCTCCCAAACAACGTTATTAATAATACGCGTTAGGTGTTTTATCGTCCATGCCTTCAACACCTATCTTTAATTTTGTTTGATATCATTGTCTATCATCTCTATATTGTGCTTTTACTATGTGTATTTCTTCTATCATTATTCCCTTTAACACTGATGAAGTAATGTTAGTACTAGAATGACATGCACCATGGATGAAAACATGACTACTTTCTAATAAGGCCAAACTTGGACCTTGGTTTCTCTTGCAAAGGGAGTGTTTAACTCACCCCATATCAATGAGTATATACCATTAAATAAAACCTCAATGGCTCAGTTGACATGTACAAGGCAAGACTTGTTGCAAAAGGGTTTACTCAAATATATAGTGTCAATTTCCTTGATACTTTTTCACTTGTTGCCCGACTAAACTTTGTTCAAGCTATCCTATCACTTGTTGTCAATTTGCAATGACAATTACATCAATTAAATGTCAAGAATGTCTTTCTCTACAGGGATCTTTTTTTGAAGAAGTCTATATAGAGCAACCTTCAGGGTGTGTTGCTTAGGAGGGGTTAGTATGTCAGTTATATAAAGCCATCTATAGTCATAAACAAAGTCCTCAGGCATGGTTTTTTAAATTCTCAAAGGTAATGGCAAATAATGGTTTTTAACAAAGCAAAGCCAATTTCATCTCACAGATAGTGGAATTGTTATACTAGCAATATATGTGGATGATATATTGCTTACGAGTAGTGACATAAGAAGCATGGCTGATGCAAAACACTATATGCATTCTTATTTCACTCTTAAAGACCTTAGGAAATCCAAGTATTTCTTAGGAATTGAGTTTGCCTATAAGGAAGAGCATATTTACTTGTCACAGTAAAAATATGCACTAGATTTACTAAAAGAAATAGGGTGATAGATTGTAAACTGATGGCGACACCCTTGATCTTGAATTATAAATGCAATAATAATGCAAATTCTCCCTATGTTAATGCTATGATATATAGACACTTGGTGGGAAAATTAAATTACCTTATTGTAAAAGAACTAGATATATATCATGCCATGAGAATTGTTGCTAATTCATGCAAAATCTAAAGCAATGTCATTTGGATGCTACTATTTAGATATTATAATATATGAAGGGGCTCCAAGAAAGGGCTTATTGTATAAGAATAATAAGCATATCAGAGTTGCATATGCTGATGTTGACTATGTAAGTCATATTAATTTTAGCAAGTCTACGTCTAAGTTTTGCACCTATTTGGTAAGTAACTTGGTTATATAGAAGAGCAAGAAATAGAATATGAACACTAGATCAAGTTATAAGGAAGAAGACAGAATAATGACACAAGCTAAGTGTGAGATGTTATGACTTAGAGAATTTATAAAGGAGTTAGGACTTGAAAAACTTAAATGGACATATATTGTGATAACTAAGTTGTAATATTCATTACAAATAATCTAGGTTTATATACTAGAACTAAGCACATTTAAGTTTATTGTCATTTTATCAAAGAGGCTATGATAAACAAGCTAATTTGCACATTGTATATAAATTTAGAGGATCAATTTATCAATATCTCCACAAAAAGTTTGGATTAGACTAAATTTTGCAATCTATGTACCGAGCTAAGCCTAATTGATATTTATTCTCCAGTTTAAAAGGGAGTTTTGAAAAGGATTAGTGATAATGAGTTTTACCCATTACCCCATCATAATACTATGTAACCCTAACGTGTAACGTGACACTTTACCCATTACCCATTCCTCTTGTTATTTTTCAAAGAAAGCTCTGATTGATCCCAAATTTTTATTGTAGCCTTGTCTCATCACTAGAAATCACTCCATGGCTTTAGAATCTTCAAATAACCTCTAGAAATGAGTGATTTTACCTGAAATTGTATAAAGACAAAGAAAAATAAAGATTCCGAACAAAGCAAATAAATAAGCTTGAATATTATATAAAAGCACCAGAATATGTCTTATTTTAAGATAAAATGATATCAGAAAATACTATCAAAATGCAAGGCATCAAATATTCTCAGACTTAAATCTTTGCTTGTCTTCAAGCAATAAAATAATATGAAACACATAATAGGTATGAAAGAAGTTATTCAAGTTGAAAGCATATAACCAAGTCAGATATTTCTATGAGCTAACCATGATCCAATTTGAGAAATCAGATGATGAGTCTATTAACAACAATTGAATCAAGCAGGTCCCACAATCTTTAAATGATAATGCATTCAGCTATGAATTGACAAAGAATCCAATCTAGCATACATACTACATTCACCAATTCAATTCATCCAAAATCAAATGTTGGAGCCAGACACAAATGTGTTATTGTAAGACAAACTTTTTCACCTCTCACAAGACAAGCTACCAAAACTGTTGGTAACTTTTTATAATATTCCCAGATGTAAATCTTTGTTTGTCCTCAAGTAATAAACTGAGATGAAACGCATGACAAGTGTGAAAGAAGTTATACTAGCTAAAAACATGCATCCAAGTCAGAAAATATCTATAAGCAATCCATGATCTAGATATGAGAAATCAAATAATGAGATATTGATCAAAAAGTTCAGCAGATAGATCCCACAATCTCTAAAAGTCAAGGCATTCAGCTAGGGCATACAATAACTCAATTTAGCACACATACTACTTATGCAAATCCAATTTATCCAAAATCAACTTGTTGGATCAGACACAAATGTATTATTAAAGAACAAGCATGATCACCTCTCATTGTATTCAAGTATTGACACCAGGTTTCAAAATAGAAGGTGATATTAGACTTCAACTCATGTCTTAGGTACCACTGCAAATTTTTCACAATGCCAAGTAGAGGAGTCTTCAAAATAGAATATGATATTAGACTTCAACTCATGTCTTAGGTACCACTGCCAATTTTACATAGTCTCAAGTAGAGGAGTCTTTATTTTTCTTTTTTTTTATTTTTTTTTCTTTCTTTTTAATATCATGGTTTACAGATCACATTTATGATCATTTCCCAATAAGTAGCATGGATTAATAGAATGAATAAGTAAATATGTATCTCAATATGAAATCATATGTAAACAACTAGCTTGTCATCCTTAAACATTCACAGAAATGTGTAACCCACTAATCAACAGTTTCAAGCATTCCAATCAAAAGAGTTCAGAATCATAGAACAAATGGATATGATCATATAATATATTCTAATTGGATGGCGCATTCAACATATCATAACTACTTCCTACTATGCATGGATTCAATCTCAAAGTTTACACATGGCTATCATAGGATCACAGTATTATCATAGATATCGTGGTGTATCATGAAATCAACAATTCATCACAGAAAGATCATCAAAACATTGCAATATCATTCATGCAAAATACTTGAAGCAGACTCAATGTATAATATAGAAGTATTACATAATCACACTATCATAATCCAGACAAGAATATCCAAAAAATATCATCACAAAAATATATCACAATAGCATGACAAATATATAAAATATCTCAATAGCATTATAAAACCAATTCGCAGAAGTGTCATCAGAAAATGTCGCATCCACACATAAAAATATACCACAGCATCACAACATGAATAAAATATCACCGAAATATCATGAAACCACCACAGTATCAGTACATTAGAGTATCAATAGCAAAATAGAACATCATAGCAGTAAATAATACCTAAAAAAAAGGTATTGCAACAGAGATTACCAAATCATTAGCAGAATAGCGTATCTATATCATCAAAGTTTCAACACATCCACACGTCCCAGAAGCATCATATTTCAAATATGATGAAGTTATCAGCAGAGTAATCCTCACATCAAAGTGTCACAGTATCACCACAGTATCATCTTCACAAAATCAGAGTCAAATAGAGCATAGCTATCATCACAACATAGCCAAAATGTCATAGTCATATATCACAGGCATAGCAAAAGTCAGAGTCAGTCAGAATATAATTTGAAATGAATAGTTAGAAGATTGAGTTTTAGAAGGAACAAGCATTAGAATCATTCCCTCCCCACATAAAAATTTGCATAGTCCTCTATGCAATTAATCAAGGCAGTCAGCTAGGGGCATACAATAACTCAATTTAGCACACATACTACTTATGCAAATCTAATTTATACAAAATCAACTTGTTGGGTCAGACACAAATATATTATTAAAGAACAAGCATGATCACCTCTCATTGTATTCAAGTATTGACACCAGCTTTCAAAATAGAAGGTGATATTAGACTTCAACTCATGTCTTAGGTACCACTACCAATTTTTCGCACTGCCAAGTAGAGGAGTCTTCAAAACAGAATATGATATTAGACTTCAACTTATGTCTTAGGTACCACTACCAATTTTACACAGTGCCAAGTAAAGGAGTCTTTATTTTTCTTTTTTTTATATTTTTTTTTCTTTCTTTTTTTTTAATATCATGCTCTACAGATCACACTTATTATCATTTCCCAACAAGTAGCATGGATTAATAGAATGAATAAGTAAATATGTATCTCAATATGAAATCATATGTAAACAACTAGCTTGTTATCCTTGAACATTCACAAAAATGTGTAACCCACTAATTAACAGTTTCAATCATTCCAATCAAAAGATTTCAGAATCATAGAACAAATGGATATGATCATAGAATATACTCTAATTGGATGGTGCATTCAACATATCATAACCACTTCCTACTATGCATGGATTCAATCTCAAAGTTTACACATGGCTATCATAGGATCGCGACATTATCATAGATATCGTGGTGTATCATGGAATCAACAATTCATCACAGAAAGATCATCAAAATATTGTAATATCATTCATGCAAAATACTTGAATCAGACTCAATGTATAATAAAAGAAGCATTACATAATCACACTATCATAATTCAGATAAGAATATCAAAAAAATATCATCACAACAACATATCACAATAGCATGACAAATATATAAAATATCTCAATAGTATTATAAAACCAATTTGCAAAAGTGTCATCAGAAAATGTCGCATCCACACATAAAAATATACCACAGCATCACAACATGAATAAAATATCACCGAAATATCATGAAACCACCACAGTATCAGTACATTAGAGTATCAATAGCAAAATAGAACATCATAGCAGTAAATAATAGCCTAAAAAAAGGTATTGCAATAGAGATTACCAAATCATTAGCAGAATAGCGTATCTATATCATCAAAGTTTCAGCACATCCACACGTCCCAGAATCATCAGCAAATATGATGAAGTCATCAGCAAAGTAATCCTCACATCAAATTGTCATAGTATCACCACAGCATCATCATCACAAAATCAGAGTCAAATAGAGCATAGCTATCATCACAACATAGCCAAAATGTCATAGTCATATATCACAGGCATAGCAAAAGTCAGAGTCAGTCAGAATATAATTCGAAATGAATAGTTAGAAGACTGAGTTTTAGAAGGAACAAGCATTAGAATCATTCCCTCCCCACATAAAAATTTGCATAGTCCACTATGCAATCCATGTGTCGTGAGAGAGTGGGGGGAATAAGAGAAAGTAATACTCACTTCTTCCTCTTAAGCTTAAAGTCCTCATCATCAGAGTTCATTTTAGTACCTTCCTTCTGGGGGTTGTCTTCATCATCATCACCATCTCCTCAAATCTCATCATCTCTTCATGAAGTTCACTTTTGTACCTTTATTCTTCATTTAAAAGTCCTATCATGGCTGTGGCATCGGTCACGGACAAGATCATCAATATTCTAACACAAAACAAAATAAACTATCAAACTTCATAATCAAAAGACTAAATAAATAAAACACACAATGCAAAAGTAAATAAAGTAGAAAAGACTTGGGTTGCCTCCCAAGAAGCGCTTGTTTAAGGTCATTAGCTCGACCGTAGTGTTATTCATAGATCAGAATGTATATGTAAGCAACAAGGAATTCATACCTTAAAGCATCAGAAAACGATTTCAAGTCTATTTTTCCTTCATTAGTTACCTTGGTTGCTTCCCTATGCAAATTTTCAAATTGTACCTTCTTTAGGATGACCGGTTCAGTTGAATCAAGGAGTATAGCAAAAGATTGAGCCTCTTTATTGTCTTTCACCTTCTCTTTAGCTACAAAACAGATATCTATAGGATCCACAAGAAATTCACCAATCACATCTTGGTTAACAACATTCTCAATAACATCAACATTATGATAAGACCCTACAAAATAAGGTATATCCTTAAGTGGTTTCTCATGTTCTATCTCCTCTTTCGATTGTTCAGGTTGAAATGTCTCAGGAGATCTAATCTAAGTGTCATGTGCAGGCATCCTAGGTTCCTCAAGTTGTTTCCCATTGCAAGTTATATTTGTATTACAACATTCACTTGGGTTTATCTCAGGTTGAGATGAGAGTTTACTAGAGGCTCTTATAGAGGTGCTAGCTTGATTAGCCAATTGGGTTTCCAACATCTTATTGTGTGCCTCGAGAGCATCTAGTCTAGATGTTAGTTGCCGAATGCCTTCACTAACACTCTCAATTTTCTTGGTTTGTGTAGCCAAAGTCTCTAGTTGTGACTCTAAGTTAGACTTCTGAGGTGACACAAATTGCCTTGGTTGAAATTCAGGAGGTTGCATATAGCTAGGTTGGAAAACTGGGTTGGGATTGTTCTTATAGAAAAAATTTTGATTGCCCCACCAACTTGGATTGTATGTATTGGAATATGGGTCTAACTGTGGTTTAGGGTTGAGATTCCAAAAGGTATTAGCTTGCTCTCCAAAAGATTCAGGTTGTGAGATTCCTAATTGACATTCAGTAAAGTTGTGTCCTTAAATTTCACAAAATTCACGATAAGCATTAGTGGTTTTAACAAATTGACAATAAAGGAATCTAACTTTCGTGACAAATAGTATACCTGTGTATCTAACAAGCTCAATTTGTGTAAATCATATTTACTTGGAGTTGCAGCTCTATATGTGTTAACTCTCTCACCTGACCATTGACTGTGATTGAGGGTCATATCCTCTGGCAGGTTCATGGCATCATCCACAGTCATATTCATCAAAGCCCCACCACCGGCTGCATCAACAATAATCCTCGTGTTATAATTGAAACTATTATAAAAAGTGTGAACAATTACCCATTTTTGAAGTCCATGATGTGGGCATATTCTTCGAAGTTCTTTAAATCTGTCCCATGCTTCATAGAGTAATTCCCCATCTTTCTGTATAAAACTTGTAATCTCAATCCTCAATTGAATTGTCTTACTATGACGGAAGTATTTGGACAAGAAAGCTTATGAAAGCTCTTCCCATGTTCTGATTGAAGTAGATGGTATAGTGTGCAACCACGCTCTATCCTGATCCTTGAGAGAGAAAGGAAATAATCTTAGCTTAATTGCATTAGTAGAAACACTATTAATCTTAAAAGTATCATAATATTCCAAAAATATAGCCAAATGCATGTAAGGGTCTTCTAGTGGAGAGCCTCCAAATTGGTGTTGTTGAACCATTAACAGTAGTTCAGGCTTGATCTCAAAATTGTTGGCTTTCACATTCGGGCAAACAATGCCCGATTGTAAGTGATGTATAGATGGTGTAGCATAATCTCTCAAAGTCCTGTTGTTCATATTTCCAGCAGCCAAAGGTACTCGAGCATTCTCCAGATTCAAAGATAAAGGCTTCAAGATCTAGGTCATACAGATCACCTGTTCTTAAGCTCCTTTGCAAAAAAAAATATTGATCAGACACAATGATAAAGCTTAAGAAAGGAAATAGCTAAAATAAAAAATAAAAATAAAAACCAAGAAAAATAATGCTTAGTCTACTAAATTTCATAAATTTGTTAATATTGACCGAAGCTCCCCGGCAACGGCGCCAAAAACTTAGATACGCACCGCAAGCGCACGGTGTTATCGAAGTAATATAAAGGATTGTCAATCCCACAGGGAGCTAAGTCAAGTACCAACTATTCTAATATTTAGAAGCTAAGCAATCCAATTTTTTGTGTTTTTGGAATAAAGTAAACTAACTCAACTATAAATAAAATAGGAAAAACAATGATAAAATATGAAGGGTGTCTAATTGATAGATATCAGGGCTACGAAATTCACCACATTGACTGATCTATCTGAACTGGAATTTAGTTGATGCATGAGTTTATCATTTTACATAAGGAATCTTTCCTAAATTACAGGATGTCCCCTGTCGGTGTTACACCCTGGTGCTTATCTGGAACGGTCTCCTACTCTCGCGGTGGATCGTTACAGATAAACCCAATGAGTTCTATGAAAAATTATGTTGCCCTCGAGTGAAAACCAAGCACTCTCATGTCATGGATTCACAAGTTTTACCTAGGGGTTTCACCGCCACGATCCTCCTCTCGGTATGAATCGCATCGGCTAACGCACAACATTACTTGATCAAGGTAATATTATGAAATAAGCACACAACTAAATAAAATATTCTGGAACAAACTTATTAGCAAGAACAGGGGATAGAAAGTAGTCTTGAAGCCGAAGACAAAATAGTGAAGAGGAAATAACTCTATGTTGATTGTATTATGTAAACAAAGCAAGGGATTATATATTATAAGCTAATACTAAAATTAATCTACCCAAAATAAATATTTCTAAAAATAAAAGCCATGCTCGAAGTTGTGGAGCACATCTCCACATTGCCACGAATTAATATGTTGACACATTTAAGTTTATTTTTTTCCCCTTAAACTTGAATTCTAGTTAATCCTAGCTTAGGTCTAAGTCTTGCAAAATCTTTAATCTTCAAGGGCTTTATAAGTATGGCTACAATTTGATCTTGTGATTTTACATATTTTAACTCTACTTCCATCATGTTGATACATTCTTTTATAAAATGAAACCTTGTATCGATGTGTTTGCTTTTATCATGAAAGATAAGATTTTTACCCAATGTGATAGCTAAGGTGTAGATCATCTTCAGCAAATTCCTTAGCCATATAGTATGACAAACACAAGCAGTAGCAGTTACATACTGTACTTTAGATGATGAGAGTGTTACAATGACTTTCTTCTTTGAACTCCAAGTGAATGTTGTACTTTAGATGATGAGAGTGTTACAATGACTTTCTTCTTTGAACTCCAAGTGAATGTTGTAAGTGAATAAATATCCTATTATGCTCTTTCGATCATCAGTATCTCCTCCCCAATCGCTATCACTATAACTAACAATCTTAAACTTGGAAGAAGGTGAGTAAAATAGGCCAAAGTCTAGAGTGCCTTTAACATAATGTAAAATCCATTTTGCAGCTTTTAGATGAGTCAAAGTTGGTGATTCCATAAAACAACTCAAAATTCCACTCCATAGTGTTACGCCCCAAAATCCATCTGGAGCCCGCGCCGGGAATCCCGGACCTCGGGACGCACAACACTGTACCTGTCAAATCAATCCTGGCAATCAAGAGGTACAGACTGAAATAAAATAGCATAACACAGGGCCGACCCGGCCACAAAATATCCAGATATAAACCGACAATAAACATAAGACCGGCGCAGCGATCAACAGAGTCATAATAACTAGACCGACACAGCGGTCAACAGAACCAACAGATAGCAGACCGGTGCAACGGTCAATAAAGTCTAACACAACATAATATAACGTAACAACTGGTAACTGAATAAATGCAACACAAGCCCACCCAGACTGGCAGTCCCAAACTAACTATCTAATCTGCTCTAGATGGAGCCGCGCCTGAACCTGGAGGCAAGTCAAAGGGGGTTAGCCGGAGGCTAAGTAGGGATATAACAAAATCATATGGTGCATGATCAGAATGTAAGAGTTTACCCGATTGCCACAGTAACTCTACATGTCCTATATATCGTATAGTCAAAATCAAATACGTTTCAATATACGTGTCATCACTCATAGGTAAAACTGGGAGCTGATACAGCAGTGGTCCTCGACCCGCAACTCTATAAATAGAGTGGTCCCTACTGATGGCTCCTCGAACAGAAGAGACGACTGTCCGTCGACAGCCCACTAGTGTAGCGTCCTACACTTAGTACAATCCATCTCATCGGGTTGTCATACCCAAGACCTCAAGCCCATAACATCGGACTCTCTTAGTCTATCACCAGAACAGGAAGACAGTCATACGTCTCAAAAATAACAGGCAGTACTGGGGTACACTGATATATCCATCGCTGGATATTCAGCCCCCGATGTATGTAAATATAACTGACAGTAAAATACTAACAGACCGACTAACATATAATACCGAATACACATACTATGTTTCATGCAATCAGGTTATGTCAACAGGTATCAGACTAGAGCAGAAAGGAACTGGAACAATAATCAACAATAATAAGAGCTATAAAAAGGTGCAGCTAATCTACACATGTGGTTGGCACCGTAACAAAGGAAGGAGGTAGAATCCCTACCTCAAACAGTAGTCGCACAGTACATATCCAACCCGATAAGTACGAGATCAGGTAACAGGTCCTAACAGGTTAAAGCATCGTATAAGCTACAGTGTTCCATTTAACCCATTTTAATCATTTTTATTGTTAATCATGCTAATCCAGGTTCGTTATATAATCCGATCAGATCTAGGTTATTTTACAGTTAATCATCTAATACATGTGTTTGGGTTAACCACATGCATTCGTATATGTATAAAGTCAGGTTTGAGCACTAACCGAGTTCGCAGCCTTGTGCGAACGAATAACACCACGTGACGATAGAGAATGCAAGAACCAACCCAAATAAGCTTCAGCACGAAAAACGAAGTTCGCCGGACAAGTAGTGCCGCCGCTACAGTATTGCCGGAATAGTGTCGCCAGAGCTTGGATCTCATCGGAAATAGAGGGCAAAGTTTCGTCTTCCACCGGAGGTCACAGATGAGGGCAAGAGTTCGCCTGACAAGGAGCAACGCTGCCAGAAATTGTAGTAGACGTGAAGCTCTCGTCCAACCCTAGACCGTCGGACACAACAGCCAAGGGAGATGAGTATCGGCGCCAGGAGGGGAGGAAGGTCGTCGCCGGCACGGAGGAGATGCCGCCACTCGACATCGGAGGAGGAGGAAGAGGATCGCCGGCGCTGGAAGGGCACGCGTACACAACGTCCGCCGCCGAGCTACAATCGCGAGTGGGAGAGGAAACCAACACCGGAATTAGTTCGCAAGGTTCAGGCTCGTCATCGCCGGCACAGATCTGGCCGGAGTAGTCGCCGGCCACAGCTGGAAACATGTGAGAGAGAAGGGCGAGCATCGATCGAATGAAGAGGAGCACGTTCGTTCGGCGGGTGAAAGAAGGTGAGGGCGACGGGGAGAATAAAAAGGGAAAGGGGCACGCGCGACATCAGCTTATGGGCGTGACCACCGTACTCAGGGTCAGATCACGTCAATCACATCAACCAGAATTAAATAATAAAATTTCAAATGGTTTTTCGTCCGATGCGAGTCACGGACGAAACATTATTCCCACCTTCAAAGAATTTGGTCGGACCAAATTCCAAACAAATTTATTAATGAAAAACAGACGAACAGGATTACATAAGCGGTAATACAACAGTCGCTCATACAAAATCACTCGCCTACCCCTCCATTTCCGGAAACAGATCCGGATGTTTCCTCATGAACTCGTCTTCCCGCTCCCAAGTAGCCTCACTCTCAGGGTGATGTTTCCATTTGACTTTAATCTAGCTGATTACCTTATTTCTCAGTTTGTGCTCTTTGCGCTCTAAGATCTCTACAGGCATCTCGGCATACGTGGCCTCTTCTTGGACATGAACCATACCATGGCTCAACACATGAGATGGATCCGCGATGTACTTACGCAACATGGATACGTGGAACACCGGATGGATATAAGAGTACATCGGTGGAAGTGCTAAGCGGTATGCGACGGGTCCAACTCTCTCCAGTATCTCGAAAGGACCCATATACCTCGGGGCTAACTTACCAACATACCCGAATCTAGTCGTACCCTTCTTCGGAGAAATCCGAAGGAACACGTGGTCACCGACATCAAATTCAAGTGGGCGCCGTCTCTTGTCTACGTAACTCTTTTGTCGGCTTTGGGCAGCTAATAATCTCCGTCTAATAATCTGAACTCTCTCGGCATCAAGTTCTAACATAGCCGGTCCCAACACACAGCTTTTACCTGCTTCGTCCCATAATACCGGAGATCTGCATTTTCTACCATATAAGGCCTCGAAAGGTGCCATCTGAATTGCTGAATGATAACTATTGTTATACGCAAATTCCACTAAGTGTAGATGGCACTCCCAACCATCCGTGAAGTCCAAAGTGATGGCTTGAAGCATGTCCTCTAAGGTCTGAATGGTCCTCTCAGACTGTCCATCAGTCTGCGGGTGATAAGCCGTACTGAACCGTAGTTCAGTTCCCAAAGCCTTCTGCAAACTGCCCTAGAATCGAGACGTAAACCGTGGGTCTCTGTCAGAAATAATGCTGGTAGGAACCCCATGAAATCGTATAATCTCCTGACAATACAGTCTCGCCAGCTTGTCCATGGAGTATGTCTTTCTTATAGGTAAAAAGTGGGCTGACTTGGTCAACCGATCTACAATCACCTAGATCGAGTCGTGGTTGGTGTGCGACCTAGGAAGATCTGTCACGAAATCCATGGTAATGTGTTCCCACTTCCACTCAAGGATAGGAATACTCTGCAAAAGTTCAGACGGTTTCTTATGTTCAATCTTGACTTGTTGGCATACAAGACAACGCCCGACAAACTCTGCCACATCCCTTTTCATTCCTTCCCACCAATAAGATTTTCGAAGATCATTATACATTTTTGTCGCACCAGGATGTACCGCGAATCTAGACTTATGTGCTTCTGTCAGTAATTCTTCCTTAATAGCCTCGGGTACACATAACCTATTCCAGCACCTTATTACTCCTTGGTCATCCTGGGTAAATTCTTCTCTTTTTCCCTTTGTGATAATAGACTGTAAGTGTCAATCATTAGGTTGAGCCTCAATAATCTTCTGTACAATAGGAGACTGTGCCATCATCACGGCCAAACATCTGTGCTCCGTGGGGCACACAATCTCAACACACAAATCTGCCATCTGTTGTGCTAATTCAGTTGGGGTTACTCGTAAGTGAGCTAACACCCTTGCAGCCTTCTTACTTAGGGCGTCTGCGACAACATTGGCATTACCCCGGGTGATAATTAATTGTACAGTCATAGTCTTTAAGGAATTCTACCCATCTGCGCTGCCTCATGTTTAACTCCTTCTGCAAGAATAAATATTTTAAACTTTGGTGATCTGTAAAAATCTCAAATGTAACGCCATATAAGTAATGTCGTCAAATCTTGAGGGCAAATATCACTGCAGCTAACTCCAAATCATGTACCAGATAATTCTTCTCATGTTCCTTTAGTTGGCGTGAGGCATACGCTATCACTTTACCATACTGCATCAATACAGCACCTAAGCCTTGGAAAGAGGCATATGTGTATACTGTATACCCCTCGTCACCAGTCGGAAGTACTAAGATAGGGGCACTGACCAGTCTTTGTTTTAATTCCATAAAACTATATTCACAATTCTCATCCTAGAAGAATTTAACCTCTTTCTTTGTCAAATTTATAAGTGGACCAGCAATTTTAGAAAATCCCTCGACAAATTTCCTATAATACCCCGCCAACCCTAGGAAACTCTGAACCTTTGCTACGGTCTTCGGACTTTCCCATTCCATAATTGCCTTAATCTTTTCAGGATCAACTGCAACACTTTCACCAGAAATCACATGCCCTAAGAAGGTAACTTCACTTAACCAAAAGACACACTTGCTGTACTTAGCATACAGTTGCTCTTTTCTAAGAGTCTCCATCACAAGCCGAAGATGTCTCTTGTGCTCAGCCCTGCTCCGAGAATAGATCAATATATCATCAATAAAAACCACCACAAATCGGTCCAAATAATCGATGAAGACCGGTTCATCATATCCATAAAAGTTGCTGGAGCATTTGTCAGACCAAAGGGCATGACAAGAAACTCATAATGCCCGTAACGTGTCCAAAAAACAGTTTTCGGTACGTCTTCTCCACGGATCCTCAACTGGTGATATCCAGACCTCAAATCAATCTTCGAATACATAGAAGTACCCTTCAACTGATCAAATAAATCATCGATCCGTGGTAAGGGATACTTATCCTTGACTGTAACCGCATTTAACTATCTGTAATCCACACACAATCGAAATGAACCATCTTTCTTCTTTACGAACAGGACAGGAGCACCCCAAGGAGATGCACCGGGTCTGATAAAGCCCTTATCAAGTAGTTCTTGTAATTGCACTTTCAACTCCTCAAGTTTACATGGCACCATTCGATACGGTGCATTGGAAATAGGCGCCGTATCAAGCTGGAGGTCAATAGTAAAGTCCACAGCTCTGCTTGGTGGCAATCTAGGTAAGTCCTCAGGAAATACATCAAGAAATTTCCTGACAACCGGCACACGTTCGATAGGAATCGGGGTCTGATCCCCCGTATCAACAATAGACATTAGAAAACCATGACATCCACTGCTAAGTAACCTCCTGGCTTGCATAGCAGAAATAATAGGAGCAATCTGACCAGATACTCTGGTGAATGTATACGTCTGATAACCATGACTTTTGAATACCACCGTGCAGTCATCGTAATCTACGACTACACGGTTATAATGAAGCCAGTTCATGCCCAAAATAATCTCGAAATCTGAGAACTTCAGTAACATTAGATCCGAGTATATAATTAATCCGTTGAAACTCAGAGAGCACTGCTGCACCTCTAAGTAAGATCGTAGCATACCACCAGAGGGTACAGAAACAATCATATCATGAGCAGATAAAGTAGGCTCTAGTCCTAGCTTTCTCACAAATGCATATGAAATAAAAGAATGAGAGCTACCTATATCTATCAGTAAGCAGGCAGACATATCAAATACTGAAATGATACCTCTCATGACGTTACCTGTCTCGCGCTGGCATCCTGTTCAGTTAGAGCATAGGCCTGGCCAGTCGTGGGGGTCTGCTGCAGTCTACCCTGATGAGTCGGTGCAGTGTGACCGCGGCGAGGAGGTCGAGATTGTCCATGTCGAGCAGGTGCAAAACTCTAAGTACTCGGTGCATGTTGGGACTGCTTCCCCTTACTTGGGAAGTTATTTTTATAATGTCCCATCTCGTGGCAGTAATGGCATTCGACGAACTGAAGGGGACAATCCTGAGAGATGTGTCCAACTTCGCCACATGCGTCGCATGCCCTCGTGTCTGGAAAAGATCCAACACTCGGCGGTGGAGACTGAAGAGAGCGCGCAGACATGGACCCAGGGGCCCATGATTTCCGGCCCGGCTGGATTGAACGAGCCCCAGATCGCTGCGTAGGTGGACTCCTGCTTGCAGAAAACCCAGAATCACGAGAGTGGCTTGAAGCAGGTGCTTTGCCCTTGCGTTGCTTCTGCTCAATAGTCTTCTTGCATCGCTCTGACCGACGTGCCATAGCGACCACAGCTGAAAAGTCCTCAAGAGGAGCTGCGTTGGTCCCTCGTGCAATATGAGGGTCCAGTCCACGAATAAATTGCTCCGACTTATCCGCAACTGTAGGAGTCACAGTAGGAAACATTGCCGACAATCGCTGGAAATCCGCTAAGTATTCATCGATGGATCGCCCATTCTGCTCCAGATTTACATATTCCTGACGCAGCGTCTCCCGAAAAGTCTTAGGAAAATACTCGGTATAGAAGGCCCCACAGGATATGTCCTAATCAAAACGGGCAGCCCCAAGAGTCTGTTCAAGCCCCGCGAACTAAGCCTTTGCATCACTCTTGAAGAAATACACTGCTAAATTTACCCGTTGATGATTAGGGCACCCCAATAGATTTAGCGTGTCGGTAACACTTTCCAACTAGTTTGTAGCTTCCCATGGATCCGGTTTCCCAGAAAACACTTCGAACCGTCGCTCCCCCAAGGCAGTAAAGGGAGACGCTAACTCCAACGTTGCAGTCGAGGGAGTTTCACGCGCTCTACGCCGTGGCGGCTCTTGGACCGGAGGCTCTGGAGCATGTCGCCTGCTTCCAACCTCACTAACATCGTCGTCATACACAGCACGCGGAGCGGCAGCGACAAAAGGTTATTCCCTTCTTTCCTCACTAGAACCAGATGCCCTTCGCATCGAACTAAGTGAAGCACTTAATGCCTCGCGGGCCAAGCCCGCCATACGCCCGAAACGAGATGTTTTCTTTGGTGTCATTTCCTGTAACGCACCAAAAAGCAACATATGGTTACGTTAATTAAAATCACAGTTTATCATGATCGAATGCAATTGATACTAACGCGGTCTTAAATCCTAAGGGTTATCCTAAGTCCTTATGTCCCATGTAAGATCCTAAACCAAAGCTCTGATACCATAATTGTTACGCCCCAAAATCCACCCGGAGCCCGCGCCGGGAATCCCGGACCTCGGGACGCACAACACTGTACCTGTCAAATCAATCCTGGCAATCGAGAGGTACAGAATGAAATAAAATAGCGTAACACAGGGCCGACCCGACCACAAAATATCCAGATACAAACTGACAATAAACATAAGACCGGCGCAGCGGTCAACAGAGTCATAATAACTAGACCGACGCAGCGGTCAACAGAACCAACAGATAGCAGACCGGCACAGCGGTCAATAAAGTCTAACACAACATAATATAACGTAACAACTGGTAACTGAATAAATGCAACACAAGCCCACCCAGACTGGCAGTCTCAAACTAACTATCTAATCTGCTCCAGATGGAGCCGCGCCTGAACCTGGAGGCAAGTCAAAGGGGGTTAGCCGGAGGCTAAGTAGGGATATAACAAAATCATATGGTGCATGATCAGAATGTAAGAGTTTACCCGATTGCCACAGTAACTTTACATGTCCCGCGTATAGTCAAACTCAAATACGTTTCAATATACATGTCATCACACAAGTAAAACTGGGAGCTGATACAGCAGTGGTCCTCGACCCGCAACTCTATAAATAGAGTGGTCCCTACTGATGGCTCGTCGAACAGTAGAGACGACTGTCCGTCGACAGCCCGCTGGTGTAGCGTCCTACACTCAGTACAACCCATCTCATCGGGTTGTCATACCCAAGACCTCAAGCCCATAACATCGGACTCTCTTGGTCTATCACCAGAACAGGGAGACAGTCATACGTCTCAAAAATAACAGGCAGTACTGGGGTACACTGATATATCCATTGCTGGATATTCAGCCCCCGATGTATGTAAATATAACTGACAGTAAAATACTAACAGACCGACTAACATGTAATACCAAATACACATATTATGTTTCATGCAAGCAGGTTATGTCAACAGGTATCAGACTAGAGCAGAAAGGAACTGAAACAGTAATCAACAATAATAAGAGCTATAAGAAGGTGCAGCTAATCTACACATGTGGTTAGCATCGTAACAAAGGAAGGAGGTAGAATCCCTACCTCAAACAGTAGTCGCATAGTACAGATCCAACCCGATAAGCACGAGATCAGGTAATAGGTCCTAACAGGTTAAAGCATCGTATAAGCTACAGTGTTTTATTTAACCCATTTTAATCATATTTATCGTTAATCATGCTAATCCAGGTTCGTTATATAATCCGATCAGATCCAGGTTATTTTACAGTTAATCATCTAATACATATGTTCAGGTTAACCGCATGCATTCGTATATGTATAAAGTCGGGTTCGAGCACTAACCGAGTTCGCAGCCTTGTGCGAACGAATAACACCACGTGACGACGGAGAACGCAAGAACCAACCCAAATAAGCTTCAGCACCAAAAACGAAGTTCGCTGGACAAGTAGTGTCGCCACTACAGTACCGCCGGAACAGTAGCGCCACCGCTACAGTACCGTCGGAACAGTGTCGCCGGAGCTCGGATCTCGTCGGAAATAGAGGGGAAAGTTTCGTCTTCCACCGGAGGTCTCAGATGAGGGCAAGAGTTCGCCTGAAGAGGAGCAACGCCGCCAGAAATCGTAGTAGACGTGAAGCTCTCGTCCAACCCTAGACCGTCGGACACAACAGCCAAGGGAGATGAGTATCGGCGCCGGGAGGGGAGGAAGGTCATCGCCGGCATGGAGGAGATGCCGCCACTCGACACAGGAGGAGGAGGAGGAGGAAGAGGATCGCCGGCCCTGGAAGGGTGCGCGCACACAACGTCTGCCGCCGAGCTACAATCGCGAGTGGGAGAGGAAACCAACACCAGAATTAGTTCACAATGTTCAGGCTCGTCGTCGCCGGCACAGATCTAGCCGGTGCAGTCGCCGGCCACCACTGGAAATAGGTGAGAGAGAAGGGCGATCACCGATCGAATGAAGAGGAGCACGTTTGTTCGGCGGGTGAAAGAAGGTGAGGGCTATGGGGAGAATAAAAAGGGAAAGGGGCACGCGCGACATCAGCTTATGGGCGTGACCACCGTACTCAGGGTCAGGTCACGTCAATCACATCAACCAGAATTAAATAATAAAATTTCAAATGGTTTTTCGTCCGATCCGAGTCAGGACGTAACACATAGAGTATATCAAATCTTGTATTGTTAAATACCTTAAATTTTTAACAAGCCTTTAGTATATTTTGGATCAACTTTTTCACTATCATTAAATCTAGACAACTTCACTCCAGGGTCTAAAAGAGTAGTGACACATTGGTAATTCCTCATATTGAATTCTTCAAAGACCTTCATTGTATAATTCTTCTTAGACATGAAGATACCTTCACTGGATTGATTTATTTCTATGCTGAGATTGTAATACATTTGTCCAATGTCTGTCATTTTGAATTCTCTGCCATCTCCTTCGTAAACTCATCAAACATTGCTGCATTGTTACCTGTAAATATCAAATCATGAACATATAAGTAAATTATTAGTATATCACCATTCTTTTTCATATTTACATAAAGGCCATATTCATGCGGGTACTTTATGAATTATTTCGTCTTGAAGTACTCATCAATTCCAGAATATGAAGCCTTCGTTGCATACTTCAAACTATACAAAGCCTTCTTCAACTTGAGGACTTTATTTTCTTTTTCTTTAGCAATATAGTCTAGAGGTTGCTCAATGTACACTTCTTCTTCGAGATAACTATTCAGAAAAGTAGATTTAACGTCCATCTAGCAGATTTTCTAGTTGTGTTGTGCTGCCAATGCCACGATTAACCTGACCGAATCAATTCTAGCAATAGGTGCAAATACTTTAATATAGTCAATCCCATATTGGTAACTGATACATTTAGCTACAAGTCAAGCTTTAAACTTCTCCACTTCTCATCCTTGACACCAACATTATTTCTCATGTGTCATTTTTGTAGATGGCATTCATTTCTGCATCCACTTCTCTCCATTTTTCATCCTATACTACTTCTTCATAGTCAAGTGGTTTTGAGCCAACAAAAAGACAGTATAGAGAGACATTGTTGTCAGTTTCAGCTTATATATTTGTAAGTCTTCTCATCTTCGTAGGCCTTATGGATGTACTTAAAAGGCTAAACTCAAATTGTGTAGGCCTTATAGATGAACTTGCAGGGCTAGAATCATCATATGCATGTGCTAGTGTCACAAATGGAGTAAAAACCTGTTCAGACACATCATTTTAGTTAGAATTTTTAGAAAAAAAAGGAATAAAATTGTAATCATGTTCCTGAATTTCCTAGTTCCAGCATGCTTCTTCATTAACTTTCACATCCCTACTTATCATAACTTTTTTGTTTTTTGAATTGAATAATATATAGTATTTGGATTTCAAATCATACTCAATAAAAAAAAATTTCTAACTTTTATCATCCAACTTATGTTTGAGCTTATCATCAACACGTGAATAATTAACATTGCCAAAAACTCTTAAATGATAGAGAGAAGGTTTTCTACTAGTCCATACCTTTTGAGGTATAACCTTTTGCAGACTTCCTATAGATCTGTTGCAAAGATAAACTGAACAAGCTACAGCTTCAACACAAAACTTCTTTGGCATATTCATGCTCTTTAACATGCTTCGTGTTATGTCCATTATAGTTTTGTTCTTTCTCTCAACTACACCATTCTGCTGGGAGGAACTATCAAGAATCTGATATGCAAGCTTTCAAACATCGGAGCATGTTAGTTTTGAGTACAAGAAAAAATATTATATTATGTGACATTTTCACTTTTACAAGTAATTTATTCTCTGAATTTTTAATTATCAAGTGGCTATCCTTCAATTGAATATCATATGTTTTCTCTAATAGTTGTCCAAGACTCAAAATATTCAATATAAAAGTAGACAAAATATATTGGAGAGAGAAATTGATTTGATCTATTTTTGGCAATAACTAAATATTACCAATTTCTCCTAAACATATACTTTTCTTCCATCACCAAATGAAATACCTCTCTTGAAAGATTCATTTGATGGTATATTTCCTTTCTTAAATGAAATACTTCTCTTAAAAGATTCATGTGATAAGAGCACTCAATTGATTAGAGAAGCAGGAAAGGAAAGGAGAGAAAAAAGAGGAGGATCTCACCAATCTGGCCGAAAGAGACTTTCTCGCAATTAGCTGGTGAGAATAGAACATCTTGCTCGCAAGCTTTGTCGCCCCCTTAAATGCTAACAGAGAGGTGCAAAGAAGTGAGGAGAGTATTTATAGGTAGTTGCGCGAGCCTCAAGAGTATGGAGCTGGGATGGCCAAATTGTGCGTGCAAGTGAATACAAAGTAATGATGGCTAGTGTTATTCCCATACTGTTTGCTAAACTTCTCAATATAGAGAGAGTATAATGAAACCAAAGGTTTTTTTTTCTATTTTTTTTACAATGGTACCAATTACCTATAAAAATAATTATGAATTTTTTAAAATCATCAGTATTGGTCTAAGTCTTAAGTGAACATGGTAATTCAATTATTATTTCAACTATAGACTCATAAGTACTCTCCATATTAATATTTGGTCGGTCTCAATTATTATCTACTTGTCAATTCTATGAGTATATGATTGAGATCAAAATTAATTAACCATAAATTTAGGTTATTCATTAGTAAAATTTAGTTAAGTTATCATCTCTTTTATTGGAGATGCTTAATAAGATAGCTCATGAATAGTTTGATCATAATAAGTTGTATAGTATTATACATTATGGGCTGTCATGATAAATAACAATAAATGAAAATATTAAAAACACAATTATAAGCTAAAAATATATGAGTAGCAAATTGGTGCCGGCGGAAAAAAGTTCTCTTTGATGTGCGTTCAGGAAGGAGAAGGGGAAGGCTCATAGCTAGGAAACTTCTTCAAGGATCATCTACACGACAACAAAAAATACTCATTATATAACTAAAACATAATAGAAAGGAAAAGAATTTGAGAAAATATGAGAGGAGGAGAAGGATGATTTAATCGGTTGAGGAGATCTCGATTTTCTCTATGTTTCAGCTTTGAGAGAAAGGGAGGAAGGATTTCTCGCATCACTAAGATGAAGAAGAGGTGAGAGGAAAGGAGAAGTCTCATCCAAAGAATTCAAGTCATATGTTCATTTTATGAAACTGAGTGAAATACAATATTTATTTAAAGTAGCTATTGGTTGGTGCTCCTTCAATGAAGAGAAATGATTTGGACAACTTTGCTTCTGAACTTCGACGCATCCTTGAATTATGGAGTTGGCTTCAAAATGCTTCCATGCAAGGTGTGAACGCATGGTTATGCATCCTTGCTTTGGCCAGCTGATGGAATGAGTTGGTGCCTCCAACTCTCATGGAAAAAGTGGCTTTTAAGTTCTTCAACCAACTTTAAGTGGTTTCAACTTTCAAGCTATCAAAAATCGATCTGCACCAGGCAGTACACCAGGCAGTACAACTGCTTTTTGCTAATCCAAATATATATATTATAACCGACTAGCACTAACTAGTATGTGTCGATCAAGCATGTATGGCTCTATGCATGTGGTTATAGACCAGTATTTTAAACTTTGTCTTCAAGTAAATTCTCCATTATGGGTGAGTAAACGGTACTAGTATCGAAGTGTAGTACGAAAAATTTTGATATTTGGTATCTTGATACTGTTATCAAATTTTAAATTAAGATTGCACTATTAGTACCGGTAACCAAATGTAAGTTCGATAATTTCTCAAAGTACCAAAGTTATTATTTATTTAATAATATATTTACACTTAAGTACTTAGAGTATTGAAACCGGTACCTTAAATTTAGGATTTGGAAGTTTAGATTGGTATTGGCACAAAACACTTGTTTACTCACCCCTATTCTCCATATCACATTTTCTTTTAGTGTGACCTTATCTTGAATTTTGAGAGTGAGCTTAGTTTCTTAGCCAAACTTTGAGGAATTTGTACAATATACTTGTGACATGCAAACCTATATTATGTCATGCACAATCCTATTGTTAATATTAATATTTACTAAATATAGACTAGAATGGTTTTCTATATATATTTACCTTATAAACAATCTAATGATTAAGTCAATCAATGAAGAGTTTTGTTATGACCCAAGCCTGCCTCATGCGGCGCATCTGACTCGTTCCAGGCCATAACCAAGCCAGGCCCAGGGGCTCCCCAATCCCGTTCCGGCTCCGTGTTACACCCGGACATATTACGTCTGCAGCGGGATTCGACCCCTGGACATGACCCTCACGAGTCATGACCCTTTAACCATTCAGCTCAGATGGTTAAAGGGTCATGACTCATAAGGGTCATGTCCAGGGGTCGAATCCCGCTGCAGACGTAATATGTCCGGGTGTAACACGGAGCCGGAACGGGATTGGGGAGCCCCTGGGCCTGGCTTGGTTATGGCCTGGAACGAGTCAGATGCGCCGCATGAGGCAGGCTTGGGTCATAACAAAAAAAGGTTTTTCTTCTCTCTATTAGATCCCTTAGTGTGTAGCCACTTGTAGGGTTTTATCCCCTTAGTCTAAGATTTTATCTCCTTGTCTAGGGTATTATCCCCTATCCGATCACTCAATATAGTAGGGTTTTATCCCCTGATCACTCCTCAGAAGCCACCGGCGGCGCCAAAGTTTATGCTCCAGCGTGTTTCCAACACGTGTTGTCAACACGAGTTTCCTTGTCCATGAGACAGCGACGACTCCTTCCAGCGATTCCTTCCAGCCGAGTGAATCAAATCTCTGATGCTATTCTCTGTAAGGAAGTGACGCTATTCTTTGCGTCCAGCTCTTTCTCCTGTCATGCAAGCATCTGCGCGACGTCAAATCCCGCCACCGGCTCTCCTTTCTGCTGTATTCTCAGTGAATTTTCCAGCCGAAGCTTACTTCGGCGACTCACTCTCCAACACCGGCTTCAGTGTCCAACTGCATCTTAGAGCTCATGGCCGCATTGTTTTGCCTTTCCCATCTGGTCGAGTCCCCGCTGCTCCCCTCCAATTAGTGCTTTGATCAAGCAGCCGACGTCCAACGTCAGCATCTTCGTCTCCTACAGTTGATCTCTTGCTCCTTTATCAGGCTGTGCGAGACGTCTCTGCTGCTGCTCTCGACCTCCAAGACATACTTGAGCGGCCTCGTCTAGGATGTAGCTCCGTCTTCAACAACATCAGCAAGCAATGTCCTCCACAGCGTGACTCGCTGCAAAACTCGCCGCCACAGCCGCCAGCAACAACAGGGGCTACCGCCATCATCGACGACATTGCCGTCGCCATCGACCACTCCGGCAACAGAGGAGGACGTCGACATCGACCTCTCCCTTGATCCTCGCAAGATTTTATCGCATTGCCAGCAACTGTGCCTTCGAGAGGTTGCCACTCCGGACGACAAAATCCCTAATTTTGTCATATCCTTCGAATCTCAGATCCACATCCGACGTGGCTTGTGCCGCCGCCACCGCCGTTTCCTCTGCATCTGACGAATGCAGAAGATCTGCATCCAACAAATGCAAAAGCTCTTCATCCATCGCCACAACGCCTTCACCTCTACCCTTGACCATTGCATGGTCTAGCTGTCCTCAGCACCGCCGACTACCGTCACCGGCTCAGCATTGCAGCACCGCTTGCAGCCTCTGCGCAAGAACATCGCCGATGGGTTTTTTCTTCTGCCAACGATGCCACGGCTGAAATCCAGCGTTGTCTGCCAACGTCGCTCATGAACGTCGCGTAACTAGCACGCCGAACTCTATGACCTAATTTTGGTTCGGCACCTAAAATTATTGACCTAATTTTGGTCAACCAAGTTATTCAGATCCATTGAAAAGAGCATCAGCAGGTCTTCCCCACCTAACTTCAATCATTGTCGCCATTCAAAGTCGAGAGTCGCTCGCCTAATCGGTCTCGCGTCCTCGTCCACCGATCGCTGTATAGACAACACCGCGTCTTCGTCCACCGATCGCTATATAGACAACACCGCGTCTTCAACAAGCATCATCAGTGTTGTCAGTGACAAGAATCTCGGCAGCGGACTTCGTGGTCTGTCGCCAATGTTAATATCTTCGTTCTAAACTGTATCTGCTTATAACGTTTCTTTATACAAGCCTACAATTCTCTTATGTTAACACCTATCATGATGTATAAATTACAATTTTATGCAAAAAGATAATCTCTATGTATGCATGTTACATTGCAAAAACCTATTATATTTGGACTACATAATGCATGCATTTCTTTATACAAGCCTACCTTATTATGATGCATGCAATGGAATATTATAATCATTACGAAGGGAGCCCATATCTACTAGGGTATTTTAGATTTTGTTTAGTTCTGCGAGGCTTATGCTCCTTGACTTTGTCAAACTTGATGTCAAATAATGTATTATTCACTTTTGCATACTTGTTTTAAGGTAAGTAAACACATATCCTAGCTAAGTAGTATGTCTTGCATTTAGCAAGTAGACCCGGTTTAACACACTTCCGCATCATGTAGTAGTTTTGAAATGTTTAGGCTTCCCATGTCACTCTAGTCACCCTTTACCACAAACTTTTCATCAAGAATTTCATTACCAACAACTAAAAAAACCTTACCCTAGGGACCCTAAACATTTCATCATACAAAGGCCCTTCTTATATTGAATTAAATATGATTGAGAGGATGCTCAAGTTTGACCCTAATGAGCTATCTGAAGTGTGTTGACATCCATAGCTCAAATCAACATAGTGATCCCTTGATCTTGAAGTGTTCCTAAATTGAGTAATACTTACAGAACAATACTTCAATTGGAGCATACTTGACCACACTAGCAAGGTTCACATTGGGAGAATGTTCTTAGATGGATATGCTCGTCTCTATTAAATGAATATACACAACCCTAAATAACTCATTAGGTTAAGATAAATTTCAATTCAAAGGATAAATACATTCCTCCCTATTTTATACATAAATCATCATCCCTAGATGGCCACTCCTATCCAAGCATGCTATAAATTATTAACTCCATTTGCACTTATATGAATTGGGAAATGGATGGTGTCAACAAGAGGACAAGTGAATTTGCAAACGTAGGGAAGAAGGTGATGAGCAAATCGGCAAAGGAAAAGAAGAGAAAAACGTAGGATGGAGAAGAAAGAGTTGAGGGGTTCACGACTAAGGTTTTATTACTTTGCTTGATATTAAATTATATCTGAAATTTTTCTTGTATTGTTTTCATACCATATGATAGATTACATAAATATACATACATAAAATCTAAGTAATTGAAACATGTAATAGAGACTATTTTAACTCCGACATGTGAAGCCATATGATAATGAATGATTTTAACTCCAACATATGGTAGAAATTTATACTATTATCCTAATTATAACAAGTCAATTGACTATATCTTTTCCTTAACTACAATTTACACGGTACTCGTGATCGTTGCTTACTTAGCACACATTGTAAAAAGTCTGCTTGCACGTGAAAATGCCTCGTTCCAATGATTTTAATATTGCTGTGCTACCCCTTGGTGGAGCTCCAGCATTGGCAACCATTTCTACTGCTGAATTTGAAATATAAAGATACATATCAATTGCAAAACATTTGATAGTTCAGGAATGTTCAGAACAATGCAGGAAAGAACCAATCCAGTACAGTGATTGCGAATTGCAAGCGGGATTACTCACTGCAGAAGCAAACTGCTCTAGCAAGAGGAACAAATATGCTCGAAAAAAACAAAGTTGTGCTTTTGTTTAATTTGTCATCTTTGTAAAGTTTGGAAAAGTCGCCTTAAGGTCAACATTAGTTTAATTTTTTCTTTGATTGTGCATTAATACAAGGCTCTAAGCTATGCTTTGATTGTGCTTTTGTTTTACATTCATGCTCTCTTCCATGTTTTGGTCTTGATGCTCTGAAGTAATGATTTAAAATCCACTGTTCAAATTTGTTTCATTCATCCTCACTATTACCAAGATAATAATTTAGCATGAAACGGATGTTCTTAGCATGTGATTATATAATTTTCTTTTCCAACCTTGCAAATTTAATCTATAGCTGTTTTATCTTGATGTCCAACATATGAGGAACAAACACATGCGCCGGTAATAAGATTGTTGATACAATCTATTAACTAATACTCATATATACATTAAATATTTGGCATTGCAATTATGACTAAGAGCACAATGGAATGTGTGGTTAGTTGCACTTCATTTATTAAAATCTCTCGTACAAAGCACAAGTTATTGTAGATAGAATCCATTAACTAATAATACTTTATACATGCATAGATTTGATTTTTTTACACTTTCATTTATAGGTTTAAATTGTAATGGCTCCTACAAATTACAAAGAGAGGAGAAATATTCGAATTAGGTTTTGTTTACTGGCATCTATGGCTAGAGTTGTGTTGCATGGTTGCACCAACTTTGCATTTTAGATGTTTTGGATGACAATATGTGTTTTGGATGCTGTTGGATGTGTAAATAGATTGTTGATGTTTTGTATACATTGTACATGTGTTGGACTTGTTTTACATTGTTGAGCTTTTCGATATTTTGGATGTTGTTAGATTGTTGATGTTTTGAATGTTTTGGACGTTTGGATTATTGGGTGTTTTGGTATTAGTCGAGCATTCACTGTGCCCCTTAAGAAGTATACTCACGAGGTATTAGTCTTGCAATTTCTAGATTGATATCTTTTATTTGTCATATTCTATTGATATTTTTATATTGTTTCAGATCTTGACCCCGTGGTAAATATATCCAGAGGTGCTTGCTGCTCCACACAATATTTATAGGTAACATAATTCAGCTGTTATGAGTGATGCCTTGTTAGATCCTAAAAAATGCTTTTGTCTTAAGTTAACTGATGAGTAACTAGTTTGGAGTTTTAGTACAACCGAGATTAAGATTTGATAAGGAATATTGTTTACCCCATACATAGTTCTGTGTTATTGCAGGCTGCACCTGGAATTTTTTTCCTCGTTGAGAAGATGAAGCAATGCAGGAACTGAATAGTACCATCATAGGACTCCCTTGATCAAACAAAAGAATGGTTGGTCTTAAGCTTCCCGTTAAGCATAAATTGTAGATTTTGAAAGACTATAGGCACGAGCAAATCTCAATTATTCTTTTAGGAATCTCATGATTTTTTCAGTCCCTGTAACATAAATTGTCTTGGCCATGGTATGTAAATAAGCCTGTCTACTACTTATTTGTTTAACCGTAGATCTAGACAATTTGATTGGGTAAGCATTATGTTGAGATTAAAAGCTGCAAATGATGCTGAATTACATTTGGATAAGCATTACCCTCTTTGTCAATGAGGCAACAACTGATTACATGCCGAAGAGCTTCTGCATCTTTGGATTATTCAGAGCTATAAGTCCAGTTGAGTCCTCTTGATCCAACTTGAATGCGAAAGATGCAGTTGAGTCCTCTTGATCGAACTTGAATGTGAGGACAAATTTACATAGAAACCTGATGGGAGTGAGAGTATCATCAGTATTATATCTGTCCAATAACTCAAGCAATTATTTTGGCAAAATGTCAAAATTGTTATGGACTATGTTACTCTACACCTTGTAATCAAAATTCAATTATGCGATGTTTGATAAATTCTTTTCTTCTCTTATAAGGTATGTACATATTAGCCAGTATTGTAAGTGTGAAACGCAAAGAATATGGATACAAAAAAAATAATGTTTCATCTTATCCAATCAATTCAAGTCTTGCTTTCCCAGTAAATTAGTAGAGCTATTGGATTGGAAAAATTTGACTTTGTTGCTCCTAGCTTCATAGTGCTATTGGATTTCTTTTTTTCATGAATTTGTAGTTAATTTTTGAAAATGTCATTCAATTATTAGAGAAATGAAAGCCCATTAGTTCATGTCTCTTGAAATACTATTGAAAAGTAGCGATCATATTAAGACGGTACAACTTAGTAGTGAGTAAAAGCAAAAAATTATTATGAAGATATTATTACAATGAGAATATATTTAATAGTAATTAATTAAATATTTAATTAATATTATATTTTTAAATATTTTTTAATTAATTTTATAGTATTTAATTAGTTTTATAGTATTTAATAATATTTAATTAGTTTTATAGTATTTAATAATATTTTATTAATTTTATAATATTTAATAATACTTAATTAGTTTTATCATATTTAATAATATTTAATTAGTTTTATAGTATTTATTAATATTAAATTATAATTTTTAATAGCATTTAATTATATTTATATAATGCAAGTGTAAAGATAAACAAATAGAGTGGCTATCAATTTTTTTAATTTTCTTTCTCTCTAATTAAATATAATTAAGAAAAAATTTACTTTCCCATTTTCTTCTTTTTTTTTACTCTCATTTCCTTTCAATTTTTTTTCCTGAGGCGGAGATGATTACGAAGTGAAGCAGGAGGCGGGATCAAGATCCTACCTTTGTGCGCTGCGCTTGGTGGAAGCGAAAGCTAGGGTTTGCAAGGAGAATGGCTGTCGGCACACAAAGGCGGAAACCCTTTTTCTTTTGCCATTCCAGTGCAGTGCCAACTGCCACGTCCAAACTTGATTCGAAATGGGCCACATTTGTCTAGGTGTGGACATGGGCTTGTGGGTTTAGTCCAGGTTTAGTCCGTAATGGGCCTAATGAAAAGAGACATTTTCTCACCTGGCTAAACTATTGTCACTTACTTTAAACCCTTGCACATATTAACTATGCATATACAAAAATGAGTAACATATGTTCTTAAATTGGGATTTTGAGTTGTGCTAGGCATTAACAAGACACAACTATTCCATTATTTAGTAATATTTATATCACATATAGGTGCTAAATACTATCCTCTTGTTGCTAGGATTACTACAACATGTGTATGGTGTCCTATCAACTCTATTATATAGACAGTTAATCTAAAATCTATGTACTCTAACTCAATTACTAAGGTATGCCTCAACTAGTGAGAAAAGAGTGGAAGTTGGATGCTGATGGGGAATTGTGTTAGAGTATGCCTTAAAGATTAATCATGTGAAGAAGGTTTGGCATATATATATATTTATCATGTTAATGTGTATATAAAGGTATTATTATTATTATTATTATATTTATTTATTTATTTAATGTTTGCATTATAATGTTTCTAAAATTATTTGATTATTCTTAAAAATCCCAAGTCAAGTATTATTGTGGATATGGATAATAATAATTTATTGAAACTAGTATGTATTATAATTGATGACAAGAAGTTGTCATGAGATACCAAGTCAAACATATAGGTACATGTTAGAGAATAGTATACTGGATTGACTCATCATAAGAATACTATAATTTATGAAGCTAATTTAAGATTATCTGGTTCTCTTTATAGCACTGGTAATTTGTTTGTAAAAGAAATTTATGGGTTGCGTATGATTATTTCTAAATATTGCAACAGTGATAATGGTAGTTTGAAGTTGATGGCATTGGATATGAAAGCTAAACATGACAAGTATTGGGCTCATATTGACAAGATTAATGAGATGATATTTATTGCCATAATTTTTGATCCAAGATATAAATTGAAATATGTGACATGGGTTATTAATGAATCATATCCAAAGGAAGATGCCATGAAGTTGGAAGATAAAGTGAAAACAACTTTAGCTTCTATGTATGAATTTTATGCTTCTAGTCAACCACAAACAAATTCTGAGATAACAATGTTGAACAAGGGAGTCAAATGGAGCTTGAAGATTTGCTAGCTTGTGGAGACTATATGGATATAATCTACAAAGAGCAAGTGGGTGGTCAAGAAGCAAGTGAGAAAAAAAAATCTGAGTTGGATAAGTATTTACAAGAAGATTGTGAAGAGTGCACCAACAAATCTTTTGATATCTTACTTTGGTAGAAAATAAATGCTTTAAGGTACCCTGTATGTTCTTTGATATCTAAGGATGTGTCGGCTATTCCGGTTTCCACAGTTGCTTATGAGTTAGCTTTTAGTACAAGTGGCCGTGTGCTCGATTTATTTCGCAGCTCTCTAACTCCAAAAATGGTGGAAGCTCTTATTTGTGGACAAGGTTGGCTCCGGACTTCACACCATCCTATTTATATTGAAGAAGTTCTAGATGAGCTTGAAAAGATAGAATCTAGTAAATTGTATTGAATTCAAATTTTGTTACATGAACTATTGGTATATATGAAATTGATATTTATTTTTTTATTGCAGAATTATCAACAATAACTGAAGCACAAGTACATTTCACAGATGATTGATGAATGATGACGATTGGTGATAAAGAGCTAAAGACATGAAGACTGTTGACTATTGTGTTTTGGATGAAGTATTGAAATATTGACAGTTTGACATTATCTATAACTTTGAAATTGACAGTGTTTAGTAAACAAATATTTGTTGTCTTGTTGATTAACTGTTGACTATTGACTATTGTGTTTTAGATCGATTAATACTTTATTTTGGTCTGGTAAATGGTATATGATGCTTTATTTTGGGATGCAGCTCTTGTGCAAATGTGTTGTATTTGTTCATTTGTTGTGCAGTTTTGTGCAATCAGCAATGTGCAATTTTGTGCAGGAATAGATAAATTTTGTGTCGAGGTCTACCGCAGGAATAGCAATGTGCAGTTTTGTGCAGGAAGTGTTACATTTGTTTTGCGTTTTGTCTTGTTGTGTTTTACTTTGATTGGATTCTTCAAATCTGGATCACTATAACATGTTGCATTTATTGTTTGATAATTGATATGGTTCTTATATAAGTTTGAAAGTTTCTCAGTTTATGAACGTAGCTACCTGCCTACCTTCAGTTTAACAAATTTGAAGTGCTGAGATTTGTGAACTTTTCTTTGTCTGGTATGCACATGGAGAACAGTTTGACAATATGTATTTCTCAATTCTGAACTGGTGAATTAGTGACAGTGAAAGCAAGTTGCTGGTTGCACTCATTCTATATGTCCTCACTTCAATGCTTGCAAAGTTAGAGAGCTTATTGTTGTGCTTTAGGTGGATGTGGATGTGCCAAAGATTTCATGTTTGATAGCTTTGTTTTTGTTTGATTTTACTAGCCAGCAGTGTAGATCAGCTTTGCTTGTTTTGATGATTTTTCAAGTCATTTGTCAGAATTAAGAAATGATAGAGTTTGATTGTTTTCTTATGACGCTTGAGGGCATTGTGTACTTTCGCCATGCGGGTTTTGCTGATTCAATGTTATAATCCAATTAATCCACTATATAGTGAGAAGAATTAATATGGCATGTACAATTTAGTGAGTTTAAATATTTTAGATTTGTTTATTTCGTTCTTGACTTATTACTTATTAGATGAGCTATAACAGAAAATGTCAGAGTAAATTCGCTTATATCCACTATATAGGAAAGTATGGATATGAACAGCTCTTCTGGCAAAGGGTTTGCATTAAGAATATTTACGGCGTGAGCAGCACCAAAAATGAAAATATGAAGCATTTGAATTGCTTTTATCCAATGTCCAGGAATATAATAGTATACTGGTTAATCGTTTGACCGGTTGACCGGTCCAATCAGTTTGGGACCGGTTCACGGTTTTCCCTGAACCGAATGGTTCGGTTAACCGGTTGACTTGGTCAATCGGTTCGGTTAACCGCCCATGAACAAGCCTATATATAGATGCTGTTTCTAAAATTATTTGATTATTCTTAAAAATCCGTATTATTGTGGATATGGATAATAATAATTTATTGAAACTGGTATGCATTATAATTGATGACAATAAGTTGTCATGATATGAGATACCAAGTCAACAATATAGGTACATGTTAGAGAATAGTATACTGGATTGACTCATCATAAGAATACTATATGGATTGTTATATAATTGGCATAAATATTCTCACGGTGATAATAATATATGTGATCATTTGATTTGAGGTCATTATAGATTCCTATATAAGTATTGTATATTTTGATACAGTCAAACATCATTAATAACAGATAATCATAAAGACTATCACTGGGTACTATGAATTATGGAGGAGAATGTTTTAAAAAAATCCCAAGATTTAAGCAATCTTTTAGCAAAATAAGAGAAAAGAATATGCGAAGAATTGCAAAAAGAAAATCGGTAACGGATAATAAGTGCACAACTCATGGTCCAAATTTGGACCCATAATTATTGCATTTCCAATTGGCGCAGAAGGAGAAAAGGAAATCTATAACATTAATTACAAGCTGAAATGGAATGAAGAGATCTGCCCAAATTCGAAAACAAAGCGCCAAATAAAAAAGGTTAATGGGGAGTTGAAATGGAAAGGAGAAGATTGCTAAGAATTATGTTGGCCAAAAGTGAATAAAAGAGAGGAGACTAATGATCTAAAAGGGGGAGTGTTATGCCCCCGAGCGCCACCCGAGATCCACTCCGGAAATCCCGGCCTCGGGATGCAACAACAACTGTACCTAACAAGATAGCATTGAACCCAAGAGGTACAGGACAGAATAATATATTATAACAAAGGCCAACCCGGCCACAAATATTCATAAGTCAAACTCACAGACAGATACAAGACCGGCACAGCGGTCAACAAAACCAACAACGCGACCAGCACAGCGGTCGACAAACTAAATAGATAATGAGACCGGCGCAGCGGTCAATATGTCCAACGGATAATACGACCGACGCAGCGGTCGACAAACCAACAGATAACAAGACCGGCGCAGCGGTCAACAAGTCTAACGTCTACATAATATAACATAACATCCGACACACTAACAAGATGCAACACAACCCCACCCAGACTGGTGGTCACAAACTATCTATCTAATCCGCTCCAGAAGGAGCCGCGCCAAAACCTAGAAGCAAATCAAAGGGAGTTAGCCGGAGGCTAAGTAGGGATATAACAAATTGTATGGTGCATGATCCAAATGTAAGGATTTACTAGATTACCACCGTAACTCTACATGTCCCGTATATCGTATAGTCAAACTCAAATACGTATCAATATACGTGTCATCATACACAGGTAAAACTGGGAGCTGATACAGCAGTGTTCCACGACCTGTAACTCTATAAAGTAGAGTAGTCCCTACCGATGGCTCCCCGAACGATAGAGACGACTGTCCGTCGACAGCCAGCTAGTGTAGCGTCCTACACTCCAATCAACCCCTCACTGGGCTGATATCAGACCTCAAGCCTATAACATCGGACTCTCTCGGTCAAACACAGGGAGACGATCACACAGCGGCTCGGACAGAAATATCACAGGTAGTATCCGAGGTATACTGGACTATCTATCGCTAGATATCCAGCCCTCAAGGTATGTCTACATAACTTATACCACCTACCAACTACCAATAAACATGCAATAACAAAATACTCATACCGTGTTTCATGCAACAGGTTATGTCAATAGGAATATAACTTAGAGCAGAACGGGAATCAGATAGTAATCAACAGTAATATCAACAATAAGGAGGTGCCACTAATCTACACATGTGGTTGGCACCATAACAAAGGAGAGGAAATAGAATCTCTACCTCAAACAGTAGACAACAGAATAGATCCAACCCGATAAGCACGAGATCAGGTAACAGGTCCTAACAGGTGAATCATAGTGTAAGTCATAGTATCCCATTAATCTATTTTAATCATAATTATCATTAATTATGATAAACCGGGTTCATTAGGTTAGACAGATCAGATTATGTTCTTAACCAAGTTCGACAGATGTACAAGTCCAGGTTTGATCACAGGCGTTCGTATACATACGGAGAGGGTTCGGGGTACTAACCGAGTTCGCAGCCATGTGCGAACGTATAACACCACGGAAACACCAGGATACGCGAGAACCAACCACACGAACGTAAACCGCGGTGTCAGCACGAATTTCGGAGATCACCAGAAGTTCGCTAGAACAGTATCGCCACCGCTACAGTGTCGCCGGAACAGTAACTCCGGTTGTCGGATCGGAGCTCCCCGATAATCAACCTGAAGCCGACGACGAGAGGAACTCAGTCGTATGGCTCGTTCTGCGAAAGGAGGTCAGAGTCGACGAGGATCTGGAGAAAATCGTGGGCGGCGGCGTTCGTGAATCTCGCCGGAATAGTGCCGCTGGGGCTCGAAATTTGCCGGAAACAAGGGGAAAAGTTCCACTGTCCGCCCAAGACCAGAGGCGAGAGTAGAGATTCACCGGAGAAAGTGCAGCCTGTCAGAATCGCGTCAGGCGCGCTTCACATCCAGAACACTCGCCGAAATCGCTTGCAGGGTTAGGGCTTCGTCGTCGCCAGTCCTGGGCCTCACCGGAGGAGTCGCCTGAGGCAGAGGGAGGCATGTGAGGAAGAAGAGCGGATGCAAATCGAGTGAAGGGAAACTTTGTTCGTTCGTTTGGTGGAGAAAGCTGAGAGCAACGGGGAGAGGAAATAAGGGAGAGGGAGCGGCTGGTTCATGAATAGACAAGGGCGTTGGGCTCCCATCACCATGAATAGAAAAAACGTACGCATTCATACCAATTGAATGCATCCCTTGAGCTCTCCCAATTTAATGCAGCCCCCTGAGCTCCCCAGACGTAACATTCTCCCCACCTTAAAAGAATTTGGTCCACCAAATTCAAACACATTTATTAACGGTGAACAAAATAGGATTACATGACACTCGTACAAGGATCACTCATCCACGTACACGTTCTCTGGAAAAAGATCCGGGTGCTTTTCCATAAACTCATCCTCACGCTCCCAAGTGGCCTCACTCTCAAGATGATTCTTCCACTTAACTTTGATCAGACTGATAACCTTATTTCTCAATCGGTGCTCTTTACGGTCTAAAATCTCAACAGGCATATCCGAATACGTGGCATCCTGTCTGACATGAATAGCACCATGCGCCAAAACATGTGAAGGGTCCGCTATATACTTACGTAGCATTGACACGTGGAACACTGGGTGAATATGTGAGTACGACGGTGGAAGCGCTAATCGGTACGCGACAGCTCCGACATGCCCCAATAACTAGAAAGGGCTAACATATCGTGGAGCCAATTTACCAGAATATCCGAATCTAGTTGTACCCTTCTTCGGAGAAGTCCGAAGAAACACGTGATCGCCGAAGTCAAACTCGAGAGGACGCCGTATTTTATCCGCGTAACTCTTCTGTCGGCTTTGGGCAGTTAGTAATCTCTGCCGAATGATTTGGACCCTTTCAACATCCAATTCCATCATAGCTGGTCCCAACACACGACTCTCACCAGCTTCGTCCCATAACACCGGAGATCTACACTTCCTACCATATAAAGCCTCGAAAGGTGCCATCTGGATCGCCGAATGATAACTATTGTTATAAGAGAATTCTACTAAGTGTAGGTGTAACTCCCAACCGTCTGTAAAGTCCAGGGTAATAGCTCGAAGCATATCCTCTAGTGTCTGAATAGTTCGCTCCGATTGGCCGTCCATCTGCGGATGATACGCAGTACTAAATCGTAGCTCAGTTCCCAGAGCTTTCTGTAAGCTGCCCCAAAACCTAGACGTGAACCGTGGGTCTCTGTCAGAAATAATACTGGCAGGAACCCCATGCAGTCGTACAATCTCACTACAGTATAACCTTACCAGCTTGTCCATAGAATAAGTCTTTCTGATAGGCAAGAAGTGGGCTGACTTGGTCAACCGGTCAACAATCACCCAGATCGAATCGTGGCTGGAACGCAACCTTGGGAGGTCCGTCACGAAGTCCATAGTAATATGTTCCCATTTCCATTCCGGAATAGGAATACTCTGTAAAAGCCCAGAAGAGTTCTTATGCTCAATTTTCACTTGTTGGCATACCAGACATCGTCCGACATACTCTGCCACATCCCTTTTCATTCCTTCCCACCAGAAAAATTTTTGCAGATCCCTATACATCTTCGTGGCACCAGGATGTACTGCAAATCTGGACTTGTGTGCTTCTTCCATTAATTCATCTTTAACTACCTCAGGCACACATAGGCGGTTCTGACATCTGATCACACTCTGACCATCCTAGGTAAATTCCGCTCTCTTACCTTTCGTAATAATAGACTACAAATCCCAATCATTGGGTTGAGCCTCAATTATTTTCTGCACAATTAAAGATTGTGCCCTCATAACTGCCAAGCATCCGCGATCAGTAGGACATATAATTTCAACTCCTAAGTCTGCCACCTGTCTGGCCAACTCCGTCGGAGTCACCAGTAAATGAGTTAATACCCCAGCAGTCTTTCTACTTAAGGCATCAGCTACCACATTGGCTTTTCCCGGGTGGTAATTAATCGTACAATCATAATCTTTAAGGAATTCAACCCATCTACGTTGTCTCATATTCAATTCCTTCTGTGAAAATAAAAATTTCAGACTTTGATGATCCGTAAATACCTCAAAGGTAACACCGTATAAATAATGTCGTCATATCCTGAGGGCGAATACCACGGCAGCTAACTCCAAGTCATGTACCGGATAATTCTTCTCATGCTCTTTCAATTGACGTGAGGCATACGCAATAACTTTATCATACTACATTAATACTGCACCTAAACCTTGAAAAGATGCATCTGTATATACCGTATACCCCTCGTCACCTGTTGGAAGAACCAGTATAGGTGCACTGACAAGTCTTCTTTTCAATTCCATGAAACTATTTTCACAATTTTCATCCCAGAAGAATTTCACTTCTTTCTTCGTCAGATTCGTGAGTGGACCAGCAATTTTAGAAAAACTTTCGACGAATTTCCAATAATACACAGCTAATCCCAGAAAACTCCGAACCTCAGATACAGTCTTCGGACTTTCCCATTCCACAATAGCCTTAATTTTCTCAGGATCAACTGGCCACGCCTTCACCAGAAATCACATGGCATAAGAAGGTAACTTCACTTAGCCAAAACGCACACTTGCTATACTTAGCATATAATTGTTTTCTTCTAAGCGTTTCAAGTACAAGTCTAAGATGTCCCTCATGCTCTGCTCTACTCCGAGAATAAATCAATATATCATCAATAAAAACCACCACGAACCGGTCCAAATAGTTAATGAAAACCCGGTTCATCATATCCATAAAAGCTGCCGGAGCATTAGTTAGACCAAAGGGCATGACAAGAAATTCATAATGCCCGTAACGTGTTCGAAAAGCAGTTTTCAACACATCCTCACCACGAATTCTCAATTGTTGATACCCAGACCTCAAATCAATCTTCAAATATACACAAGTACCTTTGGGCTGATCAAACAAATCGTCAATCCGCGGCAAAGGATACTTATTCTTCACAGTAACTACATTCAACTGTTTGTAGTCAATACACAGTCGGAATGAACCATCCTTTTTCTTCACAAACAAGACAAGAGCACCCCAGGGAGATGCACTGGGTCTGATAAATCCTTTATCAAGAAGCTCTTGTAATTGTACCTTCAACTCCTCAAGTTCACGTGGCGCCATCCGATAGGGTGCCTTGGAGATAGGCGCCGTGCCAGGCTGGATGTCAATAGTAAAATCAATAGCCCTGCCTGGGGGCAATCCAGGTAAATCCTTAGGAAATACATTAGGAAATTTCCTGACAACTGACACACGTTCTATAGGGATGGAGGTCTGACCACCCGTATCCATAATAGTCATTAGAAAACCATGACATCCATGGCTAAGGAACCTCCTAGCTTGCATAGTAGAGATAATAGGAGCAATCTGACCAGATACTCCAGTAAATGTAAAGGTCCTATAATCATGACTTTTGAATACCACCATGCAGTCATCGCAATCAACCACCACACGGTTATAAGAAAGCCAATTCATCCCAAGAATGATCTCGAAATCTGAGAACTCTAGTAACATCAGATCCGAGTAGATAATCAGTCCGTTGAAACTCAGAGGGCACTGTTGTACCTCTAAGTAAGAACGTAATGTACCACCAGAGGGTACAAATATAGTCATATCATGCTGAGAGAAAACCGGCTCTAATCCCAACTTTTTCACAAAAGCATACGAAATAAAGGAGTGCGAGCTACCAGTATCTATCAGTAAGCATGCAGGTGTATCTAATACTAAAATTATACCTCGCATAACGTTGCCTGTCTCGCGCTGGGCATCCTGCTCAGTCAGCGCATAGGCTTGGCCAATCGCGGGGGTCTGTTGCGGTCTGCCCTGGGGAGTCGGTGCAGTGTGACTGTGGCGAGGAGGTCGAGGTTGTCCTTGTCTAGTAGGTGGAGCAGATCTCTGCGTACTAGGGGCAACCTGAGGCTGCTTACCCCTATTTGGGTAGTGGCTCTTGTAGTGGCCCATCTCATGATAGTAATGGCACTGAATATACTGGAGTGGGCAATCCCGGGAGATATGGCCCACCCCCCCACACTGATAGCAGGCCCTCAGGTCAGGAGAAGATCCAATGCTTGGCGGAGGTGACTGGATGGATCGCCTAGACACAGACCTAGGGGGGGCCCATGATTTCCGGCCCGGCTGGATCGAACGAGCACCAGATCATTGCATATGCGGATGCCGGCTTGTAGAAAAACCAGAATCCCTAGTGTGGCTAGATGCGAGCGCCTTGCCCTTACAGCCCTTCAGTTCAATGGCCTTCTCATTCTTCTCAGTGCGGTGGGCCATAGCAACAACGGCCCGGAAATCTTCAGGTGGCGCTGAATTAGTTCCCCGAGCAATAAGGGGATCCAGCCCACGAATAAAGTGACTCGACCGAGCCACAACAGTAGGTACCATATCCGGAAACATCTTCGCCAGTCGCTGAAATTCTGCTAAGTACTCGTCAACCGAACGACTGTTCTGTTCCAAGGTCATTAAGTCGTGTCGTAGAGTCTCCCGTACCGTCTCTGGGAAATACTCAGTGTGGAAAGCCTGGCAAAAGACCTCCCAATCATAACGAGCCACGCTAATCGTGTGTTCAAGTCCCTCGAACCAATCCTTGGCATCGTCAGTGAAGAAATAGACAGCCAACATAACCCGTTGATCATTAGGGCACTGTAATATGTTCAAAGTGTCTGTTACACTTTGCAGCCATCGGTTCGCTTCCTTCGGGTCCGGTTGCCCAGAGAACACCCCAAATCTTCGCTCCCCCATCGTAGTAAAGTGAGACGCTAACTCCAACGCTGCAGTCGAGGGAGTTTCACGCGCTCTATGCCGAGGTGGTTCTTGGACCGGGGGTTCTTGAGCACGTCGCCTGCTTCCAACCTCACTAACATTGTCATTGTACAGAGTCCGCGGAGCAGCCACAGAAGGTTCCACCCTTCTCTCACTGTCAGAACAGGACGCCCTCCTCATCCAACTAAGTGGGGCACTTAATGCTTCGCGAGCCAATCCTGCCATATGCCCGAGACGAGAAGTCCTTTTTGGTGCCATTTCCTGTGACGCACCAACAACAATTAAAGGACTACATTAAGTAAGATCACGGTTTATCGAAATCAGATGCGAGTAATACTAACGCGATCTTAAATCCTAGTGTTTGATCTTAAGTCCTTAAGTTAGACACAAGATCCTAAACCAAACTCCTCTGATACCACTAATTGTTACGCCCCCGAGCGCCACCCGGGATCCACGCCGGAAATCCCGGCCTTGGGATGCAACAACAACTGTACCTAACATGATAGCACAGAACCTAAGAGGTACAGGACAGAATAATATATTATAACAAAGGCCAACCCGGCCACAAATATTCATAAGTCAAACTCACAGACAGATACAAGACCGGCACAGCAGTCAACAAAACCAACAACGCGACCGGCGCAGCGGTCGACAGACTAAACAGATAACGAGACCGGCGCAGTGGTCAATATGTCCAATGGATAATACAACCGACGCAGCGGTCGACAAGCCAACAGATAACAAGACCGGCGCAGCGGTCAATAAGTCTAATATCTACATAATATAACATAACATCCGACACACTGATAAGATGCAACACAAACCCACCCAGACTGGTGGTCACAAACTATCTATCTAATCCGCTCCAGAAGGAGTCGCGCCAGAACCTGGAGGCAAATCAAAGGGAGTTAGCCGGAGGCTAAGTAGGGATATAACAAACTATATGGTGCTTGATCCAAATGTAAGGATTTACTAGATTACCACCGTAACTCTACATGTCCCGTATATCGTATAGTCAAACTCAAATACGTATCAATATACGTGTCATCATACACAGGTAAAACTGGGAGCTGATACAGTAGTGGTCCACGACCTGTAACTCTATAAAGTAGAGTAGTCCCTACCGATGGCTTCCCGAACGGTAGAGACGACTGTCCGTCGACAGCCAGCTAGTGTAGCGTCCTACACTCCAATCAACCCCTCACTAGGCTGATATCAGACCTCAAGCCCATAACATCGGACTCTCTCAGTCAAACACAGGGAGACGATCACACAGCGTCTCAGACAGAAATATCACAGGCAGTATCCGAGGTATACTGGACTATCTATCGCTAGATATCCAGCCATCAAGGTATGTCTACATAACTTATACCACCTACCAACTACCAATAAACATGCAATAACAAAATACTCATACCGTGTTTCATGCAACAGGTTATGTCAACAGGAATATAACTCAGAGCAGAACGGGAATCAGATAGTAATCAACAGTAATATCAACAATAAGGAGGTGCCGCTAATCTACACATGTGGTTGGCACCGTAACAAAGGAGAGGAGATAGAATCCCTACCTCAAATAGTAGACAACAGAACAGATCCAACCATATAAGCACGAGATCAGGTAACAGGTCCTAACAGGTGAATCATAGTGTAAGTCATAGTATCCCATTAATCCATTTTAATCATAATTATCATTAATTATGATAAACCGGGTTCATTAGGTTAGACAGATCAGATTATGTTCTTAACCAAGTTCGACAGATGTACAAGTCCAGGTTTGATCGCAGGCGTTCGTATACATACGGAGAGGGTTCGGGGTACTAACCGAGTTCGCAGCCACGTGAGAACGTATAACACCACGGAAACACCAGATACGCGAGAACCAACCACACGGACGTAAACCGCGGCGTTAGCACGAATTTCGGAGATCGTCGGAAGTTCGCCGGAACAGTAGCGCCGCCGCTACAGTGTCGCCGGAATAGTAACTCCGGTGGTCAGATCGGAGCTCCCCGATAATCAACCTGAAGCCGACGACGAGAGGAACTCAGTCGTACGGTTCGTTCTGCGAAAGGAGGTCGGAGTCGACGAGGATCTGGAGAAAACCGTGGGCGGCGGCGTTCGTGAATCTCGCCGGAATAGTGCCGCCGGGGCTCGAAACTTGCCGGAAACAACGGGAAAAGTTCCGCCGTCCGCCCGAGACCAGAGGCAAGAGTAGAGATTCGCTGGAGAAAGTGCAGCCCGTCGGAATCGCGTCAGGCGCGCTTCACATCCAGAACACTCGCCGGAATCGCTTGCAGGGTTAGGGCTTCATCATTGCCAGTCCTGGGCATCGCCGGAGGAGTCGCCTGTGGCAAAGGGAGGCGTGTGAGGAAGAAGAGCGGATGAATATCGAGTGAAGGGAAACTTTGTTCGTTCATTTGGTGGAGAAAGCTGAGAGCAACGGGGAGAGGAAATATGGGACAGGGAGCGGCTGGTTCACGAACAGACAAGGGCGCTTGGGCTTCCGTCACCTTGAATAGAAAAGACGTACGCATTCATACTAATTGAATGCATCCCTTGAGCTCTCCCAATTTAATGCTGCCCCCTGAGCTCCCCAGACGTAACAGGGAGGAAGAGAGGTCTCAAAAAAAAAAGAAAGAAAGAAATGGCAGAAGAACTCGGAGCCAACACAAAAAATCCAGAATTGAGAGACAAAAATAGAGGGGCACCAAGAAGGGGAGGCAGAAAAAAAAAAGAAATCTAGTATGCAAAGAAGGTGAAGCAGCCGAGAGCATGAGTAATAAAAAAAAGAAAGTGGCGTGAGGTTTTCTTGCGCATGTGTTTTCGTCTCCCTCTCCAAGTCCTTCAATGTCATTGACGATTTAGCCTGCCAACCATCACCAAACTCTAGCAATGAGTCTTGCTCTGAAATACGAACTAGCTGGCACCACGATCCGGCCATCTGACGGTTAGATCATTAGATTTGAAGAATTTCACGAGGAGTCTCCTGGTTTTATTTAGAACCCGTGACTCCACCGATTCTTTCATACAGCTGATCACATCCGGCAATCAGATCGGCCTCAAACTCTGGAAAACGATCCTCCTCCCTCTTGTGCACTAACAGACCGAAGCATCTGATTTCTTGACGGTAGCATCATCGAAATCGAAAAATTTCCCTGCGACCCATATTTCGCCTGAGCTACCCTGTTCGGGTCCATTCTTCGTTGATCTCCCACCAATCTATCCTAGAATCCAGCAATCACTCAGTCTTGGTATGATGACCTTTCACCTGAAGCAGCTTCTATTAGGATCTATGGACTGCGCACCATGTACGTGCATAATTAAATGCATTTAGGCATGTAGATGTACATGCGTTGTAGTAATTAATCGTATATATATCATTTGATCTCTTATTTATTTATTGTCATCTAAATAATTAAAGTATGGAGGGGCTAATTATGTAGAATCCCTGGGCATAATTACATTATTATTGATGGACTGATAAGTAAATGTGCCATTAGGTTTTTATTATATATACAGATGTTTTCACTGGTTGAGGTGATGAGTCTTTAGAGAGTGTTTTAGTCTTGGTTTTCCATCAGCCACCCCAACTCTCTGTGATAGATATCACCATCAATTAGAAGATCAATCCATGATAGATTTTTCTGCTACGTTATGGAATCTGGTACGTCTTCTATAGTATTTTTCTATACAATTTTATGTGCAAGATATTTGGATAGATCTAACAATTGGTATCAGAGTGAGGATAGATTTTTTCTTGCTTAAAATTGTTTTGGAAAATTTTTATGATGTGATCTATGCTTTAGAACAAAATCAAGATGATAATTTTTTGTATCTTCATGAATAAAAATTTTTGGTCTTGATTTTGTGGATTTATTTTTTATCGTCTTGCAACATTGATGGTCGGCAGCGCACAGCAAGGGCTTTTACCCTAATTGCTATCAGCGGCCGTGGCTAATCGTCGAAGGTGGCTCTGTGCGTCAGCATCTGGCATTTACGTGCATCAGCTTCTTCCACCGTTCGGTGAAGGTGGACGTAGACGGACAACATTTGCAAGCATCCACCGTGTCTGGTCGCATGCGTACGCTACATCCGATTGACGTGCGTCGCCATCAAGTCTCCCCTGAATCTGGCGAATCCATGCATGCGTCCGTCGGCATTCGTCGTATGTTTATTGCAAACCGCGTCTGACGTCTGGTTGCCGAGCTACGATGCCAACATCTACAATCGAAGAGCCTTCTGTCGCTGCCATCGTCCTTGTTGACACCGACCATCCGGAAGGGCTTCTACCTATTTTCAGTCGGCGATGAGGCCGACATTTCGTGTGCGGCATTCGTCGACTTTTCTTTCTCGCCGACGAGTCTTCGCTGTCCGTTGTTGGTGAAGACGTGAGGCATCTGGCATTCGCACATGTTTGCAATCGAACGGCGAAGTCAACGCCTTCTGCAATCGACGACGAGCCAACGAAGCAATCATCCGCAAGCCCTTGCCGTCTGGTGCTGGCGGGGCTTGGCGGGGTCAGCGACACGCGAACGACGTCCGTCGATGGCGTCTGAAGTCATTGTGAGTTGCGTGCTGCGATGACAACCTATGTGTGTGGCGTGCGATGCACAAAGAAATTAGGGTAGATTAGCTTTTCCAATTTCGAATTAGGGCATTTGCGTGCAGCATGTGAATGGCATTAGCTTTACGATTTCGAATCCAATTAGAAATTTCAGATCCAATTTTAAGTTTTTCGAATAAATCCAAATTTCAGTTTTCGAGCGATAAAATTTTTGGTTTATTTTCTAGTTCTGAGTCGGGTCTAACGGTGAGGCTAGACCCAGCCCAGTGGTTTGGTTTTGGGTCTAGGCCTGGCCTTGCTCTACTGGGCTTGGGCCGAGACTGTACTTCTGTTGTGCTGTATAGTCTGCTGTGACATGCAATCGGCTGTGTTGTATTGCACAGTTTACTGTATTGTTTTATTTTTCTAGCATAATTTTTTGCCTAATTAATTAGAATTAGAGAATTAAATTTTTCATATTCATATGAATTAATTATGCTTCTTTCATGCTAGTATAATTTTGTGTATGTCAAATATGTAATAATGTTTATACATGTTTCTGAGCATATTGAGTTAGAAATAAATGCACAACTTTGTTTATTATGTTTTTATTTATTTGGATCAATTATGCTTAGCTCATACACATTTGTGACTTCATCTGCTTATACATTAGAGTAGTGATTAACTTACAATCTTGATTGAATATACTTAATAATCTATTTAAAATTATTTTCATAGTATAGTCACCAAAGTGACCTCTACTGTAAAAACTTTTTTAGCAATAGATAATTAAGTTAAATTGCACTTAATTTTTATTTCAAGTGGTTTTTTATAATATTGTCACCAAAGTGACCTCTGTTGTCCAAAATCTTTTGATAATGAAAAAAATTAAGCAAGGGTGTATGTCTTTTTCATGTGAGCAATTTGTCGACCCAAGGCGACGGTTGTTTGGTAGAAAAATTACATTCACATTAGGTAATGAGTGTGTGATGATTATTAGGTGTCCGTTGTAAGTACTTAGTCGGCCCAAAGGAAGACTAAGCACTTGACTGGATCTTATCATTAATACTCAATTACTGTGTAGAGATAATCAAATGGTAAATTAATTCTCTATCCAAATACTAGATTTAATATTACTCTGATTATTTCAAAATCGGATTGTATTATTATTCACTACTTGTTATTTGTATTTGTGAGCTTATTGTGTTTTGTAATTAGTTCTCTTTGCTGTTAACATGATTAATGCTTCCGCTGTCACTGCCAATTTATATAACATTCCTTTTAAGAATAATTCACCTTTTGGTCTTGTTAGTTCTAAAGTTAATTTAGTTTCAGTTCCTAGAAACACTTAGTGGTTGGATTCTGGTGCTACAACCAACATAAGTGTTTCTTTGTAAGGTTGTCTAAACTTCATAGCCCAATGATGAACAAAAATTCATCAATATAGGGGCTAAAAATCCAGTGGAAGTTTTAGGCATAAGGACATTTCAGTTGTTATTAAATACTAGTTCCTTTATAGAATTGAAAAATACATTTATTATACTGTCTTTTAGACGGAATTTGGTTTCAGTTTCTGTATTGGACAAAAAAGGTTTTGTTTGTCCATTTGGTAATAGAAAATGTAGTGTTTATCTCAATTCCAAACTTGTTGGAACCAGTTATTTATCTGGCATTGATAACCTTCTCTTACTAGACATAATAAATTCATATGATGAGTTCCACAACACTGAAACTAGATGCGCTTGACAAAAATTATCAACAAAATTCTTCTCATTATGGCATAAGTGTTTGGGTCACATCTCCAAAAGGAAAATTGACATGCTTGAGTTAGAGGGGATTCTTAAAAAACTTGATGATTCAAGTTTGGATAATTATGTTGAATGCATAAAAGTTAAAATTACTAACAAAAGGGGAAATTAAGATACTCTAAAAAGTCAGGGGTTTCAAATTCTATGATCCCAAAATTAGAACTTTTTAAGATGGGAAATTCTACATTATTTTAGGATATTGAGTTTGGGGGGGGTGGGTGGGGGGGAGATAAGGCTAATGACTTTGTCTTAAAGAGGAATCAATTAATATTTCTCCTATAGCTGTTGTTGACCATAATCAAGTTTTTATTCCAAATATCATTCAACAACAGCATTTAGAAGACAATATTGAGCTTCCTACCCATCAAGAATATCTAACTGTTCTTCAATCAAGTGTTTATGAGAAGCATAAGGATCAAACTCAATAAACTCAAAGTCAAAATGAACTAGAGCCTTTAAGGAGATACATAAGAGATAAGAGAAGTGCAATTTCTAGTGATTATGTTGTATTTCTCCAAGAATATCAGGATAATATTGATTCAGTGGGAGATGATCCATTGACCTTCCATGAAGCAATTAATTGTTTTAATGCTCAAAAGTGGATCGATGTCATGGGGTGAAGAAATTCAATCTATGAAAGACAATGATGTTTGGGATCTTGTACCATTGCCTGAAGGAGTGAGACCTATTGGTTGTAAATGGATTTTTAAAACTAAAAAGGGATTCACAAAGCAATGTAGAAAGATTTAAAGCATGTCTTGTCGCTAAGGGTTTCACCCAAAGGGAAGACATTAACTATAAAGAGACTTTCCCTCCAGTTTCATCGAAAGACTCTTTTAGAATAACTATGGCTTTGGTAGCTCATTTTGATCTCGAGCTTCATCAAATGGATGTTAAGACAGCTTTTCTCAATGGTCACATTGAGGAAATAATATATATGTTACAACCAGAAAGATTTGATTCAGACAAAACTAATCAATTAGTTTGTAAATTGAAGAAATCCATTTATGGGCTCAAGCAAACTTCTTGTAAATTTCATCAGGTAATTATCTCATTTGGTTTTGAGGTGAATACTGTTGAAGATTGGGTGTACCATAAGTTCAGTAGGAGTAGATATATTTTTTCTGGTTCTATTTGTGGATAACATTTTGCTTGCCAATAGCGATATTGCAACGCTTTCACATGCAAAATGATAGACCACTTGAAACCCCTGTGGCTAAAGGAAATAAATTCAGTCTCCAACAATGTCCAAAAGGTGAAATTGATTCTAAATATATGGAAAACATCCCTTATGCATCGGCAGTAGGGAGTTTGATGTATACATAGGTCTGCACTTGTCCTGACCTTGCATACATTATTGGAATGCTTGGCAGATATCAAAGTAATTCAGGAAGAGAACATTAGGTTGCAGCCAAAAGGGTATTCAAATTTTAGCAAAGCACTAAAGACCATATGCTTACATACAGAAAGTCAGAATAAACTTGAGATCATTGAGTTTTTTTATTCTGACTTTGTTGGATGCCAATCGACATCAGGTTACGTATTCACTTTAGCTGGAGGTGCAATATCTTGGAAAAGTGTCAAGTAGACACTAATTGCATCTTCAACTATGGAGGTAGAATTTGTTGCATGTTTGGAGGCATCCAATTAGGCTACTTGGCTGTGTAATTTTATTTCAAGACCGCGAACTGTTGAAGGTATAGAAAGGCCTCTCAGGTTATACTGTGACAACAAAGTTGCAATCTTGCTTTTTAAGCAATAATAGGAGCTCTTCCAGGTCTAAGCATATAGACATCGAGTTCTTCATTGTAATAGAAAGAGCTCAGAGTAGTTGCATTTCCATTCAGCTTATAGGAACAAACTCTATGGTTATAGACCCACTTACTAAGGCATTGACGCCGAAGGCTTTTCATCAATACGTTGAAAATATGGGTGTTGTTAGTAATGTCTTTTAATTGGTGAGTTGGCTTGTATGTTTGTTGATACCTATAATTATGTTAATTTTCATTTGCTCTGAACTTTTGATCTTATTTAGTTAAAGTTGGACCAGTTGGAAATAAATCATGACATTGTCACATTATGTTATTTCCATGCTACACATTCATACTAGATCTATATCATTCAGTCAAGTTATACATGTGATCACTGTGGGTGTAATTGACGAATAGATTCAATGACTGCCCTTTGGTCTTTGTGTTAATGAGACTGATGGACGAGATTGATTTAGATGTCATTCATACCGTTATGTGCACATAAAGATTATTCTAGAGATTTATATGTGATTAAAGGTTTTATTGTGTAAATACATAGTTGACTCGTCCAAGTGGGAGATTGTTAGGATCCATGGACTGCGCGCTATGTACGTGCATAATAAAATGCTTTTGGGCATGTAGACGTACATGCGTTGCAGTAATTAATCGTATATATATATCTATATATATATATATATATATATATATCATTTAATCTCTTATTTATTTATTGTCATCTAAATAATTAAAGTATGGAGGGGCTAATTGTGTAGAATCCCTAGGCATAATTATATTATTATTGATGGACTGATATATAAATGTGTCATTGGGTTTTTATTATATATACGGGTGTAGTCCCAGGTTGAGGTGACGAGTCTTCAGAGAGTGTTTCAGTCTTGTTTTTCCATCAGCTGCCCCAACACTCTGTGATAGATATCACTATCAATTAGAAGACCAATCCATGATAGATTTTTCCGCTACGTTATGGAATCTGGTACTTCTTCTATAGTATTTTTCTATATAATTTTATGTGCAAGATATTTGGATAGATCTAATAGCTTTGCCAAATGAACGCCGGACGACGAGCGACGACAAGCTCTATTCATCTCCATCGTAGACGGAAGGGAGGAGGTGCTCCATTCTTTTTTCTTCCAACGGCCAGATCCTGCTTTTCTTTATCCAATGGACTAGATCTAATCTGGCATTCCAACATTTCTTATCTAATCTATTAGATCCGATAGTCTAGATCTAATCCAAACAGTGGTGCTAATTTATCAAAAAAAAAAAAGGAAAAGAACTTGCACTCAAAATTCATGTATGGTGTAAAGAATAAAGGTAAAAAGGGAAATATAATTTTTCTTATTTTTGTAGGAAAACATGATGCGCTACTTGCATCATGCAAACCCCCTGCCATTTTATTATTGTTATGAATTTTATTTTAGTAGAAAAAACATGATGTGCTACTTGCATCATGTAAACCCCGGCCATTTTATTATTGTTATGAATTTTATTTTAGTAAGAAAACATGATGCACTGCTGGTACCATGCAAACTCCCTTTTTTAAGGCAAAAAATAAAGTCCAAGAACTTTGCTGGAGATAAAAAAAATAGAAAAAAAAAGGAAGATTAAAATTAAAAGGAAGCGTGCCAAAAGAAAACAGAGGCCAGGAGAGGTGAAGTATGCTACGAGGCTAAAGAACTCAAAAATAGGTTAAAAAAAAAAGGGAGGAAGGTGTTGGAGAACTCTCGGCTAGTCTGGAAAAGAAAAGTTCACGGTGGAGTTGAGCAAGTTTCTGGAATATGGCTGAAGTTAGCAAGGCATTTATATTTGATGAATATGAGATCAATATGCAAAAGGAGCAGCTTGTTAATTAATACCCATCTCAAGTAGTTGGAAAAGGTCTCGAATCTTGTTCTTCTGAACGTCTCCCACTGCAAAATTTTTCCTTGTCACCTAAATCTTCAAAATACAAGAAGGGATTAGCTTGACGGAGAACTTCAGTGCCAGAATTTATTCTTCCAGACAGCGTCAGTGCCCGGAAGAGAAAGTAATCAAATTCCTTTCACTTCTCATGAAGTGTCAGCTCACGATATTATTAACAAGTCACATTGTATGGACAATTTGCCTGATTCTTCGTTTAAGACTCCAGTCATTAAGCTGAAAGAAGCTGTGGAAGCATAGAACATCAGAGATGCCTAATTCGGCTCTGAAGGAGCACGATGATTTTGAACATGAAACTAGCAATCAAAGCGGGAAGATAGGGATATATCTTCATAAAGAAATTTGGGATCTGTTAGGAAGACAAATTCGTCCATTCCATCTATTTTCTTTGACAGACACGTTTCAAAGCAATTAGCTTTCAGCAATTTCACGATGCCATAGTTCAGTTAGATCTTGAAACCAAGCTATGCGTAAGAGATAATTTATACAGATTGGCTGGTTTTACAATATCAAGGGATACTTTTGCTACTGCGTACAATGAAAATGCAGAGTCTAAAAGAGGATCAAGAGAGTTTTCAGAATATATGAATACACAGACTGAAACGTGTTCTTTTGATCAATCATTGGCCCTCGTACTGTTTGCGGTAGATCCTCATTGTTAGCCACATCACAACGTTTAGTTGCTACTGTAGTATCAGATAATGGATCCTCAAATCATCGAAAGGTTGCTATTATAGTGTCGATTTGCCTGAGCATCTACAGATATGACTTCACAGTTTCGTGATCCTGTCGTCTCTACTCTTTGTTCCCGTTTTGTTGTACATATAATAGTTGTGCTTGCACTTTCATTTGTAGAATTAATCTACAAATGCCACAAAAAAATGAGGGCAGCGATAAAAAGCGAAAGAGAGAAGTAAAAAAAATGAGAGCAGAGAAAAAAAATGAAAGAGAGAAGTAAAAAAAAATGAGAGCAAAGAAGTAGAGGGCTGGAGGATTCTAAAAATAATAATAAAAAAAGAGATGAAGGAAGAGGCCTCAGCCAGAATTTTATTTTATTGTTGCTTTTAGTAGGACAAATACATTACCTGTATCTCGTCGAAATTAAAATTTTATGTCGTCAAATTTAAAATCTTAGAACGAATATGTGTCAATTTGAAATTTCATATTGCTAGCCATCGATCTACTATTCCCTTGCGCCAAGGTCATCTGAAGAAGTGCATAGCCGAATCTCTGTGTTGTTGTCATTCTTCCAGACTGGTTCGGTTTCTATTTACTAAACAGCCGTGTCCTAGGTTAATACGTTTGCAACAGGCCAAATCTAAATCTTCCAACAGCCTTGAAGTCCAGCTTGAGCCTTACGCTGCGGCTCATTTCAGTCCATCGCAATGCTTCCTTGCGAGAAGTGTTATATGTGTCTACAACCAGCATATGTCTTATACTGCAGTTCATCTCAATCTTTTAACAAATATGGATGCGCTACTTGCGTCCATTTGCAATTTCTAAATTTCTTTAAGAGGTGAATAGCTACTATGACGAGTAGTGTTTTTAATGAGCAGATATCAGCGAATAAGCTGTCCAAGCTCAACAGTAGTCAACAATGCATTGCAACTATGTCACATTGGTGTATCTCCCACCGTAAACATGCCAAATAGGTTTTTCAAACTTGGGATAAGCAGTTCCATTGTTCATAAAAGGAAAAGAAGATCCCTTTTCTACACCTTGCCAATAACATCTTACAGAACAGTAAACATACTGGAACTGAATTTATAGGTGAATTTTTAAAGATCCTTCCAGCAGTGTTCAAGGATGCTGTCTTTTGATTGGTTGATATATAAGAGCAAAAAGGAGAGTTCCATTCTCACGTGCACTACCTCAAGGATTTAATGATGGAAAGTGAATCTCCCCTCCTGCTTTGCAATTTAAAAAATGAGCAAGAAGCTCTGTTTGAATCTTAAGAAGAGATGCACACTTAATAAAGATAGACGGACGGCAAAAATTGCAACTGCATTGCATAATGTTCTCAGCAAACACTTCTATGAGGAGTCTGACTTGAACAAATCCGAACTATTGTGGTCCAGTTAAAATCCGAACTGGAGGATGTTCGCACTCAATTGCATATTGCCACCAACATATGGAAGAGGCTGAACAATGAGCCAATCGTAGTGCCAACCAAATCATGGAATAAAGCGGAACCATCAAAGCTAGACTCATATGGTCCATCCACCAAAGTTCCTAAGACCGTTGCTGTAGTTGCAGCGAAACTCAACCTCATCATGACATTCAGCGGCTCTGATGTAACCGCTACTATCACATATGAATACTAATACCCAGGCCGCTTTTGTCATCTGACGAAATCATCGCAGAATACTTGCGCCACCAATTTAGTGTTGATTTGGTTTGACTCAAGCTTAGTTAAGCCCAACACACATTCAATTCATTGCCAAAAACTGAAGCAAATATATACATGTTGTTAGGTTCAAATTAAAATTTGGCTCCGATTGGATTTTGCTATGTGGTTCAACTTGACTTACCATTGAACTAAACCAAAAAAAAAAAAAAATCCTAAACCCAGTCCTTGTTAAATAGTGGCCCAACATGCTTCAAAATTGTAAGTTCAGTCTACATTTGGCTTGATCTTGCTACAATAGCTAGCCCAACACAAGTCTATTCAAGCAAATACAATGGCACAAAATTACCATCCCAATCTGATGATGCAGGTTAACTCAAAGTTTAATAGAATGGTGTGGCTCAATCAGGCTAGTTCAATGGTGAGTAGAGCCTGACTTGATCTTTGTAACAAGCTCGACTTAGCCTAATTGACCAAATTCAATATTATAGCAATCAATCTAACAAACAAATATTATAAGAAATTGTCATTGCACTTTAGCGCATCGTAGTATAATATTGTTTGGGAGATGCATATGTCGATGCTTGTCATCGGGACATAGCTCCTTAATATGACATTATGTATGCAACATTTTTATGACAAAACAAATTTCCACGAACGAATTCCCACGCCTTCAAGGAGACCAATTTTTATATCCTCTAAGGGGATATAAAATAAGATCATCAAGGAATAGTTACATGTCAAACCCAAATGCTCATAAGCCATCAAGGCCGAGCACATGCTCACAAGCCATCAAGGCTGAGCATATGTCAAATTTAAATAATCATAAGTCGTCAAGACCGGGCACATGTCAAACTCAAATGCTCACAAGTTGTCAAGGTCGAGCATAAATCAAGTTCAAATGCTCATAAGCCATTAAGACCAGACACAAATCAAGTTCAAATGCTCATAAACCATCAAGGTCGTGCACAAAATCATGTTTAAATACTCATAAGCTATCAAGATCGAGTATCTCAAGTTTAAATACTCACAAGTCATCAAGGCCGAGTGTTCAAATACTCACAAGTCTTTCTTTGACAAATGAAGGTTGTTTCAAATTTTAAGTTATTTTTATGAACCACGTGTTGATATGACATTTATAAAACATTTTGTCCTCTAATTCGTGGAATGTTATCTACTTATATAGATCTCTTAATCAAAGGTTCACTGATTTTAGAGTTAACTAACAATAAGTGCTTGCACTCATTAGAAGCCAGAACATATTAAACAAAAAAATTTATTAATTTAAGGTAAATTTGAAAAGGTCAAACACATTTAAAAATGAGTCCACAGAGAATAAGAGTGATCAAGATAGAATTTGTCTCTCCTATATAATATAAGTTTTGTTGCCTTGAGTCCCTTGATTAAATGCGACTAAAATGCATGTCTATGCTCAAATGATTCAACATGAGATAGCAATTGTATTTGCTGTATTAGTTTACTTGGGTAAACACGAAACACAATGATTCCACATGAGATAGCAATTGTATTTGCTATATAAGTGTGACATATTCCATAGCTTATGTTCAATCTAGAACGAGAAAGAAATTAAACTATATAGTAATATTATCATAGAAAAATTAGGTTGAATATCAACTCTCTTATAACTTAGGTAGTAATAATATATTGCTAGGATTATAATATTATTGCTAATATCATAAAAACATATTGGTCACATAATGGTAATGATAATCACCAACTAACAAAAGATTGTGAGATTGAATAATAAGTGTAACATTTTATTTGTTTATATATTTGAATTAAAAGGGCTTAATTCAAATATGTCACATGGGCTTGGCCCATGACATATAAACCCTAGGGTTACATTTGCCACTTATCTAAAGAGGTGAAGACTATCAAACATGTGATCGTTTTTACTTGCTTCTTAATAGGCATTTCCACTACCCCTTCTTCATGTGAGATAAGTAGAAGAAAGCCTCCCAGCCTCTTGATGCTAGCAGCACTAGAGAAGATGGAGAATTTAAAGATAGATTTTTGTAATTATTTAATGAATTATCTAGTTATGTGGAGTTGTTGGCTAAGGCATGAGTTCATTCAAAGAGGGATTTTCATAATTATCTAATGAGTCATGAATTTAATGATAAAATGTATATATGATTACCTGATAATGATTTTAAATCATTGAGAAAGTACACAATGCTCGGGCCTCCAATGCATCAATTGATCAAGCACTCATATTATTTAGAATACATCAATTAAGTAAATTCGAAATCTTTGTTAATCTTGGGGTCTCGGCTGATATTGAAAATATTCGGGATATATTAGTCAAATAGCTTTGTCACTCAGTGGCGCCACCCTAACCAATAAAAGAATGGGGCCCTGATTGTGTCGTGCAATGGTGGCCACGGCAGCATGAGTCAGCCGAGCCCACCGTCTCATGATCTAAGAAGCTTCCTGGATTGCCGTGGTTGGGCAGCCAGGAGCCGAGGGCCGCATTTCCAATTTCCAATTTCCAATTTCCATTTCCCATTTGGCCATTTCCATTCCAAGGGATGAGAGACCCACCGACCTTGATATGATCGGCCATTCCGGCTGTGGAATGTCCCTCCCTCCTTGTTGACTTGGCCGTTTCAAATTGCCGTCTCCCCTCCGATGTGGGCTTTTTCGATGTCGTGAGCCTGGAATCATCCCCTGCCTGCACCGGGATCACATTCTCCATTGGTCGCTTCATTTTCATCTTCAGGTACCTTCTTGCTGAAATCGCTTGCCCCATGAGCTCTCCCGTCCTCTCATTCCCTCCTGTAATCATGTTGAGCTCGGATTGAAATTGCTCTTGCATCATTTTTTGGGGGGTTCTGATGCTTCTCCAGCAAATTGCCCTCTCAGTTCCACGATTTGGTTTCGGAAAATTTATTTCGTTACCCTAATTTCTGTTAATCACGAATACCGGTATTATCTGACGCATACGTGAAATTAGGAGCCCTAGTGCTAAATTTTTCCATTTGAAAAGACTCATTAGTCATCTGAATCTGATTGATTTATTGAATCATGTTTCTTTGCAGGAAATCCTGTGTTTATTCCATTTATAAACTCAACAATTGAGTTTGCAATTGATTTATTATCTGTATCATTGCTGCCAGTGGCTCAACACGGTCCTTTCTTAATTGCATAGTTCAATGCAATCAGATAGGGATGAGGCTGCTGTGGAAATGATCCCGGCAGTTCAGCTGCATCAAGATCCTGATGTACCCGAACACACTGAAGATGTTAGCTTAATTCAATCATTTCAGGAGGAGGAATTGGGATTATCAAGGAACAGGGGGCAGTTCTTCTCAAGGGAATGGTTTAAGAAACTTAGACTATTTTCCCCTTCAAGGATATTCTCTCACACCGTCGAGGAGAGGGAGGAAGCCTCACTTTCAGTTTCTTCTCAGATCGATTCACAGCCAAGTTTTGACATCAGATTCCTTAGAACAATTGACTGGTCCTCTCTTTCTGATATCTTCAAGGAATGGATAGAACATCCAAAAAATGCAGCTCTTCTTATTTGGTTAATTTGTGTATCCATCTCTAGCGCAATGCTGGGCTTACTTTTGCTTGGCCTACTTGATGAAGCATTCCCCACAAAAGACTCAAGAAACCATTGGATTGAGATCAACAACCAAGTGTTGAATGCTCTTTTCACCCTAATGAGCTTGTATCAGCACCCAAACTTGTTCCACCACTTGTTCCTTCTATGTAGATGGAGATTGGAAGACATCACAGCACTTCGAAAAGTTTATAGCAAGAACGGAGCCTACCGGCCCCATGAGTGGGTTCATATGATGGTAGTTGTGCTCCTCCTACACATCACTTGCTTCGCCCAATATATCTCATGCGGTCTGTATTGGGGATACACAAGTGAACAAAGACCAGGGGTTGCTGAAATTTTTTTCTTCGCTCTTGGATTTGCAGCACCAGTGTTTGCCGGAGCCTATTCTGTTTATAGTCCTCTAGGAAGGGATTACGACATTAATATTGAATTGGATGAAGAATCACAGTGTCCAAGTCCGGAGCAATCCAGAATCAAGGTTGGGATGAAGTTATACAAGCTACGGGCTCTGGAGAGCAAGCCAAAGTGGTCTGGTGGATTGTTTGATTGCCTGGCCAACATCCCTGTATTCGGCCTTTCTTTCTTCTGCACCTTCTGTGTCTTCGGTTGGAACATGGAAAGACTTGGTTTTGGAAACATGTACGTCCATGTGGTTACATTTCTTCTCCTGTGCTTTGCTCCTTTCTTGATCTTCAACATCTCTGCCCTTAACATTGATGACTCAATCATAGGAGATATGGTGGGGCATGCAGGCATTGTGCTTTGTGTATTTGGTCTGCTATATGGTGGTTTCTGGAGAATCCAAATGAGGAAAAGATTCAAATTTCCTGGCAATGACTTTTGCTGCTCATCTGAGTCATTTACCGACTACATTCAGTGGTTATTCTGTTGGTCTTGTTCTCTGGCTCAGGAGGTACGCACTGGAAACTTCTACGAAGTAGAGGATGATAGCCTTTACAGGAAGCATATGGATGACAGCGAGGATAAGCATCCATTTCTGCATCCTCTGCCTCACGAGAAAGGTTTAAATTCACTTGGCAAATTCCAGTACAGTCCATCGGTTCCACACTCTCATACTTCCAAAGTGCCAAGCTTGACAACAGATCAGATAAAAAGTAAAGAACTGTCTTATGGCAATATTGAAGTGATTTCTAAACCATATTTTGGGGTCAAAATGAACCCCCCTGTGCAACAAATGATATTATCAGAAAATCCAAGGAATATTTAATTACACGATCTCTTAACTACAGTCATCCTAATGCAGACCACTGTACAGGTACCACTCAATTGTTTTGAGATTAAGACTTAACAGACATAGCCAGAATTGCATCGGCTCCTCACTTTCATTTTTCTAAGGGTTAAATTTCTATAATTGTGACAGCATGCTTGACGGAGAATATTTATACTTACAGCAAAAAAAAAAACGTGAATATGATATATCTAACGAATGTGAATCGATAGGAAGATTTGAAAATAATAATTATTTTCTTCGACCCATACATGTCTTATGATCCATCCAAAGAACTTACAGAAATGTGCATGGATGTGATGTCAAGAATGACAAACTTAAACTAGGCCTGTAAGCTTCTTTTGTTTTTCCCTGAAAGATCAATTCATTCAGTGATAAAAAAACTCAGAGTTTTCAAAATACAACACATCAAAATATAACCCAAAAGCTGTGGCCAAGAAGAGTGCCACAGATTACATGCTTTGTTCATTTTGACATGTTAATCTAGAAATACAGTGTATATCACAATTTTTGATCCGTTGGAACAAGAAGCGAGCCTTGTTAATAAGTTGGAAGTAGGCGTGGTAGAGGGTCTCGCCATCCTTCATGACAAGTGCAATCGCCCTTTGAGAGTCTGATTCGATGATCTAGTGGTATTGCTCGTGAGGTTGTTGAGAATAAATGTGAAAAGAGGGCTGCCTTTATAGCAAGGATTTCCATTGCCAGGCTTCAGTCGGCAATCGCATGGGTGGAGAAAGCCAATCTGCATTGACCGTTTGAGTCCTGAATCAGCAACACCTCCCTCTTTTGTGCGTCATTGACGTTGAGTTTCAAAGTACACTTCTGGAAAGTGTTGTGATGATGTCTCTCCATCTCATAGAGATGTTACAAACTTCTTCCAGAGTTTCAAAGTACACTTCTTCATAGAGATGCTTGAATGAATAAGTTAAGGTCAAGTAAAGCCATTCATAAAATAGAAATTTGTGAACAAGGCGTAGAATTTAAAACTATACTGTCCCTCGCCGTCCAAATATACCAGAAGATCATGAGGATTAAAGAGGCCAAGATAGTATGGATCAAAACCCATGATCCATCCAGAGATTAGACGCAAGACTCACGTCAAAACCTAATAGAACAAAAGCACAGGATAGTAAGTCTTTGGTGTAATAGCTTCTAACTAAAAATTTTAATTTTGGGGGTAGCTGCATTTTAAACTGCCTACGCGTGACCGATTACGAAGATGGGCTCTGATTCCTAACTCTACTTGTGTGCTGTGTGGCGCTGAGAGTGAGACCATTAACCACTTGGCCTTTCACTGTCCTTTTGCTTTAGCGGTCTGGAGCAGGATACTTCAAGGTGTTCCGGTGGAGTCTCGCGCACGTACTCTTCTTTTTGAGGGGCATTGGTTCCGCGCTGGCTCTCTCCTCGGTGATGTTTGGCCGGAGACCTTTCTTCTTACTATTTGGCATATTTGGATTATGCGGAATGCGGTGATTTTCCAGGGTGCCCTGGCCTCCTCGGTTTTGATCGCTCAATTAGTTGCAGCGGACTTGGGTCTTTGTCAGGAGGCCTTCGCTAGACACCAGAGCTCTGCTGGCCGCCCCCTTCCTCTCAAGACCACCTGGTCCCCCCCCCCCCCCCTCTGACTCTCTCAAGATCAACACTGATGGCTCCTGGGCCGTCGACTCCTCCGACGCTGGTATGAGCTTCCTCATCCTCGACTCCACCGGTCGGACGCTCTATGCGGCTGCCTTCCATAGCTCCTGTGACTCTCCCCTCCAGGCGGAGCTCCTCGCTATTCATGCTGGCATGTGTTATTTTCTCGCCAAGGACAGTTTCCACCTCCCCCCTGCATTATTGAAACCGACTCGTTGGAAGCGTTTTCCCTGGTCACTGGGACTCTGCCACCTGCTTCCCTGAGCTATGCTAGCATTCTTCTTGAGATTCGCCACTTAGCTCAAGGGTCTATCTTCCAGTTTAATTTTACCCCAAGGTCGGGGAATGAGCCAGCTAACTGGTTAGCCAATTATGCACGTGTACACAAACTTTGTCTTTCGTTTGAGGGGAGCCTGCCTCCTGACTTGGCAACTCTCCTCCTTACTGATGTAATCTAAGGATCTTCCTTTCCCCCCCTTTTTCTATTAAAAAAAAAAAAAAAAAAAAAAAAAAAAAACTTCCAAAGTTTGCCCCACCTAGCATTGTGATGAGATATGCTCCTTGCACCGGGCACTATCCTGCATCAAATCAACAACTAATAAAGTATCATTGCAATTAAGGGTGGAGATAAAGGTAGGTTTAAGACTCAGTAGCATGTCAAGGCACCATGGGTGTTTAAAAAAATTTATGGTGCTACCATCACCAATGACTCTACCAACGCCCATCTTTGGATTGAATTTTGAGGCTCGTAAGCTTTGTAGGATATTCGGTGGCGGATCTAAGACCCAAAGATATGTGGGGGCAGAAAAAATTTAAGGGGACAAATAAATAAAATGTCTTTGTTGACTGGGGGCAATATATATTTTTTTTATCTATATGCCAGATTATAATTATATATAATTAGTTGCAAAATTAAAAATGAATAGGAGCATTTGCTCACACTTCCTTCAATGTGACTCCGCCACTGAGTATATCTGTTATTTAGAGCTGGCTTTTGGTGGCAACAAGCAATATATGCATCCAACAAGTTTAGTCCTTTGGAAAGGAATAAAAGTTCTATGCCCTATCCACCATTGCAACACTTAGAATAAGTTTTGGGATGCGTGTATACACGTATCTCAACTTAGCATTTGTGGTGGATGGGGCCACCGCTTGTGCGATGTTCCCGTGTATAAGTTTTTTCCTTTGTAAAGTACTGAAACTTAATTATTTTCTGTGTTTAACTGAACGAACTAATTCCCACTGATCTAATGAATTTGATGATTCTAGCATACATGCTAGCCGCCAATTGTACTAGTTGGCTACCTATTTTGTCGTTTCCATGTCATGCCATTTTACTTTACCTTCTTTAATCTTACCTATTGTTTTATTTTTATAATTTATATTTCATAAAGTTATACAATATTGAATGTACAAAATGAAATCAGTTTATTTTCAATTGTGAAAAAAATAAATAGATTCATTTATTAAAATTTAAGTAAATTTACACATATCTTTCTCTAGTACTTCACTCCAAAGTTAATTTAGAACATAAAGAGTATAATTATCCCAGTTTGTACTAAATTTGTATCACGCAATTATTGTCATAATTTTGTATGATAATAATATGATTGCAAATAAAGAAAAAAAAAGGTGTGGGGATGATATTGCATAGAACAGGGAGAGTTACATCATTTCATTTTAATCTTATCAATATACATGGATTGCCCGGATGGATCGGATCTTTCTGAGCCATGTCTCCATCGGCAAATCCTTATGTTCTAATCTCATGGCGTGTGTTGAGCAACAAAAGGTAACCCAGATCGGACCTTTCTAAGGCCATGTTTACTTGGACGGAAAAGAAGAAGGGAAGGATGGATTATACCTTTTTCCATCGTTTACTTGGGCGGACGGAAACTGACAGAGGAAAATGAGAAGGAAAAATTAGGCATTTTCCTTCGTTTCTTAATCCGCTCAAATCGGGCGAATTGCTCGTTGCTTACTTCGCTGAAAACTTATAACATTTTAAGAAAGTTATATGTCATGTTTTTTTATGTTTTAATTTTATATTTTTTAATAGTAGTAAATAAAATTTAATAATTTTATATTATTTAATAATATTTAGTAATTTTTATAATTTTTAATAGTATTAAATAATATTTAATAATTTTTATAATATTTAATAGTATCGATAATAAGTTTATAATATTAATAGGATTTATGTAATATGAGTGAAAAAATAAAAATTGAGGTTGTATATATAAATTCATCAAATTATTTATCATTTTAAGTAAACACAAGGAAAGAAAACTTATAACATATTTCATCCATCTATTTTTCCTTTCCTTATTTTTTTTCTTTCCTTTGTATAATCTATCCGTCCAAGTAAACATGGCCTAAGTGTCCCATGGACAATGCATGTGAAGGATGTCAATATCACTAAAAAGACTGTCCAGAGAGTATCTGAAAAGACTGAAAGTTTTATATCAAATATCTTATTCTTTCTCTTTCATTTATTTTCTTTTTATTTTTTTAATCACTATTCATGCATGAGAAGGGTGTAAAGCAACAAATCCTTCTACGGTGATACTTGCAACAGAATTTTTCTTCTGTGCCTTCTTTCCTTTTGTTTTCCTTTTTCATCTATTTTCCTTTTCTTTTTTTTCCCTTTCATTTTGTTTTCTTTCCTTCTTTTTATATCCCCATTATTTTTTGTTCTTCTCCTCATTTATTTTCTTTCTTTCATTTATTTTCACTTGTTTATTTAGTTTTGTGCATGTAAAAAATTGCAAGTCACAAAGACTCATTCTTAAGGAGAGTGTTGATATTGTTAAAGATTAATATGTAATTTTTATTATAGTTGACTGAAGACTTTTGATAATATATGTATTATATGTTTTGAGTTGTGTATAAAGAAGTGCACTAGTTTCTTCTAGTGGTATGTATGTAGAAGAATTTTTGCTTTAATTGAATGAAAGCAAGTTAATTGAATGAAAAAAAACAAAGCTGAGGGCTGAGAAAGCAAGGAAAAAGAGTGTGGGCGAGAAGGAAATAAAAGGTAAAAAAATAAAAAATAAAAAAAAAAAAGGAAAAGAAGCTTAGGCTGAGAACAAAAACCTCAACAAAAAAAAAAAAAAAAAAAAAAAAAATCAAAACCTCACAGCATTCCAATATCTTCGATAAAAATGGCTTCATTATAAAATGTATTTGTTTGCATATTCACTTAGTCAAATACCTATTTTTTAATAAAGAATATTATGATATATGGAATGCACAAATAAAAATAATTTTTATTTTATAAAATTTATAGGATATTATTGAATATAATTATAAATAATGGTCTCAAGCATCAAGTGGCTCCTTATGGTCAAAAGCAAATGAGAAATACTAAAAAAATATAAAAAAGAATATTATGACATTGAGAATCATACAATGCGTGAGAAAATTTATTTATTTTTCATAGCCTTAGTATGAAAAAGGCAAAAGATTCATGAGAAATATTAAAGAATGAGTTTCAAGGATTAGAGAAGATAAGGTAATATCTATCAAGCTATAAAATTTATAAAGAAAATTTGACAATATGCGAATGAAAGATGATGAATGTGTCAAGACTTTTTTCAAAGGTTTCTGAAATTGTGAATCAAATTAGAAGTCTTTGAGATATCATTCCAAGAAAAAAAAAAGTGGAGAATATCCTTAGAAGTTTGCCTTAAAAGTTTAAGTATATTGTTGTGATAATTGAATAAACAAAAGATCTTTCAAAGCTCCTAATGTATGCTCCTAATGTATGAACTTATTAGTTTACTTGAAAGTCATGAGCAAAGGTTGAATAAGTATTCCAATTAACCATTAGAGCAAGCCTTTCAAGCAAAAATAAATTTTTCAAGAAAGAATGTAATAAGATCAAATTATACACAAAGAGGTATCTTCTCTCAAGGGAGAGGAATATATGCAAGAGGTTGTGCAAATCCAAAGCAAGGGTGAGGTAGAGGTGAAGGAGAAAAAAAATGTCAACATCATGAATGAAGAAAATAATTCCAATATAATGAAAGTAGAAAAGACTTTCAACACCCATAAAACCCTAGTAATTCAAATTTATATTGTATAATTTGCAAGAAGTCTAATCATCATACAAGATATTATCATTTTAGATGTACTAATTGCAAAAACTCTTATCATTCATATCGTAATTATTGGTACAAAGATAAAAATGAAAAAAATGATGGAAAATAAGTAGCTCATTTCTCAAGAGAAGAAGAACATGTTATACCAATTATTTTTATTAAAAAAAATAAAAAATAACAATATAAAAAATAAAAAGAAAAAAAGGGAGAAAGAATAAGCAAAACCAAAATAGTAAAAAAAATAATAATAATAAAAAAAATAAAACTAAGTTTGCGGTTAAGAGAGGAGGGAATGGGTAAGTGCATATAAAAAAATAATAAAAAAATAAAATCAAATAAAAATAGTAAATAAAAATAATAAAATACAAAAACTAAATAAAAAAATAATAAATTTTCTCCACCCATCTCCTATAAAAGAGGGGCCAAATGGATGAAACAAACAGACCTGGATGGAGAGACAACGAAATAAACATTGATGGAGAGATAACTTCGAAATAAACATCTACCATGATGGAGAGACAACTCCGAAATAAACACACTTTGATGGAGAGACAACTCCGAAATAAACATCTACCTTGATGGAGAGACAACTCTGAAATAAACACACTATGATGGAGAGATAACTCCGAAATAAACATCTATCTTGATGGAGAGTAAACCCCGAAATAAATCATTTCGATGAAGAAAATCTACAAGAGAAATTAGGTGCAGACTCCATGACATACAAAAAAAAATTAGAGATTGAGAAAATTAGAGTTCAAATCCGATTATAGCCAATCGAATCAGGTCAAATTCGAGAGTTGACCAATACAAGGCATGCTCGTCTCCATCCTTCACTCAACCCCGAATCTTTAAAACAATCCTTCTATTGAATCCAAGCATCTGATTGGCGTCAAACTTCAGCCACACCCTCTCCTCGAGTGTGCGCATCGACAAACACAAATATCCAGCGATCTGACAGCCAGATTGCCGAAATCGAACGAATTAGCATCGACGACCCTGTTTCCGCCAATCTCTTTGATTCGCCGCCGATACTTCACCGTAAGGGGCCAAACTTCGGCCACAAGTCATCCACGACATAGGGAAGGCACCACTGAAGCCGATTGGACGGAGGAGCGACGAGCAGCCGGCGGCGACGAACCCTAGTTTTGTCCGCCGCCGCCAACGTCAACAAAGATGAAATAAAAAATGGACGGCTACAATTTGTCCACAAAATTCAACGGCCGAGATCTAAAATAAATCAACGGCTAAGATTATATCACTCTTAATCGGACAGATGAGATCAATTCAATCTAATAAATTGAATTCAATGGCTGGGATTTGTTTACTTAAAACCGACGGTCCAGATCTGCAACAGAACCAACGAACCAGATTAATTAAAGTTTAATGGAACGGTTCAGATCAATCCGATTTAAGTTCGACATCGAATGGATCAAATTAAATCAAACTTCGATCGGATGGTCCAGATTCAAATCAAATCGACGGTCCAGATTCAAATCAGATCAACGGTCCAAATTCAGATCAAATCAATGGTTTAAATCTGAATATAAAACAAATGAATTGCTATGAATGATCGGAACATATCTCGATCAATCGGTTTGTTGAACCATAATTTTTTACTCAAAAATGGAGTCAAAATAAATTTTGACTGAATAAAATTGGAAATACATTCAAAGACGTATGGATTAAATTTATGCCATGATTAGGAAATAAACAAAGAAGGAAAAATAATTTTTTATCCAAATCAAAATTTAAATTGATTGGATCCAAATAAAAAATGGAAGTAAAATTGAGAGATGAAAATTGGTCAAGGAAAAGATCCATCGGCAAAATCAAATAAGGAAAGAAGGAAAATAAAAGGGCATAAAGCATTGAATAAAGAAAATTGATTAACTAATCATGGCTAATGAGGAAAGTATGCACAGGAACGAAATTTGAAATGAATTAATCAAATTACCATTAGAAAAGAATTTATGGTAATTTATTATAAGTATGGGTCACGACAACAAAAGGAAAGGATAAAAAAAGGAAGAGAGGCATAAAGAGAAAGGGGAGGAAATTGAGGTCTCGGTTGAAAATAAAAAGAGGGATCTTTCGGCAATAAAAGAGGGGAGCGAGATTAGAATAGAGAGGAGGGGACATCTCTCAGCGACGACAAAACAAAACAAAACAAAAAAAAAAAAAAAAAAAAGAAAAAAAAGCAGAAGAATGGTGCAGCCGAATGCCAAAAAATAAAAAGGGAGAGATTGAGAGCTTTCCACGCTCTCGGCTACATAAAAAGAAGAGAAAAATTGAGGAAGAATTGGAGGCATCCTCGGCAACAAGCAAAGGAGGGGAGCTGTAGCAGAAATTTAGAGAGCTTTCCAAGCTCTCGGTGATGCAAAGAAAGGGGAAGCAAGATTGAAAGATGGGGAGAATTGAGGGGGGCGGCTGTAGAAGAGGCAATAAAAAATATAGGGAAGAAGATCTCTCGGCGGCCAAAAACAAAAAAGGAGACGTGTCTCTCGGCAACGAGAGGAGAAGAAGAGAAGATTAAAGATGAAAAGGAGGCTTTCGGCAACGCCAAAAAAGAGAAGAAAGATTGAAATTGAAGATGAAGGAAGCTTGCTTAGGTCTAGGGATTGAAGATAGAGGAAGCTTTAGGTTAGGCCCGGTGACACCCTTGTGGCTAGGGACTGAAGATTGAAATTGAAGATGGAGGAAGTTTTAGGTTAGGCCCGGTGACGCCCTTGTGGCTAGGGACTGAAGATTGAAATTAAAGATGGAGGAAGTTTTAGGTTAGGCCCGGTGACGCCCTTGTGGCTAGGGACTGAAAATTGAAATTGAAGATGGAGGAAGCTTGCTTAGGTTAGACCCGGTGATGCCCTTGTGGCTAGGGATTGAAGATGAAGCGTGCTTAGGTTAGACCTGGTGACGCCCTTGTGGCTAGGGATTGAAGATTGAAGAAGCTTTAGGTTAGGCACGATGACGCCCTTGTGGCTAGGAACTGAAGATTGAAATTGAAGATGGAAGAAATCTGCTCGGCATCTTATGCCGTAAATCTATTTTTAAGAATCGTGTTAAGATTACACGTTGTTCTACTTTGATTGATACTCCCGTGCCAAGATTACACGGGTTTAATTTATTGAAAATTGTTCATGCGCTTGCACCGAAGCCTCACACCGGAGCCGTGCTCGTCCGCCGAGATTTCTACCTTAAACACTTGAGATCCGACCGTTGGATCTCGCTAACATCACACCTGCATGCTCTCCCCACGTCGGCGAAACCACAACCTAAAGGATCCGGCCATCCGATCACCGGATCTACGGAATTGAACGAAAAATGTCGGCGACCATGTTTCCGCCCAAATCGTAGATTTGCCGCCGATACTCCACCGGACAACACCAAATTCCGGCCACAAGTCCCCCTCGACCTATAGAAGCTGCTACCAGAGCCGATTGGTTGGAGGAGCAGCGAGCAGCCGGCGGCGACGAACCCTAGTTTCGTTCGCCACCGCCGTCAACGAAAGAAACGAGAGAAAATAACGGACGGCTAGGATTAGTCCAATCAAACCGATGGTCAAGATCTAAAGTAAACCAACGTCCCCGATTACTTCAACTAATATCCAATGGCCGATATCAAAAGATTAAATCCAACGGCTGATATTCAATCAATTAAAATCAACGGTTCGATCTTTACGACATTTAACGGTTTAGATTGCTTCACATGAAATTGGAAAGCTCTGATCAGTCCGTTTTAATAAATTGAATCCAACGGCGAGGATTCGTTCAGTTAAAACCAACGACCCAGATCTACATCAAATCCAACGGTTGTGATTACTCTACGCGAAATCCAACGGTTCCGATCAATCCGGCTTAATAAATTAAAACCAACGGATCAGATTCCTCTATTTGAAATCTGACGGGCCAGATCTAACGTTGAAATCAACGGTTGAGATTGTTCTGATCATATCTTGGTCAATCGGTTGACCTTTGACATGATCTAGGTGTCGATTCCTGCTATCTCGACCCTGATCTTTCTACATACAATATCAGATTTTTGATCCGAGACCTGGATTGAAGCTAATCAATGAAATTATATAAACGGTCGAGATGAGTCTGACCTAAGTCCTAAATCAATGACTAAATCAATGACTGATATTGATCTGAGCATATCTGAGTCAACCGGTTGACTGTCGACATGATCAAGGAGTCGATCCCTACTAAGTCGAACCTGATCTCTCCAAATATGATATCAGATTTTCGATCCGAGACTTTGATTGATACAGATCCGCAAAATTTAAATAAACGGTCGTGATAAATCAGATTAAAATTTAAATTGATGGCTGAAATTGATTTGAGCATATCTAAGTCAATTGGTTGACTTTTAACATGATCAAGGTATCGATTCCTACTATCGCGACCCTGATCTTTCCAACTACAATATCAGATTTTTGATCCGAGATCTAGATTGAAGCAAATCTGTGAATTTAAATGAACGGTTGTGATAAATCAGATCAATCAACGGCTGAAATTAATCTGAATGTATCTAGGTCAATCCATTGATGATTGACATGATCTAGGAGTCCATCCCTACTAAGTCGAACCTCATCTTTCCAAATATGAACTCAGATTTGTGATCCAAGTCTTGAATTAAACAGATATATGAATTTAGATCAACGTCCAAGAGGAAATCAAATGTTTGATGGCTAAAGATGATTTTTGTCAACATAAGTCAAAATTAAGTCCAATCTTCCGGTTGAATATGAGCTAATTAACTTACTCAACCTATTTTGATCAAACCATCATATCACGATATAATATTGTTTGGGAGGTGCGTACGTCGATGCTTGTCATCGGCGCGTAGCTCCTCAATATGATATTGTGTATGTGGTGTTCTAAGATAAAATAATTATTTCTCATGACAAATCAAGTTTAAATGTTCATAAGCCGTCAGGGCCGAACATATATCAAATCAAATGTTCATAAGCCATCAAGGCTGAGCATATGTCCAAATCCAAATGTTCACAAGCCACTAAGGCCGAACACATATGAAATCCAAATGCTCACAAGCCATCAAGGCCGAGTACAAATCAAATCCAAATACTTATAAGCCATCAAGGCTGAGCATATATGAACCTCAAATGCTCACAAGCCATCAAGGCCGAGCAAATGTCAAATTCAACTACTCACAAGCCATCAAGGCCGAGTACGTGCCAAATCTAAAAACTCACAAGCTATCAAGGCTGAGTACTTACCAAATCAAATCCAAATACTCGCAAGTCAACAAGACCGAGTATCTCAATTTCAAATGCTCACAAGCCATCAAAGCCGAGCATAAATCAAGTTCAAAAACTTACAAGCCATCAAGGCCGAGTACCAAATCAAATCCAAATACTCACAAGTCATCAAGACCGAGTATCTCAAGTTTAAATGCTCACAAGTTATCAAGACCGAGTATCTCAAGTTCAAATGCTCACAAACCATCAAGGTTGAGCACAAGTCAAGTTCAAGTACTCACAAGTCATCAAGGCTGAGTATCTCCAAGTTCAAGCCATCAAAGCCGCATGCATGCCAAATCCCAAATAAACCATCAAGGCTGAATGTTCAAAACCCATATGTTCACAAATCTTTCCTTGACCAACGAAGATTACTTCAAATTTTAAGTTGTTCATGAGCCATGTATTGATATGACATTTATAAAATATTTTTGCCCTCCAATTTGTGGAATGTTGTTTATTATATAGATCTCTTAATCAAAGGTACCCTAATTTTAGGGGTAATTAACAATGAGCGCTTGCGCTCATTGGAAGCCAGAACCCATTAAACAAAAAGCCTTATAATTTATAAGGTGAATTTGAAATGGTCTATTGCATTTTTAATGTAACACTTTTTGATCCCACACGGTTGACTTTCGACATGATCAAGGTGTTGATCCCTATCAAATCGAACCTGATCTTTCCAAATATGGTATTAGATCTTTGATCCGAGACTCGGATTGATATGGATTTGTGAATTTAAATGAAAGATCATGATAAATCAAATTTAAATCTAAATCAACGGCTGAAATTGATCTGAGCATATCTAGATCAATCGGTTGACTTTTGACATGATCAAGGAGTTGATCCTTACCAAATTGAACTTGATCTTCCTATATATGATATCAGATCTTTGATCCAAGACTTTAATTAAAGCAAATCTATGAATCTAAATAAAAAATAATGATGAGTTTGATCTAAATATGTACTCAATGGCTGAAATTGATTTGAGCATATCTAAGTCAATTGGATGACGTTTGACATGATAAAGGTGTCAATCCTTATCAAATTTCATCAGATCTTGTCAGATCCACCTTTAGAGTTTCAATCCAAGATCCGGATCTAAGTAGACCCGCGAATCAAACTTTGAAAGGCTAACATTGATTTGCACAAATCTCAGCCAATCGGATAGCTCTCAAAATTATCCGAATATCAATCTTTACAAATTTGGATCAGATCTTTCTAGATCTATCATCAGATTATTAATCCAAGATCTTGATCAAAGTAGATCTACAAGTTAAGTTTTCAACAGCTGAAATTAATTCTTCCGAATCTCAGCTAATTGGATGACTCTCAAAATGATCCGAACATCGCCTTGTACCAAATCAAGTCAGATCTTTTTGAATTTGATCTCGGATTTTTGATCAGAAGCCTAGATCTAAATAGATTTACAAATCAACCATCAAATTCTGAATGTTTGGCTCATCGCCTCATTCATCAAAGTTTGAACGATTGGTCCTATGACCCGTTGATACTAATTTTAAACACTTGGACCATCAGCCCATTTATGCAAATTTCGAACGTTTAGCCCATTGGCCTGTTCACCAAATTTCGTTCATCAAATTAAATGCTTGACCCATTGGTCTGTTTATTCAAATTTTGAATGTTTGACCCACCGGCTCGTTCACACAAAACCTTGAATGCTTAGCCTAGTGGCTCGTTCAACCAACCCATACACTCAACTCATCCAGTTAATTCAAACATAGTCATGGATAATGAATACTCGACGCGTGTTGTCGATAACATTGTTTGGGAGGTACGTACATCGATACTTTGTATCGGGGCATAGTTCCTCAATGTTGTTATAACACAACTTAGATTTTGCTCCATCGGTCCGTTTATTCAAATTATGAATGTTTGGTCCACCAGCCCATTCACACAAAACCTTGAATGTTTAGCCTAGTGGCTCGTTCACTCAACCCATGCACTCAACTCATTCAAACATAGTTGTGGACGATAAATGCTTGACACATATTGTTAATAACGTTGTTTGGGAGGTGTGTACGTCAGTACTTCGTATCGGGGCAAAGTTCCTCAATATTGTTACAACACAACTCAGATTTTTCTCCATGACTTACAACAAATGCATATCAGTTTCCCGGATATTTTTCAAATCAAATTATCCAACACACCACAAGGCCGGGTAATTTTCCCAAATTTAAGTATCCAACACGCCGTAAGGCCGGATATCTATACCCAACAAGCCGTTGAGGCCGGGTAATTTCCAAAATTTAAATATCCAACACGCCACAAGGCCAGATATCTTTACCCAACAAGCCGTTGAGGCTAGATAATTTCTCAAATCGAATATCCAACAAGCCGCTGAGGCCGGATATTTCACAAATTCAAATGCTCACAAGTCATCAAGACCAAGCACATGTCGAATTCAAATGTTCACAAGTCGTCAAGATCGAGCACATATCGAATTCAAATGCTCACAAGTCATCAAGACCGAGCATATGTCAAATTGAATATCCAACAAGCCATTGAGGCCGGATATCTCCTTTGACACAAATCATCCAGTTGACGAAGACTTCTTTTTTTTTTGTCATTTTTCTTTCTCAACTCATCATGTATTTTTGTTTTAATATTTAATGAATCATGTTATTCAGCCATTTTATTTTTATTTTATTTCATAACATATAGATCTCTCAATCAAAGGTACCCTAACTTTCAGGGGTAATTAACAATGAGTGAATGCGCTCATTGGAAGCCATAACTCATTAAACTAAAAAACCTTATTTTTATAAGGTGAATTTGAAAAGGTCAAATATGTTAATAAAATGACCAAAAATGACCCCACAGAACAATCTCCCATGTGTGTTGAAAGTGATCAAGTTTTGTATTCCAAAAAATATCAATAGAAAAATTTAAAAAGTTGATTATTGGATTCTAGATGTACAATTATATCACCATAGTAAAAATACTTTTTCATTGTCATATGAAAGTTTTTTTTTAAGGGTGGAACTTGGAAATAGCAAATATTTGGATATTAAAGGCAAAAGTATAATTTCAATTTACACTCAAAAAGGTAAAAAAAGGTATATTCATAATATTCATTATTCCCCCAACATTACTCAAAACCTTCTTAGTATTGGTCAGATGATGAAAAGAGGCTACAGGTTGGTTTTTGATAATGATTAATGGAGATATTTGATAATAAGACAAAGCACATAATTGCTATTGTGAAGATGAGCTTGAACAACCTTTTTTCCATCAATTTAGAGATATTGGAAAGTTTGCCTTGAAAAGTGAAGTTGTTGATGATTCTCAACTTTGGCATTTGTGTTATGAGCACTTAACTATAAAGGGCTATGATACGCACCGCAATCACACGGTGTTATCGAAGTAATATAAAAGATGTCGGTCCTATAGGGAACTAGGTCAAGTACCAACAATTCTAATATTTAGAAGCTAAGTAATCCAAATTTGGTGTTTTGGGAATAAGGTTATCAAACTTAACTATAAATGAAATAGGAAAACAACAACGATAAAAACGCAAAGGGTGTCTAATTGAGAGATATCATGACTTCAGGATTCACCACATTGACTGATCTAGCTGAACTGAAATAAATTGATGCATGAGTTATTCTTGTTGCACAAGGAATTTATCCTAAAGTACAGGTTGCCCCTTTTTAGTAGCACAACCTGGTACTTACTTAAATCGATCTCCTACTTTCGTGGCTTATCGATTTATGCAAGTCCATTAAGTTCTATGATAAACTATGTTACACTCAATTGAATCCTAACTACTTTTGTGTTAGCAATTCAAAAGTCCTATCTAACAGATCTGATGTCGCGATTCTCCTTGCAATCAAAATTGTGACATCCAAGACACAAAATTACTTGATCTAGGTAAAATCATGCAAATAACATAGCAAGATAGAATATGCTCAGAAATAAATCAATAACATCAAATAAACTCAGTCCATAAGATAGATCAAGTCTGCAGGCTCCATTCGAGTCCCGAATAAGAGTTTATGCTATTACAACCATGAAATTCAATATAGATCTCTCAAATTGATCAAGAAATCTAGAAACAAAGGAGAGATATGAGAAGATGATGCAAATGTTCCTTCCTAGTTTGGTGAAGAATCGTTGCGAAATCGCCCCCAAAATCTTCTCCAAAAGCCCTTGTCGCTAATCTTCTCGGCACTAGCATGTTCGTCCATCAATTTCTCCCCCAAATCATCACGAAAAAGAGGGATTTTATGTCCAAACTCTTCGCCTTCCTCTTAGCTTTCTATTCCATATTTTTCTTAATTTTTTTGAATTTTTTAGAGCCCTCAATCAAATAAAAAACAAGCAGGAGGTCAATAGACAGCAGCAATCATGAACCATGATTATAATCATAGCCTGGCAATAATTTGCACTGTAGATTCTGGTAGACTTCAATCACAGCTTGTGAAAATAATCATGGCCTAGCCGTGAACAGTACTTTGGATTTGGCAAACTTTACGAATCACAGCCTGTGATTGTGATCAAGGCTGGCCGTGATTCTTAGGGAAAGGTCATTTCATACCAAATTTGATGTGTAGCCTTGTCTCATCACTAGAAATCACTTTATGGCTTTAGATTCTCTAAAAAGCTCTAGAAATAGAGTGATTTCACCTACATTTTTAAAAATCTAAGAAAATATGAAGATTCCGAAATAAGGAAGTAAATAAGCCTAAATATTACATAAAAACACCAGAATATGTCTTGTTTTGAGATAAAATAACATCAAAAATACTACCAAAATGCAAGACATTAGGCTACAACTTCCACAACAAAAGAAAATGGCGATTGGATTACCACTAATACAAGGATGTGATAAACCTTGTGAAGGTTGCATTTATGGAAAGTTGCATATGTTACCTTTTCCAAAGACAACTTAGAGAGCTTTTAGTCCTCTTGAAGTAGTGCATGATGACATATGTGGTTCAACACAAATACCATCATTTGGTAACAAACAATTTTTTTTTATGATTATAAAAGAATGATATGGGTTTATTTCCTTGAGCAAAAATCAGATACTTTCACAATTTTTCAATATTTTAAAGCTCTTGTAGAAAGCGGAGTGGTTGTCAAATAACAACTCTCAAAACTGATCGTGGTGGAGAATTCATTTTCAAGTGATTCCATGATTATCATAAGAAATATGGAATTCAAAGCCAACTAGCAGTAAACCATTCACCTCAACAAAATGACTTTGCAAAAAAGAAGAATAGAACCATTATTGAAATGGCAAGAAGCATGTTAAAAGGTAAAAGTCTTCCTAATCAATTTTGGTCTGAAGCTATCAATGTAGCTGCATATATCTTGAATTGCTCTCCTACAAAATCTATTTGCAACAAGACTCCATTTGAAGCATGACACAAAAGAAAACCTATGTTTAATCAGTTGAAAGTATTTGGAAGTGTTGTTTATGCACTTACAACTTCTCAAGCAAGAGATAAATTTGATTAGAAGTGAAGAAGTATATCGTTATTGGATATATTGATGAATCCAAAGGCTACAAGCAACAATAAATTGGTAACCTCACGTGATGTTATCTTTGATGAATTGGAAGAATGAAAATAGCAAAATGAAGAAGGTGACTTGTAACAAGACAACTTGTTGAAGGTAAAAAAAATAGAAAAAAAATATTCTTGAATGCAGCGATGAGACATATGTAATTTATTGAAATTAATTTTGATCGAAATTAAATCACCTTGCCATGATTATTGGGTCAAATTAAGATTTTTGGCCATAATGAAATAAATTGCTCGGCTCATTTGAAAATTTTTTATCAACGATGGAACTTTAACTAAATTGGGATTTAATCCCAATTTCTTGAATTTTTGGAGAAAGGATCGGCAATCCAAATTTTTGGTCAAAATTATAATTTTGACAATGCAATTTCTGGAACACAAAAGAAAGGAAATAAAATAAAATTATGATGAGGGATTTAATAGAAGGTTGAAATTGAAATTATGATTAATTCCAATTTTTATCACATTTCTAATGAAATTTGGGTCAAAATTGAGATTTTTGACCGAATTGAAATTAGATATTAATATCCATTTTGTTATAGTGATTGAGGGTTACAAACGTTGGGTCAAAGAAGGCAATTTTGACCATGAATTGATGTGAAACCGTGATTGGCAAGGAATTAAAATTTATTTTTAATTCAGAAAATGAATTAAATAAAAAGATGCGGTTTGGAGAGAAGTTTTTGCGGAGTTACAACAGTTCCAAAAACGGAAGGCGGGGAAGAGATAATAAAAGGAATAAAAGAAAAGAGAGAAAGGATTTTCGGCGAGGCTTTTCTAAATTTGGAAAACTCGAAGTTGAAGCGAGGAGGACTCGACGAAAGAAACATTGACGCAGAGAAGGTAAGTTTTCTTCTTCTCCCTCCTTGGTCTTTTACTTCCTCCCTCTCCTCTCGACACCATAGACGAAGAAGGAAAACTCCGATAAAAAAAACTATTGCCAGAGAAAGAAAACTCCAAAAAACTCTGCTGGTGATTTTCCTTTGATGGCAGAAATTTGATGGGGCTATTGGCTACGACGATGGGTTTCCAAGGAAAATTTCTCTCTGATTCTTCTTCGTTGACGAAACACGCAAAAGAAAAAAAAAACAAAAATCGTAAAGTCCTCATCATCTCCAACGCTGCAACTGAAGGCGTGGAGAAAGGAAGGAAGGAAGGAAGTCTTCCTTGACTCTCTTTGTTGTCATCGCGTCCGAATCGAGGACAAGACATTTGCCTCTTGGAAGTAGAAGCGTCCGTCTTTGAGCAGGGTGCGGAAGGAGGAAGCTTTCTTTGTCTTCCTTCATCATCATCACCTCCGATGTGAAAAGAAGCCTCTGGCCGAAATGAAGCAGATCAACCTTTGAGTAGGAAAGGGAGAAAGTTGTCCTCAACTCCCTCCATCGTCATTGTCCCCGACACGACAAGACATCGCGAACTAGAAGGATGGCGTCTGCTCCCCCCTATATCCTATTATCGTTCACCTGCTGCTTAGTGAAGAGTCGGAGACAATGGAAGCATGTCTGCCTCTGCGCAGGGGAGGAAGGAAACTTCCCTTGTTGTCTTCATCATCGCCATTTTTGACACTAGAAGGAGCCGCCAACGAGAAAGATGGCATCCGCCTTTGCAAGTGTCGGAAACAGCTTCTCTTCGGCGTTATTCGTCGATTGGATCTAGCCGCCAGACCAGCAGCGTCGGTGACTGGGCTTGCTAGTGCTGAAATCCCCTGAAGATGTCAGCCTTCATCTTTGTTCTTGCCGACCCATCCGCCTGGTCTTCTGCCTCCATTGACGTCGATGACACAGTCCGACGCTTACACCGAAATGCTTTCGTCTCTGGTTTTGTGAAGGAGGCACGTTGATGGAGTCATGGACACACATGAGGGCGGCCCAACACCTCTACGAGACACTTGGGGAGACTCCCCAGGATCTAAGGAGGATGCCCCACAAATTTCAGCACAAGAAGCCTTCTGTCACCCTGAACACGGCCAGGCCGTGTTGGCAAACACGGCCGTGACGAGAAGAACGGCCGTTCCAGCAGCCGTGACCGACTCCGCGCAACCCGGCCGAACCCGACACGACCAGGCCGTAACGGAGGACACGGCCGTGACACGGTCGAGGAAGAACGCGAATGCCAGCACGGTCTGCGACACATCCGTGACGAGCTCGGCGGACTTCGGCCTCAGCTAACACGGCCGTGATGAGGAACACAACCAGGCCGTTACCAGTTCCCCATCTAGCGTCGCCAGCCCACCTCTAGCCGTGACCAGGAACACGGCCACGTACAAACTTTCTGTGGATTTTGGACCCCATATTACGGCCCGTGACATTCATCACGGCACTGCCGTAAAATCTACTCGACCCCAACACGGCCAGGCCGTGACGACGAACACGGTCGTGACGAGTTCACAGGTCACCAACACACCCGTGCCTCTAGCCGTGTTCACCCCGATAGGAAATCCAGCCGTGTTTAGCCCCAGAAAACACCCGGAGATCATTTTTTATCCCGTTTGACGCTCGCAACGGTCTTCGCATCCCCCGGACCGTTTTGCGGGTGTGGTGAGCCCTTCTTCAGCGACAACTGGCCACGTTCGCTCCATCAACAAGGCTTCACCTACATCTTCGGAGTCGCTCCAACCCGTCCCTATGGCTACACTTCCGCGAGGACCCCCACTGGAAGCCACCGCAGATCGCTACAACAACTGGGTCCTCAACTCAACCCAAGAGACCGCCACCAACGTCCAGAACCAGTCCACGATCAGCAAGTTCTGCTACTTCATGGTAGCCTGCTCTGAGATGGTGTAGCCGTCGACAACGGCCCAATCGACGGCCCAACAAGAAGGCCCATGCGCCACCACTTCGCGTGTTGTTTGCTATACTTTTATTAGCTAGTTAGTTATTGCTTTTCAGGTTGTTAGAGGGCATCTTGGACCCTCTTTAGTTGTTAGGGGTTGTTGGTGTCTTCAACAAACCCCATGTGAGTAGCTTGTGCCTCACCCCTCCTTCTTGTTCTATAAAAGAGGGCGGAGGGACTACTAGTTTCTTAGCTTTGTTGTAGTAGCACCTTCCCCCATGCAAAGGTTTAGGCCACTTCAAACTCCGAAGAGGTCGCCTAGGGTCTCTTCGCCCCTCTCCTGTAACCGATTTTTACCTTTCAATCAAAACACCCGGAAAACCTCCCAAGGCTCCGGGTCCTTTTCAAGGCAATCCTTGCAATCATTGAGCGGCTTGTGTCTTGGACTCGCAGCGTTCCACCTCCGCAACCCCGTCTTGGTCCTGCGCACACGTGCTTGCTTTAAGAAATTGGCTCTACAATTCAGGTGAGTAGTTTCATTCGTAGAATCGTGCTCGTTGTCTCCTTCGGCTCGCTGGAATTGCTCAAGTCGCGTCTCCGTGGCATGGGTTTTCATCGGTTTTCTCGAGTTTTCATCGCTCCACACGTTTTACTTCCCTCGCCTACAGCCCCTCTCACGTATTCGGCATCATGGTTTCCCCCCACCGTAGAGTACTGAATTAAGGACCAACTCACCCATAACATCCATTGCATCAATTTTGGTATCAGAGCGAGGTTGGAGCTAACTCTTGTCTAGCTCCGCCGGTCTCTCACATCATATCATACGGATTCTTCGATTTTCTCTTCCGCATTGCATACTCATACATTTTCTATCACCATGACTACTAGATCAGGAACCTCTTACCAAAACCCCTCTCCCCAAGTGCCCACTACGACTGATGAAAGTACTCCGCCTAGGGTAGAGTCGTTTGAGTCACTGTCCACACGCTTGTAAGCGATGGAGGTTATGTTTCAGTGCTTGATGTTGTCGGTCCAACACCTCACGGACCAAGTTGTGGAACTCAAGTCTAAGCCCGCCATGGGGCAGCCCCCGCTTAGTGCTCCCCCTTCGTTGGCCTCGCTGCACATGCACGCCAACGAATCCCCGCGTTACGACCTGTTTGGTGATTAGTCCGCAGCGTCCGGTCCAGCGAAGTCATGAGGACGATGAGGTCCATCGTCTCACGCGCATCGACCCCCCTTTCTTTAAGGGTAGCCTAGATCCCAACGATTTTCTCGACTGGGTTTCAGCCGTGGAAAACTATTTCGAGTGGAGCGCCATGTCTGCGCACCTTAAGGTCAGTTATGTTCGCCTACTGCTCACTGGCCCCGCCGGGTTGTATTGGACAAACGTTGAGCGCCAAGTAGTTGACTAGCGTCTTCCCACCATCACTCGGTGGGAAGAGATGTGCTATCACCTTAGGGAGAAATACGTACCGCCCACTTACCGTCAGCGCCTCCTTGATTCCTATTGCGCTATCTCGCAGGGGCCTGACTCCGTCGAGGCGTACCACTCTCGCTTCGACGAACTCAGAATCCATTGCAATCTTAGGGAGGACCCGGCAGTTTAAGCGCGGACTCCGCGAGGATATCCGACGCGCCCTTCCGTCCTATGGGTTAGACTCGATCATCCTCGTCCTACACCATGCTCGTGAGATCGAGCAGGATTTGCATTCGCAGCACCGTTGTGGCGAACCCGTTCCCCAGCGTCGTCCGGGTCATGTGCCCCCCGCGCATGCCCCGACCCCCTGTCATGAACCTCCTCTGCGTCCCCAGCATGTAGGTCCCCGACGACCTCCACGTGACGCTCCGCGCGAGGCACCTGCGCCCCGTCTCACCTGGGATGAAAAGGGTAAGGCGCCCCTCGCTACAGTTCCCCCTGGACCTTGTCGTCACTGTAGTCAGACCGGTCACTTCAACTGGGACTGCCCCACACTTCGCAGCCGTTTCTTGCACATCGCAGCCGCTCCGCGCGACCTCCATGTCTTCACCGCTCCCGGTCCGCCCTCGGCCCAAGAGGTTCGACCCCAGTGTTACTCCGATGAGGAGTCGAGCCCACGTCCTACCTTGAACGTAGTCCGCTGCACCCTTGTGCACTCTCCCCCTCCGTTCGAGGATTGGAAGCGCACGAGCATCTTTTACACTTATATTAAGTGTAATGGACACTCGTGAAAAATCATGATCGATGGGAGTAGCAGTCTCAACATCGTCTCCCGGACGGCGGTCACCCGTTTCAGTCTCCCTTTGGAGCCGCACCCTCGACCCTACTCGATTGCGTGGGTCAACGCGTCTAGCCTGCCCATCACCCATCCCTGCCAGGTCCCCATTTACTTCGGTGACTACGCCGAGAAGTATGGTGCGACGTTACATCCATGGATGTCGCCCATGTCCTTCTTGGCCGGCCTTGGCTCTATGACCGCGACGTCATCCACAATGGCCGGTCTAACACCTATGTCTTCCATCAAGGAGGGCGTAAGATCTGCCTAACCCCGGCTCCGCCCAAGGAGTTAAGGGCCTCCACCTCGAAGGGCTTAGTCTCACCTTCCCTCCCCGGACCCTCGGCACCTAATCCGGTCACACTTGTCCACCCTGGCTCCATCATGTCGGAAGCCCATGAGTCCGCAGTCGTCTACACGCTCATGATGCGTGAGATCCCCCGCGAGCCATCGTCCCCTCCGGCTCCTTTGCCGGCCGAGGTCACCGCCCTTCTCCATGAGTTTTCAGACATTTCCCCGGTAGACCTCCCCATTGGCCTCCCTCCGGATCGTGACATCTAGCACGTCATCGATATCGTCCCCAGGGCATCTCTACCCAATCTGCCCCACCATCGCCTCAACCCGACTGAGCACACGGAGCTCAAGCGGCAGGTCAATGACCTCCTGGCCAAGGGCTTAATTCGTGAAAGCCTTAGCCCTTGTGCCATCCCAGCCCTTCTCACCCCGAAGAAGGATGGATCTTGGCGCATCATGGTGAAGTACCGGTTCCCCATTCCCCGTTTAGACGACATGCTTGACCTCATTTCCGGTGCGTGTTGGTTTACCAAACTTGACCTCCGGAGTGGTTACCACCAGGTCCGCGTCCGTGAAGGCCACAAGTGGAAGACGACCTTCAAGACGAAAGACGGCCTCTACGAGTGGCTGGTCATGCCCTTCGGCCTTACCAACGCGCCCTCCACCTTTATGCGTCTTATGAGTCAGGTGCTTCGCCCCTACATGGGCAAGTTCCTTGTCGTCTACTTTGACGACATTCTTATCTACAGCCGGACCCGCGACGATCACTTAGCCCACCTGCATTTGACGTTTGACCTTTTGCGTAAGGAGCGCTTGTTCATTAACGCAAAGAAATGCTCCTTTCTCGAAAACCAGGTCCAGTTCCTTGGGTTCATCGTGTCGGACCAAGGACTTATGGTGGACCCCGCTAAGGTCGAGGCCATTCGCCAATGGCCTGAGCCCGAGTCTGTCACCGAGGTCCGCAGCTTCCTCGGCCTCGCTGCCTTCTATCACCGCTTCATCAAGGGCTTCAACACCATCGCTGCCCCTATGACAGCCTGCACTAAGCACGAGGCCTTCTCGTGGACACCCGCCGCTAGCCGAGCCTTCCTAGCGCTTAAGGACATCATGACCTCAGACCCTGTCCTTCGCCTACCCGACTTCTCCAATGTCTTCGAGGTCGCTTGCGATGCCTCCGGCATGGGCATCGGCGGCACTCTTAGTCAAGAGGGCCACCCCATCGCCTTCTTTAGCGAAAAGTTGAATGAGGTGCGCCAACGGTACTCCACCTATGATAAGGAATTTTACGCCATAGTCCAGTCCCTCCGACAATGGCGCCATTACCTCATGCACAAGGAGTTCGTTCTCTTTAGCGATCACCAGGCCCTCTCCTTTCTGAGTGCCCAGAAGAAGCTCGTCCCACGCCATGCGAAGTGGGTTGAGTTTCTTCAGCGGTACACCTTCGTAATCACACACAAGGCCGGTAAAGACAACGTGGTGGCCGACGCCCTCAGTCGTGTCCGCTCGTTTCTTTGTGTCTTGTCCACTTCTGTTCCAACCCTCGAGCATATCAGCGACGAGTATGCGGACTGCCCCGACTTTGGGCACGTCTTCACCCGGTTCCTTGCCGCTGACCCCCCGGACTTGCCCTACCATCTTCACGATGGCTTTCTCGTGTATGGTAACCGGTTGTGCGTCCCGCACTCGTCCCTTCGCGAGCATCTCTTGGTTGAGCTCCATGCGGGTGGTGCCATAGGGCACTAATAGCTATCCGCAAGTGTACGGATTTATCGAAGTAATAAAAAGATTATTGTTCCCAACGAGGATCTGGCGGTCAAGTACCGATTACACGATTGATCTATATCTAGACGATTCAAATGATATTTTTTGTTTTGGAAACTTCTAATGCAACAAAACAAAAAGGTGGTTTTAGGGTTTTGGCTAAAAATCAATTTGGATAAATTCAGGATTCGGGGTTTCACCACGTTGACAAATATGAATTTAATAAAAATAAATCCTTGAATAGAAAAATATAGTTTTGAAAGGGATTTTTCCTGAGGTACAGATTACCTCCTCCCGAAGCGTAATCCGGTATCTATTTATATTAATTCCCTACTCTCGTGACAATCAACATAAATAGACCCATTAAGTTCTATGAAAAACCATGGTAATCCTTCAAGCGAATCCGAACTACTCTCGTGATCATATTCACAGGTTTGAAAAGAATAGATCCGACGTTGCGATTCACCTCTCGGTCCTTCTCGCAACGTCTAAGACGTAAAATTACTTGATCAGGGTAAATTACGGAATAAACACAATTCTAATCAAATCAAATCTATAGAATTCACATAAAAGATTTAAAACAATATATTCAATCCATAAATCGTCAACGGGCTATCCCCAAATCCCAAAGATAGGTTTACACGTTCATGTTCATAATAAACAGCATGTTCATCGATGAATTCAACATGTAATCTCTCAAAAATAAAGCAAAGAAATACTAGGAAAGTAATTAGAACTCTTCCCCTTGATCTGGTGATGACGATGAAGCGTCAAATCCTCTCCTTTGCGTGATCTCTCGCCGTCGTTTTGCCCTAGAATCAATTCTCGCCGTCGCCGCTACCTCCTCACGTTTTCATGCCGAGAAGCCCCCCAAACCCTTCCTTTTATAGTCTAATCCCTATAGAACCCATCTAGGAAGGTTTCTAGAGAGTTTGGTTCAATTCTGATTCAATTTGGAGTCGAACCGAGTGAAAAACCGAAAAGGCGGACATTTTTCCAGCTTGTGATGTGTTTACGGCCTCCGCCGTAAATCCTTCTGTGTGCACAGCACTTAAGTCATAGAAATATTCACAGCCTGTGATGGATTCATGGCCTCGCTCGTGAAAGTTTCTATGAGCTTTTTAACTTAGTCGTTTTTCGCCTTCTACTCGAACTCAGAATTACGGCTGATCCATAATTACGGCCAAGGCCATAATTTTCGCATTCTTCACTATTTTGACTCCAAATTCGACGTGTAAGCTCGTGATTTCCTCGGGAATCATAATATGGCCTTAAAACTCTCGAAATCCATCATTTTTGTGCCTTTTTACCTACATTTTCATAAAAAACCAGAAAAAAGTGAAGATTCTATGCAAACTGAAGTAAAAACATTAAAAATTACATAAAATCATTCAATTAAGCCCAAAATATGATGTAAAATATAGGCAAAAACACGATGTAAATGCAACGCATCAGGCACCATGGCCATGATAAGACCCTCGATTTGGCCGAAGACCGATTCTTCTAGCCCACTCTTCGTAAGGATGTCGATAGGGTCGTCCGCCACTGTGGCACATGTCAACATGCCAAGCCTCGTCCTGCCAATACCGGCTTGTACACCCCGCTCCCCGTTCCTAAGAGTCTGTGGCTCGATTCAGCATGGACTTCGTCCTAGGGTTGCCCCGCACGGCCTCGTGACACGACTCCATCTTTGTTGTCGTGGACCGCTTCTCAAAGATAGCACACTTCATGTCATGTTCTAAGACGGCGGATGCTTCCCACATTGCGCATCTCTTCGTCAAAGAGATCGTTCGCTTATATGGGCTCCCTCTCACCATCGTCTCCGACCGCGACACCCGGTTCGTCGGTCATTTCTAGAAGTCTTTGTGGGCCCTCCTTGGGACCACCCTCAAGTATTCGTCGCCGTACCATCCGCAGACGGATGGTCAAACGGAAGTCATGAACCGTAGCTTGGGTAACCTCTTGCGCTGCTTGGCTGGTGATTTCCCACGCCATTGGGCTGATTATCTCCCCATCGTAGAGTTTTGCGTATAACAGTGCATTGAATCGCTCTACCAGTCTGAGTCCTTTCCAGGTCGTCCTTGGGCACCAACCACGCAAACCCCTCGATATGCATAACTTCCCAGCCCATCCTTCTCACCACGAGTCCGCCCATGCATTTGCATCTCACATATCGGGTTTACACGATGAGGTTCGCCGCCGGATCTTCTTGAGCAATACCCAGTACGCAGCTGGGGCCAACGTGCTGTTGGTGTATGTGCCCTAGGACCTAGTTTTGGTCAACTAATGTACTACTTGACTTTGATATTTATATATCATTCTGGCATTGTCATTATCTATGTTTGTTTACATCTGCGCATATGTACTAACATGATAATGTCCCTGGAGACAGATTGGATCTGTGCTCGAACTATAGTCCCCAGTCGATGTACCTTAGTGGATATGGGACAACTATGGTACTTGTGCGACTGGTATGTGGGCTGGTTAGACGCAGACACATGGGTATATCATTGGAGTATATACTGGATAGACCCGCTGTGAGGCTATGACTTGGTGTCATGAGTTATCCTCACAAGTGACAGGAGATGCATTGATCCCTTGACTTGAGGTCATTGATCATTCTATATGGTTAGGGACTTGCTTTGATACAACCTAACACCTTGCCGTAGTTGGGAGGTCATAACGGTTGTCATTGAGCATGTCACGATCCATATGAGAAGGTCAATGGACAGACAAAGGATTTGCCCCTTCCTTAGGAAGTATGATATCCATGGAGCTCCTCTATGGTTCTATGACTGAGAGTGTATGGCCATACCCAGGTAAGAACCTGTTTTAGTCATAGCCATGTGATTGGATGAAAACAAGTGGTGACACACTTGTCCAATCGGATATCAGTTCGGCAAAGAGACTGTAATGCATCTGTACCTAGTTGCGATAATGGGGATGTCGATGTCGATATCCATTCCAATGACCTGGGTAGCAGCGATGCACTGCTAGGTGCCACTCACTGCTTGTGATGACCTTTGGTCAGCACTGCCAGCGTCAGAGGAACCTACAGGGTCGCACACCTTGATACTTTAGTTCTCGTATTGATCGGGAAGCCTTATGATCGAGTTATTAGATAACTCGGATCTAATTGGGAGATTTCATCAGCGCCAATGGGCCTGATGAGATGGAAGAACTGATGAGATGGAAGAATATTATTGGAGCCAAACTTCATTTTTGGCAGGTTGACCCGTATTTGACCATGGTTGGTCACATTTGGATTATGGTTGCATTGGATTGGATCCAAATGCTTAATCAACCCATGTGATGAAGTTTGGGCTAGCTCATTATCCAATGAGGCCCAATAATAAGTTGTCATGAAGAGAAGAAGGGCTAGATGGGCATAATGGGGAGAAGTGGCATAATTTGCTTCATAAGGAAGCAATTGGCGCCTCCCCCTTTTTCCCCTTATGGTATGAATGCCTATATGGCATTGCTTGGGGCGCAAGGCAAGGCTTGGCACACAAAGAAAGGCATGGGCACAAAAGGAATGGTTGAATGAGAATTATGGAAATGTCTTGGAGACTTTCCTTGCCTCAAACCTTCTCATCCTAGCCGCCCACTTGTCTTGATCCTAGCCTTTCATAAACCACCTCTTGCCCTATAAAAGAGCACCTAGCTGACCCCTCTTATGAGTGATCAATCCTTGAAGGCGTGAACACAAGAAGAGGGGCGAGTGCTAGGAGCAAGGGCGCATCTTCCTTCTTCCATAGCCGCAAGCTTCTCCTTCCTTTCCTCTTGGCGCAAGGAGCTTTGGTGCTTGGCGGCTTGGCTTGTTTCCTTCTTCTCTTAGCGCATCCTTTCCTCTTGGTGGCGCAAGTGAAGTGGAGCATCTCCCTAAGGCTTGGATCTTCTTCCCGAGGCTAGCACCGGGCGTGGAAGAAGAGAACTCAAGAGATCCGTGTGTGTGAGACTGCAGAGGGCGCACACTTGGGCGCCTACATCGGCATCACTCCAAATCGCTCTTAAGGTATTTCTTAACTCATCGTGTTGACTCTCTTGCTTGCGATCTTCACTGGGTTTTTGGGACCGGCCTGTTTCGGGGATATTGCTTCCGCTGTGCAATGTATTTTGTAATCTCTATCTCTGATAATTGTAAAATATCCCCGGGGTTTCCCAACAGTGGTATCAGAGCGACTTGCAAGACTCGAACGATGTTTTATGCTTTTCTTTCATGCTCACATGTCATATCTCTATTTTCGTTAATAGCATGATGCATGGCAAACGATTTTTCTAAAAGTAGAAAAATTAAGGTTTCTTGTTTCTATCATCTTTTCAATCTCTTTTGGATTTTTGGGTTATTTTTCTTGCTTGATTTAAAGATCAAAGGCGCACGTGATTTTGTCAAGTAGGACGGGCATTGTGCCTTCGGATTGGCCGGGTCCCTTGATCTGACAAAATTGCCAGCTGAAAGGATCTCTGAAATCATCATGAAAAGTTAATCGCAAATAATCAAAGGATTTGTGAGAAGAAGATGAGAAAAGGAGACTAGTTTTATGAAAAAATAAAATTTCAGATTTTATATTTTTCATGAGCATGTAGAATTGCATGTGTAAATACCTTGATTGTGCATAATGTTGTGATCATGAGTCAAGCCCCTGTTACATGCCTGTGATGTATCCTTGTGAGGCCTGCGTGCCATTTTTTCATTATTTTTGAAAAAATTAAGATGAAGATTAAGGGCTAGGCGCATCCTTCATGGACCTTGATGCTCGCATCTTGCTTGATGGCGCAAGCATGCAAGGTGGCGCATGCAAGCTGGTGCTTGGTTGCTTGGTAGCGCAAGAAAGCTTGGCCAAACCTCTTTTGGTTTGAGAGCAAGCTATCTTGGCCCCTTGCATGGTGGCACACCTTCCTTGGAGGAAGACCATGGCATTGGCCGAACCTATGGGGAACTTTTAAAGTGTACCTCTAGGGTTTGAGAGCTAAACCATGAGAGAAGGACCTTGGAGCCAACCTTGAAGTTCAAGCTAGAGGTCGGCTAGGCTAGGTCTAGTTTTTGGGGCTTGAGTTCTAGGACAAGAGTTGAACCTCTTTCATGGCATGGGTTGGTTCAATGTCTTGAATAGGATATGATCACATCATTCTTTACTGCTTTTATCTGCAGAAGCATGCCTGTGATGTTTTATCATTATGTTATCACCATAGGATTGCATGCCTGTAATGATAGACATAAGATAAAACTAAGATGATGAGACCTTAAAAACCCTCATAATAAAATATCAAGTCTAGTAGCCTTCTAACGCATGGCCCTCACTAAGCTATCGATCAGTGGAGTTGTGAACTGGTTCCCACCCTCGTGGTACACACCCACTTATCTTTAGAAAGTGTGTGGTGACAATGGTTTCCCCAGTCCAGTTTTAACCTGGACGTCCCTTCGCAAGGAAATTCGTTGGCCCTGGGCATAACGGTTAGGAATGGACTTGACTAGATTTTCATATGTGTTGGGCACATGATGAAACTCTAGAGGCATCGTTGAGAGGTTAGGGTTTCATGTTGTATCCAGCCCTCGCTGGATATGAAATGCCCAGACTGTCTCAACAAGGGGAGTTGCTTGGAGCAACCGGCCGGCGCGCCCACCTTAGGAAACATGGGTTACTTTGTGCATCTCATCCCACCCTCGTGGGACGCGAAGCCTCATGTGAAATAAGGATCCCATCTCACTAGGAAGTCTTAAACTTCCCGATTGACTTTGTGGGTTGTCAATTCGAATTTAAAATAGTGGGAGCAGTAATCATTTAAAACAAGTCCAGTTTAAATGATTCGAAGTAGTACTAATCTGTTCTTCTTGGGTGTTGTAGAACAATGGCTACGAACACTGGCGGATTATCACTGCGATCACTCCTTGATAAGGATAAGTTAGTTGGAACTAACTTTATGGACTGGCATCGGAATTTGAGGATAGTCCTCAAGCTCGAGAAGAAGTTGTATGTCCTTGAACAGGCTCTTCATGCGGCTCCTCCGCCTAATGCCCGAACGGCAGACAGAGATGCTTATAGAAAGCATCAGGATGACTCTTTGGAGGTTGCATGTCTTATGCTAGCCAGCATGGCACCTGAACTGCAGGTGCAATATGAGGAGCAGAACGCTTTTCAGATGATCACTCATCTGAAACAGATGTTCGAGGCTCAGGCTAGAACTGAGAACACCGCCAAAGCAGTCTTTCGGTGCAAGTTGTCTGAGGGTGCACCAGTGAGACCCCATGTTCTCAAACTCATTGGGAACGTGGATCATCTCAGGAGACTGGGACATACCATAGACAACGAGCTGGTTGTGGATCTTATTCTGCATTCCCTGCCCCCTAGCTTCAGTCCGTTTATTATTAACTTCAACATGAACCGGATTGAGTGCACATGGGAGGAATTGATGAATATGCTCCAAACAGCCGAGCGAGAAATGGGTAAGGCCAAACCCAATTCTGTTCTTTTGGTCCCTGCGACCAAGAAGATAAAGAAGAAGGGTAAGGCACGTGCTAAGAGCAGTGCCAGAGGTCCTACCAAAGTACTGAAGAAAAAGGCGAAGAAGTCAAAGGACCAGAGGTGTTTTCACTGTGGCGAGCAGGGTCACTGGAGAAGGGACTGCAAGCAGCTTCAGAATGAGGAGAAGAAAGGCTTGGCCTTAACTTCTAGCTCAGGTATCTATGTTACAGAAGTCAATCTTTCTACTTCTATGTCATGGGTATTGGATATCCCATGTGGAGCTCATATTTGTACAAATATGCAGGGGCTCAAGAAAAGTAGATCGGTGCGGCCTGGAGAGATTGACCTACGCGTTGGAAACGCGGCACAGGTTGCTGCTGTTGCTGTAGGTGTTTTGACTCTCTCCTTGCCTTCTGGACTTCAATTAGAACTAGATAATTGCTTTTGTGTACCTTCACTTATAAAGAACATTGTATCCATTCCTTGCTTAGCAAGGAAAGGATTTAGATTTGAAATAAATAAGAACTCTTGTTCTTTTTCATTTGCAAATATGTTCTATGGGAAGGGTACTTTGTGCAATGGTCTATATATCTTGGATATGGAAAGTTCTATTTGTAACATAAGTAATAAAAGGACCAAACTGAGTGGTTCAGTTGGTGCTTTCCTATGGCACTATCGATTAGCCCATATAAACAAGAATCGCATCCAACAACTCCATGGATTGTTAGATTCAAGTTCCTTGGAGGAATTTGATACTTGTGAACCTTGTTTATTAGGGAAAATGACAAAGGCGCCCTTCACCAAGATTGGTGAGAGGGCAGAAGGTTTATTAGATCTCATACATACTGATGTGTGTGGGCCCTTCAATAAACAAGCCAGAGGAGGGTATAACTACTTCATTACCTTCACTGATGACTTCAGTAGGTATGGCTATGTCTACCTAATGAGACATAAATCTGAATCCTTTGAGAAATTCAAGGAGTTCAAGAATGAAGTAGAGAACCAGCTTGGAAGATCCATTAAAGCTCTTCGATCAGATCGAGGTGGAGAGTACCTAAGCGGTGAGTTCTTTGACTATCTGAGAGAGTATGGGATCATATCCCAACTCACTCCTCCTGGAACACCTCAATGGAATGGTGTGTCTGAAAGGAGAAATCAAACTTTATTGGATATGGTTCGATCTATGATGAGTCATGCAACTCTACCTTCCTCATTCTGGGGGCATGCACTAGAAACAGCTTCTCTGATACTGAATAATGTTCCATCTAAGAGTGTCTCCAAAATACCATACGAGATGTGGAGTGGGAGACGCCCTAATCTCACTTTTATCAAGATCTGGGGATGTGAGGCTTATGTCAAACGTCAGGATTCTAGCAAGCTAGAACCTAGATCTGATAAATGTATGTTTGTGGGGTACCCTAAGGAGACTAAGGGTTACTACTTCTATGTTCCCACCGAGAACAAAGTTTTTGTTGCTCGGGGTGCTGTCTTTCTAGAGAAAGAATTTCTCATGAAAGAAGTTAGTGGGAGGAAGTTTGACTTGGATGAGGACCAAGTGCAACCACAAGACAAAGAGATGGAATCTGAGCCACCTGTACCGGTTGTTATACAACCTGAGGCTCAGACACAGGTCCCACGTAGGTTTGGGAGGATTCGTCGTGCACCTGAGAGGTATGGGTCGCTGCCGACCCAACGCGACGAGATCTTCATCATTAAGGATGAACCCAGAACCTATGATGAGGCGGTCAGTAGACCGGACTCTGAGAGATGGCTTGACGCCATGCGATCCGAGATGGATACCATGTCGGCTAACCAAATCTGGGATTTGGTTGAGCTGCCTGATGGGGTAAAACCCATAGGGTGTAAATGGGTCTTCAAGAGGAAGATAGACATGGATGGCAATATAGTTACCTATAAGGGTAGACTAGTGGCTAAAGGATTTAAACAAGTCCACGGGGTGGACTATGATGAAACCTTCTCGCTAGTTGCCATGATCAAATCCATTCGGATTGTGCTTGCTATAGCTGCATATCATGACTATGAGATATGACAGATGGATGTGAAGACAGCGTTCCTTAACGGGAAGCTGACTGAGGATGTGTATATGTCACAACCTGATGGCTTCATCCATCCTGCAGAGGCTAATAAGGTCTGCAGGCTGAAGAGATCCATTTATGGATTAAAGCAAACATCTCGAAGTTGGAATCTTCGATTTGATGAAGCCGTGAGAGATTATGGCTTTATCAAAAGCGAAGATGACGCCTGTGTATACAAAAAAAATTCAGTGGGAGCTTGGTGATTTTTCTGGTCTTGTATGTTGATGAAATACTGCTCATCGGAAACGACATCCCTAGTCTTCAAGCTGTGAAGACATGGTTGGGGAAGTGTTTCGAGAAGAAAGACTTAGGGGAGGCCGCCTATATTCTAGGCATAAGGATCTACCGGGATAGATCCAAGAGGCTTCTGGCCCTTAGTCAGAGTACCTACATTGATAAGGTACTGGAAAGGTTCAACATGGAGCAATCCAAGAAAGGATACCTTCCAGTAAGACATGGCCTTACTCTCTCAAAGAGTCAGTGTCCTACAACACAGGCTGAGAGGGATGACATGAGTCGAATTCCTTATGCTTCGGCAGTAGGATCGATCATGTATGCAATGTTGTGTACTAGACCAGATGTGGCATATGCTGTAAGCATAACCAGCCGATACCAATCCAATCCAGGTCTGCAGCACTGGGTGGCTGTAAAGAACATCCTAAAGTATCTGAGAAGAACTAAGGATCTGTTCTTAGTCTATGGGGGACAGGAAGAGCTCAGTATGCAGGGCTATACTGATGCATCGTTCCAGTCTGACCCTGATGACTTTAGATCGCAGGCCGGCTATGTGTTCAAGATAAATGGAGGCGCTGTATGTTGGAAGAGCTTCAAGCAATCCACCATAGCAGATTCTACAACCGAGGCTGAGTATGTGGCTGCTTCTGAGGCAGCCAAGGAAGCCGTTTGGATAAGGAAGTTCTTATGTGATCTTCAGGTGGTCCCTAGTGCAATGGATCCCATTGAACTCTACTGTGACAACAATGGAGCAATTGCACAAGCCAAGGAACCACGGTCTCATCAAAGATCCAAACACATACTCAGAAGATTTCACCTGATCAGAGAGATCATTGACGGAGGTGATGTCAAGATTAGCAGAGTAGACACAAAGAATAATCTGGCAGACCCATTGACCAAGGCTTTGGTGTAGCAGAAGCACGATGGTCATGCTAGAGATATGGGGTTGAGATTCCTCAACTTCTAGGTCTTAGTGCAAGTGGGAGATTGTTGGTGTATATGCCCTAGGACCTAGTTTTGGTCAACTAATGTACTACTTGACTTTGATATTTATATATCATTCTGGCATTGTCATTATCTATGTTTGTTTACATCTGCGCATATGTACTAACATGATAATGTCCCTGGAGACAGATTGGATCTGTGCTCGAACTATAGTCCCCAGTCGATGTACCTTAGTGGATATGGGACAACTATGGTACTTGTGAGACTGGTATGTGGGCTGGTTAGGACGCAGACACATGGGTATATCATTGGAGGATATACTGGATAGACCCGCTGTGAGGCTATGACTTGGTGTCATGAGTTATCCTCACAAGTGACAGGAGATGCATTGATCCCTTGACTTGAGGTCATTGATCATTCTATATGGTTAGGGACTTGCTTTGATACAACCTAACACCTTGCCATAGTTGGGAGGTCATAACGGTTGTCATTGAGCATGTCACGATCCATATGAGAAGGTCAATGGACAGACAAAGGATTTGCCCCTTCCTTAGGAAGTATGATATCCATGGAGCTCTTCTATGGTTCTATGACTGAGAGTGTATGGCCATACCCAAGTAAGAACCTGTTTTAGTCATAGCCATGTGATTGGATGAAAACAAGTGGTGACACACTTGTCCAATCGGATATCAGTTCGGCAAAGAGACTGTAATGCATCTGTACCTAGTTGCGATAATGGGGATGTCGATGTCGATATCCATTCCAATGACCTGGGTAGCAGCGATGCACTGCTAGGAGCCACTCACTACTTGTGATGACCTTTGGTCAGCACTGCCAGCGTCAGAGGAACCTACAGGGTCGCACACCTTGATACTTGGGTTCTCGTATTGATCGGGAAGCCTTATGATCGAGTTATTAGATAACTCGGATCTAATTGGGAGATTTCATCAGCGCCAATGGGCCTGATGAGATGGAAGAATATTATTGGAGCCAAACTTCATTTTTGGCAGGTTGACCCGTATTTGACCATGGTTGGTCACATTTTGATTGGATCCAAATGCTTAATCAACCCATGTGATGAAGTTTGGGCTAGCTCATTATCCAATGAAGCCCAATAATAAGTTGTCATGAAGAGAAGAAGGGCTAGATGGGCATAATGGGGAGAAGTGACACAATTTGCTTCATAAGGAAGCAATTGGCGCCTCCCCCTTTTTTCCCTTATGGTATGAATGCCTATATGGCATTGCTTGGGGCGCAAGGCAAGGCCTTGGCACACAAAGAAAGGCATGGGCACAAAAGGAATGGTTGAATGAGAATTATGGAAATGTCTTGGAGACTTTCCTTACCTCAAACCTTCTCATCCTAGCCGCCCACTTGTCTTGATCCTAGCCTTTCATAAACCACCTCTTGCCCTATAAAAGAGCACCTAGCTGACCCCTCTTATGAGTGATCAATCCTTGAAGGCGTGAACACAAGAAGAGGGGCGAGTGCTAGGAGCAAGGGCGCATCTTCCTTCTTCCATAGCCGCAATCTTCTCCCTCCTTTCCTCTTGGCGCAAGGAGCTTTGGTGCTTGGCGGCTTGGCTTGTTTCCTTCTTCTCTTGGCGCATCCTTTCCTCTTGGTGGCACAAGTGAAGTGGAGCATCTCCCTAAGGCTTGGATCTTCTTCCCGAGGCTAGCACCGGGCGTGGAAGAAGAGAACTCAAGAGATCCGTGTGTGTGAGACTGCAGAGGGCGCACACTTGGGCGCCTACATCGGCATCACTCCAAATCGCTCTTAAGGTATTTCTTAACTCATCGTGTCGACTCGCTTGCTTACGATCTTCACTGGGTTTTTGGGACTGGCCTGTTTCGGGGACATTCTTCCGCTGTGCAATGTATGTATGTATGTCTATGACTCTGAAAAATTGTAAAATGTCCCCGGGGTTTCCCAACACGTGCATCGTAGGCCACACCATTTCAAGATTGGTGAGCGTGTTCTTGTGCGTATCCACCCTGAGCGGTTGAGATCTCGCGCCAATTGGAAGTTGCAAACACGGTGCGATGGCCCCTATACGGTTCTGCGGCGGGTTGGCAACAATGTGTACGTCCTCGATCTGCCGGAGGACTCTCTCATCAGCCCCGTCTTCAACATCGCCGACCTCCTACCACGCGCCCCTACCCACCGGTGCCCCCTCCGACGACATCAGCCCATCTTATTCTCCGGAGGAGAATTCTTCCCACCCCAGGATACATGACGGAGTCATGGACACACATGAGGGCGGCTCAACACCTCTAGGAGACACTTGGGGAGACTCCCTAGGATCTGAGGAGGATGCCCCACAAATTTCAACTCAAGAAGCCTTCTGTCACACTAAACACGGCCAGGCCGTGTTGGCAGACACGGCCGTGATAAGAAGAACGGCCGTTCCAGCAGCCGTGACCGACTTCGCGCAACCCGGCCGACCCTAACACGGCCAGGCCGTAACGGAGGACACGGTCGAGGAAGAACGCGAACGCTAGCACGGTCCGCGACACGTCTGTGACACCTACCGTGACGAGCTCGGTTGACTTCGGCCTCAGCGAACACGGCCGTGACGAGGAACACGGCCAGGCCATGACCAGTTTCCCATCCAGCGTCGCCAGCCCACCTCAGCACGGCCAGGCCATAACCAGGAACACCCTCATGTCCAAACTTTATGTGGATTTTTGACCCCATATTACGGCCCGTGACATTCATCAAGGCAGTACCGTAAAATCTGCTCGACCCCAACACGGCTAAGCCGTGACGAGTTCGTAGGTCACCAACACACCCGTGCCTCCAGCCGTGTTCACCCCGACAGGAAATCCAGACGCTAATCACGGCCATGACGGCAAGCACGGCCAGGCCATGTTTAGCCCTAGAAAACACCCGGAGATCATTTTTCATCCAGTTCGACGATCGCAACGGTCTTCGCATCCCTTGGACCGTTTTGTGGGTGTGGTGAGCCCTTCTTCATCGACAACTGGGCACGTCTGCTCCATCAACGAGGCTTCACCTGCATCTTCGGAGTCGCTCCAACCCGTCCCTATGGCTACGCTTCCGCGAGGACCCCCACTGGAAGCCACCGCGGATCGCTACAACAACCGGGTCCTCAACTCAGCTTAAGAGACCGCCACCAACGTCCAGAACCAGACCACGATCAGCAAGTTCTGCTGCTTTGTGGTAGCCTGCTCCGAGATGGTGTAGCCGTCGACAACGGCCCAATCGACAGCCCAGCAAGAAGGCCCATGCGCCAACCACTCTGCGTGTTGTTTGCTGTACTTTTATTCCCTAGTTAGTTATTGCTTTTCAGGTTGTTAGAGGGCATCTTGGACCCTCTTTAGTTGTTAGGGGTTGTTGCTGTCTCCAACAAACCGCATGTGAGTAGCTTGTGCCTCACCCCTCCCTCTTGTTCTATAAAAGAGGGCTGAGGGACTACAAGTTTCTTAGCTTTGTTGTAGTAGCACCTTCCCCCACGCGAAGGTTTAGGCTACTTCAAACTCCAAAGAGCTCGCCTAGGGTCTCTTCGCCCCTCTCTTGTAACCGATTTTCAGCTTTCAATCAAAACACCCGGAGAACCTCCCAAGGCTATGGGTCCTTTTCAAGGCAATCCTTGCAATCATTGAGCGGCTTGTGTCTTGGACTCACAGCGTTCCGCCTCCGCAGCCGCATCTAGGTCCTGCGCGCACGTGCTTGCTTTAAGAAATTGGCACTACAATTCATGTGAGTAGTTTCATTCGTAGAATCGTGCTCGTTGTCTCCTTTGGCTCGCTGGTATTGCTCAAGTCACGTCTCCGCGGCACGGGTTTTCATTGGTTTTCTCGAGTTTTCATCGCTCCGCACGTTTTACTTCCCTTGCCAACAGCCCCTCTCATGTATTCGGCATCATGGTTTCCCCCCACCGTAGAGTACTGAATTAAGGACCAACTCACCCATAACATCCGCTGCGTCACACGTTCACCTCATCAATGACTTCCTCGTCGTCATCGCATCCGGCCTGAGGGAAAGACGTCGCTGGCTGGAAATTAGCGCCCGCCTCTGCCCGTTCACCTACTGCTCGGTGAAGAGTCAGAGATGAGTGAAGATGTCCGCCTCTTCATCGTCGTCACCTCTACTGAGAAGAAGTTGTTGGCTGGAAGGAAGCCATCACTTTTGCATGCACCAGAACCAGTGACGCATGTACTGAAGATACCGTTCGACCCATCCACCTCGTTCTTCTATCTTCATCGGCGCCGGTGACATCATCCATTTTGTCCACCAAACCTGCTGTCGATTCTAATTTTGCCGAAGCATCGGCATCACTAACATCAGCAATGGAATTGGATCAGCCACACATCACCGCTGATTAGCTGGATTTGGGCTACTACAGATTTTTGGCCTACTTTACTTGCATGTCTTTACCTGGCCCAGCCCAATTGTTTAAGTTGAATTGTAATGATCCCAACTTATCATTACTCGTTAAAATCCTTCAATTAGATATGAATAAAGGATTGAAATTGATTTTGAACAAAGATGAAACATAAATCAGAAATTTGGCTTTGTAGAAACCTAGATAGATTGTCTAAGCCCAATTTAAGTCAAATAAATTAAACATCCATGAGATTTGACTTGAGTTGAGTTGAACTTAATCCTAGGTGTTGATAAAACGGATTAATTCCATATTGCTATGATTTAATGGGAAGGGGAAATAACTTGACTTTAGAAAGAAAGAGAAATGATATATGCCGGATCAACCTAACTCGGGTTTGAATTTGACTCAACATAACTTTGATTTAATGGAGATGAAAAGAAAGAGGAATTGAAGATAAAGAAAATTTTGTTACTGCATTTTGTCCACAATATTGTTTGGGAGGTGCGTACGTCGATACTATGTATCGAGGCGTAGTTCCTCAATATTATTACAATAATGCATGTAGCATTTTATGAATCTTAAAATAAAATAAATATTCACAGAAAGAATATTTATTTGTGAAAGATGAAATAAAATAAATATTCGTAGAAAGAATATTTGTTTATGAAAGGTGAAATCAGATAAATATTCACAAAAAGAATATTTATCGAATGAATGAATGGTGAAAGAAATAATTTTGAAAGATGAAATAAAATAAATATTCACAGAAAGAATATTTATTTGTGAAAGATGAAATCGAATAAATATTCATAAAAAAATATTTATCGAATGAACAGATGGCGAAAGAAAGTCTGAAAAATGAAATCAGATAAATATTCACATAAAGATTATTTATCGAAGGAATGAAAGTTAAAAGATGAAATCAGATAAATATTCACAGAAAGAATGTTTATCAAAAGAATGAAAAATCAAAATTAGATAAATATTCACAGAAGGAATATTTATCGAAAGGATGTCACGGCATATTGTCAATAATATTGTTTGGGAGGTGCGTACGTCGATATTATGTATCAGGGTGTAGTTCCTCAATGTTATTATAATATCGCTTATGACAACTTATGTTACTTGAAACCAAATAATTATTCATAGAAAGAATATTTATTGAAAGAATAGAAGATAAAGAAATATTGAAGAAATTGAAACGAAGAAGGAAATATGAAGAACATTTATCAGAAGCTGACTTTAGATAAATATTTATTGAAAGAATATTTATGAGAAAATGAAGGATAAAAGAGATGAAAGGATGAAAGTGAAATTGTATTGAAATTGTAGCCTTTTATGGCAAATGTAATGAATGATAAATGATATTGTTCTTCTGAATATTTATTCTTATTTGATTTTATATGTTTAGATTTCTCAATCAAAGGTGCCGTAAGCTATTTAGGGGTAATTAACAATGAATGCTTGTGTTCATTGGAAGCTATAACCAACTTGAATAAAAATCCTTATATCTATAAGGTGAATTTGAAACAGTCCCATGACATTTTAATATGAAATTGAAATTGAATCATTTTTAACCCAACAAATTCTATCACTCCTGGTGGGACCTGGCTTCACCTTTTTATCTTTGAGATCTATACTTATAAAATCATTTCATGTTTTGGAAGAACCTCATTTAAACATCACTTTGCCAAAATTGGCAATGAAGCAAGCAGGAGTAATGACCTGCCTCAAAAAAAATCATTACCTAGCCTATCACAAATGGCAGACAGTAAAGGCAAATCAAGTCCGTTGATGGCTGTCAATTTGCCAAAAATTGAAATATTGAGTTCGCTCACCTTGAATTTATTTTGTTCTTCCTTTTACTAATATTTATCTTCTTTTTTTGCAGGAAATTTGTCATGGCATCCAAGAAGAACATTTTCATCGAAGGAACAAGAAGTACTGAACTGAACTTACAGTTTGGTTCTATTTCTGAAGTGGTGAATTTCATTTATTTACCGCCTAAGGATTTTGGAAGCATCCAAGTGAAGACAACTGAGCATGGGACTGTGCAGAAGACTGGAAACAAGGATCGCGGAGATTCGAAGAAGACCAAGATTGCTGCAATGAAGACGACGCAGGTCAAGGATCGCGAAGATTCTAAAAAGACCAAGATCACTATAACCAAAGCTGCTTCACGGCCGAGGAGGGCCATTGTTATTCAACAGGAAGAACCCTCTTTCACAGTTAATGAGGGCCAATTTGATATGTCTGGTCTAGAAAAGACCAGAAAACAAGAGAGACAAAATCTAAGAAAAAAGAAAGCTTGACTTGTGAAGCAAGGCCGTGCTTTTCCCATGAACAACTACCAACAGAATACTCTAAGGCCAACTGTGCCTGTTAAAAATCAATTCAAACCATTACATGAATTGCAATATAATTCAAACACTGTGGAAGGACTACAATTTCGACCAAATCGGAAGAAGAAATTTCACCCGAAGGAACTAGCTTGGGTTCCAAAGAAAACGTTGTCTCAGACAATCTACAAAGTGTATAAGAAAGCCAGGAGCACTTTGGACGCTAGGCACGCCCATCCTAGAGGAAGATACAGGAGAGCAAATGATTATATTGTTCATACTGTATGTGTGGTTGGCCACACAGAAGAAACAAGTCAAGACTCTGACAATGACACACTGAGGCTTATGTTAGAGAAAGCAAAAGGAAAGAAATTGGCCTCTGTCATCACTAGAGAGCCAGAAATGCTGTTTGAAGACAGATCTCCTTCTCAGTTCAGATAGGAAGAACAAGAAGAGGTGATGTAGGACGGGGGGTCTAAAACATTCAAACAACGATTTTGAAAACTGGTTTTAATAAATAGCTTAATAATAAGAGAAAACCGAAGTTATGCTAACGAGGTTGGGAAACTAATTTTTTTTGTATTTTTAAAATATAGGAAAATCCGAGTTAAACTAAGAACAGTAAATAAGGGTTACACTAGAAAGCAGTAAATGCTGGAAAATAAACTTACAGTGCAGCCCTTGAGAATTGAAGGGCTGTGCTTCCCGATCTTCACCGGTCCAACTCTGATGGAAGGTGTAGGGTGGAGCTTACAAACAATCACAAAAATTCCGTACAGGTCACGGATTTTAATACAGAAACAATCAAGGGGTGAGGTTAAGCCTCACAAATTCCCTTGCTAATCCTAAGTAACTAAAGAGAGATGGAGAAGAGAAGGGAGGGGAGGGGAGCACCCCTCCAAGATCCACTCCTAGCGCAAGCTACAAGTTATGTAACCAAGAATCAGTGTAGAGAAGAGTTCTCAGAATTAAATGAAGAGATTAAGAAAGAAGACTTAGCCGAATGGGAGGAAAACTCCTTGAGGCCGAAGATGTTCTCCTTCTTGCTCCAAACCGAGGGTGAAAGAAGTCTTCCTTGTGATTGCGCACACAAACAAAGAGGAGAGCTTCTTAGGGTTTCGGTGGAAGAGCTAGAAGAAGGGGGGGAAGAAGAGCTCGGCTAAGAAGATCTTTATCACTAACACTAGCAATTAACCTAGGCAACTAATAGACAATATTATTTCATCAAGAGGTAATCGAAATACAAGGGGGAGACTATGCTTTTATAGGCGAGATGGGGCTAGGGCAGGATAGTCATTAGCTTCCATGCGCCTATTACAAAGATGGATGGAATTTGAATTTCAAAATCAAGAGGATGTTGGCGCAAATCCTCTTTAAGAGCTTCCTTCTTTGGTGATCTTCTCTTGGCAACTCATTAAATGTTTTGGTGGGCGATGAGAGTGTCTTCTTATCCTTTGGCGAAATGTTTGTTGGCGCATGGATAAGAGATTCAAAATTTGAATCCTTTCCATGAGAGCTTGGGCGGCAACAAGAGATGGCAATTTATCATAAATGTCTTCATAAATGCCCTCCTTTGATTGTGGATCTTGATGGATAATTCCTTTGATTTTGGATCTTGATGAGTGAGGGTTTTGAATCCCTTCCTTGCTTGGACTAGAGGTTGGTGCATATCTTCTTGATTGGATGATGAGGTGGCTGATGGCTCTATTGGAGAGGCGCCCAACAAGTATGGCAAGTGAGTTATAGCATGGCTTTGAAGTGAACTTGGACTTTGAAGTCTTCCTTCCTTTTCTGGAGCTGAGCTTGGTGAGTGGACCTTGAGTGACATTGAGCTGGAACTTGAGCTGCTTCTTACTTGAATGACCTGCCAAGATGATCCTAATGCATGCATGCACTACTCTACTATGATGCAAGAGTACATAAAGTTTTATGAATTACAATGCACTACCTACTACAAGTGGACTTGCCATAAATGACTACATGATGCATGGTTTTATTGAAAAAACAAATTACCCTAAAATGCAATGCAAGAGAGGGGACTCTAAGGGAACCCATATCGATTAGGTACCCTACGAGTCCGAGCAGATCTCCTCAGAGCAGGGCTACTGCCTCCATCAAGAGGAGCCAGTCATGGCTACCTTACCCCCTTTCCAATCAATTGATCTACGAGACAAGATCATTGATGACCTAAAGAAACATATTGAAAAAGGGGATAAAAATATTGATGCATTGATTGCATTAGTAACTAGTGCATTAAATAGAACACAGGAAACACGACATGAACTACTGCAACAACAAACTAGCACTCCGGTGGTGTCTTCACTACCTATTCAGCCGGATGCTGCTATTGGTCCTTTAACTAGAGATGAGGTGCAAGAGCTGGTGGCTAACCAAGTAAAGCACATCCAAACAGGTGGAAAGGCATTATACAAGAAATGGGAAAGACCTTATCCCCTAGAATTTGATAACGTACCCTACCCTAGAGGGTACTTGGTTCCAAACTTTAAGATGTTAATGGTGTTGGTAATCCAGACCAATACATTGCTCACTTTGTAGCAACATACGGAAATACGGGAAGTAATGTGTGGGGTCAAAATTGTTACATTGAGAATGTAATATGACCGTTTTCAAATCCACCTTAAATTAATAAGGTTTTTGTTTAATGGGTTCTGGCTTCCAATGAGCGCAAGCACTCATTGTTAATTACCCCTAAAATTAGGGAACCTTTGATTAAGAGATCTATAATACACGACAAAATAAGAGAAACAAGTTGAACAACATCATTTATAAACGTGATGAGAATAAAAAATTTTACATGATATTTAAACAATAAACAAAATGAGCTTTCATCGACTTGGGCATTTTGTGTCTGTTGGACGTCCGGCCTTGAAACACCTCATTGAGTGATATCTAGTATGGGCAACCCGGTGTTATACTGAGGAGCCACGCCCCGATGATAAACATCGACGTACGCACCTCCCAAACAATATTACACAGTAATTGCGTTTAGACGTGTTGGATATTTGATATGGGGAAATGTCCAGCCTCACGGCGTATTGGACGGCTTGATTTGGAAATTCATCTGGCCTTGCGGCGTGTCAGATAATTTGACTTGGAAATTATCCGACCTTGCGGCGTATTGGATATTGGATTTGGAAAATTATCCGGCCTTGTGGCGTGCTTGATAATTTGATTTGAGAATTTTATCTAGCCTTGCGGTGTGTCGGATAATTTGACTTGGAAATTATCTGGCCCTATGGCATGCTGGATAATGTGAAAAAAATTATCCGGCCTTACGGCGTGTTGGAGAATTTGGTTTGAAAATTATCCTGCCCTGCGGTGTGTTGGATAATTTGACTTGGAATTTTATCCAGCCTTGCGGAATTTAGGATAATTTCATTTGGAAATTTATCCGGCCTTGCGGCATATTGGATAATTTAATTTGGGAATTTATTCGGCCTTGCGACGTGTTGGATAATTGAATTTGGGAATTTTATCCGGCCTTGCGGCGTGTTGGATAATTTGATTTGAAAATTAATTCGGCTTGTGGCGTATTGGATAATTTGATTTGGAAATTTATCTGGCCTTGCGGCGTGCTGGATAATTTGATTTAGAGGATTATCCGACTTTGCGGCGTGTTTTGGAGGATTATCCGACCTTGCGGCGTGTTTTGGAGGATTATCCGGCCTTGTGGCGTGTTTTGGAGGATTATCCAGCCTTGCGGCATATTGGAGGGTTTGATTTGGAAAATGCCTCAGCCTTAACAAACAGAATATCGTATCGAGGAGTTACACCCCGACGTTAGACGCCGACATACGCACCTCCCAAACACTACTTCTTCGTGATGTGTCAAGGCTTTAGCACTCCTAAAGTTGATGAAAATTTGGCTTGGAAGTTTTGGTAAATACTCGATCTGGGTATTTATGAGTCTTGCGAGTTTTGGATCGTTGGTTTGGCCATGGGTCGACAAACTTTATTACGTAAATTTGCAACAACATTATACAGGATTTGACAGGTCAAATTTGTTTGACTGATTTTGACTATGATAATTGAATTTGCGAGTCACTCTAGATGTTTAGAATAAACTCTTAGGTTCGGGTTTAAGTTCGATTGGAAAGTTTTTTTTTCCTCAGTTCACTTCATTTTCCAACCTAAAGGGTCCTCGTGTTTGGGTCCGGACGCAATGGAGCGGGCTGAGATCCAGATTGTGCGAGACAGGCAGATGACCCGCGGAAGCAGGCTTTCCCCTGTGACAAGGTAAATTTCCTGCATGATCTTGGAATTCTCCTAGAGATTTTGCATTTACACTTAATCCCTCTTATCTCTATCTCCCCTGAGGTTCCTCGGCCACTCATTTCTCATTTTTCTTTTCATTTAGCTTTTGCCACCTCTTCTCTCTTGTTAATTCCCCTTTTGTATATTTTTTTTATTTCTTCTTCTCACATGGGGTCAGCTTGCTTCTTCAGCAATATTCCCCTCTTTCTTTCAGTGGTAGCTTTTACTCCCTGTTACCTCCTCCCCTCCGACAAAAAAAATCTTTTTCTCGTTTTCTTTTGTTCAAAATTCTCTACTCCCCATTCCAGCCGAGGGCCGAGGCCCCTTTTATTCCCTTTCTTTCTTCGGCCCACTTAATTTCCTCAGTTGCCAATCTTTTATCATCGCCCTGGAACAGAGCTTGTTCCTTTTGCTTTATTCTTCTCTTATTATTATTTTTATTTTATTTATTTACTTATTATTTTATTCGGCTCTCAGAAGGGTAAAGTTGCCCTAATTCCGAATGCAACTTAGCACTAGTTGGCAGATGAACTCGGGCGCCATTCTACTTCCATCGGCGGCTTGCCGTGAACGGCGTTGATGGCTTCGGCCAAGACAGCGTTGACGAACCTATTGATGATAGAGGCGGAGGCGACCGACGGATCTTGTTTCGGGCAGTGACATGCTGGAGAGACAGTGCTGACAGTCAGGCAAGGAGAGGGAGGTGATCGGCGGATCTCATTGCGGCTATCGCAGATTCACGCCGGATCCGAACCCCAAGAGAGGGCGAGAGCTGGGGTCGCCGATCCAGGGTGAAAATCACGCTATCCTGACGGTTCCTTTGTGGAGAAGTGGCATCGGCGATTTCTGGAGAAAGGGGAAGGTTACGGCGGCGCTTCGACCGAATTGGAGCTCACATTGACAGCGTCGAAGGTTGGCTGCCGTGCCACCCCGGCCGGTCACCTGACCGAAATCTCACACTGATTAAACTCAGCTGCTGTGTTGAAGGTTATCTGAAGGACTGATTAGGAGGTGAAGCTTGAAAGACTAAAGAGGTCAATGGCCGATCAGACCAGAAGACCGTCTCCTTCGTCCTCTCGGCCCTTCGAGGGAGCTTTAAACTGCTTCATTAAGGAGGAGTCGTGTTGGACACGTTCTCACAATATGATCGGTTAGGACTGGGTCTCATCCAACGTCAGCGCTCCCTTTTGATTCGCTTAGTATTATCATTGAATTTTGTTTTCGATCGGTTCTTTTGTTCTCTGTTTCAGCGAAGTTACTCAGGCTCCAGCTTGAGCGCCTGTAAGATTCCCGGCGGCTGGTAGTGATCGGTGATCCTCCCTGAGGCGCGCAGGTTTGGATCTAATGGTTTCACTTATTCTCTCTGCTTTGACTTGTTTTTTGTTGTTGTTGTTTTTTTTTTTGACGCCGCCCCTTTGTTGTTTCTTCTCCGCCGCAGCTCAGCGTGGCGAGGTTTTACTTCCGGCTCAGTAAACAGAGTCTTCGAGAGATTCAACGGTACTACGGCAGTATCTCATTCGCATGATTTTTGTTCTCCACTCAATGGCTTTTAACATAGGTTCTCTTTTCCTTCTCTTCTTAGAGAGGGTCCCCTTTGCAGGGCTAGCATGGTGACGAGCTTCCTCCAATAGGACTTCTCATCAAAGGTTCTATTGCTCCTTGCTATGGCGTTTCTTCAGGAGCGAAGTTGAGGAAAGAGGGTGGGAAATTCTAACAGGTATCCCTCATTGCCTCTGCTTTCCGTAACAGACGCGTCTCCGTTCTTCTCTTTTCATTCTTTTTTTGTTTGTTGTTTTTTTTTATTTGTCCCTTCGCGATCTGCATCTCTTCTGCAGACCCGACCATGCTTCCGCCACCTTCAACATATTTCTTTCCCTGCTCCCTTCTCTTCTTTCTCTCTCTTTTCTTCTCTCCTTTTGATCTTGCCGGTCCCCCCGCATCCCTTCTCTTCTCTTCTTCCTCATTTTGTCAACTTCTTCGCATCTTTTGTTTCATGCACCTCTTCAGTCCTCTCCTTCGGATTCTTTCTTTTTTTTTGCACCTCTTGGGCTTTTTTTTCTTTTCTTCTGCCCGACTTCCAAACGTGACTCCTTTTCTCTTCTTCCTTTTTGTTCTTCCCTTCTTGCCTCGCCTTCCTTCCCTTGCGTGAGCTCTTTTCTCTTCACCTTCTCACCTCTTCGCCGGCGTTTTATGATGCCACCGGTGCTTAATGCACCTCAGGCCTAATGCCACCGGTGCTTAGTGCACCTTAGGCCTACATAAGTAAAACGAGGAAACTTCCCTTTCTTACCTACGATGCTTCTTCTTGCAGCTTCTTGATGCTCTTCCTTGCAGCAGCCCTTCTATGTCGCTTCTCGCGATATGTCTGTGTGTTGCGATGTCTTCGGTGTCTTCGCCTCTTCTCGCGATGTCCTTCTCCTCCAGCCGAACCCTCCTTATGTAAGCCACCCGCGGTAAAATGAGCTCTCCAGTGCTTAACCTCTACCCCTTTGTCTTATTCAGCTTCTCCTTTTGTTAGCTGGCACGACCACCTCTTCCTCTCCTGTCGGCCTTGTCCTCTTCCCTTGGTCGGCTGTTTGTCCCTTGCCAGCTCTCGCTATTATCTCCTTTGATGCCACCCTTTTGGAGATTTGTCTTATCTGTGATCGCTTCCTTGTGTTTTTTTGTTCCTGGTGGTATATGCTAGGTTTCCTTTTGTTGGTTGCCTCTATTTCTTTCTCCATACGCTCTGATCACCTCCTTGCTGGCCAGCTGCCACGATACCCTTTCTGAAACGTTCCCTTTTATTTTCTAATTTCTTCACTTTATGAGGCATTGGCGGCCACATTTCATCTTGAAGATAATCGCCCTTTATTTTCACTTTATAAAGCATTGGAGTGCTAGGATTTTCCTTTTTCCTTTTTTTTTTGATGACTTTTGACTTTCTTAGTAGTCAAAATTGATTTTGACTATTTCCTTATGCCTCAACATACGTGAAATCTGAATTTTACTCCCTTAGACTTCAATATCACCAATTTTTATCCAGGAGTCGGAGCAGGCCGTGTTGATCATTGGAGGCTTTGGTGATAAGCAATACTACAGCAATATCTGGATTCTTGATTTTAGCTCATGTCCTTGGGCCTAGCTTGACGTTCGAGGTCAGCAACTTGGTAATCATTTATGTTTTGCTGAGACAGTCTTTATATGTTTAGTATTGTTCCCTGCATTTTTGCCCATTCGACTTAATATGCACCAGAACACTGTGATTTGATCAAACGCTGCAGTTCTTCAATATACATTTAAGGAATTCATCACCTAAATTTATCTTTCGCTTTCCCAGCACTCTTCCCCATCGCACTCTGATCAAGATCAGAATAGGTCTCAGAAGCTATCAACAACGGCAGCTGATTATTAGATTTTGACACCACAGCAATTTTCTCACGTGAAGCCATTTCATCAGAGGGATCCAGTGAAAATAATTGATGGGAATACTCAAGACATGCATTTCTTGGGTGGTAAATCTCCAAGATGAACGAAGACCGAGCAGTTCCTTCGATCGGCGCAGCCCCAAAGACTAGAGGGAGTAGTGCTAGGAGTGGCGCAGAAGCCCCAAATATTTTGTTTTTTTTTTCATGGTTCATCGTGAAGCTTTGTAGCCTTGTAATGACCATAACATTTATTGTTGACAAGGATCATTGTATCATTGATTCTCACATTACTGCATTTATGTTAGCTTTAAGGGATGCTTGTAACTCTTGACATACGAATACAATATCGGCCCTAGTGGAGTTACTTAGGACATTATTGCTGCAAATTCTGATGCCATGCTGGAGAAAGAGACACGGTGTGCAACATGACATAATTTTGTGGTTTGTACTCTCAGCTTCTCTATAGAGCTGACATTAGATATTTGTATTTCGTCAGTGTGTTTCTTGACTCCATTTGTTGTCAAAATTAACTTTGACCATCTCTTGCACGCATGCTTAACGGCCCAACACTAATTTCACTTGCGATCAAAATAAAGTTTGACTTTATCCCTTATTACAAAACTTCATGGTTCAACAAATGCCCTCGACGGATTTTGTAAAAGCCACGAGCGCATACAAATCCGTCGAAAAATGTCTTTGCTTCAGATATACTTTATCTTTGTAACATTGATCTTGGAATTCCTTTCTGGAGCTTGTGACCCTCGGCCCTGACGTTTGTGCCCTCCAGCCCCAGCACCATGGCGCACAGTTTTTCTACTTCTTTGAAGTCTTTTAGTTACAGCTTGCATGCAGTACTATTGAGGATGCAAACTACTCTTTAAAGCCTTGAATTGCTGCTATTGACGCTGAGATACTCTTAGATCAAGAGTCTCTCCATCCAGATCAAAGTGGAGGCATTGCCACTTTTAATGTGAATAATAAAATTATTTAGCTGAGGATCACCAAAGAAGAAGATGAATTACCATATCCTTTCCCTCTCAATTGAGAAGAGCTTGAAATTCTGCAGCAATACGCAACAAAATTTGGTTTGGAGCTTCCTCCTCCAATAACTGAGAAAGAGGCAAGATGTGTTGATCACTGTATTTACTGCCCTTCACGAAGATGAATTTGGCACACATTGGATGAGTGTGATGAATTTAAGTGTTGGGTAATGCGACAGATAGCCATGGGTCGCATAACTATCAAGAGAAACCCTCAAGCAACTCCAATTTTAAAGGTAGCTGTTTGCAATATGATCAGCTTAGGTAGTGATTCAAAAGAAGAGTATTATTTACCTGCTGATTTATATGAAGAGATGGCTAACCATGTAGAAAAACAGGCCCCGAAACTTGCAAGTTGAATCTCAAAAGTAGTAGAGTTCTTCCAGAGCGTCAGTTAAATAAGGAGAAAGATAAAGGCAAACAAATTGAAGTATTGGAGCCTGATAATGACATGACTTCTCCAGTAAAGAAGTTGGCCCTTTTGAATATAATATTTTGTCACACTTGAGAAAGGTCTCTGTACTGCTCAGTATTTATGATGCTCTCATGATGTCACAAGAACTAAGAGATGTTCTTATTTACGCATTGCAGCATCCACAAAAGTTTCAATCATTTTTTATAGATGCTGACATAAAAGAGGCATTACATGCCTATTATACGTCAGCTATCTCTTTTAATGATGATGATATGCTTCTTGGAACTTCGGGACATAATCGACCACTTTATGTAACTGGAAGTGTTGATGGAGCAAAATTAAATAGAATTTTGATATATCCAGGGTCATCAGTAAACCTTTTGACGCTGCACGCTCTGAAAAGCCTATCTTTGTGCATCTCCGATCTATCAAGTAAAAAGATCATTATCCAAGGCTTTGATAAAAGTAGCCAAAAGGCTTTAGGTTCGATATGCTTACCTTTTGCAAATGGATGATTTGGAAACTAAAGTCAAGTTCTATGTGATCAATATCGATACCTCATACAAAGCATTACTAGGGAGACCCTAGTTACATGAGAATCATGTGGTGCCATCCACTTTGCACCAGTGCTTGAAGTATTTAGAAAATGGAAAAGAAATGCTCATTGATGGTGATGTTCAACCCTTCGCGGTTCATGAAGTCAAATATGAAGATGCAAGATATTATATGGAATCAACATATAAGTGTTTGAATCCACCACTTCAAAATTCAATTATTACTAAACTCAGGAGAATGACATTATCTACCTACCCACATTTTGGGAGTGATTCTGAAACTTAGACAGATGATCACTTGACCTCTGTATGTGATGTCATTGAGACTCACAAGAGAACTGGCTCCTTATTGGAGTACACTTTAGATCAAAGTACTTCAGAGCCCCAGCTAGAAATTTTTGAAATCCCTCGTGGGTATACCAAAGGATTTATTCCTCTTAACACATTTCAGGTGTATAAAATGAAAACATTCACTATCCCAGCCAAAAGTGAATATATAAGGGGAAAGCTTGTGGTACACAATGCGATACATTTTTATCAATATGATGAAATTCCCAATATCCCCAAGCATAATTTAGAAGCCATCTCTGAATCAATCAAGAATGTCAAAGTACTACCATTTAGTTATTATTCTCCAAAGTTAATAAGATTGGTAGAGAAAAATGGCTGCTTAAGGCCTCGATCGAAGCTGAATTTCGACGATTTCAAAAGCTATGGTACCCTCCTTCAAGAGAAATAATTTCACCAAGTGGAAAGATTTCTAATACTCGAGGTTTGGGGTATTAAGAACCCGAGGAGTCATATGATGAATTAACATCCCAACTTCCTTTACACATTTGTAATGTGGTGTCATTATGTGAAGTGGAAGAAGAGCCAAATAACCGAGGGGTAGAAGAACTCAAAATGGCGCCCAAAGGATTAGAAGACAGGGGCAAACCACTTGTGATGATTTAGTGGAGATAAATCTTGGATCTGAAGAAGACATTAAACCTGCTTTTATAAGCGCCTTACTTTCAGAAGATGAAGGAAATCAATTGAAGATGCTTCTACAAGAATTTAGTGATTGTTTCGCTTGGTCATATAAGGAAATGCCTGGGCTGGATCCAGAAATTGCTACGCATAAACTAGCCATTAATCCTGACAACACTCCAAAAAAGCAGGCCCCAAGACGAATGTGAATAGAGTTAGAGGAACAAATTATTGTTGAAATTAAGAAGCTTATTGAGGTAGGCTTCATTAGAGAAGAGAAATATGTAGACTGGATAGCAAGCATTATTCCAGTGAAAAAGAAGAATGGACAAATCAGGGTCTGTGTTGATTTTAGAGACTTAAACAACGCTTGTCCAAAAGATGATTTTCCGCTCCCTATTACAGAAGTGATGATAGATTCGGTGTCAAACTATGAGATATTCTCATTCATGGATGGATTCTCTGGATATAATCAAATCAAAATGGCACCAAAAAATGAAAGACATACATCGTTCCGTACACCAATTGGTATATACTGTTACACAGTGATGCCATTCGAACTTAAGAATGCAAGCACCACATACCAAAGGGCAATGACGAATATTTTTGGCAACCTAATTCACAAAATTGTTGAATGTTATGTTGATGACTTGGCCATTAAATCGTAATCCAAAAGGGACCATTGGCAAGATTTAAGAACGGTGTTTACTCGCATTCGTAAACATAATCTTAAGATGAATCCTCTCAAGTGCGCATTTGGAGTCTCGTCAGGAAAGTTCCTTGGGTTTATCATGAAACACAGAAAAATTGAGATAGACCCATCAAAAATAAAAGCTATCACTGAAATGTCGCCTCCGAGAAATCTAAAAGAGCTCAAATCATTTCAAGGGCGCTTGGTGTATATTAGAAGATTCATTTTCAATTTATCTGAACGAATCCATCCCTTCTCGAAATTAACCAAGAAAGATGCTCCATTTGTTTGGGATGATGCTTGTCAAAAGGCTTTTGAAAATATTAAAGAATATTTGTTGCATCCTCCAGTCCTTGGTGCACCGATTGTTGAAAAACCTTTAATTTTATACACTACAACATTGGATACATCTTTAGGAGCTTTATTAGCTCAAAACAATGATGATGGAAAGGAAAGTGCTCTATATTATCTCAGTTGAATGTTTGTGGGGCAGAAAGTTCATACTCTCCTATTGAAAAGCAATGTCTAGATTTGGTTTTTGCTATCAAGAAATTAAGGCATTATCTTCTTGAGCATAAAATCCAACTTATATCAAAAGTTAATCCATTGTGATATCTCATGACGAGGCCAACATTAACTGGACGTCTAGCCAAATGGGTGATGTTACTCTAGAAATTTGATATAACATATGTATCACAGAAAGCAATAAAGGGACAAGCGTTAGCTGACTTTTTGGTGGCCCACCCCCTTCCAGATAATTCACCTCTTGCATATGATCTTTCGGACGAAGAGGTGTTGAATGTAGATGACACTAAAAAATATTGGGAGCTTTATTTTGATGGAGCATCCTCAATTCAACCGGCTATAAGCCCCAACATTCCGAAAGTAAAGTCAGGAATTGGTTTAGTTTTCATTACTCCTAAAAAAGGGATATTGTACTATTCCCTAGCACTTACAGAACCTTGCACTAATAATGAAGCTGAATATGAAGCTCTAATTGCTGGACTCGAACTCTCAATTGAAATGAAGATTGACAAATTGCATGTGTATGGGGATTGTCAACTCATCATCAGGAAAGTGACTGGAGAATATAAGATCAAGAAGGCAGAATTGCATAAATATCATTTTAAAGCAAAGGAGCTTTTGGAGAAAATTCCTTGCATTACTTTAACATGCATACCTAGAGCTGTCAATGGTAAAGTAGACGCTTTAGCTCGGCTTGCTAAAGAATTGGATAATCCTATTAGTGAGCAGATCGATGTGAATGTCAGGAATAGAGGATTGATTGTGCCTGTAAATATGAATGCTGAAGATGATGATATGCATATGGATGATACATTGAAAATCGTAATAGCAACTCTTGAACAAGAAAATGATTGGAGAGACCCTTTTCTTAATTATTTTAAAATGGGTATTCTACCTGAAGAAAAAGCTCAAAGGATGCAATTGAAGAAAAGTGCCCTCCGATACGTGTTCATGAATGATACTCTATATCGACGTTAATATCAACAATTATGGCTTCGATGTATAGCTAGAAAATGAATTTGCTCACGTGTTAAATAAAATTCACTCGGGTCTTTGTGGAGCTCATCAATCCAGACCTAAGATGTATCTGAAAATTAAAAGGTTGGGATACTACTCGCCTAGTATGGTACATGATTGTATTGAATATGCAAAGAAATGTCACTCATATCAAGTGCATAGGGATTTGATTCATAAGCATCCTAATCCTCTTCATCCAACAGTCTCGTCTTGGCCATTTGAGATATGGGGAACTGACATAATCAGACCGATTGAACCTCCATCGTCTTTGGGTCATCGCTTTATACTAGCTGCTACATACTATTTTTCGAAATGGGCAGAAGCTATCCCCTTAAAGGAAGTCAAAGCTAGCAATGTGGTCCACTTTTTTCATGAAAATGTATTGAGTCGATTTGGAACTCCAAGAAGAATTATATATGATAACGGGCTTGCTTTCAAAAATTCCGTTGTCTACAAATTTGCGGATCAACATAAAATTGATTGGCGATATTTCCTCGATATATAATCCAAGGGCAAATGGATTGGCAGAAGCATTTAACAAAACTCTCTTCAAGTTGCTCAAGAAGAATGCATCGAAGAATAGAAGAGATTGGCATCAGAAGTTGGTAGAAGTGTTATGGGCTTATAGGACTACTTATCGAACACCAACTCAATCAACACCATATTCTTTGGTTTTTGGTGTCGAGGTAGTGCTCCCTCTCGAAATAGAAATATCATCACTAAGAGTTGTTGTTCAACAGGTGATGCAGGAGCAAACGGACCCATGAACACACTTGAGGGCGGCCCAACCCCTCCAAAAGATACTTGGGGAGACTCCCCAGGACCCTAGGAATTTTCCATGGAAATTTCACCCAAGTCAAAGTTCCCCAGACCCCGATACGGCCAGGCCGTGCGCCCCATCACGGTCGTGACATGGTCGCCCGAAGACGCGAACGCCGAACACGGCCGTGGTCCTAAGCATGGGCAAGCCGTGCCCGCCTCTGTGGATTTCGACGACGCCAAGCACGGGCGTGACTCCAAGCACGAGCAAGCCGTGCCCGCCGCTATGGATTTCAACGACGCTAAGCACGGGCGTGACTCTAAGCACGGGCAAGCCGTGCCCGCCTCTGTGGATTTTGACAACGCCAAGCACGGGCGTGACTCCAAGCACGGGCAGGCCGTGCTCGATTCTGTGGATCACGACGACTCTGAACACGGCCGTGCTCGCCATCATGGCCAGGCCGTGTCCGCCCCTGACGACTCGTTGCAGCCCCGATGACCCCACTTCAACGTGCATCGCCCTCCCTACCATGTTGCTCCACCCAATGATGATCCAAAGGAGCCTAACAACGTGGAAGTCCGACGATCCCAACGCCAAAGTAGGCCCCCGAATCGCTTCTTAGGAGTCATTAGCCCCCTTTCCATACACACCGGAGTAGCGCAGCCCTAGGGCGCTCCAAGCCAGCCCTCTGAGGATCCAACTCCAGGTGAGCCACTCAATCTCATTAGCAATACGGCCCAAGAACGAACCGCGGCGGTGGTAACCCAGCCCACGACTTCAAAGTTTTGTTGTCTTGTCGCGATGTGCTCGGAGCGCGTCTAAACCGTCTCCGCTAAAGCTGAAGGACCAAGGACCTGCGCCCCCTCGCAGGAATAGTTGGTAGTTGGTAGGATTTTATGCTTTCTTATTTTATGTGGCAGCTTGACCACTTTATGGTAGTTAGTTTGTTAGGGTGCAATCCCCTGCTCTTATTCCCCTCCTTATCTTATAAAAGAGAGGGGTTGGCCAGTATCCCTCTTCAGTTCTCTTGGCTGTAGAGAGTTCTCCTGGTGAGCTTAGACGTCGCCAGCATTGTGTGAAGATGAGCCGGAGCCTCGCCTTCGTCGTTGTTCGGGTTGAAGACGTATCTTCGATTCCAAGTTGTTTCCTCTTCTGTTTTGAAGTAAATCCCACCTTTTTGGTGGGTCAGGTTCGCTTGTTTTCTCCTTCTCGCTTTGATAACAAATTGGTTTTCCCCTTTCATCTTCACCCACGCCAGTCCGCACGTCGGAGCGTGGTCAGTTCTCTTCTTTCTTTGGTTTGTTTCAGCCCTCAAGGCGGGCGAGTTGAACCCCTGCGCACTCGCTGTTCCCCGCGTGGCTGAGCTTAAAATGCGCTAAGAGAGCTGCGAGGAATGCTTAAAAATGTTGTGAGGTTAGCATGTTGCATTAAATAGTTGGGTCCCGTTCCTTTCATTTGCATTTGTGTTGCCTTGATCGAAATCGTCGTTGTTTTCATCGTGTTTTCTATCGGTTTCCCTGCACCTTTCCGACGCGTTTTCTCTTCCCTTGCCTCACGACCCTCTCACGTTTTATCGCGCATTGTGTAAAACCCTAGAGTATGGCTTAAGGACCCCCACACCTTTTAGTCGCTACATCAGTTCTGGTATCAGAGGGCGTTACTCGATCGATCCATATCGTCGCATGATCTGCCCCTTTGCATTGCATATTTCGGCATTTCTCCTGGTTTCCGCATTTTGCATTAGTCGCGTCTCCCTTGTTTGTGCATGGTGACTACACGGTCACAAATCATGTCATCCCAATACCCCGAAACTATTCCTGAGACGCAAGAGTCGGTCCAGCCTTCGGAAGGGGCTAATTCCCGTCTAGAATCTATGGCTGCGCTTGAGGGGCGAATCGATGCCAAGCTTGAGGCACTGTCCGCACGCATGGAAGCCCAACAAGATAGCACCAATGCCACGGTCCAGCAGATCTTGGCTAGAATCCAACACCTCCTTAGTCGCTCTGGACCCACGGAGCATGAGCGCCCAAGCTCGGTAAACCCTCCGGTGTCCGCACACCCAGCCCCCACTAGAGAGTTACCCCCGTTGGCTGCGCCCACGCAGCGGCGCATCCACGAGGATGAATGGGGCCACCCGTGACCTCATGAAGTCCCTCGAAACCCGAGTCATGGCGATGATCCCCTCGATGAGGATGACGTTTGGGCCGCACAAGGGCCTCAGCCCAGTGGTCGTTTTGGTCACGCTTGGGCCGCACCTCGAACCCCCGCCCAAACCCGCATTGAGCGCCCTCGGGTGGACGATGATTTCTGTCATTTCGTTCGTAACACCCCTGCACCATTCACAGGTGGTATTGACCCCCACACAGTTCTTAAATTAGGTCGCATCCGTTGATGCATATTTTGACCTTAGCGATTGGCCTCCGCACTCACGGGTTCGGTATGTGCGCACCTTACTTGAGGGGCCTGCACGCGAGGAGTACCGACTCACCTTCGAGAAGTTGCAACTCCATTGCAATTTGCAAGAGGACCCCGAGTTAGTTTTATCGAAATTCAAGAATGGGCTCCGTGTGGATATCCGCCGAGCCTTACCCGCTTTTGGATCGGAGACCTTGACCAGACTTTTTAGCGTGCTCGATACATCGAGCAAGACCTTCGCGTCGCTGCAAGGCCCATTGACCTTGGCCCACATAGGCGTTCATGCGGGCGGTCCCCCACAACCCCACTCGCGGCTTGAGCGTCCGGAGCCTCGGCCCGCGCCCCCAGCCCTTCAGCCCCTTCGATGCCCACCCCCTGAGGCTTCGCCTTCTCGGCCCACTTGGGAGGAGAAGAGCAAGGCCCCAGTAGTCGGAACCTCGGGCCGTATTACCTGCTACAACTGTTTGCAGCCGGGTCACATGTCGCGTGAATGTTCCAAGAGGCCCGCTCGAGCCAACACGGGTCCGGCTCGCATCGCCACCATAACCCCTGCTGAGTATGATGTTGAGGCGGAGTGTTACACTAGTGGCGAGGAGTCGGGTCCGTCCACACTTGTCGTTCGTTGCAACCTTGTGCAACCCGCGCCTACCGAGGATTGGAGGCGCTCGGGCATTTTCACGACTTACATTAAGTGCAATGGGCACTCGTGTAAAATCATCATTGATGGTGGTAGTAGCCTGAACGTGGTCTCTCGAACTGCGGTTACGCGTTTCGGCCTTCCCCTAGAACCCCACCCGAGACCTTACTCTATTGCCTGGGTCGATACCACGAGCCTTTCGGTCACCCACCAATGTTAGGTTCCCATCGCGTTTGGGAACTATCGTGAGAAGGTGTTGTGCGACGTTGCGACTATGGACGTCACCCACGTCCTCCTTGGTCGCCCGTGGTTGTACGATAGAGACGTCGTCCACTATGGCCAGTCAAACACTTATGTGTTCGACCACGATGAGCAGAAGATCCGCCTGATTCCAGCTCCGCCTAAGGAGCTTCGTGCGTCCACCTCCAAGAGCCTGATTACACCCTCGGCACCTGCTCCGCCACCTTCCCCCATGGTCTCCCTCATGCGCACCCCTGCATTGGTTCGCGAAGCTCATGCGGCCAAGACCGTCTACGAGCTCATGGTGCGCGAAGTGCAGGACCCTATCCCTTGCCCTGTCCCAGCACTTCCTGTTGAGGTGTCCGCCCTCCTTGCCGAGTTTAGTGATATCAGCCCCAAGGATTTGCCTCATGGCCTTCCCCCGGAGAGGGAAATTCAGCATGCGATTGACCTCCTCCCGGGAGCTCCCCTCCCCAACTTGCCCCACCATCGCCTTAACCCCGCTGAATTGCAGCATTAGGTGGATGATCTCCTCACCAAGGGCTACATCCGCGAAAGTTTCAGCCCTTGCGCTGTTCCCGCGCTCCTCACACCCAAAAAGGATGGGTCGTGGCGCATGTGTGTTGATAGTCGCGCTATCAATCGGATCACTGTCAAGTACCGATTTCCCATTCCTCGGCTTGACGACATGTTAGATTTGATTTCTGGCACGTCTTGGTTTTCCAAGCTCGACCTCCGAATCGGGTACCACCAGGTCCGCATTCGTGAGGGCGATGAGTGGAAGACCGCGTTTAAGACCAAGGACGGTCTTTACGAGTGGCTTGTCATGCCATTCGGGTTGTCTAACGCCCCGTCCACGTTTATGCGCTTGATGAGTCAGGTCCTCCGGCCCTACAAGGGCAAGTTTTTGGTCGTCTACTTCGACGACATCCTGGTCTTTAGTCGGACCCGGGATGAACACCTGGAGCATCTTCGCTCCACTTTTTCCCTCCTGCGTAAGGAGCGCCTCTTCCTTAACACGAAGTAGTGCTCCTTCCTAACCAACAGCGTGTACTTCCTTGGGTATATTGTCTCGAATCAAGGGTTGTCCGTTGACCCTGCGAAGGTTGAGGCCATCCGGCTTTGGCCTGAACCTCGCACCGTGACTGAAGTCCGTAGTTTCTTGGGCCTCGCGAGATTTTACCGCCGGTTCATCCGTGGGTTCAGCACCCTCGCCACCCCCCTTAACCCAACGCCTTTCTAAGGACGAGTTTAAGTGGACCCCTGCCACGCAACGAGCTTTTGATGCGCTTAAGGACGCCCTGACCACCGCTCCTATTTTGCGCCTCCCTGACTTTTCGAAGGTCTTCGAGGTCGCATGCGATGCTTCTGGTTCTGGCATTGGTGGTTCCCTTAGTCAGGAGGGCCATCCCATGGCCTTCTTCAGCGAGAAATTGAACGCTGTTCGCCAGCGTTATTCTACGTATGATAAGGAATTCTACGCAATTGTTCAGTCCCTTCGGCAATGGAGGCATTACCTCCTCCATCACGAGTTCGTATTATACAGTGACCATCAGGCCCTTTCCTTCCTTAATGCCCAAAAGAAGTTGGGCGCTCGCCATGCTAAGTGGGTCGAGTACCTCCAATAGTACTCCTTCATGATCAACCACAAGGCGGGTAAGGAGAACGTCGTCGCGGATGCCCTGAGTCGCGTCTGAACCCTCTTATGCGTAATGCGCACTCGCGTCAATACTTTTGATCATGTCAAAGACGAGTACACCACTTGCTCTGATTTTGGCACCATCTACGCCACTTTGACCGAGTCCACTGACCCCGACTCCCCCTACCACTTGTGCGAAGGTTACCTCTTCTTAGGGAATCGCTTGTGTATTCCCCGTTCCTCGCTTCGAGATCATCTTTTGCTCGAGCTTCATGTGGGTGGCGTCGCTGGCCATCATGGCCATGACAAGACCCTTGAAATGGTGGAGGAACACCTCTTTTGGTCCTCCCTCCGTAAGGATGTTGAGCGCATTGTGCGCCATTGCGGTATGTGCCAATTGTCCAAACCCCGCCCTTCAAACACGGGTCTCTATACCCCTTTGCCAGTGGCCAGCAGCCCGTGGTGCGACCTAAGCATGGACTTTGTCCTTGGGTTGCCTCGGACCACCTCCCGCTTCGACTCGATCTACGTCGTTGTTGATTGATTTTCGAAGATGGCCCATTTTATCCCTTGTTCGCACACAGCGGACGCTTCTCACGTCGCCCATCTCTTTGTCCGAGAGATTGTGCGTCTCCATGGCCTTCCCTCCACCATCGTGTCCGACCGTGACACGCGTTTTGTGAGCCATTTCTGGCGCTCACTGTGGGCTCTCTTGGGCACCACTCTAAAATTCTCAACGGCCTATCATCCCCAAACCGATGGGTAGACAGAGGTCATTAACTGGAGTTTGGGCAATCTTCTCCGTTGTCTTATCGGCGACCATCCGAAGTCTTGGGATTCCATACTACCCATGGTCGAGTTCGCGTACAATAGTGCTTCTAATAGGTCTACGGGTCTTAGTCCCTTCCAGATTGTCACGGCCCACCTCTCCTCGCATGCATACTCCTTCGCCCAGCATATCGCTAGTTTGCATGATGAGGTTCAGCGTCTTATCTTTCTGGGCAACACTCACAATGCAATGAAGGCCAACGAGCATCGTAGGCCACGCCATTTTTTTGTAGGTGAGCTGGTACGGGTGCGTGTCCACCCCGAGCGTCTACCGAGCAAAGCACATTTTAAGCTTCAGCCGCGCTATATGGGGCCCTATGCGGTTGTGCGCAGAATTGGCTCCAATGCCTATGAACTGGACTTACCCGAGGACATGGGGATTCACCCCGTCTTCAACGTGGCGGACATCCTCCCTTTCCACGGTCCGTTGGAAACCCCATCCGACCCTGATGACCCACTGCCCCCTAGTTCTCCAGAGGAGAACTCATTAGATACGCAGCGGAAGCTAATGCAGGAGCAAACGGGCCCATGAACACACTTGAGGGTGGCCCAACCCCTCCAAAAGATACTTGGGGAGACTCCCCAGGACCCCAGGAATTTTCCCTGGAAATTTCACCCAAGTCAGAGTTCCCTAGACCCTGACACGGCCAGGCCGTGCGCCCCATCACAGCCGTGACACGGTCGCCCGAAGACGCGAACGCCGAACACGGTCGTGCTCCTAAGCACGGGCAAGCCGTGCCCGCCTCTGTGGATTTCGACGACGCCAAGCACGGGCGTGACTCCAAACACGGGCAAGCCATGCCCGCCTCTGTGGATTTCAACAACACCAAGCACGGGCAGGCCGTGCTCGATTCTGTGGATCACGGTGACTCTGAACACGGCCGTGCTCGCCATCACGGCCAGGCCGTGTTCGCCCCTGACGACTCGTTGCAGCCCCGACGACCCCACTTCGACATGCATCGCCCTCCTTACCATGTTGCTCCACCTAATGATGATCCAAAGGAGCCCAACAACGTGAAAGTTCGACGATCCCAACGCCAAAGTAGGCCCCCGGATCACTTCTTAGGAGTCATTAGCCCCCTTTCCATACACACCGGAATAGCATAGCCCAAGGGCGCTCCAAGCCAGCCCTCTGAGGATCCAACTCCAAGTGGGCCACTCAATCTCATTAGCAATACGGCCCAAGAACGAGCCGCGACGGTGGTAACCCAACCCATGACTTTAAAGTTTTGCTGTCTTGTCGCGATATGCTCAAAGCGCATCTAAACCATCTCCGCTAAGGCTGAAGGACCAAGGACCTGCGCCCCCTCGCAGGAATAGTTGGTAGTTGGTAGGATTTTATGCTTTCTTGTTTTATGTGGCAGCTTGACCACTTTATGGTAGTTAGTTTGTTAGGATGTTGTCCCCTGGTCTTGTTCCCCTCCTTATCTTATAAACGAGAGGGGTTGGCCAGCATCCCTCTTCAGTTCTCTTGGGTGTAGAGAGTTCCCTTGGTGAGCTTAGACGTCGCCAGCATTGTGTGAAGACGAGCCGGAGCCTCGCCTTCGTCATTGTTTGGGTCGAAGATGTCTCTTCGATTCCAAGTTGTTTCCTCTTCCGTTTTGAAGTAAATCCCACCTTTTCGGTGGGTCAGGTTCGCCTGTTTTCTCCTTCTCGCTTTGATAACAAATTGGTTTTCCCCTTTCATCTTCACCCACGCCAGTCCACACGTCGGAGCGTGGTCAGTTCTCTTCTTTCTTTGGTTTGTTTCAGCCCTCAAGGCGGGCGAGCTAAACCCCTGCGCACTCGCTGTTCCCCGCGTGGCTGAGCTTAAAATGCGCTAAGAGAGCTGCGAGGAATGCTTAAAAATGCTGTGAGGTTAGCATGTTGCATTAAATAGTTGGGTGTCGTTCCTTTCATTTGCATTTGTGTTGCCTTGATCGAAATCGTCGCTGTTTTCGTTGTGTTTTCTATCGGTTTCCCTGCACCTTTCCGACGCGTTTTCTCTTCCCTCGCCTCACGACCCTCTCACATTTTATCGCGCATTATGTAAAACCCTAGAGTATGGCTTAAGGACCCCCTCACCTATTAGTCGCTACATCAACATAGCATGATAATTGAAGAAAATATGCAACTACGCCTTGATAAATTAGATACTTTAGATGAGTAAAGATTAAATACACAACAGAATTTGGAGCTATATTAAGCACAAATGTCCAGAGCTTATGATAAGCTAACACAGAAACGTGTGTTCAAAGAAGGGGATCTCATTCTAGTTTTACAACGACCCATGATAGCAAACAAGATGGCAAGAGGAAAGCTTAATCCCAACTAGGAAGGGCCCTATGTGATAGAAAAAGCTTATGAAGGGGGAGCTTATCAATTAATAAATCAAGACGGAGAACGCCCAATGCCGCCAGTCAAAGGTCGCTTTTTGAAAAAAATATCACATTTGAAAAAGCATGAAATTTAAAGAAGCATGAAATAATGATTACCTCGACAAACTAAAAATTCTCTGAGTATTCATATTACTCTATCCTCTTGAAACAGCAAGTCATGCTGGGAACTTGAATGAAAATTGGATTTCTACAACAAATTTGTATGCGCATGCTCCTTATACTAAATACGTTGCGGGGGCATTTGTTGAAGGTAAAAAAAATAATAGAAAAAAATTATTCTTGACTGCAGCGGTGAGACATATGTAATTTATTGAAATTAATTTTGATCGAAATTAAATCACCTTACCATGATTATTGGGTCAAATTAAGATTTTTGACCATGATGAAATAAATTGCTTAGCTCATTTGAAAAAAAAATTTATCAACGATGGAACTTTGACAAAATTGGGATTTAATCCCAATTTCTTGAATTTTTGGAGAAAGGATCGGCAATCCAATTTTTTGGTCAAAATTATAATTTTGACACTACAATTTCTGGAACACGAAAAAAAGAAAATAAAATAAAATTATGATGAGGGATTTAATAGAAGGTCGAAATTGAAATTATGATTAATTCCAATTTTTATCACATTTCTAATGAAATTTGGGTCAAAATTGAGATTTTGACCTAATTAAAATTGGATATTAATATCCATTTTGTTGTAGTGATTGAGGGTTACAAACGTTGGGTCAAAGAAGGCAATTTTGACCATGAATTGATGTGAAACCGTGATTGGCAAGGAATTAAAATTTATTTTTAATTTAGAAAATGAATTAAATAAAAAGATGCGGTTTGGAGAGAAGTTTTTGGGGAGTTACGACGGTTCCAAAAAGGAAGGTGGAGGAAGCGATAATAAAAGGAATAAAAGAAAAGAGAGAAAGGATTTTTGGCGAGGCTTTTCTAAATTTGGAAGATTCGAAGTTGAAGCGAGGAGGACTCGACGAAAGAAACATCGAAGCATAGAAGGTAAGTTTTCTTCTTCTCCCTCCTTGGTCTTTTACTTCCTCCCTCTCCTCTCGACACCATAGACGGAGAAGGACAACTTTGATAAAAAAAAAACTATTGCTGAAGAAGGAAAACTCTGGTTATCAAAAACCATCTAACAAAGAAGGAAAACTCTAGTAAAAAAAAAAATATTGACGGAGATGACAACTCCGGTAAAATAATTATCCATAACAGAGAGAAAACTTCGGTGAAATAAATCGCTGATAGAGAGAGCAATTCCAGTAAAAAAAATCAATTTTTATGTTACCTCCGTCAACTGTCATGACCAGCCCATCATTGAATTGGATCAGCCACACATCACCACTGATTCATTGGATTTGGGCTACTACAGATTTTTGGGCTGCTTCCCTTACCTGTCTTTACCTGGCCCAGCCCAATGTTTAAGCTGAATGGTAATAATCCAAACTTATCATTACTCGTTAAAATCCTTCAATCAGATATGAATAAAGGATTGAAATTGATTTTGAACTAAGATGAAAGAAATAAGAAATTTGGCTTTGTAGAAACCTAGATAGATTGTCTAAGCCCAATTTAAGTCAAATAAATTAAACGTCCATGAGATTTGACTTGAGTTGAATTGAACTTAATCCTAGATGTTGATAAAACGGATTAATTCCATATTGCTATGATTTAATGGAATGGGGAAATAACTTGACTTTAGAAAGAAAGAGAAATGATATATGCAGGATCAACCTAACTCGGGTTTGAATTTGACTCAACATAACTTTGATTTAATGGAGATGAAAAGAAAGAGGAATTGAAGATAAAGAATATTTTATTACTACATATTGTCCATAATATTGTTTGGGAGGTGCGTACGTCGATGCTATGTATCAGGGCGTAGTTTCTCAATATTATTACAATAATGCTTGTAGCAATTTATGAATCTTGAAATAAGATAAATATTCACAGAAAGAATATTTATTTTTGATGAAATAAAATAATATTCACAGAAAGAATATTTATTTGTGAAAAATGAAATATTATGAAAGATGAAATAAAATAAATATTCGTAAAAAGAATATTTATTTATGAAAGGTGAAATCAGATAAATATTCATAGAAAGAATATTTATCGAATGAATGAATGGTGAAAGAAATAATTCTGAAAGATGAAAGAAAATAAATATTCACAGAAAGAATAAAATAAATATTCATAGAAAGAATATTTATTTGTGAAAGATGAAATCGAATAAATATTCATATAAAGAATATTTATCGAATGAACGAATGGCGAAAGAAAGTCTGAAAAATAAAATCAGATAAATATTCACAGAAAGAATATTTATCAAAGGAATGAAAGTTGAAAGATGAAATCAGATAAATATTCACAGAAAGAGTTTTTATCAAAAGAATGAAAAATCGAAATTAGATAAATATTCACAGAAGGAATATTTATCGAAAGGATGTCACGGCATATTGTCAATAATATTGTTTGGGAGGTGTATACGTCGATACTATGTATCGGGGCGTAGTTCCTCAATGTTATTATAATATCGCTTATGACAACTTATGTTACTGGAAACCAAATAAATATTCACAGAAAGAATATTTATTAAAAGAATAGAAGATAAATGAAATATTGAAGAAATTGAAATGAAGAATAAAATATGAAGAACACTTATCAGAAGCTGACTTTAGATAAATATTCATTGAAAGAATATTTATGAGATAATGAAGGATGACAGAGATCAAAGAATGAAAGTGAAATTGTAGCCTTCTATGGCAGATGTTATGAATGATGAATGATATGGTTCTTCTGAATATTTATTCTTATTTGATTTTATATATTTAGATCTCTCAATCAAAGGTGTCCTAAGCTATTTAGGGGTAATTAACAATGAATGTTTGCGTTCATTGGAAGCTATAACCCACTTGAATAAAAAGCCTTATATCTATAAGGTGAATTTGAAATGGTCTCATGACATTTTAATATGAAATTGAAATTGAACCATTTTTAACCCAACACAACTATTGAGTTTAGCTCTCCAACACCAAATCAACAAGGAAGTACATCATAAGTAATTAAAAATTATCATATTATTCATAATATTCAAGTGCAACTACCGATCAACAATAAAGGTATTGAAACTCCTCCTACAAGATATCGATCTTTAACAGATATATATATTCTTCTTACAATGTAGTTTTTTTAATGCATGAACCAGATAGCTTTTTAGAAGTACAAAAAGATGAAAATTGGAGGAATGCAATGAATACATAAATAGAAAGCATCAAGAAAAATTGCACTTGGGATTTCATAGTCTTCTTAAGGGAAAAAAGTCATTGGCTTGAAATGGGTATACAACATCAAGTATGTTGAAGCTGAAAATATTCAAAAGTATAAAGCTCGCTTGATTGCAAAAAGCTATTCACAACAACATAGAGTGGATTTCAATTAGACATATATTTATATTGTAAGGATGAAAACAATTAGAACTATATTTGCCTTAGCAACACAAATGGATATGAAGGTATATCAACTTGATGTGAAATCAATTTTTTTAATGGAGAATTGCAAGAGGAAGTATATGTGAAGCAACGTAATGGTTATTCTATGAAAGGCAAAGAAGATAAGGTTTATTGGCTTCATAAAGCTTTATATGAGCTCAAGCAAGCTCCACGAGCATGAAATACTAATATTGACATATATTTCTTGAGTTACAGTTTTTATAGAAGCCAAAATGAGTTATCCCTTTATGTGAAGAAAAGTGAAAATGGAGATTTTTTTTACTGTTTGCCTTTTTGTTGATGACTTGATATATGCAAGAACAATGAAACCATAGTTGAAGACTTCAAGAAAGCTATGATGAAAGAGTTTGATATGACCAATTTAGGTCTTATGAAATATTTCTTGGGTTTTCAAAATAAGTAATCAAGAGGAAACATCTTTATATCTCAAGAGAAATATATTGAAGACTTGTTGCAAAAGTTTGCCATAGTTAATAGCAAGCCAATTGCTACTCCAATGAACATAAATAAAAAGTTGCAACAAATTAAGCACAAAGAAGATTTCGATGTAAATGTGTATTGAAGGCTTATTGGTTCTCTCATCTACCATATAAACACAAGACTAGACATTGTTTAACCAGTAAGTGTTGTTTGAAGATTCATGAACAATCCAACCAAATTATATTTATCTATAGGAAAAAAATATTTTGAGGTACTTGAAAGAAACCAATAAAGAAGGAATCAGGTATGTAAAAGATCTTAAATGTGAATTATTTGGATTTACTGATAGTGATTGGGCAAGTAGTAATAATGATAGAAGTACTTTCAGATATGTCTTTTCTCTTAGTTCAAATGTGATCTCTTAGCAATCTAAGAACCAACAAACAATTGCATTATCATATGTCGAAATAGAATATATGGCTACAACAGAAGCAACATATGAAGCTAGTTAGCTTAGAAGAATTCTTATGGGTTTACAATAAAGCATCTCAAAATTAACAACAATATTGCGCGATAATATGTCAACTATTACTATGACAAAGAATTCAGTTTTCATGCTAGAAGCAAGCATATAGAGCTTCGGCATCACTTCATTCGTGATCGTGATCTGGTGAGCAAAAAGGTGAAATATATTTAGAGTATAACAGAACACATGAGAATGTAGTCGATTTTCTAACCAAAATAGTTATTACAAAGGATAAATTTGAAAAGTTTAAGCAACAACTAAAAATTATGCATTAAGAGGGGTGTTAAAGAGTAATATGTAATTTTATATTATAGTTGACTAAAAACTTTTGATAATTTATGTATTATGTGTTTTGAAATGTGTGCGGAGAAGTACAGTAGCTTCTCCTAAGTGGCATGTATGTAAAAGGATTTTTGCTTTGATGAAGCAACTTGAGTGAATGAAAAAAAAAACAGAAAGCTTTGGCTCTATGCTATTCTCTAGAAAAATACCAATGTTCTCTTGCCAAATTTTTTTTAGCATTTCTCTTCTCCAACAGATACCACAAGCGACCTGCAGTGCAAAAATGATATCTTCCTACCTAATGTTCTTCATGTGATGTGCAAGTGTGAAGTGGCAATTAGGTATGTTGCTAATGGTGTAGTGCTTAGGGAATGGATGGCTCAAGTAAGATCATGCGATATAGGTGTGGGCATTAAATGTTAGGGGAAGCAATAGAAATACTCTTTATTCTAGACAATGACATGGGTGGTGACTTGGCGCAACAGCCAAAAATGTAGGATAACGTAGAAGTCTACATGAGGTGTCCTCTTTTTGATCTTACCTTCGCATTCACTATCTTTTTTTCTTATTTATTTATTTATTTATTTTGAGGATGTGGCGTGTATCAAGTGCAATAAGCGGCTAAGGGAAGGAGTGTTGATGAGGATGACTTTCTCTTCCTCGCTACGTGCAATGTGGAGTTCTTAAAACTGTCTTTATGGTTATTGTTGAGAAGAACTCCAAACTTTAAGCTTTATAAGCGATGGTACAAAATTAGGAAGAAGGGTAGGGTTGCTCCCTTCTTTAGCAAACCCTAGTACTTTGGCAACAATAGACAATTAATCATCTTTTGTTTTGTTTCGCATTAATTGGAGAAAGAGATGAAGTCAAAGTTCAAGGTGACAAAGATTATTGTAGAGGAACGAGCATTCATACACTGGAGTAGTAAAATAAAATTTCATTCCCTAATTAAGAATCTACATGAAGGGAGAACTCAATTAGTAGTTCAAATCGTATCGTGACAAGGTTAAATCTCTACAGCAAGAGTTCTTATACGCCTCACTTTTACGGTAAACACACAATTAGATGGAACCTCTTCCATCTACTCTATAGTACTAGTGTTGAGAGCTGGGAGTTGTTTTCTCTACTATGGATGAAGTAATGCACTAGGATTTCCAAGAAATACACTAATAATTGGTCCCCTCATTATATAAAGGAGTGACATATAAATTCTAGGGTTTTCATGTATCTATATTTACTAATTTTGGGTGGCACATTCTCATATGGAATCCTATGTTAGGAAACCCCAGGCCAAAATAAAATTAAATTGAACAGCGGAACATATTTCACCAAAAACCCGATAGATCGACTTATGAGGGAACCACTAGATGTATCAGAGTATATACCTTTTATGCAATTTGAGGAGTGGTCGACGATAAAGACGCGAAAGGAAATGTCCTCTGTAGTTGTGCATACATGGGCTCCTCAAAATCTCTTCATCCTTGCCTAGTGATAACCTCGAAAAGAAGATCTATGCCTAGATGACTCCTCTGATTTTGCTTGCACCACCACTAAGTTGCGCCAAGGAGAGGAGGAGGAGAGAGATTAGCGCCAAGGAGAGAAGTCCAAGACCACTCCACAACTTGAGCTAAAGGGATGAAGAGGATGAACTCCTTGCCCTTGTTTTCGCCAATGGAAACTCTCACCACAAGGGGAAGAAGGAATGGCGACACTTCAAGAGGCGACGACTCGGGCTTGGAGGAGAGGGTAGAAGCAGCAAGGGTTGCAAGAAGCCTGATTTTATTACATGCATACACCTAGGCCCTGACCCTCAAATATATATATAGAGTTTTAAATGTGGGTTCCATAACTTAAGTTATGAATAAATATATTAATTTATTCTCTTATTTGAATATAAATATTCAAATATGCGCCTAAGCTTATGGACCCCTCTAGATTATATTGAATTAAGTCAACAACCACTGAACCAATCTGGTGCATTCTCCGTCACTTAACCTATTGACTAGGACTAGTCTCCTAAAGGTCAACTAATCTCAAAATATAATCTAACTCTATATGATGTTCTCTAACTCAGCAGACATATTCGCGATACGATAAAAACTCCCTCTCATCCATTATTACATACTAGTTTTAGCATATTATGTTATTCTAGTCCATAATAATATTTAATAAAGAACATTTAAGAATAACTAAATTATTCTAAATTAAAGACATTTAAGAATAATTATATTATTCTAAGTACAATATTATAGTCACTTATATTAAATAAATATCACATAAACATAATTAAGTTAATATATTTTATTAAACTATTAATGTAAATATATAAAATATATGTTTAAATTATAAGATATGATGTATTTTGATAATTTTCAAATCCAAGCAAAGGCACATAAAATAGATTGGTTATATAGAAACATCTAGAAGATTTAGGACCCACTCGATCTATATATATGCTCAGTTGTCCTCTCCCCCATCAACTTCCTCATGATAACCTAGCCAGCAATGCCGCTTCCACACTTGCTCATTATAAAGGAAATACTTATAAAATTATTTCCATCGAAGATTCGCCGCTCGCAGCCGTCGGCACACCGAACGCCGCCGAAAAATAAAAAATAAAAAAATAACAAACACCCAACACCACGGCAGCAACGCTTGCAAATCACTCTCAGCGTTACTCATCCTGCCGCCTGTGAACACAGCGGCTGGATTTTTTCGCCGCTTTTCAACTGATCTGACCGAATTTTGGTCGGGCTGGCTCAATGGATCAAAACTGTCTTCAACTCTACCGACCCGCTTGCAAAAAAGAGATGTAATAAGAAAGAGAGAAATGTAATAATTTGTGTATCCGTAAGAAAACCTTACTAGATGCACATGAGATATGGGAGAGAGTTGAAAATGGATATGTGACTCCAGTTGACCTTATTTATCTAACCCAAGCACAAAAAGAACTTCTTCAAGCTAAAGCTACAAGAAAGAATGATTAAAAGATTATTTCATTAATTTATCAAGTATTAGATGGAACTTCATTTGAAAGGATATCAAATTCAACTTCAGTCAAGCAACTATGAGATACTACAAACCGCCTACAAAGAAAATTTTAAAGCTAAAAGAGTTCGTTTTCAAAACTTGAGAGGAGAATTTGAAATAGTTTTTATGCAAGAATCTGAGAAGTATCATAATATATTTCAAGGGTTGTATCAATAGTAAACCAAATAAGAGGGGTGGGTGATGATATCTTTGAAGTAAAGGTAATTGAAAAATACTCATTACTAACTCAAAGATTTTATTATATAGTAACATTAATAGAAGCGAAGGATGTAGAAAAAATATCAATAACTAGAAGCATAGGAAGACAAATGTAATAGAAGAAGGATGGTTCTATAATCAAGGTTAAGTCTCCAAGAGAGAATAGAAGATATAAAGGCCAAGGTCATGAAAAAGAATGAGGCCACAATTGTGAAAGAATAGGAAGAAGTATAGAAGTTTAAGATGATACTTTACAGTTTATACCAAAAAGAGGGGAAGGTCAAAGAGAACCTAATCAAACTCAGAGAAGATATGACAAATCAAATATTAAATGTTATGTTTGTCATAATTTTAGACATTATGCTATGGAATGCAATTTCATAATAAAAGAGTTTTTCTATCTCAAAAAGAGAGTAATGAGAACCAAAAGGAGAGTGATGAGGAGATAGATTGTAAACTTTTAATGCCATACAAAAACTCTATACTAGAGGTAGATTCTTTTTACATTGACATTGATGATATATGTAAAGATAATTTTTTGTTTATAGATTTTGATGATAAGAATTCCTATGACATTATCACATTTGAAGACTCTAAAAATTGATGTACAAAGGAAAAACGAAGTTAAACATTTGGAAGCATGCCAAGATGACTATAAAGATCAATAAAGAGTTAGTAATAAGATAAATGCAAATAACAAGCATGATCAAATAAAAGGGAAAGCAAATTATTGAGTTCAAGGACAAAACTACTCTTAACAAATATGAAATTATGTCTCAAGTTGCAACTTGAGAGATTGGAGAGAGTTCAAGACATCCCCACACAATAAAATCAGAAGACTTATATCTTAAAGATGGTACTTTTATATGTCACTTTGCCGATATATAGCTCATTAACTTTATTGAAGTTAATGAAGATGATTAATTGAGAAGGATCATCTAAAAAAAAAATAGAGGAGCATGCTAATACAAAAGTTAAAATGGCATATAGTAAAAGAAAAAGTAAAGATATAAAGCAAAGCACATGACAAGGTGATACCAGTATCGTGAAGACATTGATTAATATTTCTATGCTATGCAACGTAATCGCCTTCTTGACTTAATGAACGCAACACATTTTGGGTCAAGCTTACTTATGCTAAATATGGTAATCCTGACCTTTGGAATTCTACCTTTTTTAGAAGACGCCTCTCCTGGAGGTAAAGAGGCATGCTTCTTGATCTTTAACAGCTTGAAGGGTGGTTTTACTCACATTATTGGAAATGGCCTCACCACTAGCTTCCTTCACTATCCTTGGTGTTTTGACACAGCCCTCTTTCTCAAGCCTTCTTTCCTTCCCACCCCCATCCATTCTGACTCTGTTATGGTTAGTGTGATGCTCCCGGGATTTAGCACAAATCCCAAAGCACACCGAGATGGAGCGATGACGGGACCCCTCGTCGTCAGCCGTGTTGGATGACTCGGGTGTGCGATCGTGTCACTGAGGCTGACACAAGTCCATAGGGCGAGGGTCGAGTTAAACCACGGAGTGTGGGTTCACACGTGGATGTGGGCTTCTAACTCGACCCATGGACCCCGGACCCTCTCGCACGAGCTTACGAGCGTGTGCATCGAAGAGGGTCAACCGTGGGGCGATTCTGAGGTCTAATCGACCCCGAACCGGCACTGAACCGCCCTTCCAGACTGAACCGGTTCAGCCGGTTCAGACCGGTTCACGTGTTTTGCTCGCACGCGAAGGGGAAAATTCCCCTGTTCTTCACCTCCTCTCCACCTGCGCTGTCTCCGGCACTGATTCCGGCCAGCTGGAGGGGGCTCACCGAAAAAGGAAGGTGGCTGGCGACTCGTGCTTCCGTGGCGAAGATGTTGGCAGCGAAATCGGGCGTGGACTCCGACGTGGACGAGCCCAGGGCGACGATTGGAGGTCGCCCCGGTGGAAGCGAGATCTCCGGCCAATCACCGGCGGAGATCGCGGTTGCGTGGTCGACGAAGATGGAAATCCCATCCTCGTCGAGGGGAGGTTGCAATCAAGCGAATCGAACGCTTGTGCAAGGTCTGGCGACGACGAACTCTCGGCGAAACTCAGATCTGGGAACAGAGTATATTACTTGGCGTCGGCGATGAGGCTCCGGCCGTGGACTCGTCGGCGTACCCTCTCAGATCGACTCACCGGTGCCCTGAGGTAACGAGGAGACTATCTCCTCCGGCGCCGGCAGCCAGACGCGGGAGAGCGATCGGATTTTCCGATCGCCGGTTCCACGCAGCCACAGCTTCCATTGGGTTCAATTTCTCGTCGGCGGCGGCTTCTCCGGCGACAATACTCCGGCGGAAACTTCTCCGTTCACGGACGACCAGATCCCGACCCGCCGGCGCAGCTCCGGTGGCCGGACGGTGACGGACGGGAGAGGGGATCATTCCCCTGTTTCAGCCGAGGTTTCGGCGTTGGTTCGGACGCGAGCAGGAAGAGGGAGGAGGGTTTCCGCGCGCGTTCGCGCTTGCGTCTCGCTTCATCTCCGACCGGACTTTCCGACGCAGATTCTCGGAGGATCTTGGTGGGCTCGGCTCGTGGAGTGGTGGCACGCTACAAGGGTAAACCCTCCCCGGATCTATCGTGTGTAGTGGTAGTAGGACGGGTTTCTCGTGTGTAGTGGATAGAGACTTTACCGCCGTTCGGACTTCGTGTGGCTTTTCGTCCGGACGGTTCTTTGCGTTATCTGTGTCCGCATATGTGTAGTGCGGATTTGTGACTGTTTGCAGGTGCTTGCTTGTTTGCTCACTGCAAAGTCTTGGACGTGTGTGCCGGCACCCTTGAAGGTGTTCGCCACTGTCCCCTTGTGATTGATTGAGGCCGCGCCGGTGCCTATCTCGGCTGTGTAGAGAAAGGAGCGCGGGTTGAGGGAATTTCTGTGAGTGCAAAGTGTTTTGGAGAGTCTCCATCACTTTGACACAGTTGAGAGATTTGTATTCGTGTCCGAGGGGCGGTATTCATACCGAACCCTTCGCACACGTGGTGTGAGGGCTTGTAGAGTGCTGGGCCAGCTTCCGCAACGCGATCCTAACCGGTCGCGGGCCACTCTAGTGTAGGGCTGAGATCTCCGCGAGGGGATCTGCCGGTTGTGGTTAAGTTTATTATAAAAAAATAAATTTGCCCATAACAAACCGGTATCAGAGCTTAAGTTTGTGTAAGTCTATTATCAGGGATATCGACGTCGGTGTACACTGTTTGGAGGGTGCGTACGTCGGTGCTTAGCGCCGGGGCGTAGTCTCTCAGCCTCTTCACTGATCGCTCAGTTCCGACACAGACCGAGCACTACTTAGCTCTTTTCAGTGCACCCAGAGGTTAGACCATCAGATCTCATTCCACCAGCAGAACTTCAGAGTTACTTCTCACAATCACAATGGTTACAGCTGCAGAGCGCATCTCCCACTTGGAGACTGCAATAGGGAACTTCGATGGAGACGCTACGATCATGGAGCGTCTCGAGGCACTTCGGTCGGCGGTCGAGTCCGTTGGGACCCGCCTGGATTCTGAGTTGGCACGTCTCTCCAGTGCCCTTGGTGGACTTGCATTGGAGGTGGCTGGTTTGAAGGGGCAGGCTGCTGCCCGTGCTTCTACTTCAGCCGCAGGCGCTGGGAGTTCCCAGCCGCAGACCACTAGAGTGCGTGTTCCCGAGCCCTCTACTTTCAGTGGGGTACGCAGTGCAAAGGAACTTGAGAATTTCCTTTGGGACATGAAGCAGTATTTTCGGACTGCTCAGGTGCCTGATTATGAGAGAGCGCAGTTGTGTTCGGCATATCTGACAGGTGACGCCAAGCTCTGGTGGCGTACCTTAGTGACCCCTCCGGGAGAAGAGGTGCCACGTGACATCTCATGGGATGAGTTGAAAGCTGAACTGAAGAACCAGTTCCTGCCGACACACACTTCTAAGACTGCTAGAGACTCCTTACATAAGATCAGACACACGAGGACAGTTCGTGAGTATGTTCGAGCTTACTCTGCCGCCATGCTCGAAATACCACGAATGGAAGAAGAGGATCGCTTGTACTTCTTCTTAGAGAGGATGCAGACATGGGCACAGTTGGAAGTTAGGAGACATAGCCAATTAACTCTCAAAGAGGCTATGGCCGTAGCTGATTCCTTAGTGGATTTGAGGGATAGGAAGCAATCTGCCCCTATCTCCTTTGGTCCATCTAAGTCACGTTCCCCTCAGAGGAATAAGGGGAAGCGTCCAGCTCTAGGACCCAAGGGTGGGTATAAGAAGAAGCAAGGAAAAGGAGGAGCTACCTCTTCAGGAACAAGCCAGAAGAAAGCCACACCAGCCGGTTCTCCTCCTAGGGGCGCTCCCAAGCAGCAGCTCAAGTGTTTTCTTTGCCGAGGTCCTCATCGCATGCGTGATTGTCCTCGGGGAGATACACTTGCAGCTATTGTTCAGCGGGAGGCTGCCCAATCTGAAGATCCTCTGATCACTGTGAATCCTTTGGTGATCAACGCCATCGCTACTTCCACCACAATGAAGACCAAGTTGATGTACGTGGAGATGAGGGTGAACTCACATCGAGTTCATGCCATGATCGATAGTGGTGCATCTCATGTTTTTGTGGCTCATGGCATGGCGATGCGGCTTAGGCTGAGCATGTCCCCTGCTCAGGACCGCTTCAAGACGATCAACGCTGAGGAGCGGCAGATCGCAGGAATATCCTATGATGTTCCTTTTGTCTTCGGGGAGTGGAAGAGTAAGAACCATGTACGCGTGGTTCAGATGGACAATTATGATGTCATCGTCGGCTTGGAGTTGATACAGAAGATGAAGGCTGCTATAGTCCCTCATCTAAGGGGTGTCCAGGTGATGGATGAGAGATACCCTTGCTTTGTTCGTTGCCTACAGTTGGCTGGGTCGGATAAGTCAGTGCGACCAGGGAAGGCTCAGAGTACATACATATCGGCTGCTACTCTTGAGACAGGCTTACATCGGGGCGAGCGGACCTTTCTGGCTACATGGGTGACGGCCCCTGTAGAAGGTCCAGACGACGTACCAGCAGAAGTGAAGAATTTACTTGAGGAGTTCCAGGATCTTCTTCCGTCTGAGCTACCTAAGGAGCTTCCTCCCAGACGTGCGATTGATCACCGCATTGAGTTGGTTCCTGGGGCAGCTCCTTCTTTCCGACCCCCATACCGCATGCCTCCTGCAGAGCTCGTAGAGCTGAGGAAGCAGTTGGATGAACTCTTGGCAGCTGGGTTCATCCAACCCTCCAAGTCTCCATTTGGTGCTCCTGTGCTGTTTCAAAAGAAAAAGGACGGTAGTCTTCGCTTCTGTGTTGACTACCGTGCCTTAAATAAGATCACCATCAGGAACAGATACCCGATCCCACATATCCAGGACCTCATTGACAGACTAGCGGGCGCTACTATCTTCACCAAGCTTGATTTGAGATCAGGCTATTGGCAGGTCCGCATAGCTGAGGGAGATGAGGCGAAGACAGCCTGTGTCACCCGGTACGGCGCCTTCGAGTTCTTGGTGATGCCATTCGGCTTAACCAATGCGCCGGCTACCTTCTCCCACCTGATGAACAATGTTCTGACACAGTTGCTAGATGATTTTGTGGTCGTCTACCTTGATGATATCGTGGTGTACTCGGCCACGATGGAGGAGCAATTACAGCATCTGAGATTGGTGTTTCAGAGACTGAGGGAACACCAGCTGTATGTAAAGAGGGAGAAATGCTCCTTTGCTGCTTCTGAGATCCAGTTTCTGGGCCATGTGGTAGGCCATGGCACTGTCCAGATGGATCCTGAGAAGGTGCGTGCCATCGTCGAGTGGACCGCACCTACTTCCCCTACTGAGCTCCGATCTTTCCTGGGAGTGGCGAATTTCTACAGGAAATTTATCCAGGATTACTCCAAGATCGCAGCTCCACTTTCTGACCTCCTGAGGAAGGAGACTCCATGGCTATGGCAAGAACGGCATCAGACTGCGTTTGCAGAGTTGAAACGCAGGATCGCCAGTGAGTCGGTTCTTCATATGCCGGACTTCAGTCGGCCCTTTGAGGTCCATACCGATGCCTCTGACAGAGCGATCGGCGGAGTGCTCTTACAGGAGGGGCACCCAGTGGCATTTGAGAGCCGGAAGTTAAGTCCGGTGGAGCAGCGTTACTCAGCTCACGAGAAGGAGATGGTCGCCGTGATCCACTGCCTTTGAGTTTGGCGCATCTATCTTCTCGGTAGCGCTTTCGTAGTGAAGACGGATAATGTCGCCAACACATACTTCGCTACACAGAAAAAGCTTTCACCTAAACAAGCGAGATGGCAGGAGTTCCTCGCTGAATTTGACTTTACCTGGGAGCACAGACCGGGGCGCTCCAATGTGGTTCCAGATGCTCTCAGCAGGATGTGCACTGTGGTGCTTGCTTCGATATCGAGGATTGAGGGTGATCTCCTCGATCGCATTCGGCAAGCTGCTGCTCTCGACGCCAAATACCAGCAGCTGATCGCCGACGTGCGAGAAGGCAAGGTTCGTCGTTACTATTTTCAGGGCGACGACCTTCTGATGGCCAAGGGCGGTCGGCCACTTGTTCCGGCGACTAGCGGACTTCGACGCGAGTTATTGCGAGAGTTTCACGACACGGCATGGAGTGGACATCCGGGACAGCGCAGGATGCTGATTCTATTGTCTCGATCTTGTTATTGGCCCTCCATGCGAGCTGATGTCGATCATTATGTCTGCACCTGCTTGATTTGCCAGCAGGATAAAGTCGATAGGAGGCGCGAAGCTGGATTGTTACAGCCTCTTCCCATTCCGGAACAACCATGGACTTCAGTTTCCATGGATTTTATTACTGGGTTACCGAAGGTCGAAGGGAAGGCTTCTATCTTTGTTGTGGTAGACAGGTTCTCTAAGTACTCTGTGTTCATCGCAGCACCTGAGCCTTGTTTAACCAAGGAGACGGCTGACCTATTCTTCAAGCATGTAGTGAAGCTTTTTGGGCTTCCTCTGGACATTGTTTCTGACAGAGATGCCAGGTTCACTGGTAACTTCTGGACGTCCTTGTTCAAGACTCTTGGTTCCGAGCTCAAGTTTTCTACAGCGAACCATCCTCAGACCGATGGCCAGACGGAGAGGATAAATGCACTACTTGAAGAATACCTTCGTCACTTCGTGTCGGCAAGCCAGCGCAACTGGGTGTCTCTCCTCGACACGGCGCAGTTTGCCTACAACTTGCAGCAGTCTTCAGCGACCGGCAAGACACCATTTGAGTTGGTGTTAGGATGACAGCCTCTTACCCCCGCTGATGTTGTGCAGCACACCGATGGTGAGTGCCCAGCAGCCTATCGGGTTGCGAGAGATCATGCCGAGGTGCTCCAGGAGGCTCGTGATAGCTTAGAGCACGCTGCAAGAAGGATGCAGCATTATGCCAATCAGAGTAGACGCGATGAACAGTTCGAAGTTGGGGATCTTGTGCTTTTGAAGTTGACACCTCAGATGTGGAGAAAGATCTCAGCCAAGACTGCGCATCGCAGCCTTATTCAGAGATATGAGGGACCCTTCGAGGTCTTGAGACGGGTTGGTGCTGTAGCCTACAGGCTGAAACTTCCCGACAGATTAAAGCTTCATCCGACCTTTCATGTAAGCTTTTTGAAAAAGTTTCATTCCGACGAGACCGACCCCAGTCGCTCTCAGGGGCGTCGGGCTCCTCCTAGTGTTCGGGCAGAGTTCGAAAAAAAGATTGAAAAGATTTTGAATCACAAAACACTTGGACAGTATAGGAGGAACAGGCGGATGGAATTTCTTGTGCAGTGGGAAGGAACACCCATAGAAGAAGCTAAATGGGAGAAAGCTTCTGATTTGTGGCAGTTTGAGGAGGAGTTGAAGATCTACATGGACAGCCTGTCGTCGAGGGCGACGACAAACTTGGGTGGGGGAGTATGTGATGCTCCCGGGATTTAGCACAAATCCCAAAGCACACCGAGATGGAGCGATGACGGGACCCCTCGTCGTCAGCCGTGTTGGACGACTCGGGTGTGCGATCGTGTCACTGAGGCTGACACAAGTCCATAGGGCGAGGGTCGAGTTAAACCACGGAGTGTGGGTTCACACGTGGATGTGGGCTTCTGACTCGACCCATGGACCCCGGACCCTCTCGCACGAGCTTACGAGCGTGTGCATCGAAGAGGGTCAACCGTGGGGCAATTCTGAGGTCTAATCGACCCCGAACCGGCACTGAACCGCCCTTCCAGACTGAACCGAACCGGTTCAGCCGGTTCAGACCGGTTCACGTGTTTCGCTCGCACGCGAAGGGGAAAATTCCCCTGTTCTTCACCTCCTCTCCACCTGCGCTGTCTCCGGCGCTGATTCCGGCCAGCTGGAGGGGGCTCACCGGAAAAGGAAGGTGGCTGGCGACTCGTGCTTCCGTGGCGAAGACGTTGGCAGTGAAATCGGGCGTGGACTCCAACGTGGACGAGCCCAGGGCGACGATTGGAGGTCGCCCCGGTGGAAGCGAGATCTCCGGCCAATCACCGGTGGAGATCGCGGTTGCGTGGTCGATGAAGATGGAAATCCCATCCTCGTCGAGGGGAGGTTGCAATCAAGCGAATCGAACGCTTGTGCAAGGTCTGGCGACGACGAACTCTCGGCGAAACTCAGATCTAGGAACAGAGTATATTACTTGGCGTCGGCGACGAGGCTCCGGCCGTGGACTCGTCGGCGTACCCTCTCAGATCGACTCACCGGTGCCCTGAGGTAACGAGGAGACTATCTCCTCCGGCGCCGGCAGCCAGACGCGGGAGAGCGATCGGATTTTCCGATCGCCGGTTCCACGCAGCCACAGCTTCCATTGGGTTCAATTTCTCGTCGGCGGCGGCTTCTCCGGCGACAATACTCCGGCGGCGACTTCTCCGTTCACGGACGACCAGATCCCGACCCGCTGGCGCAGCTCCGGTGGCCGGACGGTGACGGACGGGAGAGGGGATCATTCCCTTGTTTCAGCCGAGGTTTCGGCGCTGGTTCGGACGCGAGCGGGAAGAGGGAGAAGGAGGGTTTCCGCGCACGTTCGCGCGCGCATCTCGCTTCGTCTCCGACCGGACTTTCCGACGCAGATTCTCGGAGGATCTCGGTGGGCTCGGCTCGTGGAGTGGTGGCACGCTACAAGGGTAAACCCTCCCCGGATCTATCGTGTGTAATGGTAGTAGGACGGGTTTCTCGTGTGTAGTGGATAGAGACTTTACCGCCGTCCGGACTTCGTGTGGCTTTTCGTCCGGACGGTTCTTTGTGTTATCTGTGTCCGCATATGTGTAGTGCGGATTTGTGACTGTTTGCAGGTGCTTGCTTGTTTGCTCACTGCAAAGTCTTGGACGTGTGTGCCGGCACCCTTGAAGGTGTTCGCCACCGTCCCCTTGTGATTGATTGAGGCCGCGCCGGTGCCTATCTCGGCTGTGTAGAGAAAGGAGCGCGGGTTGAGGGAATTTCTGTGAGTGCAAAGTGTTTTGGAGAGTCTCCATCACTTTGACACAGTTGAGAGATTTGTATTCGTGTCCGAGGGGCGGTATTCATACCGAACCCTTCGCGCACGTGGTGTGAGGGCTTGTAGAGTGCTGGGCCAGCTTCCGCAACGCGATCCTAACCGGTCGCGAGCCACTCTAGTGTAGGGCTGAGATCTCCGCGAGGGGATCTGCCGGTTGTGGTTAAGTTTATTATAAAAAAATAAATTTGCCCATAACAAACCGGTATCAGAGCTTAAGTTTGTGTAAGTCTCATCCCCGACCCGACCCGACTTGACCCGATCTAAAGTCAACGGGGAAAACTCGAGTTGACCGGGGGTCGAGTCAGGTTCAGGGAAAACCCGATGGGGGTATAGTCAAGTCGGGGTCGGGTATGGAAAATTAGGTACCCCGCCCCCGAACCCGACCCCGAACCCGCCCCAACTATTAAAATAACAAATTTACCCCTTATAAGTTATAACCTAGTTACTAAATTTTAATAATTTATGTAGAAATGATGATATAGTTTATGTAAAATATTTTTTATTTATATATTATGAATAAAGAATGTAAATTAATTTTAAAATATTATTTATAATATATATTTATTTGTTATGTCGGGCAGGGTCGGATTTCCCCGCGGGGTCGGGTGTGGGGCAGGGTTTTCTAAACCCGTCGGGTTCAGGGACGAGTTCGGGAAAGTCAGGGTCAGGTCGTGGATAGCAAAACCCGATCCCGACCCGCCCCATTGTCATCCCTACTTTTACCTCGTCGATTTGATCTACTATCTCCAATTTTACTAGGACTCAGGTCTTGCCTGATCAATCTTGGATTACGGGCAATTAGATCTTTCTTGAGAAGTGTATCGCCTCCCTTGTCGTTACTGTTCTTTGGCATGTTTGGCTGGCTTGCAATGACTGTTTGTTTAACGAAAACTCACCTTATTCTCTTCTAATTATTCGAGCTGCATTGCTTGACTTTAATTACATGCTTTGGTCCAAAATGTTCGAGGGGAATCTCTCTCTCAACCATACAACCACGTTTTTCTTCTTTTTGGTCAAAGCCTCCTGCATGTTGCTTGAAGATTAATGTAGATGGAGCCTGGCACCTAGACACCGGAGATGGTGGTATTGGATACCTTGTTCGTGATCATAATTGCATATGCCCCTTGCTGTTTCATTGTACACAACGGCTCCCTCAGCCATTTATATGGAATTACTTGCCATCAAGTCCTCATTGTAGTATATCTATGCCCACCAGGATAGGAATCACATGAAGTGGGTCATAGAATCTGATTGTCTGTGCGCGTCAACTTTATCCTACATCAGCAAGAACCCCCACCGAGTTATATGAGCCAATTTCTCTTGGAAGGTTGACTTTCTTCGTTCTAGAATGAAACATTGTACTCTCCTGTTTTTTCAGTAAAAGGAACGAATCAGGCAACTCATTGGTCCTCTGTTTAGCCTGACGAATTTTCTTGTATCTTAGCCGCTGACTTAAGTGATGTTACTTAATTTAATTTTTCTTTGGAAAAAAAAGGTGTTAGGGTCATGTTTAAGGGGAGAGTTAAAAGTAGTAAACATAACTAATTGTCATATGTGCCACGAGGGTTAAGTTTAGATGTGAGTGGTGAGTTATTGTTAGACATAGGCTACCTAATTTTTCTATAGAAATACTTGTAATCTTTGCTTTATTTTACAGCAATTAATAATAAGGTTTTTTTGTATTACTCTGTCTCTCTGCTTTCTCTCTCTCTCTCTTTTGCAAAGATCTCACTGTCGACCTGGCTCGACCGCATCAATCGTCTCCACTGATATACAGTAAGGCTGGAGAAGAAGATACCAGAGGCGGAAGCGCAGGCACAAGAGACAGTGGCTGACGCAAAGATGATGGAGCTCGCCCACTTAGTATTACACTAGAAAGTGAATTCCCATGCACCTATCTAGCTATATCATCCATATCTCATAGACATAAGTGTCTTTAGCTTAGACTTTGGAGAGAAAGTGTTCATGCTCCTATTTGATTATCCTCCGTATCTCATTTATTCAATTGTCCGTAGATTAAACTTTGGAGAGAGAATGCACATGCACTTATCTAGCTATCATTCGTATCTCATTAATCTAATTGTCCTTAGCTTAAATTTTCGAGAGACAATGCCCATGCACCTATATATAGTCCTTAGCTTAAACTTTAGAGAGAGTGAATGCCCACCCACCTGTCTAGCTTTTCTCTTTATCTCATTTATTTTATTGTCCTTAGCTTCAACTTTGGAGACAAAGAGAGAGAGAATGTCCATACAGATATTAATCTATCCTCCTTATTTCATTTATGTAGTTATCCTAGCTTCAACTTTCTAAAAAAGAATGCCTATGTACCTGGTTAGCTATCCTTTCCTTGTAGGACTAGAAAAGAGATGACACATTAGGGAAAATTGAATCTTTTTTGGCAATCTGAAAACCAAGAAAAAAAATACATTTGTAAAGTGCTAGGAATTTGAATCTTTTTGTTAAGATCTAGCTGATGCCAGGTTGCAACCCTGAAAATCCTGGAGTCGATACAACAGATTGAGACTTGATTGCACAAATGTAGAAATGCTATGTCTCAAAATTCTTTTATTTAGAGATCTATTACATCTAAATACAATAACAATACAAAATCCATCGACGAAGGTGAAGCAAAAGGGAAGAGGGGGAGGAGGAAGAAACAAATGGCACGTCCAGATAAAGCACAAGTCATAAAAATATTCATGAGAGCTGCTGGTGCAGCAGGGCTTAGAAGCTCAACCAGAGTGAAGCAGCTGCAGCAGCAAACGCAACAATAACGCGCGGCCAGTCGGCGTCGGCAGCAGCGGAAGTCGTCGTAGCATCAGTAGAAGCGGCGGAGGGGCTGTGTGCAGCAGAAGTGGGTTTGTCCCCTTCAAGTTGACCGGGTGCAGGCGCAGCCGCCGGGGCTGGGCTTCCGTAGATTGCCTCAGGAAGCAGCACCTTACTGAGCTGATACACAACAAGATCTTGTGACGAATATAATGTGTTGTCAACTGTGGCGCTGACGACGCCCGTGGAAATGTTGACCTGGGCGCCGTTGCTCGTCACGTTCAACTGGTACCCATAGTCCGCGTTGCCGGCCTGTGTCCGCACCGGGTTGCTCACCGTCTGCAACTGGGAGCTTGAGTAGGCGGCGGGAAGAATATGGAACTGTACGAGCGACACCTTCTGCTGGTCACTGAGGGCGTTGAGCGAGCCTGAGGGCAGGCTGGAGAAGGCGTTGTCTGTGGGCGCGAATACGGTGAGGCCGGAGTTGGAGTTGTTCAGCTGATTGTTTATCTGGCTCTCCTCCTGTGTGCTCCGCATAAGGCGGATGAACGTGCTGAACTGCCCGGCTTTCTCCAGAACAGCTGTGATGTTCGTCGGCCCTGCAGCGGCCGGAGAGGTGGCTGCCTGACCGTAAGTATGGGTGGCGAATCGGGCAGCCACAAAAAGGAGGGCAATGCTGAACAGGTGCTGCATTTCTTCAGCTGCTGCTGCTGCTTGTTCAGATGATTCTTGAGATGGAGGGAGAGAGAGGGGGGTTTTTATTTAGTGAATTACGTGAGGAGATCGGAAAATTTGCAGCAGTGGGTGGTGGGGCTGTGTCCAGCACCCAACTCTAGGAGACGACACTACTCCAGCTCGTTTGCTTCCTATGAAGGCAAACAGAAACATTGACGTCTGGCCGGAATTACAGCGTATGATTTGCTGCTGTGCTGTGGTTTCTTCCTCCAAAAGCCTCGTCGCAATGATGCTCATTCAACACCTTTTTAACGAAGCAAGAATGATGATGCTGTTTATTAGTTCTCCTTTCCCTTTCTGCCTCTCGCTGTCGATTGCTTCACAGTACATTTTTTTTTTGTTCATATTACAAATTCAATTTGCATACAAATTATTTAGTTAGTTGAACGTTGTTACGTAAGTTAGATTGACACAATTCTTCCTTGTTGAAATTTATGCTTTGTTATACATTGTTAGTACCTCTGTTATGTTGTGCTAGCTAACTATAGTTAAGTTAACACTGTTGTGTACTTATCTAGCAAGAAAAATGAAAAAGTTAATATAGCTTTTTGGTGAGCGTTGTCGTAGCAGCCCTTGTCTTCCCCCTTTTACTCATCTTTTCTTTTTCATTATGGAAAAAATCTTAGAATCTTGTCAAGTCCAAGCCAACATAAATGGTATTGAAGTATTTTACTAGCGATTTCAAGTAATATTAAGAAATAAAGGAAAAGGAGAACGCCATGGTTATACAAGGAGAAGCATAACACCCGAAGGTTCTTATCTTAATCGTTAACAGCCTGTTACTAGGAGGGATGAAAGGGTGGAAGAGATGAAGTTGAGAAAAATCCCTTGTATACTGAAAAGGGATTAAAAGAAGGGATTACTCAGCGGATCGACGAGGGATTTCCGCCCAAATTGGGCAGATCAACGTGACAGATGCTCGTCTTCTCTCCCACCTTGCTAGCCGCCGCTCGCGTGGACGCCGCTCGCCGCTAGCCGCTGCTCGCATCCCCGCCGCTTGCATGGACCCACAGATCGGTGTGGATGCTCGTCTTCTCTGCCACGCTGCTAGCCGCCACTCGCGTCCCCGCTGCTCGCGTGGGTGCCGTTCGCCGCTTGCGTCCCCGACGCTAGCCGCTACTCGCGTCCTTGCCGCTCGCATGGACCCACAGATCGATGTGGATGCTTGTCTTCTCTGCTGCGCTGCTAGCCGCCGCTCGCATGGATGCCATTCGCCGCTTGCATCCCTTCCACTAGCCACTGCTCGCTTCCCCGCCGCCACTTGAACTCTTTTTCCTTTTCGATCTGCAGGCGATTGGTGTGGACGCCCATCTTCTCTCCCACGCTGCTAGTAGCTGCTCGCGTCCCCCCGCTGCTTGCGTGGACGCCATTCGCGTCCCTGCTGCTCGCGTGGATGCCACTCGTGTCCCTATTGCTCGTGTGGACGTTGCTCACCGCCAATGCCGCTTGCGTCCCTGATGCTCGCATCCCTGCCGCTCGCATCCTCACTGCTCACGTGGATGCCGCTCTCCGCCAACACCAATGCCACTCGTGTCCCTGCTGCTCGCGTGGACGCCACTCACCGCCAACGCCAACACCGCTCACTGTCGACGCTGCTTGCCGCCAATGCCAACGCCGCTCGCCACCAACACCAACGCCACTCGCCGCCAACGCCGCTCGGTGTGGATGCCGCCAACGCCATTTTCTTCTCTTCCTTTCATTTACAAATGCTAGACACGTGAAAAGTTACGTGTCCAGCAATCCCCTTCTTCCTTTTTTCTTTTCCTTCTAATCGTCCATCCGCTCTAGTAAACAGAGCCTAAAGGTGAGAACTATGATTATTGAAGCGGCACTCAAGGTTCTCCGTTTTGATCTCACAACAAGATTCTGGGAGAGAGTAGAAGGATTTGAAGAAAAAGATGAGAAAGACAAGGGTCAAATGAAGATTAAGGCTTCAATCCAACAAGGAGAGAAAGAGAAAGGCTATTTTCCTCATACAACAAGTCATCTCCAATAAAATATTTCTCTTATTTCCAAGAAGCATTGGAGCTAGAAGTGCTAGAGAAGCATAGGAGATTTTTACAAATGGAGTTTCATGGCACTAAAAACGTTAGAATAGTAAAGCTCTTAACTCTAAAAGAGATTTTTCAAATGAAAGAAAATGAGTCTTTAAAGGATTATTTCTCTAAAATGATTGAGGTTGTGAATCAATAGAATGTTTGGGTGACAATTTGATTGACAAGGTGATGTATGAGAAAATATTTATTAGCATTGATCCCAAGTATAACAATATAACCAACATCTTGAAGAAACTAAAGATCTCTCTACCTTAAGTATTTAAGATCTAATGGGTTCACTTGAAATGCATAGGTAACGGTTGAGTAAGCAAGTTAAGCAATCTCTTAAAATTGCATTCAAATCCAAGACTAATGTCAAAGAAACATTCAACCAAAATATAGCAAAGAGAAAATCATCATGTGTTGGTGAATATGATACAGGTAGAAGAAGAAATGGAAGAGGAGGAGGTAGAAACAATAATCGAGATGAGCAAGTGTGAACATTCAACTACGCAAGATGTCCGATCATATGGAAGACTTTGTAGAAGAGAAAGCCTCAATGTCACTATTGCAAGAAGTATGGTCACATAGAAAAGTATTATCCATTTAAGAACAATGAGCACCAACTACACTAAAGAAAAAAGTTGAGAAGAAAGTACCTTTTATGCACATCAAACTGCAATTGAACAAAAAGAAAGTCACAACTCAAATTACAATGGGTGATGGTGCAATAGTCAAATCCAAGGAAAAAGGTACAATTATTGTTGCATCAAACAAAGGTAGGATGTTGATACATAATGTGTTATTAGTTATAGAATTGGTACAAATTTTGAGTATTAGTCAATTAATTGGGCATAGGCATGTGATCCATTTTGAGGGTATATTGTATAAAATTTATGACAAGATTAAGAATAAGAGAGAGTTAATGATGATTATAAAAATAAAAAAAATCCCTCTCATTCTCAAACTAATAAGAAATATTGTCTGGAAGACTAGTGTAGAAGACTTGTTATGGTTATATGGCACAAGGCTTAGACATGTGAACGTTCAAATCTTGAAGATATTGAGTAAGAAGAATATGGTTTATAGTTTACCAAACATAGAAGACAATGGTGATGTATGTAAAACATTTGCTCCTCACAAAGTACATCAAGAGTCACTTCCAAAGGTGAGGGCATAGAGAGCAAAGACACCATTAGAGCTAGTTCACACTGATATATGTGGTCCACTAATGATAACCTCTTTGGTGAAAATAGGTACTTTATCACTTTTATTGACGATCATTCAGGAATATGTTGGGGTTACCTCTTGAGGCAAAAATCTGAGGCAATTTTAGTTTTCAAAAAGTTTTAAATATGGTTAAAAGTCAATATGCCAAGGTGTTTAAAAAGTTGAGAAGTGATAGATGTGATAAATACAACTCTAAGGAGTTTGATAATTTTTGTGAAGATATTGGTATTAAGAGATAATTGACGATTGATTACACACTAGAATAAAATGACATTGTTGAAAGAAAGAATAAAATGTCATTATTCAAAGAAAGAATAAAACAATTATAGAGATGCACGGACCATGATGAATGAGAAAAGCTTACCATTGACATTTTGGGCCGAGGAAACTTACATGCAATTTTTTTGCTAAATAGGTGTCCTAAAAAGGTGGTTATTAACAAGACACCATTTGAAGCATGGTCTATAGGAAGAAAGTCATAGATGAATCATTTGTCTATATTTGGGTCTATGTTCTATGTTCATGTTCTAAAAGAAAAGAGATATAAACTTAAAGAAGGTGAGAAATGTGTGTTTATAGGATATAGCACCAAATCAAAATGCTAAACTATTTAGTTTGAAGAGGAACAAGGTAATTATAAGTCGGGATGTGATTTTCAATGAAAAAGATAAGTTAAATTGAAAAGGAAAAGATATAGAAAGCATATTCTTTCCAAATTTAACAGGGCACATAAGAGACATCGTGAGATGAAAATACAAATTAGCATGAACAAGGAGAAGAAGACTAACAACAATCTCTTCCTATACATACCAGATCTACCTTATTTGCTCCAAGTATAAAACCAATGAAATTGAGAAATATAAGTGATATTTATTTTACTTGCAATTTTTGTGTTGTAGAACCAGAATGCTTTGAACAAGTGATCAAAGAGCAAGGATAGAGAAATGGAGTAAGAGATAAGAATGATTAAGAAAAATGGAGACTTTGGAGTTGGTTGAAAAACCAAAAAGAAAATATATAATTTAGCTTAAGTGGATTTTAAAAAACAAAGATAAGTTCAAATGGTTCTATGCAAAAATTCAAGACAAGGTTTGTGGCACAATGATATACTCACAAAAGCCAGAAGTTGACTATCAAGATACATATGCATTGGTAGGAATACATAAAATATAAAAAATGTTATTTGAATTTGCAGCACACAAAGGTTGGAAGTTGCATCAATTTGATGTAAAATTAGCCCTCTTTTTTTTTAATAGAGTATTGAAAGAAGAAGTATATGTTGAGCAACCAAAAGGTTTTGAAGTTGAAGGAAAGAAAAAAAAAGTATACAAATTAAAGAAGACATTGTATGGGCTAAAACAAACACCAAGAGCATGATATAAACAAATTGATACATACTTCACCAACAAAAGATTCAAAAGAGGTCCAAGTGAACCAATGCTCTATGTCAAACATGGTAAGTGTCACAGGCAATTTTTATTTTATCTAAAAATCTTGTACAAAAACTGGCAGAACTTCTTTAGAATCCCCCAAGCCCTATTCTAGAGTGAAGTTTCCTATTATTAATACTTAAGCGGAAGCACCATAACTGTCAATCACCTATGCCTAGGTGGGATTCAGTGACTCACCACCCCTACGAGTATGCTTACATAATCACATCCAAATACCTGCATGTAACTATTAATGCTCGCATAATCTCTCAGCTCGCACTCCTCACTCGTTGTAATACCCAACTAGCCCGTTAGATAAATAACAATACCTATGTGCAAGAGCAAGCACGGCCGACCCTTTGAGGGGCCGGGCCAAATAATACCAGATAATAATCAATTAGCCCTAAATAGGCTCACACACTAAGTAAAAGAGCTCGGTCCAGTAGAAAGCCTGCAAGGGCTTGATTGACGATGCAGGTACGATGTAAATTCTAAATCTATGAGGTTAGATTTTATTCTTATAGTGTGTTTTCTCTTCGTATCTCAGAATATTGTGTCCAAGCAAAGAAGAAACAGCACGTATGTAGCAGCTCACCTTGCTCCAGCCACACGCATGCGTCCACGTGTGCCTTCTTCTTCACGTGAGTGACGCACTCCATTCAGCTATCGTCGCCTACTCCGCCTCGTCCTCTTTGCCTCACTGGCGCCATCGGGTTCGCCAGAACCCTAGATGCTAGAAGCCGAACCCTAGCGCTGCCGATTTGATTATGCCTCAAGTCAAAGTCACCACCGCTGGTCTTGTCGCCAAAAGATGATGACGAGCCCCACGCCACTGCTATCAACTGCGAGTATGTGCGGCTGCCACTGGAAGCACCTCCGAGCGTTGATGGACACTTCTAAAGTCGCCGCCACTGTTCTGTGTTGGAGATTAAAGAAGGAGATAGAGATTTTGAGAAAAGATCAACAAGAAAGTTCAAAAACTTGGTTGTTAGATTCTGAAAGTAGCATTCACATAACGGGCAATAAAGATGCTTTCATCTAGTTGTGAGAAATTATCTTTGTTGCCCGTTATGTGATTGCAACATCCAGAATATAACAACCAAGTTTTTGAACTTTCTTGTTGATCTTTTCCAAAATAGAGAGCTTGATTATTTTCAACACACAAAAAAAAGTTGGTCTTAGTCTTGTTCTTCTTCTTCTTCTTTTGAAAAAATGTATAACTTGCTTTCCATCATTTCTCCCCTTTTTCTCTTTATACCGACAAACGATATATGAATGATAAGAGTCTTTGCATATAGTGCATCTAAAATGACAATCTCTAGTATGATGATTAGACTTCTTGCAAATTATGCAATATAAATTAGAGTTACGAGGGTTTTGTGGGTATTGGAAATTTTTTCTTCCTTCATTACGTTGGAATTGTCTTATTCCTTTATGATGTTGAAAAGTTCTTCCTCCTTCACCTGTACCCCGGCCTTGATTTGGGTTTGCACGACCTCTTGCATATGTTCCTCTTCCTTGGGAGAAAGCACATCTTTGTACATAATCTGATCTCGTCACATTCTTTCTAGAAAAACTCATTTTTGCTTGTAAAGCTATCTAATGGTTGATTAGAATACTTGTTCAACCTTTGCTCATGAACTTCAAGTGAACCAATAAGCTCATACACAGAAAGTTTTAAAAGATCTTTTATTTCTTCAACCACTGCAACAATATGCTCAAATTTCTGAGGTAAGTTTCTAAGTATCTTCTCAACAATTTTCTTTTATGGAATTACTTCACCAAGGCTTCTAATTTTATTTACAATTTCAGAAGCCTTTGAAAAAAAGTCTTTGACATATTCACCATCTCTCATTCTCATATTATCAAAATTCCTCCATAAATTTTGTAACTTGTTGGAGATTACTTTTTTCAGATCCTTGAAACTCATTCTTCAATGTTTCTCATGCATCTTTGCTTTTTTCACACCAAGAATGCGAGAATAGATTGATTTGATCACATCTTGTTGTATGATTCTCAATGCCATAGCATTCTTTTTCACATTTTCTTTGTACCCTTTCTCATTTGTTTCTAACCTTGAAGAACCACTTGATGCTTCAAGTTGTTCTTCATAACCATCCTCAACAATATCTCATAAATCTTGAGAGATAAAAATTATTTTCATTTGGGCATTCCATATATCATAATATAATGTTCTCCATCAAAAACAGGAACTTGACTAGGAGAATATGAAAAGAATGAAATTTGAGATGACATATTTACCAATTGATTCTCCAATATGGCCTTGGATGCACAGCCCTTTTTTCTTTCTTCAATTTCACTTTGTTGTTTTGCAAAACGAATAGCCGAAGATGCAAATCCTCAAATGTCCTACTTTTGATGCTGCCTTCCCCTTTTTTACTTTGATTTCTTCGCTTCTCTTTGCGAAATCCCAACTGATCTGGAAATCCAAAAGAAATCTCAATTGATGGAAATCCACTAGCTTAAATCTCAGATTCCAAGGCAGCCTTGATTCTAATGCAACAATTCCCAAATGTCTGCCACGACGCGACAAATATATTTTGTTATATCTCATAACTACAAGACTCAACTTCAGGGTTATTATCACAATTTATGTATCAACCAAGTAAAATATATTTTGGAATGATAAAAAGGGGTATTGTGATACATAAAGGCTCTATTTCCTTGGATGAAGAAAGGGAAGGAAAGGAAGGAAAACATATTTTTCCTTCATTTCCTTTGAGGGAAAGAAAGGAGGAAGAGGGGAAAATCATCCCATTTTCCATTGAAATTGTTTCCGCCCAATTCGGGCGAAAACAAGAAATCACCGCATGCTTCCTTCCCATCTCTCCAAATGTCAAGCTCTTCTCCCCAGTCCATTTTCCCTCTTCTCCCTGAGTGGCAGCTCTCCTCCCCGATGCCAAGCTCCCCAAGTCTGCAACCCCTTTCCCTCTTCTCCCTAAGCGGCAGCTCTTCTCCCCGATGCCAAGTCCCCACGTCCGTGACCCCTTTCCCTCTTCTCCCTGAGCTGCAGTTCTTCTCCCCAACGCCAAGCACCCCTCGTCGAGCTCCCCGCGTCCGCGATCCGCGCTCGCATGAGCTCGCACGCCGCTAGAGTAATATCTACGTCAGAACAGTCCCTTTCTCCCGCGTTGAAGTAGGGAAGATGGGGCTAAGGCTCCTCCGCCTCTTTGGCCTCATCGGAGCAGGCTCACACACCGTTGGAGTAGCCTCCGTGTCAAAGCAAGCGCCCCAGCCTTCTTCACCGGCATCAGAGTGGGCTCCGCTTTCTTCACTGACATCGGAGCAGGCGGCTCTTCACTCGTTGATGACTCAAAAATTCATAGTAAAATATATGTTAATTGTTTAGTCTTTTTGAGTCATATTTATGCTCTTTTGCTTATTTTTAAACTTAATTGGTCAATTATTTCGGAATCTACACCTCTTCTCATTTTTCTATCATTTTCAGGTAAAAAAGGCTTCTTTTCAATAGATTTAAAGAAATCAGAGGTCGGAAACGAAATCATGACGAAATTTTGAGCTTGGAGGTCGAATTTGAAAATTTTCTCAACATCACACCCGGGTGAAAAATGAACTAAAATTTTCTAGGGGTTGTGAAAATATTAACTTGGGAAACAGTCGCCACCGCCACCAAGCCGAATCTTCCGCCGCCCTCTTTTCCTAAAATTTTTAAAGCAAAATTAGAAAGATCTAGGGCACGATTTCAAAATCTAAAAATACTGAACCCTTCTATAAATCGATGAGAAGATTTCAAGCCTAGGATGGGCCACTTTCATCAAGAATCGAGGGAGAAATAGAGAAAGGCGCCTCTAGGGCTCGGCCTCTTGCCGAAAGGCGTAGAGGCCACCTCTAGCGGCGAAATTTTTAGGGAAGCTTCACCCAATGAAGGAGAAGACACACCAGAAATTTCAGATCGAAAGGAGTTCAAACGAGGGAGAAATAGGAGGAAGAAAATCTCAGCCGAGAGGAAGAAACACCAAACACTGTAGCAGTACTCTAGCAATCCGAAATTTTTAAATTCATAGGGCTGTGATTTTTTGTCACACCCTTGTGATTACAGTAAACCCTTGTTTTTTTTGTCTAAACTCTAAATATTTTTTTATAAATTTTTATTGTGTTCCAATGACTTTAGTAGCGTAATCTTTTCTTTGGGACTTAGGGAGTAATCCCTTTTTAATTCTGTAATGACTTGATGATTTTTAATCTATTAGTTTATTCTTTGAACGATAATTTTACCACTGTGATTGATTTGCTTTGAAATTATTATTTGCATATTTTTGGGTTTGTAATATGGATCGAGAGGTGATTTACAAACTTGGAACCCTAGATTAGATCTAGAAACCTAGACTATGAGAGTAGCTAAGTCCTAGAACCCTAATTTATGATGCTTATTTACATGTGAGTATTGATTCCATTGTTTCAGACATGATAATATGGATCGAGAGGTGATTTTGATTGTTAGAGCCCCTTAGGTAAAACCTGTAAAATTAAGATACGAGAGTATTTAAATTTACTTGAAATTTTAAGTTTATAAATTAAATTTATAAAAGTAGATTTAATAATTTAGTCTTGTTTACTTTTATTAAACATTGAGCAGTAAATCACGAGAGTGAAGACTTGTTTAGTGTAAATTGGATGTCTGAGAAGAAATAATTTCTTTTAAGTAAATTTTATCTTTATTGTGATTCGAATAACTGATAAAAACTTTATTATATCTAGTCATGAGAATTAAAAAGTGATGAAACCTTAGTCCCAGTTTTCTCTCTCTGATTTCCGACGACAGATTTTGTTATTTTGTTATTGCTTTATACCCATCGTACATCGATCACTTAGCTAGTAAGAATTCAATTATTTAGCACTTAACACATAGGTCTATGTGGGTTCAATATCTTTTTATTACTTCGATGTATCCATGTACTTGTGGACACATCAAGTTATTATCTGTGACTAGAGCAGCGTATGTGTATCACATGGATTTCATGTGATAGCTGGTTTATATCCAGCTAACTTTCCTTCCTGTCTATTTTTCCTCTCCTCCTATTATTCCATCCATCCAAGGAAACAAGACACTAAGGCCTTGTTCCTTGGAGAGAAACATGGAAGGAAAGAAAGGAAAGCACTACTTTCCCTCGTTTCCTTGTAAGGATAGAAATGGACGGATAAAAAACACGAAGCAAATTCAGCTCATTTTCCTTAGTTTTTGTTTCCGCCCAAATCGGGCGAAAACCAAATCTTTCCCCTCACCTCTCGTTCAAGCCAATGCCTCCAGCCCTTGCCGCCGCTGCCTTCAGCCCACACCGTCGCCCCCGCTACCCCCGGCCGCCGCCTCCAGTCTCCACTATCACCCCTGCCACCACATCCGTCAGCTGCTCCAGCCCCTACCGGCGCCTCCTCCCTCTTTCGCAAAGCCAACCTCCCCCTCCCCTCACCGCTGCTCTTCCCTCCCCCTCGCCTCCTCTAGCTGCCTCTCCTCCCTCGTCCGGAGCCACCTGCCGCCGAAGCCATCCGCGGCATCGTCCGCAACCGTCCGATGGAACCGCCTGTCTTCACCCACGCGACCGCGTACGAGAGACGCTCGTCTCTCCTCCCTCTTCCGCAATGCCGACCTCGCCCTCCCCTCACCGCTGCTCTTCCGTCCCCCTTACCTCCTCTAGCTGCCTCTCCTCCCTCGTCTGCTGGATCCGCCGGAGCAGCCTATCTTCACCCATGCAACCGCATGTGAGAGACACTTGTCTCTCCTCCCTCTTCCGCAGCGCCGACCTCCCCCTACCCTCACTGCTGCTCTTCCCTCCCCCTTCCCTCCTCTAGCTGCCGCTCCTCCCTCATCCTAAGCTACCTGCCACCGGAGCTGTCAGCAGCGCCGTCCGCGGGAGCCGCATGTCTTCACCCACGCGACTGCATGCGAGAGGCTTTCCTCTCCTCCCTCTTCCACAACGGTCAACGAGAGATTGAAACACACATGACTCTCACATGTGCACAGTGTTCCTTCTCTACTTTCTTTCCCTATCGATTTTATTTCTCTTCCTTCTTATTTTCTATCCTTCTTAGGAAACAAGGCCTAAAGATTTTAGACTCATATATGAGAAAAAAAAATTAAGTTGTTTGGATTTTATGATAGTATTGGACTAGTAGTATAAATTGTTTGAAAAGTACATCTGGGTATATATTTGCACTTAGTTTAGGTATATTATCTTAGGCCTCGAAGAAACAAGAGACAGGCACATTCCTCTACTGAAGCTAATTATTAGGGCCGGCAAATTACCCGTCGGGGTTAGGTACCCAACCCGACCCGACCTGTTTACAACGGGTTCGAGTACCCATTTATCAAAACAGGACGGGTTCGGGTTTAATGGGTCGAGTTTTAATCGGATTCGAGTTTAGTGATACGAGTACCTGGTACCCCGATTTCAATAATAAATAAACATATACATATAATTTTATTAAAAATATAAATAATAATAAAATAACTATTATATAAATATTTTTATTAGTAAAAATATAAAAATAATAATAAATAGTTATTATATAAATATATTTATTATTATTTTAAATTTTCAATTATATTTTACAAAATATAAATAATAAATAATTATTATTTTATTTAATCGGGTACCCAATTAAATACTCGACCTGGGTTCGGGTTGCACAATAAGATATTCAACCCGGGTTCGGGTCAGATTCGGGTCGGGTTCGGGTTTTGGGTGGCAACACGAGTACCCGACCCATTGCCACCCCTACTGATTATATCTTAGTAAGTGAAGTTACAAAACAAGTTATATGGTTGATAAGGATTTTAAAATACAAGTGAAAAACAAGAGTATGCCACATTTTATGTGACAATAAATCTGTCATTGTCGTATAAAAAAATTCAATCTTTCATAGTCGTACAATGCACATGAATCCCAAGCATCATTATATTTGAGAAATAATTAAAAATAGATTAATTCTTATGAACCATGTCGACACCAATAATAAATTGGTAGACATTTTCAGCACTAACACATGTGAAATTTAATTATATTAAAAAATTATTATTAATGACGAACAATAATATATATTCAGGAGTATTGAAATTAATGTTTTGTTAGCAACTTTGTTATGTTATGTTAGCCAACCATAGTTAAGTTAACACTATGTTATGTACATATCTAGCTAGAAAATGAAAAAAAAAAAAAAAAAAAAAAAAAAAACTGTTGTAGCTGTTTTTTATGAACATTATTGCAGCAACCCGTTTCTTCTCATCTTCTTCTTCCAATGCTAACTTTGACATATCTGCCATAGTCGCATCCAAATATCACTAGATGAATACTGCAATAGATCAGCCCACATACCCACGTTCAACTATCCCTAGCAAGTTAAGTCCATGGGCCATGTTTTTATGGTAAAATAGTTACAATTGACATGTACACCTAGAGGAATGAACTCAATCCCTTTCATTTCGAAGTCAATCTATTTTGTTTATTTATGACTAAAATTTAGCTTTAATTTTATTTGCTAATAGTAAGATTATCAAAAATCTAAGCATCCATTCTTTAGTGTTCTCTCAATAAAATAAAAATCTAATCGCAGAACACACCAACCATCGATGCTGGAACAGAGATTGACCGAAAGTAAGACCTACAAACACAAGTAAAAGCTTTGTTGCAATTTGTTATCATAGTCAATTATACCAGCTCACGTTAGACCGTTGGAGCCTTGTCTTCCTCCGCGGGATCCACGCCATCTCCACGTGCCGCCTCATCCACTCTAACCTTGCTCCCGCAGCAGTGAGCCGCCTTGCTGTGCTTATGGGCCAGATCTGGCCCACTACCGAGATGGGCCGTCCTCTGGATGAACTCACGGTTCTCCTTCCACACCTCGCCGTTCTCGTAAACCTCCTTCTTCCAGATCGGCACCGATGCCTTCACCTCGTCGGTGACGAACCGACACGCCTCCATCGCCTCCGCCCGGTGCACCGCCGACGCCGCCACGAACACGCTCGCCTCCCCGACTCGCACCGTCCCGAGGCGGTGCACTGCCGCGATGCGGAGGAGGGGCCAGGCGGCGCGAGCCTCCTGGCAGACGGCGGCAAGGCGGCGAGCCGCCATCGGAACGTACGCCTCGTAGCGGAGTTCCAACACGCGCTTCCCCTCGAAGGAATCGCGGGTGGTGCCCTCGAAGGTGGCGATCGCACCAGCAGCAGGGTCACGCACGAAGTTGATGTAGCGGGCGAGGTCGATCGAGCCAGATGATGGGTCGAGGATCTCGACGAGGTCCTTGGCCTCTTCCAGTTGCTCCGCCACCGCCGAAGCCATTTGGGGATTTGGGGAAAGGAGCTCGCGTAACGGACGGCCGTGGGGTTCTCCTTCGCGGGATGAAAATCGAACCCGGTTCACATGGACGAGAAGATTAGGATAAGTAGATATTTGATATTTCATATCATGCCATACACCACGTCGGGCCAACTAAAGATTATGAAAAAAAAATAAATAAAAAAATAAATTCTTACGCAATAAGGAATATGAATTTGTCCTTTACTGTTTGTTACAGACAAGGCAGTTGAAAATATCGTTGATGAATTTGATATTTGATATTTCTACATTCTCTCGTGATGAATTTGTCCTTTACATTGTGTCGTTGGTATCTAAGATTTATTTAAAGATTAATTACGGTTTTGTGTTAGGTTACAAATAGTTATTTATATTTGATGTAGGAAGATGAACCCTAGATCCGTTTTTTAGTATGACAAGTGTCACGCCCCGGTCGGATCGGCCTGAAAACAGCACTTATCCGCTGTCTCAGAGCAATCCGGCGGAATACCAGAACGCAACTCGCCCTAGGGTTTCCGACCCAAAATCGAAACCCTAATCTCCCCGGATAATTTTTATCCCCAAAATACAGTTCACACGGAAAACCCTAACCCTAATTTAGAGAAAACCGATCGGAACCCTAAATCCAAATTTACCTCTCGGTCAAAATTGATTTTGACCACCGAATTTCACCGTTCGCCGGATTAAATCGACTTGCTGACGTCCGCCTGACGTCAGCGTCTGAAATCGGATTCGAAATCGTATTTTCGATTTCGCTTGCGTCAGCCGCCAATCGCTGACGTCACTCGTATTTCGCCGTTGCCAATGTTGACTTTGTCAACGCCTCGTTTCGAACGCCACCGCGTTCGAAACAACGATGTCGTCTTCAAGCTCCCGACGCCGCCCGCGTCGACTGTGTTGGAGCTCGTCGGAGACGCTGCGCCGATGGAGAAGGGCCGCTTCCCTTCACCTCAGCCTTCCGTCGTCGGCAGCCACTCGCCGCCGAAGCTCGTCGTCGCCGAACAGAGGAAATCGCGTGGAACAGGGGAGAGAGGTGGAGAGTAATGAAAGCTCTTATTCACCGTCGGAACTTACAGAGATCTCTCCTTTGTCGTCGACCCTCGTCGGCGATCCCTCTAACCCTCCCTCACCGGCGAACCGATCGCCGATTACAATCGCTATCTTCCTCTCGAGTTCGTCACTGCCAGGTGATGACGATGATACCGCCGCGGAGCTCCCCGAGCTCGCTTTTATCGATCGAGGCCGCCGCCTCTATTTTGGGTGTCCGAAATCGTCGCCGCGACCGCATCGCCCGCATCCGCCGCTAAACACCCTGTCGCCGCAGTCGACCGAGTCTCGCGGAGACGACGCGCGAGCGTCGTCCGCGTGGCTCGACGAACGAGACGCAAACTCGCGTCTCTCATCCAATTCGGGGTCAACGCCCCAATGTTGACCACGAATTTTGCCTTGATTCCCATTGTTCGGGCTTGGCATTGGGCCTGGGCCGAACCGGATAGACCGGGCCCTGACAATACTCCCCCGCCCAATTTGGACATCGCCCTCGATGTCTCTAACAGACGGATCCTGCAGCACCATCGCTCCGATCCTCAAAGCCCCAATCCGCGGTTGCTCGATTTCCTCAGCCTCCACGGCTGGTTCCTGTGCCGCCATTGCCATGAGTTTCTGTTTGTTGGGGCAGTCCTTCACCCAGTGAGGTCCCCCGCACCAGAAACAACCCTGTGGCTTTTGCTCCCGTCGTCCCGGTGAACCCTTGTTCTGCCGGTGAAATGGTCTACCTCTCTCTTGAACTCTAGCCCCCGGCGGTGTGCGTGGGGAGCCGCGCTGAGAGCCGCGCTTTGGTGGTGTCTTGGATTTCTTTGGTGGTGCTGGTTTGAAATTTCTGTTATCCACCAGAGACTCAGCCACTGCCGCCGCCGCCCTCCAGTCAACCGGCTCGCGACGTCGGACCTCTGTTTCTGCCCATGGCTGAAGGCCCCGGAGGAAGAAGTATCGCCTATCGTCCTCCGCCATACCCGGAAGCTCCAGCATCAAAGTAGAGAAGGCCCTGACGTACTCCTGGATCGGGCCTGTATGCCTCAGCCGATCCAGTTTGCCACGCGCCTGGTCCGCCGAGTTTCCAGGAAGAAACTGCCGCCGCAGTTCCTCACGGAAAGTCTCCCAAGTCCAGCCAGTCGTCCCTGAAGTAGAGCCAACTTTGGTTCGCCACCAAAGCTTTGCGTCGCCTGTAAGATAGGCGATGCACACCTGCACCCGATCTCCTGCAGAAATATGGTTAGCTGAAAACAGTTGCTCCATATCCCAGATAAAATTCTCGACCTCTCTGGACGATCGAGCCCCCCCGAACGTCGCTGGGTCTGGCACGCGCACCCTCGGTTTGGGAGCCTCCTGCTCCACCGGTGCCGATGATACTTGCGCTAGGGCTAGGCGCAGTACCTTTACTTCAGCGTGCATGTCCTCCTTCATGCGAACCATCTCCCCTGGCAGATGGATCAGACCCTCCACGGTCTGTTGCATGACTTCAAGGTGCAACCTTTGTTGCTCAATCTGCAACCTCTGTTGCTCGATTTGCAACCTCTGCTGTTCGATCAGTAATTCCTGATCCCCCACAGTCTTCTGAAGGTTTTCCACCTGTGGAATCATCCCAGTATCTCCACCACTATTCATACCGAGCATTTGCTCGATGTGAGCAATGCGATCACCCTGGTTCACCATCTCCTCAGGATCAGCCGTCTCCTTGGCTTTTCCTTTATCCTGCCTGGGTCGAGCGTCCTCTGACGCTCCTCTAGCAATATGGGTGATCTTCTGGAATTTCAGGCCTTTCTTCACCTTCGAGGGTGAAGTTGAACGAGCCGTGTTTGCTGGAACACGTTAGCCTCCTCTGATACCTGTTGTCACGCCCCGGTCGGATCGGCCTGAAAACAGCACTTATCCGCTGTCTCAGAGCAATCCGGCGGAATACCAGAACGCAACTCGCCCTAGGGTTTCCGACCCAAAATCGAAACCCTAATCTCCCCGGATAATTTTTATCCCCAATTTACAATTCACACGGAAAACCCTAACCCTAATTTAGAGAAAACCGATCGGAACCCTAAATCCAAATTTACCTCTCGGTCAAAATTGATTTTGACCACCGAATTTCACCGTTCGCCGGATTAAATCGACTTGCTGACGTCCGCCTGACGTCAGCGTCTGAAATCGGATTCGAAATCGTATTTTCGATTTCGCTTGCGTCAGCCGCCAATCGCTGACGTCACTCGTATTTCGCCGTTGCCAATGTTGACTTTGTCAACGCCTCGTTTCGAACGCCACCGCGTTCGAAACAACGATGTCGTCTTCAAGCTCCCGACGCCGCCCGCGTCGACTGTGTTGGAGCTCGTCGGAGACGCTGCGCCGATGGAGAAGGGCCGCTTCCCTTCACCTCAGCCTTCCGTCGTCGGCAGCCACTCGCCGCCGAAGCTCGTCGTCGCCGAACAGAGGAAATCGCGTGGAACAGGGGAGAGAGGTGGAGAGTAATGAAAGCTCTTATTCACCGTCGGAACTTACAGAGATCTCTCCTTTGTCGTCGACCCTCGTCGGCGATCCCTCTAACCCTCCCTCACCGGCGAACCGATCGCCGATTACAATCGCTATCTTCCTCTCGAGTTCGTCACTGCCAGGTGATGACGATGATACCGCCGCGGAGCTCCCCGAGCTCGCTTTTATCGATCGAGGCCGCCGCCTCTATTTTGGGTGTCCGAAATCGTCGCCGCGACCGCATCGCCCGCATCCGCCGCTGAACACCCTGTCGCCGCAGTCGACCGAGTCTCGCGGAGACGACGCGCGAGCGTCGTCCGCGTGGCTCGACGAACGAGACGCAAACTCGCGTCTCTCATCCAATTCGGGGTCAACGCCCCAATGTTGACCACGAATTTTGCCTTGATTCCCATTGTTCGGGCTTGGCATTGGGCCTGGGCCGAACCGGATAGACCGAGCCCTGACAACAAGAGATAGAGAAACTAGATTACATTACAGCCCAAACCTAAAGTGGTAGATTCTCATCTAAATATGTTTAGAAATATATTTAGATGAAACAAGCAAGTTAGCATACTCTTAGTTTGTTTCTTTTGATGGAAAATTTAAAGGAAAGAATGAAAAACACATTGAATCTAGACACAAAATACTACTAAATTCAATGTACTTTCCGTTCTTTCCTTTCAATTTTTCGTCTAAAGAAACACATTGAGGTTGAAGGAGGCATGCTCGTGGCTTCTTGAAGACTTTATCATGGCACTTGAAACATGCAACTGTGTTGAAAAAAAGATTGTTGAAGGGGCTCAACGCTTGGTTGCTTGCCAAGTTTTAGGAAAGAGAAGTCGTTATGTGTTTTTATGAGTTGAGAAGAGAGGAGAGGAAAGGCGCTCATGGATAGAGGGGAAAGAGAGGGAAAAGGGGGAGAAGAAGAATAAAAATCCTTAAGCGGGTACCCCGCTCACCTCTAAAAAAAACCTATCTTGGGATTCGTGCGTGTACGAATCCTAAGCCTAATCCTAAGGTTAAAACGGGTACTGCTTAAGAGTTTTTTTTCAGAGAAGAATACCAAAGCATTTGTCCAAAAAATAATATTCATTCTACTTAACTTGCAAGTTTACATGAAATATTTAATCCTTAAAGCTTGTATGCATTCCTTGGGATCGTGGGAGGACCCCTCAATTTCTTGGAACCTAAAACTCATTAACGGCATTCGGAGCTTATTCTTGAACACCCAAGGGGTGATTTTGGATGGTGAATTTTTACACCTCGAGCAAGTATCATTTAGCCTTGTGCAAGTATTGATGGGCTCACTATAAGGGCGCACCGTATTGAAATAAAAATATCGTTCCACATAGACCAATGCCAAATATCCACTAATTTTAAGATTATTACCAACATAAATTAAAAAATAGATGAGTGTGAATTCTAATTGAATCAAGCTATAAGTAAAACTAGCATAAGGCAATAAATTGTTGTAATCAAATTAATAAGAGATTAGGACTTTCAGTTCACCATACTAGTGTTATATGACTTCCAAAACGAAATTTATCTTATTAAAGAACTTTACCATGCTAAAGGGGATTTATACGAGTTACAAATTACCTCCTTTCAGTAGCACAATCTAATGCCAACCAGAGTCAATTCTTACTTTCATGGCAATTGACTCGAGATAAACTCTTTTAGCTCTTAATAAATCATATAATCTCTCAGATTAATTAGATTTACTTTCATGATCTAATCGATTTGTTTAAATATTATAGGTCTAACGTTATAAATCACCTTTAAATAATGCACTAGGCTAAGCCCTAGTCCTAAATAGAAGTTTACACTAATGTGTACATTGTTCAAGCAATAGATCTCTGAAAATTTGACAACAATGGCAACAGAAAGAGAGGAAACACGTAGGAGATGTAAATCTAGCACTTCCACATAAAGATTAACAAAGAAGATGCAGATCCAATCCTCTATACAAAGAAGATCAGAGCAATCGCCACCCTAGTCGCCCTTGCAATCACCTTGCCAAAATACTCCTCCAAAACCTTCCAAAACTACCTTTCATAAAAGTTTTCCCCAAAATCTAATTAAAAATGAGTCAAATCGAGTAAGAAAACACTAAAATATCATAGTTGGCGGGAAGAATCATGACCATGACAAATTTCACAAATAGGCTATGATTCTTTCTATGGGTTTCTACAAAGTTCATTCGATAGAAATCATGGCTATAACAAATTTCATAAGTGGCTCATGATCCTTTCTATGTAATTCTGATAAAGCATCCAGAGAATATTATGGTCATGACGTAAATCACAACCCGCTCGTGATTTCTACTGTAAAGATTTTATAATCTTTTGACTAAGGACTTCATGGCCATGACAAAATGTCATAACTTGGCTATAATTTTTTCTATGTTATACTAAAGATTATGATCATGATAAATTTTACGGCTGGGCCACAATTTTCACAAAGCTCTAATTTGTATGAAATTTGATAGATAACTTTATCTTGATGTCTAAAATCTTTTCATATCCTCACATCTTTTAAATTTTATCAAAAAAATTTTAGCTATTTTTTTCTAAAATATGATAAAAACAAGTAGAAATAAAGATTCTAAGTAATTATAAATATTTAAATATAAATAGATAAAAAATAATAAATAAATAAATATATTTTTTAATAAAAATATATTTGAAATATTATATAAATAATAGACATAAAGTGATTTATCCATCAAGCTTTCGGGACTATAAAGCCTGCAGGCTTGTGATTCTTAGATTTGTGAACATCAAGACACCAAGAATTTTTTGTTGTTATTTAAAAAGTCTTCAAGGTTCTCCTAGCAAGTGCCCAATGCTTAAAAGGGATAGTTCCTTTATGGGACTTAGGTGTGTCTGCATTAATGAGGAAACCAACCATTAACGAGGGAATCTCCTTCAATGCATGTTGAGTTGGACGAGAAAGGAGGTAAGGTGGCAGCCATTGACTCTTTATAGTGATTGGTGTTAATATGGCACAAAATAATAGTGCCAAGTCATGAAGAATGCAATAAAATAGTAATTATTTATGACATATATTTCGTAACTAAATTTATGATTTTAATTTCTTAATCAATGCTACATAGTAACAAGGTTCACACATTTTAGGAGAAGCTCTTAATATTAAGATAAAATTGATGTTGGCAAGTGTTGTGATTTGAAACTGCAATGAAGATATAAAATGATTACTATAGAATAATAGGAAAGAGGAATTTTTATGAAAGCTAATATTAGACTATCACATAGAGAGAATTAAATTTAGATTGTATTATTAAAACATATTTGACAACCAAAGTAATGTCTTTCATAAGTGATAATGGCAATAATTACGTAAAGAGAACTAATACAAGTAGGTTCCCAAGGATATAATTCTTAGATAGGTAATTGATATAAATTGATGTATGAAGGCTCAAATCTAACTCATTCGATTAGGCGCTAAAGTTTAGTTGGCCTACATCAACCAATCGTATGAAACGTTTGCATGCTCAAGCATGAAAGAAAAATTGATGCAAATATTTATTCAAATAATGGAGCCTAATGGTAAATGAAAATAGCATAGTAGATGGAGAAATTTAAGTTTCACATAGAAGTCACATAAGAAAGAACATCTTAACCATGCTTCATAATATACTTGAGCAAGGAAAGGAAAATGTTAAAAAAGGAAGAAAACATAAATACTAAACATAAGAGAAATTAAAGAATTTCAGGACAAGCCAGCCGAGCAAACAGGAGTTGTATACTTGTATGGAAGTGGATAGTTGACTCCTACATATGAACTATACATAGAAAATTCATAAATAATTAGTGACAACAGGACAAGAATGGCACATGGAGCACATCTTGTTTCATCAACGGGTGTTGCAAGAAAGCTAGTTCAGTGACTGATACGTGGAAGCTGATGGGAATATTTCCTTTAGTACCATTTACCATTTTAACATATAAACTTTCACCAGCATTTTATTGTAGTAAATTAACCAACACAAATATTTTAATTTAATTATTTATCAAATTAATTTAATCGTTAACAGCACTGGTGTGCAAAATAATGCGACCACCTACGATAATGCTGTGAAACCATCAAATTAATTTAATAAAGTGGCTAAATTAGAACGTTTAACCAAGTAAATGTATCCAAGTTAAAATTGTTTAAAATTCTACATGCCAAACTATAATGGTGGTGGTAAAGTTTACATATTAAAATGATAATTAACTCTTTCCTCCGTTAACCAAAAAAAACAACAGAAGTTTATTAGAAAGTCAAATCAACATGCACATGGATAAAATACAAGCAACATAAACAGCACAGCATTGATAATTTGAGAAAGAAACAGGCTACGAGACGAATTGATGATGCAGTTTTACACACTTCTGCACATGGCATTAACTTATTGAACAAAGCAAGAACCAGGACCGTACGGGGGTCTTCGTGCATATTTGTTGGTCACCGGAGCAGCAGGAATTCCTCGATGATTCAACAAGCATCTGAAATAATGCAGACGCTGGAGTACGGTAGTATTCAGGTTGCCAACAGAGGTAGCCTCCCAAGGGCTCCACAAGCGCTCTACACGAGAACATACAAGAATGTTTTTATAACAGATTTTTATTTACGCAAAGAGATAACAGATCATCGATAAGCAATCAGAAGATGACATATTATATTAACTCGAATTTCATGCACTGAACAAAGATTCAACTTCCTAACACAAGTTTTATTGTTACCAAAAAAATCAATTTTCACTTTACTAGTGGAGCCACAGGGGTCACTTGTGAGCTTGTTAACAAGAAGCGGCAGTTTCAACAGCATAGGATTGATTACATTTCTATCTTTATACAATTATCATCTGTTAACTTCTTATGTATTGTTCGAATTCAAGTTGTGTTACATTTCCTGGTATCCCTAATTGCACCAATCAATTCAAATTAATTTATGTCCTAGAAATACATGACATCTTCAACCCTATTATATTTTTATTTATCCTCAACTAGAGCTACACCTAATCATTCACAAATCCCATTCTGTTCCATAGTTTCCAGAAACTGAACACATCCAATCTTAACTTTCTCCTCTTTTCCAAATTAAATTAATCTACTTTTTGCACATGTACTTCCTTTCGATTGAGAATTATTGGTCTTAATTTCGTCTTTGATGGACTTAACAGCCTACGGGAAATTACCGATTCGTATATTAGCTTCTCTTTCTATATACCTGCAGCAGCAGCAGCACGTGGCCAAATTGTTTGCTGAACAACAGACGTATCAGCTGTCTCTCCCCACATGCAAACCTCACCACCTAGCACAAGCTTTTGCTGGGTTGTGTTGCTTATGCCTTCCAACGGTTCAGTGGTGTAGAAATCCTCCCAAGGAATATCCAAATGATCAAGGTACCACAATCCTTGATTACTTACAATGCATCTAAAACCTTTTGCAACAACTTTTGGACAAACTCCAGGGCCCCACCTGCATAAGCGCAGACATGGAGAAGCACGGACTCCTTACGGAGAAAAAGAAAATGAAAGCAGTCAAAGATATCTGGGTAAAGTAGCAAACCAGTTATGTACGACAGTTTGAGGATTCAGATTTTCCTCGAATGTATTGAAAGTCTCTTCCCTGAGAGGATGAGAAAACGGTATTACAAACTCGATTTGATTTTGAAATGTTATTATTGATCTTTTTTTCCCTGTCCCCAGTTTTAAAGAATGAAAAAAGATGTACCAGTTTACAGGAATCCAACCAAGACCAGCAGCTATCCTTTGTGCTCTCAATACAAAATATTGGTATGCTTCCTTAGGCGTCATATTCTGCTCCTGAAGCCTGTACAGAGAATTGTGGAGAGCAGGTAAAATATAAATTTAACAATGAGTCATTTTGAAAATTAAACATATGAATGCAGGAATATTGCATTGCATATCAAATATTAAAAACTAAACCTCTGTCAAGGAATGGTTTGTCAATGCTTTCCTTGATTACGGAAGTGCACTGAACAGATACGAAGGATACATAAGAAAAAGAAGAAAAACTATGTGACTTCTCACTAATATTTTTAGTTACAATTAGAGAAAAGGCAATAAAAGAAGAACCAATTAAAGACTTTAATATCCACAGGTCTAGATTTCTGTTTGTTTTGAGATCACGAACATCCAGTGCTTCTTAAATATTAATTAAAGTAATACAAGACGAATTGAAAGAAAAAGAATGCAGCAACAATTAACTCCCAATGGCAATCTGAAAAATATGGTTGCTAACCATAAAAAGTTCGGTATAATCATGAATCTGTTTCTAATTAGAATTACATTAAAATAAAAAATCAATTCAAAGCTAATAGCTGAGAACTAGTTGAATCTTTGGAAATTTTAGAATGTAGACATAGGCATCTGGTTTGTCAAGCTGTCTGCAAGGTATATGATTGACAAATCGACCCTTACCATACTCATAGGATATTAAATATAAAAGAAAAAGGACAATACCCGTGAATGAATGAAATAGATATTCATCTTATAATGTTAGAAAATGTTCCTTTTCAAGGATCATCTGGCATAAAGAGAAGATGAAAAGAATAATGCCGCAAGATAACAGAGGTGGAAGTTATCGTAATATCAGAAGTTTTTAGAACACAAATTCTTATGGTATTTATGGAGTACTTCTTGTGCTTGGACGTTTTACCTATCTCTAATCTCAAATAACGGCTATGCGCATATTCAAACTATTTGTCAGAGGCAATTATTGCTCTCACATTGATAAACAAACATAAATTAGTGATCGGAGTGTCATACCATTGTTTGATATGAGGAGTTGAAGACCAACAACCTGCCATATGTTTATTAACACAGTTAAATATTATATTAAATAAAAGTTTATTTTCTTACTATGTTAACTAATGATTTTGTTACAAATTAAAATTCGCTGAAAGATAACATAAATGCAGAACATATAATTCAAGAGATTTTTAAATAACACTAATTAATTTATAAGTCAAAGAGGTTGTGCAAAAAAAAAGAGCTGAAATTAAGCATCTCACAAATTCTTCCAAGTCTTGAGTGATAATTGTGAAACAAAACGTCAACTGATTACTTTAAAAGACATTAACAAATAGCTACATCAAAAACAAAAGTATTTTACAGTACTATGTAGTATTATTATATACAGGCGAGAATGGAAATATTCAACATTTTTTTCTAAGATGATGCATTTACTTCAAATTTTTTTTCCTAAGAAATATGCAATAATTTCACTGCAAAATGAGTAGAAAGCTCTAAATTAAGCTTTAAACTGGCTAGAGAAGTATGAGGGCGGAAAACACTTACACCAGTGAGTCAAAGCATGAAACGTCTAAGCATTTATGACATTGAAATTCCTTCTAAAGAGACTTGTTCTTTATTCACTTTGAAATCTTATCCAGCTCGAGAGGGATAAAAACTAAAAATACCAAATCCTTCACATCATCAGTAATCGCTAGCAGTTCACTATGCTGAGATTATACGCTTTTTCCCATTTCACATTTTAGCAGAAATAATAAGAAAATATTTTCTTAGAAATAATCTGCTTGAAAAGCAAGAAAACAAAGAAAAGGAATTTTATACTTATATGCTTAACGTACTGCTGATTAGCCTGAACGAGCAATTGTTTAGTACAAGCTGAAAATTTCAGAAAACTGAAAAGATAATGTGCAATAGAGAATAAGAAAACAAACCAGTGTTTACTTCATCACCTCCCAAGTGAAAGAGTCCAAATGGAAAGATCTTCCTCATATCTGCAAAATCAGGCAAGAAACTAATAGTCGTAAATAACAGGATTTGGATAACCACTCTCTTGTGCTTCAAAACACATTGACTAATTCTTGTAGGAAACAAAAGAAGATCTTTGTGAAGATTGAGTAGATATAATTAAACAGAGATAATTAAGCAATGTAATGGAGCTTTGCGAAGTAGAGGGAAATGGAAATATATACTCACCGGTCAAAATTCCAGAAATCACTTCAAAAGTGTAATTTTTGCTTACATCTAGGGGCTCCGTGCAATTATCAGAAGGCCATAGGTCTGGATAGCCAGCACCCCTACATAAAAAAACTAAAGAGATGGGAAAAGTTCTGCACAAACTAACAACATCCTTTGCACTTCAACACAGCTGTACTGGCCCTATATTATATTTTAAAGTATTGAAGAAGAATTTGCAATTAAGAACAATATTGCAAGTAAGAAAGTAATCTAAAATCCAATTAATAATAGATTATTTATTGCCTAGTAAAATCAATATATAATCATGATTCAGCTGCTTGAGCTTCGGGTTCTCTTCCTGTTTTCTGGAAAAATTAGGTTGTTTCAGGCTAATACACTAGGAGACAATTAGATAGGAGCTATGCCCATTCGACCAAGAGACTAGCATTCTAGGACAATATTTCTTTGGTTCAAAATTAAAACTTACGCTGCAAATGTTACTTTCCACCATACAAAAAGCTTGGGCTACCTCAAAGCATACAAATAACCTCACCACTGTCACCTAAGTAAGTTGGAATTTTATACCCAGGATTCAAACCCAAAAACTGTACTGTGTCCTATGAAATAATAGAAAGACCAATTAGATATTTTAAAAGTACATTTACCATGATTCAGCATGGCCAGGGACATCGATTTCAGCCATAATGTGGATACCTGGAAGGGATAAATGAAGAAAATGTAATATCAACAGCATGTACAACAAGAAAACTGCAAATTCATCAGGGAAACAATAACACAGAATTACTAAATACATTTTAGTCTGGAGGAGAATACTTGTAGAATTAAAAAGTTCTAAAATAAATAAAAGAAATCAAAGCATGTGTACCTCTTTTCTTGGCAAAGCTTCCAAACAAATGATTGAAGGTACCAAAAAAGAGAAAAATAAAACATATCAGCATAAACAAAAATAAGAAAACACCTAAATGAAGTAATTAACCTTGATAAAATAACTTTATGAACTTGGTGGAAACATATTAAATCGGAAACAAGTACATATGCATGTATATGTTGAAAGTTTCAAAATGATAATTTGGGTGCTTAATCTATCTATCAGCAGAGAGGAAGTATATCTACAGCCGATATAACAAATACAGATCATATCACAAGAAACAACTTACTCAACAACTTCATAAGCATCCTGAATTGTGTATCTCTCCAATTTTGAGTAAGCACCTTTCCACAAGTTTGGATATGATGGTACCTCTAATGGGAATGATTCCTCATCTATAATGTGCCAATGAAGAACATTCTACTGAATGTCATTCTCAATGTCAGCAAATGTATAAAGTGATCAAAAGAAGGCAAAAAAACAAGTGAAAAGTAATGAACTCTGGAAAGATCACTCACAAGCTTAGCATATGACATGGCATTAATGACTTGTTTGATCACATTTACAGGTAAGTAATGTCGTGAAGTGTCTACAATAACATAAACATATATAACGTCAGTTTTCACTTGGGAAATATGAAGATTGGTTGATAAATATACAGATAAACACATTTTTCCTACCAATAAGAAGCCCTCGAAAACTAAACCGTGGTTCATCTTCAATGTACCATGGCGCTTTCAGAATTTCTACAGTTTTATTGTCAAAATTGGGTACACATAGTTGGCTGAAAGTCTAGAATGAATTAGTTCAGTCAGAGAGAATCTTAGCATTTTTCAAGATGCAGGATACACTACAGTGTGAAAAAATCAAATACCAGAAAAAAAATTATCAAGGTCAAATTTTGCTGCAATGCAAATGTTCTAGTATCAAATTTTGAAATAACACAAAGAATGACTGTTTCAAAATATATAGGCACCTGTTATTGTGGGATTTAGAAGATAAAAACAAAATACTTAGTCATCATATAATAGAAGGTGAGAAATGAGGTAATGGTTAATGCAAGTTATGTAATTGTTCTAGCATCAAAAATTCAAATACCAAAAAATGACTAATTAAAATATAGGCTCTTGTTATGCATTATAGCAAAGTTTGAAAAACTAGTCCGAGCTAGTGCACAGGTATGCTATAGTGAAGCCTACTATATTGACATAGTGCTTTAATAAAACCGGACACATCTCTAGGTACAAATAAAAATTTTAAGCTGGTTCGGACCAAAATTTCAAATTTTGCATGGCAAGAACATAAAATATGGTAAGAAGAAACATGCTGAAACTTATGAATTCAAGGATAAATGTAGTATTAAGGATTATGTTGACTACATAGAGGATTATGTTGGGATAGCAATGAGTATCAAGGGTTATGTTGACTACATGGAGGAAAGCATAAGTATTTTCAGACTACCAAGTGTGTGTTTTTTTTCAACAGGACTTAGCGGATTCATGACTAATAACAAAATCATCATAAGTACATTATGAGTATATCAAAGTTCCACTAGTCAGTGATTAAGGACTTGGTCCGGTACCGGCCGGTTCATCCGGTTTGTACCGGTTCATCCGGTTTGTACCGGTTCATCCGGTTTGTACCGGTCCAGCGAAGGTCCGGCACTGGACCACCCGTGTACCGACCTACCAGGTCATTGCTTCTGCCGCCGCTGCTAGCTTTTGCCGCCATGAAAACCACGAACAACAGCTTCTACAAATGAAGCTCTACTGCCAGCAGAAGCTTCAAGCGGTAGAAGCCTCTTCACACGCGGGCGGGCTGGCGGAAGGCGGGCCACAAAAGCTTTGAACGAAGCTTCCGCTGTCGGCGGAAACCACGAACAAAGCTTCCGCTGCCAGCAGAAGCCTCGAAAGAAGCTTCTGCTCATTCTTCACATGCGGGCAGTCTGGCGGAAGGCAGGTGATGCTGGCGGACGCTTCTTCACATGCGGGCAGACGACGGGTTTTCCCACAGGTACAAACCGGTCCGGCATCTCACCGGACCGAGCTGCTGGAGCAAACGAATCCTTGAACCATGCCACTAGTATCCATATTATTTTAAAAAATACATATAAAATTTCATATACATGTTTTCTTTTTCCTAGGAATTTGCACACAAGTTACAAAATATTAATTGTACTAGAATTTCTACCTTCTTGTACTTGACTCATGTTAGCCAAAAAGAAAGGCAAGCCTCAACAAGTAGATCTAGAAAAATATATTATTAATTTCCTTTATTTCATATGCATAGTAAAATAAAACGTGTATAACCAGTAAAGGTATTAAACTAATCATTGGTGCTATATGTTGGATAGATATTTTTTTTCTACTTATTTTTATTAACATACTATTGGAATGAATCATTGCACAATGCCCAAGCTTAAGCATAACCCTCAAGTAAAATTGTCAAGTTTAACCCCTTGAGTGGGTTCAATGCCTGCGCATATCCCAATCCCCTCATTTTGACCTGGTGGATATAAAATTATCATGTGTTACCACCTAAGTGGGTTCATAATATACAATGTGCAACATTTGCATAGTGTTTCTTTGAAGAGAAAAGAGGGAGGAAAGAAAAAAATATATGATTTTTCTTTCATTTCCTTGAAGGAAAGAAAGGGAAGAGAAAGAAAAACCATTGATGTTCCTCCCAAAATGGTTCCTCTCCACGCTTGCCATTTTAGGACACACAGGATGAGAGCAATTTGAAGGGAGAAAAATTGCAAGCTATGGTTCGGAGTCTGCCAAGAGGCTTCCCGAGCACCTCCGGCTACCAAATTTGAGAGAAAGCTGCATCTAAGAGAGAAGAAGGTTCATGCAAAATTTTAGAGTGAGAGGATCAGGATTAAAAAGTGTGGAGATTCTGAGAAGAGTCGGGCCAAGGATTCACCTTGAAAGCCCAGGTGAAACTGAACTTAAATTATTATTTCTTTTTCACTTGCATCCCTAATCTATAAAAAATTGTTATTATGAATTTTTACTGGGAATTTATGTCTCTCATAGCGTAAATTTCTGGGAGTAACTCTCTGATACTTAATGACTTAAACTATTATAATTTATCTTGTTTTTATTGTGTGATGCTAATTCAATTAAAGTGAGTTTATTGCACTTGTAATTATTTAAATTTAGATTATTACATGTCTAAGATTGTAACAAGACTAAGAGGTGACTTATAATCTCATAACCCTTAATTAGGCCTATAAAATTAGATTACAAGAGTAGCTAAATCATAATAACCAAATTATTCACCCAAACACTATCAACATAACGAGTACTAAGAGGTGATTTATAATCTCAAAACCCTTATTGATGTTATTTCAAAAACATATCCAAAGACACTATTCAACATTGTCAGGCTGGTATCAAATAATTTTCAGATGGGCAAAACTAGCAAGAAACCATACCATACCAGCACAGAAAGCATACAAATGTTATCACGTTTGAGTATACATCCATAAATACATCAAATCCACTGCTCAAGTTAGAAATCGTTACTCTTATATTTACATAATTTTTACAAGTTTCAACTAGAATACTATCTTCAGTACATTACCACACTAAATAGTAATATCTTGTGAGATTAGTGCAAATAGTTTTATGCACATAAATTTTCTTTGTGCACCAATGATAGTAATGATGGAAGTTGCCAAGAAAAACCTAAGCTAAGCGGAAATGTGATGCCACCCACATGATTAGGCATCGTGATACACTGGAGCAGGAAAGGTTGCCACAGATAGAATGCTGAGCACTTATGAAAATGAGAACATCGTATCTTATTTTGGGTTGGAACCAAAACAATCCTGATATTAGGTTGTCATGAAGACCATTCCACATTAGCGTGTTAAAGTCAGTTAGTTCAAATTGCACATGGGGAAGGTAAAGAGTCAAGTTCAATTGTCAAGAGCAGAAACTATTGACTCAGACCCAGAATTTCACAACCTAGCTAGCTTACCATAAATGTTTTCATTGGAACTAACTTGTACAATCAATAAGATAGTAAATAAGTACTGATTTACTCAATGAGTTCTTCTGGTCAAGATAATATTAGTAAAAATACCAGTTTCTGTATCATGTTATCTATTACTAGCAGTTAGTATATAAATCACACTAATAAGAGTTAAATTATAGGCGTATGATGTAAAGAAATATATATTTCAATTCAAAATTCATTTTGAAGTAGTCAAACAACATTTTTCAACAATACCTCCAAGCCACGCACAGCCCCATAAATAGTATTAGCCTGCAAGACATAGAAATATATCTCTTACAAGGAGCTGAAGAAAAATAAATGGCCAGTGCACTAAATAATGAAGAAAAGGAACAATCTTCTGACGAAAATGTAATCATCTCTTCAAAGACGAACAATCTTACATCAACCAAAAATTCTTAATGATGCCATAAGATTTCCTGAGTACATAAATCTAACGAATAAAAGTATTTAACAATTTAAAAGAACTCTCATTGCATATAAGATATAACAATGCTACTAATAGAAATGCATGGAATTCATGGGCTAACAATATCAAACATGTCGAAAGGCTACTACAACTAGTTAGCATGCCACAGCAAGCAAGAAACATATATTGAAACAAGCATACAATATGATACTGCTACTACATAATGTTATATGTTGTAGATTCATTAATATCTGCACTAAAGATTAACCAAAGAGCAATACTGGAAAAAAATAGTAGAAACCTTGCTTCTCCGGGGGGTGAAATACGGAAGTAATTCTTAGAACATAGCATACATGCATGACTATAAAATAATTACTTATGCATGTTAAAGTAATGATATCATCCACTCAACAATTCTCTATCAAGGGTATATAAAAGAAGAAAGACTTAATTAGGTTGCATACAGCAGACAGATTTTCTTTTTTTTATTTCTCTAATTGCAATGCCTGTGGATGAACTTTAATATAGAAGCAGCAAGGAGCCACCACCATCTCACAAGGAGCCCAGTTAAAATACAAAGCTAATATTGCCACAATACTCGTGTTGCAAAGTAAATTTATACAATTAGCTATCATCCTCCACTTTGTCCTAAAATTTGAAGATATTGAAGTAGATGCTGTTGCCATGGTTTTAGCTAACTGGTGGAGATCTGAGGAATAAAGACAAGTGACTTTTTATGTAGGGCATGCAGTGTTTTACTAACCAATCCTGGTTTATTAATAATACTTCACCTTATTCCAATTTTTTTTCTCCTCTTAAGTGTTACAAACTGCTTGATTGTCATTTACTTCTAATTCCACCAAAAATGACAACCCGTAAGCAACGGTTTCTTTTCCGTTAAAAGAAACAAAATATTCATGACCATTGTTCGGTGCCTTCTAGATAATGATCACTGATTCCTGTCGGGTAAAGTAGTTTGGACTACGAATTAAAATTTAATCAGAGGTCAATTTTTCCTAGGTTTCTAAAAATAAGTCAACATAAACTTGATCGGTACCTCGATGATAACTCCATTAACAACCGAGAACCCCTCTCCTCTACCTGCGTAAAGTGTATAGCTCTCATCCCCGCCATACTGAAGCTGCTTACAAGGAGATGAAAACCCATCTTTCAAAACCCCAAAGCAAAAGAAGACCTAGGAAACAATTAACCAACCAATCAAATCCAGATCCGACTTGTCCCACCGTATCGTCAGCCGAAGCAACGATGACCGTCAGGTTGGAAACATCGTAATCCGCGGAGCTCCGGCGGGCTGCCCTCTCCCACTGCGTAAAGATCAGGTCCTTGTATCTCTCGAAAGATTCGGACACAGTAGCGGACTCCCCTCCTGGGATCTGGAGATCGAGGGTGAGGTCAGGGTCGACGTAGAGGGTCTCATCGCCGTGGCGGAAGAGCTTGGGGAGGGGCCAAAGGTAGACGGGGAAATCGTCAGCAGAGGAGCTTCGTTGTCTGTGCGGGGTAGGCCGGCCATGGGACGGCGAGGGTAAGAGGGAGGCAGCGAGAGAGAGGGAGAGAAGGAGGAAGCAGCAGAGAGGAATGCTGGATCCGGCGGACATGGTGGCGGACGGGGAAAGAAAGAGCCGGCAGACCGTGGCGGCCGTGGACTTGGGGGTAAGCAATTAAGCATTGGCGTGTTACAATGGATACGTTACAGTGATTGGGTCGGCCGCTACAACCGAACAGCTGGAGAGAAGTCCAAGTCATGATTGGGTTGGATGCCAAACAAGGATGGGAAAACAAATAATCTTTCTCTGGGGCTCATAAAGCGCCACGTCAATATGTGTCGATGGATACACGGGTAAGGAGAGGACAAAACGTGACGCGGTGTGAGTTGGAACTTGGAGGAGCGTACGGGATCGGCAGGCGGGGGGCCCTACTTTGGAAAAAAATTTTCCATTGGAGTTTGTGGCAGTGGGACCCAGCTCCGCTGTACATGTCAGAGTATGGATGACATGCATGTAACTACTCACCCATTGCCGTCATAATATTTTTTTTCCTGTTTAAAATTTTAAATAGGTTCGAAAAATTGACCTTTTATATTTAAATAAAATATAATTATATGTGAACCATAATTAAATTAATTTATTTATAATTTAGAAACAATTGGGTCAAATTAGATCATAACTTACACAATCTATTTATAATGAAACATATTAGCTATTATATAATTTTTTATATGTTATTATTACATAACAATAATATCTTGTGAATATATAGTAAAATGTATTTATTTTATTATACATATTATATATTTATATATTTATATATTAAATACATTATATAAGTTAGGTTGGGTTAATTTACAAATTTACACTATTAGTAATGTGATGACAAATTTACACCTAAACAACAACATAGCACTACTAAACATAGTCAATAATTAGTTACTAAATAGTATAAGATGGTCCAAATCATCACAAGTTAGCCAACCATCTCATGATCAAGTTTCTTAGTTCGATCTAAGCTCATTCACCTAACTCTATTATGTAATTATGGAGATATTTGTCTCGAGCCAAGCCAAATACAACAAAGGACTAAGTTTAATTTGATAATTTTTTCACTACCCTCTAGGCCTTTCAACGATGAGTATGACATACTTATTTAAATTAAAAGAAAATTTTAAATTCAATCTTATGTCATGAATTTAGGGCTTGTTTGACCCACTTTGAAGTTGATTTTAAGCAGTTTTTAAGTAGAAAACAGTTAGAAAATTATTTGGTAATGAAAAGTAGAAACAGAAAAAAGCAATAAAAAAATAAAAATTAAAAAGTTACAATATGATGCTTTTACAGCTTTTACTTTTCTAAAAAAGTAATTTATATAATTTTATTTAAATTTTAGGTATTATTATTTTAAATAATTTAAAATTTTAACACTAAAGGAAAATAAAATATATTATTATTTTAAATAATTTAAAATAATATATTTATTTATTATTTTAAATTTTGATAGTAGTTAAAAAGTTATTAATTAAACATTTTATAAATTTTAATAGTGTAGCACAGTATAGTAGAAAAATTTTTTGAAGTTGGGGTACCCAACTGCACAAATCCAAAAGCATATTTATCAAATCTCAAAATTAAGTCAATTTCACGATCCTTAGTCAACGTTCACGATGTTTAAACCCAGATCTAACCCTGGTTAAAGTCAACGTTCACGAAAACTATGTTGACTTACACGAAAACTGGTATCATTTCACGAAAAACTATTATTATTTCACGAAAAACTATTACCATTTCACGAAAAACTATTACCATTTCACGAAAATTGAACTCATTTCATAAAAAACTATTATTATTTCACAAAACTGTTACGAAAACTGAACTTATTTCATGAAATCCCACCTATTTTTCGTGAAATCTCACCAGTTTCGTGTAATCCCGCCAATTCGTGTACGTTGGCTAGTTTTATATAGGTTGACTTTTAAACCATGGTTAAATAGTGATTATATTTTCGTGTATGTTGACCGAAGTTCATGAAATTGACTATGCTTTGGGATTCCCATTACTACTTTGCGATTCACATTTAACAGATGGGGGCACCCAACTGCAGATGGGGTACCCAACTGTAAAAAAATTTTCCAGTATAGTATGGTACAATTTAGCACAATTATAAAGCTATTGACTGCGAGGCCAAATAGGCCCTTAGACTATTTCATGCAACTAAATTTTTAAAGAATCATCTAGAAAAATAATTTGTATTTGTAGAAATGTTTTGAAAGCAGTATACAGTCACATAACAACGTGATCACAATAACATTGTTTGAAGTTAAATCACACTGTAAAATAGTTATAATTCTCATAAAATTTAAAATACTATTAAAATGTAGACGACTTAATATAACATTACCATGATGCCTTAGTGTCATGCTCAGAATTATGCTAATAAAAATTTTAATAAATTTACAAGCGATTCAATGCTTGACTCACACTCAAGCACGCCCACGCAGGGGCTAAGTAGTCGAACCATCGATCTGAATGCAACCGGCAAGAGTACGTCCCCAATGCACTCCTCAGCCTATCTCTGACGACCACCTATCTGCTCGTCTCGACAACTTGGAGACCGCCATGTGTCAGCCAAGGACCGTTGCACGAACCAGCTCCAAGGTCCACCTAAGTACATCACCCGAGACTCGACGCCGACGCAGCGAACATACGAGTCTGGTACACCGAAAAGTAACAAAACCACATGCAGGCGGTGACGCACACACGCACAGAAGAGGGACGTCACACAGGACGCTGGGCACACGCCCTAACTCCGGCCAGACCGCACGCAAGCAATCAGACTCACCCACTCACCAAAGAGGAATGTCTCACAGACGTCCGGCAGAAACAAATCGGCAATCGCCGGACAACATCACACAAGGCCGGCACACATGACCGGAGCACGAAGAGGGGCAAGGAGTCGCTGACCGAGAACGACAACTCGACCGGGAGCACGAAGGGCGAGGAGCCGGAGAGAGGAAGACGCCGGCCAAGGACAGCTGATCGGCTAGGAACAGGAACTACGTCTGTAACCTGTTAGAGGCGCGCGCATGAAAACCGAGGTGGCAGATCGATAGCCGGAGGCTCGCCGGAACACCGTCCGGCCGAGCCCAACCTCACCGGAACCAAAGGAGGTGCTAGCGAACCCAACTATGGTCGCTGGATGTCGTCCAAACCAAGGGCAGAACCGCCGCCCAAGCCCAGCAGCCGAAGATGCCAGCGAACCCTCCCCATTCGCCGAACGTCACCAGGAAGAAGGGGTCGAAGCCCTAGCCTCATCGGCTGTCCAAGCTCTCGCCGAAAATAAGAGAAGGAAGGAGACACGGCGAAGGGCGAAGAAGTAGTAGGTGAACACTTCGCTGATGAGACACCACTCGCCGGACGGAGTCAGAGCGAGAGGAGATAGCAGCTTCCGTCCACCGGCTCCACCACCGGAGATGCCGAAGAAATAGGACGAGGAAGGAAAGGGGGCACCGCCCCATTCGCCCCGTTGTATCCCGTACCACCGCACTCAACCCCCCGGGAAACGCAGTCGATGTCGCCGCCACTGATCCGCCGGAAGCCGCCGCAACACTGGAGAGAGGAGGGGAGAAGATCAGAGAGGAAGAGGGAGGCGGCCGCTACCATCGTTCACGTCGAACGAACGCGTTCCCGTGGGCTACTATAGCCCTAGCTCCAATTGGAGCTTCGCCCAGCTAGTAAACCTGACCCGACCCACTAACACCCCAACCCGTTAAGGAAGAGGACTGGGTTGTGAATGGCTTGGGTCTGGGCCTGGGTTGGGCCCAGCACCTGGGCCTAACATTCTCCTCCACCTGAGGTGGTCGCTGTCCTCGACGACTCGAGGTAGCTCCTCAGCTCACTCTCATTTACCAAACTTCGAAGCCTCATACCAGATAGCTTCTCCCTCAGGTATATCATCTCTAATGAATGAGAAACACTCATTGTTTACTCATTCAACTATGACCCAAGGATCGATAACCTCAAATTAGATCGAACCTCATCCGAGCCATCGGAGGAGTATAATTTGGAAGCTTTGTGCCAAGCTGCTTCCTCTATAGGGGATCCATCCTATCAGATGAGAAACTCCGTACGTCAATTTAGCTTACTTTTCCCCAACACATAGCAATTTAAAATATCACATATCTCTCGGTCGAACTCCATACGCACCATCGGTGGGGCTTGGTAAAACAATGACTGAGAAGGATTGTCTGAATCCTAGTGAAACTTCCTCAAGCTCACATGGAATGTAAGGTGCATTTACATTATCTATTGAGTTTCAAACGGCATACTACTGAGCCCATTCGACTCAGTATCTCAAATGAACCGTTGTATCTTCAGACAAAACCTCGGTGAGCCTCCTTCACTGAGATCTTCCTACCAATTTGCGAGGTAAGTCAGAGAAGAACTGAGTCACCCACGACTAATTCTTTATCTCGACATCGATGATTTGCATACCTTTGAATCCGTTGTGCAGCCAACTCCAAGCTATCTTTAACTTCTATGAGTGAATCGATTCGTTCCCGAGTCATCCGTTGAGTGGTAGGGCATTTCCCCATGGAATCCCTATGCACCTCATCAACAGAGTTAGGGGCTGACTCCCTAACATTAGCTCAAAGCTTAAATGAGGTAGGACCTGTGGATGATAACCTTTGCAAGTCATAGGTATACCATGCCATAACCATCCACTTCATCCAGTCCTTCTGACTGCCGATCATAGAGTGACGGAGCTAATCTTCCACAAGAGCATTCACCTGCTCAGTTTCCCCATCTGCCTGAGCATGATTAGCTGTGGAGAAACTTAACTTAGACTAATGCTTATTGAACCACATGGTTCAAAAGCATCTAGTAACAATGGGCATCCCTATCGCTTACAATATCTACTAGGATGCTAAAATATTTCACCACATTCTGTAAGAATAAACCTACAGCAACTTTTGTTGTACACTGCTTAGGTGCTGGGATAAAGATTCCATCCATGGAGAATCCATCCACAACTACCGGCACTGAGCATTTCTTGTCAACTATAAGAACCCACCAATAAGGTCCTTGGACACCCTTGTCCAGGACGTCTCGAGAACATGCAGTGGTTGTAATAACCCTACCTCTAGTATTGGGCCAATAACACAGTTGTGCTGATAGGATAACTATCCCCTTTTGTCTTGGATGTCTTGCCCAAAGTCTGTCATGGAGCTCCCTCAGTAGCTCCCGGCGCAGTCCACCCATCGATGGGACTAGTGGCCTATCGCCTCTGGCCATGACAATGTCATTTGGACCCATATAGTAGTGTCGGATAATGCCCGACATAATCTGCTGAACTTAGCTTTTGATTCTCCCTATTAAAAGCTAAGGCTATCTTTATTCTGCTTAGCAAATCCCCTTCCACTCTGGACAGGGTACAACACATAAGGGCATTAAGTCTACTGAGCTCGTCAGAAACCACGTTGGCTTTACCCAATTTATGTTCCCCCTGAAACTGAAATTCACCCCAGAATTCCGGCCAACGTGCCTATTTTGCCGACAACTTCTTTTATGTGGTGTAACATTGTTAGTCTTTAGTGCCTCGAGAAGGTTCTCCGCATCCGGAGATAGTGGACTCCTACCCTCTTTTTCTTCTCGTGGTCAAATACCATCGCTCAGTCCTATTAGCTTTCAACTCTCAAAAGCTAGAGAATGCATATACTATAAAAGTATACCACCGATAGCTTGGTCCGAAGCATCGGTGTGAAACTCGAAAGACATACTGAAGTCGGGTAACTTCAGGATCGGTTCGGAGGCTATACGGACCCTCAACTCCCGGAAACCCGCTTGATGTCGATCACATCATGTCATTCCCATTTCGAGTTCTCTTTCAGTAGATTACTAAGGATAAGGCTTTCCTCGATCAGTCTTTGATGAACCTTCAAGTGAAGTTCACCACACCGAGAATACTCCATACTTGGTTTAATTTGAGGGGGTGTGTCATTCCGCAATGACTCGGACCTTTACCTTGTCCATGCGCACTTGTTTGTGGATCATCACATGACCAAAGAAAGAAATCTCATCCACCACAAATGAGCATTTCTCCAACTCTAAGTAGAGTTGATTTTTCTCTCAACACCGGCCATAAATGGCTTAGGTGTTCCTCAACACTTGAGGGGAATGTCTCGATATCATCCACATATACAAATACGTAGTCATCTAAGAAAAAGGGGTCAACACTTATTCTTTAGATGATAAAACGTAGAAGTGGTTTTAGTAGTTCAAAAGGGCATTATTTTAAACTCAAGGACTCATATCAGGTTACCCATATGGTTTTCTATTTGTTGCCCTCAACGAAACGAATTTGCTAATCACCTGCCCTTAGGTCTAACCTCAAGAAAACCTGTGCTTTCCCTAGTCGATCTCTCATATCAGGGATAAACAGTATAAGATAATAGTCTCTCATATCAGGGATAAACAGTATAAGATAATAGTCCATCACCGTTATCTTATTCAAGATTTTGTAGTCCACTCAGAGCCTTAACAACCTGTCCTTCTTCTCTTAGAAGAGGATCAGGGCTCTATAAGGTGATACCGTAGGCCGAATGAATCCAGCTTTTAGCAATCCATTCAATTGCTAACGAAGTTCGGCCAACTCCATTGGAGAAATACGGTATGGGGCCTTGGACGTAGAAACAGATCCCCTCGTCTCCAGCATCACCTGGGCATATCGCCGGACATAGTCCTATATGGTCGATCATGCCTTAGTCGTTTTAGGATGTCTCACGCAGCTCACGACAAGTTCCCCGGGTAGGAACTAATCATAGACCTCATCTTTTTAAGTTCTCCTCGCGAAAGCTTAAGAGTCGGATTAAACCCCAAAAGGCTGTGTGTGGCTTGAGTCTGCCACCACAGCTTTGTATCTCTAAAGAGATACGCGATACAGATTTGTACCCGCTCCCTTAGCAGGAACCTGAGTATTATGGAAATATACTTCCAATACTCTCATAGAAAGTTCCCAACTTCCTCAACACAACAACCCCTACAAAAGGGTGCTGGCTCGTGAGCGTGCCATCGCACGACAGTCATATGACCACTCTTGGCCGATCTTCGAGACATGTCATCACACGACATTCCTCAGGCTACAATAGCCTCAGTTTCAAGAACATGTCATCACACGACAGTTATCTGGCCGCCATCGACCTATCTCTGGGATACGTCGTCGCATGACAATCCTATGGAGATATCGGCTGGTGTCTGTGACACATCGTCGCACGATTGTCCCTTGACCACCATCAGCTGCTCTCCAGGACAAGTCGTCGCACGACTATCCTATGACATCAACGATTGATGTCCGGGATACATCATCACACGACTATCCCCTAGGCACAATCGACTGCCCATTGGGGCATGTCATCGCACGACAGTCCCCATGGCCACCCTTGGCCTTGGTCGGTTCTGTAGAAGCTATGGTAATGCGGTTCAGCTACGCGACCTCCATAATATATGTCTCCGCTAGGGAGACAAGAAAACTAAGCCGTGAGGCTCTAGTTGGACAAAGCCAACTCTGTCGATATCTTTGGAGCGAAACTCCACCATATCCGACAATTGCCACCAGCATCTCAATGCTGTGGATGTTTGTGATCATTGTATTGATCACTGCTTCCAATATGTGTACAACGTCGGCGTACAAGTTGGAACGTGCAGAACTTAGCTCTGATACCAGTCTATCACTCCTAGAATTATGTTAATAAAAATTTTAATAAATTTACAAGCGAGTCAACGCTTGACTCGCACCCAAGCATGCCCATGCAGGGGCTAAGTGGTTGAACCATTGATCTGGATGCAACCGGCAGGAGTACGTCCCTGACAAACTCCTCAGCCTATCTCTGATGATCGCCTATCTACTCGTCTCGACAAGTTGGAGACTGCCATGCGTCTGCCAAGGACCACTGCACGAACCAACTCCAAGGTCCACCTAAGTACATCACCCGAGACTCAACATAGACACAGCGAACATACGAGTCCAGTACACCAGAAAGTAATAAAATTGCATGCAGGCGCTAGCGCACACATGCGCAAAAGAGGGACATCACGCAAGACGCCAGGCACACACCCTAACTCCGGCCAGACCGCACGCAAGCGGTCAGACTCACCCACTCGGCCAAGAGGGACGTCTCGTAGACGTCCTACAAAAACAAACCGGCAAACGCCGGACAACATCACACAAGGCCCGCGCACATGACCGGAGCGCGAAGAGGGGTGAGGAGTCGCTGACCGAGAATGACAACTCTGCCGGGAGTGCAAAGCGCGAGGAGCCGGAGAGAGGAAGACGCCAGCCGAGGACAGCTGATCGGCCGAAAATGGGAACCGCGTCTGGAACCTGCTAGAGGCGCGCACACGAAAACTGAGATGGCAGATCGGCAGCCGGAGGCCCGTCGTAGATCTGCCTGAGGCTCACTGGAACACCATCCGGCCGAGCCCAACCTCACCGGAACTAAAGGAGGCGCCAGCGAACCCAATCATGGTTGTCGGACGCCCTCTAAACCAAGGGCAAAGCTGCTGCCCAAGCCCCATCAGCCGGAGACGTCGGCGAACCCTCCTCGTTCACCAGACGTCACTAGGAAGAAGGGGCCGAAGCCCCAGCCTCATCGGCCGTCCAAGTTCTGCCGAAAATGAGAGAAGGAAGGAGACGCGGCAAAGGGCGAAGAAGCAGTCGGCGAACACTTGCCAACGAGAGACCACCCGCCGGACAGAGCCAGAGCGAGAGGAGATAGTAGCTTACCTCGGTGGACGTCCGTCTGCCGGCTCCACCACTGGTGACGCCAAAGAAATAGGAGGAAGAAGGAAAGGGGGCGCCGCCCCATTTGCCCCGCTGCGTCCCATACCGCCGCACCCAACCCACCGGGAAACGCAATCGATGTCGCTGCCACCGATCCGCCGGAAGCCGCCACAACACCGGAGAGAGGAGGGGAGAAGATCGGAGAGGGAGAAGGAGGCGGCCACTGCCGCCGTTCGTGTCGAACGAACACGTCCCTACGTGCTACTGTAGCCCTAGCTCCAAACAGAGCTTCGCCTAGCTAGTAAACCCGATCCAACCCACTAACGCCCCAACCCGTTGAGGAAGAGGGTTGGGTTGCAAATGGCTTGGGCCTGGGCCTGGGCCTGGGGCTGGGTTGGGCTGAGCGCCTGGGCTAACACTTAGGTCAAAGGACCAATTTTTTACTTAATCCATTAAGAATATTTCTATTTGACAAAATTCAAGTACAAAATTACGTGGATGAACTTACTAAACTCATCTTCATCATAGGAACCCACAAATTTGCACTAGTGTGTCCACATAAATACTAACTTTAGCATGTTATATAATATTATGATGTTAAATAAAAATAATTTCACTATAATGTTATACAATATGAATCCTTATCCTTCTATGAGATATCTGATATAATATTTGCGACTATGCATTAGGATTTATTTTTAAGGACAACCTTAATTTAGTGTAACACTCTAAATAGAAAGGAACTAACTTTTTTCTATTTGGTTAACTTTAAGGTAGATCTCTTCCTCTATAAGATTAAGGTATTAAGTATCTTGAGAAAAACCAGCCTTAATTTTCAACTAAGGTAGAATGAAGTCTATAAACTTAATCCTTAATGTATCCATAATTAAAAATTATTTAGGTAGTAAAAAAGCTTATCAACCTATGTTATGTCTTTAATTTCCAATATTAAAAAAGAGAGCTACTTTATATATTCTCTAATAGAAGTACGTTAAAACAATCTTAACTTCCTTAGAATAATACACTTTATATACTCCAAGAATCGAGCACTAAACTATTGTTCCTCTTATATCATTGGATTATCATTATTATCAAAGAGTCACCTAAAAAATAATAAGTTGTCACTGAAATCTTCTTCACCTGTAATTTAGATTCGATTACTTTGATGAACTATACTAGATCAAAAAGTTCTCCCCATATCATAGTATTAAACTTCAAAAATTCTCTCGATCTTAAATATCTATAAGCATTCTCTACCTTGCAACGAATAGCTTTTGTGAGTTCTATTACATATTTCTCAACTACATATACATAAGGCGCATAGCATTACAAATGTTTGCATTGAAGCAATTGATATGGCCGTGCATGTATGATTGCAATGTATTAATATTTGTGATGCACTCTCTACCAAAGCTTAATATCGCATATATCTCTTAAAATTATAACTTGATATTCATCATCTATACCTTATTTCATTTTTCTCTTGAGCCTAGAAGTATCCAATTTTCGATTCAACCCAAAAAAACATAATCAAACCAAACCAAACATTTCGATTTAGTTTTTCAATTTAAAATTTCTTTAAAAATTTCAGTTTGATTTTCGATTCATCATCAAATTTTCAAGTTAAACAAAATAAATTAGTTTTAATAAATATATATATATATAATTATTTTAATATTATAATATTATTTTAGTTTAAAAATAATAATGCTTTTAGTAAAAATTAATAAAAAATTTTAAACCGATAGGACACCCTACTTCAGCCTCCCTGTCACCTCAATATGCTTAAATATCATCTATGAAAGTCTTATTTCATTTCTTTCAAACTATCTTATGTCATATGGCTCTACTATTATGAGAAAATAATCAATCTCTCTATATTGTACTTTGAAAATATTAACTTTGTGAATAATACGCTCCAACAATATAGAATATATAATCAACACTAAAATTTAAGGCTCAATAAAAAAATACAAATTGGAATAAGAGGGGGCACTTCTAAAAGACTAAAGGAGAGAAATAAAAAGGCATTAATTTTAAACATCTAAAAAAAACTATTATTCTATTAGATAAAAATACTTTCCAAGTGTTTTGTTTCTTCACTTGGCATAATCCTGTCTCAGTTGGGCACCCAAAGTAGCTGGATTCTACGAGGAAACGATTCACTTTCGTGCAACTCTAAACTAAATATAACCTGTGACTGTGAAAGCTCTTCAGATGCAATATTCACTAAAATATCAAATTCACGTGTTACTGCATGAAATCAACGAGATGCTTTATGCTGCAAAAGAATCTTCACCTTCAAGCAGGAGTGACTTGTTCCTGATTGGTCCTAGTCAATTGCAATCACGTACCTCTAGCACTAGCAGAAGAGCAAACGGACAGATTCATTTCAGGTTTTTGCACAAGTTAATATGATGAAATAAAAGGGAAGTGCATTGGCTCTCAACATAGAAAGATCGTTATTGTTCAGGTTTATCACAGCCACGTCATAAACAGGAGACAGTGTGAGCAGCAGATTGGTAAGAGTAGGAAACAGAAAGTACATAATCTTTCGCCAAAGAGGTGCAGATTAAGCGTTTACTTTTGGTGCCCATCCAACAATCACATGCTCCTTTGTAGGCTTCGTCTTCAGGAAAGAGTCCCGATTGAAAAGCAGCTGCAGATGTCAAATCTTAATAAGAAGAAAAATAAAATTGAGGCAAATTGACTGTTGCTCCATAATGTCACATTTGTACAATCACATAAATAATTTAAGAATCTTCTTTAATAGCAAGAAAAATACTTAAATTTTCAAATGGATTCAGAGGAATGTGAAATTTCTGCAACTGTAGAAGGGTCATGTCCGAATCATGCCATTGTGCAGCCAAGTTTTCTTGATTTGGTATTAAAGACATCTACACATTAAACCAATATATTTCGTACTAACCCCAATATCATCTATCTAGAACCACGGGAGCTTAACTTACAATTAGATTAGCGGGGAGTAGGAAGCTGGACTGGACAATGATCAGGAGTCTACCGGTGGCACTACATAATAAGAAACTATTTCTTGGAAATTGATTCACAACAGGATCCCCGCTTCTTGAACAAGGTCATATCTGCCATCAATGTGCACAAGCTACTGTTTCAGTAGACAATACCATTTTCTAATGTGATTTTGCGAAATCCAGCGTGAGACTGGGCTAAACTTAATCGTAGATACTGTTTCTCGGATACTTGTGCTCCAAGTGAATAAAGAGAAAAGACAGAACTGATAAATCAGCATAGTGGATTCGGCAAAGGAACAGCAGAAATAAGAAAACTGATAAATCCATTATCGTGACCTCAACTTGTGGCGATGGCTCAATAGGAACAAGAAAGCAAAACACTAACAATCCATCATAGTAGCCTCAACATATTCTGGCTGGCATAGCTCAACTGAAACCACGAGAGGAATTCTGCAGGACAATACATCATTCTTATTGAATAGACGAAAACCAGTGTTGGGAGTTTTAGGCTACATACAGATGTGTCCTTTCTATCAAAGAAAAACAAAGGAAAGAAGAAGTGGTGACAACCAATGTTTTGAAAACCGGCCCAAATTGGCCAATTTTCTTAGTTTGTACCGGTCAAACCAAGGACCGAGTAGCGGAAGGCGAAATTGAGTAGAAGGAGGAGAGGAAAAAGAGGGAGAAGAAAGAGGAGAAGCAACCTAGCGAACGTTGACACTGCACGAGCGGTACCACCTCTTCTTCTTCCTTTTCTTTTTTCTTCTTCTTCTTTCTTCTTCCGCTGCTCCGCCTAGTTCTACCAATTTTCGGCCAATAGGTACATACCGATCCAAGCATAGACTAGTACACTTATCCGAACTGGCTTTTGAAACCTTGGTGACAACTATGCTAATCATTCTCAAGCTCTTGCCTTCCTCAGGGATTGAAGCAACTAAAGGAATTGATTATTTCCCCTATTGAAGTTAAAACTGATTGTCTAATGCTTGTAGAGGTGAATATATAACGTTGTTGCTAAACCATGATGCACCATAAATTTTTTGCATGACATTGTATAAATTAAACAATGTTTTATGACCTTTCAGCTGAGAAATGTATTAGAGAATGAGCAACTGGGTAGCTACTTTTGCTAGGGATTTCAAAGGTTGACTCAGATAATTGATTCCTTTTGATTACATTATATGATCCAATTTCAGTGCAATTTTTATAATAGTTTTAGGACATAATATATCTGGTTTATCTTTGGGAAAAACACCCTCCAATGAAAATTAAATGCTACTAGTCACTTTCCATGCCAACGAAGTTAAGAACTTAAGCGCCATTTAGAAATAAATCATGGACCCAAGAGAAAACATGGGAAGTTTTATTGCTACCCACGAATCAAACAGACTGAAAGATGCAATAATGATGAATGACCCACTATTTTCATCGTTGTTATACTTCCATTAAAGTGGCTAAACAATGCATACACCCTGATGCATCTAAATTGAACAACACAATGAACTACAGAAGGGATCCCAATACATTATTAATATAAGATACACTTAGAATTCAAAAGAAAAAAAAATGCCATATTGATTCCAAAATAATATTTGTCAAAAAGGTGATGATTTTACTAGATGCATTAGACTACAAACTATTCACAGCCTTATATAGGCTTAGACACCTAAGGGCTAAGTAGACCCTAAATTATCATAAGACTAAACACTAAATTCTAATACTCCCCCTCAAACTAGAACAAAGATATTTGTCATGCCTAATTTGGTACAGAGTATAGATATTTGTTTCCTTCAAGTAAGAAAATAGATGTAAGTCATGCTTAGCTTAGTACAAAGTACATAAAACTTGTTTCTAGCTAGGGGATTGGTAAACACATAGGCTGGTTAATCTTCAGAAAGGGTGTATGGAGTGCAGATCCTTTTATTCATCACAGCATTTCTAGTAAAATATCAATCAATCTCCTGTGTTTTGCTCTTTAATGAAATACAAAATTGCTTGCAATATGGATGGCAACTTGATTGTCAAATCACATAATCATGGGACTATCATTATCGATCCAATCACTATAAAATATTTGAAGCCACATCATGTCATATGCCTCTACACTGGGCCTTCTACTACAATTCATGATTCTCTATGTTGCTGAATTACCTCCAACATTAGTTCAAATCCTTAAGTAGATTATCTATCCTAGATATTGCATGAATTTAACTGTAGGTGAGACTATTCCCTAAAGTAGATTATCTATCCTAGATATTGCATGAATTTAACTGTAGGTGAGAATTCTAAATCTGTTTCCAATGATATTACTTAAGAGTATGCATATATTAACTACCAACTCCCATGGCATAGGCAACTTCAAGTCAAGTGATAGTCAAATAAATAAGCTTACTTACCGATCTTTGATACTTAACATGCTCGATGGCTAAAGAGGTATATATTGCAGACTTTGTAACTAGGTAAAATAGGAATTTCAAATAGTTTGCATCAAGGTTTGGAAAACCGGTTCAAACCGGTGTACTAAGCTAGTCTCGGACTGATATGCTATAGTAAAACCGACATTGTGTTATAGTGAAACTGACTTTACCAAGACAGTACTAGAGCAACTCTAGACCTATCTTAGACTAGTATAAACCGAAAATTTTGGCCAATTCAGACCGAAATTTCAAAACTTAGTTTGCATAAAGAAGACTAATTTATTTGAGGATCTCAAGAGTATATTTTCTTTAGGACAAAGATTGCCTATCAGCACTAAGTAATCTCAATTGTAAGAAAATGTAAACCAAGATTGTTAGGAAATTGCTATAATAAGTAATTTTTACTAGAGAATATTGTATCATTTCATGTAATAGAATATCATATTATTTCAAGTAACAAAATGTCATCTACATAAAGCACTACCATAATGGTCCTATTAGAGCTTTAAAGCCTGTTTCAGTGGGAGGGAAATGAAAGAATTATACATTTTCCCTTGTTTAGTGAAAAACAGAGAAGAAAGGAAAAAAAAAATGAGAGAAACCCGGGTTATTTTTCCCCTTAAATGGTTCCCTCCGATTTGGACAGAAACATCAAATCCCTCACTCCCGACACCCTCTCTCACACAAACTCTACTCTTCTCCCCTCTTGCTCGTCGCCGAAGCCATCCCGAGTTCTCCTCCATCGCCAACGCCCTCCCAGACCTCGCCTCTCTCCCCAACCCTCTCATTTTCTTCTCCCAACGCCCCTCCCTCTCAATGATCGTCGCTCGTTGCCGAAGCCCTCCCGCAGAAGTTCCCCTTCTCCTAGCGCTTCTCCCCTCCGAAAACATCTTTCGGTGGCACTTCTCCCCTCTGGCAGTGGTTCTCCCCCTCCCAGTGCTTCTCCCCTCATGCGGTGGTTCTCCCTCTCCCAGCATTCTCCCCTCTGGCGGTGCTTCTCTCCTCCAACAGCAGTTCTCCTCTCCCGGTGCTTCTTCCCTCCAGCAGATCCTCCTTCTCCATTTCCTATCAATAGGTAACAGCTCCCCTATTTGACCTAAAAATTGCATTAGCGAATCTATTTGTCACATAATCTATTTGTCACTCCTGCAAATCTATGCTTTTGTATTCACATATGCTTCTATATTCACATATAAATATGCTTATGTATTCACATATCTTCTTCCCGTACCTCTTCTTCACATATATTCACATATGCTTCTGTATTCACACTCCTGCAATTCTATTTACTTTGCTTGATTTAATTGAGACTTTATGAGACATGTTTACTAATGACCAATAATTCATAGACTATTACTAATGATCTCTTTCATTTGAGTTTAATATGAATGATTAATAGTATTGCTTTAATCATAGGTATTATCATGGCTCTAATGAGTAGGAAAGACATGCTGAAATTCAGCGTGAGAAATTTATACATAATATGTATAGCTGCATATTATGTTGTACGACAATGGATTTTAGAATCAACATACGTGGATAAACCATTAAGAGAGAGTAAGGAATACAGAGATAACATACGAAAATAAATTTTGAAAATTTAACTACTTCAGATAAAATTTGTCATAACATGATCATGAGAGTGTATGCTTTCAAGCATTTATGTGAGCTACTACAAGGCACTACTCGAATTCAAGAAACCAAAAATTGTTACATTTAGGAGTAAGTGCCAGCATTTTTGTATTTGGTAGCTCATAATGTCAAATATCGAGAAATTTTTTTTTTCTTTCATCGTGGTACTTGAACAATTTCATCGTGGTACTCGAACAATCAGCTGGCACTTTCACAAAGTGTTAAAAGCTGTTATTAGCTTGACTGAGCAATTTATCACGCAACCTGATTGTTCGGTTGTTCCATCAGAGATATACAATAGTAGCAGACTTTATCCTTATTTTAAGGTATGTCATCTCATAAGGTTCGTATCCCATAATAACTTTTCTCAATACTAAATTAACTATATAAAACTGCAGGACTATTTATGTGCAATTGATGGTACACATATCCGAGTAAAAGTACCTTCTAGCCATGCACCTAAATATAGGGAAAAAAAAAAGATTGGCCAATTACAAATGTTATGGCAGCCTGTTCGTTTGATATGAAATTTACTTATGTCCTACCTGGGTGGGAAGGGACAGCATCGGACTCACGAATAATAAAAGATACTATCAATAGAGCTGACAATCTAAAAATTCACCAAAGGTAAACTTACTTGTATACTTACTTTGAAAAGGTCCTTAGTTATGACATCAATTCTAATGTTATATATTATCCTAAGCAAATACTATTTAGGTGATGCTGGATTTGGGATCAAAAGTTGGCTCATGACACCTTATAGAGGAATCCGGTATCACTTGAAAGAGTATTCGAAGCATGCTCCTAGAAATGCTAAGGAGCTTTATAATCATCGACATGCAGGTGCTCGCAATGTTATTGAAAGATGTTTCAGAGTATTAAAAAAGAAGTTTCCAATCATAGCAAGTGGTACGAAACCTCATTTTCCTATACGCACACATGTTCTGATTATTTTAGCATGTTGTATTTTGCATTACTACTTAATGGGTGTTGATCCCAATGCTAACATAATTGCTCAAGTTGACGAGGAATTAGCAAACACAATCTCCAATGATGTCTTTGTTGTAGAGAGGCAAGATGAAGATGCAAAGAAGGGGGTTCTTATTACAAATGTCATAGCTGAAGCAATGTGGAGTGATTATGAATTATAAAGAAGTGTGGAATGTTGTTATAACTTATTTTGTTAGACTTGCTATGTATTAGAAATGTTATGAATTTTAATTTGTAATGCAATGTGGAATGATGTTAGACTTTCATTATTATGATGATGTTGTTATTATTTCTATCTTAAAAAAGTTATTTCAGCTGAAGGATAAAAAAGAGACAATGTTAAATAGACGGAAGACATAGATAATATGTTTGTAAATTCAATGTTAGAGGAAAGGATTTAGGGTTGACGGTACATTTACCTCAATCGCATATAAAAATATGCTAATTGACTATGTTGAAAGATTTGTTATAGCATTGACAAAAGAATATCTGAAAAATAGAATTAAAATCTTGAAAAGAAATTTCAACACATGTCATGAGTTATTTAAAAACAAGAGTGGAATCGCATGGAGTTCTACATTAAAGATGTTTGAAGCTAACAACACTGTATGGGATGAGCTTATTGCGGTATGTTTATAAGTAATTACATTTTTGTAATTAATTTATATGTTGTGCGTGTACTTATCCAAATTATTATTTTATAGGCTAACCTTTCTATGAAGAAATGGAGGAGTACTCCTATTCATAACTATGATAAGCTTAAAGAATTATTTTCAAAGGATCGAGCGAAATATATTCGGAACAGGCAAAGAATTTATTAATATCTGGAACAAAGAAAGTGAAGAACAAGCCTATATCTCACTCACTGACGAGACTCCTTATAGTATAACTGCTGATGAGGAGCGAGAAAATAAAGATATTGATGCAACAACCCCAACTTCTATGCCACAAGTTAATTTGGGTAGTAATACTTCCCATATAGGGCTGGTAAGAGAAAATTAGAACAAGACAAAAAGGAGAAGTTTGATTCATTGATCATTGAAAAGAGTACTGAAGCTATATTAAAACAAGGTAATCCTGAGCTCGATGAAAAGGTATATACCAAAAAGGAACTTTTTGAATAGCTAAATAGAATTGGTATTCCACAAGACAATATCATTCGTAGATTTATTACACTTGCAAAGAACAAACAAAACACACAAATTTTCTTCACAGTTCTAGAGGAGATGCGACTGGATGTAGTGAATGAATTCATGAATGCATAATATGTTTAGACTTTAGACCTTGTGGTATGTGGATTTTGTTAGTGTTTGGTTTGTATTAGATTTGGTATGTGGATGTTGTTTGACTTTAGTTGTGTTTGAACTGTTTTCTGAAATTTGGTACATTAAATTTTGATTATCTATGTTATGTATTAACTATCTATGTTAAACTTTGGTTTATATGTGGATGTTGTTTTATATTTGTGATGCAATATTATATTTTGCTCATGTACATAGGTTTCAAAACATTGATACTACAACGTTAATGTTGTTGAAATTTTTAACAATTTTATAAGATAACTATTTTTATAATAAATTGTCACTGTATTTGTACCAAATATATTCCTATTTTATAGTCAATTTTTGTTTTTTATATATAAATTTTAAAAAATAATAATAATATTTTCTGTTTTCTTTCCTTTCAGCGATTCCAATGAAACAAGGGAGAGAAAAATAAAATTTGTTTTTCTTTCTTCTTATTTTCCTTTCTATCTTGTTTTCTTTTCTTTTTTGTTTTCTATCCTTCCACTCAAGGCTATTAGTGTAAAAAATAGAATGACCAGCTTTTGCAAAGCTAAAGACTAATGCTAACATCTTAAAGAAAACTTTGAAGCCTTCAAACTTTGTTTTAACCCATGTATTGACTTTTTATGATTGCTAACCTAACTCCTAGGTTTTAAAAACCACAACACATAATGACCAGCTTTTTCTTTGTTTTAGGCCTTATAGTGTGCTAATTGCACCCGAGCACCCTGATTAATGTCATGCAAATTTTTCTTTATTTTAGGCTTCATGGGTGTGTTAATTGCACTCAATCACCCAGGTTAATTTTATGTAAATCTTTCTTTGTTTAGGCCTATGGGTATACTAACTGTACCCCGGTTAATTTTATGCAAATCTTTTTTTGTTTTAGGTCTTATGAGTGTGATAATTGCACTCGAGCACTCCGGTTATCTTTTTTAAATTAATGTGTTGATATTACCTTATTGCTCTAGTTAGTTTACGAGAGAGGAGACTCCCTTTAAGATAGAATTATTAGAAGACAGTCCATGGGTATGTTAGCAAATATGTCGAATCGGAAATAACTGTGTAGTTTGTTTTCAATGTGCAATAAAGTCAAATTATTGAAAAAGAAGAGAGAAGATAAGAAGAGTCTCAACCTAAAAAATGAAAGGGAAAGAAAAGGGAATAATAGTTCACAAAAGTCTTATCCAAATTCATTGCAAAAACATTAAGACTTAAGTTTTTTTTTTAGAAACTAGAATATTGAGTAGCAAGACATTCATCTTGAATCTTATGTAAGTGATTTTTGTAAACTTTGAGAGATGTAGTTTCTTTCTTTTGCTAGGAAATTTTTTCTTGATCCTTGTAATATATACTTGGCTAGACATTGTAGTTGGCCATGTTGTCATCTTTGTGCAGTAAATTTGATGAAAATGATCTTGGATGTTGAGACATTAAAACAAGTCTTAGAGTATACTCATTCTCAAATTGTGTTAGAGAAAGTAACTCACTACTAGAAATGAAAATTTTGATGGATGGTTTTCCCTTTGCTTGGCCAAAGGGGACAACCGGCATTGATTTGGCCTTGCTCTATAAAATCTCTTGACAGCATGGTGAGGTAGCACCAAGAGTGAGTTAGCAAGAAGTTTTTGCCTTCCTTGATGATAGGGCGAGTAGTGATATACCATGAGATAGAATCATGAATTAGCACCAAGTCAAATTTTGATAGTATTCAAAGCAAACAAACATGATATGCTATTGAATATAGTCAGAGCCAAAATGCCCCCTTTTTAAAATATTTTGAGATTTGCATAGTCTATCAGCTCCTTTCTTTGTTGAAGAGGTAAGTCAACCATCTGATTAGACCCAATGTTTTTTATAATATGTTTAAAATCAGTGATCTTGTTCAGCTATGGAATTTTCAAATTTGGACAAATTGACATGTAAATAAACTTGAAGTCTTTGATCCTACAACCGTTTAATTAGGATCTCATGCAAAGAGCTTACAATTTTTGGCTTATTGATAGTCATCAATGGACTTGAGTCTTTGATTCTACTACCACTTGACTATGATCAATTTTTTCACTCGCATAAGGAGTTTATTGGCAAATTGACAGCCTACGATGTCTTTTGATCCTCCTGTCGTTTGCTCAGGATCAATTTTCGCTCATAAGCTTTATAATTTTCTTGATGTCTTTATCGTCAGCCGTTTGCGATAGGCTATGTAATGAATTTCTTTCAGATGGGTCATTACTCTCGCTCTCTTAGCGATTTGCCCATTATTGCAAAGTGATGTACCCTGTAGGGTATTTTGGTGGAGTAACTTACAAGGATGATTAAATTCTTGGTGGAGTAACTTGCAAGGATGATTAAAATCAAATACAACAAAAAAATTAGGACATTGTGAAAGTGAGAAGAAAAGAAATGCTTAAAGACTCAAACATACAATCGGTCGTAATCAATGCATTATTAAGAATTATATGGGCTGAGAAATTATGTAGGAAGAGAATCACAATCTTGGATAATACCTGCATATAAGCATGAACATATGAAAGATTCTCTGGGATCTTCCATCCTTTGAAATACTCAAGGGTAGTCTCTAGATGGAACAACTTAGGTGCCAAGCTCAAGTCAACGGCAGAAATGTTCTCACCATTGACATAGGGACCCTGCCAACATAATCCACAAAACAATGAGTCAAACCATATTAAGTGCAATTTGCATGCGACTTTTTATCATAGAAGCATAACTACTTGATTGGAACAGCTTCAACTTTAAAAAATTCAAAAGAAAATAATGCACTTGGATGTAATCAGTTATTTGATGTCTTCAAACTTACATGATTTTTCAGATGCTCATCCAATGCATGTAGCTCATCAAGCAAAGCTTGCTCAGATCCATCAGTGGCATCTTTGCTCTTCAAGAACTTCACAAAAGAAGGAAATATTCTTGATCCCCTACATGAAAGATGGCCAGCAAAAATTAGCTTAAGTGGATATAGTATTTCTGTTGAAACAACAATATTTATAATCCGAAACAAAAAGGAACAAAAAACATCTTGAAAACTGTGCGAGTGATAGAAGATTAACCAGATTAAGGAATTTCATGAAAAAAACACTAGAAAGCTAGAAATGGATGAAATAATTTGATGAAACAGAGGGGAAAAGGTTGGATTCAAGGATACTAAAATATGTATGAAACTGAATAAATCAACCAAGATAAGATTAAAAAGTATTTGCAGTGCATCATACTTGCTAAGTAGTAGTTGATCAGACAACAAAATTCCTCAACAAATAAAATATTAAGGAATATCGACTTAACAAAAAGGAATCACCATGATCGTATGACTATTACGATGGTGTGGAAGAATAATGAAGCGGAAATGGATACCGTAAGTTGATAGTGTTGTTAAATAACTACAATAGTAGCACTATAATATTTTTTTTATAGTGGTATCTAAGTAATCTGTGATGAAACATTATAATGCCACTATAGTGGATGGCACTATTATTATTATATTTTGAAATTTGAGTAATTAAACATACGACTTGAGTTGAGTTAGTAATAAGTTATCTTTTTTTATTACAACATATTTTAATTTTATGCAGGTTAATTTTTTTAGGTATATAACATGTATTTCAAACATTATGCTTAATTTCTTATCTATATGATATATATTTCAACTGCTATGTATCTTCCACTATTTTTCTATAACACTATTTGTAGTATCATATTGCAATTTTTTAATTTTTTGCTTTTTTTTTTGCAATCAGTTCTTGATAAGATAGCATGAGGCCCTCCTTATGGAGTACTAATGTAAAATATTTTAATGTTCAAATATAAGCTCTTGTATTCAAATCGTGATCCACATAAAGCAAAGGAAAACCTAGTGTTTCAAAGCATAACCGTTTAAGCAAGTCTAAATTTGTCATCTGGTGCAATATTTGCCCTTCCAGATGCATTTCCTAAACGAACCACCATAGATACCAAATGGAAGAACTACTAGAGCTCCTTTAACATAACCTTCGGGCTGGAAGTTGGCCTCTTGAACGACATATCTGATTAAAAAAAAATCATACTCAACTGCTGAAAGAATATGGAAGTATAGCATTCCGAATCAACTTTAGGAGAATCAACTCCAAATACATTAAAGCTCTGGAAGAAAAAAACTCGTCTAGAAATTAGTAAAATCAAGAATGATGTTTTAAGCTTACACTGATGAGTACTCTGGTGGAGTGACAAGCGAAGGATCGGGATATTTCTCCTCCAAAATTTGGGTGATGACATCAGAGTCGGCTACCCACTGGCCATCGTCCAACTTCAACACAGGCACCTTACCCTCGGGGCTAATTTCCAAGAACCTAAGGCAACAAGTTGACAATATAAACCAATTAACTTCAACACAAAAATGAAGAGAAACGAAAACCCATTCATTAGAGAAGTATATGAAGAATTTACCAATCCGGCTTGTTGCTGAGGTCGACCAACTTCTTCTCGTAGGGAATATTCTTCTCCTCCAGCGTGAGAAGAACTCTCTGGCTAAAAGGACCTATTTATTTCATCAGACACAAACACGCGAGGGATCAACCTAGAGCTAGGGACACGAGATCCTGAGAGAGAGAGAGAGAGAGAGAGAGAGAGAGAGAGAGTTTACAATCGCCGAGGATGTCGGGGTTGCCTACGGCAGCCTTTACACACACCCCGGTAGACTTATCGGCGGTGACGGCGGCCATTGGCGTTTGCAATAGCGATCGTCGGTGGTGCGGAGAGCTGAAAAGACCGGCGCAAAGAGCCTGGACAGTTAACGGACACGCCGCGTTTCTAGAGACTTCGATCGCCATTTAATAAAGGAGTTTCATGTGTGGTATTCCGCAGGAACTTTTGGAGGGGGCTATTAGCGCCGAGTGTCACGCCCCGGTCGGATCGGCCTGGAAACAGCTCTTAAACGCTATCTCAAGGCAATCCGGCAGAACACCGGAACGTAACTCGCCCTAGGGTTTCCGACCTTCAATTAGAAACCCTAATCTCCCCGAAGAATTTTTTTATCCCCAAATTACAGTTCGCACGGAAAACCCTAACCCTAATTTAGAGAAATCCAAACGAAACCCTAAATTCCAAAATACCTCTCTCGTCAAACTTGATTTTGACCGTCGTTCCGAAATCCCGTCTGTGATGACGTCACGCCAACGTCACCTCGATTGGAAATCGAAAATTCGATTTCGCTTGCGTCAGCCGCCACTCGCTGACGTCACCCGTGCAAATTCGCCGAAATCGCCGAACGCCGATTTCGCGTCGTTGACCGCTCGACGCGTTGACTCCGCCTCGTTTCGAACGCCCGACGCGTTCGAAACCGCTGCTCGCCTTCGTCTTCACGAACTCGCGACGCTGCTTTCGTCCGCTCGAACGCCGCATACCGACGCCGGAGAAGATTGCGTCGACAGAGGGAAAAGCCGCCTGCTGTCGTAGCCAAAACCACGCCGCCGGTCGTCGTCAGAAACTGGATTCAAAGGAAGGAAGGATGGAGAGAAGATCCGAAGCTTTTATTCCCAGAAAACTTCTACAAATTCCTCTCTACGCCGGCGACCCCCGTCGCCGGTGCCCTCTGTCCCTCCCTCGCCGGAAGCCCCCTGGTTCCGGTTACAATCGCTCGATGTTTTCCCAAGCTTCACTCAACCTCACGCTCGGCTGGTGTGTAGGCGAAGGTGTCGGTGCCCTCGCGTCGCCGTGCCGCTTCCCTTTTAACGCCTCCAGCTGCCGCCGTCGTACCTATTTTGGGCGTCGTCCGCGTCCGTCGCCGAAGACCTCGTCGCCGCCCCTCCATATGCGCCATCGACTGCGTCTCGCGGAGATGACGCGCGAGCGTCGTCCGCGCGGCTCGAAGAGGAAGACGAGCTGTGGTGCTCGTTTTCTGGGTCAACATACCCAGTTGACCGGGCTCCACTTCGCTTTCCTTTGTTTGGGCTGAGAATTGGGCTTGGGCCGAACCGGTTAAACCGGGGCCTAACAATTCTCCCCCGCCCAATTTGGATATCGCCCTCGATGTCTCTAACGGGCGGATCCTGTAGAACCATCGCTCCGATCCTCATCGCCCCGATCCGACACTGCTGCGCTTCCATGGCAGCGTGTGGAACTACCTGCAGTGATCCAATCCGCGGTTGCTCGATTTCTTCAACCTGTTCGGCTAGATCCTGTGCTGCTATCGTCATGAGCTTTTGCTTGCTGGGACAATCTTTTACCCAGTGAGGACCGCCGCACCAAAAGCAACCCTGTGGCTTTTGCTCCCGTCGTCCCGGAGAACCCTTGTTCTGCCGGTAGAATGGTCTACCTCTCTCTGGAACTCTGGCTCCCGGCGGTGTGCGTGGGGAGCCGCGCTTTGGTGGTGTCTTGGATTTCTTTGGTAGTGCTGGTTTGAAGTTTCTGTTATCCACCAAAGATTCAGCCACTGCCGCCGCCGCCTTCCAGTCAACCGGCTCTCGTCGTCGGACCTCCGTTTCTGCCCATGGCTGAAGGCCCCGGAGGAAGAAGTATCGCCTATCGTCCTCCGCCATCCCCGGAAGCTCCAGCATCAAAGTAGAGAAAGCCCTGACGTACTCCTGGATCGAGCCTGCATGTCTTAGCCGATCCAGTTTGCCACGCGCCTGGTCCGCCGAGTTTCCGGGAAGAAACTGCCGCCGTAGTTCCTCACGGAAAGTCTCCCAAGTCCAGCTAGTAGTCCCAGAGGTAGAGCCAACTTTGGTTCGCCACCAAAGCTTTGCGTCGCCTGTAAGATAGGCGATGCACACCTGTACCCGATCTCCTGCAGAAATATGGTTAGCTGAAAACAGTTGTTCCATATCCCAGATAAAGTTTTCGACCTCTCTGGACGATCGAGCCCCCCCGAACGTCGCTGGGTCTGGCACGCGTATCCTCGGTTTGGGAGCCTCTTGCTCCACCGGTGCCGATGATACTTGCGCTAGGGCTAGGCGCAGTACCTTTACTTCTGCGTACATGTCCTCCTTCATGCGAGCCATCTCCCCTGGTAGATGGATCAGACCCTCCATGGTCTGTTGCATGACCTCGATCTGCAACCTCTGCTGCTCGATCTGCAACCTCTGTTGCTCGATCAGCAATTCTTGATCCTCCACAGTCTTCTGAAGACTTTCCACCTGTGGAATCATCCCATTATCTCCACCACTGGCCATACCGAGTATCTGCTCGATGTGGGCAATGCGATCACCCTGGTTCACCATCTCCTCAGGATCAGCCGTCTCCTTGGCTTTTCCTTTATCCTGCCTAGGTCGGACGTCCTCTGACGCTCCTCTAGCAGTATGGGTGATTTTCTGGAATTTCAGGCCTTTCTTCACCTTCGAAGGTGAAGTTGAACGTGCCGTGTTTGCTAGAGCACGTTAGCCTGCTCTGATACCTGCTGTCACGCCCCGGTCGGATCGGCCTAGAAACAGCTCTTAAACGCTATCTCAGGGCAATCCGGCGGAACACCGGAACGTAACTCGCCCTAGGGTTTCCGACCTTCAATTAGAAACCCTAATCTCCCCGAAGAATTTTTTTATCCCCAAATTACAGTTCGCACGGAAAACCCTAACCCTAATTTAGAGAAATCCAAACGAAACCCTAAATTCCAAAATACCTCTCTCGTCAAACTTGATTTTGACCGTCGTTCCGAAATCCCGTCTGTGATGACGTCACGCCAACGTCACCTCGATTGGAAATCGAAAATTCGATTTCGCTTGCGTCAGCCGCCACTCGCTGACGTCACCCGTGCAAATTCGCCGAAATCGCCGAACGCTGATTTAGCGTCGTTGACCGCTCGACGCGTTAACTCCGCCTCGTTTCGAACGCCCGACGCGTTCGAAACCGCTGCTCGCCTTCGTCTTCACGAACTCGCGACGCTGCTTTCGTCCGCTCGAATGCCGCGTACCGACGCCGGAGAAGATTGTGTCGACAGAGGGAAAAGCCGCCTGCTGTCGTAGCCAAAACCACGCCGCCGGTCGTCGTCAGAAACTAGATGCAAAGGAAGGAAGGATGGAGAGAAGATCCGAAGCTTTTATTCCCAGAAAACTTCTACAAATTCCTCTCTACGCCGGCGACCCCCGTCGCCGATGCCCTCTGTCCCTCCCTCGCCGGAAGCCCCCTGGTTCCGGTTACAATCGCTCGATGTTTTCCCAAGCTTCACTCAACCTCACGCTCGGCTGGTGTGTAGGCGAAGGTGTCGGTGCCCTCGCGTCGCCGTGCCGCTTCCCTTTTAACGCCTCCAGCTGCCACCGTCGTACCTATTTTGGGCGTCGTCCGCGTCCGTCGCCGAAGACCTCGTCGCCGCCCCTCCATATGCGCCATCGATCGCGTCTCGCGGAGATGACGCGCGAGCGTCGTCCGCGCGGCTCGAAGAGGAAGACGAGCTGTGGTGCTCGTTTTCTGGGTCAACATACCCAGTTGACCGGGCTCCACTTCGCTTTCCTTTGTTTGGGCTGAGAATTGGGCTTGGGCCGAACCGGTTAAACCGGGGCCTAACACCGAGCATAAATCGATAATTATCGATTTTTATCGATAAAGGTAAAATTGATTCGGTAAATTTGATAACGGTAATGATAACGATAAAAAAAATTTAGATATTCGGTAATCGGTAATCGGTACGGTAAATAATTTTCGATTCGATAAATTTACCGATTTACCGAATATATAGAGTTTTATTTTTTTAAAATTATTTTTAAGCTGGGGAATCGAGGGCCGTTGATTTCCTCGGCTCTTAATTTCCTCTCGTCTGATAATGTTGCCCTAGTCTTGACTCTTGAGTCTCTTAACGACTCGACAGTCTAACTCTCGCAACTCGCATTCGCAACTTTGCAAGCGCAGCTGCCCTTCGGTCCCATCCGCGTTTCTTCCGGCTTCCACCCCTTTGTGAATCGTGACTTCATCGACTCGTGCAGACGCCGTGGTGCTCCGTGCTCATCTCGTCGAGGCTTCATTCCGTCCGCCGTCCAGGTCCAGCCATCCGTCATCGCGTTGATTTCCTGTTTTCCATGGCTCCCCGCTTCAAAGAGGCGAAGACCTAAGCGGCTAAGCCTAAGCCAAGGTGCTTTAACTGCTCTCCTTTCCCATTTTTCTCCACTCTTGGTCTTTGGCTCTCGACATTTCCACGGCCGATACGAGGCAGAGGTGGAGACGGGTACAGCCGTGGTGGCGGTTGCCTTTTCTTTGTTCTCTTTACAGCCGTGGAGGGCCTGGTGGCAGTCACCTATTTTATTTTTGTCTTTGCTGTATTGAATTGCAACAAGCCAACTAGTGAACCAGAACTACAGAACTAGGGCTGAAGTGCTGAACCATTCCTTCATTTATTTCTTCATGCTATACATTTTAGTTCATGTTTCCGACTGCAATGCTATAAATTTTAGTGGAATGCTATACATTTCTATGGCTTTTGATGCGTAGGTGGCTATCAATGCTATAAATTTTAGTTTATGCTTGTGTACTTGTCAATACTATAAATTTTAGTGGAATGGTTGAGTAGAACTATATCTATGGCTTTTGATGCGTAGGTGGCTATCAATGTTGCTGTTTCCTTCTTCATTAGTACCTTCATCTCTAGTTCTCTACAGACTCTACTAGCAATCTAGCATGATTGTTAACACTTGTGGTCAATAAATGATTCTTTAGGTTAATCTCAATTTGAAAGTCCAAGTAGGAAATCCAATTGTATTAATCTCTCATTTATGCTTGTTCTCACGCTAATTTTTCTTGTGTATGTTTATTTTGATTCAATTTTCTCGCAGCTTGAAGCTCTTCCTGAATTCAATCCATATTACTTATTAGGGTTTTCTCACGGCTCCTTCATCTTTTTCATCTAATGTAAATTTTTTATTTCTATTTAGTTGTTTCATGTTTCCATAATTATATGAATATTTATATATTGTATATGTAATTTAGATGCCAGAAGAAGTAAAAGAAGATATACAAATGTCTCAAGGAACTCAAGCTCCTACTCCTACCCAAACTACAGCAGTTGTTTCAAAAGGAAAATCACAAAGAAAATCAAGTGCAAGGTCAGAGGTATGAGATCATTTTACAAGGCTTGTTACTGAGCAAGGTAGTATTGTGGGTAAATGCAAATACTGTAATAGAGAAATTCAAGCGGATCCTAAAACAAATGGCACATCTGGGTTAAGATACCATATGAAAATATGTAAGAAACACCCGTATAGTCAACAAGTAGAACTTAATTTCAAGGCAGAGACTGAAAATGATAAATCATGCGGTAGTGGTATTTGGAAATTTGATCAAGAAGCAACAAGGAGTGCATTAGCTCGAATGATTATTCTAGATGAGCTGTCATTTAGATTTATTCATAGTGAAGGCTTTAACTTTAAATATTTTGTATCAGTTGCATGCCCTAGATTTAAAATTCCATCATGATGGACACTTTTACGTGATTGTTTGCAATTATTTATGGATGAGAAGTTCAAACTTCAAAAGCATTTTGAAAAATCATCTCAAAGAGTTTCTTTAACAACAGATACATGGACATCCTTACAAAGAGTTAATTATATGTGTCTCACAGCCCATTATATTGATGAGGAGTGGAAACTACAAAAAAAAAATATTAAACTTTTGCCCTATTGATGATCACAGTGGACGGGGTTTAGGAATGACTATTGAAATGTGTCTTCTTGACTGGGGTATTAACAAGGTCTTTTGTATAACAGTTGATAATGCTTCTAGTAATAATGTTGCCATTAATTATGTGAAAGAGAAAAGTATCAATTGGGGTTCTTCCATTGCAAATGGAAAATATATTCACATGAGGTGCATTGCACATAAAGTTAACCTTATTGTCAATGATGGTTTAAAGGAGATAGGCACATCAGTTTTTAAAATTAGACAAGCTGTTCGTTATATCAGGCAGTCTCCATCTCGGTTAAATAAATTCAAAGAGTGTGTTGAAATTGAAAAAAATACAATCTAAGAGTTTATTGTGCCTAGATGTTAGCACTAGATGGAATTCCACTTATCTTATGCTTGATGCAGCTCAGAAATTTCAAAGAGCATTTGAAAGATACAAAATGGTTGACTCTAATTTTTGCTATGATCTAATGATGGATGATGGGACAGATGGATCTCCTAGTGTCAAAGATTGGGATGATGCTAGGAGGGCAATTAAATTTTTGAAGAATTTTTATGACCTCACAGTTAAAGTTTCTGGCAATTCATATGTGACTTCAAATATTTTTTTTGATGAAATTACTATGCTTGAAAAATTGTTGACAAAGTTACAAAGAAGTGAAGATTTTGATTTACAAATGATGGCTCATGCAATGCGATAGAAATTTGATAAGTACTGGGGCGATACATCAAAGACAAATAAATTAATTTATATTGCTGCTATACTTGATCCTCGCCTTAGATTTACATATGTTGAATCTTCACTTTGCAATCTCTATAAGCATGACAAGGGTGTAGTTGTTGCTAATGAAGTTAAAGCGGTATTGTATGAAATGTTTAAAGAATATAAGAAGTTGTATGGTTCCCAAAAAGAATTGCAAACAAGGGAAAACGCTCAAGTTGAAGCTCATGCACATGAAGCCAATGACTCTGATGATGAATATTTTCGTGAAGCTGAAATGAGAAGGAGAAAAGAAATGTTGAAAAGGCTTAAGTCAGAATTTGGAGGTGGGGATGTTAAAACAGAATTAGACAAGTACCTGGCTGAAGAAGGTGATGATGATTTTGACATATTATTATGGTGGAAGGTAAGCAGGCCACGATTTCCTGTGCTTTCACAAATGGCAAGAGATGTACTTGCTGTGCCTATTTCTACTGTTGCTTCAGAATCGGCATTTAGTACTGGGGGCCGAGTTTTGGATCCATTTAGGAGTTCTTTATCTCCAAAATTAGTAGAAGCCCTCGTGTGTGCCCAAGATTGGTTAAGAAAATTATCATTGCCAATTAATATTGAAGAAACCATTGAAGAGGTTGAGAAACTTGAAAGAGGTAAAATGTAATTTTTTTATTAATTGTGAATTTTTTTCATCTTTTGACAAACTCATATATATTATGACTAATAGATTCTGACAAATTTTTTTAATGAGTTAAATATTATAGAATATTCAACAATGGCAAAGTGAGAGTTGGTGACTTGGCCTTCATTTTCTATGTTTGACTGTTGGTGAATCTTCCCATCTCAGGTAATTGTTTAAGTTCTTAATTCTTATCATTGATTTGATATTGGCAAACCATATGTAATATACTAATATGTTTCACCTTGTTCTTCCTCTACTGGACTACAGTGGACTACTGGACTAGTGAACTGAAGCTTATGTCTGGAGCTAGAGCTTATCATATTCTGCATTGTTGGAACCTGGAACTTGAAAATTTGGATATTTGTGTATTGGACTGGGTCACTGGAATGTTGTAAACTTGTAATGTTCTAAACTTGGATGTTTGTGCATTTGAAGTTCTGAACTATTATATTTTGGCTCCAATATATCAATGGTGTTTTGATTTGGATTTGTGTATGTGCAACTGTCGTCATTTTGGTTGCAATATATCGATGCTTCTAGCCTTCTATGCTGTATTCTGCAATTTCTGTTCTGAATTGTGTTTGCGTTATGTGCAGCAGTCACGCGATCACTTAGTCACTTACAAATCTGTACTAGATGTAATATGCAGGCGAATAGGCGATAGTGGCACAAGTTTCAGGCTACTAGCCTACTATGCTAATGTACAGATATAGCTTGCACTTAGTCACTTGACTCACTTACCATTTACCAAGTTGGACATGTATATATAATTCTTCAAATTTATGTTTTTGGTATTAATTATTGTGAAACGAAATTAATTTTATTCATTAATTTTCCTTAAGCAAAATTTATAAGCATACTTGATGTGCCCAACTGCCCATTAAGACAAAAGTGATTACTACAAATGTGCTACTAGAAGTCTGGAAAGCAATTGATGACACACATTAACAAAAATTACATCTAAGCTAAAATTATAATGGTAATGTCTGATTGTGCTTTTACAACATTTCTAATATCAAATATACATTGTAAATTGTAACTTATAAAAGTTAAGTCAAGATAATCATTGATTTCCCATAAACATGATATCTTGAGATCGATCATTTAACTCCAGTCTCCAATTGATGTTATGGAAATTCATTAATTTTATTCATCTCCGTTTCACTTTCACTCTTTCAGGAATCTTGATGTGCCGCCCTCCCCTCTTTATCTGCTGCCATTAGCTGATTTGCCTTATCCAAAACACAAGCAGGGCTGCATTCTGCGGGAGGAGATGGTGGCATGGTGCTCCCCAGCCTCCCCTGGTTGGGATAGACATAAACTTCATTAATTATTTGGATAGACAACCTTTAATAAATTCAAGTGTTAACTTAATTTGGCACAGTTATCTTAATATCAGATCACAAGAGAATCAACATTATATAATGAATCATTGAATATTTTTCAAGAAATTGAAAGTTTTACATAATGTTTCACAATAGGTAAAATCGGTAAAATTACCAAATTTACCTTTCGGTAAATCGGTGAAATCGGTATTTTACCGCTCGGTAAAAACGTAATCGGTAACGGTAATAATAAAGAAAAAAAAAATTTCAATAAAGTTGATAATTCGATAAATCGATAATCACTGAATGCTCAGCCCTAGGGCTACTGACCAGAGTAGTTCTCGCTGAGAGGAACGGCGGTGAAATCACCCTAAAATCATTTTCTGCAAATTTCTCGCTGCTACTGTGTATTGTCATTTTCATAGCGTACCTTTTGAAAACGGGAATCTTCTTTAAGACCTTTTTTTTTTTTTGCTCGTAGATATTGCTCTTAACAAACAACGAACTTTTGAAAGAATAGCATGCAAAAAAACAATTTATTAAAGAAATGAAGTTGCGGTCCAGTTCACATCAAATACGTAGAACGATCACATCTCAACGGAAAACATAATTAAATAATTGGCATTTTGCTTTATGCAAGCTCTCAATCTTCAAAATGATAGATGGTCCGAATATACAGATCTTTACAATTACAGTTAATACAACAAACTGAACTATGATTTACCACCAAACTCGTTCGTAGTTGCGCTATTGGATCAACGCGAAGCAGTTTGTAAAGGTCAGCTGCTATTATTGATGTAAGGTGGGAATCATGCATCCGGTCCCCAGTGTCAAGGTACGGATGTATCACTCGGCCCCCAGTAACAAGAGTCTTTCACACTAAATGTTATTTTTTTTTTTAAAAAAAAGAATTTAAAAAACATAGGCGAGAAAGAAAACAGATTTTACAGAGTCCAATTATGCTAGAACGATAAAATTAATTTTGCAAAGACTTTTTGAAGTTGTGCTAGTGGCTGGAGGAAAAGCAGTTAGATAAAAAAGCTGATATTATTATTCACTATGAGCACCAAGCAGCTGGTCCCTAACGCAAGAAGGTCCAAGGAGCGAATGCGCCAATCCTCCGTTGTCCATGACATCTCATTTTTACAATTGACTAGGGCCTACCTGCAAAATAAGAGCGACATTCACTAAACACAAGAATAGGACACTTACACCTTAAGCATGACTGGCATGTCCAACATGAAAGACTACGCTATCATAGTGCAAACGAAAATAACATTTGTCCAAAAATCAGCACTGTTTTCTTTTGAAAACATGGGCATCTGGTGTTTCTGTTGGGGTTGAAATAACATAACCTTTCCCAACCCGAACTTACTTCCAACTTAAACTTAATTAGGATTGCTAAGACTGTAAAGAGAAAATGAAAAGAAAAGAAAATAGAAACAAAATTTTATTTAAAATAATATAATTAAAAATTAAGATGAATATTAAGGCAACAAGTATTTGTCAACCTTTCTTTCTTTTTTATAAATTTCTTTCCTTCCTATCCTTCATTTCCTCTTCGTCTTTCCTATTTCCCCTTTTAAAAAATAGCTCAATATTGTGTATCCTATAGGATCTGTTTCCTTGGAAGTAAAACTAGAGGAAAAGGAAAGAAAAATAAGTTTTCCTTTGGCGGAAGGAAAAATTTGAGTGGAAAAGTGGATAGAAAATTTTGTAACTTTTCCTCCGAAACTTTTCCGCCCGAATCGAATGGAAAAGTTAAAGAAAACACAACGCCACTTCGTCCGACCTTCGAAATTAATTTTCCTTCTTCTTTTCCTTCCTTCCAAGAAAATAGGATATGAATTTTTTTCTTTACCTGAAGTTTTCTTTCCTTGCAGTTTTTCATTTCTTACAGTTTTCCTTCCCTCCAAGGAAACAGAGGGTTAGAGAAAAACTATAACTTAAGGAAAGAAAATCGAGTTCTCTCTTATTTCCTTAGAGGGAGAGAAAAGGAAGAAAGAAAAAGTCCCATCTCTTTCTTCATCTCGGTATACCAGCAACCCTACCCGACTTGTAACCGCCCTGAGCACCAAATAACAAGCTTCTTCGACAGGTGCCATGTGACCACATTTCCAATAACCAAATCCATAAACATGGGTGCTTTAAATTTTAGATCATGACAATTACTGATTTACTGATTTTTTTTAATTGAGTTAACTATGTTTATAAACCACTCTTCACATGAGTTTGAGTCAATTGTTTTCCTCAGCGACCATCAATGTGAATCTGATGACAATGATCATCTCAGCCTATAGCCAAATGTTTCCTCTTTCAATGACCACATTTCCAATTTCCAAATCAATAAACGTGGGTGGTTTATAGTTTTAGATGACCAAATTTTTTCAATTGAGTGGATTCTATGGGAATATAAACAACTCTCCACACGAGTTCTGAGTCATTTGTTTTCCTCAATGATCATCAATATGAATTTGATGACAATGATCATCTCAGCCAATAGCCAAATGCTACTCTTTCAATGACCCATCTTAAGCAATTCATAAAGGAGAGTTGTGATACGTGATCACCCTTCAAACATTTAATTTTTAGATCATTATTGAACCATCAATGTGAATCCGAAGACAAATTGACAATGATCATCTCAGCCTATAGCCAAATGTTCCTCTTTCAATGACCACATTTCCAATAGTCAAATCCATAAGGTGGTTTAGAATTTTAAATGACCATTTTTTTTTCAATTGAGTGGACTCTATGGGAATATAAACCACTCTCCACAAGAGTTTGAGTCATTTGTTTTTCTCAATAACCACCAATATGAATTTGATGGCAATGATCATCCCAGCCAATAGCCAAATGTTACTCTTTCAATGATCCATCTTAAGCAATTCATAAAGGAGCGTTGTGATACGTGATCACCCTTCAAACATTTAATTTTTAGATCATTATTGAATTCACTATGGCCACAAAATCACAGCATATTGGAATTCAAGCTATCCCAAGGATTATTAGTTGTTCGAGATCAAACATATCTCTCATCCCATACTCTCTCCTGAGCACTCCTCTGTTGGATCATGGATGGATGATCATGGATCATTGACAACATCATATGTTCGATCCCATCACCGATCAATTCATCTAAGATAGAATAGCAAGGCCTGTAATCTCATTTTCGTGGCAATTGTGATAGCCTCAATCAAAGATTAAGAACTAACCCATACCACGCCAATTAGCTTGGTGCATACTGATTCACTATGAGAGAAAAACATGATGCAAGGAATATCAATAAAAGACTACGTATACTAGTCAAAATGATCTTAACCAAGGGTGTGAGTACTATGCATAACTAGATATCTAACCATTTTGAAAGGATAGAATATTTTCCCAATAGTCACTAGCTATCTTTTAAATGCTAAGAGTTGTTTCTAAGAGATTTTTAGCATAATTAAATCCCTAAATGCCATCATTTCAAGTACATTACTTATTGTCTCAAACCTCCTAAAACTCTCTTGAATTCTCTTAAACGTTTGGATACGTAACCTCTTTTCAAATCTCATCTATTAAAGTTGTCTACACCCTTATTTTACGCACACAACTATTCATTCTCGCAAAGCCTCTCGAACTCTCCCAAAAAACACTCAAAGCTTTATAATTCTTTTCAATACTTATGATCCTCATTCAATGACTCAAAGCTTATAACATAAAAACCAGTCTTGAGTCATACAAATGGTTTGTACTGCTCCAAATATATATATATATATATATATATATATATATATATATATATATATATATATATATATATATATTAGGTACATGGTCGGAGTAGTATAACTGATGGTATTTGGTACATATCGATCTGGACCAATTTCTTAAACATTGGAAAACACACTCCCAAAATGATGAAAGATTGTTCCTATCGACAATGTATTTATTGCAATATTATTTTCAAAGATAGAGGCATCCCCAATGTGAAGCAATATCTCTCAGCAGCTACCTTTAGATTGCCAAATATATTAAAATCTATTGGAAGTAAAATGGTTATATTGAGAGAGCACCTAGAGGCATACAAAATTAATAAGTAGCCTCCGAAGTTGCTAGAAACTTGTCCTATGATGCAAATTAGCCAAAATGAACTAAAACATACATGGAAATTTAATATAAGTATAAGGATTTGTAAGATTCATGATCAATTCCAATTCTACAAATAGATGACTAAGTGTCAAATCTATAGATCATCAGCTCGTTAACTTACTGAATGTTAAACTAAGCTTGTAAGTTGTTCAAATAATTACAATAATATAATACATTTTTTCAATTGCTTGTCTATCTTCGGTATCATTAATATTCAATCATCAATCTTGAAGGTGCATGTGCATCACATCTCATCATTTAACTCAACCTACGACAAGCATGTTGCTACACTCTTTAATACTTAGCATATTGACTTCATTGTTGTTGGAGATAAAAATCAATGACAATCTTTTTATATGATAATTATTATGATTTTATTTAATTCTTTCTATGATTAGTAATTATTCATTTTACTATTTAGAATATGCTACACTAAAAGTCAACACACACTATGGATTCAAAACATTTAATAGACATTATATTGTTATTTTAGTACGTTTGTGTTCAATTTACTTATTGTATATGAACTAGTATAGTTAAAATATATTTTAAAAATTTTTGTAGGGTCTTTTGGTCCTACACTTTGATCCTACAATCCAATCATGTGGAACATTCATTATTTCTATATAGTAACTCACCCTTGACAACCTTGGTACAAGGATTAAAAAACCGCCGGAGCGGGTACGCCGGACCGGTACAGTACTGGCGTACCATCCGGTACGCGGCGAAACCCTAGCAAGGCGCAGCGGGCGGCGGGCGAGCGGAGGCAGAGCTGGCGGGAGACGGGGTGAGCGGAGGCGGGGCTGGCGGGCGCCAGATGCTTCGAACGAAGCTTCCGGGTTCGAAGCATCTGCGGCGCCGGAAGCTTCGTTCGAAGCTTCCAACACCCGCTGCTGCCGCCGCCACTCGCCCGCCGCCTCCCTTGATCGTCCGCCGCCGGAACCGTGGTCCGACCATGGTTCCGAGACCGGTCGGCTGGCGGACCGGTACCGGACCGGTAAAACCGCCCGGTACGGTTTTAAAAACCTTGCCTTGGTAGCATCTAATTGTGGAGCGTGTTAGTATGATCATCAACCATATGACATGGAGACATTGTCATGCAGGGTTCTTTGACTATGGAAGTGGACAAGCAATCCGAGTGTCATCAATCATGCGCCTCTCATGTTAATGGTGTATAAATTTTAAGAATGTAGACATAATCTAGCTTCAACACCTCATGAGACTATGAAGTCAAATAATGCTACTAGTGGATCTAGGGTAAGAACCACTCATGGGTGGACTTTAACATACCATTAATATGTGATATAGCGACCGTGTCAACCTAACTAGATAAGCATTATCAATTTTTTCATTCACTATAATGGTATTTGCATCTACCATAGTGATGGAAACCAAGGTTATAAAAATCATTTCATATCATATAATCCAGGCTTCATGGGTAGTCCAATACTAGTACATGTAGTGCTACGATGTCCGATATTGATATAATATAGTGTTGATAAGTCTAGTACATACCAGGCCAATGTAGGACCACTAAATCAGTATAGACTGAAATCTTAAAGTTTGATGGAAACATTAATCCGCTACTTCAATATAGTGTGCATATGTTGTCTCATGAAGGAGGTGATAGAGGCAACTAGCCTTGGTCACACTAGTCAAATCATGACAACAAAGGATGTCCCAGCTCATCCAACTAACTTATCCCTACCTAATCTAGACCCTAAATGTTTTGGTACACTGCATCACACTATCACATAATGATGGGCATTGATGATTTAATAAACTAATTTATAATGCAGCACAACCTAATAACTACATATGATGCACAATGCACAATTCTTGCAAACCATGCACCACAACCTAATAACTACATATGATGCACAATGATTTAATAAATTAACTTAAATTAATGAAACTAAAATGGTTGATTCCAAATTACTAGCAAAATATCATCCTAAATGTTGAAGAAATTTGAATATCCAATATCAAAATACTTTTCAAGATAATCTAAAAATTAAAATTAGTATCCTATTCACAATTGTAATATGAAAACTATGTGTGATTCCTTCTTATGCATTTGGTGTTATTTAACTCTAATGCACTACTAGATGCTTATAAATCACATTTCATATATCCATTCTTGATACGTGCTATTCCACTAGTAGTACTCCTTGATCTATGTTTCTGAATTTATTCATTGGATGCAGGGGCACCTACAACAATAACACTATGTCATGATTGCATGGGGAAAAACGAAGTACAATTTTCATGCAATTAATGCAGTGGTAGGCCTGTCAGCACAACCTCAATCCCAACGCATCTTATGCCAATTACCGATTACAAAAACCAATGTTGTCTATTAACATGGGAGAAATTGCAAAAGGAAGTCGATATTCCAGGAACTATGTTGCATACACTGCAAAATCCCATCCAAAAAAGAGAAGATTGGAAGTAAAAAAGGGTCATCAGAAGCAAACTTGAAAATGATAATTCACACTTTTCCTTGCACCCCCGAACAAGAACATTACGAACAAGAAACATCTAAAGAAACAATTCACAGAGAGAAAGAGAGAAGGAAGATTACTTTAATCCCCAGAACTTTTCTCGCTCAAATCCCCAAACTTGTGCTTGAAAGAATCTTGCTTTTGCATCCACATCATGTGTCCCTGGGGAATTTTTCGAAGCATCGTATGGAATAAACCCTCGTGGATTCACGATCAGATTGGTTTGATTGGTGAAGAATACTAATTGTACTGGATCGGAAATCTAGAGTGAAGAGATAGAGGAAAGAATCACCTGAAGAGCGGCAGCCCAAACAACAATGAAGGAAGCAGCCCACAGCTTCTTATCCTTGAGAAGCTTCGACAACTCCATCGGCCAGAAGAGGGTGCCGAAACGAAAACCCTAGCAAAATTACAGCGGCAGGAGCGGGTACCGTTATAAACGTCGGTAGCGGAGTTTAGACTGCATCACACTCATCTAAGAAACTAATCTTCTTTTTTTTTTTTCTAAGAAAATAATCTTAACGGTCAATATCATAGTAAAAATAATATACTTATTTTAATTTATATTAATTATATTATATTGTATGATATTATATATTAAATGATTAATAAGTGGTTTTAATTAGGTTAATTTATTTATAAATGAGTCAAAATCACATCAAGCCAATTGAGTGACATGAATCATTTCGATTCGACTCATTCTTATTCTTTAAATTACAATATCAATAATTGGGTGACATGAATAGCGATTTTACTAGGTATTTAGCTTTCAAATTGGTTGTGTGTGGATACTATATTGAATTTTGATTACAAAAGAAAGCAAAAAAAAAAAAAAAAAAGCACTTAGAACTCAATGTTGTTCACAATATGTTTGATGAAATGGTTGTTATAACTTAAATTTATATTGTTCTCAAAACGTGGATGAAAATCATTGAAATTTTGTTGGTAGCACCCATTTGATGAAATAATAATAATTGGATTTGTAGGTGTTAATTAATTTAACCGATAAACATCTTAGTTCTTGATAATAAAATCCTAGAATCAAACTTATATCATAGAATAATTAATATATAGTATACCCTCCTTAATGAATTTCTATAAAGCACTCTAAAATGCTCAACAAAATGCTTAAACAATAAATTTCATTTGGATCAAAGACATTCATAACATACTTACAAAATTACTTTTATATTTATAGTATTTTTGTATTAATAAACTACCAAATGATTGCTTATTTAAAAAATCTTTCAATAACTATCTTTTCTTTTATCGCACAACAACTCTCGAACAAAACCAATGTGGCTCAAATCACTTATGGCTAATACTTTTTCAATTATTGAAACTTCATTAAGATGAATTGAATTTTAATTTATGCTTGCATCATTCAGCAAATGGTTTACTTACTATTGAAATCTTCTTTTATATTAAGCTTAGTATTCTAGTGGGGCATAGGGGCATAGGGGCAGAAGCGATCAAACGTTTAGTTACATTTTTTTGGATAGAATCCACAGATAAAAAATATATTGAATCTAATAATTTTTTATTTTCTATCCTTTTCTAGTGGATTTTGTCCAAAAAAAAATATAGCCTTAATTTTAAACTCAAGAGTTATTTTATTATCTAATCTAACCCACATATAAATTCAAACACATTAACATACCCATAATGTTGTACATCCTAATAATAATCACCCCCAAGCTTCCCAAACATTTGGTAAAAAAATGTCAATATTGGTTCCTTATTAGCAACAACCTTTAAGTCATCTAATGTCTTATGATACTTATCCAACCAAGTCCATGTTTGGCCCTCTTTAGCAACTCTATTAGAGCGGTAGCACTCTATGAGTACCCTTCAATTTAGTTCATAAAACCAAAGGACTATCTCAACTTGATGACAATGGTTGGTCTACGTCACTCCACTACAATCTTGACTTTGGTGTCATCTAGTCAAATCTCCTTTTGAGCAAATAGCATTTCTCAATTTGATGTACAAGGTTTTTTTTTTTTGGTAAGATCTCAAAGATAATATGGAGATGTTGGAGATATTCCTTGAGAGCCTGGTTGTAAACTATAATGTTATTTAGATCACAAATATATTGAGATGATATCTAATTGATTCATCATCATGCAAAAATATGGCTAGTGTGTTAGTCAAATCAAATGACATGACTAAGAACTCAAATAAGACATATCTCATGACACAATTGGTCTTCATGATTTTTTTCTTTTGCAACACATATTTGCTAATATTTTTGCCTTATATGATAGGATATCTATTATTCACTATTACTTTATTCACTGCCCTGTAGTACATGCAAAATTGTAAACTCTCATCTTACTCATTTTGAAATAGCATAGGTTCACCAAAAATAATGTCTTTGAACTTCGAATGAGTTCTCTCTCCTATAGCTCATTAAGTTATTTTTTTGAGTTTTGTCAATTCAATTCAAGTAAGCTTGTATTAGGCCTGGAGGCCGAATTTGGGCGCAACCCTAGCCCAGCCTAGCCTTGTTTTGGTTACCTGGCAGATTGGATCGGGTGTCGCCTGAATCCGGATCCGGATCCAAAATTCGCCCAACGGGCAAATTCGTGTGCGTTGCGTTGCATGCATGCGAAGGCGGCGTGGGCTGACTCGACGGGAGAGGACCTCGGGCTGCATGTGTGGCAGCGGGATAAGAAAGTCATCGTCTTCAATGACGGAGAGCAGTGAGCTCTTGAATCCTCACCGATCGCCAAACATGCTCCTTTACTATCCCCTCCGTTCCAATCTCCTCCTCGTTGGACGTTCGTCGGCAGCGTGTTCCCAGGCATCCAGTGGTGCGAGTGGGTGGTTGGATTGCCTCGGAGAACCCCGTCTCTAGCTGCGCTCTTTGTCCTAACACCGGCGACGCCTCCAGAACGCCTCGAAAGGCGACAACCCATCAGCTTCACTGACTCGACGGGGCCAACGGCCTAAGTGATCGCCAAGGTAACTCCTTCTCCACTGTCGTTTCCTTTCCTCCCCGGTCGTGCTCGCAGCTCCCGGCGGACTCCATCTTCTCCGGCTCCGATGGTGCGTCTATGCTGTGCTCCGTTCTCCTCTCCTGCTACTCCGGCGAGCTCTCGCCTCTTCCCCTCCCTGGCTACCAGCCCGCCTACACGTGGGAAATTCCGGAGCTAGCCGTCGCCTACGTGCGACGTTGAGTGTTCGATGCCGCGCCTGCGTGCGGTGGCGGCTTCCTCGTCCGCGCAAGAGAGCAGCTAAGCGGCAGTCCTTCATCTAGCATTCAGCTGACGATCGACGCCCTCTCCGCCAATAGAAGAACTGCATCGCGTCTCCTTTCCTTCACCGTCATCCGCGTGTACCCCCACAACCATTGTCCATCTACCTCCCTTCTGCCGCCGGACCGTCAGTCCGGCGCCGTTAGCCGCCGGAGGCGACCCCTTCTCTCCTCCCTGAGTTCCTGTGCCGAGGAGAGGGCCGCCTGCCCCTTTAGTCGTCCAGCAACTCCACGCAAGGCGTGCTTCGGCAGACGCGCACGGCCAACCTTTTGAGCCATCAGCCAGCGGGAGTTTCCTCCATGTAGACGCGTGCATACGCGCGGCCCTACAGGGCACCCCTCTAGTCGTTCTCGCCTATGCGCGAGAAGGACAAGTCCGTTGGTTCCTTCATCCCCTACGTGGGATGTCACCTATGGAGCGTTGTTCGGCCTCTTCGCCGGCGTGCGAGTGAGGAGCCGGCCGGGTTCTTTTTGTCATCGGCTTGCGACGCCATGTGGACGACCGTTCGCGATAGCCGGGTGCCGGCTTGATCTTCGGACAAGCAGGTGAGTCCGGCTCCCTAGAGTGGAACGTCTGGTTACTCCCCTCGGTTCTCTCCCCGACACATGAGCGTGTTTGAAAACTGTTGTGGACTCCGTCCGACATGGTCGGTTACGGGTGGGTCCCTTTTGGGTTCGGGTGAACCAGGTTTGACTCAGCGACACCGGTTCTTGGTGAATCGCGAGCGTTGATCCAAGTCGTGTTGGAACGGTAGAGATCTTCCGCATAGTCCTTGGTCGGGCTGGGGGATGTGCAAGGAATCATCCCCACCAGTCGCATCCAATCTAGCGATTTCAACTGTCATGCCCCTGCGTGGGCGTGTTTGGACTCGAGTCAAACATTGACTTTCGTGTAAAATATTTAAAAAATATTACAGTAATTCAGGGCATGACAGCTTAGTATCAGAGGCAAGTTCTGCGCGTTCCAACTGGTATGAGAATTGTACTTGCATTTTGATTGACCTTCCTGCTTGTGTGCAGATGACATCTTTGATGGATAACAGACTATCGTTCCTCGAGGACATAGTTGGAGATGGGATTTTGGACGCCCGCATCTCAGTGGAGGTCATCTCTACACTGCTTGTCTTCAACAAGCTCGGTTCACCGAGGAGCTGAGGCATGCTAGGCTGAGGTCGCGTTGCTGAAGCACGCTACGATGGCTTCGATAGCACCAACCGTGGCCAATCTCGGCCAGGGGACCGTCGTGCAACAACGTGTCCTGGTGCTTGCCTCCTTTCGAGGGGTGCGTTGCTCCATGGAAGTTGAGAACTTCCTCCTTAGGGATATGGAAGCATATCCCCAGAATATTCAGATCCCCGAGGGGGAGCAAACCGAAGCTTGCATCGCATATCTCTCCAGAGACGCAAAGTTGTGGTGGTGGACTCAAGCCGCTCTCAACTTATTCGGGACCGGTCTAGCCCGTAAGCTCTCTTGGGAGGAGCTTAAAACGGAAATCGAGGTTTAGTTCCTTCCAAGGAACTTAATGTGTTTTACGAGGGGCGCCCTTGAGAAAGTTCGAGACGATGCGTAGCAGTTTTCTCAGGCTGCGGAAGCTTTAGTAGACCACATGGTGTCCGGGGGACATGCCCCCTTCTTAGCCCCAGCCACTATGAGTGGCACGGCTTCTGCCTCACGAACGAAGGGTTCGTTCGCCGTGAGGGGCAAGAAGCTATTTGCGCGGAACGATTAGCCAGCGACACCAAAGCCGATGAAGGCGGTCGGGGACCGCTCACCTTTTGTAGCAATAGAAGAGGAGAGCATTGTACGAGATCAGGAGGCGCTCCTGAACCCCCTTGTGTTAGGCACTGCCTCTACTAGTAGTGGGAGGCCTATGTTGCTTTACGTTGCCTCCTACATAAATTCTCTACTGGTGAACGATATGATTGATGCAGGTGCGTCGCACCTTTTCATAAGCGAAGCCACGGTTAAGAGAATTAGACTTAAGATGTCCCCAGCATGGGGCTAAGTGAGGTCGGTTGGTGTAGTAGACCCTGAGGTCTTAGGGATATCATACGATATGGATATCGTAATTGGCAGTTGACAGGGTTGCTGCCATGCGAAGATTCTGAAACTTGCAGATTACGAGGCTATCTTTCCCCTTGAACTATTGGTCAAGGCAAAGATAGCCGTGATGCCATATCTGTATGGGATATAGATATATGATGAGGACTCCTCTTGCCTCGTGTCGTGCATTGGAAGCACGGAGCCGAGGAAGGGAAAAAAAAAGGGACTCCTGGGGAGTGCTCTTGTCTGCAAACACCTTGGCTGCAGGGTTGCGCCAAGGAGATCCTACACTTATGGCCGTTTAGGTGGAGGACCTCACCCAGAAAGGAGTGAGACTCCCTTGGCGGTCAAGAAGGCTTTGGAGGAGTTTGCTGACATGATGCCTTCAGAACTGCCGAAGTACCTCCCACATAGGAGAGGGATCGACCACAAGATATAACTTGTGGCAGGATCTACTCCCCCATCCAAGGCCCTTATAGGATGCCACTAGTGGAGTTAGCCAAGCTCCGCAAGCAACTCGATGAGTTGTTGGAAGCAAGGTTTGTGCGGCTAACCGTGTCATTGTATGGAGCCCCGGTCCTATTTCAAAAGAAGAAGGATGGGTCCTTAAGATTCTGTGTGGATTATAGAGCCCTGAATAAGATAACAGTCCGGGACTGCTATCCTATTCCACTGATCTCAGATCTATTGGATAGACTAGGAAAAGCTAGGATATTCTCTAAGCTTGACATGAGATCGGGCTATTGGTGGGACCGTATCGCCGAGGGCAATGAATGGAAGATAACCTGCGTGACTTGTTATAGAGCATTTGAGTTCCTGGTCATGCCCTTCGGGCTAACCAATGTTGCAGTGACGTTCTGTCATCTTATGAACCAGGTGTTAGCACCTTTTCTAGATGACTTCGTCGTGATATATCTGGATGATATAGTGGCGTATTCCTCAAGCGTTGAGGAGCACTTGGTGCACTTGAAGAGGGTTCTTCATGTATTGAGGGAAAACTAGCTTTACTTAAAGTTGGAAAATGCACTTTCATGTCGGAAGAGATTTCCTTCCTTGGACATGTGGTAGGCCACGGCCAGGTGCAAATGGACATGGGCAAGCTCCGAGCCATTGTGGAATGGTAAGTTCCCTCAAATCAAACTAAGTTACGGAGTTTTCTTATCGAAAGTTCATCCGGGGTTGCTCGAGAGTAACTGCACCCCTCAACAATCTATTGAAAAAGAATACCAACTAGGGTTGGGACAATCGGTGTCAGTCGGCCTTTCAAGATTCGAAAGAGCGAATAGCTTCTAAATCGATCTTGAGATTACCGGATTTTGGAAAACCTTTCGAGGTTCACACCGATGCTTTGGATCAAGCGATTGGTGGTGTGCTGATACAGGATTGGCATCCTGTAACTTTCGAGAGTCGAAAGCTGAATGAGTCAGAGCAGAGGTACTCTGCACATTAGAAGGAGATGGTAATAATGGTGCACTGCCTCCGAACATGGAGAGTATATCTACTGAGTAATGCCTTTGTGGTGAAAACCGATAATGTGGCGAATACTTATTTCACCACGCAAAAGAAATTGTTGACAAACCAGGCCAGATGGAAGGAATTCCTAGCTGAATTCCAATTCCAGTGGGAACACAAGCCTGGATAGGCTAATATGGTGTCTGGTGCACTGAATAGGCTTAACGCCTTGGTCTGCTTTGCGATCTCCAGAGTGGAAGGAGATCTCCTTATGAGAATAAAAGCAGTAGCCACTTTCGATGAGGCATATCAAAAGCTTGTTCAGCAAATCAAGTCGGGTACGACCCGACAATATTATTTGGACGCCAATGACGTTGTCATGACCCGTGATGGAAGGCCGCTAGCCCCCGCATCTGGTGGATTGCAACGTGAGCTGCTTAGGGAGCTCCATGATACCCCGTGGTCGGGTCATTTGGGATAAATGCACATGCTCACCTTGTTGTCCAGGTCATGTTATTGGCCGGACATGCATACTGACATTGAGATGTGTGTTTACACGTGTCTTGTTTGTCAACAAGACAAGGTCGATCGGAGGTTACCGGCCGGGTTGTTGCAACCCTTGCCTATACCCGAGACCCCCTAAACAAGTGTGCTCATAGATTTTATCAGTGGGTTTCCCAAGGTTGAGGGGAAAATATCAATATTCCTGGTTGTGGATAGATTCTCCAAGTATGAAGTTTTCATTCCAGCACCTGAGCCCTACTCAGCTGTGGTGGCTGCGGACTTATTCTTTCAGAATGTGGTGAAACACTTTGGGATCCCCGAGGATATCGTGAGCGATAGGGATGCCCGGTTCACCAGACGTTCCTGGTCGACGTTGTTCGACAAGCTGGGAACGAAGTTAAACTTCCCCACAGCAAACCATCGACAGACAGATGGACAGACAGAGCGGGTGATGCCCTCATGGAGGACTACCTCCATTATTTTGTGACTGCGAATCAAAAGGACTGGGTGAAGTCGATGAATTCGGCACAGTTTGCCTACAATCTCCACAGATCATCGTCTACAGGGCACAACCCCTTTGAGTTGGTGTTAGGGAGACAGCCCCTAACCCCTGTTTTGAAAAGGACTGAGTCAAAAGGACTGTGTATCATCAAGTGTTCTACTAGCATAGTATATAGCATGCAGCTTTTTGTCCTTCCTTTGCCCCAAAACCACCCTCACGGCCTGGTCACTAGCATCACACATGAGTTCAAAAGGTAGAGATCAGTCTAGAGGTTGGATTACAAGCGTAGTAATCAAAGCTTCTTTGAGTGCCATGAAAACATCTTCACAATCTGTGTTAAAACAAAAGATAGAATCTTTAGCAAGAAGATTATTTAAAAAATGGGCTATTTAAGAAAAGTTTTTGATAAATCTTCTATAAAAACCAACATGGCCCAGAAAACTTTGAATTCCCTTCACTGTTGTAGGCGGCTTCAGATTTTCAATTACTTCAACGTTTGCTCTGTCCACCTCGATTCCATGCTCAGAGACCAAGTGTCCAAGAACTATACCTTCCCGGACCATGAAGTGGCACTTCTCCCAGTTCAACACCAGGTTCACCTCTTCACATCTCTGCAAAACTTTAGAAAGGTTAAACAAACAATGGTTGAAAGAAAAGCCATACACAGAGAAGTCATCCATGATTATATCCATAAAGTCCTCATTATAATCTACAAATATTGCCATCATCGCTCGTTGGAATGTTGTAGGTGCATTGCAAAGTCCAAAGGGCATTCTCCTATATGCATAAATTCCATAGGGACAAGTAAAAGTAGTTTTCTCCTGATCATTAGGATGAATGAGAATTTGGAAGAAACCTGAAAATCCATCCAAAAAATAGAAATAAGAATTATGAGCTAATATATCTAATATTTGATCAATGAATGGTAAAGGAAAGTGATCTTTTCTTGTGGTAGTGTTCAATTTCCTGTAATCAATACATATCCTCCATCCTGCAACTATGCGTGTGGGTATCAACTCATCTGCATCATTCTTAATCACAGTAACACCTCCCTTTTTAGGTACAACATATACCGGACTCACCCAAGAACTGTCTGATATCAGGTATATGATTCATGCATCTAAAAGTTTGAGTACCTCCTTCTTCACAACATTTTTCAAATGTGGGTTAAGTCAGCGCTAAAATTTCACATAAGGCTTGCTATTTTCTTCTAATAAAATCCTGTGCATGCAAATAGAGGGGTTAATCCCTTTAATATCATCAAGTGAATAGCCGATTACCTTCTTGTGAAGACGGAGTTCTCCAAGGAGTAGTTCAGTTTGCTCTTTGTCCAATTCTGCACAAACAATTACCAGGTATGTAGAATTGTCACCTAGGAATTCATATCTCAGTGTGCTAGGTAGACTTTTGAATTCAAGCTTCTTCTGCACTTCTTCCTCCGGCTTGTCTTCGGGTGCTGGATCCATGATTGGGTCAGAATCAATAAGTGCACTGTACTCTTTGGCTTTCCCCTCAATGTCTTGTTTTTCAGTGTTGGTCAGTGTCGATTCAAGTGGATCTACCTCCTTCCTGTAGGGTTCATTTTACTGCACCGTTCTCTCAACAATGTCTACACTGCAGCATGCACCTGCAAGAGAAGACTTTTTCAAAGAGTTAGATAAATCAAATTGTATAACATTGTCACCGATGTTCAAATCCAGTTTCCTGTTTTTGACATCGATGATAGCACCAGCAGTAGCAAGAAAAGGTCTCCTTAGAATGATAGGGAGTCTATCATCCTCATCAATTTCTCAGACAACAAAATCTACAGGAACAAAATAATCTCCAACTTTGATAGGAACGTCCTCTAAGATACCAACAGGATGATGAACTGATCTGTCTGCCAACTGTAAAGAAATATTAGTACTCTTCAAATCACCCAAGTTCAGTTTTTTACATAAAGAAAGAGGTATCAGGCAAACACTCGCTCCTAAATCACATAAGCTATTCTGGAAAGTGATCTCCCCTATCTGGCAGGGTATAGAAAAGCCGCCTGGATCTTTGAGTTTCTGGGGGAGCTTATTCTGTATGATTGTGCTGCACTCCTCAGTAAGTGCAACCGTTCCATGTTCTTCTAGTTTTCTCTTGTTAGACAAGATGTCCTTCAGAAATTTGGCATAGGTGTGCATCTGCAAAAAAGGCGTCAACAAAAGGTATGTTAATATAGAGTTTCTTAAGAACTTCTAAGAACTTACCAAATTGCTTGTCCAGTTTAGCTTTGACAAGTCTCTGTGGGAAAGGAATTGGAGGTTTGAAACCAGGTGGCCCCACATAGGGCCATTCTTCCTCGGATTGCTCATGTGTCACGGGTGTTGTATCATGGTTCAGATCTCTTATGTCAAGTGTTGCATCTTCTCCTCTGTCATCAGTTGACATTTTGGGGTCTTCTAGTTGTTTGCCACTTCTAGTGGAGATTGCATTACAATGCTCTCTCGGGTTAATTTCAGGTTATGATAGAAGTTTCCCTGGTGCCCTAGAGGATGAGCTAGCTGATTCTCCACCATCTTATTGTGAGTTTCCAAGGAATCCATTCTTGTCATCATGAGTTTCATCATATCAGTTAATCCTTCAATCTGCTTACTCAGTTGAGAATCTGTGTTTGCCTTCGGTGGTGGATTATAATTTCTGGCTTGAAATCCTGGTGGTTATCTGTAATTCCCCTGTGGAGGCTGTCTGAAGTTTCCTTGTGGAGGCTGACCTTGTGGTGGTGCTTGCCCTGGTTGTACTAGTTAAGTAGTTCCATATGAGAAGTTTGGGTGGTTTCGCCATCCTGGGTTGTAAGTGTTGGAATAAGGATTATTCATGGGATTCAAATTTCCAATTGTATTGATATGTTCAGGATGACTTTGAATCAACTGCCCATCTCCCAACTGGCACTCAGTACCTACATGGCCTGCAACTCCACACACCTCACAAGATATAGAATTAGTGTTGACATAGATTTACATAGCATTTCAAGTATGATTTTATAATCAGAATCACCTATATTTCTGAGCTTTATACCTCATTATTTCCTTAATTGCCTTACATCTATGGAGTCTACACCTCTCTTGGTATTTTCACGTTTTCAGGGCAAAACGACCATAAAGAGGGTGGATTCTGGGACTTTTGTGGTGGAAGAGCTCATCCTGACTCAAGATGATCCTAACCAGAAGCTTTCAAATTCGTTGAGACCTTTGTTGGAAATCACGACTGGGTCCCGATCAGAATCACGCCCGGGATCGTCATTATGCCTGAAGCTGAAACTGACAAATCACGACCGGGTCACGACCAAATTCTCGCCCGAGATCGCGGACCCGTCTGTTTCAAAACTGCGATTTTATCTCTGTTTTCTTCAACCTAACCCTAAGGGAAGCTCAGAGGCACCTAAGACTTTTCTCCCACGTTGACAAAGGAGGCGTGGAGCAGCCTTTTGGGGGCAAAATTCCATCACCAAATGATGATTTCGTAAGAGGGATTGGCTGGCAGCGTTACAGGGTATGGGAGGTGCAGTGAAGACTTCTTTCTCTGCTAAAAAGCTGCAGAGGCTTTGCAGAATTTGTAAGATGATAGCAGCCCACTTGGAGAAGATGATAAAGAGCCTTTGAGAAAGGGAAATGCGCGGAGGGGAGGAGAGAGAGATTTTTGCACGGGAGAGAAGAGAAGGGAAGAACGCTTGCTGTAGGAGGAGTGGAGGCTGCGCACCAGAACTCATTGAAGATCCCATTGTGTTATCACCTCAAAGTCTAGTTTGTAAGGAAAATCTACGAGTATCATCCTACTTCTCGCATTTATTGTATGAAACTTGCATAGCAACGTATGATCCTATCTTTGTGTTGTATTTCCTACACGATTCCACATATGCATATACTGTTAAAGATTATTATTTATGTTGTTACAATGAATATGATAGGCTAAACCCTCAAATCAGGGTGTGGGTGTAGCCTCTTGATAACTTATTAGTTCTATAGTCTAGCTCTAAGTGCCATTATCCTGCTCGATCTTATGTGCACCCCTTGCCTACGCTATTCGAAGGAATGCGTTTGAGCCTTCTAGCCTTGGTTGAGGTTTGTAAATTAGAGAATCACGAGGAAACTCGCTGATTGTCTGTACTCCATCGAGAGGTAGTTAGGATCTTAGATGCGTAGGGGAGACCACAAGTCCGACCTCGCGTCCGAAGCATTTGATCAGGGGTTTTATCAAATCTGTTTAAGCTCTTTGCCTACGTTGCCCGAAAGGGAGCGTTTGAACCTTCTAATTCCTCGTGTGGGGTTTGTAAATTAGGGGCTAGGGAGAATCTACTTGACGAACTGCACTCTCCTTGTGTTAGTTTCTGGGTCGTAGACGAATTTGGCAAACTTCTTGCACGCCAGTACGTTGGATTGTTAGGGATGTTATGCCTGTGCAGCCCAAGAGGGCGCGCTTGAGCCAGAAGTTACGCGGGGGAGGTTTGTAAGCCAGGAATTCTTGGGGAGGACCCCTTTTGTCATCCTGTACCCACCGTGGAAGTACTAGGAGTTTAGGCATGTTGGGGAGAAACATTTCCAACCAGGTGCCGGAACCGAACAGGTTTGACCTATAGCCGTGATTGTGGAAACAAACCAGCTATCTGAGGGAGCAGCTACCTTAGTGACAAAGAAGTCGAGTCCCTTAAACTAGACAGGATAAAGGCGTTGGAGTTTGGACTATTCAGCTGTAAGAAGTCAAGGCGGTGAACCCACATCCTGATGTTTCATACTATTAAGACTCTTTCGTGTAGATTCCTCCAATTACATTTTCGTGCATCTAATTAGTTAACATTCACACTTCATCAATTTCACATCGTCTAGCTATCAAATTTGAGATCTGTCCGTGCTTGCACATTAGTCCCTGTGGGATCGATATTTTATTACTTCGATCGTCCCGTGCACTTGTGGGAAACGCCCACTATATCTGTGGGCGCTATCAATTAGCATCCAATGAATTTACAGACCAAGAATCAATTTTTTTAGTTAAAGTATCTACCTTTGCAATAAGAGCCGTTAAAGTATCAAGTTTGAGTTTACCTGTCTTCCTAGAAGGTGTACCTCATTCAGAAGTCCATTGATGATGATTCATTATCATGTCTTCCAGGAGGTTCATAGCATCTTCAACTACTCTGTTCATTAAAGCTCCTCTAGCTGCAGCATCAATTGTGAGCCTTGTGTTGTAGTCCAACCCACTGTAGAATTTGTGAACCAAAACCTAAGTCTCTATTCCATGGTGTGGGCACATTCTTTGCAGCTGATAGGTCCCGCAAGTGCACGGTCTATCGAAGTAGTAAATAATATCGTTCCCATAGGGAGCAGGTGTCAAGTATCGACCTTTAGTGTCATCGATAGCTAGATAATTCAATTAGAAATGGAAAAAAAATAAGACTAATTCTAAAATATCGAATTGAAGAATAAATGACTTTAAGGGAAAATTACAGTTTAAGACATGTTCGGAACTTCAGGTTTCACCTCGTTGAAATCTTTAAGTGTAAATCAATCAATGAATTGAAATAGAAAATGGATCTCCTTCTCTCGAAGCGCAATCCGACAGTAAAGAACTTAAGGCAATCTATCCTATAGTACGAATTACCTTCTCTCGAAGCGTAATCCGATGCCTACTTAAGCTAATTTCCTACTCTGTAGTAAAACTAACTTAAGAGACCCATTGGGCTCTATGATGATCGTCAATCCTCGAGTGACATTGAACGACTCTTGTAATCCAAGTCACAAGTTTAAATAAGAACGATCGAGTGTTACGATTCACCTCTCGATACATCTCGTAACACTTAACACATACAAATGTTTGGCCAGAACAATCATACACAATATACACAACTCAATTAAATAAGTTAATTTACTAAAAATAACACTAAGATTCATAATAATGTTTTACACATGAGAATTTGTTCAACGGGCTATGCCCGAGTCCCAAACTAGGGTTTTACGCTAAAACATACATTGTTTGTCAACTAAAACCCAAGAAAATATATTCAAAAGGAAGGGAATTCACAATACAAGGGTAGGAGATGATGAATCTTCAGTCCTCTTTCGAAAGCCCCAAAGAATCCGATCGAATCAAGCCCTTGAATGCAAAAAACGCCCCACTTTCGCCCTAGTCCACGCCTCTCAAAAGTTTTACCCATAAAACCGCCCCAAAAATCCTATTTTATGGCTCTATCTCTTCCTTAGGCAGTTAGGAAGTTTCTCTCCAAATTTCAGCCAATTCTGAGTTCGATATCACTCAAATCGGGCGAAAAATCGTCGAAAGGTCAATCTGCGCGGAAGCTGTCACGGCCGTGCTTCTAGACACACCCTAGCTGTGTCTGGCTCGTAGAATGTAAGCACAGCCGTGCTTCTGGACACGGCCAGGCCATGCTTGGCTCGTCAAACATTGATTCTGAAGCCGCGATGAACACGGTCGTGATTACAGGCATGGGCAGGCCGTGTTCTTCATAAAAAGCTCCAAAAACGCTGAAATCTTGCCTGTGACCTTGCCGAACTGTGACAAATCTTTTCCTAACTTTAAATCTTTAGAATTCTTCACGAAAATGTAGAGAAATGACCTGCATTTTACAAATAAATAAAAAAGAGTGAAGATTTCATACTTTACAGGAAAATATATCAAAGTTTGACATAAAATAGAACTTAAGCCTAAAATGATAGTATAAATAAGACTCTAAATTCTATAAAAATAACACCTATCAAAATATCACAAACTTAAAATCTTACTTGTCCTCAAGCAATTACACTATATGAAATAATCAGATATCAGAAAGACAACATGTTCAAAAGTTAAAGTATGAACCTCATATGACAACACTTATACTAAATCCTAGGTTGAAGACCATAAATTGAGATATAATCTAAACAGGAGCTGAGAATAATGTTCAAGGTCAAATCACATATCTGAAATAGGAAAAACACATCACTATGTTAAGACTATTCATACTCATCATTTCCTTCTAAACCCAGCCAATCAAGTGTAGTTGCACTAGATAACTTATTAAACACATTTTAGGTTGGAAACATGAATGTTCAATCGGTAGGTTCAAGCTACTTCCCTGAATTCATATTCAACGTTGTCACGCGAAGGACAAACATTTGTGATGAATGCACCCCCGGTACTTAGTAGAGAACGAACTCAAGGTGTATGCATCACATAATGCATACTAACTCATTTCTTCACCCTAAAGTAGAAGAAAGAGGAGTTGTTCACTTTTCCCACACCCCTTCTTTTCTCATGTTCCTTTTTATTTTCCTTTTTTTTATGTCAATAGTGCCAAGTTGGATGAATCTTTAGGTTCATCATCACTTAGGTACCACTGCCCCTTTTTTTTCTTTTTTTTTTTAAATAACCTAATGCAATCAAGTTGAAAAGCTGGTAAGAAGGACTATAATAAGCATGAATATTCCAAAACATAATATTGTCTAAGAAGTAATTCAGAAAAATAAGGATCGACCATCTGAAACATCATGCAAGCCACAGTAAGCATACTCAAATATAATCTAAAACCATTGATTCCTAAGCATAAAAGCAGTCATAATAAGAATTGCATTCCTTTAACTCAAGAAATAGATATATCTTTATGATTCTCATCATGATTCAGAATAGCATATAAATTGAGGACAAGAATGAGAAAACACCATCACAGACTTAGTTCTTTGAAGTCATCACAGGCAAAATATATCATATGCACGTTGGATTATGAAATCATGAAATCTCAGTAACAAACACACTAATATAGAAAAGCAAAGCAGATGAACACTAATAAAAACACACTAAGACACACCAAGAAGGAAAACCTTCTACCCACGGCAAAAGAACTGCATAGTTTCCTATGCAGTAAAAAGTACATGATAGCAATAGTAAAGGAAGCAACTTACTAAAGGTTGGAAGGTTGAAAGGCCGTGACAGTCTCGTCAAAAAGCAGCCAAATCATGTTCACGCCCGTGATGATGAACACGGCATGCTTGTGCTGGCTTCGGCAACCTCTGCTGGAAATCTACGAGCCAATCACGGCCAGGCCGTGAACAGCTCGGTGATGAGTAAAATCACCTGAAAAATGTCAAAAATTGCCATATTTAAGATGTGCTATTCAATGTATAAAACAATCAAAATTATGTCATGCGATATCACAAAAAATTTACTAAACAAAAACAAAAAAACAACAAACAACTACAATAAACAACATAGAAGTCTGTTTAAACTAATACAATAAAAAATAAGATAAATCCTCGGGGTGCCTCCCAAGTAGCGCTTGTTTAAAGGTCTTTAGCTCGACCAAAGTCTGTGCATCAATGGACGTCTAGTGGATTAGAGGCGTAAGAAATGACAAGTACTTGCCCCTTTCTTCTTCGCCTAAATGTAACACCTATAGATATGAGCAATAATAATAATAGGTGTACAAGATAGAATGTCTTCAAATCATGTGAAATAAATGTATATTTAAGTTCCAATTCTTTCTTCCCAAAAGCAAATAAATATGTCTCATCAACCCCACTATGGAATATCTTCATGCAATCAAAATCAGGGTCTGCATCAAACAAGTTGTTTAGGAGGATCTGGTCCTCCCTCGTCAATGTAGCACCGGCTTCCATATCAGTGCAAAGGTGGGATGCAAGAAAATCCCACTTAACCCCCGAACATCTGGCATATGCAGGCACTATCGCAACACTACAGCACGAGCCTGAAAAAGAAAGATCTGGCATATCAACAAAAAGATTAAAGTCTAAAATAGTATCACTAAAGTGTAGAGATAATTTCCCTTTCTTGACATTTATAACAGCCCCGGTGGTAGCTAGGAAAGGGCGGCCCTGTTGGTGTTTATGCCCTGCAGACTAATGTTTGGACATGGTCGGGCATTGTTTGAATGTACTTTGATGGAATTGTTATTCTTTATAGAGGCATGGTCGTTATTATGCAGACTTCTCTACCTGCATTGATGTATTGAGTTGCATAAATAATGTCCCAGGAGTTTGGTTGGATCCATTCTCATAAGCTATCCCCAGTCAAGGTACCTTAGCAGATATGGGACAGCTTTGGTACATGTGAGACTGGTGTATGGGCTGGTTAGGTGCGGGGCACAGTAACGCAGACATACAGGTGCATTGGATGCACTGGAGTGATCCACCGTGAGGATTGACTTGTCTAGTCAACAAGTCAATCTCACATGCAAGAGGTTTGCATTGATCCTTAGACTTGAGGTATTCATGTCTAGATTTGATGATGGGTATGCTTTGATACAGTCTTACGTCTCTCCGTAATTGGGAGACCAAAACGACTGTCATTGGGCATGTCATAAGTCATGTAGAGACATGGATGACTAATAGTAGGATTTGCCCCTTCCTTATTGGAAGCATGATATCCACTCGGGGGCGCCCCACCTTATTGGTGCATGACAGGAATGTGTGGCCACACTAGTTGAGTCATGACCAATGCATTGGATTGATGAACTTGAGACTAATCCAATGGCAGGATATCAGTTTAGGCAAAGGGATCTATAATGCAATGGGAATCCTCGTTGCTTGTTAGGGAGTTGTTGTCATAATGACTTAAGTCCTATGACATGGGTAGTAGTGATGTGTTGCTAGATACCCCTCACTACTTATGATGTTTACATCGTTGTCATCGTCATTAGGATCCTACGGGGTCACACGCAATAGACTCTTGACGTTGCTTTAATCAGAAGCCTTAGGATCAAGTTATTGGATAACTTGGATCCATTTGGAAGATTTCATCAGCGCCAATGGGCCTGATGAGTTGGAAGAAGGTTATTGGAGCCAAACTTCATTTTTGGCAGGTTGACCCGAAATTGACTTAGATTGGTCACATTTGGATTAGGGTTGCATTGCATTGGATCCAAAGCTTAATCAACCCATGCCATGAAGTTTGGGCTTGCTCATTATTCAATGAGGCCCAATAATTAGTTGTCATGAAGAGAGAATTGGCTAAAAGGGTATAATGGGGAGAAGTCTTCACCCATTAGCCCCTAGGGGCATAATGGGGTGAAGTGGGCGATTTTGCTTCATTAAGGAAGTAAAAGGTGCCTTGCCCTTTCTCCCTCAATGGAAACCTTGCCTCTAAGGCAAGTCTTGGGGCTAATATGGCTTGAGAACTTTTATGGGAAGTTCCTAGGCGCATATGGATGTTGGGATAGAGGTGGCCATGGGCCGTGCCCGGGCCGGCCCCGCCTCGGCCCAGTTCCTGGCGGGCCGTGCCCCGTTTCAAATCGTGCCGTGCTTGGCACGGCACGGTGGTAAATTTCTTCGACCCGGCACGGGCCGCGGCCCGATTAGGCGTGCCGGCACTGGCACGATTCCGTCGGAGAGTGAGCACGGATCCGGCACGCGGGCCAGGCACGGCCTGCGGGCTGACTTAGGCACGCGGGCCAAATACGGCCCAACGGGCCAAATGAGAAACGCGGGCCGTGTTTGGCCCGTGCCGATTGTGGCCCATGGGCCAAAGTTGGCCCATAGGGCGACTTTGGCCCGCGTGCCAAATTTAAAAAAATAAATTAATTTAATAAGTAAATTATTACTTAATTAAAATATATAAAATATAAAAAAATAAAAAAATTGAGAAATTGAGAATGTATATTGCACAAATTTTTAAAAAAAATGTTAAAATTTTATATATTTTAGACCGGACCCATTACAGGCTGCCTACGTACCCCACTCAAAGGAGGAATCAGGTCTACGTAGTTCTCTTTTTACAACTCTTTCTACAACTCTTTTATAACTTTTTTTTATAATTATTTATTACAACGTTTATCCATTGTTGCTTCCACTTGCACTTCCAAGACTTTATTCATCATCATCCGATGAAGTTGAATGACCACCTTTATCTTGAAGACGATCTTCAGCATCTAGCCAATCTTTAAGACAAATACACATTTCCACGCTTGCTTCGTTCATTCGGCTTCGCTTCTCGTCTAGCACCCTGCCGCCTGCACTAAAACAAGACTCCGATGCTACAGTAGACACCGGAGGAGTTAGTAAATCAGGTGCCATGGCAGAAACCACAGGATATGATTTTCCTTGTGATCTCCACCATGATAAAATATCAAAATTATCTATTTGTTCTTCTATGAGTAAAGATGTATGATTATTTTCTAAAAAAAATGTTAATTCATTAAAATTACTAGATCGACTTGTTGATGTTCCTTTTCTATTTAAAATTGTGCGTATTCTTCCTGTAATATTTTTTACTACTAGTAGATACATTAGTTTGAGAGGATGTTGGATTCATTGTATTTCCAAATTTTAAATTATAAACATTATACATTTCATCTAATAAGGTAGAAACTTCAATTTTTTTCTCATCTACTCCTTCAAGTTCCATATTTTTATAATATTCATCTAATAAAATATGAACACCTTCTAATTTTAATCTAGGATCCATAATTGAAGCTAAACAATATAAAGGAGATATATTTTTCCAATATTTTTTAAATTTTGTTTCCATTTTAAAAATTACTTGAAAAACATTTTCATCATGTCTATATTGAGAAAAAATTTTACTAATTAAAACTAAATGTTCTAAAATTAAACATGATGTAGGATAATAAACACCAGATAAATGAGTGCTAGCATTATAAAAAATTTCTAAAATATTATGTAATAAATTTGCTTTATCCCAATCATTTTCTTCAATATTTCCATCAGGCATTCTTTCATTATAAAATAATGTAAGAGGATCCTTAAATGGAAAATATGTTGTTAGCATATCATAAGTAGAATTCCATCGTGTTTTAATATCAAGTTTAAATTTTTTATATGACAAACCATAAGATTTACATATTTGTCTAAAATCTTGATTTCTAGAAGTAGAAAAAGTAACAAATCTAACAGCATTTCTTAATTTAGTTACATGTTCATCTACTTCTCTTATTCCATCTTGAACACATAAGTTTAGAATATGACATGCACATCGTATATGAAAAAAAAACACCATTAAATATTGGATTTAACAATCTTTTTAATTTATCAATTGCACTATCATTATTACTTGCATTATCAAAACTAATTGAAAAAATTTTATTAATTATATTATATGAATGTAAAATGCTATGAAATTATCTAACTATAGCATTTGCAGTATGATGATATTCAAAAATTTTAAACGTAATAATTCTTTTTTGTATAAAAAATTCACTATCTATCCAATGTGCCGTAATACACATGTATGACTGATCAGAATGATTACTGGTCCAAATATCAGATGTTAAAGAAATACAAGAAGTTAATGTAATTAAAGCTTGTAAAAGATTAGTTTTATATTCAGAAAAAATTTTTATAGCATCCCTACGCATGGTTTGTCTACTTACTTTTTTATATTTAGGTTGTAGTGATTTATGTATAAATTTTTCAAATTTATAATTTTCTGCTAAAGAAAATGGTTGTTCATCCCAAACAATAAATTTAGCTAATTCTTTTTTAAGAACTTCAGTAGAATAATTAAAAACTTCAAAAGAACTAGAGGAAAGATTTAGAGTAGCCTGTGCACGATCTATTTGAGTTTGATGGCTTTTGATGTGGCGAGTCAAATGACCAGTTCCACCCGATGATTTGCAAGTCATGACTTTTTTGCACTTCTTGCAGCTGGCTCTTTCTTCGCCATTAATCATCACCACATCGAAGCTCTTCCAAATGTCGCTCGTGCGTTTTCTTGAGCCCGACACAGTAGACTCGTGAGGGTTTGCACTGCATCCCTCCTCTCCCTGCATAGTGTTAGTAGGCTCAAATTCAACATGATCTTGCTGTTGTTGATTTGGGTCGTAAGGCGGAGGGTTGGCATCTTGATCTTGATCGGGTGGCATAACGGGGTTAGTTGTCCCCATTAGCTCCTGCTCTATTGCCTCAAGCTCCCATGGTAAAAGATCCCATGTATTGTTAAATCCCGCCATTAATTCTACATATAATATTAAAAGTTAGCCAAAAAATTTATAAAATAAGATTAAATACTTACTAATAATAAATTATACATTAAAAAATTACCTTATCACGTGTTTGAAGATCGCTTAGTAAGAACTAAGAAGTTGAGGTTTCAGCCTTCAACAACCTTAACTTAAACATAATTATGAAAAAAAATTTATATTAGAATAATTTAAATTTAAGTACAATTACATTATAAAAGACTAAAAGTAAATTAATTTACTACTTACTTGATCTTCTCCACGTGACTAGACCGAGGGAGCTTTGAAATCTTGATGGCTAATTGAAACTCAAGACTTAGAAAAGAGATTAAGAGAGCATTAAAAGAGAATGAGAAATTAATCCAAAGTTAATTGGAAACTTGTGTGAAGAAATGAGAGGGTTGGGGGGTCAATTTATAGGGATGAATTGGGTATAAATTTACATATTTATCCCCTATTTTTAATTATTAAAAGGGGCTAAAATGGTAATTTTATAACATAAAGACAATTATATCCCTAACTTTTTAATTTTTTCAAACCGTTATAGGGCTATTTGGGTAAAAACACATGCTAAATTCAAATTTTCGAACGTTGCCGACCCAAATGATTCGTGTCGTGCCCGTGCCGGCCCGCGTGCCGTGCCAGGCCCGCGGGCCATGACGGGTACGGGTCCGTGCCTGGCCCGGCCCACGGGCCGCGAACCTTAGGCCCAGCACGACCCGAGCCGGGTCACGGGCCGCCCGCGGCCCGTTGACTTGGTCAACGGGCCATGTTGTGCCGGGTCGTGCGGGCCGGCCCGGCCCGTTGGCCACCTCTATGTTGGGAAGAGGTATATGGTAAAGTCTTGGAGACTTACCTTACCTCAAACCCTAATTTCTCCCAAGACACCACCCTAGCCGAATTCCTCTTGCTTGTTGCACCTAGCCCTTCTCCTTGGATGGAATGCATGCCTCTAAGGCATGTCTTGGGCTGATATGGCCATTGGGCAAATTAGGATAGGTTGAATGAGGTTTATGGTAAAGTCTTGGAGACTTTCCTTACCTCAAGACTCCTTTATCCTAGCCGCCCACTTGTCATGATCCTAGCCATTGCCCTAGCCGCCCTTTGTCCTATTAATAGGACCCTTGCTGCCCCCTCTTGGGAGGTTGGTTCGTGTGTTCGATTCCTTGGAGGCGTGAACATACATAGAGAGGCGTGAGCAAGGGCAAAGGGCGACAACTTAAAGGTGGCGCAAACCCTTCTTCCTACTAGTGGCCGCAAGTCTTCTCCTTCCTCTCCTCTTAGCATGACTTGGAGAAGGACTTGGTGGTGCCACTTTGTCTTACTCTTCCTAAGGGTCGAAACTCTTCTTCTCCCTCTTCTCTTGGAGTGAAGAAGATAAGGAGTTGGCGGCATCTTCCTTGCACTTGGCGCATGATCCTTGGAGGTGGCGCAAGAGAAGTGAAGGAACCCTAAGACTTGATTCTCTTCCCGAGGCTAGCACCAAGCGTGGAAGGGAGCAACGATCAAGGAGTCGACGCGTGGATACTTGTAGAGGGCGAACACTTGGGCGCCTTCAACATGGCTTCGGCAACTAGACAAGCAAAAGAGGTACATCTCTAACACATCCTTGTGTCTTCTCTCTCGCATGGATCCTTGGGACCGGAATATGTTTCAGGTGTAATGTTTCTTCCGCTACGTCCTGGGACTGCAAAAATTTTAAATTACACCCGGTAGCCCTCATGCAAAAGAATAAAATAAACATGCAAAAACTATCATTGAAATATCAAGTCAATAGTCTTCTAACACGTAGCCCTCATCAAACTATCGATCGGTGGTGTTGTGAACTATTTCCCACCCTCGTGGGACACACCCACTTATCTTTAGGAGGTGTGTGGTGCCAATGGTTTCCCCAGTCCATTTTAATCGGGTGCGCCTTCGCAAGGAAACTCGTTGACCCTGGGCATAACGGTTAGGATATGACTTGACTAGTTTTTTCATATGTCACTGACATGATGAATCACTAGAGGCAGCTGTTGAGAGGATAGGGTTTTGTGCTGTATCCAGTCCTCGTTGGACACAGGACGCCTAGTCTGTCTTAACTAAGAGGAATTGTGCACGGCACAATTGGCTGGCATGCCTACCTGAAGAAGTATGAGATCACTCTGTGCGTCCCAACTCACCCTCGTGAGTCGCGGAGACCTCATGTGAAATTAGGATCCTACTCACCTCTTTCCATGTTGAGTTTGAGAGTTCTCAACTTGTTTTTTGGAAATAGTGGGAGCATAGCATTTAAGTTAAAGTCCTTGTTAAATGCTTTGTCATAGTACTTATTTTACTTATTTGCTTATTGTAGAAGACATCTCCTGATCTAAGATTGAAACTCTATAAAAATAAATTGGATGGGACAAATTGGACAAAGTGGTTCAAGATTTTGTCCAAGATACTCGAACAAGAAAATAAGGTGCATCTTCTTAAAAGACCTCCATCCCAGCCCAGTGTGTATTTCACTACTGAGTGGGAGTGGAATGCCTATCTTGAACATTGTGAAGATAACGAACAGTACACTGCTCTTGTCTTAGAGTGCATGACCCCAGAGGTCAAGGTTGAGTGTGATGAGATGGGGATTTATGATCTTATCATACATCTCAAAGGTCTCTTCACACCATGCTCTATAGACAATGATCAGGAGAGTTCTGTTGGATCTTCAGAGTGTATGCCTAAATCTGAGAATGACCATGGTTCTGTATCTTCGAAGCTAATACTTCGGAAGACTGGGAATGCATGGGTATTTCGAAGAGGATTGATGGCCAAGAAGAGCATGGCAAAGAAGAAGGGATGTAATCCATCCGCTTCAGGTATTGTGTTACTGAGGTCTTTTGTTTACTTCTTATTCATGGGTACTGAGTACCGCATGTGAAGCTTATATATGTTTTTCATATGCAGGAGCTCAAAAGAAGTAGGACCATGAGGCTTGGTGGGATCAACTCTCGGGTCAGGGACAGAGCATTGGATGCTGCTGTTGATATCATCTCACTACCTTGAAGACTTTATCTAGGACTTTGCTATTATGTATCAGCTTATGTATTAGAACATCATTCCTTTTGGAAAGGATTTCAGTTTGAAATAATAAATGATATTTTTCTTTAAAACTGAGATGTTCTATTGAAGTGATATAGTTGATAATAGTTTGTGGCTCTATATGTAACACAATATCAGATCCATTGATTCAATTAACATCCTCTTATGGCATTGTCTCTTGAACCATCGAACAATGGTCACATCCAAAGGTCAATGGACTATTGGGATCATTATCCTTTTAGGATTATGATAAATGTGAGCCTTGTTCAAAGGAACAAAGTGATAGATGCTGCCTTCACCATAAAGGGTTGAAGGGTAAGTGGCTTGTTGGATCTATTACACAGCAATGTGTGTGGACCCATGTAAACAAGCACTAAGAGGTGTTATATACTTCATCAGGTGTGGGTATGCCTTATCCAACCTAAGAACTTTGGAGAAATCCAAGAAGTTCACAAATGAAGTATTGAGTCAAATTGGAGGATCTATTAAAGCACTTTGATTGGATCAAGGTAATTAGTGGAGAATTTGATGACTGTCCTAAGGAGTGTGGGGTTATCTCACAGCTTACTTAGAACACCACTGTGTGGTGAATTTCAAAGAAAGAAAGAGGAACACATTGGATGTGGTTCCATCTTTGAATAGTCATGCAAATATACTACTATGATGTCATGCAAACAGATGTACTGCCACTCCATAAGAAAGTGTCTAAGGTAGCTTTTGAGTTGCGAACTGCAAATATCTCATTCCTTCAATGGAATTGGGAATGTAATATGCAGTGATCTCAAAAGTATATGTTTGTAGGGCACTGAATGGTGCTATTTCTATCCCAGGGAGAACAAAATATTTGTTGCTCGATACTGTTGTCTTTCTTGAGGAGATACTTCTTTGAAAGAAGCTAGTGGGAGTAGATTTGATTGGGACAAGGTCCAGAATCAACCACAATACATTTAGACACAAATGGAGAGTAGAATCTCACATACAAGTTGAAAGTCAACCTGTAGTTCAAGTAACACAGAAACCATATAAGTCTGGATGGATTCGAAATGCTGGGCATGACAAATTTTTCATCTGGGATGAATCTAAGACTTGTGATGAAATGGAAGTGGTCGGTGGACCAGATTCCAGGACATGGCTAAGCGCCATGAGAACCATAATGGAGTCCATGTCTACTGATCAAGTCTGGGACTTGGATGAGCCGCCAAAGGGGTTATACCCACAGGCTGTAAATGGATCTTCTAGGAAGATAGACATGGAAGGTAACATTGTTACCTTGAAAGGCAAGCTAGTGAACAGAAATTTCAAGCAAATCCACTGGGTGGATAATGATGAAAATTTTCACCCATAGTTGAGTTTTAAGTCCATTAGGAATCTGCTTGTTATAATTGCATGATCAGTTATGGCGTGTTGTTATGAAAACTGCTTTTCTTGAATGGACGTTTGAAAAGATATCTATAAGGAAATAGCCAAAAGGTTTTCATATCAAGGCCATAAAGATATGCATGGTGTTATGCAAGCATGTTGAAAAGAGCCTGTGTTTACAAGAAGATCAGTGGGAGCACCTTAATAGTATTTCTTGTTCTAGATGATTGATGATATTCTCCTCACATGGAATGACATCTCAGCTCTTCACATGGTGAAGAAAAGGCTTGAGATGTATTTCGAGAAGAATGATCTAGGGAATGATGCCTACATCCTAGGCATGAGGATCTATAGATAGAGATCCAAGAAAGTCATTGCCCTTTAGTCAATCTATGTTCATCCAAGAGTTTCTGCAGAGGTTTATATTGGATGATTCCAAATATTGATACCTTCCAGAGAGATATGGTCTGACTCTCATGAGGATGTTGTGTCCTATGACACAGCTGGAGAGTAATAACATGGGTCTAAAATCCTGATACATGGTGTATAGGATGGATCATGTTTTGAGTAATATACACAAGACCATTTGTGGCAAATGCTTGGAGCATAGCCAGTAAGTTTCAATCAGATCCTAGTGTTTGACACTGGATAGCTGTGAAAGCAATCCTTATATATACTTGGGAAGTATAAAGGATTGAAGTCTAGTCTATGATAGACAGGAAGAATTTTTTGCACAAGGGTACACTGATACTTCGTTCCAGTCTTATGACCACAGCCAGGATTTGCGCTTTGCCTTGTTGTGGTGTTGTGTGCTGAAAGAGCATTATGCAAACCATAGTGGCAAAATTCTACAAATAAGGCTGAGTGCATTGCAGCTTCTTGTAGCAGCCAAGGAAGCAGCTTCATTCATTTGAACTTGATTTAGTTCCTGGTGCTTGATGGTCCAGTATAGTTCTTACTGGGGCCATAGCATAAGTGAAGGAACTTAGTGCTCAAGTATGTACTGCAGCATATCATCTGATCTTAGAGATCATGGATAAGGATGATGATCAAAATTATTAAAATAAACACAGATAACAATCTGGAAAAACCCACTGACATAGCCTCTGGCGCAGCGGAAGCTAAATGGGTCATACTAGAGACATTGAAACTGACTAAACATCAGTTGCCCTTGATCTTAGTGCAAGTGAGAGATTGTTGGTGTTTATGCCCAGCAGACCAATGTTTGGACATGGTCGGGCATTGTTTGAATGTACTTTGATGGAATTGTTATTCTTTATAGAGGCATGGTCGTTATTATGCAGACTTCTCTACCTGCGTTGATGTATTGAGTTGCATAAATAATGTCCCAGGAGTTTGGTTGGATCCATTCTCATAAGCTATCCCCAGTCAAGGTACCTTAGCAGATATGGGACAGCTTTGGTACATGTGCGACTGGTGTATGGGCTGGTTAGGTGCGGGGCACAGTAACACAGACATACAGGTGCATTGGATGCACTGGAGTGATCCACTGTGAGGATTGACTTGTCTAGTCAACAAGTCAATCTCACATGCAAGAGGTTTGCATTGATCCTTAGACTTGAGGTATTCATGTCTAGATTTGATGATGGGTATGCTTTGATACAGTCTTACGTCTCTCCGTAATTGGGAGACCAAAACGACTGTCATTGGGCATGTCATAAGTCATGTAGAAACATGGATGACTAATAGTAGGATTTGCCCCTTCCTTATTGGAAGCATGATATCCACTCGGGGGCGCCCCACCTTATTGGTGCATGACAGGAATGTGTGGCCACACTAGTTGAGTCATGACCAATGCATTGGATTGATGAACTTGAGACTAATCCAATGGCAGGATATCAGTTTAGGCAAAGGGATCTATAATGCAATGGGAATCCTCGTTGCTTGTTAGGGAGTTGTTGCCATAATGACTTAAGTCCTATGACATGTAGTAGTGATGTGTTGCTAGATACCCCTCACTACTTATGATGTTTACATCGTTGCCATCGTCATTAGGATCCTACGGGGTCACACGCAATAGACTCTTGACGTTGCTTTAATCAGAAGCCTTAGGATCAAGTTATTGGATAACTTGGATCCATTTGGAAGATTTCATCAGCGCCAATGGGCCTGATGAGTTGGAAGAAGGTTATTGGAGCCAAACTTCATTTTTGGTAGGTTGACCCGAAATTGACTTAAATTGGTCACATTTGGATTAAGGTTGCATTGGATTGGATCCAATAGCTTAATCAACCCATGCCATGAAGTTTGGGCTTGCTCATTATTCAATAAGGCCCAATAATTAGTTGTCATGAAGAGAGAATTGGCTAAAAGGGTATAATGGGGAGAAGTCTTCACCCAATAGCGCCTAGGGGCATAATGGGGTGAAGTGGGCGGTTTTGCTTCATTAAGGAAGTAAAAGGCGCCTTGCCCTTTCTCCCTTGATGGAAACCTTGCCTCTAAGGCAAGTCTTGGGGCTAATATGGCTTGAGAACTTTTATGGGAAGTTCCTAGGCGCATTTGGATGTTGGGAAGAGGTATATGGTAAAGTCTTGGAGACTTACCTTACCTCAAACCCTAATTTCTCCCAAGACACCACCCTAGACGAATTCCTCTTGCTTGTTGCGCCTAGCCCTTCTCCTTGGATGGAATGCATGCCTCTAAGGCATGTCTTGGGCTGATATGGCCATTGGGCAAATTAGGATAGGTTGAATGAGGTTTTTGGTAAAGTCTTGGAGACTTTCCTTACCTCAAGACTCCTTTATCCTAGCCGCTCACTTGGCATGATCCTAGCCATTGCCCTAGCCGCCCCTTGTCCTATTAATAGGACCCTTGCCGCCCCCTCTTGGGAGGTTGGTACGTGTGTTCGATTCCTTGGAGGCGTGAACATACATAGAGAGGCGTGAGCAAGGGCAAAGGGCGACAACTTAAAGGTGGCGCAAACTCTTCTTCCTACTAGTGGCCGCAAGTCTTCTCCTTCCTCTCCTCTTGGCGTGACTTGGAGAAGGACTTGGTGGCGCCACTTCATCTTACTCTTCCTAAGGGCCGAAACTCTTCTTCTCCCTCTTCTCTTGGAGTGAAGAGGATAAGGAGTTGGCGGCATCTTCCTTGCACTTGGCGCATGATCCTTGGAGGTGGCGCAAGAGAAGTGAAGGAACCCTAAGGCTTGATTCTCTTCCCGAGGCTAGCACCAAGCGTGGAAGGGAGCAACGATCAAGGAGTCGACGCGTGGATACTTGTAGAGGGCGAATACTTGGGCGCCTTCAACATGGCTTCGGCAACTAGACAAGCAAAAGAGGTACATCTCTAACACATCCTTGTGTCTTCTCTCTCGCATGGATCCTTGGGACCGGAATATGTTTCGGGTGTAATGTTTCTTCCGCTGCGTCCTGGGACTGCAAAAATTTTAAATTACACCCGGTATTCCCTAACAGGCCCAAGATAAGTGGTAATCTTGAATTTTCTGACATATCCAAGACTACGAAGTCTACAGAGACTAAGAGATCCCCGACTTTAATCAGCACATCCTCTACTATTCCCACTGGGCGATGAATAGAGCCATTTGCCAATTGAAGAGCTATGGGTGTGGGTTCCAGACCTCCCAAGTCCAAACTTTGGAACAAGGAAAGAGACATGATACTCACACTAGCCCCCAAATCACAAAGTACTCTCTCAATAGAAAAATTACTGATACTACAAGAAATAGAAAAACAACCAGGGTCATTAAGTTTCGCAGGCATCAGTGAACTGTAATGTCCTGTCAATGCCTTGACCAATCTTTGAGGACTAGAGACAGGTGGCATGTGAGGTGATGGAGGAATAAAGACCGGTGCTTGCTGAACCTCAGACTCCACAGGTATTTCTTCTGAATACCAGATATCTATGTCATTCTCCTCAGACTCTCCAACAAGACAAGCTCTAGGGAACACCTGGGGATCCTTCAATTGGGTGCCACTGCATGTTAGAATGACATTACAGTGCTCCCTTGGATTTGGCTTGGGTTGTGAAGGAAGCTTCCCAAAAGATCGGGCAGATGAACTTGCCTGCTGGGCAATCTAGTTCTCCAACATCCTTGAATGAGTGAGCAATAAATGCACCTTAGAATTCAACTGCCCCACAGTAGAACTCAATTTCCTGATAGACTCGTCCACATCTTCATTTCTCTTAGACTAGGTGGTGACAAAGTTCTCAAGCAATATTTCCAAATTGGACTTATGTGGTTGATTACATTGTTGTTGTTGAAGTCCAGGTGGAGGCCTGAAGGATGACTGGGGAAACTGAGTGCCAAAATTTCCTGGTGGCACCTGACTAGTGAAATTCTGGGGGTTTGTCTGGTTCTGATTGTTTTGGTAGGAGAAGTTGGGATGGTTTCTCCAACCGGGATTGTAGGTGCTAGAGAATGGATTATTCTGCTGCCTCTTGTTGAAATTGCCTATAGCATTTGCCTTCTCAATAGAAACATAAGAAGAAGAAGAAGGTGTCATTATCTGGCAGTCAGTAGCACCGTGTCCAGAAACCCCACAAAGTTCACAAGAAATAGAATTGACAGACAATGCATTAAAATTCATATAAGTAAGTTGGTGAGACAAGGAATCAACCTTGGCCGCCAATGAACTCAACATGTCTAGGTCATGCTTACCTCCTCCTCTTACCAGGACGTTTCTCTCACTCGTCCACTGGTAGTGATTCAGAGCCATGTCCTCGATTAAATTCATGGCATCGTCAATGTTTTTGTTCATAAGCGCTCCGCCCACGGCTGCATCTACAGATAAGCGAATATTATACAAGAGACCATTATAAAAAGTATGTACAAGTACCCATTTTTCCAGTCCGTGATGTGGGCACAATCGTAACAACTCCTTGAAACGGTCCCAGGCCTCGTAGAGTGACTCGCCTTCCCTCTGGCTAAAGTTCGTTATCTGGTTTCTCAACTGAGCCGTCTTGCTCGGTGGGAAGTATTTGGAGAGGAACACATGAGAAAGCTGATCCCATGTCGTGATAGAGCCTTGAGGAAGGGACTGTAGCCATGCTCGCGCTCGGTCCCTAAGAGAAAAGGGAAAAAGACGTAAGCATAATGCATCAGATGTCACCCCGTTTATCTTCAGGGTATCATAGTATTCTAAAAAAATTGATAAATGTAAGTTGGGGTCTTCATGTGGTGAACCGCTGAACTGGTTCTGCTGGACCATGTGCACGAGGGCAGGCTTGATCTCAAAGTTATTTGCTTTGACCGCCGTCGAGCAATACTGGAGTGCAGGCCCTGTACATTGGGTGCAGCAAAATCTCGTAGTGAGCGGTTCTGGTCCATTATAGTAGTCGGGTTCGGATGGGCTTCCTCAAGCTTTTGATCGTGAACTTTCCTCTGAGCTCTAAAGGTCCGTTCAATCTCGGGGTCTTCTCGCACTAGCTGACCTGTTCTAATGGTTCTTGGCATGCATAAGGTTAGCAGACCAGAGAATAATAATATAAGCTTGAAGAATGAAAGAAGACAAGAAATATGAACAAATCAAATAAAAGAAAAGAAAAAACAGACAAAAACAAAAAATATCTAGTCTATCAACTCAACTATTTAATCGATATTGACTACGCCTTGCTCCCCGGCAACGACGCCAAAAACTTGATACGTCCTGCAAGTGCACGGTCTATCGAAGTAGTAAATAATATCATTCTCACAGGGAGCAGGTGTCAAGTACCGACCTTTAGTGTCATCGATAGCTATATAATTCAATTAGAAATGGAAAAAAAATAAGACTAATTCTAAAATATCGAATTGAAGAATAAATGACTTTAAGGGAAAATTACAGTTTAAGACATGTTCGGAACTTCAGGTTTCACCTCGTTGAAAGCTTTAAGTGTAAATCAATCAATGAATTGAAATAGAAAACGGATCTCCTTCTCTCGAAGCGCAATCCGACAGTAAACAACTTAAGGCGATCTATCCTATAGTACAAATTACCTTCTCTCGAAGCGTAATCCGATGCCTACTTAAGCTAATTTCCTACTCTGTAGTAAAACTAACTTAAGAGACCCATTGGGCTCTATGATGATCATGAACCCTCGAGTGACAATGAACGACTCTCGTAATCCAAGTCACAAGTTTAAATAAGAACGATCGAGTGTTACGATTCACCTCTCGGTACATCTCATAACACTTAACACATACAAATGTTTGGCCAGAACAATCATACACAATAGGCACAACTCAATTAAATAAGTTAATTTACTAAAAATAACACTGAGATTCATAATAATGTTTTACACATGAGAATTTGTTCAACGGGCTACGCCCGAGTCCCAAACTAGGGTTTTACGCTAAAACATACATCATTTATCAACTAAAACCCAAGAAAATATATTCAAAAGGAAGGAAATTCACAATACAAGGGTAGGAGATGATGAATCTTCAGTCCTCTTTCGAAAGCCCCAAAGAATCCGATCGAATCAAGCCCTTGAATGCAGAAAACGCCCCACTTTCACCCTAGTCCACGCCTTTGAAAAGTTAGACCCCTAAAACCACCCAAAAAAATCCTATTTTATGGCTCTATCTCTTCCTTAGGCAGTTAGGAATTTTCCCTCTGAATTTCCGCCAATTCCGAGTTCGGAATCACTCAAATCGGGCGAAAAACCGCCGAAAGGTCAATCTGCGCGGAAGCCGTTACGGCCGTGCTTCTAGACACACCCTAGCCATGTCTGGCTCGTAGAATGTAAGCACAGCCGTGCTTCTGGACACGGCCAGGCCGTGCTTGACTCGTCAAACATTGATTCTGAAGCCGCGATGAACACGGCCGTGATCATAGGCATGGGCAGGCCGTGTTCTTTATAGAAAGCTCCAAAAACGCTAAAATATTACCTGTGACCTTGCCGAACTGTGACAAATCTTTTCCTAACTTTAAATCTTTAGAATTCTTCACGAAAATGTAGAGAAATGACCTGCATTTCACAAATAAACGAAAAAGAGTGAAGATTCTATACTTTACAGGAAAAGATATCAAAGTTTGACATAAAATAGAACTTAAGCTTAAAATGATAGTATAAATAAGACTCTAAATTCTATAAAAATAACACCTATCAGCAGCTCTTTGAATCTTTCACAATCCTCATATAATGATTCTTCATCCTTCTGCATAAAGCTAGTGATCTGATTTCTCAGTTGAATAGTCTTGGAAGGAGGGAAATATTTAGAAAGAAATGCTTGTGATAATTCTGCCCATGTCCTTATTGAAGCTGAAGGTATTGTATGAAGCCATGGTCTCGCTCTGTCCCTTAAAGAGAAGGGAAACCGTCTCAACCTAATAGCATCAGAAGAAACACCATTAATTTTCAATGTATCGCAGTACTCTAAAAATATAGCAAGATGCATGTTGGGGTCCTCAAGAGGAGGACCACCAAACTGATGTTGTTGAACCATAGAAAGTAAAGCACGTTTAATCTCAAAATTATTGGCCTCTACAGTAGGCCTAGCAATTCCTGATTGTAGTCCATGAACATAGGGAGCAATGTAATCTCTCAGTGTTATGTTATTATCGTTGTTCCCCGCAGGTTGGTGTGTTTGATTATTGTCCAAGTCTAATGGAATGTGCTCCATCTGGTTTTGATCTTTTTAGTTGTTTTAGATTTCTCCTTCTTCTGAATGTCCTCTCTATCTCAAGATTTATTTCGAAGAACTCACCTGCTCTGGAGCTTCTTTGCATAAAAAGATGTTAGACACAATTGTAAAGCTCTAAAGCAAAGTAGGAAGTAATGAAAAATAACAGTAAAGTAAAAGAACTAACTAAAGTTTAGTCTACCAATCCTTAGAAATATACTAATATCAACCGTTGTTCCCCGGCAACAACGCCAAAAACTTGACATGTCCCGCAAGTGCACGGTTATGTCGAATTAATACAAAAGGTTGTCGAACCCACAGGGAACAAGGTTGAGTACCAGAAAGTCTAAGTTTCAGTAGCTAAGCAATTCAAATCGGGGTTTTTGCAATCAAAAAGCGAAAATAAGAAATCAATCGCAGTGGCGAGGAGGTTATCTATATGAGAGAGATCAGGACTTCGATATCCACCACACTGACGTATCTAACATGCGATGAAAGTGATCTATTATGAGAGTTCATAATTTTGCATAAGAAATTTTCCCTAAGTTGCAGGATGCCCCCTCTCGATGGCACACCCTGGTGCTTGTCTGGAACAATCTCCTACTCTCACGGTGGATCTTTCCAGATAAACCTAATGAGTTCTATGGAAAATTATATTACCCTTGAGTGAAAACCAAGCACTCTCGTGTTATGGATTCACAAGTTTTACCTAGGAGTTCCACCGCCACGATCCTCCTCTCGGTATGGATCGCGCCAGCTAAAACACGATTTTACGGAGCCAATGCAACATCATGAAATAAGTACAACAAGGTAAAATATACTCATATGAATATCCAAATAACATAATTGAATTAAGATAGTATGAAAGAAATCGTCAGCGGGCTTCAACCACGTCCCAAAAAAGGTTTTACGCTACAGAATTCATGAAAGCTCGCAAAAATCTCTCTAAAATGCCAGGAAAATTACTACAAAACATTTTTAAGAGGAAAGAGAGGATAAACCGAACAAGATCTCTAAAAATCGTGAAGATCTGACGCTCCAATCTCTCGAAATCGTGGCAAAATTCTACAAATAAGGCTGAGTACATTGTAGCTTCTTGTGGCAGCCAAGGAAGCAGCTTCATTCATTTGAACTTGATTTCATCTCGAAAGGGCTTTTATATTCTTTGGATTCGCCTCTCTGTTAACTTTCCAAAACATATTTTCTTGCCTTTTTTGGATTTTTCTAGGGGCCGAAATCAAAAGAAAACCGAGTGAATGTCGGACTACCCAATTACAATCATGGGTGAATCCCGCTGGGTTCACTAGGTGGTGAAGTCTACTATGCAGTTTCTGTCGAGTAAGAATCACAGGTACTGTAGATTTCTGCGCAGATTTCCTCAGAGAGAATCACGGGTGAACCCCGCCGGGTTCACCTACCAGTGAAGTGTTATGTGAACTTTCAGTTGTCTGGCGAAAGCACCAGTGAACCCCGCCAGGCCCAAATTTGACGTGCAGCTTCGTCTTCACGTAAGGAATTGCCTTATGATTTTAGAATCCTCAAAAGACTTCAAAATTTGGTGATTTTATCTAAAGTTTCACAAAAAGAGAAAAAGTGAAGATTCCGAAGCAATCAAGCTAAAAAGTCTAACGGAGTATAAAAAAACTAAAATAGGCCTAATTTTGAGATGAAATAACACTAGAAATTACTGTTAAAATGTAAGGCATCATCTTCAGACGAGTGGGTGAGTTCGGCTCCCCGGCGTGGGACGTCCGGTTACTCCCCTCGGTTCTCTCCTCGACACGTGAGCGTGTTCGGAAACTGTTGTGGATCCCGTCCGACATGGTTGGTTATGGGTGGGTCCCTTTTGGGTTCGGGTGAACCAGGTTTGACTCAGCGTCACCGGTTCTCGGTGAATCGCGAGCGTTGATCCAAGTCGTGTTTGAACGGCAGAGATCTTTCATAGAGTCCTTAGTCGGGCTAGGGGTCGGTTCGAGGAATCGTCCTCGCTAGTCACGCCCAATCTAGCGATTTCAACCATCGTGCCCTTGCGTGGACGTGTTTGGACTCGAGTCAAGCATTGACTCTCATGTAAAATATTTTAAAAAATATTATGGTAATTTAGAGCGTGACAGCTTGTATGATGGTTGAGATGATAACTTGACACTTATAAGGGATTTCACAAATTTAATTAGATTATCTTGAATGGCTAAATAGAGAAAATTTTCACACTTATAAGCCTCCAACTCGGTGTACCTGTGCTACCACTGCATTAGAAAGATCCTAGCACTTGCACTGTTATCTCATTGTGTGCCGTTGTGTTGGAAACTCCCAACATCTATGTGGTTGTGCACCTTCATCACTTGCTAGCATTTGCATGGATCTACCTTTGCGCCTTTTGTCGCTAACTTGCAGTTGCCTGCAGTAAAAGCTGACAAGCAGGTAGGCCTTGGGCCCGAGTTGGCTAGCTCACTATCACGCATCATCAATTGTTCAAAGTGAATTGCATCTTGAGGTGGATTCAATAGGAAGTTAGTATTGAGTGGTGTGTTTGGTGAAACTTTTTAACTATTTTTGCTAGTCACAAAAGCAGATTTTTAAAAGTCGAAGTGTTTGATTGTCAGCTTTTGGATTTGGAACCCAGAAGCAATTGCTTCTTTGAGAAGCTATTGTCCCCCTGCTTATAACTAGCCAAAGCTGCTGATTGATTAAAAAGTTAATTTTATTAAACATTTTGAAAATTTTTCAGCTAATTTTTTTTAACCAACAAAAATTAAAAATTTTAGTTATGCTAAACAAACTCTATTACGTGTGCGCGGTAAGTTTCTCAACCTATGTAACTCCTCTACTCCACAATTTAGGGGCTACGGTCTATGGAGTTTATAATCGCTCAGTGGCTCACTTCTATCAATACCCTTAGAAATCATCTCAAGATTCTTAACTCTAACACCACAGGCCATTAACTGTGCATGCTCCAGCCTATAGATTAGTAGATTATTGTGCTCTCAATGACTCAACTATTAGTTCTCTCATTGCCCTCCGCTCATACATCAGTATTTTTTATATACAAGGTAAGAAAAATTAATATAACTATTTTTCTTAAATATGTGTTTGCCGTATATTCTTCTACAAAAATTAAGTGTTAAAATTGTATTATGCTATGACAAAATAGAAAAAAGTTGCCTGCTTATTCTAGTGACCTGTAAGGCTATAAATTATCTTCTAATAATTCATAATTAAGTATTTACATAACAAAATACTTAAGACTAGTTGCTCTTTTATGTCAATCAAGGTTATTAAATATTAAATACTATTATATTATTTATGAAAAATATATTATGCCTCTCTAATATAATTAATTATTTATTTGTCTAATGTCTTAATATGTTTGTCCTTCTAAATATTTTGTAGGAGGAAGAGAAAATAACTAAGAAGCTTTTTAAGGTTGCAATTCACGTGAATTTACTAAAAAAAAATTTCTTTCATTATTAAAATTTTAACTATTTAATCATCAAATTTTTATTCTAGATTCTCATTTAATAGTGTATATACATTTTATATATTTATACATAGAAATAAATCTTTTTATTTTATTTTAATAGGATATAGATAAATTTCTTGAAAGAAAACATAGTATAGAAAATCCATTGAGTCTTGAGAAAAAAAATGTAAAAATAAAAAAGCACTATCTAAACAATTACGTATTCAGATTAATATTGAATATCTTCATGCTGGCCTAGAATGAAGAGTTAAGATTTTTGAATATTATCCTAATAATCATGATAAGATATGAAGAGCAAGGGATTATGTCAGCCTTGTCAATATAATTTTTCTAGAAGAAAAATTAAAAATATATTTAGAAGATTTTGTCTTTTATTGGTTTAATAAATTTGGTAATTAGTTATAGTATAATATTTTAAAAGATATTTTTTTTTTGCTTATGTTGTTATCCCTTCAAAATCAGATTTGGGTTATAGTATAATATTTCAAAAGATACTTTTTTTTTTGCTTATGTTGTTATCCCTTCAAAATCAGATTTGGGTTATCAAGAAGGTAGAGATTTTTTTGTTTTTGAGATTTTTTTCAAGTTGGAAAAAAAAAACAAGATTCAAAATATATGTTGGAGGTAACATATAAAAACTATTTTATTTAAGCAATCTGACCAAAATCAAAACATGTATCATACTCATTTAAATGCATTAATTGTTTGTATAAGATTTCTTTTGTGTCAAGGAATTGATTTTCGTGGTCATGATAAGTCTGAAAACATCTACTAATCATGATAACTTTCTTAAATATTGTAAGTTTTTAGATGAACATGATGAGTTAGCAAGAAATGGAGTATTACAAAATGACCAGAAAATAATCAATTAATTGCTCTTGATATTCAGAAAGATATAGTAAATGCTGCTATGCAAGAAACTACTAATATTATAGTTAGTGAGTTAGGAGATGGATTATTTGGAATTATTGTAGATGAATCAAGAGATATATCTGATAAAGAACAAATGATAATTGTTTTATCTTTTGTGAATAAAAAAAAAAGAGAATAGTCTTAGAAAGATTTCTTGCTATCATTTATGTTAGTGACACAAGTGCAATATTTTTAAAAATAGCATTAAAGTTTTCGCTTTGTAAGTATAAACTAAGATTATCAAGAATTTGTAGTCAAGGTTATGATAGTACTAGCAACATGCAAGGTGTATTAAATCGCTTTAAAAGTTTGGATTTTAGAGAAAATTTATTACCATTCTAAATTCATTATTTTACGCATCAACTCTAGCTCATACATGTGGTAGTTCCAAAAAGAATGCAATTCAAATTGCTTCATTATTTAATTTAGTACTATCTTATTTAATATTGTTGGGGGCTCATGCAAACAAGTAGACATGTTTTAAGAAAAACAAATTGCTAAATTAAAAAAATAATTAACAAAAGGAGAGTTGAAAAGTAGATGTGATTTAAATTAAAAAATTAGTTTAAAACTATAAGTAATACTCGTTGGAGCTCACATTACAATACATTAAAAAATATAATTATTATGTATTCTTCTATCATTGATGTGCTTGAGATAATTATCAAAGATGGATTGAGTTCAAAGCAAAAAGCTATAGTAAAAGGGTTTTTAGAATCCATATAAACATTTAATTTTGTGTTCACTTTATATTTAATGAAAAATATTTTAGGAATTACAAATGAATTATCACAAGCATTGTAAAGAAAAGATCAAAAAACTATGAATGTCATGATATTGGTTAGAATTTCTAAGTAATATCTACAAATAATGAGGGATAATGATGAGAATCATTATTAGATAAATATCTATCTTTTGCAGACCTAATGAAATTGATATTCTTATTATGGATGCAATCTTTATAGCAAAAGGAAGACAATATGATTAAATTTAATAAATATTTAATATAGACAAATATCATGCTGGATTATTTTATATTATTTTAGATCGACAGCTTCAAGAGCTTAAACAATCGATTTAGTCTAGATGATTCTTTTTCATCTTTTGATAAAAAAAGACTAGTTCTGCTCAATTTTACCCATTCATTTTATAATATAAATTTAATGACACTTTAAAATTAACTTCATACTTAAATAATTGATATGTGCACAAGTGATGAATTTCTTGTGATAAAAAGAATTGTACTCCTAATAAAAAAAGTTAGTTGAATCAAAAATAACTATTGTTTATCAATTAGTTTATATGCTTATAAAATTAGCACTTATTTTACTAGTTACTATTGCTATAGTTAGACCTGGCAAAACCTGACTTGACCCACTGACCCAACCTGATTTGACATGAAGTTAGGCAGGTTCATATCAGCCATAATTGCATTCGGGTCATAAATAGGTTAACCCGTTTATGACCTGAAAATAATCAGGTCGTATCGAGTTGTAAACGGGCTATCCTACTTAACCCGATTACATTATATATTTACATATAAAAAATTTAAATATAGGCTCACCTAACTCTCATTGCTAGCCCATAAGCCCAGATATCTTGTAAATATCTTTTAACCCAGATTTTAGCCCACACATAAGCCCAAAGTTTTATTAATTTATTATTTATATTTAAAATATGAATGATAAACGGGTTATTCAGGTCGTGTTCGTGTTAGATAGTTTAACCTAATTAAGTAAATGGGTCATGTTCAGGTTGGCTTAATCGGGTCACAGGTCACAGCTGACACAACCCGTTTATGACCCGTTGACCCGAATTGCTAGGTCTAGCGATAGTATAAAGAGATTTTTTTTTGAAATGAGAATTATTAAAAATAGATTACAAAATTTGAGATGAGAATTGTTAAAAATAGATTATAAAATATAAGGGGAGATTGGTATCGTTTGGTTACTATTGGAGTTTTTATAAAGAAAACCCAGAAGTCCCTATAAGGTGCGGGTTAATAATAACTTGCATGCTATTTTCTCAGGGTAGCAAATTTTAACTTTTTTATTTTTGCCCAATAATAATTTCAAAATTACTATTAATAAATAATATTAAAACCAGTTTACTTGGTTTTAACTAGTCATTAGTCTTCCTATTTAGAGGTGAGTGATCAAAGTATTATTCATTAATAGATTGGATTTATTATTTTTAGATGGGGCGCCTCCTCCATATAAAGAGAGGTAGCACAGCGTTTCCTATTCATGCGCATTCACTGCATTCGACTCTTCCACTCTCTCTTTTCATTCATACGACGTTGAAAGCAGCTATGGCAGGCTTCTGACCTATGCATCGGCAGAAAAGCAACACGTGTTGTATCTTGGGATAAGAGATCCAGACTAAAACTCGTACGAGAGCCAAAATCTTTGTCTTATGACAAACGACATCTTCATCGCCTCCGGTTAGCTCATTCCATTATTATTTTATTTATTTGCTTATATATTTAAAATTACATATTTTAGGATTAACTACACCACAAAGATTCCCAATTTAGCAATTAATTCATTCTTGATCATAATCTAGATTTGTTTACTCATAATTAATCCTAGTGCATGCGCATCTGCATAATTCTATTTTCATCTGCTTAATCCTATTTAACATAATTCTCGCATGCTTGCAATCGCATCTTTAAATATATAATCTCGTAATATTATTCCTATAATCATTTGTTAGATTTATTTCTAATTAATGTGATTAATTCCAGCGAATCTCGTAATCGCTTCTCGCTGCTTGATGCGTTGCATTTACATCATATTTTTACCTATATTTTATATGATATTTTGGGCGATTTTATACTAATTTTTAGTATTTTTTACTTCACTTGATATGAAATCATCACTTTTCTTAATTTTTATGAAAATGTAGGTAAAATGGCATGAAAATGATGGATTTTGCGAGTTTTGAAGCCATAGTATGGTTCCCGAGGAAATTACGAGGTCGCACGTCAAATTTGGGGCAAAAATAGTGTCAGACGCAACATACACGGCCTTGGCCATGAGTTTTTCGGCTGGTGGTGAGTTTCCCATTCAAGGGGTGAAATCGCAGCCAAGTAAAAAAGTTCATAGAAACTTTCATAGGTAAGGCTGTGAATCCTTCATGGGTCATGAATATTTCTGTGTACATAGGTCTTTATTCACAGAAACTTTCACGGCAGCAGCCGTGAACAGTTTACACGCCGTGAATATTTCCGCCCCTTCGTATTTTTCGACCCCGATTCGAGTCAGAATTGAACTAAACTCTCTATTTCTGGGTATGTGGCGTAGAGCTTCCGCCTTTGTCGTCGTCCATGGATTGCATCTATTAAAATAAGCATGAGGTACAAAAGTTTCTCCTTAACTGTCTTGACAGGACATGGAATAACAGAGTAGTAAAACACATAAACCGTCCCTGGGCCTATTAAAATTTTATCCCTAAACAATCCCAATATCTTCTTCTTCAGATCGGCTCCCGTGGCATCATCAGTGTGTGTCATCATAGTTACCACTTTGTCTCCTCTTGGGTCAATCGAGTTGTCGGGTCTATCTCCAAAGTGTTCAGGAAAAGCTTCTGGGATGAGCTCCATCTTGCTTCTTGACTATGCAATACTTCCCCTCACCTCCGTTCTACTCTCCCTGGAGCCTGAAAGATAGAATTCGCCGTTAATAGTAGGAAGATTGAATGATATAGCATTTCCATAAATGCAGAACTTCATCGTCCTGTGTGGGACATCAATTATAGCTCTGACGGCGGCAAGGAATGGTCTGCCTAATATAAGAGGGAAAATAGAGTTCTCATGCATATCAAGAATCACAAAGTCTACCGGGATAGAGAATCCTTTAAATTGCAATGGTACATTCTCAGCGATCCTGAGCGGGTGAAGTCTAGAACTGTTTGCAAACTGGAGAACCTGAGATGTTGATTTGAGAGTTCCCAAGTTCAGCTTCTTGAAAGTGATGACCGACATGATGCTGACCCCAGAACCCAAATCCAAGAGTGCTCGATCGAATGAAATGTTGCCGATCTTGCATGGTATGTCGAAGCTACCAGGGTCTTCAACTTTGAGAGGTGGTTGTTTGCTGATAGAATCTGTAGAATTTTCAGCAACTACCATTATCGTTTCAGTGTTGGGCATGTCATGAGTCTCATGATCAGGCTCCTCTTCCTGGCTTTCAAATTTTTCCTCTTCATTCCCCACATGTTCGAATTCAGATTCCTCTGATCGCTCACTACCACTCATCATGATGGCGTTGCACTGATCTCTCGGATTTGCTTCTGGTTGAGCTGGAAGCATTCCTGGGTGTCTTGACAATGAACTGGTTCGCTGGTCCAGCTCTGTGATCCGGCTTTCCATCATTTTTGAGTGAGTGGAGACAGAGTCCACCTTCATGTTCAACTGGCGAATTTGCTCATTTATAGAGTCATTGTGCTTCATTTGAGTTGCCATGAAATTTTCCAACATCGACTCTAATCTGGATTCTGTGGAGGATCTTATTGTCTTTGATTGGCAGATGGATGTTGTATTCCAGGAGGAAGCCTGAAATTAGAAGAGAATTTCTGATTAGAAAAATTAGCAGGAGGAATTTGCCCTTGATTCAACCTGTAGGAGAAATTCAGGTGATTTCTCCATCCCGGATTATAGGTGTTCGAGTAGGGGTCGTTCTGGTTCCTGAAATTCCCAATAGCGTTGACTTATTCAGAGGGAGCATTCAAAATGTGGCAATCATCAGAGGAATGTCCTGTTACTCCACAAACATCACAAGTCATAGAATTAGAAGTAGAAGCATTAATAGAGTCAAGTTTATTAGAAAGTGAATCTACTTTTGCTACTAGGGAATTAATCATATTCATGTCAAACTTCTCTGAACTTCGAACTGGTTGGCTCCTCTCTCCTAACCACTGATGATGGTTGAGGGCCATGTCTTCAATCAACTCCATCACTTCATCATAGTTCTTGTTCATTTGTGCCCCACCAGCAGTAGCATCTATAGAAAGTCTGGTCTGGTATAGCAATCCACTGTAGAAGGTGTGAATAATCACCAATTTCTGTAGACCATGGTGCGGACACATCCTCAATAATTCCTTGAACCGATCTCATGCTTCATACAGGGATTCTCCTTCTCGTTGGGCAAAATTGGTGATTTGATTTCTGAGCTGGGCTGTTTTGCTCGGTGGAAAATATTTTAACAAAAAAGCTTGAGACAATTGCTCCCACGTTGTAATAGAGGCCTGCGGTAAAGACTGCAACCATGCCCTAGCTCGATCCTTGAGAGAAAAAGGGAAGAGTCTTAATTTGATAGCATCAGGATGAGCACCATTAATCTTTAAAGTGTCGCAGCATTCTAAAAAGATAAATAAATGAAGGTTAGGATCGTCAGTGGCTGCCCCACTAAATTGATTCTGTTGCACCATTTGTACAAGTGATGACTTTATCTCGAAGTTGTTAGCTTCGATAGCCGGTCGCGATATGCTCGAGTGCACACTAGAGATGGTGGGTGCTGCAAAGTCCTTCAGAGAGTGGTTGGCTTCTATCGTTTGACTGTCAGAAAATTGTCCTTCAAGCTTTAATCTTTTCAAATTACTTCTGACCAAACAGAAAGTACGCTCTATCTCCGGGTCTCCAGGTACAAGTTTCCCTGTTCGAATAGTATTCCTAGGTATAAACAAGTACGTTGAACAAAAGAGATTAGTAGCACCGTGTCACGCCCCGGCGGGAAGCCGGCTATTCCTAGCTCAGGGTTCCCTAGGGAGTAACAATATTGATAGGAACTAGAGAACTACAATAATCACATATCCTTTGTTAATTGAATAATCCAAATTTAAGATCTATAGTTTTACAACACAAACTCTAATACATACTATCCAAGATGTACATAAATCAATTGAAATAAAACTAAAAAGATTATCTCAACTCGGGCTGGTATCTGCTATCTACTCTATCCCTCCCAGACGCTAACTTTGTACCTGGAAGAGAAACAAAGGGAGTTAGCAGAATTGCTAAGTAGCAATCAACAATTATGGAGAGGGAGTCAAATAACAAGATAATACAATGACTAGAATAACAATATACAAATAATATAAGAATGTCGTGCAAATCATCAAGCTGGCCAACAGATCTCACTTAAGAGCCGCACTCATTTTCAGAGTGTTTCCACTGCTGCTCATGCAATGGAACGACTGTCCTAAACAGCTCGGAGTGTTGCATCCAACACTGACATCCGTAGTATTGTCCTCAAGACAACTGGCAGTGCCGTACCGGCATCTCAGATAGTCCGATATGCGTCGAAACTATAAATCACATAAACTAACCACTGGAGAATAAATCATCCAGTCCAGAGGTCAATATATATCACAACTTTATCATCACAGATTTACAACGGTTCCACATACTCATGTGTCAATATCACAGATACACAGTTATTCAACCATACTCATATGCCAATATATCCGATATCTCAATACAGTTTTGTTACTCATGCATACAGAAACAGAATATGACCAATGAACAAGATAATTGAGGTCAACCGAATTACAGAAACAATACAAGTAGACGAAGCAATTAGATATCAATGTCAATTAATTCTAACATATGTATCATATATCAAACCAAAGGATTAAGCAGCAATTCCTATAATTCTTGACACTGTAAGAAAGGAGTAGGGCAAGATTCCTACCTCAATCGCTGTTATTCTGAATCCTTTTGAAAAGTCAACAATTTGTTTATCAAACGGTACAAGCCGAATAATGGATCAACCACTCTATAACATGAATTTGTACATGAACTCTATCAATAAACATTCTAACTTGAAAACCAAGACTACCAACATGTAGAACATAACCCTAAACCTAGAGAACCAATCTTAGATCATGTGAACCAGACCTAAAACCCACTGAACCGAACAGAATTGCAGTGAACCGACCAGATTTACCCTGAACCAAGTCAGACCGACACTTAAAACTTAAATTACACAAATTATACAACTTATCTAAAGACACACAGAATACCATTAGATAGAAAATTTCATAAGCTTTCCAACGGCTACCTGAACCGGCCTAGAGTTGACCACATTAGGGTCGAACCGGTCCAAATTCAAGAACTGGACCAAAATTGGAATTGAACTGCTCGCCACTGTTGAACCGGTTCAATTCGATTTCAACACAGCCGATGGTTTATTTCTAAATAAACCAGTCCAAACTTTGAAATTTGGACCGAACCGCCGCTCGCCCGCACCGTTCAAACGCCGTCGTGCAAGGCTGCTGGACTCGCGTCTGTTGCTTGCGCCGGCGAGTTCATGAGAGCGCGTAGAGCACCGGATTGACTCCAAATTTCTCCAGAAGACTTCTGACGATGAGACAAAGGAAGCCCCTCGATGAACTGCGGCGAGATTTCGACGCCCGGTTGAAGCTCTCGAAACAGACGAAAGTATCGATGCTGGCGCTGCCGCCGTTGATACATCAAACAACTCAGAAACTCGATCGATCTTTACCAAAACAATGGGAAAGAAAGAATACCTTGCTGCGACGATGCATCGAAGCCCAGAACATAAAACTCGTGCCGATAGAGACGCTGGAAGATTGGAACACAAGGCAGCGTCGTTCGAACTCCAGCGATGAGTTTGAGCTCGATTTTCTCCCTCCTAGCGGCGCTTCGAGGCTTGTAGATGCTCAAGGGTTCGATTTGCCTCAACGAGAGCAGAAGCCCTCTAATATAGAGGCACGAAGCATCCCAGAGTAGCAAAAATGCCGTCGTCGACTCGTTCGCCGAATTTCGCGGAGAAGACGACGAGTCGACTCGGTCCACAATTTAAAATTAAACTTAAATCAAGTAAATAAAATCCTATATTATATAAAACTTGCAAACGGGCTCGGTGGTTAGTGGAGCCGGTAATTTCCGCGTGACGCGGGTTTGAACCCCCGCGAACGCGTTTTCATTTTTAAAAGTTTTCAAATGAAATCGGAAATAAGAAATTCGGGTGTGGATTAATAACAGAAAAGAAAACTTAACCCAACAGTTGGGTTGAACTGAAATCTTTGCCGCGTCGCGGGTTTGATTCCCGCGAACGCAAAATCCAAATTTTTAAATAAAACAAATTTAAAACCTTTTAAAAAATTTCCTAAAAATTCTTGAAAAATCATAAAAATTCTGAAATATATTTTTTGAATTTCCATAATTAAAAGTTTTAATTATATAAAAAAAATCAAGGTTATAACACACCTCACTAGATAAAAACTACAACTAAAACAAAGAGCAAATAAATAGAAAATAGAAAGAATAAAAAGGTAAATAAAATCTAACTAAACCTAGTATATCAATCTTCTGATCATGTTAATATTGGCAACCTACTCCCCGGCTGCTATCGCAAGTGCACGGTCTATCGCGTAATAGAATAAGTATCGATCCCACGAGGACTAGGGGTCAAGTACTAACTGATCAGATAACCAATAGCTAGGTTAATGATTAATGGAGAAATGTCTAGAATTCTAGTGCAGATGATTAAACTAAAGCAAATGAAATCAAGTAGAGCAGAGAGCAAAACAATCGGGGTTTTGAGTCTATAAGAGAGATTCGGGGTATTGGGTTTCACCACACTGAAGCATGAAGAAATATTAAGGCTTGATATTCTAACTATGGTTTTACCTATGTTCTCAAGGTAATCCTCCCTAGAGTACAGACTCGCTCCCTCTCAGGACGCGGTCCGGTATCCGACTTAACCCAAGTCTCCTACTCTCGTGGCTAACCGGGTTAAGTGGATCCAATGGGTTCTGTGAAGGATTAGGGTTCCTCGGGTGATTTCGAGTGCTCTCGCCAAACGAAATCACCAGTCCAGTCTAAGGGGTTCCGATGATTGTGGTTCACCTCTCAGTCCATCCCACAACATCTAAAGCATGCATATATATGGCCGGTACATAAACATGAATGAAAACATCCTAGATATGAATAAGAACAAAGACAAATAGAGAAATATATATATCAAGTCATAACATTCCACATTCATACAGTGGGCTATGCCCAAACCCCGAAAAGAAAGTTTATGCTATCATATACATCATGAAATACATCAAATCTCTCATGCAAATGAAATCAAACCAAAGAGAAGGGTAGATCCATGATGGAAGAAGGTCCAGCATGAAGATCCACGTCAGAATGGAGGAAGAATCACGCCGGAACAGTGTTATCGCACAAAAAATCACCCCAAAACCCTATGTTGTCACCGTTTTACTTCGTTCTCCTCAACCGCTTGATCAAATCTGATGATTTCAGTCCCAAAACGTGCGTAGCTAAGTTAGTAAGGTCTCCTTAAAATTTTGTTAAATTCTGCCCCAGTAATAGAAAGTTATGGTTGAAAAACCGAGCACCTATCGTGTAGGACGCGGGACGATACACGGCTGTGCATGGATGCATGGCCATGCCCGTGTACGGCTCGGTGACTAGGAAACTTACTCTTCACGGCCGTGCATGGATGCACACCCATGACCATGATGAGTGCAGAGAACCCCAATTGAGCTAAAATTTCACGTGTAGCTTCGTCACATCATGAAGAGTCACCCCATATCTTCACATCTTCCAAATTCCACCAATTTTGAGGCAAAATACCTACATTTCAATAAAACAAAGGAAAAGTGAAGAGTCTGAAGAATATGAAGCATTTAAGCAATTAAATGAGATAAAGTATGCATTTTATTCTAAAATAATAACAGAAATGAGTCACGATATATCATATATTTGCATGTCATCATACTTCTATTGACTGTCAGCTTCTAACCTCACCACAGGATGACTCTTGTTAGGAGCATGTCAATGCTTTAGGCAACTACAACCAAAGGCAGGTGACGACCCTTATTTAGCTACATATAATCCAGGCTGAGGAACCACCTAATTTGTCTTACAAGAATAATAAAGGGCAAGTTCCTCAGTAATTTAATCAGCAAAATAATATGCCGCCACTAGGCTTTCAGTCTAGGTAGTTCAGTGAGCCTCAGAAGTCCAACTTCGAGTCCCTTTTGGAAGGTTTCGTTGTTGCTCAGAAGAACCACAATGAAGATGTTCCTGATGTTATTAAGCATCTAACATCTCGTGTGGACGCTTTGGCAACCCACAATAAGATATTAGAAAGCCAAATAGCTCAGCAGGCAAGCACTTCTAATAGACCTACAGGTAGGCTTCCAGGCCAACCAGAGATGAACCCCAGGGAGCATTATAACGCCATCATCATTGTGAATGGTGAATATATTGATGAACCTGGGATGCCTAATAAAGAATCTACACCAGAAGTTTGGGAAAAGAAGCCTGAAGAAATTTCCCCTAAAAAAGGAGATGTTAATGGAGAAGGAGAGGGAGGAAGTCTATGTAGGTCCACCTACATACGTTCCACCCATTTCTTACCCTTAGAGTCTAGTAAAAGCAGAATTGGAGAAGCATGACATTGCAACATTTGAGGTAGGAAGCAGTAAGGTAAATCAACCCATAGTGATAAAGAAGGTAAAAGATTCTGGAAGCTTTTCAATTCCCTGTCAGATTGGTAAAATCTCTATTGAACATGCTTTATGTGATTTAGGGGCAAGTGTAAGTTTAATGCCCTTATCTATTTCTAAGAAGATTGACAGTGGGTACATGAAACCTAGAAAAATTTTGCTTCAATTTGCTAACGGTTCAATCCAATAATCTGTTGGAATTTTAGAAGTTGTTTCTGTTAGAATTAGTAACTTCTCTATTTTAACTGATTTTAAAATTATCGATATGGAAGGAGACATTAAGTTACCAATTATCTTAGGTAGACTATTTTTGGCTAGCACAGGTGCTATCATAGATATGATGAATGAAAAGCTGATATTGAATATTGGTGAAAATAAATTGGTATTTGATTTTTCTTTGAAATTTAAGAAATTTTCTTTTGTAGAATCTCACCAACACATTAAAGATGAGGAAAACAAAACTAATGGTAGTAATACCAAAGATGTTGACAAGAATCTCTTGGAAGAATATTTGAAGCATGAAAAAGACAAAGGGAAAAGAGATGGAACATGGGCATAATTACAGATGACCAATTTAAGCCCACAAGTCGACTTAAGAATGCGTGAAGATGAAAAGTTTCATATCATTCACTATGCCTCGGATCCACAGAACATTCATAAACTTTGCTATGATCGGGCTAATGACCTTAAACAAGCGCTTTTTGGGAAGCAACCCAAAGTTTTTGAGTTTTATTAATTTTAATATTTTTAGTTTTAGTTTTTAATTTTCGTAGAATTTTTAGAAATTTCAAACAGCATAATTTGATGAACTTTTATAATTTGATGAACTTTTATACATGAAAAGTCTTCTAAATATGTTGTTTTACATGCAGGAATTTTTGTAAAAATTTTCTAAAATTTTTTTCGTGAAGAACAGAGTTTTGGCGAGATATTCACGGCCACGGCTATGAGTCACTCACAGGCCGTGAGTTTTATTTGTAAAACGCTAAGTCACAGAGATATTCATGGCTGAAGTCGTGAATGACTCATGGACTGTGAGTTCTTACGTTTTAACTTAACGGGCGAAACTAGGGTTTACACTCACGCTAGTTAAATGCCGATTTTTGACGATTCCTTCCACCACAGGCGACAAATATTCTCCTCCGACCTTCCTCCACCTCCGGCGAGAGTTTTCCAATGATCTTTCATCGGATTTCAACTGGATTTCATGAGAAAGTGGCGGAGATTCGCTAGGACACCTATTTCGCCGCCAGCGCCTGATTTCGATCCAATTTCTTCCAGATTCATGAGCAGACTTTACCCAACTTTACTCTTCGGCTCCTCCACTTGATTTGCATGCTTCTAGCACCGATTTGGAGATAGTTTATATAGATTCTGGTGAGATTTTTGCAAACCTTGGACGAGCAATTATACAGTTACTGTAGCTTCACGGGTGTTAATAAAATTTGCATAATTGTGTTGATTTGACTGTGATACTATGGCACCGAGGAGGTCAGTGAGGACCAGACCATATGGGGTGGTAAGGAAGGAAGGGGTACGAGAACCGTATCCTCCTATTTATCCCAGATATAGGATGATTTACGGAGTACTTCCCGAGCGATTCGAGTTAGCACAGATGTCTGCCGCAGTGTCCCCGATCCCATTTAGTTTATTCCCTCCTTCAGACAGATCATGGGAGTATCCAAGTGTTTCGGATGAGGGGGATAGACCGGAGAGTACGTCATCAGCCCCGAGCATTTCTACAGGACCCAGTACCTCGCAGATAGCAGCTGAGCTAGTTAGTTCTCCTAAGTTGGAGATTATCTCTGAGAGGCCTGCTGATAGGCTAGAGAGCCGTGATAAGAGGATCGCTAGACGGTATGCTAGGAAGCGTACTGGTCGCTCTACTTCTGCTTGGGGGAGGAGAGTTGCCCCACATTTATCTCCTGTATCAGAGACCATCGAGACACAAGTGGCACCCCCAGAGCTAGCTCCAATTACTATTGAGATGGAGCATGCTGACGAGCAGCAAACTACTTTTGCTCCTATGGATATGGAAGAGGCTACCACATCTGAGCCTCCTTTCGATTTACCAGAGTCTGCTGTTCGCACTGATATGAAGTCTATGGAGGTAGAGGATGATGTACCTGATTCAGTCCAGGCTCTAGAGATTCCCTTTCCGTCCTCAACCCAAAGCGACTTACTAGTCCCTGAGACTACTATATCAGAGCTACCAGATGATGCAGAGGGATCTCCTGAGATTTTCACAAATCTTCTAGAGATTCTTGTAGATATGCCTGATCTACCCTCATCACCATCAGTTGCACCAGAGCCATTTGAGGCTCCAGAGGCAGCACGTGAGGCACCACATATTCCTAAGGTGCCTATCCCAGCTTCAGTACCATCAGCCCACGCACCGGAGATTGAGTTAGCATCACCTAAGCCGTCTCCAGAGCAGTCACCAGCTGCATCACCAAAGCTATCATCACTAGAGGGAGCACCTCCTGTCCTAGTTCCCTATCTGGTATTGGGATGATCAGACTCTTCAGACCCTAAGATTGTTCGATGACATCCAGTGGATGTTCTCGAACATAGGGTGGAAGGATTTTTACCGACAGAGACACCCGACATATGTTCAGCTTATCCTGGAGTTCTTCAGCTCTGTTCAGATTACTCTGCATAATTATGATGACAGAGATCCAGGGCATATGACCTTCCGGTTGGGTGACACGATCCGCAAGTGTACAGAAATATCGAAGTAATAGAAAAGATGTCGAATCCCACAGGAAACAAGGTCGAGTACCAGAAAATCTAATTCTTGATATTTAAGCTGATCAAAATAGGGTTTTAAGAACTTAAAATGAAAACTAAGTGAAACTACAAACGAAGGAATCAAGCAACAACGGTAAGGAAAATATATGAGAGAGATATCGGGGCTATGGTTTCCACCACACTGATGATCTTAATTGCATTTAAAAATATCAGTTACAAGGATTTATGATTTTGCACAAGGAATCTAACCCTAGGGTACAAGGTGCCCTCTCTCGAGTGTACACCCCGGTGTTTGCCTAGAACGGTCTCCTACTCTCACGGTGGATCGTTCTAGACAAACCCAATGAGTTTCGTGGTAGATTATGAACCCTCAAGCGAAGACCAAGCACTCTCGTGTCGAGGCTTCGCAAGTTTCACAAAGAGGTTCCGTCGTTACGATCCTCCTCTTGGTATGAATCGTAACGACTAAGACACGTCAATACTTGGCCAAGGTAAAGATCATGAAATAAGTACATCAAGTGAAATATGCTCACAATATAATCCAAATAACAGAATTAAAACATGGATTGCAAATAAAAATTATCAGCGGGCTTCAACCGAGCCCCGAAATAGGGTTTACGCTACAATCATCATTGAAACGCTAAAAACTCTCTCTTTAAACATAGGAAAATCCTGGGAAAGAGTTTCTAAGAGGGAGGAGATGATAAACCGAAACAAATAACCATGAATCGTCGTGTTTCGTAATCAGATCTCCAAAAATCGCCTCAGAGTCGCCTATTCACCGTGTTCTTCTGCCCTAGCCATTTTCTCGCATGATTGCTCAATGATTAGGGCATGAGAATTGGGGCTTTATGTTCCTTGCCCTCTCCTTCGAATTAGCTTTCCAAAGAATCCTTACTTGCTAAATTTGGACTTGAATCGGGCCCAAAATCATTGAAAATCCGAATAGAGGTCGGGCTATCCAGAAAGCATCACGGTTGAACCCCGCCGGGTTCACCAGGCAGTGAAGCTTGCTGTACAGTTCTATCACGAAAGAAGCACCGGTGAACCCTGCCAGGTTCACCTACCAGTGAAGAGCACTGTGAAGTTCTGCGCAGGTTTCCTCGGACAGAATCACGGGTGAACCCCGTAGGGTTCACCTGGTGGTGAAATCTACTGTGAGTTTCGGACACCCTCGACAACATCGGTGAACCCCGCCGGGTTCACCTGGCAGTGAAGTGCGCTGTGGGTTTCGTCCTTCGGCAAGATCACCGGTGAACCCCGTGGGGTTCACTTAGCCATGAAGTCTAGAAAAAGCTCCGATTGAGCCCAAATTTGACGGACAGCTTCGTCTTCTCATAAGGAATCGCCCCATGCTCTTAGATTCTTCAAAAAGACTTCAAAATTGGGTGATTTTACCTAAAATTCCATAAGAAAGACGAAAAGTGAAGATTCTGAAGCTTTTAAGTAAATAAGCATTAAGGGAGTGTAAAAACATTAAAATAGGCCTAAATTTATCATAGAATAATAATAAAAATCACTACTAAAATGCAAGGCATCAAATATTCCTTGACTTAAATCTTTGTTTGTCCTCAAGCAATAAAATAAGTTGAAATACATGCTTGGTATAAGAATAATCTTTTATGTTGAAGTTCGCACCCAAGTTTAGAAAAACACTTTTTAGCAATCTAGGATTCAATCAGAAGAAATCAACTAAAAGGAGTGTCTTAAGTATTCACCAGTTTGATCCCACAGTTTTTAGATGTCAACCAATTCAGAAAGCAGTAAACATGGGATTCAATCAAGCATACTCAACACTCATTCCATTCCTATTCTTCCAATTCATAATGTTGGGGTTAACTCAAATGTTTTATTCAGGATACGATACACTGATCATTGCATTAGACTTCAACTCATATCCTTAGGTACCATTGCCAATTTTTCACAATGCCAAGTAGATGAGTCTTTTTAATGAAGTTTGGATTTCAATTCACATTTCTTAGATTTCAACTCATATCCTTCGGTTTACTGCCAATTTTTCGCAGTGCCAAGTAGAGGAGTCTAAGTGTGTTTTTTTTATGCACATATTTCAGAAGTCAACATATCCTTTCTTTTAACAAATGCAGTGTCTCCCCAATAATAGAAAGGAATTCAAAGATTGAGAAAAGAATATGTATCCTAATATAAATCGAATGTAAATTGCAAGCCAAAATTAATTGAAGAATTATGAAAACGTTTGACCCACTTAATGAACAACCTAAAATCAATCCAATCAGAAAATTTCTGATTCATGGAACATATGGACATGACTATTGAGTAAATTTCTAACAGGTACTACATTCAACATGTCTTGATAAATTCCAACCAAACATGCATTTAACTTTAAGAATTTTGCAAAGCTATCATTGGACAAGACTAGCATGACAGGTCAATAATGAATCTCTTATCACAAAATTTGCAATATATGCCTTAAAACAACTTCATGCAAGCTCATTGGACTAGGCCCACGAATATTGGCATATAGGATACAATGCCAAAATAACATCCAAAACCATAGAAAGGCAAATGTCAATACAACAACATAAGAAAATCAAGACAACCGCATAAGAAACCGGAGTAAAGACAGCTCACCCGCTCTAAAATGTTGCATAGTCCTCTATGCAACGTCGCATACGTGAGAGGAGAAGGTGGCAATGTCGAGTCCTGAAGGAGCTAGCGCCTCTTGCGTGATTTGGAGCCAGAAGCTCGGGAGCTCCTGCCCTTACCATGCAATGTATAATCGGGCTCGACCTCCTCATCTGAAGAGACTGGAATGTGCTGTAAGTTCTCTTCGTTAAGGAAGGCGACCTGCTCATCCATAGTAGATAGCTTCTCCCAAATCGAGCTCAACATCTGGTGCTGTCGTTGCATCTCGGCTTCATTAGCTTCCCAACGGGAAGCCTGCTCCCATCGTATATAGGAGATGGAGGAATCCATCTGATCAATAAGCTCTCGTTGCTGAAGTTGCTCCTTCCTAATCTCCTGAAGAATACCCATCATAGAATCAGAGGAGGAGCCGCCAAAGAAGAATGCGCCTGAGGCCGGTGGTGCGGTGTCTACAGGGTCAGGCTGAGGGTCTTTGATTGGCTTGATGTGCCAATTCTCTCGAACGCGCATAGAGGTGCACTCTAGATTAGGCAATGGCAAGCAGAACTGGCTATCCTTGAACGTCATGCAGTAGGAGTCACCCCGGCGGACGATGAGTCTCATGGAAACGCATGACTCGATCTCAAGCCGGTTGCTTCCACTAGCCTCGGCCGTGCCGTAGGGAATGATCCCAAGAGAAACTGCAAGTGGAGTAATAAGACCGCCAATGACTATTGCACTCTTGCGGCAATGCGCGATGCGGCTGAATTGCTTTGCTAAGTGAAATCCAGAATCAACCCTGAAAGCGTGAAGCATACACTATAAATATAAACAACTCTGACTGACGTACCGTGCCGTCGCTCTCCCCGCGCCCGAAGATGGTATGGGCGAGTACGTGGTGGACGTATCGGATGGCTAGAATGTAGATACATGATGCTCTGGCGACTCTGGCTGAATAGATATGCTCGTTTGTGATTGACACCCAAAAAGCTTGCTTACTGAACTCTGCCGGTACTTTGCGCGTGCAAGGCTCCGGGAAACCGTAAATATTGTGGAGCTGAGAGAGAGAGAGGCAGTGCTCGAAGTTCGCCAATCGGAAGGAAATGTGCCTTGGATCGTTGTCAAGCATGACATCGGCTTTTACATCTAGGGAGCTGAAAAACTCCAACGTGACTCCGATGTATGTGGGGGTGCCAAGCCTCAGGAATTGCTCCCATCCAATGTTAGAGTATATCCACTCGACATCCTCCAAAAGCCCTAGCATAGCAAGAGTACCTCTGTCCAAATATCTGGTATTGATCACCTGGCGGTGGAGAAGAAGATCATAGTTCTGCTCATGCTCCGCGTTCCTGAAGATTATGCCAAAATCGTTTGGCGGAGAAACATATGCCTGGGGCTACCGAGCAGATGGGTGTGCCCACTGTCTGGAAGAGGAAGTGTGCACCAGTTGAACAGCGGAAGTAGCTTGCGGTGGCGGAGATGGTTCATGCGGGACGAACTCGTCGTCCTCTGTGGAAGAATCGGAGGTGGATCTCAGACCGCAGCGACGTGAGGCAATAGCTTTGTGCTGTGAATACATTTGCAGAGATCGCCGGAGATGGGGATGAGAAAACTAGCAAAGATTCACCCGAGCACAAAGGTGGCAGCCGATCGAGGAGGCGAAAATAGAAAACCGACGAACAAGAAGAAAAATGGAATACAGGCGTCTAGGAATAGATCGAAGCAGTGCTAACCTCACTGAAGATGGGGATCGTGAGGAGAACAGGACCCTTGAAGATCGGGAAGCGAGAGGTCGTCGGCTGGAGCAGAAGGAGCGGTAGCGGCATGAAATCAGGGAAACCCTACCCGTGATTTATGGCGAACATGGGCGATGCACGAATAGAAACACAGGTGAACCCAGCCGAGTTCACCTAGTCATGAAGTATACCGTGGACAAGTGCTTAGTCTGGTCAATAGGCTTCACAGGTGAACCCTGCCGGGTTCACTAGGCCGTGAAGTGCACTGTGTGTGAATTCTTGGATGTGACACAGTAGGCTTCACAGGCGAACCCCATGGGGTTCACCAAGCCGTGAAGTGTACTGTAAGATGCTGAAAACACAGGAGTAGTCTGCACAACCCAGAATTGCCAGCTCCATTTTAATTCAACGAAAATATCCTTCGAAAATCGCTTGTCAGGTTGTACAGCGTACTTCATGGGTGAACCCCATGGGGTTCACCTGGCCGTGAAGTGCACTAAGCTTCAGTGAAAATCCAGCAAAAATCTCCTGTTCGCATAGCACATCTACATCACAAAAATAAACCTCTAATCAGTGTATATCAAGATCAAAATCTCCTAAAATAAACTAGATAAGCAAGAGAGTAAAATACTCAACAGTGATAAACTAAAAAAACTAAATGACAACCAATGCAAATTAAGAAATGGGAAAACTTGGGTTGCCTCCCAAGAGCGCTAGTTTTAGGTCAATAGCTCGACCATAGAAGTATCAAGTTATCGAGTCAGTGGGGTCTGAAAGGGCAAGAACTTCCCCTTGTTTGACCCATTCATCTTCAAAATAGTGCTTGAGGCGGTGCCCATTGACCACAAATCTTCCAGTGTGCTTAGCTCATATCGTGATTGCACCATAAGGTTGAACATGTTGTACTATGAATGGTCCAGACCACCTCGTGCGAAGCTTCTCTGGTAACGGCGCAAAAAACTTGACACGATCCGCAAGTGCACGGAAATGTCGAAGTAATACAAAAGATGTCGAATCCCACAGGAAACAAGGTCGAGTACCAGAAAATCTAATTCTTGATATTTAAGCTGATCAAAATAGGGTTTTAAGAACTTAAAATGAAAACTAAGTGAAACTACAAACGAAGGAATCAAGCAACAACGGTAAGGAAAATATATGAGAGAGATATCGGGGCTATGGTTTCCACCACACTGATGATCTTAATTGCATTTAAAAATATCAGTTACAAGGATTTATGATTTTGCACAAGGAATCTAACCCTAGGGTACAAGGTGCCCTCTCTCGAGTGTACACCCCGGTGTTTGCCTAGAACGGTCTCCTACTCTCACGGTGGATCGTTCTAGACAAACCCAATGAGTTTCGTGGTAGATTATGAACCCTCAAGCGAAGACCAAGCACTCTCGTGTCGAGGCTTCGCAAGTTTCACAAAGAGGTTCCGTCGTTACGATCCTCCTCTTGGTATGAATCGTAACGACTAAGACACGTCAATACTTGGCCAAGGTAAAGATCATGAAATAAGTACATCAAGTGAAATATGCTCACAATATAATCCAAATAACAGAATTAAAACATGGATTGCAAATAAAAATTATCAGCGGGCTTCAACCGAGCCCCGAAATAGGGTTTACGCTACAATCATCATTGAAACGCTAAAAACTCTCTCTTTAAACATAGGAAAATCCTGGGAAAGAGTTTCTAAGAGGGAGGAGATGATAAACCGAAACAAATAACCATGAATCGTCGTGTTTCGTAATCAGATCTCCAAAAATCGCCTCAGAGTCGCCTATTCACCGTGTTCTTCTGCCCTAGCCATTTTCTCGCATGATTGCTCAATGATTAGGGCATGAGAATTGGGGCTTTATGTTCCTTGCCCTCTCCTTCGAATTAGCTTTCCAAAGAATCCTTACTTGCTAAATTTGGACTTGAATCGGGCCCAAAATCATTGAAAATCCGAATAGAGGTCGGGCTATCCAGAAAGCATCACGGTTGAACCCCGCCGGGTTCACCAGGCAGTGAAGCTTGCTGTACAGTTCTATCACGAAAGAAGCACCGGTGAACCCTGCCAGGTTCACCTACCAGTGAAGAGCACTGTGAAGTTCTGCGCAGGTTTCCTCGGACAGAATCACGGGTGAACCCCGTAGGGTTCACCTGGTGGTGAAATCTACTGTGAGTTTCGGACACCCTCGACAACATCGGTGAACCCCGCCGGGTTCACCTGGCAGTGAAGTGCGCTGTGGGTTTCGTCCTTCGGCAAGATCACCGGTGAACCCCGTGGGGTTCACTTAGCCATGAAGTCTAGAAAAAGCTCCGATTGAGCCCAAATTTGACGGGCAGCTTTGTCTTCTCATAAGGAATCGCCCCATGCTCTTAGATTCTGCAAAAAGACTTCAAAATTGGGTGATTTTACCTAAAATTCCACAAGAAAGATGAAAAGTGAAGATTCTAAAGTTTTTAAGTAAATAAGCCTTAAAGGAGTGTAAAAACATTAAAATAGACCTAAATTCATCATGGAATGCATGTTCTTATCTTGGACCAGATAGGTCATATTTTTGGGTTCCCCGCAGACGGTACTCAACATCGCCCCTGTGAGTACACTGACTAGACTTTCTAGGAGCAGATATCTAGAGAGACAGGATTTGATCTGAGGACCTCCAAAGCTACTCGTCTGTCTAGCCCAGCCCTTAGATATACACATCGGGTTCTCTGACATACCATTTTTGGGTGAGCGAAGAGCGATGGGATGGTCAGAGCTTTAGAGCTATTCTTTCTATGGACCATGCTGACTAGACTCCGCACCAGCACCCCATTATACCTTGTAAAGCAGATTCATAAGGTAGCTAGGGCACGGAAGAGAGTTCTTATGATGGTGGTGTAATTACCACCATTGCCTTTACCCTCGATATTGACCCTTCAGGGTTGAACGAGGTTAAGGACAATCCGAGATTAGACATGGATGCCTGCATAGCTATTAAGATGATCACGAGGATTGGAAGCTCGTATCATCTTATGTTCAGACATATAGATGCTACCATGAGGCTACCGAACATGAACTGTACTATGGTTCGTGTTCAGTAGAACTGGATCGTGGATCTCACATGAGGTGGGGGAGGTCCTAGAGAGGCGGTCTCACCTCCATCGTCAGCGCTGAGGATTTTTGTGCCTATTCCTCCAACCGAGCCATCCACCACTACTAGACCATCTTCATCAGCTGGTCCATCTACATCAGCGCCATCAGATCCCTCCTTGCAGTAGATCTGAGCTAAGCAGTGGAGGATGCGTGATGACATATTGCGCTTGGAGCAGGGACAGATGAGGACATTCGAATCTCTGTGCGCAATCGAGGAGCTTTTGCGGCGATGTCTCCCTAGATCATTGACACAGCCTATTGGAGACGACAAGGAGGAGGAGGACTCTGAGGATACAAAGACAGACTGATATTTTCTTTGTGAGTATAGTTATTGTTTTACTATTTCTATATGCATTGAGTACTACTGCTCTTTACTTTCTAGTTATATCGCATATGCACTCTTCTTTTTGAGCAGGAGTTGATAGAGACTGGGGTTGATGCAGTGCACACATAATTTTATTTATTTTATTTATGTGTGTGCATTGTATTTTAGTATTCTTGATGTGTATTTCTGGATTTATACGTGATACTTGATATTTTGTGTGGTATTATATATACATGGAGGTATTTGGATTTTAGTTGCGGTACATGGTTTGATTGTGATGGTATTGTATATATTTGAGGCTTACCATGTATCTATGATGTTCTGTGATGGTTTGTAATACAGTGGTGGTATTTTGGTTGGTTTTAGAATGGATTTGATATTGAGATGAATAGTATTTTGAAATGGTAAATGTCATTTAGTTGATGAAACATGATGGTATTTGATGTTTGAAACTTGTTTACCATGTAAAATGTGAATATCTATTATGTGATACAGTTTCTAGATTTTTCTGAGTCATGTTTACCTATTTTGAGGGAACTCTTGCAAAATTTTTCTGAAATCTATCATAACTTGATTTAATATTTATGCATATGCAACAATTTAAGTCTAGGGTGTTCCCATGTATTTTGCTTTTCTTCAAAGCACTATAGATATGTATTTTGAATGTTTATGATTATTAAGGATAATCAAATTTGTTTTATCTTTCATTCTGAACATAGGAAACATTTTTAGTATTTGATTTGATGATTAGGGAATTCTTGAAATTTCATGTAGACTTAAATTGTTGAGTAGATTCAATTCTGGTATTGATAAAATACATATGTGAATTGTTATATGTTCATACGACACGTGCATAGTATTTCTATACTTGAAGTTTAATTGATCTATTTTTGCTTGATAAAAAATTTTTATGAATAGAAAATTAGTAATATTTCTTTAAATTGAGATTTGCTCCAACTCCTCTAGTTGAGTAATCTGAGGTCATGAGTTATATTATACCATGAGCTAGTATACTTTAAGTCTGTTGCGATCAAATAACAGAGGGAGATATTAAAAATAAATATTTATCCCTCTTGCAGAAAGATCAATAATGATTTAAATACTATGCCACTGGCCGACTTTCTCCATGAATGGATATATATATATATATATATATATATATATATATATATATATATATAAGTGGATAACTCCGCTAACCTTCTGATTGAGACTATGAGTTAAATTATACTGCATTGTGATATACTTTAAACAATGTTATGATGCTAACAGGAAAGGGCATATAACCGTTTAAAGACCAAATTGCTCTAAAAATCTCTTATCTTTAACATCATCAAAATTCTTGAAATAAATTTTTGTCTATTGAGTAAGGTAGATTTATTAAGATGAGAGTATCTGATACTTAGTGTGTGAAGAATGAATGTTATGACATGAATTGTGAATTTTATCTTTCTTGGATTGCAAACTCTTGGGAATTTATTTCTATTATGATTTCTTAAATTACTTGAGTTCTAAAAGATCGATTGCTTGAATTGTGGACTAAAGACACTATTAAAGTGAGAACAAAAGAGTGTTCCTTATCTTTACATTCTCCATACATATCATAATATTGCTTGAGGACAAGCAAAGCTTTAAGTCTAGGGTATTTTGATGCGTTGTATTTACATTATATTTTTACCTGTATTTTATATGATATTTTGGGTTTATTTTATGATCTTATACTAATTTTTAGTGTTTTTATTTCACTTGGTACGGAATCTCCACTTTTTTGGATTTTTATGAAAATGTAGATAAAATAGTATGAAAATAACATATTTTGTGAGTTTTGAAGCCATAGCACGGTTCCCAAGGAAATTACAAGGTCGCAAGTCAAATTTGGGGTGAAAACAATGTCAGACACAACATTCACGGCCTTGGCTGTGAGTTTTTCGACTGGCCGTGAGTTTCCCGTTCAAGGGGTGAAATCGCAGCTAAGTAAAAAAGTTCACATAAACTTTCACGGGTGAGGCCGTGAATATTTCTTTGCACATAGGTCTTTATTCACAGAAACTTTCACGGCCGCAGCCGTGAACACTGCCCCTTCGTATTTTTCACTCGATTCGACCCCGAATCGAGTCAGAATTAAACCAAACTCTCCAAAATTCTTCCTTGAAGGGTTCTGAACCGATTAAACTATAAAAGGAAGAATTTTTGGAGGGCAGAGGGGACTTTTTGGGGGCAAACACGATCAGAGGCGGCGGCTAGGGAGAAATTCCGGCTTGGATTCACGCAAAGGGGAGAATTAAGCACTTCATCTTCATCTCCAGATCGAAGGGAAGTTTTTCTGATTACTTGTCTAGTAATTTTCTTATATTTCATTTCGATTAAATGCAAGTTTCTTCGATAAACATGCTGTTTTCTTCGAACATGAGCGAGTAAACTTATTTTCGGGATTAGGGATGTAACCCACTAACGTTTATGAATTAAATTTTTGTATTTTTACACTTTGTCATGATTATTATAGCATTGATTTGATTATAATTGAGTTATTTACATGATTTACTCTAGCCAAGTATGTTTACATCTTAGACATTGCGGGAAGGACTGAGAGGTGAATCGCAACATTGGAACTAACCTTTTCAAACCTACGAATTCAATCACGAGAGTAGTTTGGATTCGTTTGTAGGATTTCATGGTTTTTTATAGAACTTAATAGGCCTAATTATGTTAATCATCACAAGAGTTCGAAGTTAGCGTAGCTAGGTACCGGTTTACGCTTTGGGAGGAGGTAATCTGTACTGTAGGAAAAATTCCCTTACATAGCTATAATTATTCTGTTCAAAGATTTATTTTCATCAAATTCATAGATCTCAGTGTGGTGAAACCCCGAGTCTCGATCTTTTAAAACCTGATTTTTCCCTCAAAACTCTACCTCTATTACTTTTCGTACTTAGAGTTCATGCAAAATCATAATTTGATTTGCCTAGATATAAACAAGTCATGTAATCAGTACTTGACCGCCAGATCCTCATTGGGAATGATATCTTATTTTATTACTTTGATAAATTCGTGCATTTGCGAGTGCATCACTACTCTCTTGGGTCTCCTGCTTGCGTAATTGTGCTCATCGCCCACGTTGAAAAAACTTCAAAAAAATATAGTACAAATCTCAACACCCCATTAATTTCTTGCAGCCTTTTGCCACAAGCAACCCTCACGCACGTGCAACGCACACACGCAAAAGGGCTTGCGCTCATGGCGTAAAAGCCTGATGGAAAATCGGGTCAGGGGTTCAATGAAAAAAACTCCTAAGCGAGGACCCCGCTGCAGCAAGGTCCCCATCCACCATCCTTTTCATAATATTTTTGGATGGCGCGAATCTTGATGTTTTTGGATGATTGAAAAGCATAAGGCACGCCTGGTGGTTTAAGGTTTTCGACAGAGAGCCGATATTGACTACTTTGACAACTACGTGCCTGTTGCTCGGATTACCACAATCAGATTTTTTTTTCTTTTCTATTGTTGCTATCCATGGATTGTTAGTTCATCAGATGGATGCTAAAACAACCTTTCTTCATAGAGACCTTGATGAAGAAATCTATATGACACAACCTGAAAGCTTTATAGTCCAAGGTTGTGAAATGAAGGTTTACAAATTGGTCTAATCCTTGTATGGACTTAAGCAAGCTCCTAAATAATGGTATAAAAAAATTGATAAGGCCATTTTATCATATGGATTTCAAATCAATGACTCCGATAACTATCTCTACTACAAGACTACAAACTCTTGTTTTGCTCTTTTGTGCCTCAATGTAGATAACATCCTTATCTTCTCGAATAATATTAACATGATAAAACACACTAAGGAATTTCTATCTCTCCACTTTGATATGAAAGATATAAGAGAAGTTGATGTAATCCTAGGAATAAAAATAATAAGAAATCAAAATTCTATCTCTCTCTCTCTCAATCACACTATGTAGATAAAATTCTAGAAAAATTTAAATTTAATTCCTCTTCTACTTTATCAACCCTTTATGACCTAACTGTCACCTATTTAAAAATCAAGAACATGTTGTTAAACAAGAATCTTACTCTAAGGCTATAGGTTCTCTTATGTTCCTTGCAAATAGAATTAGACTTAATATAGCCTATGCAATCTCTAGGCTCAGTAAGTACACTAGTAACCCTAGTGAACTTCACTGGACTGCTGTTAAAATAGTTTTCAGATATCTAAAGGAACATCTAATTATACCTTAACTTATAGTGGTTTTCCCTCTGTCCTAAAAGGCTTTTATGATGCTAATTGGATTTCTAACTCCAATGACGTCAAATCTACTTCTAGATATGTTCTTACCCTAGGTGGTGGAGCCATCTCCTAGCAATCCACTAAACAAACTATCATAGCTAGGAGCACTATGGAAGCTGAGTTAGTTGCGCTTAACCTAGCTTGCTCAGAAGCTGAATGGATAAAAAACTTGTGTTCTTCTATATGGCAGTATCTATTAATCCACCAATTTCAATTAATTGTGACAATAAAGTTGCAATAGAATTTTGTAAAAAGAAACTTGTAAACACTAAATTGAGTAGACATATTAAAATAAGGCAGAAAACAATCAAATAGTTTTCTATTCGGTATAGTTTCTTTGTCATATGTTAAAACAGACAATAACCTTATTAATTGCCTCACAAAATGTTTGATCGAAACCAAAGTAATGGCTGCATCTAGGGGAATGGGGATTAGTCCATAATGGGCCCTCTAGGAGTGGGAACCCAACCTCTGTGATAGGGAGACCCTGTAAAGAGGTTTAATTGGTAATAACAATCTAATTGGTTGGCCAAAGAGGACAACATAAATGTTATAAAAACACTACGGTGTTTATTGAAGTTATATTTAAAGACTTCAATATCTCATTCCTAAGGTGCTTTAGTACTCCTGTATAGAGTGAGGAAGAGTCTATCACTATAAAAGAGATCCAAAGATGTATCTTAAGAAGTGACTCTACACACTTTCTTATAGGAGATCTCCTATATGTGAGTTTTCGTATACGACCATGGACTAGAAATTGTACAATTTTAGCAAACTCACACGAACGCAAAATACTCATGCACGACTAAAAATGTGCAACCCCACATCACAGTTAGCTATATCATATGTGCACCGTTCCAAGCTGGGTCAAAAGAGTTATAGTTCAAGACCTCGTTCACTACATCTTTTCTAGTAAAGTTCCATGTACTAAATGTGTTGAGCATTGCTCTCCCCTGACCGCGTGATATAAACGTCATATGATATTTTGTTTTCATTTAATTAATTTTAATGAACTTTTGAGTTTTGTGGGGAATTGTTAGAGTTTTTATAAGGAAAACCCAAAAGTCCCTAATAAGGTGCGGATTTATAATAACTCGCATGTTATTTTCTCGGGGCAACTAATTTTAACTTCTTTATTTTTGCCCAATAAGAAGTTTGAAAATACTATTAATAAATAATATTAAAATTAGTTTACCAGGTTTTAATTAGCAGTTAGCCTCCTAATTAGAGGTGGGCGATTGAGATATTATTTATTAATAGACTGGATTTATTATTTTTAGACGGGGCACCTCCTATATATAAGGAGAGGTAGCACAGTGTCTCCTATTCATTGGCATTCACTGCATTCGACTCTTCCACTCTCTCTTTTCACTCATACGACGTTGAAAGTGGGTTGTGGCAGGTTTCTCACCGATGCACTAACAGAGAAGCAACACCAGTTGTAACTTGGGACAAGAGATCCTGACTAAAACCTATGCGAGGGCCTGAATCTTTGTCTTAGGACAGACGGCATCTTCATCACCTCCAATTAGCTCATTCCATTATTATTTTATTTATTTGCTTACATATTTAGAATTGCATGTTTTAGGATTAATTGCACCAACAATTACTTATATTGAGAATGACATTTTTGGTAGTATTGATAATTTAAATATTTCAATCTATGATAATATCTTTGCATGTACATTCAAATATATTAATATAAAATTTTATTTTCATTATATTGTACTTATATATAATTAAAATTTAAATGTATGTATCTTGTGATCATGTTAATAGTCACCTTATCGCTACCTTAATTATGTTGGGGCAATTAATCCTAACACATGTAATTCTAATTATGCAAGCACATAAAAAAATTAATAATGAAACGAGCTAACCGGAAGCGATGAAGATATCGTCTATCCTAAGACAAAGATTTCAGTCCTCGCATGGGCTTTAGTCTGGATCTCTTGTCTCAAGATATAACCGGTGTTACTTCTCTGCCAGTGCGTCAATGACAAGCTTGTCACAGTCGCTTTCAACATTGTATGAGCGAAAAGTGAAAGTGGAAGAGTCAAATGTAGTGAATACCAATGAATAGGAGACATTGTACTGCCTCTCCTTATATAGAGGAGGCGCCTCATCTAAAAATAAAAGATCTAGTCTATTAATAAATAATGCCTCGGTCGCCCACCTATAAATAGGGAGGCTAACGGCTAATTAAAATCGTGTCAATTAATTTTAATACTATTTATTAATAGAATTTTTAAAATTATTATTTGGGTAAAAAAATAAAAAAAGCTTAAATTAGCTGCCCCAAGAAAATAGTATGCGAGTTATTATTCGCCCGCACCTAATTATCGACTTTTGGGTTTTCTTTATAAAACTCCAACAATCCCCCCACAAAATTCAAAAACCCATTAAAGTTAATTAAAGAAAAACAAAATGTTATACGATGTTTATTTCATGCAGTTAGGGAAGAGCAATACTTAACACACTTAGTATATAGAACTTTACTCGAAGAGATGTAGTGAACTAGGTCTTGAACTACAACCCTTTTGACCCAGCTTGGAACGGTGCACACATGATACAACTAACTATGATGCAAGGTTGCGCATTTTTGGCCGTGCGCGAGTATCTTGTGTTTGTGTGAGTTTGCTAAAATTATTCAATTTCTAGTCCGCGGTCGTATATGAAAACTTATATATAGGAGATCCCCTATGAAGAAGTGTGTAGAGTCACTTCTTAGGATATACCTTCGGGTCTCTTTTAGAGTCATAAACTCTTCCTCACTATACATAGGAGTACTAAAGCACCTTAGGAATGAGGTATTAGAGTCTTTAAATATAAGTCCAATAAACACCAGTGTTTTTATAGCATTTATGTTGTACTTCTTGGCCCACTAATCAGCTTATTATTACCCATTAAAGCTCTTTCCAGGGTCTACCTATCATGAAGGTTGGTTTGCCACTCCTGGAGGGCCCATTATGGACTAATTCTCATTCCCCTAGATGTAGCCATCACTTTGGTTTGGATCAAACATTTTATGAGGCAATCAACAAGATTATTGTCAGTTTTAACATAAGATAAAGAAACTTTATCATGAGTAGAAAACCATCTGATTGTTTTCTGCCTTAATTTAATATGTCTACTCAATTTAGTGTTTACAAGTTTCTTTTTACAAAAATCTATTGCAGCTTTACTATCATAATTTATTGAAATTGATGGATTGATAGATACTACCATTAGTATAGATGAATATAGGTTTTTGATCCACTTAGCTTCTGAGCAAGCTAGATCAAGAGCAACCAACTCTGCCTCCATGGTACTCCAAGTTATGATAGTTTGTTTAGTGGATTGCTAGGAGATAGCACCACCACCTAGAGTGAAAACATATCCAGAAGTAGATTTAACGTCACTGGAATCAGAAATCTAATTAGTGTCACAAAATCTTTCTAGGACAGAAGGAAATCCACTATATGTTAAGGTATAATTAGATGTTCCTTTTAGGTATCTGAAAACTCTTTTAACAGCAGTCCAGTGAAGTTCACTAGGGTTACTAGTGTACCTACTGAGCCTAGAAACTGCATAGGCTATATCTGGTCGAGTTCTATTTGCAAGGAATAGGAGGAAACTTATAGCCTTAGAGTACGATTCTTGTCTTACAATATGTCCTTAATTTTAAAGGAGAAGAGGAATTAAATTTAAACTTATCTAGAATTTTATCTATATAGTGTGATTCAAAGAGAGAGATAGAATTTTGATTTCTTATTATTTTCATTCATAAGATTACATCAGCTTCTCGTATGTATTTCATATCACAGTGGAGAGATATGAATTCTTTAGTGTCTTTTATCATGTTCATATTATTTGAGAAGATAAGGATGTCATCTACATAGAGACACAGAGGAGAAAATTAAGAATTTGTAGTTTTATAGTAGAGACAGTTATTAGAGAGTCATTGATTTGAAATCTATATAATAAAATGGCTTTATCAATTTTTTATGTTATTGTTTAGGAGCTTGCTTAAGTCCATACAAGGATCGGACTAGTTTGTAAACCTTCCTTTCACAACCTTGGACAATAAAGCCTTCATGTTGTGTCAAATAGATTTCTTTATCAAGATCTCCATGAAGAAAAGCTATTTTAACATCCATATGATGAACTTGCAATCCATGGACAGCAACAACATAGAGGAGAAATCTGATAGTCATGATCTGAGCAACAGGCGCGTAGGTGTCAAAGTAGTCAATGTCAGCTTTCTATCGAAAACCTTGAATAACCAAGCATGCCTTATATTTTTCAACACTACCATCAATTCTCAACTTTTTCTTAAAGATCCATGTACATCCTAGAGGATTTTTTCCAGGAGGTAGATTAGTAAGAATCCATGTGTTGTTGCTAATAATGGATTGAAATTCATTATCATTAGCTTCTTTCCATAAAGGAGCATCATGAAAACTAACGGCTTCATGATAGGTTTTTGGTGTATCTTCAATCATGTGCATGACAAAGTCATCACCAAAATCTCTCACAATCCTAGTTCTCTTACTTCTTCTAGGTTCTGCTATTGGATCAGGATGATGAGGTGAATTATTGTGATCTTCTAAGTCTTCAGAGTTTGATGTTGAAGTATTGTTTTCTACAGGAAGGGGGGGCTTGAGGTTTGAAAATAAAGATATTTTCAAAGAAGGAGATGTCTCTTGATTCAATTAGAGTATTATTAGAGATTTCTAAAATTTCTGAATTTGTTACTAAACATATGTAGGTGTTTGAATCAAGTGAATATCCTATGAAAACAACATATACTATTTTAGGACCAATTTTTTTTCTTTTAGGTTCTAGTATGTTTACCCACATTCAGAGGAACTTAAGATTAGGTTTATACCCTTTTCACATTTTATATTTGCATTTTGTTTTTAGTTGGAATCCTATTTTGAATGAAACAAGCTGAAAGGATTACCACCCCCCCCCCCCCCCCGTGCCGCGTTCTGGGGAGCTCCGGAACTAAGTAGCATAACATTGATCATAACTAATAGGATTCTATTTTTTCTTTCAGCTACTCCATTAGATTGAGAAGAATAAGGAGTTGTGACTTGATGAATTATCCTATGTTCTTGACATAATTGGGAGAACTCATTAGATGTATAGTCACCTCCTCTATCTAATCTTAGGATTTTAATCTTCTTATTAGTTTGATTTTCAACTTCTGCTTTGTAGATTTTGAATTTATACAACACTTCGTCTTTTGATTTTAGAAGGTATGTGTAACAAAATTTTGTATTGTTATCTATGAAGGTGACAAAGTAATTACTACCACCCCTAGTTGGAACTCTACAAGAGTCACAAACATATGAGTGTACTAGTTCTAGAGGTTCAGTTTATTTATGTAGTACTGATTTGAATTATTTTCTAGGTTGTTTGGCTTAAGCACAAAGCTCATATTTATCATTAGGGTTTGAGTTAGTTTTATGAATTAATCCTAAGTGACTCATTCTTGTTAGATATTTAAAGTTTATATGTCCTAATCTACTATGCTAGTTATCAGAATTTTTAGTAATTAAGGTAGAGGGAGGAGGAGACTCAGCTTTAAAGGGAATGATGTTTAATTGAAATAATCTATTACAAGTGAAACCTTTTCCAAAAAAAGAGTCTCCTTTGGAGATTACAGTTTTATTTGCATCTAATATAATTTTAAAACCATTTTTAACAAGAAGAGGCCCACTAACAAGGTTCATACATATCTCAAGTACATTAAACACATTATTTAGAGTTAAAGATATTTTAGAAGTAAACTTCAGGATTACTTGATTGTGTCCAAGTACTGCCGCTGTGAAAAAATCAGGGTCTATCCTTAGAGTTGAAGTTGAGGCTAGTTGATTTTCTACAATGTTGACTTGAGGTTTGATAAGAGGTTTTTTCAATTTCTTTGAATAAGTTTTTATTATAGATGTCGAGAGATCTTTGGCTATCTCATACTTCATATATGTCACATATAGGAGCGTAGAGAGACAACTAAGGATTTTGAATTTGCAAATGAAGTTAGTCTCTTATGAGGTTTTAAAAGGAGTTGAATCAGTTATTTGTATTTGTATTTGAGAATTGGAGGAGGAAGAAGATTTATTATTATTGGATCTATTTAGTGAAAAATCTACACCAATGACACTAATCAATCCAAGTATAAGTAGCCATATTTTTATTTGTTATTTCTATCTTATGTAACTAGTTCCATTAAACTTCTGATTTTAGTAAAATAAGTTCTTTGTTAGCCATTTAATGTGTTATGTCAAAGAAATGTATTTTGATACTTGTGACAAAGCTGTAATTATTAAATAGACAATATATAATTATGATTAGTGTTTACTATGTATCAGTGTTTAATTTAAATAAATAAATAATATTTATACAGACAAATATAATTATAAGTAAAATTAGACTAATATGCATAATAGTCTAGTAGACAATTTAGGCAAGTGATGCATAATTGATTAAAATAAAATCAAGAATTTTAATAATTATTTGTGCTAGTATATGCAAAAATTTAAATAAACAATGCGGTATTGATTTTATATAAATAGAATTTATGATTATAAATGTTGAGCAATGATCGCTTGGGTCATTAATGAAGCTGCTCGCGCGTGTATGACACGATGTCGAGGCCTCGCAGCCACAATTCTAGGGCGAGTTTTTTTCGCCTTGAACGCCTAAGCCAACCCGCGTGCGTTGCATGTGTGCGAGGGTTGCATTCGAGACGCTGCTGCGCTGGGTCAAATCCCGACGGAAGATTTTGTGGGCGGCGAGGACGACGGCGCAAGCGGGAGACCCGAGAGAGCAGCAGAATTAATCACGAGAAGGAATTTGATGCAGCAATCAGAAAGAGATGATGCAATTAATACAGATTTAGAAAGCCAATTAAGATCGATTAACATAGCATGCGATTAAAGTAGCGATCAATTGGACTTTGCAGGATTAGAATTTATCGAGCCGAGCGAGAAGCAGACGTCGATTAATTACAATAAGAAGCAGTTACGAGATTTGCAGGAATTAATCACAGATTAATTAGAAATAAATCTAGCACATAATTACAGGAATAATATTACTAGATTAGGTATTTAAAAATGCGATTGTAATTATTTTAAAAGAAATTAATTGAGCGATTTAGATCTTCCAAATAGAATTATGCAAATGCGCATGCAATAGGATTAATTATGAGTAAACAAATCTAGAATGTGATCTATATGAAAACTCGTCCAAGGTTTTTATAATATCTTTGTACGTACATTCACATATGTACTTATATATAATTAAAATTTAAAAGTATGTATCTTGTGATAATGTTAATAGTCACTTTATCTACCTTAATTATGTTAATGCAATTAATCATAGCATATGTAATTCTAATTATGCAAGCAAGTAAATAAATAAATAATGAGACGAGCTAACCGAAGGTAATGAAGATGTCATCTGTTTTGGCCCTCGCATGAGCTTTAGTCTGGAGCTTTAGTTTGGATCTTTTGACTCAAGTTATAACCGATATGCTTCTCAGCCGATGTGTCGGTGAGAAGACTGTGTGTCCGTGAGAAGACTGTCATAGGCGATAAGAGAAGATGGAAGAGTTGAATGCAGTGAATGCCAATGAATAGGAGATGTTGCGTTGCCTTTCCTTATATAGAAGAGGCGTCCCTTCTAAAAATAAAAAATATAGTCTATTAATAAGTAATATCTCGGATCAATTAGAACTAGGTAAACTGGTTTTAATATTATTTATTAATAATATTTTTAAAATTATTATTTAAGAAAAAAATAAAAAAACTTAAATTAGCTGCAAAAAAAATAGTATGATAATTATTATTCGACTACACTTTATTAAGAGACTTTTGGATTTCCTAATAAAACTCCAGCAAATTAGCCACACCGTGACACCGACCATGACAAGATCAATCATTTGCCTACATGATAAATTATAAGCAAAATTTTATATTTTTTTTCAACACGTGCCATTGTTGAATTCGACAAAATCTTGAATCTTAAATCAGGCTACATCAATGTTGCTTTAAGATTCGTACTTTTTATCACATCAGATGATTTTAGCATAATTCTTCTTAAATTTTGTAAGCACAGTCAATTAAGCAAAAATTTCCCACAAATTTGTATTAGATTATAATCAGAATCTTGAATAAATCAAACTGATTACTTAAATGACCTTAAATTATGTAAGCAAAAGTGGAACCACGAAATCTAATCAGGAATTCAATGGCCATCAGTTGCCCACTCCTTGAACCGGATCCAACCCAAGTTGGGTGTCTATTATGCAATCTGAATCTAACTCGAGTATTTAAATACATAATTGAGTAGATTTTTTTAAAAAATTTTTTAATTATTATATAAAATATAAATCATTATTATAAGAAATATATTAATGAAAAATTATTTTATTATTATTATATATATTTTAATAATGAGAATAAACATAATTATTATTTCTGAATCAAGTATTTATACATTTATATATTTATACTTTTATACGTTTATATTTTTATATATACTAAGTTTATGTTTATATATATGTTAATATTTAAAATAAATAAACTATATATTAATATATATTTTTGTTAAAATATAAATTAATATTTTAAAATTACACCGAATGCAATGTAAAAAATTTATAATTTTATTTTTGTATACATTTAATTTATGAGTGTTGAGACAATTTATCATTTTAATCTATATATTAATATTTATATTATTCTATTTTATTTAATAAATGATTTAAAATATTATGTATAACTAGGATTTTATATGTATAATGTATAAGAATTTCATCACTAAATCAAAATTTAAATTTTCTAATCATTCGGATACCTTACCTTAGTATTTTAGCACCAAACTAATTAGTTTTTTGGTTTTTAATTTTTTTTCTATTCCGAAAATCAGATAGAAAAATATAGTCAAAATTTAATTTACACACAGTTAATCTATTTGTCACGTCTACATAATTGTTACCAATTAAAAAAACTACTTCCGTCGTGTGGCGGCGGAGTTGTTGGTGGCGCGTTAACCCCGCTACCTGCACGTGCCGGTGGACGCGGTTGTCGTCGTGACACTTGTGAACTTGTTCGTCTCGTGGAGAGTTAAAAGCTACGTGGGCAACAACCAACAATAAATACACATGGCTCGCACCGAATCCCCCATGTGCTCGCGCCGTCTCATGATTGGGACGTCAACTCCTCCCCATATTTATTTATTATACGGCCACGGCTACGCCAATTAATCTTCTTAGTATAATTTTTATTCTACTCAAATTTATTCATTTTTATTATAATTAAATTTCAAATATATTTACTATAAAATATAATCAAAATATTGGCCGAGGTTTATTGGGAGAAATTATTAAATGAATGAATATTTATGGCATTATATAGAAGATTTATCTAATATTTTTAATTTTTTTTATTGTATTTGGATATTTTTACAAATGAATTTTTAATAGTAAGTTATTGAAATTTAGTTAAATAAAATAATAATTAGTACATTATATATTAATGTAACTGAAACCAATAAATAGGTTAACCAGTAAAATAAAATTTCAAATATACCATTTAAGAATGATTAGGTAAGTACTCTGTGTTCTTTCCTAAACATTGTTCAATTAGAACAAGACGACAAGTCGCGTAAATTAACTCACCAATGTTAGCAAATACAAACAGAGCTGTGAGCACATCATCGTCAACTACGTCGACGTCAAGAACAGTAAGAAACATTGGATATGGCCGAGACACAGAGCAACGTCCGATGAACATGACCCCCACGGATTTTCATGTCTCTCCACCCTTTGTCCTCTTCTTAATATCATTATTACTCACTACTGCTGGACCTCCTCCTCTTCATCGTCAATCCTCCAATTTTTTTATAACATTTTGTATTATATTCTTACAAAAGTACAGCCCCAGCCGCTCACCCCAAATAAACAAACGAGAAGCTGGAGTCCTTTCTTTTCTTTCTTCTGTTTTCTGGATTTGTCCTTGTGTGCCAATGCAGCCAAAACATGTTGTTTAAGGAATCTTTAATAAACAATCAAAGGACTCCGTGTATGTATGAGAGCCTGAGAAATATTTGTTGGATGTGGGGCAGGCGGCCTTGAACAACGGAGATGATTCCTGAGATCGATCATATATATTCCGAGCTCCGAGCTCCCCTGCGATGATGCAATTCCACATTCCTTTTCATTTCTCAACTCAAAAAGAAACTTTGCAGCACATCTTGCTCCTCGGATTCTTGTGTGGAATAGGACTTTCCTTGAACAGCTATAATTACAAAGCACAAGTCATCTTGCTCCTCGGATTCTTGTGTGGAATAGGACTTTTATTTGAACAGCTATAATTACAAGCACAAGTCGTAGATCTTGTGGGGAGACGGGGGTGGATCCTTGGTGCCTTGAACAGCTGCTGGCAATGGATGCAGCCTTCCCTTCTGTTTGGGGTTTCCCTGAGGTCAGTCACATAATTTCATGTTTATCAGGACAGTCGCTTCGGATTTAGATCCAGAGCCCAGCGATAATTGAAGAATAAGCAATGTTTTCTCACCAGCTTGTTTCTGTTGGAAACAGGGCAACCTCGAGGAGTTGAAGCAGAAGCTTCTCTGCGCCACCGTGGAGCTCGAAGCCTTGCGAGCCAACGCCAAGGAAGAGATTAGGAAGAGAGAGGAGAGCATGGAGCAATTGATCCACCTGCTGCAGGTGATCACCCACGAACGAGACGTGGCAAGGGGCGAACTCCAGCTTCTGCTCACGAAGCTCACGGCGCGGGAGCTGCGATCGAGCGGCGGCCTCACGGAATCCGACAGCCATTCCCTCGGCGCTTCGCCCATCGAGTCCTTGCTCGAACACAGCGTCGTCAGTTCACCGCCGGAGTCGTCGAGCTTCAAGATGGCCGTCAACGGCGGCGGCAGCAGCAAAAGCAGCACCTGTCCAACATTGGACAAGGTTTCCGCCGTGATTGACGGGCTCGCCGTCAAGAAACCGCTGCCGCAGAAAGGGAAGCTCCTGCAAGCGGTTCTTGAGGCAGGGCCCACGCTGCAGACCCTTCTCCTAGCTGGCCCACTGCCTCAATGGCGCAACCCTCCACCATTGCAGCCGCTTCAGCTTCCTCCCTTGCCCGTTGAGGCTCGTAATGCTTCGATGCTCGGCAAACCAATTCATGCTTCTTCTTCAGATGAATTCTCTCACGGGCTCCGAGCGATGAAGAGATCGGCGTGCTCCGAGCGGTACGAGAATTCATGCGTCAAGAGGCAGAGAGGGCAATGCGTGATGTTGAGGATGTAATATTGTAATTACGAAATATAATAACAATAATAATTTTATTAAAATATAAATATAATAAAATATATATTAAAATCAGCATCTAATTATATCCGCTTCACATGATAGTCGAATGGTCAACAAATCCCACATGAAAGCGCTTCCCACATTTGAGTAGAGGAGAAACGAAAGAAAAGAGCTTCATTCACCATTTAGTGAGCAGCAGCATTAAGTGTGTAGGTGTTTGCTGTCTATAATTTTATTTAAGGTTCAAAAAAATAATAAATTTACTATAATTTACTCTAAAATATTTTTCACTATTTTCATTAATTTATATAAATTTTAATTAAGTTTCAAATAAGTTCGACGATATATAACAAAATTCAATGATAAAATCGTAAGTTCTAAAAAAAATTCGACAATATATAACAAAGTTCAATGATAAAATCATATTTTAAAAAAATTCGATGATATATTATCGAATTTTATTATCTATTATTAAATTTTTTTATTATCAAACTTTGTTATTATTGTAAACTTAATTTTTTTAAAAACTTTATTATTTATTATCGAATTTAATTATTGTCAAATTTTATATTTATTATTAAACTAACAGAAATATGCACCAAACTAATTCCATGAACGACATTAAAATGTATGCTCGCTAAACGATAGATGAAGCATATGCCTAACCCATTTTAGGTACAAGCCGTGCCTAATACATTGTTCCCCACGCCGAACCCACTTTGCAGCGTCTGAAGCCGAGCCCAACCCAACCAAGTACCAACGTTGATTTGGGTTTTAGTTATATCCTCCCACAGGCATACCCGACTTTTGCCGGGCCATTCACGAGCACCAGCGCCGCCCCAGACCTACGTCCTTCCTGGCCGTCCCCACCGGCGCCGAACACGACGGCACCGGAATCTCCCCTCTACACCTCCAGGCGCTTCTCGCTGTTCACCGCGGTTGATTAAGTGCGTAGCACTTGCGCGAAGGAAATGACGACTCGAATCACTCCCGGCGTGGGAGCCAACCTCCTCGGTCAGCACTCGGCGGAAAGGAATCAAGAGGCCACCACCTATGTCGGAAATCTAGACCCTCAGGTGCTCTCCCATCCCTCTCCCCTTCCAATTTCGTAGCTTGATACCTCATTCTAGGGCTTAACGCGTCGTGGAGCTTGAAAAACCCTGATTTGAGTTCTTGTTATTTTTCTTTTTCATGCATAATTTAGATCTTTAAGCATGCTTGTACTAGCATACGCTGTCGATTTTGTAGGTCTCCGAGGAGTTACTGTGGGAATTGTTTGTCCAAGCAGGTCCAGTCGGTAAGTTCCATGCCTGCTCATAAATTTTCTGGAGTTTAAACTTAGTGGCAACAATCTTGATGTAGCGTTGTTTTGCAGTTAATGTCTATGTTCCAAAAGATAGAGTTACAAATCTTCATCAAGGATACGGATTTATTGAGTTTCGAAGTGAAGAAGACGCAGATTATGTTTGTTCATTAGTTCTATATTATGCTTGATTATCGTATTCGTCATTTGCCAATGAACCATTTTTTAGTTGGTTTTTCTTTTTTATGGCTATATCACTCTTTTTCTCCTGTTCTTTTGCAGGCAATTAAGATTTTGAACATGATTAAACTTTATGGGAAGCCAATACGTGTAAACAAGGTGCACTTAGTTTTATATTCTTTTTGTCCTCTTTAAAGAACTGTTATATGTTTTAAATTTCTTTAATATTGCTAAACCCTACAAGGTTCAGTGCGTTAATTATACCATATGATGTTATTGTAGTTTCTTTGGTTATGATTTTATGTTGGTTGATTATTATAGCCATTTGTCCAACGCCAAACAGGGTGCAAAAACAAAGGAAACAAACAAGTGAAGAGGGATTAGCCAAAATATGTTAATATTATTAATTGAAAGTATCTATTTCATTAGAATCAATAGCCTATGTACAAGCTATTAAGTTTATCCTTATTACAAGGCCAAAATAAAAAAATAATAATACTAAGCCATGTCTTACCCACTAACACAAGATTAACAATAATAACAATAATTAATAAATATACTAATTTATTGAGTATTACTAAGATACTAGTATCCTAATCAATTAATTAAACTTTATCATTCTTCTTCATCAAAAAGAACTCAACTCTTGACAAGTTAAACTTGAGCTTGATTTGAGTATTATCGACTAACATAAAAGGTATTGAACAACATTAGGAAAATTTGGTGCAAAATAAGATGTTGTCGTTGATTTTGTATTGTTGTTGCTGAACTTTAAACTACTTGTCAGGTTCTACTTTTTATGGTTTGCCTTCAGTTATCCATGCACCACCCAGTCCATCAAATAAGATAACATTTAGGTGCTCCCTGCGGTGATATACAATGACTATTTGATTTTCTCGCATTTATTGAATGTTAGTGCCTTAGTGGTGATAGTATAGTTAGAAGGGGTTGCTTGCATTGAAGTAGTATGAGAAATGTCAACAAGCAAGGAAGGAGGTTCAAATTTCCCATAGTAAGGTAGCAAATCCTTCATATTAAATGTTGGTCAATATTTTAATTTGTTGGCAAATTAAGAATATAAAAGTTAGATCCTAGTTTCCTCATTATGTGATATAGCCAGATACAGATGCTTGCAATTTCTTAAAAGAGATTTCAGATAAATGTTCAAAGCGCAAGCATGCAAGAATATACTTACCTACATTCTACTCTTTCTTTCTTCCATTTAATCAATATGCAATTCATAAGTGTCATTAAGTATTTTTTTTGTTTAACATTAATGTAAATCTCTTAGATCCTAGTTTCCTCATTATGTGATATAGCCAGATACAGATGCTTTCAATTTCTTAAAAGAGATTTCAGATAAATGCTCAAAGCGCAAGCATGCAAGAATATACTTACCTACATTCTACTCTTTCTTTCTTCCATTTAATCAATATGCAATTCAGAAGTGTCATTAAGTATTTTTTTGTTTAACATTAATGTAAATCTCTTGAATACGATAATTAATGTTCTCAACTGACTCAAATGGATGCAATGAAACGAGAAGAGAAATAAATCAATAGGTTGACATGGTGAATAATCATAATAACTTTCATTTGACTCTTTCTAATAGTCCTATTGATAGAATTATTATAAGATATGTCGTTAAGAACTAGTTCTTGATCTTAGGATCTTATAATCTACAACTTAAATTAACTGTAATGATCTAGAACATGCGTAAGTGTTAAAGGAAGCAGGAATAATTGGATCTCCAATCCTAGTCATAGGATATGTAAGATCTATGACTTTCTTTGTTTGAAATATATGACTAAGTGTTAGACCTACTTACCTTCTACACATCATTTTCATTAGTCATTAACACAAGGTCCTCAGTTGTTTAAACAATTAGTGTAATACAATATTTTTCTTTCATTCGCTCTTATTCCTGTTACCCCGATTCACTAGTATTATTTTACACTATTGTCAGCATATATTTGACTTCACTATTGCTCTGACTATCAATCTTGGAGGCCCATCGTTTCACACCATCACTTTAGAACTTAAATTTTCGTATACTGTAAAGTGATTACAACTCTGCGGAAAGCAGTGATAGGTTTTTTTCCCTACTAGGGAAGTGTTTCTTAAGAAAAGTGTATTTCTAAAGGAACTCCACCCACCTAGCATGCTTAGCACTTACATTTTTTCTGAGATTTAATGCCTTGAGGTCTGAATGCAAAGTAAACTCATTAGTCAGTACGGAACATCTCTACTGTCTCAAAGTTTGAAAAAATATCATAAAACACTTGTCACAAGCAGTGTACGATTACTTAGTTTCATTGAGTTTCTCATCATTAAAATAAGCTATATGGTAATCTTCTTGGCTTAAAGTATCTCCGATCCCTACACTTAAAGCATCACATGAAATTTCATGTTTAGAAAGGTCAAACTACCTAAGGATAGGAAACTCAACTATTTTCTGCTTTATTTCTTCAAAAGCTTTAGATAACCATGTAGTCCACAGAATTCTCTCATAATGGAGTTGAAGTTCTTAATTAAACTTAAGAAAAAAGTTGACAAATCACAAAGCTTATAGCATATGGTTTAAATTGTCATCCTTTATCTGGTTGTATATTAGGATATTATCAAAGTAGACAATCAAAATCTTAATCAATAAAGATTACAAAACTTTATTCATCATTCTTATGAAAGAGCTAGGGTTGTTGCGTGTATTCGACAACCAAAAAGGCATAATTTGTAGTGCCCAAAATATCATCGTTGTAGTTAATATGCTTGAATGATGTGAAGGTCAAACAAACACCTCGCAATGAAGAACCTGCAATTTTAAATTTAGACCATTCCCAAAACTCAATTTAATGTAACACTCATCTCTCAAATACTATTCTAATGGATAAACATGCTATAATGTCATTGAGGTTAATTGATTGATATAAATTTGAACTGAGCTACACATGCAATTTGCATTCTCATGCTAGGTTTCTTTTTTTTTAAAAAAAAAATTGATTAATATAAGATCAACTTTATCATTAAACATAACAATAATGTACTACTAAGGACAGTTGTTTTATTTTAGTTGCACACACATTTATATATTTTATTTATTATATTTATTTTAATGTATATGTTTAAAATATTTATATTACAAAAGTATATTATTTTTTAATATAGTGAGTTAATTAAATATTTGAACTTGTTTAATTTGACCTTGAAACCTCTTCAATTTAGATTAAATATTGAAGAGAATGTTAACATAGTTAAATGGCTTTTTGTGAATTTTGAAAAGGTGACATTGGGGATCACCTTATTGTTCCTACAATTATTTTGCCTTTGGCAAATTTGTGTTCCTAAATAGTATACATAGGGATTGTGTTCTCAATAGCGGATTACGAAAAATTGGTGAGAAGTCAAAAATCCACAATGTGATATAGCGAATAGCGTCGAGGGCAAATTGTGGAAGTCACATAGTGATTGAAACATGTTATATACATAAAAAATTAAGCTATATTCAAATAAAAATAAATTATATATAAAAAAAAGTTGTCTAAAAAAAAGGAGACATATTACTAACACAACTCAAGTTATAAGTTCAATTTTTCAAACTTCAAAACATAACAATGAGAACACTAAAACAAATGCAAAATTTAAAATAAAATACCAAAATCACTAATGAAAGACCAAAAAAATAATCTATTCATTCTCATTCGCTATTTCCACTATACAAGCATTGCATTGTATTGCAGAATGCCAGAATGCTCAAAATCTACAATGAAAAAAATGCTATAACGCCGTCATAATGACAATTTAACAACACCGGTGAGGGAATGAGGCATTAACAATTTAACATATCGTTACACTTGAGACTTTACATGTTAAAAATTTTACAATATCATTCTTTATGTGGATGAATAATTGAATAGAAGTAGATAAACTACATATAGTAAAACAAAGTGAAAGCTAGTTATATTTGTTCTCTTCTCCTTTTACTAAGTAAATTTATTATAGAATTTTTTCAGGATCAAATTGTTTTATCAAAAATATCTATGATGTGGTTTGGTCAAGATTAGGTATGTAGCCCGACCTAACTATGTGGTTTAACTCAACTATTAGATATGACTTGGCTAACCAACTTGATCCAGTGGTTTGGCCTAGTGGTTTTGCTGATTGTACGATTTCAATCATCTATCATGATGGTACTGCTCGTCTTAGTGATCTACCTATTCAACATTGCTCAGTTTGGGTGTCCAACCTGATTGGCCAGGCCACCTTCATATTTGTCCTCAGATTTTCCCATCTATCTAACGTAGCATGTCAATCCAAACCAATTATGCTATCAATCTTGGCTTGATACTCAGGCTTTGTTTCCTGGTTGACTAACTTGGCCTGGCCAACGGATTGGCTTTACTAATTTTGTTTTACCCTAGTATGCTGGGTTGTCCAAGCCAAACTAGTGACCTGGCTCGATTCTCCTTCCCATTCGACCTAACCAGTTCAGCAAAATTGGTGATTCAAACCAATCTACTGCCTGAACTACCATAGTGAGTTGGCTTGCCCATACTATCCATCTTGGCTTAACTATTCAATGTGAGCTATCTACCATGGCTGGCTATTTGTCCGGTTGTCCCAGCCTATTGATTTTGCATGGCTTGACAATCCAATCAGGTTTGGCTATCTAACTCAGTTAGGATTTATGAGGGCTTGATATGTTTTATTAGGTCACAAGATTTAACTAGGCTTGACTATTTGGCTTGATTTAGCATTTTAGCTAGGTCAAGCTGCCCAGTCTTAGAGGTAATTTTGCCAGTTGTTTACTTAACATCATCTACACCTAACTAGAAGTTATAGACCTGCATCCAATCTAGATGGATGGTCTAGCTTTTTTTTTTATTTCTTCCCATAATTAGGAAAGTCTAAAATTGATGAAATCTCAGCATGCTTTCTTTTTTCCTTCTCTATTATCTTTTTCCCCTTTTGTTCAGGTACTCTCATTTTTTTTTTTAACCTTTTTAGGCTTCCCAAGACAAGAAGAGCTTGGATGTTGGGGCAAACCTTTTTGTTGGTAACCTTGACCCGGTAATATATTTTCATTTTAACATCAACATATGTCAGTGTTAGATGAAATGCCTAATTTTGTGTTTGTCTGTGTAGGATGTAGATGAAAAGCTTCTCTATGACACATTCAGTGCATTTGGAGTAATTGTAACGAATCCAAAGGTAATATTTCATGAATCTATTCCCTCAGTAACTATTGCATTTTCCTGTTGTATATAAAGGAAAAAAAAATATCTTGAATGAATATTATCATATGTCACTTCATGTATGCATTTGCTCCAACTTTGAACGGAAGCTTTGAAGTTTTGTGGTAATTGATAATGGATATGCTACTTGAACTGAAACATATTGTCATTCCATTGAGAACTTGCTTAAAGAGATACTGAATCTGATTTGCCATGTAACGTTACGTTCAGTACTTATTAAGCATCTCCTGTTATCCGATGGTTTATGCACTAGTTAATTTTAGCTGTGTATAATCTAGTGACCCCTTGCGATATATTTCACTTTAAGTTAGGGCTGGAAATAGCACTAGTATATTTGGGCTTTGCATAGGACTGAGGTATAATAAGCCACACATTCATTTTAATGGTGGCATCGCTGTGGCCAAGAAATAGAATCGTTATGAAATGCTTGCGCTTTCTAGAATCCTGTATCCACCGTATGTTTATGCTTTATGAACATAAGTAGCAATCACTAAATTGATCAGCACATCCATTAGTCCACTTTCTATGTATCTGCGAGTTTTTTTTAACCATGTGAGACATTGTGGACTCTTATAGCTAACTTTGCGTCAATGTTATAGGATGAAGACACGTTTCTTTGGGCTATTTCAAAAGGTTCTTGCTATGTCTAAGTTGCCTTTTTTATTCCATACTACTCAGGACTGTCTCAAGTATTAATAATATGTGGCACTCCAAAACAACTGCATTAGAATCAACTAGCCAGCACACAAGTGTATTCTCAGGATTTTTTTTCAGAACATAATGTTCATTATTAGTATTTTCTTTATATTTATTCACTCTATTATTTGTTCAGTCTTGATGAATAAGGGATCTCTGCATTCTTACTCAGTTTTGTGATGCAAATAAGCTATCTTCATAATTGTGGATCTTGTTTATGGTTTCACGTAAGAGAAAGGATCCTATGGGCTTGTAAATTGATATGCTGTTTTCAGATAATGAGAGACCCTGAGACTGGAAACTCACGAGGATTTGGTTTTGTTAGCTATGATTCCTTCGAGGCATCTGATGCAGCAATAGAGGTACGTCATATTCCAGTTAATAAGTTGGTTGTTTGTGGAAACTTTTCTTAGAGATTCATTCATATTTTTTGTCAGTCTAATTTCCGTCTTCGATTGCACTGCTTTTGCAGTCGATGAATGGCCAGTACCTTTGTAACCGTCAGATCACTGTTTCATATGCATATAAGAAGGATACAAAAGGAGAACGTCATGGTACTCCAGCAGGTATCTTTTCTTTCTCTAATTTAATCAAACAACTCATAGAGGTAACTATTGCACTTATTTGTTTTCTATCACTTATAATCTTCAGAAATTGCATTACGATGGAATTTTTGTCCATGGAGATGGTGATACTATCTACTATTAGAAAATTTTGTATTGAGAAGCTCAGTATAAGAAACAAGCATTTTAGTCCCAAATGTTTGAAGTCCAACTATATGGATCTTTGCTCCGTATCGAACCTCTTAGGAGTGAAGTTCACTAGGTAAACCAGAAAAATAAAATCTGTTTGGTTGATTTATGGCACTCTTCATCCTATGTTTCGTTGGCTCTTTCTACCATTGTTGGTACAACAACCTTATATCACCGACACCAATGTTTTATTATATTCTTGTGTGCTTACCATATGACTTCATAAAATTTTGTAACAATTAGAAGAAGGTAGATGAGATATTTAGATGGAAAACCATAGAATTATATAATAGATGCAACCAAGGTTGTTAGAGATCCTACCTAGGAATGATGAAGGCTTTGTGGGATCAAAATGTATGATTGAATTATAAGATCTTACCAAATCACTTAAAGTATATAGTATTTTAACATATATTCATCTAATTGGACTTAAGAGTATGATAAATATTCTAATAAGTAATAATTAATAAAAAGTTAATATATGTCTGTCTAGTATTATATATATATATATATATATATATATATCTAACATTTAATACCATTAGTCAGATGTATTAGTTATATAGTATTAAACTATGAAATTGAATATTTGTGAGGTGATGGTAATGGAGATAAGTTAATAGAAGATGAATACAATAAAGATGTATAATGAAATTAGAAATAACAAAGACATGTAGTGAAATGAAGACAATAAGATAAAAGTATATATTGTAGTGACAATAAAAATGAGAATGATAAAGAGTACAAAATTGGTTCTAATAAATAATTGAAGTAGACAAATATAGTTGTAGATGATAATGAGCTTAAGTTGATAAATGCTAGTAAAAAAAAAAGTAAATGATGACAATTAAAAATGAGAAATTATATCACATATCAATTGAAGGCTTTTGATATAATAGATTATTGATTTTTAGTATAATATGAACTTATTTTACCTATTAACTTAGGATTTAGTAGGATCGGCGGGATCATAAGATCTTAGCGATCCTAAAACCCGAATCGTGGGATCGTAATATCCTACTATATTTCAAACCCTACATTCATTCCGGAATGATTTGCCTAATTTGGGTCGTAGGATTGGAAGATTCCAAGATCTTTTGACAACATTAGATGCAACTTCTATACATACATATAGGTTTTGAATAAAAAATAATATTTTAATTATCATTTACCATATCTTAGTTATTATCTAATTTAACTCATTCCAACTTACCTATTTTTAACACTATTATTTCTAACACTTTTCCTAAAGCTAGAGCATATATGACAATTATATCCAACTTAACATAAGGATAAGATTATAAAAGTGACAGAGACACATGCTAAGAGAATCATTTAAAAAAATAGAAGTAGCAACAAATTGCAAAAAGTTGTAGAAAGCCTACATATATAAGAGTAACAATGAAAATAACAACATTGACGGAAGGGCTAAGCAACAACACATAAGAGTTTGTTGCAAAAACACGGGAGCTGCGATGAAGGCAATAGCATACTAGAGAAAAAAGAGCAATGCAAAAGACACTTATGCTCGGTACATACCATTCCGCTCGGCCACCGGTCTCGGAATCGTGGTCGGAGCAGGGACGGCGGGTGGACGGTGGCGGAAGCTTCGATCGAAGCCTCTTGTCACAGACGCACTTTCGCTAGTGCCTGATGTCCGCGCGGCAGACTACTTGAAGTAGTCTCAACCTTAATCTCGTGTGCATGTACGCACTAAATCCGGAAGCGTCACTATAAAACAGAGGCAACGATGTAGTTCGAGGGAAATACCAACAAACGAGAGGCACCAGTGATTTGCACAGGACGACGAGTAAAATACTCACCCCACCGTTATATATTGATAAAGAAAACAATACAAGACAATAATATATGACACTAAGCAAATATTAAGTAGACTCTAGACCTAAGACTTGGTGGAGAGGGTAGATGTGTGGAACCTTGCAATTTTATACTTGTGAGTTGTCACAAGACTGCATTTAACCAAGCACTACCACCCTTCTGAATGCTATACCATATACATAAACTAAGGGGTGTGAGTAGAAGGCTTCACAAGTCTTGGGTGGGCTAATTTTACACTTTTGAGCCCCCATCCTAGAGTACTTGTGAAAACATGATCCCCACGCGCGTGTACATGCCTTGGGACAGTCCCCCGAGTGCATCGCTACCCCAATGACCAAAACGCATGGCACACAAGTGTCAAACTCTATTTTTACATGGATTTATATATCCTCAGAGTTTCGGGGCAAAATGACATCGTCAGGGTCGGGTAACAGTGTAATTACACCCCGAACTCCTCCGATCCCTGTCAAACTCCCCCACTTGAACGGTCGATGCCCTCATCGACACAAAACATCCTTGTAGCTGGCCTTCGAGGTAGAAGCATCATGATCATTGGACTGCGGTGAAGGAAAACTTCTGCCTTCGTCAGTGTCGCAGTCGGAACTCGGAGAGAATGTGACCTTCTTCTCTTTCGTTGGCTTTATGGATGCGGCCTCCTCGGCTACCAAAGCGTGCAATATCTTCTTCTGGGGGCAAGACCAGGGTTGGTGTTTTCCTCCACACATAAAGCAATCCCAGGTCTGTTTGGGTCGCCCATATTGTCGACTTGGTCGTCTCTTATGTTGTCCCTTCGATCGTTGCTCCCCCACTTGAGCATTGCTCGGGTTGATCACCCTAAGTGCGTCTATCCTTGGCGTCTTTGAAGAGGAAGGCTTGCCCGAAATAACGATGGTGCCATCTGAGTCACTTGAGTTGGATGATGGCATCGGGGCTTTTCCTTTCCGCTTATTGTTGGTTGAAGTCTTCTCAACCAACATTGCGTTCAACATCTTCCTCTGTCGGCAATCATGTATGTGGTGACTGCCGCCACATAGATAACATATGTATGGTCAGTTGTGCGGTGGGCTTCTTTGGTTGCCACCGTTGTGGGGTCGTTGGGGTCTGTTCTGATACTGGGTCCAGTTATTCCGCGGACTGTGCGGTGGACTCCCCCTATATTGATTCTCATTACGGTGCGGAGGACTCCTGTGATTGTCCCTATGTCTATTCCCATTCCCTTGATGGGGTCGCTGCGGTGGTGAAGGACGATGCCTTTCCACGAGCTTGAAGTCGGTCAGTTGCTCCGCTGCAGCTTGTGCGGATGCAAAATCCTGGACATTCCTCCTTTGCAACTCTTGTTGTGCCCAAGGTTGCAAGCCATTAATGAAGAAAAATAACTTTTCTTCATATGTCATCTTGATGTCGAGGGAGATAGATGCGAACTTCCTAACAAAATCACTGATGTCAACTGTGTGACGAAGGTTCGACAGCTTTTTCCTAACCATTAATTCCATGTTCTCAGGACGGAACTGAGTCTTCAGTGTCTGTTTCAGTTCCTCCCAACTCTTCACGGTGTCGGTGCCATCTTGCACCCTGGTGCGCCACCATAGCTGTGTCACTAATTAGGTACCATGTTGCCGTGGCAATCTTGAGACCTTTCGAGTCGGGACATGTGACAAGGAAATACTGTTCCATGTCAAACAAGAAGTTATCGAGTTCTTTGGCATCTTGAGTACCATTGTAACTTTAGGGTTCAGGAACCCTCATTTGTGCATGCTGGGGTTGCACATTTCCCCCTTGCGTGTATTGCCATGGTGAGAACGGTTATCTGAGCCTTCAATTTCTCAATCTGAGCCCTCAGAAACTTGACGGACTCACGAGTATTATCTTCGTGTCCCTCCATTTCCGTTGCCAAGCCAGCATGTTTGGCATCGATCAAATCGAGTCGGTCTTCAATATCAGTAAATTGCGCTTCCTGGCATTCACAGTGCCTTCTTCGTCGCTCCTCCCTATCCAGTTCGGGAGCATTACCCACAAGTGTTTCCACATCGGTTCCCTCATAAGCAGACATTCTTGAGAGTCTGATCTATGGATCGTTGGGCCTCTGATACCACTTGTCACGGACGCACTTTCCCTAGTGCCTGATGTTCGTGTCTCAGCCTTAATCCCATGTGCATGTACGCACTAAATCCGGAAGCGTCACTATAAAACCGAGGCAACGATGTAATTCGAGGGCAACACCAGCAAACGAGAGGCACCAGTGATTTGCACAGGACGACGAGTAAAATACTCACCCCACTGTTATATATTGATAAAGAAAACAATACAAGACAATAATACAAGACATTAAGCAAATATTAAGTAGACCCTAGACCTAAGACTTGGTGGAGAGGGCAGGTGTGTGGAACCTTGCAATTTTATACTTGTGAGTTGCCACAAGACTGCATTTAACCAAGCACTACCACCCCTCTCAATGCTATACCATATACACAAACTAAGGGGTGTGAGTAGCAGGCTTCACAAGTCTTGGGTGGGGCTAATTTTACACATTTGAGTCTCCATCCTGGAATACTTGTGAAAATATGATCCCTCACGCGCGTGTACATGCCCCGTGACAGTCCCCTGATTGCATCGCTACCCCAATTACCAAAACGCATGGCACACAAGTGCCAAATCTTATTTTTACATGGATCTACATATCCCTAGAGTTTCGGGGCAAAATGACATCGTTAGGGTCAGTAATAGTGTAATTATACCTGAACTCCTCCGATCCCTGACACTCTGCCGCCGGTGGAAGCTTCAATCGATGCTTCCCAGCTTCATCCGTTCGCTTCCGCTCGCCCCATCGCCTGCCCTCGCTCGCCCCGTCCCCCGCTGCGCTCGCCTCCGCTGAACGGTTCCATCCGGTAAGCATGGTACGGTACCGGTACCATACCGGTCCGGCGGCTCACCGGACCGAGTCGCTGGACCGGTTTTGAGAACCCTGCTTGAAAGCATAACAAATTGAAATACAAATCTTGATAGTGAGCCGTATTGGCTAATCTCATGAATTATACTGGATTTGAAAAAAAAATCTGGTTTAATTTGCAAGAGATATAGGTTTGTATCACCAAAAGCTTCTTCAAAATAGGTGATCTGATACAAAAACAACATGGATGATTGAATTGTGGACTAAATTAAAAATGTTCCTACTGGATTGGGTTAGGTTGAGATAATATGGACTAGCTAGGCTCCGTTTAGTCTAGTTTGGATGATTGGGTGTAGCCTAAATTAGTTAAGGTGTGCGGATCTTAAGTTCATGGTTTCATTTGAAATTTGGATTCGAATAGGAGAACCTTTCTTCTTTGCAAAATAGGGAAGAACATGATATTGGTGTGGATACAACAAGGAGGTTATCTTGGAGAGTGTTATTGAAGGGGAAGAACATGATATTGGTAGGTGTATACTTTTGATCCTTGACCCCTCCCCGTAATGCTTAGGTTCAAGAAGTTCCAGAGGGTCGGCTAGAAGATCTACATTGCCCCGACTAGGTCTTCCCGTTCACCGCAAGAAACCCATAGGTTTGTCGCAAGGTGTTGATTGACTAGGCCTTGGACTTTGCGATTATTTGTGAACAAGAGATTCCGTAGCTGATCCTACCGCAAGAGGTGGAGCCAATCCAATGAGGAAAGTCCACAACAATGACATTGATGATATGGCTCCCGTGCCGTATCTCTTGTAAGGTTTTTGTCACAAGGTGTTTGATCAATTAGGCCGTGGACTTTGCAACAATTGCGAATAGATGTGGCGATGGTTTAGAAGGAACTTGCTCTTATACCATATTAGACAAAAAGGAAATCATAATGATATTATATTTTATGTAACCTCTATATATAGAAGTCTTAATTAAAAAAGAATAATAATTAAATTGTTGTTTAGTATATATAATTGGCTATCTAATTTGACTCATTCTTACATGACTACTTTGACACTATTATTTCCAACAATTTTAGTATTTTTTAAAATTGAAGGTTAGATAACCTAATTATTCTAGTTAGCTTCATAAACCTCCTTTTCCTTTAAAATAAAGATGAAGCCTCTTTTTACCTAATCCTATTGTTGCTTTGACCTTTCCGGTTGTGTTACTAAAATTGTGTTACTGTTGGTTATGGTGTTATTTGAAAAACTTTTAGCACTTGTTGGATATTTATTGGATCAATGATGGATACTTTATCGAGATATTTGTTTTTATTTTCTAACAATATTTTGTTTTTAATTTAATTATTTTAAGCAAACTTTACAGTTTACCCTGATCTCCATAAGTAAAAGAATGAGTCAATTTAGCATACTTGCTTTGCCATTATCCATATGTTCTACTTGTTTTTTATGATTTGCATATTTCATGTGGACAACAATAATAAAAAAATATAGCAAAGTAAAAAAAATATTGTAGATAATCTTGAAAATTAGTATGTTCAAGTTGTAACATGCTCAAGAGAATGTAACTTTGTTAACCATCAAGTGGCGAAGTGCTAAAAGAAATAAAAAAAAAGACGATCTTGTAATTGACTTCTCTATAAATGGATAAATTTTAGGTTAGCTATATGATATTTAAGAGATTATTCTTGTTTTATTCAAGATGAATTAGAAAACTGCTTATTATTGTTGTTGTTGTTACTGCTGCTGCCGCGGTTGTTGTTATCATAAACACATTGTTTGCTCTATGAATAAGCTTTGTTTGTTTATCATTTCACTACTATAAGATATATCTTTCCCTTGTCCTTAAATGTTACCTATTATAATATATTTTATTGTCTTGACCTGGCTATATCGTATCTTCTTCGATATTTGCCTAGGGCTTTGATGTAGATTAAAATGGTTCTTGCTTGAGTTTTTGCTTCCTTGGGATATTGAGCAAGGTAATTGAGCAGGGTGGATGAACTTATCTCAACTTAGGGGCTTACGAGTACAACATGCTATTTTCAGTTATGAGTATTAGTTCAACCTAAGGATGGAGGAGGATTGCTTGACCTTTGAATGTACGAGCTTACTCCTAGTCTAAGGGCTTATGGCTACTAGTGCAACCTAATTACGCAGGAGGAGGCTTCAGTCTTGGGGGAACATGAGCTTTCATACAACCTAAGGGCGTATTAGTATAATACAACATTAGGTCTTGTGAGTATTACCTTAGCTCGTACACTAGGCCGTCGGGGTGCATGAGCTTGCACTCGGTCTTAAGGCTTGTGTGTACCACACAACATTAGAGCTTAGAGTACTAGCTTGACTTGAGGATGTAAGAGGCTTAGGCTGCGTTTGGTGGAGTTTAAATGAAAAGTGCTGTATGGTGTAGCTGAAAACTTTTACTGTAGATAGTTGTTAGCAGAAATTATATAATATATTACACAAAGACTTTATTATTTATAATGATTATTATTTATTTATAATAATCATTAATGATTATTATTTATAATGATTATTATAAATAAAGACTTTATTTATAATGATTATTATTTATAAAGACTTTATTTATAAATATTGTTATTTTATAAAGATTATATTTTATCAATGTTTTGTTTATAAATAATTTATTTATAACGATTATTATTTTATAAATATTTTATTTATAAAGATCAATATTTTATAAACATATTATTTTATAAAGATTATTATTTTATAAACATTATTATTTTATAAACATTATTATTTTATAAAGACTATTATTTTATAAATATTTTATTTTATAAAGATTATTATTTTTAAAGATTATTATTTTATAAAGATTATTGTTTTATAAAGATTATTAATTTTTAAAGATTATTATTTTATAAAGATTTTATTTTATAAAGATTATTATATTTTAAAGATTATTAGCTTATAAGGATTTTATTTTATAAAGATTATTATTTTATAAAGATTATTATTTTATAAACATTATTATTTTATAAAGATTATTATTTTATAAATATTTTATTTTATAAAGATTATTATATTATAAAGATTATTATTCTATAAAGATTATTATTTTATAAGGATTTTATTTTATAAAGATTATTATTTATAAGATTTTGCTTTTATAAAGTTTTAATTTTGATTTTATAAGGTTTTGATATAATAAAATTGTATATAAATGACTTTAATGGCAGGGTGGTGAAATGAGAAGAATAAAGAGCAAGGGGTGAGATTCGAACCCTTACCCTCTCTTTTGTGAAGGCGGAAAGTAGGGGCTTTGGGCGGAAAGCTTTCCGCATTCTATTAAAATGTGCACTATTAGCTTCTTTAAAAAGTAAAAGAGAGCGGAAAGCTGGAGAAATTTCTTCCTCTTCCAGCTTAGCTAGGCAGTGAAGTTTTCCGCCCCACCAAACGTGCCCTTAGTCTTAGAGGAGCATGAGCTGAGCTTGCACTTAGCCCAAAGGCATATTAGGACAACACAATATTAGGGCTTAGTATTGGCTTAGTTTATGCACGCTAGGTGACTTGGTCCAAGGGGTGCATGCATTCTGAGCTCTCGAATGCAACTTGGCATAGGGGCTTATGAGTTCTTTCTCAGCCTAAGAACGTGGAAGGTTGCTTGGCCTTAGGGGTGCTTGAGCTTGCACTAACCCAAATGGCTTATAAGTGCAATGCACAATTAAGGCTTATGAGCATTAGCTCAACTTAAGGACACAAATACTGACCTTGAGTTGGGGCAATGAGGCGGCTTACAAGATGGCGCTGGGACTTATTTAAGTGAGAATAGCCTAAGGGCTCATACTGGCATATTAGTATAGATCGACATTGAAATCTTGAAAATGAGTCAACAGCAATTTGGTTTGGCTCTGGAATTGGGACTGAGAGATTGGGCAGTCTTGACTGAGCCCGAAGCCAAGCCAAGCTGCAACATCGACCATCAAAATCCTACCATTATAACACCAATTAAGCTTGTGCTGTTCTAGGTCTGGCGTTATCTCCTAGCCGTAATTAGGTTACTGTGAATGGAACTGATCCACCCAATAATCTAACCCAATCTGACTTGTTGGAAACAGGATATAATCGAACCACTGATTTGAAGTGTTAAATGTGGGCATTTGTTTACGGCCTTCGTAGCCTAAGTTGACTTAGTTTCGTCATCTTACACAAAGCCATGTTGTGTCTTTTTTCTGAACTAGATATTTTTTGGACTGTCGATGTTGCAGCTTCTAACATTAATAATTTAATAGTTTTAACTTTTTAAGAGTTATTCTGCATGCCAAATTTATTAATTTTTTTCCATGCCTACACTAGTAGCTTGATAACTTTATGTACTTGTGGTACTTGCAGAAAGAGTTCTGGCAGCTAGTAACCCAGGAATACATAGGATTAGGCCGCACACCATGTTTGCCAGCGGACCACCGACCCTTCCGAATGGTGTGCAGGCAAATGGAACAGTTCCTGCAGGGATCCCTCCCAGGCCATTCATGAATGGCCCAGTGCCATCACTTGCAGTTCCGGCAATGCGCCCGCCGCCACCGCCAGTTGTGCAATTTCCTCCTCCCATGCAGTGGCCTGCGCAACCACAACCTGCTCAAGTCCTTGCGCAACCTGTTATGCCTCCACCACTTCTCCAACAGTTCAGACCTCCGGCAAACATGCCTCCACCACCTACGGGTGTGATGAGGCCACCTCCGCCACCCACCGGAGTGGGTGTTCCACCTCCTGCTCTATGGAGGCCTCCGCCTCCTCCCCAGCAGATGGCTGGAAGGCCTATGCCTCCACCTCCTATGTCGATGCCACCGCATCTACTGCATAATGGCTCAACTCAATGACGAACCTTGGGCTACTGAAAGTTGCCAAGAATATCCTGCGCTATCAAAAGGAACAGAAAAGAAGTTAGGAGGGCGACAACTTTTGGTGATTTCGTATTTCCTCTTTTACTTATGTGTCTGACTTGCAAGTATGTCCACTATGGCATCTGAAGGAGCAGATAGCTTTTTTGTGCTTGTAAAAGAGTTTTTAGTCAGAAACTAAGGTGCTGAGTGGTTTTTTTTTTTTTAATATTTTTCTCGTTAAATTTTAATCGAAGGGGGAACTTCCCGGAACCTGTTTATTATGTTATGGGGAGAAAATGAGCGAAAATATACGCCACAAAAACAAGTGATAGTTTAATAAACGGAAAACATACATCTCAAGCGCGTTATAATCACTTGGAACTGGCTCTGCTTACCCCTCAACATGGAAGAGCGCAAAAGAAAGGCACAGCAGTTATACCTTGACATCAAGCAATTGACACTCTGGAGAGTAATTAATGTTTATAAACATCGGTTACCAACTCAACCGGAAAATGAATCTCAAATAATTGAGAGGAAGTTTCAAACGAATACAAGAAATGAGACCCAGCCCAATGAGCTGAGTATTAATGAACAGCCAATAAAAAAAACTTTGCAGAAGCCTTGCGCCTCCAAATCGGACTCGTCCAAGGAGACAAAATTCGTTGGCGTGTGACCGTCAAAATACTAACGGAGAAATTCAAGAAATATCTGTGCAGGAGCTGAGCACACCATAATGGTTTTTGATGTTTTGAACAAAAATTACTCAGAAATCTGGTGGGTTTTAAAATACTGGCCCCAAACATAATCCTATCGCTCTAATTTTTTAAAATAAAAATATCTATTTAATTTATGTCAGTTAAGTTAACTAGTAAGAATTTTAATTGTTGATAACAACATCTTAAGATCAAATTTTGCTCTTATTACTTAACTTACCTATATAAAAAAAAGCTACAAAAGATAGATTTTGAATTTAGCTTTTATTACTTAACTTACATAATTTAGAATTTAGGTTTTATTTAAACTTAACCTAAAACCTAATCAAATTTTTTTTTGTCCAAGTGGAGTCGGGTTAAGTCGGGCTTTTTTAGCGCTGGTTTATAAAGTTTGAATGTATTTGAGCACTAGCTCTTAAAAGAATGTAACCTAGGTTGAGTTTACCCTTTTCTTTATTTTATTTTTTTATTTTTTAAATTGAATATAGTGAGGGTTTAGTCTTGCTCATATGAGTTCACCCTTTTTTTATTTTTCACTCATAATCTTGCTCACTTTGCAATGCTCAAGAAGTTGTTTATAAAAGGTCATGTATAGCAAATAGAATCTATTTGCTTGAGATATAACAGAAATTGTGATCCCTAATTATGACTAACTCCAAGGACCAACAGTAGTAGCAGTGGCAGTGGCGTTGATCGATTCCTCCGTACGCGCTTCAGCACGTAAACTAATGACTGGCTCCTAACTGTCCACTTGCATCAATTACTTAATTGCATGTGTCACTTGTCACGTATTTTTCTCGTGTGCGCTCTAACTAATTATTCATCCTTCCATTCGTTCACCCACCTCCTACGCTCGGGGTGGGTCCGAATTAGCTGCAAGCGATTGGGTTCGGTGTTGGTCAAAATTAAGTTAAAGATGAACAACAATTGACACGACTGGATCCCGTGCCGCGCGTCGGGAGTGATTAATTCAAAGTGGCTTTAGTGAGCCAGCTTTAGACTGAATCCCAGTAATACTTCAGTCCCTAGCCCTCTTCCATGCATTTACTAACCATTTTCTTTTTTGGTTTAATCAGAAAATTAATTCGAACCAAACTAAAATTTTTAATTAGTTAAATTTCTATCCATTCGATTTTAAAAGTTTTAAAAAATTTTTGATTTAATTTTCAGTTTAATACTAAAATCTTAAATTATACCAAATAAAATAAAATAATTATTAAAGTAAATCTATAAAATAAATGTTTTTTTTGTATTTAAGAAAAAGTAGAAAATCGACTATTTACCCACTCAAAGTCTCAAACGACACGACCCGGACAAAAAGAAGCCCAGCTGTATCCTGCGTAGAGTACGCCTAGCCTGGCATTCCGTGTACCGCGTTGGACAGCGACTCCCTCTTCCCGCCCCCCAATTTATACCCGCCCGCCACTCCGTCGCACTCAAATCACTCCCAAGTCTAACTACTCGCCACCCAACCAACACCAACGGAACAACCGTCCGCCCCATGGAGACCTTCAGCAGCGACTCCCTTGATTCGCCGTCCGCCCGGCGGTCCGCGTCCGACGAGGAGACCTTCTACGCCACCGTATCCTCGGCGCTGCCCAAGCGGCGGGCGGGCCGCACCAAGTTCCGCGAGACTCGCCACCCGGTCTTCAAGGGCGTCCGCCGCCGGAACGGCGACAAGTGGGTGTGCGAGGTGCGCGAGCCTAACAAGAAGTCCCGCATCTGGCTCGGCACCTTCCCCACTGCCGAGATGGCCGCCCGCGCCCACGACGTCGCCGCCATGGCCCTCCGCGGCCGCGCCGCCTGCCTCAATTTCGCCGACTCCGCGTGGCTCCTCCCCGCCCCGGACTCCTCCAGCCCCGCCGACATCCGGAGGGCCGCGGCCGCTGCGGCCGAGGCCTTCCGGCCCCAATCGGCGGCTGCTGCTGCTGCTGCTGCTGGAGCTTCAGAACGTACGCAGGGGGATTGGATCACGGATTGGGAAAATGCAGAGGCGCCGGTGGCAGCGGCGGGCGACGCGTTTTTCGTGGAGGACGGGCTCAACCTGGGGATGCAGGGGTATGCGGACATGGCACAAGGGTTGCTGATCGACCCACCGCCGCTGTCGCCGATGAATGACGAGGACTTTGGCGATGTGCCATTGTGGAGCTATTCCGTTTGAGAGCGAGCTCCCAAATTCTACAACTAGCCGGAAATGGCGGCCAAACCGTTCGGCTTCAACGGTTAGTATACAGTAATAAAATTAGCGTAAAAGTGATACTATATGTAATTAGATGATCAAAATTATGATTTAGAATTAGAAAAAAAGAAAAGAGAAGATCAGATCATTGGATGATCAACTCTTTGAAACAGAAACAGAGAGGGGAGTGAAAGTGAAGTGTGAGGGATTATTGCCTAGGAAAAAGTTGATAATTTCCTGTTTTGAGACGTCAATTGTTCAAGTTTGACTTTTTCTCCGCATCCCCAATTTGATATTCCAACAACTGCCTTGTCAGTTGACTATCCATCACGCATGTCTTAAATCAGGACCTAAACAAATCTATGTACGAAATTAACATATCAAAAAGTTTATCTATTGAAATTAAATAAAGACGAAAATTTATTTACTACAATAATAAGTAACCATAAAATTATATAAATAGAAAGTTTGAATATTTAGTCAAAGATCCGAAAAGAGTACTCCACTGAACAAGTTAACTTTTGCTTGAGGGGCGAATTTGGCGATAAAATTGAATTTTATTAGAATCTTGCAACACTTCAGCTTGCCCTCACAAGAATTGGAATCCTCACAGAATGCTTCTCCGAGAGCCAAAACAAATTTCCTTGTGCATGAATCCTGCTTCTCCTTTGCCAACTCAAGCTCACAGTGTAGGTCTTCGATTCGTTCTCAGCGGCGAACTCCAAAGTCTCCGGTGACACCTTCACTGTCACCCCTTCCAGATCCTCCACCTTCAACTTGAACGTTGACTTTCCCTGGTCGCAAGTATATTTCACAGTCCGGTTCACCACAAGCTTGTTTACACCTGCCTTCGTTGCCACTACTGCTATTGCTGGGTAGTTCAGCTCCACGTCCTTGATCTTGTTCACCTTGGCGCAGGCGACTTTGTGGTGCGTCACGATTTCAACGGCGTCATCCGTGTACCCCAGCCCGCAGAGGTAGCCGATGTACTCTTCGATGCCGATGTCGTAAACCAGGCCGGGGTCAGCCGCTTTGGCCGGGTTGACGTGGCCGGCCCCCATGTCAAAGAAGGTCGCTGGGTTGTACTGCTCGTCGAGTATCGGCTTTCCCCTGTAATCCATTATGTCCGACGTCGTCATGATGGCAGATTTGATGGCCGCCGGCGACCAGTCCGAGTGCGCGGCCTTGATGAGAGCGGCGACGCCACTGAGATGAGGCGTGGACATGGAGGTTCCGGAGATCATGTTGAACGTCGGCGGCGGCGGCGGCGAGTTCTCCGGAGGAGGTCCCACCGAGGAGGGCCAGGCCGCGAGGATGTTGACACCTGGCGCAGTGATGTCGGGCTTCAGGACGCCGGAGCTGATGGAGTTGGGCCCGCGAGAGGAGAAGAAACTGATGACGGGGGACGGGGACACGCCCAGGATCGTGCCCTTGAAGGTGATCGACGCCTCCGGCTTCTTGGTCGTGTTTATGTACTCAAAAATTCTTGACCCGTTAAGGTGGTTAAGGTGCGACGCGGGAAGCCAGTGGGCTTCGGCGAAGGTGGTGTATCCGTCAGTCTCTTCGTTGACGAGTAGCATCGCCTGGCCGCCGTTGTCCTTCACCATCTGCCCAAGAACGATCCTTGACCCGAAACCGCGCTTGCACACCGCCATCTTACCCTTCACTTTGGTCATGTCCAAGCTCGTCTGGCAGTTGGAGTACTCACCCAAGTCACCGGGTATCACCAGAGGAATCATGGCGGAGGAGAAGCTGGCGGGTTGGAAGGCCGTTTCGCCATCAAATTCGACGCCGTTGCTGAGCTTGACGGTGGCCCGTATGTTCCGGTCGATAGTGCTCGCAGCGACAGTCAGGATCCACGGAGCCTCGTTAGAGAGCGTCCTAGCCTCCGGGCCGGCGTTGCCCCCGGCGCAGCTGACGAAGATGCCTCTCTCGATCGCGCTGAAAGCGCCGATGGCGATCACGTCTGTGTACAAGTCGCGGGGGCCGCCGCCGAGCGAGAGGGAAAGCACGTCGACGCCGTCCTTGATAGCAGCGTCCATACCGGCGAGGATGTCCGACGTTCTGCAGCCTCCGGCCTCGCAGACCTTGTAGATGGACAGGTGGGCCCGCGGCGCGACGCCGGAAGCAGTGCCGATCGCGGCACCAAGAACGTCGGCGTCCTTCACGAAGTTTCCGGCGGCAGTGCTCGAGGTGTGGGTCCCGTGCCCAACGTAATCAGCGGGAGAAGTCTCGGGCGCGGAACCGGCGCCGCCACGGCTGCCGCCGATCCCGCTGGTGAAGTCTTGTGCTCCGACGACTTTCTTGTTGCAACCGGAAAAGCCCTGGGCGCATCCGCCCTTCCATTTCGGAGGCGGGGGTTCCATTCCGTCGTCGCCGAAGGATGCATGACCGGCGGTGTAACCGGTGTCAAGGACGCCGACGACGACGCCCTTGCCCATATTGGAGTCACTCCAGAGGCCGTGGCCAGCTTGCAGGCCAAGGAGTTGCGGCGTGTGGGTGGTGAGCAAGGGCAGATTCCAATCTTGATAAGATGCAAGGAAGCCGTCCCTGCTCTTGACATAGATGAGCTCCTCCTCCGTTAGCCTGGCGGCGAAGCCTGTGATGGCGTCGCTGTACGGGTAGACAAATCTCGGCTGCGTGGAGTTGGCGGCGGTGGGCGGGAGCAGGGATCTGTACCAGTTCTCCAGGGATTGGGGGCTGGCGAAGGTGATGTTGTGCGGGAGGCGCATTCGGATGATATAAGTCTTTAGGTTGGGATCAGCATCGGCAACTCCAGTAATCCCAAGCGTGGAGCCAGTGATGAGGAGAGCGAAGATGGAAAGAATCGATGCGACATGGAGGCTCTCCATTAAGGAATTGCGACGAAGGAATTCAGCGAGCGTGCGCCTTGCTCTTCTTCTTGGCGTGTATTTATAGTACTTGGGGCTGTTGGATCGGACGATGTAGATTTGCTTTCATTCGATCGAACGGCTCAAATTCGAACTTTCATAGTCGGACTCTGTCAGAAATTGCAGGCTAAAGACCAAAGGGAGGCGGTTTTTGATGTCAGAAAAATGGGAGAGTAGTTAATGAAGTGGACTGAGACAGTCAAAGTAAGTCCACATGTTTGACTTGTATGCGAGTAAACGAAACCTTTTGGCATGGCGGCGACGTGGGGGCTCTATGTACAACGAGCTAACTCAACACTTGCAAAACCATTTATCACATTAAATAATGTCCTTTTGGACATTTGTTCGCGTGACATTATATCATAAAAGCATTATTACGAAAATATAATTTGCTTATGTCAATGCACTTTTTTATCGGGTTGACTGAACCGGTCAACGGTAGACTTACTATATGGTGTTCTTGAATAGAGAAGTTTCACCGATGACAATTTAGGGACTGCTTGGTCTCACTATTAATAGATTTATAATTGTACTGTAATGTATTGTGTTGTACTATAAAATTTATAAAATATTTGATTAATAACTTTTTAATTACTATTAAAATTTAAAATAATAAATAAATATTTATTTTAAATTATTTAAAATAATAAATATATTATATTTTTCTTTAGTATTAATATTTTAACTATTTAAAATAATAAAACTTAAAATTTTAAGTGAAATCATATGAATTAATTTTTTTTAAGAAGCAGCAAAAACATCAAATTGTAGCTTTCACAACTTCTGCTTTTTTACTCCTTTTTTCTGCTTCTGTTTTTCATTATCAAACAGTTTTCTAACTACTTTTTGCTTAAAAGCTGATTAAAATCAGCTTAAAAGCAGGGCCAAACAGGCCCTTAGTATTAGAGGAGAAGTCATTTTAGATTGATGGAATTTTAATCTAAACAATTTTGACTCTTTCCATAGAAATTCCTATTTAGTTCATATTAAGTAATATCTTTAGCAATTTAGTACAACAATGTTTATCATCATATGAACATATCAATTACTCAAATAATTGATATGATCAACTAGGTAATGACAGAGGATTTCCATTGGTTAAAAAAATGAGGAAAATTAGGGGAAAATATTGATCTTCAATAGTGGTTTGTGTTTGGGCTTAGGGAAGAGTAATGCTGAGGTGGTAAATTGAGGAGAAAAAAATTGGGAAATTAAATTTTACTAAAGGCAAGTTTCTACCTTATGCCCTATATTTATGTTTTTAAAAAATATTATATTTATGATTCATAGACCTAGCTAAGGTTTTAATTGACTGAAATCAAATGATGTCAGATTTGAGAAGTAAAGTTGTCCATAATTCAAAGATGCGTTAAACTCATAAGCAAAGTTGTCCAAACCATTTCTTTTCATCAAAAGAGCGTCAACCAATTGCTATCCACAAATCTTAAGTGAAAAATTCAATGGCAGTATGCACCTAGCCTAAACAAGGAGATCAAGCCTCACTGTCTAATTCTTAGCATGATTCTCCACGAGGCAACCGCACCCTTACACACTCACTTTATAAAGTTTTTGAGCAAGGCAAGAGAATAGCAAACAATACTAAAGAAAAATTTAAATTTTAAATCTACAATTTTATGAGCACGAAATATCTAAAACGCCCCCACAATACTACCTAAATAAATATTGTACGTCACTCAGTTTCATAAAATGAATATATGACTTCTCCTTCCCCTCACCTCTTCTTCATCATAGTGATCTTCCCTTTCTCTCAAAGCCGGAACAAAGAGAAAATCGAGATCTCCTCAACCGATATAATCATCCTTCTCTTTTCTCATATTTTCTCAAATTCTTTTCTTTCTATTATATTTTAGTTATATAAAGAATTTTTTTAGATGATCTCTTGTAGAGGTTTCCTAGTTGTGAACCTTCCACTTCTCCTTTCTGAAGGCACATCAAAGGGAACACTTCATCATGGACTCGGGTAACACATCTCTTTCTCGACCTTTTCTTATTTCTTACTTCTATTCTATGTTATTTGTGCTTTGATTTTTCATTTCCAATCTTCCTCTTAACATCTGCTTTAGTGCTTTCATATAGTTGATGCCTCTTGAAGGTCAAGAGTGGCTAAAACTCACTTAGACAATAAGTACTTCGCAATTTTGCTTCTCAAACATCTCAGAATTTTTTTATTTTTTTATTTTTCTCAAATTTTTTTTTCCACTACATTGTTTCCATTATGTCAAAATTTTTAAATTTATGATTATATCTTATGATGTATGGACTAAAGCATTTTATTATATATAGTTTTAATTTTATGGTGAGCTAAAAAGTAAACTAGAATTAATCTTATTTAGTTTATTATAATATAAATTCTTAAAATCAACACATACATACATTTATACATTCCATGTAATTAAGTTTAAAAATTATTGCTTTAAATGTAGTCCATGTTTTTCTTTTTTTATGTTAAACCTTTTCTCCTACAATAATTGTTTTAACATTTTTTTTAATTTATATTGAACTTTTCTTCCTTAAATTCCCATCTGAAACCGAAAATAAATAACCTCTTCTCTCGGCACCAATTTGCTACTCATATATTTTTAGCTTATAATTACTATAACTTGCTATCTTCTCCCGGCACTAGCATCATTACCATAACTACCAATAAATATCCTGGGGCGACACACCTCACTTTTTTCTCCTCGACAGAGCTTGCTCAGAAGCGAGTAAGATTTCCAAGAAAGATGTTCAATGCTTACCAGCTACTTGCGAGAAATTCTCCTCTTGTCCAGATTTGGTGAAATCCTCCTCTTCTCTCTCTCTCATTTCCTGCTTCCTCTTGGCTCATCTAAGCTTTTGCATCAAGGATGGTTACCACACTCCACAAGGAGATCAACAGGCTGAACCTTGATGAGCTCGACGTTGAAGAAGTCTGGTAACACTAAAACACCTCGCTAGCCCCACCTGATTCAAATCTCATGATCCATTATTCATTTCCACTAATTTTGATTGAATTCGCCGTTTCCTCTATGATCATAGTGAGGAGATACTGAACCCTAGGGTTCCAATGTTCCTTGGCCTCTCCGGCGTTCTCATGAGTAAGTCCCGTTTATCGCTTTCTACTTGACCTGATTCCATCGTCTTATATCTCAGTTTCGATTCCACCTATATTATTTTGTTCCAAAACTAATTATAACTCTTGATATCTTCGTGTTCGTCCCAGACGGGGTAGAGATCGTGTACGAGAGAAAAGTCAAGCTCGTCTATGGTTCGACCTCCCCATTTCCACTCATTTTCTCTTCTTCTTTACATTGTCTAAACTTTTCCCCTAATGGTTGTAGACGATGTAACACGGTTACTAGTGCGTGTTTTGGAAACTTCATGACTTGCTTTATCCCCTATTCTTACTAGTCAGTTTGTTCTAGAACTCTAATACACTGATGATGTCAATTTATTTACAGGTTCATATCAATGCGACATTGAAGGGAAAGGAGGTATCCGACCCCAAAGGCAAAGCCCAAGCTAGGTGCTCTCCTCGTTCCTCCCTATTTTTAGCTTATAATTACAATAACTTCGTATCTTCTCCCGACACTAGCATCATTACCATAACTACCAATAAATACCCTGGGGCAACACTCCTCACTTTTTTCTCCTCGACAGAGCTTGCTCGGAAGCGAGTAAGACTTCCGAGCAAGATGTTCCATGCTTACCAGCTACTTGCGAGAAATTCTCCTCTCGCCCACATTTGGTGAGATCCTCCTCTTTTCTCTCACATTTCCTACTTCCTCTTGGCTCATCTGAGCTTTTGCATCAAGGAAGGCTGCCACACTCCACAAGGAGATCAATAGGCTGAACCTTGAAGAACTCGACATTGAATAAGTTTGGTAACACTAAAACACCTCGCTAGCCCCACCTGATTCAAATCTCATGATCCATTATTCATTTCCGCTCATTTTGATTGAATTCGTCGTTTCCTCCATGATCATAGTGAGGAGATACTGAACCCTATGGTTCCAATGTTCCTTGGCCTCTCTGGCGTTCTCATGAGCAAGTCCCGTTTATCGCTTTCTACTTGACCTGATTCTATCGTCTTCTATCTCATTTTCGATTCAACCTACTTTATTTTGTTCCAAAACTAATTATAACTCTTGATATCTTCGTGTTCGTCCCAGACAGGGTCGTGATCATGTACGAGAGAAAAGTTAAGCTCGTCTACGGTTCGACCTCCCCATTTATAGTCATTTTCTCTTCTTCTTTACATTGTCTAAACTTTTCCCCTAATGGTTGCAGACGATGTAACACGGTTACCAGTGCGTGCTTCAGGAACTTCATGACTTGCTTTCTATCCCTTGTTCTTACTAGTCAGTTTGTTCCAGAACTCTAATACACCGATGATGTCGATTTATTGACAGGTTCATATCAATGCGGCGTGAAAGGGCAAGGCGGTATCCGACCCCAAAGGCAAAGCCCAAGCTAGGTGCTCTCCTCGCTCCTCCCTATTTTTAGCTTATAATTACTATAAATTGCTATCTTCTCCCGGCACTAGCATCATTACCATAACTACCTATAAATACCCTGGGGCGACACTCCTCACTTTTTTCTCCTCGACAGAGCTTGCTCGGAAGCGAATAAGCCTTCCGAGCAAGATGTTCAATGCTTACCAGCTACTTGCTAGAAATTCTCCTCTCGCCCAGATTTGATGAGATCCTTCTCTTCTCTCTCTCATTTCCTGCTTCCTCTTGGCTCATCTGAGCTTTTACATCAAGGATGGCTGCCACACTCCACAAGGAGATCAACAGGCTGAACCTTGATGAGCTCGACATTGAAGAAGTCTGGTAACACAAAAACACCACGCAAGCCCCACCTGATTCAAATCTCATGATCCATTATTCATTTCCGCTCATTTTGATTAAATTCGTCGTTTCCTCCATGATCATAGTGAGGAGATACTGAACCCTAGGGTTCCAATGTTCCTTGGCCTCTCCGGCGTTCTCATGAGCAAGTCCCGTTTATCGCTTTCTACTTGACTCGATTCAATCGTCTTATATCTCAGTTTTGATTCCACCTATTTTATTTTGTTCCAAAACTAATTATAACTCTTGATATCTTCGTGTTCGTCCCAGACGGAGTCGTGATCGTGTATGAGAGAAAAGTCAAACTCGTCTACGGTTCGACCTCCTGACAGGTGTATTCCGCAAGTATACGGACTATCGAAGTAATATTTATGTATCGATCCCATAGGGACCAAATACCAAGTACCGACTAATCGAGTTATCGCAAGCTAAACGATCATTCAATTGGTGCAAGTGAGTTGCTAAGCGAAAGCTGAAGTGGTAAGCAAAGTAAACTAGAGAAGAAAACAGGATAAATGCTCGACGAGAGGTCTAAGGATGCACGAGGTCAGGGCTAAAGTCTACCACCTCGATGTGTTATGCATGGATAAATAATAATGTGAAAGTCCCTTTTTAGTTCTAGGGTGATCCACGAAGGTACAAGTTATCCTCTGTCAAGGATGCAACGAGGTGCCCACCCGGTTAGCCGTCTACCGTCGTAGCACGCCTACCTGAGCGAACCCAATGAGCTCTGGATTGTGCATACCACCTTCATCGATTGTACAAGTTTTCCTCTCTCGAGGATGCAACAAGGTATTTATACGTCTAAACGCCTATTGTCGTTGCGCGCTTAACCGGATAAATCCAATGAGCACAAGATGATATCCACTACCCATAATCAATCAGCTACTCTCGTATGAAGATTGAGATACTCTTGCCTAGGGTTTCCAACACCCAGACGTGCCTCCCAGCAATACTAGATGTCTAATAACATGAAAATAATGAAATGATATATTCCATTCATGAGGTACAACCAAGTAAGATAGAACAATCTAGGGTTCACAAGATAAGATTGTAATCCAAGCATAAAACATTCAAGGGGCTTTCCCTAGCCCTGAAACAAGATTAAGCTACAACATTCATGTTCCAAGATAAGGCACAAGTCAATCTCGACGTGACATCCATGAACGAGTGAAGACAAGAGGAGAAATCTAAAGAAGGAGATAGGGACTCCCTCAAGGGGTGAGAAGCTGCCGGATGAAGTCGCTTTCTCCTCCAAATCAGGCGTCCGCACCTTCCTGCTCTCGCAGCGAAGGATCCTCTTCTTCCTTCAGTCGCTCGCTACTACTCCCCGCTCCCCTCCGTTCGTGCGTAAATCGTGAATAGGGCACCCAAAAGATTGTTTCCTTTTTGTTCTCCCGCCTCCCTCTGTCAAATTCCTCTTTTGCCCTTACGAAACCCTCTCTCTGACGTGGGGAAGGCGAGGGGTAAAATCTGGAAAATCAGCGTCAGGCGACACAGAAGTCACGAGGTGTGATTCTCGTCGCTGGGTGGGCCGTGATTCTTGCTGTGAACATTGGTCCTGCTGAAAATAATTGCATTTCCCCTGCTTTTTCCCTGAAATGAAACAAAAACACAACCGAGTGTAGATTCCGAAGATATTGCAATAATTCAAAGTATAATCAAGTATAAACGCAGGAATTGTGAAGATATAACGGCAAAATAGCATAAAAATCTCTATACGAAAGTGACTTAACACCTCTCCGTTTCTAGTCATTTTCTCTTCTTCTATACATTGTCTAAACTTTTCCCCTGATGGTTGTAGACGATGTAACACGGTTACCAGTGCATAACTTCATGACTTGTTTTCTATCCCCTGTTCTTACTAGTTAGTTTGTTCCAGAACTCTAATACACCGATAATGTCAATTTATTTACAGGTTCATATTAATGCGGCATGGAAGGGCAAAGCGGTATCCGACCCCAAAGGCAAAGCCCAAGCTAGGTGTTCTCCCCGCTCCTCCCTATTTTTAGCTTATAATTACTATAACTTGTTATCTTTTCCCGGCACTAGCATCATTACCATAACTATCTATAAATACCCTGGGGCAAGACTTCTCACTTTTTTCTCCTCAATAGAGTGTGCTCGGAAGCGAGTAAGACTTCCGAGCAAGATGTTTAATGCTTACCAACTACTTGCGAGAAATTCTCCTCTCGCCTAGATTTGGTGAGATCCTCCTTTTCTCTCTCTCTCTCTCTCTCTCTCTCTCTCTCTCTCTCATTTCTTGCTTCCTCTTGGCTCGTCTGAGCTTTTGAATCAAGGATGAATGCCACACTCTACAAGGATATCAACAGGCTGAACCTTGATGAGCTCGACATTGAAGAATTCTGGTAACACTAAAAAACCTCGTTAGCCCCACCTGATTCAAATCTCATGATCCATTATTCATTTTCGCTCTTTTTGATTGAATTCGTCATTTCCTCCATGATCATCATAACCCTATGGTTTCAATGTTCCTTGGCCTCTCTGGCATTCTCATGAGCAAGTCCCGTTTATCGCTTTCTACTTGACCCGATTCTATCGTCTTATATCTCAGTTTCGATTTCACCTATTTTATTTTGTTCCAAAACTAATTATAACTCTTTATATCTTCGTGTTCGTCCCAGACGAGGTTGTGATCATGTATGATAGAAAAGTCAAGCTAGTCTACGGTTCGACCTCCCCATTTCTAGTCATTTTCTCTTCTTCTTTACATTGTCTAAACTTTTCCCCTGATGGTTGTAGACGATGTAACACGGTCACCAGTGCGTGCTTTGGGAACTTCTTGACTTGCTTTCTATCCCCTGTTTTTACTAGTCAGTTTGTTCTAGAACTCTAATACGCCGATGATGTCGATTTATTTACAGGTTCATATCAATGCGGCATGGAAGGGCAAGGCGGTATCCGACCCCAAAGGCAAAGCCTAAGCTAGGTGCTCTCCTTGCTCCTCCCTATTTTTAGCTTATAATTACTATAAATTGCTATCTTCTCCCGGCACTAGCATCATTACCATAACTACCTATAAATACCCTGGGGCAATACTCCTCACTTTTTTCTCCTCGACAGAGCTTGCTAGGAAGCGAATAAGCCTTCCGAGCAAGATGTTCAATGCTTACCAGCTACTTGCTAGAAATTCTCCTCTCGCCCAGATTTGGTGAGATCCTCCTCTTCTCTCTCTCATTTCCTCCTTCCTCTTGGCTCATTTGAGCTTCAACAGGCTGAACCTTGATGAGCTCGACATTGAAGAAGTCTAGTAACACTAAAACACCACGCAAGCCCCACATGATTCAAATCTCATGATCCATTATTCATTTCCGCTCATTTTGATTGAATTCGTCGTTTTCTCCATGATCATAGTGAGGAGATACTGAACCCTAGGGTTCCAATGTTCCTTGGCCTCTCCGGCGTTCCCATGAGCAAGTCCCATTTATCGGTTTCTACTTGACCCGATTCCATCGTCTTATATCTCAGTTTTGATTCCACCTATTTTATTTTGTTCCAAAAATAATTATAACTCTTGATATCTTCGTGTTCGTCCCAGACGGGGTCATGATCGCGGACGAGAGAAAAGTCAAGCTCGTCTATGGTTCGACCTCCCCATTTCTAGTCATTTTCTCTTCTTCTTTACATTGTCTAAACTTTTCCCCTAATGGTTGTAGACAATGTAGCACAGTTACCAGTGCGTGCTTTTGGAACTTCATGACTTGCTTTCTATCCCCTGTTCTTACTCATCAGTTTGTTCCAGAACTCTAATACACCGATGATGTCAATTTATTTACAGGTTCATATTAATGCGGCATGGAAGGGCAAGGCGGTATCCGACGGCAAAGGCAAAGCCCAAGCTAGGTGCTCTCCCCGCTCCTCCCTATTTTTAGCTTGTAATTACTATAACTTGCTATCTTCTCCCGGCACTAGCATCATTACCATAACTATCTATAAATACCCTGGGGCGACACTCCTCACTTTTTTCTCCTCAATAGAGCTTGCTCGGAAGCGAGTAAAACTTCCGAGCAAGATGTTCAATGCTTACCAACTACTTGTGAGAAATTCTCCTTTCACTCAGATTTGGTGAGATCCTCCTTTTCTCTCTCTCATTTCTTGCTTTCTCTTGGCTCATCTGAGCTTTTGCATCAAGGATGGCTGCCACACTCTACAAGGAGATCAACAGGATGAACCTTGATGAGCTCGACATTGAAGAATTCTGGTAACACTAAAACACCTCGCTAGCCCCACCTGATTCAAATCTCATGATCCATTATTCATTTCCGCTCATTTTGATTGAATTCATCGTTTCCTCCATGATCATAGTGAGGAGATACTTAACCCTAGGGTTTCAATGTTCCTTGGACTCTCTGGCGTTCTCATGAGCAAGTCCCATTTATCGCTTTCTACTTGACCCGATTCTATTGTCTTATATCTCAGTTTCGATTCCACCTATTTTATTTTGTTCCAAAACTAATTATAACTCTTTATATTTCGTGTTCGTCCCAGATGAGGTTGTGATCGTACGGAGCTTGTTGGTACTTTAAAGTTTATGAAATCCTATAACTTTCTATGTTTTGTTGCTTGCCTGAGTGGCACTCTAGTTAGTGACGAAGGGCTTGTTTTCAAGCTGTTAGAATGGAGTGTGACAGAAAAGGAAGCAGTACAGGAACCATCGAATTGACCTAAACATTTCTTTCTCTTATTTATAAAGCGGAAAGCATCCATTTCTTTGACAGAGAATCGTATAGAATAAGTAAGATTGGAGGCCTAACGAGTGCCTTTCTTCTTGAGTCATGCTATCCTCACAGCTCTCTTTTCCAATCTGAAAGTCAAGCAGGAGATCATGTTTGTAAGGACAATGAGTTGTATGTTTTCTAGCCTGCGAGTAATGTTTCTTATTTTCGAGAATCCAGTTCTAGTGAAAGTGAAAGCTTAAAACTCATCGTCCCTCTCCTTCTAGTCGATTCATACATACCTTGCTTTATAGCGGGTGGGTTGAACTTATTTGATGGACAGTCGGGGTATATTCTAGGGGCATGCAAAACTTTCTTGGATAAATAGAGTACTGGTTCATCGCACCTTCCTTCACCCGGTGAAAGGCATAGTAGGTACAGCTTGCTTGACTTCCTTACCTCGGGGAGCTTGAAAAAGCTGCTAACAAAAATCTGATTTGATCTTGCAACCAACAAGCTCCGTTTACGAAGCGTGCAACTCAGAGTCTCTGGCGCGTTCCGGTTCAAACCTCCACTTGCAGGGTTGAAGGGATCGATCCCACGAGGAGAAAGATCCATTCTTTATAGCTGTTACAAAAGCTTCCGAATAGAAAGAGGGCTTTGCTGCTTGACTGCCTGAACCAGGTCCTGGTCTTGCATTTTGCATTCCCGCTGTTGACGTCCCATCTAGTTAGCTAGTTAATGGTTCCCGTTTCATTCCTTCTCCTTTACTCGCGATTTTAGGAAGCCTAACCCAACCGCTCCGTGGGTTGCCAGACACCTAGTTTCCTGTCATGGAGGGCTAGTCCTAAGGGATCTAGTTTTAGTTGGCAAAGGCTAGCCAGCTGTAGTATCTCCCAAGCCTGCATCATTCATTCTTTCTTAGGCGCCAAAAAAAGAACCTCTAGAACAACGAAGCTCCACGGAGTACATTCCAGCTGTTTGGCACGGGAATCGGGATTGGCCCTGGATCTTCGAATAGCCTCACTTGAAACTAGTAGACAGACTGAGCCACCACGTAGAGCTCCCCTCTCGCCCGTCGTAGGCTATGGATGGTCACACTAGCCCCTCGATGGCATGGCGGGATTTCCCATTGACTGTTCCAAATAAAGATGAATGGAACTTATTGGTTTCGTAGCCCTTGTCCCTCCGTAGTGTCTCCTTTTCTCTCATGGAGAGTCCCAAACATCGCCTTTGCTGTGGACTATTTATTGGTCTATTCAGAACGGGATATGCGCTTACCCTTCCCTAGCGTCTGTCGAAAGGAAAATATCCCAGCCCACGTACAAGCAGAGAATGGCGATCCCTATAAATACCGCTCTGTGGGTTTATTGTTTTGCTTAAGTATTTGACGCTTAGGTTCTAGCATATGTGGATTTCTTATCCCTCTTTTCTTAATGTTGTGAAACAAGGAGGCGCCTTGCTTTTGGACTCCTCTTTATATCCAACTATCAAAGCAACAAAGGTTGATTTATGATTTGAAGCAATGGTCGGGAAGTCAAATTAGTTGGTACTTGCTGCTTTAGTATATTTAGAGGCTTGGTAGGCATAATAGGAGTGATGTTGCCACGTACCTCTCTCTGAAACTTGCAGTTATGCTGATGTCAGCTGATGTACAGAGGCACGTGTTGGCCATAGTACTAGTCATATCCTAGGTTTTCAATATAAATGAATGGATGGACGACCTGATGCCCCGTGTCCTAGTTAGTTGGCAGAGGAAGATTTGAACTACCTAGTAGGCCTCCGTGGTCGGCTCCCCGGATTTGAAAGTTCAGCCCTACCACCCTATACTCTTGTATAGTATTTTCTCCCTATCTAAGCTATATCAACAAGCCCTCAAACTCATCCGCTTGTAAATTCATAGTGTAATACTCACTCGTAAATGAAAAAAAATGATTGATTGGTGTAAGAATTGGCCTCTCATAATATGGGGAGAGGATAAGGTCAAAGACGGCTAGGATCAAGAGCGGCGGACAAGCTCCTTTGAAAACCAGTCATTTTACACAAAAGAAAGTGCTTATGAAAGTAAACATCTTAAGTTAGGGATGAAATAGTAGGGAAATTTCAGTTCTGGCGTTTTAACCGAAAGAACTTCTTGCGCAATTCCGTTTTTATGACCAGAAATTGTTTTTGGATTTTCATTTCAAATTGTTCTCTAGACTTTTTATCATTATGAGGTGATCGTAAATACCCCACTTGTTTCTCGATAAGAGATGGGAAACATGCTCAATATCATTTGATTAAATAGTTGCCTCAGCTCCTTGTTGTTTGAAGAAACCCTCCCATTCAATTGGTCTTTTTTCACGAAAAGCAGACATGAGATAACAAATCAAGTCTTTCCCTAAGATTTCGAATAGCTGTCCCGAATTCAAGTTGAAAGTCACGAATGTTACTCCCGAGGGATCGACCACTATAAAAAAGAAAGAGTTTTTTATTTTATTAAGTTAAGAGAACTCTTGTTCATGTTCACGCCGGAGTGCTGAGGTTGTTCCCACCATTGAAGGGGTGTGGGCCCGCTCACTCTTACTAATACAACCAAATAGGGTTCCGAATGATAAAGACAAAAAATTTCTTCGTTTCGTTGGTAGAACCAATGCCAATATCATATTGACTCTCTCTTGTCCAATAAAAAGAAAATTTGAGTTTCCGAGAGTGACTTTCTTGAAATTCTCTCTCCTGTCCCATATAAGCCCGTACCAGGCTAGTTTCCTGCTATCCAATTACCGTGAGAGCTCATGGACTGCATTGAAAGCAATAACGTTCCTCTCTCTTATAATGGGTTTCTTCAAAAAAAGTGCATTTTTTCTCAATTTCTCAATAGGGCGGCTAACAACTCTTCAATGCCAGCTTTTTCGTGTCCGCCATACGGAATATAGTACACTACCCGAAGGTCCCCTCGACTCACTTCGCGTAAATCTTCCCTCCCTTCTAGCACCGGTTCACTTCGTCTTGCATTTCCAACCGAACCCAAAGAAGATTCCGCGACTCACCTACTTGATTCTCCTTCCGACCTTCCAGCACTGGGCAGGTGTCAGACTCTATACATTGTGTTACCACTTAGCAGAGTCTTGTGTTTTTAATAAACAGTCGCTACCCCCTGGTATGTGCCGCTTTCCTAAGAAAAAGATAGGAGAGCACCCCTTCTCCCGAAGTTACGGGATCATTTTGCCGAGTTCCTTCGACATGGTTCTCTCGACGCACCCGCGGGGGCGAATTCAAGATCTCTGTTTTGGAGGTCAAATTGGAACATTTATTTGGTTAGAATGCCACGAGCTCCTCTATATATAAGGAGCTTATACGAGTTCGGGAGTCTTTTCTTTCATATCGACGGACCATTTCGCGGTCCTAGAGGTCACTGAATCTTACATGGCGCTTCAAGAATTTCAATTTTGTGGGACTTGAATTATGGTATTTAGTTTTGTCGAGTTGGTCTCTGGTTTGATGGTTGTACGTGCGTCAAATCCGGTACATTCCGTTTCGTTTCCCATCCGAATCTTTCGAGACACTTCTGGTTTACTCATTTTGTTAGGTCTCAACTTCTTCACTATGATCTTCCAAGTAGTTCAGTAGCTATTTATTGGTACTAATTTCATCTTTTTATTTTATGGGATTGATAGAAAAATTGTTGAACCTGAAGTAAAAAGTAAAACAAATCCATATAAAATAAACAAGACCTATTCCTATACCTATCTATATGTATGATATATATTGTGTATTGTTATTATATTGTGTTGTGTTATTGAAATAACAATTGTGTTGTGTTATTGAAATAACAATGGTGTTTTGGTTAGGTTAAGTGAAAAGGGTCCGTGGAAAGGGATTTCTGATTCTTTAAATTAAATATCCATGATTACTCCCAGTAACAATTGTTCGTTGGATGATACAAAAAGACCAAACTCTTACGATTCTTGCTTCCAATCTAAAAAAAAGCATTTCAAAATAACGATCTTAATCTTGCCTTACACGAGACCTTTTCTATTCCATACTCATGAATATAGATAAACTAGATTCTGAATTTACCTCTTTGTTTTAGTTTTAAATAAAACCAATTAAAACCAATTGAATTATGGACATGATGAAATTTGTGTCTCTTTAGGGAAATATCTGCTAAAAGTTTTTAGCTACTCATCATTGTTATTGCGTTGACTGGGTAATTGAATTAGAAATCCAGTTTAATCTAGAAAACATCCTTCCAATCATGATGTTGGAGTCGGAGATTTTTAATTTTCTCGAGCTCGAGCCGTATGAGGAGAAAACCTCCTATACGTTTCTAGGGGGGATTGTTTATGTACATTTATCCCAATGAGCTATCTATCGAATCGTTGCAATTAAGCAGAAAATCAAAAGTTGCCCAAAGCTTATGATATCCCTGCTGAAGAGCTAGAGGAAGACCAGGAGAAGGGCACAGACGTGGTTATCTGAAGTGGATTCTCTCTTTTGTAGTAGATGTCGAACCTGCTGCTCAGTGGGGGGGCGCAGCAGCTACATGGACCCCTTCCTTTATGTTGTTGCTAGCGCTTTCCCGGGCCGAGCCGGAATTCTTTATTAGAAAAGGGCAGGCAATGCCCGAAGGAAGTATCCCCTCGGCCTTCTTCGTTTTCGATGAAAAACAAATCGACATCTCGATCTCTGAAAGCGTTTTCTCCTTACCCCGCCCTCCCTTCGTCGAGCCTTTCCTTTAGTGGTTTGGGAAGCATTCCCTTATCTGAACGTCAGCAGGCATTCTTTCATTCCCCTTTGGGGGCCCCGGGGTTGTTTTGGTTTGCGACTCAAAGAAGGGATTTTCTCAAATTCCCGGTTGCAATGCAAGGCCTGTTAATAGATTGATGCGGTAAGTAAGTCAGTCAGCGCTGAATTTGATTGCTATGTATTGCGCCGCATCGAGCAAATAGCTTGTACAGTTACCTTGCCGCGAAGAGAGAGCTGAGCTAGCGCCCCAGGAGCGGGGAAGAGCTTGGTTAAATTGTTTGTACTGAAGTCCAAACCTGAGGGATTATTCTTCCTTTAATTCCCCCCAATAGTCTGGGGGGTTAGGGGGGTTACCATATCTCCCCTTGAGCCTTCCTTGCGGAAAGTACCCTTTTCCGTGCTGTAAGGCACCTAGTATCCTTGAGGTACTAGGAGCTTCCTCTTCCTAAAATGAGACTGAGTCCAAGCAAGAAATGTCACGCCCCGGCGGAAGCCGGCTATTTCTAACTCAGGGTTCCCCAGGGAGTAACAATATTGATAGGAACCAGAGAACTACAAAAATCACATAACCTTTATTTAATAAACAATCCAAATTTAATATCAACACAATATCTGAATACAACTATCCAAATTATCAACTGAATAAAATACAAAAGACAACTATCTCAACTCGGGCTGGTATCTGCTATCTACTCTATCCCTCCCAGAAGCTAACTCTGTACCTGGAGGAGAAACAAAGGGAGTTAGCAGAAATGCTAAGTAGGAATCAACAAACATGGTGAGGGAATCAAATAACAGGATAATACAATAACTGAAACAACGATATACAAATAATATAGGAATGACGTGCAAATCATCAAGCCGGCCAACAGATCTCACTTAAGAGCCGCACTCATTTTCAGAGTGTTTCCACTATTGCTCATGCAATGGAACGACTGTCCAAAACAGCCCGGTAAATGCTGCGTCCAACATCTGACATCCGTAGTATTGTCCGAGGACAACTGGCGGTGCCCTAACCGGTAACTCAGATAGTCTGATATAATCAGAACTATAACTCAGATAAACAGGCCACTGGAGAATAAATCATCCAGGTCAGAGGTCAAAATATATCACGACTTTATCATCTCAGATTTACAACGGTTCCACACACTTATAGGTCAATATCTCAGATACACAATTGTTCAACCAGGCTCATAAGCCAATAAATCAGATATCTCAACACAGTTTCTTTTATCATGCACACAGAAATAGAATATGACCAATGAACAAGATAAATGAGGTCAACTGAATTACAGAAACAATACAAGCAGACGAAGTAATTAGATATCAGTGTCAATCAATTCCATCATATGCATCATATATCAAACCAAAGGAATAAGCAGCAAATCCTATATTTCTTGACACTGTAAGAAAGGAGTAGGGTGAGATTCCTACCTCGAACGATGTTATCCTGAATCCTTTTGAAAAGTCAACAAGTTTGTATATCAAACAATGCAAGCCGATTATTGGATCAACCACTCTGTAACATGAATTTGTACATGAACTTTATCAATAATCATTCTAACTTGGAAACCAAGACTACCAAAATGTAGAACGTAACCCTAAACCTAGAGAACCAGTCTCAGATTATATGAACCGAACCTAAAACCCACTGAACCGGACAGAATTGCACTGAACCGATCAAATTCACCCTGAACCAAATTAAACCGAGACTTCTAACTTAAATTACTCAAAATATAAAACTCGTCTAAAGCTATACAGATTACCATTAGATAGGAAATTTTATTATCTTTCCAACGGCTATCTGAACCGGCCCAGATTCGACCGAATCGGAGTCGAACCGGTCGAAATTCAAGTACTGACCCGAAAACAGAATTGAACTGCTCAATCCAATTGAACCGGTTTAAATCGATTTCAAAACTTAGCCGACGGTTTACTTCTAAATAAACCACACAGAAACTCTAAATCAAACTTGAACCGCTCGTCGCCCGCGCCGCCGCGCAAGACCGCCGGACTCGCGTCCGTTGCTTGCGCCGGCGAGCTCGCGAGAACGCGTCGAACATCGGATCGACCCCAAATTTCGCCAGTAGACTCCAGACGACGAGGCGAGGATCCACGACCAGCTTCGGCGAGGTTTCGACCCACGGTCGAAGCTTCCGAAGCGACAGCGGGTATCGACGGTGGCGCCGCCGCCGTCGATACACAAAACATACCCAAACACAAATGGAACTTCACTAAAACTTCACAAAAGCGTACATACCTTGCTACGACGATGTATCGTAGCCCAGAACACAAAGATCGCCGTCGACGAAGGCGCTGGATGGCTGGAACACGAGGCGGCGCCGCTCGAACTCCGACGATGAGTTTGAGCGCGATTTCTCCTTCCTGGCGGCGCGTCGAGGGGTGAGGACAGGCTAGGGTTCGAAACTCCTCGAGTCGAGCAAAAGCCCTCTAATATAGAGGTAAAACTCGTTCCAGACGGCGAGAACGCGGCGGCGAGAAAATCGCCGAGATCCGTGGGGAAGACGACGGGTTGACTCGGTTTCAAATTCGAAATTTAAATCTAATACAAAACGATCAAATCCAGTATTATATTATAAATGCAAATTGCCTCGGTGGTTAGGCAACGTCGATCGTTTACGTGTGACGCGGGTTCGAGCCCCCGCGAGCGCAAATTAAGTTTTCATCGAAAACTTAATTTTTTAACTCTTTTATAATTCCGAAAAATCCCAGAAAATCCAAAAATATAAATTCTTAATTAAACTTATAAAACTAAGGTTATAACATTCATTTGTTACAACTCACTTAGTAAGCAAACTATTTATTAACTTGGTGAGCCGATTTGTAACATGGCCCAATCTATTAAAATGCTTAAGCCCAAGTTAACAATAGCAAGCCCACTAAGCCCTATATACCACATAATATTTTCTGTCACTTTCAATATGGGACTAAACCGAAGTATTACAATCTCCCCCACTTAAGACTTGACGTCCTCGTCAAGCCCAAACCTTAACACATGCCCAAGAATCATCCCTTAGTCGGCAGCATGTGAGGTCAGCCCAAAGGTGGCTCCACCATCCTCGGTAGCCCTCCCTTTCCTATTGGCCTCTCACCATGCTTAGGACTAAACTTGGCTCTGATACCATTTGTTACAACCCACTTAGTAAGCAAACTATTTATTAACTTGGTGAGCCGATTTGTAACATGGCCCAATCTATTAAAATGCTTAAGCCCAAGTTAACAATAGCAAGCCCACTAAGCCCTATATACCACATAATATTTTCTGTCACTTTCAATATGGGACTAAACCGAAGTATTACAAGAAAGACATTAGCAAATAAGTCCCAGACTGAACTGGAAACATGAGTTTTCCTCTGGAAGAACATGTAGATGAGGGGACGAACAGGACTCGTCTTTCATGCGGGCTCTCTTTCACTGGGAAAGCGACCTACGGAAGTCTTCTCACTTGGAAGTTAATGATAGCCGGATGAAAATAGACAGGTCCATAAAAAGAAGTACGAAGGCTATTCAGCGAGTTTACACAGAAGCAAGCAAATAGCTGATAGTTGTCTGTGCCCAAGGTCAGATTATCGACATCGGTATTGTCAAAATCGGGTAGCAAGAAGATGCATTGGCTCAAGTATCGGATCAAAAATCCGATATCATATTTGGAAATATCATATTCGAGTTAATAGGGATCAACTACTAGATCATGTCAAAAGTCAACCGATTGACCTAGATATGCTCAGATCAATTATAGCCATTGATTTAGATTTTAGATTAAACTCATCTTGACCGTTCAGTTAAATTCGCAGTTCTGCTTCAATTCAAGTCTTATATCAAAAATCTAATATCATATTTGGATCGATCAGATTCGACTTAATAGGGATCAACTCCTTGATCATGTCACAAGTCAACCGATTGACCTAGATATGCTCAAATCAATTACAGCCGTTGATTTAGATTTTAGATCAAACTCATCATGACCGCTCATTTAAATTCAATTTACTGATTATGAATGATCTCAGCCGTTCGATTTCTCTTGAAGTAATCCGGACCGTTGGTTCTGATGCGATTGTGACCATTGGTTTAATTGGATGAATCTGAGCCGTCCAATTTTTCTCTCGTCTCTCTCGAGGATGGCGTGAGAAAACTAGGGTTCGCCGCCACTCGTTGCTCACTGCTCCTCCGCTCAATCGGCTCCTCCAGTGCCTTCCCTATGTCAAGGAGGACCCATGGCCGGAGTTTGGAGCCTTCTAGTGGAGCATCAGCGGCAAATCGAAGGTTTTCGCTTAAATAGGGTCACCAGCAGTAATTATCTCGATTCCAACAATCTGATGATCGTTGGCCAGTTTACTATTGCCTCAACCTTTTCTTGATCAGCTTTAAGGCCTTGGTTGATTATGATAAATCCTACGAACTCAACTTATTTGGCAAAAATTACATAGCTCTTCAATTTTAAGAATAGACATTCCTTTCTTAATATTTCCAATGTTGTTCTAAGGTGTTCCATGTGTTCCTCTTTATCTTTGCCGAATATTAGAATATCATCAACGTATACCATAAGAAATTTTCCAATATATGGTTTCAAAATATTGTTCATCAGATGCATGAAGGTAAATGGAGTATTGGTTGGCCCAAAAGGCATCACCAATTACTGATAAAGATCATCTTGAATTTTAAATATCATTTTCCATTCATCCCCTTCTCGAATTCTTACCTAGTGATAACCACTACATAGATCAAGTTTGGAAAACTAAGTTGATCCTACAATATATCGAGTAGATCATCCAATTGTGGGATAGAAAATTAGTATTTAACAGTTATTTTGTTAATGGCCCAACAATCAATTGACATCCTTCAGGTACCATCCTTCTTTGGGGTAAGAAGGGCAGACACAACACAAGAGCTAAGACTCTCATGAATGAGGCCTTTATTTAGCAACTCATCCACCCACTGACATATATCGCAAGTGCATGGTAATGTCGCAGTAATATAAAAGATTGTCGATCCCTTAGGGAGTAAAGTTAATTACTAATAAATCTAAGTTTTAGAAGCTAAGCAATTCAGATCTGGGTTTTGAAAACAGTTCAACTAACTTTAACCAAAGAAAACACAAGAAATCGAATACAACTATACGGAAGGTGTCAATAGGAGAAGCATCGGGACATCGGTATCCAGCACATCGATGAATATATCTGATTTAAAACTTATCTGTTACATGAGTTCATAATATTGCATAAGGAATCTTTCCTCTAGTACAGGTTGCCCCCTTGCGGTCGATACAACCTGGTACTTATGTAAAATGATCTCCTACTCTTGTGGTATATCGTTTTAGATAAATACATTGAGTTCTATAAAAGGTTATGTTACCCTCGAGTGAAACCTAATTACCTTCATGTTAGAAGTTCATAAGTTCTACTTAGGGAATCCGCCAACACGATCCTCCTTGCGGTCAGGATCGTGTCGACTAACACACAACACTATGTGGCCAAAGCAATATCATGAAATAGCTGCAACTAAGTAAAATATGCTCATATAATCCTCAAAATAATAGAGCAAGTTCAAATCACATGATAGAAAGCATCAACGGGCTTCAACCGAGTCCTGATTAAGGTTTTACGCTACAAGATCCATATCAATCCATATAAATCTCTCCAAATAACTAAGAAAATTACAAGCAAATGTTGAGGGAAGGAAGAAGAAGAGAAATCGAACGTATTCCACAGGTTTCGTGAAGATCCGTCGCGAAATCACTTCAAAATCACCTTCTAAAGCTTGGCCGCCTGCGTTTCTCGCCCTAATCACTTCGTCGATCAATCTCTGTCTGATTTGGCAACGTGAAAAAGGGCTTTTATATCCTTTTGATTCGCCTCCCTCTTAGCTTCCTAAAAAGTGTTTTTCCTCCTTTTTTTTTTTGGAAATTTTCTAGGCTTCAAATCAAGTAAAAACCGGAAGGAACTTGGAAAGCCAGTTGCGATCATGGGTGAACCCTAGCGTGTTCACCCGGTTGTGAAGTGTTATGTGCAGATCTGCAAAGTAAAAAATCATGGCCAAAGATTTTCGTGTTCGCCTAGCTGTGAAGGTTACTGTTCATTTCTGAGAAAAATTGTCTTTGATGAAATCACGGCCAAATACCAAAATCTTGGGTTGGCCGTGAAGTATTCTGTGAAGTTCCAAACCTTCATGCGAATCACGGGTAAACCCCGAAATCTTAGGCTGGCTGTAATTTGCACATAAACTCTGATTGATCCCAAATTTGCTGTGTAGACTCGTCTCCTCATAAAAAATCACTTCATGACTTTAGAATCTTCAAAAGAGTCCACAAATGAGTGATTTTACCAGAAATAGCACAAAGACGAGAGAAAGTGAAGATTCCGAAGCAAACAAGTAAATAAGCCTATATGGGACATAGAAACATCAAAATTAGCTTTGTTTTGAGATAAAATAATACTAGAAATTACTATCAAAATGCAAGACATCACTCACCTCTTTAACTCTGCATGATTCGTGGGGCTTATGCGATAATGAGGGATGTATGGTAAAGTAGCCTAGGCACCAAGTCGATAGCATGCCGAATACTGCAATCTAGTGGGAGCTCACCTAGAAATTCCTCGAGTGTGATGTCACTATAATTTTTGAGTAGCTTAAAGACTTCATGAGGTGTTTCACTTACTAGTTCATTCCCGAGTTCTATAACTAAAAGCATATAAAGTAAGCCATAACATCAACGACATCCATGGATGTTATGTCAAACTAGATATTCCCTTGATAAATAGACAATTGGATAGACACAAGACACCTATGTATAACACATATGTTAGATTGATCTATTCATAATATACTTTAATGTTTTGGGTGGGTTTTAGAGTTAAGTCCAAATTCTATAGTAGAACTTTTGGATATAACATTTAAGCTATTCTCACTATCTACGACTATTTTGCAAACTTTTTCATTACACTTAATGCAAGTATAAAACAAGCTAGTTCTCTTCTAGTTTTCTACAAGGTGTTTTTGATAAAACTACATCTAACAACTACTAGGATGGGAGATGAACGTTCCTTATCAGACTCAACACCCTCTTCTTCATTCTCTCCCGCTTGATGGTCTTCTATAAAGAATCGTTTTGTGACAATCTTTGGCATAATGATCAGGCTCAGCACATTTATGGAAAATGACCCCATTTTTGTTGAGAAGTGTTTTCTCCTTGTGTGGATTAGGATTGGATGACACTTCAGGAGGGGAACTTGATGTCTTGGGTGGATCAGGGTGTGGGGTTAACCTATATTATTTCAGCTCGTGTTCTACATCACTAGCAGGTGGTTTTTGAATCCTCTTAGATCTTTTATGGTTGTGCTCTTGCATTCATGTTGAAGAAAATATCGAGTACACAACGTTGACATTTTAAAACTCAGACTATAGTATAGAAGTTTCTGAGAGAAGCTCTCCATTAAATTCAAATATAATGAAATATTATATTAGTTTATTTCAAACAGTTTGTTCATTCATCAACTCTCTACTCAATATGCTGCCACCAATCAATGAGCATGAAAGATATTTATGTATTCATGAGTAAATTGCAAACTTTACAAATTTATAGAACTTTCAACAAAAAAAATATTGCCAGTAACCCAGCAGCAGTTTGTGACCTTAGAAGTTCTTAATAACAGTAATTGGAATGTTTGGATTAAAGGCCGAGACACATCTGGATCCATAGTTCAGTATAAAAACTGTAACTGAGAATGAAATACAAAACACAACGGTTGCTCCGAGAACCTCTACATGTCCTAACTTTAAAATCAATGACAATCTTCAAATCTTGATGTAATGAGTGCGAAGATGAAACAACAGGCATCTGAATGAGGGGCATTCACAAGATGACTTAATGGTCCAGCCTAAGTATGGCTGATATTATCGGGTGGTTCTGTGAATCTTTCAAAGACGACAATTGATGATGTCCACACATGCATTAAGTTTTCTCCGCTGTTCCCCTTTGCATTACAGGTAGCCTGGGCTCGAGTATTATGTAGGTTATAAGAAACAAACCCCATAATCTGCTGTATTCCTATAAGTGGAGTCCTGGAAAAGGCGGGAGATTTCAACATAAAGCACCTAAGATATAATCAATATACATGCTCCAAAGAGCGGCTGTGAATTTGCAGTTGCTAACTCTGCTCCTCTTCAAATTGAAGGGTTTGAAGAGTTCTTTTAGCATAGATAGTAATAGCTGCAGTAGCTGCAACTGCAATGCAGAACCCAATCCCATCATAGATAATCTGCTCCATTGAAAGGAAATGACCAGTGTTTGTTGCAGCTGCTAGGTTTGCAATTAGATTACCACTGCACACGCAAATCAAAATGAATGAAAAAATTTTGCTGTTGAACTGGAAAGTGATGCACTTTTTGTAAAAGTATAAATTATCCTTCCAAGATAATGAATATTCATGTCAAAATGTAAACTATGTACGTCATCATATGATTTTATTACTACAGAACGTATTAATTAACTGTACAAAAGCATGCGAGGTGGTCAGAAGAAGCACAGATCAGGAAAATTTTGCTATCAGAAATATTTGTTCGACAAACCATAACAGGAGTTTAGCTTACATGATCAATAAACTAAAAGCTAGTAAAATAAATAAAATAGAGACAGGCAACCTACATGAAATGGTATTATAAGAAAATAAGCAAAAGGATAACGCTTAATTGGTAAAAGAACGGATTATGGGAGACATTTTTTATCTCCTTCAGGTGCACAAAACAGTGAGGAAGCAAAGGATATGCCCAAGGAAACCACAACAATGTTCTGAAAGGCAACATTATAAATTTACAAAAAAGAACTTCGCAGGCTAAATTTAGATATGAAACAATGCCATTGGGATAATTAGAGTAAAGAAATTTAGATATGAAACTATAAAAATGTGAACAAATTGGGCAAAAAAGAGGTCAATAATGTTCTTTCTGTTTGACTCCTTCCAATCATTTACTTTTAAACATGATCTGTTAATTCTCCAAAACCACAGATTAAGGAACCAATTTAAGTGGTACAATCTCTCAGTATGGATGTTGAAATTTCCTTTTAATTATAATAATTAATTTTGCATAGTTTATTATCCGCTCATTTCTTTACTGTTTCACATAGGGCCATTGAACCTGTGCTCATAACACTTTTCATGTTTTCATGATTCCTACAAAATGTGCAAAACTCTGTGACGAGATAATAATTATATAATGAGATGAAATGACAAAATCTACTTTCTGACCATTATTGGACATTTAGCTCTATAAATTAACTATATAACATGATGATAACAGCTTGGAAGTTGGAGAAGCTCATACGGTAGTATCTTCACCAAAAAGCTCAACATAGATCTCCAGTCATACCAAAAAGCAAAACATAGATCTCCAGTCAACATCACGGGATTTTAAAAACAGGCATGACCAGTGTTATAGAGAAAAATGCCTAGGCAAGGACCTGCCTACCATCATGCTTGATCCATAAATCACATATATATACACACATCATAAAGCAATGGGGCACGAATCACAAAGCATATATGAGTGTAAATTTTGTGGACTCTGACAAAAATTTCATAGAATTTGATTAAAATTTTGTAGATTTGGACCAATTTCATAGAATTTGACTAAAATTTTGTAGAGTTGGACCAATTTCGTAGAATGTTGGCCTGTTAACCAATTTCATAGAATATTGACCAATTTCATAAGTTTTAATAATATTCTACAAAATTAAGCAACATTCTATGAAATTGATCAACATTCTACTAAATTTGGTAGACATTCTACAAAATTGGTCCAAATCTGACCACCCATGTTTTGTGATTTGCCTTTAAGACACGTTCTTAGTTGATGCAAGGACCTTGCCTAGGATGCCTAGGTAGTAGGTAGAGTCCTTGCCAAGGCATTTTTCACGTCTGATGGATACAGACAAATTTAAAACCATGCTACATGATGGATATATGATAAAGTAAATTGGAAACTCCAAGCCTGCGCTATTGTATAATAAATATCATATTCATTAGTATGAAACCGCTTTAGATGTCATGTAAAACATGTTCTGATTCAACATACTGATTATTGGCCAAGTGCAATACTGCAGCGACTGAATGGAAGTAACATCACACATAGATGAGGCCTATCAGAAGCATATTTTTTTTTTAAAAAAAAAAAACAATCAACATCAAAATCATACTAACCTGTAAATTGTTATAAAAATCTCATGTATAGTACCAACTATTGATCCTGATATATATGGGCAGAACTTTACATTGGTCGCAACAGCTGCATAGTTAAATACAATATAAGGAAACGGTGAAACCCTGAGCAAAATTACTGCTCGGAATTGATGAAACCAGTCTCCTTCACCCGCTAATCTTACAATGGCTGCTTTCTTGGGCCATTTCTCCAACCATGTCTACAGAGTAAGGAACACATTTATTTTCCTAAGCATTTATAGATAAATGTAAAAAAAAAAAAAAGAAACAGTGGTAGAGACTAACATGTATATTCTGACGAAAGAATGACCCAACAAAAAAAGGCAGTGACATGCCTACACTGCTTGCGGCCAGAATTAGAAGAAAGCCGTAGCCATAGCCAAAGGTCATCCCAGCTATCCACATACAAGGTGATGAAGGTATCAACATAGTTGGAAATAAGGCAATACAGGCAAAAAGTATAAGTCCAAGAACCGGTCTGCTGAATGTTGCCATCTCCCACTCCAAAATTGGCACAACTACCTGGCAAAAGGGTACAAAGTCTATCACAGATAGAAGGAATTTAAGAAACAAAGAATTAAGTCTGAAGCACACAAACTCCGTTTTTACAAGATGATAGTCTGGCTTCTACTTTTATTGAAGAAACATATATGAACATGCATTTGAATAAAATTATTAGAAAATTACCATAAATTACAAATGTATTGACAACACGACTGAAAGCATATTCTTTAAAGCTTTCAAAGCATCATGATAAGTAGGCTTGGCAACATTAACCCCCACCCCCCCCCCCCCTCCCCGCGGGTCCCGTGTTGGGCTGACTTTGGGTTAAGATTGGGTGTGGAATTTTCACTACCCGTTCTGTACCCAACCCCAAACCCGCCCCGCTTATCCTAAGTTAACCCTAGTTTCTCTTCTTCCTTCTTACCTCCCCTCTCCTTCCTTTCCCCTACCCAACACAGCTCCCCCCTCATCCTCCCAGCACTGCTACTCCCTTCTCCCTCCCCTCCCCCCCCCCCCCCCCCCCCTCCCTCTTTCTTCCCTTCTCACTCCTCCCTCCCCTCTCCATCCCTACTCTACTCTCCCTCCCTACTCCACTCTCCCTTCACACACGCTGCTCTCCTTCTCAGCCCTTGCTGTTGCACCGCTCTTCTCACCAACACTTACTAGCGCGTCAGAGCCCGCCCACTTGCAATCATTGCTGGTTCAGGTTTCCCCGCAAAGATTTGATTCTTGTAAGGGTTGAGCATGGGACGGAGTTTCGAAAACCCAATGAGTTCGGGTATAGGATTTGGAAGTTGGGTCAGGTATAGCACTACCCGCCCCCCCCCGCCTATTGATAAGTATAATTGCTTGAGCATTAAAGGAAATGCAAAGGTAAATTCCAATAGCTTCTTGTAGTGTTGTGTCTGCATGGCAAGTGTTATAACTTATATGAACAATTGGCAAGTGTTATAACTTATATAAACATTGTTCCCGCATTAGGAAATTAAGATGTTATATTATTGTGTATTAGTCTATAAAAAAATTAACCCTACTCTATTACGAAATACACGACAGCATAATCTCTCTTTTAACATGAAATTGAAGTATGGTTAACCCTAACCCAGATCGCTATCCCCTCTACCAACACAGCCGCCACACCCTTCTTCCCATCTCTCCCAACACAGAATACTCTGCTCCTATCACCCTATCTCCATCAGTTTGTTCCATCTGCTGCCCTTTTCATAGCAAAGCATCTAATGCACAGTTCTTCAAAGTGATGCATCTATTACTGCCGTTTGCTGACACCATGAAGTTTTTCGTATCTGCTACTCTCTGTTATTTTCATCCGCCTATTGCTGGACTTCCTCATATGCTGAACAGTTTTTTTCTCTAAACGATTACTTGGAAAATCAACAAATTATCAGTGGCCGGATTTTCCATCTGCTGAATTTTCCTTACTGTTGGCTATTACATATCGATGGTTTTTCCCGATTGCTGGATTTGCTGGATTTTTCTATCTGCTGGTTTCTCATCTACTGCATTATCACCAGAGCTTGGATATTCTCGGTTACTGTATTCTCATCTCCAGCACTCTTTACTGCTGCCTATTGGAACAATTTCACAAAAATCAACGGCACAACTAATTAGTGCCCAAACAGAATAATGAGTTCACCTCATAACCCATCAATAAATCTCTCTTTCTTTTCAACCATTACTGTTGGTTTCTTCTACCCAAGGATGGATCACTCTAGCTTATTCCCAAGAATGAAGCCAACTTAGCTTATTGGCACAACTTTTGAGTTCCATGGGAAGATCTATATAATTTTTGCGTGGGCACTTTGATATTTCCTTGAATCATAAGGGAAACTTCATTATATTACTTCCTTACCTCCTAGTACATATCTAGAATTCCTTAAATGGCAGAACTATGATATTGTTATATAGCTCACAAATAGTATGTAGCTCAATATTCATAGCACTATTATGTCTCTCCTGCAAATAAAACAAGGGATTCTCTTTACAAGACATATTCCCATAAGGGTATATTCTTACTATAAACAATTATTTAATCTTAAGCAAAATGGTAAATCTCTTTAGGAATATTTTCTTTATTACCAGCAAAAATGGGATCAATTACAAATATATCAGCCGCCAACTACAAATATTTCTAATAATATAAAATAATACTAAGATTTTCTTGTCGCTAAGTTTGTGTAAACTTAATGACTTTTATGATCTTCTTGTAGATGACACAATTCCTTGAAAATGCCTTCTACAGGCTTTTTAGAATAAAATACCTGATACCTCTTCTAGTGAAAATTCCACTATCGATTTTATCGCATATGGAGGATTTGGTAAAAGTAGAGATCAATGTTCTGAAAACTGGTCCAAACTGGCCGGTTTTCTCATTTTTGATTGGCCTGACCAAGGACCAGTAGCGAAATCGAGCAGTGAAAGGTGGGATTGAGCAATGGAAGAGGAAGGAAAAAGGAGAAGAAAGAGTTTTTCATAGATTTTTAAGATTAAAGATTCAAGATTCAAGAGCTTGTGCTTATATGACATGATCATAAAATTGTCACAGATTTTCATGCTTCGCAATATATACATCTATATCAATATAGCCAATGGTTCTACAGTACCTGTTCATTGTAGGATCTGTTGTCACCTTCTCTGGTATAAAATTTCATGATGCACGCTATTATGAAATAAGACTGCATAGTTCTCCTTTAACAGCAAGAAATTGGAGACCAATTTGACAGTGAAGCAAACAGTTTCATGGCTAGGTTATATGGATGCTTAGGTTCTACTATTCCTTGCCAACTGTCCTATGTATAATTAAACTGAGACAGTGGTGTGATTGAGAATGCCCCTTGCTGTTCCAAAGTGCTGAGCATATTAGAACATTGATGTGTAGTAATTTTCTATAAAAGGATTTGGGAAGACATTATTTTTTTGCCAAAGGTTCTTTAGAACGGATTTACCATAGATCTTTTCTTAATCTCGAAATGCTTTTAAGGCTAAAAGTACTTGGAATTGTATTCCAAATCTACCTTACATCTCTATATTGCAAAGACCATGGTCTTTAATTCATTATCTTTCAACCTTTTAGCTCTCTCCAATATTATACGGCATCACAGTGAAGACATTGTCACAATTCTCCTAAAAAATTCAAATACCATTACATGTCCAAAAATTAGAGCAAAGGGTACTTCTAGTTTGACACTTAAAACATGTTTGTGTTCCTTATATAACAGAAAACTGTCTCTCAGCAAACTTCATTTGTTTGATCTTTGTGCCATATCCATGAACCCAATAACCTAGAGAAAAAAAAAATCCTCACAGACCTTTAAATTAGCTACAATCTAAAGATAAAATTCTTAAGAATTTCACATCCTAATATTGATATCCAAATCCAGGGACCTGTACCAAGGAAGATGAGCCTTAGTGACTGTCAAAATTCCACCATCTGTTTTGGTTCACATGAGCTTCATTATGTGACTAAACAAGAAAATGAACCATAAGTGTCGTGCCAAACTTGTGAGAAATAGGGTTAAAGCAGTAGATAATATATTAGCAACATGCCTTAAAATTTCCTTAAACTATTTGATAGAAGGTACTTTGGACCGTCTAAACCTCAGTCAGATTGGAGCCATCAAGGGCCTCTTAATTGTATGGGCAAACACCTCTATGTGGTAGATAGGGAACTTGAACAACTACCAAAGCTTTCCTTCACTCCAACACAGAACAACTAGTCCTGTAACGTTGTTTTTTTAATTTATTTCTTTTGTACTTCTTGATGTTTTTACCATTCAAGGAGAATTAGATAGAAGAGGCTTCCTCAATAGTTGTTGCCTTTCATTTCCCTTTTTGATACTGCTTGATCATGCATAATTCATTGTTCGGTCAAAAGTAACTTCAATAGTCATTCTTGTGAGATGTAAATCCATTAGAATTTAGATTCTATTTTGAAGGTTTTTTTTGTGCAGTCTCTTACTTGCTAATGGATTAATGCATATTGAACATGGAACGTCCAATAGCTAATGGTGTTTTGATTATAGCATACATAGATTGTTATATTCTTGTTATATTATAGCATACATAGATTATTATAGCATCCCAAGGTACTGTAGGCCAATATCCAATCCACAGTAGCACTCCACATAGGTAGCTTGTTAGGTTGCCAACATGATGGCATATTCTGAGCTAAGGAATGTCATAAATACTCCACCTGTGAAGTACAAAGGTACATGATCTCACATATATATCCTGCTTTAATCTAATCTTCTTCACTATTTCCTACCACTCTCTATGTGTTATATTATAATTGATTTTTTTATCACTGTCCCACGATCCAGGCCTAACTGGAGCATTAGAGGAAGGATGCCTCAGTAAATTCCTAGGCCTTCTTTTTACAAGAGTGAATACTTTCTAGTAACAACAAAGCTTTCTTCTCCAGTGAGCTCCAATCAATTGAGGCCCAAGGACGAGCCAACTCGAAACCCCAATCTGATTAGATTGGTGATAGAAGAACTACTTCCATGGATCAGCCTCATCACAACATTCCCACTCCTCCCCACCAACATTCCTATGCCCCTAACTCATTAATGAACGTACTACCCCAACAATCTGCAAGCCTCTTATTGTCATCTTTCAATTTTTTTTTATGCCTAGTTCGCATAGATCCACTAGCAAGGGTTTGTCACGCAAGATATGATACCCAAGCTAGCAACCACTATTGGTGGTACCAAACTCCATCAATTCCTTTGACGCCTTTGCCAAATTGCACTGCTCGACTACAACTGCACAACTAGGTCAGTAGTGGCCAAAGTAGAAGAAATCTAGTCATCCAAGTAGCCTTGAGCATACAATGCTAGACTACCAAATCCCAAGTTGAGGTGTGTCCTCTATTCAGGACATGCTACTTATCTCCTTTCTACTTTACAATCCTAGCTAAGTCCATGTCTTTCGGACAGATGGTAAATTTAGGATGTTTGACATAGTATTTGTTTCATAGCAATTATATGCAATCCGCTATGAAATCCGCTATAACACCATTATTATTATGTTTTAATGTTTGAGAAATTGAACTTATGACTTGAGTTAATAATATGTCATCTTTCTTTATACCATTTGTTTTATTTATGCAGCTTAAATTTTTAAGTATACAATATGTATTTCATGGATGATCCATGCATTGTACATATCCTTGTCACAAGAGGCCAAAATTCATGATACTAACCATGCTTTGATCAAAGAGACTTGTTGCCTTTAAAGAAATTATGTAAATTATAAATTAATTATGATGCATAATTTTATCAAACAGCACCAACTTTAAATACTTTGAAAAATAATGTTGTTAGGGAAGTACTGTTTCAGAAAAGACTGCTAAACGTACTTCAATGATGTTTTTTAAAACCAAAAACTGAAGACACTGTGATTTTATAAAATTGTTCATCAGATATATACTTGCAATATTTATCAAACTTGATAATATTGTCACATTATTAGTCACGAAAATTTACCATATCACTAGCTTCTTTTAGTAATATAGTAATATGTTTAGAGCAAGTCTACAGGTAAAATTCCTAGGAAGTCAGAAGGACTAGGGAGCGCGTGACACACAAAAGAGCCTTCGCAGGCATAAGAGAAGCGGTGTTATACTTTTTATCCGACCATAAGAAACATTACCAGGTTTTATCTTTTTTTCATTAAGATCAACCTCTATTTTGTCCATTAGTAGACTAAAAAAGGTTCCAACGTAGGCAGTAAACTAGATACATAATTAATTATCCATAGAGAAACGAAAGAAGGAGGAGGGGAAACCTTTTTGATGACCCATGGGCCGGCGAAAATGATGGTAGGCACCGCGGCGGCACACAATAAAACGCCCAAGACAACCACCTTGACCCACCACCAAAGAGAATTCCACTTCCGGGAACAGCATTGGGGCAACGCCCCATTAAACCTCTGGGACTCACCGTCGCTCAACCTCAAGTAATCCCCATTCACAACCCCAGCCCCCGGCTTCATCTCCAAAACCACGATGTCCTCAACTTCCTCAGCACGGTAGGTCATTGAGACGCGAATTCGATCAAATAATAATCCGATTTCAGCGAGAGCACTTGTAAATTGCTCCAAAGGATGGAGCCAATCTAAGCGGGGCGATTTCGGGAATTCCCCCCGAAAAGGAGCCTGAGGACGCAACCAGAGGTGCTTCAAGACAAGGAGAAAAGACGGCTCCGCCTTGCTGCGCTTCGGATTCGAATCAAGAACCCTAAAAAAATTGGGCGCAATGGAGAGAGGACTTTTTCGTCGGATGAGCGCAACGAAAACGAAACTATCCGTTGCTCAACACTATTGTGGCATGAAAGGAAAAAAGAAATACTATGTGGTATTGTGGTCCAAGCCACACCAGCTTTTCAAGGGTTTCTTCATGAACACAATATTCTCTCACCCACTAGAAGACCACTATCTGACTCAGATGGGCATCCCAGCCTCCACATGGGTCGAAGGCCAGTCAGAGGTTTCCCTCACAAAGATTAGGTAGGATTTTGAGTTAATCCCAAGAGTACAGATAGTCGCGGTGGCAACAGGTCCGTTGACTGGTAGATGGGAAACGAGGTTAGGGTACATTCATGGGTCGCACCCGCGTAGTAATTCGTTGCTGCTGCCGAATTGTCTGTGGAGCCACCAATGGGTGCGTGAAGGGGTAAAAGGCTGTTTTTTCCTCTCGCAGAGAAGGTGAAGGGACGCGGAAAGGTTTGGTAGTGACACGCGGCCTGAAATCGTGGCCGACGTGGCAAGCGGAGGCGAGGTCCGAATAGTTCACCGACCAGCGCCGCGCCCGGCGGCCCCGCACGTCGGTGTTCGACAAGGAGACTAAAAAATTGCAGGAACAATTCTTGACGTGCATGGCAAGTGTATTTTATTTATAGCTGTCCGCTATTGCTTTATATAATCTAGTTAATTGCACCTTTTATTTATAGTTATTTGTTTATCACATCGGTAAGGCATTAGTTGTCTAAGTACTCAATTATCTCAAGATTGACACTAAATCATCAATGCATTATAGCCCAACACTCCAAGCAATCTCAATCTATTGAGCTTCACACATGGGCTTAGAGGTGAGCATAATTTAGTATTTATATATCAATAAATTGATAAATCGATTTAGTAAATTAGTAATATTTTTTTATTTGATAATATTTTTTTACTATATTATTTTTTATTTTGATAGCAGTAAAAAAATTTTAATTCAATAATTTATCAATTTATCGATTTACTGATTTATATTTTATTTTTTTTATTTTTTTTTATTTTTTCCTAATGTGACTAGTGAGTGAATGATTAATCATTAGATTGTAGCTTTCCACCTACCCAACCCACCCATAAGTGGACTTAATTTTCTCTGTCATTTTCTATGAAAAAACTAAAGGGGTGTTTGGCATAGCTTTTTAGCTGCTTCTGCTAGTCGCAAAAATAGATTTTCAGAAGTTAGGGTGTTTGGCTGTCAGCTCCTGGGTTTGGAACCTAAAAGCAATTTCTTTCCTTAGAAGCTGCTACTCCCCTACTTATGTCTAGTCAAAGTTGTTGGTTGGACCAAAAGTATATTTTACCAAATACTATCAAACTTTTCCAGCCAGCTCCTTTTCAACCAGTAATTTTTTAATCAGCAAAAGTTAAAAGTTTCAGCTATGCCAAACAGACCCTAACTCACTCCCAGCATCACCCTTATGTTGTTGTTAACTATGAAAGTCCCCAGAGGGGGGCGAAACCCTATGCATGCAGATATAAATCTATGCAAGGCGGAATCTAGGGTTTCCTAGGATCGCTAATATGACATATGATCAACTTGTATAGAATGCAAAGATTCTTACCAATGCCATTTCTTGGATGACGACTTGGAAGCAGAGAGTGATGCCGCTCTCCTCCAAAGTAGACGCACACAAATGAGATCGCTTCCTCCTTGGCGTTCCTTGTGCTAGCAAGGTTCTCCAAGTGTCCTTTTCGTGTGAAAGGGGGGATGAGATCGATTCTTGCTTGGCGTAAACTTTCTCCTCCTTGGCGTGAGCTTTCTTCACCACACGAGAAAAGCAAACCTTTGACGAGAGGAGAGGAGAGGCGAGAATAGAGGCAAATCCCTCAAACGTGAGGCGTGGTCTCAACTTGAGATCATGGCTTCTAAAAATAGCAAACCACCTCTTCATGCGACTATGGGTTTACCCCAATCGCATTTTCCTCTTCCCATTGAACCATGCGCTCACATAATGAGCCGGTTCATTTTGGTTTGGTTCAAAGACCAAATAAACCCAAGCATCTGGTCCAGATCACAATAAACCCTAAAGGTTCAAGATCCAACCGTTCATCTCTTGATGCTCTTGATCTCACCGATCTAGCATCAATTCTCTCGATCGAAGCTTACCGATCTCAAGCCCTAATCAATCAAACATGATCAGACCAGATCTCACTTACAATCAGAGATTAAATCCCTTTAAACTGAACCAAAACAATTCAGTCCACACGATCTGACTTAAGTAAGCCATATCATCAAATTGTGCGACCCTAAGGGTTTCCTTTAAATGTCGGTAACGATAACTTACGTCATCACGATCAGTGAGGGGTATCTAGCAATACATCACTGTCTCCCGATATAAAGGAAAGAGTCTTCCAAGACTACACCCAAACCACAGCACAAGTGTGAATCCATTTCACTAGGCATACAAGTTTCCTTTGCCACTGGATGTTCTTATTGGACAAGCGTGTCAAGCCTGTAGATCCAATATGATGAGAATGATTAGATCAGATGAACATAGTCACCTGGGTATGGCCATACACTTTCTCAATCATCTCATCCAGGAGGGGCCCCATTAGAACATCACACTCCAAACTAGGAGACGGCAATCCTATATCTATCACTAGTGCCCTAACATGACTCATGCTCATTATCCAAGATAATCTATAACCATTATGTTTCAAATGATATTGAACTACCTCAAAACAATGCCAATCATCATTTAGAAACACAAGTGATCTCAAGTCAGAGGAAATATGCCACTTGTTTGCATACAAGGATTATTCACATTGTGACAAGCAATTGAATAACCTAGTAGGGTCTGTCCAGTACATCCAATGTACCCATGAGTCTACATCTTATTCCATGCTCGAAGCATCCTATAAGATTAGAACACATATTAGTCTCAATCATATCAAGGCTGTCTCATGTTCACCAAGATATCTCGACTAAGGACAAAACTGCATGTCAGCCAAGCTGAACAGCATTGAGACATTATTCAGAAGTATACATATTGCAGCAGATAATGTAACAACCTGAATAACAACCATTGCCTTTATAAACATGAAGTTTATACATGATACTGATACAATCCCAAGGCCTCAAACATTAGCCTTAAGGGCATACCCCAACAATCTCCCACTTGCACTTAATCTAATGGTTGAGAAATCTCAAACCCATATTATTACAGTGCTTCTCATGCTTCTGCTGCGCCAGAGGCTTTGTAAGCGGGTCAGCCAGATTGTCATCTATATAAACCTTGCAGACTTTGATCTCGCCACGATCAATGATCTCCCGGATCAAGTGAAACCGTCTCTATATGTGCTTGGACTTCTGGTGCGACCGTGGTTCCTTTGCCTGTGCTATTGCTCCAGTGTTATCACAGAAGATAACCAATGGATCTGCACTCGAAGGAACAACACCAAGTTCCTGAATGAACTTACGAATCCACACTGCCTCCTTAGATGCTTCTGAGGCTGCAACATACTCGGCTTCTGTTGTGGAATCAGCAACAATTGATTGTTTGAAACTTTTCCACACCACTGCACCTCCATTCAAGCTAAAAACATAGCCTAATTGCGATCGGAAATCATCCTGGTCAGATTGGAACGAAGCGTCAGTATATCCTTCAATACTGAGTTCTTCCTGACCACCATACACCAAGAACATATCTTTTGGTCCTCCGCAGATATTTCAAAATGTTCTTGATTGCAATCCAGTGCGCCTGACCTGGATTACTTTGGAATCGACTGGTCATGCTTAACCCGTAAGCGACGTCTGGGCGAGTACACAACATCGCATACATAATGGACCCAATAGCCGAAGCATAAGGCGTATTGTCCATTTCATCTTTCTCAGTCTGTGTTTGTGGACACTGACTCTTCGAAAGATTCAGACCATGTCTGACTGGAAGATATCCTCTTTTAGAATTTTCTAAATGAAATCTCTCCAGGACTTTATCGATGTAAGTACTCTGGCACAGCCCGAGAAGCCTCTTAGATCTATCTCTGTAGATCTTCACACCTAATACATAGGCTGCTTCTCCTAAATCTTTCATCTGGAAACATTTTCTTAACCATGCTTTGACAGCATGCAGTTCAGGAATATCGTTTCCAATGATTAAGATATCATCGACGTAGAGGACTAGGAAAGTAATTACGCTCCCACTAAACCTCTTATATACACACGGGTCATCTTCATTCTTGATGAAACCAAACTCACAGATTGATTCATCAAAACGAATATTCTAGCTTCTTGATGCTTGCTTAAGTCCATAAATGGACTTCTTTAACTTGCATATTTTATGACGATCTGATGGATTGATGAAACCTTCAGGTTGTGTCATATACACATCCTCTTCTAGTTTTCCATTAAGGAAAGCAGTCTTCACATCCATCTGCCAGATCTCATAATCATAATATGCTGCTATCGCAAGAATAATCCGAATAGACTTGAACATAGCTACAGGAGAGAAAGTTTCATCATAATCTATCCCGTAGATTTGTTTGAAACCTTTCGCAACTAGCCTGCCTTTATAGGTAACCACGTTACCATCCATGTCAATCTTCTTTTTGAAGATCCATTTACAGCCTATAGGGATTACTCCCGGAGGCGGATCAACCAAATCCCAGACTTGGTTATCTGACATGGAGTCCATTTCGGCTCGCATAGCTTCAAGCCATCTCGCTGATTCCGGTCCACTGACCGCATCCGCATAAGTGAGGGGTTCATCATCAATGATGTAGATTCCGTCATAGCGCTCAGGCTGTCGACGGATCCTTCCCGATCTACGCGGTTCCCGTGATATCTGAGCCTCAGGTTGTTCAGTAACCTGATCTACTGGCTCAGGCTCATCCAACTGTGCTTGACTACTTTGTCCTTCTTCTGGATTCTCATCCAGCTTTATTTCTCTCCCACTGGCCTCTTGTAGAAGAAATTCTTTCTCAAGAAAAATAGCCGTCCGAGCAACAAACACCTTGTTCTCTTTGGGATCGTAGAAATAATAACCCTTAGTTTCCTTAGGGTAACCGACAAAGATACATTTCTCAGATCTGCTCTTTAGTTTCCCAGAGGCGAGCTTTTTGACATAAGCCTCGCAACCCCAGATCTTAATAAACGTCAAGCTTGGCTGTTTCCCATACCATAACTCATATGGCGTCTTTGAAACTGCCTTGGATGGCACTCGGTTTAGTACCTTTGCAGCTGTTTCCAGTGCAAATCCCCAAAAGGAGTAAGGTAGAGTAGCCTGACTCATCATAGAACGAACCATATCCAGTAAGGTTCTGTTCCTCCTTTCAGACACACCATTCCATTGCGGTGTTCCTGGCGGAGTGAGCTGTGAGATAATCCCACACTCCTTCAGATAGTCAGTAAACTCATGACTCAAGTATTCACCACCTCGATCTGAACGAAGTGCCTTGATATTTCGGCCTAGCTGATTCTGTACCTCATTCTTGAACTCTTTGAACTTGTCAAAAGATTCACTTTTATGTCTCATTAGATAGACATACCCATATCTACTGAAATCATCAGTAAAGGTAATGAAGTATAGATAGCCACCTCTGGCATGTTTACTAAAAGGCCCACACACATCACTGTGTATAAGGTCAAGTAAACCTGAAGCCCTTTGACCTTTCTTAAGAAAAGGAGCTTTCGTCATTTTACCCATTAAACAAGCTTTGCATGTATCAAGCTCCTCATAGGAGAATGATCCCAGCAGTCCATGATCATGCAACCGCTTAATGCGCTTTTTGTTAATATGGCCTAAACGACTATGCCATAGCAAGGTGCTGTTATCAGCATACTTAGCTTTCTTGTTATCAATTTGTTGTATAGAACATTCCATGTCCAACATGAATAACCCATTGTTAATCGACCCAGTAGCATAAACAATATTATCATATGAAATAACACACTTTGAAATATTGCATTCAAAGGAAAACCCTTTCCTGACAAGAGCAGGAATAGAGATAATATTTTTCGTTATGCTTGGTACAAAATAATAATTGTCCAGTTCCAATACAAGTCCAGATGGTAATGAGATGTAATAAATTCCTACAGCAACAGCAGCAACCCGTGCCCCGTTTCCAACTCGTAGGTCCACCTCATGCTGTCCCACCTGTCTTCTTCTCTTGAGTTCCTGTACATTTGAACAAATGTGAACTCCACATGCAGTGTCCAACACCCATGATATGGAAGAAGAAACCATGACCTCAGTCACATAAATACCTGAGCCAGAAGCAAAACTTCCCTTCTTGTCTCCTTGGAGCGCTTTACAGTCCTTTTTCCAGTGACCCAGCTGGCCACAGTGGAAACATCTGTATTCCTTCGACCGCTTAACCTTTTGTTTCAGAGCCTTGTTGTAGTTCTTGACAGGGGCTTTGCCCTTCTTCCCTTTCTTCTTGTTCCTTGAAGGAACCATCAAGACAGTGGATGAAGGCTTTCCCTTTAGAGTCAACTCTGTAGTCAAGAGCATATTCAGCAACTCTGCCGGGGTACAGTCGATCTTGTTCATATTAAAATTAATGATGAACGGATCAAAAGTAGCCGGAAGAGACTGCAGGATAATGTCTACAGCAAGCTCCTGATTGATGGTATGTCCCAGTTTCTCTAGAGCCTCCTTGTACCCAATCATCTTGAGCACGTGAGCTCCCACTGGAGTCCCATCAGCCAGTTTGCTCTGAAAGAAAAGCTTAGTCAAATTGTAGCGTTTAGTCCTAGCCTGTGCAGCATACAGCAGCTTGAGGTTTGCTATAATTTGTATAGCAGATAGATCCTCATGCTGACGCTGCAACTCTGGCGTCATAGACGCAAGCATCAGGCAGGCGACATCAATGCTATCATTGACATGCTTCTCATAGGCATCCCGAACCGCCCTTGCGGCGTTCGCAGCGGGTTGAGGCGGTATAGCCGTCTCGAGGACATACAGCTTCCTCTCTGCCTTAAGAACAATCTTAAGGTGTCCGTACCAGTCTGAGAAGTTTGGTCCAGCAAACTTCTCCCTTTCCAGTAGGGATCGCACATTGAAATTCGTGGTGTTCGTTGCTGCAGTAATCTACAACAATGCAAGAACAGCAAGGTCAGTATCAATGTTTAGAATCAATCCAGGACTTAAGAAAGATTCTTTTCTCACTATTTTATCTGGCTAAAAAATCCAGCAAAACAGCCCGAAAGAGTAAAACTCTTTTAGTGAGATGGGATCCAGATTTCATACTTGGTCTCCGCGTCCCACTCAGGCGAGATAAGATGCACAGAGAGTACAAGCACTAGTCTCTGGTAGGCAATCCCTGCCAATCGCCAACCCGTGCGATTCCCCTTCATCTGGGCAATCCAGCAGACTGTGCCAACTGAGTTGGTACAACACAGTCTCTGATCCCACAGATGGCTGCCTCCATATAGCTACCATATGCTCCACATATGTAGCCTACATGGTCAAGCTGACCCGACCTACTCCCTGGACCACCACGTGCTATGCTGAGCGAGAAGCGATAAATCCCTTCCCTGTAACACGCAGGTGTAATCACACACCGTCTGAAGATAGATGGGCGTGCCCACTGAGTGGGTACAACACGGCCCCAACGATAGTCAGAACAGTGAGGTTTCGCGCCAGACGGCTTACGAGCTTGATATTTTAGCGTTGGATTTTAACGGTCTTTTATCTTCTTAACTACCATGCAAACCCTATGGTGATAGCAGAAGATTAAATCATGCAATTCTAATTATATAAACAATAAATAGAAAGCATGCTGATCTTATGTGGTAAAAGCCCATTAAGCCTAGGTAAGACCTTAATTTAACTTAAGTCTTCACTTGAGCTGTTGATGGGTCTTTTGCATCTCATCTGGCCCAACCCAGGGCCCAAGCGCCCACTGCAGCTCAGGTGCGCCCACCAGGTAAATGCGCATGTCCCAGAGTCGAACCCTGGACCTCCCACCTGGTCAAGCCACTGCTGCATGCGCCTCTGCCAAGTGTGCTCTGTGCTCTTGTCTGATCAAAATACATTTTAATCTATCTAGACATGATTGACACGCAGGTCAATTACACAATAAATTAATTAAAATGTGATGCGCAGATCACAATTATAATAATTTACAGTTTAACATCCAGGCTCGCAGGCCCCAGCACAGCACACATTAAATTGGGCAGCCCACATAAGATTAAATAGACACCAAACATGGTATACAATCAACATGTGAACCAATAATAAGAAAATAAAATTTTCAAGAACCCATTGGCATTAATTTTATTTTCCTTATGTGCCCTACTACCTTACAACGGTCCATTAATAGGGATCCACTCATCAGATCTAGTCAGACCCACTGCCCTTGCATGCACCAAGTCCTAACTGACTTGAGTCGACCCAGTGGTCAACAATGCATGCAATTGGGCTGAACGACCCTCATGAGTTCAGGCAAGCGGGTGTGACCCCGAGCCCAACTCATGCGCGTTCACTGGTTGTCTCAACTAGACATCGCTACACGCCTGTATGCAGTCGACCTATAGCCACCTCGTGCTTGCGCACAGGTGCCATCTGGTCGACCCATCTAGGCTGTCAGATGGTCTGATCAGACTTGTTGGGTCTGGTCTGGACGATGACTTCAACCCTAATAACCCGTCTAAGGTTTTACAGTAGGCGCTTAAAGATCTAAGTGAGGCGCGCAAGTTAACAAGTTTTTGAAGAAAAACTACAACATGCGCCTACATAAGTAAACCTCATACATGCGCCACAAGTAAAATACATTCATCTAGTATTTTCGCATGATGAGAAAACTATCATGAACATTCGCATGTAATAAACCTTAGATCTATGCATCAGCGTAAACATGGATCACAAAGCAATCATATGATTCATACATCAACTTACCCTCTGATACCAATTGAAAGTCCCCAGAGGGGGGCGAAACCCTATGCATGCAGATATAAATCTATGCAAGGCGGAATCTAGGGTTTCCTAGGATCGCTAATATGACATATGATCAACTTGTATAGAATGCAAAGATTCTTACCAATGCCATTTCTTGGATGACGACTTGGAAGCAGAGAGTGATGCCGCTCTCCTCCAAAGTAGACGCACACAAATGAGATCGCTTCCTCCTTGGCGTTCCTTGTGCTAGCAAGGTTCTCCAAGTGTCCTTTTCGTGTGAAAGGGGGGATGAGATCGATTCTTGCTTGGCGTAAACTTTCTCCTCCTTGGCGTGATCTTTCTTCACCACACGAGAAAAGCAAACCTTTGACGAGAGGAGAGGAGAGGCGAGAATAGAGGCAAATCCCTCAAACGTGAGGCGTGGTCTCAACTTGAGATCATGGCTTCTAAAAATAGCAAACCACCTCTTCATGCGACCATGGGTTTACCCCAATCGCATTTTCCTCTTCCCATTGAACCATGCGCTCACATAATGAGCCGGTTCATTTTGGTTTGGTTCAAAGACCAAATAAACCCAAGCATCTGGTCCAGATCACAATAAACCCTAAAGGTTCAAGATCCAACCGTTCATCTCTTGATGCTCTTGATCTCACCGATCTAGCATCAATTCTCTCGATCGAAGCTTACCGATCTCAAGCCCTAATCAATCAAACATGATCAGACCAGATCTCACTTACAATCAGAGATTAAATCCCTTTAAACTGAACCAAAACAATTCAGTCCACACGATCTGACTTAAGTAAGCCATATCATCAAATTGTGCGACCCTAAGGGTTTCCTTTAAATGTCGGTAACGATAACTTACGTCATCACGATCAGTGAGGGGTATCTAGCAATACATCACTGTCTCCCGATATAAAGGAAAGAGTCTTCCAAGACTACACCCAAACCACAGCACAAGTGTGAATCCATTTCACTAGGCATACAAGTTTCCTTTGCCACTGGATGTTCTTATTGGACAAGCGTGTCAAGCCTGTAGATCCAATATGATGAGAATGATTAGATCAGATGAACATAGTCACCTGGGTATGGCCATACACTTTCTCAATCATCTCATCCAGGAGGGGCCCCATTAGAACATCACACTCCAAACTAGGAGACGGCAATCCTATATCTATCACTAGTGCCCTAACATGACTCATGCTCATTATCCAAGATAATCTATAACCATTATGTTTCAAATGATATTGAACTACCTCAAAACAATGCCAATCATCATTTAGAAACACAAGTGATCTCAAGTCAGAGGAAATATGCCACTTGTTTGCATACAAGGATTATTCACATTGTGACAAGCAATTGAATAACCTAGTAGGGTCTGTCCAGTACATCCAATGTACCCATGAGTCTACATCTTATTCCATGCTCGAAGCATCCTATAAGATTAGAACACATATTAGTCTCAATCATATCAAGGCTGTCTCATGTTCACCAAGATATCTCGACTAAGGACAAAACTGCATGTCAGCCAAGCTGAACAGCATTGAGACATTATTCAGAAGTATACATATTGCAGCAGATAATGTAACAACCTGAATAACAACCATTGCCTTTATAAACATGAAGTTTATACATGATACTGATACAATCCCAAGGCCTCAAACATTAGCCTTAAGGGCATACCCCAACAAACTAGAGGATTTACATAACAACACCATGTTGAAACCATCAACACTTGTACACTAAGACTATTTCATCTCAAGCTCCAAAGTTGAGTTATTTTAATGCTTTTAATTTTTACATTCAATTCTATTTTTACTACATGAATATTGAATAGACAAATAGTTATAGATTTTTTGTAATTTATATTTTACAGTCATATACTCATATTTATAATTTTATTTATATTATAGATGGTAAAAAAAATTTAGAAATTGATAACACTTCTCAAGATCCTACAAATAGAACTATAGCCGGTCCTATACAACCTATAGCAACTTCTTCAAAGCAAAAAGATTTTGGAAATCACATACATTAGATGTATGAGATTATTTTATGAAAAATATGAATATGGATAGTAAAATAGTTGGTAAATGCAAGTACTATGTAAAGGAAATTATGGCGGATCCTAAAACTAATATCACCTTTGGGCTAAAAATTCATATGAAAATGTGTAAGAATCATCTCTAGTGTTAGTCAGCAAACTAAACTTAATTTCAAGGCAAATGATGAAAATAACAAATTATGTCTTGGTAGTGTTTGAAAATTTGATCAAGAAAGTTTCAAGATTCAGGAGTGCACTAACTAAAATAATTATTATTAATGAGCAGCCTTTTAAGTTTGTTAAAACTAAAGGTTTTAAATGTTTGTTTTCAATTGCATGCCCTAAATTTAAGATTCCATCATGATGGGTACTCACACGTGATTGTTTACAACTTTATTTGGATGAGAAGTTGAAAGATAAAAAAGTTGTTTCAAAAGTCAAATACAATTGTTATTGTGACTACTGACACGTGGAGTTCATTGTAAAGAACCAATTATATGTTCATAACAGCCCACTACATTGGTAAGATTAGAAATTAGATAATAAAATACTAAACTTACTGAGTTCACAATAATAGTGGTAGAGGTATAAGCATGACTATTGAAATGTATCTTCTTGATTGGGGCATTGATAAAGTTTTTTGTGTAACTCTTGATGATGCTTTAAGCAATATTGTAGCCATTAATTACTTTTAAAAAATATTCAACTCTGGTTTTAGCAGTGCAAATGGAAAGTACATTCATATGAGATGTATTGTTTATATAATTAATCTCATTGTGAATGATGGGTTGAAAGAGATAGGCTCATCTGTTTATAAAATTCAACAAGCTATTTGCTACGGGAGACCATCTCCATCAAGATTAACCAAATTTAAATAAAATGTTAAAATTGAGAAAATATAGTCTAAAAGTTTATTGTGGATGTATGTAAGCATGAGATGGAATTTCACAAATCTTATGCTTAATGTTGTTCAGAAATTTGAAAAAGCATTTAAATGATACAAAGTCTTAGATCCTACTTTTTATTATGAATTAATAATGAATGATGGGACTGATGAAATACCTAGCCATGGAGATTGAGATAATGCTAGGTGAACCATTAAATTCTTGTAGAACTTTTATACCCTTACCGTTAAAGTTTTTGGTAGCTTGTATGTGACTTCTAATATTTTCTTTCATAAGCTTACTATTAGTAATAAATTGTTGACCAAGCTATAAAAAGGTGAAGATTTTGATTTAAGTATGATGGTTCATTATATGAGAGAGAAGTATAATAAATATTACGATGATACTTAAAAAAAAATAAATTAATATACATGTTGTTGTACTTAACCCACAATTTAGATTTAAATTTGCTGAAACAGAGTGTTGCACCCTATATGAGCACGAGAGAGGTATGGTTGTGGCTAAAAATATAAAAGTTGTATTATTTAAGATGTTTGATGAGTACAAACAATTGAATGCTCTTAAAAAGGAGTATAATTAAATAAGAATGTTCAAGTTTAAAGTATTGTTGCTACTGATCCCATTGAGAGTAAATATTTTTGTGAAATAGTAATAAGAAGGAAAAAAGAAAGGATAAAGAAGTATAGATCAGAATTTGGAGGAATGGATTCAAAAATAGAATTGGATAATTATATATGTGAAGAAGGTGATAATGATTCTGATGATTTTGTAATATTGTCGTGGTGGAGGATAAATAATGTTTGATTTTCCGTGCTTTCACAAATGGCCAAAGATGTACTTACAATTCATGTATCTACTATTGCATCAAAATAAGTATTTAGCATTGGGAGCCAAGTTCTAAATTCATTTAGGAGTTCTTTATCTCCAAAAATAGTGCAGGCTCTATTATATGCTCAAGATTGTTTGAGAAATTTATCATGTCTAATTGATATTGAAACTTGAAATAGGTAAAATATTTATTTTATTTTTTATTAGTTATGAATATCTTAATAAACTCATATTTAATGACATTTATTGTTTGTAAGCCGAATCTTATAGAATTTGCACCATTAGCAACGATTGATATATAAAGACTAAGCTGAATGTGTTAGCTCTTCAATGTGCATGTGCTTCAGTGCTTGTATAAGGTAAAATGGTAAATTGAGTTATTGTCTTATTGACTAGGAGTTGTTAAATGTTAATTGATGATTTATTGATTTTAAAGTTTGTTGGCATTTTCATTTGTTTTTTTAATTTCATATTTCCATGCAAGTATAAATTTTTTGACTACTAAAATTAACTCATTTGTTTAAGGAATGACATAAAGAGATTGGAGACCTGAATCAATTTCAAAATCGTATGGGGTCTTGATACCAGATAAGGTATATGTACGCCACCTATTTGTGTTCACTGCAGAAAACATTGCTATACTCCACTGTTGGCGAGAATAGTCATGTACGATCTAGCAGGGTGGACTATTCGTTTAAGTCTGTGTTAGCTTGAGCCCACTTTTAACTTACAAATCACTAGTTAGTAAAATTAAGAATGGAACACCAAGAATAAAGAAATAAAAATTAAAAGAATAAAAAAATTATGAGAGTTTTACGCAAAAATATGACAATTTTTTTAGTGTGGTAGAATCAGTAAGGGAAGATTTATAGGGATTGAATTACACACACTCAAGAGTCCAAAGGGGTCGAATAAGCTAATTTACACATTATATTCGACTTCTTCTCCACGTCTAGGAAATCATATACATCATTGCGAATCAAATGCCTAATCGACATAGTGTTAAATGAACACATCATAATGCTGCACTCAATGAATGAGCAATCATATTAAATTAGAGAATACAAAATTATAAAACTTACAAGGGCCACAAGTGAACTGAGGGGAAAAGGTATGGAGTTTTTAGCTTTAAACTCAAAAATATACCAAAATCCTATTTAAGCAAGTATCATTATACTTTTAACTACTATTTAGACATGATAAATACTCTTTAAGTACTAATTTTTAATTAATTTTGAGTGCATAAAATACCACATGTGGATTAGAAGAAATTTTATAGGCAAAAACCCCTACCTAATTTTTTTCGGCAAAATCCCGTACTCCACTGTGGCAATAATAAAACATTAATAAATTTTTACTATCTTAGATAAATTTCTACCGTACATAAAAAATACAAAAAAAATCAAAATATTTAAGAAAAATACTAAACATGATAGATCCATTACTCAACAATATATAACACTCAATTTCTAACGTCTTGAATAAATTTCTATCATATATAAAAATTCAAATATATATATATATAATTCAAAACATATAAAATATTCTATTAAACAAAGATAAAAATCATATGACACTAAATTTATACATTTTAATAGGGCTGGCAAAATTATCCATCGAGATCGAGTACTCAAACCTACCCAACCCAACCCGTTTGCATTAGATTCGGGTAACCATTTATCTAAACGGAACGCGTTCGAATTTAATGGATCAGATTTTAATCAAGTTCGGGTTTAGTGATGCACCCCCGATACCCAATACCCAATTTTAATAATAAATAAATATAATTTTATTAAAATATAAATAATAATAAAATAACTATCATATAAATATTTATTATTAATAAAAATATAAAAATAATAATAAAATTATTATTATATAAATATATTTATTATTATTTTAATTTTAAATCATATTTTATAAAATATAAATAATTTTTATTTTATTTAATCAGGTACCCGTGGATACTCGATTAAATACCCAATCTAGTTTCGGGTTGCACAATAAGATATTCAACCCGGGTTCGAGTATCGGATTTTGAATTCGAATCGAATTCGGATTTTGGGTGGCAACGTAAATACCCGACCCGTTACCACCCCTACGTTTTAAACATTTTTTATTATAATTTCTACCATCTTATAAAAATTTCTACTATATAAAAAAATATTTTAAAATCTCTACCATACTAGATAGATGATGATAGAGAAAATTATAGGCAGACCGCCCATACCTAGAAATTTTACCTTGTTTCGAGAGGTTTCATCACCTATAGCAAAATCTAAGGAAACAAGAGAATTGATTAAACATAACGACCAGTTTGGATATAAGGGGAATGTTCCTATACATCACAAAGACCAACTGCAGATATTGATTGCATCAAGCTAGAAATAATGAAGAGAGTAAAGCAAAATTTTCACGTCAAAAATTGAGCAATTACATAAAGATAATCAAGCTAAATCTACCTTCAAAACAAATCAAAATTGCTAAACCTGGCAGAAGGCTACCAATTTGAAACAAACCTCCAAGGTACAGTAAGTATGCGTGCCGGCATTCATATAAATTCAGCAAAGCATCCGCACAGACACACTTCTCAAGCACAGATACTGTTCTGATGTGCAGCAGTTGGCAGAACAAGTTGGATCCGATAGCCACGTCATGTAAAAACATTGTTTACCAATAAATTCCTACAGTTACGGTCTTCAGAACTCATCCGCAATTGCTAATTGTCTGACTTGATTATGGAAAGCAATACAAAAGATCATGCAGATACTCTTATTTTCTTGGCTTCATTCTCTCCATCAACCTTCATTTTCTTAGCCTCACGACGCTCTCTTTTCAAACCCTTAATGTCATTTGACAGAGCAATATCACCAACCTTGAGGAACACAAAAAAAGTCATTGTTGGTTATGGTAACCATATAATTCCAACCATCACAACCAAGACAGTAAAGATCTGACCTTTTGATCTGGAATGTATATCTTCCCTATCTTACCCTGCACTGCATCACTGCTTACATTTTTCATCTGCATGAAGAGTCGATTAGTGAACTTTCATCTGAGAGAACATTTTGGAAGATGAAGCATATGAAAAAAGTGGGCTGTTGAGACCAAAAAAAAGAGCAAAACATGCCACAAATACAAATTAACATGAAGACAGTCATATCTGAAGTCCAACTGATAAATTTTGGTCCTATTCTCAGAAGATACAATGTGTAAGAAATTGCAATTGGAATATTTGCAACGTCACATGACCACGCAAGAATTTCAGTCTAGGACACAAGTAGTGCAAACCTTCTTTTTAGGCTGCTCGGAAGTGGTCCTCATTGCCTCTTTCTTTAAGCTGTCATTAAGAAGACGGTGCCGGCGGACCACCAAATCCATAGATGGTCCAACTTCAACTAGTTCCATTCTAGGAATAGCCGTGCCAGATTTTTTAAGCCGAAGAGCACAGTGTGTGAAAAATACCGTACTTGAAGAGAGAGCGGTACACACAAACACATGATCTACACCAGCAAGATTTAAATTTTCTACAACCTGCACTAGGTAGAATAACAACCTATTATTCACGAATTTAGGCGCATGATTATAGAAATTTCAAGAAACATACCTCTCCTCTGAAAAGATCAAGCAATACTTCCTTCAAGTGCTTCAGCTCTTCAACGCTCTCAAATTCTTCCCCTATGAAAGCAAAAAATGGCTTTGATCCTACCCGGGGAGTTAATTTCTTGTCATACTCAAATGTTTCCACTGATTTGAAGTTATCAACTCCGACTTCAACAAGATCATAGATATGATGATCATACATCCGACCCAAAACTAAATTGTTTGGCCTTTTCTTAGAATGAGAACCAAACTGCAAAACCAAACAATAGAAGTTACTTCGAGGGTTTTAATAAAGATCAATACGTGCAAATGCCATCTTTATTTCTTTCTTCTAATAGGTGCTAATAAATAAGACAAGAAGTTTAATATTTGGAAGTATCATATGTGCGTATGGAACTGCAGATCCATCTTTCAATTATCAATGGAATTCAAAGGATACAATTCAAAATGCAGATGCTAGATATAACGGTTCAAGCAAACACGTATTTTCTTATCCCTAAGTTAAAGATTGAAAGTCTATCAGGTCCTCCCGACTTTGGGCTAAATTTAATTCATGAGGAAGAAAGTATTAAAACCATGATGTTATACACATTATGACTATTATACTGAACAAAACCAGTTTAATTTAGTTCGAGTTCTCCAAAAATATATCCTCCAAAATCCAATACCAATGAGCAATTATTATTAGTGATTTAGGTACAAATGCAATCATTTTATTATCCAACACATCGGACGGTCATAAAAAAATTAGAACTATAAACAAGTATCGTACAAGATAAGGGTCGAAGCAGCAAAAGAAAGGGAGGCAAGAGATGCTATGAAAGGAAGGAACAAAGAGATGCTGCAAGAGGAGAAGTTTGCTGCTTCAAAAGGGATGCGGAGGGGGAATCTTCTCCTCGAAAGGGAAATGGAGGAGAGGCTGCTAGAAATGACATGGAAGAGGTCCGTCGCAACAAAGGGGTTGCAAAGGTGTTATGCCGGCAGGATGCAGCAGAACATTGCATGAGGGTAGTGTCTACAAAATCTGAGGGCTCCAGCAAGCTTCTCATCGAAGTGATGCAAGCTGTCATCAATGAAGGTGGATGGGAAGACACAATCAATCACCACGGATGATGGGGTTGCACATGGAGGCAACCATAGGTTGGCTACTTAGCTTTTTTATCATAAATCCAAACTTAAATAGTTAAATACTCAATTAGAGTATCTTATTCTATAATACAAACCTAATCTAGATATTCAAATCAAGGTTTGAATTTTCAATCGAGACCGTGCATCGATCCACACTCGGACTAGTCCAATACTGGTTTGTACGGGACAGAACTTTGGAGGCTCATCGTTGTCTGCCTCCACCACACCTGTAGCTTGCCATGACATCATGACAACGACAAGAAATAAATGCTTCATAAGAGCTAGATGCATCACCATGCACCGATCCACACTCGGACTAGTCCGGTACTAGTTTGTACGGGACAGAACTTTGGAGGCTCATCGTTGTTTGCCTCCACCGCACCTGTAGCTTGCCGCGACATCAGGACAACGACAAGAAATAAATGCTTCATAGGAGCTAGATGCATCACAAGGGCGGTGGATGCTTCTCGGGAGAAACGAAACACATGGTGAGCTTTTCCTCCTTCTCCTTCTTCTTCTTTTATCTTCTTTTTTGTTTCTCCTTTTTTCTTCTACTTTGCCCTCCTGCAGGTCTATGTACTAATCCCACCCAAACTGATACAAACTGGCGGTACATACCAATTTTTAAAATGCTAATTCAAATAGGCACCCATGGTACCAAAACTCGATCAAGTTAAAGGTTGATTGAGGTTTTTATTTCAAATAATTCTATAAAATATAATTTATAACATAAAATGAAACAATATTATATTATAATACTTTTTCAATATTAGTTGATTAAACATAGGATAAAAATTTTAATTTATTCTTATATTTAATTAGGTATTGAGTACCATGCCCTCAAATTAGAACCCAACTCATACTTGACATATAAACCCCACCCCTCTCATAACGTAATTAGGTATGCTAACCCACACCATATAGGTTGAGTCAATCAAATACCCTGGGTGACTACCTCAGGTTTAATTGTTATCACTAGTTGCACAAACAAGAGAACTGAATCTACTTGTTCAAGAGACACTAGCAATGAGGACAGCATTATAGTGGATTGTGTTGATATACAATCAACGAATGGGGGCACGAGCTGCCTTGTGCAAACAATTTGCCTTGGGTCTTCTGCCGCCAGTCCATGTGTGAGCATTAGAACAAATGACAAAGGTGAAGGTGTGTCACAGGGGATACAAATGCAACACTCCTACTCCTACCACCACAAGACATGAACAAGGCATTGAAGTAACACATAGGCACCACAAGATCAAGGGCACAAGGCTAAAGGAAGAGAGAGATGACATTGTTTACCGCTTGAGATGGGGAGAGACATTGACAAAGCAGATGATTGAGTTGATTCAAAGGAGAAGAGTGGCATGCAAATTGAAGCAATTGATGTGTAGGGAGCTAATGTAAAGCCTTAGGGCTTAGTGATGTGCTACAACATACAATCAAGCCAAATTCCCAATGTGTGCACAAGTTCTGACTTCATTAGTGATGACATCAAGCCAAAGAACAGTTGGACTATTAGAATACCAAAATAGTAGTCGAGGAAATCTAACTTTTGGCACATTGAGGTATTGACAGATGGATCCAACACATCAGCATGCCACAAGGATTGCACCAATCAAGTAAGCATGGGAGCATTCCTCGCCCACTCTCTATGCTAAAATGAGCAAATAGTTGATCCCACTATTACAGTCAGATAATTAAGAGGGAGGCTTTAGCAAGGAGCAAGTGAGATCTTTGTCTCTAAATGAAGCAAAGGAAAAAAAGGAAAGTTCCATGCCTGAATTGTTCATAAAGGACCACTTATTTGTAAGGTAGATGAGCAAAAGCATAGTGTTAGAGGATGCAGATCAACTAGCAAGGACTAGCATCAATTGCAGTGGTAAATATAGTACTAGTTTGTACTAGGCCAGAGCAAAGTAAGGCATCATAACCATGTTGACAACTATCGAGGGAGCAAAATTGTGCAAGCCACTAGGTAGGGTTGTGATGGATTCTTGGGGGGGTGTGGAAGTTGCCATGTTAGATGGATGACGGGCATGTGTGAACCAACCTGAGTTTAATGTGGTCCATGGGTGATGATAATGGCTAAGGGGACTAAGAGCTTAAGGAGGCAACAAACTCAAAATAAGGGAACATAAGCATCTAACAAATTGAATTAGTTGACTGGTAAGCAAGATAAATACTATTATCAATATTTCATTATCAAAAGGTTTTAATATTATAATCAGCCTAAGCCTTTATATATGTTTTACATTGCATAACAACTGCTCAGTAGTTTAGATCTAATCAAACCTTACCATACAATTACTAGGGACTACAATAATCAATAATTATATTAATTAATTAGTTATCATATATATTATTAAAGAATTAAAGAATCGATCCTATCATAATATGTAAATTATAGATTAACGAAAAAGGAAAAAGAACGTAGAAAAGGGGAAATGTTTTCTCACCACAAAAAGGCTGCAGTCTGTTTTAAGAGAGAAAAATTCTAGAGATGTCTCCCCGCCGCTCTCAAAAGGCCTTATGTTTTCGTTCTTCTTAGTGTACTTCACCGCGTTGTCTCTCTTCATATGGTAAATTTGAGTTAGCACAGCATTCAACACATCGCTCGTCTTTGTGCCATGAAGTATAAGAGTTTTCTTGCTGTTCTCAACCTACATACAGCAGCATATAGTGAATCAAAAAAGAACTCCATCTATCTAATCCGAAAGCATAAATGAATCGACAGAACAAGATTACCAATTTAGGGGCGTGTTTCTCGACCTCTCGCTTCGCCCGTTGCGTCTTAGGGGTCTTTATCTTCAGCATTATGAACTGAAATAATAAGGATGATGCATTTACTTCAGAATTCTCGAAATAAAATACAGGAGCTATCTAGTAACACTTGCAAGCTTAAATCAAGAAAACCAAAGATTCCTTTGACAGATTCCGCCATCTCATCGCAGCAAAAGGTGAATTGAAAAGAAAAAGAGTTGCATCGCCACCGCATAATCTGATAGATAGATGAGCAAGCAACGAGATGGAGAGGATCTAAACTCTAACCAGGTAGACGAGCGACGCTGCTGATGTCGGCCGGATGGAGGAGGACGTGACGTCGGCGAGCCAACGAAGGGGCAACGATTTGAGAAGACAGAGAATTCTAGCGTGGTAGGGTTTCCATAGGGTTCAAGCTGGAAAGAAAAACACCATCCCGGCCCGACCCGCTCGGTTTGGCGGGGAAAACTTGAGTTCACCTAAGTGTCGGGTCGGGTCATATTAGGGAAAAATCTGGCTTTAATAAATTGGTTTCGGGTAAAGTATGAGTACGGCTTTAAATCCGGACCTGCCTAACTATTAATATTACTAATATATCGTTATTTAAAAGAGAACGAGAAAGAAAAAAAAATAATAACAGCCAATAGGGCTGTGCAAAAAACTCAGAAAATCACAAACCAACGGTTAACTAACCGAACCGACCTGACATTTTGGTTAACCAAATCGTCGATTAATTAAACGGTCGGTTTTTAAAGATATAGAGCGGTTTACAATTCGGTAATGGTTCAGAAAATTTCTGAACTCAGGTTACCCGACTGAATCGTTACTCCCACATACTAGTTACCAAGTCAGTACTAAGTTCCTCAGTTCCCCCGTTTGCCAGTCCTAGCAACCACAGCCTTGCCTTCCCATGGTTCCCCCATTTGCCAGCCCTTGGCCCTCACCCCTTGGCATTTCACGTCTCACGAGTCATGAGTCGTCCACTCGCCCTTGAGGCCTCAACTTCACCCTCGCTAGTTGCCCCTTCGCCCTCACCCCATTGCCTTCGGCCCTTTGCCATCACTCTCACCCTTCACAAATCACAATACCTTTGCCCTCACCCCTTCGTCGCCCCCGTTTGTCACCCTTCGCCTGTTAGGCTGTCACCCTCACCCCTTCGACTTCGCCCTCGCTAGTTGCCCTTTGCCCTCACCCTCGCACCTTCATTGGCACTTTGCCCTCTCCCCTTCACCCTTGGCCTCCCACCATTGTCCTAGCAAGGCAGCGAGCCTTGAGAGAAGCGTTTCCCTTCCTCACAAGTCACTATCATCTCAGTGAGGCAGCGACTGTCTGAGTTTGGGTTTCTCTCCCACCAACAAGAGTCATTCTTCTCCACCACAAATCGTGCCCGTGTGCCCAATAAAGGTAAATTTTCTTGATATTTTATCTTGATTCAAGAAATTTATTTTGGTCTTCTAAATAAAAAACTAATATATATATATATATATATATATATATATATATATATCCTATAAGTTCAACTTCAAGTGCCATTTCCCCTAGTGTGCGATCAAGTGGGAATGAAGAACAACGTCCTCCTACTTCTAATATTTCCAAGGTCACTAAACACAAGTCTACTAAAAAGGCATCATGGATATGGGAACATTTTACGAAAGTTGATTATGAGAATAAGAGTGAATCAAAAACTAAATGCAACTATTGTGCTTCTCTAATTAGTTATATTACAGCAAATAGTACTTGACTAAGCTCAACTTTGTAAACTCTTGATATTTTTTGATGATTGTGGACAATATATTGTCACCTTAGTAACTAGGAAGCTACTAAGTTGTAACTTAACTTGTATTTGGGACTTGATTAGTGTTTTGTTGTGTTGCTTCTTTTAACTTGGCAATTGCATTTGGATTGTTGTGTTATGGTTTTGTTTTGCTTTGATAAATGGTAATTGGTATTTGCCTATTTGGACTGTATTTTGTGTAATTATGTCAATACTTGGTATTTGTTTTGTTTGGTTATAACTTGGGTTTTGGATTGTTGTGTTATGGTTTTGTTTTGTTTTGGTAAATGGTAATTGGTATTTGCCTATTTGGTGGATTGTATTTTGTTTAATTATGTTGATACTTGATATTTATTTATTTTGTTTATAACTTGGGTCTTGGATTGTTGTGTTATGGTTTTGTTTTGTTTTGTTAAATTGTGATATTCATGGTTTATCTTTAATATGATTATGAAGATTACTAAGTAGTTATAGAGAAATACCCATATTAAGAACTCGAGGGGAATAATGTAAAAAGAAAAGGGCTAAAGTGTAAGTTCAACCATGTAAGATGTATAATGAAAAATATAGAATAAAATGTATATTGATAATACCTCATGAGTTTGTGAAGAAAAACAACAACAACAAAAAAGAGAGGAAGAAAATAATTACTTAAGTGAAAGGAATGAAGTAAAAACACATCATGTTTGACTTTTCAAGCCACCTCAAGCTTGCATGAGAATAAGATTAACCAAGTGTAGACACCTCATTCTTAGAGGTGACTAATGAGCTAAAATGAAGGAAAATAAGGGGAAAAAAATAGAGTTTTTACCAGCAAATAAGGTGATGAAGTGAAGAAGAATTACAGAAAACTCAAAGTTGCTTAAGACAAGTTTCTACCCTATGCCCTAAATTCATGGTTTTAAAAATATAACAAGGAGAATTTATTTTCTTAAACTTCTCAATTCCCATATTCTCTAAATTGCTTTGATTACTTGTTCCAACATCAATAGACTTTTCGCCTCTAGACATTTGTTATTGCATTAAACTTATCATAGTATCCAAAGCTTTCAAAACACCACTCATTTGTCTTTAAGAATCCTCTGGAGATTGAAAAGACCTCATCATATTATATCCCTAAGTCATCCAAAATAAACACCAATTAATCATCAAATACATCATTAATCAAGATCTAAACATCAAAATTCCTCAAATCATGCTCTGATACCACCTATTGTCACACCCCTAGAATAATCATGAAATTCAATAATTATTTCCTATTTAATATAATTCAATTTTTTAGGATTCAAAACATATCAAATTAAGAGACTCAAAATTTTGAGTAACGTCAATACCCTATTTATATCCTTCTAGGGTTGCAACAACAATACTAATCAAATGCAACAACCATCAAACTATTATCCAACATATTCATATTGAATATTCTACTTCAATACATACAACTACTAACTCAGAAGAAGACATCAAAGATCAAACTTCATTTATACAATAAATAAGAGTTAACATTATGTTATCATTGTACAAAATTGTTCTAACTTTTCCTACACACCCAAAATAACATATACAAGAGCATCATCTTGATGTATCCACAAGTGCACAGATACGTTGAAGTAATAAAAAGATATCGAACCCACAGAGTCCTACGTGTTAAGTACCAAATAGTCAAATTTTTACTAGCTAACCGATCGGTGTACGATGGGTATAGAAGAACGAAATAGCAAAAACTGTTATAGAAGATCGGAGAGAGAAAACTCGGACTAAGGTTTCATCACTTTTTAATTCTCATGACTAGATGTAATAAAGTTTTTATTAGTTATTCAAATCATGATAAAGAAAAGTTTACTTAAAAAAAAAAATTGTCTCCTCTCGGATATCCAATTTACACAGAATAGTCTACTTATCAAGTGTTAAATAAAAGTAAAAGGTTATCAAGTAAAAGTAAACCAGACAAAGAAAATTAAAAATCACTCTTGTGGTTTAACTCTCATAGTCTACTTATCAAGTAAAATGAAATACTCTCGTATCTTAATTTTACAAGTTTTACTTAAGAGGTTCTAATAATCAAAATCACCTCTCGGTCCATATTATCATGTCTGAAACAATAGAATCAATACTCACATGTAAAATAAGCATCATAAATTAGGGTTCTAGGACTTAGCTACTCTCGTAGTCTAGGTTTCTAGATCTAATCTAAAGGTTCCAGGTTTGTAAATCACCTCTCGGTCTATATTACAAACCCTAAAACATACAAATAATAATTTCAAAGTAAATAAATCACATAGGCAAAATTATCATTCAAAGAATAACTAATAGAGTAAAAATGATCCAGTCATTACAGAATTAAAAAGAAACTACTCCCTAAGTCCCAAAGAAAAGATTACGCTACCAAAGTCATAGGAACACGATAAATATTCATAAAAATATTTAAAAATTAGAAAAAGAGAAAACAAGGGTTTACTGTAATCACAGGGGTGTGACAAAAAAATCACAGCCCTGTGATTTTGGAAATTTTTGGCTGTAACAGTGTTGCTACAGTAACCGGCTACTACAGTAACCTCGTGCTACAGTGTTTCGTGATTTTCCCTTTGGCCGAAATTTGTTTTTCTGATTTCTCCCTTGTTTGAACTTCTTTCGATCTAAAACTTTTGGTGTGTCTTCTCCTCCCTTGGGCAAAGCTTCTTTGAAAATTTTGCCGCCAAAGGTGGCCTCTACACCTCTCAACGAGAGGCCGAGCCCTAACAGCACCTCCCTCAATTCTTGATGAAATTGGATGATCCTTGTCTTGAAATCTTCTCCTCAATTTATAGAAGGGCTCGGTTCTTTGAGATTTTGAAATGGTGCCCTGGATCTTTCTAATTTTGCTTCGAAAAATTCGGGAACAGAGGGCGGCGGCGGAAGACTCGGGCAAATAGAATTATGGCTGTAATAATTATTTACAGTAGAGCCGTAATTTGTTCTGCGTATTTTTCTGGAATAATTACGGCCGTGATAATAATTGCGGCACTGTCGTAATTTCTTCTATGTATTCTGGATTAAGAATTATGGCCTTGGAAATAATTACGGCCTTACCATAATTTCTTCTGTGTATTATGGATCAAATTACGGCCGTGATAATAATTACAGTAGTGCTGTAATTTTGCCTTAAACTCCGATTTGCTTGAAAATTGACGGGCAGCTTCGTCTCGACGTCAGGAACTCATTCGTGCACTCAGATACTTCAAAATCCATTATATTTTAATCGTTTTCCCCTGAAATATGACAAAAATGAGAATAGGTGTAAATTCCGAAATAATTGACTAAATAAATTGAAAAACAAGCAAAAGAGCATAAATATAACTCAAAAATAATATACAATTAATATAAAATTTACTATGAATTTTTGAGTCATCACAAGCCTATAAGCATTTAATCCTTTAGCACTTCTTTCATTGCCCCAAGGAAAAGCAACTAAAAGCTAACCAATATAATATACAAAATAAAAAGAGTGAGCTATGAAAACTCAATAAGATCTACTACCTTGCCCATGGCGCAAAATATATTTGTGTTACTACTTTAGAAAATAGATTTTATGGTAAGCATTATAATTAAATTTGACAAAAGTGATTTCTCAAATCTTACTATAAGAACATCAAAAGCATGAATAACAAAGAGCATATGAATAGCCTAGAAATATCTACTTAATCATAGGAACAAATGATAATATCATAAACTCATAGTATCAAAACAAAACATCATAGAACCAAGATATGATATCCTATCATGAGTCTCAAAAGTATCATATGAGAACTAGTGATAATATTATTAACTCATGAATATCATAGTCACATAGAAAAAGTAGTGAGAATAAAGCAAAATAAAGTCCTTCACGTTTGGAAGCAAGACTAACCCACATCTTGGAAAGCCCACAAAACAAAAACCGGCAAAGGGTTCGCCATGGCCCAACCAAATGTGAATGGAGGGACTCTAGAAGTGGCTCCCATGGACTCAAGAGGTGGCCCCCATTATTTCTAATGTGGCATTATGCACCATGTAGCACTTAGCTCCTCATCCATCACCTGATTCCCACAAATGGGATCAAATCATTTTCCCACTAAAGTTGTAAGGGCCAAAAGAAAAATGTGTCATAACATAATCAAAGTTATCAACTTAGTGATATTGTTGGATTCCAAACAATTGCCCTCACAACATGATCATAGATAAAGTATCAAAGGTTCATAGGAATATTTGGTCCAATACCAATTACAATGACAAATTGACAATGCCAATGAATCAATTCTAGGAAAGGAAATTGATCAATTCACCAAAATCATGAACATGGAATATTGCATAAGGTTAATTACAAATTCTATCATAAGAGTTCTAGGCCTAAGAGTAGAACATGTCAAATTGGATCAACCCAATTCATTCAAATGAATCATAAGAAAATACTATATATAATCATACAAAATAGGAGTCATTAAACCATATTTGAGTCTCCTTGCCAATAAAATTAGTTTGATGCCATTTGACGAAGTACACAAAAAGATATAAGGGTTAAAGTAACAAAGGGTCAAACTATTTCTAGAAATTCTAGGGCATTAAACTAGAAAATGCAGTCGGTTTAAGGTTATAATGCATCTTAAAGATATTCAATATATGATTTGTTGGAAAGATATTTGAATCTACTTTCGTGCAAAACAAGAATTACTCAAAATGGAGTTTTAAATCGAAAGTTATAAGCAAAAAGACACAAGTAGGCCAGTCTAGTATTACAGAAAATATGTATTGAATTTTGTTACATAATTGATACCCTAGCTCTAATTAAGTATAGGCAATTTGGATGGGTTGGAAAGATTTTCAAGTCTTCTTTTGCACAAAATAATTCTTAATTATAAATCATTTGTGTGTATAAAGTTATATAATAAAAATCCTAACAAGGTCAGATTTGCATAATCACATCACCTTAACTGTGCTCTTACAATTCTCCACATTCATTTAATAAAAACTTCAAAATTAATTTTGATTTCAACAAATCAATATATGAACTAGGTCTTTAGGTTTTGAACATTATTTTTGTATCAAAATATTATATTTAGGTTAACTAGTGCTCCAATTTTTATATCAAATCAGCATATGAACTAGGTCTTTCAAGATGCCTGGAAGGCATACCATTAAAAATAAAAGGCTGATCTTCTGGCATTTTCTCTAATATCCGAAGCTACTAATGTCGTCCGCAAGTGCACAATAATGTCGAAGTTATAAAAATATCGATCCCACAGAGACTAATGACCAAATACTAACTTTACTTAGGATTGTTACCCAGTCAGATCTGAAAAGGGTGGGATTTTATATAAACTAAGGTGTATGAATAGCAAAACACGATACAGAAGTAATCAAATTTATGAAAATTTAGGATTTTGGGTTCACCACTCTATGTTTGATGACTTTTCTAATTAAGAGCATCTTAAGAAGGATTTACTATGTTGAAGGGGATTTATCCGCATGTACGGATTGCCCCCTCTCAACAATACAATCTGGTGTCTATTCAAATTAATCCCTTACTCTCTGTGGTTATTAACTTGAGATAGACCCAATGGGTTCTTGATAAATCTATAAAATCCCTCAAGTCTATTCGAACTACTCTCGTGATCGAATTAACTTGTCCAAAAATTATAGATCCGACGTCATAATTCACCTCTCAGTACTTCTTGTGACATCTAAGACATGCAAATCATGGCCAATAATTAACATGTAATTAACACAACAATAGTTGAATCTAACACAAGCAAATTACTTTATAAGAAGATAGTAAACAATCAAGTCATGAGAACAAAGAGGGTTACACCCTCAAACCTGAATAAAAGAGTTTATGCTGACATAGTAAAGATGACAACGCAGTAATAATCCACGATTTTGATTACAAAATTGGCAAACTAAAAATAGAAACAACAAGGAGGATGAAATCTAGGACTCCCTCATGAAGATTGAAGCCAACCAGTTGCAGACGAAGAGTTTTTGGAGAGAAAATCGCTGTCTACCACCTAGTCGCCATAAGTTTCACCTCTTCACCAAATACGCCTTGAATTCTGACCATAAAGTTCTAATAATCTATCCAAAGTTTCCTTATATAGTTCTTCATCCTTAGAATAGGTTTCCCCAAAATTTCGGTGCGAAAAGGGATCAATTTGAGTGAGAAACCGAGTAAAAATCGGGTTTGGCGGATAAAATCATGGCCGTGATTATAATCACGGCACCACCCGTGATTCCTTCTGTGTATTTTGGACTAAAGTTGCGGCCATGAAAATAATCACGGCACGCCCGTAAAACTCTATGTGGAAAATTTTCATGAGATCACGGTCGTGAAAATAATCACGGCATGGCCGTGATTCTTTCTGTGAACTTTCAGAATTTTGCACCAAATAAAACTATGGCCGTGATTATAATCACGTTCTCTTCAAATCACGGCCGTGATTCTTCATACAAACTCCGTTTTACCTGAAAATTGACGGGCAGCTTCGTCTCGATGTCAGGAACTCATTCTTGCACTCAGATGCTTCAAAATATATCAAAACTTGGTCATTTTCCCTGAAATATCACAAAAGCAAGGAAATGTGAAGATTCCAGACAAATAAAAAAGATTTAAGTCAAAATAAGTGAAAATATGATAAAAATAGGAGAGATTATGCATATAAATCATAGTAAAAATACTATATAAATACGAGACATGAAATCTTCCTAAACTTAAACTTTTGCTTACCCTCAAGCAAACACATAGACCAAAGAATAATACCGAGTATAAAAAGAGAGCTTACTTATGCAAAATAAATTTCTAGAACAACATCATTCATAAAAATTTCCCAACTCATGATACACAAAATTTCAAATAGAAACATTGCTCTTAGAATTTAATCTTTAGGATTCTCAATCTTAATCAAATAAAATTTTGCAATTCGTATAATAAATAGAATCTCAATCTCATGAATTCGCCTTTATCTCAGTTTAAACCTTCAATGCTTTTGTTTATAGGAATGGGATCTCTAAAATCTTTTTCTCTCTCTTTTTTTTAAATTTTTTTATATATTAATTTTTTTTATTTTGCTGTTGACATTCTCTAAATCGAATACCACTTTTTTTTTCTGGTGACGTACTCAAAGTACATTGACCACTTAGCCAATGTATTAGAACTCATATCTTGTTGGCTAACAGAATTAAGATTTAAAGCCAAAGATAACAGAGTTAATGCCAATTGGCTCTTCTTGGCATGTACCCACATAGATATATACTTTTTATTCGGACTTCAACTCATTTCTTCGGTACCACTACCAATTTTTCACAGTGCCAAGTAGAAGAGTCATATATTTGGCTTTTGGATTCTCTCTTCTCAACAAATAGCATGATGGTTTAAACATTCACTTAGGCTAATCAATCAATGAAAATTCAACAAATCATACTAATATACTAATTTTACTTGGAAAAAGAATGCTTCCCCCTTAGATCTCATTCATCAAGCAACATATCTGGTAAAATCTTATGCATCAATTGATGAAAAATTTAAATGACATGATATGTATTGAATAAATAAACTTTACACAAGAAGAATTTCTCCATCCTCATGCATTAATTTATTTATGAACAACAAAATGCACATCATTCATCATCAAAGAGAAGTATCACACATCATCATAGAAATTCATTCATCCATGAAAAATCACTCATTCAAAAAAAAACACATCCATAGAAAAATAAACACACATCCAAGAGTATTATAATCATACAATCCTCATTGCATTGCACCCACACATGGTGCCAAATAACATCACAAATAAACAAAGCATTCACTTAGCATCCAAATATCATAATATCCAGATACAACCAAATCGAACAAGATCCAAAACACATAGAAACACAAAATATTAAATCGAGGAGCACCAGATGCAAAAGGCATGACTGTGTCACCTTTTCCGACAAAAGGAAACGCATCATCTATAATGTATAAGAACAAACAAAGAGTAGATAGGAAAAAGGGATACTCACAAAGCATTAATCATCTGCATCGGTATTGGCCTCCTCATCCTCCTCCTCATCAGGGGCAGTATCTCCCATGGGCTCATCCAGATCTCCTTCCTCTTCAAAATAGAAATTCCTTTACATCATGAACATCATAGCGCAACATCTTCGATAATATCAAGTGCTTTTTCCAAGAGATGTCCCTGTCGATATATTTCTGCAGATAGTGCTTAGAATCCTTGATTTTGAGCAGTGGACCAATACCTTGAATGTTGTGCTGCACTGCGAGAAGAAGAACCAGCTTCAGGGGAGGTGATTCATCATCCATCCCATAAAAATTAAAACCGGCCCCTCCAAAAGAAGGTGGAGGCGGTACTAAATCAAGTGAGTCAGGGGCAAGTCTAGTAGCTTGTTGTGTCCGCAAGTGCATGGATATGTCGAAGTAATAAAAAAATATCGAACCCACAGAGACCTACGTGTTAAGTACCAAATAGTCGAGTTCTTACTAGCTAAGCAGACAATGTACGATGGGTATAAAGCAAAAACGAAATAGCGAAATAACTAAATTTGTCGTCAGAAATCGGAGAGAGAAAATTGGGACTAAGGTTTCATCACTTCTTAATTCTCATGACTAGACATAATAAAGATTTTATTAGTTATTCAAATCATGATAAAGAAAAGTTTACTTTAAAAAAAAGAAATTGTCTCCTCTTGGATGTCCAATTTACACAGAACAGCCTTCACTCTCGTGACTTGCTACTTAGTGTTAAATAAAAGTAAACCAGACAAAAAAAATTAAAATCACCTCTCGGTCCATATTTAACTCTCAAAGTCTACTTCTCAAGTAAAATTAAATACTCTCATATCTTAATTTCACAGGTTTTGCCTAAGGAGTTCTAACAATCAAAATCACCTCTCGGTCCTTATTATCATATATGAAACAATAAAATTAAAACTCACATGTGAAATAAGCATCATAAATTAGGGTTCTAGGACTTAGCTATTCTCATAGTCTAGATTTTTAGATCTAATCTAAGGGTTCCAGGTTTGTAAATCACCTCTTGGTCTATATTACAAACCCTAAAACATGCAAATAATAATTTCAAAGAAAATAAATCATAAAGGCAAAATTATCATTAAAAGAATAACCAATAGAGTAAAAATTATCCAGTCATTACAGAATTAAAAAGGGATTACTCCCTAAGTCCCAAAGAAAAGAATTACACTATCAAAGTCATAGGAACACAATAAATATTCATAAAAATATTCATAATTCAGAAAAAAGAGAAAACAGGGTTTACTGTAATCACAGAGGTGTGAAAAAAAGTCACAGCCCCGTGATTTTGGAAATTTTCGGGCTACTACAGTATTGCTACAGTAACGCTACAGTAACAGATCGCTACAGTAAATTACAATTTTGGCTTCTGCCCAAATTTTGTTTCACTGATTTCTCCCTTGATCGAACTCCTTTCGATCTGAAATTTCTGGTGTGACTTCTCCTCTCTTGGGCGAAACTCTCCTAAAAATTTCGCCGCCAAAGATCGCCTCTCAGTGAGAGGCCGAGCCCTAGCAATGTGTCTCTCGATTTCTCCCTCGATTTGTGATGAAATTGGATGATTCTTGTCATTAAATCCTCTCCTCTACTTATAGAACAACTTTGCAATTTTAGATTTTCCGATTAGGGCTCTGATTTGTCTAATTTCGCTTCAAAAATTCCAGGAATGCGGTGAAAGACTTGTTCAAATTTATAATTATGGCCGTAATTATTTTTAGGGCATTACCGTAATTTTCTTTATGCAAAATTTTCATGAAATTATGGCCGTAATTTTTATCAGGGAAGTGCCATGGAATTTCCTGTGTATTCTGGATCAAGAATTACGGCCCTTGAAAATAATTACGGCATTGTCCTAATTTCTTCTGTGTATTCTGGATCAAGAATTACGGTCTCTGAAAATAATTACGGCAGGGGTGTAGTTTTTAAACTATCTCCGATTTGTATGAAATTTGGCGGGTGACTTTGTCTCGACGTCTAGAATCCATTTGTGCACTCAGATCTTTCAAAATCCATCAAAATTAAGCCCCCTTTACCTGAAAATGATCAAAAACGAGAAGAGGTGTAGATTCTAAAATAATTGACTAAATAAATTGAAAAATAAGCAAAAGAGCATTAATATGACTCAAAAATACTATATAATTAAAATAAAATTTACTATCAATTTTCGAGTCATCATAGTTGCATTAGGAGGAATTTTTCAATTTGCTTGATCTTGGACTGTTGTTCTTTCTTTGTTCGCCAATGGAAGAGTTGGAGAGTTTGGTCCTAAAATCAAACAATATATTTCTCCTTCCCTCCCTATCATCCTCATAGCAGTGCAAGACTCAATATCCAATCTTGGATTTCCTTTTGCCACATTCAAAGAGAGTGTAATAGGAGTAATGAAATCCCCTATCACAATAGCGCATAGGAGTAATGAAATCCCCTATCACAATAGCGCCTCTCTATGCACGTGTGACCTTATCAAATTGCTTCACTAAGAAATAAGCAACATCCAATGGATACCCATGCAATATGCTCCATAAAAAACTCTTATTCCGGTGTGATTTGATTCTAGAAGGCATTCTCAATATAACCCCACGATAGGTATGCGACTCCTCCTCCAGGTATCTATAATGCGACTCTAATGTCTTGGAACGTGAGGCTCCTCTCAATATTTTCAAGGCGAAAAGTAAGGCGACCTTCCGCCTCTTGATCGTGGTATGGGTGTAGCTCAATTTCTAGACTGCTCATAAACTCCAAAACCAGAGGAATGTAGGTCAGTGAGTGACTCTCGAAGAATCTTTTTGCTAAAATCTGCTCAAACATCCATGTCACATCCTCATAAAGACCGAGGAGTTCTAATGTGCGTCTATCATCGTATTTGGTGTTAATGATGTGTCTTGTAAGGAGATTGTTGTATCTTGCTTCTTGTGCATCATTTCTGGAAATAATGCCATATAGATTTTGAGAAGGTGGTGGTGCTAGAGCAAAGGCTAAAGCTTTTCCTTTTCTCTTGGTAACCACTTGCTTTCTCCTTGGTGTTATTTCAATCAAATTGATGTATTCAAATGAAGAAAGAAGACTGGAAAAAGGATGCACTACCAACGCTGAAAAAGGGCTGAAAATATCTTAATTGTGATGCTTCAATCTGGTACTTCTAGGTGAAATCAATGCACGAAACTCCTTGGGATTGATCTTCTATTCTGAACGAAGCTATGGAAGGCAAGTGGTGGCTCCAGCGAAGCACGAATGGTGAGAAACAAGCTCTGATGGAAAATGGTATAAAAACACTATTTGAGTCAAAATGACGCTCCGAGATACTGGGATCTTGGTCGGAGACAATGGATAAACTTTGATAACCTTAAAAGGGCCTGACCATCTTGTCCTAAGTTTTCCAAGAAAAAGCTTCAATCTATAATTGAATAGTAAAACGAGGTTACCTTCTCTAAAATCTTTTCTAACAATTTGGCGGTCATGCCATTTCTTGGTTCTCTCTTTGTAAATCCTTGCGCTCTCATACGCATTCATCCTGATCTCTTCAAGTTCATCAATCTGTAATTTTTTTTCTCCCCAGTGGTTTTAAAATCATAATTGAAAGTCTTTATCGCCCAATAAGCTTTATGTTCCAATTCAACTGGGAGATGACATGATTTTTTATATAAGGGTTAATAAGGTGACATACCAATTGGAGTCTTAAATGCAGTCTGGTATGCCCATAATGTATCGTCAAGCTTCATAGACCAATCTTTCCTTGATCTAGAAGTAGTCTTTTCAAGAATTTTCTTCAATCCTCTATTAGAAACTTCTACTTGGCCACTTGTTTGCGAGTGATAAGGAGTAGATACTTTATGTCTCACCTCATATTTGTTCAACAATGCAGAGAATTTATGTTCTATAAAGTGGGATCTACCATCACTTATTACAATTCTTGGAACCCCAAACCTCAAAAATATTACCTTTTTGAATAGCCTGATGAGCACACGAGAATCATTGGTCGGAGCCGCTACAACTTTAACACACTTTAATACATAATCAACTGCCACAAGAATATACTTTAATTCACACGAGGTTGGGAAGGGACCCATATAATCAATTCCCAGACACATCAAAAATCTCTATCTCCAAAATATTACTTAGTGGTATCTCATCTCGTCTCGATATATTTTCTATCTGCTGGTATTCTTCTCAAGACAGAATAAAGTTCCAAGCATCCTTAAAAAAGTCGGCCAGAAAAACCTGATTGAAGCACTTTGAAAGTAATCTTAGATAAACTGGCATGTCCTCCATAAGCAGAATTATTACAATGAAATAGCACATCTCTAATCTCTTCCTCTGGCAGACATCTCCTGTATATTCCATCCACACATCTTTTAAACAGTAAAGGATCCTCCCAGAAATAATGATTTACTTCTGATAGAAATCTCTTCCGTCCCTGATAATTTAAATCAGCGGGTAAAATATCAGTTACCAAAAAGTTCACAAAGTTAGCATACCATGGAGCATCAATCTTTGCAATAGCAAAGAGACGCTCGTTAGGAAAGGCATCATCAATTTCATGCTCGCCCACTTTCTACACTCTATCTTCTTGAGCAAGGCGCGACAGATGATCAGAAACAAAGTTCTCCGCTCCCTTCTTATCCTTGATCTCTAAATCAAATTCTTGCAATAGAAGGATCCATTTGATCAACCTTGGCTTCAAATCCTTCTTACTCATAAGATATCTGATGGCTGCATGATCTGTGAAAACAATTACTTTAGAGTCAATTAAATAAGATCTAAATTTATTAAATGCAAAAATAATTACTAAAAACTCCTTATTTGTTGTTACATAGTTAATCTGCGCATCATCTAGTGTCCGACTCGCATAATATATAGCGTGTAACCTCTTCTCCTTTTGTTGCCCACGAACAGCCCCTATGGCATGGTCACTGGCACCACACATCAATTCAAAAGGAAGTGACTAGTCAAGCGGTTGAATAATTAGTGCTGTGGTTAGAGCCTTTTTGAGTTTCAGAAAAGCAGTCATACTATCTTGATCAAAAACAAAAGAAACATCTTTTCCAAGTAACAAAGTAAATGGCATAGCAATTTTCAAAAAGCCCTTAACAAAGCATCTGTAAAAGCCAGTGTGACCAAGAAAACTCTTTATTCCTTTTACATAAGATGGTGGTGGCAATTTCTCAATCACCTTCACCTTTGCCCTATCTATCTCAATACCACGACTAGAAATCAAATGTCTTAAAACAATACCTTCATTAACCATAAAGTGATACTTTTTCCAATTCAAAACCAAATTAAACTCTTCACAACATTGTAAGACACATGATAAATTAGATAGACAAATATCAAAATCAGAACAATATACGAAAAAATCGTCCATAAACACATCCATAATATCCTTAATAAGATCAGAAAAAATAGCCATCATGCAACGCTGAAAAGTAGCAAGTGCATTGTAAAATTCAAACGGCATGCGCCGATAAGCAAAAGTCTCATATTGGCATGTGAACGTCGTCTTCTCCTGATCTTCAGGATGAATGAGAATTTGAAAGAAATTAGAATATCCATCAAGATAGCAAAAATAAGAATTATAAGCTAAACGTTCTAACATCTGATCAATAAAAGGAAGAGGAAAATGATCTTTTCGGGTGGTGGCATTTAACTTTTGATAGTCAATGCACATTCGCCACCCAGTTACCGTTCTTGTAGGGATAAGGGTGTTCTCATTTTCCATCACAGTGATCCCCCCTTTCTTCGACACAACATGTACTGGGCTCACCCACTGACTATCAGAAATAGGATAGATGACTCTAGTATCCAAGAGTTTAAGAATCTCCTTCTTCACTACCTCCTTCATGTTTGGATTAAGCCTCCTTTGATACTCGATTGATGGCTTGATCCCTTCTTATAGAAATATTTTGTGCATACAAACAGAAAGATGAATCTCTTTTATATGATCAATAGTATAGCCAATCACTTTCTTGTATTGCCGAAGTTTAGTTAAAAGCCTAGTAGTCTGAGATACATCAATATTTGCATTGATAATTACAGGAAAAGTAGAGTTCTCTCCAAGAAATTCATACCTAAGGTTACTTGGGAGAGTTTTAAATTCATACCTTTTTCCTTCATCAGATTTACCTTCTTCCATATTCAAGTGTTCTTCTTTCATCTTTTTGGGCTCAAGTGGTGATGCAAAATTTAACAGTACAAAATATGAACTTAGTGATGACACCAAAATATATATATATATATATATATTGTATCATTCTATGTATCTTTTCATGCAAAATTGAGGATCTTTTTGCTTATTTTTATGCTGAATTCATCAAATATTGCAAAGTCTACTTCTATTTTAGTTTTTCATGGTTTTCAGGTAAAAAGGCACTATTTCATGGCGTTTTCAAGCAAAATCATACACATAAAAGAGTTACCATCATCAAGAGTAGGTCACCCAAGAAATTTTATGCAAAACGGAGCAACTCAGCAAAATACGGCAGTGCCGTAATCCATTTTACGGTACCGTAATTTCAGATAGTACTGTAAAATCAGAACACTGCCGTAATTTGGAGGATTTTCCGAACAGAAAGTTTTTGTGAGTTTACGGCACTGCCGTAAAGAATTACACTGCCATATTTTGCAGCGCTTTCAGAACAGAAACCTTTGCTGATTTTACGGCACGGCCGTAAACGATTCTACGGGTCCGTATTTCCCAGGCGATCCAGACCAGAGAACTCGTCCGATTTTATGGCACCATCGAGAAATATTTTACAGGCCGTAATCTTGAGTTTCGGTGCACAGAATGAAAATACGGCACTGCCGTAAAATATTACACGGCCGTATTTTTCAGTTAAAATCGTGAGTTTTCCGCAGCTGAATCTTGCGCGGGCCATAACTTTTGATCCAGAGCTCCAAATTTAGATCCGAAAGTTGCTACGGACTTGTCTTTAAGAGGCGAAGACACATGCACCAAAAGGGGGAATTTTTATTCATAATCGAGGGAGAAATTGCTAGAGAGGCGGCTAGGGTTTGGCCTCACGCCGAGAGGCATAGAGGGTACCTCAGGCCGTGATTTTCACGCAGAAGCTTTGTTTGGAGGAGAAGACAACATCCCAGAAGTTTCAGAGGAAAAGGAGTTCAATCGGAGGAGGAATCGACGAAAGAAGCTCTCGGGCACTGTTCACATCGAGTTTCCTTGCAAAATACGGCTGTAATTTGTATTACAGCCGTGGTGTATTTTTCTAAAACCTCCTTTCTAGTTGATTTTTGATCTTATAAAATTATGGATTATTGTATTTTCTTCTCCATGCAAGCTTAGACATATTTTGGGACATGGGGTGTAATCCCTTTGATTTTTAATGATTAGATACTTTTTATTTCGTCAAGATAATTTTGCCATTTTAATTTTACCCATGTGATTATTGTTCTAAGTTTCTCCTTAGTTTACTTTTTGTCATCATGAATAGAGTTCTTGCATTAAGGACCGAAAGGTGACATGCTTGAGAACTGGAACCCTAAAATTGATTAATAGGAACTCACCGTAAGAAATTAGGTTAAGTTCTTATTTCTTTATTTTAGATGACTAATTCCCTTGATGATGATTATGAACCTAGGATTAATTTAGTGTGTCAAACATGGAGATCTTGCACAAAAGTGAGGATCGGAACGTTGGAGAACCATAGGTATAACTTGTGTTGAGTCTCGGATGCACGAAAGTGATCCTTGAGATTCCGCTCAAGACAATCAACTTAGAATTCGGATACACGAAAGTGATCTTTGAATTCCCTGATTGATAATTTACTTATCTTTAGCTTGGGATAAATCCTGCGCGAAAGCGAGGATTGGTCCCTGCATGATTGTCTGCACGAAAGTGAGATAATCTCTTTATGAAGTAAATTAAGTCTTTATCATAACAAGATTTGATTGACAAACCTTTTATTTATATCTAATCATTGAAATCAAGGTGGATGAAACCCTAGTCCCAGTTTATCTCTCTGATTATCTTTCGTGTTCTCTCTATATCGTTCACTTGCATCATATTCGGTTTACTTAGCTAGCAAGAATACGATTATTTGGTACTTAACAATAAGGTCTCTGTGGGATCGATATTTTTCTTTATTACTTCGAGTATCCGTGCACTTGCGGACACTACAAGTTTAGGGACAACAAGTTTTTGGAGCCGTATCAGGGGGTGACAGTTCCCTGTACGCCAAACAAGTTTTGGCTGCGACTCCTTAAATTAGTCTACCTACTTGTATTTAAAAGTGTGTCCTTTCGGATCATCATGCACTATTCAAGATAAGATAAATCAATTTTTAGATTCTTGTAGGAAACCTGAAGATGATCCATCATACACTCTTCAAGATTATATCTTTCACCATGTAAACACTTTGAATATGAATACTATTAAGAATTCTTCTATTAGTTGTGGTATTAGTTCTTTTTATGATAATTGCTCTAGTCATATTTCTAAACCATATGTTAAGGATACTAAAGAATCTATATCTGCTAATTCTGAAATGCTTGAAACCCATCATATAGCACAAAAGACTGTTTATTTGAGTTTGTGTGTGAAACTGAGAAAATTGATTTAGAAAAATCTCACTGTGATTATGATTGTTTTGAGATTGAGCCTTATGTGAATATTAATGAATCTCATCCTAATTTTGATAATTGTAAAATTGATTCTTCTGATGATTTATTTGAAGAAAAGGTTGGGGAAATTGAAATTGAAAAAACCTCTTTTAATGATAATTCTGATTTAGATGAAAACTTAGTTATGGTTAAATCTGATGAAGGTTTAAAAATTATAGACATTGATGAACCCCACTGTGATTTTGGTGATATTTTTAAAATTAATGATAAATCTCTTGTGGTTAACTCTGATTCTATTGAAAACATTGATAAATCTCATTATGATTTTTCATATGATTTTGATTTAGACTCTTCTGATGATGAATTATTTGTGGGGAGGCATGAGGAAATTGATTTTGAAGAGTTTCATCTTGACTTTAATGATGATTTTGAAATTGCTAAATTGTTTGATGAAGTGCATGAAGAACCTGTAGATGATTTGAAAATTACAAAAATTGATGAATCTCACTCTGATATTTTACCCATATCTACTATTGAATCTTGTGACTTATTTGAAAAATTATGTTTTATTGAGGATTCTAATGAGAGACATAAAGACTATTATTATGATGATCCAATGCTTGATTATTTTGATCAAAGTCCTATTTCTATTGCAATTGAAAATATAAATTTGAAGAAAGGACTCAAGATTTTACATACTGAAAAATTTAGGAAGATTATTGAATATCCTTTGAGTAAAGTTAAAAATTTTAATTTCTGCATGTTTAAGAAAGCCACTTTGATTTTGATGAAATTCTGGATATTTGGTTTAGTGGCTAAACTTTTAGGACAAAGGAAATGCAGAAAATTATTTGCTCTTTACTTTGGTACTAATTCACCTGCTTCACCATGATGTTTGATTTTCGGTCAAGCTATGGACCTAAAATTAGCGCTTCTTGGGAGGCAACCCAAGCATTATCACTTAGCTTAGTTTCTTTTATTTTAGTTTATTTTTTAGAATTAATTTTTCTTTTCATTTTGCAGGGAAAATAAATTTTTGTGCAAAATACGGCATTGCCATAATCTGCTTTAAGGTACCATATTTTTTGGGTATTTCTGACCTGAGACTTTTGTCAAAATTACGGCACTGTCATAAAGCATTTCATGGTACCGTATTTTAAAGCTGCTTTCTGCTTATTGAGTAGGTGTTTTCTCGCTGTGATTTTAAGAAACTGGGTCGCAAAAATTTTTGATCTTTGAAACAGCATGGAAGTACTCATCTTTGTCTATCATTTTGATATTTTTGCTAAATTTTAAAGTCTATGGATCATTTTAAAACACATAGCAACTTTTCGATTCTGATTAATTTCTGCAGCAGTTTTTTCTGACTGTTCTGACTAGCACTTTTGCTGCCACTTTTTAAGATGTTTCGGTGACTTGAAACCCAAATTTTTCACTTGGAATTGAAAGAACATGTGTCGTTCTACCTTGTGGATTAATTATTTTCATGAAAATATTTTCTGATCATTTTAGGACACATGACAACTTTTTGAATCTGATTAACTTTTGTGTAGTTTGTGCAGTTTTTAATCTGAGTAGTCTTCTTTCTATTGATACCCTAAATTCCTGACAGATTTTGATCCTTTAGTTTTCATATGTCTGAAAAGAACATATCTTATTCTACAACTTGGTTCTGTCCATTTTTTATTTGGATCATTAAATTTTATTCTAGGGCATAGCTACTTTTCATAAAAAAAATCAAAAACTGCACAGTTTGCTTTCTACCAGTTATTGCTTATTTTGCATTCAGATTCATAAATCTTCAAGAGCAACTGTCTTCCACCTCTAGTCACCACTGCATCTGCCTCTGACATCACTATATCCAGCCGTCGACACTGGATTATACCATCTGCAGATTCTTACTTCTTTTGCTGCCTCTTATTCCATTTATTTTATTTATGCAGTAGAATATTCATTAGTGACTGATTTTCTATTCTTGCAGAGCTATCTCTCACACCCACCGGCCAACGATCTCACCTCCAGGACTGTGATCTCTAGCAGGCCACTAGAGATTACTCACTCTACTATCGGCATCATCATCATTGACAGCAGCTTTTCAGCTAGCCTCTGTTCACCCTCTGCTTCTTGCCTGCTCGACTCTTTCCACCGGCATCCTCTTCAGACCTCCGGTGACATCTCTGATTCTCCTTTCAGAAAATTATTTTTATCATTATTATTTTTAGAGACTATTTTCAGACTGAGCCTTATGTATCTTCAATTGTGCAGAAAATTTTCAAAAGGCACATTTTTGGACCCAGCTGCATTGGCCTGACAATGATTGAGCATGATCTATATAGTTTTGTGAGTATCACTTGCACTCTCTTATTAATGACTATTTCTTATAGTGCATCTTTGGCTTTATCATATTTATACTACTTATTGGTTTTCTCTTGAAAAATGATTTTATGGATATATGAAACTCATTGTTTTAATGATGATATTATTCAAATTTGTTGTTAAAATTGATGAAAGCATATGATCCACTTTCTACTATATGATGACAAGATTTATTGATAAAATTTCTATTGATAAAATATCTTCCTGGATGATGTGAGTATTTATACTTGTGATTAGAGAAAAACCCTATCATGTTAGATTTATTTCTTCAATGCATATCTATTTTTGAAATTTGACATTGGTTGATGCATGAAATTTTGGATAGATGTGTTATTTGAAGAATAAGATCTAAAGGTGAAACTACTCCTTTAAATACAATGAGCATATGAGTATGATTTGTGAATTGATATCAATTGATCAACTTAGTAGATGTTTAGTCTATTTTGCTATTTGTTGGGAAAGAAGAATCCAAGATCCATAAAATAGTGAGAGACTCCCCTACTTGGCACTATGTAAAATTGATAGTGGTACCTAAGACATAGGTTGAAGTCTATGCATGAAAAATAATGATAAATAAAAAGAATAAAACTCCTCTACTTGGCACTATGAAAAATTGATAGTGGTACCGAAGATAAGAGTTGAAGTCAAAAATAAAAAGTGTGCATCTAAGTGGGTACATGCCATCCATGCAAAAACAACAAAATACATGAAAAAAAATTATATGTGGAAAAAGATCTTGGAAACCTAATTCCTGTAAACAAAAGCATGATAGATTTGAATTGAAAACTGGGTAAAATCATGAGATTGAAAATTCTATTTATTATACAAGTTGCAAAGTTTTATTTGATTGAGTTGTGGATCTAGAGGATTGAATTCTAAGAATGATATGTTTACTTGAAGTTTTGTGAAACAATTGATGGAATTTTTCATTGATGATTGTATTTTAGAAATTTATTGAGCATGAAAATGTTATTCTTTTAATCAAGTTTTGATTTTTGCTTGAGGACAAGCAAAGTTTGAGCCTTATGTATTTTGATGACACCAAAATATATAATATATTTTGTATCATTCTATGTATCTTTTCATGCTAAATTGAGGATCTTTTTGCTTATTTTTATGCTGAATTCATCAAATATTGCAAAGTCTACTTCTATTTTGGTTTTTCATGGTTTTCAGGTAAAAAGACATTATTTCAAGGTATTTTCAAGCAAAATCAAACACATAAAAGAGTTACCATCATCAAGAGGAGGTCACCCAAGAAATTTCACGTAAAACGGAGCAACTCAGCAAAATACGGCAGTGCTGTAATCCATTTTACGGTACCGTAATTTCAGACAGTATCATAAAATCAGAACACTGCCGTAATTTGGAGGATTTTCCGAACATAAAGTTTTTGTGAGTTTACAGCATTGCCATAAAGAATTACACTGCCGTATTTTGTAGCACTTTCAGAACAGAAATCTTTGCTGATTTTACGGCATGGCCGTAAACGATTCTACGGTACCGTATTTCCCAGGCGATCCAGACTAGAGAACTCATCCGATTTTATGGCACCATCGAGAAATATTTTACGGGCCGTAATTTTGACTTTCGGTGCACAGAATGAAAATACGGAACTGTTGTAAAATATTACACGGCCGTAATTTCCAGTCAAAATCGCGAGTTTTTCGCAGCCGAATCTTGCGCGGGCCATAACTTTTGATCCAGAGCTCCAAATTTAGATCCGAAAGTTGATGCGGACTCGTCTTTAACACGAACTGAAAGGGGGAATGTTTATTTAGAATCGAGGGAGAAATCGCCAGAGAGGCTGCTAAGGTTTGGCCTCGCGCCGAGAGGCGTAGAGGGCACCTCAGGCTGTGATTTTCATGCATAAGCTTCGCTTGGAGGAGAAGATAACATCCCAGAAGTTTCAGAGGAAAAGGAGTTCAATCGGAGGAGGAATCGACGAAAGAAGCTCTCGGGCACTGTTCACAGTGAGTTTCCTTGCAAAATACGACAGTAATTTGTATTACAGCCGTGGTGTATTTTTCTAAAACCTCCTTTCTAGTTTATTTTTGATCTTCTAAAATTATGGATTATTGTATTTTCTTCTCCATGCAAGCTTAGACATATTTTGGGACATGAGGTGTAATCCCTTTCATTTTTAATGATTAGATACTTTTTATTTCGTCAAGATAATTTTGCCATGATAATTTTACCTATGTGATTATTATTCTAAGTTTCTCGTTAGTTTACTTTTTGTCATCATGAATAGAGTTCTTGCATTAAGTACCGAAATGTGACATGCTTGAGAACTGGAACCCTAAAATTGATTAATAGGAACTCACCGTAAGAAATTAGGTTAAGTTCTTATTTCTTTATTTTAGATGACTAATTGCCTTGATGATGATTATGAACCTAGGATTAATTTAGTGTGTCAAACGTGGAGATCTTGCACGAAAGTGAAGATCAGAATATTGAAGAACCATAGGTATAACTTGTGTTGAGTCTCGGATGCACGAAAGTGATCCTTGAGATTCCGCTCGAGACAATTAACTTAGAATTCGGATACATGAAAGTGATCTTTGAATTCCCTGATTGATAATTTACTTATCTTTAGCTTGGGATAAATCTTGCGCGAAAGCGAGGATTGGTCCCTGCATGATTGTCTGCACGAAAGTGAGATAATCTCTTTATGAAGTAAATTAAGTCTTTATCATAACAAGATTTGATTGACAAACCTTTTATTTATATCTAATCATTGAAATCAAGGTGGATGAAACCCTAGTCCCAGTTTATCTCTCTGATTATCTTTCGTGTTCTCTCTATATCGTTCACTTGCATCATATTCGGTTTACTTAGCTAGCAAGAATACGATTATTTGGTACTTAACAATAAGGTCTCTGTGGGATCGATACTTTTCTTTATTACTTCGAGTATCCGTGCACTTGCGGACACTACAAGTTTAGGGACAACAAGTTTTTGGAGCCGTATCAGGGGGTGACAGTTCCCTGCATGCGAAACAAGTTTGGCTGCGACTCCTTAAATTAGTCTACCTACTTGTATTTAAAAGTGTGTCCTTTCAGATCACAACACTTACCTCCTCCTCTTCATCACTGTCATCATCTTTGACAAAACACACTTCTAGTGGATCTTTTTTCATCCTGAAATTAATGATCATCGGTGGAATGTCCTCCAAGACTTCAATATTACAGTATGATCCTGCAAAAGAAGGCTTCTTCAAATTCTCTGTCAAATCAAAATCTGCATATTCCTCACCTATCTTAAAAGTTAACTTTCCATTTTTAACATCAATCATGGCTCCAACTGTCGCCAGAAAAGGACGACCTAAAATTGTGGGAAGTCTAGAATCCTCCTCCATCTCAAGGGCAACAAAATCAGCAGGTCGGCCAACTGCAAAGAAACATAAGTGGTTGAGATCTCCAATGTCTAGCTTCTTGCAGACAGCGTATGACATCAAGCTGACACTGGCTCCTAAATCACACAAAGCACTGTCAATAGACATATTATCAATCAAACAAGGAATAGAAATACTCGCTGGATCCTTAAGCTTCGGTGGCAATTTATTCTGGATTATTGCACTGCACTCTTCAATGAGTGCGACCGTTCCATGCCCTTCCAACTTCCTCTTGTTGGACAAAATCTCTTTCAAGAACTTGGCATATGACGACATCTGTGACAAAGCATCAATGAAAGATATATTAATATAAAGCTTTTTAAGTACCTCTAAAAATTTTCTACATTACTTGTCAAGTTTAGCCTTTGCCAATCTTTGAGGGAAAGGTATTGGCGGTTTGTTGGAAGGTGGTGGTATATAAACTAGCTCCGGCTCCGTATCTTGCAAAGTTGTTTCCCCATCTTTTCCCTCTGCTTCTGTGAATTCAGAATTCTGCACCTCTTTGTCTTGTGTTGCATCTGGTGCTCGTGACTCTTCCAATTGTTTCCCATTGTGTGTTGTAAAGGCATTGCAGTGCTCACGTGGGTTCATTTCTGGCTTTCTTGATAGTCTACCTATAGGCCTTGAAGAGCTAGCCTATTAAGCTATCTGAGTTTCCAACATCTTTTGACGAGTCTTCATAGATTCCATCTCAGAACTTAGATTCTTGATAGACTCATTAACATGTCTACTCTCTTGCCTGAAATCATCGAATTGATGTATGAAATTGCCATTTTGCTTAGTCTGCGTGGCAATAAAGGTCTCCATCATAATTTTTATGTTAGACTTTTGGGGTGCTTGAGGCTAGTTGTACTGTCTTTGTTGAAAACTAAGGGGCTGTTGATTGTTGTTCTGAGGTGCTTGGTTCTGATTACACTTCCAAGAAAGATTAGGGTGGTTCCTCCAACTAGGGTTGTAAGTGCTTGAGTATGGGTCATTCTGAGGTCTTCCATTGTAATTCCCAATTGCATTTGTTTATTCAGAGTCACACTCATCCTGTGTAGAAACTCCCAACTGACAATCTTGCGTATAATGTCCTGCATTGCCACAAATCTCACACGAAATAGCATTAACAATGACAGAATTAAAATTCAAAGAATTAATTTTGCTGGTTAAAGAGTCAACTTTAGCGGCAAATGAAGTAATAGCATCTAAATCATACCTACCTGACACCTTGGCAGATGGCCCTCTCTCACTTACCCATTGACAATGATTCAAGGCCATCTCCTCAAATAGATTAATTGCATCATCCACACTCTTGTTCATGATCACTCCTCCAATAGCAGCATCAACTGTCATACGAGTATTATAATTCAATGCATTATAAAATGTGTGAATGATTACCCATTTGTCAAGGCCGTGGTGTAGACACATTTTCTAAAGCTCTTTAAATCGGTCCCACGCCTCGTACAATGATTCTCCTTCTTTCTAAACAAAGCTCATGATTTGGTTCCTTAACTATGCAGTCTTACTTGGTGGAAAATATTTTGCTAGAAAGGCATTGGAGAGCTCCTCCCAAGTTGTTATGGAACCTGACGGATGGGAGTGAAGCCATGCACGAGCCCTATCCCTGAGAGAAAAAGGAAACAGTCTGAGTCTCAAAGCATCATTAGAAACACCATTCATTTTCAAAGTATCGTAGTATTCAAGAAATATGGAAAAGTGCATATTTAGGTTCCTTAGACGGCAAGCCTCCAAACTGGTTCTGCTAAACCATGGAAAGTTAAGATGACTTTATTTCAAAGTTGTTCACCTCAATGTTGGGGTGAGCAATACTGAAGCGAACCCCTTGTAGATTTAGGTTTGCATAATCCTTCAAAGTTCTATGATCACCCATCTTGGATTTTAAAATTTCCTTTGCTAACTGTTTTCTGTGCATGTAAAAGTTCGTTTTGGTTCCGGATCTTCCTCAAATAGCTTTCTGGAACACCTGGGCATAAACAATTAACTGGTTAATCTGAAGATGAAAATCAGACAATGATTTCAAAAACACAAATAAATAGAATTACATATCAAAAGAATAAGAAAACAAAAGTCTAGTCTATCAATCCTTAGATCGAGTCAATATAGATGAAATTGGTCCTCGGCAACGGTGCAAAAAACTTGATGTAGTCCGCAAGTGCAAGGAAACGTCGAAGTAATAAAAATATCGATCCCACAGGGACCAATGACCAAGTACTAACTTTACTTAGGATTGTTAGCTAGACAGATCTAAAAAGGGTGGGATTTTATCTAAACTAAGGTGTATGAATAGCAAAACATGATACGGAAGTAATCAAATTTATGGAAATTCAGAATTTTGGGTTTATCACTCTATGTTTCATGACTTTTCCAATTAAGAACATCTTAAGAAGGATTTACTGTGTTGAAGAGGATTTATTTGCATGTACAGATTGCCCCTTCTCAACAGTACAATCCGGTGTTTATCCAAATTAATCCCCTACTCATGTGGTTATTAACTTGAGATAGACCCAATGGGTTCTTGATAAATCTATAAAATCTCTCAAGTCTATTCGACTACTCTCGTGATCGAATTAACTTGTCCAAAAATTGTAGATCCGACGTCATAATTCACCTCTTAGTACTTTTGGTGATGTCTAAGACATGCAAATCATGGCCAGTAATTAACATGTAATTAACACAACAATAATTGAATCTAACACAAGTAAATTACTTTATAAAAAGATAGTAAACAATCAAGTCATGAGAACAAAGAGGGTTACACCCTCAATCCTGAATAAAAGAGTTTATGCTGACATAGTAAAGATGACAACGCAGTAAGAATCCATTTTTTTTTATAACAAAATTGGTAAAATAAAAATAGAAATGACAAGAAGGATGAAATCTAGGACTCCCTCACGAAGATCGAAGCCAGCCGATTGCAGACGAAGAGTTTATGGAGAGAAAATCGCTCTCCGCCGCCCAGTCGCCCTAGGTTTTTCCTCTTCACTGAATACACCTTGAATTCTTGCCAAAAAGTCCTAATAATCTGTCCAAAGTTCCCTTATATAGTTCTCCATCCTTAGAATAGGTTTCTCCTAAATTTCGGTGCGAAAAGGAATCAAATCAAGCGAGAAACCATGGTCGTGATTATAATCATGGTCGTGATTATAATCACGGCACCACCTTTCTGTGTATTTTGGACTAAAGTTGCGGCCGTGAAAATAATCACGGCACGCCCATGAAACTTTCTGTAAAAAATTTTCATGAGATCACGGCCGTGAAAATAATCACGGCAGGGCCGTGATTCTTTTTGTGAACTTTCAGAATTTTGCACCAAATAAAACTACAGCCGTGATTATAATCACGTTCTCTTCAAATCATGGCCGTGATTATAATCACGGTAGGGCCGTGATTCTTCATACAAACTCCGTTTTGCCTGAAAATTGACGGATAGCTTCGTCTCGATGTCAGAAACTCATTCGTGCACTCGGATGCTTCAAAATCTAACAAAACTTTGGTCATTTTTTCTGAAATATAACAAAAGCAAGGAAATGTGAAGATTCCGAACAAACAAATAGATTTAAATCAAAATAAGTGAAAATATGATAAAAACAGAAGAGATTATACATATAAATCATAATAAAAATACTATATAAATACAAGACATCAACTACCCATTAGGGTAGACCCTTTAACAATCTCATTCCCTCTGTTTGGAGCCACCCTTCACGTCTTCACAGTTCCTTTTTGGGGTATGACCAAACATTTATCGAATCCCAAGGGTAAAAGTACCTCTATCCTTAAGAATTTCCAGAGCATTCTCCTATGCCTTCTGTCTCCCTGACTTGTTCCATTGCAGTGAGCCATATAGCGAGCACAAAACCTACTCCCCTCAAGTGCTTTTCATTTTGTCTACCTATTTGCTTAAAATGGATTGTTGTTTGTTTGGAGTGTGCTTCAAATCCGGTTATTAGAAAATCTTAGGAAATTTAAAATTTAAATCGAGGGGAAGAAATGCCCAACTAGATTTTCAAAGCCAACCGAGGAATCAACTTAGGAACTACCTGATGTGATAGAGTATACACCAAATAGATGACTTGATTTAGTGAAATCTAGATAGGTCTATGGGCTAGGCGTATATTTGAATATATTAATATTTAAATAATAATTTAATTAATTAATTTATTCATGACTTGACTCATAAGACTCATTTCTATATCACTATAATATAGGGACTAGAGAGTGCATATGGCATGCTTGCCTTGATTGCAACTCTAGCCACTTAAGAGTGTTCTCCTCTCAACCCTAGCCGCTATCTTTTTGCTCTTGGCCTCAAAAGGAGGCGGTCCTCTTGGAAAAAATTTTCTGAGCAACCCCTATTGCTCAAACATCGTGGAGCAACCCCCCATAATAAATTCCACGATGTTTAAAAAATTCTAAAAAAATTCCACGATGTAGTCCACGATGAGAGCTATCCATGGACACCAAGATCGTGAAATTTGGATGTATCCACGATGAGATATCGTGGATACAAACATCGTAGATTTTTGGCCCATTTACTGTAGCAAAAAATCCATGATGTTTGTATCCACGATATCTCATCGTGGATACATCCAAATTCCACGATCTTAGTGTCCATGGATAGCTCTTATCGTGGATTACATCGTAAAATTTTTTCAGAATTTTTAAATATCATGAAATTTATTATGAGAGGGTTGCTCAACAACCTGCTTGCTCAGAAAAATTTTTCGTCCTCTTGCCGGCTTGCTTCTTTCTTCACGCATCTTTCTTGAAGATTGGTGCAAATTTAAAGAAGGCGGCTTCACACAACTCTCTCATAATGCATGTTTAATTGTATTTGCCTAAACACGGAAATTTTTATGTCTGAAAATAAGTTCTTACACTTGGGAGTCGAAACTTCTGAGATCTAGGAAGGCCTTAGCCGTTTCGTCACTTATTTTCACGGTTTATAATATTGTGATTGATTCGTATGAATTTGGGCATATGATTCTAGCCAACTGATTACAGAGAAAAAAAAAAAAAAAGGTTTTCTCACTTATTATTGTTTTCTTATCAACTCTCTCGCTCAATTGCGCCTTCAAATATTATTAATTGTTTTGATGGGTATTCTGTCAAGAGGAATTTTGTATAATTTCATAAAATTATCATCTCACGAATCACGATGCAGTTTTCTTTATTTCTATTTTTTTTTTGCAATTTTTCATTCAAATGTTTTTTACTTTCACATTTAATCCTTTTTTATCAGTATCAAAAAAAATGTATAATAAATATAAAATGATAAAAATAATATAATTTTATGTATATTCAAGAGATTTTTAATTTGTAATTATGATATTACTTTATTATTCAAATTTTTAGATTTATTGGCTTGTTCCTCAGTATTTATAAAAATTATAACTTCGGATCTTGAATTTAAACATTGAATTGAACTACTTTTAAAAAAGGTCACTTGATTTAATATTATTGATCATTTCTTACTTTAAAAATATAATCTTATTCTCAATCATTAATTAGTTTGAAATAGACTATAGTATGAAATTCACAAATATATCAATTGGAGCATAACTGTGTATACTATAAAATGATAAAATTATAGGTAAGTAAAAAATTTGAACTTTCCAATAATATACAAATATATCAATTTAAATTATATAACAATGAAAGAAATCTTACGCAAGTATTATTTAATAATTTTTTTCATATATACCAACCATAAATTAATTACATGAACACGTGACACATGCATGATCCGTTACATATCGTATGATCTCCCACCATATTCTTGTAACTGACACGTTGGTGCACTTTTACTAATTACACCCACAAATCCCATTTATTTATAACTATAGAATTGTTTATTCAAAACAAACATAAATGGTGGCGCGTGGCGAGTGCTCCCTACTAGTGGCCATTTCCGCCTCCACTGCCGTAGCCCGAACCGTAGCCGCGCCCAGACCCATACCCTGCGCCTTCACCACTCCCTTCTCCGCCGCCACCGCCGCCGCCTCTACCGTAACCACTAGCGCCAGCACCACCACCCGAACCCTCACCGTATCCGGAGCCATAACCTTGCCCAGCACCAGAGCCGCCGTAGCCTACACCACCGCCTTCTCCACCTCCGCCGCCGCCACCGCCTCCTCTGCCATACCCTCCTGCACTCCCACCACCGGCACCCTCCCCGTAGCCAGACCCATAACCATGCCCAGAGCCGTAGCCAGCGCCGCCTACACCGCCCCCTTCTCCACCACCGCCGCCGCCGCCGCCTCCCCTGCCATACCCACCTCCTGCACTCCCGCCACCGGCACCTTCCCCGTACCCAGACCCATAACCATGCCCAGCACCGTAACCGGCACCGCCTTCGCCACCTCCTTCACCACCACCGCCGCCGCCGCCGCCGCCTCCTCTACCGTATCCTCCAGCACCCCTGCCCCCGACTCCCTCGCCATAGCCAGAACCAGAACCAGAGCCATATCCGGAACCCTCTCCACCCAAACCACCACCTCCTCCTCCTCCACCACTACCGCCTCCTCCGCCACCGCTGCCGCTGGTTCCGACAAGGGATCTAGCGGCTAGGGCGAGGTGGAGGCTAAGGAGCGTGGTGAAAGCAAGTGCCCAGAGCTTGGCACGAGTTGAGCTAGCCATTGTAGCTAAATTGCTGACTTGTGAGACAATGGAGTGATGGATGAAGAGAGGGGAGTGGAAGTGGAGGAGTATTTATAGGCGGCGGCCTGCATCGTTTGCATGCATGGCCAATAACTGTTGCGTTGAGATTGATTTGATGAGGTTGGCTAGTGGGGTTATGATCAAGTGGAGGTCCGAAATTAAAAGTTTGTGTGAAACGAAGACTCAGGAAAAAGTAAAGCTACTACATGGTACTTTGTAAAACTTTGACACTTGGTCCATGTTATATTCTTCTACTTCATTATTGCAGCACCTTTTGCTTCAATTTCAACTTTGAAAATTTTCATAATTTCTGGTGGACGTCCAAGGTTTTCGTTGGTGTCAATAGGGGAATCAATAATAAAACTAAGAGCATTAGAAATGGAACATTCTGGACGACGCCCCTTAGCTCACTGCTCATCACTTGGGAAATATTAGATGATTAGATTAAATTCATATTATATTATAAATTATTAATATGGAGGGGTTTTTTATTTGGACAAATTCATAAGAACCAACGTACACATAATATTTCATTTTGATTCAACATATTGAAGCATTGAATAGTTTAACAAGTGAGCAACATGGCTGGTGAAGTCAAGTGAGTGGGTTGTCGAGCTAGCTCGTAGCTCTAGCTGTCACCAACTCCTACCACATGTGCTCCTGTGCTCCGCCAAGTGGCCCAACCACTAAGTCGCAGCTGGCTAGGCATGCATGAAGGAAGGATGCACACAGACAGCATCCTCCACTAAGAAAAGAAAGGGAGGAAAGAAACGGCGGAAAGAACAACGAAAGGTGGCGGTGCAAATTGATAAGAAAGACGACGGCGAGTCGGTGGGAGCGGGTGGTGCGACAGGCGATGCGCGAGTGTGACGAGTGGCCAAACAAGCAATATGGATGGAATCGCACCAAAGAAGTCAATGTGAGATAGACCTCAATTATTAGCCATGAAAAGAAAATTAGCCGGTGACCCAAGTGTCAAAAGAGAGCATAATCCACTCCATTATCGTTTCATACTTACTTTTTCCATGTCTAGATCCTTCCTTCTTTCTTTATTTTTTTTAAATAATAAATTACGACCTATTTTTGTACTGTTAGCCATGCAAATGCCGCCTATAAATACCCTTCACCACCCTCCCTCCATCACACCACAATTCATTCCTCAGCTCACTAGCTACACCACCTGCAATGGCAGCTAGAACTCGCCTTAGGATTTGCGCTCTCGCCTTCCTCTCTCTGTTAAGCCTCCAACTCGCATTGGCGGCTCGGTCCCTCTACGGACCTGGCGGTGGAGGTGGTGGAGGCGGTGGCGGAGGAGGCAGCGGCGGCGGTAGTGGATTGGGTGGTGCTGGTTCTGGATATGGCTCCGGATACGGTGAGGGCTACGGTGGGGGGAGTGCCGGAGGCTATGGCACAGGCGGCGGCGGCGGAGGTGGCGGTGGAGAGGGAGGCGGTGAAGGCGGCAGAGGCTATGGCGGCGGGCATGGTTATGGGTCCGGATACGGGGAGGGTGCTGGTGGCGGGAGCGCAGGGGGATATGGCCGAGGTGGCGGCGGCGGCGGTGGCGGTGGAGAAGGTGGAGGCGAGGGCGGATATGGACAAGGATCCGGGCATGGTTACGGATCTGGATACGGGTCCGGCGAAGGAGGTGCGCAGGGTGGAGGTTATGGCAGAGGCGGAGGCGGCGGAGGCGGAGGTGGGATGGGGTCGGGCTTTGGCGGGTCTGGTCATGGTTCCGGGTACGGATCCGGCTATGGTTCCGGGTACGGAGGCGGCGGAGGAAATGGACACTACTAGAGCTAAGACGGTGGGGGAAAAGAAGATTTGGCATCATAATTAAATAATATGTTTGCGGATTATCACTAGTAAGTACTTAATTAGGGATGTAATTAAGTAATGAAATTGAAGATGTAAAAATAAGTGGAAGATTACTTCCACAATAATAATACTTTTTATAGATTATTATAAATTGTCTTAAACTTTAATTTATAGCTTTAGAAAATAATTCCTTCTCTTGAATGGTCACTATCCTATTTCACCATCATATTTTATCTATTTTTAAAATAAGTCTAGTTAAACCTTTTATGGTTGATGTATGTCCTAAATAATAATCAAAATTTTATTAATTATAAACCCCTGTGTTTTATGGTTGATGTATGCCCTAGATAATAATTGATAATTTTATTAATTATAATAATGTCCATTGGCAAATTATTCATCAATTTCGTGAGTTAGAATAACAATATAACTGAATTTATTAAAATGCTTAAGCCTAAGTTAATAATAGCAAGTTCATAAATTTTATATACTATATAATTTTTTTTTTCACCTCTAATACTCAACTAAACTAGGATATTATATGATACCATAAAAGACTAATAACTAGAGAGTAGTAATGTATAGCTAGATACAAATTAATATTTATGATTAATTCAATCAAGAGGTTTGGGTTCTTGATATGAGGAACCTCATGAGTTAAATATCTTCGATAGGATCATAATAGTTTCCAACTTCAATATTTTATCACCAAAAACAATATTCTTCTTAGCAGCCCCACACTATCACATATAAAATACATTCTATTGAATTTAAAGTTTAACCTATTTTTATTGTTTTAAAATTTTAAAAATTAAATATATAAAATACATTCTATTATTTTAAAATTTCAGTACTTTTATTTTTAAATATTTTGATAAAATTTTAAATTGTGAGCAAAGGCAAGCCAGCTACATAGAGGCACATATGCGTCGTATTAGCCACGAACAACACAGAGCATGTCAGGCCCAAAAGAATAATCATTTTGTACTCAAGAGGATCCGCTTATGAATTATGGGTGGGCCGGGCCTATTTGCCACCTCTAAAACGGACCCAAATTACAAATACTTACAAGGCAGATTAAAATTTAAAATCGTGAAGGGGAGCGATTTTCAATAAATCCGAGGGGGCCAGGTGAAATCAATTTCTCTTATTACACCATTTTCTTGAATCCGCCGGCCTCTCCGTCGCAGCAGTCCCCCACCTGGCGTGCGCTGCCGCCGCTCTCCGTCCGCGCAGATAGGAGTAGGTAGAACTTTTAACGAGCTTCTATTTCTGACTACCCGAGGAATTCTTTTCGTCCAAGTTGGATCTTGAATGTTCAAGTATCTCATATGCGACGAATGTTTTCTCCGTTATTTTACTCTGTCATCTTTTTTATGAATCGTAATCTTTTTTGGCTACATTGGATCCTGCGCTAGAAATCTTAGTTTGGTAAAGGTAGAATACTACAAAAATGGATCAAATTTTTGTCAAATTTGTTCTAGGTTTTACAGTTTGGTGGCTAATGAGCATTACGACAATTATTTCTTTGTATATCGAGGATTTCATATTGATTTTTGTAGCATGTTTGTCCAGAAACGAGGGGTTATGATGATAAATGACTGTCACTTGTCATCTTCATCCGTAGATTGGGTGGCGAGTAGGTAATGGTGTAGTTCTGATAGACTGGTAAGTAGGTAATGTTGTAGTTCAGATTATTATTATTATTATTTTTTTTTTTTCAGTTTCAGGTCATTTGTTTAGGCGCAGAGAGTAGGTTTACTATAGAAGTGGGTTAAGTTTTTTGTCCGTGTTCTAAAGAACATAAGAAATTTTGGCAGCCTATAATCATTACAAGGTTATATTAGTAACTATCTGGTAAGCATGGATTCGGAGTTTTCCCTGGGGACTTACTCCAAGTCGCAACCCACTCTGCCCACAATCCACACTGCACTCTGCAGTCCCTCAGTGTGCATTCGGTCGAGCAGGTGGCAGGGGAGACTTTTGCCGGAGTTGCCGATTATGCCTGACGAAATGCGGCACGGCCAGGTGGATGGCATTACTCGCTGTGGTATGCGGTATTCTGCTAGCTGCATTCTTTGTGAGCAGTGGGCTAGGTGAAGTGCATGCGGGGGCATGCCAAGTGCCGAAGTCCACACCATGCGATACAGTGGGCTAGGTGAAGTGAAGTCCGCACAATGCGATCCAGTGGGTGCACTCATTGTTTGGGATGACAAACTTTGAGTGAGTGGTTTTGCAGTTGATCCAAAGGTCTACCTTCGGGCGGGGGTCAGGCATGGTATGAGGCTCTTGCGACCTTATGTGCACGAGAATGTGAAGGCGAGGACAAGAGTGCATGAGATATCAATTGGCTGTATATTATCACAATTGCGAGTGAGCATGTAGGCCACCCTACAAAGATGTGCAAATGTGACACTCAACCTACGCACAAGAGAAAGGCCAGGAGGGTGTGCGCAAACTCTATCGATACAATGACGTGCAACATATGTTGGTGGATGTACGCGGGCTGGTGGGTTTTGGCAGCCCAATTGGATGGACCCAAATTAGACCCAAGGAGCTAAACAAGTATTGCCTGATCCCACACATGACACCTATTTGTTTGGAGCAAAGATTGTGGTGACTGATTCTTCCTGAATGTGGTTAGGGGGACTGTCAGGCTTGCTGGCTAACAACCTATGTAGTGGAGCATTGCTAGAGCAATTAGGCTAAGAGATTGAGCAAAGGGGTGATTGATAGTGGCACAAACAGGGGATAGCCCCACAAGGATAAGACCTCTAGTGGGGGCATCTTGGTCCGTAATCGATTCAAAATCGGCATTGAGTCCAGGAAGAAATAAGAAGCAGCGAGACCGAGGAATTAAATCTTAGTTTGTACCGCTCGGTACATACCAGTCTGAGAAGAATATAGAAGAGTACAATCTAGTACTATGCTATGTTGATCTGATACTGGTACCTTGCTATGTTGGTATTTCCTGTACGTACCGATTCGAGACCGGTACTGGTACATTGTATCGGATGGAGATTTAATACCTTGGGCAAGATGCAAGGGTTAGAAGAGAATAGGGCCGGTGGGCTTGGGTTCCCTAGGGACCTCATCCTTGCGGGTTGGTCTCTAAGTAGATGTGCTTGGAATGCATGAGAGGTGAGCTCGGTGAAAATCCCCGGCGGAAGAGTTGGTGGTCTGTGCTAGTTAAGCTGCATGGGTTTGGTGAGTTGGTCCTATGCGATGAACGTTGAGATTTGTAGCCTTGTAAGTTTGTCCTATTTGACAAGTGAGTGGGTGTGTGAGTTGTTGGTTCTTGTGTATTTGGGGCATACATCATTGCTAGCAATAAAATTTGAGTCGCTCGTAGACGATCTATTGCTTCCAACTTTAGAAATAGGCTGAGTACAAACCAAGAGGGTGGTTGTTCTACTGGTTATGGCCCGATTGCACAAAGGATTCCAAGGAAATTTGTAGACCCAAATTAGGGCCGGAACACTAGACACTTAAATGAATTCAAACTGTCATGATATGAATTCAAGTAGTGTAGGATATTATAGTTCATTTAATGCCTAAAGGCATTGTGTTTTTATGTATTTTCAAGGGTTTAATATTCCTCTTATTCCTGTTGGATTATATTCCTAAAAAGTTTATCACTCCCAAAATTGCTTAGCCAGTTTGTCATGCTTGTGCACCGCCATGAACTTTGTCCATGATTCAAGCTGGTTTCTTGATCGTGAGGGAGAGTATTTAGTATCAAATATATTAATTGTCCTCTTGTAATAAATTAAAATTTTGGAAATTTTGTCATCAAATCATTCTTAATATGATTTCCAAGCAACATGGTTCAAATCTTAACTCATCTATTATTTATTTATTATTTAATTTTTCAGCGAGCATTTATACTGCATTAATGTAAAGTAGCTGTTTGCTTTCAACTTGTCATAACTATCATGTTTGTTTACTATTCAAGTTGGTAGCTTGATGCTGAGCATATATAAGAAACTTAATCTTTTGGCATAAGTGATCATGTAATTAACCTTAACATCTAGTTACTGATTTGACTGATTCATGTTCAAGCTTTATCGTGTAGACATTGGGAACATATTAGAATCTTTCTACATGTTCTATGAGAAACTGAGACATCTGAGTTTAACATTGTAGATATTTTGCTATGGAGCCAATGTGATGAAGGAAATCTTTCTAAGACTACACAAGATTTTCTTTTTCTTTTTCTTTCTTCTGTTGTTTTGAACCTGCCATTAATATGGATCATAGTGTAGGTAGTTGATAGTCTCCTGGTTGTATTTCTAGGCTGAAATTCTTGACCAACCTGCACAAAGTGCATGAATACTCTTTCCACATTGTTTCTTTTACATATAATTAATTGTTAGAAACTTAATATCATCCACAAACTGATGTTTTTTTAGCAATCTCATTATTGCTATGTTAGTTTAATATCACCTACAAGTGATTTTTTCACTCATGTACTTGAGTTTCATTTTTCTGTTTCTTCTTCCACTCATTGAACATTCTACAGTCAGTTAAACCTTCAATTTGATGTATTCAATTCTATTTTGTTTACATTACAAAACTTTCCTCATTAGACGCATTTATAATGTAGAAAACTGCTGATGGGAGCATGGCATACATCGTGGTCATTTACAAAGAAGTTTATAACTGGAGCTGTGATTGGTCTAACAATTTCTGACCGATATGGGAGCATTAATTCCGTAAGAGGTAGTTCTATGTATCCCACATTTTCAGCCTGTGATAGTGGTTTTTCTGGACTTTTGAAAGGTATTTCATTGTAATGATACTTCTTCTATTTTTAGAGAACATGAGCAAAATTTGTCTAACTGTGCTGACTAATCCCAGCTGATTTTGTACTGGTTGAAAAGTTTTGCCTGGGAAGGTATAAATTCTCGCAAGGAGATGTTATTGTCTTCAAGTAAGTTTTGATAATAATAGGACCATTTGCAGCTGTTCAACTTTTAAGTACTTTACTTTCTTCAGAATCGCTTCAACTTTTCTTTTTAACATAGTTCTGCATGAGGGTCATGATGTAATATGTAGATTTAGAACTCACTAAATTTTGTTACTTTTTCCTTGGTTTTTTTGTAGGTCTCCAACTGATCACAGGAAGACTTTTGCTAAAAGATTGATTGCATTGCCTGGTGAATCGGTGCAAGTTCCAGAGTCTTCTGAAATAATAAAGATCCAAGAAGGGCATTGTTGGGTTGAAGGTGATAATGCCGCACACAGTTTTGATTCACGGTCTTTTGGCTCTGTAAGTTACCATCGAACATCGACAGTAACCTAATATTTCGATTTCAGAATTCTTATTATGTCAAGCATAGCTTTTCTAAACATGAGGATTTGTTTTTTATGGCCCATATATCATGAAGATGGAATGTGCTGAAAGACTGTTCAAATCTGAAGTTATCTGTTCTTCTCAAATAAGTAAAGAAAGCCTGCAAATAGTATTTAGATAACAAAGTGAATTGGACACAAGCTCTGAAAAATCAATGTTATTCTTTTTTTGTTATCCAGTTCACTGCTTTTGATTTCTTACTTATAGAAGGGAAATGTCGTTCCTGTTCTATATCAATTTATGGATACCCAACCACTTTGATGAAAATGTTTGATGCTATAACCTTATAGGTTTATTCAACGGGCATCATTTTATCTGAAAAGAGTCATGGGGTACAGTTGTCTATCTTTCTCCTGAGTCCTGATAGATCTCGTTAAACTTTGGATATTTAGTGCTGTATCCGCTAGTGACCTGTACACAAGATACAAACCTGCTATGCAAGGCAAGTGGTGATGGTGAATGGGTAAGCAGTGAGAGAGTATTGGAGGGCCTCCGACTGGCAAATGGCCTTTAGTATCTCCGACTATTGCTTGGAGTTTCTTTAAGATGCTTTTGTTTATTTTTATATTGGTAAGCGTGAGAGAGTATTGGAGGGCCTCCGACTGGCAAATGGCGTTTAGTATCTCTGACTATTGCTTGGAGTTTCTTTAAGTTGCGTTTGTTCAAATTGGACTACTGTTGGGTTTAAAACAGCTTTTTTTGATGCTGTAGTGAAGAAAAAGTTGTTGTTTTTATACTGTGGCTCAGACGCATAGTAGTAATCCAAACAGCACCCATAACGGGACCATAGCGTGGCTTGATGTCGTGCAAAAATTTGACTTGGAAATCCTGCTTTACAGAATAATATTAATCTATAAGCATTTTTTTTACTTAACCAGTATTACCTCCATGTTTCTGTACTGAGGTATACGCTGTGGTGGCAAATTCTAGGTTTCCAAAAAACTCTTACTTTGTCAATTACCCTTACTATAAGTGCATTAACCCAATAACAGAGCATATATACATTTTCATAACTGAAAGATGTTATTCAAAATGCTTCACAAATTAAACTTCATGGTCTTCACCCAAATGAATTAAGAATAAATTATAGAAACTCTAAAGTTATTTATTTTAGATGAAGATTATTAGCATTTACCGAATGAACTTTTGAAAACAAAAACTGATGATGACTTGTAACTTACCTTTTCGGCAGTTTTTAAGGTAACTTTCGTTGATCATTGCAATGTTCTCTTTCAAAAAGGTATATAGCTTGTATTTGCTTGTAAGAGATACCAGTATTTACTGGCTGATTGAACATTCTCAGCATGGATTAATTGGTCTCTGTTGTCCAAAATGTTATTTATTCCGGCATTAAACATAGTTTTCTCTTACATTTTTTTCTTGTGTTCTCTAATGCATAAGCTTGTTATAGCTGGCCATTCTAAGGATGTCTCTTATTTTACCTATGATGCAGATTCCTATGGGTTTGATTCAAGGGAGGGTGACTCATGTGATTTGGCCCCCCCAGAGAATAAGCAAAGTGGAGAGAAAGATGGCAACTGGTAGAGTTTCACCATATTGATTTATTTCATTCAGATATCCTATCCAATTTACATCAAATTTTCAAGCATTGGTAAAGCTGGTGGAATGCTAAAGCTGCTGTCTGCAATGAGCATTCATCAGCAGAACTTAAAAATAATGCCGTTTATGTACTATTTACTTTCCTAAAAAAAATGATTAAATCATTTCTTTTCACAACTATCGTATTGCGTTTTTATTATTTTTCTATCTTGAGGAGCTATTTTCCAGCAAGAGCGTTCACATACGTGGAATAGAAGGTATGATTATTTACTACTCTGTTTGGTTTAAGCATGAAATGAAAATCTGCATCGTTTTAGTGGAAGAGTCCTGCCTTGACTTAACTAATGAGATGACAATTTGCTCCACACAAGTTGGAGGTCCTAGTCTGCCTCGACCTCAATAATGACATTTTTTTTTTCATAATTCTAGTTTTATTTTTTTTATTTATCATTTTTCCTAATATTCTTTTGAAAGCCAGGCATGATTTTGTGGATTATATTCCCAAAATTTTGCATTTCATATTAGAGTTTGGATTTTTCTTCCTTTTTTGACTTGACTAAACTTGAAAACTTAACTGTATCATTGCTATAAAGTCTGATACCTAAAACACCACTTTGATTCACTCTATACTGTATGCTTTGTTGTTTTAGTTTTTTTGTTCTAAAAAAATGCTTTGCATCATCACTATCACGTGTTACATTTTGATCGTGTTTTCAAATGACACTGCTTAGATTGGCCATAATGGAGTCCTTGGCACTTGTAGACAAGCCAGATCATGCTACGGTAAGTGTTAATACTATTTTCCATTTTTCCAATGTTTTAAAAATTGGCCCAATTAGTTCAATAAACTAAAATAAAGATCTAATTGGATAAAGTTAGTTATAACTAGCCAAAATTGAATAAGACTAGCCTAGTTGAAATCAATTTTATATTTTCTATATTCTTTTATTGTAATTTTAAACAGTATTATTGAAACTTGAATGGATTAAGTGAGCCAATTGACCTGGGAATTGATTGGTTTAGATTTATGGTTATAAATAATTATTTATTTTGTCTTTTTCCTCACTCCCCCTCCCATCTTTTCATTGAAGTTCACAATGAAAATTAAGTTATTTATAATAGATTAAACTCGTCTGGAGGACATGAACAAAAAATAAGTTAACCTCGAACTCGAACTCGAACTTAACCGCAAGGTCCGAACGAACCACAGAAGGATCCGAAAAAGCCGGTTGGTTCCGTAGCGCAATGGCGTTCGTTATCCAATTGGATTTGGATTGGAGCGCAGCAGACGGAAGAAAGAAGCCCACAACGTCTGCCCAGTGGAGAGAAATTCATCGATCAATTCGATGGGAGGCGACCTCTACGCGTTGGACTTCGACGGCGTCCTCTGCGACAGCTGCGGCGAGAGCTCCGTCTCCGCCCTCAAGGTATCAAATTCCAGAGAACCTACTCACTTTCTCTAATCGTCATTGCCTCTAGTCGCTTTTCATTTAATTTGTCTCCGTGATGTAAAATTCAGGCTGCTAAGATTAGATGGCCATGGGTCTTTGACCAGGTGGACTCCGCCATAGAAACTTGGATCATCGACCAAATGCACACCGTGAGCTTCAAATGCCCCAACTCTTCTTCGCTTTCTGCCGCTATGCACTTTCTTTTTATCAGCGCGGATTTATCATGTTTTAGGAGAGCCTGAAGCAACTAGCCTTACTCGATGAATCAACGGGGACTATTATTTTGATTTAATTTGCAGCGGTGCTAAGTTGTTTTAGTTACTAGGGCAAACTTCATGTTATGATGAACGACAAAGGATGTTTTTTTTTTTTGGCATCAAAAACCTCCTTTTATTATGCCAGATGATTCAATAAACTTAATTATCCTTCCGTGTCATATTTATTTGATTTGTGCAGTTGCGACCCGTGGTTGAAACAGGCTACGAGAATTTATTGCTTGTTAGATTGCTAGTGGAGCTTCAAGTGCCATCAGTACGGAAATCGTCGGTAATACCTTTATTTACAGTATGTTGAAATACCACTCGAAATGCTTTATGCTGATTCTTTGTCTCGTTTGATGTGCAAGGTTGCAGATGGATTGACCATTGAGGCAATACTGGAGAACTGGTTGAAATTGAAGCCCGTTATTATGGAGGAGTGGGTTGAAGAAAAAGATGCTTTAATTAATCTTTTTGGAAGAGTAAGGGATGAATGGATAGAGAATGATCTTACTGGTTGGATTACTGCTAACAGGTATTGTATGCCCTTCATACATATTTTTTTCTGTTCTCTTCTATATGTTAAATTTGTTTTTTTTTTTCTGTGTATGCATTTTGTAGTTCGCACTTTGCAGGTAATACATTTTGGGTTCCTAACTCCTAAAATCTTTTAACTGTAACAATTTTATCAATGTAGTCAAAAGAGATGGTTGGCTCGGAGTATGTTCTTTGAGATTTCTAAATGATTTACGCTTTTAATCCTGCACCTGAACCCCTTTCTTGTATATCCTTGTCACCTTTTTCAGGTTATATAATATCTTGGATCTTATTTCTGATGGCAAAGAAATTGCTCGAGAAACCTGTTATTGTCAAGTACAACTTGTGTTTTCAGTTGTTAAGTATTACCAGCTGAAACTTCTACGTTAGAACCTAGAAATAATTTTCCTGTAAGGTTTTCACTTGTGTTGCCCTGCTATTCTGACACAGGGACATTGATATCTTTCTAAAACAATCTTACATCAGTCTGTCATGGATTCTACTTTATATTCCTACGACAAACAAATTAGAACTTTAAGGGCCTGCGATTCTCTCCAAAGAAACAGGCCCTAATAGGGAATCAGAAAGTACCATATATTTAATTGAACACTCATACATTAGTTTCTATACCAGAATTTGATGAGACCTTAGTCAGTTCATGTTGTAATTGATGATCTTTTATTAATTATCATACTAGCTTTGAACTACTTATGAACTCTGGTGCTACTTCTTGCTCAAGTATATTAATGATTTCTTCATTTAATGTTGTCTTAGTATAAAATCCAATTGGCCTTCGTTGATGATATTTTCATGAGTTCTTACAGCTTTATGTATATTAATCAAATATATAACTGAAAAGCAACAAATTTACCTAATTTTCATCAAGAATTTCAAAACATGTACACTGACAAGAAGGTGGTCATGCAGATTTTACCCAGGTGTAGCCGATGCTTTGAGATTTGCAAGCTCCCAACTGTATATTGTCACTACAAAACAGGTACCTTGATTTTCCTCTAAGAAGATATTTTCCATTCGTCCAACTTATGAAATTCCAAAAGCAAGATAACAGTTAGAAACTGGAGATAGAAACCTGATTTGATTCTTGGATTTGCAAGTGTTGCACAGAATCCATGTCTCATATGCATAGGACATTAACAATGTTGATGCTCCTCATAAAGCATAAGAAAAGATTGACAGAGCATAATTTTACCTCTAATCTGCATGTTCACCACAAATAAAAAAAATTCTTAGTTCGAATTTACTTTCTTCAAATAATAGTCGCTGCAATTTATTCCTTCTATCTTCTGGGTTAGGCAAGATTTGCTGATGCGTTGTTGCGAGAACTAGCTGGAGTTAGCATACCTGCAGACCGGATTTATGGTCTAGGGACTGGGTTTGTTCTTCAATCTGCTGTTGTACTCCTAAAACTTCACCATGAATAGACATTGAACTGGTCTACATTCGGATTCTTCAGGCCAAAAGTAAAAGTCCTACAGCAGCTACAAGAAATGTCGGAGCACAAGGGTCTGTCTCTTCAGTAAGTTTTGTTTCTATACAAGATGGCTAATTTATTAAATCATACATTTATCTATATAGTAATTCTGGAGCATTAGTGATAAACAGAGATAATGAAATGCACTTTTCTTTCTCATTATTTGGGTGAGTGGATAATTGAGGTTTCTCGTAGCATGTTGTGTGATAAGGCTAACTTACAAACTCATCTAAACTTACTGTTTCATTTTCTGTCCAGCTTTGTGGAGGATCGACTTGCAACACTGAAAAATGTCATCAAAGAGCCCGCTTTAGATGGATGGAATTTATACCTTGGTTACTTTCTTCCCTTGACACTAGCAACGATTGATAATATTATCTCTGCCTTCACTAGTCTGAGATTGGGTTTCTTTGAGCAGGTCGATGGGGTTACAATACAGCGAAAGAGAGGGAGGAAGCAGAAAGCATTCCAAGGATTCAGCTGCTAGACCTCTCTGATTTCAGCAAGAAGCTCAAATAGATTTTCTTTCCTATGATTCTTAATATTTTCATGGATACAGTTTTTCTGCATATTGATAATGCTACAAGTACTAATAAATCATTCAAGTTCGAGATGACCAAATTTGAACCAGAACTTTTCAGATTTATCACCTGCCTTTTTTTTACTGGTTTGGTTTGTTCATTTATCAGTGTTACATTGCACCATCTCCGAACTGATGGTCATAGCCTAAGTGTTAAGGTCATAAGAGTGATTTACCTTCATCATTGATGGTTACTCATGGTATGAGTATGTGTACACAATGAAATATAAGTTTAATACATTTGAAAAAAAAGTTTAAAAATTCAAATAATGAGTGAATCAAATAAAAAATAGTTCAAAGAATTCAACTTTATATACTAATGCACTCATAATGTTGGAAAGGTAGAAACTTAAAGTTTTATATGTGTGTGTGTGTGTTGGGGGGTTGGAGGAATTGACAATAAGAAAATATTCCACTAGTTCTAAGCTAAAATTCATCAAAATGTTCCTAATCATAGTTATCTATTATGATTGTGGTATGATAATTGGGTGCATGAAGATCCTTGACAAAAAAAAAGATTGAATAAAGGATCCATTCAAAAGATGCTTGAAGATCACATTTCAAAGAAATATGCAGGATGCTTATAAATTGTAAATACTCGTGTATCGACTTAATAAAGCTTATGGACATCGAAACAAAGTTTGATTAAGGGAGTTCAGAGTTTTAGTTTATAAAAAAATAAAATGTAAATGAACATTGTGTTTAAAAAAGATATATACACACATAGGATCAAGATAAAAAAGATATATGTACTCTCAATTCATCTTTTTAATTTAAATTAGTAGTGCTAGAGAAGTGCAAAACTAATATTTTCTTACGTTTTTGAAGGAAAATTTGGCTTACAATTTGAGTCATCAGCACAATTTGATAAGGTAGAGACAATCTAAGAACAACATGACAACTCATCGGTTAAACAGGAAGTAACACTGTTTGTAGCTGAACAGGAAGCTACATTAGTCGACTGGTACAGGCTGCATCTTTTCTGCTTCTTGCCGAAGTTCTTCAAACAAGGCAGATGACAAGTATCTCTCTCCCAAGCTTGGAAGAACAGTCTGCATCAATTGAGGTTAGTTTCCTCAACTTATAAAAACACAAGTAATAAAACCAGAAACTTAAGTTACCAGGTTCCAAGAAAATTCATGAGTTACCTATCTAAATTCTACTGAAATAGTTTGATTCGATAGTCCAAAATGCATCAGTAAGGATCAAATGTGCATCAACACTACACAATTCAACTGGCACCTACCACTACGAGTTTGCCTTTGTTCTCTGGCATTCTTGCAAGCTTTAGTGCTGCAACAGTATTAGCTCCTGACGATATCCCAACCTGTAAACCGATCAAACGATGTTGATTCATCTACTCTGATACATAACTCTGTAATTCACAAACATTACCAAAAGCCCTTCTTTTCTTGCCAATTCTCTAGCCATCTTCACGGCCTCTTCGCTTTTTACCTGCTTGACGGCAAGATAATGATTTGCTGTAAAGAACACAACTAAGAATTTGGATCAAATCTTATGAAAGTCAACTTAACTCAAGAACTTGTTCCATTATATCTATGTCCAAGATTTTTGGCTTGAAGCCAACTCCATTACCAGTGATAAGGTGAGGACCTGCAAGGGAATTTTACAAAGCTCCTCATGATTTGGCATTGAGAGATTAGTACACAAGAAAGATATACCTGGTTGGCCACCATTGAGAATGTTTGACTCAGCAGGCTCTACTCCATATATCTAGCAAAATTAGAAAATTATTGAACTAACACGCAACATTAGTAGAACTAGAATGCAAAATAAAGCCTAGATATGTTTCAATTCTATATGCATTGCAAACCAAGGATGACTTGTGCATCTTGCAGTAACAAAAATATCAGGTATATGCACTGAAGGAATTTCTTCTATGCAGTACCATTACATTAGGATTCTTGGATTTTAGATACTGCCCTACGCCTGTAACAGTACCTCCACTGCCAATTCCCACAACAAAGATGCCAACTTGTCCTAGAGTATCTTCCCAAATCTCGGGGCCTGTTGTTTCAAAATGAACCCGCACAACTCTTGTTAGAAATATATACTGACAATTAAACGTACTGAACTAAACGCCTAGAGGTATGTGCGTATCTGTTCTCACAAGAAGCAAATGAAATTAAAAATGATATTAGTTATTGCATAAAAAGGATATAACTTACTCAAGGAACTTATCTTCAAGATACAAGGGGTCGTACCTTGACATTTGCAGGGTTCTCAAACTGTTGAAGCATGAAAGCATCTGGATAAGAATCCATGAGGTCATATGCCTTCTTCACTGTTCCCCCCATTCCCTTGGTTGGATCAGTAAGGACTAGGTTGGCACCAAAAGCCATAAAAGAGAGGCCATAAGTTTGTAGCCTTTCAGTGAAGCCATAAAAGAGTGGCCAATCCCCATGTTTCCAGATGTGGGCTCAATCAGTGTAGTCTGGTAATCTAGAACCAGTTATCGTATAATGTACTTTTGGCAATAAACTGAAAAAAAAATCTAGAAAACTCAGATTTCACCAGCAAATTACTGATAATCCACTAGTAGTTTCTTATGTACCACTTTGCTATTACTAATTTACTACATGCTGCTGCACTAAACAACAATCGAGGTAACAACTAACAATAACGGGCATGGATATACAATGAACTAAAATCACCTTGCCAGGAGTAGTTAGCCCCTTCTTTTCAGCATCTTCTATCATGGCAACAGCCGGTCCGAAGAGTACAAATCAAAGAGAAGTGGAGAATAAGCAATTGCTTAAAATTGCACGGTCGGCCTTATTGCTTAGTGCATAAAGAAAAACAAAAGTAAAATGGGGAGCACTTCACACTACCTGTCCTTGACGCTAAATGAAGGCTGGAAAAATTCCAGTTTTGCTGCAATCTGAGCATGGCAATCTTCACACACTTTGTTGAGATACACCAAAGGTGTCCTCCCAATAAACTGCGCCCATTTCAAATCAAACTGAACAAAAAATGAAAAAGAATACATAAATTAGAACTATAGAGGGAATGAGTTTACCTGTGAGTCTTGCTTGTTGATTCGGGTGCCAGACAAGTCCTTAGCACTTGCTGCTTGTTGAGTCGAGAAGAAGGAGGACTTGTGGAGAAGAAACAGTTTGCTGGTGCTGCCCTCTCTTGTGAGCTCCTTCAAGTACCTCGCCACCGCTCAATTGCTCTATCTGAAATGGCGAAAACTCTACCTATGTACGCACCACAAAGTTTGTGGCATGACTACTGGGAGCTAATGAATTAGCAGCTCATCGAGGATGGCAAGGGGCAGCGACGCTCCTGCTGAGGCATTGATCTCATTAAGAGTGCTGCTATCACCTGTTACGGCTGAGTCAGGCTTCACGGAAATGGTGTCCTCCCATTAGTTAGATGAGGAAAATGGGTGCTACCTCGGTAAGTATGGTGCAATGCATCTAGAAGAGAGGCACCACCAGCCACTGCTGGTCGAGGGGGCATGCGCCTGCAGACTGAGGCGGGGGTACAGATGGCCATTAGTTACTTTGTGAAGCTGCCATGGGAGGTACTTGGGAGATAGTGTACAGGATACATGTGGTTACAAAAGAAGGGACTGGAGGCTAACTAGCTAAAGAACAGCTGCACAACCTTTATGCTAATGTAGTTTAGTGATTTTCAGAAATTGCATTGCTGTGATCCGATTTGTGTGGAGTTGGATAGTGCTGAGCAATGATCAAAATTTAAAGCAGCTTGCAGGATTTAAGTGAAGCAATCACATGAATGCAGAAATTGAATACAGGACGGGTTTGGATAACCAAAGAAATTAAGTATCAGAGCAGCTAGGATCTCAAGAATGTTCAGTGTTGCTGGTGGCTACAGTAATTTCAGAAATTGGAGTGCACAGACTAGTTATTTAATGCATGTTCCTGTTATTCTACAGTGCTAATCAGAAGTTTCAGTATTTCAGAAATGTGTCGTGCAGTAATTGTGGAGAGTAGTTTCAGAAACTCAATTACAAGTAGATCCTAAACATTCAGAGATCAAATTTGAAACTAGTCCTAGCAAAATCAGCAAGTATCAAGCATGTATGAACCATCTGTAGAAATCTTGCACTCAGTTTCCTCTATATTGAAAATGAACAATATCATGAAAGTAAGTTGACTAGTGAGCTACATGCTCAGAAAAATTAAACTGAAAATCTGAAACTATTTAACTTAAATCTAGAGGTAATGATCACAGATAAACCTTCCCTAAAGATTAACAAACATGAAGCAACTAATCTAAGCTACAAACTATAATTAAAACTACAAAACATCATGCAACTAAACACGAATGATTTACACAAGTGAACTTCTAAATGCATGCAAACTAAATTCTTGAATCAAACTGCTCTTAGCACATGCAAGAAATCACATTTAGCAATCTAAAATTAAATAGGGATAAAAACACACGTCTTGAACATCATGCTTACAATTTATCATGCAAACTAAAAATATATAAAAACACTAAACTAGATCCTAAGAACTTTTATGCGACCTAACATAAAAAATAGGATAACTAAAGGGTCGATTCAAACCTAAACTAACATGAAATACTAGGACATGCTAAGATGATCATTTATTCTAGTCTTGACTAACTTCTTTTCCTAATATGAAACCAAAACTATGAAAAGAACAAACTTAATGTTTAGAGTTGAACAAAGTTTTCTTCTTTTTGTATGTGTGTGTGTGAGAGAGATTTTCTTAAGGGTCTTACAATGTAAAACATGCAAAATATACTAGGATGCAAATTTAACTATATAAAAATTCTAAGTGTTTTGCTTGAATACGAATATGAAGTAGGAGGTCTTAAACATTTACATTCCTACCCAGTGGAAGAGTGTTAAATGAAAGCTTAAACTAAATGTTCATGAAGATCCTAAGAGTAATCAATTCAATATAAGTGTTGAACATGCAAAATGAGGAAATGTACTTAATAGAACTACTTAGCATGAAGCCTAACACTTTAACTAAATAATTTGTTTAAAAAAACAAACTGTCTAAGAATGCAACTGAAACTATAATCTTTGCTATAAAATAAAATAAATTTATTTAAGAAAACTGACTAAGAGGAAGAGAAGAAATGGTACCCATGTTGAATCTTCATATAGGCATGGATGGCATTGATGCCTGAAAGATGCTTACATATATTATAAGACTTTAGATCTTAGAGGGGAGGATGATCTCATCCATGTTTCCCCTTTACATTCATCATTATAAAGTAAGGAAAATTCTAATCCATATAGATGTTGTGGTTGAATCTCCAAGGGTTGAAGGAGGAATCTTCATCGAGTTCTTTGCCTTGAGATGGTCTTCAAGGAAGGTGTTCCACCACTTTGATGCCTTGTTGTCTCTTAAGATGTTAATAGACAACTTGAGAAGAAGGAACAGATAATAAGATGAGGGGAAGTCTTCAGAAGAGGTTACTTAGACTAGAAAAGGAGAGGAAGGGAGCTCCGCTAGAATAGAAGACGAGGGAGGAAGACAGAATCAACTAAGATACAAGAAAAGAGAAGGAACTAGCTAGAACGAGGATAATATTTGCAAGAGGAATCCAAATTCACTCATCATAATCTATCATGCTTTCAAACATTTACGTTGATAAATTTTATAACATTTGAAATGCAATGAGTGTGGGGTTAAAAAGTGTTATATTAAAAATGGAACAAATCATTTTTCAAATTTATCTTAAATTAATAAGGTTTTTTGTTTAATGGGTTATGGCGTCCAATGAGCGCAATGAGCGCTTGCGCTCATTACTGCTTGCGCTCATTACTAATTACCCATAAAATTAAGGAATCTTTGATTAAGAGATCTATACGATAAAATATGTGAGGTCATTTTTGGTTAAATTCAAAGATATTGAAATATTGAAAAAAGTAGTGCGATCATTTCTAATTCACCTTATAAAAATAAGATTTTTTGTTTAATGAGTTCTGGCTTCCAATGAGCGCGAACACTCATTATTAATTATCCTTGAAAATCAGAGCACCTTTGATTGAGAGATCTATGCTATGAAATAAAATAAAATAAAATGGTTGAACAAAATAATTCATTAAACATTATCATGAAGATACACAATTGAATTCAGAAGAGAAAAGTCTTTGTCAATGATATGTCCCGCAAGTGCACGGTTATGTCGAAGTAATATAAAAGATGTCGAATCCCATAGGGAACAAGGTTAAGTACCAGAAAGTCTAAGTCTCGGTAGCTAGGCGAATCGAAATGGGGTTTTTGAGAGCTTCAATCGTAAACGAGAAACTAAAGCAACGACTAGAGTGAATCTATGTGAGAGAGATCAGGGCTTTGGTATTCACCACGTTGACAATCTTAATCGTAATAATGAAAAGATCAGTTATATGAATTCAAGGTTTTTACATAATGAACCTATCCAGGTGCAAGGTGCCCCCTCTCGGTGGTACACCTCGGTGCTTGTCTAGAACGGTCTCTTGCTCTCGCGGTGGATCGTTCTGGACAAACCCTATGTGTTCTGTGGAAAGTTATGAAATCCTCGAGTGAATATCAAGCACTCTCGTGTCATGGATTCACAAGTTTTACTAAGCAGATCTACCGTCACGATCCTCCTCTTGGTATGAATCGTGTCATCTAACGCATGAAAATACGTGGCCAAGGTAAAATCATGAAATCAACATAGCAAAGTAAAATATGTCAATACAAAAAAAAAAATCAAAATAACGGTTTGTAATAAGAGTTTGCAATTACAATCGTCAGCGGGCTTCAATCGAGCCCCGAAAAGGTTTTACGCTATAATACTCATGGAATCACTCAATAATCTCTCTATGAAGATGGGAAAACTACAAGAAAACGTTTCTAAGAAGGGGGAGATGCTAAACTGAAGCCAAGCTCGAAGAATCGTGATGCTCCAATGAAGAAACCTCGCCGAAATCGCCTGGAAATGCCTCGTCGCCTTCGTCTATTCGCCCTAGCCACCTTCATGCCGATTTCTCAATGATTAGGGCATAAAATTAGGGCTTTTATATTCCTTCTATTCTCCTTCGAATTAGCTTTCCAAAAGTCCTCCCTTTCTAAATTTGGACATCAATCGAGTTAGAAATCATCGAAATCCGATAAGGAGTCAGACGCTTGTACGCCTCAGTTGAAATCACAGGTGAACCCCGCCGGGTTTACCAACCAGTGAAGTGCTCTGCACAGTTTCGTCGAGAGAGAAGCACCGGCGAACCTTGCTGGGTTCACCTGCCAGTGAAGCCTTCTGGACGTTTTTGGGTGAATTGCTTTAGAGAGAATCACGGATGAACCCCATGGGGTTCACCGGATTTCGGACCTCCGGTAAAAACACCGGTGAACCTCGTGGGGTTCACCTGGCCATATTTTTTGAACTAACTGTGATTGAACCCAAATTTGGGCAGCTTCGTCTTCACGTAAGGAATCCCCCTATGGCCTTAGAATCATCAAAAGACTTCAAAATTGGGTGATTTTACCTGAAATTGTACAAGAACGAGAAAAAGTGAAGATTCCGAAGCTTTTAAGTAAATAAGTATTGAAAGAGTGTAAAAATATTAAAATAGGCCTAGATTTTTCATGGAATAATAATGAAAATTGCTACTAAAATGCAAGGCATCAGTCAACTTAGGTGGTTGGTGTCTAAGGAGATATCCGGCCTTAATAGCTTGTTGGATATTCAATTTGATATGTGTTCGGTCTTAATGACTTATAAGCATTTGAATTTGACATGTGCTCGATCTTGATAACTTTTGATGTGAGATTTGAAGTTGATATGTGCTCGGTTTTGATGACTTGTGAGTATTTGAATTTGACATGTGCTCGATCTTAATGATTTGTGAGCATTTGAATTTGACATGTGCTCGGTCTTGATGACTTATGAACATTTGAATTTATAAAATATTCGACCTCAGCGGCTTGTTGGATGTTCAATTTGAGAGATACTCGGCCACAACAGCTTATTGGGTTAAGATATCCGGCCATGATGGCTTGTTGGATATTTAACTTGAGAAAATATCCGGCCTTAACGGCTTGTTGGATAAAGATATCTGGCCTTGCGGCGTGTTGAATATTCAATTTGAGAAATTACCCGGCCTCAACGGCTTGTTGGATAAAGATATCTGGCCTTGTGGCGTGTTGGATATTGATTTAAGAAATTACCTGGCCTCAATGGCTTGTTGGGTAAAGATATCCGGCCTTGCGGCGTGTTGGATACTCGATTTAAGATATTATCCAGCCTCAATGGTTTGTTGGGTAAAGATATCCGGCCTTGCGGCGTGTTGGATATTCGATTTGAGAAATTACCCGATCTTAATGGTTTGTTGGGTAAAGATATCCGGCTTTGCGACATGTTGGATATTCGATTTGAGAAATTACCCAACCTCAATGGCTCGTTGGGTAAAGATATCCGACCTTGCAGTGTGTTGGATATTCGATTTGAGGAGTTGCCAGGTCTCAATGGCTTGTTGGGTAAAGATATCTGGTCATGACGGCTTGTTAGATATTCGATTTGAGAAATTATCCGGCCATGACGGCTTGTTGGGTAAAGATATTCGGCCATGGTGACTTGTTGGATATTCAATTTGAGAAATTACCCGGCCTCAATGGCTTGTTGGGTAAAGATATCTAGCCTTGCGACGTGTTGGATATTCGAGTCTTAACAAACACAATATTTTATTGAGGAGTTATACCCCGACGGTAAACATCGACGTACGCATATCCCAAACAATATTTTATTGTGATATGTTAAGGTTTTCAAAAATTCTTTATCCGGCCTTAATGGCTTATTGGATATTTAATTTTGAAAGATGTTTGACTTTGATGGCTTGTTGGATATTTCAATTTCAATTGGCTTAGATTATCCCCAGCCATCAAATATTTGATCTGCTCTTGTCTATTGATTTAAATTCATAGATTTGCTTTAATTCAACATTCGGATAAAAAATCTGATATCATATTTGGAAAGATCAGGTTTGATTTAGTAGGGATCGATACCTTGATTATATCAGAGGTCAACTGATTGACCTAGATATGCTCAAATTAATTTCAGCTGTTGATTTCATATTTAGATCAACTCATCATGACTACTCATTTAGATTCACAGATCTGCTTCAATTTAAGTCTCGGATGAAAGATTCGATATCATATTTGGAAAGATTTGCTTCAATTCAAGTCTCAGATGAAAGATTCAATATCATATTTGGAAAGATTTGCTTCAATTCAAGTCTCAGATGAAAGATCTGATATCATATTTGGAAAGATCAAGTTCTATTTGATAGAGATCAACTCCTTGATCATGTCAAAAGTCAACTAATTGACCTAGATATGTTCAGATCAATTTCAACCGTTCATTTAGATTTAGATCTGATTCATCATGACCATTCATTATAATTCGCAGATCTGTATCCATTTGAGTATCGAATCTAACATCCAATATTATATTCGAAAAGATCAGGTTCAATATAATGGGGATCGACACCTTAATCATGTCAAACATCAACCGATTAACTAAGATATGCTCCGATTGTTCTCAGCCATTCATTTATTTTATATTCAGATTTGAACCGTCGACTAGATTTGAATCTGAACCGTTGATGTGAAATGGATGAATCTCAGCCGTTAGTTTCAAATTATTTGATCAAATTGATCTGAGCCCTCTAATTAAGCTTGAAATGATCTGGAATGTTAGATTTATTTCATATTTGGACCGTTGATTTAAAGGGGATGAATCATAGTTGTTGAATTTAAATTATTAGATTGAATTGATCTTATCCATCTGATTAAGCGTATTGTAATCTGAACCGTTGATTTAATTTTACATCTCAACCATTGATATAGTTGGGCGAATCTGGGCCATTGATTAAAAATCTCGTCTCTTCCATTGACGGTGGTGGCGGACGAAACTAGGGTTTGTCTCGCTGCCAGCTGCTCGCCACTCCTCTATTCAATCGGCTTTAGAGGTACCTTCCATATGTTGTGGAGGACTCGTGGCCGGAGTTTGGCTCCGTCCGGTGGAGTATCGGCAGCGAATCGAAGCTTCATTCAAAACAAGGGTCGCTGATGGTGTTTCGCTCCATTCTGGTGATCCGATGATCGGATGGACATATCCTCTCGGCTGTAGATTCTCGGGCATGAGGAGATCATACAGTTATAAATTGAGCGTAATCCAATGGTGGAGTTCTTGTGGTTGGGGCGTCGATGGACGAATAGGGTTTCTGTGTTGACGGCTTTGTACGCAGGCGTTTGTCTTCGGCGCTTCAATTGACGATCACAGAAATTTTTTCTCATCCAGAAAATATGTGCAATCTGGCACGGCTCTTAGAATCAAAATGATGGTAGTATTGATGAGTAATGTCCTCAAAGGCGGTATACCGGTTGTGTAACCGATGAAGGCGGTTGGTTGTATGTCTTCGATGATAAGTCTATATCTACTCGTCGTAATCATAGATGTTTATTTTGGAGTTGTCTCTCCATCATGGTATATTTATTTTAGAGTTGTCTCTCCATTATGGTGTGTTTATTTTGGAGTTGTCTCTCCATCATAGTATGTTTATTTCGGAGTTGTCTCTCCATCATGGTTTGTTTATTTCGGAGTTGTCTTTCTGTCAAAATAGATGTTTATTTCGGAGTTGTCTCTCCATCAAAATAGATGTTTATTTCGGAGTTGTCTCTCCATCAAGATGTTCGTTTATTTCATCCGTATGGCCCCTCTTTTATAGATGATGGGAGGAGAAATTTTATTATTAATTTTATTTTATTTTATATTTTATTATTTTTTATTTACTATTTTTATTTAATTTTGTCTTTTATTATTTTTTTATATGTGCTTACTCATTTCCCCCTCTCTTAATTGTAGACTCGGTTTTTTTTTATTATCTTTATTATTATTTATTATTTATTTTATTTTTTGCTATTTGGTTTTGCTTATTCTCTCCTTTTTTAAAAAATCTGAATTTTCCCATTTTTTATTTTTCTTATTTTTTATATTTTTTATTTTTAATAAAAACAAATGGTCTAACAAAATAAAGTGAAAGACCAGACTAACTAATTTTATTCATAAGCATTATGAAAAAACATGATTTGACATGATACATAAGCGACGAAAGTAAAAAAGCCTTCATCAATTTGGACAATTTGTATTTATCAAATGCGTAGTCCTACGACAGCTTATTTAGATGTCTGAACTTTGAGAATATCCGATCTTGGGAGCGCAATATCATATTGAGGAGTTACGCCCCGAAGGTAAACATCGACGTACGCACCTCCCAAACAATATTCTATTATGATGCGTTAAGGCATTGGATATTTGATTTGGAAAATCATTCAACCTTGACGGTGTGTTGGATATTTAAAATTTAAAAAATATCCGGCCTTGCGGCGTGTTGGATATTTGAAAAATTACCCAACCTTGTGGTGTGTTGGATAATTTAATTTTGAAAAATTATCCGGCCTTGCAACGCATTGGATATTTAAAGTTTAGAAAAATTATTCGGCCTTGCGGCGCGTTGGATAATTTAATTTTAAAAATTACCTGGCCTCGCGGCTAGTTGTTCCAGATTCTACATTAGTAACTCTATATTCTACTATATTTGTTTCAGATTCTACGTTATTGTGATATATTCTACTTTATTGTTCCACATGCTACGTTAATAACTCCATATTCTACGTTAAAAGCTCCATATTCTATGTTATTTATTCTAGACTCTACGTTACTTAAAGAAACAAAAAGAATCAAGGGGGCGTGATATTTATCACCCCCCGTGATTCGTTACTGTTGCAACAGAAAGAATCACGCCGGGGGGGGGGGGGGGGGGGTATGTGATGTTCGTCACACCCATGATAAATTAACTTAAAAGAACAGAATCACAGGGGTGGCGTGATATTTATCACATCCATGATTCTTAAACTTAAAGGAACAGAAAGAATCATGGGGGTGCCATGATATTTATCACACCCGTGATTCTTATATTTAAGGGAACAGAAAGAATCGAGGGGGGGGGGGTGTAATATTTATCACACCTGTGATTTTTCATCTTAAAGGAATAGAAAGAATCACGGGGGTGGCGTGATATTTATCACACTCGTGATTCTTAAACTTAAAGGAATAGAAAGAATTATGGGGGGTGGCGTGATATTTATCACACTCGTGATTCTTAAACTTAAAGGAATAGAAAGCATCACGGTGGGGGGGGGGGGGGTGATATTTATCACATATGTGATTCTTAAACTTAAAGGAACAGAAAGAATCACGCGCGCGGGGCGGGGGGGGGGGGGGGGTTGACTTTTGTCACAACCGTGATTCCACTTGTTTGTATAAACATCACGACCATGTGAGGTCAAAAAGTGTTACATGTTAAAATGTAATGTGACCGTTTCAAATTCACCTTAAATTAATAAGGTTTATTGTTTAATGGGTTCTGGCTTCCAATGAGCGCAAGCACTCATTGTTAATTACCCCTAAAATTAGGGAACCTTTGATTAAGAGATCTATACTATAAAATAAAATATAATGCCAGACAATTTTATTAATGAACATTATAAAAATACATGGCTTGACATAAAACATAAGCGACAAAAGAGAGGAACTTTTATTAATTTGGATAGCTTCGTATTTGTGTTTGGTCTTGCGACGACATATTAGATGTTCGAATACGGGATAATATCCGGCCTTGGCAGCACGATGTCATATTGAGGAACTGATGATAAACATTGATGTACGCACCTCCCAAACAATATTTCATCGTAATGCATTAAGGCATGTGGATATCGGAACTTGGAAGATCATCCGGCCTGGTGGCGTATTGGATGTTTGATTTGGGAAAAGTATCCTGCCTTGCGGCTTGTTGGATATTTAGATTTGAGAAAATTATCCGGTCTCATGACTTGTTGGATAATTTGATTTGAAAAATTATCCGGCCTTGCGGCGTGTTGGATAATTTGATTTGGAAAATATTCTGCCTTGCGGCTTGTTGGATAATTCGATTTGGGAAAATATCCAGTCTTGCAACTTATTAGATATTTAATTTTGGAAAACATTTCAGCCTTGACAAACGCAACGTTATACTAAGGGGTTATGCCCCGACGATGAACGTCGACGTACGCACTTCCAAAACAATATTTTATCGCATTAGTCCAAGGTTTCAAACATTAATGGATATTCAACTTTTCTGAGTCTGTGTTAGACCCGACTTGAATTAAGTCCGAATCGTCAGCCGAGTGATTAAACCAACCATACTTGTGTTAGTGTCACCTCGTGTTTTTTTTTCGAGAGACAAAGTTCGAATTTTTATTATGTGATTGAAGTCAAAAGGGTAAGTGGTGCTTTGACCACTCATCCCTTTGACGATTCGGAAACAACATCTTGGTAGCGGGAGTAAGTTGATTCCAGTGGAGACGCTGATCACAGAAGGGGCGCTAGTGAAATTCGGTGAGGTCGCAGGAAAAGGGATCAATGGTGCTGCGCCCGCTATTCGTTGAGATGTATGGGCTTCAGGCGGCGCTGATGGCCTACAGGCGGCACTGCTATTCCTACCGGCGAGAGACTGACTGACGAGGAAGAAGGTGATGGTTGAGGCGTCGAGCGGCGACAACTCCAACCTGATAGTGTCGGCGACTTGTTGAAGATGTAGCAGCGGCAGATTCACTTGATGATATTCATCAGCGACGATAGAGGGAATGGCGTTCGTCTGTAGCGGAAGGTAGTGGCGACATCGGCTTGTTGCGGCGTTGCTTCAGGCAGTGATAACTTTCACCGGCGGCATCTAGGTTTAAGAAGATGAGGCGGCATTAGGGCCAGAAAGCGGTGATAGCGTGAGGCAGCTACAGCTCGTATGGAGTTGGATTTGAGGTAGATCTTGATCTGGTGGCCGAAGGCGCAGGGGATGCGTAGGTTGTTGAAGGTCTCGCAGGAGAAGGTGACAGAGTCGCCTGGATTTGATTGATAGCAAAGAGTTGAAGATTAAGTCTGTATTTTTTTTTATTAGTGATGAACGCAGGATTCTTTCTTTCAGTGAATTAGGTAACCAAATTTTGCCGAATTTTTGTGATCTTCGTCTGTTGAACCCCTCTCTTAATCCAGCTTTCCTTTTGCTTCAAGGTATTTGGTGTGCTTTACCCGGACTTGATTTGACACCCAGCAGCAAAGAAAATTGGAAAGACGAGGATAATAGTGAAGAACTCATCAATTTTTTTTGTTCTTCTCCGAATGTCTTTGTCAGTTCCGAGAGTCTCCTCTTGTTTTTACTTCCCCCTTTTTTTTTTAGATTCTTCTTGTTCTGGTATCTTGCTCTTCGATTCTCTTGAGCTACTCCCTTTTCCTGGTTTCTTTATCTTCCCAGCATGTTCTTCTCCTTTTTTTTTTGGCTATGTGGTGCCTCCCTTTCGCAACACTTCTCCTTCTTCTCTCTTTTTTTTATTTTTTTATTATTTTTTTAGCAGCCTCTTGACAATGTCGTTCTCCTCTCTCCTTTTTTACAACCTCTTCACTCTTTTCTCCCTTCTTTCTTTTTTAATCAAACAGCCCTCCGATGCTGTGTTGTATTCTTTGTATATTCTCCTCTTCAAGTAGGCATCATGAGTTCCTTTTGATCAAGCAGCAGCAGCGTCCTTTTTTTTTTTTTTGTCTATTGGCACTTTTTGTTGTAAACCTCTCGGCGCAGTCTCGTCTTTTTTACGTGAGATGCATCTCTCTCTTCTTTAGTTTATCAAACAGCCCTTCGGTGGCGCGTTCTCTGTATGTCTTCCTCTTCAATTTTTTTTACAGCCTCTTCTCTTTCATTCGCTCGCACCATTTTTCTTTCTCCTTTTTTTACTCGACAAGCTCTCCTTTCTTTTATTCTCTCTTTTTTTGTTTTCTCACATCACTTGAACATGATGCAATTAACCATCATGTGTTCCTACTCCTACTGAAACAAAAATTACAGTCCTCTAATTACTTTAGGGGAGGTTGAACATGATGCAATTAACCATCATGTCTTCCTACTCCTGCTGAAATAAAAATTACAGTCTTACAATTACTTGGGGGGCGGGGGTTCACATGATGCAATTAACCATCATGGTTTCCTATAACAATAAAATAAATAGCAAGATAATAAAATCCTAATTACGGGGGGGGGGGGGGGGGGGGCGGGGTTCACATGATGCAATTAACAATCATGGTTTCCTATAACACTAAAATAAATACTCCCTTTTTACCTTTGAGTCTTAGCAACGTATCCTCTTCTCTCCTTTTTTTGCGAGCCTCTCCGCGCAGTATTCCTCTGTGTCCCCTTTTTTGTTCGACTACCCCTCTCTTTACAAGTTTTCAACCATCAATTTCAAAATTATTTCCTTCTCTACTACCGTTGCTTCCCGCTTCTCTTTTTCGTTTGAAAAGTTTCTATTGATTGCTGTAAATGCCATCATCCATTTTGTCAACAATTTTAATGCCATCATCCTTCCTCTACAGCCGCTGCGCTACGCGTTGATTTCACCAGGATCTATTACATCTGTCCGGAACATTTTCCCCTGTTTCAGTTCCACTGTTCTGTTTTGCTACCGCTGGTGATTCAGGTTCAGATCTTCTACATTGCTTCTGATTCATGTTCTTGCTCTACTAAAATAACTCCAAAGAAGAAGCAAGTGATCGGAAAGGGCAAAGTGAAGGCGTCAGTTGCTTCAGAAGCGCCACCTCTGCACAATCCCTATGGAATCGTCTCCCGGGATGATATTCAAAAAGCAAAAAATCAGGTATAATCTTCTTCTCACAAAACAAACCTCCAACACATGCTATGTTGACCGACAAACTTTGGAGACCCTAAGAATTTATGAAGATGTAATGTGGATGTTCAGTCAGATCTCAACTTCTCAGTTCTTTGATATTTCAGCGCAGACCTTCATTCCCCTAGTCCTCAAATTTTTTAGCAGCCTCAAGATAGAATTGAATTCCTATGATTACCGTGACACAACGGGGTGCATCACTCTTCGTCTTGCGAACATTGAGAGGAGTATCACACTGCTCGAGCTGAGTCGAGCATTGTATATTCTTTATAGATTCTATGAACTTTTAAGGGCATTCTACTATATTCTATACAGATTCTACAAAATTTTTAGGGCATTTACTATATTATGTTAGATTTTATGAACTTTTAAGGGCATTCTGCTTTGTAATATAAACTCAACCTGTATAAACACAAATTCTATAAACAGCATAAACACAACTTGTATAAACACAAATCGTATAAACAACATAAACTCAACCTATATAAACATATTGTATAAACAACAATTACAAGTTGCATAAAATCAAATTACAAGAATGGTACACATTGTCTCTTTCTGGAATCATTAGCTACTATAAATTATGTTGGTGTGGCAAATTGGGATCAAACTGCGGCGGAGCATTGCGAGAGCATGCATTGGAACACTGCAGGATGGAAAATGAGTTTAGTACCAACTTCCTACATGAATATCATTACTGTATAGATCAGGTAAGCATACTTACATAATAAAAAGTTATTCCCATCATCATGGCAGTATACGAGAATTGCATTTGTGGAGAAATCTGATGACTTGGTGAAGGTGTCTATGATACAATAGTAGAACATTAGTATTGATAAAAATCTCTAAAATCTTAGATTATGTACAATAGCATATATATCCAGTAACAACAAATGGATGTGTAGGAGACATGGGAACATGAGCCTGAACACAAATTACAAGTAGAACATTAGTATTGTTAAAAATCTATAAAATTTCAGATTATTCACAATATAAGTATATATCCAATAGCAGCAAATGGATGTATAGGAGGCATGGGAACATCTACATGTTAACATATTACAAGTAGAACATTAGTATTAGTAAAAATCTATAAAAATATAATATAAGGAACAAGTGTGTACATGTGTAGCAGCAAATGGATGTGTAAGTGGTATGAGAATAGGAGGTTGTGTAAATCTCCCACTACTTGTGTTTGCCTTTGATGCACCACCCTTTTTGGGTTGTTTTTCTAGGACATTTTTCTTCCTTTTCTCTCTTTGACCTTTCTTGATAGCTGGGGTCTTTATGGTGATATTTATGTCTAGACCAAGATCATTGCTGTCATTATCTACATCCTCACCTTGCTAATCAACATGCAGTATGTCCTGCACATCTAGCCTCAATTTATCAATGGCTGTTTCAATCTTCTCAAGGGCTTGCTTGGAATGTTGACTTAGTATTGCAAGATAGTATTGTTTCTAGCATATGTGTTTATACATGGAGGTTAAGATCTCTTTTCCATTCCCATCAATGGCAGGTGGACAAATATTCAAATCATTGCCATCTCTTACATACTTTGTCTACCTTTTCAGTATATAATGTTGGAGTAGTGAACACACATTGTTAACAGTCAATACCTTGAAAGCATGCCTACACAAAATTTCTTTTCGCTCAAATACTGTGCATGTGCAATTCATAATAATGGAAGAAGAGTTATAAGTCACAACTTCAGATCTAGGCATGTAAGCAGAGATTAATCTATGTCTTTACATTAGAATCACAATCAACACTCTTTGAATCTACACACCAATCTACATGATTCATAAATTGGTCAGCCACCTCCTCATAGATTACTCTGGTGTAGACTACAGCAGCTTCCTTTAAAATATTCCCAAAAACCGCAATTGGTGTGCTATTCCTGCTCTTGAAGTCAGATTTAGTTTCTTTCTCATGAAAAAAAAAATAAGAACCCTTGTTTACTACAAACAAATTTAAAAAATTTTAAACTCCCATCTTTTCTACGTTCCACGTGATATTTTTTTAATACTAAATCTCAATCTTTTCGCATATTCATTATAAAAAACATATGCTTCAGTTTCACCATAAAAAAGTCATACGGGCTGTTGGGACAATAGATGACGTTTAAGTATTCTCATTTCTTGTAGAATCCTCCTTGGTATTCTCAACTTTCACTAATACATATGTTGTAGTGTTATCATCTTCCTATTAGCATTTCACATATTCACCATATAGATTTCACCCCAATTGAAACACTGAATATAGATTTCACATGATACTTCGTATATATTTTTACCAACTTTACTTCATTCGGGGCATACTAGGTTGAGATACCATATCTTGTTCTTCTTCTGACAACTCCTATCCAAGTAGATCATTGTATGTCATTAGCTCCTCACCCTTCTTCATACTCTTCTCTATATTGTCTAAAAGTCTTCTTAGCCACAATAGTGATTATAATTTCTAGAAATTTAAATTAGGGCAAATAACTAATATAATTAGGAATAACGAAGCTAACACAAAGAAGTTTAATAAACCTTCATATCTTACGCAATCAAACTCAGATTCTACGAAATATGAGTTCTACAACATAAAATTTGGAATAAATACTAACTTCCACATACAGAAAAAAATTGGAAGAAAAGAAATAAGAAAGTTGGAGAAGATTGCGCTTACAAAGGGAAAGACGATGAATATCTTACTATTTAAACGCAGAAGTTATTGCCAGCACAAAGAGGGCGCGGAGGACGTTACTTGGACAAGGAGGCAGAGTCCGCGAAGCTAAAAGAATGGGGTCGGAGGAAGAAAACTTGGGGGGAGGAGCGCTAGACGGAGAGGAAGGATGACCCGACCGGAGAAGATGAAAGAGCGGCCTTTTCAGTGAGCGATAGGGAGGAAAAAATCGAAAGAGAATTTTTTTAACTCTAGATGAGGTAACCTGGGTTAAACACGGTATAGTGATGCTTTTAGATTCGCGTACATAATCTACTTGAAGATGAGTGAAAATGAGATGGGCCCTTCCTTTGATTGAAATGCAGGATCCAAAGTCATTTTTTCGCAGAGGTACGTACAAAGAAGTGTATTAAATGCATGCGTCCACACGGAGCTCCAAACTCCACACGCACATTAATGCATCACAATCCAAGAAAGAAGAAAGAAAAAAAAAACGCAAAACTGAAAACCCACACTCACATGCTTGTGGATAAAAAAGCCTCACAAAATCTAAACCATCAAATCTAACAGTACACTTAGCCGGATTTTTCATATCCAACACAAACTGTGTCCCACTCTATATCTTGTCTCTTTTAACAATCTTAGTTGCACGCATGCCTTCCTATGATCCCTAAATCTAGTGCTCCGAGTAACCAAAGATCGATCTAAGTAATGTTATTTTTACAGAAAGATTACTTCCTCTTGACCACATACATAATTTGATTGAATTAATCAGTCTCTTTTGCCAAGAACATGTGTGTGTTGTGTGTCCAGGACATTGGCAGTCCATGCATGATTAGATATGGGGCTGCCATGGATTGGTGGACCAAATGAAGTCAACTTTGGTGGACCAAACGATAGCTTCAATCAATTATATTGTATGCTGTGGGTACTTGTGCCAATTTATGAGTGCAACCAACAAACTAGGTTAGATCTAATTGGATTTTCAATAGGAAGGTAGTCAAAGAAAATCTTCCTTAACTTTATATTCTATCAAGCTTGATTTAGTGTTTAATCTATTTTGATCAAATGGATTATAACTAATTTTGTTCAATTGAATGACTCAAACTCAAGCTTTCATAGAGGAAGCTATAAAGGCTCACTTATAACATCTCTACTCATCTTTATGCCCTCATTCTATTCCCAGATATCATATAATGTACATGGTCGCTTCAAAATTAGATTAATTGTCTTGGTTCGATTAGAAAACTTTAGTCTAGGTAAAATATAAAATTCTTTAGTTTAGTGATGTAATCATTGATGACTTTTGCCTAAGAAGCAATTTGACAAGCTAAATGTTCATCCCGAAAATTTATTTGGGGTTAGAAAGTGCCATTATGAAAGAATTAATCTTATCAATGGAAAAGCTATCATTCTACCTTAATCCCAATGTAGTCCCCTATCAAAGATCTTTCTTATATGCTCTCAACAATCAATTGCTGATGCATTCTTGACATTCTCAACCACCACAACTCCTCGGGGGTCAAGTTCACTAGCTCTAGATATGACACTCCTATCCCCTGGGACACTGCCCTTAAAAAGAAGAAGGAAAGCAATACCTGGCTTAATATGGGAAATAGAAAGCCCCATTTCTAAAATTCTGAAAATCAATATTGATGGTGCATAGTATAGGTTTAAAAATGAAGGGATCATATGCTAGTTTTGAGACTCCTAGAGTAGATGATCCGTGGTTCTAGTTTCATATCTTATTAGCAGCTTTCTTTTATCCAGTGAGCTTACAGCTATTACAATTGTTCTATTCTATATGTACGCTGGATAATTGATCATAAATAGAGATCATTTTTTAAACTGATAATATAGAAGCAATCAATGGATCACAGAATAAAAAGATCATCCACCATATTTGAAGACAATGTAACGGTACATTGGCTTGCTCGCCAATTTTGCAAAACATATCTAATTTATGGTTTGACTATTGGCCGGGGAAGTTGACCAAAATTGTATACTCTGATTGAATAAAACAGTTCATTTTCAGAAAAAGAAACAAAGTAGGAATATATGGATATGACTAATAACTTGTATATGTATCTATATATAACAAAAAAAAGTTTCGTCCTTTGGGACACTTGACTTGAGGCAAGCAAGTGTATGCGTTGATACTTGAATGCAGCAGCTCAGTATCCTAGAACTTGTTTTCAACAGCAAAAACACACACAACAAAACCAGTACCAAACTGGCTCCTCCTGGTGTCGCACGCCGCCCTGCAAGTAAACTAAACCTGGAGCTTTGTCCCCCAGGCTATATATTACATCTGTATTCGCAGTGAAGCCCCGTTGGGTTTTTAGGATTAGTATATTCGCCGAGACTATGTGGTGGCAGCTTTGCGATTGGGCGTCGGCGAGGGGAGAAACACGAGAAAAATGTAAGCTTTCTTCATCCACACCCATCAAAATCTCCTCTCTCTGTTTTTATCTTTGCGACGGCTTGCTTGCTCTGGGATCGCTGCAAAGCCCTCGAATGGCCGCTAAGTCGCCTTCTTCTCCAGCTTCTAGTTCCGTGGTTTCCTTTCTTTCTGGTCGTTTTCTTTCTTTAGTTTCCAACTGGTAAGCCGGGAGCACCATAAAAATGTGTTCTTTTTCATATTTTAGTGAGGTATTCTTCTGCCTGGTATCGGTTCTTGATGAAGTGGATTTGTTTGTGCTGTTGACCTTTAGTGGAATCTTTCCGGATCTCGCCGCAAGAGAGTTGATCATTATTTTTTGTTTATACTTTTAACAATGTTCTTTTCCCTTGTGAGCGTTAAAGTTTGCATCTTTTTTACCTTTTTAGACGGAGTCCATGATGTAGCGATGCTCGCTGAAGTTCAGATCTGGGAACTGTTCGGTAGCAAGTGTCGTGGATAGCAGTTTTTTGTAGCATTAGGTTCTTCCCTGCCCTTCCCCCTTTTGAATTTATTGATGGGAGAACGGTGGACAGATCTTGTCCAAGTTTCAGGCGCAGCTTTGTTTCCATAGTTAATCTAAAATTCATTTTGCCGAATTTTTTGCACCTGATATGTTCGTTTATTTTTCGCGTCACATCATATTCGTTTCAAGTTCTTCGTCCTTTTTCCTTCCATAAATCTCTGATTTCGTGTTCCGAGTTTAATCACTAGCGAGTTCTTTCCTAATCTGCATGTTTGCGCATAAAACTCCGCAACTTTTTTGTTTGATATAGCGATCTCACAGATCTTAACAATTTTCTTCTTCATTAATATACAAAAGAAATGGAACACTTTCCTGATTTCCTTGCTCTAGATCCTTCGAAGTCTCCTACTCCAGTTTTGGAAGTTTGACCTCTGGAGTTTTCCTTTAACAAGATTTATGCCAGTCTTTTCTTTTTTTTGATTTCTAGTTCTCTTGGCTCACTTGGATATGGTTGGATTCTCATCAAGACATATTTTTACTGTATTCACTTTTGAAAAATTTAGAATTAGGGTAATACATAGATACTTTCGCACTTCTCATGAAAGTTGATTTCTGTAAATGTTTGGCATGAACAGTCGTTGCCATGAACTTAATTTTGCTGCGGTGCGCCTCCTCATTGAACTCAAACTGAAGTGATGTATTTATTTCTTGGTTTGATTATCTGCTAATCTGAAAATTATGCTGATCGTATTTATTATTTTGCCGTCCAAAAAGTAATCATCCTTTCTTATTTCAGAACACCAGCTTACTGGAGTTGACGCATTTCCATGTTTCTGAGGGCAGTGCGGTTTAAGATGAACTAGAGTTCAAACTCTGAGAGCGGTGGATACCATATGAAGATGGATATATGGAGCTTCAACAAGAAAGCTCCAATGTTGGGGCATTGTCTGCCACAACCATCAGAAATGCTTCATCTTCTTCTTCAGCATTCGTCTCCGCAAATCAGTCTCCTTTCTTCTCCCCAAGGTCCCCATCAATACGTGTCTCTCAGCCAATCAAACAAGACATTGAAGCATGCCCGAATGGTCTTGGTATAACTGCTGGCAATCTTGGGTCCCTAACTGAACGGCTGCAGTCAATATCTAATATCCATTTTCTTCCTTCCAATCCTTCTCCTGCCCCAAGTTTCTGTTCTTCCAGTAACTTTGGAACACCCGGAACTGTGTACAACAACCATATTCTGGTGTCCTCATTCAATGGCATGTGCAATGGCAGCTCATCTAATAATAGTCAGGGAATTGGAAACGATTACTCGGGCAAAGCGGGGAAGCCAAAGAGGACAGGAAAAAACCTGGGAAAAGTTTCTTTTCCACGACCTTCAGTTTCTGTTTCTTCAACGAGTAGGAGTAGAAGTTGCGATGTGTACATTGGATTTCATGGAATGAAGCCTCTGTTGCTGAGATTTGTCAATTGGCTTCGAGCTGAGTTGGAAAATCAGGGTATCAGTTGTTTCACTTCTGATAGAGCCAGATGTAGGAATTCTCGTAGCCATGATGCAGTTGAGAGAATGATGAATGCTTCTACGTATGGAGTGGTGATACTCACAAAGAAATCATTTGGAAACCCTTACAGCATAGAGGAACTTAGATATTTCTTGAGCAAAAAGAATCTTATTCCAATCTACTTCGATTTAGGTGCTGGTGATTGTCTTGCTAGAGATATAATTGAGAAGAGGGGTGAGTTGTGGGAGAAACATGGTGGTGAGTTGTGGATGCTTTACGGTGGTTTGGAGAGGGAATGGAGAGATGCAATTGACGGACTTTCAAGAGTATTAGACTGGCAGTTGGAGGCCTGCAATGGTAACTGGAGAGATTGTATTACGCAGGCGGTGGTTCTTCTTGCCACAAGACTGGGGAGGAGAAGTGTGGTTGACAGGATTAACAGATGGAGGGAAAGGGTAGAAAAGGAGGAATTCCCTTTTCCTCAAAATGAAGACTTTGTTGGGCGGCACAAGGAACTCTCAGAGCTGGAGCTTATTTTGTTTGGTGATGTGAGTGGAGATGGGGAAAGGGAGTACTTTGAACTTAAGACTCGACACAAGAAAAAATCTCTGCTAATTGGGCGACCTGAGAAGCATCACGATGAGGAGAATGCAAAGCATCAACAGTCAGACAGCAGCAGCAAAGGAAAAGAGCCGATTCTGTGGAAGGAATCTGAGAATGAAATAGAGATGCAAAGGTTAGGTAGTCCACTTAAACAGTATCGCCCTTTAAGATCAAAGAATGGCAGCAGGCATAGCAGGAGGAAAAAATCCACAAAGATTTTATACGGTAAAGGTATTGCTTGTGTCTCCGGAGACTCTGGAATTGGCAAGACAGAATTAGTTTTGGAGTATGCCTATAGATTCTCTCAGAGGTACAAGATGATCTTATGGGTTGGAGGGGAAGCCAGATATATTCGTCAAAACTATTTGGCGCTCCGAAATTTTTTGGATGTTGAAATTAGTAATGAAAATCATTCTGTTGAAAAAGGTAGAACAAAGTGCTTTGAGGAGCAGGAAGAGGAAGCTATTGCAAGCGTTCGAAAAGAAATGATGCGTGACATTCCATTCTTACTCATTGTAGACAATTTGGAGAGTGAGAAAGACTGGTGGGATCAAAAGGATATCATGGATCTGCTGCCGCGATTTGGTGGAGAAACACACATAATAATCACCACCTGCCTTCCTCGCGTCATGAACTTGGATCCCATGAAGCTTTCTTACTTATCTGGTGCAGAGGCACTCTCTTTGATGAAGGGAAGTGTAAAGGATTACCCAATAGTGGAGATTGACGCTCTCAAGGTCATTGAGGATAAACTTGGCAGGCTTACTCTTGGTCTTGCTATTGTAGGTGCCATACTTTCTGAGCTTCCAATCACTCCAAGTAGACTTGTTGAGACGGTAAATCGGATGCCTGTGAGAGATTTAGCATGGACAGACAAAGAGGCTATTATATTCGGAAAGAATTCTTTCCTTGTTCAACTTTTAGATGTGTGTCTTTCAATATTTGATCATGCTGATGGACCAAGGAGTTTGGCGACTAGAATGGTTCTGGCAAGCGGTTGGTTTGCTCCTTGTGCAATTCCAAGCTTGCTCTTAGCTTTTGCAGCACACAAGGTTCCGGAGAAGCATCATAATTCTCCAACTTGGAAGAAATGCTGGTATGCATTAACCTGCAGCTTGACTGCTTCTAATATCAAGAGATCTGAAGCTGAGGCTTCTGCCACGATAATTAGATTTGGGATTGTGAGAAGTAGCACAAAACCGGAATGTATCCATGTCCATGAGCTTATAAAGTTATATGCTCGCAAACGAGGGGGCACTAGGTACGCTCATGCTATGGTTCAAGCAGTCTACCTTAGAGGTTCCATCTCTCTTTATCCTGAACATGTTTGGGCAGCCTGCTTCTTAGTTTTTGGATTTGCAACTGATCCTATCATTGTAAAACTACGAGCATCTGAGTTGCTTTTTTTCGTGAAACGTGTGATTCTACCACTAGCAATAAATATGCTCGTCAACTTGTCTCAGTGTAATGCAGCATTAGATCTCCTCAGACTTTCAACTGATGTGTTAGAAGTTGCTGCAGAATCTCTCATTTCACGAGCTGAGAAGTGGCTTGAGAATTCTTTCTGCTGCATTAGACAGGCACAATCAAAGTCTCAAAACACATATCTATGGCAGGAATTGTCGCTCTTGCGGGCAACTGTCTTAGAAACAAGGGCAAAACTAATGCTTAGGGGAGGACAATATGACAAAGGAGATGACCTCATTCGAGAGGCTATTTTTATTAGGACTTCAATTTGTGGTGAGCATCATCCAGACACTGCATCTGCTCGAGATGTCCTAAGTAAAATTACAAGGCTTCTCACAAACGTCCAAGTTAGTTAATTTCACAATTATTTTAGAATTTTCTACACATTCTTTTATGTGGTTTCATATTAGAATCACAAATGTCTCAGTTTCAAATAACAAGGAAAACCCCCAGGTTGCTTTTACTCTTCTGATATCTCCCCATTTCTTTCTTTACTGTAGACTTTGTTTCTCTATTGGCCCTTGTAAAAACCAGGCCCAAATATATGACTGAGAAGTGAGATCCAAGTGTTTAACAATTAGACTGTGGCTTCTTTTTTCAGGATTTATTTTTGTGCTTGTTCATTAGACGTAGCTGAGTACTGTCTTTTTTTTTTTTTTTTTAAAAAAAAAAGAGCCTGTCGACTTGACTTGAGTGTACTTGAAAATTTTTAAATTAAGTTTCACTTGTGTTTCAGTTGCTTCAGCAACAACTGGAAATAGGAAAATATGCATGCATATTGACCTGAAAAAAATGCGTTCTACCTGCTTTTTCCCTCTACATACGTGACTAAATTTTATGCTACTCAGCATGTTCAGAAGTAATCAATAAGTTTCTTTTTCCAAGAGTAAGCTCTGTTGTATTTTTTTTTTCAATGCTTATAATGAAGGATATTAATGGTAGTTACAGTCTTTGATGATGTAAAACTCATTTCATTGGATGAGATGGACTTGAAATGAAAGTACTTAATTAGGGAATTGCTTTAAGATTTTCTTGGATATGCTGCTCTAAGATGTATTCTAGTTAGACAACTTTGAACCGGATTGCTTTTTGTTTGCAGTAACAGTTTGATAGGATGCTATTACTTTGCATGACCCTTGATACTTATTAGTTCTAAGCTTGAATTTATTGTGCCTGTGACTTAAATCAAATTGATGGATTAGATCATGTTTTTCATGATACCCTTACACTGACAAATCAAGGGCAAACATTGCATTATCTGGTTAATCAGGTTTCCAGTGAAATCAAAGGAATGTGCTAGTAAGTTCAACGAGTAAAAAAAAGAAAAATCTTAGTTGCTGATAGTAAGATACTACTTTCACCATCACACTTTCCTTCTTTCAAAAGAAGAAAGAACTTAGACTTGTAATAATTCTTGGAACTTCATTGTGTCATGTTGATCTTAGATCATGTCATGAACAAAGAAAAATAGGAGAAATTAAAAGAGAGAAGTTAATTGGTTTGGTTTCATCCATCACTAAATTTATAGCAGACGAGATGAGGCAAGATAAATTTCTTTTATTTCCCTTTTTTAGGTCCTCTTCTGTATTAGCTGCAAGGGTACTGGCATGATAGTTCTTTTGTTGCTAATCTGAAATCTTTTTCATTTTGACACCTTTTATCCAGTTGATTACAGAGAAACATCTGATATTTTGTATGTAATACATTCAATACTGAGCAAATATCTTGAAACTTTCCATCAAGCTATACTTTCATGTGATTTTATGGATGTCTCAGGTTGAAAATCAATTTAAACCATGAATTATATTGTCTGCGACATTGTTTAAGGTTCACTCTATAACCATTTCTGCTGTTCAGTAACATTGTTCTTCTAATTATCATGACCTGTGAACCATTTGTTGTGATCAGTTCAGCCTTTCTGCCATTAATCTCACATTTCATAACACCATCTGTTCACTTTTCCTCTTGTGCGTCGATTCTGAGTTCTGATCTGTTGCAATTGAGACTACTAAACTGGAAGTCTGAAATCATTAAGTTGATCTGCATGCCGCAATTTGAGCACTTGATGAAGGTTGGGTGAAGGTTCTGCTGTAGTTTCTCTTTAAGTCGTTCTACTTCTGCTAAACATCGATGGATAAATACTGTTAAATTTTCTGCTTCTGTAATTGCCTTACTATTTAAGTTGTATTTAGAGGTAGTCAATTATAAGAAAGCTAGTTTATTCGAAGGTGTTAATTAGTTCGACCAGTGAGGATCTTAGTTATAAATAACAAGATTTTTAAGCTTTTGATCTTAGCTTTTTGAACATTTGCTAATTGAGCCAAGTTCAATAGAAATTAAAATATGTTTAAGGGAATTTTTCTAAAGTACAATATGAGTTAAAAAGAGAATTTAAAACATTAAAATAATGATGAGAGCTTTATGAAAAATTGTGTGGAAATTTATTTGATTGTGGAGCAAAATGAATGGGAGATTTATATGGGTGAAGTGATTATTTTTACTAAATTTTCTCATTTTTAAGCTATTATAAATGGTTAAATATTCTATTGGTATAAAATTGATTATAAGAAAAATCAGTTTAAAAATTCAAAAAATTAAATTCTTGCCCACGTGCATGTGCTAGGCTTGTGGGTCTATTATTTGCATTGATTGAATCATGTTAGGTTGAGCATGTTGTGTTTAGCCAAGGCATGCAAACTATGTCGAGCATTACTTATTGCTATTATTTCAATCAAATCATCATAAAATTTAATAAAATTTGATTCTCATGCAAGCTTGCTTTAGTCTTAGTTGAAGAGAAGGTTTTAATAGAATTAGTGTGAATCATGTTCGAAAATCCTTAGGTTAAAAATATAAGGAAGAAACTAAGGTTTAGGTATAAGACCCAAACCCAATAAAGAGAATTCAAACTCGGTAAGAGATTACTTAAGTAGCTCTTCTGTAACACACTTCTTCAAGTTGGAGCAAATATATAAATCATGCCCAGCTTGTTACAAAAGTCATGAATTTTAATAGAGTTGAGAGTCTTAATAAAGATATCAGCAACTTGATCCTCGGATTTTGTATATGGAGTAGAGATCTGGTGGTTCGAGATGACATCTCTATCAAAGTGACAATCTATTCCACATGCTTAGCACGTTCATAGAACGAGAGGTTGTTCGCAATAAATATAACTAACTGGTTATCACAGTGCATAATCATGAGAGTATCAACCAACTTTTGATTCACAATAACTCACAAGCAGTATGAGCTATAGCACGATATTTGGCTTCATAACTTGATCTAGAAACAACATTTTGTTTCTTACTTTTTCAAGTAACCAGATTCCCCCCAACATATGTGCAGAATTTAGATATGGATTTGCGGTCATCAATATTCCCAGCATAGTCAGCGTTAGAATAAGATTCAACAGTAAATTGCATGTTTTTCTCATAGAGTAGACCTTTGCTTGGAGATTTTTTTAAATATTGTAGAACCCCAATACAGCTTTTTAGTGACACTTCTTGGGGGATTGCATAAATTGACTGACCACACCTACTACGAATGAAATATCTGGGAAAGTAACAGTGAGATAGATGAGTTTTCCCATAACCTATCGATACAAGGTGGAATCAGTATCTTCAGACTTCTCCCACACGTTGTGTCGTTCATTTGGAACCATCAGAGGGCTTATATTCAAGCATGCCCATATTAGATAAAAGATCAAGGACATACTTGCGTTGAGATAGGTGAACATTTAAGCCCTTATAAGCAATTTCAATTCCCAAAAAGTATCTGAGTTTACCCATATCTCTAAGCAAAAATTGTGATTGTAGAAATTTTTTGGTCTCATGAATGCCTTCAGAATCATTTCCAGAGAGAAGAATGCCATCAACATAAATGGCCAAGACGACAATACCAGTAGATGATTTGCGAATAAATATTGAGTGATCAGACTTGCAACGAAGAAATCCTATTTGAGATATGATTGTAGAAAACTTCTGAAACCACGCCCTTGAGCTTTGTTTGAGACCATATATAGCTTTGTGTAATTTGCAGACCAACTCCCTTGGCTTGACATAACCTGTAGGTTGATGCATATAAACTGCCTCAGTTAGATCACCATATAAGAAGACATTTTTAACATTCAATTGATGAAGAGACCACTCCAGGTTGATGGTAAGCGACAAGATAATCCGGACAGACTTTAACCGAGGAACTGGAGAGAAGGTGTCTAAGTAGTCAACACCATAAATTTGAGTAAATCCCTTGGCCACGAGATGAGCTTTGTAACGATTGACTGACCCGTCAGGGATGTGTTTGATGATGTAGACCCACCTACTCTGAACGGGGCGAGCCCTAGGAGGTAAGGGAACAAGACTCCACGTGTGCCTCGAAGTAAGAGCATCTATTTTCGCATCCATGATAGCTTTCCAGTGAGACATAGAAAGAGCATCAGAAAGGCATGTTGGTACTGCACTAGAGGAGACAACTGTAATAAAAGCATTATGAAGGATAGAAATGCGCGAGTAGGAGATATAGTTGGAAATTAGATACTTAGCTGTGGAACGACGTTCCTTGCGAAGAGTAATAGGAAGGTCATTTGGGTCTTGGCTAAGACCTTCAGATAGAGGCATGTCAAGTGAGAGAGTTGTAGGCCGATAGTCTGGATCCGCTGACAGTACACCTATAGAGGCACTGATGGGTCGCCAGGAGCCAAAGTGGGAGGAATGGGTGGAAATACCAATGGCACATCCAGAGGACATGAAACTGGAAGAGGAACGATGGAGTGAGATGGAAGCGCAGCAGATGCCGTGAAGTATGGTGTCGATTCAAAGAATGAGACATCCATATTGACAAAGTACCATCCCTGCTTAGGATCAAAGCACTTGTAACCTTTTTGAGTTCGAGAATATCCAAGGAAAACATACTTTGTAGAACGCGGACTTAGCTTGTCAATTCCAGGAGAAAGATTGTGAACATAGGATAGACACCCAAAGGTTTTTGGTGGAACAAGGAAGACGGGACAATTAGGGGAGATAACCGAGAGAGGGGATTTACCTTGAAGAGATGAGGTAGGAACTCGGTTAATCAAATATGTGGCAGTAAGGATAGTATCACCCAAAAAATGTTTGGAAACATTCATATGAAACATGAGAGCACAAGCAACATCTAGTAGGTGGCGGTTTTTGCATTCAGCGACCCCGTTCTACTGAGAGGTGTAAGGGTAAGTGGTTTGGTGGATGATTCCCTGAGACCCACAAAACTTAGCAAAGAGTGAGCTGATATACTCAAGAGCATTATCAGTCCTTAACATTTTTAATGGCAGGGTAAACTAATTTTTTATTTCAGAGTAGAACAGTTAAAAAACTTGAAATACATCAGAACGATTTTTAAGCAGAAAGACCCAGTACATGCGAGAAAAAACATCTATAAAAATGATAAAATATTTAAAATCATCTCTGGTTGAAATAGGACTCGGACCCCAAATATCAGAATGAACAACATGAAGTTCTATGATACTTTCCAAACTGACAAGCATCACACAAAATGAGGACAAGACTTTAGAGACAAAATTTGCTGCACTTTATTTTGGTGATATGTGACCTAACCGACAATGCCACGTATAAGGGGAGGAAGCAGCCATCAAAGCCGCAGATGTATCCAAGACAGGATCAATGAGCACATAGACACTGCCAACGTTAAGCCCCCCACCAATCTTCGCCTTCATCCTGAGGTCCTAGAAAATGTAAGAGGAAGAGAAAAAAAGTGATGGAGCAGTTCAAGCTTCTAGATAGGGCATAAACAGAAATAAGATTGACGGGAAACTGTGGAACATAAAGAACGTTGACCAAGGTAAATTTAGAACTTAAGTGGACAGTTCCTATGTCATAGATAGGTATAAGTGAGCCATCAATGATTGACACCGGATTATAGTTGGTGTCAAGTCAAAGCGAGACAAACAAAGATCGATTACCTGAAACATGGAAAGTGGCTCCGGAATCTAAGACCCAAGTATTAAAAGATGCAACAAGAGAAGTAATACCGGAGACTCTAGGAGTAGTAGCCATCAAGGATGAGGTGGAAGCCTCGGCTTGAGCAGCCAATCTGATAAGGCAATCATACTCTACAGAGGAGACAGTGACCGTCAAATCAGTCGAACAAGATGAGGTTGTGCTAATGGTCTGCCTAGGTACATGTGATCCATCATCGACACCCAGTTTGGCATGAGAAGGCCTACTAAACTTTTTCCAACATCGTTCAGATGGGTGATTAATGCGTCCACAATGTTCGCATGGAGATGTAGTTCGGCCATGCCCCCTTCCCCTATCATAACTACCACCACCACGTCTTCCTCCTTGAGGAGTAACAAAGGCACTACTGATAGTAGTGGTAGGTGCCACCATAGAAACTCGTAGAAGACGGGAATAAATACTCTGAATTGTGGGAACAGATGGATCAGCAAGAAGCTGGGCTTTAGCTACAGCATATGAGTCGTCCAGTGCCGTGAGAAAGCGTGCTATAAAAATTCCTGTCGTTGTTGAATAGTCACCAATATATCAGCAGTAGGAGGTTATAGAATTTGTAATTGGTCCCACTTGCCTTTAAGTATCCGATAAAGATCAGGTAAGGGCATGTCCCCTTGCTTCAAGTTAAAGAGATCCTCATTGAGCTGATGAACCTGACCGATAGTCTCTTGAGGAGCATAGGTCGATGCTAGAACTGTTGGGGGGGGGGGGAAATGGTTTAATTTCAATTTCATAAAAAAAATGTCGTGCGACCATTTCAAATTCACCTTATGGATATAAGGCCTTTTTATTTAAGTGGGTTATGACTTCCAATGAATGCAAGCATTCATTGTAATTTACCCCTAAGTAGTTTAAGGCACCTTTTGATTAAGAGATCTAAACATATAAAATCAAAATAAAGACAAATATTCGGAAGAACAATATCATTCATTCATAACACCTGCCTTAGCTTACAATTTCAACACAATTTCATTTCATTCATTTGTATCTCTTTTACTTCTTTCATCCTTCATAAATATTCTTTCAATAAATATTTATTTGAAATCAGCTTGTTCTTCATATTTCACCCTTCGTTTCAATTTCTTCGATTATTTCTTTCATATTTCATTCTTCCATTTTTTTTTCATCATTTCATTCTTTCAATAAATATTCTTTATGTGAATATTTATTTTATTTCATTTTTCATAATCATTTCTTTTATTTTTCATTCAGTCAATAAATATTTTTTCTATGAATATTTATTTGATTTCAAGCAACATAATCTGTCATAAGCGATATTATAATAACATTGAGGAACTACGCCCCGATAACTAGTATCAATGTACGCATCTCCCAAACAATATTATTAATAATATGCCGTGACATCCTTTCGATAAATATTCTTTCTCTGAATATTTATCTAATTTCAATTTTCCATTTCTTCGATAAATATTTTTTCTGTGAATATTTATCTCTGATTTCATTTTTCAATAAATATTCTTTCTGTGAATATTTATCTGATTTCATCTTTTAAAAAAATATTTCAATAAATATTCTTTCTGTGAATATTTATCTGATTTCATCTTTTCAAAAAATATTCTTTCGGTGAATATTTATATGATTTCAGTTCATAATTCATTCTTTCATCTTTCAAAATTCTCTTTCGTCATCTTTCAAAATTTTCTTTCTTCATCTTTCGATAAATATTCTTAGAAGGAATATTTATCTGACTTCATCTTTCTGTGAATATTTATCTTATTTCATCTTTCACAAATAAATATTCTTTCTGTGAATATTTATTTTATTTCATCTTTCATAAATAAATATTCTTTCTCTGAATATTTATTTTATTTCAAGATTCATAAATTGCTACCAGTATTATTGTAATAATATTGAGGAACTACGCCTCGAAACATAGTATTAACGTATGCACGTCCCAACAAAATGCAGTAACAAAATATTCTTTATCTTCTTCTTTATTTCTTTTATTGAATCAAAGTTGGGTTGAGTCAATACCAATGTGTGGTTAAGACAAATTCAAACCCAAGTTGGGTAGATCCAGCACATAACATTTTTTTCTTCTTTCGTCAAGTTATTTCTTCTTCCACTAAAGATTGAATTTCTGTCATGCTCATCATGAATTAGATGCATTTCAAATTCGAGTTTGAATCAAAGCCAAAATCAAATTCGCATCTGGGTTAATTTCAAACTGGGTTTCAATTTAAACCCATTTCCCTTTTTGATTTATTTTCATTTTCATTATTCACCTTTGAATCAAATTTAAATCAAATTAAACTATACACATATCTGGACCATTAGATCATTCTTTGACAAAATTGGATTGTTGGATCCAAAATTTCTTTCATGGCGCATGTGACACGTGAACAGAGTTCTCATCTTTTATTTTTTTTTGTTCAAAATAGGGACAAAGACAGGTCGCCGAAAAAAGTTTTGGTTCCGGCGATCCGACCGTCGGATGACCGTATCCTTTTGATCATAGGTTCATAGGTTCGTTGCGAGAATGTAGCCAAATTTTTACTTCGATTGGATGTCCGGATGTCGCGTTCGTAAAGTAGAACTTCAGAGGTGTCTGCAATAAGCGAGAAAAGAAGATAGCCGGAAAATCATTTGATTCTGGTGATCCAGTCGTCGGATGACCGGATCTTTCTGGTCATAGGTTCGCACTTTCAAGGAGAAGATGTGGCTAAAATCTTAGCCCGATCCGATGGTCGGATGTTGAGTTAGACGTGAATGAACATTGAGTGTTCGTGGCTAATCATAAAGGATAGAGATCACTGGAAAATCTTTCGATTATGGCGATCCAGCCGTCAGATGGTCAGATCCTTCTGATCATAAGTTCGCGGGCTTGAGGAGAAGGTATCCCCAAAGTTTCGGTTCAATCCGCCATGTGGATATTGTGTTCGTTGGAGGAGACAAGGTAGATTCAAATCCTGCGTCGTTAGCATCAAAGGTGCTGAGGTCTTCAGCAAAATTTGGGTCGACACCATGCTCGGCGAACGCATCGCATGATGTAGCCAGCGCTCATGGAGGCAAAAGATCGGGGAGGTTTTGTCAGCAAGAATCGAGAGCTGGCATCTTCAGTGGATTTCGGGTAGATGAGGGAGGCGGCTGCAGTTCCGACCGTGGTATCACGCGACATCATGGTTTGTAGAAGCGGGCGCTATCCTTCCAAAGGGCAATGCTTTATCCTTGATTCAGAAGCGACGACAACAATGAAAGCCGAGGAAGGCTTCCTTCCTCCCCTGCTCCACAACTGCGACGGCGACGTTGGAGATGACGAGGAAAGTCATCGATAGGGCGAGCGTGCCCGCTTCCGGCATTTACGGAGACAGAAGAACTGGTCGGCGTCTTCTTCTTTCGTTCGAGACGACGACAATAAAGAAGGTTCTTCCCAGAGGCGGACGCTCTTCCTTCCAAGTGGCAACATCTTCCAGTCGAGATGATGGAAGACATTGGCGAGATCGAGTGAAGGTGAAGCAGCGTCACAAATGCTTCCAAAACTTCCTCTCTTTTCTCTTCCTTTAATTTCCTTCTCATGCATCAAATTCTTACCGAATTTTTCGTTCTTCTCACGCCATCAAATTCTAGCGAGTTTTCATCTCTTTTTTTGTTCTTCTCAATTTCGTCAACACCTCCTTCCTCTTTCATTTTTCTTTCCATCGAAAAAAAGGATCGCCAGGAAGAAAAATTCCTTTTCAATGACAATAACCGTGATAGTTGCTAGAGGCAACAACAAAAAAAAAATTGATTTTTTTTTTAATCAGAGTTGCTCTCTCTGTCAATGATTTTATTTACCGGAGTTGTCTCTCCGTTGAATGATTTTTGTGAACCGGAGTTGTCTCTCCGTCAATAGTTTTTATTTACCGGAGTTGTCCTTCTCCGTTGATGATTTTATTTACCGGAGTTGTCTCTCCGTCATAGTTTTTCTATCGGAGTTTGCCTTCTCCATTAATGGTGCCGAGAGAAGAGGGAGGGAGAAGAAGACCAAGGAGGGGGAAGAGGAATACTTACCTTCTGTGTGTCGATCTTCCTCTAGTCGATTACTCATCGCTTCAACTTCGAGTCTTCCAAAATTAGCAAAAGCCGACCCCTCCTTTCTCTTTCTTTCTTTTTTTCTTTTATCATCGCTTCCCCCACATTCCGTTTTTTGGAACCGTCATAACTCCCCCAAAAACCGAAAAACTTTTCTTCAAACTGTCAAGCACGATTTTTTTTTTCTTTTTTTTTCTGAATTAAAAATAAAATAAAATAATTTCATTTTCAACTATTTGCCAAATAATCGCTTCTCAAAATTCATGGTCAAAATTGCCTTCTTTGACCCAACATTCGTAAATCTCAATCAACAAAATGGATATTAAATATCCAATTTCAATTCGGTCAAAATCTCAATTTTGACCCAAATTTTATTAGAAATGTGATAAAAATTAGAATTAATCGTAACTTGGTCATAATTTCAATTTTACCTTCTATTATATCCATAATAATAATTTATTTTCTTTTCTTTTTCGTGTTCTAAAAATTGTGGTGTCAAAATTATAATTTTGACCAAAAATTGGATTGTCGATCCTTTCTCCAAAATTCCAGAAATTGGAATCAAATTTCAAATTTATCAAAATTTCATCATTGACAAAAATTCTCCAACGAGTCGAGCAATTCATTTCTGCCTGGTCAAAAATTCTAATTTGACCCAATAATCATGGCAAGGTAATTTAATTTTGATCAAATTAATTTCGATAAATTTCATGTTTCGCCTCTGCATAGAATCATATCCAGGAATTTTTCCTTCTATATATTTTTTTTCAACTTCAACAAGAACATCCCAAATTTCTTTAGTAGTGTCTAGGCACATGATAGTAGAGGCAATATTGGCTTCAATACTGCTGAGGAGTGAAGTCACAACAGCTATATCCGAGCGTCTCCAAGTTTCATGTGCAGGATTCGAGGGGTCTGGAGCAATACCTGTCAAATGCACTTCTTTACCGTGAGATCCGAGATAAAATCGTATAGACCGAGCCCAAAAAAGATAATTATTACATCAAATTTGACTGTTGTAGCAACACTGGAGGTAGGCTTTAAATCTATAGTAGTAGTAATATCCATCGAAGACAATGGAGCAACCGGAATAGGGCCGCACTCGACCAGAGAGGAGAAAAACATGTGAAGAACCAGCAAGAGCTCGATTTCAGCAAGAGAGGCACGACGAGATGAAGACCCTGCTGTTCACACTATCTAGCTCGAATAGCAGAATAGCAACGATAATGGCTATCAATGCTAAGAGCTGTTGAGCGGAGAAGGTCTATACGCATGGAGGGGCCTGGATGTGTTAGACAAGGACAAGAAGCCATCCAAGTAGGAAGAGAGTCCAAGGCGAAGAAGTTGAGTGCCACGACAGTCCAGTTGATCTTGACGAGAGGAGCGAGGGCAGAAGGCAAGCGGCGGAGCGCTGGAGAAGAAGGTTAGAAGCGAGCGAAAAACCGAGAAGAGGTGGAAGAAGTAGGCAAAGAGGGTGGAAGGTGGCTGCGCTGGAAGGTGAAGGCGGCGGAAGGCAAGGCAGAAGGTGAAGGCGGCGGAAGGTCCTCTGATACCAAGTTGAAGAGAAGGTTTTAATAGAATTAGTGTGAATCAAGTTCGAAAATCCCTAGGTTAAAAATACAAGGAAGAAACTAAGGTTTATGCATAAGACCCAAACCCAATAAGGAGAATCCAAACCCGGTAAAAGATTACACAAGTAGCTCTTTCGTAACCGTCTTTTACCCTAAAATACACTAAGAATTACCTTCCTTGCAATGGTGATAATGGAAAGGTCACTCTACAATTCTTGAGTAAAAAAGTAGAAAGGAAAAAAAATTCAAAAATTTTCCTCCCTTACTAATTCGTTTGAATCGGGCGGAGAAGCTAGAGAAAAAAAAAATCACGCTTCACCCAACTTTTTTCTTGCTTATCTTCTTCTCTAGAAATTAGAATGAAATTTTAGTGAGAATGAAATTAGAATTAAATTAAGGGTTATAAACAACATTTTTTAATACTAGGAACACAGTCATCACAAAAAGTTGGTGTTAGTTGAAATTTCCACATGGTCTTTGCAAAATTTAATTGTTGATTGTGAATTTTATATTATCATACTTAATATATAAACATATGCAAAATGAAAATTACAATACTAATTTTTATAATAATAATAATAATAATAAATAAATAAATAAATAAATAAATAATAATAATAATAAAATTTTAGTGAGATTTATCTGGCCTTCCTAGGGCCGGCAAAAGCTAACATGACTCGACAATCCGACTCGACTCGGCACGAAGTTAAGCGGGTTCAGGTCAGATATAATCGTGTTCGGGTCGTGTTGGATCATAAATGGGTTGACCTGTTCAACCCATTTATTTTCTATATATTTATTATATATATATAGAAGCCCAGCCCAAATATAATAGACTATTAATACTATTTCATTTGATGATCTCCACCTTTCAATTTCAAATGAAGGGTGAGATCAAGTTAACCTATTTCTTCTCTTTCCAAGATTTTTGTGACTTCACTAGTTTCTGTAGTCGTCCAAGCCGCCTCCTTCCGTCCTTTGTTCTCACTGTCGCAAGCCCGCAGCCTTTTCTCCCTCCCATTCATCGCTTCTTCCAGCACCTCCTCCTGCCGTTCGTCGCCTCCATCCTCGCCGATTACGTCGCCGGTTCCTTGTCTCGCCACATGTTGCTCTTCCATCCTCCCCGGTTTTGCCCTCGCTCCCTGCTTCTCCTCACCTCCTGCCCTAATAGATCCGCCGTTTGCTCCCCAGATCCGCTGCTGCCCTCCTAGTTCCGCCGCCTGCTCCCCAGATCCGTCGTTGCCCTCCTAGTTCTGCCATTGCTCCCCAGATCCGTCGCCGCGGCCCTTACGGTTCCAGCACCTCCTCTTCCATCGTTGCTCCTTGCCTCTCCACCGTTGCCCCTAGCTATCCACAGTCCATCGCTTGCCCTCTGTCTCTCCTCCACTTGAGCCAGCGGTTCCGCTGTTTGCTGTTCCACACTTGAGCCAGCGATTCCGGCTGCATTCTGTATCATGTAACTGAAATATTTTGACTTGCGATGATGCTTTTATTTTGTTTGTGTTGATGGAATGTTAATGATATATTGATTTTTATAGATCATAATTATTATGTCATATTGTCATTTGAATTATATGACGAATTATGAAGATATATTTTTGATGTTAGAATATTGGTGATATGTATGGTTATTATGCTATTTGAATCATATTTTAATACTATATTTTTTTTGGTTAGAATGTTAAAGTTATTTATAAGTGATCTATTTACTAAACAGGTTATTTGAGTCTATTTGGCTTTATAAGTGACCTATGTAATAAATAGGTTATTTGGGTCATATCAATTCACAGGTTAATACATAACGGGTTACTCGAGTCGTGTTGGGTTGACTCGTTTAAATGCGTGTTGTGTTTAGGTTATACCCCTTGACTCAATTAATTAAACGGGTCGCGTGTCGTGTTTAGGTTATACCCCTCAACACAATTAATTAAACGGATTGTGTTTGTGTTACGCTATTTAGGTCATGGGTCATAGCAGACACGACTCATTTATGACCCGTTAATTCAAATTACCAGCCCTAGGCCCACCATCACTTCTAGTAGAACGTTGCATAATAAGCATTCTTATTCATCATTTGAATTTGAATGAGTGCCCCATATTAATATGAGAGGCATTATTAAGTGGAAGCCGTGCGCGTCCTGTTATCTTCTAACATACACCGCCACTGCAACATACCCTTTCTCAAACGATGCGACATGAGCGGGACCCGGTGCTTCTATTGCAGGTCCTCGTCCGTTCGGGGTTTACTCGCGTTAGTTTATACAAAGCCTGGCGGATTGGATCCCGACAGCCGGAGGGGGACACGTCTCGTTTTCGCTGTCCCTTCCGACTTCCGAGGGTGTCTCGCATCTCGGCTCAGACCGTTACTGGAACCGATATAGCGGACCGTTATATCAATGTTGTTAGTAACGACTCGAGCCGAGACGTGGAGCCTAGCCGCGAGGTCGGCTTCGGACTTGAAGCTCCCTTAAAAGCCGGCCCGAAACTTTTCCCCTTCCCCTAATTCAGGACTTATAAATCATTTGCTATACTCTCTTCCTTTTTTCCCACTTCCCATCCCCTTCGCTCCGTTTAAAAAAGATCGCAAGAATTCTTCCCCAAGTAGCAATTCGATCGGTTTCCGGGTGAACTGGAGATCGGAGCTCGTTTCTTGCTCGCCAAAATCCTGGTCGTCGTGTTATTTTTCTACAAATCTTCCACATTTCGAGGTCTGCTCGAGTGATCGCAGCATTGCGGTATGGCGTCTCGAATCCGCAGCTTTTCCTTTCATCTGCATGTATTAATCTTCCTTGATGTTTCATTCTTCTCCGTGCTTGCATTTAGTTTACGGACCGGACCTTAGAGAATTGTGATTTTTAAGTGACCAAGTGAGCTAGATCTATGGCGTCGGATCTCAACTTTTTTCCCCTTATTTTCGTGGAAAGTTCGGTTTTTTTAATGACAATTTCAATGAATTTTGCTGCATGCGTACATGAATTGTACTTTTTAGTTTACTGTTTGGTTTTAGATTTCAGCTGACAAATTACAGTCAAAGTAGTCAGTTTACACGCGAACAGTTTAAATTGCTTCTTTTACTGCCTTCTTATCTAAATTATAATCCCATGAGAATGGGGAATAGCACCGAATAAAGTGGTTTGATGCTTATGTTTTTTTTTCCATCATTAATTTGTAACGGGTACGAAAATGTTCACCAATTATAGAATCTGGTGCATTTGTTGCACATATTTATTAAGTTTTGCCCCAGATTACTCGTAATTTATTTTCATGCACGTTGGCTTCTGGAAGAAATTTGTTATATCACAGATTCTTTTCCTTCATAACTTATCTTGCTAGCCGTTGTTCGTGGTGGTGGTTATCAATCGATTTGCTTAAACAGAAATCAACCAATTCGTTACTAATTTAATAAGTGGGTTGTGTTTCAGACATCAGTTCAGTGCGTGATGTTGATGGAAGCGTGGTCTGTCTTTTAGTTGCGGGGGGCCCTGCGCAGAAGCTAACCCTGCGCTTAAAATTGAAACGTTTGCTCATGCATGCACAGTTACCTTGGTTCATTTCTGCATTCTGTCTTTGCTTGGTCAAATTCAACTGAACTACAAATTTTAAAATCATCTTTTCAATTTGTAGATACTGTGATCTTTTCTGCCGAAAAATGTTCATTGTTCTGCAGCTGGTTGGAATCAGGTGTCAAGATTTCTTTTAAATCATGGAGGCTGAGATGTGCTCAGCCCGTGACTTATCACCTTCTCGGGAAGAAAATGGTGATGAAGAACTCTCAGTGCTTCCCAGGCACACTAAAGTCATTGTAACTGGTAATAATAGAACAAAATCTGTTCTAGTTGGGCTTCAAGGTGTTGTGAAGAAAGCAGTTGGTCTCGGTGGCTGGCATTGGTTGGTAATGAATTGTTTCTCATGTCTAGTAACTTTGTTTTAGAATTTTATTCCGTCGCATTTACACATTCTTTTCTTTTATTAACAATAACAGTCTATCTAGGTAATTATGTCCATTAATTAGAAACTTTTGGAACTTTTTACTTGGAGGCCGAAAATAAAAACAATGATGATACGCCGAATTTGTTACAGTCTCTCCATGATCTAAATAACAGTTGGTACTTTCTCGGTTTGTGCAGTTTCATAATATTTCTTTTTCTAAAATTTCTCTGTAGGTTTAAAAATTAATAAAGGAGACAGATTTGATACATCACACATAGTTTGTCTTAGCTTTCATACCTGTTTTCTCTAATAGTTTGATGGGACATTAGTTGTTTCTATCACTCTTGTCTTTACCTTTACTAATCAATGATTAGTAAGTTTCAATGTCCCTATTTGCCCTGGAAAGCTTGTCGTATGATTCAGGCACTACTTATTCGCGTGAACAGGTCCTAAAGAACGGGGTGGAGGTGAAGCTACAAAGAAATGCATTGAGCGTCCTAGAAGCTCCTACAGGCAATGAAGACGACGACAATAACATTGACTGTGATAACTCATTCTGCAGCAGTTCAGATGTGGTATACAAGGACCTTGATTACTGTAAGTTATGAGCAATATGCTAGTTGCTAAATACAATATAGCCATGTAGGGGAGGGCAAGTCTTTCTATTTGGGAGTGAAAACTGCATTAGTGTTTTACTAAATGAACTGGTTCATACAACAGCAACCTTAGAGTTCCGTAAGCCGACAAAGCCCAGAGTTAGGCATACCAAGCCATGGACATCTTCTACAAAGTCAAATGGCCGAAGCAACCACCGAGACACTCACTCGTATAGTCACAAGCCACAGACGGTAGGTAAACATTGCATTCAATACATCATGGAATATATCACACCGAAGATCTATTTAATTATGTCAACAGAGACTAAATAATGTTAGTCATCTAACTTGTAGGTTTTGTTTTATTTGTTGAGATCTTGTGCTCACACTTTGTGGAATATGAACAGAGAGTAAACTTGGCAAAGCTTGGAACTCCCACCTTATGGAGATATTGGAGGCATTTCAATCTTGTATGTTTGTTTGTTTCTGACAACTTCTTTTAAAAGGGTATTTATTACATTTTCTCGCAAACTCTAACTTGGAAATCGTAAACGCTAAACAGATTAGCATCAACCCCAACCCTACGAAGGAACAGCTGCGTCGTGTAGTGCAAAATCATTTCCTCGCACAGGTATTCTAAATTGGTACAAAAAAAAAAAACTTACTGTTTCACGAGGTATCTTCCTGATCCAACTTTATGATTGTACTTCCACTTGCCAAAAAAAAACAGCAATTGGATGAGATGCAGGTCATAGTTGGCTTCATCCAAAGTGCGAAGAGATTGAAACAACTGTACACATGATTGATGCGAGCATTGCGGCAAATAGAGATCAGGCTCCCGTAATTCTGAAGTGGAAAGAATTTGTGGCCCTTTTACTAATTGAAGTGTAATGATTCTAATCATTATCTCTACTCATTTTGTAGCAGTGTACTCATACATCCAATATCAATCTTGTCCCTGAATTTGGAGTTGGCAACAAAATGGGTATGATGTCCCAGCCTTGTGCTTTGAAGGTAATTTGAAAGCAGATGGATGCTGTGCGTGACACTGACCACTTTATTTTAAGAAGGGCCTACCTAGAGAGGGACCATAGAGAGAGTCTGTGCGCGCGTGATAGCCTATTTCAGGCTCGTTGATCAAAAAGTAAAAAAAAAAAAAAAGAAAAGGAAATGGGCAATGGGTAGGAGGCGTAGCTGCAGTCGTCGTCTTTTGGTGTTGGGCAGTGTGCAATTGTGCAACATTTTCCTGTACAACATTCCGGACTTGACGCTGCAGTGAATTAGAAACCATCCACTTGTCTCTTACCACCACCACCCATTAGTATTAGATAGCACCTGCCTCAGTTGGAAACGGCATCTTTATTTTAAAGAAACTCCTGTGGATAAGATTGCTGCCAGAAATTTTCATGCCGGCCGCCAATCGCCATTTAGTTAAGAGGCTTTTTAATTGGGTTCCTCGACATACGGCATACTTGCAGTCAAATGCACTTGTGTCAGAAATTACTCATGATGACCATCAAAATTAATTAATGATTGCTTTTGATTTATGCTAGAATAGATATGAGTAGTTACTTCAACTTATGAAAGCTCTGTTTCTTTCGCGTTTCGCTGCAATAGATTCTGGTGGCATTTGATTTGCATGCCCATCAACAGAAACACTGAGCACCTTTTTTATTTCAATCGATGCAGGATTTCTATGGTGATAATGTGTTACTCTGCAGCTCTCCCTTCCCATCTTTATTTGTACTTCACTGGCGCATCGAGAGAGTCATGGAGAAAGTTACAGCACCCCAAGGACTCCAGTTAATCCAGATCGCCCACATTCCGACCGACGATAGTGGAGACCCAAGCGATTACTCAGTTATCCAATTTTTTTTTTTCAGTCGTCCATTTTCCTTTCATTGTAGAGATGCTTCCAAATAAATATTCTATTACTGTTGTTCAGTCATATATATATATATATATATATATATATATATATATATATATATATATATATATATATATATATCTCCCCCAGCTATTTGAACAACTGCTATGATGTTGGTCAACTGAACTCTACAGCGAAAAAGGTTTTTTTTTTTGTTAAATATGCCTGAAATTAAGACACCATTGATTAAAAGAATAATATTATGTAAATAGATAACATTATATAATTAAAAAAAATAAAATAATTCATAAATATCATATAAATACATAGCTCATGAACAACAATAAAAATAATTAAAAAAATATCTTGATAGTGAGTATCTGATTTTGATAGTTCATAGATACTTGGATTTGCTGTACATCCATCTTTTATGACTTAGGAGTATTCAGCTTTGATGATATTTGTTAATACTTGGCCTTGCTTACTTAGGAGTATTCATGACGTATGAGCATTTGCAATTGAGTTGCTCAGCCTTAACGACTAATGAATATTTGAATTTGAGTATTCGAATTTGATAAATACTTTGTCTTAATGGTTTGTGAGTATTTGGATTTAATATGTACTCGATTTGATGACTTGTGAGTATTTGAATTTGGAAAGTACTTAGTATTGATAGCTTATCAGCATTTGAAATTAGGGTACTCGGCCTTGACGGCTTATGAGTATTTGGATTTAATATTCGAATCTGATAAATACTTGGCCTTGATGGATTGTGAGTATTTGGATTTAATATTCGAATATGATAAATACTCAGTCTTGATGGCTTGTGAGTATTTGAATTTGAAAAATACTCGGCCTTGATAACTTATGAGTATTTGAAAATGGGTACTCGACAACGACTTATGAATATATGGAGTTAGTATTCGAATATGATAAATACTCGGCCTTGATGGCTTATGAGTATTTAAATTTAAATACTCAGCCTTGATGACTTATAAGTATTTGAATTTTTTAAAAAATACTAAACCTTGAAGACTTATGAGTATTTGGAATTGGGGTACTCAGTTTTGACGTCTTATGAGTTAAGTATTTGGATTTGAAAAATACTCGAATTTAGAATTTTAGGAATAATTGCTTGGCCTTGCTATGTAATTATTCCTTTGGAATTACTTGCAAACATACACTTCTCCCAATAAAACTACACTATGTTGTGTTCGGATTTCAACACTTTAGAAATTATTAGTATTTAGCCTTGATGGCTTGTGAATACAAATATACAACGTTGTTGGCTCATGAACATTGAGATTTTGGCGAACACTCTGCCTAATGGCTAAGTGTTCTATAATCTTCCTCGGATGTTCTATGATCTTGAGCGTTCTATGATCTACGTGTGTCTGTTCTATGATCTCATCAACAATTAGATCATTTAGAGCGCATGTGTTTCTGCCGGTCCAATTGGAACTGTTGTTGTTGACCTCCAACAGGCCTCGCCCCATGGTTGCTTCTCATTCGTTGGTTGCGTCGAATCCTAGGCGCTGCCTCCCCCACTGATCCTATCATTCACCAACTCGTCGACCGCCAACCGTTGAATCCTCCGGGTTGTCTGCTGACATGGGTGCCGCATCTGGACTCAATTCATGCCTCTACGTGTTGTTGAGTGGTCAGGTTGGTTAGCTGTACACTTGCCTCCCTCACTACCCACTCGTGTAGCTCCGGGGTACTTTGATTGCGTCCATGCATGCCTGTGCTCCCATGCACATGCTCATGTTTAGCGCTCTGCACACTTGTATTATAGCGCTTTGCATGCTCGTACTCCAGCATTTTGGATACCTATATTCTACACTTTGCACGCCCGTAAAGATTGATAAATGATGAAATACTTAATACTCTAGATTTTAAAAACCTTGATACTTGTGTGGATTGCATAAAGGGAAAGTAGACCAACAATAAAAAGAAAGGTGGCAAGAGGACTTCAAATGTATTAGAAATCATACATAATGATATTTATAGTCCAGAAATAGATTCATGTGGTAAAAAATACTTTATCACTTTCATAAATGATTATTCATGATAAATATATCTCTACTTACTTTATAATAAAAGTAAAGCACTAAATGCTTTTAAGGTATTTAAAGCAGAAGTAGAGAGACATAGTAAGCAAATAAAAATCGTAAGATCAAATAGAGGTGAAGGGTATTATGGTAGATACATTGGGAGTAGATATACTAGGTTCACCTGATTAAAATGGCATGGTTGAAAGAAGAAACAATACATTATTGGACATGATATGAAGTATGCTTTGTAGCTCCAACTTCATAAATTATTATGGACTAAAGCTCTTAAAATGACAGTGTATATATTAAATCGAGTTCCAACCAAAGCTATTTCAAAAACACCATTTGAATTATGGAAATGTTGAAAACTAAGTTTAAGACATATACACATTTTTAAGACATATAAGCATTTTGTAATGCCCTTCTGAAATAAGAGTTTATAATCCACATGAGAAGAAGTTGGACCTAAAGGCTATAATAGTGTATTTCATTGAATATGCTTACGAGGGTATAGTGATAGTGATTTATCTCATGACAGTCTTTGAGAAAGGCATTTGTGGTAATCAAACTCCTACTATAAATGATAGGTTGACTATCATTCATAGCATCCTTTAATTTCAAATGGGTGTTGAACAATCAACCATTGAAACTCCATATGCTATTGTTTGTGGTAGCCTAATAGATCTAATAGTTCCATAATTATTAGAAAATTTGAAGCAACTAGTTTAGCAACATTCTTCTTTTGAAACTTCTCAGAAAAATATTGGTATAACATTAAGAAGATCAACTAGAGAAAGGAGATTAGTAATACCTAATGATTACGTTGTGTATCTATAAGAATCTGATTTAAATATTGGAGCAAAAAATGGTCCTAAAATATTTTCACAAGCTATGAATTATAATATATTTATATTGTGGTATAATGTCATGTAGGATGAGATGAATTCAATGGCAGGTAATAAAGCTTAGGATCTTGTCATATTGCCAAATGGCACAAAAGCCATTGATTGTAAGTAGGTCATTAAGATAAAAAAGGACTAATTAGATAATATTGAGAAATATAAGGCTACACTTGTGGCTAAAGAATTTACTCAATAAGAAGGAATTGATTATACAGAGATATTTTCTCCTATATACAAGAATGATTCTTTCCGAATAATTATGACATTAGTTGCACATTTTGATTTAGAATCAAAGGATGTGAAAATAATATTTCTCAATGGTGATTTAGATGAGGAAGTTTATATAAAACAACCCAAAAGATTCTCCTCTAGTGAAGGTAAGTATTAAGTGGCAAATTTAAAAAAGTCTATATATGAATTGAAACAAGTCTCCAGCCAATGGTATTAAAAATTTCATAAAATTATCTCTTCATTTTGCTTTGTAGAGAATGTAATGGATCCTTATATATACCACAAGATTAATGAGAGTAAAATTTTGTTTTCTTATTATATATGTAGATGACATTTACTTGCTATTAATGATAGAGAAATGTTATATGAGGTGAAATAATTTTTTTCTAAGAATTTAGACATAAAAAATATAGGTGAAGCTTCTTACATCATTGGCATTAAGATTCATAGAGAAAGATCTCAATGCATTTTGGGACTATTACAAGAAACTTACATCAATAAAGTCTTAGAAGGATTTCAAATGAAAGATTGTTCACTAAATGTAACTCTTATTATGAAGGGTGACTGATTCAATTTGAATCAATGTTTGAAATATGAGTTTGAAAAAAAAAGGAACAAATGCAAAATATTTCATATACTTCTATTATAGAAAGCCTTGTATATGCTTAGGTTTGTTCTAGACCTGACATTATATTTTACTATAGGAATGTTACGAAGACATTAGAGTAATCCCGATATGGACCATTGGAGGGCTACTAAAAAGGTATTTAGATACCTTAAGGGGGATGAAAGGCTATATTCTTATGCATAGAAATTGAGCATTTGGAGTTAGTTGGTTATTCTGATTCAGACTTTCTAGTTGTGTGAATTCAAGAAAGTCAACATTTTGACGTGCATTAATGTGTGTTGGCAGTGTTGTATCTTGGAGGAGTCCAAAATAGACTTTGGCGGTAACTTCTACCATGAAAACTGAGTTAATTTCTTGTCTTGAGGCAATTAATCGAATCATGAAAATAGGGGAGGTTTACTAGAGGGAATTGTATTCATCGTATATTCATTGAGTTCATCTTAGAGTAGCAGGCCACGAAAGTAGGAGGTTGCTCCAAGTGAGCACCGAGTTGTGCCATTGAAAGGGGGCAACCTGTACCTTTGGTATGAATTCCTTTGAACTAGATAGGAGGATAGCATAGACGATTGGTTATTCCATTGCTAGATGTCAATGTGGTGAACCCATATCCTGATCCATTTACTATATAACTTCTTCCTGCGTGTCTCCTACTGTTATTTACTTATCTGCATATTTAGCTTAGTCATTTAAATCTTCCCTCACATGGAACTTGTCTAGCTAGTAAGTTTTAGATTAGTCGGTACTTGCCAATTAGTCCCTGTGGGATCAATATTTCACTACTTCGATAGCCCTGTGCACTTGTGGGACTTATCATCTCCTTCTTACCTTGCGTTTGCTTTTACTCTTTTGGTTACAACTTCTCTATGTTATCCTTTTTCTTTCAGCACACCACTTTTTATATAAACTTTGGCCAAATTTTTCTTATGTTTCCTTATCAACTATAATTGATGTCATTTGATTTTTCCTTGATTAGTTGCTGCTTTTGTTGGGAAACCTTGAAGAATTTTAAAATTTTATTACATGTATGATGTCTCCACAAGTGCATAGATATGTCTAAGTAATAAAAGATATCGAACCCACAGAGACCTATGTGTTAAGTACTAAATAATCGAATTCTTACTAGCTAAGCAGATGATGTGTGATGGGAGTAAAATAGGAACGAATAATCAAAAAACTTTTGTAGAAATCAGAAAGAGAAAACTGAGACTTTGGTTTCATCACTTTTTAATTCTTATGATTAGATATGATAAAGTTTTTGTTAGTTATTCAAATCATGATAAAGAAAAAAGTTTACTAAAAAGAAATTGTCTCCTTTCGGACGTTCAATTTACACGGACCCAGCCTTCACTTTCGTGACTTGCTGCTTAGTGTTAAATAAAAGTAAACTAGACAAAGAGAATTAAAATCACTCTCGTGGTTTAACTCTCAAAGTCTATTTCTCAAATATAATTAAAACACTTTCATAGTTTAGATTTACAGGTTTTACCTAAGGGGTTCTAACAATACTATTCACCTTGTAGTGCAACTATCATGTCTGAAATGATGAAATTAATATATTCAAAATACCAACATGTAAAATAAGCATAAAAAATTAGGATTCTAGGACTTAGCTACTTGCATAGTCTAGGTTTCTAGATCTAATTTAAGGATTTCAGGTTTATAAATCACCTTTTAGTCCATATTATAAACCCTAAACCATGCAAATATTTTAAAACCAGTAATTTCAAAGTAAATAATCATAGAGGCAAAATTATAATTCAAAGAATAGCTAATAGGTTAAAAATTATCTAGTCATTATGAAATTAAAAAGGGTTACTCCCTTAATCCCAAAAAGAATTTTACGCTATCATTGTTTTGAAAATGCAACAAAATTTCATTATAAAATAGATCAGAATTCAAAAATAAAAAATAAAATATTTTACTGTGTTCACAGGGGTGTGATGGCCGCAGTAGAAACAGTCACAGCCCTCTGATTCTGAATTCTGCATAGTATCATTAGTGTTCGCATGATGGCACTGTAGCGCATTTGGTTTCTGTGCCAATTTCTCCCGATTCTGATCTCCTTTCTTCCTGAAATTTTTGGTGCGTGTTCTCCTCCTTGATGCACGTCTTTTCTGAAAATTTCATCACAGGAGATGGTCTCTAAGCTTCATAGCAAGAAACTTAACCCTAGAGAAACCACTGTCGATTTCTCCTCCGTTCATTGATGAAAACTCGCAATATTAGGGTTGAATCGTCTCCTCGATTTTTAGAAGAATCATGTGTTTTTAGTTTTCCTGATTGCGCCTCGGATTCTTCTAATTTAACATTGAAAAAAAAATCAGATTTTTAGGGTGGTGGAAGAATCGGGCGTGCGCGGCTATTTTCCCCCAATAATTGTTATCACACCCCTGTGATAGCCGTAGTTCATTTCATCACACCCCTATGACGGCCAAATTTTTTAAAATTGCTCTATGAGCTCCAATTTTCATCCTGATTCCACTTTTGACTTCTAAATTATTCAAAACCTTTGAAATCTAATAAGCATAAAAAAATTAGGATTCTAGGACTTAGCTACTTGCATAGTCTAGGTTTCTAGATCTAATTTAAGGATTCCATGTTTATAAATCACCTTTTAGTCCATATTATAAACCCTAAACCATGAAAATATTTTAAAACTAGTATTTTCAAAGTAAATAATCATAGAGGCAAAATTATAATTCAAAGAATAGCTAATAGGTTAAAAATTATCTAGTCATTATGAAATTAAAAAGGGTTACTCCCTTAGTCCCCAAAAGAATTTTACGCTATCATTGTTTTGAAAATGCAACAAAATTTCATTATAAAATAGATCAGAATTCAAAAATAAAAAATAAAATATTTTACTGTGTTCACAGGGGTGTGATGGCCGCAGTAGAAACAGTCACAGCCCTCTGATTCTGAATTCTGCATAGTATCATCAGTGTTCGCATGATGGCACTGTAGCGCATTTGGTTTCTTTGCCAATTTCTCCCGATTCTGATCTCCTTTCTTCCTAAAATTTTTGGTGCGTGTTCTCCTCCTTGATGCACGTCTTCTCTAAAAATTTCGTCACAGGAGATGGTCTCTAAGCTTCACAACAAGAAACTTAACCCTAGAGAAACCACTGTCGATTTCTCCTTCGTTCATCGATGAAAACTCGCAATATTAGGGTTGAATCGTCTCCTCGATTTTTAGAAGAATCATGTGTTTTTAGTTTTCCTGATTGCGCCTCGGATTCTTCTAATTTAACATTGAAAAAAAAAATCAGATTTTTAGGGTGGTGGAAGAATCGGGCGTGCACGGCTATTTTCCCCCAATTATTGTTATCACACCCCTGTGACAGCTGTAGTTCATTTCATCACACCCCTGTGACGGCCAAATTTTTTAAAATTGCCCTATGAGCTCCAATTTTCATCCTGATTCCACTTTTGACTTCTAAATTATTCAAAACTTTTGAAATCTAATAAGCATAGAAAATTAGGATTCTAGGACTTAGCTACTTGCATAGTCTAGGTTTCTAGATCTAATTTAAGGATTCCAGGTTTATAAATCACCTTTTAGTCCATATTATAAACCCTAAACCATGCAAATATTTTAAAACCAGTAATTTCAAAGTAAATAATCATAGAGGCAAAATTATAATTCAAAGAATAGCTAATAGGTTAAAAATTATCTAGTCATTATGAAATTAAAAAGGGTTACTCCCTTAGTCCCAAAAAGAATTTTACGCTATCATTGTTTTGAAAATGCAACAAAATTTCATTATAAAATAGATCAGAATTCAAAAATAAAAAATTAAATATTTTACTGTGTTCACAGGGGTGTGATGGCCGTAGTAGAAATAGTCACAGCCCTCTGATTCTGAATTCTGCATAGTATCATCAGTGTTTGCATGAAGGCACTGTAGCGCATTTGGTTTCTTTGCCAATTTCTCCCGATTCTGATCTCTTTTCTTCTTGAAATTTTTGGTGCGTGTTCTCCTCCTTGATGCATGTCTTCTCTGAAAATTTCATCACAGGAGATGGTCTCTAAGCTTCACAGCAAGAAACTTAACCCTAGAGAAACCACTGTCGATTTCTCCTCCGTTCATCGATGAAAACTCGCAATATTAGGGTTGAATTGTCTCCTCGATTTTTAGAAGAATCATGTGTTTTTAGTTTTCCTGATTGCGCCTCGAATTCTTCTAATTTAACATTGAAAAAAAAATCAGATTTTTAGGGTGGTGGAAGAATCGGGCGTGCGCGGCTATTTTCCCCCAATTATTGTTATCACACCCATGTGACAGCCGTAGTTCATTTCATCACACCCCTGTGACGGCCAAATTTTTTAAAATTGCTCTATGAGCTCCAATTTTCTTCCTGATTCCACTTTTGACTTCTAAATTATTCAAAACCTTTGAAATCTAACACCTTTTACCTAAAATTTTGAAAAACTAAAGATATGTAGATTCCGAAACAATTGACTGAATTTAAATTAAAAATAAGCAAAATAAAGAATAAGATGACTAAAAAAAGAATAATTCAAGTATAGAAATTACTGTATCATTTTAAGTCATCAAAATACATAAAGCTCAAACCTTTGTTTGTCCTCAAACAAGATGAAGTGTGTGAATAGAAATACTGAATGACTATTGCCCATTCTCTTATGACATATAATTAACCCATAACATATGCAATGATTTTCAGGAATATGAAATTTAAGAAATAACTTGTTAGGACAGAGATTTTCAAGATGAATAAAATTCCCATAATTCGTGAAATAGCATTCGAGTTCAATTTATCCAAATTCACCTTCAAGCAAAACCTTCACTTATTGAACCTAGTTAATAATCTGCAAGTGAATTTTAAGGCAAACTAGTCTTTGAATGGTTATTGGCCCCTTTTCTGTTAGCACAATATCATTATTCAAAGTACACCGCAGGGCAGTGTAATGGAACTCATGGACATAATCTTAACTAGTCAGCGAAGTTGTTCACTTGACCTATAGCTCTTTTTTTTTCTTCCTTTTTTTATTTGTTTATTCACAGGGAGAGTCGGTCAAGAACATGGTATTTAAATCATTATCGATCTTTCCGCTCAAGGGTAAAGTCATATTTTTATAAATTCCCCTTTGTTACTTAATTGAAATAGATTTAAAGTATACTAAAACAATATAATATAACTCATGTCTTCATTCAGTTATACCAGAGGAGTTGGAGCAAGTCTCCTACAGATATCTACTAGTTTCTTTCTATGAAAATGTTTCTATCAAGTAAAATCAGAAAAATTAAAATCAAGTAAACCATCATTCAACTCATATTATAGGAAAGTATAATATTTCCTCATAAAAATTTGATTTATACCAGAACTAATTTAACCTAAAAATCTCATCCTACAAATAATTTCAAAAATTTTCAAACCATTAAATTATCCACATATATCATCATGTCTAATCATAATGTCAAAACGAACAGAATCCTGTCACAAGTATTTGATTCAGACATATCACATCAATTAAATTCAAGTCATACATGGATAAAATTTTCACACATTAGAATTAGTAGAACCCATAAAACTAATTTGAAGAGCATGAGGCAATAAACTCACATAATCATAGTCATAACAAAAATATAAAACAGTAAATCCATACAACCATATTGAATATCAATCTCTAGAAAGGATCATCAAGTAATACAACCATATCAAATATCAAATGAGAATAAAATTGATGTGATCGCAAGTGCACGGTTGTATCGAAGTAATAAAATAAGAACAATCCCAACGAGGATCTGGTGGACAAGTACCGATTACACGATCAATCTATAGCTAGATGAATGAAAGTATCATTTTTGTTCGAAAACTTCAAAGTTCGAGAAAGTAAAAGCGAGCGTTTCGGGTAGAGAACAATATGGAGAGAATCGGGATCGGGGTTTCACCACACTAATGTTTTAGAATTTATTAAAATAAATCTTCATATATAAAATTAAAGCGTTGAAAGGGATTTTTCCTAGGGTACAGATTACCTTCTCCCGAAGCGTAATCCGGTACCTAACCACGATAATTTCCTAATCTCATGACAATTATCGTAATTAGTCCCCTTAGGCTTTGTGAAAAATTGTGTAAATCCTTCAAGTAAATCTAAACTACTCTCGTGATTGGATTTGCAGGTTTGAAAAGAATATATCCGACGTCACGACTCACCTCCCGGTCCTTCTCATGACGTCTAATACGTAAAATTACTTGGCCAGAGTAAAAACACAAAATAGAACATAATTCTAATCAAATCAACTCAGTAAAATTCATGACAAAGATCAAAACAATAAATATAATCCCTAAAATGTCAATAGGCTACAGCCCTAATCCCAGAGAAGAGTTTAAGTGTTCATGTTCTTTGTAAACAACATCTAGATTAATGAATTTGACATGAAAACTTAATAGAATTATAATAAGACACTAGAGAAGTAATGAAAAACCCTTCTCTTTGATCTGGAGATGGAGATGGAGTGTCAAAATCCTTCCTTTGCATGATCTTCTTGCCTCGAAATCGCCCAGCTGCTCGAGTTTTTACCTAGCACTACCTCTATCTATTTTCGTCCAAAATCCTTCCTTTTATACTTTAATTGCTTTAGAACCCATCTAGGAAGGTTTTTGCAAAGTTTAGTTAAGTTTCAATTCAATTCGAGGCCGAATGGGCGAAAAATCGAGTTAGGCACAAATATTCATGACTCGTGAAGCGTTTACGGCCGCAGCCGTGAATGTTTATGTGAAGAAAATTGATATTCGTTGAGGCATTCACGGCTCGTGAACGAGTCACAACCATAACCATGAAAGTTTTTGTGAATAACATGACTTTGCATAGAACTATTCCCTTGTGTAGCGCCTCATTCACAGCAAGTGAAGAACTCACGGGTGCAACTGTGAATGTTATGTCTAACCTCCGTTTCGCTCGAAATTTGGCATGTAGCTTTGTCCTTTCCTCGGAAATTGTGTCATGGCCTCAAAACTCATAAAATATATTATTTTTTTTGCATGTTTTTACCTGTATTTTCATACAAGCCAAGAAAAATGAAGATTCCATATCATAGGAGATAAAAAACACTAAAAAATTACTATAAAATCATACAATTAAGCACAAAATATCATATAAAATATAGAAAAAAATATGATATAAATGCAACTCATGAAAAATACTCTAGACTTAGAATTTTTCTTGTCCTCAAGCAATATCATGATATGTAAAGAGAATGTAAAGATAAGGAACACTTGCTCATTCTTCCCCAATCATGTCCTTAGTCCACAATTTAAGCAATCAATCTTTCAGAAATCAAGAGGTTTAAGAAAAAATATGATAGAAGTAAACTCTCAAGATTTTACAATCTAAGATAGATAAAAGTCATAAATCATGTCATGTCATTCAATCTTCACTTACTTAGTATTAAGTACTTTCACCTTAATAAATCCACTTTACTTGACAGGTGAATTCTCCACTTCAAGAATTTGGGTGATGTTTAAGTTAAAGAGACTTTTAAGGAAAACTGGTCTTTAAACAGTTATGTGCTCTTTCCTATTAGCATCATAACTTTGTTTAAAGTATACCACATATAATTATAATAGAACTCATAGTCTCAATCATGAAAAGTCAGTGAAGTTGTCGACTTGACCTACAACTCTCTCTTTTTCTCCACTTTTTATTCTCTTTTTTTTATTCATAATTTGGAGAGAGCTGGTTAAGGGCATGGTACTTAAATCGTTATCGATATTTCTGCATGAGGGATAAATAATTGTTTTTAAAGTTTTTCCCTCTATTACTTGATCGAAACAGATTTAAGGTATACTAACTTATGGTACAATATAACTCATGACTTTAGATTCTTCAACCAGAGGAGTTGGAGCAAGTCTCTTTTTTCTTAAAAAAAATAATATCACCAATTTTCCATTCATGAAAAAGTCTCCATCAAATAAAAATAGATAAATTAAACTTTAAGTAAATTCTACTCAGTTTGTGTCGCAAGAATGTACAATATTTCATATATGCATTTTATCTATACCAGAATTGAATTTACTCAAAAATTTAATTCTACATGAAACTTCAAAAATTCCTAAGTCATCAAATCAATTACTCAAAAATGCTTTTCTAATTACAAAATCAAGGATAAAACAAACTCCCTAAACTTAAAACAAATCAAGGATAAAACAAATCAATTCCTAAGTCATCCTTAAAAATCGTAAACATTCAAGATACATATCAATAAAGCTTGAATAAAGTCAAAATGCATGAAGACACCCTAGCCTTAAAATGTTGCATATACTCAATCATTTTAATTAACAATTATCAATGAAAACTAAACATGCATCATCCCACAAAGAAAAGTATACATCGTCCTCGATGTAGAGAATAGAACAAAAGTAAAAGATACTAACTAAAATCAGATGGACTCAGTGCTCTCTTCATTAATTTCCCAGATGCAACATTCATGACTCGTGAACGTGTTCATAGTTGTGCCCGTGAATGCTTCATCTACAGCTTTGCATATTAGATTTTATTTCTCCATGTGTCCCTGCATATATAAAAAATTATTTTGAGATTTTTAATATTAAAAATTAAGAAAATATGCTGTAAAGACTTCCTAAACCTAAAGAAAAAATTAAAATAAAAAAATCAACACTATAAGAGCTAGAAATATGGGTTGCCTCCCAAGAAGCGCTTGTTTAAGGTCATTAGCTCGATCAATACTTCATGTCATGGCGGAGTTGGTGAATTAGTGACATAGTAGAGAGCATATAATCTTCTGTCTTTCCTCCGTCTCAATAGTGTGCCCACCAAAGTATATATCCAGTTGAAGAGGTGGATCAATATTGTAGTGGCCATTACATGTATATAAAAACAAAAGTTAAAGTCATGCAAAGAATACCTAATAATTTTTCTACATTTATCCAAGAGTAATATCATGTGTTTTTTTCCTTTAGATTTATATCAACAATTGGAAGAAAATTGGAATTAAGATCAAAACATTCATACCTTGGATTGCTCAAGAAGTTTTTAAATTTCACATTGGGTTTTTCACTTACCTCAATGTTAATGTGATCAAGTATCTCATGTGTTATTATCTTCTGGGTACCTGTGGTTGGATTTGAATCAAATAATAGTTCAATCACTTCATCATCATTATCTTTTTCATCATCTATCATGAAAATTCCTAATGGATTTTTCTAGAGAAAAAGAATTGATGGTTCATATGGTAGAATATGCACAGGGTCTTCTTTCTCATATTTCTCCTCAATTTCTTTCTCTTCAATGGGATAGTCTATCCTAACACTATCAAATTCACCCCATCTATTTCGCTACTTCGTATTTGAGGATCCTTAAATTCCTAACCTTTCTTCTCACAAGTCTCCAAAAGTGTAAATTATTCTTCAAATATGTCCCAAGTATTTGTGTTGCAAGGCACTATGTTATGTGAGAGGGGATTGGATGGCTGGTTAAGTGCTAAGGAAGGGTTAATGGGGTATTTAGAATTTTCAAAATCTTAAAAATTTAAATAAGGTAAATCATAATCCGTGACTAGAATCATGACCAGTGATTGTTCCAACTCTGAAATTTTTTTTGATTCATTCTAGATTCCTTCCTCTATGTCATTTTTATTAGTGTCATGAATTAAACTATGAAGTTCCTCACTTTGTTTGTTAATAGCAGCTATAGAGTTTTCAAGCATGGCTTCTAGGTTGGATTCTTGAGGTCGACTAAAATTTGATTGTGGAATAAAGGTTGGGTCATTTTAATAAAGTAAGTTTTGATGATTCTCCCAACTTTGATTTTAAGTACTAGGGCATGAGTTAAAAGATGAAGGTATCCATAATTGACATTCAGTATAATGATGCCCATGATATCCACAAATATCGCAAGTAATAGAATTTAATATAAAAGATTACATGCTTAAATAATCAATTTATTGAGCTAAGGAGTCTACCTTTGCTAAAAGTGATTGTAATGCATCTGTGGCATATTCTTTTGTCATTATTAGTGGTACATACCTCTCGTTTGACCATTGATATTGGTTGAACGTCACATTTTTAATTTATGTAATAAAATTTAGAAATACAAAATGTAAAATAGGATATGCAAAACAAAACTTAAAATATCTAGTCGAGTGATTTCTAGCATAAGTTCTCTTATTCATTCAACGTGTTAATAAAAAAAAAGAAAAATAACATAAACTAACTATAAAGAAAAAGAATGCGAAAAAAAAAATGTCTAGTCTATAAATCTCACAATTAATAAATCTCACGATTAAATAGTATTGGTTGGCCTAATCCTCGGTAATGGCGCCAAAAAGTTAATGTGATGGCAAGTGCACGGTTGTATCGAAGTAATAAAATAAGATCATTTTCAACGAGGATCTAGCGGTCAAGTACCGATTACACAATCAATCTATAGCTAGACGAATCAAAGTGTGATTTTTGTTCGAAAACTTTTAAGTTCGAGAAAGCAAAAGTGAGCGTTTTGGGTAGAGAACAACACGGAGAGAATCGGGATCAGGGTTTCACCATACTAACGTTTTAGAATTTATTAAAATAAATCTTCATACAGAAAATTAAAGCGTTGAAAGGGATTTTTTCTATTGTACAAATTACCTTCTCCTGGAGTGTAATTTGGTACCTAACCACGATAATTCCCTACTCTCATGACAATTATGTAATTAGGCCCTTTAAGTTCTGTGAAAAATTATGTAAATTCTTCAAGCAAATCCAAACTACTCTCATAATTGAATTTGAAGGTTTGAAAAGAATAGATCCAATGTCATGATTTATTTTTCGGTCCTTCTCGCGACGTCTAATACGTAAAATTACTTCGCGAGAGTAAAAACATGAAATAGAACACAATTCTAATCAAATCAACTCAACAAAATTCATGATAAAGATCAAAATGATAAATCTAATCTATAAAATGTCAATGGGCTATACCCCTAATCTCAGAGAAGAGTTTAAGCGTTCATGTTCTTCGTAAACAGTATGTAGATTGATGAATTTAACATGAAAACTTAATAGAATTACAAGAAGACACTAGGAAAGTGATGGAAACCCTTCTCTTCAACTGGAGATGAAGATGGAGCGTCAATATTCTTCCTTTGCGTGATCTTCTTGCCTCAAAATCGCCTAGTCGCCTGAGTTTTGCCCTAGTGCCGCCTCTGTCTATTTTTATCCAAAAGAAGCTCCTTTAACCCTCCAAAATCCTTTCTTTTATACTTTAATTGGTTTAGAACCCATCTAGGAAGGTTTCTGCAAAGTTTGGTTAAGTTTCGATTCGATTCGAGGTCGAATCGAGCAAAAAATAGAGTTGGGCGGAAGTATTCACGGCTGCAGTGATGAATGTTTCTGTGAAGAAAATTGATATTCATTTTGGAATTCACGACCTATGAACGAGTCACGGCCATGACCATGAACGTTTTTGTGAATAACATGAGTTTGCGCAGAATTGTTCCCTTGTGCAGCCCTCATTCACGGCCCGTGAAGGACTCACGGGTGCAACTGTGAATATTGCGTCTGACCTCCGTTTCACTCTAAATTTGATGTGTAGTTTCGTCTTTTCCTCAGCAATCATATCATGACCTCAAAACTCATAAAATCCATCATTTTTGTATGTTTTTTCTTGTATTTTCACAAAAACCAAGAAAAGTAAAGATTCTATACCATAGGAGATAAAACACTAAAAATTGATATGAAATCATACAATTAAGCAAAAAATATAATTGGCCAAGCATTCGTATATTTTAGATGTTGTGGGATGGACTGAAAGGTGAACTGCAACGTCAGAACCCCTTAGATTGGTCTTGTAGTTTTGATCACAAAAATTGGTCAAAACTATTCGAGGAATTAAGTAATTCTTCACGAAACTCATTGGATCTACTACAAGCCATGAAAGTAGAAGACTAAGGTTAAGTCAGATACCAGATCGTAGCCAGAAAGGGGACGATTTGTACACTAGGGAGAATTTTCTTAAGAACATAGATTACTCAAACTAAGACTTTTTGCATCATTTTCCATATTCTTAAGTGTGGTGAAACCCAATATCCTGATTTTCTCTCAAGATTTTCACACCTCTTAATTGTCTTGCTTGGTTCGATTTTGTTACTTGCAATTAGATTAAACCACATCTCATTATTATTTGGTTGCCTAGCTAACGATTAATTGATTAGTTGGTACTTGACTCCCTAGTCCCAATGTGATCGATATATTTTTTATGCGATAGAATCGTGCACTTGCAGTATGCCTAACAGTCATGCACAAAAAGCATTCCACTCACATATTCTCTTTTTGTAGGGACAATAAAGGTTTTCATTTTAAGAACTTGAGATATTTGGAGTGGAACGAACCCTTTAAGATATCCTTGAGGGACCCTTAAAACTTCTGATTTAGGCTCCATAGTACTTTGATCCAAAGTAAAATTTTGTGATGAGCCTTCTCTCTTTTGGACTTTGATCATGTCACATGCAATCACTCGTCTCCAGGTACATGTAGATTATGTTGCTATTTTTAATTTTGGAATGATCGAGCTTTGAAGCTGCACTCTTGAGGGCTGCACCGTTGATTCTATAAAATATCATGCATCTTCATATTTAATTTCATGCATTCAGAATGGCTGAATGTCTCTATCAATGTGCTCTCCACACAATTCTCATGCAACTAAGTTGTTCCAAGCAATGCCTTATACGATGCATCAGTGTTAATGACATACAATTTAACTTTAGTTTTTAAGTTATGAAACTATAGTTTGTATGGAACTTAGAGCTTTTTGACTATTTTTATTGAATCCCTAAATGAGGACTCTTTTTGTCAACAAATTAAAAATGTCTAAAAAAGACTCTTTAGGGTTTGAAAAGTTAGGAGATTAATTAATGATCTAGGGTCAATCTTTGTTCCGCCAATATTTTCAGTCACATAAAGTGATTAGTAATGTTGTAAAGTCCTTAGGAGCATGTTATCATTATTGAAAGTAATAGATGATGTCTCATATGCATATAATGCTTCTTTTATATCAGCCTCTATAAAGAGTAATTGAAACTTTTAGGGATTTGATAGGTGCCTGAATGGCTGCTACCACAAGTGCATGGTCTATCACGTAATAAAATAAGTATCGATCCCACGAGGACTAGGGGTCAAGTACTAACTGATTAGTCAATCAATAGCTAGGTTAACAATTAATGGAGAAATGACTAATATCCTAGTGCAAGAGTGTTGGTGTATATGCCATAGGACCTAGTTTTGGTCAACTTATGTACTACTTGACTTTGATATTTATATATCATTCTGGCATTGTCGTTATCATTGTTTGTCTACACCTGCGATCGTGTACTTACATGATAATGTCCCTGGAGACAGATTGGATCTGTGTTCAAATAATTGTCCCCAGTCGATGTACCTGAGTGGATATGGGACAGCTCTGGTACTTGTGAGACTGGTATGTGGGCTGGTTAGGCACGTGGTGCTAACGCAGACACATGGGTATATCATTGGAGGATATACTGGATAGACCCGCTATGAGGCTATGACTTGGTGTCATGAGTTATCCTCATAAGTGACAGGAGATGCATTGATCCCTTGACTTGAGGTCATTGATCATTCTATATGGTTAGAGACTTGCTTTGATACAACCTAACACTTTGCCGTAGTTGGGAGGTCATAACGGTTGTCATTGAGCATGTCACGACCCATATGAGAAGGTCAATGGACAGACATAGGATTTGCCCCTTCCTTAGGGAAGTATGATATCCATGGAGCTCCTCTATGGTTCTATGACTGAGAGTGTATGACCATACCCAGGTAAGAACCTGTTTTAGTCATAGCCATGTGATTGGATGAAAACAAGTGGTGACACACTTGTCCAATCGGATATCAGTTCGGCAAAGAGACTGTAATGCATCTATACCTAGTTGCGATGATGGGGATGTTGATGTCGATATCCATTCCAATGACCTGGGTAGCGGCGATGCACTGCTAGGTGCCACTCACTGCTTGTGATGACCTTTGGTCAGCACTGCCAGCGTCAGAGGAACCTATAGGGTCGCACACCTTGATACTTGAGTTCTCGTATTGATCGGGAAGCCTTATGATCGAGTTATTGGATAACTCGGATCTAATTGGGAGATTTCATCAGCGCCAATGGGCCTGATGAGATGGAAGAATATTATTGGAGCAAAACTTCATTTTTGGCAGGTTGACCCGTATTTGACCATGATTGGTCACATTTGGATTAGGGTTGCATTGGATTGGATCCAAGTGCTTAATCAACCCATGTAATGGAGTTTGGGCTAGCTCATTATCCAATGAGGCCCAATAATAAGTTGTCATGAAGAGAAGAGGGGCTAGAAGGGTATAATGGGGACAAATCTTCTCCCCTAGGCGCCTATGGGCATAATGGGGAGAAGTGGCGCAATTTGCTTCATAAGGAAGCAATTGGCGCCTCCCCCTTAATCCCTTATGGTATGAATGCCTATATGGCATTGCTTGGGGCGCAAGGCAAGGCCTTGGCGCACAAAGAAAGACATGGGCACAAAAGGAATGGTTGAATGAGATTTATGGAAATGTCTTGGAGACTTTCCTTGTCTCAAACCTTCTCATCCTAGCCGCCCACTTGTCTTGATCCTAGCCTTTCATAAACTGCCTCTTGCCCTATAAAAGAGCACCTAGCCGACCCCTCTTAAGAGTGATTAATGCTTGGAGGCGTGAATACAAGAAGAGGGGGCGAGTGCTAGGAGCAAGGGCGCATCTTCCTTCTTCCATAGCCGCAAGCCTCTCCCTCCTTTCCTCTTGGCGCAAGGAGCTTTAGTGCTTGGCGGCTTGGGTAGTTTCCTTATTCTCTTGGCGCATCCTTTCTCTTGGTGGCGCAAGTGAAGTGGAGCATCTCCCTAAGGCTTTGATCTTCTTCCTGAGGCTAGCACCGGGCGTGGAAGAAGAGAACTCAAGAGATCCATGTGTGTGAGACTGCAGAGGGCGCACACTTGGGTGCCTACATCGGCATCACTCCAAATTGCTCTTAAGGTATTTCTTAACTCATCGTGTCGACTCTCTTGCATGCGATCTTCACTGGGTTTTTTTGGGACCGGCCTGTTTCGGGGACATTCTTTCGCTGTGCAACGAATGTATGTATGTCTATAACTCTGAAAAATTATAAAATGTCCCCGGGGTTTACCAACAGTGGTATCAGAGTGACTTGCAAGACTCGAACGATGTTTTATGCTTTTCTTTCATGCTCACATGCCATATCTCTATTTTCGTAAATAGCATGATGCATGGCAAACGATTTTTCTAAAAGTAGAAAAATTAGGGTTTCTTGTTTCTATCATCCTCTCAATCTCTTTTGGACTTTTGGACTATTTTTCTTGTCTGATTTAAAGATCAAAAGCGCACGCAATTTTGTCAAGTAGGACGGGCATTGTGTCTTCGGACTGGCCAAGTCTCTTGATCTGACAAAATTGCCAGCCGAAAGGATCTCTGAAATCATCATGAAAAATAAATCGCAATTAACCAAAAGATTTGTGAGAAGAAGATGAGAAAAAGAGACTAGTTTTATGAAAAAGTTAAATTTCAGATTTTATGTTTTTCATGAGCATGTAGAATTGCATGAGTAAATACCTTGATTGTGCATAATGTTGTGATCATGAGTCAAGCCCCTTTTGCATGCCTGTGATGTACCCTTGTGCGGCCTGCGTGCCATCTTTTTCATTATCTTTGTAAAAATTAAGATGAAGATTAAGGGCTAGGCGCATCCTTCTTGGACCTTGATGCTCGCATCTTGCTTGATGGCGCAAGCATGCAAGGTGGCGCATGCAAGTTGGTGGTTGGTTGCTTGGTGGCGCAAGAAAGCTTGGCCAAACCTCTTTTGGTTTGAGAGCTAGCCATCTTGGCCCCTTGCATGGTGGCGCCCCTTCCTTGGAGGAAGACCATGGCATTGGCCGAACCTATGGGGAACTTTTAAAGTGTACCTCTAGGCTTTAAGAGCTAAACCATGAGAGAAGGACCTTGGAGCCAACCTTGAAGTTTAAGCTAGAGGTTGGCTAGGCTAGGTCTAGTTTTTGGGGCTTGAGTTCTAGGACAAGAGTTGAACCTCTTTCATGGCATGGATTGGTTCAATGTCTTGAATAGGATATGATCACATCATTCTTTACTACTTTTATTATTATCTGCAGAAGCATGCCTGTAATGTTTTATCGTTATGTTATCACCATAGGATTGCATGCCTGTAATGATAGACATAAGATAAAACTGAGATGATGAGACCTTAAACAAAAACCCTCAATTAAAATATTAAGTCTGGTAGCCTTCTAACGCGTAGCCCTCACTAAGCTATCGATCAGTGGAGTTGTGAATTGTTTCCCACCCTCGTGGGACACACCCACTTATCTTTAGAAAGTGCGTGGTGACAATGGTTTCCCCAGTCCAGTTTTAACCTGGGCGTGCCTTCGCAAGGAAACTCGTTGGCCCTGGGCATGATGGTGTTGGTGTATATGCCCTAGGACCTAGTTTTGGTCAACTTATGTACTACTTGACTTTGATATTTATATATCATTCTGGCATTGTCGTTATCATTGTTTGTCTACACCTGCAATTGTGTACTTACATGATAATGTCCCTGGAGACAGATTGGATCTGTGCTCAAATAATTGTCCCCAGTCGATGTACCTGAGTGGATATGGGACAGCTCTGGTACTTGTGAGACTGGTATGTGGGCTGGTTAGGCACGTGGTGCTAACGCAGACACATGGGTATATCATTAGAGGATATACTGGATAGACCCGCTATGAGGCTATGACTTGGTGTCATGAGTTATCCTCATAAGTGACAGGAGATGCATTGATCCCTTGACTTGAGGTCATTGATCATTCTATATGGTTAGGGACTTGCTTTGATACAACCTAACACCTTACCGTAGTTGGGAGGTCATAACGGTTGTAATTGAGCATGTCACGACCCATATGAGAAGGTCAATGGACAGACATAGGATTTGCCCTTTCCTTAGGGAAGTATGATATCCATGGAGCTCCTCTATGGTTCTGTGACTGAGAGTGTATGGCCATACCTAGGTAAGAACCTGTTTTAGTCATAGCCATGTGATTGGATGAAAACAAGTGGTGACACACTTGTCCAATCGGATATCAGTTCGGCAAAGAGACTGTAATGCATCTGTACCTAGTTGCGATGATGGGGATGTCGATGTCGATATCTATTCCAATGACCTGGGTAGTAGCGATGCACTGCTAGGTGCCACTCACTGCTTGTGATGACCTTTGGTCAGCACTGCCAGCGTCAGAGGAACCTACAGGGTCGCACACCTTGATACTTGAGTTCTCGTATTGATCGGGAAGCCTTATGATCGAGTTATTGGATAACTCGGATCTAATTGGGAGATTTCATCAGCGCCAATGGGCCTGATGAGATGGAAGAATATTATTGGAGCCAAACTTCATTTTTGGCAGGTTGACCCGTATTTGACCATGGTTGGTCACATTTGGATTAGGGTTGCATTGGATTGGATCCAAGTGCTTAATCAACCCATGTAATGGAGTTTGGGCTAGCTCATTATCCAATGAGGCCCAATAATAAGTTGTCATGAAGAGAAGAAGGGCTAGAAGGGTATAATGGGGACAAATCTTCTCCCCTAGGTGCCTATGGGCATAATGGGGAGAAGTGGCGCAATTTGCTTCATAAGGAAGCAATTGGCGCCTCCCCCTTAATCCCTTATGGTATGAATGCCTATATGGCATTGCTTGGGGCGCAAGGCAAGGCCTTGGCGCACAAAGAAAGACATGGGCACAAAAGGAATGGTTGAATGAGATTTATGGAAATGTCTTGGAGACTTTCCTTGTCTCAAACCTTCTCATCCTAGCCGCCCACTTGTCTTGATCCTAGCCTTTCATAAACCGCCTCTTGCCCTATAAAAGAGCACCTAGCCGACCCCTCTTATGAGTGATCAATCCTTGATGGCGTGAACACAAGAAGAGGGGCGAGTGCTAGAAGCAAGGGCGCATCTTCCTTCTTCCATAGCCGAGAGTTTCTCCTTCCTTTCCTCTTGGCGGCTTGGGTAGTTTCCTTCTTCTCTTGGCGCATCCTTTCTCTTGGTGGCGCAAGTGAAGTGGAGCATCTCCCTAAGGCTTTGATCTTCTTCCCGAAGCTAGCACCGGGCGTGGAAGAAGTGAACTCAAGAGATCCGTGTGTGTGAGACTGCAAAGGGCGCACACTTGGGCGCCTACATCGGCATCACTCCAAATCGCTCTTAAGGTACTTCTTAACTCATCGTGTCGACTCTCTTGCATGCGATCTTCACTGGGTTTTTGGGACCGGCCTGTTTCGAGGACATTCTTCCGCTGTGCAATGAATGTATGTATGTCTATAACTCTGAAAAATTGTAAAATGTCCCCGGGGTTTCCCAACAGTGGTATTAGAGCGATTTGCAAGACTCGAACGATGTTTTATGCTTTTCTTTCATGCTCACATGCCATATCTCTATTTTCGTAAATAGCATGATGCATGGCAAACGATTTTTCCAAAAAGTCGAAAAATTAGGGTTTCTTGTTTCTATCATCCGCTCAACCTCTTTTGGATTTTTGGACTATTTTTCTTGTTTGATTTAAAGATCAAAGGCGCACGTAATTTTGTCAAGTAGGACGGGCATTGTGTCTTCGGACTGGCCAAGTCTCTTGATCTGACAAAATTTCCAGCCGAAAGGATCTCTGAAATCATCATGAAAAATAAATCGCAATAAACCAAAAGATTTGTGAGAAGAAGATGAGAAAAAGAGACTAATTTTATGAAAAAGTAAAATTTCAGATTTTATGTTTTTCATGAGCATGTAGAATTGCATGAGTAAATACCTTGATTGTGCATGATGTTGTGATCATTAGTCAAGCCCCTTTTGCATGCCTGTGATGTTTCCTCATGAGGCCTGCGTGCCGCTTTTCTTTTTGCTTTTAACTAAGAAGAAGATTAGGGTGGCGCATATACTTGGAACTTGGCGCATGCATACCCTGCTTAGTGGCGCAAGTTAGGCATGACCGAACCCTTGGATTTGAGAGCTAGCTAATTTGGCTTGTGGCGCATCCTCATTGGAGGAAAACCATGGCATTGGCCGAACCTATGGGGAACTTTTAAAAGTGTACCTCTAGGGTTTGAGAGCTAAACTATGAGAGAAGGACCTTGGAGCCAACCTTGAAGTTCAAGCTAGAGGTCGGCTAGGCTAGGTCTAGTTTTAGGGCTTGAGTTCTAGGACAAGAGTTGAACCTATTTCATGGCATGGATTGGTTCAATGTCTTGAATAGGATATGATCACATCATTCTTTACTGCTTTTATTATTATCTGCAAAAGCATGCCTGAAATGTTTTATCGTTATGTTATCACCATAGGATTGCATGCCTGTAATGATAGACATAAGATAAAACTAAGATGATGAGACCTTAAACAAAAACCCTCAATTAAAATATCAAGTCTGGTAGCCTTCTAACGCGTAGCCCTCACTAAGCTATCGATCAGTGGAGTTGTGAATTGTTTCCCACCCTCGTGGGACAAACCCACTTATCTTTAGAAAGTGCATGGTGGCAATGGTTTCCCCAGTCCAGTTTTAACCTGGGCGTGCCTTCGCAAGGAAACTCGTTGGCCCTGGGCATAATGGTTAGGAAAGGACTTGACTAGAAGTTCACATGTGCTGGGCACATGGTGAAAGTCTAGAGGCATCGTTGAGAGGTAAAGGTTTCATGTTGTATCCAGCCCTCGCTGGACATGAAATGCCCAGACTGTCTCAACAAGGGGAGTTGCTTGGAGCAACCGGCTGGCGCGCCCACCTTAGGAAACATGGGTTACTTTGTGCATCTCATCCCACCCTCGTGGGACGCGAAGCCTCATGTGAAATAAGGATCCCATCTCACTAGGAAGTCTTAAACTTCTCGATTGACTTTGTGGGTTGTCAATTCGAATTTAAAATAGTGGGAACAGTAATCATTTAAAACAAGTCCAGTTTAAATGATTCGAAGTAGTACTAATCTGCTATTTCTTGGTTATTGTAGAACAATGGCTGTGAACAATGGCAGATGGTCACTGCGATCTACCCTGGAAAGGGATAAGTTGGTTGGATCCAACTTAAAGGATTGGTATATGAACTTGAGAATTGTGCTCAAGCTCGAGAGGAAGCTATATGTCCTTGAGAAGCCAATTCCTGAGCCACTTCCATGCTTAGCATCAACGTCTGAAAAGGATGCTTATGATAAGCATCAAGCTGACACTTTGGAGGTTGCACAATTGATGCTAACCAACATGTCGCCCGAGCTAAGAGGGCAATATGAATCTAAGAGTGCCTCTGAAATTATTTCTAATCTAAGGCAGCTCTTCGATGCATTGGTTGAGCTCAACCCTCCTAAAGTAGACATTCAGTATGTTGAGCCCAAGGGCTTAACTAAGACATTGAAGATAAAGATGGAAAGAGTCAGGAATAACAAATGCTACTCATGTGGAGGACCACCTCACATGATAAAGGACATAATACGACTTCAGAATGAGGAGTAGAAAGGCTTGGCCTTAACTTCTAGCTCAGGTATCTATGTTACAGAAGTCAATCTTTCTACTTCTATGTCATGGGTATTGAATACCGCATGTGGAGCTCATATTTGTACAAATATGCAGGGGCTTAAGAAAAGTAGATCGGTGCGGCTTAGAGAGATTGACCTACGCGTTGGAAACGGGGCACAGGTTGCTGCTGTTGCTGTAGGCGTTTTGACTCTCTCCTTGCCTTTTGGACTTCAATTAGAACTAGATAATTGCTTTTGTGTACCATCACTTACTAAGAACATTGTATCCATTCCTTGCTTAGCAAAGAAAGGATTTAGATTTGAAATAAATAAGAACTCTTGTTCTTTTTCATTTGCAAATATGTTCTATGGGAAGGGTACTTTGTGCAATGGTCTATATATCTTGGATATGGAAAGTTCTATTTGTAACATAAGTAATAAAAGGACCAAACTGAGTGGTTCAGTTGGTGCTTTCCTATGGCACTGTCGATTAGCCCATATAAACAAGAATCGCATCCAACAACTCCATGCAAATGGATTGTTAGATTCAAGTTCCTTGGAGAAATTTGATACTTGTGAACCTTGTTTATTAGGGAAAATGACAAAGGCGCCCTTCAAAAAGATTGGTGAGAGGGCAGAAGGTTTATTTGGTCTCATACATACTGATGTGTGTGGGCCCTTCAATAAATAAGCCAGAGGAGGGTACAACTACTTCATTACCTTCACTGATGACTTCAGTAGGTATGCCTATGTCTACTTAATGAGACATAAATCTGAATCCTTTGAGAAATTCAAGGAGTTTAAGAATGAAGTAGAGAACCAGCTTGGAAGATGCATTAAAGCTCTTCGATCAGATCGAGGTGGAGAGTACCTGAGCGGTGAGTTCTTTGACTATCTGAGAGAGTGTGGGATCATATCCCAACTCACTCCTCCTGGAACACCTCAATGGAATGGTGTGTCTGAAAGGAGAAATCGAACTTTATTGGATATGGTTCGATCTATGATGAGTCATGCAACTCTACCTTCATCATTCTGGGGGCATGCACTAGAAACAGCTTCTCTGATACTGAATAATGTTCCATCTAAGAGTGTCTCCAAAATACCATACGAGATGTGGAGTGGGAGACGTCCTAATCTCACTTTTATCAAGATCTAGGGATGTGAGGCTTATGTCAAACGTCAGGATTCTAGTAAGCTAGAACCTAGATCTGATAAGTGTGTGTTTGTGGGGTATCCTAAGGAAACTAAAGGATACTACTTCTATGTCCCAACCGAGAACAAAGTTTTTGTTGCTCGGGGTGCTGTCTTTCTAGAGAAAGAATTTCTTATGAAAGAAGTTAGTGGGAGGAAGTTTGACTTGGATGAGGTCCAAGTGCAAGCACAAGACAAAGAGATGGAATCTGAGCCACCTGCACCGGTTGCTAGGCAACCTGAGGCTCAGACACAGGTCCCGCGTAGGTCTGGGAGAATTCGTCGTGCACCTGAAAGGTATGGGTCGCTGCCGACCCAACACGATGGGATCTTCATCATTGAGGATGAACCCAGAACCTATGATGAGGCGGTCAGTGGACCGGGCTCCGAGAGATGGCTTGACGCCATGCGATCCGAGATGGATTCCATGTCGGCTAACCAAGTCTGGGATTTGGTTGAGCTACCTGATGGGGTAAAACCCATAGGGTGTAAATGGGTCTTCAAGAGGAAGATAGACATGGATGGCAATATAGTTACCTATAAGGGTAGACTAGTGGCTAAAGGATTTAAACAAGTCCACGGGGTGGACTATGATGAAACCTTCTCGCCAGTTACCATGATTAAATCCATTCGGATTCTGCTTGCTATAGCTGCATATCATGACTATGAGATATGCCAGATGGATGTGAAGACAGCGTTCCTTAACGGGAAGCTGACTGAGGATGTGTATATGTCACAACCTGATGGCTTCATCCATCCTGCAGAGGCTAATAAGGTATGCAGGCTGAAGAGATCCATTTATGGATTAAAACAAGCATCTCGAAGTTGGAATCTTCGATTTGATGAAGCCGTGAGAGATTATGGCTTTATCAAAAGCGAAGATGACGCCTGTGTATACAGAAAATTCAGTGGGAGCTTGGTGATTTTTCTGGTCTTGTATGTTGATGACATACTGCTCATCGGAAACAACATCCCTAGTCTTCAAGCTATGAAGACATGGTTGGGGAAGTGTCTCGAGATGAAAGACTTTGGGGAGACCGCCTATATTCTAGGCGTAAGGATCTACCGGGATAGATCCAAAAGGCTTCTGGCCCTTAGTCAGAGTGCCTACATTGATAAGGTACTGGAGAGGTTCAACATGGAGCAATCCAAGAAAGGATACCTTCCAGTGAGACATGGCCTTACTCTCTCAAAGAGCCGGTGTCCTACAACACAGGCTGAGAGGGACGACATGAGTCGAATTCCTTATGCTTCGGCAGTAGGATCGATCATGTATGCAATGTTGTGTACTAGACCAGATGTGGCATATGCTGTGAGCATAACCAGCCGATACCAATCCAATCCAGGTCTGCAGCACTGGGTGGCTGTAAAGAACATCCTAAAGTATCTGAGAAGAACTAAGGATCTGTTCTTGGTCTATGGGGGACAGGAAGAGCTCAGTATGCAGGGCTATACTGATGCATCGTTCCAGTCTGACCCTGATGACTTTAGATCGCAGGCCGGCTATGTGTTCAAGATAAATGGAGGCGCTGTATGTTGGAAGAGCTTCAAGCAATCCACCATAGCAGATTCTACAACCGAGGCTGAGTATGTGGCTGCTTCTGAGGCAGCCAAGGAAGCCGTTTGGATAAGGAAGTTCTTATGTGATCTTCAGGTGGTACCTAGTGCAATGGATCCCATTGAACTCTACTGTGACAACAATGGAGCAATTGCACAAGCCAAGGAACCACGGTCTCATCAAAGATCCAAACACATACTTAGAAGATTTCACCTGATCAGAGAGATCATTGACATAGGTGATGTCAAGATTAGCAGAGTAGACACAGAGAACAATCTGGCAGACCCATTGACCAAGGCTTTGGCGCAGCAGAAGCATGATGGTCATGCTAGAGATATGGGGTTGAGATTCCTCAACTTCTAGGTCTTAGTGCAAGTGGGAGATTGTTGGTGTATATGCCCTAGGACCTAGTTTTGGTCAACTTATGTACTACTTGACTTTGATATTTATATATCATTCTGGCATTGTCGTTATCATTGTTTGTCTACACCTGCGATTGTGTACTTACATGATAATGTCCCTGGAGACAGATTGGATCTGTGCTCAAATAATTGTCCCCAGTCGATGTACCTGAGTGGATATGGGACAGCTCTGGTACTTGTGAGACTGGTATGTGGGCTGGTTAGGCACGTGGTGCTAACGTAGACACATGGGTATATCATTGGAGGATATACTGGATAGACCCGCTATGAGGCTATGACTTGGTGTCATGATTTATCCTCATAAGTGACAGGAGATGCATTGATCCCTTGACTTGAGGTCATTGATCATTCTATATGGTTAGGGACTTCCTTTGATACAACCTAACACCTTGCCGTAGTTGGGAGGTCATAACGGTTGTCATTGAGCATGTCACGACCCATATGAGAAGGTCAATGGACAGACATAGGATTTGCCCCTTCCTTAGGGAAGTAGGATATCCATGGAGCTCCTCTATGGTTCTATGACTGAGAGTGTATGACCATACCCAGGTAAGAACCTGTTTTAGTCATAGCCATGTGATTGGATGAAAACAAGTGGTGACACATTTGTCCAATCGGATATCAGTTCGGCAAATAGACTGTAATGCATCTATACCTAGTTGCGATGATGGGTATGTCGATGTCGATATCCATTCCAATGACCTGGGTAGCGGCAATGCACTGCTAGGTGCTACTCACTGCTTGTGATGACCTTTGGTCAGCACTGCCAGCGTCAGAGGAACCTACAGGGTCGCACACCTTGATACTTGAGTTCTCGTATTAATCGGGAAGCCTTATGATCGAGTTATTGGATAACTCAGATCTAATTGGGAGATTTCATCAGCGCCAATGGGCCTGATGAGATGGAAGAATATTATTGGAGCCAAACTTCATTTTTGGCAGGTTGACCCGTATTTGACCATGGTTGGTCAGATTTGGATTAGGGTTGCATTGGATTGGATCCAAGTGCTTAATCAACCCATGTAATGGAGTTTGGGCTAGCTCATTATCCAATGAGGCCCAATAATAAGTTGTCATGAAGAGAAGAGGGGCTAGAAGGGTATAATGGGGATAAATCTTCTCCCTTAGGCGCCTATGGGCATAATGGGGAGAAGTGGCGCAATTTGCTTCATAAGGAAGCAATTGGTGCCTCCCCCTTAATCCCTTATGGTATGAATGCCTATATGGCATTGCTTGGGGCGCAAGGCAAGGCCTTGGCGCACAAAGAAAGACATGGGCACAAAAGGAATGGTTGAATGAGATTTATGGAAATGTCTTGGAGACTTTCCTTGTCTCAAACCTTCTCATCCTAGCCGCCCACTTGTCTTGATCCTAGCCTTTCATAAACCGCCTCTTGCCCTATAAAAGAGCACCTAGCCGACCCCTCTTAAGAGTGATGGCGAGTGCTAGGAGCAAGGGCGCATCTTCCTTCTTCCATAGCCGCAAGCCTCTCCCTCCTTTCCTCTTGGCGCAAGGAGCTTTAGTGCTTGGCGGCTTGGGTAGTTTCCTTCTTCTCTTGGCGCATCCTTTCTCTTGGTGGCGCAAATGAAGTGGAGCATCTCCCTAAGGCTTTGATCTTCTTCCCGAGGCTAGCACCGGGCGTGGAAGAAGAGAACTCAAGAGATCCGTGTGTGTGAGACTGCAGAGGGCGCACACTTGGGTGCCTACATCGGCATCACTCCAAATCGCTCTTAAGGTATTTCTTAACTCATCGTGTCGACTCTCTTGCATGCGATCTTCACTGGGTTTTTTTTGGGACCGGCCTGTTTCGGGGACATTCTTCTACTGTGCAATGAATGTATGTATGTCTATAACTCTGAAAAATTGTAAAATGTCCCCGGGGTTTCCCAACAAAGAGATTAAACTAAAGCGAACTAAAATCAAACTAAAATCAAGCAGAGCAGAGAGCAAAACAATATGGGTTTTAAGTCTATGAGAGAGAATCGGGGTATCGAGTTTCACCGCACTGAAACATGAAGAAATATTAAGGCTTGATGTTTTAATCGAGTTTGATCTAAGTTCTCAAGGTAATCCTTCCTAGGGTACAGACGTGCTCCCTCTCAGGACACGGTCCGGTATCCGAGTTAATCCAAGTCTCCTACTCTCGTGGGTTATCGGGTTAAGCGGATCCAATGGGTTCTGTGAAGGATTAGGGTTCCTCGGGTGATTTCGAGTGCTCTCGCCAAACGAAATCACCAGTCCAGTCTAAGGGATTCCGATGATTGTGGTTCACCTCTCAGTCCATCTCACAACATCTAAAGCATACGTACATATGGCCAATACATAAACATGAGTGAAAACTTCCTAGGCATGAATAAGAACAAAGATAAATAGAGAAATATATATATCAAGTCATAATATTCAACATTCATATAGTGGGCTACGCCCAAACCCCGAAAGGAGAGTTTACGCTATCATATACATCGTGAAATACATGAAATCTCTTATACAAATTGATTCAAACCAGAGGGAAGGGTAGATCCTTGATGGAAGGAGGTCCAGCATGAAAATCCACGTCGGAACGAAGGAAGAATCGCGCCGGAACAGTGTTGTCGCCCAGAAAATCACCCCAAACCCTAGGTTATTGATGTGCTCCGCAAGTGCATGGATAATCGAAGTAATAAAAATATCGCTCCCACAAAGACCAATGGCTAAGTACTGATTCTTACTTAAAATTATTAGCTAGACGAATTAGGAAGAGAACGATCTTTATCACTACTAAAAAGAACGAAGAAGCAATCAGTAGGCTAGTTGTAATCAATTTATGGAAAATTAGGATTTAGGGTTCACCACTCTATGTCTCATGACTTATTAAAATTAAAGATATCTTACGAAGGATTGACTATGTTGAAGGGGATTTATCTGCATGTATAGATTGCCCCTTCTCAGTAGTACAATCTGGTGTTTGTCTGAATTAATCTCCTACTCTTGTGGTTATTAACTCGAGATAAACCTAATGGGTTCTTGATAAATCTGAAGATCCCTCAAGTTAATTCAAACTACTCTCGTGTTCAAATTGGCTTGTCCAAGTATTGTAGGTCTGATGTCTCAATTCACTTTTCAGTACTTCTTGAGACATCTATGACATGAGAATCATGGCCAGTAATTATCATGTGGTTAATGCAACAATAATTGAATCCAACAAGAATAAATAACTTCATAAGATGTATGAAACGATCAAGTCATGAAGACAAGAGGGCTACGCCCTTAATCCTGAATAAAAATTTATGCTGACATGTTAAACACGTTCACGGTATAAAAATCCATGCTTTGATTGCAAACTGGCAAAATAACATGAAAAGAGACAAAGGAAGACAAGGATCAATGTTTCCAGATGAAGATTGTCGCCAAATCCTTGAAATCGAAGCTTTCTCCGTGTAAAATCGCCGGTCGCCCCTTTTTACCCTAGCTTTCGCCTCTTCTCCAAATCTCACTTAAAAATTGACCAAAAAGCCCCCAAACTCGGCCCGAAGCTTTCTTAAATAGTTCCCTATACTTGTATTAGGGTTTCCCCAAAATTTGGCTCGAAAACGGATCGAATCGGATGAAAAACAAAGTCAAATCCGAAACTGGCGGAAAACATTACGGCCGTAATTATTTTGACGGGCGGTTGTGAAACCTTATGTTGAAAACTGGAATTGTAACCCGGTAGAATTACGGCCGTAAAACTTTTCACACCCGGCCGTGAAACCTTCTGTTAAATTCCGTATTTTTGCTTGAATAAATTTATGGCCGTAAAATCTTTCACGCCCATGGCTGTAAAACATTATGTTGTAAATTTATGTGGCCGTGATGGAAATTACGGACGTGGCTGTAATTCTTTCTGTATGCTTGAAAATACGGCCGTAACAATTTTTTAGGGGGGGGGGGGGTTTAAACAAATTCCAATCTCCATAAAATTTCATGCACAACTTTTGTCTTGAGTTGTAGAGTTCATCCATGTGCTTGGATTCACCAAAATCTATCAATTTGTAATCGTTTTCACCTGAAATATGATAAAAGTAAAGAAAGGTGAAGATCCCGAACAAACAAAGAAATTTAAGCCAAAATATATGAAAATATGTTAGTAAAGAGAGATAATTGTTGGTAAAAGTGTATTAAAGATATGATATAAATACATGTCATCAAATCTCCCTAGACCTAAACTTTTGCTTGTCCTCAAGCAAATAAATCAAAGAACAATACCATATATGAAAAGATAATCTTGTATATGAAAAGTAAATTTCTAAAATACACTCATTCACAAAAATTTTCCACTTCATAATGCACAAAGTATTCATGTAAACACATTATCTTCAAAATTTAATTCATGGAATTCATGATTTTAATCAAATAAACTTTCGCAACCTGTACAAAAGATAGAACTTTTGTCTTGAGAATTCGCCCAAGTTTCAATTTAAATCCATCATGCTTTTGTTTACAGGAATGGGATCTCCAAAACCTTTTTCCATTCAAGTCTCTCTCTCTTCTTTTATTATATGTACCCATGTAGATACATACTCTTTATTTGGACTTCAACTTTTAACTTTGGTACCATTGCTAATTTTTCGCAGTGTTAAGTAAAGGAGTCTTTCTCTCTTCTCTCTCTCTTTTTTTTTCACTTCAACCCATCACTTCGGTACCACTGCCAATTTTTCGCAGTGCCAAGTAGGGGAGTCATAAATCTGGGTTTTGTTATTCCTTCTTCCCAACAAATAACATAACAGTTCAAACTTTTATCAGGCTTATCAATTGACATCAATTCAACTCATGCATTAGTATACTCAATTTACTTGAGAAAAATCACTTCATCCCTAAATTTATTCATCAAATAACACATTCCATAAAACCTCGAGCATTAATTCAATGAAAAATAAACATGCCATGAGTTGTATTGAAGAGATAAACAATTATTCATCATCAAAAAGAAATTTCACATAGAATTTATGCATCAATGTATCCAACGGAATATCTTGTTTAAGAAAAACCACATTTTTAACCAAGCAACCAGCACAGATCCAGAATATTAAGGTTTATACAATCCAAAGTTTACCATCTCAATGCACTAACATATGGTGCCAAATAACATCCAGATAACATCCAAAAGCACTAAAACATGCATTCATTAACAATGTATCAGAATATCAAGGAACAACCAAATCGAATGTTGTTTAAACACACACAAAATATAGGTGAGCGTCAGTTGCAAAGAGGCATAGCAGTATCACCTTTTCCTACAAGAAGACATGTATTATCAATGATGTATAAAAACATTAAGCATGAATAAGGACTATTGATACTCACAAAATATTATTCATCTGCATCTGATTCCGTTTCCTCATCATCTTGCTCTCCCATGGGTTCATCGGGATTGTCATCTTGACCTTCTTCCTCATCATCACTGGTACCAAAGTGATCCCATATAAAAGTCTTAATATTCTTGATATCCTTTTATTTCTCACGAACAACATCAAATAATTCCTTCATTAGGAGCCCTTGAGAAAACACCTCTGCCGATAATGCTTGGAAACCTGGATCTTGGGCGGTAGACCAACTCCTTGGAGGGGCAACACTATGAGAAGATGCACCAGTCTAGGATGGTGAGTCATCATCCATCCAACTAAATCCAGTTCCTGTAAAAGATGGTGGTGGTGGTACTTCATCAAGTGGAGTCAGGTTTTCTTTAGCTGCTGCATCTAGGGGAATCCTCCAATTCAACTGGTTACGAACTGTAATCCTATCTTTATTTGGCAAGGGTAGTGCAGGGAAGTCCGACCCAAGCATTAATGAGAAACAATTACCCTCGTGGATTATCATTCTCATAGCCAAGCATGATTCTATATCAATCCTGGGGTTTCCTTTGGCAACTTCAATTCCATATGGGTCCACATTCAGAGCAATGGCGATAGGAGTAATGTAACCATCAAGAACAATAGCACCTTTCTGTGCACGAGCTAATTTATCAAACTGTTTTGCTAGAAAATATGCAATATCAACTTGAAAACGATGCAACATACTCCACAAAAAATAAAGCTCAGTCTGACGAATCATACCGTCACTTTCACCTCGTCCAAAGACTGTATGCGCGAGAATTCTATGAACATATCTCAAACATGGGTTGGAGAGACTAGATGCCCATGCTGTCTTTACTGAAAAATTTGTGTTAAATGCTATTTGATGCCAAAATGCACTTTCAACATATTCTCTTGCCGGATGTGCATTTCCTCCACTAGGTAATGACAATATGTTCCTCACATCCTTAAATGAAAGACTCCTTTCCATGTTTGCAAGCCTAAAAGTCAACCGGCCTCTTGGCTCTTGTGTATGTGGATCATCGAGCTCAACTTCTAAGCTGCTAAAATATTCTAGAACTATGGGAATAAATGTCTGTGGAGTTAATTGAAAAAAATCTCAATGCATGAATTTGCTCAAACATCCACTCAATATCTTCATCTAAACCAAGGATTTCCATAGTCTTTTTATCCATATATCTAGTATTAACAATACGTCTGGAGTTCAATACATTGTACCTAGCTTCCTATTTCCCATCACGGAAGATGATACCATAAGGGTTGGGAGGAGGTGCTAATGAAGCTGGCTTTTTTCCTTTGCTAGCAACTCTTTTGATTCTTGGTGTCATTGCAAGTTAGATTAATGCAATAAAGAGCAGCAAATAGCAGGTAAATGCAGATATCAAGAAGGTAGAACATGAACAGTGTAAACAGAGCAACTCGTATTAAGCTTTCGAACACAACCACCAATCTCATGTTTCTAGTTGAAGCTACTGACAGAAATCGACTAGAGAAGGATCTTCCACCTCTTGTGAAGTTTTCCAGACTAAATAGCAAAGGCGACTGTGCTCCGACGGTGAGAATCGAACGCCGACGACTGTATTTGGGATTTTCACTTCCTGAAGAAAATCAGTGCTCCAGATTGCTGAACAACACTCGGGCGAGGTTGGATTTAATTTAGGAACTTTCGCTGGAGACCAAACAGAAGCTCAGGGAAGCTCGGATGGAGAGATCGGCGCGGGAGAACAAAAAGCACGGGTGAAAACCCTAAGAATACGGTTGCGCCCCATATATGACGAAACAAAATCACAGCCGCAAAATTTTTCACGGGCGGCTGTGAAACACTCTGTTCAGATTAACTTCAACTTTTACGGCCGTGTAAAGTTTTATGGGCACGACCGTAAAACATTCTGTTCTTTAAGAATATGGTCATAAAAATTTTTACGGCTGGACCGTATTTTGCTCTGAAATTCCCCATCTTCATGGTCTTGCCAGAAATTACGTTGAGATGTTCCTACACAACAGAAAAAGAACAAGAATTAGCCGTAGAAAATTAATAAAATAAAGAAAAACAAGTAGAATTGCTTGGGTTGCCTCCCAAGAAGTGCTAAGTTTTAAGTCGCTAGCTTGACATAAGTCTTCCTCATCACGCATGCGGTAAAGGATATGAAAGCTTCTGGTTAATACCCTGTTCAATTGGCTCTGCAGTGTAGTAATATTTCAAGCGTTGGCCATTAACTTAAAATTCCCTGTCTTTTCACTCCAAATTTTAATTGCACCATAGGGATAAACTTTAACAACCTTGAAGGGGCCTGATCATCTCGTTCTTAGTTTTCCAGGAAAGAGCCTCAGTCTAGAATTGAAAAGCAAAACGAGGTCACCTTCTTGAAAATCCTTAATGACGATATGACGATCATGCCACTTCTTGGTTCTTTCCTTGTAGATTCTAGCATTCTCATATGCATTCATTCTAATTTCTTCTAGCTCATCAATTTGCAACCTCCTTTTCTCCCCAACGGCCTTTAGATCATAATTTAGAGTTTTGATGGCCCAATAAGCTTTATGTTCCAATTCTACTGGGAGATGACATGATTTTCCATATACAAGCTGATGAGGTGACATACCAATTGGTGTTTTGAATATAGTTCTGTATGCCCACAATGTGTCATCGAGCTTCATGGACCAATCTTTCCTTGACATAGAAACTGTTTTCTCCAAAATTTTCTTCAATTCTCTATTAGAGATTTCAACCTGGCCACTTGTCTGTGCGTGATAAGGAGTAGAAATTTTATGTCTCACCCCATACTTACTCATTAGTGCCGAGAATTTTTGTTCTATAAAATGCGATCCTCCGTCACTTATAACAACCCTCGGAACTCCAAACCTCGGAAATATTATCCTTCTAAACAATTCGATAACTACTTTGGAGTCATTGGTTGGAGCCGCTACAGCTTCTACCCATTTTGACACATAATCAACTGCTACAAGAATATACTTGTTTCCACTTGAGGATGGAAAAGGACCCATGTAGTCAATTCCCCACACATCAAATATCTCTATTTCTAAAAGACTATTCAGTGGCCTCTCATCACGTTTGGATATGTTCCCTGTCCTTTGACATTCTTCACAAGAGAGAACAAAACTCCAAGCATCTTTAAAGGGTGTTGGCTAAAAGAGACCCGATTAAAGCACTTTAAATGTTGTCTTAGATGAGCTAGCATGTCCTCCATATGCAGAACTATGGCAATGAAAGAGTACATCCTTAACTTCTTCTTCTAGTAAACATCTTCTGTATAGCCCGTTTTCATATCTCTTGAATAGAAAAGGATCCTCCCAGAAGTAATGCCTTACTTCTGACAGAAACCTTTTTCTTTCCTAATAAGTCAAGTCAGCAGGTAGAATATCAGACAATAAATAATTTACAATATCGGCATACCATGGAGCATCTACCCTTGCAATCGCAAAGAGATGCTCATCTAGAAAGGTATCGTCAATTTCATGCTCAGCAGCTTTTAGTACCCCCATCTTCTAGAACAAGGCGTGATAGATGATCAGCAACACTATTTTCCGCGCCCTTCTTATCCTTGATTTCTAAGTCAAACTCTTGTAGCAGAAGGACCCATCTGATCAACCTTGGTTTAGAATCCTTCTTCATGAGATATCTAATGGCAGCATGATCTGTGTAAACAATTACCTTAGAATCAATACGATATGATCTAAATTTATTGAATGCAAAAACGATAGCTAAAAACTCCTTCTCTGTTGTTGCATAGTTGATCTACTCATCATCTAGTGTCCGGCTCGCATAATATATGGCATGGAATCTCTTCTCTTTCCGTTGTCCAATAACAGCTCCTATCGCATGATCACTAGCGTCACACATCAATTCAAACGGAAGTGACCAGTCAGGTGGTTGAATTATGGGTGCTGTGGTAAGAGCCTTCTTGAGTTTCTGAAAAGCAACCATACAATCTTCATTAAAAAGAAATGGAACATCTTTGCCAAGCAATAAAGTGAGAGGCCTAGCAATTTTCGAAAAATCCTTAACAGAACGCCTATAGAAGCCAACGTGGCCAAAAAACTTCTAATTCCCTTAACAGAAGACGGTGGAGGTAGTTTCTCAATTACCTCTACCTTTGCCTTATCCACTTCAATACCACGGTTAGAAATTAAGTGCCCTAAAATAATATCTTCATTCACCATAAAATGACACTTTCCTAATTTAAAACCAAATTAAATTCTTCACAACGTTGCAATACTCGCGATAAATTAGATAGACAAGTCTCAAAATTAGAACCATAAACTAAAAAATTATCCATGAACACATCCATAATATCCTCAATCAAATCAGAGAAAATCGCTATCATGCAACGCTGAAATGTAGTCGGTGCGTTGCAGAGCCCGAAAGGCATGCGGCGGTATGCAAAGGTTCCATAATGACATGTGAACGTCGTCTTCTCCTGGTCCTCTGGGTGAATGGGAATTTGAAAGAAACCAGAATATCTATCAAGAAAACAGAAATATGAATTACATGCTAGACGCTCAAGCATCTGGTCAATGAAAGGAAGGGGGAAATGATCTTTTCGGGTAACGGCATTCAACTTCCAATAGTCGATGCACATCTGCCACCCCCGTTACCGTTCTTGTCGGGATAAGAGTGTTATTTTCATTCTTCACTACGGTAATTCCTCCCTTTTTCGGCACCACGTGAACTGGGCTCACCCACTGGCTATCTGAGATGGGATAGATCACCCTAGCATCAAGGAGCTTTAGAACTTCTTTCTTCACTACTTCATATTCGGGTTGAGCCTTCTCTGGAACTCGATTGATGACTTGCTGCCTTCTTCTAAAAGTATCCTGTGCATACAAACAGAAGGATTAATTCCCTTGATGTCATCAATAGCATAACCAATCACTCTCTTGTGTTGCCGAAGCTCATTTAACAATCTAGTAGTCTGTCTGGAATCAAGATTTGCATTAATTATTACAGGACATGTAGCATTCTCTCCAAGAAATTCATACCTGAGGTTATTTGGGAGCGTTTTAAAATCATACCTCTTTGCATCTCCCTATTTACCTTCTTGTAAAATCAAGTGTTCTTCTTTTTGCTTCTTTGGCTCAAATGGTAGTGCAGAATTTAGTAATGCTAAGTATAGACTTACTTCCTCCTCTTCCTCGCTGCTATCAGCTTCAACGAGACATACTTCCAGAGGGTCCTTGCTCATCCTGGTACTCATGGTCATCGGTGAAGTATCTTCCAAGATTTCTATTCTGCAACAAGACCCTATAAAAGAAGGTTTCTTTAAATTTTTGTTGAGGTCAAAATCTACAGACTCTTCTCCTATCTTAAAAGTGAGCTTCCCATTCTTAACATCTATCATGGCTCCAGCTGTCACCAAAAAGGTTTGACCTAATATAATGGGAAGTCTAGAATGTTCCTCTATCTCGAGGACAACAAAATCGGCAGGTACAAAGAATTTACCGACCTTTATGGGCACATCCTCTAAAATACCTACTAGATGCCGGACAGAGCGGTCTGCTAATTGGAGTGAAACAGAGGTGGGCTTCACATCTCCTATGTCTAGCTTTTTGCATATAGAATGTGGCATCAAGCTGACACTAGCCCCTAGATCACACAAAGCATGGTCAATAGATATATCACTAATTAAACAAGGGATGGAAAAGCTCCCTGGATCCTTAAGCTTAGGTGGCAGCTTGTTCTGGATTATAGCGCTGCACTCTTCAGTAAGTGCGACCGTCCCATGCTCCTCCAACTTCCTCTTGTTGGATAAAATCTCTTTCAAAAACTTGGCATAAGAAGCCATTTGTGACAAAGCATCAGTGAAAGGTATATTAATGTAAAGTTTCTTAAGAACCTCTAAAAATTTACCAAACTGCTTATCAATTTTAGCCTTTGCCAATCTCTGAGGGAAAGGTACTGATGGTCTGTAGGGAGGTGGTGGTACATAAACTGACTCTGGCTCCCTTTCTTGCTCAGTTGTTTCTCCTTTATTTCCTTCCTCCTCTGTAGATTCAGAATTCTGCTCCGCTTGCTCTTGTGTAACATCTGGTGCTTTGGGTTCCTCCAACTGTTTCCCACTACGTGTGGTAATGGCATTGCAGTGTTCGCATGGGTTTATCTCTGGTTTCCCCGGTAGTCTTCCTGTAGGCCTGCTTGAAGAGCTAGCCTGTTGAGCTATCTGGGTTTCCAGCATCCTTTGATGTGTCTTCATGGATTCAATCTCAGAGCTGAGATTCTTGATAGACTCATTGACATGTCTGAAGTTATCATCCTGCTTCTCAAATTGCTGTATGAACCTTTCATTTTGCTTGGACTGTGAGGCAATGAAATTCTCCATCATAACCTCCAAGTTGGACTTTTGGGGTGTTGGAGGTTGGTTATACTGCCTTGGCTGAAAATTAGAGGGTTGTCGATTGTTGTTCTAGGGTGCTTGATTTTGATTTTGATTGCTCTTCCAAGAAAGGTTGGGATGCTTCCTCCAACCAGGGTTGTAACTACTCGAGTATGGGGCATTCTGAAATCTCCCATTATAGTTCCCAATTGCATTTGCTTGTTCAGAATTGCACTCCCCCTGAGTAGAAATTCCTAACTGACAATCCTCTACATTATGTCCTGCATTGCCACAAATCTCACATGAGATAGCATTAACTGTGACAGAATTAATATTCAAAGAGTTAATTTTATGGGTCAAAGAATCAACCTTGGCGGCAAGTGAAGTGATAGCGTCTAGATCATACTTACCTGACGCCTTAGAAGATGGTCCTCTCTCACTTACCCATTGACAATGGTTCAAATCCATCTCCTCAAACAGATTAATCGCATCGTCCACGCTTTTATTCATGATTGTTCCACCGGCGGCAACATCAACTGACATACGAGTATTATAATTAAGTGCATTATAGAAAGTATGGACTAATACCCACTTCTCAAGGCTATGATGTGGACACATCCTCTGAAGCTCCTTAAATCGGTCCCACGCCTCGTATAGAGATTCTCCTTCCCTCTGAACAAAGTTCGTGATCTGGTTCCTTAGATGAGCAGTCTTATTCGGAGGAAAGTATTGTGCAAGAAAGGCATTAGATAGCTCCTCCCAAGTCGTAATGGAACCTGGCGGTTTTGAATGCAGCCATGCACGAGCCCTGTCCCTGAGAGAAAAGGGAAATAATCTTAGTCTCAAGGCATCGCTAAAAACACCTTTCATTTTTAAGGTATCGCAGTATTCAAGAAATATTGAAAGGTGCATATTAGGATCCTCAGAAGGTAGTCCTCCAAATTGGTTTTGCTGAACCATGGAGAGTAAAGATGGCTTAATTTCGAAGTTGTTCGCCTCGATGTTGGGGCAAGCAATGCTAGAGCGGACTCCTTGATAATTTGGATTTGCATAGTCCTTAAGAGTTCTCGGTTGCGGGTTTGCGTCACCCATCTTGGATTCTTTGGTCTCCTTTGCTAATTGTTTTCTGCGCAAGCAAAACATGCATTCTGGTTCCGGATCTTCCTCAAATAGCTTTCTAGAACACCTGGGCATAAACAATCAACAAATTAAACTAAAAAGAAAAGATTGAGAATAGGTTCAAGAAGGGAACACAAAACAGAATTAAAAAGAAAACAAAAGTCTAGTCTATCAATTCTTAGATTGAATCAATATTAGCGAAATTGGTCCCCGGCAACGGCGCCAAAAAAAAACTTGATGTGCTCCGCAAGTGCACGGATAATCGAAGTAATAAAAATATCGCTCCCACAAGGACCAATGGCTAAGTACTGATTCTTACTTAAAATTATTAGCTAGACGAATTAGGAAGAGAACGATCTTTATCACTACTAAAAAGAATGAAGAAGCAATCAGTAGGCTGGCTGTAATCAATTTATGGAAAATCAGGATTTAGGGTTCACCATTCTATGTCTCATGACTTATTAAAATTAAAGATATCTTACGAAGGATTTACTATGTTGAAGGGGATTTATCCACATGTACAGATTGCCCCTTCTCAGTAGTACAATCTGGTGTTTGTCTGAATTAATTTCCTACTCTCGTGGTTATTAACTCGAGATAAACCCAATGGGTTCTTGATCAATCTGAAGATCCCTCAAGTTAATTCAAACTACTCTCGTGTTCAAATTGACTTGTCCAAGTATTGTAGGTCTGATGTCTCAATTCACTTTTCAGTACTTCTTGAGACATCTATGACATGAGAATCATGGCCAGTAATTATCATGTGGTTAATGCAACAATAATTGAATCCAACAAGAATAAATAACTTCATAAGATGTATGAAACGATCAAGTCATGAAGACAAGAGGGCAACGCCCTTAATCCTGAATAAAAATTTATGCTGACATGTTAAACACGTTCACGGTATAAAAATCCGTGTTTTGATTGCAAACTGGCAAAATAACACGAAAAGAGACAAAGGAAGACAAGGATCAATGTTTCCTAATGAAGATTGTTGCCAAGAATCCTTGAAATTGAAGCTTTCTCCGTGTAAAATCACTGGTCGCCCCTTTCTACCCTAGCTTTCGCCTCTTCTCCAAATCTCACTTGAAAATTGACCAAAAAGCCCCCAAACTCGGCCCGAAGCTTTCTTAAATAGTTCCCCATTCTTGTATTAGGGTTTCCCCAAAATTTGGCTCAAAAACAAATCGAATCAGACAAAAAACGAAGTCAAATCCGAAACTGGTGAAAAACATTACGGCCGTAATTATTTTCATGGGTGGCTGTGAAACCTTCTGTTGAAAACTGGAATTGTAACTTGATAGAATTACAGCCGTAAAACTTTTCACACACAGCCGTGAAACCTTCTGTTAAATTCCGTATTTTTGCTTGAATAAATTTACGGCCGTAAAATCTTTCACGCCCATAGCCGTAAAACATTATGTTGTAAATTTATGTGGTCGTGATGGAAATTACGGGCGTGGCTGTAATTCTTTCTGTATGCTTAAAAATACGGCCGTAACAATTTTTACCGGGGGCCGTATTTTCTAAACAAATTTCAATCTCCATAAAATTTCATGGACAACTTTGTCTTGACTCGTAGAGTTCATCCATGTGCTTGGATTCACCAAAATCTATCAATTTGTAATCGTTTTCACCTGAAATATGATAAAAGTAAAGAAAGTTGAAGATTCCGAACAAACAAAGAAATTTAAGCCAAAATATATGAAAATACATTAGTAAAGAGAGATAATTGATGGTAAAAGTGTACTAAAGATATGATATAAATACATGTCATCAGTTGTCGCTGTTTTGCTTTGTTCTCCTGAACCGCTTGATCAAATCTAATGATTTTGGTCCCAAAACGTCCGTATGTGAGTTAGGAAGGTCTCCCCAAAATTTCGTTCAATTCCGCTTCTAAAATAGAAAGTTATGGGTGAAAATCGGATGTCTGTCGAAACTGTGTGGGACGGTACACGGCCGTGCATGGATGCATGGCCTTGCTCGTGTACGGCTTGGTGACTAGGAAACTTACTCTTCACGGCCGTGCATGGATGCATGGCCATGCCCGTGAACGTCTGGTCAGAACCTGGGATAGTCAGCTCACGCACGGCCGTGCATGGATGCACACCCATGACCGTGAAGAGCGTAGAGGACTCCGATTGGGCTGAAATTTCACATGTAGCTTTGTCTCTTCATGAGGAATTGTTCCATATCTTCATATCCTCCAAATTCTACCAATTTTAGGGAGAAATCCCTATATTTCAATAAAACATAGGAAAAGTGAAGACTCTGAAGAATATGAAACATTTAAGTAAATAATTGAGACGAAACATGCAATTTACTCCAAGATAATAATAAAATTAAGCCACGATATATCATATATTTTCATGTCATGAAAATACATCGGACTTAAAGTTTTGCTTGTCCTCAAGCAATTGAATTGTCTAGAACACAATGATAACATGAAATAGGGAATCTCAACCAACTTAAGTAGGTCTAGTGAAGTTGTGGGTTAATCACAACAAGTCTTCAGGTTATAATGCAGTATGGAAAGCAAATTAAACCAATTATCATGAATGCAATCTATTAGAGTATGCAAAGTTACTTTACCAAAAACCTCTACAATACATTTCACATGAATGATATGATTGATCAAGCATTCAAACAGGGGGTAATTGTGCATTAAGTCATGGGAAAGATAGCATCAGTACCACATAGTCCTTGTGTGGTGCCTTTTTTTTAGATAAAGATATGTTTAGACAGTGCCAAGTACCAAGCTTTGCTTCGGTACCACTATCTCTGCTTATGTGGAAGTGCTATGAATAGTGCCAAGTGCAGGTATGATGTACAATGTACAAGAACACTTTGGTACCACTATTATTATTTCTGATTGCCATGACAAAGTGCACAAATAAAGTAGGGTTATGAAGCAAGATACAATCACGCACTACACATGGGATGTATATCAAGGGTAAGGTGAAATAACAGGCATACTCTGCAAGATCGTACCAACAATGAATTGGGTTAATTAATTCAATCAACTACATTAAACTAAAGAATCATATGTGCAGCCCAAAACCATTATAGACTGTTGGTAAAGAAAAGTCAAAATTCCCATCTCAAGCAATCAAGTAATCATAGAACAATGCAATACCATAAGACAAAGTAAATAGCATAAAGGTAGAGGTTGGGCAAGACACTTAAGATGTTGATACTGCTAGGAAAACTAAAATATGCAAATAAGAATGAAAGTAAACTAATAAAAGCTGATAAAAGAAAACTAACAACTAAAGTAAACTACTGGAAAAACAGAAAGCTGACCAAGTGATAGGTGAAATCAAAGATGCTCATCCCTAGCGCCGACGAAGTCTCGCCTGAAGGTCATGCACAGACTCTAAAATAGAGGACTATACTCGTCCTTGGCACTCAACCTCAGTCTCAAGATGTTGAATCCGGTCATTTACTGTATCGACAGATAGGTGAGTCTCTTGCTGGGCGCCTCAGACAAAGTGGATCATAGTTTCTATGCGGTCAAGCTGGGTAGAAGGTCACTGCGAAAGGGGGTGGAGGCTCAGCCGCAAGGGGCATGTCATGATCCTCGACTGCGTCAACTCTCCAGTTTTGCTGCTCGTAGACTGTGGTGTGCGTGGGATTTAGCAGTGGTAGCTTGACATCGCTCCCGTGGAAGAGTAGACTGTAGAATTCTCCCTCCTTGACTATCATCTGCATGGAGATGTAGGAATCAAGATCGAGTCGGCTGTTGCCCCGGGCTTGTTCCATCTGGTAGGGATGGATCCCTACTGCAAAAGCCAGTAGGGTAAGAAGTCCCCAAAGAGCAATGGCACCCTTCGGCGCCCTTGATACCTTCTGGAGTTGCTTGGTGAAATGAAAGGCAGTGTTGAGGTAGACCCCATGCAGCATCGCCTAGAAAAATTGGAGTCAGATGCCCAAACAAGACCAAAAGAACAGAATTGGGTTTGGTCTTACCCATTTCTCGCTCGGCTGTTTAGAGCATATTCATCAATTCCTCCCATGTGCACTCAATCCGGTTCATGTTGAAGTTAATGATAAACAGACTGAAGCTAGGGGGCAGGGAATGAAGAATAAGATCCACAACCAGCTCGTTGTCTATGGTGTGTCCCAGTCTCCTGAGATGATCCACATTCCCAATGAGTTTGAGAACATGGGGTCTCACTGGTGCACCTTCAGACAACTTGCACCGAAAGACTGCTTTGGCGGTGTCAAATCTCTCAGTTCTAGCCTGAGCCTCGAACATCTGTTTCAGATGAGTAATCATCTGAAAAGCGTTCTGCTCCTCATATTGCACCTGCAGTTCAGGTGCCATACTGGCTAGCATGAGACATGCAACCTCCAAAGAGTCATCCTGATGCTTTCTATAAGCATCTCTGTCTGCCGTTCGGGCATTAGGCGGAGGAGCCGCAGGAAGAGGCTGTTCAAGGACATACAGCTTCTTCTCGAGCTAGAGGACTATCCTCAAGTTCCAATGCCAGTCCATAAAGTTAGTTCCAACTAACTTATCCTTATCAAGGAGTGATCGCAGTGATAATCCGCCAGTGTTCGTAGCCATTGTTCTACAACACCCAAGAAGAACAGATTAGTACTACTTTGAATCATTTAAACTGGACTTGTTTTAAATGATTTCTGCTCTCACTATTTTAGATTCGCATTGACAACCCACAAAGTCAATCGGGAAGTTTAAGACTTCCTAGTGAGATGAGATCCTTATTTCACATGAGGCTTCACGTCCCACGAGGGTGGGATGAGATGCACAAAGTAACCCATGTTTCCTAAGGTGGGCGCGCCGGCCGGTTGCTCCAAGCAACTCCCCTTGTTGAGACAGTCTGGGCATTTCATGTCCAGCGAGGGCTGGATACAATATGAAACCTTTACCTCTCAACGATGCCTCTAGACTTTCACCATGCGCCCAGCACATGTGAACTTCTAGTCAAGTCTATTCCTAACCGTTATGCCCAGGGCCAACGAGTTTCCTTGCGAAGGCACGCCCAGGTTAAAACTGGACTGGGGAAACCATTGCCACCACGCACTTTCTAAAGATAAGTGGGTGTGTTCCACGAGGGTGCGAAACAATTCACAACACCACTGATCGATAGCTTAGTGAGGGCTACGCGTTAGAAGACTACCAGACTTGATATTTTAATTGAGGGTTTTTGTTTAAGGTCTCATCATCTCAGTTTTATCTTATGTCTATCATTACAGGCATGCAATCCTATAGTGATAACACAACGGTAAAACATTTCAGGCATGCTTCTGCAGATAATAATAAAAGCAGTAAAGGATGATGTGATCATATCCTATACAAGACATTGAACCAATCCATGCCATGAAATAGGTTCAACTCTTGTCCTAGAACTCAAGCCCCAAAAACTAGACCTAGCCTAGCCGACCTCTAGCTTGAACTTCAAGGTTGGCTCCAAGGTCCTTCTCTCATGGTTTAGCTCTCAAACCCTAGAGGTACACTTTAAAAGTTCCCCATAGGTTCGGCCAATGCCATGGTCTTGCGCCACTAAGCAGGTTTGCATCTCTTGCTTGTCGCATCACCATCCAAGGTATGCATGCGCTAAGCTCCAAGCACATGCGCCACCCTAATCTTCTTCTTGGTCAAAAACAAAAAGAAAAGCGGCACGCAGGCCTCACGAGGATACATCGCAGGCATGCAAAGGGGGGGCTTGATTAATGATCACAACATCATGCGCAATCAGGGTATTTACTCATGCAATTCTACATGCTCATGAAAAACATAAAATCCAAAATTTTACTTTTTCATAAAATCAGTTTCTTTTTCTCATCTTCTTCTCACAAGTCTTTTGGTTTATTGCGATTTATTTTTCATGATAATTTTAAAGATCCTTTCGGCTGGCAATTTTGTCAGATCAAGAGACTTGGCTAGTCCGAAGACACAATGCCCGTCCTACTTGACAAAATTACGTGCCCCTTTGATCTTTAAATCAAACAAGAAAAATAGTCCAAAATCCAAAAGAGATTGAGAGGATGATAGAAACAAGAAACCCTAATTTTTCTACTTTTAGAAAAATCGATTGCCATGCATCATGCTATTTACGAAAATAGAGATATGGCATGTGAGCATGGAAGAAAAGCATAGAACATCGTTCGAGTCTTGCAAGTCCCTCTAATACCACTGTTGGGAAACCCCAGGGACATTTTACAATTTTCAGAGTTATAGACATACATTTTTCGCAGCGGAAGAATGTCCCCGAAACAGGCCGGTCCTAAAAACCCAGTGAAGATCGCAAGCAAGGGAGTCGACATGATGAGTTAGTAAATACCTTAGGAGCAATGTGGAGCGATGCCGATGTAGGCGTCCAAGTGTGCGCCCTCTGCAGTCTCTCACACACGGATCTCTTGAGTTCCCTTCTTCCACGCCCGGTGCTAGCCTCGGGAAGAAGATCCAAGCCTTAGGGAGATACTCTACCTCACTTGCGCCACCAAGAGAAGAGATGCGCCAAGTGAAGAGGGAAACTATCCAAGCCGCCAAGTCCTAGATCTCCTTGCGCCAAGAGGAAAGGAGGAAGAGGCTTGCGGTTATGGAAGAAGATGCGCCCTTGCTCCAAGCACTCGCCCCTCTTCTTGTGTTCACGCCTTCAAGGATTGATCACTCACAAGAGGGGGGGCGACTAGGGTCACATTTATAGGGCAAGAGGCGGTTAGGGTAATGGCTAGGATCATGACAAGTGTAGGGCTAGGATGAGGAGGTTTGAGACAAGGAAAGTCTCCAAGATGTTTCCATAATTCTCATTCAACCATTCCTTATTGTGCCCCACGCCTTTCCTAGTGCGCCAAGGCCTTGCCTTGCGCCCCAAGCAATGCCATAGAGGCATGCATTCCATCCTAGGAAGAGAGGGGATGCGCCCTTTACTTCCATAATGAAGCAAAGGCGCCAACATGACCCCATTATGCCCCTAGGCGCTTAATGGTTCATGTTTCTCCCCATTATACCCCTTTAGCCTCTTATCTCTTCATGAGAACTTGTTATTGGGCCTCATTTGATAATGAGCTAGCCCAAACTTCATTACATGGGTTGATTAAGCAATTGGATCCAATCCAATGCAACCCTAATCCAAATGTGACCAACCATGGTCAAATACGGGTCAACCTGCCAAAAATGAAGTTTGGTTCCAATAACATTCTTCCATCTCATCAGGTCCATTGGCGCTGATGAAATCTCCCAATTAGATCCGGGTTATCCAATAACTCGATCATAAGGCTTCCCGATCAATACGAGAACTCAAGTATCAAGGTGTGCGACCCTGTAGGTTCCTTGACGCTGGCAGTGGTGACCAAAGGTCATCACAAGTAGTGAGTGGCACCTAGCAGTGCATCGCTGCTACCCAGGTCATTGGAATGGATATCGACATCGACATCCCCATCATCGCAACTAGGTACAGATGCATTACAGTCTCTTTGCCGAACTGATATCCGATTGGACAAGTGTGTCACCACTTGTTTTCATCCAATCACATGGCTATGACTAAAACAGGTTCTCACCTGGGTATGGCCATACACTCTCAGTCATAGAACCATAAGGGAGCTCCATGGATATCATACTTCCATAGGGAAGGGGCAAATCCTATGTCTGTCCATTGATCTTCTCATATGGGTCGCGACATGCTCAATAACAACCGTTATGACCTCCCAGCTACGGCAAGGTGTTAGGTTGTATCAAAGCAAGTCCCTAACCATATAGAATGATCAATGACCTCAAGTCGAGGGATCAATGCATCTCCTGTCACTTATGAGGATAACTCATGACACCAAGTCATAGCCTCATAGCGGGTCTATCAAGTATATCCTCCAATGATATACCCATGTGTCTGCGTTAGCACCACGTGTCTAACCAGCCCACATACCAGTCTCTCAAGTACCAGAGCTGTCCCATATCCACTCAGGTACATCGACTGGGGACAATTATTTGAGCACAGATCCAATCTGTCTCCAAGGACATTATCATGTAAGTACACAATCGCAGGTGTAGTCAAACAATGATAACGACAATGCCAGAATGATATATAAATATCAATGTCAAGTAGTACATAAGTTGACCAAAACTAGGTCCTAGGGCACATACACCAACACAGCCATATATGGATACATGGCTCAGCCCATGCAACGCTCGGCCGAAGAACGCATCTGAGTTCACTTACGATGCACAACCGTGCATTGGTGCACGGGCATGCCCGTGCACGTCTCGGTGAAGGATGGGTGCAGAAATCATTACGTGTCACGGCCGTGCTCGCCTTCACGCCCTTGCCCGTGCAGCTCTCGGCCTCGAGTGCAGAAGAGTTTACCGAGCCGTGCACGGCCGTGTATGGATGCACGGGTGCGACCGTGCATGGCTCGGTGATTCCCGAAAAATCTAGAAAAAATTCTATCAGCATGGTACAGCTTAGAAAGTATGAATATGAAATAAAAACTAAAAAATAACAAAGTCTAAATGATGAAAATAAATAAGAAAGTAAAAGAGTGAACAAAAGGTTGGGTCGCCTCCCAACAAGAGCTTCTTTAGGGTCACTAACTTGACCAGCGTAATGCTCATGGTGGATCTGGTGGTGGGGAAGCTAAGTATGTGGAGTGGAGCTTCTGCCTTTGTCGTCGTCCATGGATTGCACCTATTAAAACAAGCATAAGGTACAAAAGTTTCTCCTTAACTGTCTTGACAGGACATGGAATAATAGAGTAGTAAAGCACATAAACCATCCCAAGGTCAATTAAAATTTCATCCCTAAACAATCCCAATATCTTCTTCTTTAGATTGGCTCCCGTGGCATCTTCAGCATGCGTCGTCATTGCCACCATCTTGTCTCTTCCTAGACCAATCGGGTCGTCGGGTCTGTCTCCGAAGTGTTCAGGAAAAGCTTCTGGGAAGAGTTCCATCTTGCTCCTTGACTGTGCAGTCCTTTCATCCACCACTGCTCTGCTCTCCCTGGAACCTGAAAGATAGAGTTCATTGTTAATAGCAGGAAGATTGAATGATATAGCGTTTCCATGAATGCAGAACTTCATCGTCCTGTGTGGGACATCAATTATGGCTCTGACGGCGGCAAGGAATGGCCTGCCCAATATAAGAGGGAAAATGGAGTTTTCATCCATATCCAGAATCACAAAGTCTACCGGGATAGAGAATACTTTAAATTGCAATGGTACATTCTCAGCGACCCCGAGCGGGTGAAGTCTAGAGCTATCTGTGAACTGGAGAACATGAGATGTTGATTTAAGATCTCCCAAGTCCAGCTTCTTGAAGGTGACAGATGACATGATATTGACCCCAGAACCCAAATCCAAGAGTGTTCGATCGAATGAAATGTTGCCGATCGTGCATGATATGTCAAAACTACCAGGATCCTCGATTTTGAGAAGTGGCTGATTACATGTGGAATCTGCTGAGTCTTCAACAACCACCATTATCATTTCAGCGTCGAGTGCGTCAAGAGTCTCATGATGAGGCTCCTTTTTCTGGCTTTCAGATCTTTCCTCTTCATCCCCCACATGTTCGGTTTCAGATTCCTCTGATCGCTCACTACCACTCGTCATGATGGCGTTGCACTGATCTCTCGGATTTGCTTCAGGTTGAGCTGGAAGCATTCCTGGGTGTCTTGACAATGAACTGGTTCGCTAGTCCAGCTCTATGATCCGGCTTTCCATCATTTTCGAGTGAGTGGAGACAGAGTCCACCTTCATGTTCAATTGGCGAATTTGCTTATTTATAGAGTCATTGTGCTTCATTTGAGTTGCCATGAAATTTTCTAACATCGACTCTAATCTGGATTTCTGAGGAGGATCTTGTTGTCTTTGATTGACAGATGGATGTTGTATTCCAGGAGGGGCCTGAAATTAGAAGAGAAATTCTGATTAGAAAAATTTGTAGGAGGAACTTGCCCTTGATTTAACCTGTAGAAGAAATTGGGATGATTTCTCCATCCTGGATTGTATGTGCTCGAGTAAGGATTGTTTTGGTTCCTGAAATTCCCAATAGCATAGACTTGTTCAGAGTGAGCATTCAAAATGTGGCAATCATCAAAGGAATGTCCTGTTACTCCATAAACATCACAAGTCATAGAGTTAGAAGTAGAAACATTGATAGAGTCAAACTTAGAAGAAAGCAAATGTACTTTTGCTACTAGGGAGTTAATCACGTTCATATCAAACTTCCCTGAACTTCGAACTGGTTGGCTCCTCTCTCTTGACCACTGATAGTGGTTGAGGGCCATGTCCTCAATCAACTCCATCGCTTCATCATAGTTCTTGTTCATTAGTGCCCCACTAGCAGCAGCATCTACAGAAAGTCTAGTCTAGTATAGCAGTCCACTGTAGAAGGTGTGAATGATCACCTATTTCTGTAGACCATGGTGCGGGCACATCCTCAATAATTTCTTGTACCGGTCCCATGCTTCATATAGGGACTCTCCTTCTCGTTGGGCAAAGTTGGTGATTTGATTTCTAAGCTAGACTGTTTTGCTCGGTGGGAAGTATTAAGACAGAAAAGCTTGCGACAATTGTTCCCACGTTGTAATAGAGGCCTGCGGTAAAGACTGCAGCCACGCCCTAGCTCCATCCCTGAGAGAGAAAGGGAAGAGTCTTAATTTGATAGCATCAGGATGATCACCATTAATCTTTAAAGTGTCGCAGCATTCTAAAAAAATAGATAAATGAAGGTTAGGATCGTCAGTGGCTGTTCCACTAAATTGGTTCTGTTGCACCATTTGTATAAGTGACGGCTTGATCTCGAAGTTATTAGCTTCGATAGCCGGTCGCGATATGCTCGAGTGCACACCAGAGATGGTGGGTGCTGCAAAGTCCTTCAGAGAGCGGCTGGCTTCCATTGTCTAACTATTAGAAAATTGTCCTTCAAGCTTTAATCTTTTCAAATTTCTTCTAACCAAACGGAAAGTACGCTCTATCTCCGGATTCCCAGGTACAAGTTCCCCTGTTCGAACAGTATGCCTGGGTATAAACAAGTACCTTGAACAAAAGATATTAGTAGCACCGCACCAGATAAAAACTACAACTAAAAACAAAAAGCAAATAAACATAAAATAGACAGAATAAAAAGTAAATAAAATCTAACTAAACCTAGTCTATTAATCTTCTAATCGTGTTAATATTGGCAACCTAGTCCTCGGCAACGGCGCTAAAAACTTGATAGGTGCCTGAACGGCTGCTACCGCGAGTGCACAGTCTATCGCGTAATAAAATAAGTATCGATCCCACGAGGACTAGGGTTCAACTACTAACTGATCAGTCAATCAATAGCTAGGTTAACAATTAATGGAGAAATGACTAATATCCTAGTGAAAGAGATTAAACTAAAGTGAACTAAAATCAAGCAGAGTAGAGAGCAAAACAATCTGGGTTTTAAGTCTATGAGAGAGAATCAGGGTATCGAGTTTCACCGCACTAAAACATGAAGAAATATTAAGGCTTGATGTTTTAATCGAGTTTTATCTAAGTTCTCAAGGTAATCCTTCCTAGGGTACAGACGCGCTCCCTCTCAGGATATGGTCCGGTATCTGACTTAACCCAAGTCTCCTACTCTCGTGGCTTACTGGGTTAAGTAGATCCAATGTGTTTTGTGAAGGATTAGGGTTCCTCGGGTGATTTCGAGCGCTCTCGCCAAACAAAATCACCAGTCCAGTCTAAGGGATTCCGATAATTGTGGTTCACCTCTCAGTCCATCCCACAACATCTAAAGCATGCATACATATGGCCAGTATATAAACATGAGTGAAAACTTCCTAGGCATGAATAAGAACAAAGATAAATAGAGAAATATATATATCAAGTCATAATATTCAACATTCATACAGTGGGCTACGCCCAAACCCCGAAAGGAGAGTTTACGCTATCATATACATTGTGAAACACATCAAATCTCTCATACAAATTGATTCAAACTAGAGGAAAGGGTAGATCCTTGATGGAAGGAGGTCCAGCATGAAGATCCACATTGGAACGAAGGAAGAATCGTGCCGGAACAGTGTTGTCGCCCAGAAAATCGCCCCAAACCCTAGGTTGTCGCCGTTTTGCTTCGTTCTCCTCAAATGCTTGATCAAATCCGATGATTTCAGTCCCAAAACATCCATATTTGAGTTAGGAAGGTCTCCCCAAAATTTCATTTAATTCTGCTTCCAAAATAAAAAGTTATGGGCGAAACACTGGACGCCTATCGAAACTGCGTGGGACAGTACACGGCCGTGCATGGATGCACGGCCATGCTCATGTACGGCTCGGTGACTGGGAAACTTACTCTTCACGGCCGTGCATGGATGCATGGCCATGCCCGTGAACATCTCGTCGGAGCCTGGGATAGTCAGCTCACGCACGGCTGTGCATGGATGCACACCCATGACCGTGAAGAGCATAGAGGACTTCGATTGGACTGAAATTTCACGTGTAACTTTGTCTCTTCATGAGGAATCGTCTCATATCTTCAGATTCTCCAAATTCTACCAATTTTAGGGCAAAATCCCTATATTTCAATAAAATATAGGAAAAGTGAAGACTCTGAAGAATATGAAGTATTTAAGTAAATAATTGAGACGAAACATGCAATTTACTCTAAGATAATAATAAAATTAAGCCATGATATATCATATATTTGCATGTCATCAAAATCATGAGTGAAAACTTCCTAGACATGAATAAAAAGAAAGATAAATAGAGAAATATATATATCAAGTCATAATATTCAACATTCATATAGTGGGCTACGCCCAAACCCCGAAAGGAGAGTTTACGCTATCATATACATCATGAAATACATCAAATCTCTCATAAAAATTGATTCAAACCAGAGGGAAGGGTAGATCCTTGATGGAAGGAGGTCCAGCACGAAGATCCACTTCGGAACGAAGGAAGAATCGCGCCGGAACAGTGTTGTCGCCTAGAAAATTGCCCTAAACCCTAGGTTGTCACCGTTTTGCTTCATTCTCCTCAACCACTTGATCAAATATAATGATTTCAGTCCAAAAACGTCCGTATGTGAGTTAGGAAGGTCTCCCCAAAATTTTTTTCAATTCTGCTTCTAAAATAGAAAGTTATGGGCAAAAATCCGGACGCCTATCGAAACTACGCGGGACGGTACACGGCCGTGCATGGATGCACGGCCATGTCCATGTACGGCTCGGTGACTAGGAAATTTACTCTTCACTGCCATGCATGGATGCATGACCATGCCCGTGAACATCTCGTCGGAGCCTGGGATAGTCAGCTCACGCACGGCCGTGAATGGATGCACACCCATGACCATGAAGAGCGTAGAGGACTCCGATTGGGCTGAAATTTCACGTGTAGTTTCGTCTCTTCATGAGGAATCGTCCCATATCTTCAGATCCTCCAAATTCTACCAATTTTAAGGCAAAATCCCTACATTTCAATAAAACATAGGAAAAGTGAAGACTCTGAAGAATATGAAGCATTTAAGTAAATAATTGAGATGAAACATGCAATTTACTCCAAGATAATAATAAAATTAAGCCACGATATATCATATATTTGCATGTCATCAGGATTTGTAGAGCATAGATAGGGGCATCCCTTAATTCATGTGACATCATTATAGCATCATATATGCTCAGAAGAGCAAGGACTTTTCTCATATGTGGTAGGATGTTGTACTCAGAAGGAGATAATTTTGCTAATAGAGGTGCTGCATTATCATCTACCTCGAGTGTTTCAATCTATTTGTGTCATGGATTTAATTTTCTAATAGCTTATTTAAATTTTTTTTATGATTGAAGTATTAAATTATTAGATACTAAATAGTAATTTATAAAACTAATGGGCTAGAATGCACAATTTGCATTTCCAGACCTTTCTTCATATTGTTTCACATGGTAGAAGTTGACTTTTCTACCAGGTTTAGGTTAAAAAAATAAAAAAGAAAGAAAGAAAAGCATATGTATGGGTTTTCTTTTCCATCTCCATTCCCTTCTCTCCACCATTCTAGTTGTTGTGTTTCCCATCACATCCTAGCAATCTTCATTTTCTAGCTTCAACTCAGGATTAATAGGAAATTGTTACGCCTCGAGGGTGAATTTGTTAGCCGAGGTTTTCGGTCTACACTCTGTCGGAGCGTGACAGTTTGCCCTTGAGTTTCTCTTTTTCTTTATCCGTTTGATGCCCTGTTATGATTTTACTACTCCTAACATTCATTTGGCAAGACCCAATTGTTTGTTTATTGGCTTGAGTGGTAGTTGTCTCATCATATAAATAAGCAGACAAACATTCATATTTAGAGTCACTCCCCAAATTAACTATATTACATATACCTACCATTCTAGCAGTAGCGGCTTGAGAATTTTCAGTTTTGGTTATGCACCCATCTTTATTTGTCGCATGACCCAATATTTAAAGTCATTGCACTCTTCAAGCCTATGCCAAATCCTTCTATGATAGGGGCAATAAAGTATATATGCTCCATACATTTTGCCTTCTTCTGAGTTATTGGGGGAGGTAACTCTAAACCAAATCTTATTTCATATTGAAGAAGGATTTCAAGTTCATCTTAATCAAGGGGAAAAGGCGTTTGTAGATCATCTTCTTCATTGATGATTCTCATTTGAATATATCTATCACTTATACTGAATGTAATGATGCTCCCATTCTGGTTCAGATGAAGAGCCTCTTATATTGAGAGTGCCTCAGCATCCAAGGCGGTGATCTTTTTTTTTACTTGCCTTAACTAATAATCACAATTCATCCATTGTTGATGGAGACTATCTTTTTGCTATTGGAAGCATAGTGAGAACACTAGGAGATTTTGTTTTGATTCTTCTATTTTATGAAACTACTCTTGTAAACACCATTGATCTTCAGCTTTAGCCTGTCTTAAAGATTCAAGAGTGGCATACATCATTCTACAAGATTCTATCTCATAATCTTCATCTTCTAAGAGCTCATTCCACACTTCTTTAGTGATAAAATGGTGTAATCTTATAAACTCTAGTATCATTTATTCATATTCTTCAAGTGAATCAATGTGCTTTTCAATGTCGATCTTTTCCTTCACTTTAGCTGAAGACACAACTTTCTTATTCTCTCTTTTTAGAGTGAAATTCTATTTCTTATATTTCTTATTCGTAGGCAGGCGTGGTTTGTGTAGTATGCACTATGGGAAAATGGGGTCCTTTTGTACAATGCTTGGCATTTGCCTCAATTTTTACAAGATCTGCATGGTCTTTTTGGACACCATGATATCTGATTTCTCTCCTTCTATCGTTGTTGAATACATTTATTTTATTTCAATGATATTGGCTTATTTAGTTGGGGTATCTTTAGAACTTATTTGGATAATGCTATCCTCCCCATTTTGTATTGTCTATCTACCCAATCTTTGAAAACATAACAATCCTCTATTGTATGCCCTAATATATGATGGTAATTGGGATCATTAGCCCTATTGATCTCTTTTGGGCATTTGGGCTCTGGCAGTTGTAGACCATTTTTCATAGCATCCTTAAAGGTCTTCATGGTTTTTTCTTTCTTGAATGAGTAAACTATATTCTTCTTTTCTTCAAGGGTTACTTGGTTGCCCCAACTATTTTTGTTGAACGTTGGCACCTTGTCATTTTGAGATACGTTGGCATTATGAACTTCCACCTTTTTACCTCTGCCAGGGACATTAGTGTATGTGACCTTATGGTCATTTCTCTTTGGTCCTTCCTTTTTGAATTTAGAATTTTGCATGCTTGGGATAACATGAGGGCTCATCTGTTCAATTTTGGCCACTTGAGTGATTAGTTCTTGAAATGTTGAGATATTATTTGTACAAAGGAAAGGAGCCATCCAATTGTTGATATTACCGACTAGTAACCCAACCGATTGGGGTTTTTCTAAGTGCTTCTCACACTTGATATTTAGGTTCCTCCATCTTGTGATGTAGTTAAAGACGGTCTCATCTTCCTCAGCTTCATATTTGCCAAATTAGCAATTATAATCTTACCGCTGACTACAATGAACTTCATGCGGAATGCTTCTTCCATATCATCCCAGTTGTTAATGGCCCTGTCTTCTAAGGAGTAGTACCACTCAAAGGCAACTCTTAAAAGACTTTACGGGAATTATCATAATAGTATGGCATCATTGGCCCCTATATTTTTGCATGTAGCAACAAAGTGGGTTATATGCTGGTTTGGGTTTCCTATTCCATTGAACATTTTAAAATTTTGGACTAGGTACTCTCTAGGGTAGGGTACATTGTAAAATTCTAGAGGATAAGGCCTCCCTCATTTTTTGTTTGTTTCCACTCCTCCCATTTGCATATGCTTTAGTTGATTGAGTATCATCTCTTGGACTTCCTTTTTTGGTTAATGCACCATTAGTATCAAGTTGAACTAGCGATGAACATATTACCTGGGCATCGATATGTGGTCACAATTGTTATTGTTCATGTTGTAATATTATTTCTTGCGTCCTTGCTAGAGCATTAGTAACTTGTTCAAACTTTTCCATAAGAACATCGATATCCTTATCTCTCTTTTTGAGTTGTTTTGTAAGGTTAGTAATAACTTGATCCCTAGGGTCAATAGGATTGGGCATTGCGGCCATGACATGCTCTTCTTCTTTGTCTTATTGAGAAAAGGCTTCTCCTCATAGGGACAAAGATCCAACTCCATACCGTAACCGTACATACATATTTTGGACAGGCTCTTGAATCATTACTGAGGCTAATTTCTTGCCCTTGGCCTTGCCATATTTTGGAGTATCTCTTCTTCGGAGTCAAAGTTGACCTCTCTCACATGCTCCACCATGTGCATTGTATGTACTTCATAATCCTTGGGTTGAGTCACCTTTGCTTTCATAGCCTTTTGGGCCTTTTTTGTACACTTCATAAATTTTTTGCAATAAAGATTTTGGGCAAACGCCATTTCTTGGCTTCGTATATGACTTGTCTTGCATATCAGTTTGCAATCGAAGTCCTTCTATCATATTCGAATTTCTCTAGACTGATAGAACTGGTGTGCATTATATGTTGCATGTTGCATCCATCATTCCCACAATGAAGATGTTCTTCTTAATTGCCATTATGAAATTTGCTACATGGAACAAGAGAAGTATGAGTACAGGATGGAAGAATATATTCACACAGTATAGATCTCAAAGATAAAAGAAAAAGCCAAGTCCCACCGAGCGTGTTAGAATTTGTGGCATCAAAAAGTGTTACAATTTAATGTAGCATGCCCTTATCAAATTCACTTTTTGTTTAATGGGTTCTGACTTTCAATAAGTGTAAACACTCAATGTTAATTACCCCTGAAATCAAAGCACCTTTGATTAAGAGATCTATATTATATAAATGGACAACACCACATAATTAGAGAATAGAGTAACTCATAAATATTATGTCAATACATGGCTCATGAACAACAACAAAAGCAATAAAAAAATATCTTAACATTGGGTATCCGATTTTGATAGTTCATAGATACTTGGATTTGGTTAACATCTGTCTTTGATGACTTAGGAGTGTTCAGCTTTGATGGTATTTATAAATAATCAGTCTTGCTGGCTTATGAGTATTTAAATTTGAAAAGTACTTAGCCTTAATGACTTGAGTATTTAAATTTATAAAATACTCGGCCTTGACGGCTTATTAGTATTTGGATTTGATAAATATTTGGCCTTGACGGCTTATGAGCATTTGAAATTGGGATACTCAGCCTTGACGACTTATGAGTATTTGGATTTGAGTATTTGAATTTGATAAATACTCGGCCTTGATGGCTTGTGAGTATTTAGATTTAATATGTACTCAGCCTTAATGGCTTGTGAGCATTTGAAATTGGGGTACTCGGCCTTGACGGGTTATGAGTATTTGCATTTAGTATTCAAACCTGATAAATACTCGGCTTTGATGGCTTGTTAGTATTTGAATTTAAAAAATACTTAGCCTTGATGACTTATGAGTATTTGGAACTAAGGCACTCGGCCTTGAAAAGCTTATGAGTATTTGGATTTGATAAATACTCGGCCTTGACGGCTTATGAGCATTTGAAATTGGGGTACTCGATCTTAATTGTTTACGAGTATTTGGATTTAGTATTTGAATCTAATAAATACTTGGCATTGATGGCTTGTGAGTATTTAAATTTAAAAATGCCCGGTCTTAATGACTTATGAGTATTTAGAATTGTGGTACTTGGACAACTTACGAGTATGAATATTTGGATTTGAAAAATACTAGAATTTGGAATTTTATGAAAAATTACTTGGCGTTGGTGTGTAAATTCCTTTGAAATTACCTGCAAACATAGTGTTATGTTATGGAGCTATGCCGTAATAGCAAGCATCAACGTCACATCTCCCAAACAATATTACACTATGTTGTGTTAGGATTTCAACACTTTTAAAATTATTAATATTTAGCCTTGATGCCTTGTGAATACAAATATTCAGCATTATTTGTTCATGAATATTGAAATCTTGGTGAACACTCGGCCTGGTGGTCTCACCCTTCTCCCAAGAGTGCCAGTTCTCTAAACCCCACAATGCAAGAACAGAGGTCTCTTCCAAGTGCACTTCAACCAATCTAACAAAAACACAACAAGATCAATAGGAATCAAAACATAAATCAAGGAGGGGGAAATGCTTATTCAAAAGCCAAGGCTCCTCTTCATGTATTCTCCTATAATGCTTAAGCTCCTCTTGAGGAAATGGCTCTTTTGAGATGTAAAAAGCTTCAAGATGACTGATAATCACAATAATCTTCAATGGAGTTGGATGAAGGAAGAAAAGAGTTGAAGAAGAGCTCTTTAGGGCGCAAACTCACTTCTTTTTGTTCCCTTATTATTCTAAGAGTTTTGAGAATGGCTTTATATAATTTTTAAATTTTCTAAATGGTTATAAAAGGCAAAAGAGCCGTTGGAGGCTCAAACTAGCCATTATGGGCCGATTTAGGTTAATTCAGCCCGGTTCATTTTGGCCTGGTTTGGACTACATAATTAGTTTAATTTGATTTGGTTCGTTTAAGCTCATTTGAGATCCAAATTGTGTACCGTTTAAACTATTGGAAAGCTTAGGAAGTCTAATTTCTGAATTTATTGGTTTTAAAGAGTTTTGGCAAGAATTGGGCTTAGTTTGAAGCTGAATAGTATAGAGAGGTCAAAAATCTATTAAATCTTGGTTTAATGATTTTGGTAAGATTTAGAAAAATGATCAAATATTTATTTAAAAGAATTAAGGTAGAATGAGCAATTAATTAATAGGTACTATAAGCACTTTATATATATATATATATATATATATATATATATATATATATAATAAAACTTGACACTTGGACTTGCCAAAAGTTGTCGTGAGCTTGTTGAGGTGGGTCACCAATATTTGTTGAGAAAAATACTAAAGAGATAACATTAGTAGAATGATTTGTTATTATCAAAATATATTAGAATAATTAATGACCAAGGATGTAAAACCTTAGGCCAACATGAGTCACACATTTGCGCATTGTTGAGTGGTTGGGTTGGTCAGTTGTACACTTACCTCACTACCCACCTATCACGTCCTAAATTACGGTAACATTTTTTTTAATGAATATACACATGAGTCAACACTTGACTCGAGTCTAAACATGCCTGTGCAGGGGCACCATAGTCGTAACCGCGAGATTAGGCACGACCGGCAGGGACGATTCCTCAAACTGACCCCCAGCCTGACCAAGGACTCTGTGGAGATCTCTGCCGTCCCAACACGACTTAGATCAACGCTGACAATTCACTAAAGGCCGGTGTCTCCGAGTCAAACCGGGTTCGTCCAAACCCAGCATGAACCCACCTGGAGCTGAACACGTCAGACGGGGTGCACAATGAACACAATCGCGTCGACTACACCGCCAAAGTTGAGGGCATCGAAGATGCCGCAACGTTGCATGTGTTAAAGACGACGCATTTGTACAACGAGGAAGACGGAGACAAGCGGCCGGGCTTCCCATGCTGGGGAATCAGCTGTGCTCCTCGTCCATGGGAAATCTCAGTGTCGCATGCTGATGTGTTCCGCAAGTGCACGGACAAATCAAAGTAATAAAAATATCGATCCCACAGAGACCAATGACCAAGTACTAACTCTACTTAAGATCGTTAGCTAGACAATTAGGAAAAGGAGTGGTTTTTTATCTTTAACTAAATGCAGAAATAGTAAAAAGACTTTGGTTATAATCGATTTGATGGAAGTTCAGGACTTCGGGTTCACCACACTATGTTTCATGACCCCTTATAATTAAAAGCATCTTAAGAATGATTTACTGTGTTGAAGGAGATTTATCCGCATGTACAGATTGCCCCCTCTTAGTAGTGCAATCCGGTGTTTATCTGAATCAATCCCCTACTCTCGTGATTATTAACTCAAGATAAACCCAATGAACTCTTGATAAATCTAAGAAATCCCTCAAACTGATTCAAACTACTCTCGTGTTCAAATTAACTTGTTCAAAAATTATAGATCCGACGTTGTAATTCACCTCTCAGTACTTCTTGCGACATCTCAAAACATGCAAATTATGGTCAGTAATTAACACGTAATAAGCGCAACAATTATTGAATCTAACACAAATAATCATTTTATAAGAGGATAACAAAAGTCAAGTCATGAAAACATAGAGGGCTACACCCTAAATTTTGAATTAAAAATTTACGCTGACATAGTAATAATGTTCACATTGTAAGAATCCATGTTTGATTACAAAAGTGGCAAATAAATTTGAAATCGATAAAGGAAGACAAGAATCAAGTCTCCCTGATGAAGATCGACGCTAGCCAGTCGAAAAATCAAAGGTTTTTTGGTCAGAAATCGAAGATCACCACCGTTCACCCTTGCTCTTGCCCCTTCATTGAAATCTCCTTGTAAATCAGCCAAAAAGTCCTAATAATTGCTCCCTTCGTAGCTTATATAGTTCTCCAACTCCCAATTTGGTTTTTCCCAAAATCTGGCTCGAAAACGAGCCGAATCGGTCAAGAAACGGGGTCAAAACTGAATCTGGCGGACAAAAATACGGCCATGAAAGTTTTCACGGGCAGCCGTATTTCTTTCTGTTTTGTTCTGGAAATAAGCCCGATAGAAATACAGTTGTGAAAAATATCATAGGTGGCCGTGAAACATTCTGTGGATTTGCCTCAACAAAATACGACCATAAAAAATATTATAGGCGGCCATGAAACATTCTGTGGTTTTTCTGGTACAGCCTTGATAAATATCACGGGTAAGGCCATATTTTTCTGTAGTTATTCAGAAAATACTGCCGTGAAAATATCACGGGTGGGCCGTATTTTCCAAACATGCTCCAATTTGCACGAAATTTAATGGGCAGTTTCGTCTTGACTTGTAGAATTTATCTGTGCACTTGGATTCATCAAAATCTATCAAAATTTAGTCATTTTCACCTAAAACATGATAAAAGTGAAGAAAGGTGAAGATTCCAAACAAACAAAGGGATTTAAGCCAAAATAAGTGAAAGCACGATAATAATAGGAGAGATTTTGCATGAAAAGTATAGTAAAAATACTATATAAATTCAAGACATCAAATCTTCCTAGACTTAAACTTTTGCTTGTCCTCAAGCAAATAAAATAGATTAAAGAATAATGATGAGTATGAAAAGATAACTTCCTTATACAAAATAAATTTCTAGAATATAATCACTCATAAAAATTTTCCAACTTAGGATACACAAAATCCTAGATAAATACATTGCTCTTAGAATTTAATCCTTAAGATTCATAATCTTAATCAAATAAAATTTTGCAACTCGTATAATAAATAAAATTTCAATCTCATAAATTTATCATCATTTCAGTTTAAACCTTCAATGCTTTTGTTTATAGGAGTAGGATCTCCAAAATCTTTTTCTCTTTCATCCCTCTTTATATATATATATATATATATATATATATATATATATATATATATATATATTGCTTTTGACATTCTCTAAATCAGAGTACCACCTTTTTTCTGGTGACGAGTTTAGAGTACATTGGCCACCTAGACAATGTATATCCTGTTGGCTAATAGAATTAAGATTCAAAGCCAAAGATAGCGGAGTTAATGTCAAATAGCTTTCCTAGGCATGTATCCACATAGATACATACTTTTTATTTGGAATTCAACTCATGTCTTCGGTATCATTGCCAATTTTTCGCAGTGCTAAGTAGCGGAGTCTTTCTTTATTTTTTTTTTATTTCTGGATTTTAGATTCTTTCTTCCCAACAAATAGCATAATGGTTTAAACATCCACTAGGCTAATCAATTAATGTCAATTCATCAAATTATACTAATATACTCATTTTATTCGAAGAAGAAAGCTTCACTCTTAGATCTCATTCATCAAACAACATATCTAGCAAAATCTCATGCATCAATTAGTGAAAAATTAAAATGACATGATATGTATTGAAGAAATAAACCTTGCAAAGGAAGAATATTTCCATCCACAGGCATTCATCATCAAAGAATTAACCAAGTACACAACATTCATTATCAAAGAAAAACCACTCGTCATAAAACAATACTAGGCAAAACCATTCATCATTACGAATAAAAATCCTCATAATAACCAAATTCAACATCCATGTTCACATGATAGCCAAACTACACAAATTATCCTGACTTCACAAATAGACAAAGCATTCACTTAGTATTCGAATATCATATTATCTAAATATAACCATATCAAACATAGATCTCCAGATGCACCTTCACATGGCGCCCAATAGCAACACGAATCAAAACATCACATCTCAAAACAAGCAACAACAATAATGTCAAGTTATACAATCCACATCAAATTAAAATCCAAAAACTACACAATAACATAAAATAAAATATGAAGAGAGCACAAAGATAATAGATGCAACGAACATGAAGGTCCATCCTTCCCTACAAAAAAAAATGCATCATTCTTGATGTAGAAGAGCAAAACATAGTAGGTAGGAAAAGGGATAACATGCACTCGGCACAACATGCACTAGGCTCACCCACTGGCTATCAAAAATAGGATAGATAACTCCAGCATCTAGGAGCTTTAGAATCTCTTTCTTCACTACCTCTTTCATGTTCGGGTTAAGCCTCCTCTGATACTCAATTGATCGCTTGCTCCCCTCTTCTAAAAATATTCTGTGCATACAAGTAGAAAGATTAATTCCTTTTATATCATTAAGAGTATAGCCAATCACTTTCTTATGCTGCCGAAGTTCATTTAAAAGCCTAGTAGTTTGAGAGGCATTAAGATTTGCATTAATAATTACAGGAAAAGTAGAGTTCTCTCCAAGAAATTCATACCTGAGGTTGCTTGGGAGAGTTTTAAATTCATACCTCTGTCCTTCATAGGATTTACCTTCTTGCATGCTCAAGTGTTCTTCTTTTAATTTTTTAGACTCAAGTGGAGAAGTAGAATTTAACAGTGCAGAATATGAGCTTAACTCCTCCTCTTCATCACTATCATTACCTTTGATAAGGCACAGTTTGAGTGGATCCTTCTCCATCCTGGAATCAATGGTCATCGGTGAAGTGTCTTCCAAGACGTCAACACTGCAATAGGATCCTGCAAAAAAAAATGCTTCTTTAAATTTTCTGTCAAATCAAAATCTATAGAATCCTCACCTTTCTTAAAAGTGAGCTTCCCATTCTTAACATCAATCATGGCTCCAGCTGTCGCCAAAAAGGGGCGACCTAAAATTATGGGAAGTCTAGAGTCCTCCTCCATCTCGAGGACAATAAAATCAGCAGGTGTAAAAAACTTACCAACCTTGATAGGCACATCTTCCAAAATACCTGCCGGATGCCGTACAGAGTGGTTGGCTAGCTGTAGAGAAACAGAAGTGGGCTTAAGATCTCCAATGTCCAGCTTCTTACAAACAGAATGTGGCATCAAGCTGACACTAGCCCCTAGATCACATAAAGCACAGTCAATAGACATATCACCAATGAAGTAAGGAATAGAAAAACTCCCTGGATCCTTAAGCTTTGGTGGCAATTTATTATGAATTATTGCACTGCACTTCTCAGTGAGTGCGACCGTTCCATGCTCTTCCAACTTCCTATTGTTGGATAATATCTCTTTTAAGAACTTGGCATATGAAGACACCTATGACAAAGCATCAGTGAATGGTATATTAATATAAAGCTTTTTAAGTACCTCTAAAAATTTTTCAAACTGTTTGTCAAGTTTAGCCTTTACCAATCTTTGAGGGAAAGGTACTGGCGATTTATAGGGAGGTGGTGGGACATAAACTAGCTCCGACTCCCCATCCTGCAAAGATGTGTCACCATTATTTCCCTCTTCCTCTGTGGATTCAGAATTCTGCACCTCTTGGTATTGCGTTGTATCTAGCGCTCGTGGCTCTTCCAATTGTTTTCCACTGTGTGTGGTGATGGCATTGTAGTGCTCACGTGGGTTTATCTCTGGCTTCCCTGGTAATCTACCTATAGGCCTGCTTGAAGAACTAGCCTGCTGAGCTATCTGGGTTTCCAACATCTTTTGACGGGTCTTCATAGATTTCATCTCAGAAGTTAGATGTCTAAATTCTTCCCTGAAATCATTGAATTGATGTTTGAAATCATCATTCTGCTATGTCTATATGGCAATAAAAGTCTCCATCCTCACTTCCAAGTTTGACTTCTGAGGAGCTTGAGTTTGAGGCTGGTTGTACTGTCTTTGCAGAAATCCAGAGGGCTGTCGATTATTAACCTGAGGTGCTTGATTTTGATTGCTCCTCCATGAGAGATTGAGATGGTTCCTCCAACCAGGGTTGTATGTGCTTGAGTACGGGTCATTCTAAGGTCTTCCATTATAATTTCCAATTGCATTTGCTTGTTCCTAGTCACACTCATCTTGTGTAGAGACTCCCAACTGACAATCATGTGTGTAATGTCCTGCATTACCACAAATCTCACACGAAATAGCATTAACAGAGATAGAATTAAGACTCAAAGAATTTATTTTGTTGGTTAGAGAGTCAACCTTGGTAGCAAGCGATGAAATAGCATCTAAGTCGTACCTACTTGACGCCTTGGCAGATGGTCCTCTCTCACTTACCCATTGATAATAATTCAAGGCCATTTCTTCAAACAAATTAATTGCATCATCCACACTCTTGTTCATGATAGCGCCCCCAGCGGCAGCATCAACCGTCATTCGAGTATTATAATTCAATGCATTGTAGAAAGTATGAATGATTACCCATTTGTCGAGCCCATGGTGCGGGCACATCCTCTGAAGCTCTTTAAATCGATCTCATGCCTTGTATAATGATTCTTCTTCTTTTTGAACAAAGCTCGTGATCTGGTTCCTAAGCTGTGTAGTCTTACTTGGTGGAAAATATTTTGCTAGAAAAGTATTAGAAAGTTCCTCTCAAGTTGTTATGGAACCTGGTTAATGGGAATGAAGCCATGCATGAGCCCTATCCCTGAGAGAAAAAGGGAAAAGTCTGAGTCGAAGAGCATCATTAGAAACACCATTCATCTTTAATTTATCACAATATTCAAGAAATATGGAAAGGTACATATTATGATCATCAGATGGCAAGCCTCCAAATTGGTTCTGTTGAACCATAGAAAGTAGAGATGGCTTGATTTCAAAGTCATTCGCCTTAATATTGGGGCGAGCAATACTAGAGCGAACCCCTTGCAGGTTTGGGTTTGCATAATCTTTTAAAGATCTCGCATCACCCATCTTAGATTTCAAAATTTCCTTTGCTAATTACTTTCTACGCAAGCGAAAGGTTCGTTCCGGTTCAGGATCTTCCTCAAATAGCTTTCTGGAACACTTGGGCATAAACAAACAACAAATTAAACTGAAGATGGAAGATAGGCAATAAATTCAAAGAAAAACTATGAATAAATAGAGTTAGATTGCAAAGAAAAGAAAAACAAAGGTCTAGTCTATCAATCCTTAGATTAAGTTAATATTGATAAATTGGTCCCTAGCAACAGAGCCGAAAACTATGAATAAATTCAAAGAAAAACTATGAATAAATAGAGTTAGATTGCAAAGAAAAGAAAAACAAAGGTCTAGTCTATCAATCCTTAGATTAGTTAATATTGATAAATTGGTCCCTAGCAACAGAGCCGAAAACTTGATGTGTTCTGTAAGTGCACAGACAAATCGAAGTAATAAAAATATTGATCCCACAGAGACCAATGACCAAGTACTAACTCTACTTAAGATTATTAGCTAGACAATTAGGAAAAAAAAGTGGTTTTTATCTTTAACTAAATGCAAAAATAGTAAAAAGACTTTGGTTGTAATCGATTTGATGGAAGTTCAGGATTTCGGGTTCACCACACTATGTTTCATGATTTTTTATAATTAAAAGCATCTTAAGAAGGATTTACTGTGTTGAAGGGGATTTATCTGTATGTACAGATTGCCCCCTCTCAGCAGTACAATCTGGTGTTTATCTGAATCAATACCCTACTCTTGTGGCTATTAACTCAAGATAAACCCAATGAACTGATAAATATAAGAAATCCCTCAAGCCAATTCGAACTACTCTCATGTTCAAATTAACTTGTTCAAAAATTATAGATCCAACGTCGCAATTCACCTCTCAGTACTTCTTGCGACGTCTCAAAACATGCAAATTATGGCTAGTAATTAACACGTAATAAGCGCAACAAATATTGAATCTAACACAAATAATCATTTCATAAGAGGATAACAAAAGTCAAGTTATGAAAACATAGAGGGCTACACCCTAAATCCTGAATTAAGAATTTACACTGACATAGTAATAATGTTAACGTTGTAAGAATCCATGTTCGATTACAAAAGTGGCAAATAAATTTGAAATCGACAAAGGAAGACAAGAATCAAGACTCCCTGATGAACATCACGCCAGCTAGCCAAAAAATCAAAGATTTTCTGGTCAGAAATCGAAGATCGCCGCCATTCGCCCTTGCTCTCGCCCCTTCATTAAAATCTCCTTTAAATCAGCCAAAAAGTCCTAATAATTTCTCCCTTGATAGCTTATATAGTTCTCCAACTCCTAATTTAGTTTTCCCCAAAATTTGGCTCGAAAACGAGTCAAATCGGTCGAGAAACGGGGTCAAAACCGAATCTGGCAGGCAAAAATACGACTGTGAAAGTTTTCACGGGCGACCGTATTTCTTTCTGTTTTGTTCTGGAAATAAGCCCGATAGAAATATGGCCGTGAAAAATATCATAAGCGGCCATGAAACATTCTGTGGATTTGTCTCAACAAAATACGGTCGTGAAAAATATCACGGGCAGCCATGAAACATTTTGTGGTTTTTCTAGTATGGCCTTGATAAATATCACGGGTAAGGCCATATTTTTCTGTAGTTATTTAGAAAATACGGCTGTGAAAAATATCACGGGTGGGCCGTATTTTTTAGTCATGCTCTGATTTGCACGAAATTTGATGGGCAGCTTTGTCTTGACTTGTAGAATTCATTTGTGCACTTGGATTCATCAAAATCTATCAAAACTTAATTGTTTTCACCTGAAATATGACAAAAGTGAATAAAGGTGAAGATTCCGCACAAACAAAGGGATTTAAGCCTAAATAAGTGAAAACACGATAACAATAGGAGAGATTTTGCTTGAAAAATATCGTAAAAATATTATATAAATTCAAAACATCAAATCTTCCTAGACTTAAAATTTTTCTTGTCTTCAAGCAAATAATATAGATTAAAGAATAATGCTAAGCATAAAAACATAACTTCCCTATGCAAAATAAATTTCTAGAATATAATCACTCATAAAAATTTTCCAACTCATGATACACAAAATTCTTGCCTTTCTGTTAGCTTTCCAAAAACATATTTTCTTGCTTTTTTTGGATTTTTCTAGGGCTCGAAATCGAGGAAAATCCGAGTGGCTATCGGGTTTTGAAGTTATGATCACGAGTGAACCTGTCAGTTTCATTAGGCGGAGAAGTGTTATGTGTGGTTTCTGTCGAGTAAGAGTCGTCGGTGAACCCCGCCGGGTTCACCTGCTAGTGAAGTGTACTATACGTTTCAGTGCAAACTTCTTTTAAGAGAATCATGGGTAAACCCTGCTGGGTTCACTAGGTGGTGAATTCTTTTATGGACTTTCGGACATCCGGTGAATGCACCGGTGAACCCCGCCGGGTTCACCTGGCCATATTTTTTAAAGTAGCTCAGATTGGGCCCAAATTTGACGTGCAGCTTCTTCTTCTCATAAGGAATCATCCCATGACTTTAGATTCTTCAAAAGATTTTAAAATTGGGTGATTTTACTAGAAATTCTACAAAAATAAGAAAAGTGAAGATTCCGAAGCAATCAAGTAAATAAGTCTCAATGGAGTATGAAAACATTAAAATAAGCCTAAATTTGAGATGAAATAACAATAGAAATTACTGTTAAAATGCAAGGCATCAGCAACGTTGAAACTATTCTTTTCAAACATACGAATCCAAACACGATAGTAGTTTGGGTTCGTTTGAAGGATTTCAAGGTTTTTTGCAGAATTTAATGGGCCTAGTTGTGTTAATTGTCATGAGAGTAGGGAATTAGAGTAGCTAGGTATCGGATTACGCTTCGGGAGGAAGTAATCTATACCTTAGGAAAAATTTCTTTTAACACTATAATGTTCTGTTCAAGGATTAATTTTTATCAAATTCATAATTGTCAGTGTGGTGAAACCCAGAGTCCTAACCTTCTAAAAACTGATTTTTGCCCTAAAGCGCTACTTTTACTACTTTTCATACTTAAAGTTCACACAAAATCACAAGTTGATCAGTCCAAATATGAACTAGTGGTGTAATCAGTATTTGACTATCAGATCCTCGTTGGGAATGATCTTTATTTTATTACTTCGATATAATCGTGCACTTGCGGTTGCATCAAGTTTTTGGCACCATTGCTGAGGATCAGGCAAGCCAATATCGATTTAATCATGAAATTTTTAAACTAGATATTTTTTTATTTTTGTTTTTGTTTTTGTTTGTTTTTCGCATTCTTTTTCTTTATAGTTAGTTTATTTTATTTTTCTCTTTTTGGATTAACATGTGTATGAATAGGAAAACTCATGCTAGAAATCACTAGACTAGATAATTTAAGCTTTATTTTGTATTTCCTATTTTACACTTTGTATTTCAGATTTTATTGCATAAATTGAAAATATGATGTTTAACCAATGTCAGTGGTCAAGTCAAAGGTATGTGCCACCAATAATGACAAGAGAATATGGCGTGGATGCATTACAATCACTTTCAGCAAAGGTAAATTCCTTAACTCAACAAACTAATTATTTAAACATGCAATATTCTAAGTTGAAATCTATTATTTACGATATTTGTGGATATCATGAGCATCATTATACTGAATGTCAATTAGGAATTCTTTCATCATTTAACTCATGCCCTAGTACCTACAATCCAAGTTGGGAGAACCATCAAAATGATGAAGAGGTGACTGAATTATTATTTGATTCAAATCCAACCACAGGGACCCAAAAGATGATAACACATTAGATACTTGATCATATTGACATTGAGGTAAGTAAAAAACCCAATGTGAAATTTGAAAACTTCTTGAGCAATCTAAGATATGAATTTTTTTTATCTTAATTTTAGTCTTCATCCAATTGCTGATATAAACTTAAAGGAAGAACCCATGATATTACTTTTGGATAAATGGAGAAAAACTACTGGTATTCTTTGCAAGACTTTAATTTTCATTTTTGTATGTATGTGCTGGCCACTGCGACATGGATCCACCTGTTTAACTTGTTTTATATACAAAAATTTTAAAAAAATTTTACTTGAAGTACAAGTGCCAAATGAGACATTCATGAGTGTGGCCGTGAGTCCCTGATGCGTTGCATTTACATCATATTTTTGCCTATGTTTTATATGATATTTAGGCTTAATTTCATGATTCTATACCAAATTTTAGTATTTTTACTTCACTTAGTATGAAATCTTCACTTTTCTTGGTTTTTATGAAAATGCAAGTAAAATGCTATAAAATTGATGGATTTTAAGAGTTTTGAAGCCATAGCACAATTCCCGAGGAAATTACAAGATTGTATGTCAAATTTGGGGCAAAAATAGTGATAAATGTGGCTAAGTAAAAAAGTTCACAGAAACTTGAACGGGTGAGGCCGTGAATCCTTCACGGGCCGTGAATCTTTATGTGCACACAGGACTTTATTCACAGAAACATTTATGGCCGCAGCCGTAAACTGTTTACAGGCTGTGAGTTTTTTCGCCCTTTCGAGTTTTTTACTCGATTCTACTCCAAATCTTACCAGAATTGAACCAAACTCTCCAAAATTCTTCCTTGATGGGTTCTAAACCGCTTAAACTATAAAAGAAGAGATTTTTGGAGGGTTAAGGAGACTTTTTCGGATGAACACAATCAGAGGTGGCAGCTAGGGTGAAAACTCGGTTCCAGGGCAAAATTTCGACGAAAGATCATGCAAAGGAGGGATTTGGACGGTTCTTCATCATCTCAGATTGAGGGGAAGAGTTCTTATTACTATCCTTTTGCATTGATTTTGAGATATTATGTTGAGTTCTTCGGTACACATGCTGTTTTCTTCAAACATGAATGCTTAAACTCTTTTTCGGGATTAGGGATGTAGCCCGCTGGCAATAATTAATTAAAACTTATATTTCTTTTATTCTTTAAGCATAATTATTATAGCATTGATTTGAATAGAATTGAGTTTATTTTGTAATCTACTCTGGCCAAGTATAATTGCGTTTTAGACATTGCAAGAAGGACCGGGAGATGAATCGCAACTTCAGAACTATTGTATTCAAGCCTACGAATCCAATCACGGGAGTAGTTTGTATTCGTTTGAAGGATTACCATGGTTTTTCATAGAACTTAATGAACTTAGTTACATTAATTGTCATGAGAGTAGGGAATTAGTGTAACTAAGTACCAGATTATGCTTCGGGAGGAGGTAATCTGTACTTTAGGAAAAACCTCTTTCATGACTATAATTTTCCGTTTAAGAAATTATCTTTATTGAGTTCATAATTGTCAGTGTGGTGAAACCCCGAGTCTCGACCACCTAAAACCTGACTTTTCTCAGATCATCATGTCTGTTGTTTTTCGTACTTAGAAGCTCACACAAAAATCATAATTTGATTCGTCTAGATTTAAACAAGTCGTATAATCTGTACTTGACTGCCAGATCCTTGTTGGGAATGATCTTTATTTTTATTACTTTAATAAATCCATGCACTTGCGAACACATCAGTCCCTCACGGGGTGTGAATACTTTGTAAGTAGGAAACTCGAAAAGACCAAAGTTCACAAAAACTTTCACGAGTGAGGCCGTGAGTCTCATTTTACAAGGGACATAAGCCACAGAAATATTCATGGCCACAGCCGTGAATAACTCACGGGCCGTAAATACATATTTTTTGAACTTAACGGGCGAAACTTGGGTTCACGCCCACGCTTGTAAAACGCAATCTCCTGTCGATTCCTTCCACCTCAGGTGCCAATTTTTCTCCTCTGACCTTCCTCCACCTCCAGCGAGTGTTTTCTAATGATCTTTCAGCCGATTTTAACCGGATTTCCTTAGAAGCGCTGGACGGTCGCAAGAACACAAGTTTCGCCACTAGGGCTCGATTTCAACCATTTTTTCCCCCGGATTTGTAAGATTCTCTTACCCAGCTAATACATTTGGTTTCTCTACTTGATTTGCATGCTTTTGCACTGATTTGGATCCAGGTTTACTCAATTCTTGAGTGAGATTTCTAAGAAGTCATGAGCGAAAGTTTATTCAAGTTACTGTAGCTTCACGATCTTTGTAAAAATTCTATTTTTCTATGTTAATTATTTGAGAAATCATGACACCGATGGAGGTGGATGAGGACACTACTTCTGAGGTCCCAGCGGAGGGATTATTTGAGCTTCTATCTTATATTCCAGTTGATCTAGTTCACACCCCCGAGATTTCCTCTCCTTCATCAATTCAGGGCAATTTACCGAATTCTGTAGTTACCACTCCAGAGTTACTAGAGGATATTGGGGGACCGGCTGAGGTTACGATAGATCCACCTTCTGAGGTTTTACTAGACTTTATAGAGGTTCCTGTTGATTTACCAGAGATTCCACCACAATCACCACTAGTAGATTTACCATCATATTTACCAGAGTTAGGGCCTCTAGCACCTAAGATGACAGACATACTAGAGGTGACTATACCAGCACCGGTGCCACCAGCTGATTCTCTAGAGATAGTATTACTATCTCCAGAGACAGCATCACCAGCACCTCATACGTTAGTTATACTAGAGCTTCATCACTCCGTCATCACCCTAAGAGATTTAGAGACCGTATTTCCAGTTGAGCCATTTACATCTGCTGGACCATCTACATCAGCCTGGCCATCTACTTCAGCACCGACAGACTCTTCTCTATATCATATTTAGGCTGAGCAGAAGAGGATGCGCGATGATATATCGCGTTAGAGTAGAGCCAAACGAGGACATTAGAGTCTCTTCACGCGATAGAGGAGCTTTTGCAGCAGCATGCAGGAGATGATGATGAGGAGGACTCTGAGGACACTAAAATCGATTAATCTCTATAAGTATTTTATTATTTTATTTTTTATATGCATCGAGGACGATGCATACTTTTCTTTATGGGATGATGCATGTTTGGTTTTCATTGATAATTGTGAATTAAATAATATAGTATATGCAACAATTTAAGTCTAGGGTGTCTTTATGTATTTTGATTGTATTCAAGCTTTGTAGGTATGTATTTTGAATGTTTATGATTTTTAAGGATATACAAGTTTATTTTATCCTTAATTTTAGACTTAGGAAACATTTTGAGTAATTGATTTGATGACTTAGAGAATTTTTGAAATTTCATATAGACTTAAATTGTTGAGTAAATTTAATTCTGATATTGATAAAATACATATGAGAGTTGTTATACGTTCATGAGACACATGCATAGTAGAATTTACTTGAGGTTTAATTTATCTATTTTTGCATAATGGAGAACTTTTTATGAATAGAAAATTGGTGACATTTCTTTAATTGAGACTTACTCCAACTCCTCTGGTTGAAGGGTCTGAAGTCATAAGTTATATTATATCAAGAATTGGTATACTTTAAATCTGTTGTGATCAAGTAACAGAAGAAAATTTTAAAAATAAATATTTATCTCTCATGCAAAAAGATCAATAACGATTTAAATACCATGCCCTTGATCGGCTCTCTCCAAGTTATGAAATGAAAAAAAAATAAAATAAAAAAGGAGAGAGAGCTGTAGGTCAAGTGGACAACTCCGCTGACTTTTATGATTAAGACTATGAGTTAAATTATACTACTCTATGATATACTTTAAACAATGTTATGATGCTAACAAGAAATGGCACATGACCGTTTAAAGAATAAATTGCTTTAAAAAGTCTCTTATTTTTAACATCGCCAAAGTTCTTGAAATAGGAAATTCACTTGTCAAGTAAAGTGGATTTATTAAGGTGACAGTATTTAATACTTAGTAAGTGAAGATTGAATGACATGACATGAACTGTGACTTTTATTTGTCTTGGATTGTAAATTCTTGAGAATTTATTTTTATTTTTATTTTTCATAAATTACTTGAATTCTGAAATATTGATTGCTTAAATTGAGGACTAAGAACATTATTAAGGAAGATGGACGAGTGCTCCTTATCTTTACATTCTTCTTACATATCATAATATTGCTTGAGGACAAGCAAAATTTTAAGTCTAGGGTATTCTGATGAGTTGCATTTACACAATATTTTTTCCTGTATTTTATAAGATATTTTGAGCTTAATTTAATGATTTTATATAATTTTAGTGTTTTTATCTTCTTTTATATGAAATCTTCACTTTTCTTAGTTTTTTGTGAAAATATAGGTAAAATCGCTTAAAAATAATGGATTTTGCAAGTTTTACACTGTGTTTTTTTTTAGAGTCAGAAAACTGAGAAGAAAGAAATCTTTAAGAGGAAAGAAAAAAATGAGGGGAGAAAAAATATCACGTGCATTCACGTGATCACAGGTAAAAAAAATTATAGCGAAAGGAAAGCAGCGGCTGTGTTTAATGGATCCGGGGCGGCGACGCTGGGCATGGGAGGGAGAGACGAGGTGGCTGGTGAGGCTGGGCGAGGCGACAGTGAGCAAGGGAGTGGCGAGGTTGGGCAAGGGGAGCTGCGAGGCGAAAGCTAGGCAAGGGGAGTGATGTTGGGAGCTGCGAGGTGAAAGCTAGGCGAGGGGGGTGATGTTGGGAGCGGCAAGGCTAGGCAACGCGAGCGAAGCGACGAGGCTGGCTGAAGGGATCGAGCGGCGACGATGGGGTGAGGGCAGGTAGCGGCGAGGCTGGGCGAGGTGAGTGGAGCGACGGGGCTGGGTGAGAGGAGGTAGCAGCGAGGCTGGGCGAGGCGAGCAGCGACGATCGACGAGGCTAGGTAAGGGGAGCGATGCTAGGAGTAGCGAGGCTAGGCGATGCGAGCAAAGCTATGCTAGGAGCGGCGAGGCTAGGCTGGGTGAGGGGATCAAGCAGCAACGATGGGATGAGGGGAGGTAGCGGCGAGGCTAGACTTCATAATTTCTCTCCAAATCAGCCTTTTCAATAAATCAGGAGAAAAGTACCTTTTCTTTCTCTTCTCCTTACTTTTCTCCCCAATAAAATAGGCCCTTAAGGCCATAGCATGGTTCCCGAGGAAATTATGAAGTCGCACGTCTTATTTGGAGCAAAAACAGTGTCAGACACAACATTCATGGCTGCAGTCGTGAGTTTCGCGTTCAACGGGTGATTTCGCAACTAAGTATAAAAGTTCCCAGAAACTTTCACGGGTAAAGCCATGAGTCCTTCATGGGGCATGAGTTTTTCTATGTACATAGATTTTATTCACAGAAACTTTCACGGCCGCAACAGTGAATAGTTTACATGCCATGAGTTTTTTAGCCTCTTTTGTTTTTTCACTCAATTCAATCCCAAATTGAGTCAGAATCGAACCAAACTCTCCAAAATTCTTCCTTAAAGGGTTCTAAACCGATTGAACTATAAATAGAAGAATTTTTGGAGGGTTAACGAGACTTTTTCGAACGAGAACAGACACAGGCGGCGGCTAGGGAGAAAATCACTTCCAAGGCGAAATTCCTACGAGAAATTACGCAAAGGAGAGGATTGAACACTTCATCTTCATCTCCAGATCGAAGGGAAGCATTTCTAATTACTTTCTTAGTGATTTTTTATACTTTTAATAGGATTCAATGCAATATTCATCTATATTCATGCTATACACGATGAACATGTCCGCTTAAACTTAATTTCGAGATTTGGGATGTAACCCGCTGACGTTTATGTATTAAATTTTATATTTTTATCTTTGTCATGATTATTATAGCATTGATTTTATTAGAATTGAGTTTATTTATGAGATTTACTCTGACAAAATATGTTTACATCTTAGACGTTGCGAGAAGGACCGAGAGATGAATCGCAACGTCGGAACTATTATTTTCAAACCTACAAATCCAATCATAAGAGTAGTTTGAGTTTGCTTGAAGGATTCAAAGGTTTTTCACAAAACTTAATGGGCCTAGTTGCGTTAATTGACACGAGAGTAGGGAATTAGCGAAGCTAGGTACCAGATTACGCTTCGGAAGGAGATAATCTGTATCTTAGAAAAAAAAATCCTTTCAACACTATAATATTCTGTTCAAGGATTAATTTTTATCAAATTCATAATTGTTAGTGTGGTAAAACCCGAGTCCCGACCTTCTAAAAATTGATTTTTGCCCTAAAACGCTACTTTTACTACTTTTCGCACTTAAAGTTCACACGAAACCACAAATTGATCCATCTAGATATAAACAAGTCATGTAATCTGTATCTTCGATATAACCGTGCACTTGCAGTTGCATCAATGATTCATCGAAGGCCAGTGTTGCCGAGTCAAACCAAGTTCGCCCAAACCCAACATGAACCCACCTGGAGTTGACTACTTCAGACGAGGTCCATAATGAACATGATCGCGTCGACTACACTGCCAACGTCGAGGGCGTCGAAGACGCCGCAACGTTGCGTGCATTGAAGATGACGCGTTCGTACAACAAGGAAGACGGAGACAAGCGGTCGGGCTTCCCGCACCGAAGAATCAGCCGCGCTCCTTGTCCAGGAGACATCTCGGCATCACACGCCAGAAGGGAGGAGGGACCCATCTGAAATGGGCCCACATAACCATACACTCACGTACGTCGGCAGCTGATAAGTAGACCCATCTCCACCTCCATCACGTGATGCCGCTCGCATACGTCCGCTGACGGTCGAGAGACCAACTGAGCGGTCTTCCCACGCATGGGAGCTCGGGGAAGGAGAAGATAAGTCGCATGCAGGTGACAAGCTTGGGATGGAAGGACTCGCTCACCAATAAGTAGGAAGGGAGGAGGAGGAGGATCCACTCTTCTATCGACGATGAGGACGAACCGGCAGCGTCTTCTGCTCCGTGCATGCAAGGGATGGCGGAGACACGCCAAAGAGGGGAAGAGAACCATGTACAGGTGGAGGGGGTTCAAACGGCAGCAATGACCGTACGCAAGCGACGGCCACCGCCGACCCAAGAGATCTCACACACAGGCGAGTCGGGTCCAGTAGTTCTCGCACACAAGCAAGATGGAACCCTCAGAAGGGAGGGGAGGAGCTTGCTAGGGAGCGCGAAGACTCGACCATCACATGCATGCAGCATAGAAGAACGGAAAGAAAGGCGTCGCCGGGAAAGAACGTTCGACCGAAACGGAGATCAAGAGGAGGTAGAGTGTACCTTGGTGGTAGTCGCCGGCTCCATCGAGTCGGTGAAGCGGATGCAATAGCGCCTTCCGAGACGGTCTGATTAGGTTGCTGGTAGTTGAGTCACCGAACGCGAGGAAGACGACGGAAAGAGGGCCGGAGCTCGTCGCGATCCGAACCACCCACCCGCAACACCGGAAGAGTGAAAGTAGCTTTGGAGAGACGTCCGATGAGGCTGTCTTTCGCCACAGAAGGAAGTTGCCGGGGAAAAATCGGCGTTTGAGCGTTTGAACAAAAATCATTCATAAAAAAATCGGAAGACGACGTCGTCGTCTCTTTTTTTTCTTTTTCTAGCTTTGATGTGTCTCGGACACGTGCTCTCTCTCTGCCCAACCAACCATCGCCGCCCACGCTTGACGCGACATTGCTGCATCAACCACCCAGCCCGCGTCAGCCTGTTGCATGCAAACGTCTTCGCATGCGAGTCCCGCCCGTTGGGGGATAACAGATCCGGCTTGCGCCCGATCCGTTTCCTTTAACCCAGATGGACAAAGGGCAGTGAGCTGGGCTGGGCTTGGGCCGCACCCGAGTCCAGGCCAGGCCCAAAGGCCTAACAATCTAGCTCCTAGGTACTTTGATTGCGTCCATGCCATGCTTCCGCGTGTATGCCCGTATTCAGCACTGGGGGAGAGCAATCGGGATTTCGGTACCGGTACCGGTACCGAACTCCCGGTACCGAACTCCCGAACCTCAAAATATAGGTACCGGTACTGGTACCGAATTCTACTTCGGGAGTTCGGTACCGGTACCGATTTCCCGAAATAAAATCGGTACCGGTACCGATTTCCCGAAATCCCGAATATTTTTTATTCTAATTTACGTATTTCGGTATTTATATTCGGTATTTACGTATTTTCGGTATTTGTATTAAAAAATACTGAATATTAATATATAAATATTATTTTTTAATTAAATAATACATGAAAAATCGGGACTTCGGTACTTCGGGATTTCCCGAAATAGTTTTTAGGTACCGGTACCGGTACCGATTTCCCGAATAAAATTTCGGTACCGGTACCGAAGTACCGAAGTACCGAAATACCGGTACCGAAGTACCGAAGTACCAAAAAGTTCAGTACGGTACTTCGGTACCAGTACCGTTTGTTCACCCCTATGAATCAGCACTTTGCACACTCGTATTCTAGCGCACTACATGCTTGTACTCTTAACATATTGTAAGCTCGTATTCCACACTTTGCACGCCTATACTCTAGCGTCATGCATGTATTTCATACTCTACGTACTTGTACTCTTGAGGTTTGCAAGCCCATACTCCAGTGTTTTGGAAGCCCATTTTCTGCATTTTGCACGCTCGTACTCTAGCGCTCTGCATGCCTGTATTGTACCCTAGTGCACATGCCCGTATCCCACGCTATGCATGCCCGTGTTCCACGATTGGGTCTGATCAAGCTGTGGTTTCTTGGGTTTTCAGGCTAAGTTCAGATTCTGGATCTTATTTAAGTCTAGTCAAAACTTAATTTGGGTTTGCAGTTGGCTAGGGCTTTTGTGCATCTTCTCCACGACATTGTATAGTAGGACGAGTGACTTCTCCACGACATTGCACAATAGGATGAGTGACTAGTGAAAATAAGTTGCGACCAAGGTAAATGATCTTTCTTTCTATACTGTGATTACTCTCATGTCAGTCTCATGTCTTTAACTTCAAAACTGATGTTATTTAATTCCTTATCATGGCGTGAATATTGATCTTTTTTTTTTCTTTTTTGTTTTAGCTCACAATGCTATTTTGATTGATCTGATTTTTTTTTTTGTTTTTATTTAATCCCTTATCATGGCGTGAAGTACTCGATCAATAACCAGTAGTCCTAACCTAAGATTATGCACATCATGTCTACATATGCATGTGTAGGTAAAGCTTATAACTATTAAGCCTTAGCTATCATATGCCCATTTTCTTCAAGTTTTCATCTTAGGGTAAAGCGCTATCATATAATCTCCTAAGTAGATCTTGCTTGCATTTAAGCTCTCACATAATCCATCCTATAATTTCCCCTTTATTCCTACCTCAAGACTAAGAACTTCTGCATACTTCCTAGGAAAGAGCTTGCTATAGTAAGCTCTCATGTGGGCCATCTTATACTCATAAATCATCTAGCCTTGCTTTGGATTAAGTACTTTTTTTGCTCAAACATGTTCCTAGGTTGAGCTTGCTCCTGTTAAGCCCTAACATCAATGTTCTAAACTCATAATTCATAAGCTCTTGAGTCTAGTCTCAAGCCTAAGTATTTATTTTCTCTATATGCACCACTAGGTCGAACTTGCTTTAATTAAGTCCAATCATAGACTATCTAATACCCATAAGCTTTCGAATCTTGTCTTAAGTCTAAATACTTCTCTTATTACATACATCCTAGACAAAAGATTACTCTTGTTAAACCCTCAATGTAAGTCATTTTATACTCATATGAACATCAATTGGGGTTGAGCATTTCTCGTCTCACACACATCATTTGAAGAGTTTCTTCTCATAAAACCCTAATATAATTATACTCATAAGCCTTTAAACCCCATGGTCAACCATAGGGCTGTGCATTCAGTACTTTGGTACCAGTACCAGTACCAAAATTTTGGTACCGAAGTACTGAATTCATTTTTTTTTGGTACCGGTACCGGTACCAAAATACCAAAATTTATATCGGTAGCGGTACCGATTTCCCAAAATAAATTTTGGGAAAATCCTAAAATACTAAATCAAAATGGATAGTGGGCTTCCCATCTGATGTAGCCACATGGGCTTGGGCCTCTGCCCAGCCCATTTACTCCTAGGTCTAGTCCACAGGGAACTGCACCTCACACTGAAGTGTCACGCCCACTCAATCATGCCCGTCCATGTAAGCGAGTTTGCGTGGGACTATGGGCAGAAATTCGAAAAACGTAGATAATTTTGAAATCTCTACTATGCCTTCAATTTTGACCAAGCCCGTTGACTCCTCGAATCAAACGCCGAATGCGTTCGTATGCCTTGCCCGTTGCATCATCTTCACATGGCTTCGAACGAACACCGTCTGAATTCGTTCGTCAGCCACCATCGCCTGAAGGGGTGGATGGGGAAGAGGCATGCAACAGGCTCGAACCACGCCCTTGCCTCAGCCCTCCCGTCGCGGAAGCCTTTGCCGGTGATGGTGGAATGAAAGGGGAGGGGGACGGAAGCTCACTGCCGCTCATCGTCCCCTTTCTTCCCCTAACCTATCATTTCCTTCTCTCCCTTAGTTCGTCACCAAGTGCCCCTTAAGAAGGAAGGAGGCGACGATAGATCTGGAAGGAGGAACGGCCGCCATCCGGCCTTCCATCTAGGATTTTCGGAGATCACGCCTCCACATGATCTCGCCTCGCTAAACGTCGTAGCTGCTGCCGCTGATGCCACTCGCCTCATCTGCATCCGCGTTCGCCCGTTGATCCCGCCAAAGATGACATCGAGCCAACCGGAGTCGCCGATGCCGACGCCGAGGATGGCGCCGGGAAGGACGTTGCTTGAGTCGCCTCGTTAGCGCCTATAGCATGTTCGACAAATCCAGGATGGGGGCAGCTGGATTTGGGCTACACCTGCTTCGTTCGCATGGACTTGGGCCCCCGCCCAGTCCAATTTCCCCTTTGGCCCGGTCTAGAAATCTGGACATCACACTAAGTTACTATAAAAAAAATTAATAAATATATTAATAAATAAATTTGTTCGGTACTTTGGGACTATAATTTTTTTTGTAGTCCACGGTATCGATACCATAATCCCGATTTAAAAATTGGTACCGATACCGAAACTCCAAAATACTGATACCAAAATACCATAAATTTTGGTATGATACTTCGGTACCAGAACCGCAGCCCTAGTCACGATGTAGATTGGAAGATATCTCACCAATAATCCTTTAACTAAGATTACTATTCTTGCGATACTTATGCGCTTTTTCTAAACACGTGAATAAATTAATATGATGTGCACACTAATATACATATAGTGCATAATGGATTGAAACGAAATCTCATATCATGTTCAAAGAAGTTTTAGTAAGTAGTCAATAATGATTATTTCAAGCACTCTAAAACATGACATAGATTCATAGTTATTTATGTTCTTTTGACCTTATTGTATTTTCCTAATACAATCCAACCTCAAAGACTCCTGCCATCAAAACACCACAACAACACTAATTTTCAGACTGCACCATCCAAGCTAGATCCTTCATCTGCTTTTCAGACTGCACCATCCTAGCTAGATCCTTCATATGCTCCGAGAGTGAAGTGGTTGACTGCAGGCTCTCCTCCGAGTCCTTTGGAGATAAAATACTCCATGTACTCCTCCACAAGTAGTTCTCTGTACTTTGGAGGATTGTCTTCAGTGACTATCTCCTTCATCGGCCCGTACTTTGTCTTGTTTTCCGGTCCTGGACTGAAAAACATGACCACTGACAATCGCGGCCCTTGTCGATTCGCCAGCACACGATGTTCCACGCTCTTGTATTGCCCATTGCTTATGATCTACAAGACAATACAACATGTTTAATTTACAGATTTGAGCACAAGATGAATCTCAAAGCCTACCTCCAGGAGATCGCCGATATTGACAATTACTGCTCCAGGAATGGGGCTCACATCCACCCAGTGGCTCCCGTGACGAATTTGCAGGCCGCCGAGCTCGTCCTCGATCAGCAACGTGAGGAACGATGGATCGGTGTGGTTGGAAGTGCCGAGGGTGAGCTCCGGCTGAGGGCATGGCGGATAGTAGTGAGCACCCAGGTACTGCGGCTTGGAAAGCTCCATGCTCGTCAGGTGGCCTGGACTCAGTCCCAGCCCCTCCGACAGCAATTCGTACACCAGTTCTGCGAGGCCGATCATGTGCTTCACATAGCTCACAATCTCATCCCTGCACACATCAGGGATGTCATCCGGATTCACCAAGCCGTTGAAGACGCAGGCGAGCGTGTCCCTCCAGTTGGCAGCTCGAGATCGGAACAGATCGAAGTTGCTGACGTACTTGACGGGCTGCTTTAGGTCGCGGGTGTACAGTTTGGCCCTGGCCTCGGTCTCCAGATTGTAGAACCTCTCGGTCCCCTGCATCACGCCCTGAATGATCTCGGGCGGAATCCCGTGGTTCATCAGCTGGAAGAAACCCCAGGAGCTCGACGCCTCCCGGACTTGGTCCACGATCTCCTTGCGCCGGAGAGGGTCGGCGATGGATCTGAAGTCGATAACGGGGACTTGGAGGCCGGCGGGCCGGCGGGCGGCGCGTGGGTCCGGGAGGGCGTCGGGAGGGTGGACGAAAATTCGTGGGAGTTCAGTCAGACCGGCGTCGGCGAGGCCTTTGGTGCCGGCTCTGGTGTCGTCGAAGGCCTTGAGCTCGGCGAGGCGATCGTAGTTGCCGGGGACTGCTGCTGGTGCCATTTCTAATCTGTCGCTATTAATTTAATTAGCTTGGTGGACTTGGGAATGGCTTGCCGTAGCTGCTGATGCTGCCGGGGGATTTTTAAAGGGGTTATGAATTATGAAAACGTGACATAAATATTTAAATTTAAATTAATAATAGTAAATCCATTCCAATGGAATATTACATATGGACTTGGCAACACATTTTTCACGGGATTAAAGGGGCACATTTTTTCCACGGTATTGAGGGGGCATGTGTTGACTTGCTGGCTGCTACAGAGATTTGTATACACTAGATTTTTTTTTTTCTCTATCCTTGCCTCTCGTATTAGTCAAACGATAGGAACCAGTCCTCCCACACCTCTACCTTAAGTCACGGGATTAAATGAGCACGTTTTTTTTTATTTTCTATCCTTTACCTCTCGTATTGTATACACTAGAATTTTATAAATATAGACTTTTTTTTGTTTCAATATTTTATGGCTCAATTGAGATTAATGCTTGTTATTCAAGATTAAAAGGACTAGAACTCGACAATGATGCTCGGTATATAGTGGTTGAAGTATAAGCATCTAAGAGGAATGGTTCAATGGATGAAGCGCTTACGGATGAAGGTTGTACTACTTTACTTTACTAGAGTTTTGATAAATTTGAGTGAGGCATAAATTAGGTATAGGATATCTTGGTGCCCTAAGAAAGGAGAAAGATATATTATTGTTAAGTATGAAAGAAAGGTTGTAGCTGCTGCTGTCATTTCTAATGTATCGCTGTTAATTAGCTTGGAAGTAACTGCTGTTTGGGGATTTCTTAATTATAAAGGGTAATGAAATGATTGGTTACGAATGCCTTCGCAGCACATTTTTCACAATGTTGAGGGGCATTTGGCTAAGTGAAGGAGGCGCATTTGGCTATTGATTGCATCTCTGAGTTCTAGTTGAATAGTATGGAAGAGAAAAACTTCTCTTTTAGTTTCATGCTCAACTAAGGTTAGGAACGCCCACTTGACAGCATAGATCAAGTCTTTATTGCGTGGGAATTTGGCTACGCTAGTTGGCTTGTGTCTTAACCAAGTGAATAGGAATTTTAGTTGAGGCATGAATGCATGATGCAAAGAGAATACAAGGTGCATGGAATCAGTTACAAGGATGAATGCGCGTTGGAAATTTTGAACAAAATGGGGAATTCTAGTTTCAATTAAATGAAGCATGTTGACTATATAAAATTCACCTATGATGAACTATGCTATCCTAAAATTACGCATATTGACTTTGACTTGTATGAATATAATATATCAAATTGGAAGCATTAATCTGCAATTGGTTAAACTACGGAGGCCAAACTTCAAGTTAACAGTACAGATGCATTGAACTAAGACTCCAGGGATACTTCAAGATTGCGACAACAAAGCTTGAACCAAGTTGAGCTTTATAAAAAAAAAAAAAAAAAGCAGCCTTTGAATCATAAATGAAGAAATGTGTTGACGATAATTCCTTTGTAAATAATTCTAGTACCCCTCGATAACAAATTATTCTGCTAACATTAGAGCTTCAAATTTGTAGAGAGCGTTGTCAATCTCAGTGCAGTCGTGAGCTTAATGCTTTGGTGTGACCTGGGCAAGGTTCCCAGCTCCTGTATATTAAGCCAATAAAGATTTCAGAGTATGCGAGCTTCATTCTTTAACTTGTCAATGAGTTCATCAACGGATGAAACAATAACACCAGCTTTCCTTTTTGGAGGCTCCGTCACTTGAATTATTTCAAGATCTTGATTGATTTCCACATTCAGGTCTGCAAGTCTGACTTTCTTAATTTCCTTCGATTTTGCTTTCATTATGTTGGGAAGAGTTGCATATCTAGGCTGATTTAATCTCAGATCCGTTCTGCAAAAAGTGATGCCGTATCCATAATAAAAAAAAAGGGACGGAAATATTTATTAACAGACAAATAAATATATAAAAATGAAACAGGTATAAGAAAAGCACAACACACCAGGTTAGGAGTAAAACATTCAAGTTTCGTTCTGTGAAGAAACGAACTTTAGAAATCTTAAATCACTTAAAAATGTTTGACAGCGGGTGCGTGTTTTTCTGATGAATCCAGAAGGTAAACCAACATTATACTAGTTGAAAGAAATGCATTACCAAGATAGTATTAATACATATTCATTAGAGAACCCAATAACCAACTTAGACTAAAACCAAATAAATAAAATGACTAATCCAATGACATATTCTAACACTCCCCATAAGGAGCATAATATCAACTATGTCCAACATGTTATATAAAGTATAAAATTGAGTAAAAACAAGGGCTTTACTAAAGATGTTGAGTACTTGAGTTGATTCTTGGTAAGAGTATAGATTTGCACGGTAAGATGACATCATGAACAAAATGATTCTACCTCCACATGTTTTGTTGTCTCATGAGAAACAAGATTGTTTGTAATTTAGATAACAAATCGATTATCACAATATATTCCTCACTCAGAATAGATCATTGCTGCTTAAATCTTTTAAGACATTGCAGAGCTGCATTATCTTGCAAGTAGTATGAGTCAAACTCCAACATTCAGCCTTAGAAATGAAACTTGACATCACATTCCACTTCTTGCTCATTGAAATAACAAAGTTCACAAACATAAGTGCAAAAACAAAAAATAGAATGTTCGACGTCAACATCCTCTACGTAGTTTGCTCCAGTGTAGGCATATACCTTGATGGATTATGCATAAATTAACTCATCATACCAACATGTGACTAATCTAGTATTAGAAGGTAGATTAACTTTCCCACTAATGGATTATTCTTGGTAGGATCAACAGAATTAAAGGTATAATACAGTGTACTTATGATTATATAAGTCGAGTGTCATTAGTTCTACATCCAAGTAGACCAATCTCTTCTTAATAAATCAAGAGCATACTTAAGAGAAACAGTTTTGCCATGATAAAGAACCAAGATACCAAGAAAGTACCATGTCTTTCTAAGATCTTTAGTGACAAAGTATGTCATTAAAATACTTCTTACTGTAAGTATACCCTGACACTGCCAATCAATAATATATCATCGATACAAACAACAAGAATCATAGTCCATCTCTAGTGTGACAAATGAACATAAAATAATCAACTTTGGTATAATATATACAACCAAATCTAGGGTTTTCCAACTATAAATAACTTTTACCATGAATAGCATCTCTACTAATCAAAATACACCGATTCATATTGACTTCCAAAAAAAAAATTATAGATGAATGCATTTTTTATACCAAGATGGTGAAGAAATTCATGTTAACTAAAGAGAACAAAACTCTAACAAAGTTGAGTCAAGCAATTAGTGAGAAGGTATTAAAAGAATGTACACCATATGTTAGAGTAAAGCACTTAATCATCAACCAAGTATAGCATCCAATGGTGCTATCAAGATCAATTTAAATTCATATGTAAGCAACAAGACAACTACTATAAAGAGAAGTCAGAGTTCACGTGTGTTGTGAGTAAAGAGTTGTTATGTCTTCAATCTTCATATATTATTTGTTTTCAATACAAAAGTAATATTCTCTCATGGGAGGATTTCAAAATAGCAATGGAAGATAGTGAAGAACCAAAAGATCAATAACCTGGAGAAAAATATGGCAGTCTTTAGAAACATGATGATTTAAGCAGTGCTGTGACGACATAATAAAAAAAACCACAAATATCATTAGTCGGATGGATATAATAATGAATAATCTAAATGTTTGTCCTTGCCTGGTGAGCCACAAAATTAAAGAAGAGGGTGTGCCCAAAAGGATGGCTACTATTCAATAAAATGAAACAGCCGAGCATAGCTAAAAGAAGAGATATCCACAAAGAGAAAAAAAAAAAAAAAAAACAGGGGTTGTTCCCAGGAGAAATAAAGAAAGAGATCCAAGAATTTTTTTTAAAATAAGGAACTTATATGATCATAGCCCTCTTTTATAAAGAAACCCTATAAGGGTTAAAAGAAAGAGAAAAAAAAAAGATTGAGAAAAGGCCAGAGATTACAAGGTACCAACTAGAGAAGAGAAGGAAGAGTGAGGTGGGGTAGCAATGGGAGAATAAGAAGAAACAAAAGCAGACAAAATAGGATACAAAAGGGGGAGAGAGAGAGGATAAAGGAAAGCAATGAAGGTGGCAGTTAATTGATAACGAAGGTGGTGACAAGAAAAGAAAGAGAAGAGGTTTTGGTAAGAGTGAAGGAAAAAGGAAATTCGTTGATACAAAATTGAGAGGAAAGAGTCATAAGTTCAGTAGCGAGGTAGTCATCAATACATATAGAGAAGCCACAAATTCTGTAAACGCTAGAACCCAATAAAAATAATGACTAATGCAATACAGCATGTTTACTCAATGCCCAATTTGATCTGAACAAAAGCCATTTAGATAATATTTTTGTATTTAGTTTGACCTTGCTAGTAGCTCCAGTGTCTCAAAAGCTAAGGCATTAAGGAAAACACATGCAGAGAGTAGTTACATTGACCCAACTGAACAAATTACATTATAGTAGATTCTTGCGTTCAATATTACTGCAACAAAACATCTAATCTTAAGAATTTACTTGAATGAACTTGTTACTCAAGTAGAAAGCATATTACCCAAGTGACCATATACCAATGCCAAACATATATATATAAACAGATAAATTCTGGCAAGGAAAAACAAATGACAAGACATTACGTGATTACTGCTGGCAAATCTAGAGAGATGGTCTCAGTACCACCATCCACCTCTCTTTCCACTGTTGCCACTTGTTTCTCTTTATCCAGCACCACCTACTAAAGCCAATTGACAGGGGTGAATAGTATGCATTGCCTTTTGAGAGCAAGGAAGATTTCGTAGATACAGCCTAACGAAAAATTGGTGAAATACCTATAGCAAAGAAGAAATAAAAGAAAATATAGCTGTAAAAGAAAGTGAATATGAGCCCTAAAGCAGTAAATAAGGAATTTTGCAATGATTTGGTTGTAGTTGGATGAAGATAGGTGCACATAGAAAATAGATCCCAGAAATATATATCTTACTGAAGTAACATAATTTGCTTGCTCAAAGCAAAAATAAATCTAGAGTAGAATATTGATAAAGATGAACTGATGTCAAAATTATTTCAGGAAATATTATGAGGAAGTGATAACTCAAAAACAAAAGGAATGTATCTTGTATATTAAATTGACATCTTAGCATTGTTCACGATCCAACTTTAACTAACAAAACAGTCCTAACTTGAAAGTGGACATCGTAATCTCCTTTTTGGCTTACTTTCTTTTTCTTGTACAGGGGATCTTGTGAGATCTTTACAAATGCTAATCTTAGACCTTCTTGAACCCAAACACTATTGATTTTTGTAGAAGTAAAGAAAATTATTCATTGAAAAAATATTATTTCATGGACAAATAGGCAACAAAAACATTTTCACTTCCATTTCCCACAAATGCACTATAGAAAGTAATGATTGATGTACAATGAAAGCCGAACTAGCAGCACATTAGGGATGATAAGGCAAAGCATACGTTATTAAGTACTCTTAGTTAGGAAAAGATCAACTTCATGGGATCAGGGATCTATCCCTATATCATTATCTCGAATTTAGGGAATTATCTCGAATTTAGCACTCCCTACAAAAGTTGCATCTACTGCAACCTTCACCCTCCCTAATATCAAAAACCTGATCTCACTAAAGAATCATTCTCACAGAGGACACATCAACATTCAACACTATAAAGAGCTAATCTGACGTATATATTTATCGCAACACAGACTACACAGTTCTATTGAAAAAGCTATACTTGAACTTCAAATACGCTTTCTCCTTTCTGGTTCTTTCCTAATATCAACAGATACAAGCATAAAAACGCCTTAACATGCTTATTTGCATAGGAGCACCTACACTTTTGATCCTGAGAAGCTTAATCCAACAGTTACATGAATTGCTGGAATATCAATCAACTAAAGCACTAGTAACAAAGGATTAGTGGTAAGGTAGGCCTTTGCACGCACAAAAAACAAGATGAGAAAATTGTTACTTTTTCTGTATCAACAGATTCAGTAAAAATTGTAAGTTTCTTAACCATAAATATTGTTTCCTTAAGTAAAAACTCTTATTTTGTGCCAATTACTTTTATTAAAAAATTTCATGCTAGTCACTCCAGAGACTATTGAGTATACAGTTGCATATGGTCTTTATTAAAGTTGTGCAATACATGCAATGTTATGGTCCAAAGTAAACAATCCATTTTTCCCCTGAAGTAGGCTGAGTAGTACTGGCGTTGTAAGAATAAAAATCCCTATAGTTCTGCAATAGAATTAGTTAATATATCTTTTGGAACCTGTACATATTAACTTCCTCAAAAATTTCTGAAGGCCCATGACCAAATAATTGCATCAAAAAGCTACATAGAGCACAAGTTTGTGTAGGCAAGTTCTAAAACTGTGTTGGAACCTATTTCAGGCTGCAAAGATATGGTTTGTGTTACGGGCCCAATAGTGTTAGTGGTTATTAATAAAGCGGATCCGGGTTGGTATGTCATAACCGGTTCGCTTAGTAGTGAAGTTATATAAATAAGGGTCTAAGGTTGTAGTTAGGGTTTGTCAAGTACCTTGTTATTGTTTCGTTAGAGCGTGCTTTGCACGATTACTCGCCGGTGACGACTGAGGGTTCTATCAATTGGACCGACCTGTCGAATCCATCATCGGGGAACCGGTGGTCCGGCGACGGAAAAAGGCGGAAGAAATTCCGTTGTCAGTGGTAGATCTAATTGGTGGATCTATTATCATTAATCAAACCGACGAAGGAAACCCTAGGGAGGAGTCCCTTGAAACCCTAGGAGGAGGTGACTATCAAGTTAAAGGTTGGAAGTCAACATCGGTGGCGTCGACAGCAGGATAGAGGAGGCGAGCAGCAGGATAGACTATCAGTTCGTGGTTCTGGTAGAAGGAGAAGCGGCAGAAAGAGCTTCTAGGCGCACCGCTCACTCATGCGGACGATCCTCTCCCGATCTTCATCGTCGACCTTCGTGAGTTGTGGGGAGGTCTCCTACCTCCTTCCTGAGGTCGTAGCTCACGCACGAGAGACCTGGATCTGGGCATTGCGAACGTTCGAAGAGCTTTGGGGCGTTGTTGTCGTTCGCTCGCGCGACCGCTTCGGAAGGCGACTACGGTTCATGGCGGGTGGGAGATCCCTTCGCCTGCAACTTCTTCTGTTTAGCGGCGACTTCAGGCATCTTCTCCGACTTTAGATCACTTCGCCTCCTTCTTCAGCGAGCCCAGGCGACCCAAGCGGCGGCGACGACAAAGTCACCTCCTCGAGCGACAAAGACGCCACGTCAGGTGCCCCCCAAAACCCTAGCCGCGTGCCTCGGCTCCAGAAACCCTAGCCGGCGACGCAGGTGCCTGCGCATGCATACACGGGTGAGTATTGTAGCTTAGGTTAGGTTTTTCCAAAAAAAAAAAAAAAGAGTAAAAAAAAAAATCAGTTACTGTGTGACTACTGTAGCAGTACTGTAGCGCCAAAAAAAAACCTTGAGGGGAGATGGATCATAGTTTTATTGCTTTAGAGGAGATGAAAATAATATTGAGAGAAATGGTTAGAGAAAAGCAAGGGCGAAAAGGTATGGATGTGACTGTTGATGGGAGCGAGGTCCTGAGGACTATATTACCGAGCCAAAGTACCATGGAAAATAGACGGCCGCTTCGTATTTGTGTGGAATTACAAGGATTTGACGGAACTGCTCCAGAAGATTGGATTACACAAGCTGAATATTTTTTCAACCTTAAAGGTACGCCAGACGACTCTAAATTTTCTATGGCATTCATTCGTATGGAGGGGGAAGCATATGATTGGATTCGAGGGTTAAGACGACAGATTCTCAATCTCTCTTGGGAAAGGTTGAAGCTAGAGATGATACTAAGATTTAGTACAACTCCTGATCAAAGTTCCTATGAGGATGACGATATGACTCATATTGATCAAGGTTCTATAGTATCTACCAATACCACTTTTGATCCCCATTCTGAACCGAGCAGTTATCCAGCAGTTGAGGCAGATTATAGCCCCGATGTAGAAGAGGAATTGATTAATGCTGTTATTGAAGCTCCCGAGAGAGAAGATAAGGAAAAGGGCTCATGTGGTCATCCAAGATTATCTGTACCAAATGATATGGTGATAGCATTTTCCTTAGAAGAATCAAAAGATATGCAAGAGAAGCAATCCTTAAATACAAAATCTGTCAATCCTAGAAACTTAAGCTTTATTCTCTCAAGTCCTCCACACCATGATATAAACGAACACCCTCAGCTTAATAGTAATATTTTCCAGCCACATGAGTGGGGTGAGATATCTTCTGAAGAGCAAGATGAAGCTGCTAAGCTGGAGGCTAAAATGGTTAGCGTTGTTGATTCAATATATTATCGAGCAACTTGGGATCCTGGAGGCCACTCAAGATGAAGTTTATTTTAGCCTTGAGGATAAGGCTAGTTTGAGAGGGGGGCAATTGTTATGGGCTCAATAGTATTAGTGGTTATTAATAAAGCGGATCCGGGTTGGTATGTCATACCCGATTCGCTTAGTAGTGAAGTTGTATAAATAAGGGCCTAAGGTTGTAGTTAGGGTTTATCAAGTACCTTGTTATTGCTTCGTTAGGGAGTGCTTTGCACGATTACTCGCCGGTGACGGCTAAGGGTTCTATCAATTTGCAAGGAACAAAAATACAAGTGGGTTTCAGCAGATGTTTCAAGTTTCAAACAAATTCTTTACAAGAAATTATAAACTATAAATTAAGTAAAAGAATCCAATATTATATAGTCTAGTATAATTCTGACCTTTGAAGCAAAGGTTCCTTGTGGCCATCTCAGTAGGCCAGCTAACATTTGTCCTGTTTGGTTGCAATCATCATCAATTGCCTGAAGCATAACATTACAAGGGAACTTCAAGACATGAATCAAGCGAAAAAAGCTCCTTACAAATAGAGAGTAAATGATATCACATTTAGCAAAAACAGCTCAGCTGAAGAGGTATATGACTATATTCTACTAATATAAATATATAATGCATAAAAGAAATGTGACAAAGCATAAAAAATTACAATTTGACGTTACACTATGAAAATAATGCTTGAGTTATATTTTAAAATGCCATATAACTGATGGAGCAAATGGCACTGGAAGAAATGTATCTAGAAAATAATGTTACAAGAATTAAAAACAAGAGTAATGACCTTAGGTTGGAATATTAGTTACAGCAAGGAATGAAAGTTCTGCTAGCCAGGTTGACACTTAGCAATGAAGTGGTTACGAAGGAAGGTGAGAATATCTATAAAAAATGATTTCAGATGGAAAACATTAGTCATAAAGATTGTGGCCAAGCTAGGAAAAATAAGTGATAAGAGGGATAAGTGAGCTATATCATATTTTGTCTAGCGTACAACTTGATAATGTTCCCAAGAATATCTGTACTTCAAAATTGGGGACGGTAAGGTATCACATATGAGGGGTCTCAGCTAGAGTATAAAAACTAAGAGGTAGCAGAAATATGAAAGTTAAAATGACAGATGTGTTTCTACAAAGGGTATTGTTTTCTAATTGGATAATCATAGGCAGCGGCAGGTTCACAAGTAATATCTGAAAGAGTTGGACTCATGACAATTGTATAGTGATTAAAATAGTAAAGAAATAATCATGCTGCACGTACCAACCAAAAATAGGCAACAAACTAATAGCAGATATACTAGTATTCACTACGATAATGAAAATAATGAGCAATCTTAAGACAGCATAGCAGAACTGTATCCGTCATCAATAAGAACACACTATTTGGTATCTTTGGTCCACGACTCCAACCGAAGAGAGTGAACGCAGAATAGATGACAGTTATCCAGTGTTCTAGTTGGCAATAATAGAGAACATAAACTATCGCAAATGACAGAAGCTCGCCAAGAAAACCCATTTTAAAATTCAATTCAAGGTTTTTTTTTTAAAAAAAAAGAGTTAAATCTTATCCAGATACCTGCTTCCCAAGAATCAAGAGTCCAGGCCGCTCCACCTGGACCAGGGTCTTGAGGATCTTGGCCACGGAGAGAGGAAGCACCGGCGGGCCCGCAGCCTCGACATGGATGGCGCGGTCGGCGCCCATGGCGAGTGCGGTGCGGAGGGTATCGACGCACTGGACGGGGCCGACGGAGACGGCCACGATCTCCGAGGCGACGCCCGCCTCGCGGAGGCGGATGGCCTCCTCGAGGGCGATCTCGCAGAACGGGTTCATCGACATCTTCACGTTGCTTGTCTCGACCCCACTCTGCCGGGAGACCGCGGGCGCCGTCAGAAGAGAACCCTAGAATGAGGAGCGAAAGAAAATGCAGAAGGGAGAGATTGGGGGCGATCGTACCTTGTCGGGCTTGACGCGGATCTTGACGGCGTAATCGACGACCCTCTTGACGGCGACCATTACCTTCATTTTGCGCCCGTCCGATGTGCTCGCCGGCGTTGTGGCTTCCGGTTAGCGAAGTTTTTCGTAAACTAGGAAGACATCAAGTTATATATCCAGTAATGAATGAATTACTGCCGTGGATTAAATTTGGTATGAGAGAAACGTGAAACATTTGGGCACTTGCCAACAATAAATAATTACGCCTATAAAAGTATTTTAGTTGAATAAAATACGATTAAAAAAATGGAACGCTGATGAGTAGCCAGGGTGGCATGCATGCTTCCATGATTGGATAAACACAAGAATTCAAATTATCATATCATATCAACATCACAACTACAATTATATATCAAATTAAATTAACTATAACTATTACATAACTGCTAAATCAAATTAACATTACATCCAACTTTAAAATAACAAGCATATACTCACATCACATGGTCACAAAATCATAAAAATCAATAATCAATCTCACATAAAATCAATCATAAATCAATTCCAAACTTCCCGTCACAAAATTAACAAGTTATAGTCTCAAATCACATTAGGTGAATACTACAGCTTCCAGTTTTACCAAACCTCCTAATGTCACGCCTAGAATTAGGGTAATAAAATTTTCAATAAATTACACCCGAGTCAACACTTGACTCGCACCCAAGCACGCCCACGCAGGGGCTAAACAGTTGAACCGAAGCTCTGGACGCGATCGGCAGGAGCACGTCCCCCGACGTACCCCTCAGCCTATCCAATGCGGCCACCTGGCTGCTCGTCTCAACGAGTCATCGACTGCCACGCGTCTACTGAGGACCGCTGCACGAACTAGACCAGCTCCAAAGTCCACTTGGGTACATAACTCGAGACTTGACGTCGGCGCAGCGCGCGTACGAATCCGGTACACCGGGAAAGAAGCAACCGCACGCAGGGGTGGCGCACACTCGCGCAAATAGACGACGTCACGCAGGACGCTGGGGCACACGCCCTAACTCCGACTAGACCGCACGCAGGCGGCCAGGGTCACCCACTTGCCCAACAGGGACGTCTCGCAGATGTCCAACACAGAAAAGTCGGCAGACGCCGGGCAACATCACACAAGGCCGGCGCACGAGACCGGAACGCTGAGAGGGGCAAGGAGTCGCCGACCGAGAAAGACAACTCGGCCGGGAGCACGAGGCTCAGGGAGCCGGAGAGAGGAAGACGCCGACCGAGGGCAGCTGATCGGTTGGGAACAGGAACCACGTCCGGAACCTGCTAGAGGCATGTGCACGGAAAACGAGGCATGTGCACGTCAAACCAACACATGTGCACGTAACCCGAGGTAGTGGACCGACGGCCGAAGCATGCCGGAAACCGGCCAGAGGCTCGCCGGAGCACCATCCAGCAAAGCCCGACCTGCCGGAGGCAAGGGAGGCGCCGGCGAACCCACCCATGGTCACCACCACAGAAAGGGAGTCGCGCCCCTTCTTGTAGGACACCACCGAAACCACTAGAGACGCCGGCGAATTCTTCGCCGGGCGTCACCAAAGGAAGCAGCCAAAGCCCTAGCCCCGCTGGAGGTCCGCTATCTCGCTGGAGATGAGGAGATGCGGAAGACCTGACACAGGGAAAGGAAAGGGGGCGGCGACGCACACCGTCCAAACGAGCCATCCCGCCGGACGAAGCCGAACAGGAGCAGAAGAGGGATTACCTCGGCGGACGAACGTCCGCCAGCTCCACCACCGGCGACGCCGAAGAGATCGGAGGAGGAGGGAAAAGGGGGCGCCGCCCCTAAGCTCCGTCGCTTCCCGTACCGCCGCACCCAACCCACCAGGAAGACGCTGGAGTCATCATCGTCGCCGCCACCGGAGCCGCTCGACGGAGGGAGAGAGAGGGGAGATCGGAGAGAAAGAGGCGGCCGCAGCCGCCGCTTGCATCTAACGAACGCGATCCCGTGCGCCTCTCGCCCAGGGCTACTATAGCCCTAATTTTCTTTTTCTCCAAACAGGTCCCCGACCCGGTAAGCCACCTAGATCTGCTGCCCGCAAGCCCGTTAACCCGCTTCCCATAAGCATTAAGGGTTGGGCCGCAAGTTGGGCCTGGGCCTGGGCTTGGGCCCAGCGCCTAGGCCTAACATTCTCCCCTACCTGAGGTGGTCACCGTCCTCGGCGACTCGAGGTAGCTCCTCAGCTAAACCTCATACACCAAACTCTGAAGCCTCTCACCAGAGTGTTTCGTCCTCAGGCATAACTCTCCTAATGAATGAGAAACACTCATTGATTACTCATTCAATTTTGACCCAAGAGTCGATAACCTCGAATCTCGACAATCCTTAGATCGAACCTCATCCGAGCCATCGGAGAAGTATTGTTCGGAAGCTTTGTGCCAGGTTGCTTCCTCCATAAGGGATTTTATCCCATCGAATGTGAAACTCCATATATCGATTCAGCTTACTTTGCCCCAACACCCAGTGATATAAAATATCACGTATCCCTCGGTCGAATTTTGTTCGAACCATCGGTGTTGCTTGGTAAGACAATGACCGAGAAAGATCATTTGGATCCTTGTGAAACTTCCTCAAGTTCACATGGAATGTAGGGTACATCTACATTCTCTATTGGAGTTTCAAACGGTATGCTACTGAGCCCACTCGACTCAGCATCTCACACGAACCGTCGTATCTTCGGATAAGACCCCGGTGAGCCTCCCTCACCGAGATTTTCCTACCGATCTACGAGGTAAGTCAGAGAAGAATTAAGTCGCCCATGACTAATTCTTCGTTCCAACAACGACGGTATACATATATTTGCATCCATTGTACAGCTAACTCCTAGCTACCTCTAGCCTCTCGGAGTGTATAGATTCGTTCTCGAGCATTCCGTTGAGTCATAAGGCACTTCCCGTAGGAATCCCTTTGTACCACATTAACGGGGGTTAGGGTGACTCCCTAACACTAACTCGAAGCTCAAATGAGGTGGGACTTATGGATGACAACCTTTGCAAGGTGTAAGCATTCCATGCCACATCGATCTACTTCACTCAGTCATCCTGACTGGCAATCAGGAAGTGACGAGGGAATTCTTCCACAAGAGCATTCACCAGCTCAATTTGCCCATCCGTCTGAGGATGATTGGCTATAGAGAAACTTACCTTCGACAATATTTATTGAACAACACGGTTCAAAAGTGTCCAACCAAAATGGGCATCCACATCACTCTCGATATCCACTTGGATGCCAAAATGTTTCACTATTTCCTGGAAGAATAGGTCTATAGCAACCCTTGCTGTACACCGCTCAAGTGCTGGGATAAAGACTCCATCTATGGAGAATCCATCCACGACTACCGGCACTAAGATTTTCTCGTCAAACTTAGGGAACCCATCAATAAAGTCCTTGGACACCCTTGTCTAGGACGTCACGGGAACAGGCAATAGTTGTACCAACCCTGCTCCTAGTCTTCGATCGATCTTACCTTCCTAGCAATTTTGGTAAGTGCGGACCTACATCCTCATGCTTGCGCACGTATTGGGACAATAGCACAGCCGTGCTGACAGGACAACTATCCCCTCTTGTCCTGGATGCCTTGCCCAATGTTAGTCATGGAGCTCCTTCAGTAGCTCCTGGCGCAGTCCGCCCATCGATGGGACTAGTGGCCTATCGCCTCTGGCCATGATAATGTCAACTGGACCTAGATAGTAGTGTCGGATCATGTCCGACATAATCTACTGAACTTAGCTTTTGATGCTCTCTATCAAAAACTGAGGCTGTCTTTATTCTGCTTAGCAGATTCCCTTTTCACGTTGGAAAGGGTACAGCATATAAGGGCATTTAGTCTACTGAGCATACAAGGAAACACGTTACCTTTACTCGATTTATGTTCCCCATGGAACTGGAATTCACCCTAGAATTTTGGCCAACGTACCTATTTTGCCAACAACTTCTTTTATGTGATGTCACGTTGTCGGTCTTCATAACCTAGAGAAAGTTCTCCGCGTCCGGAGATAGTGGACTCATACCACCTTTTCCTTCTTGTGGTCAAAATACCGTCGCTCAGTCCTGTTAGCTTTCATGTCCCAAAAGCTAAAAGTTGCCCACACTATGACTTATACCACCGATAGCTTGGTCCAAAGCATCGGTGTGAAACTCGAAAGGCATACTGAAGTTGGGTAACTTCAGGATCGGTTCAGAGGCAATACGGACCTTCACTATCGGATGGCCAACTGATACCGATCAAGTCACTCTCATTTCGAGTTCCGTTTCAGCAGATCACTGAGGGTAAGGCTTTTCTTGAATAGCCTTTGATGAACATTCGATAGAAGTTCACCACACCGAGAAAACTCCATACTCGGTTTGATTTGAGGGGGCGCATCATTCTGCAATGACTTAGACCTTTACCTTGTTCATATGCACTTGTCCTTGGTTCCTCTCATGACCAAGGGAAGAAATCTCATCCACCACAAATGAGTATTTCTCCGACTTCAAGTTTTTTTCCCTCAACACCAGTCTTCAATGGCTTAGGTGTTCCTCAATGCTTGAGGAGAGAACCACGACATCGTCCATATAATCAACTATATAGTCATCTAAGACAAGGGGCCAACACTTGTTCATCCGATGACAAAACATAGAGGGGGCTTTAGTAGTCCAAAGGGCATCACTTTGAACTCTAGAACTCATATCGGGTTATCCATATGGTTTTCCTATTCGTTGCCCTCGGCGAATAGAATTTGCCAATTAACCTGCTCTCAGGCCTAGCCTTAAGAAAACTAATGTTTTCCCTAGTCGATCACCCAAATCAGGGATAAGCAGTATAAGATAACAGTCCCTCGCCGTTATCTTATCCAAGGTTCTATAGTCTACCCAGAACCTCAGTCACTAATCCTTCTTCTTTTAGAAGAAGATCAGGACTTCATAAGGCGATACCGTTGGCCGAATGAACCCAGCTTCGAGCAATCCACACTATTGCTAACGAAGCTCAGTCTACTCTATTGGAGAAATACGGTATAATTCCTTTAATGGAGGAGTGGATCCTATCACAAGCTCAACTTGTGATGATCACTCTCCTTTGAGGAAGGTATTTAGGAAGCTCCGAGGATAACTCGATGGATAACTCTTCCAACCAAACTTTCACCTTCGTGGGAAACTCTCCTTCGCAAGGAGAGTCGTCAACCCATGTCTCTCTATGGCAGAACCCTACCGCTATGGTGTGTCTGATGAAGGAACCCCTCGTCTCCAACATCACTTAGGCATACCATCAGATATAGTCCTGTATGGACAAGTATGCCTTAGTCATTTTGGGATGCCTCACGCAACCCACGACAAGTTCCATGAATAGGAACTAACCCTTGATCTTATCTTTTAAGCTCTCCTCATGAAAGCTTAAGGGTCAGATTAAACCCAAAAGGCTATGTGCGGCTTAAGTCCGCCACCGCAGCTTTGTATCTCAGGAGAGATACGTGATAAATGTATGTACCTGCTCCTCAGCAGGAACCTGGGTATCCTGGAAATATAATTCCAATACCCCATAGGAAGTCCTCAACTTCCTCAGCGTAGCAAACCTCTGAAAAGGGTGCTAGCTCGTGAGCACGCCGTCGCATGGTGGTCATATGGTCACCCTTGGCCGGTGTTCCAAAGATGTCGCCGTATGACATTCCTTAGGCTACAAAGGCCTCAATTCCCATAACGTGTCGTCACACAACACTAATTTGGCCGCCATCGGCCGGTCTCTTGGATATGTCGTCGCACGAAAATCCAAGGAGATATCAGCCGGTGTCTGTGACACATCATCGCACGATTGTCCCTCAACAACCAGCAACTACTCTCAATGACAAGTTGTCGCACGACTGTCCTATGACATTACCGATTGATGTTCGGAATACATCGTCGCACGATTATCCCCTAGATACAATCGACTACTCTTCAGGAAATGTCGTCGCACGACAGTCCTCATGGCCACCCCTGGCCTTGGTCGGTGCTATAGAAGCTACGGTAACACGCGCTTCAACAAAGCGACCCCCAGAATATGTCTCCACTAGGGAGACAAGAAAATGGAGCCGTGAGGCTCTAGTTGGACAAGCCAACTCTGTCGATATCTTTGGAGCGAAGCTCCCCCATATCCGACAGTCTCCACCAGCAACTCAATGCTGTGGAGGTTTGTGATCATCGAACTAATCACATCTGCCAAGACGTGTACAATACCGGTGTGCAAGATGGAACGTGCAGAACTTGGGCTCTGATACCAGTCTGTCACGCCCAGAATTAGGGTAACAAAATTTTTAATAAACTACACCCGAGTCAACACTTGACTCGCACCCAAGCACGCCCACGCAGGGGCTAAACAGTTGAATCAAAGCTCTAGACATGACCGGCAGGAGCACGTCCCCGACGTACCCCTCAGCCTATCTAATGCGGCCACCTGGCTGCTCGTCTCAACGGGTCATCGACCGCCATGCATCTACTGAGGACCGCTGCATGAACCAGCTCCAAAGTCCACCTGGGTACATAACCCGAGACTCGACGTCGGCGCAGCGCGCGTACGAGTCCGGTACACCGGGAAAGAAGCAACCGCACGCAGGCGGTGGCGCACACTCGCGCAAATAGACGACGTCACGCGGGACGCCGGGGCACACGCCCTAACTCCGACTAGACCGCACGCAGGCGGCCAGGCTCACCCACTCGCCCAACCGGGACGTCTCGTAGACGTCCAGCACAGAAAAGCCAGCAGACGTCGGGCAACATCACACAAGGCCGGCGCACGCGACTGGAACGCTGAGAGGGGCAAGGAGTCGCCGACCGAGAAAGATAACTCGGCCGGGAGCACAAGACTTTGGGAGCCGGAGAGAGGAAGACGCCGACCGAGGGCAGCTGAATCATCTCAATCTCTACTATTCAACACTCCATCACTCCTATTCTCCATCATAAATTCATGACAAAAGTTAGGATATAACACTTTGAATCTATCAAAGGCTCTTTCAAATTTTTGAGTAGTTTTTAGCATAAGATAGGTTGAGTTCCATCTAATGCTAACATCTAAGCACAATAAGCTCTTGAATTGATTTTTTTTTTTTAATCTCAACACATTCTTTTAAATCTGTTCAATCTAGATAGAGATTGTCTAACATAGTGAATAGAATGTCGAATGTTTGAAACTAATTTCGTTATTTATTTCAATCCATCATTCATAATAAGATTAACTATGTAAGCAATACATCTTATGTGAATGTATTTTCCATGTGCAATACTTAAGCCCCAATTGATGATTTTATTCCTCAAATAATTAATAGCAACATTGTTACTTGATGCATTGTCAACTATGATAGAAGAAAACCTTATCAAACCCCTAGTCAAGTAGGCACATCTACAGCCATACCTAAACCCCTACCAGGATGATCAGGCAAAAATTTATAATTTTCTTATTCAACCTCCACTCATCATCAATGTAATGGGCTTTAAGGCACATATAATTAATCCTTTATAATGAGGTCCATATGTCAGTTGTCAACTAAACTTTTTGAGTACGAGTAAAATTTTGATATAGTTTCTTAAGTCTCAATTTTTCATCTTTCTAAAGCTGCAAACAATCCCTTGAGATAGTCCAACATGATGACATTTTGAATCTAGGACATACAACTAAAAGACACTCTTGAAAGTCTTCACTCTCAACAAACTTTTAAGCTCATCTATAGTAATCGTTCAAGCTAATGCATTCTTTATAATGTCTTAGTCAAATTTTCAAATATGATTAGTGTTAGGTCTATGACTCGTAACAAGCTAGGCCCAGAGGTTTGGGCCTTAACCCAAAAAGACACTATTGAAAGTCTTCACTCTCAACAAACTTTTAAGCTCATCTATAGTAATCGTTCAAGCTAATGCATTCTTTATAATGTCTTAGTCAAATTTTCAAATATGATTAGTGTTAGGTCTATGACTCGTAACAAGCTAAGCCCAAAGGTTTGGGCCTTAACCCAAGGTTTACAAACTCAAATCCCGTTTCGGTTTATGGGTCATCATGCCCTCGGAAATATTCTGTCTACAACAGGATTCGACCTCTGGACATGACCCTCACGAGTCATGACCTTTAACCATCTTAGGTGAATTTCTGGTAATTTAGTTTAAATTATTTCTTGTATCAACATATCAATTTATTCCTTTTATTTTTACATCATATTACGAATTTTCTTACTTTTTAAACTTGTTTCGTTGTTGTCGCCTCCATCGTCGACTGAGAAATCAAGTTTTTATCTCAATCGCAATTTTGCCGTGAACGTTTGCATCACAAATTTTAATTCGTTACTGTTTGAAAGAAAATCAAAATCAATTTCATTTCGTCGCCTCGGTCGATGACTCTGAAATTAGGGTTTTCTTAAACCCAGATTCTCACCGCCGATCACTATTTCTCTTTAACCCAAATCTATATTGCTTTACGAAATTTCTTCTCGTTACTGTTTCAGAAAAAAAAATCAATAGTAATTATTTTTAACTGCTTGTTATAAAATTACATGTAATCAAATTTTAGTTTCTTTCTGCCAAAAAAAAATTAAATATCTTAGAATTATATACTATAAAATTTTATGTGATAGAGTTGATACTCTACACTCCCATTCCTGAGGATAGATTTGTGTTTATATTGTAGAGGTAAGGAAAATTTCTCAAAGTGGTTAATTACCATGAGATGAGCCTCTACACTCATCCCTTGCAGGGAACTTCCTATATGAGAAAGTCTGTATACAGCCGCAGCTGAGGACATAGACAACCCTCAGAAGCTCTCATGAAGATACACGCGCACGGCCAAAAATGCGCAAACCCGCGATCGGTCCACCTTGTATTATATGTGGAAATGTTAAAGTCTGGGTCAAAAGAAAGTAGTTCAAGACTAGTTCACTATCTTTCCTTCAGATGGAGACATTTTTACTAAGTAAAGGATATGTCTTTAAGTGCACTTTACTGACCGCATAATATAAACTATAAGCAGAAATTTAATTTTAATCTTTTCTCTTTTTTCATTTATACTTAAGAAAAGTTTTAATTTTGTGGGGGATTGTTGGAATTTAAAAAAAATTAAAACTTTCCTTTTTGTTTTCTATTTTTTAATTAGTTTTATTTTATTTATTTCATTTGCTATCTTAGGTTTAGCAAGGCTATTAGTAGCACTTCAGTGATAGCCATCGGATTTAATCCAACGGTTCTAATCATGGGGGTTTAGCCTATAAATTGGCATCTGACACCAGGGTATAGACACATCAGAATTTCTTAGTTGTATCCTGGGTGATCTCTCTGGATTTGCTCACACGAGGGCTCAGAAATTCACCTAAGGATAGCAGGTTTCTCCGCGCCTCCAGATTCTTCGTTCTTGTTATTTATTTTATTATTTTGTTGATAATATAGAAATAGTTTAATCTACCCTCATTCTAATAATTAGTAAATATTTTATCATTTCTATCATCTTCTTAAAATTAACTTCGGTTTGTTGTTGGCCAATGCTATATTGATATTTATTTTGCATATTCTGATGTGATTCTTTAGACTAGATATTCAATTGCTTTTTGGATAGCTCTAATTTCTTCGCCACAATATTTACATTTACTAATGTTCAAACCTTCAATATTAAATTGCTTGCCATAGAATTTACATTTGGCAATGTTCAAACTTTCAATATTAAATTGCTTAGTGAAATAGTCTTATATCTCTGATTTTGTTTTAACCTTTTTCCGTTTCTTTGATTTTGAAATAGCAAGTGCATATTATTGTGTCTCCACTGCACTTGAAGAAATATTATATGTTATCACTACACAACTACACTATAAATATAAGTTATATAATTATAGATAAAACACAACCATCTAAGATTTAACATAATTTTATTGGTGATTGTTGCATAGAACTAAAGAGTTTATGCTATAAATGCATGGTGATTAGTGATTGTTGCACAGATGTAACGTAAATTACATACATTTAAATGATGAATGGGATGGACCTAGAGGCTGGTAGTGAAGGTGGAGCCGAGGCTTCAAGTTGGAAGGAAGTGTGTGAACTGTGGACTTCCGCGGCCGCTTCCGCTAGCGTTAGTGAGATTGAGATTATGAGATATGGTTTGAGTTAGGTCTAAGGTTGGTTGGCGAGCAGCGATTTGCGTTGAACTGTAGACTCCCACGGATGGCGGCCGCTACTCGGAGCCAGGGGGGCATGTTAAGTAGATAAAAAAATATTTATTATCGTCTTATAAAAATTTTTTCATTTTTGCGTTAAAGTCTTGAAGCCATAAAAAATATAATCAATTTTTTTAAAAAAAATATCTTAGAGAGTTAGCGTGTGCAGCGTATTAAAAAATTATAAAAATTTTTAGGATTAGTAGTCTAGCTAAAGATTAGTAAGTTTATATGACTGGTCTACAGTCATAGTAATCTTTTCAACCAGCACTTTTTCAATTAGCAAAAATTAAAAATAAAAACTGAACCAAACGGAGCCTATATCTATTATGATATGCGAGTGAAACTTGAGGAGTCGGTTAGTGAGAGTTGAAACAATTTAAGGTTAGAACAGAGTGGCGCTTTGTGATGAACGGCGGAACGGAAGTTGGATGGTTTAGGAGTAGAGTTTTTGGAATTTGGACGCAAGACGTTGGATGGTTGTCAAGTTTAGTTATTGGTTTGGGTATTTGGGTTTCGGATTTGGGTGATGACATGATATGGGTAAATGGGTTAAGTGTATTGGACTTTAGTTAAATGGGTTTTAATACTATATAATTAGATTAATTTATTATGAACTTAGCAATTAGAATATATATATATATATCGATAAATTTAATTTTTTTACTAAACTAAAAAAGATAAAAATCAAAACTAAAAATCGAACTTTAATAAACTTAAAATTGAAACTGAATTTATTTTTACTAAACGGAATTTACCAAAATATTCAGTAATTAATAGTATATTAGTTCTATCAAATACTTCTATCACGTTCTATAATAACAACAAAGGGCACTCAAAACGCAGTCTAAATGCTTAAAACCAGTTTTATATAAATGTAAAAACACAAGTGGGTTCATCCTAGATTTGAGCTTATTGCGCTTGCCAGTACGACTAGTGTTGGGCCCTGAAAATCTGCATCACTATTATGCAGCAGTGGTTATTAGCTCCGGTAATTCAGTATTGTGACACTCAAATTAATCAATAATAAATTGTATAACACTGTTTCTTATGCCCGTAACAGGAACTAGGAATGAGGATGTAGTAGTAATAGTAGTATTAACTGTTAACCCCATGGAATACTGTCCATGTCTGTTTGATCTGGAAGAATCCTTTTGAAATATATTCAATCTGATAGTTAAAGAAATGTTCTTCCTATTAATTATAAAAAAAAAAAAATCGAAAGAGGGTCTTCCGAAAAGAAAATGATTAATGGAATGCTACTGTGTGTTGTGTAGGTGGTCCCTTAAAAATTCTACTCCCGGTGTGGGCGCATGCATGCAGAGCTGGGCTGGTGGCGCTGTTCATGACTTCATCGTTACAGCAACATGCAGGGGTAGGGGACGTTGAGCTTTGAAGGAAGGGGGAGGGGAAGGGGAAGAGGAAGGGGAAGGGAAGCGATGGAGCTCAGTCTGAGTGCTTCGCTTCCTCCTCTGTCGATTGTTCACCTTTGGCTTCAAGTGAATGCTGCCGCTGTGAGATTTAAAGTCAGTCTCTCATTGCCTCAGACACTAGCATATGTTTGCACAGTTTCGTTTGCCTGCACTTCTGCCAATTGCGTCTGGGACGTCTACAGGAGCTAGCTGCCTTTTGCTCTGTGTGATCTGTCCTCCTCCTCCTTTCTTTTTATGCCAATTTTAAAAAAGTTTTATTTTGATTAGTCCTTTATTTACGATTATTACTAGATCCCCCCACCCTCCGGCTCTAGGAACTGGTTCCAGTTTATCAAAAGAATTCCTCTCATTTACTCTGCAACCACAGTTGCGAGGTACAGTTAGTTTTATCTTGAATTTCTGGCGGCAATAAATGAATGCATGTAAGCTGCAATGGCAAGAGTAGATCTTTCATTTCCCAGTGGACCAACCAAACTTTCCCTGCTCATCTCTCATCCCGATTCATCCCCGCTCCACTGCACATTGGGGACGCAACCAGCAGTGATTTTTTTTTTCCTGAAATAACGATAAAAAGTTGCTCCCAAGGTCATTGGCGGCCAAGCACCACAGTGGAACTCGCCTATACTGGTTACATGAACAGCCCTAACTCTAGCTGAACATTAATTCATACTCAGAGCAATCTACGTACACATTCACGTTTTGAGCATTAAACAAACAGTCCATTTCGATCGAGATGGACAGTAATTGCAAGAAAACATGATCCTAGACAGCCAGATTTGGAGAGAGTGACTAGTTCTAACTAACTCTTTGAGCTCCGGCCGAACGAGAAGAACGGCCGCCGAGCTCTTGCACTGATGAGATCACCGCCGTCTTCGGTGCAGAGTAGTAGATTACCAGTACTGCTGCTTCCTTCGCCACCGCCTCCCTGCTTCTGCCTCAGTAGCTCCTGTACCGAGAGGTAAAGCTGCCTATCGTTGGAGGAGTCCATGGAGAAGGACCTCCTTATAGGCTGAACGCCGAACTCGTCGCTCCCTCTCACGGCAATGCACTCGTCCCCCATGCTCCCCGGTAGCGTATGAAAATTCTTCCTCCACCTATCTCCCTCCCTTGGCGGTTGTCCTACGGTTTCAGCCTCCGCTGCTGCTCCGCTCTGTTCATGGCGAGCGGTGGTGTCAAGTACGTTAGTGTTGCGGTCGGCGGCCATAGCGTCCGAGCGGCATAAAGGGCAGTTGGCGTTGAATTGGAGCCACGTGTCGATGCAGTCGATATGAAAGCCATGGGAGCAGCTCGGGAGCAGCTTGAGCCGCTCCTCGTCCCGGAACTCGCTCAAGCACACGGCGCAGTCGCGGAAGCGAGCGCCCTGCTCCACGTCGCAGAGCTTGACGACGGGGATGGAGCGGATGAGCCCCGAATCGAGGCCGCGGAACTCCAAGTCGGGGCCGCGTGTCTGGCCCGGGAAGAAGAGCCGGCGGAGCGCGTCGGAGCGGCGCCAACGGAGGCGGCACTTGGTGAGGAAGACGTAGTAGCCGATGAGGAGGACGGCGGTGGCGAGCATGCCGAGAATGGCGGTGGCCAGGATTGGGAGGCTGGTGGAAGAGGCAGTTGCTGGGGTCTGGTTGGAGCCATGCTGCAATGCCCTAGCTGCTTCCATCGGCGACTGAGAATTGTTGGCACACAAAATCGGGGAGATAAGAAAGATATGACGGAGATTGAAAGGACTGCACTTGTTCACTTGGCGAAAAGGGCGGAGTGACCAGTTGAGAGGAGGAAGCGGCCAAGTTGGACTGACATATCCATATATATAGGCAAGAGAGTGTGCTGCGCTATCGGCATATTGTAATTGTAGGGATGAAGAAACAGAAAATCAACAAGAAAAAGGACAAGGAGAAGCCATATAGGGTCAAGAATCAAGGCGTGTCAGCGAGGGCCTACGGGGAGCAAGAGACAAGATAGTAATACATTGCAAGAAATGGATGGGGGGGAGATTATATACAAGGAGGGCTGTAGCTGTACGAGTCAATGCTCAGTGAAAGGAATGCCATTAAGCCAAGTGGGGGAGAAGGCAGAGACAGCGAGTGCGGAGGGAGGGACGGGGGGACTCATCACTCAGCATCTTAATTCGCCATGCTACTAGTCATCAACAGTCGCTGACAGAGCTTGTAGCTACTAGCTAGCAGCTAGCTAGATAAAAGCTACTAGCCACAAGGTGCAGAAAGCAAGAGCAATCGCGATTAAGCCACGAATGCAGCAACTACACGAATGATTGATTAGGTCTGCGGCAGTGAACATGGTGGTGCATGACAAGCAGCGAGTCAAACAACCAACATCAGCTCTCCCCTCCTCTCTCAACTATACAATGAGAACAGGAGAACTGCTGGAGGAGGAACGGAAAGCGGAGGAGGAAAGACAAAAAGTATGGATGGCAGCCTGAAGAAGAAGTCGCCCGGATTAATTATAAGCCAATCTTCTCGGCCCAACTGCAGCTGCATAGTCTATCTGCATGTTGGCGGATAAATTTTGCAGCGGATCGGCGCATAGGAGACTGAGAGAGAGAGAGAGAGAGAGAGAGAGAGAGTCAATATCGACGTCACAATCTCTCGATGTCTCATCGTCTCAGCCTTTTCCCCTGTTGTAATTTGCGACTACTTTTTCAAGGAACACTGCGTATTCCTGTAGCCACTTATATCACCGATATATGCCACCACTTGTTACAAGAGATATATCATAATGATATATCATAGTGATTAACTTGGTAGTAAGAGATATATCATAATGATTAAACAATATGATCACTGTTGTAATATTAGTTTTATCCACAAATGGATACTCCCAATGATTTAATCTCCATTTCCCAGCATTTAAATGAGAAAAAGTAAAGTTTAACATTGTTAAAAGCTGAGCATTTATGAAACTATAGATTATATAAGCATATATAATTTGATACATTGGCCTATAGAGAAGGTTATATGATCGTGTATGTGTGTGTCAAATGACAATGGATGGAAGAGAGTATTTTTCATCACAGTGAATGAGAAAAAAACGTATAAGTTATGGAAAAAATTTAGAAGACTCTTATGAGAAAAAGACAGCTAGCCATAAGGCTTTTTTAATCAAGAAATTAGTGAATAAAGTATAAAAAAGGTGTAAAATTTTTTAGCATTTAAAAAATATAAAGAAATCATCAATTAGTTAGCTTAGAAAGATAATGATTGATAATGAATTACAAACACTCTTATTATTGAGTTCTCTAATAAAGAGTTAGAAGACTTTGGTTGTATCTCTTAGCAATGCACCACTAGATGGTAAGTTATCCATGAGTTTAGTTACTTCAAATATATTAAATAAAAAAAACTAGACGAATGTTTGGAAATAAATAGCTTTCAAGCATTGGTGATTAAAAATCATAGTAGAAGTAAAATTATATTTATATATTAGTATCGAAAATCTAGAAATAAGTGATCTTCAACAAAGGATGTAGAGTTTTACTACTGTCATAAAAAGGGGCACATTAAGAAACATTGTTAGTCATTCAAGAAGGCTTGAAAATAAGATAATAGTGGTAAGAGAGAAAAAAAAAGAGCACTACAGTCATAGTGAATAGTGATATTAGTCTTCAAGTAGCAAGTGACAAAGAAAATCTATTAACTATAAGTGGAAGAAAAAAATTATCATTGACACAGGTGCTTTGCTCCATGCTACCCCTCATATTCATTATTTATCATAATTACAACATTCTGACTTGAGTGTTGTGAAGATGAGAATTAAGGATACATATGTTATCAGAGGAAAAAAAAATTATTATAAAGACAACTTTGGGCACAAGATGGTTCTCAAAGTTATGAGATATATTCTTGATTTGATATTCAGTTTGATCATACCTAATGTTCTTGATAATGAGGGCTTAATGAGCATATTTGCCAATGGAATGTAAAAGTTGATGAAAGGGTCACTCAATTGTGCTAAAAAAGTAAACAACATAATCATATTGATATTGAGGTCCTTAGAGAAGAGATCAATATTGCATTAACACTAATTTCATATTTTTGGCATAGGAGGCTTGGGCATGAGTAAAATGTACATGAAAATTCTAGTAAGGAAGGACATTCTTCCCAAAAGTATTACTATTAATTCTTGTGATCATTATTAATTTGATAAGCAACATATAATTTCTTTTCTTAGAAATGACTCAAAGAACATATATTATGCCACCTCATATTGTTTATTTTATAAAAGCTAAATTAGTAGAGGTGCTTCATATTTTGTTACATTTATAGATGATGTATCTAAGAAAGTATAATATATACTATGAAAACTAAAGATGAAGAGTTTGAATTTTTTTAGAAATTTTTATGCTTTTGTAGGAAGGGAAATATGTAGAAAATTAAAATACTTGCATACTAATAGTGAGGGAGAATACACATATGGTAGATTTAAAAGAACATTTGATTAAATATGGAATTAGACATCAGTAGCTATTGTTCTATTGACTCCTCAATAGAATAGCATAATTGAGAGTATAAAACACACCAATGTAGAAAAAATTATATGTATGTTATTCTTTGCTAAATTGCCTAAATCTTTTTAGGCTAAAGTACTAAAAACTGCTATTGATTTGATGAACATGTCTCCTTTTCACTTAATTGTACTATTCCTCAGAAAGTTTAGTCTGGAAAAGATATTTCTTGTGCTTACTAATATGTTTTATGTTGCAAAACTTTTATATATATTCTTAAAGAAAATATATCAAAGTTTAATTCCAAGCCAATTAAATATATTTTCTTTGGCTATGAATTTGAATATATAGTGTGGGATCTAATTAATAGAAAAATGTTTAGAAGCATAGATGTGGTCTTTCACAACAATCAAACTATAGAAGATTTTGATAAGAGAAAAAAGCACAAAGTAAGACACAGTATGTTTTAGATTATATCTTAGCTCAAGTAAGTGAACCAATTTCTAAGGCAAAGGGAGAGTTTAAGGAAGAGCACTAGTCAGATAGCCCTATTGATGTTTCTATAATGGCAGATAGTGCACAAAAAAATTAGACACCTTAGCAACCTCAAATGGAAACTTAGTAGAGAAGATCACTAAGAGGAAGAATGCCTACAAGGAAATATGACAAAGATTAGATCATTATCACAAATAGAAGAGAGCTAAAATAGTATTAAGAAGCACTACATAGTGAGGAAAAGAATATATAAAAAGAAAAGCAATACATGATGAGATAAACTTTCTCTTAGGCTATGTTTTTTTGGAAGTAATCCACAGCGGAAAGAAGGAAAATGTTCTAAGGAAATATAGCCTTAAAGAATCATTTATATGAGTTAGTGCAATTATCAAAAACAAATTATTAAAAAATAAGTAATTATACAAGATAAAGCATGAAGGTGACAATAGTCAAATTAGGGCTTTAAATAAAATTAAAAAGTTAATTTTGATGAAATATTATCTCCTGTGTGAAAATGATAGTCATTAAAGTTGTTTTAGGTTTAATTGTAAACTTGGACTTTGAGATTCAACAAAAAGATGTAAAGATAGCTTTCCTACATTGAGACATAGAAGAAGATATAGATGGAGCAACCAGAGAGATTTGTTATAAAAAAAGTGAATAAATAGTTTCCAAATTAAAAATAGTTTGTATGGATTAAAGCAAGCTCCAAGTAATAGTAGAAGAAGTTCGATTTATTCATAATGAGTCAAAGTTATCATATGATAGATGCAAATTATTGTGTTTATTTTAATAAATTTTCTAATGATAATTTTATTACTTTTATTAATCTACGTTGATGATATACTTATTGTATCCAAGGACATTTACTTGATTAATAGGTTGAATTATAAGCTTAGTAAATGCTTTGATATGAAAGACTTAGGACAAGTGAGGATGTTGGGCATGAGTATCATATGTAATAGAAAGACAAAAGATTTTATTGTTTTAGAAGACATAAGCTGAACAAGTGCTTGAAAAATTCAATATGAAGGAAGCAAAACTAGTTAGCATATCTATTATAGGTCACTTCCAATTGAGTTATATGCAATGCCCGTTAAATAAGAAAAAAAATGAGGTACAAAATATTTCTTGTGAATCTGTAGTATGTAGATTAATTTATGCAATAATTTGCACAAAGCTAGATATTGCATATGTAGTTTTAGTAGTTAGTTGTTGATGTCTCATATTTATATAATAGTTTTACTATACTTTTTATACATAATCTCTCCTATTTTTATTATATTTTTACTTATTTTTACTTAAATCCTTTTGTTTGTTCAGAATTTTTACCTCTCTTCACTTTTGTTATATTTCTGGGGAAAATGATCAAATTTTGATAGATTTTTAAAGATCTGAGTGCACGAATGGATTCCAGAAGTTGAGACGAAGCTGCCCATCAAATTTCATGTAAAACTGAGCTTATTTGGAAATTACGATCAATCCGTGATTATTATCATGGCCGTAATTTGAAAAAAAAAAAGCACAAAAAAAATTACGGTCCACCTTTGATAATTATCATGGACGTAACTTCTTTGGTACAAAATTTGAGAATCCACATAAAGAATTACGGTTTGCCCATGATTATTTCCACGCCGTGATTTCTTGAAGATTTTCCACAGAAAGAATTATAGTATGCCCATGATTATTTTCATGGCCATAATTCTTTCAAGTTTTTATTTCAGAATACACAGAAAAAATATGGCCCGTCTGTGAAATATATGACGGCCGTAAATATATCCGTCAGTTTTGAGTTTGACTCGGTTTCTCGCTCGATTTGATTCCTTTTCATGCCGAATTTTGGGGAAATCTATTCTAAGGATGGAGAACTATATAAGGAAGCTTTGGAGTGATTATTAGGACTTTTTTTTGCTGATTTTCAAGACGAATTTGATGAAGAGGCAAGATTTAGGGCAACTGGTGGCGTTTGAAGATTCTTGACCGGAAAAGCTCTGATTCTCCAATCAATCCCGTTGATCTTCATCAGGAAGCCTCAAATTCCTTCCTTCTTGTTGATTTTGTATTTTATTTGTCAATTGTGATTGAAAACATGGATTTTTATACTGTGAACATGATGAACATGTTAGCGTAAATCTTTTATTCAGGATTAAGGGTATAACCCTCTATGTTTTCATGACTTAATTGTTTATTCCCTTCTTATGAAGTAATTTACTTGTGTTAGATTCAATTATTGTTGTGCTTATTTACATGTTGATTACTGGCCATAATTTGCATATTAGGGGCGTCGTAAGAAGTACTGAGAGGTGAATTGCGACGTTGGAAGTATAATTTTTGGACAAGTTGATTCGAACATGAGGGTAGTTCGAATCGGCTTGAGGGAATTTATAGATTTTTTAAGGACTCATTGGGTATATCTCGAATTAATAAACATGAGAGTAGAGAATTAATTGGTATATCTCGAATTAATAAACATGAGAGTAGAGAATTAATTGGTTATTAATTTGGATAAACACCGGATTGTACTGCTGAGAGGAAGCAATTTGTACATGTGGATAATTCCCCTTCAACACAGTAAATCCTTTTTAAGATACTCTTAATTAGAAAAGTCATGAAACATAGTATGATGAACCCGAAATTCTGAATTTCCATTAAATCATTACAACTTATTTGTGCTTTTATACTCTTGCAAACGAAATTTAAACCCTTTTCTGAATTATCTAGCTAACGACCCTAAGATAAATTGGTACTTGGCCATTGGTCCTGTGGGATCGATATTTTTATTACTTTGACATTTTTGTGCACTTGAGGATAACATCAGTTGTCTTATAAATCCAAATAAAAGTTATTGAAAAGTAGTAAAGTGGATCCTAAGATACTTAAAAGGTATATCTAAAATATGTTTTTATTTTGATACTTCAGAGTCTATCTTAAAAGGTTTTATTGAAAAGATATGTTATTTTATCTACTATTGAAATAGAGTATATTGCAGCCACTAAAACTAGAAAAGAAATTATATTATTGAAAAGTTTTAAACTGAGTTGAACATATGTCAAGCAAAAATGTCATATATTATTCCTGGACAAAATACATTCATATCAAATATCATTAGATTAGGAATATTGTAAATTAGAAATTAATGAGTCTCAATAAGTTCCACACTAAGAAGAATCCATCTCATATAATGATTAAAGGTGTGTGAAAAGAGAAAACTAAGGTGTGAAAAAAGATGGCCAGGCTATAGCAGACAAAATTGTTATATGTGAATCCCATATCATAGAGGGACCCATTCATAAATAAGGTTATTATTCATGTAAATAGAAACCATGTGGTTTTTTTTTTTATTTTAGACGAAAGGAATGAGGGTGATAGAGGAGAGGGAATAAAAAAATTCATTGAGGCTAAGAACTTTCAAGTGTGATATTAGAGTCATCTACTTTCTAATCAAAACAAAATTATATAGAAGTGCTCCTGGGGCAATTTCCTTTTTATCCAATAGTCAATTTTTTGATTAATCTCTTATGGATCTTAATTTAATAAATTGATTAGTTTTAGGATAGTTAATTTTATATATGATTTTTTACCTAGTTGTTGATGAAATTATTATACATTATAGTTTGAATTTATAGTGAAAATTTTATGACTTGCTTTTGTGGTTTTTTACCCTCTTATTGAGGGGGGTTTTCACGTAAAGTATTAGTATTATTGTCTTTGGTTAATCTTATGATTTGATTGTTATTATTGTGATTGAATAAGTGAATTTAAGGATTGTGCTGTTTGAAAAATCCCAATAATGACATCATGATTAGCATTTAATAATATAATTAAAGTAAATTAATTTCAAATAATGACTTACAATTGGGATGAAGGAGCTATTTTGAGACCATATGTCCTGAGTCTTTGCATATCAAGTTTGGATCATTATAGAACTTGTATCTTATTTTAGATCTCCATTTGTTAGAACAAACGAGGCATGAGACAACCCCATCTCAAGCCTAAGACATTATTTATAAAGAGGTGTATGAGTGTGTTGAATGAGATTTTATCTACTTAAAAAATATATTTTTTTTTTAAAAAAATGAAGGAATAAATGGGCAAAAAAATAGTCAATAATCATTGGTAAAAAAAAAAAAACTCCAAAAATACCATGTCAAAAATGGAGCATGACATCGTGAGCTTCAAAAAGAAAATAAAAAAAATAGTCGAAAGAATAAATCAAGCATGACAACGATGAAGATAAAAGAATAAATTAATAAATGTGGGTTGTGGCCACGATTTTTCTTAGATAAAAAAATGAAAAATGAAATGAATGGATCGTGGGTCTCGGCTAAGATTAAGTGGTTTCCCTTACAAAAGAGATGGTTTAGAGGGAATGTTCTAGGGTTTGAAGCTCTAAAAACACAGTACATAAATAAAGATACTAAGCAAGCAAGTGAAGAACAAGCTAAAGGAAAGTGTCATGCAAAACAAAAGAGAAAAAAAGAAAAGTGCCACCTAGGTCATTTTATGCTATGTACAGTTGGAGAAAATTCATCGTGGAAAGGAAGAAAAATGCAATGAATCTAAATGGCTTTTAAGTTAGATTCATTACATTTTTCTTCTTTTCCACGGTAGATTCTATCCAACCGAACATAGCCTAAGGAATGATCAAACCTTTTTCTTTAAGATCAATCCTGAATCTTAGCATTGAGAGTATTAAAATGTTTATATAATATATTTCAAAAGGGAACAAGGGATGGAAAGGAATACAAGTTCTAGTCCTTCTAAACTACACAAAGATGGTTCTTGATCACTTTTCAATGGATTAATAATGCCCTTGATGTTGCTTCAAGGTCCTCCTCAACTCCAAGCTTCAAAAAGGCGAGCCAAAAAGTCCAATCTCGCTCGCTGACCCCTCCAACAATTGTCTGATCTACCACAGAAGCAATCAACTTTGAACCATATATTACTATAGCAATCTGTCTAATCTACTGCACTAGTATTTAACACAAGCTTCCATTAGAGTACTAGGCCCATATTTCTAGTATAGCTAACTTGATCAAGTAAAATAGAGCAATCAACCCAATCTTGGCTCAATCCAACTCAGCCAATCTACTTTTGATTTGATCCAACAATGTTCAACCCGAGCCAATTTGCCTAGCATTTGCCAAGGATAGTCTAATCATTTCATGCAATTAATATAGCCCAGTATCATTTCATGCAATAATAATATTTTACTTGGAAAATCCTCCAACAAGAAAGGAAAAACTATAAGGCAAGACAGTTAAAAGTACTTCACTAGCAAAGAGCAAATATCATAAAGAGTTCTCAGCAAATACTAGAGATTGCTTTTAAAGAAGTAACTCAAAACCAAACTAAGATAACATAATAACAGTTTATCTCTCATTTCTTGCTAATTCAGAATGTTGTGAGTTGATATCTTCTCTTCTTGCAGCAACTTAGATAGACATTGAGTAGCCTCCTTGAATTTCTTCTCTTCTTCTCTCTCAAGAAAAGCCCGCCGTGACTTCTCGCCCCATTTCTATTGCAGCAGCTTTACAAGCTAAATAAAAACTTTTAACCTTTGCTTGTCAAATCTTAGCTGATAGACGTAAAACAAGTAAATGCATCAAAAGACCTTAAACAAAAGAAAAAAAATAAATTGCAAAAATATTAAAGTATTTAACTTAAACTAAATCATGGGGTTGGACCCCACTTGGGACATCACGTGCCCAACAATCCAAAGCTTAGAAGTATTTACAAGCTCTGAAAGGCTAAGTGTTTACTGATAAGCAATTTTTCACTAATGATTATTGTTCTCATGATTATAGTAAAGTGCCCTAAACTATACTTAGAGGTCATTAACGATAAGTGTATATATTAATCTAAAACTAAAATATAACAAACAAAAATTATTATAAGCATAAGATGAATTTAATACAATTGCACTATATTCATCATGTCTATTCATACTCTTTTAACTTCCGAGTTTTTGACCCAGGAGTGTGCTTAAGATAAAGAGATGATTCTTAGAGTGATTTAACCCTAGGGTTCACTTCAATGAGTTGTGAATTCAACTTAGGATTATATCCAAACATTTGACCCATTGTCACAATTGATTTGGGTGGTGAAAATCAAGTTATTTGGCATTAACAAATAATTTAATACAGCTAGATCAAGTTACTTTGCATCACCTGATGATGGGTAATTCATTTTTTTTAATTTTTTTTTAAAAACTATATTTCTCTCTTTTGATTAGATTAGATAATGGGTAATTTCTATTGAAACTTCAATCCATGCAATAAATAGAAAAATATTTTCTTATTAACTAATAAAATTTAAAAACACAATTAATTTTGAACTCTACTAAATAAATAAAAATAATCAACAAGATTATAAATCAAGGTGCACTAAATAAAATATCTAACACTAGGAGTTGTAAAGTATTTCTCGCATAGCTTCTTTCGATCTATTAATGTAATGTGGATTCCAAATATCGGAGGCGAACTCCACCTTAAATGGGCCAAGCCCAATCTGTGTAGCTTAAGCACACGATATAACATTTATTTAATTCAAGGAATATCCGTTGAAATTGTGCAGATTCATGCACCTGCAACCCGACGAAGTGCATCCGATCCATTTGTAGCTTCTTGAGTTCTTGTCTTGCTGCTGCTCATGTCCCACGTTTTTGGCGTGGCGGGTCGCATGCTTAATAATAATACCTTGATCCGACCCGCTCTATTACATATGGATGCTCCGATTTATGAAGTTGACTCGCTAACTGTACTTACCATCTTTAACGAGAAAATATCCTATGGCCAGTGCCTAAAATTCTTCGGCACAATAGCTAATTCATCGTTTAATGAGCGTGCATCCGAAAGCTGCTCACGGTATTTATTCTCTCTAAATTTTTGTTAAGTTTTAAATAAATTCAATGGTATACGACAAAGTTCGAGAATAAGTGTTTTTGTTATTGCTCTGTCATATATAGTCAAATTTATAATTTTATTATCGAATTTTATCATATCGTCGAACTTTGTCATATATCTTCGAAATTTTTTTTTGAAACTTATGATTTTATCGTCAAACTTTTTCTGAAACTTATGATTTTATTATTGAATTTTATCATATATCGTCGAATATTTTTTAAAACTTATGATTTTATCATCGAATTTTGTTATATATCATCGAACTTATCTGAAACTTATGATTTTATTATAAAACTTTGTCATATATCATCGAACTTATCTGAAACTTGATCTAAACTTGCATAGAACTAATGTAAATAGTATAGAATATTTTTAGTGTGAATTCTAGTGAATTTATCAAATTTTTTCTCTATTTTTTTAATTAATTTTTGTATTTATACTTATTGTCAAACTTTGTCATTTATCATCGAACTTTTAAAAATTTTATAGAAATTTGTAAGAAACAAACTCCGTGAACAACTTTGGGATACACACTAGTTAAACGGTGAATTAGCTATCGTGCTAAAAAATTCTAAGTACAGCCGAGTAACAGAGTTTTGATCCACGATATTTCTCATCATGTATATCCAATTTCGTAGATCTTGGTACCGTTGGAAAGCTTTCGTCGTGTAGATTATCGTGGATATTTTTTCATGATTTTTAGAGTCATGACTTTTTTTAAAAAAGATTGTGTTTAAAATTCTTATGCAGCCCCTATTGCTTAAGAAATATTGCTTAAGAAATATCTCCTACAGCCCATGCCTACGACATTTTCTCATCTTTAACACTATTCATTTGCAGTTTGTATAGACTCGTCAACGCCTCTATATTGAGTGAGGATAATCATCCATAATTGAATCCGGCAGCAGATGAGGCCATTGATTTAGGGTGGCTTGCAATTATCTAAACATAATTAAAGAAAAAAAAAACACATGTCCTTGTTCTCTGCATTTGATCCAAGATGAATGAGAGATGCATGCTTCCTAACCATGAACCCTAGCTTGTGTTCAAAGAACCACCTGCTACAAATTCAAGGGCCCTGATTTTTGCCCTTTTAGCACTGATACTAGCTAGTGTCACATGGCCTACACATTCATGTATATCACAGGCTTGATCAATTATTCAGATTCTTTCCCTGTGTTTTTCAGCATTACTTTCACACTGACTGCACTCACATTTCTCTAATGTTCCACATGCGTCGTCCCTCTTTATTGTCAGCACCAGTTTCTTAATCCTGAATCGAATCAATCCGATCGTTGACAGATTCGCACAGGAGAAGTCCGTGTTTCCGCTTGAATTGAAACGACCAAGGGGGATCTGCACTTGGACGATTACTATTTGCAGCGTCAATTTCAACCCGATCGTTGACAGATTCGCACTGGGGTTTGCTTCCAGAAAGTTTTGTTTGCATCTAACAATAATAATAATAACAACAACGCTGAAAATGCTGCTGTTACAGCAGTAATAATGGAGTAGAAGATGAAGGATAATTTTAATTATTTTAGAGTTTGTCAACCATTGAGTCCAAGGACATTCTTGCAGTCAATTAGTGATTTAAGTCATTTAGAAAGTGATTCAAGCTGTTCTGATGTCATAAACTATTGCATCATTGTCCTTGCAAAGTTGGCACCCTTGCAAAGTTGGCACATGGCAGGATTTCATATGAACGACTTGTACATCAACTCATCTTCACAATCTTCAATCCATTGACCATCCCCCACTGTCTGCCTGCCTTGTCAACCCCACATTCATGGAATAACAACAGTAGAGAGGATCGATCGATACGGTAAGAGCTCAGATGATTCCCGCGGATAGACAGGGATTGTTATCGTTCTCAAAATTGTTTGTATGAATTAGCGACTGAAACTCTGAAACTGATCCGTGACGGCCGCCTCCACGTCCTCCAAGAAGACGGCGCCAGATCACTGCTTAGATACAGGGCGCCGCCACTGTCGCAGTTGATGCCGCTCACTGTGCATCTCCGTCTCACGCACGGATGCTTCATATGACCTCGCCGGTCTCCCCATCTGACCTTCGTGTCACTTGCACCAAACATATCCATCCCCGTGTCACCACACGCAGGGGCCTCATCTCAAGTCCACGCCAACCCTGCGCATCCTCCACCTTCCCCCCTTGCTTCGATATAAAAGACAGCCGACTCTCGACCTTGTGCGTTGGGCTAGATCCAGCATTTGCAGAGAAAAAAGTCGTCTTTTCTTTCCTTCCCCACCCTTCCCTTCCAATTGAATCATTCATGGACTACTACAATTCCATGAGCCAACAACACTCGCCGGAGTCCTCCACCAGCTCCGCCGAGCTCTTCCCCTGGCCATCTCCCGGCTTGCTCTCCCAGCCCGACGTCCCACTACCCTTCAAGATGAACGACACAGAGGATATGCTCCTCCTCTGGATTCTGGCCGAGGCCTCCGAAACCGGCAGGCAGAGCAGGATCCGGCCAAAGGAGGAGGTGGAGTCCGACCGGCTCCGCGGGTCGGTGGGCGTGGAGAAGGTCTACCGGGGCGTGCGGAAGCGGCCGTGGGGGAAATTCGCTGCGGAGATCCGGGACTCGACGCGGCATGGGGCCCGGGTATGGCTGGGGACCTTCGACAGCGCGGAGGCGGCTGCGCTGGCCTACGACCAAGCCGCCTTCTCGATGCGCGGGGCCACCGCGGTGCTCAATTTCCCAGTGGAGCGGGTGCGCGCGTCGCTGGACGGGATGGTGTGCTCGCCTGAGCAGGGGGTGTCACCGGCGCTGGCGCTGAAATGGAAGCACTCGGTGAGGCGGAAATCGATGAGCAAGAAGGGGAAGGAGATTCGGATAAATAGTACTAGTAGCAGTAGTAGTAGCGCGGAGAGCGTGGTGGAGTTTGAGGATTTAGGGGCGGAGTACTTGGATGAGCTTCTGAGGACATCCGAGGTTGCTGATTAATCAATGCTGAATGCTGAAACTCCGATGCCCTGTTTCTTCTCTTGTTACTTGATTATTTTTCTTCTTTCAGATGCCTAATTAGATGGAGACTTTCATCTGCCGGAGTGTGGCCGGATGTGAAAGTGAAGAAAACACTGATCTTAAATCCTGCTGAAATTTGATTCTTAGTCTTCCTTCTTGTAAATATCAAGTTTTGTTTGTATAAAAAACAGAGTCGCAATGATGAAATCTGACATTTTGAGAAGAACTCTGTTTGTCTTAAAAAACAAAGGCGCAATCAAATCAACCAAAGGATTCAAAAAAATAAAAAATGAAAAAGAAAAAGAAAAATCCTGAATACTGGTCATGCTCAAAATTTTCATTATAGCAGCATCTTTCATTATGATATAATTGAAATGTGCAACACTGTTATGCAATTGACATCTCCTCCTCGAGGATTCGATTTTAAGACTTTGTCATCAACAACAACTAAGCTCCTTACTAATTTGATTGTTCAACTTAGACTTTTGTGGAAATTGAGCTGGACACTGCTATATAATCCAACCTAGGCATGCATTTTAACCTCGATTGTAAATGGAGCAGTAGTTTGACCAAAACGTTGAATTCCTGCCAGCATTGACCCAACAAATGTTTCAACTAGCACCCGTGTTGCCTAGCTTGATATAAGTCTCGTTCTACAACTGCAGGCGGCAAGATGTTCAAGTTTGACCTCCCTTCTCTGGTCATGCACTGTAGGAAAAATATTTGCAGCATGGTACCTTTCAGCACACAATGCAATAGATTCTCTCATATTTAATACACGAATTTTAGTGCAAATAAAAAGCCTTAATCAAATATGTATAAATATCTAAAATCAATATGCACAATTCAGTTCTATGAAATTCTAACATAGGATATATTTTTGACTTCAAATGTTTGTGTGTATGTTAACCAAGGCTTTATGTATTGTGTGTTGATTAAATATTGTGTATATTAACTCCAGTGTATTGACTTCATATATTTTTGACTTGTGTAAGAATTTGTGTTTTGCATCAAAAAATTATTTTAGATTAAAGGTAGGAGCTTAGAACGAGAAAATTTTTAACGCAGGCCCCTGCTGCCCAATCGCAGCAACATGCTGCGATCTCGCAAGCACGCTTTTTGAGGTAAAGTCAACGTACACGATATTGGTCAACATACACAATGATCGTGTATGTTGACCAATATCATGTACTTTGACCAAGAGATCATGTAGAGCGATAAGAAAAATGGCATATCCACTTGTAGAGTGATGATCTTCTAGAGAGCCTGCCCAGTCAGCATCACTGTATGCATGGAGATCATTTGTTGAAGATTGATGAAGAAGAAGGCCATATAAGATTGTGCCTTTTAGATATCGAAGTATCCTTTTCACCGATTCCCAATGTTGTTTAGTTGGTGCATACTAGCATGCACGATTGATAGCATAAGTGATGTCCACTTGAGTGATAGTGACATATTGTAGACCATCAACAATACTTCTATATAAGGTGACATCTTCCAAGAGAGAGGATGATGGTATTGGTACTTCTGTGGCTATAGTTGTTGAGATTGGCTTTGCACCATCCATGTTAGTGCGTCGTAAAAGTTCCATAATGTACTTGCTTTGATTAAGATGAGAATCGTTTGGATATTTAACCAGTTCAATGCCAAGAAAAAAAATGTATAGCACCAAGATCACGAATAGCAAATTCATTTCCAAGAGTAAGTAATAAGTCATCAATCTAAGTAGAGTTGTTACCGGTTAGTAGAATATCATCAACATATATGAGGATATAGAGTTTAGAAGATGGAGTGCAATGATAAAATAAAGACGTGTCCGTCTTAGATCCAATAAATCCCTGTGTTTGAAGCCAGTTACCAAGTCGATGAAACCACACTCGAGGAGCGTATCAAAGACTATAGAGAGATTTCTGAAGGTGGCAGACATGTGTAGGATATTGTGGATGTGTAAATCCGGGAGATTGTTCCATGAAGACTGTTTCTTGTAGATGTCCATGTAGAAAGGCATTGGAAATGTCTAATTGTCGAACTGGCCAGTTTAAGTTAGTTGCGATTGCTAAGAGCAAACGTGCTGTTGTTATTTTGATAACGGGACTAAATGTATCGGTGCAGTCAATACCTGGCACTTGTCGAAAGCCTTTAGCAACTGACCTTGCTTTGTATCGATCAATAGTCCCATCAGCATGATGTTTTAAACGAAAAATCTATTTGCATCCAATTACATTCATAGATGTATGTTGTGGTACTAAAGTCCAAGTTTCATTGCACATTAGAGCATCAAATTCAGATGCCATTGCAGCTCTCCATGTTGAGTCTTTGGATGCTTGAGTATAGCAAGTGGGTTTTGTAATAGTTGTCGCACTAATAAGTGCTCGTGGAAGAGGATGTTTACTTGAGGCTTTCGCATGCAGAGCTAGTGGTGCAATTTCTCTATAAATATCAATGAGAGCTCTGGTGCGCCGAGGTGGAGAATCAACAGAAGGAGGGGAAGCCGATTCTTCTATAGAGATGCATCGAGATGGTGACTCAGAGCAAGGTGAAGAAGTCGATGCTTCTAAAGCAGTGTTTGATATTGATAGTTGTTTAACCCATTGACCTTGGTGGGGATAAGTCCCTGTTAGAGTTATTGGGTTGTTGAGGAGCAGAGCCAAGAATTCCCCAATAATGTGAGGAGATTGAAGCAGGGTATGTGCCAACAATTGTAGAGTATCTAGTGTTTGAGACTTGGCAAAAGGAAACGACTTTTCATCAAAAGCAACATGTCGAGAAATATAAATTCTTCCAATTGGTATATAAAGGCAACGGTAACCATGATGCATATTACTATATCCAATGAAAACACATAATTTAGAACGTGACTGCAGTTTGTGTTTAGTATATGGGCGAAGCCAAGGGTAATATGTGCAACCAAAGATACGGAGGAATGTATAGTCTAGTGGGTGTTTGTATAGTTTTTCTAATGGAGTTTGGTTTTGAAGGAGACGAGTTGGGATCCGATTAATGAGATAAACTACTGCAGTAACAGCGGAATCCCAATGTTTGTTGGGAACTGAGGCATGTTATAAAAGTGCAAGGGCAGTTTCAATGATATGACTATGTTTTCGTTCAGTAGTTCCATTCTGTTTAGGGGTATGAGGGCAGGAGACACGATGAGTAATACCTTGAGCGAAAAGATGTATGTGAAGAGTTTGATATTCGAAACACCAATCAGAGTGAATGCTTAGAATTTTTCAATTAAAAAATCTTTCAACATGTTTTTGAAAGTGACAGAAAATGTCAAGAAGAATAGACTTTCGCTTCATAAAAAAAAAAAATAAGTATATTTGCTATAATGATCCACAAAGGAAGCATAATATGAGTAGCCATTGTATAATAAAATAGGCGCAGGGCCTCAAATATCAGAATGAATAATTTCTAACAGAAATATAGATTTATTCATAGAAGCTGAAAATGAGATTTTATGACTCGTTGATTGCATACAAGCAGTACAAGCTGTAGAAATAGATGCATTTGAAGTAGGTAAACCATAGCGATTTATTATTAGAGTGACGAGATGGAGAGATGAGTGACCGAGGCGAGCATGCCATGACAAAGAGCTGGTGCGTTCGCCAAGAAAGATTGCTTTTGGTGGAGATGGAATGTGATAAAGACCATTTTTAATTCCTCCGCAAAGAAGAGTTCTTTTCATTGTGCAATCCTTAACAAGATATTCATTAGGATGAAATTCAAAAAATGTGTCATTATCATGTATAAATTGACGAATAGAAAGTAAATTCTTGGTAATAGATGAAATATAAAGAACATTGTGCATGTTTAAAAGGTAAGAAAATGAAGAGATGGATGTGTTTCCAATATTAGTAATATGCAAACTTGTGTCATTGCTGATTCGCACCATGTCAGAACCATTATAGGGAATCATTTATTATAGATTATTGATATCTGAGGTCATATGATGAGTTGCTCCGGAATCTGGATACTATGCTGTGGATAATGGTTGTTCATTGTTTAATATAAAGTGGGGATCAGTCATAGAATAAGCACCTAGTTGTGATGGTGGTCTTGTGTATTGTTGTCTTGGGTAACTTCTAGTAAGTGTTGTATCAAATCTTCTACTGCACTCACGAGCAAAATGTCATTGAATAAAACATATTTGGCACTTCCCTCGACCATGACCTCTACATTGACCATGGCCACGATTGGCATGATAATGTTGACCACCTCTTTGGCTTTGGTAATTAGTATTGTTGACATAAGGGGACATGCTATCATGACTTCTCATTGATTGAAGTTGTTCATGAGATGAGAGTATTCCATGTACATCATCTAGCGTAAGATCATCAATGCATGCAATAATATTTGATACAATGTTATCATATGAAGGATCAAGATCATGAAGAACATGCATAATCAGATCTGCATCAGATATAGGATGGCCAATTGTATGAAGATTATTTGCAATATTTTTTATTTTCTGCAAAAAACTCATATATAGAGTCACTCCCCTGTTGTATCATTTGTAATTGAGTCATAAGTTGGTGTACTCTGACACGCGAATGCAATTGGAATGCTTGCTTAGCAAGGGCATCCCATACAGCTTGAGAAGAATCAAGACCAACAACAATAAGAAAAACACCTTCCGTTAATGTAGAATTGATCCAATTAATATGAGTTTATCCTTGATAACCCATTCATTAAAAGTAGGATCGATTGCGGGAGGAGCTGGATCAGTGCCCTCAATGATTCTTAATAAACCATATGTTTGAAGCAATGGAATAAACTATCTTTCATAGTAGGTAGTTGTCATTGGTCAATTTTAAAAGTAAGAAAGGAACAACATTTAGAGGAACAGATATAGTTGAGGATCCACTTGAATATTTTGATGAGAACTGATTTCGAAATCATGTAAAAAGTTCAAGAGAAAATAAGATTAACTCACAATTTGAATAGGAGAAGAGTCTCGGCGCTGAAATGGTCGTAGAAAAATCTTGCCCGGCCAAAAGAGGACAATCCTACTGCTAAGAACTAGCAGAGTATAGGAATTTCCGCCTGGAAAGCATATACTTCAAGCCAACAGTTGCAGTTTCCTCTAAAAGAAGGATTCTTTAGCAGCGAGAGATGGAAAAAGAACTAGAAGATCATGAGGGACAAGATCGATTGCTCTGATACCATGATAAAATAAAGGTAAGGTAGAAACAAGTGGATGAAAAAGATTTTGTATTGTTTCTCTATATTTCGTTTACTATACATCTGCGGTTTTAATCAAAAGTTGTTTTTGTTTACAAGGTAAAGAATATTCTATATAGGGTAAGTAACAAATTTGTAAAGAGATAAAGGATGAATTATCCTGATTCTTCATTAGGATTAATTATCCTGATTTGGAGAATGTTTTGGCAAATTTCCATTACGCTCATAGAAACCTCGACATTCAAAGACGCATGCATGATGTAGTTAGAATGTTTATCAATTCTCATTTCATGCAACATATTTTCCTACCTGATTGCAGCAGCAGCACGACTCTGAACATTAATTACACATTCTAGATTAAGTTTGTCGTTTTAGGTCAAAGTGTTCTCCTGCGATGCTTCTCCGAGGAAGCTTCAGTTTGACCAAGTTCACGGAGAAAATGCAGGCGATGCTTACTTCCAAGGCACATAACGCCTTTGACGTTGATCTTAAAGTCAAAGCTGCACTGCAATAAGTCTGCAATGCTTTCTGTAGCTTGATCTTAAAGTCAAAGCTGGCAGCCGAGATAACTTTCAACCATATCCTAGGATAAACCACTGTCCTTAGCTCCTGGAGACTTAAATTTATCCCAACTCAAAGGGTCATTAATTCTTGCGTTTCTAGCTATCATAATTCATAAGACTAATATTTCTGAAAAACAAAACAAAAAAATCCAACAAATGTTTCTGCAGCAGCGACGATCTCAATTGAGTGGTCATAAAAGGTGTCCTGGTCAGAAACATATTGTTTACTGTTGGTGCGTAATTTTTCTTGCAGGGATATTTATTTAGTTTGACCTAACATACTACAGCTTTGACCGTGATTCTGGAGTCAAACTACGTTAGTTACGCACCCTTCGGGTTCCTGGAATATTTCAGAATAAGTCAAACGCGAAGATAGAGAGAAGGTTGTACATACTAGTGATAATTAATGGAAGCTAGCGGCCGTAGAAACAGGAGCGTAGCCACCTTATTTGTCGCTTATAGATAATTAGAGCAGTTCATTTCTCAGAACGTCGTAGGGAGGTCGGGATTACACGGTCAGCGTTTCGGCGGACATCGCATGACCGCGCAGCTACCCGGAGCCGCCTTAGTGATACTTCTTGTGTTGTTGTGCCCTTTAAGATCGGTCAGAGGGTTCCCAACGGATGTGTCGTTCTCGATTCTCCCCACGGCTGCTTCTGTTTTAGTCTCAGAGAGTTTGACATCTCTGGCCGCAGATGCCATGAGAAGCGTCAACACAAACACTGAACTGATGATCACCTTCATTACTGTAACACAGAATCACACAATCAGGTCTGAAAAGCTAGAACAGCAGCTAATCAAAGAAACGATGGTTCAGCACTAATTACTGACCTATTGAAAAACAAGAGCTCTGCAATGGCCTTGCCTGCGCATCTGTATCCATTTCTGTACATATTTATAGAGAGTAAGCGAGAGACTGTTAACTAAAGAAGAGAGTGTTGTGCTCTTCCTAACTAGTAATCGATTGCCGAGGAGAATGAAGACGGAATACTTTGCTGGAATTTTTTCTATGGACTAAATTAACCTTTATATATCATTATGCTATCTTTATCTTAAGTTTAGTATTACATATACATTATTTTTTTTTTTGCGATTACATATACATTATGATCGTAGGTATATATAGAATTAGAAAGCAAACTCCGAGATTTTATTATCGACAACTAAGATTTTAATAGTTGAACTAATTAATATCGTGTGAATCACTATAACTACATATTGATATTGTCTTCTCGTTATCTTCCATTATTGTCTAGCTGGTGGTTTTATCAACATAATGTATGTAGCTCTAGCTAGAGTAGTAAGCACCTAATCCTCTACGATTAGGATTTAGGGCTTGCTTAAAAATCACAACAATATCATCTCGACAAGATTTATAAATAACAAATTAATTTTTAGATTTTATAAATTAAAATTTTTAATTTGAGCACTTATTCCGATAATTCTAATGGCTATCTATCTATAGATACAAAAGGAGAGGCAGCTATCCACTCCGGCCAACAATACACAATGCACGTTTTATAATTACTTTTTTTTATTTTTTTATTTTTGGAGAAATACTTCAAGGTAATGCTAACGTGACACTAACTTTACAATTCAGAATTAAAATTTTATAATTCAATGAATTAATTCAAATTTTACATAATTTGATTTTTTTTATTAGCGATTTAAATATGTGTCATTATCCATAGTTCAATTTTCCATAAATTATATTAATTTAATTTGAACCTTATATATTTCACCGTTTAATTATTTTGAAATTTCTAGGATTAAAAATTTTATGATTTATATTAATTTATTTTAAATTTTCGTAATTCAAAATTTAACGAACTCTTTATTAAGATGCACATGTTTTTAAATTTAATAATTAATAGTTTAAACTTTGAATTAAGTATTTTTGAAAATTTTGAAACTAATTTTGTAAGAAATTCAAATTTATAATTTCAGGCTTATGAATTTAACAATATATAATTATCATATTTTTTTATTTCTAAATATCTATTATTGAATTTAATTGTAATGAATTTATATATTTCAAATTTTATCAAATTATCTCAAACTTATGATATTTAGAATTTTCATAATTGAAATTATTTTGAATTTCATATTGTTCAAAATTTTGAAGAATATATTGAAATCAAGATGTTTTAGAATTTTCTAAACTAAATTATTCTCACTTTTCTAAAAATTCTTCTGAATTTTATCTATTTTGAGTTTTTTTTATAAATTATTTCAAAATCAAAATTTTTTATTTGGAAATTGATTGATTTTGAATTTAGAAAATTCGACTACTTTGTATAATATATTAATTCAATGTTAAATAACTATTTTAAGAAATATGCAAATCAATAAATTTAAAACTTTAAATACATTTTTTGCACTATATAAAATACTTTATTTACATTATGGCAGCTTTGTTGCAATGTTTTAATATGAATTTTTTTTTATTATTTTTTGATAAAATAAGTATACTTTTCTAGAAGATAGATATTTTATAGAAGCTAGATATTTCTAGAATATAAATTTTTTTAAAATATAGGTATTTATAATAGAAAATCTCTAGAATATGTAAAGCTTATATAATGTTATAGAATCAAGAGAAATGGAGATATCTTTAGAAGTATCACTCCACTTCCATGATGGCCTATAAATAAGTATGTAGTGATTATTTGTATTGAAGTAAAATCTAAGCAAAACACTATCTTCTAACAACTTTTTTTCAACTACTAAAGTATTTCTCCTTTCAACTAGCCAACTTCTCAACTGTTCTATAACATCATTCTTCTATACATTAAGAAAATACTATAACCTATCTTGTTCCCAAATTTCCTAACAGTTTTTAATTTAATTACTTGCTCTTATCTTGCTTACTTATATTAATAATACTAATTTTAAGTTATATAAGTTTATTTTAATTTTTATTCTCTTTTGCTACTAAAAGTTCATAGACATTCCATCATTACACCGACAAGGATTGATGTCGTTATTGTCTTTGGAATAGAATACAAGGTGATCAAGATTATTAAGTGTATATGATGGCAAAATTATATTTTTATATATTTTTTTATGTTAGTGAGATCAAATATATATCTTTTAGTTAGATATTTATGGTAACGAAAAGGAAGAAAAACAAGAGGATCCATCATTACACCGATAAGGATAGATACCATCATTGTATTTGGAGTAGAAGACAAGGTGATCAAGATTATTAACGGTATATTAGATCAAAATTATATATTTTTATATTTTTTTTATGTTAGTGAGATCAAATATATATCTTTTAGTTAGATATTTATGGTAACTAAAAGGAAGGAAAACAAGAGGATCCATCATTACACCGACAAGGATAGATACCGTCATTGTATTTGGAGTAGAAGACTAGGTGATCAAGATTATTAAGTGTATATTAGGGCAAAATTATATTTTTATATATTTTTTTATGTTAGTGAGATCAAATATATATCTTTTAGTTAGATATTTATGGTAACTAAAAGGAAGGAAAACAAGAGGAAAAAGTGGTTGCTTCTCCCTTGCTTTCTAATTCTCCCGAATTGGGCAGAAAGCTGGCTCCCCTCCACCTCCATCGCCTCTCTTTCCCTCCAGCTCCATCATCACCTTCTCCTCCAACTCTGTCGCCTTCCCTCCCCTCTAAATCCATCACTGCCTTTCCCTCCATCTATATCCCAACCTCCCCTCCCCTCTAGCCTTCAAACTTTATCCATCCTTCAAATTTTCTTTCCCTCTAACCTATAATATTTTCACTCCACCTATCTTTCTTTTCCTTCTTAATTTTCTTTCTTTCCCACTTTCCTTCCTTCTTTCTAGTAAATAAGGTATTAGGGAAATGAGTAAAACTAAGAAAATGTAGAGATAAGTAACTAATTAACCTTTGATCTTGGTATCGAAGAAGTTAAGTGATATTTGATAATAATTCATGTGTATTAGGTTCCCTTTATATAGAAAGCTTCTTCGCATAGTGGAGATGGAAGAAAGTTTATTTTCCACATGTAGATGATCAACCATATGACTATTGAGTGTTGGAAAATTTATTCTAACATTCATTGATTTGGGTGAACATTTATTAATTAATTATAAATGGTTTATAATACCTCATTACTACATTTGATGGATGGTCTGTATAGCTCATAGGTTTGAGAAAAATCTTTAATAGATTTGAATTATACAACTTGAACTAAATTCCTTGATGTGTGGAGTCTAGCATTTTGCTATTATAAATATAGATTAGGTACTCACTTGCTTCCTTAATACCTTTTTGGTCTTTTTCAAATGAGAGCCATCTTAAGTATAAGGAAAGAAAATCTTCTTTTTTCTATTAAGAACTGTCTTAACCTATATTAGCATTTTGCTACTATAAATATGGTTAGATTCTTACTTTAATCTCTAATAGCTTAGTTCGTTCTTAAGTACCTTAACACATATCTTGGTTGTATAAGAAAAAAAAGGTAAATTTAAATCCAACTGTGCAAATCGTAGTCGTGAGTTATTAGATATTATTCACACTAATATTCTTGGGCTCTTCTTTACAACTTTATGTTGTTGTGAATCTTTCATCATTTGTTTTGCAAACTTTTCTTGTTATGGTTATTTATACCCTCTAAAGAAGATCTACTATATCAAATGAGTATATTGTATTTATTGAAAAATATGACTTTAATATCGAATGCACTATGATCATACATACCATATTGAAGTAGTCTCTTGTCTTTTAGTGCATATGTGGGGAAAAGTTATAAAAAATATACAATTTATAGTTCATAATGTTGTGTAGGAGTTGGTTAATCTCCCTAATGGTAGTATACTTTTGGCTATATAGGGCAAATAATTATTGCGAACTCTACCATGTAAGCTAAGTATATACCATGATATTAAGCTTCCCCAAGCTATATAGCTTAAATTATCACAAGAATTGTTTATAGTTGATTCTATTTCAAAGCCTCTTAAAATTTTACGTGATAAAAGCTTAGTAGTATTTTTCACCCAAAACAATAAAAGACCAAATGCAATAAACATCTCGAGGTTAAATACCATATAATCATGGATCTGATTAAGAAAGGAGACATAACGGTTAAACATAGTGATGTTGACATTATGATTTCATATTTGATAATCAAAGGCTTAGCACCCACTATTATAAAATCACAATTGGCATAGAAGATAATTTCTCATAAAGTTGAAGCAATAGGCAAATATCACAAAGAAAGATAAAAGTACTTGCCTAAGAAGCCAAAATCAATCTCTACTTTGCTTTCTCCCCTATGTCTTTCTAGTCCCTTTCCTCAAGCTCTCGTTCTACCAAGTTCTGGAACGAGCAAAACAAAAGAAATCTCAAATTTTCCATACTTATCTTTTCATGCATGAAGGTTTGAGGTGTACGCATGAGGGCAATTCCAATAGCATGAGGTGATAAGGTTTTGTCCTTAATGCTATTTTGTCTTGAGCATGTAAACATTAATGACTAATGTACGAAGTTGTTAGTATGTTTGTATGATAAGTGTGAGAAGATCCATGACTTGTGTGTGAGATAATATAGTTGTGAAATATTGTAAAGTTCAATGACTCATGTATGATATTCAGTTTGATGTTTGTAATATAAGTGTGAGTTATATTGAATAAATACTATGGTTTTGGAATAGGACGTATGGTTTTTATGATGTAAAAAGATTTTGATTAATAGAATGAGAAATTTTGAATGACTATTTGAATTGTTGTTACCTCCTAGATGATGGAAAATAAATTTTATAAGTTATGTTGATCAAGTTATCATGTTTTGATCTTGGATACATATTGTCAAAATTTTTTTTTATATTATGAAATTACCATCCTCTAGGGGTGTGATAATTCTTAAGATATATGTTTTGAGCATGGATGTTTTATAGTCTTTTGATGTACTTGATTAGTGTGAGTATTTAATTGATGCATGCAACATAATATTTAATTTATGTTCATACTTCTCATTTATATCATGCTTTTATTTATTATGCACAAGATGTTTAAAATTAATACAAATACAAAGTCTTAAGAACAAAGTAACCTTAAGTATAGTGGCTTCCTAATAATATATGTCTACTTACAATATCTTATTATAAAAAAATATTGAAGACTTAAAGATATATTAATATTTAAGGATTTATCATTTAGTTTATAGAGATCATATAAGACATACAAGACATTAGTTTTTAAGGATTTCTCATTTGGTTCAAAGAAATTATAAGGTAGATTTCTCATTTAGTTTGAGAAATCATAAAGAGGACCGATAATAAAAGAATTTTAAATTTACATCATTTTACTACATATTAATATAATTATTATTATTTATGACCATGGAAGGACGTGTATTGTATAATTATATAATTTTTTGCTATGATTCAATATTAGTAGTTGCATTAGACTGATTGAATGAGATGTTACCAATATTAACAAATGCTTCTTTTTTTAAAGAGTTTTTAAAATATATAATATTAATAAATACTATATTATAATTTTTTTTAAATGATAAAATAAATTAATATTGACCAAGTGAGAAAATGTTAGAAAATTTGATCTCACATTAATTTATTTGAATTTAGTGAATATTTATTAATTTTATTATCTCTACTTGTTATTCTAAATTTATACAAGAGATCATCTATTTGTTATTATCTCTATTTGTTATACAAGAGATCATCTATTTGTTATTATCTCTATTGAGAAGCTAAAGCACTAAATTTTTTGTGGTAATTGTGAGCTCAAGAGACCTATAAAATGAAGAACATTTGCCGTAGTGATTATTTTGAGCACTTGTTGGTTATTTATTAAATATTAATTTAATGAATTATTATGTTTTTGGTTTTCAAGGAAAGATCTTGCCATCACTAGCTATTTCCCTATAAATAAGGAGTAGATATGCAAGAATCGCAATGCTAGTGAGATGAATATCACATTCCCGATAATGCATGATCGTAGGCATAGAATAAAGCAAACTTTGTTGGTGTGTATGTGAGTCATGGCTTTCATCATGACTACTCCAAGCATTCATTTATTTTGTGTTTCATTAATGTTTGATAGAACAACACTAACTATGATGTATTCTCCTTGTGTTTTTCCTTGTTCTCTAGTCTTGCCCTAAATGTAGCTCAAGCTAGAGTGTGTGAGAGAGGGTTATTTGTTGACTATTAATTAGTTTTCACTTGCTTAATTTGTGTTCTTCCCCATTGGTGACAAATTAAATGATCAATTTAGCATATGTGTAGAGTAGAATGTTAGCAACTACTCCTATGCACTCAGAGAGTGCTCAAGAACTACAAGAATTCATATAGACATGGCAAAAACTGACCCGACCCGCCGACCCGACCTGCCAACCCGACCCGACTCGACACGAAGTTACGTGGGTTCGGGTTAGGTCTAATCGTATTCGGGTCATAAACAGGTCAACCCGTTTATGACCCGCAAGTAAACGGATCGTGTCAGGTTATAATCAGGTTGACCCGCTTAACCCGATTATATTATATAATTATATATTATATATAAATATATACATATACATATATTTATATATTATTCCAGGTCGAGTCGTGTCATGTCGAGTTAATCGGGTTAATATTTTTATATTTATATAATTATATATATTTTTTTATAAATATTTATTTGAATTATTTAATATTAAACGGGTTAATCGGGTCGTGTCGGGTTGACCCGAATATATATGGGTCGTGTTTGGGTTAGATCATCTGACCCAATTAACTAAACGGCTCGTGTTCGGGTTAAGCTAATTGGGTCACAGGTCAACCCAAACACGCCCCGCTGACCTGTTTTGCCAGGTCTAAATTCATATCACCTCGGCACGATTTAAAGTTAATCATAGAGGTCATTTTTAGATTTTTATAAATGAAAGACAATTTTACAGTGGGGAGGGTGATGCACGCGGCAGGGAGTGGAGATCGAGCAATACATTGGTGTTGGGCCTTTCGGGTGGTGACGACAGGGCTCACTAGGTGCTTTGGTGAGTGGGCAAGCAAACCAGTCGACGGTTGCTTCGATGAGCTGGTGGGTGAGCAAGGGAGCAGGGGGGTGCATCTTCCCTGTCTACAGTCGCTACATGCACACTGGGGCTGCGGGTGCTGTAAATAGCACTGGATGGAAGTCCTTCCTCATCTATAGTCACTCCACGCGTTCATTTTGGGGCCGGGAGCACCGAAGAAGTCGGACCACGAAGCGGTCGTCAATGTAGCATGGAGAGGCAGAGGTTGGTGTCGCTTGTTTTCCTTCTATTTTATGCCTGAATTGGTCAGAATGAAAATGGAAGAAAAAAATACCCTATTTTTATTTCCTTCTTTTTTTTTCTTTTGAAGAAAATAAAACAAAACTATTTTCTTCCCTTTCTTCTCCTTTCCATCAAGGGAAACAAGCTGTTAGGGGATTGTTGTGTAAGTCAGAATTGAGAAGCACTTAGGGAGCCACTTTTCTAACCCATAGCACTCTACTTCTAGGTTCCTAATAATCTCCCTCCCCGTAAATCGAGCTCTAGCAATCTCGCTAGAGCCTCCAACCTCCTCTTCCTCAAAAACTAATTTAGAAGGAACCATATGGTTAAATATTTTTATTCTTACAAAATACAAGGTATTTATGTAGATTTTATTGTGTATAATAAGACTTTGATAATCATCTAATCATTTGTATTTATGGTTACATCAAACTATAAATTTAAAGGTTTCAATTAGACATCAAAGAATATTTTGTGAGAGTTTTAGTAAGCTTAATTTATTATTTTACCATTTTATGGCGCTTTTTTATCGGTGCCCCTCAATTTTTTTTCTTTTTTTTAATTAAAACATCATATCATTTCCAAAAGTGCTTTACTAAGATTTAAAATAACTTAAAGAGATACAACTCATGAATTTTATTTACTATATCTAAGTATACAAACAAAATAAATGTGCACTATTAAATTACATATTTTTAAAGGTCTCACATCTGATTAATTTAAAAATATGTTAAACAAAGATAGAAATAAATTGAGAGAAGTTCAACTTGAACCTTAGTTATGATCACATGATATAATTAAGGACCTGAGCTTTGATCTAAACATCATTTAAAGGTATTGTTCAGCATATTGATCGAATTTTATAACTTAACACATTATCATATTAGACAATCGGCCAAGCTTTAATAAAAACATATAAAAATACATTAGAAACCCCCACAATAGACACTAGCACAAAACCCTAACATAACATAAGAGACAACTTAACTTCATGAAGCTCCATTATTTGCCCAAGAGTATACATACACACATACTATATATGTATAGAGAGATAGTGGGCTTCATGAGATACATGCAGATGCATATATACGTATATATATACTATGTTTCTGCCATGCATGGAATCAGAGAGGGTGCTAATTGTTGTAACAGCTTCTAGTATTTGGGCAGGATCGAGAGTTGTAATTTAACATTTTGGTAGATTTATTTCCCTTATTATCTTCAGGATGTACATCGTAATTGGCTAGTTTAGCTACTTGCTGCTGTTGTTGTTGCTCGACTTGTTTATAGGGATGTCTCACTGCCATCACAAGTACCGGGCTCATCACTACCAGTAACAATAGCAGTGATGAGGTGATTACGATCGACTTCATTGTTACTCTCTAGCTAGCTGCCAAAATTGAATAACAAAAGTTACGTACAAGAGAACAAGTATTGAGAAAAACAAACAAAATATTAAGAAAAGTAACTAATTGACCTTTAATTCTTATATAGAGGAAGTTGCTTAATATTTGATAACGATTCATTTGTATTAGGTCATGTTTATATAGATGGACAACTTCTTCGAGATGGTGAAGAAGAAAGAAACTTTATTTTCAAATGATTACCCTCAATGACTATTGAGAAGCTAGAGCACTAAATTTTTATGGTAAGTAAGAACTCAAGAGACCTATCAAATATAGAGGTAATTAATTTTAAGATTTAGTGATTAATTTTGGAATTTAGTAATCTAGTCTTGAAGATTGGTTGTTAAGAACACACATTCAGGCCTCCACTTGGCCACTGGAAAGTCATCCGTGGAATTTGGGGAGCAAATTGATTGAATCGATTGAATTATTGAGTTTTGCATCATGGCATAGAGGTCTAGAGCAACATGTCTCCAAAATTAGCTAGGGTTAAGTGGCTTCACTGGTGGTCTACTAACTTTTATATCTTGGGTTTATGTTTATCCCAATCCTAAAAAGTCTAATCCGGGAAGCTATGCTAATTAAATTATTTAGTTAAAATATGGGTATAATTTCAATTTTTTGGAATGGATTAATTTCATAAAATTATTCTTTTTCCAATTAAGATGTAAATATACCTTTTGCATTGATTGTAAATTGTAAATGGGAAAAATGATAATATTATATATAAGGCTTTGTAAATTGTAAGCTTGTTATAATTGACTTGGACGTAAGCATTTTGATTTGAATTATATTATCATTTAGCTCATTAAATTAATACATCAGTTTGCTTATTAAGTTGCACATAATAATTGCTCAGAGCACTTTAATTGTATAACATTATTAATAGTGTTATATAAATCCGTTATTAGAAGTTAGATTCAGTGGTTAATAATTAAAATAATAAAAATTTAAATTTTTTATTTACTTTAATTATAAAATAGCTTTATATGACATTGATAATAAATAATAATAATAGTGGTAGTTGTTGTTGTAATAATAATAATAATAATAATAATAATAATAATAATAATAATAATAATAATAATAATAATAATAATAATAATAATAATTGTTTTTCAAAAAGTATTTATTTTGTGTAATTCAATTTTTTTTCAAAAAAATCAATACAACTGATAATTATGAATTCTCTATAATCATGCATTATCTCTAAAGATTTAAATTTCATATAATTGTTTTAAATCATGGATTAAGGAAAAACAAATTCTTCATATTTAATTAAGTTTTATAAAATTAACATTTCCATAAATATATAAATTGATTTTTTTAATAGTTCAAAAAAATTTACAGATTTTAAATTGTAAGTTTAATTAATCCTGAATTTTATCATTTCATGTTATGAATTAATTATTTGCAATATCAGATCTTCCAAAAGAACTCAAAATTTTCTAATTCTGAATTTATTAATTCAGATTTTTAATATTATGAATTTCTGAATATTTTTTATTTAAGTATGCTGATTTTATATATTTGAAAAAAAATTTAAATTATTTAAAATTACAACATTTATAATTTAATGAATTGAAATTTTTACAAATTTTATATTATTCAGAATTTTGAAAATATATTGAAATTAATATATTTTTATTTTATTCTAAATTTTTCTGATTTTCAATTTTACAACAAAAAAGCAATCAAAATTTATATAGTTTGTGATTTTTGGATTTATTTAGAAATATTTTAATTTCCTAACATTATTTGAAAGTTGGTTCATTTTAGATTTTATTTAAAAACTATAAATATAACATTAATTTTTTTTGGAAAAAAATAAATGAATAAATAAGAAAACTTGCAATTACATTTTAGTATATGAAATGCTTTGATTTGCATTCTTTGAAGCTTGCTAATATGTTTTACTATTATAGTTTTACCGTTTGCATTTAATTTTTTGAAATGTGGGGGTTGCGTACAATGAGAAAGTAGTAGGATTATCCTCTTAACTGATTAAGAAATTTCTTTTACAAAAGATGCTAGGACAATATGTTAGTGAATTTAAAAAAAGTCTTACTAAAGTATTTATTAAGATTAAAATGGTGTTTCATCAAGGGGAATAGGGATTAATCTGAATTATGTCTTCCTATAATAGCAACTTAACCTCTATAATAGGCATACCTTAAAAATAGATGCAATGGGTAGTAATGAACTGACTAGTTAGCTAAAAGAGTATAATATAATATTTAGAAAGAATATTTTGTGTGTTAGAGTTATTATTAGAACTCCAATTCTCTAATTCATATGATGATTGTAGTATTGAGGGAAGAAAAATTTTTATGGTAATTATAAAGAATTTTAGCTAAAAGAGAATTGTGACTTTAATATCAAATGCGCTATGATCATACATACCATATTGAAGTAGTCTCTAGTCTTTTAGAGCATATGTGGGGAAAATTTATAAAAAATATACAATTTATAGTTCATAATGTTGTATAGGAATTGGTTAATCCCCCTAATGGTAGTATACTTTTGGTTATACATGGCAAAAACTCTACTATGCAAGCTAAGTTTCTACCATGATATTAAGCTTCCACTCAAGCTATATGGATTAAATTATCACAAGAATTGTTTATAGTTGAATATATTACTAAGCCTATTAAAGTTTTATGTGATAATAGCTTAGTAGTATTTTCACCCACAACAATAAAAGACCAAGTGCAATAAAACATCTCAAGAGTAAATACCTTAAAATCAAGGATCTAATTAAGAAAGGAGATATAATGATTAAACATATTGATATTGACATTATGATCTCATATTTGATAATCAAAGGCTTAGCACCCACTATTCTTTTGATACATGTTTTGAGCATGGATGTTTTACAGTCTTTTGATGTACTTGATTAGTGTGAGTATCTAATTGATGCATGCAACGTAATATTTAATTTATGTTCATACTTCTTATTTATATCATGTTTTTATTTATTATGCACAAGATGTTTAGAATTAATACAAATACAAAGTTTTAAGAATAAAGTAACCTTAAACATGGTGGCTTGCTAATAATATTGGTCTACTTATAATATCTTATTATAAATAAAAAATATTGAAGACATAAAGATATATTAGTATTTAAGGATTTCTCATTTAGTTTATAGAGATCATATAGGACAAGACATATTAGTGTTTAAGGATTTCTCATTTAGTTAAGAGAAATTATGAGGTAGATTTCTTATTTGGTTTGAAAAATCATAAAGAGGATCGACAATACAAGGATTTTAAGTTTACATCATTTTACTACATATTAATATAATTACTAATATTCATGACCATAGAAGGATGTGTATTGTATAATTATATATTTTTTTGCTATGATTCGATATTAGTGATTGCATTAAATCAGATTGAATGAGATGTTACTAATATTAACAAATACATTTTTTAAAAAGAATTTTTAAAATATATAATAATAATAAGTATTATATTATAATTTTTTTAAAATAATATCACAAATTAATATTGACCAAGTGGACGAATGTTAAAAAATTTGGTCACATATTAACTTATTTAAATTTGGTGAATATTAATTAATTAATTAATAGGCCCATAATACTTTATTACTAAATGTGATGGACAACTTGTGTAGCGTACAGTTTTGAGAGAAATTGTTAATGGATCCGGATTCTGCACTTTGGACTCAAACTCTTTGATGGGAGGAGTCTACGGTTTTGTTGTTATAACATTCATTCATAACACGTTTTTCATCTCTTCCCATTAAGAGTCATATTAAGAGGTATAGGAGTGGAAGCTTTTTAGCCTAATGCCTAGACATCAAAGCAACTAAAGCTTAATGACACAATCAAGCTATGTTTTACTATTATTATCTCTACTTGTTATTTTAAACTTATACAGGAGATCCTCTATTTGTTATTATCTCTATTTTTGCAATGTAAATGATTAGCCATATGACTATTGAGAAGCTAAAGCACTAAATTTTTTGTGGTAATTGTGAGCTCAAGAGACCTATAAAATGTAGATTGCTCATGCTCGTAGTGGAAATCCTACATATGAAGAACATTTGCCGTAGTGATTGTTTTGAGCACTTGGTGGTCATTTATTAAATATTAATTTGATGAATTATTATGTTTTTGGTTTTGAAGGAAAGATCTTGCCATCACTAACTATTTTCCCTATAAATAAGGAGTAGATAAGCAAGAATCGCAATGCGAGTGAGACAAAAATCACATTCCCTATAATGCATGATCGTAGCCATAGAATAAAGCAAACTTTGTTGGTGTGTATGTGAGTCATGGCTTTCATCATGACTACTCCAAGCATTCAAGCATTCATTTATTTTGTGTTTCATTAATGTTTGAAAGAACAACACTAACTATGATGTCTTCTCCTTGTGTTTTTCCTTGTTCCCTAGTCTTGCCCTAAATGTAGCTCAAGTTAGAGTGTGTGTGAGAGAGGGTTATTTGTTGACTACTAATTAGTTTTCATTTGCTTAATTTTGTGTTCTTCCCCATTATAGTTAGTAGGTAGGGCGATGCACATGAGCAAAGTTGGAAAGAAAAGTTAGAAACGAAAGAAAGTGAGGAGGATATAAAATAAAATCATGTGAAATTCATGTGATGCCTCATATAGTTAGCAGGTAGGGCGATGCGCATTATAGGGAGTGGAGATCGAGTAGTGCATTGGTGTCAGGGGTTACGGGCGGTGACGACAGGGCGCACTAGATGCTTTGGCCAGTGGGCAAGTGGATGAGCGGGCAGTTACTTCAGCAAGCCGGCAGGTGAGCGGGCCAACCAAGGGGTGTGTCTTCCTCGTCTACAGTGACTACATGCACACTAGGGGCAATGACTGTGGTAGGGAGCACCGGATGGGGGTTCTTCCCCATCTCTAGTCAATTCACATGTTCATTTTGGGGCCGGCAACAGTGGGGAGCACCAAAGAAGTCAGAGTGCAAAGGAAAGGTTGTTGTTACTTATTTTTCTTTTATTTTCAGCCCCGAACGCATTTGGAAGGAAAAGTCCCATAATTTTCTTTTCTTCCTTATTCTTTCCTTTGAAGAAAATAAAAAAAATAACTATTTCCTTCCCTTTCTTCTTCCTTTCCATCGAGAGAAACACACAGGGTTAATTATTTTTATTCTTACAAAATACAAGGTATTTATGTAGATTTTATTGTACATAATAAGATTTTGCTGATCATCTAATCATTTGTATTTATGGTTACATCAAACTATAAACTTAAAGGTTTCAATTAGACATTAAAGAATATTGTATCTATGATGAGAGTTTTAGTAACTTAATTTATTATTTTATCATTTTATGGTGATTTTTTATTGGTGCCCTTCAAATTTTTTCTTTTTTAATTAAAACATCATATCATTTACAAAAGTGCTTTACTGAGATTTAAAATAATTTAAAGAGATACAACTCATGAATTTTATTTACTATATGTAAATATACAAACAAAATAAATGTGCACTATTAAATTACATATATTTAAATGTCTCACATCTGATTAATTGAAAATACGTTAAACAAAGATAGAAATAAATTGAGAGAAGTTCAACTTGAACCTTAGTTATGATCACATGATATAATTAAGGACCTGAGCTTTGGTCTAAACATCATTTAAAGGTATTGTTCAGCATATTGATCGAATTTTATAACTTAACACATTATCATATTAGAAAATCGGCCAAGCTTTAATAAAGACATATAAAAATACATAAGAAACCCCCACAATAGACACTAGCACAAAATCCTAACATCATGAAGTTCCATTATTTGCCCTAAAGTATGCATACACACGTACTATATATGTATAGAGAGACCGTGGACTTCATGAGATACATGCTGATGCATATATACGTACATATATACTATGTTACTGTCATGCATGGAATCAGAGAGGGTGTTAATTGCTAGTTACAACTTCTAGTATCTTTGCAGTATTGAGAGCCTGGATTTGATGTGGTGACTGATGTCTTTCCCTTATTATCTTCAGAATGTATATTGTAATTGGCTAGTTCAGCTACTTGTTGTTGTTGTTGCTCGACTTGTTTGTAGGGATCTCTCACTGCCATCACAAGTACTGAGCTTATCACTACTAGTAACAATAGCAGCGATGAGGTGATTACCATCGACTTCATTGTTACACTCTAGCTAGCTGCCAAAATTGAATAACAAAAGTTACGTACAAGAGAACACGTATTGAGAAAAACAAACAAAATATTGAGAAAAGTAACTAATTGACCTTTAATTCTTATATAGAGGAAGTTGCTTGATATTTGATGACGATTCATCTGTATTAAGTCGTGTTTATATAGGTGGACAACTTCTTCAAGATGGTGAAGAAGAAAGAAACTTTATTTTCAAATGATTACCCTCAATGACTATTGAGAAGCTAGAGCACTAAATTTTTATGGTAAGTAAGAACTCAAGAGACCTATCAAATATAGAGGTAATTAATTCTAAGATTTAGTAATCTAGTCTTGAAGATTGGTTGTTAAGAACACACATTCAGGCCTCCACTTGGCCACTGGAAAGTCATGATTTTGTCCGTGGAATTTGGGGAGCAAATTGATTGAATCGATTGAATTATTGAGTTGAGCATCATGGCATAGAGGTCTAGAGCAACATGTCTCCACAATTAGCTAGCGTTAAGTGGCTTCACTGCTAACATAAGATATATTGACTTTAGATATTCTGTGTGTATGTTAACAAAGGCTTTATGTATTGTATGTTGATATATTTTGACTTGTGTAAGAATTTGTGTTTTGTATCAAAAAATTATGTTAGATCAAAGGGAGGAGCTTAGAACGGCAATAACAAGGATACTGTTACGATATGAAACCTCAACATTCAAAAGACGCATGCATAATGTAGTTAGAATGTATATCAATTCTCATCTCATGCAACATATTTCCCTACCTGATTGCAGCAGCAGCACGACTCTAAACATTAATTACACATTCTAGATTAAGTTTGTCGTTTTAGGTCAAAGTGTTCTCCTGCGATGCTTCTCAGAAGAAGTTTCAGTTTGACCATGTTCACGGAGAAGATGCAGGCGATGCTTGTTTCTAAGACACATAACGCCCGCAACGTTGACCTCCGTATTCAGTCCTTAGTTCGGAGATGGAATCTTAGAGCTGCACTGCAATAAGTCTGCAATGCTTTCTGTAGCTTGATCTTAAAGTCAAAGCTGGCAGCGGAGATAACTTTCAACCATATCTTAGGATAAACCACTGTCCTTAGCTCTTGGAGACTTAAATTTATCCCAAGTCAAAGCGACGATCTCATTTGAGTGGTCATAAAAGGTGTCCTGGTCAGAAACATATTGTTTACTGTTGGTGCGTAATTTTTCTTACAGGGATATTTATTTAGTTTGACATAACATACTACAGCTTTGACAGTGATTCTGGAGTCAAACTACGTTAGTTACGCACCCTTCGGGTTCCTGGAATATTTCAGAACTAGTCAAACGCAAAGATAGCGAGAAGGTTGTACATACTACTGATAATTAATAGAAGCTAGCGGCCGTAGAAACAGGAGCGTGGCCACCTTATTTGTCGCTTACAGATAATTAGAGAGCAGTTCATTTCTCAGAACGTCGTAGGGAGGTCGGGATTACACGGTCAGCGTTTCGGCGGACATGGCACGACGGCGCAGCTACCCGTAGGCTTCCTAGTCAGATTTTGTATCCTGTGCCCTTTAAGATCGGTCAGAGGGTTCCCAACGGATGTGTCGTCCTCGATTCTGCCCACGGCTGCTTCTGTTTTAGTCTCAGAGAGTTTGACATCTCTGGCCGCAGATGCCATGAGAAGCGTCAACACAAGCATTGAACTGATGATCACCTTCATTACTGTAACACAGATTCACACAATCAGGTCTGCAAAGCTAAAACAGCAGCTAATCAAAGAAACGATGGTTCAGCACTAATTACTGACCTAAGAGTAAAACAAGAGCTCTGCAATGGCCTCGCCTGCGCATCTGTATCCATTTCTGTACATATTTATAGAGAGTGCGCGAGAGACTGTAACTAAAGAAGAGAGTGTTGTGCTCTTTCTAATTAGCAATCAATTACCAAGGAGAATGAAGATGGAGTACTTTGGTGGAATTTTTTCTATGGACTAAATTAACCTTTATATATTATTATGATATCTTTATTTAAGTTTAGTATTACATATACATTATGATAGTAGGTGTCATTCCCTGAATTACGATAAAATTTTTTTGTGAATTTCCACGTGAGTCAACGCTTGACTCGAGTCCAAATACGTCAACACGGATATCACAATGGTCAAAACCGTTGGATTTGGCGTGACTGACGGAGTCGATTCCTCGAACCGACTCCCAGCCCGACCTATGGACTCAACAAGGATCGCTGCCGTTCCAACACGGCTCAGGTCAACATAGACGATTTACTGAAGACCGTTGTCGTCGAGTCGAATCGGGTTCACCTGAACCCAAAAGGGATGCACTCGTATCCGACCACGTCGGACGAGGTCCACAACAGAGTCCGGACACGCACACGTGTCGGAGAGAAAATAAAGGGGAGTAGCCTGACTCACCCACACGTCCACAGATCAAGCTGGCGCCCGGCGATCACGGACGGGTGTCCACACGGCGTCACACGCCGGTGAAAGAAAGAACCCGGCTGGCTCCTCACTCGCTCGCCGGCGAAGAGGCCGGACGACGCTCCACCGGTGACGTCACACGAGGACGACGGGGAACACAGCGGCCTCGTCCTTCTCGCGTAGGAGAGAACGGCCGGAGGGGAGGTTCGCCCAAGGGCAACCAAGTGGGCCGGCGAAGGCCGGCGTCAAGGAAGCAACGCTCACATGGAGGCGAGCTCAGCTGAGGAGGGACGTTGGAGGGAAGATGGTGGCGCTGGCCGCACACTGCACTCCACTGGGAGAAAGTGCCACTGTAGGCGCTGGCTGCCAGCGGGAAGGAGGTTTGCTGATCCTTCTCGCTTTCCCGCTGTCGACGGAGGGGATAACCACCAAGCAACATGCTTCGATGGCGTTGAAGACAGCGCCTTGCTACTCTCCCTCGTCGACGAGAAGAGGCCGACATGAATCCCGTCCGCAGGCGACCAGAAGGACAGCGAGGAGAAGGCCGCACACAGGCGGCGAGGGGAACGGAGATGCTCCGCACGCAGGCGGAGAGAGCTCATTCGGCGAGCTGGAGATCGCGTCCGCACGCAGGCGGGTCCGAGGCCGGAACTTCATGCACGCAGGCGACTGGCGTTCGGACAAGGAAGCACGTCGACAGGGCATAGGGGAGAAAACGCCGGGAGCCGCGAGCTCGACCAGCGGACACGGCCACCACGCAGGACGAGAAAATCGTCGAAAATGAAGGAGAAGGCGGAAGGAATACCTCGGCGGTCACTCAGGCCGCCGGCTCCTTGAGGTCGACGACGTGGTGGCCGGCCGCGCCTTCCAAGGCGATCTGGCTGTGAGGTTGGCGACGGCGGAAAGGGGACGGAGTTCTTCCTAGCGTTCCACCACCGCACCACCGGAACGGCTGAAGAACTCCGCTAGCGAATCTCCGACGAAGAAAATCCGGCTGATCGGAGAGAGGGGAGATCGGTGGTCGTCGTTTTCTTAGACGCCGCTGCTCTCTCGAATAAAGGAAGTCGCCCGATTTTTCAACCTCGCCCACGCCTCAGCCACCCACTCGTGTCCGCACGCCAATTGAGGACGCCACGTCCCATCCGCCAGCACACGCGAGGAATTCGCGTGCAAGAGACCCCGTTGGTGTTTTGTTTATATCGCACCGTTGGCCCCGTTAGCTTGAGGAATTTGGGTGGGCTGGGCCGAGGTTAGCTAGGCTGGGTTTGGGCCGCGCCCAAAGCTCGGCCCATAGGCCTAACATTGTATATGTAGAATTAGAAAGTAAACTCTAAGATTTTATTATCAACAACTAAGATCTTTACTAATTGAACTAATTAACATCGTGTGAATCACTATAGCTACATAGTGCTTTTTTATTGGTGTTGTCTTCTCGTTATTGCCTAACTAGTCGTTGTATAACATAATGTATGTAGCTCTAGCTCGAGTAGTAAGCACCTAATCCTCTACAATTAGGGCGTGCTCAAAAATCACAACAATATCATCTCTGATAAGATTTTAAAGTAACAAATTAATTTTTAGATTTTATAAATTAAAAAATTTTAATTTAAGCACTTATTCCGTTGGTGCTAATAGCTATCTATCTATAGATACAAAAGAAGAGGCTAGATTACTTGGTGGTGTAGCTATCCACTCCGGCCAACAATTACACAATGCACTTTTTAATACCTATGAGTCCTAGCTTTTAATTTTTTTTTATTATTTTTGGAGAAAAATTTCAAGGTAATGCTAACGTGACTCTAACTTTAAAACTCTATAATTCAATGAATTAATATCTGCAAATTTTACATAATTTGATTTTTTTTGGTGATTTAAATATGTGTCATTAACCATAGTTCAATTTTCCATAAATTATATTAATTTAATTTGAACCATATATATTTCACCTTTTATTTATTTTGAAATTTCTAGGATTCAAAAAATTGTGATTTATATTAAATTATTTTAAATTTACATAATTCAAAATTTAAAGAATTCTTTATTAAGATGCACATGTTTTTAAATTTAATAATTAATAGTTTAAACTTTGAATTAATTATTTTTGAAATTTTAGAAACTAATTTTGTGAGGAATTCAAATTTTATAATTTCAAGCCTATGAATTTAACAATATATAATTACCATTTTTTTATTTCTAAATATCTATTATTGAATTTAATTATAATGAATTTATATATTTCAAACTTTCTTAAATTAACACAAAAATATGATATGTAGAATTTTCATAATTGAAATTATTTTGAATTTCATATTGTTCAAAATTTTGAAGAATATATTGTTAGAATTTTCTAAACTAAATTATTCTCACTTTTCAAAAAATTCTTCTGAATTTTATGTACTTTGAGTATTTTATAAATTATTTCAAAATTTAATTTTTTTTATTTGGAAATTGATTGATTTTGAATTTAGAAAATTCAGCTATTTTGTATATTATATTAATTCAATGTTAAATAACTATTTTAAGAAATATGCAAATCAATAAATTTAAAACTTAAAATACATTTTTGGTAGTATATAAAATACTTTATTTACATTATTGCAGGTTTGTTACAATGTTTTACTCTCATATTTTTTTTATTATTTTTATGAAATAAGTACACTTTTCTAGAAGCTAGATATTTTATGGAACAAAGATATTTCTAGAGTATGAAAATTTTTAGAATATAGGTATTTATAATAGAAAATCTTTAGAATATGTAAACCTTGTATAATGTTCTAGAATCAAGAGAAGTTGAGATATCTTTGGAAGTATCACTCCACTTCCATGATGGACTATAAATAAGTATGTAGTGATTATTTGTACTGAAGCAAAGGCTGCATTTGACAATGCATGGGTCAAGCGGGCAGTGGGTCAAAGTGGCTACGTGGCTTACTCTACGCCACAAATTTTTTTTTGACCCGCCTCACTCCGCCTGCAGTGTGAGAGCGTGGGTCGTGTGGGTTCGGCTTGCCCCATGCCACCTACAACCCCAAACGCGGCTAAAATCTAAGCAAAACATTCATCTTCTAACAACTTTCTTCCAACTACTAAAGTATTTCTCCTTTCAACTAGTCAACCTCTCAACTATTCTACAACATCATTCTTCCATACATTATAAAAATAGTAAAACCTATCTCCTTCCCAAATTTCCTAATAGTTTTAAATTTAATTACTTGCTCTTATCTGGCCTACTTGTATCTGGCCTACTTGTATGATTAATACTAATTCTAAGTTATATAAGTTTATTTTATTTTTTTATTCTCTTTTACTACTAAAAGTTGAAAAAGTTCATAGACATTTCCATCATTACACCGACAAGAATAGATGTCATCATTGTATTTGGAGAATTAGAGTAGAAGATAAGGTGATCAAGATTATTAAGTGTATATTAGAGCAAAATTATATTTTTATATATTTTTTTATGTTATGAGATCAAATATATATCTTTTAGTTAGATATTTATGGTAACGAAAAGGAAGGAAAATAAGAGGATTCATCGTTACACCGACAAGGATAGATACCGTCGTTGTATTTGGAGTAGAAGATAAGATGATCAAGATTATTAAGTGTATATTAGGGCAAAGTTATATTTTTACATATTTTTTTATGTTAGTGAGATCAAATATATATCTTTTAGTTAGATATTTATGATAACTAAAAGGAAGGAAAACAAGAGGAAACAGTGGTTGCTTCTCCCTTGCTTTCTAATTCGCCCGAATTAGGTAGAAAGCTGGCTCCCCTCCACCTCCATCTCCTCTCTTTCCCTCTAGCTCCATCATCACCTTCTCCTCCAGCTCTGTCGCCTTCCCTCCCCTGTAGATCCATTGCCGCCTTTCCCTCCAACTCTATCCTAACCTCCCCTCCCCTCCCCTCCCCTCCAGTCTTTAAACTTTATCCATCCTTCAAATTTTCTTTCCCTCTAACATATAAAATTTTCCCTCCACCTATCTTTCTTTTCCTTCTTAATTTTCATTCCTTCCCACTTTCCTTCCTTCTTTGTAGTAAACAAGGTATTCGGGAAATGAGTAAAACTAAGAAAATGTTGAGATAAGTAACTGATTAACCTTTGATCTTGTATTGAAGAAGTTGTGTGATATTTGATAATAATTCATGTGTATTCGGCTGCTCCCTTTGTAGAGAAAGCTTCTTCGCATAGTGGAGATGGAAGAAAGTTTATTTCCCACAGGTAGATGATCAACCATATGACTATTGAGTGTTGGAAAATTTATTCTAACATTAATTGATTTGGGTGAACATTTATTAATTAATTATAAACGGATCATAATACCTCATTACTAAATCTGATGGATATGAATTATACACCTTGAACTAAACTCATTGATGTGTGGAGTCTAGCGTTTTGTTATTATAAATATAGGTTAGGTCTTCACTTGCTTCCAGAATACCTTTTTGGTCTTTCAAGTGCACGGATTTATCGAAGTAATAAAAAGATTAACGTTCCCAACGAGGACTACGTAGTTAAGTACTGACTTCTTGATTTGTTTGAATCTAGGCAAACTAAACCAGTGGTTATTCTAAACTTCTAAATGAGACACAGACTTGAAAACAACTTTTAAGAGGTTTAAATTCTAAAGGATCGAGATTTCATGGGTTCACCACACTGATAATCATGAATCGTGTGAAAAATAACTAATTCCACAAAATTTATCTATCATGAAAGGAACTTTTCCTATGGTACATATTACCTCCTCTCGGAGCGTAATACAGTATTTAGTTAGATTAACTCCCTACTCTTGTGACAGTTAACCTAACTAAACCCATTAAGTGCTTTGAAAAGTTGGATAAGACCTTCAGACGAATCCAAACTACCCTCGTGATTGGATTCGAAGGTTTAGTTGAAATAGGTCGGACGTTGCGATTCACCTCTCGGTCCTTCTCGCAACGTCTAAGAAGTAAAATTACTTGGCCAAGGTAAATCACGAGATACATGCAATTTCAACCAAATTATGATAAATAATTCATAGAAAAGAGTGTAAACATAGATTGATTCATGAAAGTAATGGGCTACACCCAATAATCCCGAACAAGTATCTACTCGCTCATATCGTTAAGGAAATACATGATGTTTATGATGAATAAGTGAAAACTCCTAAAAATCGTCGAGAAATCACAGAAAGAACAACGAAAAAGCCTTCTCCTCGATCTGGAGATGAGGAAGAGTCGATCAATCATCACTTTCGCGTGAAATCTCGTTGGAATATGCCCTGGAATTGAACTTTCGCCCTTGTCGCCGCCGCCGTCTATGTTCGTCCGAAAAGCCTCCTTTTTACCCTTGAAAAATCTTGTCTTTTATAACTAGACCGGTTTAGGACTTATCTTGGAACGGTTCTGCGGAATTTGGCTCAAATCCGGTTCGAATCGGTGGAGAAACGAGTGAAAAACTCGTTGGGCGGCAGTTTTTACGGCCCGTGATGCGTTTACGGCTGAGGCCGTAAATGTTTCTGTGTATAATGCTTTCGGCCACAAAAAGTTTCACCGACCGTGATGGATTCACGGCCTCACCCGTGAAAGTTTATGTTCATTCCGACACTTAGCCTATTTTCACCTTCTATTCGTCGTCACTTTTATGGCTGAATCCGTAATTACGGCCAAAGCCATAATTGTCTCGTTCTTCACCGTTTCACCACAAATTTGACGTGTAGGCTCGTGATCTCCTCGGGAATCATGCTTTGGCTTCAAAAGTCTCGAAATCCTTCATTTTTATGCCATTTTACCTACATTTTCATAAAAACTAAGAAAAGTGAAGATTCCGTGCAAAGTAGAGTAAAATCACTAAAAATAGCACAAAATCATGCAAATAAGCTCAAAATATGATATAAAACATAGGTAAAAATATGGTGTAAATGTAACCATCAAAATACCCTAGACTTAGAATTTTGCTTGTCCTTAAGCAATACCTTGATATGTATGAAGAATGTAAAGATAAGGAACACTCATCTGCTCTACCATCAATAAATTCCTTAGTCTACAATTTAGGTAAACAACTCTTCAGAACTTAAATCACTTAAGAGATATCACAGTAAAAATAAATCATCGAGAGTTTACAATCCAAGAAAGATAAAATTCATAATTCATGTCATAATATTTATTCAACACATAACAAGCAATCAGATACTTTTTTGGTTTAATAAATCTGCCCTAATCAATAGATAAAGACTTATTTCAAGTCACTTGGTGAAACTATAGATTAGAGACTTTTAATACACTTTGGTCTTTAAACTGTTATGTATCATAACATTGTTCAAAGTATACTGTGTAGCAGTATAATATTACTCATGGTCGCAATCTTAAGTTAGAGGAATTTTTCATTTGGCCTATAGCTTTCTCTTTTTCTCATTTTATTTTTATAGACTTCAACTCATATCTTTGGTACCACTGCCAATTTTTTGTAGTGCCAAGTAGAGGAGTCTCTCCTTTTTTTTTCATATAAAAGCTGGCTAGTGTCAAATCATAATCTCAGATTATGTAATTAGAGGAGTTGGAGCAAATCTCAGGTTAAATATATGTATCACCAAATTTCTATCCATAAAAGCAAAATCTATTTAATCAAGGGAAGATAGACTAAACTTAAAGTATAAATTCACTATGCATGTCTTTTAAACATATAACAATTCGTACATAAACTATATCAATGCTAGAATTGATCTTACTCAACAATTTAAGTCCACATGAATTCTCAAAAGTTTTCTAAGTCATCCAACTTGAAATACCCAAAAATCTTTCTTAGTTCAAAATTGAGGATAAATCAATCAAGTATTTCTTAAAAATCATAGACATTCAAGGTCCATATCTATAAAGCTGTAAAGGTCTAGCAAAATATGAAAATGAGTACCCTAGACTTAAATTGTTGCATATGTGGAAATATTCAATCAATGAAGAATTTCAGAAAATTTTTTGCAAGAGTTCCCTTTGTATTTGTTGGCGAAACCCTGTACAGTTATATCAAAAGTATAAAATACAGCTCAAAAAAACCTAGAAAATATACCATTTCGAAGATATTCAATTTTTACATGGTAATCAACTTTCAGATATCGAATACTGTCTAGTCTTATCAATCAAAACACAGTTTACCATACTCACAAAGATTTGCATCAAGATTTACAATTCTAGAGCAATTCACTACACTATCCTCAATTATCCTGTTCATCAACTTCTGACTTCATGAAAACTCTTCAAAATTTCCTACAATCAAAGCTATTCATAATTAAAACTTTATGTCACAAAATACTCCAAGACAAAATTGAATCAAGATGAACTAAAAGAATAAATAGTGAAAATTGAAAATATGGGTTGCCTCCCAAAAAGCGCTTATTTAAGGTCCTTAGCTTGACCATAGCCATGTTTAAAGATCTTCTGATGGATTGGAGAGAATCAGACACACATCTTCTTCAACTTGTTCCTCTTCAAAATAATGCTTCAATCGTTGCCCGTTCACCTTAAAACTTTCTTGTCCTTCTCTTGATATCTCTACTACCCCATATGGGAATACTTTCAGAACAATGTAAGGCCCCGACCAGCGGCTTCTTAATTTTCCTAGAAACAGCCTAAGGCGCGAATTATATAATAGAACTTTATCCCCTTCAAAAAATTCTTTTCTCGAATCCTCTGATCATGGCACTTCTTAGTGCGTTCTTTATATATGCGAGAACTTTTATAAGCTGAATTCCTGATTACATCTAATTCATTCAGTTGAAATTTTCTTCTTTCTTTAGCACTCTTTAGGTCATAGTTTAGCCTTTTTACTACCTAGTAGGCTCTATGCTCAAGTTCCACAGGTAAATGGCAAGATTTGCCATAAACAATCTAGAACGGAGATATCCCCAAAGGAGTTTTGAAAGCCGTCATATAAGCCCAAAGAGCATCATCAAGCTTCAACGCCCAAACCTTCCTTGCTCCTGACACAGTCTTTTCAAGTATCCTCTTAATCTCTCGATTTGAAACCTCAGCTTGACCACTAGTCTGTGGGTGACATGGCGTAGCCACTTTATGATGTACTCCATATCTCCTTAACAGCGACTCGAGCTTATTTTCGATGAAATGAGAACTTCCGTCACTGATCAGGACTCTGGGAACGCCAAATCTAGGAAAAATTACCTTCTTAAACAATCGGCTACAACTCGCGAATCATTAGTGGCTTTGGCTGTTGCTTCAACCCATTTAGAGACATAATCAACGCAAAGAAGGATATATTTCTTTCCACAGAAGGTAGGAAATGGCCCCATAAAATCAATTCCCCAGACATTGAAGATTTCTACTTCCAAAATCCCATGTTGAGGAAGTTCATCCTTTCTGGTGATATTACTAGCTCGCTGGCATTTATCACCTGATTGGATAAATTTCCTGGCATCACGAAAAATTGTCGGCCAATAGAATCCTGACTGGAGAATTTTGAATGCCGTCTTCGGTGCACTGGCGTGCCCTCCGTAAAGAGAAGAATGACAGTGAGAAAGTACATCATGAATTTCTTCCTCCGGCAAGCATCTTCGAAATAAACTGTCTGCACATCAGCGACATAAATTTGGCTCATCCCAGTAGAAATGCTTAACATCTACTTTGAATTTCTTCTTCCCTTGAAATGTCAGATCGGGAGACATGATATTAGACACAAGAAAATTTATAATATCTGCATACCATGGCGCCGCTTGCCTAATGATGGTGTATAAATATTCTTCCTGAAAAGAATCGTTGATTTCCACGTCGTCCTCATTATTCTCTTCTTTGGTCAGCCTGGACAAATGATCCGCCACTAAGTTTTCTACCCCCTTCTTGTCTTTTATTTCAAAGTCGAATTCCTGTGAGAGCAGTATCCATTGAATTAATCTGGGATTTGCATCTTTTTTATTCACCAAGTACTTGATCGCCGAATGATCTATAAAAATGACAACCTTAAAATTAATAATGTATGCGCGGAATTTATTAAAAGCAAAAACTATGGCAAGAAGCTCCTTTTCAGTGGTTGCATAATTTATTTGCGCCCCGTCTAAAGTCTTGCTGGCAAAATAATTTATTGTCCTTTCGCTGTCCCAACACTGCCCCCACTGCTTGGTCACTTGCATCACACATCAACTTATAAAGGAGCGACCAGTCTGGTGATTGCATAATGGGCGCAGAGACAAGAGCCTTCTTCAACTTTTCAAAAGCTTCAGTGCAATCTCTGTCAAAATGAAAATCGACATCCTTAGCCAATAAATTTGTGAGAGGCATAGAAATTTTAAAAAAATCTTGAATAAATCGACAATAAAACCCGGCATGTCCTAAAAAACTTCGAATTCCTCTGACTGATGTGGGTGGAGGCAATTTCTCAATAACTTCAATCTTGGCTTTATCCACTTCAATGCCTCTCTGTGAAATACGATGCCCAAGAACAATTCCTTTTTGAACCATAAAATGACATTTCTCCCAATTAAGCACCAGGTTTACTTCCTCACACCTCTGTAAAACACGCGATAAATTAGATAGACAGTCATCAAAAGAAGATCCATACATTGAAAAGTCATTCATAAATACATCCATAATATTTTCAATGAGATTAGAAAAAATGGCCATCATGCATCGTTGAAAGGTAGCCGGCGCATTGCACAACCCAAAAGGCATGTGCTTGTATGCGAATGTCCCATATGGGCACATGAAGGTGGTCTTCTCTTTATCTTCCGGGTGAATAGGTATCTGGAAAAACCCTGAAAAACTATCAAGAAAACTAAAGTAAGAATTCGTGGCCAATCGCCCAAGCATCTGGTCTATGAAAGGAAGAGGGAAGTGATCCTTCCGGGTGGCTTTGTTTAATTTTCGGTAGTCGATACACATGCGCCACCCCATTACTGTTCTCATCGGAATCAACTCGTTATTCTCATTTTTCACTGCTGTGACCCCCTTTTTTTGGAACCACATGAATGGGACTGACCCAGTCACTATCAGAAATTGGGTAGATCACTCCTGCATCTAGTAACTTGAGAACTTCCTTTTTCACTACCTCTTTCATGACAGGGTTTAGTCGACGCTTATACTCAATGGAAGGTTTGTAGTTTTCTTCCAGATAAATCCTGTGCATACACAAAGATGGTTTAATTCCATGTATGTCATCCAACGTATATCCAATCACCTTTCTATGGCGTCGAAGCTCATTAAGCAACCTCTTTGTCTGCATTTTATCCAAATTAGCACTCACTATCACTGGATATGTAGAATTTTCCCTCCAAGAACTCGTATCTCAAATTTGGTGGAAGCGCCTTGAGTTCTAATTTATTTGTCTTTACCGGTTCAGGTTTTACCAGAATAAGCCTTTCAATTCTGGCTTTCTACGGCTCAACTGCCTGGCTTGAATCTAATATCTTTGCATAAGCCTGAGCCTTTCCCCCCATATTCTCTTCATCTTTCACTCTGATCGGGCAAACTTCCAGCGGATCCACTTCTTTCCTTACATCTTCAGCTCTTGTTTCCAATTCCGAGACATCGATATTAAGGCAGGAATCTGCAAAGGAGGGTTTTTTTAAGGGAGGATAAAAGATCGAAATCAATGTTATTTTCACCAATATTCAAAGTTAATCTCCCTCTTTTCACATCCATAATAGCACTTGCAGTGGCCAAAAACGGCCTCCCAGAATAATCGGCAGTCTTAGATCTTCCTCCATTTCTAATACCACAAAGTCCGTAGGTACAAAAAATTGGCCGACTTTAATAAGAACATCTTCCAATATTCCAACAAATCTCCGAACAGATCGGTCTACCAATTGTAATGTGATAGTGGTAGGCTTTATATCACCTATGTCAAGTTTCCTACAGATTGATAGGGGCATCAAACTGACACTGGCGCCCAAATCGAACAGAGCTCCCTCAAAGGACATATTGCCAATCTGGCAGGGAATGGAGAAGCTACCTGGATCTTTCAACTTTTGAGGGATCTTGTTTTGTATTATCGCACTGCATTCCTCTGTAAGTGCCACAGTTCCATATTCTTCAATCTTTCTCTTATTAGAGAGTATATCCTTTAAAAACTTTGCATAGGTGAGCATCTGTGACAGAGCATCTATGAAAGGAATGTTTATGTATAACTTCTTTAGTACCTCCAGGAATTTGCCAAACTGTTTATCTAACTTTGCTTTGGCCAGTCTCTGAGGAAAGGGAACGGGCGGAATGTACGCAGGTGGGCCCACATATTTCTCCTTCTCTTCCTCAATAGGCTTTTCCTTAACAGGCTGTGGCTCTTCAGACTGCTCCTTATCAGCTCCAGGCACGATCTCCTCTTGAGGCATCTGAGGCTCATCCAACAGCTTACCACTCCTTGTAGTTATTGCACTGCAGTTCTCTCTGGCGTTCATCTCAGGCTGTCCCGGTAGTCTCCCTGTAGGCCTGCTAGCAGTACTAGCTTGCTGTGCAATCTGATTTTCCAATATCTTGTTGTGGGTGGCCAGAGCTTCCACTCAAGATGTCAGCTACTTGATCTGGTCAGCAAGGTCTTCGGTACTCTTCTGCTTTTTCATAACAACTTCTAGCATAGACTCAAAGTTCAACTTCGGAGGTTGCCCATATTGCCTTGGTTGGAAGCCAGGTGGTGCCTTGCTATTCTACTGAGAATATTGAGGAGGAACTTGCCCTTGATTATTCTTGTAGGACAGGTTGGGGTGGTTCCTCCATCCTGAATTGTAAGTCGCAGAATATGGGTCATTCACAGGTCTCTAATTAAAATTCCCCACAGCATTGGCTTGCTCCTGATTTGATTCTTTCTGTGATGAAGCTATGATTTGACATTCAGATGAATTGTGCCCTATTACACCGCACACTTTATAGAAAACTGCATTAACGGCAACTGAGGGAAAGGAAAAAAAATCTAACTTCTGAACCAAAGAGTCTACCTTAGCCGCCAGTGATGTCGAGGAATCATTGTGGTACTTACCAAACCCTGTAGGAGTAATGTTTCGCTCACTTGACCAGTGGTTATGGTTCATGGCCATATCCTCAAGTAGAGCAGTTGCGTCTTCCACAATTGCTCATGATCGTTTCTCCAGCCGCAGCATCCACTATCAATCTGGTATTGTTCCAATCCATTGTAAAAAGATGTGGATTAAAACCCATTCCTGAAGTCCATGGTGTGGGCACATGCGTTGGAGCTCCTTAAAGCGTTCCCAGGCATCATAGAGTGACTCTCCCTCTTGCTGTGCAAAAGATGTAATCCTGTTGCGCAATTGAACAGTCTTGCTTGGTGGGAAATATTTGTTCATAAATGCTTTTGATAGCTCTTCCCAAGTGGTGATAGAGCCTGCTGGCATCGAATATAACCAAGCTCTCGCACGGTCCCTGAGAGAAAATGAAAATAATCTTAGTCTTATCGCATCAGATGAAACTCCATTAACTTTGACAGTATAACAATATTATAGAAAAATAGCTAAATGAAGATTAGGGTCTTGATTTGGAGATCCCCCAAATTGATTTTGCTGGACCATCGTCATTAGCGCTGGCTTTAACTCGAAGTTGTTCGCCTCTACATTAGGTCGAACAATGCTTGAATTAAACCCTTGTATGTTTGGTACTGCGAAGTCCCTCAAAGATTGATTATTCGTTGCCATCACTCCTTCAGAGGTCTTCTTGTTTTCAAACTACAATCTCCTTCGAAGGTGAAACGTATGGTCAATTTCTGGATCTTCTGGTAACAAAGCACCTGCACGAGAAATTCTGGGCATACAACGTGTAAGTTAACTATAAAAAGAAAAGGGAACAGTAAAAACTAGTAGTAAAAGAAAAGAAAAGAAAATGCCTAATCTCCAAACTTATCTATTAGTCAATATTAACTATCCATAGTCCCCGGCAACGGCGCCAATAACTTGATAGCGATCCGCAAGTGCACGGATTTATCGAAGTAATAAAAAAATTATCGTTCCCAACGAGGACTACGTAGTTAAGTACTGACTTCTTGATTTGTTTGAATCTAGGCAAACTAAACTAGTGGTTGTTCTAAACTTCTAAATGAGACACAGACTTGAAAACAGCTTTTAAGAGGTTCAAATTCTAAAGGATCGGGATTTCATGGGTTCACCACACTAACAATCATGAATCGTGTGAAAAATAACTAGTTCTACAGAATTTATCTATCATGAAAGGAACTTTTCCTACGATACATATTACCTCCTCTCGGAGCATAATACGGTATTTAGTTAGATTAACTCCCTACTCTCGTGACAGTTAACCTAACTAAACCCATTAAGTGCTATGAAAAGTTGGATAAGACCTTCAGACGAATCCAAACTACTCTCATGATTGGATTCGAAGGTTTAGTTGAAATAGATCGGACGTTGCGATTCACCTCTCGGTCCTTCTCGCAACATCTAAGACGCAAAATTACATGACCAAGGTAAATCACGAGATACATGCAATTTCAACCAAATCATGATAATAAATTCATAGAAAAGAGTGTAAACATAGATTGATTCATGAAAGTAATAGGCTACACCCAATAATCCTGAACAAGTATCTACTCGCTCATATCATTAAGGAAATACATGATGTTTATGATGAACAAGTGAAAACTCCTAAAAATCGTCGAGAAATCACAGAAAGAACAACGAAACTGCCTTCTCCTCGATCTGGAGATGAGGAAGAGTTGATCAATCATCACTTTCGCATTATAGTTAGACTGGTTTAGGACTCATCCAGGAACGGTTATGCGGAGTTTGGCTCAAATCCGGTTCGAATCGGTGGAGAAACGAGTGAAAAACTCATCAGGCACCAATTTTTACGGCCCGTGATGCGTTTACGGCTGAGGCCGTAAATGTTTTTGTGTATAATGCTTTCGGCCACAGAAAGTTTCATGGACCGTGATGGATTAACGGCCTCACCCGTGAAAGTTTCTGTTCATTCTGACACTTAGCCTATTTTCACCTTCCGTTCGTCGTCACTTTTATGGCTGAATCCGTAATTACGGCCAAGGCTGTAATTGTCTCATTCTTCACCGTTTTCACCCCAAATTTGACATGTAGGCTCGTGATCTCCTCGGGAATCATGCTTTGGCTTCAAAACTGTCGAAATCTTTCATTTTTATGTCATTTTACTTACATTTTCATAAAAATCAAGAAAAGTGAAGATTCCGTGCAAAGTAGAGTAAAAGCACTAAAAATAGCACAAAATCATGTAAATAAGCTCAAAATATGATATAAAAAATAGGCAAAAATATGATGTAAATGCAACGCATCAGAAAGCCATCTTAAGTATAAGGGAAAAAAAATCTTGTTTTTTCAATGAAGAATTGTCTTAACCTATATTAGCATTTTGTTACTACAAATATGGGTTAGATTCTTACTTTAATCTCTAATAGGTTAGATCGTTCTTAAGTACCTTAATGCATATCTTGGTTGTATAAGAAAAAAAAAAGTAAGTTTAAATCCAATTGTGCAAATCGTAGTAGTGAATTATTAGATATTATTCACATTAATATTTTTGGGCTCTTCTTTACAACTTTATGTTGTTGTGAATCTTTCATCATTTCTTTTGCTAACTTTTCTTGTTATGGTTATATATACCTCCTAAAGGAGATCTACTATACCAAATGAGTATATTGTGTTTCTTTAAAAATATGACTTTGATATCAAATCCGCTATGATCATACATACCATATTGAAGTAGTCTATTGTCTTTTAGTGCATATGTGGGGAAAATTTATAAAAAATACACAATTTATAGTTCATAATGTTGTGTAGGAATGGTTATTCACCCTAATGGTAGTATACTTTTGGCTATATAGGGAAAATAATTATTGCGAACTCTACCATGCAAGCTAAGTTTATACCATGATATTAAGCTTCCACTCAAGCTATATGGCTTAAATTATCACAAGAATTGTTTATAGTTGATTCTATTTCTAAGCTTTTTAAAGTTTTACGTGATAATAGCTTAATAGTATTTTCACCCAGAACAATAAAAGACCAAGTGCAGTAAATTATCTCGAGGTTAAATACCTTACAATCATGGATCTAATTAAGAAAGGAGATATAATGATTAAACATATTGATGTTGACATTATGATTTCATATTTGATAATCAAAGGCTTAGCACCCACTATTCTTATGATACGTGTTTCGAGCATGGATGTTTTATAGGCACTGTTTACCATAACTGGTTAGTTGCTTTTGCTAGTCGAAACAGCTGATTTTGAAAAGCTGGAGTGTTTGGCAAGCTGTTTCTAGGTTTGGAACCTAGAAGCAGCATGAGTTTGGAAAAGCTGGGAGGGAGCTACTTTTGCTACTTTCTAACTATTTTTTTTTCTTGCATCTCATATCCGCACATGTATTTGTATATTTTTACGATAACAAAATTATTATTTTAATAAAAAATATTAAATTTAAAATTATTTTTAAATAATTTTTTAAAAAAATTTGATCAGCATAATAGTTTAGCCAAACACCTTTTAACTTTTTTAACTAGCTACTTTTCAACCAGCAAAAGCTAAAAGTTTCAGTTACGCCAAATGCAGCCATAGTCTTTTATATACTTGATTAGTGTGAGTATTTAATTGATACATGCAACATAATATTTAATTTATGTTCATACTTCTTATATATATCATTCTTTTATTTATTGTGGACAAGATGTTTAAAATTAATACAAATACAAAGTATTAAGAATAAAGTAATCTTAAGCACGGTGGCTTGCTAATAATATATATTTACTTACAATATCATATAAATAAAAAATATTGAAGGCATAAAGATATATTAGTATTTAAGGATTTCTCATTTAGTTTATAGAGATCACATATGACATATTAGTGTTTAAGGATTTCTCATTTGGCTTAGAGAAATTGTGAGGTATATTTCTCATTTAGTTTGAGAAATTATAAAGAGGACTCATAATAAAAGGATTTTAAGTTTACAACATACTACACATAAATATAATTACTAATATTTATGACCATGGAAGGATGTGTATTGTATAATTATATAATTTTTTACTATGATTCGATATTAGTAGTTGCATTAGACTAGATTGAATGAGGTGTTACCAATATTAACAAATGCATCTTTTTTAAAAGAGTTTTTAAAATATAATATTAATAAATATTATATTATAATTTTTTTAAATGATAAAATAAATTAATATTGACCAAGTGGGAAAATATTAGAAAATTTTATCTCACATTAATTTATTTGAATTTAGTGACTATTTATTAATTTTATTATCTCTACTTATTATTCTAAATTTATACAAGAGATCATCTATTTGTTTTTATCTCTATTTTTGCAATGTAAATGATTAGCCATATGACTATTGAGAAGCTAAAGCACTAAATTTTCTGTGGTAATTGTGAGCTCAAGAGACCTATAAAATGTAGATTGCTCATGCTCGTAGTGGAAATCCTACATTTGCCGTAGTGATTATTTTGAGCATTTGGTGGTTATTTATTAAATATTAATTTGATGAATTATTATGTTTTTGGTTTTGAAGGAAAGATCTTGCCATCACTAACTATTTTCCCTACAAATAAGGAGTAGATAAGCAAGAATCGCAATGCTAGTGAGACAAAAATCACATTCCCTATAATGCATGATCGTAGCCATAGAATAAAGCAAACTTTGTTGGTGTGTATGTGAGTCATGGATTTCATCATGACTACTCGAAGCATTCATTTATTTTGTGTTTCATTAATGTTTGATAGAAGAACACTAACTATGATGTCTTCTCCTTGTGTTTTTCCTTGTTCCCTCGTCTTGCCCTAAATGTAGCTCAAGCTAGAGTGTGAGAGAAAGAGGGTTATTTGTTGACTATTAATTAATGCTTAATTTGTGTTCTTCCCCATTGGTGGCAAATTAAATGATCAATTCAGCATACGTGTACGTGTAGAGTAGAATGTTAGCAGCTACTCCTACGCACTTAGAGTGCTCAAGAACTAAGAGCTACAAGAATTCATATCACCTCGGCACAATTTAAAGTTAATCATAGTTGTCATTTTTAGATTTTTTATAAATGAAAGAAAATTTTACGCTAGTTCCCTAGTGCTAATGGCTATATAAAGTAGGCTATGTAGGGAAGTAAAGAGAGAAAAAAAAAATAGAAAGGGAAGAAAATGAAAAGGATATAAAATAAAATTATGTGAAATTCATGTGATGCCTCACTCAGTTAGTGGGGACGGAGATGCACACAGCAGGGAGTGGAGATAGGGCAATGCTTTGGTGCTGGGGCTTTCAGGCGGCGACAACATGGCGCACTAGGTGCTTTGGCGAGTGGGCAAGTTGATGAGCGGGTGGTTGCTTCGGCGAGCCAGTGGGTGGCCAAGCGAGTGGGGGGGGGGGGGTGCATCTTCTCTATATGCAGTCGCTACACACACACTATGGCAGCGGCCACTATAGAGAGCAGTGGATGGAAGTTCTTCCTCATCTCTAGTCACTTCATGCGTTTATTGTGGGGCCAGCAGCAGTAGGGAGCACCGGAGAAGTCAAAGCGCGGAGGGGTCGACAAAAAGACGCGGAGGTTGGTGTGTACTTGGAGAGCCACTTTTCTAACCCATAGCACTCTACTTCTAGGTTCCTAGTAATCCCCCTCTCCATAAATCGAGCTCTAGCAATCTCGCTAGAGCATCCAACCTCCTCTTCCTCGAAAACTAATTTAGAAGGAATCATAGGGTTCATTATTTTTATTCTTACAAAATACAAGGTATTTATGTAGATTTTGTTGTGTATAATAAGACTTTGCGAATCATCTAATCATTTGTATTTATGGTTACATCAAACTATAAATTTAAAGGTTTCAATTAGATATCAGAATATTGTGACTAGGATGAGAGTTTTAGTAAACTTAATTTATTATTTTAATATTTTATGGTGATTTTTTTAATGGTGCCCCTCAATTTTTTTCTTTTTTTTAATTAAAACATCGTATCTTTTCCAAAAGTGTTTTACTAAGATTTAAAATAATTAAAGAGATATAACTCATGAATTTTATTTACTATAATAAATATACAAACAAAATAAATGTGCCCTATTAAATTACATATTTTTAAAGGTCTCACATCTGATTAATCGAAATTATGTTAAGATCACATCATACAATTAAGGACCTGAGCTTTGATCTAAATATCTTTTAAATGTATTGTTCAGCATATTGATCACATCATACAATTAAGAACTTGACCACGGGTGAATGCCCTTGTGGAGGACTACCTCCGTCATTTTGTGACTGTGATAAGTATCCGCAAATGCACGGATTTATTGAAGTAATAAAAGTTATCGATCCCACGAGGACTACGAAGCTAAGTACTGACTTCTCGACTTGTTTGAATTTAGGCGGACAAAATCAATGGTTCTTCTAAACTTTTATGGACATGCAAACTCGAAAACACCTTTTTAAAGGGTTCAGTTTCTAACGAGTCGGGAATTCATGGGTTCGCCACATTGAAAATTATGAGTTGTTAAAAGAATAACTAATTCACAGAAATTATCTAACATGAAAAGAACTCTTCCTAAGGTGCATACTACCTCCTCCCGAAGCGTAGTACGGTATTCAACTAGATTAACTAACTACTCTCGTGATAGTTAACCCAATTGAACTCCTTAAGCTCTATGAAGCATTTGTTTAACCCTTCAGACAAATCCAAACTACTCCCGTGATTGGATTCATAGGTCTAGTTGAAATAGATCGGACGTTGCGATTCACCTCCCGGTCCTTCTCGCAACGTCTAAGACGTAAAAATACTTGGCCAGGGTAAATTACGAGATAAGTAAAATTTCAACTAAATCATGCAAATAAATTCTAATGAAAATAGTAAAAGCATGGATTAACTCATAAAAGTCAAAGGGCTACGCCCAATCATCCCGACAAAGGTTTCTACTCGCTCATGTTAGTATGGAAATACATGGTGTTGTGATAAACTAGTAAACACATAAAAGATTGCAAGAAATCACTAAAAAGACTATAGAACCGCCTTCTCCTTGATCCGAAGATGAGGATTGGCTGATCTATCGTCGCCTTCAGGGGAAATCTCACCGGAAAAATGTTTGAAACCAGGTTTTCGCCCTTGTCGCCGCCGCTGTTCGTCTTCATCCATCGAAGCTCCCCTTAAACCGATCAAAATCCCATCTTTTATAGCTAGACCGGTTTAGAACCCATCAAGGAACGGTTCTGCAAAGTTTGGCTCAAATCCGGTTCAAAACGAGTGAGAATCAAGTGAAAAACTCGTCAGGCGGAAACTTTTATGGCCCGTGATGTGTTTACGGCTTCGGCCGTAATTCTTTCGGCGTATAATGCTTTTGGTCACAGAAACTTTTACGGCCCGTGATGGAATTACAGCTTCACCCGTGAAAGTTTCGGTGGACTTTTATACTTAGCCAATTTTCACCTCCCGCTCGTCGTCGTGTTTACGGCCGAATCCACAATTACGGCAAAGGCCGTAAATGTCTCGTTCTTTACTGTTTTTGCTCCAAATTTGACGTGTGGGCTCGTGATCTCCTCGGGAATCGTGCTTTGACCTTAAAACTCTCGAAATCCTTCATTTTTATGCTTTTTTACCTACATTTTCAATAAAACCAAAAAAAGTGAAGACTCTGTGCAAAGTAAGATAAAAACACTAGAAGTAACATAAAATCGTGCAAATAAGTCCAAAATATGATGTAAAACATAGGCAAAAACACTATATAAATGCAACGCATCAAAATACCCTAGACTTAGAATTTTGCTTGTCCTCAAGTAGTTCTAGAATATGTATGATGAATGTAAAGATAAGGAACACTCATTTGTTTTTGCTGCTAATAATATCCTTAGTCCACAAATTAAGTAATCAATCTTTCAAAATCAAGTAATTGAAGAAAAATTATAATAGAAATAATTTCCCAAGATGTTACAATCCAAGAAAGATAAAATTCACAATTCATGTCATAATGTTCATTCTTCACACGCTAAATATTACATACTTTCAACTTAATAAATCTATTTTACTCAACAGATAAAAATTTATTTCAAGAATCTTGGTGATGTTAAAAATAAGAGATTTTTAAAGCAATTTGGTCTTTAAACGGTTATATGCCATTTCCTGTTAGCATCATAACATTGTTTAAAGTATACTATAAAGCAGTATAATTTAACTCATAGTCTCAATCATAAAGTCAGCGGAGTTGTCCACTTGACCTACAGCTTTCTCTTTTTCTCCATTTTTATTCTCTTCTCTTTTCTCTTTTTTTTTATTTTTTTATTTTTAGAGAAAGCCGGTCAGTGGCATGGTATTTAAATCGTTGTTGATCTTTCTACATGAGAGATAAATATTTATTTTTAAAATTTTCCCTCTGTTACTTGATTGCAACAGACTTAAAGTATACCAATTCATGGTATAATATAACTCATGACTTTAGATTCCTCAACCAGAGGAGTTGGAGCAAATCTCAAATTAAAGATATATCACCAAATTCTATTCATAAAAATTTTCATTAAGCAAAAATAGATAAATTAAATTTCAAGTATAAAGATACTATGCATGTGTCATATGAACATATAACAATTCACAAATGCATTTTATCAATACCAGAATTGAATTTACTCAACAAATTAAGTCTACATGAAATTTCAAAAATTTCCTAAGTCATCAAATCAATCACTCAAAATGTTTCCTAAGTTTAAAATTAAGGATAAAACAAATTTGATTATCCTTAATAATCATAAACATTCAGAATACATATTTATAAAGCTTTAAAGACCGAGTAAAATATGGAAATAAGCACCCTAGACTTAATTTGTTGCATGTGTGGAAATATCAAATCAATGAAGAATTTCAGAAAAATTTTTGCAAGAGTTCCCTTTGTATTTGTTGGCGAAACCCTGTACAGTTATATCAAAAGATGAAAATTACAGCCCGAGAAAGAAAAATATATATATATCCAGAAAATTTATGACCACGAAGATACTCAATTTTTACATGGCAATCAACTTCCAGATATCAAATACCGTCTAGTTTTACAAACCACAACACAATTTACCACCTTCAGTTACTATTTCAAACCAAATATCAAAGATGCATCAGAATCATTCCAATCATGCGGAAAATCATCAACCAGACACCCAAAACTATCATATGGCACCACATAGACATGATAAATATCAAACAAGTACAAAACCATCATAACTAAGTCATGTTCAGCACCCTAGGACTCAATACCATCTAGTGTATACAATATCGAGCTAAGTATCGAGCAACATCTACAAATAACCAAAATGAATTGCGTAATATCCGATACAACGCACACACACAAATAAAAATTGAAAAGATGGTGTGAGGTTGCATCGGCATCAAATCTACTAAGCCTGCGCATAAATTAGACAACTGTGAGACTACTCATGCGATACCAAAAATATGCATAAAGAATTGAAACTTGATACTCACAAAGTCTATCAATCCGTCTCCGTATGCTCAGAGTCCTCCTCCTCATCCCTGGTATGTCTCATCGATGATGATGATGGGAGACGACGCCGTAACAACTCCTCTATCGGGCGTAGTGAGTCGAGAGCTCTCAACTGTCCCTGCTCCAGGTGCGAATGTCGTCACACATCCTCCTCTACTCAGCTCGCATCTGCTCCACCGATGGATCTGATAGTGTTGACGTGGACAGTCTGGCAGATGTAGAAGGCTGATCAGCGGCTGATGGCACGATAGGAGGTACATGCTCTGAAGGTCTAGGCTGTGATGGCGGTGAAGCTGCCTCTCTAGGACCTCCCCCAAGCGTAGGATCCATGATCCAATTCTGCTGAACACGAATCGTAGTACGGTTAATGTTCGGCAGCCTCATGGTAATATCTGTGTGCCTGAACATAAGATGGTATGAGCTCCCTAGCCTCGTAATCATCCTAATGGCAACACATGCATCTATATCCAGTCTGGGATTACCCTTTGCCTCGTTCAACCCCGAAGGATCGACACCGAGGGCAAGGGCAATCGAAGTAACTTATCCTCCCATCACAAGGACTCCTCTCCGAGCTCTGGCGGCTTTCTAGATCTGCTTCATCAGGTAGAATGAAGTGCTGACTCTGAATCCTCTAAGCATGGCCCATAGAAAGAATAACTCTGTAGATCTGACCATACCATCGCTCTCTGCCCGCCCAAAAATGGTATGTGGAAGCACCCTGTGTATATATCTGAAAACTGGGCTAGTCAGACGCGATGCTCTGGCGGTCCTAGGGTCAAATCCCTGCTCGCCAGTAATCTCTCTCCAAAAGGTCCCCTCTGAAAACTCACGAGGACGGTGTCTGGTCACATCCGAGGGGAATCCAAATATGTGACCCAACTGGTCCAATGTAAGCATATGCTCCCGGTTCCCCAACCGGAATGACATCCTCCCAGGATCTTCGTCATCGTGGTTCCTTAATGAAATCTGGACGATGCTAAAAAACTCCAAAGTGAGCTGGGTGTATGTAGGGTGCCTCTGTTGGTAAAAATCCTTCCACCCTATGTTCACGAACATCCACTGGATGTCGTTGAACAATCCTATGGACTGCAGTGTCTGGTCGTCCCAATATCGTGTGCTGATCACCCCTCTAGTGGATAGAGCACGATATCTCCTCTCGATCTCCCTACTCCTATGATGAATCTGATGCGGGTAGGGAGTAAGCACTGGAGGTGGTGATCACACCCGTCTCCTCTCCGGGATAATGGCCTCTGGTACAGGAGGTGATGGCTCAGGTGATGAGAGCCCTGGTGAAGGTAGATGAATCTTGGGTGAGGGTACTGGTGCTACTGGAATGGGTGCTGGCTCTGCTGGCTCAGTCATATGTGGGATCTCAGAAACTGATGGTGGAACTATCTCAGGAGTAGCAGAAGACTCTTGTGCAACTGACGGCGAAGAAGAATGAAGCTTAGGGTATCTCCACTGATATCTCTGGCAAGTCTACGAATATCTCAAGTGATCCCTCCTCTGGATCTGACAATACTAGTGTACTAGCCTCAGGGATAGGCAGATCTCCCTGGGCTGAGGAGGGTGATACTATTTCGGGTGTGTGCGCTATATCATATGGAGTGTCTACCTCCATACCCTGAGCATCAGTAGGTGCCACAAACTCTGGTAAATCTGTGGAAGACGTTGATATGGCAGGACCCTCCACATCCATCGGTACAGCATCTATCTGTGCCTCCTCCACTCTCTCAATCTCTGGTATAGTGGGAACATAAGCTAGGGGTGCTACTAGAGTCTCTGTAGTCTCCACGACAGGTGATAGAGGGCGAGTGGTCCTCCTCCCCCAAATACTAGTGCCTTGACCGGTACGCTTCCTGGCGTACCGTCTGGCGATCCTCTAATCGCGGCTCTCTGGCCTGTCGGCGGGCCTCTCTGAAGTAATCTACAACTCTGGAGAACTAATAGGTTGTGGCTCTGCCATATGTGATGTGCTGGGTACTGAGGATGCACTCGGAGCCTCTAATGCCTGTGCATGGGTCTCAGGCTCTGAGTCAGGATAAACTATCCTCTCAAAAGTGTTTGGTAACACTCCGGACACCATCCTATACATGTAACATGGTTCCGACCCAGGATATCTGCTCTTCATCACTGCCCCATAGGGCTTAGACCTCACAGATCTCTTCGGTGCCATAGTATCAAGCAGATCAATCTAAAATATGTAAACCTAACTCAAAAATCGTGGTACTACAGTAATCGTGGTATTTGGCCGTGAAGGTCGTGAGTGAAATCATCCCAGAATTCGAACAAAATAACTCCAAATCGGTGCAAAAGGTATGTGATCCAAGTTCTACTGATGAATCACAAGTCAGAGTAAAGAAAACTCACGAATCTGTACGCAAATCTGGCTTGAATCGGCTGGAAGACGGGTTTTGGCGACTCGGCGGACCAGCGTCTATTCTTCACGAAATCCGATGGAAATCCGGCGAAAGGTCATCGGAAAGCACTCTCTGGAAGTGGAGGAACACTGGTGGAAAGTTTTCGTCGCAGCTCGTAGGAAGAATCGTCGAAAATCGGCGAATTACAAGCATAAACGTAAACCCTAATCCGCCCGTGAGGTTTAAACCGTAAGAACTTACGGCCCGTAAACTCGCCTTAGCGTACAGTGTCCCATCTTTGCGTTCACGGCTACGCGATAATTACGACTCGACCCGTAAATGTTGCGTTTTACCTTAGCTTTTCATTAGAAAAATCCTCAAAAATCTCCAAAAAATTCCTGCACATAAAACATCGAATTCAGAAGAATTTCCGCATGTAATAGTTCATCAAATGATATGGAGAAAGCTTAAAACAAAAATAAAAATTGAGAAAACGCTCCTAGGGTTTATAAAGAAAAATTCAAAACTAAAATAGAAAGGTATGCTGAAATTAATGAAAATTCAGAGCTGCTGGGTTGCCTCCCAGGAAGCGCTTATTTATGGTCTTTAGCTTGACCAAGACAGTGTTCATGACTCTTCTGGTGGGTACAAGGCGCAGTGGATAATTGGCAGCTGTTGCTCCTGACACCTTTCCGGTTCATTGTACATATTTAACTTTATAGTTCTAGGTAATGTCCATGTCTCAACTTTCTTTGATTTCCCCTTTTTATGCTTTTCCCAATTTTCTGAGAGACGTCTATCGATTTCAAAATCACTTCCTTTATCAAAGTTGTTCTCCTTCACCCCTGGAGATTTATCGGAATTTGCAAAATTAATTCGTTTAGCTTCGGATGAAAAATCAAGGATCAACTTGCTATCATTCAAATTCAAAGTAAGTTTTTCATGCAACATGTCAATAACAGCTCCTGTGCTTGCTAAAAACGGTCTTCCTAGAATGACAGGGAACTAAACATTTTCCTTCATATCAACAACCATAAAGTCAGTAACGATAGAAAATTCATCAATTTTAAATGTTACATTCTCCAATATACCAGTTGGTTGCTAATCAAATCCATTAGCAAATTGAACATATGTGTTAGTGGGTTTAAGTCTTTCACTATCTATTTTCTCAATCAAGTGTGATGATATCAAGCTAATGCTAGCTCCTATGTCGCACAAAGCATTTTCAACAGATAACTTACCAATCTTGCATGGAATCGAAATACTCTCAGGGTCTCTTACCTTAGTTATTTCAATGTTCTGACTTACTTGGTCATTCTTTAATTCGGTTTTACTAGTCTCATGTCCCTTTTGTTCTGTTCTAAACAACCTCTGGGGAAAAGGAATTGGAGGGACATATGCAGGTGGGCCTACATATTTCTCTTCATCCCTTACTTCCTTGCAATATTCTACTTCTAGAACAATGCTTATAGACTGATCTACAGACTCCTCAACAGGTTCCTCAAGTATCTCCTTATTTTCAGCATTCATTACAGTGACTGCATTGACGTGCTCCCTGGGATTCATCTCGGGCTGTCCTGGTAATCTCCCTGGAGGTCTAATAGCAATGCTTGCTTGCTGTGCAATCTGATTTTCCAACATCTTGTTGTGAGTAGTCAAAGCTTGTACACAAGTTGTCAGCTGCTTGATCTGATCAGCGAGATCGTCAGTCCTTTGCTGTTGTTTCATAACAACTTCCAGCATGGAATCAAAGCTCGACTTTTGGGGCTGCCCATACTGTCTTGGCTGGAAACCTGGTGGTGGCTTATTATTCTGCTGTGAATATTGAGGAGGAACTTGCCCTTGATTTTGCTTGTAAGACAAGTTGGGGTGGTTCCTCCATCCTGGGTTGTAAGTAGCAGAGTAAGGGTCATTTGCAGGTCTCTGATTATAATTCCCCACAGCGTTCACTTGCTCTTGATCTGATTCCTCCTGTGAAGAAGTTATGATCCGGCATTCAGATGCATTGTGCCCTGTTACACCACATACCTCACAAGAAACCATGTTAACTGAACTAGGTGAAAGAAATAAGGAATAAATCTTCTGAACTAGAGAATCTCCTTAGCTGTGATGCGTTGCATTTATATAGTGTTTTTGCCTATGTTTTAGATCATATATTGGACGTATTTGCATGATTTTGTGCTATTTTTAGTGTTTTTATCTTACTTTGCACAGAATCTTCACTTTTCTTGGCCGTAATTGTGGATTCGGTCATAAACGCGACGTCGAGCAGAGGACGAAAATCGGCTAAGTTAAGAAGTTCACCGAAACTTTCACGGGCAAGGCCGTAATTCCATCACGGGCTGTAAAAGTTTCTGTGACCAAAAGCATTATACACCGAAAGAATTACGGCCGAAGCCGTAAACACATCACGGGCCGTAAAAGTTTCCGCCCGACGAGTTTTTCGCTTGATTCTCACTCGTTTTGAACCGGATTTGGACCAAACTTCGCAGAACCATTCCTTGATGGGTTCTAAACCGGTCTAAATATAAAAGATGGGATTTTGATCCGATCAAAGGGGGGCTTCTACGGACGAAAGCGGACAGCGGCGGCAACAAGGGCGAAAACGTGTTTTCAACCATTTTTCCGGCAAGATTTTCCCTGAAGACAACGATAGATCAGTCAATCCTCATCTTCGGATCAAGGAGAAGTCGGCTCTGTGGTTCTTTTAGTGATTTCTTGCAATCTTTCATGCGTTTTCTTGTTCATCAAAACATCATGTATTTCAATTCTAACATGAGCGAGTAGAAACCTTTGTCGTGATGATTGGGCGTAGCCCAATGACTTTTATGAGTTAATACATGTTTTGCTATTTTCATTAGAATTTATCTGCATGATTTGGTTGAAATTTTGCTTATCTCGTAATTTACCCTGGCCACGTATTTTACGTCTTAGACATTGCGAGAAGGACCGGGAGGTGAATCGCAACATCTGATCTATTTCAACTAGACCTACGAATCCAATCACGGGAGTAGTTTGGATTCGTTTGAAGGATTAACCAATGCTTCATAGAGCTTAAAGGGTTTAATTAGGTTAACTATCACGGGAGTAGTTAGTTAATCTAGTTAAATACCGTACTACACTTCGGGAGGAGGTAGTATGCACTTTAGGAAGAGTTCCTTTCATGCTAGATAATTTCTGTGAATTAGTTATTTATTTAAAGGCTCATAATTGTCAAAGTGGCGAACCCATAAATTCCCGACTCGTTGAAATCTGAAACCCTTAAAAGCTGTTCCGAGTTTACATGTCCGCATAAGTTAGGAAAACAAACCATTGATTTTGTTAGCCTAAATTCAAACAAGTCGAAAAGTCAGTACTTAGCTTCGTAGTCCCTGTGGGATCGATAACTTTTATTACTTCGATAAATCCGTGCACTTGCGGATTGCTATCAAGCTGCCAGTGATGCCAAGGAATCAACGTGAAACTTACCAAATCCCGTGGAAGTAGTGCTCCGCTCACTTGACCAATGGTTATGGTTCATGGCCATATCCTCTAGAAGAGCAGTTGCTTCTTCCATGTTCTTGCTCATGATCGTTCCTCCAGCCGCAGCGTGATGCCTTGCATTTTAGTAGTAATTTTTATGGATATTTCATGCTAATTCTAGGCTTATTTTAATACTTTCATGCCCTTTTTATGCTAAATTACTTGATATCTTCGGAATCTTCACTTTTTGGCACTTTTATGGAATTTCAGGTTAAAACGCCCTTTTTCGACATATTTTGAAGATTCTAAGGCCATGGGAAGATTTCTTGTATGAAGACATGGTCACACGTCAAATTTGGGCTTAAACGGAGTTAGCCTGAAAAATACGGCCAGGTGAACCCTATGGGGTTCACCAGATCTTTCGCCAGGCTGTAGGAACTTCACAATAGCCGAGACAGTATGGGCAGCCCCAAAAGCCGAATTATGATTCCGTGCTGGAAGCTGTTTTGAACCAGCAGAAGAGAACTGACGACCTTGCTGATCAGCTCAAGCAGCTGACATCCTGTGTGCAAGCTTTGACTACTCATAACAAGATGTTGGAAAATCAAATTGCGCAGCAAGCAAGCACTGCCATTAGACCTCAGGAGAGATTACTTGGACAATCTGAATTAAGTCCAAGAGAAAATTGCAGCGCAATAACTACAAGGAGTGGGAAGCAGTTAGAAGAACACCAGATGCCTGCAGAAGAGGTTACACCGGTAGTCGATAAGGAACAGCCTGAAGAACCGCATCCAGATAAAGAAAAGGCCGATGTGGAAGAGAAAGAGAAGTATGTAGGACCACTTGCATACGTTCCACCCATTCCCTTTCCTCAGAGACTGGCCAAGGCAAAATTGGATAAACAGTTCGGCAAATTCTTGGAGATATTGAAAAAGTTGTACATCAATATACCCTTAACTGATGTGTTGTCACAGATGCCTACCTATGCAAAGTTCTTAAAGGATATACTTTTTAATAAACGGAAGATTGAAGAAATTGGTATTGTGGCACTTACAGAGGAATGTAGTGCAATAATACATAATAAAACTCCTCAGAAGTTGAAGGATCTAGGAAGCTTCACCATTCCATGTCAGATTGGCAATATGTCATTTGAAGGAGCACTGTGCGACCTGGGCACAAGTGTCAGCTTGATGCCCCTGTCGATCTATAGAAAACTTGACATGGGTGACATGAAACCTACTGCAATTACTTTACAGTTGGTAGATCGATCGGTCCGATGACCTGTTGGAATATTGGAAGATGTTCCTATAAAAGTTGGACAGTTCTTTGTGCCTGCAGACTTCGTAGTGTTGGAAATGGAGGAAGACTTGAGACTGCCGATTATTTTGGGAAGACCCATCTTGGCCACTGCAGGCGCTATCATTGATGTAAAGAAGGGAAGGTTAACTTTGAACATTGGTGAAAATAATATTGAATTTGATCTTTCATCTTCCCTTAAGAAACCCTCCTTTACAGATTCTTGCCTTACTTTCGACACTCCAAAACTGGAACCGAAGATGGAAGATCTCAGAGAGGACTTAGACCCGCTGGAAATTTGTCTGATCGCAGTTGGAGATGATGAGAACACGAAGAAAGAAGCTCAAACCTATGCTAGGATGATGGACTCGGCCCGGATGCTTGAGCCACAGAGAGAGAAAATTGAGAAGCTTATCCTGATAAGATCCGAACCAGTAAAAACAGATAAATTAGAGCTCAAGATGCTCCCACCGAGTTTAAGATACGAATTCCTAGGGGAGAATGCCACATATCCAGTAATAGTAAGTGAAGATTTGGATAAAATTCAAACAGGAAGACTACTTGAGGAACTCCGACGTTATAGAAAGGTGATTGGATATTCATTGGATGACATACCCGGAATTAAGCCATCTTTGTGTATGCACCGAATCTACATGGAAGAAAACTGCTACCCCTCTATTGAGTATCAACGTCGTCTAAATCCGGTCATGAAAGATGTGGTAAAGAAGGAAGTTCTCAAGTTGCTTGATGCAGGTGTGATCTACCCAATTTCTGACAGTAAATGGGTCAGCCCTGTTCATGTAGTCCCAAAGAAAGGGGGTGTCATGGCTGTAAGGAATGAGAACAATGAGTTGATTTCGATGAGGACGGTAACTGGATGGCGAATGTGTATCGACTATCGAAAGCTAAATAAGGCCACCCGGAAGGAACACTTTCCTCTTCCTTTCATCGACCAGATGCTTGAGCGACTGGCAATGAATTCTTACTTTAGTTTTCTGGATGGCTTTTCAGGATTTTTCTAGATACTCATCCACCTGGAGGATCAGGAAAAGACAACCTTCACATGCCCATACGGAACATTTGCCTATAGACGCATGCCTTTTGGATTATGCAATGCGCCGGCCACTTTTCAACGCTGTATGATGGCCATTTTCTCTGATCTTATTGAAAATATTATGGATGTGTTTATGGACGATTTTTCCGTGTATGGATCTTCCTTTGATAATTGTCTGATTAATTTATCGCGTGTCTTGTAGAGGTGCGAGGAGGTGAATCTGGTTCTCAATTGGGAGAAATGTCATTTCATGGTTCGAGAAGGGATTGTTCTTGGGCATCGTATTTCACGGAGAGGTATTAAAGTAGACAAAGCTAAGATTGAAGTTATTGAGAAGCTACCTCCACCCACATCAATCAGAAGGATTCAGAGTTTTCTGGGACACGCCGGGTTTTATCGTCGATTTATTCAAAATTTTTCTAAAATTGCTAGGCCCCTCACTAATTTATTGACTAAGGATGCTGATTTTAATTTTGACAAGAGTTGTACAGAAGCATTTGAGAAACTGAAGGAAGCTCTAGTCTCTGCACCCATCATGCAACCGCCAGACTGGTCTCTCCCTTATGAGGTGATGTGTGATGCGAGCGACCAAGCTGTAGGAGCAGTGCTGGGACAACGAAAGAATAACAAACTCCATGCGATTTTCTATGCCAGCAAGACTCTAGACGGAGCACAAATAAACTATGCCACGACTGAAAAGGAGCTTCTTGTCATAGTTTTTGCTTTTAATAAATTCCGCTCCTATATTATTAATTCTAAGGTTGTTGTTTTTACAGATCATTTTGTGATCAAGTATCTGGTGAACAAGAAAGATGCAAAACCCAGGATGATTCGATGGATATTACTCTTGCAGGAGTTTGATTTCGAAATAAAAGACAAGAAAGGGGCAGAAAATTCAGTAACAGATCATTTGTCTAGATTGACGAGAGAGGAAATTGCAGAAGATGATCTAGAAATTAATGATTCATTTCGAGAGGAATATCTATGTGCTATTATAAGACAAGAGACACCTTGGTATGCAGATATTGTAAAAGAGAGATTTTCGGAGATTTTCGGAGATTGAGACACACGATCATCACGATTTCTTCAGGATTCCTTCGGTTCATCGTCTCCTTCCCCTTAGCTTCGTTTTCTTATACTTTTCATTCATTAAAAGAGAGATTTTGGGCGTTTCAATGACGATTGTAGCGTAAACCCTATTTCGGGGCTTGGTGGAAACCCTTTGATGATTTTAATTGCAAACTTTGTATCTATTTATGTTATTTGGTATGAATTGTGAGCATATTTTACTTTGACGTATTTATTTCGTGGTTTTACCTTGGCCGAGTGATTTCGCGTGTTAGCCGTTACGATTCATATCGAGAGAAGGATCGTAAGGGTCGAACCTCTAAGTAAAACTTGCGAGACCTCGACACGAGAGTGTTTGGTCTTCGCTCGAGGATTTCATAGTCTACCATAGAACTCATTGGGTTCGTCTTAGAACGATCCACTGCGAGAGTAGGAGGTCAGTCTAAAACGAATACCGGGGTGTATCACTCGAGAGAGGGCACCTCGTACCCTAGGGTTAGACTCCTTGTGCAAAACCAATAAACCAAATAACTAATATCTTTCTTGTGCGATTAAGATTATCATCGTGGTGGAAGTCGTAGCCCTGAATTCTCTCTTATGTCTTTTCTCTACCGAAGTAGTTGCACTTGTTTGTTTTTGATTTTCGTCTTCAAAAACCCACGTTTCGATTCGCCTAGCTATTAGAACTTGGACTTTCTAGTACTCAACCTTGTTCCCTATGAGATTCGACATCTTTTATATTATTTCGACATATCCGTGCACTTGCAGAGCATGTCAAGTTTTTGGCGTCGTTGCCGGGGAGCAACGGTTGATATTAGTATACTTCCGAGAATTGGTAGACTAGGCCTAAGGTTAGATTTTTCTTACTGCACTGCTATTTTCTTTTTCTTTTTATTTACTTGCTGTCTTAGAACTTTATAATTTTGACTGACCGTTTTATGCGAAGAAGTTCTGGGGTAGGTACATTCTTTGACATTGATCCAGAGAGCGAGCGTACCTTCAGGACAAGAAGGAAGCAAAATCAAATTCTGAAGAAAGAAATCATGAACCATCCAGGGGGGACAATCAGATGGAACACATTCAACTTGATGTGAACAATGACCGAGTACAACAACCAATGGGCAACAACTATAACAACAGGGCATTGAAAGATTACTCGACACCTTACACTTACGGTTTCAATTAGGAATTGTTAGGCCCGTTGTTGAGGCCAACAACTTCGAAATAAAACCTGCTCTTCTTTCTATGGTGCAACAAAACCAATTTGGTGGTTCTCCTCTTGAGAACCCCAACATGCACCTCTCTATTTTTCTAGAATATTGCGACATGTTGAAAATTAATGGAGTGTCTGCTGATGCTATCAGGTTGCGACTATTTCCCTTCTCTCTGAGGGATAGGGCGAGAGCTTGGCTGCACACACTACCTACTGCTTCGATAAGAACATGGGCAGAGCTTTCTCAAGCCTTTCTCTCCAAGTACTTCCCTCCATCAAAGACAATCCAATTGCGAAATCAGATAACGAGCTTCATGAAAAAGGATGGAGAGTCTCTATATGAAGCTTGGGAGAGGTTTAAGGAGCTCTAAAGGATGTGTCCACATCACGGTGTTGAGACTTGGGTTTTGATCCAAACGTTCTATAGAGGTTTGGATTACAACACGAGGTTCACAGTGGACGTTGCAGCAGGAGGCGCCTTGATGAATAGGAGAATTGAAGATGCAATGAACCTTCTCGAGGATATGGCGATTAACCATCACCAATGGACATCTGAGAGAGGTACTTCTACTACGAAGTCAGGTAAGTATGACCTAGACTCTCTTACTGCACTCACGGCTAAGGTTGATAATCTGACTAGAAAGCTTGATTCTTGGTCTGTTAATTCTATGGATGTTAATGCTATTTCTTGTGAGGTTTGTGGAGTTATAGGTCATGCAGGGGCAAATTGTCAGGCGGGAGATGGACAGATGGCTGCGGCTCATCTTGAGCAGTTGAATGCAGTTGGAAATTTCCACCAGAACAATAACCCTTATTCCAACTACTACAATCCAGGATGGCGCAACCACCCAAATTTCTCTTACCGGACAACTCAGCCAATTCAGCCTGGACAAGTTCCACCACAGCAGACCCAACCCCCACAAGGAAACTTTAGGCAACCCCAACAGAACAATTTCAGACCACCAGGATTCCAGGCCAGAAACTATAATGCACCACCACCACCGCAACAATAGCCAAGGCCGAACAATGATTCAAATCTGGGCAAGCAACTTGAAGGACTTATAGATATGATGAAGATGATGATGACGAGGATGGATTCCCTAGAGACACACAATAAAATGCTAGAGAGTCAACTAGCCCAGCAAGCTAGCTCATCATCGAGAGTACCAGGGAAGCTACCATCCCAACCAGAAGTAAACCCGAGGGAGCATTGCAATGCAATCTCCACTCGGAGCGGCAAGCAACTGGAAGATCCAAATATGCTGACCGATGACAGAAGAGATGAAGTGATACCAGAACCTGTGGAACCACAATCAGATGCAACACTAGTGGCACCTGAGCCAGTTGAGGAGGAGCGGCCCTATGTGGGACCTCCAGCATATAAGCCATCGATTCCCTTTCCACAGAGGCTTGTCAAGGCTAAATTGGACAAGCAGTTTGGCAAGTTTTTAGAGGTTTTAAAGAAACTTTATATTAACATCCCTTTCGTTGATGCTCTTTCGCAGATGCTGACTTATGCAAAATTTCTGAAAGATATCTTATCAAACAAGAAGAAGCTAGAAGATCAAGAGACCGTTGCACTTACTGAGGAGTGCAGCACCATAATCCAGAACAAGCTCCCTCAGAAGTTGAAGGACCCAGGCAGTTTTTCCATACCATGCCAGATTGGGGAGATGTCTTTTCAGAGAGCTTTGTGCGATCTAGGAGCAAGCGTTAGCCTCATGCCACTATCACTCAGTAAAAGGCTAGATTTAGGAGATTTGCAACCAACTAATATTTCCATACAGCTTGCAGACAGATCTGTACGCCACCCAGTTGGTATTTTAGAGGATGTACCTGTTAAAGTAGGAGATTACTTTATTCTTGCTGATTTTATTGTCTTGGAAATTGACGAAGATGACAGGCTCCCTATCATTTTGGGGGGACCTTTTCTGCCACTGCAGGCGCTGTCATGGATGTCAAGAATGGGAAACTGTCTTGGAACATTTGTGGCAATGTTATTCAATTTGATTTAACTAATACCTTGAAAAAACCTTCTCTTGCAGGTACATGCTGCAGCATTGACATTGTGGAGAAAGCTACACAGGATGTTGAGTTGCCTAGGAGAGAAGTGGATCCTCTAGAACTCGCCTTAACGAACTCTGTTGATAAAGATGGCGATGGGGAGGCAGACGAGTACGTTGCATTGTTAGAAAGTGATGTAAGTCATGTTGGTAAGACAGAAGAAAATCAGGAGAATCAAGGGCAGCAGAAAATTGAACTCAAGAGTTTGCCCAACACTTTGAGATTGAATTCTTGGGGGAAAACTCCACATACCCTGTGATTGTCAGTGCGGCATTGGACATGGAGCAAACCGAGTTGTTGCTCAATGAACTTCGCCTCCATAGGAAGGTAATAGGTTACTCATTAGATGACATAAAAGGGATTAATCCTTCTGTTTGCATGCACAGGATCCTATTGGAAGACAACTGCAAACCTTCCATGGAGTTCCAGCGCTCACTAAACCCGCATCTAAAGGATGTAGTGAAGAAAGAAGTGCTTAAACTATTAGACGCCGGAGTTATTTATCCAATCTCAGACAGCTCTTGGGTGAGTCCCGTACATGTTGTACCCAAGAAAGTTGGCGTCACAGTGATAAAGACCAAGGCAGATGAGCTGATACCTACGCGCACGGTCACGGGACATAGAATGTGCATAGATTACAGGAAGTTGAATTCGGCCACGCGAAAGGATCATTTCCCTCTTCCATTTATAGATCAGATGTTAGATAGATTGGCGCATAATTCTTATTTTTGTTTTTTGGATGACTTTTCAGGTTTCTTCCAGATCCCTATCCACCCGGATGACCAGGAGAAAACAACTTTTACATGTCCCTATGGCACATATGCGTATCGAAGAATGCCCTTTGGCCTCTGCAACGCCCCCGCGACCTTTCAGCGAGCAATGATGGCCATATTTTCTGATTTTAACGAAGAATTCATGGATATATTTATGGACGATTTTTCTGTATATGGTTCTTCATTCCATCACTGCTTGTCTCATTTGTCTAAGGTTTTGCAAAGGTGCGAAGAGGTGAACCTAGTCTTGAACTGGGAGAAGTGCCACTTTATGGTCAAGGAAGGCATTGTCCTTGGGCACCTAGTATCTGAACGAGGGATAGAGGTGGGCAGAGCGAAGATTGAAGTCATTGAACATCTCAAGCCACCTACATCAGTGAAGGGGATCAGGAGCTTTCTTGGACACGCCGGCTTCTACAGAAGATTTATTAAAGATTTTTGTAAGAGAGCTCGCCCCTTAACTAATCTGCTTGCTAAAGATGCTATGTTTTGCTTTGACAGGGGCTGTGAGGAAGCCTTCTCGAAACTCAAGGATGCATTAATCTCTGCTCCAATAATTCAACCCCCAGATTGGTCGCTACCTTTTGAGCTAATGTGTGATGCTAGCGACCAAGCTGTTGGGGCGGTCTTGGGACAGAGGAAGGATAAGAAGCTTCACGTCATCTATTATGCCAGTCGCACACTTGATGACGCTTAGATAAATTATGCGATTACGGAGAAGGAGCTGCTAGAGATTGTCTTTGCTTTTGATAAGTTTCGCTCCTACCTTGTTAATTCAAAAGTAATCATGTTTACTGATCATGCAGCCATAAAATACCTGATCAACAAGAAGGACGCAAAGCCAAGGCTCATTCGATGGATCTTCCTCTTGCAAGAATTCGATATAGAGATCAAAGATAAGAAGAGGAGTGAAAATCTGGTGGCTGATCATCTTTCCAGACTTGACCGCAGCACAGACAAAGAAATTGATGCAGAATTAGAGATTAACGATACATTCCCTAAAGAGCACCTTTATGCCTTATTAGATCAACAAGTCCCATGGTATGCAGATTTTGTTAATTACATTGTGTCTAACATTTTTCCTCCAGACCTCACTTTTTAGAGGAAGAAGCGGTTTCTACATGATGTAAAGTTTTATTATTGGGATGAGTCATATTTATACCGGAGGTGTGCAGATGGATTGTACAGACGATGCGTGCCCGAGGAGGAGATACAAGATGTGTTGACCCATTGCCATGCTTCACCTTATGGAGGACACGCGGGGGCTTGTAAAACAGCTTTTAAAGTTTACAGTCTGGTTTATATTGGCCCTCCATATTCTATGATGCTAAATGTTTTGTTTCCACTTGTGACAGTTGTCAACGGACTGGAAACTTATCAAAAAGGGATGAGTTGCCACTCAACAATATCATGGAAGTAGAAATTTTTGATGTATGGGGGATAAACTTCATGGGCCCCTTCCCCTCTTCATATGGAAAACGGTACATCTTGGTCGCCGTTGACTACGTGTCGAAGTGGGTTGAGGCATCCGCCGAAGCTACAAACGATTCCAGAGTCGTTATGAGGTTTATGAAGTGAACTATCTTCCCCCGGTTTGGAGTCCCACACTTTCTGATCAGCGATGGCGGCTCCCACTTTATTGAGCAAAGGTTCAGAGCATTATTGAAAAAGTATGGTGTACAACACAAAATTGCTATGCCCTACCATTCTCAGACTAGTGGTCAGGTAGAGGTCTCCAATAGAGAAATCAAACAAATTTTGGAGAAAACTGTATCGCGATCACGGAAGGATTAGACGATAAAATTACCCGATGCTTTATGGGTGTATAGGACGGCATTTGAGACGCCCCTTGGTATGTCTCCTTTCCAACTTATTTACGGAAAATCATGTCACTTACCTGTTGAACTTGTGCACAGGGCGTATTGGGCTGTCAAACAAATCAACTTTGATTTCAAGAACGCCAGTGAAAGGAGAAAGCTTCAACTTGATGAATTGGAAGAATTGCGCCTTTTTGCTTATGAGAATGCCAAGAGCTACAAAGCACGCACCAAATTTTGGCACGACAAGCGCATAACAAAGAAAGAATTTCATGAGGGGGACAAAGTACTTCTGTTTAATTCAAGACTTCGATTGTTTCCAGGAAAGCTTCGAACGAGGTGGTCCGGTCCTTTCACAGTTCAGAAAGTTCAACCTTATGGTGCTATCACGATTTGGACAGAACGAACTGGGAGCTTCACAGTAAATGGGCACCACCTCAAGTACTACTTTGAAGATGAGCGGGTCGAAAGAGAGGAAGTTCTAGCTCTTTCAGACCCCCCGGATTTGCAATCTTGAAAAGTCTTATGGTCGAGCTACCGACCCTAAACTAGCACTCTTGGGAGGCAACCCAAGTTTTTGCATGATTTTTAGTTTTTAAGTATAGTTTCCCTTTGATATTAGTTAATGTTACAGACTGTTGCTTTCTTTTTCATTTTTTTTAGTTTTCTAGAAGGGATTGCTACTGAATTGATGTCTCTTTACGATGTAGGATGAAGATGGAGCGCGTATGAATTTTTCCAGAATTTTCGGGCATATCAGTGCAAATCACGGCCTGGTGAACCCCCACGGGGTTCACCCGTGAAGTGCACTGTGCAGGTGCCCAGGCTCGTGTGTTCAGTAAGTTTCATAGCCAGGTGAACCCCACGGGCTTCACCAGATTTTCAGCATGCGCAAAAAACAACCAGTGAGCTTCACAGGCAGGTGAACCCCACAGGGTTCACCATCTTTCCGAACTCCAGAAAATGTCCAGTAAGCTTCACGGGTCGGTGAACCCCAGCGGGTTCACCCATGCTTCTGTTGCTTCAGCCCGACCACAGTGAACATCACGGGCTGGTGAACCCGGGCGGGTTCACTGGTTTTCTAACACTGTGTTCACCAGAAACTAGGGCATCACGCGTGACTCTTACGCTGCTGCCTCCTGTGCCGACGAAGATCATCCGATCACGCCGCCCTCTTGTCCTTCCAGCACGCGGAGGAGGTTCCCAAGGGTTAGATCTAAGTGTCTATATCGGGTTTCTTCTTCAAACAACACTAGATCTTCGTTTCGCAAGTTTCTTCGAGCTTTTCAGCCGACTCACCGCCGCCACTCGATTCCGACGGAGCCGACCAGATCGTGCCGCCTCCTCTCCCTCTTAGCACTCGAGGAAGATCTCCAGAGGTTTGATCCAGCTTTTCCCTTCATCCAGTCGGGTTACTTCTCCAATCGGTTCCAGATTTCCTTTCCGCTAGTTTCTCCGAGTTTCTTTTTCAGTCAGTCTGCCGCCTGTGTTTTCTCTGCGCCTCCTACCGGACCTTCTCACCAGAACTCGCCAACCTCTTCCGATCGCTATCAACCACCATGCCTCAAAGGACTAAAGTTATGGCTGCCAAGCGGACCTCACGCCCTCAACAGGCGCTATCTGATTCGTCCGCCACTGACGATGAGGAGTATGAGCCTACGCCTACACCTCCATCTCGCACTCCTTCCAGCCGATCACAGCCATATGCCTCTCCCCCGAACGAGTTCGGGATTATCTTTCGCGACGCTGACCAAGAACAACACTATCAGATATTGCGCCAGCGTCAGGTCCTCAACACGAGGTATCTTGACAGAGGTACACTGCAGATGCTTGGGATGCTTGATGATGTCGACATGATGTATGCTGCAGTGGGTTTGGAGCAGTTCCAGCGACTATTTTCTCCCACCTATGTTGGCGTGACTTTGGAATTTCTGAGTTCTTTGGAAGTGAAGGCCGATCCTATTCTCGAGGATGATCCAGGATGTTTGACATTTCGGTTGGGTAACATCGAACATACCCTCACTCTCTCACAATTGCGTGGTATTTTTGGTTTTCCGGAGCCTTGTGTTCGCAGGGTCCCCACTGAGTTCAGTGAGCAGGGTTTTTGGGGCGCAATTACTAATGAGCACATCTATTCCGCTCGCGTGGCTCGTGCATCTAGTTTATGCAACCCTGTGCTCAAGTATGTCCACCATGTGTTGGCCCACACCTTATTTGGCCGCGGTGAGAGTGATGGTATGGTTCGGCAGACCGAGCTCTTTTATCTCTAGTGTATGCTGCACAGTTTTAGGGTGGACTCTGGGTATTATTTGGCAAAGCAATTTAGCCGTGCCGCCCGTTCATTGAAAGGAGTGATTGTGATCGACGGCCTGATTACACCATTGGCAGTTTCCTTGGGTATCATCTCATACAGCACACTGGAAGCCACTAGCAGCAACAGGCTCGACATCGAGTCTTGCGTTGCCATGAAGCTGATTGTTCACAAGGGAGATTCCTATTGTATGACATTCAAAGGGAGCCCATTCTGCCTTCCACTACCGAACCCAGAGCGCACATCAGTCAGAGTCAGTGGAAACTTGCGCATCCAGCCAGTTGAGGACACACAGCCCGACCCAGTCGACACTGCACCACCAGCACTTGGAGCATTTTCCTTTGGTGGCACCTCCTCTCACGATTCTATGATGTCTGTGTTGCAAGAAATCAGGGAGGAGCAACTCCATCAACGGGAGATGATTGATAACCTGGACACCGCCGTTACCCACATCCAATAGAACCAATCTTCGCATTGGGAGTCCATGGAAGCACACATGCAGAGACAACACAAAATGATGGTATCCATCTGGGAGAAGATATCGATCATGGACGACCAGCTATCCGCACTCTCCGAGGACACAACAGCTCGCATGAACATTTCTTCCGACGAGGAGGCCGAGCCCGACTATAGCGCACGCAGGAAGAGCAAGAGCTCCCGAGCATCTGGCTCTCGCTCGCACAAACGGAGGTATCCCCCCATCAGCATCGGTATTGTCATCCACTCCTCTCACAGTACGATATTGCATAGAGGACTATGCAAACTTTTAGAGTGGGTGAGCTTTCTACATTCTAGTTTCTATTCTCTTGCTTCATGCGGCTACATGACTGTGACACCTTAACCTTTCTATTTTGGATGCATATTTTTACTTTGTGATGGATATTATGTGGCATTGTATCTTATATGCCATCATATTCGTGGGCCTGGTCCACATCTTCAGGCCCCACTCTGTGACAGATTTGTATGACATCATTTTCTTGACTGTGTCCGTACCGTACTTTAATTTGATGATTATGTTTTTCATACATGCTGTGTGAAAATTTTTTCCATGAGTTAGCATATGTATGAATTGTCCTATGATAGCCATGTTAAAGTTTTATGAGCTGAATGCATGATTGGTTAGGAATAATCAATAATTGTTGATAATACCTCCTTATTAAGATTACTTTTTGATCATGTCCATATATTTTATGATTTAGAAATCTTGTAATTTGATTGATTTGAGTTGTTCATGAGTAGGTCAAACATAACTATGATTGTTAAACCATCTAAAGCTTACAACTTACATGAGAATCGTATTGAGATACATATTCTCTTAGTTATTCTTTGAATTCCTTTCTTTTATTGGGGAAACACTACATTTGTCAAAAAGGATATGTGATCAACTGCGGAGCATGTTTATAAAAAAATAATAATAAAAATAAAAAAATAAAAAAAAATTTCACTCACCCTTAGATTTCTCTACTTGGTACTGCGCAAAATTAGCAGTGGTACCGAAGGACATGAGTTGAAATCTAAGAGATGTCAAGTTGAAATAAAAAAAAAGACTCCTCTACTTGGCATTGCGAAAAATTGGCAATGGTACCTAAGGTTATGAGTTGAAGTCCAATACAATAATCAGTATATCATACTCCAATGCAATGGAAGGATTAGAATTGCAAAAGTGTAGTGTGTAGGCTTGATTGAATCCTATGTTTGTTGCTTACTAGGTTGTTTAGCAGCTAGTTATTGTGGGATCAAACTGTTGAACACTTGAAGCAACCATTTACTTGATTTCTCCTGATTAGATCTTGGATTGCTATTGAATGTTTTCCTAACCTGGGAGTATATCTCAGCACAAAAGATTGCTCTTATACTTATCTTGTATTCCATCTTATTTTATTATTTGAGGACAAGCAAAGATTTTAGTCTGGGGTATTTTGATGCCTTCCATTTTAGTAGTAATTTTCATGGACATTTCATGCTAATTCTAGGCTTATTTTAATACTTTCATGCCCTTTTTAGGCTAAATTACTTGATATCTTCGGAATCTTCACTTTTTGGCACTTTTATGGAATTTCAGGTAAAAACGCCCTTTTTCGACATATTTTGAAGATTCTAAGGCCATGGAAAGATTTCTTGTATGAAGACAAGGTCACACGTCAAATTTGGGCTTAAACGGAGTTAGCCTAAAAAATACGGCTAGGTTCACCAGATCTTTCGCCAGGTTGCAGGAACTTCACAGTGAGAATCACGGCCAGGTGAACGCCACCCGGGTTCACCGGATTTCCTAAAGGCCGAAACCAGTCCAGAGAGAAGCACGGCTGGGTGAACCCCACGGGGTGCACCGCGCTTCTATTCGCCCAAACTCACAGAAGGAATCACGGGCAGGTGAACCCGGCGGGGTTCACCCGTGATTCCAACCCAATCACGCACGAGATCGAGTTTCACTCGATTTTTCCTTGATTTCTCACTCGTTTGAAGTCCAGATTTGGCAAGTGAGGTGTCTATAGAAAGCTCTTTCAGAGGCAAACAGATGGAATATAAAAGCCCCAATTTTCTTGCCCTAAACATTGAGAATTCATGCGAAGAAGCGGCGCGGGAGGAAGAACACGGCGACAGAGGCGACTTTCAGAGATTTTTGGAGATTGAGACACACGATCATCACCATTTCTTCAGGATTCCTTCAGTTCATCATCTCCTTCCCCTTAGCTTCATTTTCTTATACTTTTCATTTCATTAAAAGAGAGATTTTGAGCGTTTCAATGACGATTGTAACGTAAACCCTATTTCGGGGCTTGGTGGAAACCCTTTGATGATTTTAATTGCAAACTTTGTATCTATTTATGTTATTTGGTATGAATTGTGAGCATATTTTACTTTGACGTATTTATTTCATGGTTTTACCTTGGCCGAGTGATTTCGCGTGTTAGCTGTTACGATTCATATCGAGAGAAGGATCGTAAGGGTCGAACCTCTGAGTAAAACTTGCGAGACCTCGACACGAGAGTGCTTGGTCTTCGCTCGAGGATTTTATAGTCTACCATAGAACTCATTGGGTTCATCTTAGAACGATCCACCGCGAGAGTAGGAGGTCGGTCTAAAACGAACACCGGGGTGTATCACTCGAGAGAGGGCACCTCGTACCCTAGGGTTAGACTCCTTGTGCAAAACCAATAAACTAAATAACTAATATATTTCTTGTGCGATTAAGATTATCATCGTGGTGGAAGCCGTAGCCCTGAATTCTCTCTTATATCTTTTCTCTACCAAAGTAGTTGCACTTGTTTGTTTTCGATTTCCGTCTTCAAAAACCCACGTTTTGATTCACCTAGCTATTAGGACTCGGACTTTCTAGTACTCAACCTTGTTCCCTGTGGGATTCGACATCTTTTATATTACTTCAACATATCCGTGCACTTGCGGAGCGTGTCACAGCGTCCACCATCATTTTGGTGTTATAGTCCAAACTGTTGTAAAAAATTTGGACTAAAATCCAGTCTTGAAGTCCATGATGTGGGCACATGCGTTGGAGCTCCTTGAAATGCTCCCAAGTCTCATAAAGTGATTCTCCCTCTTGCTGTGTAAAGCATGTGATCTTGTTGCGCAGCTGAACAGTTTTGCTCAGTGGGAAATATTTGTTCAGGAATGCTCTGGACAACTGTTCCCAGGTGGTGAATGATCCTGCTGGCATCGAGTACAACCAAGCTCTGGCACAGTCCCTGAGAGAAAACGGGAATAGTCTCAGTCTTATGGCATCAGATGAAACCCCGTTAATTTTAACTGTATCGCAGTATTCAAGAAAAACAGCTAAATGAAGATTCGGATCCGAATTTGGGGAACCCTCAGATTGGTTTTGCTGAACCATCGTCATTAGTGCTGGCTTTAACTCGAAATTGTTCGCCTCTACGTTGGGTCGAACGATGCTTGGATTGAACCCTTGTACATTAGGTGCAGCGAAGTCCCTCAAAGATTGATGATGATTGTCCTCCGTCATCTCTCCTTTCTTAGAATTCTTTTTAGCCTCAAACTGCAGTCTCCTTCGAAGGCGGAATGTGAGCTCAATTTCTGGGTCTTCTGGAAGCAAAGCACCTGCACGAGAAACTCTGGGCATACAGCGTGTAAGTAAACAATAAAAAGAAAAGAATAGTAAAAACTAATGGCAAAAGAAAAGAAAAATACCTAATCTCCTAACTTATCAATTAGTCAAAATTAACTATCCATAGTCCCCAGCAACGGCGCCAAAAACTTGATAAGTATCCACAAGTGCACGGATTTATCGAAGTAATAAAAGTTATCGATCCCATGAGGACTACGAAGCTAAGTACTGACTTCTCGACTTGTTTGAATTCAGGCGGACAAAATCAATGGTTCTTATAAACTTTTACGGACATGCAAACTCGAAAATAGCTTTTTAAAGGGTTCAGTTTCTAACGAGTCGGGAATTCATGGGTTCGCCACATTGACAATTATGAGTTGTTAAAAGAATAACTAATTCACAGAAATTATCTAACATGAAAGGAACTCTTCCTAAGGTGCATACTACCTCCTCCCGAAGCGTAGTACGGTATTCAACTAGATTAACTAACTACTCCCGTGATAGTTAACCCAATTGAACCCCTTAAGCTCTATGAAGCGTTTGTTTAACCCTTCAGACAAATCCAAACTACTCCCGTGATTGGATTCATAGGTCTAGTTGAAATAGATCGGACGTTGTGATTCACCTCCTGGTCCTTCTCGCAACGTCTAAGACGTAAAAATACTTGGCCAGGGTAAATTATGAGATAGGTAAAATTTCAACTAAATCATGCAGATAAATTCTAATGAAAATAGTAAAAGCATGGATTAACTCATAAAAGTCAAAGGGCTACGCCCAATCATCCCGACAAAGGTTTCTACTCGCTCATGTTATTATGGAAATACATAGTGTTGTGATGAACTAGTAAACGCATAAAAGATTGCAAGAAATCACTAAAAAGACTACATAACTGCCTTCTCCTTGATCCGAAGATGAGGATTGGCTGATCTATCATCGCCTTCCAGGGGAAATCTCGCCGAAAAAATGTTTGAAACCAAGTTTTCGCCCTTGTCGCCACCACTGTTCGTTTTCGTCCGTCGAAGCTCCCCTTAAACTGATCAAAATCCCATCTTTTATACCTAGATCGGATGAGAACCCATCAAGGAACGGTTCTGCAAAGTTTGGCTCAAATCCGGTTCAAAACGAGTGAGAATCGAGCGAAAAACTCGTCAGGGCGGAAACTTTTACGGCCCGTGATGTGTTTACGGCCGAAGCCGTAATTCTTTCGGCGTATAATGCTTTTGGTCACAGAAACTTTTACGGCCCGTGATGGAATTACGGCTTCACCCGTGAAAGTTTCGGTGGACTTTTATACTTAGCCAATTTTCACCTCCCGCTCGTCGTCGTGTTTACGGCCGAATCCACAATTACGGCCAAGGCCGTAAATGTCTCGTTCTTTACCATTTTTGCTCCAAATTTTACGTGTGGGCTCGTGATCTCCTCGGGAATCGTGCTTTGACCTTAAAACTCTCAAACTCCGTCATTTTTATGCCTATTTACCTATATTTTCAATAAAACCAAAAAAAAGTGAAGATTCTGTGCAAAGTAAGATAAAAACACTAGAAGTAACACAAAATCGTGCAAATAAGTCCAAAATATGATGTAAAACATAGGCAAAAACACTATATAAATGCAACGCATCAGACTGCGAGTCAAAAGGACCAGGTGAAGTGGATGGATTCGGCACAGTTCGCCTACAATTTCCATAGATCATTGTCCACAGGGCACAACCCCTTTGAGTTAGTATTGGGGAGACAGCCCCTAACCCCTATTGATATCGCGATGAGGACCTCCAAGGGGAGATGTCCTGCGGCTCAACGGGCAGCTCGTGAGTGAGTGGAGTCACTCCAGGAGGCTAGGGATAGCCTCAAGCTAGCCGCTAGACGAATGCAACAATATGCAAATCATCATCATCAAGATGAAGAGTTCGCCGTGGCGGCTTAGTGTTTCTCCGACTTAACGCCGCAGATATGGAGGAAGATATCTACGAAGGCAACACATTGGGGTCTTATTCAGAGATACGATAGACCTTTTGAGGTGTTGAGTCGGGTTGGCTCAGTTGCGTATCGTCTGAAGCTTCCCGATAGAATGAAGCTGCATCCGACTTTCCATGTGAGCTTCCAAAAGAGGTTCCATAAGGATCAAGGGGATCCAGCTCGGTCTCAGTCGCTTCGCGCGCCTCTGACAGTTCGAACGGAGTTCGACCAAAGGATCAGAGAGATCCTAGATCACCGAGTTTTGGGACATAGCAGGATGAACCGACGAACAGAATTTCTTGTTCGGTGGGAAGGTTCTCTATTGGAAGAAGCTACTTGGCATAAGGTGTCCGAACTGTGGCAGTTCGAGGATGAGATCCGACGTTACTTTGAGTCGCCGAAGGCAGCGACTCGCTCCGGAGGGGGAGAATGTTAGGCCTTTAAGCCCAATTTTGGGTGTGGCCCAAAGCCCAGCCCAATATTTCTTTTAAGCAGATCGGGTGCAGATCAGGCAGCTTGGATCTGAATCCATTCGCCCAACAGGCGAATGTCGCGGTGCGCAATTGCATGTGATCGACGCGATGCGACGTGGGCGTGGGCGGCGTGCATCTCGAATGGCGCATTGACTTGGGGCAAAAACGAAGAAAAGGGAGGCAGGCGGCGAACGTCGCTCTCTCTCGGTTTTTTCTCTCCGACGATCACTCTCTCTCTCCCTCGTTGCGATTTCCTCGTTGTCGGACGTCCGTCAGCCGTGGCCCCATAGCATTCCGGTGGTGTGGGAGGGAGGTGGAACGCCGCAGCCAACCCCGCTCATGTGTCTCTTCTGCCGTCCGCGTCATCTTCCTCACTTCGATCGTCGTCTCCGGCACCGATGTTGCTCAGACCGTCTCGGAAGGCGCTACCGCTACCACCTCACCGACTCGAAGGAGTCGGCGACCGTGTGATTGCTGAGGCATGTTCTCGCCGATCCAGTGCCTTCCTCGGTCTTCGTCCCAAACCTATGTTCTGGTCCGGCGACGCCGCCTTTCCTTTCCGCTCTTCTACGCCGCATGCGTGTTTTGGCCGTGGATTCGTGCTCCTTCTGGCGAGCTCCTCCTCCCCTTTCTTCTTGGTTTTGGCTCGCCTGCGTGCCAGAATTTCCGAACCAACTCGCCTGCGCGCGAGCTTCTTGGGGCAGCGGTGACCTCGCCTATGCACGTTCTGGTCGTCCACTCAGCCTTCTCCGCTTGCGTGCGGCTCCTTTCCTCCTCTTCCGATGGATCCTCAGGTGGACACGAGCTTTTCCCCGAGTCAAGCAGGCTTCCCCAGTTTCCTCCCGTCGCCTACATGTGTCGTCTGCCATTCGTGCGTCGCCGCCCACGCCCGATCGAGGTCATCTCTCCTCCGGCAGAGCTGCTGGTGGACGGGCTCTGGTCGACGATCTGCTGCTGGGGCGAGTCTTCTTCACCATCCGAGGAGCGCAACGGTGGTCTTCCCCTCCAGCAAGGGAGAGCAGCTAGCGGTGGTCATTTCCTTCTCCGACTTTGATCGTATGCTAAGCTCACCAGCATGCGAGCGCTGTGTTTTTCGGCGGCGGCTATTGCCGGCTGGGTCAGCTACTTTTGGGTAAACCTACACATACGGCTGTTCTCGCTTACGTGCGAGAAGGACGAGACCGCCGGTCTCCCCCATCGCCCTTGTGTGACATTACCGATGAAGCGCCATTCGGCCTCTTCGCCGGCGTGCAAGAGAGGAGCCGGTCGGGTTCTTTCTATCACCGGCATGCGACGCCGTGTAGACGTCCGTCCGTGATCGCTGAGCGCCGGCTTGATCCGTGGACGTATGGGTGAGTCCAGTTCCCCAGTGGGAACATCCGGTTACTCCCCTCGGTTCTCTCTCCGGCATGTGTACATGCTCGGAAATTGGGTGGACCCCGTCCGACGCGGTCGGTTACGGGTGAGTCCCATTTGGGTTCGACTCGGCGACACCGGTCCTCGATGAATTGCGAGCGTTGATCGGAGTTGTGTTGGAATGACAGCAATCTTCCGCACAAGTCCACAGTCGGGCTGGGAGCCGATTCGAGGAATCGTCTTCGCCAGTCGTGCCCAATCCAGCGGTTTCAACCGTTGCGACGCCTGCGTTGATGTATTTGGACTCAAGTCAAGTGTTGTCTCATGGGTAAAATAATAAAAAATATTACTTTAATTCAGGGCGTGACACTAGAACAATAGGTTAGTGAATTGAAACAAAGTCTTACTAAAATATTTTTCAAGATTAAAATGGTGTTTCATCAAGGGGAATAGGGATTAGTTTTAATTATGTCTTCCTATAATAGCAACTTAACGTCTATAATAGGCATACCTTAAAAACAGACGCAATGGGTAGTAATGAACTGACTACTTAGCTAAAAGAGTATAATATAATATTTAGAAAGTATATTTTGTGTGTTAGAGTTATTATTAAAACTCCAATTCTCTAATTCATATGATGATTGTAGTACTGAGGGAAGAAAGAATTTTATGGTAATTATAAAGAATTTTAGCTAAAAGAGAATTATGACTTTAATATCGAATGCCCTATGATCATACATACCATATTGAAGTAGTCTCTTGTCTTTTAGAGCATATGTGGGGAAAATTTATTAAAAAAAATATACAATTTATAGTTCATAATGTTGCATAGGAATTGGTTAATCTCCCTAATGGTAGTATACTTTTGGCTATACATGGCAAAAACTCTACTATGCAAGCTAAGTTTATACCATGATATTAAGCTTCCACTCAAGCTATATGGATTAAATTATCACAAGAATTGTTTATAGTTGAATATATTGCTAAGCCTCTTAAAGTTTTAAGTGATAATAGTTTAGTAGTATTTTTCACCCAGAAAATATATTGCTAAGCCTATTAATTAATTGTTTATGTTCATACTTCTTATTTATATCATGTTTTTATTTATTAAGCACAAGATGTTTAGAATTAATACAAATACAAAGTCTTAAGAATAATGTAACCTTAAGCATGGTAGCTAACTAATAATATAGGTCTACTTATAATATCTTATTATAAATAAAAAATATTGAAGACATAAAGATATATAGGCCTGGCAAAAAATTATACGACCCACCAACACGACACGACACGACACGAGTTTTCGCGGGTTTGGGTTTAACATAATCGTGTTTCGTGTCATTATCGTGTCGACCCGTTTATGACACGCTAAAATTCGTGTCGTGTCGTGTCGTGTCGCGGGTTGACCCGTCTAACCCATATATAATATATATTATATAAAATTAATAATTTATAGATAATTTTAATATAGTGAGTTAAACAGGTTATTCATGTCGTGTCGTGTCAATCGTGTCGTGTTGTGTCATCTAATAACTTTATATTATAAATCGTGTCAATCGTGCCGTGTCGTGTCGTGTTATGTGACACGACCTATTTATTAAACGTGTTAATCGTGTCGTGTCGTGTCACCTGTGAAATAAGCGGGTCGTGTCTGTGTTTCGTATATTGACACGTATACATAAACGGGTCGTGTTCGTGTCAAGCACAATCGTGTCACGTGTCAAGTATGACACGACACGTTATGACACGCGAAACACGAATTACCACCCCTAAAGATATATTAGTATTTAAGGATTTCTCATTTAGTTTATAGAGATCATATAGAACAAGACATATTAGTGTTTAAGGATTTCTCATTTGGTTCAGAGAAATTATGAAGTAGATTTCTCATTTGGTTTGAAAAATCATAAAGAGAACCGACAATAAAAAGATTTTAAGTTTACATCATTTTACTACATATTAATATAATTACTAATATTTATGACCATAGAAGGACATGTATTGTATAATTATATAATTTTTTTGCTATGATTTGATATTAGTAATTGCATTAAACCGGATTGAATGAGATGTTACCAATATTAACAAATAAATTTTTTTAAAACAGTTTTTAAATTATATAATATTAATAAATATTATATTATAATTTTTTTTAAATGATAAAATAAATTAATATTGACCAGATGGGAGAATGTTAGAAAATTTGGTCTCATATTAAATTATTTAAATTTGGTGAATATTAATTAATTAATTAATAGGCCCATAACACCTTATTAGTAAATGTGATGAACAACTTGTGTAGCATGCAGTTTTGAGAGAAATTGTTAATGGATCTGGGTTTTGCACTTTGAACTCAAACTCTTTGATAGCAGTGGAAGCTTTTTAGCCTAACACCTAGACATGAATGCAACTAAAGCTTAATGACACAATCAAGTTATGTTTTACTTTTATTATCTCTACTTGTTATTTTAAACAACTAAAGCTTAATGACACAATCAAGTTATAGTTTACTTTTATTATCTCTACTTGTTATTTTAAACTTATACAGGAGATCCTCTATTTGTTATTATCTCTATTTTTGTAATGTAAATGATTAGCCATATGACTATTGAGAAGCTAAAGTACTAAATTTTTTGTGGTAATTGTGAGCTCAAGAGACCTATAAAAAGTAGATTGCTCATGCTCGTAGTGAAAATCCTACATATGAAGAACATTTGCCGTAGTTATTGTTTTGAGCACTTGGTGGTTATTTATTAAATATTAATTTAATGAATTATTATGTTTTTGGTTTTGAAGGAAAGATCTTGCCATCACTAGCAATTTTCCCTATAAATAAGTAGTAGATAAGCAAGAATCGCAATGCTAATGAGATGAAAATCACATTCCCTATAATGCATGATCGTAGCCATAGAATAAAGCAAAGTTTGTTGGTGTGTATGTGAGTCATGGCTTTCATCATGACTACTCCAAGCATTCATTTATTTTGTGTTTCGTTAATGTTTGATAGAACAAAACTAACTATGATGTCTTCTCCTTGTCTTTTTCCTTGTTCCCTAGTCTTGCCCTAAATGTAGCTCAAGTTAGAGTGTGTGTGAGAGAGGGTTATTTGTTGACTATTAATTAGTTTTCACTTTCTTAATTTGTGTTCTTCCCCATTGGTGGCAAATTAAATGATCAATTCAGCATAAGTGTAGAGTAGAATGTTAGCAACTACTCCTATGCACTTAGAGTACTCAAGAACTACAAGAATTCAAATCACCTCGGCACGATTTAAAGTTAATCAGAGTGATCATTTTAAATTTTTATAAATGAAAGAAAATTTTACAGTTGTTCCCGTGGTGCTAATGGCTATATGAAGTAGGCTACATAAGCAAAGTTGGAAATAAAAGTTTAAAAAGAAAGAAAGTGAGGAGAATATAAAATAAAATTATGTGAAATTCATGTGATGCCTCATGTAGTTAGCAGGGAGGGGCGATGCACGCCACATGGAGTGGAGATTGAGTAGTGCATTGGTTTCGGGGCTTACAGGCGACGACGACAGGGCGCACTAGGTGCTTTGGCGAGTGGGCGAGTGGGCAAGTTGATGAGTGGGTGGTTACTTCAGCGAGCCAATAGGTGGATGGGCGAGCAGGGGGTGTGTCTTTCCCATCTACATTGACTACACGCACACTTGGGGCAACGACTGGTATAGGGAGCACCGGATGGGGGTTCTTCCCCTTCTCCAGTCAATTCACATGTTCATTTTGGGGCCAGCAGCAGTGGGGAGCACTAAAGAAGTCGGAGTGCGAAGGAGTCAACAACGCAACATGGAGAGGCAAAGGTTGTTGTTGCTTGTTTTCCTTCTATTTTCTGCCCCGAACGCATTTGGAAGGAAAAGTCTCATATTTTTCTTTTCTTTCTTTTTCTTTCCGTTGAAGAAAATAAAAAAAAAAAAAACTATTTCCTTCCCTTCCTTCCTGCTTTCCATCGAGGGAAACACACATAGGGTTAATGATTTTTATTCTTACAAAATATAAGGTATTTATGTAGATTTTATTGTGTATAATAAGACTTTGCTAATCATCTAATCATTTGTATTTATGGTTACATCAAACTATAAATTTAAAAGTTTCAATTAGACATCAAAGAATATTGTGTCTATGATGAGAGTTTTAGTAAACTTAATTTATTATTTTAATATTTTATGGTGATTTTTTGTTGGTGCCCCCTCAATTTTTTTTCTTTTTTTAATTAAAACATCATATCTTTTCCAAAAGTGTTTTACCAAGATTTAAAATAATTTAAAGAGATACAACTCATGAATTTTATTTACTATATCTAAATATACAAACAAAATAAATGTGCACTATTAAATTACATATTTTTAAAGGTCTCACATCTGATTGATTGAAAATATGTTAAATAAAGATAGAAATAAATTGAGAGAAGTTCAACTTGAACCTTAGTTATGATCACATGATATAATTAAGGACCTGAGCTTTGATCTAAACATCATTTAAAGGTATTGTTCAGCATATTGATCGAATTTTATAACTTAACACATTATCATATTAGACAATCGGCCAAGCTTTAATAAAAACATATAAAAATACATTAGAAACCCCAACACTAGACACTAGTGCAAAACCCCCACACTTAACTTCATGAAGCTCCATTATTTGCCCAAGAGTATACATACACACGTACTATATATGTAGAGAGAGACTATGGGCTTCATGAGATATATGCAGAGGCATATATACGTACACATATACTATGTTACTGCCATGCATGGAATCGAAGAGGGTGCTAATTGCTAGTAACAGTTTCTAGTATCTTTGCATTTTCCAGAGGTCCTATTTAACATGGTGACAGATTTCTTTCCCTCTTCAGGATGTATATCATAATTGGCTAGTTCAACTACTTGCTGTTGTTGTTGCTGCTCGACTTGTTTGTAGGGATCTCTCATTGTCATCACAGATACTGAGTTCATCACTACCAATGACAATAGCAGTGATGAGGTGATTACAATCGACTTCATTGTTACTCTCTAGCTAGCTGCCAAAATTGAATAACAAAAGTTACGTACAAGCGAACAAGTATTGAGAAAAACAAACAAAATATTGAGAAAAGTAACTAATTGACCTTTAATTCTTATATAGAGGAAGTTGCTTGATATTTGATGGCGGTTCATCTGTATTAGGTCGTGTTTATATAGATAGATAACTTCTTCAAGATGGTGGAGAAGAAACGAACTTTGTTTTCAAATGATCACCCTCAATGACTATTGAGAAGCTAAAGCACTATATTTTTATAGTAAGTAAGAACTCAAGAGACCTATCAAATATAGAGGTAATTAATTTTGAGATTTAGTAATTAATTTTGGAATTTGGTAATCTAGTCTTGAAGATTGGTTGTTAAGAACACACATTCAGGACTCCACTTGGCCACTAGAAAGTCATGATTCTGTCCGTGGAATTTGGGGAGGTAATTGATTGAATCGATTGAATTATTGAGTTGAGCATCATGGCATAGAGGTCTAGAGCAACATGTCTCCACAATTAGCTAGCGTTAAGTGGCTTCACTGACTGATCTACTAACTTTTATATATTGGGTTTATGTTTATCCCAATCCTAGAAAGTCTAATCCACGAAGCTATGCTAATTAAATGCTTTAGTTAAAATATGGGTAAAATTTCAATTTTTGGGAATGGATTAATTTCATAAAATTATTCTTTTTCCAATTAAGATATAAATATACCTTTGGCATTGTATGTATATTGCTGTGATACCTAGTTTTAGTGCTATGGGAAAAAAATATAATAATATATATAAGACTTTGTGAGTCTGCTATAATTGACTTGGACTTAAATATTTTAAATTAAATTATATTGTCATTTAGCTCATTAAATTAATGAGTCAGTTTGCTCATTAAGTTGCACACAATAATTACTCGAAGCAATTTAATTGTGTGACATTATTAATCGTGTTATATAAATCATTTATTAGAAGTTAGATTTAGTGGTTAATAATTACAATAATGAAAATTTAAATTTTTATTTATTTTAATTATAATATAACTTTATATGACATTGATAATAAATAATATTAATAATAGTAATAATAATAATAATAATAACAATAATAAAATAATATTTTTTCAAAAAAAATTTATTTTGTGTAATACAATTTTTTTCAAAAAAATCAATACCACTGATTGTTTTGAATTCTCTATAATCATACATTATGTTTAAAGATTTAAATTTCGTATAATTGTTTTAAATAAATTAAATTATCATGGATTAAGGAAACACAAATTTTCATGATTTAATCAAGTTTTATACAATTAACATTCCATGAATATATAAATTGATTTTCTGAATAGTTCAAAAATAATTACAGATTTTAATTTGTAAATTTAATTAATTCTGAATTTTCACATTTCATGTTATGAATTAATTATTTGCAATATCAGATCTTCCAAAAGAACTCAAAATTTTTCCAATTTTGAATTTATTAATTCAGAATTTTAATATTTTGAATTTCTGAATATTTGTTATTTAATTATTCTGATTTTATTTATTTAAAAAAATTTAAATTATTTAAAATTACAATATTTATAATTTTATGAATTGAATTGATTTCAAATTTTATATTATTCAGAATTTTGAAAATATATTGAAATTAATATATTTTTGTTTTATTCTAAATTATTTGGAAGTTGATTCATTTTAGATTTTATTTAAGAACTATAAATAGAACATTAATTTTTTTAAAAAATAAATCAATAAATAAAAAAACTTGCAATTACATTTTAGTACATGAAATGCTTTGATTTGCATTCTTTAAAGCTTGCTAATGTGTTCTACAATTATAGTTTTACCATTTGCATTTAATTTCTTGAAATGTGGGGTTAGCATACAATCATAAAATTATGTTGACATGTCTAACAAAGACTATTGGATCAACAAAATAAGTTTCATTATAAGTACTAGGATGATCCTCTTAACTCATTAAGAAATTTCTTTAGATGCTTGAACAATATGTTAGTGAATTGAAACACTTGCTAAAATATTTTTTCAATCTTGTTTCATGAAGGGAAATAGGGATTAGTCTGAATTATGTCTTCCTATAATAGCAACGTAACCTCTATAATAGGTAGACCTTAAAAATAGATGCAATGGGTAGTAATAAGCTCACTAATTGGCTAAAAGAGTATAATATAGGATTTAGAAAGCATATTTTGTGTGTTAGAATTATTATTAAAACTCCAATTCTCTAATTCATGAGGTGCTTATGTAGAAGGAAGGAAGAGTTTTTTAAACTCTGAAAGAGACGTAAATGCCCAACCTATATCATAGTACTCTATATTACATGTGAGCTATTCAAAGTCGAGCCAAAAAAAAGTTATAGTTGAAGATCTAATTCACTTCACTCTTTTTAATAGATCAACACACAAAGTGGGAATAATGCTCCTCCTTGACCATGTGATATAAACAATAAGTAATAATTTATTTACTTTAATTTATTTTTAAAAAAAATAAATTTTGTAGGGGATTAATGCTCCTCCTTGACCATGTATGTTCTCCTCTTGGACATCACACCGACGTTTACTTGCAACATTCATTTTCTTCTTCTTCTTCGATCTCACACCGACGTTTGAAAGCATTGACGCCTGCTCTGACTCACGCGTTGCCAAAGGACAAAATTCATAATTGACTTGGGCGTCTAATGAACAAAAAGAATCTGAATTAAGGTTAATTAATAATAATAGTAATAAGAAGAAGAAGAAGGGAACAGATGAGTAGAACATACATGTACAACCTTGCTGTCTGGTTCGGGAACACAGACGGCTCCACAGATTAGACGTAGCGGTCTGCATGCATGAGGATTGAGGATGATGTCTCAGCTGGCAAACACAAGTTACGTTCAAATCAATCAAGATCACGCTTGTTAATTATTTTATTGCTGGCTGATCGCCAGCCAAACCATCAATATTATATAAATGCGTCATCTTGTATGCTCAATCTAATCTCTGCAACAGATATTGATGGCTTGGGGGCTACCAACACTGCCCTTTTCACCAGCCCCCTTCACAGCTTTACAATACTATTCTTAGTGTGATCGAAACAGCGAGCGGCCGTGCGCCATTAATTGCTCGCCAGTATAATTAGTTGCTCCGCCCCGCAATCATGCTCACTTGTTTCGCTTTGGAGAAGTCTCCTCCCTGATCTCCACTCTTCCTGATCTGATCGACTCGTGCACTGAGCTGGAGAAGACGGAGGCGACGAGGGAGGCCGCAATGGCAGCGGCGGACGGGGAGGAAGAGGAGGAGAGCCCACCTTGCCCGTCATTCCGCCGCCGGTGCCGGCGGCGGGCGAGGGAACACAAGGCGAGGTTCTACATTCTGCGGCGCTGCATCATCTTGCTCATGTGCTGGAGGGAGCGCTGAGAGATTTTTATGTTGACTGCGTATCTTGTGTCTATCTATCTGTAACTTGCCAATGAGTGAGATCTCTGTCAAATCTCTCGTCTGTGCTGATCCGATCTTATCTCTTATAAGAAAAAATCTATATAGATGATGAATATGGTGTTGAGCAAATGTTCATTAGAATGAAATGGGAGGGGAGCAGTCACATCCACATCCACATGTGGGAGTGTACTGGATCGCTCACGTACCCAACCTTTGAAAAGTAGGGAGCTTGCATGGCAACGTGCGCTGCTGCGTCGTACCTGGCGCGCGCACGCGGCTCAGAATGTTGAGATCCAAAAGGAGGGAACGCACACGATCGATCGCAGGGTGAAGCAGTAGGGAGCAGCACATTGAAATTATTGATGCATGGTGGGCGAGCACGTGTAATTTCGGCCCTCCCATGCAAAAGTTAAAAGGACACACTCTCTAGGAATCTAAGAGCATATTATAATTATTCAGATACTAGTGCGACTCTTAATCTTAAAATTTATCATTTTAGAGAAATGAACGGCTCTAATGTAGACACTAGTGCGATTCTAATGTTAAGATTTACAATTTTAAGAAAATGAATGGAGGGCTACAGTGTAACTCGACTAATTCTGCTTTATTTTTTATTGGCTGGGTGGAGACAAGATCAAAAGTTGGAGATCCCACCAGTTGTCGCATCGCACGTGGATGCAGCGCGTCAGCGCGTCAGCTGGGTCACCGCGTCCCGGCTCTGCCCGGCACCCACGCGTGCGCATTTATTTGCGCTATGACCCGCGACATCCATCGCTCGCACGTGCACCAGAATTTCATTCTTTCGGCTGCCATCTGCTCAAGAGTCAAGATTGGATCCGGCGATCGTTATATTAATGCGAGTTTCTTTTTTTTTTTAAAAAAATGTACTGCTAAAAACTTAATGCTGTATTTATTATGTCCTATTGATTTACTATTAATAGATAATAATATATTTTTATTTAAATGTTTATAATATATGTAATATATTTTTTAAAATTTCAATAAGAACAATTATCCATACTAGGCGATTGATTTATAGATCTTCCCTAGGCGGCTAAACATTCTCACACGGTTAAATTACACAAAACTTAAATTAAAAATATCTTCTATCTCTCTAAAAAAAAGTTTTCTTTAAAAGCACATTTAAAAAGTAAAAAAAAATTATACAATAAAATAATTGAATGCGTTTCTATTGAAAAATGTGATAGTCCAAAATTCAAACATCGGATGTATCATTGGTCATCTTGAGCAACGAAAGAACAGATTAGAAACTCGCGATTACAATGAATATTTTCTTCTTTTTACCATTCTTCGACACAAGGGAAGGATGCCGATCCGATGTTGCCGGAACCCTTGGAGGGAAGACGAATCTGGTCGCCGACTTCTCGCTCATGGTTCGGCTCAGCCTCACACTCAGGTTGTTCCGCCTCACACGGAAACGGATCGCCACCCACAATCTGATGACAGCCTCTCGCTACAGGAATAAGAGGAGCGATTAGATGGATTGCAGCTCTAGCGGCCGCTTTTCTCGATTACCCTTCCTTTCTTTAGCTCGATTACCGTTCTTACCGCCGGTTCGCAAGACAGCGACGGAAGATGACGAATCAGCTGCATAAGCGAGGCAATGGGCGAGCCGGCGGTAAGAACGGTTAGAGAAACATGGGTGAAGTGAAGATTAACTGTTGTTTAGTTTCACTGCCAATAATTTTATAATTATACTAAATTATATTATGCTATACTGTGCTATCAAAATTTATAAAATATTTAATTAATAATTTTTTAATTATTATCAAAATTTAAAATAATAAATAAATATAATTTTAAAATAATAATATATTTTATTTTTATTTATTATTCAATTTAAATTATTTAAAATAATAATATTTAAAATTTTAAACAAAATTATATGAATTACTTTTTCAAAAAAAAATTATTAAATCATAGCTTTCTTAGTTTCTATTTTTTATTTTTTTTTATTTTTTTTTTATTATTAAACAGTTTTTTATTTATTTTCAACTTAAAAACTACTTAAAATCAGTCTAAAAAGAGTCCAAACAGGTTCTAAAGCTAGCAAATTTAAAAACATTGGGCTTTGTTCACCTCGGCCCGACCCAAAAATAACGGATAAGAGAAGCTTCATGAGTCTTGGAATTGAGAGTGGCGGGGGCAAACACAACATAGAATGGCTACGTCTGCATTGCCCGGCTTCAAGTTCCCGTTCCGTTCCAGTCGACTATTCAAGTTCGCAATCTCCTCCTCTTCTCTCGCTCCTCCTTCGCTTATCTCTTCGCATAATCCCAACGCCTCAGCTATCTTCCTGAGAAAGCGAAGGTATCTTCCAGGAGCATCCTCAGAAGGTGATTCAATTTCTAATAATCTCGCTAATTCCTTTCTTTTCTTCCTTTCTTTCGTGTTTCAAATTGCCAGTGTAGTGTTTCAATTTAATTTTTTTTTTCTTTCTTGAGTTATAATACTACATCAAGGTAGAACACCATTTTTCTGTATTGGTAGGTAAATGGCTCCTCATTGTTTGTGGAGGCGTATGAAAAGATTAATTTGGCACTCTTGTAATTGTGCGAAAAGAGGCTCTTTAGGAAAATTTAGTGAATACATTCAGATGAGAGTAGATTAACCGGGAGAAGAAGATTGAGGACGGTACATGATATCGAAATGATTTCAGTGGGTTGCAAGAAGGCATCAAGTTTTCTTTCAACAATATGATATGATGTGCGTTTAAGGTGTTTGAAGCTCGTGAAGATTCATTCTTGTTAAATAAATTATATTAGCTTGTGAGTTGGTTTCTCTTGTTTGGCTTAAGAGCGAACATATGTCGGGCTGAGTTTTTGGGTTTCTGTAATTTAGGGTACATTTAAACTTGAACCCAAGCTCCAGCTACGAACCAGCCAATAGAGATCAAATTTATTCATTTTTATATTATTATAATAAAAATTAAAATTTATTGTTTTAATCTTTTTTTAAAAATTAAGTTGGGGTTTGGGCTTAAAACGTTTCTTTCATTTTTTTTAGTTTATATTTTTAAAAGGTTTAGATCTATTTTTGTTTGGTTTCATATCAAACTTAGGTTTATATTTTTTTAACATAAAACTCAAAACTTGACCGGGACCTAAAATTTGAAACATTACTTGACCATAAAATTCCTTAGACTAATTGGGCTTATGTTTCTTGCAAATATATATTGTACTAGTGTTTCAACTTGATATATATTACATAGTATAGTACTACTTCACTCGCTTATTTTCTACTTCTTGTTATCGCACCTTACCTCTCTCTAGCTTATCTCTTTTTTATCAACTCTCTATCTATCTACTATCGACTACCCTTAAATCTATATCTCTTTTGGCAGACAATCTTTATTCTCCTCTCCAACTCTTTTTAGTGTTTTCTCTTTTTCACACGCAAGATTATGAATATATAGATCTTCTTCAATTCCTCTAGATATCTTTAATTCCTTTTTACCTTCTATTATAAGAAACACCACCCTAATTATCTTTAAACTCGGAGGATAGTATATACCATTCATGGCATTGCTTCAACTATATATGATCCTTACATGTCTCCTCAACAACATGAAATCTAATATTGTATCCATGATTATGTTTCTCAAAATACTCAAAGAAGTATGAGACACCTACCCTTTTTTTAAAAAAAAAAAAATCAAAACTTGTGTCATATTTATAAAATTATGAAGCCATCTTATCCCAAGCAAGTACTTCACAAGTATTATGTTATTTTAAAAGGAAAGTGAAATGAATTGATTATCATGCCCCATTGACAAGATCTCAGATATTCTGAAGTAGCAAGAAGACTTCTTAGTGATCAAGTTTCTTTCTAACCTAAATCAAGGTTTAAAAAACCAACGGAGTGTGCCGGTCCGGCGAGCAGCCAAACGCCGGTCCGGCGAGCAGCCAAACGCCGGTCCGGCGAGCAGCCAAACCGGTACGGTACCAGGCGTACCATCCGGTACAGAGGGTAGCGTGCACAGGCGAGGGCGGACAGTGGGCAGCAACGGCGAAGGCAGCGTGGCGGGCGGCGTGCACAGGCGAGGGCGGAAGCTTCGTTCGAAGCTTCCAGTCGCAGCCAAACCTCCAGCCGCCGCCGCCGCTGCCGTCCGCCACCGTTCTGCCCGGAGCCGTGCTTCAACGCCTATTCCGGTGCCGCCCCTTTGTCGGACCGGTACCGCACCGCAAAAACCGAGCGGTATGGTACAGTTTTCCAAACCGACCTAAATGACACTTTTGTATTACTCAAACACAATCTATTCCCAGCTTTTAGCTTTCAACACTGATAAGACTTCCTCATCTCAATCACTTTTACAATGACCATCTCGTCTACTAAGTATAAACATCTCATTGATTCAGCATAGATTGTATTGTTATCTTCTTCAACATTTATTCCATCTGTACATATCCAATATGGCCTCCTTGGTCCCTTTCCAAAGCTTTTAGACTTTAAATTCAAGGTTTTTCTCTCTTATGATAGGTAATCTTAATTTATTTCAGCATCTTACCCATTGATACATTATGCTATTTTGTATTGATTAATATGGTTCTCATGTCACTATTAAATGTGCAAGTTCAATTTACATTAGCACATACTTTCTTTAGTTGATATGTTGTTATATGCTTTATGTTTTCGTGTTAGTCTTTTAAAGCTTTATCTATTATTCCTCTCTTGAGTAACCTTTTATAACTTTTTGGGACTTGTGGATGAAGGCGACTAGTAGTAAGGGTTTTGAGTCTAGAGGTACATGCATGTTTGCCAATCTACTACCACCTCTTATACTTGTTCTTTCTTTTATCCTTTTGGTACTAACATTTTGGCTAATCTACCCACCTCATTACTTATTTGTACAATACCGACCATGTACCGGTACCTGTTCATGGTCGAGCCGGTATGTAATGTTTGTATCGGGTGGTACAAAATGAAATTTTGGTTCTTGGTATATACTATATACACACATGTATATATACATATATACATACATATATATACATACTTCCTTTATAGTGAGAGATAGATATTGACCTTATAATATGTATTAATATGGGGTTGGATTAGTACATAACTATTTATGTCAGTTGGTATAGATTAAGGTTTAAAATCTTGGTCTATATTAGTATATTAATCTGGTTTCAAACTAGTACATATTAGACATACCAACACTGTACAAAATTAGTATCAAATGCACCAACACTTATGTGCTAGTTTTGGATAAATCTCGAACAAGTATAAACCACTTATACCTGGATCCATTTTAGAAACCAGGGTACAACTTGAGTCCTTAATCCCTAAACTATAGTACTATCAACTAAGCCATCCACTAGCTTCTAAACTTTAGTAGATTTTGTTAACATTGTGTCACGTCTTTCTTGGTGGTGCTTATCGACTTGGAAAGTATCACCACTCTCCTCTCTATTTAGTTTTAGTAGTGCTACCAAAGTTTCGAAAACCGGCCTCGTGACTCGGTCCGGTGAGTCGCCGGTACTAGTACTGGCGAACCGAGCAGTAGTGGCAAAGGTGGAGGGAGGCTAACGGTGGGCTAGAACGTTAGCCTCCTTTCACCGCTGCCATTGCCTCCCTCCGCCATTCTGCTAGAAGCTGTGCTCCGACGCTTATGCCAGAACCACTTGCTCGCCACACTAGTTCAGAACAGTTTTCGATTCCTTGAGTGCTACTACGAATCCTATTACATTGCTTACTTATCACTTTTGTTAATGATTTCTCTCCTATGACTTGGATTTTTTTTTTTTTAAACAATCAATCTCTAATGCTTCATGTATTCAAATCATTTTATGAAGCTATCAAAACTCAGTTTGATATTAACATTAAAATTTTATGTATTGATAATGCTTTAGAATACATTCTAGTTACTTTTCACTCGTTCTATCACTCTGTGTGAATATACATCAAACTACCTAGGCATGCCTTAGAACAAGATAAGGTTATGAGTATAAGAATCACCATCTCCTAATGGTGCTAAGCGATTTCATTGTGTCTGTTTCAAATCATTTTGTGGTGAACACTACTTTGTCTAAGGGTCTATTGTGGTTAGGTGTTTTTTCATAGCTCTTTTTTTTTAGTGTCTTTCTTGTGCTCATGTATTGATGCCAATTGTGGGATGGATAAAGTCATCATATTCTAATGTTGATTATGTCAGAGATGTTTTTGACATGAAGATTAGCTTAAGTAATTCATGCGTTATCTATATTGCTTGTATAGTTGTACTTACATGTTTCTTGAGAGAACCAAATTGTTGAAGCTGACTATCACTTTGTGCAAGATGTATATCCAAGAAAATCAGAAAATCACTATTCTCTACATGAACTATGAGAACTATCTTGGTATGTGTTTATCAAGCATTCAAGCCTCTCTCGTATCCTCTTTTTGTTTATTACTTAACAATTTGAGCATCTCTCCAATTTGAGGATGAGTGTTAGATAACTAAAGTTAGTGAGTTAGCATTCACCGTTAGGCTAATGTTTGTAATTTGTAGTGTATATTATGATATACTCCTCATACCTAATCTAATTCAATCTTTTGGTTCAACTATTCTAAATTACTCGCGTTTATCAAGCTGGAATTAGTTTTCTTTGGTTCTAGCACCATAATTTCTTCCAATGAGATGGGGCAATATGTAATTAACAGTAATGCTAATCACATGCATGCCCACTAAAGCTTGATCTCCAACTAGTACATAAATTATTATGTAACTAAAATGTGATTACTGCATTTAGAATTAATAAGGGAATGTTCCTTAAATCAGAGATCCCTTGATCAGTAATACTTCTGGATAAGGATTGAAATCTTGGTCGATTATTGGTTTTGTTAATGCACTAGACTGAAGCAAGCTTTGGTTCCGGCATTCCTCATTTTAACCATGTTGGTAGTCTTGATGGTAACATAGAGTAGTGGTTATTGTACATCTTGACTAGACCGATTGCCATGAACTGAAACTTTATTATATGCTTCTAAATATTTTATGGGGTAAATGTGGCTAAATTACTTTGGTGAAAAAGAAGTTACTTGAGTAGAAAGCAGTAGTATATCATATTGATCTCTAAACAAGCTTTGTTTTATATGTTCCATCCAAAGCATACATCTTATCTTTGTGTCAGAGACTCAATATATATAACACATTTCTTATTAATAGTGTTGAAAACATTGGATATAACATAATTAACAACTCAGACACTGCACAATCTAAAACGTAAAAACAATCTGAAAATGAAATGACTTGGATATGCTGATGCAAAATTGATTAGAAGTTTATGTATATAAAATAAATTGATCTTAAAACTTATATTGATTATTGTGTGACATTTTAATTAACATGCAAACAAACTAAAGCCATTAACATTATTTTAAAAATTACTAATTAATCTTCTTAAAAGTTTTGAGCCATTTTTAAATACCAAATTTGCCATCCCCACATATTTTGATTTCCATGTAGCTTACAAGAATATTGTTTATAATTATTTCTTTTGTTCTTTTCCTAAACTACTCCAAGAATCTATTAGCATTGGCTCCAGAAACCGCAAATCACTTCTTATCAAACCAATGGATGCCACTTTATCCATCACAGTTTCAGTGTTCAATATTTACTACCTAATGTGTGTATCTATCTATTGAGGTATTCTAATTAGATTGGACATGTTTTATGTGACAAATAATATCCACCCCACTTATCTCATAGAGAATACATAAGGTGGTCTTATATAGATTGATATATTAAGTTAGAAACAACTAATCCCACCCGTGGCACTAATGTCCATTGTGATTTTGACAGGTGAATAGTTGCTAACCAATGGCTGTATGAACTGTGAAACACTAACCAAAGTCATTTTTCTGGGTAAGCTAATTGGATATGTTTGTAATATAGTTTCACTTCATCTATACAAACAAACAGCAAGCGATACGACAGCTTTGATGCGTTTCATTGGATGTTTTGCATTTGGCATTTGAGATGCCAGATAAAGAAGATGATTATCTCTCTACTTATTGTCATATTATTAGTCATTTTAGTGATGAATTCGTAGATTGCTGATTGTTTTAGATAATATCTTCTCTTTGGTAGTGATATTTATCTGCATCGCAGGTATTCCTGCTGAATTAGCTGAAGATCCTAAGTTTGTTCCCTTAAATGCTGATGACCCCATCTATGGTCCACCAGTAAGTTTCCTGATCTATTAATGAATAATTTAGATTGAGCTTCATAGTGCAGCGCTTTGTCTTCTTTTTCTCCTAGTTTTTTATTCCGACATTTTGATTCCTTTTTTTCTTTCTCGACACTGTAGATTGACGTCCTACTTGATTCACATCCTAAGAATTAGCTTTTTGTAGCAGATATTTATGCAGCAATCCCTGTTGATTCTTTTTCATGTCTAGGCTTTACTGCTTGTCGGATTTGAAGCAAGTGAAATGGAAAAGGTATTCTTCCTGCTCCGTTCTCTTTTAACATTAAAGAACTATGCAAGAAAAGGCTCTTTAACTGAAAGCTGCTTATCCATTTTCTTTCTTTAAAGTAGATCTTGTTCGTTGTTTATGTCATTATTTGACCCAGTATAGCATATTAGAAAAATGATTTTTATTTATCTTGGTAAAATTATTCTACATTCTTAATGACATTCTATGTCTTAAAACTTTTTTCACTTACTTATACAGATTCAAATTCTTCTAGAAGATCTTGATGGCGAGTTTATGAAGGTAATTATCAGTAATCATGTCTTAGTCTTTGGTGTTGTATGTTTCTACTCTTGCTTGGGGGTAAATTTGCATATATCATCACATGTTGATTCAATTTATTCCCGTAGCAAGTTGAATTATTATTTCCAAATTTCCACATACTTGTTCTTAAATAAATCATTTTAACAGGTCAAAACATGTTTATGAGAAGGCTCATTTAGAGGAAAGAATTATAAGAGTTATATACTAAAAAAGCAGGGCCTATGATCTCTTTTTTCCGTCTAGAAAGTTGTGCATTTTAAACCATCATGTATGAAACTCAATTTGCTTCATTTGAAAAGAAAGATGCCAATATATTCTAAGATTAAAATGTATTTATCCCAGCAATCACAAAACCGTGTTCGGCCACCGGTCTCGGAACCATGGTCGGAGCACGGACGGCAAGTTGGCGGCGGCAAAAGGCGGCGGAAGCTCCGCCAGGTGTAGAAGCTTCGATCGAAGCTTCTGCCGCCTCTACCGCCGGCGGAAGCCAATGGAAGCTTCGATCGAAGCTTTCGCCCGCAGCTTCGGCAGCTTCGATCGAAGCTTCCGCCGCCGGCGGTAGAGCCGCCTTCACTGCCCTCCTCATACCGGTTCCGTCCGGTAAGCACGGTATCGGTACCGTTACCGTACCGGTCCGGCGGCTCACCGAACCGAATCACCGGACCGGTTTTGAGAACCTTGATTTATCCTGCATTTTGATAACAGTGATTGAGTTTAAGCTTTCACTATTAAAGTTCTTTACATAATAATCACTTAGTTACGACCTAGTCACCTAAATATTTGAGTTGGCACTTCTCTTTTTTATCTGCCACAGATTGATGTGCATATCTCTAAAAGAAACCTTGTACATCAACCAACATTGCCTACCATACTCAGAAGAAACAATCTACATCTACATCAATTACATTACCCCTTTCTTAACCACAATGCAGCCAGAAAAAGGTTTATCTTGAAGCTACATAATTTCCACTAGTTCTCCAGTTTTTCATGTAATAAGTTTCTCATAAAGGCATTAAGTTTGCTGAGTTGGCTTTGAAATTGCGAAGGAAAATGAATCACTTACAATGCTAATTGTTTCTTAAGTGATGTGATTTTATGGCTATTTTATGTGTTTTATGCTCTTATCCATTGTATCTACAAGAATGTGTTTGTAAGTACAACAAATGCTACCAAGCATGATATATCTAGATTCATCCGTGTATGGCCATAAGAATATATTCAGGTTCATTTGAATTTTGTTCCATACTTCCATATGCTAATTTAGATATTTGTTTCTTTTGGTTGGTAACAGATCATTTATTGCACAGAGGATATGCTTAAGAAGTCGGTTTGGGATGCAATGCATACTGAACAAATCAGTTTGGAAGATGTCAAGGTTAGCAACTTAGCATACCTTTTATGTATGTTTATCCATTTTTCCATTCTTACTGATACTAATTTATATTCTGGAGTTACTTGTTAAGCTAAGTACATGGAAATTTGGAATGACCTAAAGCACAATTAGACATTTTGGCACCAATGCAACCTAAAAGACTCATTTAGTGCCACATTAGTAGCGGAATGAAATTACCATGATATATAAGTTCTATTGGTCTACTATCACTTGGGTTACATCATATTAATAGTGGACTGATAGAACCATTCCATATTGGCAGCATGCCTTGTTGTACCTATCCAATAGACTAGGAGTACTAGAACCAACATGTTTCACTGCACTATGCTACAAGCCCAATAATAGTTAATCTACATAAAGTATTAGAGGATACAACTATACACAAGTTTTACTATTTGTATGGCACGGTATAATAGTTCACCTTTTTCCTTTATTTAATTTAGTGTGCTGTTGTTTTGACCTCTTCAACAATTCAAAACGAAGAGCAGCTAAATGTTTTAAATTATGTGACATGCATAAAGCAAAGTGGTTAAATGTAGAACCATATGACTCCACTAGGCGGTATGTTTCATTTTATCTACTCGTTGAAGTTGGACCATCTGTTATTCCTGGTGTTGTCATTGGACTGTAAATTCACATAAAACTGTTTCATGATAATTGCGTGGCTGTATTTTTTTTAGTGAATTGCAATATCTTGACTTCAAGTGGCCTCGTAGCTCTGAATCCTATATCCTACTCTGTGCTGAAAATGATTTACTGTTAACTTTTTTTCCCGACATGTACTCTTTTGTGACAACTGGGCGATCAAACATTCTTTGTTTGCCCTAAAGAAGGGATGGGTATGTCGGCTTTGTGATAGTTACTACTCCCTCGATTGCAGATTGCTCAGCCTCTGCCCAGATTGTGCATTATATCAGGATTAAGTGGGGAGGAGATGATAATGTTCATTGATGCATTTCCTGAAACTGGTACGTAGTACAAGAATGGAATCCTTGACTATTACATAGCATAATTTGTTCCAAATATGCATTTCTATGTTCAGGATTTGGAATTATACTCTTGTCTTTCATTTCTTTTCCTTTGTCTTTGATTTTATTCTTTTCATAATTTGTTCCAAATATGCATTTCTATAAGAAAATATTTTCTTATCACAAATGAGAAAGAAAACAAAAGAAAGGCTTTTGGTCGATTTCTTCCCATTTAGAGTCAATGCTTGAATCTGTCGAACATATTATATAAAGTGGTAGAAAACGCAAATACCTTGTATGGTTTGGAATGTCGGCACATTTTATTACCCATATGAAAAAGATTAAAAATGAGTTAGTGATCTTTAAACTAAAGCGGCAAGAAGAATTATTTTAACATAAGATAATCCATACTAATTCTAAATTAACAGCAGATTTGAGATATTTAACCTGGAAAAGAACAATTTAATAACGTGTGAACTTCTTTTCAGAAAAATATGGATATCTAACTAGCAGAAACTATAAAACTCTTAGATATGTGTTCTTTTCATTTGCTATTATAATCAATACTATCTTAATTTTCCTACCGACTGCATCTACAGTCGGTGAACTAGCAACTATATTTATAGTCGGTGGTTGGTAATAAAAGTCGGTATTAGCTTCAATTCTAATCGTATTAGCTTCAATGCAGCAGATGGATATTTTACTTGAAGAGTCCCATACGTGTTCATTATCATACTTACTGACTACACTTTCCACAAACAACTTGGTTTTCTTCAGAATTGCAACCAGCCGTCTTTGCAGCACTTGTTCCTAATAGCGCAGAAAAGCTTCTCGGGGAAGTGATTGAGGAAATCATGGGAGATCATGAAATGCTGGTTTGTAATTACTTGACCTTTTTTCATCTCACGCACAGTTCTATTTGTTCTATTCCTCCTCAGTCCTTGGTGTTCTGATTTCTACAGTCAGCAAAGCAATCAAGTTGAAACACATTGCCATCGCGAGTTTGTAATCTGGGTACAAATGAAGACCGGGTCTGTTCAGAATTGGCACAGAAACCGCTTCTTGGATTCTTGGAACTTTGTTCCAAAATGTCTGGAGTGTAATATTCTTGGAACTTTGTTGCCTTGTCATTGTTAAATTTCAAAGCTTGCAATTGATCATTTGTATGTTTGTCCTGTGTTTTGATAGAATGAAATAGTTTCCCCTAAAATTTATGATTTGTTATTTCTGTCCAAATCACACTGCTAAAATGTGATAATTCTAACAGAGTGGAGATTATAGAAATTCAATGGTAATCTAAAGTAAATACAAAGAATGCTACAATCTCTAGAACTGTTCAGGTGCATGTGTTCAGAGTTTAGAGTCTTTGTGGTGGAAGAGCCAGCGATGGCTAGAGGTGGAGTTGATCGACAGCGGGGGTCAGTAAATGAGTGATCGGTGATTTGTCGATTTTGGTGATCAGCTGCTTCCATCTTCAAATTTTCGCCAACGTGACGAGAAAGCGGAGCCAAGATTTGGGCTCCATCCAGCGATTGAATTGGGCTCGCCGATTGTAGGTGCTTTTTCCACAGAGATGGTTCTCGAGATATGCTCGCAGTGACCGAATGCATATGTTGGCCGATTGGACTAGTATTTCTTGTTGCTTCAGCTTCTTGTATTACTGCCTTTTCAAAATTTTCTAGCTCTAATAGGAGAAGAATAGCTAATATACCGAGAAACCCCTTATAATAATTTCCCAAACGTCTCCACTGATCTCTCCTATTCCGGCATTATGATCCCTTGAGTTAACAGTTTCGTCCTTGTTAAGTTTAACAAAACTCACAGGAGATTTTAGCTAAGTTCTTCGGGGGTTTGTCCAATATATAAGCATAAAAACAAAGATGCAAACATTAACTATGGATCGTTTTCCCTTCAGTTGGATTCTGAAACATATCTTCCAAAATCAAATTAACGCAGGCCTTTTCCCACTTTGTTCTTCAGTGGTTTACCATATTGGCAAGATAAAATTTAAACATAATAACTATGGATCATTGTCCTTCAGATGGATACTGAAATACAGGTTCAAAAATCTCTTAATTTTGACACTCCATAATGCCCAGCAAGCTCTAGGTGTTAGGCCTCTAGGCTAAAATTGGGTGAAGGCCAATTCCAGCCCGGCCCAAGCAGTCCAATTCAACCATTTGACTTTGGTTGACCGAGGGTCAACCATTTGGATTGGGCAATCGCTCGGATCCATCGTCGCCCCAATGGGCGGGAAGAGCACGCAAGGATGTTGCATGCAGCGGGCTTGCACAGAAACGTCACATCGGACATGACGGCAGGTGGCGATGTATGGATCGAGGCAGGGGAGGGTGAAGAAAATGGAACGAAGCTATTGGTGACGGCTTACGAAGAGGATTTCTGGCTGAAGCGCTGCTCAACCTCTCCTGCTCTTGACTTCGCCTCCGACTCTCCCCTCCGGCGCCGACGACCTCATCGGTCGTCTCTCCGAGCTCATTCTCACGTAACCGGTGGTGCGGGTGGGTGGAACGGTTCGCGACGAGCTCCCCTTTCCTTCCGTCGTTCCCGTCTTCTTCGACGTCGTTGCCGCTGTCGTCGCCGCGACCCACACTGCCAGAACGCCTTGGAAGGCGCAGACCGCATCCACGTCCTCGATTAGAAGGAGCCGGCAGTTGCCGAGGTACCTCCTCGCCATCTACGGCGCTCCCTTATTCTCCGGCCCGGTGGCTCGTTTCTGCTCCAGCGACGCCGCTTTGTTTCGGCTTCCCTCTGTGTTGCATGCCTGCGTTTGGCCGAGTTCCCTCTCATGCTCCCCGGCGAGCCCCTCTACCTCCCATTTCTTTAGGGTTCCGGCTCGCCTGCATGCTAGAAATCCCGGACCCGGCTCGCCTGCATGGGAGTTCGCCGGTCGGCGCCTTCCTCCGCCTGCGCGCGGGTGTCTCTTCACTTTCTCCTTCCTCGGCCTTGCGTCCTTCGCCGGGTTGTTGCCGTCGACCAAGCGGGTCCTGTGGTGCTTCCCGCAACCGTCTTCCCCTGCTCCCGAGCGATGGAGTCACATGTTCAAAGGGGTGAAGACTTGCCGCCTCCCCGTCCGGCCGGCTTCAAGCTCCAGATGCGTTCTTCCTCCTTGCTGTCGAAGCTGCCCTTCAGCCAATCTCCTTCCAGCCGACGAGCGGATGCCTCCTCCATCCCCTCGTCGTGTACTGAGGCGGTTCGCTGCCTCTACATCTGCTTTGTGTGCTCTCCTCTTGGGTGCTGACCGCATCGGTCTCTACCCTGTTCTGGCGTGCGACGCCGAGGAATAGACGATCTGCTGACGTTAGTCGCCGGTCGTTCCTTCGACGTGAAGGCATGTCAAATCCTCAGTCTGAGGTTTCCGACCGTACGTTCGCATCTGACTTGGAGTTCGAATGCGTTATCTGTAACGTACGCGACGGCGGGACGACTACGATGTCCTCAACGTTGACGTTATGATTGACGGGCTTGCTCTTGTAGTGGACCTCGTCCGACGTAGTCGATTTTGGACGAATCTACTGGGTTTGGGCGAATCAGGTCCTGCTCAATGACCCCGGTCTCCGGTGTTTGACGAGTGTTGACCTGCATTCGGTTGGGACGACAGAGATCCATGCCGAGTCCCTAGTCCGGCTGGGGTTCGATTCAAGGAATCGTTCCCGCCAGTCGCGCCCAATCCCACGGTATTGACCGTGGTACCTCTGCGTGGGTGTGTGTGGACTCGAGTCAAGCGTTGACTCACGTGTATATGGTTTAAAATTTTATTACGGTAATTATGGGCGTGATAGCTGGTATCAGAGGCGGTTTCTGCACGTTACAACTTGTACAAATGTTGTACAACTATTTTCAGCTTATCTTGTTGCTTATTTGCAGATGGTGCTTACGACTGACAGTAGGATCTCCTCCCTGGAGGATATTGTTTGGGATGGCTCCTTAGCCCCCAAGATGCTGGTGGATCTGGTTTTCACCCTGCTTGTCTCACACGAGCATCTTGCAGCTCAGGTGACTCGACTCACTGGGGAGCTGGAGACAGCTCAGGTGGAGATCGCGCTCCTTAAGTGCATTACAGCTACTTTGTCGACACAGACTGCAGCCGATTCCGGCCAGGGGACCGTTGTACGACGACGCGTCCCGGAGCCTAGCCCCTTTAAGGGGGTGCGTTGCTCCAAGGAAGTTGAGAACTTCCTATGGGATATGGAGATGTTTTTCCAGAACGCACAGATCCCCAAGGGGAAGCAGGCCCAGACCGGTATTGCATACCTCTCCGGAGATGCAAAATTATGGTGGCGGACTCAGGCCACATTAAATATGCTCAGGTCCGACCTTGCCCATAAGCTCTCTTGGGAAGAGCTTAAAATTGAGATCAGGGCACAATTCCTTCCGGGGAAATCGACTTGGGCGGCGAAGGATGCACTGAAGAAGGTCCGGCATGTCGGGAGCATCCGGGATTACGTGCAACAGTTCTACTAGCTTATGCTGGAGATTGATGACATGTCGGAGGAGCGTCGGCTTTATACCTTTATGGACCATCTCCAGGGCTGGGTTCGTGACGAGCTGTGCCGCCAGGAGGTGAGGACTCTGAAGGCCGCCATGCAGGCTGCTGATGCTCTGGCGGACTGTAAGGACCCGAGGGGACAGGCCCCTCCTACTGCTGGGGCTTTTACCTTGCGGGCGAGAGGCCCATTCGCCGCGAGGGGTAAGAAGCCATTTACAAGGAAGAACCGGTCTGCTGTGCTGAGCTCACCGAGGTCTGTCAGGGACCGCCCACCCACTCCAGCACCGAAGAGGACGTTGCTAGGGTCCGCCAGCGTACGGTCTATTGAAGTAGTAAATGATATCGTTCCCTCAGGGAGCAGGTGTCAAGTACAAACCATTAGTATCATTGAAAGCTAGATGATTTAAAATTTAATCGAGAAAACAAATGAACTACCTGAATAGACTCTAATTATCAATTTCAAAATAAAACAAGTCAGCAACCAGCAGGGGGAAATTCAAATTTTTCAAAGGTTCGGGACCTTAGGTTTCACCTCGTCAGTTGAATAAAAATGTAAAACAATGCATCAAAATTTAAGGGATAGGAAACAGATCACCTTCTTTCGAAGCGTAATCTGACGGTGAATTGTTTAAGGCGATCTATCCTTCGGTACGGATTACCTTCTCTCGAAGCGTAATCCGGTGTCTACTTAAGCTAATTTTCTACTCTCGTAGCAAAATTAACTTAAGAAAGACCCAATGAGTTCTATCATAATCGTTGGTCCTCAAGTAACGTTAAACTACTATCGTAATTCAAAGTTATAAGTTAAGATTGGGCAGTTGAGTGTTACGATTCACCTTTCGGTACTTATCGTAACACTTAACACATATAAATATTCGGCCAAAATATTAATACGCAATGAACACACCCAATAATAATAAGCAATTCACTTAAATAGTACTGTGAAATTCATACAAAGTGTTTTACATATCAAGAATTTTCCAACGGGCTACATCCAAGCCCTTAATGAGGGTTTTACTCAACCAAATACAACATAAACATATGAAAACCCTAGAGAATGAGTTTGAAAGTTAGGGAAATTACTAGTCGAGGTTAGGAGACGATGGATCTTGGGTTTCCTCTCGAAAGCCCCAAGAAAATCTGTCAAATCAAGTCCTCGAAGTCCCAAAAATCGCTATTTTCGCCCTAGCCGCCTTCTTCACGAAATCCACCCCTCTAACTGCCAAAAAATGTCGATTATATGCTTCCCCTGAAGCTTTGGGCGGTTAGGAATGTTAATTGGGAATTTTTCCCAATTTTCTGGGATATGGAGCGTCGGATTTGAGGAAGAAACAAACAACCGTCGAAATCTGCGGATGCGAACACGGCTGTGTCGGCTACGATGAAATGCGGATAAGTGAACATGGGCGTGATGGCGAACACAGGCAAGCCGTGTTCGGTTCGACGAGCTTCTGATAGATGAACACGGGCATGCGTCTGGACACGGGCAAGCCGTGTTCGCTTCAAAAATTTCTGGAACACCCGAACACGGGCGTGTGCACGGCGACGTCGAGTTCGGCCAAAGCTGGAACTTCTGTCGAACACGGCCGTGACGAAACGCACAGCCAGGCCGTGACGAAACGCACGGCCAGGCCGTGTTCACTTCGACAAACGCTAATTCTGAAGACGCGATGAACACGACCGTGACAATAAGCATGGCCAGACTGTGTTCATCGTAGGAAGCTCCAAAAATTCTGAAATTTTGCCTGTCTGATGCTTGTAATATGCTGATCCTTTCCCTAACTTCAAATCTCGAATAATCTTCACGAAAATAAATGATATTGACCTGCATTTCATAAAGAAATGAAGAATAGTGAAGTTTCTATACTTTGTGGGAAAAAGGGATCAAATTGTGACATAAAATAGAAGTTAAGCCTCAAATGATGGTATAAATTAGACTCTAAATCCTATAAAAATTACACCTATCAAAATATCACAGACTTAAAATCTTACTTGTCCTCAAGTAATTACACTAGCTGAAAGATTCAGAATTCAGGAAGACAGCATGTTCAAAAGTTAAAGTATGAACCTCATATGACAACATTTAGACTAAAGCCTAGGTTGAAGACCACAAATGGAGATATAAGCACTAGAGCTATGAATAATGTTCAAGGTCTAATCACAAATCTAAAATAGGAAAAACACTTCACTGTGTTAAGACTATTCATACTCATAATGTCCTGCTAAACTCAGCCAATCAAGTATAGTTGCACTAAAGAACTTTTGCAACACATGTAAGCAAGGAAACATGAATTTTCAATCGGTGGGTTCAAGTTACTTCCCTGAATTCATGTTCAACCTTGTCATGCGAAGGACAAACATTTGTGATGAATGCACCCCCGGTACTTAGTTAGAGAACGAACTCAAGGTGTATGCATCACATAATGCATACAAACTCATTGCTTTACCCTAAGGTAGAAGAAAGAGGAGTTGTTCACTTTTCCCACACCCCTTCTTCTTTCATGTTTCTTATTTATTTTCTTCTTCTTTTGTTTTTTTTATATGTCGACAGTGCCAAGTGGGATGAACCTTTGGATCATTGTCACTTAGGTACCACTGCCCCTTTTTTTTCTCTTTTTTTTATTTTTTTTTGTTTTTTGTGTGTTTTTTTTGTTTTTTTTTTCAATTGTGCAACCAAATTAGAAGACTAGTAATACGGACTATAATGAGCATGAATATTCAAACATATAATGTCGTGTAAGATGTAATTCAGAGAGGTGTCGACCATTGAAACATCATGCAAGCCATAGTGAGCATACTCAACTATAAGCTAAAACCATGGACTTCTAGACATAAAAACAGTCATAATAAGATGTTCATTCCCTTAACTCAAGAGACAGACCTATCTTTATGAGTCTCATCATTATTCATAACAACATGTAAATTGAGGACAAGATAAAATATATCATCACAGACTTATATCCTTGAAGAATGCACAGGCAAGAGACAGTGTATGCACATTGGATTTGAAAAGCAAGAAAACACTTTGAAAACCAGATAAACACGTATATAGATAAGCAAAGCAAACACACTAGTATAGATAGCAAAGCAAAAGACACACTAAACACACTAAACACTAAGAGGGGAAACCCCTCTACCCACGGCAAAGAACTGCATAGTCTCCTATGCAGTGGAAAGTACATGATAGAAAGCAGGAAAGAAAAGGAAACAACTTACTAAAGAAGAAATACATCCGAGATAGAGCAGGAACAAGGCAGAAAACAACTGGAGATCACCACCCCTTGGAATTCATGCGCCGAAGCATTTCCTGAATGGCCTGGTGATCCTCGGTCTGCAGCTGAACCTGGCGAGTCTGCGCCTCCTCCATAGTAGTCAGATGCCTAAGAACATCCTGCAACTCAAGGCGCATCCCAAGCTGTTCATCACGAATTGCCCTAAGTTGACTCTCGATGTGGGAGTAAGTGTTCTCAGTGGAGGCAGAGGAAGACGCCCCGGCATGCTGAAAAGGACGGAAGGATGGAGGAGGCGGGGCCGTGTCCAGCGGATCATCACCATCGTCGTTTGGCTCCGGAAGTAGGTGCCAGTTCCACCGCTTGCGGATAGAGGTGCGCGCAGGATGTGGAAGCAATAGCGTGGAGTCGCTCCCTCGAAAGAGGAGACTGAAGGCATCACCCTCGCGGGTGATCATCTTCATCGCCTGGCACGACTCCAGGTCGATGCGGGAGCTACCACGTGCCTGCTCGATGCCATACGGCTCAACCCTAAAAGCAAGAGCGATAGGAGTAATGAGGCCACCAGCGGCAATAACTCCCTGTTGGGCAGTGGCCTGTTTCTGCAATTGTTTCATCAGATAAAATGCAGTGTTGAGTTTAAAAGAATGTACCATCGACCAGATGAAAAGAAGCTCGCTGGAGCGCACAAAACCATCACTCTCGCCACGCACATAGATGGTGTGCGCTAAGACGCGGTGCACGTAGCGAAAACAAGGGTTGCTGACGTGGCTGGCTCGGTCTGATCGGGCAATATAAGGGTGCTCTCCCGTAATAGCGACCCAAAAGTCTTGATCGCGAAACTCGAGCGGGGGTATGCCAGTACCATCCATCGGAAAACCAAAAATCTCATTTATTTTTGATAATGTGGACGTATGCTCCTAGTTCCCGAGCCGGAAGGAAATGACATCGTCGTCGTCGTCATCATGAATGTTCACGTCGACCTCGAGGGACGACATGAACTCCAATGTAGGTGCCACATAAGTCGGCCAAGCCAGCCGGAAGAACTTCTCCCAACCGATCGGCTGAAACATAAAGAGGACATCGTCGTGGAGTCCCAATGCATTGAGAGTCGGCCTGTCCAGGTAGCGAGTATTGATGACCCGCCGAGACACCAATAGATCATATCGCGCCCTCTGCGCTGCGTCTCGGAAAAGAATGCCATGCTCATTCGGCTCTTGCTGCACGGCTGGACGCTTGGAGGATTTCCGAGCCATGTTCTTCGTGCGGCCAAACATGGTCGGAGAATGCTGAGATAGGGGCCGAAGAATATGGCTACCGGAATCCGGCGAAGTGGCAGTAGACAGCGGCTGCAGATGGAGAGATGGAGAATCGGAGGTGTGAGGAAAACCGGCAGGCAGTGTGCTGGAAGAACACCAGGCGGCGGCGGCGCTGAAGTACTGCCAAATCTAGAAATCCGGCGAGCTGGCGGCGGCTGAGGAAGAAAACCAGAGATCTCGAGCAGAAACCGTAGATCTAGAAAACTGGGAGTGCTAGAAGGTGAAGGGTGACACTATCCGCAAGTGCACGGAAATGTCGCAGTAATATAAAGATATCGTCTCCCACAGGGAACAAGGTGAGTACTAGAAAATCTAATTCTTGGAATCTAAGCTAATCAAATCGTGGTTTTTTAGAGCTTGAAAACTAAAATTAAGGAGGACAGTAAACAAGAAATCAAACAACTGCGATAGAAAAAAATATATGAGAGAGAATATCAGGGCAAAGGTTTCCACCACTCTGACGATTTCACTTGCGCTAGAAATAAATGTTAATTACTTGGATTTATAGATATGCATAAGGTTTCCACCACTCTTAAGCATATCGCAATATTCCAAAAATATAGATAAGTGCATATTTGGGTCCTCAAGAGGAGAACCACCGAATTGATTCTGTTGTATCTGAAAGAACCCGATAAAGGGGGACAGAAACCCTAAAGGGGGGGGGGGCGCAAATCAAAATTTCCCAAAGGAAGCTAGGGTTTCATAGATCGTTTATATGAACATAAGATCAACTTATTCAAAGATTGCATAGATGAAAAGGATTCATACCATAGCCATTGCAAGGATGGCGACTTGGAAGGAAAGATGTGAGTGCTTCTTCTCCAAAGGCACCGCACACAAGATGAGAGATAGCTCTTTCTTGTTTCTCCTTGTGCTAGCAAGGATCTCCAAGAGTCCTAGTCGCGCGAAGGGGATTGAGATGATCTCTCTTGGCTTGGTCGAACTCTTCTTGGCGTCTACCTTTCTTTTTCCCACGAGAGAGCAAGCGGCGACTTGGAAGAGGCGAGCGAGTGTGGAGAATGAAACCACGAACGTAGAGACGTTTCTATTTTGGAACTTCCAAAAATAGCAAGCTTCATGCGTTCATGCGTTATGCGTTCACTCCAAGTGAACCGAACGCTCATTCTTCTCCCTTTGAACCATGCGGTCACACATGTGAACCGGTTCAAGTTGGTTTGGTTCAAAGACCAATTAACCCAAGCCTTTGGTATAACTCATTAAACCTAAAGGTTCAAGATCTAACCGTTCATCTCTTGATGCTCTTGATCTCACCGATCTAGCATCAACTCTCTCGATCGAAGCTTACGGATCTCAAGCCCTAATCAATCAAACATGATCAGACCAGATCTCACTTACAATCAGAGTTTAAATCCCTTTAAACTGAACCAAAACAATTCAGTCCACACGATCTGACATAAGTAAGCCATATCATCAAATTGTGCGACCCTAAGGGTTCCTTTAAATGTCGGTAACGATAACTTACGTTATCACGATCAGTGAGAGGTATCTAGCAACACATCACTGTCTCCCGATATAAAGGAAAGAGTCTTCCAAGACTACACCCAAACCACAGCACAAGTGTGAATCCACTTCACTAGGCATACATAAATCCTTTGCCACTGGATGTTCTTATTGGACAAGCGTGTCAAGCCTGTGATTCCAATATGATGAGAATGATTAGATCAGATGAACATAGTCATCTGGGTATGGCCGTACACTTTCTCAATCATCTCATACAGGGGCCCCCTATAGAACATCACACTCCAATCAAGGAGACGGCAATCCTATATCTATCACTAGCGCCCTAACATGACTCATGCTCATTATCCAAGATAGTCTATAACCATTATATTTCAAATGATATTGAACTACCTCAAAACAATGCCAATCACCATTTAGAAACACAAGTGATCTCAAGTCAGAGGAAGTATGCCACTTGTTTGCATACAAGGATTATTCACATTGTGACAAGCAATTGAATATCCTAGAAGGGTCTGTCCAGTACATCCAATGTACCCATGAGTCTACATCTTATTCCATGCTCGAAGCATCCTATAGGATTAGAACACAAATTAGTCTCAATCATATCAAGGCTGTCTCATGTTCACCAAGATATCTCGACTAAGGACTATACTGCATGTCAGCCAAGCTGAACAGCATTGAGACATTATTCAGAAGTATACATATTGCAGTAGATGATGTAACAACCTGAATAACAACCATTGCCTTTATAAACATAGAGTTTATACATGATACTGAAATAATCCCAAGGCCTCAAACATAGCCTTAAGGGCATACCCCAACAGTATCATGGAAAGTAATGTAGGTTTAATTTCAAAATTATTGGCCTCGACATTAGGCCTAACTATTCCTGATTGAAACCCATGTGTAAAAGGTGATGCATAGTCTCGCAGTGTTCTGGCATGGTTGTTGTCCACGGGTTGAGGTGCTGGTTCGTTCTCCATGTTGTTGTGAAGATGTTCCATCTGTTCTTGACCTTCCTTTTTCTGGATTTGCGCAAACTTCCTTCTTTGTATGAAGGTCCGTTCTATCTCAAGGTCGATTTCGAATAGTCGTCCTGCCCTGGAACTTCTTTGCATAAAAATTTGTCAAATCTAATTAAGAAGTTCAAAGCAATCGAAAATAAACAAAAAACAATATGAAGCAGAATAAAGAAAGAAAAGAAAAACTAACTAAAGCTTAGTCTCCCAATTCTTAGAAGTATACTAATATCAACCGTTGTTCCCCGGTAACGGCGCCAAAAACTTAACACTATCCGCAAGTGCACGGAAATGTCACAGTAATATAAAAGATATCGTCTCCCACAGGGAACAAGGTGAGTACTAGAAAATCTAATTCTTAGAATCTAAGCTAATCAAATCGTGGTTTTTTAGAGCTTGAAAACTAAAATTAAGTAGGACAGTAAACAAGAAATCAAACAACTGCAACAGGGAAAATATATGAGAGAGAATATCAGGGCAAAGGTTTCCACCACTCTGACGATTTCACTTGCGCTAGAAATAAATGTTAATTACTTGGATTTACATATATGCATAAGGAATCTACCCTATGGTACAAGGTGCCCTCTTTCGAGTGTACACCCCAGTATTTGCCTAGAATGTCTACTACTTTCACGGTGGACCGTTCTAGACAAGCCCACTGGGTTCCGTGGTAGATTATGAACCCTCGAGCAAAGAACACGCACTTTCGCGTCGCGTCTTCACAAGATTCACATAGAGGTTCGGTCGTTACGGTCAAACTTTCGTTATGGACCGTAACAACTATGACATGACAATACTTGGCCAAAGTAAAGATCAAGAAATAAATACATCTAGTGAAATATGCTCAGAATATGATCCAAATAACAAGATTAAAACAAGAGTTGCAAACAGAAATCATCAGAGGGCTTCAACCTAGCCCCAATACAAAGTTTACGCTACAACCATCGTTGAATCGCTAAAAATCCTCTCTGTAAACATAGAAAAATTACAGGAAAAGGTTTCTAGGAGGGAGGAAAAGATAAACCGAACGAAATAACCCAGGATTGCAAGGTTCCGATGATCAATTCTTCAAAAATCCACTCGAAGTCGCCGAATCGCCGTGTTCTTCCACCCTAGCCACTTCGTCGCCCGATTGCCTTCTCCTTAGGTCACAAAATTTGGGGCTTTTATATCCTTTTTGTTCGTCTTCGAGTTAGCTTTCCAAAAAGTCCTCACTTGCTAAATTTGGACTTGAATCGGGTTCAAAATCGAGGGAAAACCAAGAGGGTGTTGAGTTGATCCGTCTGCTTCACGGGTGAACCCCGCGGGGTTCACAAGGTGGTGAAGTGCTCGGAGCTGTTTTGTTGAGAAATAATCACAGGTGAACCCCGTGGGGTTCACCTACCGGTGAAAGCCTCAACGTAGTTCTGTGCAGATATCTCCAGATGAGATCACAGGTGAACCCCATGGGGTTGACCTACCAGTGAAGTGTGCGGCAGCTTTCAAAAACTTTGACATCATCGGTGAACCCCGACGAGTTCACTAGGCAGTGACGTGCGCGCTGAAATCCTTCCTTCGGCAAGATCACGGGTGAACCCCGTAGGGTTCACCTAGCCGTGAAGTCCAGAGAAGGCTCCGATTGAGCCCAAATTTTACGGGCAGCTTCATCTTCTCATAAGGAATCACCTCATACTTTTAGATTCTTCAAAAAGACCTCAAAATTGGGTGATTTTACCTAAAATTCAATAAGACAGACGAAAAGTGAAGATTCTGAAGTTTTTAACTAATTACGTCTTAAAGGAGTGTGAAATCATTAAAATAGACCTACATTCATCATGGAATAATAGTAAAAATCACTACTAAAATGCATGGTGTCAAATACTCCTCGATTTAAATCTTTGCTTGTCCTCAAGTAATAAAATAAGTTGAAATGCATGCTTGGTATAAGAATAATCTTTTGTGTTGAAGTTCGCACCCGAGTTTGGAAAAATACTTTTTAGCAATCCAAGATCTAATCAGAAGAAATCAACTAAAAGGAGTGTCTTAAGTATTCACCAGTTTAGTCCCACAGTTTCTAGATATCAAACAATTTAGAAAGCAGTAAACATGAGATTCAATCAAGCAAACACAACACTCATTTCATTCTTATCCTTCCAATTCATAATATTGGGGTTAACTCAAATGTCTCATTCAGGATATAAGATATTGATTATTGCACTAGACTTCAACTCATATCCTTAGGTACTATTGTCAATTTTTCTCAATGCCAAGTAGAGGAGTCTTTTTATTGAATTTTCAATTCACATTTCTTAGATTTCAACTGATGTCCTTCGGTACCACTGCCAATTTTTCGCAGTGCCAAGTAGAGGAATCTAAGTGTGGGAATTTTTTTTTTAATGCTAAATATCAAAGATCAACATAGCCTTGCATTTTAACAGATGCAGTGTTTCCCCAATACTAGAAAGGAATTCAAAGTTTGAAAAGAGATTATGCATCATAATATGAATCGAATGTAAATTGCAAACCAAAATCAATTGAAGAATCATGAAAATGTTTGACCCACTATATGAACATCATAAAATCAATCCGTTTAGAAAATTTCTAATTCAAAGAAAATATGGACATGACTATTAAGTAAATTTCTAACAAGTACTACATTCAACATGTCTTGATAAATTTCAACCAATCATGCATTCAATTTTTTAGACAAAAATTTGCATGGCTATCATCAGACAAGACAATCATGACAAGTCAATAAAATTTTTCATCACAAGTTATGCAATATATCCTTCAGAACAGTTATATGCAAGCTTATAAATTCACACATCATTTAGCATGAAAAGCATAATATCATAATGGAAAGCAAGTGGCTCAAATATATCTTATACACTGCAGAGAGTGGGGCCTGAAGAAGTGGACCAGGCCCACGAATAGTGGCATATATGATACAATGCCAATATCAAAATATCCATCATAGAGTAGCAGAACAAAGCCATAAAGTCACAACAACTACAACCAAACAACCAAGAAGAAGCTGGAGTCAAGACAGCTCACCCACTCTAGAATATTGCATAGTCCTCTATGCAATGTCGTATATGCGAGAGGAGAAGGTGGCGGTGTAGAGTCTGGATGGAGCTAGCGCCTCCTGCGCGAGTGAGAGCCGGAAGCTCGAGAGCTCTTGCCCTTACCGCGAGAAGTATGACCTGGCGCTTCCTCCTAATCTGAAGAGATTGGTATGTTCCTTATGTTTTCTTCATTAAGCAGGGCGAACCGGTCATCCATGATACATAATTTCTCCCAGATTGAGCCCAGCATCTTGTGTTGCCGCTGCATCCCAGCCTCATTAGCTTCCCATTGGGAGGCTTGCTCCTGGCGTATAGAAGAGATGGAGGTATCCATCTGATCGATGAGCTCGCGCTGCTGAAGCTGCTCCTCCCTTATCTCTCGAAGAACACGCATCATGGAATATGAGGAAGAGACGCCACCAAAGAAAAACGAGCCGGGTGCTGGCGGTGCAGTATCAACAGGGTCGGGCTGAGGATCTTCGGTTGGCTTGATGTGCCAGTTCGCTCGAACGCGCACAGTTGTGCGCTCAGGATTTGGCAATGGTAAACAGAACTGGCTATCCTTGAATGTCATACAATAAGAGTCACCTCGGAGGACAATGAGTTTCATGGAGACGCACGACTCAATCTTGGGCCGGTTGTTTCCATGAGCATCGGGTGTACCGTAGGGAATGACTCCCAAGGCAACAGCCAGCGGCGTGATAAGGCCTCCGATGACGATCGCGCCCTTGCGGCAGTGCGCGATACGGCTGAACTGCTTTGCTAAATAGAATCCTGAATCGACTCTGAAAGAATGCAGCATGCACCATAAGTAAAATAACTCAGACTGTCTTACCATGCCATCGCTCTCCCCACGTCCGAAGATGGTATGGGCGAGCACTCTATGGATGTATCTGATAGTCGGGTTGCAAATGCTCGAGGCCCTGGCCACTCTGGCAGAATAAAAGTGCTCATTTGCGATCGACGCCCAAAAAGCTTGCTCATTGAATTCCACCGGGACATTGCGCGTGCAAGGTTCCGGAAAGCCGTAGATATGGCGAAGATCAGCAAGAGATAGACAATGCTCGATGTTTCCCATCCGGAAGGTCAAGCGCCCAGGATCTTCGTCGACCGTTGCGGCGGCTTTAAAGTCTAAAGAGCTGAGGAACTCTAGCGTGACTCCGATGTATGTGGGCGAGGCAAGCCGGAGAAACTACTCCCACCCAATGTTAGAGTACATCAACTCCACGTCGTCCATGAGTCCTAGAATGATAAGCGTGTTTCTATCCAGGTAGCGGGTATTGAGTATCTGGCGGTGAAGGAGCTGTTCGAAGTTTTGTTGGTGTTATGCGTTCCTAAAAACAATGCCGAAATCATTCGGCGGAGAAACGTAGGCCTGGGACTGCCGGGAAGACGATCGTGTCGGGCCTCTGGAAGAAGACGGCTATGCCGGCTGGTAGACGGGTGTAGTCTATGGAAGCGAAGGCTGTTTGTGCAGAACGAAGTCATCATCGTCCTCAGTGGAGGAATCGGATACAGGTTGTGGGTCGTGGCGACAGAAGGCAAGAACCTTTCGCCTTGGAGCCATCAGGTTTGAATGTCGGGGACGATGAAGATAGTCCAGGAAGCCAAAAAAAAATTCGATCGAGCACAGAAATATCAACCACTCGCAGAGGCGGAAATAGGAGGGTTGGCGAGAGGAAAAGCTGGAACACTAACAGTAGGAATCAGAATAGAGCTGTGCGAACCTCTCCGGAGTTGCAGATCTTGAAGAGGGGAGATCCGTTGAAAATTCGGAGGTGAGAGATCTTCGGGGGAGTGGAGATCTAGAGCAGAGAGGTTGGCGGCGGCGTGAAGTCGCGCGAACCCTGGCTGAGGTCTAGGGTAAACACGGGTAGTGTTCTATTAGAAACACTGGTGAACTCAACCGGGTTCACCTACCCATGAAACACACGGCGGAAATGCGCCCCTCTGGTTCGGATGTCTTCACGGGTGAACCCCCCCGGGTTCACCTGGCCGTGAAGTGCACGAAGCTGTAGTAATAATCCTGCAAAAATCCCCGGTTCACGTTGCACACCTGCATCCCGGAAATAAGGCTCTATCAGTATATTTCAACAGCAAAATCTGCTATAGTACTAGATAAATAAGAGAGAGAGAGAGAGAGAGAGAGAGAGAGAGAGAGCCTGCAACGATGGTAAAATAAAAGGAAACTAATAACAACTAAGCAAATGAAAATAATAAGAAAAACTTAGGTTGCCTCCCAAGAGCGCTAGTTTTTGGTCAATAGCTCGACCATAGAGTCATCAGGAAACCAATATCAGGGAGGATCAAAGGGGTCGAGAACTCTCCTTTCTTTAACAAGCTTATCTCCTTCAAACCGGTGTTCGATGCGACGTCCATTTACTACAGAATTTTCAGAGTATTCAAGCAAATCAACGCTATGACATGCACCTGTAAAAGAAGGTTTCTTGAGAGAGTTAGACAGATCAAATTGAATAATATTGTCACCGATGTTTAAAGTCAGTTTCCCGTTTTTAACATCGATGACGACACCAGCTGTAGCAAGAAAAGACCTTCCTAAAAAAATAGGAAGCCTGTCATCCTCATCGATGTCTAATACAATAAAGTCTGCAGGAACAAAATAATCCACCACTTTAATGGGTACATCCTCTAAAATGCCAACGGGACTCCTAACTGATCTGTCAGCCAACTGTAGAGAAATATTCGTTGACTTCAATTCACCGAGATCCAGCTTTCTACACAAGGATAACGGCATGATGCTGACACTCGCCCCTAAATCGCATAGTGCTCTTCGAAAGGTCATCTCTGCTATCTGGCATGGTATGGAAAAGCTGCCAGGGTCTTTGAGTTTTTGTGGAAGCTTGTTCTGCAAAATCGCACTGCACTCTTCAGTAAGAGCCACAGTGCCTTGGTCTTCTAGCTTCCTCTTATTTGAGAGAATATCCATCAGGAACTTCGCATAGGTCGGCATCTGCGAAAGGGCATCAACAAAGGGAATGTTAATATATAATTTTTTCAAAATTTCCAAAAATTTACTGAATTGCTTGTCTAGCTTGGCTTTGACAAGCCTCTGAGGGAAAGGTATCGGTGGCTTGTAGGCCAGCGGCCCAACATAGGGTTGCTCTTCCTCTGTTCGTTCAGGCTCCGCCGGTGTTGAATTCGCGTGTGGCTCCTCAGGGTTCAGTGTCTCATCATCCCTTGTTTCATTGGTCGGCATTGGTGGGTCTTCGAGTTGCTTGCCACTCCGAGTGGAGATTGCATTGCACTGCTTCCTCAGGTTAACTTCTGGCTGTGATGGAAGCTTCCCTGGTGCTCGTGCTGACGAGCTGGCCTGTTGTGCAAGCTGGCTCTCCAACATCTTGTTGTGCGTCTCCAAGGAATCCATCCTGGTCATCATTAATTTCATCATGTCAGTTAGCCCTTCTAATTGCTTACTCAGCTGAGAGTCTTGGGCCGGTCTTTGAGGAGGATTGTAATTCGCTTATTGAGGGGGAGGGTTGTAATTTCTCTGTTGGAACTCAAGTGGCTGCCTATAATTTTCTTGTTGTGGCGGCCTGAAGTTCCCTTGTTGAGGTTGTGCTTGTGGTGGCGCTTGCCCTGGTTGAAGTTGCTGCGTGGTACGGTAGGAAAAGTTCGGGTGGTTGCGCCAGCCAGGGTTGTAGTAGTTGGAATAGGGGTTGTTCATGAGGTTTCCAACTGCATTAAGGTGTTCAGGCTGACTTTGGACCACTAGTCCATCTCCCACTTGGCATTCAGCACCTGCATGACCTACAACGCCACAAAGCTCATGAGATACTGAATTAGTGCCCAAAGAATTAACATACCATGAATCAAATTTCTGAGTCAGATTGTCTACCTTCGCAGTCAAAGCAGTTAATGAATCAAGATCGAATTTACCTGATTTTCTTGGAAGTGTACCTCGCTCTGGATTCCATTGATGGTTGTTCAGTGCCATGTCTTCCAGGAGGCTTATTGCATCTTCAGGTACTTTGCTCATCAGTCCCGATCCTCCAGTAGCTGCATCGAGTGTGAGTCTAGTATTGTATTGCAATCCCATGTAGAACGTGTGTACTAGGACCCAAGTCTCGATCCCATGATGGGGACACAGTTTTTGAAGCTCTTTAAATCTTTCCCAGGCTTCATACAAAGACTCTCCATCCTTCTGCATGAAGCTCGTTAGCTGGTTTCTGAGGTGGATCGTCTTCGAAGGAGGGAAATACTTCGAGAGGAAAGCTTGAGACAGTTCATCCCATGTCCGTATTGAAGCTGGGGGGATCGTGTGGAGCCATGCCCTTGCTTTATCCCGCAAAGAGAAGGGAGACAAGCGTAACCTGATAGCATCAGAAGTAGCTCCATTAATCTTAAGCATATCGCAATATTCCAAAAATATAGATAAGTGCATATTTGGGTCCTCAAGAGGAGAACCACCGAATTGATTCTGTTGTATCATGGAAAGTAATGTAGGTTTAATTTCAAAATTATTGGCCTCGACATTAGGCCTAACTATTCCTGATTGAAACCCATGTGTAAAAGGTGCTGCATAGTCTCGCAGTGTTCTGGCATGGTTGTTGTCCACGGGTTGAGGTGCTGGTTCATTCTCTATGTTGTTGTGAAGATGTTCCATCTGTTCTTAACCTTCCTTTTTCTGGATTTGCGCAAACTTCCTTCTTTGTCTGAAGGTCCATTCTATCTCAAGGTCGATTTCGAATAGTCTTCCTGCCCTGGAACTTCTTTGCATAAAAATTTGTCAGATCTAATTAAAAAGTTCAAAGCAGTCGAAACAAACAAAAAGCAATATGAAGCAGAATAAAGAAAGAAAAGAAAAACTAACTAAAGCTTAGTCTCCCAATTCTTAGAAGTATACTAATATCAACCGTTGTTCCCCGGTAACGGCGCCAAAAACTTAACACTATCCGCAAGTGCACGGAAATGTCGCAGTAATATAAAAGATATCGTCTCCCACAGGGAACAAGGTGAGTACTAGAAAATCTAATTCTTGGAATCTAAGCTAATCAAATCGTGGTTTTTTAGAGCTTGAAAACTAAAATTAAGTAGGACAGTAAACAAGAAATCAAACAACTACGACAGGGAAAATATATGAGAGAGAATATCAGGGCAAAGGTTTCCACCACTCTGACGATTTCACTTGCGCTATAAATAAATGTTAATTACTTGGATTTATAGATATGCATAAGGAATCTACCCTATGGTACAAGGTGCCCTCTTTCGAGTATACACCCCGGTATTTGCCTAGAATGTCTCCTACTTTCACGGTGGACCATTCTAGACAAGCCCACTGGGTTCCGTGGTAGATTATGAACCCTCGAGCAAAGAACACGCACTTTTGCGTCGCGTCTTCACAAGATTCACATAGAGGTTCGGTCATTACGGTCGAACTTTCGTTATGGACCGTAACAACTATGACATGACGATACTTGGCCAAAGTAAAGATCAAGAAATAAATAAATCTAGTGAAATATGCTTAGAATATGATCCAAATAACAAGATTAAAACAAGAGTTGCAAACAGAAATCATCAGAGGGCTTCAACCTAGCCCCGATACAAAGTTTACGCTACAACCATCGTTGAATCGCTAAAAATCCTCTCTGTAAACATAGGAAAATTATAGGAAAAGGTTTCTAGGAGGGAGGAGAAGATAAACCGAATGAAATAACCCAGGATTGCAAGGTTCCGATGATCAATTCTTCAAAAATCTGCTCGAAGTCGCCGAATCGCCGTGTTCTTCCGCCCTAGCCGCTTCGTCGCCTGATTGCCTCCTCCTTAGGTCACGAAATTTTGGGCTTTTATATCCTTTTTGTTCGTCTTTGAGTTAGCTTTCCAAAAAGTCCTCACTTGCTAAATTTGGACTTGAATCGGGTTCAAAATCGAGGGAAAACCGAGAGGGTGTCGAGTTGATCCGTCCGCTTCACGGGTGAACCCCGCGGGGTTCACTAGTTGGTGAAGTGCTCGGAGCTGTTTTGTTGTGAAATAATCACAGGTGAACGTGGGGTTCACCTACCGGTGAAAGCCTCGACGTAGTTCTGTGCAGATATCTCCAGATGAGATCACGGGTGAACCCCATGGGGTTCACCTACCAGTGAAGTGTGCGGCAGCTTTCAAAAACTTTGACATCATCGGTGAACCCCGATGGGTTCACCAGGCAGTGACGCGCGCGCTGAAATCCTTCCTTCGGCAAGATCACGGGTGAATCCCGTGGGGTTCACCTGGCCGTGAAGTCTAGAGAAGGCTCCGATTGAGCCCAAATTTTACGGGCAGCTTAGTCTTCTCATAAGGAATCACCCCATACTTTTAGATTCTTCAAAAAGACCTTAAAATTGAGTGATTTTACCTGAAATTCAATAAGACAGACGAAAAGTGAAGATTCTGAAGTTTTTAACTAATTAAGTCTTAAAGGAGTGTGAAATCATTAAAATAGGCCTAAATTCATCATGGAATAATAGTAAAAATCACTACTAAAATGCATGGTGTCAAAGGGAAGCGGCAGCAACGAACATTAAAGATCTGAGACCCGTCAGCGGCGAGATCCGGCGAAAAACAGCAGCGTTCGAAGAATGGGCGGCGAGATCTGGCGGAAAACGGAAACGCACCGAGAAAACCAAATCGAAGGTCGCTGAGAACTAGAGAGCAAGGCTGAAGCACCGGACGGCGTCGGAAGACAGATCTGGAAGGTGGAAAAACCGGAAGTGGAAGAGAAAGGGCGGCGGCGGCGCTGGAATGGGTTGTGAACCCTAAGTTCGGCCGCTAGCTCTTATAATAGAATGTAACCCGTGATTGAAGCACGGGCGTGTCGGAAGACACGGCTGGGCTGTGTTTGACTCGGCAACATCCGGGATAAGTGGCACGGGCGTGTCGGAAGACACGGCTGGGCCGTGTCCGCTGCGGCAAAGCTGCGACGAAGTCGATGAGTCAAGCACGGCCGTGACGGTGGACACGGCCAAGCCGTGTTTAGCTCGGCGACATGCAAATAATCCTAAAAAATTACAGAAAATTCCCAGTATCAGTAAGATGCTTTTCAATCCATAAAATGCTAAAATTTTTGCCATGAGACATCACATAAATATCAAATCAAATATAACAAACCAACGAAATAAAACATCACTACAATTAACATCAAGTTTGTTGAACCAATACACACAAGACAAAACCATGGGGTGCCTCCCATGAAGCGCTGGTTTAGGGTCAGCAGCTAGACCAATGTTTACTTATCAGTCAGGCAATAAAGGGTTAGAGAGTGTAATAACAACTCTCTTCTCAATTTGTTCCGGCGCATAATAGGGCTTGAGGCGCTGCCCATTCACTTTGAAGCTGCCAGTGCATTCGCTCCAAATCTCCACAGCACCATAAGGAAAAACTTCCTTGACCACAAAGGGTCCAGACCATTGGGTTTTGAGTTTACCTAGAAACAATTTTAATCGAGAGTTGAACAAAAGGACGTACTCTCCCTCCTGAAAATGCTTCTTAACAAGATGCTTGTCATGCCATCTTTTAGTTCGCTCTTTGTAGATCCGGGCATTCTCATAGGCCGAGGCACGGATCTCGTCCAACTCATTGATCTGCAACTTCCTAAGTTTCCCTGCACATTGCAAATCAAAGTTCAGCATTTTAATAGCCCAAAAGGCTCTATGTTCCATCTCAACTGGTAAATGACACGATTTGCCATAAATTAACTAAAATGGAGACATCCCCAAGGGTGTCTTAAATGCTGTCCTGTAAGCCCATAATGCATCATCCAACTTGAGAGCCCAGTCGGTCCGCGATGTAGAAATAGTCTTTTGTAGAATTGTCTTTATCTCTCTATTAGACACCTCAACCTGACCATTGGTTTGGGGATGGTATGGAGTAGCCACCTTGTGTTTAACTCCATATTTTATGAGTAGGGCTTCGAGTTTCTGATTTAAGAAATGGGACCCACCGTCGCTAATGAGCACTCGAGGTACTCCAAAACGTGGGAATATAGTCTTTTTTAACATCTTGGTCACCACCTTAGCATCATTGTGGGGCTCAGCCGAAGCTTCCACTCATTTAGAAACATAGTCAACAGTGACCAAGATATATCTATTTCCACATGAGGACGGGAAATGGCCCATATAGTCGATCCCCCAAACATCAAAAATTTCCACTTCAAGAATAGTTGTCATAGGTAACTCATCCCTCTTAGATATACCTCCAGACCTCTGGCATTGATCACAACTGAGGATATAGCTTCTTGCATCCTTGAAGATAGTTAGCCAATAGAACCCCAATTGCAAGATCTTGATAGTAGTCTTAGAGGCACTCGCATGCCCTCCATAGGGAGAGGAATGACAGTGGAATAAAATGTCTTTGACTTCTTCCTCTGGGATGCACCGTCTATAGAGCCCATCGGCAGAACGCCGAAATAACAGTGGCTCATCCCAGAATTAATGCTTCACATCAGATAAAAATTTCTTCTTTCTCTGAAAGGTCAACTCAGGGGGAAAAACAATAGAAACAAGATAATTAACATAGTCAGCGTACCAAGGTGCAGCCATAGTAGTGACACCATAAAGATGCTCATTAGGAAAATCATCATTAATTTTCAGCTGTCTCTCTGCGTCACTTCGTTCATTCATTAATCTGGACAAATGGTCTGCAACTGAATTCTCTGAACCCTTCTTATCACGAATCTCGATATCGAATTCTTGAAGAAGGAGGATCCAGCGAATCAACCTCGGTTTCGCATCCTTCTTACTCATAAGGTAGCGTATAGCTGCATGATCAGTATAAATGATAACCTTCGAATCAATCAAGTAAGAGCGGAACTTATCGAAGGCAAACACGATGGCAAGTAGCTCCTTCTCGGTCGTAGCATAGTTGACCTAGGCTTCGTCTAAGGTCCGATTGGCGCAATATATCACATGGAGCTTCTTATCCCTGCGTTGTCCTAGAACCGCGCCAACTGCATAGTCGCTGGCGTCGCACATCAATTCGAACGGCAATGACCAGTCAGGAGCCTGCATAATAGGTGTAGTTATTAATGCGCGCTTCAAAGTCTGAAAAGCAATTAAACAACTTTCATCAAATTCAAATATAGCATCATTGACCAAGAGATTTGTTAATGGCCTAGCTATCTTAGAAAAATCCTTGAAAAATCTTCTATAGAACCTGGCATGCCCGAGGAAGCTCCGAATTCCTTTAATCGAGGTCGACGGGGGCAATCTTTCTATAACCTCTATTTTCGCTCGATCCACTTCGATTCCCCGCTCGGAGATAAGGTGCCCAAGCACAATGCCTTCACGTATCATAAAATGACACTTTTCCCAATTGAGTACCAAATTGACCTCCTCACACCGCTGCAAAATTTTAGATAGATTAGTCAAGCATTTATCAAAAGACGATCCATAAACAGAAAAGTCGTCCATGAAGACATCCATGATGTCCTCAATGAACTCGGAGAATATCGCGATCATGCATCGCTGGAACGTCGCAGGCGCGTTGCATAATCCAAACGGCATCCTCCGGTAAGCGAACGTGCCGTAGGGACACGTGAAGGTCGTCTTCTCTTGATCGGCTGGGTGAATAGGAATCTACAAGAAACCTGAAAAACCGTCAAGGAAACAAAAATATGAATTGGCTGAGAGTCGTTCCAATATTTGGTCAATGAATGGTAGCGGGAAATGATCTTTTCTAGTGGCTTTGTTGAGCTTTCGATAATCGCACATACGCTTCCCGTTCTTCACATCGATCACAGCCCCTACGGTAGCAAGAAAGGGCCTACCTAAGATGAGGGGCAATCGGGAATCCTCTGACATTTCAAGAACGACAAAGTCTGCTGGTACAAAATAGGCCCCAACTTTAATGGGGACATCCTCCACTATCCCAACTGGATGTCGCAGAGATCTATCAGCAACCTGGAGAGCGATAGAGGTAGCTTTTAGATCTCCCATGTCCAATTTCTGAAAGACTGAAAGTGGCATGAGGCTCACACTGGCCCCCAAGTCATAGAGGGCCCGTTCGAAAGGCACATTCCCAATTCTGCACGGAATGGAGAAGCTGCCCGGATCTTTAAGCTTGGGGGGTAGCTTATTCTGAATTATTGCACTACATTCTTTCGTCAGTGCTACCGTCCCTTGCTCCTCTATCTTTCTCTTGTTGGACAAGATATGTTTGAGAAACTTGGCATATGTTGGCATCTGTGAGAGTGCTTCAGTGAATGGTATGTTGATATACAGTTTCTTGAGCACCTCTAGAAACTTGCCGAACTGTTTGTCCAACTTAGCTTTTGCTAACCTCTGCGGAAATGGCACTGGTGGCTGATACGGTGGTGGAGGCACAGATTCTGTCTATGGTTCGGCCTCCTCCGCTGCTGGTGGTTCCTAGGTGGCTTTACTCTCTTTCCCTTGCCCATCTGGGTCGCAAGCAATATCATTTCTAACCTCTAGTGGGGGATCCTTCAACTGTTTGCCACTCCTTGTCATAATGGCGTTGCAGTGCTCCCTAGGATTAGCTTCGGGCTGAGAGGGGAGTTTCCCTGCAGGTCGTGCTGATGAACTTGCCTACTGGGCAATCTAGTTCTCCAGCATCCTAGAGTGCGTGATCAATGAGTCCATCTTTGAACTCAATTGCCCCACTGTAGAACTCAATTGCTTAATAGACTCATCCACATCCTCATTTTTCTTGGACTGCGTGGTGACAAAGCTCTCCAGTAGTAGTTCCAGATTGGACTTTTGCTGTTGATTGAATTATCGCAGTGGAAGTCCAGGCGGTGGTCTGAAGGATGACTGGGGAAACTGGGTGCCTATATTTCCCTGTTGCGGTTGACTATTGAAATTTTGAGGATTTGCCTGGTTCTGATTGTTCCGGTAGGAGAAGTTGGGATGGTTTCTCCAACCGGGATTGTAGGTGCCTGAAAAAGGGTTATTTTGTTGCCTCTGGTAGGAATTGCCTAAGGCATTCACCTGTTCAACAGAAACATCAAGAGAAGGTGTCATAATCTGGCAGTCAATAGCACCGTGTCCAGAAACCCCACAAAGTTCACAAGAAATAGAATTAACAGGTGATGCATTAAAACTCATCGAAGTTATTTGGTGGGACAAGGAATCTACCTTGGCCGCCAACGAACTTAGCATATCTAGGTCATGCTTACTTCCTCCTCTTACCGGAACGTTTCTCTCACTCGTCCACTGGTAATGATTCAGAGCCATGTCCTCGATCAGGTTCATGGCATCGTCAATATTCTTCTTCATGAGCGCACCCCCTGCGGCTGCATCTACAAATAAACGAGTTTGATAGAAGAGACCATTATAAAAAATATGCACAAGTACCCATTTTTCCAGTCCGTGATGCGGGCACATGCGTAGCAACTCCTTAAAATGGTCCCAGGCTTCATATAATGACTCGCCCTCCCTCTGGCTGAAATTCGTTATCTGGTTCCTCAATTGAGCAGTCTTGCTCGGCGGAAAATACTTGGAGAGGAACACATGGGAAAGCTGATCCCATGTTGTAATTGAGCCTTGGGGAAGTGATTGCAGCCATGCTCGCGCGCGATCCCTAAGGGAAAAGGGAAAAAGACGTAAGCGAATTGCATCAGATGGTACCCCATTTATCTTCCGGGTATCACAATACTCAAGGAAAATGGACAGATGAAGATTAAGATCTTCTTGTGATGAACCGCTGAATTGGTTCTGCTGAACCATATGCACTAAGGCTGGCTTTATTTCAAAATTATTTGCTTCGACCGACGGTCGAGCAATACTAAAATGTAAGCCCTGCACATTAGGTGCAACAAAATCTCTCAGTGATCGATTCTCGTCCATTGTAGAGGTGGTTGGAAGGTGTTCCTCAGGCTGTAATTCGTGAACTTTTCTTTGAGCCCGAAGAGTCCTTTCAATTTCAGGGTCCTCTGGGACTAGCTGACCTGTTCTAACTGTTCTTGGCAAGCACAAGGTTAGCTAACCAGAGAAGAATAATATATGCTCGAAGAGAGGAAGGAATCTGACAGAATTAACAAATGAACTAAAATAAAAACAAAAAGAAATTGGAAAAAGGTATCTAGTCTATCAACTCAACTTTTAGTAGATATTGACTATCCATTGCTCCCCGGCAATGGCGCCAAAACTTGATAGGGTCCGCAAGCGTACGGTCTATCGAAGTAGTAAATGATATCGTTCCCTCAGGGAGCAGGTGTCAAGTACCAACCATTAGTATCATTGAAAGCTAGATGATTTAAAATTTAATTGAGAAAACAAATGAACTACCTGAATAGACTCTAATTATCGATTTCAAAATAAAACAAATCGGCGACTAGCAGGGGGAAATTCAAATTTTTCAAAGGTTTGGGACCTTAGGTTTCACCTCGTTAGTTGAATAATAATGTAAAACAATGCATCAAAATTTAAGGGATAGGAAACAGATCACCTTCTTTCAAAGCGTAATCTGACGGTGAATTGTTTAAGGCGATCTATCCTTCGGTACGGATTACTTTCTTTCGAAGCGTAATCCGGTGTCTACTTAAGCTAATTTTCTACTCTCGTAGTAAAATTAACTTAAGAAAGACCCAATGAGTTCTATCATGATCGTTGGTCCTCGAGTAACGTTAAACTACTCTCGTAATTCAAAGTTACAAGTTAAGATTGGGCAATCGAGTGTTACGATTCACCTTTCGGTACTTCTCGTAACACTTAACACATATAAATATTCAGCCAAAATATTAATACGCAATGAACACACCCAATAATAATAAGCAATTCACTTAAATAGTAATGTGAAATTCATACAAAGTGTTTTACATATCAAGAATTTTCCAACGGGCTACATCCAAGCCTCGAACGAGGGTTTTACTCAACCAAATACATCATAAACACGTGAAAACCCTAGAGAATGAGTTTGAAAGTTAGGGAAATTACTAGTTGAGGTTAGGAGACGATGGATCTTGGGTTTCCTCTTGAAAGCCCCAAGAAAATCTGTCAAATCAAGTCCTCGAAGTCCCAAAAATCGCTATTTTCGCCCTAGCCGCCTTCTTCACGAAATCCACCCCTCTAACCGCCAAAAAATGTTGATTATATGCTTCCCCTGAAGCTTTGGGCGGTTAGGAATGTTAATTGGGAATTTTCTCCAATTTTCTGGGATCTGGAGCGTCGGATTTGAGGAAGAAACGAACAATCGTCGAAATCCGCGGACGCGAACACGGCCGTGATGATAAGCACAGCCAGGCCGTGTCGGCTGCGATGAAATGCGGATAAGTGAACACGGGCGTGACGGCGAACACGGGCAAGCCGTGTTTGGTTCAACGAGCTTATGATAGATGAACACAGGCGTGCGTCTGGACACGGGCAAGCAGTGTTCGCTTCAAAAATTTCTGGAACACCCGAACACGGGAGTGCGCACGGCGGTGTCGAGTTCGGCCAAAGCTGGAACTTCTGTCGAACACGGCCGTGACGAAACGCACGGCCAGGCCGTGTTCACTTCGACAAACGCTAATTCTGAAGACGCGATGAACACGGCCGTGACAATAAGCACGGCCAGGCCGTGTTCATCGTAGGAAGCTCCAAAAATTCTGAAATTTTGCCTGTCTGATGCTTGTAATATGCTGATCATTTCCCTAACTTCAAATCTCGAATAATCTTCACGAAAATAAATGATATTGACTTGCATTTCATAAAGAAATGAACAATAATGAAGATTCTATACTTTATGGGAAAAAAGGATCAAATTGTGACATAAAATAGAAGTTAAGCCTCAAATGATGGTATAAATTAGACTCTAAATCCTATAAAAATTACACCTATCAGACGTCCACTACTATAGAGTGCTACATCTGTAGGGGCCCGCATATGATGAGGGATTGCCCCAAGAAAGAGAGAGTCGCTGCCCTAGTAGCAGCTGAGGAGAGCACTGGAAAGGAGGAGGCGCTCCTCAATCCTGCTATACTTGGTGTTGCTTCTACTTCTACTGACAGGCCTACTTTGTTCTAGGAGGCGCTCCTCTACCCTTTTGTACTCAGTTCTATTTTTTGGATACTGACAGACCTGTTTTGCTATATATATATATATATATATATAGATATATATTTTGTGTGGTTCATAAACTCTGTGCATGTAAATGATATATTTGATATGGATACATCGTACCCCTTTTTTCTTCTAGGGTAGCCCACTTTAAGGGGAAATTGGACCTAGGACCAACCGGCACAAGACCGAGTAAGATCGGTCGGTGCGGTAGATCCTGAAGTCGTAGGAGCGGCCTACGATGTGGGTGTTGGGATTGGTCGCTGGCACGGTTGTTGCCATGCAAAGATTCTCAACCTCGTGGACTACGGGGTTATCTTTGGCCCTGAGCTATTGGCCAAGGCTAGGATTGCGGTAATGCTGCACCTATACGGGACACAGATACCCAACTAGGGGCTGGCGGTGGGCTCAATTCATGGAGCACGCGGAGAGGATGAGATCCGGCAAGATCTCACGCGCGTGGGATGAGCGGTGGAAGCTCAAGTTCCAGTGACGCGCTGATGGACGGGGATTACAGAACCTCGAGTAAAATAACAGTCTGGGACTGTTACCCGAACCCATTGATCTCGGGACTATTTGATAGACTGAGGAAAGCTAGAATATTCTCCAAGCTTGATTTGTGATCAGGATTCAGACAGGTTCGCACCGCCGTGGGCGACGAAGGGAAAATTCAGAAGGGGGTATTATACCCTAAGAAAACTATTATTTAGGGAGAAATAGAATGAGGAAGAGTTAGCAGACTCTAAAACTGCTATTTGGGGACAAGAAGAGTGAACGATGTCCAACTAAAACAAAAGAGATCCCTCTTCTTGATCCAACTGAGCCAACTTCGAAGGGACGCCTTTATGTGAGGGAAGCTTGGGAGGATAGCAAGGAAAAATCCTTGAAATCAATCCGAGCTGGGTTTCTCGTCATAAAGGGATGCCTTTATGAGGGGAGAGGCCTAGGGACAAAATAGTAATTGGGGCGAGCTAAGTTACTCTTCGATGAAGGTGGTATGGGACACTTTTGAAAAGGATGAGCCCTAGGCGCTACCAAGTTGGACGATTCTTCCTGGGAAATATGCGGTCCGATTCGATCGCAGGTATCGTCGAACCCTTTCTGTAATTTAGTTGAAATTTCGAGTGCGAGTAGAGTTGAATTAAAAGATTCGTCGAGGACGACGAACGGCTTAGGAGGGGGAGAATGTTAGGCCTCTGGGCTAAAATTGGGTGAAGCCCAATTCCAGCCCGGCCCAAGCAGCCCAATTCAACCATTTGACTTTGGTTGACCGAGGATCAACCATTTGGATCGGGCAATCGCCCGGATCCATTGTCGCCCCAACGGGCGGGAAGAGCACGTGAGGATGTTGCGTGCAGCGGGCTGGCACAGAAACGTCACATCGGACATGGCGGCAGGTGGCAATAAGTGAATCGAGGCAGGGGACGGTGAAGAAAATGGAACGAAGCTGTCGGTGACGGCTTACGAAGAGGATTTCTGGCTGAAGTGCTGCTCAACCTCTCTTGCTCTCGACTTCTCCTCCGACTCTCCCATCCGGCACCGATGACCTCGTCGGCCGTCTCTCCAAGCTCATTCTCGCGTAACCGGTGGTGTGGGTGGGTGGAACGGTTCGCGACGAGCTCCCCTTTCCTTCTGACGTTCCCGTCTTCTTCGACGCCGTTGCCGCCGTCTTTGCCGCGACCCACACTGCTAGAACGCCTTGGAAGGTGCAAACCGCATCCATGTCCTCGATTAGAAGGAGCCGGCAGTTGCTGAGGTACCTCCTCGCCATCTCCAGCACTCCCTTATTCTCCGTCCCTATGGCTCGTTTCTGCTCCGGCGATGCCACTTTGTTTCGGCTTCCCTTTGCGTTGCATGCCTGCATTTGGCCGAGTTCCCTCTCGTGCTCCCCGGCGAGCCCCTCTACCTCCCGTTTCTTTAGGGTTCCGGCTCACCTGCGTGCGAGAAATCCCAGACCCGACTCGCCTGCGTGCGAGTTCGCCGATCGGCGCCTTCCTCCGCCTGCGCGCGGGTGTCTCTTCACTTTCTCCTTCCTCGGCCTCGCGTCCTTCGCTGGGTTGTTGCCGTCAACCAAGCGGGTCCTGTGGTGCTTCCCGCAGCCATCTTCCCCTGCTCCCGAGCGATGGAGTCACATGTTCAAAGGGGTGAAGACTTGTCGCTTCCCCGTCCGGCCGGCTTCAAGCTCCAGATCCGTTCTTCCTCCTTGCCGTCGAAGCTGCCCTTCGGCCAGTCTCCTTCTAGCCGACGAGCGGATGCCTCCTCCGTCCCCTCGTCGTGTACTGAGGCGGTTCGCTACCTCTATGTCTGCTTCGTGTGCTCTCCTCCTGGGTGCTGACCGCATCGGTCTCTACCCTATTCCGGCATGCGACGCCGAGGAATAGACGATCCACTGATGTTAGTCGCCGGTCGTTCCTTTGACGTGAAGGCGTGCTGAATCCTCAGTCTGAGGTTTCCGACCGTACGTTCACATCTGACTTGGAGTTCAAATGCGTTATCCGTAACGTACGCGACGGCGGGGCGACTACGACGTCCTCGACGTTGACGGGTTTGCTCTTGTAGTGGACCCCGTCCGACGTAGTCGGTTTCGGACGAATCTACTGGGTTTGGGCGAATCAGGTCCAGCTCAACAACCCTGGTCTCCGGTGTTTGACGAGTGTTGACCTACATTCGGTTGATGGCAGAGATCCACGCCGAGTCCCTAGTCCGGCTGGGGTTCGATTTGAGGAATCGTTCCCGCCGGTCGCGCCCAATCCCATGGTATTGACCATGGTACCCCTGTGTGGGTGTGTGTGGACTCGAGTCAAGCGTTGACTCACGTGTATCTGGTTTAAAATTTTATTACGGTAATTATGGGCGTGACACTAGGAAACAATGCAAGTCTTAAGGAATTTTACCAAGATCAACTCTCTTCATTCAAAAGTTTAAAATCAACCAATTTGGTGAGTCAAGTTCAAAGAAGAAAGAGTTATTCAATTTAGAATCCAACTTATTCTTGGCATGGTTGCAACTTATTCTGTGCACTCTTATTTATTTAGGCATCTGGAACAGGAAAAGGATAAGAACCTTCTTAGCATTAGTAAGAACCGTGCACTCTGAGAACTCGATTTTCTGTATGATTCCACTTGCACATGCTTACCTCTCAAAAGCTCAATCCTGATTTGCTCATTTGATTACTGTGTTTCTGGAATTTGACAGCAGTGTGTATCTGAATCTGTAAGACAACAGAGTAGTAGAAACCTGGACCTTAAAAGATCTTATAGTTTAAACAACTGTTGTAATATTTCAAACGTCCACCTTCAAAGTCTAAACCTTTTTTCAATAGATCCCAATTCCAGAAAATAGGGACCATCAGTTCAGTCTTAAATATTTGTCTTTCAGAATAAATCATAACTTTATCCAAAATTTAAATATATTTTAAAAGTGAAACAATATTTCTCACCTCCAGCTTGTGTATAGGATTAAAATCTGTAGATAATTCTACTGTAAAAATAAAGTCATAAAAATTTAAAATATGATTCAACTAAAAAATTAAGCGTATTAATAAAAAAAAGAAGTTTAATGATAATCTCGGGCCTCGCAATCTATCCTAAGGCAAAATATAGAGGAAGTAAATCAAATTTGTGACATCTAAGCTTTAAGTTCTAGTTGTTTTTAAGCAGTTTTTAAATAAAAAATAATTACAAAATTATTTGATAATAAAAAATAAAAAGAAAAATATTTTTTAAAAAAAATTAAGGAAAACTCTTTTTTTTTTCTACTTCCACTTCTTTAAAAAAATGTAATTTACATGATTATAACTAAACTTTTAAGTATTACTATTTTAAATAATTTAAAATTTTAATAATAAAAAATAAAATATATTATTATTTTAAATATTTTAAAATAATATATTTATTTATTATTTTAAATTTTTATAACAATTAAAAGTTACAGTATATAGCACAGTTATAAATCAATTATCGGGAAAAAAAAAATCAATTATCGGCTAGTGGTCGAAACATAGCGGCAGCAAGTCAATCCACGCCCCCACAACAATCAACGCTGTGGAAAAGGTGCAGCGAAGCCACGTCATTCGTAATCATTCAATTCATTACCCATTATAATTAAGAAATCCTCAAGCAGCAGGCACGGGAAGCCGTTCCTAAGTCCAAGCTAATTAACAGTGACAGATTAGAAATGGCAGCAGCAGTACCCGGCAACTACGACCGCCTCGCCGAGCTCAAGGCCTTCGACGACACAAGAGCCGGCACCAAAGGCCTCGCCGACGCCGGCCTGACTAAACTCCCACGAATTTTCATCCACCCTCCCGACGCCCTCCCGGATCCACACGGCGCCCCCCGGCCCGCCGGCCTCCAAGTCCCCGTCATCGACTTCCGATCCATCGCCGACCCTCTCCGGCGCAAGGAGATCGTGGACCAAGTCCGGGAGGCGTCGAGCTCCTGGGGTTTCTTCCAGCTGATGAACCACGGGATTCCGCCCGAGATCATTCAGGGCGTGATGCAGGGGACCGAGAGGTTCTACAATCTGGAGACCGAGGCAAGGGCCAAACTGTACAGCCGCGACCAAAAGCAGAGGGTGAAGTACGTCTGTAACTTCGATCTGTTCCGATCTCAAGCTGCCAACTGGAAGGACACGCTCGTCTGCACTTTCGACGGCTTGGAGAATCCAGATGACATCCCTGATGTATGCAGGGATGAGATTGTGAGCTATGTGAAGCACATGATCGGCCTTGCAGAACTGGTGTACGAGTTGCTGTCGGAGGGGCTGGGACTGAGTCCAGGCCACCTGACGAGCATGGAGCTTTCCAAGGTGCAGGTACTGGGTGCTCACTACTATCCGCCATGCCCGCAGCCGGAGCTCACCCTCGGCACTACCAACCACACCGATCCATCGTTCCTCACGTTGCTGATCGAGGACGAGCTCGGCGGCCTGCAAGTTCGTCACGGGAGCCACTGGGTGGATGTGAGCCCCATTCCTGGAGCAGTAATTGTCAATATCGGCGATCTCCTGCAGGTAGGCTTTGAGATTCATCTTGTGCTCAAGTGTGTAAATTAAACATGTTGTATTGTCTTGTAGATGATAAGCAATGGGCAATACAAGAGCGTGGAACATCGTGTGCTGGCGAATCGACAAGGGCCGCGGTTGTCAGTGGCAACGTTTTTCAGTCCAGGACAGGGAAAGAAGACAAAATACGGGCCGATGAAGGAGCTAGTAACTGAAGACAATCCTCCAAAGTATAGACAAATATACTTGGAGGAGTACAGAGAGTATTTAATCTCCAAAGGATTCGGAGGAGAACCTGCAATCAACCACTTCACTCTAGGAGCTAGGGGTGTGTGAGGACTGGTTCCTATCGTTTGACTAATACGAGAGGCAAGGATAGAGAAAAAAAAAATCTAGTATATACAAATCTCTGTAGCAGCCAGCAGTCAACACATGCCCCCTCAATACTGTGGAAAAAATCTAGTATATACAAATCTTTGCACTTATGTTTGTGAACTTTGTTATTTCAATGAGCAAGAAGTGGAATGTGATGTCAAGTTTCATTTTTAAGGCTGAATGTTGGAGTTTGACTCATACTACTTGCAAGATAATGCAGCTCTGCGATGTCTTAAAAGATTTAAGCAGCAATGATCTATTCTGAGTGAGGAATATATTGTGATAATCGATTTGTTATCTAAATTACAAACAATCTTGTTTCTCATGAGACAACAAAACATGTGGAGGTAGAATCATTTTGTTCATGATGTCATCTTACCGTGCAAATCTATACTCTTACCAAGAATCAACTCAAGTACTCAACATCTTTAGTAAAGCCCTTGTTTTTACTCAATTTTATACTTTATATAACATGTTGGACATAGTTGATATTATGCTCCTTATGGGGAGTGTTAGAATATGTCATTGGATTAGTCATTTTATTTATTTGGTTTTAGTCTAAGTTGGTTATTGGGTTCTCTAATGAATATGTATTAATACTATCTTGGTAATGCATTTCTTTCAACTAGTATAATGTTGGTTTACCTTCTGGATTCATCAGAAAAACACGCACCTGCTGTCAAACATTTTTAAGTGATTTAAGATTTCTAAAGTTCGTTTCTTCACAGAACGAAACTTGAATGTTTTACTCCTAACCTGGTGTGTTGTGCTTTTCTTATACTTGTTTCATTTTTATATATTTATTTGTCTGTTAATAAATATTTCCGTCCCTTTTTTTTTATTATGGATACGGCATCACTTTTTGCAGAACGGATCTGAGATTAAATCAGCCTAGATATGCAACTCTTCCCAACATAATGAAAGCAAAATCGAAGGAAATTAAGAAAGTCACACTTGCAGACCTGAATGTGGAAATCAATCAAGATCTTGAAATAATTCAAGTGACGGAGCCTCCAAAAAGGAAAGCTGGTGTTATTGTTTCATCCGTTGATGAACTCATTGACAAGTTAAAGAATGAAGCTCGCATACTCTGAAATCTTTATTGGCTTAATATACAGGAGCTGGGAACCTTGCCCAGGTCACACCAAAGCATTAAGCTCACGACTGCACTGAGATTGACAACGCTCTCTACAAATTTGAAGCTCTAATGTTAGCAGAATAATTTGTTATCGAGGGGTACTAGAATTATTTACAAAGGAATTATCGTCAACACATTTCTTCATTTATGATTCAAAGGCTGCTTTTTTTTTTTTTTTTATAAAGCTCAACTTGGTTCAAGCTTTGTTGTCGCAATCTTGAAGTATCCCTGGAGTCTTAGTTCAATGCATCTGTACTGTTAACTTGAAGTTTGGCCTCCGTAGTTTAACCAATTGCAGATTAATGCTTCCAATTTGATATATTATATTCATACAAGTCAAAGTCAATATGCGTAATTTTAGGATAGCATAGTTCATCATAGGTGAATTTTATATAGTCAACATGCTTCATTTAATTGAAACTAGAATTCCCCATTTTGTTCAAAATTTCCAACGCGCATTCATCCTTGTAACTGATTCCATGCACCTTGTATTCTCTTTGCATCATGCATTCATGCCTCAACTAAAATTCCTATTCACTTGGTTAAGACACAAGCCAACTAGCGTAGCCAAATTCCCACGCAATAAAGACTTGATCTATGCTGTCAAGTGGGCGTTCCTAACCTTAGTTGAGCATGAAACTAAAAGAGAAGTTTTTCTCTTCCATACTAACTCAGAGATGCAATCAATAGCCAAATGCGCCTCCTTCACTTAGCCAAATGCCCCTCAACATTGTGAAAAATGTGCTGCGAAGGCATTCGTAACCAATCATTTCATTACCCTTTATAATTAAGAAATCCCCAAACAGCAGTTACTTCCAAGCTAATTAACAGCGATACATTAGAAATGACAGCAGCAGCTACAACCTTTCTTTCATACTTAACAATAATATATCTTTCTCCTTTCTTAGGGCACCAAGATATCCTATACCTAATTTATGCCTCACTCAAATTTATCAAAACTCTAGTAAAGTAAAGTAGTACAACCTTCATCCGTAAGCGCTTCATCCATTGAACCATTCCTCTTTAATCCCGTGACTTAAGGTAGGGGTGTGTGAGGACTGGTTCCTATCGTTTGACTAATACGAGAGGCAAGGATAGAGAAAAAAAAAATCTAGTGTATACAAATCTCTGTAGCAGCCAGCAAGTCAACACATGCCCCCTCAATACTTGGAAAAAATGTGCCCCTTTAATCCCGTGAAAAATGTGTTGCCACTTTAATCCCGTGTAATATTCCAGTGGAGTGGATTTACTATTATTAATTTAAATTTAAATATTTTAATAAATTATGTCACGTTTTCATAATTCATAACCCCTTTAAAAATCCCCCGGCAGCATCAGCAGCTACGGCAAGCCATTCCTAAGTCCACCAAGCTAATTAAATTAATAGCGACAGATTAGAAATGGCACCAGCAGCAGTCCCCGGCAACTACGACCGCCTCGCCGAGCTCAAGGCCTTCGACGACACCAGAGCCGGCACCAAAGGCCTCGCCGACGCCGGCCTGACTGAACTCCCACGAATTTTCGTCCACCCTCCCGACGCCCTCCCGGACCCACGCGCCGCCCCCCGGTCCGCCGGCCTCCAAGTCCCCGTCATCGACTTCAGATCCATCGCCGACCCTCTCCGGCGCAAGGAGATCGTGGACCAAGTCCGGGAGGCGTCGAGCTCCTGGGGTTTCTTCCAGCTGATGAACCACGGGATTCCGCCCGAGATCATTCAGGGCGTGATGCAGGGGACCGAGAGGTTCTACAATCTGGAGACCGAGGCCAGGGCCAAACTGTACACCCGCGACCTAAAGCAGCCCGTCAAGTACGTCAGCAACTTCGATCTGTTCCGATCTCGAGCTGCCAACTGGAGGGACACGCTCGCCTGCGTCTTCAACGGCTTGGTGAATCCGGATGACATCCCTGATGTGTGCAGGGATGAGATTGTGAGCTATGTGAAACACATGATCGGCCTCGCAGAACTGGTGTACGAATTGCTGTCGGAGGGGCTGGGTCTGAGTCCAGGCCACCTGACGAGCATGGAGCTTTCCAAGCCGCAGTACCTGGGTGCTCACTACTATCCGCCATGCCCTCAGCCGGAGCTCACCCTCGGCACTTCCAACCACACCGATCCATCTTTCCTCACGTTGCTGATCGAGGACGAGCTCGGCGGCCTGCAAATTCGTCACGGGAGCCACTGGGTGGATGTGAGCCCCATTCCTGGAGCAGTAATTGTCAATATCGGCGATCTCCTGGAGGTAGGTTTTGAGATTCATCTTGTGCTCAAATCTGTAAATTAAACATGTTGTATTGTCTTGTAGATCATAAGCAATGGGCAATACAAGAGCGTGGAACATCGTGTGCTGGCGAATCGACAAGGGCCGCGATTGTCAGTGGTCATGTTTTTCAGTCCAGGACCGGAAAACAAGACAAAGTACGGGCCGATGAAGGAGATAGTCACTGAAGACAATCCTCCAAAGTACAGAGAACTACTTCTGGAGGAGTACATGGAGTATTTTATCTCCAAAGGACTTGGAGGAGAGCCTGCAGTCAACCACTTCACTCTCGGAGCATATGAAGGATCTAGCTAGGATGGTGCAGTCTGAAAAGCAGATGAAGGATCTAGCTTGGATGGTGCAGTCTGAAAATTAGTGTTGTTGTGGTGTTTTGATGGCAGGAGTCTTTGAGGTTGGATTGTATTAGGAAAATACAATAAGGTCAAAAGAACATAAATAACTATGAATCTATGTCACGTTTTAGAGTGCTTGAAATAATCATTATTGACTACTTAATGAAACTTCTTAGTTAAAGGATTATTGGTGAGATATCTTCCAATCTAGATGGTTGACCATGAGGTTTAAACACTTATGAGTATAATTATGTTAGGGTTTTATGAGAAGAAACTCTTGAGATGATGTGTGTGAGAAGAGAAATACTCAACCCCAATTTGAGGTTCGGTTGCTTATGAGTATAAAATGACTTACACTGAGGGTTTAACAAGAGTAAGCTTTGTCTAGGATGTATGTAATAATAGAGAAGTATTTAGTCTTGAGACAAGATTCGAAAGCTTATGGGTATTAGATAGTCTATGATTGGACTTAATTAGAGCAAGTTCGACCTAGTGGTGCATATAGAGAAAAGAAATACTTAGGCTTGAGACCAGACTCAAGAGCTTATGAGTTATGGGTTTAGAACATGCATGCTAGGGCTTAACAGGAGCAAGCTCAACTTAGGAACATGTTTGAGCAAAAAAAGTACCTAAATTCAAAGCAAGGCTTTAGGGTTTATGAGCATCAGATAGGTCATGTTAGGGTTTAACAAGATAAATCTCTACCTAGGGGTATGTATGACAAGTATTTGGCTGAGTCGTGGCTCATAAGGGTTAATGAGTATAGAATAGTCAATGTTGAGGCTTAATATGAGTAAAATTTATCTAGGGGCACACTAGAAAAATCAAGTGCTTTGCCTCAAGGCGGGACTAGATGATTTATGAGTATAAGATGGCCCACATGAGAGCCTACTGATAGCAAGCTCTTTCCTAGGAAGTATGCAGAAGTTCTTAGTCTTGAGGTAGGAATAAAGGGGAAATTATAGGATGGATTATGTGAGAGCTTAAATACAAGCAAGATCTAGAGATTATACGGAGCGAAGTGCTTGACCCTAAGTAGAAGCTTGAAGGCTTATGGGCATATGATAGCTAGTGTTAAGGCTTAATATTTATAAGCTTTACCTACACTTACATATGTGGACATGATGTGCCAATCTTAGGTTAGGACTAGTGGTTATTGATTGAGTACTTCATTGATAGTCATGGGTGATTATCAAAGTTCACTATATGTCTATAAAGCAACATTATAGTAGACAATTTCCAACTCCCACAGAAGATCATTACTTGGATCAATGGAACCCAATCCCATGATTGGCTTTCTAATGCTATGTTTCCTTGGATGGAATTCATAGCGGAAAGAATGAAAAACACATTAAATCTAGATGCGTTTGTATTTTTCATTTTTTCTGTTGTGGATTCCGTCTAAGGAAACACAGTCTAAGGATGTTTAGTGGATGTGGTACCATCCTAGATCAACTATTGGGCCTACTATTATAAGTATTTAATATCAATGATTTAATGGTGCCAACTTTGGCGGAAGGTATAGAATCCATTTTCCAACTCTTGATTATTTAAATCCCATGTGGTTGGTAGATGTAAGTGAGATTTATTAGACTTCCCTACTTTGAAATAGCATATATGGAAGGTAAATTAAAAGCCAACTTGGGTAGTAGCCTTTGTATGTGCAATTCTCTAGCTCAATCTAGACAAGATTGTACCATGTAGTCTTCCTTTAGGCACCTTAACTGATGGGCTTTGATTGAAATGTGCCGACCAACATTGTTTAGTAGAATCATCTAACAAGTTAAGTCATTTTCACTAGTGACTAGGACAATCTTTCTTGTTAGAGACTATGCATGAAAATATGGATAGGACATACTCATATACTTCCTTCACTTGTTGGACCTCATGGATGAACTAGGAGCTTGTCACATTGCTATCATGTTCTGGCAAATTGAGTAACTATTTATAAAACTAGTTCTAGAAAGTTGCTACAAATTAATCGAAGAAGCTCAAGGAATCAAGAGAACCATCTTTATATGTTTCATGCGGTGAAGGAAAAGGTCCTACTCAAGAAGATTGTATTAGACATATCTCATATTACATAAGAACGTGTGTGCTATTAGAAATAGCTACCTAAAAGAAAACTCAGTAAAAATATCTATAGCCTCTAACTCTACAACATGCAACCTAAGATCTCATCCACAACCATCATATGTAATATGAGATACCTGAATGCATTTATAGAAGGCAATATTGCCTATTCAAATAAAAATGAAAATATATCAAGGTATTTCTCATCAAACTATTTGTGTTGTATGTGGTAATCACATGATATACATTCTTCAGCATTTACCATGTTCTAACACATGCTCAATAGAAGTATCATAATTACTAAATTTAAAAAATTGTAAAAAAAATTGAGTTAATATCGTGAGCTAAAAAAATAAAAAGAATAGTGGTTAACATTGTTTGAGTATTTGAATTTGTTGGTATGAAGGGTTTTAACATTGACCTAATGTCGTATGCTTTAATTGTATTTCTATTATGCCCAATTTATTAAAATACTTAAACCCAAGTTAAAGGTAGTACACTCATGCTCTCGTTAAGCCCAAACTCTAATACATGCCCTAAAACCATCTCATAGTTAGCAGCATATGAGTGATAATGTGACCTAACTTATTAAAATACTTAAGCTCAAATTAATAGTAGTAAGCTCACTTGAATATAGGACTAAATTGCGCTATTACAATTAGATAAAAAAATCATACCAAATAACATTTTTTTTCCCATACCAAATAACATTAAACTCAAACAATTGAATTGTATTGAATCAAATAATTTGTATGTCTCTAATATTTAGGTTTCTTTTTTCTCTTTCTTTTAACCCTTCTAGGGTTTCTTTGTACAAGAGTGCTATGATCATATAAGTTCCTTATTTTTTTTAAAAAAAATTCTTGGATTTTTTTTTTTTTTTTAATTTCTCTTGGGAACAAACCCTATTTTTTTTTTCTCTTTGTGGATATCTCTTCTTTTAACTATGCTCGGCAATCTCATTTTACTGAGTAGTAGTAGCCATCCTTTTGGGCACACCCTCTTCTCTAATTTTGTGGTTCACCAGGTAAGGACAGACAAGCAAGGACGGACATTTAGATTATTCTTTTTTATATCTGTCCGACTATACTTATGATATTTGTGGTTTTTTTATTATGTCGTCACAACACTTCTTAAATCATCATGTTTCTAAAGACTGCCATGTTTTTCTCCAGGTTACTGATCTTTTGGCTCTTGACTATCGTCCATTGCTATTTTGAAATCCTCCCATGAAATTATACTACTTTTGTATAAACAAATAATATATGAAGATTGAAGACATAACAACTCTTTACTCACAACACACATGAACTCTGACTTCTCTTTATAGTAGTTGTCTTGTTGCTTCCATTTGAATTTAAATTGATCTTGATAGCACCATTGGATGCTATAAAGCTTGGTTGATGGCTAAGTGTTTTACTCTAGCATATGGTGTAGATTCCTTCTAAATAATTGCTTGACTCAACTTTGTTAGAGTTTTGTTCTCTTTAGTTAACATGAATTCTTCACCATCTTGGTATAAAAAGATGCATTCATCTATAATTATCAAATGTATTATATCAAATAGCTATATTTGTTAGTTTTCAATGTACCAAAGTTGATTATTTTTATGTTCATTTGTCACACTAGAGATGGACTATGATTCTTGTTGTTTGTATCGATGATATATTATTGATTGGCAGTGTCAGGGTATACTTACAGTAAGAAGTATTTTAATGACATACTTTGTCACTAAAGATCTTAGAAAGACATGGTACTTTCTTGGTATCTTGGTTCTTTATCATGGCAGTAGCAGGAGTCACCAGCAACTACGACCGCCTCGCCGAGCTCAAGGCCTTCCACGACACCAGAGTCGGCACGAAAGGCTTTTGGAGTGTATTTTTGGAGTCAAACACGGTATAGATTCGTGATCAAGGCCTTTGAGCTATTTCTCCAAACTCTTTGAAGGTGGAGGAGAGACTGAGTGTGAGCTTGGATGAGGACTGTCATGAATCATTTTCGGACGATCAAACCAGCAATGTGGCGGATGGGCGACGGAATTGCCAAGCGGGTTTGTTGAAGGAGGGGGAGGCTGGCCTTGCTGACGAGGAAGCCGGCGAGTATCAACGAAATCCTGGCATTCGCTTGTATAGGATGCGGCGATTTCTGCCGGGATGCGATGAGGGAATGGCGTTCATTTGCGGCCAGAAGCAGCGGCTGTGTCATTCTCCTGAGCCCGTCGAAGGAGGAGGGAAGACTAGGGATTGGGCTTTCAGTCTTCGAGTTTGACACAGACGGGGGAGACAGGAAATTAGGTCTTCGTCTTCCGAGTTTGGCACAGGCTGACGAGAAAGGGGAAACGGCGAGACGTTTCCGGCGACTCAGAATCAGATCTGCCAGCGAGTTTGGCAATGAGGCGATCATTGTCGGCGAGAAAGGAGGGGATGCCGCTGATGCTTCAAGCCTTCTCCTTTTCGGTGGAGGTGGGATGATGCTGCCGTGCTGCTCGTCGAGAAACTGGCGAGGGAAGAGGGGCGGTATTGTCACTGTGCTTTCGGCCAGGAAATCACGGTAGTACTGCTTTCGCTTGAGCTTCTAGCAGAGGAAGTTTGGATCGAGAGGCGCCAGTGTGTCACGCCCCGAGCCCACGGCGACTCATCCAAAGAAGTTTTAAGACAGAAGTATTCTTTTGACATTTCATGCAAATTTTGATTGACCCCTTTTTATGCAAAGTTCTAGGACAGAAGTATTCTTTGACATTGATCTAGAGATTAAGTGCACGTTCCTGATTAGAAGAAAGCAAAACCAACTTTAGAAAAAGGAAGACATGAACCATCCAGGCACGGAAAATCAAATGGAGCACATTCAGCTTGGTGTAAACAATGATCAGATACCTCAACCAGTAGGGAACAACTACAACAATAGAACGTTGAAAGACTATTCTGCTCCTTACGCACATGGTTTACAATCAGAAATAGCAAGGCCCATTGTTGAGGCCAATAATTTTGAAATAAAACCTGCGTTACTTTCTATGGTGCAACAGAACCAATTTGGTGGTTCTCCTCTTGAGGACCCCAACATGTTCCTCTATATTTTTCTTGAATACTGTGATATGTTAAAAATTAACGGTGTTTTTGCTGATGCTATCAGGTTGCGATTGTTTCCATTCTCTTTGAGGGACAGAGCGAGAGCTTGGCTTCACATGCTACCTTCCGCTTCAATAAGAACATGGGCGGAGCTATCTCAAGCCTTTCTCTCCAAATATTTTCCTCCATCCAAGACAATTCAGTTGCGGAATCAGATTACGAGTTTCATGCAGAAGGATGGAGAATCCTTATATGAGGCTTGGGAGAGGTTTAAAGAGCTCCAAAGGATGTGTCCACATCACAGAATTGAGACTTGGGTCTTAATCCAAACATTCTATAGCGGGTTGGATTACAACACAAGACTTACAGTGGACGCTGCAGCAGGAGGCACTTTGATGAATAGATGGGTCGAAGATGCAATGAACCTCCTCGAGGACATGGCGATCAACCATCACCAATGGACATCTGAGAGAGGTACAACTAACAAGAAGTCAGGTAAGTACGACTTGGACACTCTGACTACTCTTACAGCTAAGGTGGATAATTTGACTAGAAAGATTGATTCTTGGTCTGTAAATTCAATGGATGTTAACTCTATATCTTGCGAGGTCTATGGAGTTGCAGGTCATGTAGGGGTAGATTGCCAAGCAGGAGATGGACAGATGGTTGTGAATCACTCTGAGCAATTGAATACCGTTGGAAACTTCAATCCCAATAACAATCCATATTCTAGCACATACAATCTAGGATGGCGCAAACACCCGAACTTCTTATACCGAATAACTCAGCTAGTGCAACCTGGACAAGTACCATCGCAACAAGCCCAGCCCCCACAAGGAAATCTCAGGCAGCCCTAACAGAACAATTTCAGACCACCAGGATTTCAGGCTAGGAACTACAATGCGCCACCACCACAGCCAAGGCCAAATAATGATTCACAGCTGAGTAAGCAACTTGAAGGACTGACTGACATGATGAAGCTTATGATGACAAGGATGAACTCCTTGGAGACACACAATAAGATGCTGGAGAGTCAGCTAGCTCATCCTCCAGGGCACCAGGCAAGCTACCATCCCAACCAGAAGTAAACCCGAGGGAGCATTGCAATGCAATCTCCACTCGGAGCGGCAAACAACTTGAGGATCCAAAGATGCCGACCAATGACAGAAGAGATGACGTGATTCCCGAGCCTATGAAACCGCATTCAGATGCAACACCGGTGACACCAGAACCAGCTGAAGAGGAGCGGCCCTATGTGGGACCGCCTGCATATAAGCCACCGATCCCTTTTCCACAGAGGCTTGTCAAGGCTAAATTGGACAAGCAGTTTGGTAAGTTTTTAGAAGTTTTGAAGAAACTTTATATTAACATCCCTTTCGTTGATGCTCTTTCGCAGATGCCGACTTATGCAAAATTCCTGAAAGACATCTTATCAAACAAGAGGAAGTTGGAAGATCAGGGCACCGTTGCACTTATTGAGGAGTGCAGTGCCATCATTCAGGACAAGCTCCCTCATAAGCTCAAGGACCTAGGCAGTTTCTCCATACCCTGCTAGATTGGGGAGATGTCCTTTCAGAGAGCTTTGTGCGATCTAGGAGCAAACGTTAGCCTCATGCCGTTGTCACTTTGTAAAAGGCTAGACTTAGGAGATTTCTAGTCTACTGACATTTCCATACAGCTTGCAGACAGATCAGTGTGCCAACTAGTTGGTATTTTAGAGGACGTACCGGTTAAAGTAGGAGATTACTTTATTCCTGCTGATTTTGTTGTTTTGGAAATTAATGAAGATGACAGGCTCCCTATCATTCTAGGGAGACCTTTTCTCGCAACTGTTGGTGCTGTCATGGATGTCGAGAATGGGGAAATTGTCCTTAAACATCTGTGGCAATGTTATTCAATTTGATCTGGCTGACACCTTAAAAAAACCTTCTCTTGCATGTACATGCTGCAGAGTGGACATTGTGGAAAAAAGCCATACAACATGTTGAGCCCTTCAGGAACAAAGTGGACCCATTGGAACTTGCCCTAACAAACCTCATCAAGCACGCCAGTGAAAGGAGAAAGTTCCAACTCGATGAGTTGGAAGAGATGCGCCTTTTCGCCTATGAGAATGTCAAGATTTACAAAGCACGCACCAAGTTTTGGCATAACAAGCGCATAGTAAAGAAAGAATTTTGTTAAGGGGATAAAGTGCTTCTCTTTAATTCAAGGCTTTGGTTATTCCCAGGGAAACTCCGCACGAGGTGTTCCGGTCCTTTTACAGTTCAGCAAGTTCAACCATACCGTACCATCACAATTTGGACGGAACGAACTGGCAGTTTCATAGTCAACAGGCACCGTCTCAAGCACTATTTTGAAGATGAGCATGTCAAAAAAGGAGAAGCTCTTGCCCTTTCAGACCCCACAGCTTTGACACTCTGATAACTCTTATGGTCGAGCTACCGACCTTAACCTAGCGCTCTTGGGAGGCAACCCAAGTTTTTAATTGTTTTTAGTTTTCATGCCTTATTTCTCCGCGTTGTTAGACAATTTTTTAGGCTATTAATTTCTTTTTCATTTAATTTTTGGTTTTCTAATAGGGATTGCTGCTGATTTGATGTCTCTTTATGATGTAGGACGAAGAAGGGGGCGCATAGCAATTTTTTGAATTTTTTAGTGCACTTCACCACCTGGTGAACCCCACGGGGTTCACCCGTGAAGTTTACTGTACCAGCATTACCCAGGGTGATGACTAGCAAGCTTCACAGGCATGGGGTTCACCTGTATCTCTGCCTACAGGGAACCCTCTAGTGAGCTTCATGGCCTGGTGAACCTCAGCGGGTTCACCCGTATTTCCATCTAGTTTCTGCCACGAACCAAGTCGCCGCACGATTAGGGTTTCCGCTCATCCGCCGCCACCACCCGATCTCGCCGAAATTGTCTCAATACACGAAGGCGATTCCTGGTATTTTGATCAGAGTTTCCTTGCAAACTGGACATGTCTTCTCTCGATTTCATCCCCGATTTTTGTGTTGCCTGTTCTTTGAGTTTCTTTCCGCCGATCCGCTGCCGCCATCGTTCCTTCCACCTATGGCTGGATTCTCCCGTCCAAGGTCACTAGTTGATCCCAATCCTTTCTAGCACCCATGCCTCCGAGAACCAAAGCTATGTCTTCCAAGAGGACAGCGCGACCTCCGCAGGCATTTTCCGACTCGTTAGCCACAGATGACGAGGAGTACACACTGACTCCTCCATCTTACCGGCCACCGTCGGCCACGTCAGGATCTTCATCCTCTAGGCAAGGACGCACATTTGCCAGCTAACCACAACCATACGTCTCTCCCCTGAATGAGTTTGGGATTATCTTTCGCAACCCCAGCCAAGAAGAACGCTATCAAACACTGCGTCAACGCCGAGTTCTCAACACAAGATATCTTGACAGAGGCACATTGCAATTGCTCGGGCTAAGGGAAGATGTTGATATGATGTATGCTACTGTGGGTTGGGAGCAGTTCCAGCAGCTTTTTTCTCCCACATCTTTTATCGGCGTAACTCTTCTACCGACTCTGAGCAGTCAACAGCTTCTTCCGGATCAACTGGACCCTTTCAGCTTGAAATTGTAGCATATCTGTCCCAAGCACCTGACTTTCACCAATTTGATCCCACAGGACTGGCGATCTACACCATCTGCCATATAATGCCTCAAATGGTGCCATCTGGATCGTTGAGTAATAACTGTTATTATATGCGAACTAAGCTAGATGTAAGTGAACCTCACAATTAGCACCAAAATCAAGGGCATAAGTCCGAAGCATATCTTCTAATTTTTGGATGGTCCTTTCGGACTAACCATCCGTCTGCGGGTGGAAGGCAGTACTAAAGTGTAACTGAGTACTAAGCGACCTTTGTATACTTGATGCCTTGCATTTTAAATGGTAATTTTCCTTGGTATTTCATGACAAATCTGGGCTTATTTTGATATTTTCACACTCTTTTAAAACTTATTTGCTTAAAAGCTTCGAAATCTTCACTTTTTCTTGCTTGTGTGGAATTTCTGGTAAAATTACCAAATTGGTAATTTTTTATATCTTTTGAAGATTCTAAGGCCACAGGGTGATTTCTTACGCGAAAACAAAGCTGCCCGTCAAATTTGGGCTCAATCGGAATTAGCATGAATAATACGGCCAGGTGAACCCCATGGGGTTCACTAGTTCTTTCGCCAGACACAAGGTTACTTCATAGAGAGCTTCACGGGCAGGTGAACCCGGCGGGGGTTCACCCGTGATTCTCTCTATTACGTAGCGCTCAAAGTGGCCAGAGCACATCACAGGCAGGTGAACCCGGTGGGGTTCACCCGTGCTTCTTTCAGCCAAAATAATCCAGAACACATCACGGCCAAGTGAACTCGGCGGGGTTCACCCGTGATTTCAACCCAGGCAAATGCGAACTCGAGTCCCATTCGGATTTTCTGTGATTTCCAACTCGTTTGAAGTCCAAATTTGGAAAGGAAGGATTCTTTGGAAAGCTTATTCGAAGGAGAACACGTGGAATATAAAAGCCCTAATTTTCATGCCCTAGACATTGAGGAATCACGTGACAAAGCGGCGAGGGCGGAAGAACACGGTCACGAGGAGTTTCGGAGGAGATTTTCGGAGATTGACACGTCAGATCATAACGATTTCTTGAGGATACTTTCGGTTTAGCGTCTCCTTCCTCTTAGATTCATTTCCTTGTAGTTTTCTTTCCCTTTAAAGAAAGATTTTGAACGTTTTAATGACGATTGTAGCGTAAAAACTTTTTTGGGGCTCGGTTGAAGCCCGTTGACGATTCTTAATTGCAATTCCTGTTTCGATTCAGTTGTTTGAATTATATTGTGAGCATATTTTACTTTGATGTGCAAATCTCATGACTTTACCTTGGCCGAGTATTTCCATGTTTAAGACGTTACGATTCATACCGAGAGGAGGATCGTAAGGGCGGATCTTCTTAGTAAAACTTGCGAGACCTCGACACGAGAGTGTTTGGTTTTTGCTTGAGGGTTTTACAATCTTTCATAGAACTCATTGGGTTTGTCTAAAATGATCTACCGTGACAGTAGGAGATCGTCTTAGTCAAACACCGGGGTGTACACTCGAGAGAGGGCACCTTGTACCCTAGGGATAGATTCCTTGTGCAATATCATAAATTCAGATAACTGATATTATTAGGCGCGATTAAGATAGTCAGCGTGGTGGAAACTATAGTCCTGATATCTCTCTCATATTTATTCTCTACTGACGTAGCTTTGATTTCTTATTTTCGATTTAAGTTCTCAAAACCTCGTTTCGATTCACCTAGCTATTGAAACTTGGATTTCGTGGTACTCAACCTTGTTCCCTGTAGGATTCGATAATTTTTATATTACTTCAACATAACCATGCACTTACGGGACGTGTCAATACTCCCCCAAAACCGAGATGTGAATTTAGAATCCCTGTCAGAGATGATACTGGAAGGGACTCCATGTAATCGTATAATCTCTCGGTAATATATTGTAGCCAATTTACCTATAGAAAATACCTTCTTCTCCGGCAAGAAGTGTGCTGACTTGGTTAACCGGTCAACTATCACCCAGATTGAGTCTTGGCCTTTTTGTGATCTTGGAAGACCTGTCACAAAATCCATGGTGATGTGTTCCCACTTCCACTCTGGAAGAGGAATGTTCTGCAATATCCCCTGGTGGTTTGCGATGTTCAGCCTTCACCTGCTGACAAGTTAAGCAGCGCGAGACATATTCAGCAATATCTCGTTTCATATTCTCCCACCAGTATGTCTTCTTCAAGTCTTGGTACATCTTGGTACCGCTGGGATGTATAGCAAATCGAGACTTGTGCACTTCTTCCATGACTTCCTACTTCATGGATTCGGGTACGCATAACTGATGCTCGTACCGAATTACACCTTCAGCATCTTGTATAAATTCAGATCTCTTTCCCCTTGCAATAATCGTCTGAAGATATTCATCGTTTGGTTGATGCTCAATTACCTTCTGCACGAGTTGAGATCCAGCTACAATTACTGCTAAGCATCCATGTTTGGTAGGACATATGATATCCAGGTTCAACTCGAGCGCATGTCTGGCCAACTCTGTAGGCGTTACCCTCAAGTTCGCCATCACTCCTATGGATTTTCTGCTAAGAGCATCAGCAACTACATTAGCCTTTCCTGGATGATAATTGATTGAGCAGTCATAATCCTTCAGGAACTCCATCCACCGACACTGTCTCATATTAAGATCTTTTTGAGAGAATACATACTTCAAGCTCTTGTGATCGGTGAATTCTAAATCATCGATCATGCATATGCAGCTAATTCTTCAGAGCAAATATGACTGCAGCTAATTCTAAATCATGAATGAGATAATTCTTCTCATGTTCCTTCAACTGCCGACATGCATATGCAATGACTTTGCCTTCTTGAATTAACACAGCTCCCAAACCTTGATGTGATGCATCGGTATAGACTACGAAGTCACCATCACTGTCTGGAAGCACTAAGATCGGCGCACTGATAAGCCTCTGCTTTAGCTCTTGGAAGCTATCCTCACAGCTATCACCTCATTCAAATGTGACTCCTTTCTTCGTCAGGCGAGTTAGAGGGGCTGAAATTTTAGAAAAATTCTCTACAAACTTCCTGTAATAACCAGCTAGCCCGAGAAAACTTCTGACTTCCTAAACTGTCGATGGGCTTTCCCATTCAGCAACAGCGCGGACATTCTCAGGGTCTACTGAAATTCCACTGTTTGAGATAACGTGACCAAGGTATAACACTTTGCCAAGCCAAAAGGCGCACTTACTATACTTGGCATATAACTTCTCCTTCCGTAAGGCACGCAACACCAGATGTAAATGGTTCTTATGTTCATTGTTATTTTGAGAATATATCAGGATATCATTAATGAACACCACTATAAATTTGTCCAAGTACTCCCTGAATACCCGATTCATAAAGTCCATAAATGCAGCTGGTGCATTTGTCAGTCCAAATGGCATAACTAGGAATTCATAGTGTCCATAGCGCGTTCGAAATGCTGACTTTGGAATGTCTTCTTCTCGGATCCTCAATTGGTAATACCCTGACCTCAGATCAATCTTAGAAAATACCGTAGAACCCCTAAGCTGATCAAATAGGTCGTCAATACAAGGCAGAGGATACTTGTTTGTTATAGTGACTGCAGTAAGCTGCCGATAGACTATGCATAACCGGAAAGACCCATCTTTCTTCTTGACGAAGAGCACAGGGGCACCCCAGGGAGATGCATTGGGTCTGATAAATCCCTTATCAGATAGATCTTGAAGTTGTCCCTTTAATTCTTCCAACTCTCACAATGTCATTCTATAAGGTGCTTTTGATATAGGTCCAGTGCCAAGCTGGAGCTCAATAGAAAATTCAACTTGCCGTTGTGGGGGCAAGCCGGGCAATTCGTCAGGAAAGACATCCTTGTATCTTCTCACCACGGGCACCTGCTTAATTAGGGATAAGGGTTGCTCTTTAACTTTTGTGATAGACATTAGATATCCCTAACATCCATCACACAACATCTTCTTGGCTCTCATTGCCAAAATAATAGGAGCAACTTGTCCAATTACTCTAGTAAAGGCATAGGCGGTTGACTCTGGCGTACAAAAAATCACCCAACTATTATAACAATCTACAAATACCCGATTGGATTTGAGCCAGCTCATGCTGAGGAAAATTTCAAAATCAGAGAAATCCAGAAGCATTAGGTCAGCATACATGATGACGTCCCCAAAATCCAGTGGACATCCTTTCAACTCAAGGTGTGACCGTAGCACACCACCACTAGGCACATGCACGGTCATATCATACCGTGCCAACACCGATTTTTGCTCGAGTTTCTTGGCAAACTCATAAGATACGAACGAATATGAACTATCAGTATCAATAAGAAGGCAGGCAGGAATACCATAAACATAAATAATACCTCACATCACAAAGTCTGATGTGCGCTGTGCATCCTCTTTTGATACGACATAGGCATGTCTAGACGTAGGTACTTGTGCATGTCTGCCCCGTGAATGCTGTCGAGGTGGTCGGTGGGGATTCTATAGTGGCCTTGGTGCTAACCCTTGAGAACTTTGCGCTTGCTTCCCTTTCTAAGGATAATGGCTCGAATAATACCCAATTTCATTGCAGCTATAGCACTGAACAGAATTAAGCGGGCACGACTTTGCGATGTGGCCGACTTTACCACACCGAAAACAAGTCCTAGAAGGAGTAGCCTGGGGAGAACCAAAACCAGGGGTGATGTCGGGGTCGGACCCCGATATTTGCTACCAGGAGCCCAAGACTTTCTTCTATATTCTGCCACTTGGATCCTGAAGCCGGTGGACTTCCTGGGGTGAAATATCCTAGTCCCCAAGAGTCTGTCTGTGCAGGGGCTTTTCAGCGCTTCTGAGCATCACGCTGCTGAGCTTCGCGGATAACGTCATGCCCACAAATGCTCATCCGCCAGGCAGTCTCTAATACTTCAGCAAAGTCATCAGGCAGGATTATGCTCACCAATATGCGCAGTTGTGCGTCCAAGCCCAGTATGAAATGCTCAGATCGAGCCCACTCCGTGGACACGAGTTTAGGGAACATTTCGGTAGACTTCTGGAATTCATTAATGTACTCTTCGATGGGACGCCCATTCTGTTTAATATGAATGAAATCTTTTCTTGCTACAAATCTCTGGGCCTGAGGAAAATAATGCTGCGTAAAAGCACTTTGAAAGACCTCCCATGAATTACTGGCTGGTCCCAATATTGCAACGGTGGATTTCCACCATTTCTGTGCTTGGCCACAAAGGAAGAAAATAGCCAACTTCACACGCTTTCTCTTTAGACATTCCATCGCGTCTAGGGTATCCGACACACTAGCAAGCCATTCCTGTGCTTCCCATGGGTCGCCCTTCCCAGTGAACACATCAAAACGATGACGCGCCAATTTAGTAAAGCGAGATAGCCAGTCGCTTCGGGTCGGGGGTGGAGTAGCTTCTCACTCTGGTTGAACAGCTATCGGAACTTCAACCTCAGCTAGTTGCACATAATTGTATACGGGAGGGTACTGCTCCTCCACTGGTGGTTCGGCTGCTGGTACCTCTCTTGGTCTCCAGCGTCGGCCAAGCTAGTTCAAGGGGATGTTCATAGCATCCCGCGCAATGTCACTTGAGGCCGGCCCAATTTCTCTAGAAGACACTTGGACAGACTCCCCAGGACCTGAGGTGGACGCCCCGCAAATTTCAGCCCAAACCGGTCACTGCCGCCTCCGACGCGGCAAGGCTATGTTCCCCGACATGGTCGTGACATTATCAACCAGCAATGCGAACGTCGCCACGACTCCGGACACGGCCGAGCCACGCCCCATGAGCAGCGTGGTCGAAATCGTCGCCACTGAACACGGCTATGCCACCCAACACGGTCAACCCATGTCCGCCTCGGACAAGAAACCAGAAGCCGAACACGCCCATGCGCCCCAGCACAGCCAGGCCGTAAACCATTCTGTGGATTTTTGGCCCCAAATCACAGCCCGTGAAAAGGATTACGGCATTGTCGTAAAAGCGGATGAAGTTTCTGTGGATTTCGGTCACCGCGATTACGGTCGTGACGGGAAGCACGGCCAGGCCATGAACGACTCTGCTGACTCCAGACTAGCCATTCACGCCCGTGCCTCCAAGCACGGTCCCTCTGTGTCCACCTCATCAAGGAGTCCAGACGCTGAACACGCCCGTGTTCTCCAACACGGCCAGCCCGTGTTCGGCCCCAGAATGCAGAAAGGTGTCATTTTCCATCACGTTCGACACTCGCAACGGTCCTTGCACCCCTGGACCATTTTGTGGGCGTGGTAAGCCCCTCAAAAGCCACAACTTGTCCCATCCGCTCCAACAACGTGGCTTCACCCGCATCCACGGAGTCCATTCATCCCCTCAACATCACAAGAGGGCCGCCCCAAGACCCGACCTTAGATCGCTACAACAACCGGGTCCTCAACTCAGTCCAAGAGACCGCCACCAATGTTCAAAATCAGCCCACGGTCAGCCGTTTCTGCTGCTTCATAGTTGCGTGCTCGGAGATGGTGTAGCCCACCGAAGTTGGCCCATTCAGCGGCCCAAATGCCCAGCTCATGCACCCCATCACTTGGGCATCTTCTCTACCATAGTTGTTAGTTTACTTTTCAGGTTGTTAGCTTGCTTTTCAGGTTGTTAGAGGGCATCTTGACCCTCTTTTAGGTGGTTAGGGTTGTTTGTCTTATACAATAGCCCATGTGCTTGTCATGTGTTTCTGATGCATGTTATTTTTACCGGGTTTAAAGTCTTATTTATATCCTCTTTTAAGGCTTAAGTCTTGCATATATGCTATTATTTTGCATCTTTTTCCATTAAGTTTAAAATCTTCACTATTTTTCGATTGTTTGTGAAATACAGGTTATTTCTATCTATTTTCGATAATATTTTAAAGATTTGAAGTTATGGAAAGGTTCAAGACATTGTGAGCATCATACAGGAAATTTTTGAAGATTTTTTAGAGTTATGGATGCTCATCACGGCCTGGCCGTGACGACCATCATGGCCGTGATCAACTCGGCGCCCACACCATGCATCAGCGTACTCGTCACGGCCCAGAGAACGGGCGTGTTCACCCGTCAGCGTCCCCATCATGGCCTGGCCGTGATGACCATCACGGCCGTGATGGTCATTTCACCGAAAGTCAGCCGAGTTCATCACCGGCAGCATCACGGGCGTGACGAGTATTTCTTGATTTTGCGGACTCATCATGGCATGCCCGTGTCGATCATCATGACCGTGATTGCTTCGATGCAGGGTTGAGGACTCGTCACGGCCTGGCCGTGACGGCAATCACGCCCGTGATCGCTTCCGCAGATCGCGACCCTTCGTCCGTTTTTCATCAAATTCGACGCTCCAGATGCCAGGAAATTGGGAGAAACACCCAATCTACCTTCCTAACCACCCAAAGCTTTGATTAAGGTATAAAAGTTTGGATTTTGGGCGGTTACAGGGTTTGATTTCTTGAAGAAACGCGACTAGGGTGAAAAGGGGCGACTTTACTCGTTTGGGTACTTGATCCGACCAAATTCTTTGGTGTTTTCGAGAGAAGACTGAAGATTCATCGTCTCCTACCCCTGATTAGTAATTTTCCTCACTTTCGAGTTCATTTCTTGGGTTTTCGTGTGTAAAACGATGTATTCTTTAGAGTAAACCCTATTTCGGGACTCGGGCGTAGCCCGTTGAACAAATTCTCCAAATGTAAAACTCTTATGTGAATTTCAGTGATAATTTTAAGTAATTTTTTTTATCTATTTTGGATGTGCTTACTTGCGTATATATGTTTTGGCCGAACATTCTATATGTGTGAAGTGTTACGAGAAGTACCGAGAGGTGAATCGTAACACTCGACTGTCCAACTTAGACTTGTGATATGAATAACGAGAGTTATTCAATATCACTCGAGAGTTAACGATTGTCATAGAGCCCATTGGGTCTTCCCTAAGCTAATAAGCCACGAGAGTAGGAGATTAGCTTAGATAGACACCGGTTTATGCTTCGAGAGAAGGTAAATTGTACAATAGGATTAATCGCCTTAAATGATTTACTGTCGGACTACACTTCGAGAGAAGGTAATCCGTTTTAAAATTTAATTCATTCCTGGTTTTACATTTAAATCATTCAACGTGGTGAAACCCAAAGTCCCAAAGCTTCTCCCAAACGGTGAATTTCTTCTAGTCGTTGATTCTTAGATTCGATAATTTAGACTTAATTTAGTTCATTTTCTTAATCCTAATTTTGATCATCTAGCTTTCAATAAAGCTAAAAGTCGGTACTTGACACCTCGCTCCCTGAGGATGATACTTTTTACTACTTCGATAGAAATCGTATACTTACGGGGCCTATCAGTTTCACCCCTCCCTCTTGATCTATAAGAGAGGGCTAAGGGTTGTGTTTTTGTCAGCTTGGTTGTATTAGTCGCCTTCCCTCGTGCGAAGGCCTAAGTCCTCCAACTCCGAGGAGCTTGCCTAGAGTTCCCTCGCTCTTGTAATCCGCTGTCTTACTGCTTTCAATCAAAACACCCGAAGAACCCTCCCCGAGCTCCGGGTCCTTTGCAAACGACTTTGCTTCCAGCTCCTGTGCTTTCGGTGTTGCGTCTTGGACTTGCGGACGGCTGCCCTCGTAGCCCTGTGGAGGTTATGTTCGCGCTTGCTTGCTTGCTGAAAATTTGGCTCTACGCGTGAGGTGAATAGCTTCCTTAGTATTTGAGCCGTTGCTTCTCCGCGCATTTGGGTATTGCTCAAGAAACGCCTATTCGCCTTTCTCGTCGATTTTCTCGTGGCTTCTTTGTCCGCACGCGTTCTAACTTCCCTCGTCTCAAGACCCTCTCTCGTTCTCAGCATCATAGTCTAGTCCCCTAGAGTACAGAGCTAAGGACCCCTACATCCGCTGCGTCAAATTTTGGTATTAGAGGGAGGTTGGAGCTAACTTTTGTCTAGCTCCGCCGATCTCTTCATTGCATATCATACAGTTTCTTCGGCTTTGTTTTCGGCATTCATACGCATTCTCATCATCATGACTATTAGATCCGGTACCTCTTATCAGAACCTCTCATCCCAAGTGCCTGCTTCGACTGAATAGAGTCCTCTCCCTAGGGTAGAGTGAGTTGAATCGCTATCCACAAGCTTGGAAGCGATGGAGACCATGTTTCAGCGTCTAATGTCGTCGGTCCAACATCTCACAGACCAAGTAGCAGAACTCCGGTCTAAGCCCGCAGAGGGTCAGCCCGCGTTTAGTGTTCCCCCTCCGTTGGCCCCGCTCCACATGCAGGCCACCGAGTCTCCCCGGTACGACCCCTTCGGTGACGAATCCGCGTGGGATGAGGAGGCCCCTCCCCCACGTTGCCCACTCTAGCATAGTCGCGAGGACGATGAAGTCTGCCGGCTCACGCGCATTGACCCACCCATTTTCAATGGTAGTCTCGACCCTCGTGTGTTCCTTGATTGGGTCGCGGCTGTCGACAACTACTTTGAGTGGAGTGCCATGTTTGACCACCTCAAGGTCAGCTACTTCCGTCTCCTGCTTACCGGCCCTGCTCGGTTGTATTGGACGAACGTAGAGCGTCAGCTCGTCGAACAACGCCTTCCCCCCATTACTCGGTGGGACGAGATGTGCTATAGGCTGAAGGAGAAGTACATGCCTCCTATATATAGATAGCAGCTCCTTGATTCCTATTGCGCCATAACCCAGGTCTCCGACTCCGTCGACGAGTAGCACACTCGCTTTGATGAGCTCGGCATTAGGTGCAACCTTAGGGAAGACCCGGCGTTCACCTTGTCCTACTTCAAGCGTGGCCTCCATGACGAGATTCATCGTATGCTGCCCTCCCACGGCCTTGACTCGGTTATCTTGACCCTTCACCATGCTCGCGATATCGAGCAGGACCTGCATTCCGCGCGCCCTCGCGTGGAGCCGGGTCCCCCGTGTCGTGCCGCCTACGCGCCTCCGGTGCCAGCCCCGCCTCCTCGTCTCGAGGCACGCCCTTGTCCGAACCACACGGGTCCTTGGCGACCCCAATGACGCACCGCTGCCTCGGTTGACCTGGGATGAGAAGCGCAAGGCGCTCGTCTCTGCCGTCCCACCCAGTCCTTGCCACCACTGTGACCAATCCAGTCACTTCAATCGGGATTGCCCGCGTCGCTCTCTCCACATCGCAGCCGCCCCGCGCGACCCGTGTCCTCAGCCCATTGTCTCTCGCGTGCCTCCCTCGACCCAAGAGGTTGGCCCGCAATGCTACTCCGACGAGGAGGCGAGCCCGTGCCCTACCTTGGTAGTCCATTGCACCCTTGTCCACAGCCCCCCTCCGTCCGAAGATTGGAAGCGCACGAACATCTTTTACACTTACATCAAGTGTAATGGGCATTCGTGCAAGATTGTGATAGACGGAGGTAGCCGCCTCAACGTTGTCTCTCAGACGGCGGTCACCCGTTTCGGCCTCCCTCTCGAACCGCACCGTCGGCCTTACTCGATCGCCTAGGTCGACGCGTCTAGCCTCCTCATCACCCACCACTGCCAGGTTCCCATCTATTTCGGTCACTATACTGAGAAGGTGTGGTGCGATGTCACGTCCATGGACGTCACCCACGTCCTCCTTGGTCGGCCTTGGCTCTATGACCGCGATGTGATACACCATGGCCGTTCCAACACTTACGTCTTCTAGCATGGGGGCGTAAGATTTGTTTGACCCCAGCTCCGCCCAAGAAGTTGCGGGCATCCACGTCCAAGGGTATTGTCACACCCTCGCCTCCAACCCAGCCCGCACCTAAGGTAGTCGCCTTGGTCTGACCCAGCTCCCTTGTCCTTGAGGCCCATGAGACCAAGGTGGTCTATGATCTCATGGTACGTGAGGTCTCCCTAGACCCCTCTCCTCTGCTGGCCCCCTTGCCGACGGAAATCACCGCCCTCTTGGCCGAGTTCTCCGACATCTCCCTGGTTGATCTCCCCGTTGGCCTTCGCCCAGATCGTGACATCCAGCATGTCATCGACCTCGTCCCAGGGGCATCTTTGCCCACCTACCCCATCACCGTCTCAACCCCACTGAGCACACGGAGCTCAAACATCAGGTTGATGACCTTCTCGCCAAGGGTTTCATCCGTGAGAGTCTCAGCCCCTGCACCGTTCTAGTCCTTCTTACGCCCAAGAAGGATGGTTCATGGCAGATGTGCATTGATTGCCAGGCAATCAATCGCATCACGGTTAAATACCGGTTTCCCATTCCATGCTTGGATGATATGTTAGACCTTATCTCTGGCACGTGTTGGTTCAACAAGCTTGACCTCCGGAGCAGCTACCACCAAGTCTGCATCTGAGAGGGCGACGAGTGGAAGATGGCCTTCAAGATGAAGGACGGCCTCTATGAGTGGTTGCTCATGCCCTTTGGGCTTAGCAACGCCCCGTCCACGTTTATGCGCCTTATGAGCTAGGTCCTCCGCCCCTACATGGGGAAGTTCCTTGTCGTCTACTTCGATGACATACTCATTTATAGTCACACCCATGCTGACCACCTAGAGCACTTACACTTGACTTTCAAGATCCTGCGCAAGGAACACCTATTCCTTAACGCAAAAAATTCACCTTCCTTGTGCCCCAGGTCCAGTTCCTAGGCTTAATTGTGTCCGATCAGGGTCTCATGGTCGACCCCGCCAAGATCGAGACCATCCGTCAATGGCCCGAACCTGAGTCTGTCACCGAGGTACACAGCTTCCTCAGACTCGCTGCCTTTTATCGCCATTTCATCAAGGGGTTTAGCAACATTGCTTCCCCTATGATGGCCTGCAGCAAGCATGACACGGTCATAAACGAACTTGAGGCCGGCCCAATTCTCTAGAAGACACTTGGACAGACTCCCCAGGACCTGATGTGGACACCTCACAAATTTCAGCCCAAACAGGTCACTGCCGCCTCCGACACGGCCAGGCCGTGTTCCCCGACATGGCCATGACACAGTCAACCAGCAACGCGAATGTCACCACGACCCCGGACATGGTCGTGCCACACCCCGTGAGCAGCGCAGCCGATATCGTCGCCACTTAACACGGCCGTGCCGCCCAACACGGTCAACCTGTGTCCGCCTCGGCCGAGAAACCAGAAGCCAAACACACCCATGCGCCCCAGCACGGCCAGGCCGTAAACCATTCTATGGATTTCCAGCCCCAAATCACGGCCCCTGAAAAGGATTACGGCACTGCCGTAAAAGCGGACGAAGTTTCTGTGGATTTCGGTCGCCGCGATTATGGCTGTGACGGGAAGCACGACCAGGCCGTGAATGACTCTGCCGACTCCAGACCACCCATTAACGCCCGTGCCTCAAAGCACAGTCCCGCCTCATCCAAGAGTCCAGACGATGAACACGCCCGTTTTCTCCAACACGGCCAGCCCGTGTTTTCCAACACGGCCAGCCCGTGTTTTCCAACACGGCCAGCCTGTGTTCGGCCCCAAAATGCAGAAAGGTGTCATTTTCCATCCCATTCGACGCTCACAACAGTCCTCGCACCCCCCGGACCATTTTGTGGGCGTGGTGAGCCCCTCATCAGCCACAACTATCCCATCCGCTCCAACAACGTGGCTTCACCTGCATCCACGGAGTCCATTCATCCCCTCAACATCACAAGAGGACCGCCCCAAGACTCGACCTCAGATCGTTACAACAACCGGATCCTCAACTCGGCCCAAGAGACCGCCACCAATGTTCAAAATCAGCCCACGGTCAGCCGCTTCTGCTGCTACATAGTTGCGTGCTCGGAGATGGTGTAGCCCACCGAAGTCGACCCATTTAGCGGCCCAAACGCCCAGCTCATGCGCCCCATCACTTGGGCATCTTCTCTACCATAGTTGTTAGTTTACTTTTCAGGTTGTTAGCTTGCTTTTCAGGTTGTTAGAGGGCATCTTGAACCTCTTTTAGGTGGTTAGGGTTGTTTGTCTTATACAACAGCCCATGTGTTTGTCATGTGTTTCACCTCCTCCCTCTTGATCTATAAGAGAGGGCTGAGGGTTGTGTTTTTGTCAGCTTGGTTGTATTAGTCGCCTTCCCCCGTGCGAAGGCCTAGGTCTTCCAACTCCGAGGAGCTCGCCTAGAGTTCTCTCGCTCTTGTAATCCGTTGTCTTACTGCTTTCAATCAAAACACCCGGAGAACCCTCCCCGGGCTCCGGGTCCTTTGCAAACGACTTTGCTTCCAGCTCCTGTGCTTTCGATGTTGCGTCTTGGACTTGTGGATGGCTGCCCTCGTAGGCCCATGGAGGTTCTGTTCGCGCTTGCTTGCTTATTAAAAATTTGGCTCTACGCGTTAGGTGTGTAACTTCCTTAGGATTTGAGCCATTGCTTCTCCGTGTGTTTGGGTATTGCTCAAGAAGCGCCTATTCGCCTTTCTCGTGGCTTCTTCGTCCTCACGCGTTCTAACTTCCCTCATCTCAAGACCCTCTCTCGTTCTCAGCATCATAGTCTAGTCCCCTAGAGTACGGAGCTAAGGACCCCTACATCCGCTGCGTCACCCTGGCACGTCCACCACGAGCCCTAGGCAGCATCCTGCAACCACAAGACGGTTGTGAGCATCATTTAAGGCACACAACATGGAGATTTTTTTTTTTTTTGCAAGGGGGAACAGCTCATAGCCTTCTTCTCAAGGTAAAAAATATTTATTTATCATCATTTTTTATCACCTCTTCCTCCCCTCTCATTAATTTTGCTGTGATTTCCTCTCCAACTTTATTTCTTTATTTCACGCATGGAATTTTATTTCTGCCGACCTTCGTCGCTTGCAATACCCTTGACAGTGGTAATTTTCTGCGTTTTAATTTCTCCATGTAATGTCTCGATCTCTCTGTTTTTACTCACTTTCCCGCAGCTTTTGAAGAAATTCATGAAGAAAAATCTATCTCCTTCTTCGTCGCCTGTAGATTTTTGTTCCAACGAGACGATAGCAATTTCTCCTCACCCCCTTTTTTACTCTAGCAGCAGCCAAGTAATTCTTTCTCTCTCTTTTTTTTTTACCTCTTCGCTGCAGGCCCCTTTAGTGTTCACGCCTTATTTCTCAGGATTACAATTTTGTTCTTCCCCTCTTTGCTTTCTTTTCTCCCGCAATAGGATATAATCACTTCTTTATCTCTTTTTACTGAGAGTTTCCTTCTAGCGCTCCCCTCCTCTTCTTTGTTTTCTTGCTTCTTCTTGCTATTTTTTCTCTTCTGTTTTTTTAGCCGAAACCTTCTCCAGCCAAGAACTTCTTTTCAATTTTATTTTACTTTTTTTATTGCTGAGATCTTCGAGAGCCCTTCATTCTTTGCCAACTTCTTTTATTGTCGTCCAAGACTTCTTCCCCAGCATTTTTCTTCTTCTACATTTTTTTGTCATAAGACTCTTCCCAGCATCCTCTTCTTCTATATTTTTTTGCCATGGGACTCTTCCCAGCATCCTCTTCTTATTCACTTTTTTTTGGCCGAGAGCATTGCAACAACATGTCCTTCTTATTCAATTTTTTTTCGGAGAGCATTGCAGCAAATCTCCTTCTTATTCAATTTTTTTTTCCGAGAGCATTGCAGCAACATCCTCCTCCTCTTATTATTATTATTATTATTATTATTATTATTATTATTATTATTATTATATATATATATATATATATATATATATATATATATATATATATATATATATATATATATGAGTCTCTTCAGCCGAAGCCTTCTGTTGCCGACCACTTTTTTTCTTGCTTGTTCTTCTGCGCTTCCTTCTTCTCCTCATCATTTTTTTTGAACTCACTTCTGCTGGAATTTTGTATTTTTTTTTTTTTTTTACAGAAAGCTTCTCCCTTGCGCTCTCAATCTCCATTTTTTACTCTCACATTGCAGCAGCTTCTTCCCTCTATTGTTATCTCATTATTCTCCTCTCTTTTATTCACTTCTTTTTTTTTCACATCACTCGAGGGGGGTTTGAACATGATGCAATTAACCATCATGTGTTCCTACTCCTACTAAAGCGAAATAAAAATTGCAGTCCTATAATTACTGGGGGGTTGAACATGATGCAATTAACCATCATGTGTTCCTACTCCTACAACAATAAAATAAATAGCAAGATAATAAAATCCTAATTACTTGGGGTGTTCACATGATGCAATTAACCATCATGGTTTCTACTGCAGAAAAATAAATACCCCCTTTTTACCTTTTGATCAAGCGGCAGCAGTAGCGTTTCTTTTGAGTCTATCGGCATTGTTTTTGTTGTAAAATCTCGGCGCAGTCGATTCTCCCTTTTTTTTTTTTTTTTATAGCCTTTCAGCCATCTTCCTCCAAATTTATTTTTTTTTAGCCTTTCAGCCATCTTCCTCCAAATTTATTTCCTTCCTCGCATTAAATTTTGGCGCTTCTTATGATTTTGTAAACTGTCGTGCGTGCCTCTCCAGTTTTACCGCTGAAACTCTCTTTTATTCTTATGCTGCCAATGCTTCCTCATAAATGCGTTGCCTTATTAATCCAAGATGAATTTGATTTTTTTTTGTATTTTGTTTTGATTAGCTGCTGTAAATACTATCCATGCCGACGAATCTCTTTTTTTTAGTGGCCAGCTTTTCTTCCAAAATTGGTTTTGTCGAGTCCTCCCTCCCCCTTAATTTTCTTGCGCAGCTCTATTGTTGAGTTAGGATTCCTCTTTTGCTTTCTTTCCCATAATTGTGCATTAGATTCCTTTTCCCTCTTTTTTTTCTTGCGTAAACTGATTCCATTTATAGTCAAAATTAAAATTTTGACTGTTACACGTGTGGTTAAAATTTCCTTGGCAGCCCTTCTTTATTTCTTGTGATAAAAGTTATTTTTATTTTTATTTTTTTTCAATTCTGCGGCCGCCATGCCAGATTTTTGTTTCCCCTTTTTTTTTGTTCCTGCTAATGCGTAATTTTCTTTGTAGTCAAAGTAAATTTTGACTTTTCAATGATTCAACACTTAACTTCATTCTTTCCAAAATTGGAAACCTGGAATGACTTACCATAGTTTATGTAACTTGCCAAGTGCAAATATCATTACGAGGTGGGTCTTCTCACTTCTTTTTTTGAATGCTAACATTTACTTGAGCTTATATTTTCTGATAGCCAATAGGGAGCATAAATATCATTACCAGGTTGTCTTGTGCTTATATTTTTTGATAGCCAATAGCTGATGCATAAGGAGCTAAGAAGCTTGCCACGATTGAGGTACTGAGATGAGTATTTGTTGTAGAGAATTTTCAAGAACTTTACAAACCTTGCATATTTATGATGTCATTATTTTTTTATCATTTTTTACTATTCTTTGCTATGCACACTTAGTTAATGGTTCAACACAAGGAACCATTTCCTTTATAGGAAAACTTCTATTTGAATATTTCCTGATATACTTTAATATCTTTGTATGAAAGAGAGACTTGTATCAATATCAAAATCAATCAATACCATTTCTCTTTGTTATGTTATAACATGGTATCAGAGGAATAATCTCACGCTCTCGTTGCTTCGCAAGTTTATTGTGTGCCTAAATTTTTTTTTCTTTCTCTTGGATGCTTGTGTGGTTTCTTTGCAGTTCTTCCAAGCACACAAGCTTTCTCTTCTTTCAAGCTCTTTACGTCCTCTTGAAGCGACCACCTTAAAGCAACAAATTAAGGCTACTTAGTAGCTGAAGTGATGTAGGGACCGGGAATCGAGACGACCTCCACACCCTTGGCTTACCACCAGAACAACCACAAGCTTCAATTTTAATTCTCCGGAGGAGAATTCTTCACCCCCAGAGATAGCTGATGTAGGGACATCTTCAAGGACTTAATTGTGCTTGATGATTATTTTGGAAACTTGTTACATTTTGATATTTTGGGACTTGTCTAATTTCTGTATGTTGCGACATTACTTAAAATTCAGCACTTGATGTTTTATGTTGTAGCTAGGATTTAGCCTAGGGTTTATTTTGAAGTCCTTGTTTTTATTTTTAGTGAATGTAATAGGTTGTTTCTAGCCTAGGGATTTACACTTGTAATGGCACACGCAAGCACCTAGCTCCTCCAACAACAATATGGCTTTGGCATGGTTTAGTCAACATTCAGCTCAACATACAAATCAAGGTCAGCTTTAGATAAGTTTCAAATCAGCTTCCAACCAAGGTCAGCTTCAAGCTAAAGAGGATCAAACGCAACAGCAGCACACAAGTTTCTTCAGCCAGCAATTCCTGGTAATACACGTCAGCCACCTTGGTCAAAACATCGACTCAACCAACGGCTACAAAGCTTTATACATGTTAGCCACCCTTGCCAATACATCAGCTCAACCAACGGCTACAAAGCTCATTTCAGCATGCGCAAATGGTCATCACAGCAACCAGCAAACACCAGTCTACCACCATTGAAAACTCAGCCAAAGAATGCCAAAGGTCACCTCAAAATGTAATCGTTGGAGAGTAGGGTTTTAAGCTTGCGCTTGTACACTTGCACCTTAGACTGAAATATTTTGAATTTGGAAACCCTTGTGTTAGCCGTGTGTTGTGCCGAGAGTGGAGCTTGCTCCTCTTGTGTACTGAGAGTTGAGCTTGCTCCTCTCCTTATCCTTCTCTTCTCTTCTCTTCTATTAATCTCCTCTCTTCTCTTCTCTTCAGTTTCTTCACAGCCGACCACCTCAACAAAACTTCAAATTTCTCTTCTATTGCTTCTATTTCATTCCGCTGCCAATCATCTTTATCCTACCACAAACCCTGTGTTACTGTTCTATTGCCGAATCTTGACATCTTCACAACTGGGCATTCCTAGCTGGAGTCAAAGACGATAGAATACCAATATCCAACCTCCTGAAGACCCCTCGGCTGAAGCTCATTGCGTTGAAGACATGGAAGAGGTCCGGCCCCCTTCCTTCAAGGGGGCCTCAAGTGCTTTCCTCCCTTCTCAAACCCTAGAATAGCATGTTAGAACTTTTCACCGTTAGAAATATGATTTACTGTTACATTACAAGAGCTCCATACCTAAGGTGATCTAGGGCTTAGGATTTTCATCCTTCATCATGAAGCTTGTGGCTAATTGCAGGTAGAAACACTGCATCACATATTGCAGCTTAGTTCTTTTATTTTCATCCAAGATCAAGAACACAAGAAGCAGCGCTGCTTTCTCAAGAAATACATCAATTCAAATCTCACTGGATTGGTTCTCTCTGACATCTCAAGACTTTGATTTCACACATTTGTGAGTAAAATTTTTTACTTTATTGCTCTTTATGGATTCAGAAATCAATTCCTCTTCACGGCAGCATAGTGGACTGTCCACAACTTTAACCCCACCTAGCAGCGTGCCTTTTTTTACCTCTTAAATTGACAAAGGATAATTTTCTATTATGGAAAACCCAATTTATTTCTCTACTTCGCATTCATGGCATGCTCGGAATTGTTGATGACCCCGATCCATCTCCATTCCCAACGGACATTTGCTACGATGATTGGGTAATTAAAGATCAATTAATCCTAACTTGGATTAATTCAACTCTTACGGAAGAAATTTTCCCCCTCATGGTTGGCCTTAACTCATCTAAACTTGTATGGGACACTCTTACTAAAGCATTCCTGTCAAACTCTCACGCCAGGGTGCTCCAACTTAAGTCACAATTGCAAGTGACTCAGCGAGGCAATGGCACTATAGATGATTATATGCAGAAAATCAAGACTATTGATAATAACTTAGCAGCCATCAGACACCCTATCGCTGACGTAGATCCCATTATGCATGTTTTGCTAGGGCTCGGCCCTTCTTATGATAATTTTATCCCCAGTGTTACTTCACGTAGTGATGACTTGACATTAGAGGAAGTTCATGGAATGTTATCCTCCCATAAACGACTTATGCATCTTCAATCAATGAGAGACCTTGATATTATAAGTCCTACCATCAACAATACTATTCATTGTTGAGCCACTTATTTCACCTGGAAATGGCAAAAGGAATATCGCCGAAATTCAATTAAAATCAGCTTAAGACAGATAGTTCAATGACACCAACACTTTATCAGATAGTAGTAAAAAAGAAGAGAGAGCGATGCAACGTAAGTAGTATAAATATAGCCGTAAAGCCTAAATAACAAGCAGACAAAAAGGGGGGATCAAGAGGGGCACATGGAAAGCCTGGCCCGCGCCATTAAGAAACACAGAATGCAGGGCGGCGGCTGTCAAAAAGGATAATAGCGAAAGAGACGTTGGCAGTGGCCAATAATGAAGGTGAAGACAAAATAGCCCGCAGATAGGAGATATTCAGGGCTATAGGAAAACAGAAAAAAGCGTTCACGGCAGCAAAAAATATAATAAATAAAAGATGAACAGGCACGAGAAAAAAAGGAGAGGAGGGGAGCCAGCCAAGAATAAAAAGGGGAGAGAGGAGACAGAAACGGGGACGGCATCACAATACATCGTGAAAAGAAGGAAAAGAAGAAGCAAAAGAAGGTAAACGAAGAACACACACCCTCTCTCGATCATTGGTTTTCTTTAGGCTTCATGGTCGCATTAAGCGGCCTGGCAACACGAAGAACACACACACACTCTCTCGATCGCTGGTTTCTTTTAGGCTTCATGGTCGCATTAAGCGGCCTGGCACCACGAAGAACACATACTCTCACGATCGTTGGTTTTCTTAGGCTTCATGGTCGCATTAAGCGGCCTGGCACCACAATGAAGCACACACGTGCACTCTCCTACGTGCTTTCTACCATTTCTTAGGCCTAAGATGCATTAAGCATCCTATGGCATCACGATGAATAAAAAAGAGCGAAATGCCAAAAGAAAAGAGGAGAATGAGGCCATCACATAGAACAAAAAAACGAGAGGCAGAAGAAGCAAATGAAAAAAAGACTGCGAGAGGCAGAAGAAGCAAATGAGAAAAAAAAAAGGAAAATGATGAGAAGATGCGAAAGAGAGCAAGACAAGAAGGGAAGAGTTGTTTCGTTGAATGATTGTTACTGCTCACAAGTTTCTCCAAAATCTTGTTCCTCTGCTGTAAAGGGGGCAAGGGGTCTCCAAACACGAAGGATAAAGAAGATTTATTGAAGGAGAAGGGAACTTTCTAGTGCCGGATCTAAAAGAAAAGAGAAGAGGATTAAAGAAAAACACAGCAAAGCAAAAAAGGGGTTGAAGATCAAATTCAGAAGCCCAAACACCATAAAAAATTGATAAACAAAATTTGTTACTTGACGGAATCCGAGCTTGGTTACCCCGCAGTCCCGCACTATTGCCGGAAGAGCTGCAGAAATTGACGCGACGATTACAGAAATTAACGCGTCTTCTCCCACACTAAAGAAAGATTTTCTTTCCGAGCATGACAAGAGGAACAAAAGAACAGAAGATGATTTATGCGCCACCGACTACAAATTTCGGATGGCGGAATAAAATATTATAAGTCGGACCCTAGTCAGGTTGCTAAGAATCCAAAACATCACAAATCCAAACCCTGATCCAAAAAAAACTGATATCGTTGGGATCCAATCCAATAAGGGCTAGACAACTCTCTTCAGCCAAAAAGAATTAACTGGTTAATGGGTTTCGAAATCCAAAATTCGGCATGTACCGAGATTTCAAATTCACCAAACAAGATCCTGAGTTATCAACTGAAAATCAGAATAGTCAGTAGCAAAAAATGTTAGTCGAATGCAAAAAAAAAAAAGAAAAAAAAGAATGACAAAAAAAAAGAGACGAAACAGCCAAGGATACGAACAAGAGAATAAAAATTCCAAAAATTTTGACAGGGGATGATAGAAACCTGGAAAGGAAATAGGTGAAAGATTTGCTTCTCTCCCTCTTTCTGATCACTTCCCTTAGCTCCAGAATATGCCCATGATACAAGTAACAAAGATGTTCGAGCTGCAAAAAAGAATATAATAAATGCAATTTCGAAGAAACTGACAAAAGTTTTTTTTTAGAAATTTCGGAAAAAGAAAGGGATCTCCTCGATCTTCCCCCTCGGGTCATCCTCCCCGACTCAGGAAAACCGGCGCAGCTCAAGCAACGAAGAGCAACTCAGAAAAATGACCTAGCCAACGGAGATCCATCAAAGAAAGAAATTCGAAGCGCATCAAAAAGGTAGCTGGCCTGAAACCTTAATTAGTCGGCGGCTGAGAGTTCGACCGAAGCTGTACGACGGCAAAGCTTTAACATCATCGGCACAAGTCTCAACCGGTCAAGGCAGCACCATAGCCTCCCCTAGGTTTCTGACCGCCAAACGCGCCTTTTGCTCTAGCAAAACTGTGTCGTCCGAGACACGCTGCAATAAGCTGACGCCACCGCTGCTTCACCCTTTCCCTTGCCGGGCTGTCAACGCCGCATCCTCAATAGGCGCCACCTGAAACCCTAAATCGGTCTCCCTGCCGTTGCCAGAGATAAGCGAGGGTCTTCGGCCTTTACAGTCTCCACAAAAAATATGGTTTGCCTGCGCCCTTTCATTCGGAGTTGCCGTCGCTAAGAGGAGGTGCCCGAGATTTGCTCGTCAGCTGAGCAATGAAAGAAATGTGCCTGAATTTTGAACAATCAACTTTACTCTTTGACCAGGAGTCACAGACTTAAAGGCACGTGCCATATCATTAATTCCCCCCTAGATTTTGGTTTATAACAAAAGCTAAGATAGCAATAGGATCGAGTAACGGGCTCGAATGGTAAATAAACCGTTAAATCCTAATGTGCTGCATCAGTCGCCGAGTATTTCATCTACATCCGCGCCCCAGCCAAGGGATTGCCAAATTTCGCCCGCCGATTGGACGGCCGAAGCAAGCTCTATTCTTTGGGCAGGAGCTACGAAGCCCAAGGGCCTAAGCTCCATTCGCCGATTACCGTAATGGGAGTAAAGTAATTTTATTCTTCCACCGAAGATGCAAGGTCAAAAATAAATCTATATGGCACGGCCTAATATCCTCTTTAAATTTTAATCTGGATAATATGGGGGGAGTCAATAATAACGTGTTATCCTTAAGTTAAAAGATAAACAAGCTTCGGACCTACGCGACGAATGTCGTATGGGAGGTGCGTACGTCGACGTTTATTGTCAGGGCGTAACTCCTCAATATGATGTTGCATTCATCAAGGCCGGATAAAAACCTCAAATCAAATTATCCAGTATGCCGCGAGGCCGGATAAAAATCTCAAATCAAATTATCTAGTACGCTGCGAGGCCAGATAAAAATCTCAAATCAAATTATCCAGTACGCCGCGAGGCCGGATAAAAATCTCAAATCAAATTATCCAGTACGCCGCAAGGCTGGATAAAAATCTCAAATCAAATTATCCAGTACGCCGCAAGGCCGGATAAAAATCTCAAATCAAATTATCCAGTACGCCAAAAGGCCGGATAAAATCTCAGATCAAGTTATCCAGCACGCCGCAAGGCCGGATAACTCCCAAACCCCAGTTGCTCAACACGCCATGAGGCCGAGCAACTTTCTTCCAAATCAAACTACTCAACAAGCCGCGAGGCCGAGTAATTTCCCTCAATTTTGAGTCATCCAACGCACTGCCAAGGCTGGGTGACCTTTCAAATCCAATACCCAACATGCCTTAATGCATTATAATGGAATATCATTTGGGAGGTGCGTACGTCGATGTTTACCATCGGGGTGTAGCTCCTCGATATAACGTTGTACTGCCTAGACCAGACATCACTCAACGAGATATTTCAGAGTCAAACACCTGATAGGCACAAAACGCCTGAGTCGATGAAAGCTCGTTTCGTTCATCATTTAAATTTTATGTCAAATTTTGTATTTCTGTTACGTTTAGGAATGAGGTCGTCCAAATTGTTTCTCTTATTTGTTGCGTATTATAGATCTCTTAATCAAAGGTTCCCTAATTTCAGGGGTAATTAACAACGAGCGCTTGAGCCCGTTGGAAACTGGAACCCATTAAACAAAAAGGCCTTATTAATTTAAGGTGGATTTGAAACGGTCATAATACATTCTCAGTGTAACAACTTTGACCCTACAAATTCTGGCACGCCCGGTGGGACCGGCTTCTCCTTTCATCTTCGAGATCTATATTACGCAACACAAAATTTCACGCCCTTGTTCTTACACTTCTCAGTTGAGGAATCATCAATCATCATGCATGGAGTTCAATTTGGCTCTATTTCGAAAGAGGACATCGAGTTCATCTATCTACCCTTTACAGACTCTGAGAACATCAAGGGTGAGGGGAATATCACTCCAGTCGTCAAGATTAAGACGTCCCTGAAGGAAAAGAGGACTGCCACAAAAAGAGAAGAACTGCTGGTCGCTGCTGATGGGGGTACGTTTGACAAGGAAGAAAAGGAATCATCCTTCACTGTTAACGGGGGCAAGATTCACCAAGCTGTATTCTCAAGCCCTGAAAAGACAAAAAAGCGGGAACGACAAGCCTTAAGGAAGAAGAAGGCTAGGCCCTCCAGACAAGGTTGCCTAATCCCTGTAAGGCGTAACCATTCTGCTGCTAAGGTGGAAGCTGCCATGACAAACAAGTTTGCGCCGCTTCTGTCGGTTCTAAAAAATTCTAATTTGGTAGAGGGACTGCAACTGCGAGCCAACATACAAAACAAGCCACACCCAAAGCCCAAAAATATCACTATTCAAAAGACAACATCTCAAAGGGTTTATGAGACATACAAAAAGGCTCAAAAGAATGTGAAAAGAAAGGAAAGACGTTTCAAGACTAGCCATAAGGAAACGGAGGGTTATACAATTCATACAGTGCGAATGGTGGAACACGCACGGGAGACTGGCTCTAATTCTGAGGAAGAAACCCTTCGTACCATGACAAGAAAAGCTAAGAGTAAAAAATTAGCCTCTGTTGTAATCCAAGAGCCCGTCCAACGATACGAACCAGGAGCGACTTCTTTGCATCAGGAAATCTTTGAAGAGGAGGAGGAAGACGAGGATGAACCTGTCATGACCCCAAACCTTGACCATAGGGACGAAGCTATCACTGACCTTAAAAGACAGCTCAAGAAGAGAGACAACGACATGAGCATCCTCATGGCAAAATTCGAAGAAGTGACAAGTATTCTAGCAAAAACGCAACAGATGCTATTACGCCAAGAACAGCCGCCGCGAGAGCAGAATAACGCTCCGACAGTGTCTTCCCTACCAGCTCCACCAGCTCAATCACCAGCTCAGTCAAATGACGAGGCTATCACCCTGACTAGGAGAGAAATACAAGAACTGGTGATGGACCAGCTGAAACATATGGAGGGAACCAAAATTGCTCCGCGAAGGAGGCGAGGGAGACCTTATCCAGCTGTATACGATGATATCCCTTACCCCAAAGGGTACATCGTACCGCATTTTAAGATGTTTAATGGAATAGGAAACCCTGACCAACATTTTGTTGGGAAACCCCAAGGACATTTTACAATTTTCAGAGCCATGGACATACATTTTACGCAGCGGAAGAATGTCCCCGAAACAGGCTAGTCCCAAAAACCCAGTGAAGATCTCTTGCGAGGGGGTCGACACGATGTGATAGTAAGTACCTTTAAGCAATTAGAAGCCGATGTCGATGAAGGCGCCCAAGTGTTCGCCCTCTGCAGTCTCGCACACACGGATTCCTCAAGTTTTCTTCTTCCTCGCCCGGTGCTAGCCTCGGGAAGAAGATCCATGCCTTAGGAGAGTCCTCCAAGAAACTTGCGCCACCACCAAGATGTGATGCGCCAAGGAGATGGAAGGAGAAGAGAACGCCGCAAGCCTTCTTGTTCCTTTGCGCCAAGGAAAGGAAAAGGAGAAGCATGCTTGCGCCCTTGATGGAAGAAGAAGAGCTCTAAGCTCTCCAAGCCGTCGCCCTCTAATGCTTCACGCCTCCAAGGAATTAGCATCATGAAGAGAGGGGGCGGCAAGGGCTTATTTATAGGAGCAAGAGGCGGTTAGGGGAGAATGGCAAGTGTTGACAATTAGGGCATGATTCTAGGAGATTATCCAATCAAATATATTGATTAAATCTCCACTCCCATATGCGCCTAAGACTTGCCAAAGCAAGCATCAGCCATATGCGCCCATATCATGCCATATGAGGCATTAATCCCATCCATGCGCCTAGACCTAGTCAAGGCAATATGATGGATTGCCTAATGTGGCTTGGGCGCAAGTCCTAATCCAATTAGGACTCTAATTATGTTAATAATCAGCCCACAATTGTCAAACACAATCCAATCAATTATCTTGTGTGATTTAATCAAATCCAATTTGATTTAATCACCTAGGATATACCAAACAAGGCATAGGCGCAAATTCTAGTCCAACTAGAATCCCATATGCGCCTATCCCATTAATTCATCCCCATTATACCCTTCAAGCCTCTTAGCCCTTCAATACAACTTATTAGCAAGCCCAACTAAGCAATGGGCCAAGCCCAAAGTCCATTATGCATGTTAACCAAGCTATTGGATCCAATCCAATTTAACTTGTGGTTAAATGAGGCTAACCATGGTTAATTTGATCGATATGCCAAAAACGGAAGTTGGCCCCAATAAGTTTCTTCCATCTCATCAGGCCCATTGGCGCTGATGAAATCTCCCAAATAGATCAGAGTTATCCAATAACTCGATCTAAAGGCTACCCGATCAATATGAAAACTCGAGTATCAAGGTGTGCGACCCTGTAGGTTCCTCTAACGCTGGCAGTGCTGACCAAAGGTCATCACAAGCAGTGAGTGGCACCTAGCAGTGCATCACTGCTACCCAGGTTATTGGAATGGATATCGACATCGACATCCCCATCATCGCAACTAGGTACAGATGCATTACAGTCTCTTTGCCGTACTGATATCCGATTGGACAAGTGTGTCACCACTTGTTTTCATCCAATCACATGGCTATGACTAAAACAAGTTCTCACCTGGGTATGGCCATACACTCTCAGTCATAGAACCATAAGGGAGCTCCATGGATATCATACTTCCCTAAGGAAGGGGCAAATCCTATGTCTGTCCATTGACCTTCTCATATGGGTCGTGACATGCTCAATGACAACCGTTATGACCTCCCAACTACGGCAAGGTGTTAGGTTGCATCAAAGCAAGTCGCTAACCATATAGAATGGTCAATGACCTCAAGTCAAGGGATCAATGCATCTCCTGTCACTTGTGAGGATAACTCATGACACCAAGTCATAGCCTCACAGCGGGTCTATCCAGTATATCCTCCAATGATACACCCATGTGTCTGCGTTAGCACCACGTGCCTAACCAGCCCACATACCAGTCTCTCAAGTACCAGAGTTGTCCCATATCCACTCAGGTACATCGACTGGGGACTATAGTTCGAGCACAGATCCAATCTGTCTCCAGGGACATTATCATGTAAGTACACAATCGCAGGTGTAGACAAACAATGATAACGACAATGCCAGAAAGATATATATTAATATCAGAGTCAAGTAGTACAAAGATGGACCAAAACTAGGTCCTAGGGCATATACACCAACAATCTCCCACTTGCATTAAGACCTAGAGGTTGAGCAACCTCAACCCCATATCTCTAGTACGACCATCATGCTTCTGCTGCGCCAAAGCCTTGGTCAGTGGGTCTGCTAGATTGCTCTCTGTGTCAATTCTGCTAATCTTGACATCACATCGATCAATGATCTCTTTGATCAGGCGAAATCTCTTGAGTATGCGTTTGGACCTTTGATGAGACCGTGGTTCCTTATTATGTGCAGTTCCCATTGTTGTCATGGTAGAGCTCAATGGGATCCATTGCACTTGGAACCACCTGAAGTTCAGAAAAGAACATCCTGATCCAAACGGCTTCATTGGCTGCCTCAGAAGCAACCACATACTCAGCTTCGGTTGTAGAATTAGCTATGGTGGATTGCTTGAAGCTCTTCCAGCATACAGCACCTCCAACCATCTTAAACTAATAGCTGGTCTGCGATCTGAAGTCGTCAGGATCAGACTGGAACGACTCATCAGTGAAGCCCTGCACACTGAGTTCTTCCTGTCCCCCGTAGACTTTATAGAATAAATCCTTAGTCCCTTTCAGGATACTCAAGGATATTCTTTACAGCTACCCAGTGCTGTAAACTAGGATTGGATTGGTATCGGCTGGTTATGCTCACAGCATAAGCCACAACTGGTCTAGTACACAACATTGCATACATGATCGATCCCACCACCGAAGCATAGGGCACTCGACTCATGTCATCTCTCTCAGGCTCTGTGTTGGTACACTGGTTCTTTGAGAGAGTAAGGCCATGTCTCACTGGAAGGTATCCCTTCTTGGATTGCTCCAAGTTGAACCTCTCCAGGACCTTATCAATGTGGGTACTCTGACTAAGGGCCAAGAGCCTCTTGGATCTATCCCGGTAGATCCTCACGCCTAGAATATAGGCGGCCTCCCCTAAGTCCTTCATCTTGAAACACTTCCCTAACCATGTCTTCACAGCTTGAAGACTAGGGATGTCGTTTCGGATGAGCAGTATGTCATCGACATACATGACCAGAAAAGTCACCAAGCTCCCACTGAATTTTCTGTATACACAGGCGTCATCTTCACTTTTGATAAAGCTATAATCTCTCACAGCTTCATCAAACTGAAGATTCTAACTTCGAGATGCTTGCTTTAATCCATAAATGGATTTCTTTAGCGTGCAGACTTTACTAGTATCTGCAGGATGGATGAAGTCATTAGGTTGTGTCATATACACATCCTTAGTTAGCTTCCCGTTAAGGAACGCCGTCTTCACATCCATCTGCCATATCTCATAGTCATGATATGCAGCTATAGCAAGCAGAATCCGAATGGATTTGATCATGGCAACTGGCGAGAAGGTTTCATCATAGTTCATCCCGTGGACTTGTTTAAATCCTTTAGCCACTAGTTTACCCTTATAGGTAACTATTTTGCCATCCATGTCTGTCTTCCTCTTGAAGACCCATTTACACCCTATGGGTTTTACCCCATCAGGCAGCTCAACCAAATCCCAGACTTGGTTAGCCGACATGGAATCCATCTCGGATCGCATGGCCTCAAGCCATCTCTCGGAGTCCGGTCCACTGACTACCTCATCATAAGTCCTGGGTTCATCCTCCATGATGAAGATCCCGTCGTGTTGGGTCGGCAGCGACCCATACCTCTCAGGTGCACGACGAAACCTCCCAGACCTACATGGGGCCTGTGTCTGAGCCTCAGGTTGCCTAGCAACCGGTGTAGGTGGCTCAGGTTCCCATCTCTATGTCTTGTGGTTGCACTTGGACCTCGTCCAAGTCAAACTTCCTCCCACTAACTTCTTTCATGAGAAATTCTTTCTCTAGAAAGACCGCACCCCGAGCAACAAAAACTTTGTTCTCGGTGGGAATATAGAAGTAGTAACCCTTAGTCTCCTTAGGGTACCCCACAAACATACACTTATCAGATCTAGGTTCTAGCTTGCTAGAATCCTGACGTTTGACATAAGCCTCACATCCCTAGATCCTGATAAAAGTGAGATTAGGGCGTCTCCCATTCCATACCTCGTATGGAATCTTTGAGACACTCTTAGATGGAACATTATTCAGTATTAGAGAAGCTTTTTCAAGTGCATGTCCCCAGAATGAGGGAGGTAGAGTTGCATGACTCATCATAGACCGAACTACGTCCAACAAGGTTCGATTTCTCCTTTCAGATACACCATTCTACCGAGGAGGTTGATGTTATTCAAACAAGAATAGATCCGGCGCATATAGAAGACCAGGAGTGGAATACCGTAGTGTTAAAAAGGACGTTGCGACTCCTTCAGAAATTACGACAGATACCAGGCATAGAGTGGAAAGACTCCTTGTCCCCACGATACGTATCGCCAAGACCTCGTCCACCAACAAGGGAAAGTCAAAAGAAAAAGAAAAAGGATCCTCAATTGAAGAACAAAAATAAGAAAACAGCCTTTTCAACTAAGGCGCAAGAAAAGAGCGATCTTGAAAAATACATCGACTCGCTTGAAGAGTATGTGCAAGAAATGCCTGAGCCTATAAAACTTCACCACTACATCACTGAAGAGATGCGGGAAGGACTCCTGGAAGACGACTCAGAAGATGAAGAGTACGAGGTGGAATCCTGTAGGATGATGTCGGTGATCCCGGAGCCCCCGAAGGAAAACGAAACTGACAATGTTGAAGCCGTCACTACCGCGAGGATGGGTGTCTGTAACGCGATTAACCTGGGGAGTGACTCCGAAGATGAGGTCTTACCTGCCTATTTATATGAGGAAGCACCTGCCGCTTAAAGCAGTAAGCAAACAAATGAATCATGTCAAATGAATCTTAGAAGCGGCAAGGTCGTAATGGGACGTAAGATAGACAAAGAAAAGGAAAAACTCAAAGGAAAGAAAATTGAAACACAGGAAGTGGGCGACGATGCGGTACTCCCAGTAAAGCTATCCTCTTCTGAATATAATATACTGTCACATTTGAGGAAGGTCCCCGCCCTCCTCAACATATATGATGCTTTGATGATGTCACAAGAACTGAGGGATGTTCTTATTTACGCCCTGCAAAACCCTCAAAAATTTCAAGCATTCTTCGTGGAGGCTGACATAAAGGAGGCATTAAGTACGTATGCTACATCGTCCATTACTTTCAACGATGATGACATGCTATTGGGAACGTCGCAGCATAATCGACCGCTTTATGTGACCGGGGACGTGGAAGGAATGAAGATAAGTAGAATCTTAGTCGATCCAGGGTCGTCGGTTAACCTCATAACCTTGTGGACCTTAAGAAGCCTTTCTTTAGGTGTCCATAATTTAACGGCCTAAAAAGTTGTCATCCAAGGGTTCAATAAAAACAGCCAGAAGGCTTTAGGCTCTATATATTTACCATTGCAGCTCGATGATTTAAAGACCGAAGTTAAATTCCATGTTATCGACACCGATACATCATACAAGGCGTTGCTCAGAAGACCTTGGCTGCACGAGAATCACATAGTCCCCTCTACCTTACACCAATGCTTGAAATACCTGAAGGAGGGTAGGGAAGAGCGTATCGATGGGGACATCCAGCCCTTCTCAGTGCATGAAGTTAAATATGAAGATGCACACTATTTCATTGGATCGACAACGCAGCCTGCGAAATCAACACTACAGAACTCGATCATCTCTACACTAAAGAAGACGACTTTGTCTGCATGTCCCCATTTTGGAAGTGACTCTGAGTCAGAAGCAAGCGACTGTTCAGCCTCTGCGTGCGGCGTGGTTGAAACTCATGAGAAGGAAGGTTGGTCACAAAGACTGGTGACACGACAAAATATGATGGGATACGAGGTAGGAATTTTAAGAGTTCCTCAAGGCTATCTTAAGGGTTTCACCCCCCTGAACGCATCGCAAGTCGTGGAGATGAAGACTTTTATTGTCCCTAGCAAGAGAGAATGCGCAAAAGGAAGGCCCTTTGTTCATAAACTCATACACTTCTATCAGTCAGACGAAATTCATCACGTCAGGACGAATAAAGAGAATGACCCAGAGTCAACGCAACTTACCGAAGTCCCCCCATTTGCTTATTACCCTCCGAGCTTAAAAAATCTCGTAAAAAAGTATGGTTGTTTGAAGCCTCATTAAAAGAGTGAGGTACGCCAATTTGAAAAGTTGTGGAACCCAGGTTCATGAAATATCACGTTACCGAATGGGAAGATCTCCAATACCCGTGGTTTAGGGTATATAGAACCAAATGAAAAAGCTCTTATGTTTCATTCATATACTTGCAATATGGTGACAATAGGCGAAGCATAGGCAATAGAACAAGGAAATGAAGAATTCAAAAGGGCACCAAAAGAACTGGAAGATGGGGGGCAGACCACCTGCGATGAGTTGATTGAGGTCAATCTTGGATCGGAAGAGGATGTTAGGCCCACCTACATAAGTGCGCAACTCTCTCAACATGAAAAGGACCAGCTGGAGGCACTCCTCCACGAGTTTAGTGATTGCTTTGCGTGGACATATAAAGAGATGTCAGGCCTCAGCCCGGAGGTCGCCTTCCATAATTTATCGATCAGTCCTGATATCACTCCGGTGAAGCAAGCACCGAGAAGAATGAGGATAGAGCTTGAGGAGCAAATCACCCTCGAAGTAAAGAAATTAATCGAGGCGGGTTTTATAAGAGAGGAGAAATACGCATACTGGATAGCAAGTATCGTCCCTGTGAAGAAGAAAAATGGGCAAATCCGGATCTGCGTGGATTTCAGAGACTTAAATAACGCATGTCCCAAGGACGATTTTCCACTCCCTGTGACAGAAGTGATGATCGACTCGGTGTCAAACTTTGAAGTGTTCTCATTTATGGATGGGTCATCTGGTTACAATCAAATTAAGATGGCACCTGAAGACGAGAAGCACACTGCATTTCGTACGCCTATCGGCATTTTCTGCTATACCGTCATGCCGTTTGGGTTAAAAAATGCTGGGGCAACGTATCAACGCGCAATGACTAAGATCTTTGATGATTTAATCCACAAACTCGTCGAGTGCTATGTCGATGATTTGGTGGTTAAGTCGCGATCTAAAGCGGAGCACTGTCAGGATTTGAGGACCGTGTTCACTCGCATCCGCAAGTACAACCTCAAGATGAACCCATTCAAATGCGCGTTCGGAGTATCATCTGGAAAATTCCTGGGTTTCGTGGTCAAACACAGAAAAATCGAAATTGATCCCGCAAAGATAAGTTCAATCAAAGACATGCCGCCCCCAAAGAATCTTAAGGAGCTTAGATCCTTTCAAGGACGACTAGCTTACATTAGGAGGTTCATTTCCAACTTATCTGGTCGAATCCAGCCCTTTTCGAAACTAACAAAGAAGAATGCTCCATTCATTTGGGACGGCGCGTGTCAAAGCGCTTTCGAAAATATCAAAGAATATCTTTCATATCCTTAAGTCCTTGGGGCACCTATCACTGGAAAACCACTCATCCTATACACCACGGCATTGGAGGCATCCTTGGGGGCACTGTTGGCCCAGAATAATGACGATGGGAAGGAGACCGCCTTGTATTATCTTAGCCGGATGTTCGTAGGGGCAGAGCATTCCTACTCTCCAATTGAAAAACAATGTTTGGCATTGATATTTGTCATTAAGAAATTAAGACACTATCTCCTTGAACATGAAGTTCGTCTCATATCAAGGGCCAACCCCTTAAGATACCTGATGACGAGGCCTACTTTGACAGGACGATTGGCTAAATGGGCCGTCCTACTCCAAGAATTTGACATCACATACGTGTCGCAAAAAGCAATAAAAGGGCAAATTCTCGCCGATTTCTTAGCAGCTCATCCTATCCCTGATGACTCTCCCCTGAATTATGACTTTCCAGACGAGGAAATATTAAATGCCGAAGTCGACGATGGATATTGGGAACTCTACTTCGATGGGGCGTCTTCAATTCAACCAGCTATTCCCCCAAATATCCCGAAAGTAAAGTCAGGGATCGGCCTGGTATTCATCACCCCGGAGAAGGGGATATTACATTACTCCTTAGCCCTCACTAGTCCCTGTACCAACAACGAAGCTGAGTACGAAGCTTTAATCGCCGGACTCGAGCTCACGTTGGAGATGAAAATTGAAAGAATGCATATATATGGCGACTCCCAGCTCATTGTCAAGCAGGTGACGGGTAAGTACCAAGTCAAGAAAATGGAATTGCACAAATATCATACGAAGGCTGTGGAACTCATGAAAAAAGTGCCACATGTCACTCTGACTTGCGTCGCTAGGGCTGCTAATGGTAGAGCAGACGCACTAGCAAAGTTTGCCAAAGAGCTAGCTGGACCATCCGTTGACCAAATCAATATTATGATTAGGGACAGGAAGCTGATCGCACCGGCCAAAAATGACAACGTCGACAAGAAAGAAATAACAGATGCTATGACGATTTCCCTCATGCAAGAGCATGATTAGAGGGAGCCATTTGTGAACTATCTCAAAAGTGGTATTCTACCCGAAGATAAGACTCAAAGAGTACAATTGAAAAAGCGGGCCCTTCGGTATACATTCGTGAATGACACGCTGTATCGTCGATCGTATGAACAACTTTGGCTCAGGTGCATCGCGATGGATGAGATCGCTCACGTGTTACATGAAGTCCATTCCGGCCTTTGTGGCGCCCACCAATCAGGACCCAAAATGTATCTTAAGATTAAGAGGCTGGGGTACTATTGGCCAAGCATGGTACGAGATTGCATAAACTGTGCAAAGACCTGCCACTTGTGCCAAGTGCATGGAGATTTAATTTATAAGCACTCTAACCCTCTTCATCCGACAGTTTCATCATGGCCGTTCGAAATGTGGGGGACGGATATAGTAGGGCCAATAGAACCTTCTTCTTCTCTGGGGCATCGATTCATACTCGCAGCAACGGACTATTTCTCCAAATGGGCGGAAGCTATCCCATTAAGAGAAGTCAAGGCCACCAACGTCGTCAATTTCTTTCGCGCGAATGTATTGAGTCGTTTTGGGACCCCTAGAAGGATCATATCCGACAACGGTTTGGCCTTCAAAAATGCTTTGATCTACAAATTTGCAGAGCATCACAAGATTGATTGGCGGTACTCCTCGATATACAATCCAAGAGCAAATGGATTAGCTGAAGCATTCAATAAGACTCTATGCAAGCTGCTCAAGAAGAGTGTTTCGAAGAACAAAAAGGAGTGGCATCAAAAGCTAGTGGAAGCATTGTGGGCCTATCGAACCACGTATCGTACACCTACACAATCAACACCTTATTCCCTAGTCTTCGGTGTCGAAGCGGTGCTTCCAGTCGAGGTGGAAATACCTTCGCTAAGAATGGCAATGCAATGTGACATGACAATGGATGAAAATATCCAGTTACGTCTTGATGAATTAGACACACTTGATGAGCAAAGGCTGGTTGCGCAGCAAAACCTAGAGCTATACCAAACGCAAATGGCAAGGGCGTATGACAAATTAGCCAGGGAACGCACTTTTAAGAAAGGAGATCTTGTTCTAGTAGTAAGGCAGCCCATCATATTCAACAAGATGACAAAAGGAAAGTTCAACCCTAATTGGGAGGGACCTTATGTGATTGAAAAAGTTTATGAGGGAGGAGCCTACCAACTGACAGATCAAGATGGGGCGCATCCGATGCCGCCCATCAATGGCCGCTTCCTAAAGAAATACTATGTTTAGAGCGCAAACTTAGCTCGGACCAAGCAACAGTATGATCAAGAATATTGAGGCCGTTTTCGGTTGACCATGTGTTAAAACTATGTAAACTCCTTATACGAGCTTTCATCCCAATCGGACGATAGAGGTGTAAGTTCGCCCCTAGTCGCTTCTAAACGAAAAGGAAATTGTTTCTCTTAAAAAAAAAAAAAAAATCTGTTACCTTCGTTCACAATGTGTTGATATTTCAGCTTGGCTCCTCATACTTGGTTACTTAGCTCATTGTTGATAATCTGTTGGGCTGGCATCATTATGCCAGTGTTGAGTGACTCGATCGTGCCGCTGGTACAGTCTACCAGGCTTATGGCTCAGGATAATCCGCACTGTCCAGTGCACCAGACTATGAATCGGATTTAGTGGGTTGGCAAGACGCAAAAGGGACACCATCCAGACGGTAAATGAAAACAAACTGCGCCTACTGAAGGGGTGGCAAACTTACTTGAAATGGTAGAAGATCGAAAGGTCAATATTTAAAAACATGATTGAAGACCTCATTGACAAGATTCTTCCTGTGGAAACTGCATATGCCTTGCAAGCCTAGCATAATTCGGTTGTCTGCTATGGTGTAACCATCTCATGGGAAACATCAGTAATTGGGGTGTGCACACTAAATGTGAAAAGATAAAGATCATTGTTTTGTGAGTTTTGAAACATACATAATTCCAGATGCGATGGATACATTCATCATAAAAACAAAAAAAAAACAAAAAACCTGTAGAGATATCCCCCTAATATTTCATATGCGATCCTGTTAAGTAGCAATATGGACAGTAGAAATAAGACACCATGCAAGTCATTGCAGTCTAAAAAGGGGGAGAGTCATCCTCACATCAATTACCCTGTGTTCCCAACTAACTAAGAACAAAGGTGATGACTAACTAAGAACAAAGGTGATGACTAAAATTAGTCACAATCCTGGACTGGTAAATGGTGAAGCAAAGAGTACAAAACATCTCAAAGTCTTAAGGATCCAAGTGCAGAGTACAGAAAGAAATACATCAAAATTCCCCGACTATGTTCTGGAGGACATGCCTTCATTCTTCAATGGCGGAAGTAAGTTTGCCATGTTCAACTTCCTTCATCTCGCACTGAGCTTCTAAAGAAGCTTGGTGGACTTCAGTTGCATTAATTAACTCTGAATTCTGTGCTTTGGCGGCTTCAATGTTCTCCAAATTGTTGTCGCAATTTTGCATGTCAGAAATCGCTGCACATCTCTCTGATAGAAGCCTCTCCCTTTCTTCGTCAATTTGTTCCATGCGTGCGTCAATCCGCCTCACTTTAGCTCTGGCTAAATCGCGAGACGTCATCGTGGCATTCTTCTTGATAATTAAGCTGTCTTGAAGGGACCACAAGTCCTCCAAAATGATTGCCTCTTTGTCAATTTGAGAATCAAGAGCAGAAGTATCCAAACTGTTCAATAAGCCTTGCTCAACCTCAAGTTGCTTTAAGACTTCTACTATCTCCCGGCTCAACTTTTCCCAAGTAGCCTCCAGAGCTCTAAAACTGGTCAAAGTTTGCGAAATGCTATCCGAGGAAGCCAGGAACTCTTCCACTGTGGGAAATAAATCCTCGTCATGAAATATGCCAAGGTAGTCAGAGATAAAAAAGCGGGCTGCTCTCTCCTGTGATCTCCGGATCACATCCGAAATTCGAGAGGTAAATGGCTGGGAAGATGGCGGCTTAGTAATCTCTCGAACCTCGCTCATAGCCCCTGAAACAACAGCATGTATTAGGCTACTTGAGGAAGACAATGGTGCATGGCCGATACATGACAAACTGTGCAGGCGTGACGAGATTACCGTTGTTGTAGGATCCGTCACGTTGGAATCCACCATCGTCAAATAAGCGACTGTCTCTAGCAATAGCCCCCTCGGTGCCCGCTACAAGCCCAGGATAGACCATTAACAAGGCAAAAGCATACAAATTACACTAACAAGCCGAAGTAAGTTGGAGTTACCAACGCCAAAAGGCTCGGTACGTTCTCTGGAAACCTCACAGCCAGCACTGGTTTTCTGGATACCTGCTACAGATTCGAAGCAGATGTTAACGCATGCTAAACTACATAGTTGACGTATACCGAATTGTACACAAGGGAGGTGGGAGAAGAAAATTGCCTTTATCCGGGGGGTCACCGCATGGGAAGTCGCCATCCTCGGTCAAGCAACCATCCCCAGTGCTTGCCTTCTCCGCACCTGCCATAAACTCAGAATAGATTACCAACAAAACAAGAGTGCCAGAGGTTCCACTATATATACTAAAACAAGCTGTCCAGCATATAGTACAAATCTAGTTACCATTACTAAGAGAACCGACTCGCGATTAGGTATATCGGATTGCATACCAGCAGAGAGAACAAGAAGGACATACCTTCATTGTGTATATTCGCTACCCCCGCAACAGCTTGTTTAACACAAGGTACCAGACCTTCCAACACAGGCGCTGAAGATGTTAGAAAATTGTTAAGTGACAAGGTCAAGACAATCTAGCCCTCTCGAGCCCTCAAGTTCAGGTATGAGAGACAGTCAATATTGTCAAAATATATGAAAGAGAGACTCATATCCCTGCCAGTTGCCTGAAACATTTTACCAATGTAAGAAGAAATGAGAAATTACCATTATCCAAGGAAGATACCCCTTCTGCCTCGGTCTCCAACGTACTTAGCTCATGCCTTGAATCTGCAAGCAAATCCAACAATAATGAACCATGGAATCATTGTTAGAAGCCCCATTTAAAAGGTTTATTATGCGTAACTTAAACCACAGCATCATAGCACAAAAAAAAAATAAAATAAACAATAAATGGGGGAATATAACTCGTGAACTTTATGCCTCACTTGTCGCTGAATTGATCGGAGAGTCCCTCGAACCCGTGCAAGGATCGGCTTTCCTCGTAGGTTCCACCGGCACGTGAACAACTGTACCGAGATTAAATCGTGAGTCAAGCGCAAGAAATTTCATGATCTATATAATCTGAATATACGTACTTCCTTTCAAGGCTCCGATCACATCATCAGATGAATCGCTGGAATAATGCTTTAACAATTCAACAGTATCGATATCATCCATGTCCACAGTATCATCAGGGAGGTGGGCATTTACCTGCTCGGTAACCATGGTTGCAGCTCGAACCTCTAGGGAGCACAAAAATATGTCAGAGATAACCGCTGCGTCAACGAAATGAGTGCGTGAAGAAAAAGCATACAAAATATACACTAAAAAAAAACAATCATCACAAGCTGACAAGGACAAATATGTAATGAAGGACACAGCACCTATGGAGGTCAGCTCATCCTTGTTTGCTCACCGCAGAATTGTACCATCGCGTGGTGACCCTTCAACACCAAGAACAGATTTTGATCCTCGTATATGACCTGTACCCTGCACCCCAAGCAGAGAGAGAAAAGGAAGAGAATGTCAAATCGCCAATATCGTGTATCATAAGAAAAAGAAGAAGATGGATGCTACCTCAGATAGGCTGGGTGATGCCGCCCCCAGGTCCATGACCTTTAGCCGCTTGGAGGATGAGGACCGCGAAAGGTCAAATTCAAAGCCATACGACGGTCGGCTGATTGTTCTCTTTAAAAATTTCCGCGGATGGGATTTCTCGGTGAAACAGTACGTATCCTTGATATCATAGCTGAATAGCGCCTTCAAATGCATGGAGTGCCACCTCAAGTATTCATAATTGCACCTAGGGACCCGGCCACGAGCTGGGATGGCATATGACGAGTGGGTCCCACGCCGGAGCAGTAGACGCCAACAAGAAGCCACTGTCACGAGGTCACCTGATAATCTTCCATAATCAAGGACGTTTTGAGGAATAGCCTGATCAAAACCAAATTGGCGAGTGCATCTGTGAGGGTTGTACACTTCCAAGGACGCAAGACTTCCACTCCTAAAGGGTAGCCAGCTCACGCGAATGCTCACAAGGAACTCAGTGGCAAGCCACCCGTCCTCTGTCAATACATCAGTGGGGTTATCTTGAACGTCAACCTGCTCATCTAGGCATCCTGCTTTGTTGGGGAATACGACCCGACGATGCCCGAAGACCTCATTCTTACGAAAAAATAAACGCGCCTCAAGATCGTTGAAGTAAACTGGATGGGCCCCAGCGATGCACACCATGAAGGGTAACTTGCGCTTCATAGCCTCAGAAGCAACGGTGTTATATAACCCTTGAAACTGCAAATTGAACCATCCAAACAAGTAGTGAAGTGGGATCAGCGTGTCCTTTGAGCCCGGGAAGTCAGCGGTACATGCCTCTCTCAAAGACCGAAATAAATTCGACAATGCTGCCGAGGCTAAGGAGAGACGAACTCCCCGCGCCAGTCTATCCGCCATAATGAAAACCTCCGGTCTAATACGGTTTGGATACTTGTAGGGGATAGCGAAATAGCATAGCCAACAGGCCAAGAATGTTGTGAGGAACGTAACTCGATCCATTTCCTTTGCTGCGATAGGAGGTCGAGGGGGCGTACCATAGTCCTGCACTAAAGTATTCTCGGAACCGACGCCAAAGGGATCACGCGGCGAAGGGAAACCGGTCTCGTACGAGGTGCCTAAGTCAACAAAGTGTAAGATCCACTGAGTAATAGAGACGGCCCCGGAATACCGATGAAGTAGCTCATGAAAGTGGTGGAACACGGTCTTGAGAGAGGAAGAACATCGAAACTCGCCGTGTGCAGTCTCACCAAAGAGCGTTTTTTCATCTGGCACGTGCTCATCATATCGAGCACCTAATATAGGAAGCCCGCAGACGTATCGCATGTCCCAGAGGCTCGGAAAAATCTCCTCTTCAGAAAGATAACATGTATTTGTGGCTGGACTCCAATGTTCTAAGATGCCCTTCAGTAAAGTGACATCATACTCGTAATTGAATAGAGACAATATGATGGCCTCATGGATCCCGGCTTTCTTAAGAATCTTCCTCTCACTACGCAGGATATATCGTGCCCACTCCGTGTAGCCAGGATGATGCGTGACGCTACCACAAATGTTAAACCGCGAGGCCCATTTCGGTACACGTTTAGAAGCCATCTCCAAGCCTAAAAAGAAATTTGATTCTTGGTTAGATGTTCTGGTGTTGGGCTCAAGACACAAGCATAGGTCGGGGCCTTGATCAAAGATACGGGACTTGTTCATCGTTCCAATGACACTGCGCTTTAGAGGCGTCCAATTTCCACTCTCAAAAGGGGGGTGAGGCTTGTGATCCGTTGGCAATAGAGGCATGGACAAATGACGGGGTATCTTGTTATGGAACACGTCCCTACCCTCCAACATCACATCGTGCCACTCATGCCATACCCCCCGAAAGTGGCTGAGGGAATCACACTTCTTAATGTATTCCATAATCGCCTCATCATTGGGCTCATCCAACGGCACGGAGGCGCGGCGGGACCACAGGAAGCCCATGAGCGATACAAAAAAGGTAGAAACAGAAGGGCCGGAATACCGAATCAACACCTGGAGTGACAATGAGAGTAGTAAGAAAACACATGAATATTTTGTCTTCCCAATGGTTTTGTATACGCTTCTTGCTTATACAAATCCGTTGGGGGGGCAATTTGTTGAGCCACTTATTTCACCTGGAAATGGCAAAAGGAATATCGCCAAAATTCAATTAAAATCAGCTTAAGATAGATAGTTCAATGACACCAACACTTTATCAGATAGCAGTAAAAAAGAAGAGAGAGCGATGCAACGTAAGTAGTATAAATATAGCCGTAAAGCCTAAATAACAAGCAGACAAAAAGGGGGGATCAAGAGGGGCGCATGGAAAGCCTGGCCCGCGCCATTAAGAAACACAGAATGCAGGGCTGCGACTGTCAAAAAGGATAATAGCGAAAGAGACGTTGGCAGCGGCCAATAATGAAGGTGAAGACAAAATAGCCCACAGATAGGAGATATTCAGGGCTATAGGAAAATAGAAAAAAGCGTTCACGGCAGCAAAAAATATAATAAATAAAAGATGAACAGGCACGAGAAAAAAAGGAGAGGAGGGGAGCCAGCCAAGAATAAAAAGGGGAGAGAGGAGACAGAAACGGGGACAGCATCACAATACATCGTGAAAAGAAGGAAAAGAAGAAGCAGAAGAAGGTAAACGAAAAACACACACCCTCTCTCGATCATTGGTTTTCTTTAGGCTTCATGGTCGCATTAAGCGGCCTGGCAACACGAAGAACACACACACACTCTCTCGATCGCTGGTTTCTTTTAGGCTTCATGGTCTCATTAAGCGGCCTGGCACCACGAAGAACACATACTCTCTCGATCGTTGGTTTTCTTAGGCTTCATGGTCGCATTAAGCGGCCTAGCACCACAATGAAGCACACACGTGCACTCTCCTACGTGCTTTCTACCGTTTCTTAGGCCTAAGATGCATTAAGCATCCTATGGCATCACGATGAATAAAAAAGAGCGAAATGCCAAAAGAAAAGAGGAGAATGAGGCCGTCACATAGAACAAAAAAACGAGAGGCAGAAGAAGCAAATGAAAAAAAGACTGCGAGAGGCAGAAGAAGCAAATGAGAAAAAAAAAAGGAAAATGATGAGAAGATGCGAAAGAGAGCAAGACAAGAAGGGAAGAGTTGTTTCGTCGAATGATTGTTACTGCTCACAAGTTTCTCCAGAATCTTGTTCCTCTGCTGTAAAGGGGGCAAGGGGTCTCCAAACACGAAGGATAAAGAAGATTTATTGAAGGAGAAGGGAACTTTCTAGTGCCAGATCTAAAAGAAAAGAGAAGAGGATTAAAGAAAAACACAGCAAAGCAAAAAAGGGGTTGAAGATCAAATTCAGAAGCCCAAACACCATAAAAAATTGATAAACAAAATTTGTTACTTGACGGAATCCGAGCTTGGTTACCCCGCAGTCCCGCACTATTGCCGGAAGAGCCGCAGAAATTGACGCGACGATTACAGAAATTAACGCGTCTTCTCCCACACTAAAGAAAGATTTTCTTTCCGAGCATGACAAGAGGAACAAAAGAACAGAAGATGATTTATGCGCCACCGACTACAAATTTCGGATGGTGGAATAAAATATTATAAGTCGGACCCTAGTCAGGTTGCTAAGAATCCAAAACATCGCAAATCCAAACCCTGATCCAAAAAAAAACTGATATCGTTGGGATCCGATCCAATAAGGGCCAGACAACTCTCTTCAGCCAAAAAGAATTAACTGGTTAATGGGTTTCGAAATCCAAAATTCGGCATGTACCGAGATTTCAAATTCACCAAACAAGATCCTGAGTTATCAACTGAAAATCAGAATAGTCAGTAGCAAAAAATGTTAGTCGAATGCAAAAAAAAAGAAAAAAAAGAATGACAAAAAAAAAGAGACGAAACAGCCAAGGATACGAACAAGAGAATAAAAATTCCAAAAATTTTGACAGGGGATGATAGGAACCTGGAAAGGAAATAGGTGAAAGATTTGCTTCTCTCCCTCTTTCTGATCACTTCCCTTAGCTCCAGAATATGCCCATGATACAAGTAACGAAGATGTTCGAGCTGCAAAAAAGAATATAATAAATGCAATTTCGAAGAAACTGACAAAAGTTTTTTTTTAGAAATTTCGGAAAAAGAAAGGGATCTCCTCGATCTTCCCCCTCGGGTCATCCTCCCCGATTCCGAAAAACCGGCGCAGCTCAAGCAACGAAGAGCAACTCAGAAAAATGACCTAGCCAACGGAGATCCATCAAAGAAAGAAATTCGAAGCGCATCAAAAAGGTAGCTGGCCTGAAACCTTAATTAGTCGGCGGCTGAGAGTTCGACCGAAGCTGTACGACGGCAAAGCTTTAACATCATCGGCACAAGTCTCAGCTGGTCAAGGCGGCACCATAGCCTCCCCTAGGTTTCCGACCGCCAAATGCGCCTTCTGCTCTAGCAAAACTGTGTCGTCCGAGACACGCTGCAATAAGCCGACGCCACCGCTGCTTCACCCTTTCCCTTGCCGGGCTGTCAACGCCGCGTCCTCAATAGGCGCCGCCTGAAACCCTAAATCGGTCTCCCTGCCGTTGCCAGAGATAAGCGAGGGTCTTCGGCCTTTACAGTCTCCACAAAAAATATGGTTTGCCTGCGCCCTTTCGTTCGGAGTTGCCGTCGCTAAGAGGAGGTGCCCGAGATTTGCTCGTCAGCTGAGCAATGAAAGAAATGTGCCTGAATTTTGAACAATCAACTTTATTCTTTGACCAGGAGTCACAGACTTAAAGGCACGTGCCATATCATTAATTCCCCCCTAGATTTCGGTTTATAACTAAAGCTAAGATAGCAATAGGATCGAGTAACGGGCTCGAATGGTAAATAAACCGTTAAATCCTAATGTGCTGCATCAGTCGCCGAGTATTTCATCTACATCCGCGCCCCAGCCAAGGGATTGCCAAATTTCGCCCGCCGATTGGACGGCCGAAGCAAGCTCTATTCTTTGGGCAGGAGCTACGAAGCCCAAGGGCCTAAGCTCCATTCGCCGATTACCGTAATGGGAGTAAAGTAATTTTATTCTTCCACCGAAGATGCAAGGTCAAAAATAAATCTATATGGCACGGCCTAATATCCTCTTTAAATTTTAATCTTGATAATATGGGGGGAGTCAATAATAACGTGTTATCCTTAAGTTAAAAGATAAACAAGCTTCGGACCTACGCGACGAATGTCGTATGGGAGGTGCGTACGTCGACGTTTATTGTCAGGGCGTAACTCCTCAATATGATGTTGCATTCATCAAGGCCGGATAAAAACCTCAAATCAAATTATCCAGTACGCCGCGAGGCCGGATAAAAATCTCAAATCAAATTATCCAGTACACCGCGAGGCCTGATAAAAATCTCAAATCAAATTATCCAGTACGCCGCGAGGCCGGATAAAAATCTCAAATCAAATTATCCAGTAAGCCGCGAGGCCGGATAAAAATCTCAAATCAAATTATCCAGTACGCCGCAAGGCCGGATAAAAATCTCAAATCAAATTATTCAGTACGCCAAAAGGCCGGATAAAATCTCAGATCAAGTTATCCAGCACGCCGCAAGGCCGGATAACTCCCAAACCCCAGTTGCTCAACACGCCATGAGGCCGAGCAACTTTCTTCCAAATCAAACTACTCAACAAGCCGCGAGGCCGAGTAATTTTCCTCAATTTTGAGTCATCCAACGCACTGCCAAGGCTGGGTGACCTTTCAAATCCAATACCCAACATGCCTTAATGCATTATAATGGAATATCGTTTGGGAGGTGCGTACGTCGATGTTTACCATCGGGGCGTAGCTCCTCGATATAACGTTGTACTGCCTAGACCAGACATCACTCAACGAGATATTTCAGAGTCAAACACCTGATAGGCACAAAACGCCTGAGTCGATGAAAGCTCGTTTCGTTCATCATTTAAATTTTATGTCAAATTTTGTATTTCTGTTACGTTTAGGAATGAGGTCATCCAAATTGTTTCTCTTATTTGTTTCGTATTATAGATCTCTTAATTAAAGGTTCCCTAATTTCAGGGGTAATTAACAACGAGCGCTTGCGCCCGTTGGAAACCGGAACCCATTAAACAAAAAGGCCTTATTAATTTAAGGTGGATTTGAAACGGTCATAATACATTCTCAGTGTAACAACTTTGACCCTACATTCATCAAGGCAACAACAATCGTGGGGAAGGTCGCCATCATCAAGGAGGATGCTCTCAAGGATGTGGACGCGATCAGAGGCAAGGACGTGGGAGAGGAAGATGTCAAATATGTCATAGTGTAATATTGTTTGGGAGATGCATATGTCGATGCTTGTCATCGGGGCGTAGCTCCTCACTGTGCAAGTAATGCTATCATGACAAAACAATTTTCCACTAACGAATTTCTACGCTTACATGGAGGCAAAAATTCTACACCCTTAGGGATAAGAGAAAATTCATCAAGAAATAGTTATGCGCCAAGGCTAAGTAATCATTTCTACAATTTCTGTCAAATTCATATACTCACAAGCCACCAAGGGTCAAGCACATGTCAAACCCAAATGCAATGAGCACTTGTCAAATCTAAATGAGACGATCACTCATCAAATCCAAATACTCATAAGCCATCAAATGTTGAGCACATTTTAAATCCAAGTACTCACAAGCCGTGAGGCTAGATAATTTTCCTCAATATCCAACAAGCTGTAAGGACGGATATTTTTCCAAATCCATATTATCCAATAAGCTACGAGGCTGGATAATTTTCCTCAAATTTAAATATCCAATAAGCCGCAAGGCCGGATATTTTTCAAAATTAAATTATCCAACACGCCACAAGGTTGGATAATTATCCAATACACCGTGAGGCTGGGTAATTTTTCAAATTCAAATTATCCAACATGTCGCAAGGACGGGTAATTTTCCAAATTTAAATATCCAATATGCCGTAAAGCCGGATATTTTCCATAATTAAATTATTCAATAAGCCACGAGGCCGGGTAAGTTTCCTCCAATTTCAATATCCAACACACCGCAAGGCCGGATATATTCCCAAATTCAAATCGTCCAAAACGCCATCAAGGTCGGATGATCTTCCAAATTCAAATATCCAACATGCCTTAATGCATTACGATGGAATATTATTTGGGAGGTGCGTACGTCGATGTTTACCATCGGGGTGTAGCTCCTCGATATGACATTGTGTTGCCAAGGCTGAATATTATCCAAAGTTCAAACATTTGATAAGCCGTTGAAAAACTAAACATTTCATAAATATAAGTTGTCCAAATTGATGAAAGCTTCTCTTTTCTTTCATATATCATGTCAAGCCATGTATTTTTTATAATGTTCATGAATAAAATTGTTTAGTCTGATCTTTCATTTTATTTCATAGTATAAATCTCTTAATCAAAGGTTCCCCAATTTTAGAGATAATTAACAATGAGTGCTCATATTACATCTTTATGTATCACTTTTTGACCCCCACAGTAACCCTCTGCGATTTATGGTTTAATTAATTATTTTTTTCTATTGAAGCTTTACTCGTGTTTGATCTAATTATTGTTGCGTTTATTTACATGTTAATTACTGGCCATAATTTGCATGCTTAGAGACGTTGCAATAAGTATTGAGAGGTGAATTGTGACGTCGGATCTATTATTTTTGGACAAGTTGATTTGAACACGAGAATAGTTCGAATCGGCTTGAGAGATTTCATAGATTTGTTAAACACTTATTAGGTCTATCTCGAATTAATAACCACGAGAGTAGGGGATTAATTCGGATAGATATTGGATTGTACTACTGAGAGGGGGCAATCTGTACATGTAGATAAATCCTCTTCAACAATGAGAAACCCTTCTTTAGATGAACTTTGTTAGTAGAATTACTTAATCCAGAGTGGTGAAACCCAAAATCCCAAATTATCATAACTTGATGACAACCTATTGTGTTTTACTCTTTCTGCAACTTAGTTAAGATTAAATCCAACTCTTTTCAGATTTGTCTAGCTAACAATCCTAAGATAAGTCGGTACTTGGTTATTGGTCTCTGTGAGATGAATATTTTTATTACTTCGATTTGTCTGTGCACTTGCGGAACACATCACTTATCAATTAATATTGATTTAATTTTTTATTCTGCTTTGATTAGCTGCCGTAAATACTCTATATTTCTTTCTATCGCATATTTCCTTTTCTTTGAAATGCCTGTGCATGCGAGATTTTCTCTCTGATCTAGCTTTAATGTAGCTCCAAATTTTGACTCAACTCCTCTGTAGTGGTTCAACATAAGATTAGTCAGTATCTGAGATTTAATTTGTTCCACATTTATTTCTCTTCACATATGCTCTAGGCAACTTTAAATCAAAAGGATTGGGCGAATTATACATTCAATACAATAGAGTTTATATGACTTATTTAAAGCTACTCTGATCAAGCACCATAAGCCACATTCTTCCTGACCCCAAATAAGAATAAATGGTCCAACAAATGGAATTGCTCCTTTCTAAACCATTGATGTACCATATCCAATTCTAGATACTTTCTTTCTTTTAAGATGGTCTTAAGTGAGTCCCTTCGAGGATATGATTCCAATTACTTGCAAATGAGGCTTATATTGTTGAGATGTCTCGTTTGCTATGGCACACCAAAAGGTATCACTTGTTATGTATCTTTTTATTTCAGATTAAGTTGTTTATGAAAAATTCCTGAGTGGTCCATGGTTGTCAAGTCACTATCTTCTTCAAGTCTCCATGTGTCAACATGACCATGATAGCTTTGTCCTACTCCATAATTATTCCTGCCAACGATCTACTGCACATAAAGAGTGCAATAAATCTGACATTGGCATGAAAAGTTTTCTTTACATTCTTAATCACAGACTACACTCCAATCTTCAGCAGCTGTTATTGTTTTATGTGCACTTTGGTTCATTACTATTGCCATACACTCACAATTATCATTATTCTCCACCAAAATGATTCCAAGATTCTCTAAATCGTGAGTGAATTCATGGTAGGCAAAAGGTGGGAAACTGAGATGAGTTCCATTAACTGTAGGCTTTAGGTCTCGTTTAAATTTCGAAAATCTATATTGCCACTGCCATATATGAAATGTGTAGGTTGAGAACCAATCTCTATTCGAACATATATGAAATGTGCAAACAGAATCTAAAATCCATCCTTGTGTAAGCTTGGCCTTGTCTTCAGTAGATGTGAGAACTTCACACTGAATATGCATCTCATCTTCCACAACATTAGCTTCAGCTATCTTTGACAAGTTATTTTGATCTTTATGTTGTTGTTTATTTTTCAACTTAAAACAATCAGCCTTGATGTGCCCCTTTTTCTTACAGTAATTACAAGTTAGGTTCTTATGTTTGGATTTTGATGATGACCTAGGGCGATTGCTTCTAGTAGTATCTTTCTCAAAAAATCTTCCTCTAACCATTAAACTTGTTGAAGAATTATTAGAACCACCACTTATGAGTTCTTTATCCATGAGATCTTTTGAAAATAAAGTTGCCTTTACCTCTTCAACAGTTAATGTCTTTTTACTGAATATCAAAGTGTCCCTGAAATGCTTATAGGAGGAAGGTAATGAACGAAGCAACATAAGGGCTTGATCTTCCTCTTCATACTTGATCTCAAGATTTTCTAAATCCGTCAGAATAGAAGTAAACTCATCAAGATGTGCCTTTAGTGATGTTCCTTCTGCCATATTAAGCATATGCATTCTATGCTTCACAACAAGCTTGCTAGTGAGATTTTTAGTCATATAAAGTGATTCAAGCTTTTTCCATAAGGATATGGCAGTCTTTTCATGTATGACTTCATGCAGAACCTCATTTGATAAGCATAACTGAATGGTAGACAATGCTTTATCATCTAATTCTTTTTTTTTCTTCTGACAAAGAGGCTCATAATTTCTCCTTTCCTAAAAGTGCTTTATGTAAACCATTTTGGACAAGTAGTGCATGCATCTTAACTTGCCATAATGAAAAACTCATATTGCGATCATATTTCTCAATATCAAATCTAATTGATGTCATGATAAATCTCAACCGAACTAACCTGGCTCTGATACCACTTGTTATGGAATAAGTCTTTCAATTATAAATAACAACAGAAAATTGTAGCTTATAAGAGATTATAATGACACCACAAGATCAATAAGCACAAAAAGATTTACGTGATTCGGCGTATGCCAACATCCACGGGCGGAGATGGAGCAATTTCACTATCAAAATGTTCAATCATACAACAAATACATAAACACTCCTTCCAACACCTTTGTGACAATAAACCTCTCTCAAAGTGTTATCGTAGAAGAAGAAAACCTTGAAGAATGTGTATTTTCGCCACCCAGGAAAAAGCCCTCAGAAACTTGCCCTAGAATGCATAAAACTGCATTCTTTACATTATATTTTAGACTAACGGGTTAGTGGGTTCATGGGTCAGCTTCTTAATGGATTTCTGACTTAAAATCAAGTCAAATATAACACAAGTCCTACCATCAATAATACTATTCATCAAGGCAACGACAATTGTGGCGGAGGTCGCCATCATCAAGGAGGATGCTCTCAAGGATGTAGACGCTATTAGAGGCGAGGACGTGGGAGAGGAAGATGTCAAACATATCATAGTGTAATATTGTTTGGGATATGCGTATGTCGATGCTTGTCATTGGGGCATAGCTCCTCACTGTGCATGTAATGCTATCATGACAAAATAATTTTCCACTGACAGATTTCTATGCTTACATGGAGACAAAAATTCTACACCCTTAGGGTGTGTTCAGTAGAACAGAATCCACCATGGAAAGGAAGGAAAGAGCAATGAATCTAGATGACTTTCCATCTGGATTCATTGCTCTTTCCTTCCTTTCCACGGTGGATTCCGCTCAACTGAACATAGCCATAGGGATAAGAGAAAATTCATCAAGAAATAGTTATGCGCCAAGCCTAAATAATCATTTCTACAATTTCTGTCAAATTCATATGCTCACAAGCCACCAAGGGCCGAGCACATGTCAAACCCAAATGCGATGAGCACTTGTCATATCCAAATGAAACAAGCACTCCTCAAATCCAAATGCTCACAAGCCATCAAATGCTGACCACATTTTAAATCCAAGTACTCACAAGCCGTGAGGCCGGGTAATTTTCCTCAATATCCAACAAGCTGTAAGAACGGATATTTTTCCAAATACAAATTATCCAATAAGCTGCGAGGCCGGGTAATTTTTTAAATTCAAATTATCAAACACGCCGCAAGGCCGGGTAATTTTACAATTTTAAATATCCAATACGCCAGATATTTTCCAAAATTAAATTATCTAACAAGTCGCGAGGCTGGGTAATTTTCCTCCAATTTCAATATCCAACATGCCGCAAGGTCAGATATATTCCCAAATTCAAAATATCCAACAAGTCGCAAGGCCGGATATTTCTCAAATTCAAATTATCCAACAAACCACGAGGCCGAGTAATTTTCCTCCAATTTCAATATCCAATACACTGCAAGGCCGGATATTTTTCGAAATTCAAATTATCCAACAAGCCACGAGGCCGGGTAATTTTCCCAAATTTAAATATCCAATACACCGCAAGGCTGGATATTTTCCAAACTCAAATCGTCTAACACGCTGTCAAGGCTGGATGATCTTCTAAATTCAAATATCCAACATGCCTTAATGCATTACAATGGAATATTGCTTGGGAGGTGCATACGTCGATGTTTACCATCGGGGCGTAGCTCCTAAATATGACATTGTGTTGCCAAGGCTGGATATTATCCAAAGTTCGAACATTTGATAAGCCGTTGCAAGACTAAACATTTCATAAATATAAGTTGTCCAAATTGATGAAGGCTTCTCTTTTCTTTCATATATCATGTCAAGCCATGTATTTTTCATAATGTTCATGAATAAAATTGTTTAGTCTGATATTTCATTTTATTTCATAGTATAGATCTCTTAATCAAAGGTTTCTTAATTTTAGGGGTAATTAACAATTTGAAAGCTAGAACTCATTAAACAAAAGCTTATTAATTTAAGGTGAATTTGAAAATTATCATATTACATCTTTATGTAACACTTTTTAACCCCACAGTAACCCTCTGCGATTTATGGTTTAATTAATTATTTTTATCTATTGAAGCTTTACTCGTGTTTGATCTAATTATTATTGTGTTTATTTACATGTTAATTACTAACCATAATTTGCATGCTTAGAGACGTCGCAATAAGTACTAAGTGGTGAATTGCGACGTCGGATCTACAGTTTTTTGACAAGTTAATTTGAACACGAGAGTAGTTCGAATCAGTTTGAGGTATTTTATAGATTTGTTAAGAACTCATTAGGTCTATCTCAAGTTAATAACCACGAGAGTAGGGGATTAATTCGGATATACACTGAATTGTACTGCTGAGAGGGGGCAATCTGTACATGTGGATAAATCCTCTTCAACAATAAGAAACCCTTCTTTAGATGAACTTTGTTAGTATAATTATTTAATCCAGAGTGGTGAAACCCAAAATCCCAAATTATTATAACTTGATGACAACCCTATTGTGTTTCACTCTTTCTGCAACTTAGTTAAGATTAAATCCAACTCTTTTCAGATTTGTTTAGCTAACAATCTTAAGATAAGTTAGTACTTGGTTATTGATCTATGTAAGATCAATATTTTTATTACTTCGATTTGTTTGTGCACTTGCGAAACACATAACTTATTAATTAATATTGATTTAATTTTTTATTCTGCTTTGATTAGCTGCCGTAAATACTCTATATTTCTTTCTGTTGCATATTTCCTTTTCTTTGAAATGCTGGTGCATGCGAGATTTTCTCTCTGATCTAACTTTAATGTAGCTCCAAGAGTCAAAATTAATTTTTGACTCAACTCCTCTGTAGTGGTTCAACATAAGATTAGTCAGATATAGATTTAATTTGTTCCACATTTATTTCTCTTCACATATGCTCTAGGCAACTTTAAATCAAAAGGATTGGGCGAATTATACATTCAGTACAATAGAGTTTATATGAGTTATTTAATTTATATGACTTATTTAAAGCTACTCTGATCAAGCACCATAAGCCACATTCTTCCTGACCCCAAATAAGAATAAATGGTCCAACAAATGGAATTGCTCCTTTCTAAACCATTGATGTACCATATCCAATTCTAGATACTTTCTTTCTTTTAAGATGGTCTTAAGTGAGTCCCTTCGAGGATATGATTCCAATTACTTGCAAATGAGGCTTATATTGTTGAGATGTCTTGTTTGCTATGGCACACCAAAAGGTATCGCTTGTTATGTATCTTTTTATTTCAGATTAAGTTGTTTATGAAAAATTCCTGCGTGGTCCATGGTTGTCAAGTCACTATCTTCTTCAAGTCTCCATGTGTCAACATGACCATGATAGCTTTGTCCTACTCCATAATTATTCCTGCCAACGATCTACTGCACATAAAGAGTGCAATAAATTTGACATTGGCATGAAAAGTTTTCTTTACATTCTTAATCACAGACTACACTCCAATCTTCGGCACAGCTGTTATTGTTTTATGTGCACTTTTGGTTCATTACTATTGTCATACATTCACAATTATCATTATTCTCCACCAAAATGATTCCAAGATCCTCTAAATCGTGAGTGAATTCATGGTAGGCAAAAGGTGGGAAACTGAGATGAGTGCCCATTAACTGTAGGCTTCAGGTCTCGTTTAAATTTCAAAAATTTATATTGCCACTGCCAGAGCTTGATGAGCTGGATCTTGATTGCTCCAAGCTTTTGCAGATGTTGCCAACAAAATCAGTTGGCATGAATATCGCATGCTTTACTATATCTAAGTCTGGAACAATTAATTATTTTGACATGGTTTTCTTTTTAATTTTAATCTGGCTTTAATATGTCTCCAAGAATCAAAATCAATTTTAATTCTATCCTTTTATATGCATGTATAGGTGAAAATTTATAATTCAACAAATTTTGATCTGATCAACAGCATGCATAAGCTGATGGTGGGCCAAAAAATTCTAGTATAGAAAAATATCTGCGGAAAGTCAACTCATGCCCCTCAACATTGTGAAAAATGTGCTGGAAAGGCATTCGTAATCAATCATTTCATTACCCGTTATAATTAAGAAATCCCCAAGCAGAGCCGGCCTCGCCGAGCTCAAGGCCTTCGATGACACCAGAGCCGGCACCAAAGCTGTACACCCGCGACCTAAAGCAGAGCGTGAAGTACGTCAGCAACTTCCATCTGTTCCGATCTCGAGCTGCCAACTGGAGGGACACGCTCGCCTGCGTCTTCAACGGTTTGGTGAATCCGGATGACATCCCTGATGTGTGCAGGGATGAGGTTGTGAGCTATGTGAAGCACATGATCGGCCTTGCAGAACTGGTGTACGAGTTGCTGTCGGAGGGGCTGGGACTGAGTCCAGGCCACCTGACGAGCATGGAGCTTTCCAAGCTGCAGTACCTGGGTGCTCACTACTATCCGCCATGCCCGCAGCCAGAGCTCACCCTCGGCACTTCCAACCACACCGATCCATCGTTCCTCACGTTGCTGATCGAGGACGAGCTCGGCGGCCTGCAAGTTCGTCACGGGAGCCACTGGGTGGATGTGAGCCCCATTCCTGGAGCAGTAATTGTCAATATCGGCGATCTCCTAGAGGTAGCCTTTGAGATTCATCTTGTGCTCAAGTGTGTAAATTAAATATGTTGTATTGTTTTGTAGATCATAAGCAATGGGCAATACAAGAGCGTGTAACATCGTGTGCTGGCGAATCGACAAGGGCCGAGGTTGTCAGTGGTCATGTTTTTCAATCCAGGACCTGAAAAGAAGACAAAGTACGGGCCGATGAAGGAGATAGTAACCCAAGACAATCCTCCAAAGTACAGACAATTACTTTGGGATGAGTACATGGAGTATTTTATCTCCAAAGGACTCGGAGGAGAGCCTACAATCAACCACTTCACTCTCGGAGAAGATGATGGAAGGATCTAGCTAGGATAGTGGAGTCTGAAAATTAATGTTGTGGTGCAGGAATCTTTGAGGTTGGATTGTATTAGGAAAATACAATGAGGTCAAAAGAACATGAATAACTATGAATCTATGTCATGATTTAGAGTGCTTGAAATAATCATTAATGACTACTTAATGAAACTTCTTTGAACATGATATGAGATTTTGTTTCAATCCATTATGCACTATATGTATGCTAGTGTGCACATCATATTAATTTATTCATGTGTTTAGAGAAAGCACATAAGTATCGTAAGAATAGTAATCTTAGTTAAAGGATTATTGGTGAGATATCTTCCAATCTAGATAGTTGACCATGAGGTTTAATGGCTTATGTTGGGAGAAAAATGATTCAATTTCAATTTCATAAAAAATATGATGCGATCATTTCAAATTCATCTTATGAACATAAGGCTTTTTATTTAAGTGGGTTATGACTTCCAATGAACGCAAGCATTCATTGTAATTTACCCCTAAGTAGCTTAGGGCACCTTTGATTAAGAGATCTAAACATATAAAATCAAATAAAAATAAATATTCGGAAGAACAATATCATTCATTCATAACATCTGCCATAAAAGGCTTACAATTTCATTAGAAAGTTCATCATTAGTCAAATGATGACTAGATGATAAAGTTTTGAAGATAATTGAATATCCAACATTTTGAGAGCTTGCATATATTCGAACTTGATAAATACTCGGTCTCAATGACTTGTGAGTATTAATTTCAATAAAAAGAGATTCGTCTCCTTTTAGGATGTGAAACAATTGTTTAGCCTTAGCGTACAATTATTCTACAATTGGAAAATCCATTCCCTTGGGAAAGTGAGATGACTATTTAGCCTTAGCGTATAATTATCTCTTAATGTATTTTTGTCCCCTTGAGGACATAGAGCAGTTATTTAGCCTTGGTGTATAACTATACTCTGACCAATGTTCATCCTTTTTGGAGTTATAAGAAGATCTTCATGTCAATTGATAAATTTTCGACCTGAAAAAGGACATGTGAATACTTATCTATTTTGAGTTCGATAGATATTCTTTCTGTGAATATCTATTTAATTTCAAGTTTTAATAAATTTCAAGCTCGATAAATTTGATTTCAGCTACGAATGATACTATAACAATATTGAGGAACTACGCTCCGATATATAGTGTCGACGTACGCACCTCTCAAATAATACTGTTAGCACCATGCAACAGCTTAGAGAGTTGATATATTCTAGATAAGCTTTTGAAGAGTTAAATGTTTGAAATTGAGTTTAAATCAGTGATGGCTTAAAATCTGGAGTAAGAATTGGATTTGCATTTAAAAGTTGGGCTACCGAAGCTAAGCTAGGCCAAGTCAAGTTAAAGTGAGTCCTGAAGTGAGTCCATGAACTCTACTATATTGAATAGAAAGCTGTGCCAAGTATAGGAGGTTTAAATACTATTGGATTAAGTTAATTCCAACAGTTACAAAATGGACCAAGTAATGGATAAGCATAAGATTTGACTTGATTTCCAATTAAAATTGGATTTAGACTCTGTCCTACATTTTTATTACAATCCTACCATCAAAACCAATTACAAAGGTTAATCGCTGGATAGGAAAGCATAGACTGGTCAAATTTTATTGTCAGCACAAATGTGTAAACAAACTAGAGCTGGCACATTGGGTTATTGCTCAGGCTTAACCATTGGGCTGGGTGAAGATGGGCAAATGAAGTAGCCCATAAATCTGCATAACCCAAAGCTTGCTAATCAAGCGATGGACGGCTGATAATGAAGCTGACACTGAACATAGGGAAAAACATTCGTCCGAAAACGTGATAAAAACAGGGTCGCCGGAAAAGCTTTCGGTTCCGGCGATCCAGATGCCGGATGGCTGGACCCTTTTTCCCACAGGTTCTCAAGCTGGTTGAGAAGATGTGGATAAATTTTCAGCATAATCCGATGGCCGGATATGGAGATCGACAAGAAGAACTTCAAGTGTATTTGCAGCAAGCGAGAAACGAAGATCGCCGGAAAATCATTCGATTCCGGTGATCCAGATGCCGGATGACCGGATCATTCTGGTCATAAGTTCTCACTTTCGAGGAGAAGCTGTGGCTAAAATCTCAGCCAGATCCGATGGTCGGATATTGAGTTCGACGTGGATGAGCGTCGGGTGGTCGTGGCTGGAAAACAGTAGAGATCACCGGAAAAACTCTCGGTTCCGGCGATCCGGCCGTCGGATGGCCGAAGATTTCTGGAAATATGTTCGTAGACTTGAGGAGAAGGTTTCCTCAAAGTTTCGGCTAGATCAGATGGCCGGATATTGTGTTCGTTGGAAGAGAAGGTCGGTGCAGTAAGGGAGATATTCCAAATCCTACGATGCTAACATCAATGATGCTGATGTCTTCAGCAAAATTGTAAACGCAGGCGTCTTCGGCGGACGCGTTGGATGATCTCGCCGGCGCCGCTGAAGGCAAAGGAGCCAGGCGGCTTTATTAGCAAGAATCACAGTCGAAAGCTGGCATTTTCAGTATTTCAGGCTGACGAGGCGGCTGCGGATCTGACGGCGAGATCCAATCGACAAACAGCGCCAAAGAGAGGCTATTTCTGGTGCTTGGAGAGGCGGAAGCCATCTTTCCAGTCGCTTTCGATTCTTCACCAAGCAGCAGGTGAACGAGAACAGGGCAGGGAGAGGAGAGGTGGATGCTTTCTTCTCAACTGGCGACGTGTTCCCCTCTGGTCGGACACGACGACGACGAGGGAAGTTGTCGACGAAGCGAGCATGCCTCCTTCGTAGTGAATTTAGCGGCGAAATGTGGTTGACGAGGAGGAGTTGCTTCCGACGTTCATAGAGGCGGAAAGAAAACTTCCTTCTAACCGGCGACATTTTCTTCACGTACCGGAGACAACGGCGAGGAAGGAAGCCAAGGAAAACTTCCTTCTTCTCTGCTCAGAGGCGGACGCGATCTTCTTTCAAGCGGCAACGTCTCCTCGCGTGGGAGATGAAAACGAGTGCCTTTCTTTTTTGTTCAAAGGCGGACGCGATCTTCCTTTCTCACTATTCTTCCTCTGCACATGTCGATGTAGTTATTTTAACTGCATCTTAACTTCTTTTGTAACTCCTTTTCAACTTATCTCCGCATCAACCATACATTCTTTATTTCAAATCGAGGTCAAAACTTATTTTGACCAGTGCTTTAGCCATAGCCGAATTGTGTAACTATGCTATATAAAGCTTCCTTTTTACTCCTTAGTCAAAAGCAATGATTTTGACCCAAATTTTCTCGTCACTCTATTTAGAACAAAAGTTTGATCTCAAATCGCACTCCTTCCCACACAAGGAATTGGAGTCAAGGCTAAGATGGTCCAAATATGATTATGCATAAAAAATAATTTTTTAGGGAAATAAAACACCTTCAACAGCTTATGAGTATAATTATGTTAGGTTTTATGGGAAGAAACTCTTGAGATGATGCGTGTGAGAAGAGAAATACTCAACCCCAATTTGAGGTTCGGTTGCTTATGAGTATAAAATGACTTACAATGAGGGTTTAACAAGAGTAAGCTTTGTCTAGGATGTATGTAATAAGTATTTAGTCTTAACACAAGATTTGAAAGCTTATGGGTATTAGATAGTCTATGATTGGACTTAATTAGAGCAAGTTCAACCTAGTGGTCTATATAGAGAAAAGAAGTACTTAGGCTTGAGACCAGATACAACAGCTTATGAGTTATGGGTTTAGAAAAAAGAAGTACTTAGGCTTAAGACCAGACTCAAGAGCTTATGAGTTATGGGATTAGAACATGCATGCTAGGGCTTAACAGGAGCAAGCTCAACCTAGGAACATGTTTGAGCAAAAAAAATACCTAAATCCAAAGCAAGGTTTTAGGGCTTATGAGCATCAGATAAGTCATGTCAGGGTTTAACAAGATAAATCTCTACCTAGAGGTATGTATTTGATGAGTATAGAATAGTCAATGCTCAAGCTTAATAAGTGTAAAATTTATCTAGGGGCACACTAAAACAGTCAAGTGCTTTGCCTCAAGGCGGGACTAGATGATTTATGAGTATGAGATGGCCCACATGAGAGCTTACTGATAGCAAGCTCTTTCCTAGGAAGTATGCAGAGGTCCTTAGTCTTGAGGTAGGAATAAAGGGGTAATTATAGGATGGATTATGTGAGAGCTTAAATACAAGCAAGATCTACTTAGGAGATTATATGGAGAGAAGTGCTTGACCCTAGGATGAAGCTTGAAGGCTTATGGGCATATGATAGCTAGTGTTAAGACTTAATATTTATAAGCTTTACCTGCACTTGCATATGTGGACATGATGTGCCAATCTTAGGTTAGGACTACTGGTTATTGATCGAGTACTTCATTGATAGTCGTGATTAGCAAAGTTCATTATATGTCTATAAAACAACATTATAGTAGACAATTTCCAACTCCCACAGAAGATCATTACTTGGATCAATGGAACCCAATCCCATGATCGGATTTCTAAGGATCTTTAGTGGATGTAGTACCATTCTAGATCAACTATTGGACCTACTACTATAAGTATTTAATATCAATGATTTAATGATGCCAACTTTGGTGGTAGGTGTAGAAACCATTTTCCAACTCTTGATTATTTAAATCCCATGTGGTTGGTAGATGTGAGTGAGATTTCTTGGACTTCCATACTTTGAAATGGCATATATGGAAGGTAAATTAAAAGCCAACTCGGGTAGTAGTCTTTGTAGGTGCAATTATCTAGCTCAATCTAGACAAGATGGAACTATGTAGTCTTCCTTTAGACACCTTAACTGATGGGCTTTGATTGAAAAGTTCCGATCAACATTGTAGAATCATCTAACAAGTTAAGTCATTTTCATTAGTGACTAGGATAATCTTTCTAGTTAGAGACTATGTATGAAAATATGGATAAGGACAGAGTCATATACTTCCTTCACTTGTTGGACCTCATGAGTGAACTAGGAGCTTGTCACATTGCTATCATATTCTTGCAAATTGAGTAACTATTTATAAAACTAGTTCTAGAAAGTTGCTACAAATTAATCAAAGATGCTCAAGGAATCAAGAGAACCATCTTTATATGCTTCATGCGGTGAAGGAAAAGGTCCTACTCAAGAAGATTGTATTAGACATGTCTCATATTACATAAGAACGTGTGTGCTATTAGAAATACCTACCTAAAAGAAAACTCAGTAAAAATATCTATAGCCTCTAACTCTACAACATGCAACCTAAGATCTCATCCACAACCATCATATGTAATATGAGATACCTTAATGCATTTATAGAAACCAATATTGCCTTTTCAAATAAAAAATGAAAATATATCAAGGTATTTCTCATCAAACTATTTGTGTTGCATGTGGTGATCACATGACATACATTCTTCAGCATTTACCATGTTATAACACATGCTCAATAGAAGTAACATAATTACTAAATTTAAAAAATTGTAAAAAAAAAATTGAATTAATACCGTGAGCTAAAAAGATAAAGAGAACAGTGGTTAACATTGTTTGAGTATTTGAATTGGACTAAACTGCGCTATTACAATTAGATAAAAAAATCATACCAAATAACATTAAACTCAAACAATTGAATTGTATTGAATCAAATAATTTGTATGTCTCTAATACTAGGCGTTGAACTTATTTCTTGAAGCATCACAGACCTTGTCGAGGGTAGAAAGTACCATTCACATCATAATCGTTGAGAGTTACAGCAATAAAGACCAACTTATCTGCGAACAAAAAGGCAGTAAATAGAAAGTCCCGTTAATTCAATCTTTAAACATTTCCAATATTGTTAATAGCAGATAAAATTAAGTATGCTAGCTGTTATCGAAAAATTTTATTTTATCTAGAATCTAGAGTATAATATCCAATTAGAGACACTTAAGCAAAAACACCAAATTTTTAATTACTCATATCTAATAGAGATTAGGTGACTCATCACCCTTATGAGGGATCACGCAGTCCATACCCTTTACTTATCGTAATACTCAACTGGGTTGACAAAAAATAATAGCACTTATGTGCAAGTAAGTAAGACCGACTTTTCAAGGGATCATACAAAATAATGGCAAAATAATAATTAACTAGTCCTATTCCATTTAAACTTTTGCCTCCCAGAAAGTCTGTAGGGCCTTTGGACAATATTTTGGAGAATGATAGTCTGGTACAAAAATAGATCGATAAGAAGAAATTATTATTAAAATTTCATCTCAGATGATCTGCCAGCATTATGTAACCAATTTGTAAGGAGCATTATAAAAAATAATTTGCTTGCTCCAACATTGTTATTATTTTAAAAATATTTTTTTTCTAATTTATTTATATTATTATTTATTAATAAAATATATTTATCATTAATTTTAATAAAGAAAACAGGCATATTATTTTGTCTAATTATTATACATGTTGTCTTATTAATTTTAACTAATATTGATATATACTAATCACTAAATTTGTTTTTATTTTCTTAATATTGTAATTACACTGATAATAACGGTAGTATATACTAAGAGATTTAAAACCACTGACTATATATTGACATCACTGTTTAGGTCATACCTCTTCTCCAACATTTTTTTTTCATAGTTTATCAAATATTTTAGTCATATAAATTAATTCTTCACTGTAGATTTATGAATTACATAATTAGTTTTTCAGTTCTACCACGGTAATTTTTTTGATGAAAGCTTTTCCAGAGCAGCTGTAAGAATTTAATAATGTCTCTAGTTCTACTAATTATTGTAGCTTAACTTGTTTCTTTTACCAATTCTGCATTTTATCTAGAACGGTTGAAGGAGAACGATGTTGAACAAAATGGACCAGTTGGGAAGACTGATTAGGCATTGATCTTCTCATTTCAAGCTCCAGATCGGTTGCCTCTTTCACCGATCAGACCAATTTCTCTAAAACAATGACCTTCCAAGACAGGTCTCATTGAATTGGGTTTATTCATGTGGTGAAGTTCGTCTTTTGTTACCTTCAAAATAGCTTGATGGTCCATTTATAATAACAAGTCAGATTATGTTATCAGATTCTTGTTCCAGCAAAAGAATTAATAGAAAGAAAAAAAGGTTGTTTTTTTTTCTTAAAAATCATCTTGCTCGGCGCACTTTTTATCTTAAAATGCATGTATTATTGAGAGATGTTGGTAGGTTCTTTGAAATTTTGTCTCAAGTGAAACTGAAAATTGGATTGAAATTATTTGATAAATAGTTTTGTTGTAAAAAAAACGTAGAAATAGAAAAGAAAAATAAAATTTTTAGAATATGAAAATTATTATTCAGGAACTGATGAAATTTTCATAATGAAACGTACTTTGTACAGAAAAAATGTTGGTAAAATTAGTCATTGAGTTATGTTGCTGTAACCCTTTATGTCCTATGCATCTTTTTTTATTCATTTCTTGAATAGTATAATAATCTTTGTGTTTTTTAGGCATAACATATTGTATTCTCAATATTTATCTTTATTCTTAATATGACAATCATATAAATTTGATACATGCTAAATACCTAAAACTCGATTAACCCAAACCTTACAACTGTTCAAATACTTGATAAAACTAAAGTTTCTTTTGAGATTTTGACATTAAATTCTTTTATAAAATAAAATATTTTAATATATAAGGAAACTTTTTTTAAGAATAATCAGTTATAACTTATAATAAAGTTATAAATATTTAATCTTTGAATCAAACTCTGTACTCCTAGTTGCAGATGAATACAAATTTTAAATTGTATGTCTAACACTTGATTATAATCGAAACATACACAGATATAGCATTAGTGTTCATCAGAAACATATCCTTAGCTAGCTAAATTAGTCTTCGTGCTTGAAAAGCATCCAGTCAAAGATACATCTCTAACAATTTTGCAGGAAAAAATTTTCTAGGCAGTGCCGTTGCCTAGAAATTTTCAATAGGGTCACATCAAGACCATTCATTCCTGCTTTAAGATTGGATATCATGTGAATTTTAAAGCAGAGACAAGCTACGGCAAACTTTAAAGCAGAAATGAAGGGTCTTGATGCGATCCTGCTGACTGCCTAGTAAATTTTTTTCATTTTGCAGTTTTGTTAAAGCAAAATTGTTCAAACATCGTGGGGCCGATCATTAGCACCAGCAAAAAATAAAATAACGGGGCTGAAGGAACAAGGCATAGTACATACAATAATTTTTTAAACATTCGGAAATTGTTGGCAATGCAAAGGCTCCCATAACCTGAGTCAAGTCTAAAACATAATAAGCTTCGCCAATCCAGTAATCTCCATCAAGTAGAATAAGTTGTCAATAGGTTCAAAGCACGAGTACCATGCAAACAGACCCTCTAGATCAGTACCGTCTGAAGCCACGGTCCATGAACCTTCCTGAGGGGCACTCATACGCCATGTGACCCCGTCCGCCACAATTGTGGCAGATCATCATAGGGCCCATGCAGTCCCGGCTCATATGACCTACCTGGTTGCAGGTACGACAGATGACATCCCGAAATCCTCCTCGAAACCCGCTACCACCTCCACCGCCGTTAATCATCCCCGACTTTGGGCACTGCCTTGCAACGTGCCCCGCGACATTGCAAAGATTGCACACTGGCTCATTCGTACAGTCACGCGCTAAGTGACCTGTCTTCCGGCAGTTGTTGCATGCTTTCTCATTTGTGCAATCGGCAGCAATATGTCCCTGTTTGTAGCAATTGTTACAGAGCCTTAGGTCACCGGGAGGAACTGGAGGAGCAGAGCAGTCCCTTGCAAGGTGGCCTGTCTTGCCGCAGGTGTGGCAGATTCCCTCGTTCGGACAACTGCTTGCCATGTGCCCAGGTTCTTTGCAGTTCCAACACAATGCCTTTGCACTGCATTCTGATGCAATATGACTGCAAGGAAGCAAATTGTCCATTAGCTTGATGACGAACGAGCTAAAGTTTAAAGTTTAAAATTATGCATTACTTATATCATTATATCCACGAAAAAGGAAAATATCATATTACTGTTTGAACAATACACAAGTAGCAACTGTGCTATAACTTTTTGTTGAATGGAACAGAAATTATCTAGCAAGAATTTATGTATTTTTTAACTAGGATGTATTTTGAACTAGCATAATACAAGTGACTAAAGTAATGTTTCTGGCATGATGGAGTTTGATTTTTACCCTGGAAGGCCACAGTTATTACAGACAGCAACATTTGGGCATTCTCTTGCATAATGACCAGGTCGCTTGCAGTTCTTGCACAAATCTTGCCTGTGATCGACAAAGAAAGAATTAGGAAATCTAAATACTTCAGAGGCGTAATTTAAGATATATGATGCAATAAATCCATCTTCAACAATCTAAAATCTATCTCTGATGACTGCACGCAAAAAATTTTAACTTCTTAAGTATTTAACTGAAATACAAATTAATGAGAAATTTAAAAACAAAAAAAATTGTGCTTATGATTCAGAACTTCCAAGGAAGAAGGCATTGTTTACTGTCAAACATAAACAATCTTACACCTAGTATTCTCTAAATTCAAAGAACACAAACAGCTTTATCAAGAGTGAGCTCTCATGAAAAGCATAATAATTAATTTTATCAATGAATTTTTGGCATTTTACAATGAATGAATCGCTTAAATCAATTAACATCAGAACAAATTTCTTTGTCAAAAGAACTGTTGAACAGAAAGTTAAAACCACAATGTTTTTGTGAATATTCACCCTTCAGTTAACTACAACATAAAACCAATAGTCATTTGGAGAGTGATTTGCAATTTCAGTGATTCTAATCTGATAACATAACAGATTGTTGGGATAATGATAGGCAATTATCTTAAGTTACTTAGAGACATGGTTGTCAAACTTGTATTATGAGTCATAAAATTAAGCGTACCATCCTGAGATAGTTGCAGGATCCTTAAGATCATGGATCTAGGATCTTTCAGATGTTTGTTAGTGTCATCCTTGATTACTGAGTGCCTTGACCAATTGTTTTTTAATCCCACTGATTCAATGTTAACATGTATAACGAGTCCATGAATTTTCCTTAATCATCTTCCTTCTGCACCTTCCTTCATTGTCTTAAGTTAACTACGCACCATTGCCAATTTGTCTTCTGTAAGCTTGTCTCGGATGTTGTTTACTTCATGGTCATTCACATTCACAGCTTGATATTGCATAGTAGGTAACCCGTAACACCATAACACATTATACCGTTAGATACTCCAATACACAATATATCGTGGCTATGTTGTCTACAATATATTAAACAATAGACATACTATATACATTATACAGTAGTTAAATTTGCATAAATTTTTAGCTTATAAGTATACCAAATACAAAATACAACAGATCTTATATTGGCGTGATAATTTGTGCTTTCGATTCTTGAAAGATATTAATAATTTTTTACCATTAGTATACACACAGTAGACGATCCAATAGGGATCTTAAAGACCTAGTAACCAATCCTACAAAACCTCCATTATTCCAAGATAGAATCTCAATCTTGATAACCTTGATTATAAGTTTCGTTGGTTTTCATTTAACAATAGAAAAAGGCTACGCGTATAATGGAATAGGAATCCAACAGGAACATGATATACTTTGAGATGATAAGATTCTACAGCTTTGCTTGATATTTGGAGTGAAGTAATATAAGAGAAACTGCAAACACGCCCATACCAGCTGGTAATCACTGAGTTTTCATATCCATGACCATGGTTTGAATCCCACGGTGCACAAAATTTTGCAACTAAAGTGACTTGGCACATAAATTCATTTTTTTTCAAAAACAAACTTATGATAAGCAGCAGAATGCCTATTGTGCATAATAACGTGAGAAAAAACTTTGAAGCAGTAGTTTCCTTTAAAAAAATCCAAAGAAAAAGTAGATGAGATAAAAAAAATAGATTATACATCTAAACCCTTATATGTCTAATAATTCTAATATCTTTTGACAAAACTCAAACAAAAATGAGTGTTAATTGACTTCAACCAAGCTATGTCATTGTGATCAACCAGTAATGCTCACAACTATGCATGAACTCATGTCTAATTAAAACATGCTTTCCAGTAATAATTAACATTTGACTCGATAGTATTATACAAATGATAATTTAATTGAACATTCAAGTCTTTTATACCATTTTCATAAGAATCAATTCTAAAATGATCCTTAGTCATTCCATATTTCTACAAATAATAAGCAGTAATTTACATCATATTAATTAATAGATCTAAGAACATATTTGGAAATACTGCGGGAAATGATAATAACAGGTTGCTTACCTTTATAGATGAGCAAAATGAACTTACATATATCAAAATCTTTGCAGTCCTAATTTCCAATATACTGACTACTCAATATGAGATCAGCAGTCCTCTAGAGTTGTGAACACTACATAAGACTCAATTAGTAAGCTACCTGCCATAACCCAAGATAGTAGATACTACCTACTCTATATGGAATAACCTGAGACCCCTCACAACTGAAACTAAGGCCTTCTCTTTACGCACATGATAGTGTTTTGATATACATAAATTTTTCAGGTCAAATCATTAAACACCAACAGGACTATGCAGAATTCCAAAGGTATAACAACCTCCAGCACTTACATCCTAAACAAGCACAAGGTCACAACTATTGTATACATAATCCCTGCAAGTAATGTGGTCTGTACTCTGTACCACAATATGGCCTACACACAACTCATTGTTATTCACTACCTTATCTCATAATTATAATGCAAACAACATAGGCTAAGCACAAGATATAACTCATACTGTACAAACCATGACCCTACAAAAATGTGGAACTGTTCAAAACAAATCAGGAATGCAATATAGTATTAAAAGTATCATCATCCAAATCAAGCTGATCTACAGTTCTAAGCATATAAATTGGCAGTTATGATAAAGGCATATTATGCAATATATAAGTGATGCCATTCAGTGACAACCGCAATAATTCAGTCATTGATGCAACAATAAATATACTAAATTATAAATGTAAATGATTCAATAGGTCCAGCATGTCTGCTTGCAGATTGCAAGTGCACTGATATACTAAACAAACAGTTAACTCAAACAATCAAGTATCTCGTGTACACTTGGATATTTGGTTCACCTTAAAATTCAACTTCTATAAGTCACAAGATTACAAGAGCATGCTGCAACTTATGAACATGTTTGTACCAGCAAAAAGAAAAGGTAAAAGGATATAATAGTTCACAAACAAATTGAACTATAGCAAGAATGAATGGAATTTTTGTTATCATTGAGCCACAAGCACGCCAGCAACATACTCAGGCACAACTCCATTCTTGTTTTTTATATGACATCACTTATCTTAGATGGATTGCATAAGTAATGGATTTACAAGCCTCTTTTTGGATTACTTGTAAATTGTAATACAAACCAGATACACAAAACAAATCCAACTACAATGACCATGATTTCAACAAGTAAACGACAAAATTATGAATTATACTTTCTACCATTTTAAATGCCTTTATATAAATTTGGTACACAAGGGGCATAATGCAGAAACATAAGTAGAAAGCACTTTACCAGGGAACAAATACTTAGCCCTATGCACATAGAAATGTTTCCTTTGTTTGTATTACACTAATACAAATTTTGAATACCAGGTCTAGAGATAAGTTGAGCATTGCATTCTGCACCCCGCAACTTGCATAGGAGACATGAAAGCATGTAGAAGTGTTTATTCAAGCAAAGGATTCAAAGTTTGTACATCCAATTGAACTAACAGAAGACAAAACTATGAAGCACCATATCTAAGCAATATGGAACTGATATAAGAACCGTGGCAGTAATGCTCAGAGAAGAAAACATCAAAGTCTAAGTAGATTAGGCAGCTTTGGTCAAAATGTACAAAATATGATGTATCAAAGTAAATTTATAACACAGAACGATTTTTATTCAGCATAGCATTTCCCGGAACAAAATATACAGTTCTTTTGGAGAGAACAGAGTCACAAATCAATTATAATGATCAAACAGCAATCAGTCAATCACTTTAGAACAGTAACTATCAGTTTATCACCATAATCTTATAACAAGCTGGTTCAACTATAACAATAAAGAAACCAAACATATGTAAGACAAAATTATCTAAATAAACTATTACAAAGTCAAATATCTACAAAGGCTATCATGTGGTAGACATTCAAGTGATGGTTACAATATGCATAAAGTCAAAGGATAAAATAAGAAAACCTTGATCCACGGCGGAAATCTCTTCTGTATGGTGCATCACGGTATGAGACGCGTTCTGTGCGGATTCTACGATCTCTAGGAGGGCTGCGGCTGCTTTCACTCATCTTCAGACACGCTTCACCGCCAATAGCTGTTGTTGATATGCACCAACACACCAAAAACCACCACGACTACCACAACCACCACCACCAATACAATTCCTCCCTGTCCACAACAAAACCAGGCGCCCAAAGCCACCTCCATGAGTCCGGAAAAGAACCACCAACACTTTCCTTCGAGTAAAGATAAAAGCAACCAAATTTGAACAGAGAGATGTCTCCCAAACATGCAGAACGTTTTCATCATTCCAAGTTTCCATTACAAACCTCCCAATCTTCCCACCAGTTTTAGACACCAGTTTTAGACCAAAGTCATCCACGGAAAACTATAAACAGTTCTAGGCAATGGCATGTTCAACCAGGCCTTTATTGCGGGGGTATGTCTAGAAGAATCCCAAAAGAACAGACAAATACCTAAATCCGACCACATAAGGCTAAATCGAATGAGAAAAACGAAAAAGACAGCAAATGGTTCATTATATCTAAATACCTAATGTATCGCCTCAGTGTTAATTACTAAAAACCAAAGGTCTCATCTTTTTATGTCATCAAATGCCAAAAAAAAAATATTTGGTATCCCATTCCCCAGTAAACATGAAACAAATTTAAAAGAAACGTAGGAAGGAAAAATAGACCAGATCTCAACAATGACAACCAACATAATTTGCTGGAACATTAATGGTGGAACCCGTTTTCCCATCCCATTCAATTGTCCTAGCGGATCTAATAGAAGAAGAAAGGAATCTCCAAATTATCTCGGAAACAAGAACGGATTCATCTACCACTAGCTAGAGAAGGAAGAAGCCTCTCCACTTCCACCACCCTCGATCTTCCTAGCGGACGAAAAGGAACCGATTACGAAAGATACCGACCTCTTGCCTCGGCGAACTTGAAGATCTAGGGTTTCTAACGCCCCGCCACCTCCGCCCCCACCTTCCCTCCTTGTCCAAACCCTATCGAAAAAGAAGATTGTTAATTTTATAGCAGGCCAGCGTTAGCAAACAGGCCGTGGCAGGCCGAGTACTTAGGTCGCCCTGCTTCAGCCTGCTAACTTACGACTCACGTGCAAATTTAGCAAACATAAAGTAAAATAAATATTTTTATTATAAAATTATATAATTAAATACAATTATCTTATTATAGTACTTAAATTATTAAAATTTATATAAAAAAAAATTATAGCTTAGTTTGACCAGCACTCTTCTTTCGTACCCGTAATTTAATTTGCATATAAATATTTATAATATTTTATTTATTTAATAAATAAATTTAATTATTATATGGTTACTGTAACTAAACACATATCTTTTATCAAGATTTTTATAATATATATACTAACATAATAACAATAATAATAATAATATTATTATTATTATTATTATATATATATATATCTCAATAAGCACCGGTGGGACCATATCAAGGCAAGGCCCGGACTACGAAGAAATGGCCTAACCTGGGTACCAAGTAGTTTTTTTTAAGTTGGGTGCCTTAATCACCGTTCGATCTATATCCTGATGGACAAAGATCTCAGAGCAGACTTTTCCATTAGCGCACCCCGTTACCAGCGCTAGCATAACCCTAGTTAATTTTTTTTTTACTGTTGCAATTTCATTTCCCCCTAAAAGCACGTGTTAAAACTCTTTTTCGACTCGTGACATCCACTTTATATTCTCCAGCAATTCGTGTCTCCGATGCACTCCGGCGAAACTCTTTAAGCTTCTACATTGTTGCACATCATAGGTGTCATCTCCGGCGAGTTTGCTATAACACTTCCGACTTTCATCTCCAGTCACTTCATCTCCGACTAACTACCAAGCAACAGGTAAAGATTTTTCATTGATACACATACGTTTATTGTTGATGCATATAGACAAGTGTCGTTGATGTATAGTTTACATTTTCATTGACGAAATAGACCAAATGTCTTTATACACTAAATACGTTTATGCACCAAATGTGTTTATACACTAAATAGGTTTATGCACCAAATGCGTTTATACACCAAATGCATTGATACACAGTTTAAGTTAAATTTGACTTGGTAGAGATTAAATTATGATTGAGACACAAACATTTTGGATTGATACACATACACATTAGGGTTAATGCACTGAGTTTACTCTGCGTTGATGCGCATAGAAATTAATCATATATAGAAATTACCTAAATACAATTAAATTTGACTTGATAGACATTAAATTATTATTGAGACACAAACATTTTGGATTGATGCACATACACATTAGGGTTGATGCACTGAGTTTACTCTGCGTTGATGTGCATATAAATTATTCATTGATTTTGATATTTTCCTAGTTCATACTCATTGATACACATAGAAATTACCTAGATACAATTAAATTTGACTTGATATGTATTAAATTATGATTGAGACACAAACATTTTGGGTTGATGCACATACACATTAGGGTTGATGCACTGAGTTTACTATGCGTTGATGCGCATAGAAATTATTCATTGATTTTGATATCTTCCTAGTTCATACTCATTGATACACATAGAAATTACCTAGATACAATTAAATTTGACTTGATAGACATTAAATTATGATTGAGACAAACAATTTGGGTTGATGCACATACACATTAGGGTTGATGCACTGAGTTTACTCTGTGTTGATATGCATAAAAATTATTCATTGATTTTGATATTTTCCTTGTTCATACTCATTGATACACATAAAAATTACCTAGATACAATTAAATTTGACTTGATAGACATTAAATTATGATTGAGACACAAACAATTTGGGTTGATGCACATACACATTAGGGTTGATGCACTGAGTTTACTCTGCGTTGATGTGTATAGAAATTATTCATTGATTTTGATATTTTCCTTGTTCATACTCATAGATACACATAGAAATTACCTAGATACAATTAAATTTGACTTGATAAACATTAAATTATAATTGAGACACAAACAATTTAGGTTGATGCACATTGTTCACACAGATTTATGTAGAGTTTTACATGTCATTTTACTTATGAAATCATTCCCATTTCACGACTTTAAGTCTCATAATTGTCTTTATTTGGATATATCTATGGAATCTACACCTGCTTCGGTATTTTCACATTTTCAGGTCAAAACGACCACAAAGAGGGTAGATTCTAATATTTTTGTGGTAAAAGAGCTCATCCTAATTCAAGATGATCATAACTAGAAATTTTCGGATTCATTGAAGCTTTTGTTGGAAATCATGACCGGATCGCGATTAGAATCATGCCCATGACTCGTCTCCGCACTTAAGATGCAATTGATAAATCACGACCGGGTCACGACCAAATTCTCGCCCGCGATCGCGGACTTGCCTGTTTCAAAACCGCGATTTTAACCCAGGTTTCTTCAACCTAACTCAAGGGGAAGCTTTAGGGCAGTCAAGTCTTTTCTCCCCTGTTGACGAGAACCCCTAGAGCAGCCTTTAGAGGGTGAAATCAGCTGGAATAATGATGATGGTGTGGTTTGATGAGATAACAGCGGCTACAGGGCATGGAGGAAGCTGCAACGAAGACTTTTTCTCTGCTGAAAAGTTGCAGCAGCTTTGCAGAATCTAGAAAAGGAGTAGCAACCCACTAGGAAGAGGAAGATAGAGCCTTCAAAGAGAAGCAAGAACCTTTAGCCTATTTAAGAGAGGAGAGTTCAGCAAAGAAAGGGGAAAGATTGCACGAGAGGCAAAGGCTGAACTTGAAGAGAGGGGAAGAAAGGGCCACGCAGCTGCACTCATTGAAGATATCCTCAAGCGTGAGCATCTAGAGATAAGTTTTTAGGGAACATCTTAGATCAACATTCGAGTTGCTGCATTTATTGTATAATCTTAGTAAAATATTGCATGATCTATCTTTCTTTTGCAACTCCTGCACAAAACATGTTATTACATATGATGTTTATGGCTGAGAATATCATCTATGCTGTTACCATGAACATGATAGGCTAAACCCTAAATCAGGATGTGGGGGTAGCCCTTGACGAATTACTAATTGCAATAGTCTAGCTCTATTCGCCAAGGTCCTTGCTCGACCTTGTGAGCGTGTAATGCCTGTATTACCCGGAAGGATATTCTTGAACCTTTAATCTCTCGAGTAAGGTTTGTTAATCAGCTTCTCTAGGAGAAAACTCGCTTGTAGGGCTGTACTTACTTATAGGATTATAGGAAAGCATTTTCCGGAAGGGTATGCTTGAGCCCTGAGTCGCAAGGGTGAGGTTTGTTAATCAGATCTTAAGGAGAAAACTTGCCTGCGGGTCTGTACTCACGTAGGAGAATACCGAGGTGATGTTTGTAAATCAAATCTTTGGAAGAAAAACTCGCTTGCGAATCTGTACTCACTCGTGGGACTGTAGGGAGTTTAGACGCGGCGGAGAGACTCCAGTCCGACTGTGCGTCAGATTCATTAGGTTGAGAGTTTATCCATGTCGTTAGTGTGCTATGCCTACACTTCCTGAAAGGGAGTGTTTGAGCCTTTAGTCATCGCAAGTAAGGTTTGTCAATCAGCATCTCTAGGAGTTTCAACTCGCTTGAGGATCTGTACTCACTTGCCGAGATTATAAAGGGCTTAGACGTAGCGGGGAGACTCTAGTCCAACCGTGCGTCAGAACCCTATGGATTGGACCAATAATCTAATCTGTGGGAGCGGACGAGATTATTGGAGGGGAACTACCTACGTGACAAGGAAGCTGAACCCCTTGAACTAGACAGGACATTGGCAAAAGAGTTTAACTATTCAATTGTAAGGAGTCAAAGTGGTGAACCCATATCCTGATGCATCTCCTCATTATAAATCTCTCATGTGATTTCTCCCGTTTATGTTTTGCGCACTTAATTATTTCATCGTCTTAAACTTCATCAATTTCGACGTAGTCTAGCTAGCAATTTCGAGATCTGTCGGTACTTGCCCATTAGTCCCTGTGGGATCGATATTTTATTACTTCGATAGACCCGTGCACTTGCGGGAAACGCCTACTATATCTGTGGACGCTATCAAGTTTTTGGCGCCGTTACCGGGGACTAATTTTGGCAATATTGACAAAGATTGGAAATTTTCTAGACTAGACCTCTTTATTGCAATTTTTATTTCTTGTGGTTGAATTTTTTTTATCATCTGGAATTTCTTAAATTTTCAAAAAAAAAATGTTACCATATGTTTTGTGTGATATTTGTGGACGTACATGTCATTCTACTCATGAATGCCAATTGGGAATTTCATTTGATCCATACTCTAGCATGATGCATGATTCATCAAATATCAATCCAGCAATGTTACCTTATGCTTCTTGTGATAATTGTGGATATATAGGTCATTTTTCTTATGAATGTCAATTAGGGATTCCATTTCCTATTGACTCATACTCTAACACCTATGATATGGATTGGGGGAATGACCCAAATTTCTTTTACGATAATGACTCAAACCTTATGCCACAAATGAATTCTAGAGAACCTGTAAATTTCCACCAATGGTAATTTGATCAACCCCAAAAGTCAAGTTTAGAAACTAGGATTGGAAACTTTATTGATCAAACTAAGCAAATCAACAACATACTGGAAGCAACCAAAGATTTACAAAAATCAAACTTAGAAACTAGGATTGAGAGCTTTATTGTTGATCAAACTAAGCAAATCAATGATATGCTAGAAGCAATCAAAGACTTAACCACACGCTACCAGATATTAGAAAACTATGTAGTCCAACAAGACATCACCTTAGCCGAACCCATGGAAGAGTTAGAGGAGCCTCAAGTGAAGATTGGTGGGTTAGGTGAAGGTGAATTGGAGAATAGTTTGGATGAGAAAGAATTAAACTCTAGCATCATAAGTGTTGACGAAGAGGAACCAGTGTGCGTTTTACTGCCACCATATAAACCGCATATTCCTTTTCCCCAAAGTTTGATTGAAGTAAAACCTGTTGAGCGATTTGGGTTATGCTACAACAAAGAAATCTTGAACATAGTGGTTGAGAAAATTCATGTGACCCAAATCAACAAAGACCCATTGGCAATTGACATGATTGATGACGATGATGAGGTGACTGAAATTGACATCAAAGTAAACTCCCAACTGCAAGACTTAAATCCAACTCTCGATGTAGAAAAGGGAGGAGCTGAGACACTTGACAACATTAACCTTGAGAATCTGAAATCTGAATTTGAATCTGTCCCAAGACTGAGGATGTTTGTCATGATAGTGATCAACTTGCTTTTGAAACATACAATATTTATTTTGGTGGGAATTCTTTCAGGACAACAAAAGGGCAGGAGATTATATGCACTTTACTATGCTAGTGATCCGCCAGCAACACCATGATATTCAAGCATTGGTTAGGCTAAAGACCTTAAATTAGCGCTTCTTGGGAGGCAACCCAAGTATCTTACTCTAGTTGATTTTATTTCCAGCATTTTTCCTTATTTGCTTTCATGGTTTGTGTAGTTTAGTTATATAACATGTTTTGATGAGTCTTCCTGATGATTGGTATGAAATCCTTGATGATCTGATTATTTTGTTATATTTTAGGATGACACGAGGAGGTATTGATCAATTTTAAGCCCCTACTTTCATCCAATCCAAATTTGGTATTCCTCCTAATTGCAGTTTCTGTTTTTACTTAGCTTCAAGGTTTTATTATCTAATAATGGTGGTATTCTTATAGATCAAGCATATACACTCATCTGGTGCTGACCACCAAATACTGAATGCCTTAACAAACATTGGTGCTGAAGTTATCGTGGAGGTTCCTAATGATCAGCTGCTAAGAATAGGCGAATCGCAATCACTTACCGAGATGACACAAGTTGTAGTCAAGCTGATGACGCTAAATTAGCTCCCTTGGGAGACTATCCAAGCTCATATACTGTTTACTTGGTTCTCCACGGCATTGGCATTCAAAATTTTAATAGTTGGAAGTGTTATGTTGGCCTTGTTGTACCCTTTCACTATTTACATTATCTATCACCTTGGTTTTCTTATGTTCCTGCTTATTTTGCTATGATTATTGATGCTTTTGCTTGACTTTGAATGACACAGGTATATCCCAAACTGCTCCTAAGGAGATAAGCGTTTTCTGTCATTTTTTCAAAAATCACGAGTGGGTCACTGATAGGGGGCCTAGACGGCTGCTACCGCAAGTGCACGGTCTATCGTGTAAAAAAAAGATCGAACCCACAGGGACTAGGGTCAAGTACTAACTGATCGGTCAATTCGTAGCTAGGTTAACAATTAAGGGAGAAATGGCCAAAATTCTAATGCAAGTAATTAAACTAAAATAGACTTAAGTCAAGCAAAGCAAAGAGCAAAGCAAACGGGGTTTTAGATCTATGAGAGATATTCGGGATTTTAGGTTTCACCACACTGAAGCATGCAGAAATATTAAGGTTTGATGTTTTAAATTGAGTTTTATCTTAGTTCTCAAGGTAATCCTTCCTAGGGTACAGACGCGCTCCCTCTCAGGACACAGTCCGGTATCTGACTTAACCCAAGTCTCCTACTCTCGTGGCTTACCTAGGTTAAGTCGGATCCAATGGGATCTGTGAAGGATTAGGATTCCTCGGGTTATTTCGAGTGCTCTCGCAATACAAAATCACCAGTCCAGTCTAAGGGGTTCCGATGATCAAGGTTCATCTCTCAGTCCTTCCCTTGACATCTAAGACATGCATACGTATGGCCAGTACATAAACATGAGATAAAACATCCTAAACATGAATAAGAACAAAGATAAGTAAAGAATTATATAGATCAAACATTAATATCAAGCATTCTTACAGTGGGCTACGCCCAAACCCCAAAAAATAGAGTTAAGCTACAGGATTCATCGTTAATACATAAAATCTCTCATGAAGGTTGATTCAAACCAAAGAGAAAGGTAGATCCTTGATGGAAGAAGGTCCAGCACGAAGATCCACGCCGGAACGACGAAGAAATCAAGCCGGAACAGTGTTGTCGCCCAAAAATCACCCCAAAACCCTAAGGTCTCGCCGTTTCACTTCGTTCTCCCCAACTGCTTGATCAAATCCTGTAATTTTGGTCCCAAATCGTGCATATCCAAGTTGGGAAGGTCTCCCTAAAATTTCGTTCAATTTCAAGCCAGGAATAGAAAGTTACGGCCAAAATACCGAGCGCCTATCAAAGTTGCGCGGGACGATGCACGGCCGTGTATCGGTGCCCGGGCACGCCCGTGCACGGCTCGGTTGAGATGATTCTAATGACTTACGATGCATGGCCATGCATGGATGCACACCTATGACCGTGCACTCTATAGAAGGCTCCAATTGGGCTGAAATTTGGTGTGTAGCTTCGTTTCATCGTGAGAAATCGTCCCATACCTTCAGATTCTCTAAATTCCATCAATTTTGAGGCCAAAAACCTACATTTTCATAAAACAAAGGAAAAGTGAAGACTCTGAAGAATATGAAGCATTTGAGTGCATGAATGAGATAAAGCATGCATTTTACTCTAAAATAATAATAGAATTAAGTCACGAAATATCATATATTTGCATGTCATCAAAATATATCGGACTTAAAGTTTTGCTTGTCCTCAAGCAATTGAATTGTTTAGAACACAATGATGACATGGAATAGGGAATCTCCAATAGCTTAAGTAGGTCTAATGATGTTATAGGTTAATCACAATAAGTCTTCAGGTTATAATGCAGTGTGGAAAGCAAATTAAACCAATTATTATGGATACAATCTATAGAACATGCAAAGTTACATTACCAAAAACCTTTACAGTGCATCCCACAACAATGATATGATTGACCAAGTTTTCATAAAACATAACACTGTGTACTAAGTTATGGGAAAATAGCATCAGTACCACATAGTCCCTATGTGGTGCCTTTTTTTTTTAAGAACAAGCTATGACAGTGCCAGGTGCCAAGCTTTGCTTCGGTACCACTTTGGTACCACTGTCATTCTTATTTCATTTTGATGCAAAGAATGGTGCCAAGTGGATGTACAATGTGCAGTGTACAAGAACACTTCGGTACCACCATTATTATTTCTAACCCCCATGACAAAGTGCACAAAGAAAGTAAAGATAGAAACCAGAGGCAATCACAATCTACACTTGAGATGCATATCAAGGCTGAGGTAAAGTAGCAAGCATACTCTTCAAGATTCTACCAATAATGAATCAGGTTAATTACAACATTCTACTACAGTAAACCAAAGAATCATATGTGCAAACCATAACCATCATAAACCATAGGCAAATAGAAGTTAAGATTCTCATCCCAAGCAATCAAGTAGTCATAGAACAATGCAATACTAGAAGACAAAGCAAATAGCATAGAGAAAAGTAGGGTTTGGGCAAGATAGTAAAGATGTTGATACCACAAAATAACTAAGCATGCAAGAAATAGAAGCGACAAACTTAAAACTACCAAGAAGTGACTAAAGAAAACAAACAACTAGAATAAAGAAAACTACTGGAAAAACAGAAAGCTGACCAAGTGACGGGTGAAACCAAAGAAGTTCATCCCCAGCGCCGACGGAGTCTCGCCTGAAGCTCGTGGACAGACTTTAAAATGGAGGACTGTGTTCGTCCTTGGCGCTCCACTTCTATCTCAAGTTAGCGGATCTGATTATTTCCTTCATCGATAGACATGTGAGTCTCTTGCTGAGCGTCCCGGACAAAGCGGATCATGGTCTCAATGTGGTCGAGCTGGGTAGAAGGGCGCTGCTGAGCAGGTTGTGGTGGTTTAGTTGCAAGAGGCACATCCACATCTTCAACTGCTTCCACTCTCCAGTTCCGCTACTCTCGAACAGTAGTACGTGCAGGATTCGGCAGCGGTAACTTCACATCGCTCCCTGGGAAGATCAAGTTGTAAAGTTCACCTTCCTTCACTATCATCCGCATCGAGATGCAAGAATCAAGGTCAAGTCGGCAGTTGCCCCGTGCCTGCTCCATCTGGTAGGGATGAATCCCTACTGCATAAGCAAGTGGGGTGAGAAGTCCCCCAAGAGCTATGGCACCCTTCGGTGCCCTGGATACCTTCTGGAGTTGTCGGGCAAAGTGAAAAGCAGTGTTGAGGCGGACCCCATGCAGCATCGCCCAAAGAAACTGAAGCTCAGATGCTCGGACAAGACCATCAGACTCCCCTCGGCCAAAAATAATATGTGCAAGGACATGGTTCACATATTTCACCACAGGGTTCCTCAGGCAGGTGGCTCTAGCTATCCTAGTATCAAAGGGTCGGAAGCCAGTCAGGTTAGCCCAGAAATCACTCAGTTTGAATTCAGGAGGTGTGTGGCGTGTCTCATCAGTAGGAAACCCATAAATAGAGTTTAGCTCTGTCAACGTAAGCACATATTCGGTGTTGTTGAGTTGGATGGATAAGCTGCCGTCATCATCGTCAGTGTGAATGCTAGCATGAAACTCCATGGATGATAAGAACTCAAGTACAATAGGGATGTAGGTGGGATAGTAGATAGTGAAGAATTGCTCCCACCCGACGCGTTGGAATAGCCATTGTACATCTTCGTGGAAGCCCAAGGTGTTCAGCATCGCATGATCAAGGAATCGTGTCGTCACCACAGGTCGGCGTGCAAGGGCAGTGAGCCTGGTAAGTTGCTCTGGATCTCGACAGATAATCCCATATGGTGTAGGCAGCAAGGCCGGCGGCGGAAGAGGTTCAGCGACGGCTTGAGAAGAGGAGGACGCATGATGCTTGGAAGTAGTCTGCTTGCGTCGAGACATTCTGGAGGCGTAGGATGGTGACAGGAAGGTAGCTGGTGTTTAAGAAGAGACCCCAGAGGCGTCGGAGATGAAGGAGGATGGTCGGCAGCGGTGGAATTGTGGGCGGCGACCGAAGCTAGGGCAACGGCGAACGGCAACGGGAGGCACGGATCGGTGCTGGAAAGTTGGGGAAATGGTCGCCAGAGGACGGGGAAGATGATGGAAGGTCGCCGGCGGTCGATCGGGCACCGGAGGCGGCGGATCTGGACGGCGGCGGCGGTGCTAGGGTTGCGTACTCGGGTGTGTACGCGGCTGTGCAGGCGTCTCTCTTTTATAAAATGTCATGCACGGCCATGTATGGATACATGGCCCAGCCCGTGTAGCTCTCGGTCTCATCACGCCAACTGAACTCACTTATGATGCACGGCCGTGCATCGGTGCACGGGCATGCCCGTGCACGTCTTGGGTAAAAGTCTCCTCAGCTGTTCACGATCGTGCACGCCTTCACGCCCTTGCCCGTGCAGCACTCGGTCATGCGTTGGGAAGAGTTAACCGAGTCGTGCACGGCCGTGTATGGATGCACGGGTTCGACCGTCCATGGCTCGGTGATGCCTGAAAAATTCAAAAAAAATTCCTATCAACGTGGTACAACTTAGAGAACACAAATATGAAATAAAAACTAAAAAATAACAAAGTCTAAATCATGAAAATAAATAAGAAAGCAAAAGTAAAAGAGTGATAAATAGGTTGGGTTTCCTCTCAATAAGCACTTTTTTAGGGTCACTAGCTTGACCAGCGTGATGCTCATGGTGGGTCTGGAGGTGGAGAGGCTAAGTAGGTGGCATGGAGCCTCTGCTTTCGTTGTTGCCCACGAAGTACTCCTATTAAAGTGAGCATAAGATATAATAGTTTATCTCTAACTGTCTTAACAGAATATGAAATAATAGAGCAAAACATATAAGTTGTCCCTAAGTCAACTAGAATTTCATCCTTAAACAATCCCAATTTCTTCTTCAAATGGGCTCCCATGGCATCTCCAGTATGTGTTATATTCTCCACCATCTTGTTTCTTTCTAGACCAATCGGTTCGTCGGGTCTGTCTCCAAAATGTTTAGGAAAGGTCTCTGGGAAGAGCTCCATATTGCTTCTTGATTGTGCGGTACTTTCCTTCAACACCTCTCCGTTCTCCCTGGAACCTGAAAAACAGAATTGGTCATCAGTAGCAGGAAAATCAATTGACATATTGTTTCCATCAATGCGAAAAGTCATCATTCTGTGTGGGATATCGATTATAGCTCTGATCGCGGTAAGGAATGGTCTGCCCAATATAAGAGGGAAAAGTGAGTTCTCGGCTATGTCCAGAATCACAAAATCTACCGGGATAAATATTCCTTTAAATTGTAGTGGTATATTCTTAGCGATCCCCAGCAGGTGAAGTCTAGAGCCGTTTCCAAACTGCAGTACTTGAGATGTTGATGTGAGAGCTCCCAAATTTAGCTTCTCAAAAGTCATGACCGACATGATGCTAACTCCAGAGCGTAAATCCAAAAGTGCTCTATCGAATGCAGTGTTCCCAATCTTGCATGGTATATCAAAACTACCAGGGTCTTCAACTTTGAGAGGTAGCTGCTTGCATGTGGAATCTTTAGAATTCTCAGCAGCTACTATTATCGTTTCAGCGTGGAGTGTGTCGAGAGTCTCATGATGAGGTTCCTCTTCCTGGTTTCCAGATGCTTCCTCTTTATCTCCCACGTGTTCAGCTTCAGATTCCTCTAATTGCTTAATGTCACTCGTCATGACGGCATTGCACTGATCTCTCGGATTTGCTTCAGGCTGAGCTGGGAGCATTCCTGGGTGTCTTAACAATGAACTGGTTTGCTGGTCCAGTTCTGTAATCCGGCTCTCCATCATTTTCTGGTGGGTTGATACAGAGTCCACTTTCATGTTCAGCTGGCGAATCTGTTCACTCACAGAGTCATTGTGCTTCATTTGAGTTGCCATGAAGTTTTCCAACATTGACTCTAATCTGGACTTCTGTGGAGGATTCTGTTGTCTTTGGTTGGCGGATGGATATTGTATCCCAGGAGGAGGCTTGAAATTAGAAGAGAAGTTCTAATTAGAAAAATTAGTAGGAGGAACTTGCCCTTGATTCAACCTGTAGGAGAAATTCGGGTGATTTCTCCATCCCAGATTGTATGTGTTTGAGTAAGGGTCATTTTGGTTCCTAAAATTCCGAATGGCGTTGACTTGTTCAGAAGGGGCGCTCAGGATGTGACAGTTATCAGCAGAATGTCCTGTCACTCCACAAACATCACAAGTCAAAGAATTAGAAGCAGAGACATTAATAGAATCTATCTTTGATGAAAGAGAGTCTACTTTTGCCATTAAAGAATCAATCGAGTTAGCATCAAACTTCCCTGAATTTTGAGTGTGCTAGCTCCTCTCTCCGGACCACTGATAATGGTTGAGGGCCATGTCCTCTATTAACTCCATCGCATCATCATAATTCTTGTTCATTAGTGCCCCACCAGCAGCAGCATCTACAGAAAGTCTGGTCTGGTATAGCAATCCACTGTAGAAGGTGTGAATAATCACCCATTTCTGTAGACCATGGTGCGGGCACATCTTCAACAATTCTTTGAACCGATCCCATGCTTCATACAGGGACTCTCCTTCTCGTTGGGCAAAGTTGGTTATCTGATTCCTGAGCTGGACGGTCTTGCTCGGTGGGAAATATTTTGATAGAAAAGCTTGTGATAGTTGTTCCCACGTTGTGATTGATGCCTGCGGTAAAGACTGCAACCACGCCCTAGCTCGATCCCTGAGAGAAAAAAGGAAGAGTCTCAGTTTGATAGCATCAGGATGAGCGCCATTAATTTTTAAAGTGTCGCAGCATTCTAAAAAGATAGATAAATGAAGGTTGGGATCATCAGTAGCTGCTCCACTGAATTGATTCTGTTGCACCATCTGTACAAGTGATGGCTTGATCTCGAAGTTGTTAGCTTCGATAGCAGGCCGCGATATGCTCGAGTGTACACCAGAGATGGTGGGTGCTGCAAAGTCCTTCAAAGAGCGATTGACTTCCATCGTTTGAGCATCAGAAAATTGTCCTTCAAGCTTAAGTCTTTTCACTTGGCGAAAAGTATGCTCTATCTCCGGGTCTCCAGGTAGAAGTCCCCCTGTTCGCGTAGTATTCCTGGGCATAAACAAGTACCTAGACAAAAGAGATTAGTAGCACCGCACCAAATAGAAAATCTACAACTAAAAACAAAGAGTAAAGAAACAATAGGTAAACAAACCGAATAAAAAGAAAAAAAAATGAAATCTAGCTAAACCTAGTCTACAAAATTTCTGATCGAGTTAATATTAGCAACCTAGTCTGCGGCAACGGCGCCAAAAACTTGATAGGGGCCTAGACGGCTGCTACAGCAAGTGCACGGTCTATCGCGTAATAAAAAGATCAAACCCACAGGGACTAGGGTCAAGTACTAACTGATCGGTCAATTCGTAGCTAGGTTAACAATTAAGGGAGAAATGGCTAAAATCCTAATGCAAGTAATTAAACTAAAACAGACTTAAGTCAAGCAAATCAAAGAGCAAAGCAAACGGGGTTTTAGATCTATGAGAGATATTCGGGGTTTTAGGTTTCACCACACTGAAGTATGTAGAAATATTAAGATTTGATGTTTTAAATTGAGTTTTATCTTAGTTCTCAAGGTAATCCTTCCTAGGGTACAGACGCGCTCCCTCTCAGGACACGGTCCGGTATCCGACTTAACCCAAGTCTCCTACTCTCGTGGCTTACCTAGGTTAAGTCGGATCCAATGGGATCTGTGAAGGATTAGGGTTCCTCGGGTTATTTCGAGTGCTCTCGCAACACGAAATCACCAGTCTAGTCTAAGGGGTTCCAATGATCAAGGTTCACCTCTCAGTCCTTCCCTTGACATCTAAGACATGCATACATATGGCCAGTACATAAACACGAGATAAAACATCCTAAACATAAATAAGAACAAAGATAAGTAAAGAAATATATAGATCAAACATTAATATCAAGTATTCTTACAGTGGGCTACGCCCAAACCCCAAAAAATAGAGTTAAGCTAGCGGATTCATCATTAAATACATAAAATCTCTCATGAAGGTTGCTTCAAACCAAAGGGAAAGGTAGATCCTTGATGGAAGAAGGTCCAGCATGAAGATCCACGCCGAAACAACGAAGAAATCAAGCCGGAACAATGTTGTCGCCCAAAAATACCCCCAAAACCCTAAGGTCTCGCTGTTTCACTTCGTTCTCCCCAACTGCTTGATCAAATCCCGTAATTTTGGTCCCAAATCATGCGTATTCAAGTTGGGAATGTCTCCGTAAAATTTTATTCAATTCCAAGCCAGGAATAGAAAGTTATGGCCAAAATACCGAGCGCCTATCAAAGCTGCGTGGGACGATGCGGGCACTCTTGTGCACGGCTCGGTTGAGATGATTATGATGACTTACGATGCACGGCCATGCATGGATGCACACCCATGATCGTGCACTTTGTAGAAGGCTCCAATTGGACTGAAATTTGGTGTGTAGCTTCGTTTCATCGTGAGAAATCGTCTTATACTTTCAGATTCTCCAAATTCCATCAATTTTGAGGCCAAAAACCTACATTTTCATAAAACAAGGGAAAAAGTGAAGACTCTGAAGAATATGAAGCATTTGAGTGCATGAATGAGACAAAACATGTATTTTACTCTAAAATAATAATAGAATTAAGTCACGAAATATCATATATTTGCATGTCATCAGTCACGACGAAAATCTCGACCGTGATTATCACTCAGCCAACATCAAAATTTCGCTGAGAGAATTACAGCAGGGAGGTGACTAAAACCACGGCCGTAATTAGCAGCGCAGAATTATGCGAGAAAATGATGACTGGGTATGCTGAAAATCATGACCGAGATTTCTCAAAGACAAAACAAAGACTTATCCGCTGAGAAAATTATGGCAGAGCCGTGACGTTGGTCACGGCCGTAAAATCTGTGCAAAATCTTACAGGAGAAATCACGGGTGGGTCCTGACAAAAATCATGGGCATAATTTCTAAAAGGCAGAATGAAGTATAACATTGACGAGAGCATCACGGCTGCCCAGTGATTTAAGTCACGACCGTGAAAACTAGTACCAAAAATCTGCGAGAAGAATCACGACCAGGTCATGATGGAAATCTTGACCGAGATTTTTTTTCAAAGCTGAATGAAGAAGTCTCGCTGAAAGAATCACGATAGGGGCTGTGACTGTGGTCACGACCATAACAGCTACGCCCAAAGGTCCATCCATAGAGGATAACGACTAGGTCATGACCAAAGTCGCAGGCGCGATTCCTAAACTACTATTAGATCCTGACTTGTCGCCTGACATTTTCACTGATGGTTCCCATTCCTCCGTAGAACTCGCACAGCCCACCAGCTCTGCCCCACCAAATCACTGCTGTTCACTTTTTCGGCGACCTCCCCAACCTCGTTCGGCGATCTCTACACTCTAAGTTTTTCATCTTCATTTCGTCGAACTCTCTGTTCTGATAACCTACTTTTCAGTACTTCACGGCAGCAACTTCATCTGTATCTTTCACCTCAACCATGCCTCATCGCAAGAAGTTGACGAGAAAGTGACTGGCCAGCGCTTCCCGTCCAACTCCTCCACCACCATAACACCAGCTCCAGCGAACATACAAATATGTGACAAGCTCCAAGCTGCTCATTACCAGGTCCTTTCTGGTCGCCAGGTCATCAACACGAGAGACGATTCCTGCAATAAATTCACCCCACCTACATTCCCATAACACTAGAATTTCTGAGCTCTATAGAGGTGAAGGTATCAACGCTAAAGACTAACCCAGGAACTATCGAATTCCAGCTGGCCAACACCGAATGCAGGCACACGCTTACATATCTGAATGACATTTTTTGGATTCCCTGCACAGACATCTTGCATAGGACCTCCCAATTTCAGCGAAGATATTTTCTGGTGGCGACTCGCTACGGAGGGGGAGAATGATAGGCATTGGGCCAAATTTGGGCACGGCCCAAATTGCAGCCCAGCCCTCTCAACCCAGCCACCTATTCCAAGCTAACCGATGTGGATCGGATTGTATCGGATCGGGGGCGGACGGATCAGAATCCTCCCCGACGAGTGATTGCACGCGACTTCGTTTGCTTGTGTACAGACGCTGACGCGGCGCATGGGCTGATGGGACACAGCAGACTTCAGTCTGCGTGCATGGACGTGGGAGTGGAAGAAAAGAACGGGCGTCGCCGTTCTCGAGGGATCATCTCCTTCACGCGTGGAAGAAAGAAAGAAAAAGACGCTCCCTCTCTCCTCCGGCTTCTCCGTTGGCCAGAGCTCGGATCTCCGGCAATCCCGTGCTTAGCTCGTGTCCGTGTTCCGGTGGTGTGGGCGGGTGGACGGAACGCGCCGAGCTCCCTGGGTCTTCTCCGACTTCTCCTTCGTACTCGTCGTCTCCTGCGCCGGCGGAACTCGAGATCGCCTCGGAAGGCGGCTTCACATCAGCTTCACCGACTCGACGGAGCCGGCGGCCTAAGTGATCACCGAGGTATACTCAACTCTTCTCAATCTCCATTCCGGTCGAGCGCGCAGCTCCCAGCGATGCCCCTTTTTGGATTTTTCTCGTTGCTTTCGTGCCTGTTGTGGCCGCGCGCCTCCAGCGAGCCCCCTCTTTGCTTCGGTCGCTGGCTCGCCTGCGTGTGAGAATTTCCAGGGCTGGAACTCGCTTGCGCGCGAGTTTCCCTTGCGTCTGGCCGTCGCCTGCGTGCGATTGTGGCCGGCCGCCTACTCTTCTCTGCCTGCGTGTGGACCTTCCTTCTCCGGCTAGTCCTTCGGCAGGCATGAGAGCTTCCTCTCCATCCTTCACCTGTGTGCGGTAGAGGTAGCTTCTCCTCCAGTGAGGCAGCGTGGTGGTCGGCGGCCCTTCCCCATCCGGCGAGAATCCAAGTGGATGGCGCAATCCTCGTCCGCATGGAAGATCTGCGTGTGGGCATCATCTTTGTCAGCATCCTCCTGTACAGTCCATCAGGCTCGCCTCCGCGCGAGTGTGCATTCACGGTACCGGCTATCGCCGGCTTGGTTGGTTGCCTCCGAGTAAACCTTCTTCTTCGACCGTTCTAGCCTCTGTGCGAGAAGGACGAGGCCGTTGGTCTCCTCGTCGCCCTTGGGCAATGTTCCCGGTGGAGTGTCATCTGGTCTCCTGGCCGGCGTGCGAGTGAGGATCCGGTCTGGTTCTCTCCGTAATCGACGTGTGACACCGTGTGGACGACCGTCCATGATCACCGGGCGCAGGCTTTGATCGATGGTCGTGTGGGTGAGTCAGGCTACTCCCCCTTATCCTCTCTCCAACATGTGTGCATGTCCGGACTTTGTTGTGGACCTCGTCCGACGCGGTCGGATACAAGTGCGTCCCTTTTGGGTTCAGGTGGACCCGTTTTCGACTCGACGACACCGGTCTTCGGTGAATCGTCTATGTTGACCTGAGCCGTGTTGGAATGGCAATGATCCTTGTTGAGTCCATAGTTGGGCTGGGAGTTGGTTCGAGGAATCGACTCCACCAGTCACGCCCAATCCAGCGGTTTCGACCATTGTGATATCCGTGTTGACGTATTTGGACTCGAGTCAAGCGTTCACTCACATGGAAATCCACAAAAAAATATTTCCGTAATTCAGGGTGTGACAGCTTGGTATCAGAGCCAGTTTCTGTACGTTCCAACTCGTACGAGCATCGTACGTGCATGTCGACTGACCTTCCTGCTTGTGCACAGATGGCGTCGTCGACAGATAGCAGACTATTGTCTCTCGAGGACATGGTCAGAGATGGGGTTTTGGATCCCCGCTTCATAGTGGAGATCATCTCCACACTGCTCGTCTCCATCGAGAGTCTCGTAGCTCGGGTGACTCAACTCACCGGGGAGCTAGAGGCATCTTAGGCAGAGGTCGTGATACTGAAACGCACTACGGTGGCTTCGATCGCACTGACCACGGCCGATTTCGGCCAAGAGACCGTCGTGCGATGACCCACATTTTGGCCCACAGCCTACTTGAGCGCTCCGGTTATTCGGGTCGAGGTACGGGATCGGGCGCTGCCTGAACTCGGATCCAACCCCGTTAACCAATGGTGTTCACGTGCGTCATTAGGGGTGGCAATTCCACCCGACGGGTTCGGGTACCCAACCCGACCCGACTCGTTTAGCACGGGTTTGGGTACCCGTTTAGCTAAACGGGTCGGGTTCGGGTTTAGGGGTATGGGTACCCGCGGGTACCCGATACCCGATTTCAAATAAATATAAATATATTTTTTATATTATTAGGATATAAATAATAATAAAATAGCTATTATATAAATATTTATTACTATTAAAAATATAATAATAATAAAATATAGATATTATATAAATATTTTTATTTTTATTTTAATTTTTAAACTATATTTTATTAAAATAATATAATAAATAATTTATTTTTTATTTAATCGGGTACCCACGGGTACCCATTTAAATACCCGACCCGGGTTTGGGTCGGGTTCGGGTAGCGGGTTCGGGTATCGGGTCGGGTTCGGGTTTAGGGTAAAACCGCGGGTACCCAACCCATTACCACCCCTATGCGTCATGGGGGTGGGCGCGAAGACATGGGACGCGTCCTGGAGCTTGCCCTTTCGGAGGGGTGCGTTGCTCCACGAAAGTTGAGGAAAAGTTAGCAGACTTTAAAACTACTATTTGAGGAAAAGTTAGCAGACTTCAAAACTGCTATTTGAGAAAAAGTTGGCAGACTTTTAAAACTGCTACTCATGGAGAAATAAAATGAGGAAGAGTTAGCAGACTCTAAAACTGCTATTTGGGACAAGGAGAGTGGACGATGTCCAACTAAAACAAAAGAGATCCCTCTTCTTGGTCCAACTGAGCCAACTTCGCATGAAGGGACGCCTTTATGTGAGGGAAGCTTGGGAGGACAGTAAGGAAAAATCCTTAAAATCAGTCTGTGCTGGGTTTCCCGTTGTAAGGGGACGCCTTTATGAGGGGGAAGACTCAGGGACAAAATAGTAATTGGGGCGAGCTAAGTTACTCTTCGACGGAGGTGTATGGGACACCTTCGAAAAAGACGAGACTTAGGCACTACCAAGTTGGACAAGTCTCCCTAGGAAATATGCGATTCGATTCGATCGCGGGTATTGTCGAACCCTCTCGGCAGTTCAGTTGAAATTTCAAGTGCGAGTTGAGCCGCACTAAAAGATTCGTCGAGGACGATGAATGACTAAGAGAGTTGGACTTAAAATGTCCCCAGCACAGGACCGAGTGAAGTCGGTTGGTGCACTAGACCCCGAGGTCTTAGGGATATCGTACGATGTGGATATCGTAATCGATAGTTGGCAGAGCCACTACCATGCGAAGATTTGGGAAACCTTTCGAGGTTCACACCGACGCTTCAGAACAAGAAATCGGTGGTGTGTTGATACAGGATGGGCATCCTGTAGCTTTCAAGAATCGAAAGCTGAATGAGGCAGAGTAGAGGTACTCCGCCCAAGAAAAGGAGATGGTAGCAGTGGTGCACTGCCTTTGAACATGGAGAGTTTATCTCCTAGGTAACGCCTTCATGGTGAAAACGATAATGTGGCGAATACATATTTCACCACTCGGAAGAAATTATTGACCAAACAGGCCAGATGGCAGGAATTCCTAGTAGAATTCTAGTTCCAGTGGGAACATAAGCCTGGAAAGGCTAATGTAGTGCCTGATGCACTGGGTAGGCTAAACACCTTAGTCTGCTTTGCGATCTCCAGAGTGGAAGGAGATCTCCTTACGAGGATAAAAGCAGCAGATACTTTCGATGAGGGGTATCGAAAATTGGTTCCGCGGATCAAGTTGGGTACGACCCGATGATAGTATTTGGACAAACGGAGCTGGTGAATACCCTCGTGGAAGACTACCTCCATTATTTGGTGACTACGAGTCAAAAGAACTGGGTAAAGTGGATTAAGTCGACACAGTTTGCCTATAATTTCCACAGATCATCATCTACTGGAAATAGCCCTTCGAGCTTGTGTTAGGGAGACAGTCCCTAACTTCAGTTGATATTGTGATGAGGACCTCCGAAGGGAGATGTCCTGCGGTTCTATGGGTAGCTTGTGAGCGAGTGGAGTCACTCCAGGAGGCTAGGGACAGCCTTGAGCTAGCAGCTCGACGAATGCAACAATATGCAAGTCATCGTCGTCGGAATGAAGAATTCATCGTGGGCGACTTAGTGCTTCTCCAACTCATTCCGCAGATATAGGGGATGATATCTGCGAAGGCAGCACATTGGGGCCTTATACAGAGATACGATGGACCTTTCGAGGTATTGAGCCGGGTTGGCTCGGTTGCGTATCGTCTGAAGCTCCCCGATAGGATGAAGCTGCATCCGACATTCCATGTGAGCTTCTTAAAGAGGTTCCATAAGGATCCAGGGGATCCAACTCGGTCATAGTTGCTTCGTGCGCCTCCAACAGTTTGAATAGAGTTCAACCAAAGGATCAGAGAGATCCTAGATCACCAAGTTTTGGGATATAGCAGGATGAACTGACGAACAGAATTTCTTGTTTGATGGGAAGGTTCTCCAGTGGATGAAGCTATATGGTATAAAGCGTCCGCACTGTGGCACTTCGAAGACGAGATCCGGCGTTACCCTGTGTTGCCGAGGGCGGCGACTCGCTCCGGAGGGGGAGAATGTTTGGCATTGGGCAAGATTTGGGCGGGGACCAAATTTTCAGCCCAGCCCACCTATTCCAAGCTAACTAATGTGGATCAAATTGTATCGGATCAGGCGCGGACGGATCCGAATCCGCCCCAACGGGTGATTGCGTATAGCCGCTGACGTGGCGCATGGGCTGATGGGACCCAGCAGACTTCGGTCTACGTGCGTGGGGGTGGGAGTGGAAGAAAAGAATGGGCGTCGCCGTTCTCGAGGGATCACCTCCTTCAACGTGCGGAAGAAAGAAAAAAGAAAGACGCTCCCTCTCTCCTCCGGTTTCTCTGTTGGCTGGAGCTCGGATCTCCAGCAATCGCCGTGCATAGCTCGCGTTCGTGTTCCGGTGGTGTGGGTGGGTGGACGGAACACGCCGAGCTCCCTGGGTCTTCTCCAATCTCCTTCGTACTCGTCGTCTCCGGCGCCGGCAGAACTCGAGAGCGCCTCGGAAGGCGGCTTCACATCAACTTCACCGACTCGACGGAGCCGGCGGCCTGAGTGATCGCCAAAGTATACTCTATTCTTCTCAATCTCTGTTCTAGTCCAGCGCGCCGCTCTCGGCGACACCCCCTTTTCTGCTTTCTTCTCGTCGCTTTCGTGGCTGTGGTGGCCGGGCTCCTCCGGCGAGCCCCCTCTCTGCCTTCGGCTGCCAGCTCACCTGCGTGCGAGAATTTTCGGGGCTGGAACTCACCTGTGCACGAGTTTCCCTTGCGTCCGGCCACCTGCTCTTCTCCACCTACGTGCGGACCTTCCTTAGCCACAGGCGCAAGAGCTTCCTCTCCATCCTTCACCTGTGTGCAGTAGAGGTAGCTTCTCCTACGGTGAGGCAGCGTGGTGGTTGGCGGCCCTTCCCCATCCGGCGAGAATCCAAGTGGGTGGCGCAATCCTCGTCCTCATGGAAGATCCGCGTGTGGACATCATCTTCGTCGGCATCCTCCTGTACAGTTCATCAGGCTCGCCTCCGCACGTGCGTGCATTCACGGTACCGGCTATCACCGGCTTGGTTGGTTGCCTCCGAGTAAACCTTCTTCTTCGACCGTTCTAGCCTCTGTGCGAGAAGGACGAGGCCGCTGGTCTCCCCGTGGCCCTTGGGTGACGTTCCCGGCGGAGTGTCGTCCGATCTCCTTGCCGACGTGCGAGTGAGGAGCCGGTCTGGTTCTCTCCGTAATCGATGTGTGACACCGTGTGGACGACCGTCCGTGATCTCCGGGTGCCGGCTTGATCCGTGGTCGTGTGGGTGAGTCAGGCTACTCCCCCTTATCCTCTCTCCGACACATGTGCGTGCCCGGACTTTGTTGTGGACCTCGTCCGACGCGGTCGGATACAAGTGCGTCCCTTTTGGGTTTAGATGGACCCATTTTTGACTCGACGACACCAGTCTTCGGTGAATCATCTACGTTGACCTGAACCGTGTTGGAATGGCAGCGATCCTTGTTGAGTCCATAGTCGGGTTGGGAGTTGGTTCGAGGAATTGACTCCGCCAGTCACGCCCAATCCAGCGGTTTCGACCGTTGTGATATCCGCGTTGACGTATTTGGACTCGAGTCAAGCGTTGACTCACATGAAAATCCACAAAAAAATATTACCGTAATTCAGGACGTGACACCTAATTTGGTGCCTAAAATTTCATGACAGACAGTATCCATATCATTTATTTTAATTTTATTTTTTACAATTAATGGTAAAATTTAATAAATAATGAGATATTTTGCTACCCATCCCAAATGACTATTAATATTAATATTTTTGATGGTGATACTAATAATGATGATGATTGTGTTTTAGATAAAATGACAACCCTGATAGTAAGTGTTAGGCTTGGGGCCAAAATTGGGCGCGGCCCGATTTCTGCCTCAGCCCAACCAGCCCAGCCTCATTTTATATACTCGAACGGGTCGAGTTAAACGGGTGACGAATCGGGCGCCTACCTGGATCCAACTTCACCAACGGGCGAAATTTCCCTGCGCTAGAGGATTTCGTGCGAGGAGAGGGGCGGCATGGGCAGCTGACAACGCAACATCCCCTCGCGTGTGGGAAAAAGCTGACGGGGCAGGTGCACGTGGCTCGAGGGGGAAGAAATCAAAGGGGAGACGAAGCGGTCGTTCTAGGAAGAGACGGGTACGTCGGAACGAAAAGAAAAAGCTCCTCTCGCTCCCGACTGCGGCCCCTAACTCCTCCTTCCGGTGCCGACGACCTTGTCAGCCGCCTATTCGAACTCATTCTCGTGGAACCGGTGGTGCGGGTGGGTGGAGCGGTTCGCGAGGAGTTCCCTGGTCCTCCATCCCTCTTCGTCTTCTCCGATGTTGTTTCCGTCGCAGCCGCCGACGACCAAACCAGACAGCCTCGAAAGGCTCTTCTGCTTCCATTTCATCAAATAGGAGGAGCCGACATTTGTTGCCGAGGTACTTTTTCGCCGTATGGCGCCTTCTTCGTCTCCGTCCCGGTCGAGCATGTTGCTCCCGGCGGCGTCTCTTTCTTTGGGTTCTTCCGCCGCCTGCCTGTCATGGCCGTGCTCCCCTTTTGCGAGCCCCTCTGTCTTTCTCCTGGCAGGTTCCGGCACGTCTGCGTACGTGAAGTCCCGAACCCGGCCCGCCTGTGAGCGGGTTAGCCGGTCGGCGCCTCCCTCCGCCTGCGCGCGGGTCCTTCTCCTCCCTCTCCTCAGGTCGCCTCCCGTCTTCTTCAACCTTGCTGTCATCCTGAGTTCCTGTCTGAGCCTAGGCATCTGCCGTGGAGCTAACCGCTGTCGCCCTTCTCTTGGCCGTGGTGAAGGAGATGCCAGTGAGAGCCCCATCTGTCTTCGTGACCGCCGAACTACCTTCGAGCCAAGCGGCCTCCGTCTTCGTCTGGGTCTCCGTCGGTAGGGCGCGAGCGTCTGCTCCTCGACTGGCCCTTACGCAGGCGTTTTCCCCAAAGGGGAAGAACTTGATCGAGTGGCCCGCCTCCCATCTCTACGTGAGATCGGGATTCGACGTCGGGGTGGGTTTTTCCTGCTCCGACGTGCGTCGCTGCCAGGTGGGTAAGCTATCTTCAGCCGCCGCCGGCCATCCCGACGTTGGGAAGGTTAGTTGGATTCCCATCTTCGGGCGTCCGTGTGTAGGCTGGTGTTCAACTTTGGTTTGCGTTAGCGTTAACCGTAGCGTACGCGACGGTGGGATGTCTCCGACGTCCTCGACGTATACGCTTCAGCTAACGGTTGCGCACGTGCTGTGGACCCCGACTGACGTGCTCGGTCTCGGGCGTGTCCACAGTTTTTGGGTGAGGTCGGAACCGGCTCGAAGACTCCGGTTTCCGGAGGTCATCGAGTGTGGATCCGAGCTAGGTTGGGACGTCAGAGATCCATACTGAGTCCTTGGCCCGGCTGGGATTTGATTTAGGGAATCGTTCCCGCCGGTCGTGCCCAAATGATGCGGTGTTGACCATGGTGCCCCTGCGTGGGCGTGTTTGGACTCGAGTCTGGCATTGACTCACATGTATCTGCCTTAAAAATTTATTACGGTAAACGTGGGCGTGACAGCTAGTATCAGAGGCAAGTTTCTGCACGTTCCAACTTATACAAGCGTTGTACAACCGCTTTTTGGCTTAACTTGTGGTTTACTTGCAGATGGAGCCTACGACTGACAGTAGGATCTCCTCCCTGGAGGACATTGTTGGGGATGGCTCCTTAGCCCCCAAGACGTTGGTGGACCTGGTTTCCACCCTGCTCATCGCACATGAGAGTCTCGCAGCTCAGGTGACTCAACTCACCGGGGAGCTGGAGACGGCTCAGGTGGAGATTGCGCTCCTTAAGCGCCTTACAGCGGCTGTACCGATGCGGATTGGGGCTGATTCTGGTTAGGGGGCAGTCGTGCGGTGATGCGCCCCGGAGCCTACCCCCTTTAAGGGGGTGTGTTGCTCCAAGGAAGTCGAGAACTTCCTATGGGATATGGAGATGTTTTTCCAGAACTCCCAGATCCCCGAGGGGGAGCAGACCCAGACCGGCATCGCATATCTCTCCGGAGATGCGAAATTATAGTGGCGGACTCAGGCCGCACCAAATCTGCTCGGGTCGGATCCCACCCATAAGCTCTCCTGGGATGAGCTTAAGTTTGAGATCAGAGCACAATTCCTTCCGGGGAAGTTGACTTGGGCGGCAAGGGATGCACCGAAGAAGGTTCGGCATTATGGGAGTATCCGGGATTACGTGCAGCAGTTCTCCCAGCTTATGCTGGAGATTGATGATATGTCGGAGGAGGGCCGACTTTATACCTTTATGGACCATCTCCAGGGCTGGGCCCGTGACAAGTTGTGCCGCCAGGAGGTCAGGACTCTGAAAGCGGCTATGCAGGCTGCTGACGCTCTAGCGGACCGCCGAGATCCGAGGGGACAGGCCCCTCCTACTGCTGCCGCTACTGGCGCCTCTACCTCACGAGCTAGAGGCCCGTACGCCACGAGGGGCAAGCAGCCATTTGCGAGGAAGAATAGGCCTGCTGTGCCGAGCTCCCCGAAGTTTGTCAGGGACCGCCCACCTACCCCAGCACCGAAGAGGATGTCCACTACTATGGAGTGCTACATCTGCAGGGCCCCCATATGATGAGGGAGTGCCCCAAGAGGGAGAGAGTCGCCGCCCTGGTAGCAGCTGAAGAGAACTCTGGAAAGGAGGGGGAGGCGCTCCTCAGTCCTGCTGTCCTAGGTGCTGCCTCTACTTCCACTGACAGGCCTACTTTGTTCTAGGAGACGCTCCTTTATTTTGTTGGTTTTGGTACTGTTCTGTTGTTATGACTACTAACAGACATGTTTTGGACATGGCTATCGATGGACTCGTGTTTTGGAAAAGGATCTGTGTTTTGATGTTTATATATTCTAAGGTGGTTCATAAATTCTGTGTATGTGATTGATATGTGTGATGTACTTTCTGTTCGGGCAGTCCACTACTGGTGGTATGGACCAAAGATATCCCGGCACAGGACCGAGGGAGGTCGGTCAGTGCAGTGGATCCCGAAGTCGTAGGAGTGGCCTACGACGTCCGTATTGAGGTTGGTTATTGGCAAATTCATTGCCATGCAAAGATTCTCAACCTCGTGGAATACGAGGTTACCTTGGGCCTTATGCTATTGGCCAAGGCTGGGATATTCTCCGAGCCGAATTTGTGATCAGGATTCGGGTGGGTTTGTATTGCAGTGGGCGACGAAGGGAAGGTTTCAGGAGAGGGTATTATACTTTAAATAAACTGCTATTTGGGGACAAGGAGAGTGGACGAGGTCCAACTAAAACAAAAGAGATCTCTCTTCTTGGTCCAACTAAGCCAACTTCACATATAGGGACGCCTCATGTGAGGGAAGCTTGGGAGGACAGTAAGGAAAAATCCTTGCAAATAGTCCGGGGTTCCTCGGCATATAGGGACGCCTGTATGAGTGGATGAGACCCAAGGACAAAATGGTAATTGGGGCGAGCTAAGTTAGTCTTCGACGGGGGTGGTATGGGATGCCTTCGAAAAGGATGAGACTTAAGCGTGGCCAAGTTACGATGTTGGACGAGTTTACTAGGAAAATAAGCGATCCGATGTAATCATGGGTTTTGTCGAACCCTCTCTGCAATTTTGTTGGAATTTCGAGTGCGAGTCTAGCCGCACAAAAAGATTTATCGAGGACGACGAACGGCTTCGGAGGGGGAGAATGTTAGGCCTGAGGCCAAAATTGGGCGCGGCCCAATTTCTGCCTCAGCCCAACTAGCCCAGCCTCATTTTATATACCCGAACGGGTCGAGTTAAATGGGTGACGGATCGGGCGCCTACCTGGATCCAATTTCACCAACGGGCGAAATTTCCCCGCGCCGGAGGATTTCGTGCGAGGAGAGGGGCGGCATGGGCAGCTGACGAGGCAACGTCCCCTCGCGTGTGGGAAAAAGATGACGGGGCAGGTGCACGTGGCTCGAGGGGGAAGAAATCAAAGGGGAGACGAAGCAGTCATTCTGGGAAGAGACGAGTACGTCGGAACGAAAAGAAAAAGCTCCTCTTGCTCCTGATTGCGGCCCCTGACTCCTCCTTCTGGTGCCGACGACCTCGTTGGCCGCCTATTCGAACTCATTCTCGTGGAACTGGTGGTGCGGGTGGGTGGAGCAGTTCGCGAGGAGTTCCCTGGTCCTCCATCCCTCTTCGTCTTCTCCGACGTTGTTTCCGTCGCAGCCGCCGGCGACCAGGCCAGATAGCCTCGGAAGGCTCTTCTACTTCCATTTCATCGAATAGGAGGAGCCGGCATTTGTTGCCGAGGTACTTTTCCGCCGTATGGCGCCTTCTTCGTCTCCGTCCCGGTCGAGCACGCTGCTCCCGGCAGCGTCTCTTTCTTTGGGTTCTTCCGCCGCCTGCCTGTCATGGCTGTGCTCCCCTTTTGCGAGCCCCTCTGTCTTTCTCCTGGCGGGTTCCGGCACGTCTGCGTACGTGAAGTCCCGGACCCGGCCCGCCTGTGAGCGGGTTCGCCGGTCGGCGCCTCCCTCCGCCTGCGCGTGGGTCCTTCTTCTCCCTCTCCTCAGGTCGCCTCCTGTCTTCTTCAACCTTGCTATCATCCTGAGTTCCTGCCTGAGCCTGGGCGTCTGCCGTGGAGCTAACCGCCGTCGCCCTTCTCTTGGCCGTGGTGAAGGAGATGCCAGTGAGAGCCCCATCCGTCTTCGTGACTGCCGAACTACCTTCGAGCCAAGTGGCCTCTGTCTTCGTCTGGGTCTCTGTCGGTAGGGCGCGAGCGTCTGCTCCTCGGCTGGCCCTTACGCAAGCGTTTTCCCCAAAGGGGAAGAACTTGATCGAGTGGCCCGCCTCCCATCTCTACATGAGATTGGGATTCGACGTCGGGGTGGGTTTTTCCTGCTCCGACGTGCATCGCTGCCAAGTGGGTAAGCTATCTTCAACCGCCGCCGGCCATCCCGACGTTGGGAAGGTTAGTTGGATTCCCATCTTCGGGCGTCCGTGTGTAGGCTGGTGTTCAACTTTGGTTTGCGTTAGCGTTAACTATAGCGTACGCGACGGTGGGACGTCTCCGACGTCCTCGACGTATACGCTTCAGCTAACGGGTGCGCACGTGCTGTGGACCCCGACTGACGTGCTCGGTCTCGGGCGTGTCCACAGTTTTTGGGTGAGGTCGGAACCGGCTCGAAGACTCCGGTTTCCGGAGGTCGTCGAGTGTGGATCCGAGCTAGGTTGGGACGTTAGAGATCCATACTGAGTCCTTGGCCCGGCTGAGGTTCGATTCAGGGAATCGTTCCCGCCGGTCGCGCCCAAATGATGCGGTGTTGACCATGGTGCCCCTGCGTGGGCGTGTTTGGACTCGAGTCTAGCGTTGACTCACATGTATCTGCCTTAAAAATTTATTACGGTAAACGTGGGCGTGACAGTAAGTCTCATATATACTAACTTTTTTACTTGTTTTAACACTAGTGATTTAGAACTAAAAAAAAAATATTTTTAAATCTATATTAAATTATTAAAAAAAATAAGCTTAATATTAAAATTATAAAAGATTTACATATAATATGCGTATTAGTTGAATAAAAGTATTTTTTATAACATATAATATTACTAATAATAAAAGATTGAGAACAAACTAAATTTTTTTTTTCAATGCTTTAATTTAATTATATGATGTTAACGATTACCTACAAGACAAAAAAGAATAACTCAATTTTATCAAATTTAGAATAGGAAGGAGAATGAACATAAACATATAGAAGAATGTAGGTGTCACATGCGTTTATGAATGATAGATGTAAGATATGTAGGAAGCCCTAGTGAATATAGCCTACGTATCATTCTTTGTTACATAAAATAGAATTGTATAGAAATTATTCTTTCAAAAATATAATATATGAGGTCAAAAATTAGTGTTTTTTTTATAAAATGTATAGCCATATTCATATAATGTATAGTACTTATTTCAAAATAAAAATGTATAGTCTTGTACAGTAAAAGCATTATCAAGGCTTTACTAAGCAGCCAATAAGGCGAAAAGCTCTACCAAACGTATCATTAATCGTTTATTATACAAGATTCACGAGAATTTAAGATGAAATATGACAATGCTTTTGTGATTATAGGCTAACATTTAATATTTAACAACTAAGAGGATCATGCCTAACAAAAGTACTTCATTTGACATTTTTACTTCAAACTCTTTGACTTTGACGAGGCTCAATAAGACCAATCTTACCATAATGCACATGGAGATAAATAGTCAACACTGCACATTTAACAACTATGAGATCTTGGTCAACCCAAAAGTAGTTTGAGAATAAAAAAATAGAATTTAAGTTGAGATAAAGTAAAATTAATATTTAAATTAAGATATTAAATGAGAACATATTTAACAAAGTAAGAGCGTAAGTAGATAAAAAGGGCAAGCATCAAAATAACTATGATAGACCAGCGCAAACGAAGTGATGGGATCATCAGATCATCTGTCATCTGATCACGCCAACAACTCCCATGCACCGGCTTTTTTACAATTCCCATCTTAATATGCCACGTGGCAGTTAACGAAGAAAAGGTATCGGCCGCCTGCCTACAAAACATTTCCGTTGCTCAGGATTCTGAGCACAGACCCGTAAGATGTGAGAACGTGTTTAACTTTGCGTATCTTAAAAAAATAAATAATAATAAATAGCTTAATAAATTGCTCCGTTAACACTCCGTGTACAAATATATTATTTTTTAGTTGCTATCAGTGCCATGTGACATGAATACAAATCTCAAGAAAGTGATTACATCCATGATGATCGCGATCATGATATTAAAAAAAATCGTGGATATTTCTGTTAACGCTCCGTATACAATAGTGAACATATTATTTTTTGGTTGCTACCAATGTCATGTGACGTGGATACAGATTCCAAGGAAGTGGTTACATCCATGACCACGATCATGGATATTAAAAAAGATCGTAGATATTTATGTAGGCTGCATACACGATAATGCAAACTGTATTTCTATAGATGCAGTCTGTATTATCATGAATGCAATCTACATAAATATTCATAATTTTTTTAATATCCATAATTGTGGAGTGGATCTTGTATCCACGATGATCATGACTGCAACCAAAAAATAATAAGTATATTATTGTACACGAAGTGTTAATGGAGCAATTTATTGAGCTGTTTGTTACTCAGGAATCCTGAAGAAATTTTTTCATCATACTCCCTCCGGCATTCCAAAGCGTTGCCTTTCTCCAATCCGATTCGATTCCGAGAGCGCGAGTGGAGCAGAAAGCGAGGGTTATGGGGAGAGGCGATCGGGAGAGACGGGAGGAATAAGATGGGCGTTGGTGTCGCCGGAGGCGATCGGGGGCCTCGATCTCATGCGCCTGTGCTGCTCTCCTCCGTCCGATGAATGAGATCCCGGGGTCCGTCGGAACCACCGCCAGTCTGTCCCTGAGGCTGGGGCAGGCTATCTTCTCCTCCGCCTCCCTCCTCATGTCCGTGGGCGTCGAGTTCTATAGTTACTCCGCTTTCTGGTATTTCTCTCCTTCAGCTCATACTCAATCGAATTTCGTGTGTGCTTGCCTTAGATTTTGTCCTTTATATATTAAGAATCGAATCCCCTTCCTTCTCTTAAAAAAGATTCCATTTTTGAACCGTCGTTCTATTTCCATTGGCGGTTTCGATTTACGTATGTGTATTGTTGTTGTTCTTCCTGCCTCCGCTCTGGTTTGCGATAAATTTCGTGTCTTTGGCCCTCTTTTGTTCTTTTTCCTTTCCATCTTTGCTTATATGTATATACATAATATTAGACTCGCAGCGTCAGTCGTACTTTATTGTTTGTGTTCTGTTTGAATATCGAGCCTTAATACTCGTCGGGTAGTCTACATTGTTCCTGTACTTGTAAAAGTCTACAAACACTAGAACCCTCGATAAAACTTCACTAGATAATCAAAATCAAAGTCCTGAACTCATGTCTGTTCTGCAAAATTAATCCGTTAGGTTTATGTGCACACAACATACATGTTTCTTGGTGCATGTGAACTAAATTGGTATAAATGTTAAGGTGGCTCATGTAAAATGTGAGCAAGCAAACTGATTAGATGCATATACATGCTTTAAAACTTTGAGAACATTGCTTATTCTCCATTTCTGTTCAGTGGATTGAAAGTCATCCAGTGAGATTACTGTTTGTGACTCTGACTCACTGGCTTGATAATGTATAGCTGTATTTGGTGTACCGATTGATTGGAGATTAATATTCAGTTTACTTTGATTGTCCTATATAAATCTTACTGAGAGGCTGTCCACTCAAACAGCTCAAAGACAGAATTCTTAGCATAGTCAAGGTTATTATGCTTCCATGGGCAAAAAGGGATTAGAGAATGGCTTAATGTGTGAGTAGAGGATTAATATAAACAACTAGTAGAGCATATCTTCAATTAGTTCAATTGTCTGGATCGTGTGATCTAATGTAATTTTTTAGTATACTTATGGAGAAAGCCTTAGTTCATCTGATTTAGACCTGAAAAGTGATTCAATCTTCAAAAGTTTCATTCTTCCAGGTTTCTGATAGTTTAACCTTGAAATTGACTGCCTACTACAATTTATCTTAAGTTGTTTTACACAGTTGGGAAGAAACAAAGAAAGAACATTTGCTAATTGTGAACATCATGCTAAAAGAAACTGATATCAAGTTTCTCCCCAGATTGATCTCATTTATTTATACGACAAAACTAATATCAGTTTCTTCCCAGATTGATCTCATTTATCCCGTTTAACCAAAGCTATTCTTTTTTCCTTCTTTCTGAACATTACTGGCAAATTTGCTTAGTATGAAAGATATGCCTATATAGTTGACCAAAAACTGGATCCATATGTTTGCAAGGATCAATTTGCTTAGTACGAAAGATATGCATGTATAGTTTACCAAAACGAATGAATTGAAGTCTTTCTTCCAAAAATCTGCTTTTTTAGTTTGTTCTTTCAGTGTTAATAGTTTCTGTTAGATGATAAATACAACCTCCCTAATATTGATTATATAGATTTTGAGGTAGTTTCACATATGATTTCCGCTCTACAGCTTTCTAGTCACAATCATGGGATTGGTAATTCCTTGGAGCTGTACTCTGGCTTTGGTAGACATGTATTCCATTTTTATTGGCTTCTCTGTACGAGTTCCTGGTCTAATGGTGATCATAGTCATCGGAGATATGGTGTGCATCTATTATCTCATTGTACACCCCTTCCATGCCAAATTTTGTGCATCCACTGATTAGCCACCATCAACCATGCCAGGTTTTGTCATTGCTCTCACTGGCTGCAGCTTGTTCAACTGAAGTGTTATAGATCTTCTTCCTCACTTAGGTGGGACATACTGCCCTCCAAAATTTTGTGGTCGATACCAGCTATCTACAGCCTTGGCATTCTTATTGTGGTTTCTTTCGGCTGCATCATCTCTCTCCAACTCCTGGATTGTTGCCTCCTGGTGATGCAATTGGGTGTTCTGGTTTGTATAGCATGGAGAATTTAAGTATCTTAAGATCCATAAAGCTAACTTTAAATTGCACTCAATAGGTTTACTTTCTTGGACAATTCCATGTAATTCATTCCATAATGAGAATGGTGAGAAACTTCTCCGTACAAGTGTTACTACCAAATAATAATATTCTATTCTTGTCAGTCCATGCAACAGTAGAAAATTGAATAGGAGATGTGACAGTGGCCAAGAGGAGCACAAGAGCAGAAGGAAAGAGAAGAAAGAGTTAAATGACAGATGCTGAAAGCTGTGTAGAAATCTTCAACATATTGTAAAACAATGTCATTTGTCTACAGCTACGAGTAATTAACAAACTCCTATCTGCTTAAGCCCGTTCTTTAACCCTGGTTTCGATCTGATTCTTGTTCAGAAGTGCCCAAATTATAGTAGGCATTGATCTGTGTTAGTTGTTAGATTTGCTTTAAAGTCTGTTAAATTAAAGTTCCAATATAGTTGTGCATAACCTGCAAGAACTGCAGCGAACTAGAAATATTTGTATTGAAATTGCACCACTATAGAATTATCCACTTTGAGCACATTAACTTCTCTTTGGAGAAAATTTTTTTCTGCTTAATCTTTGCACCACCATACTTGCGACAGTTGGTTTCCACTTGTTTTCAATGAAAAATAGTTTACGAAGAAAATATGTTCTAGGCGATTTTTCCTTTTTTTTTAATTGTACATACGTAAATAATTTTAAATTTTTATCTAAATTAATAAAAGTACAATATTTTAATATCTATAAAAGAATAAATTCTCATTGATTTGCACCATAACCAAAAAGATAGATTGCATGATCAGAGATTGGATTGGTCAATCAATCAAGCTAGTTTGTATTATACGTTGACTTGTCCCTAAAGAGATAATCAAATTTATTGAATACTTGCTAAGTCAAATATTCGACTAAGTCTAATCTTCTAAACAAGCCTAAATAATTTGAATAATCAAAAATCTCTATTGGCACGATAGGCTATTCACATGTGATCCCAGACAATCAAGCTATTTAACCAAATGAATCAATCTTGATTGCCCATTTGACCAATCTTTGATCCTGTCCTCCTAGTCAACGATTCAATTTTAGCCATCCCAATCCGTTAATGTAATATAAACTCTGATAGAGATGTTATAACTAAAAAATCATGTATTAATTAAATGTTAGTTTAGGACAAGCCAAGATCAACTACAAAGCTAATCAAACATAAAATGTTCTATAAAGTAGTTTGGAAGAAGAACAACCACCCGATTATATATATATATATATATATATATATATTAAATGTTACAAGGATTATAATGCCCATGTAATACCTAGAAATTAGAACAGGACAGAGGCATATAGTAATTCGGCCTAAATGAGTTAACCAAACATGAGAGATGCATAAGTAACACATTACAAAATGAAATGGTAGCACTGTAATCACTAGCCAAGGTAATTCTCAGCATCCGTCACAACTTCATCTAAAGAATATAGAGTAATTTCTTACAAAAAAACATCCTTTTACGATTACCTCAATTGTAATTGACTTGGTACACTACCAAAAACTTCATTTTAATCAGCTGAGCTTCAGAGAAATTCCAGCAGTTCGGCACAGATTTCTTTATCAGCTGAAGAATCGGGTGCCATTGCAAGAAGCAGATCACAGATTTTAGCAATCAGATTCACTAGGTTTACTATCTTGCACATACAATGATGGCCACTGTTCCAAAAGGCAAAACATTTTTACCACTTAGAAGTAATTGAGAAAAACAAGTTAGACTCAGTTAACCACTTCAGTGTTGTCAGCTACATACCTGAAAATGAATTTGCTATAAACCTGGCCTATTTTCATCTTCAAAGCATTAACTAGTTTCCTTTACAAGAGGCTTCACCTTGCGCATATGCCCCATGCTATTTACAAGATCTTTTCTGACACATACAGGAAACAAATATATTCCATGCATCCTTAGACGTCTAAGAACATAAGGGAAGCTGAGCTGATCTCTTGATGTGAAATGAACAACCTCATTAAACCAGAGACACATGAAAATATTAGTCGATGGGGTGTGTTCCCTCAGTATTACGGAGGCTTCAGCTAGAGCTGCACATTGACAGAACTAATAAGCATCAGCTCATGTTTATCATTACCTCTGCTACATGTGGTGAATAATTAGTTTGGCCAATTCCAACATCAGACAAGCAAGGTGGAAAAGGCTGTCCTAGCTATGACAGCCTAACATAAGATACTACAACATAAGAATAGAAGCAAACCTTTATTTCCATTCAGCCTCTTATCATCAGGAATTCCGTCTAACCGATACTGTTTTATCTGTATTTCAACTTCTTCTGGTGTGGCTTTGTGTTTCCTAACAACAGCCTTTGCCTCATCGTACAGGCTACTGCGAGCTCCATGTTCAGAAAGGGCAAGTATAGAATTAGTACGCCATAGCAGAGCTTCCAGTATTCCTATTGGATCCCTTCTAAATTGAGATTTTGAGTCAACCCAAATCGAAAACCTTGCATTAGGAAAGAGGCGATGGCTCAACATCTGAAATAAAATAGCATTTATGAGTCAGATAAAGTTTTTAACAAGTCAGGTCCTAATAAGTGATACGTAAATCTGAAATTCTGACATTAGGAAAGGCCCACAAGATGGCAAGTTTAACAGCAGCATGTTATTCATAGAAAAGCCATAAAGTTGTAGGAAGCAGTTTAGTTTTCATTTGTCTGTGCAAATTTGAATCTCAGATATTAGGTCCAAACATATAGTCAGCAGCAATACTGGATATCATATAGATTTAACAGGAAAAGAGCAAAACGAAAAAACAGAAACAATTACAAGAAAATTTAAAGACAAACATGGATATAAACCAAAATTAGCTCCTCAATATTACCTTGGGTATTTTACCATTCAATCGTTGATCTGAGAAAGGAAGATCCTTAACAACCACTATTCGCCATTTATCAATCTTGTGGTCATCACCAATTACTTTTCCTCCCATTTCCTGAGATGAAAGAGTAATTTCATCCCAGAATGCCACGTAGCAAACCTGCATTAAAATCATACAGTTGATGATTCCATTATTTGAATAAACATCTTAAATAGCCTATAAGAACATTAATCAAAACCTTCATAAGCGATGCTTCTGTCATGCCAATAGGTTGGTACAGATCATCCCCTCCTCCAAATGTACACGTGGAGACAACTACTTTGCAAGTTTGCATATATTCTTTGTCATCCTTAGAAATTTGAAATCCTCCATGTTCACTATAAAAGCCACAGTGAAGCTCAACAGTTTCATTAACCTGAAATGAGATGCATGTCAAAGATGAAGTACATTATTTCAAACTGAAACTGTCAGCCAAAGACAATGCTAGTAATGTACATACTAACATGCCAAGCTTAGCCGTCAGATGGTAGCTGGGTGATAAAAATGTTCAAATCAGACTTTCTTAGGCATATAATGTGGAAAACGAACAAGGAATACATCCTCGAAGTATAACCGAGTACTGAGGATTATATGAGGCAGAACAAGACCTTGTAACTTTCTTCTCTCTCACGAAGCGTTTGATATCCCGTGAACAAGTTAAATCTTGTAGTAACTTCATTGTTCAGAGTATATGTACCATTCCCTTCAATATGCTGTTCACCGGTATCTACTTTATAGATCACTCTCTTGGCAGGAAAATCATGTTCTGCAGATGCCGGAAACTCTAAATTCTCTATCTTTTCAGGACTAAGGATTTTGAGACAGGCTGTCAAAATCAAGAAAGCTAAGTATCAGTGAAAGCTAAATAGTCCTAATTCTAAAAAAATTTTTTTTTTCCAGCACCTCATAATAAACCCTATTTACAGCCCCACCAAAATATGAAGTTATTCAAACCTAAAGATCACAGGGAAACATAATTATGCCATAGGATGTTCATGATGCTAATTTACAATATAGCTTATCTCTACCGTACCTAATTCAATCAAAGGAGGCATTTCCTTGACTAAGTGTATGTTAAAAAAGTAATGTAATATCCGGCTCCATCCGCATTGTACTGAATTATCGTGAGCTTATGGCTCATTGCAAGAACAAATTTACACAAAGATATCTTCTAAAACAAATAATTGCTACTTAAAACTATCATACCCTAAGTTAATAACGAAAAAGGAACAAATTTTGTAGCACCGTACGCTCTCTTTTGCCGTTGACGACTCTGGTGGTGAGATCGAGGCAGTTTAGGTTCCACGGGGTCGACTCCTTGGCGAAACTCACAGGATCGGGCCAGTTCGGGTTGTCGGGCTTCCTTCCGATACGCGAGCTCTCGAAGAGGAGAAGCACAATGGCTAAGAGGAAGAGAATCACGGGCCACCACTGCATCGTGATCCTCACCGCCCTCTGGAGGAGCTCGCACTGCCCGCGGGGCACAGTCTTCCTGCGCTTGTGGCGAGAGCGGACTCGCGTCTTCCCCGAGACCTCGTTGTCATCACCGGAGACGGCGATGGAAACACCGTTCAACATTGAATCTGAATAATCTCTATGAGACAGGAAATGTAATGAAGTTAAGCACAGTACACAGTTCATGATCAACAGCACAGTAACCAAAGTCATTAGGGTTAGAGATCTTATGAGACAGGAAAACGAAGAAAAGGACATAGGTGGAGGAGAGTGCACAATCTCTGACCAAATAATTTCAATCTGAATACATAAATCATATCATAAAAAAATTGCTCCAACATTTGCAAGAATGTAATGAAGTTGAGCACAGTACACAACTATTCTATAATCTCCACTTCCTTGCCTATAGCAGAATCCCTCTCAATGCCATCCATGAAGGAAAAAGCATTTACCACAGTTTGAATGTAGTTGAGTTGCGAAAAAGAAGGCAACAAACCAATCGGATTGGGTCCCAAACAGAATGCTAATGGGGAACAATCGGTGTTGAAATGAGAGTAGTCGGGGACGGAACTTTTGCAATGTATTTCCTGTAGCCAAAGGGAAGACCCTTGTAGAATTTAATAGACTCCCAGCAGTGCTTGGCCCAATGTTTCACTTGAAAGCAAGACGGCATGGAGAGAACGGGGCACAAGTTAAACGGAACCAGCGACAAGGATTCCAGCGGAGATGTCGACGGGGAAGGCCAGGCACCGGAGCCGTCTCCCGCCAAACTTCTTTTTTAACGAACAGAGTAAATTAGGAAGCACCCGATACTATAGATTGGATGAAATCAAAATCAAATTATTCGAAAACCAACAGAGGAACGTTAAAGGGTACTGGTAGCGATGCCGACCTCGGCGAACACGACAAGGGCGGAGAATCGGGGGTCGATGTCCCACGCGAAGCCGGTGTTGGCGGCGAACCACTCGATGTCACCCTCGTTACCACAATAGAAGAAGATCGGGCTGGAGGGGCGAGCCCAGGAATCGATGCCCGAGATGAGGTATCGCTGCTCGAAAGGCGGCAGATCGGCGAAACTGAAGTGGTCGAGCGGCTGCCTGAAGTAACGCTCCTCGTACTGGTACCCCGCCCGCACAGAGGCACCGCGCTGCGCGAATCTCCCCAGCAAACGCGGCAGCGGCGGCTTCCACCTCGGCGATGAGGAAGCCGAAGAGGGGCAGAAGGAGGAGAAGGCGAGAGAGAGGGCGAAGAGGAGCACGGTCGCACAGATGAGCAGAGGCAGCGAGGCAAAAATTTTTTGCGGAAGGATTAGGAAGGGGTTTCGATCAGCCTTACACGAATCTTAAAGCACAGTATATATTATAATTATGTGATTTACACTATCGCGTGTTATATGATAATGTATTGGTGTTATATGATAATAGTTTTATACGATAATACATATATATTATATAATATTTTAATTATACAAATTATACTATAATACAAGTGTGTTATACTATATTTATAGTATAATCTGTATATATTATACCATATACGATAAATATTGTATAACACACTTGTATTATAGTATAATCTGTATAATTAAAATATCGTATAATATATATGTATTATCGTATAACATCAATACATTATTATATAACATCATATCGTATAAATCTTAAACTATGGTATAATAAATATGCTTTGAGATGCGTGTAAAGCAGATCGTGACCCCCTTCTGCGATCGTCGCAGATGGGGGTCCTTCCGCAAAAAATTTTTCAGCTGCGAGGGCCCTATCTTTTTTCCTTTTAGGCTCGAGCATTTCTCACTTTTCGAGTAGCGAGTCATTTATAATTATTTTAAAATTTGTGAATATTAATTTTTTTAAAAAAATTATTATTATACATTTTAATTTTAGTATAATTGTATTTTCTAAAATAATTTAAACTTAAAATATAATTGATCAACATGACAAAATAAATACCCAACACATCATTAAATTACTCAATAAACCTTTTTTAATATAAAGTTTCTATTTAGATGAACATTATAAATCAAATTATCAATGTCCCACATAGTCTAATATATTTATAATAATACGTCACACAATAATTATCACTGGTAATGACGGGCAATTAATAGTTAATTATGTAATTTGTCTCAGAGGTGGTCGCATGTGGCCGGGGCGAAGGACAGCACGTGCGCCTCGAGGTTAAAGAGTATGTGCATGTCCTGCTGCTGGTAGTTTCCGAAGATGGGGCTGCGTTTTTGCAGAGGGGCGCCCCTACACAAAATTTGCAGCGGAGTGGGGCGAGATTCAAAGCACCAATCTTCAAGCAGCCCCGCACGAATCCCCAAGCAATCCGCTTTTAAGTGATGAGATGAACGATATCCTAGCTGCGTTATACGAAAATCCGATACAAACTCGGCCCGTTACACCACCCGAACTAACCATGGTTATCTGTTTTTTGCTTTTCACTACCTGCCCAACCCGCCCGACTCGCTCGAATACTCTCTAACCCTCACCTTTTCTCTAACCCTAACTTTGCTGTGACGAAGGTTTTATCGCCCGATCCTCTCCGACGATCTCCGGGACTCTCTGACCCGCTCGAATACTCTCTAACCCTAATATTTTCTATGACGATAGTTTGCTCGTCCGATCCTCTCTGACGATCTCCGATACTCTCCGACGACCTCTAACGACCTCCAACGACCTCCGACGGCCTTCGACGGCCTCCGATACATTGTTGTATACAGCTCTCTTCATCCAGTTACTTATTATACAATAAAAATTTACCAAAAGTTAAGGTAAGGTCTCCCTCTTCTCCCTATATTTGCTCACGTGTATTACGTGCCATTTAGGGTATAATGTCTTCATTTATCTTCTTAATACGTACATTGTTGTATTAATGACATAATTTATTGTATATTGCATCACATTTTGGTATAACAGCCCCTTCACATAGTATAACAGCAGCCCATTTTGGTATAACAGCCCCTTAACATAGTATAACAACATCTCATTTTGGTATAACAACCCTAGGGTATAATGTTGTCATTTGTCTTCTTAATACGTACATTGTTGTGTTAATGACATAATTTGTTGTATACATCATCACATTTTGGTATAATAGCCCTTTAACATAGTATAACAACCATTTTATATAGTATAACATGCATCCCATTTTGGTATAACATGCCTCAAACATAATATAAAAGCATCACATTTTAGTATAACATGCCTCAAACATAGTATAACAAAATCACATTTTGGTATAATAAGATCTGAATTTCGTATAACAGTATCACATTATGGTATAACAGCATCACATTTTGGTATAACATACCTCAAACATAGCATAACAGCATCCAATTTTGGTATAACAAGATCTGAATTTCGTATAACAACATCACATTATGGTATAACATGCCTCAAACATAGTATTACAGCATCCCAATTTGGTATAACATGCCTCAAACATAGTATAACAGTATAACTACAGCGTATAACTTGTCAAACTTTTTGTCATTTATTGAATCCTAGAATTTGAGATGGACAAAGATCAGAAGAAGGCGACTTGTTCTGAGATGTTAGGGTGGTCATCGTCAGATGACGAAGGGTATTTATTACCAAACAACGAAGGTGATGAAGATATACTAGGAACATCTGGAAAGACAGATGAAATGGCATGTATGGAACATGACAAATTAGAAACTGCATCCCAAGTTCCTATAGTTGGTATGACATTTATTAGTGATGATGCAGCATACAAGTTTTATAATGACTATGCTAGAGTAATGGGGTTCAGTATAAAGAAATCTCTTCTTGAACGTCGAAAGGATGGTAGCGTGAAACAACGCACATATTGTTGTAGCAAATAAGAGATGAGACAAGTTGACCCTAGACATCCCGCTAAGAAACCACATGTAGAGACCCGAACAAATTGTATGGCTCGGTTAGAGTTCAAGATTGACAAGAATGATGTGTGGACGTTGTCCAAAGCTAAATTAGAGCATAATCATCCCATGACAAGTCCAAATAAGGTGCACATGCTTAGATCTCATAGAAAAATATTGTCATTTCAACGTGCACTTATAGACCAGATGACAGAGTCAGGTATGAAGGCCCATCATATATATAATTATTTTGAGTCTGGCGTAAGCAATAATAATGTTGGTTTCATAAGAGAAGATAATAGCAACTATATTCAAAGAAGTAGAAAAAAAGCTTTGGATGGCAAGGAAAGCAAGGGTATTCTTAGGTACCTAAAGGAAAGATTGGCCAAAGATCCTTCATTTTTTTTATGCTATTGAAGCTTGTGAGGAATCTGAGGAGATGAAGAACTTTTTTTTGGGTTGATGGTCAATTTATAATAGATTATGCATACTTTGGAGATGTAGTACATTTTGATACAACCTTTCAAACAAATCAATACAATATGCCCTTTGCACCAATTGTAGGTTTGAATCACCATAAACAAACCATTATATTAGGAGCTGCATTACTTTATGATGAGTCTGCTGAATCATTTATTTGGTTATTTGAGACATTTTTGGAAGTCATGCATGGTAAGCATCCAGTTATGGTTTTCACGGATCAATCAGCTGCGATAGCCCGAGCAATACAAATAGTGCTGCCAAATATAGCACACCGTCTTTGTTTATGGCATATATTTCAAAATGCAGCATTACATCTATCTCACGTGATTCATAATAACAGTACATTTGCTAAAGATTTTAAACATTGCATATACGAGCGATGTACAATTGATACTTTTGAGAAGCTATGACAGGATCTTTTATTGAAGTATAATTTGGTTGAGCATCCATGGATGGTAAATATGTGGAAACTATAGTCAAAGTGGGCTGTATGCTATCGTACAAAGACTTTTTCAGCTGATATGACCACAACCCAACGCAGTGAAAGTATGAACCACCATTTTAAAAGGTTTTTTAGAAAGAAATTGAGTTTATTTGAATTTTTAGAACAGTATGACAAGACACTTAGCTTCTTTCGAGAAAAGAAAATAAAGGCTGATTTCAAGTCTCAAAATAGTACACCAGCCAATGTAGTTGGGAACATGTGTAAACAAGTTGCCTCAATCTACACTAGGGTCATGTATAACGAGTTTGAGGCATGCTATCAAAGTAGTTTAGATTGTCTTATGTTCTTCATTGGGGCCGAACCACAAGGTATTACATATAAGGTAACCAACACAGCTTGTGGTAGAGATGAATTGGTCATTTTCAGCCATTCTCCTATACAAGTTACTTGCTCATGTAAAATGTTTGAGAGCAATGAGATCTTGTGTATGCATGCAATAAAGGTTTTCGCAGCGAACAATGTGATTTCTATACCGAAGCAGTACATAATGAAAAGATAGACAAAGTATACTAGAGAAGGTGATGTATCCATTGTCAGTCCGCACAACTTAGATTCTTCCGAGCAAGAAAGTTTGAGGTCTATTTATAACTGAGTATGTCAAAACCATTACTGTATAGCAACCATGAGTTTGCAGTCTAGGAGAGCACTAGAATACATAGAAAAGACAATGAAGGATTTACGTATAAATGTTAAGGACATCTTGCACACTAACAATAAAAGTATTGATGTTAATGATGCTGATAGTGGATCAGAACCAAATATGCAGGTAAAAGCACCTCCAGTGCAAAAGGGGCGGAAAGAGAAACGTAAGAAAGGAGTGTATTGTGTCCGCAAGTGCACGGATACTCGAAGTAATATAAAAATATCGAACCACAGAGACCTTGTTGCCAAGTACTGAATAATCGATTTCTCGCTAGCTAGGCAATCAGAAAATAGTGAATCAAGCTATCAAAAAGAACACGGAGAGAATATCAGAGAAGAAACTGGGACTAGGGGTTCATCTACTTTAAATTTCTAATGGCTGGATTAAGATAAGTGTTTGTCAATCTAATTCTATCATGATAAAGGTATAATTTACTTCTTAAATAAATTGTCTTGCTCTCGCGCAGACAACCTCACAAAGAACCGATCCCCACTCTCGTGCAAGATCTATTCAATGCTGAGAATAAGTAAACCATCAACCAAGAACTCAAGGATCACTCTCGTGTATCCGAATTCTGGGTTAATCACCTCAAGTGGAAACTCAAAGATCACTCTCGTGCATCTGAGTCTCAACACTAGTTTTACTCAAGGGTTTCCAACAACTCGATACTCAATCTCTTGCAATATCAAATCAAGTCTACACATTAACTCAATCTAAAGAATCATAAAATCAACAAGGCATTACAATTCTCTAAAAATCAGAATTTGAAGAACAACCTAATCTCTTACGGTAGTTCCAAACTCAATAATTCCTAGGGTTCCGAATTTCAAACAATCAACCTCTCGATCTATTTCGCAAAATTCTAAAACATGCTGATATTTAAGACACAAAGGAGAATTAAAGAACAATCAATCACAAGAGTAAAATTATCATAATAAGATCAGTTTGACAAAATTAGGGTTTTCTAGCCATTAAGAAACAAAGAGATTACACCCCCATATCCCATAAAAAGATTAAGCTACCATGATGAAAGGATTACAATAAAACATGTTCTCAGAGTGATAAGGAATAGAAAAGAGGGAAGAAAGATTACAAAACAGGGCTGTAATAAAATTACAGCCCGTAATTTGCCTTGAAAGACGCTGACACCACTGTTGTGTCGATTTCTCCTTCGATTCAACTCCGAATGCTCTAGAACTTGAGGTGCGTTTTCCCCTTCACCAGACGAAGCTCTCTATCAAAAATTGTGGCCGGAGGTGGTTTCTGGGCTAAGAACCGATGAACCCTAGTGATTCAGCCTTTCTCTGAAATTCCCCGTGAATCTGTGATAAAAATTATTACTTCCACTTCGTGTGTCTTCTCCTATTAACGACGGGTTCGCAGCAACTTTCGAATTTCAATTTGGACTTCTGGATCAAAAGTTATGGTCCCCGCAAAATTCGGGCAGAAAAATCAGAATTCTGAGTTCCCAATTACGGCACCGTGACGATTCATACGGCAGTGCCGTATTTCATTCTGTGAGTTCCGAACAAAAATTACGGTGCTGTGAGAGTTTTTCTCCAAAATACGGTAGTGCCATATTTCCGCCAAATCCTTCTGGTCAGAATTGCTAGAAAATACGGCACTATGAAAAACCTCACGGTACTGCCGTAATTCTGTCGAAAGTCTCTGTGTGTAATTGTTGAAAATTACGGTACCGTGAAAACCCTCACGGTACTGCCGTAATTTCGCCAAAACTTCTGGAAAAGATTGCTGGAATTACGATACCGTGGTAGATGGGTCCAGAATTACGGCATTACCGTATTTTTGCTGCAAGGATTATTTTGACTTCAAATTTGATGTGTAAGCTCCCCTTGATGATTAGAACTCGTTCATGCCTTAAAAAAATGCTTGAAAAGTGGTGACAATGATACCTTTTTGCCTGAAAGTGTTCAAAAACAAAGAATGGTGTAGATTCCAAAATATTTGGCAAATAAGGTACAAAAATAAAGCAAAAGAGTAAAATTATAACTCAAAGGACTAGCAATGAGTGTAAAAAATACTCTGAAATTTAGAGTCATCAAACACATAAGGCTCAAACTTTGCTTGTCCTCAAGCAAATAAAGAAATCAATACCGAGTGTTGGAACATAAATTTTCATATGATGAATAAATTTCTAAAATATAATCATCCATATAGAAATTTCATCAATCTCACACAAAATTTCCAAGTAAATACATCATCTTCTGAAATTAATCTCTAAGACTCAAAAACTCAATTAAATAAAATTTTGCAATATGCATTAGCAATAGAATTTTAATCTCATGAATTAATCATGTTTTTAAGATTTTCATCTATTCTGTTTTTGTTTACAGGAATAGGATCTCCAAATCTTTTTTCACTCGACTCTCCTTTTTTTTTTCATTGACATTCTCTAAATCGATTACCACCCTTTTTCCGGTGACGAATTTAGAGTATGTTGGTCACATAACCACACATAACGGAACTCATATCTCATAAGTAGAAAGAATTTTCTTGAGACAGAGGAGTCAATGTCAAAGGACCTCTCTCTTGGCCTGTATCCACATAGATACATACTTTTACATTGAAACTTCAACTCTTGTCATAGGTACCATTGTAAACACAATGCTAAGAAAAGGAGTTATTCTTTTTCTTTGGATTTGGATCTCTTTTTTCCCAACAAATAACACAAAAGATTATACAGGTCAACTAGATTAATCATTTGACATCAACTCAATAACATGTGCAATGTGCTTATTTTATTCAAAAGAATTATTTCACTTCAAGATTGCATTCACTAAACAATGCATTTACTTAGAATTTCATGCATCAATTAATGAAAAATTTCCAACAAATAGATTATATCAGAGAAATAAATTCAACATATTAAATCTATTTCCAATTTCCAGAAATTGATATGCATGATAATTTATTAAAAATTTTGGCATGGTGTTTGTTGTATTTTCAGAAAAATCCTACTACACATCATCATCATATTATGTCAACACAACCAAATCGAAATATCTATCAATAAAATCAAAAGGCGAGGATCCGTGGCATGTGAGCACAAGAAGTTTGTGATATTCATCTTCCATTTGAACACATGGATTATCAGAAAAATATAAAGGATGGGATGCAAATGAGTAGGAAGAAAATACTCACAAAGGTCTATTAGTTTGTGTCAGACCCAATCATCCTCTATGTCTTCGGGTTCGAACCACTAAAGTTTTTTTTTTTTTGACAAAGTTAATTTTCACCTATAGGAAGAAAAGAAAAATTAGTACTAGGTAAAAAAATAAAGACAAAAATAAAGTAAAAGAATAAGCTAGAATAAAAGTGCTTGGGTTGCCTCCCAAGAAGCGCTAATTTTCGGTCATTAGCTTGACCGTTCAACACTCAGATTGGATCGTGCTTGTGTGTTTGGTCTCCATCCGGATTTCTCTATGTCTCGTTTAGGGTTCTCAAGAACATAAGGCTCAGACTTAAAATAATGTCTAAATTTACTCATGAGCCTTTTTCCTTTCTCAAGCAACTTTGATTTTCCTCTCCTCCTTCGTCTCTTCCTCTTCTTCTTTGCTGCTCCTTCCGGAAATTCTTTATTAGCACACTCAGAAAATGTATCAGTTTCAAATTCAGAAGGTTTATCAAATAAACCATGCATGTCACAAACAACCTCATCATCAATTATTTCTATGCTATAGCATGTCCCTGAGTGTGATGCCCTTTTTAAAGAATCAATTAAATCAAATTCAATTTTATCTCCACAAATATCAAAAGTCAATTTTCCCTTTCTTACATCAATTAATGCACCAGATGTAGCCAAGAAGGGTCTACCAAGTATAATAGGGTTTTTCAAATTTTCTTCCATCTCTAAAACTATAAAATCAGCAGGTATGAAAAACTTACCAATTTGTACAAGAATATTTTCTAATATACCAACCAGATGCTTTATTGATGAGTCGGCGAGTTGCAAAGTCATTGAGGTTGGTTTGAGCTCTCCAACATCCAGTTTCCTATAAAGGGAATAAGGTATTAGACTATCACTTGCACCGAGGTCACATAAGGCTCGGTCAAAAGCCATATCTCCAATAGAAACAGGGATAGAGAAACTACCTGGATCTTTTAGCTTAGGTGGCAATTTATTCTGTATGATAGCACTACATTCCTCAATGAGTGCTACAGTACCATGATCCTCAATCTTTCTCTTCTTAGATAAAATCTCTTTCAAAAATTTTGCATAGGATGGCATTTGAGTCAAACCTTCAGTAAATGGAACATTAATATAAAGTTTTTTAAGAACATCTAAAAATTTGCCAAACTGTTTATCTAACTTTGTTTGAACAATCTTTTGGGGAAAAGGAATAGGTGGCTTATAGGGTGGTGGTGAACTAGTTTTAGAATCATCAACCTTACATGGCAAATCACCTCCAGGTTCATCACCCTTGTGAGGTGACAAACTAGTTTCGGACTGCTTATGTGCAGGTTGTGATTCCAAAACTGTTTCACTCCTAAGTTCAAGTCTGGGCTCTACCTCATCATTATCAAGAGACTCCCTAGAATCATCCAATTGTTTTCCACTTCTAGTTATGACAGCATTGCAATATTCCCTAGGGTTGGGTTCAGGTTTGGCAGGAAATTTTCCTAGGGGTCTAGATGAAGTGCTAGCTTGCTGGGCAATTTGTGTCTTTAACATTTTACTGTGGGCAACAATACCATCTAGTCTAGCATTAATCTGTCTAAAATTTTCGTTGGCATCATCATTCTGTTTTTTCTGAAAATCCATAAATTGTGTAAACATCTCTTCTAGAGTGGGTTTCTGGGGTTGGTCCTGGGTTTGAGATCTTTGTTGGAATCCCTTATTTTCATTCTGCCTATCATCATGATTATTGCTCCTCCACGAAAGGTTAGGGTGATTCCTCCATCCAGGATTATAGGTATTAGAGTAGGGTGAAAGTGGGGCGAAACCCTAATATGCGCAGATTAAAATTTTGCATAGCGGAAGCTAGGGTTTCTAAGGATCGATTAGCATGAATATATGATCAACTTGTAAAACTTGTATAGATCAAAAGAGAGATCATACCAATGCCATTTCTTGGATGGCGACTTGGAAGCAAAGAAGCGTGTGCTTCTTCTCCAAAGGAACCGCACACAAGGTGATTGATGGCTTCTCCTTGGCGTTCCTTGTGCTAGCAAAGATCCAAGGTCTCCTGATCGCGTCAAGGAGATTGAGAGATGATCTCTTCTTCTTGTCCAAACTCTCCTTGGCGTGAAAACTCACCACACGAGAGAAGAGGCGTCGAGAGGAAGAGGCCAGAGACGAGAATAGCGCCAACACCACGAACGTAGAGGCGTGAACTATTTTGGAAAGCATGACTTCCAAAAATAGTAAGCCCTCAACGTGTGATGCGTTCACTCCAAGTGAACCATCGCATTTTCCTCTCCCATTGAACCATGCGCTCACTATGATGAGCCGGTTCAATTACATTTGGTTCAAAGACCAAATTAAGCCAAGCCTTGGTCTAGATCATATAAAACCAAAAGGTTCAAGATCTAACCATTCATCTCTTGATGCTCTTGATCTCATCGATCAAGCATCAGTTCTCTCGATCGAAGCTTACTGATCTCAAGCCCTAATCAATCAAACATGATCAGACCAGATCTCACTTACAATCAGAGTTTAAATCCCTTTAAACTGAACCAAAACAATTCAGTCCACACGATCTGACATAAGTAAGCCATATCATCAAATTGTGCGACCCTAAGGGTTTCCTTTAAATGTCGGTAACGATAACTTACGTTATCACGAACAGAGAGGGGTATCTAGCAACACATCACTGTCTCCCGATATAAAGGAAAGAGTCTTCCAAGACTACACCCAAACCATAGCACAAGTGTGAATTCAATTCACTCGGCGTACATGTTTCCTTTGCCACTGGATGTTCTTATTGGACAAGCGTGTCAAGCCTGTAACTCCAATATGATGAGAATGATTAGATCAGATGAACATAGTCATCTGGGTATGGCCATACACTTTCTCAATCATCTCACCCAGGGGGCCCCTTTAGAACATCACACTCCAAACAAGGAGAAGGCAATCCTATATCTATCACTAGCGCCCTAACATGACTCATGTTCATTATCCAAGATAGTCTATAACCATTATGTTTCAAATGATATTGAACTACCTCAAGACAATGCCAATCATCATTTAGAAACACAAGTGATCTCAAGTCAGAGGAAATATGCCACTTGTTTGCATATAAGGATTATTCACATTGTGACAAGCAATTGAACATCCTAAGTAGGGTCTGTCCAGTACATCCAATGTACCCATGAGTCTACATCTTATTCCATGCTCGAAACATCCTATAAGATTAGAACACATATTAGTCTCAATCATATCAAGGCTGTCTCATGTTCACCAAGATATCTCGACTAAGGACAATACTGCATGTCAGCCAAGCTGAACAGCATTGAGACATTATTCAGAAGTATACATATGGCAGCAGATAATGCAACAACCTGAATAACAACCATTGCCTTTATAAACATTGAGTTTATACATGATACTGATATAATCCCAAGGCCTCAAACATTAGCCTTAAGGGCATACCCCAACAATCTCCCACTTGCACTTAATCTAATGGTTGAGAAATCTCAAACCCATATTATTACAGTGCTTCTCATGCTTCTGCTGCGCCAGAGGCTTAGTAAGCGGGTCAGCTAGATTGTCATCCGTATGAACCTTGCAGATCTTGATCTCTCCTCGATCAATGATCTCCCGGATCAAGTGAAACCTTCTCTGTATGTGCTTGGACTTCTGGTGCGACCGTGGTTCCTTTGCTTGTGCTATTGCTCCAGTGTTATCACAGAAGATAACCAAAGGATCTGCACTCGAAGGAATAACACCAAGTTCCTGAACGAACTTACGAATCCACACTGCCTCCTTGGATGCTTCCGAGGCTGTAACATACTCGGCTTCTGTTGTGGAATCAGCAATAATTGATTGTTTGAAACTTTTCCACACCACTGCTCCTCCATTCAAGCTAAAAACATAGCCTGATTGCGATCGGAAATCATCCTGGTCAGATTGGAACGAAGCGTCAGTATATCCTTCAATACTGAGTTCTTCCTGACCTCCATATATCAAGAACATATCTTTGGTCCTCCGAAGATATTTAAAATGTTCTTGACCGCAATCCAGTGTGCCTTACCTGGATTACTTTGGAATCGACTGGTCACGCTTAACCCGTAAGCGACGTCTGGGCGAGTACACAACATCGCATACATAATGGACTCAATAGCCGAAGCATAAGGCGTATTGTCCATTTCATCTTTCTCAGTCTGTGTTTGTAGACACTGACTCTTTGAAAGATTCAGACCATGTCTGACTGGAAGATATCCTCTTTTAAAATTTTCTAAATGGAATCTCTCCAGGACTTTATCGATGTAAGTACTCTGGCACAACCCGAGAAGCCTCTTAGATCTATCTCTGTAGATCTTCACACCTAATACATAGGCTGCTTTTCCTAAATCTTTCATCTGGAAACATTTTCTTAACCATGCCTTGACGGCATGCAGTTCAGGAATATCGTTTCCAATGATCAAGATATCATCGACGTAGAGGACTAGGAAAGTAATCACGCTCCCACTAAACCTCTTATATACACATGGGTCATCTTCATTCTTGATGAAACCAAATTCACAGATTGATTCATCAAAACGAATATTCCAGCTTCTCGATGCTTGTTTAAGTCCATAAATGGACTTCTTTAATTTGCATATTTTATGACGATCTAATGGATTGATGAAACCTTCAGGTTGTGTCATATACACATCCTCTTCTAATTTTCCATTAAGGAAAGCGGTTTTCACATCCATTTGCCAGATCTCATAATCATAATATGCCGCTATCGCGAGAATAATCCGAATAGACTTGAACATGGCTACAGGAGAGAAAGTTTCATCATAATCTATCCCGTAGATTTGTTTGAAACCTTTCGCAACTAGCCTACCTTTATAGGTAACCACGTTACCATCCATGTCAATCTTCTTCTTGAAGATCCATTTACATCCTATAGGGATTACTCCCGAAGGCGGATCAACCAAATCCCAGACTTGGTTATCTGATATGGAGTCCATCTCGGCTCGCATAGCTTCAAGCCATCTCGCTGATTCCGGTCCACTGACCGCATCCGCATAAGTGAGGGGTTCATCATCAATGATGTAGACTCCGTCATAGCGCTCAGGCTGTCGACGGATCCTTCCCGATCTTCGCGGTTCCCGTGATATCTGAGCCTCAGGTTGTTCAGTAACCTGTTCTATTGGCTCAGGCTCATCCAACTGTGCTTGACTACTTTGTCCTTCTTCTGGATTCTCATCCAGCCTTATTTCTCTCCCACTGGCCTCTTGCAGAAGAAATTCCTTCTCAAGAAAAATAGCCGTACGAGCAACAAATACTTTGTTCTCCTTGGGATCGTAGAAATAATAACCCTTAGTTTCTTTAGGGTAACCGACAAAGATACATTTATTAGATCTGCTCTCCAGTTTCCCAGAGGTGAGCTTTTTGACATAAGCCTCGCAACCCCAGATTTTAATAAATGTCAAGCTCGGCTGTTTCCCATACCATAACTCATATGGAGTCTTTGAAACAGCCTTGGATGGCACTCGGTTTAGTACCTTTGCAGCTGTTTCCAGTGCAAATCCCCAAAAGGAGTAAGGTAGAGTAGCCTGACTCATCATTAAACGAACCATATCCAGTAAGGTTCTATTTCTCCTCTCGGACACACCATTCCATTGCGGTGTTCCTGGCGGAGTGAGCTGTGAGATAATCCCACACTCCTTCAGATAGTCAGTAAACTCTCGACTCAAGTATTCTCCACCTCGATCTGAACGAAGTGCCTTGATATTTCGGCCTAGCTGATTTTGTACTTCATTTTTGAACTCTTTGAACTTGTCAAAAGATTCACTTTTATGTCTCATTAGATAGACATAACCATACCTACTGAAATCATCAGTAAAGGTAATGAAGTATGAATAGCCACCTCTGGCATGTTTACTAAATGGCCCACACACATCACTGTGAATGAGGTCAAGTAAACCTGAAGCCCTTTGACCTTTATTAGAAAAAGGAGACTTCGTCATTTTACCCATTAAACAAGCTTTGCATGTATCAAGTTCCTCATAGGAGAATGATCCCAGCAGTCCATGGTCATGCAACCGCTTAATGCGCTTCTTGTTAATATGACCTAAACGACTATGCCATAGCAAGGTGCTGTCATCAGCATACTTGGCTTTCTTATTATCAATCTGTTGTACAGAACATTCCATGTCCAACATGAATAACCCATTGTTAATTGACCCAGTAGCATAAACAATATTATCAAAAGAAATACAACACTTTAAAGTTTTGCATTCAAAGGAAAACCCTTTCCTGACAAGAGCAGGAATAGAGATAATATTCTTAGTTATGCTCGGTACAAAATAACAATTGTCCAGTTCTAATACATAACCAGATGGTAAAGAGATGTAATATTGTCCTACAGCAACAGCAGCAACCCGTGCCCCGTTTCCAACTCGTAGGTCCACCTCATGCTGTCCCACCTGTCTTCTTCTCTTGAGTTCCTGTACATTTGAACAAATGTGAACTCCACATGCAGTGTCCAACACCCATGAAATAGAAAAAGAAGATACCATGACTTCAGTCACGAAAATACCTGAGCCAGAAGCGAAAGGCTTGCTTCCCTTCTTATCTCCTTGGAGCGCTTTACAGTCCTTCTTCCAGTGACCCAGCTGGCCACAATGGAAACATCTGTATTCCTTCGACCGCTTGATCTTTTGTTTCAGAGCCTTGTTGTAGCTCTTGACAGGAGCTTTGCCCTTCTTCCCCTTCTTCTTGTTCCTTGAAGGAATCATCAAGACAGAGGATGAAGGCTTTCCCTTTTCAAGAGTCTGCTCTGTAGTATAGAGCATGTTCAGTAACTCTGCCGGGGTACAGTCGATCTTGTTCATATTAAAATTAATGATGAACGGATCGAAAGAGGCCGGGAGAGACTGCAGGATAATGTCTACAACAAGCTCTTGATTGATGGTGTGTCCCAGTTTCTCTAGAGCCTCCTTGTACCCAATCATCTTGAGTACGTGAGCTCCCACTGGACTCCCTTCAGTCAGTTTGCTCTGAAAGAAAAGTTTTGTCAAGTTATAGCGTTCAGTCCTTGCCTGTGCAGCATACAACATCTTGAGATTTGCTATAATTTTAATAGCAGATAAATCCTCATGCTGACGCTGAAGCTCTGGCGTCATAGACGCAAGCATAAGGCAAGCGACATCAATGCTATCATTGACATGCTTCTCATAAGCATCCCGAACCGCCCTTGCGGCGTTCGCAGCGGGTTGAGGCGGTATTGCCGTCTCAAGGACATACAGTTTCCTCTCAGCCTTAAGAATAATCTTAAGGTGTCCGTACCAGTCTGAGAAGTTTGGCCCAGCAATCATAAGGCAATCATGTTATACAAACATCATGTGATCCAATCAAGAAAATAAAATTTTCGAAAATCCCATTGGCAACAATTTTATTTCCTTATGTGCCCTACTTCCTTACAACGGTCCATTAATAGGGATCCACTCATCAGACCTAGTCAGACCCACTGCCCTTGCTTGCACCAAGTCATAACCGACTTGAGTCGACCTAGTGGTCAACTATGCATGCCTTAAGGGCTAAACGTCCCTCATGATTTCTGGCAAGCGGGTGTGACCCCAGGCCTTGATCATGAGCGTTCATTGGTTGTCTCAATCAGACATCGCTACACGCCTTTCTGCGGTCGACCTATAGCCACCTCATGCTTGCGCATAGGTGCCATCTGGTCGACCCGTCTAGGCTGTCAGATGGTCTGATTAGACTGTAGGGTCTAGACTAGACGACGACTTCAACCCTAATAACCCGTCTAAGTTTTTAAAGTAGGCGCTTATAGATCTAAGTGGATGCGCGCAAGTTGTTATAAGTTTTGATAAAATAACATTTAACATGCGCCAACAATAAACATCATACATGCGCCAACATCAGAAAACAAACATCTAATGTTTAACATGTAGTTTTCGGCATGATCATTATTTTAGATCTACTTATCGCAAACATGGATCACACAAAGCAATCATATGATTCATACAGAAACCACCCTCTGATACCAATTGAAAGTGGGGCGAAACCCTAATATGCGCAGATTAAAATTTTGCATAGCGGAAGCTAGGGTTTCTAAGGATCGATTAGCATGAATATATGATCAACTTGTAAAACTTGTATAGATCAAAAGAGAGATCATACCAATGCCATTTCTTGGATGGCGACTTGGAAGCAAAGAAGCGTGTGCTTCTTCTCCAAAGGAACCGCACACAAGGTGATTGATGGCTTCTCCTTGGCGTTCCTTGTGCTAGTAAAGATCCAAGGTCTCCTGATCGCGTCAAGGAGATTGAGAGATGATCTCTTCTTCTTGTCCAAACTCTCCTTGGCGTGAAAACTCACCACACGAGAGAAGAGGCGTCGAGAGGAAGAGGCCAGAGACGAGAATAGCGCCAACACCACGAACGTAGAGCGTGAACTATTTTGGAAAGCATGACTTCCAAAAATAGTAAGCCCTCAACGTGTGATGCGTTCACTCCAAGTGAACCATCTCATTTTCCTCTCCCATTGAACCATGCGCTCACTATGATGAGCCGGTTCAATTACATTTGGTTCAAAGACCAAATTAAGCCAAGCCTTGGTCTAGATCATATAAAACCAAAAGGTTCAAGATCTAACCATTCATCTCTTGATGCTCTTGATCTCATCGATCAAGCATCAGTTCTCTCGATCGAAGCTTACTGATCTCAAGCCCTAATCAATCAAACATGATCAGACCAGATCTCACTTACAATCAGAGTTTAAATCCCTTTAAACTGAACCAAAACAATTCAGTCCACACGATCTGACATAAGTAAGCCATATCATCAAATTGTGCGACCCTAAGGGTTTCCTTTAAATGTCGGTAACGATAACTTACGTTATCACGAACAGAGAGGGGTATCTAGCAACACATCACTGTCTCCCGATATAAAGGAAAGAGTCTTCCAAGACTACACCCAAACCATAGCACAAGTGTGAATTCAATTCACTAGGCGTACATGTTTCCTTTGCCACTGGATGTTCTTATTGGACAACCGTGTCAAGCCTGTAACTCCAATATGATGAGAATGATTAGATCAGATGAACATAGTCATCTGGGTATGGCCATACACTTTCTCAATCATCTCACCCAGGGGGCCCCTTTAGAACATCACACTCCAAACAAGGAGAAGGCAATCCTATATCTATCACTAGCGCCCTAACATGACTCATGTTCATTATCCAAGATAGTCTATAACCATTATGTTTCAAATGATATTGAACTACCTCAAGACAATGCCAATCATCATTTAGAAACACAAGTGATCTCAAGTCAGAGGAAATATGCCACTTGTTTGCATATAAGGATTATTCACATTGTGACAAGCAATTGAACATCCTAAGTAGGGTCTGTCCAGTACATCCAATGTACCCATGAGTCTACATCTTATTCCATGCTCGAAACATCCTATAAGATTAGAACACATATTAGTCTCAATCATATCAAGGCTGTCTCATGTTCACCAAGATATCTCGACTAAGGACAATACTGCATGTCAGCCAAGCTGAACAGCATTGAGACATTATTCAGAAGTATACATATGGCAGCAGATAATGCAACAACCTGAATAACAACCATTGCCTTTATAAACATTGAGTTTATACATGATACTGATATAATCCCAAGGCCTCAAACATTAGCCTTAAGGGCATACCCCAACATAGGGGTCATTAGATCTACTCTGATTGTAATCCCCTACTGCATTCACTTGTTCTTCACCTTTATCAATAATGATTTTACACTCTCTAGCATGGTGACCATTGTTTCCACAAACCTCACAAATAACAGAAGATACAGCAGCAGTTTGCTTTTGGAAAGAATCAAAACGGTTCCATGCTTTAAAGCGCTCCCATGCTTCACTCATCGATTCACCATCTCTCTGAACAAAGCCTGTGATTTGGTTCCTTAACTGGATCATTTTACTGGGAGGAAAATACTTCTGCAAGAAGGCATTTGACAAGCGCTCCCAAGTAGTAAAACGTCCTAGTTGGATGTGCATGAAGCCAGGCTTTTGCTCTGTCCCTGAGAGAAAAAGCAAACAGTCTTAGTTTGAGGGCATCGTCAGATACACCATTAATCTTTATGGTGTCACAGAATTCAAGGAAAAGGGATACGTGTTGGTTTGGATCTTCCAAAGGAGATCCTCCAAACTGATTCGGTTGAATCATCGATAAGAACGCTGGATTGATCTCAAAGTTATTCGCATCTATACCAGGCCTAGTGATGCTGGAATGAATTCCCTGTGTATTTGGGGCTACATAGTCACGCAATGTCCTTCTTTCAGCCATGATGGGTTCTTCTTCTCTTTCTTCTACAACTTGTGTCTCCTCAAATCTCAATCTCTTTTGCAGTCTCAGAGTCTTGTTTATCTCAGGATCAAAAGGTACAAGTGGTCCTGACCTAAGATTCCTGCGCATGCAAAGTAGATAGATCAAGTGATTTCAAGAAAATAGAAAATAAATAGAAAAAAAACAAAACTGTAAATAAAACCTAGTCTAGTAATAATCTCGATATCTTCAATATCGACAAAACCAAGGTCTCCGGCAACGACGCCAAAAACTTGTTGTGTCCGCAAGTGCACGGATACTCGAAGTAATATAAAAATATTGAACCACAGAGACCTTGTTGCCAAGTACTGAATAATCAATTTCTCGCTAGCTAGGCAATCGGAAAATAGTGAATCAAGCTATCAAAAAGAACACGGAGAGAATATCAGAGAAGAAACTAGGACTAGGGGTTCATCTACTTTAAATTTCTAATGACTGGATTAAGATAAGTGTTTGTCAATCTAATTCTATCATGATAAAGGTATAATTTACTTCTTAAATAAATTGTCTCGCTCTCGTGCAGACAACCTTACAAAGAATCGATCCCCACTCTCGTGCAAGATCTATTCAGTGCTGAGAATAAGTAAACCATCAACCAAGAACTCAAGGATCACTCTCGTGCATCCGAATTCTGGGTTGATCACCTCAAAGTGGAAACCCAAAGATCACTCTCGTGCATCTGAGTCTCAACACTAGTTTTACTCAAGGGTTTCCAACAACTCGATACTCAATCTCTTGCAATATCAAATCAAGTCTACACATTAACTCAATCTAAAGAATCATAAAATCAACAAGGCATTACAGTTCTCTAAAAATCAGAATTCGAAAAACAACCTAATCTCTTACGGTAGTTCCAAACTCAATAATTCCTAGGGTTCCAAATTTCAAACAATCAACCTTCGATCTATTTCACAAAATTCTAAAACATGCTGATATTTAAGACACAAAGGGGAATTAAAGAACAATCAATCACAAGAGTAAAATTATCATAATAAGATCAGTTTGACAAAATTAGGGTTTTCTAGCCATTAAGAAACAAAGAGATTACACCCCCATGTCCCATAAAAAGATTAAGCTACCATGATGAAAGGATTACAATAAAACATGTTCTCAGAGTGATAAGGAATAGAAAAGAGGGAAGAAAGATTACAAAACAGGGCTGTAATAAAATTACAGCCCGTAATTTGCCTTGAAAGACGCTGACACCACTGTTGTGTCGATTTCTCCTTCGATTCAACTCTGAATGCTCTAGAACTTGAGATGCGTTTTCCCCTTCACCAGACGAAGCTCTCTATCAAAAATTGTGGCCGGAGGTGGTTTCTGGGCTGAGAACCGATGAGCCCTAGTGATTCTTCCTTTCTCTAAAATTCCCCGTGAATCTATGATAAAAATTATTACTTCCACTTCGTGTGTCTTCTCCTCTTAACGAAGAGTTCACAGCAACTTTCAGATTTCAATTTGGACTTCTGGATCAAAAGTTATGGTCCCCGTAAGATTCGGGCGAAAAAATCAGAATTCTGAGTTCCCAATTACGACACCGTGACGATTCATACAGCAGTGCCGTATTTCATTCTGTGAGTTCCGGACAAAAATTACGGTGCCATGAGAGTTTTTCTCCAAAGTATGGTAGTGTCGTATTTCCGCCCGTGAAAATTGCTAGAAAATACGGCACCGTGAAAAACCTCACGGTACTGCCGTTATTCTGTCGAAAGTCTCTGTGTGTAATTGTCCGAAATTACGGTATCGTGAAAACGCTCACGGTACTGCCGTAATTTTGCCAAAACTTCTGGAAAAGATCGCTGGAATTTCGGTACCATGGTAGATGGGTTTTTGCTGGAAGGATTGTTTTGACTTCAAATTTGATGTGTAAGCTCCCCTTGATGATTAGAACTCGTTCATGCCTTAAAAAAATGCTTGAAAAGTGGTGATAATGATACCTTTTTGCCTGAAAGTGATCAAAAACAAATAATGGTGTAGATTCCAAAATATTTGGCAAATAAGGTACAAAAATAAAGCAAAAGAGTAAAGTTATAACTCAAAGGACTAGCAATGAGTGTAAAAAATACTATGAAATTTAGAGTCATCAGAGTGCTGGAGCGAAGACATAAAAAGAGCACTACTACTTTGATGTTACTCTGCTATTGTGTAATTATTCTTCATGGCATAGAGGACTATGCTACATTTTTGTCTGGGAGATATGCAGGGTATTCTGACGTAGTGATGATGTTGACACTATGCTATGATCTTCTACTTTGATGTTACTCTGATGATGTTATGAGGTTTTTGATGCTATTTCGTTGTCTCTGATGATGGAATGTTCTTGAAGTTTTTTTTTTTTTTTTTTTTTTTTTGCAATTTCACATGATGAATATTCAGGATGTCATGGTATGAATGAAATTGTTCTATGTTTAACCTTGTCTTCTTGGATGCCAATTGTGTTTAAGATAGATAGGTTCTTGTAATAAGTTTATTCGATGGATGACAATTGATGGGGAACATGTTCAATTTTATTAAGGTTTTCAAAACTTATGTGATGTTTTTGTTCTTCTGGTTAAGTGGATTGCTTTATTTATCTATGCGTTTTACCTGGTTGCTTGTTGGTATGGAAACTCAATGCATAACCCTCGCCACTTCACTATACAATTATCCTATCATATTCAAATCATTTGCCCTCCACACTACAATTTAGGGCAATCATTTCGAAAAAGAAAAAAAATTATTGGAAAAGATTCTCTAACAAAAGTTTAGAGACACAAAAAAAAATTACCCGAAAAAAAAATAAAAATAAAAATAAATAAATAAATCGTCAACATTGTAGTGTGGATTGTGGGACCAGAAAACGAAAGTTTATTTCATCCTGTTTTCTATTACAACCAGCTTTCTACGCCAGTATTGAGTTTTTCATCTCAATTAGTAATCTTGGTAGGCTTAAATAGGTGGATGAAGTTTATTTATATGCTCGGAGTTCATTGCCTTGCATAGGTTGCGAGTCCTTTTTGATCTTGGATTGTGGGACCTTCTCGATTTGACTTTTGACAATTTGCTAATTACTTTGAATTTTGAAGCTTAGCATGATTTATTCTTGGTGAATATTTCCTTGGAGACAAGTTATAAGACAAGATCATTTTCTATCATATCTGGTTTTTCTGTTTTCTGATTTTCATTGCTTGAGGGCAAGCAAGGATTTTAGTCTAGGGGAATTTGATGCCTTGTCATATGTTGTATTTCCTGATATATTTATTTCACGAATCAAGGCCTATTTTGTTACTTTTATATCTCTTTCAGCACTCATTTCCTTGTTATTTTCGGAATCTACACATTTCTTTGTCTTTCATTTGTTTCAGGTTAAATCACTTATCTATGGAGCTTAAAACTGGAAATTAAAGTTATAAAGTGGTTAAGGATGGAAAGACGAAGCTTCCCAGCAATTTTCAGCTCAAACGGAAATTGTAACAGAACATACGGCCTGCCCGTGAAAGTGTTCACGGTTGTATTTCTGAGGACGAATATTTCATATCATTTTCGAGCCGTGATCGAACACACGATCGTGAAACGTCGGAATGAAATTTTAGAATTATGTTCGCCGAGAAGAATATGGTTAGCCTGTGAAACAGAATATACCCGTGAAGTCAACTGCCGGCACTACACAGAATTTGGCCGAGAGCTTCATGGGTAGCCCAAGAAACACTTCACGTCCGTATTTTTATACGTAGAGCGCGACTCTTAGCATTTCTCCCTCGTTTCAAGTCAGATTTGGGCGATCTTGGTGTAAAAACGACAGGAATTAGAAGGGCTACACGTCAGAAACAAGAGGAAGTTGATCAGACATATAAAAGGAATCATTTTGGGGGAAAATGCATCAGCTCCTAGAGGACAGCAAGGAAAGGGAAGAACAAGGAAGAAGACAACGATTGAGACCGGATCTAGAAGGGAAAGTTTGCATTTTCTCTTCTATTTCATCTTGTATCTTCTTTGCCTTGTGTATTCCTTCATTTGAAAGAGATTTTAACTGAAACTATGCATATTGTAGCGTAAACACTTAATCGGGTTTTTGGGCGTAGCCCACTTTTCAATCTATGAACTGATTTGTGTTGCCTTTATTGGATTTTCTTGACTCTACTCAATCTTTACTGTGTTTATTCCGTAATCTTCGACTTGATCAATCAAATTTTACTCTAGCCGTCACGAGAAGTACTAAAAGGGAAAATTAAAATGACTGATCAGTTTTGATTGGGTCGGTAGGTTTTGCCATGAAAGTAGGTAAGACGTGCCTGCGGAATTTATATTCTCCTGCACTCATTGGATCAACTCGGTTCATTCTATCACGAAAGTAGAAGGAGGGTCGGGTTTGATACTAAGTTACACCGCCGAAAGGGGGTAATTTGTAAATTCGAGAATTTCCGTGGTTTTAGATTATCTCTTGCAACGCTTTTCATCTAGTTCTTGATTGTTGGTGTGGTGAACCCTTTAAATCCGATTTTTCTCATAACAATTGTCTTTCTTATAATTTCGCTGTCAATTGGAGTTGTTTTAGTTGTTTACTTGATTTTGAACATTAAACCGATAACACTCTCAGTTACGATTTCGTTTAGCTATTGAAATTAAGAATTATTGGTACTTGACTCAACCGTCCTCGTGGGAACGATACTTGATAGGCTTCCGCAAATGCACAGAATTATCGAAGTAATAAAATAGATATCGAACCACAGAGACCTTGTTGTCAAGTACTGAATAATCGATTTCTCGCTAGCTAGGCAATCGGAAAATAGTGAATCAAACTATTGAAAAGAACACGGAGAAAATATCAGAGAGGAAATCGGGACTAGGGGTTCATCTACTTTAATTTCTAATGACTAGATTAAGATAAGTATTTGTCAATCTAATTCTATTATGGTAAAGGTAAAATTTACTTTTTAAATAAATTGTCTCGCTCTCGCGCAGACAATCATACCAAGAACCGATCCCCACCCTCGCGCAAGATCTATTCAATGCTGAAAATAAGTAAACCATCAGCTAAGAATTCAAGGATCACTCTCGTGCATCCGAATTCTAGGTTGATCACCTCAAGTGGAAACTCAAAGATCACTCTCGTGCATCGGAGTCTCAGTACTCGTTTTACTCAAGGGTTTCCAACGACTCGATACTCAATCTCTTGCAATATCAAATCAAGTCTGCACATTAACTCAATCCAAAGTATCAGAAATTCAACATGGCTATAAAATCACTAAAAATCAGAATTCGAAGAACTACCTAATCTCTTACGATAGTTCCAAACTCAATAATTCCTAGGGTTCCGAATTTCAAACAATCAACCTCTCGGTCTATTTCACAAAATTCTAAAACATGCTGATATTTAAGACACGAGGGAGAATTAAAGAACAATCAATCACAAGAGTAAAATTATCATAATAAAATCAGTTTGACAAAGTTAGGGTTTTCTAACCATTAAGAAACAAAGAGATTACACCCCCATGTCCCATAAAAAGATTAAGCTACCATGATAAAATGATTACAATAAAACATATTCTTAGAGTGATAAGGAATCGAAAAGAGGGAAGAAAGATTACAAAACAGGGCTGTAATGAAATTACAACCCGTAATATGCTTTGAACCACTGTCACCACTGTTGTGTCGATTTCTCTTTCGATTCAACTCCGAACGCTCTAGAACTTGAGATGCGTGTTCTCCTTCACCAGACGAAGCTCTCTATCAAAAATCATGGCCGGAGATGGTTTCTGGGCTGAGAACCGACGAGCCCTAGCGAATCCGCCCTTCTCTGAAATTCGCCATGAATCCGTAATAAAAATTGTTCCTTTTGCTCTGCAACTCTTCGCCTTCTTATTCTGAAACTTCCCCTTTTTACGGATCTTCAATTGGTGCCCTAAGTTCTGAGAAATCACGTTTTTAAATTTGCGGTGGAAAACTCAGAATTCTGGATTTTGTAATACGGTACTGTAATCGGAATACGGCAGTGCCGTATTTTCCTTCTATGAGATCTGGGCAGCGAATATGGTACCGTGACATTGTTGCATGAATATACGGCACTGCCGTATTCCTGCCGAAACCTTCTGGTTAAATTTGTCCAAATATACGGCACCGTGTAAACGCCCACGGCAGTGCCGTATTTCCGCTGAAATTCTTTGGTTAAAATCGTCCAAATATACGGCACCGTGTAAACGACCACGGTGGTGCCGTAATTCTGTTGAAACTCTCTGGTCAAAAACCTCAGAAAATACGGTAACGTGGAAGTGCGTCTGCAAAATATGGTACTGCCATATTTTAGCTAGAAGGTGTATTTTGGCTTGAAATTTGTTGTGTAGACTCCTCTTGATGATTAGAACTCATTCATGCATTGATATTGCTCGAAAACCAGTGATAATAATGCCTTTTTACCTGAAATTGATTAAAAACCAAAGATTGTGTAGATTCTGAAGGATTTGGTAAAAAGGGTATAAAAGCAAAGTAAAAGAGTAAGACTATGGCTCAAAAGACTACCAAATAAGTATGCAAAACACTATGAAATTTGGAGTCATCAAAACACATAAGACTCAAACTTTGCTTGTCCTCAAGCAAATAAAGAAATCAATACTGAGTATTGGAACATAAATTTCGATATGACGAATAAATTTCTAGAATATAATCATCCATAGAGAATTTTATCAATTTCACACAAAATTTTCAAGTAAATACATCGTCTTCTGAAATTAATCTTTAAGCCTCAATAATTCAATTAAATAAAAGTTCGCAACATGCATGGTAATAGAATTTCAACTTCATGAATTAATCTTGTTTTTGAGATTTTCATCCAATATGTTTTTGTTTACAGGAATAAGATCTCCAAATCTTTTTCCACTCTTTTTTTTTTGTCCTTGACATTCTCTAAATCGATTACCACCCTTTTTCCAATGACGAATTTAGAGTATGTTGGTCACATAACCACACATAATAGAACTCATATCTCATAGGTAGAAAGAATTTTCTTGAGACAGAGGAGTCAATGTCAAAGGAGCTCTCTCTTGGCATGCATCTACATAGATACACACTTTTGTAATGAACTTCAACTCTTGTCTTAGGTACCATTGTGAACACAATGCCAAGAAGACGAGTTATTCTTTTTCTTTTTGTGGACTTCAACCCATGTCTTTAGGTCCCACTGTTAATTTTATACAGTGCCAAGTAGGGGAGTCATCCTTTCTCATGGATTTGGATCTCCTTTTCCCAACAAATAACATAAAAGATTATAAAGATTAACTAGATTAATCACTTGATATCAACTCAATAACATGTGCAAATATGCTCATTTTATTCAAAAGAATTATTTCACTTCAAGATTGCATTCACTAAACAATGTATTTACCTAGAATTTCATGCATCAATTAATGAAAAATTTCCAACAAATAGATTATATCAGAGAAATAAATTCAACATTTAAAATCTATTTCCAATTGCATGATAATTCATTAACAATTTTTTTTTGCATGGATTTGTAGTATTTTCAAAAAAATCCTTCTACACATCATTATCATATTATGTCAACAAAACCAAAATCAAAATATCTATCAATAAAATCAAAAGGCGAGGATCCGTGGCATGTGAGCACAAGAAGTTTGAAGTATTCATCTTCCATTTGAACACATGGATTATCAGAAAAATATAAAAGATGGAATGCGGATGAGTAGGAAGAAAAATACTCACAGAGCTCTACTAGTTCGTGTCAGACCCAATTATCTTATGTGTCTTCGGGTTCGAATCATCAAAGCCTTAGTTTGTGTTTTTTTTTTTCAAAAAAAAAAAATTGTTTTCACCTACAAAAAGAAAAGAAAAATTAGTTCTAAGTAAAAACAAGAACAAAAACAAGGTAAAAGAAAGTAAGCTAAAGCAAAAGTGCTTGGGTTGCCTCCCAAGAAGCGCTAATTTATGGTCATTAGCTTGACCGTTTAACACTCAGATTTGATCGTGGTTGTGTCTTTGGTGGCCATCCTGATTTCTCTATGTCTCGTTCAGGGCTCTTAAGAACATAAGGCTCAAACTTGAAACAATATCCAAATTTATTTATGAGCCTTTTTACTTCTTCAGACAATTTTGGCATTCCTCTCCTCTTTCGTCTCTTTCTTTTCTTCTTCACTGCCCTTTCCTGAAATTCTTTATTAGCACACTCAGAAGATGTGTCAGTTTCAAAGTCAGAAGGTTCATCAAACAAATTATGCATGTCACAAACAACCTCATCATCAAATATGTCTATGCTACAACATGTTCCTAAGTGTGATGCTCTTTTCAAAGAATCAGTCAAATCAAATTCGATTATATCACCACAAACTTCAAAAGTCAATTTTTCCTTTTTTACATCAATGAGTGCTCCAGATGTAGCCAAGAAAGGTCTACCAAGTATAATAGGGTTTTTCAAAATTTTCTTCCATCTCTAAAACTATAAAATCAGCAGGTATGAAAAACTTACCAATCTGTACAGGAACATTTTCTAATAAACCAACCGGATGCTTTATTGATGAGTCAGCAAGTTGCAAAGTCATTGAGGTTGGTTTGAGTTCTCCAATATCCAATTTCCTGTAAAGAGAATAAGGTATTAAACTAACACTTGCACCGAGGTCACATAAGGCTCGGTTAAAAGCCATATCTCCAATAGAAACAGGAACAGAAAAACTACCTGGATCCTTTAGCTTAGGTGGTAACTTATTCTGTATGATAGCACTACACTCCTCAGTAAGTGCCACAGTACCAAGATCATCAATCTTTCTCTTGTTAGATAGAATCTCTTTTAAAAACTTTGCATAAGTTGGCATTTGAGTCAAAACTTCAGTAAATGGAACATTGATATAAAGTTTTCTAAGAATATCTAAAAATTTGCCAAACTATTTATCTAACTTTGTTTGAACAATCCTTTGGGGAAAAGGAATTGGTGGCATATAAAGTGGTGGTGAACTAGTTTTAGAATCATCAACCTTACATGGCAAATCACCTCTAGGTTCATCACCCTTGTGAGGTGACAAACTAGTTTGGGACTGCTTATGTGCAGGTTGTGATTCCAAAACTGGTTCACTCCTAAGTTCAAGTCTGGGCTCTACCTCATCATCATCAAGAGACTCCCTAGGATCATCCAATTGTTTTCCACTTCTAGTTATGACAGCATTGTAATATTCCCTAGGGTTGGGTTCAGGTTTGGCAGGTAATTTTCCTTGGGGTCTAGATGAAGTGCTAGCTTGCTGGGTAATTTGTGTCTCTAACATCTTATTGTGAGCAACAACACCATCCAACTTGGAATTGATTTGTTTAAGGGTTTCTTCAATCTCATCATTTTTGCTCATCTGCTTACCCATGAATTTCTCAAACATCTCTTTTAAACTAGATTTTTGGGGTTGACTCTGGTTTGACTGTCTCTGGTTATACCCCCTATTATCATTTTGCCCACTAGTTTGATTGTTACTTTTCCAAGACAGGTTAGGATGGTTGCGCCAACCAGGATTGTAAGTATTGGAGTAAGGGTCACTAGATCCAGCTTGGTTGTAACCCCCTACTTCATTCACTTGTTCCTCACCTTTATCAATAATGATTTTACACTCTCTAGCATGGTGCCCATTGTTCCCACAAACCTCACAAACAACAGAAGATACAACAGCAGTTTGCATTTGGAAAGAATCAAAATGGTTACATAACGAGTCTACCTTTTCTGCAAGAGAGCGCCAACCATCACCATCGTTCTTCCCCTGAGGAGGCTGATAAAGCACTCCTCTCTCGGAAGCCCACTGGTTGTGGTTTAACGTCATCTCCTCAATCAAGGCATGGGCTGCATCAACAGTCTTGTTCATCAAAGCTCCCCCTGCAGCAGCATCAACCGTTAAGCGTGTGTTTTAAAGCAACCCATTATAGAAAGTCTGAATTAAAACCCAGTCTTCCACTCCATGGTGGGGGCACTTCCGTTGGAGCTCATTAAAGTGCTCCCATGCTTCACTCATTGATTCTCCGTCTGTCTGGGCAAAGCCTGTGATTTGGTTCCTCAACTGGATCATTTTACTGGGAGGAAAGTATTTCTGCAAGAAGGCATTTGACAAGCGCTCCCAAGTAGTAAACCTCCCAGTTGGATGTGCATGAAGCCAGGCTTTTGCTCTGTCCCTGAGAGAAAAAGGAAACAGTCTTAGTCTAAGGGCATCGTCAGATACACCATTAATCTTTATGGTGTCACAGAATTCAAGGAAAAGGGATAAGTGTTGGTTTAGATCTTCCAAAGGAGATCCTCCAAACTGATTCTGTTGAATCATTGATAAGAACGCTGGCTTGATCTCAAAGTTGTTCGCATCTATAGCAGGCCTAGTGATGCTGGAATGAATTCCTTGTGTATTTGGGGCTGCATAGTCGCGCAATGTCCTTCTTTCAGCCATGATGGATTCTTCTTCTCTTTCTTCTACAACTTGTGTCTCCTCAGATCGCAATCTCTTTCGCAGTCTCAGAGTCTTGTTTATCTCAGGATCAAAAGGTACAAGTGGTCCTGACCTAAGATTCCTGCGCATGCAAAGTAGATAGATCAAGTGATTTCAAGAAAATAGAATATACATAGAAAAAAAAACAAAACAGTAAATAAAACCTAGTCTAGTAATAATCTCGATATCTTCAATATCGACAAAACCAAGGTCCCCAGCAACAGCGCTAAAAACTTGATAGGCTTCTGCAAGTGCACAGAATTATCGAAGTAATAAAATAGATATCGCACCACAGAGACCTTGTTGTCAAGTACTGAATAATCGATTTCTCGCTAGCTAGGCAATCGAAAAATAGTGAATCAAACTATCGAAAAGAACACGGAGAAAATATCAGAGAGGAAATCGGGACTAGGGGTTCATCTACTTTAATTTCTAATGACTAGATTAAGATAAGTACTTGTCAATCTAATTCTATTATGGTAAAGGTAAAATTTACTTTTTAAATAAATTGTCTCGCTCTCCGCGCAGACAATCATACAAAGAACCGATCCCCACTCTCGCGCAAGATCTATTCAATGCTGAAAATAAGTAAACCATCAGCTAAGAATTCAAGGATCACTCTCGTGCATCCGAATTCTAGGTTGATCACCTCAAGTGGAAACTCAAAGATCACTCTCGTGCATCCGAGTCTCAACACTAGTTTTACTCAAGGGTTTCTAACGACTCGATACTCAATCTCTTGCAATATCAAATCAAGTCTACACATTAACTCAATCCAAAGTATCAGAAATTCAACATGGCAATAAAATCACTAAAAATCAGAATTCGAAGAACTACCTAATCTCTTATGATAGTTCCAAACTCAACAATTCCTTGGGTTCCAAACTTCAAACAATCAACCTCTCGGTCTATTTCGCAAAATTCTAAAAATATGCTGATATTTAAGACACAATGGAGAATTAAAGAACAATCAATCACAAGAGTAAAATTATCATAATAAAATCAGTTTGACAAAGTTAGGGTTTTCTAACCATTAAGAAACAAAGAGATTACACCCCCCATGTCCCATAAAACGATTAAGCTACCATGACGAAAGGATTACAATAAAACATGTTCTCAGAACGATAAGGAATCGAAAAGAGGGAAGAAAGATTACAAAACGGGGCTGTAATGAAATTACAGCCCGTAATATGCTTTGAACAGCGCTGTCACCACTGTTGTGTCGATTTCTCTTTCGATTCAACTCCGAACGCTCTGGAACTTGAGATGCGTGTTCTCCTTCACCAGACGAAGCTCTCTATCAAAAATCGTGGCCGGAGATGGTTTCTGGGCTGAGAACCGACGAGCCCTAGCGAATCCGCCCTTCTCTAAAATTCGTCGTGAATCCGTAATAAAAATTATTTTTTGCTCTGCAACTCTTCGCCTTCTTATTCTGAAACTTCCACTTTTTACGAATCTTCAATTGGTGCCCTAAGTTCTGAGAAATCACGTTTTTTAATTTGCGGTGGAAAACTCGGAATTTTGGGTTTTGTAATACGGTACTGTAATCGGAATACGACAGTGCCGTATTTTCCTTCTATGAGATCTAGGCAGCGAATATGGTACCGTGACATTGTTGCATGAATATACAGCACTGCCGTATTCCTGCCGAAACCTTCTAGTTAAATTTGTCCAAATATACGGCACCGTGTAAACGCCCACGGCAGTGCCGTATTTCCGCTGAAATTCTCTGGTCAAAATCGTCCAAATATACGGCACCGTGTAAACGACCACGGTGGTGTCGTAATTCTGTTGAAACTCTCTAGTCAAAAACCTCAGAAAATACGGTACCGTGGAAGTGCGTCTGCAAAATACGCTACTGCCGTATTTTAGCTAGAAGGTGTATTTTGGCTTGAAATTTGTTGTGTAGACTCCTCTTGATGATTAGAACTCATTCATGCATTGATATTGCTCGAAAACCAGTGATAATAATGCCTTTTTACCTGAAATTAATTAAAAACTAAAGATTGTGTAGATTCTGAAGGATTTGGTAAAAAAAGGGTATAAAAGCAAAGTAAAAGAGTAAGACTATGGCTCAAAAGACTACCAAATAAGTATGCAAAACACTATGAAATTTGGAGTCATCAATACTACATATTACCGCGATAAAACCGTTACGCTTGCGGACAGTATCAAGTTTTGGCGCCGTTGCCAGGGACGGTGATAGTCAATATCGATTGTCTTTTTAAGATTGATAGACTAAGCTTTTTTGTTTTTCGTTTATTTTCATTACTGATAACAATCTGTTGCATCTGATTTACTGTGGAACATTTGCTGCTTACCCTTCTTTTATGTGCCAAGGTCTTAGATCAGGCGGAATCAATGACCTATACGAGCAAATCGACGAAATCGAACAGACGCTCCGCCAACGAAGGAGGTTAATAAAGCAAAGAAACAAAGAGCAATCCAGCAGGGCAGGGGCTATTCCTTTAGATTTTCCAATGGAGCCAGAACCAGAGCCGGTACCCTTGAACTTACGAGCTCCAAATGATAACCAAACCTTAAGGGATTTTGCTTCCCCGAATGTGCAAGGACTCCAAACTGGAATTGTATAGCCTCCAGTGGATGCTAATAACTTCGAGATCAAGTCGGCCTTACTAGGCATGATCCAGCAACATTAATTTGGAGGCACACACTTTGAGGATCCTCACCAACATCTGTCCTTACTCCTTGAGTTCTGTGACACATTGAAGATCAACGGAGTTTCCTCAGATGCTATACGATTGAGGCTTTTCCCGTTTTCATTGCACGATAGAGCACGCGGCTGGCTACAATCTTTGCAGCCAGGATCGATTAACACATGGGATCAGCTATCCCAAGCCTTTCTGTCCAAATATTATCCACCATCTAAAACTGTTCAACTGCGAAACCAGATCACCGGTTTCACCTAAAGAGACGGAGAATCTTTATATGAAGCATGAGAGAAATTCAAGGATCTTCAGCATCTCTGCCCACATCATGGCTTAGAACCACGAGTAATCGTACATACCTTTTACCATAGTCTTAATTATAACACGCGTCTTACTGTCAATGCAGCTGCCGGAGGCGCGGTAATGAATAAGCGTTTAGAAGAGGCAATGGATCTTCTAGAGGACATGGCGCTAAACCACAATCAGTGGTCTGCAGGAGAACGAGGTACTACATCTTCTAAAGCCATAGCGCCCGGTAAGTATGAGCTCGACTCAATGAGCTCACTAGCAGCGAAAGTAGATTCTCTAGCACGTAAACTTGATTCTTTTCATGTTCACTCTGTTGATACTAACTCTACTCTTTGTGAAATCTGTGGGGTTGCAGGCCATAGTTTTGCTGAATGCCAGTTGGGGATTGCTGAAACCTCTGAACCTAACCGACAGAATATCAATGCCATAGGGAACCTTAACCATCCAGACCCCAACTGGACCCATACTCAAGTACCTATAATCCGGGGTGGAGGAACCATCCAAATTTTTCATATAGAAATAATCCAAACCCAGTTCCTCAACAGACGTATAGACAACCCCCAAGATTTCAACCCCACCCTCGATCTTATGTACAGCAGCAACAACAACAGCCACAGAAATCCCAACTGGAAGCAATCATGGAGACTTTCATTTCTTCTCAGACGAAGATAAATGAAACAGTCAATGATATGATGAGACACGTCACTACAAGACTTGAAGCCATAGAAAGCCGTAACAAACAAATAGACACCCAGTTAGCAAACTTAGCCACTTCCGTAGCTAGAGCTCCAGGAAAGTTACCTTCCCAACCTGAACCAAACCCGAGGGAGCACATTAATGCTATTACCACTCGAAGTGGTAAACAACTAGAGGAGCCTAGGGTGCCTAATTCTGAAGTCGAAGATGAGACTCTCTCCCAATCTGAACCTGTCAAAAAGGTAGAAGAAAAAGAACCTGAAGTGAAAGAACCAACTTACATTCCCCCCCCCCCCCCTCCAAGCCACCTGTCCCATTTCCTCAAAGACTGGCTAAGGCAAAGCTGGATAAGCAGTTTGGGAAATTTTTGGATATTTTGAATAAATTGTATATTAATATTCTATTTACTGAAGCAATTTTGCAGATGCCCACATATGCAAAGTTTTTAAAGGACATCCTTTCAAATAGGCGAAAGCTGGAAGAACCGGGGACCGTTGCACTTACTGAGGAGTGCAGCGCCATAATCCAGAATAAGCTTCTGCAAAAGATGAAGGATCTGGGCAGTTTCTCGATCCCTTGCCAAATCGGGGATCTCTCTTTTGATCACGCACTATGCGACTTAGGAGCAAGCGTCAGCCTAATGCCTTCCTCTCTTTTCAAGTGACTTGACATTGGTGACGTGAAAGCGACGCCGATTTCCTTGCAGCTAGCCGACCACTCGGTGCGGAAACCTATGGGAGTTTTAGAAGATGTCCCGATCAAAGTCGGTGACTTCTTTATCCCAGTGGACTTCGTTGTTCTTGAAATGGAAAAGGATGTTAAGCTGCCGATAATTCTGGGATGACCGTTCCTTGCAATAGCCGGAGCGGTCATTGATGTGAAAAAGGGAAAACTAGCATTGAATATCGGTAATGACGCTATTGAGTTTGATTTATCTTCGAGTCTGAAAAAGCCTTTTGTTGCAGGATTTTGTTGTAGTGTGGACATCATAGATGATGTGGTAGAAGAAGTTGCGCACATTAGCTCCAGCACTGACCCGCTAGAGGTCACTCTTTTGGAAAGTCCACATACCGATTACAATGAGGAAGCTATAAAATATGCACAACTGATGGATATGACTGGTATATTTCATCCGGAGAAGGTGAATTTTGAAGAACTCCATGATAAGACACCAATTGAGAGTAAGGAAAAGAAGATTGAACTGAAATCACTTCATGAGAATCTTAGATATGAATTTCTTGCTGCAAATTCAACTTTACCTGTAATAGTGAAAGCTAACTTGTCTGAAGAGCAGATTGAACTTTTACTTGCTGAACTGAGACTCCACAGGAAAGTCATAGGCTATTCGTTGGATGATATTCAAGGACTAAATCCATCTGTGTGTATGCATAGAATACTTTTGGAAGAGGGGAGTAAGCCCTCAGTGGAGTTTCAGCGAAGGTTGAACCCAAGTATGAAAGAAGTCGTTAAAAAGGAAATTCTCAAGCTTCTGGATGCGGGAGTCATTTACCCCATCTCTGACAGTCAATGGGTTAGTCCTATTCATGTAGTTCCAAAGAAAGGAGGGGTCACTGTAGTTAATAATGATCAGAATGAGCTAATTCCGGTACCCACCGTAAACGGATGGAGAATGTGTATCGATTACTGGAAATTGAACAAAGCAATGCGGAAGGACCATTTTCCTTTGCCCTTCATCGATCAAATGCTTGAGCGTCTGGCTCATAATTCTTATTTCTGTTTTCTTGACGGTTTTTCTGGTTTTCTGCAGATACCTATTCACCTGGAAGATCAAGAGAAGACCACATTTACCTGTCCATACGGCACTTATGCATACCGATGGATGCCATTCGGATTGTGCAACGCTCTAGCTACATTCTAGCGTTGCATGATGGTGATTTTCTCTGACTATAACGAGGATTTTATGGACATTTTTATGGACGATTTTTCTGTTTATGGTCATTCTTTTGAAAAATGTTTATCTAACTTGGTGAAAGTTTTACAGCGATGTGAGGAAGTGAACCTCGTCCTCAACTAGGAAAAGTGCCATTTTATGGTACAAGAGGGCATTGTACTAGGACACCTGATTTCTAAACGCGGGATCGAAGTCGATCAAGCGAAGGTCCAAGTTATTGAGAAGATGAAGCCACCCAACTCCGTAAAAGGAATCCGCAGCTTCCTTGGACACGCGGGTTTCTACAGAAGATTTATCAAAGACTTCTCGAAGATAGCCCGACCACTCACGAACTTGCTTTCAAAAGATTCTGAATTCTGCTTTGATAATGATTGTTTATTAGCATTTGAAAAACTAAAGTTGGCTTTAATTTCTGCCTCTGTTATGCAGCCTCCAAACTGGAATCTTCCTTTCAAATTAATGTGCGATGCAAGCGACTTCGCTGTGGGAGCTGTACTGGGACAGCGAAAGGACAACAAGCTCCATGCCATCTATTACGCGAGTTGCACTTTAGACAAGGCGCAGATTAATTATGCTACGACGGAGAAGGAGCTGCTTGCCATCGTCTTCGCTTTTGATAAGTTTTGGTCCTATTTGATTAATTCTAAAATAATCATTTTTACTGACCATGCAGCGATCAAATATCTGATGAGCAAGAAAGATGCGAAGCCGAGACTTATTCGATGGATCCTTCTCTTACAAGAGTTCGACCTAGAAATTCGGGATAAGAAAGGAGCAGAAAACTCAGTGGCAGATCACCTATCCTGACTGATTCATGAGAAAGAAGAACAGACCGGAGATGATCTTGAGATCAATGATACTTTTCCTGAAGAGCAACTGCTCACAATTATGGCGCAAGCTACGCCATGGTACGCGGACTTGGTAAACTTTTTGGCTACTGATATTTTTCCACAAGATTTGACATTTCAGATGAAAAAAAAATTCTCATCTGATGTACGACACTGCTTCTGGGACGATCCATACCTCTATCGACGTTGTGCTGACGGGCTTTTTAGACGATGTATTCTAGATTTAGAAATTTCCGATATACTTTTGCATTGTCATTCTTCACCCTATGGTGGACATGCTAGCACTGAAAAGACAACATTCAAAGTTTTACAGTCAGGACTATATTGGCCCACCATTTTTAGAGATGCTCAAAATTTTATTCAGAGATGTGATAGTTGCCAAAGGAGTGGCAACATTTCTAAACGAGACGAACTCCCCCTCAACTACATTTTGGAAATTGAAATATTCTATGTCTAGGGGATAGACTTTATGGGGCCATTTCCATCGTCCTACGGCAACAAGTATATTCTAGTAGTTGTGGATTACGTCTCAAAATGGGTTGAAGCTGCTGCTGCTGCAACTTGTGATTCTCGAGTGGTATCAAGGATGCTAAAGAAGACAATATTTTCACGATTTGGGGTCCCGAGGGTATTGATAAGCGACGGGGGATCCCACTTCATTGAACAGAAGTTTGAGGCTCTATTGAGAAAGTATGGGGTGAAGCATAAAGTTGCAACACCATATCACCCCCAAACTAGCAGACAGGTCGAAGTCTCAAACCGTGAGATTAAACGTATACTTGAGAGGACAGTTTCTACATCGAGAAAGGAATGGGCCCTTAAATTGGATGATGCTTTATGGGCCTATAGGACAGCATTTAAGACTCCATTGGGAATGCCACCATTTCAGCTTATCTATGGCAAATCTTGCCATCTGCCAGTGGAGATAGAGCATAGAGCGTATTGGGCTGTTAAATTGCTGAACTATGATTTGAAATCTGCAGAAGAGAAGAGGAAATTCCAGCTGAATAAGTTAGATGAAGTGAGAATGTTTGCTTATGAGAACTCCAAATTGTACAAGGAAAAAACAAAATTTTGGCATGACCGGCGCATTAGGAAGAAAGAATTTAAAGAAGAAGACCGGGTTCTCCTATTCAATTCACGTCTCAGGCTCTTCCCTGGAAAGCTAAGGACACGTTGGTCATGACCCTTTGTAATTCAAAAGGTTTATCCCAATGGAGCTATAATGATATGGAGCGAACATTCTGGGAGTTTCACAGTAAATGGACAAAAGCTGAAGATTTATTATGAATCTGAATTGGTTGAAAAGGGGAGTACTCAAACTCTCCTAGAACCTCCATCCTCTAATTGACAAACTTATTGGTCGAGCTACCGACCTAAAAGTAGCGCTCCTTGGGAGGCAGCCAAAGTATCTGATGCTTTGTGTGTTTTCTTGTTTATAGCTTTTATCTTTTTATGTTAAATTTAGTAATATAGTTTACTATGCTTAGTAAGCATTTTTGTTCATTTCTTTGCTTAATTCTGATGAACTTTATCTGATATTGAATGTAGGAATGATATACAGGAAGCTGGGAGCTGAAAAACTCAATTTCTAGGATTTTTAGAAAAATACGGGCTGGCCGTGTAATGCTATACGGCCGTATTTTGGAATTTCAGCATATGGGAGTTTTCCACCGAGAAGAACACAGCCGCGCCCGTGAAGTGATTTCTGGCCTTTCTTTGCAAACTTGTTTTTCGCCGAGAGAAATACGGCCAGGCCGTGCTACACTATACGGGCGTAATTTGAGTGACTGTTTTCTACCGAGGATTACACAACCGCACCTGTGCTTCATTACATGGGCGTATTCTTTCTGAGCCTACTTTTTGCCGAGAACAATACGGCTGCTGCCGTATAATAATATACGCCCATATCTTCAAAGTTCCGAACTTCACAACTGCGGCCGTATTTTCTTTCTTGAACATTCTTTTTCAATCAAGTTTTTCGCCGAGGGAAATACAGGCATTGGCGTATAATAATATACGCCCGTAACTTCGTCACTCGTGCTGGTCAAAGCTGGTCAATGCCCTTTCATTTAAATATGCTGCCTAGGGTTTTCACGGGTTTCCCGTGCCCTAGCCCTATTCCAGCGATCGCCGATATCCTCTTCCCATACTTCTTCGTCGCCGATCAATCTCTCCAGCCTTCCAGTGAGTTCACCGGAATTCTTCTACTGCTACCGTCGCCATTATTGTTCCTCTTCTCTGCACAAACACCTTCCAGCGTGCGACATTGAAGGAATTTGCGTCCTGTGCCCTCCACTCTGAGACGACTCTTCTTACTCTCAAGCTTTGCCGCGACGCTCCTCCCTTCAACATTCTTCATTGATATCGATGGCACCCAGAACCAAAGTTATAGCAAAGAAGCGCACCCCTCGTGTTGGTAAATCATCATCAAAGGGCGCTTCTTCATCTCGCTCAGGCCGAGAATCCCGACCCTCTGCCGATGATCAACCAGATGCCGCGCAATATGGTTTTCCACTTTGAAATGCTGCCCAAGGATCTGCTTGCGCTCTTATTCTACAACGATAGATCGTTAACACGCGTTATCTTGATACACAAACTATGAATATTTTAGGACTTTCTGAAGACGTTCAGTGGATGTACGCAAATATCAGATGGCAGCAATTCTTTGGAATACATCATGCCACATATATACCACTGACTCTAGAATTCTTTAGTTCCTTAAACGTCCAAGTGAGTACATACGATGATGCGGATGAAGGCCGAGTTTCATTCCGGTTGCAGGGCACTCACTAACTCTCCAACGTTTAAACCAAATTTTTGGTTTTCCAGAGGATGGCACGCGACGGGCACCTCAGGATTATAACGAGAGTGAATTTTGGAAGATCATTAGTCATGACCTCTACTATGCTTCTCAGACAGCTCGTGCCAATTCAATAAGTAACCCAGTACTCCGATATGTACAGAGGGTGTTGGCGCACAACATTTTTGGCCGCGGAGAAAGTGACGGCATGGTACGCTCCACCGAGGTCCTCTTCCTTTGGGCAATGCTGCATGAATTTAAATTAAACTCTGCTTATTATTTGGTCAAGCAACTATATAAGGTAGCACGAGCCCAGAAAGGAATGGTCGTCATGGGTGGACTCATTACACACATTACCTTAGCCTTAGGAGTCGACCCTACTGCTATGACAAAAGCTAAAGGGAGTAACCGCATTGACCTGAACTCTTGCATCTCTATGAAGATTATAGTGAAAGATGGTGATAACTATTCTCTGATTTTCAAGGGCAGCGATACCACTATGCCACTGCCTAATCAAACACGCACTACTATACGTGATAAACAAAATTGGAACTTAGGATCTGAGGTAGTTGAGGAGCTCCCTACTCCTATTTCTACGGCTGCACCAACACCGTCAACAGGAAGATCATTTGGTTTTGGAGCCTTCTCTTCCTCCTTTGCTCCTGAAGTGGAGGCAAGATGGAGTCGTATTGAAGAAAAGTTGGACCGCCTACTTACTATCACAGACGGTATTGAAGACACATTGACACATATGCGCTTTGATATGTCTAACCTCCATGACGAAAATCGCGGGCTTAGTGATGAACTAAAATGCCAAGCCAAATTTATGAGTTCTTTCTGGGCGTCATTCAGTGATCTCAAGACAACATTGCAGCCCGGCCTTGGTGATGGTGATTCTAAAGACATCCGAGGAGATGGCGATGATGATGACGATGAGGCTCAAGAACCAGGCACAGAGATGAGCACAGACGAGGATGATGATGGTGATGGCGCCTCTTAGTTTTTGTGAGTATCATACCCCACATTTTCCAACTTTTGTGTAATTATTCTTCATGGCATAGAGGACTATGCTACATTTTAGTCTGGGAGATATGCAGGGTATTCTGACGTAGTGATGATGTTGACACTATGCTATGATCTTCTACTTTGATGTTACTCTGATGATGTTATGAGGTTTTTGATGCTATTTCGTTGTCTCGGATGATGGAATGTTCTTGAAGGCTTTTTTTTTTTTTTTTTTTTGCGATTTCACATGATGAATATTCAGGATGCCATGGTATGAATGAAATTGTTCTATGTTTAACCTTGTCTTCTTGGATGCCAATTGTGTTTAAGATAGATAGGTTCTTGTAATTAGTTTATTCGATGGATGACAATTGATGGGGAACATGTTCAATTTTATTAAGGTTTTCAAAACTTATGTGATGTTTTTGTTCTTCTGGTTAAGTGGATTGCTTTATTTATCTATGCGTTTTACCTGGTTGCTTGTTGGTATGGAAACTCAATGCATAACCCTCGCCACTTCACTATACAATTATCCTATCATATTCAAATCATTTGCCCTCCACACTACAATTTAGGGCAATCATTTTGAAAAAGAAAAAAATTTAGTGGAAAAGATTCTCTAACAAAAGGTTAGAGACACAAAAAAAATTACCCAAAAATAAAAATAAAAATAAAAAAACCATCAACATTGTAGTGTGGATTGTGGGACCAGAAAATGAAAGTTTATTTCATCCTGTTTTCTATTACAACCAGCTTTCTACGCCAGCATTGAGTTTTTCATCTCAATTAGTAATCTTGGTAGGCTTAAATAGGTGGATGAAGTTTATTTATACTCTCGGAGTTCATTGCCTTGCATAGGTTGCGAGTCCTTTTTGATCTTGGATTGTGGGACCTTCTCAATTTGACTTTTGACAATTTGCTAATTACTTTGAATTTTGAAGCTTAGCATGATTTATTCTTGGTGAATATTTCCTTGGAGACAAGTTATAAGACAAGATCATTTTCTATCATATTTGGTTTTTTTGTTTTCTGATTTTCATTGCTTGAGGGCAAGCAAGGATTTTAATCTGGGGGAATTTGATGCCTTGTCGTATGTTGTATTTCCTGATATATTTATTTCACGAATCAAAGCCTATTTTGTTACTTTTATATCTCTTTCAGCACTTATTTCCTTGTTATTTTCGGAATCTACACATTTCTTTGTCTTTCATGAGTTTCAGGTTAAATCACTTATCTATGGAGCTTAAAACTGGAAATTAAAGTTATAAAGTGGTTAAGGATGGAAAGAGAAAGCTTCCCAGAAATTTTCAGCTCAAACGGAAATTGTTACCAAAAATACGGCCTGCTCGTGAAAGTGTTCACGGCCGTATTTCTGAGGACGAATATTTCATATCATTTTCAAGCCGTGATTGAACACACGACCGTGAAACGCAGGAATGAAATTTTTCAATTATGTTCGCCGAGAAGAATACGGTTAGCTTGTGAAACAGAATATACCTGTGAAGTCAACTGCAGGCACAATGCAGACTTTGACCGAGAGCTTCACGGGTAGCCCAAGAAACTCTTCACGCCCGTATTTTCATACGCAGATTGCGACTCTTGGCATTTCTCCCTCGTTTCAAGTCAGATTTGGGCGATCTTGGTGTAAAAACGACGGGAATTAGAAGGGCTACACGTCAGAAACAAGAGGAAGTCGATCAGACATATAAAAAGAATCATTTTGGGGGAAAAACGCATTAGCTCCTAGAGGACAGCAAGGAAAGGGAAGAACAAGGAAGAAGACAGCGATTGAGACCGGATCTAGAAGGGAAAGCTTGCATTTTTCTCTTCTATTTCATCTTGTATCTTCTCTACCTTGTGTATTCCTTCATTTGAAAGAGATTTTAACCGAAACTATGCATATTGTAGCGTAAACACTTAATCGGGTTTTTGGGCGTAGCCCACTTTTCAATCTATGAACTGATTTGTGTTGCCCTTATCGGATTTTCTTGACTCTACTCGATCTTTACTGTGTTTATTCCGTAATCTTCGACTTGACCAATCGAATTTTACTCTAGCCGTCACGAGAAGTACTGAAAGGGAAAATTGTGACGACTGATCTATTTTGATTGGGCCAGTAGGTTTTGCCACGAAAGTAGGTAAGACGTGCCTGCGGAATTTATATTCTCCTACACTCATTGGATCAACTTGGTTCGTTCTATCACGAAAGTAGAAGGACGGTCGGGTTTGATACCAAGTTACACCGCCGAAAGGGGGTAATTTGTAAATTCGAGAATTTTCGTGGTTTCAAATTATCTCTTGCAACGCTTTTCATCTAGTTCTTGATTGTTGGTGTGGTGAACCCTTTAAATCCGATTTTTCTCATAACAATTGTCTTTCTTCTAATTTCGTTGTCAATTGGAGTTGTTTTAGTTGTTTACTTGATTTTGAACATTAAACTGATAACACCCTCAGTTACGATTTCGTTTAGCTATTGAAATTAAGAATTATTGGCACTTGACTCAACCGTCCTCGTGGGAACGATACTATATATTACCGCGATAAAACTGTTATGCTTGCGGACAGTATCAGACATCGTATAACATTATCTGACATTCGTATAACACTGCACAAACATGGTATAACAAGACCTGATCATTGTATAACAAGGCACAAACATGGTATAACAAGACCTGATCATTGTATAACAAGGCACAGACATGGTATAACAAGACTTGATCATTGTATAATAAGGCACAGACATGGTATAACACAGCACAAACATGGTATAACAAGGCACACATTTCGTATAACATGGCATAAACATCGTATAACAAGGCACAAACATGGTATACCAAGACCTAATCATTGTATAACAAGGCACAGACATGGTATAACACGGCACAAACATGGTATAACAAGATCTGATCATTGTATAACAAGGCACAGACATGGTATAACACATTACAAACATGGTATAAGAAGGCACACATTTCGTATAACATAGCATAAACATTGTATAACACGGCACCAACATGGTATAACAAGACCTGATCATTGTATAATAAGGCACAGACATGGTATAACACGGCACAAACATGGTATAACAAGATCTGATCATTGTATAACAAGGCACAGACATGGTATAACACATTACAAACATGGTATAAGAAGGCACACATTTCGTATAACATAGCATAAACATTGTATAACACGGCACCAACATGGTATAACAAGACCTGATCATTGTATAATAAGGCACAGACATGGTATAACACGGCACAAACATGGTATAACAAGACCTGATCATTGTATAACAAGACACAGACATGGTATAACACAGCACAAATATGGTATAACAAGGCACACATTTCGTATAACATGACATAAACATCGTATAACACGGCACAAACATGGTATAACAAGATCTGATCATTGTATAACAAGGCGTAGACATGGTATAACACGGCACAAACATGGTATAACAGGACCTGATCATTGTGTAACAAGGCACATACATTGTATAACAAGGCACATACATCGTATAACAAGGCAAAGACATGGTATAACACAGCACAAACATGGTATAACAAGACCTGATCATTGTATAACAAGGCACATATATCGTATAACATTGTATATACAAATATACAATTGTATGAGTATACAGGAGAACGAATACACTTCGAATATGAATATATAGGTGTTTTAATTGCAATGTCTTTTAGTCAACTGCCAGTAATTTTCCTTTAAACAGTTCCAAACTAACAAGGGCCCTCAATCTTGGCATGTCTTGCAGTGTGAAATCAAACGGTACATTTCTAGAGAGGTAGTCCGTAAATTTCAAGACAAATACCCCACAATCTACACTTTCACCATCTTGTTGCGGGCAGACCTCCCATGTCAATGGCCAAGTAGTAATTTCTTTCCTTCCACCAGATTGGAAGGAGAGATGAAACTGTAGTATCTCAAGCTGTTTAACAGAACAATGCACAAAATAATGTTATAACTCGTGAGAGATAACAACAGAATAGCAAAGGAATACGGTATGAAGCCTTATCAGATGATAGATACTCATGTATCGTTTAACTACGCCCGTAACTACCTTCGAAGGGGATAATGAATTATAGCACAGTACGCATTTCCCACGTATATCCAATACAATCAGAAACTAGTGATTTGAGTCGCATACGGGGGCGAATATTGTGTGAACATATCTTATTGTCTTATTATTCAAATGCTCTAAGCTTTTGAAAGCCGTCCCACATAGGCCACCCACATAATAAGGAAGGACATGTGGTAGAATGTAAGTAAAAGCCTTAAACTTTTTCTTATTAGCCATGCATCTACGGATGAGGAGTGATGTATACAAATCTATAGCCTACAATTGAATTATACAAGTTCATTAGGGAAAAGGAACCAAATATACAAAGATGGTGTATTCAATATATGCTTACCTCATCACCAACTAGGTCTCCGAAGAGAATGTCACATACACGGGCTTTCGCAATGTTCTGGATAATGGAATGATCTTCCAAGGATAAATAAAACTCCAGATGTGATTTAATATTATCAGGTATTACATCCCGACCACAATAGTCCCGTCTATTTAGATACTAAAGATGCAACAAAAATCTATCAGAATCTTCTATGTGTCAATGATATCAGATATTCTTATGTTAAAAACTATTTATGTCACCATACCTTATCAAACGTGGGTGCAGATTCTGCTTTCTCATCTACCTCCACTGGCTGAAAGAAAATTAGAAATTCTTATGTTAAAAATAATGTATAGGCCTATGTTTACAATTATGTATCCCCAAGTTTTATGGTCTTACCTTTGATTCTATAGCATTCTTCTTCTTCTTTTGTTGTGTGTATGGGCTGAGAAGAAGACATGAAGCCCTTTTTAATCTTTTCTTTTTCAGTTCCCCAATCTTCGGGGCCTCTTCTTCTTCCTCACTCCTCGGGGCCTTATCATCTTCATCACTCCAGCTTAATTCTTCCTCATTCTTATTTTGTAGCATCTCGATCTCTGCTTTCAGTCTTTTATTTTCCTCCACTAGCTCATCAATTTTTTTTTTGCAATTCAGCCACCTCCAAGCTGAAACCGGCCTTGATGCTATTTATCTCAGCATCCTTCTCAGCACTTTCATCTTTAAGCAAGTATTTTTCATTCTCCAATTGAATTATTTCATTCTTCAATTTATTATTTTCCTCTATAACTATGCACAATTCCGAGTTCAAGTTCAAAACTTCTTCATGGCTCTACACACAAAATTAACGCAAAACCTTCAGTATCGTATAACACATGACTAACATCGTATAACACATGACTAAATTCATATAACACATGACTAACATCATATAACACATGACTAACATCGTATAACACATGACTAAATTCGTATAACACATGACTAACATCGTATAACACATGACTAACATCGTATAACACATGACTAAATTCGTATAACACATGACTAACATCGTATAACACATGACTAAATTCATATAACACATGACTAAATTCGTATAACACATGACTAGCATCGTATAACACATAACTAACATCGTATAACACATGCATATTTTCATACAACATACTTACAGGGCCAAGTAAATGGATGTCTGTTTGACTATGTGATGGGCCCACATCACCAGCTTCCTCAAGGGCGGCATCTAAAGCAAGTGGACTATTTACAACATCACGCTCCACTTCACCTCCTTCCTCAAGTTCAAAAATAATATGCAATTGTAAATACACTTAGAAACCCTAACGAGTACCAACTTACTACACTTACAAATAAACATCTTACCGCATCTTCATTTAAATTGGCACAATTTTTTAAATACGTTGTCCGTCGAGGTAGTTTCACATTGGTCCAACGGAACAACCGAGGGTGTACTCCCTCCACCTTGCTATCTATATACAATTTGGTATGCTCATATAACCAAATCTACAAAAAAGAAGAAATAAAATAATAACTTATCATTAACTTAACTATGTTTGAAATACAAGTTCAGATATTGAGAATACTTACACCAAGAGCTATGGCACAACCGGCAAATCCACATCCCTGCTTCTTTGAGCTGGAGGTCAATTCTGCGCACAGGAAATTATATACAGCCTCTGCCCAATTGTAATCAGCTAATTTTGAGAGGTCTTCTACAAAATATATAAGTCCCACATCCAAGTTGTATGTCAGGCAACTGAATAAAAAACAACAAAAGAGATACAAAATGGCCAATCTTGTGAGCCTCTCCTCATTTCCCGCCAGGCCTTGTGAGCAGATAACTCTCAATTTTCCTTCAATTACATTTCTATTCGGTAACTTCCCATCAAATTCTTCCTTGTAATATGTGGTAGATGGTCGATCAGTGTCCCATCTAACTAACTCCCCAACCCGTGAGAGACTAAGGATGATTGATACATCCTTCACTGAGAAGGGCACAAAATTGTCATTAATGTTGAATCCCCTTCTATTTCCATCCCATATAGATTGCAAATATTCCACTACAATCATATCCAGGGCAACGGATGGCCTTTGCAGCAAATGTCCAAAGGGGGTCTTTAGTAGCTGTCCTTTAATAGCCTCACCCCCTTGCACTGTGTTGACAAAAGTGTGCATACGGCTCAATGAGCATCTACTGAGTACTCGACGAGGTTTGATGCCCTTGCAATGATATTCCTTTTCATCTGAAGAGCTACTAGATGGGCTTTCATTCGTAGCCCTACTCATTGTATAAAATCTACTGTTAAATATGTTAGAACTAAATTAACATGAAGAACTCAAAAGGTGAAGCTATTATACCAAATTTTACATGCTGTTATACTATGTTTGAGGCATGTTATACTAAAATGGGATGTTGTTATACTATGTTTGAGGCATATTATACCAAAATGGTATGCATGTTATACTATGTTTGAGTCATGTTATACCAAAATGGGATGATGTTATACTATGTTTGAGGCATGTTATACTAAAATGGGATGTTGTTATACTATGTTTGAGGCATGTTATACCAAAATGGAATGCATGTTATATATACTATGTTTGAGTTATGTTATACCAAAATGGGATGCTGTTATACTATGTTTGATGCATGTTATACCAAAATGGGATGCATGTTATACTATGTTTAAGTTATGTTATACCAAAATGGGATGTTGTTATACTATGTTTGAGGCATGTTATACCAAAATGGGATGCATGTTATACTATGTTTGAGTCATGTTATATCAAAATGGGATGCTGTTATACTATGTTTGAGGTATGTTATACCAAAATGGAATGATGTTATACTATGTTTGAGGCATGTTATACTAAAATGGGATGCATGTTATACTATGTTTGAATTATGTTATACCAAAATGGGATGCTGTTATACTATGTTTGAGGCATGTTATACCAAATTGGGATGCATGTTATACTATATTTGAGTCATGTTATACCAAAATTGGATGCATGTTATACTATGTTTGAGACATATTATACCAAAATGGAATGCATGTTATACTATGTTTGAGTCATATTATACCAAAATGGGATGCTGTTATACTATGTTTGAGGCATGTTATACCAAAATGGGATGCATGTTATACTATGTAAAATGGTTATAACAGCCCAACATGGGATGCTGTTATACTATGTTTGAGACATGTTATACCAAAATTATGTCATTAATACAATAATGTACGTAATAAGAAGACAAATTATGACATTATACCTTAAAGGAATATTGCAGTCATCGGAGGAACTCGCCATGAGATCCTACAAAAAAGAAAACAAGATTAGTAAACCCTAAGCCAACCAAGAACAAGTCGTATACCGTCATAGATTGTCGTCACAAAATGGGACATCGTCGGAGGTCCTCGCACTTCGCCGTAGGTCGTCCGATGTCGTCGCAGTTCGCCGTAGGTCGTCGTAGGTCGTCGGAGGTCGTCGCAGTTACCCGCTCAACGTCGGAGGTCGACTACAAAAAAGAAAACAAGATTATGAACCCTAAGCCAACCAAGAACAATTTGTATACCGTCATAGGTCGTCGTCACAAAATGGGACGTCGTCGGAGGTCGTCGCACTTCGCCGTAGGTCGTCTGAGGTCGTCGCAGTTCGACATAGGTCGTCGGAGGTCATCGCAGTTACCCGCTCAAGATCGGAGGTCGACTGCACAAAAAGCACATAATTAGGGGTCGACCCGACCAGGAACGTCGGAGGCCGTCGGAAGTCGTAAACACAGAATAGAAGGCCGTCGGAGGTCGTCGGAGGCAGTCGGAGAGTCCCGGAGATTGTCAGAGAGGATCGAGCGACAATCGGGCGACAAAACCTTCATCACAGCAAAGTTAGGGTTAGAGAAAAGATGAGGGTTAGAGAGTATTCGGGCGGGTCGGGCGGGTTGGGCGGGTAGTGAAAATCAAAAAACAGATAACCATGGTTAGTTCGGGTGGCGTAATGGGCCGAGTTTGTATCGGATTTTCGTATAACACAGCCAGGATATCGTTCATCTTATCACTTAAGAGCGGATTGCTTGGGGATTCATGCGGGGCTGCTTGAAAATTGGTGCTTTGAATCTCGCCCCACTCCGCTGTAAATTTTGCGTAGGGGCGCCCCTCTACAAAAACGCAGCCCGAAGATAAACAGCCCCTCTGCCACCTGCAGCATGTACTTGTCCCTAGGCAAGTTCATGTCCGCGGGCTACGTTTTTGCAGAGGGGTGCCTCTCCGCAAAATTTGCGTAGGAGTGGGCTGAGATTCAAGCACGAATCTTGAAGTAGACTCGCACGAATCACACAGCAACCACTACTTAAGTGCGGATAGCGCCGATACAAACGCAGCGTTATACGAAATCCTGATATAACGCCGCCCGTTATAGCCAACCAAACTAATCAGACCTAACCTTGGTTAGAGAGTAAATTTCATTACCCGCTCAAATTTTCACTACCTGCCCAACCCGCCCAAACCGTGCTTACTCTCTAACCCTAATCTTTTCTCTTCTCTAACCCTAACTTTGATGTGACGAAAGTTTTATCGCCCGATCCTCTCCTATGGCCTCCAACGATCTCCGACGGCCTCCGACGGCCTTCGACGAACTCCGACGGCCTCCGATACATTGTTGTATACAACTCTCTTTATACGACTTATTATAACATAAAAATTTACCAAAAGTTAAGGTAAGGTCTCCCTAGTCTCCCCATATTTGCTCACGTGTATTACGTGTCATTTAGGGTTTAATGTCGTCATTTTGTCTTCTTAAAACGTACATTATTGTATTAATGACATAATTTGTTGTATACAGCATCTCATTTTGGTATAACAGCCCCTTAACATAGTATATCAGCATCCCATTTTGGTATAACAGCCTCTTAACATAGTATAACAGCATCCTATGTTGGTATAACATGCCTCTAATTTGATATATCAGTATCCCATTTTGATATAATATGCCTCAAACTTGGTATAACAGCATCCCATTTTGATAATAACACTTATGTAGTTTAGTAAAACACTGAAAATTTTAGTATAACAAGGCTAAAATTTCGTATAACACTTATGTAGTTTAGTATAACACTGAAAATTTTGGTATAACAAGGCTAAAATTTCGTATAACACTAATGTAGTTTAGTATAACACTGAAAATTTTGGTATAACAAGGCTAAAATTTCATATAACACTTATGTAGTTCAGTATAACACTAAAAATTTTGGTATAACAAGGCAAAGATTTCATATAACACTTATGTAGTTTAGTAAAACATTGAAAATTTTGGTATAACAAGGCTAAAATTTCGTATAACACTGAAAATTTTGGTATAACAAGGCTAAAATTTCTTATAACACTTATGTAGTTTAGTATAACACTGCAAATTTTGGTATAACAAGGCAAAAATTTGGTATAACACTTATGAATATACAGGAGAACGAATAACAATTATGTCACAAATATGGTATAGCATTGCATATACAAATATACATGTATATGAATATTAGGGAAAAAGAATATACATGAGTATCAATATACAAAAAAGTTTGAATTGCAATGTCTTTTACTCAACAGCTAGTAACTTTCCTTCGAAGAGTTCCAAACTAACAAGGGCCCTCAATCTTGGCATGTCTTGTAGTGTGAAACCAAACGGTATATCTCTAGAGAGGTAGTCCATAAATTTCAAGACAAATACCCCATAATCCACACTTTCACCATCTTGTTGCGGGCAGACCTCCCATGTCATTGGCCAGGAAGCAATTTCCTTCCTTGCACCAAATTGGAAGGAGAGATGAAACTACAGTAACTCAAGCTGTTTAACAGAACAATGCACAAAATAACTCGTGAGAGATAACAGCAGAATAGCAAAGGAAGGAAAAATAAAGCCTTATCAGATGGTAGATAGTCACATATCGTTTAACTACGCCCTCAACTACCTTCGAAGGGGACAATGAATTATAGCACCGTACGCGCTTCCCACGTATATCCAATACAATAAGAAACTAGTGATTTGAGTGGTATATTGGGGCGAATATTGTGCGAACATATCTTATTGACTTATTATTCAAATGCTCTAAGCTTTTGAAAGCCGCCCCACCGAGGCCACCAACATAATAATGAAGGACATGTGGTTGAATGTAAGCAAAAACCTTAAACTTGTTCTTATTAGCTATGCATCTACGGACGAGGAGTGATGCATACAAATCTATAGCCTACAATAGAATTATACAAGTCCATTAGGAAAAAGAAATACGTATACAAAGATTAGGGTTTTCCATATATACTTACCTCCTCACCAACTAGGTCTCCGAAGAGAATGTCACATACATGGCCTTTCGATATGTTCTGAATAATGGAATAATCTTCCAACGATATATAAAACTCGAGTTGCTCTTTAAAATTTTCAAGTAGTACATCCCACCCACAATAGTCCCGTCTATTTAGATACTAAATGTGCAACAAAAACTATCAGATATGTCAATGCTATCAAATATTCTCATGTGAAAAACTATTTATACCACCTTAACTTATCACAAACCAGGGTGCAGATTCTGCTTTATCATCCACTTCCACTGGCTGATAGAAAGTTAGTGTTGCTTATGTTAAAAATAATGTATAGACCTATGTTTACAATTATGTATCTCCAAGTTTGATGGTATTACCTCTGATTCTGTAGCCTTATTCTTCTTCTTTTCTTGTGTGTATGGGTTGAGAAGAATACATGAAGCCTTTCTTGTCCTTTTAATTTTCACTTGCTGTTTTACAGGACTTGAATCAGTAGGCTCATCTTCCTCACTCCAACTTAATTCTTCCTCATTTGCAGTTTGCAAAGCCTCAATCTCTACTTTCAGCTTTTTATTTTCCTCCACCAACTCATCAATTCTTTTTTGTAAATCAGCAGACTCCAAACTGTACCCTGTTTTGATGCTAGTAATCTCAGCATCCTTCTTAACACTTTCATCCTTCAGCAAAAATTTTTCATTCTCCAATTGAATTATTTCACTCTTCAATTTATTATTTTCCTCTATAACTATTGACAACTCTTGCTTCAAGTTATTCACTTCTTCATGGCTCTATACAAAAAAATAACGCACTCCAAAGAGAATAACATGTGTCAAGGCATAGAATAACAAGGCAAAAATTTGGTATAACACTGAAAATATTAGTATAACATGTGTCATTTACCGTATGACACTACAAATTTTGGTATAACAAGGCAATAATTTGGTATAACACTTGTGTAGTTCAATATAACAATGAAAATTTTGGTATAACAAGGCAATAATTTGGTATAACATTTATGCAGTTTAGTATAATACTGAAGATTTTGGTATAACAAGGCTAAAATTTGGTATAACACTTATGTAGTTTAGTATAACACTGAAAATTTTGGTATAACAAGGCAATAATTTCGTATAACACTTATGTAGTTTAGTATAACACTGAAGATTTTGGTATAACATGGCTAAAATTTCGTATAACACTTATGTAGTTTAGTATACCACTGAAAATTTTGGTATAACAAGGCAATAATTTGGTATAACACTTATGCAATTTAGTATAAGACTGAAAATTTTGGTTTAACAAGGCAATAATTTGGTATAACACTCAGTTATAGTTTTAGTATAACATGTCATTTACCGAATAGCAAGTACTTACAATGTCAAGTTGAGCTGATAGGGTCACAGGTGTAGGGTCTGGTGTACTATGTGACGGGCCAACATCAGGAGCTTCCTCAGAAGCTGCATCTAATGCTGCCTCTAATACAAGTGGCGTATTTACAATGTCACGCTCTATTTTGTCAGCTTCAAGTTGCAAAATAATTTGTAATAATAAATAGTATTAGAAACCCCAAATACATACAAATTACTACTCTTACATATAAGCATCTTACCGTAGATTCATTTAATTTTGCATAATTTTTAAAATATGTTGTCCGTCGAGGTGGACTCACTTTGGCCCAACGAAACAACCGAGGGTATACACCCCCCCCCCCCCCTCCATCTTATTATTTATATACATTTTGGTATGCTCATAAAACCAAACCTGCAAAAAAGAACAAAAATATTTATGATTAAAAATTAATTTTTGAAAGACAACTTCATATATTAAAGAATACTTACAAAAAGAACTATGGCACAACCGGCAAATCCACGTCCCTTTTTCTTTAAGCTAGTGGTCAATTCCAAGCATAAAAAATGATGGAATGCTTTTGGTCAATTGTAATCAGCCAATTTTTAGAGGCCTTCTACAAATAATACAAGGCCCGCATCCAAGTTGAATGTCAGGCGGCTGAACAAAAAACAACAAAAGAAATAAAGTATAGTTAATCTTCTGATCCTCTCCTCATTTCCCTCTAGGCCTTGTGAGCAGAGGTCAGTCAATTTTTCTTCAATTACTTTTCTATTAATTGCCTTCTTCTCAAATTCCTTAGTGAAATATGGAGTAGTTGGTCGCTTATTGTCCCATCTAACCAACTCTCCAACCCGTGGGAGACCAAGTATAATAGATACATCCTTGACCAAGAAAGGCACAAAATTGCCATTAATGTTGAATCCTCTTCTCTCCGGTTCCCATATAGATTGCAAATATTCCACTGCAAGCATATCCAGGGGAACTGATGCCCCTTGCAGTAAATGTCCAAATGGGGTATGTATGAGTTCTTCTTTAATAGCATGACCCCCTTGCACTGTGTTGACAAAAGTGTGAATCCGGCTCAATAAGCATCTGCTGAGTACTCGACGAGGTGTGATGCCCTTGTAATGATATTCCTTTTCATCTGAAGAGCTACTAGGTGGGCTTTCATTCGTACCCCTCCTTGTATAAAACCTACTGTTACATATGTTATAACTAAATTAACATGAAGAACTCAAAAGGTGAAGCTATAATACCAAAATGAGATGCTATTATACTATATTTGAGGCATGTTATACCAAAATGGAATCCTATTATACCAAGTTTGAGGCATGTTATACCCAAATGAGATGCTGTTATACCAAGTTTGATGTATGTTATACCAAAATGGCATGCTGTTATACCAAATTAGAAACATGTAATACCAAAATGGCATGTGTTATACTATGTTTGAGGCATGTTATACCCAAATAGGATGCTGTTATACCAAGTTTGAGGCATGTTATACCAAAATGGGATGCTGCTATACTATGTTTCAGGCATGTTATACCAAAATTGGATGCTGTTATACCAAGTTTAAAGTATGTTAAACCAAAATGGCATGCTATTATACCAAATTAGAGACATGTTATACCAAAATGGGATGCTGTTATACCAAGTTTGAGGCATGTTATACCAAAATGGGATACTGTTATACTATGTTTCAGGCATGTTATACCAAAATTGGATGTTGTTATACCAAGTTTGAAGCATGTTATACCAAAATGGCATGCTGTTATACCAAATTAGAGACATGTTATACCAAAATGGGATGTGTTATACTATGTTTGAGATATGTTATACCAAAATGGGATGTTGTGTCCGCAAGTGCACGGATACTCGAAGTAATAAAATAGATATCGAACCACAGAGACCTTATTGTTAAGTACCAAATAATTGTATTCTTACTAGCTAAGCAAATCGAATATGATGCAAGTAAAAGATGCAGAAAAGTATGCTAAAAGATGATCAGAGAGATAAACATGAGACTAGGGTTTCATCCACCTTAATTCTAATGACTAGAAGGAAATAAAGGTTGTCAGTTTAATTCTATTATGATAAAGACCTAATTCACTTCATAAAGGTATTGTCTCACTCTCGTGTAGACAATCATGCAGATAACTGATCTTCACTCTCGTGCAAGATCTATTCTCAATGCTAAAGATAAATGAATCATTGAACAAAGAACTCAAGGATCACTCTCGTGCATCCGAATTCTAAGTCAATCATCTCAAGTGGAATCTCAAGGATCACTCTCGTGCATCCTGAAACTCAACACAGGTTTTACTTATGGTTTTCCGATGACTCGATCCTCACTCTCATGCAAGATCAAATCAAGTCTAACACAATAACTCAATCTAAAGTATCAGAAACTCAACATGGCAATAAAATCACTAAAGATCAGAATTCGAAAAACTACCTAATCTCTCACGATAGTTTCAAACTCAACGATTCCTAGGGTTCCGAATTTCAAACGATCAACCTCTCGGTCTATTTCGCAAAACTCTAAAATATGCTGATATTTATAAAACTAAAGAGAATTAAAGAACAATCAATCACAAAAGTAAAATTATCATATTAAAATTAAACTTGACAAAAATCAATATTTTCTAGTCATTAACAAACTAAGGGGATTACACCCCATGTCCCAAAAGAAGATCTAAGCTTTCATGGTGAAAGGATTACAACAAACCATAATTTCAGAGGATTAGAAAGCGAAAAAGGGGAAGAAAAGTTACAAAACATGGTTGTAATTGAAATACAACCCATAATTTCGCTTGTGAACAGTGCTGTCACCACTATTTTGATGATTTCTCCCTCGATCGGACTCCAAACACTCTGAAACTTCTGGGGCGTGCTCTCCTACTCCAGACGAAGCTTCGGTGTAAAAAATCATGGTCTGAAATGTCCTCTACGCCTCTCGGCATGAGGACAAACCCTAACCACCTCTCTGACGATTTCTCTCTCAATTCGTGATAAAAAATTCCTCCTTTCACTTCGTGTGTCTTCTCCTCTTAAAGATGAGTCTGTAGCATCTTTTGGATCTCAATTTCGACTTCTGGATCAAAAGTTATGGCCCGCGCAAGAATCCGCCCGAAAAAGTCGCGAATCTGGTTTACAAATACGGTACCGTATTCAAATTACGGCAGTGCCGTATTTCTTTCTGTGAAATCCAGGCAGAAAACACAGCACCGTGTATTTTCCCACGGCCGTGCCATATTTATGCAAAAATCTCTCTGGTCAAAATCGATGGAAAATACGGTACCGTGATAAAATCGGAGTGAAATACGATAGTGCCATATTTCTGCTAAAACTTTCTGTTCTGGATCGCCAAAAATTACGGTACCATGTACTTCTACACGGCAGTGCCGTATTCTCGCTTAGGTCTTCTAGATGAAATCAGCACAAAATACGATACCGTGAAAGTTTTGGGGCAAAATACGGCAACACCGTATTTTCGTCTAGTTGAAAGCGGTGAAATACAGTACCGTGTATATTTACATGGTAGTGCCGTATTTTTGTCAGGAGCATCCTTTTGACTTGAAATTTGAGGGTTAGCTTTGTTTTGACGTCTAGAATCCATTGGTGTGTTCAAATCTTTCAAAATTCATCAAAATATGGCACTTTAAACCTGAAAATGATCAAAAACAAGAAATAGTCTAGATTCTGCAATAGTTGACAAATAAGGCTTAAAAACAAGCAAAAGAACATAAATATGACACAAAAAGACACATCAAATGACACAAAATATACTATGAATTTTGGTGTCATCAAACACATAAGGCTCAAACTTTGCTTGTCCTCAAGCAAATAAATAAAGAACAATGCTTGGTATGAAAAATATACTCTTTTATGAAAAATAAATTTCTAAAATATAATCACTCATGAAATACTCCACCAACTTTTTGCACAAAATTTCAGATAAATACATCGTCCTCTGAAATTAATCTTTAAGATCTACAACTTTGATTAAATAAAACTTCGCAACTCACATAATGAAAAGAATTTCAGTCTCATGAATTCACCTAATTTTCAGTTTAAATCTATCAAACCTTTGTTTATAGGAATAAAGTCTCCTAGATCTTTTTCCACATAGAATCTCTCTTTTCTTGCTCCTCTCTCTCTCTCTCTCTTTTTTTCTGTATATACCCACATAGATACATACTTTTTTTTTAGACTTTAACTCTTGTCTTAGGTACCACTGTCAATTTTACACAGTGCCAAGTAGAGGAGTCTTTTTCTTTATCTCTTCTTTTTTTTTATATAGACTTCAACCCATCTCTTCGGTACCACTGTCAATTTTACACAGTGCCAAGTAGGGGAGTCTCTCACTATTTTTGTGGATCCTGGATTCCCTCTTCCCAACAAATAGTAAGATAAATCATACATTAACTAGGCTAATCAATTGACATCAATTCAAAAATTACACTCATATGCTCATTTTATTCAAGAAAGATGCTTCACTCTTAGATTGCATTCATCAAACAACATACCTACCCAAAACCCTATGCATCAATCAATGAAAAATTTTCAACAAGTAGATATATATTGAAGAAATAAATTTAACATAATAGGTATATCTCTATTCACAAGCATTAGCATGAACTTTCATAATCAATGTAGAAAAATCGACCCATCTAAGAAAAACATATCATCAACTTATCAATCTTATCATGTCCATAAAAAATTTCTAATTCAATGCAAAAGGTGTGAAGCATGAAAACTCATATAATCATAGTCAAAAGTGTAACATGATTGGTCCATATAATCACATAAAGCTCAAACAATGAAAAGGGTGTAAAGTGATAACAAATCAAAGATGCAACCATATGAAATAATCATGAATACAAGAGAGTGTAAACAATACTCACAAAACTAGATAGCAAGCTCTGACCCAAAGTACATAAGGCTCAGATCAAAAATAGTGTCGGGGCATATGCTGCTAGGTTCAAAGATGTGCCTTTTGAAAATTTTACCTGCAAAATTTAAGGTACATAAGGCTCAATCTAAAAATAGTCTCTAAAAATAATAATGATAAAAATAATTTTCTAAAAGAAGAATCAGATATATCATCGCTGGTCCAAAAGAGGATGCCGGTAGAAAGAATCGAGCAGAGGTGGAACAGAGGCTAGCTGAAAAGCTGCTAGCAATGATGGTGATGGTGCCGACAGTGGAGTGAGTAATCTCTAGTGGCCTGCTAGAGAATACAGTCATAGAGGTGAGATCGTCGGCTGGTGAATGCAAGAGATAACACTGCACATAAAAAATTTTCAGAGTTAATAATGAAGACTACTGCATGAATAAATAAAATCATGGAATAAGAGGTAGCAAAAGAAATAAGAATCTGCTGGTGGTATGATCCAGTGTCGACGGCTGGAGACAGTGATGTCAGAGGCAGATGCAGTGGTGGCTAGAGGTGCTGCAAATCTGGAGAAGAAGCCGCAGGTGTCCAAGGAAAGCAGTGCAACCGTAAAGAATTTTATTTTCCTTCAACAAGAAAAGGAAAATTAATTCTAAAAATAAACTAAAATAAAAGAAACTAAGCAAAGTAAAAGTGTGCTTGGGTTGCCTCCCAAGAAGCGCTAATTTTTGGTCCATAGCTTGACCTAATCTCAAATCTCATGGTGAAACAGGTGAATCAGTTCCAAAGTATAAAGCATACAATCTTCTGCATTTCCTTTTTCCCAAAAGATTAGCCACTAATCCAAATATCCAAAATTTCACACAATTCATGATTGATGTGGCTTTCTTAAACATGCAGAATTTAAAATCAAGATTTTCAAATCCACTCAAAGTAATCTCTATGATCTTCCTATGTTTATCAAAAAGCAAAATCATAAGTCCTTTCTTCAGATTAATATTTTCAATAGCAATAGAAGTAGGACTTTGATCAAAATAATCAAGCATTGGATCATCATAATAATGTTTATGTCTTTCATTAGATTCCTCAATAAAGCATAATTTTTCAAATTCATCAAAATATTCAACAAAAGATATGGGCAAAACATCAGAGTGAGATTCATCAGTGTTTGTAATTTTCAAATCATCTTCAGGTTCCTCATGCTCACAATCAAATAGTTTATCAATATCAAAATCATTATCAAAATCAAGATGAGACTCTTCACAATCAATTTCCTCATGCTTCCCCACAAATAATTCATCATCAGAAGAGTCAAAATCAGAATCATATGAAAAAGAATTAATAGAAGCAGGGTTTACCACAAGAGATTTATCATTAATTTTAAAAATATCACCAAAATCACAGTGGGGTTCATTAATGTCTATAATTTTTGAACCTTCATCATGCTCATTAGGTTTAACCATAAATAAATTTACATCAAAATCAGAATTATCATCAAAAGAAGGTTTTTCAATTTCAATTTCTTCAAACTTTTCCTCAACTAAACAATCAAGGGAATCAATTTTACAATCATCAAAATCAGAGTGAGATTCATGAATGTTAACATAAGGCTCAATCTCAAAACAATCATAATCAGAGGGGGAATTTTCTAAATCAACTTCCTCAGTTTCCAAATCAAATTCAAACAAGCAATTTTGTTGTGCTATCCAATTTTCTAACATTTCAGTATCAGCACATAAATCATCAAGCCTAGAACTGATTTGTTTCATATTCTCATTCATTTCATCATTTTCTTTCAATTGTGAACTCATGAATTTCTCAAACATGCCCTCTAAACTAGATTTTTTAGTTTTCTGACACCTTGTATTTTAGTAGTGATTTTTACTATTATTCCATGATGAATTTAGGCCTATTTTAATGATTTCACACTCCTTTAAGACTTATTTAGTTAAAAACTTCAGAATCTTCACTTTTCGTTTGTCTTATTGAATTTCAGATAAAATCACCCAATTTTGAAGCCTTTTTGAAGAATCTAAAAGCATGGGGTGATTCCTTATGAGAAGACGAAGCTGCCCATAAAATTTGGGCTCAATCAGAGCCTTCTCTAGACTTCACGGCCAGGTGAACCCCACGGGGTTCACCCGTGATCTTGCCGAAGGAAGGATTTCAGCGCGCGCGTCACTGCCTGGTGAACCCGACGGGGTTCACCGATGATGTCAAAGTTTTTGAAAGCTGCCGCACACTTCACTGGTAGGTGAACCCCATGGGGTTCACCCGTGATCTCATCTGGAGATATCTGCACAGAACTACATCGAGGCTTTCACCAGTAGGTGAAACCCACGGGGTTCACCTGTGATTATTCCGCAACAAAATAGCTCTGAGCACTTCACCACCTGGTGAACCCCGCGAGGTTCACCCGTGAAGCGGACGGATCAACTCGACACCCTCTCAGTTTTCCCTCGATTTTGAACCCGATTTAAGTCCAAATTTAGCAAGTGAGGACTTTTTGGAAAGCTAACTCGAAGACAAACAAAAAGGATATAAAAGCCCCAAATTTCGTGACCTAAAGAGGAGCCAATCAGGTGACAAAGCGGCTAGGGCGGAAGAACACGGTGATTCGGCGACTTCGAGCGGATTTTTTAAGAATTGATCATCGGAACCTTGCAATCCTGGGTTATTTCATTCGGTTTATCTTCTCCTCCCTCCTAGAAACCTTTTCCTATAATTTTCCTATGTTTACAGAGAGGATTTTTAGCGATTCAACGATGGTTGTAGCGTAAACTTTGTATCGGGGCTAGGTTGAAGCCCTCTGACGATTTCTATTTGCAACTCTTGTTTTAATCTTGTTATCTGGATCATATTCTAAGCATATTTCACTAGATGTATTTATTTCTTAATCTTTACTTTGGCCAAGTATCGTCATGTCATAGTTGTTACGGTCCTAACGAAAGTTCGATTGTAACGACCGAACCTCTATGTGAATCTTGTGAAGACGCGACACGAAAGTGCGTGTTCTTTGCTTGAGGGTTCATAATCTACCACGGAACCCAGTGGGTTTGTCTAGAACAGTCCACCGCGAATGTAGGAGACGTTCTAGGCAAATACCGAGGTGTACACTCGAAAGAGGGCACCTTGTACCATAGGGTAGATTCCTTATGCATATCTGTAAATCCAAGTAATTAGCATTTATTTCTAGCTCAAGTAAAATCGTCAGAGTGGTGGAAACCTTTGCCCTGATATTCTCTCTCATATATTTTCTCTGTCGTAGTTGTTTGATTTCTTGTTTACTGTCCTACTTAATTTTAGTTTTCAAGCTCTAAAAAACCATGATTTGATTAGCTTAGATTCTAAGAATTAGATTTTCTAATACTCACCTTGTTTCCTGTGGGAGACGATATCTTTTATATTACTGCGACATTTCCGTGCACTTGCGGACAGTGTCAAGTTTTTGGCGCCGTTGCCGGGGAACAACGGTTGATATTAGTATACTTCTAAGGATTGGGAGACTAAGCTTTAGTTAGTTTTTCTTTTCTTTCTTTATTCTGCTTCATATTGTTTTTTGTTTGTTTCGACTGCTTTGAACTTCTTAATTAGATCTGACAAATTTTTATGCAAAGAAGTTCTAGGGCAGGACGACTATTCGAAATCGACCTTGAGATAGAACAGACCTTCAGACAAAGAAGGAAGCTTGCGCAAATCTAGAAAAAAGAAGGTCAAGAACAGATGGAACATCTTCACAACAACATGGAGAATGAACCAGCACCTCAACCCGTGGACAACAACCATGCCAGAACACTGCGAGACTATGCAGCACCTTTTACACATGGGTTTCAATCAGGAATAGTTAGGCCTAATGTCGAGGCCAATAATTTTGAAATTAAACCTGCATTACTTTCCATGATACAACAGAATCAATTCGGTGGTTCTCCTCTTGAGGACCCAAATCTGCACTTATCTATATTTTTGGAATATTACGATATGATTAAGATTAATGGAGCTACTTCTGATGCTATCAGGTTACGCTTGTTTCCCTTCTCTCTGCGGGATAGAGCAAGGGCAAGGCTCCACACGATCCCCCCAGCTTCAATACGGACATGGGATGAACTGTCTCAAGCTTTCCTCTCGAAGTATTTCCCTCCTTCGAAGACGATCCACCTCAGAAACTAGCTAACGAGCTTCATGCAGAAGGATGGAGAGTCTTTGTATGAAGCCTGGGAAAGATTTAAAGAGCTTCAAAGACTGTGTCCCCATCATGGGATCGAGACTTGGGTCCTAGTACACACGTTCTACATGGGATTGCAATACAATACTAGACTCACAGTCGATGCAGCTGCTGGAGGATCGGGACTAATGAGCAAAGTACCTGAAGATGCAATAAGCCTCCTGGAAGACATGGCACTGAACTACCATCAATGGAATCCAAAGCGAGGTACACTTCCAAGAAAATCAGGTAAATTCGATCTTGATTCATTAACTGCTTTGACTGCGAAGGTAGACAATCTGACTCAGAAATTTGATCCATGGTCTGTTAATTCTTTGGGCACTAATTCAGTTTCTTGTGAGCTTTGTGACGTTGCAGGTCATGCAGGTGCTGAATGCCAAGTGGGAGATGGACTAGTGGTCCAAAGTCAGCCTGAACACCTTAATGCAGTTGGAAACCTCATGAACAACCCCTATTCCAACTACTACAACCCTGGCTGGCGCAACCACCCGAACTTTTCCTACCGTACCACGCAGCCACTTCAACCAGGGCAAGCGCCACCACAAGCACAACCTCAACAAGGGAACTTCAGGCCGCCACAACAAGAAAATTATAGGCATCCACCTGGGTTCCAACAGAGAAATTACAAGCCTCCCCCTCAACAAGCGAATTACAATCCTCCTCAAAGACCGGCCCAAGACTCTCAGCTGAGTAAGCAATTAGAAGGGCTAACTGACATGATGAAATTAATGATGACCAGGATGGATTCCTTGGAGACGCACAACAAGATGTTGGAGAGCCAGCTTGCGCAACAGGCCAGCTCGTCAGCACGAGCGCCAGGGAAGCTTCCATCACAGCCAGAAGTTAACACAAGGGAGCAGTGCAATGCAATCTCCACTCGAAGCGGCAAGCAACTCGAAGACCCACCAATGCCGACCAATGAAACAAGGGATGATGAGACACTGAACCCTGAGGAGCCACACGTGAATTCAACACCGGCAGAGCCTGAACGAACAGAGGAAGAGCAACCCTATGTTGGGCCGCCGGCCTACAAGCCGCCGATACCTTTCCCTCAGAGGCTTGTCAAAGCCAAGCTAGACAAGCAATTCAGTAAATTTCTGGAAATTTTAAAAAAATTATATATTAACATTCCCTTTGTTGATGCCCTTTCGCAGATGCCGACCTATGCGAAGTTCCTGAAGGATATTCTCTCAAATAAGAAGAAGCTAGAAGACCAAGGCACTGTGGCTCTTACTGAAGAGTGCAGTGCGATTTTGCAGAACAAGCTTCCACAAAAACTCAAAGACCCTGGCAGCTTTTCCATACCATGCCAGATAGGAGAGATGACCTTTCGAAGAGCATTGTGCGATTTAGGGGCGAGTGTCAGCATCATGCCGTTATCCTTGTGTAGAAAGCTGGATCTGGGTGAATTGAAGTCAACGAATATTTCTCTGCAGTTGGCTGACAGATCAGTTAGGAGTCCCATTGGCATTTTAGAGGATGTACCCATTAAAGTGGGGGATTATTTTATTCCTGCGGACTTTGTTGTATTAGACATCGATGAGGATGACAGGCTTCCTATTATTTTAGGAAGGCCTTTTCTTGCTACAGCTGGTGTCGTCATCGATGTTAAAAATGGGAAACTGGCTTTAAACATCGGTGACAATATTATTCAATTTGATCTGTCTAACTCTCTCAAGAAACCTTCTTTTGCAGGTGCATGTCACAGCATTGATTTGCTTGAATACTCTGGAAATTCTGTAGTAAATGGACGTCGCATCGAACACCGGTTTGAAGGAGATAAGCTTGTTAAAGAAAGGGGAGTTCTCAACCCCTTTGATCCTCCCCGATATTGGTTTCCTGATGACTCTATGGTCGAGCTATTGACCAAAAACTAGCGCTCCTGGGAGGCAACCCAAGTTTTTCTTATTGTTTTCATTTGCTTAGTTGTTATTAGTTTCCTTTTATTTTACCATCGTTGCAGGCTCTCTCTCTCTCTCTCTCTCTCTCTCTCTCTCTCTCTCTCTCTCTCTTATTTATCTAGTACTATAGGAGATTTTGCTGTTGAAATACACTGATAGAGCCTTATTTCCGGGATACATGTGTGCAACTTGAACCGGGGATTTTTGCAGGATTATTACTGCAGCTTCGTGCACTTCACGGCCAGGTGAACCCGGGGGGGTTCACCCGTGAAGACATCCGAACCAGAGGGGCGCATTTCTGCCGTGTGTTTCATGGGTAGGTGAACCCGATTGAGTTCACCAGTGTTTCTAATAGAACACTGCCCGTGTTTACCCTAGACCTCAGCCAGGGTTCGCGCAACTTCACACCGCCACCGACCTCTCTGCTCCAGATCTCCACTCCCCCGAAGATCTCTCACCTCCGAATCTTCAACGGATCTCCCCTCTTCAAGATCTGCAACTCCGGAGAGGTTCGCACAGCTATGTTCTGATTCCTGCTGTTAGTGTTCCAGCTTTTCCTCTCTGCCGACCCTCCTGTTTCTGCCTCTGCAAGTGGTTGATATTTCTGTGCTCGATCGAATTTTTTTTTTTTTTTGGCTTCCTGGACTATCTTCATCGTCCCCGACATTCAAACCTGATGGCACCAAGGCGAAAGGTTCTTGCCTTCTGTCGCCATGACCCACAACCTGTATCCGATTCCTCCACTGAGGACGATGATGACTTCGTTCCGCACAAACAGCCTTCGCTTCCACAGACTACACCCGTCAACCAGCCGGCACAGCCGTCTTCTTCCAGAGGCCCGACACGATCGTCTTCCCGGCAGTCCCAGGCCTATGTTTCTCCGCCGAATGATTTCGGCATTATTTTCAGGAATGCAGAACACCAACAAAACTTCGAACAGCTCCTTCACCGCCAGATACTCAATACCCGCTACCTAGATAGAAACACGCTTATCATTCTAGGACTCATGGACGACGTGGAGTTGATGTACTCTAACATTGGGTGGGAGCAGTTTCTCCGGCTTGCCTCGCCCACATACATCGGAGTCACGCTAGAGTTCCTCAGCTCTTTAGACGTTAAAGCCGCTGCAATGGTCGATGAAGATCCTGGGCGCTTGACCTTCCGGATGGGAAACATCGAGCATTGTCTATCTCTTGCTGATCTCCGCTATATCTACGTCTTTCCGGAACCTTGCACGCGCAATGTCCCGGTGGAATTCAATGAGCAAGCTTTTTGAGCGTCGATCACAAATGAGCACTTTTATTCTGCCAGAGTGGCCAGGGCCTCGAGCATTTGCAACCCGACTATCAGATACGTCTATAGAGTGCTCGCCCATACCATCTTCGGACGTGGGGAGAGCGATGGCATGGTAAGACAATCTGAGCTATTTTACTTATGGTGCATGCTGCATTCTTTCAGAGTCGATTCAGGATTCTATTTAGTAAAGCAGTTCAGCCGTATCGCGCACTGCCGCAAGGGCGCGATCGTCATCGGAGGCCTTATCACGCCGCTGGCTATTGCCTTGGGGGTCATTCCCTATGGTACACCCGAAGCTCATGGAAACAACCGGCTCGAGATTGAGTCGTGCGTCTCCATGAAACTCATTGTCTGCCGAGGTGACTCTTATTGTATGACGTTCAAGGATAGCCAGTTCTGTTTACCATTGCCAAATCCTGAGCGCACAACTGTGCGCGTTCGAGCGAACAGGCACATCAAGTCAACCGAAGATCCTCAGCCCGACCCTGTTGATACTGCACTGCCAGCACCCAGCTCATTTTTCTTTGGTGGCGTCTCTTCCTCAGATTCCATGATGCGTATTCTTCAAGAGATAAGGGAGGAGCAGCTTCAGCAGCGCGAGCTCATCGATCAGATGGATACCTCCATCTCTTCTATACGCCAGGAGCAAGCCTCCTGATGGGAAGCTAATGAGGCTGGGATGCAGCGGCAACACAAGATGCTGGGCTCAATCTGGGAGAAATTATGTATCATGGATGACCGGTTCGCCCTGCTTAATGAAGAAAACATAAGGAACATACCAATCTCTTCAGATGAGGAGGAAGCGCCAGGTCATACTTCTCGCGGTAAGGGCAAGAGCTCTCGAGCTTCCGGCTCTCACTCGCGCAGGAGGCGCTAGCTCCATCCAGACTCGACACCGCCACCTTCTCCTCTCGCATATACGACATTGCATAGAGGACTATGCAATATTCTAGAGCGGGTGAGCTGTCTTGACTCCAGCTTATTCTTGGTTGTTTGGTTGTAGTTGTTGTGACTTTATGGCTTTGTTCTGCTACTCTATGATGGATATTTTGATATTGGCATTGTATCATATATGCCACTATTCGTGGGCTTGGTCCACTTCTTCAGGCCCCACTCTTTGCAGTGTATAAGATATATTTGAGCCACTTGCTTTCCATTCTGATATTATGCTTTTCATGCTAAATGATGTGTGAATTTATAAGCTTGCATGTAACTGTTCTGAAGGATATATTGCATAACTTGTGATGAAAAATTTTATTGACTTGTCATGATTGTCTTGTCTGATGATAGCCATGCAAATTTTTGTCTAAAAAATTGAATGCATGATTGGTTGGAATTTATCAAGACATGTTGAATGTAGTACTTATTAGAAATTTACTTAATAGTCATGTCCATATGTTATTTGAATTAGAAATTTTCTAAACGGATTGATTTTATGATGTTCATATAGTGGGTCAAACATTTTCATGATTCTTCAATTGATTTTGGTTTGCAATTTACATTCGATTCATATTATGATGCATAATCTCTTTTCAAACTTTGAATTCCTTTCTAGTATTTGGGAAACACTGCATCTATTAAAATGCAAGGATATGTTGATCTTTGATATTTAGCATTAAAAAAAATTCTCACACTTAGATTCCTCTACTTGGCACTGCGAAAAATTGGCAGTGGTACCGAAGGACATGAGTTGAAATCTAAGAAATGTGAATTGAAAATTCAATAAAAAGACTCCTCTACTTGGCATTGCGAAAAATTGACAATGGTACCTAAGGATATGAGTTGAAGTCTAGTGCAATAATCAGTATCTTATATCCTGAATGAGACATTTGAGTTAACCCCAATATTATGAATTGGAAGGATAAGAATGAAATGAGTGTTGTGTTTGCTTGATTGAATCTCATGTTTACTACTTTCTGAATCGTTTGATATCTAGAAACTGTGGGACCAAACTGGTGAATACTTAAAACACTCCTTCTAGTTGATTTCTTCTGATTAGATCTTGGATTGCTAAAAAGTATTTTTCTAAACTTGGGTGCGAACTTCAACACAAAAGATTATTCTTATACCAAGCATGTATTTCAACTTATTTTATTGCTTGAGGACAAGCAAAGATTTAAGTCGATGAGTATTTAGCTGTCTTGACTCCAGCTTCTTCTTGGTTGTTTGGTTGTAGTTGTTGTGACTTTATGGCTTTGTTCTGCTACTCTATGATAGATATTTTGATATTGGCATTGTATCATATATGCCACTATTCGTGGGCCTGGTCCACTTCTTCAGGCCCCACTCTCTGCAGTGTATAAGATATATTTGAGCCACTTGCTTTCTATTCTGATATTATGCTTTTCATGCTAAATGATGTGTGAATTTATAAGCTTGCATGTAACTGTTCTGAAGGATATATTGCATAACTTGTGATGAAAAATTTTATTGACTTGTCATGATTGTCTTGTCTGATGATAGCCATGCAAATTTTTATCTAAAAAATTGAATGCATGATTGGTTGGAATTTATCAAGACATGTTGAATGTAGTACTTGTTAGAAATTTACTTAATAGTCATGTCCATATGTTCTTTGAATTAGAAATTTTCTAAACGGATTGATTTTATGATGTTTATATAGTGGGTCAAACATTTTCATGATTCTTCAATTGATTTTGGTTTGCAATTTACATTCGATTCATATTATGATGCATAATCTCTTTTCAAACTTTGAATTCCTTTCTAGTATTGGGGAAACACTGCATCTGTTAAAATACAAGGATATGTTGATCTTTGATATTTAGCATTAAAAAAAAAAATTTCTCACATTCAGATTCCTCTACTTGGCACTGCGAAAAATTGGCAATGGTACCGAAGGACATGAGTTGAAATCTAAGAAATGTGAATTGAAAATTCAATAAAAAGACTCCTCTACTTGGCATTGCGAAAAATTGGCAATGGTACCTAAGGATATGAGTTGAAGTCTAGTGCAATAATCAGTATCTTATATCTGAATGAGACATTTGAGTTAACTCCAATATTATGAATTGGAAGGATAAGAATGAAATGAGTGTTGTGTTTCCTTAATTGAATCTCATGTTTACTGCTTTCTGAATCGTTTGATATCTAGAAACTGTGGGACCAAACTGGTGAATACTTAAAACACTTCTTCTAGTTGATTTCTTCTAATTAGATCTTGGATTGCTAAAAAGTATTTTTCTAAACTTTGGTGCGATCTTCAACACAAAAAATTATTCTTATACCAAGCATGTATTTCAACTTATTTTATTGCTTGAGGACAAGCAAAGATTTAAGTCGAGGAGTATTTGACACCTTGCATTTTAGTAGTGATTTTTACTATTATTCCATGATGAATTTAGACCTATTTTAATGATTTCACACTCCTTTAAGACTTATTTAGTTAAAAACTTCAGAATCTTCACTTTTCGTCTATCTTATTGAATTTCAGGTAAAATCACCCAATTTTGAAGCCTTTTTGAAGAATCTAAAAGCATTGGGTGATTCCTTATGAGAAGACGAAGCTGCCCGTAAAATTTGGGCTCAATCAGAGCCTTCTCTGGACTTCACGGCCAGGTGAACCCCACGGGGTTCACCCGTGATCTTGCCGAAGGAAGGATTTCAGCGCGCGGGTCACTGCCTGGTGAACCCGACGGGGTTCACCGATGATGTCAAAGTTTTTGAAAGCTGTCGCACACTTCACTGGTAGGTGAACCCCATGGGGTTCACCCGTGATCTCATCTGGAGATATCTGCACAGAACTACGTCGAGGCTTTCACTGGTAGGTGAACCCCACGGGGTTCACCTGTGATTATTTCACAACAAAATAGCTCCGAGCACTTCACCATCTGGTGAACCCCGCGGGGTTCACCCGTGAAGCGGATGGATCAACTCGACACCCTCTCGGTTTTCCCTCGGTTTTGAACCCGATTCAAGTCCAAATTTAGCAAGTGATGACTTTTTGAAAAGCTAACTCGAAGATGAACAAAAAGGATATAAAAGCCCCAAATTTCGTGACCTAAAGAGGAGGCAATCGGGCGACGAAGCGGCTAGGGCGGAAGAACACGGCGATTCGGCGACTTCGAGCGGATTTTTGAAGAATTGATCATCGGAACCTTACAATCCTGGGTTATTTCATTCAGTTTATCTTCTCCTCCCTCCTAGAAACCTTTTCCTGTAATTTTCCTATGTTTACAGAGAGGATTTTTAGCGATTCAACGATGGTTGTAGCGTAAACTTTGTATCGGGGCTAGGTTGAAGCCCTCTGACGATTTCTGTTTGCAACTCTTGTTTTAATCTTGTTATTTGGATCATATTCTAAGCATATTTCACTAGATGTATTTATTTCTTGATCTTTACTTTGGCCAAGTATCGTCATGTCATAGTTGTTACGGTCCATAACGAAAGTTCGACCGTAACGACCGAACCTCTATGTGAATCTTGTGAAGACGCGACGCGAAAGTGCGTGTTCTTTGCTCGAGGGTTCATAATCTACCACGGAATCTAGTGGGTTTGTCTAGAATGGTCCACCGTGAAAGTAGGAGACGTTCTAGGCAAATACCGGGGTGTACACTCGAAAGAGGGCACCTTGTACCATAGGGTAGATTCCTTATGCATATCTGTAAATCCAAGTAATTAACATTTATTTCTAGCGCAGTGAAATCGTCAGAGTGGTGGAAACCTTTGCCCTAATATTCTCTCTCATATATTTTCCCTGTCGTAGTTGTTTGATTTCTTGTTTACTGTCCTGCTTAATTTTAGTTTTCAAGCTCTAAAAAAACCACGATTTGATTAGCTTAGATTCCAAGAATTAGATTTTCTAGTACCCACCTTGTTCCCTGTGGGAGACGATATCTTTTATATTACTGCGATATTTTCGTGCACTTGCGGACAGTGTCATTTTCTCAAAGCATGGTTCATAATTATTGTTTGAGCAATCACCATAAAAAGGAGTTTGATTTTCCCAACTAGATTCATAATGATCATCTTGATACCATGAAGAATTAGAATTTGGAGGAATTAAAAATTTGCAATCAGAAGTATAATGATCAGATGATTTACAAATATTACATGTAACAAAATAGGAGTGTAATTTTGATATATCTACAAGAGTGCATCGTGAATCATTTTGTGGCATGTACACCTTACCTCTTTCAGTTGCCCAGGAGTTGTGGTAAAAAGACATATTTTCAAATCTATCAATAACAGAAAGATTATCCAACACCAATCAATAAGATCTCTTTTTTTTTCAGAATATCTAAAAATTTAAAAAGAATAAAACACAAGCAATTCACAAATTTAAGAATTCACAGTTCTGTCACAACTGTGAAAATCCAAAACCTACAAAAACAAAAAACAAAGTTAAATCTAAAATAAATAAAACTTAGTCTAGCAATACTAACAACTATTTTGATATTAACAAAACTAAGGTCCCCGGCAATGGCACCAAAAACTTGTTGTGTCTGCAAGTGCACGGATACTTGAAGTAATAAAATAGATATCGAACCACATAGACCTTATTGTTAAGTACCAAATAATTGTATTCTCACTAGCTAAGCAAATCGAATATGATGCAAGTAAAAGATGCAGAAAAGTATGCTAAAAGATGATCAGAGAGATAAACATGGGACTAGGGTTTCATCCACCTTAATTCTAATGACTAGAAGGAAATAAAGGTTATCAGTTTAATTCTATTATGATAAAGACCTAATTCACTTCATAAAGGTATTGTCTCACTCTCGTGCAGACAATCATGCAGATAACTGATCCTCACTCTCGTGCAAGATCTATTCTCAATGCTAAAGATAAGTGAATCATTGAACAAAGAATTCAAGGATCACTCTCGTGCATCCGAATTCTAAGTCAATCATCTCAAGTGGAGTCTCAAGGATCACTCTCGTGCATCCTGAAACTCAACACAGGTTTTACTTATGGTTTTCCGACGACTCGATCCTCACTCTCGTGCAAGATCAAATCAAGTCTAACACAATAACTCAATCTAAAGTATCAGAAACTCAACATGGCAATAAAATCACTAAAGATCAGAATTCGAAAAACTACCTAATCTCTCACGATAGTTCCAAACTCAACGATTCCTAGGGTTCCGAATTTCAAACGATCAACCTCTCGGTCTATTTCGCAAAACTCTAAAACATGTTGATATTTATAAAACTAAAGAGAATTAAAGAACAATCAATCACAAAAGTAAAATTATCATATTAAAATTAAACTTGACAAAAATCAATATTTTCTAGTCATTAACAAACTAAGGGGATTACACCCCATGTCCCAAAAGAAGATCTAAGCTTTCATGGTGAAAGGATTACAACAAACCATAATTTCAGAGGATTAGAAAGTGAAAAAGGGGAAGAAAAGTTACAAAACAGGGTTGTAATTGAAATACAACCCGTAATTTCGCTTATGAACAGTGCTGTCACCACTATTTTGATGATTTCTCCCTCAATCGGACTCTAAATGCTCTGAAACTTCTGGGGCGTGCTCTCCTACTCCAGACGAAGCTTCGGTGTAAAAATCATGGTCTGAGATGTCCTCTACGCCTCTCGGAGCGAGGACAAACTCTAACCGCCTCTCTGACAATTTCTCTATCAATTCGTAATAAAAAATTCCTCCTTTCACTTCATGTGTCTTCTCCTCTTAAAGAAGAGTCCGCAGCATCTTTCGGATCTCAATTTGGACTTCTGGATCAAAAGTTATGGCCCGCGCAAGAATCGGCCTGAAAAAGTCGCGAATCTGGTTTATAAATACGATACCGTATTCAGATTACGGCAGTGCCGTATTTCTTTCTGTAAAATCCGGGCAGAAAACACGGAACCGTGTATTTTCCCACGGCCGTGCCATATTTGTGCAAAAATCTCTCTGGTCAAAATCGATGGAAAATACGGTACCGTGATAAAATCGAAGTGAAATACGGTAGTGCCATATTTCTGCTGAAACTTTCTGTTCTGGATCACCAAAAATTACGGTACTGTGTACTTCTACACGGTAGTGTCGTATTCTCGCTTAGGTTTTCTGGATGAAATCAGCACAAAATACGGTACCATGAAAGTTTTGGGGCAAAATACGGTAGCACCGTATTTTCGTCTAGTTGAAAGCGGTGAAATACGGTATCGTATATATTTACACGGTAGTGCTGTATTTTTGTCAAGAGCATCCTTTTGACTTGAAATTTGAGGGTTAGCTTTGTTTTGACGTCTGGAATCCATTGGTGTGTTCAAATCTTTCAAAATCCATCAAAATATGGCACTTTTAACCTGAAAATGATCAAAAATAAGAAATAATGTAGATTCTGCAATAGTTGACAAATAAGGCATAAAAACAAGCAAAAGAACATAAATATGACACAAAAAGACACATCAAATGACACAAAATATACTATGAATTTTGGTGTCATCAATACTGTTATACCAAGTTTGAGGCATGTTATACCCAAATGGGATGCTATTATACTATGTTTGAGTCATGTTATACCAAAATGGGATGTTGTTATACCAAATTAGAGATATGGTATACCAAAATGGGATACTAATAAACCAAGTTTGAGACATGTTGTGCAAAAATTATGTCATTAATACAACAATGTACGTATTAAGAAGACAAATTACGACATTATACCTTAAAGGAACATTGGAGTCATCGGAGGAACTCGCCATGAGATACTACAAAAAAGAAAACAAGATTAGGAAACCCTAAGAAGACAAATTATATCATTAATACAATAATTTACATATTAAGAAGACAAATTATGACATTATACCTTAAAGGAAGATTGGAGTCGTCAGAGGAACTCGACCTACAAATGGTAGTGGACGGAAGATGAGATCTTGCAAAAAATAAATCAAGATTAGGAAACCCTAAGCCAACCAGGAACTCGACATTACGTCGTAGGTCGTGGGACGTCGTCGGAGGTCGTCGCAGTTTGCCGTAGGTCAAGATTAGGAAACCCTAAGCCAACCAGGAACTCGACATTACGCCGTAGGTCATCGGAGGTCGTCACAGTTCGCCGTAGGTCATCGGAGGTCATCGCAGATCGCCATAGGACATCGGAGGTCGACTGCACATAAAACACAAAATTAGGGCTCGACACGACCACGAACTCGGAGGCCGTGGGCTCGACACGACGACGACCTCGGAGGCCGTCAGCAGTCGTAAACACATATTAGAAGGCCATCGGAGGTCATCAGAGAGGATCGGGCGACAAAACTATCGTCGGAGAACAAGGGTTTCGTCACAGCAAAGGTTAGTTCGGGTGGGCGGGTATTGAAATTTTGAGCGTTAACCAAGGTTAGGTTTGATGTAACGGGCCGGTTAGTTCGTGTGGCTATAACGGGTGGCGTTATATCAGGATTTCGTATAACGCTGCGTTTGTATCAGTGCTATCTGCACTTAAGTAGTGGTTGCTGTGAGATTCGTGCAAGGCTGCTTCAAGATTCGTGCTTCGAATTTCAACCCACTCCTATGCAAATTTTGCGGAGGGGCACCCCTCCGCAAAAACGCAGCCCATGTCCGCGCCCTCGAAGTGGAGCACCACCTCCGGCATGCTCGGAAGCTCCCAAGAAGTCAACAAGAAGCAGAAGTCAACGCCCACGGACTCCAGCTCTAAAGGCAAATTAACTGCCACCGGCGCATGCGTCTCTGCGATGAGCTCCTTCTTTAGGACTTGATAACCGGTCTGCTCCAAGAATGTCAAGAACGTCCCTGAGTCGATGATGGTGCCGCCGGAGCCATCCGGCTTGTGCTGGAACATGCCGGGTGGGATGGGCAAGACGGTGCCGCCCACCGAGATGCTGTTTAAGATCAGGTGGTAGAACATGTCGATGTCGGGGGTTTGGACTATGGGCGTACTGCGGAAGGAGGCCGATTCGAGGCCGGCCATGGCGCCCAAGAAGAGGTGGCTGGTGGAGGAGCTGCCGAAGGGGGTGAGGCAATAGGAGAACTTGCGAGGATGCAATTGCAATGGGAGCGAGAGCGAGCCCCGGCCCATTCCCATGATGCCGGTGGAGTTCGACAATGAGCCAGAGTTCGCCATGGTGCACCCGAAGGTGAGGTCGGCCACCGCCAATGCGCCGAAGGTGAGCGTCTCCGTGGCAAGAAAGCCCTGCGAGTTGGTGTCATCGCCATAGCTGGCGTTGTACTGGCAAAGGCGGAGGGTGCAGTCGGTGGCGATCCCGGTGCAGGAGGGGCTGGAGCAGGGGAGGAAGGCGAAGGAGGAGGAGTTGGAGGGGTTATAGTAGGGGGTGGGCTCGGGGAGGCACTCGAAGCAGGGGATGCATTGGGTCCAGATGAGGTCGCTGCCGGTGTCGAGGATGGCGGTGATGGGGAACGCTGGGGTGCCAATGGAGAGCTCGAGGAGGTATTCGAAGGAGTCGTATTCGACGAGGGAGCTCATGTCGAAGCGGGAGAAGTGGGACTCGAGGGATTTGCGCCGGTGGTGGCTGCGGCAGATGACGCGATGGAAGCGATCGGAGCCTGAGAAGGAGCCGGTGGAGTCAACATGGGTGAGGCCGACACGGAGGCCAGTGGTGGCCGCCGGCGAGGCGAGGGGATGATCGGTGATGCTCGGTGATGCTCGATTTGCGTGGATGGAATGTGAGAATTAAATCTTGCATTTATAGAGTCAATCGACATGGAGGAGATGATCAAAATATGAACGGAGAATTCGTCAATCAAGTTACGTACGGCCGGCGAGGAGTGCAGAACTAGGGAAGTGGACACTTGACGATTATTTCTTCAGAAAAATGTCCTCGGAGCCCGTGCCTAGTTCTTACACACGGTTACTAATCCACCGTTCATAAAGTTCAAAAAGCGCGTATCTCAAAAAAGGAAACGGAAGCAAACAGAAGCGTTATGCTCAATATTCACGGAGCCCAAAAAAAGTTGTTGTCGAACTGGTTCAAACATAACATGGTAGAAATTTATTATAATATGTTAGAAAATTTCTATAACATGGTAGAAAATTCTATAACATAGTAGAAATTTATTATAATATGGTAGAAAATTTCTATAACATGGTAGAAATTTATTATAACATAGTAGAAAAATCCTATAACAGGGAATTAAAGATTAATATATATATATATATATATATATATATATATATATATATATATATATATATATATATAAGTACTATTGTATCCAAGTCAATGTCCATTCATTATCCCTAGGTTTGGGTCAAGTTGGGTCAAGTTTGGGTCAAGTTTGAGTCAAGTTCGACGAAATGGGTAGAAGTTCGACAATATATATAGCAAGTTCGACAATAATTATTGTCGAACTTGTACATATATTGTTGAATTGGTTCAAACATAACTAAGTTCGACGATAATTATTGTCGAACTTGCTATATATATCGTCGAACTTCTACCTATTTCGTCGAACTTGACTCAAACTTGACCCAATTTGACCCAAACCTAGGGATAATGAATGGACATTGACTTGGATACAATAGTACTTAATTTATATTTTTTTTTAATCTTTAATTCCCTGTTATAGGATTTTTCTACTATGTTATAATAAATTTCTACCATGTTATAGAAATTTTCTACCATATTACAATAAATTTCTACTATGTTATGGAATTTTCTACCATGTTATAGAAATTTTCTACCATATTATAATAAATTTCTACCATGTTACGTTTGAACTAGTTCGACAACAACTTTTTTTGGGCTCCGTAAACATTGAGCATAACGCTTCTGTTTGCTTCCATTTCCTTTTTTGAGATATGCGCTTTTTGAACTTAATGAACGGTGGATTAGTAGCCGTGCGTAAGAACTAGGCATGGGCTCCGTGCCTAGGATATTTTTCCTATTTCTTTGAGCATGAGTATTTATAGTCAAAACACATATCATTTTAAAATTTTATTATTATTTAGTGATTCACACTAAACTTCTGAACACTAGTAGCGGGTGGTGCTGGTGTCTAACATGACTCAAGACATCTAAGCACAATTTAAATTTGACCAATTTAGTAATTGAATCAGTTTAACCCGACACATTTATAAACAGGTCAACCAGACCTGACGAGTATAACTTGTTGAATATATATACATATATAAAAATAATTATTATATATTTAAAAATATGTTTACTATGTATTAAAAGTATAAAATATAATATAGTATATATATATATATATATATATATATATATATATATATATATGTGTGTGTGCGCGCAAATATGTTTACTTAATTATCAATATTTTTCTTTTCTTTTTTTTTTTTATAAACCTTTCACTTTTTACCACTAAACTCAATATTGACCAAGTATGTTTGTATTAGTCAATACATCATCAGGTCAATTAAAAAAAAGAAGAAAATTTTTTCTCGTTTCTTTGTTGGTTTAAGTCTCTCCTTAGACAACACGAGGAATATGACTTAAAAATATGTCAACCAGTCATAAGCAAGAGTAAAACACTGCCATTTTGGGGCTGATTCTGCTTTTGCTGGCTGCTGATTGGAGAATTACTGGTTAAAAAATAGCTGGCTAAGAGAAACAAAAGCTGTTTGAAAAATTACAATTGCTGGCCAATCGAATAAAAATACTGTACTTTTTAAATTAAGCTGAAATTTTTAACATAATTAAAAATTTAATTATCGTGCTGGGATAGTACATTCTCTATAGTTTATAGAAGCACAAGCTACATAAGCTGTACATAGACTTAAACAAGAAAACTACTTAGCAACATGAAATACCAATCATTTGATTTCAGGTAAGCTACTTGATTTCAGGTAAAACACACCATTTAGATAGGCATAAATATTACTAGAGAAATTGCTTTAGATAAACTACAGAAGCACAAGCTACACAAGCTACATAAATATTACTTGATTTCGGGTAAACTACAGAAGCACAAGCTACAGAAGCTGTACCTTTGCTTTAGATAAACCTCCTTAGCAACATAGACTAAACTACTTGATTTCAGGTAAAACACACCGTTTAGATATGCATAAATATTACTAGAGAAAAACACACAGTTACTTCTCAAGATCAACTGAAAGACACCAACATTCAAAGAAGATCACTTGATGTCAGGCCAAATCTTGATTGGAGCTGGAGCTCTCCTTACCCTTCACTGGAGCAGGCGGGTAGCAGATCCGGAGCTCTGGGGAAGGCGAAGAGCAGGCGGAGCTAGGGCAGGCGAAGATCTGGGGCAGGCGCGAAGAGCAGGCGGAGCTAGGGCAGGCAAAGAGCAGGCGGAGAGCAGGCGCAGCTGGAGCAGGCGGGGAGCAGCTAGAGGAGGCCTGAGCTGGGGCAGGCGGGGAGCTGTGGGGCTGGCGGGGGAGAATGAAGCGGCGGGGAGCAGACCAAGCAGGCGGGGGAGAATGAGCAGGCGGGAGCTGAAGCTTACCTGAAGCTCGAAGGCGGCGGAGAGCAGGCGGCGGAGGTAGAGCTGGAGGAAGGCTGGACGTCACAACGCTGGGGCAGAGGAGAGATCGGCCGGAAGGGAAGATAGGCGGAGCAGAGTCGTCACGGGCTGGAAGCTTTGGAGCAGAGTCGTCACGCGGAGCAGAGTCGTCACGGGCTGATACGCGGAGCGGAGTCACGGGCTAATTCTCCGCAGAAGCAGGTGCTCTCTCCCGCAGCAATAAACTGCTGGTGCGCCCAGCGATAATGATTACCAAACAATCGGATTGATTGAAAATCAGCTGGCGGCCAGCAATCCCAAACCGAGCTTAAAAAGGGCCATTGCCAATAGCCAGGTCAAAAGAAGATGCGTCAAGATTATATGCTTTTTAAAAATAATTAGTAAGAAAAAGAAAGGAACAACGACTAGAATTGTTCAAGCAAGCATATTAAAGAAATGAAATGATCCAACGAGAGTAGAACTGTTCAACTGAACATGTTTAGGGGGTTTCAAATTGAGTGATTATTAATTTAAATTTAATTTCATATTTTTTAATTAAGAAAAGAATTAGAGATAGTCTAGAGATTTGTTCATCATTGGATAAAAATTTAGTCCACATAATTACACTCAATAAGTGGTTTGACAGATAAATCTATAAGTTTCTTTAAAAGAGAAAAATGTGATCAACATCGAAATTCAAGCCCACTTCCACTCATTTAATAAAAAAAAATTGAATGATATGATTTGAGGATGATCCACTACATTATTTAAGCTAACACCACATTTGTATATACAGAATCACATAGTTCACCGCTTATAATTTCCCAACTACTCCTTGTTTCCCGTCTCGGTTGGTGCCATTGATACATAATATTTTCAAAGAATTGAGAAGCTATGCGCAAGGGCAGGCCTTGTTAACAGTCTAACGTGCTCTCAACGTTGAAAGAGAATCAAATTTATTTTTCCTCCAACCGCTGCAAAACTGACTCTGCAAAAATCTGCTGCAAATTGGAAGTAAATTTTGTAAGGTAGTCCTTAAAAATATAAGAATGAAATGCAGTTCAAATAATAATTGAAGTTTCAAGAATTTTAAGCTTCCTTCTTCAATCCATATTTGCTATAAGAATTAAAATCATACTATGAATAGCACAAATGAAGAAATAAATTATTATTGTTAAGGAGAACGAGCTGAATTACTACAGCATTCAAAAGCATCCAAACATGCTTAGTGAGAAAGCAAATTATGAAAGTGCCACTCATCATTTGCTTCAGTAATTTGTTTCCCGTTCTATTCAATGGATGGTGAAAGCAGAAACTCCATAATCAGGTGAAACCATGATATTGTAATTAATAGGGAAATGTACCATCTTGAAAGCATAAGCTAGGTTAAACAATGGAATGTTCACTATGTTGGATAAGAACTATTTATTTATTTTTTAAAAAATAAATGGCATATCCATACTTGCGCTCTGTGAGCTTGGGACTGGGTCGGAAGTACTTCAGGTAACCATCCCATGGGACCTTTTTGAGACCAGCCCGAACAGAAATCATGTCTCGAACCCTAATAGGAATGAATGATCATTAGCATAGTGAATAATTTTATAGTTCATGTATTTATATAGTTATTTATCCTAAAACATATTACATTCGAGAAAAGCAATTTTACCTTTCAGCAAACTCAATAGGAGTCTCACCGTCTCTTATTAACTGAGGTTTCAAGTACCAAACATCACAAACAACAGCCCACGATGTCATTAGCTGCGCTAGGTGTGTTGTGAAAGATTGCCTGTCAAACAATAGTCCCAATATTAAGATAACGAAAATAAGAGTGCGCAATGATAACAAAAGATGTAGAATGCATATAACCTATCAAAGCACATCAGGCGGACAGAAAACTACCTTGGTCCAAAATCTTGAGGTAATACACAATTAGTACCCAACTTATTCTAACAATTTTATCTTTGTATCTAAACTTAATTTTATTTTAATCGAGTACATGAAACTTTACTAACGATTAAAACAAGCATCTCCACTAGGCTATCAAATGCTTATGTGGCATACAAATGTTTAACCTGATGGCTAATAAAACAATAATACCAATTGAATTGAGTGGGAATCAAACGTCCAGCTCCATTGTAGGTCACATGACATTTTTTAATTTTTACCTATTGTCACCCACAAGGGGAATGTCTTGTGGCTACCATGTGGATCAACATGCGATCAACAACCTACAACATGAACTGCCAGGTGCGCCACACGGGGGGACAAACTGCCACATGGACGACCATGAGGGCACAAGTAGCCACATGAGCCACAGTGTGGCATTTTTTTATATTTCACTACTCCCTATAGTGTGCAAGTGTCATGGCAGACTATGTGGGCTACCATAGGTGATCATATGGAAGCTATGTCAGTTTTTCTATGCTATATAAACATGCCATTAGTGAAAAAGTAATAGAGGTATCTAATTGAAAACCTAGTGAAAGTTCAGGTACACAATACAATCAAAATAAAGCTTACATATAAGAATGAAAAAAAGAAATGTAAAGTTGACCAATACAAACATCATCTCCAAGTTAATTATCAATGACCAACAAAGACATGACTGCATTGCAACAACTTATCTTTGTACCAATTACGGATCAAGGGGATTAAAAAAGATTAAAGGAATAGGGGAATTAGGAAAAAAGAAATTTCAAAGGGGAATATAAGAAAGATGAGTCTGTAAGTGAATAGTATGTCAAGCATGTGCAATCACAACATGAAGCCTCGTCTTAAAGGCTATCCAAATGATTGACAACTAAATAAATTATCTAGTATCAAAACAGATAACCAATCTTGTTGAAAAAAAAATATTTCAAATAAATATTATTGAAACAAAAATTAAAAATCATGTAATTGTAACTATTAAAACTTTAGAATATTTAGAAAGTCACAAATACGGACCACAGAAGGTTCAAGTAAAGAAAATGTTAGGTTTTTCATAAGTCACATCTAGTTACACTAATAAAATTTTTCATTGAATGTTTTAGAAGCAACTGAAATTACCAGTTGGAAAGTTAAAAAATGTGATACAACATTAATCAGGCTTAAAAGTTCTTCATTTTTGTCCACCAACTTTTTGCAGTTAGTTCAAGTAAATCATCTAAACCATTCAATTATCATGACTAATTTCAAGTAAGTTAAGACGAATAGTTTGAGTAATTAATTGCTGTGTGCTCATAGGAAAATTTCAGCTACCATTCTATTGCATAACCAGGATTCTGCTACAGGATTCCAATTGTCTGTAACTCACAAATGGCTTGCATTCAAAATTGATTCTGCTACAGGATTCCAGTTGCCTGTAATTCACAAATTATTTGCATTCAAAACTCAAACATTCTCAATCTAAATCTTCAGCCAGATCTTCTACCCATGCATAAATTCTAAATGATGTTTGGATCAACTAAACAAGTACATAGTGACACCAAGTAGGAGACACTAATCAAGTTCACAGAAGCTACAATATTTCAAGATAGAAATTGACTTTGTATCTGATGACTATGACAGGTGTTGTAACCTCATAGAAGAGGTGATGGGGGAAGTGGAAGATGGCTTTTCACATCCTATGATAAAGGCCACAGGAAGCAAGAGGGGGAGGGAGGGGAGGGGTCTGTGTGGCCTGAGAAATTGAAGATATAAAATATCTACTTCCTTTGAAGAATAACATCTTATTTATGAGAAAAGTACAAATGATAACATTCTGAATCATCTCTTAACAAAAAAGCACTTCAATTTAAGGAAGCAAATTCCATCACTGCATGGATTTAATTATGAGAACAGACTCCATGGTTGTGAACAACATTGAAAAGAAAGTTGAAAAGCCTTGGATGTAACATGTACACAGAAAAAGGCATAGTTACAGAATTTGGCATCTCTTAACTTCTGTAACTGTCAATTTCCATTTCAACAATGGCAACAATAATCTAATTAGTTAGAATAGACTAATAGTGGTCAAAACTATAGTCAAATAATAATTTCCTAACAAGAAGAATCCGATAAATATTTACATAAGGACCGTAAAGAACAAGTATGATTTTTGGAAAGAAAAAACATGGAGCAACTTGAAAGGACATGAGAAAAAACTTGACAGTAGAATATGGAAATTACTAGTACAAAAATTCAAAGAAATGATATTCCATACAAAAGTGGTATGGGTATCTATTCAACTGCTCCACTCTATTATTTGATCCACTTTAATTATTTGAGCAATCATGCCACTAAGTTGTGTTTCCATTCTTTCCTTTCAGTTTTCCGTCTAAGGAAACACATAGTAAAAGCTAAAAACATGTGACCGATACTTCTGTAAGACGCATAACCAAACATACACTTACTTTTTACTGTTCCAAAATGCGTCCACGAAAATCTTGTTGTACTTGATTGCTACAGGACAGACAGCACAATCAAGTTCAAAAGCACCCTGCACATAAATCACAAATGAGGACTTAAGAAAGATATTTTCATGACACAGCTGTCAACATAAAAAAATAACCAGCAAAAGAAACTCAAAGATAAAATCCCCAAAGCACACTTAGCACAATAGAAAGAAGAAATACACTATAATTGCATAAGTAGGAAAGTTTTGACAATTATTTGAGTTATTCTCCAATTAAAGGAGAATAGAATTGCAAGAGTGAAGAAAGAGAGATTACATTACGCTGCTATTAATATGAATATTAGAAGGGAATTAGAAGGAAGAGAATGGAAATACTAGAAGGTTTAAAAATAATAAAATTGGTTTTCTATCTTCTTAGAGGAAAAAATGAAAAAAAAAGAACAAAAATGAAAATAAACTTGGGATTCAGAACATTCCTCTCAATTCTTTATCTCTTAGCTTTTCTTCAAAAGATAAAAAATCTCTTTTTTCTCTCTCCTCCTATTTTCTCTTCTAGTGAATACAAAATAACTCTGTAGATTAAAAAGCTCGGTTCCAACTATGCTTCAAACCATTACAATAACTCATATGTGACTTGCAGTAGACAATTCATTGGCAACCTCATCACGCCCAAACAAATCTAACAGAGGGTTATACAACTCACTAAATGCAATTCATAAAAGAGTTGTCAAAATCTGTACAGTAGGACTCTTCAACAACAATTGAGATGGGCTTTTTGAGTATGTTTAGTACAGGTGAAATGGGTGGATAGAAAAGGTAAGATATAGAAAGTAAGAAAAAGTAAAATTCAATTCCTATATTTTTAGGAGAATAAACTAAAATAGGAAAGACAAACTTTTTCTTCTAACTTCTTTTCCTTTTTCTTTCTACAATTCTATTTACTCTTTTAAAAATTATCTCCCTCTCTCCCTTTCCTCCTTCATCATCTTCACCCTTTCACATTCACCCATGCTAAGTTATATCAAATACCAGTGGACACCAAATATGACTGCATTTGTCAGAGTTCTATTGCAGATGCGTTATTACTATTTCATTACTATTATGCTCTTACGGTTGATGATGTTGCTGTTGTTATTGTTGTGAAAAACAGATGGCAAGCGCCTGTGCTCTTGCCAATGTATTGTTGGCTAGTGTCGTTTTGAATTTTAGAACTTATAGTCAAGTTTTTTTTGTCTCTCTTAAAATATAAAAGTTATGTATGAATACAATATAAAAATGTAATAGTAATCATATTTTACATACAATCATAATTAATTTTTTTTATAAGGCCATCAAATAAGAGCAATTTTATTACAAAGTCTATTTGCCTTGGTGGAATTTGTTGTACTATTCTCCAACAATTTATGTGCTTTAATCTAAATGATGACTACAACAATAGCATCTCAGAGTCCACCACACAAATTTCTTATTGTTAAATAAAAGCTTAAATTTTTATTTTAAAATAATTAAGTATACAAAATTATTAATTAATATATATGAAATAATATACTAATTAAATTTATATCAATATATTATATTAGTTAATTAATCAATGTTAACTAATATATTCATTAAATTTATTAAATTATAATGTATATAATATTATATAAATAAATTTATTAAATATATTAATACATATATATTAAATTAAAATTACTTATTATAAATATGGCTCTGGCAGGGATCGAACAGTGCCATTTCAAGCACCATTCTAGCGCGCAGCAACAGCACCAAAGGCTAGCACAATGCCAACTTCTACAGTGCAGTGCTGCCAAATGTTGCTTCTGTAACAGAGATCATTTTCTTCCATACTCTCATTTGCCTTTTGTTTGATAATGATTTCCTTCTAAGTAACAAGTGTAACCATCAAAACCTTCAGGTCGACCAATAAATGTTCTTCACTTTTTAAATTTAAAGGTTCTTTCTGTTCAGACTTCAGAACAAGATTCATACTTCGGTATGATAACGCCTACTTGTTAGTACCTTGAAATGCCAACAAAAGCTATTGAAGAAATTTAGTTGAGGAACCCTTTCGATGGTGGAAAGAACTCTACGAGAAAATCCTTATTCTGAGTGCTTACATAAACCTAGAGTAATCTGAATTTCTAAGTGATTAGATAAATCAAAAGAAATCTGAATTTTTTACAGCAATTGTCAGATTAAAAGAGTGAAATGAGAATAGGCAGCGTTAGTAAACCACTAATGTGGTAGACAATTCTTACAAATAAAAACCCGTCCTAGTTGCATTATAGGCATCTTGTTTTACAATTATAACATATTAATGATTGGTACTAAGGTTTGAAAAATCAAACCGAAATTTTTCCGGTGCCGGTTTATGTTAGTGGTAGACATATAAATAATAGATTTGTAAATATTAGTTATGTTAGAATTAGCTGTAAATATATTTTATTATTTTACCCTTGTGTATTAAACTCATATCCGTTTAGGATTTTCTATAAATAGAAAGGAAAAGCTGCTAAGAGGGGTAGATTTTTAGTTTCATAATTGTGATTTGGTATCTGAGCTAGGTTGCAATTAATTTTTGGCGATTAATTTTATTTGTGGAATTTCGGAATTCAGTTGCGGCAAGCGATTTTGGTGATTGTCTTGACGGCGACATCTCTTCAGTGAGGCTTCGTCGGAATTTCTCTTCGGGAAGGAGGCAAGTGACAGCAGGCGGCTGTTAGCGGTTTAGAGGAATTTCTCTTCTGCAAGGCTTCGGCGGAATTTGTCGATTTTCATTCTTCTGCAGCAGAGAAATTTGGAGTTTAGTGGTCTTCAGCGGCGGAATCTCGACGCTCGGTGAAGTGGACTTCGACGAACGGCGACTAGGGGATGAGGAGGAGGCGGCGACATTCCTCCTACCACATGCCGAAAGCTTCCACAACTCCTTCTCCCGTGACGAGCTACGAACGCGGCGTGTGTCCGTTCGCGTAGAGACGACGACGCGTGAAGAATCGATCGCACTGAGGCGTTCGATTCGAGGCGCACGAAGCTGCTTTGCTCGATTTTGACTTGGTCAAAATCATTTTTTTGGGGTTTCTGGCGGATAACTTTCGAAATTGGGCTGCAATTCTCTTCTGCGACGCGCGTTGGCGGAGACATCTTCCAGCGACGCATGCGATTTCGAGCGGTGGCAATTTGTTTCGTGCAACAGAGACAAGTCAATTTCGGCAAGGGATTTCGATTTTGACGTGGTCAAAATCCGGCGGACATATATTGGAATTTTTTGACGTACAGCAAGGGATTTCGGTGATTCGAGAGAAGATTGATATCGTTTGCAATCTTCTTCAACGTGAACGGTAGGATTTCAGTAGAAGTGTGAGTCGCGTGCATCTCTTTCTTAGTTATATTATTGCGAGGATTTTATCTGTTTTAAGATGTCAACAGAAATATTGTCTATAAAATTTACTGGTAAAAATTATGCTGCATGGGAATTTTAGTTTAGAATATTTTTGAAAGGAAAGGGACTATGGAGTCATATAGATGGATTATCTAAAAATGACAGTGAATCTAGTACATGGGAACTGAATGATGCTAAGATTATCTCTTGGATTCTAGCATCTATTGAATCTCATATGGTGAATAATCTACGCTCCTTTAGTACTGCCAAGGAGATGTGGGATTATTTGAAACGTATATACCATCAGGACAATACAGCCAGAAGATTTCAGCTGGAACTTGAAATTAGTAAATTCACTCATGGTAATATGTCTATTCAAGAATTTTATTCAGGCTTTATGAATCTATTGAGTGAATATACTGGCATTATTTATTCTGGAGTTTCTAAAGAAGCATTGACAAGTCTGCAACAAGTTCATGAAGTTAGTATGTGTGATCAATTTTTAATGAAATTAAGACTTGAATTTGAGATTACTCGAGGTGGATTACTTAATAGATATCCTATTCCATCGTTAGACATTTGTCTTGGTGAACTTTTGCGTGAAGAGCAACGTCTGGCCACTCAAGCAGTCATTAGTGAGACTCATGGAACTACAGAGGTTATTAATGTGGCTTATGCAGCACAAGGTAAAAATCGGGGCAAAGGACAAATGCAATGTTATAGTTGCAAGGAATTTGGTCATATAGCTAGAAATTGTAATAAGAAATTCTGTAATTATTGCAAACAAAAAGGATATATTATCAAGGATTGCCCAACACGTCTGGAAAATAAAAGAGCAAAGGCTTACAAGGAAGTGCACGCTACTATACCAGATTCAACTACTTCGGCGACTGTTTCTGAGGCTACTTCTATTGCTGCAGGTCAAAATCAAGTGATTATGATTCCTGAGATGGTTCAGCAGATGATTCTTTCTACTTTCTCTGCTCTTGATCTTCAAGGTTGTGGTAAGCAAACTTCATCTACTTGGTTTGTTGATTCTGGTGCATCTAATCATATGACTGGCTTTCTGGATTTCTTACAAAATTTACATCTGTATACTGGTCAACAACATATTCAAGTAGCCAATAGTAGTAGCCTTCCGATTACTGCTGTTGGTGATATTGGTCACACTTTTAGTCATGTTTTTGTTACTCCAAATTTATCAAGTAATTTGATATCTGTTGGTCAGCTTGTGGAGAATCACTGTGATGTTCATTTTTCTCGTGCTAGTTGTGTTATACAGGATCAGGCTTGGGGGAAGGTGATCGCAAAGGGTCCTAGAGTAGGCAGGTTGTTTCCGTTGCATTTTTCCATTCCCAAATCTTTAGTCTTATCTTCTATTATCATTGATAGTCAAGTTGAACTTTGGCATAAACGTTTAAGCCATCCAAATCATGTAATTTTGTCTAACTTAATACAACATGTTTTTGTTGGCAAACGTGGCAACAATTTTAATTCTGCTTTGAAATTTAATTGTGCTACATGTAAACTTGGAAAGAGTAAAACTTTGTCTTTTCCTAATTCTGGTAGTCGTGCAAAAGTGTGCTTTGATGTTATACATAGTGATGTTTGGGGTATTAGTCCTGTTATCTCTCATAGTCACTATCGTTATTTTGTAACATTTATTGATGATTATAGTCGGTTTACATGGATATATTTTCTGCACACTAAACATGAGGTCTTCTGGGCATTTCAAAACTTTGTTGCTCTTATTGAGAATCAGTTTTCTACGCGCATTAAGATTTTGCGCACTAATAATGGTGGCGAATACATGTTGCATGAATTTCAGACTTATTTGCAAGAAAAAGGCATTATCTCACAGAGGTCATGTCCTTATACTCCTCAGCAAAATGGGATGGCTGAACGCAAGAATCGTCATTTGTTGGACATGGTTCGTACTCTCCTCTTATAATCCTCCATACCATCCAAATTTTGGGTTGAAGCGTTGACTACTGCTGTGTACTTGATTAATCGTTTACCATCTCAACACTTGGGATTTGATTCTCCATTTTATCGTCTTTTTGGCATTTATCCTGATTATCATATGCTCCACACATTTGGATGTGTTTGTTTTGTTCATTTACCTCTTCATGAACGACACAAACTTGCTGCTCAATCTGTTCAATGTGCATTTATGGGTTATTGTTCCAATCAAAAAGGCTATGTCTGTTATGATCCTACTATTAATCGTATGTGCATCTCTAGGAATGTTATTTTCTTTGAGGAAGAATATTATTTTCAGCAGCAAGTTTTCTCTACCTCACCGATTCTTCTTCCTAACTTTGAGGAAACATCACAGTCTACTGGGCGGTTTATACCTGGTATGGTCTATCAGCGACGACGAACTGTATCTCCTCATACTATTCTTGAAAGTGATCCAGAGGTTCAAGTTCATACTGAGCCTAATATTGTGCATCCCAGGCGTTCCTCTCATACTATTAAGCCTCCTGATAGATATGGTTTTTCAGCTACTTTATCTAATACAGTCATACCCACCTCTTATTCTCAGACTTCTACACAAGCATGTTGGGTACATGCTATGCGTGAGAAACTTCAAGCTCTTCAGGAGAATCATACTTGGGACATTGTTTCTTGCCCAAGTGATATTAAACCAATTGGCTGTAAGTGGATATATTCTATTAAGTTGAAAGCGGATGGTTCTCTTGATCGGTATAAAGCTCGATTGGTGGCTCTTGGTGATAGGCAGGAATATGGCATTAATTATGAGGAGACTTTTGCTCCTGTTGCTAAAATGACAACAGTTCGTCTTGTACTTGCTATTGTTGGATCTCAAGGGTGGCCTTTACATCAGATGGATGTTAAAAATGCATTCTTACATGGTGATTTAAAGGAAGAGATATATATGACTCTTCCCTCAGGACTATTTTCTACATCTTCTTCCGATGTCTGTAAGCTGAAACGATCTATCTATGGATTGAAGAAAGCGCCCCGTGCATGGTTTGATAAGTTTCGATCCACTCTTCTTGACTTCTCATTAACTCAAAGTCAATATGATTCATCTTTATTTCTTTGTAAAACTTACATTGGTATTGTTCTTCTTTTGGTATATGTTGATGATATTGTTATCACTGGATCTGACTTATCCTTAATATCAAAACTTCAATATCATCTTCAGCAATGTTTTCATATAAAGGATTTGGGATCTTTGCACTATTTTTTGGGTCTCGAAGTTTCTCGTACCTCAAATGGTCTTTTTTAAAATCAACATAAATATATTGAGGACTTACTCAATCTTGCTGGTCTTTCAGAGGGTCGATCAGTGGATACTCCATTAGAGGTGAATTTAAATATTGTCAGAATGATGAGACGTTTCTTTCTGATCCTTCTTTATATCGACAACTTGTAGGCAGCCTGAATTATCTCACTATCACTCGGCCAGATATTTCTTTTGATGTTCAACAAGTGAGTCAATTCATGCAGGCCTCTACACATATCCATTTAGCTGCGGTTCGTCGTATTCTGCATTATTTAAAAGAGACTTCTACCACGGGTCTTCATTTTCCAGCTAACTCTTCGCTTCGCTTGGTTGCTTATAGTGATGCTGATTGGGCCGGTTGTTCTGACACACGACGTTTTGTTACTGGTTGGTGTATGTTTCTAGGTGATTCTCTTATTTCTTGGAAAAGTAAGAAGCAAGATCGTGTGTCGAAGTCCTCTACTGAGTCTGAATATAGAGCTATGTCTTCCGCTTGTTCTGAGATTATTTGGCTACGTGGATTGTTAGGGGAGCTTGGGTTTCCTCAACTCGAGCCTACCTCTTTGCACGCTGATAATACTAGTGTCATTCAAATTGCTGTGAATCCTGTATATCATGAGCGTACCAAACACATTGAAGTTGATTGTCACTATATTCGTGAAGCTTACGATTCTCATCTTCTTACTCTTCCACACATTACCGCAGAACTTCAAATTGCTGATATCTTTACTAAAGCTCTTCCCAAGCCTCGTCATCAGTTCTTAGTTAACAAATTGATGCTTATTAATCATGTCGCATCAATTTGAGGGGGGATGTTAGTGGTAGACATATAAATAATAGATTTGTAAATATTAGTTATGTTGTAATTAGCTGTAAATATATTTTACTATTTTACCCTTGTGTATTAAACTCATACCCGTTTAGGGTTTTCTATAAATAGAAAGGGAAAGCTGCTGAGAGGGGCAGACTTTCAGTTTCATAATTGTGACAGTTCATACCAGTCCAATGGAACTCCAAACCAGGCAAGGGGTAGAGCCGAGATGCAGTGGAACCAAGCGAGAGAAGGAGAAGGAGAAGAGGGAGAAGGAAGAAGGAAGAAGGAGAAGAAGGCTCCAAACCGGACCAAGGAGCAGTGCAGCAGGCTGTAGTGGAACCAAGCAGGAGAAGGAGAAGAGGGAGAAAGAAGAGGAGAGGAAGAAGAAGAAGGAGCTTGCCTTCAGCGGATGCAAGCTGCGGAAGCTGTGGACGCAGGCAGATGCAAGATGCAAATGCCAGAGGCTAGTGCAGATTTGAGCAGGCAAGTGGCAGACGTGAGCACAGGTACCCTTCTGGTACCTTCTTCTTCTTCCTCCTCTTCTTCTTTTTCTTCTTTTTCTTCTTTTTCTTCTTTTTCTTCTTTTTCTTCTTTTTCTTCTTTTTCTTCTTCCTTCACTTTCTCTTCCTCTTCTTTCTTCTTCTTCCATTGCTCCACCTAGTTCTACCAGTTTTGTCCGGTATGTCCGAGCATGGTCCGACACGTCGGTCTAGACCATTTTGAGCTGGTATAGTAATAATATTTGCCTCATTTTGAGCTACATCTTCTCTTTCATTAAGCTCCCGTGGGTATGGCTATTTCGACTTGATTGTCAGAGTAGAGATCCATGGGCAACCCAAAGACATCCATGCAAGTGGAAGTGAAGCAAAAGTAGAGTGAGAAGAAACCAAGTCCATAGTTGACCTAAGCATAGATCAGACCATTAAACCACAACCGTACAAGGTATATAACCAAGGAATCATAAAGGAAGAGCTTTCCTAAGGTGCATATCAAGAAGACATCACCCAAAGTGCACCTTGAAGAAGTGAAGAGGGAAGACCAGTCCAAGGTATGTACTCCAGTTGAGCCAAGGGAAAGACCTTATCCAAGGTGCACTGTCAAGCAGCCAAAAGGTAACTCGTCAAAGGGGGACTAGTTAGGAGCCACGATGGAAGTCCTTGCCCAAGGTGCGCCTCAAGAAGCAAGGAGGCTTGAAATCCCAAGCCAACCTACATATAGATTGGCTTGAAAGGGCTATCCACTAGGTCAACCTTCTAGAGTCGGGGTAATGAAGCAAACTTGCAGCAATAACCTATCCTGATGAGCAACTAGGCCAAGCTAATGAGAAACACCAACTGGTTGACATTCAACCGGCTCAAATGTTCCTCAAGCTTTCCTACCACATAGTTTATTTATTTTGCATGTAACAAAATGGTTGAAAGCAGTTCTGCCTCTATTTTTATGGAAAATCTTTGAACTTGTCGTAGTTTTAGGGAAACAAAATCTGTAAGAAGCATGACACAGAAGTGTAATTAAGAATTTTAGGTGAGGAGGCAAGATGTGAAAAGCCGATTCGTACCTGTGTACAGGTCTACTCTTGGACCATTTTGCTACGATAAAATTGGCATTATGCTACAATAAAACCAGCTATACCAACATAGTGCAACAATAAAAGCCGGTATAGCCCAAAAACTTTAGTTGGTTTAGATTGAAATTTTAAATCTTGCAGTAAAGTGTTGGCTTTATAGGAGGGGCTTGATTTCTTGACAACTCATCTAAGTGCAACCACATTGGGAATTTGCATGAATTAACAAGCACAGCTATGTTTAGCTTATTCTGAATCTAGGTTGCATGTGTATTTGTATCTTAGGTGATGGCACCATTTTCATCTGCAATGCAGAAAATTAGAAAAATTAGGCACCAACCTTCTTAAACATAACAGTGTAATGGTTGTTTACACAAGTTCCTTCAGGAAATATCAGAAGAGGGTTGTTATCAGTTCCTTGAGTGTGCTCTCTTAACCTATAAGTCCAAGATAAAATCAGCAACTGTAAACAAGCAAAGAGTGTAATATATAACAAAAGAAGAGATTTTTTATTTCCTAGTAACAACTTCACGATCCTTGGCCTCAGTGCGATTAAACCATATACAACCTACACTTTCTAGAATGGTCTTCTGGATAAACCCTACATTACCAATTGAAGCATTTGATATTACATTCGGAACTAGTTTATAGAACTGAAAAAACAGAGTTCCAATGTACGAAAAGTAGGAAGAAAAAAAGAAATTCTTACCAACCCATCCAGGATGCTTTTGCATGATAACAGCAAAGGCTGTCATTTGTTCTAAGATGATGAAATCAATCATAGAAGTGTGGTTGGCTACAAATACCTATTGTATGAATTTACTAAATATCAAAGAAGAAATGGACCAAACAACTAAAAGAATCAACACATGGATGAACATAAAGAACCTGTTGAGGACGAATGCTGGGACGTGGGCCATGGTATTTGATCACTCCTGTCCATGAAGCAACAAACACATTGCACATCATTTCAACCAGTTTCCTCTGAACAGACATAAAAAAGATTAGCTAATATTCATACTACTCGTAGTAACAATAAAACTAGAAAAGCTAAGCTATATGAAGAATGATCATCTATGTATCCTTTAGCAATAGTCAGCCTATGCTAACTTCACATAGTTAGACCAATTCAATAGAAGACAAATTTTTTTATTTAGGATATAGATGAAGACTTAATATTCTTTTTGAATGAGAGAAAACAAAGCATGATGAAGCAAGAAAACAAAAAGAGATGGAGCATAATCTCACTTTGTTCTTTACCATAACCATTCGTATATTTTTTACTAATCCTTCCAAAAGGAGGTATATATCTATTCATCTAGATGAGTAAATATGTATTATGCTCTAGATTATCAGCGAATATAACATGTATCCCGAGCCATCCCAATAAGTTATCTATCGAATCATTGCAATTGATGTTCAATCCCGAAGGGAGGGAAGAGATCTTCAAAAAGTGGGTTTTTATGATCTGTTAAAAAATCAAACTTATTCAATCGTTCATGCTATTCTATATTTCCTTAAATAGGGTGTGCAATCACCGGGAACTGCTTATGACATTTTAAGGAAGGCAGAATTTTTAAAGAAAGAATTTGGGTTTAATTAAAAGAAAAAAAAAGAGGGTTAATATAATATCTATCTTTGCGTAATTATTTACCTATAATCAGTATTATCAATAACGAATCACGGAAAATAACGGAAAGCTAAAAATTCGCAATATGATATAGCGGATTGCGTTGCGGGCAAATAGCGGAAGTAACATAGCGTTTGAAATATATATTATATATCTAATAAATATATATTATATACATAAAAATTTAAGTATAACATTTGAAAAATATATTATATATCTAATAAATTAAGCAGCATAAAAATAAAATAAATTATATAAAGAAAAATAACATATTATTAACTCAATTCAAGTCATAATCTTAATTTCTCAAACTTAAAAAATATAATAATGTAGTTGTATCCGCTATAGCGGTGCTATAGCATTTAATAGAGGATTGCTCCAAAAACACTATAGCGTCGCTATTGCGGTTATTTAACAACACTACCTATAATACCTATAATATTTTATTAAAAAATTGCCCTTTTCTTGACTAAAGTTTACTTTTTTTTCTTGTTATGAGAATCCACCAACCAACAAGGGATTATTTTACTTATTGTGCCTCTTCTATTGATTGAATAGACCTATTTTATCTCTTCCTTATTTTCTCTACCAAAATTTCTTATTTATGTTATGTTGTGCCAATTCAACACAAATCCTCATTTGATTTATTTGATGCTCTGGGCACATATTTTAGGGTTTGCATGAGCACTCTTTTCTTGCTGAGGCTGTTCTGATACTGCATAAACATTTGCAGATGATGGTTTTAAAATGGTTGAATATCATTTCCTAGCCCAAATAATTTAGTAGGTCCTATTTCCAAAAAAAAAAAGAAATTTTAATCTACTAGACCTAGACACTTTTGAAATATCAAGAATACCATTATTCTAAATGGGCATAACTGATTATGTTTCTTTCTAGCAAAGAAGTTGAAAAATGTAGCTCCTAGTTCCTAAATCTTACCCCCAAAAGCATACCAAGAAAGTGATAGTTTCATTAATAAAAGTGAACTTAAAAGAAGAAACTGATGAAATCCAAGATTGAAAAGAAAGATAAAGAGATCTAAATATAGAATCTGTAAAAGAAAAAAACCAAATCTTACTACTTAGAGAAATCAATATTCTAAAGTAAGATGCTAAAAATTGATAAATTTTAGTACAAAAAGAAATTTACATCTATTTTGGTCCTCAATTTGTTATTCCCTGTTAAAAAGAAATGCACGGGAAAGAAGGCTGCGAAGAATAATATCCATCCAGCAGCCAAGACTGCAACTCTACAGGCACAAATAACCGATATTAGATTGGAGAAAAAAAAAGAGTAAATAATATATGCTAACCATATTCAAATTGTAAAAGAGATGCTGAAAACTAATATTTTTTGCAAAAATAATGCACTACCAAGTACACAGAACAAAATATATTTCAGACCTTAATGGAAAAAGAATCCCATATCGTACTACTACTCCCAGGCACCACAAGGGAAACAAGTAGATATTCCAGTTCCAAGGTTCGGGAGGATTGGATTTAAAGCAGCGGGTGAAAGAGTCCTGAACCAAAGAAAGAAAGCAGAAATAATAGAGTAAATTAAGTGAAAAAAAGAATGCATAAGATGGATCATCTGCTATTTTAACCATAAACTTAATCTAATTCACCGAACTACTATAACAAGGGAGCCCAAAAGTGAATACATTTATGACAATGCACATGGTAAGTACATACAAATTTTAATAGCAAAGCTGGATCTTCAGAAGAGCTCATGCATAGAAATTATACAAGTTCTCCATCTTTTTAACATATATCACTGCAGAGAGACTGTCAGGATTACACTTGACAGAACGTAACTTATCAATACAGTCACATCATCACAAGCTTTCTTTGGGAACTTGCGTCTCCTAAGGTCAGAATCAGTATTTGATATGATACTGATTTGATAAGTTCTAATTTCTGGGTAAACAGAAAACCATGCTTGATTGCTAAGCATCTTCCACTCACCAATAATCATTGTGACCTTGTGTTTCCATATCGGAAAACAATATGAAATGAGTCAAAACCTCAGGATACCAAACAATTTCTCAGAACAAATTAAGTTACACTTGTTTAAATGCTATTTATTGATTGATAACATTTACGTCTGAGTGGACAGGTGTACCTGTTAAAGAATGAACAATAGCTACTCCTTTCACGTCCAAGCGCACAAAGTGTCATTTCAAGAAAGTAAAATAATTAATCACCTTGTAACCCACCCAAAATATGAAGAAGAATAGTAAATTTTATATCTTGTTATATAAGGACCGTCTGACAGATAAATTGGCCTTTTATGTTTTCTGATATAATCTTCTCTTTTCTATTTTTATGCCAGGAAAAGTTAGCTTAAGAAATTCCATTACTCATTAATATCAATATAAACATGAAAAAACTTATCATAAAGAAATGCAAGTGTTAGAAAGCTCCAAAGATACAGTGTTTGTAACATTGTATGTACGTTTATGTTTGATTGAGTGAGGAAGCGTGTGTATGAGAGAGAGAGAGAGAGAGACAGACATCTACAATGGCCCCAGCGGCTTCCTTGAGCGTAGGGGAAATGTCTAGAATGTCACACCTAAGTAAAGAACAATAGGGTTCTTAAAGAAAGAACTATAAACATCAATGTTGAAAAGAACAAATAAGAGGAATGGAGTGATTAATACAGGTGAAGCTTCTTGGGTGCCTCCCTAATTGTCTCCGTGGTAAGGTAATCCTCAATGTTTGGGCGATCAAGATCAATCTCTGAGCTTGAAGAGCGCAATCCAGCCATGCTGCACATACAAATAAAGTGTATATTACGAAAAAGCCATATGATAGAAAATTGTTAAATCTAACACAACTTATTACGTTCAGCTGCCACAGCGTAATGGATTCTGACGCTAGCTTACTCTAGCTAGCATGAACAAAGGCAATGCTAGTGAGTGATACGACTGTCAGCTTGAATTATTCAGATGATGGACACAGCAGTTCATGAGCATGTTCCTTTTCTGAAATAGATGTTAATATAATTATTTCAATTCCGGATTAACAACCTCCATGGGTTAGACTCCCTCAATTTCCTATGTGTTTATGACTCGAGCATGATGGATGGTTGGGGACTCACTAATTTCTTTTAGACATAATATATAGTTTCAGATGAAACAGTCAACGTTCGTTTGCTCAAATTGACCTACATGTGGGTCTCTGTACGCATCCCTATATGCAAAGGTCAATTAGAAGTTATTAAGCATATTGCAAGAACCACCGCCACGCAGTTGTAACTGCAAAAAGATCTTAACGTTATGTACATAAACTTTTAGTGCATTAAAGCATGATAATGTATTATGCGTTCGAAACATGAACACTTGAGTTTAGCGCGCAATTATCCACACCTACCAATACTGAGATTGGAAAACACGAATCCTTGGAACATGGAAACTATAAAATTAAACGAGAATAATCAGAATACCAACAAATCAGAATAAACAGATCTGGGAACCTGTATGCTACTTGAACTTGTACAAAACGCTAAATTGGTCAAGATTGCTTTGTCTCAAGGTTCCTTTGATTCAAAGTTGTGTCCATTCGACGACAGAATAATGAATTAAATTTTAAAAAAAAATCAACTTTTTTAGCCTATCAAATAAATCTCCGGAAAGAAAATACGAGAAGGCGAAAGACCGTACTTGTTGGAAGATAAATCCTTTCGCGGTGAAGAATACAACCAAGGACACGGTGGTGGCGGATTTGGATGATAGATTTCCGAGCGGCGGAATCACGGGCCACCTAGCCTAAGCTGGGTATCTAACTTAAGCCATTTGATCGGGTCCTTAAATTTGGCCCAAAAATATTTCTATAATTTTTTTTAAGCTGAGTATCCTAATCGCCGTTCGATTCAAATCTTGATGGACACAAATCTCGATGTAAATTTTCTTGTTAGCACACCCCATTATCAGCGCTAACGTAACCCGGGTTAAAAACAAAATACTATTGCGTTTTCATTCCCCCCCCCCCCCAAACTCTTTCTAAACCATAATTAACTCGACATCTCCACCATCCTCTTTTACTAACCGGCACTAGCTCTCCGGTGATTTCAAATCTCCTACCTCCTGTGATAAGTCATTCGTTGTTCTCCGACTAACTCCCTAGCAATAGATTAAAGCAGATGAGCTGCGCATTTTCTTTGTTCTTCGTTGTTTAGGTATATTGGAATCCTCTATGTCGTCTTCAACACAAATCTTAGTCTTCAAGCTGCTTCATTGTCGCATTTTCCTAGTTCATACTCATTGATATACATAAAAATTACCTAGATACAATTAAATTTGAAATATTAAAGATTAAATAATTAGGGTTGAGACACAAACATTTTAGGTTGATGCATATACACATTAGGGTTGATGCACTAACCTTATTCTGTGTTGATGTGCATAGAATGAATTCATTGATTTTGATATTTTCCTAATTCATACTCATTGATACACTTAGAAATTACCTAGATACAATTAAATTTGACATGTTAGAGATTAAATTAGGGTTGAGACACAAGCATTTGGGTTGATGCACATACACATTAGGGTTGATGCACTGACCTTATTCTGCGTTGATGCGCATAAAATAAATTCATTCATTTTCATATTTTCCTAGTTCATACTCATTGATACACATAGAAATTACCTAGATATAATTAAATTTGACATGTTAGAGATTAAATTAAGGTTGAGACATAAACATTTTGAGTTGATGCATATACACATTAGGGTTGATGCACTGACTTTATTCTGCGTTAATGCGCATAGAATGAATTCATTCATTTTCATATTTTTCTAGTTCATACTCATTGATACACATAGAAATTACCTAGGTACAATTAAATTTGACATGTTAGAGATTAAATTAGGGTTGAGACACAAGCATTTTGGGTTGATGCACATACACATTAGGGTTGATGCACTGACCTTATTCTGCGTTGATGTGCATAGAAATTAATCATTGAATTTGATATTTTCCTAGTTCATACTCATTGATACACATAGAAATTACCTAGATGCAATTAAATTTGACATGTTAGAGATTAAATTAGGGTTGAGACACAAGCATTTTGGGTTGATGCACATACACATTAGGGTTGATGCACTGACCTTATTCTGCGTTGATGCGCATAAAATGAATTCATTCATTTTCATATTTTCCTAGTTTACACTCATTGATACACATAGAAATTATCTAGATACAATTAAATTTGACATATTAGAGATTAAATTAGGGTTAAGACACAAACATTTTGGGTTGATGCACATGCACATTAGAGTTGATGCACTGACCTTATTCTGCATTGATGTGCATAGAATGAATTCATTCATTTTTCATATTTTCCTACTTCATACTCATTTATACACATAGAAATTACCTAGGTACAATTAAATTTGACATGTTAGAGATTAAATTAGGGTTGAGACACAAGCATTTTGGGTTGATGCACATACACATTAAAGTTGATGCACTGACCTTATTCTGCGTTGATGCACATAGAATGAATTCATTTATTTTCATATTTTCCTAGTTCATACTTATTGATACATATAGAAATTACCTAGATACAATTAAATTTGACATGTTAGAGATTAAATTAGGGTTTAGACACAACATATTTTTTTGTTGATATTCATTCACAGAGAAATGGGAAGAGCACCTACACAGCCTCGACCAAACTTTAATAGATGTTCATTATCGAGATTACACATTGTGATGGGACAAATAGCAGAGGGCAACAATTTATTTGAGCTGCTTCAAGCCACCCCTTTTGGCTATTTTTTTACAAGGCCAACAGTACCCTTGGATATGTTGGCTTTGGAGTACTTGAGACATAAATGGGACGAGAATAGATGCGGCTTCAGCATAAATCGAGTCTTTGTAGAATTTACGGTCAAGGAAGTATCAATCATTCTAGGATTACCAAATATGAGAGAATTAGTGCAATTTCACTTGAGAACCCCGGATTCAAGCTTATATAAAGATGACTTTAAGGAAAAATAGTAAGAAGGAATATGATTGAGGATAAAATGGTATCTATTGTAGACCCAAATGGCGTGATATTGGATGAGGAAAAATTGAAGAAACTTAGTATATTGTTCTTATTTTGTACGTTCTTATTTTGTGGTGTTTACTACACCTTGGATTCACTCTTTCTGGAATATGTGGATGATTTGACGACGCTGAGTAGATACAATTGGGCTGAGGCTACACATAGATACTTGACACATCATCTTACTCGAAGCTTAAGGGAAAATGCTACATCATTTGCGGGGTGTGCATCCTTCTTTGTGTAAGTGAAGGCTTTTTTTTATAAGTATGTATTATTAGGAAATATATTGCTGATAATTGACATACCCACTTCTTTATTTTACAGGTTTGGTTATATGAACACTGCCCCTTATGGAATGACATCAAGGTGGAGGGTGTTCAACCTCACCTATTTCGTTGGGCGAAAATGCCTGCCGGAAGAAGAGTGACATTTGAAAAGAACTTAGAAAAGCTAAATAATTCTCAGGTATTTAGCTGAATTATGTTTTTCTCATTACATAATATTAATACTTGTGTCTAACCATATGGTATATATGGTTTATTATCTATACAAGATAATTTTTTATATCAAAGATGCCAGACAAGATGATGCTGCACAAGATGAAGGGAGACAAGATTCAGACTCCCATAGTGAAGAAGATCACCTTGTAGATAGCGAAGAAGATGCTGTTGTTGTACATACTGAAGAAGATCATCCTCCTGTAGATATGGACATAGATGCTCCTGTACATAGTGAAGAGGATGAAAGGATACAGACTCCCATTTGGGATCAGAGCGAGACTGTTATTTCTGTCCCAGTGACGTTTGCTAAAGATGTGAGTATTGCCCTTAAAGTAACTGTGAGAAATTAAGTACATTTTGGTCCTTAAACTAATAGATGATTTTATTTCTAATAGATAAACACATCATTGCTAGAAGATTCAGACACCACACATGAATCAGAGGATGTAGATGAAATAGAGAGGTTGTAATCTCTATTGCAGAATATGCAAGAAAAAAGAGATGAAATTGGTAATAGATTTCATAATTTGGAAGTTTGTGTGGCTGAGGAGAGGAGCAAACAGAAGTATACAATGTTAGAAAATGAAATGCTCAAGGCCGAGATAACTGAATATAAGCTCTCTCTAGAGATGTCATGCTGTAACCAAGTGGCGGAATATGAGGGTGAGATGAAGGAGCTTAAAGACTATTATGAAAAGAAGTTAAATGACCTTACAGCTGCATATGATAAGCTAACTGAAGAAACCGAGAAAGAAATGAAATGGTCAGATGATGACAGTGCAGCTGAAGGTGAAGATGATGATGCAATGGGGAAGGGGAAAAGAATAAGAAAGGCCTCTACATTTCTAACCTCTCCTTATACCGAGGGGGAGATAAAGAAGAAGAAAGTTGATGTGCCACCATCTAGGCAACTGCAAGAGGTATTATTTTATAATATGGCATTATTTTACCTTGCTTTTATTAAACCCTGTACATAGCTTTAAATATATTAGCTTTAAATATTTTTGTGTTGATGCACTGAGTATATAAACATTAGCGTTGATGCACATAGAAATTATAGCGTTGATGCACTGAGTTAACTTGATACACATATGAGTTAACTTGATACATGTATTGCTTTGTTAGGTTATATATGTATATTTAACAGTTGGCTTTCCTTTGGCAATATGTGGAGAGAAGAGATTATTGTGGATATAATTTAATAACTGATCATCAACGCCAGCAAGTAAATGGCTAACTTGAATTGCCATTGGACTTGTTCACTATTGGCGACGGTTGTGAAGTTGCAAAGATCACCATATGTGGTTTATTATTTGGCGAAATGGTTCAAGATAATGTAAGTACCAACTGTATATTGATATATTTTTCGCATAGTATACACATCTGCATATTCGTAATCTTCCTGACACATGTACATATTTATTGTAAGTGATTGACGCATATGCACTCCTACTTCACAACCGTAGTAAGAAATATATGAAGAAAAGAAATATCTCACATTTGCCTACATCTCGGGGAGCTCTTATCAATTGTATGTAGCACATCAGTTTGGATTGGTTTATGCATTCTTGAATAACTTCCACAGAGAGACGCTACCAAACATAAAAAGAATTTTCTGCCCAATTGGTAATAAAGAGCATTGGTTTCTCATGTACATAGAAAGGGATAAAAAGCTCATTACATTTTATAATTCTTTATTACAACCAACAGCAGCTGTAGATAGAAATTATGTAGATGCTTATGTAAGTAACTTAATTCACTTATCTCTTCTATTGCATTTTTCACTTAAATTTCAATGCTACTAAACTTATAAACACTGGTTTTGTTGATGCAGATAGGATTACTAAATTCGCATTTCAACAGATAGACTGTAGGATTGAAATGTAAGGCTAATTGGGATCTCACCATGTACCAAAGAATATGGGATGTTAAATGCCCTAAACAATATGAGTCCAAGGATTGTGGAGTTTTTGTAATGATTTTTATGGATTGTCTATGTAGGAAGACCAATTTTGATTTCTCGCAGTCAGATATGTCAAGATTAAGAGCTATTACTAGCTTGGAAATATTTAGAGCATGCTTAGAAAGTGAATATATTGACCAGTAGTAGAACGTGATTTTTTGTATATGTAATAGAAAGTGACATTTTATAAATGCGCAACTGCATATATGTATGTATCAACCATATGTGAATATGTACATTTAACATTTTGTTTATAAGAGATAACCTATTTGTGTATGTATTAGAAAGTAATGTGCTAATATGTTCATGTGTTAGCGTTGATGTGCTATACAAATAGCGTTGATGTACATATATAAATTATTGTACATCAACGCTATTTGTATAGCACATCAACGCTAACACATGAACATAGAAATATATTTGTGGTGCACATCAACGCTACTTGTATAGCACATCAACGCTAATCTGCTCGTATTTGCATTTTGGGTTTTTGAATTCGTGTACATCAACGCTAATTTGTATAGCACATTAACGCTAATTTGTATAGCACATCAACGCTAATTTGTCTAGCACATCAACTGTTATTTGTATAACACATCAACCCTATTTTAAATAGCACATGATTTTATTTGTATAGCACATCAACCCTATTTAAATAGCACATCAACCCTATTTAACTAGCACATCAACGCTAATTTGTATAGCACATCAACCCTATTTAAATAGCACATCAACCCTATTTGAATTTATTAGCAACCTGTGACGCTAACACATTCACATCAACGCTAACGCATGCACATCAACCCATTTACAGGAGTGTATATATGTATGTATGAAAGATTTTTGAATTCATGTACATCAACGCTCATTGTACAGCACATCAACGCTAACACATAAACATCAAATATATTTGTCTAGCACATCAACGCTATTTAAACAGTACATCAACGCTAATACATATGAAAACATGTACATCAAATATATTTATACAGTACATGCCCGCTATATAAACAGTACATCAACACTATTTAGAATATTTATCACTCAATAGATAGCTCGTTTTCCTACGATGATAGTTGTGGCTGAGCAACCTGTGATGCTTCGTCTGAAAACTGGAGATTAATTAAGATAACTATTAGTATAGGTTGCTATCACACATTTCTCCAAAAATTAAACAACATATGATAACACTGGTGGTGGATCATTAGTATCTTACATATGTCGAGGTATTTTCCCATCATCATTTAACTATATGAAAACACTAGTGGTGGATCATTAGGATTGCTTTGTGCGTCCAACTGTATATATGAAAAAATAAAATCTGGAAGAGCAGAGTGTATGTTTCCAGGAGTGTACATTGTGGAAGGTTTGCATATATAGAAGTTGAATTGAATGCAGGAACTGGATTTAAATTACTCAAAGGTATGCTAGAACTCCCACTTGTGGTTTTTTTGTTCTTTTTTATTCTCTCTAGAAGACCCTTCTTGCGTTTCTCCTTTGGTCCTTTTTTGGCAACAGGGGGCTTTATGGTGATAATCGGCTCCTCAATTATTTGAGCTTCACTAATTTCATTGCTTTCAAATTGTGAGTCAACAATTGGAGGCTCGGTGCGCAATAATTCATCAATTTGTATACTTAGCTGATTAGTTGCAACTTCTATCATTTCAAGCGCTTTTCTACAATGCATACTCTTTGTTGACATACAAAATTGCTTTTGACAAACTCAGTTATATATAGATGTCAAACTCTCTTTTCCATTATCTTCCCTGATATGTGGACCTGTATGACAACCGTGACCTTGTCTAGCATCCGTTGTCCACCTATGTAATATATAATGGTGTGGTATTGAATTCACATTGTTCATTGCAAGAACTTTTATACAATGACCACATAAAATTTCATTCAATTCATAGACTTTACATGTGCAGTTGACAGTCACAGAAGAAGGGTTGTACATCACAAACTCATCTCTACCATTATTTTGAATAATTACCTTGAATGTCAAACTGCCAACATCAGAATCAGATGCCATGAATGTAATACTAGAATCAAGGCTCATCTTAAACTCTTCCTCAAACCCTTTGTACATAACTATGTTGTATACCGAAGATGCTTCTCTTAACATGTTACTGAAGGCATTTACTGGTGTGCTGTTTCTACTCCTGAAATCTTCTTTTAATTCTTTCTCACAAAAGAATATGACTGCCTTATCATATTGTTCTACAAATTCAAACAGAGACAATTTTTTTTTTTGAAGAATTGTTTAAAATGACCATTTATACTCTCACTTCGTTGTGATGTGCTGATACCTGCATAAAATGTCTGCGCACGATAGCTTGCAGCCCACTTTGTACGTATTTTGTAAAAATTCTGTATCCAATTATTTTCACTAAGTTGGTACTTATTTACTAGACTAGTCCATAGTACCTCAAATCTATCTATTCTACACCTTTCATATACCACATGTCTCAAATCTTCAAGAAATCCAGCACTATTACGAATCTCATGGTTTAGATGTGTTACTGCATTATTAAAAAGATGTCATAAACACAGACGGTGTACTGTATTTGACATTACAATCTCAATTGCCTTCGATATTGCTGCCGATTGATCTGTAAAAATGGTCATAGGATGCCGGCCAGATATTACTTTCAAAAAGGTTTCAAACAGCCAAATAAATGATTCAGCTGTCTCATCATATAATAATGCAGCACTAAAAATAATTGTCTGCTTGTGCTGATTCACACAAACGATTGGAGCAAACGGCATATCATACTCATTTGTTTGAAATGTGGTGTCAAAAGAAATAACATTGCCAAAATAAGCATAATCTACGATTGATCTACCATCAGCCCAAAAAAAATTAACAATCTCGCCTAAACTATGAACTTTAATAGTAGAAAAGAAAGAAGGATCTTTGGCTCGCCTCTCCGTTAGATAATTCAAAATACCCTTCTTTTCCAGCCCATCCAATCTTTTCTGTCTCTATTTTTGAATATAATTTGTAGTATCATCTCTTATGAAACCAACATCCATATTACCTGCCCCGGACTGAAAATAATTATGAATATTATGAGCCTTCATACCAGATGCAGTCATTTGGTCTATAAGAAAATGTTGGAAAGGTAGGATTTTTCTATGTGATCTAAGCTGATTGACCTTATTTGGACTAGTCATTGGATGGTTATGGTTGATCTAAACTTTGGATATTGTCCAAACATTATTGATTGAAATTTTAAAATCCACCCGGGCCATACAGTTTGTTCTCAGCTTGTGGTTTCTTAGTCTCATGTGTGTGGTGAGTTTTTTTCAAACCTTATTTGCTACAAGCAAATGTCCGATACTTCAATGAACCTTCTTTTCTACACTCTACGTACAATTTTTTGATACTAAATCCCAGTCTTTTTGCATGCTCATTGTAAAAAATCATATGCTGCATCTTCACTATTAAAGACCATACCAACAGTTGGAACAACAGATGAAGATTCAGTTTCCCCAACTCTTGTGGATGCACATGCATCGTCTTCCGCACAAGATTTATCATTTGACCCCATAATACAGTTATACAACTGTATGTCAATGATGAAAAATTGTATGTCAAGGCAAAGTAAACTCAACGCTAATTTAATTGTATCTAGGTAATCTCTATGTGTATCAATGAGTATGAACTAGGAAAATAAAAAAATCAATGATTAATTTTTATGCACATCAACGCAAAGTAAACTCAGTGCATCAACCCTAATGTTTATGTGCATAAACCCATTTGGTGCATAAACGCATTTAGTGTATAAAGGCATTTGGTCTATTTTGTCAATGAAAATGTAAACTATACATCAATGATACTTGTCTATATGCATCAATAATAAACGTATGTGTATCAATGAAAAATCTTTACTTGTTGCTTGGTAGTTAGTCGAAGATGAAGTGACCGGAGATGAAAGTCGGAAGTGTTACAGCAAACTCGCCGGAGACCTATGATACGCAACAATGTAGAAGCTTAAAGAGTTTCGCCGGAGAGCATCGGAGACACGAATTGCTGGAGAACATAAAACGGATGTCACGAGTCGAAAAAGAGTTTTAACACGTGCTTTTGGGGGGAAATGAAATTACAACAGTAAAAAAACTTAACCAGGGTTACGCTAGCGCCGGTAACAGGAAAGTTTGCTCTGAGATCCGTGTCCATTAGGATTTGGATCGAACGGCGATTAGGGTACCCAGCTTAAGAAAAACTACTGGGTACCCAGATTAGGCCATTTCTTCGGGGGAAGGGGAAGAAATGGCCTAACTTGGATACCCAGTAGTTTTTTTTAAGCTGGGTATTTTAATCATCATTCGATCCACATCTTGATAGACACGGATCTCAGAGCAGACTTTCCCGTTAGCCACCCCGTTACCAGCGCTAGCGTAACCCGGGTTAAGAATATTTACTGTTGCATTTTCATTTCCCCCCAAAATACTATTCTATTTCAGCTAAACCTAACCTAACATCTCTGGCGATTCGTGTCTCTGAAGCTCTCCAGTGGTTTCATGTCCTTCCCTCTATCGAAATTTACGGGGTGCCCTCCAGCTAACTCCCAAGTAACAGGTAAAGCTCTGATAGTGATAGTGCTTTCTTCTTTCTGTATTACTTTCTTTGAAAATTATCTTGTCATCTCCGGAGAGCCTGCCCATCTCTAGAAAAGCTCTTTTCTCCACTTGGTAATTTCAAATAGCCTGCCATTTGTGAATGAGAAAGCATAAATTGTGTTGCATTGTGTTAGGTTAATTTTTTCATAATATTTGCTGTATTATAAACATTCATTCTTGTCTATGGAAGTATTAAGACAGTAATGTACTTCTACATCAAAACATTTGCTCCTAAAATTTGTTCTGACAAACTTTCTTCTTTCATCCATATCTCAGAAATTCCTGTGTCACAGAAGAAGAGTTTGCTCTCGAGTCATCTCCAATTAACCCCCAAACAGGAAAATTACTAGGTTCATACTCATTAATTCACATAGAAATTACCTAGATACAATTAAATTTGACTTGATAGAGATTAAATTATCATTGAGATACAAACATTTTGGGTTGATACACATAGACATTAGCGTTGATGCACAGAGTTTACTTTGCGTTGATGCACATAGAAATTATTCACGGATACACAATTTCTTTGTTCATACTTATTGATACACATAGAAATTACCTAATTACAATTTAATTTGACCTGACAGAGATTAAATTATAATTAGGAATAAACATTTTGGGTTGATATACATAGACATTAGCGTTGATGTATTGAGTTAACATTGCGTTGATGCGCATAGAAATTATTCATGGATACACAATTTCTTTGTTCATACTCATTGATACACATATAAATTACCTAGATACAATTTAATTTAACTTGACAGAGATTAAATTATCATGAGACACAAATATTTTGGGTTGATACACATAGACATTAGCGTTGATGCACTGAGTTTACTTTGCGTTGATGCACATAGAAATTATTCATTGTTACACAATTTCTTTGTTCATACTCATTGATGCACATAGAAATTACCTAATTATAATTTAATTTGACTTGACAGAGATTAAATTATCATTGAGACACAAACATTTTGGGTTGATACACATAGACATTAGCGTTGATGCACTAAGTTAACATTGCGTTGATGCGCATAGATATTATTCATAGATACACAATTTCTTTTTTCATACTCATTGATACACATAGAAATTATCTAATTACAATTTAATTTGACTTGACAGAGATTAAATTATCATTGAAACACAAACATTTTGGGTTGATACACATAGACATTAGCGTTGATGCACTGAGTTAACTTTGCGTTGATGCGCATATAAATTATTCATGAATACACAATTTCTTTGTTCATACTCATTGATACACATAGAAATTATATTTTATAATTATTTATTACATACAACAGCTTCAGATAAATCTTATGTAGATGCTTATGTAAGTAACTTAATTCATTTACCTCTTGTATTACTTTTTTACTTAAATTTCAATGCTAATAAACTTATAAACATTGGTTTTGTTGATGCAGATAGGTGTAATAAATTTACATTTCAATATACAGACTGTAGGGTTGAAATATGAGGCTGATTAGGATCTCACTACCTATCAAAAAATATGGGGTGTTAAATGCCCTACATAGTATGATTCTAAGGATTGTGGAGTATTTGTAATGAAGTATATGAAGTGTCTATGTAGGAAGACCAATTTTGATTTCTCGCAGTCAGATATGCCAAGATTCAGAGCTATTACCAGCTTGAAAATATTTAGAGGATTCTTAGAAAGTGAATATATTGAAATGTATTAGAAAGTGACAGTTTTGTATATGCATTAGAAAGTGACAGTTTTGTATATGCATTAGAAAGTAACAGTTTTGTATATGTGTTGATATAGATAGTTTTTCTATGTATGTATGAACGATATGTGAATATCTTGACTTAAATTGGAAAGTGATTTTACTTGATCAGCAACGCATTTTATCATGTACATTAACACTAATATATATACATCAATGCATTTTATCATGTACATCAACGCTATTACAACACAGGAACTTGTCTATATCAATGCTAACACATGTACATCAACGCTAGATATCATGTACATCAACGCATTTTATCATGTACATCAACGCAATTTATCATGTACATTAATGCTAATACAAAATATTCACATGTCTATCAATGCGTTTTTAGGATGTACAACAACACTAATACAACACATGAACATGTACATCAATGCTATTATTCATTTACATCAACGCTTTTTATCATTTACATCAACCCTAAATATCATGCCACTTAACTTGGCTCATTTTCCTGTGATGATAGTTGTGGCTGAGCAACCTGTGAGGCTTCATTTGAAAACTGTATTGCAATTATCATTAATTAGTATAAATTATCACATATTATCGCATAACTTATACAACATATGATAAGCTGAAAATGTACTTACATATGTAGAGGTATTTCCAATCATCATTTGACTATATGAAAGTGCTGGTGGTAGATCATTAGGATTGATCTATGCGTCCAACTGTACATATGGAAAAATAGAAACCGGAAGAGCAGAGTGTATGTTTCCAGGAGAGATCATTGTGCAAGGTTGTAGGGGGACCTGTTATATATAAAACAATATGAGTATATCAATGATAATTTTATCTCTGTCAAGTCAAATTAAATTGTATCTAGGTAATTTTTATGTGTATCAATGAGTATGAACAAAGAAATTATGTATCCATGAATAATTTCTATATGCATCAATGCAAAAGTAACTTAGTTCATCAACGCTAATGTCTATGTGTATCAACCCAAAATGTTTGTGTCCCAATGATAATTTAATCTTTGTCAAGTCAAATTAAATTGTATCTAAGTAATTTCTATGTGTATCAATGAGTATGAATAAAGAAATTGTGTAATTTTTATGTGCATCAACGCAAAGTAAACTCAGTGCATCAACGCTAATGTCTATGTGTATCAATCCAAAATGTTTGTATCTCATGATAATTTAATCTCTGTCAAGTCAAATTAAATTGTAATTAGGTAATTTCTATGTGTTTCAATGAATATGAAAAAAGAAACTGTGTATCCATGAATAATTTCTATGTGCATCAACGCAAAGTAAACTCAATGCATCAACGCTAATATCTATGTGTATCAACCCAAAATGTTTGTATCCAATGATAATTTAATCTCTGTCAAGTCAAATTAAATTGTATCTAGGTAATTTCTATGTGTATCAATGAGTATGAACAAAGAAATTGTTTATCAATGAATAATTTCTATGTGCATCAACGCAAAGTAAACTCAGTACATCAACGCTAATGTCTATATGTATCAACTCAAAATATTTGTGTCTCATGATAATTTAATCTCTGTCAAGTCAAATTAAATTATAATTAGGTAATTTCTATGTGTATCAATGAGTATGAACAAAGAAATTGTATATCCATGAATAATTTCTATGTGCATCAACGCAAAGTAAACTCAGTGCATCAATGTTAATGTCTATGTGTATCAACCCAAAATGTTTGTGTCTCAATCATAATTTAATCTCTATCAAGTTAAATTTAATTGTATCTAGGTAATTTCTATATGAATCAATGAGTATGAACCTAGTAGTTTACCTGTTTGGGGGTTAATTGGAGAAGACTCGAGAGCAGACTCTTCTTCTGTGACACATGAATTTCTGAGATATGGATGAAAGAAGAAAGTTATGTCAGAACAAATTCTAGCAACAAATGTTTGATGTAGAAGTATATTACTATCTTAATACTTTCATAGACTAGAATGAATGCTTATAATACAGCAGATATTATGAAAAAATTAACCTAACACAATACAACACAATTTATGCTTTCTCATTCACAAATGGTAGACTGTTGGAAATTACCAAGTGGAGAAAAGAACTTTTCTAGAGACGGGTAGGCTCTCTGGAGACGACAAGATAATTTCCGAAGAAAAGTAATACAGAAAGAAGAAAGTACCATCACTATCAGAGCTTTACTTGTTGCTTGGGAGTTAGCCGGAGGGCACCCCGCAAATCTTCGATGGAGGGAAGGGACACGAAACCACCGGAGAGCTTTAGAGACACTAATCGTCAGAGACGTCAGGTTAGGTTTAGAGTCGAAATAGAATAGAGTTTTGGTGAAAATAAAAATGCAACAGTAAATATTTTTAACCCGAGTTATGTTAGCACTAGTAACGAGGTGGCTAATGAAAAAGTCTGCTATGAGATTCATATCCATCAGGATGTGAATGGAATGATGATTAAGGTACTCAACTTTAAAAAAATTATTAGGTACCCAGATTACGCCATTTCTTCCCGGACTGCCAAGAGCCACTTCAAACCTGGCGAGTGACGAGAAACCACACTATAAATACGGCGCGGGACAGCTATTGGAGCGGTAGATCTCACCAGCATCTCCGCATCGACTGTTGACCTCGTCTCCGGGTATACTCCGAATAAGAACTCATTCTCTCAAACGTGCATTGCAAGATCATCTGACCCGTCGGTGATGCGATCGCTTTAGGAGAAAGGATGCCAGTTAGCGTGATGCTGGCGGTGCAGGAGAAGAAAACGGCCGCCATCGATCTCTACCACCCGCTCCGCCAATACATCGCCATCACTTACGGCGAGCCCGAGGCCCAAGCAGCAGAGGACGATCTTGACGCCGTGCGCCTACTCCGCCACGAAGTCGAGAAGGCTTCATACGGCGCCGCCGAAATCCGTCGCCAACGCCTCGTCTCCTATTACGGCGCCCTCGTTTCCATTGAACCCCGCTTCCCCATCTCCCCCGACCCCGCCCACATCCACTCCCTCACCTTCACCTGGTTCGACGCCTTCAAGCTTTCCAAGAAGTCCGCTCAGCAGTCCATCCACCTCGAGAAGGCTGCCATCCTCTTCAACGTCGGCGCCGCCGACACCCAGATCGCCTTCTCTGCCGACCGCACCGACGCCGCCGGCCTCAAGACGGCCTGTAACGCTTACCAGAATGCTGCAGGAGCGTTCGCCTATCTCCGTGATCACGTCACCGCAAAGGATGCCGCGGACGAAGGGTTCACTGTCGATCTCTCTGTTGAGTGCGCCGGGATGCTGGAGAAACTCATGCTCGCGCAGGCACAGGAATGCTTCTTTGAGAAGGTCATTGGGGACGCAAAGCCCCCCGCACTGTGTTCCAAGGTCGCACGCCAGGTAATCGAAACCCCGGCTTTTCCTGTTCTGTGATCTTTACTTTTATGCTTTAACCCTTTTTGTCGATGTTGGGAGTGCCCCTTTCCCGTCCGTTTGCACTATATTTCCCTTGGTGCATCGTTGCTTATATATTAAAAATTGACTAATTTTTTCTTTAAACGAAGCTGATCACTTGTTATCAATTTAAGAGCAAGGCTTTTTGTCCCATAAAACGAGATATTATACTAATGTTATGATATTATTATAGAGCAATATAGTGATGACGCCACATGTGTCATATAGACAACCTTAATGTGATTAAGTAGAATGAGGAAGTGATGCATTGAGATTGTGGCACGTTCGGTGCTATTGGGGTGTGCACAATTTGATGTGGTGGGGGCACCCTAAAGAGGTGTTTTCTATGGATATTTCTGAGAGTTATGGGCTTGTAAATATAAAGTAAAGAAATGAGCTAACTAACAAAATAAGCCTGGAAGAGAGAAAGTTGAGAAATCTCACCAAGGGCCCCTTCAATGAAGGGGCAAAGGTCCTTTGTCTTCTAGGTTGTCCCGAATCTTAGTGATGATGCTAATGAGATTTTTAATACATAACTTAACAATAGGGAAGGAGAATAATACAAATCTTCATGTTTCCCCTTAAACTAACAAACATGAAACTAAAGAGGGGTCTTGATCAATTTCAAGTGAGACACCGTGATGTAAGGGGGAGGTTTAAGGGATCGTTCTAGGGTACGTAGCTTGTAAGAACACAACAAATAAACTAACAAATGAAACATGTAAAAATGGAAAACAAGCTAGAGACAAGAGCACATAAAGAAAGGAGGAGAGTTGGAAAGGTGTCACCTAGGGTCCTTCAAACTTGAAGGGACCAAACCCCTTTCTTTGTCTACACTCATGGATGTTGAGGCTATTGGGACGTTATACAAAACTTTTTCAAAGAGAACAATGAGGATTGGAAAGGATACAAGCTTAAAACTCTATAAACTAAACAACAATCCCTTGATTGCCGATGCTCCTCCCCATGATTGATTCCAATAGACTTCAAGATGTTGAAAACTTGCAGTTAGGAGAAGAGAAGAAGAAAATGGGGAGGAGAAGAAGAACTCAACTAAGAAGAAGAGAAGGGAAGAGAGATTTTCTATTTCAAAGCATAAGTTAACATAATAATCTTCCAAGTTGCATATAAAATGCACTATGATGAAATATGACAAGGCAAGCCTTTAAATTCCCCTTCCCTCAATGTCTGTTAGTTTTTGCATAAAGCCTCTTTCTTAGTTGAAAATTATCATCAGCTCCCTTAATCTTTTGATGGCTTAGATGAAGCTTTGTTTGAATTGAAAGGTGTTGATCTACGTTCAAGTTAGCACCCATCCTGGCTGGTTTCATGCTTGTAAAGCTTTGCATGCATAATGCATTGGCTCTTTTAGGCGGCATCTTGGGTTCTTGGGCAGCTACATGCATTGGTCCTCATAGGTGGTAAAACTTCAAGCATTGGCTACTTGAGAGGTGGGTGGTTGGAGATTTAATTCATGGCATGAGTGGGGTGTGAGTTGTCACCCCACTCCATCAGGTTCTTCTTCTCCTAAACATTGAGCTTGGGTGATATGGTAGCTTCATGGTTAATGTGGCATGGTTGATTTGAAATTACTGACTTGGTGCATGAAGACCTTTGGTGATATGAGCTTTGTTGACTTTAACAATTGATGACTTTTGGATGATGTGCGCTTTGTTGACTTTGACAATTGTTGGCTTTAGGTGATGTGAGAGCTTTATTGACTTTGATAATTATTGACCTTGAGGTGACATTTGGGAGTTTTGTCTCCGGGAGGAGCTCCCATGGCTCGGAGAATTATGCATGTAATGCAATGCAACCTAGGTAATTTTTACAATCTACTACTTAATTCTATAAAATTAAAATATTATAAAATAAACCTAAGCTACCTAACTAAATGCAACTCATGCCATGCAAATGCAGTTACAAGATTAAACATGCATACAAAATGTTAATATTCTCAAAATGTCATGTGTTGACCATGACTTGTTGATGGAGGTTGAACCTTAAGAGGGTGTTAGGGAACGTTTTACCTAAGGTATGGAGCTCACAAGTTTAGCAAATATCAGTAAGATTTAAGAATAATAAATAAATAAATATGCAATAGAAGAAGGGTAAGGAGAGATGTAAGCTAGGGCCGCTTTAGGGAAAGGGCTGAACCCCATTCTTTGTCTATGCTCTTGAATCTTGACATTGAGGATGAATGGATGTTAATTCAATATATTTTTAAGAATAATGAGGGATGGAATGAAATACAAGCTCCAATCCCTTAAAACTACACAAAAATCCCAAAGCAAGGTTCTTGATCAAGACTTGTTGATGCAGCCGGTGCCCTTTGTTGTTGCTCCAAAGTCCTTCAAATCCTAGAGACAGTCCAAGAGTTGAAGAACACTTCAAGGATGAAGAGGGAGGTGCACTTGAGGAAGAAGAAGAGGTGGAGAAAGAAGGGTTCGGCTAGAGAAAAGAAGAGAAAGAGGAGAGTACACTTGATTCATAAACTACCAAACACCAAATCAATATTTTCTGAAAATTCATGGAACATACACTATGATGGAATGAAAATATAAGCCCTTTTAAATCCTCTTTCACCCTTAATGTTCATGTGTGATTTCCCCCTTTTTGCCCAAAAGGTTGAGAATTTTCCTTGAGCTCCTTTTCCTTTCAATGGTTTGGATGAAGGCCCTTTTGAATTCAATGGTTGGATCTTTGTTCTCCTTGAATTTTCACCCTTCCTCATGGCTGATGAGACATTTGCATGCAAGCCTCACATTGGTGGATTTATATGGCTAGGCATGCAAGCTCTTTATTGGTGGATTTGGGTGGCTTGCATGATAATCTCATTGGATGATGTTGGAGGTGAGTGGTTGATTATATTAACTCTTGCATGGTTGGTGTGAGTTGTCACCTACTCCATCATTTCTTTTTCTCCTAAACAATGAGCCATGTGTCATGATGAGGTGGCTTCTTGGTTGATGTGAACATGAAAACCTTTGGTGATGTGAGTTTTGACTTTGACAATTGCTGACTTTTGGATGATGTAAGCTTTATTGACAAGGAAAATCGTATTTAGTAGGAAGGAAAGGAGGAGGGAATGAATGAAAAGTTGGAAGGAGAACTATACAATCGTGTTTAGTAGGACAGACAAAAAATAAGGGAGGGAAAATAGAAGAAAAGTGAGGGAAAATAGCCCTATTTGCTTTCTACTCTGGATTTGCCATTTCATTAGACGAGGAAGGGAAAAGGGAGGGAAAGGTCCAAATTGGATTTGCAAAATCGATGGAGCAGGAGGAGGGTGAAGGGGAAGGGGAAGGGAAAGGGGAGACGGAACTATTCAACTGGGATCAAGGAAAGGGAAGAAGAGAGCTCACCAAGTAGTGAGAGAGAAGAGAGGTTCCGGCAGCATGCGTGACCAGCTCGCTGAGCAACAAAAGAAGAGGTTAGCTTGCCGAGCAGCAAAAGAAGAGGATGAGGGAGGTTTCATAGCTACTAGTGTTGGTGTATATGCCCTGCAGACCAATGTATGGACATGGTCAGGCATTGTTTGAATGTACTTTGATAGAATTATTATTCTATATATAGAGGCATGGTCGTTATTATGCAGACTTCTTTACCTGCGTTGATGTATTGAGTTGCATATATAATGTCCCAGGAGTTTGGATTGGATTCATTCTCATAAGAAATCCCCAGACAAGGTACCTTAGCAGATATGGGACAGCTTTGGTACATGTGAGATTGGTGTATGAGCTGGTTAAGTGCGGGGCACAGTAACGCAGACATACAGGTGCATTGGATGCACTGGAGTGATCCACCGTGAGGATTGACTTGTCTAGTCAACAAGTCAATCTCACATGCAAGAGGTTTGCATTGATTCTTAGACTTGAGGTATTCATGTCTAGATTTGATGATGGGTATGCTTTGATACAGTCTTACGTCTCTCCGTAATTGGGAGACCAAAACAACTGTCATTGGGCATGTCATAAGTCACGTAGAGACATGGGTGACCAATAGTAGGATTTTCCCTTTCCTTATTAGAAGCATGATATCCACTCGGGGCGCCCCACCTTATTGGTGCATGACAGGAATGTGTGGCCACACTTATTGAGTCATGACCAATGCATTGGATTGATAAACTTGAGACTAATCCAATGGCAGGATATCAGCTTAGGCAAAGGGATCTATAATGCAATGGGAATCCTCGTTGCTTGTTAGGAGTTGTTGCCATAATGACTTAAGTCCTATGATATGGGTAGTAGTGATGTGTTGCTAGATACCCCTCACTACTTATGATGTTTACATCATTGCCATCGTCATATGGATCCTACGGGGTCACACGCAATAGACTCTTGACGTTGCTTTAATCAGAAGCCTTAGGATCAAGTTATTGGATAACTTGGATCCATTTGGAAGATTTCGTCAGCGCCAATGGGCCTGATGAGTTGGAAGAAAGTTATTGGAGTCAAACTTCATTTTTGGCAGGTTGACCCGAAATTGACCTAGATTGATCACATTTGGATTAGGGTTGCATTGGATTGGATCCAATGGCTTAATCAACCTATGCCATGAAGTTTGGGCTAGCTCATTATCCAATGAGGCCCAATAATTAGTTGTCATGAAGAGAGAATTGGCTAAAAGGGTATAATGGGGAGAAGTCTTCACCCATTAGCGCCTAGGGGCATAATGGGGTGAAGTGGGCGGTTTTGCTTCATTAAGGAAGTAAAAGGCGCCTTGCCCTTTCTCCCTTGATGGAAACCTTGCCTCTAAGGCAAGTCTTGGGGCTAATATGACTTGAGAACTTTTATAGGAAGTTCCTAGGCGCATATGGATGTTGGGAAGAGGTATATGGTAAAGTCTTAGAGACTTACCTTACCTCAAACCCTAATTTCTCCCAAGACACCACCCTAGCCGAATTCCTCTTGCTTGTTGCGCCTAGCCCTTCTCCTTGGATGGAAAGAATGCCTCTAAGGCATGTCTTGGGCTGATATGACTATTGGGCAAATAAGGATAGGTTGAATGAGGTTTATGGCAAAGTCTTGGAGACTTTCCTTACCACAAACCCCTATCATCCTAGCCGCCCACTTGGCATGATCTTGGCCCTCCCTAAACCGCCTCTTGGCTTATAAAAGGGACCCTAGCTGCCCCCTCTCAATGGTTCGAATGCTTGGAGACGTGAACACACATAGAGGGGTGAGAGCAAGGGCAAAGGGCGACAACATCAAGGTGGCGCAACCCTTCTTCCTACTAGTGGCCGCAAGTCTTCTCCTTCCTCTCCTCTTGGCGTGACTTGGAGAAGGACTTGGTGGCGCCACTTCCTCTTACTCTTCCTAAGGGCCGAAACTCTTCTTCTCCTTCTTCTCTTGGAGTGAAGAAGATAAGGAGTTGGCGGCATCTTCTTTGCACTTGGCGCATGATCCTTGGAGGTGGCGCAAGAGAAGTGAAGGAACCCTAAGGCTTGATTCTCTTCCCGAGGCTAGCACCAAGTGTGGAAGGGAGCAACGATCAATGAGTCGACGCGTGGATACTTGTGGAGGGCGAACACTTGGGCGCCTTCAACATGGCTTCGGCAACTAGACAAGCAAAAGAGGTACATCTCTAACACATCCTTGTGTCTTCTCTCTCGCATGGATCCTTGGGACCGGAATATGTTTCGGGTGTAATGATTCTTCCGCTGCGTCCTGGGACTGCAAAATTTTAAATTACACCCGGTATCCCCTAACAACTAGGGCACTGGCATGACAGACCTAAGTGATGACAAGAGGAGAGCTTTGAAGTTGTGTGGGAGGAGAAGAGCAAGGTGAGCAACGAACGTAGTGAGTGAACAACATTTGAATGAAGAAACAGTTCATTCACGAGTAAATAGTTGCCACACCATGCGAGAAGCAACTAGCCATTACTTCCACACAAAACCAAGATTTTTCCTTATTGAGTTGCACAATTACCGAGCCAAACAGTGAAAAATCTGTATTTTTGTGTTGCGCACCACATTACAGCCCTTAGCTTATGGCCAAACAAGGCCTAGGTTGCAGATTTACTATTATAATATATTTCAGTTGGTTCTTTTTCTTCTCTCATGTCCTCAAATATTTTTTTAACCATATTCCTTGACTAGCTTTGTTTGCTGTGGCTACATACTTTGTCTTGCATGATGATTAAGCTACTATTTTCTATTTTTTTATGCCCATGAGAATAGTCCTGATCTAAGTCTGAATGCATATCCTGCAGCAGTCTTTATATCATCAATCACTCTTAGTATATCTCAAGGTTTGAAATTTTAGCCCAAACCAATCGAAATTTTCTATTTGTAGTATTCTTAGATCAAATTGGTTTTACTGTAGCATTGTGTCGGTACAAACATGCAGCATAGTGTAGCATTGTGTCGGTACAAACATGCAACATAGTGTCAGTTTTGCTATAGTAAATTGATCTGAGACTAGACCGATATACTAGTTGAGACCAGTTTTTTAAACCTTAGTATATCCTAGTAATCTCAAATCTTGTACTTTATGATATTGAATCCCAAAGTCTTTTGTACTTTGTAGGTATCTCAATATCTTTTTTTTAGCTCTATAATGCTTTTGAGTTGGACTTCACATGAATCTGGATGGTTAGCTGGTAGCATATATACTATCTAGTCTTGTAGCTATCATATATAAAAGGCTTCCAATAAGACTTTTATGTCATGACACATTTGTCTTATTTGTTCCATCCTCTTTTTGTAGCTTTTAATTATTAACCATAGGGGTAGGAGAAATCAGAAACTATCTTGCAATTATCTATCTTGAATTATTGTAGTAGATCCTCTATATATTTCTTTTGGGATATAAATATTCATTCTTATCTTAAATTATTTCTATGCCAAGAAAATAATATAAAAGACCTAAGTCAATCATCTCAAAGGTCTGCATCATGACTTTTTTAAATATTTTAAGTAATATCTTACTATTCTCTGCATATACGAGATCATCCACATAAGGAATGATAAGAGTGGCAATATTACCTTGGGTCTTGGTGTGTAATGTTAGCTCACTCTTGAAACCTTGATCCAATGAGTGCTTGTATATTCTATTATAACATGCTCGTGGTGCTTGTTTTAATTCATAAAGTGTTTTATTCAATTTTAGTACTTTTATCTTCTGATCCTTTTGCACAACTTATGGTTGTTCTATGTAGATTTCTTATTCTATTTAGAAATGCTGACTTTACATATAATTAATAAAGCTTTTATTGTTTTTGTGCCGCTAGAGAAGTTAGTTCTCTTATAGTATCATGATATGCTTCCGGAGCAAATGTCTCATTATAGTTGATCTCAAACACTTGTGAATACCCATTAGCCACAAGTCTGGCTTTGTATTTTGCATTGAACCATCAGGATTAAGTTTTATATTATAAACCCATTTTAACTCTGATGACATCTTTATTTTTTTGGCTATAGCTGATCTTTCAAAGGTTCTACCTTTTCTTCTTCCCAATTCCATGATGCATTTTCATTAAACTCCACATCTATATGAATGATTAGTTTCTTTGTCATTAGATAATAAATCTGATAGCCCTTAGATTCTGTGTTATAGCCTAAAAATATTCCGTCTTTTCATCTAGCTTGCGTTTTTTGGTTTGGGATATGAATGTAGCAGATACATCCAAATATTCTAAGATATTCTGCAGATGGTTTTTTCCCACTCCAAGCTTATGTAGAAGTCTTATTATAAACTACCCAAAATATATTGGGCATCATTGAGTAGATAGATTGTTGTCTATACTGCTTCTACCCAAAATATATTTAAAAGTCTTTTTTCTTTTAACATTGATGGGGCCATTCCCATCACAATTCTACTCTAGACTCTATTTTGTTTTAGTGCATATCCAACAATCAATTGGTGCTCTATCCATTCTTTACATAATTTGTTAAAACTCTCTTAAAGTATATTCTTTAACACTAACGCTTCTCAATATACTGAATTACTGATACGATGCCCACTTTGTTTCTTTTAACTAGCTTCTTATTTTTGGAATATCTTAAGGACATTTGATTTTTCTTTCATAAAATATACTCAAGTCGTTCTTGTATAATTGTCAATGAAGAGGATAAAATATCTATTTTGGTGATGAGATAGTGTTTTCATTAGCCCATAAACATCAGAGTGTATTACCTCCAAAACTTTCTTTACTCTCCATAATTGTTTAAATAAAAATGATTGACGATGCTGACTACCAAGCATCCATCCTTTACATACTTCCTTGATTTCTCTAATGCTTGTGGTTGGTTTCTCATTATATTTCTTTTATGTAAAATGTTGAGTCCTCGATAGTTGACCTGCCCAGATCTTTGATGCTATGATTTTGAATCATTGTGTTTAGTGACTATGTTATAACTCCAACATATAGGAAAATCTCTGCAATCTCTATTTTTTTACTTGAGCTAGATATTATTATTTGACTTGTCATATATATTGCATTTATCTCTAAGGCCCGTGAAGTTCACTGCCATCATAATTGCGCTGTATTATATCTATCAAATTTTTTTAAGCTATTTAGTAAACAATTTTCTAACTGTTGGTACATGTTATAATTTAAAATATTCAGTAATTTTTTTGCTTTTAGTATTGTCAAATATTAAATTGATCAAATTATTCTTACCCACATATAAATAATATACACATATATATTATTTATTTAAAATCTTATACTTATAATATTTAAAATAATTTATTTATTTATTTTTATTAAAATTTTGAATTATTTAAAATAATATATTTTGGATCGAATGAAAGGCGTTGTGACCTAATGACAACGTTCATAAATATGATAAAATATAATAGGTTATTATATCTTTTCTTGTTTCAAAGAATATTTTTAGAGAAGCAGAAGCAATAAATGCAACAAATTTTAAAACCAAATATTTTTTCTACTTTTTGTTCAAAAGCTACTTAAAAGTCGGGCCAAACAGGCCCGCGAAAGTTTTATAATGTAAGTATAATAGGTTAAATTGGGGAGCATAATAAAAAGAAAATAATTGTTATTCTTATGTTTTCTCTTCAATATTATAATTATGACAAATGAAAATAGGTTTAATTGGTATGCGTTTATTAAGATATATATGATAAATGAAAATCGTTGAGACAAGCTAAGAGTCAGTTCGGCCCTACTACCTGCAATCATAACTTTGTTGAACTATAATGTTTTGAATTATAATGTGGTAAACTATTTGGTAAATGACTTTTTAACTGTTGGTACTTGTTCTTATTATTTTAGATGTTTGATAAACTTTTTGTTTATAGCATTATCAAATGATAAAATGACCGGTAGATAATTTATTTAAAATTTTATACTTATAATATTTAAAATAATATATATGTTTATTTGTGTTAAAGTTTTGAATTATTTAAAATAATAATATATATTTTTTATTTTTACATAGTCGCTAATTAATAAATTTGGATGCTTATTTAAAATAATATATAATATTTAAAATTTATAAGCTCAGTTTGGTACAATATTATAAATAAATAATATTTTTATTTATAATCTCATTGTGGTGGACTACTTTTTTAGATAATTAGAAGCAACAAAAGCATCAAATTATAGCTTTCTTAACTTTTTTTTTTTTTTTTGCTTTTTCATACTTATGTTTTTTTATTATCAAACACTTTTTTCCCTACTTTTGCTCAAAAGTTATTTAAAAGCAACTTAAAAATGGGGCTAAATAAGGGCCAGTTTGGGGTTGCTGCCCGCCCTGCTTTTGCTGGGGCGGGCAGCAGAAGCAGCATGAATATCTTGGTCAGCTGCCGCTGGGAAGCTGGAAAATACCTGCTTCCCCAGGACAGCTACCGCTTCTCCTCCTCGTCTTTCGAAAAAAATCACTCGTTCTTTGCACGCTTCTCTCCTCACCGAATGTTCACCTCCTGTGACCCCGACCAACAGCCGGCCGCCTCCCCCTCGCTCGCGACCAGCAGCCGGCGCCTCCAGCCTGCCGTCCGCTGCTGCTCGTCGCCTCAGCCGCTGCACTCGATTTCTTCCCCGCCCGCCTCCTGCAAGTCGCCTGCCTCCTGCGAGCCCGACTAGCAGCCGGCCGCCTCCCCGGCGTCGAGGCCCCTTCGGCTCCCTTCGCCTCGACCAGAATCCAGCCGACCGCTTCCCCGGTGTCGAGGCCCCTTCGGCTCCCTTCACCTGGACCAGAATCCCTCTGGCCGCTTCCCCAGCGTCGAGGCCCCTTCGGCTCCCTTCGCCTAGAGAATCCAGCCGTCTGCTTCCCCGCCACCTTCCCCTCCATTCGGCTCCCTTCCCCGGCGTCGAGACCCGGCGGCAAGAACGAACGCAGGCGGCGTCGTTCTCGCGAGCGGACGAAGAAATCCAACGCGCGGAGGCATTCGATTCAAGGCATAGTAGAGGAAAATAGTAATGCCAAACAGCTGGATACTATACCGGACAGCAGAAGCAAAAAATAGATTTTCCCTTCTAGCAGAAGAGGCAGCAGAAGTAATGCCAAACTGGCCCCAAATCTCTTGCAATTATTACATTGTGGTTTACCTAAGAACCAACAATCTCTCTAAGTATATCTTTTATTTTCACTTCTAAATGACTTTTGATTAAAAATTTTAACCACTTTTTTTGGGTTTTTGAGATATTTAGTTTAGTTTTGAATGCACTTTTTCCTATCTCTTCTTTATGCCTATTAATCCTTTTTTCATATGCTTTAAAGAGCACCTATCAACTCAGTTATTGATAGAGTTGATATGTTCTTTGTATGCTCTATAGTTGTAACTACTGTGCATGCTTTTTGATAAGAGTGATAAGAATCTTTTTTACCACTCTCTTATTAAATAAGTCTTCCTTATATAATTTTATTTGTTTAATTATTTCTGCCATTCTTACATAATATTTTCCAATGGTCTTAGAAACTTTCATTTTAAGAAGTTTAGAATCTCTTCTCAAGTATTGCAGTGTTTTGGTGCATACACCTTCTCACTGTCATGAAACTCCTCTAATATATCTCATGTTTTTTTGGCACTTTGAACTCCTAATATTATTGTGAAGATAGTATCTCCCATAGCTTTTTGAATGACAATAGAACTTGAGCATTCCTTTTTTTTTTCTCTTCTAATTCCTTTTGATGTGTATCAGACATAGTGGAAATATCAATCAGGATATCATATCCATTTTAGATAATATCTCATAGATTTTGAGAGACAAAATATGTCCTTAGTTTCTGTCTCCAAAAATCACAATTTTTCTAGTAAAAACTAGAATATGTACTAATGAGAAATTGATAGTTTAGAATGAAGCAATATGGTTGCAAAAATACGCCCAATTTAATTGAATAAGACTGATACAACTGCTAGAGAATTGGGAAGAAGATGTGTTTAAGTATTGTATAATGTAAGGATGAAATGATTATGGTGGGATGATTTTGTGGAATAGTTGAGATGTTGGCTAGGAAGAAGCTTTAGAAGTTAGGAGGAAGTTGTGTAGAAGAGGATTGCTTTTCTTAGATTTTGATTGAATACAAATGAGTATATCATGCCTATTTATAGGCCATCATAGAAGTGGAGTGATACTTCCAGAGATTTCTCTACCTTGTTTTTTATTCTAGAATATTCTACTAGCTTTTTCATATTCTAGTATTTTTTTAGTACAAATATCTATTATCTAGAAATATCTTACTTCTAGAAATATTTATATTCTAGAAAATATCTAGCTTTAAAAAAGTTCTTATTTTAACTACTGGTTATGTGGTCAATGAGATTTATCGAGAATGTGATGTTTTAGATGTTATCTGCAAGTTTTAATATCAGGATTTACTTAATTATGTTAGATGATGATTTCTCTTTGAAACCAGTGCCCCTTTTTGTAGTGCAAGTTGCTTAATATCTAGTTATTGCACTTGAAGAATGACAAGTGGTAAGCGAAAATTCATTTGAAGTGTGATAGCTATTTTCCAATGGCATCCTATTGTTTTATGTTTAATTTTTTTTTCTAAATATTCTGTGGCAGCTTTCCTTCGTAACTATTTTACTCTTTGTCTTACCATTTCATGTTAAACATTTATTTAACCTGATTTGAATTGAATAATTCCTTTCTTGGCATTGTGATTCCAGCGATTCAAAATGTTACTTTAAACCTTAATCTCAAGGAAATATATTCCATCTTATGCTGCAGGTTGGCCTCTACTATGAGGACGCTTATGCATATCTAAATGCTCCACCACTCAACCAGCACTTTGATCGAGGTTGGATCTCTCACGTCCAGCTTAAGGCCGCTCAATACAATGCCGAGGCTTGCTACAGATACTCCTTGGATCTTCATGAGAGGGAAGAAATTGCTGAAGAGCTTTCTAGGTTGAGGATTGCAATTAATGCCCTTGCCAATGCAAAAAAATCTTCCAGGGGTGTTACTCAACTTCTGCTGGATTCTATTAACAATCTAGAGGCTAATATGAATCATAACCTGAAAAGGGCTATCAAGGAGAATGATCGAGTTTATCTCATGCGGATTCCTGAGGCAAGGTCTTTGTCTGCTCTACCTGCAGCCTCTCTTGTGAAGTCCAAGTCTATGGCTGAAGTTTTAGATGCTAAGGAGGGTCTATTTTCAAGTCTAGTACCAGACAGCAGTACAAAGTCTCTTTCTAAGTACACTGATATGGTGGATAACATTATTCGGACACAGACAGAGAAGCTGCAGCAAGGAAGTGAGATAATAAGAGTTAAACTCAAAGAGATGGGTCTGCCAGATTCCATCTTTGTATTGGAAGGTAATTTTTGTTTGCCTATAGATCTCAAGGAGGATGTTGAAGCAGTCCAGATCGGTGGGGGCCCTTCAGGACTGGAAGCTGAGCTACAGCAACTCAGAGATTTGAGAAGTGTTAATCAGGAGCTCTTGGCTCAGACTGAAGAGTTACTCAAAAAGGAAGCAAATGAGGATGTACAGTTCCGGACTCAATTTGGAACAAAGTGGACCAGACCCCAGTCAAGCTCCCTAACAAAGAATTTGCAGGATAGATTGAACAAGTATGCAGCAAATCTTAAACAAGCCGCAGATAGTGATGCAAGGATAGAACGGGCAATGAGAGACAATTTCAGCTTGATGGCAATCCTTGATCTCAAACCAGTATGTTTGTAGATCTAATTTTTTTTTTTCTAAAAGAAAACCAATTAGTTATAAATTCTATAGGTTAAGAATATTTTTTAGACCTATTTCAACAAATAAAAGTAAACAAAAAAAACAGAGAGAGAGAATAGATAGCTTTATCACAGTGGCCTTTTTTGTGGTTTCCAGCACTTTTCTCTAACTTTTTTGTTCACAATATCATTTATCTATAGGAGCCTGGACAGATAGTCTTTCCTTTGTCATCGTTTCGTGGTCAATGCGTCAGATAATGATATAATAAGGATTTGTGTTTTGTCTTGTTTCTTGTTCTCATCAGGTTGCATCTAAAAGGAACATATTGTATATAAAAAATATTTTGAGCTTTTGAACTGTTCTTATGTGTTGTTAGATAATGAAGTATTACATTGATTATTGGAGTGATTGTTATCAGGGTTCCTGAGTTCATGCTATTAGAGGACCATGTCTATCAATTGCTTCTACTGCTTGTCACAAGCAGACAGATTGTTGCACTAGTATAGTAGCCACATCAATAAGATAGCAGTCCGTTATAGGATATTTTTCCGTCAGAGTTTGTTGTCTTTTACTAAATTCTTCTAGGTTTCTACAACTACAACGTGCACAATTTTCACATGCGCTTTTGTTCCTGGCTGAATCATGCTATCTCTATGTTTTATAATTATGTTTATGGTAATGATCTGCAAGTGGATATGTAAACAGGCATAACTGAAAGAAGGCAGCATGCTTAATCATGCCTTTGATTTGTAATAGATACATGTCTTTGCCCTAATATATCAATAATTGTTTCTTGAACAATAAGTTTATTTTTCAGAACTCACGTTCTGGTCCTTATATCTTAATTCTTTATTGGAGAATGATCTTAGCAGTAAGCTGTTGTAAGCTGTGGCATCATAATAAGTTGCTAGTTCTCTACCCGACAAATCTGATTTTGTGCCATTCCAACCTGTCTATCAGTCTGTAAATTAACCCTCCTTGATCCCTGCATTGTAGACATTCTTCTACACATGCCAGTTTTCATGTTCTATTTTTATTTACATGACTTTTATGTTGTTGTCTTTCTGGTTTCTTTTGGTCTCACAATTTAAAATGTGTTTCAGATTGAATCAGTACTTCAAAGATTTCCGAGGCCTACGGCTCCGAAGGAAAATATAGTGGGAGCACTTAAACAAACCTTGGTATGATTTTTGTTTGCAAAGCATTACAACATAATTTGTTTCCAGCAGAATCATCAAGAGTTGTTTTCTTGGTGCCTAATTTCCATTTATCCTATTCTTGTCCATTGGATTTTTCAGTTTGTATTATTTGAAGGTTAGCTTGGTAAAGACTGGAATACTGGCTAAGGGCGTAAAGAGAGATTAAGCTTTATGTTAACTTTTAGCTTGAGAATCAGTACTTTTTGTGCAAGTGTAGTTTCCTTGAAAAAGTGTGAGAGGTTATATAAAAGTGAAAAAATATATAATATATATATGTACTTAAGTACGCAGACTCAATCCCTAAAGGCTGTGTTTAACATGAGTGAAAGAAAATTGAAAGGAAGGGAAAATAAAAAGGAAGGGAAAGTAAAAAGGAAAGAAAAGTAAAAAGATTTTTTCAAGAGGGAAAAAAAATTGGAAAGATTGATATAGTCACTCTATTTTTTTATTTTTACACTCGTATTATATAAAATATTATTTAATATTATTAAATAATATAAAACTAATTAATCAACTATTAAATACTAGAAAATTAATTAAATATTATTAAATAATATAAAATTATAAAAATATTATTAAATACTATAAAATTATAAAAATATTATTAAATACTATAAAATTAATTAAATATTATTAAATAATATAACATTAATTAAATATTATTAATTACTATACCATTAATTAAATATTGTTAATTACTATAACATTAATGATATATTATTAAATACTATACCATTAATTAAATATTAAAAATTAATTAAATATTATTAAATAATATAACATTATTAATTACTATACCATTAATTAAATATTATTAAATACTATACCATTAATTAAATATTATTAACTACTATTAAATTAATTAAATATTATTAAATACTATAAAATTAATTGAATAGTATTAAATAATATAACATTATTAATTACTCAGCCATTAATTAAATATTATTAATTACCATAACATTAATTAAATATGATTACATACTATACAATTAATTAAAATTATTAAATACTAATATATACATATGAGAGAGGTGAGAATAGTGGAACAACGTGGGCAAGCTGTCATTTGGGCGGAACAATTTTGAGGGAAAAGTAATGTACTTTTCCCTTTGACTTTCCCTCCTCAATTTGCATCCTCTCTATTAAACAACCTAATTTTACTATCCCTCTATCTTTCTTTCCATTCCCTCCCTCTTTCCTCTATTAAACACAGCCTAAAGTTTACAACAAAATCTATCTCCAACAACTCAAAAAAGGATGATGTTTTTTTATAAAGCAAACAGCCTTATGGTGTTGATTTTCTCCATACATCTACTTGGATTGGGCGGACAATTGAGTTATTCAATAGTTTAAGAGTTTAGAGATTGTAATGACATGAATATCAGTAAAGTTAAAACATTTATTTTTAACTTTCCTTTCGTTGATGCACTAAGTTTGACTAATCTCACCTCATTAACTAGCTCTAGCATCAATTCTGCAATTTGTATGACATCTTTTTCATGTTTGGTTAATTCCTCATATTAGAAGATTAATGGACAATCGAAACTGCAGCGAAAGCATGAATGTATAGTAGGAAAATAATTTTGATGCTAAAATTTGAGCTGAATTTCAATTAGAGCATTTTGACGATATATACTTACTTCTGTTGACCTTTTTAGCATGCATACTCTGTTTGCCTTTTGTTTGCTATTTCATCTGTTTCACATCTGAAGCTAGGATGAAGATATAGAGTATGATTTTTTTTTTTATGTTTTGGATGATCAATTTCCACACTTTTTTCTAACAATATCTTTTTTCCATTAGAGGCAATTGGAGAATCTAGGTGCTCAGAGTGCTAGTCTTGAAGACGTGTTAAAAGAGATGAAGAGAAGTGTGAGGATTACTTGATATAATCATATATTTTTTTATTATATTGAATCTTGATAGTATATTTGTAAAATACTTGTTCTGGCTGAAGGTCATACAGTGCTTGGATTCCTTTGCTTAATCTTTATGGAAACATTTTGTGGAGAGTTCATCTTCATTTAATTACCTTTATTGAATTACTACATTCTAACACTTCCCTCAAGCTAATGCTTATGTACTAATCATGCTAAGCCTATAGAAAATTAACTTTCTACATGAGATAAAGCAACATGTTTGCAAGTTAATATTTTGATGAGGTGAAGGGAGTTGAAATCCTTTTAGCCACCGTACCATCTTTGACAAAATAATAATTAACTTCAATGTGTTGGTTTTTTCATTAAAATATCAGATTACTAGCAATGTCATAGCAATTTGTTTGTCACATCATATAATAAAGAGAATAACATGAATAACTCTCTAACCATCATGTAGTTTTTGAAGTCAGTCTATTATTCTGCTTTTGCACTTGAACCTATTATAGTTGGAGTAGAAACAAAAAAGGGAAAACCAAATTTATTCATGGCTTAGGTTGCTTAACCATAAGGAAATGAGTACATGCAAAAGATTCAGATCCAGTAATTTGTAACACTTTCTCTCAAGTTGGAGCAAATATAATATATTTATTAATCCTATCTTGTTACACAAGTTATGAAATCTGATTTGGCCTAGAGCTTTGGTGAAAATATCTACAACTTGATCATCAGGTTCCTGATAGGCTATGCCAATTAACTTATTCTTGATGGCTTCTTTGGTGAAATAACAGTCTACTTTAATGTATTTCATTTTTTTTTAGAGCATTGGATTATTTGCAATAAAGATTGCTAATTGATTATCACAATATATGTCCATTGATTCTAAGTGTCTTAGCTTGATCTCTAGCATTAGATTTCTTAACCACCTTAATTCACCGATGATATGAGCTATGACTCTTAACCACCTTAATTTACCAATGATATTGACTATGGCTCTGTATTTAGCCTCACAGCTTGATCTAGCAACCATGTTTTGTTTCTTGTTTCTCTATATTACTAAGTTACCCTCCAATATGCACCAAAAACTTGTTATAGATTTCCTATCATTGATGTTACCAACAAATCCGCATTAGTGTAGGCTTTAATTATGTGGTATCCATTGTTCCTGTATAGCACCCCCTTTCCAGGAGGCCCTATGATATATTGGAGCATCCAAATTGCTGCATTCCAAATGATTTCCACTTAATGTGAACTAGTAACAACTCCATATTTTTTATTTGGGACCAATGTAGTGTTTATTGGTTCATAAGCAATCATGTTTGTTTCTTTCAATAGGTCCATCATATATTTTGATACAATTAATTCCTTAGTAGGAGTTCCAACTATGGTTTAAAGTACCAGTCCGATCGAACAAAATACCATCGGTGATAGTAGCGGTGGAAGCCTTGCGTGCCCGTGAAGCACCGGACTGGTCCAGTACCTAACGGAATTTAAAACCATGGTTCCAACAAGCTTCATGCCAATACATGCAAAAGAAAAAAACACAACTCTCAATCCCTTTCCTCAAATCCCCAAACCTTTATACATACTATTGTCCTACCTTGCTAACGGTTAGGCTGACCCAAACCTGGTATGCTAATTGGGTTGGGCCTGTAACATTGCCCCTCCTGTGAACTATAGCCTTTTCCCAAGGTTGTTTGACAACTCAAATAGTTATTTTTATATCATGGAATCTTGTTATTTTCATAGCTTGGAATCTAGGACTCCTGCATCCCCAAATTCCCATATCCCCCCCTCTTCAACCCCTTTTGCTTCATCATTTTTTGTGAGTAAAATTAAATAGAGACTCTTATTTCCACATCTATACATCGGATGGTAGGGTTGATCATAATGCAATCACAACTCTTTTCTTTTTTGTTGATATACTCTTGATAGGACATAGTTCAACCCCTTAAGCAATCACTAATACTCAGCCCTAGTTTCCCACTTCTTATCATGGTACTCGAGCTAATACTAGTACTTCTCCTTGGTTGTGGAACACTATAAGTTAAAGTAACCCCTGAAAATGAACATGATAATATTGGATACTAAGGAGGGTTTCCTCCCCAAAGAGTAGTTTCTAGCTCCCGAATGGCTTTTGCTTATCATTCCTTTAGCCCCCAGTTACCCTTTTAGTTATGCGCCCCTGTCATCTCTCTCTCTTAATGGCGCAAATGTCATGGCTAGCATGGCATTGTTGGGAAAGAAACTCTCACCCTCTCTAATGTCTAAATTTAATCTTTTTAAAAGGAATCCCTTGTATTATTATTTAGGAAGATTGGGTATTTATGAGACTATCTAAGCTGCCACATACTCCAGAACCGATATACTCAAGGGCTGCCAAGCATTTATATGTAATGGCAACTGGAAATTCACTATACTACTATAATATTTTTTCTTTCAATATTTCCTAAATGAGGTTGAGAATTCTCCACTTTATCTAGAATTCTCTACTTTATCCACCTAAACCACTGAATCACCTAATCTTCCATGCTCATGAGGCCATTGAGACCTTATACTCTTTAGCTAGCCCTTGAATGTTAAAGTATTATTTGTCCATGTTACCCATTCTATTGGGTTAGTTTCATCAATTTTTGTAGTTTCATGCGTATGTGGATTCATTGTCTGTCCTCTGCTATCTCCCTATCTAAGTCTCCCCTTATGCGAACACTCTTTCCCCACCTGCCTTTGGCATAGATGCTCGTAATATTAGCCCAAGCCCAATTCTAGTGGAGGCCAGCGCTCCTCAGTTGTTGGCGGTGGGCAGGGTAGCTCATTCTGCTAGTGGTGGTCAATGGTCATTGGAATCTTTCAAATCTGCCCTCCTCTCCTTTGATAGCTCCACCAGTAAAATCTTTATCTCGTCCAATACTTTGAGGTGATGATCTATCTTGTCTAGCACTAGTTAATCTCTACTAGCTCCTTCTGATTTTGTCATCTTTCCTTTGTTGTTACCTATGACCTTTATCCTCCTTTCCTCTCCCACCAATTAAAGCTCGACTTGCGAATGGAACTATGCATTTTAGCCACCATATTCTCAAGCGCTTCTAGATGTGCCTTTGGCATCTAACACCTTCAGATCCTCCCTTCTCACAAGCAAATCTCTTGCATTCAAAATATTTTTTTTCCAACTCTCGGTGAACCCTTTTTTCTCTTTACTTTAGTTGGCACAATACCCTAAATAGGATTTTTGTTTTTGCTTACTCGCTTTGATTTCTCCTCACATACTTCCCCGATGGACAAAGTTGCTCGGTTGAAATCAACTCAAAGCTCTCGCCGAATACCTTCACAGAGCCTTTTTCTCATTGAAGACCTCAAAACCTTCCATCGATGGTGCAATTCCGAATCATCATGCCTGAGCTTTTCATCACAGCCATAAGCCTCCCATATAATGCCTTTCATTGGTAATGTGATTCCTCGTTTGTCACCTTACCATCATTTGAAATATCTCACCACGCTTTCCTGTTGTTTGAGTAGCACTAGGGTTTGTATCCAGTAGCCACAAGGGTTTTTGCCAAAGACGATAATGGCTACCTAGTTATAACCCATGTCTTCCCATCAATTCTCCTTGGCTATAGATTGCATGCACGCCTTCTGCCTTCTTCATTGATGAGATCTACTGGCCAGCAGTGCTCTGTGAAATAGTTCCTCTTTGTAGCACCTTTCTATCAACATGTCTTCATCCCTCACCACTTCTGCCTTAGCTCATTGCAGACCACATGTGCCCCGGCAATTGATCTATAATTCAAATCAATTGATATAATTAATTCCTCAGCTAGAGTTATGGTGAACTTCGTGCATTGGCATGCCAAAGAAACAAAACACAACTCTTAATACATACTACTTTTATCCTACCCTGCTAACCGGATCTAACCCTGATTGCTAACTGGTTAGGCCTATAACATATTTGCTTCGCTTATTATATGTCATCTCAATACCTAAAAAGTATCTTGGTTTGTCAAATGTCTTTGATAGAGACTAGATTTTAAATATCTTTTTATTTGGTTAGGCCTATAACATATTTGCTTCTCTTATTATATGTCATCTCAATACCTAAAAAGTATCTTAGTTTGTAAAATGTCTTTGATAGAGACTAGATTTTAAATATCTTTTTATTTGGATTACATTTAGAGTCACTTCCAAGGAGAAGAATATCTTCCATGTTGGAAGTGACAAGAATATCTTCCACGTACATGACAGTTATTAACCTACCTTCTTTCGAGGCAAAGAATAGAAATAAAGTGATACACCTTGCTATGTTTGAAAGACCATATATGGCTTTGTGTAGCTTGCATACAAATTTTCCAAATGTTTGCCATAGAAGACATTGTTGACATCAAGTTGATTAAACTGTCATTTGAGACTGATAGCAAGAGAAAATAGTGTGCGCACTAAATTGGGATGAGCCACCAGTGAGAGTGTCCTCATAGTCAATGCTATAAATTTGAGAGATACCTTTTTGCAACTAGGCGAGCTTTGTATGTGACAATATACCTCTATATTTAATTGTGAACAGCCATCTACATGGAATAGGACAAGCGTCCGGTGATCAAGGAACCAAGGACCAGGTGTGGCAGGATTATAGTCCACTCAATCAACAAATAGACAAAGAAGTCTCGTCAATATTTGCACCTAAGTACTTTTTAGCGGAAGAGAGGGGCAACACAACTGGCTTCACCTCCACCTGAGCTAGAAGGTTCTGATACTAAGGCCTTGTTTGGCCCACGCGATTTCCGTGGCAAAAAATAGCCTTTGAAAATCAGAAGTTGTGGAAGCTAGGATTTATGGCTTTTCACATATTATACCTTGAAAGCCGCCCCGATGTGGGGCCAAAAGAAGCTTAAGTTGGAGTAGAAACAAAAAAAAGGAAAATCAAATTCATTCATGCCTTAGGGTTCCTTACACATAAGGAACTGGATATAGGCAAAAGATTCGGATACATCATAACAGTTATTTCTTGCTTCTCTGTATATAAAAAAAAAAATTCTCTAACATAAGTATAATACCTTGAAGTGAATTGTCTATTCTTAATATTGTCTACATTATCTGCATTATAGGCTCTGCATTCTTGAGATATGAAAAATTCTTACAACTGCTTAATGGCTTTGATTAAGAGTTACCATGTACTAACTAATAGCTAGAACAACATAGGGAACTATCAAGTTGAGTGATTGTCAAATATAGATAAGCTTGTCTATTAATCTATGGTATTTCGTAGGATTGATGTTTAGGGGGCATCATTATTCTAGAGTTTATGATCTAGTAGAGGGATTTCTACTAGTTTGTATCTAAGGTTCCTAGTTTCTTTAAGAAAATTCTAGGTGTCTTCCTTCAAGACAAGGAAAACCCTTTAGAGCTATACGTAATCTCAATGCCAAGAAAATATTTTGGCTTTTTAAGATCTTTAACAACAAATTTTCCTGTAATCTCTTCTTAACTTTAAGATTAAGATAGCCTTTGTATCACTCCTAGTAATGAGAATTTCGTCCATATAAATAATTAAAATAATAATACATTTGGAACCTTGGCGTACATAAATACAGTAAAAAATTTTGCCACATTGAATACCAATACTGATAACTATTTGAAAGAATATTTGAAACTCACTCTTGGCTTTATTTTAGTTTAGAGTGCCTTCTTAAGTTTATACATATGATCCTCCCCTGAACAACATATTCTAGAGATTTCTCCATATAGATATCAACGTATAGGGATGAATTCTTCACATCCATATGTAACATCTACCAACTTTGATTAGAGGCTATAAAATAATGGCTCAATTAGAACTTAGTCTAACCTAATAAAATAATTGCCTTCCTAAGTCTAAGTAAAATTTTTGGCCACAAGTCTGGCATTATATTGTTTTATATAGCCATCAAAATCGTGTATATATATATATATACACACACAATAGGTTGAATGTTATAACAATAAAACAGATGAACCCAAGTACCATTAGTCAATAAAGCATTCATTTAACAGTTCATGACACCTTCCCTGTGAGTGTTGAATATAGCTGCTTCATGGATAATTTTTAGAATGAAGATAGTTGATAATGATGGAGAAAAAGAATGAAAAGCACGGGATAAACAATTGAAAGTTAGATAAGAAGAGATAGGATAAACAATCAAAGGAAGCTTCGCCTTGAGGTGACTCAGTGGAGGTGGATGATTTATCAATAGTAAGTGGTGATAGGAACAAGAGATGGAATGAGCACAATGAAATTAGTGGGAATAATTGGTGACTGAGTAGTATGAGGAGTTACCCAAAAAAAAGATATGCCAGTGAAACATAAACTTGTCAACCAATTGAACCATAACATAACGGTGATAACCCTTTTGATTGCGAGTGTATCTATGGAAGATGCACCATATGATGCATGGGCTAAGTTTGTCATAACTTGGACCAAGGGAGTGAACAAAATAAAGATTCCCAAACACCCAAGGTGTAATAGAAAAAGTATGTAGACTGTGTATAACATGGAGTAGGTGCTCTTTATGAAGGACTAGTTTAGGCATACAACTAATGAGGTAGGACTGTAGGATGCAATAAAACAATATCAGGGAGACGCGAGCATGTGCATAGGAAATATAAGACAAATAAAGTAAATGACGATTCTTACACTTAGCTACACCATTTTATTGGAAAGCATAAGTCAAATTGTCTAGCTAGTGATACCTATGATTAACAAAAGGCTTGAAGGAGGATTTATATTTTTTTAGCATTGTTAGTATGAATAACGTTAACAAAGGAATGATGCTTACCAAGCTTGAAATCAGGGACAAACTAGAGGTATAAATATACTTGTATTTTAGCATAAATGGGGAGTTCTAACTTCAAGTGATACTAAGTAACTAAATACCATCAACTTCATGCTCTCCACCAATTGTTTGCATTGTATGCAAAGCCTTCGAGATAATGCATGAGAAAAAAGATTACAAGACAATATAAAGATTTAAGCAATTAATAAACTAAAGAGGACTATTGTTACATGCCATATGAGATGAGCCTCACAAATCATTGATCCACTTGTAAAAGACTTGTTTTGTGCTTGAACCCAAGTTTGAAAAAAAAAGAAGAAAGAAGAAAGAAGAAGAAGGAGAAGGAGGTGCTTCCATTACTCTTAGGAGAGGTGAATGGCCTAAAGAAAGGAGGAGAAGATAAAGGGTCAGTTGGGGAAGTGGAAGGGTCCTGCTGAGGAAGTGAAAGGGTTTGGCCGGCTTGGGGAAGCACATGCGCTGATGCCACATGGCACACTTTGCAACTGAGCGTGCATGCATTGGCCCGCATTCGCACCTTTTGTTTTTTACCTCTTCTTTTTCTTATTTCTTTCTTTCTTCTTTGCTGATAGATGCGTCTCTAGTTTTTCTTCTTTTTTTCTTTTTCCCTCTTCTCCAATGTCGGTCTAGTTTTTCTTATTTCATTTTTTCTTTCTCTTCTCCACTGAAGAACATGCTTTTAGTTTTTCTCAATTCTTTTGTTCTCCCTCTTCTCTAGCTATCAGCATTGGTTCCGTCTAGTTTTGTTTGACGGACCGATACATACTAGCCCCAGTGTGGACTGGTATTAGGTCTCAAAATTTTGAAACTTTGCTTGAACCATCTAATAAAAAGTCACTTTTGACATTCAACAATATGCTCTTGTTGCAATTCCACCTAGAAGATTTAGTAAACACAGAGAAAAGCAATATAAAAACAGTAGCAACCAAGGTCTAAGTCCATACTAGTATACTAGTCCTTTTTAAGACAGTAAGGTATCAAATGTTCCAACACTATATTGTATTGGTACTGGACGGACCAATACTACATGTATTGGACTGATCTTGAACCACTATGTACTGTATGTACTAGTCTACATAATAGTTTTTAAAACCTTAATAGGGAAACCTAGTGGAGAATAGTACTAGTAGGTCAGGTGGAGGGCAACAGTGAATTATGGTGGGAAAAAAATTCTACTAGTTGCTATGCTGTTAAATACTTCACTTTGTTGAAAAAGGAAGCAAAAGAAGGGACCCGTGCTTTCCTTGAGATTGCAATCAATATTAGGCGGTGATCGTTGTTCTTAAAAGGACAACATGATGGTGGGCAAGGTTGTTAAAGTGGTGAATGGTGACAAAGAGAGGATTGATGCCGAGAAGTTAAAAAGTAGACTGTAAATGAAGCTTAAAGCTTATAAATGGCTTAAGGAGGAGACCCAAAAGGCTCTTATTGTTGCATCTTGATACTTCACTTTGTTGGAACCGAGTACCTGAGAGAGACCTTTGATGAAAGATCTTAACACAAGATGGTGAGCTGGAAAGAGGTTTTCTTAGTTACACTGCTGAGCATGGTTTAAGATAACGGTTCAAACCGATGTACTGGTCTAGTCTCGGACCGATTTGCTACAGTGAACTTGACACTGTGTTATAGTGAAATAGGTCAATACCGAGGATGATGGAGTCATCCTTGATTGAAGGAGGAAGAGTTCTTCTATGACATAAAATGGATCCCATCCACAGGGTGAATTGTGATGCAGTGGAAGCAAGTGCTATGGGCTGGATTAGAGGTGGCTAATGGGTGGGGCAACCCATGCCTCTCATAGCCCGAACAAGCAAGACATGCCATTTGAACTTTGAATTTTCTTTTAGATTAAATGTGTATGTCAGTACTTAGCCACTGGGGGATGATCCTAATGTTGTATAACAAATATTAATATATAGTGCAAAATTTTTATTTATTATTCATGGCTATGCAAGATTGGTTTGTTAATTGATTTTATTGACAGTATATTTTAAATATTGAAAAAACTGTATATTCTTGTGTACATCCATGGTTAGTAGGTGCCATCGGTGTACTTGAGAAATTGGAATAAACCTTTTGCAAACGAACTTCAGACAAAAGAAACTTAAAAATCTCTCAATTTTATATATCTCCATTTGCAGGATGATATACTTCCCAAGTTGATGGCATGCAGTGGATCTCAAGAAGACCTTTTTACGAAGGAGATATCCAAATATGGTAAAATCTGCTACGAAATGAACCAAATTATTGAAGCACAGGAGCCACTGCTGCTTCAGATTCAGGTATACTGTCGTACATTAAAGAGTTTAATTATTCATCAAATTCTGCGAAGTCACGGTTTGTTTCTAATGTTTGCCATCATACGTGAGCATGAAATTCAATTTATTATTATACGAAAACAATTTTCTCTCTATCTCAATATCTGTATATAGATAGATATTGCTTTTCTTCAAAGCACTTACAGAACTCAGACTAGTTGTTTGCTTTCTCCTCTATGCAGGTGCAAAATGAAGAAGCTTCTAATGTGTTGGAAGACTGCAAATGTATTGTTTTTTTTAAAAAAAAATTATTTTGCTCATTTCTGTTATGGGATTGTATGAAGGTGTTAGTCAAATTGGTTAAGACCTTAGTTATTGGTAGCATGACTTTGGGTGGATGGATCCTTATTCTCGTCTAAACTTTCAAGAAGCTGTTCTATTCTCGCCATAGTTTGTCATCATTTTCTCTTGTTATTTGCCATGCTACATCTCCTCAAGTTTCAACAGTAGACAAGATCTCATAGTCTAGTAAACGGACTCATGGTTTGAATTCTAGAAAGCTTGAGAGGGGCAAGATCCCTGAGTTTCACCCTCTATAAAAATCGTACTCCCAGGACCTAGGTCTCTTTTTATCCTTTAAAGGTCGCCCTTATATTGCCAAAATAGTTGAAAACACCAAATGTTTTTTGTTTGATGGTGTGATTGTAGAATTGCTAATCTATATGATTTGTTTGTTTTAGAAAGACACTGATTGCCTATACTTTATCATTGTTACTATGCTATAGAAGAGAACTGAAATTACTTGAAAGGTGGAACCAAACAAAAAAGATTGAGTTAAAATCAAAATTTTAAATATTGGTCTATATTAATGTGTTTGTCCATTGTGTGTGTATATATATATAATCTCAGTAGGTACTGGTATATTGGACTAGGACAAACTGATTTAAAATCAAACATTAAACATGATCCTTGTATCGAAGTCTAAACATTGTCCACGTGAATGATCTTTCTTTTTCATCAATTTCAAATATATGTTTGCTTGTAGATATCAAGTTATGTCATTTAGTGGTCAGATTACATTGGATGAGAAATGTCAATAAACTTTAATGGTTTTGATTCTAAATGATTTCAACTCAATCAATCCAGAATGTATGTATACATATGTGTTCATGCGCATGCATATATATAATCAAGTCGCATTATTTCAATTGTATAAGTTCCTTCAATTTCTAAATTCTATCGTTGTTCGTATCTAGCTTATGATATTTGCAAGGAATGGGAAAATTTACAAAGAATAAATTTATACTATAGGGCCAATGTATACTTTGGCCAGCTAAAGTGATGCCTTATAATGTTAAAGGTGAAATAAAACATAAACTTCAATCTTAAATTAATTTTTATAGAATTATTTTACTAGAGCTTTCTTTGCTCCCATTGATCATCGTGTTCTTGATCCATCACTGCATATGTTTTGTAAGCGGTTAACACCAACATTGCTATCCTTGATATTGTAATGCATGCGCTCCAGCTTCTCTATGTAGCTGCTGACTTTGTCTGTGCACAGTGCACACTATATATGTAAACTATTATAAATAGGATCGGTTCATGAACCGACGCAGCGAGGCAAGCTGATGCTTTAGCAGCAGACAGGCGAAGGCTATGATGGTGGAAAGGCGGAAGCCCTGGAACTTCACTCTCCGCCTGAACTCTTGTCCTTCTCGTCTGCCTCTGCCCATATGCCTGAGCCTGTGCTCCACTCAGCTCTGCGCAAAGGCAAGGTTGTGAAGCTTCTCCTGTCTCCTCTACCCTTGTCCTTCTTGTCTGCCTGCGCCTACACTGGTCCAAATGTGGTCCACATATTAATCCCTTTTTGGATCGGTGTAAATCAATTGTACCACTTGGTACAGACTGGTTATTGGATCCTTGGATAGGATACAAGTTGTGTTCTTAGTTGCGTCGAGAAGCTATGGTTGTTCTAACACCTGAACAAATTTGAATTTATTAAATTCTATTGGTTTCCATACTAACATCAAGAAGCTAGATTTTTAGAGTAGCAATACTCTGAAACAAGATAGCACTAATCCTGCCTGATGAACAAATAATTAAAGCTTTTACTCTTTGTGTATCTTTTGCTCTCAGAAATTCACGTACAAATTTCTTGATACCCTTATATCGAATTATAACTTTTTTGACAGTATCTTGTAAGGAGAGTTGCACACGGATCTCTTCTGCAATAGCCAAATATCGAGAAATCAAGGAGAATATCAATGAGGGTTTCAAGTTTTATGTAACACTTCAGGTATACTAGTGTGTTGGTTTCAGTCCATTAATTGTTAGAGCATCGGAATGCGACAGTCTTGTTCATTTGATTCACTCTGATTTCCGGTCCTTGGTTCGTGCAACTAGAACTCTCATTTTACTTAGTAAGCATTTATGATTCCTTGATGATATTAAGCTCAACTACCATGTTCCTTTGATAGGATGCAATAACAAATGTACAGCAGCAATGCAACGACTTTGTTATGACCAGAGACATTCAGTGTCGAGAAATGATCGAGGATCTCCAGAAGCAGATATCTGATCTCAACTTTTCAGATGGAAAAGTTAGTTCTGATTATCCATCTGCCGGGCAGCCCAACTTGCCGACCTATCCTCCTCCACAATCTCATCCACAGTCCGCTCCTCATCTCTATCCCACATATACAGCACAGCAGAACCCCTACCAAGTTCCAAGTGCTCAGTGCCCACCTTCCCAACACCCGGCCAACCAGGGACAACCGCAGCCCGGATGGCGTGGGCCTTATTACAATGCATCCCAGCTGCAATCGCATCCTCCGCCGCCGTGTACTCTACCGCCGCCTTATCAGGGAAGCTACTATAGACCTCAGTGAATGAATGCTCCGATAGATGAATGTATGCTTCTTGTTTTTCTTTGTTGCAATATTCAGATACGTAGTAAAGTAGCAGATACACAAGTTTTGATCTTATTTATCGTGTGAGTATGGATGGTTCATTATCCTGTATAGTGAACTAGAATAAGACTGGCCAATTTTAGTTTCTACGTTACTTAAGCAATTTAGTTGATGCCCTGTCTTGTATCTTCTCAATACAGCAAGAGTTTGCCCATATGTTAAGAGTTGCATCACTCTATGAGGAAAAATACGTTCAAAAGTGGCCAGTTGAATGACGCCTTCTTTATCCTATTAAACTTGATCTTTGAATGTTACTTAGATGTGCACATATGCGAGACATTTATGAACAATTTAGATGAGATATCAGAACTGTCTATGAAAGTTAAATGTGGTGGGAAGTGAATAATTGAAAGGACCTTTTTTTTTAGCTTATTTAAACATTGTTTACATGAAAATTCTAAACCTAATGTACGGAGAATTGGTTCTAGATCTGTTAAAGGATTGAATAGACTTATTAAGATCATTAATAGGCAGATAATATTACAAATCCGTGAGCTCGATTAGCTAATATACTTTTAACACTCCCTTCAAGTTAGAGTATAGATGTCTATCATACCTAGCTTGCTACTTAATATATTAAATCTTGTTAAGCTTAGGTCCTTAGTGGCAGCTAATTGATCTTTAGATTTAATGTACATAGTGTTGATCAATTTACTCAAGATGGTTTCCCTCACAAATATCAATTAACCTCTGTGTTTGCTCCTTTCATGGAAAGTTGGATTATTAGTAATGGAGATTTTCGATTGATTATCACCAAACAAACAAGCTCATGAGTAACTCTAAAAAGATATTATATTTTGACAAGAGATTGGAAAGTTCACAAGTTGTATGACTCATAGCTCCATATTTTGCTTCACTTTTTCCATGTGACCAATTACCTCCAACAAATGTGCAAAACCAAAAAATGGTCTTTCTATCATCTATGTTTCGTGTATAATCAACATCTATATAGGTGCTCCTTTGGTATATTGAAGTATTTTAAACATGACATCCCAATAACATAATTTTGGGCCTTACATGAATTGGCTCACAACTCCTACTATATATGATACATTGAGTGATAGTATGATATATGAGTTTATCAGTAAGTTGGTGCTACTTTATTGCATCAATATATATTTTTTTTCTTTCATACAACAATATTTTTCATTAGTAGTCATGAGGGTATCAGCGACCTTGTAGTCAAGCATCACAGTTTCCATAAGAAGGCCAGTGAGAGAGAAACAATGCCTCCTTTATAGGCCACTTCAACACCCTAGAAATGTTTGGGTTTATCTAGATCTCTTAGAGCCTGTTTCCTTGGGAAGAAAAGGGGAGGGAAGGAAAGAAAAACTCTTTTCATTGTTTCCTTCAGTGGAAAAGGGGAGGAAGGATAAAAATCCCAAAGGGAAAGCAGACAAAATTTCGTTAAAATTTTTTCTATCCAAATCGGAGAGAAAACAATTTTCCTTCCTTTGTCCCGAAAACAGTTTTTGCCCACCTCTCTCCCTCGACTGTCATCGAGCGTGTTGTCGAGCTTGCCCCTCTCTCCCTCAACTGTCATCGCCAGCACTGCCCTCCTCCTTCCCCCTCCCTCCTCCCCTGCGCCAGTGGCCTCGTCTGCCTCTTGCCAAGCACGAACGCCTCCCAGCTACTACCGATCTAATTGAGCAAGCTGCTGAGCTCACCCATTGCTGCCGACTTGAGCGCACTGCTGAGCGTGGATGCCTTCTGCCTGCTACCGAGCGCGGATGCTTGTTGCCAAGCTTGCCGAGTCCCGACCTATGAGCTCACGCTCACTGTTGCCACCGTGTCCTCCTTGTTGTCGAGCACGGACGCCTTGCGCCTGCCATCGCCGCTTCCTCTGTAATATCCCAAATTTAGTCTCATATTACAAGTGGGAGAAACTATTATATGGTATATAAAGTTTAGTGAACTTACTATTATTAACTTGGGTTTAAGTATTTTAATAGATTGTGCCACATTATAAATTGGCTCACTAAGTTAATGAATAGTTTGCTTGCTAAGTGGATCATAACAGCCTCCCTCTGAACTCGCACTCACTGCAGCAACCGACTCCCGCTTGCTACCGAGCGCGAATGCCTCCTGCCTGATCTTGAGCTCACGCCTACCGCCACCACTGCCTCCCTCTGAGCTCACGCTCGTTTCCATCGCTGCCTCCCTGCCAAGCTCGCCCGTCTCCTACTTGCCGCCGCCACTTCCTTCCTTGCTGAACTCGAGCCATCGCTTTTTGGTTTTCCTTCCCTCTTCCCTTTTCCTCCCAAGGAAACATCCTCGGTCCATCATGTGATTCTCATGTGCTAACTTTTCTTTCCCTTCTCATTTCTTTTCTTCCCATCATTTCTTCTCCTCTGATTTTCCTTCCCTTGAAGGAAATAGAGCCTTAGAGAGAATTAAGAATGAAGGTACTTGCTTATCTTGATTATCTCTTACAGAATATCATCAACATAAATAGCTAAAATCACAATTCTTGAGTCTAACTTGCAAATAAATATAGAATAATTTGCACTACTATGATGAAATCCAGCTAGCAACATAATCTCAAAGAATTTTCATAACCAAGCTTTAGGGCTTTGCTTCATCCATAAATTATCTTATATAACATGCATATCTACTCCTAAGCAGCATCTCCTGATATCAGCCTCGTTTGGGAATGCACCTTGACTTGTGGGTCGTGCGGCCCGCCAGTCAAGACACAGGTCAATTGTCTTATTTCCTTTGTTATTTCTGCCCGCGCGAGCAGTAGGTATTACCTGCGATTGCCGCGGGTCAAAGTCTAGGCCACGCGGCCCACATTCGCAAACGATTTGGATCATTTGTAAAGTCACCATGCAGAAGACATTCTTAATATCAAGCTAATGGGTTGACTCGGAAAGATTAATAGATATTGAGAAAACAACTCTAATGTAACTAAGCCAAGCCCCTGGTGAAAACATATCCAAGAAATCAACACCATGTCTAGGTAAAGCGCTTGGCAACTAGTCGTATCTTGTACTAGTTCACAAAGCTATTTGAACTATACTTTGTGTTATACAACCAATGGCATGCCACAAGTCAAACACCATGTGGTGGCTTAACCAAAGTCCATGTGTTCTAAGATTTTAGTGTTGCCAAAGCTATTTGAACTATAATTGATGTTATACACCCAATGGCATGCGACAAGTCGAACACCAAGTGGTGTCTTAACCAAAAGTCCATGTATTCTAAGATTTTGTGTTTCCATTTCCTCATCCATAGTTGCTTTTGCCACTCTAGTGTAAGGGCAACCTTTGAAAAGTTCTCAGGGAGGCAAAGGAAGTTAAGATAAGTTGTAAGGGTAGAACAAGATGCAGATAATCAAGCATATGAAATATACTTAGAGATAGGATAGGATGTTTAGATCTTCATCCCTTGTGTAGTGCAATAGGGAGATCAAAGGTGTGAAGGAGGACTCATAGACAAGGGCATCTTGGTTGGGTGGCTAAGTGAGGTATGCTTGTGAGTTTGACATTGCTAATTAACCTATAGCGGAGGTTTTGCATCATGTGGAAGAACAAGTTCAGCCAATGAATTTGGGTTAGCACCATCCATAGAAACACAGTGATGGTAATGGAACTAGAGTTGTTACTTCAAGAGAGGTAACAACATAGCTAGGGTAATTTGGAGTTGTCTCACAAAAGGAGACATATGCACTCACGAAGGATTGACTTCCAAGGGGATCAAACAATGATATTCTTTTTGTGTATTAGAGTACTCTAGAAAGATACATTTGATAGACCTAGGAATTAATTTGTCCTTTCCAAGTGTAAAATTATGAACATAGCATAAACAACCAACGGTCCTTGGCTAATGGGAAACACAAGTTGAGATGAAAATAGAACAGAGACTAGAGATTTACCTTTTAAGAGTGGAGTAGGAACCTAATTAATGATAATTAATGAGAAAGGATGCAATAAGAACAACATCCCTCTAAAAATGTCAGGGAGCATTTATATGAAAAAAAAGAGTATGAAAGCATCAAGTGTAGATTCTTACGTGCATCCAACATAATGCACCACATTATGTTATGAGATGTAGGGACAAGTAGTTTGGTAGATAATTTCTTAATAGCTACAAAAATTCTTGAATTCAACACTATTATACTCCAAGATATAATCAATACGAAATATTTTCAAAGAGATTTTAAACTGATTTTGTATTTCAGCATGTAAAAGTTTGAATGTGGAGAAAACTTCATAACTATTTTTTTACAAGTAGAGTCAACACATACTAGAGAAGTCATCAATGAACGCTATAAAATATCAATGACAATCTCTAGTGGGTATAGGATTAGGAGCCTAGATATCAATGTGAACAATTAGGAAAGGGGCAAAGCTAGGTAAACTACAACTAATTGGAACAGAAATCTAAATGATGCATCCCAATTGATAAGCATCACAAGCAAAACTTAGACATGATTTCAAGGATAAAAGCTGCTGTAGATGAAAGTTTTTAATGAAATAACTGATAATACCAATGGTAGATGAAAGTTTTTTATGAAATAAAGGTACATGAAATAGCTAGAGTAGGGTCCTAGCACCTCCCACCTTAAGCCCTTTACCAATTGTCACCCTCGTCTTATGGTCCTAAAACATATAATATGAGGGAAAGAATGCCACTAAACAATTCAATGTCTTTGTCAATTCCATGAATAGGGACAAGAGACCCATCAACAATTGATATTGGACTATGTTTAATATCAAGTTATAAGTATACAAATAGGGATATGTTCCCCAAAATATGGGTAGTAACCCTAGTTATGGGGTCAAAAGTGTTATAGTTTAAGGTAGCATGACCTTTTTAAATTCACCTTATGATAATAAGACTTTTTATTTAGTAAGTTCTTCTGGCTTTCAATGAGTGCAAACACCCATTGTTAATTACCCCTAAATCAGAAAACCTTTGATTAAGAAATCCATAAATAAAAAAAAAAAATGCAAAACATAGTTGGAGGACAATATTATTCATAAATGTCATGCCAATACATGGTTTAATAGTCTTGAACTTAAAAAATATCCAACCTTGATGGCTATATTTAAATTTGAAGAAAATCCAGTCTTGACCGCTTTAGAAAATATCTAGCCTTGACAGCGTATTGGATATTTATATTTATAGAATATATGGCTTTAACGGCTTATTAAATATTTAATTTGAAAATTATCTAGCCTCTATAGTTTGTTGGATATTTAATATAGAAAATATCCTATCTTGATGGCTTATTAGATAATTAAAGAATATTCTACCCTAGCAGCTTATTAGACATTTGAATTTGGTAAGTGCTCGGCCTTAATGGCATATGAGCATTTGGGTTTAATAAGTGCTCAGCCTTAATGATTTATGAGCATTTAGATTTGGAAAATACTCGGTCTTTATGGCTTGTGAGTATTTGAATTTAATGATTGCTCGCCCTTGATAGCTTATAAGCATTTAGATTTGACATATACTTGGCTTGATAGCTTATGAGGATTTGAATTTGACATATGTTCAGCCATGATGGCTTATGAACATCTAGATTTAATATGTACTTAGCCTTAGTAGCTTGTGAGTAATTAGATTTGTTATGTTGGATTTGATATATACTCAACCTTGATGACTCATGAGCATATGGATTTAACATATCCTTGGCCTTGATGACTTATGAGCATTTGAATTTTATTTGTGCTTAGTCTTGATGGCTTATGAGCATTTAGATTTGATATGTGCTCGGCCTTGATGACTTATAAGGATTTAAATTTAATTTGTACTCGGCTTTAGTGGCTTGTGAGTATTTGAATTTGATTTGTGCTTGGCCTTGATGGTTTATGAGTATTTGGATTTGATATATGCTCGGCCTTGATGGCTTATGAGCATTTGAATTTGATTTGTACTCGGCCTTAGTGGCTTGTGAGTATTTGAATTTTATATGTGCTCAGCCTTGATAGCTTATGTGCATTTATATTTGATATGTGTTCAGCCTTGATGACTTATAAGTATTTGAATTTGATTTGTACTCGGCCTTAGTCGCTTGTTGTTGACATAGATTTATATAGTATTTTACGTGTTATTTTACTAACGAAATCATCTTCATTTCATGGTTTACGCCCCATTATTGCCTTAATTATGATACATCTATGGAATCTACACCTCTTTTGGTATTTTCACGTTTTCAGGTCAAGACTACCACAAAGAGGGTGGATTTTGGGACTTTTGAGATTAGAGGAACTCTTCCTAATTCAAGAAGAGTTTAACTAGAGATTTTCGGATTTATTGGAGCCTCCGCTGAGAAACACAACTGGGTCATGGTCAAAATCATGCTCGTGACTCGTCTCTGTGCCTGAAGCTGCAACTGATCAATCTCTAGCGGGTCACGACAAGAATCACGCCCGTGATCGCGGACTCATCTGTTTCGAAACTGTGATTTTAACAAGGGTTTCTTCAACTTAACCTAAGGGAAGGAAGGAGGGCAACTAGGTCCTTTCCTCCCCCTTGACCAGAGACCCTAGAGTAGCTTTTAGAGGGAGAAATCAACAAAAGAAATGATGATTTCATGGAGACAAGGGTGACAACATTTGCAGGATATGGGAAGGAGGCAGCGAAGACTTTCTTGGCTGGAAAATTGCAGCGGCTGATGTAGACTTTACAGAGTTTAAAAAAGGCATAGCAGCCCACTAGGAAGAGGAATAAAAGCCTTGGAGAGAGGATTGAGCAGGGAGGAGGACGGGCACGATGAAACTGGGAAGAAGAAAGGGAGAAAGGCAATCGCGGGAAGGAGGGCTGTGCATCCTGGGAAGATTGAAGATCTACACATGCGTGAGCGCTTCAAGAAGAAATCTGTAAGGAAAGGTCTCCAGCCACATTCGATTTTGCTATGATTCATGCTTAATCCATGCAAAAATATTTTGTGATCTTGTCCTTTAAGTATAATTCCTGCATAAATCTAGAAATGTATGTATTATTGAATATTATTACTTAGATCTTTATGATGGATATTGCAACTTAAAACTTTAAATTAGGATTTGGGAGAAGCTCTTCGATGATCTTATGTTTATAATAACCTTACCCCAAGTACATTAAATCCTTGCTTAACCCTTATTGTGCACTTTGCTTGCGTAACCTGGGCAGGAGCGCTTGAGCCTGCATTCTCCTGAGTGAGGTTTGTAAATCAGAAAATCTGGAGGAAACCCATTGACGAACTGTACTTGTTCGGCATGATTGTTAGGATCCTAGACGCGTCGGGTAGGCCGAAAGGTCATCCACACGTCGGAACCATTCGAGTTAAGGGTTTATCTAATCCATTTCGTACTCCTTGCCTATGTTGCCCGAGAGGGAATGCTTGAGCCTATACTCCCCCGATCAAGGTTTGTAGATTAGGATCTGGGGGGGGGGGGGAACCCATTGATAACCTGTACTCTCCTAGTACGAGTGTTAGGGTCTTAGACGTATCGGGTAGGATGAAAGGTCGTCCGCACGCCGGAACCTTTTGGCACTCCTTGCCTGCATTGCCCGAAAGGGAGCGCTTGAGCTTACACTCCCATGGTGGAGGTTTGTAAATCAGGATCTGGGGGGAACCTATTGATAACCTGTACTTGACCGGTGTGAGTATTAGGGCCTTAGATGTGTTGGGCTGGCCAAAAGGTCGTTCGCGCACCGAAACCTTCTGGATTAGACCAATAACTAATCCATAGAGTTGGGGAGGTCTTTTGGAGGGAGCAATCTGTACCTTCGGTACGAATTCCATTGAACTAGATAGAAAGTAAATCTTGAAGTTCAATTATTCATTCATAAGACATCAAAGAGGTGAACCCATATCCTGATTTATCTTTCATCCAATTTCTCTCAAACAGCTCCTGCCATCTACGTTCTTGCTCGTATAATTAGTGAATTTGAAATCAGTCGGTACTTGCCCATTAGTCCTTGTGGGATCGATATTATACTACTTCGATAGACCCGTGCGCTTGCGGGACCCCTATCAAGTTTTTGGCGCCGTTGCCGTGGTATTGACAAGATTGAGAAATTACTAGACTAGACCTTTTAGCTTCATTTTACCTTAGTAAACTTTCTTTTATTCATTTCAGTTTACACCTTTCTTGATTTAACAAGTTACTTACCTTGTTAGATTTTAGTTTATGCATAGAGCTCCACACCCGGAACCTCTAATACCATTTGATTTGAAAATTGAAAGAACATTCCGGCGTCATAAGAGACCTCAGAAGCTTCAACCAGAGAAGAATTCACGGATATCAATCATGGATGCGAACAAATCGCTTTGAGACTTTGTAGCACCTAATATCCAAGGATTCTATTCCAGCATTATATACCCACCGATAGAAGCAAACAATTTCAAGATAAAACCGTCACTTCTATTGATGTTGCAGCAAAACCAATTTAATGGATCCCCAGCTGAGGATCCGAATATGCATCTATCTATTTTTTTTTTGAATATTGTGATACTCTTAAAATGAATGGTGTGACCATTGACGCTCTGAGACTTCGACTTTTTCCTTTCTCACTTAGGGACAGAGCGCGATCTTGGTTACATTCTTTACCAACTAGATCAATTACCACATGGGAACAACTCTCACATGCCTTCCTTTTAAAATATTTTTCCTCCGAGCAAAATCACGCAATTGAGAAACCAGATTATCAATTTTTCTCAAAAAGACAACGAGTCGTTATATGAGGCATGAGACCACTTCAAGGAATTGCAATGAATGTGCCCTCACCACGGCCTCGAGAAATGAACTTGATGAGTTTTGACAAGAAGCCTACGAGAATGCCAAGATCTATAAGGAATGAACCAAAAGATGGCACAACCGACATATCATAGGAAGGGAATTTCACGAAGGAGATATGGTGCTCTTATTTAATTCCATGTTCACACTTTTTCCTGGAAAATTGCGAACCAAATGGTCCGGACCCTTTGTAGTATGCAAGGTTTATCCTCACAGTGTTGTAGATATTTTCTGTGATTCCATTGGTATATTGAAGGTCAATGGGCAGTGACCTAAGCATTATGTTCCATACAAACTGATACTAGAAGAAACCGTCATAGTCCTCACTAATTCTCGCTCACCGGGATGACACTGACCATGGTCAAGCTGATGACCTTAAATTAGCGCTCTTGGGAGGCAGCCCAAGCTCACATTTTGCTCATTTATCTTTTTCCAGCATTTATGTTCTAATTGTAGTAGTTATATTGGCCTTGTTTGGCCTTTATTTGTCTTTTGTTACTTGTCTTTTATGTTTTCCAAATACTTTTGGTATAGTTATTAATGTTTAATCTTGTTATGGATGATACAGGGATATCTGAACCAATTCAGGAGAGAGAGGCAGTTTCTATCTTTTTTTTTTTTGCAATCACAAGTGGATCATGACGAAAATTTCGATTATGATTTTCACTCGGCCAACATCGGAATTTTGCCGAGAGATTTACGGCTGCAGGGTGATACCTCGCATTTTGGTAGTAATTTTGATGGTCATTTCATGATAAATCTAGGCTTATTTTAACACTTTTATACTCTTTATAGACTTATTTCCTTCATATCTTCGGAATCTTCACTTTTTGGTGCTTTTATGGAATTTCAGGTAAAATCACCATTTTTCGACGTATTTTGGAGATTCTAAAGCCATGAGACGATTTCTTATGCAAAAACAAAGCTACACGTCAAATTTGGGCCAAAACAGAGTTAGCCTGAAAAATACGGCCAGGCTTCACCATCCCAGTCGCCAGCCGGTAGAACACTCCAGAGAGCTTCACGGTCGAGTGAACCCCACCGGGTTCACCAGATCTCTTGTAAGCCAAGAACTGCACAGTGAGAAGCACGACCAGGTGAACTCGGCGGGGTTCACCGTGCTTCTTTCACCCAGAACTTCATAGAGAGAATCACAGGCAGGTGAACCCGGCGGGGTTCACCCGTGATTCCAACCCAGTCGCGAGCGAGACTGAGTTTCACTCGGTTTTTCCCTGATTTCTCACTCGTTTGGAGTCTGAATTTGGCAAGTAAGGTGTCTATGGAAATCTCTTTCAGAGGCGAACGCACAGGACATAAAAGCCCTAATTTTCTTGCCCTAATTATCGAGTAATCGAGGAATCACACGACGAAGCGGCGGGGGCAGAAGAACAAGGCGATAACACGATTCTGGGGCGATTTTTGTAGATCTGATCATCGGAGCGTCACGATTCTTGCGGATTTACTTCGGTTTATCCTCTCCTATCTCTTAGAAACTCTTCCTTGTGATCTTCCTATGCTAAAAGAGAGATTTTTGAGCGTTTCAATGATGATTGTAGCGTAAACCCTATTTCGGAGCTTGGTTGAAACCCGTTGACGAATTTAATCGCAAACTTTATCTTTATTATGTTATTTGGATTGTGTTGTGAGCATATTTTACTTTGAAGTGTTTATTTCATGATTTTACCTTGGCCGAGTATTTTCACGTGTTAGCCATTACGATTCATATCAAGAGAAGGATCATAAGGGTTGAATCCCTGAGTAAAACTTGCGAGACCTCGACACGAGAATGCTTAGTCTTCGCTCGAAGGTTTTATAATCTGCCATAGAACTCATTGGGTTCGTCTTAGAACGATCCACCGCGAGAGTAGGAGATTGATTTAAGCCGAACACCGAGGTGTACACTCGAGAGAGGGCACCTTGTACCTTAGGGTTAGATTCCTTGTGCAAATCAATAATCCAAATAACCGACATCTGCCTTATGCGATTAAAGTAGTCATCGTGGTGGAAACCAAAGTCCCGATTTCTCTCTCATATTTAATCCCTGCCGTTGTAGCGTTGATTACTTGTTTTCGATTTCTGCTTTTAAAACCCAATTTCGATTCGCCTAGCTATTAGGACTCGGATTTTCTAGTACTCAACCTTGTTCCCTGTGGGATTCGATATCTTTTATATTATTTCGACATAACCGTGCACTTGCGGGACATGTCAAGTTTTTGACGCCGTTGCCGGGGAACAACGGTTGATATTAGTATATTTCTGAGAATTGGTAGACTAGGCTTTAAGTTAGTTTTTCTTTACTGCACTGCTATTTTCTTTTTCTCTTTGTTCACTCGCTGTCTTAGAACTTTATAATTTTGACTTACTTTTTATGCAAAGAAGTTCTAGGGCAGGTACATTCTTTGACATTGATCCAGAGATCGAGCGCACCTTCAGGATAAGAAGAAAGCTTAAGCAGACTCGGCAAAAAGATGACCAAAAATAGATGGAGCACATTCAGCGTGACATGGACAATGATCAAGCACCCCAACCTGTACTGAACAACCATAACATGACGCTGAGAGATTATGCTGCACCTTATACTCATGGGTTACAATCTGGAATTGCAAGATCTACAGTAGAGGCCAATAACTTTGAAATTAAACCTGCACTACTTTCTATGGTTCAACAGAACCAATTTGGTGGTTCCCCCCTTGAGGACCCCAACATGAATTTAGCCATATTTTTAGAATATTGCGATACATTGAAGATTAATGGTGTTTCTGCAGATGCAATCAGGTTGAGACTTTTTCCATTCTCTTTGAAGGACAGGGCAAGAGCTTGGCTTCACACGATCCCACCAGCTTCAATAAGAACATGGACGAAACTATCTCAAGCCTTTCTCTCCAAATATTTTCCTCCATCCAAGACAATACAACTGAGAAATCAAATCACGAACTTCATGCAAAAAGATGGAGAATCCTTGTATAAGGCTTGGGAAAGGTTTAAAGAGCTGCAAAGGATGTGTCTACATCATGAAATTGCTACTTGGGTTTTAGTCCACACATTTTATAGTGGGCTGGACTATAATACAAGACTCACAGTAGATGCTGCAGCCGGTGGAGCTTTGATGAATAGAAGAGTTGAAGACGCCATGAACCTCTTGGAAGATATGGCGATGAACCACCACCAATGGTCATCAGAAAGAGGTATGCCTTCTAGAGCATCAGGTAAGTATGAAGTTGATGTCTTGACTTTATTAACCGCTAAGGTAGATTCTTTAACCAAGAGATTGGATTCTTTTCCAATTAACTCCGTTAATGCTAATTCTATATCTTGTGAGTTATGTGGGGTTGTAGGCCATGCAGGTGTAGATTGCCAGTTGGGGATTGGTCAGTTGGTCCTGAATCATCCTGAACACATGAATACAGTTGGAAACATTAACCCAATGAATAACCCATATTCCAACACATATAACCAAGGATGGCACAACCACCCGAACTTTTCATACCAGACTACCCAACCAGTGGAACAACAACTGGCACAACCACCACAACCACCGCAGGCAAATTACATGCAATTTTCAGGATTCCAAGCCAGGACTTACACTCCACCACCAAAGTCAAATCTGGAGTCTCTACTTGAGACTTTTGTGGCGGCACAGATCAAACAAAATGAAGTAGTGAATGAGACCATGAAACAAATGACATCAAAATTAGATGACTTAGCCACCCACAATAAGATGCTGGAGACTCAGCTAGCCCAGCAAGCTAGCTCATCTACTAGACCTTCAGGAAAGCTCCCATCCCAACCTGAAGTCAACCCCATGGAGTATTGCAATGCAATCTCAACTAGAAGTAGCAAGCAACTAGAAGATCCAAAAATGTGAACTGATGACAGAGGAGAAGATGCAACACCTAACACCAGAGATCAAAACTAAGGGACAACTCCTGTGACACTTGAACAGACTGAGGAGGAGCGGCCTTATGTTGAGCCACCTGCATACAAACCTCTCATTCCTTTTCCACAGAGATTAGTCAAGGCCAAGCTAGACAAACAATTTGGTAAGTTTCTTGAAGTTCTAAAAAAGCTTTATATTAACATGTCTTTTGTTGATGTATTGTCAGAGATGCCTACATATGCCAAATTTCTAAAGGACATCTTGTCCAATAAGAGGAAGCTAGAGGAGCAAGAGACTGTTACACTTACTGCGGAGTGCAGCGCGATTATCCAAAGCAAACCCCCCCAAAAGCTCAAGGACCCAGGCAGTTTTTCCATATCCTGCCAGATAGGAGAGATGACCTTTCAGCGAGCCCTCTGTGACTTGGGGGCGAATGTTAGTTTAATGCCTCTTTCCTTGTGCAAGAAGCTGAATTTAGGAGACTTGAAGACAACCACCATTTCATTGCAGTTGGCTGATAGATCGATTCGCTGACCCATCGGGATTGTGGAGGATGTCCCTGTCAAAGTAGGCGATTATTTTATTCTGACAGATTTTGTTGTGTTGGAGATTGATGAGGACGACGGATTACCTATTATTCTTGGGAGACCATTCCTTGCCACAGTTGGTGCAGTGGTCGATGTCAAAAATGGAAAATTGAATTTAAACATCGGTGAGAATGTTGTACAATTTAATTTATCAGACTCTCTAAAGAAACATTCTCTTGCAAGTACATGTTGCCATGTTGATATCATAGAGAGAGATGTGAAGCACACTGAACCGTACAAGAGAGACATCGACTCGCCAGAACTATGTTTGTTTGATGCTGAGGATTGAGACATTGATGACCACACTACTGCATATTCACTATTGTTGGACTCGCATCCAGTTTTGGAGTCCAAGTCATCGAAGTTGGAAACTCTTTCTAAAGTGATCTTAGGACAGACAGAAGAAAAGAAGATTGAGTATGAGAGCCTTCCTAGCAACCTTCACCATGAGTTCCTTGGTAACAATTCTACATATCAATTGATAGCCGACACCGATCTGAACAAAGAACACACTAAGCAATGGCACGACCAATGCACTATCAAAGAGGAATTTCTTGAAGGTGAAAGAGTTCTGCTCTTTGACTCTAGGCTAAGATTGTTTCAAGAAAAGTCAAGAACAAGGTGGTCAGGACCCTTCACTATGCAACAAGGATATCCTCATGGGGCCATCAAGATTTGGGGAGAGCATACGAGAAGTTTTATTGTAAATGGCCAGAGACTAAAACACTATCATCTGGATGAACAAACTGACAAAATGGGTGTTCTCACACTTTTTGATTCATCTGGTGTGGGTTGATAAATACTATTTTTGGTCGAGCTATAGACCTAAAACTAGCGCTCCTTGGGAGGCAGCCCAAGTTTTTGCTTGTTTATTTCTGTTATGTGTTGATTTTTTTTTTATTTTAGCTGAAAACTCTTATAGGTGGATTTTGATGTGTTTTGTTTTGTTTTCATGGAGGTCTTTGCTGATTGAGATTTATTCTATATTGTAGGCATACTTTCTAGAGAATTGGGAATCAAAGCTAAGCATTTTGTTTGCAGCATAGTGTGAATCACGGCTAGGCCATGATTATGGTGTTCGCCCGTGATAGCATGCCATTTCTGTTCTCCCGGCCCTCCACCTTCTCCTCTCACATATCCAGACTTTGCATAGAGAACTATGCAAACTTTTAAAGTGGGTGAGCTTTCTATACTCCGGTTCCTATTTTCTTGCTGCATGTGGCTATTTGTCTGTGATCGCTTGACTTTGCTATGTTTGGATGGATACTTCTATTCTGTGATGAATATTCTGGCATTGTATCTTATATGCCATCTTATTCGTGGGCCTGGTCCACTTCTTCATGCCCCACTCTGTGACAGACTTGTATGACATTATTTTTCCTGCTTGTGTTCGCACTTTGTTATGGTTATTATGCTTTTCATTCATGCTGTGTAAATTTTTCCATGAGTTTGAGTTTGCATGTGTATGAGCCTTGTCTTATGATAGCTATTTCAAAATTTTGAGTATTTTGAGTTGAATGCATAATTGGGTAGGAGTGATCAAAGAATTAAGTCTGGAGTAATACCTCCTTGTTAGAGATACTTTTTGATCATGTCCATTTATTCTATGATTTGAAATTTTGTGATTTGGATTGGTTTGAGTTGTTCATTAGTGGGTCAAACATTTCTATGATTGTTAAATCAACTAAGGCTTACAACTTACATGAGAATCATATTGAAACACACATTCACTTAGTTATTCTTTTAATTCCCTTCTGTTGTTGAGGAGACACTGCATTTGTCCAAAAGGATATGTTTTCAACTATTGTTATAAAAAAAAAAGAGAACACCCTTGGATTCCTCTACTTGGCACTGCACAAAATTGGCAGTGGTACCGAAGGACATGAGTTGAAATCTAAGGTATGTGAAGTTGAAATCAATAAAGAGACTCCTCTACTTGGCATTGCGAAAAATTGGCAATGGTACCTAAGGTTATGAGTTGAAGTCTATTGCAATAATCAATGCATCATACCTTGATAGGACAATTGAGTTAACCCCAACGATTTGAATAGGGAAGATTGGAATTGCATGAGTGTTATGTGTTGGTTTGATTGAATCCTATGTTTGCTGCTTACTAGGTTGTTTGACATCTAGAAATTGTGGGATTAAACTGTTGAATACTTTGAAACAACCATTTACTTGATTTCTCCTGATTAGATTTTGGAATGTTATTAAATAATTCTCTAACATGGATGTATGCCTCATCCCAAAAGATTACTCTTACTCCTATCATGTGTTTCACCTTATTTTATTGCTTGAGGACAAGCAATGATTTATCATTTAAGTCTGGAGTATTTTGATACATCGCATTTTGGTAGTAATTTTGATGGTCATTTCATGATAAATCTAGGCTTATTTTAACACTTTTATACTCTTTATAGGCTTATTTCTTTCATATCTTCAGAATCTTCACTTTTTGGTACTTTTGTGGAATTTCAGGTAAAATCACCCTTTTTCGACGTATTTTGGAGATTCTAAAGCCATGAGACAATTTCTTATGCGAAAATGAAGCTACATGTCAAATTTGGGTCAAAACGGAGTTAGCCTGAAAAATACGGCCAGTCGCCAGCCGGCAGAACACTCCAGAGAGCTTCATGGCCGGGTGAACCCCACCGGGTTCACTAGATCTCTTGTAAGCAGAGAACTGCACAGTGAGAAGCACGACCAGGTGAACTCGGCGGGGTTCACCGCGCTTCTTTCACCCAGAACTTCACAGAGAGAATCACGGGGAGGTGAACCCGATGGGGTTCACCTGTGATTCCAACCCAGTCGCGAGCGAGACCGAGTTTCACTCGGTTTTTCCCTGATTTCTCACTCGTTTGGAGTCCGAATTTGGCAAGTAAGGCGTCTATAGAAAGCTCTTTCAGAGGCGAACGTACAGGACATAAAAGCCCTAATTTTCTTGCCCTAATTATCGAGTAATCAAGGAATCATACGAAGAAGCGGCGAGGGCAGAAGAACAAGGCGACAACACGATTCCGGGGCGATTTTGGAGATCTGATCATCGGAGCATCATGATTCTTGTGGATTTGCTTCGATTTATCCTCTCCTATCCCTTAGAAACTCTTCCTTGTGATCTTCCTATGTTAAAAGAGAGATTTTTGAGTGTTTCAATGATGATTGTAGCGTAAACCCTATTTCGGGGCTTGGTTGAAACCCGTTGACGAATTTAATCGCAAACTGTATCTTTATTCTGTTATTTGGATTGTGTTGTGAGCATATTTTACTTTGAAGTGTTTATTTCATAATTTTACCTTGGCCGAGTATTTTGACGTGTTAGCCGTTACGATTCATATCGAGAGAAACATCTGCATCGGCGGCATGATCACCATGATAGCTTTATCTTTGGGGCATAATCCTTACGGGCAGCCCAAGGCAGTGGGTAGCCAGTGACTTAACATCGAGCACCTCTTGTCTATGAAGATGATTGTTCGACGCGATGGCATCTACCATTTGACATTCGTTGATACCACGATCATTATGGCCTTGTCGAACTCAGCCCACACCGACAGAGATAGTGCCAACTGGCGCATTCATCCCGAGCATGCGGCCCCAGAGGACCACGTTGTACCACTTGACATCGATACTAGATCCTCCCTTGGTGGCCAGCCACGAACAACAGCCTGACCTTCTACTGATGACATGCTACGCTTCATCCACCAGGAGCAACTAAGTCAGGGAAAGCAACTAGCGCGTCTGATCAAGACCGTGCACTCCATCAAGCTATTCTTGCACTGCAACCTATCTAAACCACCCCCGCATGAAGAAGATGAAGAAGACGATACCGTTCATATTTTAGACTCCTCAGACGCTGCTGATGATGACGATGACCCTGCTGAGTGCAGCAAGTAGAGCTACACCTTTGTAAGGCTTCCCCCACTCTTTTGGTACCTATCTCTACTATATGCATCGAATATGATGCAAACTTTTGCTTTGGGGGAGATTTACTCATTTTGAAACCTTCATGACACATTTTGATACTGTAGGGTCATCATTTTGTGTGTTATGTTTCAAACTTTGCTCACTTTACTAACTGATGTATGTGTTGACACTAAATTATATAGAATTTTATGTACGATTTTACTAACGGAATCATCTCCATTTCATAGTTTATATCCCACAATTGCCTTAATTTTGATACATCTATGGAATCTACACATCTTTCGGTATTTTCACGTTTTCAGGTCGTAATGACCACAAAAAGGATGGGTTTTGAGATTTTTGAGGTCAGTGGAATCCCTCATAATTCAAGAAGATTCTAACTAGAAATTTTTAGATTTATTGGAGCCTTTGTTCAAAATCACGACCGGGTCACGATCAGAATCATGCCCGTGACTCATCTCTGCGCTTGAAGCTGCAACTAACCAATCACGACCAGAATCACGCCCGTGATCGTAGACTCGTCTGTTTTGAAACCACGATTTTAATCAGGATTTCTTCAACTTAACCTAAGGGGAAGCTAGAGGGCAACCAAGTCCTTTCTCCCCCATCCACCAGAGGCCCTAAAGCAGCTTTTGGAGGGAGAAAATAGCAAAAGAAAATGATGATTTTGTGGATGATAATGCTGGCAGCATTTGCAGGACATGGGAAGAGAGTGGCGAAGACTTTTCTTGCTGGATGATTTGCAGCGGTTGAAGGCAGGCTTTGTAGGGTCTTGGAAAGGGGTGGCAGCCCACTAGGATGAAGAAGATAAAAGCCTTTGAGTCTCCCGAGAGAGAGGAGGAGGATCATAAACGAGGGGAAGGAGTGGCCAAACTTGAGAGAAAGAAGCCATCACAGGAAGAGGGCTGCACACCTGAGAATATTGAAGACCTGCAATTGCGTAAGCCCCTCAAGGATAAACTTGTAAGGAAGATCTTCAGCTACATTTGATTTTGCCATGTTTATTGTATAATTCACGCAAAATACTTCATGATCTTATCTATCTCTTGTAATTCCTGCACAGATCTGCAAATGCGTGTGTTGTTAAAAACCATTACTTGTACTTTCATGATGAATATGATAGGCTAAAACCTTAAATCAGGATGTGGGGTAATGCTTTAACGTTTTTATGATTATAATAATACTAACTTCTAGTGCTTTAGATCCTTGCTTAACCTTATGTGTGCTCCTTGTCTGCGTTACCCGAAAGGGAATGCTTGAGCCTACAGTCGCCTTAGTGAGGTTTGTAAATTATGGGATGTAGGAGAAACCCTTTGATGAACTGTACTCACCTAGGAAGATTGTCAGGATCTTAAACGCATTGGGTGGACCAAAAGGTTGTCCGCACGTTGGAACCATTCGGTTGAGGGTTTATCTAATCCGGTCCCGTCATCCAAAATCGCCGTCAAACCCTAGGTCTCGCCCCTTTTGCTCGTTCTCTCCAACCGCTGCACAAAATCGAGTGATTCTAGTCCCCAATTGTCCATGGTTAAGTTGGTAAGGTCTCCATAAAATTTTAGCAAATTCTGCTCTAAAAATAGTAAGAAACGGGCGAAAAATCGAACGGGTGTCATGTAGGACGGAATCGTTCACGGCTGTGCATGAATGCATGACCATGCCCGTGAAGAGCTCCACAAAGTTTATTTTCTAAAAAAATAACTCTTCACGGCCATGTATGGGTTCACAGGTGTGCCCGTGAATGTTTCGTCAAATTTTAAAACTATTACAAATCTTCACAGCTGTTCATGTCTCCACACCCTTGGCCGTGAACTCTGTATAGGGCTTCGTTTGATCTGAAATTTGACATGTAGCTTCGTCTCATCATGAGGAGTCATCCCATATATTCAAATATTCTAAATTCCACCAATTTTAGGGCGAAATCTCTATATTTCAACAAAACCAAGGAAAAATGAAGACTCTGAAGAATATGAGACATTTAAGCAAATAAATGAGACAAAATATGTATTTTACTTCAAAATACTAATAGAATTAAGTCACGATATATCATATATATGCGTGTTATTAGGTGCTGAAGTCGATTAATGATTTATGTGGTAGAGGGATTATTGCTATTGATATCCAACTTATCTTACAACTGTTGTCCATAGATCTGACCTTAATGTTTTGCTTTAACGTCTTTGAAGTCTACTATGATTTGTGCATCATGTGATTAGATTCTGTCTTAGCATTTTTAGATCATTACGGAGTATAACTTTTGTCGAACAACTAGCACCCTCATGGAATATCATTTCTTTTTTATTTGAGGACAAGCAAAGATTTAAGTATAGGGGAATTTGTTGACACAAAATTATATTGCATTTTATGTACGATTTTACTAACGGAATCGTCTCCATTTCATAGTTTATGTCCCACAATTACCTTAATTTCGACATATCTATGGAATCTACACCTCTTTCGGTATTTTCACATTTTCAGGTCATAACGACCATAAAAAGGATGGGTTTTGGGACTTTTGAGGTCAGAGGAATCCCTCCTAATTCAAGAAGATTCTAACTGGAAATTTTTGGATTTATTGGAGCCTCCATTGGAAATCACGGCTGGGTCACGATCAGAATCATGCTCGTGACTCATCTCTACACTTGAAGTTGCAACTAACCAACCACGACCGGGTCACGACCAGAATCACGCCCGTGATGTCAAACCCGCCTATTTTGAAATCATGATTTTAATCAGAATTTCTTCGACTTAACCTCAGGGGAAGCTAGAGGGCAACCAAGTCCTTTCTCCCCCATCGACCAGAGGCCCTAAAGCAGCTTTTGGAGGGAGAAAACAACAAAAGGAAATGATGATTTCATGGAAGATAAGGCTGGCAGCGTTTGTAGGACATGGGAAGAGAGCGGCGTAGGCTTTTCTTGCTGGAAGAATTGCAGTGGCTGAAGGCAGGCTTTGCAAAGTCTTGGAAAGGGGCGGCAGCCCACTAGGATGAAGAAGATAAAAGCCTTTGAGTCTCATGAGAGAGAGAGAGAGAGGAGGATCATAGACGAGGGGAAGGAGCGGCCAAACTTGAGAGAAAGAAACCATTGCAGGAAGAGGGCTGCACACCTGAGAATATTGAAGACATGCAATTGCGTACGCCCCTCAAGGATAAACTTGTAGGGAAGATCTTCAGCTACATTCGATTTTGCCATGTTTATTGTATGATTCATGCAAAATAATTTATGATCTTATTTATCTCTTGTAATTCCTGCACAAATCTGCAAATGTGTGTGTTGTTAAAGACCATTACTTGTACTTTCATAATGAATATGATAGGCTAAAATCTTAAATCAGGATGTGGGGTAACCCTTTGACATTTTTATGATTGTAATAATACTAACTCCTAGTGCTTTAGATCCTTGCTTAACCTTATGTGTGCGCCTTGCCTGCGTTACCCGAAAGAGAATGCTTGATCATACAGTCACCTTAGTGAGGTTTGTAAATCAGGGGATATGGGGAAAACCCTTTGATGAACTGTACTCACCTAGGAATATTGTTAGGATCCTAGATGCGTGAGGTGGACTGAAAGGTCGTCCGCACGTTGGAACCATTCGGTTGAGGGTTTATCTAATCCAAAAGGGAGTGCTTGAGCCTATATTTTCCTGAGCGAGGTTTGTAAATCAGGGGCTAGGGGAAATCCATTGACGAACTGTACTCCCCTGGTGTGAGTATTAGGATGTTAGACGTGGTAGGTAGGTCGAAAGGTCGCCCGCATGTTGGACTGTCTCAGTACTCTTTGCTTGCGTTGCCTGAAAGAGAGCGTTTGAGCCTTTACTCCCATGGTGGAGATTTGTAAATTAGAAAATCTGGGGGACTCCTTTTGATAAACATGTACTCGCCTTGCGAGAGTAGTAGGGTCTTAGACGTATTAGGTAGGTTGAAAGGCCGTCTGTGCATCAGAACCATACGGATTAGACCGGTTGCCAGTCCATGGGAGTGGATAGGGGTATTGGTGGGAGAAACCTGAATATTGGGTACGAAATCCCTTGAACTAGATAGGAAGTTGGCATTGCAGTTTTATTATTCTTTCGTAAGAGGTCAAAGCGATCCTAACACATATTTCATTGAATCTTTCTCTCGAATAGTTCCTGCAGTCTACATTTCTGCTCGTATAATTAGTCTATAATTTAAATCTCACCAATTTTGACTATGCCCAGCTAGTAAACTCAAAATCAGTTGGTACTTGTCCATTAGTCCCTGTGGGATCGATATTTTACTACTTTGATAGACCTGTGCACTTGCGGGGGACCTATCAGTATGCTGAACTTGTTGTATGTTATGTTTTAAACTTTGCTCACTTTACTGGCTGATGTATGCTGAACATGTGGTGAATGAATTCATGATTTTTTTTTATTTTTTAAAACTTTGTTAGGATACTTTCATGATGAGGTTTTATGATGTTTTTACACTTCGCTCACTTTACTGACTGATGTATACTGAACTTGTTATATGTTATGTTTCAAACTTTGCTCACTTTACTGACTAATGTATGTTGAACATGTGGTGAATGCTTTCATGATTTTTTTTTTAATTTTTTAAACTTTTTTGGGATACTTTCATGATGAGCTTTTCATGATGTTTTTACACTTTGCTGATAGGCTTGGTTTCACACTTTTGCTTTCATTTGAACATGCGATATTTTGGCTGAATTTTTTTTAGATTGTCGATTAAAATTATCTTATTTATGATTAATTTATACTCCCCCACTACCTTGAAAGCATCTTTTGTGCTAGGCAACATATCTAGTTACTTGATTCCTTATTAACTAGACACTTAAAGATCTAATTTTGATAAGTTTTGTATCTAGGAAACATCTGTGTTCTAACATGAGTACTATCTACTTGGATAGATAAAAACCAAACCATTTGACACACTTACCCCTCTTGGTAACTCTCAATGTTAGTTCTAGTTCGTGCTCCTCTAACTTGGCACCACATACGAAACAAAAAAAAAGAGAGAGGAGAGAAAACAAAAGGCAGTGGTACCGAAGTTACAACTTGGCACTACCCAACAAAAAGAAAAAACAAAAGAAGAAAAAGAGCAGTGGTACCAAAGTCATGACTTGGCACTACCACTAAAAGAAAAACAAAAGTGGAAAGAAAAAGGGTAGTGGTACCGAAGTTGTTACTTAGCATTGGAGATCAAAACGAAAAAAAAGGCAGTGGTACCAAAGTTATACCTTGGCACTACAGAGGAAAAAAAGGAGAGCGGTGGTACCGAAGTTATGAGCATGACCTTTACTACTACTTTGTAGAGTTCGCCTTTTGGATACTGAAGTGGATTATTGACTCATGTGGTAGAGGGATTATTGTTATTTATATTCAAATTATCGTATAACTGTTATCCATAGATATGACCTTGATACTTTTCTTTAGATCTTAACATCTTTGAATTCTATAGTGATTTGTGCATCATGTAATTAGATTCTGTCTTAGCATTTCTAGATTATTATGGAGTATAGCTTTTCTCAAGCAACTAGCATTCTCATGATTTCTTATCATTTATTTTTGCTTGAGGACAAGCAAAAATTCAAGTCTAGGGAAATTTGTTAACACAGATTTATATAGTATTTTACATGTCATTTTACTAACAAAATCATCTTCATTTCATGGTTTACACCCCATTATTGCCTTAATTACGATACATATATGGAATCTACACCTCTTTTGGTATTTTCACATTTTCAAGTCAAAATGACAACAAAGAGGGTGGATTTTGGGACTTTTGAGATTAGAGAAACTCATCTTAATTCAAGAAGAGTCTAACTGAAGATTTTCGAATTTATTGGAACCTCCGCTGAGAATCATGTAAAATACTATATAAATCTGTGAGGTTTGTAAATCAGGGGATATGGGGAAAACCCTTTGATGAACTGTACTCACCTAGGAATATTGTTAGGATCCTAGATGCGTGAGGTGGACTGAAAGGTCGTCCGCACGTTGGAACCATTCGGTTGAGGGTTTATCTAATCCAAAAGGGAGTGCTTGAGCCTATATTTTCCTGAGCGAGGTTTGTAAATCAGGGGCTAGGGGAAATCCATTGACGAACTGTACTCCCCTGGTGTGAGTATTAGGATGTTAGACGTGGTAGGTAGGTCGAAAGGTCGCCCGCATGTTGGACTGTCTCAGTACTCTTTGCTTGCGTTGCCTGAAAGAGAGCGTTTGAGCCTTTACTCCCATGGTGGAGATTTGTAAATTAGAAAATCTGGGGGACTCCTTTTGATAAACATGTACTCGCCTTGCGAGAGTAGTAGGGTCTTAGACGTATTAGGTAGGTTGAAAGGCCGTCTGTGCATCAGAACCATACGGATTAGACCGGTTGCCAGTCCATGGGAGTGGATAGGGGTATTGGTGGGAGAAACCTGAATATTGGGTACGAAATCCCTTGAACTAGATAGGAAGTTGGCATTGCAGTTTTATTATTCTTTCGTAAGAGGTCAAAGCGATCCTAACACATATTTCATTGAATCTTTCTCTCGAATAGTTCCTGCAGTCTACATTTCTGCTCGTATAATTAGTCTATAATTTAAATCTCACCAATTTTGACTATGCCCAGCTAGTAAACTCAAAATCAGTTGGTACTTGTCCATTAGTCCCTGTGGGATCGATATTTTACTACTTTGATAGACCTGTGCACTTGCGGGGGACCTATCAGTATGCTGAACTTGTTGTATGTTATGTTTTAAACTTTGCTCACTTTACTGGCTGATGTATGCTGAACATGTGGTGAATGAATTCATGATTTTTTTTTATTTTTTAAAACTTTGTTAGGATACTTTCATGATGAGGTTTTATGATGTTTTTACACTTCGCTCACTTTACTGACTGATGTATACTGAACTTGTTATATGTTATGTTTCAAACTTTGCTCACTTTACTGACTAATGTATGTTGAACATGTGGTGAATGCTTTCATGATTTTTTTTTTAATTTTTTAAACTTTTTTGGGATACTTTCATGATGAGCTTTTCATGATGTTTTTACACTTTGCTGATAGGCTTGGTTTCACACTTTTGCTTTCATTTGAACATGCGATATTTTGGCTGAATTTTTTTTAGATTGTCGATTAAAATTATCTTATTTATGATTAATTTATACTCCCCCACTACCTTGAAAGCATCTTTTGTGCTAGGCAACATATCTAGTTACTTGATTCCTTATTAACTAGACACTTAAAGATCTAATTTTGATAAGTTTTGTATCTAGGAAACATCTGTGTTCTAACATGAGTACTATCTACTTGGATAGATAAAAACCAAACCATTTGACACACTTACCCCTCTTGGTAACTCTCAATGTTAGTTCTAGTTCGTGCTCCTCTAACTTGGCACCACATACGAAACAAAAAAAAAGAGAGAGGAGAGAAAACAAAAGGCAGTGGTACCGAAGTTACAACTTGGCACTACCCAACAAAAAGAAAAAACAAAAGAAGAAAAAGAGCAGTGGTACCAAAGTCATGACTTGGCACTACCACTAAAAGAAAAACAAAAGTGGAAAGAAAAAGGGTAGTGGTACCGAAGTTGTTACTTAGCATTGGAGATCAAAACGAAAAAAAAGGCAGTGGTACCAAAGTTATACCTTGGCACTACAGAGGAAAAAAAGGAGAGCGGTGGTACCGAAGTTATGAGCATGACCTTTACTACTACTTTGTAGAGTTCGCCTTTTGGATACTGAAGTGGATTATTGACTCATGTGGTAGAGGGATTATTGTTATTTATATTCAAATTATCGTATAACTGTTATCCATAGATATGACCTTGATACTTTTCTTTAGATCTTAACATCTTTGAATTCTATAGTGATTTGTGCATCATGTAATTAGATTCTGTCTTAGCATTTCTAGATTATTATGGAGTATAGCTTTTCTCAAGCAACTAGCATTCTCATGATTTCTTATCATTTATTTTTGCTTGAGGACAAGCAAAAATTCAAGTCTAGGGAAATTTGTTAACACAGATTTATATAGTATTTTACATGTCATTTTACTAACAAAATCATCTTCATTTCATGGTTTACACCCCATTATTGCCTTAATTACGATACATATATGGAATCTACACCTCTTTTGGTATTTTCACATTTTCAAGTCAAAATGACAACAAAGAGGGTGGATTTTGGGACTTTTGAGATTAGAGAAACTCATCTTAATTCAAGAAGAGTCTAACTGAAGATTTTCGAATTTATTGGAACCTCCGCTGAGAATCATGACCGATTCATGGTCAAAATCATGCCTGTGACTCGTCTCTGTGCCTGAAGCTGCAACTAAAAAAAATCTAGAGTGGGTCAAGACTAGAATCACCCCCATAATCGTGGACCTACCTGTTTCAAAACTGCAATTTTAACTATGATTTTTTCAACTTAACCTAAGGGAAGGAAGGAAGGCAACCAGGTCCTTTCCTCCGCCTTGATCAGAGACCCTAGAGCAGCTTTTGGAGGGAGAAATCAACAAAAGAAATGATGATTCGTGGAGATAAGGGTGGCAGTGTTTGCAGGATATGGGAAGGAGGTGGCGAAGACTTTCTCAACTAGAAAATTGCGGCAGCTCATGTAGACTTTGCAGAGTCTGGAAAAGGCACAACAGCCCACTAGGAAGAGGAATAAAAGCCTTGGAGAGAGGATTAAGCAGGGAGGAGGACAGGTGCGATGGAACTGGGAAGAAGAAAGGGAGAAAGGTGATCGCAGGAAGGACAGCTGCGCATCCTAGGAAGATTGAAGATTTGCACTTGCGTAAGCGCCTCAAGAAGAAATCTGTAAGGAAAGGTCTCCAGCCACATTTGATTTTGCTATGATTCACGCTTAATCCATGCAAAAATATTATGTGATCTTGTCCTTCAAGTATAATTCCTACATAAATCTGGAAATGTATGTATTGTTGAAGATTATTACTTGGATCTTTACAATGGATATTGCAGCTTAAAACTTTAAATCAGGATTTGGGGGAAGCCCTTTGATAATCTTATATTTGTAATAACCTTACCCCATGTACTTTGAATCCTTGCTTAACCCTTATTGTGCGCTTTGCCTGCGTAACCTGTGAAGGAGCGCTTGAGCTTGCATTCACCCGGGTGAGGTTTGTAAATCAAGAAATATGGGAAAACCCATTGACGAACTACACTCGCTCGGCGTGATTGTTAGGATCCTAGACGCGTCAGGTAGGCCAAAAGGTCGTCTGCACGTCGGAACTATTCGAGTTAAGAGTTTATCTAATCCATTTCGTACTCCTTGCTTGTGCTGCCCGAGAGGGAGCGCTTTAGCCTATACTCCCCCGGTCAAGGTTTGTAAATCAAGATCTGGGGGGAACCCATTGATAACTTGTGCTCCCCTGGTACGAGTTAGGGTCTCAGACGTGTCAGTTAAGTCGAAAGGTCATCCACACACCGCAACCTTCTAGCACTGCTTGCCTGCGTTGCCCGAAAGGGAGCGCTTGAGCCTACACTCCCTTGGTGGAGGGCCTTAGATGAAAGATAAATCAGGATATGGGGGGAACCCATTGATAACCTATACTCGACCGGTGTGCGTATTAGGTTCTTAGACGCGTTGGGCTGGCCGAAAGGTCGTCCGCGCACTGGAACCTTCTAGATTAAACCGATAATCAATCCACAAGAGTTAGGGAGGTCTATTGGAGGGAGCAACCTGTACCTTCGGTACAAATTCCCTTGAACTAGATAGGAAGTAAGTCTTAGAGTTTGATTATTCATTCATAAGACATCAAAGAGGTTGACACCGTCCGCAAGTGCACGGAAATGTCGCAGTAATATAAAAGATATCATCTCCCACAGGGAACAAGGTGAGTACTAGAAAATCTAATTCTTGGAATCTAAGCTAATCAAATCGTGGTTTTTTAGAGCTTGAAAACTAAAATTAAGCAGGACAGTAAACAAGAAATCAAACAACTGCGACAGGGAAAATATATGAGAGAGAATATCAGGGCAAAGGTTTCCACCACTCTGACGATTTCACTTGCACTAGAAATAAATGTTAATAACTTGGATTTACAGATATGCATAAGGAATCTACCCTATGGTATAAGGTGCCCTCTTTCGAGTGTACACCCCAGTATTTGCCTATAACGTCTCCTACTTTCACGGTGGACCATTCTAGACAAACCCACTGGGTTCCATGGTAGATTATGAACCCTCGAGCAAAGAACACGCACTTTCGCATCGCGTCTTCACAAGATTCACATAGAGGTTCGGTCGTTATGGTTGAACTTTCGTTATGGACCGTAACAACTATGACATGAAGATACTTGGCCAAAGTAAAGATCAAGAAATAAATACATCTAGTGAAATATGCTCAGAATATGATCCAAATAACAAGATTAAAACAAGAGTTGCAAACAGAAATCGTTAGAGGGCTTCAACCTAGCCCCGATACAAAGTTTACGCTACAACCATCATTGAATCGCTAAAAATCCTCTCTGTAAACATAGGAAAATTATAGGAAAAGGTTTTTAGGAGGGAGGAGAAGATAAACTGAACAAAATAACCCAAGATTGCAAGGTTCCGATGATCAATTCTTCAAAAATCCGCTCGAAGTCGCCGAATCGCCGTGTTCTTCCGCCCTAGCAGCTTCGTCACCTGATTGCCTCCTCTTTAGGTCACGAAATTTGGGGCTTTTATATCCTTTTTGTTCGTCTTCGAGTTAGCTTTCCAAAAAGTCCTCACTTGCTAAATTTGGACTTGAATCGGGTTCAAAATCGAGGGAAAACCAAGAGGGTGTCGAGTTGATCCGTCCGCTTCACGGGTGAACCCCGCGGGGTTCACCAGGTGGTGAAGTGCTCGGAGCTGTTTTGTTGCGAAATAATCACAGGTGAACCCCACGGGGTTCACCTACCGGTGAAAGCCTCGACGTAGTTCTGTGCAGATATCTCCAGATGAGATCACGGGTGAACCCCATGGGGTTCACCTACCAGTGAAGTGTGCGGCAGCTTTCAAAAACTTTGACATCATCGGTGAACCCCGTCGGGTTCACCAGGCAGTGACGCGCACGCTGAAATCCTTGCTTCGGCAAGATCACGGGTGAACCCCGTGGGGTTCACCTGGCCGTGAAGTCCAGAGAAGGCTCCGATTGAGCCCAAATTTTACGGGCAGCTTCGTCTTCTCATAAGGAATCACCTCATACTTTTAGATTCTTCAAAAAGATCTCAAAATTGGGTGATTTTACCTGAAATTCAATAAGACAGACGAAAAGCGAAGATTATGAAGTTTTTAACTAATTAAGTCTTAAAGGAGTGTGAAATCATTAAAATAGGCCTAAATTCATCATGAAATAATAGTAAAAATCACTACTAAAATGCATGGTGTCAAATACTCCTCGACTTAAATCTTTTCTTGTCCTCAAGCAATAAAATAAGTTGAAATACATGCTTGGTATAAGAATAATCTTTTGTGTTGAAGTTCGCACCCGAGTTTGGAAAAATACTTTTTAGCAATCCAAGATCTAATCAGAAGAAATCAACTAAAAGGAGTGTCTTAAGCATTCACCAGTTTGGTCCCACAGTTTCTCAATATCAAACGATTCAGAAAGCAGTAAACATGAGATTCAATCAAGCAAACACAACACTCATTTCATTCTTATCCTTCCAATTCATAATATTGGGGTTAACTCAAATGTCTCATTCTGGATATAAGATACTGATTATTGCACTAGACTTCAACTCATATCCTTAGGTACCATTGTCAATTTTTCACAATGCCAAGTAGAGGAGTCTTTTTATTGAATTTTCAATTCACATTTCTTAGATTTCAACTCATGTCCTTTGGTACCACTGCCAATTTTTCACAGTGCCAAGTGGAGGAATCTAAGTGTGAGAATTTTTTTTTTAATGCTAAATATCAAAGATCAACATATCCTTGCATTTTAACAGATGCAGTGTTTCCCCAATACTAGAAAGGAATTCAAAATTTAAAAAGAGATTATGTATCATAATATGAATCGAATGTAAATTGCAAACCAAAATCAATTGAAGAATCATGAAAATGTTTGACCCACTATATGAACATCATAAAATCAATCCGTTTAGAAAATTTCTAATTCAAAGAACATATGGACATGACTATTAAGTAAATTTCTAACAAGTACTACATTCAACATGTCTTGATAAATTCCAACCAATTATGCATTCAATTTTTTAGACAAAAATTTGCATGGCTATCATCAGACAATACAATCATGACAAGTCAATAAAATTTTTCATCACAAGTTATGCAATATATCCTTCAGAACAGTTACATGCAAGCTTATAAATTCACACATCATTTAGCATGAAAAGCATAATATCAGAATGGAAAGCAAGTGGCTCAAATATATCTTATACACTGCAGAGAGTGGGGCCTGAAGAAGTGGACCAGGCCCACGAATAGTGGCATATATGATACAATGCCAATATCAAAATATCCATCATAGAGTAGCAGAACAAAGCCATAAAGTCACAACAACTACAACCAAACAACTAAGAAGAAGCTGGAGTCAAGACAGCTCACCCGCTCTAGAATATTGCATAGTCCTCTATGCAATGTCGTATATGCGAGAGGAGAAGGTGGCGATGTCGAGTCCGGATGGAGCAGTGTACTTCACGGGCGAACCCCGTCGGGTTCACCTAGCCGTGAAGTGTACTGGTCTTCAGTGAAAATTCAGCAGAAATTTCCTGTTCGCATAGCGCATCTGCATCCTAGAAATAAACCTCTAATCAGTGTATATCAAGATCAAGATTTCCTAAGATAGACTAGATAAGCAAGAGAGTGAATTATTCAACGATGGTAAACTAAAAACTAAATGACAACTAATGTAACAAAAAGAAAATGAAAACAATGATAAAACTTGGGTTGCCTCCCAAGAGCGCTAGTTTTAGGTCAACAGCTCGACCATAGAAGTGTTATGTAGTGGCATCAGTGGGGTCGAAAAGGGCGAGAACTTCCCCTTGTTCGACCCGTTCATCTTCAAAATAAAGCTTGAGGCGATGCCCATTAACCACAAAACTCCCAGTGTGTTCAGCCCATATGGTGATTGCACCGTAAGGTTGGACGTGTTGAACTATGAACGGTCCAGACCACCTCGTGCGAAGCTTCCCTGGAAAGAGACGAAGTCTCGAGTTGAACATAAGCACTTTGTCCCCTTCGTGCAATTCCTCCTTGAGTATGCGTTTGTCATGCCAATACTTGGTACGAGCTTTGTAAATCTTTGCATTTTCGTAGGTGTAGAGGCGCATCTCATCCAGTTCGTCTAACTGTAGTTTTCTCATTTCACTGGCGCTCTTAAAGTCATAATTTATTTGCTTGATTTCCCAGTGTGCCCTGTGCTCAAGTTCAACGGGTAAGTGACAGGATTTTCCATAAATAAGTTGGAAAGGAGACATACCTAGGGGGGTCTTGAATGCAGTCCTATAGGCCCATAAAGCGTCTGGTAACTTCAATGCCCAATCCTTCCGTGATCGAGATACAGTCTTTTCCAATATTTGCTTGATTTCTCTATTGGAGACTTCTATCTGACCACTAGTCTGAGGATGGTAAGGCGTGGCGATTCTGTGCTTGACCCCATACTTTTTCAAGAGTGCTCCAAATTTTTGCTCAATGAAGTGGGATCCTCCGTCACTTATCAATATGCGTGGGACTCCAAATCGGGGGAAAATCACTCGCTTCATGAACTTCATAACTACCCTGGAGTCGTTGGTGGCTTCGGCTGAAGCCTCAACCCACTTTGACACATAGTCGATGGCAACAAGGATGTACCGTTTTCCACATGAAGAAGGGAAGAGACCCATGAAGTCTATCCCCCATACATCAAAAATCTCTACTTCTAACATGTCATTCAAAGGCAACTCGTTCCTTCTTGAAATGTTCCCAGTTCGTTGACAGCTGTCACAAGTTGAAACGAATTGTTTAGCATCATGAAAAATAGACGGCCAATACAAACCAGATTGTTGGACTTTGAAGGCAGTTTTAGAGGCCGCAGCATGCCCTCCATAAGGTGAGGCGTGGCATTGAGCTAACACATCTTGTATCTCCACTTCCGGTACACACCGTCTGTACATCCCATCGGCGCACCTCCGATATAAGAATGGCTCATCCCAATAATATGACTTCACATCATGCAAGAATCTTTTCTTTTTCTAAAAGGAAAGATCAGGAGGAAATATGTCAGAAACTATAAAATTGACAAAATCTGCATACCACGGTGCTTGTTGTTCAAGTAAGTCAAATAAGTGTTCTTCAGGGAACGTGTCATTAATTTCCAGCTCGTGGTCAATCCTTGCATCAACATTTCGTTCCAGCCTAGAGAGGTGGTCGGCTACAAGATTTTCACTCCCCTTCTTGTCTCTAATTTCCACATCAAATTCTTGTAAGAGGAGGATCCATCGAATAAGCCTTGGTTTGGAGTCCTTTTTGTTGATCAAATATTTAATGGCTGCATGGTCAGTGAAAACAATTACTTTTGAATTAACTAAATATGAACTAAATTTATCAAAAGCAAAAACTATTGCTAGTAGCTCTTTCTCTGTGGTGGCATAATTTATCTGGGCATCATCGAGCGTGCGACTGGCATAGTAAATGGCGTGAAGCTTCTTGTCTTTTCTTTGCCCTAATACCGCCCCCACTGCCTGGTCACTAGCGTCGCACATCAATTCAAAGGGGAGGGACCAGTATGGAGGTTGAATTATTGGAGCGGTAGTCAACGCTTCCTTGAGCCTCGCAAAAGCGTCCTCGCAATCCCTGTCAAAGCAAAAGATGGAGTCTTTAGCAAGTAAATTGGTTAGGGGGCGAGATATTTTAGAGAAATCTTTAATAAAGCGTCGGTAGAAGCCAGCATGTCCCAAGAAGTTTCTAATCCCTTTTACAGAAGTTGGCGGCTTGAGATTTTCAATGATTTCAATTTTCGCTCTGTCCACCTCTATCCCTCGCTCCGAGACTAGATGACCAAGCACAATGCCTTCTTTCACCATGAAGTGGCACTTCTCCAAATTTAGTACCAAGTTCACCTCTTCACATCTCTACAAAACCTTAGATAAGTTAGATAAGCAATGATGGAAGGAAGAACCATACACAGAAAAATCGTCCATAAATATATCCATAAAATCTTCGTTAAAGTCAGAGAATATAGCCATCATTGCTCTTTGGAAAGTTGCGGGGGCATTGCAGAGACCAAACGGCATCCTCCAATATGCGTATGTGCCGTAGGGGCATGTGAAGGTGGTTCGGTCCTAATCGGCTGGATGGATGGGGATTTGAAAGAAACCTGAGAACCCATCCAAGAAGAAAAAGTAAGAATTATGGGCTAATCTATCAAGCATCTGGTCAATGAAAGGAAGAGGAAAATGGTCTTTTCTTGTTGCAGAGTTCAACTTCCTGTAATCAATGCACATTCGGTGTCCTGTGATCGTGCGGGTTGTTATCAACTCGTCTGTGTCAGTCTTTACAACCGTGACGCCTCCTTTTTTCGGAACCACATGGACCGGACTCACCCAAGAGCTATCTGAAATCGGGTAGATCACGCCATCATCCAATAATTTAAGCACCTCCTTCTTCACTACCTCTTTCAAGTGTGGGTTGAGTCAGCGTTGGAATTCCATTGAGGGCTTGCTATTTTCTTCCAACAGAATCCTGTGCATGCAAATAGATGAGTTAATACCTTTTATATCATCAAGAGAGTACCCAATTACCTTCCTGTGTAGACGGAGTTCTTGCAAAAGTAATTCAGTCTGTTCCTTATCCAACTCAGCACTAACTATTATAGGGTAAGTGAAGTTTTCACCCAGGAATTCATATCTCAAATTTTCGGGCAAACTTTTGAGCTCGATCTTCTTTTGTCCTTCATCTGCTTGATTCTCGTCTGGTTCGGTTCTCAAACCTGGATCGACATCAAGCAGGGCAATATATTCCTCAACCTCACCCTCACTGGTGTCACCAGCAGCGCTGATAAGGGCGAGCTCCAATGGATCACTCTTTTTACCAGGCGGCTCGGATTGCTGAACAATTTGCTCAATCAAATCCACGCTGTGACATGTGCCTGCAAAAGAAGGTTTTTTAAGAGAATTAGACAGATCAAATTGAAAAATATTGTCACCGATGTTTAAAGCCAGTTTTCCGTTTTTAACATCGATGACGACACCAGCTGTAGCAAGAAAAGGCCTTCCTAAAATAATAGGAAGCCTGTCATCCTCATCGATGTCTAATACAACAAAGTCTGCAGGAACAAAATAATCCCCCACTTTAATGGGTACATCCTCTAAAATACCAACGGGACTCCTAACTGATCTGTCAGCCAACTGCAGAGAAATATTCGTTGACTTCAATTCACCCAGATCCAGCTTTCCACACAAGTATAATGACATGATGCTGACACTCGCCCCTAAATCGCACAGTGCTCTTTGAAAGGTCATCTCTCCTATCTGGCATGGTATGGAAAAGCTGTCAGGGTCTTTGACTTTTTGTGGAAGCTTGTTCTGCAAAATCGCACTGCACTCTTCAGCAAGAGCCACAGTGCCTTGGTCTTCTAGCTTCCTTTTATTTGAGAGAATATCCTTCAGGAACTTCGCATAGGTCGGCATCTGCGAAAGGGCATCAACAAAGGGAATGTTAATATATAATTTTTTCAAAATTTCCAGAAATTTACTAAATTGCTTGTCTAGCTTGGCTTTGACAAGCCTCTGAGGGAAAGGTATCGGCGGCTTGTAGGCTGGCGGCCCAACATAGGGTTGCTCTTCCACTGTTCGTTCAGGCTCCGCCGGTGTTGAATTCGCGTGTGGCTTCTCAGGGTTCAGTGTCTCATCATCCCTTGTTTCATTGGTCGGCATTGGTGGGTCTTCGAGTTGCTTGCCGCTCTGAGTGGAGATTGCATTGCACTGCTCCCTCGGGTTAACTTCTGGCTGTGATGGAAGCTTCCCTAGCGCTCGTGCTGACGAGCTGGCCTGTTGTGCAAGCTGGCTCTCCAACATCTTGTTGTGCGTCTCCAAGGAATCCATCCTGGTCATCATTAATTTCATCATGTCAGTTAGCCCTTCTAATTGCTTACTCAGCTGAGAGTCTTGAGCCGGTCTTTGAGGAGGATTATAATTCGCTTGTTGAGGGGGAGTGTTGTAATTTCTCTGTTGGAACCCAGGTGGCTGCCTATAATTTTCTTGTTGTGGCGGCCTGAAGTTCCCTTGTTGAGGTTGTGCTTGTGGTGGCGCTTGCCCTGGTTGAAGCGGCTGCATGGTACGGTAGGAAAAGTTCGGGTGGTTGCGCCAGCCAGGGTTGTAGTAGTTGGAATAGGGGTTGTTCATGAGGTTTCCAACTGCATTAAGGTGTTCAGGCTGACTTTGGACCACTAGTCCATCTCCCACTTGGCATTCAGCACCTGCATGACCTGCAACGCCACAAAGCTCACAAGATACTGAATTAGTGCCCAAAGAATTAACAGACCATGAATCAAATTTCTGAGTCAGATTGTCTACCTTCGCAGTCAAAGCAGTTAATGAATCAAGATCGAATTTACCTAATTTTCTTGGAAGTGTACCTCGCTCTGGATTCCATTGATGGTAGTTCAGTGCCATGTCTTCCAGGAGGCTTATTGCATCTTCAGGTACTTTGATCATCAGTCCCGATCCTCCAACAGCTGCATCGACTGTCAGTCTAGTATTGTATTGCAATCCCATGTAGAACGTGTATACTAGGACCCAAGTCTCGATCCCATGATGGGGACACAGTCTTTGAAGCTCTTTAAATCTTTCCCAGGCTTCATACAAAGACTCTCCATCCTTCTGCATGAAGCTCGTTAGCTGGTTTCTGAGGTGGATCGTCTTCGAAGGAGGGAAATACTTCGAGAGGAAAGCTTGAGATAGTTCATCCCATGTCTGTATTGAAGCTGGGGGGATCGTGTGGAGCCATGCCCTTGCTCTATCCCGTAGAGAGAAGGGAAACAAGCGTAACCTGATAGCATCAGAAGTAGCTCCATTAATCTTAAGCATATCGCAATATTCTAAAAATATAGATAAGTGCATATTTGGGTCCTCAAGAGGAGAACCACCGAATTGATTCTGTTGTATCATGGAAAGTAATGCAGGTTTAATTTCAAAATTATTGGCCTCGACATTAGGCCTAACTATTCCTGATTGAAACCCATGTGTAAAAAGTGCTGCATAGTCTCGCACTGTTGTGGCATGGTTGTTGGCCACGGGTTGAGGTGCTGGTTCGTTCTCCATGTTGTTGTGAAGATGTTCCATCTGTTCTTGACCTTCCTTTTTCTGGATTTGCGCAAGCTTCCTTCTTTGTCTGAAGGTCCATTCTATCTCAAGGTCGATTTCGAATAGTCGTCCTGCCCTGGAATTACTTTGCATAAAAATTTGTCAAATCTAATTAAGAAGTTCAAAACAGTCAAAACAAACAAAAAGCAATATGAAGTAGAATAAAGAAAGAAAAGAAAAACTAACTAAAGCTTAGTCTGCCAATCCTTAGAAGTATACTAATATCAACCGTTGTTCCCTGGCAACGGTGCCAAAAACTTGACACTGTCCGCAAGTGCACGGAAATGTCGCAGTAATATAAAAGATATCGTCTCCCACAGGGAACAAGGTGAGTACTAGAAAATCTAATTCTTGGAATCTAAGCTAATCAAAACGTGGTTTTTTAGAGCTTGATAACTAAAATTAAGCAGGACAATAAACAAGAAATCAAACAACTGCGACAGGGAAAATATATGAGAGAGAATATCAGGGCAAAGGTTTCCACCACTTTGACGATTTCACTTGCGCTAGAAATAAATGTTAATTACTTGGATTTACAGATATGCATAAGGAATCTACCCTATGATACAAGGTGCTCTTTTCGAGTGTACACCCCGGTATTTGCCTAGAACGTCTCCTACTTTTGCGGTGGACCATTCTAGACAAACCCACTGGGTTCCGTGGTAGATTATGAACCCTCGAGCAAAGAACACGCACTTTCGCGTCGCGTCTTCACAAGATTCACATAGAGGTTCGGTCGTTACGGTTGAACTTTCGTTATGGACCGTAACAACTATGACATGACGATACTTGGCCAAAGTAAAGATCAAGAAATAAATACATCTAGTGAAATATGCTCAGAATATGATCCAAATAACAAGATTAAAACAAGAGATGCAAACAGAAATCGTCAGAGGGCTTCAACCTAGCCCCGATACAAAGTTTACGCTACAACCATCGTTGAATCGCTAAAAATCCTCTCTGTAAACATAGGAAAATTACAGGAAAAGATTTCTAGGAGGGAGGAGAAGATAAACCGAACGAAATAACCCAGGATTGCAAGGTTCCAATGATCAATTCTTCAAAATTCCGCTCGAAGTCGCCGAATCGCCGTGTTCTTCCGCCCTAGCCGCTTCATCACCCGACTGCCTCCTCTTTAGGTCACGAAATTTGGGGCTTTTATATCCTTTTTGTTCATCTTCAAGTTAGCTTTCCAAAAAGTCTTCACTTGCTAAATTTGGACTTGAATCGGGTTCAAAATCGAGGGAAAACCGAGAGGGTGTCGAGTTGATCCGTCCGCTTCACGGGTGAACCCCGCGGGGTTCACCAGGTAGTGAAGTGCTCGGAGCTGTTTTGTTGTGAAATAATCACAGGTGAACCCCGTGGGGTTCACCTACTGGTGAAAGCCTCGACGTAGTTCTGTGCAGATATCTCCAGATGAGATCACGGGTGAACCCCATGGGGTTCACCTACCAGTGAAGTGTGCGGCAGCTTTCAAAAACTTTGACATCATCGGTGAACCCCGTCGGGTTCACCAGGCAGTGACGCATGCGCTGAAATCCTTCCTTCGGCAAGATCACGGGTGAACCCCATGGGGTTCACCTGGCCGTGAAGTCCAGAGAAGGCTCCGATTGAGCCCAAATTTTACGGGCAGCTTCGTCTTCTCATAAGGAATCACCCCATACTTTTATATTCTTCAAAAAGACCTCAAAATTGGGTGATTTTACCTAAAATTCAATAAGATAGACGAAAAGTGAAGATTCTGAAGTTTTTAACTAATTAAGTCTTAAAGGAGTGTGAAATCATTAAAATAGGCATAAATTCATCATGGAATAATAGTAAAAATCACTACTAAAATGCATGGTGTCTGAGGTGAACCCATATCCTGATTTATCTTTCATCTAATTTCTCTCGAATAGCTCCTGCCATCTACGTTCTTGCTCGTATAATTAGTTCAGCATTTAAACCTCACCAATCTCGATATTGTCTAGCTAATGAATTTGAAATCAGTCGGTACTTGCCCATTAGTCCCTGTGGGATCAATATTTTATTACTTCGATAGACCCGTGCACTTGCAGGACCCCTATCACTTGTGAGTATTTGAATTTGATTTGTGCTCGGCCTAGATGATTTATGAGCATTTGGATTTAATATGTGCTCAGCTTTGATAGCTTATGAGCATTTGAATTTGATTTATACTCGGTCATAGTGGCTTGTGAATATTTGAATATTTTTTGTGCTCGGCCTTGATAGCTTGTGAGCATTTGAATTTAATTTATACTCGACCTTAATGGTTTGTGAGTATTTGAATTTGAGTTGTGCTCGGCCTTGATGGCCTGAACATGTAATTATTCCATAATTGTATGCTTATTCCTTTAAAGGATAAGGAATAAATATTACTTTTAGAAATTATTATTATTATTTACTTTGGAGCACCACATACTCAGTGTCATATTGAGGAGCTACACCCCGATGATAAGCATCAACGTGCCCATCTCCGAAACAATATTATATCGTGATGTGCTAGATTTAACTAGATGAACTATGTCTTATTACTAAGATCACTTATTTAGAGATATATTTCAATTTTGATCTTCTCTCTAAAATCCAAGGCCAAATTTGGAAATATCGAGCATGATTGATAAGGATAGTTGCCTAGATCATATCAATAGATATCGAATTGGCTTAGATTGATAAAAAAAATTATCCTCGGTCGTCAAATATCTGATTTTTCTTAGATTTCAATGATTAAATGCGTATCATTATGTTTTGATGCGGACAGATCTAAGTCATTCGCCCTTTTCTCATTGTCTCCTGCAACAAAGATGGAAGTGAGCAGAGCATAGAGCAGCCGCTAACCACCGTTTGTCGTTCCTCTACCGATCCTACTCCAGTTATATCCTCTTCATGTCAAGAGGGCTCGTGGCTAGAGATTGGTACCAATCGGTGGTGAATCGGCGGCCAACGAAGGCGAAGAGAGTGGTTTGGTTGAAATAGGGGTCATCAGAAGTAAATTGTTCTATTTCGGTGATCTAAACATCGGATGGATGGATCCTCTAGCCACTAAGTTCATCGGCATGAGGAGAGTATGTAGGCATGATTTGGGTGAAAAACGAGGGCCAGATATCGAGTTCGTGTGGTGCTTGGCAATAGGGATGGAAGAGGTATTCTTTTATTAGCTTGCTGCTTTCATAGTGTTTTTTTTTGTTAAAAGATAAACCTAAAATTAAATTAACGGTCATTAAGGGCTTTGGAAGATTAATCGAGGAATGCCTTGGATATGATATAGGATTTTGAATTTAGCAACATATAATTATTAGGGGAAGATTAAGAGATATTTAGCATCTTTATGATGCCTTGCATTTTAGTAGTGATTTTTCTTATTATTCCATGATAAATCTAGGCCTATTTTGATATTTTTATACTCTTTTAAGACTTATTTACTTAAAATCTTTGGAATCTTCACTTTTTCTTGTTCTTGTGAAATTTCAGGTAAAATCACTCAATTTTGAAATCTTTTGAAGATTCTAGGGCCATTGGGTGATTTCTTATGAGAAGACGAAGTTGCTCGTTGAATTTGGGCTCAATCGGAGCTTTCTTTGAGAAATACGGCCAGGTGAACATGGCAGGGTTTGCCGGTGCTTTTGCTGACGAACAAAACTCTGAGTGCGCATCACTGATTGGTGAACCCAACGAGGTTCACCCGTAAATCTTTCTGAAGAAGATCCGCATAGAACTCCATAGTGCTCTTCACTGGCAGGTGAATCCGGCGGGGTTCACTGGTGCTTCTCTCTCAACTGAAATTGCACAGCGAGCTTCACTGGTTGGTGAACCCGACGGGGTTCACCCGTTGTTCTTACTGGGCAGCCCGACATGCTGTCGGATTTTTAGTGATTTTAAGCCCAATTGGTGTCCAAATTTGGCTAGGGAGGACTTTTTGGAAAGCTAATTCGAAGGAGAACACAAGGAATATAAAAGCCCAAATTTTTATTGCAAAATCATCAAGAAATTGACGAAGAGGCGGCTAGGGCGAACGAATGACGGCGACACAGTATTTTTACAGCGATTTTGTGAGATTTGATCATCGGAACATCATGATTCCTGGAGATCGGCTATGGTATAGCGTCTCTTCCCCTTCAGAAATGATTTCTTATAGTTTTTCTATGCTTATTGAGAGATTTTTCAGTGATTCTATGAACACAGTAGCGTAAGACTCTTTTCAGGGCAAGGTTGAAGCCCGCTGACAATTGTTTATTGCAAACCTTAATTCAAAACTGTGATTTGGATCTTTGTGTTGGTATATTTTACTTTGTTATACATATTTCATGATTTTACATTGGCCATGTATTGTTATGTTTTAGCCGTTACGATTCATACCGAGAGGAGGATCGTAACGGTGGATCCTCTTTGTAAAACTTGTGAACCCTTGACACGAGAGTGCTTGGTGTTCACTCGAGAATTACATAACCTTCCAGAGAACCCATAGGGTTTGTCTAGAACGATCCACTGCGAGAGTAGGAGACCGTTCTAGACAGGCACCGAGGTGTACCACCGAGAGGGGGCATCTCGTACTTTAGGGATAGGTTCCTTATGCTAAGACCTTGAATCCATATAACTGATCTTCATAATCGCAATTAGGATCGTCAGAGCGGTGGATGCCCAAGCTCTGATTTCTCTTATATAGATTCTCTTCTGTTGTTAATTTGATTTCTCGTTTATAACTAAATTCTCCTAAAACCCGTTTCGACTCGCTTAGCTATTAAGACTTAGATCTTCTAGTACTTAACCTTGTTCCCTATGGGATTCAATATTCTTTTATTTTACTTCGACATTACTATACACTTGTGGGACGTGTCAAGTTTTTGTGCTGTTGCTGGGGAACAACGGTTAATACTAGTATATTTCTAAGATTTGGTAGACTAGGCTTTAGTTAGTTTTTCTTACACTACTGCACTGCTATTTTCCTCTACTTTCTATTTGTCATCTGTCTTGGAACTTTGAAATTGTGACTGACCCCTTTTATGCAAAGAAGTTCTAGGGCAGGCGAATTCTTTGATATTGATCTTGAGATTGAGCGAACGTTCAGAAGAAGAAGAAAGCACAGCCAACTTCAGAAAAAGGAAGTCACGAATCATCCAAGAGGCAAGAACCAGATGGAGCACATTCAGCTAGACATGAATAATGATGAAGCACCCCAGCCGGTGGGGAATAACAACAATAACAGGACGCTGAAAGACTATGCTGCCCCCTATGCTCATGGGTTACAATCAGGAATTGCGAGGCCTATAGTAGAGGCCAATAACTTCGAAATTAAACCTGCATTACTTTCTATGGTTCAACAAAATCAATTTGGTAGTTCTCCACTTGAGGACCCCAACATGCATTTAGCCATATTTTTAGAATATTGCGATACATTGAAAATTAATGGAGTTTCTACTGATGCTATCAGGTTAAGACTATTCCCATTCTCTTTGAGGGACAGAGCAAGAGCTTGGCTTCACACGATCCCTTCGGCTTCGATAAGGACATGGACGGAGTTATCTCAAGCCTTTCTCTCCAAATATTTCCCTCCATTCAAGACAATTCAACTGCGAAACCAGATTACTAGCTTTATGCAGAAGGATGGAGAATCCTTATATGAGGCTTGGAAAGATTTAAAGAGTTGCAAAGGATGTGTCCACACCATGGAATTGAGACTTGGGTTTTAATCCACACATTTTATAGTGGGTTGGATTATAACACAAGACTCACAGTAGACGCTGCAGCAGGAGGAGCTCTAATGAACAGAAAGGTCGAAGATGCTATGAACCTCCTCGAAGACATGGCGATGAATCATCACCAATGGACATCTGAGCGAGGTACGCCTAACAGGAAGACAGGTAAGTACGAGCTTGATACTCTGACCGCTCTTACTGCAAAGGTGGATAATTTAACTAAAAAAATTGATTCTTGATATGCAAATTCATTGGATGTTAATTCTATATCTTGTGAGGTGTGTGGAGTTGCAGGCCATGTAGATGCTGATTGCCAGTCAGGAGATGGGCAGTTGACCCCAAATCATCCCGAGCATATGAATGCTATTGAAAACTTTAATCCAATTAACAATCCATATTCCAACACCTACAATCCAGGATGGCGCAACCACCCAAATCTCTCATACCGAACAACTCAGCTGATGCAACTAGGACAAGCACCACCACAACAAGCCCTGCCTCCACAAGGAAATTTCAATCAGCCTCCGCAACAGGCCAGGAACTACAACCCGCCACCACCGAAACCAAATGTGAACACCCAGCTCAGTAAACAAATTGAAGGTTTGATAGACATGATGAAGCTGATGATGACAAAAATGGATTCCTTGGAGACACACAATAAGATGTTAGAGAATCAGCTAGCCCAACAAGCTAGCTCATCCTCCAGAGCACCAGGCAAACTCCCGTCTCAACCAGAAGTTAACCCGAGGGAGCATTGCAATGCAATCTCCACTTGGAGCGGCAAACAACTTGAAGATCCAAAGATGCCAACTAATGATAGAAGAGATGACGTGACGCCTGATTCTAAGGAATAACATACAGACACAACACCGGTGGCACCAGAACCGAACGAAGAAGAGCGGCCCTATGTTGAGCCGCCTGCATATAAGCCATCGGTCCCTTTCCCACAGAGGCTTATCAAAGCTAAACTGGACAAGCAGTTTGGTAAGTTCTTAGAAGTTTTGAAAAAACTCTACATTAACATCCCTTTTGTTGATGCCCTTTCGCAGATGCCAACTTATGCCAACTTCCTGAATGACATCTTATCAACTAAGAGGAAGCTGGAAGATCAAGGTACCGTTGCACTTACTGAGGAGTGCAGCGCCATCATTCAAAACAAGCTCCCTCAGAAACTCAAGGACCCAGGCAGCTTTTCCATACCTTGCCAGATTGGAGAAATGACCTTTCAGTGAGCTTTATGCGATTTAGGAGCAAGCGTCAGCCTTATGACGTTGTCATTATGCAAAAGACTAGACTTGGAAGACTTGAAACCTACTAACATTTCTTTGCAGCTTACAGAGAAATCAGTTCGTCATCCCGTTGGTATTTTAGAGGACGTCCCTATTAAAGTTGGAAATTATTTTGTCCCTGCTGATTTTGTTGTGTTAGAAATTGATGAGGATGATAGACTCCCTATCATTCTAGGGAGACCTTTTCTTGCTACTGTTGGTGCTGTCATCGATGTCAAGAATAGGAAACTGTCCTTGAACATCGGTGACAACGTTATACAATTTGTTATGTCTGACTCTTTGAAAAAAACCTTCTTTGGCAGGTACATGCTGTAGTGTAGACATTGTTGAGAAGTCTATACAGCAAGTTGAACCCTATAGGAAGGAGGTAGACCTGTTGGAACTCGCTTTAACCAACACTGTTGACACAGATATTGAGGATGAAGCTGAGAAGTATGTCACCTTGCTAAATGTTGAACCAAGGACCGAACTAGAAGGAAATCAGACAAAAGATGGGCCTAAGCAAATTGAATTAAAAAACCTACCGAGTTCATTGAGATATGAGTTTCTAGGTGACAATTCTACATACCCTGTGATAGTCAGTGTAGAATTGGATAAAGAACAAATAGAGCTACTCCTTCAAGAATTCCGTCTTCACGGGAAGGTAATAGGCTACTCACTTGATGACATCAAAGGGATTAAACCCTCTGTTTTTATGCACAGGATTCTATTGGAAGAAAATAGCAAACCTTCGGTGGAATTTCAACGCCGGCTCAATCCGCACTTGAAAGACATTGTGAAGAAAGAGGTGCTCAAACTTTTGGATGTAGGAGTGATATATCCGATATCAGATAGCTCTTGGGTGAGCCCGGTCTATGTTATCCCCAAGAAGGGAGGTGTCACAATAATCAAAAATGATGAAGATGAATTAATTCTGACGCGCAAAGTTACAGGACACCGAATGTGGATTGATTACAGGAAGTTGAACTCTGCTATGTGAAAATATCATTTTCCTCTTCCATTTATTGATCAGGTGCTGGACAGAAGTGCCACTTCATGGTCAAAGAACCTGGTTCTGAACTGGGAGAAGTGCCACTTCAAGGTCAAAGAAGGCATCGTCCTTGGGCATCTAGTTTTCGAGCGAGGGATAGACCTGGACAGAGCTAAAATTGAAGTTATTGAGAATCTTAAGCCGCCAACAACAGTGAAGGGGATCAGGAGTTTTCTTGGACACATTGGCTTATAGACGATTTATTAAAGACTTCTCTAAGATAGCTCGCCCTTTAACTAATCTACTTGCTAAAGATTTAATTTTTTGTTTCGATAGGGAACGTGAAGAAGCTTTCGTCAAACTCAAACAAGCTTTGATTTCGGCACCTGTGATCCAACCCCCAGATTGGTCACTACCTTTTGAGTTGATGTGCGATGCTAGTGACCAAGCCGTGGGGGTGGTTTTGGGACAATGAAAAGACAAAAGCTGCATGCGATATACTACGCTAGTAGAACACTCGATGATGCACAAATGATCTATGCTACTACAGAAAAAGAGCTTCTAGTGATTGTTTTTTGCTTTTGATAAATTTCGTTCTTATTTAATAAATTCGCAAGTAATTGTTTTCACTGATCATGCAGCTATTGAATATTTGATGAATAAAAAGGATGCCAAACCAAGACTCATTCAATGGATCCTCCTCTTACAAGAGTTCGATATCGAGATTAGAGACAAGAAGGGGACTGAAAACTTGGTGGCTGACCATCTTTCTAGACTTGAACACGATGCTGAAAAGAAAACCGACGATGAGTTGGATATCAATGATGCATTCCCTAAAGAACATCTATATGCTTTACTGGAACAATAAGTCCCATGGTATGCAGACTATGTGAACTACATTGTGTCTAACATTCTTCCTTTTGATCTTACTTTTCAGAGGAAGAAAAGATTTTTACATGATGTGAAGTTTTATTACTGGGACGAGCCATACTTGTATCGGAGATGCGCAGACGGGCTGTACAGACGATGCATACCAGAGTTGGAGATACATGATGTGTTGACCCATTGTCATTCTTCACCTTACGGGGGACACGCCGGAGCAGCTAAAACAGCCTTCAAAGTTCTACAGTCTGACCTATATTGGCCCTCTATATTTCATGATGCTAAACACTTTGTTTCAACTTGTGACAGTTGCCAATGAACCGAAAACCTCTCAAAAAGGGATGAGCTGCCTCTAAATGATATAATGGAAGTGGAAATTTTTGACGTGTGGGGGATTGATTTCATGGGACCCTTCCCATCTTCATGTGGCAAATGGTATATTCTTGTTGTCATTGACTATGTGTCGAAGTGGGTCGAGGCATCCGCCGAGGCTACTAAGGACTCTAGGGTCATTATGAAGCTTATGAAGTGAATCATTTTCCCTAGATTTGGAGTTCCACGTGTCCTGATCAGTGATGGTGGTTCGCACTTCATTGAACAAAAGTTTGGCGCGCTCTTGAAGAAGTATGGTGTGAAGAATAAGATTGCAACGCCCTATCATCCTCAGACTAGTGGTCAGGTAGAGGTTTCTAATAGGGAAATCAAACAGATACTTGAGAAAACTGTATCGCGATCATGGAAGGATTGGACACTAAAATTACCTGATGTTTTATGGGCCTATAGGATCGCATTCAAGACACCCCTCGGTATGTCTCCTTTCCAACTTATCTATGGAAAATCATGCCACTTACCTTTTTAACTTGAGCATAGGGCATATTGGGCCGTCAAGCAAATCAACTACGATTTCAAAAGTGCTAGTGAAAGGAGAAAGCTACAACTTGATGAGTTGGAAGAGATGTGCCTTTTTGCCTATGAGAATGCTAAGATTTATAAAGCACGAACTAAGTATTGGCATGACAAACACATAGTGAAGAAAGAATTTCGTGAAGGGGACAAAGTGCTTCTATTTAATTCAAGACTTCGGCTATTTCCAGGGAATCTCCGCACGAGGTGGTCAGGGCCTTTTATAGTTTAGCACGTACGTACGACACAATAACAATTTGGACTGAACGCACAGGGAGTTTTATAGTCAATGGGCACCATCTCAAGCATTACTTTGAAGATGAGTGGGTCGACAAAGGGGAAGTTCTTGCCCTTTTAGATCCCCCAGACTTTACGTTCTAATAACTCTTATGGTCGAGCTACCGACCTTAAAATAGTGCTCTTCGGAGGCAACCCAAGTTCTTATGTGTTTTTAGTTTCCATGCATTATTTTTCGTTGATTTTGGATGCACCTCTTAGACTGTTAATTAGTTGCACTTAGTTTTTTTATTATACTCTGAGGGATATTTGCTGATTATATGACTCTCGGTGTTGTAGGACGAAGTTATGGCGAGATGGTTTTCGAAGCAGCATTCTTGGGCCTTCTAGAGAGCTTCACGATCAGGTGTGCCCGATCAGGTTCACCCATGAAGTGTTCTGTGTTCACTCAGAAAATTCAATTTTCGAGGATGACTTTGTGGCAACGGGATGGATCTTGCATTCTAGGGCTGAGCACAGTGTTTCGAGCCTCTCAGGCCGCTTCAGTGGACTTCACGGCTTGGTGACCCCCAGCAGTTTCACCCGTATTTCCGATGCTGACGTTTTCACCAGAGAGCTTCATCAGCTGGTGAACCCCATGGGGTTCACCCGTGATTCTGATCGCCCTTCACCCGTATTTAGGGCAACACACGGGTAGGGTTTCCGCCAAACCCGTGTGCCGCCTCCCCCAGCCACTCGGAGCCATCTTTCTCGCGCCGCCATCGCCTTCCTCAACATTTACAGAGGATCTCTATTACCTTTCTTCGAGTATCCGACCAGGTTCAAAGAAGATTTATCTCTTCCCCCATCAGATTTCATTTTTTTCCTCTTCAATCGTCTTCTTTCCGCCGACTGCATCGCTGTTTCGCCGCCGTCCCTCTTACTCACATTTTTTCGCCCGGATTTTCTCGCCTGAGCACGAATATCCATTCCAGATTTCTCTGGTATCTATGGCTCCGAAGATGAAGTCTTTAGCCTCTAAACGTTCTGTGCCGCGGGTTTTCTCTGATTCATCTGATACGGACGACGATTATACTATGTCGTCGCCATGTCATCCGCCACCCGCCGCCCACACCAAGATCCTCATCTACTAAGCAGGGGTGTGTATTAGGCAGCCGACCACAACCCTACGTCTCCCCACCGAACGAATTTGGAATCATATTCCGCAATGTCAGCCAGGAAGAACGCTACCTTATACTGCGTCAGCGCCGAATACTAAATACCAGGTACCTTGACAGAGGAACTCTGAACCTACTAGGATTTATGGAGGATGTCGACCTCATGTATGCTGCCGTGGGCTGGGAGTAGTTTCTGCAACTTTTCTCCCCCACCTACGTGGGCATAACACTAGAATTTCTTAGTTCCCTCGAGGTAAAGGCAGATCCTATCCTTGACGATGACAATGGGCGCCTCACCTTCCGTTTGGGGAACACTGAGCACACTCTAAACCTATCCCAGCTAAGAGGCATCTATGGCTTTCCAGACTCCTGCACGCGCAAGGTCCCACATGAGTATAATGAACAAGGCTTCTAGGGAGCTATCACCAACGAACATATCTATTCGGCACGCGTCGCCCGGGCATCCAGCATATGCAATCTAGTGATTCACTATGTTCACCGCGTCCTGGCCCACACCATATTTGGTCGCGGGGAGAGTGACGAGATGGTAAGACAGTATGAATTATTCTATTTGTGGTGTATGCTGCATAGCTTTCGGGTGGACTCCAGGTACCACTTAGCAAAACAATTCAGCCGGGTTGCCCGCTCACTGAAAGGGGCAATTGTGATTGGTGGACTCATCACACCCTTGGCGGTCTCTTTGGGCGTCATTTCTTATGGCACCTTGGAAGCTATTGGCAACAATAGGCTCGAGACCGAGTCGTGCATGGCCATGAAGCTTATCATTCGCAAGGGAGACTCCTACTGCATGACCTTCAAGGAGAGTCAGTTCTGCCTTCCACTACCGAACCTAGAACGCACCACCGTGCGTGTGCGCGCAAATTGGTGTATCCAACCCGTTGCTGACCCACAACCCAATCTGGTTGACACGGCACCACCAGCACCGGGCGCCTTCTCCTTTGGCGGCCCTTCCGCCTCCGAATCCATGATGTCTATATTGCAGGAGATGAGGGAGGAACAACTTGATCAGCGATAGATGATGGAGCAGATGGACTCCACCATATCCTATTTGCGCCAGGAGCAGACATCCCGTTGGGAATCTAATGAAGCTGGTATGCAGAGACAACATCAGATGTTGAGCTCCATATGGGGGAAGCTCTCAAAAATGGATGGCCTTCCTGAATGAAGAAAATATGGAGTGTGTTACGGTCTCTTCAGACGAGGAAGAACAACCTGACTTTACCTCATGTGGGAAGAGCAAGAGCTCTAGGGCTTCTGGCTCTAAATCACATAGAAGGAGGTAGCTCCCAGGAAGCTCTACATTGACACCTGCTCCTCTCACGTATACGCCATTGCATAGAGGACTTTACATTATTCAGAGTGGGTGAGCTGTTTCTTTTCTAGTTTCCCATTTTGGTGTTCCTATGTGGCTGTTTCATTTTGATTATTTGACTTGCTACTTTTTTTGTGATGGATGGTATATGGATGGTATTTGGCATTGTACTTATATGCCACACTATTCGTGGGCCTGGTCCACATCTTCAGGCCCCACCCTCTGACAGTTGTGTAGAACATTCTGGGATTTGTTATATTTTCATCTATTTTGGCGTTCCGTTATAATCATCCTACATGCTGTGTGAATTTCTCCATAAGTTTGCATGAGGTCATTTTAAGGTATATGTCGCAATTTTGTGATGGGAATCCATTCATCAGTTCATTCATTAATTTACTATGTTAAGAGTATGGTAGTCTTGTTCCCATGATAGCTATGCAAAATAGTGAAAGTTGAATGTATGTTTGGTTTGGAGTAATCAAAACTTGTTGAATATACCACCTTGTTAGAAATACTTTATGATCATGTCCATATGTTCTACGATTTTGAAATCTTCTTATTTGGCTTAATTTTAGGTCGTTCATTAGTGGGTCAAACATTTCTATGATTGTTTAATTAACCTAAACTTGCAATTCACATGTTATTCATTTTTTAAGATGCACATATACTTATTCATTCCTTGAATTCCTTTTTATTGTTGGGGAGACACTGCATTTGTCAAGAAAATGAAGGATATGGATGTTATTGTTATTTGGAAAAAAAACATGAAAAAAAACTCATCCTCAGATTCCTCTACTTGGCATTGCGCAAAATTGGCAGTGGTACCGAAGAACATGAGTTGAAATCTAAGAGGTGTGAGTTGAAATATATAAAGAGACTCCTCTACTTGGCATTGTGAAAAATTAGCAATGGTACCTAAGGATATGAGTTGAAGTCTAATGCAATGATCAATGTATCGTATCCTACATAATACATTTGAGTTAACCCCAATAACCTGATTTCAATGAATTGGACTTGCATGAGTATTGTGTATGCTTTATTGAATTCTATGTTTATCGCATGCGAAGTTGATTGACATCTAGAAATTGTGGGATCAAACTGCTGAAAGCCTGAAATAATCACTTACTGGATTTCTTCTGATTAGATCTTGGATTGCTAGTAAATGTTTTTCTAACTTAGATGCATGCTTCAACACGAATGATTACTCTTGTACCTATCATGTATTTCATCTTATTTTATTGCTGGAGGACAAGCAAAGATTTTAGTCTGGGAGTATTTGATGTCTTGCATTTTAGTAGTGATTTTTCTTATTATTCCATGATAAATCTAGGCCTATTTTGATATTTTTATACTCTTTTAAGTCTTATTTACTTAAAAGCTTTGGAATCTTCACTTTTTCTCGTTCTTGTGAAATTTCAGGTAAAATCACTCAATTTTGAAGTCTTTTGAAGATTCTAGGGCCATGGGGTGATTTCTTACGAGAAGACGAAGCTGCCCGTCGAATTTGAGCTCAATCGGAGCTTTCTTTGAGAAATACGGCTAGGTGAACCCGGTGGGGTTTACCAGTGCTTTTGCTGATGAACGAAACTCCCAGTGCGCATCACTAGTTGGTGAACTCGACGGGGTTCACTCATGAATCTTTCTGAAGAAGATCCGCATAGAACTCCACAGTGCTCTTCACTAGTAGGTGAACCCGGCTAGGTTCACTGGTGCTTCTCTCTCGACTGAAACTGCACAGCGAGCTTCACTGCCTAGTGAACCCGATGGGGTTCACCCGTGGTTCTTACTGGGCAGCACGACACGCTGTCATATTTTTAGTGATTTTAAGCCCGATTGGTGTCCAAATTTGGCAAGGGAGGACTTTTTGGAAAGCTGATTCGAAGGAGAACACAAGGAATATAAAAGCTCTAAATTTTATTGCAAAATCATCAATAAATCGACGAAGAGGCAGCTAGGGCGAACGAATGACAGTGACACAGTATTTTTACGACGATTTCGTGAGATTTGATCATCGGAACGTCACAATTCCTAGAGATTGACTGTGGTTTTGTGTCTCTTCCCCTTCAGAAATGATTTCTTATAGTTTTTCTATGCTTATTGAGAGATTTTTCAGTGATTCTATAAACACAGTAGCGTAAAACTCTTTTCAGGGCTTGGTTGAAGCCCGCTGACAATTGTTTATTGCAAACCTTATTCAAAATTGTTATTTGGATCTTCATGTTGGTATATTTTACTTTGTTATGCATATTTCATGATTTTACATTGGCCACATATTTTCATGTTTTAGCCGTTACAATTCATACCGAGAGGCGGATCGTAACGGTGGATACTCTTTGTAAAACTTGTAAACCCTTGACACGAGAGCGCTTGGTGTTCACTCAAAGATTACATAACCTTCCAGAGAACCTATAGGGTTTGTCTAGAATGATCCATCGCGAGAGTAGGAGACCGTTCTAGACAAGCACCGAGGTGTACCACCGAGAGGGGGCATCTCGTACTTTAGGATAGGTTCCTTATGCTAAGACCTTGAATCCATATAACTGATCTTCATAATCACAATTAGGATCGTCAGTGCGGTGGATGCCCAAGCCCTGATTTCTCTTATATAGTTTCTCTTCTATTGTTAATTTGATTTCTCGTTTACAACTAAATTCTCCTAAAACCCATTTCGACTCGCTTAGCTATTAAGACTTAGATCTTTTAGTACTTAACTTTATTCTCTGTGGGATTCGATAATCTTTTATATTATCCTACTGCCTTTTCTCACACTACAACAATCTTGTGCTTACAGGGTGACGAGAAGGGAGCCACTGCAAGCACAAGGTTGTTGTAGTGTGCCAGAAGAGAAATCCAGTCAAGAACGAGACTATGATGAGAGAGATGAGGAAGAAAAGTCAGGTCAGGTAGAGACCTCGACAGGCAAGACGAGAAAGGGGTTCTCATGCCTGCCAGAGAGTTGCTGCCAAATCACATACGATCAACGAGATAAGGAAGATAAACACCACACCACAAACTATGTTTTCACCACTAAGCAGGTGAGATATCCTCACCGGAGTCGCCGCTGCTGGAGAGGCTAGGTGGAGCCATTGCCGAAGCCAAAATCAATTTCGAGGAAGAATCAGGTGAAATGTCGAACCTTGATTAGGTAAGCATCATTAATAGGAATAAAAAGAGACTGTTGATGTGATGTGTTAGAGATAGTAGAAAATTATCTTTAATAGATAGTAAACGTGTGTGAGAAGAAAAAGGCAAGAGATGAAAATAGAGAGAAAAGAAGAGATTTTGAAAAGACAGTACTAAAAATGAATCATTAAGAAAAGAAAATTGAGAGAGAAATCATCTGGTGAAGGAAACACGGAGGAAAATTTGAATTAGGGTTAGAATCAAAGTAAAGTCATGGTCAAAGTCAAAATTCACCCATCAAAATGAAAATTCTAGTTGAAAGGAAAAACATAGAGCAATATTGTTAAAAATAAAATACTTTGACACTATCACTGGAGCTTCACGAAAAAAGAGAATGTTGAAGCATGAAATTAAAACTAATTTTTTGATTGCTCAATACGAATAAAGAATTTTAAAAAATATATAGAGAAAGAAGGCTTGCGAGCATAACAAAAGAAGTCAACAAAGAAAAATAGGACTATATCAATGTTAAAAAAGAAGAAGACGAAATGGAGCGAGAAAAGAATGACAACAACTTGTCAAGATCGAAAATAAGGCAAACATTGATGATTATTTCTAAATTAGAGTTAAGTTGAAAGAATTCAAGAACACTCCTGAAGCTCATGTATTTGACAGTACAAATCTTTTAGGATGAAAGTCAAAATAAAAATACCGCTGGAGAAGCTCGGGTTATTTTTAAAGAAAGAAGAAGACATATAGGATGAAATATGTGATTTCATTTGGTATTTTAGGTTTAAGGGGGAATGTTAAATGATAAACCTGAAATTAAATTAAAGGTCATTAAGGGATAGATTTGAGCTTCAATCACTAATTCCTTATTCTCTAACAGCATCCAAAATTTTCCAACAAGTTGGAAACTGGATCACACACAAGCACACAACCGAGACAAAGCTCAGCGAGAGGAGAATGAAAGGTAATGCTTGCTTCTGAATTCGATTGACTAAACTATATGTCTACAAGGGTTTATATAGGGAGGAGATCAACTCTTGATCTTCCTTAACTTAATTACAAAATTTTAATATCAAAATCAAAATGAGGTGTCGTCTTCTTCTTCGAAGCGTCGTTGAGCTTTTCGAAGGTGATGAGGTGTTGCTTCTTCCAAGGTGGTGAGTTGGCTTCAAAAACTCATTTAAGTTTATATTTTTAACATCTCCATTTAAACTTGAAATTGTCTTATTCCAAGCTTAGATCTTAGTTCTTTGAATTCTTTGAACTTGAGTGCCTTTGTGAAAATGCCAGCGATTTGCTCTTTAGTTTTGACATAGTTCAACTTGACTTGATTGCTTGAAACACATTCTCAAACGTAATAGCATCAAGTGTCAATGTGTTTGTTGCGTTCAAGGAACAAGGGATTCTTCGCTAAAGTAATTGCTGATTTGTTGTTGACGTTTACTTATGTTGGCTTCTTCTGTGAAAAGTGTAGTTCTTCCATCAAACGTCCTAACTAGATTGCTTGCATCATGCATGAGTTGAGGGCGATGTATTCTGCTTTGCATATTGGCAAGGTCACAATTAGCTATTTCTTTTGTTTACCGGTGGAAGCATGGTTGCAACAATTTTAGCGGTAGTCCGATGAGGACTTTGGCTCGTCGGTGATGGAGGCAGTATAGCTTTGGCTAGCCTTTCCAACAATAGCAATTCTGACGAGGAGCTTACCTTGCTCTGATACTAGTTTGTTGGAAAATTTTAGACGCCATCGTAGAACACGGAATTAGTGAATGAAACTCAAATCTATCTTGTTTTGTTATGAACAAGTCTTATATAGAGATGTTAAGCATCTCTTGATCTTCCCCTAATAATTATATGTTGTTAAATTCAAAATACTACACTAGATCTGAAACATGCGTTAGTTAATCTTCCAAAGCCCTTAATGACCCTTAATTTAATTTCAGGTTTATCTTTCAACATTCCCCCTTAAACCTGAAATACCAAACAAAATTATATATTTCATCTTATATGTCTTCTTATCCCTTCAAAATTAGCTCGAGCTTCTCCAAGGGGTTTTTTTCTAACTTGCATCCTATTAGATTTGCCAACGTGTAATTACTATCAAATACTTAAGCTTCAGGAGTATTCTTGAATTCTTCTAGCTTTACTCTGACTTGAAAATAATCATCAATTTTTGCCTCATTTTCAATCTTGACAAGTTGTTGACATGTCTTTTCTCGCTCCATTTCGACTACTTCTTTTTTTGTATTGAGATGGTCATATCTTGTTTTGTTGACTTCTTCTGTTATACTTGCAAGCTTTCTTTCTCTGTATTTTTTAAAAATTCTTTGTTCGTATCGGGAGGTCACAAAATCAGTTTTAATTTCACGCTTCAGCATTCTCTTTTTTTTGTGAAGCTTTAATGATAGTGTCAAAGTATTTTATTTTTAACAAGACTGCTCTATGTTTTTTCTTGTCAGCTAGAATTTTTATTTTAATGAGCGAATTTTGGCTTTACCATGATTTTAACTTTGATTTTGACCCTAATTCAAATTTTCTTCCATTTTTTTTTCACTAGATAGTTTCTCTCTCATGTTTTTTTTTTCCGTGCATTCATTTTTAGCCATGTCTTTTTAAAATCTCTTCTTCTCTCTATTTTCATCTTTTGCCTTTTTCTTCTCACACACGTTTTCTATCTTTTCAAAAAAAAATTTCAAAAAAAAAAAAAATTCTTCTCTCTCAACACATCAAATCAACCGTCTCTTTTTATTCCCTTTAACGATGCTTACCAGGCAAAGGTTCGACGTTTCACTTGATTCTTCCCCAAAATTGATTTTGACTTCATCGATATCTTTGACTCAAACTCCAGATTTTGGCTTCGTCGATGGCTCTGACTCCAACTCTAGATTTTTGCTTCGTCAATGGCTCTGGCTCCAACTCCGGCGAGGATCTCTCACTAGTGGCAAAAACAAGGTTTATGGTGTGGTGTTTATCCTCCTTATTTAGCTTATCATTTGTGGTCTAGCAGCAGCTCTCCCGTAGGCACATAAAATTTTTAGGAAGACAAGCTAATTTTTATTCAAAAAATATTTTTTTAAAATTTTTTTTTTATAGAAGTGATCTACACATTATAAGCTATCCAATGATACTAATTTTTTCAATAAATAGATTTATTTAGTATGAAAAATTGATAAAAGTATTATAATAATAAAATATTACTATAGTAATAATAATTTTTCTATCCTCATCTATTTTTATCAATTTTTTATATTATATAAATTTATTTATTGAAGATATTAGTACCATTGGATAACTTACAATGTGTAGATCACTTCTATAAAACAAATTTTAAAAAAAATTATTTTTTAAACAAAAATTAAGCTGTCTTCTTAAAAATTTTCTACAGCTGCGACTGCCTAGAAAACGTGCCCGGCACGAGAACCCCTTTCTCGCCTTGCCCTGTCAAGGTTTGTACCTGACTCGACTTTTCTTCGTCGTCTCGGTCGCTTCTCTGATCAGACTTTTCTCCCTCGTCACAGTCTCATTCTCGACCAAACTCTCTTCTCGCACATTGCAGCAACCTTGTGTTTGCAGTGGCTTCTTCAAGCACGACGAGACAAACTCATCAACAATCTCAAACACCTTGTATCCTACTGCATTTTTTCTTCACCGAACATCCACTACCACTCACCTTGTATTTTTTTTTTTTTTTTAACGATGACTCCTCATGCACTTTGATACCAATTTGTTGGAAAAATTTGGATTTAGCGATTTGAAGATCAGATCGATGAATCCTCTGGCCAGTAAGTTCATCGGCATGAGGAGAGTATGTAGGCATTATTTGGGTGAAATCCGATGGCCAAATGTCGAGTTCGTGTGGTGGCTTGGCAATAGAGACGAAAGAGGGGTTCTTCTACTAGCTTGCTAGCATTTCTTTTTTGCCGTAGTGGCCTAGGGCGATGGGTTGTCGACCAACATCAAGGAGTAGTGAGTTTTGGGTGGGCCGCTTTGATGCTCGTCCTCATCCAGTGTTGCTTCCACTGGGGACCATTTTGGGAGTTGCAATAGTGGTTAGGAGTTGGGTTTGTTGGTGCTAGGAGAGATGTGGCGGCGGAGTTTGGTTTGACCGACGTCGCTGACTTTGGAGTAGAAGTAGCAATATTTGCTGGTTTGCAAGATGAAGCTTTTGTCTTGTTTTTACCAGTCAAATGTTGACCCATTGATTTCCTTTATTATTTATTTTTTAAAAATTATCCTTTAAATTTTGATTTATTTTGGAATTGTATCTCCATTATAGTAAGCAATGAACTATAAGGATATGGAAATCCTAGAATTATAAAGATATAAAAATCCTAAAATTATAAGGATAAAAATCCTATAATTATAAGAATATGGAAATCCTAAAATTATAAGGATATGAAAATTCTAAAATTATAAGGATAAAAATCCTGGAATTATAAAGATATAAAATCTTTGAATCCTGTAAGGATATAAAAAAAAAATCTTGAGATAATAAGGATATGAAATCATTGAACTCTTATAATATCCTAAAACTGTGGTGTCCATGTGATCTAGGGATCACTTTGTAAATTTTGAAAGTTACTGGACTAAATTGCAAAAGTGAAATTAAAAATTAAAATCTCATCCTAATCTTCTCTTCTCTCTCTCTCTATTGCTGCTGATTTCCTTGCCTTCGCCCAATTTCATTCCAATTTTGTCGCCGCCTTTTTTCGATTTCTAATTTTGCATAATTTCACCGCCTTTCAGTAGTTTCTTCCGATTTCACGCCGTCGTTTAAGCTTCGGTGACTCCTAGCCCTCTTCCTACATCGGCAAGTGTGGGTTGACCTTTCCAACTATATTTTCGCGATGTGCTGGCTTGTGTTCAAGCACCGGCGATGCTTTTTTCCTTATCGGAGTTGGCTGCTTCGTCATGCACTATCATTCGCCGTTGAGCCGCCGTTCGTTGTTGGTTAGCGTGGGTTCACTCCAGCAACAAGTGGTAACGTGCTTGCATGTGTTCAGACACCGGCAATGTCTTCTTCCTTGTCGGAAGTTGTTGCATCATCATTTGCCACCGTTCGCTGCTGTTTGTAGTTGCTGACCCTTCCTTGTTGTTGGTTCGGGTGAAGAACACACCCTTGCTAATCCTAGTGTGTGTTTGGTTAATTATTTAATTAAGGTATAGAATTTAGTGTGTACACGTATAGATATGTATATATTAGTATATGTGCGTATACATGTATACTATGTTAGATTTGTATATACTTAGAATTAGACTAGTGTATCAGTTGATGTGATTATTATGTGATGTATTTTGTATTGTTCTAGGTGTTACTCGGACCGAGGTCGGTCAGAGATGTCCTCGGACAAAGAGCTTTAGACGCACTAGGAGCTATTGTGATGTAGGTAGGAATCTTATCCTGATCTTTGCAATTCTAGTATTAGTTGTTATATTGAGTAGTTGATAAATACCATGATATCTTGTAGCTCTGTTGTTTCATCTTACTTCAGTATCCTTTGTAGTCGATGTATTGTCTTTTATTCATACATACGGATGTTTGTGTGATGTTGTTACATGGGTCGTACGGTAGCTACGTTATTATTAAGTTCGTGATGTTTGCATTGTTGAGTTATTATGGGCTATTGAGCTATGACTCCATGTATTGCATAGTTATGATATTTAGCCCATCAAGCAATTGTTTGATTTATCGTGTCATATTGTGATCTTATCTAGCTGATCACCTGATTTTAGTTTTTCTGTATAGTTACCAGTGATGTACATTTGATATCTTAATAGTATCAGTTGGCTTTGTTTTATAGTAGTGATTGTCATTTTACAGGTTGAGTTATTATATATTGTTTGATCAGGTTACAGAGGAGAAGCTATCCTATGGGTTATATTTGTTGTACTTTATGAGTAATTTGTTAATCTTTGATAAGTTAGTGCTCATTTGGGGCATCACAAAAACTATAAGGATATGAAAAATCCTAAAAATTATTAGGATATAAAATCCTGAAAATAACACATTATGACTTTTATAGCTTTTTTTTCGTTGTGAGAAACAACTAATGCCACCTGAAAAGAAGAAAATAAAAAAAATATTGCTCATCTTAAATTTTTTTTTTTTCTGTTTTGGTGATCTCCCGGTGTACTCCCACGAGAGAGTTTTTTTTTTTCTGAGTTTGATTGTTCTCCTTTGCTGAGCCCTCCCCCTTCTCTCTTCTTTTAGGCTATGTTTTGTTGAACGGAATCCACGGTGAAAATGATGAAAAGTACAATGAATCTAGATGACTTTTCATCCTTTCCACCATGAATATCGTTCAACAGAACATAGCTTTAGTTTTTTATTTCTTTGCTCTTGATGATAGACACTCCTCACAAGACCTCTCTCTCCCTTTTGTTTTTTTTTTCCGAAGCTACTTGGAGCATACATTCATATTCAAATGACACAATGGAGTCAAGCTGGTTGAACTAAGCACCTGAAGATGGCTATATAGTTGAACCTAAGCTTTTTCCACTATCTATGCCTAGCTTAGAATGTGATGGTTTCCTATAATTTTCCTAGCATCCATTTGATAGATGATTGCTTCATCCACAACACGACCACCGCCATAAGTGAAAGTACCACAGGTCGATATTCAAGAAGATATGCCTAACCTTTGTCCTACTTCCTGGAGCTGAAAATTGTTCAGGTATCCAACTTCATCTAACTCATTTTTGTTAGGTTCAAGTGCTTGATTTGAGTCGGATAATAAGTCTGTTTCAGTTCGGTTCAAAATTTCTACTTTAAATAACACATTTTTGTCATAATATTGACTTATGGTGATCATACAAATGATTTGATGGAACATACAATTTTTTTTTTATGATTTAAACTTCAGATCTGATTACCAATAATAAAGATCTTACCGGTTAAACTAATTGACCCAATTACTATTGCATAAAATTTAACACACAAAAGTGAAGCTTTTCTTAAAAGTTTAATTAATTAACTATTGCTGCCGGAGCTGGATCCTGCTTCAGCCACATAGCCCTTGAGGGACGGAGCTCTGCTGCTGAGCTCCCTAGCAGAACGCTGCTTCTCCAAGTTGGTCTCGTGCCTCAGCTTTTTACTGGCAACATATCCTCGCAACCATGGCGTCACATCCTCGTTGACCTTTATCATGATGAAGAAGATTATCCTGTAGATGATGATCATGCTGAAGATGACCGCAAGATCCCACCACTTTGATCGGTTGACATCGATCTGGAACACATTCTCAAGCACATACTCTCCTGGAATCTTTGGAAGGTCCGGTGTCTGGTTGTCAAACACCAGACCTTTCAGATCGTTCTGATACTGCCCCTGTTAGATAGACATCATTTGGTCAACTTACGCGCTCATGGATTGTTTCTTTTACAAATTTTTCTTAATTGACTACCTGAAGTGACCAGTAATCGAAGCTGATGTAGGACATTGGGTAGCGCCAGAACGGCTTGGGGATGTCGTTAGGAAGCCGGAAGTAGCCTGAGACTAGCATGAAGATCCCCTGAATCCCAGCTCCGATGATGATACCCATGAGAAAATTGGGGACGACGCTCGCTATGGCCATCATCAAGCTCTCCACCACCGTCACACTGGCGTACAGGCACAGGACGAAGTACAGGTAACGCACGAAACCTGGATGCAGCCCCACCATGAAGTAGCAGACGGTGCCGGAGGCGACGGATATCAAGAGGAGGAAGGGCATCGCCGACAGTGTGTTCCCGATGACGAACGCCACCACGCCGAAATGCCCGTTCATCCGCTCTCTCTGAAACACCTGCACCCATTCGTTCATGGCAATGAGTTGAAGTGGCGTCAAAGCTTGATGCCAATATATAGACAGCTATGTGTGACCTTCATATCTTCCACGAATGATGGAAATCCTCCAATCGACATGAATGTGACAAAGCCGAAGACGAAGGATGTGCATGCACCTCTTGCCTGTTCAACAAGAACCAGCCGCCTAATCTTCCATGCATTCATGCAGAATTATTTACGTACATCAAGAGCGAAAAAACAGTACCAGAATAGCAGTGTAGCCAGTTCCAACGTTCAGGTAAATGGTTCCGATGCAGATTGTGACTAGAATATAGGTTATGAGCCTCAACCAGTAATAGCCAAAATCTCTCGACATGTTGATGAATGAGCGCTTGGTCAAAATGTAAGCTTGCATAGGGAAGCTGGCATGGCTGCCCCCTGAATCCAGCACTGTGCCTTTCTGCAAGGTACTATATATCTATGATCTTGCAGCTAGTAGGATGAATCAAATCAAATGGGGCTGTTACTGTTATATTACGTACAAGTTTAGAGATTTCTTCCACTTTCTGTCTAGCTGCATAATAGTATTGTGAATGGTTGTAGAACTCAATCAATCTTCTCACAGCTTCGGCTGTAGTAGTTTTATCCAAGGGATCATCACTCCTCTCAAACTGAAGACGAAGACGACCAAGTTATAATTAGTTAATAAAGTTTGCAAATTGTAAAACGACAATCTTTGACTAATCTTGATTACCCTCAGCTTCATTGATCCTTTCAGAGTGGCTTTCACCTTGTCAAAATCTGAGTTTATGCACCTCAGAAAATGATCTGAAGGGTTTCGCAGCGTCGGGCAAGGGAAGCCGCAATTAGCAAAAAACTAGGGAGGTCAACGCAGAGAGGATGTCAGTTCGTGTATAGATTTTTGAAGAATAAACAAGTAATTGACTACTTATGCATGGCTGTTGCTCACCTCACACGCCTCAGAAACTTTCCCAAAGTAAACAGTTGTGCCGGCGGAGAGAAGATAGAGAGAGTCGAAGAGCTCGAACACCTCGCTGCTGGGCTGATGGATGGAGGCGATCACAGTTCGACCATCTCTCGACAGACCTCGCAGTGTTTGCGTCACGAAGAAGGCCGAAGCACTGCAGAATTGAATCTCATAATGAATTATTATACCTTGGTTTTACATGTTAATGAATGAATTACCACCTGTCGAGGCCACTGGTAGGCTCGTCGAGGAAGAGCAGCCTTGGCCTCATGAGGATCTCAAGAGCAATGCTGACTCGCCGCTTCTCGCCTCCACTGATTCCTCGCAGATGCCAGTTCCCGATCACGGTGTCTGCGCAATCTTGGAGCCCCATCTCCAGGATGGCGCTCTCCACCAGTGCTCGCTTCTCCGCCCTCGGCATCTTGTCCGGCAGCCGCAGGCGCGCAGAGTACCAGATCGTTTCCCTCACCGTCAGAGTCCCAATCAATGTATCATCCTGCGTCACGTACGCCTGGGCAGCATATTTGCGCTAATGTAATTAATGAAGATCAATTTGAGCAGTTGTACAAACAAAGCTCGGCTGGCTCACCGCGGCGCCAAAAGAAAGCTTGGTTTTGCGGCCGTTGAGAAGTATGGTTCCGGATAGGAAGGCGTTGGAGGCGAGGCGGCCGGCGAGGGCGTCGAGCAGGGTGGACTTGCCAGACCCCGACGGCCCCATCAGCGCGGTGAGGGAGTCGGGCTCGGCGAATCCCGTCAGGCCCTCCAGAACCATGTGCGTCTCCCCCTTGCCCAGCGTCACCGTCACCGTCAGGTCCTTCCACGTCAGCCTCGCCGACACGTCGCCGATGAACTCGACCGAAGCCTTGTCCCGCCACAGCGTCTCGCTGAGCGGGCTCATCCCTCCTACCACCATCCCGTTGCCCGTCGGCCGGTTGGCCTCCATGTCCGCCATCACCTGCCCCGCCGTGCTCCTCATCCTGTCCTCCTCTCTCATGGCGTTGCCGTAGCTCACTTAACACAGCAAAAATAAGATCAAATCCAGCACAAAAAGGCAAAAAGAATTGCGCTCTTTGTACTTTGCTCTCCCATGTATAAGAATAGAGGGAAGTGATCTGTGTTTATCATGAAGTGTGCGAGCTTTCATTAATGCGCAAGGCATCGATCCTCCCCCGACCTCACATGGCACGAAGAAGAGGACCGCAAAGTAAGATTTTTTGTCTGACAGTTCCTGCAAGTAAATTAACCACGAACTGGATTCAACTTTCATTGTCGATCCCGACTTCATCTTCTGACCGATCAGTAAAACAACCCTTCATCCCATTGAACTATTATATAAAGAATGTCTTGTTGACAATCCAATCTCTGAAGAAGAAGGTTTATCTGACTGAGCGAGGAGGATGAAAAGAGATCATACTTACATAATCAGCGAAAGATGTGTGTTTTCATTGTGGCCTATCCATTTGTGGTTCGCTGCATGCATGAATCGTTAATTAATTCATTTAATGTCAGTTGGTGGTACTGGTGGAGATGAAATAAATGCACTTTAATCATCCAATACGATTCATATCAATCTGGCGCTCAGGATATATAACATCATTGTTCTTGTATTAATTTGCAACGAGCAATGCATGCTCAAGTCAAGGTCAGACCTTCTTATAATGGCAATTGCCATGCGCGCTAGTTAATGTCAATAATTCCCATAACTAACTCAATGCTTGATCCATGAATGCCCCAAAAAGTAGAGCAACGAGGGTTTGAAGGATCTAAACCCACTTTTATTGAAGATTCTTGGTAAAGTATATGAATGGTTAAGTGAGAAAAATTCTTAGGCAGCGTCTCCCTCCTAAGGCTGTGTTTTTTTTTTTTTCTGAGAAAAAGTTTTTCCAAAGAAAATGGAAAGAAGGAAAATACACTCTGTTTTCTCCCCAAAACTGATCAGCCCAAATTGGGGAGAAAAATGAGAACAACATTAATCAAGGAAAGAGAATAAATAAAATAAGAAAGAACATTAATAAAGGGGAGGAACACTATGCCGGAATGGGCAGGTCAACTTAATTGGTAGTTGGGGAAAAAAAGATCAATTATTTCTTAGATTTCGATCCAAAGGTAATAAATAGTTCTTGGAGTGTGGTCAACACTGGAGGCGCTGAAATTACTATTTTTGCCAGGAAAAGGTAGTCGTCAAAGGAGAAGTCAATTGAAAAGGTGGTCAACAGCTGGTCCCAAAGTACTTACAACAGTAGTCAACGTTAGTTCTTACAACAGTGTCTCTGAGTATCACTAACCATCTTAGATGTCATTTGAGAATTACATATGTTTGACCTAACCAATAGGGTGAACTAGGCTCAAGACAAGTCAACGCAATGGACAACCAAGCCCCACTCTAGCTATTGGATCAATAGTTTTTTTTTTTTTTTCATTTATTTTAAAGTTATAGCCTTTCCTGGCCGTAAAAATATTTTTTAGTTATTTTAGATTGCAAATTTTAAGATCTGAATGAAAATATACATTTATGAAAAATATGACTCGCTTAAAAATATTAAGCACCCGTTCTGCTTAAGAGGGCATCATAATCCTCTGCATATACATTTGGATTGCAAAGTGATTCGTATCCACGTCGATGATTTTACCAAATCAAGGCTGCAATTAGATCGATGCTTGTCAAATTGAATGTAGCAGGATGTGACATGGACCCAACAAGGAAGTCATTTTTTTTTATATAATTTAATGGCTTTAATTTGGGTTGTAGAATCAGTCCTCACGTACAATTTTATGAAGAAATTTGTACAATATTTATATTTTTTATTTGTAAATATGGTTGTGATTATAAATTTTAAGGAATCCAAATATAAGGGTTAGATTACTACAAAATATGTCAATATTTGGATTACAATAAGTATTATGATCCACGTTTGTATCCCTACTAACATGCACCAAACTCTAAAATAGTTGCTTCTGTTGTTGCTTTAAATTAAAACAATGTTTCTTAATTATTTTAAATTCATCAATAAAATGTAATATATAATCAGTATCATTTTTTTCTAATTAATTTTGTTTTTCAAAAAATAGTCACTTTACATTTCTCCTTTGTACTAAACCTTTGTTTAATTTAATAATTTATTTCTTTCCAAGCATGTTGACATGTTTCATAAGCTCCAAGAATATTCAACAAAATAGACACTAAGTTAAATAGTAAATCAATTTAGTTGAAAATTGTAGCATTATAAATAGTATTATTATATTGAACTAAATTAGACAGCCACATAACCTTTCTTAAGTTTAGGCTAAGCCCAGTCATCCAACCTAAAGCAACCAACTAAATCCAACCCAAGTTGGGCCAGTATAAGCCCAACCCAAGTTGTATGCTCATTTGTAGCGATGGCAGTGGGTATGATGTCTACTTTTTTTGCCCTATCCATATCTGATTATTTACCTTGACTTTTGTTCAAAATCTTTATGTAAACAAAACTCTAATAAAATTTTAACTATTTATTAACTACCAAACTCTATAAATAATTGACTAGTGTAATTAATACTATTAAATTATATATTATATACTCAGTTACACATAAAAATAAAAAATTAGAATAAAAAGTTAGTCTATTAGACTATTAGTGAGGTAATGGGTTATTAGGTGGTGAGTTAGTAGGTATTAGAGTATAAGTGTCTAGTATTTTAAATTATACATGTAAATTATTATATAAAAATTACTCTAACTCTATATGAATCCGGCTCGGATAGTATATTAGTAATACCTATATCCAAACTAAATCAAATAACCTACCGACCTTGGGCACTGTTTAAGAATGGGCGTATTTTCTTGGCACTGACCGAGCCGAGAAATCTTAGGTAGGGTCAAGTATATCTTTTCAATATAGTACATGCACTAATCTTAAGATAAATTTCATAGAAATTGACTAGATTTCATAGAGATTAACCGGATTTCATACAAATTTGATTGGATTTTCATAGAAATTGATCGGATTTCAATTTCTACACTATCCGGTCAATTTCTACAAGATCTAGACAATTTTCACGAAATATAATTAAATTTCTATAAAATCTAATTAAATTTCTACGAAACTCAATCAATTTATATGAAATCTAATTAAATTTGTACCAAAATTTACTTTAAGATTAATGCATCTATACTACATTGAAAAAGAAATACTTCACCCTTCCTAAGATTTCTCGGCAAGGTCAGTGCCGAGAAAATGCGCCCGTTTAAAACCAACCAACCAATCTGCCAGAAGGCAAAATTTTGTTTGGCAAAAGAATTCTTGGAGATGAAAAATTGGAGGCCGCCCCCAAAAGAACAACAAATATATCCATTGCAAAAGAGATTCAATAGATGAAGCAATTATCTGCAGAAGAAAATTATCAAAAGACAAACACAAGAAATGGATAATCAGCTTCAAGCTCCAATTTAATTAGCTCCGGATCATCTTCTTCCATCGCCCGTTCCTCTGATCTGCTCAATTCTGCTCACCACATCGCTCATCGCCGGCCGCCGCCCTGGCTCGAGCTCTGTGCAGTGGAGAGCAATCTCGGTCAGCTTCAGCATCTCCTCGTGGCTCTCCTTCTCACCCACTATCTCCAAGTCCAGCACATCGGTCGACCAATCGTTGTTGACGACAAGCTTCACCCATCCTGGCAAATCCTCTTCCCTGTCGCTTACCAGTTGCCCTGTGATGACCTCAAGCGCAACCAAGCCGAAGCAGTAGACGTCGGCCTTGTGTGTAAGCTTCGTCCCCTGCGAGAACTCCGGAACCTTTCCAATGGCCAGCCGGTGGCCTTGGCTTGAAGGCAAGATGGACAGGAAGCCGCCGTCTGTGAGCTTGGGGTGGTAGTTGGCGTGGTGGTGATGTCCATGATCGATGAGAACATTGGAGGACTTCAAGTTGGCATGAGGAGCTTTGTGACAAGGCATGGAGTGGTGGAGATAAGCTAGGCCTCTCGCAATTCCCTTCACGATGTTTAGGCGCGCCGCCCATTTCAGAGGCACCCTCCCTTCTCCGCCTCTGTTATCTGCCACCGCAAGAACAGCACAGCAGATTTGAAATCCACACTTTTTGTAGTTTTGTAAGAGAAGGTTACAAATTTTTATAGCAATTTGGACAAATTACCATGTAGAAGCTGGAACAAGCTTCCACCGGAGACATATTCATAGACGACAAGCTTCTCCTCCTTGGAGTAATGGAAGGAAATGATCTCGACGAGGTTGTCATGCCTGAGCCTTCCGAGAAACTGCATCTGCTGCATAAACTCCTTCTTGCTCATTCCATGCGTGGCCTTGAGCCTCTTCACGATCACCACTTGGCCAGATTCTAAAGTTGCTTTGAAGGTGTTGCCTACTTTCCCTTTCCCTATCATCTCTGCAGAAGATCTCAGCATGTCGTCCAGGTCGAACGTCGCCTTGTCTTTGTCCAAGAACACCAAATCCACGATCTTCTTAGTTCCTTGAGCTGTGCTGCTACCTGCGCTTCTTACAGCCGTTTCTGAGGAGGTGGCGAAAGATCCTGCGATGGAACTTTGACTAATTAATTTAAATTTTTGGAAGAAGGATAATTCAATCAGAACATGCAAAAAACAAATACCTGAATTTGGTGCCTTCTGTTTGGCCTTCTTGGTGCACCTATTGAAGCTGTACAAGAGGCAAAGCAAAGCCATGGAAGCAATCCCGATGATGCCAATTGCAGCTAGAACAAGAACCCAAGGCCTCGACGTCTCGATCCCCGATGGAGTAGTACCAGAAGGCGGAGGTCCAGCGCCGGCGCGCCAGGCGGGACGAGCTTTCGATGGAGGAGGAGGAGGAGGAAGAGGAGCAGCAGCCACGTAGCATACCTGGCTCAGAGGCTTTCCACACAAACCGGAATTGTGATCAAACGAGGAGGCGGGGAAACCCTGCAGCACCGAGTTGCTTGGAATGCTGCCCTCGAGGAAGTTGTAAGACACATTGAACACCTTGAGCGTCCTCTGCTTGAATAGCGGAAGCGTTCCGTTGAGGACATTGTCTTGGAGCTCAAGCCGAGACAAGCTGGGCAAGGCTACAAACTCCGCCGGGATTGGCCCCGAGAAGCGATTTCCGGCGAAGGACACGGCTCGGAGATGAACCAGACCATGGAGGCTAGGAAGAGCGCCATGGAGCGCGTTGCCGCTGAGATTGAGCATCACCAAACGTGAGACGTTCTGCAGAGCAGTGTAGGGAAGCGAGCCGGTGAGCTGAATCCCCGGAAGAGCAATGGCGATCACGCTGGAGTTGGAGCAGGTGATGCCGAACCACCGGCTGCGGTTGACGTGGCATGACGGGCCGGTCCAGTTGGAGTGGAGGTTGATCGAGGAGCTCAGCGAGTCGCGGAGCAGGATCAGATCGTTGCGCTCGTCGTGCTGGAGCTCTGCACCGGCTGATCCGAGCAGTGTGGAGATCAGGAGCAAAGCTGCGACGATGGCGAAAACTGTGGAATTCGTCATGCCTACTTCTCCAAAGAATGTGCAAGGCGATCACATTGGATCAGGGATGAGCTTTGATTCATCTTTTGTTTATTTTATTGAGTTCTTTCCGAGATGTGCAAGGCAAGACAGGGTGAAAGGATGATGCGAGAGGTGGGACTCGGCACTTATGCAAGCGGAGGAATCAAGCAAAAGCAAGCCTAAATTAAACTCGATTGGGGGAGAAAAAGAGAAGAGCGAGATGTCTGATTTCTGTGTTTGGTCAATGGTTGAGTTGGTGAGTTAAATGAGACAAGCTTTCATGGGGTTGGCGGGAACGGTTGCACCAACTGAAACGGCCCAAGACATGGCTCCGATGTTGGCAGGAACTGAAGAGGCTCTCCTCTCTTTACTTCTCCAGTAGCCTTTGACCTTGTGGACCTTTTGGTTCAATAGGAAGAGATTGTTTTGGATCAGGGGAAGGACGTTAAAAATTTCTATTGTGAGTTCATCTGATGGCAGAATATAGGTCTGAGCAGCTGAGAATGAACATCATTCAAGTACCCAACATATTATTATTGAAGTTAATGTCGAAATCCAAATCTAATTCTAGAGTTTTTTTTTTCCTTGCAAGTAGTAGTGAAGAGCCCAGCTAAGACTGAATACTTGTGTGCTTGGGTTGGCACTCTTTTTTCTCTGCCTTGAACTTTAAGGAACGCCGTGGACAGCTAAGACTGTCAATGCTCAATAATTTACTTGTATTTTGTATGCCAATGATCATTTTATACATGTACTGCAGACATTGGAATGATGATTTCTTCCTCTGATGTTGCATTTGATTAGTGTAGGTAGCTGGAGTTGTAATAACAAAAAACCACCAGATTTTTACGTGTTAAAAGCTTTCCTTGATGCAGTTTATTGGGGCGATAAAGGGACTGATCCCGGAAAAATCAATCAAATGCATTCAACAGTCATAAAAAAAATATATGAGAATTATATTTATATTATGTGGAACACTTGATGCGTATAGAAAATTGATAATTTTAGTATATGACAAAAGATTTGTAGTATACTACAAGCATATCAAATAAATGGATTTCATTAATGAAATATTTTAGGGAGAGGAGATATTATTCTCTAAGCATAGGATTGTGTATTGATTTGATGTCTAATAGATGTCGAAAGTTTCAATATTTATGTTGCTAAAAATTCGGACTCGAAGGAATTGGATGCTTAACGATAGAAATATTTTTTTGTTTTTTTAGTATATTTTCTTTTTATCTATTCACTAAATAAAGTTTGTGCAATTTAAAGTCCATCTAATTGGTCAAAAGTATATAAATAGACATTTTTTTCTTATACATAATATGCTTTCTAACTTGGGATTTCTTTTTAATAGTTATTTTTTTTCTCCAATACCAAGATGATATATTTCAGCTTAAAGAAGAAAGGTATCTAAGAAAACATGCATCTACGACAAGATAAAAACACAATATAAAAACATGCATCTATGGCAAGATAACAAACTGAAACTTGTACACTACGCAGTAAGAGCAACTTCATCAAGGCATTTAAAAGGGTTGGATGGACATGGTCAAGATTATAAACTGAAAAATCTTTACTTCTTGGAAAAATTCTTTATTGAACAGTTCGGTACAAGGAAAGCATAACCTGAGAAAATTACAATACCCCGGAAATTGGGCATCATCGATCCCCCGATATCGTCAATTTGGCATGACCTCAGACTTAGGAACATATGATCTATGCGCTGATCAGACACTGCCGTAGACATGGAAAAAAAAAACTAATATATACATATGAGGACAAGTTCTACTAAGAACAATATTTGGCCGTACGAAAAACTGGGATGGTAGTTAAGCTGAGGTATACATAACACTAATGAGAAAAGTTGATCTGTCGAGAAACTATAATTTGAATACACAGACGAACGGGCTAAGATAACTGCGAAATCTACCAGCACAGCACGCTGAAGTACGGATACCGATATCAGTTACAGCTTAGGTCCAGTTTGGCACGATGGCGCTTCCAGGCGAGGCGACGGGCCACTACTTTGATCCATTTTTTTATGTTTGGATGACGTGATTTGTGGTATAACAGTAGACATTTTATCATCACTTTTACAATTGTGCTACAGTAGCAAATGTTGCCACTCTTCTCACCTCGACGCGCGTGCAAATTTGTGTGAGGGGAAGGGTTCGAATCCACCTCACATGTAAATTTGTCTTCTCCTCACACAAATTTGGCAAATTTATTTAATATAATACTTATATATATTATATTTTTAAATATGTATATTAAATTTATATAATAATTTATTCATTTATTATTTAATTACTATTTATTCATTTATTATTTAATTAATTATTTTATTACAAAAATATATAATTTTAATTTTACTTTATTTTATTAAATTACTATTTAATTAATTATTTTATTTTATTATAAAAATATATAATTTTAACTTTAATATATTGTATTAAATTACTATTTAATTAATTATTTTATTATAAAAATATATAATTTTAACTTTAATATATTTTATTAAATTAATATTTATTTATTTATTTATAACATCAACAATATAATAAATTTATAAAATAATTTTAATAATAGTTGCTACAGTGGCAGCGCAGCTAGATTCATCAAACACCCTTAACATTAGGTGCTACAGTGACAGCACAGCTATCATAACAGAACCAAACTAACCCTTAGAGTGATACGAATTGCTAGGAACCAATTTTTTTAAACTATGGTCAGAAGTTTTGCATTATGATGGGCGGTTGCCAAGCTCACATGCTGATCGCATGGGAAAATATGGCACCAAGATTCCTAATGATCAAGTCACGACAAATCAGAAGGTTTTGAGATAATAGCTTACAATCTCATCTTAACGGTTCCCCGAGCAAAATATTCTGTTTTGATCCCCATCAAAACAACATTGTCAATAATACAATCGAAAAAGAAAACTAGAGAAAACTAATCACCAGTTAGTGCACGGGGCTTGTGTTCAACAGTCAACAAGGACATGGAAGTTTGTGAAACAGCCCGAACAAAGCCCATATTTGCTGTCAAAGTTGGTGCGTGCCAACGATCGCCAGTTCCGAACACAATCTTGTTCTTCAATGCCATCTTCCTTGTGGTTGGAAGATTCATCACCCGCTCTGAAGGAGAGTCTGGAACAATCCTACAAATAGTACCCAGTTTAATAAAGTAATATCTCATGGACAACAGCTTCATAATAAAAAAGATCTAAAAGCTCCAACTTAGGCACTTCAATCAACTCAAATTAAACAGACCGGTTACTAGATTTACAGTGATCACGTTGAGGAATAACCAAACCGACAATGTCATGCATAAAAGATATACGGCGTACAGAACAGAGATCATAGTTATCCAAGAGAAAGATGCTTTGTTTACATGAAGAAAACATTCAACAATTGGCCAACTTTCTGCACTAATGAAGCTGCTGTATAACGTCGAATGAGTAGATAGCCTGTAAATCCATCAAACCAGAACGATAAGTAAATTTTGTACATTTAAGGTTAGTCATCAACCTCCAAAGGTGGTTGTGAACATGAAGCACAGTGAGGTCGATGCAATAATTCAGTAGAAAGATGACAGTTGCTGGATAATGGAGGAAGAGTGACTCTCAGCGCAATGTTAGCAATCTTAGAACAATGGAGATGACATTGGAGTGACTCTGATGTGAACTGTGGGTTTGTGAACCTCATTCCTGACTTGCTAGGAATGGAGTTGTACGGTACTTCAGCTCTAATACCAAATTGACAAGGATAGAGTTTAGAAAGCAAATAGAGGAAGGAGAAAATTAGAGAAGATAGGAAGGCCGTATACATAGGCTTTTAGACATAACCCTATTGAAAGCTCAGCAAAATAAAATATACCTTAACCTACGATCTAACACCCACTAACACAAGACTTAGTAAACAACCATACATATCTACTAATTACTACTACAAGCTTAATAATCAATACCACATCACTGCTACTACACTTTCAGCTAAACCAATTCCAAAAATCTTTAAGCATAGTAATTCTAAAGGTGTGTGTCCTGGGAGAGCAAATTGAGAGATTGGAAGGAAGACTAAAAGAAAAGAAAAAAAAAGGTCCATAGTTAAAATTTAATTCATTTCAAAACTAGAATTTAAAATTATGAAAAAGTAAGATGAATATTCAGCTATTCATTTTTTTTCTTAATTTTAATAATACTTTTAAAAAGATGTAAGATATGGTGTAAATCCATTTGAATCTTGAGTATGGATTTGAATGCTGAAGCGCGATTCAAGTTGATATGATATGGTAACTGAATTGAGTATTTAACGAATCTTGAGTATTGAGTCAAGTTCCAATTACATAATATGGTACTAAATTGGTATTTGACAAATATCAAGAATCAGATATTAGGTCAAGTTTGAGTTTAGGTTTACACTAAAAAATTAGGTACGTAAATTGTCAATGAAATACACATCATATAACATTCATATACACATGTACACTAAAAACATAATTAATATGCATAAACAAGATGAACATGCAGGTGCTTAAACCTGTAGCATGTCACATACATTAAAGACAATGCAACAGGACATCATACAATTTAATGCAGAAATGTTTTCGTGATGAAAACAACATGTAAGTAGTAAGATATCTTACTGGAGATGCTTAATAAGTTGACCAGCTCGTAGCTTCTCTTTGTGTCCTCCACACATTGAAACTAATTCCTTGAATTCAGCATGAACACTTTCACATATTATACCTTTCTTTCCACATATTGCAACATCAAGTTCTTCTAGAATTGGACGCTGAAGTTCAGATGTTACCTGCCAATTGGCGTGCAAGAAAATCAATGTTCTAAAGAGTGGAAGTAAAATACCAAAAGGACATCCTTGGTGAAGGTTTTGCCTTTAGTCAGAAACATGGCTAACATGACACCTTTATAAACCAAAACTATGTCAATACATTAGAAATATTATGAAACTTTCCCCTATAAGAAATTTATATCATTCTAAAACCCATAATTCATACCACATAAAGATATTGCATCAAAACAAACTATCTAATTAGAATGGTCCGCCCTTGGAAAAGGAATAAAGAATTGAAACAACATTGCAAAATGAGAATTAGAATAAGTTGGGAACAGTATATTAAATAAAAGACTTCAGTTGCAAAACCTAGCCATCAGAATGAGTGAACCAGTTTAAGGCAAATTCTATTCCTTCTTCATCTGCATCTTTAACCGAAGCAATGATTTTCAAATGCCAAATTATATCACAAAGAAGACTATTTTGACAAATTTCTTTTTATGACTTTTATTTTAGATGTCACACTTTGTAAAAAATAAAAAGAGCCTATTGTCAAAAGAATAACGCTATAGAAAAGTAGAAAACAAATTGGGAGCTTTTCAAATGACTGGCATACAGTTTTCTTTTTATCGTTGGTAAATAGATATTGTAGAGGCAAGCAACTAGTAATAAACCAGAGGTTCCAAATAAAACTTGGACAACTAAGTAAAAGATATCTTGAATCAAAGAGGGTTTAGATTCACACATTAAAAGATCAGGATGTTATCCACAAGAAAGACAAATTTATAGGCCCACAACCATAAGAACAAACATATTATGACCAAATTGACTGTAAATCTTCACTTTAGGAATTCAAACTTTCAAAATATATTTTAAGCCACGTGGTCATAACATGATTTTCATTGATATTTTCTAATTCTAGCCATAATTCTTTACTCAATTAACATGGCGAGAGATGAAACCATGTACCTGAATATTGAACGGTTGCAACTTTCAAGCAATTGTAACTTACCTTAGCTATCCATCAAGAAGTAGACTGTACTGTTAATTAGTGTATTTACTCCTATTGTATATGTCTTCAACCAAGCAATCTTTTTTTTAAAAAAAAAAATTAGTTACTGAACAAGTATACAAACAACAAAAGAAAGAACTCACTCGTTTGTTCAGTATACAAATTGAAGGTAGATATACACAAGGTGACTTGATTAAAAAGTTTAAACACCACAACATCCCCCATAATCATCTCAACCAGTAATTATACTTACCACTAAAAAATTTGAAATTGAGAAATGAATCAAAATTCTAAGTTGCTCTTTCTAAGACACAAAAAAAGGAAAATACTAAGGGAAACCCCCCCCCCCCCCCCCCCCCCCACCCCCCCAGAAAAAAAAAAAAAAGGGTAAAATTAATCAATTCTACTAAAAAACGAAGTTGAAGCTACATATCATCATACCTTGCAGGTATAGCATGTTTTGAGATGGGATTTCTATGATTTTAATATATATCAATCTCCTACTATTTTGGCTGTTGGGGACTCACAGGAAATGAAAACCTACTCGAATTGGTTGCATTTAAAGAGTTAGAAAATTAAAATTTTATGTGCTATCTTGAGGTATGCCTTAATAGGCATACTATTTCTTGCAAAATATCAATAATCAGAAGCAATGTTACCAGTCGTATAGACACTAAAATATACCAATACTGATTATATCAAGACATGGTATACCGATATCAGTTACATCTTAGACTGGTACGTATTGCTGGGAACCAATTTTTTTAAACTATGGTCAGAAGTTCCTGCTATGCAAAGTAAAGTTCTATTATGCAACAATAATGATCCATATAGATGTTTTACAATGTCATCCAACTATAACAAATCCTAACAATGATACTCTAGAAATTAAAGGCATAGTTTTATTGAAAATTTGCTATTACCATGATTTTAATCTATTTATAATGCCTCGTCTAGAAATTAAAAATATGTTATTTTGTTACTCATATGAAGTTTAATTCCACCACGAGTTATGCTATTTATTGAATGAAATGAATCAAATAACTTCAGTACAAGCATACCCAAGGCATGTAAAAAACATTTACACACCTGAGCCATAACAAACTCATAATTGCCCTTGAATCTTGCTCTCAGATCTACCTCCGGAGCCTTCATCAACCGCTCGCATCCTCCATTGCTAATTCCCGATACCATGGCAACCAACGCTGTCGTGTCAAAATTCATTACATCCGCTGAATCCAAGCTCATCTTCGAGATGAGTGACTCAAACCTATCATCTGATTCACCCAAATCCTCTCTCACATCCTGTGCCTCGGTGCAGTAAATTGCAGCTATCTCATCGTCATTACTAATCTTTATCTCGAACACCCTGGAACCAACGGTGCCTGACCATCGGACACCAACCCAACCGTCTTCTAATTCCTCGAACGCATCCTCGTCTTCATTCTTGAAGAAATTAACTTCGAAAGCTCCGAACTCGTCCACCAGATTGTTGGCCACATGATCAAGGACACCGCGGGAGAAAACAAAGAGGACGGATGCAGGTTTGAGCACGCCAGCGGCGCGAGCGGTGGCAACAACGCGCTCGACGCGGGTGCGGAGACCCTTGAGACCGAGCCACAGAAGGAAGGAAGGGTTTCGGTCTGAGACGACGAACCAGGCGGGGCGGCGGTGGAAAGTGCAGATGAGGTCGACGTGGACGGGGCGGTCGGAGGCAACGGCGGGGACCGGCCTGGAAACGCGGGAGACGCAGTGTATGGAGGGGTGTAGGAGGATTCGGGCGATGGATTCGAGGTACCCGACGTTGGAGCTGAGGGGAATGGAGGGATCGGAGCAGACGAGGCGGGAAAGGGATCGGAGCTCGGCGTCGAGGAGACGGAGAAGGGAGTGGTAGGTGGAGGGGGGAAGGTGGGAATGGAGAAGGCGGTGGCGAAGAGCGAGGCAGCGAGATTCCGCTTCGCAGATTTGACGGAAGCCGGCGGCGAGACGGTCGGGTTCGGCCTCCGGAGGCATCGCGGAAAAGGCGGCCTTTTCTGAACTGGTTTTGCCCGAGTCACAAGTGTTAGAGCGTGCTCGTCTATTTCTACCAATTTGAACCCAGCCCAAGATGTAAACTTGGATCCAACCCAAAGGAGCGCACATCCTTAACAGCCAGGCAGCCTGGCTTAAATTTAATATTAAAAATAATTTTTTTAATTTTTTTTTAAAATAATCTACATGTTATAATCTATCCAATAGTACCAATATTGGGTAGTTTAGATTGTATACAATAAGAAATTGCCCTAAACATTATTATATAAAAGATAATAAAGAATTTTCTATACAATAATGTTTAGGGTAATTTCTTATTATATACAATCTAAACTACCTCAATATTGATATCATTGGATAGATTATAACAAGTAGATCATTTCTAAAAAAAAAATATTTTCTTACATAAAAATTAAAGAGGCAGCTTTGAAATTCTGCAGCTGAGGATTTCTGTCCAACCCAAAGCCACTTTTAAGCCCAATAATTCAACTGGTGATGCATGTTATATTAGTTTTCTAAACCAAAAAAAATTATGACTATGTGAAGGAAACACATGTCAGACCCGCTATTCCCTTAATCCCATATAAGCAGTCCACGTCTGCTAAATCCCATCTGATTTCGAAATCTCGCATCGAGTCAACGCCACGTGCTTCATCCCTCTGCCCCTCACCCTCAGCCTCATCGGTGCCTCTTAGGGTGTCGGAAAACATCACCGGAGATGGGAAAATCGGCGCTCCTGGGTTCGGACCGGAACTCGCACCTACATCCGAGCGGAAGTTGCGCTTGTCTCGACGACGAGGCGCTTCATCCTACTCCGATGAACACGCATCTGTCGCATCCTCCAATGAGCGTCGTCCATCCGAGGCCACTGCCTCCATCTCATCGAGGCCGCACGTAGGGGAGGCGAGAAAGGGAGAGGAGGAGGACTGGACGTCGACGTTGCTCCTTTCCACCCATCCACACCACCGGAGCACGCCGGAGAGGTAACCCACTTGTCCCGCCGGACTGTTCAACGTCAGAAATCCGCAGGCGGAGAAGAAATAGGGAGAGGGAGAAGAGGAGGCCGGGCATGGTTCGTTCTCAGCCATGCCCGCCGCCGAGTTTTCTTCCAGCGGGATTGATCCTCCTCTCACGACCATCTCCTCCAGCCGACCCTTCTCCTCCCAGTTCAGTCCCTCCTCGACTGTCGTCAAGCCTCTTGGCCCCTGCTCTTTTTAGCTTGCCGGGCTGCCTCTGCCTATTCGGCCCTCGGATGCTCGTTGCTTCACACAGACGCGGATGCTAGTTCCAGGCATCATCGACGCGCCGCCCATGCTATGCTACACCGTCTGTCCTCGCAGCCAGTCGGCTGCCCTACTTGACCCGCCGGACCAAGCGTCGCTGCCTCGCCTTGGTCCGCTGGTTCAAAGACTGCCACGTCGTCTTCCTTTGACTTCGCGTGTGGGGCTTCGCGTTTGTCTCACGCGATGGTGAAGAAATGGCCTACCCAGCTTAGGCGAGTTAATCTGGGTCGTTAATTTCGACCCTAAAAATATTTTTTTTAATTTTTTTTTTGAAATGTTGTATGTCTTGTAAGCTTTCCAATGGTACCAATATTGGGATATTTTAGATCCCCTATACGTATAAAATACCCTATACAAAAATCAATTTTTTTATATTATAAAATAGTTTTGTCTTATATATATTTTTGTATAGGATATTTTATACGTATAGAGAATCTAAAATACCCCTGGAAAGTTTACATGACATACAACATTTTTAAAAGAAAATTAAAAAAAATATATTTTTAGAATCGAAATTAACGACCCAGATTAACTCGCCTAAGCTGGGTATTTCTTCCGCGAGTGGTCCGCCAGGCTGGCGGTGAGGCTGCTGGTGATGGGACCAGACGCCGGACTCGTCGTTGCTGTTTGACGCCGGACGAGACAACTCTTTCCGCGTCGTCCTTTCATCAGTCGCGTCCGTTCACTGCGTTTCGTCGCCCTTGTTGGCGATGCCTCCATCGCCGACCTCCTTGCCGGACGTTGCCGGCCGGACCATCATTCCCGGCGACAAGATCTATGCCGACGTCCCCATGGTTTTCGGCCGCCGACAGGCACAGCCGGCGTCGCCAGCAATCAACGCGCGAGGCGTTGATTTCGGCCGCACGGTTTTTCCCCAAATCGATTTTGATTTGGTTGGCGGTGGGCTGATTTTGACCTCCGGTCAACGGTCAAGTTGACCGGGCCAAATTGATTGGGCCCTAATTTAGGGTTGGCCTAACAACACACTATAAAGGTGATTTGTGAAGACAACATTTAATTACATAAATAACTTCTAAAACATGATGTATTCGCATAGTTACCGATCACATTTTGTAGATATTATAATGCAAGTGTATAGGCAACAAATAATATAAAGTAACTTAAAATTGCTTTTGAAACAAACCGATTGAAAATTATTTGAGAATCAAAATCAGAAACAGAAAAAATAATTTGAAAAGTAAAAGTTTTTGAAGCTAAAAAATAATGATTTTTTATTTTTTGCCAACTTCTGCTTTTTAGAAAAGTTTATATAGTAAATTATTTGAGAATCAAAATCAGAAACAGAAAAAATAATTTGAAAAGTAAAAGTTTTTGAAGCTAGAAAATAATAATTTTTTATTTTTGGCCAACTTCTGCTTTTGTAGAAAAGTTTATACAAATCAAACCGCCCTTAGTTTATTAAAAATAACTAATCACTTCAATAGTTACGATAAAGATGTATTTTGTAGGGCTTTAGGGTCGCTTATATATAAGTGAACAACAACTAATCAAAATAAATAGCCTGAACTCAATCTATCTTATTTTCTTTCCCTTTAAGTAAACACACAAAAAAAATATCTTCCAACATTGTGTTTAGTAGGGTGGACAGAAAGTGAAAAGGATGAAAAGTGGATAAACTTTGTGTTTAATTAGACGGATGGAAAATGAGAGATGAAAACTAGAAGAAAAACTGTCCCACTTTTCTTCGAAAATTGATCCGCCCGATTTGGGCAGAAATAGCATTGTTACATTGCTTGCATATTCTCATGCTCACGAATATCTTATATAGGTTCTCGCAATTAATTAATATAACTAAGATTATAGTATTTAATATTATTTAATATTTTAAATTATTTAATATAATTTTATATTTTAAATTATTTTAAAATATTTAATATTATTTAATATTTTTAGTAATTTTATAATATTTAGTGGTATTTAATAATTTTTAATTAATTTCTAAAATATTTAATAGTTTTTAATATTTTTAAATAATTTTATAATATTAAATAATTATTTTCTATATTATATTTATATAATATGAGTATAAAAAAAAAATAAATAGTGTTTATATTAATTCTTCAAATTTTTCTTCTCTGTAAACACAAATATAAAAAAAATTCTTATTTTTCTCTTTCCATCCACCCAACTAAACACAGTGTGAGTTTTCTTTTCTTCTAGTTTCCTTTTCCCTTTAGTTTTCTATCCTTTCTAGTAAACAAAGCCTATATCACATTATCAAAGATGGTCGCCAACTCGCCATGTCAAAGGCAGATTACTTTCTGAGTACACAAGAACAAAATATTCAGTTTCCATATTCGCAAGGAAATGACTCTGAAACCCTTTGGATTTAATCACACAAGATAAACTTTTGGATTTGCACAATCATATACATTGCACACAAGCAAGCCTGAAGCCTCTCCTATCCAAGATTACACTGCTTGATGGTTTCTGAACACTGAGTTTCGCTGGCAGAAATCTTCCCAGATGTTGTTGGCCGAACAATATCCAGCCTTCTCTTTGCATTGTTCTACTCATTGTGATCCTCCTTGTTCCAAAGGGGATCCAATGGAGGGAGTTGGTAGTCATCCGGCTTTAGTGCTAAATCAAATTCTGGCAAACTTGGTGCTGTCCTCAGAACCCTGCACATTCAACAGTAGCTTTATTCAAGCATATTTTTCACCACAGACAAGAACTATGTCAAATAAACATTTTAAGCATCACCAAAAATCCTGTGTTTAATCAGTAGCAGTTCCTAAATGCCTTACTAACATCTAAAACAGCTCCATTTCATGGATATGATTAAGCAAGTCAGAAGGTAAATTAACTGTCAAGTTTCAAGGTTTAAGAATGCAGAGTTGTTGCTCAGATAAGAACACAAAGAGAGGAGAAGAAGAAGAATGTATAGTCTTCTTTCAGCAACGGATAAGAATCCATATTTGAAAACAAATCTGAAAATTAACTAGTTCGACGAGACAATTTATTGGTGGAGGAGGAATCTTGCGCCAGTTTAATCAGATTGATGCATTTGTTATTACCTTCCTTCGCTGTAAAGATCGCGATTTATCCGTATCTTACTTGATGCATCTTTGGGAATCTTCTCTGATAGATACTTCATAGATCCCCAAAGAGGTGGACTCCTGTGTAAATAAACTTAATTTAGAATAAGCATATCAGAAGTGAAAGAACTTCAAAGCCAAAGATACTCAAGATCATTGAAACAATTTAAAGCCACTTTGATTAGAGTGGTGAAGTTATCTCAAAAGCATCTGTATGAGAAAGGGCATTTGTCAGTCAACCTTGATGTAGGAGGCATCGCATGGAAATCTTCACAAGCCTTCTTGCTTTCCTTGAGAAAATCTTCTGCTGCTTGTAAAGCAGCTATAGCCATTCCATGTGATTTTTCTGTGTTGCCTTCATCAAGTATCAGTCCATGGTAGTAGTACGCAGCAGCCTGTAAGAAACCAGAAGCTCCAACGTAATGCTTTACAAATCTCTAATGCAAGTGTTCGATGAAAATATCATTATAGTTCTTGATGCAATCACATGGTTGGATGTCTGAAGTGATTCAGCATTAGGCTAATCAAATGTCAAAAAGTACATTGTCAAATGTCAGTTCATGGATCGATCTAACGATAATCACTTAAACAATCCATTTCTGACAAACCTTTGCTTCAGCATACTTCCACTTAACAAAGAGTTGATGCTTTTTACCCCAGCCATCAGTAAAATGAAGCTTCTCAATGTTGTCCAGAGCCTGTGAGATCAAAATTCAGTTCAAATTAGCACATTTAAATTTCAGACACTTGCGCAGAAATGGATTGGTCTTCAGTTTCTTTTTTGGGGAAAAAATATGTCAGTTTGATATTATCAATCTCACGTAATTAAAGAAGAGAGTACATAGATACCTGATGCCAATAATTGACCATTTCACATGCTAGCCGCCGTTTCACAGCAAGTGTGGCCTTAGAACTATCTATTGCCATTCCAAGTTGAATGTCAACACACTGCCAGCCATTTAAAATGACAAGAATGAATTATTCCAAGTTGTAAATCCACAATGGTTTGAGTTGGACAAAGCAAAACAGTGAACAAATCAGTACCAGACCCAGAGACTGTAAACATAGAGCTCGAAGAACTCTTTCTTCTAGGTCCAATGGAAGTTCTTTCCTTCACAATATTGAAAAGAACAGAAATTATTAGATCACTCACAAATCAATAAAAATAATAGATATGTTATGACAATGTCTTATAATAGGTGAAATCAGAATCCTGAGTTATTAATAAAATTGGTGATGAGAAGAACCTCAACATAAATAAACCTGAGTTCTGGTGCTATTTGTGGAAGAACATGTTGAATGGCACAATCCAAATATCCTGATGCTTTCAACAAAATATCAATCGAGGTCCTTCTTCTCTCTGTAGTCAATGCCAGTATGAAAAGGAGTTTGCATTTCCGTACATGACATCTCAAACAATTAATACCAACAAATACCAAAATGCTATTGCCTAGTTTGCAATGACAATGACAAGAACTGTTATACTTGGACAAAATTAATATACTAAATAAATTGGAAAAAAGAGACAACTGCAAAGTCAAACTGAGAAAAATTCAATTGACCAAGACGCGCGTTTTTGTTCTAACTTGGTTGGCAAATGTTGACTATAAACTGCAAAGTAAATGATGTTGGACTTCAACACCATGATGTGGCTTATGACCTACCTTCAGATATTTTGAGTTGATAACCCTCCTTTGACATCTTAGGAAGAAGCAACAGATTAGCTTGCAACAAGGACATAATGGCCATCATGTGCAGCACAGACAACACTTCATACCAAGCATTTGCAGTGGCAGTTTCCTTCATTGCAGAATAAGAGATTCAATCAGCCTATGTTAAACAACTTGCAAATTTCAAGACCATTAGCAAGTGAACAAATGGCGAGACTAACCTCTGCATCATCTAGCTGGTTAATCCAGATAAACTGTACCTTGTCTATCAAATGACAACCTATGCCACAGAGATCAAGAAATTATGATCATAAGAGAAAACAAATTGTCGCAACTTTATGAAGTGATTTTAGATTTACCATCTTTCACCAGTCCTAGAAGAACAGGCAAGTATTCCTCCAGAGCAAGCAAAAGTTCAGCCAACATAGGACCTATCACACAGATCAAATTCATGGTTTCTGTGGATTACAAAGTGTCGCTCTGTAAATCTTCCTAACCAAAACAAAGTCAAAAGTACTGTGGAGTCTAACCATGTCTAGTGGTTGTTCTCTGCCATGCCTTCCTTGATTGTCGCGCAACATCAGCAGCCAAGGCAACAATTCGCATTCTTAGGGCTGAGAGGCGATCTAAAAGATTTTCTGGCAAATAATCTCTTAGTTGATGTGTCAAATCCACACTTCTTGGGATGCGGAATCCAGGCACAAACACAGCTACCTCTCCAATACTAGCTGGCCTCAATGGATTGGTATCTCTAGGGCTTGATGGAATGCAACCCATGTCCAAGAACCTAACCCTGCAAAAGAAGAAGAGACGACAGAAAAGATAAAGGATCCTCTAATGAGCTGAAACACATTAGGCTGGAAAGAAATGGCAGACTCGAAGGATGCATTCTCCAAATCAAGAACACATACACCTGATACCAGAACGGGATGTGGCTGCATCTTGCAGAATTAACAGAAAAACATGTATGAAAATTGAAAAAGGGAATGCCAGCACTGACCAAAGCGGATGTAGGTGGTGCACCTTTGCTGATTAGCTGAAAAAAAGCTCTGCAAAATTGAATTCAACTAATAAGTAGGTGAATAGGTGAATTCATGGGGCTTGCTCACATGTACTATCCCCTTTAAGTGTTCCAAGTTCACGAGCACTCTTCTCCTTCCACCCAATTACGCAAAAAGATAAACACACTGCATAAATGCTTCCCAGGTCAGAACACAGGATTGCACAAATAAATATTTAGAAAGAAAAGGCTATCAAATACATAATTATATTCGCCAACTTGCTCCAAGGCGAAGGCAAATGATTCCACAGATAAAAAGTAGATGAAAGCAAGTTAAACCAAGAAAGAAAAAAGGCACATTCATTTGACCAAAAGTAAAACTTACATGTACAATATTATCTGGACTCAATACGGGATTTCTGCATATGAAATGAAATCAAAGGGACAGCTAAAGCTCAACCAGGCACCTAAGAATCGCCAGTACAATCTGGAATAAAGGAATGGGAGTAACCAGCTTGAACTAGAAAACCAGAAAAAGAGTACAATTTCGAGAAGAAAGCTCAGCAATTAAGAAGCAGACCCCACAGTTTCTAGATTTTTTCTATCGGCAGCTGAATGCCCATATGAACACCCAAGAACAGAAAATTCAACTGCTCAACATATCTAAAGAAGGAGAGAGTAAAACCTCGAAAGATCAAGAAAGCTGCGTCCAGAGAACACGGAACCTGAATGGTTTATGAAAAAGGTATTTTTTGTCCTTGGAGGTGTGTGGCTATTGTTTCAAAGGGAGTTGTCAACTACAGATTCATCTATGACCAAGACTTCCAGCTCAAAACATAGCTTGACATGATCATTTTTGTTTCCTCTATTGAGTTCCAAATACTATTTCCTCAAATATTATCCTTGAAATTTTGTTCTGCGGTTGTGCTGATGCCATGGTGATGAGATAGAGTAGACCACAGATGCATCTCTTTGGATTCACAAAAGTACACAGCATTACCTTTCCAGGTGTAGACAGCACAGATCATCAGATGGCCATTGTTCTATCAAAAAGAAAAAGTCGTATTGGATATCTTACTGTAGGTTGACCTTGCCTGATGCAACCAAGGAAATCAACAATAATTTGGAATTAATACGCACTATACACATATTGCTTCAGCAAGAATGGATCTAGTAGATAGCATAAAAATTGTAACTTTTAGCGCGTATCAGTAAAATGCCTGGATGGAACAGATTGATTGGCTGAACAAAAATCAGCCAGATAAATCATATAGAAATTCAGCATTTATCTAAACTACTAGCTACATGCTTCTCACGAAGGAAACTAAATAGTCAAAGAAACGAATAGGTAAGCAGAAAAAATGATTAAAAAACATAACAAACAAAATCTCAAATTGTCAAATGGAAGAAAAATCAACCCTTGCAAAGTCAATTAAATAGAATAAATTCTACAGCAAAACCTTTCCCAAGTGCTGGGCTCGCGGTTCTGCGCCTACGGCGTTCGATCGCCGGCAGATGGACGTCGCCGCTGGCGGAGCCTTGTCAGCCGCCTCGTGCTTCTCACGTGGGTCGCAGCGCGGTGGGGGGAGGAGCGCCATGGAAGGTGGGTCCAGCCTCATGAGTTATATATGGCCGACGCGTGCATCCATGCTCACGTACGTACGACGTAGGCGTGACCTAAAGATATAGAATTGGTTTGTATCAGTACCAGCGGAGAAGAAAGCTTGTCAGATTTTTTCTAAAGTCAAACCTATATAAATAAGAAAAACATTGCATTAGGTGGTAGGTCAAAACTATGATGAGAACTAAAATAATATTAGAAAAACTTCACCCAGTGAATCATGTGAGAGCCAATGACACTCTTAGTTGACTGAAAATAGTAGTCAATGAAATATTTTTTATTATCAAATAGAAAAGAAGTGGAGAGCCAATTAACCAAATGATTTGGATAATTATCCGACTTATCCCAAATAAGGACTTTTGTAGAGATTCAATGCTTTACTAAAATCCCTTTACTTCCGTGGAAGGAAAAATAGAGAAACAAAAAGAAACCAAAAAGAAAGAAAACAGGTCACGTGTTTAGTTGTGAACAGGAGATAAGAGGCGGAGGAGAGGAGTTGATGGCAGTGGCTAGGGCTGATAAAATATGATAATATCTGTGAATACAATACGATATAAGATTTTATAAATCTGGATTAGATTACCGTATTTTATATCGTAAACGTACTGATCATTAAATTTTATATTGTGTGATGTCATGTTTGACGGATTAATCTGTGTAACTCGTATAATATATATATTATATATAAAAATAATATATAATATATTTGTATCATATATTATATATTAAAATATAAAACTAATAACTAATAACTAATGATTTAATTCTTAATCTTAAATATTTAATAATATGATATATTTTTATTTTTTATTTTTTTAAAAATATGATATGTAAATGTGTAATACAATAAGTTAAATAGGTTATTCATGCCATGTTGGTCGTGTCATATCGTTCGTGTCGTGCCGTTTATGTTGTATCATGTCGTTTATAATCGTGTCATGTTGTATTATATAATATGATTTATACTATAGCATATTGTATTGTGTTGAGTCATATCATATTGTGTAACATGACCTATTTATTAATCGTGTTATTCGTGTTATGTCGTGTCACATGTGAAATAAGTGGGTCGTGTTTGTGTTTTGTATATTGACCCGTATACATAAATGAGTCGTGTTTGTGTCATATGTCAAGTATGACATGACTCGTTATGATGTTTGAAACACGAATTGACAGCCATAGCAGTGGCAAATGGCCAAGGTAGCAGTGGTGGTGATAGTGAACGAGTGAAATGATGGCAAATGGGCAAGATTAGAGCAGCGGCGAACAGACCAGATAGTAGCATGGAGGCACACGGGTGAGTTTTGTACAAAAATTCCTTTTTCGCTTGATTTTGGTGGATCCTAAAATGAAGGAAAATAACTTCAGTTTCCTTCCTTGGTTCCTTCCAATAATTTTCATTCTTCCTAGTAAATGAGAAAAAAAAAATATCACTTTTCTTCTTTCTTAGTAAATACAATTTTAGAAGTTAACCCTTCAACGAAGGAGAGTAAATCTCTTTTATAGGTCAAGCGACATATGGAAGAATGCAAAACCCTAAAATGCATAACCTAATGATAGATATATCATAGAGTCATCACATTGTTGATTTCAAGAGGTCCTACCTAACACAAAATGCCCCAACTCTTCCTCGTTTCCCTACCTCAAGAGTGTGTCATCTCCTAAAGTAAAACATAAGTAAAAAAAGGGATATTAGTGGGTCAAACTAAGCCTCTAGCATGATACTACTGCAATATATATTATAAGTAAAATTTGAATTATTGTAAGTGTGCTGATAGCATAAGTCAATCTTTCGATTACCCCTTATAGTTGTAGTTCTACACACATGAATGATATATTTTCTATGCTAAGATATGAATCTACCAATTGATGAAAAAAAAAAAAAAGTAAAAACAAACACAACTCTTCCTAGGATTGAGGTTGCTACAAGCTAAAATTATATTAAGTATACTGATTGAGTTGTATCTTATAAGCTTGTGCGCCTAATTAAGTTTTTATTAGTCTTTTAGCTAAGACTTTTTCTCATAAGCATAAGCTTAAATACATAGACCTAATTTACTCTTATATTAGAACCGAAAGAAAAGATAATATTATATATAGGATTTAGTGGGTTTACTACTAGCAACTTAGGCTTAAATATTTTAATAAATTAGATAATATTGTCATTTTGACACATCAAGTTAATGGATAGTTTATTAAAGCCAAACTTAGTCCTCAGCATCACAGATAATTTTTTTTAATTAGAAATCTTGCACTAAGACCAGCAAAACTTTTTTTAAGCCCCCAAGCACTAATCTAGAATGAAGTGTCCGGTGAGAGACACTTAAGCGAAAGCACCAGGACTCTCAATCGCCCGCATTCAGGAGGGGTTCGGTGACTCACCGCCCCTACAAATACACTTATAAAAATTACACCAACTAAATATCTCTCAACCTGCACTCCTTACTCGTCATCATACCCAAATTGGGCCCACAGATAACTATAGCAATACTATGAGCAAGAGTAAGCAAGACCGACCCTTCAAAGCCCACGATGCAGGTACAATAGTTATGTTCAAAACCTGAGGAGATTTAGATATTACCCTTGTAGTATGTCTCGCTCCTTATGTCCTAGACTGTTGAAGAAATCTCGTACACTACTTAGCCATACACATAGCATAGCTCACCATAAGACACGCACATGTTGGTTACACTAGATACATGTGCAAGACATGCGCGTGCGCCACAAATCCGGTCCAAGCCAGGTACACGCATACAACCTAGCCTCACACGCGCGACCAACTCCATGCGCACGTCTGTTGATGCGCACACTTGCCGATCTTCGTCTATTGATTCCTTCGCCACCAGACCTAGGTACACCGATTGTCGTCGAGGTTGCCGAGACCCTAGTCGCCATGTCGCCGCCAAGATTGGAACCCTAGTGCTGGTGTTTGGGTTCGAGCCACCGCTGCTAGGAACACATGCTAGAATCGAAGCCAAGCACACACAGTTGCATTCCCATCGATTAGCACTCGGCAGAGCCCTAGCACAGGCTCGCCAATGCCATTGCCGGACGAGACATTGCTTCGTAAATGCATTCAAGCCGCAGCTTTGATGCCTGCTCACACCGCTGTTGAGGACTGATGTGAGTTGCTTCCACCTGGAGTTGCCACAAAGCTCCATTACCGCCGCCGTGTGGAGTCTCCTACCATGATGGAGTCATAGACGGATTTGGGTGTGACCAAACACCCCTGTAAGGCACCTGGGAAGACGCCCCAGGGTTCGAGGAGGCTACACCAAAAATTTCAGGCCAAAAGGACCTCTACACCCCACCCCCCATCACGGCCAGGCCGTGAAGGAGATCACAGCTTGTACCTCCAGCCGTGATGACCTCGGCACAATTTTGCCCACATGATCACGCTTGTGACCAGACGCACGGCCAGGCCGAGATCAGCTTGCCGCACATCACCACTCCATTCACGCCCATGCCTCTGGCCGTGATGAGCTCAGCGCAATTTGGCCCACTTCACCACGCCCGTGACCAGACGCATGGCCAGACCGTGATCAGATCGCCAGACTCCTCGGATCCCGATCACGCCCGTGAACATGAACACAGCCAGGCCGTGAACGCCCTGAAAATGAAGATGGGTCCAGTTTTGCATGAAGTTCGACGTTTGCAACGGCCCTCGTAGCCCTTGGACCGTTGTATGGGCATCGTGAGCCCCTCTTCAGCCTCAACGGAGTCCATACAAACTATCCCCATGGTAACTCTTCCCCGAGGACCACCACAAGAGCCACCGATGGACTGCTACCATAATCGGATCCTCAACTTAGCCCAAAAGATGGCCAACAATGTGCAGAATCAGCCCACGATCAGCAAGTTTTGCTACTTCGTGGCGGCCTATTCGGAAAGGTCTAGCGTGCCATTCGGCCCGGACAATGGCCCACGAAATTTGATCCATGCACCAGCCACCCTGAAGATTCCCTGCATAAGTTGGTAGTTGTTGTTTTAGTTTGTTAGAGGGCATATTGACCCGTTTTTAGGAAGTTAGGGGTTGTTGGCTTCTCCAACAACCCTCATGTGTTTTTTATGTGCCACCCCATCCCTCTTAGTCTATAAAAGAGGGCTGAGGGCTAGTTGGATTTTTATCTTTGTTGTAGTAGACACCTTCCCCCACGTGAAGGTCTAGGTCCAGCAAACTCTGGGAGACTCGGCTATGGGTCCTCCCGTTCCGTTTTTGTACTGTGTTTTCAATTCAATCAACAGGGCCAGAGCGACACTGAATCATTTCAGGCACCTCTTCCTTTTCACTCATGTCTCTTGAGTGCTTCATCGTCACCTCCGCCAGTTGCCATACGCGATTAACCACCCTCTCCGTTCAGGATCAGACTACCCCCCTCTCTTTGCTGCACCGTAAAGGAAAACCGATGGTGCGCACATGCACCGAAAATTGGCTCTACTAGTAAGGTTAGTACTTTGAGAGTTTAGAATTGTGTTCTTGGCATTTTCGGCTCGCTGGTATTGCTCAAGTAGCATCTATGCGGCAATGTTTTCATCGATTTTCCCGGATTTCCCTCCAACGCGCTTTCATTTCCCTCGTCTCAAACCCTCTCACGATTTCTGCATCATCGTCTCTACCTCCTTAGAGTACTAAGCTAAGGACCATCCTTCCCATAAATTCCACTGCGTCAATTTTGGTATTAGAGCCAGGTTGGAGCTAACTCTTGTCTAGCTCCACCGGTCTCTCCACTGCATTTTATATCGGCTCTTTCGGATTTATTTTTCATCATACATATCGCATTTCCTGCATCATGACAACTAGATCAGGAGCCCCTTACCAGAATCCCACTACCCAAGTGCCCGTAACAAACGAAGAAGGTACTCCATCTAGGGTAGAGTCGGTCGAATCGCTGTCTACGTGCTTTGAAGCGATTGAAGTCATGATTCTGCGCCTTATGACCACGGTCCAGGACCTATCAGACCACGTTGTGGAACTCCAGTTTAAGCCCATGGAGGGCCGACCCTCGCTTAGTGTTCCTCCCCCGTTGGCCCCGCTGCGAATGCACGCCAACGAGTCCCCTTGTTTTGACCCATTTGGTGATAAGTTTGCATGGGCTGAGGATGTTCCTCCCCCACGACGCCCCACCCAGAGCAGCCGCAAGGACGACGAGGTCCGCCAGCTCACATGCATAGATCCCCCGATCTTCAATGGTAGCTTAGACTCCCGTGTCTTCCTTGATTGGGCTGCGGCCGTGGATAACTACTTCGAGTGGAGTGCGATGTCCTATCACCTTAAGCTTAGTTATGTTTGTCTCTTATTAACCGACCCACTCGGTTGTATTGGATGAACGTCGAGCGTTAACTTGTAGATCCCCTATCACTCGGTGGAAGGAGATGTGCTATCGTCTTAAGGAGAAATATGTCCCGCCCACGTATAGGCAACGTCTCCTCGATTCCTATTGTGCCATTTCCAACGGGTCCGACTTCGTCGACGAGTACCACACTCGCTTCGATGAACTCGGCATCCGCGGCAACCTTAAGGAGGACCCCGCATTCACCTTATCCCATTTCTGGAATGGCCTCCTCGAGGAGATCCAGCGTGCCTTACCAACTTATGGGCTTGACTCAGTCATCCTAGTACTCCATCATGCTTGCGAGATCGAGCAAGACTTGCGCTCTCACCACCATCGTGTTGAGCCAACCCCTTTGTGACGACCCCTTTATATGCCTCTAGCGCCAGCCCCACCTCCTCGATTTGAGGCTCCACCGCATCCGACCCACATTGGTCCTCGCTGACCTTTGCGGGATGCACCCCGTGATGCACCCCCAGCCCGTGCCGACATTGTCACCAAACCGGTCACTTCAACCGGGATTGCCCTCGTCACTCCCCGCACATTGCACCCGAGTGTCGCGACCCTCAACCCCCTGCACCTCGCAGCCCACCTCCGGCCCAAGATGTTGGCCCACAATGCTACTCGGATGAGGAGCTGAGCCCACGACCCACTATGGCGGTCGTTCGTTGCACCCTAGTCCACACCCTTCCTCCGTTCGAGGACTGAAAACGCACAAGTATCTTCTACACTTACATCAAGTGTAATGGTTACTCATGTAAAATCATGATTAACAGAGGTAGTAGTCTTAACGTCATGTCGAGGTCTGCGGTCACCCACTTTGGCCTCACCTTGGAACCCCACCCCAAACCTTACTCGATCGCTTGGGTCGATGCCTCGAGCCTTCCCATCACCCACCGCTGCCAAGTTCCCATCTAGTTTGAGGACTACACCGACAAGGTGTGGTGCGACGTCACCTCCATGGATATCGCCCATGTCCTCCTTGGCCGTCCATAGCTCTACAACTGCGACATCGTCCACTATGGACGCTCCAACACTTACATCTTCCAGCATGGTAGACGTAAAATCTTCTTGACTCCGGCTCCGCCCAAGGAGCTGCGGGCTTCCATATCCAAAGGGATTATCACACCTACTCCGCCGACCCAACCTGCACCTAAACCGCTCACCCTTATGTGTCCCAACTCGCTAGTCCGCGAGGCCCATGAGACCAAGGTGATGTATGCTCTTATGGTGCGCGAGGTTTCCTGCAAGCCACCCTTACCGGCACTCGCGGTGCCCGAGGAAGTTGCAACCCTCTTGATGGAGTTTTTGAATATCTCTCCAGTCGACCTTCCATTCGGCCTTCCCTCGGACCGCGATATCCAGCATGTAATCGACCTTGTACCCGGGGCATCTTTGCCCAACTTGCCTCACCATCGTCTTAACCCCACTGAGCACACGGAGCTCAAGAGGCAAGTTGATGACCTCCTTGCCAAAGGCTTCATCCGTGAAAGGCTTAGCCCCTGCGTTATCCCTGCCCTTCTCACTCCTAAGAAGGATGGATCTTGGAGAATGTATATTGATTGTCGGGAAATCAATTACATCACCATCAATTATCGGTTTCCCTTCCCGTGACTCGACGACATGCTCGATCTCATATCCGGGTCATGTTGGTTTAGCAAGGTCGACCTTCGGAGCGGCTACCACCAAGTCCGCATCTGCGAAGGGGATGAGTGGAAGACGGCCTTCAAGATGAAGGACGGCCTCTACGAATAGTTCGTTATGCCCTTCGGTCTCACCAACGCCCCTTCGACCTTCATGCGTTTGATGAGCCAAGTGTTGAAGCCCTACATTGGAAAGTTCCTCGTCGTCTACTTTGACGACATTCTCATCTACTGCCGTTGCCGCGATGACCACCTCGAACACCTTCGGCTGACTTTTGACCTTTTGCACAAGGAATCATATTCTTTAACGCGAAGAAGTGTGCCTCTTTGGACACCCAGGTTCAGTTCTTGGGTTTCATTGTCTCGGCCCAGGGCCTCATGGTTGACCCCGCTAAAATTGAGGCCATTCACTAATGGCCCGAGTCCGAATACGTAACCGAGGTCCGCAGTTTTCTTAGCCTCATAGACTTCTACCACCGTTTTATTAAGGGATTCAGCACTATCGCATCCCCTATGACGGCATGCACCAAACACGAGGAGTTCTCGTGGACCCCCGTAGCTAGATGTGTCTTCCTAGCCCTTAAGGACATCATGACCTCTAGCCCTGTCCTTAGACTTCCCGACTTTTCCAAGGTCTTTTAGGTCGCTTCCGATGCCTCTGGTACAGATATCGGCGGCACACTCAGCCAAGAGGGCCATCGCATCGCCTTCTTCAGCGAGAAGCTAAATCAAGTGCGTTAGCGCTACTTGTTGTGTTTACAAGTGCATGGATACTTGAAGTAGTAAAATATATCAAACCCACAGGGACCTACGTGTTAAGTACCAAATAGTTGTGTTCTCACTAGCTAAGCGATTGATGTAATTGGGTGTTAAGCAAAATCAAAATAATGAAATAATGAAATATGTTATTGGAAATTAGAGAGAGAATTGGGACTAAGGTTTCATCCACTTAATTTCTATGATTAGATATAAATAAGTGTTTATCAGCTATTCTTGTTATGATAAAGATGGAATTTACTTAAAAAATAATTGTCTCGCTCTTGCGACAACAATTTACATAGAACAACCTTCACTCTTGTGACTTGTTATTCAGTGTTTAAGATAAGTAAATCTGACAAAGAAGGTTAAAATCGCTCTCGTGGCTTAATGTTTAGTGTCAATATCTCAAGCAAAACTAATCCTAGATTCACAGGTTTTACTTAAGGTTTTCCAACAATCCAAATTACCTCTCAGTATATATTTTCATGTCTATCTCAATAAAAATTCCTAGATCAAATTATCAACAAGAGTTTAAGCTTCAAAAATCAGGAATTAAGAAAAAACCTATTCTCATAACATAAGTTCCTAAAACATAATTTAAGGGTTCCAAGTTTTGCAAGTCACCTCTCAGTACATGTTGCAAAACTCTAAAACATGCTGATATTTTAAATTAGAAAAGATTAAAAACAATTACCGCTTAAGTAAAATTATCATAACGTAGAACAACTGATAAAAATAAAGATTATCCAATCATTTCAGAAATTAAAAAAAAATTACAACCCCGTGATTTTGAAAAAATTCGGCTGCTACAGTGCACTGCTATAGTACACTGCTACAGTGTGTTGCTACAGTAATTCGCGATTTTCCCTCTTGGCTAGAAATTTTTTACGCTAATTTCTCTTTCGATTTAACTCCTTTTGATTTGAAATTTCTAGTGTGTCTTCTCCTCCCTTGGGCGAAGCTTTCCTAAAAATTTCGCCGCCAAAGGTGGCCTCTATGCTTGAGCCCTAGCGGCGCCTCTCTCGATTTCTCCTTCGATTTGTGATGAAATTAGATGATTCTTGTCCTAAAATATTCTCCTCCTTTTATAGAACGATCCCATATTTTTAGATATTGAAATGGTGTCTTGGATCTCCTCAATTTGGCTTCGAAAAATTCAGAAATAAGAGGCGACAGAAGACTCGTCCAAAATTAAAATCACGACCGTGGAAATTTTTAGGGCACTGCCGTAATTGTTTGTGGAAATTTTCCATGAAATTACGACCGTAATTTTTATCAGGGCAGGGCCGTAATTCTTTCTGTAACTTCCAAATTTATTCCACTAAAATCACGACCGTAATTTTTATCAGGGTAGGTGACGTAGCGGATGTGTAGAAGGGTTCCTTAAAGCAGTACTCTATAGTGGGGAACTATGATGCATAAATCCTAGAGAGGGTCTTGAGACGAGGGAGGAATAAACGCGTGCGATCGATGAAAACCCGCGGAGAAAACCGATGGAAATAACGTAAGATGTGACTTGAGCAACACTCGGAGCGAAAAGAAACCACGGATCGGATTTCTAATGGAAAATACTCACCTCGGTCGCATAGCCAATTTTCTGTTGCAAGCACACGTGCACGGGTCCCTCACGATGCTACAGTAACTGGTCGCTCTAGCTCGCCAAGACGCAAACACAGCGGAGTGAAAAATGCAAAGGACCCAGCGCCCTAGCGGGGTTCGCCGGGTGTTTTGATCGAAAGCAGGAAATCAACGTACAAAGGAGAGGCGAGGGAACTCTGGGCGAGCTCCACGGAGTTTTGCTGGACCTAAGGCCTCCGCTAAGAGAAGGCGCAAACTACAACGAAAATTGCCAAAACTAGCACAGCCCTCAGCCCTCTTTTATAGATCAAGAGGGGAGGAGGGTCACATGAGAAACATGTGAGGCGGTTAGAGAAGCCAACCACCCCAAAACTAACTAAAGGAGGGTCAAGATGCCCTATAACTACCCTAAAGCAGCAGCTACCAACTATTCTATGACAGATTCCTGGTGGGGCACGAGGCGTCGAGTGGAAGAGTCGTCTACGTGGTCAGTGTCCGGACCCAAGTGGCGCTACACCATCTCCGAACAAGCTGCCACGAAGCAGCAGAATTTGCTGATGGTGGGCTGATTCTGGATGTTGTTGGCGGTGTCTTGTGCCGAGTTGAGAACTCGGTTGTTGTAGCGGTCAGTGGACTGGTCGCGGTCAGCGGTCGGGTCTTGAGGCGGCCTTTGAGTGATGTGCAGCGGATGAAGGGAAGTCGTTGAAGCCGGAGAAGCCACATTGTTGGAGCGGATGGGGCAAGTTATGGCTGTAGAAGGGCTCATCACTCCCACAAAACGGTCCGGGGGATGCGAGGACCGCTGCGAGTGTCGAATGGGGTGGAAAACAACCTCGTTTGGCTTTCTGGGGCTAAGCATGGCTTGGCCGTGTCGAGGGTCACGGCCGTGCTCGGCATCTGCATTCTAACTCGAGACATGCACGGCTGGGGCGTGCTCGGCGGCGGGTTGGCCCGAGACGTGCACGGCTGGGGCATGCTCGGTGGCACGGGCATGCTTGTTGGCCGCTGGTTGGCCCGAGACGTGCACAACTGGGACGTGCTCGGCGGCACGGGCGTGCTTGTTGGCCGCTAGTTGGCCCGAGACGTGCACGGTTGGCAGCACGGCCGTGGCGATGGCCGTGTCGGTGTTCGCGTCTGCAGTCGACTGTGTCACGGCCATGTCTGGGCGCACGGCCTGGCCGTGTCGGGGGCTGTAGGGCCTTGTTTGTGCCGGAATTTGGGGGGCTTCTTCCTCCAGCCCTGGGGAATCTTCCCAAGTGTCTCCCTGAGGGGATGGGCTCCCTTCATTGGCGTCTATGACTCTGTCAGCAGGGCCGTAATTCCTTCTGTGAATTCTAGGCTGAAAATTACGGCCGTGAAAATAATTATAGCAGGGGTATAATTTTCAAACTATCTCCGATTCGCATAGAATTTGGCGGGTGACTTTTTCTCAACGTCTGGAATCCATTTGTGCGCTCGGATCTTTCAAGATTCTACTACTAGAAAGAAAAATAAGATAAAACAATAAAAATAAAAATAAAAATAAAATGCAGTTTCCTATAGTGATTGTAGAGGTGATGAAATAATGGTGCCAGCTAGCTGGGAATGGACGTGGTTGCGTTTTGCCAGCGATGGTGGTAAGCTGATGGATGAGATTCTGGACAGTAGCTGGTAAGTTGTCGCCTGGAACAGATGCTGGCGAGAAATACTGTCCACTGTTGGAGAAGAAGCTACTGGTGCAGAAGGAAGAAAAAGCTGCTGGACGTGAATACGTGGCAACAGAGAAGTTTTAAGTTGGAACAGATTGCCTGCTGAGATGAAGCTAGTGACGATTGAAGAGGGAAATAGAGGCAGAGAATTCTGCTTCTGTTGGAGAAGTTGCTAGATGAAAGAAATAGAGTCGGCGGCTATTGAAGATGAAGTGGAGCAGTTGCTGGTGCTGGAAGAAGAAGGCGTCGACTACTGGTCTGCCGGAAACAAAGGTGTTGACTACAAGAATCAGAGGTGGCTACTGTTGAAAACAAGTAGCTAAGTTTGAAACAGGGGAGAGCTGCAAGCGGCAAGGATGATGCAGAGCAGCTGTTGGCTAGAGGTGGAAGTTGGATGGCTGTGTGCTACTTCATGGTGCTGGCGAAGGAAACAGGGAGGTCGACGGCTGAGGAAAGTCATCGCTGAAAAATCCTGTTGCCGGCTGGAACTAAAGTAGGTGGCTAGAAAATGTTGATTACGAAAGATGGAGCTACTAATAGCTGGGAGTGGTTGGAGCATGTTGCCGCCTGGAACAGAGATGGCGGCAGCTATTCGGCGAAAATAGAGGAAGTTGAAGAGGTCTCTGGTTGGCGATGAGAAGGCCGGCAACTTAGGGAAGACGCTGCCTGGAAAAACTTCATCACAAGGAAAACAAATGTGGCAGTGGAAGACATCTGTAGCGGTGGAAGCTCTGGCTCGAGGACTGGAAGTGGAGATGCTAGTGGAGAAGAAGTAGGCGGTGTTGACAGTGGTTGTCGCTGAATTAGCTGAAGAGAAGGTCAGCGAAAGCAGATAGCGTGTTCACATGCGAACAATCACGGGCGCTGAAGTAGAGATTAGCTAGGCTGCCGGAAGAAAACACATGATCGGAGATCACTGCCACCTAGATGCAGCTGTTGGGGGAATCTCGATGCAAAAAGAAGCAGTAGCAGGTTGAAAGCAAATAAAGCAGTCATTAATTCATTTATGAAAAGCAATTATGCCCAAGAATAAAATCTAATGATAAAAAAAAAATAGATAAAGCCAAATGGTAGAGTAAATATTGTTCTTTTCATGTGTATGAAAAATAAAGGATCAGTCAGGCATTTAGGGTATTAAAAGCAAGAGGGCTAATCAAATTACTAAATTAAAACTGCATAGAAATTAATCAAATTTCAAAAGTTGTCATGCTTCCTAGAATGGTTTGAAAATATTTTAAGAGAACTAACTAATCCACGAGATAGAACGAACCATGTTATTCCTATTCATGTAAAAAGCTCAGGGTTACAACTTATTAGAGCATCTTGAATACCTGCAGCAAAAACGGCTAATCTGATAGTATATAAAACTGATTGTAGGAATTAATCAGTTATCAAAGATGCTATTGTCATAGGATGATTCATAGACTTTTAAATTTTATCAAGTTATCTGGATAGTAGTGAAAGATGAGTTGTTTCTAATTATGCTAGAAGACTAAGAAGTTTGCTGCTCCCATTTTCTTAAAATACCTGCAAAAACACACCTAATCAGATAAGCATAAGGTCAGAATACAGGAAGCAGAATGCAGATTTTTTTTTAGAATAAAATTACGGTGTGAAAATAAATTACTACTCCTACAGTAAAATCATCAATAGAAAATCAACAAAAAAATTATAAGCAAAAAAATAATTACGGCAGTGCCGTAAAACATTTTGGTCAATAATAACGCAAATTACGACCGTAATAGTAATACAAGGCCCTGCCGTAATATTTACGCAAACTTCAAAAAAATCCACCGTTTCGTCATAAAAACTTTCAGACTCTCCTACAAAAAAGAAAAAGATAATTAGTAGTATATATATATATATATATATATATATATATATATATATAATTATTAAATAAAAATAAAAAAGCTAAAGTAAGAGTGCATTGGGGTTGCCTCCCAAGAAGTGCTTATTTTTAGGTCACTAGTCTTGACCGAAACTCAATTATCATGGCGAAGCAGGTGGATCGGTACCATAGTAAATAACATACAATTTTCTGCATTTCCGTTGCCCTAAAAGTTTAGCCACTAGATCCAAACATCTAAAATTTCAATATAAAATATTGATCGACATGGCTTTCTCAAATATGCAGAAATCAAATCAATATTTTCAATTCCACACAAAGGGTATTTAATAATTTTCTTATATTTATCAGCAAGTAAAATTGTTAGTCTTTTCTTTAAATTTATATCTTCAATTGTAATAAGAATAGGACTTCGATCAAAAGATTCATGTATTAGATCATCGAGATAATTTTTTTGTTCCACATTAGGTTTCTCAACAATGCATAATTCATCTAGTTTTCTTGTAGATATTTCAAACAATGAATCAGAAGGGTGAATAGTAGATATGGGCAAAACTTCAATTGAGATTCATCAATATTCATAATTTTCAAACCTTTTTCAAGTTCCTTATGCCCTTCATCAAATAATTTATTAATTTCAAAATTACTATCAAAATCAAAGTGTGACTTTTCAAAATCAATTTCAGAATCACTAAAATCAGAGTAAGATTTTTCAAAATCAAATTCCGCATGCCTTTTCACAAATAATTCATCATCAAAAGAATCAATTTCAGAGTCATCAAAATCAGAGTGAGATTCATCAAAGTCAGCAATTTTCAAACCTTTTTCAAGTGCATCAGATTTAACCATAAACAATTTATCATCAAAAGAATCAATTTCATAATTATCACCAGAATCAAAAAGGGATTTTGCTAAATCAATTTCCTCAGTTTCCAAATCAAACTCAAGTAAACTACGTTGTTGTGCTATCTTTGTTTCTAACATTTCAGTACCAGCAGATATAGATTTTAACTCAGAATTAAGCTGATTAATTATGTCCCCTTGCTGTTTAATCTCCCCTTTAAGTTCTTCAAATTCCTTACTTTGGTGTGCCATAAATTTTTCTAACATGGATTCTAGCCTAGATTCATCAGTATCCTCAAAGTGTAGTTCTGAAATATTGTTTGAGCAATCCTCATAAAAAGAAGTTTAATGATTTTTCCCATTTAGAATAATATTGATCATCTTGGTACCATGGTGAATTGGGATTTGGAGGAATTAAAAATTGGCAATCAGAAGTATAATGATCAAAACATCCACAAATATCACATCTAATAGAATAATAAGATGTCATAACAGAGTGCATAAAAGAGTCTAATTTATAAGCCAAAGAATCTACCTTTTTCGCAAGAGTGAACCATGAATCATCTTCATACTTTTTTTTTTAAAGAAAGGATCAAAATTATATTACTGCAAAGCCTCCATCGGAGGTGAGGATACACTGAGGGCCTGTGGCCAGTTCGATGACCAAGAATTACATACCAAAAAACGCAAAGCATGCGTTGCTAACCAATTAGCAGCTTGGTTAGCTTCTCTCCTAACAAAACAAATAGAAGCCTGGTGCCAGGTAGACATCATATGCCTAATTTCTTTAATGATCTGCCATAGAAACGGTTGAGTAGGTAAGCGTGTGTTGTCCACGAGGTCAATGGCGTTGGAACAATCAAGTTCAAAGACTACGTTCTTGCCGAACTGATGCTGCCGAGCATACATGAAGCTAATTGCGCTTTTGAGCGCCAAAAGCTCCGCATGGAGTGAATCCTCAACCTGCACATGAGAAGCAACTACAAATAAGCATAAGCCATGGTGGTTTCTAATAAGGTAACCGATACCCCCTTGTTTAGTGTGCAGGCGCCATGCACCATCCTTGTTAACCTTCATCCAACCTGATGGGGGAAGAGCCCATTTGAACCGATGATATTGGGAGCGAATAATATCATCCTTTCCCTCAGCATTAAAGGTAGTTTGAGTCATGTTGAAATCAATAAGTGTGAGCCTAGTAACTTCAGAAACAACAGGTTTTGAGCCAGCGAAAATAAGAGAATTACGAGCCATCCAAACATGCCAGAAAGTTAAAAGAATAAGCTCCGAAAAAAGATTTGGCTGAAAAATCCATTCACCAGAAATCCAGGAGTCAGTAGGTCTCGGAACAGAAAGAAGAAAGGAGTTTAGGAAAAACCAGACTTGAGAGATAAAATCACATCGGAAAAACAGATGAGAGATCGATTCCAATTCTTTGCCACACAAAGCACAAGGACTCGCCTTACCGATTCCACATGACTCAAAGATGGGAATAGGTTGGAAGGCGCCGGTGCAACAGCTTCCAACCGAAGAGCTTAATCTTCGGGGCAACGTGCAGCGACCAAAGACACCTCCAACCATCCCACGGATCCTCGAGGTCCAAATGAGTGCGCAACAGCCAAGAGTAGGCAGACTTGGCTATAGCACAACCATTTGGGGCCTCTCGCCAAACCCAACGATCATCCTCGGGATCAGAAAACACCGGAAGGTGAATGATAGTGTGGACAAGGGCCTTCCCCATCAGGTTTGATAGAAGCTCATGGTTCCAAGCATCATCCTGCATCAAAGTGTTGACCATAGCATCATGTCCAAAATTAACAAAGAATGAAGGCTTAAATTGGAACGGGATTTCAGTACACCAAGGGAAACCAAGAATTGACACATGATTACCCATCCCAATTTGAACATGAAACCCCGACCGAAGCGAGTAGAGATCTTTAACAAACCCTTTCCAGCACCAGGAAGCCTTCCTAGGAGGGGACAAGCTCCAAGGATTGATATCCCCATATTTAGCCTTGACAACGTGGACCCAAATAGTATTGTCATTATTAAGCACCTGCAATGCTCTTTTAGCTTGCAGCGCAAGCCTGGAGAAAGTAAGATCCTTCACACCGAACCCACCAAATCGCTTAGGCATAATAACAGTGTCCCAATTCACAAGATGCAGCCCACGAGTGGAGCCAGAGTTTCTCCAAAGAAATTGCCTGGAGAAACTATTGAGCTGACTAGAGAGATAATTCGGAAGCCAAGTAGAAGTTAAAGAATGTAACGGGGTGGCAGCAATAGTGGAATTTATGAGGGAGACCCGGCCAGCTTGGGAAATTAAGAAAGCTTTCCAAGAGCTCAAGTGATTAAGGATGGCATTATTGCAAGCTTGAAAAGTAGCTTTAGATGGAGCTTTGGGAGAAATAATTGCACCCAGATATTTAAAAGGAAAAGAGCCCTCACGAACAGCAAAAGTGGAGAGAATAGACTGCTTCAAACGAAGAGGACAAGCAGTGGGGAAATAAAGCCTGGATTTGGATTGATTTAGCTTGAGCCCAGAGAAGTCAGCAAACTGCTTAAGAATTTTAGTAATGGATTTGCAAGAGCGAAGGTTAGCTCTGAAATAGAGAATCAAATCGTCAGCGTACATTAGGTGCGAAACGTGAGTGGAACCCGGAACTTTAAAAGGAGTAAAGTGACCAGCTTGCATCTTATCCTTAAGAAGAATACTAAGGATGTTCATCACAAGCACAAAGAGATAGGGAGACAAGGGATCACCTTGCCGGATGCCCCTAGGACTAGAAAAGTAAGGAGATAAGTCTCTGTTAACACAGCAGGTAAAGCGTGGAGATTGGATACAAGCTGTGATCCAAGCAATGAAATCCTTAGGAAAGTTATGGATTGCAAGAGCAGTAAATATAGCCTCCCATCTGATACTATCGAAAGCCTTTTCAAGATCAATTTTAAGGAGGATAAGATGATACTTGCCTTTAGAGGTATTCATAGAGTGGGTAAGCTCCTGCACAGTAGAAATATTATCATGAATATTACACCCTTTAATAAAGGCAGATTGTTCTATGTGAATGATAGAAGGCATGAGATCTTTGATCTGATTAGCCAACAGCTTGGCAAGGATTCTATAGGACACATTGCAAAGAGAGGTCGAAAGTCTTTAATAGACACGGGGGAAGGCATTTTAGGAATAAAGATCAATTGGGTCTAGGCCCAACTAGGGGGAATAGCAGGCTCATGATAGAACCGATCCAAGAACCGAATGAAGTCAGGCTCCAGCTTAGTCCAATAGAATTTATAGAACTCATTAGTGAACCCATCAGGGCCTGGGCTTTTCCCACTCGGGAGATGGGAGATAACATATCTAGCCTCAGTAGGAAGAAAAGGAAGGCAAAGCTCCACCACAGCCAAGTCAGAAATAAGAATGCAATTGGATGAAGATTGGAGGCGACCCATATCGATTCTAAAAGGAGCCAGGTCGACAGGTAAATGCCAGAGGTTATAATAGAATTGGGAAAAGCTCCTGGATATAGCAATAGGGTCATGGATAGAGTCCCCAGAATCAAGAACAATACTAGGAATATAATTAACACGGGCCTGGACAGCAACCATGCAGTGGAAGAATTTGGTATTACAATCCCCAGCCTTGAGCCACTTAATTTTAGCCAAAGTCCACCATTTAATATTGTTCTGTCTGGAGAGGGCTTTAGATTTATTGATGTTACTCCGGAGGTGATCCTCCTCGATAGAGGAAAGACTGCGAGTAGCCTCCAAGGCTTGAAGAGAGGATATAAAAGCCAGAGTCGATTCCTAAGACTTTTCCAGATTACCCAGGCAACCCTTACTCCAAGTAATAAGATCTCGTTTAAGCCCAGCAAAACTGTTAGAAAAGTCCCAATCAGCACCAACATGTGGCCCATAATGGTTCTAATTGAAATCAACAATCTTATGAACCTCCTGATACTCGGTCCAGTAAGGCTGAAACCTAAAGGGTTTGATACGATTTCTGGAAGCTCTAGAGATGGAAAGCAGGATGGGGGCATGGTCTGAGACACCCCAAACAAGATGACGAACAGAAGAATGCCCAAACATGTCAAGCCAGGGGGCAGTAGCAAAAACCCGATCCAACCGAGAAAGGATTTTCTGGGTGCCCCGACGATTGTTACTCCGTGTGTAAGATACTTACCTTGTAGCATGTATACCTCATCTTTTTTAGTTGCCCACGGGTTGTGATTAAAAGACATATCTTCAAATCTGAAATTTTCTTTACAACTTCAAAAAACATATGAACTCAAAGTCCACAGGAAATAAAAACTGTCAAGATCTAAGAGTCTTGTAAAATAGAAGAATCAAATAAACTCATAATATCAAAAGAAACAAAAAATTTTTCTCAACTTCAAAAATCACAACTTGTAAAAATCCAAATTCTGCAAAATCAGAAAACAAAGTTAAATCAAAGATAAATAAAACATAGTCAAGCAATACTATCAACTGTTTTGATATTAAAAAAACTAAGGTCCCCGGCAATGACGCTAAAAACTTATTGTATCCGTAAGTGCATGGATACTCGAAGTAATAAAAGATATCGAACCCACAGGGACATACGTGTTAAGTACCAAATAAGTGTGTTCCCATTAGCTAAGCGATCGATGTAAGATGGGTATTAAGCAAAATCGGAATAATGAAATAATGAAATCTGTTGTTGGAAATCAGAGAGAGAATTTGGACTAGGATTTCATCCACTTAATTTCCATGATTAGATATAAATAAGTGTTTATCCGCTATTCTTCTTATGATAAAGATGAAATTCACTTATAAAGAAATTGTCTCGCTCTCGCGACAACAATTTACACAGAACAACCTTCACTCTCGTGACTTGTTATTCAGTGTTTAAGATAAGTAAATCTGACAAAGAAGGTTAAAATCACTCTTGTGGCTTAACGTTCAGTGTCAATATCTCAAGCAAAACTAAATATTCTCATATCCTAGATTCACAGGTTTTACTTAAGATTTTTCAACAATCCAAATCACCTCTCAGTACATATTTTCATGTTTATCTGAATAAAAATTCTTAGATCTAATTATCAACAAGAGTTTAAGCTTCAAAAATCAGGAATTAAGAAAAAGCTTATTCTCATAGCATAAGTTACTAAAACATAACTTAAGGGTTCCAAGTTTTGTAAATCACCTCTCAGTATATGTTGCAAAACTCTAAAACATGCTGATATTTTAAACTAGAAAAGATTAAAGACAATTACCGCTTAAGTAAAATTATCATAACGAAGAACAACTAACAAAAATAAAGATTATTCAATCATTTCAGAAATTAAGGGGATTATTCCCCCTGTCTCAAAGAAAAGATTACAGTACCAAGGTCATAGGAACACGATAAATAATCATAAAAAAATCAGAATTCAGAAAAATAGAAAGCAAGGGTTTATAGTAAATAAAGGGGTGTGAAAAAAAAAATCACAGCCCCGTGATTTTGAAAAAATCTGACTGCTATAGTGTTTTGCTATAGTACGCTGCTACAGTAATTCGCGATTTTCCCTCTCGACTAGAAATTTTCAACGCTGATTTCTCTCTCGATTTAACTCCTTTCGATCTGAAATTTCTAGTGTGTCTTCTCCTCTCTTGGCGAAGCTCTCCTAAAAATTTCGCCCCCAAAGGTGGCCTCTACACCTCTCAGTGAGAGGCCAAGCCCTAGCGGCACTTCTCTCGATTTCTCACTCAATTTATGATGAAATTGGATGATTCTTGTCCTGAAATCTTCTCCTCCTTTTATAGAACGATCCCATATTTTCAGATTTTGAAATGGTGCCCTGGATCTCCTCAATTTGGCTTCAGAAAATTCTGAAATAGGAGGCGACGGAAGAATCATTCAAAGTTAAAATCACGGCCATGGAAATTTTCAAGGCACCACCATAATTGTTTCTGTGGAAATTTTCCATGAAATTATGGCCACAATTTTTATCAAGGCAGGGCCGTAATTCCTTCTGTGTATTCTGGGCAGAAAATTATAGTTGTGAAAATAATTACGACAGGGTGTAATTTTTAAACTATCTCCGATTCACATGAAATTTAGCGGGTGACTTCGTCTCGATGTCTAGAGTCCACTCGTGCACTCGGATCTTTCAAAATCCATCAAAATTAAGCTCTTTTTACCTGAAAATGATCAAAAATGAGAAGAGGTGTAGATTCCGAAATAATTGACCAAATAAATTGAAAAACAAGCAAAAGAGCATAAATATAACTCAAAAATACTATACAATTAATATAAAATTTATCATTAATTTTTGAGTCATCACTACTCCGCGTATGACAAGGAGTTTTACGCGATTGTCTAGTCCCCTAGGCAGTGGCGTCATTACCTCCTACATAAGGAGTTCATCCTCTATAGTGATCACTAGGCCCTCTCATTCTTGAACGCTTAGAAGAAGCTTGCCCCACGACACGCGAAGTCGGTCAAGTTTCTTCAACAATACATGTTTGTGATCACTCATAAGACCGGAAAGGATAATGTTGTGGCTGACGCCCTTAGTCGCATCCGGTCCTTGTTGTGTGTCTTGTCCACGACCGTCGCTACCTTTGACCACATCCATGACGAGTACACGGATTGCCCCAATTTTAGTCCTGTGTTCGCTCAGCTCCTTGCCTCCGACCCACCAGACCTGCCCTATCGTCTCCATGACGGTTACCTCATCTACGGTAATCGTTTGTGTGTCCCTCGCTCCTCCTTGCGTGAGCACCTTTTGCTCGAGCTTCACTCCAGCGGTGCCACTGGGCACCATGGCCACGATAAGACCATCAACTAGGCTGAAGAATGGTTCTTCTGGCCCACTCTTCGTAAGGATGTAGATAAGGTCGTTCGCCACTGCGGCGCATGTCAGTGTGCCAAACCTCGGCCCCCTAACACCAGTCTATACACCCTGTTACCGGTCCCACACAGTCCATGGCTCGAGATTAGCATGGACTTCGTCCATGGCTTACCCCGCACAGCCTCGCACTGCAACTCCATCTTTATTGTCGTGGACCGCTTCTCCAAGATGGCACACTTTGTGCCTTGCTCTAAGACGGCCGATGCGTCCCACATTGCTTGTCTCTTTGTCAAGGAGATCGTTTGCATGCATGGCCTCCCTCTCACAATCGTGTCCGACCATGACCCTCGGTTCATTGGCCACTTTTGGAAGTCCCTCTGGGCCCTACTAGGCACCACCCTCAAATACTTGTCCGCGTACCACCCGCAGACCAATGGTCAAACAAAAGTGGTTAACCATAGTCTGGGAAATCTTCTGCATTGCTTAGCTGGTGACTTCTCACGCCATTGGGCTGATCATCTTCCCATTGCGGAGTTTGCGTATAACAGTGCCTTTAACCATTCCATCGGGTTAAGTCCCTTCCAAGTTCTACTCGGGCACCAACCTTGAAAGCCTATCGATATGCATAACGTCCCCGCTTCCCCTTCCATCCACGAGTCTACTCATGCATTTGCATCCCATATTGCGAGTTTACACGATTAGATTCGCCGTTAGATCTTCTTGAGCAATAGTCGGTATGCAGTTGAGGCTAATGAGCATCGTAGGCCACGCCATTTTGAGGTGGGTGAGTAAGTGATGGTGCATATCCACCCTGACCGCCTGAGGTCTAGAGCCAATTGGAAACTGCATGCGTGTTGCGACAGTCCCTACATGGTTCTGCGAAGGTTCGGTGCCAACGCTTACCTCCTTGACTTGCCGGAGGGCTCCCTCATCAATCCGGTCTTCAACGTGTCCGATCTCTTGCCGTTCCATGCACCTCTGCCCACTGGTGCCCCATCCAACGAGATGACAGCGCCTTGTTCTCCCTTGTTCTCCGGAGGCAAACTCTTCCCACCCCGGGGGAATTGACGGAGTCATAAACGCATTTGGGTATGACCAAATGTTGTGTCCGCAAGTGCACAGATACTCGAAGTAATAAATAAGATATCGAACCACAGAGACCTCGTTTGTCAAGTATCAAATAATTGATTTCTCACTAGCTAGGCAATCGAATAAGATGAAAGCAAACTATTAAAAACTACACGAAAAAGTCAGAGAGAGAAACTGGGACTAGGGTTTCATCCACCTTAATTTCTATGAATCCAAATAAGTGCTTGTTAGTTTAATTTTATTATGATAAAGATATAATTTACTTTATAAAGAAATCATCTCACTTTCGCGCAGATAATTTACAAAGAACCAATCCTCACTTTTGCACAAGATTTATTCAATGCTAAGGATAAGTAAATCATTGACAAAGAACTCAAAGATCACTTTCGTGCATCCAAATTCTAAGTAAATCATCTCAAGTAAAAACTAAATACTTTCATACTTTAGTTTTCACAGGTTCTACTTACGGTTCTCTAACGATCCGATACTTAATTTCTTATAGTGTCATCATGTTTATTTCAATAGTTCTTCCTAGATCAGATTATCAACAAGGCAATAAATTTCTAAAATCTAGAAATAAGAACAAACCTAATTTCTTATGATGAGTTCCTAAATCGTAATTCTAGGGTTCCAAGTTCTCGCAAGTCACCTTTCGGTCCATATCGCAAAAACTCTAAAACATGCTGATAATATGAATCTAGAAGCAACTAAAAGCAATCATCACATAAGTAGAATTATCATAGTAAAATTATCCTGACGAAATAAAAATTATCTAGTCATTCAAAATTAGGGGGATTACACCCCTATGTCCTAAAAAGTGTTTAAGCTAGCATAGTGGAAGAATTACAATAAACCATGGTTTTGAAGGATCAAAAATCGAAGAGAAAGGAGAAATTCAACTAACAGCACGGCTGTAATGAAAATTACAATCGTAATTTCGAGTATGAACAGTGGCGGTGATGCCTCTTTTGTTGATTTATCCTCTGATCGATCTCCTTTTGCTCTGAAACTTCTGGAGTATGTCCTCCTCCTCTAGGCGCAGCTTCCCTTCAAATTTCATGGCCAGAGATGCACTGTATGCTTCGCGGTGGTGAAGATCATGATTTCTCTCCCGAACGTTGATCAAAATTAGGGCTTTTCATGTGTGTCGCCTCCCTTCTATCTAACAAGTATTTCTCTTTTTACGGAATGCGGGAAAACTCTTTCTCCCGTCTGAAGCCAAACTTCTTGTCATGAACCCTGATTCACTCAGATATGTGATCGTACATCCGTATAGCTCTAAAACAAGTGAATTGTCCTGTATTCAATGAATATGACAAGTAGTGAAGCTTCTGAAGAAAGTTAATGAAATAAGCTGGAAAGAGATGTAGAAGCATGAAAATATGTCTCGATTCACTAGGAAATAGTAGTAAAAAAGACTATAAAAATATGAGATATCAAAATCTCCCAGACTTAGACTATTGCTTGTCCTCAAGCATAGAAGAGTAGGTAAAAGTGGTGATCAGATACAGATGAAATCATGCCAAGCTTGTAAAATATTTTATCCCTGGAAGATGTCATTATGAGCAAACCTTAGCAAGTCAGGAAATTCAAGGTAATCATCTATCGTCATGAATAAAGGTGTGAAGATCAAAACACAGATATCAGATGAGGCTTACCTCTGTGAGCCGAAATAATCCTCTGTTCGGAGAATACACTCTGTTCAGACCTGATTCAACCAAAGATATCAGTTGGAAAGACACCAATGCACTCTTATTTGTATTTTCATCTCCTCAAAAATTTTTTATTTTGTTTTGACTTCAACTCATTAGGTACCATTGCCAATTTTACGCAGTGCCAAGTAGAGGAGTCTTTATTATTTCTTCCCTCTTTGGGGATTTTTTTTTGAACTTTGAGGAGATTATAACCATAGACAAGTGCATTGATTATTTCCAACAAGTAATAAAGAGAATCAAGCCGACAGAGTTGTATACTTCTACAGAAAGATTGTATGAAGCTTAGAAAGGAAAAACCTTACTAAAAAATCGGATCTATCACTCCACAACCCTTTTTCAATCAGATAAGATAATCGAATGAAATTCCGAACCATAAGATTCAAAACATGATAATATCCTAGATATTCAATGAATTACAAAGCTATCACGAGTTCGTTCAAAATCGGCAATGACATCATCCTGAATAATATCACCATTTAAGAATGATCAAGTACTCTATTCATTGAGAACAAGGGAGTAATTCAATATTCAAACATAACACATCTCATCATCAGATAGACACAAGTATTAACATTACAGAACTGAAGTACTATGCATAACAGTTTCAAAAGCAAACTACGTAATGAAAGGTTAAGAGTAAATGATATAACAACAGCACAGTGTAACAACCCACAATCTCCCAAACTGAAGGTATGCATAGTCTCTATACATCACAGTAAAGGTATTCAAAATTTGGAGATGGGGGACAAAATACTCACGAAATCAGGTGGAGTCATCAGAACTAAGCTTGACCACTTCAGGATCCTCCTCATCAGCATCGCTCTGTATCTCTGTATCGACATCTGCATTGCTATATAGCTCAGGATCTTCATCCTCTTGATCAGCATCGCCTTGTATCGCAGTATCGTCATCAGCATTGTCAGTATCGCTATGTATCTCAGGATCGGCATTGGCAAGATCATCATCGTCCTGTATCTCAAGATTGTCATCAGGCAATAAGGTGCCATGAAATGAAGACCAAAGGGAATCCAGAATTTCCCCATGGAGATCCAGTTGAGCTGCCACATGTGCTATCATGGAGCCTTGACGTGATAACTTTTGGTGAAGCAAATGCATTACTTTGTCCAGATGCGAAAAGACTTGTTGGATGTACCCCCTTGGCATTTTTGCTCGTCTAACAGTTGGATCAGTATGGATTCAACGTGGGAGGATGGGGGATACTCACTAGTGTGGGCGAAGAGTCTAGCAGGACCCGTTGGAAGAAGAAGAGCACATGTGGTGGCCGTAAGGAGCAAAATTAATAGCGGATTTCCTAGCCGTTGTTTACGTATCGGAGGCATATATGGAGTGTGGATCACAGAAGCTATAAAGTCTGGAAGAGGAAACTAACGATGCAATAGAAGGACCTAGAAGAGATCGCCAAAGATGGGTCTGGTGAATCAATCGGCAAGCATAGCAGAGGAATTCTAGTAGCAGAGTAGAATAAGTCCAGGTTATGTCACTTTAGTCTCGACGGAAGCAGAGGTTGAGTTCAACGTCGAGTGGCGCTTCAATGGAGGGGTGGCGGTGCTCAGTGAATCCAGGCCGGTTATGAACGGAAGGAGCGGCATCGCCAGTCGTTTGAGGAATAAAGTCTGTAAGGTGGTGGTGTGGCTGCTAGGAGTTCCGCTAATAGAGGAGTGAAATGGTGTGTCCTGTGGATGGCGGACGGTAGATGAACGATTCTGACGCGTCTGCAAGAAGTGTGGAAGATGAAGAGCAGAGTTTGTGGATGGAGCTCTTGGTGCCATTATATCCTCCTTTGATTCAATCGATACAGTTGTTCATCAGGTGAAGAGCCACGGTTGTTCACGCCTGTTCGGTTGAAGGGCGGAGTTTTCACAGTTACACCTGTTCGGCTGAAGAGACACGCCTGTTGGAATGAAACGTTACGCCTGGGTGACTGAGGTAGTGCGTCGATTGGAAAGTTCAGTTGACGAGCACCGAAAAGAGTCGCCTTTGATGGTGGAACTAGCTTGAAGCGGAGTCCTCGATGCCTTGACTTCCTCCTCTGCGTCGATCGACATGGTGGTGTCGGTTGCAGCACTTTTCAGAAAACAAAGGCCGCCGGAGCAATGTCGGTTGAGTCTTTGGCGAAAGATTTTTTTTTTTTTTCAAAACCTGCAGCAAATAGCACATATCAGCAAGAAAAACTAAATAAAATCAGATAAATAACGTACTTGGGCTGCCTCCCAAGGAGCGCTCGTTTAAGGTCATTAGCTTGACCGTAGCTGAAATCACCCGACTGGGTCAGAAAGAAGTAGAGTTCCCCCAGTATTCACAGACTCAGGATTATAGTAGTGTTTAAGTCGTTGTCCATTGACCTTAAAAGAATCCTCATTGTTGCGATTAATCTCCATAGTTCCGTATGGGTAGACCTTTTTTTACAGTAAATGGCCCTGACCATCGAGTTCGTAATTTCCCAGGGAATAGTCGTAGTCTTGAGTTGAATAATAAGACTTTGTCCCCGACTTTGAAATCTTTCCGCACAATACGTTGATCGTGAAATTTCTTTGTGTGTTCTTTATAAATCTGAGCGTTCTCGTATGCTTCCAGACGTATTTCATCAAGAGCATTCAAATCGAAGCATCGTTTCTCTCCAGCACTTTTCAAATCAAAATTCAACGTCTTGATTGCCCAATATGCCTTGTGTTCCAATTCAACAGGCAGATGACAAGACTTGTCATAGATCATCTGGTACGGGGACATTCCAATTGGAGTTTTGTAGGCGGTACGGTATGCCCACAATGTATCATCAAGTTTGAGCGACCAATTAGACCTAGATCTTGCAACAGTCTTTTCTAGAATCCTTTTCAGCTCTCTATTCGAAATCTCTGCCTAACCACTCGTCTGGGGGTGGTAAGGTGGAGCCATCTTGTGGGTTACCCCATACTTTTTCAGCAAAATTCCAAAGTTTCTCTTGATGAAATGAGATCCACCATCACTTATAACGGCACGTGGAACTCCAAATCGAGGAAATATTATCTTCTTAAACAGTCTAATCACAACCTTGGAATCATTCGTTGGCGAGGCTAAGGCTTCCACCCACTTCAACACGTAGTCGATAGCAACCAGTATGTATTTGTTTCCTCATGAAGAAGGGAATGGACCCATAAAATCAATGCCCCATACTTCAAAGATTTCTAACTCCAGAATTTCATTAAGTGGCATTTCGTCTGTTCTTGATATGTTGCCCGTGCGTTGGCATCGATCACAGATTTGTATAAAATTCTGTGTGTCACGGAATAAGGTGGGCTAGTAAAATTCTGATTGAAGCACTTTAAATGCTGTCTTTGAAGTCCCGGCGTGTGATGACTCCAAATTTTATAGTATTTTTCATACTTATTTGGTAGTCTTTTGAGTCATAGTCTTACTTTTTTACTTTGCTTTTATACCCTTTTTTACCAAATACTTCGGAATCTACACAATCTTTTGTTTTTGATCAATTTCAGGGAAAAAGGAATTATTATCACTGGTTTTCGAGCAATATCAATGCATGAATGAATTCTAACCATGAAGAGGAGTCTACCCATCAAATTTCAAGTCAAAAGGATGCTCCTAGCAAAAATACGGCACTGCCGTGTAAATCTACACGGTACCGTATTTTACTTTCAATCAGACGAAAATACAGCACTGCCGTATTTTGCCCCAGAACTTTCACGGTACCGTATTTTGGGCTGATTTCAACCAGAAGACCTAAGCGTGAATACGGCACTGCTGTGTAGAAATACACGGTACCATAATTTTTGGTGATTTTGACCAGAGAAGTTCTAACAAAAATACGGCACTGCTGTATGAAGCCTCACGGTGCCGTATTTTCTGACAATTCTGACCAGAAGGATTTGGCAAGAATACGACACTACTGTATTTATGAGAAACATTCTCACGGCACTATATTATTTTCCCAGAACTCACAGAATGAAATACGGCACTGCCGTATGAAGCTTCACGGTGCCGTATATTGGAACTCAGAATTCTGATTTTTCTGCCCGATTCTTGCAAAGACCATATCTTTTGATCCAGACCTCCAAATTAAGATCAGAAAGAAGGGAAAAACTGGTCTTAACGAGGAGAATATAACTAGACCAAAAGGAACAATTTTGAGGATCCATCCACGGCGAATTTCAGAGAGAGGTGGAATTGCTAGGGTTCATCGGATTTCCACCTGCAGATCACCTCCGGCTATGAAATTTGACAGAGAGCTTCATCTGGTGAAGGAGAACACGTACCTCGAGTTTCAGAGTGTTTGGAGTTGAATCAAAGGAGAAATCAATGAAACGGCGGTGACAGTGCTGATTCCAGGCAAATACGGTGCTGTAATTTCATTACAGCACTGTTTTGTAACTCTTTTCTCCTCTTTTTGATTCCTTATCATTCTAAGAACATGTTTTATTGTAATCCTTTCATCATGGTAGCTTAATCTTTTTATGGAACATGGGGGTGTAATCTCTTTGTTTCTTAATGTCTAGAAAACCCTAATTTTGTCAACTGATTTTATTATGATAATTTTACTCTTGTGATTGATTTCTCTTTAATTCTCCTTTATGTCTTAATTATCAGCATGTTTTAGAATTTTGTGAAATAAACCGAGAGGTTGATTGTTTGAAATTCGGAACCCTAGGAATTGTTGAGTTTGGAACTATCGTAAGAGATTAGGTAGTTCTTGAATTCTGATTTTTAGTGATTTTATTGTCATGTTGAATTTCTGATACTTTGGATTGAGTTAATCTGTAGACTAGATTTGATATTGCAAGAGATTGAGTATCGAGTCGTTGGAAACCCTTGAGTAAAGCTTGTGTTGAGACTCGGATGGACGAGAGTGATCTTTGAGTTTCCACTTGAGGTGATCAACCTAGAATTCGGATGCACGAGAGTGATCCTCGAGTTCTTAGTTGATGATTTACTTATTCTCAACATTGAATAGATCTTGCGCGAGAGTGGGGATCGGTTCTTTGTATGATTGTCTACGTGAGAGCGACACAATTTATTTAAAAAAAAGTAAATTTTACCTTTATCATAATAAGATTAGATTGACAAATATTTATCTTAATCTAGTCATTAGAAATTAAAGTAGATGAACCCCTAGTCCCAATTTCCTCTCTGACATTTTCTCCGTGTTCTTTTCGATAATTTGATTCACTATTTTCCGATTGCCTAGCTAGTGAAAAATGATAGTGCTTTAAGATCTCTAGAATCTCATCCTCGGGTACACATCGTCGAAAAAGTCCGTCGGTGCATCTTCGAAAAAGATGTGGATCATCCCAGTAAAAATGTCATACATCGGATAAAAATTTCTTCTTTTGTTGAAAAGACAGTTCAGGAGGAAAAATGTCAGAGGCCAAATAGTTAACGAAATCAGCATACCAGGGTGCTTCTCGCGTAACTACTTTGAACAATTTCTCCTCTGGAAATGTATCATTAATTTCCAAGTCATCATAGACATCTTATTCTTTATTCAGAAGCAAACGCGACAAATGGTCGGCCACAACATTTTCAGTTCGCTTCTTGTCTCTTATCTCCAGATCAAATTCTTGAAGGACAAGTATCCATCGTATCTGCCGTGGCTTTGCGTCTTTCTTACTCATCAAATACTTGATTGCTGCGTGATCTGTATAAACAATAACTCTTGAGTTAATCAAGTAAGACCAAAATTTATTGAACGCAAAGACGATGGATAAGAGCTCCTTTTCTGTTGTCACATAATTAATTTGAGCCTCGTCTAAAGTGCGGCTGGCATAATATATCGCATGAAGTTTTTTGTCTCTTCTTTGCCCCAGAACAGCTCCTATGGCAAAGTCGCTCGTGTCGCGCATTAGCTCAAAAGGTAGATTCCAATCAGGGGGCTGAATAATGGGTGTGGAAATCAAGGCCTTCTTGAGCTTTTCAAATGCCTGCAAACAGTCATCATCGAAATAGAATTCAGAGTCCTTACAGAGCAGGTTGGTCAGTGGTCGGGCTATCTTCGAGAAGTCTTTTATGAATCTTCTGTAGAATCTGGCATGTCTGAGGAAACTACGGATTCCTTTCACTGAAGTCGGCGGATTCATCCTTTCAATTACTTGCACTTTAGCCTGATCGACTTCTATCCCGCGTTCAGAAATGAGATGTCCTAACACGATCCCTTCTTGTACCATAAAATGGCACTTTTCCCAGTTCAGTACGAGGTTCACTTCCTCACATCGCTGCAACACCTTAGATAGATTAGCTAAGCATGATTCAAAGGATCGACCACACACCGAGAAATCGTCCATAAATATGTCCATAAAATCTTCATTGTAGTCAGAGAAGATCGCCATCATGCATCGTTGGAATGTGGCTAGAGCGTTATAGAGTCCAAATGGCATTCTCCTATATGCGAACGTACTGTATGGACAAGTAAATGTCATCTTTTCTGGATCCTCTGGGTGAATCGGGATCAGTAGAAAACCAGAAAATCCGTCGAGGAAGCAAAAGTAAGCATTATCAGCAAGACGTTCAAGCATTTGATCGATGAAGGGTAGAGGAAAGTGGTCCTTTCACGTAGCCTTGTTGAGCTTCCGGTAGTCAATACACATTCTCCACCCGCTCATAGTGTGGACTGGAACTAGCTCGTTCTTTTCGTTCTTGACAACAATTACCCCGCCCTTCTTAGGTACAACGTGGATAGGACTCACCCATCGACTATTCGATATCGGGTAGATGACTCCAGCATCCAAAAGTTTTAGGATCTCCTTTTTTATGACCTCCTTCATGTTTGGATTCAGTCGACGCTGATACTCAATAGAGGGTTTGCTTTCCTGTTCCAAGAGAATCCTATGCATGCAGACAGTTGGGTCAATACCTTTGATGTCATCTAGGGAATATCCTATGACCCTTCTATGAAGTTTAATTTCAGCAAGCAATTGTTCTATCTAAGTATCAGTCAAATCCGCATTCACAATCACAGGCAGGGTAGAATCATCATCTAAAAATTCATATTTCAGATTTTTAGGAAGAGATTTCAACTCAATTTTTCTTTCCTTACTGACCTGCAGTGTCATCTTATCAAGATATCCGATCTTTGCCTTATTATAGTTTAATGATGCGGTTGAGTCCATTACCATTGCGTAACCCTGGTCATCTTTATTTTCTGCTGTTGTCGGACTTTCTGAAAGGTAGACCTCTGGCAGGTAATCGATCATCTCACCGGTTACGGGATTATCATCATCGATAGCATTGTGAATGATATCCAGGCTACAGCCTGAACCTGCGATAGAAGGATATTTCAAACTCCATCTTAAATCGAATTCGATAGCCTCCTCACCAATGTTTAGGGCTAGTTTTCCGTTTTTCACGTCAATGACTGCTCCGGCGGTCGCAAGAAATGGCCTTCCTAGAATTATTGGTAGTTTTGCGTCCTCCTCCATCTCAAGTATGACAAAGTCGACTGGGATGAAGAAGTCTCCGACCTTGATCGGGACATCTTCAAGTATTCCTACCGGCTTGCATACTGAGCGATCAGCAAGTTGTAGAGAGATTGGTGTCGCCTTTACGTCGCCAATGTCCAGTTTCTTGCATATCGAAAAAGGCATTAAACTGACACTGGCACCTAAATCACAAAGTGCATGTTCAAAAGACAAATCCCCAATTTTGCACAGTATTGAAAAGCTGCCCGGATCCTTTAATTTCTCTGGAAGCTTATTTTGAATAATGGCGCTGCACTCTTTAGTTAGCGCTACTGTGCCTGGTTCCTCTAGCTTCCGTCGGTTAGAAAGGATATCTTTGAAAAACTTTGCATACATGGGCATCTGCGTTAAAGCTTCAGTAAAGGGGATGTTAACATACAGCTTTTTCAAAATTTCCAAGAATTTTCTGAATTATTTATCCAGCTTTGCCTTCGCTAGTCTTTGAGGGAATGGAATCGTTGGCTTGTAAGGCGGCGGTGGCACATAAGTTGGTTCACTCTCTTGATCATCTTTTTCCTTACTTGATCTTTTTGGGTCGGGTACATGACTGGTAGATGCGTCAGGACTTAGGTTTGAATCAGGTATTCTGGGTTCTTCCAATTTCTTACCACTACGAGTTGTAATTGCACTGCAATTCTCTCGTGGGTTCTGTTCGGGCTGGGAAGGTAACCTACATGCGGGTCTAGCTAGGCTGGTGGCTAAGTTTGCCAATTGAATATCTACCTATTTTGTTGTGAGCTTCAATCGAGTCTAGTCTTGTCGTCACATGACGCAGCATATCATTCACGCTCTCGTTGGTCTTGGTTTGAGATGAGATAAAAGTTTCCATGATTGTTTCAAGTGATGACTTCTGGGGCTGAGGTTGAGCATAAGGCCTTCTCGTTGGGTAGCTCGGTTGGAATCCAGGGGGTGGTCTGTAACTTTGCTGAGGAACAGGATTCATGTTATTTCTGTAGGAAAAGTTGGGATGATTTCTCCAACCTGGGTTGTATGTGCTTGAAAATGGGTCTAGTTGAGGTCTAGTGTTGGAATTTCCTACAGCATGAACTTATTCATTAGTCGCATCATGAGAAATACCCAACTGACATTCAGTTAAGGAGTGCCCTGTCAATCCACATATCTCACAGGAAGAAACGGTTGCGTCAACAGAGTTCGTATTAATCGAATCTAATTTGCGCGAAAGAAGGTCTACCTTGGCTGCCAATGAGCTCAAAGCATCTAGTTCATACTTACCTGGGGTGCTTGTTCTTGTTGCGTTACCTCTTTCACCGGACCACTGGTTGTGGTTGAGCGCCTTCTCAAAATTGTTCGCTTACACTGGTGGACGAGCGATACTTGTATGAAGCCCTTGCACATTCGGAGCTGCGAAATCCCTCAAGGAGCGATTGTTTTCTGCCATCGTGAATTTAGATAGAGGAATTGGATCAATGTTACCTGATTGTTCTTTTTCCCTCAATTCTCTAAGTCTCCTTCTTCGATGGAATGTTCTCTCTATTTCCTGGTCAAGATCGTATAAATCCTCAAATCCTCCTGATCGAAGACTTCTGTGCATAAACAAAACTAAAAAGTAAAAGTAAATAACGAAGAAAGTAAGCGAAACTTAGTCTATCAATTTTCAGAATATCTCAATATTGACAAAATACCGTCCCTGGCAACAGTGCCAAAAACTTGATGCAAAAAATCCGCAAGCGCACGGCTTACCGATGTAGTACTTAAGATATCGTTTCCACAGGGACGGATTGCCAAGTACCGAATCTTCTAATCTTTGATAGCTAAGCAATTAAAGGTCTCGGTTTGTGTCGCAATTCAAACTAAAAATGGAGTACAACGAAAGTCGTAACGATGAGAGAGAAATCGAGAAATCGGGGTTCACCACATCTATCAACTTATAAGCAAAAGAAAAGTACTGCTTTGATGATCTTTAGAAAACCAAGGAAATGCCCTCCTGAGTCGTACCCCTCTCCGGTGCACAACTCAGCAACTTAGTTAGTCTCCTACTCTCGCGGTGGACTAATCATAAGTAGATCGTGTTGAAACAGGACACGAAGCTTCCCTAAGTGGCCTCTACGACTCTCATAATAGAGCACACAGGATTGATCAAGAAGAATATGTTGATTGTAATTCACCTCTCAGTTGTTACCACAATCAACTAAAGTGAAAAACCGATCTGGCCAAAATCGATAAACACAATTAAACAAACCTTGATCAATTGACTTCAAAAGATATATCAAAAAGCAATTCTTAACATTAAGACTTATGAATCAAAAAGACAGGCTACGCCCAAATCCCGATTGAGGTTTTACGCTAGTATACACATGATTACAACAAGTACAAGACTTACAATTAAGATGTAAAGGAAGTCGAACAAAGTAAAGAAGAGAAAAGAATTAAGACAAACTCCTTCTCTCCTCCCTTGACGTCGCCTTCCTCTTCTTGGAATATCGTACTCTTGTCTTGGAACCAAGTCTTGAGCTCTTAGCGCAATCTTCCTCTCGCATCCAACCCCCCCCCCCCCCCCCCCCCCCCTTGAAGAGAACCCATCTTTCTTATATAGACTTCAAGGTGCCTCTTGGTATTCCACATTAAATCTTCATTCATGAATGTCTTTTATTAAATCCTCATTCATGAATGTCTTTCATTAAATCCTCATTCATGAATGACCTTTGATTAAATCTTCTTAATTCCCATTGATGGCGTGTCCCTTGATATTCTCTTGATGGTGTGTCCCTTGATATTCTCTTGATGGCGTGTCCCTTGATAGCTGGCAATAAATACTGAATGCGGGTAAACTCTTTCTCCCGTCTGAAGCCAAACTTCTTGTCATGAACCCTGATTCACTCGGATATGTGATCGTACATCCGTATAGCTCTAAAACGAGTGAATTGTCCTGTATTCAACAAATATGACAAGTAGTGAAGCTTCTGAAGAAAGTTAATGAAATAAGCTGGAAAGAGATGTAGAAGCATGAAAATATGTCTCGATTCACTAGGAAATAGTAGTCAAAAAGACTATAAAAATACGAGACATCACGAAGTTAGAGTACATTGATCACATAATCAATGTAATAGAACTCATATCTTTTTTGTAGGAAGAACTTTACCAAAGATAGTGGAGTTAATGTGAAACGATTTCTCACCATGGTATGTACCTACATAGATACATGCTATTTTTCTTTGGACTTCAACTTTTAACTTAGGTACCACCGCAAATCAACACGGTGCCAAGACGAGGAGTCATTCTCTTAATTTTTCTTTTTCTCTCATTTTGACTTCAACCCATGTCTTTGGTACCACTGCTAATTTTACGCAGTGCCAAGTAAGGGAGTCATCACTCTCTTTATTTGGATCATGGATTCTTTCTTCCCAACAAATAGCAAATAGGATGAACATTAACTAAATTAATCAATCAATATCAATTCAAAAAATCATACTCATATACTAATTTTATTTAAAGAAGTAGCTTCACTTTTCAAACCAAATTCATCAAATAACATGTTCACCCCAAAATTTCATGCATCAAACAATGAAAAATTCCAATAGGCAGATATATATTAGAGAAATAAATTCAACACAATAGGTCTAGTCCTAATCACAGGATACTTGAAGTAATAATTAAGATATCGAACCACAGAGACCCTCGTTTGCTAAGTATCAAAGAATTCATTTCTTATTATCTAGGCAATCAAAATTGATGTAAGTAAAATGCGGAAAGAACACAAAATCAGAGAGAGAAACTGGGACTAGGGGTTCATCCACCTTAATTTCTATGACTAGAAGGAAATAAGCACATCATCAGTCCACTCTTATTATGATAAAGATATAATTTACTTCATTAAGAAATCATCTCGCCTTCGCGTAGACAATTTCTAAAAAATCAATCGTCACTTTCTCACAAGATTAATTCAATGTTAAAGATAAATAAATCATTGACAAAGAAATCAATGATCACTTTCATGCATCCAATCTTTATATTAATCATCTCAAGTGAAAACTAAATACTTTCATACTTTAGTTTCACAGGTTCTACTTAAGGTTTTCCAACGATCAAATACTTAATTTCTTACAATATCTTCATTTTTAATTCAATAATTCTTTCAAGATCAGATTATCAACAAGGCAATATACTTCTAAAATCTAGAAATAAGAAAAAACCTAATTTCTTACGATGAGTTCCTAAATCATGATTCTAGGGTTCCAAGTTCTCTCAAGTCACTTTTCAGTCCATATCACAAAAACTCCAAAACATGCTAAAAATATGAAACTAAAAAGAATTAAAGGCAATCATCACTTAAGCAGAATTATCATAACAAGAGTTCCCTAACGAAATAAAAATTATCTAGTCATTCGAAATTAAGGGGATTACACCCCCATGTTACAAAAAGTGTTTAAGCTAGCATGGTTGAAGAATTACAATAATCCATAATTTTGAAGGATCAAAAATCGAAGAGAAAGAGGAAATTCTACAAACAACACGGCTCCAAAACTCACGATAAATAGTAGTGGCGACGCTTCTTTCGTTGATTTCTCCTCCAATCGATCTCCTTTCGCTCTGAAACTTCTGGAGTATGCTTTCCTCTCCCAGACGCAGCTTCCCTTTAAATTTCATGGCCAGAGATGCACTGTACACTTCCTGGTGGCGAAACCTAGGGCGGCGGTGAAGATCACGATTTCTCCCTCAGTGATGGATCAAAAATTAGGGCTTCCAGTGTGTTCATCTTCGCCGTGTTCTCTAGAGTATTTTCCTTTTTACGGATCTCGATTTGGTGGTCTAAATCGTCTGCAATCATCCGCGCAAAAATCGGGCTCCAATTTGACTAGAAGAATCAGCCTCCTGGGTTGTAATTACGGCCGTGATTTTGATTACGGCAGTGCCGTATTTTATTCTGTGAAGAATTTGGAAAGAAGCACGGGCCGTGAAAACAACCACGGCAGTGCCGTGATCGTGCAAACTATTCTATAAGAAAATCTCTTGAAATTACAGCCCGTAATTTGTTTTACGGTAGTGCCGTAAAATCTGCAAGACTCTCTGGTCGGAAATCAATCCAAATTACGGCCTGTAATATAGTTTACGGTGGTGCCGTAAAATTCGGAAAACTTTTTGTACAAAAATTGACCCAAAATACGGCAGTGCTCGGAAATTACGGCAGTGCCATGGTTTATTCTGTAGGTTCAGTAAAACCACGGTACCGTAATATTGATTACTGCTCTGCCGTATTTTTGGTTTGAAGCTCCGATCTTCGTGAAATTTGACATGTAATCATCTCTTGATAATGGAAATTCATCTATGCATCTGAATTGCTTGAAAACGCTTAAAAATATTGCCTTTTTACTTGAACATAATCAAAAACACAAAAAGGTGTAGATTTTACAATATTTGATAAATAAGGCATAAAAATAAGCAAAAGAGCATGGATATGACACAAAAAGACTTATAAAATGACGCAAAATATACTATAAATTTTTGTGTCATCAAATACATAAGGCTCAAACTTTGCTTGTCCTCAAGCAAAATCAAAAACTGATCAAAGGAATAAACTTTCTTATGAGGAATAAATTTCTAAAATACAATCCCCAATGTAAAATTTCACCAATTGCTTTATAAAATTTCAAATAAACATATCATCTTCTAAATTCAATCCTCAAGATCCATAACTTAATTAAATAAAATTTTGCAACTTGTATAATAAGTTCAAATCTCCCATACTTTTGTTTACAGGAATAGGATTCCAAGATCTTTTTCCACACAAAATTTTTTAGTTCCTCCCTTTTTTTGTATCATTCACATTCTATAATTCGATTACTACCTTTTTTTCTGGTGATGAAATTAGAGTACACTGATCACATAACCAATGTAATAGAACTCATATCTCAAAGGTAGGAAGAATCTTCCACGAGATAGTGGAGTTAATGTGGAACGATTTCTCTCCATGGTTTGGACTTCAACTTTTAACTTTGGTACCACCGCAAATTAACACGGTGCCAAGACAATGAGTCATTCTCTTGATCTTTTCTTTTCTCTTATCATTTTTTTTATTTTGACTTCAACCCATGTCTTAGGTACCACTGTCAATTTTGTGCAGCGCCAAGTAAGGGAGTAACCTCTCTTAAAATTGGATCATGGAATTTTCTTTCCAACAAATAGCAAATTAGACTAAACATCAACTAGATTAATCAATCGATATCAATTCAAAAATTACACTCATATGCTTGTTTTATTTAAAGAAGTAGCTTCACCTTTAGATTAAATTCATCAAACAATATATCTACCCAAAATCTCATGCATCAACCAATGAAAAATTCCAATAGGCGGATATATATTAAAGAAATAAATTCAACACAATATGTCTATCTCTAATCACAGGCATTCGACAAATTTATCATCAAGAAAATCATACTATCAATAGAATTTTCAAAATTAGATCACACCATAACATTACTGCATAAAACCATAACAAGAGAAAATTTTGCATATATCCATTCAGAAATAAATTCATACAATCCATCATGCATCAGTATGCACCCACAAGGTGCTCAATATCAACATAATATCAGTCATTATACAACCCAATCGAATCATGAGAGAGTTAAACAAAAGCAAGGTGAGATAGCATCAACGGACACAAGAAGTTTGAAGGAGTTATCCTTCCCTATAAAGACATGAATCATCAGTAAAATATAAAAGATGAAATGCAAATAAGTAGGAAAAAGATACTCAGAGCTCTACTCGTTTGTGTCAGATCCAATCTCCTCCGTGTCCTCAAGGGTTGCATCCATAGGATCATCGTGTTGTCCCCTGGTCTCCACCATGTTCACCACCATAAACTCCACCTCTCCTACTATCCTCGAATCCGTACCATTTTTTTAAAAAAAATAATAATAAACTGCAATTAGGTACTATAAAAATAGTTACAGTACTGCCGTAATTTTCACAAAAATTCAAAACTCTCGGGCCGAAAATCACTCAAAAATATGGTACGTAAAAAGACTTACGGCACTACTGTAAAAGTCACAAAACCTTCTAGTCGAAAATGGACTCGAATTATGGCCTGTAATATGCATTATGGCGGTGCTGTATTTTTGTACCAAACTCGATTTTACCTGCAAAAGAAGAAGAAAAATTAACTCTAAAAATAAACTAAAATAAAAGAAACTAAGCTAAGTAAGAGTGCTTGGGTTGCCTCCCAAGAAGAGCTAATTTAAAGGTCATTAGCTTGACCGTTCTGCACTCGGATCTGTTTGTGGTTCATCAAGATGAAATTTTTCCTTTTCTTCAATCAGTTCTTCTTAATAATAATGCTTTAATCTCTGACCATTAACTTTAAACTCTCCTGTTTCATCACTCCATATATTCATAGCTCTGTAGGGGTAAGTTTTCTTCACCTGAAAAGGTCCGGACCATCGAGATTCAAGTTTACCAGGAAAAAGCCTCAATCTAGAATTGAACAAAAGAACGAAGTCACCTGGTTAGAATTCCCTTCTGAAGATGTGTCAATCATGCCATCTTTTAGTCCTCTCTTTATAAATTCTCGCATTTTCATAAGCGGAAAGTGTAATCTCATCTAGCTCGTTCAATTATAACCTCTATTTCTCCCCCGCATTCTTTAAGTCAAAATTTAGCGCTTTGAACGCCCAGAATGCCCTATGCTCAAGCTCTACAGGCAGATGACAAGATTTTCCATAAACTAGTTGGAAAGGAGACATACCTATTGGTGTTTTAAAAGTTGTTCTATAGGCCCAAAGTGCATCATTAGGTTTGGATGCCCAATCTTTTCTCATGTGTGACACAGTCTTTTCCAAAATTTCCTTGATTTCTCTGTTTGATATCTCCACTTGTCCACTTGTTTGGGGGTGATAAGGTATTGCAACTCTGTGATTTACTCCATACTTTCTAAGCAAAGCTGAGAACTTATGTTCTATGAAGTGTGAGCCTCCATCACTAATCACTACTCGTGGTGTCCCAAATCATGGAAAGATAATCTTTTTGTACAGTTTAACAACAACTCTAAAATCATTAGTAGGAGAAGCAAGAGCCACAACCCACTTTGAAACATAATCAACTGCCACAAGTATGTATTTGTTACATCCAGAAGATGAAAAAGGTCCCATGAAATCTATCCCCCAAACATCAAATATCTCAACCTCAAGAATAGTGGACAATGGTATCTCATGTCTTCTATTAATGTTCCCTGTCTTTTGACATCTATCACAAGATAAAATAAAATTTCTAGCATCTTTAAAAATTGAAGGCCAATAAAATCCTAATTGTAAAACTTTGAAGGCAGTCATCTGAGTACTAGCATGCTCTCCATATGAAGATCCATGACACTGAAATAATATATCTGTGATTTCCTCTTCAGTTATACACCTCCTAAAAAGTCCATCTGCACATCTCCTAAAAACATAAGGCTCATCCCAAAAATAGTTCTTTACCTCAGCTAAAAATCTCTTCTTTCCTTGATAATTCAAATCCGGAGGAAAAATATTAGCCACCAAGTAATTTACTATATCAGCATACCAAGGGGCCTTGATCTGTTCAATAGCTAAGAGTTGTTCTTCAAGAAATGAATCATTGATTAAATCACCCTTTTCAGCATCTACCAATATTCTTGAGAGGTGATCTGCAACAAAGTTTTCTGATCCCTTTTTATCTTGGATTTCCAAATCAAATTCTTGCAAAAGTAAAATCCATCTAAGCAAGCGCGGTTTACTATCCTTCTTCTACATCAAGTACTTCATTGCAGCATGATTAGTGTACACCATAACTTTAGAGTTAAGCAAATACGATCTGAATTTGTCAAAGGCAAAAACTATAGCCAAAAGTTCCTTTTCAGTGGTGGTATAATTCATCTGTGTCTCATCCAAGGTCCTACTAGCATAGTGAATGATGTAAGGTTTTTTCTCTTTTCTTTGTTCTAGGATTACTCCTATTGCATAATCACTGGCATCACACATCAGCTCAAAGGGCAAATTCCAATCTGGAGGCAGGATGATAGGTGCTGAAATCAAGGCTTTCTTTAACTCCTGAAAAGCAGATAAACAATCTTTATCAAAAGAGAATTAACATCTTTACAAAGTAAATTTGTAAGAGGTCTAGCAAATTTAGAGAAGTCCTTGATGAATCGTCAGTAGAATCCTACATATCCAAGAAAGCTTCGGACCTCCTTTACTATAGTGGGCGGCTCTAATTTTTCTATCACTTCAATTTTGGCCTTGTCAACTTCAATTCCTCTCTCTAAAATCAAATGCCCCAAAATTATTCCTTGCCTAACCATGAAATGACACTTTTCCCAATTAAGTACAAGGTTAGTTTCTTCACACCTCTGCAAAACTCGGGATAAATTAGCCAAACACTCATCAAAAGAGGAACCATATACAGAGAAATTATCCATAAATACATCCATAAAATCCTCAATAAAATCAGAAAAAATAGCCATCATGCACCTCTGAAAAGTAGCAGGTGCATTACACAAACCAAAAGGCATTCTCCTATATGCAAAAGTACCATATGGGCAACTGAAAGTGGTTTTATGTTGGTCATCAGGATGTATAGGAATTTAGAAAAATCCAGAATATCCATCTAAGAAGCAAAAATGAGAATGGTTTGCAAGCCTTTTAACCATTTGATCAATAAAAGGTAGGGGAAAGTGGTCTTTCCTAGTGGCTGCATTTAATTTTTTATAATCTATGCACATGCACTAACTAGTTACTGTTCTAACAGGAATCAATTCATTATCTTTGTTTTTCATGACAGTTACTCCTCTTTTCTTAGGAACACAATGTACAGGACTTACCCATTTACTGTCAGAGATTGGATAGATAATACCTGCATCAAGTAGTTTCAAGACTTCCTTCTTCACAACTTCTTTCATAGAGGGGTTAAGTCTCCTTTGAAAATCTGCATGTGGCTTGTGTTCCTCTTCCATTAAAATCCTATCCATACAAAAAGAGGGATTAATTCCTTTCAAATCATCAATAGTATACCCAATCACCTTCCTATGAATCCTCAATTCCTTAAGAAGCAACTTGGTCTCCCTTTTTCCAAGTTGTGCATCAACAATAACAGGGTAAATAGAATTAGGACCAAGAAATTCATAACAAAAATTATCAGGTAAAGCCTTAAGTTCTACTTTCGGAACCTACTCTTCCTCACTCTTTTTATCATCACAAATAGTGCAGGCAAATAGTTCATTAATTTCAGAATTGGAATCTATATCAGAGTCATGAACATAATTTAAATCAGAATCATATGCAGAAGTCTCAACAAATAAATCACTAAGATCATAGACAGAGTCATCTACAGCATGTATACTACAGCAAGATCCATATGATGGTTTCTTCATGGTTTCATTCAAGTCATACACAAATTTTTTTATCTCCAATGTTGAGTGTGAGTTTACCATTCTTTACATCAATAATCGCCCCCTGTTGTGGCTAAGAACGGTTTGCCAAGTATAATTGGAATTTTTGCATCCTCCTCCATTTCTAGAACCACAAAATCTACTGGGACAAAATACTTACCCACTTGGATTAGAACATCCTCAAGAATCCCTACATGATACTTAACTGAACGATCGACGAGCTGCAAAGATATTAAAGTTGGTTTAAGCTCTCCCATGTCCAATTTCCTGCAAATAGATAAAGGCATTAGGCTTACACTAGCACCTAAATCACATAAGGCTCGGTCAAAAGCCATACTCCCAATTGAACAAGGTATAAAGAAACTATCTGGATCTTTTAATTTTGGTGGTAACTTATTTTGGATGATAGCACTACACTCCTCAGTTAAAGCCACAGTACCATAGTCCTCTATCTTTCTTTTATTTGACAAAATTTCTTTTAAAAACTTAGCATATGTGGGCATTTGAGATAATGCTATAGTAAATGGAATGTTAATATAAATTTTTTTCAAGACATCAAGAAATTTCCCAAATTGCTTATCTAACTTGGCTTGAACTAATCTTTGGGGAAAGGGTATAGGTGGCCTATAAGGTGTAGGTGAACTAGGCCTAGGAATATCTGACTAACATGTCTCATCACCTTTAGGTTCATCACCCTAATGAGGTGGCGAACTAGCATGGGATTGCTCATGTACAGGAGATTTTTCCAAGACTGGTTCATTGCTAAGGTCAATGTTAGGCTCTTCCTCCTTATCATGAAGTCTACCCCTTGGTTCATCCAATTGCTTTCCACTCCTAGTAATTATAGCATTACAATGTTCCCTAGGGTTTGGTTCAGGTTTAACAGGTATTTGGTTTTCTAAGATTTTATTGTGAGCTGCTAAAGATCCTTTTTGAGAAGTAAGATGATTAACCATTCCCTTAAGATCTTCAATCTCCTTATTTTGATTTGTCATGAATTGATTTTGGCTAACCATAAACTTTTCTAGCATGGACTCTACACTAAAATTTTGGGGTTGATTTTGATTTTGATTTTGTCTTTCTTGATATCATCTATTTTCAGCTTGTCCCCTTATAAAATTTACTTATTCCATACCACGATTAGCAATTACTTTACATTCTTCAGAATAATGACCTTGGTTACCACAGATATCACAAATAACAGAAGATGAAACCATAGCAGTTTGCATTTGAGAAGAATCGAATCTATTACGCAAAGAGTCTACCTTTTCAGTCAAGGTATGCCATCCATCATTCTCATTCTTACCATGTTGATGACAATATAGCATTCCTCTTTCAGTAGCCCACTAGTGTTCAGGGCCATCTCCTCAAACAAGGTGAAAGCATCTTCAATTGTTTTGCTCATGAGGGCTTCTCCTGCGGCAACAACAACAGTCAGACGGGTATTATAAAGTAATCTATTATAAAATGTATGAATTAGAACCCAATTTTCAAAGCCATGGTGAGGACACTTCCATTGTAATTCATTGAAACGCTCTCATGCCACGCTAAAAGACTCGCTATCCTGCTGCGCAAAGCTTATAATTTGGTTTCTCAACTGGATTGTCTTGCTGGATGGAAAGTACTTCTTCAAGAAATCATTTGACAGTTGTTCCCATGTAGTGAAGGTACCAGTAGGTTGAGATTGCAGCCAAGAACATGCTCGGTCCCTGAGAGAAAAAGGAAACAATCTAAGTTTTAATGCATCATCAGAAACTCCATTAATTTTAATGGTGTCACAATATTCAAGAAAGAGATATAAATGTTGATAAAGATCTTCAAGTGGTGATCCTCCAAACTGATTCTGCTGTATCATAGATAGGAAAGCTGGCTTGATTTCAAAATTATTAGCCTCGATAGCTGGTCTGGCAATGCTAAAGTGTATCTTTAATGGATTTGGGGCCGCATAGTCCCTAAGTGATCTTCTGTCTCCCATGATTACTTCCTCTTTCTGTCTTCCTTCAAATCTGAGTTTCCTGCGCAGTCTAAGAGTTTTGTTCATCTCAGGGTCTAAGGGAACTAGAGGTCCTGATCTAAGATTCCTGCGCATGCACAAGTAGATAGATCAAATAACTCAAAATATGCAGAAAAGAACAAAAAGAACAGAATTAATCTCAGCTTTTAAAGACTCCTAAAAAAATAAAAACAGGAAATAAAATAAAACCTAGTCTAGTAATACTCTCAATATCTTCAATATTAACAAAAACTAAGGTCCCCGGCAACAGCGCCAAAAACTTGTTGTATCCGCAAGTGCACGGATACTCGAAGTAATAATTAAGATATCGAACCACAGAGACCTCGTTTGCTAAGTACCAAAGAATTGATTTCTTATTAGCTAGGCAATCGAAATTGATATAAGTAAAATGCGAAAAGAACATGAAATCAGAGAGAAAAACTGGGACTAGGGGTTCATCCACCTTAATTTCTATGACTAGAAGGAAATAAGCACATCAGCAGTCCACTCTTATAATGATAAAGATATAATTTACTTCATTAAGAATTCATCTCACTTTTGCGTAGACAATTTACAAAGAATCAATCCTCACTTTCGCACAAGATTGATTCAATGTTAAAGATAAGTAAATCATTGACAAAGAAATCAAAGATCACTTTCATGCATCCAATCTCTATATCAATCATCTCAAGTGGAAACTAAATATTTCATACTTTAGTTTCACAGGTTCTACTTAAGGTTCTCCAATGATCCAATATTAATTTCTTACAATATCTTCATGTTTAATTCAATAATTCTTCCTAGATCAGAATATTAACAAGGCAATATACTTCTAAAATCTAGAAATAAGAACAAACCTAATTTCTTACGATGAGTTCCTAAATCATGATTCTAGGGTTCCAAGTTCTCGCAAGTCACTTTTCAGTCCATATCACAAAAACTCCAAAACATGCTGATAATATGAAACTAAAAAGAATTAAAGGCAATCATCACTTAAGCAGAATTATCATAACAAGAGTTCCCTAACGAAATAAAAATTATCTAGCCATTCAAAATTAAGGGGATTACACCCCCATGTCCCAAAAAGTATTTAAGCTAGCATGGTTGAAGAATTACAATAATCAATAATTTCGAAGGATCAGAAATCGAAGAGAAAGAGAAAATTCTACTAACAACACAGCTGTAATTTTCAATACAGCCATAATTTTGCTCCAAAACTTGTGACTGTTGTATCCAACAAGTAGATAGACAGAACTTATCTCTGACGGCGCAGCCAAAGACTTGTTATGCCCAAAAACTTGTCTGTCTGCAAGTGCACGGATACTCGAAGTAATAAAAGATATCGAACCCACAGAGACCTCGTCTATCAAGTACCGAATAATTGATTTCTTGCTATCTAGGCAATCAGAACTATGCAAGTAATATACCGAAAGCTAAACGAAAACACCAGAAAGAGAAAACTGGGACTAGGGTTTCATTCACTTTAATTTCTATGATTAGATGTGAATAGATGATCGTCAGTTTAATTTTATCATGATAAAGATATAATCTACTTCATAAGAGGACCATCTCACTTTCATGCAGACAATCAAGCAGGGGCCAATCCAAACTTTCGCGCAAAATCTATCCCAAGTGGAAAATAAGTAGATCATCAAACAAAGAACTCAAGGATCACTTTCATGCATCCGAATTCTAAGTTGATCGTCACAACTAGAATCTCAAGGATCACTTTCATGCATCTGAGTCTCAACATGAGTTCTACTTATGGTTCCCCAACGTTCCGATCCTTGCTTTCGCACCATATCACCACATTTGACAAATTGACTCAATCCTATATTCATATTATTAATCATGGCAAGTAACTACTAAAATCAAGAGGTAAGAATTAACTTAATTTCTTACGGGAAGCTCCTAACATGCAATTCTAGGGTTCCAAGTTCTCAAGCACGTCACCTTTCGGTCCATATTGTGAGAACTCTAAAACATAATTAAATACATGAACCTATGGTGAATCAAAGAACAATCATCGCACAAGTAGAATTATCATGCTAAAATTATACGTGACGATATGATGGAAAAATCATCTAATCATTTAGAAATCAAAGGGAATTACTCCCCCATGTCCCATAAAAAGTTTAAGCTATCATAGAGAAAAGATTACAATAATCCATAGTGTCAAAGTGTAAGAAATCAAAGAAAAAGGGGAAGAACAAATAACCACACGGCTGTAATGAAAATTAGAGTCGTAATTTCCAATCGTGAATAGTGCCGGTGACGGTTGTTTGTTGATTTCTCCTTCGTCGGAGATCCTTTTTCTCTGAAACTTTTGGAGCACCTTCTCCTCCTCTATGCATAGCTTCCCTTTAAATTTTGTGACCGAAGATGCGTTGTATGCTTCCCGGCGGTGAAACCCTTGGCGGTGGCGTGTAACTCGATTTCTCCTTTGATGGTGGACGAAAATTAGGGCTTTTGGTCTCTCCTCCCTCCTCTCATCGAAAGCTCCCTTTTTGCTTCTTACAGCTTTGGATTTAGTGGCCTCGATCGTCCGCAATCAATCCCGCAAAAATCGGACTCAAATTTGAGCATAAAAATCGCGTCTCCAGTTGTAATTATGGTCGTATTTTTCATTACAGCACTGCCATAATTTCAGTCGAATTCTCGGGTGGAAATTTGTCTGGAATTATGGTACCGTAAAATAATTTACGGCAGTGCCGTATTTTTAGCCAAAGTTTCTGGTCAGAAATCGCTCTAAATTACGGCCCATGAAAATCTTTACGGTAGTGCCGTAATTTCTGAAAATCTTTCTGGATGAAAAATTCCCAAATTATGGTAGTGCTCTGATATTACGGTAGTCTGTGAAATTACGGTACCATAATATAGCTTACGGCCCTGCCGTAATTTGGTCTGAAGCTCCAATCTTCATGAAATTTGTCGTGTAATCTCCTCTTGATGCTGGGAATTCATTCACGCATCTAGATTGCTTGAAAATGCCTAAAAATTGTGCCTTTTTACCTAAAAATCATCAAAAACCAAAAAGAATGTAGATTCCACAGTAATTGATAAAAAAAAAGGCATAAAAATAAGCAAAGGTTCATGAATTTGACATAAAAAGATATATGAAATGGCATAAAATTTACTATGAATTTCGGTGTCATCAAACACATAAGGCTCAAACTTTGCTTGTCCTCAAGCAAAAATCAAAAATCGATCATAGGCATAGATTTTCTCATGAAGAATAAATTTCTAAAATACAATCACTAATAAAAAAATCCCACCAATTGATTCATAAAATTTTAAATAGGCATATCATCTTTTGAATTCAATTCTCAAGATTCACAACTTAATTGAATAAAACTTTGCAACTCGCATAAAAAGTAGAATTTCAATCTCATGAATTCATCTAATTTTCAGTTCAGATCTATCATACTTTTGTTTACAGGAATAGGATATCCAAAAAAAATTTTCCACTCAAAATTTTCTTTTCTTTTCTATTTTTGTTTTTATTCTTTTTGTGTTTTTGATGGTATGTACCCACATAGATACACACTTTTTATTTAGGACTTCAACTCTTGCTTTAGGTACCACTGTCAATTTTGCACAGTGCCAAGTAGAGGAGTCATTTTTCTTTTTCTTTCTCTCAATTTTTTTTCTTTTCAGACTTCAACCCATGTCCTTTGGTACCACTATAAATTTTGCACAGTGCCAAGGAGGGGAGTCACTATTTTTGGATCTTTGGATTCTTTCTTCCCAACAAATAGCAAGATAGACTAAACATCAACTAGATTAATCAATTGACATCAATTCAAAATTACACTCATATGCTAATTTTATTTGACAAGTAGTTTCACTTTTAAATCAAATTCTTCAAATAACATATCCACCTAAAATCTTATTCATCAATCAATGAAAAATTTCAAAAGTAGATATATATTAGATAAATAAATTTGACATGATAGGTCTAGATCTAATCGCGGGCATAAATTCATTCGTCATCCAGAAAATCATTTTATCTATAGAATCACGACATGATAATCAGAAAGCAGCGGACACAAGAAGTTTGGAAGATGAAACATCGATGGGGAAGATGAATTTCAAAGAAGTGAAGAAAAATGAATACTCACAACGTTTTGCTTATCAGCATCTGATCCAATCTCTTTCGTGTCTCTGGGGTAGCTAAGTCGGTGTAGGAACTGGTGGAAACATAGAGGTCGTTACGCCAAATTTGACTCTTCCTACGAAAAGAGAAGAAATATTAGTTCTAAAAGCAGAAGTAAAAATACAGAAAAGTAAATGAGAATAAACTGAAGATAGAGTGCTTGGGTTGCCTCCCAAGAAACGTTAATTTAAAGGTCTTTAGATTGACCATTCTGCACTCAGATTTGATCGCGGTTCATCAAAGTAAAACTTTTTCTTTTCTTCAATCTGCTCCTCTTGATAGTAATATTTCAACCTTTGATCATTAACTTTAAAATCTCCTATTTCCTCACTCCATATGTCCACAGCTCCGTAGGGATAAGTTTTCTTCACCTGAAAAGGCCCAAACCATCAAGACTTAAATTTTCCAGGAAAAAGCCTCAATCTAGAATTAAATAAAAGAACAAAGTCACCTGGTTGGAATTTCCTTCTGAAAATATGTCGATCATGCCATCTTTTAGTTCTCTCCATGTAAATTTTCGCATTTTCATATGCAGAAAGTCTAATCTCATCTAGCTCGTTCAACGTAACCTCCGTTTTTCACCCGCATTCTTTAAGTCAAAATTGAGTGCCTTGATTGCCCAAAACACCTTATGTTCAAGCTCTAGAGGTAGATGACAAGATTTGCCGTAAACCAATTGAAAGGGAGACATACCTATTGGTGTTTTAAAAGTAGATCGATAGACCCACAGTGCATCATCAAGTTTGAATGCCCAATCATTCCTGGTGCGTGACACTGTCTTTCCTAAAATCCCTTTTATTTCTCTGTTTGATATCTCAACTTATCCACTAGTTTGGGGATGATAAGGTGTTGCAACTCTATGATTTACCCTGTACTTTCTAAGCAAGGCTGAGAACTTATGCTCTATAAAATATGAGCCTCCATCACTAATCACTAATCGGGGTGTCCCAAACCTTGGAAAGATAACTTTTTTGAATAGTTTAACAACAACTCTGGAATCATTAGTGGGAGAAGCAAGAGCCTCAACCCACTTTGAAACATAATCAACTGCCACAAGAATGTATTTGTTACCTCAAGATGATGGAAAAGGTCCCATGAAGTCAATCCCCCAAACACCAAATATCTCAACCTCAAGAATATTGGACAGTGGCATCTCATGTCTTCTGTTAATGTTACCTGTCTTCTGACACCTATCACAAGATGAAACAAAGTTTCTAGCATCTTTAAAGATTGAAGGCCAGTAAAATCCTGATTGTAACACCTTGAAAGCAGTTTTCTTAGTACCGGCATGACCACCATAAGAGGATCCATGACATTGAAACAATATATCTGTGATTTTCGCCTCCGGTACACATCTTCTAAAAATGTCATATGCACATCTTCTAAACACATAAGGCTCATCCCAAAAATAGTGCTTCACCTCAGCTAAGAATCTTTTCCTTTTTTGGTAATTCAAAACAGGAGGAAAAACATTAGCTACAAGGTAATTCACTATGTCGGCATACCAAGGGGCTCTGATTTGTTCAATGATCAAGAGTTGTTATTCAGGGAAGGAATCATTGATTACATCATTCTTTTCAGTATTCACCATTATCCTTGAAAGATGATGTGCAACAAAGTTTTCTGATCCCTTTTTGTCTTTAATTTCCAAATCAAACTCCTGCAGGAGTAAAATCCATCTGAGCAAGCGTGGTTTACTATCCTTTTTCTGCATTAAGTATCTCACAGCTACATGATCAGTATACACCACCACTTTGGAATTAATCAAGTATGATCTAAACTTATCAAAGGCAAACACTATGGCTAAAAGTTCCTTTTCAGTGGTGGTGTAATTTCTCTGTGTCTCATCCAAAGTCCTGCTAGCATAATGAATAACATAAGGTTTTTTCTCCTTTCTCTGTCCCAAAACTGTTCCTATTGCATAATCACTGGCATCACACATGAGCTCAAAAGACAAATCCCAGTCTGGAGGCTGAATGATAGGTGCTGAAACCAACGCTTTCTTTAATTCCTGAAAAGCAGATAAACAATCCTCATCAAAAGAAAATTTAACATCTTTACAAAGTAAATTTGTAAGAGGTCTAGCGAGTTTAGAGAATCCTTGATGAATCGCCGGTAGAATCCTACATGTCCTAGAAAGCTTCGGACCTCCTTTACTGTAGTGGGCGGTTATAATTTCTCTATTACCTCAACCTTGGCTTTATCAACTTCAATTCCTCTCTCTGAAATCAAGTGTCCCAAAACTATCCCTTGCCTAACTATGAAATGACATTTTTCCCAGTTAAGCACAAGGTTAGTTTCTTCACACCACTGCAAGACTCTAGATAAGTTAGCCAAACAGTCATCAAAAGAAGAACCATATACAGAGAAATCATCCATAAAAATATCCATAAAGTCTTCAATAAAATCAGAAAAAATGGCCATCATACATCTCTGAAAAGTAGTAGGTGCATTACATAGACCAAAAGGCATTCTCCTATATGCAAAAGTACCATACGGGCAAGTGAAAGTGGTCTTATCTTGGTCATCAAGATGTATAGGAATTTGGAAAAATCCAGAGTATCCATCTAAGAAACAAAAGTGAGAATGGTTTGCAAGCCTTTCAACCATCTGATCAATAAAAGGTAAGGGAAAATGGTCCTTTCTAGTAGCATCATTCAATTTTCTATAATCTATGCACATACGCCAACTAGTTACAGTTCTAACAGGAATTAATTCATTGACTTTATTTTTCATGACAGTTACTCTTCCTTTGTTAGGAACACAATGTACAGGACTTACCCATTTACTATCAGAGATAGGTTAGATAATACATGCATCAAGTAGTTTCAAAACCTCCTTTTTCACAACTTCTTTCATTGATGGGTTAAGTCTCCTTTGAAAATCTACATGTGGCTTGTGTTCCTATTCCATTAAGATCCTGTGCATACAAAAAGAAGGGTTAATTCTCTTTAAATCATCAATTGTGTACCCAATTACCTTTCCATGAATCCTTAATTTTTGAGAAGCAAATCTGTTTCCCTTTTTCCAAGCTGTGCATCAACAATAACAGGGTAAGTAGAATCAGGACCAAGAAATTCATAACGAAGGTTATCAGGTAAAGCTTTAAGTTCTACTTTAGGAGCTTTCCTTTCTTCACTCTTTTCATTATCACAAGCACTACAATCTAATAATTCATCAATTTCAGAATTGGTCTCTACCTTAAGATCAAGAGAAAAATCTAAATCAAAATCAATTTCAGAGGCTTCAAAAATAAATCATTAAGATCATAGACAATGTCATCTAAAGCATGTACACTACAGCAAGATCCCGCATTTGAAGGGTTTTTCATGGCTTTATTCAAATCATACTCAATTCTATCATCCCCAATGTTAAGTGTAAGCTTACCGTTCTTTACATCAATATGTGCTCCTGCAGTGGCTAAGAACAGTCTACCAAGTATGATGGGGATTCTTGTATCTTCTTTCATCTCAAGGATTACAAAATCTGCTGGGATGAAATATTTACCTACTTGGATAGGCACATCTTCAAGAATTCCCACAGGGTATTTAACTGAACGATCGGTGAGCTGCAAAGATATAGAAATCGGTTTAAGCTCTCCCATGTCCAATTTCCTACAAACAGACAATGGCATTAGACTCACACTAGCACCTAAATCACATAAGGCTCGGTCAAAAGCTATGCCCCCAATAAAACATGGTATAGAGAAACTACCTGGATCTTTCAATTTCGGTGGCAACTTGTTTTGGATAATAGCACTACATTCTTCAGTAAGAGCCACAGTACCATAGTCCTCTATTTTTTTTCTTATTAGATAAAATTTCTTTCAAAAATTTAGCATATGTGGGCATTTGAGATAAAGCTTCAGTAAATGGAATATTAATGTAAACCTTTTTCAAAACATCAAGAAATCTCCCAAACTGTTTGTCTAATTTCGTCTGCATGTGTCTCTGGGGGAAGGGTATGAGTGGCCTATGTGGTGTAGTAGAACTAGGTTTAGAAACATCATTCTGACATGGCTCATCACCTTTAGGTTTATCACCTTGGTGAGGTGGCAAACTATCTTGGGATTGCTCATGTTCAGAAGATTTTTCTAACTCTAATTCATCATCATGATCATCATTAGGCTCTTTTTCATTATTCACAACTCTCCCTTTAGGTTCATATAATTGTCTTCCACTCCTAGTAGTGATAGCATTACAGTTTCCTTAGGATCTAATTCAGGTTCAGCAGGCATTTGATCTCCTAGAGTTCTATTATAAGTAGCTAAAGATCCTACTTGAGAGGTAAGATGATTAACTAATGCCTTAAGATTTGCAATCTCTTTATTTTGGTTTGTCATAAACTTTTCAAGCATGGATCCTACCCTAAAAGAATTTACCTCTTCAGTCAAAGTTCGCCGTTCCTCATTCTCATTCTTACCATGTTGATGTCAATATAGCATTCCTTCTTCCGGAGCCCACTGGTTAAGATTTAGGGCCATCTCCTCAAGCAGGGTAGAAGTATCTTCGATTGTTTTGCTCATGAGAGCTCCTCCTGCAGCAGCATCCACAATCAAACGGGTATTATAAAGTAAGCCATTATAAAATGTATGAATTAAAATTCAATCTTCAAGGCCATGGTGAGGACACTTCCGTTGTAATTCATTGAATCTCTCACATGCCTCACTAAAAGTTTCGCCATCCCACTGTGCAAAGCTTGTAATTTGGTTTCTCAACTGGATGGTTTTGCCGGGTGGAAAGTACTTCATCAAGAAGGCATTGGACAATTATTCCCATGTGGTGAAGGTACCGGTAGGTCAAAAATGTAGCCAAGAGTGCGCTCGGTCCCTGAGAGAAAAAGGAAACAATTTTAATTTTAATGCATCATCAGAAACTCCATTAATTTTAATGGTATCACAAAGTTCAAGAAAAAGATATAAATGTTGATAAGGATCTTCAATTGGTGATCCTCTAAACGATTCTGCTGGATCATGGACAAGAAAGCAGAATTGATTTCAAAATTATCAGCATCAATAGCTGGTCTAGCGATGCTAAAGTGTATCTCCTGTGATTTAGGGGCTGCATAGTCCCTAAGTGATTTTCGGTTCGCCATCCGATCTAAATTTCCTGTGCAACCTAAAACAAATAGGTCAAATAACTCAAGTAAACAGAAGAGAACAGTAAGATAGAACATAAATAGGAAATAAACAAAACCTAATCTAGCAATACTTTCAATATCTTCAATATTGACAAAAACCAAGGTCCTCGGCAATGGCACCAAAAATTTGTTGTATCCAACAAGTAGATAGATAAAACTTATCTCTAACAGCGCAGCCAAAGACTTGTTATGCCCAAAAACTTGTCTGTCCACAAGTGCATGGATGCTCGAAGTAATAAAAGATATCGAACCCACAGAGACCTCGTCTGTCAAGTACCGAACAATTGATTTCTTGCTATCTAGGCAATCGGAACTATGTAAGTAATATACTGAAAGCTAAACGAAAACACCAGAGAGAGAAAACTGGGACTAGGGTTTCATTCACTTTAATTTCTATGATTAGATGTGAATAGATGATCGTCAGTTTAATTTTATCATGATAAAGACATAATCTACTTCATAAGAGGATCATCTCACTTTCGTGTAGGCAATCAAGCAGAGACCAATCCTCGCTTTCGCGCAAAATCTATCCCAAGTGGAAAATAAGTAAATCATTAAACAAAGAACTCAAGGATCACTTTCATGCATCCAAATTCTAAGTTGATCGTCACAAGTGGAATCTCAAGGATCACTTTCGTGCATCCGAGTCTCAACACGAGTTCTACTTATGATTCCCCAACGTTTCGATCCTTGCTTTCACACCAGATCACCACGTTTGACAAATTGACTCAATCCTAGGTTCATATTATTAATTATGGCAACTAAACTACTAAAATCAAGAGGTAAGAATTAACCTAATTTCTTACGGGAAACTCCTAACATGCAATTCTAGGGTTCCAAGTTCTCAAGCAAGTCACCTTTCGGTCCTTATTGCGAGAACTCTAAAACATAATTAACTACATGAACCTATGGAGAATCAAAGAACAATCATCACACAAGTAGAATTATCATGATAAAATTATACGTGACGATATGATGGAAAAATCATCTAATCATTTAGAAATCAAAGGGAATTACTCCCCCATGTCCCATAAAAAGTTTAAGCTATCATAGAGAAAAGATTACAATAATCCATAGTGTCAAAGTATAATAAATCAAAGAAAAAGGGGAAGAACAAATAACCACACGGCTGTAATGAAAATTACAGCCATAATTTCCAATCGTGAACAGTGTCGGCCACGGTTGTTTGTTGATTTCTCCTTCGTCTGAGATCCTTTTGCTCTGAAACTTCTGGAGCACCTTCTCCTCCTCTATGCGTAGCTTCTCTTTAAATTTTGTGACCGGAGAAGTGTTGTACGCTTCCCGGTGGTGAAACCCTTAGCGGCAGCGTGTAACTCGATTTCTCCTCCGATGGTGGACGAAAATTAGGGCTTTTGGTCTCTCCTCCCTCCTCTCGTCGAAAGCTCCCTTTTTGATTCTTACAACTTTGGATTTAGTGGCCTCGATCATCCACAATCGATCCCGCAAAAATTGAACTCAAATTTGACCGTGAAAATCGCTTCTTCAGGTTGTAATTACGGCCGTATTTTTCATTACGGCACTGCCGTAATTTCAGTCGAGTTCTCGGGTGGAAATATGTCTGGAATTACGATACCGTGAAAGTGTCGTATTTTCAGCCAAAGTTTCTGGTCGAAAAGCGCTCTAAATTACGGCCCGTGAAAATCTTTACGGTAGTGCCGTAATTTCCGAAAATCTTTCTGGATGAAAAATTCCCAAATTACGGCAGTGCTCTGATATTACGATAGCCTGTGAAATTACGGTACTGTAATATAGATTACGGCCCAGCCGTAATTTGGTTTGGAGCTCCAATCTTCATGAAATTTATCGTGTAATCTCCTCTTGATGGTGGGAATTCATTCACGCATCTGGATTGCTTGAAAACGCCTGAAAATCATGTCTTTTTACCTAAAAATCATTAAAAACTAAAAAGAGTGTAGATTCTACAGTAATTGATAAAAAAAGGCATAAAAATAAGCAAAGGTTCATGAATTTGACATAAAAAGATATATGAAATGGCATGAAATTTACTATGAATTTCGGTGTCATCAGCGATGAACAGTAGCGGCGACGCTTCTTTCATTGATTTCTCCTCCAATCGATCTCTTTTCACTCTGAAACTTCTGGAGTATGCTCTCCTCTCCCAGACGCAGCTTCTCTTCAAATTTCACGGCCAGAGATACACTGTACGCTTCCTAGTGGTGTTACCTAGGACGGCAGTGAAGATTGCAATTTCTCCCTCAGTGATGGATCAAAAATTAGGGCTTTTGGTGTGTTCGTCTTCGCCTTGTTCTCTAGAGTATTTCCCTTTTTGCAGATCTTGATTTGGTGGTCTAAATCGTCCGCAATCATCCGCACAAAAATCGGGCTTCAATTTGACCAAAAGAATCGGCCGCCTGAGTTGTAATTACGGCTGTGATTTTGATTACGGCAGTACCGTATTTTATTCTGTGAAGAATCTGAAAAGAAACACGGGCCATGAAAACAACCACGGTAGTTCCGTGATCATGCAAAATATTCTATAAGAAAATCTCCTGAAATTATGGCCCATAATTTGTTTTATGGCAGTGCCGTAAAATCTGCAAGACTCTCTGGTCGGAAATCAACCCAAATTATGGCCCGTAATAAACTTTCTGTACAGAAATTGACCCAAAATACGGCAGTGCTCCGAAATTATGGCAGTGCCATGGTTTATTCTGTAAGTTCAGTAAAACCACGGTACCGTAATATTGATTACGACCCTACCGTATTTTTGGTCTGAAGCTCCGATCTTCGTGAAATTTGACATGTAATCTTCTCTTAATGATAGAAATTCATCTATGCCTCTAAATTGCTTGAAAACACTTAAAAACAATGCCTTTTTACCTGAAAATAATCAAAAACACAAAAATGTGTAGATTCCATAATATTTGATAAATAAGACATAAAAATAAGCAAAAGAGCATGGATATAACACAAAAAGACTTATAAAATGACGCAAAATATACTATGGATTTTCGTGTCATCAATCAGCTAGCCAGACTCCCCGGATCCCGTTCATGACTGTGAACGCAAACACGGCCAAGTCGTGAACGCCCCGAATGAAGATGGATCCAATTTTGCATAAAGTTCGACGTTCGCAACGGCCCTCGCAGCCCCCGGACTGTTATGTGGGCATCGTGAGCCCCTCTTCAGTCTCAACGGAGTCCATACAACCTATCCCCATGGCAACTCTTCCCCGAGAGCCACCACAAGAACCACCGACGGTCTGCTACCTTAATCGGGTCCACAACTTAGCCCAAGAGACAGCCAACAATGTGTAGAATCAGCCCACGATCAGCAAGTTTTGCTACTTCATGGTGGCCTATTCGGAAATGGTCTTGCGCGCCATCCAGCCCGGACAACAGCCCACGAAGTTTGATCCATGTGCCAGCCACCCTGAAGATTCCCTGCATAAGTTGGTAGTTGTTGCTTTTAGTTTGTTAAAGGGCATCTTGACTCTCTTTTAGGAAGTTAGGGGGTTGTTGGCTTCTCCAACAACCCTCATGTGTTTTTCATGTGCACCCACTCCCTCTTAATCTATAAAAGAGAGCTGAGGGCTAGTTTGTTTTTCAGCTTTGTTGTAGTAGACACCTTCCCCCACGGAAGGTCTAGGTCCAGCAAACTCCGGGAGACTCGGCTGTGGGTCCTCCCGTTCCATTTCTGTAATGTGTTTTCAATTCAATCAATAGGTCCAGAGCGACACCGAATCATTCTGGGCACCTCTTCCTTTTCACTCATGCCTCTTGAGTGCTTCTTTGTCACCTCCGGCAGCCGCCATATGCGACCGACCACCCACTCCGTTCAGGATCAGCTTGCGCCCCTCTCTTCGCTACACCGTGAAGGAAAACCGATTGCGCGCACATGCACCGGAAATTGGCTCTAGTAGTAAGGTTAGTAGTTTGAGAGTTTAGAATTGTGTTCTTGGCATTTTTGGCTCGCTGGTATTGCTCAAGTCGCATCTATGTGGCAACATTTTCATCGATTTTCCCATATTTCCCTCCGACGCGCTTTCATTTCCCTCGTCTCAAGACTCTCTCATGATTTCTACATCATCGTCTCCACCTCCTTAGAGTACTAAGATAAAGACCATCCCTCCTATAAGTTCCACTGCGTCATACTGCCAAGGAGGAACACAAGCCAGTGGAGGTGCTGCCGACCAAAGATGGACATGACGCTACTGCCACACGATGCCTTGATGGCACATGCATGTATGTGCAACTGGAAAAGCGCACTGCTTCTCCCTCTCCCTCACCTAGGTCTCCAGCCGTTAGCTCATAACGCTCTGGAGGAAAATCTTGACTCGTCAACACATTGACGCCACCCAGCGGCTTCTGCGATTTATTTAAAACCTAGGGCGTTACCCACAAACACTTCACGTATTGCCACCTGAGGTGCCATGTGTTTGCCACCAGGGCCCACTCATATATCGGACCATGGACTTGCTAATGGTTTAATGTTGACACATCCTGCAAGTGCATGGTAATGTCGAAGTAATATAAAAGATTGTCGAATCCCATAGGGAACAAGGTTAATTACCAGAAAATCTAAGTCTTGATAGCTAGGCGAACAGAAACGGGGTTTTTGCGAATTTCAATCATAGACGAGAAACTAAAGCAACGACTAGAGAGAATATATATGAGAGATCAGGGCTTTGGTATCCACCACGCTGACGATCTTAATTGCGATTAAAAGGATCAATTATATGGATTCAAGGTTTTTGCATAAGGAACCTATCCTTAAGATACAAGGTGCCCCCTCTCAGTGGTACACCTCAGTGTTTGTCTAGAACAATCTCCTACTCTCACGGTGGATCGTTCTGAACAAACCCTATGGGTTCTATGGAAGGTTATGAAATCCTCGAGTGAATACCAAGCACTCTCGTGTCATGGATTCATAAGTTTTACTAAGAAGATCCACCGTCACAACCCTTCTCTCGATATGAATCGTGCCGGGTAATACATGAAAATACGTGGCCAAGGTAAAATCATGAAATACGCATAGCAAAGTAAAATATGTCAACACAAAAATCCAAATAACTGTTTGTAATAAGAATTTGCAATTAACAATCGTCAGCGGGCTTCAACCGAGCCCTGAGAAGAGTTTTACGCTATGATGTTCATGCAATCACTCAAAAATCTCTCTATGAAGATAGGAAACTACAAGAAAACATTTCTAAGAGGGAGGAGATGCTAAACCGAAGCCCCGCTGGAAGAATCGTGGTGCTCCGATGAAGAAATCTCGCAAAGTCGCCTGGAAATACCTTGTCGCTACGTTTCGTTCGCCCTAGCCGCCTTCACCCCAATTTCTCGATGTTTTGGCCATAAAAATTAGGGCTTTTATATCCCTCGTGTTTTCCTTTGAATAAACTTTCCAAAAAGTCCTCCCTTGACAAATTTGGACATCAATCGGGCGCAAAATCGCCAAAAATCCGAGTGGGTGTCGAGCTGCCTGGTAGAAATCATGGGTGAACCCCGTGGGGTTAACCAGGTGGTGAAGATTGCTGTGTAATTTTAGGTGAGAGAGAAGCACCGGTGAACCCCGTGGGGTTCACCTACCAATGAAGCCTTTTGTATGCTTCTGGGTGAATTGCCACAGAGAGAATCACGGGTGAACCCCATGGGGTTCACCAAACGATGAAGTCTTCTGTGAACTTCCAAACATCTGATTAAAGCATCGGTGAACCCCGTGGGGTTCACCTAGCTGTATTTTTCAAACTAACTCGGATTAAGCCCAAATTTGATGGGCAGCTTCGTCTTCTTATAGAGAATCCCCCCATGGCCTTAAAATCTTCAAAAGACTTCAAAATTGAGTGATTTTACCTGAAATTGCACAAATACAAGGAAAGGTGAAGATTCTGAAGCTTTTGAGCAAATAAGTCTTAAAAGAGTATAAAAATATCAAAATAGGCCTAGATTCATCATAGAATAATAATGAAAATTACTACTAAAATGCAAGGCATCAAATGTAAACCTTGGGTCCAAACCCATAATTACGTTTACACCTTTCGCACATGTTAGGGCGAGCGTTCGTGCCTCCCTTGTACATTATTCGCTCAAAACCCCAAATTAGGGTGACCAGTTAGGTCAACCATTGGTGGATTTAATTCAATTAACCACTTTAAGCTCAAGTGATCTATGTGCTTGTCCACTACGCCAGATGATTAGGGATCAATGTCATCCATCATGCTCGGTGTGCCTCGAGATTCATGATAAATCCCAAGGCATCACACTAAGCATGGTGACAGCCCAATAGGAAAGGACTACCAAGAATGCTGGAGTTGCCATTGTGCTGGTCTCATACGCTGCCGACTAAGAGATGATTCTGGGATATGTGTTACGGCTTGTGCTTGACGAGGACGCCAAGTCTTAAATGAGAAAGATTGTAATACCCTGACTTAGTCTTATATTAGAAGTGGAAAAAAAAAGATAATATTATATATTAGGCTTACTACTATCAACTGGCGGTCATCCCCTTTGTCCGGTGGGCCGCCTTGGTGGACGTGACTTCCTCGCCATCGGGAGTAGCTTCTGGTGGCCGATGCCATTGATGCGTTTCATTTACACCATATTTTTCCCAATATTTTAAATCATATTTTGAGCTTATTTGCATGATTTTGTGCTTATTTCGGTATTTTTACTTCACTTTGCACAGAATCTTTACTTTTCTTGGTTTGTATGAAAATGTAGGTAAAATCACCCAAAAAATAAAGGATTTCTCGAGTTTTGAAGCCAAAGCATGATTCATGAAGAGATCACGAGCTTACACGTCGAATTTGGAGTTGGAAAAGTGAAGAACGCAATTCTGGGTTGGCCGTAAATTCCAGTTCGAGCGATGGGCGGAAAAATGGCTAAGTATAGATATGCACAGAAACTTTCACAGGTGAAGCCATAAACCCATTACGGGCTGTGAATGTTTATGTGACATAAGTGATATACACACATAAAGAATCACGGCCGTGGCCGTGAACACGTTACAGACCATAAAAACGTCCGCCCGACGAGTTTTTCACTCGATTCTCCACCGATTCGAGCTGGATTTGAACCAAACTTTGCAGAATCGTTCCTTGATGGGTTCCAAACTGGTCCAACTATAAAAGATCTAATTTTTCAAGGAAAAAGGGGGCTTTTTTGGATGAACACAAGCGGCAGCGGTGACAAGGGCGAAAGTTGATTTCCGAGCGAAATTCTGACGAGAATTCACGCAAAAGCGATGATTGATCGACTCTTCTTCATCTCCAGATCGAGGGGAAACAGATTTTATTGTTGTCTTAGTGAATTCTTTGTGATTTTTACTAGATCTATGCTTGTTCATCACTGAAACTTGTATTTCCTTAAGAACATGAGTGAGTAGATCATTGTTTCAGGATTTAGGGCTTAGCCCACTGACTTCTATGAATTAATATTTATTCATACTCTTTTTGTATGAAATTATTATCATGATTTGACTGCGATTGCGTTTATTCCGTGTTATACCTTGGCCACGTATAATTGCGTCTTAGACGTTGCGAGAAGGACCGAGAGGTGAATCGCCACGCCCGATCTATTTCAATTGAAACTTCGAATCCAATCACAAGAGTAGGTTGGATTCGTCTGAAGGATTTAACAGCTTTTCATAGAACTTAATGGTTTAGTTAGGTTAACTGTCATGAGAGTAGGGTGTTAACTTGATTAAACACCGTATAACACTCCGAGATGAGGTAATATGTACATTAGGAAAAGTTCCTTTCATGATAGATGTTTTCTATTTATTGAGTAACTTTTATAAGATTTATAATAGTCAGTGTGGTGAAACCCAAAAATCCCGATTCTCTTAGAATTTGAACCCTCTAAAAGCTGCTTTTGAATTGTTCATACTTAGAAGTTCATCGCCATAGCATACTTTGTTTGCTTAGATTCAAACAAGTCAAGAAGTCAGTACTTAACTACGTAATCCTCGTTGGGAATGATAATCTTTTTATTACTTTGATAATTCCGTGAACTTGCAGAAGCCTATCAAGTTTTTGGCGCCATTGCCGAGGACTACGGCTAGTTAATATTGATTTATTAGATAAGTTTGGAGGCTAGACACTTTTTCTTTTTTGTTTAGCATTGGTTTTCACTTTTCTTTTTGCTTTCATTGTTATTTTACTTTTCATCTTGACTCACACATTGTATGACCAGAGTTTCTCGTGCAGATGCTTTGTTTCCAGAAGACCCAGAAATTGAGCGTACATTTTGCCTTCGAAGGAGATTGCAATTTGAGACTAAAAAGATTTCTGAAGAAGGAGTGATGGCAAAAATCAATAAATCTTTGAGAGACTTCGCGGCACCAAACATACAAGGGTTCAATTCAAGCATCGTTCGACCTAACGTAGAGGCGAACAACTTCGAGCTGAAGCCAGCACTGATGATAATGGTCCAGCAAAATCAATTTGGGGGTTCCCCAAATCAGGACCCTAATCTTCATTTAGCTGTTTTTCTTGAATATTGCGATATTGTCAAGGTTAATGGAGTTTCATCTGATGCGATTAGATTAAGATTATTCCCGTTTTCTCTCAGGGACCGAGCGAGAGCTTGGCTATATTCAATGCCAGCAGGATCTATCACCACTTGGGAAGAGTTATCAAGAGAATTTTTGAACAAATACTTCCCACCAAGCAAGACTGTTCAACTGCGCAACAGGATTACGAGTTTTGCACAGCAAGAGGGAGAGTCACTCTATGATGCTTGGGAACGCTTTAAGGAGCTCAAGCGCATGTGCCCACACCATGGACTCCAGGAATGGGTTTTAATCTACATCTTTTACAATGGATTGGATTACAACACCAGATCGATGGTGGACGCTGCAGCTGGAGGGATGATCATGAGCAAGAGCGTGGAAGAAGCAACTGCTCTACTTGAGGATATGGCCATGAACCATAACCACTGGTCAAGCGAACGGAACACTACTCCCACGGGATTTGGTAAGTACCATAATGATTCCTTGACATCTCTAGCGGCTAAGGTAGACTCTTTGGCTCATAAGTTAGATTCTTTTTCCTTTCCCTCAGTTGCAGTTAATGCAGTTTCTTGTGAGGTGTGTGGTGTAACAAGACACAATTCGTTTGAATGTCAAATCATAGTTTCATCACAGGAAGAATCAAATCAGGAGCAAGCCAATGCTGTGGGGAATTACAATCAGAGACCTGTGAATGACCCATATTCTGCAACTTACAATCCAGGATGGAGGAACCACCCCAACCTATCCTACAAGAACAATCAAGGGCAAATTCCTCCTCAGTATCCTCAGCAGAATAATAGGCCACCACCGAGCTTTCAACCAAGACAATATGGGCAGCCCCAGAAGTCAAACTATGAGACCATGCTAAAAGGAATTCTTTTGAAACAGTAGAAGAGCACTGAAGACCTCGCTAATGCGGTCAAGCAGTTGACATCTCGTGTGGATGCCTTGGCTACCCACAATAAGATATTAGAGAATCAGATTGTGCAGCAAGCCAGTACTGCTAGTAGGCCCATAGGGAGACTTCTGGGACAACCTGAGATGAATCCCAGGGAGCATTGTAATGCAGTCACTATTGTGAGTAGCAAAAATGATGACACACCTGGAGAGTCTATCAAGGGTTCTGTGGACAAACCTGAACACATTACTCTTGAGTTAGAGAGCTGTGAGGAGAAAGGGGAGGAGCCAGTATATGTAGGTCCGCCTGCATATGTTCCTCTGATCCCTTTTCCCCAGAGGCTATTTAGAGCAGATCAAGAAGAATCTGATATCAGAAAGTCTGAGGTGAAAGGTGACCAGGTAAGTAAGGACACAGAAATAACCAAGGTAAGAGATTCTAGAGACATTTCAATTCCATGTCAAGTTGGTAAGTTTACTGTTGAGAATGTTTTATGTGACTTAGGATCGAGTGTTAGTTTGATGCCTTCATATATGATTGAGAAAGTAGGTAGTGGAGAATTTAAACCTACTGGAACTTGCCTTCAATTTGCTAATGGATCTATTCAGCAACCTCTAGGAATCTTAGAAAATGTGTCTGTTAAAATTGATAAGTTTTCTGACTTGACTGATTTCATGATAGTTAAAATGGAAGAAGACACTAAATCACCTATTAACCTAGGTAGACCGTTTTTGGCAAGTACATGAGCTATAATTGATATGTTGCATGAGAAGTTAACATTGAATTTAAATGGCAGCAAATTGGTTTATGATTTCTCTTTAAGGGCTCAGAAGCTTTATTTTGTAGGATCCTGTCGACCCCCTGAAATGAAGGAGGACGAATTTGATGAAGAAAATATTTTTGAAATCGACAGACGTTCCTTGGAATATCGGGCAAAGCATGAGAGAGACAAAAAGAAGAAAGATGGAACATGGGAGTTATCTCAAGATTTAAAGCTAAACCCATGTAACGATCTGGAAATGAGCGAAGAACAAATACTACCTATTATTCACTGCGCCTCCTATCCACCTGAAGAACGATGAGCATTATTGTGGTCAAGCTAAGGACCTTAAATAAGTGCTACCTGGGAGGCAACCCAGAAGCTCTGAATTTTGTTAATTTCAGCAATTTATTTTTCATTAAGTTTTTGAATTTTTCGTGATTAGTTATTTAGCTTCGAATTTTCGTAATCAATTTTTTACATGTTATGATGAACTTGTCTATAAGAAAAACTCTCTAAATTCGTTGTTTTGAGTGCAGGAATATTTTGGAGATTTTTTGTGATTTTTCTAGTGAAAAGCAAAGTCAAAACGCGAGATTCATGGCTGGAGCCGTAATTATCGCGTAGCCGTGATGTTGCGTATAACTAAACATGGATGGACAATGTACACTAAGGAAGATTTACGGCCGAAGCCGTGACGTGTTTATGGACCGTAAGCTCTTACGGTTTAAACTTCACTAGCGACTTAGGGTTACGCCCACGCTCGTAATTTGTCGAATCGACGATTCCTCCCACGAGCAGCGACGAAACCCTTCCTCCTGCCTTTCTCTACTTCCAGCGAGTGATTTCCAGCCATCTTCCACCAGATTTCCGCTGGATTTCGTGGGAAATCGCCGTTTGTCCGCCGACTCGCCGTTGAGCATTTTTCGACCGATTTGACGCCGATTTCCGCACAGATTCGTGAGTTTCTCTGCTTAGACTAGTGATTCCTCGCCTGCACTTAGATTTTACAAGTATATCATCGATTTGAGAACAGTTTGATCGGGTTTTTGGGGCAATTTCTTACTCGGTTTTCACGGCTGAATTTCATGGTACTGTAGTAGAGTGTTTTGTTGTTAGAAATTTACATATTTTGGATTGTTTCAATCGGCATTATGGCACCGAGGAGATCAGTGAGGACCAGACCCTATGGGGCGGTGAGGAAGGAGAGTGTACGTGGCCCGTACCCTCCTATTTATCCTAGGTATAGGATGGTCCATGGAGTACTCCCGGAGAGATTTGAGCTTGCACAGATGTCGGCAGTGGAGTCTCTGATACCGTTTGACCTATTTCCTCTCTCTGACACACCTTGGGAGTATCCTAGTGTCTCTGATGAGATTGGTATTGAGAGGACGTCCCCAGCTCCTAGCACATCCTCTGTACCCAGCACATCGCAGACGGCAGTACCTGAGCCAGTCAGCTCTCCGGAGTTAGAGATTATATTAGAGAGGCCTGCTGATAGGCCAAAGAGCCACGATCAGAGGATTGCTAGGTGGTACGCTAGGAAGCGTACCATGCGAGGCATGACTACGCATGGGAGGAGAGTTACCAGACCACTATCACCAGTTGTAGAGACAGCTGAGATATCAGTAGCACCCCCAGCGTCAGCACCGATAGTAGTTGAGACCCCGATGGATGTAGAGGAGTCCGCCACACCGATGCTGCCCACTAATTTACCAGAGTTTGTAGCACCTGCAGATACATAGACTATGGAGGCAGACACTCCACATGACTCTGCCCAGACTCCAGAGATTCCATCACCCTCCTCGGCCCAAGGAGATCTGCCCGTCCCTGAGACCAGTACACCTATATTGCCAGATCAAGAGGAGGGATCTCCTGAGATTTTCGCTGATCTACCTGAGATATCTGTAGACATACCCGAGCTCCATACTTCTTCCCCGTCGATAGTACATGAGCAATCTGCAGATGCCGAGCCATCACCACCATCAGTACCAGCATCACCGGTACCATCGCTTGAGATTCATCTGCCCTCACCTGAGCCATCCTCACAGCATTCACCAGCTGCATCCCCAGAGCCTTCATCTTCTGAGCTGTCTCCAGCTATGCCCGAGCCAGAGATACCAGAGAGGAGATGTGCACGATCACCACCCCCTGCACTCACTACTTACCCACGACATATCAGACATAGGGGTAGGGAGCAGGAGCGGAGATATCGTGCTATGTCCACTCGGGGAGTGCTTAGCATGAGATATTGGGACGGCCAGACACTGCAGTCCCTAGGATTGTTCGATGACGTCCAGTGGATGTTCGTGAACATAGGGTGGTAGGATTTTTATTACCAGAGGCATCCCACATATGTTCAGCTGACTCTAGAGTTTTTCTGCTCAGTCCAGATTACATTAGAGAACTATGATGACAGTGATCCTGGGAGGATGTCGTTCCGGTTAGGGAACCGGGACCATGTACTGACACTTGACCAGTTCGGTCATTTATTCGAGTTCCCCTCGGACGGTACTAGATATCGCCCACGCGAGTTCACTGAGAGGATCTTTTGGCGGGAGATATCTGGCGAGGAGGGATTTGACCCTAGGACCGCCAGAGCCACACGCCTATCCAGCCCAGTCTTCAGATATGTTTATCGAGTACTCGCACACACAATTTTCGGGCGAGCAGAGAGCGACAGCATGGTTAGATCTTCAGAGCTATTTTTCTTATGGGCTATGTTGACTGAATTTCGCCTCAGCACTCCGCTCTATCTCATGAAGCAAATGGATAAATCTGCCAGAGCGCGGAGAGGAGTCCTCGTGATGGGAGGCATGATTACCACCATTGCCCTTGCCCTAAGTATCAACCCTTCGGGGTTGAATGAGGCAAAGGGTAATCCCAGACTTGACATGGATGCATGTGTTACTATTAAGATGATTACGAGGCTTGGTAGCTCGTATTATTTGATGTTTAGAGGTACCGATGTTACGATGAGGCTGCCGAACATGGATCGCACTTCGATTCGTGTTCAGCAGAACTGGATCGTGGATCCCACACGTGGGGAGGTCTTAGAGATGCAGCTTCACCTCCATCACCGCCGAGGATTTCAGAGCATATCCCTCTAGTCGAGCCATCCACCACTGACAGACCATCCACATCTGCCGGGCCATCTACTTCAGCACGACCAGATCCTTCTCTAGAGCAGATGCGTGCTGAGCAGAGGAGGATGTGTGACGACATATCAAGAGCACCCGAGTCTTTACGTGCGATAGAGGAGCTATTACGGCGTCGTCTCCCATCTTCATCGACCCGACACACTAGAGACGAGGAGGAGGACTCCAAGCATACAGAGATAGATTGATAGACTTTGTGAGTATCTTTATTTTGTTTTGATGTATTTACAATTATTCTTTGATATTATGTAGGAGATCTCACGTTTATCTTATCTGTGCACAGGATTCAATATATTGGATGCCGATACGACCACACACAGTACTTTTATATTTTCTTTGTGTGTGTTCGTTGTATTAGGATATTATTTAGTTCATTTAGATATTTTGACATTAGGACTGATATTGTATATTCATGATGGTATTAGACTTTAGGATGCTGAACTTGGTGTAGATAGGATGATTTTGTATATATTTGATATTCATCATGTGACTGTGATGCTTTATGATGGTTTTGGATGCTTGGTTGATGAGTTTCTGCATTTTAGATTGATTTTGATATATGTTTTGATATCTTAAGTGAATAGTACTTTGAAACGGTAAACTGTGATTTGAATGATGGAACCTGATGGTATTTGATGTTTGAAAGTTGATTACCATGTAAAACTTGAATATCTTTGATATGGTATATTTTTCGGATTTTTCTGAGTTGTATTTCATATTTTTGATATAACTATACAGGGTTTCGCCAATAATATAGAGGGAACTCTTGCAAAAAAAATTTCAGAAATTTTTCATTGAATTAATGTTTATACATATGCATCAAATTAAGTCTAGGGTATCCATTTTCATATTTTGCTAATTCCTTTAAAGTTTCATAGATAGGATTTTTGAATGTTTAAGATTGTTAAGGATTAATCAAATTCATTTTATCCTTGATTTTGAACTTAGAAAGCATTTTGGGCATTTAATTTGATGACTTAGAGAGTTTTTGAGATTTCATGAAAACTTAAATTGTTGAGTAAGATCAATTCTGGTATTGATAAAGTCTACATAGGAATTGTTGAATGTTTAAACAACATGTGCATAATGATTCTGGTACTTTAAGTTTAATTTATTTTTCCTTGGTTTAATAGTGATTTTTATGGATAGAAATTTGGTGATTTATATATTTAACTTGAGATTTGCTCCAACTCCTCTAGTAGCATAATCTGAGGTTATGAGTTGACACTGGCCAGCTTTCTCCAGATTTAAAAAAAAAAAAAAAAAAAAAAGAAGTGTGACTCCTCTACTTGGCACTGCGAAAAATTGGCAGTGGTACCGAAGACATGAGTTGAAGTCTGAATAAAATAAATGGAGAAAAAAGAAAGCTGTGGACTTGGTGGAAAATTCCTCTGACTTAAGATTGAAACCATGAGTTAAATTATACTGTTATGCAGTATACTTTGAACAATGTTATGATATATAACAGTTTAAAGACCAAATTGCATTAAAAATCTCTTATCTATAGTTTCACCAAATGACTTGAAATAAAGCTTTATCTATTAATCAAGGCAGATTTATTAAACCAAAAAGTATTTGATTTCCTGATATGTGTTGAATGAACATTATAACATGACTTGTGAATTTTACTTCTCTTGGATTGTAAATTCTTGACAGTTTGTCTCTACTATGATTTCTCTCAAATGATCTAAGTTCTGAAAAGTCGCCTGCCTGAAATGTAGACTAAGGACTTTATTGATGGTAAAACTGATGAGCATTCCTTATCTTTACATTCTTATTTCATATTGATGTATTGCTTGAGGACAAGCAAAATTTTAAGTCTAGGGTATTTTGATGTGTTGCATTTACACCATATTTATGCTTATATTTTAGATCATATTTTAAGCTTATTTGCATGATTTTGTACTTATTTCGGTATTTTTACTTCACTTTGCACAAAATCTTCACTTTTCTTGGTTTGTATGAAAATGTAGGTAAAATCACCCAAAAATGAAGGATTTCATGAGTTTTGAAGCCAAAGCATGATTCTTGAAGAGATCACGAGCATACACGTCGAATTTAGAGCTGAAGTAGTGAAGAACACAAGAATTACGGCCTTGCCGTAATTCTGGGTTGGCCGTAAATTCCAGTTCGAGCGATGGGCGAAAAAATGGCTAAGTATAGATATGCACATAAACTTTCACGGGTGAAGCCGTAAACCCATTACGGGCTGTGAATGTTTCTGTGACATAAGTGATATACACACAGAAAGAATCACGGCCGTGACCGTGAACACGTTACGGACCGTAAAAACGCCGCCCGATGAGTTTTTCACTCGATTCTCCACCGATTCGAGCCGGATTTGAACCAAACCTTGCAGAATCATTCCTTGATGGGTTCCAAACTAGTCCAACTATAAAAGATCCAATTTTTCAAGGAAAAAGGGAGCTTTTTCGGACGAACACAAGCGGCGGCGGCGACAAGGGCAAAAGTTGATTTTTCGAGCGAAATTCCGATGAGATTTCACGCAAAAGCGACGATTGATCGACTCTTCTTCATCTCTAGATCGAGGGGAAACCGATTTTATTGTTGTCTTAGTGAATTCTTTGTGATTTTTACTAGATCTATGCTTGTTCATCACTTAAACATGTATTTCCTTAAGAACATGAGTGAGTAGATCATTGTTTCGGGATTTAGGGCTTAGCCCACTGACTTTTATGAATTAATCTTTATTCATACTTTTTTATACGAAATTATTATCATGATTTGACTGCGATTGCGTTCTTCTCCCTTTGTTATAATTAAAAAAAATATAAGGTTAAATTGGATTGTTATAATTTAACAAATTAATTCCTAAAATTGCTTGTAATTTCAAGTTTAGCATATTAGCGACAAAGGTATCGTTTAAACGAAGAGTAATATAGTGAAAACTATTCCATCATGAACTATCCTAAGTGTCACGCCCCGGTCGGATCTGCCTGAAAACAGCTTATCCGTTGTCTCAGGACCGTCCGGCGGAATACCGGAACGCAACTCACTCTAGGGTTTCCGACCCGAAATTAGAAACCCTAACTACCCCAAATAATTTTTATCCCCAAATTACAAGGTCACTCAGAAACCCTACCCCTAATTTAGGAAAATCCGGAATCGAACCCTAATTTGGAAATACCTCTCTCTGATTTTGACCGAAGTCAAAATAATGCTCATGCTGACGTCGGATGACGTCAGCCCTCCAAACGAAACCGCCGCTCGAATTTTCGCCCACGCGCGTAAATCCCCTTTGCTGATGTCAGCGTGATGTCAGCGCTCCAAATCGAATTCCGCCGAATTCGATTTCGCTCCGCCGCTGACCGTTGACCATACCTCGTTTCGCACGCCACCTGCGTTCGAAACTCACTCGTCTTCGTTCCCACGACGCCGCCTGCGTCGCAGTTGCCGTCGAGCGCCGCCGCGCCCAGGAGTCGGCCGGGAAGGGAAACGCACCGCCTGCACTCATCCTTTGCCTTCTCGTCAGCACTGACCCCGCAGCCGCCTGGTACGAGCGCCACCGCGCTCTTTCGTCGCCGCCGGATTAAGGGAACAAGGGAAGGAGGAAAGTAGGAGAAAGCTTTGATATCATTGCTCAGATAAGTTACAAACTCCACCCGGGACCGACGACCCTCGTCGCCCGCCCCCTTACCCACTTGTCCCTCATCGCCGGCGCACTCACCGTTGACGTTACATACTCTCAGTTTACCGTCGCCCTCTGGCCGGATACCTCGCCCCCTGGCGGCATCAGAGCCCCGCTCTGGGATGGACGACGACGCCGTCGCCGTCGCCGGTGGAGTCACTCCATCGTGCTCTCTGTGGTGGCGCCTCCGCACACCCCCTCTCCTGTTGCCGTCCAGTGCTTCTTAAAGGGAAGAGCCGCCGCTCGTTCCCGATTCTGGCGGGGAAGACGCGGTCGTCCGCTACCTCCGCATCGATCGCGGACGAACTCGGTCGCCGCCTTCAACGTCTCTGCTCGACGCCGCCCGCGCCGCTCACGTCCGAGCTTCGCGGAGTCGAGTTTGATTCCGCGGCTGCGATCGTGACGACGCGGATGAAAACCGCGTTTGCCTTCCGATTTTGGGTTCAACGATGATAGTTGACCGAGCTCCTCTCTGTGGCTTGGGCTTGGGTCGGGCCCAATGGGCTTTGGGCTGAACCGGGTGAACCCGGGCCTGACAATTCTCCCCCACCTGATTTGAACATCTCCCTCGATGTTCGATGCAAGTTGAACACTGGCCCTCCACTGTTCAAAGTCCTCCATCTTCTATCTCCAGTCTGATGATGAATGTTTGCTGCACCATGCTTATAGCAACCTGCATCAACAAACTTGTCAAGGATAATTTCGGACCTGTGGGTCATGGGCCCACAATAATCTTGCTTCACCATATTTGCTGAACTCAGCTGAACCTCGATGTCCCCTGACACCGGCATCGATGCCCCTGGCGCCGGCATCAACGCCCCCTGGTGTTGGCATCAATGCTATGCAATGGCATCAACACGCCCTGGTGTTGGCATCAACACGCCCTGGTGTTGGCATCAATGCTATGCATTGGCATCAACACGCCCTGGTGTTGGCATCAGGGCCCCTACCCTGGAAGAACGACGCTCCTTGTCGCCGGTGGTGATGGTGTTGCCTCTCGGATCTTTCTGATTCACCATCATGGCTGAATCTTTTCACTCTGATACCTGTTGTCACGCCCCGGTCGGATCGGCCTGAGAATAGCGCTTATCCGTTGTCTCAGGGCCGTCCGGCGGAATACCGGAACGCAACTCACTCTAGGGTTTCCGACCCAAAATTAGAAACCCTAACTACCCCAAATAATTTTTATCCCCAAATTACAAGGTCACTCAGAAACCCTAACCCTAATTTAGGAAAATCCGGAATCGAACCCTAATTTGGAAATACCTCTCTCTGATTTTGACCGAAGTCAAAATAATGCTCATGCTGACGTTGGATGACGTCAGCCCTCCAAACGAAACCGCCGCTCGAATTTTCGCCCACGCGCGTAAATCCCCTTTGCTGATGTCAGCGTGACGTCAGCGCTCCAAATCTAATTCCGCCGAATTCGATTTCGCTCCGCCGCTGACCGTTGACCTTACCTCGTTTCGAACGCCACCTGCGTTCGAAACTCACTCGTCTTCGTTCCCACGACGCCGCCTGCGTCGCAGTTGCCGTCGAGCGCCGCCGCGCCCAGGAGTCGGCCGGGAAGGGAAACGCACCGCCTGCACTCATCCTTTGCCTTCTCGTCGGCACTGACCCCGCAGCCGCCTGGTACGAGCGCCACCGTGCTCTTTCGTCATCGCCGGATTAAGGGAACAGGGGAAGGAGGAAAGTAGGAGAAAGCTTTGATATCATTGCTCAGATAAGTTACAAACTCCACCCGGGACCGACGACCCTCGTCGCCCGCCCCCTTACCCACTCGTCCCTCGTCGCCGGCGCACTCACCGTTGACATTACATACTCTCAGTTTACCGCCGCCCTCTGGCCGGATTCCTCGCCCCCTGGCGGCATTAGAGCCCCACTCTGGGATGGACAACGGCGCCGTCGCCGTCGCCGTTGGAGTCACTCCATCATGCTCTCTATGGTGGCGCCTCCGCACACCCCCTCTCCTGTTGCCGTCCAGCGCTTCTTAAAGGGAAGAGCCGACGCTCGTTCCCGATTCTGGCGGGGAAGACGCGGTCGTCCGCTACCTCCGCATCGATCGCGGACGAACTCGGTCGCCGCCTTCAACGTCTCCGCTCGACGCCGCCTGCGCCGCTCGCGTCCGAGCTTCGCGGAGTCGAGTTTGATTCCGCGGCTGCGATCGTGACGACGCGGATGAAAACCGCGTTTGCCTTCCGATTTTGGGGTCAACGCTGATAGTTGACCGGGCTCCTCTCTGTGGCTTGGGCTTGGGTCGGGCCCAATGGGCTTTGGGCTGAACCGGGTGAACCCGGGCCTGACACTAAGTGTAAATATATTATATCACTAAAACCTAAATCCTAAGCAATAAATTATGAATTATCTCATATAATTTCATATATATGGAAAAAAAAAGGGCTCCCAAGTAACTTTTACCATGTATTTAAGGCGGACTTAAAGTATATTGTATGTATTAGATAATTGAGGTGCATTAAATTCAACAAAATTAGAAGAGAAACAAGTAAACAAGATAACATAATTTTTATATATGATTAACTTAGCTTTGATTATTATTTGTTATTATTATTATTATTTCTTATAATCTGGCTATTGCAAATCTAACATGCAAAATTTTCTTCTAAATCACACTTTACAAAACATCAATTCAAAATGCCAAACATGACAATTCCTAATCATGGCTTTTTGGTGACTATCCCCCTCTCTTACTAAATAAAAATCTAACTCCTTCCCCTAAGTTTGACTTTAAGTTAACCTCAATCCACCATAAAGTCATGCATCCAAATATGAAAAAATTTTGGTGTCGCATCTGCAGTTGGGTACCCCCATCTGTCAAACGTGAATCATAAAGCATTTTTACCAAATCTCAAAGTTAAGTCAATTTCACGATTTACAGTCAACGTTCACAATGTTTAAACTTAGATCTAACCCTAGTTAAAGTCAACATTCACGAAAACTATGTTGACTCGTACATGAATTGGCGGGATTTCACGAAACAAGATAGGATTTCACGAAAAATAGGCGGGATTTCACGAAACAGGGCAGGATTTCACGAAAAATATGCGGGATTTCACGAAACAGGGTAGGATTTCACGAAAAATATGCGAGATTTCACGAAATGAGTTTAGTTTTTGTAACAGTTTTTCATGAAATGAGTTTAGTTTTTGTGAAATAATAATAATTTTTCGTGAAATGAGTTCAGATTTCGTGAAATAATAACAGTTTTCGTGAAATAAAGCTGAACTCATTTCGTGAAATCTCATATATTTTTCGTGAAATCCCGCCTATTTTTTTGTGAAATCTCACCCTGTTTCGTGAAATCATGCCCTGTTTCATGAAATCCCGCCAATTCGTGTACGAGTCAACATAGTTTTCGTGAATGTTGACTTTAACCAGGGTTAGATCTGAGTTTAAATATTGTGAACGTTGACTGCAGATCGTAAAATTAACTTAACTTTGAGATTTGGTAAAAATACTTTATGATTCATTTTTGACAGATGAGAATACCCAACTGTAGATGCGGCAACCGGGAATTTTTTTTCTCCAAATATGGTAACAGTATCCCGGTTTTTAGGGTATTTGCATGCAGATCTACAAGATTCGTCGACGCTGGACAGACGAGCATTCAAGCATGCTGCACTCTTTGACATTCAAAGATGGCGGCTATATCTCATTTCAACGCAAAATTAAAGCCTGCAATCGTTGACATTCAAACATGGCGTCTTAGCTTTGACTTTTTTTTTCAAGCTTTGACTTTTTTGATATGGATCATTTGGACGCGGTGCCTTCTTTACTCACACAAAGTCTGGTCTTCCGTGACATCTTATCCGCACTAAAATCTCATGAAAAGTCAACGCCTGGTTGACAGAATTTTCGCCGCCGCCTATTAAATGATTCTCTGTCCTTGCGGCCACTGCTCCTCACTCAAGCAGGATGAATTCGTTACAGTTGTTTCTCCTCTCTACTATCCTCCTGTCCACTCTCTCCGCGGAGGCCTCAAACTTCGCCTCAGTCCGCGACACCGACGGCCGGAGCCTCCGCCCTGGCCGCGAGTACTATATCATCCCCGTCATCCGCGGCCGCGGCGGGGGTCTCACCCTCGCCTCCCACGCCAACGACACCTGCCCGCTAGCCGTGGTCCAAGAGATCCAGGAGCTCAGCCTCGGCCTGCCAGTGACCTTCTCGCCGGCGAGCCCGAATCAACCGTTCGTGAAGCTGTCGACCGACTTCAACGTGGAGTTCTCGGCGGTCAGCATCTGCGTGCAGTCCACTGTGTGGCGGCTCGGCGACGTGGACGCGGAGACCGGGAGGCGCTACGTGGTCTCCGGCGGCGTGAAGGGGAACCCGGGGGTGGGCACGGTAGCGAACTGGTTCAAGATTGACAGGTACGGGGACAACGACTACAAGCTCGTGCATTGCCCGAGCGTGTGCAAGATCTGCAAGGTGGTGTGCGGGGATGTGGGCGTGTTTGTGGAGGGCGGGACGAGGTGGCTGGGGCTGAGCGAGGAACCCTTCCTGGTCATGTTCAAGAGTGCGCGGCCGAACAGGCGCTGAGCTGCGGGCCGTTCTGTAGTGCCTCGTTTGTGCTCGATCACGTGCTATCGGAGTGACACAAGCAAAGCAAGTATTCAAAAGACTTAGGGCTGTTTGGCCCTGCTTCGAAGCTGATTTTAATCCGCTTTTAAGTATAAAGCAGTTAGAAAAACTGTTTGGTAATTGAAAGCAGAAGCAGAAAAAAATAGCAAAAAAGTAGAAGTTGTGAAAGCTACAATTTGATACTTTTGTAGCTTTTGCTTCTCAAAAAAAGTAATTTATATAATTTTATTTAAAATTTTAGGTATTATTATTTTAAATAATTTAAAATTTTAACACTAAAGGAAAATAAAATATATTATTATTTTAAATAATTTTAAAAAATATATTTATTTATTATTTTAAATTTTGACAATAGTTAAAAAGTTATTAACCAAACATCTTATAAATTTTAAAAGTGTAGCACAGTACAGTACAACATAGTTTAGCACAGTTATAAAGCTATTAACAGCGGGGCCAAACAGACTCTGAATTGCAAATGAAATAAAACAAAGTGATTGAATTAACATGGGTTTACTTATGAAGAGCATGTATGGATGGCAATTCGGATGAATGAATCAGAAGTAGGTAGGTCGTGTCCGCTGTGACTGATCCGAATAGTCTAACCTAAATACTATCTATTTAATTAATTGGGTTAAGAAGTATAACTTAAACACCACACACATTTAAATAGATCAACCTGATACGACCTGAATGACCTTTTTAATTGACTTAATACGATCAAAATAACTTATTTATTAAATAAGTTTCTTATAAACTCAACCCAACACAACTCAAATAACATGTTTAGTAAATGAGTCACTTATAAATAACATTAATATTTAAACATAAAAAAGTATTATCAAAAATATGATTCAAATGACATAATAACCATAGATACCACCAACATTCTAATATCAAAAAAAATATCATCATGATATAATTCAAATAACATAATAACTATGGTCCATAAATATACCATCAATATTCCATCATCAAAAACTAAAAAAGTATTATCACAAACCAAAATATTTCAAGTTACATCATTGTAAGTTCAAAAAATTACAATTAACACTCCATATAACAATTTTGGTCAAATATTCACTTCAAATGATTCCTCAAAATACTCTTGTATGCTATTAAATTCACAACCATATTTAGTAAAGCCTTCTAAATTTTTGTCTCCCAAGTTATTACACGATGTCACTTAAAAATACAGATATGTCAAAGGTGAAAATTTATATTCTTCTATTCTGTCCAATTTTACAAAAGGTATCAATTAGCCAAAAATTTAGTATTTATACTAATCCATCTTCAATCCTAAAAGAAAGAACAAGTCAATCTACATTAGTTTTTTAAAAAATAAAAATTGCATTATAAGATATCATAAATTCAATACCTGAGTTACATTTGTTTCTTCTATCAACTCTTCAACATTATAATACATATCGACACCTTTATTAAGCCCATCCAATGATAATTTTGTCTCATCTATTTCAAAAATATAAATAATTGAGAAGTATAATATATTACACAATAACATAATGAGTTATATGATAATTTATTTCATTTGTTTCTCTAAATATCCCATCTCTAGTGTAAAGAAGTACCTATGCAGTTGTTGGTTTTAATGTGCCCTCCACTACTAAAAGCTAACTCTAATGCTACTCTAGATATAGAGATCGTTAATATATCTCGAGTCATCTTTGGAAGAGTTGAAAACCATTGTTGATTTAACTTCTAATAATTTAACATATCTAATTCTATTTTTCTTTAAGCCTTGGCTCATATAGGTATTGCTCAAGCTGTCATTTTCATGAAGCATCACTAAATTCCTCACTTTTAAACAAATCAAATTCTTGCATGATATACAAAATAGTTAATTTATGAAAAAAATAAATATTCATTAAGTATTAGTACTTTACAAAAATAAATTTATTACCTATAATAAATCATTGTCTTTATTTGATGATCCTTCTCCCAAAGTAACTGAAGTAGAATCTTTTTGACCTAATATTAATAAACTAATATTTTTCAAGTTATTCATTAAAAAGCTTAAATATAACTATCTTAAACCTCATTAAACTCATTTGAGTTATATCCATAGAGCTTCTTGTGAGTCCAATCAACAAATTAAATTTTATATCATAGATCTCACAACTATGACCAAGATCAAACTGAATTGAGATTTATACTTATCAAATTTTTCAAACATTTATAGAGTCATTTTCTTTAAGTACTCATCTTCACCATCTATATGTTCTTTCAATGTTATGCACAATTTATAAATAGAGGGAAAAAAACAAGTTTGCAATTGGATACTTCACCCAAAAAACATATGTGATATAATAGAAAACAAACAAAAACTTTATAATCTTTTAAATTTTCTCACATTTCAATGATGTTAAGCAATCCTTGTAATTGGGATCATTTAACCTAAATGACAAAGTGCATCTCTATAATAAATTGCACTTTCAAGCATAAGGTATGTTAAATTCCATCTAGTTGGTACATCTTGTATTAAGCCCTTTTTTCATCCATACTTAAACATTTCACACATTCCAAAAAAATTTTATTTCTCACTTGAGAACCTTTTATGTATTTTACTATTTCACGTACTTTTTCAATTGTTAGGTCTATGACTCATAACAAGCTAGGCCCAGAGGTTTGGGCCTTAACCCAAAGTTTACAAACCCGAATCCCAATTCGGTTTTTCCGAATATATTTCGTCTGCAGCTGGATTTGACCTCTAGACATGACCCTCACGAGTCATGACCTTCTAACCATTGAGCTGTAGCTCAAATGGTTAAAGGTCATGACTCATGAGGGTCATGTTCAGGGGTCGAATCTCGCTGCAGATGAAATATTTCTGAGGTCATGATGACCCATTGAACCGGAACGAGATTCGGGTTTGTAAACCTTGGGTTGGGGCTCAAACCTTTGGGCCTAGATTGTTATGGGTTGTGACCTAACAAAAAAGTGCTTTTTGGATTGGGGCCCAAACCTCTAGGCCTAGATTGTTACGGGTTGTGACCTAACATCAATTGCATGTTAAACCTCTTTTAGACCATCTTGAAGACTTGAACAACTAAATTAAGAATATAAGTAAAACATCATATATGAAAATATGCACATTACTTAAAAAGGCTTTTGAAACATTAAGCTTTGCTTTAGCAACCCTACAAAAATATCATTTGCTGAAGCATTATCTAAAATAATAGAAAATAACTTGTTCTCAATGCCCTACTCAACCAATAAAGAACTTATTTTCTCATATAAAGCTATCTTGCTATGTGGTGGCATATATGAGAATCCAAGTAATCTCTTATTCAAAACTCATTCTTTATCAATGTAATGTGTCGTAAGTGAGATATAACAATAAGTGGCTATAGATGTCTATAAATCAGATGTCAAACAAATTACACCATGTGCTTCCTCAAGTGAGCATTTCAATTTAACTTTTTCTCTCTTGTACATCTTAATCTAATCTACTTTGATGGTGTTTCTAGTAACAATAGTGCCTCATGTAAATATGCAAATAATGATCTAATCCCAAAAAAAAACTCTACAAATAACAACGGTAAATTATGTTCGACAATAGTAGTAATTAGCAACTCACGAGAGAGTATAGAATCAAATGCTCCTTTTCTTATAGCTAATTCACAATACAAAATTATTTGATCAATATCTCTAGTAATTTTTTTATACACAAGTTTTAATATGTAGTCTCATACTTACTATCACATAAGAATAAAGAACTATATTTTTTGCAGTTACAACATAAACTTACCATCAAATGTTTTCTTTGCAAATTCATAATATTACCCACAGAACTGAAGTTTGTCTTCTCTTATGCTCTCCCTTGGCATTCATATTCTCTACCTCATTTGCCTCATTGAGCTTCTTTTTATCATCTTCTAAATTAATTAGAGTATTATCTATCATTATCTTATAACAAATCAAAAGCAAATTTAGTTAAGAATGATTCATCTTTACCAAAAATAAAAAAGCAAAATTAGGATTATTTCATGCATACAAATTTAGCGATAGCGAATGGGTTGATTAATGAGTAACTCACGCCTAAAAAATTTCAAGTGGCGAAACAATAGTAGATAGCAAAACAAGAGAGAAAGGAAGGGGAGTCATGCATCAAGCGGTAGAACGATAGGGAGCAGATGGTGGAACAAGAGAGGAAGGAATGGGAGTCATGCATCAAGCAGTGGAACGTAGGGAGCAGCAGCCGAATAAGAGAGGATCAAAGGGGATTTGTGTGTCACGCGGCGGAACGATTGAGAGCAAGTGGCAGAACAGTAGGGAGAAAGTGGTGGAGTAGGAAGGAGCAAGAGGTGAGTAGTAAGGAGAAAGCGGGGGAATAGGAGAGGAAGGAAGAGGAGGTGGCAAAACAAGTGAGGAAGGAAGGGGATTTTAGTATTAGGCGGCGAAATAGACAACAAATTGAGGAGCAGGTGACGAATGGTAGGGAGAAAGCGGTTGAGACTAGGTGAGGTATGTGAGGAAGGAGGTGTTGAGCAAGCGACCGAACATCAGGAGAGCTCAAGAAGGGCGAGTGGCTAGTGATTTTGGTTGGGTGGGTGATTCTGGTCAACGACTGAACAAACAAAAGCTTCACAAAGAAAGCATAGGTTAACTTGATCTCACAATTGATTTCAAGTTGAATGGTGCAGATCAATAGATAAAAAAATTTTAATAGGCTAATCACTTGTATTTGGGCTGAGCCTCTAAATATATAAGATAAATGTGTTGAACGGGTCAATCGTCTATGACCTGACACGACCGAAATATTTTTGGGTCATAAATGAGTTTGTTATGTTTAACCCGAACCCGCCTAACTTCTTATTGGGTCGCATCGGATTGATGGGTTGTGTTAGTGTTTTGCCGGCCCTAGAACATGTCATATATCATCTTTTTTATAAACAATTAATTGTTTTAAAAAATCTGTTTTTTATTTGGTTTCGGTGAGTAAAACGCTAATGGGCCTCGCCATTGAGTTGGGCCAATTCCGGCCGCAGGATAAGCGTGAGATGATGGCTTATCAAGTTAATTCCTGAAACAATACCAGATTGATCTCGTAAATCAGAAAAACCCTAACGTTGGGCCAATTCGGGCCGCAGGAAAAGCGTAACAAGATGGCTTATCAAGTTAATTACTGAAACAATACTCAGATTGATCTCGCAAAATCCGTGTCTGGTCCGTCCATGTGTCGCGTGAGCAAAGCGAGATGACGGTGTTTACTGGTTACTGTTACTGACCCGACCAACTGGGCCGAGTTGTCAGGTTCTCTTGCAACTCACCCACACCGCCGAATCCCAATCGCCGATAAATACGACCGCATCGGGGCAGCCTGCACCCTTCCTGATCCCTCGGGTCACTAGTTGCCGAGAAATCTCCGTGAAGTCGTCTTTCTTCTCCTCCAACGAGTACGATTGAGTATTTTTCCTTCTACCAATAAGATTTCTGTTCTGCTCTTCTATGCTTTCCGATTGCTTATTGTTGTTTGTGTTTTTATGTTCTTCTTCTTGTTGTTATGTATTGCAGCCCTAGTTTTTAGTTCTCATGGATCCCCAACCTGAACCTGTTAGCTACACATGTGGAGGTGCAATTTTTTTTTTCCTCACCTCTTTTATAGTAGAAAGATTTTTTATTCTTCTGAATTTGTCTGATTTTAGAGTTTTTTTTTGTTTGCGGCTAACTTTGGATCTTTACGAGTTTAGATTGCGGAGCCGACAACACGCTGAAGCCCGGTGATGTGATACAGTGCAGGGAGTGTGGATACCGCATCCTCTACAAGAAGCGCACACGGAGAAGTACTTATCTCTTTTCTTAAATTCCTTTTTTGTATGCTCGTGATCTTGGTTTGACTAGAGGTTGGAAGAATTAGTTAATTACAATTAATAGTAAAATCTGATATTTGGATCGCATATAACCGTCAGCGGATTGGAAATAACTCGTATATTTTTAATTATGTTTATGGATGTTTATTTTCCAACTTCTAGTAGCTATTATGGGAAACTCTTGAATGTATACTGTTCAAGTAACACGACCATTGTCCTACAAGATTTGCCAATATGACTTATGAGAAGTAGATAGAGGATGTGTTTGGCCCAGCTTCTGCTTTTAGGGTATGTTTTGTAGAACGGAATCTACGGTGGAAAGGATGGATTCATTGCTCTTTCCATCCTTTCCACAATGGATTTCGTTCTACAGAACATAGCCTTAGCTTCTGCTGGTTGAAGAAGCGCATCTTGAAAAGATACTGGTTGGAGAAGTTTAAGGGTGTTTGTGATGCACAGCTTGTGAACCGCTTATACTGTGTTGTGCTGTTAAACAACACAAATATTCTTAAAAATATACTAATAAACATATAACTCACATGAAAATATTATAACAAAAACTCACATAACTCACATAAATAAATATTATAATAAAAACCATATATAAAAGAGTAATCCATGTCACCACTGTTATACATATAAAAATATATTAGAATTACATATTTGATGCCATCAAACTCAAAGCAATTTGATTACGCTACATATCTATTGGTGTGGAATTTACTTCCACTTAAGGAGATTCCTCATTTTCTTCGTGATTATCTTCTAGTGTGAAATTCTCTTCAGCATCAACTTCTTCAAAAATTTGATGAGATAAAGTTGTAGCTCTAATATAATTATGTAGTGCCATCGATGCAACTACAATCTTCACCTGTTTTTCATATGGAAATGATGGCATATCCCGTAATATATTCCACATTTTTTTTCCACACTCCAAAACTTCATTCAATGCAACATCTAAGAGATGAGTGTGCTTTATTGAATAATTCTTTAAGGTCCTGTGGTGGATGACCTTGTTGAAACTCTTGAAGATGATACCTCACTCTTTTATATGAGCCAAGGTACCCATTCATTTGGGAGTATCTAGCGTCAACTAAGTAATACTTTCTTGTAAATTATTTATATAACTATAACATACAATTATAATGAATGTGAATGTGATAAGATATTTAAAAATAATTGCATACTAACCGGGAGGAGGAATTGCATCCACATGTGTACCATCAATAGCCCCAATACAATCCTATATTATAGAAAAAATGATTAGAATAAAATAGTTAGATGCATTGTACCAATTGATAAATAATTATAACATACCTTAAAATGAGGCATATAACAATTATCAGATAATATTTCATGTGGAATCTCCTGAAACTCTCTATCGGTAGGTGCAATCAATATTTTTGTATACTTACATATTGATTTCAACACTTCATTGAAAACTTTACTCACAGTTAATGTTGAAATATTTCTTGTGTTTGTTTATTTGATGCTCCTTGTGCTAACACATAAATAAACATGCCGACCTTCTCAATTATTGATATATTCCTTGATGGCTTTAGACCATATGTGTTCTGTAAGACATGACAGAAAGCCATGAAATCAATTTGTTTCATCCTCATCATTCTTCGGCATCTTTCAAGTGTTCTTCTAAAATGTCTCTCATCTAACTCATACCATGATTATCAGATACCATACAAGGTTTTTTGTGTATGTGTTTTGAGTAATATTCAGTTATCGCAGTCATTGTAACATGAGCTGTATTCCAAAACTCAATTGATGTATTCTCAATATACTTTATCCCATCAATTTCACTATCACTATGATCAACATCCATATCTATAAAACAAATAATAATAAAAATATAATGAGTAATTGGATATCTTAAAATTCAACATTCATACATTCATATTGAAATAAAAACATAACATATAAAGATCAATAATTTACAACTAACAATACAACATTGCCTTTAAATTTAACATTCATACATTCATATTGAAATAAAAACATAACATATAAAGATCAATAGTTTACAACTAACAATACAACATTACCTTAAAATTTAACATTCATACATTCATATTGAAATAAAAACATAACATATAAAGTTCAATAGTTCACAACTAGCAATACAGCATAACAACATAACAACACAACAATATAACAACACAAGTAACAAGTACTAGAAAATCATTGATAATGTTTTACAGTAGTCCCTTAAAATAGAGCAAGATGTCTTCATTGGCATGCAAATAGATATTTCAAGAATCATATTTTTTTTCAGGTGTTTTCATTGCTTTTCATATCGCTTTATTTGTTTTGTCTCTGAATATGGATGCTTCAAAAAAGAAGAGGTCTGGATCAGCTTCAATTTCTGGAATAGAGCTGATATCTGCTATAACGGCCTCAATACTGCATCCTTTAGGGTTTACAAGCTTGGTTTCAATAGCAACCCTTTGTTCTATGGATGTTGCTAATGAATGTAAATCATCCCTCACGGTAGATACAGTTCTACACTTTCTTTCATGGCTTGTTTTACTACTGCTTGGTTCAACATGTCTTGATTCATTACATTCATCCACTTGGTTATTACTTTCACCATGTGCTTGCAATTTTTCAGAAATCTCATTCTCATTGTCTACAGCAGGTGTATAAACTTGATCACTAGTAGCTATGGTACATCCAAACATGATATCATTTTTTGACTCGATATCAGGATGAATACCCTTCTTTCGAAACTTTGCATAGTCTTTGTTTATTTACAATTAAATTAAAAATATTAATCATATTATTGATTATAACAATATTAAATAAAATTAAAAATTAAATGCATATTGCAATCTTAGAAGCCCACCATTCAGGTGTAGCATCTATAGTTTCTAGTTTCGAATTCCATCTTAACCCAGTGTCTTTTCCCTTCAACTCTTTCCAAAGTTTCCAATCAGTTTTCATTTGATCTCATCTATTTTTCAGTTTTACTTTATCTTACTTCAAACCAGTTTTTGAAAATTTTCTAGCACAAATTTCCACCCTTGCGTTGAGAAATGAGATCCAGACCGTAAGATTCAATACATACATCACAATAAATGAGTATTGTAGGTACATTCCTTGACATTTTTGGTTATTGCTTGTGAACTTTGTGCCATCTATTTTCACATAAATATAACCACTATGTTAAATTTTTAATTAATGATACCAAAGTGGAAAGAAATTCATGCTTGTTCTAGTTTTACTCTAAGACTAAAATAATGCTAAACTAATTCACAAAAACCAAGTTCATATCAGCTGCATTCATCACTAAATACTCATTTCTATATAACATGTTCTAGTTTTACTTGAAGACTAAAATGATGCTTAAACTAATTCACAAAAAAATGAGCTGCATTCATCACTGGAAAAGTAAAACTTGCTTGAAAAGAACATTGCTTCATAAGAGAAAGATCATTAACAAGAACAATCTTGATGAATAATAAAGGCCCAATATTCTTATACTAGCCTAAGGAGTTAGGAGCTGAAGATTGCTTTTACATAAGAATTAAATTACTGAATATGATAGTTCTATAAGAAATACCAATAAAACTACAGTACACCAAGCTCAAATAAGCACATTTTGTGGTTATTGGTTAACACACAAACATCTCACAGCACAACAGATTATGAAGATCAAAACATTGGCATAAACATAAATATACACTAACTACATACACAGGGCATTACATCACTAGTAGGTTGTAGATTTTCATGCTTGGAATATGATGATTGAAATTCAGTTGAATAAAGGTAAACAATGAAGAACAAGTAGTTTAATCAGTTATAAGGAGTATAAATATTTGTAAAAGTTTGTTTGAGGGAAGTACTGAAGAACATCATCAGGGATAATGCTACCAACTCACCAACAAGGTGTCATTATTTCAAGTTGTAAAATGAAGTGAATATTCTAATAAATATACAGGAATTACTTTTTATTTAGGGAAAGAATAAGAACACTTAAATCTCTTAGGAGAAAGAAGATCAAACACACAAGTTATTTGATGGATTTGTAGTAGTCCACCAAACATAGAGCAATAACTTGACTATTTGGTGACACAATAAGAACATCTTATACCACTAATGATAAAAATTCCATTGCCTTAACCCAAGATAGCATTCAAATATCTCTCTAAGGAACTTGGCAAAATAACCCCGTAAATTGAGGACATCCACTGTTGTAATTTTATAATCTTTCAAAACAATCACATAAAAATAGGAAAGGAAAACATGGAATACCAACAACTATAAGTAAGTTGAAATAGAATTGACAAGTTTATCTAATATGTAATCTTGAAAGTAATAGTTTTGCTTACCTACTAGCTCTGTATTTATGTTCTGGTGCTATTGTTCAACTATGAGATGATACAACAACTATGAGATGATAACAGCATCAACTAGTAGAGATGTTGAGGTGATGTTCAGCCAGAAATGAATGAATTCTGTTGCACATAACTATACTGTTATGAAATCCCTCCTGAGTACCCTGATATGTGTCAATAGTTTTCATACTACTAACAAAATATTCAAGGTATTATAGCTTAACAGTCTCATACACTAATTAAATGAGTATCATGTAATAGCTAAATCACGAGCCTATACCAAATAAAAGTCAATAACTTACAGGTTTCCACATTGCTTGATCCATTTTATATCCGCAAGACCTCAAATAATTCAAAACGCACAGGTTGAGGTGCTTATGAACTTAAATTGCGCTTCACGACACTAGTGTAGAAAAAAAATAAAGACAATTTTTAATTGGTTCCATGTACAAGGATACGGAAAAAACTTATTTACGATGAAATGAGAACTTGAGTTGCGATGTCAAGATAAAAGCTAATGTTTTTGTAGCAGATGGTTAAGATCGTAAAGCTGAGAAAAAAAATTAAGAAACCAGGGAGAAAATAGCTGATGACGGCGAGAGAGGTGGAGAAGAAAACAAACACAGGTGGAGAAGGCGAGAGCTGAAGGCAGACAGTGGCGAGAGCTGATGGCAGACAGCGGCGAACGGCGGCTGTGAGAGAGGCGGATGGCGGCAAGGGCTGATGGCGGATAGCGGCGAACGGTGGCTGTGAGAGAGGCGGATGGCGGCGAGGGTTGATGGCGGAGAGCTCTGATGCAGCGAGACAGTAGCGAGCGACGGCGAGAGCTGATGGCAAGGGTAAAAAGAACTTAGGGCAAGCGAGGAGTCGGGCTGAGCTGAGCGAGGAGTCGGGCTGGTAGCTGCGTCTCACCTATATAAGTTACTTAAGGGTTGGAACCGAGAAGTTGATGGGCCAAATGCCTCAACTTCTCAAATTTTGCTGGCTGCAAAGTCATAAACAGCCCAAGAATCTTGGCCAAACGGGCCCAGAGTCTTGGAATAGGTGGTAATATTCATATCCGATTGTTTCTAATCCATTTACTCTTTTATGCTTGTGTCACAAATTATTAACTTTATCACCTCGTTAGACTTGACAATTCAGGTCAGCGGGTCATAAACGGGTCGTGTCAGGTATGACTTGTGACCCAATTAAGTCAATCCGAACATGACCCATTTAATTAATTGTGTCAAACTGTTTAACACGAATACGACCCGAATATAATCGAGTCAACCCGACACGACCCGAATAACCCATTTATCATTTATATTTTAAAAATAAATAATAAATTGATAAAAATTCTATTAAAATTAATAAAACTTTGGGCTTATGTATGAGCCGAAATCTGAGTTAAAAGATTGTTAGAAGATATTTAGGTTTATGGACTAGCAATGAGAGTTAAGTGAGTCTATATTTAAATTTTTTATACATAAATATATAATGTAATCGGGTTAAGTGGATCAACCCATTTACAACCCGACATAACCCGATTATTTTCATGTCATAAATGGGTTGACTTGTTTATGACCCGAACACGATTATGGCTAACCCAAACCCGCTTAATTTCATGTCGAGTTGGGTTGGGTCAGCGGGTCGGGTCAGGTTTTGCTAGGTCTACACCTCGTGATGGTGTTTCTAATATTTTACTCATCCTCTACATGTGGAGTTCTAACTGCAAAGCAGATCTAAAAGCAAATTTGCATATGTAAATTTTATCTATGCAAAGTATGGAAATAGGTTATAGTGCTTCTGCATTACATTTTTTTTTCATTTTATCACTTATCAGTGCGAATGTTTATACATGGACAAAACATTCAAGAATCTGCCACATTGGTTCTTTGGCACCCCACGTAATAATGGCATTTTGCATGAAAGTTGGTTGAATTATCACACATTTTAACATTTTAGGTGTTGTTTAGTAATCAGTTTTAATTGGCTCTTCTATCTAATGTCTTTGATGATTTTCTAGCTAGCTAAACTGATAGATGTAGTTGATTGTAATAGGACGTTAAAATCTTCACTGCATGATTGCTTGTTTCTTCGTTCATACCAGTTAGTTGCTTTATGCTAAGCACGTATCCTTTTTCTGGATTTTGAAGGTTGTTTTCCGAAGGGTTTAATTTTTGGGGTGATGGACACTCAATTTCTTTGAACATTGTCACAAACTGTTGTTGACTAAAATTTCTCTTTACCTGAAAGTTTCTAATTCATATAAAAGTTGAGACTGGTGTACTGAACAGCGAAAGGCTTTTATTCTGAGCAACAAAAGATCTGTTTGCATAATATTATATGTACGTAGATAAGATGAGTGCAAGGATCGCTTGATTCTGTACAAATACATTAGAAACAGTGAATAGGCTCTCATGCTTTGTAAGAACAAGATCTTCATTGCCCTGCCGAGCAGACATGTTTCAGTAATTTATAATATATTATGTTAGTATAATCTTTGTTGTCTATGTAAATTTCATGTCTGATTGCAGGCAAGTAAAATGATAATGTTTTATCTTTCTATTAATTTTGTTGTTGTGTACTCCTGATGATTTCCGTCTGGGATGTTTAGTTTCTCATTGATTTCTTTTTTGCTGCAGTTGTGCAATATGAAGCTCGCTGAGGCTGAAGCAACTAGTGCGGAAACCAAATTGTGTTAATAGTTATAATAGCTGGAGAACCACGCATCATGTGGTATATAGATCTTTAGGTTAATAGTTTGAGAACATACATCGTAAGAGTGGTCCTTGTGTTACTATGAACTAGTAAACTGTATGCTTGTTGGAATATTCGACTGCTACTGGACGTTTGCAAGTGATTGGTACTATTTTTCCGAGCTTGGTTACAAATGCTGTGATAGTAACAAGCATGCCTATTGTAGTCCGTGTTGCTTGTTTCCAGTTCTTTATTCTTGAGCTGTCACCGTTAGTAGGAAGTGAAATCAGCATCATTCCATCCGAATTTTGAATGACTGGTTTTCGAGGAGTGACTTTCCTGTAGCTATTTGAAGTTCTCCTGAAGATTTACGCGTGCCGTAGTAAAATTTAGGTTTCTTCGTGGCTGTCGGATGATTTTCTTTTCAAGATTATCGACGAAACATTCTACCATGCATTTATAAGATTTGTATTTGGAATTGGTTTGGTTTTAAGTTTAGAAACCATATCTCAGATCTTTACTCTAAATAAAGCTAAAATCTACTACGTGCTTTGAGTTTTCCCTTTAAAATCTTCATGGTATAATACTATGTTATCCTCTTCCTCTTTCCGGATTATAATTTCTCTCTCTATGTAGTACTTAACAGTATCAGCGCTTTGAATAATTTGAAATATAAAAAACGTACTCTAATACAAGGTTTGCGAGTAAAAAGATTATACTTTTGGAAGAGTGTAGCAAAATAGTTAATGAGTTATGCACAATAAATTATTACAATGAATTAAAGTATTTAGGATATGTTCAAGGTGAAATATAAGCTAGTATAATGATTTTAAATATTTTTTATTCAAAATGTTATTATTCAAGTCGTATAAATCTGCCTTTTGAATGACTCATGATTGCACCGTTTTTTTTACAAGGATAAACAAGCTGTTACGAAAAAAAGTTGAGATCACAACTTATATGATTGCATATGATCGTAATAATAAGAATATTATAACTATATATTTGTTATGAAACATAGTTTGATAGCATACAAAAGGAAATCATATGATATTCCTAGTTCAATAATGTAATTTTTGATAAGTCTCGGCTAATAGAGTTAACTATTAGTTAGCTAGTCAGTTAAACACTTTAAACTCTATAATAGTTAGGCTTTTAAAAATGGTTTAATGATATGGGTCATATCTTGCAACTTAATATAATGCTTATGATTACTTAATAAAGTCTTCTTTTTGGAAAAAAAAAAAAATGCTAGAATTATATGCACAAACTTTGGGTTGATCTTTAGAAAATTGAGTGCTTGACAATGAATCTATTATGTCAATCACTCGTAGAGCTCTCAATTAACTTGGACTAAAAATTCCAAAATACTCATTCTACTAGGACTTGAACTTGTTAGCCAAATGACCTATTGAATAGTTAAGTTACATGTTCTATTAATAGAACTACTCTATCAATCTATTTGGTTTAGGCTATCAAGTTATTCTAAAATATGTCAAATTTGGACTATCATCTTATAAAATCCTCTTTTAAAGATTGAGTGCTTAATACTAATCATCTTCACTTAGTATCTCTTATTATTGATTATTTTGCCACTAATCACAAATGTGGCTTCTAGGATCTTATTGAATTTGTCTAATTTGGATAAGTAGCCTCTTAAGAGTGTCATCCAAGAGGAGCTTGTTCTCACCGTTACCACCATCTTCAATTAGCCTTCACCTTTAAGATCAAGGGCATTGACTTGATGAACATAAGAAGGGAAATTATCTTCCTCAATCTCCTTTCCCTCAATTGCCGTCCCACCTTCGCATGAAGTTTGATGAAGCTCTCTTGCATTGATGAGCATATGATCAATTGATTACTTCTACTCATTTCCATAGTCATCAAAGAAGAAAGATGACAAGTCATTCTATCGTCTCCTTTTGTAATTGTGTTGTAGCATACTAGTGTAGTGAAGACTGAAGACCGAGGGCGGGAGGCACAACGCGTAAGAGTGCAAACAATTTCTACATATTTTCGATTTAGGGTTTTGTTCCACCATCATTAACTCGAATCGGATGATTCGTAATCTCCCGCAGTAAGGTTTGAAAATATGGTTTGGGGACTCTTCCCCATCGATACCCTTCGAGGTATTCTCGCTCTTTTTCTTTTTTGCATCCAGCAGTTTGATTTTACCTCCTAGCTTCTTTGATTTATCGTTATCAACTGTGCACAAATCAACACTTGGATATTGCTTTTTCCCTCATTTTGTGCTTTATTAGTTTTATTTTGTCATTTCTTTTTTGCTCGTAGCGATGCTTTTTTATGATATTGCTCTTGTCTTTTCCATCGATTCGCAGGTATGCACAAGTACTATATCTTCTCAAAAGGGAGATACAAAGTTGGTCGAAAAGGTAAGCTGTTTCTTCTGTATTATCTTTTTTGTTATAAAGAAAGTTTTCGGCGTAGGATTTAACACAAGAAAGAGTAAGGAGATTGCCTTCGAAAAGTTCACATCTTTTTTTTTGGAGCATCTAGGATTTAGGGTTTATCATGCGAAGCTTTTCTGATGTCATCAATGGTGCCTATTGTTGTTTTAAACTTTTGTAATGATGTTCATACTTCAGAAAAGTGGAAAGAGAAAAGGTTTGCATGACTGCCTAATATTATGTTATCTATTTATACATTTCTGTTCTTTCAAACTGGCTTACTCTAACCTATTTGCTTGGATACACCTTTTTCCTAGACATAATCTTTCGTTGTATGACTTGAGCACTTTCAGCCGGATTATACTGTTTTTATTAACATTTCAGTTGCTTGCTTCACGTTGCTTCTCTCAATTAGCATACTGTTAAGTGCCCTGATGCCCTCGCACTTATTTATATCAACATCTTTTCTTCTAATTTATTCTTTTCATTTTATTTTCATTGGATGATATTTTATTTTCTAGATTGTCATGTGATTGTTCAAACGGACACATCGATTTCCCGTGAGCATGCTGAAATTGTGGTTGAAACGATGATTTCTCAAGATCCATCAGAAAGCATGACCATGGGTGTCCCTTCTAGTGTGCGGATAGTGGATAAGTCAAAATTTGGTACAGTTATCAACAAAGAACTGGGGACTGAGGCTACTCGGCTAAAGAAAAACCAGGAGGCAATGCTTAAAGATGGTGATTCTGTTACTTTTGGAACCGACAATGCAACCTTTAGGTGATGATTTATCTAATCCTGATTCATCCTATTCTTATTTTTTAACTTAGTAAATGATACCATTTTAGTTCAACAGGGAAATATCTTAGTTGTTGTTAGTATTATCCTAGATAAAATCCCACCTTCATCACTTGCCTTCTTGCAAAAGAAAAGAATTTAAGGAAATGGCAGATTGGGATTGACTTATCGATGCTTCGCCAGTAGTTTCTTTCTTAGTATCTTTTTAAGTAGTGTTTACTAGTACTAACTTTCATATTGATGTTGTCTTGGCAGGTTTCGTTATGTTCCCTTCGTTGTCCTTTTCCATTCTCCATTAAAACCAGCGCTTAAGGCAACAATTTCTGCTATTGGTATGTATATCTAACTTCAAAGATTCTTCTGACTGAAAATTTCAATCCTAAGTTGTCTGCATTATTGCACAACTTGTGTAGTCTTCAGTTTCAACAATAAGAACTCTTCAGAACAGTATTCACTGTCAAATTGCGAAGCTTGATAAATTAATCAAGCTGTATCTTTTACCCCTTTCTCCTATCTAGACATCATTTATGTACTCTTCAATCATGGATCAAAGAGGCTGGGGTTTTGTTGCCAAATTTTGTTCAACATATGCTCATGCAGACTAGTGATTTTTTTTGAACTCATCCTATTCTAGGAGTCTCAGTTCTGTTTCATTCTCATTGACTTTAACAGAGTGAAACTACTCGTTTTAATAGAATCAAGTAATGGGCAATGAATTTTCACCTTCAATCATTCTATTCCTCCCTTTTTGGCGTACTTTATGAGATTATTAATTTATTATTGTTGGATCTAGTACATAGATGCTTCTGTCTGCTACTTCATGAATCTCATGAGTTCCCCAGCTTTGCTCCGCACAAATTGATCTTATTTCTGTTCATTTTAATTGCAATAGCTATTAACACCACATTTCCTGATAACAATAATATCTATTGAAGCTGAAAATTAATCCAGGTGTCTTTGTTTCTACGTGCATATGTTCCCTTGGATCTCCTGATTCTTGTTGGGATTCCGTATTTTTTATGGTTTTTCAGCATGTTTAGATAACTATGTAACGTATTCTTTGAGTTAAATGTGTTATTGTTTGCATTAGGCTATAAGATTTTACCGTAGTTATGTGCGCCCAAAATTGCTAATTGACTAAGTAGTTATTTGGTCCCGTTGAAAGGCTTAGGGTAAATGCCAAATCATACAAGTGCACTGTGAAATTATCATAATCCATGTCTATATTTAAAACGTTGAGTGCAATTTTTTTTAAGAATACATAATTCTAACAAGGTATGTTATGCTTCATATTTAATTCCCCTGATTATCTTTTCAATAGAGTTCCGTAGTTCTAACATTGAGTGCTTCATTCTTGTTACTCTAACTATAACCTAAAAATTTGTTATATTTACAATTTAATGCTTTTCGAGAAGGATTTGAACTTTGAAGGAAGATTCTATTTGTATTATCATAATAGAAGTGTTCATAACAATCAAAATCAAGTTGCACTTGTTGTTGCTGAGAAAAAGAATGAGATTTAAAAATTCAACACCTCCATCATCTATTGGTATTGTTTGTCTCATTAAGTGCATAGAGCAATTGTTTTTTATTCTTCTAAAAAATATTACTTGTCCTTGTTATTTGTTTTTTGAATGATATTTTTTTATGGTCTACTATGCTTTACTCCGAATACATTTTTTCTTTGATAATGATCATGGTTTAAGTCATGATTATGGCTTGGACTGATACATACACATGGTACACTCAGAGTAGTGTAACCAATTATAATTTTTTAAATATTTTGTGAATTTTATGATCCTTGGTAGCCCCTTCTTTGTGGATTGAGTTATGCTTGGACTAGTAAATACAAGCTTATTACCAAACATGGATCAATATTTTAATTCTTAATCATAATCTTTTATTAATGTTAAATTCATAAGAAAGTATTGAATTTGGAGGCATAGTTTCCTAGGCACCATCTGTGTTCTCTTGCTGTTTGTCCTAAACTAAAAAAAAAAAAAAAAAACCAAACCCAATTTTAATATTTGGTTATCAATGTACTTTACTAATGCATCATTACAACAAACATCATTACAACATAAGTTGGTATATGAATAAAATAACTATTGTCAATAGCTTGTCACATTTAAAGTCCATAGTTTTTTTGATTTCATGTTATTCTTCTTAGCAATTTTTGATTACCTAGCCAAATTGTTTGGGCTTCAATGTACAAAGTAGCTTGTTATGGCAATTTTATGTTTGCAACTAGTTTCAACCAATGATGTCAAAAATACATTCCAGCCTATAGGATTCTCCAATGCTATGATCAAGATTGAGTCAACTGATCTTGATTTTCTACAAGATTGTACTAATAAGATTAGTAGGATCACTTTTCTTGGATATAGGATTTGTATGATTCAGATTGTAGCATACTTGTATTTTGATGCAAGATTGTCAAAAATGGGTTTCCAGTCTTAGGATCTTCCGCCCCAAATTAGATAAACTGTTCTGGAACAAATGTAGGAATCTAAAATGTGGTAAGATCTTACGATCGCAATGTCTGGGTCTTAGGATCAAGTAAGATCTTACAATCCTACCGATTTTACTCGATCATAAGTTAATAGGTAGGAGTTCATATTTGATTACTATTATACAAAAAAAAAAAAAATCTATTATGTCAAAAGTCTTAAACTGACCTGTGATCAAGGTTCCTAAAACCAGTACCGGAACCTGTTCTGCTGCATCGTCGGAATGGTACAGTATCGGTACCGTACCGTGGTACCGGAGAAAAGCTGTGTCCGCCTTCCAGCCGCATCCGCGTCCCAGACTTCCAGCCGCATCCGCGTTCGCCTTCTAGGCTCCAGCCACGTTCGCCAGCTTCAATTGAAGCTTCCGCCAGCGGCAGAAGTCTTGTTCGAGGCTTTCTCCGGCGGCAGAAGCTTCGTTCTATTTGCCAGCCGTCCGTCCACCGCCGGCCAGCCGTCCGTTGCCGAAGACCCGTCGTCCGCCCGCCAGAGGAAAACTGATGGTTTTCCTGAAATCCCATGCCGCTCCAACATCGGAACGGTTCCGTACCAGAAAACTGCCCGGTACGGAACGGTTTTATAATCGTTGCCTGTGATGCAATTTCTCGTCTTTAGTTGTCATCATTTGCGCTTTCTTTGATAAACATTCATCAACTTAAGTTCATTATTATCTACAACTATATTTGTCTACTTTGATTATTTGTCAGAATCAACTTTATAATCTTTATTATTGTTATTTTTATTGTCATTACTATATATATTTTTATCTTTATCATTTTCCATACTTTTGTCTTGTTCTCTTCATTTCACTGCATGTCATCGTTCACTGTATACCTTTATTGTATTCATTTTCTATTAACTTGTCTCCATCATTTTCACTTCACAAATATTCAATTTTATAGTTTTACACAATACAACTGATATATCTAAATAATAGTATAAAATATTAGATATATATATTTTAACCTTAATACATGATACTAGATAGATATATATTAATTTTTTATTACTTATTACTTATTATAATATTTATCTTACTCTTATGTCTGATTAGATAAATATATTTTTAAAAAATATATATTTTAGGTGATTTTGTAGGATCTTACGATCTTGCAATCTGATTCTACGTTTCAATCCTACAAAGCCTCCATCGTTCCTAGGTAGGATCTCGATCATAATAATCTTATTTTGATGATTTGACTTATATTTGATAGTTATGTAACTTTGAATTGATGTTTCGTAAACAGTTAGAGGTTGTTACCATAATATAAAAAATCAATCCATACTGCCTAGTACGGGTGGTGTGTATAGGTTTAACCTTGTACTGATATTGGAACATAGGTTATTTACACGTGCATATAGACATATACATGTACTTGTTAAAAGTATGAACCACTATTTAAAACCTTGGTTGACTTTGCTTACTAGTTTTCATTTTTGATTATCCAATTTGGCGCCTTTAAACTTATTGCATGAACATTTGGAGTTGTAAGTGTTAATTTTTTTTATTATGCCTGTAGTAGTTGGTGATTAATACATATTTAGATTTTATTGCTTGTCACTTATTGAAGATATTTGTATTAATTTACTTAATATGTCAATATATGTTTTCTTAAACTGCATTTTCAGGCTATTTGGTAGGATTATAATCCTCTTCTCTTATCCTACATTTTGATCTTATGGAGCCTTTCATCGCTCCCATATAGTGTCCTAATCTTCTATGTGTTAATCAAGATTCAAGGGAAGTTTCTATGTAGTTTGTGAAGTTGCAATTGCTGTTCTGTGTAGCTTGTATTTAGTACAATGATATCAATTGGTTCTTTTATGCGAGTTGTTTATAATATGATGTTTTAGGTGTTAAATAATATGGTTTGATAAAGGTTTCAAAAATGACTATGTACTGCCTTAGTACAAGTGATACATACCGGTTCGACCTTCTATTGGTACTGGTTAGTATATACACACACGTATAAATATAACTTAATGGTAAAGGTACACACAGGTATAAATATTACTGAATGGTAAATGTGTGTTGGTATGAACAGGCCAACTAGTATATATTAGTCTAACAATGGATCACTACACCAATATGAATTGGTATTTAAAACCTTGGTTTGATATAGTGTTAAGACATAGTCTATGATGCCCAATCAAGCTGAGTTCTGCCCAACAGGTTTGGTAGATTGTTAACATTTGGACCATCTAGTATTTGTGGTAAATGTGGCAAACATTGCTGGAGAAGATTGAGGGAGGGAACTCAGTTTTGGTTATATTTTTATCTTCTATTTCCCTTTAGTTGGTTTGATTTTCTTAGTTGTCAACCTCTGCCATCGAAGACAATTCAATTGGCACTTTATGCCCAATATAATTGGGTCCTACCTGTCTGATAGATTGTCAACAATTGGACCATCTAATACCAGTGGTAGCTGAGGCAAGCAAAAGCTGGAGAAGATTTGAGGGAGGGAACTCAGTACTGTGATATTTTTCTCACCTATTTCGCTCTAGTTGATTTGGTGTTCTTAGTTGTGAGCTTCTCCCACCGAAGACAAATATTATATATAAGATAATAAAATTAAGGGGATATTTGTAATAATATGTTTTTATTAACATAAACTACATAATTAATGCAATCCAATTTGGTTAAGATAAATGTTTGTATTAAGTCTTATGAACTTAATATTTCATCAGTTATATGATTAAATAACTAATTAATCAATGTATAATATATTAACAAGAATTATTAAAAACGTATTATAGGAATTAAATTATGTTGGCATATAAGTTGCATTTGATATATAAGTGATTTATTAGTTATTTAGTGCCTGTATATATATGTATATATATATATATAGTTGTTTAGTTAATCAAAATAAAGTTTGTAGACTATATAAACAACTACAGTGCATAATAATTAATTGTGTTGGTATAATAAAACACGAATAAACTGACACTACATGAGAAGGTATCATTCTAATGAATCACAGAAATTGGCACTGACAGATTTTAATCTATGAGGTATTGTTTTCTTTTGACATGTTACCTTTCTACTGTCCTTTTGTTGGTTGCTTTTGTAAGGGCTAATGACTGATGAACATATGAGAATATGTGCATGAATAGTTAGATTGCAAAGAATATGTGGACATGGGGGTATTGATACAAATATGATGTATGTTGTATAGAAATTGCTGTTTTCTCAGTTTATGTTATGCTGTAGAGATGGCTGAAATGCTCACTGCCATTTACTTAGTTGATCTCATGCCATGGTGAGACTTTAAAGACATTAGCTGTAATCAAAATAATTCTTATTTTCCTGTGGATTTATTTTATCTTTTTGCTGAAGCACCCGGTAGAATGCATTCTTTATTTGTTATGTAATCATTTCTTTTTTGATCTCTCTCTGGATTTTATGTTTAATTAATCTTTCGATGACTTGTTGAGGTTATTTGCTATTGTTTAATACTTATACTACTAGTTTCTCTCTCTCTGGAAGGTGCATATTTAACCTGCAGCTGGCGCTCTGATTGCACACATGTTCTTGTTGATAAATCATCTCCATTGACACTTGATCTTATTCAAGCAGTCGTGGAAAGGAAGCCTATTGTACTCAGTGATTGGTTTAAGGTACATAATGCTTTTCTCTTGAATATGCTATTATAGCCTATATGTATAGGTTTGACGTAGTATTGCAGCATCCTAAATTTATTTCTTTTCTTGTTGTTTTCTGGAATTTTGAATTTCCTTCTATTGAAATGCATAGAATCAAATAGTTTTTTCACAGCCACCTAAACATATGCATAGCATACGGAAATTTTGATCATAATAATTAATGTTCTTCTAGATTATCTGAGTGGATGTGTTTTAGGAAGTCAATTTAACATATCGATGGTGGTGTTTACAAATGAGCATTTGCCTATATCAAAGAGGTGATTTTTTTGATGGTAACACATTTCTTAATAGAAAATCAGGGACTAATTTGATTTCTTTTTTATTAATCTAGTTAAATTTTTGTCATGGTTTTAACTTTTTTTGCTCACAGCCTCACAATGTAATCATTTATTCACACACATAATGCCTAAAATCTAAAATTATAAAGAGTATGCTTGAATGATGTGAAATATCACATTGACACTCTACAATACTGGGTGATCAAATCACACTTTTGGATACTAGTCCGCACCGACAAATTGATCTTTGATTGGATTAGTACGGACCAATACTGATCATACCAACCCGTGGTATTGTTGGAGTAACTCAGTCTATTTGGACCAGGTATTTTTAATTGTTATTCCTTTAATTTGAATCCACAAAACTTCTAAGCCCGCAAACAAATGAATAAGCCCGCAAACAAATGAATATAATTAATTTTGAGGTATTTAGAGTTGAAATTAGACTTATATATAAAAAATATTATAAGTTTAGGATTATAGGTTATTACGATGAATTCAGTGAGAAAGAAGAAGTTTGAGAGAGTTTGAAAGTGCTATGAGTGAAAAATGTGACCTTCGGGGGTTTATATATCGTGAAAAAACACTTCCTTAAAAATCACCCCTAAATGACAAGAAATGAATCTAGTTGCTGGCAACTCTTATCAAATCATCAAGGGCTAGATTCTTAGTCATTGGGATTAGTATTGTCTAACCGCTCAGAATATTGGTTGGATACATTGACTTGGTATACATGTGGTCTATGTACCGTAACGTCATCAAACCAGTTTGTGCTGCTTGTATTGGTGGGATATGAAATTATGGACTGCTTTTATAGTCCTGGAAGCAAATACACTTTATAAAATGTGCACTGTTATAATGAACGGGAAAATCACAAAGGCATTAACTCATAAACTGAAGAAGCTTTCGTTTTAGACTTACTAATCCAAGATACCCTCATGGATGAGTGTTATTGTATATGGAGCCACTAACATTCAACATGTGCTTACGATAGAAAAACAAACATTGCATCATATGCCAATGCATACATGAAAGGATCATTTTTTTTTGTTAACATCTCAATTAATGCTTATTTTTTTATTCATTTGAGTTGTCGTTTAGAGAGTTGGAACTAGTTAGGTGAATTGCACTGGTTGTCAAGTAAATGTAATACATACTATATAGGCATATAAATCTTTTCAAGTAACTAAGAAAAGTAGTAATAACACAACTAAGGTAAATATAAATATTATCTCATATTCTTCCTGCACGATCAAAGATATAGAATATGCTTAGCTTGTTTCATAATAGTTAAAGTGACTTGGTGAAGACTTTTGTGAGTTGATTTTCAAAATTTGTAAATTCTGTATTCATCTGATTGAACATCAAAATGCCATTAACAAAGAGAATCAACTCCATTATGTTGTTTTCCCATAAAAAACAATTGCTAGATATGTAGATAATATAATGATTATTAGATTGCAATATCATAAGCTTGGTATATCTAGATCAAAAATCTTTTGACAGATAATATAGTCTCATGATTACATAGTGTTTACCATACCTCTATATTCTACCTCACAATTAGAATGCCATAACACTCGGTGGTAATCTTGTCACTTTTAAGTGCTCCTTCAAGATAATGTAGGATTCTAAGAATAATTTCCAACAACTTTGTTTAAGCGTCTTGCATGTATTGACTCCTAACACTCTAGTAAAGGAGATATTGGGTCCAGTGATAATGAGATAGATAATTTGTCTACCAAGCGTTGATGTCTAGTGGAATTGATCACCTCTATAGTAGTATGTACCTTGTAAAATGCCATTTGTCTGAAACTTATAACTGAGCAAGAGTATATTAATAAGTTTGAAATCAAGTGCCTGATTGTTCTAAAAGATGCAAGACATTTTTCTCTAATGTAAATAAAGATTGGGTTTAGTACATAACCTTAAAATTTTGGAAAATAGTGTGATTTTTACAGATTTATTGTTACGAAATGTTTTTGAAGATGCAACTTATCTTCATAATATTTTGAGTACATAGCTACTTAGCATAAAAACTAGAATAGTAATTCCTCAAAGATTATTTTGAACAAAGATTGTATTGTTTGCTTTGTTACATCGAAAACTATACTTAATTGACAAAAAAAAATGAAACCATGATTAATGACTCATTTTAAACATAAATAACCTTTTTGAGTTTTTATAGTTCTATCCTAAGAGGCATACTTGAGAGTTCTTTAATATAGATGTTGAATTAAATCAACATAAAAGAAAGCCTAACTAACATCTAGTGTGCAATTGCCAAACCAAATTTACCATCACATGAATGAACACAAAAACTATGCTGAGCATTTGAAAAGAAAATTATCAAAATAATTGAAACGTAGAATATTTGAGTAAAACAATTGGGTACTAGCTGTGTCTTGTATTGATTTATAGTAACATCCAAGGTTTTAAAAACCTTTCCGTATTTGCAGTACGAGTGGTATGTATCAGTCAGATGGTTCCGGTAATGGTACTATTTAGTGTGTACCAGTTTGGACCTGGGGACCGAGACTTTAAACCCTGTAGTGGGACTTAGTAGTTTATGCCCAACAACAAACAAGACACAACAATAGTCATGGGGTACAAGTGCCCATGTCATTTTTACTATGGGACTAGTATGAATTTATGAAAGGACGTTAAGGATGCTAATAGCTGAAAGAGAGGTAAAAATGCGTGAAAGGAGGTAGGCATAAACATCATAAGAACCATAATGTGATAATAGATGATTAAGGTAAGATTGTTTACATTTGCAGAAAATAATAGGAACACCAAGAATAACTTGATCGAGTCGAAGATTTGTAGAGGAAATCAGTGGTGTTGAATACTCAATCTAAGTGTTGAAGACTCAATGTAAGCATGGCAGTGATGTTGATCTTAAATCTGCAGAGGTAGATTAAGTAGGGCTAGGCTGGTAAAGATGATTGTGTAACAAATGAAGGCGCAATTGGTAATGGTGGTGGTGTAGGTGAACGTGAGGAGGCAAGAGTGATGACAACACAGCACAATAGGAGGATACAATCAATAGGCCAATAATAGATTAAGAAGCATCGATAAACTAAAATCATACGTAGGAAAGTGACATCAATAGATGCATATAAATACCAAGTTTGATCATTAAAACAACGGTAACACTTGATGTCCAAAAAAGATACAACAAATAAACATGAATTAAGCATAACTGATATAACACATAAACGTGGATTAAACTTATCAAGTTATGGAGACAAAGCATGAACATTACAAAGACAAACAAATGCTCGAGCAATGGAAAAAAGTGTTTAACTAGGGTAAAAGCAAGAGCTAGGACTGGAGTCATATAAGACTCTAATGGGGACACAATTAACAATACAAACAAAATTTTCTAGTAAGCATGAGGCACATGCATCTGAAATAATTTTCTTGCATTGTGAATGTCATTATGTTGAGAGATATGATGACATGTAGTATGATGTATACGACATATAGTACATGTTTCAAATTATTGCCAACGCATAAATGTTAAAGCAAACTTGAAACCAAGTTCTAATTTTCTCATAAAATATTATGAATACGTCAAGGACACTGAACCAACTTTTATGCAAATGAAGTTAAGTCATATTAGAATAATCACCAATAAAATTGGTTAAGTACCTGAAGTTCTCTTGAGTGGGGATAGAACTCAGGCTCCACATATCAGAATAAACAAAAATTAAAATGATATAAATGTCAACTATTACATCTAGGTGGAAATTAGACATGACTATGCTTCCTGGGTTGACATATCCAAACCAAAGATTAATCTAAAGATAGTATTTACCTAATCTTGAATAAAGTAGGATGTTCTAGACAACAATGCTACACATAGTGTAGACCTTGATGTTCAAAGAGTGGGAAAGGCAAATGACAACTGATTAGCTATAATGTATATGCTATCACATTAAAGACTCCTATCATTTATTGTCTTTGTTCATTGATCCTGATAAGTGCAATACATGTGATAGAAAGTTATTAATCAATTTAAAGAACAAGTGAGAAAACTAATGAATGAAAAGTTGTTAGGGAACTAATGAACACAAACGAAATCTGATAAAGCTACGTTGTGGTGCGAACAAAACCTGTACAGTAACATGTACACAAAACCATCAACAACAGACATGTAGATAGGTACTAGTGAAAGTAGAATGATGAAACGAACTATATATACTTTGTCACCATATAGTGAAGAGAAGCTGTACTAGAATTTGGTGTAGCCAAGTCAACAAATATCAAAGTAGGAAATAGAAATGACATATGAGTGTAGTTACAACTGTCTATGATCACCCCAAGTTAGAGTATGACCTTGATGATCAATAACACGAGGCAATGAGAGCAATGATTTCCATCAGTACAAATGTGGAGATAGAGAAACAATAGGGGAAAAATGTGAAGCAATTGAGCAACAACACTCCACAGGATATGAATAGTAAAATCAACAAGGGACTATGGGAGTATCATTAGTATCATCAAACTCTTAAGGAAATTTGTGCACCAAAGAAATCCTTACACTGCTTAAGAGTATCAGGATTCTTATTTGTATGAGGTGGTACTTTGTTATTTTGTCTCATTGCTTTTGTGAAGAGCTAAATAGTTAGAAAAATTTCCCTGCATGCTGTGCAATGTTTGAAAAAATGCCGACCAGTGCAATGTCTCAATTTTTATTTTCTCTTGTTATTTCCCTGCATGGTTTCTTGCATATGCTGGTTTGACATGGTACATACCAGTAGGATTTGCTAGTTTGATGAAGACAAATTTAGTGCGAATAGCTTGGTTTCATTGTTCCAATATCTATACCACCCATGATAAAGAATAGTATAGCTGTTTGAAAAAAATAATATTGAATTCATATTTAAACCTGGTTTCTTCAGTCGGTTAGTTTTAACTGGTATTTTGATATCTGAATTTTTAGGTGCTTGCTGAGACGAGTATCTGTTCTGAAATTCCAAGCTGTACTTTGTAAGTTCTTACTAATAATGCAAGAATGTCTAATGCTTGTGCTTTTTTCGAATTTGTTGGCACCGGCAGTGGAATACTAAATGATCAGCTGATCATTTATCTAATTGTGCTTATTTGATCAGGTATGTCCCTGATATAGTTTTAGATGATAAATTGATAAAGGTTGTTGAACCTAAGTGTCGGGAGAAAATTCTTGAAGGCTATACTTTTGTTCTTGGATCATCACCTATGGTGAAGTTCTTTGTCCTCAAATCAATTTTCTAGTGATTCTGGTGTTAATCAGTGCCTTTTGGTTTGCAGTACAAATTTGATGAACTGATCCGTCCATTACTAGAAGTTGTTGGAGCTAAATATCTCAGCACTGACGAATTTTCTTCAAATAGTCAGGTACTTGGTTATGCTTTTGAATCTACTTTTAAATTCTTTTCTGTCAGTTCACTTCAGGTTGCAAAGAATTTATCCCCTCATTGTTCAGTATAGATCTGCTTTTACTTGTATCTTCTTTCTCTGTTATTTATGTATTGTTTTTAGTTGTTTTCTTAGACGTTTCATATGGTTTTTTGAGTGAAAGATACTTCATTTGATGCTTGGCCTGTTTTATTCTTTTCCACTAAGGAAGTAGAATTTGTTCCTGATAGGTTATTTAATGATATAGTTTTCCTTTTTCTTTTCATGTACAGGTATGCCCACTCCTGATTATTTTAATTCACTGTTTCTTAGTTTACGTTTCCCTTATATGTTTTCTACATTTTCTCCAAGATATGGACACTGGAATAGTTTTTTCTAGAGCATTAAGGAACATATGTACTTAAATTTTTTCTATGTTTATAAACGGAGGATTATTTCCATCTTAAATCCTCTAGTCAGAAGAGAAGCTTGTTAATTACTGTTAACAATCCTTGGCATTACAGTGCTGATAAAAGGCTTAGTTTCATTGATTTAGCTTTTAATACTGACTGGAAACTTTTAGACCTCTGCAGATGGTGAGAATAGCCAGTTTATTCTAGTTGTCCCTGCTGAATCAGCTTATAAATTCAATCACCTCCGTGAGTTGTCTTCATTGACCAGGGTTCTTGATGTAAAACTAATTGCTGTCATTCTATCTTCAAAGCTCGATGCATCCATTTTTGAGCAACCTCCTTGTAAGTATCCATTTGAAATGACATTTAATCCTTATAAAGCATATAGTTCTTGAGATTATTATTTGAAAGCTAAATAAGTTGTTTTTCCGCTTTCAATATCAAGAAACTTCGGCAAGTGAGCACGGTGGGTTGAAGTGTTGAACTGTCCGGTGGAAGAGTTGTGGGCTGTTTGACTTTGAGGTTATGGGAAAGGGAGAGTTGGGGGAAATGAAAATTCTTGACTGGTTATGCGTAGGCTGATACATTGAACAGATGTTACACATTGCATTCCAATGTTCAAATTTTGCCAAAGAGGTCTACGATTTTTTTGTGTGTGTGTGCATTAGCATTTAATTATGATAAAGTGTGCATTGGAAGTAAGATGATGTGAGTGTGAATGCTACATGGAATGCTAGAACCCTATCATATACAAGGAGATGTGAGGTCAATAATTTACTAATCTACTTTGTTTCTCGGTAGTTATTGCTGTGGCATTACATGTATTCTTCCTGCCATTTGGGCAATTTCACTACTCTAATGTTTTGATTATTGTTAACAAAGCTTTCTTAGGTCTTCCTCTACTCATCACATCGCTTAATTTTACTCAGTTCGCTTCATCTGAGGATATCTACATGAACATGGCTACTTTTCTCTTCAGATGAGTTCCACCTAGTTGATTGCCGAAGTCTTTCTTGATCTGTTTTTACTATGCCCATGCAACTCATCATTTAAATCCAAACTATGCTAGCCTTATACTTGTTTCCTAGCTGCGCAATACTCCAATTTAGGACTCAGCTGGTTTCTTCTGTTTGGTCCCTTGGTGCTTCAACATTTGTTGTTCGTGGAAAGCTCCAAATTTGAAGGCTAAACTTAAGCTGTAAAACAAAGAATATAAAGGCAACAATTTTCATTCTCTACTAATTCTTTTTTGCATGTCTAATCATGTCTGTTGTGTCCCTTCGTGTTATATAAAAGCAAACAATATTTATAGTTAATTTATTGTGTTTGTAAATAATGGTATTTCAAATGTGAAATTATTTTCTTGAAATGGACATACAATTGCATAAAATAATAAGTATAGTATCATCAAATGTGTTTTATACATTGTTTTTTTTCCATTAATTTCTTTAATCATTTGTGTTGTGCCCAACCATAACTAGCCCTAACTCTAATGCCCAAATATGATTTTTTTTTCTAGTGATTCTCAGTCTTGCCCTCTCTCACTCTCAATTTCGTTTATTCATATATTGACGCATTGACAAGTCATATGTTTGGTCACTGGGAAGCCTGCATTGACGAGTACAGCTGCCGATCATTTTGTTATCCTGAGTCTCAACATGTCAACCTCTTCTTTTCTCTGTAGCATGCTTTGTTGGTAACAATGTTAGAGTTGCTGGACAGGCGCAGTTGTAAAGCAAACACAGGAACCAAGGAGGTGCCCTGTCGTAAAGAGTAATGACTAGATAGCTGAGTGTTAGGACTGGAATACGTTAACTGAATCAGTGGGGACTAGTAGTTGAACTTGTAACAAAAGAAGAGGATAAATTTGTCTGAATAGGTCTTCGCTTGTAATGTGCTTTTGTCCAACTCCATGCACAGATGCTATGATGGCATGATGCTAGCATCCAAATTTCTCACATACATTGATAACAAGCCATAGCAATCCTCCGCAGTTACACTTGGAAACATTTCGTGCAGATATTGTTTCGTCTTCACATTCCACTGATGAGACTGTAGTAGCAGCCTCCGACATTGAAATGGATACTGCAACATCAGATCATGCTAATGCCACATCAAAACCTCGAGATTCCAACACCAACGAATATGAAGATTTAATTACTCAAACATCTGAGCACGGCAAGATTTCTGGAAGTAAAAACACAGTGAACACTGACATTAGAAGCGCAGTTGATTCCTACCACAACGTTTTAGACTCCAGGAATGCGGATGCTGCGGTTATAAGAAGGTCAGAGAAAAATGACGAATCAGCTGTTGGCACGCATGAAAACTCAGATATCATATATAGCCAAGAAATTATTGTACGAAGCTCAACATATCCTATAAGATCCACTACCAAAGAAGTTGTCAATTTCAAATGCTTTAGAAAGGTAGATCTCTTATACTTTATCTTACTTACATTACTTCTGTGCTTGGGGATTGAGCAAATCCACTATTTTAGTTGCACATTAATTTGGCTAAATGATGCATTCACCAACTGACCTTGTAGAAAGATACTGTATCCGGCAACAGCTTCAGGAATCTTATTCCATTTTCAAAAGATCCATACAAGTAGGTAAAATTTTCATTTTGCATTTTGGTGAATTTTTTAGATGTTCATAAGTGAGCACGATGTGTTCTCAGAGAGTCTGATTTAGTGCGCGATGGAACATCGGAATACATGAAGGAAGAGAAGAAACGTAAACAACTTGAAGCAATCGCCGAGGACTTATTCAACAATGATAAGGTAATCACTGGATTTATCCGGCGGCAACTTATTATTTTAGTGCTATATCTAGTATTATCCCTACAATATCTTCCAACAGGTGAGGAAACGTGCTGCTGCTGGTGCTTCTCTTTATTCTCTCTTTGCTCGGAAATGATGATGTAATATTCCCCAACTCCTTTTCAGTGGTATTTTGTAATGAGTTACCTAGCAATAGAAGATCTCCGGTTAAAAGTGTCGTCTCCAAGTTCAACTCGCAATTACAGTGGAATTTTTCCTCAGTATCTGTTTTATATTGTTATGGGTGCTGTTTGGACCACATATCTTTTTTGTTTTATTTTCTTTTAGTTCTTTCTGTAACAAATGTCTTGCCTGGTCCTAGAGCGTTAACCCTTGAACTGGTGAATGTGTATTAGCAACTAAACATTTATCAGATTCTTGTAAATGCCTACTATGTTATCATTCTATAATGTATTAATTTGAAATGGACATGTCTGCTTTGATTTGTAATTATTGTTTCATCGTATATCGATTTGATCTCAATATAACAAATTGGCTATTATTTGAACGTATCGATGATGTTTGCTATTATTATTATTATTATTATTATTTATCATTTGAATATATTGTTAAATCTAGTCTTGCTGGTTGAGATAAGTCTACCCACCTCTTCGGACATCAGTTGAAGGGGTTAATTTTACGCTTGACTTCAAGAATTGAGTGCAAATAGATGAAAGCACCTTGACATTCAATCCTTGACCTCTTCTCCGATGCTTCAGTTACTGGTATTTAACTTGAACTTGATAGTCATTTTATAGGTGGAGAAAAAAAAGAAAAAAAAGAGGACGTTTCTACGGGATTAGCTGGACAGTGAAGGATATGCCGTGGCCCATGTGTTTCTTTCTTGATCATATAATCTTGGCGTGGTTGGATGATGTGACTAATGTGCTATCTTAATATCAATATTGGCCTTACATGTATATGATATGGTCTTTAGGCCATTTGGTGAGTTGGAAAAAAAAATCTAGGCACCTGGGTGTAGACTAGGCTTGGGTAGTGATTTCGTGATGGGTGGCTTGGACTAGTGTTTTGAATCAACCATGAATGAGGTACAAGGAGTTCGCTGGATTTGCATATTTAGTTTGGCTCACTTGAGTTAGAACGAGGATGGGATTGAGATTACGTGCTTCTCTGGCTTAAGTGTCTTCATTTGTGGTGCCTTCTGTCTAGTTGAAGGCAAGTAGTACATGCGCTCTCGAGAAGTGAAGAGGGTGCAGAAGATATTAGTTATTTTATTAGGTTGTTTGAAGTTGTCAAGCACCTACCTAATAGTGAATTTAAGAAGATGTTTGTGTAGTTTCTAAAAAGGGACTTTTGAACTACAGGATCTGGCTTTCTTAGCGAGGGGTGTATAATCGGATTAAATCATCCTCAACCAAATTGACAAGGATCAATTTTAATTTTTTTTTACCCAAAACTGAATCATTTGTTATTAAAACTAATTTTAAACTAAATCAAAATTTTTGGTTCAATTTGGCCTATTCCATTAAAACCGACATAAAATATACTAAAATCCCAACTCTTATCATGTAAGGGTTGGACTCACACCATTGGGCATAAGTGACAAGGAGGATCCAATTCCAACTCCCTCTTCTTCTACTGTTGTCAGTCTCACCGTCGTCACCCACGGAGTTCAACTAGCTGAGTGAAAAAGCAAGGTAAGGGAGAGATTATTTCGGCTAGACCCGACTTCTAACACCGCAGCCACTTGCCCGTTGTTGAGCCAAATTGCGAACCTTCTCTATTGGATAAATAACAAAGCAACAAATGGAGAAAAAAATATACGTTATGCAAAACAAAGTTATGTTGGACAAATCGCCAATAGAATCAAAGCGTTAGGCTGAGTTGACGCGCATGAGGGTTGGGTGACATTCGGAAAACAAAAAAGCTATGTTGGGACAAAATTTATATGTTATAGAAAAAATATAAAAATTGGACAAGTGTGGTCGTTTGGCTCAAGTTGGGAGACAAGCATGGAGCCGAAACAACATAAAAAATTTTCTGAGCAACAGAGTTACTCAGGATTCCTGAGCACAGTCCCATATGATTTATTTTTCGAATCTTAAAGCGCGTCAGATTGCACGAATCTCAATGCTTATCCGCTCCCATTAACGTCCCGTTATCCGGCGCTACAGCTAACCCTGGTTACTTTTCTGAATGCATTAAACCCTGCCCGCGCGCTCTCTCTCTCCCACGCCACCGTCGACCCTAAACCTGTGACAAAATTTCCCGCAGACGCCGATAACCCTAGCCAACCTCTCCCGTGACCCTGAACCTACGAAAAAATTTTTGAAAATTTCTCGCCGACGCGGAGAACCCTAGCCGACCTCTTGCCCGATGCCTGAACCCTAGCCGACCTCTCGCCCGACGCCCTGAACCCTAGCCTTCTCCATTGTGCGTAGATACCACGAGGGCACACTGCCCTGGATCGCACCTTCTCCATCCCGGCGAAATCCTTGTTCTCGTTTCAACCCCTAACCCAAGCTAGAATCTGTCCTCCATCCTCTCCTTCTCCCTCTTTAGGGTTTCGCTGTCGTCTCCCCCATCCAATTGTAACCCTAAACTGCTCCGTCCGTCCCGTCGATTCAGGTGAGATGTATTTTATATTTAATATTTCTGTTACATTTGGTATTTACTGCTTAATGGTTTTAAATATTAATGATTGATGCATTTTACGCTTTGATGAGGTCTTGCGTAAGTAAATAGCAGTAAGCTGAGAAGCACAAGGTCACTCAGGCAGTCAGGCTTAGTTCATAACATCCTCTGCAAATTTCTTGGTAAGTAAAGTCATTTACTTTTATCGTGGATGCAAATTCAAATTATCGTGGATTTAAAATAAACTATCATGGATACACATTGTTAAGCTTGGTATCCCCATCGTGGACAGGGTGTTAAGCTTGGTATCATAGATGCAAATTTAAATTATCGTGAATTTAAAATAAACTATAATGGATACACACTATTAAGCTTGGTATCCCCATCGTGGACACCACTAATGTAACCCTAATTTTGATGAATTTAGGGTTCATCCTTGGTATCCACATTATGGACACGGTGTCCATCATCATGGACACCATCAATGTAACCCTAATTCTGTAGAATTTAGGGTTCATCCTTGGTATCCACATCGTGGACACGGTATCCATCATTGTGGACACCACCAATGTAACCCTAATTATGATGAATTTAGGATTCATCCTTGGTATCCACATCGTGGACACGGTGTCCATCATCGTGGACACCACCAATGTAACCCTAATTATGTAGAATTTAGGGTTCATCCTTGATATCCACATCATGGACACGGTGCCCATCATCGTGGACACCACCAATGTAACCCTAATTCTGATATAATTTAGGGTTCATCCTTGGTATCCACATCGTAGACACGGTGTCCACATCGTGGACACCACCAATGTAACCCTAATTCTAATGAATTTAGGGTTCATCCTTGGTATCCACATCGTGGACACGGTGTCCATCATCAGGGACACCACTAATGTAACCCTAATTCTGATGAATTTAGGGTTCATCCTTGGTATCCACATCGTGGACACCACCAATGTAACCTTAATTCTATAGAATTTAGGGTTCATCCTTGGTATCCACATCATGGACACGGTGCCCATCATCATGGACACCACCAATGTAACCCTAATTCTGATGAATTTAGGGTTCATCCTTGGTATCCACATCGTGGACACGGTATCCATCATCGTGGACACCACCAATGTAACCCTAATTATGTAGAATTTAGGGTTCATCCTTGGTATCCACATCATGGACACGGTGTCCACATCGTGGACACCACCAATGTAACCCTAATTTTGATAGAATTTAGGGTTCATCCTTGGTATCCACATTGTAGACACCACTAATGTAACCCTAATTCTGATGAATTTAGGGTTCATCCTTGGTATCTTCATCGTGGACACGGTATCCATCATCGTGGACACCACCAATGTAACCCTAATTCTGATAGAATTTAGGGTTCATCCTTGGTATCTACATCGTGGACACGGCGGTGTCCACATCGTGGACACCACTAATGTAACCCTAATTCTGATGAATTTAGGGTTCATCCTTGGTATCCATATCGTGGACACGGTGTCCATCATCGTGGACACCACCAATGTAACCATAATTCTATATAATTTAGGGTTCATCCTTGGTATCCACATCATGGACACGGTGTCCATCATCGTGGACACCACCAATGTAACCCTAATTCTGATGAATTTATGGTTCATCCTTGGTATCCACATCGTGGACACAATATCCATCATCGTGGACACACCATTGTAACCCTAATTCTGTAGAATTTAGGGTTCATCCTTGGTGTCCACATCGTGGACACCACCAATGTAACCCTAATTTTGATAAAATTTAGGGTCCGTCCTTGGTATCCACATCGTGGACACCACCAATGTAACCCTAATTCTGATGAATTTAGGGTTCATCCTTGGTATCCACATCATGGACATGGTATCCATCATCATGGACACCACCAATGTAACCCTAATTATGTAGAATTTAGGGTTCATCCTTGGTATCCACATCATGGACACAATGTCCATCATTGTGGACACCACCAATGTAACCCTAATTCTGATAGAATTTATGGTTCATCCTTGGTATCCACATCGTGGACACGGTGTCCATCATCGTGGACACCACCAATGTAACCCTAATTCTATAGAATTTAGGGTTCATCCTTGGTATCCACATCGTGGACACGGTGTCCATCATCATGGACACCACCAATGTAACTCTGTTTCTACATAATGCATAACCTAATACACTTTGTTTTTCATAGTTTCCAGATATTTCAGCAATATGAGCTCCGAAAGTGAGAGTTTCAATGTTAGTTGAAGTGATGGTAGTGGTAGCACAAGATCTGACACACGTGTTGACACAAGTAGGAGTAGGGTTAGATACAAGACATGTGTTAGAAAGCCAGCTAAGTCCCCAAAGAAGAAGGAAGTACCTCGACCGCGCATGAGTAGGTGCTCAATGCACCGAATGAATACATTTTTACACGGATTACCACAATGGCAAAGGATTAAAGAATTACTGGCTACAACCTCCTTTGGCCATTTGGTTCAAGGGCCGACAATTCAAATGGATTCTGTTGTAGTAGAATATTTGGTATCCAACTGGGATAAGGAAAGGAAGGGATTTACTGTGAATGGTAATTTTGTGGAATTCACAGTAAAGGATGTTGCAGTCATCCTAGGACTACTAAGAAGAGGGGAATTGGTAGACTTTGATGAATCAAGTGAGTCCCCCTTCTACAATGAGAAATTTAAAGGGAAGAGAATAACATGTTTGCTGTTGGAAAGTAAGCTAAAGATGGCCTTTGAGGAGGAGGACGAACTAAATAAAGGTTATCTTGAAGTTAGAGCTAGGGTTCTGGTACTGCTGTATATATGCTGCACATTTTTATTTAGTAGGATAAGTTATAGCTTAGATGGGTTTTTAGTAGACGTTGTAGAAGACCTATCCAAGGTCGCCTAGTATGATTGGGCTGAAACAATATATCGTTATATGACCGACGATTTGACAAGGTCTACAAAGAAGGCAGCCCAGTGGATTCGCTGGATGTGCCATTGTGCTATATATAAGTTTTCTTCAATTGAACATCTTATTTATTTATGGTAATTTGATATTTGTAATTACATTTAACATAATGTTCCCCTTGCAGGTTTGGTTGTATGAGCATTGTACGTTGTACAATGAGTTTAGGGAAGATGGATTTGAGGGTATATACCCTCGCCTACTCAGATGGTCCAAAGTGAAAATGGGCCGAAGACTGACTTATCATAAACTTATTCAGCAAATGATAGTTGACACAATATGTTTGCTACTTGTATGAGACAATTGTTTGTTACTTCATTGGCTAATCATGATGTTAATATACGCAGATCATTTTTGACCTGGTTCCCGATGCACATGAGGTGGTTTTTTGTCATTTAGCACTGTCTCATGCTGAAGAGGCAGAACAACATGCTGAACAGCATGCTGAAGAGGTAGAACAGTATGCTGAATAGGGTGCTGAAGAGGGAGAACAACATGCTGAACAGTATACTGAAGAGTGCTCGATCTAGGATGCTGAAGAGCAGGAAGCAACCACGCCATTCTATAGAGACACAGTAAGTTATTGACATGTTAATTTTCTATTTAGGCTCTTATGGTAATGTATGCAACTAATAGTGCTTAATGGACTTGTTTGTTAGATAAATAAGATGGAAGCCAGAATTGCTGAGCTTATTAAAGAGAATGAGTCACTAAAGGAAGAATTGCATTCGCATGTAAATGTTAGTCCTCCATTTGTCATGTTATAGTAGTATTTTGGTAACCTGATTGTCTTATATGTTGAAGGGTCTGAATGATATATATTTTGGTAGGTAAATAATCCTGATACACATATAGAGGAGCTTATTTAGGAGATTAATACCCTGAAGGCTCGCGTGTATGAGCTGCTTCAGGAAAACCATGACCTGAAGGAGTTGGTGAGTTTTTCTATTTAATAACTTTGTTTGTAACAATAATAGAACGTGTGATAAGTTGATCTGTGATATTGTTAGGTGAATAAGTCGAAAGCACGCATTGCGTCTCAGATTGCCGAGAATAAAATCTGAAAGAGGCTGCAGAATTGCAGAGTTATGAGTTTGCTGCAAAGCTGTAGAGTCTTTCGGCCGAGAATAAGGGTCTGAAGGAGTCATCAGACCTAGCCAGTCAGCTGATAAAAGCTGACCATGAATCACGAATAAACCAACTACTGGAAGAAATCAGTGGTGGTAAAGAGGCTGCAGTAATCCAACATGAAGAATTGAATAAAAGAATTATGAAATTAGTTGAAGAGAACAATAAGCTGAAATCAGGGGGGAAATATGGTGAGGAGGGGCAGGAGGAGGAGGATGATGAATCAGCTAATTGGGAAGAGGATTCAAGCAGCTGGGGCGACATTCCCACTACATCAGGGCCACAAATTGCTTCCGCTGGGAAAGTGCAATCGAGCCAACTAAAAGGGAAGAGACCCAAGAAACGGTCAAGAGCACTATCAAGCCCATATACAGAAGGAAAGAAAAGGCCAAAGTAGTTGCGCCAGTGGTTGTAGACGAGAATGCACCTGATCCTATTTATGCTGATAAGGTAAATCTCAAGATTAACCACATTTATATTTGTTATTTTAGGTGGTAAGTTATGTTGACATATGAGTTTTGTGTCTTCAGTACAAACATAGGAAAGATTATGCTGGACGCGACATATTAACACCGACAATGAAAGAAGAAATTAAAACCTTGTTGTCATGGGACTTACAATTTTTTAATGAGAGGTATCCATGGAAAATACACAAATCATCAATTTGCCAGGTGTTGTTCAATGAACTAGTGAGCGATTCGGTAGGTATCATTTCATTCTTGCATCATTTTGTAAGTATCACAAGCAAGTTAGCTAATTCTTCTATTTTGTGTAGGTTATGGATGCATATGCATCACTTCTGATAGCACAGTCCATTACATACAAAACTAGAAAGAAGCAAGCGATTCGTGGTTTTGGTTATATTTCCTAATTGTGCTGCTATTCTAAGGCAAAGAAAATGCAGGCCGCAGCTGCAGGCCAACTGGAGCAATTGCCAAGAAGCCGAATGAGATACTTGAAGCGATTATTCTGCCCTGTAATTAACAATGATCACTGGTTCCTAATTTATTTTGATTTTGTGTAGAAAAAGATGCTAGTGTTCAATTCATTAGGCACCACCCATTCTGACAAACGAATAATTAGTAAATATGTATGTATCAATTTTGGTTTTTAACTTGGTATTAGATACATTGATGCTCTTGAAATCAATTTTGTTCCCTTTGCAGTCAGTCTTTTTAGGGGATCATTATGCCTAGGAGACAAATGGGAAGCTGGATATGTAGCATTGGGGAGTAGAATGGCAGCAAGCGTGCCCGATCTAGGATCCAGACCACCTTGATTGTGCATTATTTGTATTAAAGTGTATAGAATCTTTAATTTATGATCGTCCCTTTGATCACTCCCAGTCTGACATGCAAAAAATTCGGGCTATAGTAAGCCTAGAACTATTTAAGGGCGTTTTAATTGCTGACTGGGTACAATAATTTTTGTATGCACAAATTGAATAAGAAGCTGTACAATTTGAATATGCTATCAATGTTAAATGTTTAATGAGCTGCTGGTTGGATTGTATTATGTCCATTCCATAACATGTTTGCAGTTTTTTCCACATTATTACAGGTGTATCCACATTGTTATAGAATGTTTATGAAATATCCACTTTGTTTTAGAAAAATCCACGATGTTTCCCAAAAATCCACGTTGTTTCTGAAAAATCCACGTTGTTCACCAAAAATCTACGATGTTCACAAAAATTCACGATGTTCACAATAATCCATGATATTCCTAAAAATCCACGATGTTACCCAAAAATCCATGATGTTTCAGAAAAATGCATCAATCACCAAAAATCTACACTATTCCCCAAAAATCCACGATGTTACCCAAAAATCCACTATATTCATTAAAATCCACGATGTTCACAATAATCCATGATATTCCTAAAAATCCACGATGTTACCCAAAAATCCATGATGTTACCCAAAAATCCATGATGTTTCAGAAAAATGCATCAATCACCAAAAATCCACGATGTTCCCCAAAAATCCACGATGTTTCAGAAAAATCCACGATGTTTCAGAAAAATCCACGATGTTCACAAAAATCCACTTTGCTCACAATAATCCACGATGTTGGGCAAAAATCCACGATGTTCACAAAAATCCACTATATTCATTAAAATCCACGATGTTACAGCCTTATCCATGATGATACAAACTTCTCTTATACCATCAATGAAAATCCATTCAAATTAAAAATATCATATATCCAAGTTACATACAAATAAATATCTTTTTTTACATACAACTATTCATTACAATTACCACCATGCACAGTTGGGACAGTTGAGACAAATATACATTACAAATTATTCAGTCATATATACACCTGGCTTATTCATTCAAATTGTCCTCTTGATCTTGGACGTATGAATATGCATCTGAGCACTGCATCATATAAATTAATTAGTATTTGTAACCAAATTATTACAATAGAACACGAAGATAAGTTAACACTAACATAAAAAGATATAGTATTGTCCATCATCATAGCAGTGTACGACATATCAGGGTGGGAACCAGAGGCTGGCTGCGAAGGGATCCTGAACATTACTTGAGAGTCCTACAAGCAAAATTTTATAAAGATAAGTGAAAATAGCCAATGAGAGTGTGATAGACAAAATCAAACAAGCTATTTGATTTCACCTGTGTTGGCATGGACACAGACTCAACAAATGCAGTAGTAGGAGTTGTATTTTTTTCCTTTTTACTCTTCTTTCTAGCACACTCTTCTTTCTCTTCTCTTTTGGCCCTTTCTTAGACACAGGATTTTTTATAGTAATATTTTATGTGGGGGATATATGGTTGCTATCATCTTTGTCCCCTTCAACTATCTCTTCATTTTGTAATATCTCATCAACTTCTAACGTCAGTCTATCCAACACCTGTTCTATCTTTTCAAGTCCTTTTCTAGACAATAAACTCCTATTTCCAATGCTAGAAGCCTTCTGACATATGCGAGTGTATATGGAGATCAAGCTTTGGTGTCCATCTGCAACTAAATTGGAATGAGAAATAGTTGAACCATATCCGTCCCGTGCATATTTGGTCCACCTCTTCAATAAATACTCTTCCGGAATATGCATCACATTCTGAGCCGCAAACACTTTCAAGGAATGCATACATAGGATTCCACAGCATTCAAACTTCTTGCATGTGCAAGTAACAACTCCAGTTGATGGATTGTATGTGACCACTTTATCTCTGCCTCCAGCTGAACTTATGCTATAATTCATCTATATCTCATCAGTACTTTTCAGCACAATACAACAATCTAATTGCGCCAGAAACTCTTTCTCAAACTCTTTGTACATGGTCGTCGTGTATTGTCCACTTGCATGTTTCAGCATACGGAAATAAGAGGCTTGTCCAGCTGGAGTAGAATTCCTAGACTTAAAATCTGCCTTTGTCTCTTTCTCATGGAAGAAGCTGGTGGCTTTATCATATTGTTCCAAAAAATCAAACAAAGATAATTTTATCTTAAAAAACTATTTAAAGTGACAGTTCATGCTCTCACTTCTTTGTGTTGTCATCATATCTGCACATAAAGTCTCAATTTGGTAACAAGCAGCCCATTTAGAACGCAATTTGTAGAAGTTTACCATCCAAGCATGGTCATGCAAATTATACTTATTCAATAGTTCCTGCCATAACCTTTCAAAAGTTTCCACACTGCACCACTCATAAATACAATGTCTGAAATCACGGGCAAATTATGGGAAATTATGAAGGACTTGGGATAGATGTGTGGCGGCATTCTGAAAAATATGCCACACACAGAGTCGATGTGCGCTACTTGGCAAAACAATTTGTATGACTTTGGAAATAGTTGCAGATTGATCAGTAAAAATAGTTACAGGCTGCTTCCCAGACATTGCTTGTAAAAATGTTGAGAATAACCAAGAAAATGATTCTGCTGACTCATCATACAATAGGGCAGCCCCAAAAATAATAGTCTGCTTGTGGTGATTCACCCCAACAATAGGAGCAAAGGGCATGTCATACTCGTTGGTTTGGAATGTGGTATCAAAACAAATAACATCCTCAAAATAGGCATAGTCTGTAATAGCTTTACCATCTGCCCAAAAGAAATTTGCTATTTCTCCAGTTTCCTGAATTTCTATCGCATAGAAAAAGGATGGATCAACAGCTCGCTTGTCCTGTAGGAAGTTCATAATACCTCGAGCTTCTTTACCATCCAATAATTTTCTTCTACGTTTCTGGATATAGTTAACGCTATCTTCTCTAATGAAACCTACTTCATTATTGCTTATCCCTGACCAGAAAAAAATCATAGATATTATGAGCTTTCATCCCGGCATCTGTCATTGTGTCAATTAGAGCTCGTTGAAATGGTAAAATTTTCCTGTGAGATGTCAGCATGTGCACCTTATTTGGACTTGTTATTGGATGATTATGGTTTAACTCAACTCTACTTAATGTCCAAACTTGGTGTAGGTCAATCTTAAACTCCACCCGGGCCATGCAGTTTGTTCGTCTCCGCTTGTGGTTTTTTTGTGATATGTCCTTTATGTACATTTTTGACTCCTTGCTTACTATAGGTAAACCTTTTCATTTTCAAACTGCCATCTTTTCTCCTATTAACCTGAAACTTCTTTATACTAAAACCTATCCTTTTAGCATAGTCATTATAAAATTTGTAGGCGTCATCCTCACTACTAAAGATCATACCAACCACAGGAATTGCAGATGAGCAGGAAGGTTGCACTTTATTAATATCTGATGCATCAAGGTCGTCTTCCTCTTGTACAGCTGAACAATGATTAATTTCCTCTAATTCCTCTTCCATGTTAACATTTAGGGGCTTATTTTCCAGTTCAAGTTCAAGCTCATGCTCAAGCTCTTCACTGAATGCCCACTCAATATCTTCATTGCATGTTTGCCCGATTTTTGTTTTATCTATGATGTCAAAAGTACTAGTCTATTTTCAATAACAGATTGGCAAATATAAGGATATTTAAAGCCACGCCCAAATATGCACTATCTACATTCAGCTCTCTATTTTCATTAGAAACAGGGTTAAGGTTAGGGATGGCAATGGGGCGGGTCGGGGTCGGGTTTTGCCATCCCCGACCCGACCCTGACTTCCCCAAACCCGTCCCAGACCCCGACCCCGAACCCGACGGGTTTAGAAAACCCTGCCCCACACCTGACTCTGCGGGGAAACCCGACCCCGCCCGACCTAAAAAATAAAAATATATTATAAATAATATATTAAAATTAATTTACATTCTTTATTCATAATATATAAATAAAAAAATATTTTACATAAACTATATCATCATTTTTACATAAATTATTAAATTTTAGTAACTAGGTTATAACTTATAAGGGGTAAATTTGTTATTTTAATAATCGGGGCGGGTTCGGGGTCGGGTACCTAAATTCTCATACCCGACCCGACCCGACTATACCCCCGTCAGGTTTTCCCCGAACCCGACCCGACCCCCGGTCAACTCGGGTTTTCCCCGTTGACTTCGGGTCGGGTCGGGTCGGGGATGGGGTTTTTTTTGCTATCCCTAGTTAAGGTGCCTGTATCCACGATGATGGATAGGGTGTCTACGATGTGGATACCAAGGATGAACCCTAATTTCAGCAGAAACAGAGTTAAAGTGCCTGTATCCACGATAATGGACACCCTGTCCACGATGTGGATACCGAGGTTAAACCCTAATTTCATCATAATGAAATTAGGGTTAAAGTGCTTGTATCCACGATGATGGACACCCTGTCCACGATGTGGATACCGAGTTGCAGGTGTCGACGATGATGGACACCCTGTCCACGATGTGGAAACCAATGTTGAACCCTAATTTCATCGTGAATTTGTTACATCTTGAATTTAGCAATGTGTAAAATCCAATAAGAGCGGAAGAAAAATATATCTTTTATTAAAGCAATTGCAATTCTGACTGACTAATATCCAAGAAGGTATACAACTGATTCAATTGACTCAACTAGCTACTACATAACAACTAAAATAAAAGCAACTAACAACTAAACTCTAACAGCTAACTCATGGATTCTTGCCACCTGAAACTTCAAGCATAACTGCGCTTGCGGGGATTCACTGGACGACCTGACTCCTCCTGATTTGCCACTGCACAACATCCCTCACGGGTTAGCACAAAAATGCTAAGCAAGCCTCTCCCCAGAAGAAAGGGTAGTCCCTTCGATCCAAAGGAGGGAAAACTAGCAAAAAGCATAAATGATAATATGACAACAAGCTGAATACTGAAAACTGTAAAGTGGAATATAACTGAAAGAGCTGAAACAATTTGGTTAATAAGAGATCAATAATATTATGCAAGGAAACACTATGAGCAATACTTACTGGCTCGTGGGGTCGTCACCCCGAATACGCATGATAAGGTGAATCATTCACCTCACATGGTGAACACACGCGCTACCATGCGTCACGAATCCCGATGCATGCTAATTTGGGACCCCGATCTGTCCACAGAGTGGATACTACTGGGTATGTGATCAATAACATGCAACTGTTCACAAATATACTGTCCACAACGTGGATACTGAAAACAATAACTTGCTTGTAACATACTTGACTGGTAGTGAACAATTGAAACATACATGGGAAAATCTTTGTTATGCATAGGATACTATACTATTTGAGTTAATGCAGATAACGATAAGAAACTTTCATATACAGGAATCTGGTTTGAGGTCTTACCTCCGAAAAGCCAAGAAAACGATGCAAGCCAAATAGTTGTTTAATCACTCTGAAATACAAATTGTACAATAACTCTATCAAATAAGATTCAAACTGAAAAATAGAGACTACCAACATAAGCGAAACATCTCAAAACCTAGGGAACCAATCTTGGATCCAGTGAACCGGACACAGAACCCACTAAACCGCACAGGATTGCAGTGAACTGGTCATATTCGACCTGAACCAAGCCAGACCGACAATTAGAACCTAAATTACACAAAATATGAGAATCATCTAAGGACACACAGGATACCATTGGATAGACATTTCCATAAGCTTTCCAACGGCTACCTGAACCGGCCAAGATTCGACCGAATTAGAGCCGAACCGGACCAAATACAAGAACTAGGTTGAAATTGAAATTGAACCGCCCAAACTGTTGAACCGGCCAAATCAATTCCAAACTCAGCGAGCCGGGTTTATTTCAAATAAACCAACTCAAATCCCGAAATCGAATCGGACCGGCTACTCGCTCGCGCCGCCCCATCGCCGCCGTGCAAGGCGGCCGGACTTGCGTCCGTCGCTTGCGCCGGCGAGGTCCTGAGAGCGCGTCGAGCGTCCTTTTGCCGTCAGATTTCACCAGGAAGCTTCCGATGTCGCCAGAAAGCTTCACAGCTACCTGCGGCGAGCTTTCGACACACGGTCGAAGCCCTCGCAACAGCCGCCAATATCGACGGTGGCGTCGCCGCCGTCGACACACCAAAACCTATCTAAAACTAAACGGAACTTCACCAAAACTTAAACGAAGCACGCTTACCTTGCTACGAAGCTGTATCGTAGCCCAGAACAGAGATATCGTTGTCGCCGGCTACACAGAAGGCGAAAACAGCTGCAACTCCGGCGATCTCCTTCAAGCTCTGATTGCTCCCTCCTGGCGGCGCGTTGCGGCTCGAAGAGTCTCTAGGTTAAACGACGAACTAGGGCGAACAGAAGCCCTCTTAAATAGACGAGAGGCGCGACCAAAAATAGTGAAGGCGCGGCGGCGACTCGGTCACCTCAAACTTCGGAGACGACGACGATTCGACTCGTCGCCCAAAACAAAACCGAAACTCGAAACAAATTAAATTGGCGCGGTTTATAATTCAACTGCGAAGATAGCCTGGTGGTTTGACTGAACCATGACCAAAGTTTGGGCCCGGGTTTGAGTCTCCGCGAGCGCAACTTAAACTTTTAATACTAAAACTATTTATTTTTAACTCAAATAAATTCTGAAAAATTCCAGAAAAATTCCATAAAAATCCTGAAACAAAAATCTGGGTTATAACAGAATTAGAGTTATATTGCAGGTGTCCACGATGATGGACAACCTGTCCACGATGTGGAGACCAAGGCTGAACCCTAATTTCATCAGAATTAGAGTTAAATTGTAGGTATCCACGATGATGGATAGGGTGTCTATGATGTGGAAACCATGGCTGAACCCTAATTTCATCAGAATTAGGGTTAAATTGCTGGTATCCACGATGATGGACAGAGTGTCCACAATGATGGATACCTTGTCCACGATAAAAATATTACACAGTATATGAGTTTGGCCATACCACTATGTAATTTCTTCGATATGAACTTAGAGGATCTTCTTAATAGACTGCACCCTCTTGCTTCAACTGCAAAATAGGAAGGAGACGTGGTTAACTTTCTGTAACCAACTAACGAAGAGCTGAACATAAGTCGTCAACAACCTGCTATGACGCAACGGAGAAGAATGCCGAATCAAAATCGTAAATGAAAGAAGCAGATGCTAGGGTTCAGGCGTCGAACAAGAGATCGGCGTCGGTGGGAAAAATTTTCACAGGTTCTTTCACAAGTAGGGGCGAGAGAGAGATCAAATCACGTCGACAGTGGTGTGGGAGAGAGAGAGAGACAGAGAGAGAGAGAGCGGGCGGGGTTTAATGCATTTGGAAAAGTAATCAGGGTTAGCTGTAGCACCGGGTAACGGGACGTTAATGGGAGTGGGTAGGCATTGAGATTCGTGTGATCTGACACGCTTTAAGATTCGAGAAACAAATCGTAGGGGGCTGTGCTCAGAAAATTTTTTCGAAACAATAGGTTGAGTTTGCAAGGAGACAAGGGTTGCGTTTGAGATTGGAGGGTGGGCCGTAGGTAAAGCCGATTAAAGGGTGGAACGCAAGCGGAAGCTACTTTTGTGCAGTTGTGCGGCGTTGACTTGCGGTTGAATAAGAAATAAGAAATTAGGGTTTGGACCGTTATTAAATTTAAATCGTTTGGTTGCATTGTCGTTGGTCTAGCCAGTCGTGACCCGTGAGCTGCCCAGCGGTCCACGAGCTTGCGAGCTTGCGAGCCAAGTTTATTGCTCGGCTCACTGGTCACTCCTTGTCACGACTCCAAGCTCACTGATCCAACCGGTTACAAAAATTAAATAATTTTGTATATATAATTTATTGAACCAAATAAAAGATTATCATTATTATTATCGATAATTGAGTAAATATAATACGAGTTGAATTAGCAAAATTAAATGCAAGCACTAAAGAAAGTGCAATCGGGATCTTTCTAATTTTTCATCTAATTTAAATAAAATCCAAAGAAAAAAAAAAGACTTACTGGCTCTTTTATTTTGTAATATTCTTTTCTTCTTACCCAGAAGAGTGAATTTATGGTGAAGATTGATTAAGAGTGATACTGGTGGACATTGAAATACAATAAGATTGATTAAACGATTTCCTAGGTTGACTCAGTATAAACTTATCTCCCAGATTCTATACTAATAAATTTTTAATTATTAAAACAATGTTTACTTGGTTAATTCATTTGATTTTCATAAATATTTATATAACATTTTCTAAAGGAACACCTAGAAGACATGAGAAACTTTGCCAAACATTACAAACATGGCGTCTCTTGAGATAGCCTTACAGCAGTAATAGTTTCATTTGTATTTGTGAAATTTCCCTAAATGCATTAGGGAACTAAATCTCAGTTCTGAGAATTTGTTGTCGTGGAATTAAACTTTACATCCAATTTGTCAAATATCTAAACATACATAATCGATCAAATCCCAACTTTGATATTTTCAAGTTCAAAAATCAATGTGGGCAATGGTTAAGATCTACTGCATCTGCCGCCAATGTTCAAGATCTACTGCATCAGAGCAACATTATTGCCAATATTCAAGTTCCTTCTCAGTCTAACTTTGTCAAAAAAATGCCAATGCTCAGGATCTACTGCATCAGCCGCCAAGCTCTTTTTAGCTTTGTACATCGATTGTGTTGAAGAGTCTTTAGGAGCAGAAAATTGCAAGACTGATTAAATGCTAAGCATGCATCGGCTGAGTAATTTTAAGAGCATCTTCTGCTGCAGATCGGCTTCCAAGAATTTCACCAACTGTTTCGTTAATTTTGCTTCCTTTGGCCTAAAAAAAATTAAGCATAAACTAGTATATATAATCTCTCCAAGAAGAGGGAAAGAGGAGTTTACCTTTATTCCAATGGCCATTGCTGTTTTCAGCTTCATTAGTTCACCTAATCTCAAGGAACCTCTTTTACTATCCTTCACAAAAGATCACAGGAACCTCGTTAAAAGATGCCAGGCTCTGGATATGTTTTGTCAGCCAACGTGGGTTGCAATCAGCAGCTAAAATAATAGCCTATACATGCAAAAAAAAAAAAAGTGTTAATGATGAAAAAGGCTTTATACAGAGAACAGACCAAACACCACTATATATGATTATAGGCATTAAAGTATACATAGCAGTATAGTCACGAAAAATTAGGGTATCCCTTTTTAATTCATCAACACAGTGGTTAGAGGAATGTTCACTAAAGAGAAGAATGCTCAATTGAGGAATGTGCATGTAAACAATGATTGGGCTAAATTCCATGTTTACATCAGGATAGATCCTGGACATACACAACAATTCTAGGAATTCATACTGTCAAGAAACCTCCTATTCCTGGTCCCTATAAAAGAGATTCTGGATGGATTTAAGCATGTCCTTCCACAACAATAGACGTTAGTAGAAAACAAATAGGCTCATCGAAACAATAGTTTAGAATCAACACTAATGCATGAAATAGCCTGCAGTGTTAAGAATATCAATGCACCAACAGATTTATATTTTTATCATGCATCATTCCTTGGTGTTAATTATCAAAATATGATTCAGCAACAATAATACCATGTACATAGATCTTCGCATTTACCAAAAATTGCCTAGACTTAAAAGGCTGAACACAAGTAGCAGATGAATGAGTAAATGTTGTATATATCAAGTTCCACATCATCAAAAGCTCTGAGAACAGGGAAATTGTATACCTTGCAATTATAATGAGTAAAACAACCTTTCCCATATGTTTGTTGAAAAGCAAAATTGTTGTTATTGTCACAATGTAACATTTGACATTAAAAAGTTGGCAAATCCTCGTACTGCAGTTATATCATTAAAAACAAAATTTGTTCAAAATGAAGAAGCAATCAAAGGTTATTAGATGATTGAGATCCTGATCGTTCCAGTTTTTAGATATTTTAGAAATCAAGCAAGCAAACATAAAGACAGACTGAAATTTAATAAATTCCAGGCCTTTTCTTAAATGCATATCGGATGCCAATGTTTCAAAAGAAAATAATTGGAGATCTCACAAGTTATACAAGTCAGTGCCCAAGATTGCTTATGACGACCACGTACTCGAAGAAGAAAAAAAGATCAAGGCTAGTCAAACAAGCAGCGGTGAACGTTTAGACCCGTGCTCACGTCAATTAGTTAATTAATTAAATGAATCTCCTACTCTCATGGTTATTAACTCAAGATAAACCCAATGAGTTCTCGACAAATCAATAAAATCTCTCAAGTTAATTCGAACTACTCTCGTGTTCAAATCAACTTGTCCAAATATTATAGATCCGACATCACAATTCTCCTTTCGGTACTTCTTATGACGTCTAAGACATGAAAATCATAGCCAGTAATTAACATATAATTATCACAATAATAGTTGAATCTAACAAAAAGTAAATCTCTTCATAAGAAGGTATTAAACAATCAAGTCATGAAATAACCTATGGAAGACTAAAATATCAAGTCATGAAATAACCTATGGAAGGCTAATATTATAGAGGTAGCCTTTTGGAAGGCTAAAACATCAGAAGTATGCTAGAATTTATTTTCAGATCAGGAAATTTCTGTCAAGCCGGGACAACAAGCTACTCAAATAGACTAAGCTAATTACTGGGTTGAGCTGAGCATGTTGGATCAAGCATCATGTAAACAGATTAATGGAATTAGTTTGACTCAAATCAAATTTGACGTTGTAGCTTGGAGTCAAGTCAGGCTTGATATTAAGGACTGAAAGCGACTCAAGTTGAATCATCAAATTGATAGGATTCGAATTTGATTAAGGCATTGTTGCAATTGACTAAGCAGGATTGGAGACCAAGTCGAGCCACGTTTGAATCAACGATAGCTTCTAATTTGGCTTGGTGTTGAGCCAAATTGGATTCGTGATGAGCTTAAAGTGTATGAGGGAATAGAGTTGACAAGGCCAGAATTGAGTTGATCAATTGGGCCAAATAATTGAATTAAGCTAAATCTGTAGACTATGATGATTTTCATGATGACCCAATGAACTAAGAACTAAGGTGGGTCGGCCTCCGATCACTATCAATTGCTTGGACTTGACTCTTTCGATTATACATTTCAGACTCGAGTCCAGATTAAGGTTAATTTGAATTGAATCATGGAAGAATGTGAGCATGGAGCAAGTCAGATTGAAATGAACGCAACGCCCTTGCCATGTCGTTGAACTCACTTGCTTCCTTGCATTGCAAGGATGCCAAGGAATCAGATTGACACATCAGCGACAACATAGTTTAGCAGCATAGCACATAATCTAAAGCCGCTTCAATGGCAAAGACTTAGGAGTTAGGGCCTGTTTAGCACTGTCCTGCTTTTTGCTGTGCTAGAATGGAAAGCAAAAGCGGCTACTATTCGTGCATTTTATTGATATGCTATGTGGCGTAATAGTATAAATTTTTATACCCTTCACCAAAGTAGCAAAATTCCGCTTTGGGCGCTGCGACAGCGAAAGTGTGTATGGATTTTATAAAACCATTTAATTATAAGATTTGCATATAATTTTGTTTTATTATAAAACTATATTAAAATTAATTACTTGATTTTATAAAATTTAATAATTTTATTAAAATAATTATTTTAAATTTTAAAAATAAACTTTATTTTATTATAAAAAAATATATAATTTTAATTTTAATAAATTTTACTAAATTAATATTTATTTATTTATTAGCAACACCAACAATACAATAGATCTATTCAAACAGCTTTAATAATAGTTTCTACAGTGACAACATCGTTAGATCCACCAAATACCTTTAAGAGTAGGTGCTACAGCGAGAGTGCAGCTATCATAGCATAGCTGCAACAACACAACAAAACCAAACTAGGCCTTAATGCTTTGTTTACTTCGATGGACGGAAAGGGTGAGAGAAAGGGAATTAAAGAGGAGTGGAAACAATGATGGAAGGGAAACAAGTTGCATGAAACTCACGTGACCCTCTCTTGTGAACAACAAAGAGACGACGGCGAGCTCGCCCAGCCGGCGAGTGGTGTAGAGCGGAGGTGAGTGGCGTCGAGCGGGCGACGATGCCGAGTACTCGCTGGCGAGCGGCGAGCAGGTGACAAGTGAGCGGGCGGGCAAGGCTGCAGCAAGCGAAGCAGCGGGAGAGGCAGCGTGGGTGAGCAACGTGTGGTAGACATCGAAGGAGGGAGGGTTACTGTAGCAATCTGTCTGATTTGGACAGATCCAAAATGTGAAGGGATGATGCCAGAAGCATGTGAAGGGAGATAGATCATCTTCGCTAAAATCACCGGAAGAGTGGAAGCATGGTTGTTGTAGTATGCCAACAACAAAGAGAAAATGGCAGAACAAGGTTGAAGGCGAGACTAAAAGCTCATCCTTATGACTAGTCGTATATTGCTTCGCTTTCAATGATGACCGGCGGATGGAAGATGTGAAGGGATGATGCCAGAAGCATGGCTCCCCCCATTTGCTTGTTCTAAGATGATGACATCACTAGTGAGAATAATTCGCCATGACATTGAAGGCCAGTCAAAGAAGCAAGAGAGGAGCATCGTACGAAGAAGGTGCTCCCATTTTTTCCTTTCATCTCCTCTCGCTGTAGTGTGGTGGAGAGGCAGAGTTGTAAGAAAATATCTCATGTTTATTTTAAAAAGATATGTCTCTGTATAAGTTACGTAATTACTTAATGAGAGCAGTTACTAAATATAGTAAAAAAAAATACATATAAGTTATGTAATTACCTGATGAGAGTACTTAATAAATATAATAAAAAAGAAAAATTAACCCCTCTCTCCTTGCCTAACAACTACTGTCAAAATATTTATCGAATTAAAAATATAAAAAATTAAAAGAAAATGAGAGAAGATCCATTAACAAGAAAGGATTGCAACTTCAAGATTTGCAGACAAAGATAAGTATTTTATTTCGTTTATTAGAGAATAACAAATTCTCAAGTTCTCTTATTTGTATTCTTAATTGAGTATTAAAACATGAATTTTATAAGGCACATATTATTATAAAATTATATTTAACATGTGGTATCAAAGCCTAGTTAAGGAATTCGTTATTGTTTCCTGATGATAATTAATTTAATTCATAAATATTATTTCTTAAATTAATTTGTTCATAAGTACTTTGCTTTCCAATAAATTTTCGTCCTATGGATTTGAATTGCATAATGCTTTCTATTTTATTAATTGGAATATTAATTTTCATGGCACTCTCAAGCACTTAAAATATTAGTTTTTTGTGTTCTACTATTTATGGGTTATGTCAAATGCCATGAGAAAAAAAATTATTGTTAAAAAATTACTCAATTATCTCATTATGTACATTCTTTCATGTCGCATCTCTATCTTACTGTTTAGGAAAGTTAATTATTATATTAATTCTTAGTTAGCACAATTAAAGGATTAATAAACGTATTTTGTCAATTGAATAATTATCCTTATGTGCTTTTTTTTACTATTTTTGCATTGCATGAATATAAAATTAACATAGTAGAAAGCTTAATCATATTTATGTACACATTGAATGCAATCTTATTATGTTTTCATTGAACTATTTATGCAAATTAAAATAAATTCATAATGATATGAGATAAAAATAAAATAAAATATTAAAGAAAATTATTTTATTAAATGATAAATAATATACCTCATAATCAAAATTAAATGTGAATATTTGGATTCTCAAATATTTATGAAGTGCTTAAATTTTGAAATTAAATAATGATAAATTTGTTAACCGACCAAAATGGTCAAATTTTGACTTAATTCTAAATCATATAATTATATATCAAAACTCTTATTTTGGTGCTACAAGTGATATAATGATTATTCATTATATCAACTTCATTATTATAAAATGGATGAGAAACACCCAAAGGTTGATTATCTATCCTTATAATTAATGAACATAAGCATTGTTAATGAATGCAATATTAATAATATTTATATGTCCAAAGTTAGTATATGTTTAATGTCATTGCATGTATCATTATCAAATGAATTAAAGTTTATTAGCATCGTTATGTAGAATATGATATATTAATGGATTGCCAAAGGTAAACATTAATCTATATTGTATAAAATATAAAGTATGATATACTGATGGATTACACAAAGGTGAACATCAATATATTATATGAAGTGATTATTTAAATTTACATTACATGTTGCTATATAATTCAAGGCACTAATGACTTTAAAATTTTATTCATTGCAGTACATATTCCTATGCATTCATATATCTTAACTATTCTAATTTTTAATGGACTTAATTTCTCTGAATGGAATGAGCAAATCCAATTTTACCTTAGGGTAATGGATTTGGATTTAGCTTTTCAAGTAAAGAAGTTTTAATGCTATTACTGCTTTAAGCACTGAAGAAAAAAAGTTCATTATAAAAATTGAGAAAGATCAAATAGGTTGAGTCTGATGTACATACAAATGAGCATAGCTAACAATATTAAGTTAACTCTTCCTAAGACTAAAAATGCTAAAGAAATGATAAAATTTGTGGAAGAGCGCTCCCAAACTGCTGATAAGTCTCTTGCTTGGACTCTAATGAGTATTTTGAGCACCATGAAATTTGATGATTCTAGCTCTATGCATGAACATGTCATTGAAATGGCAAATATTGCAGCAAGACTTAAGTCATTAGGAATGAGTGTGGCTAAAAATTTTCTTGTGCAATTTATTTTAAATTCATTACCATCTGAGTATGGTTCTTTCCAAATGAACTATAACCCTATGAAAGATAAATGGAATGTGCATGAGTTGCACAGTATGTTAGTTCAAGAGAAAACTAGACTTAAGAATCAAGGAAACCATTTCATCAATTACATTAATCATCAATAGGCTAGAAAGAAGATTGGTAATAAATATGATAAGAAAGGAAAGAGACCCCTAAAAATTAATGAAGTCTCTTCTTTTCAAGTCCACAAGAAAGAACCATAAGGAAATATATGTCATTTATGTAGAAAGTTTGGACATTTCCAAAAGGATTATTCAAAGTGCAAGGTGTGGTTTGAAAAGAAAGGTAAGCTTAGTATTTATGTATGTTTCGAATAAAATTTAGCTGAAGTTCCTTATAATACATGGTGGACAGATTCTAGGTATACAACTCATATTTCTCATACTATGTAGTGATTCCTTACAATCCAAACCATAAGCCCAGTTGAGAAGTATGTCTTCATGAGAAATAGAGTGAAAGTTCCAGTGGAAGCTGTCAGAACTTACTATTTAATCCTAAACACTGGACATCATTTAGATTTATTTGAAACACTTTATGTACCTAGTATTTCTAGGAATTTAATTTCACTATCAAAACTTGATGTTACTAAATACTCTTTTAAATTTGGATCGATGTATATATCTTAAGGTCAGTGGGAGTAAGTTTACCTTTTTAGTTCTGTATGTTGATGATTTCTTGTTTGCAACTAATAATCTTGGTCTATTAAGTGAGACTAAGAAGTTTCTCTCTAATAAATTTAAAATAAAGAATATGAGCAAGACAAGCTATGTGGTAGGAATATAAATATTCTGAGATAGGTCCCAAGGATTGTTAGGCTTGTCTCAGAAAGCATATATTAACAAAGTTTTAGAGAGATTCAGAATGGATAAATGTTCATTGTCTCCTATTCCAATTAAAAAAGAAGATAAATGTAATCTTATGCAAAGCCCAAAGAATGATATTGAATGCAAACAGATGGAAATAATTCCTTATGCATATATTGTTAGGAGTTTAATGTATGCTAAGACTTGTACTGACCAGATATTAGTTTTACAGTTGGAATGTTAGGAAGATACTAGAGTAATCATGGTATGGATTATTTGAAAACTGCAAAGAAAGTTTTGAGATATCTGCAAGGGACAAAGGATCACATGCTTACATATAAAAGATCTGATCATCTGAAAGTGATCAGATATTCAGATTCAGACTTTGCTGGTTGTATGGATATAACAAAGTCTACTTTCGGTTATCTGTATCTTTTAACTAGAGGAGCTATCTCATGGAAGAGTATGAAGTAGTTTATTATTGTTGCATCTACTATGGAAGCTGAATTTGTGGCTTGCTTTGAGGTCATGGTTCAAGCTAAATGGTTGCATACTTTTATTTCAAGACTTGGAATAGTCGACAGTATTGCTAAGCCGCTGAAAAGTTATTGTAATAATTCTGTAATAGTCTTCTTTTCTAAAAATGACTGGTATTCTAAAGGTGCTAAACATGTAGAATTAAAATACCTTGTTGTTAAAGAAGTTAAAAAACAAAGAGTGTTAATTGAGTATATTAGCACTGATGTTATGATTGCTGATCCTTTGACAAAAGGGTTACCACCTAAAATATTTATTGGACATGTTAAAACGTATAGACATTATGTCTGTTAATGAATATTGAATGATGTGATTATTTAGTCTTAATATATATTTGACGCTCTGAGCTCATTAATGTATAAGTTTATGATTGTTGGTTTTCATAATTTGTGGTTATATGTATGAATAAAAATGTTGAAAAACCAAAATTTATTTTAAGAAAGGAATATTGTTGTTGGATGTATTATGTACTCTTATTAAAGTGTCATAGTAGGAAGAAAAATTGATATAGTGGTACATAGAAGAAAATATATTGGTTTGATGATATATAATCTCTATGACCCTTATTATTTTTTATTTTTTGTTATAGCTCATGATGCAACAAATATATATTGATTTTATTTAAGCGCATTATGATTCATACTTTATGAAATTATGAATGATATTAACACCAAGAGCTAAGTGGGAGAATGTTATAAAATGTCTCATGTTTATTTTGAAAAGACACATCTCCATATAAGTTAGCTTGACGAGAGCAGTTACTAAATATAGTAAAAGGGGAAATATTTTTTACCAAAATTTTCCTTCTCCGTTGATATGTTATTTGTTTAACTAGAGTTGTTTTCTCCGTCAATGTTATTTGTTTAACCAGAGTTGTTTTCTGGTTTTTGTTAACGGAGTTATCTTCTCCATTAAGATAGTTTTTTTGTTAATCAGAGTTTTTCTTCTCCAACGACATTATTTATTTAACCAGAGTTGTCTTCTCCATTTAGCTGCATATACAAGAGAGGAAAAGGGAGAGAAAGGAAAATATCTTTCATTTTCCTTTGTTTATCGGGAGAGAAAGGAAAATTTAGGAAAGAAAAATTCTTAATTTTCCTTCCAAACTCAACACCTCCAAATTGGAAGGAAAATCATATTTTTCTCTTCCATTCATTTTCCTTCTAATTTTTCTTTTTCATTCATTTTCTTTCCATTTTCTATCCTCTCTTGTATACACAGTGTTAAAGGATAGATGGAGGAGAGGATAGAAGGCAGTTGAGATTACTTGTGTCGCTGTTGTGTTGAGTCGCTTCACTCACAGCACTTTGATTGTTGCTTTTGATGTTTCTGGAAAAGAGAAGATCTATTGATTCGTCGTCACTCCCTCGTTCTGTATTTTATATTATGTCATTAATCCATTAACCACTCATGCCAACCGTCTGTCAATTTCCTCTTCGAACTACTTCCAATCGCATATCACGTCTTTCCATTTTTATTTTATAGCATTCAGTCAAAAATAGCTATTTTTTAAATTCTTCGCCGACCAACTGCTTTTCATCAAATCATACTTAAAATCACTTATTTTGACAAATTTAGTCATATTATATGAAACTAGATTTAATACCCTATATTTTATATAACATTAATATATTTACCTATATTGTTATATAGAATTTAGTTATGTTATATAAAAAAAATAGTGTTATATTTTTAATTTTATATTATATAAAAAATTTATATAATATTATACAATAATATATTATAATTATAAAAAAATAAGATACCTTTGGAGTGAAATACTTTGCCTCAAAAATTTTCTCCTCCCTAGCTATCTTGGTCTGCCCATCACCCGAGCTCTCATCTTAAAGTGCTCTCGTGCAAATTGCAAAGCAGTGATGGCGGTGATGAAATAGTATAAAATGCTTTAACTTTAAATTTTTATTATCTATAATGTTATTTTTTTGGACGAAAAATTATAAAAAAAAATAGAAAATATATTGAATCTAGTATTATTTTGCGTCTAGATTTATTGTATTTATTATTTTTTTTCTAGTTTTTCGTCTAAAAAAACACAACACACTATTAAAATTTTTCTCCAGTATGCCTTGGGGTAGAGGTGGCCATGGCCCGTGCCAGGGCCGGGGCCCACCTCGGCCCGGTTCCTGGCGGGACGTGCCAGGCACGACCCGTTTCAAATCGTGCCGTGCCTGGCACGGCACGGCGGGAAAAATGCTGGGCCCGGCACGGCCCGTGGCCCGATTAGGCGTGCCGGCCCAGGCACGGTTCAGCCGGAGAGTGGGCACGGATCCAGCACGCGGGCCAGGCACGGCCCGCGGGCTGGCTTCAACACGCGGGCCGAATACAGCCCAACGGGCCAAATGAGGAACGCGGGCCGTGTTTGGCCCGGCCCGATTGTGGCCCATGGACCAAAGTTGGCCCACGGGCCGACTTTGGCCCACATGCCAAATTTTAAAAAAATAAATTTTAATTAAAATAAATTAATTTAATAAGTAAATTATTACTTAATTAAAATATATAAAATATGAAAAAATAAAAAAAAAAATTGAGAAATTGAGAATGTATATTGCACAAATTTTTGAAAAAATGTTAAAATTTTATATATTTTAGAAAGGACCCATTACAGGCTGCCTACGTACCCCACTCAAAGGAGGAATCAGGTCTACGTAGTTCTCTTTTTACAACTCTTTTACAACTTTTTTTATAATTATTTATTACAACGTTTATCCATTGTTGCTTCCGCTTGCACTTCCAAGACTTTGTTCATCATTATCCGATGAAGTTGAATGACCACCTTTATCTTGAAGACGATCTTCAGCATTTAGCCAATCTTTAAGACAAATACACATTTCTACGCTTTCTTCGTTCATTCGGCTTCCCTTCTCGTCCAGCACCCTGCCGCTTGCACTAAAACAAGACTCTGATGCTACTGTAGACACCGGAGGAGTTAGTAGATCACGTGCCATGGCAGAAACCACAGGATATGATTTTTCTTATGATCTCTACCATGATAAAATATCCAAATTATCTATTTGTTCTTCTGTGAGTAAAGATGCATGATTATTTTCTAAAAAAAATGTTAATTCATTAAAATTACTAGATTGATTTGTTGATGTTCCTTTTCTATTTAAAATTGAGCGTATTCTTCTTGTAATATTTTTACTACTAGTAGATACATTAGTTTGAGAGGATGTTGGATTCATTGTATTTCCAAATTTTAAATTATAAACATTATACATTTCATCTAATAAGGTAGAAACTACATTTTTGTTCTCATCTACTCCTTCAAGTTCCATATTTTTATAATATTCATCTAATAAAATATGAACACCTTCTAATTTTAATCTAGGATCCATAATTGAAGCTAAACAATATAAAAGAGATATATATTTCTAATATTTTTTTTAAATTTTATTTCCATTTTAAAAATTACTTGAAAAACATTTTCATCGTGTCTATATTGAGAAAAAATTTCACTAATTAAAATTAAATGTTCTAAAATTAAACATGATGTAGGATAATAAACACCAGATAAATGAGTGCTAGCATTATAAAAAATTTCTAAAATATTATGTAATAACTTTGCTTTATCCCAATCATTTTCTTCAATATTTCCATCAGACATTCTTTCATTATAAAATAATGTAAGAGGATCCTTAAATGGAAAACATGTTGTTAGCATATCATAAGTAGAATTCCATCGTGTTTTAATATTAAGTTTAAATTTTTTATATGACAAACCATAAGATTTACATATTTGTCTAAAATCTTGATTTCTAGAAGTAGAAGAAGTAACAAATCTAACAACATTTCTTAATTTAGTTACATGTTCATCTACTTCTCTTATTTCATCTTGAACACATAAGTTTAGAATATGGCATGCACATCGTATATGAAAAAAAACACCATTAAATATTGGATTTAACAATCTTTTTAATTTATCAATTGCACTATCATTATTACTTGCATTATCAAAACTAATTGAAAAAATTTTATTAATTATATTATATGAATGTAAAATGCTATGAAATTGTCTAACTATAGCATTTGCAGTATGATGATATTTAAAAATTTTAAATGCAATAATTTTTTTTGTATAAAAAATTCACTATCTATCCAATGTGTCGTAATACACATGTATGATTGATCAGAATGATTACTGGTCCAAATATCAGATGTTAAAGAAATACAAGAAGTTAATGTAATTAAAGCTTGTAAAAGATTAGTTTTATATTCAGAAAAAATTTTTATAGCATCCCTACGCATGGTTTGTCTACTTACTTTTTTATATTTAGGTTGTAGTGATTTATGTATAAATTTTTCAAATTTATAATTTTCTGCTAAAGAAAATAGTTGTTCATCCAAAACAATAAATTTAGCTAATTTTTTTCTAAGAACTTCAGTAGAATAATTAAAAACTTCAAAAGAACTAGAGGAAAGATTGAGAGTAGCATGTGCACGATCGATTTGAGTTTGATGGCTTTTGATGTGGCGAGCCAAATGACCAGTTCCACCCGATGATTTGCAAGTCATGACTTTTCTGCACTTCTTGCAGCTGGCTCTTTCTTCGCCGTTAATCATCACCACATCGAAGCTCTTCCAAATGTCGCTCGTGTGTTTTCTTGAGCCCGACATAGTAGACTCGTGAGGGTTTGCACTGCATCTCTCCTCTTCCTGCATAGTGTTAGTAGGCTCAAATTCAACATGATCTTGCTGTTGTTGATTTGGGTCGTAAGGCGGAGGGTTGGCATCTTGATCGGGTGGCATAACGGGGTCAGTTGTCCCCATTAGCTCCTGCTCTAATACCTCAAGCTCCCATGACAAAAGATCCCATGTATTGTTAAATCCCGCCATTAATTCTACGTATAATATTAAAAGTTAGCCAAAAAAATTTATAAAACAAGATTAAATATTTACTAATAATAAATTATACATTAAAAAATTACCTTATCATGTGTTTGAAGATCGCTTAGTAAGAACTAAGAAGTTGAGGTTTCCTCCTTCAACAACCTTAACTTAAATATAATTATGAAAAAAATTTATATTAGAATAATTTAAATTTAAGTACAATTACATTATAAAAGACTAAAAGTAAATTAATTTACTACTTACTTGATCTTCTCCACGTGACTAGACCGAGGGAGCTTTGAAATCTTGATGGCTAATTGAAACTCAAGACTTAGAAAAGAGATTAAGAGAGTATTAAGAGAGAATGAGAAATTAATCCAAAGTTAATTGGAAACTTGTGTGAAGAAATGAGAGGGTTGAGGGGTCAATTTATAAGGATGAATTGGGTGTAAATTTACATATTTATCCCCTATTTTTAATTATTAAAAGGGGCTAAAATGGTAATTTTATAACATAAAGACAATTATATCCCTAACTTTTAAATTTTTTCAAACCATTATGGGGCTATTTGGGTAAAAACGCATGCTCAATTCGAAAATTCCGACCGTTACCACCCAAATACCCGTGTCGTGCCCGTGCCGGCCCACGTGCCGTGCTTGGCCTGGCCCGCCGTGCCTGGCCCGGCACGCCTGCGGGCCGTGCTCGGCCCGGCCCACGGGCCGAGAGGCCTCAGCCCAGCCCCACCCGAGTCGGGCCACGGGCCACCCGCGGCATGTTGACTTGGTCAACGGGCCGTGCCGTGCCCGGCCCGCATCGTGCCAGGCCCAGCCCGTTAGCCACCTCTAGCTTGGGGGTGCTATTGAATTCATTAATATAAATGGCAGAATTTACTGCCCATCTCCCGAGCTATTGAATTCTTTGGGTTTGGTTATGGGTAAGGCCGTAAGGGTAAGAACGCTGGTTATGAAAAATTTAACCAGGATTGCTCGTTTACGATTCGCCCCATCTGAAGCGCTTCAAGAGCCAACGGGCGATGGGCAGACCGAGCCAACGGCCCAACCCAGAAAACCACTGTCGTCGCAGGCAGCCAACCTAGGAAATTTATACTGAGTCCGCCATGGCGTCCTCAAGTCAAAGTCAAAAAAGGACGCAAGAAAAATAATCAATCTACAAGCCAATTCTACTTAAATACAAATTCTAGATAAAATAAGCCAATTCTACCAAGCGATTTGTGTATAAGTAGTAAAACGGCGACTCACTCTCCTCCCCTGCGTCTAGGAGAGAAGGTCAGAGTGGAGGATGAAAAATAATCAATCTACAAGCCAATTCTACTTAAATACAAATTCTAGATAAAATAAGCCAATTCTACCAAGCGATTTGTGTATAAGTAGTAAAACGGCGACTCACTCTCCTCCCCTGCGTCTAGGAGAGAAGATCAGAGTGGAGGATGAAAAATAATCAATCTACAAGCCAATTCTACTTAAATACAAATTCTAGATAAAATAAGCCAATTCTACCAAGCGATTTGTGTATAAGTAGTAAAACGGCGACTCACTCTCCTCCCCTGCGTCTAGGAGAGAAGGTCAGATTGGAGGATGGCGAGCGCGAAGAACCAAGGCAACTTGGAGGGGGATGAGGAGAGAGTGAGAAACGAGGAGGAGAATGCGGCGGTGGGATCGATGTCGATGGAGCAGGTGTTCGAGGGGAGAGTGAGAAACGAGGAGGAGAATGCGGCGGTGGGATCGATGTCGATGGAGCAGGTGTTCGAGGGGGTGCGTGTTCCGCCGTGGCGGGAGCAGCTGACGCTGCGGGCGCTGGTGGTGAGCTTCGCGCTCTCGGTGATGCTGAGTGTGATCGTGATGAAGCTGAACCTGACGACGGGCATCGTCCCCTCCCTCAACGTGGCTGCCGGCCTCCTCGGCTTCTTCTTCATGAAGATGTGGACCAAGGGCTTGGAGCACGCCGGCCTCCTCCGCACCCCCTTCACCCGCCAGGAGAACACCGTCATCCAGACCTGCGTCGTCGCCGCATACGGCCTCGCCTCCACCGGTACGATGGCTTCCCACCAATATACTTTTTTGTTCTTTTCTTTTGTTTATTTGTTGAATGTGATTTGTGAAGAAGATATTGGTGAAGGTTGCTCTTCCAATCGTTAATGGTGGATTAGGTTTTTCTGATATTAGGTGACCATTCTCTTCAACGAAGGTTTTGGTTTTCAAATTTCTAATTTCCCTTCTCGATTTGACAAGTAGAAGAAGATTTTTCTAAGGTATGAAATGGTGTCTTAAAAGTACTAATATTAAAGTATCACTTTGCATTAAGATTCGTATTTTAAATAAATCCAATAGATACAACCTAAAAAATTTTCTCGACGTTAAACTCACTGCACAAATCAAGAGTATATAAAAAAAATAAATTATTTAGCTTTGGTATATAATTATTTTATGATTTAATAAATATTTATTCTTATAAATATATAAAAATAATTATTTAGTTTTGACATATAGTTATTTAATATTTTAATAAATATTTATTTTTTTTAAGTACATAAAAATAATTATTTAACTTAAATATATAATTATTTCATAATTTGATAAATATCGGATTAATCTCTGGTTGATTGATCGATTTACCCACTAACTAGTAGAAATCAGATTTGGATTCAGACCCACATGATCAAGCAAATTGTATATAGATTTACGTTGAAACAGAAGTTGGCTTTGGATATTTCGTGAAGGAGACTTGTCATTTGATAGTAATTTGGAGGCAGAGCTGCACTATGCTCCGTTTCACATAATTTTTAATTTTTGCTCGTTAAATAAGCATAGGTTGAAAGCTAACTAGTTGAAAAAGTTAAAATATATTTAATTAAATTATTATTTTGATAAATAGTTTTTAAAAAATTATAATATTTTTAAAAATAAAAAAATATAATTTTTTTTTAAAAATAAAAATAAAATTATTATAATAAATAATTTTTAATTAAAAATTAAATATAATAATAATAATTTTTATTAAAATAATATTAATTTTTCTTAAATTTAGATTTAATAATATTTATTATTATAATAATTTTAAAAAATAATTTTATTGTGGAAAGATGCATAAATGTAAGTATGAAAATAAGATGCAAAAAGAAATGTAACTATATGTAACTATAGCTATAAAGTAATCTTATAATAATCAACAGTAACTCCCTCTCATCCTTTTTGAATTTATGTTTTTTTAGATTTGGAACTTAGCAGTTTATTAAACATCTCAACTTTTCAAAAATTCACTATTTTAACTAAAAAAATAGCTAATTAGTTATGTCAACAGAGCCGAAGTTGGTGATGGCTAGCAATGACTTGGTTCAGACGAAGAAATTAGGGTAGGATGGGCAGGAACAAATCCCATTCAGTTAGTAGTTTGGGTTGGTTGTAAGATTGGATTAGGTAGTGCTTAGGGGTGAGCATTCGGTGCGGTAAAATCGGTTTTTACCGATTACCGAATATTTCGGTAAATTCGGTTCGGTAAAAATAAATTCGGTTTCGGTTTCGGTTTTAAGTTTTATTAAATTTCGGTTTTCGGTTTTCGGTTCGGTTTTTTTTTTCGGTTCGGTAAAAAACCGAATTTACCGATATATATATTAAAATATATAAAATATACAATATACATTAAAAAATAAAATATATTATATTATATTTTTATTTTATTGTATTATAATTAGTTACTAAAAGTATAAAATCTATTATATAATACTTAATAACCTAATTACTAATCATATAATTAACTAAATCTTTAATAATTAAACTTTTCGGTAATTTACCGAATTTACCGAATTTTTTCGGTAAATTCGGTTCGGTAAAATTTCGGTTTTTACAAAATTCGGTTCGGTTTCGGTTTTTGAAAATTCGGTAAAAAAAATTTCGGTTAATTAATTTCGGTAAATTCGGTTTCGGTTTTCACCGAATGCTCACCCCTAGTAGTGCTGATGGATTAAGTCGAGATAGATTGCATTGAATGAAGTTTGTTTGACTGGACTGAAATTTCTAGGATGTTTAACTGGGCCAGGCCCATTGAATCAGGCCGAACCGGAGAATTGTGCTGAATCGGAGCAATTTGACAAGGATTGAATGGACCAATCGATTCTGGATTGGATTCAGCAGCTCGTCTCCGAGACGGAAAAAATTCTTAAGCGGACCCCGCTTGGAGCGAGTCCCCATCCACTGTGCAAGTGTTTTGGGATTTGTGCTTGCACGGATCCCAATATAAATATGGACAGTAGATAGGAACCTACTTGAAGCAGGGGCTCCGCTTGAAAATTTTATCACTCCAAGACGGCCCTCTTCCTGAAATTTTTTTTTATATCAGGACATTAATCTCAAAGCATAATTCGTAAAAATTAGCTAGTGGTAGAAATTGATCAAATTTCATAATGAAATGTTGACTATATTTTATAAATTTTGATCAAATTTTATAGAATAATGATCTTAATTTATAGAAATTAACCAATCTAGTCAAAATCTATAAAAATATAATTAATATTCCAATAAATCTGATTAATTTCTATAAACTTTAGTCATCATTCTATTAAATCTGATTAATATTCCATAAAATTTAGTTAATTTCTATAAAATTTATTTAATTTTTATGAAATTTGATTAATTTTTACGGCTAATGTTTATAAAATAATTAGCGAGGAATGGAATTGGACAATAGCGAGTTGTCATGACATCAAGAGCTGGATTTTGAGTAGGTTGCTTCAGCGGCGATACCAGACGGTGATTGACAGAGATTTTGCGGCGGCTAAGCAATTTAGGGCCAGGAATTAGATTGGATTTTTACCCTTTTCTATATATGTAATTCATTGACATTCATGGATTTAAGTGTACAATACTAATTCTCTCACTATTGTGATTCCTAACTATACCTATGATTTGTGTAAACTCAAAATAAGAACATGATTTATCCTCCATGATTCAAATTTAAATAAGATGAGACTTCTTGCATGAATCATACAATATCCATTTTGAGTTGCTTTCACCTGCAGTGGAGCACTATATTCTGCATTTTCTTTTGATACAATAGCATTCTAAAAGTTGGATAAACAGGTGGTTTTGGAAGTTACCTTTTTGCAATGAGTTCAAAGATTGCAAGTCAAGCAACAGAAGCAAATGATGCGCAGAATATAAAGAATCCAAAATTGGGATGGATTATTGGATTTATGTTCGTTGTCAGTTTTATTGGCCTATTTTCTGTCGTGCCCCTTAGAAAGGTAATATGACAAAGTAGTAGTAATAATTTATGTCATTCAAATTCTAGAAGTTTTACAAGCTCTACTAGTTTTGATAGTTCTGTAAAATTGTTTGGAGTACTTACTTAAATCTTTTTTTAGATAATGATTATTGACTACAAGCTGATATATCCAAGTGGAACTGCAACTGCATACCTAATCAACGGCTTTCACACTCCACAGGGAGAAAAGTTAGCCAAGTAAAGATCTCAGGAACATCTAATGCCTCTCTTTTGAATTAATTAACTATCATCTGAGCAATTCACAACTAACCTATGGACATCTTCAGGAAACAAGTACGAACATTCGGTAAATTCTTTGTTTGCAGCTTCCTTTGGGGATTCTTTCAATGGTTTTATACAGCTGGTGGTCATTGTGGATTTGAAGCATTCCCCACATTTGGCCTTAAAGCTTATGAGAACACGTAATTTGTGTAGAATAGTTTTATCAGCTTTCCTAGTAACTTGAGAATCTTTGAGAAGTGGAAGTAACTTGTGTGCTAAAGTATGACTCTCTTCTCACAGGTTTAACTTTGACTTTTCTGCTACTTATATTGGAGCTGGAATGATCTGCCCATATATTGTGAATGCTTCACTTCTTCTAGGAGCCATCCTTTCACAGGGAGTTATGTTACCCCTTATGAATAATCAAAAGGGTCATTGGTATTCAGCAGATTTACCATCAACTAGCCTTCATGGCTTGCAGGGTTACAAAGTAAATCCTTACTTCTATGCTTCCAAATGCAGCATCACATTTCTTTTTCATTTCATCTTTTATTATGCATTGATTCTGCATTACATTTAGAAGAAAGCATAAACCAGTAGGTGTATATCATCATCACACTTCCCCCATGATTCAGTATTTACTCAATTGTGCAGGTATTCATAGCCGTTGCCATAATTCTTGGTGATGGCCTTTATAACTTCCTAAAGATTTTGTATCGAGCAATAAAATCCTTCCACTCTGCTTCAAGGAGAAGCGCTATAGGTTCTCTTCCCATCTCAGATGATGATGGCACTATAGCTAATACTAATTCATTTGACGATGAGACAAGAACTGAGGTCTTTGTCAAAGAACAAATCCCAAATTGGGTTGCATATGGAGGCTATGTTACTACTGCCATATTATCCATTATTACACTTCCTCACATCTTCCCTTCACTCAAGTGGTACTTCATCTTGGTTGCCTATATATTTGCTCCAGCGCTGGCTTTCTGCAATGCTTATGGTTGCGGCCTTACAGATTCGAACATGGCCATCGCATATGGTCAGCTTGCCATTTTTATCTTTGGAGCTTGGGCAGGTGCACACCATGGAGGTGTGCTTGCAGGTCTTGCAGCCTGTGCTGTCATGTATAGCATTGTATCCACTGCTTCAGATCTCATGCAAGACTTTAAGACTGGCTATCTAACACTTGCTTCTCCAAGATCCATGTTTGTGAGCCAAGTTGTTGGCACTGCCATGGGCTGTGTGATTGCCCCATGTGTTTTCTGGCTTTTCTACAAGGCCTTCGACGATATCGGCATTTCTGGTAGTCAATATCCTGCACCGTATGCTCTTATTAGTAGGAACATGGCAATCCTAGGAGTTGATGGAGTCTCCTCACTTCCAAAATATTGCCTCGCTCTTTGCGGAATCTTCTTCACGCTTGCTATCGTCATAAATTTGGCAAGAGATCTATGTCCCGAGAAGGTTGGAAAATTTGTGCCAATTCCAATGGCAATGGCTATTCCATTTTACGTTGGAGCATCCTTGGCCATAGATATGGCATTAGGGAGTGTAATATTATATGTATGGGAAAAGATGGACAAGGCCAAAGCAAGTGCTTTTGCTCCAGCGGTGGCATCTGGTTTGATGTGTGGTGAAGGAATATGGAGTCTACCTCAAGGCGTGCTTGCGTTAGCCCAAGTGAAGCCACCAATATGCATGAAGTTTCTTTCAAGGGTGACAAATGTCCAGGTTGATGATTTCCTCCAAAAGATATCCTAATTTTCTCATAGCTAGATGATAAGAGAAGAAACATACTAGGTAAAGCTGATCTATTTAGATATGTATGTCACTAGTATTTGAATCATGTTGTTTCTTGTGTTGTACAAGTATGAATATCTATGAAATTATGAAGCACCCTTCCAATGCAGTCAATAGATTCTTCTGGTTCTTCATTTCTCCCGATAACACATATCACTTAAATGTTGCATTATCATAATGAAAATGTATGGTGAAATAGGACAACCTACTACAAAGTTAAATTTTAATACTCATGTTTGGGACCCTCTAATAGGTAGATCTCTTAATATAGTCACCCATTGCAAATGGGTAGGTCTAATATAGTCATTCACGTAAGGCAAGAAAAGCCCACCAAGTAGCAAGTGGCTAGTTTTCAACCAACTTTGTTTAATGTGTAACAATGTCAAAAGCATAGGATCCAAAATTTACTTGGCATAATGAGTTATTTAGTCGATATTCACAAATGTAGATACTAGAGGAAATTAGACGCTTGCAGCATGATCAATATGCACAAATTATCCAACAGAATAGAAACTGAACTTCAGTGCCAGTCTCTTAGTTCATGATCTCTTATTTTCAGTATCAAACTTATAGACTCATCTCTGGATGCGTATTCTAGTATGAACTAGAAATTTTGGTGTCAACCTTTTCACCAAGTTTGAACAGAGGAAGACCCTTATACGGGCAAGAGCTACAACGAAATGCATCTCCAAGACCACACTGCAGATCCAAAATAAGATTACCATCTGAAAGACAAGCAAAAGGCCAACATATCTCCATTACTTACATTGCCACACACTGACAGTGGGTTATTTATTTGCTCAGTAGTGAAACCCAGCTTCATCACCTTTTCCTCTTCCTCTGCCCGACCACATGTGCAGTTTTTACAGGCTTTCCTCGTCTTTCCAATTTCACAATCACCAACTGCTGCACATAAATGTAATCTGAGCCCAACTTTTTGCTACTGTTGTCAGAAAAAGTGCAGTGCTAATATTGGTAACCAAATTTAACCTCGTGGCAACTGTGGTTTCTTCATGTCTTCCTCGCTTAGAAGACTGTCCTCATCAATGAGATCCAACTCGTCGTCAATTTAAATCTTTGGAACTGTTTTCTTTGCTTTTCTTAGAGAGAATGATGAGCCAACCATCCAAAAAGCCTTTTTGCCCCTGATCTGTATAAGTTGTCAATACATAACGACAAACAGGATACAACTGTAGGTTGAAAGCCATTAATATACAAGACGAAAATGGGTCCGCCAATCAATGCATTATAGTCTGTGAGTTCCAATTGTGTAAAAAGAATCCATCTTCCAACGTTCTATAACACATTGATCAAATAAGACAGGTAGTTTGTCTCAAGTTTTTGGATTTGAATCAATAAAAGCTGCAATAGTGCAAAAATACACAATGAAATGAAAATGTGAAATAAATATATACACAAACTAGGATTTGAACATGGATTAAATCAAGCATAATCTTAGATCTTCTCAAATGGAAATCCTAAAATGTGTTTTCTTGGATCTTTAATTGTCTATTTCTTTGGGGAGAATCCACGTGGGGAAAAGAAAAAATACAATGAATCTGATAACTTTTGCATCCAAATTCATTATATTTTTTCTTCTCTTCTGTATAGATTCTTTCCAAAGAAATAGACCCTAAATGTGTACCAATCTCACTCAAATTGTGTGTGTTTTTTTTTAAAAATATTTAATAGAAAAGAATTGTTGAAAATTACATAATTGCCATATAGAATTGTATAAATAGTAGCGATATATCAATAATAAGCAGACTAAGTTATTCAACGAGGCATAATATCAAGATGCATGTCCGTAAGTAGTTTGGTGTTATTATAACAGGAGAGGATGGCCCCGTTTGGCGCCCGCGTTCTGCCGGCTTTTGCGTTTGCGGGCAACCAAACGCGGGAAGCGGATGCGTTTGTTTGACAGCTTCTAAGTCTGGGACTGAGAAGCTACACTGTTCTGCAAAAGCTGAGGAAGGGTAGCTTTTCCAAATCAAAAGCAGCTTTGTGGGAACAGTAATAGCACCTTACGTCTCTTGCCCGCTCGTACGCGTCTTGCCGCTGCTCGTACCTTTGGCACCGATCTTTCGCCCTCGTCGTCGGCGTTCGTCGACCGTCGTAGCCGAAGTTCGATCGCCAGATATAGTTCATAGTACAAAAAGGATAACATCTTTTATAAAAATAAGGGATAAGAAATGAAAATCAAAACTTACAGTAAAAAGATTGGACTTGTCAAGTGACAGAAGAGATTTGGCCTCCAAAGATTGTACTTGTAAAAAATCAGCCATGAGCAAGTTGTGTTCAACTATTGAGCTTGACTGCAACAAGAAAAACACTCACTTTTTGCAGCATCTATGAACTTACCTTGCTTCCATTCGGTTCATATGAACCCTGAATCACAACAGCTCCTCCAGGTTTAAGCACAATAGCCCAACTACTTTGTTATATTAGTCTATATATAAATAATATTTATACAAAAGTTAATAAAAATATATAAAAATATAAATAAATAAAAATATGTAAAAATATTTATAAATATATAAATAAATAAATATATATATATAATAAAAAATATATATAATATATAAATAAACAAAAGCAATTTATATCACTTAACATGTGATTATTTGTGATATTTTATTTATTTTATTATTTTAATTTTTATATAATTTTCTACTTAATAAAATTTATAATGCTTTTTCCCACAGCAATCTATAGTATTTTGATAATAAACAATATTACTTTTGATTCTACAGCATTGCAACAGCAGCATTTGTACTACAATCCCAAAATGGCCCCTAGTCATGTACGTCAATGGTGATGAAGGTTGACTCTTTGAGGAAGAGCTCACCATGGCCACCCCTGATCTCCTCACCTAATACAAGGATAATTCTCTAGAGGAGAGCTGATGTGGGGGCAAGGCGTGTTCTTCTTCACTATCATACATTTGCTTATGGAAGACACTGTGGCACCTCTAAGAAAGCATTTAAAGTGCTTCAATTAGGATTTTACTGGCCCACCTTATTCCAAGATGTGAAGAATTTTGTACAATTCTGTGATCAATTCCAACGCACTGGCAATATATCAAGAAGAGACGAAATGCCACTTAACAAGATTTTGGAGTTAGAAATCTTTGAAGTATTGGGCATAGATTTTATGGGGTAACCCACAAGATGGCTACACCTTATCACCCTCAGACTAGTGGTCAAAGTAGAGATTTCAAACAGAGAGCTCAAATGGATTTTAGAGATGAATGTTTTATGAACTAGGATTGACTGGTCGCTCAAACTTGATGATGTATTGTCAGCATACCATACCGCCTTCAAAACTCCGATTGGTATATCCCCATACTAGATGATCTACGGCAAGTCTTGTCATTTGCCTATTGAGTTGGAACACAAGGCATTTTGCGCTATCAAGACATTGAATTTCGATTTGAAAAGTGCTCGAGAGAAACGATGCTTGGATCTGAATGCTCCTGATGAGATACGACTAGAAGCATATGAGAATGCCCAAATTTATAAAGACATCACAAAGAAATTTCATGATCAACGTATTATGCGCAAAGAATTTAAAGTCAGTGATAATGTCTTACTATTCAATTTAAGACTATATCTATTCCCTAGAAAATTATGAACTAGATAGTCCGGGTCATTTAGTGTTAAAAAGGTCTTACCCTTACGAAATAGTGGAGATATATCGTGAAAATGATTTTTCTTTCAAAGTCAATGGACAATGCAAAAAACCCTACTACGAACTTGAATCTACTAACTCAGGGGTCACTCTACTTCTTTCTAACCTAGCCGGATGATTTCAATCGGATGACGTTTGACATGATCAAGGTGTTGATCCCTTCTATATCGAACTTGATCTTTCCGAATATGATATCGGAGTTTTGATCTGAATGCTGGATTGAGGCAGATCTATGAATTTAAATCCACGGACATAAGAAAATCAAATATTTGACGGCTGATGATAATCTGAGCCAATTGAAATATCCAACAAGCCATCAAGGCCAGACATTATGTTCTCAAATTAAATATCCAATAAGCCATCGAGGCCAGATAAAGAATTTCTGAAAACCTTAATTTTCACAATAACATATTATTTGGGAGGTGCGTACATCGACGTTTATCGTCCGGGCATAACTCCTCAATATGATGTTGTGTTTGTTAAGACTGAAATATCCAAACAAGCCATCAAGGCCGGATAACTTTACCTAACAAGACATTAATGCTGGGTATCCTTCAAACTGAATATTCAATAAGTCGTTGAGGCCGGATATCTTTACCCAACAAGCTGTTGAAGCTAGGTATCTTTCAAATTGAATATCCAACAAGCCATCATAGCTAGATATCTTTACCTAGCAAGCCATTGAGGCTGGGTATTTTTTTTAAATATCCAATAAGTCGTCAAGACCGAATATTTTTACCCAACAAACCGTTGAGGCCAAGTATTTTTCTCAAATTGAATATCTAACAAGCCCTTAAGGCTAGATATCTTTATACAACAAGCTGTTAAGGCCGGGTATTTTTCTCAAGTTGAATATCCAACAAGCCGTCAAGGTCGGATAGCTTTACCCAACAAGCCATTGAGGCTGGGTATCTTTCAAATTGAATATCCAACAAGTTGTCATGGCCGAATATCTTTACCCAACAAGCCGTTGAGGCCAGGTATTTCTCAAATTGAAAATTCGACAAATCATTAAGATCGGATCCCTTTTAAATCTGAAGTATCTAATAAGCCTTTGCAAGGCCGGGTATTTGACAGATACAAATCATCCAAGTTGACGAAGACTTTTTCTCTTTTGTCATTTTTCTTTCTGAAATCATTATGTATTTCTGTTTTAATGTTTAAATGAATCATATTGCTCTGTAATTTATTATTATTATTATTATTATTTTATTTCATAATATAGATCTCTTAATCAAAGGTACCCTAATTTTCATGGGTAATTGACAATGAATGCTTGCGTTCATTTGGAAAGGTCAAAACATATTAATCATGACCCAACATAATCCCTACAGTCTTCTTCACCTATTACTATCAGCTTCAGGTTGCAATTCAAGAAAATAGCAAGCAAGCGTGTCGCGAGCTCTATTCGTTTCAGAACCATGCAATATAATGACATGCCACTAACTGCTCCACAAACAGAAGTTCCACACTCTACTCCCTGAAGTATTCAATTTCGCAACGAAACACAACAATCTGAATATACAAATTCAATGCAATATCAAGTAATGCCCACATGATACTTAGATAAACAGACCATCCTAATTTTGGGAATACGTGAAGATATTGTGTGGTTGTATGATAGGCCCCACAAGTGTACGGTTTCTATCGAAGTAGTAAATAAGATCGTCCCTAGGGAGCTAGGTGTCAAGTACCAACTTTTAGTGTCATTGATAGCTAGACAATTCTAATTGGATTAAGAAAAACTATTTTAAGTTTAAATTGTTGAATCTCAAGATTTACGACTATTAAGGGAATCACAAATTTTAGGAATTTTCGGGACTTTAGGTTTCACCACGTTGAATGTTTTAAAAGTAAAACAATGAATGAATCAAATAGAAAAACGCACCTTCTCTCGAAGCGTAATCCGGTGTCTACCTAAGCTAATGTCCTACTCTCGTGGCTTATTAGCTTAGGGAAGACCCAATGAGCTCTATAACAATTGTTACCCCTCAAGTGACATTAAACGACTCTCGTAGTTCAAGTCACAAGTCTAAGCTGGACAGGCAAGTGTTACGATTCATCTCTCGGTACTTCTCGTAACACTTAACACATATATTATGTTCGGCCAAAATATATATACGCAAGTAAGCACATCCAAATTAGATAAAAAAATTACTTGAAAATGTCATAAAAATTCATATGAAAGTTTTACATGTGGAGAATTATTCAACGGGCTACGCCTGAGTCCTAAAATAGGGTTTACTCTAAAGCATGCATCGTTTTACACACAAAAACCCTAGAAATTGAACTCAAACGTGAGGGAAATTACTAATCAAGGGTAGGAGACGATGAATTTTCAGTCTTCTCTCGCAAGCCCCAAAGAAATACGTCGAATCGAGCCCTTGAACGCATTTTTTCGCCCGTCTTTCACCCTAGTCGACTCTCTCCAGAGTTTGAACCCTGTAACTGCCTAAAATCCCATCTTGTATACCTCAATCGAAGCCTTGGGCTATTATGAAGGATTATTGGGAGTTTTTTTTCCAATTTCTAGGCTCTTGGATCGTCGAATTTGGCGAAGAAACAGTCGATGGTTGCGATCTGAGGAAGGAAAAAAAGAGGGGTTTCCCCTCTCGACTTGGGTGCCACGCGATGGAGAAGAGGGTGGCGACCCTCTCTCCCTGGTGCGGCGACGGAGGAGGGCAGCGGCCCCTCTCTCCATGGTGTAGCGCGATGGAGAAGAAGGGTGGCAGCAGTCATGATGGTCGTGTAAAATTTCCGGAAGGAGACCACAGTCGTGCGCACACCCATGATGACTTCGGCTGATTTTTGCATAGGAGCTCTTCACGGCCGTGATGGCTGTCACGGCCATGCCGTGTTCTCTTCGAAACCTACTGCTAAGAAAGCTGAAATGATCATGGCCATGTTGTGTTCTCTTCGAAACCTACTGCTAAGAAAGCCGAAATGATCACGGCCATGATGGTTGTAATGGTCAGGCCGTGATCTCCTAAAGAAGTCCAAAAAAATCCCAAATTTTTCTTGTGTCATGCTTATAATGTGTTGAATCTTTCCATAACTTCAAATCTTCAAATTTTTTTTTGAAAATATAGGGAAATAACCTGTATTTCACAAATAATCGAAAAATAATGAAGATTCTATACTTAATGAGAAAAGATTCAAAATAATATCATAAAAATAAGACTTAAGCCTGAAAAGAGTATATAAATAAGACTTTAATTCCATTAGAAATAACGCTTCAGATAGAGTGGAGTAGCTTCTTTAACATGACTGATGCTACTTTGATACCATTGACTTCAGAATTTTTTAGTTTTTTGGAAGTGCATGTTAGTTTATATTATGATGATGATCTTGGCTACATTACTTTCCTTTTAGACAATCAGGAGTATTCACTCACACTAAAACAAATTAATCAAATTTTTGGATTCCCTATAGATGGTACATGCCTAGTTCCTCATGAATTTGATGCGTGTGACTTTTAAAACAACATCAGCAGTAATCAAATATTTTTCGCTAATGCAGCACAAGCCACTACAATCAACAACCTAGTCCTGTGCTACACACACCATTCTTTGGCTCATACAATCTTCTTTGGTCGGGATTAATGTCAAGGGATGGTACGTTATATAGAGGTACAATTTATATGGTGCATGCTATCCCCTTTCAAAATAGACATTGCTTTCTATTTGGTTAATGATGCGGCCATAAGTGCACGACTTTATCAAAGTAATAAAATAAGATCATTCCCAATAAAGATCTAGCGATTAATTACTGATTACATGGTCAATCTATAGCTAGATGATTTGAGTAGTGTTTTTGATCGAAAATAAAGTGAATTGAAAGCAAAAGCAAGCGTTTGAGTAGAAAACCATGTGGAGAAAGTCGGGACTCGGGTTTCACCACGTTGACAATCTAAAAGTAAGAAAAATCAATGTGTCAAAAGGGATTCGTTCGCATGTATAGATTACCTCCTTTCGGAGTGTAATCCGGTACTTAATCATAATAATTCACTACTCTCTTGGTAATTATCGTGATTAATCTCCTTAAGCTCTGTGATGAATCATAAAAATCCTTCAAGTAAACTCAAACTACTCTCGTGATTATGTTTAAAGTTTTGAAATGAATGAATCCGACATCGCGATTCACCTCTCGATTCATCTTGACCGTCTCAAATGCAATAATACTTGGCCAAAGTAATTATATGTAATAGAGCAAAATTCTAATAAAATCATTACACTAAAATTCTTTAACAAAGAAGAATACAATAATTTAATTCATAAAATTGTCAACGGGCTATGCCCAAATCCCGAAATAGTGGATTAAGTGGTCATGTTCATGGTAAACAGTATATAATCTAGTGAATTTAGCATGAAAACTCAATTAAAATACAAGAAAACACTAGGAGATTCAAGATAACCCTTCTCTTCGATTAGGAGATGAAGATCAAGTAGCGAAATCCCTCCTTTGCGTGATCCTCGTATCAAGATTTTGCCCAAAATTGTGTTTTCACCCTAGCCACAATTTTTGTCCTAAGGGTCCCCCTAATTTTGCCTAGAATTGTGTTTTCGCTGTGGATTCCTTCCAAGGAAACACAACCTAATGTACCTTAATATTTCATAGTTATACTTTAGCTCTATAGAGGTTCTACCTTAATATAAAAAGACAGCAAGTGTTAAGGGAAAAAAATCACCTAGATGGAGAAAGCGGGGAGTGGCCTGGCAGGTGTTGACAGCAAGCAACGCTATGAGCGGATACGTCGACGCCGACAAAAATATAAGGTAAGGGAGCAGCAGGCAAGCAAGACCTGCAAAAGCAACACTTTAGTGAGTAGGAGAGCAAAGCTAGATGCCAGTGAGAAGGGAAGGTCTTATCTTAGCGGAAGGTTGATGCCGTCAACAATGTCGAGCAGCGGGAGAGAAACACGGGGAGCAAGGGCTGCAAAGCAAGACGCCTGTGAGCAGAGACTATAAAGCAACACGCTAGCGAGTAAGTAGGGGAGCAAAGTCAGACGCCGGTGAGAAGAGAAGGTCCTTCCTCATCAGGAAGTTCGATGCCGGCAACAATGTCAAGGCTCACAGGAGAGACGGCTCAGCGGTAGGGAGCATCGGTTTCACCCAAACTCTTCAGCGGGGGGTAGAAAGTGGGATCAACTGGGAGCATGTTGGGAATCCCCGGGCTATTTAAAATAGAAAATAGTAGAAGCTAGCCCGAAACGAGATTCCTAATTCAACAATAAGGACTGTCTTACGAAGAATACAAAGGATGTGATAGGGCTATACCTCACTTAGCAGTTTGATGCTGGCGATGGCTGAGACGCGCAAAGGCCCGTCCTCTACAATCGAGCACACACGGACTGCCTCTAGACTCCTCTGCTCTGCCTACGTGCTAGCTTCGGGAGAAGAGATCCATGCCTCTAGCTTCTTCTCTACTTGCGCCAATCTCGAAGACCACGTGCAAAGAAGAAGAGGAACCGTTGGCGACAAGGAGTGGGCAGCACTACAACTTGTCCCAACCTTGATACAAAAATTTTCTTTTTGTCGTCACCTCTAAGACCCTCACGCCAGGAGCAGAGGGGAGACAACAACAGGAGAGGAGAAAAGAGACTGGTGCAAGAATCTCCCAAGTAGGCCTCTATATTTATAATAGAAGTGCCAACTTCTCTTTGGAGATTTTTCCCATGCGGGACTGTGTACATAGGCACCTACTCACAATTAAGCGTCATGAGTTCGAATCCCCGCATACGCAATTAATTATAAATTGCACCCAAGCATAGGCACCTACTCACAATTAAGAGTCATGTGTTCGAATCTCCGCAGACGCAATTAATTGTAAATTGCGCTCAAGCTTATTTATTAGCCAAGAGAAGAATTCTCTTGCCAATTAATAGTTTTATTTTATTCATGTGACTAAAGTGCTAAGCCCAACCTTGCACTAAGACCCTTGTTTGACACATTTTGACACCTCAGGTCAACAGAGGTCAAATGTGGTCCACTAGAGTCAACTAGTGGTCAAACATGAACAAAATAAAGTCTCATCTCCTCATAAGAAAAACCATAGCATCAGCTTCCCAAAATGATCCGAATCATATAACGATCCGATCAGAGGCTAACCGATCAATACGGAGTCTCTAGCGTCTAGGTGTGCGACCCTGTAGGTCCCTCTGACGTTGGCAGTGATGACCCATTCATCACAAGCGGTGAGTGGCACCTAGCAGTGCATCGCCACTACCCAAGTCATCGGAATAAATGTCGCCATCGACAACCTCAAACTGTGATAAGGAATAAGAGTATCCACGTCCCACAAACTCGCTCTGATACCAAACTGATGTAGGACGCAGGCGTGTGAAAATGCAACAAAAAAATTCAATTATTTATTTTTTTGTATTTTCAGAAAAAAAAACTTCAAAGTTCAGAAAAGGCAGAATTCCAGGGCAATAAAATAATCAATTAGGAAAAGTTGCTATGCTTTGGAGAAAAATCCATATATCAAAAATTGAATCCGACTAAACCGAGATGTAGACCAAAACTAGTTGTTTTCAATCGTATAAAGATTAGAGCATGAAGAAGTATCTGGAATGTATGGCATCTATAACAAAATAGCTAATCAGATCGGCAAATAACACAGTACAGAAATTTAACAGATTACAACTTTTGCAATGCCATCTATGTTGAACCATTAATTCTTTGATGGATCCAATTAATCCTAGCGGTAGAACATGATATGTGCAACAAAATCCGACCAAATTTTAAGATCTTTGTTGCACCGATTGCTCAAAGTACCTGCACAAAACATACTAATCAGATTAGTTGAGAAAACAAATGCAGGATTTAATCATTTATCAAAAGTTGTAGTGTCATGTAGGCTGCTATGCTCAATCTGAATCTTCACCAACTGGTACAAATGATAGAACAACATTTGTACTTCATATCCGTGCTGGAAGTCAAGATTGTTGTTGCACCAGATTCTTAATATCCGTGCAAGAAATAGCTTAATCAGATTAGCGATGCAGGAGAACTGAAACAGGAAACTACAATAGAACTGGAACAGGGGAGGTCGCGCGTCTGGAGCAGGATTCGTCGCCGGTCGGCCGGTGATGGACGGACGTAGAAGCTGCTACAACTGGGAGTCCTTCTGAATGTGGTGACGGCGTGGCAGAAGTTTGGAGGCGAATGGAGGTTGGTCGGAGGAGAACGACGCTGAATGGCGGATCTAGGGCGGAAACAGGGGTTGGTGCGCGAGTTGCAGGGCTCCTCGCTGGACGGCCAGTGATGCACGGACGCCGAACCTGTTACAGTTGGGAGTTGATGTGGTGATGGAGAATAGGTGTCCGGAGTTTCGGGTCGAGTGGTGGCCGATCGGAGGAGGGTGACGATGAAAGGCAGAACCGAGGCGGAAGGCTGGCGTGAACAGGGGATCTTGGCCGGAATTTCGATTCCAGTGATCGGAGAGTCGGATGGATGGATTCCGGTGGCTGTGGCTTCGTCATGGGGAGGGGGAGTGGTGGCCGAAGTCTCGTGGAGATCCGACCGGTGGATCGTCGGCGGCGAACTCGGAAAATTCCAAAAATCTAGAACTGTTGCGGCTGGAAGATTGAACTTGTGAGGAAGAAGAGAATGGAGGAGAGGGGAAGAGAGGAGGAAGGGGCTCGGTCCTAGAAGGAGAAGGAGGAGCACATCCGATAGAAGAGGAAGATACTAGAAAACTACTTCATACGATTCAATTTCAAAACTCTTGTCTGTTTCATTACAATGTTGCGTGGACATTTATAGCACAAGCTTGCAGGCGAGACAATGCTGGCGAGAGATGTTGCTGGCGAGAGACGTTACAGCTTCCATGTGTGCTGAGCGAAAGAGACGTTGATGTTTCCTATGTTGGCCGCATGTGAACGTTGCAAGATTTCCTTCTTTGCAACGTGCATTTCCTGAGATCTTCAGTCGGCTGGCTAACCAAAATCGCAAGGTGACGTTGAGGTTGTCTTATCTTCATATGAACGTTAGCTTGATGAGAGCCCTTGATTGGCTTGATTTGAAGCGATTGGCTGATTTGCAACATCTTCTTATTTGGCAAGTGAGCTTGAAGCTGGTTGAGTATCACTTGGAGTGCTTAGGTAATTCTTTTTCAATTATTGTGCTATCTTTAGACATTGAGCTTGCTAGCTTATTCGTGACCCTCACTAGGGTACTCGTAGACTCCACTTGTAGCTTCTTGGCCCCTGCCTCCATTAGAGAGAGATGCCTTAGCAGTGGGGAGAGGGAAGTGGCGGGGATCACTAGTTGTGCCCGAACTCTTCAGCGGGGTAAAAAGCGGGATCAACCCAGGAAATCTATAATGAAGCCGCCGTGGCGTCTTCCAGTCAAAGTAAAAAAACAGACAAGAAAAAAATAATCAATCTATCGGCCAATTCTACTTGAATACAAATTCTAGATAAAATAATACAATCAACCAAGACATAAGCATATTTATACTGTGTTCTTTCAAACAGTTTATGTACAAAGTGCTCAAACGGAGAGAAGGTCAGAGTGCAGCATGGCGAGCGCAATGAACCAAGGTAACTTGGAGGAGGATCAGGAGAGAGTGAGAGACGAGAAGGAGACGGCGGCGGTGGGATCGATGTCGATGGAGCAGGTGTTCGCGGGGGTGCGTGTTCCGCCATGGCGGGAGCAGCTGACGCTGCGGGCGCTGGTGGTGAGCTTCGCGCTCTCGGTGATGCTGAGCGTGATCGTGATGAACCTGAACCTGAACCTGACCACGGGCATCATCCCCTCCCTCAACGTGGCTGCCGGCCTCCTCGGCTTCTTCTTCCTGAAGATGTGGACCAAGGGCTTGGAGCACGCCGGCCTCCTCCGCACCCCCTTCACCCGCCAGGAGAACACCGTCATCCAGACCTGCGTCGTCGCCGCATACGGCCTCGCCGCCACCGGTACGATGACTTCCCACCATCCCTCTGCATATACTTTTTTTATTTTCTTTTGTTTATTTGTTGGATGTGATTTGTGAAGAAGACATTGCTGAAGACTGCTCTTCCAATCGTCAATGGTGGATTAGGTTTTTCTGATATTAGGTGACCATTCTCTGCAAGTGCAACGAAGGTTTTGGTTTTCAATTTTCTAATTTCCTTTCTCGATTTGACAAGTAGGAGGTTTTGGTTTTCGCAGTCATACTTTAATGTGTTAGGAGTCGTATTTTAAATAAATCTAATGATTACAAGTGTCTAGAAAATTTTCTTGACGTTAAACTCACTATGCCAACCAAGAGTATATAAAAAATATTAAATTATTTAGTTTTACTATATAATTATTCTATGATTTAATAAATATTTATTCTTATAAATATATAAAAATAATTTTTTAATTTTGACAAATAAATATTTAATAATTTTATAAATATTTATTTTTTTAGTACATAAAAATAATTATTTAATTTTAATATATAATTGTTTTATAATTTGATAAATATCATATTAATCTCTGGTTGATTGGTCGATTTACCCACTAATTAGTACAAATCCGATTTGGATTCAGACCAAAATAGGATCAAGCAAATTGGTATAGATTTACGTTGAAACAGAAGTTGGCTTTGGATATGTCGTGAAGAAGACTTGTCATTTGATAGTAATTTGGAGGCGGAGCTGCAGCAAATATGTTTCAAAATTTTTGCAGTTGAAAAAGTATTAGTTAAAAAATAAAATAGCTAGTTGAAAAATTAAAAGATGTTTGATTAAATTAGTATACTAATTAATTTTTTAAAAATAATATAATATTTTAAAAAATAAAATTTAGTCATCATTCTATTAAATAATCCGATTAATAGTATAAAAAATTTATTTAATTTTTATGAAATCTGATTAATTTTTATGAATTCCGGCCAATGTCTATAAAATAATTAGCGAGGAATAGAATTCAACAATGGCGAGTTGTCATGACATCGAGAGCTGGATTTTGAGTAGGTTGTTTCAGCAGCCATAGCAGACGGTGATTGACAGAGTCTTTGTGGTGGCCAAGAAATTTAGAGTTGGGAATTAGATTAGATTTTACCCCTGTTAAGCAAACCCACTGCCTGCCCTCGTCCCTTATCCTCGTCCCATTGATAAGTATTAGGCACATCTTAACCATACCTATGATTAGTGTAAACTCAAAATAAGAACATGATTTATCCTCCATGGTTCAAATTTAAATAAGATGAGACTTCTTGCATGAATCCATTTTGAGTTGCTTTCATCTTCATTGGAGCTGTATATTCTACAATTTTTTTTTTGGCTACAATAGCATTCTAAAAGTAGGATGGATAGGTGGTTTTGGAAGTTACCCTTTTGCAATGAGTTCAAAGATCTCAAACCAAGCTATAGAAGCAAATGATGCACATAATATAAAGGATCTAAAATTAGGATGGATTATTGGATTTATGTTTCTTGTCAATTTTCTTGGCCTATTTTCTATGGTGCCGCTTAGAAAGGTACTCTGCCAAAGTACCAATAATAATTAAAATCATTCAGATTCTATAAATTTTACAAGCTTTGCTAGTTTTGATATTTCTGTAAAATTGTTTTGAGTACTTACTTAAATCTAGCTTTAGATAATGATTATTGACTATAAGCTGATATATCCAAGTGGAACTGCAACTGCATACCTAATCAACGGATTTCACAATTGACGGAGTCAGATATACTTTTGGGGGTGTCCCACTGCCCCAAGAAAACAATTAGGAAGACTCCCCAAGTTGGGACGAAGCTACGCCAGAAATTTCAGTTTAGAAAGCCATCTGCCGCCCTGAACACGGCTAGGCCGTGACTATCGACACGACCATGATGGCCTTGCTCCAGAAATGCAACACAGGCATGAGCCCCTTCACGCCCATGCCCGGCTCGGCGACATCCGACCGACTTGAACACGACCAGCCCGTGACAGTCGACACGGCCGTGACGCGGTCGAGCGAGGTCACGAATGCAGACATGGCCGTGACACCCGCCGTGTTGAGTTCGACAGAGATCAGCCCCAGCATTCACGGCCGTGATAGGAAGCACGTCCAGGCCGTGAACGGTTCTGTGGATTTCGGCCTCCGCGATCACGCCCGTGACAAGACGCACGGCCAGGCTATGAACAATTCTGTAGATTTCGGCCTCCGCGAACACGGCCGTGATAGGAAGCACAGCCAGACCATGAACAACTCTGCAGACTCCCGACCACCCGTTCAAGATCGTGAACACAAGCACGGCCAAGCCGTGAACCCCTCGACAGTGAAGATGGGTCCGGTTGTGCATGAGGTTCGACGTTCATAACGGTCCTCGCACCCCCTTGATCGTTATGTGGGCATCGTGAGCCCTTCCTTGACTTCGGTGGACTCCATTCAATCAGCTCCAATGGCACCTCTTCCCCGAGGGCCTCCTCAAAAGCCACTGACGGATCGCTACAACAACCGAGTCCTCAACTCGGCCCAAGAGACCGCCACCAATGTCTAGAACCAGCCCACTATCAGTAAGTTCTGCTGCTTCGTGGTGGCTTGTTCCAAAATGGTCTAGCGCCCCGACTCCGGCCCAGCCCGCCAAGACATGCGCCCCACCTACGAGATTCCTTTGCTGAGTTTGTTAGCTGCATTTTTAGTTTGTTAGTAGTTGTTAGAGGGCATCTTGACCCTCTTTTAGTTTGTTAGGAGGGTGGTTGGCTTCTCCAACTCCCTAATGTGACTCCTTCCCCCTCTTGTTCTATAAAAGAGGGCTAAAGGGTTTGTGTCTATTAGCTTTGTTGTAGTAGCTGTCTTTCCCCGTGCGAAGGCCTAGGTCCAGCAAACTCTGAGGAGCTCGTCTAGGGTTCCCTCCCTCCTGTGTAACTCTTGTGCTATTTACTGCTTTCAAGCAGAACACCTGAAGAACCCGCTGCAGGCTTTGGGTCCTTTGCATTTTCATCTCCGTGTTAGCATCTTGGACGAGCGTTCTCCTCCTTCCATAGCAACGTAAAGGCTCCGCGCGTGCGTGCATGCAAGGGAAAATTGGCTGTGCAAGACAGGTGAGTGTTTTCCATTAGTTATCGATCTGTGGGTTTCTTCGCGCTGAGTCTTGCTCAAGTAAATCTTTCGGTTCTCTTCGGCTTCTCTCGGATTTCACCGATCGCACGCTTTCTCCTTTCCTCGTCTCAAGACCCTCCCCCGTTTTCAGCATCATAGTCTTCCCCTCCTTAGAGTATCGAACTAAGGTCACCCCTCACATTCCTTCGTTGCGTCAATTTTGGTATCAGAGGAGGTTGAAGCTAACTCTTGTCTAACTTCGCTGATCTCTTCGCTGCATCTCATTCGGCTTTCATTTCGGCATACATACGCATTTCCTGCATCATGACCACTAGATCAAGAGCCTCTTACCAGCAACCCACTACCCAAGTGTCCGTTACGACCGAAGAAAGTACTCCGCCTAGGGTAGAGTCGGTTGAGTCGCTGTCCACGCATCTAGAAGCGATGGAAGCCATGTTTCAGTGTCTTATGGCGCCGGTCCATCACTTGACGGACCAGGTTATGGAACTCCGTGCTAAGCCTGCCGAGGGCCATCCCTCTGCTACTGTTCCCCCTCCATTGGCCCCGCTGCGCATGCCCGCTAACGAGTCCCCCCTGTTATGACCCTTTCGGTGACGAGTCCATGTGGGCTAAGGATGCTCCTCCCCCACGACGCACTACTGCGCATAGCTGTGAGGCCGACGAGGTCCGCCGGCTCACGCGAATTGACCCGCCGATCTTCAATGGTAGTCTTCACCCCCACGTCTTCCTTGATTGGGCGGCCGCTGTCGATAACTATTTCGAATATAGCACCATGTTCGATCACCTTATGGTCAGCTACGTCTGTCTTCTATTAACCGGCCCTGCTCGGTTATATTAGACAAACGTAGAGCGCCAGCTTGTCAACCAGCGTCTCCCTCCCATTACTCGATGGGAGAAGATGTGCTATCATCTTAAGGAGATGTATGTGCCTCCCACCTATAGGCAGCAGCTCCTCGATTCCTATTGCGCCATAACCCAAGGCTCTGACTCCATCGACGAGTACCACACTCTCTTCAACGAGGTCGGCATTAGGTGCAACCTTAAGGAAGACCCCGCCTTCACTTTGTCCCGCTTCAAGCGCGGCCTCCGCGACTAGCCTTCATACCTTGCAGGGTTATAGAGTAAATCCTTACTTCTATGGTTCTAACCACAGCTTCACATTTCTATTTTATCTGTTATCATGCATTGATTCAGCATTACATTTAGAAGAAAGCACAAACCAGTAGGTGTACATCATCATCACACTTTCCCCCGTGATTTAATATTTACTCAATTGTGCAGGTATTCATAGCCGTTGCCATGATTCTTGGTGATAGCTTTTATAACTTCCTAAAGATTTTGTACAGAACAATAAAATCCTTCCACTCTGCTTCAAGGAGAAGCCCTATGGGCTCTCTTCCTATCTCAAATAATGATGGCACTATAGAATCTAATACTATTTCATTTGACGATGAGAGAAGAACTGAGGTCTTTCTTAAAGAACAAATCCCAAAGTGGGTTGCATATGCAGGCTATGTTACTATTGCCATAGTATCCATTATTACACTTCCTCACATCTTCCCTTCACTCAAGTGGTACTTCATCTTGGTTGCCTATATATTTGCTCCAGCGCTGGCTTTCTGCAATGCTTATGGTTGCGGCCTTATAGATTCGAACATGGCCATCGCATATGGTCAACTTGCCATTTTTATCTTTGGAGCTTGGGCAGGTGCACACCATGGAGGTGTGCTTGTAGGTCTTGCAGCCTGTGGTGTCATATTGGACATTGTATCCACTACTTCAGATCTCATTCAAGACTTTAAGACTAGCTATCTAACACTTGCTTCTCCAAGATCCATGTTTGTGAGCCAAGTTGTTGGCACTGCCATGGGCTGTGTGATTGCCCCATGTGTTTTCTGGCTTTTCTACAAAGCCTTCGATGATATCGACATGCCTAGCAGTCAATATCCTGCACTGTATGCTCTCATTAGTAGGAACATGGCAATCCTAGGAGCAACTCGACCGGAAGCACGGTGATGAGAGAGAACACACAACCCAGAGAAGAGATAGAGAGACAAACGTAATTACTTGTATTAAAATGCAGTTGCTTCAAAATAAAATAAAATAAAGTACACATATTTATAGGAAAAATAAATTAGCTAGTCTATGTCTAAAAATAAAACCACTAACCCTCAATACACGACACCACTAAATCTCAACTCATGACACCTCAACCCCTACATCACACATACGCACGACATAAAGTCGTGTTTACTATTTCTATTTTTAACACTTCCCCTTATACATGACTTTAACACTTTAACTTAACCCTAACTAACTCTAAGCATATGTCATCGAAATATTAACCAATGCCTTTACACTACTAGTATCTCCTTCCCAAGAGCTTTGCTTTATGTCTTTTCTTCTTTCTTCTACTATATACCCTTTTATCTTTTGTATTAGCATGGTCTTCTATTTCTTCATTGATGATCCTTCTGAATTGATCATCTTCATTAACTTCAACAAAGTTAATAGGCTCTACATATGCAAAGTGACATATAAAGATATCATTTTCAAGATATGAATCTTCTACTTCTATTATGTGGGGATGTCTTGAGCTCTCTCTAATTTCCAAAGATACTCCATTTGATGGTCCGCTATCAGTAACCTCTGCCTGCAACACTGTATCTAGCATAAACTCATCATCATCCTCAGTGTCTCTCTGTAGCCTTTGTCCTGAACTCTCTCTAATCTCCCAAGATATAGATTGAGGCATAATTTCATATTCATCAAGGCTAGTCTTATGCTTTCCCTTTTCTTGTTCTTCTTCTTTTCTGGGCTCATGCTCATTATCTGCATTTATCATAACATAGACTCTTTCTCGTTCTTCATAGTCATCTGGGCATATTTCCAAACATGTAATTATGACTTCCTCTTGTACATCCATCTTTAGAGAGTCTTCAAATGTGGTAATGTCATTGTCATTCTCATTATCAAAATCTATAAACCAGAATTTATCTCCACACATATCAATGTAACAAGAATCTACCTCCGGTGTAGGGTTCTTATATGCCATTAGAAGTGTACAATCTATCTCTTTATCTCTTTTCTTTTGATCTTCAATGCTTTCTTCTTGAGATAGATAACCCCTTCATTTCAAGCACGATTACATTCCCTAGCATAGTGCCCAAAATTATGACAGTTATAACATTTAACCTTTGACTTGTCAGATCTCCTCTTCTTGATTGTGAGGTATCATCATCTTGGTCTTGTATACTTCTTCCTCTTTGAGCTCTTCCTCTTCTTGATGCAAAATGAGAAGTATCATTTTGTTCTTGAATACTTCTTTTCTTTCTAGTATCTTTTAGACTTAATCTTGATTGTAAAACCATATCAAAAGGTTCTTTTCTTCTTCTATTTAACTTCTCCTTGTAGGCTTCTAAGGAGCTTGATAATTCTTGTAAGGACATTTCTTCCAAGACCTTTGATTCTTCTATGGCCGTGACAATATAGCCAAAATTCTCAGTCAAAGATCTAAGAATCTTCTCAATTACCTTAATATCAGGTACTTCTTCACCAAGCCTTCTCATTTGATTTGCAATTGTTGCAACTCTTGAGATATAATCTGATATCTTCTCAGATTCTTTCATATAAAGAGCTTGAAACTCTCCTCTCAAGCTTTGAAGGCGAACTCTCTTGCCTTCGAACTTCCTTTACATGCACTTTGCAACATTTCCCATAGTTGCTTAGCTATTGTTGCATTGGATATTTTCTCAAATGTAGCTTCATCCAATGCTTGATGAACTAAAGAAACAATCTTCTGATCCTTCTTTCTTGAACCTTGAAGAAGATCTCTCTGTGCTTGAGATAGAGAAGCTGGGTTAGCTAGAGCAACATATCCATTTTCTACCATATCCCACACATCATGTGCGCCTAATATTGCTTTCATTCGGATGCATCAGTTATCAAACTTTTCACTGGTGAATTTTAGAACTTGGAATGACATCATAATGTTGTTCGTCATTTCACCCACAAAGTTTTGAATTTTGGTCCAATAAAATATGAACCAAAGTTCTTCTGTAAATTGGGCCTGGCCCATTGAATTCTGATCTGAGTTAATTTAAACAATCTGAGTTAATTGAACCAATAAGAGAGAATCAGTCAAATCGAACTATATTAGTTGACCAAAATTAGGTCAAAATTGAGTTGGTTTAGCTGCCGAACCAAAAATTTGTTTGGTTCAGCGGCGCCGAAAAATCTTGTTTGTGGCAATAGTCTGCGCGCGTTGCTTGCTTCGGCGTGCTCGTGATGACAGGCTGCAAGCGGCGTTCGATTTCAGCTATGTCCGGCGTAAAAGCGGTGGCGTGATGAGTTGTATTTACATCATATTTTTGCCTGTATTTTATATGATATTTTGGGCTTATTTTATTATTTTATACCAATTTTTAGTGTTTTTACTTCACTTTATATGGAATCTTCACTTTTTTAGTTTTTATAAAAATGTAGGTAAAATAGCATAAAAATGATAGATTTTACGAGTTTTAAGGCTATAGCACGATTCCCAAGGAAATTACAAGATCGCACATCAAATTTGGAGTGAAACGGAGGCCAGACGCAATATTCACGGTTGCACCCATAAATCTTTCATGGGCCGTGAATATTATGCAAAATGATATATTTTACAAGATTTGATGCCACGGGATGATTCGTGATGAAAAGACGAGGTCGTACGTCAAATTTGGAGGAAAACGGGGGTCAAACGCAACTTTCATGGCCGTGCTTATGAATATATTCACGGGCTGTGAATACACTATGTGCAGTAAACAGAAACTTTCACGGCCGCAGCCGTGAACAGTTTACGGGCCATGAGTTTTTTTTACCCCCTTCGGTTTTTCACTCGATTCGACCCTGAATCGAGTCAAAACTGGGTTCTACACTGATTAAACTATAAAAGGAAGGATTTTGGAGGGTTTAAGCAGGCTTCTATGCATGAACATGAACAGAAGCAGTGGCTAGGGCGAAATCAACTTTTTGGGCAAAATTTGAGCAGGAAGATCATGCAAAGGAGGAATTGGACATTCTATCTTTATCTCCAGATCGAGGATAAGGATTTCCATGTACCTTTCTAGTGTTTTCTTGTAATCTTATTGAGTCTTCATGCAATTTTCATTGATGAACATTCTGTTTGCTTTGAACATGAGCATGTAAACTTATTTTCGGGATTAGAGGTGTAGCCCATTGATGATTTATGGATTAAACTTATTGTTTAAATCTTTGGCATTAATTTTATAGAATTGATTTGATTAGAATTATATTTATTTATGTGATTTACTCTGATCAAGTATGTTTATGTATTAGACATTGCAAGAAGGACCGGGAGGTGAATCGCAACGTCAGAACTATTCTTTTCAAACCTACGAATCTAATCACGAGAGTAGTTTAGATTCGTTTGAAGGATTTCATGATTTTTCATAGAACTTAATGGGCTTAGTTGCGTTAATTGTCATGGGAGTAGGGAATTAGCGTAGCTAAGTACCGGATTACGCTTCGGGAGGAAGTAATCTCAATACTATATTTTTCTATTCAAAGAATTTATTTTGCTATAATTCATAATTGTGAGTGTGGTGAAACCCCGAGTCCCGACCTTTTGCATATTGATTTAAACCCTAAAAACTACCTTTTTGTTTTCTCGTACTGGAAGCTTCAAAACAAAAATACTATTTGAATCGTCTAGCTATAGAACGACCATATAATTGGTACTTGACCGCCAGATCCTCATTGGGAATGATATTTTATTTTATTACTTTGATAAATCTGTGCACTTGCGGACGTAAGTTTTTGGTGCTGTTGCCAGGGATCAGGCCAACCTATATCGATTTAATCGTGAGATTTATAGACTAGACAATTTTTTTTATTTTTTTTATTTTTGTTTTTATTTTTGTTTGTTTTTCGCATTCTTTTTCTTTATAGTAAGTTTAAGCTATTTTTCTCTTTTTGGATTAACATGATGTATGAATAGGAAAACTCATGCCAGAAATCATTAGACTAGATATTTAAGCTTTGTTTTGCATTTCCTGTTTTACATTTTGTATTTCTGAATTTTATTGCATAAATTAAAAATATGATGTTTAACCAATGTCAATGGTCAAATCAGAGGCATGTGTCACCGATAATGACAAGAGAATATGACACAGATGCATTACAATCACTTGCAGTAAAGGTAAATTCATTTACTCAACAAACTGATTATTTAAGTATGCAATATTCTATGTTGAAATATATTACTTGCGATATTTGTGGATATCATGGGCATCATTATACTGAATGTCAATTAGGGATTCCTGCATCCTTTGACTCATGCCCTAGTGCCTACAGTCCAAGTTGTGAGAACCATCAAAACTTATTTTATTAGAATGACCCAGCTTTTATTCCACAATCAAACTTTAGTCGACCTCAAAAATCCAACTTAGAAGCCATGCTTGAAAACTCTATAGCTGATATGACCAAACAAAGCGAGGAATTTCATAGTATAATTTATGACACTGATAAAAATGACATAGAGGAAGGAATCCATAATGAATCTGAGGATTTTATAGAGTTGAAACAATCAGTAGTCATGACTCCAGTCAAAGATTATGATTTAATTTCTTCAAATTTTTATGATTTTGAAAATTCTAAATAACCCATTAGCCCTTACTCACCACTTTACCGGCCATCCAGTCCCTTCTCACATAACATAGTGCCTTGTAACACAAATACTTGGGACATATTTGAAGAAAAATTTAAACTTTTGGAGTCTTGTGAGAAGAAAGATGAAAAATTTATGGATCCTGAAGTAAGAACTAGCGAGATAGAAGGGGGTGAATTTGATAGTGTTAGGATGGAATATGCCATTGAAGAGAAAGAAATTGAGGAGAAAGATGAGGACCCTATGCATATTCTCTTACCACTACCATATGAACCATCAATTCCTTTTCTCCAGAAAAATTCATTAGGAAATTGCATATTAGATGATGAAAGAGATTATTATAAGTATAATGATGCTGAGGTAGCTGAAATATTATTTGATTCAAATCCAACCAAATCCAATGTGAAATTTGAAAACTTCTTGAGCAATCTAAGGCATGAATTGTTTTTATCTTAATTTCAGTTTTCTTCAAATTGTTGATACAAATTTAAAGGAAGAACACATGATATTACTCTTAGATAAATGTAGAGAAATTATTACGTATTCTTTTCATGACTTTAACTTTTCTTTTTGTATGCATATAATGGACACAACAACATGGGTCCACCTGTTTAACTGGATATATACTTTGGTGGGCACACTCTTGAGACCAAGGAAAAGCAGAAGATTATATGCTCTCTACTTTGCCACTAATTCGCCAACTCTGCCATGACATGAAACTATGGTCAAGCTAATGATCTTAAACAAGCGCTTTTTGGGAGTCAACCCAAATTTCTAACTTTTGTGATTCTTAGTTTTAGTTTTTGATTTTTTAGATTTTTAGGAATTTTTAAAGTATGTTTTGATGAATTTTTATTGATGGAAAAGCCTTTAAATAAGTTGTTTTATATGTAGGAATTTTTAAAAAAAATTTACTTGAAGAACAGGCATCAAACGAGACATTCACGGGTGTTTAAGGCCATCAAACTAGAGATGGCTTCGACGCTCGTTCTTGGAGCTGGATCTGCGTGCGAGGCAAGCAATCGGGCAAAGCTGAAAGTGACAAAGTTCTTGTCTTCATCTAGCGGAACAACTGTCAGTGACTTGCAGGAGGCAGCTCGACCTTGCGATGGTCGGTGGCAAATCTTTGATGCTAGAAGCGAGCGGGCAGTGGCGAAGATTCAACCGCTCTTTCTTCTTTGATGGGGATTCAATCAGACGACTGATGCGTTGAACGATTGAGTGACAGTCGACAACGGATCGACAGGATCCAAAAATTGAACAACAAATCAGACAGGATCTACAGTGAGCTGTGATTTAAGCGGCAGATATTCAGCAGCATGACTCTGAGAGCGGTGCTGAAAATAGCAAATGGCGATTCTGAGCGGCGGTGTTTCAGCCACTGGCGGAAACAATGGGACTACACCACTTTTCTTCTTAGCGAACGTCAAGTCTTCTATCCAAAGACAGCAACAGATCTCAATCTCAATGAGATTTTTTTTTTCTTTCGCCAACAGATCTCAATCTTTGGATCTCACAATATCAGTGAGATGATTTTCTTCTCTTGTCAATGGATCCTCCTCTCTCAGTGAGGATCTCCAATCTTCAGCAACATATCTCACAATAGCAGTGAGATTTTTCTCACCCAGCGAGTAACAAGCCCTCAGCTGTACAGTAAGGTACAACATCGCGAGGCAAAAACTAAGATTTAACTCTTTGCTAGAGTAGTTCTTCAACTTGGCTCTGATATGACTGTTGGTAGCAACACGAGCGGAAGCACGGTGACAAGAGAGAACACACAACCTGGAGAAGACACGGAGAGACAAACGTAATCCCTTGTATTAAAATGTTGTTGCTTCAAAATAAAATAAAATAAAGTACACATATTTATATGAAAAATAAATTAGCTAGTCTACGTCTAAAAATAAAACCACTAACCCTCAATACAAGACACCACTAAATCTCAACTCATGACACCTCAACCCCTACATCACACATACGCACAACATAGAGTCGTGTTTACTATTTCTATTTTTAACAGGGGTCTCCTCACTTCCAAAATACTACCATACTCTTTCCAGGATCTTCTTCATGCTGGCTATTGTCATAAATTTGGCAAGAGATCTATGTCCCAAGAATGTTGCAAAATTTGTGCCAATTCCAATGGCAATGGCTATTTCATTTTACGTTGGAGCAACGTTGGCAATAGATATGGCATTAGGGCGTGTAATATTATATGTATGGCAAAAGATCGACAAGGCCAATGCAAGTGCTTTTGATCTTGCGGTTTGATGTGTGGTGAAGGAATATAGAGTCTACCTCAAGGAGTGCTTGCATTAGCCCAAGTGAAGCCACCAATTTGCATGAAGTTTCTTTCAAGGGCGACAAATGTCCAAGTTGATGATTTCCTCCTAAAGATATCCTAATTTTCTCATGGCTAAATGATAATAGAAGAAACATACCAGGAAAAGCTGATCTATTTAGATATGTATCTCACTAGTATTTGAATTACATTGTTTCTTGTGCTATACAAGTATGAAAGGCTCTGTAAATTGTAACTATAAACATCCTTCTTAGAATCAGTATCTTAGGAAGGTCCATCTCTAAGCCATCAGATAGGTTTCAAAGTCCAAAAGATGAATTCTTTTTAAGCACAATTAATCATAGCAAAAAAGTACTGTCTTACATTACGTAATTGTACCTACATAATAGTAACTGTAAAAATATTTTGATATAGACCACTTGCCTCTTTAACCAAGTGTAAAAAGGTTCGCCTATGTAGGCAAATGGGTAGCACATATGTAAGATTGGGCAAGCAAAGATACATTGTGTGCTTCTGATTCAATGCTAATAAGCGAAAGGGCAAACAATATATGAGCATAAATGGTCTTAGTGTCCGGGTTCGAAGGATGTTTGATGTACACTAAAAAAATGAGTCTGTAACATTAGGGTGAGAATTTGTCAGCAAGGGTGTGAAGTTCTATAATAACACCACCAGCACATGAGCAATAACAAGTTGAGGATGTAAGCGTCACATGCATCGAGTGTGATACAAAATGTGTTGGTGTCTTTAAACATTCATCTATAAAAAAATTAGAGGCACTGAGAAATATCTAACAAATAAAGTGGCTTGCCTGTTTTAAATATTACTAAAACAACAATTTTGAGCTAACTAATGATAACAAGAACATGTGTTCATTGCTTTAAATGGATTAAGCCCATTTCTTGATTTCCGAATATAATGTTTCATGAATCAATCATAAGATCTAAATACGTATTATCTAATCATTTTCATACACTAACACTATATTATGTCTAGATAAATATAGAAAATATCTTTCTCTTCAACCAAATTCAATGGAATAATTTCATTTCTTTATCTTTTCCCTCTCGGATATACAATATAAGTATATAATCAATCGAGTATCCACAAAGAATGAAATTAGATACGGATGAAAAAAAATTGACATTTCTTTAATTTAATTTTTGGTGTTAATGTATCAGATGTTATGGCCGTTGCATATTAATGCACAACTATTGAGACCTTATCTCCATTAATATATAGTCGACGGTTATGAGTTAATTATATTAATTTATATTATTTTTCTAAAAATTAATAGCTTCTAAAATATTTTTTTAGAAGTTCTATTTTTAAAAATATAACTTTTAATTTATATTATTTTTTAAAATATATTACTTTTAAAATATATTTTTTATTCTGTAATTTATATTAGATAAAAAATGCTTCTCATGAATATAATAAAAATATAAAAATAATAAAATTTAAATTATGCCTCTCATGTTAATTGAAAATAATTATTTAACCTAACATGTCTCTCATGTAAATTTAATTGATCTTCAATCTTAAATAAAATAAAATTAAAATCTCATAGAGTGGAAACAATTCACCACTATCACTTTTATAGTACAAAACAATGAATATACTAAAAATCTAAAAATAATTAAAATCAAGAGGAGAGAATTGATGATTTTTATTTATATAAATTTCTTTCATAATATTTTTTAAAAAAGAATTAAAAATACCCACAAAGAAAAGAGTCCAAAACCCCAAAATTTCGTCAATGTTTTTATACGACGGTCAACTATTCTAGAAGTAGATACGTACATATCTAATTGCAATCCTAGAAACAAGCCAAGGAAACAAGACAAAGAAAAACATTGTATGAACATATAACGCTTAATTTATGAAATTAAACAATGGATGAAAACGAAATGATGACATGCAATGAACAATTAGATTGATTTGCCCAATTGATTTGCTAATTAACTTCGCTTACTCAAATTCATCATGCAATTGGACAAAGTGGTTGATTTGGTTTTCACTTAATAAATAAACTATAGTTTTAGACATGTTAATCAATCACATCAACAAAATAACATTAAGAACCTAATTTGATTGGTTGCATCTCTCTTTTAACTTTGTTTGATTCCTCTACACCCTAGCCGATTGATTTGGAATTGTTTAATATAAGCCTATTGTAGACCAATCTATGTTTGTTCTTCAGATAAATTTATTTGAGCTATTGGGCTTTTCTTTTAGGCTGTCTTTACGGGAGAAGAATGCAAAAGAGAGAAAAAAGAAAAAGAGGAAAAAATGAAAAAAAAAAGACAGAAAAGGAGAATGAGTCATGTGAATTTTACATGATCCAGGAAAAATAAATTTTGACGAAGCATGCATACGTTGAGGTGGGCATGGATAGCAAACGGCAGGCGTCGATGGCAGGCAGCAAGCTAACGGGCATGGCGAGCAGGCAAGGCAGAGGTGTGCTTGTGCTTATGGGGCGAAGGCAGACAGCAAGCAAATGGGCGCAATGAGCAGGCGAGGCAGAGGAGTGCTCATGCTCGTGGGGCGAAGGCAAGTGAGGCAGATGGCGAAGGAGGCATGTCTTCGCTTGTCTGTGCTTGTGCTCGTGGGGTGAAGGCAGGCGAGGCGGACGGCGAAGGCAGGCAGGCAGCAGGCATCGATGGCAGGCAATAGGCAAACAGGCGAAGCGAAGGTGTGCTCACGCTCGTGGGGCGAAGGCAGTCGAGGCAGACGGCCAAAGTGGGTGTGCTCGTACTCGTGGGGTGAAGGCAGGTGAGACAGACGGCGGACGGCGAAGTTAGGCATGCTTGTGGGGTGGCGAGGCATGAAGGAGGTGATGCGTATCACGTGAAGGAGGCAACTTGTGAAGGAGACGTTTTCTTCCTCTCAATTTAGGAAAATAGCAATTGGAAGGGAAAGTGAGTATTTTTCCTTCCCATCGTTTTCCTTTCCCTTCCAATAAACTAGAAAATAAAGGCTGTGTATACTAAGAGGGATAGATTTTTAAAGGAATGGATTTTTAAAGGGAAGGGATATTTGGATGGAAAGGAAAATATGAAAAGAAATCATTTCTTGTGTTTATTGAAAAGGATGAATTTTAAGATGAATTTTGTATATTAGGTAATACTTTTTACTTAAAATATTATTCAATACTTATAAAATAATTAACAACTATTAAATATTATCTTAAAGTAAATTACAAATAACAATAGCAAGTAAGATACTGAATTTGTTTTCTCTTGGCATTCGGTATCCTAAACATTTGTATGAGCTTGTACACTAGGGAGCTTGCATCTTGATTTAATTGTGGTTGTTCTTTGGAGCAGCGGATGAATCAAGCAACTTCAGATGCGGAGGAATCAATTGGTACCGGCGTCACCTTGGCAGCAGCATCCGCAACAGTGGGAGCAAAGGATGCGGATGAGCCCCTCTCCTTGATGGCCATGCGGCTGCTAACCTCCTTCGAGTAGATCTGGAGGATCTCGATCTCATCGTCCACGGAGGTGGCTTTTCCACCGGCCGCATCAGCAGCGGCAGCGGCGAAGGCCTCCTCTTCAATGAGGGAGAACGCCATAGCGCTTGGAGAGGATGGACGATGCAGTGACGGTCTCGACCATGTGTTGGATCACAGCATCCCGTGTCCGCTGAGACGGCAGCCAGATGTGGAGAGAGACTGAGGCCAATGCTTCAGTTGGAGGCGCCGGCGGCAAAGTAGAGGCAACGGCCTCGTTGGCGACTAGCAGCTACACGAAAGGAGTCAGGAGTGTAAGAGTGCGTTGATACAAAATGTACGAGAACTTGTATGAGCACAGTGGATACGTGGAGTAAAATATTTTATTCCTCCTTGTGTTTACAAAAGAATCATACAGGCGAATATATAGAGTTCTATGATACACAAATGCCAATATATACAATTGATTTTCAAATCAATATTTGATTTGATTGCCGACTAGTTTTGCTTGGAAGGTAGATCACCTTTATTGGGAAACAATGGTGGCTGTTTATCTGTTGCTGAATCTGCAATATCCTTGATGTGTATACGTTTGCAGTCAGTTTGATAAGGTAAGTGTTCTGGCGATATATTCATGTCTGAGTCAATATGTTTGATGCGTTTACACTCCCCCACAAGCTCATCGGGAGTAGCCACAACGTTGAGCTTGGTTTTTAAGTATAAAAAGCGAACGCGAGATAGAGGTTTGTTGAATATATCAGCAAGCTGATCCCATGTGGAAATGAAGGATATATTGAGTTGTTTATCCGCGACCCATTCCCAGACAAAATGAAAATCAATCTCAATGTGTTTCGTCCGTGCATGAAACACAAGATTGGCTGCGAGGTATGTAGCACCAATGTTGTTGCACCATAGAGTTGGAGTCAAGGTGGAAGATAAGTTAAGCTAGGAAAGGAGAGATTGGAGCCAGATGACTTCAGCTGTGGCGTTGGCAAGAGCTTTGTACTCAGCCTCGGTGCTGGAGCGTGAGACAGTAGCCTGCTTCTTAGAGGACCAGGAGATTAAGTTCAGGCCGAGAAATATGGCAAAACCGCTGGTGGAGCGCCGATCGGTGAGGGAGCCAGCCCAATCAGCGTCGCTATAAGCATGTAGCTCTCGAGAAGAGCTTCGATGAACAAGAAGACCGTGAAGAATGGTGCCTTTTAAGTAACGGAGTATACGTTTGACATCCTCCCAATGCTGGATAGTAGGTGCATGCATGGCCTGACAGGCACGATTGACAGCATAAGTAATATCGGGTCTCGTGGGAGTGGCATAATGTAAGGCTCCAACGGTGCTTCTATAGAGTGTGGCATCCTCCAGAGGAGAGGAGGAGACAAGTTTAGACTCAACAGCCAGGGGCGTCGAAATGGGCCGTGAGCCATCCATCTTCGCGTGAGTAAGAAGATCCAGGATATATTTGCTTTGGCTGAGATGACAGCCGGATGAGTGGCCAGATAATTGAATGCCAAGAAAGTAATGGGCCGGACCAAGATCTCTGATCGCAAATTCAGTGCCAAGCGCCTTGATCAAGTCATCAATGGATGGAGAGTTATTGCCAGTTATGAGGATATCGTCAACATAGACCAGAATATAGATATTTGAGGAGGAAGTACAGCGATAGAACAGAGAGGTATCAGTTTTCGAGCCAACGAATCCTTGCTGTTGTAGCCAACCACCCAGACGATGAAACCAAGCGCGAGGGGCTTGACGAAGGCCATAGAGGGACTTTTTAAGATGACACACATGGTGAGGAAATTGAGGGTGAGCAAATCCTGGTGGTTGATCCATAAAGACAGTTTCGTCGAGATGACCATGTACGAATGCGTTGGAGACATCCAATTGACGCAGAGTCCAGTTGGAGCTTATGGCGATGGCCAGTAGTAATCGCACGGTTGTAATTTTAACAACAGGACTAAAGGTATCTGTAAAGTCGATACCTGGAATTTGACGATAACCTTTCGCAACGAGGCGAGCCTTGTGTCGTTCAATAGAACCATCCGCATGACGCTTTAAGCGAAAAATCCATTTGCATCCGATGACATTCATAGAGGTGTGCCGCGGGACCAAGGTCCAAGTCCCATTGCGAAGGAGGGCGTCAAATTCTGACGCCATAGCTGCCCGCCAGGCTGGATCCTTGGAAGCTTGAGAGAAACAGCTGGGTTCAACTACTGTGACTGAGTTGATAAGGATCGAAGGTAGAGGATGTTGACGCCGAAATTTCGTGTGAAGAACTATGGGATCAGAGTCCTTGTAAATATCTGCAAGAGCCCGAGTGCGTTGTGGTGGTGTAGCAGAGTCGGGAGAAGGCTCGGTCGCCAATGATGGGACAGCAGACGAGCTCGGGGAATTGGCAAGATGCGGGGAAGACATGCAGTCATCGGCAAGGGGGTCGTTGCCAGCCTCTAGTGGATGCGGGAGGCGTATATGATGATCTGGCAGTTGGGGAGTCGTGCCAACAAGACTTGGTGTGGAGGAGGTCGAGTCGAGCTGTGCGGTGGATGGACCGCGATTATCAGCAGCAGGAGAGTTGTCGCCAGCCTGGACCGGAGGTGGGATGCGTATAGCAGGATCGGGCATGTGTGGAGCCGCGCCAAGAAGACCGGGTAAAGTGATCGGAGATGGTGATGCGGAGGCCGAGCCGAGCTGTGTGGCTGTTGCAAAAGGAAAAGAAGTCTCATCAAAAATAACATGTCTAGAGATATATATCCGCCCAGTGGGAACATGGAGACAACGGTAGCCAAGATGGATATTACTGTAGCCAATGAAAACACACAAGTCCGAGCGAGGTTGAAGTTTGTGTTTGTTGTAAGGCCGGAGAAGAGGATAACACGCGCAACCAAAGGTTCGAAGAAACTTGTAATTGGGAGCGCAATTGTAGAGTTTACCTAATGGCGTGTTATTTTGAAGAAGAGGAGTTGGAATGCGGTTGATGAGGTAGACAACAGTGGTGACGGCAGCATCCCAAAATTTGAGGGGAATTGAGGCATGATTCAGTAAGGCAAGTGCAGTTTCAATTATATGACGATGCTTACGTTCGGCAGTGCCATTTTGTTGAGGAGTGTGTGGGCAGGAGATGCGATGAGTAATGCCAGAATTGATAAGATGCTGATGCAGTGCTTGATACTCCCCACCCCATTCGGAATGGACGTTTAGAATTTTTTTATTGAAAAAACGTTCCACGTGTTTCTGAAAATGGCAGAAAATATCTAATAGATCGGACTTGCGCTTCATGAGGAAGAGCCACGTGTACCTGCTATGATGATCAATAAACGAGATATAATAGGAATAGCCAGTATTTGATAGAATAGGAGCAGGTCCCCAAATGTCAGAATAAATAATTTCCAAAGGAGCCAAAGTTTTATTGTGAGTTGGAGAAAATGGAAGCTTATGACATTTTGATTTCATACATGCATCACATAAAGTAGAAAAAGTATAGCGATGAGTAGGAAGGCCGTAGTGGCTTATTATTTGTCGAACGATGCGAAGGGATGGATGGCCAAGTCGGGCATGCCAAGGTGATGGACTGGCGCGTTCTCCAAGGAAGGTGGCTTTGGACGGTGATGAAATGTGATAGAGACCATGCTTAATTGTTCCTTGCAGAAGAGTGCTCCCCGTTGTGCGATCCTTTACAAAGCACTCATTAGGATGAAATTCAAAGAAGACATTGTTATCATGTGTAAATTGACGAACAGAAAGAAGGTTTTTTTGTTATAGATAGTACACAAAGGACATTGCGCATGTTAAGATTGTGAGCATATGAGGGGAGTAATGTGTTTCCAACATGAGTAATATGCAAACCTGTACCATTGCCAATGTGGACTTCATCAAGACCATCATAAGGCACAGCTCCTTGTAAGGCCTGAAGGTTCGGCGTGACATGATGAGTTGCGCCTGAGTCAGGATACCACGAAGCAGATGCATGAAGAGGTAGTGACTCAATTGGATTAGGTGATGACGCAGTCATTGAGTAGGCCCATGGATGAGATTGAAATCTTGTTTGTTGTTGAGAGAACCCCCCAACGAAATTTGTATCATACCTTTTGTGACATTCATGAGCATAGTGTCCAGGAGTAAAACATATTTGACATCTACCTCTTCCTCTGCCACGGGATCGTCCTCAGCCACGATTGCCGGTGTTGTGGCCTCTGCCTTGGCTGTTGGTATTATAGCTGATATTTAAGCCTCTACCTTGGCTGCTGGTATTGTCGTGGCGGTTGGACGAATTGTCCTGGTGACTGGTGTTGTGGACGGAAGGAGCAAGAAAATCGGTGTGCCGCATTTGAAGAAGGCGCTCATGAGAGGAGAGCATGCCGTGAACTTCTTCTAAGGTGAGATCATCAACACGTGTAGTGATGGTAGGTATGAGATTGTCATATATAGGACCCAGCCCATTAAGAACATGCATAATCAAGTCCGCATCAGGAATCGGATTTCCAATTGCAGCTAAGCTGTTCGCAACAGATTTTATCCTTTGCATATATTCATGAACAGAGTCGCTCCCCCGTTGAATCATATGTAACTGATTTTTAAGTTGTAGCACACGAGCTCTAGAATTAGATTGAAAAGCTCTAGCAAGTGCAGTCCATACCTCGTGAGCAGAGTTGAGGCCAACCACCATGGGGAAGACACTTTCGGTAAGTGTGGCGTTGATCCAGGTGAGGATGAGTTGGTCTTTGGTAATCCAGTCATGGAAACTTGGATCAGTCGGTGATGGTATGGGATTGGTGCCTTCAACAACACCAAGTAATCTATGAACTCGGAAGAGAGGAATAAACTGAGTTTTCCACAGCAAGTAGTTATCATTTGTTAATTTGAGTGGTAAGATGGGAACTCCACTAAGAGAAATAGATGAGTTCGTTGAACCAGTTGAGTGTTGTGAGGATGCAGAATTGAGTTCAGAATCCATAACAAGTATTAGGTACAAAAAGGTCACCAGAATTAGCGTGCGGAAAAGAAAACTTCGAATCTCTCACCAATCGCAGATGAAGTCGTAAATAAAGGTGGAGACGTGGGGCAGAGTAGGCCTCGGTGCTTAATCAGAGCACCATCTCTTCCAAAGCTCTCGTCAGGACTCGCTCTGATACCATGTAAGAGCGCGTTGATACAGAATGTACGAGAACTTGTATGAGCACAGTGGATACGTGGAGTAAAATATTTTATTCCTCCTTGTGTTTACAAAAGAATCATACAGGCGAATATATAGAGTTCTATGATACACAAATGTCAATATATACAATTGATTTTCAAATCAATATTTGATTTGATTGCCGACTAGTTTTGCTTGGAAGGTAGATCACCTTTATTGGGAAACAATGGTGGCTGTTTATCTGTTGCTGAATCTGCAATATCCTTGATGTGTATATGTTTGCAGTCAGCTTGATAAGGTAAGTGTTCTGGCGATGTATTCGTATCTGAGTCAATATGTTTGATGCGTTTACAAGGAGAAGACTGGCGGAGAGAGCGACACGTCTGGGTGAAAAGCCGTCGAATTCGGAAGGACGTGAAACGAGGGATTTTACCCTCGTCCATCCGTCCCAAAATCCTTTTATTTTCATCCGTCCTTTTGGGTAAAGGATGGATCCTTCCTACCCATCCTTCCCCCATAATAAACAAGCTGTAAGAGTGACGGCCACGTCCTCGAAGAAGAAACAAGATCAATACTAGTCAAACAAGCGTCAGTGTGAAACGTCAGACCGTGCTCAGGAAAATTATTTATTTAATTAATTAAAACAGTGGAATCTAAGGAAGAATCTTAGTAGATTGGGTTTACTCCTAAGTCCCTGGAGCCATAATATGCGTCGCTGTCGTTGCAGCCAGCCGGCCTCAGGACCAGGAATTGTGGAAATTTATAATGAAGCAGCTGTAGCGTCCTTCAAGTATAGATGAAGACAGTGCCTGAATAATCATATAATAAGACAATCTAGCAAGACGTACGGAAAGTTGTAGTGTTCTTTCAAACAATCTAGCAAGATTTAAGAACTTGTTATCAGCTGATTTCATGATAGATTGCAAGAATTTTTTTTTCTTTTTTTAGAAAAAAAACACGGGCTTTATGTATAAATAACTGCTAAAACGATCTCTGACGCACTCTCCGCCCCTGCATTCTGGGAGAGAAGCTCAGAGGAGTGGAAGATGGCGAGCGCAAAGAACGTAGTGAACGGGGAGGAGGCTGAGGAGAAAGTGAACGAGAAGGAGGAGGTGGCGGTGGGATCGATGTCTGTGGAGCAGGTGTTCGAGGGGGAGCGTGTTCCGTCGTGGCGGGAGCAGCTGACGCTGCGGGCGCTGGTGGTGAGCTTCGTGCTCTCGGTGATGCTGAGCGTGATCGTGATGAAGCTGAACCTGACGACGGGCATCATCCCCTCCCTCAACGTGGCCGCCGGCCTCCTCGGCTTCTTCTTCGTGAAGATGTGGACCAAGGGCTTGGAGCACGCCGGCCTCCTCCGCACCCCCTTCCCTCGCCAGGAGAACACCGTCATCCAGACTTGCGTCGTCGCCGCCTACGGCCTCGCCTTCACGGTACGGTGATCTCCCCCTCTGTCTCCATAAATCTCTTTGCTTCGTATTTTCTGTTTATTTATTGTTTGGGTGTGAAGAAGATACCGCTGAAGATTGCTCTCCCAGTCGGCAATGGTGGATTAGGTTTTTCTGATATTAGGTGACCGTTGTCTTCGATGAAGATGTGCTTTTCAATTTTCTAATATCCTTTCTCAATTTCAGAAGTAGAAGAAGAATTGGTGGAGAGGATGTAGTTGGCTAAGGTATGAGAAGGAAAAAAATGGATAAGAACACAGACCTTAAGCTCATAGCTCAGGCAGGGATCTTGATCTTACACTAAGGCCGTGTTTAGCAGGGACGGAAACTGAGAAGGATGAAAAAATAAGAAAGAAAGGAAAATAAGAAGGAAAGAAAAATTAAAAATATTTTCGTCTTTGTTTAGCATAAGGAAAGGAAAATTGAAAGGATTGTTATTGTTACCATTGTTTTTCTTTTTATACTCATATTATATAAATATTCTTAAATAACATGTAAAATAACTATTTATTATTATTATATATTATAAAATTAGTAAAAAAATATTAAAAACTATTAAATATTATAAAATAAGTTAAAAAATATTTAAAAATATTAAATATTTTTAATAAATATTAAAAATTTTAATTATTGGCTAGACACTCAACCCATATTAAGTGAGCTTAGAACCAAAAACAAGATATGTCTTAAGTGAGCTTAGAACCAAATAGATCAACTTTGTTGCTATTGAAAGAATATGCAACAAGTTTCTTTTTTGCTATTGAAAGAAGATATGTCTTAAGTGAGCTTAGAACCCTAGATGAGTCTCTTTTGACTTTACCTCAAGATTTGTGTTTGTGAGCAGCAGGAGAGCCCTGCGTCAAAAATTTTCTCGCTTTGTTGCTATTGAAAGAATATGCCACAAGTTTCTTTTTTAGTATACTTTGCGTGGATATTGCCTTACATGACAAGATGAGTTAGCTGAGTCGATTCTTGATTTGCCAAGAAATGAACAACAAAACCATCGACAAGGACGTAGCATCTAATGCCAAATAAACAATGAACCATCGATAAGCACTAAGCAGATCGTAATCCCCATTTTTATATAGGAAATTCACTGACTTCATGGATTTAACCCTTTGTTTCCTTTGAGGGAAGGAAAACGGTAAGGAATGAAAAACTGCAAGAAAGAAAACTTCAGGAAAAGAAAAAAATCTATATCCTATTTCCTTGGAAGGAAAGAAAAGAAGAAGGAAAATTAATTTCGAAGGTTGGGCGAAATGGCGTTGTGTTTTCTCTAACTTTTCCGTCCGATTCGGGTGGAAAAGTTTCGGAGGAAAGTTACAAAATTTTTCACTCACTTTTCTACTCAAATTTTTCCTTCCACCCAAGGAAACAATGGAAAACTTATTTTTCCTTCCTTTCCCTCTAGTTTTTTTCCCAAGGAAACAGACACTAAATGTAGAATATTGTCTCTCTCACTAATGTGATTCCTAACCTTATCTTTGTTTTGTAAAAACTCAAATAAGAGCATGATTTATCCTCCATGGTTCAAATTTAAATAAGATTCTCGAGCAATTTGATAATTGCATTATTACCTTCTGACAAAATTATGATATTTTTGAGTTGGCAAACAGTGTGAAATACATTTGAGGTGCAGCAAAGCAAAGGATTGAATTCTCTTTTCTATTCTTTTTCTCGAGAAGAAATATTTTTAGTTTTATTGTATAATACTGTTCATGTTTTAGAGATGTCTCACATAGAACATAAAACTTCTTGCATGAATTATACAATATCCATTTTGAGTTGCTTTCACGTACTGTGGAGCTGTATATTGTATTATTTTTTTTTTTGCTAGAATAGCGTACTACAAGTTGGATGAATAGGTGGTTTTGGAAATTACCTTTTTGCAAGGAGTTCAAAAATTGCAAGTCAAGCCGCAGAAGCAAATGATGCACAGAATATAAAGGATCCAAAATTAGGATGGATCATAGGATTTATGTTTGTTGTCAGTTTTTTGGCCTATTTTTTCTCGTTCCCCTAAGAAAGGTAATCAAACAAAGAACTAGTAATCATTTCAGTCATTAATCTAGAAATTTTATAAGCTCTGCTAGTTTTGTAAAATTGTTTTGAGTACTTATTTAAATCTTGCTTTAGATAATGATTATTGACTACAAACTGATATATCCAAGTAGAATTACAACTGCATACCTAATCAATGGCTTTCACACTCCTCAGGGAGAGAAGTTAGCCAAGTAAAGATCTCAAGACCATCCAATCTCTCTCTTTTGAATTAACTAACTATCATATGAGCAGTTCCCAACTAACCCGTGGAAATCTTCAGGAAACAAGTGCAGACACTCGGTAAATTCTTTGTTTCTAGCTTCCTTTAGGGATTCTCCCAATGGTTTTATACAGATGGTGATGATTGTGGATTTGAAGCATTCCCCACAATTGGTCTTAAAGCTTATGAGAACATGTAATTTGTGTAAACTAGTTTTATCATTTTCCAAGTAACTTCAAAATTTGTGAGAAGTGGAAGTAACTTGTGTGCTGAAGTATGATTCTCTTCTCTTGATGAATAATCGTAGGTTTTTCTTTGACTTTTCTGCTATCTATGTTGGAGTTGGAATGATCTGCCCATATATTGTGAATGCTTCACTTCTTCTAGGAGCCATCCTTTCATGGGGAGTCATGTGGCCTCTTATTAACAATCAGAAGGGCCATTGGTATTCAGCAGATTTACCATCAACCAGCCTTCATAGCTTGCAGGGATACAGAATAAATCCTTACTTCTATGCTTCCAACTATCACTTCACAATTCTTTTTATCTCTTATCATGTTGATTCAACATTACATTCAAAAGAAAGCACAAACTAGTAGGTGTATATCATCATCATGCTCTCCTCTGTGATTCAGGATTTACTCAATTGTGCAGGTATTCATAGCCGTTGCCATGATTCTTCGTGATGGCCTTTTTAACTTCCTAAAGGTTTTGTATCGAACAATAAAATCCTTTCGCTCTGCTTCAAGGAGAAGCTCTGCAGGCCCTCTTCAAGATGATGATGCCACTACAAATTCTATTACTGTTTCATTTGACGACGAGAGAAGAACTGAGGTATTTCTTAAAGAATAAATCCCAAAGTGGGTTGCATATGGGGGCTATGTTACCATTGCCATAGTTTCCATTATTACACTTCCTCACATCTTTCCTCCACTAAAGTGATACTTTGTCTTGGTTACTTATATATTTGCTCCAATGCTGGCTTTCTGCAATGCTTACTGCTGCGGCCTTACAGATTGGAATATGGCCTCAACCTATGGTAAGCTTGCAATTTTCATCTTTGGAGCTTGGGCAGGTGCACACCATGGAGGTGTGCTTGCAGGCGTTGCAACATGCGGTGTCATGCTCAGCATTGTAGCCACTGCTTCAGATCTCATGCAAGAATTTAAGACTGGCTACCTAACACTTGCTTCTCCTAAATCCATGTTTGTGAGCCAAGTTATAGGCACTGCGATGGGCTGTGTGATTGCACCATGTGTCTCCTCACTTCCAAAATACTGCCTCACACTTTGCTGCATCTTCTTCATGCTTGCTATTTGATATCTTGTATTTATATCGCCTTTTAGACATATATTTACTTGCGAATCAAGACATATTTTCATGATTTTACATCTCTTTTTAGCTTATTTCATCGACTTTCTTCAGAAGCTTCACTACTTGTCATGTTTGCTTGAATACATGACATTTCACTCACTCTTAGAGCTATTTTGGACGTATATTTACATCTTCGAGTGAATCAAGAATCTTGACAAGGAGTTTGGCTTCAAACGGAATTAATTTCAAAAATTATGGGCATGGCCATAATCTTCCTCACAACTGAAATCTCACAGCAGCCGCAAAAGTTTATCCACAAGTGCCAGAGTTTATCCGTAGCCGTCAAAATTTATTATAGACATCAAGGATTAAATGAGCATTAATTGTCTGAAGGTTACAAGAATTAAAAAGATTGCAATTAATGCATTACCATTACAGTCATAAATGCGGAATTTATTAAAGAGTCATAAATGCAGGAGTTATCTAGATCATTTATCAGCCATCAAGTGTCATTATGAGAATTAAATTCCGAATATGAACAGACACACCATTAGAAGCCATAATGGAGAATTTAATTACAGGATTTAATTCAGAATTCCAAGGGGCACCAGGATTCTATATAAAGGGGCTAAATTCGCTAAAGAAAGGAGCGCCCAGTTGGGGCTCAAGGGAGGCTAGTGAATTTTGTAAAGGGAAGTTCTTGGAGATTACAAGGGAGGAGGAAGGAATGGTACATCATTCTAGAAGACTTGAAGGAATGTTGCAATGCTTCTGCAGAGAGTTTGCTTCCTCTTTCTTTTATCTTCTCTTTAGTTTCTTCTGTTCCTTTAGTGATTTGTACTGAATCGATGCTATGATAGCATAATCTTCTTTATCGGAACAAGGGTGTATTTTAGTTGTTTGGATCTTAGTTTCGAACTTGTTTTCTCGTAGCAATGAAAATTTTATCTTGTGTTTATTCGACATGAGTTATATTATTGCTAGTATTGCCTTGATCACGCAATTACTTTTCTTGGGCGCCGCAAGAAAGACCGAAAGGTGAATTGCGACGCTAGATCTGTCTTATCGAACATGCTCTGAGAGGTCAAGAATTAGGGCCAGATTTGTGTGAGAAACTTTATAATATCTCTGAACCCAATGGATCAATCTAGGTCCGGTTAGCCACGAAAGTAGGACGCCGATCTAAATTGATACCGGATTACGCCGTCGAAAGAGGGTAATCTGTATCATTAGATATTTCCTTGAATACATTTGAGTTTAAGATCTATCAACGAGATGAACTCGAAGTTCCGATGTCTCTAAACCTTATTTTCTATCCAAAACTTTCACTTGCATGATTCGCCTAGCAATTGTATTTAGTTGTATTTTAATTTATTGTCTGAAAACCCAAAACATTCATCTAATCGTCTAGCTACTGATTCGTAATCACTTGGTACTTGATCACTGTCCCTGTGGGATCGACATCTTAAGTACTGCTACGACAAAGCCATTACGCTTGCAGTTAGTAATACGGTACAATACACATCACTATTGTCATTAACTTAGCAAGAGGTCTATGTCCCAAGAAGGTAGGAAAATTCATACCAGTTCCAATGGTAATGGCTATTCCTTTTTTACATTGGAACAGCCTTCGCCATAGATATGGCATTAGGGAGTGTAATATTATATGTGTGGGAAAAGATTGACAAGGCCAAAGCAAGTGCTTTTGGTCCTGCAGTGGCATCTAGTTTGATGTGTGGTGAAGGAATATGTAGTCTACCTCAAGGAGTGCTTGCGTTGGCCCAATTGAAGCCTCTGATATGCATGAAGTTTCTTTCAAGGGCGACAAATGTCCAGGTTGATGATTTCCTCCAAAAGATATCCTAATTTTCTTATAACTAGATGATTAGAGAAGAAACATACTAGGTAAAGTTGATCTATTTAGATATGTATGTCACTAGTATTTGAATCATGTTGTTTCTTGTGTTGTACAAGTGTGAATGTCTGTAAATTGTAATTATAAACAACTCTTTTACTGTAAATATTTTCAGTTCCAGCGCATCAACATTGTTTATCAAATTTAGTAATTTATCCACCTACTTGATCTCACTCAGAGAAATAAGAAAAAAAAATTAATCATATGTAGGCTTAGAATCAATATCTTACGAAGGTCTATCTCTATGCCATCACATATAGGTTTCAAAGCCCAAAAGATGAATTGTCTTTTAAGCACAATTAATCGTAGCATAAAAGTACTATGTCTTGCATCTTTTAAGCACAATTAATCATAGCATAAAAATTTAAAATTCTTCAATTTAATTTTGTGTTAATATAATCATTGCATATTAATACACAACTATTATGACCTGATCTGCATATGAGTCGCTTTATATTAATTTAAATTAATTTTTTTTAAAAATAATAGCTTCTAAACTATTTTTTTAGAAGTTATATTTTTAAAAATATAACTTTTAATTTATATTAATTTTTTTTATAAATATAACTTTTAAAATATTTTTTATCTTTTTTATTCTATAATTTATATTATTTCTTTTACTTTTCCCTCTTCAAGAAGCACAATAATTTACTCATGCATGCGAACATCAATTCAACCATGTGATTGATTGGAAATTTGTTGGATAATTTATAGACTAAAAGAAAATAATTGGAGATCTCTCAAGTGATACAAGTCAGCGCCCAAGATTACTTATGATGACCATCGTACGGATAGAACTTGTAAGTGGGGTACCCGCTGAAGTGAAGAAAGCCGTGTCTCACAGTAAGGTTCTGCGTTATCTGTGAGACACCGCTTGAGTGAGATAAGCGGGTACCCCGCTTAGGATGTTTACTCACCACGTACTCGAAGAAGAAAAACAGAGGGGCGCCTCTCTGCAAATTTTATAGATAAGTGCCCCGTCTGTAGAGCACGAATCTTAGAATATTAATTTCGTATAACACCTAATATTATCGTATCACATTTATATATTTTTTTATAATACCAAGCTATTATCGTATAATACCTTAATTTTTTATTAAAAAACTTTTATAACACCTAAAATATTATATAAATATATTGTTAAGATAAAATTATATTGAGATTTGATAGATTGTACGAAAATATTTAGGTGTTATACGAAAATATTAAGGTATTATATGAAAATATTAAGGTATTATACGAAAATATTAAGGTATTATATGAAAATATTAAGGTGTTATATGAAAATATTAAGATATTATATGACAATATTAAGGTGTTATACAAAAATATTAAAGTGTTATACGAAAATATTAAGGTGTTATACGAATCCAAAGTCTGTTATACGATATTATATGACATCTCAGTTTTTTGATTTCTTAGAATTTCTATATTCTTGTTTCTAGGAGAAGGAAAAAGGATAAAGAACAAAAAAATCCGCTACAAGAAAGAGGACACTAAAGAGTTTAATGTCTCCACAGGGCTATTAATATCAACTAGATGGCATGAATTCATGTAATTTTAGATTTTCTGTTTATAGATTTCAGCACTTGTTCGCTTTTGCCCCAAAGGCTAGTCTTAGAACCCTAGATGAGTCTCTTTTTATGTCACCAAAAAGAAGATATGTCTTAAGAGAGCTTAGAACCAAATAGGTCAGCTTTGTTGCTAGTGAAAGAATATGCAACAAGTTTCTTTTTTGGTATACTTTGCGTGGAAATTGCCTTACATGACAAGATGAGTTAGCTGAGTCGATTCTTGATTTGCCAAGAAATAAACAACAAAACCATTGATAAGGACGTAGCATCTAACACCAAATAAACAATGAACCATCGATAAGCACTAGGCAGATCTTAATCCTCAATTATATAGGAAATTCACTGACTTCATGGATTTAAACGTAGAAAACTGTTTCTCTCACTAATGTGATTCCTAACCTTACCTATGTTTTGTAAAAACTCAAAATAAAAGCATGATTTATCCTCCATGATTCAAATTTAAATTAGATGCTTGAGCAATTTGATAATTGCATTATTACCTTCTGACAAAATTATGATATTTTTGCAAGTTACAGGTTGAACTTCATAATGTCAAACTTTTTTTTTTTTAAAAAAAAGGAGTTATCTTAGCAATGAATTTTGCTTCCTAGCTGATGGGTTCTTCTGGATTCAAAAAGCATTAATGATTTGGACCTCCATAAGCCACACGAAATAGATTATGCTTGGCTGTCATTATTGACATTCAGATATGTTGAGTTACAAATAGTGGACAATAATTTGGGATCCATGTGAATGCTCACGTTATCAAAAAGACAGGTAATCAAGTTGTCAATTCAATACACGCAAAGGTGGAAAACTTGCCACTTTTTTGTGTGTCAGAAACTATGAATCACCAAAAACACTCAGGTCTCCTATGACATCCACTAGATATTCTTCAGCTGCAGCAAGGATTTCAATTGTCTTAATCTTGATTACTTTGGATCTTGATTTTTGTTGCGCTTGCATCGATCAGTCATGCACTACAAGTAATTTATAAGATGGATGTAAAGAATATTACTTGGCAGATAGTGAAATACATTTGAGGTGGAGCAAAGGATTGAATTCTCTTTTCCATTATTTTTCTCGAGAAGAAATACTTTTAGTTTTGTTGTATAATACTGTTCATGCTTTAGGATGTCTCACATAGAATATAAAACTTCTTGCATGAATCATACAATATCCATTTTGAGTTGCTTTCACTTGTAGTGGAGCTGTATATTCTACATTTTTTTTGGCTACAATAGCATTCTAAAAGTTAGATGATCAGGTGGTTTTGGAAGTTACCTTTTTGGCATGAGTTCAAAGATCGCAAGCCAAGCAACAGAAGCAAATGATGCGGAGAATATAAAGGATCCAAAATTAGGATGGATCATTGGATTTATGTTTGTTGTCAGTTTTATTGGCCTATTTTCTCTCGTTCCCCTAAGAAAGGTAATCAAACAAAGAACTAGTAATCATTTCAGTCATTCAAAATCCAAAAATTTTACAAGCTCTGCTATTTTTGATAGTTTTGTAAAATTGTTTGGAGTACTTACTTAAATCTTGCTTTAGATAATGATTATTGACTACAAGCTGATATATCCAAGTGGAACTGCAACTGCATACCTAATCAATGGCTTTCACACTCCTCAGGGAGAGAAGTTAGCCAAGTAAAGATCTCAAGAACATCCAATCTCTCTTTTGAATTAATTAACTATCATCTGAGCAATTCCCAACTAACCTGTGGAAATCTTCAGGAAACAAGTGCGGACACTCGGTAAATTCTTTGTTTCTAGCTTCCTTTGGGGATTCTTCAAATGGTTTTATACAGCCGGTGATGATTGTGGATTTGAAGCATTCCCCACATTTGGTCTTAAAGCATATGAGAACATGTAATTTTTGTAGACTAGTTTTATCATTTTCCAATTAACTTCAAAATCTGTGAGAAGTGGAAGTAACTTGTGTGCTGAAGTATGATTCTCTTCTTTTGATGGATAATCACAGGTTTAACTTTGACTTTTCTGCTATTTATGTTGGAGTTGGAATGATATGCCCATATATTGTGAATGCTTCACTTCTTCTAGGAGCCATCCTTTCATGGGGAGTCATGTGGCCTCTTATTAACAATCAGAAGGGCCATTGGTATTCAGCAGATTTACCATCAACCAGCCTTCATAGCTTGCAGGGATACAGAGTAAATCCTTAATTCTATGCTTCCAACTACAACTTCACATTTCATTTGATCTTTTATCATGCATTGATTCAACATTACATTCAGAAGAAAGCACAAACTAGTAGGTGTATATCATCATCACACTCTCCCAGTCTGTGATTCAATATTTACTCAATTGTGCAGGTATTCATAGCCGTTGCCATGATTCTTGGTGATGGCCTTTATAACTTCCTAAAGGTTTTATATCGAACAGTAAAATCCTTTCGCTCTACCTCAAGGAGAAGCCCAGCAGGCCCTCTTCAAGATGATGATGCCACTACAAAATCTATTACTGTTTCATTTGACGACGAGAGAAGAACTGAGGTCTTTCTTAAAGAACAAATCCCAAAGTGGGTTGCATATGGGGGCTATGTTACCATTGCCATAGTTTCCATCATTACACTTCCTCACATCTTTCCTCCACTAAAGTGGTACTTTGTCTTGATTACCTATATATTCGCTCCAGTGCTGGCTTTCTGCAATGCTTACGGGTGCGGCCTTACAGATTGGAACATGGCCTCAACCTATGGTAAGCTTGCCATTTTCATCTTTGGAGCTTGGGCAGGTGCACACCATGGAGGTGTGCTTGCAGGCCTTGCAGCATGTGGTGTCATGCTTAGCATTGTAGCCACTGCTTCAGATCTCATGCAAGACTTTAAGACCGGCTACCTAACACTTGCTTCTCCTAGATCCATGTTTGTGAGCCAAGTTATAGGCACTGCCATGGGCTGTGTGATTGCACCATGTGTCTTCTGGCTTTTCTACAAGACATTCAATGATATCGGCATTCCTGGCAGTCAATATCCTGCACCTTATGCTCTCATTTATAGGAACATGGCAATTTTAGGAGTTGATGGGGTCTCCTCACTTCCAAAATACTGCCTCACACTTTGCTGCATCTTCTTCACGCTTGCTATTGTCATTAACATAGCAAGAGATCTATGTCCCAAGAAGGTTGGAAAATTCATACCAGTTCCAATGGCAATGGCTATTCCTTTTTACATTGGAACAGCCTTCGCCATAGATATGGCATTAGGGAGTGTAATACTATTTGTGTGGGAAAAGATTGACAAGGCCAAAGCAAGTGCTTTTGGTCCTGCAGTGGCATCTGGTTTGATGTGTGGTGAAGGAATATGGAGTCTACCTCAAGGAGTGCTTGCGTTGGCCCAAGTGAAGCCTCCGATATGCATGAAGTTTCTTTCAAGGGCGACAAATGTCCAGGTTGATGATTTCCTCCAAAAGATATCCTAATTTTCTCATAGCTAGATGATAAGAGAAGAAACATAGTAGGTAAAGTTGATCTATTTAGATATGTATGTCACTAGTATTTGAATCATGTTGTTTCTTGTGTTGTACAAGTGTGAATGTCTGTAAATTGTAATTATAAACAACTCTTTTACTGTAAATATTTTCAGTTCCAGCGCATCAACATTGTTTATCAAATTTAGTAATTTATCCACCTACTTGATCTCACTCAGAGAAATAAGAAAAAAAAATTAATCATATGTAGGCTTAGAATCAATATCTTACGAAGGTCTATCTCTATGCCATCACATATAGGTTTCAAAGCCCAAAAGATGAATTTTCTTTTAAGCACAATTAATCATAGCATAAAAGTACTATGTCTTGCATCTTTTAAGCACAATTAATCACAGCATAATAATTTAAAATTTCTTCAATTTAATTTTGTGTTAATATAATCATTACATATTAATACACAATTATTATGACCTGATCTGCATATGAGTCGCTTTATATTAATTTAAATTAATTTTTTAAAAAAATAATAGCTTCTAAACTATTTTTTTTAGAAGTTATATTTTTAAAAATATAACTTTTAATTTATATTAAGTTTTTTTAAAATATAACTTTTAAAATATTTTTTTATCATTTTTATTCTATAATTTATATTTTTTCTTCTACTTTTCCCTCTTCAAGAAGCACAATAGTTTACTCATGCATGCGAACATCAATTCAAGCAGGGTGCATTTTCTAGGAAGCCGAGGCTTCCTAGATTTTAGGAAACCTTGGACTTGACCGTCTGATGGAGGAGTGCACAAATCTCTCAACGCCTTTAATTCTCATTTTCTATGCAAAATCGGGAATACCTGCACAACACTTTTCGTGTGCAGATTGTAAAGTAAAATGAGCGGTGTTGATTCGTGGCTTCTTAACTTTTTAGGAAGCCGCGACTTCCTAGAAAATTTTTCCATTCAAGCATGAGATGGATTGGAAATTTGTTGGAAAATTTATTGACTAAAAGAAAATAATTGGGGATTTCTCAAGTTATACAAGTCAGTGCCCAAGATTACTTATGACGACCACGCACTCAAAGAAGAAAAAAGATCAAGGCTAGTCAAACAAGCAAGGGTGAACGTTCAGACCCGTGCTCATGTCAATTAATTAATTAATTAATTAAAATTATGGAATCTAAGGAATCTTACTGGATTGGATTGACTCTCATTGGAGCGACAAAATGTATAGGCACGAACCCTACCTTGTGTTAGGCCTGATTTGACTGGTCAACTACCCATGTTGATCGGGTCCAACTCGTCCCGAAATTGAGCTCAAATAGCGATTGGGGCTTTATAGAGATGGGATAGCGAAAGCTATTCGAAAGATTGGTGGACGATGATGCTGTGGTGACAGCTGGCTGTGTGGGATGCAGGCATGTCATCGGGCAGCGTCTCCAGCCAGTGGCGCGATGCCGCATGGAGACTCCGTAGCCGATGAGGCAAGTCAAGTGGCTCAGGCATGGTGGACAGCAACACCTCGAGCAGGCAAAGCCGAATGGTGAGCATGGCAGGCAAGGTCAGTGACGTCTCTGAGCAGAGGAACGATGCCACGTGGTGTAGCCGTAACAGGCGAAGCCACCGCGTGGAGGCCGACGCTACAGGCGAGGTCAGCGTTGTACTTCAATTGGTAGAGATGGTGGCTACATGGCGCGATCCGACTAGATACAAAAGGCGGTGTGACATTTGATCTTCTGAGGCTGCCTAAACGACCGGGTGGGCATGCAGGACAACTTGGCAATAGTTTCCAGGGGAGCATCAACCATGTGGCTAGCGATGTCTTGGCTTCCAAGCCTGCCTGGGCTAGGGGTGGCAATTTTACCCGAACCCTGACGGGTACCCGACCCGTTTATGGCGGGTTCGGGTACCCGATTAGCTAAACGGGCCGGGTTCGGATTTAGGGGTGTGGGTACCTGATACCCGACTTCAATAAAAAAATATAAATATTAATTTTTATTATTAGAGTATAATAAATAATTATTATATAAATATATTTAATTTAATTTTAATTTTTAAAATATATTTTATATAATCAATAATTTAGTTTTTTAATTAATCGGGTACCCGTTTAAATACCCGACCCGGGTTTGGGTCGGGTTCGAGTTTAGGGTAAAATCTCAGGTACCCGACCCGTTGCCAGTCCTAGCCTGGGCACATGCTGGCTAAAAAAAGAAGTTGCGATGTGGCTTTGCTTGGCGATAGAGGTGGCGATCACCGAATGCAAAGCACAATCGGGCTACAGATAATGGGCGGCTGCTTTGCAGGACAGCGCGGGCAGACACTCGATCGTACGCGGCTAGTGAAGCCTTTTATGCACGCAGGATGAGTGAAAGGGGGGGGGGGGGGGGGGACTCACGGGCATACACGGCTGCACCCTGTCTGCTTTCATGCATTGTTGCTCCCTCTCCCTCTTGGCTCCGGCGATCTCTACTTTGATGACTGTTGGTATGTGATGGGCGGTTTGGCATCGAGGAGTTCATCACTATTTCCCCATCAGCCCATTGTGCAGTGGTGAAGTCGGCGGGTTCGACTCTTGCTGAGGTAATCTCTCTCTTAGCTTCTCTTTTTCTGGAGATGCTTTGTTTTCTAGTGATGTTTGGTTTTCTGACGATGTTTGGATTTTCCTGCATCTTCTGGTGTTTTTCTACCCGGTGTGCTCATGCACGCATTCTACATTCAATCCCGCATTTAGGCACTTGCGATCCCTCGCTCCTCTTGTGTTCTCCCCTGCTCGTTCGAGTGAGGCAACTTCTTCCCTCTTCTCGGCGCATGTCACCCTATCACTTTTGTGTGTGTGTTGTGCTTGTGTTATGTCATCTGCATGCGACTGGCTCTTCCTCGACACCCTGCGTGGTGTACGTCTACACACAGTGTTTCAGTTTATTCAATTAGGCTGAGACATGGGTATTCACCTCTACTGGTCGCACCCGTGTGCTATTTTGTCCCTTGCATGGGACTGTTTTCTTTCGGAGTCTTGCGTGACTCTCCATTTTAGCATAAAAAAAAATAGCAATAATTCTGGGCATGATGGACTGGTATCAGAGTCTAGGTTCTGTGCGTTCTAAGTTGTACTTGTTGTTTCTTGTTGTACTCTACAAGTCAATTGAACCCTCCGGCGGGCACACCAATAGTAAACACATTTCTATCCTAGAGGATGCTTTTGGAGATCTTGGTGGAGCACTAGGTAGCAAAACTGTTAAGTATGCAAGATAGAGGTGCTTCTCCTAAAGGTGGCCATGTGATGGCCCTACGATGATGCGCTCACGAGCCAATGCCTTTATTTAGGGTTCGCTATGCCAAGGAAGTTAAAATCTTCATATGAGATATGGAATTGTATTTCCAGAATACACAAGTTCCTGATGAGGAACAGGCACACATATGTATCGTGTATCTCTCTAGAGATGTGGAGTTATGGTGGCGGACTTAGGTTGCACACAGCCTTTTGGAGTCCGATATGACCCGTAGGCTCTCATGGGAAGAGCTAAAAAATAAGATAAAAAATTAGTTCCTACTGGGTAACTCGTTGTAGGCGGTGTGTGATACCTTGAAATGACTAAAGCACACTGGGGCCATTCAAAACTACGACTGCGTTTGGTGTAGCTTTCCCAGCTTTTCTTGTAGCAAACTTTCCGCCAAAGTTGCTATAGTAACGGGGAAGCTAGCATTTTTAAGCTTCTATTAACAGCCGAAAATACACACTATACAAGTACTACCACTTTTACTATAGCAATGCGGACAGTAGTGCACAGTAAAAGTGGATGGGAAAGTTGTGCGCCAAACACAGCCTATGTCCAGCGATATGCCCAGATGATGTTGGAGATAAATGATGTGTCCGCAAGTGCACGGATACGTTGAAGTAATAAAAAGATATCGAACTCATAGAGACCTATGTGTTAAGTACCAAATAATTAAATTCTTACTAGCTAAGCAATCGATGTACGATGGGTATAAAGCAAAAAACGAAATAACAAAATTTGTCATCGAAAATCGGAGAGAGAAAACTAGGACTAAGTTTTCATCACTTTTTAATTCTTATGACTAGATATAATAAATTTTTTATCAGTTATTTGAATTATGATAAAGATAAATTTTACTTAAAAGAAATTATCTCCTCTCGAACGTCCAATTTACACTGAATAAGTCTTCACTTTCGTGACTTACTGCTCAATGTTTAATAAAAGTAAATCAAACTAAAAGATTAAATCTACTTTCATAAACTTAAATCTTAAAGTCAAAATCTCAAGTAAAATTAAATACTTTTGTACTTTAATTTTATAGGTTTTACCTAAGGGGCTCTAACAATCAAAATCACCTCTCGGTCCATATTATCATGTCTAAAATAATGGAATCAATACTCACATGTAAAATAAGCATCATAAATTAGAGTTTTAGGACTTAGCTACTATCATAGTCTAGGTTTCTAGATCTAATCTAAGGGTTCCATGTTTGTAAATCACCTCTCGGTCTATATTACAAACCCTAAAATATGCAAATAATAATTTCAAAGCAAATAAATCAGCGAGGCAAAATTATTGTTCATAGAATAAACTAATAGATTAAAAATCATCCAGTCATTATAGAATTAATAAGGGATTACTCCCTAAGTCCCAAAGAAAATATTATGCTACCAAAGTCATAGGAACACAATAAAAATTCATAAAAGATATTCAGAATTTAGAAAAAAAAAAAAAGAAAACAAGAGTTTACTGTAAATCACAGGGGTGTGACAAAAAATCACAGCCCTGTGAATTTGAAAATTTCGGGTTGCTATAGTACTGCTATAGTGTTCGACGTTTCTTCCTCCCGATTGAGATTTTTTTTCCTCTAATTTCTCCCTCATTTGAACTCCTTTCAATCTGAAATTTTTGGTATGTCATCTCCTCCCTTGGGCGAAGCTTCCCTGAAAATTTCATCACCAGAGGTGGTCTCTACGCCTCTCGGTGAGAGGCTAAGCCCTAGTGGCGCCTCTCTCGATTTCTCCCTTGATTCTTGATGAAAGTGGACCATTCTGGGCTTGAAATCTTCTCCTCAATTTAGAGAAGTGCTTAGTATTTTTAGATTTTGAAATTGTGCCCTAGATCTTTCTAATTTTTCTTCAAAAATTTTGGGAAAAGAGGGCGGCGGAATACTCGGCTTTGTGGCGGCAACGACTGTTTCCTTCCATTAATATTTTCACCCCCTATAAGATCGATCCTAATGTCTTGCATAAATTAAATGGAAAATACTGTAATAAAATATACCGAATTTTATGATGCTGTGAATTCAACCGGAGTGATCTTCTGTCTGATTGTGTTGTTTGTCAAGAGAGGCGTGGCGGCCGATGAGAACCAAACTGAAAACCTCTCAACAAAACCTTACACCTTAATCAGGGACCACACCTATATATAGGAAAAACCTAATGGGCATAATTATTTATCAGCCCATCAAAGATAAGACAATTATGCCCCTAGGGATTCTACACAATTAAAAAGCCCCTTTCCACACTCTAATTAATAGATGACAATTAAATAAATTAGAGATAAAATTATATACGATTAAATACTGCAATGCATGTATGTCTACATGCCCAAATGCAATATATTATGCATGTACATGGTGCATAGTCCACATAGATCCTAACACCCTCCCCCCCTGAAAATTTTAGTTCATTTTTCATGGGGGTGTGAAATCAGAAAATTTCAAAATTGACCTCTTAGCTCAAAATTTTGTGCTGATTCCGTTTCCGGTCTCTGATTTCTTCAAATCTATTGAAAACAAGCCCTTTTTACGTGAAAATGTTGAAAAATAAGAAGAGGTGTAGATTCCGAAATAATTGACCAATTAAGTTTAAAAACAAGCAAAAGAGCATAAATATGACTAAAAAAAATTAATCAATCAATATAAAATTTGCTATGAATTTTTGAGTCATCAATAGACGACATGACAGAGGGTCTTGTTAGGTCAAAAATGGTTCTATTTTAATTTCAATAATTTGTAATGAGACCATTTTCAAATTCACCTTATGAATATAAGGTTTTTGTTTAAGTGGGTTCTGGCTTCCAAGGAATGCAAGTATTTATTGTTAATTATCCTTAAGAAGCTTAGGGCATCTTTGATTAAGAGATCTACATATATAAAATCAAATAATAAATGTGGTTGGAAGAAAAACATCATTTATCATTCATAACATCTGCCATAAAGGCTTACAATTTCACTACAAAACTCATCATTAGCCAAATGATGGTTATATGGCAAATTTTGAAATGATCAACACTCTTCATGAAATGGTTCAGCAAATCAGATGAATATCTGACATCTTGAGAGCTTGCAAATATTCAAACTTGGTAAATACTCGGTCTCAATGACTTTTGAGTATTTAAATTTGAAATGAAATGGGATTTGTCTCCTTGAGGATGTGGAATAATTGTTTAGCCTTAGTGTACAATTATTCTGTAATTTGAAATCCATTCCCTTAGGAATATGATATAACTATTTAGCCTTGGCGTATAATCATCTCTTAATGGATTTTTTATTCCCTTAAGGACATAGAGTAGTTATTTAGCCTTAGCGTATAACTATACCCTAATTGATGTTCATCCTTAAGAAGATCGTTGTGTCAATTCATAAGTATTCAGCCCCTAATTGATGTTCATCCTTAAGAAGATCGTTGTGTCAATTCATAAATATTCAGCCTGTAAAAGGACATGTGAATATTTATCTATTTTGAGTTTAATAGATATTCTTTTTGAAAAAATCTATTTAATTTCAAGTTCGATAAATCTGATTTCAGCTACGAATGATACTATAACAATATTGAGGAGCTATGCCCCAATATATAGTATCGACGTATGCACCTCCCAAACAACACTGTTAGCATCATGCATCAGCTTTAGAGAATTGATGTATTTGGATTAGTCTTTAGAGAGCTAAATGTTTGAAATGCGTGAACGGACTTGTGAGCCAAACCTGAAAAATCAGGTGAATAGGCCTTTGGGCCAAACTTTCAAATCAAGTGAACAAGCTGTTCGGCCAAACGTTCGGAATAAATGAATCGGCCATTGGGCCAAACATTCGAAATAGGAGAACGGGCCACTGAGCTAAATGTTCAAAATAACCTTTACAAAGCTAATGTATTAGAAATAGCCTTGAGGCAACTAAAATATTAGAAATAACCTTTGATAGGCTAAAACATCATAGATAGCCTTTCAAAGGCTAATATATTAGGAATAGCCTTTGAAAGGCTAAAATATCATAGTTAGCCTGCAGAGGGCTAAAATATCAGAAATAGCTTTGGGAAGACTAAGATTACAAAAATAGCCTTTACAAGGCTGATGTGTCAAAGATAGCCTTTAGAAAACTAAAATATTAGAAATAGCATTTTGAAGGCTAAAATATTAGAAAAAACATATGGAAGACTAAAATATCAGAAATAGTCTTGAGTAGGCTAATATTATAGATATAGCCTTTTGGACTTTTGGAAGGCTAAAACATCATAAGTATGTTAGAATTGTTTTCAGATTAGGAAAATTTCTATCAAGCCGGGAATACAAGCTAGTCAAATAGACTAAGCTAATTACTAGGTTGAGCTGAGCATGTTGGATCAAGCATCATGTAAACAGATTAATCGAAATAGTTTGACTCAAATCAAATTTGATGTTGTAGCTTGGAGTTAAGTTAGGCTTGATATTAATGATTGAAAGCGACTCAAATTGAATCATTAAATTGATAGGATTCGAATTTGATTAAGGCATTGTTGCAATTGACTAAGTAGGATTGGAGACCAAGTCGAGCCACGTTTGAATCAACGATGGCTTCTAATCTGGCTTGGTGTTGAGCCAAATTGGATTCGTGATGAGCTTAAAGTGTATGATGCAATAGAGTTGACAAGGCCTAGAATTGAGTTGATCAATTGGGCCAAATAATAGAATTAAGCTAAATCTGTAGACTATGCTGATTTTCATGATGACTCAATGAACTAAGGTGGGTCGGCCTCCGATCACTATCAATTGCTTGGATTTGACTCTTTCAATTATACATTTCAGACTCGAGTCCAGATTAAGGTTAATTCGAATTGAATCATGGAAGAATGTGAGCATGGAGCAAATCAGATTGAAATGAACGCAACGCCCTTGCCATGTCGTTGAACTCACTTGCTTTCGTGCATTGGAAGGATGCCAAGGAATCAGATTGACACATCAACGACAACATAGTTTAGCAGCATAGCACATAATCTAAAGCCGCTTCAATGGCAAGACTTGGGGCCTATTTGGCATTGTCCTGCTTTTTGCTGTGCTAGAATGGAAAGCAAAAGCGGTTACTATTCGTGCATTTTATTGATATGCTACGTGGCATAATAGTACAAATTTTTATACTCTTCACCAAAGCAGCAAAATTCTGCTTTGGGTGCTGCGACAACAAAGGTGTGTATGGATTTTGTAAAACCATTGAAAATCTTTTGTTAGTTACTTTAAAAATATAATTCTTAGTTATTAAGCTTACAAAAATTAGTAATATTATAAATTTGATAAAATTAAAAACTAAGTTTTATTTAATTATAAGATTTGCTGTTGGGGGAAAAATGATTCAATTTCAATTTCATATTAAATATGATGAGATCATTTCAAATTCGATATAAGGCTTTTTATTTAAGTGGGTTATGGCTTCCAATGAATACAAACATTCATTGTAATTTACCCCCTAAATAGCTTAGAGCACCTTTTGATTAAGAGATCTAAATATATAAAATCAAATAAAAAATAAATATTTGGAAGAACAATATCATTCATTCATAACATCTGCCAAAAAAGGCTTATAATTTCATTTCAATATAAAGCTCATCATTAGCTAAGAGATAGCTAAGTGACAAAAGTCAGAAATAATCAATGCTTTTCCCGGAGACGGTTCAGCAAATCAGATTTGATCAATGTGACAAATATTCGGCCTATAAAGGACATATGAATATCTTTGGGTCATTCGATAAATATTCGGCCTATGAAGGACATGTGAATACTTATCTTTTCGATATGATAGATACTCAGCCTATGAAGGACATGTGAGTATTTTCGTGTCATTCGATAAATATTCGGCCTATGAAGGACATGTGAATACTTATCTTTTCGAGTTCGATAGATATTATTTCTGTAAATATTTATTTGATTTCAAGTTCGATAAATCTGATTTCATCTGCGAATAATTAGATAACAATATTGAGGTACTACGCCCCGATACATAACATCGACGTACACACCTCCCAAACAATACTGTTAACACCATGCAATAGCTTAGAGAGTTGATATATTCTAGATTAGCCTTTGAAGAGGTAAATGTTGGAAATGTATGAATGGATCTTTCAGCCAAATATTCAAAATAGAAGAATGGCCTTGGGACCAAGTGTTCAAAATAAGTGAACGGGCCATTGGGCCAAACGTTCAAATCAAGCGAATGAGCTATTGGGCCAAACGTTTGAAATAGGTGAATGAGCCATTGGGCCAAATATTCAAAATAAAAGAACGTTCAAAGTAGGTGAATGAGCCATTAGGTCAAACATTCACAATAGAAGAACGAGCCAGTGGGCCAAACGTTCAAAGTAGGTGAATGAGCCATTGGGCCAAACATTCACAATAGAAGAACGAGCCAGTGGGCCAAACATTCAAAGTAGGTGAATGAGCCATTGGGCCAAACATTCACAATAGAAGAACGAGCCAGTGGGCCAAACGTTCAAAGTAGCCTATGAAAGGCTAATATATCAGAAATAGCCTTGAGCTCTGTTTCGACGTGACTAGAACCATTCGGAAAGCAGATATGAAAGTATTGGAGATATCAAATATCTTCCTATCCTTGTTGTGGACGATAGTGTGATGAATCAAGTCAGGTGAGCAGCAACATAGAAGAGCAGCAAGACCTGGTAACAACATTTCACCTGGTGCAACGACGATAAATTGCGGCAGAATTCTTTTACATGTAATTTATTGTGGTGCAGAGATAAACAAATCGGTGGCTACATTATTTCCCTTTTAATCATGTTTTATCGAGTCAAACCGAACGACTTGGGCTAATTCGCATAAGGATTCAAATTTACTTGCGGCTGTAAAGTTGCGGCTATAAAGTTTAAATCTTAGTAGTTTCTTCAGTGAATTTGCAAGATTCGCAGAAGCGTAGGAAAGGAGCCAATCGATTGATCTTTATTGGTAATCTTTAAAGTCGCTCTTTTGATCGCGATCAATTGGTAATCTTTAAAGTCGCTCTTTTGATCGCCGTGGACGTTAGAAGTGGGGAAAAAGGTGATCAAGGTAAAATCATCTATCCTTCTGTTGCAAATTTTGCTTTTCAATTAGAAATTCTTTTAGTTACCTTCAATCTTCATAGTAACGAAGCCTCCTTAACTATCTGAGTTGATAAACATATCTCAATATTTATTTGCCCAGAATATTTCCTCTCTATCAGTATTATTTTGTTTAACCGAAGTTATTTTCTTCATCATTAATTTTATTTACCGGAGTTTTCTTCTCCATCAATAGTTTTGTTATCGGAGTTTTCCTTCTTCGTTAGTGATTTTATTTACCGGAGTTTTCTTCTCCGTTAATAGTTTTAATATCGGAGTTTGCCTTCTCCGTTAGATGAGTTTCGATGATGAGAGGAACACGAGAAAGGAAAAATAAAAATTATCTTCATCATTATTTTTTGTTTTCTTCTATTCACTCTCGTCGTTGTTTTTTGTATGTCGCCGTACTCGTATTTTTTTTACTGTCTCTTTCTCGTTTCTCGTATTCCTTCTTCGTTGTTTTTAACTGCATGTTTTTTTAACAGCCATCTCGCCGCAATCACCATCTTGTTGTGCTCGTTGCCGTGTTCGCAGGAAGAGGAAGAGGAAGCGGAGGCTTTCCTCGCCCCCGAGAGGACTTCTGTTTTTTAATCTGCCTCAGCCTCTGTTCTGTCCGACCGCCCCTGGTTGGGTAAGTTATTCTTCGCTTTTAAAACTCCTTTCTTGCATAACCCCCTTAATCAACTGCACATGCCACGTAATTTTTCTTTATGCTTTACTTCATCGCATCACACACATTATTTAATTTTCATCATGTCATAATCCAAATTGTTGACTTTGACCAAATCATTGATGGTGGCCAGAATCTAAATTCTGTAGTTCATCATAAAATTACATTATCATTCTTTTCTTTATGCTCCAACCAGATTGTGTACATGTCTTTTTCACAATGATTGTATCATGGTCAAAACGCTCAAGGTTGACCGATAATTGATCACAGCCGAGGCTCGTATTTGGGCTAACAAATTAATGTCAAAATCATCAAATTGACTCAAATTCCACTTGATTATGAGATTGTGCATTGGCATTAAAATCAATTGTAGGCAAATTTATAATGACCCAAATTCCCCTTTCTTCCAATTCACTTCATTCACGTTCATGGTCAAAATCAACCCCTTTTTTTGTTACCGATTTTAGAATTACAGCAATTATTCAAGAAAAAAAAAATCAATTGATTCTTCTCTTTTTTAGGGGAAATAAATACCTTCAACATTCGCATATAATTTTATTTTATTATAAAACTATATAATTTTAATTTCTTACTTTAAAAATAAAATTAATAATTTAGTTTTATATTAAAATTAATTACTTAATTTTATAAAATTTAATAATTTTATTAAAAATAAACTTTATTTTATTATAGAAAATATATAATTTTAATTTTAATAAATTTTACTAAATTAATATTTATTTATTTATTAGCAACACCAACAATACAATAGATCTATCCAAACAACTTTAATAATAGTTTCTACTGACAACATTTGGATCCACCAAATACCCTCAATGGTAGGTGCTATAGTGACACTGCAGCTATCATAACATAGATGTGATAGCGCAACAGAACCAAACTAGGCCTTAATATTTTGTTTACTTCGATGGACGGAAAGGGTGAGAGAAAGGGAATTAAAGAGGAATGTAAACAAGGATGGAAGGGAAACAGGGGGCATGAAACTCACGTGACCTTGTCTCTTGTGAACAACGAAGAGACTATGGCGAGCTCACCCAGCCGGCGAGCAATGTCGAGCGGCGGTGAGTGGCATCGAGCGGGTGATGATGCTGAGTACTCGCTGGCGAGTGGCGAGCAAGTGATAGGTGAGTGGGCGGGCGAGGCTACGGCAAGCGAAGCAGCGGGAGAGGCAGTGTGGGTGAGCAGCATGTGGCAGACATCGAAGGAGACAGGGTTATTGTAGCAATCGGCCCAATTTGGGCTGATCCAAAATCGAAGAGAAATACTCATAATTTCCTTCCTCTATTCCTTCGTTAGAAAGCCCTAGTAAACCAAGTAAAGGGTTCAGAGTTCATCATTTCCCTCTATGTAAACAAGGTGTAAGCGGTGATCGGGCAAGAAATAGAAGCCCCTTTTTAAATTCAAAATTCTAAACCTCAATCAGATTTGGCTGTCAGAATTTTAATTTTGACCCTCAATTAGAATTCTGATTTTTGGTCAAAATTCTGCAATTTTGCTGGATTTTGTAGGAGTTTGATGATTGATTTAGGATATAGCTCCTTACAGGATTTGAATCTTTTTAGTCAAAATTGATTTTGGTTTTGGCCGCTGGGTTGGGCTGAATATGAAATCATGAGAAATTAGCTCAACTAGATCAAATTATAAAATATGAATATAGACCACAAAGTTAATTAAGTTAATGTCAGAGTATGAATTGTTGGATTTCGAATTTGATCCAATTAGCTATAATTCTCAGCCACTGCTTCCATAGCATTCTCATCTGCCATGAGGAATTGGAATTGAATTGACTACGATACGTAGGGGCTCAATTAATATTTCATATTTCTAAGTTAAATCACATATTTGATTTAAATTTAATTAAATACAAACAGATCTTGGTCAGACTCGATTGTTTCTGCAGCAATGGATTTAGGTGGATCAAGTTTGTGTCTTACTTTACCCTTGTTCACGACAAAGTAGAGAGCCATGGGAACTTCAGTGGCAGCGTGATGGCTGGCAGGGGAAAAATGGCGATGATGCTACAGGCAGAGTTGTAAGAAAATATCTTATGTTTATTTTGAAAAGACATGTCTGCATATAAGTTACATAATTATTTAATGAGAGCAGTTACTAAATATAGTAAAAAAAATGCATGTAAGTTATGTAATTACTCGATGAAAGTAGTTACTAAATATAGTAAAAAAAAAAAAAATTAGCCCCTCTCTCCTTGCCTAACAAATGCTGTCAAAATATTTATTGAATTGAAAACATAAAGAATTAAAAGAAAATGAGAAAAGATCCATTAACAAGAAAGTATTGCAACTTCAAAATTAGAATTCATAGGCAAAGATAAGTATTTTATTATGGAATTATATTTAACATGCGGTGTAGAACCTAGTTAAGGAATCCGTATGAAAATAATTTGATCCATGAATATTATTTCATAAATTAATTTATTCATAAGTACTTAGCTTTCCAATAAATTTTCACCCTATGGATTTGAATTGCGTAATGGTTTCTATTTTATTAATTAGAATATTGATTTTCATAGCACTCTCAAGCACTTAAAATATTAGTTTTTTGTGTTCTACTATTTATGGGTTATGTCAAGTGCCATGAGAAAAAAAATTATTGTTAAAAAATTACTCAATTATCTCATTATGTACATTCTTTCTTGTTGCATCTCTATCCTACTGTTTAGGAAAGTTAATTATTATATTAATTCTTAGTTAGCACAATTAAAGGATTAATAAACGTATTTTGTCAATTGAATAATTATCTTTATGTGTTTTTTTTTACTATTTTTGCATTGCATGAATATAAAATTAACATATTAGAAAGCGTAATCATAATTATGTATACATTGAATGCAATCTTTTTATGTTTTCATTGAACTATTTATGCAAATTAAAATAAATTCATAATGATATGAGATAAAAATAAAATAAAATAAAATAAAATATTAAAGAAAATTATTTTATTAAATGATAAATAATATACCTCATAACCAAAATTAAATGTGAATATTTGGATTCTCAAATATTTATGAAGTGCTTAAATTTTAAAATTAAATAATGATAAGTTTGTTAACCACCAAAGTGGTCAAATTTTGACTTAATTCTAAATCATATAATTATATATCAAAACTCTTATCTTTGGTGCTACAAGTGATATAATGATTATTCATTGTATCAAGTTCATTACTATAAAATGGATGAGAAACACCCAAAGGTTGATTATCTATCCTTATAAATAATGAACATAAGTACTGTTAATGAATGCAATATTAATAACATTTATATGTCCAAAAGTTAGAAAATGTTTAATGTCATTGCATGTATCATTATCAAATCAATTAAAGTTTATTAGCATCTTTAGGTAGAATGTGATATATTAATGGATTGCCAAAGGTAAACATTAATCTATATTGTATAAAATATAAAGTATGATATACTCATGGATTACCCAAAGGTGAACATCAATATATTATATGAAATGATTATTTAAATTTACATTGCATGTTGATATATAATTCAAGGCACTAATGACTTTAAATTTTTATTCATTGCAGTACATATTCATATGCATTCACATATCTTAACTGTTCAATTTTTAATGGACTTAACTTCTCTGAATGGAATGAGCAAATCCAATTTTACCTTGGGGGCAATGGATTTAGATTTAGCTCTTCAAGTAAAGAAGTCTAATGCTATTACTACTTTAAGCACTGAAGAATAAAAGTTCATTATAAAAATTTAGAAAGATCAAATAGGTTGAGTTTGATGTACATACAAATGAGCATAGCTAACAATATTAAATTAGTTCTTCCTAAGACTAAAAATGCTAAAGAAATGATAAAATTTGTGGAAGAGCGCTCCCAAACTATTGATAAGTCTCTTGCTTGGACTCTAATGAGTATTTTGAGCACCATGAAATTTGATGATTCTAGTACTATGCATGAACATGTCATTGAAATGACAAATATTGCAGCAAGACTTATGTCATTAGGAATGAGTGTGGATGAAAATTTTCTTGTGCAATTTATTTTAAATTCATTATCATCTGAGTATGGTCCTTTCCAAATGAACTATAACACTATGAAAGATAAATGGAATGTGCATGAGTAGCACAGTATATTGGTTCAGGAGAAAACTAGACTTAAGAATCAAGGAAATTATTTCATCAATTACATTAATCATCAAGAGGCTAGAAAGAAGATTTGTAATAAATATGATAAGAAAGGAAAGAGACCCTAAAAATTAATGAAGTCTCTTCTTTTCAAGTCCACAAGAAGGAACCATAAGGAAATAGATGTCATTTATGTAGAAAGTTTGGACATTTCCAAAAGGATTATTCAAAGTGCAAGGTATGGTTTGAAAAGAAAGGTAAGCTTAGTATTTATGTATGTTTCGAATAAAATTTAGCTGAAGTTCCTTATAATACATGGTGGATAGATTCTGGGTATACAACTTATATTTCTTATACTATACAGTGATTCCTTACAATCCAAACCATAAGCCCAATTGAGAAGTTTGTCTTCATGGGAAATAGAGTGAAAGTTTCAGTGGAAGCTTATCATTTAATCCTAGACACAGGGCATCATTTAGATTTATTTGAAACACTTTATGTACCTAGTATTTCTAGGAATTTAATTTCACTATCAAAACTTGATGTTACTAGATACTCTTTTAAATTTGGTAATGAATGTTTCAATTTGAATAAACATACCTATATGATTGGATCTGGTATACATTGTGATGGTTTATATAAGTTAAAACTTGACAATTTATATGCTGAAACACTTATGACCTTGCATCATAATGTTGGTACTAAACATAGGTTAGTTAATGAACATTCTACTTAGTTGTGGCATAAACATTTAGGTCACACTTCTATAAAAAAACATAAAAAGATTATTGAATAATAAAATCCTTCCAAAATTGGATTTCACTAACCTTAACATTTGTATAGATTATATTAAAGGAAAATAAACAAAACACACTAAGAAAGGTGCCACATATATGAAAATCATTATATCTGATCGAGGTGGAGAGTATTATAGAAGATATGAGAAAAGTGGACAACACCCAGGTTGTTATGTCTGTAACTTAAAAATAATAAGGTTGAAAGGATTGATCGGACAAGATAGCTTTGTCTCGTACCATCCTTCCTCTCTCTTCCCTCTCTCCCACACTTTCGATCCAGCTGCACTCTCTCTCTCTCTCTCTCTCTCTCTCTCTCTTCCTATTTCTCTCACTCATTTTTCTTCCTCATCGTTCCCCTCTTCTCACGTTTGCAGCTCGTGCTTGCCTTGCCTTCTCTCTCACGTCTGGAGAGCATCGACTATTGATGGGCTCCTGTGCCGGCGATGACCTTCGGCGAGCTCTAGCATCATCTTTCTCCTCCCTCATCTCTCCAGCTGGAGAGGGGCGAACGTGGGAGTGACCAGACCCTAACTCTGGGTGTCATTTCTCTTTCCCAGTAGCTCCCGTACTCACCATTGAGCCCCGGCGAGGTTGGCGACAAAGTCCCAGTTGGTTCCTGTTGATTTTGGTGGGTTTCAAGGTGGTTTCGACGATTTCCAACGGCGTTCCGACAGTGGTTCGGCGAGCTGCGTAAACAAGTGAAGAGGGTGTTTCGTCTTTGTTGCTACTCTGGTGAGCTTTGTGGTGCAACAAGCTCCTTTTCGGGTGGCCGCCGGCGCTAGAGACGACATACTATTCCGGTGAACTTCTGGCAAATTTTCTGACGACATCCATTTGACTCAACAGGTGGTGCATCCGCACGTGCTATGAACATGGTTAGTGTCTAACCTACTATGTATGTATATTAATTAAGAAATCAACATGCTTGTAGTTTTGGACGAGTATTTATTTAAAATACGCTGATCACTACTAATATATAATAGAGGATTAGATAGTACGAATATTATTACCTAATTGTGAAAGTGAACTAGGAAAAAGAAAAAAAATAAATTAAAATGATAAATAAATATATGTGTAATAATATAGGTTTAACGAGAGGGTTGATACACGTTATTTTTATTTTACTATAAGGGCTATGGACTTGGATGAGCGAGATCTATTCAGATACAGGATCGGATTAGTCAGACCTACAGTGGCAAGTAAGGATCTTTTCCTATACTTTGATTAAGGTGCCTACCGCTTGGTTAGGGGGTATCCTATGGTTTGGCATTACCACTTTGTTAGGGACACCTTGCTGATTTACTCTTTTGTTATCCTTCCTTTGAAATGTTATTTTCATTGTGCATGTGTATGGATGATTATTTATATTTCGTTGCATAATATATTCTTTGTTAGGGGCAAACGAAGGAGGGATAACAACACCCTTGGAGGTGGAGGCACGCAGCTCCTTAGGTGGGGTCGGGATCAAACGAATTTTCTGGTCGTTGTGGTCAAACACATAGGTGTTCGACCAGCCGTAGTGGCTACGTCCCTATCGTATAGCCATGGGCGACCTAAGAGGACGTGGGCGACATCCATAGCCGCCATGTCACACCACACTTTCTTGCGGTAGTCCCCAAAAACGATGGGGACCTGGCATCGGTGGGTGACTGGAAGACTCGACGTGTCAACCCATGCGATAGAGTATGGCTTCGGGTGAGGTTCAAGGGGAAGACCGAAACGGGTGATCGCGGTCCGAGAGACCACATTCAAACTACTACCACCGTCAATGACGATCTTACATGAGTGCCCATTGCACTTGATGTAAGTCGTGAAGATGCTCGTACGCCTCCAATCCTCGGAGGGTGGGGTATGGACAAAGGTGCACCGCACAACTGCGAGTGTGGGGTGACCCGACTCTTCACCACTAGTGTAGCACTCGGCCTCAACATCGTGCTCCGCAGGCTTGCGGGTGATAGTGGCGACACGGGCAGGGGTCTTTTCCGCGGTGGCAGACTTCTTAGGGCAGTCGCGGGACAGATGGCCCGGCTGCAGGCAGTTGTAACAGTTGACGCGACTAGGCGGGCCGACAAGTGGGGCCTTCCCCTTCTCCTCCCAAGTGGGGCGAGAAGGTGGGGCAACAGGGGCTGAACGCCTAGGGGAATGATGGGCCGCAGGCGCGGGCCATGGGTCGGAACGAGGCTCGTGGCACTCGGGTCTAGGGTGAACATGAAGAGGTCCACCCAAATGAGGGCGCCTGGGAGGTCCGGACTCGTTGTGCCTAATCGCAGCCCTAAGGTCATCCTCGATATCGCGAGCGCGCTGGACAGTCTGGTCGAACGTCTAGGAGCTATAAGTGGGTAGGGCGCGTCGGATATCCATGCGGAGACCATTCCTAAACTTTGACATAACTAACTCGGGGTCCTCCTGTAAGTTACACTGGAGTTGTAGCGTCTCAAATGTGAGGTGATACTCTTCAACGGTACCCGATCCCTGGTGTAGGCTACTATATTGATCAAAGAGACGCTGCCTATAGGAAGGGGGTACGTATCGCTCACGGAGGCGATACCTCATTTTTTCCCAAGTGGTGATGGGAGGAAGGGCTTGCTGCGCATTTTGGTGCTCCACGTTTGCCCAATTCAAACGCGCAGGGCCTTCGAGCAAGGTGCGCACATACCTAACGCGTGCGTGGGGAGGTAAGTTACTAAGGTCGAAGTAAGAGTCGACAGACGCGACCCAGTCGAGGAATTGTGACAGGTCAAGACCACCCGCAAAGGGCGCGGGGGTGTTCCGAATATAGCGGTGGAAATCGTCCTCCAAGCGAGGGCACTCTATGTGGTGTCGGGTTGGGCCTCTTTGCCCGGTCCAAACGTGCCCAAAGCGACCATTAGGTTGGGGCCCTTGTGCGGCCCACACGTCATCCTCATCTAGGGGTTCATCCCCATAACCTTGGTCCCCCGGAACCTCGTGAGGCCGCAGGTGACCAGACTCATCGTCAAAGACTCGTGGCGGCAGGGGTGCGGTCATCGTAGGCAACTCTCTAGTCGGTGGGGCTGGGTTTGCAGACAGAGGTGGATTGACCGGGTTAGAGCGCCTATGCTCCGACAACTCAGGGCGACCTGTGAGGCTATGGATCCCAGCCATAATTTGCTGAAACATCGCGCTTGTATTCCCTTCATGGGATTCCAAGCGCGCGGACAACGCATCCAATTTGGCGTCTACACGCGCTTCAAGCGCAGCCAAAAAGTCTAAATGGATTCTACTCCCTTCCGAGGGTGGGACCGACACTTGGGTTTCAGGGATGGTGTCTGGAAAATGAGACGACATAACTTGTGACCGTGTAGTCACCATGCACAAACAAGGCCGAAAATGGCTAAGTGTAGGATGCTGAAAACACAGAAACTGTGCTGAAATACGCTATGCAATGGTCGGACCATGCAAACGATAAGAATCGAACGCGCAACGTCCTCTGATACCAGAATTGATGCAGCTACTATAGGAGGGTTGGTCCTTAATGCCGTCCTCTATGGTGTTTACACAATGCACAGAAATCGTGAGAGGGTCTTGAGATGAGGGAAGTCAAATCGCTCGGAAAGTATAGCAAGAAACACGAGAAATCGGCGCAAATTCGTTTCGAGGCAATAGTAATGCGAGAGAAATTCAACGGCACCCAAAATTACTGAAATTCACTCACTAACCTCTAGAGAAATTTTAAGCACAGCACGAACGGGGTTTGCGGATCGCGAGGTCAGCTCGCGCGCCTATGCACCTGCGAACAAACCAACGAACAGGGAAACTGTCCACGACTCTGACGCTCGGTTGCTCGTGGGTGAGAGGGAAAGAAACTCAACACGGAAAGAGCGTCTAGAAACAGGCGAACCTGACTCGGCCGGAATGGCGGGATTTACTTCTCGAAAAGCAGGAAACACTTCGAGTCGAGACTCCGGTCGCCTACTCTTACAAACTCTGAAGACGAGGCTACTTCATCTTCCACACAAGCTAGAGGCACTCTTGCTCACCAGGAGAACTCTACCTCTAAGAGAACTAAGGGAGAATGCTGGCCAACCTCTCTCTTTTATAAGATAAGGAGGGGTAAACAAGACAAAAGGACAGCATCTCAACAACTACCAACCAAAAAGTGGTCAAGCTGCCATAAAAGACAAAACAGAATAAAATCCTACCAACTACCATCTACTCCTGCAGGGGCGCAGGTCCTTGATTCTTCAGCGTACGAGGTGGTTGCGGCGACGGTTAGACGCGCTCAGAGCACATCGCGACAAAATAGCAGAATTTCAAAGTACTGGGCTGCGCAACGATCGTCGCGGCCTTCTCTTGGGCCGTGTTACTGATGTGGTTGTGAGGCCCATCTGGGATTGGGCCCTTTGGGGATTGGCTTGTAGTGTCCTTGGGTCGGGTCACTTCGGTGTGGATGGATAGTGGGCTGATCACACCCACGAAGTGGTCCGGTGTGTGAGATAGGCGTTGGGATCGCCGGATAACCACCTTGTTGGGCTCCTTTGGGTCTTCATGAGGTGGAGGAACATGGTAGGGTGGGTTGTATACGTCAAAGTGGGGTCGTTGGGGCAGTTCTGCGGCTTCGGGTGACTGTCTGCAGGAGTCACGGGCCGAGGTTTTGATCGCTGGGTGACCCGAGGAATATTCTGTGGGATTTCCAATTGGTGCATGTGAATCTTCAGGAAGTTGTCTGCAGGACTCTCGGGGCGAGGTTTTCGTCACTGGGTACCCCGAGGAACTTTTTGTGGAAAACTTGACTTGGGCATGTGAAGTGTCCGATAGTGGTCCGTAGGAGCCACGGGGCGAGGCTTTCGTTGCTGGGTGCCCCGAGGAACTTTCTGTGGAAAATCGGACTTGTGCACCCGGTAGTTGTCCGCAGGACTCACGGGGTGTGGTCTTCTTTGCGGGGTAGCCCGAAGAACTTTCTGTGGGAAATCGGACTTGTGCATGTGAAGCCACTCCCGAATCGGGTAGTTGTCCGCAGGACTCACGGGGCGTGGCTTCCGTCACTGGGTACCCCGAGGAATTATCTGTGGAAAATTTTTGGGGCACCAACAGGGCCAGATTTTCCCTTTCCTTCATGTTGTATGCTCCTGCATCAACGATGGGAATGGTCCCATAAAGTCCATCCCCCAAACATCGAAGATCTCTAGTTCCAAGATGTTGGTTAATGGTAACTCATCTCGTTTAGAAATGTTGCCTGATCGCTAACACTGATCACAATGAGTAATGAATCGCCAGGCATCTCGAAAAATAGTGGGCCAGTAAAGTCCGGATTGTAGTACTTTGAAGGCTGTCTTCGAAGCACTAGCGTGGCCTCCATAAGGAGATGAGTGGCAATGAAATAAGACATCCTGGATATCCTCTTCGGGTATGCATTGCCGAAAAAGGCCATCAGCGCATCTTCGAAACAAAAGAGGGTCATCCCAATAGTAGTGCTTCACGTCATGTAGAAATCTCTTCTTTTGCTGCCATGAAAGATCAAAGGGGACGACGTCAGACACTAAATAATTAACAAAGTCAGCATACCATGGGGCTTCAATTTCGGTTAGAGCCAAGAGATGTTCATCAAGGAAGTAATCGTTAATGTCTTGACAATTCTCCTCTTCTTGTTCTTCATGTGGTAATCGGGATAAATGATCAGCTACCAGGTTTTCTAAGCCCTTTTTGTCATGGATTTCTAGATCGAATTCCTGTAGCAAGAGGATCCAGCGAATCAATCGTGGTTTTGCATCTTTCTTGGTTAGAAGGTACCTGATAGCTGCATGATCAGTGTACACGATTACTTTTGAATCAATAACATAAGATCTAAATTTGTCAAAAGCGAAAATAATAGCAAAGAGCTCCTTTTCCGTGGTAGCGTAATTGATTTGAGCTTCATTCAGTGTCCGGCTCGCATAATAGATGGCATGTAACTTGTTGTCTTCCCGTTGTCCTAACACTGCTCCGACTGCGAAATCGCTAGCGTCGCACATGAGTTCGAACGGGAGTGACCAGTCTAGTGGTTGCATAATGGGGGCTGAGATCAGTGCTTTCTTCAATTTTTCAAATAAGGCCATGTAGTCCTGATCGAAGGAGAAAGAAACATCTTTAGCTAGCAGATTAGTCAATGGCCTAGCAATTTTAGAAAAGTCTTTTATAAAACGACGGTAAAAACCCGCATGCCCAAGAAAACTTCGGACTTCCCTTTCAGATGAAGGTGGTGGCATCTTTTCAATGGAATCTACTTTGGACCGGTCGACCTTGATGCAGCGTTATGAGATTAGGTGTCCAAGCACTATCTCTTCTCGCACCATAAAATGGCACTTCTAGTTTAAGATGAGGTTGACTTCTTTGCACCTTTTCAACACTTTAGAGAGGTTAGCCAAACAAATATGAAATGAAGTATCATAAATTGAGAAATCGTCCATGAAAACATCCATCATATTTTCTATAAAATCAGAGAAAATTAAAACCATGCATCTTTGAAAAGTAGCGGGGGCGTTGCATAGCCCAAACGGCATTCAACGGTAGGCAAATGTCCCATAAGGACAGGTGAAGGTAGTCTTCTCCTGGTCTTCCGGATGGATAGGGATCTGGAAAAATCCTGAGAAGCCGTCAAGGAAATAGAAGTGGGAATTCTTTGCTAGCCGCTCCAGCATCTGGTTAATAAATGGAAGTGGGTAGTGGTCCTTGCGCGTGGCTTTGTTTAACTTCCTGTAGTCGATGCACATGCGTTATCCAGTCACAGTGTGGGTGGGGATGAGCTCGTTGTTCTCATTCTTGACTTCAGTAACTCCACCCTTCTTCGGCACAATGTGTACCGGACTTACCCATTCACTGTCTGATATTGGGTAAATAACCCCCGCATCAAGTAACTTCAATATCTCTTTCTTGACCACTTCTTTCATATTTGGATTCAAACAGCGCTGGAATTCCACAGAAACATTACTGTCGCTTTCCAAGAAAATCCTGTGCATACATAACGAAGGGTTAATTCCTTTAATATCTTCCAATGAGTATCCAATTACCTATTTATGGAGCCGCAGTTCTTTCAGTAGCTTCGCAGTCTCTTCTACATTAAGGTCAGCACTAATGATGACAGGACAAGTAGAGTTAGCATCAAGGAATTCATATTTAAGATTATCAGGAAGGGGTTTGAACTCTAACTCCTTCTTTGTAGAAGGACCAGACTTAACCTCTCCAAGACTTTCAAACTGCGTTCTCTTGAATCTCTCAGAGTGAACAACTCCCAAACTTTCTACTTGAACCTGATCCTCATCAGTATCACTCTCTTGTTCATCATTCAGCAGACAGACTTCCCGAGTGTCCTCGGCAATTGGTGGGGTAGGTTCAATGTTGTCCTCCATTGTATCAATTTCGCAGCAAGCTCCTGCAAAAGATGGTTTCTTTAGAGCGGAAGACAAGTCAAATTCTAATTTCTCCTCACCAACATTCAGTGCCAATTTTTCATTTTTCACATCTATGATGGCGCCGGCGGTTGCAAGGAAAGGGCGCCCTAAAATGATGGGTAGTCAAGTGTCCTCTTCCATTTCTAGCACTACGAAGTCCGCGGGGATGAAAAAATCTCCCACTCTTATCGGCACGTCTTCAATTATCCCGACCGGTCGGTGCACTGATCGATCAGCTAGTTGAAGGGATATAGAGGTAGGCTTCATCTCATTCATACCTAACTTCCTGCAGATAGATAAGGGAATTAAACTTACGCTAGCTCCTAAGTCACATAGAGCTCTATCAAAAGGCATATCCCCAATTTGGCAGGGAATAGAAAAACTCCCTGGATCTTTAAGTTGGCTGGAAGCTTATTCTGGAGGATGACACTGCACTCTTCAGTCAGGGCAACTGTTCCCTGCTCCTCAATCTTTCTTTTCTTAGAGAGGATCTCCTTTAAAAACTTGGCGTACACTGGCATCTGTGAAAGAGCGTCAGTGAAAGGGATATTGATATAGAGTTCTTTTAATACCTCCAAGAATTTTCCAAACTGCCGATCCAATTTAGCCTTACCTAGCCACTGAGGGAATGAGATAGGCGGTTTGTACAGTGGAGGTGGAATGTAAACATGCTCCTTTGGCGCATTCAAGCCTTGCTGTTCTTTCTCTAGATTAACTACGGAGTCCTCTTCAGGTGGAGTTTCCTCAGATGAAATTGTCCTTGTTCTCTCCTTAGGTTCTGGCACCTTAGGGTCTTCTAGCTGGATTCCGCTCCTCGTTGTAATTGCATTACAGTGCTCACATAAGACGATTCTCTCTTGGAGCGAATTGGTTCTTTGATCCAGTTGTGTGATCTAGTTTTCCATCAATTTCGAATGAGTAGAGACAGAGTCCACCTTCATGTTCAACTGGCGGATTTGCTCACTTATAGAATCATTGTGCTTCATCTGACTTGCCATGAAATCTTCTAACATCGATTCTAGTCTGGACTTCTGTGGAGGATCTTATTGTCTTTGGTTGGCAGATGGATATTGTATCCTAGGAGGAGGCCTGAAATTAGAAGAGAAGTTCTGATTAGAAAAATTAGCAGGAGGTAATTGCCCTTGATTCAACATGTAGGAGAAATTCGGGTGATTTCTCCATCCCGGATTGTATGTGTTCGAGTAAGGGTCGTTCTAATTCCTGAAGTTCCCAATAGTATTGACTTGTTCAGAAGGAGCGCTCAAGATGTGGCAATTATCAGCAAAATGTCTTGTCACTCCACAAACATCACAAGTCAAAGAATTAGAAGTAGAGACAATAATAGAATCTATCTTTGATGAAAGAGAGTCTACTTTTGCCATTAAAGAATCAATCGAGTTAGCATCAAACTTCCCTGAATTTCGAGTGTGCTGGCTCCTCTCTCCTGACCACTGATAATGGTTGAGGGCCATGTCCTCTATCAACTCCATCGCATCATCATAATTCTTGTTCATCAGTGCCCCACTAGCAGCAGCATCTACAGAAAGTCTGGTCTGGTATAGCAATCCACTGTAGAAGGTGTGTATGATCACCCATTTCTGTAGACCATGGTACGGGCACATCCTCAACAATTCTTTGAACCAATCCCATGCTTCATATAGGGACTCTCCTTCTCGTTGGGCAAAGTTAGTTATCTGATTCCTGAGCTGGGCGGTCTTGCTCGGTGGGAAATATTTTGACAGAAAAGTTTGCGATAGCTGTTCCCACGTTGCGATTGATGCCTGCGGTAAAGACTGCAACCACGCCCTAGCTCGATCCCTGAGAGAAAAAGGGAAGAGTCTTAGTTTGATAGCATCAGGATGAGCGTCATTAATTTTTAAACTGTCGCAGCATTCTAAAAAAATGGATAAATGAAGGTTAGGATCATCAGTAGCTGCTCTATTGAATTAGTTCTGTTGCACCATTTGTACAAGTGATGGCTTGATCTCGAAGTTGTTAGCTTCGATGGCAGGCCGTGATATGCTCGAGTGCACACCAGAGATGGTGGGTGCTGCAAAGTCCTTCAAAGAGCGATTGACTTCTATCATTTGAGCGTCAGAAAATTGTCCTTCAAACTTAAGTCTTTTCAAATTTCTTCTGACTTGGCGGAAAGTACGCTCTATCTCCGGGTCTTCAGGTACAAGTTCCCCTGTTCTGATAATATTCCTGGGCATAAACAAGTACCTTGACAGAAAAGATTAGTAGCACCGCACCAAAGAAAAATTACAACTAAAAACAAAGAGCAAAGAAATAATAGGTAAACAAATTGAATAAAAAGAAAATGAAATCTAACCAAACCTAGTCTACAAACTTTCTGATCATGTTAATATTGGCAACCTAGTCCCCGGCAACGGCGCAAAAAACTTGATAAGGGCGCAGACGGCTGCTACCGCAAGTGCACGGTCTATCGCGTAATATAATAAGATCGAACCCACAGGGACTAGGGTCAAGTACTAACTGATCGGTCAACTCGTAGCTAGGTTAACAATTAAGGGAGAAATGTCTAAAATCCTAATGCAAGCAATTAAACTAAAGCAGATTAAGAACAAGCAGCGCAGAGAGCAAAGCAATCGGGGTTTTAGATCTATGAGAGAGATTCGGGGTATTGGGTTTCACCACACTGAAGCATGAAGAAAAATTAAAGCTTGATATTCTAATTAAGTTTTATCTAAGTTCTCAAGGTAACCCTTCCAAGGGTACAGACGCGCTCCCTCTCAGGACACGGGTCCGGTATCCGACTTAACCCAAGTCTCCTACTCTCGTGGCTTACCGGGTTAAGTCGGATCCAATGGGATCTGTGAAAGATTAGGGATCCTCTGTAACATCCCTCAGAATCACACCCCACAAGCATACAAGTAAAATACGGGGTTTTAAAAAAAAAATTTTTTTTTTACTCTTCTATTAAAACACAAGAAGAAAGCGGCATCGAAGGACATTACTACGGAACTGAAAACCGCACAGAACTGAGTAGGATCGATTACTAGGAAATAGAAATCCGGAAATCCAGAAGAAAATCCGGCAGCAAGTATACTAAATTACTGCTGCACAGACCCACATATTCTGGAACAAAACAGATGTCCACACTACACATATGTGGAGAACACAAATTTCAGAAATATTACAGAAACTGATTATTCAGATACCAAATACAACAATAACTCGGTTACACATTTCAGAATAAGAACAATTGTATTTTCATGACTCCAAAACTCGTATCCAACAATAAAACGAGACAACTATAATATAATATCCTGAAAACAGGCATAAGCCCTCAGGAGATAAAACGTATCATATAAGTAAGTTAGGCACGCAGGCCTGATAAATCTTTAGAAGACAACTCTTAGAAATTATATAAAACATTAGCAAGCATTATAACAAATTAAGTAGCTGTAGCAATCACTGTCCTGACGTCTCACCTGAAAATATTTAAACAACGGGGGTGAGCTAAAAAGCTCAGTGAGTAAAAGACACTAAAAGCCATCCATAGTACACATCAAAAATATCATACTTGCAGATAAGACACTTAACATGCACACTCATATTAGAAACAAAACATAATCAAATACAGACAGTTATAACAATAGGCATCAAGCATGAAGTAGGGTATAAGTATACCAACCCATTCCAACTAATCACACCGCCCAACACCTCTATACGACAGATCGAAACAGAACTACAGAAATCAGAACTGACAGACAGAAAGTCAGAATTTTCAGAATCCAAACAGATAGTCTACATCGGAAACAGAAAGGCCACAGAAGGCCTGAAGAGCACAGAAGGTCTGATGACCACAAAAGGTCTGACCCCACCTCTGCCGAGGACGAGACATGCATGCATATCAGAAACAGAATGGTAGAGGAGGTATCAGTGGGTGGCCCCCGTCTCGTCAGGACGTGGCACTCTGGCCTCCAATACTGGTAGAGGAGGTATCAGTGGGTGGCCCCCGTCTTGTCAGGACGTGGCACTCTGGCCTCCAATACCCAGAACAGAACAGAAATAGTGGAGGGAGAACGGAAGGTGAGACCAGCTCACATCTACCCTTCACTAGTGTCTCAAGGGTCGTAGTAGACTATCAGCACCATTACAGCGCCACAAAAGGAGGGTAAGGACACGGAAGAGTGCTACACTAGGGCATAATTTTTTTACAGAACAGGTCATGCTGAAACGGAGGAGTAGGACTAACTACTACTCAATTCTCACATCATGCCCAAAGTGTCTCACAAACCAGAAAATGACACACCCCAATATCCAGTCCTTAACAAAATTACAATTTGCAGAAAATCAAAGCTGAACACACTTCATAATTTTTACCATCAACCAGAAGTAATATATGAGTGAATTCCTTGAATTCCTTAGATTTCATGCAACTATCCTTAATTCATGTCAAACCATTCTATGTTCTCACAAAGGTTATAACACATTCAAAGTTTTAGAAAATTCACAACATATGTACAGAATAGAAATTTTTCACATAACAACAATTAAACAAGCCTAGGAATTATAGGAAAATATATACAGATATTCATTGTAATATTCTTCCCCAAAATTCCTAAAAAACGTGAGTCAAAAGAAATCACCGCAAGGGGCGAAATTTTCAGAATCCTTGCAGAACATACAAATTTCATGAAAATAATTTCAGTCCCCCACTACAGATAATTTTAATTGCACGTTTGTGAAGGAAAATGACAAAAGCCCCAAAATTGGCCCGAACCATGATTTTCGAAAATTTCCTAAGTTCTTAGTTAAATCCCCAAATTTTGTTTTCTCTATAATTTCTCATCAAGCAAATAAATTTTAGAAGAACTACAGATCACAATTTAAGAGATTAAACCATACAGGATAAATTTTTCTCACAAAGGAATATTCGTCTGGCACAGGTAAATTTCGAATTTCACGTATGCATAAGTAAGTAATCTAAAATAGGCAATATGATATTCACAATGAAGCTATTTGAATCTACTTTCCAATAGAACTGAATCCGTCGGATTTGGAGTTATAACCGGGGAGGTATGGGTGTTCGAACATAGAAAGGTCGGGATTTCAGAATTCCAGAAAACAGATTCGTATATCAGAATTGCGACACAAATTTCAGATCCAATAACTAACAGAAAATAGGCGACATGGTAGTCAAAATGAATCCCTTCGAGTCTACTTTCTAATAAAACTGATTTGACAAGATTTCGAGCTATACCTAGGGAGATATGATGGTTCGAACACATAAAGGTCGAAATCCAGATTTCCAGAAAACTGATTTTGTACAGCTAGATTGCAATACATATTTAAATACGAATACAGCTCGGATATGGTCGATATCATATTCAAATAAAAGCCGAATGTATCTAGTTTCATACAAAATTTATTTCGTGCGATTTGGATCTATAGGCCATGAGATATTGGGGTTATAGTACACAAAGGTCAGATTAGAGAATGCAGATTTCAGCAGAACAGGATTTTAAAACCCTATAAATATTTGAATTCGACCCCATAGAAACGAATATCATGAGATTCAAAACCCAAATCAAGCATAGAAGACACAAGAGACATCGAAATTTGGTGAGGCATGGAGGAGGAACCAGATTAACGAAAACAAGAATAAGATTTACTTGCAGATTTTTGGTTCATACAGATAATCATTGCAAATAACGAATTTTAATTGAATGATAATCTACAATTTAGCGGATTAGACTCCTTAGGATCGAATTACTCACAGAAAAATCGTCCACAGAGAAAAACGCCAAGACAGAGGATCACCAGGAAATTCGTCCACCACCAGTCTGCCACCACCAGCGTCAGAAATTTCAGGAGGCGCCAAGCACAGTGAGGGGCGACAACCAAAGGCGGCTAGGGCAAGAAAACACAAAAGTCGTGAGGGAGAGGAGCCCTCACGCAATTCCTCTTTTTCTCCCACCCCAAACGGATCCAAGATCCAATAACCCAGTTAACTTAAGTGAAAAATCGGTTTTATGGGCTTACCTGGGCTTAACCACCCTGCGCCACTCCAATAACAACAGAAATATGCGCCACCATGGTGGAAGGAATTCCAGGAGCAAAGAATCAAGGTTGAGGGTTCAAATCCCCAACCAAAATAATTATTTTTGCCCTGTAGGAAAAATTCCTACACTTAGGCAAAAATCCCAAAATTTTAACAGATAAAAATATAGAAACAGAATTTCTAACCTTAAATCATAATTCAGAAAAATCGAGGGCGTTACATCCTCAGGTGATTTCGAGTGCTCTCGTAACACGAAATCACCAGTCCAGTCTAAGGGATTTCGATTACTGTGGTTCACCTCTCAGTCCTTCCCACAGCATCTAGGGCATGCATACATATGGCCAGTACATAAACATGAATGAAAACATCCTAGACATGAATAAGAACAAAGATAAATAGAGAAATAAATATATCAAGTCATAACATTCAACATTCATACAGTGGGCGACGCCCAAACCCCGAAAGTGAGTTTACGCTACAAGATTCATCGTTAAATATATGAAATCTCTCACAATAATTAAATCAAACCGAAGGGAAGGGTAGATCCTTGATAGAAGAAGGTCTAGCACGAAGATCCACACCGGAACGACGAAGAACACGAGCCGGAACAGAGTTGTCGCCCAGAAAATTGCCCCAAACCCTAGGTCTGCACTGTTTCATTTCGTTCTCCTCAACCGCTTGACCAAATCCCGAGATTCTGGTCCCTAAACGTGCGTCGGCCAGTTGGGAAGGTCTCCCTATAATTTCGTTCAATTCTGAGCCAGGAATAGTAAGTTATGGCTGAAATACCGAGCATCTATCGTGCAGGACGTGGGACAATGCACGGCCGTGTATCGGTGCACGGGCACGCCCATGTACGGCTTGGTGGCTGGATAACTTATGATTCACGGCCGTGCATGGATGCACAACCAAGCCTGTGTACGGCTCGGTGAAGCCTGGATAGTCAGATCATGCACGGCCGTGCATGGGTACACACCCACGACCGTGCATCATGTAGAAAACTCCGATTGGGCTGAAATTTGGTGTGTAGCTTCGTCTCATCTTGAGAAATCGTCTCATACCTTTAGATTCTCCAAATTCCATCAATTTTGAGGCCAAAAACCTACATTTTCATAAAACAAGGGAAAAGTGAAGAGTCTGAAGATTATATGAAGCATTTGAGTGCATAAATGAGACAAAGCATGCATTTTACTCCAAAATAATAACATGATTAAGTCACGAAATATCATATTTTTGCATGTCATCAAATAGGAGTCGAGGCAGAGAAACAATGGGGGGCCAAACGGCTTAGCTTCTTGATTTCTACTAGCTGCAAAGCCATAAGTAGGCCCAGAAGCTAAGCCAAATGGGGCCACAAATTTTATTGTCCTAACCATAATACAAGAATTATTAAAACTGGGAATGCTAGATTCATTGAAAATGGTAAAAATAGTAGGAGCCAAACTACACGTAAAGTGGAAATCCAAGAAATAAGAGTGCAAGTCCCATTGACTTGTACATCTAGTAAGTTTGTTATTCCTCAAATTGTTGAACCAATTAATAATCAAGAGGAACAACAAATAAATGATCACATTATCCATAATGATAATGAAATAAATGAGCCTTTAGTGGAGGAACTACAACAAATGACATTAAAAAGATCTCAAAGAGAAAGGAGACCAGCCATTTCTAATGATTATGTGATATATATACAAGTGTCTGAAGTTAACTTAGGAATAGAAAATGCCCTAGTTACATTTTCACAAGCCATGGATAGTGATAATGCTGAAAATTGGTTAAATGTCATGAAAGATGAGTTAAAATCCATGGAACAACATGAAATTTGGGACCTTGTTGAGTTGTCAGAAGGTTGTAAGAGAGTTGGTTGCAAGTGGGTCTTTAAGACCAAACATGACTCTCATGGTAACTTAGAATGTTACAAGGCTAGGCTAGGTTAGACCAAACATGACTCTCATTATGATTTAGAGTTACACCAAATGGATGTTAGAATGACATTTCTAAATGGGAATTTAGATGAAGAAGTTTATATGGATCAGCCAATTGGGTTCATAAAAAAAAGATAAAGAACACATGGTGTGTAAACTTAAGAAGTAAATATATGGACTTGAACAAGCTTTCTAGCAATTCTACCTTAAGTTTAATGATACACTTATTTCCTTTAGATTTAAGAAAAATACTGTTGATCGATGTATATATCTTAAGGTCAGTGGGTGTAAGTTTATCTTTTTAGTTTTGTATGTTGATGATTTCTTGCTTGCAACTAACAATCTTGGTCTATTAAGTGAGATTAAGAAGTTTCTCTCTAATAAATTTAAACTAAAAGATATGGGCGGGCAAGCTATGTGGTAGAAATAGAAATATTCCGAGATAGGTCATAAGGATTGTTAGGCTTGTCTCAGAAAGTATATAGTAACAAAGTTTTAGAGTGATTCAGAATGAATAAATGTTCATCATCTCCTATTCCAATTCAAAAAAGAGATAAAATTAGTCTTATGCAAAGCCCAAAGAATGACATTGAACATAAACAGATGGAAACAATTCCTTATGCATCTATTGTTGGGAGTTTAATGTATGCTCAGACTTGTACTGACCAGATATTAGTTTTGCAGTTGGAATGTTAGGAAGATACCAGAGTAATCCTGGTATGGATTATTTGAAAGCTGCAAAGAAAGTTTTGAGATATCTGCAAAGGACAAAGGATCACATGCTTATATATAAAAGATCTGATCATCTTAAAGTAATCAGATATTCAGATTCAGACTTTGCTGATTGTATGGATACAATAAAGTCTACTTTCGGTTATCTATATCTTTTAGCTCGAGGAGCTATCTCATGGAAGAGTGTGAAGTAGTTTATTATTGTTGCATCTACTATGGAAGCTGAATTTGTGGCTTGCTTCGAGGCCATGGTTCATGCTAAATAGCTGCATACTTTTATTTCAAGACTTGGAATAGTCGATAGTATTGCTAAGCCGCTGAAAAGTTATTGTGATAATTCTGTAATAGTTTTTCTTTTCTAAAAATGACAGGTATTCTAAAGGTGCTAAACATATAGAATTAAAATGCCTTGTTGTTAAAGAAGTTAAAAAACAAAGAGTGTCAATTGAGTATATTAGCTCTGATGTTATGATTGCTAATCCTTTGACAAAAGGGTTACCGCCTATAATATTTATTGAACATGTTAAACATATAGACATTATGTCTGTTAATGAATGTTGAATGATGTGATTATTTAGTCTTAATATATATTTGATGCTCTGAGCTCATTAATGTATAAGTTTATGATTGTTTGTTTTCATGATTTGTGGTTATATGTATGAATAAAAATGTTGAAAAATCAAAATTTATTTTAAGAAAGGAATATTGTTTGTTGGATGTATTATATACTCCCATTAAAGTGTCATAGTAGGAAGAAAAACTAATATAGTGGTACATAGAAGAAAATATATTGGTTTGATGATATATAACCTCTATGACCCTTATTATTTTTTTATTCTTAGTTATGACTCATGATGCAACAAATATATATTGATTTTATTTAAGCGCATTCTGATTGATATTTTATAAAATTATGAATGATATTAACACCAAGAGCCAAGTGGGAGAATGTAATAAAATGTCTCATGTTTATTTTGAAAAGACATCTCCATATAAGTCACATAACTGCTTGATGAGAGCAATTACTAAATATAGTAAAAGGGGAAATATTTTTTATCAAAGTTTTCCTTCTCCGTTGACATATTATTTGTTTAACCAGAGTTGTTTTCTCCGTTAATATTATTTATTTAACTAGAGTTATTTTTTGGTTTTTGTTAACCAAAGTTTTTCTTCTTCGGCAACACTATTTGTTTAACCGGAGTTATCTTCTCCGTTAAGATAGTCTTTTTTGTTAATTAGAGTTTTTCTTCTCGGCAACACTATTTGTTTAACCGGAGTTATCTTCTCCGTTAAGATAGTCTTTTTTGTTAATTAGAGTTTTTCTTCTCTCTGAGCACATTATTTATTTAACTAGAGTTGTCTTCTCCATTAAAGAATAGACGGAGGAGAGGATAGAAGGCAGTTGAGATTACTTGTGTCGCTGTTGTGTTGAGTCGCTTCATTCACAGCACTTTGATTGTTGCTTTTGATGTTTCTGGAAAAGAGAAGATCTATTGATTCGGCGTCACTCCCTCGTTCTGTATTTTATATTATATCATTAATCATTAACCACTCATGCCAACCGCATGTCAATTTCCTCTTCGAACTCTTTCCAGTGGCATATCACGTCTTTCCATTTTTATTTTATAGCATTTAGTCAAAAATAGCTTCTTTTTTTTTTAATTCTTCGCCGACCAACTGCTTTTCATCAAATCATAGTTAAAATCACTTCTTTTGAGATGAGATGGATGGTGGATGGGGCACTGCCCGGCTTTTAACATTTTTCCTATTTTGACCCACATGCCAAAGGAGATTAAATCCAATTATGGTCAAAATTTGACCAATCTCACCTCTTCGAATAGAAAATTAAGATCACATACAGCATAGTCAAAATTAATATTGGACTTGAATTTGAATTGTCTTTCACAACGTGAGCAAAATAAGAGATAGACTCAGCAAGAGAACAAGTCAATGCCTAGGATTACTTTTGTTGGAGATAAACGTGTATGAAAGCAACTCAAAATTAGTGTTATATTTTTAATTTCATATAATATAAAAAAATTATATAATATTATACAATAATATATTATAATTATATGAAAATAAGATATCTTTCCAGTAGAATACTCTGTCTCAAAAATTTTCTACTCCCTAGCTATCTTGGTCTGCCCATCACCCGAGCTATTATCTTAAAGTGCTCCTGTGCAAATGGCAAAGCATGGTGGTGGTGATAAAATAGTATAAATTGCTTAACTTTAAGGTTATGTTCTGTATGAAATTCACAGTGGAAAGAATCATCTAGATTTATTGCATTTTTCATTCTTTCCACTGTGGATTCCATTTTATAGAACATAACCTAAATTTTTTTTTATCTATAATGTCACTTTTCCTCTACAGAAAATTGAAAGAAAAAAATAAAAAAATATATTAAATCTAATAGCATTTTACGTCTAGATTCATTATGTTTTATGTTCTTTTCTTTTAGTGTTTCATCCAAAGAAGCATACTATTAAAGTTTTTCTCCAATATGCCTGGGGTTGCTATTGAATTCTTTGATGTAAAAGGGTAGAATTTACTGCCCATCGCCCGAGCTTTTGAATTCTTTGAGTTTGGTTATGGGTAAGGTAAGACGCTGGTTATGAAAATTTGACCAGCCTTGCTCGTTTACGATTCGCAACATCTGAAGCGCTTCAAGAGAAGTGCACGGGCGATGGACAGACCGAGCCAACGGCCCAACCCAGCAAGCAACTGTCGTCGCAGGCAGCCAACCTAGGAAATTCTCAAGTCAAAGTCAAAAAAGGACGCAAGAAAAATAATCAATCTAGAAGCCAATTCTAGATAAAATAATACAATCTACTAAGCGATTTGTGTATAAGTACTAAAACGGCGACTCACTCTCCTCCCCTGCGTCTAGGAGAGAAGGTCAGAGTGGAGAATGGCGAGAGCAATGAACCAAGGCAACTTGGAGGGGGATGAGGAGAGAGTGGGAAACGAGGAGGAGAATGCGGCGGTGGGATCGATGTCGATGGAGCAGGTGTTCGAGGGGAGAGTGAGAAACGAGGAGGAGAATGCGGCGGTGGGATCGATGTCGATGGAGCAGGTGTTCGAGGGGGTGCGTGTTCCGCCGTGGCGGGAGCAGCTGACGCTGCGGGCGCTGGTGGTGAGCTTCGCGCTCTCGGTGATGCTGAGCGTGATCGTTATGAAGCTGAACCTGACCACGGGCATCGTCCCCTCCCTCAACATGGCTGCCGGCCTCCTCGGCTTCTTCTTCATGAAGATGTGGACCAAGGGCTTGGAGCACGCCGGCCTCCTCCGCACCCCCTTCACCCGCCAGGAGAACACCGTCATCCAGACCTGCGTCGTGGCCGCATACGGCCTCGCCTCCACCGGTACGATGGCTTCCCACCAATATACTTTTTTGTTCTTTTCTTTTGTTTATTTGTTGAATGTGATTTGTGAAGAAGATATTGGTGAAGGTTGCTCTTCCAATCGTTAATGGTGGATTAGGTTTTTCTGATATTAGGTGACCATTCTCTTCAACGAAGGTTTTGGTTTTCAATTTTCTAATTTCCCTTCTCGATTTGACAAGTAGAAGAAGATTTTTAAGGTATGAAATGGTGTCTTAAAAATACTAATATTAAAGTATCACTTGCATTAAGATTCGTATTTTAAATAAATCCAATAGATACAACCTAAAAACTTTTCTCGACGTTAAACTCACTGCACAAATCAAGAGTATATAAAAAAAATTAAATTATTTAGCTTTAGTATATAATTATTTTATGATTTAATAAATATTTATTCTTATAAATATATAAAAATATTTTTTTAGTTTTGACATATAGTTATTTAATATTTTAATAAATATTTATTTTTTTAAAATACATAAAAATAATTATTTAACTTTTTTTTAACATAGGCAAGTTAAGTAATGACAGTGGGATTTAACCCCAAGATCTACTTATCAACAACAAATGTCCTTATCAGTTGAATTAATTTAAATATATAATTATTTCATAATTTGATAAACCCTAAACCCTAAAAAATTAAATATAATAATAATAATTTTTATTAAAATAATAATAATTTTTCTTAAATTCTTTATAATTTTTTTAAAAATAATATTAGAAAATAAATTTAGATTTAATAATTTTTATTATTATAATAATTTTAAAAAATAATTTTATTGTTGAAAGATGAACAAATGTAAGTACGAAAATAAAATGCAAAAAGAAATATAACTATAACTATAAAGTAATCAACAGCAACTCCCTCTCACCCATTTTAAATTCATGCTTTTTTAGATTTGGAACTTAAAAGCAGTTTATTAAACATCTCAACTATTCAAAAATTCACTATTTTAACTAATAAAAGCAGCTAATTAGTTATGCCAAACAAAGCCGAAGTTGGTGGTGGCTAGCAATGACTCGGTTCAAAAGAAGAAATTAGGGTAGAATGGGCAAGAACAAATCCCATTCAGCTAGTAGTTTGGGTTGGTTGTAAGATTGGATTAGGCTAGTTGTCAGGCCGAAATTAACCTTAAGCAAGGTTAATCACTCCAATGCAGCGCCACGTCAGCCACTCCACTGAAGTCGCGTCCGATTTCCTAATTTTCGGTCCCGTTGACCAATTTTGACCCCGCTCGTTCCTCGAAACGAACGCTCGAGGGGGTCGTCTTCCTCTTCGCTCGCGACGCTAGCATGTCGCGCGTATGCGTACGCTGGCCGGATGCGCTGCCGGCCGGTGCCTGATGGCAGGGAAGAGGGCCGCCTGCCCCTTCCCCTCAACCTCGTCTGTCGGCGCCGGAGTCACTCGCTCAGAGGTGGAGAAGACACCGGAGAAGAAGACACAGACGCGTCGGAAAACACGCAGCAAAGACGCCGGAAACACCAAGATCTCGAGGGAAAAGCTACCTTTATTTATCCTCAACAACCGGCGCCTTAAACCCCTCCCCTATACAGGATTCACACTCGCTCAATCTCCCCTCTCGTCTCACTTCACCGCCGCCGAAATCCTCGTCGGTACGGCCGGAAGCAGACGCCTGAAAGGGAGGAGCTCGCTCTCTCTCTCTACTCTCAGGTGGCAGTCGGAACTCTCGAGGGTGGAGGTGCTCGCCTCCCAACTCGGGGAAGAGATCGCTCGTCGATGATGGAGGAAGCTCACGTCGCACCCCTCGTCCGTAGCTCTCGTGTGTCCCCTTTTCCTCTGCTCTCCGCCAACCGCTCTCTGCTGGTCCATGCCCGAGCAGTTCACCTGCTCCAATCGCGTCTCCTCCATTTCCGCGCCTCCGCGCGCACTCAACTGGAGCCGGATCGGGTGCGCCTCCGCGTGTTCGCCTGCTCGGATCCGCCTCCACCATCAGCTGCTGAGCGAGAGGAAGAGCAGGCCTTGGGCCCGCGCCTGGGCCCAACTACGGTCCAGCCCGGCCCGAGATCCTCCGGGTCTGACACTAGTGCTGATGGATTAAGTCGAGATAGATTGCATTGAATCAAGTTTGTTTGACTGGACTGAAATTTCTAGGATGTTTAACTGGGCCAGGCCCATTGAATCAGGCCGAACCGGAGAATTGTGCTGAATCGGAGCAATTTGACAAGGATTGAATGGACCAATCGATTCTGGATTGGATTCAGCAGCTCGTCTCCGAGATGGAAAAAATTCTTAACCGCACCCCGCTTGGAGCGAGTCCCCATCCACTGTCCAAGTGTTTTGGGATTTGTGCTTGCACGGATCCCAATATAAATATGGACAGTAGATAGGAACCTACTTGAAGCGGGGGCTCCGCTTGAAAATTTTATCACTCCAAGACGGCCCTCTTCCTGAAAATTTTTTTTATATCAGGACATTAATCTCAAAGCATAATTCGTAAAAATTAGCTAGTGGTAGAAATTGATCAAATTTCATAATGAAATGTTGACTATATTTTATAAATTTTGATCAAATTTTATAGAATAATGATCTTAATTTATAGAAATTAACCAATCTAGTCAAAATCTATAAAAATATAATTAATATTCCAATAAATCTGATTAATTTCTATAAACTTTAGTCATCATTCTATTAAATCTGATTAATATTCCATAAAATTTAGTTAATTTCTATAAAATTTATTTAATTTTTATGAAATTTGATTAATTTTTACGGCTAATGTTTATAAAATAATTAGCGAGGAATGGAATTGGACAATAGCGAGTTGTCATGACATCGAGAGCTGGATTTTGAGTAGGTTGCTTCAGCGGCGATACCAGACGGTGATTGACAGATTTTGCGGCGGCTAAGCAATTTAGGGCCAGGAATTAGATTGGATTTTTACCCTTTTCTATATATGTAATTCATTGACATTAATGGATTTAAGTGTACAATACTAATTCTCTCACTATTGTGATTCCTAACTATACCTATGATTTGTGTAAACTCAAAATAAGAACATGATTTATCCTCCATGGTTCAAATTTAAATAAGATGAGACTTCTTGCATGAATCATACAATATCCATTTTGAGTTGCTTTCACCTGCAGTGGAGCACTATATTCTACATTTTCTTTTGATACAATAGCATTCTAAAAGTTGGATAAACAGGTGGTTTTGGAAGTTACCTTTTTGCAATGAGTTCAAAGATTGCAAGTCAAGCAACAGAAGCAAATGATGCACAAAATATAAAGGATCCAAAATTAGGATGGATTATTGGATTTATGTTCGTTGTCAGTTTTATTGGCCTATTTTCTGTCACGCCCCTTAGAAAGGTAATATGACACAGTAGTAGTAATAATTTATGTCATTCAAATTCCAGAAGTTTTACAAGCTCTACTAGTTTTGATAGTTCTGTAAAATTGTTTGGAGTACTTACTTAAATCTTTTTTTAGATAATGATTATTGACTACAAGCTGATATATCCAAGTGGAACTGCAACTGCATTCCTAATCAACGGCTTTCACACTCCACAGGGAGAAAAGTTAGCCAAGTAAAGATCTCAAGAACATCTAATGCCTCTCTTTTGAATTAATTAACTATCATCTGAGCAATTCACAACTAACCTATGGACATCTTCAGGAAACAAGTACAGACATTCGGTAAATTCTTTGTTTGCAGCTTCCTTTGGGGATTCTTTCAATGGTTTTATACAGCTGGTGGTGATTGTGGATTTGAAGCATTCCCCACATTTGGCCTTAAAGCTTATGAGAACACGTAATTTGTGTAGAATAGTTTTATCAGCTTTCCTAGTAACTTGAGAATCTTTGAGAAGTGGAAGTAACTTGTGTGCTAAAGTATGACTCTCTTCTCACAGGTTTAACTTTGACTTTTCTGCTACTTATATTGGAACTGGAATGATTTGTCCATATATTGTGAATGCTTCACTTCTTCTAGGAGCCATCCTTTCATGGGGAGTTATGTTACCCCTTATTAATAATCAAAAGGGTCATTGGTATTCAGCAGATTTACCATCAACTAGCCTGCATGGCTTGCAGGGTTACAGAGTAAATCCTTACTTCTATGCTTCCAACTACAGCATCACATTTCTTTTTCATTTCATCTTTTATTATGCATTGATTCTGCATTACATTTAGAAGAAAGCACAAACCAGTAGGTGTATATCATCATCACACTTCCCCCATGATTCAGTATTTACTCAATTGTGCAGGTATTCATAGCCGTTGCCATAATTCTTGGTGATGGCCTTTATAACTTCCTAAAGATTTTGTATCGAGCAATAAAATCCTTCCACTCTGCTTCAAGGAGAAGCGCTATAGGTTCTCTTCCCATCTCAGATGATGATGGCACTATAGCTAATACTAATTCATTTGACGATGAGACAAGAACTGAGGTATTTGTCAAAGAACAAATCCCAAATTGGGTTGCATATGGAGGCTATGTTACTACTGCCATATTATCCATTATTACACTTCCTCACATCTTCCCTTCACTCAAGTGGTACTTCATCTTGGTTGCCTATATATTTGCTCCAGTGCTAGCTTTCTGCAATGCATTTGGATGTGGCCTTACAGATTCGAACATGGCCACCGCATATGGTCAGCTTGCCATTTTTATCTTTGGAGCTTGGGCAGGTGCACACCATGGAGGTGTGCTTGCAGGTCTTGCAGCCTGTGCTGTCATGTTTAGCATTGTATCCACTGCTTCAGATCTCATGCAAGACTTTAAGACTGGCTATCTAACACTTGCTTCTCCAAGATCCATGTTTGTGAGCCAAGTTGTTGGCACTGCCATGGGCTGTGTGATTGCCCCATGTGTTTTCTGGCTTTTCTACAAGGCCTTCGATGATATCGGCATTTCTGGTAGTCAATATCCTGCACCGTATGCTCTTATTAGTAGGAACATGGCAATCCTAGGAGTTGATGGAGTCTCCTCACTTCCAAAATATTGCCTCACTCTTTGCGGAATCTTCTTCACGCTTGCTATCGTCATAAATTTGGCAAGAGATCTATGTCCCGAGAAGGTTGGAAAATTTGTGCCAATTCCAATGGCAATGGCTATTCCATTTTACGTTGGAGCAACCTTGGCCATAGATATGGCATTAGGGAGTGTAATATTATATGTATGGGAAAAGATGGACAAGGCCAAAGCAAGTGCTTTTGCTCCAGCGGTGGCATCTGGTTTGATGTGTGGTGAAGGAATATGGAGTCTACCTCAAGGCGTGCTTGCGTTAGCCCAAGTGAAGCCACCAATATGCATGAAGTTTCTTTCAAGGGCGACAAATGTCCAGGTTGATGATTTCCTCCAAAAGATATCCTAATTTTCTCATAGCTAGATGATAAGAGAAGAAACATACTAGGTAAAGCTGATGTATTTAGATATGTATGTCACTAGTATTTGAATCATGTTGTTTCTTGTGTTGTACAAGTATGAATATCTATGAAATTATGAAGCACCCTTCCAATGCAGTCAATAGATTCTTCTGGTTCTTCATTTCTCCTGATAACACATATCACTTAGATGTTGCATTATCATAATGAAAATGTATGGTGAAATAGGACAACCTACATACGACCAAATCCTTTTTCACTGAGTCGTAGGCTTTATATAGTTAAATTTTAATACTCATGTTTGGGACCCTCTAATAGGTAGATCTCTTAATATAGTCACCCATTGCAAATGGGTAGGTCTAATATAGTCATTCACGTAAGGCAAGAAAAGCCCACCAAGTAGCAAGTGGCTAGTTTTCTACCAACTTTGTTTAATGTGTAACAATGTCAAAAGCATAGGATCCAAAATTTACTTGGCATAATGAGTTATTTAGTCGATATTCACAAATGTAGATACTAGAGGAGATTAGACGCTTGCAGCATGATCAATATGCACAAATTATCCAACAGAATAGAAACTGAACTTCAGTGCCAGTCTCTTAGTTCATGATTTCTTATTTTCAGTATCAAACTTATAGACTCATCTCTGGATGCGTATTCTAGTATGAACTAGAAATTTTGGTGTCAACCTTTTCACCAAGTTTGAACAGAGGAAGACCCTTATACGGGCAAGAGCTACAACGAAATGCATCTCCAAGACCACACTGCAGATCCAAAATAAGATTACCATCTGAAAGACAAGCAAAAGGCCAACATATCTCCATTACTTACATTGCCACACACTGACAGTGGGTTATTTATTTGCTCAGTAGTGAGACTCAGCTTCAGCACCTTTTCCTCTTCCTCTGCCCGACCACATGTGCAGTTTTTACAGGCTTTCCTCGTCTTTCCAATTTCACAATCACCAACTGCTGCACATAAATGTAATCTGAGCCCAACTTTTTGCAACTGTTGTCAGAAAAAGTGCAGTGCTAATATTGGTAACCAAATTTAACCTCGTGGCAACTGTGGTTTCTTCATGTCTTCCTCGCTTAGAAGACTGTCCTCATCAATGAGATCCAACTCGTCGTCAATTTAAATCTTTGGAACTGTTTTCTTTGCTTTTCTTAGAGAGAATGATGAGCCAACCATCCAAAAAGCCTTTTTGCCCCTGATCTGTATAAGTTGTCAATACATAACGACAAACAGGATACAACTGTAGGTTGAAAGCCATTAATATACAAGACGAAAATGGGTCCGCCAATCAATGCACTATAGTCTGTGAGTTCCAATTATGTAAAAAGAATCCATCTTCCAACGTTCTATAACACATTGATCAAATAAGACAGGTAGTTTGTCTCAAGTTTTTGGATTTGAATCAATAAAAGCTACAATAGTGCAAAAATACACAATGAAATGAAAATGTGAAATAAATATATACACAAACTAGGATTTGAACATGGATTAAATCAAGCATAATCTTAGATCTTCTCATATGGAAATCCTAAAATGTGTTTTCTTGGGTCTTTATTTGTCTATTTCTTTGGGGAGAATCCACGTGGGAGAAAGAAAAAATACAATGAATCTGATAACTTTTGCATCCAAATTCATTATATTTTTTCTTCTCCTGTAGATTCTTTCCGAAGAAATAGACCCTAAATGTGTACCAATCTCACTCAAGTTGTGTGTGTTTTTTTTAAAAAATATTTAATAGAAAAGAATTGTTGAAAATTACATAATTGCCATATAGAATTGTATAAATAGTAGCGATATATCAATAATAAGCAGACTAAGTTATTCAACGAGGCATAATATCAAGATGCATGTCTGTAAGTAGTTTAGTGTTATTATAACAGGAGAGGATAGCGTTGTGTTAGTCAGCTTCTTGTCCGTGTCTAGGTATATAGTTCATAGAACAAAAAGGATAACATCTTTTATACAAATAAGGGATAAGAAATGAAAATCTAAACTTACAGTAAAAGATTGGACTTGTTCAACTGATAGAAGAGATTTGGCCTCCAAAGATAGTACTTCTAAAAAATCAGACAAGAGCAAGTTGTGCTCGACTATTGAGGTTGACTGCAACAAGGCAACAGCATAAAACTGCTCATGTGCAACAAAAACATTCACTTTTTGCAGCATCTATGAATTGGTACCTTGCTTCCATTCGGTTCATATGAACCCTGAATCACAACAGCTCCTCCAGGTTTAAGCACAATAGCCCAACTACTTTGTTATATTAGTCTATATATAAATAATATTTATACAAAAGTTAATAAAAATACCAATAAATAAAAATATGTAAAAATATTTATAAATATATAAATAAATAAATATATATAATAATAATAATAAATATATAATATATATAAATAAACAAAAGCAATCTATAACTTAAATTGTCACGCCCCGGCGGGAAGCTAGCTATTTCTAGCATAGGGTTCCCTAGGGAGATGACAATATTGATAGAAACCAGAGAACTACAATAATCCAATATCATTTATTAACTAATTAATTCAATCTTAACATCAACAGTTTTATAACACAATTTCTAAAAACATGCTATCCAAATTAACAACTGAAATAAAATACAAAAGACAAACTATCTCAACTAGGGCTGGTACATAGCTATCTATCAACTCTATCCCTCCCAGAAGCTAACTCTGTACTTGGAAGAGAAACAAGGGGGGTTAGCAGAAATGCTAAGTAGGAATCAACAAACATGGTGAGGAAGTCAAATAACAAGATACTACAATGACAATAACAACGATATACAAATAATATATAGAACGTCATGTAAATCATCAAGCTGGCCAACAGATCTCACTTAAGAGCCGCACTCATTTTCAGAGTGTTTCCACTGTTGCTCATGCAATGAAACGACTGTCCTAAACAGCCCAGAGTGTTGCGTCCAACACTGACATCCATAGTATTGTCTTCAAGACAACTGGCGGTGCCGTACCGGCATCTCAGATAGTCCGATAAGCGTCGGAACTATAACTTAGATAAACAGGCCACCGGAGAATAAATCATCCAGGTCAGAGGTCAATATATATCACGACTTTATCATCACAGATTTACAACGGTTCCACATACTCATGTGTCAACATCATAGATACACAGTTGTTCAACCATGCTCATAAGCCAATATATTAGATATCTCAAAACAGGTTTGTTAACCATTCATACAGAACATAATATGACCAAATAAATAGGATAATTGAGGTCAACAGGAATTTCAGAAACAAACCAAGCAGATGAATCAAACAGATATCAGTGTCAATTAATTCTATCATATGCATCATATATCAAGTCAAAGGATTAAGTAGCAAATCCTATTATTGACACTGTAAGAAAGGAGTAGGGTAAGATTCCTACCTGAAGTGCCAAAATCTTAGATTTCCCTCTGAAAGCTCAATTACCTCATTTTCTCAACTGAATAATTAAATAAACCCTTGTTATTAACTATCATGCATCAATCCATAATATTACCCTCAGCCCCCACTTTCCTATTTAGATCCAATTTTATCCAAATATACTATAATTTCCCAATCTACCCTAAATACCAAAATATAATTTAGGGTTTTACTAATAGAGTAAATAATAATTAAAAAGATTTTATAAAACAAATTAAAACCAAAACTCACCTCTCTGCCAAAGACTCCACGCGGAACACGACGTTCATTCGTCGAATGTCGCCACTGCAACAGACGACGCGAACGAAGGTTTCGTTCGCTCGCTGCTGGGGAGAAATTACCAGTGCTCGCCGCCGGAAGCTTCGCCGCCGACGAGAGAGGGAACAGCCACTGCCTGGAGAGGAAAAAGGGCCGCTACTCACGTTGCTGAACAGAGCTTTTGCCGACAGAGGAAAATGATTCCGCCGCTCGCCGCAAGAGCAGATGGATCACCGGTGCTGGGATGAAGGAAAAGGCTGCCGGCTCTGGAAGAGGAAGGAAGCTGCCGCTGAGAGGGAAGAAGCTTGCAGTTACTGGACAGAGTCTTCTCAGCCACCGTAGAGGACTCGTTGCACGCATCTAATCCAGCCGCACATGTCCGGGATTACAGTGGACAGTAGGCGCAACACCAAGGGGAGAAAGGGTGACTGCAGGCATCCCTTCCTGATGCCGCCGGACCCACTCGATTGCCTCCGACGGGGAAGACGCGAAAGAAGCAGAAGGCGGGCGACGCGACGCAGCACGTGTCCGCAAGGAAGAATAGAGCAGGGAAAGGAAAAGGACTCGTGCGGCGCACTGGTAAAAAAAGTAAGATTACGAAAAGGTTTAGGTTTAAGAGAGGCTTAGGGTCTTATTTATAGGGAAATAAGAGAGGATTTAGGGCAAAATAGATTAGGATTTAGGGAGAGTTTTTAGGGCTAATTAGATTAGGATTCTAAATTTTTAAAATTTAATTTTTTTTTATAAATAAGTAATAAAAAATCAAGGTATAACATTATCTACCCTTTTAAAAAGAATTTAGTCCTCCAAATTCAGAGTAGACCCAGAAGAATCAGAATACATCAAAAAAATATATATAAAGAAAAATATTTATTTTACTTATCTAATTATTCTATCCTTAACCCAATCCTAGTCCTCAGGTTCTTATGTTCTTAGGTTTTTCTACTGAACCTATACCTCCAACCTGTGGGTTATGGGCTCACAGAAATCTATACCTCTGAACCTATACCTCTGATACCATTTAAATTGTCACGCCCCGGCGGGAAGCCAGCTATTTCTAGCATAGGGTTCCCCAGGGAGATGACAATATTGATAGAAACCAGAGAACTACAATAATCCAATATCATTTATTAACTAATTAATCCAATCTTAACATCAACAGTTTTATAACACAATTTCTAAAAACATGCTATCCAAATTAACAACTGAAATAAAATATAAAAGGCAAACTATCTCAAGTTGGGCTGGTACATAGCTATCTATCAACTCTATCTCTCCCAGAAGCTAACTCTGTACCTGGAAAAGAAACAAGGGGGGTTAGTAGAAATGCTAAGTAGGAATCAACAAACATGGTGAGGAAGTCAAATAACAAGATACTACAATGACAATAACAACGATATACAAATAATATACAGAACGTCGTGTAAATCATCAAGCTGGCTAACATATCTCACTTAAGAGCCGCACTCATTTTCAGAGTGTTTCCACTGTTGCTCATGCAATGGAACGACTGTCCTAAACAGCCCGGAGTGTTGCGTCCAACACTGACATCCGTAGTATTGTCCTCAAGACAACTGGCGGTGTCGTACCGGCATCTCAGATAGTCCGATACGCGTCGGAACTATAACTCAGATAAATAGGCCACCGGAGAATAAATCATCCAGGTCAGAGGTCAATATATATCACGACTTTATCATCACAGATTTACAACGGTTCCACATACTCATGTGTCAATATCATAGATACACAGTTGTTCAACCATGCTCATAAGCCAATATATTAGATATCTCAAAACAGGTTTGTTAACCATTCATACAGAACATAATATGACCAAATAAATAGGATAATTGAGGTCAACAGGAATTTCAGAAACAAACCAAGCAGATGAATCAAACAAATATTAGTGTCAATTAATTCTATCATATGCATCATATATCAAGTCAAAGGATTAAGTAGCAAATCCTATTATTGACACTGTAAGAAAGGAGTAGGGTAAGATTCCTACCTGAAGTGCCAAAATCTTGGATTTCCCTCTGAAAGCTCAATTACCTCATTTTCTCAACTGAATAATTTAAATAAACCCTTGTTATTAACTATCATGCATCAATCCATAATATTACCCTCAGCCCCCACTTTCCTATTTAGATCCAATTTTATCCAAATATACTACAATTTCCCAATCTACCCTAAATACCAAAATATAATTTAGGGTTTTACTAATAGAGTAAATAATAATTAAAAAGATTTAATAAAACAAATTAAAACCAAAACTCACCTCTCTACCAAAGACTCCATGCGGAACATGACGTTCGTTCGTCGAATGTCGCCGCTGCAACAGACGACGTGAACGAAGGTTTCGTTCGCTCGCTGCTGGGGAGAAATTACCGGTGCTCGCCGCCGGAAGCTTCGCCGCCGACGAGAGAGGGAATAGCCGCTGTCTGGAGAGGAAAAAGGGCCACTACTCACGCTGCTGAACAGAGCTTTTGCCGACAGAGGAAAACGATTCCGCCGCTCGCCGCAAGAGCAGATGGATCGCCGGTGCTGGGATGAAGGAAAAGGCTGCCGGCTCTGGAAAAGGAAGGATGCTGCCGCTGAGAGGGAAGAAGCTTGCAGTTGCTGGACAGAGTCGCCTTAGCTGTCGTAGAGTACTCGTTGCACGCATCTAATCCAGCCGCACACGTCCGGGATTACAGTGGACAGTAGGCGCAGCACCAAGGGGAGAAAGGGTGACCGCCGGCGCCCTTTCCTGATGCCGCCGGACCCACTCGATTGCCTTCGACGGGGAAGACGCGAACGAAGCAGAAGGCGGGCGACGCGACGCAGCACGCGTCCGCAAGGAAGAATAGAGCAGGGGAAAGGAAAAGGACTCCTGCGGCGCACTGGTAAAAAAATAAGATTAGGGAAAGATTAGGGAAAGGTTTAGGTTTAAGAGAGGCTTAGGGTCTTATTTATAGGGAAATAAGAGAGGATTTAGGGCAAAACAGATTAGGATTTAGGGAGAGTTTTCAGGGCTAATTAGACTAGGATTCTGAATTTTCAAATTTTAATTTTTTTTTAATAAATAAGTAATAAAAAATTAAGGTATAACATAACATGTGATTATTTGTGATATTTTATTTTTTTATTATTTTAATTTTTATATAATTTTCTACTTAATAATATTTATAATGCTTTTTCCCACAGCAATCTATAGTATTTTGTTGATAAACAATACTGCTTTTGATTCTACAGCATTGCAACAGCAACACCTGTACTACAATCCCAAAATGGCCCCTAGAAATGTACGTCAATGGTGATGAAGGTTGGCTCTTTGAAGAAGAGCTCACCATGGCCACCCCTGATCTCCTCACCTAATACAAGGATAATTCTCTAGAGGAGAGCTGATGTGGGGGCAAGGCATGTTCTTCATCACTATCATACATTTGCTTACAGAAGACACTGTGGCACCTCTAAGAAAGCATTTAAAGTGCTTTAATTAGGATTTTACTGACCCACGTTATTCCAAGATGCGAAGAATTTTGTACAATTCTGTGATCAATTCCAACGAATTAGCAATATATCAAGAAGAGACAGAATGCCACTTAACAAGATTTTGGAGTTAGAAATCTTTGAAGTATTGGGCATAGATTTTATGGGGTAACCCACAAGATGGCTACACCTTATCACCCTCAGACTAGTGGTCAAAGTAGAGATTTCAAACAGAGAGCTAAAATGGATTTTAGAGATGAATGTTTTATGAACTAGGATTGACTGGTCGCTCAAACTTGATGATGTATTGTCGGCATACCATACCGCCTTCAAAACTCCGATTGATATGTCCCTATACTAGATGATCTACGGCAAGTCTTGTCATTTGCCTATTGAGTTGGAACACAAGGCATTTTGAGCTATCAAGACATTGAATTTCGATTTGAAAAGTGCTCGAGAGAAACGATGCTTGGATCTGAATGCTCCTGATGAGATACGACTGGAAGCATATGAGAATGCCCGGATTTATAAAGACTGCATAAAGAAATTTCATGATCAATGTATTATGCGCAAAGAATTTAAAGTCGGCGATAAAGTCTTACAATTCAATTCAAGACTATATCTATTCCCTAGAAAATTATGAACTAGATAGTCCGGGCCATTTAGTGTTTAAAAGGTCTTACTCTTATGAAATAGTGGAGATATATCGTGAAAATGATTTTTCTTTCAAGGTCAATGGACAGTGCAAAAAACCCTACTACGAACTTGAATCTACTAACTCAGGGGTCACTCTACTTCTTTCTAACCTAGCCGGATGATTTCAATCAGATGACGTTTAACATGATCAAGGTGTTGATCCCTTCTATATCAAACTTGATCTTTCCGAATATGATATCGGAGTTTTGATTTGAATGCTGGATTGAGGTAGATCTATGAATTTAAATCCACAGACATAAGAAAATCAAATATTTGACGGCTGATGATAATCTGAGCCAATTGAAATATCCAACAAGCCATCAAGGCCAGATATTATGTTCTCAAATTAAATATCTAATAAGCCATCGAGGCCGGATAAAAAATTTCTGAAAACCTTAATTTCACAATAAAGTATTATTTGGGAGGTGCGTACATCGACATTTATCATCCGGGCGTAACTCCTCAATATGATGTTGTGTTTGTTAAAACTGAAATATCCAAACAAGCCATCAAGGCCGGATAACTTTACCTAACAAGCCATTAATGCTGGGTATCCTTCAAACTAAATATTCAATAAGTCGTTGAGGTCGGATATCTTTACCCAACAAACTGTTGAAGCTGGGTATCTTTCAAATTGAATATCCAACAAGCCATCATAGCCGGATATCTTTACCTAGCAAGCCATTGAGGCCAGGTATTTTTCTTAAATATCCAATAAGTCATCAAGGCCGAATATTTTTACCTAACAAGCCGTTGAGGCCGAGTATTTTTCTCAAATTGAATATCTAACAAGCCCTCAAGGCCAGATATCTTTACCCAACAAGCTGTTAAGGCCGGGTATTTTTCTCAAGTTGAATATCCAACAAGCCGTCGAGGTCGGATAGCTTTACCCAACAAGCCATTGAGACCGAGTATCTTTCAAATAGAATATCCAACAAGTTGTCATGGCCGAATATCTTTACCCAACAAGCCGTTGAGGCCGGGTATTTCTCAAATTGAAAATTTGACAAATCATTAAGATCGGATCCCTTCTAAATCTGAAGTATCCAATAAGCCTTTGCAAGGCCGGGTATTTAGCAGATACAAATCATCCAAGTTGACGAAGACTTTTTCTCTTTTGTCATTTTTCTTTCTGAAATCATCATGTATTTCTGTTTTAATGTTTAAATGAATCATATTGCTCTGTAATTTATTATTATTATTATTATTATTATTATTATTATTATTATTATTATTATTTTATTTCATAACATAGATCTCTTAATCAAAGGTACCCTAATTTTCATGGGTAATTGACAATGAATGCTTGCGTTCATTAGAAGCCATAACCCATTTAAATAAAAAAAATTTATTTTTATAAGGTGAATTTGGAAAGGTCAAAACATATTAATCATGACCCAACATAATCCCTGCAGTCTTCTTCACCTAGTACTATCAGCTTCAGGTTGCAATTCAAGCAAATAGCAAGCAAGCGTGTCGCGAGCTCCATTCGTTTCAGAACCATGCAATAGAATGACATGCCGCTAACTGCTCCACAAACAGAAGTTCCACACTCTACTCCCCGAAGTATTCAATTTCGCAACGAAACACAACAATCTGAATATACAAATTCAATGCAATATCAGGTAATGCCCACACGATACTTAGATAAACATGCCATCCTAATTTTGGGAATACATGAAGATATTGTGTGGTTGTATGATAGGCCCCGCAAGTATACGGTTTCTATCGAAGTAGTAAATAAGATCATCCCTAGGGAGCTAGGTGTCAAGTATCAACTTTTAGTGTCATTGATAGCTAGAAAATTCTAATTGGATTAAGAAAAACTATTTTAAGTTTAAATTGTTGAATCTCAAGATTTACGACTATTAAGGGAATCACAAATTTATGGAAGCTTCAGGACTTTAGGTTTCACCACGTTGAATGTTTTAAAAGTAAAACAATGAATGAATCAAATAGAAAAACGGATTACCTTCTCTCGAAGCGTAATCCAATAGTAAATTATTTAGGGCGATTAATCCGATTGTATAGATTACCTTCTCTCGAAGCGTAATCCGGTGTCTACCTAAGCTAATGTCCTACTCTCGTGGCTTATTAGCTTAGGGAAGACCCAATGAGCTCTATGACAATCGTTACCCCTCAAGTGACATTGAACGACGCTCATAGTTCAAGTCACAAGTCTATGCTAGACAGGCGAGTGTTACGATTCATCTCTCAGTACTTCTCGTAACACTTAACACATATATTATGTTCGGCCAAAATATATATACGCAAGTAAGCACATCAAAATTAGATAAACAAATTACTTGAAAATGTCATAAAAATTCATATGAAAGTTTTACATGTGGAGGAGAATTGTTCAACGGACTACGCCCGAGTCCCGAAATAGGGTTTACTCTAAAGCATATATTGTTTTACACACAAAAACCTTATAAATTGAACTCGAAAGTGAGGAAAATTATTAATCAAGGGTAGGAGACGATGAATCCTCAGTCTTCTCTCGCAAGCCCCAAAGAAATACATCAAATCGAGCCCTTGAACGCATTTTTTCGCCCATCTTTCACCCTAGTCGACTCTCTCCAGAGTTCAAACCCTGTAACTACCTAAAATACCATCTTGTATACCTCAATCGAAGCCTTGGGCTGTTAGGAAGGATTATTGGGAGTTTTTTTTTCCAATTTCTAGGCTCTTGGATCGTCGGATTTGGCGAAGAAACAGTCGATGGTCGTGATCTGTGGAAGGAAAAAAAAGAGGGGTTTCCCCTCTCGACTTGGGTGCCACGAGATGGAGAAGAGGGCGGCGAACCTCTCTCCCAGGTGCGGTGACGGAGGAGGGCGGCGGCCCCTCTCTCCATGGTGTAGCGCGATGGAGAAGAAGGGCGGCAGCAGCCGTGATGGTTGTGTAAAATTTTCGGAAGGAGACCATAGTCGTGCGCACACCCGTGATGACTTCGGCTGATTTTTGCATAGGAGCTCTTCACGGCCGTGATGGCTGTCACGGCCATACCGTGTTCTCTTCAAACCCTACTACTAAGAAAGCCGAAATGATCACGGCTATGCTGTGTTCTCTTCGAAACCTACTGCTAAGAAAGCCGAAATGATCACGGCCGTGATGGTTGTAACGGTCAGGCCGTGATCTCCTTAAGAAGTCCAAAAAAATCCCAAATTTTTCATGTGTCATGCTTATAATGTGTTGAATCTTTCCATAACTTCAAATCTTCAAAATATTTTTTGAAAATATAGGGAAATAACATGCATTTCACAAATAATCAAAAAATAGTGAAGATTCTATACTTAATGAGAAAAGATTCAAAATAATAGCATAAAAACAAGACTTAAGCTTGAAAAGAGTATATAAATAAGTCTTTAAATCCATTAGAAATAACACTTAAGATAGAGTGGAGTAGCTTCTTTAACATGACTCATGCTACTTTGATACCATTGACTTCAGAATTTTTTAGTTTTTTGGAAGTGCATGTTAGTTTATATTCTGATGATAATCTTGGCTACATTACTTTCCTTTTAGACAATCAGGAATATTCACTCACACTAAAACAAATTAATCAAATTTTTGGATTCCCTATAGATGGTACATGCCTAGTTCCTCATGAATTTGATGCGCGTGACTTTTAGAACAACATCAGCAGTAATCAAATATTTTTCGCTAATGCAGCATAAGCCACTACAATCAACAACCTAGTCCTGTGCTACACACACCATTCTTTGGCTCATACAATCTTCTTTGGTCGGGATTAATGTCAAGGGATGGTACGTTATATAAAGGTACAATTTATATGGTGCATGCTATCCCCTTTCAAAATAGACATTGCTTTCTATTTGGTTAATGATGCAGCCATAAGTGCACGACTTTATCAAAGTAATAAAATAAGATCATTCCCAATAAAGATCTGGTGATTAATTACCGATTACATGGTCAATCTATAGCTAGATGATTTGAGAAGTGTTTTTGATCGAAAATTTTAAAGTGAATTGAAAGCAAAAGCAAGCGTTTGAGTAGAAAACCATGTGGAGAAAGTCGAGACTCGGGTTTCACCACTTTGACGATCTAAAAGTAAGGAAAATCAATGTGTTAAAAGGGATTCGTTCGCATGTATAGATTACCTCCTTTCGGAGTGTAATCCGGTACTTAATCATAATAATTCACTACTCTCTTGGTAATTATCGTGATTAATCTCCTTAAGCTCTGTGATGAATCATAAAAATCCTTCAAGTAAACTCAAACTACTCTCGTGATTATGTTCAAAGTTTTGAAATGAATGAATCCGACATCGCGATTCACCTCTCGGTTCATCTCGATCGTCTCAAATGCAATAATACTTGGCCAAAGTAATTATATGGAATAGAGCATAATTCTAATCAAATCATTACACTAAAATTCTTTAACAAAGAAGAATACAATAATTTAATTCATAAAATTGTCAACGGGCTATGCCCAAATCCCGATACAGTGGATTAAGTGGTCATGTTCATGGTAAACAATATATAATCTAGTGAATTTAGCATGAAAACTCAATTAAAATACAAGAAAACACTAGGAGATTCAAGATAACCCTTCTCTTCGATTAGGAGATGAAGATCAAGTAGCAAAATCCCTCCTTTGCGTAATCCTCGTATCAGGATTTTGCCCAAAATTGTGTTTTCACCCTAGCCACCGCTTCTGTCCTAAGGATCCCCCTAATTTTGCCTAGAATTGTGTTTTCGCTGTGGATTCCTTCCAAGGAAACACAACCTAATGTACATAATTTCTACCTTAATATTTCACAGTTATACTTTAGCTCTATAGAGGTTCTACCTTAATATAAAAAGACAGCAAGCGTTAAGGGAAAAAATCACCTAGATGGAGAAAGCGGGGAGTGGTCTGGCGGGTGTTGACAGAAAGCAACGCTATGAGCGGATACGTCGACGGCGATAAAAATATAAGGTAAGGGAGCAGCGGGCAAGAAATACCTACAAAAGCAACACTTTGGTGAGTAGGAGAGCAAAGCTAGATGCCGGTGAGAAGGGAAGGTCTTATCTTAGCAGGAAGGTTGATGCCGTCAACATTGTCGAGTGGCGGGAGAGAAACACAGGGAGCAAGGGCTGCAAAGCAAGACGCCTGTGAGCAGAGACTATAAAGCAACACGCTAGCGAGTAAGTAGGGGAGCAAAGTCAGACGCCGGTGAGAAGAGAAGGTCCTTCCTCATCAGGAAGTTCGATGTCGGCAACAATGTCAAGGCCCACAGGAGAGACGCCTCAGCGGTAGGGAGCATCGGTTGCACCCAAACTCTTCAGCGGGGGTAGGAAGTGGGATCAGCAGGGAGCGACAGCTGCCCCCAAACTCTTTTGTGGGGTCGGAAGTGGGATCAGTGATAGCGATCCGCAAGTGCACGGATTTATCGAAGTAATAAAAAGTTATCGATCCCACGAGGATCAGGCGGTCAAGTACTGATTACACGGTCGATCTATATCTAGACGAATCAAATATGTGGTTTTTGTTTTGAAAACTTATAATGCAAGAAAACATAAAGGTGGTTTTAGGGTTTGGCTGAAAATCAATTCGGATAAAATCAGGACTCAGAGTTTCACCACGTTGACAATTATGAATTTAGTAAAAATAAATCTTTAACAGATTATTATAGTTTTGAAAGGGATTTTTCCTAGGGTACAGATCACCTCCTCCCGAAGCGTAACCCGGTATCTATTTACATTAATTCCCTACTCTCGTGACAATTAACATAAATAGACCCATTAAGTTCTGTGAAAAACCATGGAATCCTTTAAGCAAATCCGAACTACTCTCGTGATCGGATTCACAGGTTTGAAAAGAATAATTCCAACATTGCGATTCACCTCCCGGTCCTTCTCGCAACGTCTAAGATGTAAAAATACTTGATCAGGATAATTTACAGAATAAGCACAATTCTAATCGAATCAAATCTATAAAAATTCATGTAAAAGATTTAGAACAATGTATTTAATCCATAAATCATCAACGGGCTATTCCCCAAATCCCAAAATAAGGTTTACACGTTCATATTCAAAGCAAACAGCATGTTCATCGATGAATTAAACATGTAATCTCTCTAAAATAATTCAAAGAGACACTAGGAAAGTATTTAGAACTCTTCCCCTTGATCTGGTGAAGAAGAAGAAGCGTCAAATCCCCTCCTTTGCGTGATCTCTCTCCGTCGTTTTGCCCTAGAACTGATTTCCACCGCCGCCGCTACAGCCCTTCGTTTTCGTGCCTAGAAGCCCCCAAAACCCTTCCAAAACCCTTCCTTTTATAGTCTAATCAATATAGAACCCATATAGGAAGGTTTCTGGAGAGTTTGGTTCAATTCTGGTTTAATTTGGAGTCGAACCGAGTGAGAAACACGAAAAGCGAACGTTTTTACAGTCCGTGATGCGTTTACGGCCACGGCCGTAAATGTCTCTGTGTGTACAACACTTAAGTCACATAAATATTCACGGGCCGTGATGGATTCACGGCTTCGACCGTGAAAGTTTCTGTGCATAAATTTACTTAGCCGTTTTCTCGCCTCTGCTCGAACTCAAAATTACGGCCGAATCAGCAATTACGGCCAAGGCCGTAAATGTCTCGTTCTTCACCGTTTTCGCCCCAAATTGGATGTGTGAGCTTGTGATCTCCTCGGTAATCATGTTTTGACTTCAAAACTCTCAAAATCCATCATTTTTAGGCCATTTTACCTACATTTTCACAAAAACCAAGAAAAGTGAAGATTCTGTGCAAAGTAAGATAAAAACACTAAAAGTAGCACAAAATCATGCAAATAAACCCAAAATATGATCCAAAACATAGGAAAAAACATGGTATAAAAATCACTTATCAATCAGCAGGGAGAGGGAAGCGACGGGGAGCGTTAGCTGCACCCAAACTCTTCAGTGGGATAGGAAGTGGGATCAGCAGGGAGCATCGGCTATGCCCGAACTCTTCAACAGTGTTGGAAGCGGGATCAGTGGGGAGAGGAAAGCGACGGGGAGCGAAGTAGGGAGCGCTTCCGGCTGCTTTTTTTCTCTTCGGTGCGGTGCGGTAGGATGGGGGATCCAAATCTCAACAAGGACCCACTTAGAAGTTTTTTCAGTCAATTTACTTTTTGAACTCCTTGTGTTAGGCCCTTGGATCATTGGGTCAAGCTAAGTCCAAGCCATGAGGAAAAACCCGGTCAACAATCAATGTTGACTCTAAATCACGGAGCCCAACCGTGCCTTCACCATACAGCTCGGTCGCACGAGGGAGAAATCAACGGGCGGCGTGCTTCATGAACATGGACGCCGAGCGAGCTTCGCCACCTTCGCGAAACACGGACGCGAGCGATTGCTCGGACGCGGCTCCGGAAGACACGGATGCGGGCGATCGGGAGGATCGCGAGCTGCGGTGCCGTCTCCCCTAATCAGAAAAAGGAGTATTGGCTTCGCGTTAAAAGGAAGGACGAGGAGACCAGCGGGAGATCGAGCGACCTATCGAGTGCATCGAGCGGGATCAGAGCATGACGACGGCGGCGTCGACTGAGAGCGAGAGCTTTAAGGGCGGCTTGAGAGAACTGTAACCGGCAAAAGGGGTCGCCGGTGAGGGAGGGAAGAGGGGCGTCGAGACCAGGGGGGTCGTCGACGAGGTTTTGTAGCTGATCGACGGAATAAACATAGCTTTCCTCTTCTTCGATTGTCTCCCATGTTTCCGCATCTTTACACTTCGTTCTCGACGAGTTCCAACTGCAGGCGGCCTCTGGATGTCGATGAGGCTAGAGATAAAGCATTGGGGCTTTTCCCTACCGGCGTACGTCTCCGGCGGAGTAGCAGCGTCGTTGGACGAACGCAGGCGACATTCGTTCCAACGGAGATGACGACGCCGCGATCGAACGGTTCAGGCGTTCGATTCGAGGCAAGTCAACGGAGCAGTCAACAGTGAAATCGATTCGGCGATTTCGAATTCGGGCTGATGCAGGCATGACGTCAGCGGAACAATTTCGAAGACGATTGTGGCGGCTGACGTGGTGACGACGTCAGCAAACCAAAAATTTAGTCGGTGGCGCGGCGTGATTCTAATTTAGCGTTTTCGGTTTTTTGGGGATAATTTTTGGGATGACAATTAGGGTTTTTCAATTGGTATTTAATATGGGGTGATTTTACACCAGGAGAATTAGAGTTTTACGCTGGTCTAGAGTTTCGTCGGAGAACCTTAGGCCGGGGCGTGACAATTGGTATCAAAGCCAGACTGTGGGCCCATACCCAAGGTCAAAGTGACATGTTGGGGGGTCAATGTGTTAAAACGGCTACTTCACCCGGGAAGGTGAAAGTTAGTCTGAAGTTTCGGAAGACTGCCCACATAGCTAGAGGAGCATTAGAGGACGTTTGGCCTCAAGGTGATAAAACCCAGGTGACGGTCAAACCTGAGGAGATGGTAAACCAAGCTGACCGCATAGCACAGATCGAGCAGGTGCTTAGTTTGATGGGGTACCAGGACAGTGCAGTTGTTCCACAGATGGAGATCCTATAGCGCATGGTGGAGTAAAAGAGGTTGCAGATTGAGACTCTGCAGCACACTCTGGAGGGTCTGATAGACCTACCAGAGCCGATGGCGCGCATGCAAGAGGAGATGCAGTCAGAGATCGTCGTACTACGTTTGATCCTAACGTAGGTATCCCGATCGGCAGCAATGGTGGAGTAGGAGGCTCCTAAGCCGAAGGTACGAGTTCCTGAGCCAGCGACGTTCGGGGGGCCCAAAAGTCGAGGGAGGTGGAAAACTTTATCTGAGACATAGAGCAGCTGTTCTCAGCTAACTATGTTTCAGCAGGAGAACGGGTGCAGGTGTGCATTGCATACCTCATAGTCGACGCTAAACTTTGTTGGAGGACCAAGGTTAGCTCGATGTCAGGGGCTTCTAGTTGGCCTTGGGAGACCTTCCATGAGGAACTGTGGCGGCAATTTCTTCCCAGAAATTCAGTGGATCAGGCTCGTGGCAAAATGGATCGGCTGAGGCACACTGGCTCAATCCAGGAGTATGTCAAGGCATTCTGATGTTGGAGCTACTAGACATGGCGGAGGTAGACAGGAGGTACTTATTCCTCCGGAATCTTCAACCACGGGTGGAGACGGAGGTCTGACGACACTCACCACCAGACTGGAGGGCGGCTGCGGCAGTGGCCGAATTGTTGGTGGACAATCAGAATTCCAGATCAGCACCACGAAGGAAATCCAGGTCACCACTGAAGCATAGCTCCCCACCGAGAGCTAGAGCACCAGAGAGGGGTAGACCCTTTCCCTGGCAGGACATAGGTTTACAGGGACAATGAGAGCAAAAGCCACAGGGTTGTTTCTTGTGTGGCGATCCTCACTAGGTGAAAGATTGCCCCCACGAAACAGTAGAGTATGGTTATAGTGGCACAGTAACCAATAGAGGAGGCTGTGGAGATCATCGAGGGGCCAAGGCTCGGGGCGATCCAGGTAGTTCCAAACACTGCCATGGGGGCACAACAATGTCGGATCGGGTACATTGGGGTGATGGTTGCGAGAGAGCCGCTCGTAACAGACGTCGATGGCGATGTCCAAGTTGGGCGAGGGAGAATTGTTAGGTGCTTGGATCATTGGGCCAAGCTAGGGAGAAATCAACGGAGCCCAACAGCACCTTCATCAGACGGTCGCGTGAGGGAGAAATCAACGGGCGGCATGCTTCACGAACATGGACGCCGAGCGAGCTTCGCCTCCCTTGCAAAACACGGACACGAGCGATTGCTCGGACGCGGCTCTAGACGACGCGGACGCGGGCGATCGGGAGGATCGTGAGCTGCGGCGCCGTCTCCCCCAATCAGAGAAAGGACACGGTCGCTACGGAGCGCTGGAGGCGGCATGAAGGAGCAGCGGCTTCGCGTTAAAAGGGAGGACGAGGAGACCAGTGGGAGATCGAGCGACCTATCGAGTACATCGAGCGGGATCAGAGCGCGACAACGGCGGCGTCGACTGAGAGCGAGAGCTGTAAGGGAGACTTGAGAGAACTGTAACTGGCGACAAGGGTCGCTGGTGAGGGAGGGAAGAGGAGCGTCGGGACCAGGGGGTCGTCGGCGAGGTTTTTGTAGCTGATCAATGGAATAAACACAGCTTTCCTCTCCTCCGATTGTCTCCCCTGTTTCTGCATCTTTACACTTCGTTCTCGACAAGTTCCGGCTGCAGGCGACCTCTAGACGTCGACGAGGCTAAAGGCGAAGCATTGGGGCTTTTCCATGCCAGCGCACGTCTCCGGCGGAGTAGCAGCGCCGTTGGACAAACGCAGGCGGCATTCGTTCCAACGGAGACGACGACGCCGCGATCGAACGGTTCAGGCATTCGATTCGAGGTAAGTCAACGGAGCAGTCAACAGCGAAATCAATTCGGCAATTTAGAATTCAGGCTGACGCAGATGTGACGTCAGCGGAACAATTTCGAGCGGCGAAGACAATTGTGGCGACTGACGTGGTGACAACGTCAGCAAACCGAAAATTTAGTTAGCGGTGTGGCGTGCTTCGGTTGATAAGTCAAAATTGAGTTGACCATAAGGTAATTCTAATTTAGGGTTTCCAGTTTTTTGATTTGGGGATAAATTTTGGGACGACAATTAGGATTTTCTGATTGATATTTAATTTGAGAGTGATTTTACACCCGGAGAATTAGGGTTTTACGCCGATCTAGAATTCCGCTAGAGAACCTTAGGCTGGGGCGTGACACTTGCAACCGCATATCACGTCTATCCATTTTTATTTTACAGCAATTAGTCAAAATAGTTATTTTTTAAATTCCTCCCGACTAACTACTTCTCATCAAATCATGATTAAAATCACTTATTTTGACTCATATTCCATTCCGTTTTCGAAAGAATAAGTTGAGATAGAGTCAAAATTTGACACAATCTCCCTTCTTCTAGGAATAGAAAATTAGGATCACATACAACAAAGTCAAAATTATATTTGACTTGTTCGAATTGTCTTTCACAACGTGACTAACAATAGATGTAATCTTGACTTTAAAGCAACATGCCAGCGAGTAAGTATGCGAACAAATAGGGGTGAGCATTCACTAAAAATTGAAATCGAATTTATTAATAATTATTTATCAAAATTTTTTTACCAAAGTATTAAAAATTAAAATTGAACTGAATTTTCTAGAAACCAAAATTATACCAAACTAAATTTACATAAAAAAATTTGATAAATTACCAGAAAAATTAAATTATTAAGGATTTAATTAGTTAGATGATAGATAATTGGTTATTAAGTATTGGATAATAGATTTTAGACTTTTAGTAATTAATTATATTATAATAAGATTAAGATATACTATAATATATTATTTTTTAATATATTATATGTGTATATATATGTATAGGTCAATTCAGTTTTTTACCGAATCAAAACTGTAAAAACCAAAATCGAAACTGAATACCAAATTTTATAAAATTTATTACCAAAAGCAAAATGAAATATTTTTTTTTATTGAACCAAATTTAACAAAATATTCGGTAATCTATAAAAAAAAAAAAATCGAACCGCATGCTCACCCCACCCCTCGGAGCAAAGTTAGAGAACGATGAGAAGAGAAAGTCCTACCTCAGTAGAAAATTCGACGCAGGCAATAATGTCAAGGTCCACGATGCCTCAGCAGTGGGGAGAGGGAAGTGGCGGGGATCACTGGTTGTGCCCGAACTCTTCAGCGGGGTAAAAAGCGGGATCAACCCAGGAAATCTATAATGAAGCCGCCGTGGCGTCTTCCAGTCAAAGTAAAAAAACAGACATGAAAAAAATAATCAATCTATCGGCCAATTCTACTTGAATACAAATGTTTGATTAGTTAAAAATTTTTGCAGTTGAAAAAGTATTAGTTAAAAAATAAAATAGCTAGTTGAAAAATTAAAAGATGTTTGATTAAATTAGTATACTAATTAATTTTTTAAAAATAATATAATATTTTAAAAAATAAAATTTAGTCATCATTCTATTAAATAATCCGATTAATAGTATAAAAAATTTATTTAATTTTTATGAAATCTGATTAATTTTTATGAATTCCGGCCAATGTCTATAAAATAATTAGCGAGGAATAGAATTCAACAATGGCGAGTTGTCATGACATCGAGAGCTGGATTTTGAGTAGGTTGTTTCAGCAGCCATAGCAGACGGTGATTGACAGAGTCTTTGTGGTGGCCAAGAAATTTAGAGTTGGGAATTAGATTAGATTTTACCCCTGTTAAGCAAACCCACTGCCTGCCCTCGTCCCTTATCCTCGTCCCATTGATAAGTATTAGGCACATCTTAACCATACCTATGATTAGTGTAAACTCAAAATAAGAACATGATTTATCCTCCATGGTTCAAATTTAAATAAGATGAGACTTCTTGCATGAATCCATTTTGAGTTGCTTTCATCTTCATTGGAGCTGTATATTCTACAATTTTTTTTTTTGGCTACAATAGCATTCTAAAAGTAGGATGGATAGGTGGTTTTGGAAGTTACCCTTTTGCAATGAGTTCAAAGATCTCAAACCAAGCTATAGAAGCAAATGATGCACATAATATAAAGGATCTAAAATTAGGATGGATTATTGGATTTATGTTTCTTGTCAATTTTCTTGGCCTATTTTCTATGGTGCCGCTTAGAAAGGTACTCTGCCAAAGTACCAATAATAATTAAAATCATTCAGATTCTATAAATTTTACAAGCTTTGCTAGTTTTGATATTTCTGTAAAATTGTTTTGAGTACTTACTTAAATCTAGCTTTAGATAATGATTATTGACTATAAGCTGATATATCCAAGTGGAACTGCAACTGCATACCTAATCAACGGATTTCACAATTGACGGAGTCAGATATACTTTTGGGGGTGTCCCACTGCCCCAAGAAAACAATTAGGAAGACTCCCCAAGTTGGGACGAAGCTACGCCAGAAATTTCAGTTTAGAAAGCCATCTGCCGCCCTGAACACGGCTAGGCCGTGACTATCGACACGACCATGATGGCCTTGCTCCAGAAATGCAACACAGGCATGAGCCCCTTCACGCCCATGCCCGGCTCGGCGACATCCGACCGACTTGAACACGACCAGCCCGTGACAGTCGACACGGCCGTGACGCGGTCGAGCGAGGCCACGAATGCAGACATGGCCGTGACACCCGCCGTGTTGAGTTCGACAGAGATCAGCCCCAGCATTCACGGCCGTGATAGGAAGCACGTCCAGGCCGTGAACGGTTCTGTGGATTTCGGCCTCCGCGATCACGCCCGTGACAAGACGCACGGCCAGGCTATGAACAATTCTGTAGATTTCGGCCTCCGCGAACACGGCCGTGATAGGAAGCACAGCCAGACCATGAACAACTCTGCAGACTCCCGACCACCCGTTCAAGACCGTGAACACAAGCACGGCCAAGCCGTGAACGCCTCGACAGTGAAGATGGGTCCGGTTGTGCATGAGGTTCGACGTTCACAACGGTCCTCGCACCCTCCTGATCGTTATGTGGGCATCGTGAGCCCTTCCTTGACTTCGGTGGACTCCATTCAATCAGCTCCAATGGCGACTCTTCCCCGAGGGCCACCTTAAGAGCCACCGACGGATCGCTACAACAACCGAGTCCTCAACTCGGCCCAAGAGACCGTCACCAATGTCCAGAACCAGCCAATGATCAGTAAGTTCTGCTGCTTCGTGGTGGCTTGTTCCAAAATGGTCTAGCGCCCCGACTCCGGCCCAGCCCGCCAAGACATGCGCCCCACCTACGAGATTCCTTTGCTGAGTTTGTTAGCTGCATTTTTAGTTTGTTAGTAGTTGTTAGAGGGCATCTTGACCCTCTTTTAGTTTGTTAGGAGGGTGGTTGGCTTCTCCAACTCCCTAATGTGACTCCTTCCCCCTCTTGTTCTATAAAAGAGGGCTAAAGGGTTTGTGTCTATTAGCTTTGTTGTAGTAGCTGTCTTTCCCCGTGCGAAGGCCTAGGTCCAGCAAACTCTGAGGAGCTCGTCTAGGGTTCCCTCCCTCCTGTGTAACTCTTGTGCTATTTACTGCTTTCAAGCAGAACACTCGAAGAACCCGCTGCGGGCTTTGGGTCCTTTGTGTTTTCATCTCCGTGTTAGCATCTTGGACGAGCGTACACCTCTTTTCGTAGCAACGTAAAGGCTCCGCGCGTGTGTGCATGCAAGGGAAAATTGGCTGTGCAAGACAGGTGAGTGTTTTCCATTAGTTATCGATCTGTGGCTTTCTTCACGTTGAGTCTTGCTCAAGTAAATCTTTCGGTTCTCTTCGGCTTCTCTCGGATTTCACCGATCGCACGCTTTCTCCTTCCCTCGTCTCAAGACCCTCCCCCATTTTCAGCATCATGGTCTTCCCCTCCTTAGAGTACTGAACTAAGGTCACCACTAGATCAGGAGCCTCTTACCAGCAACCCACTACCCAGGTGCCCGTTACGACCAAAGAAAGTACTCCGCCTAGGGTAGAGTCGGTTGAGTCGCTGTCCACGCATCTAGAAGCGATGGAAGCCATGTTTCAGCGTCTTATGGCGTCGGTCCATCACTTGATGGACCAAGTTATGGAACTCCATGCTAAGCCCGCAGAGGGCCAGCCCTCTGCTAGTGTTCCCCCTCCGTTGGCCCCGCTGCGCATGCCCGCTAACGAGTCCCCTCGTTATGACCCTTTCGGTGAGGAGTCCATGTGGGCTAAGAATGCTCCTCCCCCACGACGCCCTACTGCGCGTAGCCGCGAGGACGACGAGGTTCGCCAGCTCACGTGCATTGACCCGCCGATCTTCAATGGTAGTCTTGACCCCCACGTCTTCCTTGATTGGGCGGCCGCTGTCGATAACTATTTTGAATATAGCGCCATGTCCGATCACCTTAAGGTCAGCTACGTCCGTCTTCTATTAACCGGCCCTGCTCGGTTATATTGGATAAATGTAGAGCGCCAGCTTGTCGACCAGCGTCACCCTCCCAATACCCAATGGGAGGAGATGTGCTATCGTCTTAAGGAGATGTATGTGCCTCCCACCTATAGGCAGCAGCTCCTCGATTCCTATTGCGCCATAACCCAAGGCTCCGACTCCGTCGACGAGTACCACACTCGCTTCAACGAGCTCGGCATTAGGTGCAACCTTAAGGAAGACCCCGCCTTCACTTTGTCCCGCTTCAAGCGCGGTCTCCGCGACTAGCCTTCATAGCTTGCAGGGTTATAGAGTAAATCCTTACTTCTATGGTTCTAACCACAGCTTCACATTTCTATTTTATCTGTTATCATGCATTGATTCATCATTACATTTAGAAGAAAGCACAAACCAGTAGGTGTATATCATCATCACACTTTCCCCCGTGATTTAATATTTACTCAATTGTGCAGGTATTCATAGCCGTTGCCATGATTCTTGGTGATAGCCTTTATAACTTCCTAAATATTTTATACCGAACAATAAAATCCTTCCACTCTGCTTCAAGGAGAAGCCCTATGGGCTCTCTTCCTATCTCAAATAATGATGGCACTATAGAATCTAATACTATTTCATTTGACGATGAGAGAAGAACTAAGGTCTTTCTTAAAGAACAAATCCCAAAGTGGGTTGCATATGCAGGCTATGTTACTATTGCCATAGTATCCATTATTACACTTCCTCACATCTTCCCTTCACTCAAGTGGTACTTCATCTTGGTTGCCTATATATTTGCTCCAGCGCTGGCTTTCTGCAATGCTTGTGGACAGTAGAGGAATGACAGCTCAGGCATGGTGGACAGCAACACCTCGAGCAGGCAAAGCCGAATGGCGAGCATGGCAGGCAAGGTCAGTGACGTCTCTGAGCAGAGGAATGACGCCACGTGGTGTAGCCGTAATAGGCAAAGCCACCGCGTGGAGGCCGACGCTACAGGCGAGGTCAACGTTGTACTTCAATTGGTAGAGATGGTGGCTACATGGTGCGATCCGACTAGAGACAAAAGGCAGTGTGACATTTGATCTTCTGAGGCTGCCTAAACGACCGGGTGGGCATGCAGGACAACTTGGCAATAGTTTCCAGGGGAGCATCAACCATGTGGCTAGCGACGTCTTGGCTTCCAAGCCCGCCTGGGCTAGGGGTGGCAATTTCACCCGAACCCTGACGGGTACCCGACCCGTTTATGGCGGGTTCGGGTACCCGATTAGCTAAACGGGTCGGGTTCGGATTTAGGGGCATGGGTACCTGATACCCGACTTCAATAAAAAAATATAAATATTAATTTTTATTATTAGAGTATAATAAATAATTATTATATAAATATATTTAATTTAATTTTAATTTTTAAAATATATTTTATATAATCAATATTTTAGTTTTTTAATTAATTGGGTACCCGTTTAAATACCCGACCCGAGTTTGGGTCGGGTTCGAGTTTAGGGTAAAATCTTAGGTACCCGACCCGTTGCCAGTCCTAGCCTGGGCACATGCTGGCTAAAAAAAGAAGTTGCGATGTGGCTTTGCTTGGCGATAGAGGTGGCGATGACTGAATGCATAGCACAATCGGGCTAGCGATAACGGGCGGCTGCTTTGCAGGCCAGCGCAGGCGGACACTCGATCGTACGCGGCTAGTGAAGCCTTTTATGCACGCAGGATGAGTGAAAAGGGAGGGGGGGGGGGGGGTGGGGACTCACGGGCATACGCGGCTGCACCCTGTCTGCTTTCATGCATTGTTGCTCCCTCTCCCTCTTGGCTTCGGCGATCTCTACTTTGATGACCGTTGGTATGTGATGGGCGGTTTGGCATCGAGGAGTTCATCACTATTTCCCCATCAGCCCATTGTGTAGTGGTGGAGTCGGCGGGTTCGACTCTTGCTGAGGTAATCTCTCTCTTAGCTTCTCTTTTTCTGGCGATGCTTTGTTTTCTAGTGATGTTTGGTTTTCTAACGATGTTTGGATTTTCCTGCATCTTCTGGTGTTTTTCTAGCCGGTGTGCTCATGCACGCATTCTACATTCGATCCCGCATTTAGGCACTTGCGATCCCTTGCTCCTCTTGTGTTCTCCCCTGCTCATTCGAGTGAGGCAACTTCTTCCCTCTTCTCAGCGCATGTCACCCTATCGCTTTTGTGTGTGTGTTGTGCTTGTGTTCTGTCATCTGCATGCGACTGGCTCTTCCTCGACACCCTGCGTGGTGTACGTCTACACACAGTGTTTCAGTTTATTCAGTTAGGATGAGACATGGGTATTCACGTCTACTAGTCGCACCCGTGTGCTATTTTGTCCCTTGCATGGGACTGTTTTCTTTCGGAGTCTTGCGTGACTCTCCATTTTAGCATCAGAAAAAAATAGCAATAATTCTGGGCATGATAGACTAGTATCAGAGCCTAGGTTCTGTGCGTTCCAAGTTGTACTTGTTGTACTCTATAAGTCAATTGAACCCTCCGGCGGGCACACCAATAGTAAACACATTTCTATCCTAGAGGATGCTTTTGGAGATCTTGGTGGAGCACTATGTAGCAAAACTGTTAAGTATGCAAGATAGAGGTGCTTCTCCTAAAGGTGGCCATGTGATGGCCCTACGATGATGCGCTCATGAGCCAATGCCTTTATTTAGGGTTCGCTATGCCAAGGAAGTTAAAATCTTCATATGAGATATGGAATTGTATTTCCAGAATACACAAGTTCCTGATGAGGAGCAGACACACATATGTATCGTGTATCTCTCTGGAGATGTGGAGTTATGGTGGCGGACTTAGGTTGCACACAGCCTTTTGGGGTCTGATATGACCTATAAGCTCTCATGGGAAGAGCTAAAAAATAAGATAAAAAATTAGTTCCTACTGGGTAACTCATTGTAGGCGGTGTGTGATACCTTGAAACGACTAAAGCACACTGGGGCCATTCAAAACTACGACTGCGTTTGGTGTAGCTTTCCCAGCTTTTCTTGTAGCAAACTTTTCGCCCAAGTTGCTATAGTAACGGGGAAGCTGGCATTTTTAAGCTTCTATTAGCAGCCGAAAATACACACTATACAAGTACTACCACTTTTACTATAGCAATGCGGACAGTAGTGCACAGTAAAAGTGGATGGGAAAGTTGTGCGCCAAACACAGCCTATGTCCAGCGATATGCCGAGATGAAGTTGGTGATAAATGATGTGTCCGCAAGTGCACGGATACGTCGAAGTAATAAAAAGATATCGAACCCATAGAGACCTATATGTTAAGTTCCAAATAATTAAATTCTTACTAGCTAAGCGATCGATGTACGATGGGTATAAAGCAAAAAATGAAATAACAAAATTTGTCATCGAAAATCGGAGAGAGAAAACTAGGACTAAGTTTTCATCACTTTTTAATTCTTACGACTAGATATAATAAAGTTTTTATCAGTTATTTGAATTATGATAAAGATAAATTTTACTTAAAAGAAATTATCTCCTCTCGAACGTCCAATTTACACTGAACAAGTCTTCACTTTCGTGACTTACTGCTCAATGTTTAATAAAAGTAAATCAAACTAAAAGATTAAATCTACTTTCATAAACTTAAATCTTAAAGTCAAAATCTCAAGTAAAATTAAATACTTTCGTACTTTAAATTTATAGGTTTTACCTAAGGGGCTCTAACAATCAAAATCACCTCTCGGTCTATATTATCATGTCTAAAATAATGGAATCAATACTCACATGTAAAATAAGCATCATAAATTAGAGTTTTAGGACTTAGCTACTATCATAGTCTAGGTTTCTAGATCTAATCTAAGGGTTCCATGTTTGTAAATCATCTCTCGGTCCATATTACAAACCCTAAAATATGCAAATAATAATTTCAAAGCAAATAAATCAGCGAGGCAAAATTATTGTTCACAGAATAAACTAATAGATTAAAAATCATCCAGTCATTATAGAATTAATAAGGGATTACTCCCTAAGTCCCAAAGAAAATATTATGCTACCAAAGTCATAGGAACACAATAAAAATTCATAAAAGATATTCAGAATTTAGAAAAAAAAAAAAGAAAACAAGAGTTTACTATAAATCACAGGGGTATGACAAAAAATCACAGCCCTGTGAATTTGAAAATTTCGGGTTGCTATAGTACTGCTATAGTGTTCGACGTTTCTTCCTCTCGACTGAGATTTTTTTTCCTCTAATTTCTCCCTCATTTGAACTCCTTTCGATCTAAAATTTTTGGTATGTCATCTCCTCCCTTGGGCGAAGCTTCCCTGAAAATTTCGTCACCAGAGGTGGCCTCTACGCCTCTCGGTGAGAGGCTAAGCCCTAGTGGCGCCTCTCTCGATTTCTCCCTCGATTCTTGATGAAAGTGGACCATTCTGGGCTTGAAATCTTCTCCTCGATTTATAGAAGTGCTCAGTTTTTTTAGATTTTGAAATTATGCCCTAGATCTTTCTAATTTTGCTTCAAAAATTTTGGGAAAAGAGGGCGGCAGAATACTTGGCTTTGTGGCGGCAACGACTGTTTCCTTCCATTAATATTTTCACCCCCTGTAAGATCGATCCTAATGTCTTGCATAAATTGAATGAAAAATACTGTAATAAAATATACCAAATTTTATGATGCTGTGAATTCAACTGGAGTGATCTTCTGACTAATTGTGTTGTTCGTCAAGAGAGGCGGGGCGGCCGATGAGAACCAAACTGAAAACCTCTCAACAAAACCTTACACCTTAATCAGGGACCACACCTATATATAGGAAAAACCTAATGGGCATAATTACTTATCAGCCCATCAGAGATAAGACAATTATGCCCCCCAGGGATTCTACACAATTAAAAAGCCCATTTCCACACTCTAATTAATAGATGACAATTAAATAAATTAGAGATAAAATTATATACGATTAAATACTGCAATGCATGTACGTCTACATGCCCAAATGCAATATATTATGCATGTACATGGTGCATAGTCCACATAGATCCTAACACCCCCCCCCCCCCTCTCTAAAAATTTTAGTTCATTTTTCATGGGGGTGTGAAATCAGAAAAATTTCAAAATTGACCTCTTAGCTCTAAATTTTGTGCTGATTCCATTTCCGGTCTCTGATATCTTCAAATCTATTGAAAACAAGCCCTTTTTACATGAAAATGTTGAAAAATAAGAAGAGGTGTAGATTCTGAAATAATTGACCAATTAAGTTTAAAAACAAGCAAAAGAGCATAAATATGACTAAAAAAAATTAAACAATCAATATAAAATTTGCTATGAATTTTTGAGTCATCAATAGACGACATGACAGAGGGTCTTGTTAGGTCAAAAATGGTTCTATTTTAATTTCAATAATTTGTAATGCGACCATTTTCAAATTCACCTTATGAATATAAGGTTTTTGTTTAAGTGGGTTCTGGCTTCCAAGGAATGCAAGTATTTATTGTTAATTATCCTTAAGAAGCTTAGGGCATCTTTGATTAAGAGATCTACATATATAAAATCAAATAATAAATGTGGTTGGAAGAAAAACATCATTTATCATTCATAACATCTGCCATAAAGGCTTACAATTTCACTACAAAACTCATCATTAGCCAAATGATGGTTAGATGGCAAATTTTGAAATGATCAACACTCTTCATGAAATGGTTCAGCAAATCAGATGAATATCTGACATCTTGAGAGCTTGCAAATATTCAAACTTGGTAAATACTCGGTCTCAATGACTTTTGAGTATTTAAATTTGAAATGAAATGGGATTTGTCTCCTTGAGGATGTGGAATAATTGTTTAGCCTTAGTGTACAATTATTCCATAATTTGAAATCCATTCCCTTAGGAATATGATATAACTATTTAGCCTTGGCATATAATCATCTCTTAATGAATTTTTTATTCCCTTAAGGACATAGAGTAGTTATTTAACCTTAGCGTATAACTATACCCTAATTGATGTTCATCCTTAAGAAGATCGTTGTGTCAATTCATAAACATTCAGCCTGTAAAAGGACGTGTGAATATTTATCTATTTTGAGTTTAATAGATATTCTTTTTGAAAAAATCTATTTAATTTCAAGTTCGATAAATCTGATTTCAGCTACGAATGATACTATAACAATATTGAGGAGCTATGCCCCAATATATAGTATCGACGTATGCACCTCTCAAACAACACTGTTAGCATCATGCATCAGCTTTAGAGAGTTGATGTATTTGGATTAGTCTTTGGAGAGCTAAATGTTTGAAATGCGTGAACGGACTTGTGAGCCAAATGTGAAAAATCAGGTGAATAGGCCTTTGGGCCAAACTTTCAAATCAAGTGAACAAGCTGTTGGGCCAAACGTTCGAAATAAATGAATCGGCCATTGGGCCAAACATTCAAAATAGGAGAACGGGCCATTGAGCTAAATGTTCAAAATAACCTTTACAAAGCTAATGTATTAGAAATAGCCTTGAGACAACTAAAATATTAGAAATAACCTTTGATAGGCTAAAACATCATAGATAGCCTTTCAAAGGCTAATATATTAGGAATAGCCTTTGAAAGGCTAAAATATCATAGTTAGCCTGCAGAGGGCTAAAATATCAGAAATAGCTTTGGGAAGACTAAGATTACAAAAATGGCCTTTACAAAGCTGATGTGTCAAAGATAGCCTTTAGAAAACTAAAATATTAGAAATAGCATTTTAAAGGCTAAAATATTAGAAATAACCTATGGAAGACTAAAATATCAGAAATAGTCTTGAGTAGGCTAATATTATAGAGATAGCCTTTTGGACTTTTGGAAGGCTAAAACATCAGAAGTATGTTAGAATTGTTTTCAGATTAGGAAAATTTCTATCAAGCCGGGAATACAAGCTAGTCAAATAGACTAAGCTAATTACTAGGTTGAGCTGAGCATGTTGGATCAAGCATCATGTAAACAGATTAATCGAAATAGTTTGACTCAAATCAAATTTGATGTTGTAGCTTGGAGTTAAGTTAGGCTTGATATTAATGACTGAAAGCGACTCAAATTGAATCATTAAATAGATAGGATTCGAATTTGATTAAGGCATTGTTGCAATTGACTAAGTAGGATTGGAGACCAAGTCGAGCCACGTTTGAATCAACGATGGCTTCTAATCTGGCTTGGTGTTGAGCCAAATTGGATTCGTGATGAGCTTAAAGTGTATGATGCAATAGAGTTGACAAGGCCTAGAATTGAGTTGATCAATTGGGCCAAATAATAGAATTAAGCTAAATCTGTAGACTATGCTGATTTTCATGATGACTCAATGAACTAAGGTGGGTCGGCCTCCGATCACTATCAATTGCTTGGATTTGACTCTTTCAATTATACATTTCAGACTCGAGTCCAGATTAAGGTTAATTCGAATTGAATCATGGAAGAATGTGAGCATGGAGCAAATCAGATTGAAATGAACGCAACGCCCTTGCCATGTCGTTGAACTCACTTGCTTTCGTGCATTGGAAGGATGCCAAGGAATCAGATTGACACATCAACGACAACATAGTTTAGCAGCATAGCACATAATCTAAAGCCGCTTCAATGGCAAGACTTGGGGCCTATTTGGCATTGTCCTGCTTTTTGCTGTGCTAGAATGGAAAGCAAAAGCGGTTACTATTCGTGCATTTTATTGATATGCTACGTGGCATAATAGTATAAATTTTTATACTCTTCACCAAAGCAGCAAAATTCTGCTTTGGGTGCTGCGACAACAAAGGTGTGTATGGATTTTGTAAAACCATTGAAAATCTTTTGTTAGTTACTTTAAAAATGTAATTCTTAGTTATTAAGCTTATAAAAATTAGTAATATTATAAATTTGATAAAATTAAAAACTAAGTTTTATTTAATTATAAGATTTGCTGTTGGGGAAAAATGGTTCAATTTCAATTTCATATTAAATATGATGAGATCATTTCAAATTCGATATAAGGCTTTTTATTTAAGTGGGTTATGGCTTCCAATGAATGCGAACATTCATTGTAATTTACCCCTAAATAGCTTAGAGCACCTTTTGATTAAGAGATCTAAACATATAAAATCAAATAAAAAATAAATATTTGGAAGAACAATATCATTCATTCATAACATCTGCCAAAAAAGGCTTATAATTTCATTTCAATATAAAGCTCATCATTAGCTAAGAGATAGCTAAGTGACAAAAGTCAGAAATAATCAATGCTTTTCCCGGAGACGGTTCAGCAAATCAGATTTGATCAATGTGACAAATATTCGGCCTATAAAGGACATATGAATATCTTTGGGTCATTCGATAAATATTCGGCCTATGAAGGACATGTGAATACTTATCTTTTCGTTATGATAGATACTCAGCCCATGAAGGACATGTGAGTATTTTCGTGTCATTCGATAAATATTCGGCCTATGAAGGACATGTGAATACTTATCTTTTCGAGTTCGATAGATATTATTTCTGTAAATATTTACTTGATTTCAAGTTCGATAAATGTGATTTCAGCTACGAATAATACGATAACAATATTGAGGTACTACACCCCGATACATAGCATCGACGTACGCACCTCCCAAACAATACTGTTAACACCATGCAACAGCTTAGAGAGTTGATATATTCTAGATTAGCCTTTGAAGAGGTAAATGTTGGAAATGTATGAATGGATCTTTCAGCCAAATATTCAAAATAGAAGAATGGCCCTGGGACCAAGTGTTCAAAATAAGTGAACGAGCCATTGGGCCAAACGTTTAAATCAAGCGAACGAGCTATTGGGCCAAACGTTTGAAATAGGTGAATGAGCCATTGGGCCAAACATTCAAAATAAAAGAACGGGCCAATGGGCCAAACGTTCGAAGTAGGTGAATGAGCCATTGGGTCAAACATTCACAATAGAAGAACAAGCCAGTGGGCCAAACGTTCAAAGTAGGTGAATGAGCCATTGGGCCAAACATTCACAATAGAAGAACGAGCCAGTGGGCCAAACGTTCAAAGTAGCCTATGAAAGGCTGATATATCAGAAATAGCCTTGAGATAGCTAAAATAGCGAAAATAGCCCTTGAAAGGCTAATATATCTGAGATAGCCTTGAGACGGCTAATATATCAAAAATAGCCTTTGTAAGGCTCAAATATCAGAGTTAGTCTTTGAAAGACTAAAATATCATAAATAGCCTTAGAACAGACCGAGATTACAATAGCCTTCGAAAGGCTAGTGTGTCAAAGATAGCCTTGAGAAGACTAAAATATCAGAGAGTAAAGTCCTTAATGTAAGGCTGGCAATCGTTTGACGAAGATATGATGAGTGCTGCTCGGAGCTGTGGCATGAAGAGTCGATGTGGCTAAGCATAAACATGTAATTTTCAATAGGCTTATGGCAAGATAGTTTTAAAACATTGATTTCAGGTTTAATTTGGTATGTTAGATCCTTAATGATCGAATCATTTTAGCTATCATTTCTAGAGTTAATCTAAGCCCTTAGATCATCCCTGACAAAATTAGATTGTTGGATCTAAATTTCCTTCGTATCACTGTGATGCATGCGAAAAGAATTCGCCATGCGCTTTTCTTTTTCAATTTTTTGTCGTTCGTCAGATAGAAGCTCAGTGGCTCTGGCAAAGACTTCCTGCATTTCGCCGGAGTAGTAGACAGAGCTTAACGTCTATCGGTGGCGAGTCGACGTTGAACAAAATCCATAAAAACATGATTTTACGTCCGAAACAACGACAAAAACAGGGTCGCCGGAAAAGCTTTCGGTTCCGGTGACCCGACTGTTGGATGACTGGATCCTTTTGCCCATAGGTTCCCAGGTTCGTTAAGAGGATGTGGCCCGATTTTCAGTTCAATCGGATCCTCGGATGTGGAGTTCGACGAGAATAACTTCAGAGGTATCTGCAGCAAGTGAGAATGGAAGATCGCCAAAAAATCATTCGATTCTGGCCATCCGGATGTCCGATGACCGGATCTTTCTGGTCATAAGTTTGCACTTTCGAGGAGGGGCTGTGGCTAAAATTTCAACAAGATTCGACGGCCGGATGTCGAGTTTGACGAGAATGAACGTCGAGTTTGACGAGAATGAACGGGAGTGTTCGTGGTTAAAAAAAAAAATAGAGATCGCTGAAAAATCTTCCGATTCCGGCGATCCAGCCGTTAGATGGCCGGATCCTTCTGGCCACATGTTCGCATGCTTGAGGAGAAGGTTTCTTCAAAGTTTTGGTTCGATCCGACGTGTGGATACAGTGTTCGTCAGTGGGTGCAACAAACTCTTCCATGACAATTGTATCTTCTATTTTTTTGTTCGTCATTTCCATATCGCATCCGCTTTGCGTGGAAGACATCAAGATGGAAGAGGTGAATCAAATTTGCCTCTTTTAGGACAAAAAGCAGAGATCTAGTGAAGAAGGTGATGCCATGTTACGTTTCTCCTTATCACGATGTGGCGAATAGACGGAAACAAATAGCAAATAATCTGGATGATATATATACAATCCGGTAGCCGGTGAAAGAAGATGTGAAGGAACGATCTTATGATGGAAGTAACATCGTTGTCGCTGGATGACAACCGTGATGTCTAAGCAGTGCAACAATAGAATCAATAACTGAACTGGAGACATTGGAAGAGGAGGGTCCTCTGGCTTATCCTTTAGCTCTGTTTCGACGCGACTAGAACCATTCGGAAAGCAGATATGAAAGTATTGGAGATATCGAATATCTTCCTATCCTTGTTGTGGACGATAGTGTGATGAATCAAGTCAGGTGAGCAGCAACATAGAAGAGCAGCAAGACCTGGTAACAACATTTCACCTGGTGCAACGACGATAAATTGCGGCAGAATTCTTTTACATGCAATTTATTGTGGTGCAGAAATAAACAAATCGGCGGCTACATTATTTCCCTTTTAATCAAGTTTTATCGAGTCAAACCGAACGACTTGGGCTGATTCGCATAAGGATTCAAATTTACTTGTGGCTGTAAAGTTGCGGCTATAAATTTTAAATCTTAGTAGTTTCTTCAGTGAATTTGCAAGATTCGCATAAGCGTAGGAAAGGAGCCAATCGATTGATCTTTATTTTTAATCTTTAAAGTCGCTCTTTTGATCGCCGTGGACGTTAGAAGTGGGGAAAAAGGTGATCAAGGTAAAATCATCTATCCTTTTGTTGCAAATTTTGCTTTTTAATTAGAAATTCTTTTAGTTACCTTCAATCTTCATAGTAACGAAGCCTCCTTAACTATCTTAGTTGATAAACATATTTCACTATTTATTTGCCCAGAATATTTCCTCTCTATCAGTATTATTTTGTTTAACCGAAGTTATTTTCTTCATCATTAATTTTATGTACCAGAGTTTTCTTCTCCGTCAATAGTTTTGTTATCGGAGTTTTCCTTCTTCGTTAGTGATTTTATTTACCGGAGTTTTGTTCTCCGTTAATAGTTTTAATATCGGAGTTTGCCTTCTCCGTTAGATGAGTTTCGATGATGAGAGGAACACGAGAAAGGAAAAACAAAAATTATCTTCATCATTATTTTTTGTTTTCTTTTATTCACTCTCGTCGTTGTTTTTTGTATGTCGCCGTACTCGTATCTTTTTTTACGTTTTTTTTTAACTGCATGTGTTACCACCAGAAATAAAAATTTGATTCTTCTTTCTGCCCAGCCATCTCGCCGCAATCACCATCTTGTTGTGCTCATTGCCGTGTTCGCAGGAAGAGGAAGAGGAAGCGGAGGCTTTCCTCGCCCCCGAGAGGACTTCTGTTTTTTAATCTGCCTCAGCCTCTGTTCTGTCCGACCGCCCCTGGTTGGGTAAGTTATTCTTCGCTTTTAAAACTCCTTTCTTGCATAACCCCCTTAATCAACTGCACATGCCACGTAATTTTTCTTTATGCTTTACTTCATCGCATCACACACATTATTTAATTTTCATCATGTCATAATCCAAATTGTTGACTTTGACCAAATCATTGATGGTGGCCAGAATCTAAATTCTGTAGTTCATCATAAAATTACATTATCATTCTTTTCTTTATGCTCCAACCAGATTGTGTACATGTCTTTTTCACAATGATTGTATCATGGTCAAAACGCTCAAGGTTGACCAATAATTGATCACAGCCGAGGCTCGTATTTGGGCTAACAAATTAATGTCAAAATCATCAAATTGACTCAAATTCCACTCGATTATGAGATTGTGCATTGGCATTAAAATCAATTGTAGGCAAATTTATAATGACCCAAATTCCCCTTTCTTCCAATTCACTTCATTCACGTTCATGGTCAAAATCAACCCCTTTTTTTGTTACCGATTTTAGAATTACAGCAATTATTCAAGAAAAAAAAATCAATTGATTCTTCTCTTTTTTAGGGGAAATAAATACCTTCAACATTTGCATATAATTTTATTTTATTATAAAACTATATAATTTTAATTTCTTACTTTAAAAATAAAATTATTAATTTAGTTTTATATTAAAATTAATTACTTAATTTTATAAAATTTAATAATTTTATTAAAAATAAACTTTATTTTATTATAAAAAATATATAATTTTAATTTTAATAAATTTTACTAAATTAATATTTATTTATTTATTAGCAACACCAACAATACAATAGATCTATCCAAACAACTTTAATAATAGTTTCTACTGACAACATTTGGATCCACCAAATACCCTCAATAGTAGGTGCTATAGTGACACTGCAGCTATCATAACATAGATGTGATAGCGCAACAGAACCAAAATAGACCTTAATATTTTGTTTACTTCGATGGACGGAAAGGGTGAGAGAAAGGGAATTAAAGAGGAATGTAAACAAGGATGGAAGGGAAACAGGGGGCATGAAACTCACGTGACCTTGTCTCTTGTGAACAACGAAGAGACAATGGCGAGCTCACCCAGCCGGCGAGCGATGTCGAGCGGTGGTGAGTGGCATCGAGCGGGCGATGATGCTGAGTACTCGCTGGCGAGTGGCGAGCAAGTGATAGGCGAGTGGGCGGGCGAGGCTACGGCAAGCGAAGCAGCGGGAGAGGCAGTGTGGGCGAGCAGCATGTGGCAGACATCGAAGGAGACAGGGTTATTGTAGCAATTCGCCCAATTTGGGCTGATCCAAAATCGAAGAGAAATACTCATAATTTCCTTCCTCTATTCCTTCGTTAGAAAGCCCTAGTAAACCAAGTAAAGGGTTCAGAGTTCATCATTTCCCTCTATGTAAACAAGGTGTCAGCGGTGATCGGGCAAGAAATAGAAGCCCCTTTTTTAATTCAAAATTCTAAACCTCAATCAGATTTGGCTGTCAGAATTTTAATTTTGACCCTCAATTAGAATTCTGATTTTTGGTCAAAATTCTGCAATTTTGCTGGATTTTGTAGGAGTTTGATGATTGATTTAGGATATAGCTCCTTACAGGATTTGAATCTTTTTAGTCAAAATTGATTTTGGTTTTGGCCACTGGGTTGGGCTGAATATGAAATCATGAGAAATTAGCTCAACTAGATCAAATTATAAAATATGAATATAGACCACAAAGTTAATTAAGTTAATGTCAGAGTATGAATTGTTGGATTTCGAATTTGATCCAATTAGCTATAATTCTCAGCCACTGCTTCCATAGCATTCTCATCTGCCATGAGGAATTGGAATTAAATTGACTACGATACGTAAGGGCTCAATTAATATTTCATATTTCTAAGTTAAATCACATATTTGATTTAAATCTAATTAAATACAAACAGATCTTGCTCAGACTCGATTGTTTCTGCAGCAATGGATTTAGGTGGATCAAGTTTGTGTCTTACTTTACCCTTGTTCACGACAAAGTAGAGAGCCATGGGAACTTCAGTGGCAGCGTGATGGCTGGCAGGGGAAAAATGGCGATGATGCTACAGGCAGAGTTGTAAGAAAATATCTTATGTTTATTTTGAAAAGACATGTCTGCATATAAGTTACATAATTACTTGATGAGAGCAGTTACTAAATAGAGTAAAAAAAAAATTGCAGGTAAGTTATGTAATTACTCGATGAAAGTAGTTACTAAATATAGTAAAAAAGAAAAAAAAAATTAGCCCCTCTCTCCTTGCCTAACAAATGCTGTCAAAATATTTATTAAATTAAAAACATAAAGAATTAAAAGAAAAAGAGAAAAGATCCATTAACAAGAAAGTATTGCAACTTAAAAATTAGCATTCATAGACAAAGATAAGTATTTTATTCTTTCTTGTAACTTTAAAATTAGCATTCATGGACAAAGATAAGTATTTTATTTCATTTATTAGAGAATAACAAATTTCCATGTTCTCTTATTTGTGCTCTTAATTGAGAATTAAAACATGAATTTATAAGGCGCATGTTATTATGAAATTATATTTAACATGCGGTGTAGAACCTAGTTAAGGAATCCGTATGATAATAATTTGATCCATGAATATTATTTCATAAATTAATTTATTCATAAGTACTTAGCTTTCCAATAAATTTTCACCCTATGGATTTGAATTGCGTAATGGTTTCTATTTTATTAATTAGAATATTGATTTTCATAGCACTCTCAAGCACTTAAAATATTAGTTTTTTGTGTTCTACTATTTATGGGTTATGTCAAGTGCCATGAGAAAAAAAATTATTGTTAAAAAATTACTCAATTATCTCATTATGTACATTCTTTCTTGTTGCATCTCTATCCTACTGTTTAGGAAAGTTAATTATTATATTAATTCTTAGTTAGCACAATTAAAGGATTAATAAACGTATTTTGTCAATTGAATAATTATCTTTATGTGTTTTTTTTACTATTTTTGCATTGCATGAATATAAAATTAACATATTAGAAAGCTTAATCATAATTATGTATACATTGAATGCAATCTTTTTATGTTTTCATTGAACTATTTATGAAAATTAAAATAAATTCATAATGATATGAGATAAAAATAAAATAAAATAAAATAAAATAAAATATTAAAGAAAATTATTTTATTAAATGATAAATAATATACCTCATAACCAAAATTAAATGTGAATATTTGGATTCTCAAATATTTATGAAGTGCTTAAATTTTAAAATTACATAATGATAAGTTTGTTAACCACCAAAGTGGTCAAATTTTGACTTAATTCTTAATCATATAATTATATATCAAAACTCTTATCTTTGGTGCTACCAGTGATATAATGATTATTCGTTGTATCAAGTTCATTATTATAAAATGGATGAGAAACACCCAAATGTTGATTATCTATCCTTATAAATAATGAACATAAGTTATGTTAATGAATGCAATATTAATAACATTTATATGTCCAAAGTTAGAAAATGTTTAATGTCATTGCATGTATCATTATCAAATCAATTAAAGTTTATTAGCATCTTTATGTAGAATGTGATATATTAATGGATTGCCAAAGGTAAACATTAATCTATATTGTATAAAATATAAAGTATGATATACTGATGGATTACCCAAAGGTGAACATCAATATATTATATGAAATGATTATTTAAATTTACATTGCATGTTGGTATATAATTCAAGGCACTAATGACTTTAAATTTTTATACTGCAATTCATTGCAGTACATAGTCATATGCATTCACATATCTTAACTATTCAAATTTTTAATGGACTTAACTTCTCTGAATGGAATGAGCAAATCCAATTTTACCTTGGGGGCAATGGATTTGGATTTAGCTCTTCAAGTAAAGAAGTCTAATGCTATTACTGCTTTAAGCACTGAAGAATAAAAGTTCATTATAAAAATTGAGAAAGATCAAATAGGTTGAGTTTGATGTACATACAAATGAGCATAGCTAACAATATTAAATTAGTTCTTCCTAAGACTAAAAATGCTAAAGAAATGATAAAATTTGTGGAAGAGCGCTCCCAAACTATTGATAAGTCTCTTGCTTGGACTCTAATGAGTATTTTGAGTACCATGAAATTTGATGATTCTAGTACTATGCATGAACATGTCATTGAAATGACAAATATTGCAGCAAGACTTAAGTCATTAGGAATGAGTGTGGATGAAAATTTTCTTGTGCAATTTATTTTAAATTCATTATCATCTGAGTATGGTCCTTTCCAAATGAACTATAACACTATGAAAGATAAATGGAATGTGCATGAGTAGCATGGTATATTGGTTCAGGAGAAAACTAGACTTAAGAATCAAGGAAATTATTTCATCAATTACATTAATCATCAAGAGGCTAGAAAGAAGATTTGTAATAAATATGATAAGAAAGGAAAGAGACCCCTAAAAATTAATGAAGTCTCTTCTTCTCAAGTCCACAAGAAGGAACCATAAGGAAATAGATGTCATTTATGTAGAAATTTTGGACATTTCCAAAAGGATTATTCAAAGTGCAAGGTATGGTTTGAAAAGAAAGGTAAGCTTAGTATTTATGTATGTTTCGAATAAAATTTAGTTGAAGTTCCTTATAATACATGGTGGATAGATTCTGGGTATACAACTTATATTTCTTATACTATACAGTGATTCCTTACAATCCAAACCATAAGCCCAATTGAGAAGTTTGTCTTCATGGGAAATAGAGTGAAAGTTTCAGTGGAAGCTTATCATTTAATCCTAGACACAGGGCATCATTTATATTTATTTGAAACACTTTATGTACCTAGTATTTCTAGGAATTTAATTTCACTATCAAAACTTGATGTAACTAGATACTCTTTTAAATTTGGTAATGAATGTTTCAATTTGAATAAACATACCTATATGATTGGATCTGGTATACATTATGATGGTTTATATAAGTTAAAACTTGACAATTTATATGCTGAAACACTTATGACCTTGCATCATAATGTTGGTACTAAACATAGGTTAGTTAATGAACATTCTACTTAGTTGTGGCATAAACATTTAGGTCACACTTCTATAAAAAACATCAAAAGATTATTGAATAATAAAATCCTTCCAAAATTGGATTTCACTAACCTTAACATTTGTATAGATTATATTAAAGGAAAATAAACAAAACACACTAAGAAAGGTGCCACATATATGAAAATCATTATATCTTTCGATCGAGCTGCACTCTCTCTCTCTCTCTCTCTCTCTCTCTCTCTCTCTCTCTCTCTCTCTCTCTCTCTCTCTCTCTCTTCCTATTTCTCTCACTCGTTTTTCTTCCTCATCGTTCCCCTCTTCTCACGTTTGCAGCTCGTGCTTGCCTTGCCTTCTCTCTCACGTCCGGAGAGCATCGACTATTGATGGGCTCTTGTGCCGGCGATGACCTTTGGCGAGCTCTAGCATCATCTTTCTCCTCCCTCATCTCTCCAGCTGGCGAGGGGCGAACGTGGGAGCGACTAGACCCTAACTCTGGGTGTCATTTCTCTTTCCCATTAGCTCCGGTACTCACCATTGAGCCCCGGCGAGGTTGGCGACAAAGTCCCAGTTGGTTCCTGTTGATTTTGGTGGGTTTCAAGGTGGTTTCGACGATTTCCAATGGCGTTCCGACAGTGGTTCGGCGAGCTGCGTAAACAAGTGAAGAGGGTGTTTCGTCTTTGTTGCTACTTTGGTGAGCTTTGTGGTGCAACAAGCTCCTTTTCGGGTGGCCGCCGGCGCCAGAGACGACATACTATTCCGGTGAACTTCTGGCAAATTTTCTGACGACATCCATTTGACTCAATAGGTGGTGCATCCGCACGTGCTATGAACATGGTTAGTGTCTAACCTACTATGTACGTATATTAATTAAGAAATCAACATGCTTGTAGTTTTAGATGAGTATTTATTTAAAATACGCTGATCACTACTAATATATAATAGAGGATTAGATAGTACGAATATTATTACCTAATTGTGAAAGTGACCTAGGAAAAAGAAAAAAAATAAATTAAAATGATAAATAAATATATGTGTAATAATATGGGTTTAACGAGAGGATTGATACACATTATTTTTATTTTACTGTAAGGGCTATGGACTTGGATGAGCGGGATCTATTCGGATACAGGATCGGATTAGTCAGACCTACAGTGGCAAGTAAGGATCTTTTCCTATACTTTGATTAAGGTGCCTACCGCTTGGTTAGGGGGTATCCTATGGTTTGGCATTACCACTTTGTTAGGGACACCTTGCTGATTTACTGTTTTGTTATCCTTCCTTTGAAATGTTATTTTCATTGTGCATGTGTATGGATGATTATTTATATTTCGTTGCATATTATATTCTTATCTTAGATTACTAGGATTTTATGCTTACTTACATTGCATGCGCGCTCTCTAGCACAGTATATTAGTTATTTAAGCCGTACTGGAGGCGGTGGAGTGCCATTTGGACATGTTTTGGGGCCTGAACTATATAGTGTTATAGAGAATGACCTTGTAGATTATATTATTATCAACATACAGTCATGCTATTATTGCACGGGTATGATTGGGTACTAGACGTAGTACCAGCGGACTGTTGACGAGCTTTCTAGTGTGTGAGCTAACACTAGGGACCACTTAGATATGAGTGCGTGTCCTTAGGGGACGAGTTGGCCCTCAGCCCTGTATTGTCTTAGTGTGGTGATGTATATTATGATATTTATGCATGGTTGACATGTATCGCAAGTGTACGGTAATGTCGCAGTAATATATAAGATGTCGGTCCCACAGGGAGTAAGGTTAATTACTAGTAAATCTGAGTTTTAAAAGCTAAACAATTCAAATAAGGGTTTTGAAAACAGTTAAACTAACAAATACCAAAGCAAACACAAGAAATCGATTGCAACTGCGCGGAAGGTGTGAATAGGAGAGGCATTGGGACTTCGGTATTCATCACATTGATGTATCTACCTAATCTAAAACTTATATGTTACATGAGTTTATAATATTGCATAAGGAATTTTTCCTATAGTATAGGTACAATCTGGTACTTACCTAAAATGATCTCCTACTCTCGTGGCATATCATTTTAGATAAATCCATTAATTTCTATGAAATATTATGGTACCCTCGAATGAACTCTAACTATCTTCGTGTTAGAGGTTCACAAGTTTTACTTAGGGGATCCGCCAATACGATCCTCCTTGCGGTCAAGATTGTGTTGACTAACACACAACACCACGTGGCCAAAGCAATATCATATAATAAACACAACTAAGTAAAATATGCTCATATAATACTCAAAATAACACAATAAGTTCATATCACATGATAGATAGTGTTAACGGGTTTTCAACCGAGCCCCGATTAAGGGTTTACGCTACAAGAGCCATACAAATCTATATAGATCTCTCCAAATAACAAACAAAATTATAAGCAAATACTAAAGAGAGGAAGGAGAAGAGATTTCGAACGTATCCCCAAGGTTTGGTGAAGATCCGTCGCGAAATCGCCCTCGGAAGAGTTATCACTTGTATTTTTCGCCCTCGCTGCTTCGTCCAATCAATCCCCTCTAATTTGGCAACCAAAAAGAGGGCTTTATGTCCTTTTTGTTCGCCTCCCTCTTGGCTTCCTAAAATGTATTTTTCTGAATTTTTAGAATTTTTCTTAGCCTTAAATCGAGTGAAAAACGGAAGGAACACCAAGAGTCAATCGCGATCATGGGTGAACCCCAGAATCTTCACCCGGCCGTGAAGTGTATTGTGCAGATCTAAGAAATAAGAATCACGGCCAAAGATTTCCGTGTTCACCTGGCCGTGAGGGTTACTGTTCATTTTTGGGAAAAGTTGTCTTCGATGATATCACGACCGAACACCAAAATCTTAGGCTGGCCGTGATTTTCAAATAAACTCTGATTGATCCCAAATTTGTTGTGTAGACTTGTCTCTTCATAAGAAATCACTCAATTACTTTAGAATCTCCAAAAATGAGTGATTTTACCTAAAATAACACAAAGACAATAAAAAGTGAAAATTCTGAAGCAAACAAGTAAATAAGCCTATATGGAACATGGAAACATCAAAATTGGCCTTATTTTGATATAAAATAATACTAGAAATCACTATCAAAATACAAGACATCAATAGTTTACAAAGTACATGTTTAGTGCATACTGTTGGATTATGTTGTATGTATGTATGACACGATTTCCTATAGTATTGATGCATAGTGCACTTAATCTGTACTTAGCTCTTCTGGCTAATAACCCATACTCATGTGTTTTATTTCACGTCCTGGTGCGGGTCCGTCATAGGCGGATCGGTCATAGATAGATAGTTGTATGACTTCCCGGTAATATTTGTATTTATATTTTTGTATATTGTTCTAGCTAATGATATTGTATGGTGATGTTTTGGCCATGTGGCCAATGTATTATACTATCGGTGTGGACATATGTTGTTATATATATATATATATATATATATATATATATATATATATATATATATATATATATATATATATATATATATGTATATTAGGATTTCTACTATTGATTTCATATTAATAGTGTTGGGCTGGGCTGGATTAGCAGACCCAATTATCATGCCTCATTGGTGGGCCATTGGCTGGGGCCTAGTAGCTGTCGGGGCGTGACACAGGTCCATTTGCTAAATTTCTTGAGAAGTGTGACATTTGTGCTCAATACACAATGTCTAGATACACCACAACAAAATGGTGTATCAGAAAGTCACAATAAAAACTTGTTGCATATGGTTAGAAGTATATTAAGTAATTGTTCTTTACCTATTTCATTGTAGACTTATGCTTTAAAGACTGCTATGTATTTATTTTATAGGGTTCCTAGTAAGGCAGTTCCAAAAACACTTTATAAACTGTGGACTAGTAGGAAACCTAGTTTGAGGCACCAACGTGTTTGGGGATGCTAAGCAAAAATAATATTTTATAATATATATGAAAAGAAATTAGATGCAAGAACAATTAGTGTCTATTTTATAATAAGTAATTTTTTATTAAAAAATTATTAGGATAAAATTATATGACTAAATTTATAGTTAACTATAATTAAAATATTTATTAAAAATATTATGAGTTATACTATTAAAAAATTATTGTTACATTATTTAAAATTTATAAAGCTAATAAGTCAATTTTTATATTCACAAATAAGATTTTAATAATAAAAATACATTTTAAATTATTCAAAATATGAAATTATGATCATGGTGTATTATAGAAAAAATTATAAGAATTGAGAGTTAATTGAGAGAAAGCATACATTTTATTTGTGGGTTGGAATAGTGATAGGGACCCAGACGGCTGCTACCGCAAATGCACGGTCTATCGCGTAATATAACAATTAAGGGAGAAATGTCTAAAATCCTAATGCAAGCAATTAAACTAAAGTAGATTAAGAACAAGCAGCGCAGAGAGCAAAGCAATCGGGGTTTTAGATCTATGAGAGAGATTCGGGGTATTGGGTTTCACCACACTGAAGCATGAAGAAAAATTAAAGCTTGATATTCTAATTAAGTTTTATCTAAGTTCTCAAGGTAATCCTTCCTAGGGTATAGACGCGCTCCCTCTCAAGACATGGTCCGGTATCCGATTTAACCCAAGTCTCCTACTCTCGTGGCTTATCAGGTTAAGTCGGATCCAATGGGATCTGTGAAAGATTAGGGATCCTCGGGTGATTTCAAGTGCTCTCGCAACACGAAATCACCAGTCCAATCTAAGGGATTCCGATGACTGTGGTTCACCTCTCAGTCCTTCCCACAGCATCTAGGGCATGCATACATATGGCCAGTATATAAACATGAATGAAAACATCCTAGACATGAATAAGAACAATGATAAATAGAGAAATAAATATATCAAGTCATAACATTCAACATTCATACAGTGGGCTACGCCCAAAACCCCGAAAGTGAGTTTACGCTACAATATTCATCGTTAAATACATGAAATCTCTCACAATAATTAAATCAAACCGAAGGGAAGGGTAGATCCTTGATAGAAGAAGATCTAGCACGAAGATCCACGCCGGAACGACGAAGAACACGAGCCGGAACAGAGTTATCGCCTAGAAAATCGCCCCAAACCCTAGGTCTATTCCGTTTCGCTTCGTTCTCCTCAACCGCTTGACCAAAACGTGCGTCTACCAGTTGGGAAGGTCTCCCTAAAATTTCGTTCAATTCTGAGCGAGGAATAGAAAGTTATGGCTGAAATACCGAGCGTCTATCGTGCAGGACACGGGACGATGCACGGCCGTGTATCGGTGCACGGGCACGCCCGTGTACGGCTCGGTGGCTAGATAAATTATGATTCACGGCCATGCATGGATGCACAGCCATGCCCATGTACAGCTCGGTGAAGCCTGGATAGTCAGATCATGCACGACCGTGCATGGGTACACACCCACGACCGTGCATCCTGTAGAAAGCTCCGATTGGGCTGAAATTTGGCGTGTAGCTTCGTCTCATCATGAGAAATCGTCTCATACCTTTAGATTCTCCAAATTCCATCAATTTTGAGGCCAAAAACCTATATTTTCATAAAACAAGGAAAAAGTGAAGACTCTGAAGATTATGAAGCATTTGAGTGCATAAATGAGACAAAGCATGCATTTTACTCCAAAATAATAACAGAATTAAGTCACAAAATGTCATATTTTTGCATGTCATCAAAATACATCGGACTTAAAGTTTTGCTTGTCCTCAAGCAATTGAATTGTCTAGAACACAATAATGACATGAAATAGGGAATCTCAAATAGCTTAAGTAGGTCTAATGATGTTATAGGTTAATCACAACAAGTCTTCAGGTTATAATGCAGTATGGAAAGCAAATTAAACCAATTATCATGGATACAATCTATAGAACATGCAAAATTACATTACCAAAAACCTTTACAGTGCATCCCACAGCAATGATATGATTGATCAAGTTTTCATAAAGCATAACACTGTGTACTAAGTCATGGGAGAATAGCATCAGTACCACATAGTCCCTATGTGGCGCTTATTTTTTTTTAGACACAAGCTATGACAGTGCCATGTGCCAAGCTTTGCTTCGGTACCACTTCGGTACCACTGTCATTATTTGTAACCCCCATGACAAAGTGCATAAAGAAAGTAAAGATAGAAACCAGAGGCAATCACATTCTACACTTGAGATGCATATCAAGGTTAAGGTAAAGTAATCTTCAAGATTCTACCAACAATGAATCAGGTTAATTACATCATTCAACTACAGTAAACCAAAGAATCATATGTGCAAACCATAACCATCATAAACCATAGGCAAATAAAGGTCAAGATTCTCATCCCAAGTAACCAAGTAATCATAAAACAATGCAATACTAGAAGACAAAGCAAATAACATAAAGAGAGGGGGTTGGGCAAGACACAGAAGATGTTGATATAGCTAAAGCAGATAAAGTATGCAAACTAACATAAGTTGACCAAAGAAAACTAATAATCAACAACTAAAGAAAACTACTGGAAAATCAGAAAGCTGACCAAGTAATGGGTGAAACCAAAGATGCTCATCCCCAGCGCCGACGAAGTCTCGCCTGAAGGTCATGCACAGATTCCAGAATAGAGGACTGTACTCGTCTCTGGCGCTCAACTTCAGTCTCAAGATGTTGAATCCGTTCATTCCCTTCATCGACGGACAGGTGAGTCTCTTGCTGGGCGTCGCGGACAAATCGGATCATAGTCTCAATGCGGTCGAGCTGAGTAGAAGGGCGCTACTGTGAAGGTTGTGGTGGTTCAGTGGCAAGAGACACATCCTCATCTTCAACTGCTTCCACTCTCTAGTTCTGCTGCTCTCAAACAGTAGTGCGTGCAGGATTTGGCAGCGGTAGCTTCACATCGCTCCCGGGGAAGATCAAGCTGTAAAGTTCACCTTCCTTCACTATCATCCACGCCTGCTCCATCTGGTAGGGATGAATCCTTACTGCATAAGCAAGTGGGGTAAGAAGTCCCCCGAGAGCTATTGCACCCTTCGGTGCCCTTAATACCTTCTGGAGTTGTCGGGCAAAGTGAAAAGCAGTATTGAGGCGGACCCCATGCAGCATCGCCCATAAGAATTGAAGTTCGGATGCCCGAACAAGACCATCAGACTCCCCTCGACCAAAAATAGTATGTGCCAGGACACGGTGCACATATTTCACCATAGGGTTCCTCAGGCAGGTGGCTCTGGCTGTCCTGGTGTCAAAGGGTCAGAAGTCAGTCAGGTCGGCTCAGAAGTTGCTTGCTTTAAATTCGGGTGGTGTGAGTCGCGTCCCGTCTGTAGGAAAGCCGTAGATAGAATTCAGCTCTGTCAACGTAACCATAAACTCAGTATTGTTGAGTCAGAAGGATAAGCTGCCGTCATCTTCATCCGTGTGGATGCTAGCATGAAATTCCATGGATGAGAGGAACTCCAGTACAATGGGGATGTAGGTGGGGTAATTGATAGTGAAGAATTGATCCCACCCCACATGTTGAAAGAGCCATTGCACGTCTTCGTAGAAGCCTAGAGTGTTCAGCGTTGAATGATCCAAGAATCGTGTGGTCACCACCGGTCTGCGTGAGAGGGCGGTGAGCCTGGCAAGCTGTTCAGGATCTCGGCAGATGATTCCATATGGCGTAGGCGGCAAGGCTGGCAGTGGAAGAGGATCGGCGGCGGCCTGAGAAGTGGATGCATGGAGCTTGGAAGTAGTCTGCTTGCGTTGAGACATTCTGGAGGTATAGGATGGTGACAGGAAGGTAGCTGGTGTTGTAGAAGAAGCCCCAGAGGCATCGGCGAGGAAGAAAGAAGGTCGGCCGCGGCAGAAGAAGCTAGGGCAGCGGCGGACGGTGTCGTGAGGAGCGGATCGGGCGCGAAAAGTTGGGGGAAAGGGTCACCGGAGGATGGAGAAGACGATGGAAGGTCGCCGGCGGTTGATCGAGCACCGGAGGCGGCGGATCTGGACGGCGACGGTGCGCTAGGGTTGCGTACACGGGTGTGCAGGCGGTGAAGCTTATAAGAAAATCGTGCACGGCTGTGCATGGATACATACCCAGACCTGTGCAGCTCTCAGCCTGATCTCAGCAACAGAGTTCACTTACGATGCACGCACGTGCACATCTCGGGTAAAAGTCTCCTCAGTTGTTCACGGCCGTGCACGCCTTCATTCCCTTGCCCGTGCAGCGCTCGGTCACGCGTTGGGAAGAGTTAACCGAGCCATGCACGGCCGTTCATGGATGCACGGGTGTGACCGTGCATGGGTCGGTGATGCCTAAAAAATCCAAAAAAATTTCCATCAGCATGGTACAGCTTAGAAAGTATAAATATGAAATAAAAACTGAAAAAAAACAAAGTCTATGGTATGAAAATAAATAAGAAAGCAAAAGAGTAAACAAGAAGTTGGGTTGCCTCCCAACAAGTGTTTCTTTAGGGTCAATAGCTTGACCATCATGGTGCTCATGGCGGGTCTGGTGGTGGAGGATCAGAAATATGTAAAGAGACCCCTTTGTCAATGATGTCATGTGCAAAGTAGAGTTTTAAACGTTGGCCATTCACTTTAAAGTTTTCTGATCGCTGGCTCCAAATTTCAACAGCTCCATGTGGAAAAATCTTCTTCACAATAAATGGTCCTAACCATCTTGTCCTTAACTTCCCTAGAAAGAGTTTCAAATGTGAATTAAATAGAAGGACATGATCTCCTACTTGGAAAATCTTTATAACAATATGCTTATCATGCCATCGCTTCGTCCGTTCTTTGTAGATCCTTGCATTGTGATATGCAAACAGACGGACTTCATCAAGTTCATTGAGTTGGAGTTTCCTATTATTGCCGGCACTTTGGAGGTCATAATTCAGCTTTCGGACTGCCCAATAGGCTCTGTGCTCAACTTCAACTGGGAGATGTCAGGAGTTGCCATAAACTAGCTGATAGGGAGACATTCCTAGCGGGGTTTTGAAGGCTGTCCTGTAAGCCCAGAATGCGTCATCTAGTTTCAATGACCAATCAGTTCGTGAGAAGTTAATCATCTTTTGTAAGATATTCTTTGTCTCCCTGTTGGATACTTCCACTTGTTCGCTGGTGTGTGGATGGTAAGGGGTTGCGACTTTGTGGGTTACCCCGTACTTCTTTAGTAGAGAGGCCAACTGGTGATTCAGAAAGTGAGAGCCTCCGTCGCTTATCAAGACCCGTGGTATACCAAATCTGGGGAAGATGGTGCGCCTAAGCATTCGGGTCACCGCTTTAGCATGGGATGTGTGTTCGGCTAAGGCTTCCACCCACTTAGAGACATAATCCACGGCCACCAGTATGAATCGATGTCCACAGGACGATTGATGTAGCTACTATAGGAGGGTTGGTCCTTAATGTCGTCCTCTACGGTGTTTACACAATGCACAGAAATCGTGAGAGGGTCTTGAGACGTGGGAAGTCAAATCGCTCAGAAAGTATAGCAAGAAACACGAGAAATCGGCGCAAATTCGTTTCGAGGCAATACTAATGCGAGAGAAATCCAACGGCACCCAAAATTACTGAAATTCACTCACTAACCTCTAGAGCAATTTTAAGCATAGCACGAACGGGGTTTGCGGATCGCGAGGTCAGCTCGCACGCCTATGCACCTGCGAACAAACCAATGAACAGGGAAACCGTCCACGACTCCGACGCTCGGATGCTCGTGGGTGAGAGGGAAAGAAACTCAACACGGAAAGAGCGTCTAGAAACAGGCGAACCTGACCCACCGGAATGGTGGGATTTACTTCTCGAAAAGCAAGAAACACTTCGAGTCGAGACTCCGGTCACCGACTCTTACAAACTCTGAAGACGAGGCTACTTCGTCTTTCACACAAGCTAGAGGCACTCTTGCTCACCAGGAGAACTCTACCTCTAAGAGAACTAAGGGAGAATGCTGGCTAGCCCCTCTCTTTTATAAGATAAGGAGGGGTAAACAAGACAAAAGGACAACATCTCAACAAGTAACAACCAAAAAGTGGTCAAGCTGCCACAAAAGACAAAACAGAATAAAATCCTACCAACTACCATCTACTCCTGCAGGGGCGCAGGTCCTTGATTCTTCAGCGTACGAGGTGGTTGCGGCGAGGGTTAGATGCGCTCGGAGCACATCACGACAAAGCAACAGAATTTCGAAGTACTGGGCTGCGTAACGATCGTCGTGGCCTTCTCTTGGGCCGTGTTGCTGATGTGGTTGTGAGGCCCATCTGGGATTGGGCCCTTCGGGGATTGTCTTGTAGTGTCCTTGGGCCGGGTCACTTCGGTGTGGATGGATAGTGGGCTGATCACACCTACGAAGCGGTCCGGTGGGTGAGATGAGCGTTGGGATCGCCGGATAACCACCTTGTTGGGCTCCTTTGGGTCTTCATGAGGTGGAGCAACATGGTAGGGTGGGTTGTATACGTCAAAGTGGGGTCGTCGGGGCAGTTCTGCGGCTTCGGGTGACTGTCTGCAGGAGTCACGGGCCGAGGTTTTCGTTGGGTGACCCGAGGAACATTCTGTGGGATTTCTGATTTGTGCATGTGAATCTTCAGGAAGTTGTCTGCAGGACTCTTGAGGCGAGGTTTTCGTCACTGGGTACCCCGAGAAACTTTATGTGGAAAACTTGACTAGGGCATGTGAAGTGTCCGGTAGTGGTCCGCAGGAGCCACGGAACGAGGCTTTCGTTGCTGGGTGCCCCAAGGAACTTTCTGTGGAAAATCGGACTTGTGCACCCGGTAGTTGTCCGCAGGACTCACGGGGTGTGGTCTTCTTCGCGGGGTAGCCCGAGGAACTTTATGTGGGAAATCGGTCTTGTGCATGTGAAGCCGCCCCCGAATCAGGTAGTTGTCCGCAGGATTCACAGGGCGTGGCTTCCGTCACTGGGTACCCTGAGGAATTGTCTGTAGAAAATTTTTGGGGCACCAACGGGGCCAGATTTTCCCCTTCCTTCATGTTGTATGCTCCTGCATCACCTTCCACTGCGCGCTCTGAGGAGTTCTCCTCCAGAGAACTAGGGGGTAGAGGCTCGTCGGGGTCTGAGGGCTCCTCCAAAGGATCGTAGAATGGGAGGAGGTCCGCCACGTTGAAGACTGGATGGATGCCCATGTCCGCGGATAGATCCAGCACATAGGCGTTGGAGCCGATCCTTTGTACCACCACATAAGGTCCCATGTATCGTGGCTAAAGCTTAAAATGTGCTCGGTGGGAAACATGCTCGAGGTGGATGCGCACCCTTACCAGCTCACCTACAGAAAAGTGTTGTGGCCTACGGTGCTCGTTGGCCCTCATAGCATTACGAGTATTGTCCAAAAAGATTCGATGTCGAACTTCCTCATGCAAGCTAGCTACATGCTGAGCGAAAGAGTCTGCATGCTCAGAAAGATGGGACTCCATGGGCGGGTCATGCAAGTCAATGGGTTTACGTGGTTGACGGCCGGAAACCACTTGGAAGGGACTAAGACCCATAGTCCTATTGGCTGCACTATTATACACGAATTCTGCCATAGGAAGGATGGCATCCCAAGACCTCGGGTGGTCGCTAATGAGGCACCGGAGCAAGTTGCCTAAACTACTGTTAACGACCTCAGTTTGACCGTCGGTTTGAGGGTGGTAAGCTGTGGAGAGCTTCAGAGTGGTACCCATGAGGGCCCAAAGTGAGTGCCAGAAGTGGTTCACAAAGCACGTGTCACGATCGAACACGATGGTCTGAGGGAGACCATGGAGATGGACAATCTCTTTGAAGAAGAGGTGTGCGACGTGGGACACGTCCGCTGTCCATGAACAAGGGATAAAGTGAGCCATCTTCGAGAACCGATCTACAACCATGTAGATGGAATCGAAGCGTGAGGCGGTGCGGGGTAGCCCTAGGACAAAGTCCATGCTAAGATCGCTCCAAGGACTGTCAGCAACCGGCAACGGAGTGTAAAGGCCGGTGTTCGTGGGGCTAGGTTTGGCCATTTGGCATGTGCCGCAATGGCGCACAATACGCTCAACGTCCCGGCGGAGGGAGGGCCAAAAGAAGCGTTCCTCCGCCATTTCAAGGGTTTTGTCGCGGCCGTGATGGTCGGCAACACCACCCACATGCAGCTCGAGCAAAAGAAGATCTCGAAGTGATGAGCGGGGAATGCACAAGTGGTTCCCCAAGAAAAGATAGCCTTCGCACAATTGGTAGGGGGACTCGGGGTCGGGGGACTCAGTCAAGGCAGCGTGGATGGCACCGAAGTTAGAGCACATGGCGTACTCCTCCTTGACGTGGTCAAAGGTGTTGACACGGGTGCGCATCACACACAGAAGGGTGCGGATGCGACTCAGAGCATCCGCGACAATGTTCTCCTTACCCGCCTTGTGATTGATCACAAAGGAGTACTGTTGCAAGTACTCGGCCCACTTGGCATGGCGGGCGTCCAATTTCTTTTGGCACTAAGGAAAGACAAGGCTTGATGGTCGTTGTACAAGACAAACTCACAGTGGAGGAGGTAGTGCCTCCACTGACGAAGCGATTGAACGATGGCATAGAATTCCTTGTCATAGATTGAATAACGCTGCCGGACAGCATTCAACTTCTCACTAAAGAAGGCGACAAGGTGGCCTTCTTGGATAAGGGTACCTCCGATCCCAGTACCAGAGGCGTCGCAAGCAACCTCAAAGACTTTGGAGAAGTCCGGGAGGCGCAGGACAGGTGCGGTCATGATGGCATCCCTAAGGGCGTCGAAGGCGCGTTGAGTGGCTGTGGTCCACTCAAAGTCGTCCTTAGACAGATGTTGGGTTAGCGGGGATGCAATCGTGCTGAAACCCCGGATGAAACAGCGGTAAAAGCCTACGAGGCCCAAGAAGCTGTGGACCTCGGACACGGTGCGGGGTTCGGGCCAATATCGGATGGCTTCAACTTTAGCCGGGTCAACAGAAAGACCCTCATCCGGAACGATGTAACCCAGGAAGTGGACTCGATTTGTCATGAAGGCGCACTTCTTCGTGTTAAGGAAGAGGTGCTGCTTCCGTAGGAGGTCAAAGGTGGAGCGAAGATGCTCCAAGTGCTCCTCTCGGTAAAGGCTAAAAATCAGAATGTCCTCAAAATAGACGACCAGGAACTTGCCCATGTAGGGCTTGAGGACTTGGGTCACGAGGCGCATAAATGTGGATGGGGCGTTAGACAACCCGAATGGCATGACGAGCCACTCGTAAAGACCGTCCTTAGTCTTGAATGCAGTTTTCCATTCATCACCTTCACGGATGCGGACTTGGTGATAGCCGCTATGAAGATCAAGTTTGGAAAACCACGACGCACCGGAGACTAAGTCCAACATGTCGTCAAGTCTCGATATGGGGAACCTATACTTGACGGTGATCCTATTGATGGCACGACTGTCAATACACATGCGCCACGACCCATCCTTCTTGGGCGTGAGTAAAGCGGGCACCGCGCAGGGACTTAGACTCTCATGGATGTACCTCTTGGTGAGGAGTTCATCCACTTGACACCGCAGTTCAGCGTGTTCAGTGGGATTTAAACGGTGATGGGGTAAGTTGGGGAGGGGTGCTCCTGGGACAAGATCAATGGCGTGTTGTATCTCCCTACCCGGAGGGAGTCCATGGGGTAAGTCCTCCGGGCCGATGTCGGAGAACTCGGTCAAGAGGGCTGTGATCTCCGGGGAATGCTCCTCATCTAAGGGAGGAGGGGCACCCGAGGACTCGCGCACCATTAAGGCATAGACAACCTTGGGGGTAAGTTGGGGAGGGGTGCTCCCGGGACAAGATCAATGGCATGCTGTATCTCCCTACCCAGAGGGAGTCCATGGGGTAAGTCCTCCGGGCTGATGTCGGAGAACTCGGTCAAGAGGGCTGCGATCTCCGGGGAGTGCTCCTCGTCTATGGGAGGAGGGGCACCCGAGGACTCGCGCACCATTAAGGCATAGACAACCTTGGACTCGGTGACCTCACACATAAGCGCGGAGGCCCGCATGAGGGACACTACAGTTGGGGCCGGAGGGGCAACCGAAGGAGGGACAACCACAGCCTTGGAGGTGGAGGCACGCAGCTCCTTAGGTGGGGTCGGGATCAAACAGATTTTCTGGTCGTTGTGGTCAAACACATAGGTGTTCGACCGGCCGTAGTGGACTACGTCCCTATCGTATAGCCATGGGCAACCTAAGAGGACGTGGGCGACATCCATAGCCGCCATGTCACACCACACTTTCTCGCGGTAGTCCCAAAAAGCGATGGGGACCTGGCATCGGTGGGTGATCGGAAGACTCGACGTGTCAACCCATGCGATCGAGTATGGCTTCGGGTGAGGTTCATGGGGAAGACCGAAACGGGTGATCGCGGTCCGAGAGACCACATTCAAACTACTACCACCGTCGATGACGATCTTACATGAGTGCCCATTGCACTTGATGTAAGTCGTGAAGATGCTCGTACGCCTCCAATCCTCGGAGGGTGGGGTATGGACAAAGGTGCACCGCACAACTGCGAGTGTGGGGTGACCCGACTCTTCACCACTAGTGTAGCACTCGGCCTCAACATCATGCTCCACAGGCTCGCGGGTGATAGTGGCGACACGGGCAGGGGTCTTTTCCGCGGTGGCGGACTTCTTAGTGCAGTCGCGGGACAGATGGCCCGGCTGCAGGTAGTTGTAACAGTTGACGCGACTAGGTGGGCCGACAAGTGGGGCCTTCCCCTTCTCCTCCCAAGTGTGGCGAGAAGGTGGGGCAACAGGGGCTGAACGCCTAGGGGAGTAATGGGCCGCAGGCGCGGGCCGTGGGTCGGAACGAGGCTTGTGGCGCTCGGGTTGAGGGTGAACATGAGGAGGTCCGCCCAAATGAGGGCGCCTAGGAGGTCCAGACTCGCTGCGCCTAATCGCAGCCCTAAGGTCATGCTCGATATCGTGAGCGCGCTGGACGATCTGGTCGAACGTCTTGGAGCTATAAGTGGGTAGGGCGCGTCGGATATCCACGCGGAGACCATTCCTAAACTTTGACAGAACTAACTCGGGGTCCTCCTGTAAGTTACACTAGAGTTGTAGCGTCTCAAAGGTGAGGTGATACTCTTCAACGGTACCCAATCCCTGGTGTAGGCTACTATATTGATCAAGGAGACGCTGCCTATAGGAAGGGGGTACGTATCGCTCGCGGAGGCGATAACTCATTTCTTCCCTAGTGGTGATGGGAGGAAAGGCTTGCTGCGCATTTTGGCGCTCCACGTTTGCCCAATGCAAATGCGTAGGGCCTTCGAGCAAGGTGCGCACATACCTAACGCGTGCGTGGGGAGGCAAGTTACTAAGGTCGAAGTAAGAGTCGACAGACGCGACCCAGTCGAGGAATTGTGATGGGTCAAGACCACCCGCAAAGGGCGCGGGGGTGTTCCGAATATAGCGGTGGAAATCGTCCTCCAAGCGAGGGCGCTCTATGTGGTGTCAGGTTGGGCCTCTTTGCCCGGTCCAAACGTGCCCAAAGTGACCATTAGGTTGGGGCCCTTGTGCGGCCCACACGTCATCCTCATCTAGGGGTTCATCCCCATAACCTTGGTCCCCCGGAACCTCGTGAGGTCGCAGGTGACCAGACTCATCGTCAAAGACTCGCGGCCGCAGGGGCGCGGTCATCGGAGGCAACTCTCTAGTCGGTGGGGCTGGGTTTGCGGACAGAGGTGGATTGACCGGGTTAGAGCGCCTATGCTCTGACGGCTCAAGGCGACTTGTGAGGCTATGGATCCCAGCCATAATTTGCTGAAATATCGCGCTTGTATTCTCTTCATGGGATCCCAAGCGCGCGGACAACGCATCCAATTTGGCGTCTACACGCGCTTCAAGCGCAACCAAAGAGTCTAAATGGATTCTACTCCCTTCCGAGGGTGGGACCGACACTTAGGTTTCAGGGATGGTGTCTGGAAAATGAGACGACATAACTTGTGACCGTGTAGTCACCATGCACAAACAAGGCCGAAAATGGCTAAGTGTAGGATGCTGAAAACACGAAAATTGTGCTGAAATATGCTATGCAATGGTCAGACCATGCGAATGATAAGAATCGAACACACAACATCCTCTGATACCAGAATTGATGCAGCTACTATAGGAGGGTTAGTTCTTAATGCCGTCCTCTACGGTGTTTAAACAATGCACAGAAATCGTGAGAGGGTCTTGAGATGAGGGAAGTCAAATCGCTCGGAAAGTATAGCAAGGAACACGAGAAATCAGCGCAAATTCGTTTCGAGGCAATACTAATGTGAGAGAAATCCAACGGCACCCAAAATTACTAAAATTCACTCACTAACCTCTAGAGCAATTTTAAGCACAGCACGAATGGGGTTTGCGGATCGCGAGGTCAGCTCGCGCGCCTATGCACCTGCGAACAAACCAACGAACAGGGAAACTGTCCACGATTCTGACGCTCGGATGCTTGTGGGTGATAGGGAAAGAAACTCAACATGGAAAGAGCGTCTAGAAACAGGCGAACCTGACCCGGCCGGAATGGTGGGATTTACTTCTCGAAAAGTAGGAAACACCTCGAGTCGAGACTTCAGTCGCCGACTCTTACAAACTCTGAAGACGAGGCTAATTCATCTTCCACACAAGCTGGAGGCACTCTTGCTCACCAGGAGAACTCTACCTCTAAGAGAACTAAGGGAGAATGCTGTCCAGCCTCTCTCTTTTATAAGATAAGGAGGGGTAAACAAGACAAAAGGACAACGTCTCAACAACTACCAACCAAAAAGTGGTCAAGCTGCCACAAAAGACAAAACAGAATAAAATCCTACCAACTACCATCTACTCCTACAGGGGCGCAGGTCCTTGATTCTTCAGCGTACGAGGTGGTTGCGGCGACGGTTAGACGCGCTCAGAGCACATCGCGACAAAACAGCAGATTTTCAAAGTACTGGGCTGCGTAACGATCGTCGCGGCCTTCTCTTGGGCCGTGTTGCTGATGTGTTTGTGAGGCCCATCTGGGATTGGGCCCTTCGGGGATTGGCTTGTAGTGTCCTTAGGCCGGGTCACTTCGGTGTGGATGGATAGTGGGCTGATCACACCCACGAAGTGGTCTGGTGTGTGAGATAGGCATTGGGATCGCCGGATAACCACCTTGTTGGGCTCCTTTGGGTCTTCATGAGGTGGAGCAACATGGTAGGGTGGGTTGTATACGTAAAAGTGGGGTCGTCGGGGCAGTTCTGCGGCTTCGGGTGACTGTCTGCAGGAGTCACGGGCCGAGGTTTTGATCGCTGGGTGACCCGAGGAACATTCTGTGGGATTTTCGATTTGTGCATGTGAATCTTCAGGAAGTTGTCTACAGGACTCTCGGGGCGAGGTTTTCGTCACTGGGTACCCCGAGGAACTTTTTGTGAAAAACTTGACTTGGGCATGTGAATTGTCCGGTAGTGGTTCGCAGGAGCCACGGGGCGAGGCTTTCGTCGCTGGGTGTCCCGAGGAACTTTCTGTGAAAAATCGGACTTGTGCACCTGGTAGTTGTCCACAGGACTCACGGGGTGTGGTCTTCTTCGTGGGGTAGCCCGAGGAACTTTCTGTGGGAAATCGGACTTGTGCATGTGAAGCCCCCCCCCCCCCCCCCCCCGAATCAGGTAGTTGTCCCAGGACTCACGGGGCGTGGCTTCCGTCACTAGGTACCCTGAGGAATTGTCTGTGGAAAATTTTTGGGGCACCAACAGGGCCAGATTTTCCCTTTCCTTCATGTTGTATGCTCTTGCATCAACGATGGGAATGGTCTCATAAAGTCCATCCCCCAAATATCGAAGATCTCTAGTTCCAAGATGTTGGTTAATGGTAACTCATCTCGTTTAGAAATGTTGCCTGATCACTGACACTGATGACAATGAGTAATGAATCGCGAGGCATCTCGAAAAATAGTGGACCAGTAAAGTTCGGATTGTAGTACTTTGAAGGCTGTCTTCGAAGCACTAGCGTGGCCTCCATAAGGAGATGAGTGGCAATGAAATAAGACATCCTGGATATCCTCTTCGGGTATGCATCGCCGAAAAAGGCCATCAGCGCATCTTCGAAACAAAAGAGGGTCATCCCAATAGTAGTGCTTCACGTCGTGTAGAAATCTCTTCTTTTGCTGCCATGAAAGATCAAAGGGGATGATGTCAGACACTAAATAATTAACAAAGTCAGCATACCATGGGGCTTCAATTTCGGTTAGAGCCAAGAGATGTTCATTAGGGAAGTAATCGTTAATGTCTTGACAATTCTCCTCTTCTTGTTCTTCATGTGGTAATCGGGATAAATGATCAGCTACCAGGTTTTCTGAGCCCTTCTTGTCACGGATTTCCAGATCGAATTCCTGTAGCAAGACGATCCAGCGAATCAATCGTGGTTTTGCATCTTTCTTGGTTAGAAGGTACCTGATAGCTGCATGATCAGTGTACATGATTACTTTTGAATCAATAACATAAGATCTAAATTTGTCAAAAGCGAAAATAATAGCAAGGAGCTCCTTTTCCGTGGTAGCGTAATTGATTTGTGCTTCATTCAGTGTCCGGCTCGCATAATAGATGACATGTAACTTGTTGTCTTCCCGTTGTCCTAACACTGCTCCGACTGCGAAATCGCTGGCGTCGCACATGAGTTCGAACGGGAGTGACCAGTCTGGTGGCTGCATAATGGGGGCTGAGATCAGTGCTTTCTTCAATTTTTCAAATGAGGCCATGCAGTCCTGATCAAAGGAGAAAGAAACATCTTTAGCTAGTAGATTAGTCAATGGCCTAGCAATTTTAGAAAAGTCTTTTATAAAACGACGGTAAAAACCCGCATGCCCAAGAAAACTTCGGACTTCCCTTTCAGATGAAGGTGGTGGCATCTTTTCAATGGAATCTACTTTGGACCGGTCGACCTTGATGCAGCGTTCTGAGATTAGGTGTCCAAGCACTATCCCTTTTCGCACCATAAAATGACACTTCTCCTAGTTTAAGATGAGGTTGACTTCTTTGCACCTTTTCAACACTTTAGAGAGGTTAGCCAAATAAATATCAAATGAAATACCATAAACTGAGAAATCGTCCATGAAAACATCCATCATATTTTCGATAAAATCAGAGAAAATTGAAACCATGCATCTTTGAAAAGTAGCTGGGGCGTTGCATAGCCCAAACGGCATTCAGCGGTAGGCAAATGTCTCATAAGGACAGGTGAAGGTAGTCTTCTCCTGGTCTTCCGGATGGATAGGGATCTGGAAAATTCCTGAGAAGCCGTTAAGGAAATAGAAGTGGGAATTCTTTGCTAGCCGCTCTAGCATCTGGTCAATAAATGGAAGTGGGTAGTGGTCCTTGCACGTGGCTTTGTTTAACTTCCTGTAATCGATGCACATGCACCATCCAGTCACAGTGCGGGTGGGGATGAGCTCGTTGTTCTCATTCTTGACTACAGTAACTCCACCCTTCTTCGGCACAACGTGCACCGGACTTACCCATTCACTGTCTGATATTGGGTAAATAACCCTCGCATCAAGTAACTTCAATATCTCTTTCTTGACCACTTCTTTCATATTTGGATTCAAACGGCGCTGGAATTCCACAGAAACTTTACTGTCGCTTTCCAAGAAAATCCTGTGCATACAAAACGAAGGGTTAATTCCTTTAATATCTTCCAATGAGTATCTAATTACCTGTTTATGGAGTCGTAGTTCTTTCAGTAGCTTCGCAGTCTCTTCTACATTAAGGTCAGCACTAATGATGACAGGACAAGTAGAGTTAGCATCAAAGAATTCATATTTAAGATTATCAGGAAGGGGTTTGAACTCTAACTCCTTCTCTGTATAAGGACTAGACTTAACCTCTCCAAGACTTTCAAACTGCGTTCTCTTGAATCTCTCAGAGTGAACTACTCCCAAACTTTCTACTTGAACCTGATCCTCATCAGTATCACTCTCTTGTTCATCATTCAGCAGACAGACTTCCCGAGTGTCCTTGGCAATTGGTGGGGTAGGTTCAATGTTGTCCTCCATTGTATCATTTTCGCAGCAAGCTCCTACAAAAGATGGTTTCTTTAGAGCGGAAGACAAGTCAAATTCTAATTTCTCCTCACCAACATTCACTGCCAATTTTCCATTTTTCACATCTATGATGGCGCCGGCGGTGGCAAGGAAAGGGCGCCCCAAAATGATGGGTAGTCGAGTGTCCTCTTCCATTTCTAGCACTACGAAGTCCGCGGGGATGAAAAAATCTCTCTCTTATCGGCACGTCTTCAATTATACCGACCGGTCGGTGCACTGATCGATCAGCTAGTTGAAGGGATATAGAGGTAGGCTTCATCTCATTCATACCTAACTTCCTGCAGATAGATAAGGGAATTAAACTTACGCTAGCTCCTAAGTCACATAGAGCTCTATAAAAAGGCATATCCCTAATTTGGCAGGGAATAGAAAAACTCTATGGATCTTTCAGTTTGGCTGGAAGCTTATTCTGGAGGACGACACTGCACTCTTCAGTCAGGGCAACTGTTCCCTGCTCCTCAATCTTTCTTTTCTTAGAGAGGATCTCCTTTAAAAACTTGGTGTACACTGGCATCTGTGAAAGAGCGTCAGTGAAAGGGATATTGATATAAAGTTTTTTTAATACCTTCAAGAATTTTCCAAACTGCCGATCCAATTTAGCCTTAGCTAGCCGCTGAGGGAATGGGATAGGCGGTTTGTACAGTGGAGGTGGAATGTAAACATGCTCCTTTGGCGCATTCAAGCCTTGCTGTTCTTTCTCTGGATTAACTGCGGAGTCCTCTTCAGGTGGAGTTTCCTCAGATAAAATTGTCCTTGTTCTCTCCTTAGGTTCCTGCACCTTAGGGTCTTCTAGCTGGATTTCGCTCCTCGTTGTAATTGCATTACAGTGCTCACATAAGACGATTCTCTCTTGGAGCGAATTGGTTCTTTGATCCAGTTGTGTGATCTGGTTTTCCATCAATTTCGAATGAGTGGAGACAGAGTCCACCTTCATGTTCAACTGGCGGATTTGCTCACTTATAGAATCATTGTGCTTCATCTGACTTGCCATAAAATTTTCTAACATCGATTCTAGTCTGGACTTCTGTGGAGGATCTTATTGTCTTTGGTTGGCAGATGGATATTGTATCCCAGGAGGAGGCCTGAAATTAGAAGAGAAGTTCTGATTAGAAAAATTAGCAGGAGGTAATTGCCCTTGATTCAACCTGTAGGAGAAATTCGAGTGATTTCTCCATCCCGGATTGTATGTGTTCGAGTAAGGGTCGTTCTGATTCCTAAAGTTCCCAATAGCATTGACTTGTTCAGAAGGAGCGCTCAAGATGTGGCAGTTATCAGCAGAATGTCTTGTCACTCCACAAACATCACAAGTCAAAGAATTAGAAGTAGAGACATTAATAGAATCCATCTTTGATGAAAGAGAGTCTACTTTTTCCATTAAAGAATCAATCGAGTTAGCATCAAACTTCCCTGAATTTTGAGTGTGTTGGCTCCTCTCTCCTGACCACTAATAATGGCTGAGGGTCATGTCCTCTATCAACTCCATCGCATCATCATAATTCTTGTTCATCAGTGCCCCACCAGCAGCAGCATCTACAGAAAGTCTGGTCTGGTATAGCAATCCACTGTAGAAGGTGTGTATGATCACCCATTTATGTAGACCATGGTACGGGCACATCCTCAACAATTCTTTGAACCGATCTCATGCTTCATATAGGGACTCTCCTTCTCGTTGGGCAAAGTTAGTTATCTGATTCCTGAGCTGGGCGGTCTTGCTCGGTGGGAAATATTTTGACAGAAAAGCTTGCGATAGCTGTTCCCACGTTGTGATTGATGCCTGCGGTAAAGACTGCAACCACGCTCTAGTTCAATCCCTGAGAGAAAAAGGGAAGAGTCTTAGTTTGATAGCATCAGGATGAGCACCATTAATTTTTAAACTGTCGCAGCATTCTAAAAAAATGGATAAATGAAGGTTAGGATCATCAGTAGTTGCTCCACTGAATTGGTTCTGTTGCACCATTTGTACAAGTGATGGCTTGATCTCGAAGTTGTTAGCTTCGATGGCAGGCCGCGATGTGCTCGAGTGCACACCAGAGATGGTGGGTGCTGCAAAGTCCTTCAAAGAGCGATTGACTTCCATCATTTGAGTGTCAGAAAATTGTCCTTCAAACTTAAGTCTTTTCAAATTTCCTTTGACTTGGTGGAAAGTACGCTCTATCTCTGGGTCTTCAGGTACAAGTTCCCCTGTTCTGACAATATTCTTGGGCATAAACAAGTACCTTGATAGAAAAGATTAGTAGCACCGCACCAAAGAAAAATTACAACTAAAAACAAAGAGCAAAGAAATAATAGGTAAACAAATTGAATAAAAAGAAAACGAAATCTAACCAAACCTAGTCTACAAACTTTTTGATCATGTTAATATTGGCAACCTAGTCCCCGGCAACAGCGCAAAAAACTTGATAGGGGCGCAGACGACTGCTACCACAAGTGCACGGTCTATCGCGTAATATAATAAGATCGAACCCACAGGGACTAGGGTCAAGTACTAACTGATCGGTCAACTCGTAGCTAGGTTAACAATTAAGGGAGAAATGTCTAAAATCCTAATGCAAGCAATTAAACTAAAGCAGATTAAGAACAAGCTGCGCAGAGAGCAAAGCAATCGGGGTTTTAGGTCTATGAGAGAGATTCGGGGTATTGGGTTTCACCACACTGAAGCATGAAGAAAAATTAAAGCTTGATATTCTAATTAAGTTTTATCTAAGTTCTCAAGGTAATCCTTCCAAGGGTACAGACGCACTCCCTCTCAGGACACGGTCCGGTATCCGACTTAACCCAAGTCTCCTACTCTCGTGGCTTACCGGGGTTAAGTCGGATCCAATGGGATCTATGAAAGATTAGGGATCCTCGGGTGATTTCGAGTGCTCTTGTAACACAAAATCACCAGTCCAGTCTAAGGGATTTCGATGACTGTGGTTCACCTCTCAGTCCTTCCCACAGCATCTAGGGCATGCATACATATGGCCAGTACATAAACATGAATGAAAACATCCTAGACATGAATAAGAACAAAGATAAATAGAGAAATAAATATATCAAGTCATAACATTCAACATTCATATAGTGGGCTACGCCCAAAACCCCGAAAGTGAGTTTACGCTACAAGATTCATCGTTAAATACATGAAATCTCTCATAATAATTAAATCAAACCAAAGGGAAGGGTAGATCCTTGATAGAAGAACGTCTAGCATGAAGATCCACGCCGGAACGACGAAGAACACAAGCCGGAACAGAGTTGTCGCCTAGAAAATTGCCCCAAACCCTAGGTCTGCACCGTTTCGCTTCGTTCTCCTCAACCGCTTGACCAAATCCTGTGTTTCTGGTCCCTAAATGTGCGTCGGCCAGTTGGAAAGGTCTCCCTATTATTTTGTTCAATTCTGAGCCAGGAATAGTAAGTTATGGGTGAAATACCGAGCGCCTATCGTGCAGGACGCGGGACAATGCACGGCCGTGTATCGGTGCACGGGCACGCCCATGTACGGCTCGGTGGCTAGATAACTTATGATTCATGGCCGTGCATGGATGCACAGCCATGCCTGTGTACGGCTCGGTGAAGCCTGGATAGTCAGATCATGCACGGCCGTGCATGGGTACACACCCACGACCGTGCATCATGTAGAAAACTCCGATTGGGCTGAAATTTGGTGTGTAGCTTCGTCTCATCTTGAAAAATCGTCCCATACCTTTAGATTCTCCAAATTCCATCAATTTTGAGGCCAAAAACTTATATTTTCATAAAACAAGGGAAAAGTGAAGACTCTGAAGATTATATGAAGCATTTGAGTGCATAAATGAGACAAAGCATGCATTTTACTCCAAAATAATAACATGATTAAGTCACGAAATATTATATTTTTGCATGTCATCAAATAGGAGTCGAGGCAGAGAAACAATGGAGGGCCAAACGGCTTAGCTTCTTGATTTCTACTGGCTGCAAAGCCATAAGTAGGCCCAGAAGCTAAGCCAAACGGGGCCACAAATTTTATTGTCCTAACCATAATACAAGAATTATTAAAACTGGGAATGCTAGATTCATTGAAAATGGTAAAAATAGTAGGAGCCAAACTACACGTAAAGTGGAAATCCAAGAAATAAGAGTGCAAGTCCCATTGACTTGTACATCTAGTAAGTTTGTTATTCCTCAAATTGTTGAACCAATTAATAATCAAGAGGAACAACAAATAAATGATCACATTATCCATAATGATAATGAAATAAATGAGCCTTTAGTGGAGGAACTACAACAAATGACATTAAAAAGATCTCAAAGAGAAAGGAGACCAGCCATTTCTAATGATTATGTGATATATATACAAGTGTCTGAAGTTAACTTAGGAATAGAAAATGTCCTAGTTACATTTTCACAAGCCATGGATAGTGATAATGCTGAAAATTGGTTAAATGTCATGAAAGATGAGTTAAAATCCATGGAACAACATGAAATTTGGGACCTTGTTGAGTTGTCAGAAGGTTGTAAGAGAGTTGGTTGCAAGTGGGTCTTTAAGACCAAACATGACTCTCATGGTAACTTAGAATGTTACAAGGCTAGGCTAGGTTAGACCAAACATGACTCTCATTACGATTTAGAGTTACACCAAATGGATGTTAAAATGACATTTCTAAATGGGAATTTAGATGAAGAAGTTTATATGGATCAGCCAATTGGGTTCATAAAAAAAAGATAAAGAACACATGGTGTGTAAACTTAAGAAGTAAATATATGGACTTGAACAAGCTTTCTAGCAATTCTACCTTAAGTTTAATGATACACTTATTTCCTTTAGATTTAAGAAAAATACTGTTGATCGATGTATATATCTTAAGGTCAGTGGGTGTAAGTTTATCTTTTTAGTTTTGTATGTTGATGATTTCTTGCTTGCAACTAACAATCTTGGTCTATTAAGTGAGATTAAGAAGTTTCTCTCTAATAAATTTAAACTAAAAGATATGGGCGGGCAAGCTATGTGGTAGAAATAGAAATATTCCGAGATAGGTCATAAGGATTGTTAGGCTTGTCTCAGAAAGTATATAGTAACAAAGTTTTAGAGTGATTCAGAATGAATAAATGTTCATCATCTCCTATTCCAATTCAAAAAAGAGATAAAATTAGTCTTATGCAAAGCCCAAAGAATGACATTGAACGTAAACAGATGGAAACAATTCCTTATGCATCTATTGTTGGGAGTTTAATGTATGCTCAAACTTGTACTGACCAGATATTAGTTTTGTAGTTGGGATGTTAGGAAGATACCAGAGTAATCCTGGTATGGATTATTTGAAAGCTGCAAAGAAAGTTTTGAGATATCTGCAAAGGACAAAGGATCACATGCTTATATATAAAAGATCTGATCATCTTAAAGTAATCAGATATTCAGATTCAGACTTTGCTGGTTGTATGGATACAATAAAGTCTACTTTCGGTTATCTATATCTTTTAGCTCGAGGAGCTATCTCATGGAAGAGTGTGAAGTAGTTTATTATTGTTGCATCTACTATGGAAGCTGAATTTGTGGCTTGCTTTGAGGCCATGGTTCATGCTAAATAGCTGCATACTTTTATTTCAAGACTTGGAATAGTCGACAGTATTGCTAAGCCACTGAAAAGTTATTGTGATAATTCTGTAATAGTTTTTCTTTTCTAAAAATGACAGGTATTCTAAAGGTGCTAAACATATAGAATTAAAATGCCTTGTTGTTAAAGAAGTTAAAAAACAAAGAGTGTCAATTGAGTATATTAGCTCTGATGTTATGATTGCTAATCCTTTGACAAAAGGGTTACCGCCTATAATATTTATTGGACATGTTAAACATATAGACATTATGTCTGTTAATGAATGTTGAATGATGTGATTATTTAGTCTTAATATATATTTGATGCTCTGAGCTCATTAATGTATAAGTTTATGATTGTTGGTTTTCATGATTTGTGGTTATATGTATGAATAAAAATGTTGAAAAATCAAAATTTATTTTAAGAAAGGAATATTGTTTGTTGGATGTATTATATACTCCCATTAAAGTGTCATAGTAGGAAGAAAAACTAATATAGTGGTACATAGAAGAAAATATATTGGTTTGATGATATATAACCTCTATGACCCTTATTATTTTTAATTCTTAGTTATGACTCATGATGCAACAAATATATATTGATTTTATTTAAGCGCATTCTGATTGATATTTTATAAAATTATGAATGATATTAACACCAAGAGCCAAGTGGGAGAATGTAATAAAATGTCTCATGTTTATTTTGAAAAGACATCTCCATATAAGTCACATAACTGCTTGATGAGAGCAATTACTAAATATAGTAAAAGGGGAAATATTTTTTATCAAAGTTTTCCTTCTCCGTTGACATATTATTTGTTTAACCAGAGTTGTTTTCTCCGTTAATATTATTTATTTAACTAGAGTTATTTTTTGGTTTTTGTTAACCAAAGTTTTTCTTCTTCGGCAACACTATTTGTTTAACCGGAGTTATCTTCTCCGTTAAGATAGTCTTTTTTGTTAATTAGAGTTTTTCTTCTCGGCAACACTATTTGTTTAACCGGAGTTATCTTCTCCGTTAAGATAGTCTTTTTTGTTAATTAGAGTTTTTCTTCTCTCTGAGCACATTATTTATTTAACTAGAGTTGTCTTCTCCATTAAAGAATAGACGGAGGAGAGGATAGAAGGCAGTTGAGATTACTTGTGTCGCTGTTGTGTTGAGTCGCTTCATTCACAGCACTTTGATTGTTGCTTTTGATGTTTCTGGAAAAGAGAAGATCTATTGATTCGGCGTCACTCCCTCGTTCTGTATTTTATATTATATCATTAATCATTAACCACTCATGCCAACCGCATGTCAATTTCCTCTTCGAACTCTTTCCAGTGGCATATCACGTCTTTCCATTTTTATTTTATAGCATTTAGTCAAAAATAGCTTCTTTTTTTTTTAATTCTTCGCCGACCAACTGCTTTTCATCAAATCATAGTTAAAATCACTTCTTTTGAGATGAGATGGATGGTGGATGGGGCACTGCCCGGCTTTTAACATTTTTCCTATTTTGACCCACATGCCAAAGGAGATTAAATCCAATTATGGTCAAAATTTGACCAATCTCACCTCTTCGAATAGAAAATTAAGATCACATACAGCATAGTCAAAATTAATATTGGACTTGAATTTGAATTGTCTTTCACAACGTGAGCAAAATAAGAGATAGACTCAGCAAGAGAACAAGTCAGTGCCTAGGATTATTTTGTTGGAGATAAACGTGTATGAAAGCAACTCAAAATTAGTGTTATATTTTTAATTTCATATAATATAAAAAAATTATATAATATTATACAATAATATATTATAATTATATGAAAATAAGATATCTTTCCAGTAGAATACTCTGTCTCAAAAATTTTCTACTCCCTAGCTATCTTGGTCTGCCCATCACCCGAGCTATTATCTTAAAGTGCTCCTGTGCAAATGGCAAAGCATGGTGGTGGTGATAAAATAGTATAAATTGCTTAATTTAAGGTTATGTTCTGTTGTATGAAATTCACAGTGGAAAGAATCATCTAGATTTATTGCATTTTTCATTCTTTCCACTGTGGATTCCATTTTACAGAACATAGCCTAAATTTTTTTTTTATCTATAATGTCACTTTCCTTGTACAGAAAATTGAAAGGAAAAAATAAAAAAGTATATTAAATCTAATAGCATGTTACGTCTAGATTCATTATGTTTTATGAATTTTTTTTTTACTTTTTCGAAGCACACTATTAAAGTTTTTCTCTATGCTGGGGTTGCTATTGAATTCTTTGATATAAAAGGGTAGAATTTACTGCCCATCGGCCGAGCTATTGAATTCTTTGGGTTTGGTTATGGGTAAGGCCGTAAGTGTTAGGGCCCGGTTCGACCGGTCCGGCCCAAACCCACGGACCCAGCCCAGCCCACACGGCAACGCACAAACTCCTCGGTCAACTAGAGGCGTTGACCGGGAGTTCGCCACATCTGCGCACGCGAACGAGGACGCGACTGCGTCGTCCCCATTTCGCTCGGACGCGTGCGGGAGTTCGGACGCCGAAGACGCGAACGGCGGCGGAAGAATCGGGCTCTGACGCCCGAAATAGAGGCGGCGGCCTCGATCGTTAAAGAGGGATCGAGGCGACGAGGAGGAGAAAGGGGAGATCATCAACGAGCGAGCTTGATCCGGCGGCAGGGGAGTCGTCGGCAGCGGATCCATTTGAGTGAATTATAACCGGTGACAGGGGTCACCGGCGAGGGAGGGACGGGGGCGCCGTGACCAGGGGGTCGACGGCGACAGTAAGAGGAGTTGTAGCTTTGATATTGAGGAATAAAAGCTTCTCCTTACCTCTATTCTTTCCCCTGTTCTCCAACGAGTTCTAACGGCAAGGGAGGCAGGCGGCTTCCTTCCTGCCGGTGCGTTCCTTCTCCGGCGATCGTCTCCAAGTCGGCGACGAGGGCGACGCGGCGTCGAACGCAGATGACGCTCAACGGTAGCGGCGTCGGCAGCACGCGTCGAAGACGAAGGCAGTGCGAGGCGGAGCGTACGACATCGAACGCTCGGCGTTCGATTCGAGGTGCGTGGCTGACGTCAGCGGGGTGACGCTGACATAGGGCGGCGCGATTTCAAAATCGGAGCGGCGAACGAAAATTTGGTGACGTCAGCAATCGAGCAGCTGACGTAAGCAGCGAAGCGGATTTAATTCGAGCGGTGGTGATTTTGGTCAACGGTCAATTTTGACCGAGAGGTAATCTTGAAATTAGGATTTGATTTTCCTAATCTAGGGTTAGGGTTTTCTCCGTGCGAATTGTATTTTGGGGATAAAAATTATCCGGGGAGATTGGGGTTTCTAATTTGGGTCGGAAACCCTAGGGAGAGTTGCATTCTGGTATTCCGCCGGACGGCTCTAGGAAGCGGATAAGCACTAATTCTAGACCGATCCGACCGGGGCGTGACAACAGGTATCAGAGCTGGTTAACGTGCTCTAGCAAACACGGCACCTTCAACTTCACCCTCGAAGGTGAGGAAAGGTTTGAAGTTCCAGAAAATCACCCATACTGCTAGAGGAGCATCAGAGGACGCCCGACCCAGGCAGGATAAAGGAAAAGCCAAGGAGACGGCTGATCCTGAGGAGATGGTGAACCAGGGTGATCGCATCGCTCAGATCGAGCAGGTGCTCGGTTTGGCCAGTGGTGGAGGCAATGGGATGATTCCACAGGTGGAAAACCTCCAAAAGACTGTGGAGGATCAGGAATTACTGATCGAGCAGCAGAGACTGCAAATCGAGCAGCAAAGGTTGCAGATCGAGCAACAAAGGTTGCAGATCGAGGTCATGCAGCAGACCATGGAGGGTCTGATCCATCTGCCAGGGGAGATGGTTCGCATGAAGGAAGACATGCACGCTGAAGTTAGGGTACTGCGCCTAGCCCTAGCGCAAGTATCACAATCAGCAGCGGCACCGGTGGAGCAGGAGACTCCCAAACCGAGGATGCGCGTGCCCGACCCAGCGACGTTCGGGTGGGCTCGATCGTCCAGAGAGGTCGAAAACTTTATCTGGGATATGGAGCAACTGTTTTCAGCTAACCACTGCAAGAGATCGGGTGCAGGTGTGCATCGCCTATCTTACAGGCGACACGAAACTTTGGTGGCGAACCAAAGTCGGCTCTACATCAGGAACTACTAGCTGGACTTGGGAGACTTTCCGTGAGGAACTGCGACGGCAGTTTCTTCCCGGAAACTCGGCGGATCAGGCACGTGGCAAACTGGATCGGCTGAGGCATACAGGCTCGATCCAGGAGTACGTCAGGGCTTTCTCCACCTTGATGCTGGAGCTTCCAGGCATGGCAGAGGACGATAGGAGGTATTTCTTCCTCCGGGGCCTTCAGTCATGGGCAGAAACGGAGGTCCGACGTAGCGAGCCGGTTGACTGGAGGGCGGCGGCGGCAGTGGCTGAATCTCTGGTGGATAACAGAAATTTCAAACCAGAACCACCAAAGAAATCCAAGACACCACCAAAGCGCGGCTCCCCACGCACACTGCCGGGAGCGAGAATTCCAGAGAGGGGTAGACCATTCCACCAGCAGAACAAGGGTTCACCGGGACGACGGGAGCAAAAGCCACAGGGTTGCTTTTGGTGCGGCGGTCCTCACTGGGTAAAGGATTGTCCTAGCAAGCAAAAGCTCATGGCGATAGCAGCGCAGGATCTAGTCAAGGAGGCTGAAGAAACTGAGCAACCGCGGATTGGATCACTGCAGGTAGTTCCACACGCTGCCACGGGAGCGCAGCAGTGTCGGATCGGGGCAATGAGAATCAGAGCGATGGTTCTGCAGGATCCGCCCGCTAGAGATATCGAGGGCGATGTCCAAATTGGGCGGGGGAGAATTGTTAGGGCCCGGTTCGACCGGTCCGGCCCAAACCCACGGACCCAGCCTAGCCCGCACGGCAACGCACAAACTCCTCGGTCAACTAGAGGAGTTGACCGAGAGTTCGCCACATCAGCGCACGCGAACGAGGACGCGACTGCGTCGTCCCCGTTTCGCTCGGACGCGTGCGGGAGTTCGGACGCCGAAGACGCGGACAGCGGCGGAAGAATCGGGCTCAGACGCCCGAAATAGAGGCGGCGGCCTCGATCGTTAAAGAGGGATCGAGGCGACAAGGAGGAGAAAGGGGAGATCATCAACGAGCGAGCTTGATCCGGCGGCAGGGGAGTCGTCGGCAGCGGATCCTTTTGAGTGAATTATAACCGGTGACAGGGGTCACCGGCGAGGGAGGGACGGGGGCGCCGTGACCAAGGGGTCGACGGCGACAGTAAGAGGAGTTGTAGCTTTGATATTGAGGAATAAAAGCTTCTCCTTACCTCTATTCTTTCCCCTGTTCTCCAACGAGTTCTGACGGCGAGGGAGGCAGGCGGCTTCCTTCCTGCTGGTGCGTTCCTTCTCCGGCGATCGTCTCCAAGTCGGCGACGAGGGCGACGCGGCGTCGAACGCAGACGACGCTCAACGGTAGCGGCGTCGGCAGCACACGTCAAAGACGAAGGCAGTGCGAGGCGGAGCGTACGACATCGAACGCTCGGCGTTCGATTCGAGGTGCGTGGCTGACGTCAGCGGGGCGACGCTGACGTAGGGCGGCGCGATTTCAAAATCGGAGCGGCGAACGAAAATTTGGTGACGTCAGCAATCGAGCGGCTGACGTAAGCAGCGAAGTGGATTTAATTCGAGCGGCAGTGATTTTGGTCAACGGTCAATTTTGACCGAGAGGTAATCTTGAAATTAGGATTTGATTTTCCTAATCTAAGGTTAGGGTTTTCTCCGTGCGAATTGTATTTTGAGGATAAAAATTATCCGGGGAGATTAGGGTTTCTAATTTGGGTCGAAAACTCTAGGGAGAGTTGCATTCTAGTATTCCGCCGGACAGCTCTAGGAAACGGATAAGCACTAATTCTAGACCGATCCGACCGGGGCGTGACAATAAGGGTATTCCGACCAGTACGATGACTTCCCACCGTCATCCAGAAAACCACTGTCGTCGCAGGCAGCCAACCTAGGAAATTTATACTGAGTCCGCCATGGCGTCCTCAAGTCAAAGTCAAAAAAGGACGCAAGAAAAATAATCAATCTATAAGCCAATTCTACTTAAATACAAATTCTTGATAAAATAAGCCAATTCTACCAAGCTGTGTATAAGTAGTAAAACGGCGACTCACTCTCCTCCCCTGCGTCTAGGAGCGAAGGTCAGAGTGGAGGATGGCGAGCGCGAAGAACCAAGGCAACTTGGAGGGGGATGAGGAGAGAGTGAGAAACGAGGAGGAGAATGCGGCGGTGGGATCGATGTCGATGGAGCAGGTGTTCGAGGGGGTGCGTGTTCCGCCGTGGCGGGAGCAGCTGACGCTGCGGGCGCTGGTGGTGAGCTTCGCGCTCTCGGTGATGCTGAGTGTGATCGTGATGAAGCTGAACCTGACGACGGGCATCGTCCCCTCCCTCAACGTGGCTGCCGGCCTTCTCGGCTTCTTCTTCATGAAGATGTGGACCAAGGGCTTGGAGCACGCCGGCCTCCTCCGCACCCCCTTCACCCGCCAGGAGAACACCGTCATCCAGACCTGCGTCGTGGCCGCATACGGCCTCGCCTCCACCGGTACGATGGCTTCCCACCAATATACTTTTTTGTTCTTTTCTTTTGTTTATTTGTTGAATGTGATTTGTGAAGAAGATATTGGTGAAGGTTGCTCTTCCAATCGTTAATGGTGGATTAGGTTTTTCTGATATTAGGTGACCATTCTCTTCAACGAAGGTTTTGGTTTTCAAATTTCTAATTTCCCTTCTCGATTTGACAAGTAGAAGAAGATTTTTCTAAGGTATGAAATGGTGTCTTAAAAGTACTAATATTAAAGTATCACTTTGCATTAAGATTCGTATTTTAAATAAATCCAATAGATACAACCTAAAAAATTTTCTCGACGTTAAACTCACTGCACAAATCAAGAGTATATAAAAAAAATAAATTATTTAGCTTTGGTATATAATTATTTTATGATTTAATAAATATTTATTCTTATAAATATATAAAAATAATTATTTAGTTTTGACATATAGTTATTTAATATTTTAATAAATATTTATTTTTTTTAAGTACATAAAAATAATTATTTAACTTAAATATATAATTATTTCATAATTTGATAAATATCGGATTAATCTCTGGTTGATTGATCGATTTACCCACTAACTAGTAGAAATCAGATTTGGATTCAGACCCACATGATCAAGCAAATTGTATATAGATTTACGTTGAAACAGAAGTTGGCTTTGGATATTTCGTGAAGGAGACTTGTCATTTGATAGTAATTTGGAGGCAGAGCTGCACTATGCTCCGTTTCACATAATTTTTAATTTTTGCTCGTTAAATAAGCATAGGTTGAAAGGTAACTAGTTGAAAAAGTTATAATATATTTAATTAAATTATTATTTTGATAAAAAGTTTTTAAAAAATTATAATATTTTTAAAAATAAAAAAATATAAAGATTTTTTAAAAATAAAAAAATATAAAGATTTTTTAAAAATAAAAATAAAATTATTATAATAAATAATTTTTAATTAAAAATTAAATATAATAATAATAATTTTTATTAAAATAATATTAATTTTTTTAAATTTTTTAAAAATAATATTAAAAAATAAATTTAGATTTAATAATATTTATTATTATAATAATTTTTAAAAATAATTTTATTGTGAAAAGATGCACAAATGTAAGTACGAAAATAAGATGCAAAAAGAAATGTAACTATAGCTATAAAACAATCTTACAGTAATCAACAGTAACTCCCTCTCATCCTTTTTTAATTTATGTTTTTTTAGATTTGAAACTTAAAAGCAATTTATTAAACATCCTAACTTTTCAAAAATTCACTATTTTAACTAAAAAAATAGCTAATTAGTTATGTCAAACAAAGCCGAAGTTGATGGTGACTAGCAATGACTCGGTTCATAAGAAGAAATTAGGGTAGGATGGGCAGGAACAAATCCCATTCAGTTAGTAGTTTGGGTTGGTTGTAAGATTGGATTAGGCTAGTGCTGATGGATTAAGTCGAGATAGATTGCATTGAATCAAGTTTGTTTGACTGGACTGAAATTTCTAGGATGTTTAACTGGACCAAGCCCATTGAATCAGGCGGAACCGGAGAATTGTGCTGAATCGGACCAATTTGACAAGGATTGAATGGACCAATCGATTCTGGATTGGATTCAGCAGCTCGTCTCCAAGACGGAAAAAATTCTTAAGCGGACCCCACCTGGAGCGAGTTCCCATCCACTGTCCAAGTGTTTTAGGATTTGTGCATGCACGGATCCGAATATAAATATGGACAGTAGATAGGAACCTGCTTGAAGCGGGGGCTCCGCTTGAAAATTTTATCACTCCAAGACGGCCCTCTTCCTGGAAATTTTTTTTATATCAGGACATTAATCAAAAGCATAATTCGTAAAAATTAGCAAGTGGTAGAAATTGATCAAATTTCATAAATAAAATTATTCAGGTTTTATAGATTTTAATTAGATTTTATGAAATGTTGACTATATTTTATAAATTTTGATCGAATTTTATAGAATAATGATCTTAATTTATAGAAATTAACCAATCTAGTCAAAATCTATAAAAATATAATTAATATTCTAATAAATATGATTAATTTCTATAAACTTTAGTCATCGTTCTATTAAATCTGATTAATATTGTATAAAATTTAGTTAATTTCTATAAAATTTATTTAATTTTTATGAAATTTGATTATTTTTTACGGCTAACGTTTATAAAATAATTAGCGAGGAACGGAATTGGACAACAGCGAATTGTCATGACATCGAGAGCTGGATTTTGAGTAGGTTGCTTCAGCGGCGATACCAGACGGTGATTGACAGAGATTTTGCGGCGGCTAAGCAATTTAGGGCCAGGAATTAGATTGGATTTTTACCCTTTTCTATATATGTAATTCATTGACATTCATGGATTTAAGTGTACAATACTAATGCTCTCACTATTGTGATTCCTAACTATACCTATGATTTGTGTAAACTCAAAATAAGAACATGATTTATCCTCCATGGTTCAAATGTAAATAAGATGAGACTTCTTGCATGAATCATACAATATCCATTTTGAGTTGCTTTCACCTGTGGAGCACTATATTCTACATTTTCTTTTGCTACAATAGCATTCTAAAAGTTGGATGAACAGGTGGTTTTGGAGGTTACCTTTTTGCAATGAGTTCAAAGATTGCAAGTCAAGCAACAGAAGCAAATGATGCACAAAATATAAAGGATCCAAAATTAGGATGGATTATTGGATTTATGTTCGTTGTCAGTTTTATTGGCCTATTTTCTGTCCTGCCCCTTAGAAAGGTAATATGACAAAATAGTAGTAATAATTTATGTCATTCAAATTCCATTGTTTGGAGTACTTACTTAAATCTTTTTTTAGATAATGATTATTGACTACAAGCTGATATATCCAAGTGGAACTGCAACTGCATTCCTAATCAACGGCTTTCACACTCCATCGGGAGAAAAGTTAGCCAAGTAAAGATCTCGGGAACATCTAATGCCTCTCTTTTGAATTAATTAACTATCATCTGAGCAATTCACAACTAACCTATGGACATCTTCAGGAAACAAGTATGGACATTCGGTAAATTCTTTGTTTGCAGCTTCCTTTGGGGATTCTTTCAATGGTTTTATACAGCTGGTGGTGATTGTGGATTTGAAGCATTCCCCACATTTGGCCTTAAAGCTTATGAGAACACGTAATTTGTGTAGAATAGTTTTATCAGCTTTCCTACTAACTTGAGAATCTTTGAGAAGTGGAAGTAACTTGTGTGCTAAAAGTATGACTCTCTTCTCACAGGTTTAACTTTGACTTTTCTGCTACTTATATTGGAACTGGAATGATCTGCCCATATATTGTGAATGCTTCACTTCTTCTAGGAGCCATCCTTTCATGGGGAGTTATGCTACCCCTTATTAATAATCAAAAGGGTCATTGGTATTCAGCAGATTTACCATCAACTAGCCTGCATGGCTTGCAGGGTTACAGAGTAAATCCTTACTTCTATGCTTCCAACTACAGCATCACATTTCTTTTTCATTTCATCTTTTATTATGCATTGATTTAGCATTACATTTAGAAGAAAGCACAAACCAGTAGGTGTATATCATCATCACACTTCCCCCGTGATTCAATATTTACTCAATTGTGCAGATATTCATAGCCGTTGCCATAATTCTTGGTGATGGCCTTTATAACTTCCTAAAGATTTTGTATCGAGCAATAAAATCCTTCCACTCTGCTTCAAGGAGAAGAGCTATAGGTTCTCTTCCCATCTCAGATGATGATGGCACTATAGCTAATACTAATTCATTTGACGATGAGACAAGAACTGAGGTCTTTGTCAAAGAACAAATCCCAAATTGGGTTGCATATGGAGGCTATGTTACTACTGCCATATTATCCATTATTACACTTCCTCACATCTTCCCTCCACTCAAGTGGTACTTCATCTTGGTTGCCTATATATTTGCTCCAGTGCTGGCTTTCTGCAATGCATTTGGATGTGGCCTTACAGATTCAAACATGGCTTCCGCATATGGTCAGCTTGCCATTTTTATCTTCGCAGCTTGGGCAGGTGCACATCATGGAGGCGTGCTTGCAAGCCTTGCAGCATGTGGTGTCATGATCAGCATTGTATACACTGCTTCAGATCTCATGCAAGACTTTAAGACTGGCTATCTAACACTTGCTTCTCCAAGATCCATGTTTGTGAGCCAAGTTATAGGCACTGCCATGGGCTGTGTGATTGGCCCATGTGTTTTCTGGCTTTTCTACAAGGCCTTTGATGATATCGGCATTTCTGGCAGTCAATATCCTGCACCGTATGCTTCTATTTGTAGGAACTTGGCAATCCTAGGAGTTGATGGGGTCTCCTCACTTCCAAAATACTGCCTCATTCTTTGCGGGATCTTCTTCATGCTTGCTATTGTCATAAATTTGGCAAGAGATCTATGTCCCGAGAAGGTTGCAAAATTTGTGCCAGTTCCAATGGCAATGGCTATTTCATTTTACGTTGGAGCAACCTTGGCCATAGATATGGCATTAGGGAGTGTAATATTATATGTATGGGAAAAGATGGACAAGGCCAAAGCAAGTGCTTTTGGTCATGCGGTGGCATCTGGTTTGATGTGTGGTGAAGGAATATGGAGTCTACCTCAAGGAGTGCTTGCATTAGCCCAAGTGAAGCCACCAATATGCATGAAGTTTCTTTCAAGGGCGACAAATGTCCAGGTTGATGATTTCCTCCAAAAAATATCCTAATTTTCTCATAGCTAGATGATAAGAGAAGAAACATACTACTAGGAAAAGCTGATCTATTTAGATATGTATGTCACTAGTATTTGAATCATGTTGTTTCTTGTGTTGTACAAGTATAAATATCTATGAAATTATGAAGCACCCTTCCAATGCAGTCAATAGATTCTTCTGGCTCTTCATTTCTCCCAATAGCACATATCACTTAGATGTTGCAATATCATAATGAAAATGTATGGTGAAATAGGACAACCTACATACGACCAAATCCTATTTCACTGAGTCCTAGGCTTTATATAGGTATATTTTAATACTCATGTTTGGGTACCCTCTAATAGGTAGATCTCTTAATATAGTCACCCATTGCAAATGGGTAGGTCTAATATAGTCATTCACGTAAGGCAAGAAAAGCCCACCAAGTAGCAAGTGGCTAGTTTTCTACCAACTTTGTTTAATGTGTAACAATGTCAAAAGCATAGGATCCAAAATTGACTTGGCATAATGAGTTATTTAGTCGATATTCACAAATGTAGATACTAGAGGAGATTAGACGCTTGCAGCATGATCAATATGCACAAATTATCCAACAGAATAGAAACTGAACTTCAGTGCCAGTCTCTTAGTTCATGATCTCTTATTTTCAGTATCAAACTTATAGACTCATCTCTGGATGCGTATTCTAGTATGAACTAGAAATTTTGGTGTCAACCTTTTCACCAAGTTTGAACAGAGGAAGACCCTTATACGGGCAAGAGCTACAACGAAATGCATCTCCAAGACCACACTGCAGATCCAAAATAAGATTACCATCTGAAAGACAAGCAAAAGGCCAACATATCTCCATTACTTACATTGCCACACACTGACAGTGGGTTATTTATTTGCTCAGTAGTGAAACCCAGCTTCATCACCTTTTCCTCTTCCTCTGCCCGACCACATGTGCAGTTTTTACAGGCTTTCCTCGTCTTTCCAATTTCACAATCACCAACTGCTGCACATAAATGTAATCTGAGCCCAACTTTTTGCTACTGTTGTCAGAAAAAGTGCAGTGCTAATATTGGTAACCAAATTTAACCTCGTGGCAACTGTGGTTTCTTCATGTCTTCCTCGCTTAGAAGACTGTCCTCATCAATGAGATCCAACTCGTCGTCAATTTAAATCTTTGGAACTGTTTTCTTTGCTTTTCTTAGACAGAATGATGAGCCAACCATCCAAAAAGCCTTTTTGCCCCTGATCTGTATAAGTTGTCAATACTTAACAACGACAAACAGGATACAACTGTAGGTTGAAAGCCATTAATATACAAGACGAAAATGGGTCCGCCAATCAATGCACTATAGCCTGTGAGTTCCAATTATGTAAAAAGAATCCATCTTCCAACGTTCTATAACACATTGATCATATAAGACAGGTAGTTTGTCTCAAGTTTTTGGATTTGAATCAATAAAAGCTGCAATAGTGCAAAAATACACAATGAAATGAAAATGTGAAATAAATATATACACAAACTAGGATTTGAACATGGATTAAATCAAGCATAATCTTAGATCTTCTCAAATGGAAATCCTAAAATGTGTTTTCTTGCATCTTTAATTGTCTATTTCTTTGGGGGAGAATCACATGGGGGAAAAGAAAAAAATACAATGAATCTGATAACTTTTGCATCCAAATTCATTATATTTTTTCTTCTCCTCTACGTAGATTCTTTCCAAAGAAATAAACCCTAAATGGGTACCAATCTCACTCAAGTTGTGTGTGTTTTTTTAAAAAAATATTTAATAGAAAAGAATTGTTGAAAATTACATAATTGCCATATAAAATTGTATAAATAGTAGCGATATATCAATAATAAGCAGACTAAGTTATTCAACGAGGCATAATATCAAGATGCATGTCCGTAAGTAGTTTGGTGTTATTATAACAGGAGAGGATAGCGTTGTGTTAGTTAGCTTCTTGTCCGTGTCTAGGTATATAGTTCATAGTACAAAAAGGATAACATCTTTTATAAAAATAAGGGATAAGAAATGAAAATCAAAACTTACAGTAAAAAGATTGGACTTGTCAAGTGACAGAAGAGATTTGGCCTCCAAAGATTGTACTTGTAAAAAATCAGCCATGAGCAAGTTGTGTTCGACTATTGAGCTTGACTGCAACAAGAAAAACACTCACTTTTTGCAGCATCTATGAACTAGTACCTTGCTTCCATTCGGTTCATATGAACCCTGAATCACAACAGCTCCTCCAGGTTTAAGCACAATAGCCCAACTACTTTGTTATATTAGTCTATATATAAATAATATTTATACAAAAGTTAATAAAAATATATAAAAATATAAATAAATAAAAATATGTAAAAATATTTATAAATATATAAATATATATATATATATAATAAAAAATATATAATATATATAAATAAACAAAAGCAATTTATATCAACTTAACATGTGATTATTTGTGATATTTTATTTATTTTATTATTTTAATTTTTATATAATTTTCTACTTAATAATATTTATAATGTTTTTCCCATAGCAATCTATAGTATTTTGATAATAAACAATATTACTTTTGATTCTACAGCATTGCAACAGCAACATCTGTACTACAATCCCAAAATGGCCCCTAGTCATGTACGTCAATGGTGATGAAGGTTGACTCTTTGAGGAAGAGCTCACCATGGCCACCCCTAATCTCCTCACCTAATACAAGGATAATTCTCTAGAGGAGAGCTGATGTGGGGGCAAGGCGTGTTCTTCTTCACTATCATACATTTGCTTATGGAAGACACTATGGCACCTCTAAGAAAGCATTTAAAGTGTTTTAATTAGGATTTTACTGGCCCACCTTATTCCAAGATGCGAAGAATTTTGTACAATTCTGTGATCAATTCCAACGCACTGGCAATATATCAAGAAGAGACGAAATGCCACTTAACAAGATTTTGGAGTTAGAAATCTTTGAAGTATTGGGCATAGATTTTATGGGGTAACCCACAAGATGGCTACACCTTATCACCCTCAAACTAGTGGTCAAAGTAGAGATTTCAAACAGAGAGCTCAAATGGATTTTAGAGATGAATGTTTTATGAACTAGGATTGATTGGTCACTCAAACTTGATGATGTATTGTCGGCATACCATACCGCCTTCAAAACTCCGATTGGTATATCCCCATACTAGATGATCTACGGCAAGTCTTGTCATTTGCCTATTGAGTTGGAACACAAGGCATTTTGAGCTATCAAGACATTGAATTTCGATTTGAAAAGTGCTCGAGAGAAACGATGCTTGGATCTGAATGCTCCTGATGAGATACGACTAGAAGCATATGAGAATGCCCGGATTTATAAAGACATCACAAAGAAATTTCATGATCAACGTATTATGCGCAAAGAATTTAAAGTCAGCGATAAAGTCTTACAATTCAATTCAAGACTATCTATTCCCTAGAAAATTATGAACTAGATAGTCCGGGCCATTTAGTGTTAAAAAGGTCTTACTCTTACGAAATTGTGGAGATATATCGTGAAAATGATTTTTCTTTCAAAGTCAATTGACAATGCAAAAAACCCTACTACGAACTTGAATCTACTAACTCAGGGGTCACTCTACTTCTTTCTAACCTAGCCGGATGATTTCAATCGGATGACGTTTGACATGATCAAGGTGTTGATCCCTTCTATATCGAACTTGATCTTTCCGAATATGATATCGGAGTTTTGATCTGAATGCTGGATTGAGGCAGATCTATGAATTTAAATCCACGGACATAAGAAAATCAAATATTTGACAGCTGATGATAATCTGAGCCAATTGAAATATCCAACAAGCCATCAAGGCCAGACATTATGTTCTCAAATTAAATATCCAATAAGCCATTGAGGCCGGATAAAGAATTTCTGAAAACCTTAATTTTCACAATAACGTATTATTTGGGAGGTGCGTACATCGACGTTTATCGTCCGGGTATAACTCCTCAATATGATGTTGTGTTTGTTAAGACTGAAATATCCAAACAAGCCATCAAGGCCAGATAACTTTACCTAACAAGCCATTAATGCTGGGTGAATATTCAATAAGTCGTTGAGGCCAGATATCTTTACCCAACAAGCTGTTGAAACTGGGTATCTTTCAAATTGAATATCCAACAAGCCATCATAGCTGGATATCTTTACCTAGCAAGCCATTGAGGCCGGGTATTTTTTTTAAATATCCAATAAGTCGTCAAGGCCGAATATTTTTACCCAACAAGCCGTTGAGGCCAAGTATTTTTCTCAAATTGAATATCTAATAAGCCCTTAAGGCTAGATATCTTTACACAACAAGCTGTTAAGGCCAGGTATTTTTCTCAAGTTGAATATCCAACAAGCCGTCAAGGTCGGATAGCTTTACCCAACAAGCCATTGAGGCCGGGTATCTTTCAAATTGAATATCCAACAAGTTGTCATAGCCGAATATCTTTATCCAACAAGCCGTTGAGGCCGGGTATTTCTCAAATTGAAAATTCGACAAATCATTAAGATCGGATCCCTTTTAAATCCGAAGTATCTAATAAGCCTTAGCAAGGCCGGGTATTTGACAGATACAAATCATCCAAGTTGACGAAGACTTTTTCGCTTTTGTCATTTTTCTTTCTGAAATCATTATGTATTTCTGTTTTAATGTTTAAATGAATCATATTGCTCTGTAATTTATTATTATTATTATTATTATTATTATTATTATTATTATTTTATTTCATAATATAGATCTCTTAATCAAAGGTACCCTAATTTTCATGGGTTATTGACAATGAATGCTTGCGTTCATTGGAAGCTAGAACCCATTTAACTAAAAAAATTTTATTTTTATAAGGTGAATTTGGAAAAGTCAAAACATATTAATCATGACCCAACATAATCCCTGCAGTCTTCTTCACCTATTACTATCAACTTCAGGTTGCAATTCAAGCAAATAGCAAGCAAGCGTGTCGCGAGCTCCATTCGTTTCAGAACCATGCAATATAATGACATGCCACTAACTGCTCCACAAACAGAAGTTCCACACTCTACTCCCTAAAGTATTCAATTTCGCAACGAAACACAACAATCTGAATAAGGTAATGCCCACACGATACTTAGATAAACAGACCATCCTAATTTTGGGAATACATGAAGATATTGTGTGGTTGTATGATAGGCCCCGCAAGTGTACGGTTTCTATCGAAGTAGTAAATAAGATCGTCCCTAGGGAGCTAGGTGTTAAGTACCAACTTTTAGTGTCATTGATAGCTAGACAATTCTAATTGGATTAAGAAAAACTATTTTAAGTTTAAATTGTTGAATCTCAAGATTTACGACTATTAAGGGAATCACAAATTTTAGGAAGCTTCGGGACTTCAAGTTTCACCACGTTGAATGTTTTAAAAGTAAAACAATGAATGAATCAAATAGAAAAACGCACCTTCTCTCGAAGCGTAATCCGACAGTAAATTATTTAAGGCGATTAATCCAATTGTACAGATTACCTTCTCTCGAAGCGTAATCCGGTGTCTACCTAAGCTAATGTCCTACTCTCGTGGCTTATTAGCTTAGGGAAGACCCAATGAGCTCTATAACAATTGTTACCCCTCAAGTGACATTGAACGACTCTCGTAGTTCAAGTCACAAGTCTAAGCTGGACAGGCAAGTGTTACGATTCATCTCTCGGTACTTCTCGTAACACTTAACACATATATTATGTTCGGCCAAAATATATATACGCAAGTAAGCACATCCAAATTAGATAAACAAATTACTTGAAAATGTCATAAAAATTCATATGAAAGTTTTACATGTGGAGAATTGTTCAACGGGCTACGCCTGAGTCCTGAAATAGGATTTACTCTAAAGCATGCATCGTTTTACACACAAAAACCCTAGAAATTGAACTCAAACGTGAGGAAAATTACTAATCAAGGGTAGGAGACGATGAATCTTCAGTCTTCTCTCGCAAGCCCTAAAGAAATACGTCGAATCGAGCCCTTGAACGCATTTTTTCGCCTGTCTTTCACCCTAGTTGACTCTCTCCAGAGTTCGAACCCTGTAACTGCCTAAAATCCCATCTTGTATACCTCAATCGAAGCCTTGGGCTATTATGAAGGATTATTGGGAGTTATTTTTTTCCAATTTCTAGGCTCTTGGATCGTCGGATTTGGCGAAGAAACAGTCGATGGTTGCGATCTGAGGAAGGAAAAAAAAGAGGGTTTTCCCCTCTCGACTTGGGTGCCACGCGATGGAGAAGAGGGTGGCTCCCCTCTCTCCATGGTGTAGCGCGATGGAGAAGAAGGGCGGCAGCAGTCGTGATGGTCGTGTAAAATTTTCGGAAGGAGACCACAGTCGTGCGCACACCCGTGATGACTTTGACTGATTTTTGCATAGGAGCTCTTCACGGCCGTGATGGCTGTCATGGCCATGCCGTGTTCTCTTCGAAACCTACTGCTAAGAAAGCCAAAATGATCATGGCCATGCTGTGTTCTCTTCGAAACCTACTGCTAAGAAAGCTGAAATGATCACAGCCATGATGGTTGTAATGGTCAGGCCGTGATCTCCTAAAGAAGTCCAAAAAAATCCCAAATTTTTCCTATGTCATGCTTATAATGTGTTGAATCTTTCCATAACTTCAAATCTTCAAATTTTTTTCGAAAATATAGGGAAATAACTTGTATTTCACAAATAATCGAAAAACAATGAAGATTCTATACTTAATGAGAAAAGATTCAAAATAATAACATAAAAATAAGACTTAAGCCAGAAAAGAGTATATAAATAAGACTTTAAATCCATTAGAAATAACACTTCAGATAGAGTGGAGTAGCTTCTTTAACATGACTCATGCTACTTTGATACCATTGACTTTAGAATTTTTTAGTTTTTTGGAAGTGCATGTTAGTTTATATTATGATGATGATCTTGGCTACATTACTTTCCTTTTAGACAATCAGGAATATTCACTCACACTAAAACAAATTAATCAAATTTTTGGATTCCCTATAGATGGTACATGCCAAGTTCCTCATGAATTTGATGCGCGTGACTTTTAAAACAACATCAGCAGTAATCAAATATTTTTCGCTAATGCAGCACAAGCCACTACAATCAACAACCTAGTCCTATGTGTAAGCTACACACACCATTCTTTGGCTCATACAATCTTCTTTGGTCAGGATTAATGTCAAGGGATGGTACGTTATATAGAGGTACAATTTATATGGAGCATGCTATCCCCTTTCAAAATAGACATTGCTTTCTATTTGGTTAATGATGCGGCCACAAGTGCACGACTTTATCAAAGTAATAAAATAAGATCATTCCCAATAAAGATCTGGCGATTAATTACTGATTACATGGTCAATCTATAGCTAGATGATTTGAGTAGTGTTTTTGATCGAAAATAAAGTGAATTGAAAGCAAAAGCAAGCATTTGAGTAGAAAACCATGTGGAGAAAGTCGGGACTCGGGTTTCACCACGTTGACGATCTAAAAGTAAGAAAAATCAATGTGTCAAAAGGGATTCGTTCGCATGTATAGATTACCTCCTTTCGGAGTGTAATCTGGTACTTAATCATAATAATTCACTACTCTCTTGGTAATTATCATGATTAATCTCCTTAAGCTCTGTGATGAATCATAAAAATCCTTCAAGTAAACTCAAACTACTCTCGTGATTATGTTTAAAGTTTTGAAATGAATGAATCCGACATTGCGATTCACCTCTCGGTTCATCTTGACCGTCTCAAATGCAATAATACTTGGCCAAAGTAATTATATGTAATAGAGCAAAATTCTAATCAAATCATTACACTAAAATTCTTTAACAAAGAAGAATACAATAATTTAATTCATAAAATTGTCAACGGGCTATGCCCAAATCCCGAAACAGTGGATTAAGTGGTCATGTTCATGGTAAACAGTATATAATCTAGTGAATTTAGCATGAAAACTCAATTAAAAGACAAGAAAACACTAGGAGATTCAAGATAACCCTTCTCTTCGATTAAGAGATGAAGATCAAGCAGCGAAATCTCTCCTTTGCGTGATCCTCGTATCAAGATTTTGCCCAAAATTGTGTTTTCACCCTAGCCACCACTTTTGTCCTAAGGGTCCCCCTAATTTTGCCTAGAATTGTGTTTTCGCTGTGGATTCCTTCCAAGGAAACACAACCTAATGTACCTTAATATTTCACAGTTATACTTTAGCTCTATAGAGGTTCTACCTTAATATAAAAAGACAGCAAGCGTTAAGGGAAAAAAATCACCTAGATGGAGAAAGCGAGGAGTGGTCTGGCAGGTGTTGATAGCAAGCAACGCTATGAGCAGATACGTCGACGCCGACAAAAATATAAGGTAAGGGAGCAGCGGGCAAGCAAGACCTGCAAAAGCAACACTTTAGTGAGTAGGAGAGCAAAGCTAGATGCCGGTGAGAAGGGAAGGTCTTATCTTAGCAGGAAGGTTGATGCCGTCAACAATGTCGAGCGGCGGGAGAGAAACATGGGAAGCAAGGGCTGCAAAGCAAGACGCCTGTGAGTAGAGACTATAAAGCAACACGCTAGCGAGTAAGTAGGGGAGCAAAGTCAGACGCCGGTGAGAAGAGAAGGTCCTTCCTCATCAGGAAGTTCGATGCCGGCAACAATGTCAAGGCTCACAGGAGAGACGGCTCAGCGGTAGGGAGCATCGGTTTCACCCAAACTCTTCAGCGGGGGTAGAAAGTGGGATCAGCGGGGAGTGTGTTGGGAATCCCCGGGCTATTTAAAATCGAAAATAGTGGAAGCAAGCCTGAAACGAGATTCCTAATTCAACAATAAGGACCGTCTTACAAAGAATACAAAGGATGTGATAGGGCTATACCTCACTTAGCAGTTTGATGCTGGCGATGGCTGAGACGCGCAAAGGCCCGTCCTCTACAATCGAGCACACACGGACTGCCTCGAGACTCCTCTGCTCTGCATACGTGCTAGCTTCGGGAGAAGAGATCCATGCCTCTAGCTTCTTCTCTACTTGCGCTAATCTCGAAGACCACGCACAAAGAAGAAGAGGAACCGTTGGCGACAACGAGTGGGCAGCACTACAACTTGTCCCAACCTTGATGCAAAAATTTTCTTTTTGTCGTCACCTCCAAGATCCTCACGCTAGGAGCAGAGGAGAGGCGACAACAGGAGAGGAGAAAAGAGACTGGTACAAGAATCTCCCAAGTAGGCCTCTCTATTTATAATAGAAGTGCCAACTTCTCTTTGGAGATTTTTCCCATGCGGGACTATGTACATAGGCACCTACTCACAATTAAGCGTCATGAGTTCGAATCCCCGCATACACAATTAATTGTAAATTGCACCCAAGCATAGGTGCCTACTCACAATTAAGAGTCATGTGTTCGAATCTCCGCAGACGCAATTAATTGTAAATTGTGCTCAAGCTTATTTATTAGCCAAGAGAAGAATTCTCTTGCCAATTAATAGTTTTACTTTATTCATGTGACTAAAGTGTTAAGCCCAACCTTGCACTAAGACCCTTGTTTGACACATTTTGACACCTCAGGTCAACAGAGGTCAAACGTGGTCCACTAGAGTCAACTAGTGGTCAAACATGAACAAAATAAAGTCTCATCTCCTCATAAGAAAAACCATAGCATCAGCTTCCCAAAATGATCCGAATCATACAACAATCCGATCAGAGGCTAACCGATCAATACGGAGTCTCTAGCGTCTAGGTGTGCGACCCTGTAGGTCCCTCTGACGTTGGCAGTGATGACCCATTCATCACAAGTGGTCAGTGGCACCTAGCAGTACATCGCAGCTACCCAAGTCATCGGAATAAATGTCGCCATCGACAACCTCAAACTGTGATAAGGAATAAGAGTATCCATGTCCCACAAACTCGCTCTGATACCAAACTGATGTAGGACGCAGGCGTGTGAAAATGCAACAAAAAAAATTCAATTATTTATTTTTTTGTATTTTCAGAAAAAAAAACTTCAAAGTTCAAAAAAGGGCAGAATTCCAGGGCAATAAAATAATCAATTAGGAAAAGTTGCTATGCCTTGGAGAAAAATCCATATATCAAAAATTGAATCCGACTAAACCGAGATGTAGACCAAAACTAGTTGTTTTCAATCGTATAAAGATTAGAGCATGAAGAAGTATATGGAATGTATGGCATCTATAACAAAATAGCTAATCAGATCGGCAAATAACACAGTACAGAAATTTAACAGATTACAACTTTTGCAATGCCATCTAAGTTGAACCATTAATTCTTTGATGGATCCAATTAATCCTAGCGGTAGAACATGATGTGTGCAACATAATCCGACCAAATTTTAAGATCTTTGTTGCACCGATTGCTCAAAGTACCTGCACAAAACATACTAATCAGATTAGTTGAGAAAATAAATGCAGGATTTAATCATTTATCAAAAGTTGCAGTGTCATGTAGGCTGCTATGCTCAATCTGAATCTTCACTAACTGGTCCAAATGATAGAACAACATTTGTACTTCATATCCGTGCTAGGAGTCAAGATTGTTGTTGCGCCAGATTCTTAATATCCCTGCAAGAAATAGCTTAATCAGATTAGTGATGCAGGAGAACTGAAACAGGAAACTACAATAGAACTGGAACAGGGGAGGTCGCGCATCTGGAGCAGGATTCGTCGCCGGTCGGCCGGTGATGGACGGACGTCGAAGCTGCTACAACTGGGAGTCCTTCTGAATGTGGTGACGGCGTGGCAGAAGTTTGGAGGCGAATGGAGGTTGGTCGGAGGAGAACGACGCTGAATGGCGGATCTAGGGCGGAAACAGGGGTTGGTGCGCAACTCTTGTCTGTTTCATTACAATGTTGTGAGACATTTATAGCACAAGCTTGCAGGCGAGACAATGCTGGCGAGAGATGTTGTTGGCGAGAGACGTTGCAGCTTCCATGTGTGCTGAGCGAAAGAGACGTTGATGTTTCCTTTGTTGGCCACATGTGAACATTGCAAGATTTCCTTCTTTGCAGCGTGCGCTTCTTAAGATCTTCAGTCGGCTGGCTAACCAAAATCGCAAGGTGACGTTGAGGTTGCCTTATCTTCATATGAACGTTAGCTTGATGAGAGCCCTTGATTGGCTTGATTTGAAGCGATTGGCTGATTTGCAACATCTTCTTATTTGGCAAGTGAGCTTGAAGCTGGTTGAGTATCACTTGGAGTGCTTGAGGTAATTCTTTTCCAATTATTGTGCTAGCTTTAGACATTGAGCTTGCTAGCTTATTTGTGACCCTCCATGCCTTTGACTAGGGTACTCGTAGACTCCACTTGTAGCTTTTGGTCTGTGATCCCTGCCTCCATCAGAGAGAGATGCCTTAGCAGTGGGGAGAGGGAAGTGGCGGGGATCACTAGTTGTGCCCGAACTCTTCAGCGGGGTAAAAAGCGGGATCAACCCAGGAAATCTATAATGAAGCCGCCGTGGCGTCTTCCAGTCAAAGTAAAAAAACAGACATGAAAAAAATAATCAATCTATCGGCCAATTCTACTTGAATACAAATGTTTGATTAGTTAAAAATTTTTGCAGTTGAAAAAGTATTAGTTAAAAAATAAAATAGCTAGTTGAAAAATTAAAAGATGTTTGATTAAATTAGTATACTAATTAATTTTTTAAAAATAATATAATATTTTAAAAAATAAAATTTAGTCATCATTCTATTAAATAATCCGATTAATAGTATAAAAAATTTATTTAATTTTTATGAAATCTGATTAATTTTTATGAATTCCGGCCAATGTCTATAAAATAATTAGCGAGGAATAGAATTCAACAATGGCGAGTTGTCATGACATCGAGAGCTGGATTTTGAGTAGGTTGTTTCAGCAGCCATAGCAGACGGTGATTGACAGAGTCTTTGTGGTGGCCAAGAAATTTAGAGTTGGGAATTAGATTAGATTTTACCCCTGTTAAGCAAACCCACTGCCTGCCCTCGTCCCTTATCCTCGTCCCATTGATAAGTATTAGGCACATCTTAACCATACCTATGATTAGTGTAAACTCAAAATAAGAACATGATTTATCCTCCATGGTTCAAATTTAAATAAGATGAGACTTCTTGCATGAATCCATTTTGAGTTGCTTTCATCTTCATTGGAGCTGTATATTCTACAATTTTTTTTTTTGGCTACAATAGCATTCTAAAAGTAGGATGGATAGGTGGTTTTGGAAGTTACCCTTTTGCAATGAGTTCAAAGATCTCAAACCAAGCTATAGAAGCAAATGATGCACATAATATAAAGGATCTAAAATTAGGATGGATTATTGGATTTATGTTTCTTGTCAATTTTCTTGGCCTATTTTCTATGGTGCCGCTTAGAAAGGTACTCTGCCAAAGTACCAATAATAATTAAAATGATTCAGATTCTATAAATTTTACAAGCTTTGCTAGTTTTGATATTTCTGTAAAATTGTTTTGAGTACTTACTTAAATCTAGCTTTAGATAATGATTATTGACTATAAGCTGATATATCCAAGTGGAACTGTAACTGCATACCTAATCAACGGCTTTCACAGTTGACGGAGTCAGAGATACTTTTGGGGGTGTCCCACTACCCCTAGAAAACAATTGGGAAGACTCCCCAAGTTGGGACGAAGCTACGCTAGAAATTTCAGTCCAGAAAGCCATATGTCACCCTGAACACAGCTAGGCCGTGACGATCGACACGGCCGTGATGGCCTCGCTCCAGAAATGCAATGCAGGCACGGCCCCCTTCACGCCCATGCCCGGCTTGGCGACATCCGGCCGACTTGAACACGACCAGCCCGTGACGGTCGACATGGCAGTGACGCGGTCGAGCGAGGCCGCGAATGCAGACTTGGCCGTGACACCCGCCGTGTTGAGTTCGACAGAGATCAGCCCCAGCATTCATGGCCGTGACAGGAAGCACGGCTAGGGCGTGAACGGTTCTGTGGATTTCGGCCTCCGCGATCACGCCCGTGATAAGACGCACGGCCAGGCTATGAACGATTCTGTAGATTTTGGCCTCCGCGAACACGGCCGTTACAGGAAGCACGGCCAGACCATGAACAACTCTGCAGACTCCCGACCACCCGTTCAAGACCGTGAACACAAGCACGGCCAAGCCGTGAACGCCTCGACAGTGAAGATGGGTCCGGTTGTGCATGAGGTTCGACGTTCACAACGGTCCTCGCACCCCCCTGATAGTTATGTGGGCATCGTGAGCCCTTCCTTGACTTCGGTGGACTCCATTCAATCAGCTCCAATGGCGCCTCTTCCCCGAGGGCCACCTCAAGAGCCACCGATGGATCGCTACAACAACCGAGTCTTCAACTCGGCCCAAGAGACCGTCACCAATGTCCAGAACCAGCCCACGATCAGTAAATTCTGCTGCTTCGTGGTGGCTTGTTCCAAAATGGTCTAGCGCCCCGACTCCGGCCCAGCCCACCAAGACACGCGCCCCACCTACGAGATTCCTTTGCTGAGTTTGTTAGCTGCATTTTCAGTTTGTTAGTAGTTGTTAGAGGGCATCTTGACCCTCTATTAGCTTTGTTGTAGTAGCTGTCTTTCCCCGTGCGAAGGCCTAGGTCCAGCAAACTCTGAGGAGCTCGTCTAGGGTTCCCTCCCTCCTGTGTAACTCTTGTGTTATTTACTGCTTTCAAGCAGAACACTCGAAGAACCCGCTGCGGGCTTTGGGTCCTTTGTGTTTTCATCTCCATGTTAGCATCTTGGACGAGCGTTCACCTCTTTCCGTAGCAACGTAAAGGCTCCGCGCGTGTGTGCATGCAAGGGAAAATTGGCTGTGCAAGACAGGTGAGTGTTTTCCATTAGTTATCGATCTGTGGCTTTCTTCTGAGTCTTGCTCAAGTAAATCTTTCGGTTCTCTTCGGCTTCTCTCGGATTTCACCGATCACACGCTTTCTCCTTCCCTCGTCTCAAGACCCTCCCCCGTTTTCAGCATCATGGTCTTCCCCTCCTTAGAGTACTGAACTAAGGTCACCCCTCCCATTCCTCCGCTGCGTCAATTTTGGTATCAGAGGAGGTTGAAGCTAACTCTTGTCTAACTTCGCCGATCTCTTCGCTGCATCTCATTCGGCTTTCATTTTGGCATACATACGCATTTCCTGCATCATGACCACTAGATCAGGAGCCTCTTACCAGAAACCCACTACCCAGGTGCCCGTTACGACCAAAGAAAGTACTCCGCCTAGGGTAGAGTCAGTTGAGTCGCTGTCCACGCATCTAGAAGCGATGGAAGCCATGTTTTAGCATCTTATGGCATCGGTCCATCACTTGATGGACCAAGTTATGGAACTCCGTGCTAAGCCCGCCGAGGGCTTGCCCTCTGCTAGTGTTCCCCCTCCGTTGGCCCCGCTGCGCATGCCCGCTAACGAGTCCCCCCGTTATGACCCTTTCGGTGACGAGTCCATGTGGGCTAAGGATGCTCCTCCCCCACGACGCCCTACTGCGCGTAGCCGCGAGGACGACGAGGTTCGCCAGCTCACGTGCATTGACCCACCGATCTTCAATGGTAGTCTTGACCCCCACGTCTTCCTTGATTGGGCGGCCGCTGTCGATAACTATTTTGAATATAGCACCATGTCCGATCACCTTAAGGTCAGCTACGTCCGTCTTCTATTAACCGGCCCTGCTCGGTTATATTGGACAAATGTAGAGCGCCAGCTTGTCGACCAGCGTCACCCTCCCAATACCCAATGGGAGGAGATGTGCTATCATCTTAAGGAGATGTATGTGCCTCCCACCTATAGGCAGTAGCTCCTCGATTCCTATTGCGCCATAACCCAAGCCTCCGACTCCGTCGACGAGTACCACACTCGCTTCAACGAGCTCGGCATTAGGTGCAACCTTAAGGAAGACCCCGCCTTCACTTTGTCCCGCTTCAAGCGCGGTCTCCGCGACTAGCCTTCATAGCTTGCAGGGTTATAGAGTAAATCCTTACTTCTATGGTTCTAACCACAGCTTCACATTTCTATTTTATCTGTTATCATGCATTGATTCATCATTACATTTAGAAGAAAGCACAAACCAGTAGGTGTACATCATCATCACACTTTCCCCCGTGATTTAATATTTACTCAATTGTGCAGGTATTCATAGCCGTTGCCATGATTCTTGGTGATAGCCTTTATAACTTCCTAAATATTTTGTACCGAACAATAAAATCCTTCCACTCTGCTTCAAGGAGAAGCCCTATGGGCTCTCTCTCTTCCTATCTCAAATAATGATGGCACTATAGAATCTAATACTATTTCATTTGACGATGAGAGAAGAACTGAGGTCTTTCTTAAAGAACAAATCCCAAAGTGGGTTGCATATGCAGGCTATGTTACTATTGCCATAGTATCCATTATTACACTTCCTCACATCTTCCCTTCACTCAAGTGGTACTTCATCTTGGTTGCCTATATATTTGCTCCAGCGCTGGCTTTCTGCAATGCTTGTGGTTTCAGCCTTACAGATTCGAACATGGCCATCGTATATGGTCAGCTTGCCATTTTTATCTTTGGAGCTTGGGCAGGTGCACACCATGGAGGTGTGCTTGTAGGTCTTGCAGCCTGTGGTGTCATATTGGACATTGTATCCACTACTTCAAATCTCATTCAAGACTTTAAGACTAGCTATCTAACACTTGCTTCTCCAAGATCCATGTTTGTGAGCCAAGTTGTTGGCACTGCCATGGGCTGTGTGATTGCCTCCATGTGTTTTCTGGCTTTTCTACAAAGCCTTCGATGATATCGACATGCCTGGCAGTCAATATCCTGCGCTGTATGCTCTCATTAGTAGGAACATGGCAATCCTAGGAGCAACTCGACCGGAAGCACGGTGATGAGAGAGAACACACAACCCAGAGAAGAGACAGAGAGACAAACGTAATCACTTGTATTGAAATGCTGTTGCTTCAAAATAAAATAAAATAAAGTACACATATTTATAGGAAAAATAAATTAGCTAGTCTATGTCTAAAAATAAAACCACTAACCCTCAATACACGACACCACTAAATCTCAACTCATGACACCTCAACCCCTACATCACACATACGCACGACATAAAGTCGTGTTTACTATTTCTATTTTTAACACTTCCCCTTATACATGACTTTAACACTTTAACTTAACCCTAACTAACTCTAAGCATATGTCATCGAAATATTAACCAATGCCTTTACACTACTAGTATCTCCTTCCCAAGAGCTTTGCTTTATGTCTTTTCTTCTTTCTTCTACTATATACCCTTTTATCTTTTGTATTAGCATGGTCTTCTATTTCTTCATTGATGATCCTTCTGAATTGATCATCTTCATTAACTTCAACAAAGTTAATAGGCTATACATCTGCAAAGTGACATATAAAGATATCATTTTCAAGATATGAGTCTTCTACTTCTATTATGTGGGGATGTCTTGAGCTCTCTCTAATTTCCCAAGATACTCCATTTGATGGTCCGCTATCAGTAACCTCTGCCTGCAACACTGTATCTAGCATAAACTCATCATCATCCTCTGTGTCTCTCTGTAGCCTTTGTCCTGAACTCTCTCTAATCTCCCAAGATATAGATTGAGGCATAATTTCATATTCATCAAGGCTAGTCTTATGCTTTCCCTTTTCTTGTTCTTCTTCTTTTCTTGGCTCATGCTCATTATCTACATTTATCATAACACAGACTCTTTCTCGTTCTTCATAGTCATCTGGGCATACTTCCAAACATGCAATTATGACTTCCTCTTGTACATCCATCTTTAGAGAGTCTTCAAATGTGGTAATGTCATTGTCATTCTCATTATCAAAATCTATAAACCAGAATTTATCTCCACACATATCAATGTAACAAGAATCTACCTCTGGTGTAGGGTTCTTATATGCCATTAGAAGTGTACAATCTATCTCTTTATCTCTTTTCTTTTGATCTTCAATGCTTTCTTCTTGAGATAGATAACCCCTTCATTTCAAGCACGATTACATTCCCTAGCATAGTGCCCAAAATTATGACAGTTATAACATTTAACCTTTGACTTGTCATATCTTCTCTGAGTTTGATTAAGTCTATTTTGAGCTCCTCCTCTTCTTGATTGTGAAGTATCATCATCTTGGTCTTGTATACTTCTTCCTCTTTGAGCTCTTCCTCTTCTTGATGCAAAATGAGAAGTATCATTTTGTTCTTGAATACTTCTTTTCTTTCTGGTATCTTTTAGACTTAATCTTGATTGTAAAACCATATCAAAAGGTTCAAAAGGTTCTTTTCTTCTTCTATTTAACTTCTCCTTGTAGGCTTCTAAGGAGTTTGATAATTCTTGTAAGGACATTTCTTCCAAGACCTTTGATTCTTCTATGGCCGTGACAATATAGTCAAATTTCTCAGTCAGAGATATGAGAATCTTCTCAATTACCTTAATATCAGGTACTTCTTCACCAAGCCTTCACATTTGATTTGCAATTGTTGCAACTCTTGAGATATAATCTGATATCTTCTCAGATTCTTTCATATAAAGAGCTTCAAACTCTCCTCTCAAGCTTTGAAGGCGAACTCTCTTGCCTTCGAGCTTCCTTTACATGCACTTTGCAACATTTCCCATAGTTGCTTAGCTATTGTTGCATTGGATATTTTCTCAAATGTAGCTTCATCCAATGCTTGATGAACTAAAGAAACAATCTTCTGATCCTTCTTTCTTGAACTTTGAAGAAGATCTCTCTATGCTTGAGATAGAGAAGCTGGGTCAACTAGAGCAACATATCCATTTTCTACCATATCCCACACATCATGTGCGCCTAATATTGCTTTCATTCAGATGCATCAGTTATCAAACTTTTCATTGGAGAATTTTGGAACTTGGAATGACATCATAGTGTTGTTCGTCATTTCACCCACAAAGTTCTGAATTTTGGTCCAATAAAATATGAACCAAAGTTCTTCTGTAAATTGGGCCTGGCCCACTGAATTCTGATATGAGTTAATTTAAACAATCTGAGTTAATTGAACCAATAAGAGCGAATTAGTCAAATTGAACTGAATTAGTTGACCAAAATTAGGTCAAAATTGGGTTCGTTCAGCTGCCAAACCAAAAATTTGTTCGGTTCAGTGGCACTGAAAAATCTTGTATGTGGCAATAGCCTGCGCGCGTTGCTTGCTTCGGCATGCTCGTGATGACAGGTTGCAAGCGGCGTCGGATTTCAGCTGCGTCCAGCGTAAAAGCGGGTGGCGTGATGAGTTACATTTACATCATATTTTTGCCTGTATTTTATATGATATTTTGGGCTTATTTTATTATTTTATACCAATTTTTAGTGTTTTTACTTCACTTTATATAGAATCTTTACTTTTCTTAGTTTTTATGAAAATGTAGGTAAAATAGCATAAAAATGATAGATTTTGCGAGTTTTAAGGCTATAGCACGATTCCCGATGAAATTACAAGATCGCACATCAAATTTGGAGTGAAACGGAGGCCAGACGCAATATTCACGGTTGCACCTATAAATCCTTCATGGGCCGTGAATATTACTCAAAATGATATATTTTACGAGATTTGATGCCACGTGATGATTCGTGATGAAAAGACGAGGTCGTACGTCAAATTTGGAGCAAAACGGGGGTCAAATGCAACTTTCATGGTCGTGCTTATGAATATATTCACGGGCTGTGAATACACTCTGTGCAGTAAACAGAAACTTTCACGGCCGCAGCCGTGAACAGTTTACGGGCCGTGAGTGTTTTTTACCCCCTTTGGTTTTTCACTCGATTCGACCCTAAATCGAGTCAAAACTCAACCAAACTTTGCAGAAACCTTCCTAGATGGGTTCTACACTGATTAAACTATAAAAGGAAGGATTTTGGAGGGTTTAAGCAGGCTTCTATGCATGAACATGAACAGAAGCAGCGGCTAGGGTGAAAATTAACTTTTTGGGGAAAATTCGAGCAGGAAGATCATGCAAAGGAGGAATTAGACATTCCATCTTTATCTCTAGATCGAGGATAAGGATTTCCAAGTACCTTTCTAGTGTTTTCTTGTAATCTTATTGAGTCTTCATGCAATTTTCATCGATGAACATTCTGTTTGCTTTGAACATGAGCATGTAAACTTATTTTCGGGATTAGGGGTGTAGCCCATTGATGATTTATGGATTAAACTTATTGTTTAAATCTTTGACATTAATTTTATAGTATTGATTTGATTAGAATTATATTTATTTATGTGATTTACTCTGATCAAGTATGTTTATGTATTAGACATTGCGAGAAGGACTGGGAGGTGAATCGCAACGTCAGAACTATTCTTTTCAAACCTACAAATCCAATCACGAGAGTAGTTTAGATTCATTTGAAGGATTTCATGATTTTTCATAGAACTTAATGGGCTTAGTTGCGTTAATTGTCACGGGAGTAGGGACTTAGCGTAGCTAAGTATCGAATTACGCTTCGGGAGGAGGTAATCTGTACCTTAGGAAAAATCCATTTCAACACTATATTTTTCTATTCAAAGAATTTATTTTGCTATAATTCATAATTGTGAGTGTAGTGAAACCCCGAGTCCCGACCTTTTGCATATTGATTTAAACCCTAAAAACTACCTTTTTGTTTTCTCGTACTAGAAGCTTCAAAACAAAATTACTATTTGAATCGTCTAGCTATAGAACGACCATATAATCGGTACTTGACCGCTAGATCCTCGTTGGGAATGATATTTTATTTTATTACTTTGATAAATCCGTGCACTTGCGGACGCAAGTTTTTGGTGCTGTTGCCAAGGATCAGGCCAACCAATATCGATTTAATCGTGAGATTTATAGACTAGACATTTTTTATTTTTTTTTTTGTTTTCATTTTTATTTTTGTTTGTTTTTTGCATTCTTTTTCTTTATAGTTAGTTTAAGCTATTTTTCTCTTTTTGGATTAACATGATGTATGAATAGGAAAACTCATGCTAGAAATCACTAGACTAGATATTTAAGCTTTGTTTTGCATTTCCTGTTTTACATTTTGTATTTCTGAATTTTTTTGCATAAATTAAAAATATGATGTTTAACCAATGTCAATGGTCAAATCAGAGGCATGTGTCACCGATAATGACAAGAGAATATGGCACAGATGCATTACAATCACTTGCAGTAAAGGTAAATTCATTTACTCAACAAACTGATTATTTAAGTATGCAATATTCTATGTTGAAATATATTACTTGCGATATTTGTGGATATCATAGATATCATTATACTGAATGTCAATTAGGGATTCCTGAATCCTTTGATTCATGCCCTCGTGCCTACAGTCCAAGTTGGGAGAACCATCAAAACTTATTTTATTAGAATGACCCAGCTTTTATTCCACAATCAAACTTTAGTCGACCTCAAAAATCCAACTTAGAAGCCTTGCTTGAAAACTCTATAGCTGATATGATCAAACAAAGTGAGGAATTTCATAGTATAATTTATGGCACTGATAAAAATGACATAGAGGAAGGAATCCATGATGAATCTGAGGATTTTATAGAGTTGAAACAATCAGTAGTCATGACTCCAGTCAAAGATTATGATTTAACTTCTTCAAATTTTTATGATTTTGAAAATTCTAAATAACCCATTAACCCTTCCTCAGCACTTTACCAGCCATCCAGTCCTCTCTCACATAACATAGTGCCTTGTAACACAAATACTTGGGACATATTTGAAGAAAAATTTAAACTTTTGGAGTCTTGTGAGAAGAAAGATGAAAAATTTATGGATCCTGAAGTAAGAAGTAGCGAGATAGAAGGGGGTGAATTTGATAGTGTTAGGATGGAATATGCCATTAAAGAGAAAGAAATTGAGGAGAAAGATGAGGAAGAGGACCCTATGCATATTCTATTACCACTACCATATGAACCATCAATTCCTTTTCTCTAGAAAAATTCATTAGGAATTTGCATGTTAGATGATGAAAGAGATTATTATAAGTATAATGATGCTGAGGTAGCTGAAATATTATTTGATTCAAATCCAACCAAATCCAATGTGAAATTTGAAAACTTCTTGAGCAATCTAAGACATGAATTTTTTTTATCTTAATTTCAGTTTTCTTCAAATTGTTGATACAAATTTAAAGGAAGAACGCATGATATTACTCTTAGATAAATGTAGAAAAATTATTACGTATTCTTTTCATGACTTTAATTTTTCTTTTTGTATGCATATAATGGCCACAACAACATGGGTCCACCTATTTAACTGGATATATACTTTGGTGGGCACACTCTTGAGACCAAGGAAAAGCAGAAGATTATATGCTCTCTACTTTGCCACTAATTCGCCAACTCTGCCATGACATGAAGCTATGGTCAAGCTAATGATCTTAAACAAGCACTTTTTGGGAGGCAACCCAAATTTCTAACTTTTGTGATTCTTAGTTTTAGTTTTTGATTTTTTAGATTTTTAGAAATTTTTACAATATGTTTTGACAAATTTTTATTGATGGAAAAGTCTTTAAATAAGTTGTTTTATATGTAGGAATTTTAAAAAACATTTTACTTGAAGAACAGACATCAAACGAGACATTCACGGGTGTTTAAGGCCATCAAACTAGAGATGGCTTCGGCGCTCGTTCTTGGAGCTGGATCTGCGTGCGAGGCAAGCAGTCAGGCAGAGCTGAAAGTGACAAAGTTCTTGTCTTCGTCTAGCGGAACAACTGTCAGCGACTTGCAGGAGGCGACTCGACCTTGTGACGGTCGGTGGCAAATGTTTGATGCTAGAAGTGAGTGGGCAGTGGGGAAGATTCAACCGCTCTTTCTTGTTTGACGGGGATTCAATCAGACGACTGATGCATTGAACGATTGAGCGACAGTCGACAACGGATCGACAGGATCCAAAAATTGAACAACAAATCAGACAAGATCTACAACGAGCTGTGATTTTAAGCGGCAGATATTCAGCAGTGTGACTCTGAGAGCGGTGCTGAAAATAGCAAATGGCAATTCTGAGCGGTGGTGTTTCAGCCACTGGCGGAAACAATGGGACTACACCACTTTTCTTCTTAGCGAACGTCAAGTCTTCTATCCAAAGACAGCAACAGATCTCAATCTCAATGAGATTTTTTTTTCTTTCGCCAACGGATCTCAATCTTTGGGTCTCACAATATCAGTGAGATGATTTTCTTCTCTTGTCAATGGATCCTCCTCTATCAGCGAGGATCTCCAATCTTCAGCAACATATCTCACAATAGCAGTGAGATTTTTCTCACCCAGCAAGTAACAAGCCCTCAGCTGTACAGTCAGGTACAACATCGCGAGGCAAAAACTAAGATTTAACTCTTTGCTAGAGCAGTTCTTCAACTTGGCTCTGATATGACTGTTGGTAGCAACACGAGCGGAAGCACGGTGACGAGAGAGAACACAAAACCTGGAGAAGACACAGAGAGACAAACGTAATCCCTTGTATCAAAATGTTGTTGCTTCAAAATAAAATAAAATAAAGTACACATATTTATATGAAAAATAAATTAGCTAGTCTACGTCTAAAAATAAAACCACTAACCCTCAATAAAAGTCACCACTAAATCTCAACTCATGACACCTCAACCCCTACATCACACATACGCACGACATAGAGTCGTGTTTACTATTTCTATTTTTAACAGGGGTCTCCTCACTTCCAAAATACTACCTTACTCTTTCTAGGATCTTCTTCATGCTTGCTATTGTCATAAATTTGGCAAGAGATCTATGTCCCAAGAATGTTGCAAAATTTGTGCCAATTCCAATGGCAATGGCTATTTCATTTTACGTTAGAGCAACGTTGGCCATAGATATGGCATTAGGGAGTGTAATATTATATGTATGGCAAAAGATCGACAAGGCCAAAGCAAGTGCTTTTGATCTTGCGGTGGCATCTGGTTTGATGTGTGGTGAAGGAATATGGAGTCTACCTCAAGGAGTGCTTGCGTTAGCCCAAGTGAAGCCACCAATATGCAGGAAGTTTCTTTCAAGGGCGACAAATGTCCAGGTTGATGATTTCCTCCTAAAGATATCCTAATTTTCTCATGGCTAAATGATAATAGAAGAAACATACCAGATAAAGCTAATCTATTTAGATATGTATCTCACTAGTATTTGAATTACATTGTTTCTTGTGCTGTACAAGTATGAAAGGCTTTGTAAATTGTAACTATAAACATCTTCTTAGAATCATTATCTTAGGAAGGTCCATCTCTAAGCCATCAGATAGGTTTCAAAGTCCAAAAGATGAATTTTTTTTAAGCACAATTAATCATAGCATAAAAGTACTGTCTTACATTACGTAATTGTACCTACGTAATGGTGACTGTAAAAATATTTTGATATAGACCACTTGCCTCTTTAACCCAGTGTAAAATGGTTTGCCTATGTAGGCAAATGGGTAGCACATAGTAAGATTGGGCGAGCAAAGATACATTGTGTGGTTCTGATTCAATGCTAATAAGCGAAAGGGCAAACAATATATGAGCACAAATGGCCTTAGTATCCGGGTTCGAAGGATGTTTGGTGTACACTAAAGAAAGTGAGTCTGTAATATTAGGGCGAGAATTTGTTGGCAAGGGTGTGAAGTGCCATAATAACACCACCAGCACATGAGCACTAACAAGTTGAGGATGTAAGCGTCACATGCATCGAGTGTGATACAAAATGTGTTGGTGTCTTTAAACATTCATCTATAAAAAAAAATTAGAGGCACTGAGAAATATCTAACAAATAAAGTGGCTTGCCTGTTTTAAATATTACTAAAACAACAATTTTGAGCTAACTAATGATAACAAGAACATGTGTGCATTGCTTTAAATGGATTAAGCCCATTTCTTGATATCCGAATATAATGTTTCATGAATCAATCATAAGATCTAAATACGTATTATCTAATCATTTCCATACACTAACACTATATTATGTCTAGATAAATATAGAAAATATCTTTCTCTTCAACCAAATTCAATGGAATAATTTCATTTCTTTATATTTTCCCTCTCGGATATACAATATAAGTATATAATCAATCGAGTATCCACAAAGAATGAAATTAGATACGGATGAAAAAAAAATTAACATTTCTTTAATTTAATTTTTGGTGTTAATGTATCAGATGTTATGGCCGTTGCATATTAATGCACAACTATTGAGACCTTATCTCCATTAATATATAGTCGACGGTTATGAGTTAATTATATTAATTTATATTATTTTTCTAAAAATTAATAGCTTCTAAAATATTTTTTTAGAAGTTCTATTTTTAAAAATATAACTTTTAATTTATATTATTTTTTAAAAAATATTACTTTTAAAATATATTTTTTATTCTGTAATTTATATTAGATAAAAAATGCTTCTCATGAATATAATAAAAATATAAAAATAATAAAATTTAAATTATGCCTCTCATGTTAATTGAAAATAATTATTTAACCTAACATGTCTCTCATGTAAATTTAATTGATCTTCAATCTTAAATAAAATAAAATTAAAATCTCATAGAGTGGAAACAATTCACCACTATCACTTTTATAGTACAAAACAATGAATATACTAAAAATCTAAAAATAATTAAAATCAAGAGGAGAGAATTGATGATTTTTATTTATATAAATTTCTTTCATAATATTTTTTAAAAAAGAATTAAAAATACCCACAAAGAAAAGAGTCCAAAACCCCAAAATTTCGTCAATGTTTTTATACGGCGGTCAACTATTCTAGAAGTAGATACGTACATATCTAATTGCAATCCTAGAAACAAGCCGAGGAAACAAGACAAAGAAAAACATTGTATGAACATATAACGCTTAATTTATGAAATTAAACAATGGATGAAAACGAAATGATGACATGCAATGAACAATTAGATTGATTTGCCCAATTGATTTACTAATTAACTTCGTTTACTCAAATTCATCATGCAATTGGACAAAGTGGTTGATTTGGTTTTCACTTAATAAATAAACTATAGTTTTAGACATGTTAATCAATCACATCAACAAAATAACATTAAGAACCTAATTTGATTGGTTGCATCTCTCTTTTAACTTTGTTTGATTCCTCTACACCCTAGCCGATTGATTTGGAAATGTTTAATATAAGCCTATTGTAGACCAATCTGTGTTTGTTCTTCAGATAAATTTATTTGATGCTATTGGGCTTTTCTTTTAGGCTGTCTTTACGGGAGAAGAATGGAAAAGAGAGGGAAAAGAAAAAGAGGAAAAAACGAAAAAAAAAAAAGACAGAAAAGGAGAATGAGTCATGTGAATTTTACATGATCTAGGAAAAATAAATTTTGACGAAGCATGCGTATGTTGAGGTGGGCATGGATAGCAAACGGCAGACGTCGATGGCAGGCAGCAGGCTAACGAGCATGGCGAGCAGGCAAGGCAGAGGTGTGCTTGTGCTTATGGGGCGAAGGCAGGCGGCAAGCAAATGGGCGCAATGAGCAGGCGAGGCAGAGGAGTCCTCATGCTCATGGGGCGAAGGCAGGTGAGGCAGATAGCGAAGGAGGCATGTCTTCGCTTGTCTGTGCTTGTGCTCGTGGGGTGAAGGCAGGCGAGGCGGACGGCGAAGGCGGGCAGGCAGCAGGCATCAATGGCAGGCAATAGGCAAACAGGCGAAGCAAAGGTGTGCTCACGGTCAAGGGGTGAAGGCAGTCGAGGCAGACGGCCAAAGTGGGTGTGCTCGTACTCGTGGGGTGAAGGCAGGTGAGACAGACGGCGGACGGTGAAGTTACGCATGCTTGTGGGGTGGCGAGGCATGAAGGAGGCGATGCGTATCACGTGAAGGAGGCAACTTGTGAAGGAGACGTTTTCTTCCTCTCAATTTAGGCAAATAGCAATTGGAAGGGAAAGTGAATATTTTTCCTTCCCATCGTTTTCCTTTCCCTTCCAATAAACTAAGAAAAAATCTTTCTTTCCTTTCTCTCCCTAGTAAACATTTTACTTTTGCATGTGAAGGTCAATTCAAGCTTGCGATTGATTGGAAATTTGTTGATTAAAACCCAAAGATTCCTTAAGAGTGACGGCCACGTCCTCGAAGAAGAAACAAGATCAATACTAGTCAAACAAGCGTCAGTGTGAAACGTCAGACCGTGCTCAGGAAAATTATTTATTTAATTAATTAAAACAGTGGAATCTAAGGAAGAATCTTAGTAGATTGGGTTTACTCCTAAGTCCCTGGAGCCATAATATGCGTCGCTGTCGTTGCAGCCAGCCGGCCTCAGGACCAGGAATTGTGGAAATTATAATGAAGCAGCTGTGGCGTCCTTGAAGTATAGATGAAGACAGTGCCTGAATAATCATATAATAAGACAATCTAGCAAGACGTACGGAAAGTTGTAGTGTTCTTTCAAACAATCTAGCAAGATTTAAGAACTTGTTATCAGCTGATTTCATGATAGATTGCAAGAATTTTTTTTTTCCTTTTTTTTAGAAAAAAACACGGGCTTTATGTATAAATAACTGCTAAAACGATCTCTGACGCACTCTCCGCCCCTGCATTCTGGGAGAGAAGCTCAGAGGAGTGGAGGATGGCGAGCGCAAAGAACGTAGTGAACTGGGAGGAGGCTGAGGAGAAAGTGAACGAGAAGGAGGAGGTGGCGGTGGGATCGATGTCTGTGGAGCAGGTGTTCGAGGGGGAGCGTGTTCCGTCGTGGCGGGAGCAGCTGACGCTGCGGGCGCTGGTGGTGAGCTTCGTGCTCTCGGTGATGCTGAGCGTGATCGTGATGAAGCTGAACCTGACGACGGGCATCATCCCCTCCCTCAACGTGGCCGCCGGCCTCCTCGGCTTCTTCTTCGTGAAGATGTGGACCAAGGGCTTGGAGCACGCCGGCCTCCTCCGCACCCCCTTCCCTCGCCGGGAGAACACCGTCATCCAGACTTGCGTCGTCGCCGCCTACGGCTTCGCCTTCAGCGGTACGGTGATCTCCCCCTCTGTCTCCATAAACCCTTTGCTTCGTATTTTCTTTTTATTTAGTTTTTTGGGTGTGAAGAAGATACCGCTGAAGATTGCTCTCCCAGTCGGCAATGGTGGATTAGGTTTTTCTGATATTAGGTGACCATTGTCTTCGACGAAGATGTGCTTTTCAATTTTCTATGTTCCTTTCTCAATTTCAGAAGTAGAGGAAGAATTGGTGGAGAGGACGTAGTTGGCTAAGGTATGAGAAGGAAAAAACTGGATAAGAACACAGACCTTAAGCTCATAGCTCAAGCAGGGATCTTGATCTTACACTAAGGCCGTGTTTAGCCGGGCGGGCGGAAATTGAGATGGATGAAAAAATAAGAAAGAAAGAAAAATAAGAAGGAAAAAAAAAATAAAAATATTTTTGTCTTTGTGTTTAACATGAGAAAAAAAAAATTAAAAGGATTATTATTGTTACCCATTGTTTTTCTTTTTATACTCATATTATATAAATATTCTTAAATAACATATAAAATAACTATTTATTATTATTATATATTATAAAATTAGTAAAAAATATTAAAAATTAATAAATATTATAAAATAAATTAAAAAATATTTAAAAATATTAAATATTTTTAATAAATATTAAAAATTTTAATTATTGGCTAGACACTCAACCCATATTAAGTGAGCTTAGAACCAAAAACAAGATATGTCTTATGTGAGCTTAGAACCAAATAGATCAGCTTTGTTGCTATTGAAAGAATATGCAACAAGTTTATTTTTTTGCTATTGAAAGAAGATATGTCTTAAGTGAGCTTAGAACCCTAGATGAGTCTCTTTTGACTTTACCTCAAGATTTGTGTTTGTGATCATAGCAACCTGCTATGATCTCACAGCAGGGGAGCCCTGCGTCAAAAATTTTCTCGCTTTGTTGCTATTGAAAGAATATGCCACAAGTTTCTTTTTTAGTATACTTTGCGTGGATATTGCCTTACATGACAATATGAGTTAGCTGAGTCGATTCTTGATTTGCCAAGAAATGAACAACAAAACCATCGACAAGGACGTAGCATCTAATGCCAAATAAACAATGAACCATCGATAAGCACTAGGCAGATCGTAATCCCCATTTTTATATAGGAAATTCACTGACTTCATGGATTTAACCCTTTGTTTCCTTGGAGGGAAGGAAAAAGATAAGGAGTGAAAAACTGCAAGAAAGAAAACTTCAGGGAAAGAAAAAAATCTATATCCTATTTCCTTGGAAGGAAGGAAAAAAAGAAGAAAAATTAATTTCGAAGGTTGGGCGAAATGGCGTTGTGTTTTCTCTAACTTTTCGGTCCGATTCGGGTGGAAAAGTTTTGGAGGAAAGTTACAAAATTCTCCACCCACTTTTCCACTCAAATTTTTCCTTCTGCCCAAGGAAACAATGGAAAACTTATTTTTCTTTCCTTTTCCTCTAGTTTTTTTTCCAAAGAAACAGACACTAAATGTAGAATATTGTCTCTCTCACTAATGTGATTCCTAACCTTATCTTTGTTTTGTAAAAACTCAAATAAGAGCATGATTTATCCTCCATGGTTCAAATTTAAATAAGATTCTCGAGCAATTTGATAATTGCATTATTACCTTCTGACAAAATTATGATATTTTTGAGTTGGCAAACAGTGTGAAATACATTTGAGGTGCAGCAAAGCAAAGGATTGAATTCTCTTTTCTATTCTTTTTCTCGAGAAGAAATATTTTTAGTTTTATTGTATAATACTGTTCATGTTTTAGAGATGTCTCACATAGAACATAAAACTTCTTGCATGAATTATACAATATCCATTTTGAGTTGCTTTCACGTACTGTGGAGCTGTATATTGTATTTTTTTTTTTTTGCTAGAATAGCGTACTACAAGTTGGATGAACATGTGGTTTTGGAAATTACCTTTTTGCAATGAGTTCAAAAATTGCAAGTCAAGCCGCAGAAGCAAATGATGCACAGAATATAAAGGATCCAAAATTACGATGGATCATAGGATTTATGTTTGTTGTCAGTTTTTTGGCCTATTTTTTCTCGTTCCCCTAAGAAAGGTAATCAAACAAAGAACTAGTAATCATTTCAGTCATTAATCTAGAAATTTTATAAGCTCTGCTAGTTTTGTAAAATTGTTTTGAGTACTTATTTAAATCTTGCTTTAGATAATGATTATTGACTACAAACTGATATATCCAAGTAGAACTACAACTGCATACCTAATCAATGGCTTTCACACTCCTCAGGGAGAGAAGTTAGCCAAGTAAAGATCTCAAGAACATCCAATCTCTCTCTTTTGAATTAACTAACTATCATATGAGCAATTCCCAACTAACCCGTGGAAATCTTCAGGAAACAAGTGCAGACACTCGGTAAATTCTTTGTTTCTATCTTCCTTTAGGGATTCTCCCAATGGTTTTATACAGATGGTGATGATTGTGGATTTGAAGCATTCCCCACAATTGGTCTTAAAGCTTATGAGAACATGTAATTTGTGTAAACTAGTTTTATCATTTTCCAAGTAACTTCAAAATTTGTGAGAAGTGGAAGTAACTTGTGTGCTGAAGTATGATTCTCTTCTCTTGATGAATAATCGTAGGTTTTTCTTTGACTTTTCTGCTATCTATGTTGGAGTTGGAATGATCTACCCATATATTGTGAATGCTTCACTTCTTCTAGGAGCCATCCTTTCATGGGGAGTCATGTGGCCTCTTATTAACAATCAGAAGGGCCATTGGTATTCAGCAGATTTACCATCAACCAGCCTTCATAGCTTGCAGGGATACAGAATAAATCCTTACTTCTATGCTTCCAACTATCACTTCACAATTCTTTTTATCTCTTATCATGTATTGATTCAACATTACATTCAAAAGAAAGCACAAACTAGTAGGTGTATATCATCATCATGCTCTCCTCTGTGATTCAGGATTTACTCAATTGTGCAGGTATTCATAGGCGTTGCCATGATTCTTGGTGATGGCCTTTTTAACTTCCTAAAGGTTTTGTATCGAACAGTAAAATCCTTTCGCTCTGCTTCAAGGAGAAGCTCTGCAGGCCCTCTTCAAGATGATGATGCCACTACAAATTCTATTACTGTTTCATTTGACGACGAGAGAAGAACTGAGGTCTTTCTTAAAGAATAAATCCCAAAGTGGGTTGCATATGGGGGCTATGTTACCATTGCCATAGTTTCCATTATTACACTTCCTCACATCTTTCCTCCACTAAAGTGATACTTTGTCTTGGTTACTTATATATTCGCTCCAATGCTGGCTTTCTGCAATGCTTACTGCTGCGGCCTTACAGATTGGAATATGGCCTCAACCTATGGTAAGCTTGCAATTTTCATCTTTGGAGCTTGGGCAGGTGCACACCATGGAGGTGTGCTTGCAGGCGTTGCAGCATGCGGTGTCATGCTCAGCATTGTAGCCACTGCTTCAGATCTCATGCAAGAATTTAAGACTGGCTACCTAACACTTGCTTCTCCTAAATCCATGTTTGTGAGCCAAGTTATAGGCACTGCGATGGGCTGTGTGATTGCACCATGTGTCTTCTGGCTTTTTTACCAGGCATTTGACGATATCGGCATTCCTAGCAGTCAATATTCTGCACCTTATGCTCACATTTATAGGAACATGGCAATTCTAGGAGTTGATGTGGTCTCCTCACTTCCAAAATACTGCCTCACACTTTGCTGCATCTTTTCATGCTTACTATTTGATATCTTGTATTTATATTGTCTTTTAGACATATATTTACTTGCGAATCAAGACATATTTTCATGATTTTACATCTCTTTTTAGCTTATTTCATGGACTTTCTTCAGAAGCTTCACTACTTGTCATGTTTGCTTGAATACATGACATTTCACTCACTCTTAGAGCTATTTTGGATGTATATTTACATCTTCGAGTGAATCAAGAATCTTGACAAGGAGTTTGGCTTCAAACAAAATTAATTTCAAAAATTATGGGCATGGCCATAATCTTCCTCACAACTGAAATCTCACAGCAGTCGCAAAAGTTTATCCACAAGTGCCAGAGTTTATCCGTAGCCGTCGAAATTTATTATAGACATCAAGGATTAAATGAGCATTAATTGTCTGAAGGTTACAAGAATTAAAAAGATTGCAATTAATGCATTACCATTACAGTCATAAATGCGGAATTTATTAAAGAGTCATAAATGCAGGAGTTATCTAGATCATTTATCAGCCATCAAGTGTCATTATGAGAATTAAATTCTGAATGTGAAAAGACACACCATTAGAAGCCATAATGGAGAATTTAATTCCAGGATTTAATTCAGAATTCCAAGGGGCACCAGGATTCTATATAAAGGGGTTAAATTCGCTAAAGAAAGGAGCGCCCAGTTGGGGCTCAAGGGGGGCTAGTGAATTTTGTAAAGGGAAGTTCTTGGCGATTACAAGGGAGGAGGAAGGAATGGTACATCATTCTAGAAGACTTGAAGGAATGTTGCAATGCTTCTACAGAGAGTTTGCTTCCTCTTTCTTCTATCTTCTCTTTAGTTTCTTCTGTTCCTTTAGGGATTTATACTGAATTGATGCTATGATAGCATAATCTTCTTTATCGGAACAAGGCTGTATTTTAGTTGTTTGGATCTTAGTTTCGAACTTGTTTTCTCGTAGCAATGAAAATTTTATCTTGTGTTTATTCGACATGAGTTGTATTATTGCTAGTATTGCCTTGATCACGCAATTACTTTTCTTGGGCGCCGCAAGAAGGACCGAAAGGTGAATTGCGACGCTAGATCTGTCTTATCGAACATGCTCTGAGAGGTCAAGAATTAGGGCCAGATTTGTGTGAGAAACTTTATAATATCTCTGAACCCAATGGATCAATCTAGGTCCAGTTAGCCACGAAAGTAGGACGCCGATCTAAATTGATACCAGATTACGCCGTCGAAAGAGGGTAATCTATACCATTAGATATTTCCTTGAATATATTTAAAATTGCATTGTTATGATAATTGTCTTGTTTGAGTTTAAGATCTATCAACGAGATGAACTCGAAGTTCAGATGTCTCTAAACCTTATTTTCTATCCAAAACTTTCACTTGCATGATTCGCCTAGCAATTGTATTTAGTTGTATTTTAATTTATTGTCTGAAAACCCAAAACATTCATCTAATCGTCTAGCTACTGATTCGTAATCACTTGGTACTTGATCACTGCCCCTGTGGGATCGACATCTTAAGTACTGCTACGACAAAGCCATTACGCTTGCAGTTAGTAATACGGTAAAATACACATCACTATTGTCATTAACTTAGCAAGAGGTCTATGTCCCAAGAAGGTAGGAAAATTCATACCAGTTCCAATGGCAATGGCTATTCCTTTTTTACATTGGAACAGCCTTCGCCATAGATATGGCATTAGTGAGTGTAATATTATATGTGTGGGAAAAGATTGACAAGGCCAAAGCAAGTGCTTTTGGTCCTGCAGTGGCATCTAGTTTGATGTGTGGTGAAGGAATATGTAGTCTACCTCAAGGAGTGCTTGCGTTGGCCCAATTGAAGCCTCTGATATGCATGAAGTTTCTTTCAAGGGCGACAAATGTCCAGGTTGATGATTTCCACCAAAAGATATCCTAATTTTCTCATAACTAGATGATTAGAGAAGAAACATACTAGGTAAAGTTGATCTATTTAGATATGTATGTCACTAGTATTTGAATCATGTTGTTTCTTGTGTTGTACAAGTGTGAATGTCTGTAAATTGTAATTATAAACAACTCTTTTACTGTAAATATTTTCAGTTCCAGCGCATCAACATTGTTTATCAAATTTAGTAATTTATCCACCTACTTGATCTCACTCAGAGAAATAAGAAAAAAAAATGAATCATATGTAGGCTTAGAATCAATATCTTAGGAAGGTCTATCTCTATGCCATCACATATAGGTTTCAAAGCCCAAAAGATGAATTGTCTTTTAAGCACAATTAATCGTAGCATAAAAGTACTATGTCTTGCATCTTTTAAGCACAATTAATCATAGCATAAAAATTTAAAATTCTTCAATTTAATTTTGTGTTAATATAATCATTGCATATTAATACATAACTATTATGACCTGATCTGCATATGAGTCGCTTTATATTAATTTAAATTAATTTTTTTAAAAAATAATAGCTTCTAAACTATTTTTTTAGAAGTTATATTTTTAAAAATATAACTTTAATTTATATTAATTTTTTTTATAAATATAACTTTTAAAATATTTTTTATCTTTTTTATTCTATAATTTATATTATTTCTTTTACTTTTCCCTCTTCAAGAAGCACAATAATTTACTCGTGCATGCGAACATCAATTCAACCATGTGATTGATTGAAAATTTGTTGGATAATTTATAGACTAAAAGAAAATAATTGGAAATCTCTCAAGTGATACAAGTTAGCGCCCAAGATTACTTATGATGACCATCGTACGGATAGAACTTGTAAGTGGGGTACCCGCTGAAGTGAAGAAAGCCGTGTCTCACAGTAAGGTTCTGCATTATCTGTGAGACATTGCTTGAGTGAGATAAGTGGGTACCCCGCTTAGGATGTTTACTCACCACGTACTGGAAGAAGAAAAAAGATCAAGGCTAGTCAAACAAGCAAGGGTGAAAGTTCAGGCTGCGTTTTTGTAGAGGGGCGCCTCTCTGCAAATTTTATAGATAAGTGCCCCGTCTGTAGAGCACGAATCTTAGAATATTAATTTCGTATAACACCTAATATTATCGTATCACATTTATATATTTTTTTATAATACCAAGTTATTATCGTATAATACCTTAATTTTTTATTAAAAAAACTTTTATAACACCTAAAATATTATATAAATATATTGTTAAGATAAAATTATATTGAGATTTGATAGATTGTACAAAAATATTTAGGTGTTATACGAAAATATTAAGGTATTATATGAAAATATTAAGGTATTATACGAAAATATTATGGTATTATATGAAAATATTAAGGTGTTATATGAAAATATTAAGATATTATATGACAATATTAAGGTGTTATACGAAAATATTAAAGTGTTATACGAAAATATTAAGGTGTTATACGATATTCAAAGTCTATTATACGAAAATGTCTTAGAAAAATTTTGCATATGAAATTAGTGCTTCAAGATTCGTGCTTTGCAGATCGGGCACTCCTCTGCAAAATTTTTGCCCAAAGTTCAGACCCGTGCCCACGTCAATTAGTTAATTAATTAATTAAAATTATGGAATCTAAGGAATCTTATTCGATTGGATTGACTCACATTGGAGGACAGAATGTGTACGCAAGAACCCAGGTGTTAGGCCCGATTTGACCGGTCAACTACCCATGTTGATCAGGTCAAAATCGGCCCAAAATTGACCCCCAATAGTGATTAGGGCTTTATGGAGATGGGGACTGGTAGACGATGATGCTATAATGACGGCTGGGAGTGTGGGACGCAGGCATGTCATCGGGCAGCATCTCCAGCGAGCAGCATGATGCCGCATGGAGACTCCATAGCTCACGAGGCAAGTCATATGGCTCGGGCATGGTAGACGGTGACACCTCAAGCAGCGAAGCCGAACAGTGAGCATGGCAGGCAAGGTTAGTGGCGTCTCCGGGCAAAGGAACGACACCACGTGGTGTAGCTGTAGCAAGCGAAGCCACTGCGTGGAGGCCGACACTACAGGCGCGGTCGGCGCGGTGCATCGATTGGCAGAAACAGCGGCTACATGGTGTGATCTGGCTAGTGACGAAGGGCAGTGCGACGTTTGATCTTCCGAGCTTGCTTGGACGACCGAGCGGGCACGTAGGATAGCTCGACGACATGGTTTCTAGGCGAGCGTAAGCTATGTGGCTAACGATGACGTCTTGGCTTCCAAATACTATAATAAATTTTGTCCCTTTTCATTAGACTCAAGCGGCCAAATACTATAATAAATTTCTCACAATCACGAACTTGCCTTGATTGTGCGATCATGTATATTAATTATTATTTTTTTTTATTTTGCTCATATACCTTTGGATCCTAAATCCGGCACCACTAATTATAGATCCTAGTCAACTTCCTTAGAGTTTGTCATCATAATCAAATCTCATCCAAATTATAGTGGGTCTACAATGCAAGGGGATGATCAATTAATTCCTCAATGCCCATAAGAAATAGTGCTTTCTTAGGCTGAAAATCCTGTAAGGGATGACAAGGACTCCTTATCATAGTGATAGGGCTACTAAACCACCTGATAATATTTCCATTAGTTAGTTTATGTTGGATGCAAACTACCTATTTCACATGTTTAGAAGTGTGGTTCATTTGTACATTTCTATCTAGAATAATATTTGGAGTGCATGTTGATTTATCCCTATTATCACAAAAGGGCCTACATTGCCTCTCAAAATGTGAAGTTGCTTAATCCAGGCTTATAAGAGATGCGATAATGATTAGATATCCTAGTAGTAGGTGTCAATTATCAACTAGCCTTTGAGCATCAAGTGGAGTGCTAGGGGTTATACAACATAGCCCTTTGCAAGTTTTAGGTGGCTAGTCTATTATCATAGAGCGGGAATGCATAGCCCCTGCATGCGAACCATCTTTCCATCCACGTACAAAAGAGAAACAAAGTTTTATCCTTTTTAGTTTACTAGAACAACCTAAGTTTAACTCCACTTGATTGAATGAGTTAAACTTGGGACTTCAAAGAAAGTACCAACTACGCCACTTATACAAGATTTTTGCTATTGCTTCTATATCATGCAACATGTGAAAGCAATATCAACAATGTTAAAAGAAGTTTAGATAGAGTCTATTAAGGAGTTGAGTTAGAGCTAAGTTTCTACATGTTATCATTAAGAAGCGGATTGACGATCGGTGGAAGATAGACGTAATTATTGTTATAGTGTGACCTCTTTGCACATAGATTGATTTACATGTTTTTGGCTTTACTATTCTTTTTCTACTTTGTCTTTTCTCCCTTTAATGAAAATCGATGTTTACCAAACATTTGGTCCAATTATCCTCAAAATTTTCCATAGTTTTTGATCCAAAAGTCTTCTAAATTATTCTTAGATGAGGACGTCCAAGGCATTGAGTATTGACAAAGACATCTTAACGTATCCTAGATTGCAAGCACAAGCATATTTGCAATGACTTATAATATATATATTTTAAATAAAATAGAAAAAAATGCTTTTCATGAATATAATAAAAATCTAAAAATAATTAAATTTAAATTATGCCTCTCATGTTAATTGAAAAATAATTATTTAACCTAACATGTCTCTCATGTAAATTTAATTGATCTTCAATCTTAAATAAACTAAAATTAAAATCTCATAGAGTGGGAAAAAAATATTCACCACTATCACTTTTAGTACAAAACAATGAATATAATAAAAATCTAAAAATAATTAAAATAAAGAGGAGAGAATTGAATATTTTTTATTTATACAAAATTTCTTTCATAATATTTATTTATAAAGAAGTAAAAATACCCACAAAGAAAAGAGTCCAAAACCCCAAAATTTCGTCAATGTTTTTACATGGTGGTCAACTATTCTAGAAGTAGATACATACATATCTAATTGCAATCCTCGAAACAAACCAAGGAAAAAAGACAAAGAAAAACATTGTATGAACATGTAACGCTTAATTTATGAAATTAAACAATGGATGAAAAAGAAATGATGACATGCAATGAACAATTATATTGATTTGCCCAATTAATTTACTAATTAACTTCGTTTACTCAAATTCATCATGCAATTGGACAAAGCGGTTGATTTGGTTTTCACTTAATAAATAAACTATAGTTTTAGACATGTTAATCAATCACATCAACAAAATAACATTAAGAACCTAATTTGGTTGGTTGCATCTCTCTTTTAACTTTGTTTGATTCTTCTACTCCCTGGGCGATTGATTTGGAATTGTTTAATAGAAGATTATTGTATACCAATCTATGTTTGTTCTTCAGATAAATTTTATTTGAGCTATTGGCTTTCTTTTACTTTTGCATGTGAAGGTCAATTCAAGCTTGCGATTTTGTTGACTAAAACCCAAAGATTACTTAAGAGTGACGGCCACGTACTCGAAGAAGAAACAATATCAATGCTAGTCAAACAAGCTCAGTGTGATAGGTCAGCTGTGGCGTTCTTCATTATAGATGACGACAGTGCCTGAATAATCATATAATAAGACAATGTAGCAAAGTTATAGTGTTCTTTCAAACAATCTAGCATGATTTAAGAACTTTTTATCAGCTCATTTCATGATAGAATGAAAGATTTTTTTTTTTTTTTTTTTTTTTGAGAAAAAAACACGGGCTTTATGTATAAATAAGTGCTAAACGATCTCCGACGCACTCTCCTCCCCTGCATTCTGGGAGAAAAGCTCAGAGGAGTGGAGGATGGCGAGCGCGAAGAACGGAGTCAACTGGGAGGAGGCTGAGGAGAAAGTGAACGAGAAGGAGGAGGAGGTGGTGGTGGGATCGATGTCGGTGGAGCAGGTGTTCGAGGGGGAGCGTGTTCCGTCGTGGCGGGAGCAGCTGACGCTGCGGGCGCTGGTGGTGAGCTTCGTGCTCTCGGTGATGCTGAGCGTGATCGTGATGAAGCTGAACCTGACGACGGGCATCATCCCCTCCCTCAACGTGGCCGCTGGCCTCCTCGGCTTCTTCTTCGTGAAGATGTGGACCAAGGGCTTGGAGCACGCCGGCCTCCTCCGCACCCCCTTCACTCGCCAGGAGAACACCGTCATCCAGACTTGCGTCGTCGCCGCCTACGGCCTCGCCTTCAGCGGTACGGTGATCTCCCCCTCTGTCTCCATAAATCTCTTTGCTTCGTATTTTCTGTTTATTTATTGTTTGGGTGTGAAGAAGATACCGCTGAAGATTGCTCTCCCAGTCGGCAATGGTGGATTAGGTTTTTCTGATATTAGGTGACCATTGTCTTCGACGAAGATGTGCTTTTCAATTTTCTAATTTCCTTTCTCAATTTCAGAAGTAGAAGAAGAATTGGTGGAGAGGATGTAGTTGGCTAAGGTATGAGAAGGAAAAAATGGATAAGAACACAGACCTTAAGCTCATAGCTCAGGCATGGATCTTGATCTTACACTAAGAAAAAAAGAGGACTCAAAAGTTGACCGAAAAGAAACGATAACATCTCAGTTTATTGATTTCTTAGAATTTCTATATTCTTGTTTCTAGGAGAAGGAAAAAGGATGAAGAACAAAAAAATCAGTTACAAGAAAGAGGACACTAAAGAGTTTAATTTCTCCACTGGGCTATTAATATCAACTAGATGACATGAATTCATGTAATTTTAGATTTTCTGTTTATAGATTTTAGCACCTGTTCGCTTTTGCCCCAAAGGCTAGTCTTAGAACCCTAGATGAGTCTCTTTTATGTAACCAAAAAGAAGATATGTCTTAAGTGAGCTTAGAACCAAATAGATCAGCTTTGTTGCTATTGAAAGAATATGCAACAAGTTTCTTTTTTGGTATACTTTGCGTGGAAATTGCATGACAAGATGAGTTAGCTGAGTCGATTCTTGATTTGCCAAGAAATGAATTACAAAACCATTGATAAGGACGTAGCATCTAACACCAAATAAACAATGAACCATCGATAAGCACTAGGCAGATCTTAATCCCCAATTATATAGGAAATTCACTGACTTCATGGATTTAAACGTAGAAAACTGTTTCTCTCACTACTGTGATTCCTAACCTTACCTATGTTTTGTAAAAACTCAAAATAAAAGCATGATTTATCCTCCATGATTCAAATTTAAATTAGATGCTTGAGCAATTTGATAATTGCATTATTACCTTCTGACAAAATTATGATATTTTTGCAAGTTACAGGTTGAACTTCATAATGTCAAACTTTTTTTTTTAAAAAAAAAGGAGTTATCTTAGCAATGAATTTTGCTTCCTAGCTGATGGGTTCTTCTAGATTCAAAAAGCATTAATGATTTGGACCTCCATAAGCCACACGAAATAGATTATGCTTGGCTGTCATTATTGACATTCAGATATGTTGAGTTACAAATAGTGGACAATAATTTGGGATCCATGTGAATGCTCACGTTATCAAAAAGACAGGTAATCAAGTTGTCAATTCAATACATGCAAAGGTGGAAAACTTGCCACTTTTTTGTGTGTCAGAAACTATGAATCACCAAAAACAGTCAGGTCTCCTATGACATCCACTAGATATTCTTCAGCTGCAGCAAGGATTTCAATTGTCTTAATCTTGATTACTTTGGATCTTGATTTTTGTTGCGCTTGCATCGATCAGTCATGCACTACAAGTAATTTATAAGATGGATGTAAAGAATATTACTTGGCAGATAGTGAAATACATTTGAGGTGGAGCAAAGGATTGAATTCTCTTTTCCATTATTTTTCTCGAGAAGAAATACTTTTAGTTTTGTTGTATAATACTGTTCATGCTTTAGGATGTCTCACATAGAATATAAAACTTCTTGCATGAATCATACAATATCCATTTTGAGTTGCTTTCACTTGTAGTGGAGCTGTATATCCTACATTTTTTTGGCTACAATAGCATTCTAAAAGTTAGATGATCAGGTGGTTTTGGAAGTTACCTTTTTGGCATGAGTTCAAAGATCGCAAGCCAAGCAACAGAAGCAAATGATGCGGAGAATATAAAGGATCCAAAATTAGGATGGATCATTGGATTTATGTTTGTTGTCAGTTTTATTGGCCTATTTTCTCTCGTTCCCCTAAGAAAGGTAATCAAACAAAGAACTAGTAATCATTTCAGTCATTCAAAATCCAAAAATTTTACAAGCTCTACTATTTTTGATAGTTTTGTAAAATTGTTTGGAGTACTTACTTAAATCTTGCTTTAGATAATGATTATTGACTACAAGCTGATATATCCAAGTGGAACTGCAACTGCATACCTAATCAATGGCTTTCACACTCCTCAGGGAGAGAAGTTAGCCAAGTAAAGATCTCAAGAACATCCAATCTCTCTTTTGAATTAATTAACTATCATCTGAGCAATTCCCAACTAACCTGTGGAAATCTTCAGGAAACAAGTGCAGACACTCGGTAAATTCTTTGTTTCTAGCTTCCTTTGGGGATTCTTCAAATGGTTTTATACAGCCGGTGATGATTGTGGATTTGAAGCATTCCCCACATTTGGTCTTAAAGCATATGAGAACATGTAATTTGTGTAGACTAGTTTTATCATTTTCCAATTAACTTCAAAATCTGTGAGAAGTGGAAGTAACTTGTGTGCTGAAGTATGATTCTCTTCTTTTGATGGATAATCACAGGTTTAACTTTGACTTTTCTGCTATTTATGTTGGAGTTGGAATGATATGCCCATATATTGTGAATGCTTCACTTCTTCTAGGAGCCATCCTTTCATGGGGAGTCATGTGGCCTCTTATTAACAATCAGAAGGGCCATTGGTATTCAGCAGATTTACCATCAACCAGCTTTCATAGCTTGCAGGGATACAGAGTAAATCCTTAATTCTATGCTTCCAACTACAACTTCACATTTCATTTGATCTTTTATCATGCATTGATTCAACATTACATTCAGAAGAAAGCACAAACTAGTAGGTGTATATCATCATCACACTCTCCCACTCTGTGATTCAATATTTACTCAATTGTGCAGGTATTCATAGCCGTTGCCATGATTCTTGGTGATGGCCTTTATAACTTCCTAAAGGTTTTATATCGAACAGTAAAATCCTTTCGCTCTACCTCAAGGAGAAGCCCAGCAGGCCCTCTTCGAGATGATGATGCCACTACAAAATCTATTACTGTTTCATTTGACGACGAGAGAAGAACTGAGGTCTTTCTTAAAGAACAAATCCCAAAGTGGGTTGCATATGGGGGCTATGTTACCATTGCCATAGTTTCTATTATTACACTTCCTCACATCTTTCCTCCACTAAAGTGGTACTTTGTCTTGGTTACCTATATATTCGCTCCAGTGCTGGCTTTCTGCAATGCTTACGGGTGCGGCCTTACAGATTGCAACATGGCCTCAACCTATGGTAAGCTTGCCATTTTCATCTTTGGAGCTTGGGCAAGTGCACACCATGGAGGTGTGCTTGCAGGCCTTGCAGCATGTGGTGTCATGCTCAGCATTGTAGCCACTGCTTCAGATCTCATGCAAGACTTTAAGACCGGCTACCTAACACTCGCTTCTCCTAGATCCATGTTTGTGAGCCAAGTTATAGGCACTGCCATGGGCTGTGTGATTGCACCATGTGTCTTCTGGCTTTTCTATAAGGCATTCAACGATATCGGCATTCCTGGTAGTCAATATCCTGCACCTTATGCTCTCATTTATAGGAACATGGCAATTTTAGGAGTTGATGGGGTCTCCTCACTTCCAAAATACTGCCTCACACTTTGCTGCATCTTCTTCACGCTTGCTATTGTCATTAACATAGCAAGAGATCTATGTCCCAAGAAGGTTGGAAAATTCATACCAGTTCCAATGGCAATGGCTATTCCTTTTTACATTGGAACAGCCTTCGCCATAGATATGGCATTAGGGAGTGTAATACTATTTGTGTGGGAAAAGATTGACAAGGCCAAAGCAAGTGCTTTTGGTCCTGCAGTGGCATCTGGTTTGATGTGTGGTGAAGGAATATGGAGTCTACCTCAAGGAGTGCTTGCGTTGGCCCAAGTGAAGCCTCCGATATGCATGAAGTTTCTTTCAAGGGCAACAAATGTCCAGGTTGATGATTTTCTCCAAAAGATATCCTAATTTTCTCATAGCTAGATGATAAGAGAAGAAACATAGTAGGTAAAGCTGATCTATTTAGATATGTATGTCATTAGTATTTGAATCATATTGTTTCTTGTGTTGTACAAGTATGAATGTCTGTAAATTGTAATTATAAACAACTCTTTTAATGTAAATATTTTCAATTCCAGCACATCAACATTGTTGATCAAATTTAGTAATTTATCCACCTACTTGATCTCACTCAGGGAAACAAGAAAAAAAAAACTTATGTAGGCTTAGAATCAAGATATCTTAGGAAGGTCCATCCCAAAGCCATCAGATAGGTTTCAAAGCCCAAAAGATGAATTTTCTTTTAAGCACAATTAATCATAGCATAAAAGTACTATGTCTTGCATCTTTTAAGCACAATTAATCACAGCATAATAATTTAAAATTTCTTCAATTTAATTTTGTGTTAATATAATCATTACATATTAATACACAATTATTATGACCTGATCTGCATATGGGTCGCTTTATATTAATTTAAATTAATTTTTTTAAAAAATAATAGCTTCTAAACTATTTTTTTTAGAAGTTATATTTTTAAAAATATAACTTTTAATTTATATTAATTTTTTTAAAAAATATAACTTTTAAAATATTTTTTTATCATTTTTATTCTATAATTTATAATATTTCTTCTACTTTTCCCTCTTCAAGAAGCACAATAGTTTACTCGTGCATGCAAACATCAATTCAAGCAGGGCGCATTTTCTAGGAAGCTGCGGCTTCCTAGAATTTTAGGAAACCCTGGACTTGACCGTCCGATGGAGGAGTGCACAAATCTCTCAACGCCTTTAATTCTCGTTTTCTGTGCAAAATCAGGAATACCTGCACAACACTTTTCGTGTGCAAATTGTAAAGTAAAATGAGCGGTGTTGATTCGTGGCTTCTTAACTTTTTAGGAAGCCGTGACTTCCTAGAAAATTTTTCCATTCAAGCATGAGATGGATTGGAAATTTGTTGGAAAATTTATTGACTAAAAGAAAATAATTGGAGATTTCTCAAGTTATACAAGTCAGTGCCCAAGATTACTTATGACGACCACGCACTCGAAGAAGAAAAAAGATCAAGGCTAGTCAAACAAGCAAGGGTGAACGTTCAGACCCGTGCTCACGTCAATTAATTAATTAATTAATTAAAATTATGGAATCTAAGGAATCTTACTGGATTGGATTGACTCTCATTGGAGCGACAAAATGTATAGGCACGAACCCTACCTTGTGTTAGGCCCGATTTGACTAGTCAACTACCCATGTTGATCGGGTCCAACTCGTCCCGAAATTGAGCTCAAATAGCGATTGGGGCTTTATAGAGATGGGATAGAGAAAGCTATTCAAAAGATTGGTGGACGATGATGCTGTGGTGACAACTGGCTGTGTTTGATGCAGGCATGTCATCGGGCAGAGTCTCCAGCCAGTGGCGCGATGCCGCATGGAGACTCCGTAGCCGATGAGGCAAGTCACGTGGCTCAGGCATGGTGGACAGCAACACCTCGAGCAGGCAAAGCCGAATGGCGAGCATGGCAGGCAAGGTCAGTGACATCTCTGAGCAGAGGAACGACGCCACGTGGTGTAGCCGTAATAGGCGAAGCCACCGCGTGGAGGCCGACGCTACAGGCGAGGTCAGCGTTGTACTTCAATTGGTAGAGATGGTGGCTACATGGTGCGATCCGACTAGAGACAAAAGGCGGTGTGACATTTGATCTTCTGAGGTTGCCTAAACGACCGGGTGGGCATGCAGGACAACTTGGCAATAGTTTCCAGGGGAGCATCAACCATGTGGCTAGCGACGTCTTGGCTTCCAAGCCCGCCTGGGCTAGGGGTGGCAATTTCACCCGAACCCTGACGGGTACCCGACCCGTTTATGGCGGGTTCGGGTACCCGATTAGCTAAACGGGCCGGGTTCGGATTTAGGGGCATGGGTACCTGATACCCGACTTCAATAAAAAAATATAAATATTAATTTTTATTATTAGAGTATAATAAATAATTATTATATAAATATATTTAATTTAATTTTAATTTTTAAAATATATTTTATATAATCAATAATTTAGTTTTTTAATTAATCGGGTACCCGTTTAAATACCCGACCCGAGTTTGGGTCGGGTTCGGGTGGCGGGTCGGGTTCGAGTTTAGGGTAAAATCTCAGGTACCCGACCCGTTGCCATTCCTAGCTTGGGCACATGCTGGCTAAAAAAAGAAGTTGCGATGTGGCTTTGCTTGGCGATGACCGAATGCATAGCACAATCGGGCTAGCGATAATGGGCGGCTGCTTTGTAAGCCAGCGCGGGCGGACACTCGACCGTACGCGGCTAGTGAAGCCTTTTATGCACGCAGGATGAGTGAAAAGGGAGGGGGGGGGGGGGGGGGGGGGGGGACTCACAGGCATACGCGGCTGCACCCTGTCTGCTTTCATGCATTGTTGCTCCCTCTCCCTCTTGGCTTCGGCGATCTCTACTTTGATGACCGTTGGTATGTGATGGGCGGTTTGGCATCGAGGAGTTCATCACTATTTCCCCATCAGCCCATTGTGTAGTGGTGGAGTCGGCGGGTTCGACTCTTGCTGAGGTAATCTCTCTCTTAGCTTCTCTTTTTCTGGCGATGCTTTGTTTTCTAGTGATGTTTGGTTTTCTGACGATGTTTGTATTTTCCTGCATCTTCTGGTGTTTTTCTAGCCGGTGTGCTCATGCACGCATTCTACATTCGATCCCGCATTTAGGCACTTGCGATCCCTCGCTCCTCTTGTGTTCTCCCCTGCTCATTCGAGTGAGGCAACTTCTTCCCTCTTCTCGGCGCATGTCACCCTATCGCTTTTGTGTGTGTGTTGTGCTTGTGTTCTGTCATCTGCATGCGACTGGCTCTTCCTCGACACCCTGCGTGGTGTACGTCTACACACAGTGTTTCAGTTTATTCAGTTAGGCTGAGACATGGGTATTCACGTCTACTAGTCGCACCCGTGTGCTATTTTGTCCCTTGCATGGGACTGTTTTCTTTCGGAGTCTTGCGTGACTCTCCATTTTAGCATCAGAAAAAAATAGCAATAATTCTGGGCATGATAGACTGGTATCAGAGCCTAGGTTCTATGCGTTCCAAGTTGTACTTGTTGTTTCTTGTTGTACTCTACAAGTCAATTGAACCCTCTGGCGGGCACACCAATAGTAAACACATTTCTATCCTAGAGGATGCTTTTGGAGATCTTGGTGGAGCACTATGTAGCAAAACTGTTAAGTATGCAAGATAGAGGTGCTTCTCCTAAAGGTGGCCATGTGATGGCCCTACGATGATGTGCTCACGAGCCAATGCCTTTATTTAGGGTTCGCTATGCCAAGGAAATTAAAATCTTCATATGAGATATGGAATTATATTTCCAGAATACACAAGTTCCTGATGAGGAGCAGGCAGACATATGTATCGTGTATCTCTCTAGAGATGTGGAGTTATGGTGGCGGACTTAGGTTGCACACAGCCTTTTGGGGTCTGATATGACCTGTAAGCTCTCATGGGAAGAGCTAAAAAATAAGATAAAAAATTAGTTCCTACTGGGTAACTCGTTGTAGGCGGTGTGTGATACCTTGAAACGACTAAAGCACACTGGGGCCATTCAAAACTACGACTGTGTTTGGTGTAGCTTTCCCAGCTTTTCTTGTAGCAAACTTTCCGCCCAAGTTGCTATAGTAACGGGGAAGCTGGCATTTTTAAGCTTCTATTAGCAGCCGAAAATACACACTATACAAGTACTACCACTTTTACTATAGCAATGCGGACAGTAGTGCACAGTAAAAGTGGATGGGAAAGTTGTGCGCCAAACACAGCCTATGTCCAGCGATATGCCGAGATGATGTTGGAGATAAATGATGTGTCCGTAAGTGCACGAATATGTCGAAGTAATAAAAAGATATCGAACCCATAGAGACCTATGTGTTAAGTTCCAAATAATTAAATTCTTACTAGCTAAGCGATCGATGTACGATAGGTATAAAGCAAAAAATGAAATAACAAAATTTGTCATCGAAAATCGGAGAGAGAAAACTAGGACTAAGTTTTCATCACTTTTTAATTCTTATGACTAGATATAATAAAGTTTTTATCAGTTATTTGAATTATGATAAAGATAAATTTTACTTAAAAGAAATTATCTCCTCTCGAACGTCCAATTTACACTGAACAAGTCTTCACTTTCGTGACTTACTGCTCATTGTTTAATAAAAGTAAATCAAACTAAAAGATTAAATCTACTTTCATAAACTTAAATCTTAAAGTCAAAATCTCAAGTAAAATTAAATACTTTCGTACTTTAATTTTATAGGTTTTACCTAAGGGGCTCTAACAATCAAAATCACCTCTCGGTCCATATTATCATGTCTAAAATAATGGAATCAATACTCACATGTAAAATAAGCATCATAAATTAGAGTTTTAGGACTTAGCTACTATCATAGTCTAGGTTTCTAGATCTAATCTAAGGGTTCCATGTTTGTAAATCATCTCTCGGTCCATATTACAAACCCTAAAATATGCAAATAATAATTTCAAAGCAAATAAATCAGCGAGGCAAAATTATTGTTCACAGAATAAACTAATAGATTAAAAATCATCCAGTCATTATAGAATTAATAAGGGATTACTCCCTAAGTCCCAAAGAAAATATTATGCTACCAAAGTCATAGGAACACAATAAAAATTCATAAAAGATATTCAGAATTTAGAAAAAAAAAAAAAAAGAAAACAAGAGTTTACTATAAATCACAGGGGTATGACAAAAAATCACAGCCCTGTGAATTTGAAAATTTCGGGTTGCTATAGTACTGCTATAGTGTTCGACGTTTCTTCCTCTCGACTGAGATTTTTTTCCTCTAATTTCTCCCTCATTTGAACTCCTTTCGATCTAAAATTTTTGGTATGTCATCTCCTCCCTTGGGCGAAGCTTCCCTGAAAATTTCGTCACCAGAGGTGGCATCTATGCCTCTCGGTGAGAGGCTAAGCCCTAGTGGCGCCTCTCTCGATTTCTCCCTCGATTCTTGATGAAAGTGGACCATTCTGGCTTGAAATCTTCTCCTCGATTTATAGAAGTGCTCAGTATTTTTAGATTTTGAAATTATGCCCTAGATCTTTCTAATTTTGCTTCAAAAATTTTGGGAAAAGAGGGCGGCGGAATACTCGGCTTTGTGGCGGCAACGACTGTTTCCTTCCATTAATATTTTCACCCCCTGTAAGATCGATCCTAATGTCTTGCATAAATTGAATGAAAAATACTGTAATAAAATATACCAAATTTTATGATGCTGTGAATTCAACCGGAGTGATCTTCTGACTGATTGTGTTGTTCGTCAAGAGAGGCGGGGCGGCCGATGAGAACCAAACTGAAAACCTCTCAACAAAACCTTACACCTTAATCAGGGACCACACCTATATATAGGAAAAACCTAATGGGCATAATTACTTATCAGCCCATCAGAGATAAGACAATTATGCCCCTCAGGGATTCTACACAATTAAAAAGCCCCTTTCCACACTCTAATTAATAGATGACAATTAAATAAATTAGAGATAAAATTATATACGATTAAATACTGCAATGCATGTACGTCTACATGCCCAAATGCAATATATTATGCATGTACATGGTGCATAGTCCACATAGATCCTAACACCCCCCCCCCCTCTCTAAAAATTTTAGTTCATTTTTCATGGGGGTGTGAAATCAGAAAAATTTCAAAATTGACCTCTTAGCTCAAAATTTTGTGCTGATTCCATTTCCGGTCTCTGATTTCTTCAAATCTATTGAAAACAAGCCCTTTTTACGTGAAAATGTTGAAAAATAAGAAGAGGTGTAGATTCTGAAATAATTGACTAATTAAGTTTAAAAACAAGCAAAAGAGCATAAATATAACTAAAAAAAATTAAACAATCAATATAAAATTTGCTATGAATTTTTGAGTCATCAATAGACGACATGACAGAGGGTCTTGTTAGGTCAAAAATGGTTCTATTTTAATTTCAATAATTTGTAATGCGACCATTTTCAAATTCACCTTTTGAATATAAGGTTTTTGTTTAAGTGGGTTCTGGCTTCCAAGGAATGCAAGTATTTATTGTTAATTATCCTTAAGAAGCTTAGGGCATCTTTGATTAAGAGATCTACATATATAAAATCAAATAATAAATGTGGTTGGAAGAAAAACATCATTTATCATTCATAACATCTGCCATAAAGGCTTACAATTTCACTACAAAACTCATCATTAGCCAAATGATGGTTAGATGGCAAATTTTGAAATGATCAACACTCTTCATGAAATGGTTCAGCAAATCAGATGAATATCTAACATCTTGAGAGCTTGCAAATATTCAAACTTGGTAAATACTCGGTCTCAATGACTTTTGAGTATTTAAATTTGAAATGAAATGGGATTTGTCTCCTTGAGGATGTGGAATAATTGTTTAGCATTTGTGTACAATTATTCCATAATTTGAAATCCATTCCCTTAGGAATATGATATAACTATTTAGCCTTGGCGTATAATCATCTCTTAATGAATTTTTTATTCCCTTAAGGACATAGAGTAGTTATTTAGCCTTAGCGTATGACTATACCCTAATTGATGTTCATCCTTAAGAAGATCGTTGTGTCAATTCATAAATATTCAGCCTGTAAAAGGACATGTGAATATTTATCTATTTTGAGTTTAATAGATATTCTTTTTGAAAAATTCTATTTAATTTCAAGTTCGATAAATCTGATTTCAGCTACGAATGATACTATAACAATATTGAGGAGCTATGCCCCAATATATAGTATCGACGTATGCACCTCCCAAACAACACTGTTAGCATCATGCATCAGCTTTAGAGAGTTGATGTATTTGGATTAGTCTTTGGAGAGCTAAATGTTTGAAATGCGTGAACGGACTTGTGAGCCAAATGTGAAAAATCAGGTGAATAGGCCTTTGGGCCAAACTTTCAAATCAAGTGAACAAGCTGTTGGGCCAAACGTTCGAAATAAATGAATCGGCCATTGGGCCAAACATTCGAAATAGGAGAACGGGCCATTGAGCTAAATGTTCAAAATAACCTTTACAAAGCTAATGTATTAGAAATAGCCTTGAGACAACTAAAATATTAGAAATAACCTTTGATAGGCTAAAACATCATAGATAGCCTTTCAAAGGCTAATATATTAGGAATAGCCTTTGAAAGGCTAAAATATCATAGTTAGCCTGCAAAGGGCTAAAATATCAGAAATAGCTTTGGGAAGACTAAGATTACAAAAATAGCCTTTACAAAGCTGATGTGTCAAAGATAGCCTTTAGAAAACTAAAATATTAGAAATAGCATTTTAAAGGCTAAAATATTAGAAATAACCTATGGAAGACTAAAATATCAGAAATAGTCTTGAGTAGGCTAATATTATAGAGATAGCCTTTTGGACTTTTGGAAGGCTAAAACATCAGAAGTATGTTAGAATTGTTTTCAGATTAGGAAAATTTCTATCAAGCCGGGAATACAAGCTAGTTAAATAGACTAAGCTAATTACTAGGTTGAGCTGAGCATGTTGGATCAAGCATCATGTAAACAGATTAATCGAAATAGTTTGACTCAAATCAAATTTGATGTTGTAGCTTGGAGTTAAGTTAGGCTTGATATTAATGACTGAAAGCGACTCAAATTGAATCATTAAATAGATAGGATTCGAATTTGATTAAGGCATTGTTGCAATTGACTAAGTAGGATTGGAGACCAAGTCGAGCCACGTTTGAATCAACAACGATGGCTTCTAATCTGGCTTGGTGTTGAGCCAAATTGGATTCGTGATGAGCTTAAAGTGTATGATGCAATAGAGTTGACAAGGCCTAGAATTGAGTTGATCAATTGGGCCAAATAATAGAGTTAAGCTAAATCTGTAGACTATGCTGATTTTCATGATGACTCAATGAACTAAGGTGAGTCGGCCTCCGATCACTATCAATTGCTTGGATTTGACTCTTTCAATTATACATTTCAGACTCGAGTCCAGATTAAGGTTAATTCGAATTGAATCATGGAAGAATGTGAGCATGGAGCAAATCAGATTGAAATGAACGCAACGCCCTTGCCATGTCGTTGAACTCACTTGCTTTCGTGCATTGGAAGGATGCCAAGGAATCAGATTGACACATCAACGACAACATAGTTTAGCAGCATAGCACATAATCTAAAGCCGCTTCAATGGCAAGACTTGGGGCCTATTTGGCATTGTCCTGCTTTTTGCTGTGCTAGAATGGAAAGCAAAAGCGGTTACTATTCGTGCATTTTATTGATATGCTACGTGGCATAATAGTACAGATTTTTATACTCTTCACCAAAGCAGCAAAATTCTGCTTTGGGTGCTGCGACAACAAAGGTGTGTATGGATTTTGTAAAACCATTGAAAATCTTTTGTTAGTTACTTTAAAAATATAATTCTTAGTTATTAAGCTTATAAAAATTAGTAATATTATAAATTTGATAAAATTAAAAACTAAGTTTTATTTAATTATACGATTTGCTGTTGGGGGAAAAATGATTCAATTTCAATTTCATATTAAATATGATGAGATCATTTCAAATTCGATATAAGGCTTTTTATTTAAGTGGGTTATGGCTTCCAATGAATGCAAACATTCATTGTAATTTACCCCTAAATAGCTTAGAGCACCTTTTGATTAAGAGATCTAAATATATAAAATCAAATAAAAAATAAATATTTGGAAGAACAATATCATTCATTCATAACATCTGCCAAAAAAGGCTTATAATTTCATTTCAATATAAAGCTCATCATTAGCTAAGAGATAGCTAAGTGATAAAAGTCAGAAATAATCAATGCTTTTCCCGGAGACGGTTCAGCAAATCAGATTTTATCAATGTGACAAATATTCGGCCTATAAAGGACATATGAATATCTTTGGGTCATTCGATAAATATTCGGCCTATGAAGGACATGTGAATACTTATCTTTTCGTTATGATAGATACTCAGCCTATGAAGGACATGTGAGTATTTTCGTGTCATTCGATAAATATTCGGGCTATGAAGGACATGTGAATACTTATCTTTTCGAGTTCGATAGATATTATTTCTGTAAATATTTACTTGATTTCAAGTTCGATAAATCTGATTTCAGCTGCGAATAATATGATAACAATATTGAGGTACTACACCCCGATACATAGCATCGACGTACGCACCTCCCAAACAATACTGTTAACACCATGCAACAGCTTAGAGAGTTGATATATTCTAGATTAGCCTTTGAAGAGGTAAATGTTGGAAATGTATGAATGGATCTTTCAGCCAAATATTCAAAATAGAAGAATGGCCCTGGGACCAAGTGTTCAAAATAAGTGAACGAGCCATTGGGCCAAACGTTCAAATCAAGCGAACGAGCTATTGGGCCAAACGTTTGAAATAGGTGAATGAGCCATTGGGCCAAACATTCAAAATAAAAGAACGGGCCAATGGGCCAAACGTTCAAAGTAGGTGAATGAGCCATTGGGTCAAACATTCACAATAGAAGAACAAGCCAGTGGGCCAAACGTTCAAAGTAGGTGAATGAGCCAATGGGCCAAACATTCACAATAGAAGAACGAGCCAGTGGGGCAAACGTTCAAAGTAGCCTATGAAAGGCTGATATATAAGAAATAGCCTTGAGATAGCTAAAATAGCGAAAATAGCCCTTGAAAGGCTAATATATCTGAGATAGCCTTGAGATGGCTAATATATCAAAAATAGCCTTTGTAAGGCTCAAATGTCAGAGTTAGTCTTTGAAAGACTAAAATATCATAAATAGCCTTAGAACAGACCAAGATTACAATAGCCTTCGAAAGGCTGATGTGTCAAAGATAGCCTTGAGAAGACTAAAATATCAGAGAGTAAAGTCCTTAATGTAAGGCTGGCGATCGTTTGACGAAGATATGATGAGTGCTGCTCTGAGCTGTGGCATGAAGAGTCGACGTGGCTAAGCATAAACATGTAATTTTCAATAGGCTTATGGCAAGATAGTTTTAAAACATTGATTTCAGGTTTAATTTGGACTGTTAGATGCTATCATTTCTAGAGTTAATCTAAGCCCTTAGATCATCCCTGGACAAAAACAAGGACAAAAACAGGGTCACCGGAAAAGCTTTTGGTTCCGGCGACCCGACTGTTGGATGACTGGATCCTTTTGCCCATAGGTTCCCAGGTTCGTTAAGAGGATGTGGCCCAATTTTCAGTTCAATCGGATGCTCGGATGTGGAGTTCGACGAGAATAACTTCAGAGGTATCTGCAGCAAGTGAGAATGGAAGATCGCCAAAAAATCATTCAATTCTGGCCATCCGGATGTCCGATGACCGGATCTTTTTGGTCATAAGTTTGCACTTTCGAGGAGGAGCTGTGGCTAAAATTTCAACAAGATTCGACGGCCGGATGTCGAGTTTGACGAGAATGAACGTCGAGTTTGACGAGAATGAACGGGAGTGTTCGTGGCTAAAAAAAAATATAGAGATCGCTGAAAAATCTTCCGATTCCGGCGATCCAGCCGTTAGATGGCCGGATCCTTCTGGCCACATGTTCGCATGCTTGAGGAGAAGGTTTCCTCAAAGTTTTGGTTCGATCGGACGTGTGGATACAGTGTTCGTCAGTGGGTGCAACAAACTCTTCCATGACAATTGAATCTTCTATTTTTTTGTTCGGTCATTTCCATATCGCCTCCGCTTTGTGTGGAAGACGTCAAGATGGAAGAGGTGAATCAAATTTTCCTCTTTTAGGACAAAAAGCAGAGATCTAGTGAAGAAGGTGATGCCATGTTACGTTTCTCCTTATCACGATGTGGCGAATAGACGGAAACAAATAGCAAATAATCTGGATGATATATATACAATCCGGTAGCCGGTGAAAGAAGATGTGAAGGAACGATCTTATGATGGAAGTAACATCGTTGTCGCTGGATGACAACCGTGATGTCTAAGCAGTGCAACAATAGAATCGATAACTGAACTTGAGACATTGGAAGAGGAGGGTCCTCTTGCTTATCCTTTAGCTCTGTTTCGACGCGACTAGAACCATTCGGAAAGCAAATATGAAAGTATTGGAGATATCGAATATCTTCCTATCCTTGTTGTGGACGATAGTGTGATGAATCAAGTCAGGTGAGCAGCAACATAGAAGAGCAGCAAGACCTGGTAACAACATTTCACCTGGTGCAACGACGATAAATTGCGGCAGAATTCTTTTACATGCAATTTATTGTGGTGCAGAGATAAACAAATCGGCGGCTACATTATTTCCCTTTTAATCAAGTTTTATCGAGTCAAACCGAACGACTTGGGCTGATTCGCATAAGGATTCAAATTTACTTGTGGCTGTAAAGTTGCGGCTATAAATTTTAAATCTTAGTAGTTTCTTCAGTGAATTTGCAAGATTCGCAGAAGCGTAGGAAAGGAGCCAATCGGTTGATCTTTATTTTTAATCTTTAAAGTCGCTCTTTTGATCGCCGTGGACGTTAGAAGTGGGGAAAAAGGTGATCAAGGTAAAATCATCTATCCTTTTGTTGCAAATTTTGCTTTTTAATTAGAAATTCTTTTAGTTACCTTCAATCTTCATAGTAACGAAGCCTCCTTAACTATCTGAGTTGATAAACATATCTCACTATTTATTTGCCCAGAATATTTCCTCTCTATCAGTATTATTTTGTTTAACCGAAGTTATTTTCTTCATCATTAATTTTATTTACCGGAGTTTTCTTCTCCGTCAATAGTTTTGTTATCGGAGTTTTCCTTCTTCGTTAGTGATTTTATTTACTGGAGTTTTGTTCTCCGTTAATAGTTTTAATATCGGAGTTTGCCTTCTCCGTTAGATGAGTTTCGATGATGAGAGGTACACGAGAAAGAAAAAACAAAAATTATCTTCATCATTATTTTTTGTTTTCTTCTATTCACTCTCGTCGTTGTTTGTTGTATGTCGCTGTACTCGTATTTTTTTTTACTGTCTCTTTCCCGTTTTTTTTTAACTGCATGTGTTGCCACCAGAAATAAAAATTTGATTCTTCGAAGCCGAGGCTTTCCTCGCCCCCGAGGGGACTTCTGTTTTATAAAATTTAATAATTTTATTAAAAATAAACTTTATTTTATTATAGAAAATATATAATTTTAATTTTAATAAATTTTATTAAATTAATATTTATTTATTTATTAGCAACACCAACAATACAATAGATCTATCCAAACAACTTTAATAATAGTTTCTACTGACAACATTTGGATCCACCAAATACCCTCAATAGTAGGTGCTATAGTGACACTGCAGCTATCATAACATAGATGTGATAGCGCAACAGAACCAAACTAGGCCTTAATATTTTGTTTACTTCGATGGACGGAAAGGGTGAGAGAAAGGGAATTAAAGAGGAATGTAAACAAGGATGGAAGGGAAACAGGGGGCATGAAACTTACGTGACCTTGTCTCTTGTGAACAACGAAGAGATGATGGCGAGCTCACCCAGCCGGCGAGCGATGTCGAGCGGCGGTGAGTGGCATCGAGCGGGCGATGATGCTGAGTACTCGCTGGCGAGTGGCGAGCAAGTGATAGACGAGTGGGCGGGCGAGGCTACGGCAAGCAAAGCAGCGGGAGAGGCAATGTGGGCGAGCAGCATGTGGCAGACATCGAAGGAGAGAGGGTTATTGTAGCAATCCGCCCAATTTGGGCTGATCCAAAATCGAAGAGAAATACTCATAATTTCCTTCCTCTATTCCTTCGTTAGAAAGCCCTAGTAAACCAAGTAAAGGGTTCAGAGTTCATCATTTCCTGTAAGCGGTGATCGGGCAAGAAATAGAAGCCCCTGTTTTAATTCAAAATTCTAAACCTCAATCAGATTTGGCTGTCAGAATTTTAATTTTGACCCTCAATTAGAATTCTGATTTTTGGTCAAAATTCTGCAATTTTGCTGGATTTTGTAGGAGTTTGATGATTGATTTAGGATATAGCTCCTTACAGGATTTGAATTTTTTTAGTCAAAATTGATTTTGGTTTTGGCCACTGGGTTGGGCTGAATATGAAATCATGAGAAATTAGCTCAACTAGATCAAATTATAAAATATGAATATAGACCACAAAGTTAATTAAGTTAATGTCAGAGTATGAATTGTTGGATTTCGAATTTGATCCAATTAGCTATAATTCTCAGCCACTGCTTCCATAGCATTCTCATCTGCCATGAGGAATTGTAATTGAATTGACTACGATACGTAAGGGCTCAATTAATATTTCATATTTCTAAGTTAAATCACATATTTGATTTAAATCTAATTAAATACAAACAGATCTTGCTCAGACTCGATTGTTTCTGCAGCAATGGATTTAGGTGGATCAAGTTTGTGTCTTACTTTACCCTTGTTCACGACAAAGTAGAGAGCCATGGGAACTTCAGTGGCAGCGCGATGGCTGGCAGGGGAAAAATGGCGATGATGCTACAGGCAGAGTTGTAAGAAAATATCTTATGTTTATTTTGAAAAGACATGTCTGCATATAAGTTACATAATTACTTGATGAGAGTAGTTACTAAATATAGTAAAAAAATGCATGTAAGTTATGTAATTACTCTGTTGAAAGTAGTTACTAAATATAGTAAAAAAGAAAAAAAATTAGCCCCTCTCTCCTTGCCTAACAAATGTTGTCAAAATATTTATTGAATTAAAAACATAAAGAATTAAAAGAAAATGAGAAAAGATCCATTAACAAGAAAGTATTGCAACTTCAAAATTAGCATTCATAGACAAAGATAAGTATTTTATTTCGTTTATTAGAGAATAACAAATTCTCATGTTCTCTTATTTGTGCTCTTAATTGAGAATTAAAACATGAATTTATAAGGCGCATGTTATTATGGAATTATATTTAACATGTGGTGTAGAACCTAGTTAAGGAATCTGTATGATAATAATTTGATCCATGAATATTATTTCATAAATTAATTTATTCATAAGTACTTAGCTTTCCAATAAATTTTCACCCTATGGATTTGAATTGCGTAATGGTTTCTATTTTATTAATTAGAATATTAATTTTCATAGCACTCTCAAGCACTTAAAATATTAGTTTTTTGTGTTCTACTATTTATGGGTTATGTCAAGTGCCATGAGAAAAAAAATTATTGTTAAAAAATTACTCAATTATCTCATTATGTACATTCTTTCTTGTTGCATCTCTATCCTACTGTTTAGGAAAGTTAATTATTATATTAATTCTTAGTTAGCACAATTAAAGGATTAATAAACGTATTTTGTCAATTGAATAATTATCTTTATGTGTTTTTTTTTTACTATTTTTGCATTGCATGAATATAAAATTAACATATTAGAAAGCTTAATCATAATTATGTATACATTGAATGCAATCTTTTTATGTTTTCATTGAACTATTTATGCAAATTAAAATAAATTCATAATGATATGAGATAAAAATAAAATAAAATAAAATAAAATATTAAAGAAAATTATTTTATTAAATGATAAATAATATACCTCATAACCAAAATTAAATTTGAATATTTGGATTCTCAAATATTTATGAAGTGCTCAAATTTTAAAATTAAATAATGTTAAGTTTGTTAACCACCAAAGTGGTCAAATTTTGACTTAATTCTAAATCATATAATTATATATCAAAACTCTTATCTTTGGTGCTAAAGTGATATAATGATTATTCATTGTATCAAGTTCATTATTATAAAATGGATGAGAAACACCCAAAGGTTGATTATCTATCCTTATAAATAATGAACATAAGTACTGTTAATGAATGCAATATTAATAACATTTATATGTCCAAAGTTAGAAAATGTTTAATGAATGCAATATTAATAACATTTATATGTCCAAAGTTAGAAAATGTTTAATGTCATTGCATGTATCATTATCAAATCAATTAAAGTTTATTAGCATCTTTATGTAGAATGTGATATATTAATGGATTGCCAAAGGTAAACATTAATCTATATTGTATAAAATATAAAGTATAATATACTGATGGATTACCCAAAGTTGAACATCAATATATTATATGAAATGATTATTTAAATTTACATTGCATGTTGGTATATAATTCAAGGCACTAATGACTTTAAATTTTTATTCATTGCAGTACATATTCATATGCATTCACATATCTTAACTGTTCAAATTTTTAATGGACTTAACTTCTCTAAATGAATGAGCAAATCCAATTTTACCTTGGGGGCAATGGATTTGGATTTAGCTCTTCAAGTAAAGAAGTCTAATGCTATTACTGCTTTAAGCACTGAAGAATAAAAGTTCATTATAAAAATTGAGAAAGATCAAATAGGTTGAGTTTGATGTACATACAAATGAGCATAGCTAACAATATTAAATTAGTTCTTCCTAAGACTAAAAATGCTAAAGAAATGATAAAATTTGTGGAAGAGCACTCCCAAACTATTGATAAGTCTCTGCTTGAACTCTAATGAGTATTTTGAGCACCATGAAATTTGATGATTCTAGTACTATGCATGAACATGTCATTGAAATGACAAATATTGTAGCAAGACTTATGTCATTAGGAATGAGTGTGGATGAAAATTTTCTTGTGCAATTTATTTTAAATTCATTATCATCTGAGTATGGTCCTTTCCAAATGAACTATAACACTATGAAAGATAAATGGAATGTGCATGAGTAGCACAATATATTGGTTTAGGAGAAAACTAGACTTAAGAATCAAGGAAATTATTTCATCAATTACATTAATCATCAAGAGGCTAGAAAGAAGATTTGTAATAAATATGATAAGAAAGGAAAGAGACCCTAAAAATTAATGAAGTCTCTTCTTCTCAAGTCCACAAGAAGGAACCATAAGGAAATAGATGTCATTTATGTAGAAAGTTTGGACATTTCCAAAAGGATTATTCAAAGTGCAAGGTATGGTTTGAAAAGAAAGGTAAGCTTAATATTAATGTATGTTTCGAATAAAATTTAGCTGAAGTTCCTTATAATACATGGTGGATAGATTCTGGGTATACAACTTATATTTCTTATACTATACAGTGATTCCTTACAATCCAAACCATAAGCCCAATTGAGAAGTTTGTCTTCATGGGAAATAGAGTGAAAATTTCAGTGGAAGCTTATCATTTAATCCTAGACACAGGGCATCATTTAGATTTATTTGAAACACTTTATGTACCTAGTATTTCTAGGAATTTAATTTCACTATCAAAACTTGATGTTACTAGATACTCTTTTAAATTTGGTAATGAATGTTTCAATTTGAATAAACATACCTATATGATTGGATCTGGTATACATTGTGATGGTTTATATAAGTTAAAACTTGACAATTTATATGCTGAAACACTTATGACCTTGCATCATAATGTTGGTACTAAACATAGGTTAGTTAATGAACATTCTACTTAGTTGTGGCATAAACATTTAGGTCACACTTCTATAAAAAACATCAAAAGATTATTGAATAATAAAATCCTTCCAAAATTGGATTTCACTAACCTTAACATTTGTATAGATTATATTAAAGGAAAATAAACAAAACACACTAAGAAAGGTGCCACATATATGAAAATAATTATATCTGATCGAGGTGGAGAGTATTATAGAAGATATGAGAAAAGTTGACAACACCCAGGTTGTTATGTCTGTAACTTAAAAATAATAAGGTTGAAAGGATTGATGGGACAAGATAGCTTTGTCTCATACCATCCTTCCTCTCTCTTCCCTCTCTCCCACACTTTCGATCCAGCTGCACTCTCTCTCTCTCTCTCTCTCTCTCTCTCTCTCTCTCTTCCTATTTCTCTCACTCATTTTTCTTCCTCATCGTTCCCCTCTTCTCACGTTTGCAGCTCGTGCTTGCCTTGCCTTCTCTCTCACGTCTGGAGAGCATCGACTATTGATGGGCTCCTGTGCCAGCGATGACCTTCGGCGAGCTCTAGCATCATCTTTCTCCTCCCTCATCTCTCCAGCTGGAGAGGGGCGAACGTGGGAGCGACCAGACCCTAACTCTGGGTGTCATTTCTCTTTCCCAGTAGCTCCGGTACTCACCATTGAGCCCCGGAGAGGTTGGCAACAAAGTCCCAGTTGGTTCCTGTTGATTTTGCTGGGTTTCAAGGTGGTTTCGACGATTTCCAACGGCGTTCCGACAGTGGTTCGGCGAGCTGCGTAAACAAGTGAAGAGGGTGTTTCGTCTTTGTTGCTACTCTGGTGAGCTTTGTGGTGCAACAAGCTCCTTTTCGGGTGGCCGCCGGCGCTAGAGACGACATACTATTCCGGTGAACTTCTGGCAAATTTTATGACGACATCCATTTGACTCAACAGGTGGTGCATCCGCACGTGCTATGAACATGGTTAGTGTCTAACCTACTATGTATGTATATTAATTAAGAAATCAACATGCTTGTAGTTTTGGATGAGTATTTATTTAAAATAATACGCTGATCACTACTAATATATAATAGAGGATTAGATAGTACGAATATTATTACCTAATTGTGAAAGTGAACTAGGAAAAAGAAAAAAAATAAATTAAAATGATAAATAAATATATGTGTAATAATATAGGTTTAACGAGAGGGTTGATACACGTTATTTTTATTTTACTATAAGGGATATGGACTTGGATGAGCAAGATCTATTCGGATATAGGATCGGATTAGTCAGACCTACAGTGGCAAGTAAGGATCTTTTCCTATACTTTGATTAAGGTGCCTACCGCTTGGTTAGGGGGTATCCTATGGTTTGGCATTACCACTTTGTTAGGGACACCTTGCTGATTTACTCTTTTGTTATCCTTCCTTTGAAATGTTATTTTCATTGTGCATGTGTATGGATGATTATTTATATTTCGTTGCATAATATATTCTTTGTTAGGGGCAAACGAAGGAGGGATAACAACACCCTTGGAGGTGGAGGCACGCAGCTCCTTAGGTGGGGTCGGGATCAAATGAATTTTCTGGTCGTTGTGGTCAAACACATAGGTGTTCGATCGGCCGTAGTGGCTACGTCCCTATCGTATAGCCATGGGCGACCTAAGAGGACGTGGGCGACATCCATAGCCGCCATGTCACACCACACTTTCTCACGGTAGTCCCCAAAAGCGATGGGGACCTGGCATCGGTGGGTGACCGGAAGACTCGACGTGTCAACCCATGCGATAGAGTGTGGCTTCGGGTGAGGTTCAAGGGGAAGATCGAAACGGGTGATCGCGGTCCGAGAGACCACATTCAAACTACTACCACCGTCAATGACGATCTTACATGAGTGCCCATTGCACTTGATGTAAGTCGTGAAGATGCTCGTACGCCTCCAATCCTCGGAGGGTGGGGTATGGACAAAGGTGCACCGCACAACTGCGAGTGTGGGATGACCCGACTCTTCACCACTAGTGTAGCACTCGGCCTCAACATCGTGCTCCGCAGGCTCGCGGGTGATAGTGGTGACACGGGCAGGGGTCTTTTCCACGGTGGCAGACTTCTTAGGGCAGTCGCGGGACAGATGGCCCGGCTGCAGGCAGTTGTAACAGTTGACGCGACTAGGCGGGCCGACAAGTGGGGCCTTCCCCTTCTCCTCCCAAGTGGGGCGAGAAGGTGGGGCAACAGGGGCTGAACGCCCAAGGGAATGATGGGCCGCAGGCGCGGGCCATGGGTCGGAACGAGGCTTGTGGCACTCGGGTCGAGGGTGAACATGAGGAGGTCCACCCAAATGAGGGCGCCTAGGAGGTCCGGACTCGCTGCGCCTAATCGCAGCCCTAAGGTCATGCTCGATATCGCGAGCGCGCTGGACGGTCTGGTCAAACGTCTAGGAGCTATAAGTGGGTAGGGCGCGTCAGATATCCACGCGGAGACCATTCCTAAACTTTGACATAACTAACTCGGGGTCCTCCTGTAAGTTACACTGGAGTTGTAGCATCTCAAATGTGAGGTGATACTCTTCAACGGTACCCGATCCCTGGTGTAGGCTACTATATTGATCAAGGAGATGCTGCCTATAGGAAGGGGGTACGTATCGCTCACGGAGGCGATACCTCATTTTTTCCCAAGTGGTGATGGGAGGAAGGGCTTGCTGCGCATTTTGGTGCTCCACGTTTGCCCAATTCAAACGCGCAGGGCCTTCGAGCAAGGTGCGCACATACCTAACGCATGCGTGGGGAGGTAAGTTACTAAGGTCGAAGTAAGAGTCGACAGACGCGACCCAGTCGAGGAATTGTGACGGGTCAAGACCACCCGCAAAGGGCGCGGGGGTGTTCCGAATATAGCGGTGGAAATCGTCCTCCAAGCGAGGGCGCTCTATGTGGTGTCGGGTTGGGCCTCTTTGCCCGGTCCAAAGGTGCCCAAAGCGACCATTAGGTTGGGGCCCTTGTGCGGCCCACACGTCATCCTCATCTAGGGGTTCATCCCCATAACCTTGGTCCCCCGGAACCTCGTGAGGTCGCAAGTGACCAGACTCATCGTCAAAGACTCGCGGCCGTAGGGGTGCGGTCATCGTAGGCAACTCTCTAGTCGGTGGGGCTGGGTTTGCAGACAGAGGTGGATTGACTGGGTTAGAGCGCCTATGCTCCGACAACTCAGGGCGACTTGTGAGGCTATGGATCCCAGCCATAATTTGCTGAAACATCGCGCTTGTATTCCCTTCATGGGATTCCAAGCGCACGGACAACGCATCCAATTTGGCGTCTACACGCGCTTCAAGCACAGCCAAAGAGTCTAAATGGATTCTACTCCCTTCCGAGGGTGGGACCGACACTTGGGTTTCAGGGATGGTGTCTGGAAAATGAGACGACATAACTTGTGACCGTGTAGTCACCATGCACAAACAAGGCCGAAAATGGCTAAGTGTAGGATGCTGAAAACACAGAAACTATGCTGCAATATGCTATGCAATGGTCGGACCATGCAAACGATAAGAATCGAACGCGCAACGTCCTCTGATACCAGAATTGATGCAGCTACTATAGGAGGGTTGGTCCTTAATGCCGTCCTCTATGGTGTTTACACAATGCACAGAAATCGTGAGAGGGTCTTCAGATGAGGGAAGTCAAATCGCTCGGAAAGTATAGCAAGAAACACGAGAAATCGGCGCAAATTCGTTTCGAGGCAATACTAATGCGAGAGAAATTCAACGGCACCCAAAATTACTGAAATTCACTCACTAACCTCTAGAGCAATTTTAAGCACAGCACGAATGGGGTTTGCGGATCGCGAGGTCAGCTCGCGCGCCTATGCACCTGCGAACAAACCAACGAACAGGGAAACTGTCCATGACTCTGACGCTCGGTTGCTCGGGGTGAGAGGGAAAGAAACTCAACACGAAAAGAGCGTCTAGAAACAGGCGAACCTGACTCGGCCGGAATGGCGGGATTTACTTCTCGAAAAGCAGGAAACACTTCGAGTCGAGACTCCGGTCGCCGACTCTTACAAACTCTGAAGACGAGGCTACTTCATCTTCCACACAAGCTGGAGGCACTCTTGCTCACCAGGAGAACTCTACCTCTAAGAGAACTAAGGGAGAATGTTGGCCAGCCTCTCTCTTTTATAAGATAAGGAGGGGTAAACAAGACAAAAGGACAGCATCTCAACAACTACCAACCAAAAAGTGGTCAAGCTGCCATAAAAGACAAAACAGAAAAAAATCCTACCAACTACCATCTACTCCTGCAGGGGCGCAGGTCCTTGATTCTTCAGCGTACGAGGTGGTTGCGGCGACGGTTAGACGCGCTCAGAGCACATCGCGATAAAATAGCAGAATTTCAAAGTACTGGGCTGCGTAACGATCGTCGCGGCCTTCTCTTGGGCCGTGTTGCTGATGTGGTTGTGAGGCCCATCTGGGATTGGACCCTTCGGGGATTGGCTTGTAGTGTCCTTGGGCCGGGTCACTTCGGTGTGGATGGATAGTGGGCTGATCACACCCACGAAGTGGTCCGGTGTGTGAGATAGGCATTGGGATCGCCGGATAACCACCTTGTTGGGCTCCTTTGGGTCTTCATGAGGTGGAGCAACATGGCAGGGTGGGTTGTATACGTCAAAGTGGGGTCGTCGGGGCAGTTCTGCGGCTTCGGGTGACTGTCTGCAGGAGTCACGAGCCGAGGTTTTGATCGCTGGGTGACCCGAGGAATATTCTGTGGGATTTCCGATTGGTGCATGTGAATCTTCAGGAAGTTGTCTGCAGGACTCTCGGGGCGAGGTTTTCGTCACTGGGTACCCCGAGGAACTTTTTGTGGAAAACTTGACTTGGGCATGTGAAGTGTCCGATAGTGGTCCGTAGGAGCCACGGGGCGAGGCTTTCGTCGCTGGGTGCCCCGAGGAACTTTCTGTGAAAAATCAGACTTGTGCACCCGGTAGTTGTCCGCAGGACTCACGGGGTGTGGTCTTCTTTGCGGGGTAGCCCGAAGAACTTTCTGTGGGAAATCGGACTTGTGCATGTGAAGCCGCCCCCGAATCGGGTAGTTGTTCGCAGGACTCATGGGGCGTGGCTTCCGTCACTGGGTACCCCGAGGAATTGTCTGTGGAAAATTTTTGGGGCACCAACAGGGCCAGATTTTCCCTTTCCTTCATGCTGTATGCTCCTGCATCAACGATGGGAATGGTCCCATAAAGTCCATCCCCCAAACATCAAAGATCTCTAGTTCCAAGATGTTGGTTAATGGTAACTCATCTCGTTTAGAAATGTTGCCTGATCGCTAACACTGATCACAATGAGTAATGAATCGCCAGGCATCTCGAAAAATAGTGGGCCAGTAAAGTCCGGATTGTAGTACTTTGAAGGCTGTCTTCGAAGCCCTAGTGTGGCCTCCATAAGGAGATGAGTGGCAATGAAATAAGACATCCTGGATATCCTCTTCGGGTATGCATCGCCGAAAAAGGCCATCAGTGCATCTTCGAAACAAAAGAGGGTCATCCCAATAGTAGTGCTTAACGTCGTGTAGAAATCTCTTCTTTTGCTGCCATGAAAGATCAAAGGGGACGACGTCAGACACTAAATAATTAACAAAGTCAGCATACCATGGGGCTTCAATTTCAGTTAGAGCCAAGAGATGTTCATCAAGGAAGTAATCGTTAATGTCTTGACAATTCTCCTCTTCTTGTTCTTCATGTGGTAATCGGGATAAATGATCAGCTACCAGGTTTTCTAAGCCCTTCTTGTCACGGATTTCTAGATCGAATTCCTGTAGCAAGAGGATCCAGCGAATCAATCGTGGTTTTGCATCTTTCTTGGTTAGAAGGTACCTGATAGCTGCATGATCAGTGTACACGATGATTACTTTTGAATCAATAACATAAGATCTAAATTTGTCAAAAGCGAAAATAATAGCAAAGAGCTCCTTTTCCGTGGTAGCGTAATTGATTTGAGCTTCATTCAGTGTCCGGCTCGCATAATAGATGGCATGTAACTTGTTGTCTTCCCGTTGTCCTAACACTGCTCCGACTGCGAAATCGCTGGCGTCGCACATGAGTTTGAACGGGAGTGACCAGTCTGGTGGCTGCATAATGGGGGCTGAGATCAGTGCTTTCTTCAATTTTTCAAATAAGGCCATGTAGTCCTGATCGAAGGAGAAAGAAACATCTTTAGCTAGCAGATTAGTCAATGGCCTAGCAATTTTAGAAAAGTCTTTTATAAAACGACGGTAAAAACCCGCATGCCCAAGAAAACTTCGGACTTCCCTTTCAGATGAAGGTGGTGGCATCTTTTCAATGGAATCTACTTTGAACCGGTCGACCTTGATGCAGCGTTCTGAGATTAGGTGTCCAAGCACTATCTCTTCTCGCACCATAAAATGGCACTTCTAGTTTAAGATGAGGTTGACTTCTTTGCACCTTTTCAACACTTTAGAGAGGTTACCCAAACAAATATCAAATGAAGTACCATAAACTGAGAAATCGTCCATGAAAACATCCATCATATTTTCTATAAAATCAGAGAAAATTGAAACCATGCATCTTTGAAAAGTAGCTGGGGCGTTGCATAGCCCAAACGGCATTCAGCGGTAGGCAAATGTCCCATAAGGACAGGTGAAGGTAGTCTTCTCCTGGTCTTCCGGATGGATAGGGATCTGGAAAAATCCTGAGAAGCCGTCAAGGAAATAGAAGTAGGAATTCTTTGCTAGCCGCTCCAGCATCTGGTCAATAAATGGAAGTGGGTAGTGGTCCTTGCGCGTGGCTTTGTTTAACTTCCTGTAGTCGATGCACATGCGTCATCCAGTCACAGTGCGGGTGGGGATGAGCTCGTTGTTCTCATTCTTGACTTCAGTAACTCCACCCTTCTTCGGCACAACGTGTACCGGACTTACACATTCACTGTCTGATATTGGGTAAATAACCCCCGCATCAAGTAACTTCAATATCTCTTTCTTGACCACTTCTTTCATATTTGGATTCAAACGGCGCTGGAATTCCACAGAAACATTACTGTCGCTTTCCAAGAAAATCCTGTGCATACATAACGAAGGGTTAATTCCTTTAATATCTTCCAATGAGTATTCAATTACCTATTTATGGAGCCGCAGTTCTTTCAGTAGCTTCGCAGTCTCTTCTACATTAAGGTCAGCACTAATGATGACAGGACAAGTAGAGTTAGCATCAAGGAATTCATATTTAAGATTATCAGGAAGGGGTTTGAACTCTAACTCCTTCTTTGTAGAAGGACCAAACTTAACCTCTCCAAGACTTTCAAACTGCGTTCTCTTGAATCTCTCAGAGTGAACAACTCCCAAACTTTCTACTTGAACCTGATCCTCATCAGCATCACTCTCTTGTTCATCATTCAGCAGACAGACTTCCCGAGTGTCCTCGGCAATTGGTGGGGTAGGTTCAATGTTGTCCTCCATTGTATCAATTTCGCAGCAAGCTCCTGCAAAAGATGGTTTCTTTAGAGCGGAAGACAAGTCAAATTCTAATTTCTCCTCACCAACATTCAGTGCCAATTTTTCATTTTTCACATCTATGATGGCGCCGGCGGTTGCAAGGAAAGGGCGCCCTAAAATGATGGGTAGTCGAGTGTCCTCTTCCATTTCTAGCACTACGAAGTCCGCGGGGATGAAAAAATCTCCCACTCTTATCGGCACGTCTTCAATTATCCCGACCGGTCGGTGCACTGATCGATCAGCTAGTTGAAGGGATATAGAGGTAGGCTTCATCTCATTCATACCTAACTTCCTGCAGATAGATAAGGGAATTAAACTTACGCTAGCTCCTAAGTCACATAGAGCTCTATCAAAAGGCATATCCCCAATTTGGCAGGGAATAGAAAAACTCCCTGGATCTTTAAGTTGGCTGGAAGCTTATTCTGGAGGACGACACTGCACTCTTCAGTCAGGGCAACTATTCCCTACTCCTCAATCTTTCTTTTCTTAGAGAGGATCTCCTTTAAAAACTTGGCGTACACTGGCATCTGTGAAAGAGCGTCAGTGAAAGGGATATTGATATAGAGTTCTTTTAATACCTCCAAGAATTTTCCAAACTGCCGATCCAATTTAGCCTTACCTAGCCGCTGAGGGAATGAGATAGGCGGTTTGTACAGTGGAGGTGGAATGTAAACATGCTCCTTTGGCACATTCAAGCCTTGCTGTTCTTTCTCTGGATTAACTACGGAGTCCTCTTCAGGTGGAGTTTCCTCAGATGAAATTGTCCTTGTTCTCTCCTTAGGTTCTAGCACCTTAGGGTCTTCTAGCTGGATTCCGCTCCTCGTTGTAATTGCATTACAGTGCTCACATAAGACGATTCTCTCTTGGAGCAAATTGGTTCTTTGATCCAGTTGTGTGATCTAGTTTTCCATCAATTTCGAATGAGTGGAGACAGAGTCCACCTTCATGTTCAATTGGCGGATTTGCTCACTTATAGAATCATTGTGCTTCATCTGACTTGCCATGAAATTTTCTAACATCGATTCTAGTCTGGACTTCTGTGGAGGATCTTATTGTCTTTGGTTGGCAGATGGATATTGTATCCCAGGAGGAGGCCTGAAATTAGAAGAGAAGTTCTGATTAGAAAAATTAGCAGGAGGTAATTGCCCTTGATTTAACATGTAGGAGAAATTCGGGTGATTTCTCCATCTCGGATTGTATGTGTTCGAGTAAGGGTCGTTCTAATTCCTGAAGTTCCCAATAGTATTGACTTGTTCAGAAGGAACGCTCAAGATGTGGCAGTTATCAGTAGAATGTCTTGTCACTCCACAAACATCACAAGTCAAAGAATTAGAAGTAGAGACATTAATAGAATCTATCTTTGATGAAAGAGAGTCTACTTTTGCCATTAAAGAATCAATCGAGTTAGCATCAAACTTCCCTGAATTTCGAGTGTGCTGGCTCCTCTCTCCTGACCACTGATAATGGTTGAGGGCCATGTCCTCTATCAACTCCATCGCATCATCATAATTCTTATTCATCAGTGCCCCACTAGCAGCAGCATCTACAGAAAGTCTGGTCTGGTATAGCAATCCACTGTAGAAGGTGTGTATGATCACCCATTTCTATAGACCATGGTACGGGCACATCCTCAACAATTCTTTGAACCGATCCCATGCTTCATATAGGGACTCTCCTTCTCGTTGGGCAAAGTTAGTTATCTAATTCCTGAGCTGGGCGGTCTTGCTCGGTGGGAAATATTTTGACAGAAAAGTTTGCGATAGCTGTTCCCACGTTGCGATTGATGCCTGCGGTAAAGACTGCAACCACGCCCTAGCTCGATCCCTGAGAGAAAAAGGGAAGAGTCTTAGTTTGATAGCATCAGGATGAGCGCCATTAATTTTTAAACTGTCGCAGCATTCTAAAAAAATGGATAAATGAAGGTTAGGATCATCAGTAGCTGCTCCACTGAATTAGTTCTGTTGCACCATTTGTACAAGTGATGGCTTGATCTCGAAGTTGTTAGCTTCGATGGTAGGCCGTGATATGCTCGAGTGCACACCAGAGATGGTGGATGCTGCAAAGTCCTTCAAAGAGCGATTGACTTCCATCATTTGAGCGTCAGAAAATTGTCCTTCAAACTTAAGTCTTTTCAAATTTCTTCTGACTTGGCGGAAAGTACGCTCTATCTCCGGGTCTTCAGGTACAAGTTCCCCTGTTCTGACAATATTCCTGGGCATAAACAAGTACCTTGACAGAAAAGATTAGTAGCACCGCACCAAAGAAAAATTACAACTAAAAACAAAGAGCAAAGAAATAATAGGTAAACAAATTGAATAAAAAGAAAATGAAATCTAACCAAACCTAGTCTACAAACTTTCTGATCATGTTAATATTGGCAACCTAGTCCCCGGCAACGGCGCAAAAAACTTGATAAGGGCGCAGACGGCTGCTACCGCAAGTGCACGGTCTATCACGTAATATAATAAGATCGAACCCACAGGGACTAGGGTCAAGTACTAACTGATCAGTCAACTCGTAGCTAGGTTAACAATTAAGGGAGAAATGTCTAAAATCCTAATGCAAGCAATTAAACTAAAGCAGATTAAGAACAAGCAGCGCAGAGAGCAAAGCAATCGGGGTTTTAGATCTATGAGAGAGATTCGGGGTATTGGGTTTCACCACACTAAAGCATGAAGAAAAATTAAAGCTTGATATTCTAATTAAGTTTTATCTAAGTTCTCAAGGTAACCCTTCCAAGGGTACAGACGCGCTCCCTCTCAGGACACGGGTCCGGTATCCGACTTAACCCAAGTCTCCTACTCTCGTGGCTTACCGGGTTAAGTCGGATCCAATGGGATCTGTGAAAGATTAGAGATCCTCAGGTGATTTCGAGTGCTCTCGTAACACGAAATCACCAGTCCAGTCTAAGGGATTTCGATGACTGTGGTTCACCTCTCAGTCCTTCCCACAGCATCTAGGGCATGCATACATATGGCCAGTACATAAACATGAATGAAAACATCCCAGACATGAATAAGAACAAAGATAAATAGAGAAATAAATATATCAAGTCATAACATTCAACATTCATACAGTGGGCTACGCCCAAACCTCGAAAGTGAGTTTACGCTACAAGATTCATCGTTAAATACATGAAATCTCTCACAATAATTAAATCAAACCAATGGGAAGGGTAGATCCTTGATAGAAGAAGGTCTAGCACGAAGATCCACGCCGGAACGACGAAGAACACGAGCCGGAACAGAGTTGTCGCCCAGAAAATTGCCCCAAACACTAGGTCTGCACTGTTTCACTTTGTTCTCCTCAACCGCTTGACCAAATCCTGTGATTCTGGTCCCTAAACATGCGTCGGCCAGTTGGGAAGGTCTCCCTATAATTTCGTTCAATTCTGAGCCAGGAATAGTAAGTTATGGCTGAAATACCGAGCACCTATCGTGTAGGACGCGGGACAATGCACGGCCGTGTATCGGTGCACGGGCACGCCCATGTACGGCTCAGTGGCTGGATAACATATGATTCACGGCCGTGCATGGATGCACAACCATGCCTGTGTACGGCTCGATAAAGCCTGGATAGTCAGATCATGCACGGCCGTGCATGGGTACACACCCACGACCGTGCATCATGTAGAAAACTCCGATTGGGCTGAAATTTGGTGTGTAGCTTCGTCTCATCTTGAGAAATCGTCCCATACCTTCAGATTCTCCAAATTCCATCAATTTTGAGGCCAAAAACCTACATTTTCATAAAACAAGGGAAAAGTGAAGACTCTGAAGATTATATGAAGCATTTGAGTGCATAAATGAGACAAAGCATGCATTTTACTCCAAAATAATAACATGATTAAGTCACGAAATATTATATTTTTGCATGTCATCAAATAGGAGTCGAGGCAGAGAAACAATGGAGGGCCAAACGGCTTAGCTTCTTGATTTCTACTGGCTGCAAAGCCATAAGTAGGCCCAGAAGCTAAGCCAAACGGGGCCACAAATTTTATTGTCCTAACCATAATACAAGAATTATTAAAACTGGGAATGCTAGATTCATTGAAAATGGTAAAAATAGTAGGAGCCAAACTACACGTAAAGTGGAAATCCAAGAAATAAGAGTGCAAGTCCCATTGACTTGTACATCTAGTAAGTTTGTTATTCCTCAAATTGTTGAACCAATTAATAATCAAGAGGAACAACAAATAAATGATCACATTATCCATAATGATAATGAAATAAATGAGCCTTTAGTGGAGGAACTACAACAAATGACATTAAAAAGATCTCAAAGAGAAAGGAGACCAGCCATTTCTAATGATTATGTGATATATATACAAGTGTCTGAAGTTAACTTAGGAATAGAAAATGTCCTAGTTACATTTTCACAAGCCATGGATAGTGATAATGCTGAAAATTGGTTAAATGTCATGAAAGATGAGTTAAAATCCATGGAACAACATGAAATTTGGGACCTTGTTGAGTTGTCAGAAGGTTGTAAGAGAGTTGGTTGCAAGTGGGTCTTTAAGACCAAACATGACTCTCATGGTAACTTAGAATGTTACAAGGCTAGGCTAGGTTAGACCAAACATGACTCTCATTACGATTTAGAGTTACACCAAATGGATGTTAAAATGACATTTCTAAATGGGAATTTAGATGAAGAAGTTTATATGGATCAGCCAATTGGGTTCATAAAAAAAAGATAAAGAACACATGGTGTGTAAACTTAAGAAGTAAATATATGGACTTGAACAAGCTTTCTAGCAATTCTACCTTAAGTTTAATGATACACTTATTTCCTTTAGATTTAAGAAAAATACTGTTGATCGATGTATATATCTTAAGGTCAGTGGGTGTAAGTTTATCTTTTTAGTTTTGTATGTTGATGATTTCTTGCTTGCAACTAACAATCTTGGTCTATTAAGTGAGATTAAGAAGTTTCTCTCTAATAAATTTAAACTAAAAGATATGGGCGGGCAAGCTATGTGGTAGAAATAGAAATATTCCGAGATAGGTCATAAGGATTGTTAGGCTTGTCTCAGAAAGTATATAGTAACAAAGTTTTAGAGTGATTCAGAATGAATAAATGTTCATCATCTCCTATTCCAATTCAAAAAAGAGATAAAATTAGTCTTATGCAAAGCCCAAAGAATGACATTGAACGTAAACAGATGGAAACAATTCCTTATGCATCTATTGTTGGGAGTTTAATGTATGCTCAAACTTGTACTGACCAGATATTAGTTTTGTAGTTGGGATGTTAGGAAGATACCAGAGTAATCCTGGTATGGATTATTTGAAAGCTGCAAAGAAAGTTTTGAGATATCTGCAAAGGACAAAGGATCACATGCTTATATATAAAAGATCTGATCATCTTAAAGTAATCAGATATTCAGATTCAGACTTTGCTGGTTGTATGGATACAATAAAGTCTACTTTCGGTTATCTATATCTTTTAGCTCGAGGAGCTATCTCATGGAAGAGTGTGAAGTAGTTTATTATTGTTGCATCTACTATGGAAGCTGAATTTGTGGCTTGCTTTGAGGCCATGGTTCATGCTAAATAGCTGCATACTTTTATTTCAAGACTTGGAATAGTCGACAGTATTGCTAAGCCACTGAAAAGTTATTGTGATAATTCTGTAATAGTTTTTCTTTTCTAAAAATGACAGGTATTCTAAAGGTGCTAAACATATAGAATTAAAATGCCTTGTTGTTAAAGAAGTTAAAAAACAAAGAGTGTCAATTGAGTATATTAGCTCTGATGTTATGATTGCTAATCCTTTGACAAAAGGGTTACCGCCTATAATATTTATTGGACATGTTAAACATATAGACATTATGTCTGTTAATGAATGTTGAATGATGTGATTATTTAGTCTTAATATATATTTGATGCTCTGAGCTCATTAATGTATAAGTTTATGATTGTTGGTTTTCATGATTTGTGGTTATATGTATGAATAAAAATGTTGAAAAATCAAAATTTATTTTAAGAAAGGAATATTGTTTGTTGGATGTATTATATACTCCCATTAAAGTGTCATAGTAGGAAGAAAAACTAATATAGTGGTACATAGAAGAAAATATATTGGTTTGATGATATATAACCTCTATGACCCTTATTATTTTTAATTCTTAGTTATGACTCATGATGCAACAAATATATATTGATTTTATTTAAGCGCATTCTGATTGATATTTTATAAAATTATGAATGATATTAACACCAAGAGCCAAGTGGGAGAATGTAATAAAATGTCTCATGTTTATTTTGAAAAGACATCTCCATATAAGTCACATAACTGCTTGATGAGAGCAATTACTAAATATAGTAAAAGGGGAAATATTTTTTATCAAAGTTTTCCTTCTCCGTTGACATATTATTTGTTTAACCAGAGTTGTTTTCTCCGTTAATATTATTTATTTAACTAGAGTTATTTTTTGGTTTTTGTTAACCAAAGTTTTTCTTCTTCGGCAACACTATTTGTTTAACCGGAGTTATCTTCTCCGTTAAGATAGTCTTTTTTGTTAATTAGAGTTTTTCTTCTCGGCAACACTATTTGTTTAACCGGAGTTATCTTCTCCGTTAAGATAGTCTTTTTTGTTAATTAGAGTTTTTCTTCTCTCTGAGCACATTATTTATTTAACTAGAGTTGTCTTCTCCATTAAAGAATAGACGGAGGAGAGGATAGAAGGCAGTTGAGATTACTTGTGTCGCTGTTGTGTTGAGTCGCTTCATTCACAGCACTTTGATTGTTGCTTTTGATGTTTCTGGAAAAGAGAAGATCTATTGATTCGGCGTCACTCCCTCGTTCTGTATTTTATATTATATCATTAATCATTAACCACTCATGCCAACCGCATGTCAATTTCCTCTTCGAACTCTTTCCAGTGGCATATCACGTCTTTCCATTTTTATTTTATAGCATTTAGTCAAAAATAGCTTCTTTTTTTTTTAATTCTTCGCCGACCAACTGCTTTTCATCAAATCATAGTTAAAATCACTTCTTTTGAGATGAGATGGATGGTGGATGGGGCACTGCCCGGCTTTTAACATTTTTCCTATTTTGACCCACATGCCAAAGGAGATTAAATCCAATTATGGTCAAAATTTGACCAATCTCACCTCTTCGAATAGAAAATTAAGATCACATACAGCATAGTCAAAATTAATATTGGACTTGAATTTGAATTGTCTTTCACAACGTGAGCAAAATAAGAGATAGACTCAGCAAGAGAACAAGTCAGTGCCTAGGATTATTTTGTTGGAGATAAACGTGTATGAAAGCAACTCAAAATTAGTGTTATATTTTTAATTTCATATAATATAAAAAAATTATATAATATTATACAATAATATATTATAATTATATGAAAATAAGATATCTTTCCAGTAGAATACTGTCTCAAAAATTTTCTACTCCCTAGCTATCTTGGTCTACCCATCACCCGAGCTATTATCTTAAAGTGCTCCTATGCAAATCGCAAAGCATGATGGTGGTGATAAAATAGTATAAAATGCTTAACTTTAAGGCTATGTTCTGATGCATGAAATTCACAATGAAAAGAACCATCTAGATTCATTGCATTTTTCATTCTTTCCACTGTGGATTCCATTTTACAGAACATAGCCTAAATTTTTTTTTTATCTATAATGTCACTTTCCTTGTACAGAAAATTGAAAGGAAAAAATAAAAAAGTATATTAAATCTAATAGCATGTTACCTCTAGATTCATTTTACGTCCCCTCCCTCAACGTGGCTGCCGACCTCCTCGACTTCTTCTTCATGAAGATGTGGACCAAGGGCTTGGAGCACGCCGGCCTCCTCAGCACCCCCTTCACCCGCTAGGAGAACACCGTCATCCAGACCTGCGTCGTCGCCGCATACGGCCTCGCCTCCACCGGTACGATGGCTTCCCACCAATATACTTTTTTGTTCTTTTCTTTTGTTTATTTGTTGAATGTGATTTGTGAAGAAGATATTGGTGAAGGTTGCTCTTCCAATCGTTAATGGTGGATTAGGTTTTTCTGATATTAGGTGACCATTCTCTTCAACGAAGGTTTTGGTTTTCAAGTTTCTAATTTCCCTTCTCGATTTGACAAGTAGAAGAAGATTTTTAAGGTATGAAATGGTGTCTTAAAAATACTAATATTAAAGTATCACTTGCATTAAGATTCGTATTTTAAATAAATCCAATAGATACAACCTAAAAACTTTTCTCGACATTAAACTCACTGCACAAATCAGGAGTATATAAAAAAAATTAAATTATTTAGCTTTGGTATATAATTATTGTATAATTTAATAAATATTTATTCTTATAAATATATAAAAATAATTATTTAGTTTTGACATATAGTTATTTAATATTTTAATAAATATTTGTTTTTTTAAATACATAAAAATAATTATTTAATTTTTTTTTAACATAGGCAAATTAAGTAGTGAGAGTGAGATTTGACCTCAATACCTTGTTATCAACAACAAAGATCCTTATTAATTGAATTAACTTAAATATATAATTATTTCATAATTTGATAAATATCATATTAATCTCTGGTTGGTTGATTGATCGATTTACCCACTAACTTGTAGAAATCAGATTTGGATTCAGACCCACAGGATCAAGCAAATTGTATATAGATTTACGTTGAAACAGAAGTTGGCTTTGGAAATTTCGGGAAGGAGACTTGTCATTTGATAGTAATTTGGAGGCAGAGCTGCACTATGCTCCGTTTCACATAATGTTTAATTTTTGCTCGTTAAATAAGCGTAGGTTGAAAAGTACCTAGTTGAAAAAGTTAAAATATATTTAACTAAATTATTATATTGATAAAATTTTTTAAAAAAATTATAATATTTTTAAAAATAAAAAAATATAATTTTTTTTAAAATAAAACTAAAATTATAATAATAAATAATTTTTAATTAAAAATTAAATATAATAATAATAATTTTTATTAAAATAATAATAATTTTTCTTAAATTCTTTATAATTTTTTTTAAAAATAATATTAGAAAATAAATTTAGATTTAATAATTTTTATTATAATAATAATTTTAAAAAATAATTTTATTGTCGAAAGATGCACAAATGTAAGTACGAAAATAAGATGCAAAAAGAAATATAACTATAGCTATAAAGTAATCAACAGCAAGTCCCTCTCACCCTTTTTAAATTCATGCTTTTTTAGATTTGGATCTTAAAAGCAATTTATTAAACATCTCAACTTTTCAAAAATTCACTATTTTAACTAATAAAAGCAGCTAATTAGTTATGCCAAACAGAGCCGAAGTTGGTGGTGGCTAGCAATGACTCGGTTCAAAAGAAGAAATTAGGGTAGAATGGGCAGGAACAAATCCCATTCAGCTAGTAGTTTGGGTTGGTTGTAAGATTGAATTAGGCTAGTTGTCAGGCCGGAATTAACCTTAAGCAAGGTTAATCACTCCAATGCAGCGCCACGTCAGCCACTCCACTGAAGTCGCGTCCGATTTCCTAATTTTCGGTCTTGTTGACCAATTTTGACCCCGCTCGTTCCTCGAAACGAACGCTCGAGGGGGTCGTCTTCCTCTTCGCTCGCGACGCTAGCACGCCGCGAGTCTGCGTACGCTGGCCGGATGCGCTGCCGGTCGGGGCCTGATGGCAGGGAAGAGGGCCGCCTGCCCCTTCCCCTCAACCTCGTCCGTCGGCGCCACCTCGGGGCGCCGGAGTCACTCGCTCGGAGGTGGAGAAGACACCGGAGAAGAAGACACAGACGCGTCAGAAAACACGCAGCAAAGACGCCGGAAACACCAAGATCTCGAGGGGAAAGCTACCTTTATTTATCCTCAACAACCGGCGCCTTAAAACCCCACCCCTGTATAGGATTCACACTCGCTCAATCTCCCCTCTCGTCTCACTTCACCGCCGCCGGAATCCTCGTCTGTACGGCCGGAAGCAGACGCCTGAAAGGGAGGAGCTCGCTCTCTCTCTCTACTCTCAGGTGGCAGTCGGAGCTCTCGAGGGTGGAGGTGCTCGCCCCCAACTCGGGGAAGAGATCGCTCGTCGATGATGGAGGAAGCTCACGTCGCACCCCTTGTCCATAGCTCTCGTGTGTCCCCTTTTCCTCTGCTCTCCGCCAACCGCTCTCTGTTGCTCCACGCCCGAGCAGTTTACCTGCTCCCATCGCGTCGCCACCATTCCCGCGCCTCCGCGCGCGCTCAATTGGAGCTGGATCGGGTGCGCCTCCGTGCGTTCACCTGCCCGGATCCGCCTCCACCATCAGCTGCTCAGCGAGAGGAAGAGCGGGCCTTGGGCCCGCGCCTGGGCCCAACTACGGTCCAGCCCGGCCCGAGATCCTCCGGGTCTGACAATCCTCCCCCGGCCGAGCTGGATGTTGCCCTCGACGTCGTCGCCGTCCATCGTCCTCCGCGTCCTCCGCGCCGGCCGACTCTCCCGCAGCCGATGAAGGTCTCGTACTCCCTCAGCATCTGCTCCGCCATGCGTGCCGTCAGCACTGGCTGCCCACCGGCAGTGGGTGATCGCACTGGGGAGGTGGAAGAGCTCGCCTGCGCCCGCGCGGGATCCTCAGTCCGCTATGCCTCTCGTGCGCCGGAAGACAGGGTCGTCAGCACCATGGCGCCAATAGTCGCCGTCGCTCCGGGCCTCGTCGGGGTGTCGTCGGCTGGCTCCTGTACTGCCATCGCCAAGATCCGCTCGCGAGTCGGGCAATCTCGCATCAGATGGGGCCCGTGGCACAGGAAGCACCCCGATGGTTGGGGCCGCTCCGGTGCACTCGGTCGCTGCTCCGAACCTCTCTCTGCTGGTCGAGCAAGCTCTCGTCGTGGCTGGGGACGCGCTGGCTGGCCTCCGCCCTGCCGTGTAGGGTGTCGGTCCCGAGGGGGAGCTCTCGGTCTCGTCAGAGAGCCGCCCTTCGGGGGCGACGTCGAAGCCCTCGGTGACGTCGGCCTCGAAGCCCTCTAGTTCACCAGCCCCTTAGCCACTGCTGCAGCCTCTCTCCAATCTCGCGACGAGTGTCGTCGCACCTCCGCCTCGGCCCATGGCTGCAAGTGCCGGAAGAACATGTGCCGTCGATGCGCCTCCGACAAGTCCGGGATCTCCAACATCAGTGTCGAGTACGCCCGCACGTACTCCTGGATGGTTCCGGTATGTCGGAGCGTGTCCACCGCGTCTCTGGTCTGGTCCACGGAGTTCCCCGAAAGGAACTGCCGCCGCAGCTCCCCCAGGAAAACCTCCCAGGTCCACTCTGTCGCTCCTGTCGTTGATCCAGCTGTGGTCCGCCACCACAGCTTCGTGTCGGCCATCAAGTAAGCGGTGCACACCTGCACGCGCTCGTCCTCGGGGATCCGGCTGGAGGTGAAGAAGGAATCCATATCCCATATGAAGTTCTCCAGCTCCCTCGCGGATCGAACTCCTCCGAAGGTGGTCGGCTCTGGAATCCGCAGCTTTGGCTTAGGGGCCGCCTGCCCCGTGGCCGTCGCCGAAGTGGGACTCCCTCCCTGCGCCTGGGTCTGCGCCAGTGCCATGCGCAGGACCACAATCTCCGCCTGCGCCTACTGCAGCAATGCTGCAAATCCGGTCACCTGGTCGGTGAGCGTCGCCATGCTCGCCACTGCCTCCTGCAGCGCACTAATCTGGAGCCACTGCTCCTCCGCTCGTAGCTGAAGGTCCTCCACCTGAGGAGCCAGGGCGAGCTCGTCATCGCCCGTGACGCCAATCAGCTCCTCCAATCAAGCTACTCGGTCCGCCAGGGAAGCCATCTCGTCACGCTCCCTGAGTCTCAGAGATCGTCGGGGAGCGTATGAAGTCGCTAGAATCCCCGAAATCTGCACCTCCGTCTGCCTCTGATACCAGTGTCAGGCCAGAATTAACCTTAAGCAAGGTTAATCACTCCAATGCAGCGCCACGTCAGCCACTCCACTGAAGTCGCGTCCGATTTCCTAATTTTTGGTCCCGTTGACCAATTTTGACCCCGCACGTTCCTCGAAACGAACGCTCGAGGGGGTCGTCTTCCTCTTCGCTCGCGACGCTAGCACGCCGCGCGTCTGCGTACGCTGGCCGGATGCGCTGCCGGCCGGGGCCTGATGGCAGGGAAGAGGGCCGCTTGCCCCTTCCCCTCAACCTCGTCCGTCGGCGCCACCTCGGGGCGTCGGAGTCACTCGCTCGGAGGTGGAGAAGACGCCGGAGAAGAAGACACAGACACGTCGGAAAACACGCAGCAAAGACGCCGGAAACACCAAGATCTCGAGGGGAAAGCTACCTTTATTTATCCTCAACAACCGGCGCCTTAAAACTCCTCCCCTGTACAGGATTCACACTCGCTCAATCTCCCCTCTCGTCTCACTTCACCGCCGCCGGAATCCTCGTCGGTACGGCCGGAAGCAGACGCCTGAAAGGGAGGAGCTCGCTCTCTCTCTCTACTCTCAGGTGGCAGTCGGAGCTCTCGAGCGTGGAGGTGCTCGCCTCCCAACTCGGGGAAGAGATCGCTCGTCGATGATGGAGGAAGCTCACGTCGCACCCCTCGTCCGTAGCTCTCGTGTGTCCCCTTTTCCTCTGCTCTCCGCCAACTGCTTTCTGCTGGTCCACGCCCGAGCAGTTCACCTGCTCCCATCGCATCGCCTCCATTCCCGTGCCTCCGCGCGCGCTCAACTGGAGCCGGATCAGGTGCGCCTCCACACGTTCGCCTGCCCGGATCCGCCTCCACCATCAGCTGCTCAGCGAGAGGAAGAGCGGGCCTTGGGCCCACACCTGGGCCCAACTACGGTCCAGCCCTGCCCGAGATCCTCCGGGTCTGACACTAGTGCTGATGGATTAAGTCGAGATAGATTGCATTGAATCAAGTTTGTTTGACTGGACTGAAATTTCTAGGATGTTTAACTGGGCCAGGCCCATTGAATCAGGCCGAACCGGAGAATTGTGCTGAATCGGAGCAATTTGACAAGGATTGAATGGACCAATCGATTCTGGATTGGATTCAGCAGCTCGTCTCCGAGATGGAAAAAATTCTTAACCGGACCCCGCTTGGAGCGAGTCCCCATCCACTGTCCAAGTGTTTTGGGATTTGTGCTTGCACGGATCCCAATATAAATATGGACAGTAGATAGGAACCTACTTGAAGCGGGGGCTCCGCTTGAAAATTTTATCACTCCAAGACGGCCCTCTTCCTGAAAATTTTTTTTATATCAGGACATTAATCTCAAAGCATAATTCGTAAAAATTAGCTAGTGGTAGAAATTGATCAAATTTCATAATGAAATGTTGACTATATTTTATAAATTTTGATCAAATTTTATAGAATAATGATCTTAATTTATAGAAATTAACCAATCTAGTCAAAATCTATAAAAATATAATTAATATTCCAATAAATCTGATTAATTTCTATAAACTTTAGTCATCATTCTATTAAATCTGATTAATATTCCATAAAATTTAGTTAATTTCTATAAAATTTATTTAATTTTTATGAAATTTGATTAATTTTTACGGCTAATGTTTATAAAATAATTAGCGAGGAATGGAATTGGACAATAGCGAGTTGTCATGACATCGAGAGCTGGATTTTGAGTAGGTTGCTTCAGCGGCGATACCAGACGGTGATTGACAGAGATTTTGCGGCGGCTAAGCAATTTAGGGCCAGGAATTAGATTGGATTTTTACCCTTTTCTATATATGTAATTCATTGACATTCATGGATTTAAGTGTACAATACTAATTCTCTCACTATTGTGATTCCTAACTATACCTATGATTTGTGTAAACTCAAAATAAGAACATGATTTATCCTCCATGGTTCAAATTTAAATAAGATGAGACTTCTTGCATGAATCATACAATATCCATTTTGAGTTGCTTTCACCTGCAGTGGAGCACTATATTCTACATTTTCTTTTGATACAATAGCATTCTAAAAGTTGGATAAACAGGTGGTTTTGGAAGTTACCTTTTTGCAATGAGTTCAAAGATTGCAAGTCAAGCAACAGAAGCAAATGATGCGCAGAATATAAAGGATCCAAAATTGGGATGGATTATTGGATTTATGTTCGTTGTCAGTTTTATTGGCCTATTTTCTGTCTTGCCCCTTAGAAAGGTAATATGACAAAGTAGTAGTAATAATTTATGTCATTCAAATTCCAGAAGTTTTACAAGCCTTACTAGTTTTGATAGTTCTGTAAAATTGTTTGGAGTACTTACTTAAATCTTTTTTTAGATAATGATTATTGACTACAAGCTGATATATCCAAGTGGAACTGCAACTGCATTCCTAATCAACGGCTTTCACACTCCACAGGGAGAAAAGTTAGCCAAGTAAAGATCTCAGGAACATCTAATGCCTCTCTTTTGAATTAATTAACTATCATCTGAGCAATTCACAACTAACCTATGGACATCTTCAGGAAACAAGTACGAACATTCGGTAAATTCTTTGTTTGCAGCTTCCTTTGGGGATTCTTTCAATGGTTTTATACAGCTGGTGGTGATTGTGGATTTGAAGCATTCCCCACATTTGGCCTTAAAGCTTATGAGAACACGTAATTTGTGTAGAATAGTTTTATCAGCTTTCCTAGTAACTTGAGAATCTTTGAGAAGTGGAAGTAACTTGTGTGCTAACGTATGACTCTCTTCTCACAGGTTTAACTTTGACTTTTCTGCTACTTATATTGGAACTGGAATGATTTGTCCATATATTGTGAATGCTTCACTTCTTCTAGGAGCCATCGTTTCATGGGGAGTTATGTTACCCCTTATTAATAATCAAAAGAGTCATTGGTATTCAGCAGATTTACCATCAACTAGCCTGCATGGCTTGCAGGGTTACAGAGTAAATCCTTGCTTCTATGCTTTCAACTGCAGCATCACATTTCTTTTTCATTTCATCTTTTATTATGCATTGATTCTGCATTACATTTAGAAGAAAGCACAAACCAGTAGGTGTATATCATCATCACACTTCCCCCATGATTCAGTATTTACTCAATTGTGCAAGTGTTCATAGCCGTTGCCATAATTCTTGGTGATGGCCTTTATAACTTCCTAAAGATTTTGTATCGAGCAATAAAATCCTTCCACTCTGCTTCAAGGAGAAGCGCTATAGGTTCTCTTCCCATCTCAGATGATGATGGCACTATAGCTAATACTAATTCATTTGACGATGATACAAGAACTGAGGTCTTTGTCAAAGAACAAATCCCAAATTGGGTTGCATATGGAGGCTATGTTACTACTGCCATATTATCCATTATTATACTTCCTCACATCTTCCCTTCACTCAAGTGGTACTTCATCTTGGTTGCCTATATATTTGCTCCAGCGCTGGCTTTCTGCAATGCTTATGGTTGCGGCCTTACAGATTCGAACATAGCCCTCGCATATGGTCAGCTTGCCATTTTTATCTTTGGAGCTTGGGCAGGTGCACACCATGGAGGTGTGCTTGCAGGTCTTGCAGCCTGTGCTGTCATGTATAGCATTGTATCCACTGCTTCAGATCTCATGCAAGACTTTAAGACTGGCTATCTAACACTTGCTTCTCCAAGATCCATGTTTGTGAGCCAAGTTGTTGGCACTGCCATGGACTGTGTGATTGCCCCATGTGTTTTCTGGCTTTTCTACAAGGCCTTCGACGATATCGGCATTTCTGGTAGTCAATATCCTGCACCGTATGCTCTTATTAGTAGGAACATGGCAATCCTAGGAGTTGATGGAGTCTCCTCACTTCCAAAATATTGCCTCGCTCTTTGCGGAATCTTCTTCACGCTTGCTATCGTCATAAATTTGGCAAGAGATCTATGTCCCGAGAAGGTTGGAAAATTTGTGCCAATTCCAATGGCAATGGCTATTCCATTTTACGTTGGAGCATCCTTGGCCATAGATATGGCATTAGGGAGTGTAATATTATATGTATGGGAAAAGATGGACAAGGCCAAAGCAAGTGCTTTTGCTCCAGCGGTGGCATCTGGTTTGATGTGTGGTGAAGGAATATGGAGTCTACCTCAAGGCGTGCTTGCGTTAGCCCAAGTGAAGCCACCAATATGCATGAAGTTTCTTTCAAGGGCGACAAATGTCCAGGTTGATGATTTCCTCCAAAAGATATCCTAATTTTCTCATAGCTAGATGATAAGAGAAGAAACATACTAGGTAAAGCTGATCTATTTAGATATGTATGTTACTAATATTTGAATCATGTTGTTTCTTGTGTTGTACAAGTATGAATATCTATGAAATTATGAAGCACCCTTCCAATGCAGTCAATAGATTCTTCTGGTTCTTCATTTCTCCCCATAACACATATCACTTAGATGTTGCATTATCATAATGAAAATGTATGGTGAAATAGGACAACCTACATACTACCAAATCCTATTTCACGTAAGGCAAGAAAAGCCCATCAAGTAGCAAGTGGCTAGTTTTCTACCAACTTTGTTTAATGTATAACAATGTCAAAAGCATAGGATCCAAAATTGACTTGGCATGATGAGTTATTTAGTCGATATTCACAAATGTAGATACTAGAGGAGATTAGACGCTTGCAGCATGATCAATATGCACAAATTATCCAACAGAATAGAAACTGAACTTCAGTGCCAGTCTCTTAGTTCATAATCTCTTATTTTCAGTATCAAACTTATAGACTCATCTCTGGATGCGTATTCTAGTATGAACTAAAAATTTTGGTGTCAACCTTTTCACCAAGTTTGAACAGAGGAAGACCCTTATACGGGCAAGAGCTACAACGAAATGCATCTCCAAGACCACACTGCAGATCCAAAATAAGATTACCATCTGAAAGACAAGCAAAAGGCCAACATATCTCCATTACTTACATTGCCACACACTGACAGTGGGTTATTTATTTGCTCAGTAGTGAGACCCAGCTTCAGCACCTTTTCCTCTTCCTCTGCCCGACCACATGTGCAGTTTTTACAGGCTTTCCTCGTCTTTCCAATTTCACAATCACCAACTGCTGCACATAAATGTAATCTGAGCCCAACTTTTTGCTACTGTTGTCAGAAAAAGTGCAGTGCTAATATTGGTAACCAAATTTAACCTCGTGGCAACTGTGGTTTCTTCATGTCTTCCTCGCTTAGAAGACTGTCCTCATTAATGAGATCCAACTCGTCGTCAATTTAAATCTTTGGAACTGTTTTCTTTGCTTTTCTTAGAGAGAATGATGAGCCAACCATCCAAAAAGCCTTTTTGCCCCTGATCTGTGTAAGTTGTCAATACATAACGACAAACAGGATACAACTGTAGGTTGAAAGCCATTAATATACAAGACGAAAATGGGTCCGCCAATCAATGCACTATAGTCTGTGAGTTCCAATTATGTAGAAAGAATCCATCTTCCAACGTTCTATAACACATTGATCAAATAAGACAGGTAGTTTGTCTCAAGTTTTTGGATTTGAATCAATAAAAGCTGCAATAGTGCAAAAATACACAATGAAATGAAAATGTGAAATAAATATATACACAAACTAGGATTTGAACATGGATTAAATCAAGCATAATCTTAGATCTTCTAAAATGGAAATCCTAAAATGTGTTTTCTTGGGTCTTTAATTGTCTATTTCTTTGGGGAGAATCCACGTGGGGAAAAAGAAAAAATATAATGAATCTGATAACTTTTGCATCCAAATTCATTATATTTTTTCTTCTCCTCTATGTAGATTCTTTCCAAAGAAATAGACCCTAAATGTGTACCAATCTCACTCAAGTTGTGTGTGTTTTTTTAAAAAAATATTTAATAGAAAAGAATTGTTGAAAATTACATAATTGCCATATAGAATTGTATAAATAGTAGCGATATATCAATAATAAGCAGACTAAGTTATTCAACGAGGCATAATATCAAGTTGCATGTCCGTAAGTAGTTTGGTGTTATTATAACAGGAGAGGATAGCGTTGTGTTAGTCAGCTTCTTGTCCGTGTCTAGGTATATAGTTCATAGTACAAAAAGGATAACATCTTTTATAAAAATAAGGGATAAGAAATGAAAATCAAAACTTACAGTAAAAAGATTGGACTTGTCAAGTGACAGAAGAGATTTGGCCTCCAAAGATTGTACTTGTAAAAAATCAGCCTTGAGCAAGTTGTGTTCGACTATTGAGCTTGACTGCAACAAGAAAAACACTCACTTTTTGCAGCATCTATGAACTAGTACCTTGCTTCCATTCGGTTCATATGAACCCTGAATCACAACAGCTCCTCCAGGTTTAAGCACAATAGCCCAACTACTTTGTTATATTAGTCTATATATAAATAATATTTATACAAAAGTTAATAAAAATATATAAAAATATAAATAAATAAAAATATGTAAAAATATTTATAAATATATAAATATATAAATATATAAATAAATAAATATATATATAATAAAAAATATATAATATATATAAATAAACAAAAGCAATTTATATCACTTAACATGTGATTATTTGTGATATTTTATTTATTTTATTATTTTAATTTTTATATAATTTTCTACTTAATAATATTTATAATGCTTTTTCCCACAGCAATCTATAGTATTTTGATAATAAACAATATTACTTTTGATTCTACCGCATTGCAATAGCAGCATCTGTACTACAATCCCAAAATGGCCCCTAGTCATGTACGTCAATGGTGATGAAGGTTGACTCTTTGAGGAAGAGCTCACCATGGCCACCCCTGATCTCCTCACCTAATACAAGGATAATTCTCTAGAGGAGAGCTGATGTGGGGGCAAGGCGTGTTCTTCTTCACTATCATACATTTGCTTATGGAAGACACTGCGGCACCTCTAAGAAAGCATTTAAAGTGCTTTAATTAGGATTTTACTGGCCCACCTTATTCCAAGATGCGAAGAATTTTGTACAATTCTGTGATCAATTCCAACGCACTGGCAATATATCAAGAAGAGACGAAATGCCACTTAACAAGATTTTGGAGTTAGAAATCTTTGAAGTATTGGGCATAGATTTTATGGGGTAACCCACAAGATGGCTACACCTTATCACCCTCAGACTAGTGGTCAAAGTAGATATTTCAAACAGAGAGCTCAAATGGATTTTAGAGATGAATGTTTTATGAACTAAGATTGACTGGTCGCTCAAACTTGATGATGTATTGTCGGCATACCATACCGCCTTCAAAACTCCGATTGGTATATCCCCATACTAGATGATCTACGGCAAGTCTTGTCATTTGCCTATTGAGTTGGAACACAAGGCATTTTGAGCTATCAAGACATTGAATTTCGATTTGAAAAGTGCTCGAGAGAAACGATGCTTGGATCTGAATGCTCCTGATGAGATACGACTAGAAGCATATGAGAATAACCGGATTTATAAAGACATCACAAAGAAATTTCATGATCAACGTATTATGCGCAAAGAATTTAAAGTCAGCGATAAAGTCTTACAATTCAATTCAAGACTATATCTATTCCCTAGAAAATTATGAACTAGATAGTCCGGGCCATTTAGTGTTAAAAAGGTCTTACTCTTACGAAATAGTGGAGATATATCGTGAAAATGATTTTTCTTTCAAAGTCAATGGACAATGCAAAAAACCCTACTACGAACTTGAATCTACTAACTCAGGGGTCACTCTACTTCTTTCTAACCTAGCCGGATGATTTCAATCGGATGACGTTTGACATGATCAAGGTGTTGATCTCTTCTATATCGAACTTGATCTTTCCGAATATGATATCGGAGTTTTGATCTGAATGCTGGATTGAGGCAGATCTATGAATTTAAATCCACGGACATAAGAAAATCAAATATTTGACGGCTGATGATAATCTGAGCCAATTGAAATATCCAACAAGCCATCAAGGCCAGACATTATGTTCTCTAATTAAATATCCAATAAGCCATCGAGGTCGGATAAAGAATTTCTGAAAACCTTAATTTTCACAATAACCTATTATTTGGGAGGTGCGTACATCGACGTTTATCGTCCGGGCATAACTCCTCAATATGATGTTGTGTTTGTTAAGACTGAAATATCCAAACAAGCCATCAAGGCCGGATAACTTTACCTAACAAGCCATTAATGCTGGGTATCCTTCAAACTGAATATTCAATAAGTCGTTGAGGCCGGATATCTTTACCCAACAAGCTGTTGAAGCTGAGTATCTTTCAAATTGAATATCCAACAAGCCGTCATAGCTGGATATCTTTACCTATCAAGCCATTGAGGCCGGGTATTTTTTTTAAATATCCAATAAGTCGTCAAGGCCGAATATTTTTACCCAACAAGCCGTTGAGGCCAAGTATTTTTCTCAAATTGAATATCTAACAAGCCCTTAAGGCTAGATATCTTTACACAACAAGCTGTTAAGGCCAGGTATTTTTCTCAAGTTGAATATCCAACAAGCCGTCAAGGTCGGATAGCTTTACCCAACAAGCCATTGAGGCCGGGTATCTTTCAAATTGAATATCCAACAAGTTGTCATGGCCGAATATCTTTACCCAACAAGCCGTTGAGGCCGGGTATTTCTCAAATTAAAAATTCGACAAATCATTAAGATCAGATCCCTTTTAAATCCGAAGTATCTAATAAGCCTTTGCAAGGCCGGGTATTTGACAGATACAAATCATCCAAGTTGACGAAGACTTTTTCTCTTTTGTCATTTTTCTTTCTGAAATCATTATGTATTTCTGTTTTAATGTTTAAATGAATCATATTACTTTGTAATTTATTATTATTATTATTATTATTATTTTATTTCATAATATAGATCTCTTAATCAAAGGTACCCTAATTTTCATGGGTAATTGACAATGAATGCTTGTGTTCATTGGAAGCTAGAACCCATTTAAATAAAAAAATTTTATTTTTATAAGGTGAATTTGGAAAGGTCAAAACATATTAATCATGACCCAACATAATCCCTGCAGTCTTCTTCACCTATTACTATCAGCTTCAGGTTGCAATTCAAGCAAATAGCAAGCAAGCGTGTCGCGAGCTCCATTCGTTTCAGAACCATGCAATATAATGACATGCCACTAACTGCTCCACAAACAGAAGTTCCACACTCTACTCCCTGAAGTATTCAATTTCGCAACGAAACACAACAATCTGAATATACAAATTCAATGAAATATCAGGTAATGCCCACACGATACTTAGATAAACAGACCATCCTAATTTTGGGAATACTTGAAGATATTGTGTGGTTGTATGATAGGCCCCGCAAGTGTACGGTTTCTATCGAAGTAGTAAATAAGATCGTCCCTAGGGAGCTAGGTGTCAAGTACCAACTTTTAGTGTCATTGATAGCTAGACAATTCTAATTGGATTAAGAAAAACTATTTTAAGTTTAAATTGTTGAATCTCAAGATTTACGACTATTAAGGGAATCACAAATTTTAAGAAGCTTCGGGACTTCAGGTTTCACCACGTTGAATGTTTTAAAAGTAAAACAATGAATGAATCAAATAGAAAAACGCACCTTCTCTCGAAGCGTAATCCGACAGTAAATTATTTAAGACGATTAATCCAATTGTACAGATTACCTTCTCTCGAAGCGTAATCCGGTGTCTACCTAAGCTAATGTCCTACTCTCGTGGCTTATTAGCTAAGGGAAGACCCAATGAGCTCTATAACAATTGTTACCCCTCAAGTGACATTGAACGACTCTCGTAGTTCAAGTCACAAGTCTAAGCTGGACAGGCAAGTGTTACGATTCATCTCTCGGTACTTCTCGTAACACTTAACACATATATTATGTTCGGCCAAAATATATATACGCAAGTAAGCACATCTAATTAGATAAACAAATTACTTGAAAATGTCATAAGAATTCATATGAAAGTTTTACATGTGGAGAATTGTTCAACGGGCTACGCCTGAGTCCTGAAATAGGGTTTACTCTAAAGCATGCATCATTTTACACACAAAAACCCTAGAAATTGAACTCAAATGTGAGGAAAATTACTAATCAAGGGTAGGAGACGATGAATCTTTAGTCTACTCTCGCAAGCCCCAAAGAAATACGTCGAATCGAGCCCTTGAAAGCATTTTTTCGCCCGTCTTTCACCCTAGTCGACTCTCTCCAGAGTTCGAACCCTGTAACTGCCTAAAATCCCATCTTGTATACCTCAATCGAAGCCTTGGGCTATTATGAAGGATTATTGGGAGTTTTTTTTTTCCAATTTCTAGGCTCTTGGATCGTCGGATTTGGCGAAGAAACAGTCGATGGTTGCGATCTGAGGAAGGAAAAAAAAGAGGGTTTTCCCCTCTCGACTTGGGTGCCACGTGATGGAGAAGATGGTGGCGACCCTCTCTCCCTGGTGTGGCGACGGAGGAGGGCGGCGGCCCCTCTCTCCATGGTGTAGCGCGATGGAGAAGAAGGGTGGCAGCAGTCGTGATGGTCGTGTAAAATTTTCGGAAGGAGACCACAGTCGTGCGCACACCCGTGATGACTTTAGCTGAGTTTGCATAGGAGCTCTTCACGGCCGTGATGGCTGTCACGGCCATGCCGTGTTCTCTTCGAAACCTACTGCTAAGAAAGCTGAAATGATCATGGCCATGCTGTGTTCTCTTCGAAACCTACTGCTAAGAAAGCCGAAATGATCACGGCCGTGATGGTTGTAATGGTCAGGCCGTGATCTCCTAAAGAAGTCCAAAAAAATCCCAAATTTTTCTTGTGTCATGCTTATAATGTGTTGAATCTTTCCATAACTTCAAATCTTCAAATTTTTTTTGAAAATATAGGGAAATAACCTGTATTTCACAAATAATCGAAAAATAATGAAGATTCTATACTTAATGAGAAAAGATTCAAAATAATAACATAAAAATAAGACTTAAGCCTGAAAAGAGTATATAAATAAGACTTTAAATCCATTAGAAATAACGCTTCAGATAGAGTGGAGTAGCTTCTTTAACATGACTCATGCTACTTTGATACCATTGACTTTAGAATTTTTTAGTTTTTTGGAAGTGCATGTTAGTTTATATTATGATGATGATCTTGGCTACATTACTTTCCTTTTAGACAATCAGGAATATTCACTCACACTAAAACAAATTAATCAAAATTTTGGATTCCCTATAGATGGTACATGCCTAGTTCCTCATGAATTTGATGCGCGTGACTTTTAAAACAGCATCAGCAGTAATCAAATATTTTTCGCTAATGCAGCACAAGCCACTACAATCAACAACCTAGTCCTGTGCTACACACACCATTCTTTGGCTCATACAATCTTCTTTGGTCGGGATTAATGTCAAGGGATGGTACGTTATATAGAGGTACAATTTATATGGTGCATGCTATCCCCTTTCAAAATAGACATTGCTTTCTATTTGGTTAATGATGCGGCCATAAGTGCACGACTTTATCAAAGTAATAAAATAAGATCATTCCCAATAAAGATCTGGCGATTAATTACCAATTACATGGTCAATCTATAGCTAGATGATTTGAGTAGTGTTTTTGATCGAAAATAAAGTGAATTGAAAGCAAAAGCAAGCGTTTGAGTAGAAAACCATGTGGAGAAAGTCGGGACTCGGGTTTCACCACGTTGACGATCTAAAAGTAAGAAAAATCAATGTGTCAAAAGGGATTCGTTCGCATGTATAGATTACCTCCTTTCGGAGTGTAATCCGATACTTAATCATAATAATTCACTACTCTCTTGGTAATTATTGTGATTAATCTCCTTAAGCTCTGTGATGAATCATAAAAATCCTTCAAGTAAACTCAAACTACTCTCGTGATTATGTTTAAAGTTTTGAAATGAATGAATCCGACATCGCGATTCACCTCTCGGTTCATCTTAACCGTCTCAAATGCAATAATACTTGGCCAAAGTAATTATATGTAATAGAGCAAAATTTTAATCAAATCATTACATTAAAATTCTTTAACAAAGAAGAATACAATAATTTAATTCATAAAATTGTCAACGGGCTATGCCCAAATCCCGAAACAGTGGATTAAGTGGTCATGTTCATGGTAAACAGTATATAATCTAGTGAATTTAGCATGAAAACTCAATTAAAATACAAGAAAACACTAGGAGATTCAAGATAACCCTTCTCTTCGATTAGGAGATGAAGATCAAGCAGCGAAATCCCTCCTTGCATGATCCTCGTATCAAGATTTTGCCCAAAATTGTGTTTTCACCCTAGCCACCACTTTTGTCCTAAGGGTCCCCCTAATTTTGCCTAGAATTGTGTTGTCGCTGTGGATTCCTTCCAAGGAAACACAACTTAATGTACCTTAATATTTCACAGTTATACTTTAGCTCTATAGAGGTTCTACCTTAATATAAAAAGACAGCAAGCGTTAAGGGAAAAAAATCACCTAGATGGAGAAAGCGGGGAGTGGTCTGGCAAGTGTTGACAGCAAGCAACGCTATGAGCGGATACGTCGACGCCGACAAAAATATAAGGTAAGGGAGCAGCGGGCAAGCAAGACCTGCAAAAGCAACACTTTAGTGAGTAGGAGAGCAAAGCTAGATGCCGGTGAGAAGGGAAGGTCTTATCTTAGCAGGAAGGTTGATGCCGTCAACAATGTCGAGTGGCGGGAGAGAAACACGGGGAGCAAGGGCTGCAAAGCAAGACGCCTATGAGCAGAGACTATAAAGCAACACGCTAGCGAGTAAGTAGGGGAGCAAAGTCAGACGCTGGTGAGAAGAGAAGGTCCTTCCTCATCAGGAAGTTCGATGCCGGCAACAATGTCAAGGCTCACAGGAGAGACGGCTCAGCGGTAGGGAGCATCGGTTTCACCCAAACTCTTTAGCGGGGGTAGAAAGTGGGATCAGCGGGGAGCATGTTGGGAATCCCCGGGCTATTTAAAATCGAAAATAGTGGAAGCAAGCCCGAAATGAGATTCCTAATTCAACAATAAGGACCGTCTTACGAAGAATACAAAGGATGTGATAGGGCTATACCTCACTTAGCAGTTTGATGCTGGCAATGGCTGAGACGCGCAAAGGCCCGTCCTCTACAATCGAGCACACACGGACCGCCTCGAGACTCCTCTGCTCCGCGTACGTGCTAGCTTCGGGAGAAGAGATCCACGCCTCTAGCTTCTTCTCTACTTGCGCCAATCTCGAAGACCACGCGCAAAGAAGAAGAGGAACCGTTGGCGACAAGGAGTGGGCAGCACTACAACTTGTCCCAACCTTGATGCAAAAATTTTCTTTTTGTCGTCACCTCCAAGACCCTCACGCCAGGAGCAGAGGGAAGGTGACAACAGGAGAGGAGAAAAGAGACTGGTGCAAGAATCTCCCAAGTAGGCCTCTCTATTTATAATAGAAGTGCCAACTTCTCTTTGGAGATTTTTCCCATGCGGGACTATATACATAGGCACCTACTCACAATTAAGCGTCATGAGTTCGAATCCCCGCATACGCAATTAATTGTAAATTGCACCCAAGCATAGGCGCCTACTCACAATTAAGAGTCATGTGTTCGAATCTCCGCAGACGCAATTAATTGTAAATTGCGCTCAAGCTTATTTATTAGCCAAGAGAAGAATTCTCTTGCCAATTAATAGTTTTATTTTATTCATGTGACCAAAGTGCTAAGCCCAACCTTGCACTAAGACCCTTGTTTGACACATTTTGACACCTCAGGTCAACAGAGGTCAAACATGGTCCACTAGAGTCAACTAGTGGTCAAACATGAACAAAATAAAGTCTCATCTCCTCATAAGAAAAACCATAGCATCAGCTTCCCAAAATGATCCGAATCATATAACGATCCGATCAGAGGCTAACCGATCAATACGGAGTCTCTAGCGTCTAGGTGTGCGACCCTGTAGGTCCCTCTGACGTTGGCAGTGATGACCCATTCATCACAAGCGGTGAGTGGCACCTAGCAGTACATCGCCGCTACCCAAGTCATCGGAATAAATGTCGCCATCGACAACCTCAAACTGTGATAAGGAATAAGAGTATCCATGTCCCACAAACTCGCTCTGATACCAAACTGATGTAGGACGCAGGCGTGTGAAAATGCAACAAAAAAAATTCAATTATTTATTTTTTTGTATTTTCAGAAAAAAAAACTTCAAAGTTCAGAAAAGGGCAGAATTCCAGGGCAATAAAATAATCAATTAGGAAAAGTTGCTATGCCTTGGAGAAAAATCCATATATCAAAAATTGAATCCGACTAAACCGAGATGTAGACCAAAACTAGTTGTTTTCAATCGTATAAAGATTAGAGCATGAAGAAGTATCTGGAATGTATGGCATCTATAACAAAATAGCTAATCAGATCGGCAAATAACACAGTATAGAAATTTAACAGATTACAACTTTTGCAATGCCATCTAAGTTGAACCATTAATTCTTTGATGGATCCAATTAATCCTAGCGGTAGAACATGATGTGTGCAACATAATCCGACCAAATTTTAAGATCTTTGTTGCACCGATTGCTCAAAGTACCTGCACAAAACATACTAATCAGATTAGTTGAGAAAACAAATGCAGGATTTAATCATTTATCAAAAGTTGCAGTGTCATGTAGGCTGCTATGCTCAATCTGAATCTTCACCAACTGGTCCAAATGATAGAACAACATTTGTACTTCATATCCATGCTGGGAGTCAAGATTGTTGTTGCGCCAGATTCTTAATATCCCTGCAAGAAATAGCTTAATCAGATTAGCGATGCAGGAGAACTGAAACAGGAAACTACAATAGAACTGGAACAGGGGAGGTCGCGCGTCTGGAGCAGGATTCGTCGTCGGTCGGCCGGTGATGGACGGATGTCGAAGCTGCTACAACTGGGAGTCCTTCTGAATGTGGTGACGGCGTGGCAGAAGTTTGGAGGCGAATGGAGGTTGGTCGGAGGAGAACGACGCTGAATGGCGGATCTTGGGCGGAAACAGGGGTTGGTGCGCGAGTTGCAGGGCTCCTCGCCGGACGGCCAGTGATGCACGGACGCCGAACCTGTTACAGTTGGGAGTTGATGTAGTGATGGCGAACAGGTGGCCGGAGTTTCGGGTCGAGTGGTGGCCGGTCGGAGGAGGGTGACGATGAAAGGCAGAACCGAGGCAGAAGGCTGGCGAGAATAGGGGATCTTGGCCGGAATTTCGATTCTGGTGATCAGAGAGTCGGATGGATGGATGCCGGTGGCTGTGGCTTCGTCTTGGGGAGGGGGAGTGGTGGCCGAAGTCTCGTGGAGATCTGGCCGGTGGATCGTCGGCGGCGAACTCGGAAAATTTTCAAAATCTAGAACTGTTGCCGCTGGAAGATTGAACTTGTGAGGAAGAAGAGAATGGAGGAGAGGGGAAGAGAGGAGGAATGGGCTCGGCCCTAGAAGGAGAAGGAGAGCACATCCGATAGAAGAGGAAGATACTAGAAAACTACTTCATACGATTCAATTTCAAAACTCTTTGTCTGTTTCATTACAATGTTGCGTGAGACATTTATAGCACAAGCTTGCAGGCGAGACAATGCTGGCGAGAGATGTTGCTGGCGAGAGACGTTGCAGCTTCCATGTGTGCTGAGCGAAAGAGACGTTGATGTTTCCTTTGTTGGCCGCATGTGAACGTTGCAAGATTTCCTTTTTTGCAGCGTGCGCTTCCTGAGATCTTCAGTCGGCTGGCCAACCAAAATCGCAAGGTGACGTTGAGGTTGCCTTATCTTCATATGAACATTAGCTTGATGAGAGCCCTTGATTGGCTTGATTTGAAGCGATTGGCTGATTTGCAACATCTTCTTATTTGGCAAGTGAGCTTGAAGCTGGTTGAGTATCACTTGGAGTGCTTGAGGTAATTCTTTTCCAATTATTGTGCTAGCTTTAGACATTGAGCTTGCTAGTTTATTCGTGACCCTCCAGGCCTTTGACTAGGGTACTCGTAGACTCCACTTATAGCTTCTTGGCCTGTGATCCCTGCCTCCATCAGGGAGAGATGCCTTAGCAGTGGGGAGAGGGAAGTGGCGGGGATCACTAGTTGTGCCCGAACTCTTCAGCGGGGTAAAAAGCGGGATCAACCCAGGAAATCTATAATGAAGCCGCCGTGGCGTCTTCCAGTCAAAGTAAAAAAACAGACATGAAAAAAATAATCAATCTATCGGCCAATTCTACGACATAAGCATATTTATACTGTGTTCTTTCAAACAGTTTATGTACAAAGTGCTCAAACGGAGAGAAGGTCAGAGTGCAGCATGGCGAGCGCAATGAACCAAGGTAACTTGGAGGAGGATCAGGAGAGAGTGAGAGACGAGGAGGAGACGGCGGCAGTGGGATCGATGTCGATGGAGCAGGTGTTCGCGGGGGTGCGTGTTCCGCCATGGCGGGAGCAGCTGACGCTACGGGCGCTGGTGGTGAGCTTCGCGCTCTCGGTGATGCTGAGCGTGATCGTGATGAAGCTGAACCTGACCACGGGCATCATCCCCTCCCTCAACGTGGCTGCCGGCCTCCTCGGCTTCTTCTTCCTGAAGATGTGAACCAAGGGCTTGGAGCACGCCGGCCTCCTCCGCACCCCCTTCACCCGCCAGGAGAACACCGTCATCCAGACCTGCGTCGTCGCCGCATACGACCGGTACGATGACTTCCCACCATCCCTCTGCATATACTTTTTTTATTTTCTTTTGTTTATTTGTTGGATGTGATTTGTGAAGAAGACATTGCTGAAGACTGCTCTTCCAATCGTCAATGGTGGATTAGGTTTTTCTGATATTAGGTGACCATTCTCTGCAAGTGCAACGAAGGTTTTGGTTTTCAATTTTCTAATTTCCTTTCTCGATTTGACAAGTAGGAGGTTTTGGTTTTCGCAGTCATACTTTAATGTGTTAGGAGTCGTATTTTAAATAAATCTAATGATTACAAGTGTCTAGAAAATTTTCTTGACGTTAAACTCACTATGCCAACCAAGAGTATATAAAAAATATTAAATTATTTAGTTTTACTATATAATTATTCTATGATTTAATAAATATTTATTCTTATAAATATATAAAAATAATTTTTTAATTTTGACAAATAAATATTTAATAATTTTATAAATATTTATTTTTTTAGTACATAAAAATAATTATTCTATGATCATCACGGCCGTGATGGCCTCGCTCCAAAAATGCAACGCAGGCACAGGCCCCTTCACGCCCATGCCCGGCTCGGCGACATCCGGCCGACCTGAACACGACCAGCCCGTGACGGTCGACACGGCCGTGACGCGGTCGAGCGAGGCCGCGAATGCAGACATGGCCGTGACACCCGCCGTGTTGAGTTCGACAGAGATCAGCCCCAGCATTCATGGCCATGACAGGAAGCACGGCCAGGGCGTGAAGGGTTCTATGGATTTCGGCCTCCGCGATCACGCCCGTGACAAGACGCACGGCCTGGCCATGAACGATTCTGTAGATTTTGGCCTCCGCGAACACGGCCGTGACAGGAAGCACGGCCAGACCATGAACAACTCTGCAGACTCCCGACCACCCGTTCACGCCTGTGAACACAAGCACGGCCAAGCCGTGAACGCCTCGACAGTGAAGATGGGTCCGGTTGTGCATGAGGTTCGACGTTCACAACGGTCCTCGCACCCCCCTGATCGTTATGTGGGCATCGTGAGCCCTTCCTTGACTTCAGTGGACTCCATTCAATCAGCTCCAATGGCGCCTCTTCCCCGAAGGCCACCTCAAGAGCCACCGACGGATCGCTACAACAACTGAGTCCTCAACTCGGCCCAAGAGACCGCCACCAATGTCCAGAACCAGCCCACGATCAGTAAGTTCTGCTGCTTCATGGTGGCTTGTTCCAAAATGGTCTAGCGCCCCGACTCCGGCCCGGACAACGGCCTAGCCCGCCAAGACACGCACCCCACCTACGAGATTCCCCTGCTGAGTTTGTTAGCTACATTTTCAGATTGTTAGTAGTTGTTTGAGGGCATCTTGACCCTCTTTTAGTTTGTTAGGAGGGTGGTGGGCTTCTCCAACTCCCTCATGTGACTCCTTAAAAGAGGGCTGAAGGGTTGGTGTCTATTAGCTTTGTTGTAGTAGCTGTCTTTCCCCGTGCGAAGGCCTAGGTCCAGCAAACTCTGAGGAGCTCGTCTAGGGTTCCCTCCCTCCTGTGTAACTCTTGTGCTATTTACTGCTTTCAAGCAGAACACCCGAAGAACCCGCTGCGGGCTTTGGGTCCTTTGCATTTTCATCTCCGTGTTAGCATCTTGGACGAGCGTTCACCTCTTTCCGTAGCAACGTAAAGGCTCCGCGCGTGTGTGCATGCAAGGGAAAATTGGCTGTGCAAGACAGGTGAGTGTTTTCCATTAGTTATCGATCTGTGGCTTTCTTCACGCTGAGTCTTGCTCAAGTAAATCTTTCGGTTCTCTTCGGCTTCTCTCGGATTTCACCGATCGCACGCTTTCTCCTTCCCTCGTCTCAAGACCCTCCCCCGTTTTCAGCATCATGGTCTTCCCCTCCTTAGAGTACTGAACTAAGGTCACCCCTCCCATTCCTCTGCTGCGTCAATTTTGGTATCAGAGGAGGTTGAAGCTAACTCTTGTCTAGCTTCGCCGATCTCTTCGCTGCATCTCATTCGCCTTTCATTTTGGCATACATATGCATTTTCTGCATCATGACCACTAGATCAGGAGCCTCTTACCAGCAACCCACTACCCAGGTGCCCGTTACGACCAAAGAAAGTACTCCGCCAAGGGTAGAGTCGGTTGAGTCGCTGTCCACGCATCTAGAAGCGATGGAAGCCATGTTTCAGCATCTTATGGCGTCGGTCCATCACTTGATGGACCAGGTTATGGAACTCCGTGCTAAGCCTGCCGAGGGCTAGCCCTCTGCTAGTGTTCCCCCTCCGTTGGCCCCGCTGCGCATGCCCGCTAACAAGTCCCCCCGTTATGACCCTTTCGGTGACGAGTCCATGTGGGCTAAGGATGCTCCTCCCCCACGACGCCCTGCTGCTCGTAGCCGCGAGGATGACGAGGTTCGCCGGCTCACGCGCATTGACCCGCCGATCTTCAATGGTAGTCTTGACCCCCACGTCTTCCTTGATTGGGCGGCCGCTGTCGATAACTATTTCGAATATAGCGCCATGTCCGATCACCTTAAGGTCAGCTACGTCCGTCTTCTATTAACCGGCCCTGCTTGGTTATATTGGACAAACGTAGAGCGCCAGCTTGTCGACCAGCATCTCCCTCCCAATACCCGATGGGAGGAGATGTGCTATCGTCTTAAGGAGATGTATGTGCCTCCCACCTATAGGCAGCAGCTCCTCGATTCCTATTGCGCCATAACCCAAGGCTCCGACTCCGTCGACGAGTACCACACTCGTTTCAACGAGCTCGGCATTAGGTGCAACCTTAAGGAAGACCCCGCCTTCACTTTGTCCCGCTTCAAGCGTGGCCTCCACGACTAGCCTTCATAGCTTGCAAGGTTATAGAGTAAATCCTTACTTCTATGGTTCTAACCGCAGCTTCACATTTCTATTTTATCTGTTATCATGCATTGATTCAGCATTACATTTAGAAGAAAGCACAAACCAGTAGGTGTACATCATCATCACACTTTCCCCCGTGATTTAATATTTACTCAATTGTGCAGGTATTCATAACCGTTGCCATGATTCTTGGTGATAGCCTTTATAACTTCCTAAATATTTTGTACCGAACAATAAAATCCTTCCACTCTGCTTCAAGGAGAAGCCCTATGGGCTCTCTTCCTATCTCAAATAATGATGGCACTATAGAATCTAATACTATTTCATTTGACGATGAGAGAAGAACTGAGGTCTTTCTTAAAGAACAAATCCCAAAGTGGGTTGCATATGCAGGCTATGTTACTATTGCCATAGTATCCATTATTACACTTCCTCACATCTTCCCTTCACTCAAGTGGTACTTCATCTTGGTTGCCTATATATTTGCTCCAGCGCTGGCTTTCTGCAATGCTTGTGGTTGCAGCCTTACAGATTCGAACATGGCCATCGCATATGGTCAGCTCGCCATTTTTATCTTTGGAGCTTGGGCAGGTGCACACCATGGAGGTGTGCTTGTAGGTCTTGCAGCCTGTGGTGTCATATTGGACATTGTATCCACTACTTCAGATCTCATTCAAGACTTTAAGACTAGCTATCTAACACTTGCTTCTCCAAGATCCATGTTTGTGAGCCAAGTTGTTGGCACTGCCATGGGTTGTGTGATTGCCCCATGTGTTTTCTAGCTTTTCTACAAAGCCTTCGATGATATCGACATGCTTGGCAGTCAATATCCTGCACTATATGCTCTCATTAGTAGGAACATGGCAATCCTAGGAGCAACTCGACCGGAAGCACGGTGATGAGAGAGAACACACAACCCAGAGAAGAGATAGAGAGACAAACGTAATTACTTGTATTAAAATGTAGTTGCTTCAAAATAAAATAAAATAAAGTACACATATTTATAGGAAAAATAAATTAGCTAGTCTATGTCTAAAAATAAAACCACTAACCCTCAATACACGACACCACTAAATCTCAACTCATGACACCTCAACCCCTACATCACACATACGCACGACATAAAGTCGTGTTTACTATTTCTATTTTTAACACTTCCCCTTATACATGACTTTGACACTTTAACTTAACCCTAACTAACTCTAAGCATATGTCATCGAAATATTAACCAATGCCTTTACACTACTGGTATCTCCTTCCCAAAAGTTTTGCTTTATGTCTTTTCTTCTTTCTTCTACTATATACCCTTTTATCTTTTGTATTAGCATGGTCATCTATTTCTTCATTGATGATCCTTCTGAATTGATCATCTTCATTAACTTCAACAAAGTTAATAGGATCTACATTTGCAAAGTGACATATAAAGATATCATTTTCAAGATATGAGTCTTCTACTTCTATTATGTGGGGATGTCTTGAGCTCTCTCTAATTTCCCAAGATACTCCATTTGATGGTCCGCTATCAGTAACCTCTGCCTGCAACACTGTATCTAGCATAAACTCATCATCATCCTCAGTGTCTCTCTGTAGCCTTTGTCCTGAACTCTCTCTAATCTCCCAAGATATAGATTGAGGCATAATTTCATATTCATCAAGGCTAGTCTTATGCTTTCCCTTTTCTTGTTCTTCTTCTTTTCTTGGCTCATGCTCATTATCTGCATTTATCATAACATAGACTCTTTCTCGTTCTTCATAGTCATCTGGGCATACTTCCAAACATGTAATTATGACTTCCTCTTGTACATCCATCTTTAGAGAGTCTTCAAATGTGGTAATGTCATTGTCATTCTCATTATCAAAATCTATAAACCAGAATTTATCTCCACACATATCAATGTAACAAGAATCTACCTCCGGTGTAGGGTTCTTATATGCCATTAGAAGTGTACAATCTATCTCTTTATCTCTTTTCTTTTGATCTTCAATGCTTTCTTCTTGAGATAGATAACCCCTTCATTTCAAGCACGATTACATTCCCTAGCATAGTGCCCAAAATTATGACAGTTATAACATTTAACCTTTGACTTGTCAGATCTTCTCTGAGTTTGATTAAGTCTATTTTGAGCTCCTCCTCTTCTTGATTGTGAGGTATCATCATCTTGGTCTTGTATACTTCTTCCTCTTTGAGCTCTTCCTCTTCTTGATGCAAAATGAGAAGTATCATTTTGTTCTTGAATACTTCTTTTCTTTTTAGTATCTTTTAGACTTAATCTTGATTGTAAAACCATATCAAAAGGTTCTTTTCTTCTTCTATTTAACTTCTCCTTGTAGGATTCTAAGGAGCTTGATAATTCTTGTAAGGACATTTCTTCCAAGACCTTTGATTCTTCTGACAATATAGTCAAATTTCTCAGTCAAAGATCTAAGAATCTTCTCAATTACCTTAATATCAGGTACTTCTTCGCTAAGCCTTCTCATTTGATTTGCAATTGTTGCAACTCTTGAGATATAATCTGATATCTTCTCAGATTCTTTCATATAAAGAGCTTCAAACTCTCCTCTCAAGCTTTGAAGGCGAACTCTCTTGCCTTCGAGCTTCCTTTACATGCACTTTGCAACATTTCCCATAGTTGCTTAGCTGTTGTTGCATTGGATATTTTCTCAAATGTAGCTTCATCCAATGCTTGATGAACTAAAGAAACAATCTTCTGATCCTTCTTTCTTGAACTTTGAAGAAGATCTCTCTATGCTTGAGATAGAGAAGCTGGGTCAACTAGAGCAACATATCCATTTTCTACCATATCCCACACATCATGTGCGCCTAATATTGCTTTCATTCGGATGCATCAGTTATCAAACTTTTCAGTGGAGAATTTTGGAACTTGGAATGACATCATAGTGTTGTTCGTCATTTCACCCACAAAGTTTTGAATTTTGGTCCAATAAAATATGAACCAAAGTTCTTCTGTAAATTGGGCCTGACCCACTGAATTCTGATCTGAGTTAATTTAAACAATTTGAGTTAATTGAACCAATAAGAGCGAATCAGTCAAATTGAACTGAATTAGTTGACCAAAATTAGGTCAAAATTGAGTTGGTTCAGTTGCCGAACCAAAAATTTGTTCGGTTCAGCGGCGCCGAAAAATCTTGTTTGTGGCAATAGTCTGCGCGCGTTGCTTGCTTCGGCATGCTCGTGATGACAGGCTGCAAGCGGTGTTGGATTTTAGCTGCGTCCGGTGTAAAAGCGGTGGTGTGATGAGTTGCATTTACATCATATTTTTGCCTGTATTTTATATGATATTTTGGGCTTATTTTATTATTTTATACCAATTTTTAGTGTTTTTACTTCACTTTATATGGAATCTTCACTTTTTTTGGTTTTTATGAAAATGTAGGTAAAATAACATAAAAATGATAGATTTTGCGAGTTTTAAGGCTATAGCACGATTCCCGAGGAAATTACAAGATCGCACATCAAATTTGGAGTGAAACGGAGGCCAGACGCAATATTCACGGTTGGACCCATAAAACTTTCATGGGCCGTGAATATTACTCAAAATGATATATTTTACGAGATTTGATGCCACGGGATGATTCGTGATGAAAAGACGAGGTCGTACGTCAAATTTGGAGCAAAACGGGGGTCAAACGCAACTTTCATGGCCGTGCTTATGAATATATTCACGGGCTGTGAATACACTATGTGCAGTAAACAGAAACTTTCACAGCCGCAGCCGTGAACAGTTTACGGGCCACGAGTTTTTTTTACCCCCTTCGGTTTTTCACTCGATTCGACCCTGAATCGAGTCAAAACTCAACCAAACTTTGCAGAAACCTTCCTAGATGGGTTCTACACTGATTAAACTATAAAAGGAAGGATTTTGGAGGGTTTAAGCAGGCTTCTATGCATGAACATGAACAGAAGCAGTGGCTAGGGCGAAATCAACTTTTTGGGCAAAATTCGAGTAGGAAGATCATGCAAAGGAGGAATTGGACATTCCATCTTTATCTCCAGATCGAGGATAAGGATTTCCAAGTACCTTTCTAGTGTTTTCTTATAATCTTATTGAGTCTTCATGCAATTTTCATCGATGAACATTCTGTTTGCTTTGAACATGAGCATGTAAACTTATTTTCGGGATTAGGGGTGTAGCCCATTGATGATTTATGGATTAAACTTATTGTTTAAATCTTTGGCATTAATTTTATAGAATTGATTTGATTAGAATTATATTTATTTATGTGATTTACTCTGATCATGTATGTTTATGTATTAGACATTGCGAGAAGGACCGGGAGGTGAATCGCAACGTCAGAACTATTGTTTTCAAACCTACGAATCTAATCACGAGAGTAGTTTAGATTCGTTTGAAGGATTTCATGATTTTTCATAGAACTTAATAGGCTTAGTTGCGTTAATTGTCACGGGAGTAGGGAATTAGCGTAGCTAAGTAACGGATTACGCTTCGGGAGGAGGTAATCTCAATACTATATTTTTCTATTCAAAGAATTTATTATGCTATAATTCATAATTGTGAGTGTGGTGAAACCCCGAGTCCCAACCTTTTGCATATTGATTTAAACCCTAAAAACTACCTTTTTGTTTTCTCGTACTAGAAGCTTCAAAACAAAAATACTATTTGAATCGTCTAGCTATAGAACGACCATATAATTGGTACTTGACCGCTAGATCCTTATTGGGAATGATATTTTATTTTATTACTTTGATAAATCCGTGCACTTGCGGACGCAAGTTTTTGGTGCTGTTGCCAAGGATCAGGCCAACCTATATCGATTTAATCGTGAGATTTATAGACTAGACATTTTTTTTTATTGTTTTTGTTTTTGTTTTTATTTTTGTTTGTTTTTTCACATTCTTTTTCTTTATAGTTAGTTTAAGCTATTTTCTCTTTTTGGATTAACATGATGTATGAATAGGAAAACTCATGCCAGAAATCACTATACTAGATATTTAAGCTTTGTTTTGCATTTCCTATTTTACATTTTGTATTTCTGAATTTTATTGCATAAATTAAAAATATGATGTTTAACCAATGTCAATGGTCAAATCAGAGGCATGTGTCACCGATAATGACAAGAGAATATGGCACAGATGCATTACAATCACTTGCAGTAAAGGTAAATTCATTTACTCAACAAACTGATTATTTAAGTATGCAATATTCTATGTTGAAATATATTACTTGCGATATTTGTGGATATAATGGGCATCATTATACTGAATGTCAATTAGGGATTCCTGCATCCTTTGACTCATGCCCTAGTGCCTACAGTCCAAGTTGGGAGAACCATCAAAACTTATTTTATTAGAATGACCCAGCTTTTATTCCACAATCAAACTTTAGTCGACCTCAAAAATCCAACTTAGAAGTCATGCTTGAAAACTCTATAGCTGATATGACCAAACAAAGTGAGGAATTTCATAGTATAATTTATGACACTGATAAAAATGACATAGAGGAAGGAATCCATGATGAATCTGAGGATTTTATAGAGTTGAAACAATCAGTAGTCATGACTCCAGTCAAAGATTATGATTTAACTTCTTCAAATTTTTATGATTTTGAAAATTCTAAATAACCCATTAGCCCTTCCTCACCACTTTACCAGCCATCCAGTCCCTTCTCACATAACATAGTGCCTTGTAACACAAATACTTGGGACATATTTGAAGACAAATTTAAACTTTTGGAGTCTTGTGAGAAGAAAGATGAAAAATTTATGGATCCTGAAGTAAGAACTAGCGAGATAGAAGGGGGTGAATTTGATAGTGTTAGGATGGAATATGCCATTGAAGGGAAAGAAATTGAGGAGAAAGATGAGGAAGAGGACCCTATGCATATTCTATTACCACTACCATATGAACCATCAATTCCTTTTCTCCAGAAAAATTCATTAGGAATTTGCATGTTAGATGATGAAAGAGATTATTATAAGTGTAATGATGCTGAGGTAGCTGAAATATTATTTGATTCAAATCCAACCAAATCCAATGTGAAATTTGAAAACTTCTTGAGCAATCTAAGGCATGAATTGTTTTTATCTTAATTTCAGTTTTCTTCAAATTGTTGATACAAATTTAAAGGAAGAACGCATGATATTACTCTTAGATAAATGTAGAGAAATTATTACGTATTCTTTTCATGACTTTAACTTTTCTTTTTGTATGCATATAATGGCCACAACAACATGCGTCCACTTGTTTAACTGGATATATACTTTGGTAGGCACACTCTTGAGACCAAGGAAAAACAGAAGATTATATGCTCTCTACTTTGCCACTAATTCGCCAACTCAGCCATGACATGAAGCTATGGTCAAGCTAATGATCTTAAACAAGCGCTTTTTGGGAGGCAACCCAAATTTCTAACTTTTGTGATTCTTAGTTTTAGTTTTTGATTTTTTAGAATTTTAGGAATTTTTAAAGTATGTTTTGATGAATTTTTATTGATGGAAAAGCCTTTAAATAAGTTGTTTTATATGTAGGAATTTTTTAAAAATTTTTACTTGAAGAACAGGCATCAAACGAGACATTCACGGGTGTTTAAGGCCATCAAACTAGAGATGGCTTCGGCGCTCGTTCTTGGAGCTGGATCTGTGTGCGAGGCAAGCAGTCGGGCAGAGCTGAAAGTGACAAAGTTCTTGTCTTCATCTAGCGGAACAACTATCAGTGACTTGCAGGAGGCGGCTCGACCTTGCGATGGTCGGTGGCAAATCTTTGATGCTAGAAGCGAGCGGGCAGTGGCGAAGATTCAACCGCTCTTTCTTCTTTGACGGGGATTCAATCAGACGACTGATGCGTTGAACGATTGAGTGACAGTCGACAACGGATCGACAGGATCCAAAAATTGAACAACAAATCAGACAGGATCTACAACGAGCTGTGATTTTAAGCGGCAGATATTTAGCAGCGTGACTCTGAGAGCGGTGCTGAAAATAGCAAATGGCGATTCTGAGCGGCGATGTTTCAGCCACTAGCGGAAACAATGGGACTACACCACTTTTCTTCTTAGCGAACGTCAAGTCTTTTATCCAAAGACAGCAACATATCTCAATCTCAATGAGATTTTTTTTTCTTTCGCCAACGGATCTCAATCTTTGGATCTCACAATATCAGTGAGATGATTTTCTTCTCTTGTCAATGGATCCTCCTCTCTCAGCGAGGATCTCCAATCTTCAGCAACATATCTCACAATAGCAGTGAGATTTTTCTCACCCAGCGAGTAACAAGCCCTCAGCTGTATAGTCAGGTACAACATCGCGAGGCAAAAACTAAGATTTAACTCTTTGCTAGAGCAGTTCTTCAACTTGGCTTTGATATGACTGTTGGTAGCAACACGAGCGGAAGCACGGTGACGAGAGAGAACACACAACCTGGAGAAGACACAGAGAGACAAACGTAATCCCTTGTATTAAAATGTTGTTGCTTCAAAATAAAATAAAATAAAATAAAGTACACATATTTATATGAAAAATAAATTAGCTATTCTATGTCTAAAAAATAAAACCACTAACCCTCAATACAAGACACCACTAAATCTCAACTCATGACACCTCAACCCCTACATCACACATACGCACGACATAGAGTCGTGTTTACTATTTCTATTTTTAACAGGGGTCTCCTCACTTCCAAAATACTGCCTTACTCTTTCTAGGATCTTCTTCATGCTTGCTGTTGTCATAAATTTGGCAAGAGATCTATGTCCCAAGAATGTTGCAAAATTTGTGCCAATTCCAATGGCAATGGCTACTTCATTTTATGTTAGAGCAACGTTGACCATAGATATGGCATTAGGGAGTGTAATATTATATGTATGGCAAAAGATCGACAAGGCCAAAGCAAGTGCTTTTGATCTTGCGGTGGCATTTGGTTTGATGTGTGGTGAAGGAATATGGAGTCTACCTCAAGGAGTGCTTGCGTTAGCCCAAGTGAAGCCACCAATATGCATGAAGTTTCTTTCAAGGGCGACAAATGTCCAAGTTGATGATTTCCTCCTAAAGATATCCTAATTTTCTCATGGCTAAATGATAATAGAAGAAACATACCAGATAAAGCTGATCTATTTAGATATGTATCTCACTAGTATTTGAATTACATTGTTTCTTGTGCTGTACTAGTATGAAAGGCTCTGTAAATTGTAACTATAAACATCTTCTTAGAATCATTATCTTAGGAAGGTCCATCTCTAAGCCATCAGATAGGTTTCAAAGTCCAAAAGATGAATTTTTTTTAAGCACAATTAATCATAGCATAAAAGTACTGTCTTACATTCTTACATTACGTAATTGTACCTACATAATGGTGACTGTAAAAATATTTTGATATAGACCACTTGCCTCTTTAACCCAGTGTAAAATGGTTCGCCTATGTAGGCAAATGGGTAGCACATAGTAAGATTGGGCGAGCAAAGATACATTGTGTGGTTCTGATTCAATGCTAATAAGCGAAAGGGCAAACAATATATGAGCACAAATGGCCTTAGTATCCGGGTTCGAAGGATGTTTGGTGTACACTAAAGAAAGTGAGTCTGTAATATTAGGGTGAGAATTTGTTGGCAAGGGTGTGAAGTGCCATAATAACACCACCAGCACATGAGCACTAACAAGTTGAGGATGTAAGCGTCACATGCATCGAGTGTGATACAAAATGTGTTGGTGTCTTTAAACATTCATCTAAAATATTTTTTTAGAAGTTCTATTTTTAAAAATATAACTTTTAATTTATATTATTTTTTAAAAAATATTACTTTTAAAATATCTGTTTTATTCTGTAATTTATATTAGACAAAAAATGCTTCTCATGAATATAATAAAAATATAAAAATAATAAAATTTAAATTATGCCTCTCATGTTAATTGAAAATAATTATTTAACCTAACATGTCTCTCATGTAAATTTAATTGATCTTCAATCTTAAATAAACTAAAATTAAAATCTCATAGAGTGGAAACAATTCACCACTATCACTTTTATAGTACAAAACAATGAATATACTAAAAATCTAAAAATAATTAAAATCAAGAGGAGAGAATTGATGATTTTTATTTATATAAATTTTTTTCATAATATTTTTTAAAAAAGAATTAAAAATACCCACAAAGAAAAGAGTCCAAAACCCCAAAATTTCGTCAATGTTTTTATACGGCGGTCAACTATTCTAGAAGTAGATACGTACATATCTAATTGCAATCCTAGAAACAAGCCGAGGAAACAAGACAAAGAAAAACATTGTATGAACATATAACGCTTAATTTATGAAATTAAACAATGGATGAAAACGAAATGATGACATGCAATGAACAATTAGATTGATTTGCCCAATTGATTTACTAATGAACTTCGTTTACTCAAATTCATCATGCAATTGGACAAAGTGGTTGATTTGGTTTTCACTTAATAAATAAACTATAGTTTTAGACATGTTAATCAATCACATCAACAAAATAACATTAAGAACCTAATTTGATTGGTTGCATCTCTCTTTTAACTTTGTTTGATTCCTCTACACCCTAGCCGATTGATTTGGAAATGTTTAATATAAGCCTATTGTAGACCAATCTGTGTTTGTTCTTCAGATAAATTTATTTGAGCTATTGGGCTTTTCTTTTAGGCTGTCTTTACGGGAGAAGAATGGAAAAGAGAGGGAACAGAAAAAGAGGAAAAAACGAAAAAAAAAAGACAGAAAAGGAGAATGTGTCATGTGAATTTTACATGATCCAGGAAAAATAAATTTTGACGAAGCATGCGTACGTTGAGGTGGGTATGGATAGCAAACGGCAGGCGTCGATGGCAGGCAGCAGGCTAACGGGCATGGCGAGCAGGCAAGGCAGAGGTGTGCTTGTGCTTATGGGGCGAAGGCAGGCGGCAAGCAAATGGGCGCAATGAGCAGGCGAGGCAGAGAAATGCTCATGCTCGTGGGGTGAAGGCAGGTGAGGCAGATGTCGTAGGAGGCATGTCTTCGGTTGTCTGTGCTTGTGCTCGTGGGGTGAAGGCAGGCGAGGCGGACGGCGAAGGCAGGCAGGCAGCAGGCATCAATGGCAGGCAACAGGCAAACAGGCGAAGCGAAGGTGTGCTCACGCTCGTGGGGCGAAGGCAGTCGAGGCAGACGGCCAAAGTGAAGGAGGCGATGCGTATCACGTGAAGGAGGCAACTTGTGAAGGAGACGTTTTCTTCTCTCCCTAGTAAACATTTTACTTTTGCATGTGAAGGTCAATTCAAGCTTGCGATTGATTGGAAATTTGTTGATTAAAACCCGAAGATTCCTTAAGAGTGACGGCCACGTCCTCGAAGAAGAAACAAGATCAATACTAGTCAAACAAGCGTCAGTGTGAAACGTCAGACCGTGCTCAGGAAATTTATTTATTTAATTAATTAAAACAGTGGAATCTAAGGAAGAATCTTAGTAGATTGGGTTTACTCCTAAGTCCCTGGAGCCATAATATGCGTCGCTGTGGCGTCCTTCAAGTATAGATGAAGACAGTGCCTGAATAATCATATAATAAGACAATCTAGCAAGACGCACGGAAAGTTGTAGTGTTTTTCAAACAATCTAGCAAGATTTAAGAACTTGTTATCAGCTGATTTCATGATAGATTGCAAGAATTTTTTTTTCTTTTTTTTTTAGAAAAAAACACGGGCTTTATGTATAAATAACTGCTAAAACGATCTCTGACGCACTCTCCGCCCCTGCATTCTGGGAGAGAAGCTCAGAGGAGTGGAGGATGGCGAGCGCAAAGAACGTAGTGAACTGGGAGGAGGCTGAGGAGAAAGTGAACGAGAAGGAGGAGGTGGCGGTGGGATCGATGTCTGTGGAGCAGGTGTTCGAGGGGGAGCGTGTTCCGTCGTGGCGGGAGCAGCTGACGCTGCGGGCGCTGGTGGTGAGCTTCGTGCTCTCGGTGATGCTGATCGTGATCGTGATGAAGCTGAACCTGACGACGGGCATCATCCCCTCCCTCAACGTGGCCGCCGGCCTCCTCGGCTTCTTCTTCGTGAAGATGTGGACCAAGGGCTTGGAGCACGCCGGCCTCCTCCGCACCCCCTTCCCTCGCCAGGAGAACACCGTCATCCAGACTTGCGTCGTCGCCGCCTACGGCCTCGCCTTCAGCGGTACGGTGATCTCCCCCTCTGTCTCCATAAATCTCTTTGCTTCGTATTTTCTGTTTATTTATTGTTTGGGTGTGAAGAAGATACCGCTGAAGATTGCTCTCCCAGTCGGCAATGGTGGATTAGGTTTTTCTGATATTAGGTGACCATGTTTAGCACAGACCTTAAGCTCATAGCTCACGCAGGGATCTTGATCTTACACTAAGCCCATGTTTAGCAGGGTGGACGGAAACTCAGATGGATGAAAATATAAGAAAAAAAGGAAAATAAAAAGGAAAGAAAAATTAAAAATATTTTTGTCTTTGTGTTTAGCACGAGGAAAGGAAAATTGAAAGGATTGTTATTGTTACCCATTGTTTTTCTTTTTATACTCATATTATATAAATATTCTTAAATAACATATAAAATAACTATTTATTATTATTATATATTATAAAATTAGTAAAACATATTTAAAACTATTAAATATTATAAAATAAGTTAAAAAATATTTAAAATATTAAATATTTTTAATAAATATTAAAAATTTTAATTATTGGCTAGACACTCAACCCATATTAAGTGAGCTTAGAACCAAAAACAAGATATGTCTTAAGTGAGCTTAGAACCAAATAGATCAACTTTGTTGCTATTGAAAGAATATGCAACAAGTTTCTTTTTTGCTATTGAAAGAAGATATGTCTTAAGTGAGCTTAGAACCCTAGATGAGTCTCTTTTGACTTTACCTCAAGATTTGTGTTTGTGAGATCATAGCAGCAGGAGAGCCCTGCGTCAAAAATTTTCTGCTATTGAAAGAATATGCCACAAGTTTCTTTTTTAGTATACTTTGCGTGGATATTGCCTTACATGACAAGATGAGTTAGCTGAGTCGATTCTTGATTTGCCAAGAAATGAACAACAAAACCATCGACAAGGACGTAGCATCTAATGCCAAATAAACAATGAACCATCGATAAGCACTAGGCAGATCGTAATCCCCATTTTTATATAGGAAATTCACTGACTTCATGGATTTAACCCTTTGTTTCTTTGGAGGGAAGGAAAACGGTAAGGAATGAAAAACTGCAAGAAAGAAAACTTCAGGGAAAGAAAAAAATCTATATCCTATTTCCTTGGAAGGAAGGAAAAGAAGAAGGAAAATTAATTTCGAAGGTTGGGCGAAATGGCGTTGTGTTTTCTCTAACTTTTCCGTCCGATTCGAGTGGAAAAGTTTCGGAGGAAAGTTACAAAATTTTCCACCCACTTTTCCATTCAAATTTTTCCTTCCACCCAAGGAAACAATGGAAAACTTATTTTTCTTTCCTTTTCCTCTAGTTTTTTTTCCAAGGAAACAGACACTAAATGTAGAATATTGTCTCTCTCACTAATGTGATTCCTAACCTTATCTTTGTTTTGTAAAAACTTAAATAAGAGCATGATTTATCCTCCATGGTTCAAATTTAAATAAGATTCTCGAGCAATTTGATAATTGCATTATTACCTTCTGACAAAATTATGATATTTTTGAGTTGGCAAACAGTGTGAAATACATTTGAGGTGCAGCAAAGCAAAGGATTGAATTCTCTTTTCTATTCTTTTTCTCGAGAAGAAATATTTTTAGTTTTATTGTATAATACTGTTCATGTTTTAGAGATGTCTCACATAGAACATAAAACTTCTTGCATGAATTATACAATATCCATTTTGAGTTGCTTTCACGTACTGTGGAGCTGTATATTGTATTATTTTTTTTTTTTTGCTAGAATAGCGTACTACAAGTTGGATGAACAGGTGGTTTTGGAAATTACCTTTTTGCAAGGAGTTCAAAAATTGCAAGTCAAGCCGCAGAAGCAAATGATGCACAGAATATAAAGGATCCAAAATTAGGATGGATCATAGGATTTATGTTTGTTGTCAGTTTTTTGGCCTATTTTTTCTCATTCCCCTAAGAAAGGTAATCAAACAAAGAACTAGTAATCATTTCAGTCATTAATCTAGAAATTTTATAAGCTCTGCTAGTTTTGTAAAATTGTTTTTAGTACTTATTTAAATCTTGCTTTAGATAATGATTATTGACTACAAACTGATATATCCAAGTAGAACTACAACTGAATACCTAATCAATGGCTTTCACACTCCTCAGGGAGAGAAGTTAGCCAAGTAAAGATCCCAAGAACATCCAATCTCTCTCTTTTGGATTAACTATCATATGAGCAGTTCCCAACTAACCCGTGGAAATCTTCAGGAAACAAGTGCAGACACTCGGTAAATTCTTTGTTTCTAGCTTCCTTTAGGGATTCTCCCAATGGTTTTATACATATGGTGATGATTGTGGATTTGTAGCATTCCCCACAATTGGTCTTAAAGCTTATGAGAACATGTAATTTGTGTAAACTAGTTTTATGATTTTCCAAGTAACTTCAAAATTTGTGAGAAGTGGAAGTAACTTGTGTGCTGAAGTATGATTCTCTTCTCTTGATGAATAATGGTAGGTTTTTCTTTGACTTTTCTGCTATCTATGTTGGAGTTGGAATGATCTGCCTATATATTGTGAATGCTTCACTTCTTCACAAACTAGTAGGTGTATATGATCATCACACTCTCCCACTCTGTGATTCAATATTTACTCAATTGTGCAGGTATTCATAGCCATTGATAAGTATTAGGCACATCTTAACCATACCTATGATTAGTGTAAACTCAAAATAAGAACATGATTTATCCTCCTTGGTTCAGATTTAAATAAGATGAGACTTCTTGCATGAATCCATTTTGAGTTGCTTTCATCTTCATTGGAGCTGTATATTCTACATTTTTTTTTTTTGCTACAATAGCATTCTAAAAGTTGGATGGATAGGTGGTTTTGGAAGTTACCCTTTTGCAATGAGTTCAAAGATCGCAAACCAAGCTACAGAAGCAAATGATGCACATAATATAAAGGATCTAAAATTAGGATGGATTATTGGATTTATGTTTCTTGTCAATTTTCTTGGCCTATTTTCTATGGTGCCGCTTAGAAAGGTAATATGCCAAAGTACCAATAATAATTAAAATTATTCAGATTCTATAAATTTTACAAGCTTTGCTAGTTTTGATATTTCTGTAAAATTGTTTTGAGTACTTACTTAAATCTAGCTTTAGATAATGATTATTGACTATAAGCTGATATATCCAAGTGGAACTGTAACTGCATACCTAATCAACGGCTTTCACAGTTGACGGAGTCAGAGATACTTTTGGGGGTGTCCCACTGCCCCTAGAAAACAATTGGGAAGACTCCCCAAGTTGGGACGAAGCTACGCTAGAAATTTCAGTCCAGAAAGCCATATGTCGCCCTGAACACAGCTAGGCCGTGACGATCGACACGGCCGTGATGGCCTCGCTCCAGAAATGCAATGCAGGCACGGCCCCCTTCACGCCCATGCCCGGCTTGGCGACATCCGGCCGACTTGAACACGACTAGCCCGTGACGGTCGACATGGCAGTGTCGCGGTCGAGCGAGGCCGCGAATGCAGACTTGGGCGTGACACCCGCCGTGTTGAGTTCGACAGAGATCAGCCCCAGCATTCATGGCCGTGACAGGAAGCACGGCCAGGGCGTGAACGGTTCTGTGGATTTCGGCCTCCGCGATCACGCCCGTGATAAGACGCACGGCCAGGCTATGAACGATTCTGTAGATTTTGGCCTCCGCGAACACGGCCGTGACAGGAAGCACGGCCAGACCATGAACAACTCTGCAGACTCCCGACCACCCGTTCAAGACCGTGAACACAAGCACGGCCAAGCCGTGAACGCCTCGACAGTGAAGATGGGTCCGGTTGTGCATGAGGTTCGACGTTCACAATGGTCCTCGCACCCTCCTGATCGTTATGTGGGCATCGTGAGCCCTTCCTTGACTTCGGTGGACTCCATTCAATCAGCTCCAATGGCGACTCTTCCCCGAGGGCCACCTCAAGAGCCACCGACGGATCGCTACAACAACCGAGTCCTCAACTCGGCCCAAGAGACCGCCACCAATGTCCAGAACCAGCCCACGATCAGTAAGTTCTGCTGCTTCGTGGTGGCTTGTTCCAAAATGGTCTAGCGCCCCGACTCCGGCCCGGACAACGGCCTAGCCCGCCAAGACACGCGCCCCACCTATGAGATTCCCCTGCTGAGTTTGTTAGCTGCATTTTCAGATTGTTAGTAGTTGTTAGAGGGCATCTTGACCCTCTTTTAGTTTGTTAGGAGGGTGGTTGGCTTCTCCAACTCCCTCATGTGACTCCTTCCCCCTCTTGTTCTATACAAGAGGGCTGAAGGGTTTGTGTCTATTAGCTTTGTTGTAGTAGTTGTCTTTCCCCGTGCGAAGGCCTAGGTCCAGCAAACTCCGAGGAGCTCGTCTAGGGTTCCCTCCCTCCTGTGTAACTCTTGTGCTATTTACTGCTTTCAAGCAGAACACCCGAAGAATCAGCTGCGGGCTTTGGGTCCTTTGCGTTTTCATCTCCGTGTTAGCATCTTGGACAAGCGTTCACCTCTTTCCGTAGCAACGTAAAGGCTCCGCGTGTGTGTGCATGCAAGGGAAAATTGGCTGTGCAAGACAGGTGAGTGTTTTCCATTAGTTATCGATCTGTGGCTTTCTTCGCGCTGAGTCTTGCTCAAGTAAATCTTTCGGTTCTCTTCGGCTTCTCTCGGAATTCACCGATCGCACGCTTTCTCCTTCCCTCGTCTCAAGACCCTCCCCCGTTTTCAGCATCATGGTCTTCCCCTCCTTAGAGTACTGAACTAAGGTCACCCCTCCCATTCCTCCGCTGCGTCAATTTTGGTATCAGAGGAGGTTGAAGCTAACTCTTGTCTAGCTTCGCCGATCTCTTCGCTGCATCTCATTCGGCTTTCATTTTGGCATACATACGCATTTCCTGCATCATGACCACTAGATCAGAAGCCTCTTACCAGCAACCCACTACCCAGGTGCCCGTTACGACCAAAGAAAGTACTTTGCCTAGGGTAGAGTCGGTTGAGTCGCTGTCCACACATCTAGAAGCGATGGAAGCCATGTTTCAGCGTCTTATGGTGTCGGTCCATCACTTGATGGACCAGGTTATGGAACTCCGTGCTAAGCCCGCCGAGGGCTAGCCCTCTGCTAGTGTTCCCCCTCCGTTGGCCCCGCTGCGCATGCCCGCTAACGAGTCCCCCCGTTATGACCCTTTCGGTGACGACATATGGGCTAAGGATGCTCCTCCCCCACGACGCCCTACTGCACATAGCCGCTAGGACGACGACGTTCGCCGGCTCACGCGCATTGACCCGCCGATCTTCAATGGTAGTCTTGACCCCCACGTCTTCCTTGATTGGGAAGCTGCTGTCGATAACTATTTCGAATATAGCGCCATGTCTGATCACCTTAAGGTTAGCTACGTCCGTCTTCTATTAACCGGCCCTGCTCGGTTATATTGGACAAACGTAGAGCGCCAGCTTGTCGACCAGCGTCTCCCTCCCAATACCCGATGGGAGGAGATGTGCTATCGTCTTAAGGAGATGTATGTGCCTCCCACCTATAGGCAGCAGTTCCTCGATTCCTATTGCGCCATAACCCAAGGCTCCAACTCCGTCGACGAGTACCACACTCGCTTCAACGAGCTTGGCATTAGGTGCAACCTTAAGGAAGACCCCACCTTCACTTTGTCCCGCTTCAAGCGCGGCCTCCGCGACTAGCCTTCATAGCTTGCAGGGTTATAGAGTAAATCCTTACTTCTATGGTTCTAACCACAGCTTCACATTTCTATTTTATCTGTTATCATGCATTGATTCAGCATTACATTTAGAAGAAAGCACAAACCAGTAGGTGTACATCATCATCACACTTTCCCCCGTGATTTAATATTTACTCAATTGTGCAGGTATTCATAGTCGTTGCCATGATTCTTGGTGATAGCCTTTATAACTTCCTAAATATTTTGTACCGAACAATAAAATCCTTCCACTCTGCTTCAAGGAGAAGCCCTATGGGCTCTCTTCCTATCTCAAATAATGATGGCACTATAGAATCTAATACTATTTCATTTGACGATGAGAGAAGAACTGAGGTCTTTCTTAAAGAACAAATCCCAAAGTGGGTTGCATATGCAGGCTATGTTACTATTGCCATAGTATCCATTATTACACTTCCTCACATCTTCCCTTCACTCAAGTGGTACTTCATCTTGGTTGCCTATATATTTGCTCCAGCGCTGGCTTTCTGCAATGCTTGTGGTTGCAGCCTTACAGATTCGAACATGGCCATCGCATATGGTCAGCTTGCCATTTTTATCTTTGGAGCTTGGGCAGGTGCACACCATGGAGGTGTGCTTGTAGGTCTTGCAGCCTGTGGTGTCATATTGGACATTATATCCACTACTTCAGATCTCATTCAAGACTTTAAGACTAGCTATCTAACACTTGCTTCTCCAAGATCCATGTTTGTGAGCCAAGTTGTTGGCACTGCCATGGGCTGTGTGATTGCCCCCATGTGTTCTGGCTTTTCTACAAAGCCTTCGATGATATCGACATGCCTGGTAGTCAATATCCTGCACTGTATGCTCTCATTAGTAGGAACATGGCAATCCTAGGAGCAACTCGACCGGAAGCACGGTGATGAGAGAGAACACACAACCCAGAGAAGAGACAGAGAGACAAATGTAATCACTGGTATTAAAATGCTGTTGCTTCAAAATAAAATAAAATAAAGTACACATATTTATAGGAAAAATAAATTAGCTAGTCTATGTCTAAAAATAAAACCACTAACCCTCAATACACGACACCGCTAAATCTCAACTCATGACACCTCAACCCCTACATCATACATACGCACGACATAAAGTCGTGTTTACTATTTCTATTTTTAACACTTCCCCTTATACATGACTTTAACACTTTAACTTAACCCTAACTAACTCTAAGCATATGTCATCGAAATATTAACCAATTCCTTTACACTACTGGTATCTCCTTCCCAAGAGCTTTGCTTTATGTCTTTTCTTCTTTCTTCTACTATATACCCTTTTATCTTTTGTATTAGCATGGTCTTCTATTTCTTCATTGATGATTCTTCTGAATTGATCATCTTCATTAACTTCAACAAAGTTAATAGGCTCTACATCTGCAAAGTGACATATAAAGATATCATTTTCAAGATATGAGTCTTCTACTTCTATTATGTGGGGATGTCTTGAGCTCTCTCTAATTTCCCAAGATACTCCATTTGATGGTCCGCTATCAGTAACCTCTGCCTGCAACACTGTATCTAGCATAAAGTCATCATCATCCTCAATGTCTCTCTGTAGCCTTTGTCCTGAACTCTCTCTAATCTCCCAAGATATAGATTGAGGCATAATTTCATATTCATCAAGGCTAGTCTTATGCTTTCCCTTTTCTTGTTCTTCTTCTTTTCTTGGCTCATGCTCATTATCTGCATTTATCATAACACAGACTCTTTCTCGTTCTTCATAGTCATCTGGGCATACTTCCAAACATGCAATTATGACTTCCTCTTGTACATCCATCTTTAGAGAGTCTTCAAATGTGGTAATGTCATTGTCATTCTCATTATCAAAATCTATAAACCAGAATTTATCTCCACACATATCAATGTAACAAGAATCTACCTCTGGTGTAGGGTTCTTATATGCCATTAGAAGTGTACAATCTATCTCTTTATCTCTTTTCTTTTGATCTTCAATGCTTTCTTCTTGAGATAGATAACCCCATCATTTCAAGCACGATTACATTCCCTAGCATAGTGCCCAAAATTATGACCGTTATAACATTTAACCTTTGACTTGTCATATCTTCTCTGAGTTTGATTAAGTCTATTTTGAGCTCCTCCTCTTCTTGATTGTGAAGTATCATCATCTTAGTCTTGTATACTTCTTCCTCTTTGAGCTCTTCCTCTTCTTGATGCAAAATGAGAAGTATCATTTTGTTCTTGAATACTTCTTTTCTTTCTGGTATCTTTTAGACTAAATCTTGATTGTAAAACCATATCAAAAGGTTCTTTTCTTCTTCTATTTAACTTCTCCTTGTAGGCTTCTAAGGAGCTTGATAATTCTTGTAAGGACATTTCTTCCAAGACCTTTGATTCTTCTATGGCCGTGAAAATATAATCAAATTTCTCAGTCAGAGATATGAGAATCTTCTCAATTACCTTAATATCAGGTACTTCTTCACCAAGCCTTCACATTTGATTTGCAATTGTTGCAACTCTTGAGATATAATCTGATATCTTCTTAGATTCTTTCATATAAAGAGCTTCAAACTCTCCTCTCAAGCTTTGAAGGCGAACTCTCTTGCCTTCGAGCTTCCTTTACATGCACTTTGCAACATTTCCCATAGTTGCTTAGCTGTTATTGCATTGGATATTTTCTCAAATGTAGTTTCATCCAATGCTTGATGAACTAAAGAAACAATCTTCTTATCCTTCTTTCTTGAACCTTGAAGAAGATCTCTCTGTGCTTGAGATAGAGAAGCTGGGTCAGCTAGAGCAACATATCCATTTTCTACCATATCCCACACATCATGTGCGCCTAATATTGCTTTCATTCGAATGCATTAGTTATCAAACTTTTCACTGGAGAATTTTGGAACTTGGAATGACATCATAGTGTTGTTCATCATTTCACCCACAAAGTTCTGAATTTTGGTCCGATAAAATATGAACAAAAGTTCTTCTATAAATTGGGTCTGGCCCACTGAATTCTGATCTGAGTTAATTTAAACAATCTGAGTTAATTGAACCAATAAGAGCGAATCAGTCAAATTGAACTGAATTAGTTGACCAAAATTAGGTCAAATTTGAGTTGGTTCAGCTGCCAAACCAAAAATTTGTTCGGTTCAGCGGCACCAAAAAATCTTGTCTGTGGCAATAGTCTGTGTGCGTTGCTTGCTTCGGCGTGCTCGTGATGACAGGTTGCAAGCGGCGTCGGATTTCAGCTGCGTCCGGCGTAAAAGCGGTGGCGTGATGAGTTGCATTTATATCATATTTTTGCCTGTATTTTATATGATATTTTGGGCTTATTTTATTATTTTATACCAATTTTTAGTGTTTTTACTTCACTTTATATAGAATCTTCACTTTTCTTAGTTTTTATGAAAATGTAGGTAAAATAGCATAAAAATGATAGATTTTGCGAGTTTTAAGGCTATAGCACGATTCCTGATGAAATTACAAGATCGCATATCAAATTTGGAGTGAAACAGAGGCCAGACGCAATATTCACAGTTGCACCTATAAATCTTTCATGGGCCGTGAATATTACTCAAAATGATATATTTTACGAGATTTGATGCCACGGGATGATTCGTGATGAAAAGATGAGGTCGTACGTCAAATTTGGAGCAAAACGGGGGTCAAACGCAACTTTCATGGCTGTGCTTATGAATATATTCACGGGCTGTGAATACACTCTGTGCAGTAAACAGAAACTTTCACGGCCGCAGCCGTGAACAGTTTACGGGCCATGAGTTTTTTTACCCCCTTTGGTTTTTCACTCAATTCGACCCTGAATCGAGTCAAAACTCAACCAAACTTTGTAGAAACCTTCCTAGATGGGTTCTACACTGATTAAACTATAAAAAGAAGGATTTTGGAGGGTTTAAGCAGGCTTCTATGCATGAACATGAACAGAAGCAGCGGCTAGGGCGAAAATTAACTTTTTGGGCAAAATTCGAGCAGGAAGATCATGCAAAGGAGGAATTGGACATTCCATCTTTATCTCCAGATCGAGAATAAGGATTTCCAAGTACCTTTCTAGTGTTTTCTTGTAATCTTATTGAGTCTTCATGCAATTTTCATCGATGAACATTCTGTTTACTTTGAACATGAGCATGTAAACTTATTTTCGGGATTAGGGGTGTAGCCCATTGATGATTTATGGATTAAACTTATTGTTTAAATCTTTGGCATTAGTTTTATAGAATTGATTTGATTAGAATTATATTTATTTATGTGATTTACTCTAATCAAGTATGTTTATGTATTAGACATTGCGAGAAGGACCGGGAGGTGAATCGCAACGTCAGAACTATTCTTTTCAAACCTACGAATCCAATCACGAGAGTAGTTTAGATTCGTTTGAAGGATTTCATGATTTTTCATAGAACTTAATGAGCTTAGTTGCGTTAATTGTCACGAGAGTAGGGAATTAGCGTAGCTCAGTATCGGATTACGCTTCGGGAGGAAGTATATGCTTCGGGAGGAGGTAATCTGTACCTTAGGAAAAATCCATTTCAACACTATATTTTTCTATTCAAAGAATTTATTTTGCTATAATTCATAATTGTGAGTGTGGTGAAACCCCGAGTCCCGACCTTTTGCATATTGATTTAAACCCTAAAAACTACCTTTTTGTTTTCTCGTACTAGAAGCTTCAAAACAAAATTACTATTTGAATCGTCTAGCTATAGAACGACCATATAATCGGTACTTGACCGCTAGATCCTCGTTGGGAATGATATTTTATTTTATTACTTTGATAAATCCGTGCACTTGCGAACGCAAGTTTTTGGTGCTGTTGCCAAAGATCAGACCAACCAATATCGATTTAATCATGAGATTTATAGACTAGACATTTTTTTTATTTTTTTTGTTTTTGTTTTTATTTTTGTTTGTTTTTCACATTCTTTTTCTTTATAGTTAGTTTAAGCTATTTTTCTCTTTTTGGATTAACATGATGTATGAATAGGAAAACTCATGCTAGAAATCACTAGACTAGATATTTAAGCTTTGTTTTGCATTTCCTGTTTTACATTTTGTATTTTTGAATTTTTTTGCATAAATTAAAAATATGATGTTTAACCAATGTCAATGGTCAAATCAGAGGCATGTGTCACCGATAATGACAAGAGAATATGGCACAGATGCATTACAATCACTTGCAGTAAAGGTAAATTCATTTACTCAACAAACTGATTATTTAAGTATGTAATATTCTATGTTGAAATATATTACTTGCGATATTTGTGGATATCATGGGTATCATTATACTGAATGTCAATTAGGGATTCCTGCATCCTTTGCTTCATGCCCTAGTGCCTACAGTCCAAGTTGGGAGAACCATCAAAACTTATTTTATTAGAATGACCCAGCTTTTATTCCACAATCAAACTTTAGTCGACCTCAAAAATCCAACTTAGAAGCTTTGCTTGAAAACTCTATAGCTGATATGATCAAACAAAGTGAGGAATTTCATAGTATAATTTATGGCACTGATAAAAATGACATAGAGGAAAGAATCCATGATGAATCTAAGGATTTTATAGAGTTGAAACAATCAGTAGTCATGACTCCAGTCAAAGATTATGATTTAACTTCTTCAAATTTTTATGATTTTGAAAATTCTAAATAACCCATTAACCCTTCCTCAGCACTTTACCAGCCATCCAGTCCCCTCTCACATAACATAGTGCCTTGTAACACAAATACTTGGGACATATTTGAAGAAAAATTTAAACTTTTGGAGTCTTGTGAGAAGAAAGATGAAAATTTTATGGATCCTGAAGTAAGAACTTGCGAGATAGAAGGGGGTGAATTTGATAGTGTTAGGATGGAATATGCCATTGAAGAGAAATAAATTGAGGAGAAAGGTGAGGAAGAGGACCCTATGCATATTCTATTACCACTACCATATGAACCATCAATTCCTTTTCTCTAGAAAAATTCATTAGGAATTTGCATGTTAGATAATGAAAGAGATTATTATAAGTATAATGATGCTGAGGTAGCTGAAATATTATTTGATTCAAATCCAACCAAATCCAATGTGAAATTTGAAAACTTCTTGAGCAATCTAAGGCATGAATTTTTTTTATCTTAATTTCAGTTTTCTTCAAATTGTTGATACAAATTTAAAGGAAGAACGCATGATATTACTCTTAGATAAATGTAGAAAAATTATTACGTATTCTTTTCATGACTTTAATTTTTCTTTTTGTATGATATAATGGCCACAACAACATGGGTCCACCTATTTAACTGGATATATACTTTGGTGGGCACACTCTTGAGACCAAGGAAAAGCAGAAGATTATATGCTCTCTATTTTGCCACTAATTCGCCAACTCTGCCATGACATGAAGCTATGGTCAAGCTAATGATCTTAAACAAGCGCTTTTTGGGAGGCAACCCAAATTTCTAACTTTTGTGATTCTTAGTTTTAGTTTTTGATTTTTTAGATTTTTAGGAATTTTTACAGTATGTTTTGATAAATTTTTATTGATGGAAAAGTCTTTAAATAAGTTGTTTTATATGTAGGAATTTTTTTAAAAAAATTTACTTGAAGAACAGGCATCAAACGAGACATTCACGGGTGTTTAAGGCCATCAAACTAGAGATGGCTTCGGCGCTCGTTCTTGGAGCTGGATCTGCGTGCGAGGCAAGCAGTCAGGCAGAGCTGAAAGTGACAAAGTTCTTGTCTTCGTCTAGCGGAACAACTGTCAGCGAGTTGCAGGAGGCGACTCGACCTTGCGACAGTCGGTGGCAAATGTTTGATGCTAGAAGTGAGTGGGCAGTGGCGAAGATTCAACTGCTCTTTCTTCTTTGACGGGGATTCAATCAGATGACTGATGCGTTGAACGATTGAGCGACAGTCGACAATGGATTGACAGGATCCAAATATTGAATAACAAATCAGACAGGATCTGCAGCGAGCTGTGATTTTAAGCTGCAGATATTCAGTAGCATGACTCCGAGAGCGGTGCTGAAAATAGAAAATGGCGATTCTGAGCTGCGGTGTTTCAGCCACTGGTGGAAACAATGGGACTACACCACTTTTCTTCTTAGCGAATGGCAAGTCTTCTATCCAAAGACAGCAACAGATCTCAATCTCAATGAGATTTTTTTTCTTTCGCCAACAGATCTCAATCTTTGGATCTCACAATATCAGTGAGATGATTTTCTTCTCTTGTTAATGGATCCTCCTCTCTCAGCGAGGATATCCAATCTTCAGCAACAGATCTCACAATAGCAGTGAGATTTTTCTCGCCCAACGAGTAACAAGCCCTCGGCTGTACAGTCAGGTACAACATCAAGTGGCAAAAACTAAGATTTAACTCTTTGCTAGAGCAATTCTTCAACTTGGCTCTGATATGACTATTGGCAGCAACACGAGCGGAAGCACGGTGACGAGAGAGAACACACAACCTAGAGAAGACACAGAGAGACAAACGTAATCCCTTGTATTAAAATGTTATTGCTTCAAAATAAAATAAAATAAAATACACATATTTATATGAAAAATAAATTATCTGGTCTACGTCTAAAAATAAAACCACTAACCCTCAATACAAGACACCACTAAATCTCAACTCATGACACCTCAACCCCTACATCACACATACGCACGACATAGAGTCGTGTTTACTATTTTAATTTTTAACAGGGTCTCCTCATGTCCAAAATAATGTCTTACTCTTTCTAGGATCTTCTTCATGCTTGCTATTGTCATAAATTTGGCAAGAGATCTATGTCCCAAGAATGTTGCAAAATTTGTGCCAATTCCAATGGCAATGGCTATTTCATTTTACGTTAGAGCAACGTTGGCCATAGATATGGCATTAGGGAGTGTAATATTATATGTATGGCAAAAGATCGACAAGGCCAAAGCAAGTGCTTTTGATCTTGCGGTGGCATCTGGTTTGATGTGTGGTGAAGGAATATGGAGTCTACCTCAAGGAGTGCTTCCGTTAGCCCAAGTGAAGCCACCAATATGCATGAAGTTTCTTTCAAGGGCGACAAATGTCCAGGTTGATGATTTCCTCCTAAAGATATCCTAATTTTCTCATGGCTAAATGATAATAGAAGAAACATACCAGATAAAGCTGATCTATTTAGATATGTATCTCACTAGTATTTGAATTACATTGTTTCTTGTGCTGTACAAGTATGAAAGGCTCTGTAAATTGTAACTATAAACATCTTCTTAGAATCATTATCTTAGGAAGGTCCATCTCTAAGCCATCAGATAGGTTTCAAAGTCCAAAAGATGAATTTTTTTTAAGCACAATTAATCATAGCATAAAAGTACTGTCTTACATTACGTAATTGTACCTACGTAATGGTGACTGTAAAAATATTTTGATATAGACCACTTGCCTCTTTAACCCAGTGTAAAATGGTTCGCCTATGTAGGCAAATGGGTAGCACATAGTAAGATTGGGCGAGCAAAGATACATTGTGTGGTTCTGATTCAATGCTAATAAGCGAAAGGGCAAACAATATATGAGCACAAATGGCCTTAGTATCCGGGTTCGAAGGATGTTTGGTGTACACTAAAGAAAGTGAGTCTGTAATATTAGGGCGAGAATTTGTTGGCAAGGGTGTGAAGTGCCATAATAACACCACCAGCACATGAGCACTAACAAGTTGAGGATGTAAGCGTCACATGCATCGAGTGTGATACAAAATGTGTTGGTGTCTTTAAACATTCATCTATAAAAAAAAATTAGAGGCACTGAGAAATATCTAACAAATAAAGTGGCTTGCCTGTTTTAAATATTACTAAAACAACAATTTTGAGCTAACTAATGATAACAAGAACATGTGTGCATTGCTTTAAATGGATTAAGCCCATTTCTTGATATCCGAATATAATGTTTCATGAATCAATCATAAGATCTAAATACGTATTATCTAATCATTTCCATACACTAACACTATATTATGTCTAGATAAATATAGAAAATATCTTTCTCTTCAACCAAATTCAATGGAATAATTTCATTTCTTTATATTTTCCCTCTCGGATATACAATATAAGTATATAATCAATCGAGTATCCACAAAGAATGAAATTAGATACGGATGAAAAAAAAATTAACATTTCTTTAATTTAATTTTTGGTGTTAATGTATCAGATGTTATGGCCGTTGCATATTAATGCACAACTATTGAGACCTTATCTCCATTAATATATAGTCGACGGTTATGAGTTAATTATATTAATTTATATTATTTTTCTAAAAATTAATAGCTTCTAAAATATTTTTTTAGAAGTTCTATTTTTAAAAATATAACTTTTAATTTATATTATTTTTTAAAAAATATTACTTTTAAAATATATTTTTTATTCTGTAATTTATATTAGATAAAAAATGCTTCTCATGAATATAATAAAAATATAAAAATAATAAAATTTAAATTATGCCTCTCATGTTAATTGAAAATAATTATTTAACCTAACATGTCTCTCATGTAAATTTAATTGATCTTCAATCTTAAATAAAATAAAATTAAAATCTCATAGAGTGGAAACAATTCACCACTATCACTTTTATAGTACAAAACAATGAATATACTAAAAATCTAAAAATAATTAAAATCAAGAGGAGAGAATTGATGATTTTTATTTATATAAATTTCTTTCATAATATTTTTTAAAAAAGAATTAAAAATACCCACAAAGAAAAGAGTCCAAAACCCCAAAATTTCGTCAATGTTTTTATACGGCGGTCAACTATTCTAGAAGTAGATACGTACATATCTAATTGCAATCCTAGAAACAAGCCGAGGAAACAAGACAAAGAAAAACATTGTATGAACATATAACGCTTAATTTATGAAATTAAACAATGGATGAAAACGAAATGATGACATGCAATGAACAATTAGATTGATTTGCCCAATTGATTTACTAATTAACTTCGTTTACTCAAATTCATCATGCAATTGGACAAAGTGGTTGATTTGGTTTTCACTTAATAAATAAACTATAGTTTTAGACATGTTAATCAATCACATCAACAAAATAACATTAAGAACCTAATTTGATTGGTTGCATCTCTCTTTTAACTTTGTTTGATTCCTCTACACCCTAGCCGATTGATTTGGAAATGTTTAATATAAGCCTATTGTAGACCAATCTGTGTTTGTTCTTCAGATAAATTTATTTGAGCTATTGGGCTTTTCTTTTAGGCTGTCTTTACGGGAGAAGAATGGAAAAGAGAGGGAAAAGAAAAAGAGGAAAAAACGAAAAAAAAAAAAGACAGAAAAGGAGAATGAGTCATGTGAATTTTACATGATCTAGGAAAAATAAATTTTGACGAAGCATGCGTATGTTGAGGTGGGCATGGATAGCAAACGGCAGACGTCGATGGCAGGCAGCAGGCTAACGAGCATGGCGAGCAGGCAAGGCAGAGGTGTGCTTGTGCTTATGGGGCGAAGGCAGGCGGCAAGCAAATGGGCGCAATGAGCAGGCGAGGCAGAGGAGTCCTCATGCTCATGGGGCGAAGGCAGGTGAGGCAGATAGCGAAGGAGGCATGTCTTCGCTTGTCTGTGCTTGTGCTCGTGGGGTGAAGGCAGGCGAGGCGGACGGCGAAGGCGGGCAGGCAGCAGGCATCAATGGCAGGCAATAGGCAAACAGGCGAAGCAAAGGTGTGCTCACGGTCAAGGGGTGAAGGCAGTCGAGGCAGACGGCCAAAGTGGGTGTGCTCGTACTCGTGGGGTGAAGGCAGGTGAGACAGACGGCGGACGGTGAAGTTACGCATGCTTGTGGGGTGGCGAGGCATGAAGGAGGCGATGCGTATCACGTGAAGGAGGCAACTTGTGAAGGAGACGTTTTCTTCCTCTCAATTTAGGCAAATAGCAATTGGAAGGGAAAGTGAATATTTTTCCTTCCCATCGTTTTCCTTTCCCTTCCAATAAACTAAGAAAAAATCTTTCTTTCCTTTCTCTCCCTAGTAAACATTTTACTTTTGCATGTGAAGGTCAATTCAAGCTTGCGATTGATTGGAAATTTGTTGATTAAAACCCAAAGATTCCTTAAGAGTGACGGCCACGTCCTCGAAGAAGAAACAAGATCAATACTAGTCAAACAAGCGTCAGTGTGAAACGTCAGACCGTGCTCAGGAAAATTATTTATTTAATTAATTAAAACAGTGGAATCTAAGGAAGAATCTTAGTAGATTGGGTTTACTCCTAAGTCCCTGGAGCCATAATATGCGTCGCTGTCGTTGCAGCCAGCCGGCCTCAGGACCAGGAATTGTGGAAATTATAATGAAGCAGCTGTGGCGTCCTTGAAGTATAGATGAAGACAGTGCCTGAATAATCATATAATAAGACAATCTAGCAAGACGTACGGAAAGTTGTAGTGTTCTTTCAAACAATCTAGCAAGATTTAAGAACTTGTTATCAGCTGATTTCATGATAGATTGCAAGAATTTTTTTTTTCCTTTTTTTTAGAAAAAAACACGGGCTTTATGTATAAATAACTGCTAAAACGATCTCTGACGCACTCTCCGCCCCTGCATTCTGGGAGAGAAGCTCAGAGGAGTGGAGGATGGCGAGCGCAAAGAACGTAGTGAACTGGGAGGAGGCTGAGGAGAAAGTGAACGAGAAGGAGGAGGTGGCGGTGGGATCGATGTCTGTGGAGCAGGTGTTCGAGGGGGAGCGTGTTCCGTCGTGGCGGGAGCAGCTGACGCTGCGGGCGCTGGTGGTGAGCTTCGTGCTCTCGGTGATGCTGAGCGTGATCGTGATGAAGCTGAACCTGACGACGGGCATCATCCCCTCCCTCAACGTGGCCGCCGGCCTCCTCGGCTTCTTCTTCGTGAAGATGTGGACCAAGGGCTTGGAGGACGCCGGCCTCCTCCGCACCCCCTTCCCTCGCCGGGAGAACACCGTCATCCAGACTTGCGTCGTCGCCGCCTACGGCTTCGCCTTCAGCGGTACGGTGATCTCCCCCTCTGTCTCCATAAACCCTTTGCTTCGTATTTTCTTTTTATTTAGTTTTTTGGGTGTGAAGAAGATACCGCTGAAGATTGCTCTCCCAGTCGGCAATGGTGGATTAGGTTTTTCTGATATTAGGTGACCATTGTCTTCGACGAAGATGTGCTTTTCAATTTTCTATGTTCCTTTCTCAATTTCAGAAGTAGAGGAAGAATTGGTGGAGAGGACGTAGTTGGCTAAGGTATGAGAAGGAAAAAACTGGATAAGAACACAGACCTTAAGCTCATAGCTCAATCAGGGATCTTGATCTTACACTAAGGCCGTGTTTAGCCGGGCGGGCGGAAATTGAGATGGATGAAAAAATAAGAAAGAAAGAAAAATAAGAAGGAAAAAAAAATTAAGAATATTTTTGTCTTTGTGTTTAACATGAGAAAAAAAAAATTAAAAGGATTATTATTGTTACCCATTGTTTTTCTTTTTATACTCATATTATATAAATATTCTTAAATAACATATAAAATAACTATTTATTATTATTATATATTATAAAATTAGTAAAAAATATTAAAAATTAATAAATATTATAAAATAAATTAAAAAATATTTAAAAATATTAAATATTTTTAATAAATATTAAAAATTTTAATTATTGGCTAGACACTCAACCCATATTAAGTGAGCTTAGAACCAAAAACAAGATATGTCTTATGTGAGCTTAGAACCAAATAGATCAGCTTTGTTGCTATTGAAAGAATATGCAACAAGTTTATTTTTTTGCTATTGAAAGAAGATATGTCTTAAGTGAGCTTAGAACCCTAGATGAGTCTCTTTTGACTTTACCTCAAGATTTGTGTTTGTGATCATAGCAACCTGCTATGATCTCACAGCAGGGGAGCCCTGCGTCAAAAATTTTCTCGCTTTGTTGCTATTGAAAGAATATGCCACAAGTTTCTTTTTTAGTATACTTTGCGTGGATATTGCCTTACATGACAATATGAGTTAGCTGAGTCGATTCTTGATTTGCCAAGAAATGAACAACAAAACCATCGACAAGGACGTAGCATCTAATGCCAAATAAACAATGAACCATCGATAAGCACTAGGCAGATCGTAATCCCCATTTTTATATAGGAAATTCACTGACTTCATGGATTTAACCCTTTGTTTCCTTGGAGGGAAGGAAAAAGATAAGGAGTGAAAAACTGCAAGAAAGAAAACTTCAGGGAAAGAAAAAAATCTATATCCTATTTCCTTGGAAGGAAGGAAAAAAAGAAGAAAAATTAATTTCGAAGGTTGGGCGAAATGGCGTTGTGTTTTCTCTAACTTTTCGGTCCGATTCGGGTGGAAAAGTTTTGGAGGAAAGTTACAAAATTCTCCACCCACTTTTCCACTCAAATTTTTCCTTCTGCCCAAGGAAACAATGGAAAACTTATTTTTCTTTCCTTTTCCTCTAGTTTTTTTTCCAAAGAAACAGACACTAAATGTAGAATATTGTCTCTCTCACTAATGTGATTCCTAACCTTATCTTTGTTTTGTAAAAACTCAAATAAGAGCATGATTTATCCTCCATGGTTCAAATTTAAATAAGATTCTCGAGCAATTTGATAATTGCATTATTACCTTCTGACAAAATTATGATATTTTTGAGTTGGCAAACAGTGTGAAATACATTTGAGGTGCAGCAAAGCAAAGGATTGAATTCTCTTTTCTATTCTTTTTCTCGAGAAGAAATATTTTTAGTTTTATTGTATAATACTGTTCATGTTTTAGAGATGTCTCACATAGAACATAAAACTTCTTGCATGAATTATACAATATCCATTTTGAGTTGCTTTCACGTACTGTGGAGCTGTATATTGTATTTTTTTTTTTTTTGCTAGAATAGCGTACTACAAGTTGGATGAACAGGTGGTTTTGGAAATTACCTTTTTGCAATGAGTTCAAAAATTGCAAGTCAAGCCGCAGAAGCAAATGATGCACAGAATATAAAGGATCCAAAATTACGATGGATCATAGGATTTATGTTTGTTGTCAGTTTTTTGGCCTATTTTTTCTCGTTCCCCTAAGAAAGGTAATCAAACAAAGAACTAGTAATCATTTCAGTCATTAATCTAGAAATTTTATAAGCTCTGCTAGTTTTGTAAAATTGTTTTGAGTACTTATTTAAATCTTGCTTTAGATAATGATTATTGACTACAAACTGATATATCCAAGTAGAACTACAACTGCATACCTAATCAATGGCTTTCACACTCCTCAGGGAGAGAAGTTAGCCAAGTAAAGATCTCAAGAACATCCAATCTCTCTCTTTTGAATTAACTAACTATCATATGAGCAATTCCCAACTAACCCGTGGAAATCTTCAGGAAACAAGTGCAGACACTCGGTAAATTCTTTGTTTCTATCTTCCTTTAGGGATTCTCCCAATGGTTTTATACAGATGGTGATGATTGTGGATTTGAAGCATTCCCCACAATTGGTCTTAAAGCTTATGAGAACATGTAATTTGTGTAAACTAGTTTTATCATTTTCCAAGTAACTTCAAAATTTGTGAGAAGTGGAAGTAACTTGTGTGCTGAAGTATGATTCTCTTCTCTTGATGAATAATCGTAGGTTTTTCTTTGACTTTTCTGCTATCTATGTTGGAGTTGGAATGATCTACCCATATATTGTGAATGCTTCACTTCTTCTAGGAGCCATCCTTTCATGGGGAGTCATGTGGCCTCTTATTAACAATCAGAAGGGCCATTGGTATTCAGCAGATTTACCATCAACCAGCCTTCATAGCTTGCAGGGATACAGAATAAATCCTTACTTCTATGCTTCCAACTATCACTTCACAATTCTTTTTATCTCTTATCATGTATTGATTCAACATTACATTCAAAAGAAAGCACAAACTAGTAGGTGTATATCATCATCATGCTCTCCTCTGTGATTCAGGATTTACTCAATTGTGCAGGTATTCATAGGCGTTGCCATGATTCTTGGTGATGGCCTTTTTAACTTCCTAAAGGTTTTGTATCGAACAGTAAAATCCTTTCGCTCTGCTTCAAGGAGAAGCTCTGCAGGCCCTCTTCAAGATGATGATGCCACTACAAATTCTATTACTGTTTCATTTGACGACGAGAGAAGAACTGAGGTCTTTCTTAAAGAATAAATCCCAAAGTGGGTTGCATATGGGGGCTATGTTACCATTGCCATAGTTTCCATTATTACACTTCCTCACATCTTTCCTCCACTAAAGTGATACTTTGTCTTGGTTACTTATATATTCGCTCCAATGCTGGCTTTCTGCAATGCTTACTGCTGCGGCCTTACAGATTGGAATATGGCCTCAACCTATGGTAAGCTTGCAATTTTCATCTTTGGAGCTTGGGCAGGTGCACACCATGGAGGTGTGCTTGCAGGCGTTGCAGCATGCGGTGTCATGCTCAGCATTGTAGCCACTGCTTCAGATCTCATGCAAGAATTTAAGACTGGCTACCTAACACTTGCTTCTCCTAAATCCATGTTTGTGAGCCAAGTTATAGGCACTGCGATGGGCTGTGTGATTGCACCATGTGTCTTCTGGCTTTTTTACCAGGCATTTGACGATATCGGCATTCCTAGCAGTCAATATTCTGCACCTTATGCTCACATTTATAGGAACATGGCAATTCTAGGAGTTGATGTGGTCTCCTCACTTCCAAAATACTGCCTCACACTTTGCTGCATCTTTTCATGCTTACTATTTGATATCTTGTATTTATATCGTCTTTTAGACATATATTTACTTGCGAATCAAGACATATTTTCATGATTTTACATCTCTTTTTAGCTTATTTCATGGACTTTCTTCAGAAGCTTCACTACTTGTCATGTTTGCTTGAATACATGACATTTCACTCACTCTTAGAGCTATTTTGGATGTATATTTACATCTTCGAGTGAATCAAGAATCTTGACAAGGAGTTTGGCTTCAAACAAAATTAATTTCAAAAATTATGGGCATGGCCATAATCTTCCTCACAACTGAAATCTCACAGCAGTCGCAAAAGTTTATCCACAAGTGCCAGAGTTTATCCGTAGCCGTCGGAATTTATTATAGACATCAAGGATTAAATGAGCATTAATTGTCTGAAGGTTACAAGAATTAAAAAGATTGCAATTAATGCATTACCATTACAGTCATAAATGCGGAATTTATTAAAGAGTCATAAATGCAGGAGTTATCTAGATCATTTATCAGCCATCAAGTGTCATTATGAGAATTAAATTCTGAATGTGAAAAGACACACCATTAGAAGCCATAATGGAGAATTTAATTCCAGGATTTAATTCAGAATTCCAAGGGGCACCAGGATTCTATATAAAGGGGTTAAATTCGCTAAAGAAAGGAGCGCCCAGTTGGGGCTCAAGGGGGGCTAGTGAATTTTGTAAAGGGAAGTTCTTGGCGATTACAAGGGAGGAGGAAGGAATGGTACATCATTCTAGAAGACTTGAAGGAATGTTGCAATGCTTCTACAGAGAGTTTGCTTCCTCTTTCTTCTATCTTCTCTTTAGTTTCTTCTGTTCCTTTAGGGATTTATACTGAATTGATGCTATGATAGCATAATCTTCTTTATCGGAACAAGGCTGTATTTTAGTTGTTTGGATCTTAGTTTCGAACTTGTTTTCTCGTAGCAATGAAAATTTTATCTTGTGTTTATTCGACATGAGTTGTATTATTGCTAGTATTGCCTTGATCACGCAATTACTTTTCTTGGGCGCCGCAAGAAGGACCGAAAGGTGAATTGCGACGCTAGATCTGTCTTATCGAACATGCTCTGAGAGGTCAAGAATTAGGGCCAGATTTGTGTGAGAAACTTTATAATATCTCTGAACCCAATGGATCAATCTAGGTCCAGTTAGCCACGAAAGTAGGACGCCGATCTAAATTGATACCAGATTACGCCGTCGAAAGAGGGTAATCTATACCATTAGATATTTCCTTGAATATATTTAAAATTGCATTGTTATGATAATTGTCTTGTTTGAGTTTAAGATCTATCAACGAGATGAACTCGAAGTTCAGATGTCTCTAAACCTTATTTTCTATCCAAAACTTTCACTTGCATGATTCGCCTAGCAATTGTATTTAGTTGTATTTTAATTTATTGTCTGAAAACCCAAAACATTCATCTAATCGTCTAGCTACTGATTCGTAATCACTTGGTACTTGATCACTGCCCCTGTGGGATCGACATCTTAAGTACTGCTACGACAAAGCCATTACGCTTGCAGTTAGTAATACGGTAAAATACACATCACTATTGTCATTAACTTAGCAAGAGGTCTATGTCCCAAGAAGGTAGGAAAATTCATACCAGTTCCAATGGCAATGGCTATTCCTTTTTTACATTGGAACAGCCTTCGCCATAGATATGGCATTAGTGAGTGTAATATTATATGTGTGGGAAAAGATTGACAAGGCCAAAGCAAGTGCTTTTGGTCCTGCAGTGGCATCTAGTTTGATGTGTGGTGAAGGAATATGTAGTCTACCTCAAGGAGTGCTTGCGTTGGCCCAATTGAAGCCTCTGATATGCATGAAGTTTCTTTCAAGGGCGACAAATGTCCAGGTTGATGATTTCCACCAAAAGATATCCTAATTTTCTCATAACTAGATGATTAGAGAAGAAACATACTAGGTAAAGTTGATCTATTTAGATATGTATGTCACTAGGATTTGAATCATGTTGTTTCTTGTGTTGTACAAGTGTGAATGTCTGTAAATTGTAATTATAAACAACTCTTTTACTGTAAATATTTTCAGTTCCAGCGCATCAACATTGTTTATCAAATTTAGTAATTTATCCACCTACTTGATCTCACTCAGAGAAATAAGAAAAAAAAATGAATCATATGTAGGCTTAGAATCAATATCTTAGGAAGGTCTATCTCTATGCCATCACATATAGGTTTCAAAGCCCAAAAGATGAATTGTCTTTTAAGCACAATTAATCGTAGCATAAAAGTACTATGTCTTGCATCTTTTAAGCACAATTAATCATAGCATAAAAATTTAAAATTCTTCAATTTAATTTTGTGTTAATATAATCATTGCATATTAATACATAACTATTATGACCTGATCTGCATATGAGTCGCTTTATATTAATTTAAATTAATTTTTTTAAAAAATAATAGCTTCTAAACTATTTTTTTAGAAGTTATATTTTTAAAAATATAACTTTAATTTATATTAATTTTTTTTATAAATATAACTTTTAAAATATTTTTTATCTTTTTTATTCTATAATTTATATTATTTCTTTTACTTTTCCCTCTTCAAGAAGCACAATAATTTACTCGTGCATGCGAACATCAATTCAACCATGTGATTGATTGAAAATTTGTTGGATAATTTATAGACTAAAAGAAAATAATTGGAAATCTCTCAAGTGATACAAGTTAGCGCCCAAGATTACTTATGATGACCATCGTACGGATAGAACTTGTAAGTGGGGTACCCGCTGAAGTGAAGAAAGCCGTGTCTCACAGTAAGGTTCTGCATTATCTGTGAGACATTGCTTGAGTGAGATAAGTGGGTACCCCGCTTAGGATGTTTACTCACCACGTACTGGAAGAAGAAAAAAGATCAAGGCTAGTCAAACAAGCAAGGGTGAAAGTTCAGGCTGCGTTTTTGTAGAGGGGCGCCTCTCTGCAAATTTTATAGATAAGTGCCCCGTCTGTAGAGCACGAATCTTAGAATATTAATTTCGTATAACACCTAATATTATCGTATCACATTTATATATTTTTTTATAATACCAAGTTATTATCGTATAATACCTTAATTTTTTATTAAAAAAACTTTTATAACACCTAAAATATTATATAAATATATTGTTAAGATAAAATTATATTGAGATTTGATAGATTGTACAAAAATATTTAGGTGTTATACGAAAATATTAAGGTATTATATGAAAATATTAAGGTATTATACGAAAATATTATGGTATTATATGAAAATATTAAGGTGTTATATGAAAATATTAAGATATTATATGACAATATTAAGGTGTTATACGAAAATATTAAAGTGTTATACGAAAATATTAAGGTGTTATACGATATTCAAAGTCTATTATACGAAAATGTCTTAGAAAAATTTTGCATATGAAATTAGTGCTTCAAGATTCGTGCTTTGCAGATCGGGCACTCCTCTGCAAAATTTTTGCCCAAAGTTCAGATTCGTGCCCACGTCAATTAGTTAATTAATTAATTAAAATTATGGAATCTAAGGAATCTTATTCGATTGGATTGACTCACATTGGAGGACAGAATGTGTACGCAAGAACCCAGGTGTTAGGCCCGATTTGACCGGTCAACTACCCATGTTGATCAGGTCAAAATCGGCCCAAAATTGACCCCCAATAGTGATTAGGGCTTTATGGAGATGGGGACTGGTAGACGATGATGCTATAATGACGGCTGGGAGTGTGGGACGCAGGCATGTCATCGGGCAGCATCTCCAGCGAGCAGCATGATGCCGCATGGAGACTCCATAGCTCACGAGGCAAGTCATATGGCTCGGGCATGGTAGACGGTGACACCTCAAGCAGCGAAGCCGAACAGTGAGCATGGCAGGCAAGGTTAGTGGCGTCTCCGGGCAAAGGAACGACACCACGTGGTGTAGCTGTAGCAAGCGAAGCCACTGCGTGGAGGCCGACACTACAGGCGCGGTCGGCGCGGTGCATCGATTGGCAGAAACAGCGGCTACATGGTGTGATCTGGCTAGTGACGAAGGGCAGTGCGACGTTTGATCTTCCGAGCTTGCTTGGACGACCGAGCGGGCACGTAGGATAGCTCGACGACATGGTTTCTAGGCGAGCGTAAGCTATGTGGCTAACGATGACGTCTTGGCTTCCAAATACTATAATAAATTTTGTCCCTTTTCATTAGACTCAAGCGGCCAAATACTATAATAAATTTCTCACAATCACGAACTTGCCTTGATTGTGCGATCATGTATATTAATTATTTTTTTTTTTTATTTTGCTCATATACCTTTGGATCCTAAATCCGGCACCACTAATTATAGATCCTAGTCAACTTCCTTAGAGTTTGTCATCATAATCAAATCTCATCCAAATTATAGTGGGTCTACAATGCAAGGGGATGATCAATTAATTCCTCAATGCCCATAAGAAATAGTGCTTTCTTAGGCTGAAAATCCTGTAAGGGATGACAAGGACTCCTTATCATAGTGATAGGGCTACTAAACCACCTGATAATATTTCCATTAGTTAGTTTATGTTGGATGCAAACTACCTATTTCACATGTTTAGAAGTGTGGTTCATTTGTACATTTCTATCTAGAATAATATTTGGAGTGCATGTTGATTTATCCCTATTATCACAAAAGGGCCTACATTGCCTCTCAAAATGTGAAGTTGCTTAATCCAGGCTTATAAGAGATGCGATAATGATTAGATATCCTAGTAGTAGGTGTCAATTATCAACTAGCCTTTGAGCATCAAGTGGAGTGCTAGGGGTTATACAACATAGCCCTTTGCAAGTTTTAGGTGGCTAGTCTATTATCATAGAGCGGGAATGCATAGCCCCTGCATGCGAACCATCTTTCCATCCACGTACAAAAGAGAAACAAAGTTTTATCCTTTTTAGTTTACTAGAACAACCTAAGTTTAACTCCACTTGATTGAATGAGTTAAACTTGGGACTTCAAAGAAAGTACCAACTACGCCACTTATACAAGATTTTTGCTATTGCTTCTATATCATGCAACATGTGAAAGCAATATCAACAATGTTAAAAGAAGTTTAGATAGAGTCTATTAAGGAGTTGAGTTAGAGCTAAGTTTCTACATGTTATCATTAAGAAGCGGATTGACGATCGGTGGAAGATAGACGTAATTATTGTTATAGTGTGACCTCTTTGCACATAGATTGATTTACATGTTTTTGGCTTTACTATTCTTTTTCTACTTTGTCTTTTCTCCCTTTAATGAAAATCGATGTTTACCAAACATTTGGTCCAATTATCCTCAAAATTTTCCATAGTTTTTGATCCAAAAGTCTTCTAAATTATTCTTAGATGAGGACGTCCAAGGCATTGAGTATTGACAAAGACATCTTAACGTATCCTAGATTGCAAGCACAAGCATATTTGCAATGACTTATAATATATATATTTTAAATAAAATAGAAAAAAATGCTTTTCATGAATATAATAAAAATCTAAAAATAATTAAATTTAAATTATGCCTCTCATGTTAATTGAAAAATAATTATTTAACCTAACATGTCTCTCATGTAAATTTAATTGATCTTCAATCTTAAATAAACTAAAATTAAAATCTCATAGAGTGGGAAAAAAATATTCACCACTATCACTTTTAGTACAAAACAATGAATATAATAAAAATCTAAAAATAATTAAAATAAAGAGGAGAGAATTGAATATTTTTTATTTATACAAAATTTCTTTCATAATATTTATTTATAAAGAAGTAAAAATACCCACAAAGAAAAGAGTCCAAAACCCCAAAATTTCGTCAATGTTTTTACATGGTGGTCAACTATTCTAGAAGTAGATACATACATATCTAATTGCAATCCTCGAAACAAACCAAGGAAAAAAGACAAAGAAAAACATTGTATGAACATGTAACGCTTAATTTATGAAATTAAACAATGGATGAAAAAGAAATGATGACATGCAATGAACAATTATATTGATTTGCCCAATTAATTTACTAATTAACTTCGTTTACTCAAATTCATCATGCAATTGGACAAAGCGGTTGATTTGGTTTTCACTTAATAAATAAACTATAGTTTTAGACATGTTAATCAATCACATCAACAAAATAACATTAAGAACCTAATTTGGTTGGTTGCATCTCTCTTTTAACTTTGTTTGATTCTTCTACTCCCTGGGCGATTGATTTGGAATTGTTTAATAGAAGATTATTGTATACCAATCTATGTTTGTTCTTCAGATAAATTTTATTTGAGCTATTGGCTTTCTTTTACTTTTGCATGTGAAGGTCAATTCAAGCTTGCGATTTTGTTGACTAAAACCCAAAGATTACTTAAGAGTGACGGCCACGTACTCGAAGAAGAAACAATATCAATGCTAGTCAAACAAGCTCAGTGTGATAGGTCAGCTGTGGCGTTCTTCATTATAGATGACGACAGTGCCTGAATAATCATATAATAAGACAATGTAGCAAAGTTATAGTGTTCTTTCAAACAATCTAGCATGATTTAAGAACTTTTTATCAGCTCATTTCATGATAGAATGAAAGATTTTTTTTTTTTTTTTTTTTTTTGAGAAAAAAACACGGGCTTTATGTATAAATAAGTGCTAAACGATCTCCGACGCACTCTCCTCCCCTGCATTCTGGGAGAAAAGCTCAGAGGAGTGGAGGATGGCGAGCGCGAAGAACGGAGTCAACTGGGAGGAGGCTGAGGAGAAAGTGAACGAGAAGGAGGAGGAGGTGGTGGTGGGATCGATGTCGGTGGAGCAGGTGTTCGAGGGGGAGCGTGTTCCGTCGTGGCGGGAGCAGCTGACGCTGCGGGCGCTGGTGGTGAGCTTCGTGCTCTCGGTGATGCTGAGCGTGATCGTGATGAAGCTGAACCTGACGACGGGCATCATCCCCTCCCTCAACGTGGCCGCTGGCCTCCTCGGCTTCTTCTTCGTGAAGATGTGGACCAAGGGCTTGGAGCACGCCGGCCTCCTCCGCACCCCCTTCACTCGCCAGGAGAACACCGTCATCCAGACTTGCGTCGTCGCCGCCTACGGCCTCGCCTTCAGCGGTACGGTGATCTCCCCCTCTGTCTCCATAAATCTCTTTGCTTCGTATTTTCTGTTTATTTATTGTTTGGGTGTGAAGAAGATACCGCTGAAGATTGCTCTCCCAGTCGGCAATGGTGGATTAGGTTTTTCTGATATTAGGTGACCATTGTCTTCGACGAAGATGTGCTTTTCAATTTTCTAATTTCCTTTCTCAATTTCAGAAGTAGAAGAAGAATTGGTGGAGAGGATGTAGTTGGCTAAGGTATGAGAAGGAAAAAATGGATAAGAACACAGACCTTAAGCTCATAGCTCAGGCATGGATCTTGATCTTACACTAAGAAAAAAAGAGGACTCAAAAGTTGACCGAAAAGAAACGATAACATCTCAGTTTATTGATTTCTTAGAATTTCTATATTCTTGTTTCTAGGAGAAGGAAAAAGGATGAAGAACAAAAAAATCAGTTACAAGAAAGAGGACACTAAAGAGTTTAATTTCTCCACTGGGCTATTAATATCAACTAGATGACATGAATTCATGTAATTTTAGATTTTCTGTTTATAGATTTTAGCACCTGTTCGCTTTTGCCCCAAAGGCTAGTCTTAGAACCCTAGATGAGTCTCTTTTATGTAACCAAAAAGAAGATATGTCTTAAGTGAGCTTAGAACCAAATAGATCAGCTTTGTTGCTATTGAAAGAATATGCAACAAGTTTCTTTTTTGGTATACTTTGCGTGGAAATTGCATGACAAGATGAGTTAGCTGAGTCGATTCTTGATTTGCCAAGAAATGAATTACAAAACCATTGATAAGGACGTAGCATCTAACACCAAATAAACAATGAACCATCGATAAGCACTAGGCAGATCTTAATCCCCAATTATATAGGAAATTCACTGACTTCATGGATTTAAACGTAGAAAACTGTTTCTCTCACTACTGTGATTCCTAACCTTACCTATGTTTTGTAAAAACTCAAAATAAAAGCATGATTTATCCTCCATGATTCAAATTTAAATTAGATGCTTGAGCAATTTGATAATTGCATTATTACCTTCTGACAAAATTATGATATTTTTGCAAGTTACAGGTTGAACTTCATAATGTCAAACTTTTTTTTTTAAAAAAAAAGGAGTTATCTTAGCAATGAATTTTGCTTCCTAGCTGATGGGTTCTTCTAGATTCAAAAAGCATTAATGATTTGGACCTCCATAAGCCACACGAAATAGATTATGCTTGGCTGTCATTATTGACATTCAGATATGTTGAGTTACAAATAGTGGACAATAATTTGGGATCCATGTGAATGCTCACGTTATCAAAAAGACAGGTAATCAAGTTGTCAATTCAATACATGCAAAGGTGGAAAACTTGCCACTTTTTTGTGTGTCAGAAACTATGAATCACCAAAAACAGTCAGGTCTCCTATGACATCCACTAGATATTCTTCAGCTGCAGCAAGGATTTCAATTGTCTTAATCTTGATTACTTTGGATCTTGATTTTTGTTGCGCTTGCATCGATCAGTCATGCACTACAAGTAATTTATAAGATGGATGTAAAGAATATTACTTGGCAGATAGTGAAATACATTTGAGGTGGAGCAAAGGATTGAATTCTCTTTTCCATTATTTTTCTCGAGAAGAAATACTTTTAGTTTTGTTGTATAATACTGTTCATGCTTTAGGATGTCTCACATAGAATATAAAACTTCTTGCATGAATCATACAATATCCATTTTGAGTTGCTTTCACTTGTAGTGGAGCTGTATATCCTACATTTTTTTGGCTACAATAGCATTCTAAAAGTTAGATGATCAGGTGGTTTTGGAAGTTACCTTTTTGGCATGAGTTCAAAGATCGCAAGCCAAGCAACAGAAGCAAATGATGCGGAGAATATAAAGGATCCAAAATTAGGATGGATCATTGGATTTATGTTTGTTGTCAGTTTTATTGGCCTATTTTCTCTCGTTCCCCTAAGAAAGGTAATCAAACAAAGAACTAGTAATCATTTCAGTCATTCAAAATCCAAAAATTTTACAAGCTCTACTATTTTTGATAGTTTTGTAAAATTGTTTGGAGTACTTACTTAAATCTTGCTTTAGATAATGATTATTGACTACAAGCTGATATATCCAAGTGGAACTGCAACTGCATACCTAATCAATGGCTTTCACACTCCTCAGGGAGAGAAGTTAGCCAAGTAAAGATCTCAAGAACATCCAATCTCTCTTTTGAATTAATTAACTATCATCTGAGCAATTCCCAACTAACCTGTGGAAATCTTCAGGAAACAAGTGCAGACACTCGGTAAATTCTTTGTTTCTAGCTTCCTTTGGGGATTCTTCAAATGGTTTTATACAGCCGGTGATGATTGTGGATTTGAAGCATTCCCCACATTTGGTCTTAAAGCATATGAGAACATGTAATTTGTGTAGACTAGTTTTATCATTTTCCAATTAACTTCAAAATCTGTGAGAAGTGGAAGTAACTTGTGTGCTGAAGTATGATTCTCTTCTTTTGATGGATAATCACAGGTTTAACTTTGACTTTTCTGCTATTTATGTTGGAGTTGGAATGATATGCCCATATATTGTGAATGCTTCACTTCTTCTAGGAGCCATCCTTTCATGGGGAGTCATGTGGCCTCTTATTAACAATCAGAAGGGCCATTGGTATTCAGCAGATTTACCATCAACCAGCTTTCATAGCTTGCAGGGATACAGAGTAAATCCTTAATTCTATGCTTCCAACTACAACTTCACATTTCATTTGATCTTTTATCATGCATTGATTCAACATTACATTCAGAAGAAAGCACAAACTAGTAGGTGTATATCATCATCACACTCTCCCACTCTGTGATTCAATATTTACTCAATTGTGCAGGTATTCATAGCCGTTGCCATGATTCTTGGTGATGGCCTTTATAACTTCCTAAAGGTTTTATATCGAACAGTAAAATCCTTTCGCTCTACCTCAAGGAGAAGCCCAGCAGGCCCTCTTCGAGATGATGATGCCACTACAAAATCTATTACTGTTTCATTTGACGACGAGAGAAGAACTGAGGTCTTTCTTAAAGAACAAATCCCAAAGTGGGTTGCATATGGGGGCTATGTTACCATTGCCATAGTTTCTATTATTACACTTCCTCACATCTTTCCTCCACTAAAGTGGTACTTTGTCTTGGTTACCTATATATTCGCTCCAGTGCTGGCTTTCTGCAATGCTTACGGGTGCGGCCTTACAGATTGCAACATGGCCTCAACCTATGGTAAGCTTGCCATTTTCATCTTTGGAGCTTGGGCAAGTGCACACCATGGAGGTGTGCTTGCAGGCCTTGCAGCATGTGGTGTCATGCTCAGCATTGTAGCCACTGCTTCAGATCTCATGCAAGACTTTAAGACCGGCTACCTAACACTCGCTTCTCCTAGATCCATGTTTGTGAGCCAAGTTATAGGCACTGCCATGGGCTGTGTGATTGCACCATGTGTCTTCTGGCTTTTCTATAAGGCATTCAACGATATCGGCATTCCTGGTAGTCAATATCCTGCACCTTATGCTCTCATTTATAGGAACATGGCAATTTTAGGAGTTGATGGGGTCTCCTCACTTCCAAAATACTGCCTCACACTTTGCTGCATCTTCTTCACGCTTGCTATTGTCATTAACATAGCAAGAGATCTATGTCCCAAGAAGGTTGGAAAATTCATACCAGTTCCAATGGCAATGGCTATTCCTTTTTACATTGGAACAGCCTTCGCCATAGATATGGCATTAGGGAGTGTAATACTATTTGTGTGGGAAAAGATTGACAAGGCCAAAGCAAGTGCTTTTGGTCCTGCAGTGGCATCTGGTTTGATGTGTGGTGAAGGAATATGGAGTCTACCTCAAGGAGTGCTTGCGTTGGCCCAAGTGAAGCCTCCGATATGCATGAAGTTTCTTTCAAGGGCAACAAATGTCCAGGTTGATGATTTTCTCCAAAAGATATCCTAATTTTCTCATAGCTAGATGATAAGAGAAGAAACATAGTAGGTAAAGCTGATCTATTTAGATATGTATGTCATTAGTATTTGAATCATATTGTTTCTTGTGTTGTACAAGTATGAATGTCTGTAAATTGTAATTATAAACAACTCTTTTAATGTAAATATTTTCAATTCCAGCACATCAACATTGTTGATCAAATTTAGTAATTTATCCACCTACTTGATCTCACTCAGGGAAACAAGAAAAAAAAAACTTATGTAGGCTTAGAATCAAGATATCTTAGGAAGGTCCATCCCAAAGCCATCAGATAGGTTTCAAAGCCCAAAAGATGAATTTTCTTTTAAGCACAATTAATCATAGCATAAAAGTACTATGTCTTGCATCTTTTAAGCACAATTAATCACAGCATAATAATTTAAAATTTCTTCAATTTAATTTTGTGTTAATATAATCATTACATATTAATACACAATTATTATGACCTGATCTGCATATGGGTCGCTTTATATTAATTTAAATTAATTTTTTTAAAAAATAATAGCTTCTAAACTATTTTTTTTAGAAGTTATATTTTTAAAAATATAACTTTTAATTTATATTAATTTTTTTAAAAAATATAACTTTTAAAATATTTTTTTATCATTTTTATTCTATAATTTATAATATTTCTTCTACTTTTCCCTCTTCAAGAAGCACAATAGTTTACTCGTGCATGCAAACATCAATTCAAGCAGGGCGCATTTTCTAGGAAGCTGCGGCTTCCTAGAATTTTAGGAAACCCTGGACTTGACCGTCCGATGGAGGAGTGCACAAATCTCTCAACGCCTTTAATTCTCGTTTTCTGTGCAAAATCAGGAATACCTGCACAACACTTTTCGTGTGCAAATTGTAAAGTAAAATGAGCGGTGTTGATTCGTGGCTTCTTAACTTTTTAGGAAGCCGTGACTTCCTAGAAAATTTTTCCATTCAAGCATGAGATGGATTGGAAATTTGTTGGAAAATTTATTGACTAAAAGAAAATAATTGGAGATTTCTCAAGTTATACAAGTCAGTGCCCAAGATTACTTATGACGACCACGCACTCGAAGAAGAAAAAAGATCAAGGCTAGTCAAACAAGCAAGGGTGAACGTTCAGACCCGTGCTCACGTCAATTAATTAATTAATTAATTAAAATTATGGAATCTAAGGAATCTTACTGGATTGGATTGACTCTCATTGGAGCGACAAAATGTATAGGCACGAACCCTACCTTGTGTTAGGCCCGATTTGACTAGTCAACTACCCATGTTGATCGGGTCCAACTCGTCCCGAAATTGAGCTCAAATAGCGATTGGGGCTTTATAGAGATGGGATAGAGAAAGCTATTCAAAAGATTGGTGGACGATGATGCTGTGGTGACAACTGGCTGTGTTTGATGCAGGCATGTCATCGGGCAGAGTCTCCAGCCAGTGGCGCGATGCCGCATGGAGACTCCGTAGCCGATGAGGCAAGTCACGTGGCTCAGGCATGGTGGACAGCAACACCTCGAGCAGGCAAAGCCGAATGGCGAGCATGGCAGGCAAGGTCAGTGACATCTCTGAGCAGAGGAACGACGCCACGTGGTGTAGCCGTAATAGGCGAAGCCACCGCGTGGAGGCCGACGCTACAGGCGAGGTCAGCGTTGTACTTCAATTGGTAGAGATGGTGGCTACATGGTGCGATCCGACTAGAGACAAAAGGCGGTGTGACATTTGATCTTCTGAGGCTGCCTAAACGACCGGGTGGGCATGCAGGACAACTTGGCAATAGTTTCCAGGGGAGCATCAACCATGTGGCTAGCGACGTCTTGGCTTCCAAGCCCGCCTGGGCTAGGGGTGGCAATTTCACCCGAACCCTGACGGGTACCCGACCCGTTTATGGCGGGTTCGGGTACCCGATTAGCTAAACGGGCCGGGTTCGGATTTAGGGGCATGGGTACCTGATACCCGACTTCAATAAAAAAATATAAATATTAATTTTTATTATTAGAGTATAATAAATAATTATTATATAAATATATTTAATTTAATTTTAATTTTTAAAATATATTTTATATAATCAATAATTTAGTTTTTTAATTAATCGGGTACCCGTTTAAATACCCGACCCGAGTTTGGGTCGGGTTCGGGTGGCGGGTCGGGTTCGAGTTTAGGGTAAAATCTCAGGTACCCGACCCGTTGCCATTCCTAGCTTGGGCACATGCTGGCTAAAAAAAGAAGTTGCGATGTGGCTTTGCTTGGCGATGACCGAATGCATAGCACAATCGGGCTAGCGATAATGGGCGGCTGCTTTGTAAGCCAGCGCGGGCGGACACTCGACCGTACGCGGCTAGTGAAGCCTTTTATGCACGCAGGATGAGTGAAAAGGGAGGGGGGGGGGGGGGGGGGGGACTCACAGGCATACGCGGCTGCACCCTGTCTGCTTTCATGCATTGTTGCTCCCTCTCCCTCTTGGCTTCGGCGATCTCTACTTTGATGACCGTTGGTATGTGATGGGCGGTTTGGCATCGAGGAGTTCATCACTATTTCCCCATCAGCCCATTGTGTAGTGGTGGAGTCGGCGGGTTCGACTCTTGCTGAGGTAATCTCTCTCTTAGCTTCTCTTTTTCTGGCGATGCTTTGTTTTCTAGTGATGTTTGGTTTTCTGACGATGTTTGTATTTTCCTGCATCTTCTGGTGTTTTTCTAGCCGGTGTGCTCATGCACGCATTCTACATTCGATCCCGCATTTAGGCACTTGCGATCCCTCGCTCCTCTTGTGTTCTCCCCTGCTCATTCGAGTGAGGCAACTTCTTCCCTCTTCTCGGCGCATGTCACCCTATCGCTTTTGTGTGTGTGTTGTGCTTGTGTTCTGTCATCTGCATGCGACTGGCTCTTCCTCGACACCCTGCGTGGTGTACGTCTACACACAGTGTTTCAGTTTATTCAGTTAGGCTGAGACATGGGTATTCACGTCTACTAGTCGCACCCGTGTGCTATTTTGTCCCTTGCATGGGACTGTTTTCTTTCGGAGTCTTGCGTGACTCTCCATTTTAGCATCAGAAAAAAATAGCAATAATTCTGGGCATGATAGACTGGTATCAGAGCCTAGGTTCTATGCGTTCCAAGTTGTACTTGTTGTTTCTTGTTGTACTCTACAAGTCAATTGAACCCTCTGGCGGGCACACCAATAGTAAACACATTTCTATCCTAGAGGATGCTTTTGGAGATCTTGGTGGAGCACTATGTAGCAAAACTGTTAAGTATGCAAGATAGAGGTGCTTCTCCTAAAGGTGGCCATGTGATGGCCCTACGATGATGTGCTCACGAGCCAATGCCTTTATTTAGGGTTCGCTATGCCAAGGAAATTAAAATCTTCATATGAGATATGGAATTATATTTCCAGAATACACAAGTTCCTGATGAGGAGCAGGCAGACATATGTATCGTGTATCTCTCTAGAGATGTGGAGTTATGGTGGCGGACTTAGGTTGCACACAGCCTTTTGGGGTCTGATATGACCTGTAAGCTCTCATGGGAAGAGCTAAAAAATAAGATAAAAAATTAGTTCCTACTGGGTAACTCGTTGTAGGCGGTGTGTGATACCTTGAAACGACTAAAGCACACTGGGGCCATTCAAAACTACGACTGTGTTTGGTGTAGCTTTCCCAGCTTTTCTTGTAGCAAACTTTCCGCCCAAGTTGCTATAGTAACGGGGAAGCTGGCATTTTTAAGCTTCTATTAGCAGCCGAAAATACACACTATACAAGTACTACCACTTTTACTATAGCAATGCGGACAGTAGTGCACAGTAAAAGTGGATGGGAAAGTTGTGCGCCAAACACAGCCTATGTCCAGCGATATGCCGAGATGATGTTGGAGATAAATGATGTGTCCGTAAGTGCACGAATATGTCGAAGTAATAAAAAGATATCGAACCCATAGAGACCTATGTGTTAAGTTCCAAATAATTAAATTCTTACTAGCTAAGCGATCGATGTACGATAGGTATAAAGCAAAAAATGAAATAACAAAATTTGTCATCGAAAATCGGAGAGAGAAAACTAGGACTAAGTTTTCATCACTTTTTAATTCTTATGACTAGATATAATAAAGTTTTTATCAGTTATTTGAATTATGATAAAGATAAATTTTACTTAAAAGAAATTATCTCCTCTCGAACGTCCAATTTACACTGAACAAGTCTTCACTTTCGTGACTTACTGCTCATTGTTTAATAAAAGTAAATCAAACTAAAAGATTAAATCTACTTTCATAAACTTAAATCTTAAAGTCAAAATCTCAAGTAAAATTAAATACTTTCGTACTTTAATTTTATAGGTTTTACCTAAGGGGCTCTAACAATCAAAATCACCTCTCGGTCCATATTATCATGTCTAAAATAATGGAATCAATACTCACATGTAAAATAAGCATCATAAATTAGAGTTTTAGGACTTAGCTACTATCATAGTCTAGGTTTCTAGATCTAATCTAAGGGTTCCATGTTTGTAAATCATCTCTCGGTCCATATTACAAACCCTAAAATATGCAAATAATAATTTCAAAGCAAATAAATCAGCGAGGCAAAATTATTGTTCACAGAATAAACTAATAGATTAAAAATCATCCAGTCATTATAGAATTAATAAGGGATTACTCCCTAAGTCCCAAAGAAAATATTATGCTACCAAAGTCATAGGAACACAATAAAAATTCATAAAAGATATTCAGAATTTAGAAAAAAAAAAAAAAAAGAAAACAAGAGTTTACTATAAATCACAGGGGTATGACAAAAAATCACAGCCCTGTGAATTTGAAAATTTCGGGTTGCTATAGTACTGCTATAGTGTTCGACGTTTCTTCCTCTCGACTGAGATTTTTTTCCTCTAATTTCTCCCTCATTTGAACTCCTTTCGATCTAAAATTTTTGGTATGTCATCTCCTCCCTTGGGCGAAGCTTCCCTGAAAATTTCGTCACCAGAGGTGGCATCTATGCCTCTCGGTGAGAGGCTAAGCCCTAGTGGCGCCTCTCTCGATTTCTCCCTCGATTCTTGATGAAAGTGGACCATTCTGGCTTGAAATCTTCTCCTCGATTTATAGAAGTGCTCAGTATTTTTAGATTTTGAAATTATGCCCTAGATCTTTCTAATTTTGCTTCAAAAATTTTGGGAAAAGAGGGCGGCGGAATACTCGGCTTTGTGGCGGCAACGACTGTTTCCTTCCATTAATATTTTCACCCCCTGTAAGATCGATCCTAATGTCTTGCATAAATTGAATGAAAAATACTGTAATAAAATATACCAAATTTTATGATGCTGTGAATTCAACCGGAGTGATCTTCTGACTGATTGTGTTGTTCGTCAAGAGAGGCGGGGCGGCCGATGAGAACCAAACTGAAAACCTCTCAACAAAACCTTACACCTTAATCAGGGACCACACCTATATATAGGAAAAACCTAATGGGCATAATTACTTATCAGCCCATCAGAGATAAGACAATTATGCCCCTCAGGGATTCTACACAATTAAAAAGCCCATTTCCACACTCTAATTAATAGATGACAATTAAATAAATTAGAGATAAAATTATATACGATTAAATACTGCAATGCATGTACGTCTACATGCCCAAATGCAATATATTATGCATGTACATGGTGCATAGTCCACATAGATCCTAACACCCCCCCCCCCTCTCTAAAAATTTTAGTTCATTTTTCATGGGGGTGTGAAATCAGAAAAATTTCAAAATTGACCTCTTAGCTCAAAATTTTGTGCTGATTCCATTTCCGGTCTCTGATTTCTTCAAATCTATTGAAAACAAGCCCTTTTTACGTGAAAATGTTGAAAAATAAGAAGAGGTGTAGATTCTGAAATAATTGACTAATTAAGTTTAAAAACAAGCAAAAGAGCATAAATATAACTAAAAAAAATTAAACAATCAATATAAAATTTGCTATGAATTTTTGAGTCATCAATAGACGACATGACAGAGGGTCTTGTTAGGTCAAAAATGGTTCTATTTTAATTTCAATAATTTGTAATGCGACCATTTTCAAATTCACCTTTTGAATATAAGGTTTTTGTTTAAGTGGGTTCTGGCTTCCAAGGAATGCAAGTATTTATTGTTAATTATCCTTAAGAAGCTTAGGGCATCTTTGATTAAGAGATCTACATATATAAAATCAAATAATAAATGTGGTTGGAAGAAAAACATCATTTATCATTCATAACATCTGCCATAAAGGCTTACAATTTCACTACAAAACTCATCATTAGCCAAATGATGGTTAGATGGCAAATTTTGAAATGATCAACACTCTTCATGAAATGGTTCAGCAAATCAGATGAATATCTAACATCTTGAGAGCTTGCAAATATTCAAACTTGGTAAATACTCGGTCTCAATGACTTTTGAGTATTTAAATTTGAAATGAAATGGGATTTGTCTCCTTGAGGATGTGGAATAATTGTTTAGCATTTGTGTACAATTATTCCATAATTTGAAATCCATTCCCTTAGGAATATGATATAACTATTTAGCCTTGGCGTATAATCATCTCTTAATGAATTTTTTATTCCCTTAAGGACATAGAGTAGTTATTTAGCCTTAGCGTATGACTATACCCTAATTGATGTTCATCCTTAAGAAGATCGTTGTGTCAATTCATAAATATTCAGCCTGTAAAAGGACATGTGAATATTTATCTATTTTGAGTTTAATAGATATTCTTTTTGAAAAATTCTATTTAATTTCAAGTTCGATAAATCTGATTTCAGCTACGAATGATACTATAACAATATTGAGGAGCTATGCCCCAATATATAGTATCGACGTATGCACCTCCCAAACAACACTGTTAGCATCATGCATCAGCTTTAGAGAGTTGATGTATTTGGATTAGTCTTTGGAGAGCTAAATGTTTGAAATGCGTGAACGGACTTGTGAGCCAAATGTGAAAAATCAGGTGAATAGGCCTTTGGGCCAAACTTTCAAATCAAGTGAACAAGCTGTTGGGCCAAACGTTCGAAATAAATGAATCGGCCATTGGGCCAAACATTCGAAATAGGAGAACGGGCCATTGAGCTAAATGTTCAAAATAACCTTTACAAAGCTAATGTATTAGAAATAGCCTTGAGACAACTAAAATATTAGAAATAACCTTTGATAGGCTAAAACATCATAGATAGCCTTTCAAAGGCTAATATATTAGGAATAGCCTTTGAAAGGCTAAAATATCATAGTTAGCCTGCAAAGGGCTAAAATATCAGAAATAGCTTTGGGAAGACTAAGATTACAAAAATAGCCTTTACAAAGCTGATGTGTCAAAGATAGCCTTTAGAAAACTAAAATATTAGAAATAGCATTTTAAAGGCTAAAATATTAGAAATAACCTATGGAAGACTAAAATATCAGAAATAGTCTTGAGTAGGCTAATATTATAGAGATAGCCTTTTGGACTTTTGGAAGGCTAAAACATCAGAAGTATGTTAGAATTGTTTTCAGATTAGGAAAATTTCTATCAAGCCGGGAATACAAGCTAGTTAAATAGACTAAGCTAATTACTAGGTTGAGCTGAGCATGTTGGATCAAGCATCATGTAAACAGATTAATCGAAATAGTTTGACTCAAATCAAATTTGATGTTGTAGCTTGGAGTTAAGTTAGGCTTGATATTAATGACTGAAAGCGACTCAAATTGAATCATTAAATAGATAGGATTCGAATTTGATTAAGGCATTGTTGCAATTGACTAAGTAGGATTGGAGACCAAGTCGAGCCACGTTTGAATCAACGATGGCTTCTAATCTGGCTTGGTGTTGAGCCAAATTGGATTCGTGATGAGCTTAAAGTGTATGATGCAATAGAGTTGACAAGGCCTAGAATTGAGTTGATCAATTGGGCCAAATAATAGAGTTAAGCTAAATCTGTAGACTATGCTGATTTTCATGATGACTCAATGAACTAAGGTGAGTCGGCCTCCGATCACTATCAATTGCTTGGATTTGACTCTTTCAATTATACATTTCAGACTCGAGTCCAGATTAAGGTTAATTCGAATTGAATCATGGAAGAATGTGAGCATGGAGCAAATCAGATTGAAATGAACGCAACGCCCTTGCCATGTCGTTGAACTCACTTGCTTTCGTGCATTGGAAGGATGCCAAGGAATCAGATTGACACATCAACGACAACATAGTTTAGCAGCATAGCACATAATCTAAAGCCGCTTCAATGGCAAGACTTGGGGCCTATTTGGCATTGTCCTGCTTTTTGCTGTGCTAGAATGGAAAGCAAAAGCGGTTACTATTCGTGCATTTTATTGATATGCTACGTGGCATAATAGTATAAATTTTTATACTCTTCACCAAAGCAGCAAAATTCTGCTTTGGGTGCTGCGACAACAAAGGTGTGTATGGATTTTGTAAAACCATTGAAAATCTTTTGTTAGTTACTTTAAAAATATAATTCTTAGTTATTAAGCTTATAAAAATTAGTAATATTATAAATTTGATAAAATTAAAAACTAAGTTTTATTTAATTATACGATTTGCTGTTGGGGGAAAAATGATTCAATTTCAATTTCATATTAAATATGATGAGATCATTTCAAATTCGATATAAGGCTTTTTATTTAAGTGGGTTATGGCTTCCAATGAATGCAAACATTCATTGTAATTTACCCCTAAATAGCTTAGAGCACCTTTTGATTAAGAGATCTAAATATATAAAATCAAATAAAAAATAAATATTTGGAAGAACAATATCATTCATTCATAACATCTGCCAAAAAAGGCTTATAATTTCATTTCAATATAAAGCTCATCATTAGCTAAGAGATAGCTAAGTGATAAAAGTCAGAAATAATCAATGCTTTTCCCGGAGACGGTTCAGCAAATCAGATTTTATCAATGTGACAAATATTCGGCCTATAAAGGACATATGAATATCTTTGGGTCATTCGATAAATATTCGGCCTATGAAGGACATGTGAATACTTATCTTTTCGTTATGATAGATACTCAGCCTATGAAGGACATGTGAGTATTTTCGTGTCATTCGATAAATATTCGGGCTATGAAGGACATGTGAATACTTATCTTTTCGAGTTCGATAGATATTATTTCTGTAAATATTTACTTGATTTCAAGTTCGATAAATCTGATTTCAGCTGCGAATAATATGATAACAATATTGAGGTACTACACCCCGATACATAGCATCGACGTACGCACCTCCCAAACAATACTGTTAACACCATGCAACAGCTTAGAGAGTTGATATATTCTAGATTAGCCTTTGAAGAGGTAAATGTTGGAAATGTATGAATGGATCTTTCAGCCAAATATTCAAAATAGAAGAATGGCCCTGGGACCAAGTGTTCAAAATAAGTGAACGAGCCATTGGGCCAAACGTTCAAATCAAGCGAACGAGCTATTGGGCCAAACGTTTGAAATAGGTGAATGAGCCATTGGGCCAAACATTCAAAATAAAAGAACGGGCCAATGGGCCAAACGTTCAAAGTAGGTGAATGAGCCATTGGGTCAAACATTCACAATAGAAGAACAAGCCAGTGGGCCAAACGTTCAAAGTAGGTGAATGAGCCAATGGGCCAAACATTCACAATAGAAGAACGAGCCAGTGGGCCAAACGTTCAAAGTAGCCTATGAAAGGCTGATATATAAGAAATAGCCTTGAGATAGCTAAAATAGCGAAAATAGCCCTTGAAAGGCTAATATATCTGAGATAGCCTTGAGATGGCTAATATATCAAAAATAGCCTTTGTAAGGCTCAAATGTCAGAGTTAGTCTTTGAAAGACTAAAATATCATAAATAGCCTTAGAACAGACCAAGATTACAATAGCCTTCGAAAGGCTGATGTGTCAAAGATAGCCTTGAGAAGACTAAAATATCAGAGAGTAAAGTCCTTAATGTAAGGCTGGCGATCGTTTGACGAAGATATGATGAGTGCTGCTCTGAGCTGTGGCATGAAGAGTCGACGTGGCTAAGCATAAACATGTAATTTTCAATAGGCTTATGGCAAGATAGTTTTAAAACATTGATTTCAGGTTTAATTTGGACTGTTAGATGCTATCATTTCTAGAGTTAATCTAAGCCCTTAGATCATCCCTGGACAAAAACAAGGACAAAAACAGGGTCACCGGAAAAGCTTTTGGTTCCGGCGACCCGACTGTTGGATGACTGGATCCTTTTGCCCATAGGTTCCCAGGTTCGTTAAGAGGATGTGGCCCAATTTTCAGTTCAATCGGATGCTCGGATGTGGAGTTCGACGAGAATAACTTCAGAGGTATCTGCAGCAAGTGAGAATGGAAGATCGCCAAAAAATCATTCAATTCTGGCCATCCGGATGTCCGATGACCGGATCTTTTTGGTCATAAGTTTGCACTTTCGAGGAGGAGCTGTGGCTAAAATTTCAACAAGATTCGACGGCCGGATGTCGAGTTTGACGAGAATGAACGTCGAGTTTGACGAGAATGAACGGGAGTGTTCGTGGCTAAAAAAAAAAAATAGAGATCGCTGAAAAATCTTCCGATTCCGGCGATCCAGCCGTTAGATGGCCGGATCCTTCTGGCCACATGTTCGCATGCTTGAGGAGAAGGTTTCCTCAAAGTTTTGGTTCGATCGGACGTGTGGATACAGTGTTCGTCAGTGGGTGCAACAAACTCTTCCATGACAATTGAATCTTCTATTTTTTTGTTCGGTCATTTCCATATCGCCTCCGCTTTGTGTGGAAGACGTCAAGATGGAAGAGGTGAATCAAATTTTCCTCTTTTAGGACAAAAAGCAGAGATCTAGTGAAGAAGGTGATGCCATGTTACGTTTCTCCTTATCACGATGTGGCGAATAGACGGAAACAAATAGCAAATAATCTGGATGATATATATACAATCCGGTAGCCGGTGAAAGAAGATGTGAAGGAACGATCTTATGATGGAAGTAACATCGTTGTCGCTGGATGACAACCGTGATGTCTAAGCAGTGCAACAATAGAATCGATAACTGAACTTGAGACATTGGAAGAGGAGGGTCCTCTTGCTTATCCTTTAGCTCTGTTTCGACGCGACTAGAACCATTCGGAAAGCAAATATGAAAGTATTGGAGATATCGAATATCTTCCTATCCTTGTTGTGGACGATAGTGTGATGAATCAAGTCAGGTGAGCAGCAACATAGAAGAGCAGCAAGACCTGGTAACAACATTTCACCTGGTGCAACGACGATAAATTGCGGCAGAATTCTTTTACATGCAATTTATTGTGGTGCAGAGATAAACAAATCGGCGGCTACATTATTTCCCTTTTAATCAAGTTTTATCGAGTCAAACCGAACGACTTGGGCTGATTCGCATAAGGATTCAAATTTACTTGTGGCTGTAAAGTTGCGGCTATAAATTTTAAATCTTAGTAGTTTCTTCAGTGAATTTGCAAGATTCGCAGAAGCGTAGGAAAGGAGCCAATCGGTTGATCTTTATTTTTAATCTTTAAAGTCGCTCTTTTGATCGCCGTGGACGTTAGAAGTGGGGAAAAAGGTGATCAAGGTAAAATCATCTATCCTTTTGTTGCAAATTTTGCTTTTTAATTAGAAATTCTTTTAGTTACCTTCAATCTTCATAGTAACGAAGCCTCCTTAACTATCTGAGTTGATAAACATATCTCACTATTTATTTGCCCAGAATATTTCCTCTCTATCAGTATTATTTTGTTTAACCGAAGTTATTTTCTTCATCATTAATTTTATTTACCGGAGTTTTCTTCTCCGTCAATAGTTTTGTTATCGGAGTTTTCCTTCTTCGTTAGTGATTTTATTTACTGGAGTTTTGTTCTCCGTTAATAGTTTTAATATCGGAGTTTGCCTTCTCCGTTAGATGAGTTTCGATGATGAGAGGTACACGAGAAAGAAAAAACAAAAATTATCTTCATCATTATTTTTTGTTTTCTTCTATTCACTCTCGTCGTTGTTTGTTGTATGTCGCTGTACTCGTATTTTTTTTTACTGTCTCTTTCCCGTTTTTTTTTAACTGCATGTGTTGCCACCAGAAATAAAAATTTGATTCTTCGAAGCCGAGGCTTTCCTCGCCCCCGAGGGGACTTCTGTTTTATAAAATTTAATAATTTTATTAAAAATAAACTTTATTTTATTATAGAAAATATATAATTTTAATTTTAATAAATTTTATTAAATTAATATTTATTTATTTATTAGCAACACCAACAATACAATAGATCTATCCAAACAACTTTAATAATAGTTTCTACTGACAACATTTGGATCCACCAAATACCCTCAATAGTAGGTGCTATAGTGACACTGCAGCTATCATAACATAGATGTGATAGCGCAACAGAACCAAACTAGGCCTTAATATTTTGTTTACTTCGATGGACGGAAAGGGTGAGAGAAAGGGAATTAAAGAGGAATGTAAACAAGGATGGAAGGGAAACAGGGGGCATGAAACTTACGTGACCTTGTCTCTTGTGAACAACGAAGAGATGATGGCGAGCTCACCCAGCCGGCGAGCGATGTCGAGCGGCGGTGAGTGGCATCGAGCGGGCGATGATGCTGAGTACTCGCTGGCGAGTGGCGAGCAAGTGATAGACGAGTGGGCGGGCGAGGCTACGGCAAGCAAAGCAGCGGGAGAGGCAATGTGGGCGAGCAGCATGTGGCAGACATCGAAGGAGAGAGGGTTATTGTAGCAATCCGCCCAATTTGGGCTGATCCAAAATCGAAGAGAAATACTCATAATTTCCTTCCTCTATTCCTTCGTTAGAAAGCCCTAGTAAACCAAGTAAAGGGTTCAGAGTTCATCATTTCCCTCTATGTAAACAAGGTGTAAGCGGTGATCGGGCAAGAAATAGAAGCCCCTGTTTTAATTCAAAATTCTAAACCTCAATCAGATTTGGCTGTCAGAATTTTAATTTTGACCCTCAATTAGAATTCTGATTTTTGGTCAAAATTCTGCAATTTTGCTGGATTTTGTAGGAGTTTGATGATTGATTTAGGATATAGCTCCTTACAGGATTTGAATTTTTTTAGTCAAAATTGATTTTGGTTTTGGCCACTGGGTTGGGCTGAATATGAAATCATGAGAAATTAGCTCAACTAGATCAAATTATAAAATATGAATATAGACCACAAAGTTAATTAAGTTAATGTCAGAGTATGAATTGTTGGATTTCGAATTTGATCCAATTAGCTATAATTCTCAGCCACTGCTTCCATAGCATTCTCATCTGCCATGAGGAATTGTAATTGAATTGACTACGATACGTAAGGGCTCAATTAATATTTCATATTTCTAAGTTAAATCACATATTTGATTTAAATCTAATTAAATACAAACAGATCTTGCTCAGACTCGATTGTTTCTGCAGCAATGGATTTAGGTGGATCAAGTTTGTGTCTTACTTTACCCTTGTTCACGACAAAGTAGAGAGCCATGGGAACTTCAGTGGCAGCGCGATGGCTGGCAGGGGAAAAATGGCGATGATGCTACAGGCAGAGTTGTAAGAAAATATCTTATGTTTATTTTGAAAAGACATGTCTGCATATAAGTTACATAATTACTTGATGAGAGTAGTTACTAAATATAGTAAAAAAATGCATGTAAGTTATGTAATTACTCTGTTGAAAGTAGTTACTAAATATAGTAAAAAAGAAAAAAAATTAGCCCCTCTCTCCTTGCCTAACAAATGTTGTCAAAATATTTATTGAATTAAAAACATAAAGAATTAAAAGAATTATCGAACATGCTCTGAGAGGTGAATTGCGACGATATCGGCATTTGTTGTCAAAATCTTTTTACCAGGCATTTGACGATATCGGCATTCCTAGCAGTCAATATTCTGCACCTTATGCTCACATTTATAGGAACATGGCAATTCTAGGAGTTGATGTGGTCTCCTCACTTCCAAAATACTGCCTCACACTTTGCTGCATCTTTTCATGCTTACTATTTGATATCTTGTATTTATATCGTCTTTTAGACATATATTTACTTGCGAATCAAGACATATTTTCATGATTTTACATCTCTTTTTAGCTTATTTCATGGACTTTCTTCAGAAGCTTCACTACTTGTCATGTTTGCTTGAATACATGACATTTCACTCACTCTTAGAGCTATTTTGGATGTATATTTACATCTTCGAGTGAATCAAGAATCTTGACAAGGAGTTTGGCTTCAAACAAAATTAATTTCAAAAATTATGGGCATGGCCATAATCTTCCTCACAACTGAAATCTCACAGCAGTCGCAAAAGTTTATCCACAAGTGCCAGAGTTTATCCGTAGCCGTCGAAATTTATTATAGACATCAAGGATTAAATGAGCATTAATTGTCTGAAGGTTACAAGAATTAAAAAGATTGCAATTAATGCATTACCATTACAGTCATAAATGCGGAATTTATTAAAGAGTCATAAATGCAGGAGTTATCTAGATCATTTATCAGCCATCAAGTGTCATTATGAGAATTAAATTCTGAATGTGAAAAGACACACCATTAGAAGCCATAATGGAGAATTTAATTCCAGGATTTAATTCAGAATTCCAAGGGGCACCAGGATTCTATATAAAGGGGTTAAATTCGCTAAAGAAAGGAGCGCCCAGTTGGGGCTCAAGGGGGGCTAGTGAATTTTGTAAAGGGAAGTTCTTGGCGATTACAAGGGAGGAGGAAGGAATGGTACATCATTCTAGAAGACTTGAAGGAATGTTGCAATGCTTCTACAGAGAGTTTGCTTCCTCTTTCTTCTATCTTCTCTTTAGTTTCTTCTGTTCCTTTAGGGATTTATACTGAATTGATGCTATGATAGCATAATCTTCTTTATCGGAACAAGGCTGTATTTTAGTTGTTTGGATCTTAGTTTCGAACTTGTTTTCTCGTAGCAATGAAAATTTTATCTTGTGTTTATTCGACATGAGTTGTATTATTGCTAGTATTGCCTTGATCACGCAATTACTTTTCTTGGGCGCCGCAAGAAGGACCGAAAGGTGAATTGCGACGCTAGATCTGTCTTATCGAACATGCTCTGAGAGGTCAAGAATTAGGGCCAGATTTGTGTGAGAAACTTTATAATATCTCTGAACCCAATGGATCAATCTAGGTCCAGTTAGCCACGAAAGTAGGACGCCGATCTAAATTGATACCAGATTACGCCGTCGAAAGAGGGTAATCTATACCATTAGATATTTCCTTGAATATATTTAAAATTGCATTGTTATGATAATTGTCTTGTTTGAGTTTAAGATCTATCAACGAGATGAACTCGAAGTTCAGATGTCTCTAAACCTTATTTTCTATCCAAAACTTTCACTTGCATGATTCGCCTAGCAATTGTATTTAGTTGTATTTTAATTTATTGTCTGAAAACCCAAAACATTCATCTAATCGTCTAGCTACTGATTCGTAATCACTTGGTACTTGATCACTGCCCCTGTGGGATCGACATCTTAAGTACTGCTACGACAAAGCCATTACGCTTGCAGTTAGTAATACGGTAAAATACACATCACTATTGTCATTAACTTAGCAAGAGGTCTATGTCCCAAGAAGGTAGGAAAATTCATACCAGTTCCAATGGCAATGGCTATTCCTTTTTTACATTGGAACAGCCTTCGCCATAGATATGGCATTAGTGAGTGTAATATTATATGTGTGGGAAAAGATTGACAAGGCCAAAGCAAGTGCTTTTGGTCCTGCAGTGGCATCTAGTTTGATGTGTGGTGAAGGAATATGTAGTCTACCTCAAGGAGTGCTTGCGTTGGCCCAATTGAAGCCTCTGATATGCATGAAGTTTCTTTCAAGGGCGACAAATGTCCAGGTTGATGATTTCCACCAAAAGATATCCTAATTTTCTCATAACTAGATGATTAGAGAAGAAACATACTAGGTAAAGTTGATCTATTTAGATATGTATGTCACTAGTATTTGAATCATGTTGTTTCTTGTGTTGTACAAGTGTGAATGTCTGTAAATTGTAATTATAAACAACTCTTTTACTGTAAATATTTTCAGTTCCAGCGCATCAACATTGTTTATCAAATTTAGTAATTTATCCACCTACTTGATCTCACTCAGAGAAATAAGAAAAAAAAATGAATCATATGTAGGCTTAGAATCAATATCTTAGGAAGGTCTATCTCTATGCCATCACATATAGGTTTCAAAGCCCAAAAGATGAATTGTCTTTTAAGCACAATTAATCGTAGCATAAAAGTACTATGTCTTGCATCTTTTAAGCACAATTAATCATAGCATAAAAATTTAAAATTCTTCAATTTAATTTTGTGTTAATATAATCATTGCATATTAATACACAACAATTATGACCTGATCTACATATGAGTCGCTTTATATTAATTTAAATTAATTTTTTTTAAAAAAATAATAGCTTCTAAACTATTTTTTTAGAAGTTATATTTTTAAAAATATAACTTTTAATTTATATTAATTTTTTTTTATAAATATAACTTTTAAAATATTTTTTATCTTTTTTATTCTATAATTTATATTATTTCTTTTACTTTTCCCTCTTCAAGAAGCACAATAATTTACTCGTGCATGCGAACATCAATTCAACCATGTGATTGATTGGAAATTTGTTGGATAATTTATAGACTAAAAGAAAATAATTGGAGATCTCTCAAGTGATACAAGCCAGCGCCCAAGATTACTTATGATGACCATCGTACGGATAGAACTTGTAAGTGGGGTACCTGCTGAAGTGAAAAGAAGCCCTGTCTCACAGTAAGGTTCTGTGTTATCTGTGAGACACCGCTTGAGTGAGATAAGCGGGTACCCCGCTTAGGATGTTTACTCACCACATACTGGAAGAAGAAAAAAGATCAAGGCTAGTCAAACAAGTAAGGGTGAAAGTTCAGGCTGCGTTTTTGCAGAGGGGCGCCTCTCTGCAAATTTTATAGATAAGTGCCCCGTCTGTAGAGCACGAATCTTAGAATATTAATTTTGTATAACACCTAATATTATCGTATCACATTTATATATTTTTTTTATAATACCAAGCTATTATCGTATAATACCTTAATTTTTTATTAAAAAACTTTTATAACACCTAAAATATTATATAAATATATTGTTAAGATAAAATTATATTGAGATTTGATAGATTGTACAAAAATATTTAGGTGTTATACGAAAATATTAAGGTATTATATGAAAATATTAAGGTATTATATAAAAATATTAAGATATTATATGACAATATTAAGGTGCTATATGAAAATATTAAAGTGTTATACGAAAATATTAAGGTGTTATACGATATCCAAAGTCTGTTATATGAAAATATCTTTAAAAAATTTTGCATATGAAATTAGTACTTCAAGATTCGTGCTTTGCAGATCGGGCACTCTACAAAATTTTTGCCCAAAGTTCAGACCGGTGCGCACGTCAATTAGTTAATTAATTAATTAAAATTATGGAATCTAAGGAATCTTATTCGATTGGATTGACTCCCATAATCTGTACGCAAGAACCCAGGTGTTAGGCCCGATTTGACCGGTCAACTACCCATGTTAATCAGATCAAAATCGGCCCGAAATTGAGCCCCGATAGTGATTAGGGCTTTATGGAGATGGGGACTGGCAGACGATGATGCTATAGTGACGGCTGGGAGTGTGGGACGCAGGCATGTCATCGGGCAGCATCTCCAGCGAGCAGCATGATGCCGCATGGAGACTCCATAGCTCACGAGGCAAGTCATATGGCTCGGGCATGGTAGACAGTGACACCTCAAGCAGCAAAGCCGAACAGTGAGCATGGCAGGCAAGGTCAGTGGCGTCTCCGGGGAAAGGAACGACACCACGTGGTGTAGCTGTAGCAAGCGAAGCCACTGCGTGGAGGCCGACACTACAGGCGCGGTCGGCACGGTGCATCGATTGGCAGAAACAGCGACTACATGGTGTGATCTGGCTAGCGACCAAGGGCAGTGCGACGTTTGATCTTCCGAGCTTGCTTGGACGACTGGGCGGGCACGTAGGATAGCTCGACGACATGGTTTCTAGGCGAGCGTAAGCTATGTGGCTAACGGTGACGTCTTGGCTTCCAAATACTATAATAAATTTTGTCCCTTTTCATTAGACTCAAGCGGCCAAATACTATAATAAATTTCTCACAATCACGAATTTGCCTTGATTGTGTGATCATGTATATTAATTATTATTATTTTTATTTTGCTCATATACCTTTGGATCCTAAATCCGCCACCACTAATTATAGATCCTAGTCAACTTCCTTAGAGTTTGTCATCATAATCAAATCTCACCCAAATTATAGTGGGTCTACAATGCAAGGGGATGATCAATTAATTCCTCAATGCCCATAAGAAATAGTGCTTTCTTAGGTTGAAAATCCTGTAAGGGATGACAAGGACTCCTTATCATAGTGATAGGGCTACTAAACCACCTGATAATATTTCCATTAGTTAGTTTATGTTGGATGCAAACTACCTATTTCACATGTTTAGAAGTGTGGTTCATTTGTACATTTCTATCTAGAATAATATTTGGAGTGCATGTTGATTTATCCCTATTATCACAAAAGGGCCTACATTGCCTCTCAAAATGTGAAGTTACTTAATCCAGGCTTATAAGAGATGCGATAATGATTAGATATCCTAGTAGTAGGTGTCAATTATCAACTAGCCTTTGAGCATCAAGTGGAGTGCTAGGGGTTATACAACATAGCCCTTTGCAAGTTTTAGGTGGCTAGTCTATTATCATAGAGAGGGGATGCATAGCCCTGCATGCGAATCATCTTTCCATCCACATACAAAAGAGAAACAAAGTTTTATCCTTTTTAGTTTACTAGAACAACCTAAGTTTAACTCCACTTGATTGAATGAATTAAACTTGGGACTTCAAAGAAAGTAACAACTACGCCACTTATACAAGATTTTTGCTATTGCTTCTATATCATGCAACATGTGAAAGCAATATCAACAATGTTAAAAGAAGCATAGATAGAGTCTATTAAGGAGTTGAGTTAGAGCTAAGTTTCTACATGTTATCATTAAGAAGCGGATTGACAATCGGTGGAAGATAGACGTAATTATTGTTATAGTGTGACCTACATAGATTGATTTACATGTTTTTGGCTTTACTATTCTTTTTCTACTTTGTCTTTTCTCCTTTTAATGAAAATCGATATTTACCAAGCATTTGGTCCAATTATCCTTAAAATTTTCCATAGTTTTTGATCCAAAAGTCTTCTAAATTATTCTTAGATGAGGACGTCCAAGGCATTGAGTATTGACAAAGACATCTTAACGTATCCTAGATTGCAAGCACAAGCATATTTGCAATGACTTATAATATATATATTTTAAATAAAATAGAAAAAAAATGCTTTTCATGAATATAATAAAAATCTAAAAATAATTAAATTTAAATTATGCCTCTCATGTTAATTGAAAAATAATTATTTAACCTAACATGTCTCTCATGTAAATTTAATTGATCTTCAATCTTAAATAAACTAAAATTAAAATCTCATAGAGTGGGAAAAAAATATTCACCACTATCACTTTTAGTACAAAACAATGAATATAATAAAAATCTAAAAATAATTAAAATAAAGAGGAGAGAATTGAATATTTTTTATTTATACAAAATTTCATTCATAATATTTATTTATAAAGAATTAAAAATACCCACAAAGAAAAGAGTCCAAAACCCCAAAATTTCGTCAATGTTTTTATATGGTGGTCAACTATTCTAGAAGTAGATACATACATATCTAATTAATTAAAACAGTGGAATCTAATGAAGAATCTTATTAGATTGGGTTTACTCCTAAGTCTCTGGAGCCATAATGTGCGTCGCTGTCGTTGCAGCCAGCCGGCCCCAGGACCAGGAATTGTGGAAATTTATAATGAAGCAGCTGTGGCGTTCTTCATTATAGATGACGACAGTGCCTGAATAATCATATAATAAGACAATGTAGCAAAGTTATAGTGTTCTTTCATACAATCTAGCATGATTTAAGAACTTGTTATCAGCTGATTTCATGATAGAATGAAAGATTTCATGATAGCAAAGTTATAGTGTTCTATTTGCTATAGTGTTCTACCCAGCGGATTCCGGCTAAGTGGCGGCGGAGGAAGGAGAACTACTGGAAGGAGAACTATCGACAACGCTGAAGAAATCGACGGCGGCGTAGAGAAACGGCAGGCGACAGCGCCGGAAATGAAGGTTGGCGGCGGCTAGAAGTGAAGAAGCTTAGATCTGGGACAAAATACCACCAGATCCAGAAATCTGAAAGTACCAGAGGTGGAAGGGAAGCGGCGGCCGTCGATGGAGAAGCTTAGAGCACAGTCGGTGGCGGGATCCGACTGAAATTGGTGAAACACGGCTGTATGCGGCGGAATCGGGCGAACATGCGGAAACTCGCCTCGAAACTCAGATCCGGGTGTCGCTGAGAAGCGTAGAGTGGTGAGGAAGCTTCGGACGGCGACGGAGCAGAATTCGGGTGAAGGAGGAGGCCGGAAAATGCAGAGAAGTGGCGGCGGCGGTGGCTCAAGCACGGGCGTGAACCCTAGGGTTCCGCCGCGGCGCGCTTTTATACGCGAAAAAGGCGAACGTAAGCACGGCTGTGTCTAGACGCACAGCTTAGCCGTGACTAGCTCGGCGCTGAAATGGCTTCACAAGCATGCCCATGTCTGTGAGCACGACATAGCCGTGATCAGCTCGTCAAAATCCAAACAGCATAAGCACGGGTGTGATAGTAATCACGGCCTGGCCGTGATTGTCTCGTCAAAATCCCGTCCAAACACGTTCACGCCCGTGACGATGATTACGACTAGCTCGTGTTCACCTCGGCGCATATCGGCCACATCATGTTCACGCCCGTGACGATTATCACGGCATGCCCGTGATCACTTTGGCAGGCTCTGCTAGAAAACTGCGAGCTGATCACGGCCTGGCCGTGAACGACTCGGCAATAAGCAAAAAGTTCCTGAAAAATTGCCATCATTAGTAAGATGCTTTTCAATGTATAAAATCATAAAAATCATGCCATGGAATATCACAAAAGTTATCAAAACAAAAATAACAAACTAACTAAACAAACAACAATAACAACAACAATAACAACAAACGAAGTCTGTCCATCAACACAACATAATAAAAGATAAATACTTGGGGTGCCTCCCAAGCAGTGCTGGTTTAAGGTCAACAACTTGACCAATGTCTGTGCTCAATCATGGCACATCTAGTGGATTAGAGGCCGAAGAGGTGGCAGGTAAACGCCCCTTTCTTCTTCACCTAAATTTGATGTGCGACCTCGTATTTTCCTTGGGAACTGTGCTATGGCCTGAAAACTCTCAAAATCCATTATTTTTATGTGATTTTACCTATATTTTCACAAAAACCAAAAAAAGAGAAAATTCCATACAAAAGAAGATAAAAACACTAAAAATTATATAGAATCATTCAATTAAGCCCAAAATATCCTGTAAAATACAGGGAAAAATATGGTGTAACTAAAATTCATCATCTTTTTCAGTCGGGCCATCTACTTTAGCACCAACGGACTTATCTTTACATCAGAGTCGGGCTGAGCAGCAGAGAATGCGTGATGACATATTGCGTTTGGAGCAGGGACAGACGAGGACTTTGGAGTCTCTACGTGCGATAGAGGAGCTTCTATGGCGGCATCTCCTAGGACCATCGACACAGCATACTGGAGATAACGAGGAGGAGGACTCCAAGGATACTAAGACCGATTGATATACTTTGCGAGTATTTATGTTATTTTTTTTATGCATTAAGTATGATACTTCTTACTTGTTTGCAATATCTCACATGCATTTTCTCCTTGATCAGGAGCTGATAGTTGATTGATGCTGATGCAGCGCACACTTTCTTTTATGCTTTTGTTGTGTGCGTGCATTGTATTTTATACTTTTGATGTGGGATTTATACTTTATGATGGTATTAGGATTTTGACATGTTATTTGATTTAGGATGACATTGTATATATACGTCACGGTATTGAGATTTTGGGTATGGTACATAGTGTACTTAGTGTGGTATTGAGTGTATTTGTTGCTTACTATGTATCTATGATGGTTTGAGATGTTATGGTGATAGTTTGGATAATTTTTGAATGGTTTTGATATATACTTTGATATTGAGATGAATAGTGGTTTTCTAAACGGTAAACGTTATTTGAATGATGACACGTGATGGTATTTGATATTTGAAACTTGTTTACAATGTAAAATGATGATATCTATGATGTGATGTAGTTTCTGGATTTTTCTGAGTCACGGTTGGATGATTTATTACGATTGTATAGGGATTCGCTCATATTTTGAAGGGAACTCTTACAAAAAAAAATTTCTAAAATTTGTCATAAATTGGTTTAATGCTTTTGTATACGCAACAATTTAAGTCTAGGGTGTTTTCATGTATTTTGACTTTCTTCATGCTTGATAGGTACGTATTTTGAATGTTTATGATTTTTAAGTTTATATAAGTTTGTTTTATCCTTAATTTTAGTCTTTGGAAACATTTTGAGTAATTGATTTGATGACTTAGGGAATTTTTAAAATTTCATGTAGAATGAATTTTAGAGTAAATTCAATTATAGTATTGATAAGATGCATATGTGAATTGTTATATATCCATGCGACACATGCTTAGTAGAATTTATTCGAAGTTTAATTTATATATCTATGCTTGATGGAGAACTTTTTATAAATAGAAAATTTGTGACATTTCTTTAAATGAGACTTGCTCCAACTCCTCTTGTTGTAGGATCTATAGTCATGAGTTATATTATACCATGAATTAGTATACTTTAAATCTGTTGCGATCAAGTAACAAAGGAAATTTTTTTTAAAATAGATATTTATCCCTCATGCAAAAAGATCGATAACGATTTAAATATCATGCCCTTGACCACTCTCTCCAAGTTATTATATCATGAAAAAAAAGAGAAAAGAAGAGAAAAAGAGAGAGCTGGAGATCAAGTGGACAACACCGCTGACTTTTCATAATTGAGACTATGAGTTATATTATACTACTATGCGGTATACTTTAAACAATGTTATGATGCTAACAGGAAAAGACATATAATCATTTAAAAATTAATTTTCTTTAAAAGTCTCTTATTTTAAATATCACCAAAATTCTTGAAAGGAAAACTTCACCTGTCAAGTAAAGTGGATTTATTAAGGTGAGAGCATTTAATACCTTGTAAATGAAGATTGAATGATATGACAGAGTGTTTCTTATCTTTACAGTCTCTTTATATATCAGGATATTACTTGAGGATAAGCAAAACTTTAAGTCTAGGATATTTTGATGAGTTGCATTTACATCATATTTTTACCTGTATTTTATATGATGTTTTAGGCTTAATTGCATGATTTTATACTTTTTTTAGTATTTTTTTACTTCATTTGGTATGAAATCTTTACTTTTCTTAGTTTTTATAAAAATGCAGGTAAAATCACATAAAAATAATGGATTTTGAATGTTTTGAGGCTATAACACGGTTCTGAAAAAAAATTCGAGGTCGTACATCAAATTTGGAGCGAAATGGAAGTGAGACGCGAGTTTCACGGTCACGGCCGTGAGTCCTTCACAGGCCATGAGTTTCGCATTAAAGGAGCAGTTATGTGGCTAAGTGTAAAAGTTCATAGAAACTTTCATGGTCGAGACCGTGAATCCTTCACAGGCCATAAGTTTTTTTGTGTACACATACCTTTATTCAGCCGTGAATAGTTTACGGGCCGTGAGTACTTCCGCCCCACTCAATTTTTTGCTCGATTCAGCCTCAAATCGAGTCAAAACTTAACCAAACTTTGCAGAAGTCTTCCTAGATGGGTTCTACACTGATTAAACTATAAAAGGAAAGATTTTTGGAGAGTTAAGGGGGCTTTTTCGGACAAGAACGAACACAGGTGGCGGTTAAGGTGAAAAGTGGCGGCTGAGCGAAATTCTGGAGAAAGATCACACAAAGGAAGGAATTTAATGCTCTATCTTAATCTCCAAACTGAAGAGAAGGGTTCCAATTACTTTCCTAGTATCTTTACACAATTTATTTGAGATTATATGTTGAATTCATCACAAAACATGTTGTATTCAATGAACATGTTCGCTTAAACTTTGTTTCGGAATTAGCAATGTAGCCCACTGACGATTTATGAATTAAACTTATTTTGTTAAGTCCTTGTCATGATTATTATATAATTGATTTGATCAGAATTGAGTTTATTTCATAATTTACTCTGGCCAAGTATATTTTCATTTTAAACGTCGTGAGAATGACCAAGAGGTGAATCACGACGTTGGATCTATTCTTGTCAAACTTATGAATCCAATCACGAAAGTAGTTTAGATTTGTTTGAAGGATTTTATGATTTTTCATAGAACCTAAGGAGCCTAGTTATGTTAATTGTCACGAGAGTAGGGAATTGACGTAATTAGGTACCAGATTACATTTCAGAAGGAGGTAATCTGTACATTAGAAAAAATTCCTTTCAACGCTTTAATTTTCTATTCAAAAGATTTATTTTATTAAATTTATAGTTGTCTGCGTGGTGAAACCCTGAGTCCCGACTTTCTCCGAATTGATTTTTACCCAAAATGCTTCCTTTGATTCTTTTTGCACTTAAAAGTTTCGTACAAAACCACAATTTGATTCGTCTAAATATAGATCAATAGTGTAATCGGTACTTGATTGCCAAATCCTCGTTAGGAACGATATCTTTTTATTACTTCGATACAACTATGCACTTGCGGTCACATCAATAAATTATCTCAAACACTGATAAGTTAAATATATAAAAATATAATTACAAATTTATATTCCATTGAGCTCAGTGTAATTTTAAAATATTTAATTATTAATTTATACATATTAACTAAAAAATTAGTTTATATATATATAAAAAAATATACAAATATTTACTTATATAAATATTTTCTTTAAAAAATATCAAAAAAACTAAACTCTGGTCGTTAGGTTGATTGTTGAGAAATGGGGAGGGTAGGGTTGACCTATCGTCCTTGTGAAAATCCCACTTGCTTTGTGCATTGACTAGTTGCAAAGCAATTAAAAACATAGAAATGTTGTGCGTTCTTCCCCTAAACTTGCACAACCGTAGGTCTCTTTCTCTTTATTTTTGCATTTTTTCCCCTTGTTTATATATTTTTTTTCTAACTTTAAACTAAAAATATACTTGTTTTAACTACAACATTTATGTGATTCTTATGAAAAAAATTTTATTTAACTATCACACTATTGTAGCAACTATCATACATCAAGTCATTTATGCCGAGGACCAACTATACGTAGAAAGTGGAAACTTAAAATTTTCAAATATCTTATTGACTTCCTCTACACCCGTCTTTTTGTTCTCTATTTTTATTTGCCTATTCCAATTCAATTATTTTATATTTGGAATTCTTCCAAATTTGCAAGTTTCACCATTCGTTCATGTTGAATTCCCACAATTGATTTCGGTTCATTTCTTATTTCCGTTTCCTGGCTAATACTTGCTATTATTGTAGCTTGAGAACTACAATAAGCTACTTTGTCGATTGCTCTACAAATTTATAATGAGCTAGTAAGTTCCCCGCCACCATGGCTTTTACCCTGATCGACCTCATGTCACTCATTAGCTTTGTTATTCCTAATGTTTCTTTATTTTGTTCCTTTTCATTAGACTCAAGCGGCCTAATGCTATAATAAATTTCTCACAATCACAAACTTGCCCTTGATTGTGTGATCATGTATATTAATTAGTATTATTTTTATACTGCTCCCATATACCTTCGGATCTTAAATCCACCACCACTAATTATAGATCCTAGTCAACTTCCTTAGAGTTTCTCATCATAATCAAATCTCATCCAAATTGAAGTGGGTCAACAATGAAAGGGAATGATCAATTAATTCTTCAATGCCCATGCGAAATAGTGCTTTCTTAGGTTGAAAATCCTGTAAGGGATACAATGACTCCTTATCATAGTGATAGGGCTACTAAACCACCTGATAATATTTCCATTAGTTAGTTTATGTTGGATGCAAACTAACTATTTCACATGTTTACGGCAATTTTTTAACCCATAAATCTATATCCTCTTTCTAGAAGTGTGGTTCATTTGTACATTTCTATCTAGAATAATATTTGGAGTTATCCCCATTATCACAAAAGGGCCTACATAGCCTCTCAAAATGTGAAGTTACTTAATCAAGGCTTATAAGAGATGCGATAATGATTAGATATCCTACTAGTAGGTGTCAATTATCAACTAGCCCTTAGCATCAAGTGGAGTGCTAGAGGTTATACAACATAGCCCTTTGCAAGTTTGAGGTGGCTAGTCCATTATCATAGAGAGGGGATGCATCCCCCCAACCCCCCATATGCGAACCATCTTTCCATCCACATACAAAAGAGAAACAAAGTTTTATCCTTTTTAGTTTACTAGAACAACCTAAGTTTAACTCAGTTTTATCCTTTTTAACCTAAGTTTAACTCCACTTGATTGAATAAGTTAAACTTCCCCCCCCCCCCCCCCCCCCCCCCCCCCCCCCCCCCCAAATATGGGGACCATCTTTCCATCCACATACAAAAGAGAAACAAAGTTTTATCCTTTTTAGTTTACTAGAACAACCTAAGTTTAACTCCACTTGATTGAATGAGTTAAACTTGGGACTTTAAAGAAAGTAACAACTACGCCACTTATACAAGATTTTTGCTATTGCTTCTATATCATGCAACATGTGAAAGCAATATCAAAAATGTTAAAAGAAGCTTAGATAGAGTCTATTAAGGAGTTGAGTTAGAGCTAAGTTTCTACATGTTATCATTAAGAAGCGGATTGACGATCGGTGGAAGATAGACGTAATTATTGTTATAGTGTAACCTACATAGATTGATTTACATGTTTTTGGCTTTACTATTCTTTTTCTACTTTGTCTTTTCTCCTTTTAATGAAAATCGATGTTTACCAAGCATTTGGTCCAATTATCCTCAAAATTTTCCATAGTTTTTGATCCAAAAGTCTTCTAAATTATTCTTAGATGAGGACGTCCAAGGCATTGAGTATTGACAAAGACATCTTAACGTATCCTAGATTGCAAGCACAAGCATATTTGCAATGACTTATAATATATATATTTTAAATAAAATAGAAAAAAATGCTTTTCATGAATATAATAAAAATCTAAAAATAATTAAATTTAAATTATGCCTCTCATGTTAATTGAAAAATAATTATTTAACCTAACATGTCTCTCATGTAAATTTAATTGATCTTCAATCTTAAATAAACTAAAATTAAAATCTCATAGAGTGGGAAAAAATATTCACCACTATCACTTTTAGTACAAAACAATGAATATAATAAAAATCTAAAAATAATTAAAATAAAGAGGAGAGAATTGAATATTTTTTATTTATACAAAATTTCTTTCATAATATTTATTTATAAAGAAGTAAAAATACCCACAAAGAAAAGAGTCCAAAACCCCAAAATTTCGTCAATGTTTTTACATGGTGGTCAACTATTCTAGAAGTAGATACATACATATCTAATTGCAATCCTCGAAACAAACCAAGGAAAAAAGACAAAGAAAAACATTGTATGAACATGTAACGCTTAATTTATGAAATTAAACAATGGATGAAAAAGAAATGATGACATGCAATGAACAATTATATTGATTTGCCCAATTAATTTACTAATTAACTTCGTTTACTCAAATTCATCATGCAATTGGACAAAGTGGTTGATTTGGTTTTCACTTAATAAATAAACTATAGTTTTAGACATGTTAATCAATCACATCAACAAAATAACATTAAGAACCTAATTTGGTTGGTTGCATCTCTCTTTTAACTTTGTTTGATTCTTCTACACCCTGGGCGATTGATTTGGAATTGTTTAATAGAAGCCTATTGTATACCAATGTATGTTTGTTCTTCAGATCAATTTTATTTGAGCTATTGGCTTTCTTTTACTTTTGGATGTGAAGGTCAATTCAAGCTTGCTATTTTGTTGACTAAAACCCAAAGATTACTTAAGAGTGACGGCCACGTACTCGAAGAAGAAACAATATCAATGCTAGTCAAACAAGCTCAGTGTGAGAGGTCAGACCGTGCTCAAGTAAATTATTTATTTAATTAATTAAAACAGTGGAATCTAATGAAGAATCTTATTAGATTGGGTTTACTCCTAAGTCTCTGGAGCCATAATGTGCGTCGCTGTCGTTGCAGCCAGCCGGCCCCAGGACCAGGAATTGTGGAAATTTATAATGAAGCAGCTGTGGCGTTCTTCATTATAGATGACGACAGTGCCTGAATAATCATATAATAAGACAATGTAGCAAAGTTATAGTGTTCTTTCAAACAATCTAGCATGATTTAAGAACTTGTTATCAGCTGATTTCATGATAGAATGAAAGATTCTTTTTTTTTTTTTGAGAAAAAAACACGGGCTTTATGTATAAATAAGTGCTAAAACGATCTCCGACGCGCTCTCCTCCCCTGCATTCTGGGAGAAAAGCTCAGAGGAGTGGAGGATGGCGAGCGCGAAGAACGGAGTCAACTGGGAGGAGGCTGAGGAGAAAGTGAACGAGAAGGAGGAGGTGGTGGTGGGATCGATGTCGGTGGAGCAGGTGTTCGAGGGGGAGCGTGTTCCGTCGTGGCGGGAGCAGCTGACGCTGCGGGCGCTTGTGGTGAGCTTCGTGCTCTCGGTGATGCTGAGCGTGATCGTGATGAAGCTGAACCTGACGACGGGCATCATCCCCTCCCTCAACGTGGCCGCTGGCCTCCTCGGCTTCTTCTTCGTGAAGATGTGGACCAAGGGCTTGGAGCACGCCGGCCTCCTCCGCACCCCCTTCACTCGCCAGGAGAACACCGTCATCCAGACTTGCGTCGTCGCCGCCTACGGCCTCGCCTTCAGCGGTACGGTGATCTCCCCCTCTGTCTCCATAAATCTCTTTGCTTCGTATTTTCTGTTTATTTATTGTTTGGGTGTGAAGAAGATACCGCTGAAGATTGCTCTCCCAGTCGGCAATGGTGGATTAGGTTTTTCTGATATTAGGTGACCATTGTCTTCGACGAAGATGTGCTTTTCAATTTTCTAATTTCCTTTCTCAATTTCAGAAGTAGAAGAAGAATTGGTGGAGAGGATGTAGTTGGCTAAGGTATGAGAAGGAAAAAATGGATAAGAACACAGACCTTAAGCTCATAGCTCAGGCATGGATCTTGATCTTACACTAAGAAAAAAAGAGGACTCAAAAGTTGACCGAAAAGAAACGATAACATCTCAGTTTATTGATTTCTTAGAATTTCTATATTCTTGTTTCTAGGAGAAGGAAAAAGGATGAAGAACAAAAAAATCAGTTACAAGAAAGAGGACACTAAAGAGTTTAATTTCTCCACTGGGCTATTAATATCAACTAGATGACATGAATTCATGTAATTTTAGATTTTCTGTTTATAGATTTTAGCACCTGTTCGCTTTTGCCCCAAAGGCTAGTCTTAGAACCCTAGATGAGTCTCTTTTATGTAACCAAAAAGAAGATATGTCTTAAGTGAGCTTAGAACCAAATAGATCAGCTTTGTTGCTATTGAAAGAATATGCAACAAGTTTCTTTTTTGGTATACTTTGCGTGGAAATTGCATGACAAGATGAGTTAGCTGAGTCGATTCTTGATTTGCCAAGAAATGAACTACAAAACCATTGATAAGGACGTAGCATCTAACACCAAATAAACAATGAACCATCGATAAGCACTAGGCAGATCTTAATCCCTAATTATATAGGAAATTCACTGACTTCATGGATTTAAACGTAGAAAACTGTTTCTCTCACTACTGTGATTCCTAACCTTACCTATGTTTTGTAAAAACTCAAAATAAAAGCATGATTTATCCTCCATGATTCAAATTTAAATTAGATGCTTGAGCAATTTGATAATTGCATTATTACCTTCTGACAAAATTATGATATTTTTGCAAGTTACAGGTTGAACTTCATAAAGTCAAACTTTTTTTTTTTAAAAAAAAGGAGTTATCTTAGCAATGAATTTTGCTTCCTAGCTGATAGGTTCTTCTAGATTCAAAAAGCATTAATGATTTGGACCTCCATAAGCCACACGAAATAGATTATGCTTGGCTGTCATTATTGTCAATTCAATACATGCAAAGGTGGAAAACTTGCCACTTGTTGCTCGTCTAGTCATGCTTTGCTAAGTCAAAGTCAAATTTCATAGCAGGTCAGTTCAAATTAGTTTCTAACATGCAAAGGTGGAAAACTTGCCACTTTTTTGTGTCAGAAACTATGAATCACCAAAAACACTCAGGTCTCCTATGACATCCACTAGATATTATTCAGCTGCAGCAAGGATTTCAATTGTCTTAATCTTGATTACTTTGGATCTTGATTTTTGTTGCGCTTGCATCGATCAGTCATGCACTACAAGTAATTTATAAGATGGATGTAAAGAATATTACTTGGCAGATAGTGAAATACATTTGAGGTGGAGCAAAGGATTGATTTCTCTTTTCCATTATTTTTCTCGAGAAGAAATACTTTTAGTTTTGTTGTATAATACTGTTCATGCTTTAGGATGTCTCACATAGAATATAAAACTTCTTGCATGAATCATACAATATCCATTTTGAGTTGCTTTCACGTGTAGTGGAGCTGTATATTCTACATTTTTTTGGCTACAATAGCATTCTAAAAGTTAGATGATCAGGTGGTTTTGGAAGTTACCTTTTTGGCATGAGTTCAAAGATCGCAAGCCAAGCAACAGAAGCAAATGATGCGGAGAATATAAAGGATCCAAAATTAGGATGGATCATTGGATTTATGTTTGTTGTCAGTTTTCTTGGCCTATTTTCTCTCGTTCCCCTAAGAAAGGTAATCAAACAAAGAACTAGTAATCATTTCAGTCATTCAAAATCCAAAAATTTTACAAGCTCTGCTATTTTTGATAGTTTTATAAAATTGTTTGGAGTACTTACTTAAATCTTGCTTTAGATAATGATTATTGACTACAAGCTGATATATCCAAGTGGAACTGCAACTGCATACCTAATCAATGGCTTTCACACTCCTCAGGGAGAGAAGTTAGCCAAGTAAAGATCTCAAGAACATCCAATCTCTCTTTTGAATTAATTAACTATCATCTGAGCAATTCCCAACTAACCTGTGGAAATCTTCAGGAAACAAGTGCGGACACTCGGTAAATTCTTTGTTTCTAGCTTCCTTTGGGGATTCTTCAAATGGTTTTATACAGCCGGTGATGATTGTGGATTTGAAGCATTCCCCACATTTGGTCTTAAAGCATATGAGAACATGTAATTTGTGTAGACTAGTTTTATCATTTTCCAATTAACTTCAAAATCTGTGAGAAGTGGAAGTAACTTGTGTGCTGAAGTATGATTCTCTTCTTTTGATGGATAATCACAGGTTTAACTTTGACTTTTCTGCTATTTATGTTGGAGTTGGAATGATATGCCCATATATTGTGAATGCTTCACTTCTTCTAGGAGCCATCCTTTCATGGGGAGTCATGTGGCCTCTTATTAACAATCAGAAGGGCCATTGGTATTCAGCATATTTACCATCAACAAGCCTTCATAGCTTGCAGGGATACAGAGTAAAATCCTTAATTCTATGCTTCCAACTACAACTTCACATTTCATTTGATCTTTTATCATGCATTGATTCAACATTACATTCAGAAGAAAGCACAAACTAGTAGGTGTATATCATCATCACACTCTCCCACTCTGTGATTCGATATTTACTCAATTGTGCAGGTATTCATAGCCGTTGCCATGATTCTTGGTGATGGCCTTTATAACTTCCTAAAGGTTTTATATCGAACAGTAAAATCCTTTCGCTCTACCTCAAGGAGAAGCCCAGCAGGCCCTCTTCGAGATGATGATGCCACTACAAAATCTATTACTGTTTCATTTGACGACGAGAGAAGAACTGAGGTCTTTCTTAAAGAACAAATCCCAAAGTGGGTTGCATATGGGGGCTATGTTACCATTGCCATAGTTTCCATCATTACACTTCCTCACATCTTTCCTCCACTAAAGTGGTACTTTGTCTTGGTTACCTATATATTCGCTCCAGTGCTGGCTTTCTGCAATGCTTACGGGTGCGGCCTTACAGATTGGAACATGGCCTCAACCTATGGTAAGCTTGCCATTTTCATCTTTGGAGCTTGGGCAGGTGCACACCATGGAGGTGTGCTTGCAGGCCTTGCAGCATGTGGTGTCATGTTCAGCATTGTAGCCACTGCTTCAGATCTCATGCAAGACTTTAAGACCGGCTACCTAACACTCGCTTCTCCTAGATCCATGTTTGTGAGCCAAGTTATAGGCACTGCCATGGGCTGTGTGATTGCACCATGTGTCTTCTGGCTTTTCTACAAGGCATTCAACGATATCGGCATTCCTGGCAGTCAGTATCCTGCACCTTATGCTCTCATTTATAGGAACATGGCAATTTTAGGAGTTGATGGGGTCTCCTCACTTCCAAAATACTGCCTCACACTTTGCTGCATCTTCTTCACGCTTGCTATTGTCATTAACATAGCAAGAGATCTATGTCCCAAGAAGGTTGGAAAATTCATACCAGTTCCAATGGCAATGGCTATTCCTTTTTACATTGGAACAGCCTTCGCCATAGATATGGCATTAGGGAGTGTAATACTATTTGTGTGGGAAATGATTGACAAGGCCAAAGCAAGTGCTTTTGGTCCTGCAGTGGCATCTGGTTTGATGTGTGGTGAAGGAATATGGAGTCTACCTCAAGGAGTGCTTGCGTTGGCCCAAGTGAAGCCTCCGATATGCATGAAGTTTCTTTCAAGGGCAACAAATGTCCAGGTTGATGATTTCCTCCAAAAGATATCCTAATTTTCTCATAGCTAGATGATAAGAGAAGAAACATAGTAGGTAAAGCTGATCTATTTAGATATGTATGTCACTATTATTTGAATCATATTGTTTCTTGTGTTGTACAAGTATGAGTGTCTGTAAATTGTAATTATAAACAACTCTTTTAATGTAAATATTTTCAATTCCAGCACATCAACATTGTTTATCAAATTTAGTAATTTATCCACCTACTTGATCTCACTCAGGGAAACAAGAAAAAAAAACATATGTAGGCTTAGAATCAATATCTTACGAAGGTCTATCTCTATGCCATCACATATAGGTTTCAAAGCCCAAAAGATGAATTTTCTTTTAAGCACAATTAATCATAGCATAAAAGTACTATGTCTTGCATCTTTTAAGCACAATTAATCACAGCATAATAATTTAAAATTTCTTCAATTTAATTTTGTGTTAATATAATCATTACATATTAATACACAATTATTATAACCTGATCTGCATATGAGTCGCTTTATATTAATTTAAATTAATTTTTTAAAAAAATAATAGCTTCTAAACTATTTTTTTTAGAAGTTATATTTTTAAAAATATAACTTTTAATTTATATTAAGTTTTTTTAAAATATAACTTTTAAAATATTTTTTTATCATTTTTATTCTATAATTTATATTTTTTCTTCTACTTTTCCCTCTTCAAGAAGCACAATAGTTTACTCATGCATGCGAACATCAATTCAAGCAGGGTGCATTTTCTAGGAAGCCGAGGCTTCCTAGATTTTAGGAAACCTTGGACTTGACCGTCTGATGGAGGAGTGCACAAATCTCTCAACGCCTTTAATTCTCGTGTTCTGTGCAAAATCGGGAATACCTGCACAACACTTTTCGTGTGCAGATTGTAAAGTAAAATGAGTGGTGTTGATTCGTGGCTTCTTAACTTTTTAGGAAGCCGTGACTTCCTAGAAAATTTTTCCATTCAAGCATGAGATGGATTGGAAATTTGTTAGAAAATTTATTGACTAAAAGAAAATAATTGGAGATTTCTCAAGTTATACAAGTCAGTGCCCAAGATTACTTATGACGACCACGCACTCGAAGAAGAATAAAGATCAAGGCTAGTCAAACAAGCAAGGGTGAACGTTTAGACCCGTGCTCACGTCAATTAATTAATTAATTAATTAAAATTATGGAATCTAAGGAATCTTACTGGATTGGTTTGACTCTCATTGGAGAGACAAAATGTATAGACACGAACCCTACCTTGTGTTAGGCCCGATTTGACTGGTCAACTACCCATGTTGATCGGGTCCAACTCGTCCCGAAATTGAGCTCAAATAGCGATTGGGGCTTTATAGAGATGGGATAGCGAAAGCTATTTGAAAGATTGGTGGACGATGATGCTGTGGTGACAGCTGGCTGTGTGGGATGCAGGCATGTCATCAGGTAGCGTCTCCAACCAGTGGCGCGATGCCGCATGGAGACTCCGTAGCCGATGAGGCAAGTCACGTGGCTCAAGCATGGTGGACAACAACACCTCCAGCAGGCAAAGCCGAATGGCGAGCATGGCAGGCAAGGTCAGTGACGTCTCTGAGCAGAGGAACGACGCCACGTGGTGTAGCCGTAACAGGCGAAGCCACCGCGTGGAGGCCGACGCTACAGGTGAGGTCAGCGTTGTACTTCAATTGGTAGAGATGGTGGCTACATGGCGCGATCCGACTAGAGACAAAAGGCGGTGTGACATTTGATCTTCTGAGGCTGCCTAAACGACCGGGTGGGCATGCAGGACAACTTGGCAATAGTTTCCAGGGGAGCATCAACCATGTGGCTAGCGATGTCTTGGCTTCCAAGCCCGCCTGGGCTAGGGGGTGGCAATTTCACCCGAACCTTGACGGGTACCCGACCCGTTTATGGCGGGTTCGGGTACCCGATTAGCTAAACGGGCCAGGATCAGATTTAGGGCCGTGGGTACCTGATACCCGACTTCAATAAAAAAATATAAATATTAATTTTTATTATTAGAGTATAATAAATAATTATTATATAAATATATTTAATTTAATTTTAATTTTTAAAATATATTTTATATAATCAATAATTTAGTTTTTTAATTAATCGGGTACCCGTTTAAATACCTGACCCGGGTTTGGGTCGGGTTCGGGTGGCGGGTCGGGTTCGAGTTTAGGGTAAAATCTCAGGTACCCGACCCGTTGCCAGTCCTAGCTTGGGCACATGCTGGCTAAAAAAAGAAGTTGTGATGTGGCTTTGCTTGGTGATAGAGGTGGCAATGACCGAATGCATAGCACAATCGGGCTAGCGATAATGGGCGGCTGCTTTGCAGGCCAACGCGGGCGGACACTCAACCGTACGCGGCTAGTGCACGCAGGATGAGTGAAAAGAGAGGGGGGGGGGGGGGGACTCATGGGCGTACGCAGTCTGCTTTCATGCATTGTTGCTCCCTCTCCCTCTTGGCTCCAGCGATCTCTACTTTGATGACCGTTGGTATGTGATGGGCGGTTTGGCATCGAGGAGTTCATCACTATTTCCCCATCAGCCCATTGTGTAGTGGTGGAGTCGGCGGGTTTGACTCTTGCTGAGGTAATCTCTCTCTTAGCTTCTCTTTTTCTGGCGATGCTTTGTTTTCTAGTGATGTTTGGTTTTCTGTCGATGTTTGGATTTTCCTGCATCTTCTGGTGTTTTTCTAGCCGGTGTGCTCATGCACGCATTCTACATTCGATCCCGCATTTAGGCACTTGCGATCCCTCGCTCCTCTTGTGTTCTCCCCTGCTCGTTCGAGTGAGGCAACTTCTTCCCTCTTCTCGGCGCATGTCACCCTATCGCTTTTGTGTGTGTGTTGTGCTTGTGTTCTATCATCTGCATGCGACTGGCTCTTCCTCGACACCCTGCGTGGTGTACGTCTACACACAGTGTTTCAGTTTATTCAGTTAGGCTGAGACATGGGTATTCACGTCTACTGGTCGCACCCGTGTGCTATTTTGTCCCTTGCATGGGACTGTTTTCTTTCGGAGTCTTGCGTGGCTCTCCATTTTAGCATCAGAAAAAAATAGCAATAATTCTGGGCATGATAGACTGGTATCAGAGCCTAGGTTCTGTGCGTTCCAAGTTGTACTTGTTGTTTCTTGTTGTACTCTACAAGTCAATTGAACCCTCCGGCGGGCACACCAATAGTAAACACATTTCTATCCTAGAGGATGCTTTTGGAGATCTTGGTGGAGCACTAGGTAGCAAAACTGTTAAGTATGCAAGATAGAGGTGCTTCTCCTAATGGTGGCCATGTGATGGCCCTACGATGATGCGCTCACGAGCCAATGCCTTTATTTAGGGTTCGCTATGCCAAGGAAGTTAAAATCTTCATATGAGATATGGAATTGTATTTCCAGAATACACAAGTTCCTGATAGGAGCAGGCACACATATGTATCGCGTATCTCTCTAGAGATGTGGAGTTATGGTGGCGGACTTAGGTTGCACACAGCCTTTTGGGGTCCGATATGACTCGTAAGCTCTCATGGGAAGAGTTAAAAAATAAGATCAAAAATTTGTTCCTACTAGGTAACTCGTTGTAGGCGGTGTGTGATACCTTGAAACGACTAAAGCACACTGGGGCCAGTCAAAACTACGACTGCGTTTGGTGTAGCTTTCCCAGCTTTTCTTGTAGCAAACTTTCCGCCAAAGTTGCTATAGTAACGGGGAAGCTGGCATTTTTAAGCTTCTATTAGCAGCCGAAAATAGACACTATACAAGTACTACCACTTTTACTATAGCAATACGGACAGTAGTGCACAGTAAAAGTGGATGGGAAAGTTGTGCGCCAAACACAGCCTATGTCCAGCGATATGCCCAGATGATGTTGGAGATAAATGATGTGTCCGCAAGTGCACGGATACGTCAAAGTAATAAAAAGATATCGAACCCATAGAGACCTATGTGTTAAGTACCAAATAATTAAATTCTTACTAGCTAAGCGATCGATGTACGATGGGTATAAAGCAAAAAATGAAATAACAAAATTTGTCATCGGAAATCGGAGAGAGAAAACTAGGACTAAGTTTTCATCACTTTTTAATTCTTATGACTAGATATAATAAAGTTTTTATCAGTTATTTGAATTATGATAAAGATAAATTTTACTTAAAAGAAATTATCTCCTCTCGAACTTCCAATTTACACTGAACAAGTCTTCACTTTCGTGACTTACTGCTCAATGTTTAATAAAAGTAAATCAAACTAAAAGATTAAATCTACTTTCATAAACTTAAATCTTAAAGTCAAAATCTCAAGTAAAATTAAATACTTTCGTACTTTAATTTTATAGGTTTTACCTAAGGGGCTCTAACAATCAAAATCACCTCTCGGTCCATATTATCATGTCTAAAATAATGGAATCAATACTCACATGTAAAATAAGCATCATAAATTAGAGTTTTAGGACTTAGCTACTATCATAGTCTAAGTTTCTAGATCTAATATAAGGGTTTCATGTTTGTAAATCACCTCTCGGTCCATATTACAAACCCTAAAATATGCAAATAATAATTTCAAAGTAAATAAATCATCGAGACAAAATTATTGTTCACAGAATAAACTAATAGATTAAAAATCATCCAGTCATTATAGAATTAATAAGGGATTACTCCCTAAGTCCCAAAGAAAATATTATGCTACCAAAGTCATAGGAACACAATAAAAATTCATAAAAGATATTCAGAATTTAGAAAAAAAAAAAGAAAACAAGAGTTTACTGTAAATCACAGGGGTGTGACAAAAAATCACAGCCCTGTGAATTTGAAAATTTCGGGTTGCTATAGTACTGCTATAGTGTTCGACGTTTCTTCCTCACGACTGAGATTTTTTACCTCTAATTTCTCCCTCATTTGAACTCCTTTCGATCTGAAATTTTTAGTATGTCGTCTCCTCCCTTGGGCGAAGCTTCCCTGAAAATTTCGTCACCAGAGGTGGCCTCTACGCCTCTCAGTGAGAGGCTAAGCCCTAGTGGCGCCTCTCTCGATTTCTCCCTCGATTCTTGATGAAAGTGGACCATTCTGGGCTTGAAATCTTCTCCTCGATTTATAGAAGTGCTTAGTATTTTTAGATTTTGAAATTGTGCCCTAGATCTTTCTAATTTTGCTTCAAAAATTTTGGGAAAAGAGGGCAGCGGAATACTCGGCTTTGTGGCGGCAACGACTGTTTCCTTCCATTAATATTTTCACCCCCTGTAAGATTGATCCTAATGTCTTGCATAATTTGAATGGAAAATACTGTAATAAAATATACCGAATTTTATGATGCTGTGAATTCAACCGGAGTGATCTTCTGACTGATTGTGTTGTTCGTCAAGAGAGGCGGGGCGGCCGATGAGAACCAAACTGAAAACCTCTCAACAAAAACCTAATGGGCATAATTACTTATCAGCCCATCAGAGATAGGACAATTATGCCCCCCAGGGATTCTACACAATTAAAAAGCCCCTTTCCACACTCTAATTAATAGATGACAATTAAACAAATTAGAGATAAAATTATATACGATTAAATACTGCAATGCATGTACGTCTACATGCCCAAATGCAATATATTATGCATGTACATGGTGCATAGTTCACATAGATCCTAACACCCCCCCCCCTGAAAATTTTAGTTCATTTTTCATGGGGGTGTGAAATCAGGAAAAATTCAAAATTGACCTCTTAGCTCAAAATTTTGTGCTGATTCCGTTTCCAGTCTCTGATTTCTTCAAATCTATTGAAAACAAGCCCTTTTTACGTGAAAATGTTGAAAAATAAGAAGAGGTGTAGATTCCAAAATAATTGACCAATTAAGTTTAAAAACAAGCAAAAGAGCATAAATATGACTAAAAAAAAATTAAACAATCAATATAAAATTTGCTATGAATTTTTGAGTCATCAATAGACAACATGACAGAGGGTCTTGTTAGGTCAAAAATGGTTCTATTTTAATTTCAATAATTTGTAATGCAACCATTTTCAAATTCACCTTATGAATATAAGGTTTTTGTTTAAGTGGGTTCTGGCTTCCAAGGAATGCAAGTATTTATTGTTAATTATCCTTAAGAAGCTTAGGGCATCTTTGATTAAGAGATCTACATATATAAAATCAAATAATAAATGTGGTTGGAAGAAAAACATCATTTATCATTCATAACATCTGCCATAAAGGCTTACAATTTCACTACAAAACTCATCATTAGCCAAATGATGGTTAGATGGCAAATTTTGAAATGATCAACACTCTTCATGAAATGGTTCAGCAAATCAGATGAATATCTGACATCTTGAGAGCTTGCAAATATTCAAACTTGGTAAATACTCGGTCTCAATGACTTTTGAGTATTTAAATTTGAAATGAAATGGGATTTGTCTCCTTGAGGATGTGGAATAATTATTTAGCCTTAGTGTACAATTATTCCGTAATTTGAAATCCATTCCCTTAGGAATATGATATAATTATTTAGCCTTGGCGTATAATCATCTCTTAATGGATTTTTTATTCCCTTAAGGACATAGAGTAGTTATTTAGCCTTAGCGTATAACTATACCCTAATTGATGTTCATCCTTAAGAAGATCGTTGTGTCAATTCATAAATATTCAGCCTGTAAAAGGATATGTGAATATTTATCTATTTTGAGTTTAATAGATATTCTTTTTGAAAAAATCTATTTAATTTCAAGTTTGATAAATCTGATTTCAGCTACGAATGATACTATAACAATATTGAGGAACTATGCCCCAATATATAGTATCGACGTATGCACCTCCAAAACAACACTATTAGCATCATGCATCAGCTTTAGAGAGTTGATGTATTTGGATTAGTCTTTGGAGAGCTAAATGTTTGAAATGCGTGAACGGACTTGTGAGCCAAACGTGAAAAATCAGGTGAATAGGCCTTTGGGCCAAACTTTCAAATCAAGTGAACAAGCTGTTGGGCCAAACATTCGAAATAAATGAATCGGCCATTGGGCCAAACATTCGAAATAGGAGAATGGGCCATTGAGCTAAATGTTCAAAATAACCTTTACAAAGCTAATGTATTAGAAATAGCCTTGAGACAACTAAAATATTAGAAATAACCTTTGATAGGCTAAAACATCATAGATAGCCTTTCAAAGGCTAATATATTAGGAATAGCCTTTGAAAGGCTAAAATATCATAGTTAGCCTGCAGAGGGCTAAAATATTAGAAATAGCTTTGGGAAGACTAAGATTACAAAAATAGCCTTTACAAGGCTGATGTGTCAAAGATAGCCTTTAGAAAACTAAAATATTAGAAATAACATTTTGAAGGCTAAAATATTAGAAATAACCTATGGAAGACTAAAACATCAGAAATAGTCTTGAGTAGGCTAATATTATAGAGATAACCTTTTGGACTTTTGGAAGGCTAAAACATCATAAGTACGTTAGAATTGTTTTCAGATTAGGAAAATTTCTATCAAGCCAGGAATACAAGCTAGTCAAATAGACTAAGCTAATTACTAGGTTGAGCTTAGCATGTTGGATCAAGCATCATGTAAACAGATTAATCGAAATAGTTTGACTCAAATCAAATTTGATGTTGTAGCTTGGAGTTAAGTTAGGATTGATATTAATGACTGAAAGCGACTCAAATTGAATCATTAAATTGATTGGATTCGAATTTGATTAAGGCATTGTTGCAATTGACTGAGTAGGATTGGAGACCAAGTCGAGCCACGTTTGAATCAACGATGGCTTCTAATCTGGCTTGGTGTTGAGCCAAATTGGATTCGTGATGAGCTTAAAGTGTATGATGCAATAGAGTTGACAAGGCCTAGAATTGAGTTGATCAATTGGGCCAAATAATAGAATTAAGCTAAATCTGTAGACTATGCTGATTTTCATGATGACTCAATGAACTAAGGTGGGTCGGCCTCCGATCACTATCAATTGCTTGGATTTGACTCTTTCAATTATACATTTCAGACTCGAGTCCAGATTAAGGTTAATTCGAATTGAATCATGGAAGAATGTGAGCATGGAGCAAATCAGATTGAAATGAACGCAACGCCCTTGCCATGTCGTTGAACTCACTTGCTTTCGTGCATTGGAAGGATGCCAAGGAATCAGATTGACACATCAACGACAACATAGTTTAGCAGCATAGCACATAATCTAAAGCCGCTTCAATGGCAAGACTTGGGGCCTATTTGGCATTGTCCTGCTTTTTGCTGTGCTAGAATGGAAAGCAAAAGCGGTTACTATTCGTGCATTTTATTGATATGCTACGTGGCATAATAGTACAGATTTTTATACTCTTCACCAAAGCAGCAAAATTCTGCTTTGGGTGCTGCGACAACAAAGGTGTGTATGGATTTTGTAAAACCATTGAAAATCTTTTGTTAGTTACTTTAAAAATATAATTCTTAGTTATTAAGCTTATAAAAATTAGTAATATTATAAATTTGATAAAATTAAAAACTAAGTTTTATTTAATTATAAGATTTGGTGTTGGGGGAAAAATGATTCAATTTCAATTTCATATTAAATATGATGAGATCATTTCAAATTCGATATAAGGCTTTTTATTTAAGTGGGTTATGGCTTCCAATGAATACAAACATTCATTGTAATTTACCCCTAAATAGCTTAGAGCACCTTTTGATTAAGAGATCTAAATATATAAAATCAAATAAAAAATAAATATTTGGAAGAACAATATCATTCATTCATAACATCTGCCAAAAAAGGCTTATAATTTCATTTCAATATAAAGCTCATCATTAGCTAAGAGATAGCTAAGTGACAAAAGTCAAAAATAATCAATGCTTTTCCTGGGGACGGTTCAGTAAATCAGATTTGATCAATGTGACAAATATTCGGCCTATAAAGGACATATGAATATCTTTGGGTCATTCGATAAATATTCGGCCTATGAAGGACATATGAATACTTATCTTTTCGATATGATAGATACTCAGCCTATGAAGGACATGTGAGTATTTTCGTGTCATTCGATAAATATTTGGCCTATGAAGGACATGTGAATACTTATCTTTTCGAGTTCGATAGATATTATTTCTGTAAATATTTATTTGATTTCAAGTTCGATAAATCTAATTTCAGCTGCGAATAATACGATAACAATATTGAGGTACTACGCCCCGATACATAGCATCGACGTACGCACCTCCCAAACAATATTGTTAACACCAAGCAACAACTTAGAGAGTTGATATATTCTAGATTAGCCTTTGAAGAGGTAAATGTTGGAAATGTATGAATGGATCTTTCAGCCAAATATTCAAAATAGAAGAATGGCCCTGGGACCAAGTGTTCAAAATAAGTGAATGAGCCATTGGGCCAAACGTTCAAATCAAGCGAACAAGCTATTGGGCCAAACGTTTGAAATAGGTGAATGAGCCATTGGGCCAAACATTCAAAATAAAAGAATGGGCCAATGGGCCAAACGTTCAAAGTAAGTGAATGAGCCATTGGGTCAAACATTCACAATAGAAGAACGAGCCAGTGGGCCAAACGTTCAAAGTAGCCTATAAAAGGCTGATATATCAGAAATAGCCTTGAGATAGCTAAAATAGCGAAAATAGCCCTTGAAAGGCTAATATATCTGAGATAGTCTTGAGACGGCTAATATATCAAAAATAGCCTTTGTAAGGCTCAAATATCAGAGTTAGTCTTTGAAAGACTAAAATATCATAAATAGCCTTAGAACAGACCGAGATTACAATAGCCTTCGAAAGGCTGATGTGTCAAAGATAGCCTTGAGAAGGCTAAAATATCATAGAGTAAAGTCCTTAATGTAAGGCTGGCGATCATTTGACGAAGATATGATGAGTGCTGCTCGGAGCTGTGGCATGAAGAGTCGACGTGGCTAAGCATAAACATGTAATTTTCAGTAGGCTTATGGCAAGATAGTTTTAAAACATTGATTTCAGGTTTAATTTGGACGGTTAGATCCTTAATGATCGAATCATTTTAGCTATCATTTCTAGAGTTAATCTAAGCCCTTAGATCATCCCTGGACAAAATTAGATCGTTGGATCTAAATTTCCTTCGTATCACTGTGATGCATGCGAAAAGAATTCGCCATGCGCTTTTCGTTTTCAATTTTTTGTCGTTCGTCAGATAGATGCTCAGTGGCTCTGGGCAAAAACTTCCTGTATTTCGCCAGAGTAGTAGACGGAGCTTAACGTCTATTGGTGGTGAGTCGATGTTGAACAAAAGCCATAAAAACATGATTTTACGTCCAAAACAAGGACAAAAACAGGGTCGTCGGAAAAGCTTTCGGTTCCGGCGACCCGACTGTTGGATGACCGGATCCTTTTGCCCATAGGTTCCCAGGTTCGTTAAGAGGATGTGGCCCAATTTTCAGTTCAATCGGATGCTCGGATGTGGAGTTCGACTAGAATAACTTCAGAGGTATCTGCAGCAAGTGAGAATGGAAGATCGCCAAAAAATCATTCGATTCTGGCCATCCGGATGTTCGATGACCGGATCTTTCTGGTCATAAGTTTGCACTTTCGAGGAGGAGCTATGGATAAAATTTCAACAAGATTCGACGGCCGGATGTTGAGTTTGACGAGAATGAACGTCGAGTTTGACGAGAATGAACGGGAGTGTTCGTGGCTAAAAAACAAAATAGAGATCGCTGAAAAATCTTCCAATTCCGGCGATCTAGCCGTTAGATGGCCGGATCCTTCTGGCCATATGTTTGCATGCTTGAGGAGAAGGTTTCCTCAAAGTTTTGGTTCGATCGGACGTGCGGATACAGTGTTCGTCAATGGGTGTAACAAACTCTTCCATGACAATTGTATCTTCTATTTTTTTGTTCGTCATTTCCATATCGCCTCCTCTTTGCAAGGAAGACGTCAAGATGGAAGAGATGAATCAAATTTGCTTCTTTTAGGACAAAAAGCAGAAATCTAGTGAAGAAGGTGATGCGATGTTACGTTTCTCCTTATCACGATGTGGCGAATAGACGGAAACAAATATCAAATAATCTGGGTGATATATATACAATCCGGCAGCCGGTGATAGAAGATGTGAAGGAACGATCTTATGATGGAAGTAACATCGTTGTCGCTGGATGACAACCGTGATGTCTAAGCAGTGCAGCAATAGAATCGATAACTGAACTGGAGACATTGGAAGAGGAGGGTCCTCTTGCTTATCCTTTAGCTCTGTTTCGACGCTACTAGAACCATTCGGAAAGCAGATATGAAAGTATTGGAGATATCGAATATCTTCCTATCCTTGTTGTGGACGATAGTGTGATGAATCAAGTCAGATGAGCAGCAACATAGAGGAGCATCATGACCTGGTAACAACATTTCACCTGGTGCAACGACGATAAATTGCGGCAGCATTCTTTTACATGCAATTTATTGTGGTGCAGAGATAAACAAATCGGCGGCTACATTATTTCCCTTTTAATCAAGTTTTAACGAGTCAAACCGAACGACTTGGGCTGATTCGCATAAGGATTCAAATTTACTTGCGGCTGTAAAGTTGCGGCTATAAAGTTTAAATCTTAGTAGTTTCTTCAGTGAATTTGCAAGATTCGTAGAAGAAATAAAAATAAAAATTTGCGGCTATAAAGTTTAAATCGGCGGCTACATTCTCATTTTTTTTAACTGCATGTGTTACCACCAGAAATAAAAATTTGATTCTTCTTTCTGCCCAGCCATCTCGCAGCAATCACCATCTTGTTGTGCTCGTTGCCGTGTTCGCAGGAAGAGGAAGAGGAAGCCGAGGCTTTCCTCGCCCCCGAGGGGACTTCTGTTTTTTAATCTGCCTCAGCCTCTGTTCTGTCCGACCGCCCCCTGGTTGGGTAAGTTATTCTTAGTTTTTAAAACTCCTTTCTTGCAGTTATCTCTTAACCCCCTTAATCAACTGCACATGCCACGTAATTTTTCTTTATGCTTTACTTCATCGCATCACACACATTATTTAATTTTCATCATGTCATAATCCAAATTGTTGACTTTGACCAAATCATTGATGGTGGCCAGAATCTAAATTCTGTAGTTCATCATAAAATTACATTATCATTCTTTTCTTTATGCTCCAACCAGATTGTGTACATGTCTTTTTCACAATGATTGTATCATGGTCAAAACGCTCAAGGTTGACCGGTAATTGATCACAGCCGAGGCTCGTATTTGGGCTAACAAATTAATGTCAAAATCATCAAATTGACTCAAATTCCACTTGATTATGAGATTGTGCATTGGCATTAAAATCAATTGTAGGCAAATTTATAATGACCCAAATTCCCCTTTCTTCCAATTCACTTCATTCACGTTCATGGTCAAAATCAACCCCTTTTTTTGTTACCGATTTTAGAATTACAGCAATTATTCAAGAAAAAAAAAATCAATTGATTCTTCTCTTTTTTAGGGGAAATAAATACCTTCAACATTTGCATATAATTTTATTTTATTATAAAACTATATAATTTTAATTTCTTACTTTAAAAATAAAATTAATAATTTAGTTTTATATTAAAATTAATTACTTAATTTTATAAAATTTAATAATTTTATTAAAAATAAACCTTATTTTATTATAGAAAATATATAATTTTAATTTTAATAAATTTTACTAAATTAATATTTATTTATTTATTAGCAACACCAACAATACAATAGATCTATCCAAACAACTTTAATAATAGTTTCTACTGACAACATTTGGATCCACCAAATACCCTCGATAGTAGGTGCTATAGTGACAGTGCAGCTATCATAACATAGATGTGATAGCGCAACAGAACCAAACTAGGCCTTAATATTTTGTTTACTTCGATGGACGGAAAGGGTGAGAGAAAGGGAATTAAAGAGGAATGTAAACAATGATGGAAGGGAAACAGGGGGCATGAAACTCACGTGACCTTGTCTCTAGTGAACAACGAAGAGACGATGGCGAGCTCACCCAGCCGGCGAGCGATGTCGAGCGGTGGTGAGTGGCATCGAGCGGGCGATGATGCTGAGTACTCGCTGGCAAGTGGCGAGCAGGTGATAGGCGAGTGGGTGGGCGAGGCTACGACAAGCAAAGCAGCGGGAGAGGCAGTGTGGGTGAGCAGCGTGTGGCAGACATCGAAGGAGAGAGGGTTATTGTAGCAATCTGCCCAATTTGGGCTGATCCAAAATCGAAGGAAAATACCCATAATTTCCTTCCTCTATTTCTTTGTTAGAAATTGTCTGCCCTAGTAAACCAGGTAAAGGGTTCTAAGTCCATCCTTTTCCTCTATGTAAACAAGGTGTAAGCGGTGATCGGGCAAGAAATAGAAGCCCCTTTTTTATTCAAAATTCTAAACCTCAATCAGATTTGGCTGTCAGAATTTTAATTTTGACCCTCAATTAGAATTCTGATTTTTGGTCAAAATTCTGCAATTTTGCTGGATTTTGTAGGAGTTTGATGATTGATTTAGGATATAGCTCCTTACAGGATTTGAATCTTTAGTCAAAATTGATTTTGGTTTTGGCTACTGGGTTGGGCCGAATATGAAATCATGAGAAATTAGCTCAACTATATCAAATTATAAAATATGAATATAGACCACAAAGTTAATTAAGTTAATGTCAGAGTATGAATTGTTGGATTTTGAATTTGATCCAATTAGCTATAATTCTCAGCCACTGCTTCCATAGCATTCTCATCTGCCATGAGGAATTGGAATTGAATTGACTACGATACGTAGGGGCTCAATTAATATTTCATATTTCTAAGTTAAATCACATATTTGATTTAAATATAATTAAATACAATCAGATCTTGGTCAGACTCGATTGTTTCTGCAGCAATGGATTTAGGTGGATCAAGTTTGTGTCTTACTTTACCCTTGTTCACCACAAAGTAGAAAGTAGAGAGCCATGGTAACTTCAGTGGCAGCGCGATGGCTGGCAGGGGAAAAATGGCGATGATGCTATCGGCAGAGTTGTAAGAAAATATTTTATGTTTATTTTGAAAAGGCATGCCTGCATATAAGTTACATAAGTACTTGACGAGAGCAGTTACTAAATATAATAAAAAAAAAAATAAATTGAATGTAAGTTATGTAATTACTCGATGAGAGTAGTTACTAAATATAGTAAAAAAGAAAAAAAATTAGCCCCTCTCTCCTTGCCTAACAAATGCTGTCAAAATTATCCAATTAAAAATATAAAGAATTAAAAGAAAATGAGAAAAGATCCATTAAGAAGAAAGTATTGCAACTTCAAAATTAACATTCATAGACAAAGATAAATATTTTATTTCATTTATTACAGAATAACAAATTCTCAAGTTTTAGAATTAAAACATGAATTTTATAAGGCACATGTTATTATGAAATTATATTTAACATGCGATGTTAGAGCCTAGTTAAGGAATTCGTATGATAATCAATTTGATCCATGAATATTATTTCTTAAATTAATTGATTCATAATTACTTTACTTTCCAATAAATTTTCACCGTATGGATTTGACTTCCATAATGGTTTCTATTTTATTAATTAGAATATTGATTTTCATAGCATTCTCAAGCACTTAAAATATTAGTTTTTTGTGTTCTACTATTTATGGGTTATGTCAAGTGCCATGAGAAAAAAAATTATTGTTAAAAAATTACTCAATTATCTCATTATGTACATTCTTTCTTGTTGCATCTCTATCCTAGTTTAGGAAAGTTAATTATTATATTAATTCTTAGTTAGCACAATTAAAGGATTAATAAACGTATTTTGTCAATTGAATAATTATCTTTATGTGATTTTTTTACTATTTTTCAATTGCATGAATATAAAATTAACATATTAGAAAGCTTAATCATATTTATGTCTACATTGAATGCAATCTTTTTATGTTTTCATTGAACTATTTATGCAAATTAAAATAAATTCATAATGATATGAGATAAAAATAAAATAAAATAAAATATTAAAGAAAATTATTTTATTAAATGATAAATAATATACCTCATAACCAAAATTAAATGTGAATATTTGGATTCTCAAATATTTTTGAAGTGCTTAAATTTTGAAATTAAATAAAGATAAGTTTGTTAACCACCAAAAGTGGTCAAATTTTGACTTAATTCTAAATCATATAATTATATATCAAAACTCTTATCTTTGGTGCTAGAAGTGATATAATGATTATTCATTGTATCAAGTTCATTATTACAAAATGGATGAGAAACACCCAAAGGTTGATTATCTATCCTTATAAATAATGAACATAAGTATTGTTAATGAATGCAATATTAATAACATTTATATGTCCAAAGTTAGTAAATGTTTAATGTCATTGCATTGCATGTATCATTATCAAATCAATTAAAGTTTATTAGCATCTTTATGTAGAATGTGATATATTAATGGATTGCCAAAGGTAAACATTAATCTATATTGTATAAAATATAAAGTATGATATACTGATGGATTACCTAAAGGTGAACATCAATATATTATATGAAATGATTATTTAAATTTACATTGCATGTTGGTATATAATTTAAGGCACTAATGACTTTACAATTTTATTCATTGCAGTACATATTCATATGCATTCACATATCTTAACTGTTCAAATTTTTAATGGACATAATTTTTCTGAATGGAATGAGCAAATCCAATTTTACCTTGGGGGCAATGGATTTATTGGATTTGGATTTAGCTTTTCAAGTAAAGAAGTCTAATGCTATTACTGCTTTAAGCACTGAAGAACAAAAGTTCATTATCAAAATTGAGAAAGATCAAATAGGTTGAGTTTGATATACATACAAATGAGCATAGCTAACAATATTAAATTAGTTCTTCCTAAGACTAAAAATGCTAAGAAATGATAAAATTTGTGGAAGAGCGCTCCCAAACTATTGATAAGTCTCTTGCTTGGACTCTAATGAGTATTTTGAGCACCATGAAATTTGATGATTCTAGTACTATGCATGAACATGTCATTGAAATGACAAATATTGCAGCAAGACTTAAGTCATTAGGAATGAGTGTGGATGAAAATTTTCTTGTGCAATTTATTTTAAATTCATTACCATTTGAGTATGGTCATTTCCAAATGAACTATAACACTATGAAAGATAAATGGAATGTGCATGAGTAGCACAGTATGTTGGTTCAGGAGAAAACTAGACTTAAGAATCAAGGAAATCATTTTATCAATTACATTAATCATCAAGAGGCTAGAAAGAAGATTAGTAATAAATATGATAAGAAAGGAAAGAGACCCCTAAAAATTAATGAAGTCTCTTCTTCTCAAGTCCACAAGAAGGAACCATAAGGAAATATATGTCATTTATGTAGAAAGTTTGGACATTTCCAAAAGGATTATTCAAAGTGCAAGGTATGGTTTGAAAAGAAAGGTAAGCTTAGTATTTATGTATGTTTCGAATAAAATTTAGCTGAAGTTCCTTCTAATACATGATGGATAGATTCTGGGTATACAACTTATATTTCTCATACTATGCAGTGATTCCTTACAATCCAAACCATAAGCCCAATTGAGAAGTTTGTCTTGATGGAAAACAGAGTGAAAGTTCCAGTGGAAGCTTATCATTTAATCCTAGACACTGGGCATCATTTAGATTTATTTGAAACACTTTATGTACCTAGTATTTCTAGGAATTTAATTTCACTATCAAAACTTGATGTTACTAGATACTCCTTTAAATTTGGTAATGAATGTTTTAATTTGAATAAACATACTTATATGATTGGATCTGGTATACATTGTCATGGTTTATATAAGTTAAAACTTAACAATTTATATGCTGAAACACTTATGACCTTGCATCATAATGTTGGTACTAAACATATGTTAGTTAATGAACATTCTACTTAGTTGTGGCATAAACGTTTAGGTCACACTTCTATAAAAAACATCAAAAGATTATTGAATAATAAAATCCTTCCAAAATTGGATTTCACTAACCTTAACGTTTGTATAGATTATATTAAAGGAAAATAAACAAAACACACTAAGAAAGGTGCCACATATATGAAAATCATTATATCTGATCGAGGTGGAGAGTATTATAGAAGATATGAGGAAAGTGGACAACACCTAGGTTGTTATGTCTGTAACTTAAAAATAATAAGGTTGAAAGGATTGATGGGACAAGACAGCTTTGTCTCGTACCATCCTTCCTCTCTCTTCCCTCTCTCCCACGCTTCCGATCCAGCTGCACTCTCTCTCTCTCTCTCTCTCTCTCTCTCTCTCTCTCTCTCTCACTCTCTCTCTCTCTCTCTCTCTCTTCCTATTTCTCTCACTCATTTTTCTTCCTCATCGTTCCCCTCTTCTCCCGTGTGCAGCTCGTGCTTGCCTTGCCTTCTCTCTCACATCCGAAGAGCTTCGACTTTTGATGGGCTCCTGTGCCGGCGATGACCTTCGGCGAGCTCTAGCATCATCTTTCTCCTCCCTTATCTCTCCAGCTGGCGAGGGGCAAACATGGGAGCGACCAGACCCTAACTCCAGGTGTCATTTCTCTTTCCCAGTAGCTCCGGTACTCGCCATTGAGTCCCAGCGAGGTTGGCGACAAAGTGGTTCCTGTTGATTTTGGTGGGTTTCAAGGTGGTTTTGACGGTTTCCAATGGCGTTCCGACAGTGGTTCGACGAGCTGCGTAAACAAGTGAAGAGGGTGTTTCGGCTTTGTTGCTACTTTGGTGAGCTTTGTGGTGCAACAAACTCCTTTTTGGGTGGCCGCCGACGCCAGAGACAACATACTATTCCGGTGAACTTCTGGCAAACTTTCTGACGACATCCATTCGACCCACAGGTGGTGCATCCACACGTGCTATGAACATGGTTAGTGTCTGACCTACTATGTATGTATATTAATTAAGAAATCATGCATGCTTGTAGTTTTAGATGAGTATTTATTTAAAATACGCTGATCACTACTAATATATAATAGAGGATTAGATAATACCAATATTATTACCTAATTGTGAAAGTGAACTAGGGAAAAGAAAAAAAAAATTAAAATGATAAATAAATATATGTGTAATAATATAGGTTTAACAAGAGGATTGATACACATTATTTTTATTTTACTATAAGGGCTATGGACTTGGACAAGCGGGATCTATTCGGATACGGGATCAGATCAGTCAGACCTACAGTGGCAAGTAAGGATCTTTTCCTATACTTTGATTAAGGTGTCTACCGCTTAGTTAGGGCGTATCCTATGGTTTGGCATTACTACTTTGTTAGGGACACCTTGCTGATTTACTCTTTTGTTATCCTTCCTTTGAAATGTTATTTTCATTGTGCATGTGTATGGATGATTATTTATATTTCATTGCATAATATATTCTAATCCTAGATTACTAGGATTTTATGCTTACTTACATTGCATGCGCGCTCTCTAGCACAGTATATTAGTTATTTAAGCTGTACTGGAGGGGGTGGAGTGCCATTTGGGGCCTGATCTATATAGTACTATAGAGGATGACCTTGTAGATTATATTATTATCAACATACAGTCGTGCTATTATTGCACGGGTATGATTGGGTACTAGACGTAGTACCAGCGGACTGTTGACGAGCTTTCTAGTGTGTGAGGTAACACTGGGGACCACTTAGATATGAGTGCGTGTCCTTAGGGGACGAGTTGGGCCTCAACCCTATATTGTCTTAGTGTGGTGATGTATATTATGATATTTATGCATGGTTGACATGTATCGCAAGTGTACGGTAATGTCGCAGTAATATATAAGATGTCGGTCCCACAGGGAGTAAGGTTAATTACTAGTAAATCTGAGTTTTACAAGCTAAACAATTCAAATAAGGGTTTTGAAAACAGTTAAACTAACAAATACCAAAGCAAACACAAGAAATCGATTACAATTGTACGGAAGATGTCAATAGGAGAGGCATCGGGACTTCGGTATTCACCACATTGACGTATCTACCTAATCTAAAACTTATATGTTACATGAGTTTATAATATTGCATAAGGAATTTTTCCTATAGAACAGGTACAATCTGGTACTTACATAAAACGATCTCCTACTTTCGTGGAATATCATTTTAGATAAATCCATTAAGTTCTATGAAAGATTATGGTACCCTCGAATGAACCTTAACTATCTTCGTGTTAGAGGTTCACAAGTTTTACTTAGGGGATCCGCCAATATGATCCTCCTTGCGGTCAAGATCATGTTGACTAACACATAACACCACGTGGCCAAAGCAATATCATGTAATAAACACAACTAAGTAAAATATGCTCATATAATACTCAAAATAACACAATAAGTTCATATCACATGATAGATAGTGTTAACGGGTTTCAACTGAGTCCCAATTAAGGGTTTACGCTACAAGAGCCATACAAATCTATATAGATCTCTCCAAATAACAAAGAAAATTACAATAAAACACTAAAGAGAGGAAGGAGAAGAGATTTCAAACGTATCCCCAAGGTTTGGTGAAGATCCGTCACAAAATCGCTTCAAAATTGCCCCTGGAAGAGTTATCGCCTGTATTTTTCGCCCTCGCTACTTTGTCCAATCAATCCCCTCTAATTTGGCAACCAAAAAGAGGGCTTTATGTCCTTTTTGTTCGCCTCCCTCTTAGCTTCCTAAAATGTATTTTTCTGAATTTTAGAATTTTTCTTAGCCTTAAATTGAGTGAAAAACGGAAGGAACACCAAGAGTCAGTCACGATCATGGGTGAACCCCAGAATCTTCACCTGGCCGTGAAGTGTATTGTGCAGATTTGAGAAATAAGAATCATGGCCAAAGATTTCCGTGTTTGCCTGGCCGTGAGGGTTAGTGTTCATTTTTGGGAAAAGTTGTCTTCGGTGAAATCACTGCCGAACACCAAAATCTTAGGCTGGCCGTGAAGTATTCTGTAAAATTTCAGACCTTTTTGCGAATCACCGGTGAACCCCGAAATCTTAGGTTGGCCGTGATTTTCAAATAAACTCCGATTGATCCCAAATTTGTTGTGTAGACTTGTCTCTTCATAAGAAATCACTCAATTACTTTAGAATCTCCAAAAAGCTCCAAAAATGAGTGATTTTACCTGAAATAGCACAAAGACAAGAAAAAGTGAAAATTCTGAAGCAAACAAGTAAATAAGCCTATATGAAATATGGAAACATCAAAATTAGCCTTATTTTGAGATAAAATAATACTAGAAATCACTATCAAAATACAAGACATCAATAGTTTACAAAGAACATGTTTAGTGCATATTGTTGGATTATGTTGTATATATGTATGACACGATTTCCCATAGTATTGATGCATAGTGTACTTAATCCCTACTTAGCTCTTCTGGCTAATAACCCTTACTCATGTGTTTTATTTCACGTCCTGGTGCGGGTCCGTCGTAGGCGGATCGGTCATAGATAGATAGTTGTATGACTTCCCGGTAATATTTGTATTTATATTTTTGTACATTTTTCTAGCTAATGATATTGTATGGTGATGTTTTGGCCATGTGGCCAATGTATTATACTGTCGGTGTGGATAGATGTTGTTCTATTGATAGGCTCCGCAAGTGCACGGCCTATCGAAGTAGTAAATAAGATCGTTCCCACAGGGAGCAGGTGTCAAGTACCGACATTTAGTGTCATCGATAGCTAGATAATTCAATTAGAAATGGAAAACAAGACTAATTCTAAAATATCGAATTGAAGAATAAACAACATTAAGGGAAGATTACAATTTAAGACATGTTCGGAACTTCAGGTTTCACCTCTTTGAAAGCTTTAAGTGTAAAACAATCAATGAATTGAAATAGAAAACGGATCTCCTTCTCTCGAAGCACAATCCGACAGTAAACAACTTAAGGCAATCTTTCCTATGGTATGGGTTACCTTCTCTCGAAGCGTAATCCGGTGTCTAGCATAAGCTAATTTCCTACTCTTGTAGCAAAATTAACCTAAGAGACCCATTGGGCTCTATGAAAGAAAGTAAATCCTCGAGTGACGTTGAACGACTCTTGTAACTCAAGTCACAAGTTTAAACGAGATAGTTCGAGTGTTACGATTTACCTCTTGGTACTTCTCGTAACACTTAACACATATAAATGTTTGGCCAAAACATAAATACGCAATATGCACAACTCATTTAAATAAGTCAATTTACTAAAAGCTATCACTGAGATTCATAATAATGATTTACATGTGAAAAATTGTTCAACGGGCTACGCCCGAGTTCCGAACTAGGGTTTTACTCTAGAACATACATTGTTTATCAATTAAAACCCAAGTAAATAAATTAAAAAAGAGAGAAATTAACAAATTAAGGTAGGAGATGATGAATCTTCAGTCTTCTCTCGAAAGCCGCAAAGAAATCCATCAAATCAAGTCCTTGAACAAGCAAAATCGCCCCTTTTCTCCCTAGTCAGGTTTTCTCCAAAGTTTGACCCTCAAAACCACTTCAAAAATCCTATTTTATAGTTCTATCTCTTCCTTAGGCAGTTAGGAAGTTTTCCTCCAAATTTTAGCAAATTCCGACTTTGGAATCATTCAAATCGGGCGAAAAACTGTCGAAATGTCGAAACTACGCGGAAGCCGTCACGGCCGTGATGAGTTCGTCAGTCTGCGAGTAAGTCGTCATGGCCGTGATGGGAGGAACGGGTAGGCCGTGTCTGGCTCGCAGAGTGCTGCAAAGTTCTGCCGAGATGATCATGGCCGTGACGGTAAACATGGCCTGGCCGTGTTCTCTGCAGAAAGATCTGTTTTGCCTGAAATTTGACCTGTGACCTCCTAGCACTGTGAGGAATTTTCTCGTAATATCAAATCATCAAAATCTTCACAAAAATATGGTAAAATGACCTGCATTTCACAAATAATACAAAAAATAGTGAAGATTCTATACTTGACGAGAAAAAAAAATACTAAATTCAGATACAAAACAAGACAAAAGCCTGAAAAGATCATATGAATGATACTTTAAATTATATAAAAATAACACTCATCAAAATATCAGACTTAAAATCTTGCTTGTCCTCAAGCAATTAAACAATTTAGAAAACCAATGATAATGAAAGAAGAATATTCTAAGGTCAAAGTATTGTCTAACATGAAAACCATTATACTCAATCCACCGTTTAAGAATAAAATTGAGATACAATCAGAACTGATAACAGAAATAATTCTCAAAGTAAAACCTCAAATCTGAAAAAGAATTAAACACTATCACTATATTGAGACCATGCATAATCATCAATTCCTTATATAGTCAGCTAATCTAACTAAGTTGCACCAAAAGAGCTTGTCAAATTGCAATAATGGAATCATGAATTATAATCGGTTGACTCAAGCTACTTCCCTGAATTTTCCTTTAACCTTGTGACACGAAGGACAAATATTTGTGATGAATGCACCCCCGGTACTTAGTTAGCAAGCAAACTCAAAGTGTGTACACCACATAATGCACACAAAACTCATTTCTTCACACTAGGTTAGAAGAAAGCGAAGTTGTTCACCTTTACCAAACACCTTTTTTTCTCATGTTCCTTTTTATTCTTTTTTTTTATATCGACAGTGCCAAGTTGGATGAATCTTTGGGTTCATCGTCACTTAGGTACCACTGCCCCTTTTTTTCTCACTCTTTTGTTTTCTTTTTGGTTTTTTTTTATTCTTTTAATTAAGCAAATGTATTCAACCAAATTGAAGGGCTGAAACAAGGAATAATATAATCATGACCAATCAACAACATAGCTTGATGCTAACAATTAAATCAGAAAATAAGGTTTAACCCAATGAACATCATTCACGCTACAGTAGAATCATACTCAATAATAATATGAAAATTTGGATTGAATGCATAAAAGTAGTCATAATAAGAACTACTTTAACACAAAGAACTGACTAGACTTTCTACATCATAGCTCTAAATAGCTTAATAACCGAAAACAAAGTTAAAATAACTAGAAAAACCATCACAGACTTAGAGTTTTGTACTATCACAAGATAAGAAGCACAAGCATTAATATCATCATAAAACTCAGTGTATAATGAAACAAAACATAACACACTAAAAGTACACTAACAACAAACACAAACAAAGAGGGAAACCCTCTACCCACGGCAAAGAACTGCATAGTCTCCTATGCAGTAAAAAGAGCAAGAATAGCAAGTAAAAGAAAAACAACTTACTAAAGTAGACAAAAGAGCATAAATGCTCCCTCTGCAGGGTGCATATCATGAACAAATCACCAACGTTGCGGCGGTGGCGCTAAGAATAGGTGTGAACCCTAAGTTCCGCTATCATGTCCCTTTTATAAGTGGCGAAGGGCAAAGCACAGCCGTGATGGTGATCACGGTCTACCCGTGAACACTTTGGCAGACCACATTGGCATCGGAGAGGCGATCACGGCCTGGCCGTGAACGCTTCAGCGATGAGCAAAAATTCCCTAAAAAATGGAAAAAGTTGCAAATGTCAATAGGATGCTATTCAATGTATAAAACAAGAAAAATATTGCTATGGGTCATCACAACATATTATCAAAACAACACAACATAAACATCTACAACAATAAACAAATAGAACATAATAAAAGATAGATCCTTAGGGTGTCTCCCAAGTAGCGCTTGTTTAAGGTCATTAGCTCGACCAATGTCTATGTATCAATTGACGTCTAATGGATTAGAGGTGTAAGAAATGGCAAGTAAATGCCCCTTTCTTCGTCGCCTAAAAGTAACACCTATAGATATGAGCAATAAGAACAATAGGTGTACAATAAAAACCGTCATGAAATAGCGTGGAATAGGAAGATATTTAAACTCATAGTCTTTCTTTCCAGTGCCCTGTGGTTCCTTGACTTCAAGCTTTTCGTGTAACACTCTTTTAAGATCAACTTTGGGGCTTACATCGAACAAATCCACATAAGTAGTCGCCTCCTGCCTCATCTGTTTGACACAATCATCAAAATTATATAAACAATAGGTCGCAAGAGGATCGTGCTTGTAAGGTGGTGGTAGAAGATAGACCGACTCTTGCTCGATCCTAGACTTTGTAGATAACTTCTCTGAATATTGAGCATCTTTACTTTCATCTTCAGACTCTCCAACAAAATCATCTCTAGGTGACATATGAGGATCTTCCATCTGGGTGCTACCGCATATCAAAATCGTGCTGCAGTGCTCCCTTGGATTTACCTTGGGTTGCTTAGATAATAAACTAGCTTGTTGAGCAATCTGGTTCTCAAGCATCTTTGAATGGAAAATCAGATCATCCACATTTGAGTTCAACTGCCTGATGGATTCATCCACACTCTCATTGTTCTTTGATCGGGTGGTGATGAAATTTTCCAATAGCAGCTCCAGGTTAGATTTCAGTGGTGGATTAAACTGTTGTTGCTGAAACCCTTGTGGTTGCCAGTAATTTGGATGAGGGAACTGATTGCCGACATTTTCTTGCTAAGCCTGACTAGTGAAGTTTTGTAGGAAAGCTGAAGTCTGATTGTCTTGGTAGGAGAAATTAGGATAATTCCGCCATTCGAGGTTGTATGTGCCTAAATATGGATCGTTCTGGTTCCTCTGATTCACAATGCCCGCAAGAACTTGGTCTAAAGATAGATCAAAAGAAGAAAACGAAGCCATAATCTGGCAGTTAGTAGCACCATGTCCAACATTTCCACAAACTTCACAAGAAACAAAATTAATTGATGCTGAATTAAAGTTCATTGAAGTAGTAAACAGGATTAGTAATACCAAAGAATATTACAAGCTTGAAGAAAGCAAGAAGATAAGAACTATCAACAAATTAACTAAAATAAAAACAAATAAAAACTAAAAAGTATCTGGTCTATCAACTCAACTATTAGTCGATATTGACTGAGCCTTGCTCCCCGGCAACAGCGCCAAAAACTTGATAGGCTCCGCAAGTGCACGGTCTATCGAAGTAGTAAATAAGATTATTCCCACAGGGAGCAGGTCTATCGACCTTTAGTGTCATCGATATCTAGATATTTCAATTAGAAATGGAAAACAAGACTAATTCTAAAATATCGAATTGAAGAATAAATGACTTTAAGAGAAGATTACAGTTTAAGACATGTTCGGAACTTCAGGTTTCACCTCGTTGAAAGCTTTAAGTGTGAAACAATCAATGAATTGAAATAGAAAACGGATCTCCTTCTCTCGAAGCGCAATCCGACAATAAACAACTTAAAGCGATCTTTCCTATGGTACGGGTTACCTTCTCTCGAAGCGTAATCCGGTGTCTAGCATAAGCTAATTTCCTACTCTTGTAGCAAAATTAACCTAAGAGACCCATTGGGCTCTATGAAAGAAAGTAAATCCTCGAGTGACGTTGAATGACTCTCGTAACTCAAGTCACAAGTTTAAACGAGATAGTTCGAGTGTTACGATTCACCTCTCGGTATTTCTCGTAACACTTAACACATATAAATGTTTGGCCAAAACATAAATACGCAATATGCACAACTCATTTAAATAAGTCAATTTACTAAAAACTATCACTGAGATTCATAATAATGATTTATATGTGAAAAATTGTTCAACGGGCTACGCCTACGCCCGAGTTCCAAACTAGGGTTTTACTCTAGAACATACATCGTTTATCAATTAAAACCCAAGTAAATAAATTAAAAAAGAGGGGAATTTACAAATTAAGGGTAGGAGACGATGAATCTTCAGTCTTCTCTCGAAAGCCCCAAAGAAATCCGTCGAATCAAGCCCTTGAACAAGCAAAATCGCCCCTTTTCGCCATAGTCAGGTTTTCTCCAAGTTCGACCGCCAAAGCCACTCCAAAAATCCTATTTTATGGTTCTATCTCTTCCTTAGGCAGTTAGGAAGTTTTCCTCCAAATTTCAGCAAATTTCGACTTCGGAATCACTCAAATCGGGCGAAAAAACCGTCGAAAGGTCGAAACTACGCGGAAGCCGTCACGGCCAAGCCGTGATGAGTTCATCAGTCTGCGAGTAAGTCGTCATGGCCGTGATGGGAGGAACGGGTAGGCCGTGTCTGGCTCGCAGAGTGCTGTAGAGTTCTGCCGAGATGATCATGGCCATGACGGTGAACATGGCCTGGCCGTGTTCTCTGCAGAAAGCTCTGTTTTGCCTCAAATTTGACCTGTGACCTCTTAGCACTATGAGGAATCTTCTCGTAACATCAAATCATCAAAATCTTCATAAAAATATGGTAAAATGACCTGCATTTCATAAATAATACAAACAATAGTGAAGATTCTGTACTTGACGAGAAAAGATACTAAATTTAGATACAAAACAAGACAAAAGCCTAAAAAGATCATATGAATGGTACTTTAAATTATATAAAAATAACACTCATCATATATATATATATATATATATATATATATATATATATATATATATATATATATATATATATATGTTTATTAGGATTTCTACTATTGATTTCATATTGACAGTGTTAGGCTAGGCTTGATAAGCAGACGCAATTATCATGCCTCACTGGTGGGCCATTGGTTGGGGTCTAGTAGCTGTCGGGGCGTGACATAGGTCCATTTGCTAAATTTCTTGAGAAGTGTGACATTTGTGCTCAATACACAATGTGTAGATACACCACAACAAAATGGTGTATCAGAAAGGCGCAATAAAAACTTGTTGCATATGGTTAGAATATGTTAAGTAATTGTTCTTTACCTATTTCATTGTAGACTTATGCTTTAAAGACTACTATGTATTTATTTAATAGGGTTCCTAGTTAGGCAGTTCCAAAAACACCTTATAAACTGTGGACTAGTAGGTGGAAACCTAGTTTGAGGCACCAACATGTTTGGGGATGCCAAGCAAAAATAAGATTTTATAATATATATGAAAAGAAATTAGATGCAAGAACAATTAGTGTCTATTTTATAATAAGTAATTTTTTATTAAAAAATTATTAAGATAAAATTATATGACTAAATTTATAGTTAACTATAATTAAAAAATTTATTAAAAATATTATGAGTTATACTATTTAAAAATTATTATTACATTATTTAAAATTTATAAAGCTAACAAGTCAATTTTGATATTCACAAATAAGATTTTAATAATCAAAATACATTTTAAATTATTCAAAATATGAAATTATGATCATGGTGTATTATAGAAAAAATTATAAGAATTGAGAGTTGATTGAGAGAAAGCATACATTTTATTTGTGGGTTCGAACAGGAGTCGAGGCAGAGAAACAGTGGGGGGCCAAACGCCTTAGCTTATTGATTTCTACTGGCTACAAAGCCATAAGTAGACCCAGAAGCTGGGCCAAACGGGGCTACAAATTTTATTGTTCTAACCATAATACAAGAATTATTAAAACTGGGAATGCTAGATTCATTGAAAATGGTAAAAATAGTAGGAGTCAAACTACATGTAAAGTGGAAATCCAAGAAATAAGAGTGCAAGTCCCATTGACTTGTACATCTAGTAAGTTTGTTATTTCTCAAATTGTTGAACCAATTAATAATCAAGAGGAACAACAAACAAATGATCATATTATCCATAATGATAATTTAATAAATGAGCCTTTAGTGGAGGAACTACAACAAATGACATTAAAAAGATCTCAAAGAGAAAGGAGACCAGCCATTTCTAATGATTATGTGATATATATACAAGCGTCTGAAGTTAACTTAGGAATAGAAAATGCCCTAGTTACATTTTCACAAGCCATGGATAGTGATAATGCTGAAAATTGGTTAAATGCCATGAAAGATGAGTTAAAATCCATGGAACAAAATGAAATTTGGGACCTTGTTGAGTTGCCAGAAAGTTGTAAGATAATTGGTTGCAAGTGGGTCTTTAAGACCAAACATGACTCTCATGGTAACTTAGAACGTTACGAGGCTAGGTTAGTTGCAAAAGGATTTACTTAGAAAAATGGTATTGACTATAAAGAAATATTTTAACCAGTTTCTAAAGAGGATTCACTTAGAATTATCATGGCATTGGTGGCTCATTACGATTTAGAGTTACACCACATGGATGTTAAAATGACATTTCTAAATGGGAATTTAGATGAAAAGTTTATATGGATCAGCCAATTGGGTTCATAAAAAAAGATAAAGAACACATGGTGTGTAAACTTAAGAAGTAAATATATTGACTTAAACAAGCTTTCTAGCAATTCTACCTTAAGTTTAATGATACACTTATTTCCTTTAGATTTAAGGAAAATATTGTTGATCGATGTATATATCTTAAGGTCAATGAGAGTAAGTTTATCTTTTTAGTTCTGTATGTTGATGATTCCTTACTTGCAACTAACAATCTTGGTCTATTAAGTGAGATTAAGAAGTTTCTCTCTAATAAATTTAAAATAAAAGATATGGGCAAGGCAAGCTATGTGGTAGAAATAGAAATATTCCGAGATGGGTCATAAGGACTGTTAGGCTTGTTTCAAAAAGCATATAGTAACAAAGTTTTAGAGTGATTCAGAATGGATAAATGTTCATCATCTCCTATTCCAATTCAAAAAGGAGATAAAATTAGTCTTATGCAAAGCCCAAAGAATGACATTGAACGCAAACAGATGGAAACAATTCCTTATGCATCTATTGTTGGGAGTTTAATATATGCTCAGACTTGTACTGACCAGATATTAGTTTTGCAGTTGGAATGTTAGGAAGATACCAGAGTAATCCTGGTATGGATTATTTGAAAGATGCAAAGAAAGTTTTGAGATATCTACAAAGGACAAAGGATCACATGCTTATTTATAAAAGATCTGATCATCTTAAAGTGATCAGATATTCAGATTCAGACTTTGCTGGTTGTATGGATACAATAAAGTCTACTTTCGGTGATCTATATCTTTTAGCTCGAGGAGCTATCTCATGGAAGAGTATGAAGTAGTTTATTATTGCTGCATCTATTATAGAAGCTGAATTTGTGGCTTGCTTTGAGGCCATGGTTCAAGCTAAATGGCTGCATACTTTTATTTCAAGACTTGGAATAGTCGACAGTATTGCTAAGCGGCTGAAAATTTATTGTGATAATTCTATAATAGTTTTTATTTTCTAAAAATGACAGGTATTCTAAAGGTGCTAAATATATAGAATTAAAATGCCTTGTTGTTAAAGAAGTTTAAAAACAAAGAGTGTCAATTGAGTATATTAGCTCTGATGTTATGATTGCTGATCCTTTGACAAAAGGGTTACCGCCTATAATGTTTATTGGACATGTTAAACGTATAGGCATTATCTCTGTTAATGAATGTTGAATGATGTGATTATTTAGTCTTAATATATATTTGATGCTCTAAGCTCATTAATATATAAGCTTATGATTGTTGGTTTTCATGATTTGTGGTTATATGTATGAATAAAAATGTTGAAAAACCAAAATTTACTTTAAGAAAGGAATATTGTTGTTGGATGTATTATATACTCCCATTAAAGTGTCATAGTAGGAAGAAGAACTGATATAGTGATACATAGAAGGAAATATATTGGTTTGATGATATATAACCTCTATGACCCTTATTATTTTTTATTCTTAGTTATGACTCATGATGCAACAAATATATATTGATTTTATTCAAGCGCATTCTGATAGATACTTTATAAAATTATGAATGATATTAACACCAAGTGCCAAGTGGGAGAATGTAATAAAATGTCTCATGTTTATTTTGAAAAGACACATCTCCATATAAGTCACATAACTGCTTGATGAGAGTAGTTACTAAATATAGTAAAAGGGGAAATATTTTTTTATCAAAGTTTTCCTTCTCCGTTGACATGTTATTTGTTTAACTAGAGTTGTTTTCTCGGTCAATATTATCTGTTTAACCAGAGTTATTTTTTGGTTTTTGTTAACCAAAGTTTTTCTTCTTGCGGCAACACTATTTGTTTAATTGGAGTTATCTTCTCCGTTAAGATAGTGTTTTTTGTTAATCGGAGTCTGTCTTCTCCGACGACATTATTTATTTAACCATAGTTGTCTTCTCCTTTAAAGAATAGATGGAGGAGAGGATAGAAGGCAGTTGAGATTACTTGTGTCGCTGTTATGTTGAGTCGCTTCACTCACAGCACTTTGATTATTGCTTTTGATGTTTCTGGAAAAGAGAAGATCTATTGATTCGAAAAAAAATCTTCCGCAGGTAAGAGTTTCTTAGCCTTAGAGATTTGTGCACACAAATCTCGAAAATTTTATTTTTTTAACGGTAAGATCGCGGGTACCCGCTTAGAAGTTTTATTCTATTGATTCGGCGTCACTCCCTCGTTCTGTATTTTTTATTATATCCTTAATCCATTAACCACTCATGCCAACCGTCTGTCAATTTCCTCTTCGAACTCCTTCCAAAGTTCCAATCGCATATCACTGTCTTTCCATTTTTATTTTATAGCATTCAGTCAAAAATAGCTATTTTTTAAATTCTTCGTGACCAACTGCTTTCATCAAATCATAGTTAAAATCACTTCTTTTGAGATGAGATGGATGGTGGATGGGTGTGAGACCCCGGCCCGGTATCGAGTCAAACTCAGCGGTCAACGCTGCTCCACGTCAACACCGCTTATTCGAAATCTTCGTCATCATCGTGCGCGACCACTGCGCTTGCTCTGTCCGCTCGTTGGACAGGAGGGCCACCGACAAGGAAGAGCCGCCTGCCCTTCCCCTCAGCCTCATCGGCGTCCCGCCTGGATGCTGGCCTCTGACGAAGTCCCGCCGCCATCTCTCTCGTCCGCCGACTCCAGCCACCCTCTTCGACCCAGCTTCGTTGCCCACGCTCTCGTGTAGGATGCTGGGTGCTCCCGGTCACTTCCCAGGTCGTACACCATGGCGCAGCAGCCGCCCGAGGGGGAGAAGGGAGAGGCGGACTGCCTTCCGCCAGGCACCTCCTCGCTGCCCGCTCGAGCCTCCGCTCCGAGCTCTCCGAGAGTGGGGAAGAAGGGAGAGAGAGCTCTGCTCCTCGTCGCCTCCTTTTGAGCAGCTCCAACCGCCGACAGCCGCTGTCTTCGACGAGACGTGACGCCGCCGTCCACCTCGGGACGGGGAAGCCCTCGCTTCCGTTGCGTCGCTTCGTCCGGATCCCGCCGATCCCTTCGTCCGAAGCTCCGCGGTCATGGGCCTCCGCCCACTTCGTGCTGTCGAGCGGCCAGTTGGCCCAGGCCTAGGACCCGCCGGTCCTTGGGCGTGATAGTCTCCCCTGGCCGACCTGGACGCCGTCCTCGGCTTCCGGCTTCCTTCGGCCTCATCGGCGTCCCACCAGACGCCGGAACCGCCTCCTGGCTCGCAGGGTGCTCGAGCGACCACCGAAGCTTCACGCGCCCATTGACTCCGCCCTCTACGTTCCAGCCTCCTGCGCCGCGCTATCTCTGTGTGATACTAGGCGCTCGCCGGGCCCTTCCTAGAACACACCCACGATGCAGCCGCCGCCCGAGGAAGGAGGAGAGGCGGCGGACCTCCGCCGCCTGCCGCAGAGCACCTGCTCACCGCGCCGCTTCTGCTCCGAGAGCATCCCCAGGAGCCCGTTCCGAAAGGGGGAGGCAACAGACCCCCATCCGCCGCTACTCTACTCGTCGCCCCGAGTGCCTCCGCTCCAAGGGGGTCTTCCGAGTCTTCGTTCGTCGGAGCGCCACCTGCGCTTGCCCTTGGGAGAAGAGTAAAGCGGCCTCCGCTGCTGCCGTCCCTGCTGGCCCTGCGAGGAAGATGCCCGGGCTGCGTTCAATGCATATGGCCCTGGGCGCTCAACGAGCCCTTCCCATGCCAAACCGACAGCCGGCCATCTCGTGGGCGCCTCCATCTTCCGTCGTCGCCGCTGCAGGTTCCACCGGGAGGACGCCTCCGCGTCCTCGTTTCTCGACCGCCTCCGCGGGAGAACTCTCAGCCTCCTCTGTGCGACGCTGGCCGCCCGTGCGCCGCCCTGAGCCGTGCGTGACACTGGGCGCTCAGTGGGCCCTTCCCAGGTCTGGCTCCTCTCTCGTAGCTTGGCTCGCGTCTGGTGCCCGGGGAGCTCCACGCGTGGAGGGGACGGCCCCCGGCATCCGTAGCCTGCTTCATCCCGGAAGAAGTCCTCTGCTCGCTACCGTGCTCCGCAGCTTCCGCCTTCGCGCGCACACGCCGACGGCGACCGAACCCGTATCCTTCATCGGGTTCGTCTCTCTCGTCGTCGGGAAGGAGAAGACGCGCCATCTTCTTCTTCGGCCGACCAGCTCACCGATTTCTCTCTGCGCACCGGCAAGGTCGCCGGATCCTCTGTGCCTATGATACCATTTGTGAGACCCGCCCGGTATCGAGTCAAACTCAGCGGTCAACGCTGCTCCACGTCAGCACCGCTTATTCGAAATCTTCGTCATCATCGTGCGCGACCACCGCGCTTGCTCCGTCCGCTCGCCAGACCGGAGGGCCACCAGCAAGGAAGGGCCGCCTGCCCTTCCCCTTAGCCTCATCGGCGTCCCGCCCGGACGCCGGCCTCCGACGAAGTCCCGCCGCCATCTCTCTTGTCCGCCAACTCCAGCCTCCCTCTTCGACCCAGATTCGCTGCCCGCGCTCTCGTGTAGGATGCTGGGCGCTCCTGAGCCCTTCCCAGGTCGTACACCACGGCGCAGCCGCCTTCCGAGGGGGAGGAGGGAGAGGCGGACCGCCGTTCGCCGGGCGCCTCCTCGCTGCCCACTCGAGCCTCCGCTCCGAGCTCTCCGAGAGTGGGGAAGAAGGGAGAGAGAGCTCCGCTCCTCATCGCCGCCTTTTGAGCAGCTCCAGCCGCCGACAACCGCTGCCTTTGACAAGACATGACGCCGCCGCCTGCTCTGCCAGCGGCCTGCTCTGCGCCCGCCGTCCACCTCGGGACGGGGAAGCCCTCGCTTCCATTGCGTCGCTTCGTCCGGATCCCGCCGGATCCCTTCGTCCGACGCTCCGCGGTTGTGGACCTCCGCCCACTTTGTGCTGTCGAGCGGCCCGTTGGTCCAGGCCCAGGACCGGCCGGTCCTTGGGCGTGACAATGGGGCACTACCCGGTTTTTAATATTTTTCCTATTTTGACCCACATGCCGAAGGAGATTAAATCCTATTATGGTCAAAATTTGACCAATCTCACCTCTTCGAATAGAAAATTAAGATCACATACAGCATAGTCAAAATCAATATTGGACTTGAATTTGAATTGTCTTTCACAACGTGAGCAAAATAAGATATAGACGACATCAGCAGGAGAACAAGTCAGTGCCTAAGATTACTTTTTTGGAGATAAACGTGTATGAAAGCAACTCAAAATTAGTGTTATATTTTTAATTTCATATAATATAAAAAAATATATAATATTATACAATAATATATTATAATTATATGAAAATAACATACCTTTCTAATAGAATACTGTCTCAAAAGTGCTCCGTGCAAGTGATGGCGGTAATGAAATAGTAAAAAATGCTCAACTTTAAAATTTTTTTTATTTACAATCTTATTTTCTTTAGACGAAAAACTGAAAGAAAAAAAAAATGAAAAGTATATTAAATTTAATAGCATTTTGCGTCTAAATTCATTGTGTTTTATGTCTTTTTTTTCTAATTTTTCATCTTAGAAAATACACTATTAAAGTTTTTCTCCGATATTCCTGGGGTGCTATTGAATTCTTTGATATAAAAGGGTAGAATTTTCTGCCCATCGCCCGAGCTGTTGAATTCTTTGAGTTTGGTTATGGGTAAGGTAAGCGCTTCAAGAGAAGTGCATTGGTTATGAGCTATTGAAAATTTAACCAGGGTTGCTCGTTTACGATTCGCCCCATCTGAAGCGCTTCAAGAGAAGTGCACGGGCGATGGGCAGACCGAGCCAACCCAGAAAACCACTGTCGTCGCAGGCAGCCAACCTAGGAAATTTATACTGAGTCCGCCATGGCGTCCTCAAGTCAAAGTCAAAAAAGGACGCAAGAAAAATAATCAATCTATAAGCCAATTCTACTTAAATACAAATTCTTGATAAAATAAGCCAATTTTACCAAGCTGTGTATAAGTAGTAAAACGGCGACTCACTCTCCTCCCCTGCGTCTAGGAGCGAAGGTCAGAGTGGAGGATGGCGAGCGCGAAGAACCAAGGCAACTTGGAGGGGGATGAGGAGAGAGTGAGAAACGAGGAGGAGAATGCGGCGGTGGGATCGATGTCGATGGAGCAGGTGTTCGAGGGGAGAGTGAGAAACGAGCAGGAGAATGCGGCGGTGGGATCGATGTCGATGGAGCAGGTGTTCGAGGGGGTGCGTGTTCCGCCGTGGCGGAAGCAGCTGACGCTGGTGGTGAGCTTCGCGCTCTCGGTGATGCTGAGCGTGATCGTGATGAAGCTGAACCTGACGACGAGCATCATCCCCTCCCTCAACGTGGCTGCCGGCCTCCTCGGCTTCTTCTTCGTGAAGATGTGGACCAAGGGCTTGGAGCACGCCGGCCTCCTCCGCACCCCCTTCACCCGCCAGGAGAACACCGTCATCCAGACCTGCGTCGTCGCCGCATACGGCCTCGCCGCCACCGGTACGATGACTTTCCACCATCTCTCCGCATATACTTTTTTTTTTCTTTTGTTTATTTGTTGGGTGCGATTTGTGAAGAAGATATTGCTGAAGACTGCTCTTCCAATCGTTAATGGTGGATTAGGTTTTTGTGATATTAGGCGACCATTCTCTTTCAATGAAGGTTTTGGTTTTAAATTTTCTAATTTCCTTTCTCGATTTGACAACTAGAAGAAGATTTTTCGAAGATTTGAAATGGTGTCTTAAAAATAGGAAGATTAAAGTATCACTCTGCGTTAAGATTTGTATTTTAAATAAATTCAATGGCTAACAAGGGACCGGTAGGGTCACCTCTAGAAAATTTTCTCAACGTTAAACTTACTATGCAAATCAAGAGTATATAAAAAAATATTAAATTATTTAGCTTTGGTATATAATTATTCTATAATTTAATAAATATTATTCTGATTAACATATAAAAAATATTATTTAATTTTGACATATAATTATTTAATAATTTAATAAATATTTATTTCTTTTAGTACATAAAAATAATTGTTTAATTTTAATATACAATTATTTTATAATTTGATAAATATCGGATTAATCTCTGGTTGATTGGTCGATTTACTCACTAATTAGTAGAAATCAGATTTGGATTCAGACCTACATAGGATCAAGCAAATTGGGTATAAATTTACGTTGAAACAGAAGTTGGCTTTGGATATTTCGTGAAGGAGACCTGCCATTTGATAGTAATTTGGCGGCACAGTTGCAGCATGCTCCGTTTAACACAATTTTTAATTTTTGCTAATTAAATAGGTGTTTATTGAGAAGTAACTAAGTTGAAAAAGTTAAAAAAATATTTAACTAAATTATTATATTGATCAAAAGTTTTTTAAAAATTATAATATTTTTAAAAATAAAAAATATAAATTTTTTTAAAAAATATAACTAAAATAGTAATAATAAATAATTTTTAATTAAAAATTAAATATAATAATAATAATTTTAATAATTTTTAATTAAAATAATATTATTTTTTTGTAAATTTTGTTAAACAATATTAGAGAATAAATTTAGATTTAATAATTTTTATTATAATAATAATTTTAAAAAATAATTTTATCGTCGAAAGAAGAAATTAGGGTAAAATGGGCATGAACAAATCCCATTCAGCTAGTAGTTTGGGTTGGTTGCAATCTTGTTTGACAGCCTAATACGCCCTGTGCTCAAGTTCAACAGGTAAGTGACATGATTTTCCATAAATAAGTTGGAAAGGAGACATACCAAGGGGCATCTTAAATGTCATCCTATATGCCCATAAAGCATCGGGTAATTTTATTGCTCAATCCTTCCGTGATCGCGATACAGTTTTCTCCAAAATTTGTTTGATTTCTCTATTGGAGACCTCTACCTGACCACTAGTCTGAGGATGGTAGGGCGTAGCAATTTTGTGTCGTACACCATACTTTTTCAATAATGCTCTGAACCTTTGCTCAATAAAGTGGGAGCCGCCATCGCTGATCAGAAAGCGTGGAACTCCATACCGAGGGAAGATATTTCATTTCATAAACCTCATAACGACTCTGGAATCGTTTGTAGTTTCGGCGGATGCCTCAACCCACTTCGACACGTAGTCAACGGCGACTAAGATGTACCGTTTTCCACATGAAGACGGGAAGGGGCTCATGAAGTCTATCCCCCATACATCAAAAATTTCTACTTCCATGATATTGTTGAGTGGCAACTCGTCCCTTTTTGATAAGCTTCCAGTTCATTGACAACATGGGACTTGTTGATCTAATAAGGCACAAAGGTGCTCTTCAGGGAATGTATCGTTAATCTCTAATTCTGCATCAATTTCTTTGTCTGCGCTGCGGTCAAATCTGGAAAGATGATCAGCCACCAGATTTTCACTCCCCTTCTTGTCTCTGATCTCTATATCGAATTCCTGCAAGAGGAGGATCCATCGAATGAGCCTTGGCTTTGCGTCCTTCTTGTTGATCAGGTATTTTATGGCTTCATGATTAGTAAACACGATTACTTTTGAATTAACAAGGTAGGAGCGAAACTTATCAAAAGCAAAGACAATCGCTAGCAGCTCCTTCTCTGTAGTCGCATAATTTATCTGAGAGTCGTCAAGTGTGCGACTGGCATAGTAGATGGCGTGAAGCTTCTTATCCTTCCTCTATCCCAAGACCGCCCCAACAGCTTGGTCGCTAGCATCACACATCAGCTCAAAAGGTAGCGACCAATCTGGGGGTTGAATTATTGGTGCAGAGATTAATGCATCCTTGAGTTTCAAGAAGGCTTCCTCGCAGTCCCTGTCAAAGCAAAACATGGCATCTTTAGCAAGCAGATTAGTTAAGGGGCGAGCTATCTTAGAAAAATCTTTAATAAATCTTCTGTAGAGGCCGGCGTGTCCAAGAAAGCTCCTGATCCCCTTCACTGATGTAGGCGGCTTGAGATGTTTAATGACTTCAATCTTCGCTCTGTCCACCTCTATCCCTCGTTCAGATACTAGGTGCCCAAGGACAATGTCTTCCTTGACCATGAAGTGGCACTTCTCCCAGTTCAAGACTAGGTTCACCTCTTCGCACCTCTGCAAAACTTTAGACAAATGAGACAAGCAATGATGGAATGAAGAACCATATACAGAAAAATCATCCATAAATATATCCATGAATTCTTCGTTAAAATCAGAAAATATGGCCATCATTGCTTGCTGAAAGGTCGCGAGGGCGTTGCAGGGGCCAAATGGCATTCTTCAATACGCATATGTGCCGTAGGGACATATAAAAGTTGTTTTCTCCTGGTCATCCGGGTGGATAGGGATCTGGAAGAAACCTGAAAATCCATCCAAAAAACAAAAATAAGAATTATGCACCAATCTATCTAACATCTGATCTATAAATGGAAGAGGGAAATGATCCTTTTGCATGGCCGAATTCAACTTCCTGTAATCTATGCACATTCTATGTCCCGTGACCGTGCGCGTAGGTATTAGCTCGTCTGCCTTGGTCTTTATCACTATGACGCTGCCTTTCTTGGGTACAACATGTATGGGACTCACCCAAGAGCTGTCTGAGATTGGACAAATAACTCCGGCGTCTAATAGTTTGAGCACTTCTTTCTTCACTACATCCTTTAGATGCGGGTTTAGTCGGCGCTCGAACTCCACTGAAGGTTTGCAGTTGTCTTCCAATAGGATCCTGTGCATGCAAACAGAAGGGTTAATCCCTTTTATGTCATCTAATGAGTAACCTATTACTTTCCTATGGAGACGAAGTTCATTGAGCAACAACTCGGTTTGCTTGATGTCCAATGCCGCACTGACAATCACAGGGTATGTGGAGTTTTCTCCCAAGAATTCATATCTCAAAGTGTTGGGCAAACTCTTGAGTTCAATTTTCTGCTACTCTTGATTCTCCTGATTTTCTTCTGTCTTACCAACAGGACTTACATCACTTTCTAACAATGCAACGTACTCGTTTGCCTCCCCATCGCCATCTTTATCAACAGAGTTCATTAAGGCGAGTTCCAGAGGATCCACTTCTCTCCTAGGCAGCTCAACATCCTGTGTAGCTTTCTCCACAATGTCAATGCTGCAGCATGTACCTGTAAGAGAAGGTTTTTTTAAGGTATCAGTTAAATCAAATTGAATAATGTTGCCACAAATGTTCAAAGACATTTTCCCATTCTTGACATCCATGACAGTGCCTGCAGTGGCAAGAAAAGGTCCCCCTAAAATGATAGGGAGCCTGTCATCCTCGTCAATTTCCAAGACAATAAAATCAGCAGGAATAAAGTAATCTCCTACTTTAACAGGTACATCCTCTAAAATACCAACTGGGTGGCATACAGATCTGTCTGCAAGCTGTACGAAAATATTAGTTAGTTGCAAATCTCCTAAATCTAGCTTTTTACAGAGTGATAGTGGCACGAGGCTAACGCTTGCTCCTAGATCGCACAAAGCTTTCTGAAAAGACATCTCCCCAATCTGGCATGGTATGGAAAAAACTGCCTGGGTCCTTCAGCTTATGAGGGAGCTTGTTCTGGATAATGGCGCTGCACTCCTCAGTAAGTGCAACGGTCCCTTGATCTTCTAGCTTCCTCTTGTTTGATAAGATATCTTTCAAAAATTTTGCATAAGTCGACATCTGCGAAAGAGCATCAACGAAAGGGATGTTAATGTTTTAAAACCTCTAAAAACTTACCAAACTGCTTGTCCAATTTAGCCTTGATAAGCCTTTGTGGAAAGAGAATCAGTGGCTTATATGCAGGCGGTCCCACATAGGGCCGCTCCTCTTCAACTAGCTTAGGTGCCACCGGTGTTACATCTGAATGCGGTTCCACTGGTTCCGGTATCACTTCATCTCTTCTGTCATCGGTCGACATCTTTGGATCTTCCAGTTGCTTGCTGCTCCGAGTGGAGATTGCATTGCAATGCTCCTCGGGTTTACATCTGGCTGGGATGCTAGCTTCCCTGGTACTCTCGAAGATGAGCTAGCTTGCTGGGCTAGCTAACTCTCTAGCATCTTATTGTGTGTTTCCAGGGAGTCCATCCTTGTCATCATCATCTTCATCATGTATGTAAGTCGTTCAAGTTGCTTGCTCAGATTTGAATCATTGTTCAGCCTTGGCTGTTGTTGCGGTGGTGGCGGTGCATTATAGTTTCTGGCCTGGAATCCTGGTGGTCTGAAATTGTTCTGTTGGGGTTGCCTAAAGTTTCTTTGTGGGGGCTGGGTCTGCTGTGGTGGAACTTGTCTAGGCTGAATTGGCTGAGTTGTCCGGTAAGAGAAATTTGGTTGGTTGCGCCATCCTGGATTGTAGTAGTTGGAATAAGGGTTGTTGTTCTGGTTGAAATTTCCAACTACATTCAACTGCTCAGGATGAGCCGCAGCCATCTATCCATCTCCCGCCTAACAATCTGCCCCTGCATGACCTACAACTCCACAGACCTCACAAGAAATAGCGTTAACATCCATAGAATTAACAGACCAAGAATCAAGCTTTCTAGTCAGATTATCAACCTTAGCCGTGAGTGCAGTAAGAGAGTCTAGGTCATACTTACCTAACTTCTTGGTAGAAGTACCTCTCTCAGATGTCCATTGGTGATGGTTAATCGCCATTTCCTCGAGAAGGTTCATTGCATCTTCAACTCTCCTATTCATCAAGGCGCCTCCTACTGCAGCGTCCACTATAAGCCTCGTGTTGTAATCTAAACCGCTGTAGAATGTTTGGATCAAAACCCAAGTCTCAACACCGTGATGTGGACACATCCTTTGGAGCTCCTTAAACCTCTCCCAAGCTTCATATAGAGACTCTCCATCCTTTTGCATGAAGCTCATTATCTGTTTTCGCAATTGGATTGTCTTTGATGGAGGGAAACAGGCAATGCAGGCACTGGTGCCAGGCGACGGCGGTAGCGTGACATCCATTCCCGAAACCCTAGCCGGCTAGAGCAGTTAGCCAGCGAAGCAAACTGGCGGAGCAGACGCCCGCGCATGCAACGCGGGTAAGCTGTAAGATCCAAGGATCTTAAGTCCTGGTAAGCATTATTTTGATTCAAATAAAATTATTAACTATGATAATTTTATGTATTGGTTGTCAAATTATAGTTATTTAACTAGAGATTTTGGTTGTTAATTTATTGTAAATAAATTAGAGATTATTTATTTGATTGTTGGCTGATTTATGATAAATTATTATTGGATGTTAGTTTAAGTGAATTAATTAATTTTAAGTTAATTAATTAGAGTTTATTGGTTAATTAAATCCTTATTGGATTTCGGTTAAGTGCTTGGTTATTTGTAAGTTAATTAAATTAATTAGTTAACTAAGCTTATTGGATGTTAGTTTAACTCTTATTGGACTTTCACTTAAACTAAGGGATTATTGGGTTTTTAAAATTTGAATTATTGGGTTAATGGGTTAAACCTTTTTGAATTAATGGGTTAGAGGGTTAAAACCTTAAAAACCGAAATTTGTAAGAGGTAATTTCGGCTAGGGTGAAATTAGTGGCGATTTTTGGGTCTTGAGAAAAACCTTGGCGACGGCTTGAGGAGCTTGGCGATTTCTTGGACGATTCTTGAAGGCTTGGAGGAATTTTTCTTTCTTCCTCTTCCTTCTTCCTTTGGCCGGCATTCCTTGGTGTTTGGTGGCGTTTTTCAAAACCTTAGACGGATTTTTGGAAGGGTTTTCTTGTTGGTGTTCACGGTTAAGAGGTGAGTGGAGTGTTTAATTGATTGCTATATATTTGTTTGTGTTAATTGATGTGTTAAGATGAGACATTTGCTTGTTGGAAACCCTATCATGCTAAAACCGAAATTCAAGACTTCACTATGATGAAAACCGAATTTGGTAAAGATGATTATATGATGAAAACCGAATTTAAGGCATTAGTTATTTCTTCATGTGAAAAACCGAAAATTGCGAGAATGTATATATCATGAAAATTGTTATGAAAACCGAATTTTGGTGTTAACTATGAGAACCGAAATAATCTTGAAAATTGTTGTAAAAACCGAATTAGTATTGGTGATTGTTTAACCGAAATTTGTATGAAATTTAAGGTATTTTGGTAGCATTAAATCATTGAACATTGAGCATGAATTTCTTGTTAATTAGATATTTTATAAAGAATTTTGGTAATATTAAACCAATGATTTTTGTAGCCGAAATATTGTTAATTTTAGTTAAACCGAAATTTGATGATTGTAGTTAACATGTTTACATGTGGTAAATTGTGGTAATTGTGGTAATTTGTAAAGTAAATTATAAGAATACATGTTTTACATTTTATGTTGATTTTATGAATGCTTGTTTTAATTTTATGTTTCTTTGTGGGTGTAACTTGTATTCTTGTTTGAGAAGTTTGGGTGATAACATAGCAAAAATTTGACTAAACTAATCAGCCTGAAATTTAAGGACTACACTATATTCGATGATATTCGAATATAAAATATTATGTGTTATGTTATATGATTTTGAGCAATAAGTGTGATCTTGTGAATTTGGAAAATTATGGGTTATGTGAATTTGGAAAAAATTATGTGATTATGTGATGGTTAGGACTAAGGCTAGGTGTAACTATGAACTCAAGGGGATAGTCCTTATGTGTTATGTTAAGGGTTTGAATTTCAGCCCTGTATTGTGATATGTGAGGAGGTTGATGTTCAGCCTGCCTATTATGATTATTGTGATGGGGGTTGATGTTCAGCCTGCCCGATATGATTTTTGTGATGACTATCCTAGAGTCTAGTTGACACTTAGGAGTCCACCTTTGTGAAATATGTTCACCTATGTGAAATATGAATTAAGATGTGTCTGTTGTCCAGTAGGAACCTTTTGGGAGAACGGGTTTTGACCCAAAGTGCCATGTCTTGGTCAGACAGGGGCCACCTCTTGATGTCACTACTCTTTTTGTGATGGAGTAATATAAGACCCAAAGTGCCATGTCTTGATCAGACAGGGGCCACCTCTTGATGTCATTACTCTTTATGTGATGGGGTGATATAAGACGCAAAGTGCCATGTCTTGATCAGACAGGGGCCACCTCTTGATGTCGTCACTCTGATGTGTTATGGGGTGAGGGACCAAAGTGCCACGTCGTGACCTGGCGGGGGCCACCTCTTGATTCTACTCACTATCCATGTTTATGTGTTGCATGCGGCTCCCAGTGCTTTGGCCAAGCCGGGTTAGACCATATTGGTCACTACTGAATATGCTGGACAACTAGGTTGATTATGTGTTGGTGTGTTTAGTGGTTTAGAGTATGACTCTAGAACCTGAGTTTGTGAACCTAAGTTATATGTGTTTAGTTGGTTGAAAATATATGTGTTTAGTTGGTTTAGAGTATAACTCTAGTACCCTGAGTTTGTTATATGTGGGTGTGTACATCTGACTGTTTATGTTACTTCTGTATTTAATCTTGTTATTTAATCTGGTTATATGTTGACATTGTGTTCGACATTATATTCCTGTTAAAGATTTTTAAAACAATCTGCATATATTTTTGAGTGTATGTTATGGATGGTCAATTAGACTATCCACTCACTAGGCTGTGTAGCTCACCCCTCATTATTTTCAAGTATAGAGCAGGGGCGCAGTTAGCATGATATTGATGTTTTGATTTATGCTTATAATGCCGGTTGTGGCCCTATGTTTATGCTTAATTAATTTGAGGCCGGCTGTGGCCGAATATGAATTTTATGAACTATGTGATCCATGTGATGTGAACCATGTGAACTATGTGAATTTGTGTTGCCTGATTGTGGCAATTAAATGAGTTTGATTTTTGTGTCACCGCGGGCTTCAGCCTGGTTTCGGTGTTTGGTATGGGTTTATAAAATCGATTTTGTGATTTTGTTTTGAATTTCGGCTTGTTGTATATTCCGTGCAATCGGTTTTGATATACCCTGTAACTTGCATATGTCTAGTGCAAGTATTGCGTGGTGGCAGGTACCCTTATGAGATTTGAGTTTTGTGAATTTGTGTGTATATGGATTTATGAAATTTTTCAGATCGTGTTTTCTTGAACTCGGTTTTACCTAGCATATGATCGATCTTATATGAAACATCCTGTATCATTTGTGAATTGTGCCATTTGTTTGGGGTTAAGAATGTGGGATGTTACATAAGCAGGTTACTGTAGATTAGGTTTTTTTTTAAAAAAAAAAATCAGTTACTGTGCGAATACTGTAGCAAGTACTGTAGCACCGAAAAAAACATCAAAAAAAAAGAAAGATGACGACGAAAAGTGAGGTTCGATTAGAGGCTTTGGAGAAGTCTATGGTAGAAGTGCAAAGTTCTCTTGCAATTATGCAAGAGGAACTCCAATCGGCAAGGGAGGAAAGGAGAATTGAAGCTATGACAGCGGTAGAGGAGCAGCGTCTACACCATGAGGAGATGGCTGAAATTAATAGGCGCCAGGCTGAGATGGTCGACACTTGGGGGTTATCGATGAGCTGAGGAACGAAATGAGGAACTTGGCATAAACAATGAAAGGAAGGCGAGATGAGCAAAGGGAGCTTCCAACGGGCTCTCATCATTGCCCAGGCAAGGAGCCATACCGCCCACCACCTTCACAGGAGCTTTGGCCTCCACCAGAGGCAAGCATGAGGCCAAACAGAATAGAGATCATTGATGAAGACAAACTAGGAGGTGGAGTGCACTTAGGAGGAGAACCAGTTAGTGGGATGATTTCGGGGGAGAACATACGGTGGATCCATAAGCGCATAGAGCTGCCAGGATTTGATGGGACTAATCCTGTAGGATGGATTACATGGTGTCACACCCATAGAACTAATATTTGAAACCATTAATTTAGGGCATAGGGTAGAAACTTGCCTTATGCAAAAAATTTGCTTTCTCCAATTTCTTCTTCTCCAAATTCACCACCCTACTTTGCTCTCCCAACCTAAACGTTAATGGCAGGTGAAAACACCTCTTTTCCCTTTTTTTCCCCTCATTTTTACCTCATTAGTCATCCCCAAGAATGAGGTGTCTTCACCTTGTTCATCTTCACCTCATGCAAGCTTGAGGTGGCTTGCAAGACAAGCATGAGGTGTTTTTCACTTTATGCTCTCACTTAAGTAATTATATCCTTTCTCTCTTATTTGTTTTGACTTTACAAAATAATGAGAAATCACTTATTCAAATTCCCAAGTAAGTGATCAATATGCATCCTAAATGATTGAATTTACACTTTAGTCTTTTTCTTTATGCATTATTCCTCTTGAGTTAATATGGGTATTTATCCATAATTACTTAATACTCGTCATAATGATATTAGAAGATAAATCATGGATATCACACACGGGCCGAGCAATACTTTGACATCCAAGGGACAACAGAGGAATACAAGGTTCCGATGGCTTTTGTGAGCATGGAAGGCTCCACAGGACACTAGTTTCGATGGATGAGAAGAAGGATTCCCAATCTGACATGGGAAAGGTTGAAAGAAGAAATGCTACAGCGCTATAGTGAGTACCCAGCTACTTCAGCATATGAATGTCTAACGGCCTTAGAGCAAGGTCTCCTAACTGTGACTGAGCACATAGGGGTTTTTGAGGAGATTGTTTCATAGATACCTGAACTTTTTAAGGAATAGTATGTGAGTTTCTTCCTGAAAAGCCTAAACGACAATATCAGAGAGAAGGTGCGAGCCTTCTTACCCACTAATGTTATGCGAGCTATGACACTCGCTTGAGTCATTGAGAGGGAGTTGATTGGGGGATCTATATTACAAGGGCGGACATGGACAGAAGGGGTGGTAAGCAAAAGCCAGTTAGGCAGTGGGAACTACTCTTGGGGAGGAAGCTTTCCTCCTAATCGAGCTGTGCCAGATTCACCTTCCCAAGTGGTTTCGGCCTATAGTGTTCAGCAGCCCAAAAGAAGCATTAGTGTAAACTCTAGCATTACACTACCTGCTGAGGGGAAAGGGGGTGGGCCATCCCATAATGGCTTCAAAGAGTTGGGGGGTCAACACATATCTTCAAGCACTTATGACCGTTCTAGAAGGAGTCGAGCTGTGTCCCACCAGGAGTACATCAATAAGAGAGAAAAATGGTTATGCTTTTAGTGTGATCAACTGTATCATCCAATGCACCAATGCGAGAACAAGCAATTCCGAGTGATACTGCTAGCCGAAGATGAAGATCTGGAGGGAGAGGATTGAGTGCCGTGGGGCCCTGCAGATGACACAAGATGAAGTTTTCAGCCTTGAGGACAAGGCTAGTTTGAGAGGGGGGCAATTGTTACGGGCCCAATATTGTTAGTAGGTTATTAATAAAGTGGATCCGGGTTGGTTTGTCATACCCGGTTCGCTAAGTAGTGAAGCTCTATAAATAAGAGCCTAGAGTTAGGGTTAGGGTGTCAAGCATCTTGTTTTGTCAACTTTGGCGTGCTTTGCAGGAGAGTTCTATCATGTATCATATATATTTGTTGCTTTATCATGTATCTGTGATGTTCTGTGATGATTTGTGATATTGTAGTGATTATTTGGGTGATTTTTGGATGATTTTGTTATGAGATTTGATATTGTGATGAATAGTTTTTTCTCAAAATGGTAAATGTGATTTGATTGATGAAACGTGACAGTATTTGATATTTGAGACTTGTTTACAATGTAAAATGATGATATCTATTATGTAATATAGTTTTTGGATTTTCTGAGTCACGATTGTATGATTTGATATAATTGCATAGGGATTTGCTCATATTTTAAAGGGAACTCTTGCAAAAAAATTTCTGAAATGTGTCATAAATTGGTTTAATGCTTATGTATATGCAATAATTTAAGTCTAGGGTGTTTTCATATATTTTGACTTTCTTCAAGCTTTATAGGTATGTATTTTGAATGTTTATGATTTTTAAGGATATATGAGTCTGTTTTATCCAAAATTTTAAACTTAGGAAACATTTTGAGTAATTGATTTGATGCCTTAGGGAATTTTTAAAATTTCATGTATAATGAATTTTTGGGTAACTTCAATTCTGATATTGATAAAATGCATATGAGAATTGTTATACATTCATACGACACATGCATAGTGGAATGTACTTGAAGTTTAATTTATTTATTTTTGCTTGGTGAAGAACTTTTTATGAATAGAAAATTGGTGACATTTATTTAAATGAGACTTGCTCTAGCTCCTCTGGTTGAAGGATCTAAAGTCATGAGTTATATTATACCATGAATTGGTATTCTTTAATAGAGGGAGAATTTTAAAATTGATATTTATCCTTCTTGTAGAAAGATCGACAACGATTTAAGTACCATGCCCTTGACCGGCTCTATCCAGAAATGAAATAAAAAAAATAGGAGAATAAAAATGGAGAAAAAGAGAGAATTGTACGTCAAGTGGACAACTCCGCTGACTTTTCATGATTAAGACTATGAGTTAAATTGTATCGTTATACAGTAAACTTTAGACAATGTTATGATGCTAACAGGAAAGGGCATATAACCGTCCAAAGACCAAATTGCTTTAAAAAGTCTCTATATCTTAAACATCACTAAAATTCTTGAAATGAAAAATTCACTTGTCAAGTAAAGTAGATTTATTAAGGTAAAAGTATTTAATACTTAGTAGGTGAAGGATGAATGATATGACATGAACAATGCCTTTTATCTATCTTGGATTGTAAACTCTTAAGAATTTATTTTTATGATCTTTCTTAAACTTCTTGAGTTCTGAAAATTGATTGCTTAATTTATGGACTAATGATATTATAGAGAAAAGAACGAATAAGTATTCTTTATCTTTACATTCTCTTTACATATCATGATATTGCTTGAGGACAAGCAAAATTTTAAGTCTAGGTTATTTTGATAAGTTGCATTTATATCATGTTTTTGCCTATGTTTTATATGATATTTAGGCTTTATTGCATGATTTTATATTAATTTTTAGTGTTTTTAGTTCACTTAGTATGAAATCTTCACTTTTCTTGATTTTCATGAAAATATAGGTAAAATCTAAAAATGATGAATTTCATGAGTTTTGAAGCCATGACATGATTCCTGAGGAAAAGACGAAGCCGTACATCAAATTTGGAGTGAAACGGTAGCCAGACGCAAGATTCACAGTCACGGCCGTGAGTCCTTCACGGGCTACAATTTTTCTTTGTGTACATAGCTTTTATTCACAAAAACATTCACGGACGCAGCCGTGAACTACTCATTTGCCGTGAATTGTTCCGTCCCATTTGGTTTTTTGCTCGATTCGGCCTCGAATTGAGTCAAAACTCAACCAAACTTTGTAGAAACCTTTCTAGATGGGTTCTAAACTGATTGAACTATAAAATAAAGGATTTTTCGAGGGTTAAGGGAGACTTTTACAGGTAAAAGTGGACGGAGGCGACAGGTAGGGCTGAAATCATTTTCTATGCGAAATTCGAGTAGGAAGATCACTCAAAGGAAGAATTGGGAACTCCATCTTCATTTCCAGATCGAGGATAAGGGTTTTCAATTTCTTTTCTAGTGTTTTCTTGTAATCAATTTGAGTTTTTATGCAAAGTTTATCAATATACATGTTGTTTTCTACAAACATGAATGCTTAAACCTATTTTCAGGATTAGGGGCCCACTGATAATTTATGAATTAAACTTGTTATTTTAGATCTTTGTAATGAATTTTACAAAGTTGATTTGATCAGAATTGAACAAAATTTGTAATTTACTTTGGCTAAGTATGTTTAGGTCTTAGACGTCACGAGAAGGACCAGAAGGTGAATCGCGACATCGGATCTATTCTTGTCAAAACTGTAAATTTGATCACAAGAGTAGTTCGAGTTTACTTGAAGGATTTTCAGATTTTTCAGAGAACTTAATGGGTCTATTCATGTTAATTGTCACGAGAGAAGGGAATTAATGTGAATAGATATCGGATTACGCTTCGGGAGGAGGTAATCTGTACATTAGAAAAAATTCCTTTCAACGCTGTAATTTTCTGTTTAAAGATTTTATTTTACTATATTCATAATTTTTATTGTGGTGAAACCTCGAGTCCCGACCTTTTGCAATTTGATTTCTACTCAAACACTAGCTTTTGTTCTCATCGGGGTAGAAACCACATTTTGAGTAGTCTAGATATAAATAAGTCATGTAATTGGTACTTGACTGCTACATCTTCATTGGGAACGATATCTTTTTATTACTTCGATAAAGCCGTGCACTTGCGGCAGCATCAAGCAACACTTTGGTGAGTAGGAGAGCAAAGTTAGAAGCCGGTGAGAAGGGAAGGTCTTACCTCAGCAGAAAGGTTGATGTTGTCAACAATGTTGAGCGGCGGGAGAGAAACACAGGGAGCAAGGGCTGCAAAGCAGGACACTGGTGAGTAGAGACCATAAAGCAACACACCAGCGAATAAGTAGGGGGAGCAAAGTCAGACGCCGGTGAGAAGAGAAAGTCCTTCCTCAGTAGGAAGTTCTACGTCAGCAACAATGTCAAGGCCCACGGGAGACCTTAGCGGTGGTGAGAGGGAAGTGGCGGGGAGCATCGGCTGCACTCAAACTCTTCAGCAGGATAACTAGGAGCGTCGACTGCGCCCAAACTCTTCAGCGAGGTTGGAAGCAGGATCAACGGGGAGAGGGAAGTGGCAGGGAGCGCTGGCTGCTCCTGCACTCTTCAACAGGTAGGAAGTGGGATCAGCGGGGAGTGCCAGCTACACTCGAACTCTTCAGCAGGGTTGGAAGCGGGATCAGTAAGGAGAGGGAAGCGACGGGGAGCGAAGTAGGGAGCTCTTCCAGCTATTTTTTTTTCTCTTCGGCAAGTTAGGAAGTGGGATCCAAATGAAAGGAGGCGAGCATGAGGAAAAAATTTTCTAGTGAATGACCCAACATAGCCATCTTCGGTTGGGTCCATCCCAACCATCCATCTTGTCAAGTAAAAAAAATCATAACGAAGCAATGTTTGCTTCCATTAATGCTTCTCTCCCTTCAATAAACTCTTCTCTCTCCTCAATACACCCTTATTCTCATCACGTGAATACAGTCTCTCCTCATTCGAAAGAAGCTTCCCATCTCTGGCTGCAAAAGTTTGACCTCGCTGAAGAACCTTCTCTGTCGTCGCACTCTCCAAAAACTTAGTCCCTGTACCCTCGTAGGCATCTCCTCTCTTCCCTCCTCACACTCTCCTCACTATCTCCCCTTATACATTCATCGCCAACTTTCGAAAGTATGCCCTAGCTACCATGCTGCTCGCTCCACCAATTTTGCCACTTCAACTGCTCATCGCCAAATCAGGAAAGCCAACTTCTTTCACTTCATAGTCATTCAAGGATAAATCAAATTTTTTAAATTTTTTTAGAATTATTTTTATTTCGTAGAAATTTTTGTCAAATACACTAAAAATTAGGTTAGGTGTTGTTGTTAGCCTCAAATATTATTATAATGATCATGCAATTTTTTTTATTTTTTTAGAACTTTTTTATTTCATAGAAATTATTGTCCATATTGTAGAAATTCATGTCAAATGCACTAAAAAATTGAGTTAGAGAATGATTTTAGTCTTAAACAGTTATTACAATGATCATGAGATTTTTTTATATTTTATTTGAATTTTTTTTATTTCGTAGAAATTGTAGTCAATATCGTAGAAATCCATGTGAAATACAGTAAAAAAATAAGCTAGGGGTTGTTGTTAGCCTGAAAAAGCTATTAGCTTCTTTCGCGAGAAAGAAATAAAAGCTGACTTTAAGAGTAGAAACAACACACCGAGCTTAATTATTGGAAACTTATTAAAAGAAGCAGCATCTATCTACACTAGAGTCATATTCCAGGAGCTTGTTGAGCAATTTACATTACAAATAGATTCTTTGATTGAATTTATGGGTTATGATAATGCTTGGTTGAGGTATAATGTAAGTGCACCAAATGGTAGTAGCGTTGAATTGGTTGCTTACATCCCTTCTTCTCTCACTGTGAGTTGCAGTTGCAAAATGTTTGAATGTAATGGTATTTTATGTATGCATGCTATAAAAGTTTCGGCAGTAAACAATATACATTCAATCTCACAGCATTATATATTAAAAAGGTGGACAAAGTATGCCAGGGAAGGTGATGGTTCCAATGCTTCTCTGCCTGTAATTGATACTTCAGGACAAGATAGTCTTCCATCCATTTATAGGCGAGTTTGTCAGGACCACTATTGTATTTCAACAATGAGTCTACATTCCAGAAGAGCGCTACAATATATTGAAAAAGCAACCAAACAACTCAGGATAGACGTGCAAGAAATATTACACACCGAGAGTGAACATGAGGATTTACCTACAGAAGCCAGCAATGAGTTTGACCAAAAGTCCTCACTCTCCAAAAGTCCTCTAAAGAGTTCTAAACTTGTAATGGCCCTAAGTATTGGCATATCAGACTGTGGAAAATCAAAATCCTTGTTGCTACACAAATAATCCATGTACTTCATTGTAAAAATACCACAATCTGCACTAGCATATTGTTTGGCGCAGCTTTCTTCCCAAGTTAGTGGCCAATTCTTTATATCAATGCTGCCATCCTTGCTTTGGAGTTATACAATTAAATGCATCATTATACTAAATTGCATACAATTAAAATGCCAAAATAACATTACTTACATAGGTAGCAAGAACTATAGCATCATCCTTACGGGCATATAATGAGTTATACACTTTCATAATTTTATTTTCCACATCTATGTACAATAAAAACCAGTGTTCATCATTACATATCGAGGCAAAAATTCTACATATGTTTGCAAGGGTTTCAATGGTCAAGTGTTCTAAACACCTAGCTGATGCACCAAATTTATCAACCATGTACAAATATATGCAATTTGGAGAGATATAAACAAAAGGAGGGTAATTTAATTTGTCTTCTTTGGACCTCTTTATAAGTAGTACTGCATATGCATCAATAGCCTGTATGCAAATAAAGTAGTTAGTTCCCAATTGATTAGCTTAATTAAAGATATACAACAAATTCAGTAGTTAGATAATCCTTAAATCATCCGAAATGTATCAACCAAATAATATATCATATACCCTTTCTTTGTCTATCCCCGAACTGAAACCATCGTTGAATCTTTTAAATTCCCAGGTCATATACTCCTCCAGCTAGGTCTTTTGTTCTTGAGTTATGTACTGCTGCCCATAATAATCTCTTTTATTCTTATCCTAATAAATGTCATATAATAAAAGAATCATTTAATATCTTAGTCATCCATATCAATTAGTTAGAATATCGTAGAAAAATTCTAGCATATTGTAGAAATCAATTAGAATATCATAGAAAAATTCAGCATACCATAGAAATCAGTTAGAATATCGTAGAAAAATTCAGCATACCGTAGAAATAAATTAGAATATCATAGAAAAATTCAACATACCGTAGAAATAAGTTAGAATATCGTAGAAAAATTTAGCATACTGTAGAAATCAGATAGAATATCATAGAAATCAGCTAGGATATCGTAGAAAAAATATTTAATATCATAGAAAAACCTAATATTTAATATCTTCTACAAAATTTGAATGAGATATACACAAACTACTACCTTATCCTCATATGGTACATCTGGCACAGTTTCATCCATAGTAATCGGGGCCTCCTCTTTACTTGTGGCCACTTTTCTTCTTTTTCTTCTCTTGAGTAAAAGGGCTTACAATCATATCGAGGGTTTTTTCGCCCTTTTTCCTTTCCCTTTGCTTGAATTATAGACTATCAATTGTTCTCCACCCTCCTCCATTCCCTCATTGCTTGAGTCATCCCTTCTTGCATTAGACCTCAATAACTCATTTTCCTACAGAAGCTTTGCTATTTTCTTTTCATAATCAGCTTTCTGCGAATCCATCAACCTCAATAACTCATTTTCTTGTAGAAGCTTTGCATCAGCCACTAACCTCAACAACTCATTTTCTTGTAGAAGCTTTGCATCAGCCACTAACCTCAACAACTCATTTTCTTGCAGAAGCTTTGCATCAGCCACTGACCTCAACAACTCATTTTCTTGCAGAAGCTTTGCTATTTCCTTTTCATAATCAGCTTTCTGCGAATCCACCGACCTTAGCAATTCATTTTCCTGCAGAAGCTTTGCTATTTCCTTTTCATAATCAGCTTTCTACGAATCCACTGACCTCGACAACTCATTTTCCTGTAGAAGCTTTGCATCAGCCGCTGACCTCAACAAATCATTTTCCTGCAGAAGATTTGCTATTTCCTTTTCATAATCAGCTTTCTGCGAATCCACCGACCTCAACAACTCATTTTCCTATAGAAGCTTTGCATCAACCGCAAACCTCAACAAATCATTTTCCTGTAGAAGCTTTGCTATTTCCTTGTCATAATCAACCTTTCGCAAATCCACCCTCACCCGTAGTTCTTGGTTTTCGTCAACATGAGAAATAATTCTCTTCAAATTCAATTCCCTTTGGAGTGTAGAGGCTGCCATAAGCTTATCATTTTCAGCACTAAGCTGAGCTATATTTTGGCTCAGCTTCTCAATCTCCTCTTGTTTTCTTCCTTGTATATTTTTCTATAAAAAAATAATATATATTTTGGATGATAACAATCTAACATAGTAGTGATGATGACAACACATTCAAATACTAACCTGTTCACTAGTATTTACACCTAATGTGGATCCTATAGGCCCAATCTCAGCTTGTTCTAGTTCTATGGCATAAATTATCTACAATGATATCCAAAATTAGTCTATTAGTTGTGTCCATAATCCAATAACTATAATAAGAAATGCGTACTTTGGCTTCAGGCAATGATTTGAGACTTTTAAAATATTTCTACGCCGTAGCAATCTCACATTCGGCCAACGACTAATGCGAGAGTAAACACCCTTCACCATATCGGCCCTGAACAATTTGCAATGTTCATATAACCAAACCTGCAAGGGACAATTTTTTAAGTTAGTATATGAGACGTGATATATAAAAAATCAACTAGCTAGTGAACTTACATTAAGAAGAATGACGCATCCAGAAAAACTGTTGGGTTTTTTTTTTCTTCTTGATTCTAGTCAATTCATCAACTAGATATCGATGTACTGCTTCAGCCCAGTTGTATTTTTGAAGTATGTCAATCTCTTCAACTATAGTGACAAAAAATGGCTCCAAGGTATAGCTCACATGGCTAAACAAAAGTGTACAAAAAATATATAGAATGACAAGTTTAATCATTCTATCCTTATCCAAGGTATAACCATCATTACTAAGCCTAGTCAGCTTCTTTTCCAACAGTGCAGGACTAATATGCTCTCCTCTAAATTCTTCATTATAAAAAGGAGCTAGTGGGCAATTCCAAATCAAAATTTACCAAATTACCAACATCTGGAAAGCCCAATATGAGAGATACATCCCTCACAGTAAAGTGGACAAAAGATTTATTTAATTTGAACCCTATCTTTTCACTATCCCATTTGGTAATAAATATTCAATTGCCAACATATCTAAGGCTACAACCAGAATCTTTAATAAATGGCCAAAGGGGGTCGCAAGTATGTCCTCTTTAATGGAGTTGCCACTAGATAATCCATTTATCATACTGTGTAGTCTGGCCAATGAACACCTACTGTACATGGGCCGAGTAGGTTCTGCACATGTTGCCTTTTCCTTCTGTCCTCTTGTTGTTCGCATCCATGGCTTACAAATAAACTCGCAATCATTGGAACTTGAACTCTCTGAACTCGAATTATCTCCAGAACTGCTCATTATCTTAATTTATATTCTATAACATTCAATGTTAGTGAGGTGTATTTATATGTATTTCTACAATAGGAACTAAAATTTCTATGATATTTTGAAAAAATATAAAAAAATTACGTGATCCTTGACATAAGCATTAGATTCACTAATGAGATTCTCAGCCACCCCTAACCTAGTTTTTTAGTGCATTAACATGAATTTCTACGATATGAACCAAAATTTCTACGATATAAAATAATTCTGAAAAAATATAAAAAAATTACATGATCCTCAGCATAAACATTAGATTCACTAATGAGATTCTCAGTCACCCCTGACCTAGTTTTTTAGTGCATTGACATGAATTTCTACGATATGAACCAAAATTTCTATGATATAAAATAATTCTAAAAAAATATAAAAAAAATTACATGATCCTTAGCATAAATATTAGATTCACTAATGAGATTCTCAGCAGCCCCTAACCTAGTTTTTCGGTGCATTTACATGAATTTCTATAATATGAACCAAAATTTCTACAATTTGAAATAATTCTGAAAATATATAAAAAAACTGCATAATCCTTAATGTTAGGCCCAGGCACTGGGCCCAAGCCCAAGCCCATTCCACTGCCCAAGCCCACCTAGCTTAGTGAAGTGGGTTGGCGGGTTAACGGGTGCAGATCCAGGCGATGGGGCGGAGCTCTGTTTGAGGAAATGTGAGTTAGGGCTATAGTAACTCGTACTGTGCCCAAGGACGACCTCGCGTACGCGAGCAGCGGTAGCAGCCGCCTCCACTTCCTTCCCCGATCTCCTCCTCTCCCTCCGTCGAGCGGCTCTAGCGAGGGTTCTCGTGGCGGCGACTGCTCCTGAAGCTTCCCGGTGGGTTAGGTGCGGCGGTACGGGAAGCAGCGGGGAAAATGGGGCAGTGACCCCTTTCTTCCTTCCTCCTCCTTATTCTTCGGCGTCGCCGGTGGTGGAGCTGGTGGACGGACGTCCGCCGAGGTATGTCCCTTCCTCCTCCCGCTCCGGCTTTGTTTGGCAGGCAGGTTTTTAGTCGGCGAGGTCACCGACCCTGCTTCTTCGGTTTCCGCTGTGTTCTCCTCCTTCTTCTCCCATTTGCGGTGAGGACAGGGATGGGCGGTGGTGCTGGGGGCTTCGGCTCCTTCCGCTGGTGACGCCCAGCAAAGAGTTCGCCGGCATCTCCTGCAGTTCCGGCGGTGTCCGGTGAAGGTGGAGAGCGGCTCCTTTCTTTTGGTTGGCGTCCGGTGAACAGCAGCCAGTTCGCCTGCGCTGCTTGTTGTTCCGGCAAGGTGGCCTCCAGTCTTCTCTTCTCCCAGGTTCCGGCGAGTCTCCGGCTGCCGGCCCGTGGCCTCGGTTTTTGTGTGCATGCTTCTAGCAAGTTCCAGACGCGGTTCCTATTCCTGGCCGGCTAGCTATTCCCGGTCGGCGCCTTCCCCTCTCGATCTCTTGCGCTTTGTGCTCCTGGCCGAGTTGTCCTTCTTGGTCGGCGACCCCTCGCCCTCTCCGCACTCCGGTCATGTGCGTCGACCCTCTGTGTTGTGTGGTGTTTCTCGGCGTGTGCCGGTTGAGTGTGGCGGACATCTGCGAGACGTTCGTTCTGGCGAGAGAGTGAGCCTGTCCGCCTGTGTATGGCTTGATTGGGTTTTAGTCATGTGCCCGGCGTCTTGCATGGCGTCGTCTCCTTGCACGAGTGTGTGCCACCGCTTGCGTGCGATTGATTCTTTTCTGGTGTACTGGACTTGTATGCGCACTGCGCCGGCGTCGAGTCTCGGGTCTTGTACCTTGTTGAGCATTGGAACTGGTTCATGCAGCAATCCTCTGGAGACATGTGGCGGTCTCCAACTCATCGAGACGAGCAGACAGGTGGCTATCAAAGATAGGCTGAGGAGCGCGTCGAGGACGTCATCCTGCCGGTCGAACCCGGGTCGTTGGTTCGACCGCCTAGCCCTTGCATGGGCGTGCTTGGGTGCGAGTCAATGGTTGTCTCGCGTGTATTTTTTTAAAATTTTTGTTAGCCTAATTCTGGGCATGATAGACTAGTATCAGAGTCCAAGTTCTGCACATTCCAACTTGTACACCGTCATTGTACATTTGTTGGTAGCAGTGATCAATAAAATGATCACAAGGGTCCACAGCATTGAGTTGCTGGTGGAGGCTGTCAGATATGGGGGAGCTTCGCTCCAAAGATATCGACAGAGTTGGCTTGTCCAACTACAGCCGCACGGCTTAGTTTTCTTGTCTCCCTAGCGGAGACATATCTTATGGAGGTCATGTTGCTGAAGCTCGTTACCGCAACTTCTATAGCACCGACCAAGGCCAGAGGTGGCCGTAGGGACTGTCGTGCGACGACATGTCCCAAGTGCAGTCGAGTGTGCCTATGGGATAATTGTGCGACAATATATCCTGGACATCAATCATTGATGCCATAGAACAGTCATGTGATGACTTATCCTGGAGAGCAGTTGGTGTTGGTCCAGGGGATAATTGTGCGATGATGTGTCCCGGACACCAACTGTTATCTCCATAGGATCGTCATGCGATGACATGTTTCAAGAATTGAGGTCATCGTGACCCGAGGAATATCGTGCGACGATATTTGGGACTTCGACCAAGAGTGGCTGTGTCACCGTCGTGAGACAGCATGCTCACGAGCTAGCACCCTTATCAAGGGTTTGCTACGTTGAGGAAGTTGAGGAATTCCTATGGGGTATTGGAATTGTATTTCCAAAATACCCTGGTTCCTGCTGAGGAGCAGACATAGGACTTTATTGCATATCTCTTTAGAGATGCAAAGCTGTGGTGGCGGACTTAGGCTGCACACAGCCCTTTTTGGGATCTGATCTGACCCATGAGCTCTTATGAGGAGAGCTCAACTAAATGAGGTCAAGGGTTTATTTCTACTCAAGACACTTGTCGTGGGTTGCACGAAGCACCATAAAACGACTAAAGCATACTGGGTCATACAGGGTTAAATCCAGCGGTATGCCCAGGTGATGCTGGAAACGAGGGGTTTCCATTGTCAACAACACCCTAGCGGTAGGGTTTTGCCATAGAGAGACAAGGGTTGACACTCTCTTTGCGAAGGAGAGGTCCCTTCGTTGGTGAAGGGTTTGTTGGAAGAGTTCTCCGACTTGTTCTCCTCGGAGCCTTCTAAACACTTTTCCTAAAGGAGAGGGATTGATCACAAGTTGAGCTTGTGACAGGATCCACTCCTTCACTAAAGGCTTCATACCGTATTTCTCCAACGGAGTTGGCCGAGCTTTTTTAGCAAGGGAGTGGATTGCTAGAAGCCGGGTTCATTCGGCCCACGGTATTGCCTTATAGAAACCTTGATCCTCTTCTAAAAGAAGTAGGACAAGTTGCTAAGGTTCTGGGTAGACTATAGAACCTTGGATAAGATAACAGTGAGGGATTATTATCTTATACTGCTTATCCCTGATCTGGGTGATCGAGTAGGGGAAGCATTGGTTTTCTTAAGGCTAAGCCTGAGAGCAAGTTAATTGGCAAATTCATTTCGCCGAGGACAACGAATAGGAAAACCATATGGGTAACCTGATATAAGTCCTAGAGTTCAAAGTGATGCCCTTTGAACTACTAAACCCCCTTCTGCGTCTCGTCATCTAATGAATAAGTGTTGACCTCTTTTCTTAGATGAATACGTAGTTGTATGTTTGGACTATATCGTGGTATTCTCCTCAAGAGTTGAGGAACACCTAAGCCATTTAAGGCTGGTGTTGAGGGAAAAACCAACTGTACTTGAAGTTGGAAGAAATCTTCATTTGTGATGAATGAGATTTCTTTCCTTGGTCATGGGATGGACCATGGATAAGTGCGCATGGACAAGGTAAAGGTCCAAGCCATTGCGGAATGGCGCGCCTCCTCAAATTAAACCGAGTATGGAGGTTCTCAGTGTGGTGAACTTCTATCGAAGGTTCATCAAAGGCTGTTCGAGGAAAGCTTTACCCTCAGTAATCTGCTAGAAAGGAACTCAAAATGAGAGTGGCTTTATCGGTGTCAGTCGGCCTTCTGGGAGTGAAGGTCCGTATCACCTATGAACCGATCCTGAAGTTGCCCGACTTCAGTATGCCTTTCGAGCTTCACACTGATGCTTTGGACCAAGCTATCAGTGGTATACTTTTATAGTATGGGCATCCTTTAGCTTTTTAGAGTTGGAAGCTAATAGGACTGAGCGACGATATTTCGCCACGAGAAGGAAAAGGTGGTAGGAGTCCACTATCTCCGGACGCGGAGAAACTTCTTGAGGTTATAAAGACCGACAACATTTCACCACATAAAGAAGTTGTCGGCAAAATTGGTACGTTGGCCGGAATTCCAGGGTGAATTCCAGTTCTATGGGGAACATAAATCGGCTAAAGGCAACGTGTTTCCTTATAAGCTCAGTAGACTAAATGCCCTTATGTGCTATACCCTATCCAATGTGAAAAGGGAATCTGCTAAGCAGAATAAAGATAGCCTCAGCTTTTGATATAGAGAATCAAAAGCTAAGTTCAGCAGATTATGTTGGACATGATCCGACACTACTATCTAAGTCCAGTTGACATTGTCATGGCCAGAGGCAATAGGCCACTAGTCCCATCGATGGGCGGACTGTGTCGGGAGCTACTGAGGGAGCTCCATGATGGACTTTGGGACGACATCCAAGACAAAGGGAGATAGTTGTCTTGTCAAAATGACTGTGCTATTAGCCCAATACGAGTGCAAACATGAGGATGTATGTCCACACTTACCAAATTTCCAGGAAGGTAAGATCGATTGGAGACTAGGGGCAGGGTTGTTACAACCACTGCCTATTCCCAAGACGTCCTAGACGAGAGTGTCCAAGGACTTTATTGGTGGGTTCCTACAGTTGACGGGGAAAGCTCAGTGCTGGTAGTCGTGGATAGATTCTCCATGGGTAGAGTCTTTATCCCAGCACTTGAGCAGAGCAAGGGTTGCTATAGAGCTATTCTTCCAAAATGTGGTGAAACATTGTGGCATCCTAGTGGATATCGTGAGCGATAGGGATGCCTGCTGTTATTGGACGCTATTGAACCACGTTGTTCAATAAGTTTTTGTCCAAGGTAGGTTTCTCCATAGCCAATCATCCTCAGGAGGATGGGCAAATTGAGTGGGTGAATGCTCTTGTGGAAGAATTCCTCTGTCACTTTATGATCGCCAGTCAGGGTGACTGGGTGAAGTGGATCGATATGGCATGAAATGCCTATGACCTGCAAAAGTCATCATCCACAAGTCCCACCTCATTTGAGCTACTATTAGGGAGTCAGCCCCTAACTCCATTGATGTGGTACGAAGGGATTCCGCGGGGAAGTGCCCTATGACTCAACGGAAGGCTCGGGAATGAATCGACTCACTTCGAGAGGCTAGAGATAGCTAGGAGTTGGTTGTACAATGGATGCAAAGGTATGCATGCCGTCGGTGTCGAAATGAAGAATTAGTCATGGGCCACTTAGTTCTTCTCCGACTTACCTCATATATCTGTAGGAAGATCTTGGTGAGGGAGGCTCACTAGGGTCTTATCCGAAGATACGATGGTCTGTGTGAGATATTGAGTCGAGTGGACTCAGTAGCATACTGTTTGAAACTCCAATAGAGAATGTAGATGTACCCTATATTCTATGTGAACTTGAGGAAGTCTCACAAGGATCTAGAAGATCCTTTTTGGTCATTGTCTTACCGAGCCCCACTGATGGTGCAAACAAAGTTTGACCGAGGGATATGTGATATTTTATATCACTAGGTGTTGGGGCAAAAGAAGTTGGCCGACGTACGGAGTTTCTTATCTGATGGGATAGATTCCCTATGGAGGAAGCAACCTGGCACAAAGCATCCGAACAATACTTCTCTGTTGGTTCGGACGAGGTTCGATCCAAGGATTATCGAGAATCGAGGTTATCGACTCTTGGGTCACAATTGGATGAGTAAACAATGGGTGTTTCTCATTCATTGGGAGAGTTTTACCTGAGGAAGGAGCCATCTGGTGTGAGGCTTCAAAGTTTGGTGTATGAGGTTTAGCTGAGGAGCTACCTCGAGTCGCCGAGGACGGCGACCACCTCAGGTGGGGGAGAATGTTAGGCCCAGGCACTGGGCCCAAGCCCAGGCCTAGGCCCATTCCACTGCCCAAGCCCAACCAGCTTAGTGAAGCGGGTTGGCGGGTTAATGGGAGCTGATCCAGGCGACGGGGCAGAGCTCCGTTTGAGGAAATGTGAGTTAGGGCTACAATAACTCATACTGTGCCCGCGGACGAGCTCGCGTATGCAAGCGGTGGCAGCAGCCGCCTCCACCTCCTTCTCCGATCTCCTCCTCTCCCTCCGTCGAGCGGCGACGGCCCCTGAAGCTTCCCAGTGGGTTGGGTGCGGCGGTACGGGAAGCAGCGGGGCAAATGGGGCGGCGACCCCTATCTTGCTTCCTCCTCCTTATTCTTCAACGTCGCCAGTGGTGGAACCGGCGGACGGACGTCCGCCGAGGTTGTCCCTTCCTCCTCTCGCTCCGACTTCGTCCGGCGGGTAGGTTTCAGGTGGGTGAGGTCGCCGACCCTGCTTCTTCGGTTTCCGCTGTGTTCTCCTCCTTCTTCTCCCATTTGCAGCGAGGACGGGGATGGGTGGTGGAGCTGGGGGCTTCGGCTCCTTCCTCTGGTGACGCCCGGCGAAGAGTTCGCCAGCGTCTCCTGCGGTTCCGGCAGCGTCCGGTGAAGGTGGAGCGTGGCTCCCTTCTTTTGGTTGGCGTTCGGCGAACAGCAGCCAGTTCGCCGGCGCTGCTTGTTGTTCCGGCGAGGTGGCCTCCGGTTTTCTCTTCTCCCGGGTCCCGGCGAGCCTTCGGTTGCCAGCCCGCAGCCTTGGTTTTTGTGCACATGGTTCTAGCAGGTTCCGGACGCGGTTCCTGTTCCTGGCCGGCCAGCTGTTCCTGGTCGGCGTCTTCCCCTCTCCGGCTCTTGCGCTTTGCGCTCCCGGCCGAGTTGTCCTTCTCGGTCGGCGACTCCTCGCCTTCTCTGCGCTCCGATCATGTGCGCCGGCCCTGTGTGTTGTGTGGTGTTTCTCGGCGTGTGCCGGTTGAGTGTGGTAGACGTCTGCGAGACATTCGTTCCGGCGAGAGAGTGAGCCTGTCCGCCTGCGTGCGGCTTGATTGGGTTTTAGGCGTGTGCCCGGTGTCCTGCGTGGCGTCATCTCCTTGTTCGCGTGTGCGCCACCGCCTGCGTTCGGTTGATTCTTTTTCGGTGTACTGGACTCGTACGCGCGCTGCGCCGGTGTCGAGTCTCGGGTCTTGTACCTTGTTGAGCATTGGAGCTGATTCGTGCAGCAATCCTCGGGAGACGTGTGGCGGTCTGCAATTCATTGAGACGAGCAGACAGGTGGCTGTCAGAGATAGGCTGAGGAGCGCGTCGTTGGTTCGACCGCCTAGCCCCTGCGTGGGCGTGCTTGGGTGCAAGTCAATGGTTGACTCGCGTGTATTTTATTAAAATTTTTGTTAGCCTAATTCTGGGCGTGACACTTAACATAAACATTAGATTCACTAATGAGATTCTCAGCCACCCCTAACCTAGTTTTTTAGTCCATTTACTTAAATTTCTACGATATGAATCAAAATTTCTATGATATTAAATAATTCTGAAAAAAATGTAAAAACATGTTGCATGATCCTTGCCATAAATATTATATTTACTAATGAGGTTCTCAACCACCCCTAACCTAGTTTTTTTAGCGCATTTATATGAATTTCTACGATAAAAATTAAAATTTCTATAATATGAAATAATTATGTAAAGATATAAAAAAATTGCATAATCGTTGACATTATCATTAGATTCAAACTGTAAATGTAATTGAATTAATATGAACAAAATAAAGGAAATGGTAGGAGTTAGAAAACCTAGGTTGGCGATGAACAGTCTTCACTGGTAGCGAAGTCGGGTGGGCGAGTGACGGTTAGGAGGAAATAGAAGTTATCTTTCTAGGGCTAGTGGTGATCTCCAACGACGACGAAATCGAGTGAGCAAGGTGAACGGCAGTGCAGCAACTAAGGCTCCCTTTCTTCACCGTAATGAGATAGGAGAAAGCCTCTAAGAGTGAGGAGAGAGTCTGACAAAGGAGGAGTGTTGAATACGCCGGCGATTGCAAGGGCAGAGGGGGCAAGGAGACGATGAGAGGCGGAGGCGTGATGGTTCGTCGGAAAAGATTTTCTCAAGGAGATAGAGAGGTTTTGAGTGAAGAGAGAAGGGTTTTTTGAAGAGAGAGAAGCATTAACGGGAGCAAATGTTGCTCCGTCTCAATTTTTTTTTTACTTGACAAAATGAACGGTTGGGATGGACCCAACTGAAGATGGCTATGTTGGGTCCTTCACTAGAAAATTTTTTCGAGTATGAGGAGGTATAGCAGAGGTAAAACAAGTTCGGGCAGCTAGGAGTTTTGTTACAATGTTTTTGAGCTTTGAGATTGGTGTAAAGAATCTCAACGAGGACCCACTTAGAAGTTTTTTCTGTCAATTTACTTTTGGAACTCCTCCCAATCGCATATCACGTCTCTCCATTTTTATTTTGCAGCAATCAGCCAAAGATAGTTATTTTTTAAATTCCTCCCCGACCAACTACTTCTCATCAAATCATGATTAAAATCATTTATTTTGACCCATATTCCATTCCGTTTCGAAAGAATAAATTGAGATAAAGTCAAATTTTGACCCAATTTCACTTCTTCTTCTTGGAATAGAAAATTAGGATTACATATAGCATGGTCAAAATTAATATTTGACTTGAATTTGAATTGTCTTTCACAACGTGACTAACAATAGATATAATCTTGACCCTTTTTGACTTGTTCATGTCATCATTAAGATTTATGCAATTATATTCTCATAACAACTTTTTTTACCGTCAACAGGCATTTAGAATTACTTATGTTGAGTTGATTTCACAAGTGAGCAAAATAAGAGATAGACGACATCAGCGGCAGAACAAGTCAGTGCCTACGATTACTTTTGTTGGAGATAAACGTGTATGAAAGCAACTCAAAATGGATATTGTATGTTAGTCAAACAAGCAGATAAAATATTCACCGGAAGAACCTGCATACCTCCCTTCTTTATCAATAGCACGAGATTATTCCATGTCTGGCCTATTGAATCACTTATATTTGGAAATACTAAAATATTCAGCCTGCAAAATAATTTTATATTAATATGCATTGAATTAAGCCAAATTCTACGATAGCACACCTAAGTTCTACACTATTTATAAGTGGTCGGGCGATGGGCAGACCGAGCCAACCCAGCGACTCAGAATGTGCTTCACAGTCGTCGCAGAGCCAACCCAGGAAATCTATACTGAAGCCGCCGTGGCGTCCTCCAGTCAAAGTAAAAAAAAAAAGAGACATGAAAAAATAATCAATCTATCGGCCAATTCTACTTGAATACAAATTCTAGATAAAATATATAAGCAAATTTATACTCTGTTCTTTCAAATAGTTTATGTACATGAGAAAAGGATATTGAAGATGTTTTCTATCTTAATTGATGAATTACACTGCTATATATATATATATATATATATATATATATATATATATATATATATATATATATATCTTTATAAGTCAATAAATACTATACATTCAAAGCATTGATAGATTAGAAATTTGCTGACGCTGAATTTTCCAGATTTGATTTGATTTTTTATCATCTGGTGATTTCGAAATCTCAACACTCCCCCTCAAGTTTGGAATATATGTTAATCATTCCTAACTTGTTGAGTAAAGACTTGAATTGTGCATAGCTCAATGGCTTGGTGAAGATATCTGCTGGTTGATCTATTGTTGAAATATGACATAATTTGATCATGTGTTCTTAGACCTTTTCTCATATCAAATGACAATCAATTTCTATGTGTTTTGTTCGCTCATGATAAACTGGGTTTGTAGCAATATGAAGTGCTGCCTGATTATCACAGTATAAATTAATTGGATGTGAATGTTTGATACCTAGATCATGCAGGATCGTTTTCAACCAAATGATTTCACAACATGCAGTGGCCATGGATCGATATTCAGCTTCAGCACTTGATCGTGATACAGTTGTTTGCTTCTTAGTTTTCCATGAAATCAATGATTTTCCAAGAAAAACACAATACCCTGTAACTGATCGTCGAGTGTCACGACACCTTGCCCATTCCGCATCACAAAAAGCATTCAATTAAATTATACTTTCACAAGGGAAAAAGATCCCTTGTCCTAGCGTTTGTTTCACATACCTCAATACATGATGGGCGGCTTCCAAGTGTGGCACTCGTGATTTGTATATAAATTGACTCAAGATATGGACTGCATAAGTCAGATCTGGTCGGGTGACTGTTAGATAAATTAATCTCCCAACAAGTCTTCAGTATGAAGATGGATCACTAATATAATCACCCTCAAATTTGCTAAGAGATAGATTTTGATCCATAGGAAAAGAAGTTGGCTTTGCACCTAGATAACCTGCATCTTCAAGAATTTCAAGGGCATATTTTCTTTGCGAAATAGTAATCCCTTTGCTAGATCTTGCAACCTCTATTATAAGGAAATATTTTAATTGTCAAAGGTCCTTCAATTTAAACTGATTTTTCAGGAATGTCTTGGTGTCTTCAATTTCATCTAAGTTATTCCCTGTAATGATGACATCATCAACATAAATGAGAAGAGCTATGAATTTACCATTATGAGATCGGACAAAGAGTGAATAATCAGCCTTTGATTGCTTAAAGTTTGCTTGTTTGAGGGCATTGGTGAGTTTAATAAACCATTGGCGTGATGCTTGTTTGAGCCCATATAATGACTTGTGGAGTTTGCAAACCCGTGTCTCCCCCTTTCGTCCGAAACCATGTGGTAAAGACATTAAACTTTTTCATCAAGGTCTCCATTCAAGATGGCATTATTGACATCAAGTTGATGAATATGCCATTGTTTAGTAGAAGCTATTGCTAAAAGGAGACGAATTGTCACATGTTTTGCAACTGGCGCAAATGTCTCTTGGTAATCGAGACCTTCCACTTGGTTGTATCCCTTTGCCACTAATCTAGCTTTATAACGTTCAACTTTGCCATCGGCTCAAAATTTTATTTTGTACACCCATTTACACCCAATTGGTGTCTTTCCACTTGGTAATGTTTGTAATGACCATGTCCCGTTCATTTGAAGGGCATCAAGCTCTTCTTGCATTGCAGCCCGCCATTTTGGATCAGAAATTGCCTGCTGATATGAGGAAGGTTCTCGTTCGGCAAAGAGGGAAACAGTGAAGGCTCGATGCTGGGGAGATAATCTATCATGTGAAAGAACATCATTCAATGGATATTTGATGCCTGCAACCAAGTTTGATGATGGGACATTTCTTGAAGGAAGAGAAGCTTCAACATAATATTCATTTAGATAACTTGGTAATCTTGTAGTACGTGTTGGTCGTAGTGGAATTATTTCCCTGTCAGAAGATAAGTTTGGTGTTGGCTGACCAATGGATAATGGAATTTCTGCTGTAGTAACTTGATCAATGTGAGTGGAATCTCGCTCTTCAGGCATAAAAGCTTCATTGTTAAGAGTAGGATAGATAATGTTGTTATCCTTTACATGTGACAATTGTTGAACTCTTGGAGGTATGGATGTATAAGGAAAGATATTTTCATAGAAAATAACATCTCGTAAGACAAATACCTTTCTAGTTGATAGATCAAAGACCCGATAACCCTTTTGAGCATATGGGTAGCCCAGGAAGATACATTGAGTTGCTCTAGGATCAAATTTGGTGGGATGATGATGGTGTGTTGAATCAAAACACAAACTCCCAAACACTCGACAATGATTATATGGAGTTTTATGAAAAAGTTTTTCAAATGGAGTTTTACCTTGTAGCAAGGGCGTTGGAGTCCTGTTAATGAGGTATGTTGCTATCAAGATGGCATCTCCCCAAAATTCCTTTGGTAAACTAGCTTGGAAAAGTAAGGCTCGAGCCATATTAAGAAGGTGACGATGTTTTTGCTCAACTACTCCATTTTGCTGCGGGGTGGAGACATAGCTGGTTTGATGTATGATTCCTTTCCTTGAGTAAAAATCTCTCATAATGAATTCTATGCCATTATCACTTCTGAGAATTTTGACCTTTGTGGCAAATTGTGTTTCCGCAAGATTGACGAATTGCATAGTATGTGTATGAGTTTCTGATTTATGCCTCATCAAATAAGTCCATGTGCAACGAGTAAAGTCATCTAGTATTGTAAGAAAATATTTTGCTCCAGTAATTGAAAGAATATGATAACCTCCCCAAATGTCAAAATGAATTATCTCAAAAGGTGCTTTAGTGTGAATAGAACTAATTGAAAAAGGCAAATGAGTTTGCTTAGCTAATGGACAAACCAAGCAATTAGAATGAACCTCCATGTCTGTAATAACGTGTGAAAGTAAAGTAGATACTTTATTTGATGGGTGTCCAAGGCGTTGGTGCCAAATACCTGAGGAGGATTTTGGTATTTGTGCAACATTACTTTTGGATTGTTGTGGAATATTAAGGTAGTAGAGTCCTCCTTGCTCAGTTCCTGTCCCAATCATTTTTCCCGATTGTCGGTCCTTCAGAATGCATGTCTTACTTGTGAATGAAGCAAGATATGAGGGATTTTGTAGTAACTTGCTAACTGAGATTAAGTTCAAATTGAATGAGGGAATGCATAAAACATCATGTAGGGTAAAGTCTGTAAAATAAATGCTTCCTATGTGTGTGGCAGAAGCAATTTCTCCGTTGGGTAAATGCACAACTCGATTAGTGACAATGGACTTTGTTGTCAATAAGTTTTCTGAGTTAACCATATGATCTGTTGCCCCCGTGTCTAGTATCCAACTTAATTTTCTATGAGCGATAAAGGCACAAAATGTTGTACCTGAGAAGTTGCTCACATGGGATGTGTTATCTAAATGATTTGCCATGATGTTGGCTTTGAGTGAGATTTCTGCACCACCGTTCATAATATCTTATTAGAGTACTCTGGTCAAGGTTGATTTTGACTCCCAAATTCGTTTCTTTTGTTGATGTAAATAGGAGTTGACGTCACTCAAATTGACAAGCCCAAAATAATTCCTTCCTTCTCTGAGAAGCCAAAAAAAAAAATTAATTCTTCTGGTGGTGTTGCTCGTCAGCGAGATGATGGATGTCAAATCTGAAGAAGATGTCGCCTGAATTTTTGTCTTCGCCGTTCGTCTGTTTGAAGAGGAAATCAGGGAAGATTTCGTCAAAAGCTCTCGTCGCCTGTAAGACGGATGGATTTTCGCTTGTTGCTTCTCGTCACAAGGATTGCAACAAGACTCTTCTTCGTCGCCTGTAATATAGGCGGATCTTCTTTGCGGAAGTAGGTTACGGCCTTCGACGCCCGATCTAGAGAATAGGACGGCACCGGATTTCGATCAGGGTTGCAGCACGTGGTTTCGTCGCCTCGGCTGAACTTGCCTCTAATAATACCATGAAGAAAAGGATATTGAAGATGTTTTCTATCTTAATTGATGAATTACACCGCTACACACACATATATATATATATGCACGTCTATCTCTATCTCTCTTTATAAGTCAATAAATATTATACATTCAAAGCATTGATAGATTAGGAATTAGGAATTTGCTGATGCTGAATCTTCCAGATTTGATTTGATCTTTTATCATCCGGTGATTTCGAACAAGTGCTCAAACGGAGAGAAGGTCAGAGTGCAGAATGGCGAGCGCAATGAACCAAGGTAACTTGGAGGAGGATCAAGAGAGAGTGAGAGACGAAAGGAGTTTGCTCTAATTCTTCTCTCATCTTTACCTTATTTAGTTTTCTTTATGTTTTAATCGTAAGGCTTGTAGTTATTGTACCCATGTATGCACTAGCGTAAAACCTCAATAGGAATTTGTTAGCTCATCATTTTGATATGTAGGTTTCAATGTTAAGAACTGCTATTTGATATATCTTTTAAAGTCATTTGACCTTGGTCTTTTTCATTTGTGTTTATTGATTTTTGGCCATATCGGTTTTCACTTTAGTTCATTGCGAGAGGAACTGGGAGGTGAATTGCAATCAATGGACCATCCTTGATCAATCCAGTGTACTCTATTACGAGAGTCGTAGAGACCACTTGAGAAATCTCCACGTGTCCTGGTTCTACTCAGTCTACTTATGCTTAGTCCACCATAAGAGTAGGAGACTAAGTTGATTACTGAGTTATGCACCCGAGAGGGGGTACGACTCAAGAGGGCATTTCCTTGGTTTTCTAAAGATTATCTAAGCAGCATTTTTCATTACAATTATAAGTTAATTGATGTGGTAAACCCATTATCCCGATTTCTCTCATATCAGTAGGATATTTATGTTATAATACTATTTGATTCTCGACTTAGTTTATATTGTCAATCGAGATTTTTAATTGCTTAGCTATCGAAGATTGGAAGATTTGGTACTTAACAACCCATCCCTGAGGGAACAATCTTAATTTACTACATCAGTAAGCCGTGTGCTTACGGATTTTGTGCAACAATATACTAAAAGGTTATCAATTTATTCACTTCTTTTTTCTCCCATGCACCAATCTTTATATAATTGTAAATGATTATATCTTTTTCGTTGAGGTTAATACCCAACAAAAACCAGTGGTCATGGTTGTGCACTAGAATGAGTATTAAATCATTAGTGCTCATAGACTCTGAAGTAATATATTGTACATACTCCATTACTACCTTTAGTTGTCCAACTCTATAAAGAATATGTGGAAATAAAAATTTACTTAATATTGGATAGATAAAATATATTGTGGAGTAAATAAAAGCAAAAACTTTACCATGAAATTAGGAGATATGTATATAAATAATATGTAACTCTTGTGTCTTATGTAGCTCTCACGGAGACAAGTGTGGAGTAGGCATCAATAATTTGCATACAAACACACAAAGGAGGTAGTGAGTTTGACTTCACATTTACACCAATCTACATATAAACACACTTACATCATCCACCACCATTTCTCCAAAAAGAATAAGACAAATTTGCCTCTTCTCTAACACCCATGGCAAGCCCTCATTAACTTTTTCCAAAAGAGTTTCTAGAAATGCATCTAGCATGTCATGTTGTTCATCACATATTACATCTCGATCAACCTTATATTTTGTACTACTTAGATACTACATAAAAGTAGAAAATCATTAGTTATCAAAATGATAAATCAAAATCAATAAATAAAGTATATTAACCTTGTCTATAGGTGGTGGAGGGTCCTTGATTTTCTCATCAACTTGAACCACCTACACAATCCCAAGTTCATTAGTATACATGTTCTAAAACAAGTTCTAACTTATCAGAAATAGGTTCTACCTTATCTAAAATAAGTTCTACCTTATCTAAAGCAAGTTCTACCTTATCTGAAATAAGTTCTATCGTATCTGAAACAAGTTTTATCATATACAAAACAAGTATCTCTAGATTGTTTTCATCTTTTTGTATCTTTTTTGTAACATGGGCCTGCGTGTATGGACTTCTACATTGTCGACCCAATGTCTGTCTTCTTCCCCTCCACACATAAATGATGTTTGGCCTATTGAAGTAATCTATCAACTTTTCATCTTCTTCCTTGGCCACTTCTGGTAGGGGGATTGATTCATTAAAAAGATAAAGCTCTTCTTGTGCAAGGGTCAAGTCAAAAATTATCTGCATAACATAAATAAAAGTGAATTACCTATCAATATGAGTAATCCATTCATTTCTATTAAATTGATTTCAAACGTACCATATCTTTAGTTAGCTTGGTCATTTTCTGCATCAATGTAGATTATCTGATAAGTTTAGCATTTACTCATCTAAAGAGCCGAGGAAATCGGCTGACATCAACACTATCTTGTTGGGTGTAGTCATAAAATCATACCTACAAATGAAACAAACATGGAACATCAATAATGTGTATATACAAAATTAGATTAATTAGAAAACAAAAATAAAACATACTTACATTGAGTAGAATGACACATCCTCCAATAACACATTTTCTTTTTTTTTCTGAAATTGTTCAATTCATTTATTAAAAATGTATAAATTGCTTCTGCCTAGTTATTTTCACTCATATGATTAATATTATCTACATAACTAACTAAACAAGTGGGTATTGTGTAATTATTCCTACAAAATAAAAAAGAGCATAAAACCTACAAAATAACTAATTTTCCTAACCTTTTTTCATCTATAGGTAATTATATGCTTCTTTTAAATTTTTTTCTCAAGGCTTATGTGTTTGACACATGTGCGTTTAAATTCTTCTTCCAAGAATGTAAACTATGACAACCTTTTTTTAGGTTGAGAACTAACCCTTCAGTTTTAAGACCAAGGATGAGAGCTACATCATTCACAGTAAAATTAACTAAGATGCCATTAATAAGAAAGCTATTGTGTTGGTCATCCTAATTATTAATTAAGTATCTTACATTAACTGCATCTAATCCAATTGTAGAAACCTCCTAAAAATGGCCAAAAGGTTATGTTTTACATTAGGTAGACTTTTAAGTTCCTTAAAACAGTTTTGCATCCTAGTAACACTACACCTAATTGGTATGTTTCTAGACAATTTTTTTTACAATAAACTTATCTACCCTGCTAGAGGAGGTAGACTCATACTCACTGCCACTTGCTTCGCCTGTACTCATATTTTTCTTTCTTTAAAGGTAATCTGCAACAAAACACAATGTATGAATACAAGTTCAAAATAATATCAAAAAGGTTCTACCTTATTTCTACCGACGTTCTACCTTAAATAAATAAGTTCTACCTTAAATATGCAAGTTCTACCTAATTATTTCAAAATTCTACCTTAAAGTAAACAAGTTCTACCTTATTTCTATTGTGGTTCTACCTGAAATATGCATGTTCTACCTTGAAATAAATAAGTTCTAACTTAATATTTAAAAGATCTACCTTATTTATACTGAGGTTCTACTTTAATTATGCAGGTTCTGCCTTAATGTAAATAAGTTTTACCTTATTTCTATCGAGGTTCTACCTTAAATATGCATGTTCTACCATAATATAAACAAGTTCTACTTTCATATTTCAAAGTTCTACCTTAATGTAAACAAGTTCTACCTTAATATTTCAAAGTTCTATCTTATTTCTACCGAGGTTCTACCTTAAATATGCATGTTCTACCTTACAATAAATAAGCTATACATTAATATTTAAAAGTTCTATTTTATTTATATCAAGGTTCTACCTTAATATAAATAAGTTCTACCTTAATGTAAACAAGTTCTACCTTAATATTTCAAAGTTCTTCTTTAATGTAAACAAGTTGTACTTTAATATTTCAAAGCTCTACCTTAATGTAAACAAGTTCTACCTTAAATATGTATGTTCTACCTTAAATAAATAAGTTTTACCTTAATATTTAAAAGTTCTATCTTAAATATGCAAGTTCTACCTTAATGTAAATAAGTTCTACCTTAATAATTCAAAGTTCTACCTTATTTCTACTAAGGTTCTGCCTCCAATAAATAAATAAGTTTTACCTTAATATTTAAAAGCTCTACCTTATTGATATCGAGGTTCTACCTTAAGGCTCTATTTCCTATGACAGAAGAAAAATGAGAGGGGTAGGAAAACAGGACGGGAGGGAATCAGGAGGGAGGGAAAAATTTTATCATGTGCTTTGCATGTGATTTTTAGCCAAGGTCGGCAATGGGAGGCGAGGCAAGCTCGCCCGTCAACGAGCTCATAGAGAGAGAGGCTGGCGATGGGAAGCTAGCTCAGCGAGGGGAAGTTGGCAAGCTCGGCGATAGGAGGTTGACTCAGCGACAGGAGGCGAGGCAAGGCGAGCTCGGTGACCGGAGGCGAGACGAAGGGATGGGAGCTCGACAATGGGAGGCTGGCGAGCTCGGCAAAGGGAGGCGACATGAGCTCAGTATGGGAGGCAAGGAGAGGCGACGCGAACTTGGTGATGGAAGGCTGACAAGCTCGACGAAGGGAGGCGACGTGAGCTTGGCGACAAGAGGCGATGGAAGGCTGGCGAGCTCAGTGAAGGGCGGCGATGTAAGCTCGGCAATGGGAGGCGAGGCAAGGTGACGAAAGCTCAGCAATGGGCGGCGAGGCGAGGTGATGCAAACTCAGCGATGGGAGGCGAGGTGATGCGAGCTCGCCGAGGAGAGGCGACGCGAGCTCGGCAATGGTAGGCTGGAGAGCTCAGCGACAGGAGGAGGGAGGAGGGAGAGGGAGGGAGGAGGGTGGCACCAGCGAGGAGGGGAAGGAGGAGGGCAACATCGATGAAGAGGGTGAGGGAAGGAGGAGGGGCGAAGAAGGAAGAAGGGAGAGCGTCGCATGAACACGACGTGAGTTTTGGTTTCCGCCCGATTCAGTAGAAATGTTTTCTAGGGAAAAGTTAGGTATTTTTCTTTCCCTTGTTTTCTTTTTGTCCAAATAAACGATGAAAAGTATTGCTTTCCATTTTTTTCGCTGTGGATTCCTTCCAAGGAAACACTGCCTAATGTAAATAATTTCTACCTTAATATTTCAAAGTTCTACTTTTGTGAGGTTCTACCTTAATATAAAAAGACAACATGCATTATGGGAAAAAAATCACCTAGATGGTGAAAGCGGGGAGAGGTCTAGCAGGTGTTGACAGCAAGCAAAGCGAGCAAGTGACGCTATGAGCAGAGACATTAACACTAATAGAAATATAAGGTAAGGGAGCAGCGGGCAAGCAAGACCTACAAAAGCAACACTTTGGTGACTAGGAGAGCAAAGATAGATGCCGGTGAGAAGGGAAGGTCTTACCTTAGCAGGAAGGTTGATGCCATCAATAATGTCGAGCAGCGGGAGAGAAACACGGGGAGCATGGGCTACAAAGTAAGACACTGGTGAGCAAAGACTAGCTGTCACACCCCCTAGATGATGGTAATTTAATTACTATAAATTCATATCATAAAAAAAATTTGGTAATATGTATCCAGGATCCATATTTGCTAACCTGTTCAACCATTACTTAGGAGGTAACAACAACTCAAACTACTCAAATAACAATTCAAAAGTTCATCATATTAATCACAATCCTTTTAGATCATAAAAATCATACATCATATTCCAAAACCATAGTATCATCTCATACAAGTCATTCCATTACAAGCACTAAAAACAACATCATACATGAGTCATTAAAGTTTACATGCTCAATATTTCAAAACCAAAGTATATATCATCACATACAAGACATGGATATTCTCCAACTTATCTTATAAGCACTAGAAGCAACTTTTATACATTAGTCCTAAATGTGTACATGTGCAAAACACAAAACTGCAACTCATTATATCCTTGAAACCTTCCACATAGACTTATAGCCCAAAGCTAACCTGTAAAGAGGTTAGAATGCAAGGATTGAGCAAGAATACTCAGCAAGTAAATGAGATGCCAAAATGAGATGGGTGATGTCTCGTATTTCTATAGTCTTTTTGACCTACATTTACTAGCGATTCGAGGCCTATTATCATGCTTTTACATCTCTTTCCATCTTATTTCATTGATTTTCTTCAGAAGTTTCACTTCTTGTCGTGTTTGATTAATACAGGACAATTCACTCGCTTTTGGAACTATTTGGAGGTATATTTATATCCCCGAATGAATCAAGAACCTTGACGAGAAGTTTGGCTTCAAACGGGGCTAATTTCCAAATTTACGGCCGAGGCCCTAATATGCATTATAGCCATAATTTCCAGTTTGAATTCTCAAGAAGCCCGTTTTCATTGAAGCATAATCATATTCCGAAGGCGTGCTCTCAATTTTCTCAAAAGAAGCCTTTTGGAAGACAAAAACTTCGACAAGAGATATTACGGGTATAGCCGTAATTTTAGCCTGCCCATCATCTTCACATCATTCTAGAAGACTTGAAGGAATGTCGCAATGTTTCTGCAGAGAGTTTGCTTCCTCTTTCTTCTATCTTCTCTTTAGTTTCTTCTGTTCCTTTAGGGATTTGTACTGAATCGATGCTATGATAGCATAATCTTCTTTATCGGAACAAGAGTGTATTTGAGTTGTTTGGATCTTGTTTTCAAACTTGTTTTCATATAGCTAATGTAATTTTATTTCGTGTTTATTTGATCTGTGCTGTTTTACTGCTAGTTTTGCCTTGATCACGCAATTACTTTTTTTAGGCGCCGCAAGAAGGACCGAAAAGTAAATTGCGACGCTAGATCTGCCTTATCGAACATGCTTTGAGAGGTCAAGAATGAGGGCCAGATTTGTGTGAGGAACTTTATAATATCTCTGAACCCAATGGATCAATTTAGGTTCGGTTAGCCACGAAAGTAGGATGCCGATCTAGATTGATACCGGATTACGCCGTCGAAAGAGGGTAATCTGTACCATTAGATATTTCCTTGAATACTTTTAAAATTGCATTGTTATGATAATTATCTTGTTTGAGTTTAAGATCCATCAACGAGATGAACTCGAAGTTCCGATGTCTCTAAATCTTATTTTCTATCCAAAACTTACACTTGCTTGATTCAGCTAGCATTTGTATTTAGTTGTATTTTCATTTATTTTCGAAAAACTCAAAATATTTACCCAATTGTCTAGCTATTGATTTGCAATCACTCGGTACTTGATCACTGTCCTTATGGGATCGACATCGTAAGTACTACTACGATAAAGCCGTCACGCTTGCAGTTAGTGGTACGATAAAGTACACATCAATGGGTCATACCAAATTATTCAGAATGGATCTCCACATGGTACCATAAGTAACATAAAATAAAAAGATAATAGTGACATAGTAAGCATAATGAACATAAAGAAGAATCAATCCAAAGAGACATAGAGTTACATGGTAAGCATAAAGAACATATAGAAGAAGCAATCCAAAGAGACATATAGTTATATGGTAAGCATAAAGAACATATAGAAAAAGCAATCCAAAGAGACATACAGTTACACAGCATAGTGGGAAATCACAAATAACATAGATCTTCCAGTCTAGAAGCATATTCCACCCTTATTAGGGTGAAACTCAAACATATGCCGGCTGGCGCTATCATGGCTCCTCAAATGAGATAGTGGGATTTAAGAGGTGGCTCCCATGGATTCAAGAGGTGACCCCCCATTATTTCTAATGTGGCACTTTATTCCATGTAGCACTTTGTTCCACATCTATCCCTCTTTTCCCATTTCTGAGTTCATAGTCTTTTCCCTTTCGGGCGCATAGTCTTTTTCCTTTCAGGCTCATAATGTAATTCCCACTAGCATCCAATACATAAACAATATAGATTATAGATTCATTCATAGTGAAATGGGCTCATTGATATATATATATATATATATATATATATATATATATATATATATATATATATATATATCAAACCCTCAAAGAGGTAAATCATAATCATAATGTTCATACATATACATACATATGACAAGTGCTGATATCAAGACATATGTTTCAATAGACTTCACATAGAAGACCATTTTTGCAAAGTACACATATGTATGGTGAAGTAACACAAAATCAAAATTCTGGAGCTTGTTTTCCATGGACTTCAAGTTCTTCATATGACACCATTTGGTATGATATTTATGTCAAAGTAAAGGATTTTGAATTTAGGTTTCAGAAAAATAAATTTTACTTAAAATGGAGCTCAACACAAGAAGTTATGATCTATGAAGTAACAATAGGTCCAAATCTTGACAATGAGATTTCAGGATTTATATGGTTAGGTGGAAATTTGATTATAAATTCATTCCTAATCCAAATCACTCAAAGAAAGGCTCTACTTGTAAGTTATTCAGTCTACTTGATATACAAGTAGGAATTTGGTATTATTACTATCACATAAGTTGGACATATATCACTCACGAAATAAATGTTCTAATAGTAAAAGTAGATTTATTGGGTCAGATTTAACTGAAGAAACAAAGTTTATAACCTATTGTAAAATACTCAATATCCGACTCAAAAGAAAGATGTTTGATCTTCTTTGAAATGAATCTAATTTCATAAGCATGTGGTAACCCAAGTACTATGAGGTGGCATGGTTTTGTCTCTTATACTATTTTGTCTTTTATTCATTTTCACCTAACTTCACAAGTTATATTTCATCATATATTACTCTCCACTTAACTTCATAAATCTCCTCCATTTTCATCACATATTACTTTCAACAATGTAAAGAACTACCATAATGATATCATATTTCATAAGATTTATAATACAAGTAGATACAAAATCACAATGAACATTTTTTTCCTTTTCCTTTTTGAGGGTATTATAAAAGCAACACGCCCACGAGTAAGTAGGGGAGCAAAGTCAGATGCTGGTGAGAAGAGAAGGTCCTTCCTCAGCAGGAAGTTTGACGCCGGCAACAATGTCAAGGCCCACGGGAGTGATGCCTCAGCAGTGATGAGAGGGAAGCAGTGGGGAGCATCGACTATGCCCGAACTCTTCAATAGGGTAGGAAGCGGGATCAGCGGGGAGTGCTAGCTATGCCCAAACTCTTTAGCGAGGTTGGAAGCGAGATCAGCGGTGAGAAGGAAGCGGCGGAGAGTGCTGACTGCGCCCAAACTCTTCAGCGGGATAGGAAGTGGGATCAGTGAGGAGCATCGGCTGCGCCCAAACTCTTCCAAGGATCAGTGGGGAGAGGGAAGCGACAGGGAGCGAAGCAGTAAGCGCTTCTAACAGCTTTTTTTCTCTATGGCAGGGTAGGAAGCGGGATCCAAATGAAAGAAGGTGAGCAGGAGGGGCATGGCAGAGGGAAAACGAGTTTAGGTAGGTAGGGTTTTTGTTAGAGAGTTTTTGGGCTTTGACCCAATCTCACTTCTTGTTGGAATAGAAAATTAGGATTACATATAGCATAATCAAAATTAATATTTGACTTGAATTTGAATTGTCTTTCACAACGTGACAAACAATAGATATAATCTTGACCCTTTTTGACTTGTTCATGTCATCATTAAGATTTATGCAAATATATTCTCATAACAACTTTTTTTACCGTCAACAGTCATTTAGAATTACTTATGTTGAGTTGATTTCACACGTGAGCAAAATAAGAGATAGACGACATGAGCGGGAGAACAAGTCAGTGCCTAAGATTACTTATGTTGCAGATAAATGTGTATGAAATCAACTCAAAATGGATATTGTATGTTAGTCAAACAATCAGATGTGATATTCACCGGAAGAACCTGCATACCTCCCTTCTTTATCAATAGCACGAGATTTTCAATTTCTGGCCTATTGAATCACTCATATTTGGAAATACTAAAATATTCAGCCTGCAAAATAATTTTATATTAATATGCATTGAATTAAGCCAAATTCTACGATAGCACACCAAAGTTCTACACTATTATAAGTGCTCGGGCGATGGGCAGACCGAGCCAACCCAGCGAGTCAGAAGGTGCGTCACAGTCGTCGCAGAGCCAACCCAGGAAATCTATACTGAAGCCGCCGCGGCGTCCTCCAGTCAAAGTAAAAAAAACAGACATGAAAAAATAATCAATCTATCGGCCAATTCTACTTGAATACAAATTCTAGATAAAATAATACAATCTACCAATATATAAGCAAATTTATACTCTGTTCTTTCAAACAGTTTATGTACAAGTGCTCAAACGGAGAGAAGGTCAGAGTGGAGAATGGCGAGCGCAATGAACCAAGGTAACTTGGAGGAGGATCAGGAGAGAGTGAGAGACGAGGAGGAGACGGCGGCTGTGGGATCGATGTCGATGGAGCAGGTGTTCGCGGGGGTGCGTGTTCCGCCGTGGCGGGAGCAGCTGACGCTCCGGGCGCTGGTGGTGAGCTTCGCGCTCTCGGTGATGCTGAGCGTAATCGTGATGAAGCTGAACCTGACGACGGGCATCATCCCCTCCCTCAACGTGGCTGCCGGCCTCCTCGGCTTTTTCTTCATGAAGATGTGGACCAAGGGCTTGGAGCACGCCGACCTCCTCCGCACCCCCTTCACCCGCCAGGAGAACACCGTCATCCAGACCTGCGTCGTCGCCGCATACGGCCTCGCCGCCACCGGTACGATGACTTCCCACCATCTCTCTGCATATACTTTTTTTTTTCTTTTGTTTATTTGTTGGATGTGATTTGTGAAGAAGACATTCCTGAAGACTGCTCTTCCAATTGTCAATGGTGGATTAGGTTTTTCTGATATTAGGTGACCATTGTCTTCAACGAAGGTTTTGGTTTTAAAATTTCTAATTTCCTTTCTCGATTTGAGATGCAGAAGAAGTTTTTGCTAAGGAATGAAAAGGTGTCTTAAAAATACGAATATTAAAGTATGACTCTGCGTTCAGAATAGTATTTTAAATAAATCTAATGATTACAAGGGACCTACCACAGGTCACTGTCTAGAAAATTTTCTTGATGTTAAACTCATCAAGAGTATATAAAAAAATTAAATTATTTAGTTTTAGTATATAATTATTTTATGATTTAATAAATATTTATTCTTATAAATATATAAAAATAATTATTTAACTTTGACAAATAATTATTTAATGATTTAATAAATATTTATTTTTTATATTACTTAAAAATAATTAAATATATAATTATTTTATAATTTGATAAATATGATGTTAATCTCTGGTTGATTGGTCGATTTACCCAATAATTAGTAGAAATCCGATTTGGATTATAGTAATTTGGAGGCGGAGCTGCAGCAGGTTGAAAAAGTATTAGGTAAAAAATAGCTAGTTCCAAAAAATTAAAAGGTGTTTACTAAATTATTATATTAATTAATTTTTTTAAAATATATAATATTTTTAAAAATAAAATTTAGTCATTATTCTATTAAATAATTTGATTAATATTTTATAAAATTTATTTAATTTTTATGAATTTAGGCCAATGTCTATAAAATAATTAGCGAGGAATGGAATTCGACAATGGTGAGTTGTCACGACATCGAGAGCTGGATTTTGAGTAGGTTGCTTCAGCGGCAACAGATTGACAAAGTTTTTGTGGCGGCTAAGAAATTTGGGGCCCGGAATTAGATTGGATTTTACCCCTAGTAAGCGAACCCGTCGCCCGCTCTCGTCCACATCTTAATCCCCTTTTTATACAGGTAATTCACTGAGTTTCATGGATTTAAGTGTGCAATACTAATTCTTTGACTATTGTGATTCCTAACCATACCTATGATTAGTGTAAACTCAAAATAAGAACATGATTTATCCTCCATGGTTCAAATTTAAATAAGATGACTTCTTGCATGAATCCATTTTGAGTTGCTTTCATCTGCAATGGAGCAGTATATTTTACATTTTTTTTTTACTACAATAGCATTCTAAAAGTTGGATCAACAGGTGGTTTTGGAAGCTACCTTTTTGCAATGAGCTCAAAGATCGCAAATCAAGCAACAGAAGTAAATGATGCGCAGAATATAAAGGATCCAAAATTAGGATGGATTATTGGATTTATGTTTCTTGTCAGTTTTCTTGGCCTATTTTCTGTGGTGCCCCTTAGAAAGGTAATCTGACAAAGTACGCGTAATAATTAAAGTCGTTTAGATTCTAGAAATTTTACAAGCTCTGCTAGTTTTGATAATTTTGTAGAATTGTTTAGAATACTTACTTTAATCTTGCTTGCTTTAGATAATGATTATTGACTACAAACTGATATATCCAAGTGGAACTGCAACTGCATACCTAATCAACGGCTTTCACAGTCCACAGGGAGAAAAATTAGCCAAGTAAAGATCTCAAGAACATATAATGCCTCTCTTTTGCATTTATTAACTATCATCTGAGCAATTCGCAACTAACCTATGGACATCTTCAGGAAACAAGTACGGACATTCGGTAAATTATTTGTTTCCAGCTTCCTTTGGGGATTCTTTCAATGGTTTTATACAGCTGGTGGTGATTGCGGATTTGAATCATTCCCCACATTTGGCCTTAAAGCTTATCAAAACACGTAATTTGTGTAGAATATTTTTATCAGCTTTCCAAGTAACTTGACAATATGTGAGAAGTGGAAGTACCTTGTGTGCTAAAAGTATGACTCTCTTCTCTTGATGAATTCTCACAGGTTTAACTTTGACTTTTCTGCTACGTATGTTGGAATTGGAATGATCTGCCCATATATTGTGAATGCTTCACTTCTTCTAGGAGCCATCCTTTCATGGGGAGTTATGTTACCCCTTATTAACAATCAAAAGGGTCATTGGTATTCAGCAGATTTACCATCAACTAGCCTTCATAGCTTGCAGGGTTACAGAGTAAATCCTTACTTCTATGGTTCCAACTGCAGCTTCACATTTCTTTTTTTATCTTTTATCATGCATTGATTCAGCATTACATTTAGAAGAAAGCACAAACCAGTAGGTGTATATCATCATCGTACTCCCCCCCGTGATTTAATATTTACTCAATTGTGCAGGTATTCATAGCCGTTGCCATGATTCTTGGTGATGGCCTTTATAACTTCCTAAAGATTTTGTATCGAACAATAAAATCCTTTCAATCTGCTTCAAGGAGAAGCCCTGCAAGCTCTCTTCCCATCTCAGATGATGATGGCACTATAGAATCTAATACTATTTCATTTGACGATGAGAGAAGAACTGAGGTATTTCTTAAAGAACAAATCCCAAACTGGGTTGCATATGTAGGTTATGTTACTATTGCCATAGTATCCATTATTACACTTCCTCACATCTTCCCTTCACTCAAGTGGTACTTCATCTTGGTTGCCTATATATTTGCTCCAGCGCTGGCTTTCTGCAATGCTTATGGTTGCGGCCTTACAGATTCGAACATGGCCTTCGCATATGGTCAACTTGCCATTTTTATCTTTGGAGCTTGGGCAGGTGCACACCATGGAGGTGTGCTTGCAGGTCTTGCAGCCTGTGGTGTCGTGTTGAACATTGTATCAACTGCTTCAGATCTCATGCAAGACTTTAAGACTGGCTATCTAACACTTGCTTCTCCAAGATCCATGTTTGTGAGCCAAGTTGTTGGCACTGCCATGGGTTGTGTGATTGCCCCAAGTGTTTTCTGGCTTTTCTACAAGGCCTTCGATGATATCGGCATGCCTGGCAGTCAATAACCTGCACCGTATGCTCTCATTAGTAGGAACATGGCAATCCTAGGAGTTGATGGGGTCTCCTCACTTCCAAAATACTGCCTCACTCTTTGCGGGATCTTCTTCATGCTTGCTATTGTCATAAATTTGGCAAGAGATCTATGTCCCAAGAAGGTTGCAAAATTTGTGCCAATTCCAATGGCAATGGCAATTTCATTTTACGTTGGAGCAACCTTGGCTATAGATATGGCATTAGGGAGTGTAATATTATATGTATGGCAAAAGATGGACAAGGCCAAAGCAAGTGCTTTTGGTCCTGCGGTGGCATCTGGTTTGATGTGTGGTGAAGGAATATGGAGTCTACCTCAAGGAGTGCTTACGTTAGCCCAAGTGAAGCCACCAATATGCATGAAGTTTCTTTCAAGGGCAACAAATGTCCAGGTTGATGATTTCCTCCAAAAGATATCCTAATTTTCTCATGGCTAGATGATAATAGAAGAAACATATTTGGTAAAGCTGACCTATTTAGATATGTGTCACTAGTGTTTGAATCATGTTGTCTTGTGTGTATCAACCTTAGTAATTTATCTTCCAATGCAGTCAATAGATTCTTCTCGCTCTTCGTTTCTCCCAGTAGCACATATCAATTAGATGTTGCATTATCAAAATGAAAATGCACGGTGAAATAGGACAACCTACATACGATCAAATCCTATTTCACTGAAAGTGTTCTCGATGCATGAACGTCTTCATCAGCATCAGTTAAACAAATAAATAAAATAAGAAAGAAATCCTAACCACCATTCATAATAACACAAACCTGAAGCAGGAGCAAACCCCTCCCCTCCTCACAAGAATGGATCTAGTCGGCTATGAGTTTGGAATTCATTTCGTTAGATCTAAGGACCATGAATGTATGTTCAGTTTCTCTTCCAAAGTTTTCCCCTTGGATTACGATATCAACAACGGGTTCATCTCCCTCCTTTTCTCTGCAAATTGTGAAATCATCCTCAGCATTATCTAGATGTCCTTCCACAATTTGTTCTCAATAGGCAGAAGTTGCTTTTTTTTACTGACAATGTTTTCTGTTTCTTCTAATTTTGGTTGAAGTGGCAGTATTCTTAATCTTCTAATCTTGATGTTGTTTGGATCTTTGAGTTATAATCAGTTTTACACAAGTTGATTTACTATTTAATTAAATCAGGAAACATTTCGATGTTTCACTACGTAAACTCAATCAATTATAAAGTTGTAAAGCATACAAATGGAATGAATCATAAAAATGAAAAGCAATAACAAGTTTGAATCAATACAAATGTAAGATCAGAGCATATGTATGTCATAACAATGGAATTGAAATTTCAATTCTTCACACTATCATGCAATATAGTTTATCTTTACAACAATATCTGGGCATTCATCATAAGTTATATTAAAAATAACTCACGATAGAAGATAACATCAAAAAGGGCAGGACACAGTACCACCCAAATAAAAAGTTAAGCCTAACATTTGAACCAGGGAAATTGACTAGTGAATAACAGGATAACTTAGAATGCTAGGCTATTCATACCATAAAGTATATCCAGAGGACCTCTTGCTGGCAGACAAAAAGGAAATTTGATAGAAAACGGATCGCATCAGCAAAAAGTAAGTTCCAGTAAATAACATATTCTCATATATGCAATATGAGGCCATCAACTTTAGACGCAACCTCGTGAAAGTGTTGGATCTCAAATTTCTTTTCTACAGATGCACAAGATTTTCATGGTGGAGCAGCTTTACTGTGTGCACATGTCTCTACTTTGGTTATGAGAAAAGCAGAGCAAAGGAGGAAATCGATCAAATAGATCTCCAAAATTGCACATTCTGAATATAGATCCGGCAAATAAACCAACTACAAACAGGAGACAAACAAAAGTAACAATGAATGGTGCACGGTTCACCCTCTTTGATCCCACCTGGATAAGATTCCTGCGTCACTCCAAACAGCGCAGAGGCCGCCACTCTCTTCCACTGAACCCACAAGAGTAGGCTGATCCGCACCTCCTCTGGCAAAGATCAAACACCTTGTCTCTTCGCCTTGCACCGCACCAGCGAGGAGAGGTGATATTGGAAGAGACGAGAGAAAAGCGCGGAGATGAGCGGCGGCGGCGCTGGGAAGAAAGAGAGGAGTAAAAATTTACGGCAGAAATCAAAACAAGAGAAACCACTCAACCAGTCGTCGGGAGAAAATTTTTCATAGGAATCTTCAGTGGAGGGGATTCTCATAGTTAATGTTGCTTTAAAATTTATGTAATACTAATTTATTCTATATTAAAATTTGTGTAATACTAATCCAATCCATGTTGTGCAGATATACATAAATCGCTTGTGATTTCTAGGCAGAGACCCCTCCTAGAAAAATTTCTCTCATCGGGAGGAGGCGGCGAGAAGTATAAAATTTCATTTTGCAACGACTCAATGCAACAAGCTAACAACCAATTACTATTTAGTCGATTTATTATTGAGTATCAAGTGTTTACTGTTTATAGTATATATTTTTAAAACATTAAAAATGAGAAATTCCACTTCAATTGCCCCCTCCATAATCAAATAGATATTTAAAATTTTCAAAACAATAATATCATAAAGTTGTGAGAGAATATTGTAGAATAAGAACTAAAAAATACAACCAATACTAGGGTACAAATATATAAACAGTAAGTTAAAATTAATTATAAAGAGGTATATATTGTGGAGAATGAAACTAATTAATACTACAAAATTATAATCTTGAACGATCAAATCTCTATAGCGAAAGTATAGACATCTTATTTCTATGATTTTCAATATGATATAATGGAATCCTTTTGTCTACTCTCTAGTGTTAGTGTCGCTTTTTTTCTACTTATCTCAAGGAGATAGGCAACAAAAACAAAGAAAAAAATGCAAGAGAAGAAATGAGTAGTGCAAGGATAAGGTATTCATCCATCTATCATAAGCATCACAATACCTTTCTTCATAGAAGGATAGCTTATATCATAAGATTTAATCATGTAATGATGTCTCTTTAAGAAAAATATGGAGGGTGCTTTTATGTTTGAGTGGCACCTAGGGTTTCAACTTTAAGCATTGATTCTTTCAAATTTTAGATGCTCTTTCCATATGTTTTTTGTGTTTACCTCTCTATGTATGATATATTGACTAATTTTAAAAATTATATAAAACTTGTTATAGAAGAAAATATCATGTATATGGTTGGAAACAAAGATTTATTGTTGCTAATTACTATCACTATCATATTATTTGATAATATTTATCAAAATTGATATTTCAATTTGATCTCATTGTGTGTATCATATTCTTATGACATTAGTAGCAACATTGTAATACTATTATAATGTTGCAAAAAGTGACCAAAATCTAATAATATATTACAACTATATATTAGTTTCACCCAAATCAGCAAAAACACAAAGGAAATGTCTTCACTTGCCTACGCCCGCTCCCGCCTCTCGCACACTCCCTGTCGCTCGCCAGCTCTTGCCCCCACCGTCTCACCACTCACCATTAGCCAGCTCCCACCTCCTACTGCTTGCTACTAGTCGACTCACTCCCCATCCCCGTTGGCCCACCTACTCACTCTCCATCCCCACCAACTCGCCCGCTCGCCTCTCACCTACTAATCACTTACTTGCTAGTGGCTTGCTACTCGCCGCTCACCGCCAAGCTTCGCTCTACTTCTGCCTGCACGCATACATCACGAGGAATCCATGTGACTTCTTTTCCTTTCTCTTTTTTTCTTTCAATCTTTCCTTTCTTCTTGATTTTCCTTCCCCACAAGTAAACAGAGCTAAGTTCTCTAGTGATTCAAGATGGATGACTCTACATAACCAATAATACACAAACTATAAAAGATGAGAAGAAAGTTATTAAAACTTGAATCGGAAGCTTGAGAATATATAATCTGCACTAATGTCCATAGACAGCAACAAGACAAAACAATCAGACAAATCCGAAACTGAGAGAGCAATACATTCATTACATAATCTTCAATAATGTTCATTTGAAGGATCCTACACACCAACACCCCTAAAGAGCACAGCAGCTTTTGCTGCTTCTTCACGATAGTGGACCAACGCAGCTAGCTTAAAACCATGATCGCACGCTGCAAAATGAAAGGCACTTAGAGTAGGGCACCAAAGCTTAGTGCTTCTTGGCAAGTATCTAAAAGTTTGAGCCTTCTGTAGGACATGATTGAGCTTGCTCTTAAGCAGGATTATTCTAACATAAACATGAGCTCCATTGGTGGATTACAGCTTACAGACCTCTTTGTTTAAATCAGCAGCCTAATGATTGATCAACCCTAGGTGGCGCCGCAGTGACCCACTTGTGTACTTGTAAATTGAAAGGTTCAAATGGATGGATTCGCACAAACTCAACTATAAAGAAGAAGCTACCACCAAACAGTTCCAGCAAGAGTCAAAGAGATGAAGTCAGAGGTACTTTGCAGCACTCTCCTGTCTTGCCTGAGCTTTGCAGTGCTGATGATGGTGGCTCCAGTGAGGTCTGCCAACTTTACTGACCTCTTCCAGCCTTATTGGGCGGCAGATCACATAGTGGCCACTGATGGAGGAGGGCCAGTTAAACTTACCCTTGACAACTCCTCAGGTTTGCGCAAGTGAGTTGGTCCTTCTTAGATTTACTAGTGTTTGACTTTGGGATGTTGATGTCGATCATTAAGGATGTGGATTTGGGTCCAAGAAGAAGTACCTGTTTGGTCAAATTGGCATGCAGATAAAGCTCGTCGAGGGCGACTCTGCTGGAACAGTGACCGCTTTCTACGTATGTTGTTCAAGTTTGAGAAATCTAAGCGTTAGATTTGGTAAGTAAGAGTTGACTTTTGTGGTAACAGATGTCATCTACTGGCCCGAATCACGATGAGCTCGACTTCGAGTTCCTCGGCAACGTCACCGGCGAGCCGTACCTGGTGCAGACCAACATCTACATCAACGGCACCGGCGACCGGGAGCAGCGGCACTCGCTCTGGTTCGATCCGACGGTCGACTTCCACACCTACAGCGTCCTGTGGAACCGCCACCACATCAGGTTCCTGGTCGACGGCGTCCCAATACGCGTGTTCGCGAACCGGGAGGGGAGCGGGATCCTGTACCCCAAGGGCCAGGCGATGGGGGTGTACGCGTCGGTGTGGAACGGCGACGAGTGGGCGACTCAAGGCGGGCGGGTGAAGACCGACTGGGCCCACGCGCCGTTCGTGACGGCGTTCCGGGGATTCGAGATCGACGCGTGCGCGGTCGAGGAGGAGGAGGAGGCGGTGGGGGGCGCTGCTGAGGGGCGGTGCGCCGACGGGAGCGGGGTTTTCTGGTGGGACACGCCGGCGATGAGCGGGCTGAGCCCGCACCAGCGGCGCCAGCTCCGGTGGGTGCAGAGGAGGCACCTGGTGTACGATTACTGCAAAGATACTCCGAGATTCGCGGAGATGCCCGGGGAGTGCTTGAGCTGATTGATGATGCGCGATGTTTAGGATTGATCCACCGCCGGTGGAGCAAATAAATGTGCAATTATGAAGTTTGTGTATCTTTCCCTTTGAAATGAAAATGATCCGTAATGTTAATAAGTATATATTTTATTTTATTTTTTGCATGACAAATGATTGGCTAAAGTGAAATCAATCTTTTCATTAAATTATAAAAGAATAAAGTAAATGAAACTAAATAAAAGATCTAAATTTAATCATTTAAATATTTTAAATGGATATTACATAGTATATTTGGCCTTTATGGCATACACACTAACAAACTCTCACTCACACTAAAACCTAATATTATTGAGACATTTCAATCTCATATCTCTAGTATGCTTAGTTAGTGTTTCTACTAAATTATTATCTACGTGTACTTTATATATATGTACACCACCTCTATTGTTACGCCCTAGATTACCGTAATAAATTTTTTTGAATATTATACACGTATGTCAATGCTTAACTCGAGTCCAAACACGCACATGCAGGGGCACTACGGTTGTAACTGGGAGATTGAGCGCGACTAGCCGGGACGATTCCTCGAACTGACCCCCAGCCCGACCAAAGACTCAACGAGGATCTTTGCCGTCCCAACACGACTCTGATCAACGTTTGCGATTCACCGAGGACCAGTGTCACAGAGTCGAACCGGGTTCACCCAAACCCAAAGTGGACTCACCCGTAGCTGACCGCATCGGATGGGTCCACAATAGTAACCAGACACGCTCATGTGCTGGAAGAAACAGAGGGGAATAGCTGGACGTCCCGCGTCAAGGAGCCGGGCTCACCCTCATGTCCACGGGGTTACACTGATACTCAACATCCGCGGGCGGCTGTCCACCTGGCATCGCACGCCGGTGATGGAGAGGACCCGGCCGGTGCCTCACTCACATGCCGGCAAGGAGAAGAACCCAGTCGAAGGAAATACCAAGTGGAGTAGTAGCGCATACGCGTCGACAGTGGATGGACGGACAATCCCTTTTCATGCCTGCGAAGCATGTCTTTGCGTGTAATTGCTAGTAGGCTGGAGGGCAGGCGGCCCTCTCCTCGGCGCGGGGAGCTCGGGGAGAAGAGAAGGCATGCCGGCGAGACTGGTAGCGGACGGGATCAACTCTGGCAGCATCTCCCCGCTGCGCACGAACAAGAATGGCGGTAGGAGGGTCACACTCAGGCGACCAAGGAGGAAGGAGGAGGGGAAGTTGATGCCGCATGGAAGCTTGCCGAGAGGTGAGCTTTACACACTAGCGGAGGGGAGGCGCCCACCAGGTTGCTTCGTCGGACAGGGGAAAGGCCACCGGTTGCTCTCAGGTGGCGAACCACTGGTGAGAGGTGTCACACGTAGGCGACGAGGGGAAATGGAGGAAGCTCACACGTAGGCGAGCTCTGGATCCGAAACTTCACACACACAGGTGAGTCGGCAACTAGGGGGAGCAGAAAGAGAGCCCGCCAAAGGAGCAAGGGAAGGGAATGCGGCCAAAAACCACCGTCGGAAATGGGGGAAATGGAGGAATACGCCGGGAGCTGTGTGCTCGACGGGGTAGCAAGCCGGAGGGAGAGAAGGTACCTCAGCGATCACCTGGCCACCGGCTCCTTCTAGTCAGTGAAGTGGATAAGAAGCCGCCTTCCTAGGCGATCTGAACGCTCGGCCACCGGCTGCGATGACGACGATGACTAAAACAGCCGGAAAGGACAGGGTTCTTGATGCGTTGTATTTACACTATATTTTTGCCTATATTTTAGATCATATTTTGAGCTTAATTGAATGATTTTGTGCTATTTTTAATATTTTTGCTTTACTTTGCACGGAATCTTCACTTTTTTTGGTTTTAATGAAAATGTAGGTAAAATGGCGTAAAAACGAAGGATTTTGAAGCCAAAGCATGATTCCTGAGAAGATCGTGAGCCTACATGTCAAATTTGGGGCGAAAACGGTGAAGAACGAGACATTTACGGCCTTGGCCGTAATTGCAGATTCAGTTGTGAACGCGACGACGAGCGGAAGGCAAAAATCGGCTAAGTGTCGGAATGAATAGAAACTTTCACGGGTGTAGCCGTAATTTCATTACGGACCGTAAAACTTTATGTGACCGAAAGCATTATACACAAAAACATTTACGGCCTCAGTCGTAAACACATCACGGGCCGTAAAAACTTCCGCCCGACGAGTTTTTCACATGTTTTTCACTAGATTCAAATCGGATTTGAGCCAAACTACGCATAGCCGTTCATAGATGGATTCTAAACTCCAGCTATAAAAGAAAGGATTTTTGGCGAGAAAAAGGAGACGATTCGGATGAGCACAAGCGGCGGCGGCGACAGAGGCAACAACTTGATTTCTGAGCATACTCCGGCGAGATTCCACATGAATTCGATGATCAATCCACTATTCCTCATCTTTAGAACGAGGGGAAAGCAGTTTCGTTGTTCCTTCTGTGATTTCTTTGCAAATTCTTAGAAGATATTCATTCGTTCATCATAAACATGTATTTCCTTAGCAATATGAGCGAGTAGATACCTTTTTCGGGATTATTGGGCGTAGCCCACTGATTTTCATGGATTAATCTACATTATTGCTCTTTTCTTATAAATTTGTCATCCTGATTTAATTGAAATTTCATGTAACCCGTAAATTACCTTGGCCAAGTAATCTTATGTCTTTGACGAAGCGAGAAGGACTGAGAGGTGAATCGCAACGTCCGACCTATTTCGATTAAGCCTTCGAATCTAATCACGAGAGTAGGTTGGATTCATCTGAAGGAATTAACCTGCTTTTCATAGAACTCAAGGGGTTTAATTAGGTTAACTGTCACGAGAGTAGGGAGTTGACCTAATTGAATACCGTATTACGCTCCAAGAGGAGGTAATATGTACAATAGGAAAAGTACCGTTTAGGATAGATAAGTTTATTGTTTGAGTTATTTTTACGATCCATGTTTATCAGTGTGGCGAACCCATGAATTCTCGATACTTTAGAAATCAAGTCTCTTAAAAGCTGTTTCTGAGTTTGTGTCATGCTTAGAAGTTAGAACAACCAAAGATTGATTCCGCCTAAATTCAAACATATCAAGAAATCAGTACTTAGCTACGTAGTCCTCGTTGGGAACGATAATCTTTGATTACTTCGATAAATCTGTGCACTTGCGGATAGCTATCAGTTCTCCAAGGCGCTCCGACCACCTGCCCACACCAACGGAACGGCTTGGGAACACACCGCCGACAATGACGCCCGATGAGAAACCGAGGTTCACTAGAGGAGACGAGGGAGAGAATGACGCTGGAGTTTTTTATGTTTTGAAAGCTCGTAACCACCGCACGAGGATGACGTCCTCATTTTTCTTCTCTGCATGCCCGTCCCCATGTCTCGCATGCCGACCGAGATCAACATGCGTCACATCAACCCACTCCACCTCTATAGCGTTCCCATGCATGCGACGTGACGAATTTTGCCCATGCAATTTATCTGTTGAGCGGCATCGGATTCGGGTAGCGCCTGATCCGGATTTGCACCAGCCGACCCAATCGGCAGTGAATGTGCTGGGTTGGGCTGGGCCTTGGGCTGTGCTTTGAGCCGCGCCCATGGTTCGGCCCAAAGGCCTAACATTCTCCCCCCTTCGGAGCAAGTCGCCGCCCTCGGTGACTCTAAGTAACGTCGTATCTCGTCCTTGAACTACCACAGTTCGGACGCCTTATACCATGTAGCTTCTTCCATTGGAGAACCTTCCCATCAAACAAGGAATTTTGTTCGTCGATTTATCCTGCTATGTCCCAAAACTCGATGATCCATGATCTCTCCAATCCTTTGGTCGAACTCCGTTCAAACCGTCGGAGGCGCGCAAAGTGATTGTGACCGAGTTGGATCCCCCGGATCCTTATGGAACATTTTTAGGAAGCTCACATGGAATGTCGGATGTAGCTTCATCCTGTCGGGGAGCTTCAGGTGATACGTAACTGAGCCAACCCGACTCAATACTTTGAAAGGTCCATCGTACCTCTGTATAAGGCCAGATGTGCCGCCTTTGTAGTTATCTTTCTCCATATTTATGGAGTAAGTCGGAGAAGCACTAAGTCACCCATGGTAAATTCTTCATCCCAATGTTAATGATTTGCATAATATTGCATTCATTTAGCGGCTAGTTCGAGGCTGTCCCTAGCCTCTTGGAGCAACTCCACTCGCTCATGAGCTGCCCATTGAGCCGCATAACACCTCCCCTCAGAGGTCCTCATTGCGATATCAGCAGGAGTTAGGGGCTATCTCCCTAACACAAGCTCAAAGGGGATGTGCCCTGTGTATGATGATCTGTGAAGATTGTAGGCAAACTGTGCTGAATCCATCCACTTCAGCTAGTCCTTTTGACTCGCGGTTACAAAGTGATGAAGGTGGTCCTCCACGAGGGCATTCACCCGCTTTGTCTACCCATCCGTCTGGGAATGGTTTGTTGTGGAGAAGTTCAACTTTGTTCCCAACTTGTCGAGCAACGTCGACCAGAAACATCCGGTGAACCAGTTAGCTTCCATGGTCTGATTGTTAGAGAATTGTCATTCAAGCTTTAATCTTTTTAAGTTCCTTCGGACCAGATGAAAGGTTCGCTCTATCTCCAGATCTTATGGTACAAGTTTTCCTGTTCGAAGAGTATTCCTGGGCATAAACATGTACCTTAACAGAACAAGTTAGAAGCAATAACACCAAATAAAAGTTACAACTAAAACAAAAAGGAAATTAACAAAATAAAAACAAAAAGTAACTAGACAGCAAATTAACAAAATAAAAATAAAAAGGAAATCTATCTAAACCTAGTCTATTAATCTCCTTATTGTGTTAATATTAGCAAACCAAGTCTCCGGCAACGACGCCAAAAACTTGATAGGAGACCGCAAGTGCACGGTTCTATGGCGTAATAAAATAAGTATCGATCCCACAGGGACTAGGGGTCAAATGCTAACTAATCAGTCAATTAAAAGCTAGGTGATCAAATAATAGAGAAGATGACTAATGTTCTAATGCAAGAAAGTGAATCAAGCAAGTCAAGAGCAAACAAAGAGCAAATGGGGATGTAAAAATTTCAAGAGAAAATTAGGGTTTTAAGTTTCACCACACTAAAGAATGACAGAAAGATAATGCTAAGTGTTTAAATTTATTTAACCTAAGTTCTTAAGGTAATTCTTCCTAAGGTATAGATCATTCCCTCTCAGGCCATGATCCGGTATCTAACTTAACCCAAGTCTCCTACTCTCATGGCTTACTAGGTTAAGCAGATCCAATGAGTTCTGTGAAGAATTATTAACTCCTCGAGTAATTTCGACCTACTTTTATGGTCGAAATTACAAGTTCAATCTAAGGGGATCCGATGATGTGGTTCATCTCTCAGTCCTTCCCACAACGTCTTAAACATACATATGTATAGCCAATACACAAATATGGATTCATGCAACTTACAATTGAATAAGAACAAAGATAAACTTAAGCAAGATATTAATTAAATATTATCATTCAACATTCTTACAGTGGACTACACCCAAACCCCGAAAATAGATTACGCTACAACTCTCATCATAGAATACATGAAATTACTCAAGATAAATTCAACCTAACCGGACGAAAAGCTAGATCTATGTCATGAGAGGAAGGAGAATGGTCTTCAGCGTTGAAACAAGGCAGAAATCGCACCGAAATAGCCTCCCATCGTCAAAATCATCGCCAAACACTAGTGGTCGCTGTTTCGCTTCGTTCTCCTCAACCACTCCATGAAATCACATGATTTTTGGCCCAAATTCGTCGTGGTTAAGATAGGATGGTCTCTACAAAATTTTAGCAAATTTTGCTCTAAAAATAGTAAGAAATGGAAGAAAAACCGAACGGGTGTCGAACAGGCGAAAGCTGTCATGGCCGTGTATGGATGCACGACCATGCTCGTGAATAGCTTAGCGAAGTTTGTTTTCTGGAAAAATAACTCTTTACGGTTATATATGTGTTCACGGGTGTGCTCGTGAACATTTCATCGAATTCTAAAAAGTTCGACCGAGTCCTTCACAGTCGCGCATGGATGCACAGGCACGCCTGTGAAGAGCTCGGCGCAGTCTGGGAAAGCAGGGTCATACACGGTCGTGCATGGATGCACGACCATGCCCGTGAAGAGTGTAGAAAGCTCTGTTTCATCTAAAATTTGACATGCAATTTTGTCTCATTATGAGGAGTTGTCCCATATCTTCAAATCTTCTAAATTCCACCAATTTAAAGGCGAAATCCCTACATTTCAATAAAACCAAGGAAAAGTGAAGATTTTAAAGAATATGAAGCATTTAATCAGATAAATGAGACAAAACATGCATTTTACTCCAAAATAATAGTAGAATTTAACCATAATATATCATATATATGCATGATATCAAAATACATCGGACTTAAAAGTTTACTTGTCCTTGAGCAATTGAATTGTTCAGAACATAGTAATGAAATGAAATAAGGAATCTCAATCAACTTAAATAAGTTTGGCAATGAGCATAATTTGATCACAACAAGCCTCAAGTTATAATACAGTATTGAAAGTAAATTAAATCAAATATTACTAATACAATCCATTGAAGTATGCACAGTTGACAATACCAAAAGCCTTTATCATGCATCTCACATAAATGACATCTTTGATCAAACATTCATAAGTCATGTGGTACATCAAGTTATGGGAAAATAGCATCAGTGCCACATAGTACCTATGTGGTGCCCCTTTTTTTTTTTAAGAACAAGCAATGCCAAGCTAGATGAGTAAGAACACAATAGCCTCGGTACCATTGCTATTATTACTAATCAGGGGATAGTGCTAAGCGAGATGGAGAATTTGCTTAGGTACCACTGTCCCTTTTCTAGTTTTCATTTGAATGCTAAGAACAGTGCCAAGTGAAAGTACAAAGTACAATAACACTTCGGTACCACTGTTGTTATTTCTAATTCACACGACAAAATGTACAATGAGAATGGGAGTATGAACGCAAGATACAAATAAGCATTACACGTGTGAAGCATGTCAAGGTCAAGATTAAGACAACATGCATATTCTATAGGATCATAAAAATAATGAGTTGAGTTAATTAAATCATTCAACTACATTAAACAAAAGAGCCATATGTGTAAACTATAACCAATGTAGACTCGTAAAAACAGTCAAGATTCCCCAGCCCAAACCATAGAAGTATTCATAGAACAATGCAATTCCAAAGACAAAGCAAACATCATAAAGAAGGGGTGGGCAAGACACCTAAGGTGTTGAAATAATTAGAAAAATAAAACTAGGCGGAAAGGGAAATGACATTCTAACTAAGTAAAACTAAGAACAGAAATGAAACTACTAGAAACATAAAAACAGACCAAGTGATGGTAAAACCAAAACGGCTCATCCCCAGCGCCGACGCAGTCACTGCTGAAGCTCCTGTACGGACTCCAGGATGGAAGACTGGACCCATCCTTGGCGTCCCACTTCAGCTTCAAGGTCACGAAGCTGAGCAAGCCCAATATCAACGTCGATCTAGGTGTCATGCTGAGTGATGCCTTGCATTTTGATAATATTTTCTAATATCATTTTATCTTAAAACAAGGCATATTCTGGTGCTTTTATGTAATATTAAAGCTTGTTTACTTGCTTTCTTCGGAATCTTCACTTTTCCTTGTCTTTTTGCAATTTCAGGTAAAATCACTCATTTCTAGAGATTATTTGAAGACTCTAAAACCATAGAGTGATTTCTAGTAATGAGACAAGGCTACACAGCAAATTTGGGATCAATCAGAGCTTTCCCTGAAAATCACGGCCAGGTGAACCCGATTCTGGGCCCAATAAAAATCAGAAAAATATGAAAAAAAATATGTTTTGGAAAGCTAAGAGAGAGGCGAATCTTTTGGGCATAAAACCCCTCTTTTTTGTATCATATTTGGAGAATAATCGGCAGACGAACACGTCTAGGGTGAGTGGACCGGCGACAAGGGCTTTCCGGAGAGGATTTTGGGGCGATTTCGTAGGAGTGAGTATTCGGTATTTACCGAATTACCGATTACCGATTTACTGAAAATCGACTTACCGAAAATCAAAATATTGAAAATCGATACCGAACCGAATAAGGAATTTACCGATCGGTAATTTACCGATTTATCAATCGGTAAATTCGGTAAATTACCGAATTACCGAATTTGCTATTTGATTAATTTTTATCTTAAATACTTATAGATATATAAATTAAAAATAAATAATTTATCATTGATATTTATATTTATAAAATAATTATGGTCAATTATCAAAATAATATATTAAAATTAAAATCTAAGATTGAAATATTGAAATAATAAACTAAACTAATTATTAAACTAATAAAATAAGAAAACTATATATATATATATATATATATATATATATATATATATATATATATATATATATATATATATATTTATATATAAATTAGTAAATTACCGAACCGATCGGTAATTTACCGTTACCGAAACCGAAAACCGAATAACTAAAATCTATATACCGAACCGATTACCGATACCAAAATTACCGAACCGATTTACCGATTTACCAATCGGTAAATTCGGTAAATACCAAATTATGCTCACCCCTACGATTTCGCGACGGATCTTCACCAAACTTGGAGAAAACGTTTGCATCATCTTCTCCTACCTATCCTTAGTCTTTATTTCTAGTTTTTTTTTGTCAATTTTAGAGATCTGTGTGGATTTGTATGGCTTTTATAGCGTAAATGTTTATTTGGGGCTCGGATGAAGCCCTTTGACTTGATCTATTGTATGAACTAAACTTTCTTGATGTTTTGAGTCTTATTTGAGCATATTTTATTTAGTTGTGTTTATTTCATAATATTACCTTGATCAAGTAATGTTGTGCGTTAGCCGATGCTATTCATACCGAGAGGAGAATCGTGGCGGTGGAACCCCTATGTAAAACTTATGAATCCATGATATGAGAGTGCTTGGTTTTCACTCGAGGGCAACATAATTTTTCATAGAACTCATTGGGTTTATCTGGAATGATCCACCGCGAGAGTAGGAGACCGTTCCAGATAAGCACCAGGGTATACTACCGAGAGGGGGCATCCTGTAACTTAGGAAAAATTCCTTATGTAAAATGATAAACTCATGCATTAACTAAACTCCAGTTCAGATAGATCAGTCAATCTGGTGAATTCCGTAGTCCTAATACCTCTCAATTAGACACCCTTCATATTTTTATCGTTGCTTTTCCTATTTTATTTATAGTTGAGTTAGTTTACTTTATTCTCAAAACACAAAAAAATGGATTGCTTAGCTTCTAACTATCAGAATAGTTAGTACTTGACCTAGCTCCCTGTGGGATCGTCAATCTTTTATATTACTTCGATAACACTGTGCGCTTGCAGTGCATATCAAGTTTTTGGCGTCATTGCCGGGGAGCTTCAGTCAATATTAGCAAATTTCTAAAATTTAGTAGACTAAGTATTTTCTTTTTCTTACTTTTTATTTTTATTTTTTTTTTATTTCTGCTACTTCCTTTCTTAAGCTTTATCATTATGTTTGATCAATATTTTTGAAAAGGAGCTTAAGAGTAGGTGATCTGTATGACCTAGATCTTGAAGCCTTTATCTTTCAATCTGGAGAATGCCCGAGTACCTTTGGCTGCTGGAAATAAAAACAACAAGACTTTGAGAGATTATGCTGCTCCATCTATACAACACTTACAATTGGGCATTGTTCGCTCGAATGTAGAAGCCAACAGTTTTGAGATCAAGCCTGCACTACTATTGATGGTTCAACAAAACCAATTTGGAGGCTCTCCCCTAGAAGACCCTTATATGCACTTGGCCATATTTTTAGAATATTGTGATACTTTTAAGATTGATGGTGTTTCTACTGATGCAATTAAGCTAAGATTATTTCCTTTCTCTCTCAGGGATTAGGCTAGAGCGTGGTTGCACACTATACCATCTGCTTCAATTAGAACATGGGAAGAGCTTTCACAAGCTTTCTTCTCTAAATACTTCCCCCATAGTAAGACAATTCAGTTGAGGATTCAGATTGCAAGTTTCACACAGAAAGATGGGGAATCACTCTATGAAGCATGGGATAGATTTAAAGAACTTCAAAGAATATGCCCACATCATGGACTTCAAAAATGGGTAATTGTTCACACTTTTTATAATGGTCTAAATTATAACACGAGGCATATTGTTGATGCAGCTGCTGGTGGGGCTTTGATGAACAAGACTGTGGATGATGCTATGAACCTGCTGGAGGATATGACCCTCAATCATAGTCAATGGTCAGGTGAGAGAGTTAACTCATATAGAGCTGCAACTACAAGTAAGTATGATTTGCATGAATGAAGCTTGTTAGCTGCGAAGGTAGATACTTTATCACAAAAGTTAGATTCCTTTATTGCCAATTCAGTTGAAGCCACTAATACCTATTGTAAATTTTGTGGAATTTCATGACACAGATCTGTTGAATGCCAATTAGGAATCTCACAACCTAAACCTTTTGGGGAGCAAGCCAATACCTTTTGGAATCTCAACCCTAGACCACAGTTAGACCCATTTTCCAATACACAAAATCCAAGTTGGTGGGATTACGAAAATTTTTTCTATGAGAACAATCCCAACACAACTCCTCAACTTAGATATAGACAACCTCTTGCATTTCAACCGAAGCAGTTCGTGTCACCTCAAAAGTCTAACCTTGAGTCACTACTAGAGACTATTATGGCTGCACAAACTAAGGAAAATGAGAGTGTTTGTGAAGTCATTAGGCAACTAACATCTAAAGTAGATGCTCTCGAGGTTCATAATAAAATGTTGGAAACCCAATTGGCTAATCAAGCTAGCACCTCTAGAATAGCATCTGGTAAACTCTCATCCCAACCTGAAATAGACCCAAGAGAATATTGTGATGTAATTATAACTTGCAATGGGAAACAACTTGAGGAGCCTAGGATACCTGCACATGACACTGAGATTAGATCTCCTAATATACTTCAACCTGAAAAATCAATTGAGCAAATGGAATATGAGAAATCACCTAAAGATATAACTTTTTTGTAGGGTCTTGTCATAATGTTGATGTTATTGAGGAAGTGGTTAACCAAGATGTGATTGATGAATTGCTTGTGGATCCTATAGATATCTATTTTACAGCTAAAGAGAAGGTGAAGGACAATGAAAAAGCTCAACCTTTTGCCATACTCCTTGATTCAACAGAACTGGTCATCCTAAAGGAGGTACAATTTGAAAATCTACATAAGGAAGCAATCAAGGTAATTGATGAAGGTAAAATAGACTTGAAATCATTTTCTGGCGCTTTAAGGTATGAATTCCTTGTTGCTTACATATATATTCTGATCTATGAATAACACTACAGTCGATCTAATGACCTTAAATAAGCGCTTCTTGGGAGGCAGCCCAAGTCTTTTCTGCTTTCCTTTACTTTTGCATTGTGTGTTTTATTTAATTAGTCTTTTGATTTTGAGGTTATGTGGTTTGTTTTATTTTGTATTAGAATGCTGATGATTTTTCTTTCTTATCACTGTAGGAATACCCAAAAATTAAAGTTTTGGAGCTTTTTGATTCATCACGCTGTGATAGGACTTTTAAAGGAAGAGTAAAGGTGCCAAGGTGAACTTCATGAAGAGATCATGAGATTTGAGGAGATGGTGATGATGATGAAGACGACCCCCAGAAGAAAGGTACTAACATGAACTTTGATGATGAGCATTTTAAGCCTAAGAGGAAGAAGTGAGTATCACTTTCTCTTATCTCCCCCCACTCTCTCATGACACATGGATTGCATAGACTATGCAAATTTTTATGTGGGGAGGGAATGATTCTGATGCATGTTCCTTCCAAAGCTCAGTCTTCTAACTATTCAATTTGAATTATATTCTGACCGACTCTGACTTTTGCTATGTCTGTGATACATAACTGTGATATTTTGACTATGTTGTGATGATAGCTATACTCTATTTGACTCTGATTTTGTGATGATGATAATGTGGTGATACTATGACACTATGATGTGAGGATTACTCTGCTGATGACTTCATCATACATGCTGATGATTCTGGGACATGTGGATATACTGAAAATCTGATGATATGGATATACTACTCTGCTAATGATTTGGTAATCTCTGTTGTAATATTTTTTTTGGCTATTATTTACTACTATGATGTTCTATTTTACTACTGATACTGTGGTGGTTTCATGACATTTTTATGATATTTTATTCATGTTGTGATGCTATGGTACTTGACACTTTATGATTTGATTGTGATGCTACTCTTTGTAGTAGTATATTTCTGTGTAGATGCGACATTTTCTAATGACACTTCTGCGAATTGGTTTTATAATGCAATTGAGATATTTTACATATTTGTCATACTATTGTGATATGTTGTTGTGATGGTATCTTTTTTTGGATATTCTTGTCTGCAGTATGACAGTGTGATTTTGTAATGCTTATTTATTATACATTGAGTCTGATTCAAGTATTTTGCATGAATGATATTGCAATATTTTGATGATCTTTCTGTGATGAATTATTGATTCCATGATACACCACGATATCTATGATAATGCTTTGATCCTATGATAGCCATGTGTAAACTTTAAGATTGAATTCATGCATGGTAGGAAGTGGTTATGATATGTTGAATGCACCATCCAATTAGAATATATTCTATGATCATATCCATTTGTTCTATGATTCTGAAATCTTTTGATTGGAATGATTGAAACTGTTGATTAGTGGGTTGCACATTTCTGTGAATGTTCAAGGATGGCAAGCTAGTAGTTTACATATGAATTCATATTGAGGTACATATTTACTTATTCATTCCATGATTCCATGCAACTTATTGGGAAATGATCATAAGTGTGATCTGGAGAGCATGATATTAAAAAGAAAGAAAAAAAAAACACACAAAAAAATAACGACTCCTCTACTTGGCACTACGAAAAATTGGTAGTGGTACCTAATGTTGGTGTATATGCCCTAAGACCTACTTTTGGTCAATGTTTGTACTACTTAACTATGATATTTAAATATCATTTTGGCATTGTCATTATCAATGTTTGTCTACATCTGCGATTGTGTGCATACATGATAATGTCCTTGGAGACAGATTGGATCTGTGCTCAAATAATTGTCCCTAGTCGATGTACCTGAGTGGATATGAAATAGCTCAGGTACTTGTGAGACTAGTATATGAGCTGGTTAGGCACGAGGTGCTAACGCAAACTTATGGGTATATCAGTGGGGATATACTGGACAGACCCGCTGTGAGGCTATGACTTGGTGTCATAAGTTACCCTCACAAGTGATAGGAGATGCATTGATCCTTAGACTTGAGGTCATTGACTCTTCTATATGGCTAGGGACATGCTTTGATGCAACCTAACACCTCGCCGTAGTTGGGAGGTTATAAAGGCTGTCATTGAGTATGTCATAACCCATATATGAAGATCAATGTACAGACAAAGGATTTGCCCCTTCCTATGGGAAGCTTGATATCCATGAAGCTCCTCTATAGTTCTATGACTGAAAGTGTATGGCCATACCTAGATGAAAACCTGATTTAGTCATGATCATGTGATTGGGTGAAAACAAGTGATGACACACTTGTCCAATCGGATATCAGTTCGACAAAGGGACTGTAAAGTATTTGTACCTAGTCGCGATAATGGGGATGTCGATGTCAATATCCATTCCGATGACTTGGGTAACAGCGATGCACTACTAGGTGGCACTCACTGCTTGTGGTGACCTTAGGTCAGCACTGCCAACGTTAAAGGAACCTATAGGGTCACACCCCAAGATACTCGAATTCTCGTATTGATCGGGAAGCCTTTAGATCGAGTTATTGGATAGCTCGGATCTATTTGGGAGATTTCATCAGCGCCAATGGGCCTGACGAGATGGAAGAATGTTATTGGAGCCAAACTTCATTTTTGGCAGGTTGACCCGAATTTGACCATGGTTGGTCACTTTTAGATTAGGGTTGTATTGGATTGAATCCAATGGCTTAATCAACCCATGCAATGAAGTTTGGGCTTGATCATTACCCAATGAGGCCCAATAACAAGTTGTCATGAGGAAGTAATGGGCTAAAAGGGTATAATGGGGAAAAGTCTCACCCCATTGGCGCCTAGGGGCATAATGGGGTGAGGGAGGCGCATTTTGCTTCATTAGGAAGCATTATGCGCCTAGACCTTTAACCTTTGATGGTATGATTACCTCTAAGGCATGTCTTGAGGCTGATATGGCACTTGGGCAAATATGGATAGGTTGAATGAGGTTTTTGGTAAAGTCTTAGAGACTTTCCTTACCTCAAACCCTAATTGTCAACCCCTTATCCTAGCCGCACACTTGTTATGATCTAAGCCCATGCCAAACCGCCTCTTGCTCTTATAAAAGAGACCCCTTGTCGCCCCCTCTTAATGTACAAATTCTCGAAGGCGTGAGCAAGGGCAAGGGCGCGAGAGCATCAAGGGTGGCGCATCCCCTCTTCCATCAAGCCGCAAGCTTCCTCTTTGCTTCCTCCTCTTGGCGCAACAAGTTGGAAGGCTTGGCAGCATCTTCTTCATCTCTTCTCCTTCTTCTCTTGGCGCATCTTCCTTTGAAAGGTGGCACAAGCTTTGAAAAAGGTGACCTAAGGCTTGGATCTTCTTCCCAAGGCTAGCACCGGGTGAGGAAAAAGAGAGTTCGAGGCATCCGTGTGTATGAGACTGCAGAGGACGAACACTTAGGCGCCTACCTCGACATCGGCTTCTCACTTTGCTCCTAATGTATTTTTTATCACATCGTGTCGACCCCCTCGCATGACGATCTTCCCTGGGTTTTTGGGACCGGCCTATTTCGGGGATATTCTTCTGCTGCGTATGTAATCTCTGTAATGCCAAAATTTGTAAAATATCCCCGGGGTTTCCCAACAGTGGTATCAAAGCGACTTGCGAGCCTCGAACGATGTTCTTTCATGCTCTTTCATGCTCACATGCCATATTTCAATTTTTGCAAATTGCATATCTGTATGGCGCTTGTTTTTCTTTAAGTAGAAAAATTGTAGTTTCTTGTTCCTATCCTCTTTTCAATCTCTTTTGGATTTTTGGGTTATTTTCTTGATTGATTTAAGATCAAAGGCGCACTTAGTTTTGTCAAATAGGACGGGCATTGTGTCTTTGGACTGGCCGAGTCTCTTGATCTGACAAAATTGCCAGCCGATAGGATCTATGAAATCATCATGAAAAGTTAATCGCAAATAACTAAAAGATTTGTGAGAAGAAGATGAGGAAAGGAGACTTGTTTTATGAAAAAGTAAAATTTTAGATTTTATGTTTTTTTATGAGCATGTAGAATTGCATGAGTTAGTGCCTTGTTTGTGCATGGTGTTGTGATCATAAGTCAAGCCCCTTTTCATGCCTGTGATGTATCCTTGTGAGGCCTACGTGCCACTTTTCATTTACTTTTAACTAAGAAGAAGATTAGGGTGGCGCATCTACTTGGAGCATGGCGCACCTTGCTTGGTGGTGCAACAAGCATCAAAGGTGGTGGCACAAGCTTGCTTGGTGGCGCAAGAGAGCATGGCCGAGCCTTAGCGCTTGTGAGCTAGCTATCTTGGCCCTTGCAAGATGGTTGTTCACCCTTGAAGGACCTTGAAGCCAACCTTGAAGATCAACTCTAGAGGTCGGCTAGGTTAAGTCTTGTCTTTGGGGCTTGAATCCTACGTCAAGAGTTGAACCCCTTTTGGCATGGGTCAGTTCAATGTCTTGAATAGGCTATGATCATATCATCCTTTACTGCTTTCATAATCTACTAAAGCATGCCTGTGATGTTTTATCATTATGTTATCACTATAGGATTGCATGCTTGTAATGTTAGACATAAGATAAATCTAAGTTGATGAGACCTCAAAACCCTCAATCAAAATATCAAGTCTAGTAGCCTTCTAATGCGTAGCCCTCATCAAACTATCAATCAGTGGTGTTGTGAACTGTTTCCCACCCTCGTGGGACACACCCCACTTATCTTTAGAAGGTATGTGGTGGCAACGGTTTCCCCAGTCCGTTTTAACCGGGCGCGCCTTCGCAAGGAAATTCGTTGGCCCTGGGCATAACAATTAGGAATAGACTTGACTAGATTTTCATATGTGCTAGGCACATGATGAAACTCTAGAGGCATCGTTGAGAGGTTAGGGTTTCATACTGTATCTAGCCCTCGCTGGACATGAAATGCCTAGACTGTCTCAATAAGGGGAATTGCTTGGAGCAATCGGCCGGCGTGCCCACCTTAGGAAGCATGAGTTACTTTGTGCATCTCACCCCACCCTCATGGGACGCAAAGCCTCATGTGGAATGAGTATCCCATCTCACTAGAAAATCACAAATTTCCCAATTGACTTTGTGGGTTGTCAATTCGATTAAAATAGTAGGAGCCACAGTCATTTAAGACAAGTCCAGTTTAAATGACTTCAAGTAGTACTAATATGTTGTTTCTTGGTTGTTGTAGAACAATGGCTACAAACACTGGCGGATTGACACTGCGATCCCTTTTAGATAAGGATAAGTTGGTTGGATCCAACTTTATGGACTGGCATCGGAACTTGAGGATAGCCCTCAAGCTCGAGAAGAAGCTGTATGTCCCTGAGCAGCCTCTTCCTGCGGCTCCTGCGCCTAATGCCAGAAGGGCAGACAGGGATGCTTTTTGAAAGCATCAGGATGACTCTTTGGAAGTTGCATGTCTCATGCTAGCCATAATGGCACCTGAACTTCAGGTGCAATATGAGGAGCAGAACGCTTTTCAGATGATCACTCATTTGAAACAGATGTTCGAGGCTCAGGCTAGAACTGAGAGATATGACATTGCCAAAGAAGTCTTTCGGTGAAAGTTATCTGAGGGTACACCAATGAGACCCCATGTTCTCAAGCTGATTGGGAATGTGGATCATCTCAGGAGACTGGGACACACCATAGATAACGAGCTGGTTGTAGATCTTATTCTGCAGTCCCTGCCCCCTAGCTTCAGTCCGTTTATTATAAACTTCAACATGAACTGGATTGAATGCACAAGGGAGGAACTACTGAATATGCTCCAAACAGCCGAGCGTGAAATGGGTAAAGACCAAACTCAATTCTATTCTTTTGGTCCCCTGCGACCAAGAAGATAAAGAAGAAGGAAAAGGCACGTGCTAAGGGCAGTGCTAAAGGTCCTACCAAGGCACTGAAGAAAAAGGCAAAGAAGTCAAAGGACCTAAGGTGCTTCCACTGTGGTGAGCAAGGCCACTAGAGAAGGGACTGCAAGCAACTTCAGAATGAGGAGAAGAAAAGCTTGGCCTTAACTTCTAGCTCAGGTATTTATGTTACTAAAGTCAACCTATCTACTTCTATATCATGGGTATTAGATACCGCATGCGGAGCTCATATTTGTACAAATATACAGGGGCTTAAAAAGAGTAGATTGGTGCGGGCTGGAGAGATTGACCTACGAGTAGGAAATGGAGCACAAGTTGTTGTTGTTGCTGTAGGAGTTTTGACTCTCTCCCTACCTTCTGGACTTCAATTAGAGCTAGACAATTTCTATTATGTACCTTCATTAACCAAAAACATTATATCTATTCCTTGCTTAGCAAGGAAAGGTTTTATATTTGAAATAAAGGAGAACTCATGTTCTTTTTCATTTGCAAATATGTTTTATGGGAAGGGTACATTGTGCAATGGTTTGTATGTCTTGGATATGAATAGTTCTATTTGTAATGTAAATAGTAAGAGGACCAAACTGAGTGGTTCAGTTGGTGCCTTCCTATGGCATTGTCGATTGGCCCATATAAACAAGAATTGCATTCAACAACTCCATGCAAATGGATTGTTAGACTCAAGTTTCTTGGAGGAATTTGACACATGTGAGCCTTGTTTTTTAGGGAAAATGACAAAGGCACCCTTCACCAAAACAAGTGAGAGGGCACAAGGTTTGTTGGATCTCATTCATACTGATGTGTGTGGGCCATTCAATAAACAAGCCAGAGGAGGACACAACTACTTCATTACCTTCACTGATGACTTCAGTAGGTATGGTTATGTCTACTTGATGAGACATAAATCTGAATCATTTGAGAAATTCAAGGAGTTCAAAAATGAAGTAGAGAACCAGCTTGGAAGATCCATCAAAGCTCTTCGATCTAATCAAAGTGGAGAGTACCTGAGCGGTGAGTTCTTTGACTATCTGAGAGAGTGTGGGATTATATCCTAACTCACTCCTCCTGGAACACCTCAATGGAATGGTGTGTCTGAGAGGAGAAATCAAACTTTGTTGGACATGGTTCGATCTATGATGAGACATGCAACTCTACCACCCTCATTCTAGGGTCATGCACTTGAGACAACTTCTCTAATATTGAATAACGTTTCATCTAAGAGTGTCTCTAAGATACCATACGAGGTATGGAGTGGGAGACACCCTAACCTCTCTTTTATCAGGATCTAGGGATGTGAGGCTTATGTCAAACGTCAGGATTCTAGCAAGCTAGAACCTAGATCTGATAAATGTGTCTTTGTGGGGGTATTCGAAGGAAATGAAAGGATACTACTTCTATGTTCCCACCGAGAATAAGGTTTTTGTTGCTCGGGTTGCTGTCTTTCTAGAGAAAGAATTTCTCATGAAAGAAGTCAGTGGGAGCAAGTTTGACTTGGACAAGGTCTAAGTGCAACCACAAGACAAATAGATGGAACCTGAGCCACCTGCACCGGTTGCTAGGCAACCTGAGGCTCAGACACAGGTCCCACTTAGGTCTGGGAGGATTCGTCGTGCACCTGAGAGGTATGGGTCACTGCCGACCCAACACGACAGGATCTTCATCATTGAGGATGAACCCAGAACCTATGATGAGGCGGTCAGTGGACCGGACTCCGAGAGATGGCTTGAGGCCATGCTGTCCGAGATGGATTCCATGTCAGCTAACCAAGTCTGTGATTTGGTTGAGCAACCTGATGGGGTAAAACCCATAGGGTGCAAATGGGTCTTCAAGAGGAAGACTGACATGGATGGCAACATAGTTACCTATAAAGGTAGACTTGTGGCTAAAGGATTCAAACAGATCCACGAGGTGAACTATGATGAAACCTTTTCTCCAGTTGCCATGATCAAATCCATTCGGATTATACTTGTTATAGCTGCATATCATGATTATGAGATATGGCAGATGGATGTTAAGACAGCGTTCCTTAACGGGAAGCTGACGGAGAATGTGTATATGACACAACCTGATGGCTTCATCCATCCTGCTGAAGCCAATAAGGTCTGCATGATAAAGAAATCCATTTATGGATTGAAGCAAGCATCTTGAAGTTGGAATCTTCGATTTGATGAAGCTGTGAGAGATTATGACTTTATCAAAAGCGAAGATGACGCCTGTGTATACAGAAAATTTAGTGGGAGCTTGGTGACTTTTCTGGTCTTGTATGTCGATGACATACTACTCATCGGAAATGACATCCCTAGTCTTCAGTCAGTGAAGACATGATTAGGGAAGTGTTTGAAAATGAAACACTTAGGGGAGGCCGCTTATATTCTAGGCGTGAAGATCTACCGGGATAGATCCAAGAGGCTCCTCGCCCTTAGTCAGAGTACCTACATTGATAAGGTCTTGGAAAGGTTCTATATGGAGCAATCGAAAAGAGGATACCTACCAATAAGACATGGTCTTACTCTCTCAAAGAGCTAGTGTCCTACCACACAGGCTGAGAGGGATGAAATGAGTCGAGTTCCCTATGCTTCGGCAGTCGGATCGATCATGTATGTAATGTTGTGTACTAGACCAGATGTGCCATATGCTATGAACATAACCAGCCGATACCAATCCAATCCAGGTCTGCAGCACTGAGTGGCTATAAAGAACATCCTTAAGTATCTAAGAAGAACTAAGGATATGTTCTTGGTCTACGGGGGATAGGAAGAGCTCAGTGTTCAGGGCTACACTGATGCGTCATTCCAGTCTGACACTGATGACTTTAGATCGCAAGCCAGCTATGTGTTCAAATTAAATGGAGGCACTGTTTGCTGGAAAAGCTTCAAGCAGTCCACCATAGCTGATTCTACAACAAAGGCCGAGTATGTTGCTGCTTTTGAGGTAGCTAAAGAAGCTGTTTGGATAAGGAAGTTCATATCTGATCTTCAAGTGGTTCCAACTGTTGTGGATCCCATTAAGCACTATTGCGACAATAATGGAGCCATTGCACAGGCAAAGGGACTACGGTCTCATCAAAGGTCCAAACACATACTCAGGAGATTTCACCTGATTAGAGAGATTATTGATCGAGGTAATCTCAAGATTAGTAGAGTTGATACAGAGAACAATCTAGCAGATCCACTGACCAAGGCTTTGGCGCAGTAGAAGCATGATGGTCATGCCAGGGACATGGGGTTGAGAATCCTCAACCTCGAGGTCTAAGTGCAAGTGGGAGATTGTTGGTGTATATGCCTTAAGACCTACTTTTGGTCAACATTTGTATTACTTAACTATGATATTTATATATCATTTTAACATTGTCATTATCAATGTTTGTCTACATCTGCGATTGTGTGCATTCATGATAATGTCCCTGGAGACAGATTGGATCTGTGCTCAAATAATTGTCCTCAGTCGATGTACCTGAGTGGATATGGGATAGCTCTGGTACTTGTGAGACTGGTATATGGCTGGTTAGGCACGAGGTGCTAACGCAAACTTATGGGTATATTAGTGGGGATATACTGGACAGACCCGCTGTGAGGCTATGACTTGGTGTCATGAGTTACCCTCACAAGTGATAGGAGATGCATTGATCCTTAGACTTGAGGTCATTGACTCTTCTATATGGCTAGGGACATGCTTTGATGCAACCTAACACCTCGCCGTAGTTGGGAGGTTATAAAGGCTGTCATTGAGTATGTCATAACCCATATATGAAGATCAATGTATAGAGTCTTGGAGACTTTCCTTACCTCAAACCCTAATTGTCAACCCCTTATCCTAGCCGCACACTTGTCATGATCTAAGCCCATGCCAAACCGCCTCTTGCTCTTATAAAAGAGACCCCTTGTTGCCCCCCTCTTAATGTACAAATTCTTGAAGGCGTGAGCAAGGGCAAGGGCGCGAGAGCATCAAGGGTGGCGCATCCCTCTTCCATCAAGCCGCAAGCTTCCTCTTTGCTTCCTCCTCTTGGCGCAACAAGTTGGAAGGCTTGGCGGCATCTTCTTCATCTCCTCTCCGTCTTCTCTTGGCGCATCTTCCCTTGAAAGTTGGCGCAAGCTTTGAAGAATGTGACCTAAGGCTTGGATCTTCTTCCCGAGGCTAGCACCGGGCGAGAAAGAAGAGAGCTCGAGGCATCCATGTGTGGGAGACTGCAGAGGGCGAACACTTGGGCGCCTACCTCGACAATGGCCTTTCGCTTTGCTCCTAAGGTATTTTCTATCACATCGTATTGACCCCCTCGCATAATGATCTTCACTGGGTTTTTAGGACCGGCCTGTTTCGGGGATATTCTTCCGCTGCGTATGTAATCTCTGTAATGCCAAAATTTGTAAAATATCCCCGGAGTTTTCCAACACCTAAGACATGAGTTGAAGTCTAATATCATATTCTGTTTTGAAGACTCCTCTACTTGGCACTGCGAAAAATTGGCAGTGGTACCTAAGACATGAGTTGAAGTCTAATATCACCTTCTATTTTGAAAGCTAGTGTTAATACTTGAATACAATGAGAGGTGATCATGCTTGTTCTTCAATAATACATTTGTGTCTGACCCAACAAGTTGATTTTGGATGAATTGGATTTGCATTAGTATGTGTGCTAAATTGAGTTATTGTATGCCCCTAGCTGAATGCCTTGATTTCTAGAGATTGTGGGATCTATCTGCTGAACTTTTTGATCAATATCTCATCATTTGATTTCTCATATCTGGATCATGGATTTCTTATAGATATTCTCTAACTTGGATGCATGTTTTCAGCTAGTATAACTTCTTTCACACTTATCATGCGTTTCATCTCAGTTTATTGCTTGAGGACAAGCACAGATTTAAGTCTAGGAGCATTATAAAAGATTACCATCAGTTTTGGTAACTTGTCTTGTGAGAGGTGATAAAGTTTGTCTTGCAATAACACATTTGTGTCTGGCTCCAACATTTGATTTTAGATGAATTGAATTGGTGAATGTAGTATGTATGCTAGACTGGATTCTTTGTATGCTCATAACTGAATACTTTATCATTTAAAGATTATGGGACCTACTTGATTCAACTATTGTTAATAGACTTATCATCTGATTTCTCAAATTAGACCATGGTTAGCTCATAGAAATATCTGACTTGGTTGTATGCTTTCAACTTGAATAACTTCTTTTACACCTGTTATGTGTTTCATATTATTTTATTGCTTGAGGACAAGCAAAGATTTAAGTTTGAGAATGTTTGATGCCTTGCATTTTGGTAACATTTTCTAATATCATTTTATCTTAAAGCAAGGCATATTCTGGTCCTTTTATGTAATATTCAGGCTTATTTACTTGCTTTCTTCGGAATCTTCACTTTGCCTTGTTTTTTTGTAATTTCAAGTAAAATCACTCATTTCTAGATATTATTTGAAGACTCTAAAACCATAGAGTGATTTCTTGTAATGAGACAAGGCTACACAGCAAATTTAGGATTAATCGGAGCTTTCCCTGAAAATCACGACCAGGTGAACCTGGCGGGGTTCACCCATGATTTGCAAACTTCATAGTCTACCCATGATCTTGGTGTTCAGCTATGATTCTCTCGAAGACAACTTTTCCCAGGAACGACCAATACACCCGGGTTCACCCGTGATTCGCAAACTTCATAGCCTACCCATGATCTTAGTGTTCGGCTGTGATTCTCTCGAAGACAACTTTTCCTAGGAACGACCAATACATTTCACGGCCTGGTGAACCCCACACCAGTGCTTTCACCGGATGTCCGAAAGTTTACAGAAGACTTCACTGCTTAGTGAACCCGACGGGGTTCACCCGTGATTCTCTTGGAGGAAGTTTGTGCAGAAACGTATAGTGCACTTCATTGGTAGGTGAACCCCGCGGGGTTCACCGGTGATTCTTACTGGACAAAAACGTACAGAAGGCTTTTACCCGTGATTCACAACTGGGCAGACCGACCCATATTCGGTATTTCTTTGATTCTGGGCCCAATAAAAATAAAAAAAATATTGAAAAATATGTTTTGGAATGCTAAGAGAGAGACGAATCTTTTGGACATAAAAACCCTCTCTTCCGTGCCATATTTGGAGAGCAATCGGCGGACGAACATGGCTAGGGCGAGTGGACCAGCGACAAGGACTTTCCAGAGAGGATTTTGGGGCGATTTCGCGACGGATCTTCACCAAACTTGGAGGAAACGTTTGCATCATCTTCTCCTACCTCTCCTTAGTCTTTGTTTCTAGTTTTCTTTGTCGATTTGAGAAATCTATGCGGATTTGTATGGCTTTTATAGCCTAAACCTTTATTTGGGGCTCGGATGAAGCCCTTTGACTTGATCTATTGTATGAAATAAACTTTCTTGATGTTTTGAGTCTTATTTGAGCATATTTTATTTAGTTGTGTTTATTTCATAATATTACCTTGATCAAGTAATGTTGTGTGTTAGCCGACGCGATTTATACCGAGAGGAGGATCATGGCGGTGGAACCCCTAGGTAAAACTTGTAAATCTATGACACGAGAGTGCTTGGTTTTCGCTCGAGGGCAACATAATTTTTCATAGAACTCATTGGGTTTATCTGGAACGATCCACCGCAAGAGTAGGAGACCGTTCCGGATAAGCACCAGGGTGTACCACCGAGAGGGGGCATCCTGTAACTTAGGAAAGATTCCTTATGTAAAATGATAAACTCATGCATCAACTAAATTCCAGTTCAGATAGATCAGTCAATGTGGTGAATTCCGTAGACCTAATATCTCTCAATTAGACACCTTTCATATTTTTATCGTTGCTTTTCCTATTTTATTTATAGTTGAGTTAGTTTACGTCATTCCCAAAACACAAAAAAATTGGATTGCTTAACTTCTAAATATCAGAATAGTTGGTACTTGACCTAGCTTCCTGTTGGATCGACAATCTTTTATATTACTTCGATAACACCGTGCGCTTGCGGTGCGTATCACTGAGATTCCCGGATAAATCTAATCATCATCTCCATGTGGTCCAGCTGGGTGGTGGGTCGCTGAGAAGGCGTTGGTGGAGCAGTGTCGAGAGGAACATCGTGATCCTCAACTGCCTCTACTCTCTAGTTCTGCTGCTCATAGACTGTGGTGCGTGCAGGATTCGGAAGTAGTAGCTTGACATCACCCCCGGGGAAGAGCAGACTGTAAAGCTACCTTTCCTTAACAATCATTCATATCGAGATTCAGAAATCAAGGTCAAGATGAGAGTACCCCCGGGCTTGCCCCAACTGGTAGGGCTGAATCCCTACCACAAGAGCAAGTGGGGTAAAAAGTCCTCCAAGAGTAATGGCACCCTTCAGTACCCAGAGACTTTATGAAGTTGCCTGGCAAAGTAGAAGGTAGTGTTGAGGTGGACCCCATGCAGCATGACCCAGAGGAATAATAACTCAGAGGCTCGGACTAGACCATCGGATTCCCCTCGGCCGAAGATAGTACGTCCAAGGACTTGATGCACATACTTTAGAACTGGGTTGCCGAGGGATGTGGCTCTGGCAGTCTTGGTATCGAAGGGCTAGGCACCAATGAGAATCCCCCAGAAAGTGTTGGCATTAAACTCGCTCGGGATCAACCGCATCCCGTCTGTAGGAAATTCGTATATCTGGTTCAGCTCGGAGAGAGTAAATACAAACTCGGTATTATTGAGCCGGAAAGAAAGACTGCCATCGTCGTCATCGGTATGGATGTTGGTATGAAGCTCCATTGAAGATAAGAATTTTAGCACTATGGGAATGTATGTAGGGTAGAAGATTGTGAAGAACTGATTTTACCCCATGCGCTGGAAGAGCCACTAGACATCACCATGAAATCCCAATGTTTTTAGTGTTGCATGATCAAGAAACCTGATAGTGATCACCTGCCAGTGCATCAGGGCATTCAGCTTGGCCATCTTCTCTAGATCACGACAAAGGATACCATATGGCACAGGCAGCGCAGCAGGTGCTGGGCGCTTGGCTGTAGTGCTGGAAGAGGAAGCTTCACGCTTGGAGGTCACCTGCTTGCGTGGAGGCATCTTGGTGGCTTGAAGGTTGATGGGAGACGAGCAGGTGGGCTGGATTTGTCATCGGAGATGTCGGCGGTGAAGAGGTGAGGTCAGCGGCAGCGGATCTACAGGCAGCTGCTGAACTCGAAGAAATGGTGGTGAGGCAGCAAGAAGCCCTAATCTTTGCTGAAAATCGGTGAGGAAGGGTCGCTGGAGCCTGACAAAGACGATGGAGGGTGGCCGGAGGTCGATCGAGCACCAGAGGAGGCAGATCGGAGCGGTGGCGGCGCAGCTAGGGTTTCTTGCATGAGTGTGTACAGAGGGTGTGCACGCAATGACTTTTATAGAAGAGGCGTGCATGGTCGTGAGGACGTGTACACACAGCCTTGCCCATGAAAGCTTCATCGCAGAAAAGGCCCAACTTCACTTACTCATCACGGTCGTGTACCGATCCACGAGCACACTCGTGTATGACTTGGCGTAAACTACAAATGTCCATCACAGCCTTGCACAGCTTCACACCCCATGCTGTGAATGCCTCGGTGCACTTGCAGAAAAGTATGACGAGCTGTTCACGGCTGCACGGGTATGACTGTGAAAAATCCAGAAAAATTACCATCAGCTGGGTACTATCTAAAAAGCATAAATATGAAAGAAAATTGAAAAACTACAAAAGCTAAGTAACAAAAATAAATAAGAAACTATAAAAAGTCTAAACAAAAGGTTGGGTTACCTTGCAACAAGTGCTTCTTTAAGGTCACTAGCTTGACCATAGTAGAGTATCACGGAGTTTCAGGTGTAGCATAGGTGAAGTAAATGGCATGGAGTCACTACTTTCTTCGTCGCCCAAGGATTGTACCTATTAAAATAAGCATATAATATAAAAGTCTAACTACAATTATTTTCTCATTACATGGAACAGTAGGGTAATGACATAGAAATTCATAGTATATTTTGTATCATTTTATTGGTCTTTTTGTGTCATATTTATGCTCTTTTGCTTATTTTTATGCCTTATTTATCAAATATTACAGAATTTACACATTTTCTCATTTTTGATCATTTTCAGATAAAAAGGCATTATTTAAGGAGTTTTCAAGCAATTTGAGTGCATTAACAAATTCCAATCATCAAGAGGAGATCACACATCAAATTTCACATAAATCGGAGTTTCAGACCAAATTACGGCAAGGCCGTAATGAATATTACGGTACTGTGATTTTACTGAACTTATAGAAGAAACCATAGCACTACCGTAATTTATTTGACCTGCTGTAATTTCGGTCGAATTCTGTCCAGCGAAAAATACGGCACTGCCATATTATAGTTACGGCTGTAATTCTGTCGGAAAGAATTTTGAAGCATTACATGGCACTGCCATATTATAGTTACGGCTGTAATTCTGTCGGGAAGAATTTTGAAGCATTACACGGCACTGCCGTGGTTCATATTATAGCCCGAGATTCCTTTCAAATTCTTCACAGAAAGAATTACGGCACTGCCGTAAATATTTTCATGGGCCGTAATTATGACCTAGGCTGTTGACTTTGCCCGATTTTCCTTATGTTACCATAGCCCGATTCTTGCGATGGCGATTCCAGACGATTTAGACCACCATTTCAAAAATCGTAAAAAGAGGAAAACTCTATAAGAAGAGGAGAAGATCACCGAACCGAAAGCCCTAATTTTGATTCACGATTGGAAGAGAAATCAAGCTTTTCATTGCTACTCTAGAGTTCATTTTCGGAAAGCATATAGACCACCATCGGACGTAAAATTTGATGGAAAGCTACGCCTGAAGGAGGAGAACATACACTAGAAGTTTTAGAGTGAAAGGAAGTCGACAGAAGGAGAAATCAAAGAAATCTGGGCGCCGCCATTGTTCACTGTGCTTTCAAGGACAAATTACGGGCTGTAATTTTCATTACAGCCCTGTCTTTCGTAATTTCTTCTTTCTTCTCAATTTCTGATCAATCTAAACAATGTTTTTTTGTAAATCTTCTATCATGCTAGCTTAAACCTTTTATGGGACAGGGGGTGTAATCCTCTTAATTTCTTAATGACTAAATAATCCATATTTCGTCAAGATATTTTTGTTATGATAATTTTACTTAAGTGATGATTGTCTTTAATCTTTTCTAGTTTCAATCATCAACATGTGTTAGAGTTTTGTGATATGGACTGAAAAGTAATTTGCAAAACTTGGAACCCTAAAATTGAGACTTAGGAACTTATCGTAAGAAATTAGGTTTGTTCTTATTTCTAGAATTTTGAAGTTTAATTCTTGTTGACAATTTGAGCTAGGAAATATTATTGAGTTAGACATGAAAATATGCTAAGAGATTAGGTATTGGATTGTTGGAAACCCTTAAGTAGAACCTATGAAACTAAAGTATGAGAATATTTAATTTTCACTTGAAGATTTTGACATTGAGATTGAATGCACGAGAGTGATTCTAAATCTTTTTGTCAATGTTTATTTATCTTTATCATTGAGTAAATCCTGCGCGAAAGTGCGGGTTGTTCTTTGTAAATTATCTGCGCGAGAGCGAGATAATTTCTTTATTAAGTAAACTATATCTTTATCATAACAAGAATAAACTGATGAACACTTAATTATATCTAGTCATTAGAATTAAGGTGGATGAAACCCTAGTCCCAGCTTTCTTCTCTGATTTTTCGTGCAATTTCCGATCGCTTGCTTACATCTTATTCGATTGCCTAGCTAGTAAGAAATCAATTCTTTGCTACTTAACAAATGAGGTCTCTGTGGTTCAATATCTTTTATTACTTCGAGTATCCGTGCACTTGCGGACACAATAAGTTTTTGGCGCCATTGCCGAGGACCTTGGTTTTTGTTAATATTGAAGTAATTGATAGTATTACTAGACTAAGCTTGTTTTCCTTTTGTTTTTCACTATTTTCTTGTGATTTTTCAGAAGCTGAGATTAATTCTGTTTTCTATTATTTTCTGTATATTCTGAGTTTATTTGATTTATCTACTTGTGTATGTGCAAGACCCTTAGATCAAGATATTTAGTTCCTTTAGATCCTGAGATTAACAAAACTCTTAGACTGCGTAGGAAACTTAGATTTGAGAAGAAGAAAGAAGAAGAAGTAATCATGGTAGAAAGGAGATCACTTAGGGATTATGTAGTACCGAATCCATAGGAGATACATTCTATCATTTCTAGACCGGCGATCAAGGCTAATAATTTTGAAATCAAGCCAGCTTTTCTATCTATGATCCAGCAGAATCAGTTTGGAGGATCTCCACTTGAAGATCCTAATCAACATCTTGCTTTATTTCTTGAATTTTGTGATACAATTAAAATTAATGGTGTTTCCAGTGACACCTTGAAACATAGATTATTTCCTTTTTCTCTCAGGGACCGAGCACATTCTTGGTTGCAATCTCAACCTACTGGTACCTTCACTACATGGGATCAACTGTCTAATGCTTTCTTGATGAAGTACTTTCCGCCCAGCAAGATAATCCAGTTGAGGAACCAAATTACAAGCTTTGCATAGCGGGATGGCGAGTCTTTTAGTGAGGCATGGGAGCGTTTCAATGAATTACAACAGAAGTGTCCTCACCATGTCTTAGAAAAATGGGTTTTAATTCATACTTTTTATAATGGTTACTCTATAATACCCGTCTCACTGTTGATGCTATTGTAGGTGGAGCCCTCATGAACAAGACCATTGATGATGCTTTCACTCTGCTCGAGGAAATGGCGCTGAACCACAACCCGTGGACCACTGAGAGAGGAGTAATATATCATCCTCCACATAGTAAGAATGGGAATGATGGTTGGCGCACCGTGGCTGAAAAGGTAGATTCTCTGTGCAATAGATTTGATTCTTTTCAAATGCAAACTGCTGTAGTTTCATCTTTTGTTATTTGTGAAGTTTGTGGTAATCAAGAACACTATTCTGAGGAGTGTAAAGTAATTGCTGATCAGGGTACAAAACATCTGAATGCTCTAGGGGGATATAATCAGGGTAGACATAATAATGATCCCTATTCTAGTACATATAACCCTGGTTAGAGAAATCACCCAAATTTATCTTGGAAAAGTAACAATAATACAGGGGGATAGACTGAGAATAGAGGTATCAACAAAGACAAAATAAAAATCAAAACCAACTCCAAAATTCTAGTGTTGAGTCCATGCTTGAAAACTTTATGGCCAGTCAAAATCAATTCATGACAAATCAAAACCAAATCATGACAAATCAAAATAAGGAAATTGAAGATCTTAAAGGAATAGTTAGTGAACTTACTTCTCAAATAGAATCTTTAGCAGCTCACAATAAAATTTTAGAAAATCAAATAGCACAACAGGCTAGCACTTCTTATAGACCCTCAGGAAAATTGTCTGCTAAACCTGAACCAAACCCTAAGGAACATTACAATGCTATAACTACTAGGAGTGGGAAGCAATTAGATGAACCTAAAGGTAGATTTGAGGATGAAGAAGAGCCTAAGATTGAATAGAGAAGTAAACCAGTCTTAGAAGAACCTCTTGTACATGTGCAGTCCCATACTAGTTCGCCACCTCACCAGGGTGATGAACCTAAAGGAGATGAGCCATGTCAGCCTGAAATTCCTAGACCTAGTTCACCTGCACCTAATAGACCACACATACCTTTTCCTAGAGACTAGTCCAAGCTAAGTTAGATAAGCAATTTGGAAAATTTCTTGAAGATTTGAAAAAGCTTTATATTAATATTCCATTTACTGATGCTTTATCTCAAATGCCCACTTATGCTAAATTCTTGAAAGAAATTTTGTCTAATAAAAGAAAAAATAAAGGACTATGGCACTGTGGCATTGACTGAGGAATGTAGTGCTATCATTCAGAATAAACTGCCACCAAAATTAAAGGATCCAGGTAGTTTCTCTATTCCTTGTTTGATTGAGAGTATGGTTTTTGACCGAGCCTTATGTGATTTAGGTGCTAGTGTAAGCCTAATGCCTTTATTTGTTTATAGGAAACTGGACATAGGAGAGCCCAAACCAACTTCTATATCTTTGCAGCTCGCCGATCGTTCATTTAAGTATCTTGCAGGGATTCTTGAAGATGTTCCTATCCAGGTTGGTAAGTATTTTGTTCCAGCAGATTTTGTAGTTCTTGAGATGGAGGAGGATGCAAAGATTCTTATCATATTAGGTAGACCGTTCTTAGCCACAGTAGGAGCAATTATTGAAATAAAGAACGGTAAACTCACATTGAATATTTGAGATAAAAAAATTGAGTTTGATTTGAATGAATCTATGAAAAAACCATCATATTCTGGATCTTGTTGTAGTATACATGCTGTAGATGACACTGTCTATGATCTTAGTGATTTATTTGTTGAAACTTCTACATATAATTCTGATTTAGATGATAATTTTGCTTTTGACTCTAGTTTAGATACTAGTTCTGAAATTCATGTTCTATTAGAATGCACTGTTCTTGATGATAAAAAGAATGAGGAAGAGAATATTCCAAAAGTTGAACTTAAGGCTTTACCTGATAATCTCCGTTATGAATTTCTTGGACCTGATTCCACTTACCCTGTTATTGTTGATGCATAGCTTAGTAAAAGGGAGACATATTTACTTCTTAGGGAATTGAGGATTCATACGAAGGAAATTGGGTATACAATTAATGACTTAAAGAGAATTAACCTCTCTTTTTGTATGCACAGAATTTTGATGGAAGAGGAGCACAAGCCACATGCAGATTTTCAAAGCAGACTTAACCCCTCTATGAAGGAAGTTGTAAAGAAAGAGGTACTGAAATTACTTGATGCAGATATTATCTACCTATCTCTAACAGTAAATGGGTAAGTCCTGTTCATTGTATTCCAAAGAAGGGAGGAGTATCTGTAATGAAAAACAAGGATAATGAGTTGATTCCTGTTAGAACAGTGACTAGTTAGCGCATGTACATAGATTATAGAAAATTGAATGCTGCCATTAGAAAATACCACTTCCCTTTACCTTTTATTGATTAGATGGTTGAGAGACTTGCAAACTATTCTCATTTATGTTTCTTAGATGGATATTCTAGATTTTTCCAAATTCTTATACATCCTGATGACCAAGATAAAACCACTTTCAATTGCCCTTATGGTACTTTTGCATATAGGAGAATGCCTTTTGGATTGTGTAATACACCTGCTACTTTTCAGAGGTGTATGATGGCTATTTTTTCTAACTTTATTGAGGATTTTATGGATGTTTTTATGAATGACTTTTCTGTATATGATTTTTCTTTTGATGATTGTTTGGCTAACTTATCTCAAGTTTTGCAGAGGTGTGAAGAAACTAATCTTGTGCTTAACTGGGAAAAGTGTCATTTCATGGTTAGGCAGGGGATAGTTTTGGAGCATCTAATTTCAGAAAGAGGGATAGAAGTTGACAAAGCCAAAGTTGAGGTGATAGAAAAATTGGAGCCGCCCACCACAGTAAAGGAAGTCCGAAGCTTGCTAGGACATGCAGGATTCTACCGGCGATTCATCAAGGATTTCTCTAAACTTACTATACCTCTTACAAATTTACTTTGTAAAGATGTTAAATTTTCTTTTGATGAAGATTGTTTGTCTGCTTTTTAGGAGTTGAAGAAGGCTTTGATTTCAGCGCCCATCATTCAGCCACCAGATTGGAGTTTGCCCTTTGAGCTCATGTGTGACGTTAGTGATTATGCAGTAGGAGCAGTCCTTGGTCAGAGAAAAGAGAAAAAACCTTATGTTATCTATTATGCTAGTAGGACCTTGGATGAGACACAGAGAAATTATACCACCACTGAAAAAGAACTTTTGGCTATAGTTTTTGCTTTTGATAAATTTAGATCATACTTGATTAACTCTAAAGTTGTGGTATACACTGATCATGGTGCGGTGAAGTATTTGATGCAGAAAAAGAATAGTAAACCGCGCTTGCTTAGATGGATTTTACTCTTACAAGAGTTTGATCTGGAAATCAAGGATAAAAGGGGATTAGAAAACTTTGTTGCAAATCACCTTTCAAGAATATTGGTAGATACTGAAAAGGGTGATTTAATCAATGATTCCTTTCCTGAAGAACAACTCTTAGCTATTGAACAGATCAAGGCTCCATGGTATGCTGGTATAGTTAATTACTTAGTAGATAATGTTTTTCCTCTTGATTTGAGTTATCAAGGAAAGAAGAGATTCTTGGCTAAAGTAAAGAACTATTTTTGGGATGAGCCTTATGTATTTAAGAGATATGCAAATGGAATTTTTAGGAGATGTATACCTGAAGAAGAAATCGTAGATATATTATTTCAGTGTCATGGATCTTCATATAGAGGGCATGCTAGTACTCAGAAAACTGTTTTTAAAGTTCTACAATCTGGATTTTATTGGCCCTCAAATTTTAAAGATGCAAGAAATTTTATTTTATCTTGTGATAGATGTCAAAGGACATGAAACATTAGTAGAAGACATGAGATGCCACTGTCCACTATTCTTGAGGTTGAAATATTTGATGTTTGAGGGATAGATTTTATGGGACCTTTTCCATCATCTGGAGGTAACAAATACATACTTGTGGCAATTGATTATGTTTCTAAGTGGATAGGCTCTTGCTTCTCCTACCAATGATTCTAGGGTTGTTGTTAAATTGTTTAAAAAAATTATCTTTCCACGATTTGGGATACCACGAGTAGTGATTAGTGATAGAGACTCACATTTTATAGAACATAAGTTCTCAGCTTTGCTTAGAAAGTATGGGGTGAATCATAGAGTTGTAACACCTTATCATCCCCAAACAAATGGATAAATTGAGATATCAAATAGAGAGATCAAAAGGATTTTGGAAAAGACTGTGTCATGCACGAGAAAGGATTGTGCATTCAAGCTTGATGATGCACTTTGGGCCTACCGAACTGCTTTTAAAACACCAATAGTTATGTCTCCTTTCCAATTAGTTTATGGTAAATCTTGTCATCTACCTGTAGAGCTCGAGCATAAGGCATTCTGGGTGATCAAAGCACTGAACTTCGATTTGAAGAACGTGGGGGAAAAAAGGAGGTTACAATTGAACGAGCTAGATGAGATTAGACTCTCCGCCTACGAAAACGCAAGAATTTATAAAGAGAGGACTAAGAGATGGCACGATCGACATATCCTCAGAAAGAATTTCCAACCAGGTGACTTTGTTCATTTGTTTAATTCTAGATTGAGACTTTTTCTTAGTAAACTTAAGTCTCGCGGGTCTGGACCTTTTCAGGTTAAGAAAACCTACCCCTACAGAGCTGTGGATATATGGAGTGACAAAACAAGGGAGTTCAAGGTTAATGGTCAGAGGTTGAAGCATTATTTTCAAGAAGAACAGATTGAGGAAGGAGAAAAGTTTCAACTTGATGAACCACGATGGGGTCTAAGTGCAGAACGGTCAAGCTGAAATTAGCGCTTCTTGGGAGCCAACCCAAGCACTCTTACTTAAATCTAGTTACTTTTATTTTGGTTTATTTTTAGAACTAATTTTTATTTTCTTTTTGTAGGAAAAATCGAGTTTTGCGCAAAATACGGCACTACCGTCATGCAAATTACGGGCCGTAATTTCGGTCCATTTTCATCTAGAGACTTTCGAGTCTTTTACGGCAATACCGTAAGTATTTTCACTAGCTGTAATTTTGATCGAAATCTTTCCCGAGAGTTTTGCGTCCTTTACGGCACTACCATAATTAAAATTACGGGCCGTAATTGTAGGCAATTTTTGACCAAAAAATTTTCCAAATTTCGTGCGTATTACGGTAGTACCGTAAATATTTTCACCTGCCGTAATTTTGATTTATTTCAAACTAGAGAATTTTTTAGCTTCTACGGCACTACCGTAATGCAAATTACATGCCATAATTTTGTGATTGTCTTTAAAAAAACTCAAGTTTTACATGACTGCCATAACAAATTTCACGGGCCATAATTTGGAACATTTTCTTTCCAGAAAGTTTCTGGAAGTTTTGTGAAAAATACGGTAGTGTTGTAAACAATTTCATGGGGCCATAATTTTAGCATATTTTTGACTAAAAACTTTTTGCAGATTTACGGTAGGGGCGTAAATGTTTTCACGGGCCGTATTTTCTGGCATTTTTGAACCAGAATGAATTACAGCACTGCCGTAATGGATATCACGGCCACAATTGTATCGGCCCATCGCGACTCTACAGCCGTATTTCTAGGGTTTTCGGCCGTTCTTAGGGTTTTTCATCCGTGTTTTCACTCGTTCTTGCGCCGACCAGCTTGACCTTGCTCTTAGGATTCTCCGACGATCCTTCCCGTTCGTCTCCGACCGTCGATCTGGTGTTTTCCGGCCAAATCTGGGTATTTCCGAAACTTACGCACGAGATTTCTGCCCTTTCCGTTTTTCCTTTGATTTGTGGTCGAATCTCGAAATCTTTGCATGCATTTGTTGCTTGGATCACCGGCAACCCTTCCTGATTCATTTCTGGATATTTTTGACTAACATTTAAGTGATTTGGGGCTTTAAATGAGTTCAATTGCTGTTCTTCCTTCGATTTTCCACCAGCAAAAGTTTGGTTTGAGCAAGTTTGGTTAAGTTGATTCCCAGTTTCCAAACAACTTTGTGGAAAAGGGTTATTTTGTTTTGAAAACTTTGTTCTCAGCCCAAACGTTCAGACTTGAAGCTACATTTGAAGACTATTCCACATTCTGTTGATCGGTAACACCTCTGTTTTACCAGCCTTTCAAGACATTTTACATTACCCTCTTCCAGATGGCACCAAAGAAAACTGTGGTTTCAAAGAGGAGGGGCAAGGCACCTGCTGAATCTTCAACACCCCCCAATCCCTATGGTATCATATTTAGGGATGAGATTCAAGAGGCCAGATGTAATCAGTTGCTTACCAGAAGAGTAATGAACACCAAATACGTTGATCGATGTACATTGGAAGCTTTGGGACTCTATGAAGATGTTTTCTGGATGTTTGATCAGATAAGAGTAAAGAAATTCTTCTAGATGACGCCTCAGACTTACCTGCCATTGGTGTTGGAGTTTCTCAGTAGCTTGGACATGGACCTCCACGAGTTCACCGATAGACATGCTAAAGGTGAGATCACCTTCCGCATGGCTAACATAGAAAGAAGTCTTACCCTTAGGGACATCATATTCATCTTTCATCTTGCATTCAGAGGTCATACTGATGTATCACTTGGTTTTATCGAGAATGTGTTTTGGAATCAAATTTCATCAGAAACTAATTTTTCAGCAGTATCAACCAGAGCTTCTATGATCACAAATCCATGTATCAAGTATGCTCACCAAGTTTTGGCTCACATTGTGTTCAGACGTGGTGATAGTGATGGCATGGTATGACAATCTGAACTTTTCTTTTTATGGAGCATATTGCATGGATACCCTATAGATGTTGCCTTCTTCTTAATCAAACACATGGACAAGGTGGCTAGGACAAAGAAAGGGGCTATTGTGATAGGAGGTTTCATCACTCCTATAGCTCTTTCTCTAAATGTCGAGCCTTATGGAGTTGAGTTGGCCAGGGGAAATGCAAGATTAGACATTGAATCATGTATGGCCATGAAGATGATTGTAAGAGAAGGAGATTTATTTTGTTTGGTTCTTGGAACTGGGGCCCCCACACTACCACTGCCCAATAAAGAGAAGACCACTGTCCAAAATCAAGCAAATTGGAAACTATCTTCTAGTGATGCTACTTATGCTATGCCACCGCCTTTGGATTCAGTACCACCACCACCCACTTGGGGTGGAAGAGATGACCCATTTGATATGGGAATGGATTCACCATTTCATCGAGCTTTAGATTCTTCTCACCGAGCTGGAGGTTCCTCACACCGAACTGAGAGAGGATGGGCTAGTGCCTATGACCTAGGTTTTCGGGCTCTCTCTGCTGAGGTGTATCGGCAAGGACGCATCATGGAGAGGATTCTTGACTCCATGGGGCATATACACTAGGATGTTGAGGACCTTGGAAACTATATGGAGGAAATGGGTAATTTCCTCTATGACCGGTTCCGCTTTGAAGATACCAGGGGAGGTGGTGGAGATGATGATGGAGACCAAGGAGGGGAGCACGATGATCCCATGGATGCAACCCCTGAGGACACCGAGGAAATAGGATCTGATGAAGATAATTAGAGCTCTGTGAGTATTTTCTTCCCAGCTTGTTCCTTATTCATCTTATATTTCTATTGATGATTCATGTTTTTATAGGGAAGCATGACTTGATCAAACTTCTTGTGTCCGCTGCTATCTTACATTGCTTTTTCATTGCTCTAAACTATAATTCGATTTGGTTGTATTAAAATATCTTGAACTTGTGATTCTGATATTGAATTCGATATGGTTGTATAATGTTTTGATATTCTGATAATTTTGAGCACCTTGTGTAGGTGCATCTTGACACATGTTGATTGTATAATGTTGATGATGAACTTGATATACAATTTACTTTTGTTTCGGTCATATGCTATAGTGTGTGATCTATCCTTGAGAAATTCCTATTGATATTTTGATCTTCTTGGTAATGAACATATCAATGCCTGAGATTAGGGATGAACCTATTGTGATGAATTTATTTCTTTAATATATATCTGCCTGTTGGAATTTTTCATTGATTGATGCATGAGATTTTGGGTAGATGTATTGTTTGATGAATTTGATCTAAGAGTGCAGCTACTTCTTTGAATAAAACAATCATATGAGTATGATTTTTGAATTGATATCAATTGATTAATCTAGTTGATGTTTGATCTATTTGCTATTTGTTGGAAAGAAAGATTCCTTGATCCAATAAAATTAGAGGTGACACCCTTACTTGGCACTGCATAAAGTTGGTAGTGGTACCAAAGACATGGGTTGAAGTCAAAATAAAAAAATGATGAGAGAAGAAAAGAAAAAAAAAGAAGAGAGAGAGAGAGAATGACTCCTCGTCTTGGCATCGTGTTAATTTGCGGTGGTACCGAAGTTAAGAGTTGAAGTCTAAGTAAAAAAGTATGTATCTATGTGGGTACATGCCATTGAGAGAAATCGTTTTACATTAACTCCGCTATCTCAGGTAAGATTTTTCCTACCAAAGAGATATGAGTTCTATTACATTGGTTATGTGACCAGTGTACTCTAAATTTGTCATCAGAAAAAAGGTGGTAATCGAATTAGAGAATGTAAACGACACAAAAAAGGGAGGAACTAAAAAATTTTGAGTGGAAAAAGATCTTGGATATCCTATTCCTGTAAACAAAAGTATTATGGATTTGAACTTAAACTAGGTAAAATCTTGAGATTGAAATTCTGTGTATTATACAAGTTGCGAAATTTTATTTGATTAAGTTGTATATCTTGAAGATTAAATTCAAAAGATGATATGTTTATTTGGAATTTTATGTAGCATTTAGTGAAATTTTTCATTGGTGATTATATTTTAGAAGTTTATTCTTCAAAAGAAAGTTTATTCTCTTTGATTGGTTTTGATTTCTTTATTTGCTTGAGGACAAGCAAAGTTTGAGCCTTATGTATTTGATGACACAGAAATTCATAGTATATTTTGTATCATTTTATTGCTCTTTTTGTGTCATATTTATGCTCTTTTGCTTATTTTTATGTCTTATTTATCAGATATTACGGAATCTGCACTTTTTCTCATTTTTGATCATTTTCAGGTAAAAAAGCATTATTTTAAGGAGTTTTCGAGCAATTTGAGTGCATTAACAAATTCCAATCATCAACAGGAGATCACACATCAAATTTCACATAAATCGGAGCTTCATACCAAATTACGGCAGGGCCGTAATGAATATTACGGTACCATGATTTTACTAAACTTACAGAAGAAACCATGACACTACCGTAATTTATTTGGCTTGCCGTAATTTCGGTCGATTTCTGTCCAGCGAAAAATACAGTATTACTGTATTATAGTTACGGCCGTAATTCTGTTGAGAAGAATTTTGAAGCATTACACGGCACTGTCGTGGTTTATATTACAGCCCATGTTTCTTTTCAGATTCTTCACAGAAAGAATTACGGCACATCCATAAACATTTTCACGGGCCGTAATTATGACCTAGGCTGCCAACTTTGCCCGATTTTCCCAGTGTTACTGTAGCCCAATTCTTGCGATGGTGATTCCGAATGATTTAGACCACCATTTCAAAAATCGTAAAAAGAGGAAAACTCTATAAGAAGAGGAGAAGATCACCAAACCGAAAGCCCTAATTTGGATTCATGGTTGGAAGAGAAATCGAGCTTTTCATCGCCGCTCTAGGGTTCATTGCCAGAAAGTGTACAGACCACCATCGGACGTAAAATTTGAGGAAAAGCTACGCCTGAAGGAGGAGAACATACACCAGAAGTTTCAGAGTGAAAGGAAGTCAACAGAAGGAGAAATCAAAGAAATCATGGGTGCCGCCACTGTTCACTACGCTTTCAAGGACAAATTATGAGCTATAATTTTCATTACAGCCCTGTGTTTAGTAATTTCTTCTTTCTTCTCAATGAGTAGGATGAAACCTTAAGTCCCAGTTCTCTCTCTCTCTTTGAAATTTTACAACAGTTTTCACCATTTCATCTTATTTTACACCCATAAATCAATTGCTTAGCTAGTAAGAGTTTAACTATTTAGTACTTAACACGTAGGTCTCTGTGGGTTCGATATCTTTTATTACTTTGACGTACCCATACACTTGCTGACACATCATTGTCCATTATGGTCCTCATTTCCTAGTGGCGCAGCTCTTCGCGTGCCCAACCCTAGAGGTGGTCCATAAAGATATGTATTCGATCTTGCTCTGACATATCATCTATCTCCAGCATTAGATGGAAAAATTACTGCACATAGTCCCGGATGTTCGCAACATGCCAGACTTTCTGAAGGGCGCCCCTCATAGAACACGTCAAGTTCCCTGGGAGGAACTAACTATTGATCTTAGTTTTAAGCTCTTCCAAAGAGAACTCACAAGCTAGATCGGTCCCGAATAAGTTAGGTGCGGCCTGAGTCCACCACCACAACTTCACGTCTCCAGAGAGATACGCGATGCAAGCTTGGGCTTGCTCCCCCTCGAGGATCTAAGTATCTTAGGAATATATTTTTCATATCCCAAAGAAAGTTCTCAACTTTCGTGGAGCAACGCACCCCTTGTAAGGGGGCAGGCTCTAGGACACATCGTCACACGACAGTCCCTTGGCAGAAATTGGCCGTGATCGGTGCTATCGAAGTCGTCGTAGCATGCTTCAGCAACACGACCTCCACTTGGCTTACCTCTAGCTCCTCGTGAGTCGAGTCACCTGAGCTATGAGGCACTCGTTGGAGATGAGCAGTGTGGAGATGATCTCCACTGAGATGCAGGGGTTCAAAGCCCCATCTCTGACTATGCCCCCGAGGGATGATAGTCTGCTGTCCGTCGAAGACACCATCTGCACACAAGCAGTTGGGTTAGACAAAAAACAAGTACAATGCTTGTACAAGTTGGAACTCGCAGACGCTGGGCTTTGATACCTAGCTGTCACGCCCTGGATTACCGTAACAATTTTTTTTAATATTATACACATTCGTCGAATTGACCCCCAACCCGACCAAGGACTCAACGAGGATCTCTGCTGTCCCAATATGACTCTGATCAACGTTCGTGATTCACAGAGAACCGGTGTCGCTGAGTCGAACCGAGTTCACCCGAACCCAACGTGGACCCACCCGTAGCTGACTGCGTCGGACGAGGTCCACAACAATAACTGGACACGCTCACGTGCCTGAAGAAACGGAGGGGAATAGCCAAACGTTCCGGGTCAGGGAGCCGGGCTCACCCTCACGTCCGCGGGGTTACGCCGATACTCGACGACCATGGGCAGCCGTCCACCTGGCGTCACACGCAGGTGATGGAGAGGACCCAGTCGGTCCCTCACTCACACGCTAGCGAGGAGGAGAACCCAGCCGAAGGAAATACCACATGGAGTCGCACGCGCGTACGCGTCGACAACAGACGGACGAACCATCCCTAGTCATGCCTGCGAAGCATGTCTTGTGTGTAATTACTGGTAGGCTAGAGGGCAGGTGGCCCTCTCCTCGGTGCAGGGAGCTTAGGGAGAAGAGGAGGCACGCTGGCAAGACTAGTGTCGGATAGGATTAGCTCTAGTGGTGTCTCCCCGCTACACACGAACGAGAAAAGTGGTAGGAGGGTGATGTGTACTTTACTATACTACTAACTACAAGCGTGACGGCTTTATCGTAGTAGTACTTAAGTGTCGATCCCACAGGGACAGGAATCAAGTACCGAGTGATTGCAAATCTATAGCTAGACAATCGAGTGAATGTTTTGGTTTTTCATAAAATAAATTAAAAAATAACTAAATGCAAATGCTAGCCAAATCAAGCAAGTGAAAGTTTTGGATAGAAAACAATGTTTAGACACATCAAAACTTCGGGTTCACCTCGTTGACGGATTTTAAACTCAAATAAAATAATATCATAACAACGCAATCTTAAAGCATTCAAAGAGATATCCAATAGTACAGATTACCCTCTTTCGACGGCGTAATCACGTATCAATCTAGATCGGCATCCTACTTTTGTGGCTAACTGGATCTAGATTGATCCAATGGGTTTAGAGATATAATAAAGTTCCTCATACAAATCCTACCCTATTTCTTGACAGCTCAGAGCATGTTTGATAAGGCAGATGTAGCGTCGCAATTCACCTTTCGGTCTTTATTGCGGCGCCCAAGAAAAGTAACTGCGTGGCCAATGCAATACTAGCAGTAAAATAGCGCAGATCAAATAAACACAAATAAAATTATATTTGCTATAAGAAAACAAGTTTGAATAGAAGATTCACACAACTAGATTACACCCTAATTCCGATAAAGAAAATTATGCTATCATAGCATCGATTTAGTACAAATCTCTAAAGGAATAGAAGGAACTAAAGAGAAGATAGAAGAAAGAGGAAGAAAACTCTTTTGCAGAAGCGTTGCAACATTCCTTCAAGTCTTCTAAAATGATGAGCACCATTCCTTCCTCCTCCCTTGTTGTCACCAAGCCTTTCTCCCTTTGCAAAACTTACTAACCCCCCTTGAGCCCCAACTAGCGCTACCTTCTTTAGTGATTTTCACCTTTTAAATAGAGTCCAAAGTAACTTCTGAACATACTCATTGATGGCCCATTAAATTATCTACGTTTTGACACCAAAAACATTTAAAACGGATTTAAGACGAGAAAGTTATGACCCATTTAATGCAGGTGGCTCTATAATTATGGGTGTAATGGGCAATTATGGTTGTAATCGTAATGTAACTATAATGCATTAATTTCAGCCTCTTTAATTCTTAAAACATTCAAATAATTAATGCTCATTTAATTCTCTTCGTTTTGACTCCAAGAACGTCCAAATTGGAGTTAAAACAAAGAAGTTATGAGCGTTTAAATCTTGGCGGCCGGTAATAAATTCTAGCGGCTGCAAGATTACAGTAATGAGGCAGATTAGGGCCATACCCATAATCTCAGTGTAGAAGTTTGATTCGTCTGAAAATGTGCAGGTGAGCAATATGGTCTTGGCTTGATTTATGGCCATAGTCGTAGCGTCAAAAATTGCCGATCAGAAGATTACGACTATGATAAATTATAGCCATGCCCATAATCTTCTTGTCAAGGTCATCTTCATTAGAAAGGTTGCTGTTTAGGAAGTTATGGGCTTGTCTTCGGATCATAACTATGCTCGCATAAAAACAGGTCTATTGTGTAGCCAATGAGAGAATTACAGTCATGATGTAGCTTATGGCCTCAGCCGTAATTCTTCAAATTAATCCCATTTGAAGCCAAACTACTTGTCAAGATTCCTGATTCACTCGGAGATGTAAATGTACGTCCATATAGCTCTATAAGCGAGTGAATTGACATGTATTCAATAAACATGACAAGTAATGAAGCTTTTGAAGAAAGTCAATGAAATAAGCCGGAAAGAGATGTAAAAACATGATAATATGTCTTGATTCACTACTAAATATTGGTCAAAAAGACTAGAAAAATATAAGATAGCAGAGGGTCGCTCTCAAGCAACCGAGGTGGAAGGAGGATGGGAAGTCGATGCCGTCGGGGAGCTTGCCGAGAGGGGTGCTTTACACATAGGTGGAGGGGAGACATCCACTAGGTTTCTTTGTCGGATAGGGGAAAGGCTGCCGGTTGCTCTCAGGCGGCGAATCACAGGTGAGAGGCGTCGCATGTAGGTGACGAGGGTAAACGGAGGAAGCTCACGCGTAGGCAAGCTCTAGATCCAGAACTTCTCGCAGGCAGGCGAGTCGGCAACCAGGGGGAGTAGAAAGAGAGCTCGCCGGAGGAGCAGGAGAAGGGAACGCGGCCAACAAACCACCATCGGAAATGGGGGAGACGAAGGAATATGCCGGGAGCCACAAGCTCGACCGAGGAAGCAAGCCGGAGGGAGAGAAGGTACCTTGGCAATCACCTGGCCGCCGTCTCCTTCTAGTCGGTGAAGTGGATGAGAAGCCACCTTCTGAGGCGATCTGAACGCTCGACCACCAGCTGCGACAATGACGATGACAAAAATGGCCGGAAAGGACGGGGTTCTCCAAGGCGCTCCAACCACCCGCCCACACCACCGAAACGGCCTGGGAACACACCGCCGATGATGATGCCCGATGAGAAACCGAGGTTCACCGGAGGAGATGAGGGAGAGAACGACGCCGGAGTTTTTTTATTTCGAAAGCTTGTAACCACCGCACGAGGACGACATCCTCGTTTTTCTTCTCTGCGCGTCCATCCCCACGTCTCGCACGTCGACCGAGATCAGCATGCATCACGTCAGCCCATGCCGCCTCTGTAAGGTTCCCATGCACGCAACATGATGAATTTTGCCCGCGTGATTCGTCCGTTGAGCGGCATCGGATTCAGGCAATGCTCGATCCAAATCTGCACCTGCTGACCCGATCGGCAGTGAATGTGTTGCGCTGTGCCTTGGGCTGAGCTTTGGGCCGCGCCCAAGGTTCAGCCCAAAGGCCTAACATTCCAATATTTCTCTGATAAGGTGATATCATCATAGTACGTGCTTGGATATTTGGTGAGACCGTGGTTCCATAGCCTATGCTATTTGCTCCATTGTTATCACAACAGAGCTGGATGGGATTCATAGCACCAGGAACCACATCAAGTTCAGATATGAACTTCTTCATCCACACTACTTCTCTGGCTACCTCAGAAGCCGCAATATACTAGGTTTGTATTGTAGAATCTGCCACAGTAGACTACTTAAAGTTTTTCCAATTTATGCCCAAAAGTCTTTCTTAGCATATGACTTTATTAGCCACAACTCTCTCAAGGATTTTTGTCCTTCCTTTTTAGCAATTTCCTAAGGGCATTATAATCAAAGCCACTTTGCTTCTTATATGCCTTACATGATAGTTTACATATACCTTCACTAAAAACTTATCATTAAATAGATGGTTAACTCTATCATAAACAAATCTTTCCTTGTTACGAGCAAATTAAAAACTAACCTATTAATTTATTGAGCTTAAATAATATAACAAATCAAAATGTTAGTGTGTTACATTGAGAAAAAAAGATTTTATTTATAATGAGATTAGATTTGGAATTATTGTCGAAACTATTATATTATATGTCCAAGGTCCAATATTAAATCATTCCAGAGGTTTTTTTTTATTTTGTCTGTGTCAATAAACAATTCAAAATACCACGACTTTTTTAGATTAAGTCTGAGTCTAATAGCAATGATTCGAAGCACTTCTTTTTATATTATACTATTTCAGAAACCTAAGGACTTAGACCGTATCGGTATGTAAAATACAAGATTTCCAATTCTAGTTGGAAAAGGAAAACATGCCTCAATAGGCATGTTGGGCCTAGCCCAATTGACACTGGACGTACCTTGTGGCTGGTGTAACCCCCTATTTTGAGATAAATACAAAGAAGCCAAATAAAGAATGAATAATGAGGGATTCTCCCCTTGAACGGTTTAGTACCAGATCCCGTCTTCATGCTTTAGGGATAATACTGAATCCTACGTGCGTGCTTTGTAACTCAACTCCGGAAACCCATGACCACCTCTTCTTTCAGTGCAAAGCCATTACGGCATTCTGGAAACTGATTAAAAGAGGTTGCGGGATAAGATATCGTGGTGATACTTAGGAAGGCATTATGAACCATGTCTCTCATACCTGAAAAAATGGAGAAGCTAACTAAATATATATCAAAAAGTTATTCCTCACCGGAGCCACATATCACATTTGGAGATACCGAAATAATAGACATTTTGGTAATCTTGCTATGGAGAATAGGATGCTCCTTAGGAATCTAGTTTCCGATGTTAATGCGAGAATTCGGAGCCGGGCCCTGAATGATGAGTTGGATCCGCATATCACTGCATACATGCATATGTGGGAAACATACTGTTAATGGGGGCTGCTTGGTCCTCGTTTTAATGCAGGCTGGGATTCCTTGGTCTCCTTTCTATCCTCTGACTCCTTGGGTGGGCCTCTTAATTTGATTTTGTGAAGGCTGAAATCTCATGCTATCATATGCTAGTTGCTCCTTTAGGCGGATCTCGTTTTTATTTTCCAGCGGATTATGATAATTATTTGCCTTCAGGGCTGATCGTCTTCCTGCGTGTGGGTCTAGCTGATTTGCAGATGGGTGGCTATCCGGTGCAATAGGTGACGGTTATCAAGCCTACGGCTGGAGGTTGGAGGGCTCCTGCTACTCACCATGCAAATACCACCCGGGAGATACGGGGGACGGCACTTACCTGGATCTTAGTTCCCCCTCGGCGAGGCTGACGCTCGGTAGTCCTTGTTCACGCATGCCATACTACGCCGACTTCTAAAGGGCGATGAAGCGGCTGCAAGCCTCAGGCATCTGAGCGTCTCGTTCTACTTCTTATTGTCGCCAGAGCATGGCTTGTATTAATTTTTGGGTCCATTGGGTGTACTGTCGTTATGGAGAGGGGGCTTAATGCTGATTTGGGCACTTTTCTCCTTTTTCGTGTGCACTTCCCTGGTGTTTGAATTTGATTTTGGTTTTTTGGCTGATATGAGTGTTATCAGTCTGTGTTGTAGCGTTCATGTGCTAGGATTATAGGGAAAACTCTGTCGGATTTTTTTGGATCCGTATAAGAATAGAATGGGAGTGGATGTACATAAACATGTAACTATCTCTTTTTTTGTTTAATATAATTATATTTTTTCCCTTGGCAAAAAAAGATAATACAAGTTTTAACTCAATAAATTTTATAAATAAAAATTCTAGATATACATGGCTCAAATTTTATAGGCAGATCGGCCTTGTCTCGTTCCTACCCAGCTGTTCACCCAGACGTATGCGCCCACCAGTGACACGCGACATCAACTGGAGGTTAGACGGTGCTCTACCATAGTGGATCTTCTCCAGATTTTCCCTCACTTGATTGCATTTTCGTCACGCAAGGATCTACCTGAAGAGCTCCTTGCCGACTGACCACATGCCACGTGATGTCGCTGTCGCGTTAGCCCGCAGAATTGACCGCCGATTCCTTGTTCTTCGCTGGGCTTGCGTGCCGCCGAAGCTCGCGTCCACTGCCACTACTCCACGCGGCCTCATCGACCTGCCTTCTCCACTGTGCCATCTCCACGTGGCTATGCACGTGCTATTGGCGATGTTGCCAACCATAGGAGCTGAAGAGGCATCGTGCCGTCGCCACCCAATGCATGTCCAATCAACATCTCGCGCATCGTTTGCATCCGGTCGCCTTCTGTCAATGCATGCAAGCATTGATGCCTCGATTGCCGCCACTGCTCCACGAGGCCTTGCTAGTACATCCTCTCCGCTGCGCCGGCTCCACGTGGCTTCATGCGTGCCATTGCTAACGCCGCTGGCTGCCGGAGGCAAAACGTTGCCGCCCAACGCAAAGCCGATTAACAGCTCATGCGTCGATTTTGCCCAAACCGCTGCTCGCCGAATGCCACGTGAGATGAAGCATTGGGCCCGATTTTGACCTAGTTAACCGGGCTAAGAAAAGGTGGGTTTGGGCCTAACATCTGGTATCACTTAATGTGTCAGGTCTCAGTTCAACCGATCTGCCTCAAACCTAGTAGGCCAGGAGGGAACCCAAAACGAAGCCCACACACAAATCACACGCGGCTTTCGTCCGCGTCCTAACCACAAAGCTTGTGCACGCAGGCGGCGTGCTTCCCGCACGCCGGCATCTTCCGTGCGATTCTCGGAGCCAGGCAACGGCGGCATCGCCGAAAGAAGCAGAAGACTTGGACTTCGGCGGGCGACGAGGTCTTCGGCGGAAGACCCGGACGCGGACGCGGCTGGGCGCTGCAGCTCAACGCCCTAAATTGGAGGAGAGGCGGCGGCTCTCTCCCTTTAAGAAGGGAGAGAGAGGGAGGAAACCTTCGACCAGCTTCATTGGAACGAAGCTTGAAGATCTACACCGGCGTGCGAGGGATTTTGGGAGCACAGTGAGAGCGGTGAGCGATCAGGGGATCGACGACACCTTGAGGAGATTTAAGGAGAGAGTTTTGTAACCAGCAACGCCGGCGAGGGAAGGGAGTGGGGGTCGACGACAGGGGTCGTCGGCGGGAGAGGTTCTGTAAGCTACCAGTGGGTGAATAAAGCTTTCTCCTCTTCCAATCCTTCTTCCCTATTCTCTGTGTTCGGCGACTCTTCTCCATTGATTCTGGCGGGTGGCCGACGGGTGGTTGCAGATGAAGAGGCGGAAGACGAGAGGATCTTCTTAGCAATCTTCTCCGGTCAGATCACACGCGCAGGCGGTGCGCGGGAGGCTGAAGATGACAGACGGCGGCGTCGTGAGTCGCGTGAAGAAGACAAACGTTTCGAACGTTCGGGCGTTCGAAACGAGGACGAGGCTGACGTGGCGAGGCGGGTCAACGGACGAGTCGGTCAAACGGCAGAAATCGAAATTTCGATTTTGCAGGCTGACGCAAGCAAGACGTCAGAGACGGATTCGATTTCGACGAAATCGAATTTCACGGCTGACGTCATCCTGACGTCATCAAGGGCGTGATTTCGAGCGACGAAGCGGTGATTCTAAACACCGGCGGGAATTTTGACTTCCGGTCAAAATTAATTAGAAGGTCAACTCTAGGGTTTGACCAGAGAGGTAATTTTCTAAATTAAGGCTAGGGTTTTCCGTGCGAACTGTAATTTGAGGATAAAAGTTGTTCGGGGAGTTAAAATTTTCAATTTTGGGTCGGAAACCGTAAGTAGTTCGCGCTCTGGTGTTCCGCGCGGACAACCTTGAGACAATGGATAAGCACCGGTTCAAGACTGATTCGACCGGGGCGTGACAACTGGTTTCAGAGCAAGGCTAACGTGTTACGGCGAACACGGCACCTTCACCCGCGAAGGTGAAGAAGGGTTTGAAGTTTCAAAAGATCACCCACACAACCAGGGAAGCGTCAGAGGACGTCTAGCCCAAAGGTAAAGCCAAGGAGACGGCTAAACCTGAGAAGATGGTGAATCGAGGTGATCGCATAGCAGAGATCGAGCAAACGCTCGATATGACGGGTGATAGGGACACGGCGGTGCTTCCCTAGATGGAGAGACTTCAGAGGATTGTGGAGCAACAGAGGTAGCAAATTGAGAATTTGCAACAGGCCCTGGAGAGTCTGCTCGACCTAACAGAGTAGATGGTCAGGATGCGTGAGGAACAACAAGCAGGGATGACACGCATGCAGCAGACTATAGACAGTCTGAACCATCTACCAGGGGAGATGGCACGCATGAAGGAGGACATGCAGGCCGAGATCGGGGTACTGCACTTGGCTCTAATGCAAGTATCCCGAACTGCCACGACGGCAATGTTGGGGGGGGGGGGGGGGGCTCGAGGATGTGCATCCCTGAGCCAGCGATGTTCGGGGGGGCTCGATCATCCAGAGAGGTAGAAAACTTTATTTGGGATATGGAACAACTGTTTTCTGCTAACTATGTTCCAGAAGAAGATCGGGTGCAGGTATGCATCGCATACCTCACAGGCGATGCAAAGCTTTGGTGGAGAACCAAAGTCAGCTCTACGTCAGGGACTGCTAGCTGGCCTTGGGGAACCTTCTGTGAAGAACTGCGATGGCAGTTTCTTCCTAGAAACTGGGCGGACCAAGCTCGTGGGAAGCTGGATCGGCTGAAGCACACTGGGTCGATCCAGGAGTACGTTAGAGCATTCTCCACATTGATGTTGGAGCTTCCACGTATAGAGGAGGACGACAGGAGGTATTTCATCCCCCGGAACCTTCAGCCATGGGTAGAGATGGAGGTCCGATGTCACGCACCGATCGATTGGAGGGCGGCTACGGCAGTGGCCGAATCCTTGGTGGATAATCAGAAGTTCAGACCAACACCACCAAGGAAGACTAGGACACCACCAAAGCGCGGCTCCCCACGGACACCGTCGAGAGCTAGGGTTCCAGAGAGGGGTAGGCCCTTTCACCGGTAGAACAGGGGTTCACCGGGACGACAAGAGCAAAAACCACAGGGTTGCTTCATGTGCGGCAGTCCTTACTGGGAAAAGGATTGTCCGTCCAGATAGAAGCTTATGGCTATAGGAGTATAGGAACTAGCCGTGGAGGCTAAGGAGATCTCCATAGAGGTGAGGATCGGTGCTCTGAGGATTGGGGCGATGGTGGCCCAAGATCTGCCCGTGACGGACATTGAGGGTGATATCTAAATTGGACGGGAGAGAATTATTAGGCCCCGATTCAACCGGTCCGGCTCGAAGCTCAGTAGGCCAGGAGGAAGCCCAAAACGAAGCCCACGCACGAATCACACGCGGCTTTCGTCCGCGTCCTCACCACAAAGCTCGTGCACGCAGGCGGCGTGCTTCCCGGACGCGGCATCTTCCGCGCAATTCTCGGAGCCAGGCGACGGCGGCATCGCCGAAAGAAGCGAAGGACTCGGAGTTCGGCGGGCGACGAGGTCTTCGGCGGAAGACCCGGACGCGGACGCGGACGCGGCTGGGCGCTGCAGCTCAACGCCCTAAATTGGAGGAGAGGCGGCGGCTCTCTCCCTTTAAGAAGGGCGACAGGCGACGGAGAGAGGGAGGAGACCTTCGACCAGCTTCATCGGAACGAAGCTTGAAGATCTACACCGGCGTGCGAGGGATTTTGGGAGCACAGTGAGAGCGGTGAGCGATCAGGGGATCGACGACACCTTGAGGAGATTTAGGGAGAGAGTTTTGTAACCGGCAACGCCAGCGAGGGAAGGGACTGGGGGTCGATAACAGGGGTCGTTGGCGGGAGAGGTTCTGTAAGCTACTAGTGGGTGAATAAAGCTTTCTCCTCTTCCAATCCTTCTTCCCTGTTCTCTGTGTTCGGCGACTCTTCTCCATTGATTCCGGCCGGCGGCCGACGGGTGGTCGGCGACGAAGAGGCGGAAGACGAGAGGATCTTCTTAGCAATCTTCTCCGGTGAGATCACACGCGCAGGCAGTGCGCGGGAGGCTGAAGACAATGGACGGCGGCGTCGTGAGTCGCGTGAAGAAGACAAACGTTTCGAACGTTTGGGCGTTCGAACGAGGACGAGGCTGACGTGGCGACGCGGGTCAACGGAGGAGTCGGTCAAACGGCAGAAATCAAGACGTCAAAGACGGATTCGATTTCGGCGTAATCGAATTTCACGGCTGACGTCATCCTGACGTCAGCAAGGGCATGATTTTGAGTAGGCCTAGCAAAAAATTATACGACCCGCCAACACGACACGACACGACACAACACGAGTTTTCGCCGGTTTGGGTTTAACATAATCGTGTTTCGTGTCATTATCGTGTCGACCCGTTTATGACACGCTAAAATTCGTGTCGTGTCGTGTCGTGTCGCGGGTTGACCCGTCTAACCCATATATAATATATATTATATAAAATTAATAATTTATAGATAATTTTAATATAGTGAGTTACACAGGTTATTCGTATTGTGTCGTGTCAACCGTGTCGTGTTGTGTCATCTAATAATTTATATTATAAATCGTGTCAATCGTGCCGTGTCGTGTCATGTTATATGACACGACCTATTTATTAAACGTGTTAATCGTGTCGTGTCGTGTCACCTGTGAAATAAGCAGGTCGTGTCTGTGTTTCGTATATTGACACGTATACATAAACGGGTCGTGTTCGTGTCAAGCACAATCGTGTCACGTGTCAAGTATGACACGACACGTTATGACACGTGAAACACGAATTGCCACCCCTAATTTTGAGCAACGAAGGGGCGATTCTAAACAGCGGCGGGAATTTTGACTTTTGGTCAAAATTAATTAGAAGGTCAACTCTAGGGTTTGAACAAAGAGATAATTTCCTAAATTAGGGTTAGGGTTTTCCATGCGAACTGTAATTTGGGGATAAAAGTTGTTCGGGAAGTTAGAGTTTTTAATTTTAGGTCAGAAACCCTAGATAGTTCGTGCTCCGGTGTTTCGCCGGACAACCTTGAGACAACGGATAAGCACCGGTTTATGACTGATCCGATCGAGGCGTGACACAATGCATAGCGGACTAAGCTGGTCCATTACCTCTAGGATAAAGGTTCAATTGTAGTTGAGTAAAGAAACCGTGCTCTGAACTTTACACAAGTAAATTAGGGTTCTAAAAAAATAAAAAGGCACATCATGGTGCATTTCTACTTTTCTAGCATGCCAGATTCTAAATAGCTGCTGGTTGCCATGTGGTGATGAAGAAAAAGTCTGCGCCTTCTCTAGGTCATTCATTATATGCCCTCATTTCTTTTATTTCCTCTCGCATAAACCCAGTATGAGGTAACCAAGATTAATGAAATCGTGTTCTGTTCTTTTCCTAGATTGGATGCAATATTAAGCAGCAACAGTATCTAATGGTCCAGTTTGTTTGAGTGTTTATTTGACTCCAGTGCATGCAATTGTCGTCTATCTATTCGCCTGCTGACGAGATTGAATCGAGTTGCTTGGTAATGAATGTCTCGTGTGGAGTTCTTAAAGTATTTGCTATGCTGTTCCATGCTTTCTTCTTTCCAAGAATATGTCAGGAAAGCTGATTTCATGACTGTCTATTAAACAAAGCATTGAGGCTAGCAAAAGGATTAGTTTCTTTAAAGAAAAACAAAAGATTAGTTATGAAGTGCATCTTTCAACAACTAAAAGGGATTAGGATTGCTCTGATGTTGAAGAACTACCTAATTGTGTAGTGTAGCCTCTATCCACAATTCTTTTTCTGTCAATGAACTTTTTCTGTCAAGTTTGCAATCGGATTGTAGTCTCTTGCAAAGAATGGGACTTTTTATGGTACTAAACTTGAATAAGTTTGTTTCTAGAGTAAGAACAATAGGAAAATTTAGAACATAGTATAAGAAAATTAAGCTGGTTCATTTTGCAAATGAAAACTGTTATGCCTTAATTTTTTAGTTTAATTAAAATTAAAATTTAAAATAAATTTTTTTAAATTTTGAAAACCCTAAATGTCCCCAAATCCTAATCTAATTCTAACCCTAAAATTCTCTCTAATACTCCCATGTATGTAAAACCCTAAACCCTCCCCTTAATCTCTCCAATTAATCCCTAATCAATTATTTCCCTCCTCTCACGCGCCGCTAATCTCCACTCCTCTGTTTTATCCGAAATCTACTCGCGTCTTTCACCAACCACGCGTAAGCTTTCAGCTTCTCCTCCAGGCGTGCGGCGGCCCTATTCTCCTCCGTCCGGCGGCACCAGGAGGAGGCACAGGCGGCCTCCTCGTCTTCCCTTGGTGCGACGCCCTTCGTCCTGCGAACTTCCGGTGACGCGTGCGGCTGAGGCGGAGACGAGCTCTCTGCGGCAGCGTCTCTTCCTCTTCCAGCGAGCATCATGCGCGTAAGGCGGGTCCAGCAGCGGCGGTGACTCACCATCTCGCCGTCTGTCCTATTTCCGGCGAGCATCCAGTATTTCCTGGCAGCGCTCGCACCGACGATTCCTTGCAGCAACGCGAGCAGACGACGCCGCATCCGCGTGTAGCCGCGCAGCACCGCCTCCATCTTTCTTCTTTCCCTGGCAACCTCCTCCTTCCTCTCCAGGCGTCGGCAAACCGTTCCCCTCTGCCGGCGGCGTTCTCTTCCCCAGTGCCGGTAGTCGTTCTCAGCGATGAAGCGAGTTCGCTTCGTCCGTTCGCGTTGAACTCTGCGGCAAAGGTGAGTTTTGTTTTAGTTAAATTTATTACATTAAATTATTTAGTTACGTGTTAGGGGATAAATTAGAGAATCTAATTTCTACTAGAGAAATTACATGATATTTATGTTGAGATAAAATTTATTTAAATAGGAAAATAGGGATTGAGGGTATTGTAGTAGACTAATGTATGATAGATAATAACAGATGATTTATCTAAATTGTTCAGTTAAAAAGAGGAGATAAATTTGATTTCAGAGGAAGTGAGAATATCGGCACTTCAGGTAGGAATCTTTCCCCTACCTTTGTTACGGTGTCAAATTCATGTGTAAATAGATATTGACACCTTATCTTTGAAACTATTCTGATTGATTTGATTCTAAATTCAGTTGACCTCATTATCCTATTATTTGTGCATAATTGGCTTCAGTATCATATGATTATCATGAATGCATTGAGAATATGTTTTTCTGATATTTCTGTTGGAAAGTTATGAATATTTATGAACCATGCAAAAGAATTCAGATGTTATACTGTTATCATGTCGTGGCATGCATATGACCTCTGACCTAGTGATTTATCACTAGTGGCCTGTTTATCTGAGTTATAGTTCTGATTATATCAGACTATGTGTTTGCCGGTTACGGCACCGCCAGTTGTCCTCGGACAATACTACGGATGTCAGATGTTGGACGCAACATTCACCGGACTGTCTAGATACAGTCGTTCTATCGTGTGAGCTGACGATAGAAACACTCTGAGAATGAGTGCGGCTCATGAGTGAGAATTGTGGCCAAGCTTGATGATTTACACGACAACCTTATGTTCCATTATTTTGTTGTATTATCAATTCTTGACATGTAGTGTAGCTCTGTTATTGCAATTTCATGTAAATTGAACATGCATCATCTCTCTTGGTTCCTACTTAGCATTTTTCGCTAACTCCCCTTGTTTCTCCTCCAGGTACCGAGTTTGCGTCTGGGAGGGATAGAGTAGATAGTTAGTTACCCACTGGAGACAGAGTATCATCAAGTGTTCTTTGATAAATACTTTTCTGAATTATTCTAGTCTTACAGTTAAATTAATTGCATCTTTGTTAGAGTGTCTTTATAGACTTTAGTTAATGAATTTTGTAATGGAGTCAGTTGTTTATGATACACAGTGCTGATGTTGAATTTAAGACTATTTGATTTATTTGATTTTATAGTTCCTTTGTTCCTATCAATATTGTCATCTCCCTGGGGAACCCTGAGCTAGGAATAGCCGGCTTCCGCGGGGGCGTGACAATTTTATTGGTATCAGAGGTATAAGTTTCTGTGGGCCCATAACCCACAGGTCAGAGCTATAGGCTGAGTAAGAAAGCCTAAGGATATAGGAACATTAGGATTATGATTGGGTTAAGATTAGAATAACTGAATAAGTAAATATTCATTATATGACATGTTATTTTGTTGGCAGGATGGCACCAAGAACTAGAGCTAGAGCAATCCCAAGTCAAGGAAGTAAGGGAGCTAGAAATTCTCTTGATGCCGAGGTACAGTTACCTCGAAACTTACCGAGAGCCCCTACAAGAAGAAGAAGTGGGTATGAAGCCTCAGTACCCTTAGAGGCAGCACCACCTGCTGAAACAGTCAGGGATGAGGGTGAATCGTCCTCTCCTTCATTGGTACCACAACCCGTAGTAACTCAGCCAGTTAGGGCAGCCAGTATGCTTATGCAATTTTCTCAGTTGGGAAAAGATAGATTTGGTGACTTTGCCGGAACTACTGACCCTTGGGCTGCCAGAAATTGGTTACTAAAGGTAGAGCAAACTTTTAGGGCACTAGGATGCCCAGAGGAACAAAAGGTGGAATTTGCCACATACTTTTTATCTGATAGAGCTGGGACGTGGTGGTCTGGTATGAGAGTTACCTTTGGAGATGGTCCTATCCCTTGGGCTGATTTTAGAAGAGCATTCCTTGAGAAATATTTCCCTGAAACTTTTCAAGACAGCCAGATGCAGGAGTTTTTGAACCTAAAACAAGGAAAAAGGACCGTAAATGTTTATGTGACTGACTTCGAGAGGTTATCTGATCTATTTCCAGAATTAGTGACCACCGAAAGGAGAAAGTGTCAACTGTTTATTAAGGGACTATATCACACCATAAAGGGGCAGATGAACACTATCCCATTAGATAGCTTTCAGGAAGTGGTAAATATGGCATTCAGAATAGAGGCTTCTCTACTTGATGTGGAAAAAGATAACCAAACAGAGAAGGTTCAAGAATTGGCAGAACAGAGAAAGGACAATCAGTCAGTTAGACCAATAGAAACAAGAACTTATGATAGGAAAAGATCTAGAGCAGTATTCAATAACCATCAGAGACCTGTACACTCTTCCTACGCACCAAGCTTTAATTCAACAGGGTCAGCAAGAAAATGCTTTAAATGCAACAAAGAGGGACACACGGCTAATATCTGCCCTCTTAACAAAATACGATGCCATTATTGCAAGGATTGGGGTCATTATAAGATTAACTGCCCATGGAAAGGATTTCAACCCCCACAGCAAAGTTACCAGCAGAGCCATCAACAAAGCTACCAACAGAGCTCTAGACCTAATACTTACAATGGGAGACCAGGTCAGGCGGGGTCACAGTAGAGGCAGCCTCAGCAACGACCTTCAGGCCCAGCCAGAGTATATGCAGTAACCCAACAAGAGGCTCAGGAAGCTCCAGACACAGTAATGAGAGGTATTATTTTCGTATATGATTAACCTGCATGCCTGCTTATTGATACTGGTAGCACTCATTCTTTTATCTCTTATGAGTTTGTGATGAAAATAAAGAAAAAGCCCACTGTAGCTAGTACTGAACTATCTGTCTGCACACCTTCTGGAGGTGTGATGCAATCTCGCTTAGAACTGAAACAATGTCCTCTCATCTTTGGTGATATAGTTGTTGAAACTGATCTGAGAGTTTTAGACTTCTCAGACTTTGACATTATCCTGGGCATGGATTGGCTTTTTATCCATTATGCTAATGTTGATTGTCATAATTATGTTGTGACCTTTAGCCCTCCTAGTTTACCTTCCTGGAGATTTATAGGAGTCTCTGGGCAAGTTGCTCCCATAATTTCTGCTATGAAAGCCAAGAAGTTAATGAGAGAGGGGTGTCATGGATTTCTATTATCCATTTCAAAAGTAGAAGAGAAAACAAGAGAGCCTATGGAGCAAGTTGCAGTGATAAGGGAATTCACAGATGTGTTCCCTGAGGAGTTACCTGGACTTCCTCCAAAGAGACAAGTTGAATTTGCAATTGAGCTTCAACCTGGGTCTGCTCCAATTTCTAAAGCACCATTCAGAATGGCTCCTAAAGAATTAACAGAACTTAAGAGCCAGTTGCAAGAACTTTTGGACAAGGGGTTTATACGACCTAGTGTATCCCCTTGGGGTGCTCCAGTCTTCTTTGTAAAGAAGAAGGATGGATCTATGAGATTATGCATTGACTACAGACAGCTGAATGTCATTACCATCAAAAATAAATATCCACTTCCCCGAATTGACGATTTATTTGACCAGTTGAAAGGCACATGTGTTTATTCTAAAATTGACTTGAGATCGGGGTATCATCAAATAAGAGTCAGAGATGAAGATGTGTCCAAGACTACATTTAGAACAAGATATGGACACTCTGAATTTTTAGTGATGCCCTTTGGACTTACTAACGCACCTGCAGTTTTTATGGACATGATGAACAGAATTTTTATTGATTATCTGGATAAATTCGTGGTCGTCTTCATAGATGATATTTTGATATATTCCTGCAGTATGACTGAACATGAGAAACATCTCAGATTAGTTTTGGAAAGGTTGAGGCAGGAAAAGCTATATGCTAAGTTCAGTAAGTGTGACTTTTGGCTTAAAGAAGTGGCATTTCTAGGCCATGTTATTTCTGGTGATGGAATAGCCATGGATCCCCAGAAGATTTCTGCTATCTCTGAGTGGGGGAGGCCAAAATCAGTGCAAGAAATTCGAAGCTTTCTTGGTTTAGCAGGGTATTATAGACGATTTGTGAAAGGATTTTCTAAGTTAGCTGCTCCTTTAACCTATTTGACTAGAAAGGGTATGAAATTTGATTGGAAGGATACATGTGAAAATAGCTTCTTAGAACTGAAAAAGAAATTAATTACTGCTCCAGTGTTGGTAATCCCTTCCGGAGAAGATAGTTATATCATGTACACTGATGCTTCTGGTCAAGGTCTGGGTGGAGTTTTGATGCAAAATGATAGAGTAGTTGCCTATGCATCCCGGCAACTCAAGAATCACGAGAAGAATTATCCAGTGCATGACTTGGAACTGGCTGCCATCATTTTTGTTTTGAAGTTGTGGAGACATTATTTATATGGCACTACTTTTGAAATATTCACTGACCATAAAAGTTTAAAATATCTGTTTAGTCAGAAGGAGCTGAATATGAGGCAACGCAGATGGATGGAATATCTGAAAGATTATGATTGCCAAATTAAGTATCACCCTGGCAAGGCAAACGTGGTAGCCGATGCTCTGAGCCGGAAATCAGAAGGAACACTTGCTCGTCTGAGGACTACACCAACCGACTTAATTAAACAGCTTGTGGAATTGGGTGTTGAAGTAATAAATGAATCAGAAAGGAGTTACTTGGCTGTGATGAGAGCTCAGTCTCAGCTTGTGCAGAAAATTAAGGAGACTCAATTGGGTGATGAAAATCTATTATCTTTGAGTAAGAAAGTAGAACAAGGGCTATTACCCGATTTCACAAAAGATTCAGAAGGAGTGTTGAGATTCAGAGGAAGACTGTGTGTACCCGAAAATCATCCTGTGAAAGAAGAGTTACTAAATGAAGCACACCGATCTAAGCTTACCATTCATCCAGGGAGTACAAAGATGTACAAGGACCTTAAGGAATATTATTGGTGGAACAATATGAAAAGGGACATAGCAAAGTTTGTATCATGTTGCCTAACATGTCAGCAGGTGAAGGCTGAGCATATGAGACCAGCAGGGAAGTTGCAAAATATTCCTATACCTGAATGGAAGTGGGAGCATATTACAATAGATTTTGTCTCAGGGCTTCCTAGATCTCAAAGGGGATATGACTCAATCTGGGTAATTATTGATAGATTGACTAAGTCAGCACATTTTTTACCTGTTAAGAAAACTGACACCTTGGATAAGTTAGCCACTCTATATTGCAATGAGATTGTCAGACTGCATGGTGTACCTACTAGTATTATTTCAGATAGAGATCCGAGGTTTACTTCTAGATTCTGGGGTAGTTTGCAAAAAGCCTTAGGTACACAGTTGCATTTTAGTACAGCATTTCATCCCCAGACAGATGGTCAATCAGAAAGAACTATACAAACTTTGGAAGATTTGTTGAGAGCATGTGTACTTGATTTTGGTGGCAATTGAGAAAATTATTTACATTGGGCAGAATTCTCATATAATAACAGTTATCACTCCTCAATAAAGATGGCACCCGTTTGAAGCTCTTTATGGAAGGAGATGTAAGTCCCCTGTGCTTTGGGATGAAGTTGATGAAAGGACTATTATCAGCTCCTCAAATGCTACAACAGGATGTGGAAATAGTGCAAGGGATCAAGCAAAGGTTGTTGACAGCTCAGAGCAGGCAAAAGAGTTATGCTGACAGGAGAAGAAGAGATTTGGAATTTATCGTTGGCGACCATGTGTTTTTGAAGGTATCTCCGTTGAAAGGTGTGATGAGATTTGGAAAGAAAGGAAAACTAGCTCCGAGATACATTGGACCTTTTGAAATTCTGGAACGTGTAGGTGCAGTAGCCTACCGGTTAGCATTACCACCCTTTCTCTCTGGAGTGCACAATGTTTTTCATGTCTCTATGCTACGGAAATATATATTTGATCCATCTCATGTGTTAGAGAAGTTGTCAGTGCCAATTCAGTCCGATACTTCCTTTGTTGAACACCCTGTTCGGATATTAGAAAGAAAAGAACATCAGTTAAGAAACAAGATCATCAAGATGGTTAAAGTCGGTTGGCAGCATCATTCAGATAGCGAGGCTACGTGGGAGCGCGAAGAGGATGTAAAGGCTTAGTACCCCCCATTTGTTCTAGCTTGGTACGTGAATTTGAGGGACCAAATTCTTTTAAGGGGTAGATAATGTTATGCCTTAATTTTTTAGTTTAATTAAAATTAAAATTTAAAATAAATTTTTTTAAATTTTGAAAACCCTAAATGTCCCCAAATCCTAATCTAATTCTAACCCTAAAATTCTCTCTAATACTCCCCTGTATGTAAAACCCTAAACCCTCCCCTTAATCTCTCCAATTAATCCCTAATCAATTATTTCCCTCCTCTCACGCGCCGCTAATCTCCACTCCTCTGTTTTATCCGAAATCTACTCGCGTCTTTCACCAACGACGCGTAAGCTTTCAGCTTCTCCTCCAGGCGTGCGGCGGCCCTCTTCTCCTCCGTCCGGCGGCACCAGGAGGAGGCACAGGCGGCCTCCTCGTCTTCTCTTGGTGCGACGCCCTTCGTCCTGCGAACTTCCGGTGACGCGTGCGGCTGAGGCGGCGACGAGCTCTCTGCGGCAGCGTCTCTTCCTCTTCCAGCGAGCATCGTGCGCGTAAGGCGGGTCCAGCAGCGGCGGTGACTCACCATCTCGCCGTCTGTCCTATTTCCGGCGAGCATCCAGTATTTCCTGGCAGCACTCGCACCGACGATTCCTTGCAGCAACGCGAGCAGACGACGCCGTATCCGCGTGTAGCCGCGCAGCACCGCCTCCATCTTTCTTCTTTCCCTGGCAACCTCCTCCTTCCTCTCCAGGCGTCGGCAAACTGTTCCCCTCTGCCGGCGGTGTTCTCTTCCCCAGTGCCGGTAGTCGTTCTCAGCGACGAAGCGTTCGCGTTGAACTCTGCGGCAAAGGTGAGTTTTGTTTTAGTTAAATTTATTACATTAAATTATTTTAGTTACGTGTTAGGGGATAAATTAGAGAATCTAATTTCTACTAGAGAAATTACATGATATTTATGTTGAGATAAAATTTATTTAAATAGGAAAATAGGGATTGAGGGTATTGTAGTAGACTGATGTATGATAGATAATAACAGATGATTTATCTAAATTGTTCAGTTAAAAAGAGGAGATAAATTTGATTTCAGAGGAAGTGAGAATATCGGCACTTCAGGTAGGAATCTTTCCCCTACCTTTGTTACGATGTCAAATTCATGTGTAGATAGATATTGACACCTTATCTTTGAAACTATTCTGATTGATTTGATTCTAAATTCAGTTGACCTCATTATCCTATTATTTGTGCATAATTGGCTTCAGTATCATATGATTATCATGAATGCATTGAAAATATGTTTTTCTGATATTTCTGTTGGAAAGTTATGAATATTTATGAACCATGCAAAAGAATTGAGATGTTATACTGTTATCATGTCGTGGCATGCATATGACCTCTGACCTGGTGATTTATCGCTAGTGGCCTGTTTATCTGAGTTATAGTTCTGATTATATCAGACTATGTGTTTGCCAGTTAGGGCACCGCCAGTTGTCCTCGGACAATACTACGGATGTAAGATGTTGGACGCAACATTCACCGGACTGTCTAGATACAATCGTTCTATCATGTGAGCTGACGATAGAAACACTCTGAGAATGAGTGCGGCTCATGAGTGAGAATTGTGGCCAAGCTTGATGATTTACACGACAACCTTATATTCCATTATTTTGTTGTATTATCAGTTCCTGACATGTAGTGTAGCTCTGTTATTGCAATTTCATGTAAATTGAACATGCATCATCTCTCTTGGTTCCTACTTAGCATTTTTCGCTAACTCCCCTTGTTTCTCCTCCAGGTACCGAGTTTGCGTCTGGGAGGGATAGAGTAGATAGTTAGTTATCCACCGAAGACAGAGTATCATCAAGTGTTCTTTGATAAATACTTTTCTGAATTATTCTAGTCTTACAGTTAAATTAATTGCATCTTTGTTAGAGTATCTTTATAGACTTTAGTTAATGAATTTTGTAATGGAGTTAGTTGTTTATGATACACAGTGCTAATGTTGAATTTAAGACTATTTGATTTATTTGATTTTATAGTTCCTTTGTTCCTATCAATATTGTCATCTTCCTGGGGAACCCTGAGCTAGGAATAGTCGGCTTCCGCCGGGGCGTGACAAAAACACTCAAGGTGAAGAAGGATTGTGATTTGTTCAAGTTTGATAGAGGAAATGCCATGCCAATCTGGCAAACAAGAAGTGTCCAAATAAGAATTAATATTAAGGAAAAGATATTGATATTGGAGGCATTCGAGACAAGCTGACCTGATGCCAGACATGGAAAAAGAACAAAAACCAACATGAACAGACAGAAACAAACTTGGAAGGCTGCTCTATAGCAATAGATAAACAAATAAATAGTTTCTTTCTCATGAATTAGTGCAAGCTTACATGAAAATTTTCTTGCAATAGCTGATTCATGATTCATAATCCCTCTCTTAAAGTCCATTCGTCTATTTTCTGGCTCTGGGAAAGCTTCAAAATTTAGAGGGACCTTGTAAGCTTCACTCATGACTCTACATTATAATTTTTTGTTAAGGAACTAGCTTCTCTTGTACTGGAAGATTCAAGAAGGAACAAAAGAAAAGAAAAAGAATGAAGTAATCCTAAAGTGTTCAAACAATGCTCAGAATGACCTAATCTTCTTTGGCTTTAATATCTACTCACCTTTCAAAGATGTAAATAGTAATGACGATTGCTTTTGTGTTTTTTGTAAACTTGTTTTACTAGTAATTATTTATTGAAGCATACATGGACCCACAGCTTTTGAAAATTAATTAGAATTTCCATGAGCACACCATAGAAAAGTAAACTCTATAGCCTCTTCTATTACTACAAATATAATGAAAATATCCTAAAGGCCAAGCAAGGGCATGGCCAACACAATTTATAAGTTTCACGGTGATAAAGATGAATTATTTGAGGCATGGATCATCACTCAAAGTTACATACAACCTGATGCTTGGTTCTTTACAGAGCTTAGACAAAGACTGTCAAGTTGATGAGACAAGGAGGATCTTGGTGATTGCATTACATAGTTAATTAGATCATAGAGGTGCAATGCCTGATGAAAGCTGTAAGGATAAGGACCACCATTTTTGTCCTGCCAATTTAAGTGCCTGTTCTTGGCTGGCCTTTAAAGCTCAAATCTCCTTGGGGCCTGCAAATGTTCTGATCCTCCTATTTTTCAATAGTTTCAAGAGTGTAAAAGACTGTGAAAAGTGTGTGCTTGCACTTTCTGTGGATATGGATCAAGTAAAAGGAGAGAAACTGGATACCTATTTTAATATCTGGCATTTCCTGCTGATGTTTTAAAATAAGATCCATGTGATGTCACGCCTAGGCACTTGAATGCTAATATACATTGGAATCCACCTCAGGGGGATGTAGGGGAGCCATGAGTGTCACTGAGATGGCTGAGTATAAAACTTGGTGTTTGCTTTTCAGTAAACAATTTCACACAAACACATTGCTGCTTTGTGAACAAATTGAGATACTTTGAGGAGTCTCAGTTAATTACTTTGGTGTCAATGAAGTCAGCACTCCAGTAGAAAATATGTCCAAGTGTCAATTTAATGTCCTTGATTACCAATGGCGGCTGGAAGTATTGGTGCTTTTGCTCAAAATCCTTGTAAAAAACTGATTGAATTTGGTGAAATTTTACAGATCATTGAGTGACAGCTGCTTTCTTCAGAACAACTAAAGAAAAAAAAAACTGTGAGACTTGTATCATCCTGTCTTCTCCTCTCGACAGCTCAACAGATGAAATAAAAGGTTGTAGAACTTCAACCCTGCGGGCAGTGAGTGGGAATTAAACTAGGGAGGGCAGCAAAAAAAGGTAGCTGCTGAAGGCATGCCATTTGACTACTGCACAAAGAAGGTAGATCACTGAGTGTAACACCACCGCGACGCAATCTATGGACACCCTTTTCTCCTAGATATGTGGAGCCCAGTGTGCTCCAGCATAGTACAGTAGTACGCTGCGAAAGATTTGTTTGGTCAACGAGAGTAACAAAAGGAACACAGCCCCTGTCATCAGATATCAGTGACAGCACATTCCCACAATGGATGAGATCGAGCAAACCAGAGGGGGGCTGATATTGACTGAATGTATCTGCAGCAGTGAGATCTCTTCAGCAGAACATTGTGACCACTTGAAGAGGTCCGAGACGATGCCCAAATGGGTGAAGGGTGAGGTTGACAAGTCTCACATGCATCCTGTTCTGTCAGGAGGAATTGGTCCCACTGGATTTGTGACCAGAACCTGCAATATCTTGCGACACAGCAGCAGCAGCCTTCTTCTCTCTATAAACGAAGTGGAAAGAGTGGCAATCTCTCTACATCCTTTGCCCTTTCCATTGGGAGGGGCAGTTTCTGCTCCTGTCTCGTGACTCCCGTCCAACGCTCTTGCACTTGCAGCTTTATGCTCAATTCAAAGAGCAGGGAGGAACTAGAGAAAGCGGAAAGAGATCACACTTATGCTCTTCCAGTTTACTGGTATGTGGCAGCTTCTCCTCTGCGTCATTTTGTGATACCCCCTAAGTTTTCTTTGCTTCTTTCCAAAACCCTCCAAAAGCACACATGGTTCATTACCTCAATTCTTTGCCAATCATTTTTCCCTAGCTTTACTTGTTTCAACCTTCTCCTTTTGCTTTCACTCTATCATACTCTCTCATATGCTAGCATGTATGGTTCTCTCTTTCACTTAATGTCTTGTTTAATACATGAATTTCTACTCAATCTGCACTTTCTTTCAACCCTGTGGATTCTTCAGGCTTTTCCTTTGCAGGCTTATGATTAAAGGTCACTCAAGAGAATTAACTGATCAGTTCTATTTAAGTTTCATTTTCTTGGTGATTACCATTTTCTTTCTATTCAGATTTTAACATACTTTTTATGTTAAACCTCCAAAACAGTCTCATCTATTCATTTTTTTCTCCAAACTTAAAAGGTGAAGTGACAATATTAGCTTTTCAGTTGGTACTTTCTCCATGGAGCTTGCTCTGTTCTGTGCAAGAGCCAATACTCTCTTTCTTCTGCTAGCTCTTTGTTCTCCATGTAAGTTCATCCAAAGCCCCATGGACTTCGGTCCCTTGAACTTGCTTCAGATCACAAACACATCCTCCCTGGACTTTGGAAGGATCATGTTCAACTCTCCTTCAGCAGTTCTCAGACCTCAATCTGCCAAAGAAATCTCAGTATTCCTTAGCTTTCTCTCTGCTTCATCCTTCGGAAAGGTCACAGTAGCAGCAAGAGGAGCAGGCCACTCCATCCATGGCCAAGCTCAAGCTCTTGATGGCATTGTAATTGAGATGGACAGCATGCCTTCCAACATAAGCATCCACAGAGGGGCAGAATCAAGTTCCTCGTATGCTGATATTAGTGGTGGGGCTCTTTGGATAGAATTGTTGGAGGAGAGCTTAAAACTTGGCCTGACTCCAAGATCCTGGACTGATTACCTTTACCTCAGCATTGGCGGGACTCTCTCTAATGCAGGCATCAGTGGCCAGGCTTTCAAGTATGGACCTCAGATCAGCAATGTCTTACAACTAGATGTGGTGACAGGTAATTTCATTCAAAAAAAATACAGGACTTTTATGCTTATGATCTATCACATAACACATAATTTTGATTGTTTGTGTTTTCTTTTAAAGGTGAGGGAGAGCAAGTAACATGCTCACCCTTCGAGAGCTCGGAGCTCTTTTATGCAGTCCTTGGAGGGTTAGGCCAGTTTGGCATAATAACGAGAGCTAGGATTCTGCTCCAAGAAGCTCCAGAAAAGGTAAATTCAACCTGCTCCTAGCTTTGTTTTCTTTCATTTGTGTGTTTCTGATCATCAAATTTTCAACTTTTTTATCCATGGTAAGGTGAAATGGGTCCGAGCCTTCTATGATAACTTCGAGGCCTTCGCTGAGGACCAAGAGCTGCTGGTTACAATGCCAGATGTGGTTGACTATGTTGAGGGATTCATGATTCTTAACGAGCAGTCACTCCATGGCTCATCAATTTCCTTCCCTTCCCATTTAGAATTCAACCCTGAGTTCCATAACAATGCGTATTACTGCGTTGAATTTGCCATCCACGTATACCCATCAATGAACACTGACGTGGAGCAAGTAATTGTTCCCAACAACCCTTTGACATTTTGCATTCTCAGGGTACAGAAGGCACTGATGCAGTGCGACTTTCCTTTCAGGTTTTGATAGAGATTTCAGGGATGCTCAGCCACATACCTTCCCAGTTGTACAGTGTGGAGGTGTCCTACTTCGATTTCCTTAGCAGGGTCAGAATGGAGGAAGTCAAATTGAGGAGTCAAGGGCTTTGGGATGTGCCCCATCCATGGCTGAACATGTTTGTGCCCAAGTCTGGAATCAGAGAGTTCAAAGATCTGCTGTTGGATAACATCTCAGTGAAAGATTTCGAGGGCCTTGTTCTGATATACCCACTTCTAAGGGACAAGTAAGAACACTCTCTGAACATTGGCGTCATTTGTCTGCTAATGAATTATATGTCCCGGGCATCAAGAAAGATGACTCCTTTTTCGTTTCCAGGTGGGATGCCAACAGCTCAGTTGTGCTGCCGGACGCCGGCGAAGCGGTGGAGGAGGTGGTGTACATCGTCGGGGTGCTCCGGTCGGCCAACCCGGCCACCTGCTCCGGGCAGTGCCTCAGCGACCTCTTCCACGGCCACCTTCGGGTGGCGCACGATGCCTCCGGTGGTCGCATCGGAGCTAAGCAGTACCTGCCGCACCACCCCACGCAGAGGCATTGGAGAGAGCACTTCGGCCGACGGTGGGATCGGTTCGTGGCCCGCAAGGCACAGTTTGATCCTCGCGGCATCCTTAGCCCCGGCCAAGGCATTTTTCCCAGGCAACATGCATCGTCCTCGTAGAGTTGCAAGCATTTTACCCTTTGACTTTTACACTTTGATGAGGCTTATTGCCTGGAGTAAGGAATTCTCATTTTACTCAGTTGGATTTGATCAGTATACAGCTCCAAGATTCAGTTCTCAAAGCCTTTTAATCTTAGATTAAAAAAATTCTCCGACGGGCCCTTATATGAGCTTGATTGATCAGTGTAAATTTGCTTATGAGTCAAACACGATTATATATTCATTTAAGTGCTTATGACTCAAACACGATCTAATAACCAATGCATAATTAGGGGTGTCAACGGGTCGGGTATATGAGATTTTACCCTAAATCCGAACCCGACCCGACTTTTGATACCCTAAACCCGAACCCGGGTCGGGTAAACCCCTAGGGGTGAGCAAACGGTACTGGTACCGAAGTACCGTACCGAACTTTTTGGTACTTCGGTACTTCGGTACCGGTACTTCGGTACTTCAGTACCGGTACCGAAATTTTATTCGGGAAATCGGTACCGGTACCGGTACCTAAAAACTATTTCGGGAAATCCCGAAGTACCGAAGTCCCGATTTTTCATGTATTATTTAATTAAAAAATAATATTTATATATTAATATTCGGTATTTTTAATACAAATATCGAAATACGTAAATACCGAATATAAATACCGAAATACGTAAATTAGAATTAAAAATATTCGGGATTTCGAGAAATCGGTACCGGTACCGATTTTATTTCGGGAAATTGGTACCGGTACCGAACTCCCGAAGTAGAATTCGGTACCGGTACCGGTACCTATAATTTGAGGTTCGGGAGTTCGGTACCGGGAGTTCGGTACCGGTACCGGTACCGAATCCCGATTGCTCTCCCCTAGTAACCCCTATGAAACCCCGAACCCGACCCAACTACCTAAACGGGTACCCGTGGGTACCCGAACCCGCCTGCTGATTAGGGCTTACCTTCTACTCGACGCTCGCCCGCTCGCCCTTCGCGCCGCCCTCGTCGTGCCCAGATCCCGTCGCCCCCGCTTGCCCTTCGCGCCGCCCTCGTCGTGTTCAGATCCCGTAGCCCCCGCTCGCCCTTCGCACCTCCCTCGTCGAGTCGCCCTCGCTCGCCCTTCACGTCCGCCCTCGTCAAGAGGTTGGAGCGGCGACGGTTGATGGCTGGAGCGGCGACGGCTGATGGCTGGTGCGGCAACGGCTGATGGCTGGAGCGATAAGCGTAGAGGTGGAGAGAGGAGGTCGGTGACGAAGAAGTTGAGGGAGAGGAGGTCGGTGATGGCTGTGAAGCTTGGTCGGCTGCTGGCTGGAGTGACGAGCGCAGAGGTTTGCAAAACAATCGAGACATCGGCGGCGGCGATGCATCGAGGGGAGACTAGGGTTTTTTTTGTTTCGAAGCCGTGAAGGTTTGGTGAGTAAGTTTATAACTTATAATAGTTTATACGTTTATAAGTATAAGTTAATAAGTTTATAAGTTTACGTTTATAAATTATAAGTGTATAAGTTATAACATAATCTATTATAATAATTTATTTATTTATTTATATTAATCGGGTTCGGGTACCAGGTACCCGCAAGTGTAAATCCGAACCCAATCCGAACCTGACATGGGTTGTAAATCCCCAACCCAACCCTGCCCCGTTTATATAAATGGGTACCCGAACCCACCCTAAACGGGTCGGGTCGGGTCGGGTACCCGGACCCGTCGGGTCCAATTGACATCCCTATGCACAATGTGCAGATCTCATTCCAGGATTTTCATCTTCTTGTATCTCTGTCAATGGGAAAATTCTCATGATCATAGTACACAAGTGATCTCAGTAGAGAGAGATTTTGAACGCTGATCAGTATTCATTCTTCTAAAACTGTTATTCATCATCAAAGGATGGCAATTGGGTAGGATTTTAGTGGGTACGTGACCTACCTGAACCTGATTATAACTAGCTATAATCAGTCGTGTTGGGTTCAGATAGGGTTCAGGTAGCATAAATTGGATATCCCAGGCAACATGCATTTTACCCTTTAATTGGGTCTGGTTCTAGTAGGGGTTCTAAAAAAAAATCAGGTAGTTAATCAGGTACGGGTAGTCAAAAATTCATTTGGGTGCTTAATTTCTTTTTCAAAAATTCATTTGGGTGCTTAATTTCTTTTTCAGAGTTCATTCTAGAGACTCAATAAGAGGTTGGTGCAATTGATCAACAATTATTGCCTCATATTGGCTCTTTAGTATTACTAGTGCTTTTAGGTTTTACTAGCTATTGGCTCTTTAGTATTACTAGTGCTTTTAGGTTATATTTGCTGAAAAAAAATGCTAATTAGAAAAGTTAAAAAAAATTTAAGTCCTGATCAATTTTTAAAAAAAAATAAAAAAAATTTAAAATACTAATCATGAATAATTTTAAATTTAATAAAATAATAATAAAATGATTTTTTTTTTGCTAGGAGAGGGGAATTTAAAATACTAATAATGAATAATTTTAAATTTAATAAAAAAATAATAAAATGATTTCTTTTTTACTAGGAGAGGGGAATTTGGGGGGAGGATTTTAAAAATACTAATAATGAATAATTTTCAATTTAATAAAATAATAATAAAATGACTTTTTTTGGGCTAGGAGGGGGGAATTTTGGAGGGTCTAGCGCGGGCAAAATTGCAAGCAAGAGAAGGGCTTGTTGGACTCGTCGCCAGCAAAAGGAGATCTCTCCTAGGTGGAGCTTCTCGGGAGAGCCTCTCTCGTGCTCCTTGTGTTACGCCTAATTACTCTCTCGTGCTCTTTTTTATCATGGAAAGAAAAATGAGAAATATCAGACAAGTTAACAAGTAGCATAGAGTACGCCACTCCTAATTCAACGAATTGATCAAGTGTCTTTGGTGATAATTTTATTTATCATTATTATTTTCTTGTTTCTTTTTTTTATTTGTTTACTTCAGTCTCTTCTCTTTTGTTTGCAGAACTCCAAAAGAGTAAAGTTAATCTTGTCTGTGCACGATTTCGCTTGACTTTTGTCTGCGGAAGACTGAAGTTAAAGCCCTCTGCACGCGTGCACCCTCATCGACCTTTCCTGGTGTGTGATTCCTTCACCTCCGGCGGGGAGTTCGCCGGGCGGACACATCAAAAAGGCGGGGTTGGCCCTTCCGGCGGGGATGTCAATGATTCCGGTGTCGGGGAAGATTTTACCCATGCTGGAATGAGAGGAAGCCAGGAAGCGGCAGGATCATGTGCTAAATAGGATGAGCGTCCGTCCGCAGCTAGAAGCGGCGGCGGGGGAAGTTGCATCAGTCAAGCTCTTCAACGGTTCGTTCATAGAGGGGATGGCGAATTTGACCCCCTTTTCTTTTTCACAGGTGAGGGCTGGTGAGGAATTTATGGAAGGGGACACCCATCTTGTTGGTAAGACGCAGTCTCATCGGGTTGGACCCAGGCCATGCAAGATGATCAATGAAGGCAAGCTGTAACTGGTAGAGTTTTCTTCCTTTGATTTGAAATTTTCCCCAAAATCCCATTTTTATGCTGAGTTCACTTAACTTTAGAACGCTGAGACTTGAAAGTCCTTTCCACTTCAACTAAGCTTTCAGCAGTTCTTTCGTGGAGAAATGACATCGGCGATTGATGGCGTAGACTCGTCCTCACAGGATTTGCTCACCAGTACAGAGAGGTGCTCTGCTCCGCATGTTGCCTACAATCTCGATCGTTAAGGTAAGTTGGGTCGGACCCTTTGACAGTAATTAAGACTAGATGGCAATTCGGATCGAATCTGTTAATATCGGATCTCCCTTGAATTTTAGCTTGAAGTCTCTTTGTCTCCTTTATTTGGTTAGGGCTCGGTTTCGAATTGCCTCACCGCTGGAGGTTGGAGGCCGGCGGCTGAGTGGAGTTCTTCATTATTCTCCGGGCTCGAACGATCCTCCGGCGTGTTGGAGTGCATTCATAAACTTCTCTAAAGATCCTTCTGTACTTACGGCATTCTTCCCCAAAGCCCACTTCCTTCTTCCATGATCTCCGCCACTCATCAATCTTGGTAAGAACTTCCTTTTCTTCTTTCCTCTCTGATCTGCAATGTTCTCGACAAGGGTCTGATTTATTCCCCGCAGTGGCAAGGGAGATCGACAGGAGAGGCAGGGAACTTAGCAAAAAAATTTTCGATTTTGTTTTCTCTCTGCTCGATTCTTTTCTTCAGTTTCTCATTTGATTTTTTTTTTGTGTGCATCTGATTTTGTATCGTTGTTATCATTTACAGAACCTGCATTCTTTGTTCAGGCGACCCGAACACGCTGTCTCAAGCTTCTTCCTCAGCGGACCAAAAGGGAGTCTTCAGCGATTAATCTCCTCGGTCGCCCTTTGTTGTTTGAGTCGCGACGGACATTTTTTGAGATCCTTTCGTTTTGCCGACTGAACTTCTTCATTGTTCGCGTTCCAATGGTCTTCTAGAATCAGGGGAAAAAGGGGAGGTAAATCCTCGCCGACTTCTTTCCAAGCCTTGGCGGGCTTTGTAGTAATCTCCCGAGGTTGAAGATCAAGGGAAAATCGGTAGACGGTAACAGGTACTTTTCCTCTCTACCTCCTCTTTTGGTTTGGATGCAGTTTCTATTCCCACGTTGTCTCCCTTTCCCCTTTTATGAGTTCCCCTGGCTTTCTACTTTCTTTACATGATTTTGCCAGCTTCTTCACGTATTTCTCTTCTTCCCTTTTTTTTAACACGATTTCCTCGATCTCTTCCTTTTCATGCTTTCTTCTAAACCTCTCACTTTGCTCTTTTTTGTAATCTTACCGCTTCTGGGCATTCTAGTCTTCGTTTTTTTTTTCTCTTTTTTGTATCCAGCATAGTGCATCTCATCTCTTCCTCCTCTGCCTACTCGACATCTCTTCTTCCTCCACCCATCTCTCGCATCACTTCTTGATATTTTTCTCTCTTTTATTGCATTCACCATGGTGCCACAGGCGCTTAGTGCGCTTAGGCCTAAAAGTGTGTTCTTCCTTATGAACTCAAGAAAATCAGAGATCGAAAGAGAGTGCGTGTGTGCTCCATCGTGATGCCAGGACGCTTAATGCGTCCATGAAGCCTAAGAAAACTGAATATCGAAAGAAAGTGAGTGTGTGCTCCATCGTGGTGCCAGGATGCTTAATGCGTCCATGAAGCCTAAGAAAGCCGAATAGGGAAGCTTCCCTTCATCTACCTTCTTCTTGCAGTCTCCTCTTCCTTCTCACGACGCCTTCAGTGGTGTTTCTTCTTCTTGTCCCTACGCTTCCTCTCCGTCTCTGTCTCTCCTTTTTTTTTTGCTTCCTTCTCTCCTTTTATAAACCTTCCAGTCTCTCGTCCGAAGATCCCTTCAACAGCTGTCTTCTTTTTGTTTTATTCACGTTTCTTCCTGCTTTTCTTATTTTTCTTTCTTGGCATACTGCCGTTAGCTCTCTTTTTATGCTAGCCCTGGTCGCTCCTTATTTGCCGGTTATTTCCTACTTCTTTGTCTTGTGCGACCACCCTTTTGATCTCTTTTGAAACACTTGCCCTATTTGCTGCGATCACTTGGCCGGGTTTTCCCCTTTTTCTTTTTTTTTTACTTTCCCTGATAGCTTCCTTGTTGAGGGCTGCCTTGGACTCGAAATTTCTTTTGCGTACAAGGCTGAAACTTTCCTTGTTTAGGCAAGCAAATCAGCTTGCCTGTAGTCCTTTCTAAGCAGGTTTTTTTTTTCTACTACCTGTTAGCCCTTGTCGTATGTTGGGAGTTTGGCGTTTGACTTGGCCGAAATCTTGACCATCTTGACCAGCTTATTATTATTAGCTCGTGTAGGCCTTGGGCTTGCTCTAGTGGGTTGATTGGGGAGTATCACAGGGACTCAACGTGTCTTTAATGTGTGTACAAGAGTCAAGATTAATCTTGACTTGGATTCTATGTGTACACCCTTAAGCAAGGATGCATGTGGTTCAACAACAGCATTTTAATTGATAACTATCCTGCTTCTGATTTGTAGTACATACAAACTTGGTTTTCTTATCGTTCTTTTCTCTCATTGACCATGTTTGTGAATATGCGGATCTAATTTTTGGCAAGCATATTCTTCGTTTGTGTATTGTGTGTGCATGAACTCTTCTGGTTATTTGGCTGTGTTTCTGCAAGTCGATGTTCTGTGAGATATGACTTGTACAAGCTGGCCTTCATATTGGAAGATCTTTTTTTTTTTACATAGTTTGGTTTACTTGGTCATTACTTTTTGACAAAGTTAGTTTTGTTATTCACTGTAGCATCCAGGAAGGCCAAACATCAATTGTCTGCATCATTCACCTTGGACGGTCGACACATTATATCCATGGGCAAGGACTCCATTGTTTTCATCTGGAACTATGACAAATAGAGCAAGCTACCAAACAAATGTGCCAAGTCGGTTAGCTCGTTTGAGTTTTTTTTCGTTTCTGAAGGAGCATCGATTGCAGAGGTTCAATTTCCTTTTGGGGGAGTGCAGAGTTGAATAATGATCAGGAAACATGAAGGCACAGGAAGGAATCAGAGCAAATGACACTATTCTCTTTAATTTCAATTTAGTGGAAGAAAGAGTAGGCACGGGAAGTTGGAGAATGAGGCTGCAACGGATGCAGTTTTTGTCAATATTTATCTTCGTTGTACAGCATTAATCAATCCTTCACATTGAAATAGTATTTCGTTTTGTTTTATCTGCTCGGAGCATCTCCAACTTTCGACCGAGGCTTTAACTGTCCGCTGCGATAAAGTCAACACTAGACAAAGGACCCCCCCCCCCTTTTTTTTTTAAGTCATCTGTAGACAATGTGGAAGCAGAGGAACTTTTCGCTTCAGAAGATCGATGCCCTGCTGCATCTGGTGCCGCTCATCTTTCAAATTTCGTTTCAGACATATTAACATCTGCTACAACTGGATACTGCTGCTTGGATACTGTTGCAACTCAGAACTATATTGATATCATTCTGTGGGTGAGAATGTGTGGTTCAACACCCTGTTTCCCTTGTTTTCGGCGGCGGCGAGCCCTTTTACGTCACCATCAGCGACGATCTAAGCGGCTTTCGATGAAGACGACGAAGGGTTGAGGAGGAGACGGCGATCTTCCTCCTACCCTCACGCTTGAGTTCACGGCGGCTTCCCCTTTCCGGCGATGGCGAACGACACGCGTGCGAGCGCTCGCGTGGGAAGAAGGCATGATGAAGACGAAGAACGCGCATTCATCTCGAGGCAAGTCAACGCCGCGTTAGGTCAACAGGTAATTACGTGCGCATTAATTTGGATGGTTGGCATGTGGTGATGTCAGCAATCCAAAAATCTGAGTTTCAAAGTCAAGAGGCAATAGCAATTTTGACTTGGTCAAAATTAAAGATTTGGGGAAAAGATTAGGGTTTGATTTGGGAGTGATTTTGGGGTTGGAAATTAGGGTTTCGGTACCGGTACGAATGTCCGTCGGAGAACCTTAAGGCGGGGGCGTGACAACTGGTATCAGAGCCAAAGATCCAGCCAGGATGGTGAATCAAGAAGATCGCATAGGGCGGATAGAGCAGGTGCTCGACTTGACGGGGAACAGTGAAGACGTGGTTGTTCCTCAGGTGCAGGATTTGTAGCGCACAGTAGAACAACAGAGGTTGCAGATCCTTGCCCTTCAACAAACTTTGGTTGGAGTAGCTGAAGCTCAGCAAAATTTTGAGGGGATGACAGCACTACGAGAACAAGTAGCTGTCTTGCAAGAACAGGTAGCAACCTTGACGGCACAAGTAACCAACACCGTTGTAGCTCAGCAGCAAGTGCAGGCAGACCTCGTGGTGACTCGCATGGCATTAGCATAGGCACACAGCAGTGCGCCTGCAGCGGCCATGATGGAGTATGTAGCTGCTAGAGGAAAGGTTCGCGTCCCAGAACCTGCGATGTTCAGAGGAGTCCGATCATCCAAAGAGTTGGATAACTTTCTTTGAGATATGGAATAATACTTTGTTACTAATTACACGCGGGCCGAAAACACAAAAGCTGGGCTGGCGGCGGCCCAATCCCACGACCCAGGCGTGCAACCCAATTCGACAAGGATTTCGTCCGTAGGCACGAACAAGGCGGACGCGGTTTCACGGCATTTTCGTCGACCGCAATGGGGGTTCTCGAACGGAAGATTCGGACGTTGAGGGGATGCGAGGCGGGCGCCTCCGCTTTCCCTGGCGACTTCCTCGGACATAGGCGGCGTCTTCTCCACCAGAACTCTCAGATGTACGCATGAAGCTCGGCGGCAGACAAATGCGAGAGAAGTGGGCCCCCCACTCCTTTAAAGCTCGAAGGCGAGCGTCGCGGCTGCGAGGGAAAGGTTGTAACGGCGGCAAGGAACGCTGCCGACGAGTGAAGAGTGAGCGAGGAGTGAGAGGAGGGTTTTTTTGTAACCTTTGACATGAATAAAGGCGAAGCTTTTCCCTTCCTTCCCGGTTCTGACAAGCTCCCCTGTTTCCCCTGCTTCCGGCGGCGGCGAGCCCTTATATGTCACCATCAGTGACGATCTAAGTGGCTTCCGACGAAGACGACGAAGGGCTGAGGAGGAGCGGCGATCTTCCTCCTGCCCTCATGCTCGAGTTCCCGGCGGCTTCCCCTTTCCAGCGACAGCGAACAACGCGCGCGCGTGGGAAGAAGGCGTGACGAAGACGAAGAACGCGCATTCGTCTCGAGGCAAGTCAATGCCGCGTTAGGTCAACAAGTAATTACGTGCGCGTTAATTTGGACGGCTAATGTGTGGTGACGTTAGCAATTCAAAAATGTGAGTTTCGAAGTCAAGCGGCGATAACAATTTTGATTGGTAAAAAATTAGGGTTTTGATTTGAAAGTAATTTAAGACTAAAAATTAGGATTTCAGCACCGGTACGAAATTTCACCGGAAAACCTTAAGACTAGAGTATGACACTTGTCAATGGAGAGGGAACCACAGATATGTGGTTGGAAAGCAACAAATGAATTTGGAAAGCAACCCTCTCAACTTCGCAACTTCTGGTTCAAAATTGATATGCTACTTGCCAAAACCCTACTTCTATATTTTATGTTATACGGTACCCGAGAGAACAATAATTGCACAATATCACATGTCGTCCATTTCTTTTTCAAAGTTCACTGTGGATATTCAATGAGGTTGGTGCAATTAATTAACAATCATTGCTTCCACAATAAAACTCCGTTAAGCATAAAGACAGCATGAGTGGAAAAAAAGAACAAGACAACTGGATTGCAAAAACTCACAGTAGAATGAGACAAACTCATTTAAAAAAAAAATAATAACAATTGGATTGCATCAATCACCAGATGAACGTGGGTTTAAATCGTTTTCTTTAGTGCCTTCAATCTACAAAAGCCTGCCTTTTATTACTCATCTTCGTCAATATGGCTGAGATCACTGGACAAATATTCATGATAAACAAACCTTCTAAATGAAAGAAGAAACATTGTTTTATGCTTTGAAGTTATGATAATCACCTACACGTGCCACTTCATTGATGTCAGAGAGCAAGGTAGAGTTCAAGCCGCTCAACATCCACTTAACAAGTCACCATCACGATAAATATGCCACTTTTGATATCTCTGATGACCAGGTAGTACGGGCCTGAGTCGAGGAGCAGAAGTGCAGTCTACACAACAACACCCACTTAATTGGGTCACACAAGAGCTACATGATCTGAAATGAGGGAAGCCAATTCAAGTTAGGTAAAGAACAGACTGGGATTCAAAGAAACACGCGGTACTTTAGCCAAACAAAACTAGGTCGTCATGATATGCAAAATTGAATGAGCATAATAGCAGGCACTTACAGAAAGAGCCGGTTGCAATCAAGATTTGCGCAGTTACGATGCCTGAATTCATGCAACTTGGACCCACAAACGTAACATCTGGCAAATGAACTATTTTCATGCACAATTTTAGGTCTTACATAGGCATTGATACTGGCATCCGGCTTCAAAGTGGCAGGCGGTAACGAGAGACGCCCATCAAAAACAAATAGGTTGCCAACCCATTCAGCGGGCCCTTCATTCTTGAGATAATTTGAGATCCCTCCACTTAACGTGTACAAGTTTTGAAAACCCTTTTGTCTGCAATTTTGCAGAAGTTGAGAAGTCAGATAAGCAAACAAAAGAGACTATACCACAGTGAATCTTGTAGCAAAGGACAAGGCTTTAGTTTGTCAGGAAGAGACGAGCTACCTAAGAATTGTGGAATACACATCACATCTTATGCCACCAGTACAGTACATCAGTATATCAGTGTTTTCCTTGTCAATTCCAGATAAAGGATCACAACGGGCTTCCTGAATTAAGCAGAAGAGATGGTATTAATTGAGTTGTAAAACAGAAGTCTAGAATCATACAAAGGATAAAATCAGCTGTTTTTTTTTCTTTCACATGTTATTGCAAAATGCTACAGCACCAAAATAACAGAATTACCATTTATTAATTGCCAAGAGAAGTATCAATCACTAGTCTTTTTAGTACAAACACACTATAATTAGTAGTCATGCAGGAAAATGTGCAATCAAAATGCAAGTGATGGTTCTTTATGCGACATTGTACATGAAAGTTTGAAGTTATGCCTTTTTCTCTATAAAATAGTAGTGGCTTGATATAAGGATATTATCAAAGGCTGAGTGGTCAGATGTTGATGATTGCAAGTGTCTCGTGCTGAACCCAATGGTTATGTGGCTTGGCAGGTGGCTGGGGGCAAGCTTACGAAGAGGCAACAGAGGGGGGAAGTAGAGGTGTAGGAGGATGGATTGAAATACCAATCTGACCCATCCACTATTTCTAGTTTGTACACGCAGGGTCAATGACGCAGCGGATGTATAGGTAGGTTTCCTTAGAGCAATACTCTACGGTGGGGGAACTATGATACGGAAATCTGGAAGAGGGTCTTGAGACGAGGAAAGAGAAAATGCGTGCGATCGATGAAAACCCGCGGAGAAAACCGATGGAAAACAGTGCAAGATGTATCTTGAGCAACACTCGGAGCGAAAAGAAACCACAGATCGGAACTATAATGAAAAGTACTCACCTCGATCGCGAAAACCAATGTCTTTTGCAAGCACACGCGCACACCCTTCACGATGCTATGGCAACCGCCCAAGCTTACACGTCCAAGACGCAAACGCAGCAAGATGAAAACGCAAAGGACCGGGCGCCCAAGCGGGATTCGCCGGATGTTTTGATTGAAAGCTGAAAGAAACATACAAAGAGGAGTCGAGGGAACTCTAGGTGAGCTCCTCGGAGAAACGTACAAAGGGGAGTCGAGGGAACTCTAGGCGAGATCCTCGGAGAAACGTACAAAGAGGAGTCGAGGGAACTCTAGGCGAGATCCTCGGAGTTTTGCTGGACCTAAGGCCTTGCAAGGGGAAGGCGCAAACTACAACAAGAACTAACTAAAACACATAACCCTCCGCCCTCTTTTATAGATCAAAAAGGAACACATCCTTTGGCAGTTGAAGGGAGACATCCTTTGACAGTTGAAGGGACACATCCTTTGACAATTGGAGGGACACACCCTTTGGCAGTTGAAGGGACACACCCTTTAACAATTGGAGGGACACACCCTTTGACAATTGGACGGACACACCCTTTGACAATTAACCATATTAATGGATAGAGATTGTAGTCAACTCGAACTTGCTGACCTTTCCAAAGAGTGCTTCGGAGAGGTGCGAGGATAATCACAGCTGCAGGTGGTGGCGGCAGAAGGACTCGTCACACCCACAAAACGGGCCGGGGGGCGCGAAGACCGTTGCGAGCGACGAGCGAGGTGGAGAATCACTGCTTGAGGCTTTCTGGGGCTGAACACGGCTGGACTGTGCTCGTCGTCACGGCCGTGTTCAGTATCTGGTTTCTGCACAGAGTCGGACACGGGCTGGGGCACGGCCGTGCGTCTGGCCGTTCTTTGTTCCACGTCTTCGCCCGACTGTGTCACGGGCATGCCGTTGATCACGGCCCGGTCGTGATCGGGGTGACCAGATGCTGCGGAACTAGTCACGGCTGAAGGAATGGGCGTGCCGGTGTCGGGGGCGACGGTCACGACCGTATTTGCAGACACGACCTGGCCGTGTCGGGCGCTACAGTGTTCCGTTTGATGCTGAATTTGTGGGGACTCCTCCTCAGGTCCTGGGGAGTCTTCCCAGGTAGCTTTCAGAGGGGTTGGGCCCTCCTCGGTGGCGTCTACGACTTCGTCAAGTATCCGGGGGGGGGGGGGGGGTGGAAGAATTATCCTCCGGAGAATAAAGTGGAGAGCCGTCGGTGGATGGAGTGCCGGTGGGGAGTGGCAGATGATAGGGTAGGAGGTCGGCAATGTTGAAGACAAGACTGCTGTGGGAGTCCGCTGGGAGGTCCAGGACATAAGCGTTGGATCCAAGTCGCCGTAGAATCATATAGGGGCCGGCGCAGCGTGCATGCAACTTCCAATTGGCTCGCGATTTCAATTGCTCAGGGTGGAGTCGCACCATAACATACTCACCAATCTCGAAGTGATGTGGCCTACGATGCACGTTGGCCTCAGCCGCATACCGGGTGTTGCTCAAGAAAATCCGACTGCGAATTTCATCGTGTAAACCCGCAAGATGAGAAGCAAAGATGTATGCAGACTCATGAATAGATGGTGGGGGAGGAACGTTATGCATGTCTATTGGGTTCCTAGGTTGGTGCCCGAGGACGACCTGGAAAGGACTCAGCCCAGTGGAGCGGTGCGACGCGCTGTTATATGCAAATTCCACAATAGGAAGGTGTTCAGCCCAATAGCGAGGGAAGTCGCCAGCTAAGCAGCGCAGAAGGTTACCCAGACTCCTATTCACTACCTCGGTTTGACCGTCCGTCTGCGGATGGTAAGCCGACGAGAACTTGAGAGTGGTCCCAAGGAGGGCCCATAATGATTTCCAAAAGTGGCCGACGAACCGAGTGTCGCGGTCGGAGACTATGGTGAGGGGCAAACCGTGGAGTCGGACGATCTCCTTAACGAACAGGTGGGCAATGTGGGAAGCATCGGCAGTTCGAGAGCAAGGCACAAAATGTGCCATCTTAGAGAAGCGGTCCACGACAACGAAGATGGAGTCGTGGCGCGAGGCAGTGCGGGGCAGACCAAGGACGAAGTCCATGCTAATGTCGAGCCATAGCCTCCTGGGGACAGGTAGTGGGGTGTACAAGCCATTGTTGGCGGGGCAGGGCTTGGCACGTTGGCAGGTGCCGCAATGCCGGACGACTCTCTCTACGTCCTTATGAAGAGTGGGCCAGAAGAAGCGGTCTTCGGCCAAGTCGAGGGTCTTGTCGCGGCCATGGTGCCCAGTGGCACCGCCAGCGTGGAGCTCAAGCAGCAGGTGCCCGCGAAGGGAGGACCGGGGGACGCACAACCGGTTACCGTACACAAGGTAACCGTCATGGAGACGATAAGGGAGGTCCGGTAGGTCGGACGCCTGAAGACGAGAGAGCACCGGGCCGAAGTCAGAGCAGTCCGCATACTCGTCTCGAATGTGAGGGAGGGCTGGAATGGATGTGGACAGGACACAAAGAAGCGATCGGACGCGGCTAAGGGCGTCGGCCACGACATTCTCCTTCCCAGCCTTGTGGGTAATCATGAACGTGTATTGTTGGAGAAATTCGACCCACTTCGCGTGGCGAGGGACGAGCTTCTTCTGAGAGTTAAGAAATGACAGGGCCTGGTGGTCACTAAAGAGAATGAACTCTTTAAGAAGGAGATAGTGACGCCACTGTCGAAGTGACTGGACAATGGCGTAAAACTCCTTATCGTACGTGGAGTATCGTTGCCGCGCATCATTCAGCTTCTCGCTGAAGAAAGCGACCGGGTGGCCTTCCTGATTGAGGGTACCACCAATACCGGTGCCGGAAGCGTCACACGCGACCTCGAAGACTTTAGAAAAGTCAAGGAGGCGAAGGACCGGGGCGGAGGTCACTATGTCCTTAAGGGCGAGGAAAGCGCGGCTTGCCGCGGGGGTCCAACAGAAGGTCTCATTCTTGGTGCATGCCGTCATAGGGGACGCGATGGTGCTGAATCCCTTAATGAAGCGGCGGTAGAAGGCAGCAAGACCAAGGAAACTACGGACCTCGGTGACGGATTCGGGTTCTGGCCATTGACGAATGGCCTCGACTTTCGCGGGGTCGACCATGAGACCCTGATCCGAGACGATGAACCCTAGAAATGGGACTTGAGAATCGAGGAAAGAACACTTCTTCGCGTTGAGGAACAGACGTTCCTAACGGAGAAGGTCGAAGGTCAGACGCAATTGCTCGAGGTGGTCAGCGTGGGTGCGGCTATAGATGAGAATGTCATCAAAGTAGACGACCAGGAACTTGCCCATGTATGGGCGGAGGATCTGGCTCATGAGGCACATGAACGTGGACGACGCGTTGGTGAGGCCAAAGGGCATCACCACCCACTCGTAGAGACCGTCCTTCGTCTTGAAGGCCGTTTTCCATTCGTCGCCTTCACGGATGCGGACTTGATGGTAGCCGCTCCGATGGTCTAGCTTGCTAAACCAACAAGCACCCGAGATAAGGTCTAACATGTCATCTAAACGCGGGATGGGAAAACGGTACTTGACGGTGATGCGATTGATTGCCCGGCAATCAATACACATCCGCCAAGAACCATCCTTCTTAGGGGTAAGAAGGGCCGGGACGGCACAGGGGCTAAGGCTCTCACGGATGAAGCCTTTGGACAGAAGGTCGTCCACTTGCCACTTGAGCTCGTCGTGCTCGGTCGGGTTGAGACGGTGATGGGGCAAGTTGGGCAAGGACGCACCGGGGACGAGGTCAATGACGTGCTGGATGTCACGTTCCGGGGGCAAACCAACGGGGAAGTCTACTGGGGAGATGTCGTTGAATTCCTCTAACAAGGCGGTGACCTCGGTCTGCAAAGGGGCCGGTGGAAGTGAGGGTATGGGAGAGGCCTCGTGGACCATGAGGGCATAGACCACGTTGGTCTCCTGGGCCTCATGGACAAGGTAAGCGGGGCGAACCAAGGCGACTGCCTTAGGCGCAGGCGGGGCTGGGGGTAAGGGTGTGATGACACCCTTGGACGTGGAAGCCCGCAACTCCTTAGGCGGAGCCGGGGTCAAGCAAATCTTACGTCCCCTGTGGTGAAAGACGTAGGTGTTCGAGCGAGTGTAGTGGATCATATCGCGGTCGTAGAGCCAAGGGCGACCTAAGAGGAAGTGGGCGACGTCCATAGAGGCGACGTCACACCACACCTTTTCCGAGTAATCACCGAAATAGATGGAGACCTGACATCGGTGGGTGATAAGAAGGCTGGATGTGTCCACCCATGCGATCGAGTAAGGTCGGGGGTGCGGCTCAAGGATGAGACCGAAACGGGTGACCGCTGTCCGTGAGACAACGTTAAGGCTGCTGCCTCCGTCAAGCACAATCTTGCACGAGTGTTCGTTACACTTAATATAAGTGTAGAAGATGCTCGTGCGCTTCTATTCTTCGGACGGAGGGGGGGTATGGACAAGAGTGCAGCGGACAACGCCCAAGGTGGGTTGAGGGCTTGACTCCTCATCGGAGTAACACTGAGGGCCGACTTCTTAGACCACAGGTGGGCCGCAAGGAACAGGGGGTCGAGAGTCGTGTCGTTCAGGTGCGATGTGCAACGAACGGCGGGGGTAGTCCCGATGGAAGTGACCGGTTTGGTTACAGTGGCGGCAAGGTCCCAGGGGAACGGCGGCAAGGGGCACCTTACCCCTGTCCTCCCAAGTCAAGCGAGGAGGGGATGTCTCGCGGGGTGTATCCCGGGGGGGACGACGAGGACCAGCAGGGCTAGGACGTTGCGGTGCCTCGAGACGAGGGAGAGGGACAGGCGCCGGAAGCGCGTAAGTAGTCCGACGAGCGGGGAGGGCCTCAGTACGATGGGTGCGCGATCTGAGGTCCTGCTCGACCTCGCGAGCATGGTGGAGGATAAGGAGGATCGTGTCAAGGTCGTAGGAGGGTAACGCGCGCCGAATCTCCTCACGGAGACCGTTGCGGAACCGAGACAGGGTAAAGGCGGGATCCTCCTTAAGGTTGCAGCGGATACCAAGCTCGTCAAAACGAGTGTGGTATGCATCCACGATGTCGGACCCTTGGGAAATGACGGAGTACGAATCGCAGAGGCGCTGTCTATAGGTGGGGGGCACATACTTTTCCTTAAGTCGGTAGCACATCTCCTCCCACCTCGTAATGGGGGGAAGATGTTGGTCTACTAATTGGTGCTCGACATTTATCCAATACAACCGAGCAGGGCCGGTTAGCAAGAGACGGACGTAACTGACTTTAAGGTGTTCGGACATGGCGCTCCATTCGAAATAGTTATCGACAGCGGCAGCCCAATCTAGGAAGACATGAGGTTCGAGACTACCGTTGAAAATCGGGGGGTCAACGCGCGTGAGCCGTCGGACCTCGTCGTCCTCACGACTACGCGGAACAAGGCGACGTGGGTGAGGAGCATCCTCAGCCCATGCGGACTCATCGACGAAGGGGTCAAAGCGTGGTGTCTCGTTGGCGCGCATACGCAGCGGGGCCAACGGAGGTGGGATACTAGCAGGAGGCTGGCCCTCGGCGGGCTTAGCTCGGATTTCCATGGCTTAGTCTGTCAGGTGTTGGACCGATGTCATGAGGCGCTGAAACATGGCTTCCGTCACTTCTAAACGTATGGATAGCGACTCAACCGACTCTACCTTAGGTGGAGTACGCTCTTCGGTCGTAACGGGTACTTGGATAGGGGGTTATTGATATGGGGTTCCTGATCTAGTAGTTATGATGCAGGAAATGCGAATGGATGTTGAGATAAAGCCGAAGAAATCGAATGGAATGCAGCGAGAGACCGGCGAAGCTAGACAAAAGTTAGCTTCAACCTGGCTCTGATACCAAAATTTGACGCAGCGGATGTATAGGTAGGTTTTCTTAAAGCAATACTCTACGGTGGGAGAACTATGATGCGGAAATCCGGGAGAGGATCTTGAGACGAGGAAAGAGAAAATGCGTGCGATCGATGAAAACCCGCGAAGAAAACTGATGGAAAACAGTGCAAGATGTATCTTAAGCAACACTCGGAGCGATAAGAAACCACGGATCGGAACTATAATGAAAAATACTCACCTCGATCGCGAAAACCAATGTCTTTTGCAAGCACACGCGCACACCCTTCATGATGCTATGGCAACCGCCCAAGCTTACTCGTCCAAGACGCAAACGCAGCAAGATGAAAACGCAAAGGACCCGGCGCCCAAGCGGGATTCGCCGGATGTTTTGATTGAAAGCTGAAAGAAACGTGCAAAGAGGAGTCGAGGGAACTCTAGGCGAGCTCCTCGGAGAAACGTACAAAGGGGAGTCGAGGGAACTCTAGGCGAGATCCTCGGAGAAACGCACAAAGAGGAGTCAAGGGAACTCTAGGCGAGATCCTCGGAGTTTTGCTGGACCTAAGGCTTTGCAAGGGGAAGGCGCAAACTACAACAAGAACTAACTAAAACACATAACCCTCCGCCCTCTTTTATAGATCAAGAAGGGACACATCCTTTGGCAGTTGAAGGGAGACATCCTTTGACAGTTGAAGGGACACACCCTTTGACAATTGGAGGGACACACCCTTTGGCAGTTGAAGGGAGACATCCTTTGACAGTTGAAGGGACACACCCTTTGACAATTGGAGGGACACACCCTTTGACAATTAACCATATTAATGGATAGAGATTGTAGTCAACTCGAACTTGCTGACCTTTCCAAAGAGTGCTTCGGAGAGGTGCGAGGATAATCACAGCTGCAGGTGGTGGCGGCAGAAGGACTCGTCACACCCACAAAACGGGCCGGGGGGCGCGAAGACCATTGCGAGCGACGAGCGGGGTGGAGAATCATTGCTTGAGGCTTTTTGGGGCTGAACACGGCTGGACCGTGCTCGTCGTCACGGCCGTGTTCAATATCTGGTTTCTGCACCGAGTCGGACACAGGCTGGGGCACGGCCGTGCGTCTGGCTGTTCTTTCTTCCCCGTCTTCGCCCAACCGTGTCACAGGTGTGCCGTTGTTCACGGCCCGGTCGTGATCGGGGTGACCAGATGCTGCGGAGCCGGTCACGGCTGAAGGAACGGGCGTGCCGGTGTCGGGGGTGACGGTCACGACAGTATTTGCAGACACGGCCTAGCCGTGTCAGCGCTACAGTGTTCCGTTTGATGCTGAATTTGTGGGGACTCCTCAGGTCCTGGGGAGTCTTCCCAGGCAGCTTTCAGAGGGGTTGGGCCCTCCTCAGTGGCGTCTACGACTCCGTCAGTCAAACTATGGAGTTTATGTTTTAGGCTATGTTTCCTTGGACGGAAAACTAGGAAGAAAGGTTAGAAAACACATTAAATCTAGACGAGGGTCAAACTATGGAGTTTTTGCGTCTAGATTCAATGTGTTTTCCATTCTTTCCTCCCAGTTTTTTGTTCAAGGAAACACAACCTTATAGCCTGTTTCAGTGGAAGGACTTCAGCAACGGCAGTGGCGGTTTGTCGACGAGAGCTTCGGCGATGCGTGGAGAGGCGAGGAAGGCTTCAACGAGGGAATCAGTGAGGTGGGATGGCGTCGGCGACGAGGGAAGAGGCAAGGTGGGTGGGCGTCAGCGACGAGGGTGATCTAGGGCTTTGGCGGCGAGTTGAGAGGCAAGGTGGGAGGGCTTCGACGACGAGGGAATCGGCGAGGTGGGATGGCGTCGGCGACAAGAGAAGAGGCGAGGTGGGAGGGCGTCAGCGACGAGGCTGATCTAGGGCTTCGGAAAATGAGTGGAGAGGCGAGGTGGGAGGGCTTCGGCGACGAGTGGAGAGGCGAAAGGCTTCGGCAAAGAGGGATGGCGTCGGCGACGAGGGAAGAGGCATGGTGGGAGGGTGTCGGCAGCGAGTGGAGAGACAACGTGGGAGGGCTTCGACGACAAGTAGAAGCGGCATCGGCGGTGAGGAAAGAGGCGAGAAGAAAAATGGTGAGAGTGAGAGTGGACACACTTAAGGAAAGGTATCGAAGGGGAAAGAGAGTAGCGTGAGGGAGAGATTTTAGTTTTCCGTCTAAATCAGGGGGAAAGATTTGAAGGGAAAAATACCTCAAATTTCTCTCTTTATTTTCTTTCCTTTCTTCCTTTTTTTTCACTTAAATGAAGGAAAAGAGTCCTTTCCCTCCAGAAATCTCTCCACTAAAACAGACGGTTAATGTTGGTACCTACAAGTACCATTAGTGTTCTGGCACATTGTTCCAACAATCTAGTTAGTACCAATGTTTAAACAAAAAATTCAAATGGTTTGAAATTATAGACATAAGTCACATAATCATTTGAAGAGGGTGGAGGACCAATCTTGTTGGCTCTCATTTCCCCAAATTTTACTCGCAATTCACCCATCTCTCTCAAACTCTCTTAAACTCTATTATTTACTATTGACAATGCTTTCCTTGCAATATTTCCAAAGGTGGAGGTGTTACCTAAGTTAAGCAACATTTTGTCGACAGCTATCCCAATATTTTAAAATATCTGAAGGTATCATAGGAGATTTGCAAAGCAATATACGAAAATATGAAATCCTTTCACATAGAGAAGCAATGCTTTGTACCATTAAAAAGCATAAAGAGCTAAACAGGCATGCAGCAAAATGCACATCCTATAAGTGAACAACATGGGATGAATAATTTCTTTGGATTGAGTCGACAAACTAGTGGGCCTCATACAACTGAAATTGACCCAAGGGCTTTTCCATCACAAGTAAACTCGAATAAATGATACTTCCACAAAGACAAAGAAGCTTGTCATTAGTTGAGCAATTTCAAAGTGGTTTTACTTCAATTGGATTCCTTATCATGCCATAAGCAATACAAATTATTAAGCTATGGTGAATAAGATCCAAGGATTAAGCCTAAGAATTTAGCCACGTATACTATATAAGATTGCTAAGTCACACTAAGTCACACCATGATAAAGAAGTAGAAGAATGTCACATTTGGATCAAAAACATAAAATGCTAATTGGAGGACTTTAGTGTTACTCTCAAGTAGGACGCTTAGACATGACCCATCAAGATGATTATCATAAATTTTCTCTTATATTATAATAAAACAGTAATATTCCATAGGACACACATCTACAGATGCATTAGCCAGGTTTCAAGATGCAATCTCCATTTGTAGGCTTTTGAAGACTTCCATTGAAGAAATTGAAATAAAGCACATTCTTTAACTTGTGATAGACAAAGGAAGCAATTTCAAGAGAGTTGGCGGGATGATTAAAGATGATTACTCTCACACAATTTGGATTCCTCACATTTATTGCATCAACTTGGTGGTGAAGGGGATTGGTAATAGAGGTAAAAGAATATATTAAAAGTTGTATAAATAATCACCACCATTGAGTCCATGCTAAAATGCAATAATTTACGAATGGTGAGATATTATGACCAGGGCATATGAGATTTTCCTTTTATTATATGTATTAAAATCTTTGTTTATAAAAAAGACCACCTTAAATATAATGTTCATGAGCGAAGATTGGTGTAGCTCTCCTCATTCTTCTTCACAAGAGGGCAAAGAAGTGGGACGCATCATTCTCAACTCACACTTCTAGGACAACATTAGTGATGTATGCACGGCGGTTGAGCATTTACATGTGGTCCTCCTCAAAGTTCATATGGAGAAGAAGCCTATAGTTTAATAATGTCAAAGCCACATTAATAGTTCAATAGTTTATAAGACTGCTCCCTGTATCAATATTATTTGAGGGAGAACCAAATGAGCAAAGAAATTCATCTTATAGGTTAGTTTAACTACTTGTCTTGCAGCTTAATACCAAAAATCCGAGCTACTAGTATTGGTGTAACTTAGGAACAAGACAAGACCTGAAATGTGATATTTAGTATGACACCAAAATATAAAAGTTGCTGCTATGACAATCAAAGAAGGTCGGATGTATTGAGAAGGCGAGAGGACATTTAACTTGTGTTTCCTTGGACGAAAAATTGGGAGGAAAGAATGGAAAACACATTGAATCTAGTAGCATTTTCTGTTCAGATTCAATGTGTTTTCCATTCTTTCTTCTTAATTTTCTGTCTTAGGAAATACAGTATTAGAGTTCCAATTGCTTTGGATTTGTACTACAAGATTGATTCAAGTAATTATCATTTTTATTTATTTTATTTAGTGTGTGTATATATATATATATCTAGTATTTTTTTTCCTAATTTGGGGTCAAGGCCCTAAATTGATGAAAAATTGCTACTTACATCCTCTCCCAGCAAATTTTGTCGGCATTCTCATTGTTCCATACTATATAACAGCGTATCATATCACTATTAGAGAAACTAGCTTATGCTCACTACAACATCTACAGAGGAAAACAATCAAGAGTCAAAAGTTGTGGTGAACCATATTGATACTTCATTTGTCCAAGATGATTCCAATCCAATGATGGACTAGTGGTCGGCTTTAGAAGACTGTGATCATGCCATAAATGAGCCTAGTGATCCACCCAGGCCGTTTAATATATTAGTGGGCTAATTGAGATGGAAATTTATAATGAAACTAGCCAAGCAACCCAATCACAAAGTGATGATGACACTAATAATAGATTAAAGCAAGATACACTACTTCAGCGTAGTCAAATCCAACCAGTATGTCAATCTTAGTAACCATTAAACAAAGGAAATGAGAAAAAAAAAGTCTTAATAAAAAAGAAAGCACCATCAATATCATGAGCCTCAAGGGGAAACCTTTTATGATAATAGATCCAATTTTTGCTATTGATGAGCAAGAATTTAGGGAGTCTGAAGAAACATCTCCTTTTCATTCGCATCTACATCATGAGGTATGAAGTGATTCAGAGTAATGTAGACAATAGCACAAACAAAAATGATAGAGCAAGAGATGACACTACTAGTGGTGGTGGTGAGACCTGTGTGCTAGCAACACAACATGGACTTATGATCAAGGCTATACACATGATGAAGATCATGGTGGCAGCTCAAACACATATCAACATCAAAGGAGTGGCAAAAGTTCAAGTTTAACTAAGCAAAGCAATGTACCATGGCCTTAGATGACTATAAAGAAATAAGATCTACTCTACCATTAGAGTCAAAAAGTGGCTCATCTTGGTCTTACTCGAGTTACTAAGGATACACATCAAAGGGAGTTTATATATATCTATATTCGGTCTTAGTATTTGAGCTAGTTCTAGTAACAGTTGCGCTAGGCTCCGTTCTAAAAGATATAGTAACTTTAAATCAATATGTAGACTTCAACATACCATTATCACATGTTATCGGCTTTTAAATGTAGGCAATACAAAACTATGAGATAGACTTAAGTCGCATGCAACCGAAAATAATATATTCAAAGTCTCAAATAGTCCTCATTCCTTCTAGATGGAGCAGAAACTCCTACTTTATGACTTTATTAGAGGAGCTCCTATTAATAAGGTAATGTATCATAATTTAACTTTTAATATTATTTTTATTTTTACCTATCAAGTTATATAAATATCACAATAGTAATTACTTCTAAAATTTTTAGATTCCATGGACATGTGGGAAGGAACCAGAGGGCGAGTCCTGTTCAAAATCAAGCCAAAAGACTTGAAATGTAAGGTATAATATAACACTATATTATATAAGTGCTTTTATTACAATGTTAATTAAGCTAACTAAAATAATCATTGTTTCTAATTTTTACATGTTTGAGGCAAGGCCAATTCAAAAAGCAAAAACAAAGGATCTTTTATCAAAGTTACAATGTATGCAATTACTTATTTCGTGTATCTAATTTTATGTTATTGTCAAACCTATGCACCTCGAAAATGTTAAAATTTAGATTTTTTTTTACACAATTAAAGGTAACATGAAATCAAATTGGAAGACAAATAAATACAAAGAAATGAAAAAAAAAAATCAATCTAGGACTGAACCAAGTAGAACCAACCATATCATGGGTTGATATGGTCAATATACTAATCCGTACTAGTCCAAACTAGTTTGCCAATATGAACTAGTATTTCAAACCATGATAGAGAGACTTCCTAGTAATTGCTTGCTTTTTTTTATTCTCAATCCACTTATCTAAAGGCTCGTGCAAGAGACAATAAAGCAAGACATGAAAATTTCCAATCACAGAGAGAAAGTTTGTCGTACCAACTTAATAGTGGTTTGAGAGTAAGAAGTCATCAACAATTTAGTTATTTAGTTATTTAGGATCCCTTCCGCCCCCTTGTTTTTCCCTATGGTTACAAGGTTTGCAGAGGAGAGTTATAATGGAAAGACTGAGAAGGAGAGAAAGAAAATAGAGAAATTGAAGGTGTTATGTGTATGTGATAGAGCGATTTTCTAGTGCTTGTTTCTAATAATTGCACCAAGAAAGACAAGATGCTACACTTGGCAGCTCAGGAGCAAGATACAGTCCGCGTTTGGGTGGTCAGAAATTGGGGACTACAATCATGTCCCTTGCTTCGTCCTATGGCTGTAGGGCTCAACAGGTGGCTGGGAGCATAAGCATATGAAAGCAGAAAAGAGGGAAGGGGCAGTGGGGAGAGAGTAGAGAAAAGCAATTGCTTGTTTTCTTTATTTATGATCCTTGGAGATACAGAATTTATATGCCGATCATTACAAGACAAGCAATTGGCTATGTGGATTTATATGCCTAATAAGAGGGAATAAGAAATATAATCTCTCTAAAATAGCATTTGGTTCTTCCTTGCTTCTTGATTCTTTTGGTTATTTACTTCCTCTTTCCCACCATTTCATATCTTTTTTCCGAAATGAGTAATATGTATTCAGTGTTTACATATTGATCGCTGTTGAGGTAATCCTTTGGCATTGGCCTTGCGCCAAATATAAAAATGAAATTCCCATTACAAACTCTTTGGCACATGGTACTGCTACCAGAAAGCAAGTATAGTATTTGAGGTGGTGACTCAGTTTAGTCACAAACAATGAACAAGAACACTTTGTTAATAGATTTAAGATGAACCAAGCAAACGTTTCTCCTATATCTAAATTGAGGAACCGCACGTTAAGAAGAAAAAACAGTTTTAGATTATAATGAACATGCCTCTGGTTCTGAGTCTTCCGACATCCCAAAAGATGTTCTTCTAAAACAGTCCACATGTGGTCGTTGTGCTCCTTCAAAATGACCAACATCCCACTCATAGCCTGTACATAGATGGGAAAGTTGAACATGAAATTGAAGTTATCAACGATTTATAAAACAGAAGAAAAGTTAATTCAAAATATAGATGACACATACTGAGAAAGGGGAAAAGTAGAAAACTTCACTTGTTTACCATATATAAATGGTATGTAGACAGGTACTCTTTCATCGCTTAGGAACCTGTTCTTCTCAAAAGGTTTTCTCTACAAACCTTAGGAGATACCACCGTGTACTTTGCTTGGGTATTCTAGTGCTTAACAATACCAAAAACTATATATTATGTAGGAAGAATGCTTAATTATTTATGATTGTGCGAAAATACAGATTGATCTAACGGATCAACAGGTGAGATGTTAAACATTGACAACCATTGCAGATAGGATTCTTGCAAGGCTTTAGGAAGCAAATCCAAACTTCTTCGGGCATCAAAGTGTATAGAAACTTGGGTGGAACGCATTTACTATGCATCTTGAGTAGCTATTTGTTTTTACATCAAGTAGGTCAACTTTCACACTGCAACTCAGATTTTGAGTAAATCATGATTTATACTAACAAGTGATGTAAGGAGTCATGTAATTTTAGGTTAGAATAAAATTAAATTATCAATTTTCGTATCCAACAGTTTTTGGTTACTAGATAAGCATAACAATGAAATGTACTTACCATTCCTCACATCCAAGAGTAGGCAATTCCTTTCTGAACCTTCGCTCACTGCTCCTTTGGTTGATGTGCCAACATTGCTCATAGCTTGTAATCTTTTCCTCCATTCAGAAGGAGTCAATAGTGAAGCGCGCATGGTAGCATCTACTAGAGGAAGATGAGAAACACCTCCTTCCACCTAAAGAAAATGTTGAAATTTAGAAATTTTGAGTACTTCCATAAGGAAGTGGAATAACAGTCTAGAACAACAAAATAGACCACAGTTAAAAGCTTATCTAACACCAAATATACCATTTTGTTTCCGAAACAAAATTGAAAATTTTTTCCATCATGGCAATAATGAATGAAGGTGTCTCTTCTATAAATACAAAGAGAATGTAGTCAAAAAATGTAGAAATTACTAGATGGAGTTACCAAATTCCTAGTGGCTAAAGAAAATTCTATCACAACACTATTTTGTTTAAAATAACAAGAAATACATAAAATATCACAATTACATAACACATTGTCTACATTTTTCAAAAGTGAAAAAACCAGAATGTCAAAGAAACAAATATTGCTTGCCTGTACAAGTGAAGGTTTATACCGCAGTTTTAGTCGTGGGAAAGCATGGCCACTGAAAGCAGGTGAAGTCTGGACCAGAATATCAGAAAATTTATCATCTTCTTTAACCCAATCAGCATAAGCAAGAGCATCTTTGTACGGACCACTGTACTGCAAAAATATTTATAAGAAGATCAAACAAGAGACGAGTATGAAGACTATATGCAAACTATCAGCTTGACCTATGAATATTGGAGGACCTTCAGAGATGCAAATTACGCTTAGGTGCATGACCTTTGCCGTGTTTCTATTTTTCTCTCTAATGGAATGCTTGTTCCCACTTAAAAGTATCAACCATCATTATCCAATATCATGAAATCATATTGAAACACAAGATATACAAAATCAATGATACATGTGGGAGTTAAAAACAGAATCTGAGACATGAAGTTTAGTTTCTAGGGAATATTATCTAATATTTCAGATCTTTTGGGTTGCCATAATGATGTAATTAGAGATTAGATATTAAGGTTTATAAAATCGGTCCTGACTGGTGTACGATTCACTGGTACATGTCAATTAGTACTTGTTGGTACCAACACATGGTACCAATTAGTTATCTATATATACCAAGGTTCAGAAATCTAGTTCAACTAGTTGTACCAGCCGGCGATCGAACTTGTGTATATCGGTCATACCAAATGAGAACCTTGTAGATCAAGCAAGCGGAAAAAAAAAAGAAAAAGAAAGAAGAAGAAAAGGAAGAAGAAGAGGAAGAGAAAGAAGAAGAGGAAGCAGAAGGAGGAAGAGGAAGCAGAAGGAGGAACCATCACCTGCTCATGTCCACCGTCGTCCACTTGCTAGTTGTACCAGATGAGAACCTGACACAGTGGAAGAAAAAGAAGAGGAAGAGAAAGAAGAAGAGGAAGCGGAAGGAGAAATCGTCGCCCGCTCATGTCCGCCATCATCCACTCGCCCACTCACATCTATTGTCACCCACTGGCATCTACCATCGCCTCTACTCCTTCCTTTCTTTCTTCCTCTTATTCCTCTCCTTTTCTGCTTCTCCTTCTCCTTCTTCTCGTGCTCAATTTCACTGCTGTCCTTTGGTTCGGACCAGTCCGATGGTCTGAATCAAAAAAACGGGTCTGGTTTTGAAAACCTTGATATATGCACTTGGTCCGAACCAACATGGTTTGTGAACCTATCCAAACTCAAACCGATATTTCATTCCTTGTTAAGTATCATATTAATTAATAGTTTTTATTTATTTATGGGTAATGTTACTTAAGTCAGGCATTAGTGCTAGGGAATGAATGGTCTTAAAGCCGATACATAGGGATTATATCTTACATAAGCCTATATGTAGATTAACTAATAAAGAGAGTGGTGAAATCTAGTGAAATCTAGTGAAGTCTACGACAATGGATGACCTTGAACTAGATAATTGCTTTCTAATATTGCATATACTTGCATCATGACGTAAATGGTTTACTTTGAAATTTACAGTTTAACAAATATTTAATCTGAACAAGATAATTGCTTTCTAATATTGCTGATATTTGTGTCATGGCATAAATGGTTTACTTTGAAATTTACAGTTTAACAAATATTTAATCTCAAAAAGAAGATTTCAGGAACTATATTTGATTTCCAAGAGATAGAAAATAAACTATGAAGTATGAACATTTTCTAGTTATTTATTTATATACATTACTTATGAATACAAAATGGAAAGGCAGTTGGTTCATATGATTCATGGACTTCCTATATGATTATCTTATATATGACAAAAACTAAGATAAGCATACCTGTGCATTAATCCCTTGCTCATTGACATATATGCGACCGTGAATATCAAGTCCCTTGTACCATGAAAATTAACATATATAAGGAACATTGGCAGTCAGTTCAAAATGATAAAATAGAAGATGTCAAGACAAAGATGTATCCCTGTAGATAATACAAGAGCAAACACTTCTCCATTTTCAAGTCATGTCAAATGTTACTGCAGTTTCACTATTACAACTTAAAAGGATGTTTCAAAACAGATAAGCACAGCATGGTGACATATTTGTTAGTTACATATAACTAGCTTAATCACGTTCGATACTAAAAAAAAACCCTTAGTAGTGTTTGGTATTTGGTGACGACCAAAGATCAAGTGTGATTTTCATCACATCCTGCATTTTTCTATGGTGAATCAAAATCATCCTATGATGCAATGTTACTCTTTGGACAATGATCTAGCATTTCCATTGAAAAATGAACATTGTATCGCTCTCCAAAATTGTCCTATAACTTTTGGTTAATAATTTTATCCTATTGATTAACATAATGATGTGGATCAATTACATCATACAAAGATAGACAAGTGGAGCTGTCTTAGTTTGTTTTCATCGAGATGAATTAAACGCTGGAACTTGTCTTTGTTCCCATCTCCATAGCTCTTGCAAACACATAACAAAAGTCTTGATGTGGTTGAGATATCCCATTTGAATGCTCAAGTAGAATTATGTGTATGTAGAAGAATTAAATAGAAGAGTTTTGACTCTTAGAGTGCACAATAGTCCCTCATAGACTATTTTGATATTTACACCTGTATGGCTGTATGTCAAAGAGAACCCTAAGTTACACGGAACTCAACCTGGTCTTGCTTACCCTATTGCCAATGGAACAAATGTATCACAAATTTAGGCTTATGCTCACAGTGGAGCAACAGTTGGAGAAAAGAGAGTCTAAGAAAATGAAGGCCTGACATTATCCATTCCTGAAGTAAATGTCAGTGGCCTAAGAAAGAACATGACGATGCCCTAGTAATCAAAGTGAAGCTGGCAAACTCTTGAGTTCATTGGTCCTTGACAGCTGCTAGGAGATTTGCTTACATTATCTACTTAGATATCTTTTATAAGATGGATTTTACTAAGAAGGCTCTCTGGTTTCACCAAAAACTCCTCATAATCTATTGGGGCAATCTTATTGTACGTTACAATGGGAACCACCCATCAGCTGATGAACATCAAGAGTCAATTCTTGGTATTAGATGCTCCTTCTACTTATGATGGCCTTCATCAAGAGGCGTATACTTAATCGGTAGCGAGCAACCATATCTACCTATGCCACAGTGATGAAATTCCCAACTAAATTTGTGTTAGGGGATGTCTAAAGTGATCCAAAGGAGTTAAGGAAAAGCTATCTTGTCTAAGTTCAACACCTCAACATCCAAGACTTAAGACTTGAAGGAGGAAAAGGCTGCTTCCATGCGGTCACAATAGCTCCCACTGAAGAAGTCACCTCAAAGGACATGCATCCAGAGAAGATGGTAAAGATCAATGCTAGCCTCCACCGACATTGAATAGGAGCAACTTATTCACCTACTGAGGAAGCATGCCAATGGTACATTAGTTCCACCGGTTGCTCCACTCTGATTTTTTGAAAATTATTGTGATGCTTTTGATGCCAATATGTTATGGTTCTCTTGAGCATTTACGTACGTAACAGAGACGATAACATTACTATTCATGTAGGGAACGAAACAAATGTACATAACTGGTGAGGGTTTAAATGGCATTAATCTGCATGAGCTATCTCCTCTGAGTCTCATTGATGTCAAATACACACTTATGATATGTCCTTTACTTGTACCAAACAAGATAAATAGAAATCATTTCTCCACAAACTCCATCATCTTTGGTTCTATCACCTCGATCCCATCAACAACAGCACGCCAAATGCTACATGTCTTATCACTTCTGTGCGTAAAATATCACATTTTTGCATAATCGTTTGCTATTTCTCAAAAGGAGGAAAGCATAGTGTAAAAAGAGAGAAGATGAAACGATAAAAAGATTAAAAAAAAAAAAAAGGTGCAAATCAAGAAGGGAAGGGTCATAAAGAGTGAGACCTGGAGAAAGGCAAGGTGCTTGGTGACTTGAGCCTCCGGATCCTCGAGGAGGACGAACTTATAGAAGCTGGCAACCACAAAATCATCCTTTGGGGAGCTCGATTCTCGATCTCCGGCATCAGGTTTGCGATTGGAGAGACGGCGGGAGGCGGCAATCCTATCGGCCCTCGTCGCCGCTCGTATGGGAGAGACATGAGGGAAGGAGGCCGAAGATAAGAAAAGAGACGCGAGAAAGAGAAAACGGCGGGGATGGGTGGGACAATAAAGAAGCGGCGTTGCGCGGCCGTAAATACGAGGGCTGCCGCCATACACTGCCGCCATGCCTCTCTCTGGGCTCGCTTCGTTTCTCCCAAAAAGGAACAGAAATGCGGCCCTTTCTGGCGCGCGTTATCCGTTCGCTTGATAATTAGCCATCCACCGCAACTTTTGCATAAACAACCCAGAAGAGATTACACAACCTTCAAGTAAAATACGAACCATCAAAGCTGTTATTCTTAATTTCTTTCCGTGAACGAAAAGTTAGTACGGCATATAAATTGTAAAAAATTTATTATTATCTATTTCAGGCTTTCAGCTTAAATATTTTAATAAATTTAACTATAAATTATTAAACAATAAATATTTTTTATTGTGATAATTTTTTTTGAGTTTTTACAAGAATATCCTTTTGCTAGGTGGAGCCACGTCATGTTATAACCTTAATTTAATTTAATTTTTATATTGTACAGGAATATAAATAAAATTTCGGGGTGGGTTTGTAAATTTTTTTAAGACTCCATAGATTATTTTTGTAAATAATAATAATAATTAAAATTTATTATAAATATAAGCTAAAATTTTTTTGCTATCCCTAATTATTTTTTAAACACAAGAAAAAATTTTCTAAATAAATAGGGGTGCTACTAAGAATTTGGAAATGTGTGAATTGAGATTTGTATTATATATAAATCTTAAAATTGAGTCTGATAAATGCAAATCTCAAAGTAAATTTAAGGGAGATGATGTGACTCTTCTCCAAATTCCTCTAGCAACCCTACCCAACAAATTTTCTTCCCGTGCGCCGTAAGCTTCCTCTTCTTTTCCTCTTATTCTTCTCCTTCGAACCGTCTGCTCTCGCGTCTTCCTGTGAGCGACGAGTGCGTGCTTCTGGCGGCGAAGTAAGGCTCGCCGGCGACTTTCCATCACGCTGTGGTTCGCCCTGACTTCTCTCCTTCCCAGCGAGTTCCCTGTGTGAGCGGCGACGACTTCCTCCGGCTTCCGGTGTGCGGCGTGCGACGGCTGCTGCGTCTGTGCGCAGTGGCGTTGTCTTCACCTCCCCGTGGTGCAGCGCTCTCCGTCCGGCGAGTCTCCATCGTCCGTCGCGGCCGGCGGCTGCAGCGAGTCTGGCAGCAGCGACTTCTGTAGCGGCGCGTGCAGTGTGCAGAAGCTGTTTTTGGGAACAATCGAGTTCTCTGTCGTGGCGGCCGAGTCCCAGCGGTGCTTCCGGCAGTGGGCAGCGGGCGACGCTACTCTTTTCCCCTCTTCTCCTATTCGCGTGCAAGGTTTGGTAAGGTTATAGAAACCCCGCATTTTCCCACTTTGTCTTTACCTTGGTTAAATAGTTAATAAATCTTAAATTTTTGGTATAATTTATGATTAGGGTTAAAATTTGGGGATTTTGAAATCTGGTTGTGATCAATCGATATGGTGGAGCTTATTTCGGTAAAAACCTAATTTATATATATATATATATTTAAATTGTTATTATTAGGGAAGATGTTATACAATGGGTTTATTAGGGTGAATGTGATTCAAAGTAAAATAGTAAGTAAATTAGTTGAGGGCATGGTTATGGGTTGATACATGAATTATATAAATTATTTTTGTTTATGAATTCATGTGGTAGAGGATAGTAAATATTTTATTTAAACTATTCAATTAAGAAGAGAAAATAATTGAGATTATAGAGGGATTCAAGATATTAGCATTTGAGGTAGGAATCCTTTCCTACTCTTTTGTTACGGTGTTAAGTATATAAATTAGGACAGACACTAACACCTTATTTTTTGTAACTCTTCTGGTTGAATTATTTCTAATTTCAGTTAATCTCGATACTTGTTTAGTTGTGTATATTCTGATTTATTATTACATAATTATCATAGTTGCATTAAGAATGACTTGTATAATGTGAGATGCAATATGGTTAATATGTCATGATATGCATTTAACCCCTGACCTAGTGATAAATCTCCAGTGGCATATGTATATGATATAGTTATCGATTCTGTTGCACTATATGGTCGCTGATTAGGGTAATCGCTAGTTCCTCAGATAATACTATACTTCCCAAGTGGAAACACTCTAAAAAAGAGTGCGGCTCATGTTTGAGACTATTGGTAGGGATGCACATTTTATTCCTATGTTTATTGATATCAACATATAGTATAATTTCAGTTCCATACAATTATTTCATCATTGAGCATACAATATCTTATTGATTCCTATTTGGCATTTTTGCTAATTCCTATTGTTTCTCTTCTGAGAGGGATAAAATAAAAAGCTAGATGTTAGCCCCGAGTTAAAATAGAGTCTTTAAGTGACTGTGGACAATGTCCACTAAAGAATTTTCTTTGATGATATTTCTCTTGACTTGTTATCATTTTAGTTGACTTATTTATATCTTCGATAGTTAACTTTTGGGAGTGTGTTTTATAAATTTTCGGTAAATATTATTAGAGTTGGGTTTAGTTAATCTTAAAGACTATGTTATAATTTTTGGATTATCTTGATAAATGAAATGTTTTATTTTATATTAGAGTATTGTGTTTAAATCTTTGGTTCCTATTAAATTATTTCTCCCATGGGGAATGTTTAGGTAGGTCTAGCTGCCCTGCCGGGGCATGACAAGTTACAGAAATGTGAAAGTTAAGTTTGTGATTTGTATGAAAATGCCAAAGGCAGTAGCTCAGCTTGAGGACTAGTTACAAAATTGAGCTAGATCTTGTAGTTAAACCACCAATTCTTGCAACTTGATTAATAGCTCCACCTGTGTCATGTCTATAAAGTTCGGACTAGTATTCAAAGAAATTAAGGAAATGGCTATTGGAGGATCAACCAACAATGGCCCTTACACAGTTGTTAGTCAAGAGAATACTTGAGGGAAGGAAGTGTGTGACAACATCCAATATTTAATGCCCTGAGATCATTGATCAACTTGGAGAAATAAATACTCATTAGAGATAAAGCATGTGGAATTTCTTTTTACAGAAACAAAGGATTGTGAATCTGATTGCCCAATATTTTTTCAACTTGTATTAGATCTCTGCGTTAATTAGCCCAATGAATACACCTAGAGGACAATACATGTCTTCTTGAAATTCTAAAATCAAGCACATCGATGGTAGTGCCTTAGCATACTCTGTTGACTCATGGAGTTACCAAGTGATGTAGAGAATATTTAAGGCCTACTTGGAGAATCCTATTGAATTATTAAAGAACCATTGTAGGGAGGAGACGATATGGCATCATGAAAAGCTACTTGATACTTGTTACCCTCCAAGGAATCACTCTCAGAGGCTTCCAGAAAGAAATTTTACAACGACCTCTTGCAACCTAGAGTGGATGGGGGGAGCCTATGCAAAAGTAGCTTCTAGCTTGTTGAATGATGCATTTTGATTTCTTACCACTTGCATGTAGGCAGTAGACACTTGGCATTGAAGATAAAAGTGAACAAGTATAAAGTGAAGTTAAATGGACTTTACATTTTAAGTGAAAATGTGAACCTTGCAGTCACAACTTGATCAGGGCACATGAGATCAAGTTAAGATATATATATATAAGGATAAACTACTTATTTATCAAAAAGGGTCTCCGCGATGGAGGCCAGGATACATTGTAGCTCCAAAGGCAGGCTGTTTGTCCTGCAGTTAGACAAAGTATGAGTAGAGGCATATCGTGCCAACCAATCAGCTGCACGATTACATTCCCTAGGAGTAAACAACAACCTACAGTTAGTTAAATACATAGGAGAAAATTTACTTACTTTAGAATGTTCCCAAGGTCAGATGGAAGCTGTTGCCCACGAATGAGAAGTGCGCCATTGCAGTCATTTTGAAAATTACTAATGGTATCAACATCTTTAGTGAGAGAATATTAGATTGATAAAAAAAATTTTACCATTCATTTTGAATGAAAAATAAAAATTAAGCTGAAAACATGTTTCATATATAGTCTCCACCAAAATGAAAAATCGAAAAATAAAAACTTTAAAATTCCTGCCTTTTATGAAAACTTAAAAACTCTGGTAATGTTGTAAACAAAAATCTTGAACTTGAAAGCACGTTTACATACATAATTATGCCAAATATTTGAATCTCCTCTCTCAACCCATGATAACTATTTTTAGATAGGCATACCAAATAAGATGTCACAAAAGTGAAAACTATAGATGTTTCATATTCTCATGTTTAGTGAAAATAAAGACTGAAAATGAGATGCTTATCATATACACCCTTAATTTTGATGAGTGCAGGCATGTATAAAGTCTCTAATACCATTGAAGGATTTGTTTTTGTTCATCGAAGCACTTTTCTTGTCTGCTTTCTTTTTAAGACAACTATATGTTGTTGGTGCTTGTCCAATGTGTTTCTGACAAGTGGGATAATGTTGATGGTTAGGAAACAAAAAATCATCCATTTCAACGCCTTAAAACCCTCTTTTAAGTGCCATGGGCCACAATGACCCTTTGAGGTATCTCCTAAAAGGTGCAGCATTGGGACAAGTTCCAACAGTGCAAGTACAGAAAATTGATGCCTTTTGCTCTTTGCTTGTAGGTCAATTGCAAGTCTTGTTCATTATATTCTTGTTGTATACATTATTTTTTGTAATAATATTTTTCTCTTCATTAACTTTAGTGATGTTGGTTGATCGTTTGACATCCCAAGCTGTTCAGGCAATCCGTATACTGCCTACAATGTTCAATTTTGTCCATGTGCCATTTGACACTGGATACCTTCTAGAGGCATATGTTAAATCACTTTTCTTGATGAGAAATTAAATCTATGATAGCCTACCCCTAGTATAGATAAGTAACTATTATATCTTGCATCTCCTTTAGGCCTTGTTTCCTTGGGGAAAATAGGATGGAAGGAAAGAAAATTAGCTCTTCCTCCATTTCCTTAGAAGGAAAGATAGAGGAAGGAGAGAAAATATACTAACTTTTCCCTAGGTTTGCTTTCCGCCCAAATTTAAGAAAGAAAATGCTCCCCTCTACTTGCTCGCTTGTAGCTCACTACCCACATCCCATCATCTCTTCCCTCCCCCAGCGCCCGCCACTCGTTGCCCACCGGCTATTCGCTTGCGCCTCCCTTCCCCAGCCACTTGCCGCCCACCGTTGCTTGCTCCTCCCACTCCGTAGCGCCTGCCACCCTCCTCCTCTCTAGCTATGACCTGCCCTTCTCGAGCTCTTGCTCACCAACCCCCTTCGCTCCTTGCTTGATAGTGCTCCATATGCCATTGAGATGATCACATTGCGCGTGATTCATTTTTTCTTTTTTTTTTCTTCCAGAAAAAGGAAACTGGGCCTTAGTGCCTAGGTAAGCTCCTTTGGGCTTCTAATAGCACTTTAGAAGCCCAAGTAACATTTTTTCGTCGTTGAGCACAACTAATAATTTGTACATAACACCTCGAAGTGAGTTGTAGGTGGCTTGGTTACTTTAATAGTTGAAATTATATAAGAGGTTGTATATGAAGTTATGGCTCTTGTTCAATTGTTTTAAATATTTCATTTTGATCTTTTAAAATTTAAACATTCTTTCCTCCTGTCAAAGTTTATTTTAATCAGATAATTAGTTATTAACATCTTAAAAATATGAGTTATTCCTTGTTCCAGCTAATTGAGTATTTCTGATCATGTTCCACATTATAGTTAAAGATTGGTTCCATCTTAGCGAGGTTTTTTCTCGTTAATTAGTTGTGTATAGTTTTAAATGCCAACCCATGCGCTTGCTTTCTGCTGTCACATATTTTTGCTCACCTTTCTGTAGCTGGTTTGTTCATTCACCTTCGTTCATTCTACAATGTTTTGGTTACTCAGTTTTTGAATGTTTTTATTTGTAATTTTTCCTAAATATTTATTAAGCTTGTGTCAAATATTGTTCTGTGCAGTAGCTTTGTAAGGTAGAAGGCCAGGTTTGGATATGGACTCCGGAACCCAAGATTTTCATTCTCGCACATTCTCAATTAAACTATGGCCTCCAAATGCAAGCACAAGAATTATGCTTGTGGAAAAGATGACCAAGAATCTCTCCTCGGAATCAATCTTCTCCAGGAAATATGGCCTGTTGAGCAAAGAGGAGGCCTATGAGAATGCTAAACGCATTGAGGATGAATGCTTTATCGCTGCCAGTGAACATTTTAAAAATGAGCCTGATGGTGATGGAAGTTCTGCAGTTCAGTTCTATGCCAAGCGAACCAGCAAGCTAATGTTTGAAGTGCTGAAAAGAGGCCCTAGACCTAAAGATGATGAAGAGGAGACTGCTGTTGGTCGGCCTGTTAAACATGCTGAAACCGTGTTTGATATTTCAGGTGGGACTCGGGCATTTATTGAAGCTGATGAGGCCAGACAACTTTTTAGCCCACTAACTGAACAGGGAAACTCATATAGAAAGATATGTTTAAGCAACCGAAGCTTTAGTGTTAATGCAGCCCGGGTCGTAGCCCCCATTCTGACTTCTATTAAGGGGCAGCTGACTGAAGTAAATCTATCAGATTTTGTTGCGGGAAGGCCTGAGGATGAAGCTCTTGAAGTTATGAAGGTATTTGCTTCAGCCTTGGAAGGATGTGTTCTCAGATACCTCAACCTGTCTGACAATGCCTTAGGGGAGAAGGGTGTCCGAGCATTTGGGGGACTTCTAAAATCACAGAACAGCTTGGAGGAGCTTTACTTGATGAATGACGGAATATCTGAGGAAGCAGCAAAAGCTGTATGTGAGTTGATTCCATCAACTGACAAGCTTAAAGTTTTACAGTTCCATAACAATATGACTGGAGATGAAGGTGCTATTGCTATTTCTGAGCTTCTGAAACATTCTCCTATGCTGGAAGACTTCAGATGCTCATCGACCAGGGTTGGATCTGAGGGTGGAATTGAATTGGCCAAGGCATTGGGGACTTGTAAAAATTTGAAGAAGATTGATCTCCGTGACAATATTTTTGGTGTAGATGCTGGTATAGCCCTGAGCAAGACACTTGAGAAGCTTGGTAATGTTACTGAGATCTATCTAAGCTATCTAAATTTGGAAGATGAGGGAGCTATTGCCATTGCTAATTCCCTGAGGGACTTTGTTCCTTCTTTAGAAGTCTTGGACATTGGTGGAAATGATATCACGACGAAAGCTGCCCATGCATTGGCTGATTGTGTTGCTGTCAAGAAGTCTCTCAGGAAACTTATATTATCCGAGAATGAACTAAAGGATGAGGGTGCAGTTTTGATTAGCAAGGCATTGGAAGATGGTCATACACAACTTGAGGAACTTGATCTGAGTAACAACATTATAAGGAGGGTTGGGGCAAGGTGCTTGGCTCAGGCAGTGTCAAATAAACTTGCATTTAAACTGCTGAGCATAAATGGAAATTCCATTTCAGATGAAGGTATTGATGAGGTAAAGGAAATACTGAAGAATAGTAAGATGTCAGAGAATGTGCTTGGGCCACTGGACGAGAATGATGTTGAAGAGGAAGGTGAAGAGGGAGAAGAAGGTACTCCTGAAGAGGATGGAGGTGAACTAGAGGCAAAACTTCAGCATCTCAAAGTTGAGAACGATTAGGAGATAGTTTGATGCATGATTCGCACAAGTTACCCTGCTTAGTAGTTCAAGCAATATACCTAGTGTTCTTTATATTCTCATTGATACTGCGCCTTTTCTGTTTGTTAATCGTCAATGCTTTCTCTTCAGCGGAATTTACGTTGCCATTGGAGTCATCGACTTTTTGTTGCGAATAGAATCTGGTTAGGTACTGTTGGCTTGGTCCATTACTTGTATTTCAGGTAGCGCTTATTGGGTTTCCTCTGCGCTACCTATTCTGCTACACGCTTTTGTCAAGCTGTTTCAGTTATTTCCTGTCTAATTACAGATATGTACTTCGTGACCCTTTGCTTGCCTGCTTTTTCATTAGTTTGATTGAGGCTTATATAATGTTCAATCTATGAGCACCTACCTGTATGATTTAATATAATCATTGGCATCTGGCATGCTGCAGCAGGTTCCTGACTATTTGTAATATCTCATGTTTTTAAAAAATAATTTTGGAAAATATCAGAAGTAATGATTTTGATTTTTGGTGAATTTTCTGAAAGTTTTAGGGGTTTTTCTGAATTTTTATGTGTTTAAAGTAATATTTTAAGTTAAAAAGGTTAAATCGGGTGGGGGCTCGGACTCGCGCTGTGTGAGATTGGTTGGTTCAATTGAGAACCGCTAAGTTGGGTTGAGATTTAGATATTAAATTGCGTGGGTTTAGTTTTATTTTAAAGTTTGATTTTGGTTATGGAGTGATTCAGCTCGTCCTCTTCCCTGCAGTTTGTAATGATCGAGTCGTCGGCGACTCTTTGCTATCTTGGGACGTGTGTCCATAATAGAGGGCTTTTGTACGCCCTGATCTCTTAGCGAGTTCAGAGTGTTTGGAAGCCGCAACAGGAGAAAGAGTGCGGAGCAAGGAGGAGTTTGCCAGAGTCATAGCTGCTTCATCTTCTAGTGCAGCCGGTGACGACGGTTTTTTCACCCAGGGCTACGATACAACTTTGTAGCAGGATAAGCTTGCTTCTTAGTTATTTTGGTGGAGTTTTGATTGGTTTAGGCTAGGTTTTGTGTGTCGATGGCGGCGGTGCCACCGTCGATATTCGTCAACTGCTGCAAGTGCTTCGAACATAATTCGAAAGCTTGCCGCAGCTAGTTCTGGAGCCTACCTTCATCGTCAGGAGTCTTTTGGCGAGGATTGGCGACGAACGGACGCTCGACGCGCCCTCAGGAACTCGTCAGCACAAGCAGCGGACGCAGGTCTGACGGCCTTGCACGGTGGCGCTTGGGCGACGCAGTGAGCGGAGGCTCGGTCTGGTTTTCTGAATTGGGTTTGGTTTATTTGAAATAATCCCGGCCCAATTTCGGGCTAAGTTTGGAATTGATTTGAATCAGCTCAACAGATAGAGCAGTTCAATTTCAATTTCGGCACAACATAAGTTTTTGGACTGGTTCGACCCGATTTCGGTAGGATTGGAGCCAGTACAGGTACTCGTTGGAAAGCTTGTGAAATGTCCTATCCAATGGTACCATGTGTGTCATTAGATAGCTTCTATATTTTGTGTAATTGTGGTTTAAAGTGTTGGTCTGACTTGGTTTAAGCTGATTTTGATCGGTTCAGTGCAATTCTATCCGGTTTAGTGGTTTTTTGGTCCAGTTCACTGGATCCAAGACCGATTCCCTAAGTTTTGGGATGTTTTACATCTATTGGTAGTCTCCATTTTCAAGTTTAAATCTTATTTCATAAAGTTTATGTACAAATTTATGTTTTAGAGTGATTGATCCAGTGATTGACTTGCATTGTTTGATAACCAGTTTACTTGGCTTTTCAAAGGTAAGACCTCAAATCAGATTTTTGTAAATAAAGTTTTTTATCCTTATTTCCGTTGACTCAGATAGTATAGTATCCTGTGCATATTGAGATTTGCAAGTTATATTATTGACATATCAGTTTTCCGTTTTTGTATACTAGTTGCATATGTTATCAGTATCCACGTTGTGGATAGTATCTTTGCATAACTAGTTTCCCTTCAAGGCTAGTATCCATGTGGGTGGATAGTTGCATTGAACATAACCAGTTTCCTAGTATCCATGTGTGTGGACAATTGCATAATTACATTGAGTACATACTTAGTTCTCTTCAGGGTCAGTATCCACTCTGTGGACAAATCGAGGTCCCAAGTTAGCATGCATCGGGATTCGTGACACATGGTAGTGCATGTGTTCACCATGTAAGGTGCGTGATTTACCTTATCATACGTATTCGGGGTGACGACCCCCAAGCCAGTAGGTATTGCTTACAGTTGATTTATGCATGGTATTAGTTTCTATATTTAATCCATAGATAACCCAGTTAAATCAATTTATCCAGTTGCATTATAGTTTTCAGTTTACAACTTCTAGTCTTCAATTCACAGTTTCTAGATCATAGTTTCTAGTTTTCAGTTCCAGCTTTCAGTTTACAGTTTTCAATATTCAGTTTGTTACAGTTTTATTATTCATGCTTCTTGCTAATTTCCCCTCCTTTGAATCTAAAGGACTTCCCTTTCTTTTGGGGAGAAGCTTACTCAGCAATGTTTGCTAAGTCTTGTTGATATTGTAGGTACTGGTCTGGACTAAGGAATTCAATGCATGGATAAAAAATTACTAGTTGGATTATTCTTGAATGATTGTGATTCATGTATTAAAAGTTTATTGTTTTTAGTTGAGGTTTGAGTTTGTTGTAAAACTATATTCTAATATCAAGCATTGTAATTATAAAAGGAAATTTTTGTAGCAATCAAACTTATATTGTTGTTCTTAGATTGTCAAGTTATAATAGATTATTTTATTCTACTCTTAATACTAGGGTGTAACATTATTTCTTCTCGAGAACAAGCACTTGATTAGGAAAATTTTTCACAGCAGGGTATTCTGCTAAAAATTTTGCTGCATGGTATCAGATTTTGTATAATATGTGTATATTATCGTATAATGTTATACGAAAAATTTTCATATTATATGAAATCAGATTTTTGTATAACACTAATTTTTTTTTCATATAATATGACTAAATTTTATATAATAATATATAAAAAGATATTACATATTATACAAAATATAAAATATTAATTTTTTTATTATATGAAACTAAATTTCGTATAATACTTATTTTTTTATATAATATAACTAAATTTTGTATAATATAAAATTTGTGTTATACGAAAACTGATTTCGTATAATATAAAAAAAATTTTGTATAACATTGTACGATAATATAAATCATACTTTGTTGTAAAATTTTCAGCAGAGTGCCCTGCTATAAAAGTTTTGTCACTTAATTGCCAATGATATTTTCATACATTTAAATGGAATAATGGTAAAATTAATATAATTGAAATGTGAAGTTACACGATTACAACTTTTACTGTATGCTAATTGATCTAGATATGATCTATTTAATATATTGAGACTAAAAGGTGTTGGTTTTATGAGTTAGATTTTTTTTTTCAAGAGTTTCGACTTTAGTAAGTGTAGTTGTACTAGAGATCCTTGCGTTGCCCAAGGTTGACCCCTATGTCAGGGATCGGAAGAGTTTGGTGTAATTGCTATGTTACCCGACCCTGACGATGTCATTTTGCCCCAAAACTCCGGGGATAGGTAAATTCTTGGGTGCTATGGGTTTGGCACATGTGTGCCATGTGTTTTGGTCATCCGAGTTGTGATGCGCTAGGGGGACTATCCCGGGTCATCAAATTATGCGTGGGGGATTATGTTTTTACTAGTACTCCAGGATGGGGGGCTAAAATGTGTAAATTTAGCCTACCCAACCCTTGTGAAGCCTACTACTCACTCCCCAAAATGTGTAAGTGGGGTAGTATTGGGAGGGGTGGTAGTGCCTTGGTTAAATGCAGTCTTGTGCTCCCATGCAAGTATAAAATTGCAAGGTTCCACACACCTGCTGTGAGACCCTGGGTATATTGGGGTTATACCCCAGCCCATCCCTTGTGTCACGCCCCAATTTTTCGCGCCTAAAACTAGGACGTGAGTGCACAATTTACACAACCACTGTGTAAACTGTCAGCTACTCTCTCCTAACAATGCGTCTATGCGGAAACGTATAATAATGAAATACAAGCGCGTCCTCACTACAAAAGATCGTCTCTCCCAGCAATACAGATCACTCAAGCACTCTCCCACTATCTCTGCCTAGCCAACCGAACCTCTGAGCTGACTAAAGCTGTCTGGCCGAACCTGTGATGTGTGCTAACTGAAGCAAGGTGGCGGGTTAGGCTCTTCCTCTGCCACTAACCACTTTGCACACCTTGTGCGCCCTGAAACTCACAAGCTTTCACAGGCAGATATCGCACACAGCAAGGTGATCACTCAAGGATCAAAGAGCAATAGACCTCTACTCAAAACCTAACACACAAGTAACTACCGGCCTGCTTAAACCTAAGCAATATATGTGTCTACACAGCGAGCGAAGGATGGAGACAAGTACAATACTTGCGCCCCACCTAAGCTAAATCCGATAAAACCAACGGAATCCAATCCTCTACCAAGTCTTTGATCCCAAAGCTTGATATACAAAAGGACCCTATTCCCTAATCCCGGGAATAGGTACACAAATATATATATAATGATCAATAGCGACAATACAATGTTTAGGGTTAAGGTTTATACCCTCCAAACGCTATGAACAATATGGATGAAGTGGACAGTCCCTCTCCCTCAAAGATGCGCCCACAAAATCCCCTAACCACAAGTGATTAGGGTTCGGACCCTAGAGTGGAAGACTCTAGGGTTGTTGATGTTGTCCTTCTTCTTGTGCTCGCCTCTAGCACAAGAACACGCCAAGATCTCAAAGGGTACAGCAAGGTACTGACCCTCCAAGATGCTGCCGAAGATGGTGGATGAAGGAAAGATGATCGCCGGTTGAAGTCCTTGCCCTCCAAGGATGCGCCAAAGCAATGTCACCTCCCTTCAAGTCTTCTTCCTCGCCTCAAGGAAGAAGAACGCCAAGAACTTTCTGAACAGCAGGTTGCCGTCCAAGAATCCTTCAAGAACAGCAAGGTGCTGCTCAAGAACTCGTCAGGAAGTGTTCCCCCAACCCCAAGGGAACTCGCCAAAGTGAAAGGATGGAGAACTCGCCTCAAGAACTCCAAGAACACCAAGAACAAGGTGTCGCCTCTCTTCTCTCCTCCAAGGTGGCGTGAAGCTAGGTTGGCGTGGGAAAGTTCTGCCCGCCAAGATGCCCTAACTCGCCTCTTTGAATTAGTGGATCCGGATCTTTTAGTTGCCATGAGATCCAATCCGCCAAGTAGAGATTCAAGTGGATAGTCGCCTAAGTGATGGATCCAAGTGACTTAAGCTCACTTAGCTTATTGGATCCTCACTTATCCTTCTTATTGGATCTTGGTCATAAGTTGCCACATGAGAAACATGTGCATACTTAAGACAAGATGCCAAGAATATTCCAAGGTTCCTTAGGCCACATAGATCAGCCTATAGGACTCAGAATCGAACCCCGATCGAACCCAGGGTTATCTCCAGTGACCATGGTTAAGCTGACCATGGTTAAGATAACCATGGTTAAGTTAACCATGCTCCGAAATACGGGAATGACCCCTCATCACTCCAAAGCACCCCCAGGCCATGCCCAAGGATATAGTATGTCGATGTACCTGCAAAAACATACTTAACACAATGTCAGTGTCCTAACTCCTCTAGTAGGCTCACTGCACCTTCAGCCTAGCTCCCCTCTAGACTCCTCCATTCCTCCCCAGAACCCCGCTGGATCCATGGAATGGTCTGGGGTATAACCCCAGCATACCCAGGGTCTCACAATACTCCCCCAACTGAATTGGCACTCGCCCTCGATGCCATCAGCTGATCATATGCCCTGGCTAGCTCCTCAAACTGGGTAATGTCTTCTACCTTCTCCCAGGTAGCATCCTCCTCTAGTTCATTCTCCCACTGAACTAGGAACTCCATCTTCCGACCTCCAGGTGGTCCTGAGCCATAGACTCTATGGTCTAAAAATTTTATTGGCTTCTTGGCAAACTCAATCCTGCCCCTCGCAGGCTGCCTCCTCACCTGTCCCCGGTCTGGATGCCTGTCATCAGTATGATATTTCTTCAAAAGACTGACATGAAAGGTAGGATAAAACTGAAGCCATCGTGGTAAGTCCAATCTGTATGCAACTGGGCCTACTCTTTTAATGATCCTGAAAGGACCCTCATACCTCCTCACTAGGCCTCTATGGTATGTCTTAGCATCAGTTTTTCTCCACATCTGTGGTGTAAGTTTCAGAAGGACCAACTCTCCAACTGCAAACTCCACATGTCGTCTATCTCTATCAGCATAGAGCTTCATTCTGTTTCTGGCCTCTTCCAGGCTGTCACGAGCTTCATCCCACAGCTCGGACCTATCCTCAATAAAATCTACAGCCGCCTGGCACTCTCCCCCTGCGCCCCTATTCAGTGTATCCATGGGTGTCATAGGCTGCCACCCTAACACATGCTCAAATGGGCTCTTCTCAGTTGCTGATGATGTTTGGATATTATATGCAAACTGGGCTGTATCTAACAATCTCAACCAATTCTTCTGTGTAGAAGAAACAAAATGTCTCAAGTATTCTTCCAGTAATGCATTAATTCTTTCTGTTTGACCATCAGTCTGGGGATGGTATGCTGTTGACATCTTTAAATCGGTACCCATTCTTTTAAATAGGGAAGTCCAAAACTTTCCTGTAAATCTAGGATCCCTATCACTTATAATTTCCTTGGGTAACCCAAAATGTTTTACCACGTGTGTCAAAAATAGGTTAGCAGTAACCTCTGCTGTGCAAACCTCTGGTGCAGCAGCAAATACAGCATATTTACTCCGTCTGTCCACCACAACAAATACAGACGCCATCCCGTCTACTCTGGGGAAATGGGTGATGAAGTCCATGGATACGGATAAGAAAGGTCTATCTGGTATAGGCAACGGCTGCAAAAGCCCTGCATCTTTCCTCCTTTCTATCTTGTCCTGCTGGCATGCATGACAAGTCTTAGCATAATGCTCGATATCCTCTTTCATCCCCGGCCAATACCATGCTCTGCTGATTAAGGCATACATCCTCTTGCCTCTTGGATGACCCGCCCACACGGTGTCATGATACTCACTCATCAAGCCGTACCTAATGTCTCCTGAGGATGGAACATAAGGTCGGTCTCCCTTGGCCATGATTAAACCTTCATCATTAATATAGTATCTCCGGATGACCCCCATCCTAATCTGAGATAACAGCTTCTCATAGGTTTGATCTGCCAGTGCCTGATCTCTGATGAGTCCCACTACCTTACTCTGAGCATAGGATAATGCACTACAAAAAGTCACCACTGCAATCCGACTGAGTGCATCAGGCACCTGATGAATGCGCCCTGGCTTGTGTTCCCACCCAAAATCAAACTCAGCTAGTTGCTCCTGCCATCTAGCTTGTCTCGCAGATAACTTCTTTTGGGTTTGGAAAAATGTGTTGGCTACATTATCAGTTTTGACAGTAAACTTACTCCCCAGCAAGTATACTCTCCAAATTCTCAAACAGTGCACTACAGCTAGCATCTCCTTCTCATGAGCAGAATAGTTCAATTCAGCACTTTTGAGCTTCCTACTCTCGTATGCAATCGGTCTACCCTCCTGGACTAGGACTCCACCCAAAGCCCTATCCGATGCATCTGTGTGAACCTCAAAGGGTAAAGCAAAATCAGGAAGTCTCAAAATAGGCTCTGAAGTGACCCTCTCCTTCAGATCTGAGAATGCCCTCTGGTGTCTCTCCTCCCAACACCAGGAAACATCCTTCCTCAATAGGTCGGTTAAAGGAGCTACAACCTTAGAGTAGTCCTTGATAAACCGCCTATAAAAATTAGCCAACCCTAGAAAAGATCTCAGGGTGCTAACTGAGCAAGGGGCCGGCCAATCCACTATTGCCGCCACCTTCTTCTCATCCATACGGACTTGTCCTCCTCCAACGATATGTCCAAGAAATTCAACCTCCTTCTGGGCAAAGTCACACTTCTCCAACTTTAGATATAATTGACTTTCCCTTAATACCGCCAACACCTGCCTCAGGTGCTCAGTGTGCTCCTCCAGACTACCAGAATATATAACGATATCATCCAAGTAAACTACAACAAACTTATCCAGGAATGGATGAAGAATGTTGTTCATGAGATTACAAAAAGTAGCTGGAGCGTTGGTCAGCCCAAATGGCATGACCAGAAACTCATAAGATCCATATCTGGTAACACAGGTGGTCTTGGGCTCATCCCCCTCTGCTATCCTCACCTGCCAGTACCCAGACCTCAAGTCTAGCTTACTGAACACTTTAGCATGTACCAGTCTGTCAATCAAGTCCTGGATCAATGGAATCGGATAGGAATTCTTAACAGTCACCTTGTTAAGAGCCCTATAATCTACACACATGCGCATTGATCCGTCCTTCTTTCTCTGAAATAGTACTGGTGCTCCATATGGTGCTTTAGAAGGCTGGATGTACCCAGACTCTAACAGTTCATCCAGTTGTTTCCTGAGTTCCTCTAACTCAGCAGGAGGCATCCTATAAGGTGCTTGGGCTGGTGGAACAGCCCCTGGAATCAACTCTATCGCATGGTCAATATCGCGCCTAGGTGGTAACACCTTTGGCATCTCTGGCGGCACTACATCACTGTACTCCTGAAGTAACTCCCCTATAGGTGCAGGTAATAGTTGGATACGATCATCCAAAGTCATCTTCGCCGCCCCCATACTGGTCTCAACCTCCTGACTCCTACTAGAACTAGGAAAGGTGATCAGACTTCCCCTCTGTCCTCTCGGCTGCTCAAGTGCTGTGACTGTCTGAGGAATGTCCTCCACTACCCTGACATGCGCCAAGTAAGTGAATTCGCCACGTCGAAGACCCTTGGCTACAATAGATGCTGCCACAATCTCCTTGCCCTTGTTCTTGCTCTCAACCTTTGCCGCAGTGTGGCAAGGGAGAAAACAAGGTGATCGCTCATCCACTATCTGCAATCCATTCAAGTGTGGCATTGGGACTGCTTTGGCTCGCCTAAGCAAGTCCATACCCACTATGACATAAAAATCATCAAGAGCAGTCACCATGGCATGTACTCGCCCTGACCATGGTCCAAGTCTAACCGGCACATCATAAGACACTCCTGATGCTCTTCTTGGATCTGCATTCACTGTTTTCACACTGTTGGTACACGGCATAGTTTTCAACCTCAATTTATCCTTCACTCTATCTGACACAAACAGATGAGTGGCGCCCGTGTCAACCATAGCAGTAATCTGGACATCGTTCAGAATAAGATCAATGTACATCAGGGGACTAGACCTCACACTAACATTAGCAATCACCATGGGATTAACTGAGATCCCTGCACATCCAAGGTCGTCCTGGCCCTCCTGTGTACTACCCAGCGCCAATGAAGCAACCCCCTGCTTCCTAGGACAATCTCTCATAAGATGAGGTCCGTTGCAGATGAAGCACCCCTGCTTCCCTCTGCTAGTCACGCTGGTAGAAGCCTTCCCCTGCTGCGGCTGGGGTCTCTGCTGAACTGGCAGTGGCTTCTTCTTTTGAGCCTGTGGCTGATAGTGTGCCACCCCCTTATTCTTTTTCCAATTGGGCACCCACTTCTTAACCTGACCCTGTCCTGTAGGTCTCCTCGGTGGTGAAGAAGTGGTCCTAGCTGCAGTAGATTTGGAACCCCCTCCCATGTCTACTAAGGCATCTGCAGCTGCTACAGCCTCCCTGTAGGTAGTAACTCCCTTCCTCTGGAGTTCTCTGTAAGCCCATTCTTGCAGTCCACTGGTAAAGGAGTGAAACTTCTCTTCTTCCTCCATATTGGGTATCTCTAGCAGTAGAGTACCAAACTGTTTCACATATTCCCTTATGCTCCCAGTCTGCTTCAAGTATCTAAACGCCACGCGAGCACTATGCAGAGTGTTCGCTGGTCTGAAATGAGCTCTCATCTCTGCCTTCAGGGCATCCCAATCTGGGATCTCTGGTGCATCCCCCTCAGTCCTAGGGGCTACATGTGTCCGCCACCAGAGCTTTGCATCGCCTTTAAGAAAGGCTGCACACACCTCTATCTTGTCGGCCTCTCTTATGGCCGCCGCCCTGAAGTGATGTTCCATATCAAAGAGGAAGTTCTCAACCTCTTTAGCCACCCGAGCTCCCTCAAACGGTGTAGGCTCTGGAACATGGCGCCTAGCAGGTGCCACTGCTACTGGCGCTGGGGCTCTAGCCTGATTCCCCAACTGTGTCATGGCAATTTTCATAATGTTGACATCGGCTGCAATGGTCTCCACACTCTGGCCGATCTCTCCAATCTGGCCCTCAAAAGTATGTGACAAATTAGCCATCCGCTCCTCTACGGAATGTGTCAACTCTGCTACATGACCCTCGGACTCAATCCGCACATCATGGATCATGTCTCTCATGGCACTGACCCTCTCGCTAAGGGGTCCCTGGTCTGCATCGCCATCAACCCCAATGGCTAGCTGAATCCGCGTCAAAGCTGCCTCCAGCCTCGAGATCCTCTCCTCGAGCTGTGCCTGCGCCGCCATACTCCTCGTAGATGGCGCAATCTCTGGATACCGCTGTGTAGGTGAAACTGAGGAAAATACTGGCTAAGTCTCAGAGTGGTCGGAACTGACCGTCTAGCAGAATTACTGAGGAATTACGCCCCGGGCACAAAGCTCCGACGTACGCAACCCCCAAACAGTAATCTAACTGACGTCGATATCCCCAAACACACTCGTCCCAACTCTGTAAAACACCAGTAAATCTCCGCTGATCTGTGCTGGAAGTGGGCTCTGATACCAGTTGTCACGCCCCAATTTTTCGCGCCTAAAACTAGGACGTGAGTGCACAATTTACACAACCACTGTGTAAACTGTCAGCTACTCTCTCCTAACAATGCGTCTATGCGGAAACGTATAATAATGAAATACAAGCGCGTCCTCACTACAAAAGATCGTCTCTCCCAGCAATACAGATCACTCAAGCACTCTCCCACTATCTCTGCCTAGCCAACCGAACCTCTGAGCTGACTAAAGCTGTCTGGCCGAACCTGTGATGTGTGCTAACTGAAGCAAGGTGGCGGGTTAGGCTCTTCCTCTGCCACTAACCACTTTGCACACCTTGTGCGCCCTGAAACTCACAAGCTTTCACAGGCAGATATCGCACACAGCAAGGTGATCACTCAAGGATCAAAGAGCAATAGACCTCTACTCAAAACCTAACACAAGTAACTACCGGCCTGCTTAAACCTAAGCAATATATGTGTCTACACAGCGAGCGAAGGATGGAGACAAGTACAATACTTGCGCCCCACCTAAGCTAAATCCGATAAAACCAACGGAATCCAATCCTCTACCAAGTCTTTGATCCCAAAGCTTGATATACAAAAGGACCCTATTCCCTAATCCCGGGAATAGGTACACAAATATATATATAATGATCAATAGCGACAATACAATGTTTAGGGTTAAGGTTTATACCCTCCAAACGCTATGAACAATATGGATGAAGTGGACAGTCCCTCTCCCTCAAAGATGCGCCCACAAAACCCCCTAACCACAAGTGATTAGGGTTCGGACCCTAGAGTGGAAGACTCTAGGGTTGTTGATGTTGTCCTTCTTCTTGTGCTCGCCTCTAGCACAAGAACACGCCAAGATCTCAAAGGGTACAGCAAGGTACTGACCCTCTAAGATGCTGCCGAAGATGGTGGATGAAGGAAAGATGATCGCCGGTTGAAGTCCTTGCCCTCCAAGGATGCGCCAAAGCAATGTCACCTCCCTTCAAGTCTTCTTCCTCGCCTCAAGGAAGAAGAACGCCAAGAACTTTCTGAACAGCAGGTTGCCGTCCAAGAATCCTTCAAGAACAGCAAGGTGCTGCTCAAGAACTCGTCAGGAAGTGTTCCCCCAACCCCAAGGGAACTCGCCAAAGTGAAAGGATGGAGAACTCGCCTCAAGAACTCCAAGAACACCAAGAACAAGGTGTCGCCTCTCTTCTCTCCTCCAAGGTGGCGTGAAGCTAGGTTGGCGTGGGAAAGTTCTGCCCGCCAAGATGCCCTAACTCGCCTCTTTGAATTAGTGGATCCGGATATTTTAGTTGCCATGAGATCCAATCCGCCAAGTAGAGATTCAAGTGGATAGTCGCCTAAGTGATGGATCCAAGTGACTTAAGCTCACTTAGCTTATTGGATCCTCACTTATCCTTCTTATTGGATCTTGGTCATAAGTTGCCACATGAGAAACATGTGCATACTTAAGACAAGATGCCAAGAATATTCCAAGGTTCCTTAGGCCACATAGATCAGCCTATAGGACTCAGAATCGAACCCCGATCGAACCCAGGGTTATCTTCAGTGACCATGGTTAAGCTGACCATGGTTAAGATAACCATGGTTAAGTTAACCATGCTCCGAAATACGGGAATGACCCCTCATCACTCCAAAGCACCCCCAGGCCATGCCCAAGGATATAGTATGTCGATGTACCTGCAAAAACATACTTAACACAATGTCAGTGTCCTAACTCCTCTAGTAGGCTCACTGCACCTTCAGCCTAGCTCCCCTCTAGACTCCTCCATTCCTCCCCAGAACCCCGCTGGATCCATGGAATGGTCTGGGGTATAACCCCAGCATACCCAGGGTCTCACACCTTGGACTCAATGGGATTTGAGTAGGGATTGGGGGAGCTTAGTGGAGAATATGCACATGCAAAAACGCTAAGTCCATTGTAGGAGGTTACATGGACATTGGAGCAATATTGGAGCTTGTGTAGAGGTGTGTACAAGCTTGCAAAAAATATGTCATTGACAAGATTTGAACCCAAGACCCATGGAAGAGACTAGACCTTATGTTGCATGAGAAGACCAACCCAAGCGTGGGTCATTTGCTGAAAGAAAGAGGAGCGCATTTCACTTATGGTCTTCTTAATGTAAAAGGGCGAATTAGACAAAAGACCCAACTAATTGGGGATCTTGGATTGGAATCGAGGGAGGAGAACTCTATTCGGCAAGGAGAAAGAACCGAGAGTTGTGGGAGACTTTGTGTGGCGATTTGGAGGAGGGAGCTTCATCCAGCCACCCTATTCTCTCCATTTGGGCGTGATCTTGAGGTGAGCTCACGTCCCCCTTCATCCCTTCATTTCCGGCGAGTGTGGTGGTGGTTTGGAGAGGTTCCGGCCATCCTCCACTTGGTGAGTGGGCGGCAGCTTGAGGGAGCAGCCGGCCTGCACTCTTTCTTCCCCATTTCGGCTTGGAGGACTTAGATTTGGAGGAGGTTCTGTTCTTGGGGGTTTGTGTTGAGGGAGGCTCACGCAACAGCCCCTTCTTGCCCTAGTTTTGGAGTGAGTTGCTCAGCCATCCGATTGGGTTCCTTGGAGGAAGGAACCGGCTGTTCTTGGAGTCTTGGTGGCGGGCTACTTGAAGGAGATCCGACCACTTGCTGTCCATTGAAGTGTGTAATCAAGGGTGCAGCCCTTGTGTTTGATACATTGCCCCTTTGGAGGAAAAGGGGGCTGTTTTGAGGAGAAAGGGCTGACCGGCTACCACTTGATCATCACCTATACATTGGGATTACTTGCTGTCCATTGGAGAGCTTGCTGTCCATTAAGGGGCTGAGGGAGTCCCTTGGAGCTTTTGGAGCTTACAACCACCTAGGAGGGCGATCCTAGGGTGGTGCCTCAAGTGCTTGCACTTGAGGAGTATTCTTGGAGCTTGGAGTGAAGACCGGCCACCTTGGAGGTTGATCTTCATACACATTGCATTGCGTAGGAGTGGTATATCCCTACACTTACCTTGTGTTATTTACATTGCTCTAGCATTGTGTAAGAACCTTGTGTAAGAACTTTGTGCTATCTTGAGTAGTTGATAGGGTTTGATTTTATCGATCGGTGTGTTTATCGCTGTGTAGTTGTGGATACCTGTATTAGGGTTTGGGCATATGTCTAGTGCCCGTATTCTGTGAACTGCCAGCGATTGTGTGAATTGTCATTTGCAGGGCGCTTAGGTTTAAGGTTGTTGGTAAGGGTGCATATGGGGTTGAGAAGCAACATGTGCTTGCCACCCGCCCCTTATTGACCTAGGTCTAGGGCTAGGAGAAGGCTAGGACGCAGTTCCATCATCACAGCCTTGGAGCTCAGTTCCATCAGAGCTCAGCCCAGAGAGCGCAGAGGATCAGAGAGGAGCAGATCTTGCTTGGGAGACGGTCTTGGATAGCTTCCGCAGATTGAGAGTAGGCTGACAATCTACACAGAGGGTGTGTAGATTGTGCCATCACGCTCGGGAATTTTCGCAAAAATTTAGCATGAAATTTGGGGCGTGACACCTGCTATCACACCCCAATTTTTCGCTGTGTAAATTGAGGGTGATGGCACGACTTACACAATGTGTAACTCTGGTATCAAAAGTTACACAGTGCGTAACCCGTCAGCCTACACTCAATACACGCGCCGTGCGAAAGTCCAAGGTGTCACGCCCCAAATTCTGTGCTAAATTTTTGCCTTAGAATCTAGGGCGTGATGGCGCAATCACACACCCTCCGTGTGGATTGCCAGCCAACACTCTATCTGCGGAAGCTATCCAAGATCGTCTCCCAAGCAAGATCAGACTCCTCTGGATCCTCTGCGCTCTCAGGGCTGAGCTCTGATGGAACTGAGCTCCAAGGCTGTGCTGATGGAACTGAGTCCTAGCCTTCTCCTAGCCCTAGACCTAGGTCAGTAAGGGGCGGGTGGCAAGCACATGTTGCTTCTCAACCCCATATGCACCCTTACCAACAATCTTAAACCTAAGCGCCCTGCAAATGACAGTCCACACAATCGCTGGCAGTTCACAGAATACGGGCACTAGACATATGCCCAAACCCTAATACAAGTATCCACAACTACACAGCGATAATCACACCGATCGATAAAAGTAAACACCTATCAACTACTCAAGATAGCATAGAGTTCTTACACAAGTTCTTACACAATGCTAGAACAATGTAAATAACACAAGGAAGGAATGTATACCACTCCTACGCTATGATGAAGTGTTCGGCTCCCTCCTCCTCCAAGGTGGCCAGTCCTTCTTCTCCAAGCTCCAAGACACTCCTCAAGTGCAAGCACTTGAGGCACCACCCTAGAGTCGCCCCTCTAGGTGGTTGTAATGCTCCAAATGCACTAATGGACACCTTCAGCCCCAAATGGACAGCAAGGTGTCTCCTCTCCAAGTGGATGGTGGGAAGGTGGTGGCGCCACCAAAGATGGCCGCCGGACCTCCTTAGCTCCTCCTCCAAGTCTCGGCCCCTTTTCCTCCAAGGGAACCAAGCCAACAACAAAAGTTACTCTCGGCTCTAGTAGATGGGGCTTGAACTCTCCTCAAGCAGCCCCCAAATCGAGTCTCCTCCTCCAAGTGATCCTCCTCCAAGCTCCAAACAACTCACGGCTCCAATGGAACAAGGTGACCGAAGCTCTCCTCTCAAGCTGATCTCGGCCAAGGTGGGAGATGAGCTCCCTCAAGCTCTCGCCACCAAGGATAGATGAAGGGGAAGGAGGCGTGAGCTTCCCTCAAACTCACGCCAAGGAGCAATGAAGAAGATGGCCGGAACTTCCCCTCTCCAAGTCGCCAAAACCTTCTTCACTCTCGGCTCCCTTTCTCAATTTCCGAATGTCTTTTTCCAATTCGATTTCATTCCTAAGTGAGATCCCCAATTCGCCTAGTCTTTTGACAAATTTGCCCTTTTGCATTTTTAAGTCTTTAAGTGGAAAGTGCCTTCTCTACTTTCAGCTAATGACCCATGCTTGGGTTGGTCATCTCATGAAACATAAGGCTTTGCTCTCTCCTAGGTTTTGGGTTCAAATCTTGTCAATGACATATTTTTTTGCTAGGCTTGTACACCTCCATACAAGCTCAAATTTTGCACTAAGGTTCATGTAGTCCCCCAACATTGATCCAAACCTTTTGTATGTGTAAACTCCATCAATTTTACCCCCTTCATCCCTACTCATAACCTCTATGAGTCCATGGGAAAGGCGGGGTATAACCCCAGGATACCCAGGGTCTCACAATTCTCCCCCAACTGAATTGGCGCTCGCCCTCGAGGCCAACAGCTGGTCATATCCCCTGGCTAACTCCTCAAACTGGGTGATGTCCTCCATCTTCTCCCAGGTAGCATCCTCTTCTAGTTCATTCTCCCACTGAACTAAAAATTCCATCTTTCGACCTCCAGGTGGTCCCGAACCATAGACTCTATGGTCTAAGAATTTCACGGGCTTCTTAGCAAACTCAACTCTGCTCCTCGCAGGTTGTCTTCTCACCTGTCCACGGTCTGGATGCCTATCGTCAGTATGATATTTCTTCAATAGGCTGACATGAAAAGTAGGGTAAAACTGAAGCCATCGTGGTAAGTCCAATTTATAAGCAACTGGGCCTACTCTTTTGATAATCCTGAAAGGACCCTCATATCTCCTAATCAGGCCTCTGTGATATCTCTTTGCCTCAGTCTTCCTCCACATCTGAGGTGTAAGTTTCAGAAGGACCAACTCTCCAACAGTAAACTCAACATGTCGCCTATCCCTATCAGCATAGAGCTTCATTCTGTTCCTGGCCTCATTCAGGCTGTCACGAGCTTCATCCCACAGCTCGGACCTATCCTCTACAAAGTCAACTGCCGCCTGACATTCTCCTCCTGCGCCCCTGTTCAGTGTATCCATGTGTGACGACCTGGGTGTGCGGGGTACACACCCAGACCCCTCTACATACTCATAGAGGTTATGAGCAGGGAGAGACCCTCATTTTGGGGTGAGGCCTGATGTAGAAGGGGGCAAAACCAATAATAAATGGATTAAGATGTTTTGCATGGACCATGGAGGAGCATGGGACACTTAGCAAAAATTATAGCCTTGTACAGGAGTGTACAAGCACAGAAAAAAAATATGGCATGGGTGAGTCTCGAACCCATGACCCAGGAGAGTGCTAGTGCTTATGTTGAAGGGGATGGCCAACCCGAGCTTGGGTCATTCGCTGATACAAGCCTTGGCGCATTCCTCTTATACTCTTCAAGGGCTTCACTAATCTCAAAGCACAATCGAAGGGCTGAGAGAGTAAGTGAACCTTGGAGCAAATCGAATTAGGGGGAAAACCCTAATCGGCAGCCAAGGGGATCCGAGACTTGCTGGTGGCAGCTGCTTGTGTTCTTGGCGATTTGGGGGCGACAATCTGAGTTTTCCGGCGATCTCTTCCATCCTCTCTAGCTCCGGCGAAGTGGAGGGACCTTTGGGTGGCCAAAGGGTGAGGCATCTATCCATAGTGCCGAGCCTTGGAAGAGAGAAGCGAGAGGGAACCTGCAGTCCATTCTCGGCCAGCTTGGAGCAGTCAGCCGGCAGCAGCTTCTCCACCACTTCCACCTCCATTCCGGCGAGTTTTGGAGGCTCCTTGAGCTTCAAGGAGTGCGGCATCTTGAGGGGTGCTGAGTCTTGGAGTGGCGCAGCAGCAAGTGGGAGGAGAATCCCCACTCTCGGTTCAGTTGGAGCAGCAGCCTGCAGCAGCTCCTACCACCTCCAACCTTCAGTTCCGGCGACTTTGGAGTGTTCTTGAGCTGAGGGGAGGCGACCACCTGCTGGTGGGTCGATTTTGGAGAGGAGGCAGCACAAGGGGAGAGGTTCCCCTTCACGGCAGCAAGGTGTAGGGGCTGTCCCCTACTCGGCTACAAGGGGGAAGGGCTTCCCCCTACTTCCGGCAGCTTGGGGAAGGAGTCCCCTTGCATTGGACTTGATTGGAGCTCACGGACAGCAGCTTGGAGGAGCCTTCCGGCGGCCACAAGGGAGCTTTCCGGCGAGGTGCAAGTCAAGACATCTTGTACACACTGCTCCCAAAGGTCGGGCGACCTTTGGAGGTATAATTTACATGCTTTACTAGATTTCTAGGGCATTGTAATATCCTGTATAAGACTGCTGTTAGTAGCTAGTGTGAGGTTTTTGATCCCTCAGCCCACATTGGGTAGTGGAGGGGTTTTCCTCACTTTTGATATATTGTGTACTTTGCCTGGCCAGCTGAGGCCTCGGTGTGATTAGGGGCGGGCGCACCTACTCTATAGGGCGTTCCCTCCTTGCTGTGTAGTGGTCGATATACTGCTTAGGATCGGGGCATATGTCTAGTGCCCGACTACTGTATTGCCTGTGAATCGTGTGTGTGGAAATTGCACAGGGTGCTACGTATTAAGGACGGTCCTTGAGAGGCATATTGGGTTGAGGAGCAACGTATGCTGCCCACCCGCCGCTCATTGACGTAGGTCTAGGGCTAGGAGAAGATTAGGCCCAGACCATCAGATATCAGCCTGGGAGCGCAGTGATCCACAGAGCGCAGAGGCATTTGATCGGGGCACGAGACTTACCCATCAGGGGTCCAGTGTGGTTGGAGTTGGCGCATCGATCTTAGACTTCCGCATCGCGCACGTGCATAGAGCGCGTGTATTTGAGTGTTAGGCTGACGGGTTACGCTCTGTGTAACTTGTGATACCAGAGTTACATAGTGTGTAAGTCGTGCCATCACCCTCAATTTACACAGCGAAAAATTGGGGCGTGACAATTGTGGTATCAGAGGCCAGCGCACCAGAAACAACTCAACCTGACAAGTAGTGGTTGTGTGTGACACCGAGATATAGACGTGAGTTGTTGTGCTGTTTGGGAGTTGCGTACGTCGGTGCTTAGCGCCGGGGCGTAAATCCTCAGTTACACGACTTATCGATCAGTTTCGGGGTCCATTCAACCGTCAGCACAGTTCACCCATCACAGCACCAGATGGCAGAGACAGGTACTTCAGAGTTACCAGGGTTGCTAGATCTGGATGATAGGTTCACCAGACTAGAGATGGCTGTTGGGATAGATGAGGCAGAATGGCAAGGAGATCCACTAGCTGAGCGGATGCAGACGCTCAGGGAACTCTAGTTACATTATGAGCATGTTAATGATGCCAGAGTCCAGAGATTAGAGTCTACTGTAGAGACTCTAACTGCTGAGATAGCCATGTTGAAGCTAGCCTTAGCCCAGGTAGCTTCAAACCCGCCTACACCCACAGCTGGGGTCGGGCCTTCACAGCCAGTAGTGAAACGCCATATACCTGACCCGTCTACCTATGGAGGAGCCAGGGTAGCAAAAGAATTAGAAAACTTTCTGTTTGACATGGAGCACTATTTTAAAGCGGCTCGGGTGCCAGAAGAGGACAAAATTGAGGTTTGTGCATCGTTCCTCACTGGAGATGCCAAAGTCTGGTGGAGGACTTATGTAGCCCCGAGGACCGAGGGAGAGCATCCCGAGGTTGTGTCGTGGGAGGATCTAAAGTTAGAGATGAGAGCTCAATTTAGACCTACGAACACCTTATTTACTGCTCGCATGCAGTTCAGAAGTTTGAGGCAGACCGGCACTGTAAGGGATTATGTCAAGCAATTTGCCACTTTGCTTCTAGAGATCCCTAACATGAGTGAAGAGGAGAAATTCATATCATTTCTAGGAGGTCTTCAGGACTGGGCACTGTTAGAGCTCAGGAGACAGGGAGTAACGACCTACAGAGATGCCGTGGTAGCTGCAGACGCTCTATTAGACATGAGAGGTACTAGACCTCAAGCTGGGGGAGTTACTTCTTCATCTTCCTATACCCGTGTGCCAGACAAGGGTAAGAAGAAGTACGTCCCCAAATACAAGCAAAAGAGTAAAGCACCAGTTCCTCAGACTCATCAGAAGACACCTCCAGTGCAGAAAAAGAGGAATGAGTCTAGTCCCAAGAGGAAGCTGGCCTGCTTTGTTTGCAATGGCCCTCACGTGATGAGGGATTGTCCTACAAAAAGAGCGATAGCTGCGGTCCTAGCAGATAAGAAGGACGCAGGAAAAGAAGATCCACAGAGTTTTGCATCAGTCAATCCATTGGTGATTGCGAATGTATCAGTGAGATCTTCCCCACTGATGTACACGAATATCAGCCTGAACGGAGTAGAAATTGCAGCCATGGTGGATACTGGGGCCACTCACTTATTTGTTGCAGATAGGTTGCGAGAGCAACTTAAGCTGAAGACGTCGACCAGTAACACCCATGTGAAAACAGTCAATGCTGAGGCGAGAAAAGCTATGGGCATATCCTATGATGTCCCGGTGAAGATGGGTCCCTGGAGTGGGAAATGCACAGTGCTAGTTACTCAACTAGATGTCTTCGATGTCATTGTGGGTATGGACCTTCTGAGAAGAGCAAAGGCCACCCCAATGCCACATCTCAACAGTTTGTTAGTACTGGATGAAAAGAATCCTTGTTTCATCCCTTGCTTTACTGGGATGAAAGAGGAGAAGAAGAAAGCGAAGGAGAAGGAGCTCACTCCTACCTCCCTAGCAAATGGAGTGAGGCATGGTGCTTCCACCTATCTTGCTCATATCAGAGTAGTGGAAGACCATCCCCAGGTGGATTCAGATCCTAGACCAGTTATGAGGGATGTGAGGGAACTGGCCACTTCCTCCAGTTCTCGTAGCAGAAAAGGAAAAGAAGTCATTATGGGGGCTGCTGAAACTTCATTAGAGAGCATATTGACATCAGTACCACGTTCTGTTGGAGCTTTGTTGAAAGAGTATGCAGATGTCATCCCACCAGAGATGCCCAAGGTACTGCCTCCCAGGAGAGACATTGATCACCAGATTGAGTTAATCCCTGGAGCAGTACCCCCAGCACAGCCTCCCTACCGCATGCCACCGCTAGAACTGGCAGAGCTTAGAAAACAGTTGAATGAGCTCTTAGAGTCAGGGTATATCCAACCCTCAAAGGCACCGTATGGAGCACCTGTCCTGTTCCAAAAGAAGAAAGATGGGAGCTTGCGCATGTGCGTAGATTATAGAGCACTAAACAAAGTCACAGTGCGCAATGCCTATCCCATCCCGCTGATTCAAGATCTGTTGGATAGATTGGCAAATGCCAAAATCTTCAGTAAATTGGACTTGAGATCAGGATATTGGCAGGTGCGAATTGCTGAGAGGGATGAGCCGAAGACTACTTGTGTCACGCGGTACGGCTCGTTTGAGTTCATGGTGATGCCTTTTGGACTCACTAATGCTCCTGCTACTTTTTGCAACCTCATGAACAATATCCTAAATCCATTTTTGGATAAGTTCGTGGTGGTGTATCTTGATGATATAGTGGTATATTCATCTGATCTGAAGGAGCACGAGAAGCATCTGAAGCAAGTACTGCAAGTTCTCCGAGATAACAAGTTGTATCTAAAGGCAGAAAAGTGTGAGTTTGCACAGACAGAGATTCAGTTTTTAGGACATGTTGTGTCCCAAGGCAGTGTGAGGATGGACAATGATAAGATTAAGGCCATTTGGGATTGGCCTAGTCCTTCCAGTGTGACTCAACTGCGATCATTTTTGGGTCTGGCAAACTTTTACAGACGGTTCATCATGGGATATTCAAAGGTAGTGGCACCTTTGACAGATTTGCTGAAAAAGGACAAAGCTTGGTGTTGGGAGGATACACACCAAGAGGCTTTTGAGACTCTGAAGAAGCTGGTAACTTCAGAGCCCGTGCTTAAATTACCAGATTTCTCACAGGGGTTTGAAGTGCACACTGATGCTTCAGACCGTGCTCTAGGCGGAGTATTGGTTCAGGATGGCAGACCTGTAGCCTATGAGAGCAGAAAGCTGAAAGCAGCTGAGCTAAATTACTCTGCACACGAGAAAGAAATGCTAGCTGTCGTCCACTGTCTCAGATTGTGGTGTATCTACCTTCTGGGGAGTCATTTCATAGTGAAGACTGATAACATTGCTAACACTTTCTTCCAGACTCAGAAGAAATTGTCAGCCAGGCAAGCCCGTTGGCAAGAACTCATAGCAGAATTTGATTTCAGTTGGGAGCATAAACCGGGCAAGTGTCATCAAGTCCCAGATGCCCTCAGCAGGATTAGCAGTGTTGCTATGGTATGCGCACTTTCGAGAGCAGAAGGAAGGATCTTTCAGTATCTGAAACAGACCGCCAGCACAGATAAAGCCTACCAGAAGCTTGTTGCACAGATTCGAGAGGGGATAGTGCGCAGATTCTACGTAGATGAGGATGGCCTTATCATGGCTCAGGGTGGCAGAACTTATGTTCCTGCTTCTGGGGACATTCGTTTTGGCCTCATGAGGGAGTTCCATGATACTGTATGGGCCGGACATCCAGGTGGTCACAGGATGTATGCACTGCTCAGAAGAGGTTGGTTCTGGCCAGGAATGAAATCAGACATAGAGCATTTTGTGAAGACCTGTTTGGTATGCCAACAGGATAAAATAGAGAGAAGACTGGAGGCAGGTCTTCTCCAGCCTTTGCCCACACCAGCTAGACCATTTATGTCAGTGTCGATGGACTTTATCACTCACTTTCCAGTCTTTGATGGACTCGGCTCTGTGTTGGTGATAGTGGACAGATTTTCGAAGTATGCTATATTTGTGGCGGCTCCTGAGGAGTGCTCAGCTGAGGTTACCGCCAATCTGTTCTTTCAGCACGTGGTGAAGCACTTTGGCTTACCACGGGATATTATCAGTGATAGAGACACCCGCTTTACTGGGAGATTTTGGGGGTCTTTGTTTAAGAAGCTGGGAACAAACTTGAAAATATCCACCGCTTTTCACCCCCAGACAGATGGGCAGACCGAGCGCATCAATGCTATGGTAGAAGAATACTTGAGGCACTTTGTTTCTGCGACTCAGAGAAACTGGCCATTCTTGCTTGATACGGCCCAGTTTGCTTATAATATACAAGTGTCGTCAGCTACAGGAAAGAGTCCATTCGAGATGGTTCTAGGATATCAACCAGCTACCCCGGTTGATAATCTGGCTAGTGGAGCAAGCAGTCGGAATAAGGCTGCGAATCAATATGTCAAGGACCGCATAGAGCTCTGGGAAGAAGCTCGGGATAGCTTGAGGAAAGCGTCCAACCGTATGGTTAAGTATGCGAACAGACATAGGCGTCATGTGGAGTTTGAGGTAGGTGATTTGGTGCTCCTCAAACTCACTCCCCAGATGTGGAGAAAAATAGTGGCAGGCACTGTTCACAGAGGGCTAGTACCCAAATATGAAGGACCATTTACAGTTATCAAGAGAGTGGGTACAGTAGCCTATAAGTTAAACCTGCTAAAGCACTATAAGCTGCATCCCACATTCCATGTTAGTTTCCTCAAGAAATTTCACTCAGATGATCTGCATCCTGAGCGACAGCAAGTAAGAAGAAAGCCAGCCCGTGGCTCAGTAGAGTTTGCTAAGCAGCCTTTGAAGATTCTGAATTACCGTATCTACGGATGGAGCGGCAAAGGACAGAAGGCTGAGATGTTAGTACAGTGGCAGGGCGAGGCTGAGGAGGATGCTACTTGGGAAAAGATGGCTGACCTTGAACAATTTCATTGGTTGTTCAAGAGATATGAGGAAGCCCTCGGGGGCGAGGTCTAGGTCAGCTGGGGGAGAATGTGACGACCTGGGTGTGCAGGGTACACACCCAGACCCCTCTACATACTCATAGAGGTTATGAGCAGGGAGAGACCCTCATTTTGGGGTGAGGCCTGATGTAGAAGGGGGCAAAACCAATAATAAATGGATTAAGATGTTTTGCATGGACCATGGAGGAGCATGGGACACTTAGCAAAAATTATAGCCTTGTACAGGAGTGTACAAGCACAGAAAAAAAATATGGCATGGGTGAGTCTCGAACCCATGACCCAGGAGAGTGCTAGTGCTTATGTTGAAGGGGATGGCCAACCCGAGCTTGGGTCATTCGCTGATACAAGCCTTGGCGCATTCCTCTTATACTCTTCAAGGGCTTCACTAATCTCAAAGCACAATCGAAGGGCTGAGAGAGTAAGTGAACCTTGGAGCAAATCGAATTAGGGGGAAAACCCTAATCGGCAGCCAAGGGGATCCGAGACTTGCTGGTGGCGGCTGCTTGTGTTCTTGGCGATTTGGGGGCGACAATCTGAGTTTTCCGGCGATCTCTTCCATCCTCTCTAGCTCCAGTGAAGTGGAGGGACCTTTGGGTGGCCAAAGGGTGCGGCATCTATCCATAGTGCCGAGCCTTGGAAGAGAGAAGCGAGAGGGAACCTGCAGTCCATTCTCGGCCAGCTTGGAGCAGTCAGCCGACAGCAGCTTCTCCACCACTTCCACCTCCATTCCGGCGAGTTTTGGAGGCTCCTTGAGCTTCAAGGAGTGCGGCATCTTGAGGGGTGCTGAGTCTTGGAGTGGCGCAGCAGCAAGTGGGAGGAGAATCCCCACTCTCGGTTCAGTTGGAGCAGCAGCCTGCAGCAGCTCCTACCACCTCCAACCTTCAGTTCCGGCGACTTTGGAGTGTTCTTGAGCTGAGGGGAGGCGACCACCTGCTGGTGGGTCGATTTTGGAGAGGAGGCAGCACAAGGGGAGAGGTTCCCCTTCACGGCAGCAAGGTGTAGGGGCTGTCCCCTACTCGGCTACAAGGGGGAAGGGCTTCCCCCTACTTCCGGCAGCTTGGGGAAGGAGTCCCCTTGCATTGGACTTGATTGGAGCTCACGGACAGCAGCTTGGAGGAGCCTTCCGGCGGCCACAAGGGAGCTTTCCGGCGAGGTGCAAGTCAAGACATCTTGTACACACTGCTCCCAAAGGTCGGGCGACCTTTGGAGGTATAATTTACATGCTTTACTAGATTTCTAGGGCATTGTAATATCCTGTATAAGACTGCTGTTAGTAGCTAGTGTGAGGTTTTTGATCCCTCAGCCCACATTGGGTAGTGGAGGGGTTTTCCTCACTTTTGATATATTGTGTACTTTGCCTGGCCAGCTGAGGCCTCGGTGTGATTAGGGGCGGGCGCACCTACTCTATAGGGCGTTCCCTCCTTGCTGTGTAGTGGTCGATATACTGCTTAGGATCGGGGCATATGTCTAGTGCCCGACTACTGTATTGCCTGTGAATCGTGTGTGTGGAAATTGCACAGGGCGCTACGTATTAAGGACGGTCCTTGAGAGGCATATTGGGTTGAGGAGCAACGTGTGCTGCCCACCCGCCGCTCATTGACGTAGGTCTAGGGCTAGGAGAAGATTAGGCCCAGACCATCAGATATCAGCCCGGGAGCGCAGTGATCCACAGAGCGCAGAGGCATTTGATCGGGGCACGAGACTTACCCATCAGGGGTCCAGTGTGGTTGGAGTTGGTGCATCGATCTTAGACTTCCGCATCGCGCACGTGCATAGAGCGCGTGTATTTGAGTGTTAGGCTGACGGGTTACGCTCTGTGTAACTTGTGATACCAGAGTTACACAGTGTGTAAGTCGTGCCATCACCCTCAATTTACACAGCGAAAAATTGGGGCGTGACACCATGGGTGTCAAAGGTTGCCACCCTAACACATGTTCAAACAGGCTCTTCTCTGTAGCAGATGATGTCTGGATATTATATGCAAACTGAGCAGTGTCTAATAAATTCAACCAGTTCTTCTGTGTAGAAGAAACAAAGTGTCTCGAATACTCCTCCAGTAATGCATTAATTCTTTCAGTTTGACCATCAGTCTGGGGATGGTATGCTGTTGACATCTTCAAATCAGTACCCAATCTTTTGAATAAGGAAGTCCAGAATCTCCCTGTGAATCTAGGATCCCTATCACTGATAATCTCCTTGGGTAACCCAAAATGTTTTACCACATTTGTCAGAAAGAGGTTAGCAGTAACCTCTGCTGTGCAAACCTCAGGTGCAGCAGCAAATACAGCATACTTGCTACATCTGTCCACTACCACAAAGACAGATGCCATCCCTTCTACTTTGGGGAAATGGGTGATGAAATCCATGGATATAGATGTGAAAGGTCTATCAGGAATAGGTAATGGCTGCAAAAGCCCTGCTTCTTTCCTCCTTTCTACCTTGTCCTGCTGACACACATGACAAGTCTTTGTATAGTGCTCGATATCCTCCTTCATCCCCGGCCAATACCATGCTCTGCTGATCAAGGCATACATCCTCTTGCCTCCTGGATGACCCGCCCACACGGTGTCATGGTATTCTCTCATCAAGCCGAACCTAATATTCCCTGAGGAAGGGACATATGGTCGGTCTCCTTTAGCCATGATCAGACCGTCATCACTAATGTAATATCTCCGGATGACCCCCATCCTAATCTGAGATAACAGTTTCTCATAGGTCTGATCCGCTAGTGCTGAATCTCTAATGAGTCCAATTATCTTACTCTGGGCATAGGACACTGCACAACAAAAAGTCACCACTGCAATCCGGCTGAGTGAATCAGGCACCTGATGAATGCACCCCGGTTTATGTTCCCACCCAAAATCAAACTCGGCTAGCTGCTCCTGCCACCTAGCCTGTCTCGCTGATAACTTCTTTTGGGTCTGGAAGAATGTGTTGGCTACATTATCAGTTTTAACAGTGAACTTGCTCCCCAGCAAGTACACTCTCCAAGTCCTCAAGCAATGCACAACAGCAAGCATCTCCTTCTCGTGTGCAGAGTAATTCATTTCAGCACTTTTCAGCTTCCTGCTCTCATAAGCAATAGGTCTACCCTCCTGGACTAGGACTCCACCCAAAGCCCTATCCGATGCATCTGTATGTACTTCAAAGGGTAAAGCAAAATCAGGAAGTCTCAAAATCGGCTCTGAAGTAACCCTCTCCTTCAGATCATAAAATGCCCTCTGGTGTCTCTCCTCCCAACACCAGGAAACATCTTTCCTCAACAGGTCGGTCAAAGGAGCTACAACCTTAGAGTAGTCCTTTATGAACCGCCTGTAGAAATTAGCCAACCCTAGAAAAGATCTCAGGGTGCTAACAGAAGTAGGGGCTGGCCAATCCACAATGGCCGCCACCTTTCTCTCATCCATGCGCACTTGCCCTCCTCCAACGATGTGTCCCAGAAATTCTACCTCCTTCTAGGCAAATTCACACTTCTCCAGTTTCAAATATAACTGGTTCTGCCTCAAGACTGACAACACCTGCCTCAGGTGCTCTGTGTGCTCCTCCAAGCTATCAGAGTAAATCACAATGTCATCCAAGTACACCACTACAAACTTATCCAGAAAAGTATGTAGGATGTTGTTCATCAGATTGCAAAATGTAGCTGGAGCGTTGGTTAGCCCAAATGGCATAACCAAAAACTCATAAGACCCATATCTTGTCACACAAGTGGTCTTGGATTCATCTCCTTCTGCTATTCTGACCTGCCAATATCCGGAACGAAGGTCTAGTTTACTAAAGACCTTTGCATGAACCAAACGGTCTATCAAATCCTGGATCAAAGGTATAGGATAGGAGTTCTTAACAGTCACCTTGTTAAGAGCCCTATAGTCTACACACATCCTCATTGATCCATCCTTCTTCCTCTGGAAAAGTACAGGTGCTCCATAAGGTGCTTTTGAAGGTTGGATGTACCCAGACTCTAGCAACTCATCCAACTGTTTCCTGAGTTCCTCTAACTCAGCAGGAGGCATCCTGTAAGGTGCCTGGGCTAGTGGAACAGCCCTTGGAATCAACTCAATGGTATGGTCAATGTCACGCCTAGGTGGTAACACCTTCGGCATCTCTGGCGGTACTACATCCTGGTACTCTTGTAACAAACCCCCTATAGCTGCAGGTAACTGTCTGACACGATCATCCAAAGTCATCTCCGCCGCCCCCATACTGGTCTCAACTCCTCGGCTCCTACTAGAACTAGGAAGGCTGGCCGGACCTCCCCTGTGTCCTCTCGGCTGCTCAAGTGATGAAACTCTCTGAGGAAGATCCTCCACTACCCTGACATGTGCTAGGTAAGTGGTCTCTCCACGTCGAAGACCTTTGGCTACAATAGATGCTGCCACCACCTCTTTGCCCTTGTTATTACTTTCAACCTTTGCCGCAGTGTGGCAAGGAAGAAAACAAGGTGACCGCTCATCAGTTATCTGTAGTCCGTTCAAGTGAGGCATTGGGACTGCCTTCGCGCGCCGAAGCAAGTCCATACCCACTATCACATCAAAATCATCTAGGGCTGTCACCATAGCATGTACATGCCCTGACCAAGAACCAAGTCTAACTGGCACGTCATATGATACTCCGGATGCTTTCCTCGGGTCTGCATTCACAGTCTTGACGTTATTGGTACACGGTATAGTTCTCAACCTCAATTTGTCCTTCACTCTATCTGACACAAACAGATGAGTGGCGCCCGTGTCTACCATAGCAGTAATCTGAACATCGTTAAGGGTAATGTCAACATACATCAGGGGACTAGACCTCACACAAACATTTGCAATGACCATCGGGTTTACAGATACACCCGCACATCCAAGGTCGTCCTTGCCCTCCTGTGTACCTCCAAGTGCTAAGGAAGCAACCCCCTGCTTCCTAGGACAGTCCCTCATCATATGAGGACCATTGCAGATATAGCATCCTGGCCTAGCTCTGCTAGTACTAGCACCAGATGTTGAAGCTTTCCCCTGCTGTGGTTGGGGTCTATGTTGCACTGGCTGTGGCTTTGGCTGTGGTTTCCTCTATTGAGCCTGTGGTTGATGTGCCACGCCCTTTCCTTTTTTCCAGTTGGGCACCCACTTCTTTGTCTGAGCCTGCCCTGTAGGCCTCCTAGGTGGTGAAGAAGTGGTCTTAGTAGCAGTAAACCTGGATCCTCCCATATCTACTAGTGCATCTGCAGCTGCTACTGCCTCTCTATATGTAGAGACTCCCTTCCTCTGGAGCTCTCTGTATGCCCAATCCTGTAAGCCACCAATAAAATCATGAAATTTCTCCTCTTCATTCTTGTTTGGCACCTCTAGCAGTAGAATGCCAAACTGCTTCACATATTCTCTAATGTTGCCAGTGTGCTTCAAGTACCTCAGTGCCATCCTCGCACTGTGTAAAGTATCTGCAGGCCTGAAATGTGCCCTTATTTCAGCCTTTAGAGCATCCCAGTCTGGGATCTCAGGAGCGTCCCCCTCAGTCCGTGGGGCTATGTGTGTTCTCCACCACAACTTTGCGTCGCCTCTGAGATAGGCCGCGCAAACCTCTATCCGCTCCTCCGCTGGGATACCAGCCGCTCTAAAATAGTGTTCCATATCGAATAGGAAGTTCTCCACTTCCTTCGCTACCCGCGCCCCCGCAAAGGTAGTGGGCTCTGGAACATGGCGTCTGGTAGTCTGAACTGGTGCTGGCGCTGTGGGTGTAGGTGGGTGTGCCGTCACATGCGCCAGACCCAACTTCACCAAGTTCAGGTCTACCATGAGATTCTCCATCCCCTGAGACATCTCCGCCATCTGACTCTCGAAAGCCTGAGTCATCTCAGCAACATGAGCTTCAGTCTCCTGCTGGACATGATGAATAATGCCATGCAGTGCTGCTATACGCTCACCAAGAGGGTCTCCGCGCAACTCATCATCCTCTAATCCAATGGAGTGCTGTATCCTCTCTACAGCTGCCTCTAGGCTAGATAACCTCTCCTCGAGCTGTGCATGAGCCGTCATACTAGGAGTAACTGGTTCCATCTCTGAATCACGGTGTGAACTGTGAAACTGAAGGAAATACTGGGGAATAGTCTCAGAATGGTCGGAACTGACCGATTAGAAAGTTACTGAGGAATTACGCCCCGGGCACTAGGCTCCGACGTACGCAACCCCCAAACAGTAACCGTACTAACGTCGATATCCCTGACTCACTCGTCCCAACTCAGAAAATCCCAGTAAACCTTGCTGATCTGTGCTGGAAGTGGGCTCTGATACCAGTTGTCACGCCCCAAATTCTGTGCTAAATTTTTACCTTAGAATCTAGGGCGTGATGGCGCAATCACACACCCTCCGTGTGGATTGCCAGCCAACACTCTATCTGCGGAAGCTATCCAAGATCGTCTCCCAAGCAAGATCAGACTCCTCTGGATCCTCTGCGCTCTCAGGGCTGAGCTCTGATGGAACTGAGCTCCAAGGCTGTGCTGATGGAATTGAGTCCTAGCCTTCTCCTAGCCCTAGACCTAGGTCAGTAAGGGGCGGGTGGCAAGCACATGTTGCTTCTCAACCCCATATGCACCCTTACCAACAATCTTAAACCTAAGCGCCCTGCAAATGACAGTCCACACAATCGCTGGCAGTTCACAGAATACGGGCACTAGACATATGCCCAAACCCTAATACAAGTATCCACAACTACACAGCGATAATCACACCGATCGATAAAAGTAAACACCTATCAACTACTCAAGATAGCATAGAGTTCTTACACAAGTTCTTACACAATGCTAGAACAATGTAAATAACACAAGGAAGGAATGTATACCACTCCTACGCTATGATGAAGTGTTCGGCTCCCTCCTCCTCCAAGGTGGCCGGTCCTTCTTCTCCAAGCTCCAAGACACTCCTCAAGTGCAAGCACTTGAGGCACCACCCTAGAGTCGCCCCTCTAGGTGGTTGTAATGCTCCTAATGCACTAATGGACACCTTCAGCCCCAAATGGACAGCAAGGTGTCTCCTCTCCAAGTGGATGGTGGGAAGGTGGTGGCGCCACCAAAGATGGCCGCCGGACCTCCTTAGCTCCTCCTCCAAGTCTCGGCCCCTTTTTCTCCAAGGGAACCAAGCCAACAACAAAAGTGACTCTCGGCTCTAGTAGATGGGGCTTGAACTCTCCTCAAGCAGCCCCCAAATCGAGTCTCCTCCTCCAAGTGATCCTCCTCCAAGCTGATCTCGGCCAAGGTGGGAGATGAGCTCCCTCAAGCTCTCGCCACCAAGGATAGATGAAGGGGAAGGAGGCGTGAGCTTCCCTCAAACTCACGCCAAGGAGCAATGAAGAAGATGGTCGGAACTTCCCCTCTCCAAGTCGCCAAAACCTTCTTCACTCTCGGCTCCCTTTCTCAATTTCCGAATGTCTTTTTCCAATTCGATTTCATTCCTAAGTGAGATCCCCAATTCGCCTAGTCTTTTGACAAATTTGCCCTTTTGCATTTTTAAGTCTTTAAGTGGAAAGCGCCTTCTCTACTTTCAGCTAATGACCCATGCTTGGGTTGGTCATCTCATGAAACATAAGGCTTTGCTCTCTCCTAGGTCTTGGGTTCAAATCTTGTCAATGACATATTTTTTTTGCTAGGCTTGTACACCTCCATACAAGCTCAAATTTTTCACTAAGGTTCATGTAGTCCCCCTACATTGATCCAAACCTTTTGTATGTGTAAACTCCATCAATTTTACCCCCTTCATCCCTACTCATAACCTCTATGAGTCCATGGGAAAGGCGGGGTATAACCCCAGGATACCCAGGGTCTCACACAAGGTGTCACAATACACCGCGCTAAATCTTATGTCTGCGCTCTCAACCCAATCTACTCAGTCCCCGGATGGGATACCTCGTACCCTGATCAACTGCCCCTGTGCTCTGTGGATCACTGTGCTCCTGGGCCGATCTCAGATGGTCTGGGCCTAATCTTCTCCTAGCCCTAGACCTACGTCAATGAGTGGCGGGTGGGCAGCACACGTTGCTCCTCAACCCTATATGCGCACTCAAGGACCGCCTTAGACTTATAGCGCCCTGTGTAATGTCCACACACACAATTCACAGGCAGTCACAATAGTCGGGCACTAGACATATGCCCCGATCCTAAGCAGATATTCACGACTACACAGCAAGGAGGGAACGCCCTATCAGTTAGGTGCGCCCGCCCCTAATCACACACAAGGCCCCAGCTGGCCAGGCACAGTACACAATATGTATAAATGTGAGGAAAACCCCTTCACTACCTAATTTGGGCTAAGGGATCAAAAACCTCACTCTACACTACTCATCAGCATTCTTATACAGATTTACAAGCCCTATCTAGAAAGCAAGTAAATATACCTCCAAAGATCAACAAGATCCTTGGGAGCCGGTTGTACAAGTTGGCCTTTGCTAGTCTTCGCCGGAAACCACCCTTTAGACCGCCGGAAATCACTTCCCAATGCTGTCCAAGAAGCTGCCCCTTGAAGCTCCAACAAGCCGGATGAAAGGGGAACACCTTCCCCTTGTTGCCGAGAGTGGGGGAACTCTTTCCCCCTTGTAGCCGAAAGTGGAAGAACTCCTTCTTCCTTGCTGCCGAGAGTGGGAAGTCTCCTCCCACTTGCTGCCGCCCTTCCAAGACCCAACACCCCTCAAGATGCCGCACCCCTTGAGCTCAAGGAGCTCTCCCCTCGCCGGAGAAGAGAGTGGAAGTGGCTGGATGAAAGCTGCCGCCGGCTGCTCCACAAGTTGGCCGAGAGAGCTCCTTTCTTCCTCTCGGTTTTCTCCTCCAAGCTCAAGACCACAGCTGGTCGCCGCCCCTTTGAATCCTCTCAAAGGCCCCTCAAAGCTCACCGGAGAAGAGGGTGGAAGAGCTGCCGGAGATGAGAAGTTGTCGCCCTCCAATCGCCCAAGGATAGCAGCCGCAAGCAACACTCTCGGTTCACTCGATTGTGAATGATTGATTAGGGTTGCCCTAATCCCTTGCGCCCCCATTACTCCATTTGCTCCAATCAGCCCTCCATTAGGTGCTCTGAGATTGGTGAAGTAAGAAGACTTTAAGAGGAATGCGCCTAGCTCCATATTAGCTAATGACCCAAGCTCGGGTTGGTCCTCTCATGCATTATAAGCTTTGGCACATTCCTAGGTCATGGGTTCGAGACTCACCCATGCCCCATTTTTTTCCAATGCTTGTACACTCCTGTATAAGGCTATATTTTTGCTAAGTGTTCCATGCTCCTCCATGGTACCTGCAAAAACATCCTAACACCATGATTAGTTATTTTGCCCCCTTCTGCATCAGGCCTCACCCCGAGATGAAGGTCTCTCCCTGCTCATAACCTCTATGAGTACACAGAGGGGTCTGGGTGTGTACCCCGCACACCCAGGTCGTCACACCTGCCCTCCCCACCAAGTTCTTGGGTGTCACGCCCTAATTTTCACCTTAAATTTTTGCATAAATCTTGAGCGTGATGGCGCAATCTACACACCCTCTGTGTAAATTGCCAGCCTACACTCTATGCGGAAATAACCAAGATCACTAGTGTGATGCCCGGGGTACTTTGGGGTACTACCCCGCCTTTCCCATGGACTCATGGAGGTTATGAGTAGGGATGAAGGGGGTAAAGTTGGAGAAGAGCATGAGAAGTAGTGAAGTTAGGACACTAATTTTGTGTTATGATGTTTTGTAGGTACATAGCAAGGAGCATGCACTTGCAAAAATATAAGGGTCAATGTAGAAGGCTACATGGACCATGGCGCATTATTTGGGCTTGTATAGAGGTGTACAAGCATTGGCAAAAAAATATGTCATGGGTGAGATTTGAACCCAAGACCTATGGAGAGCCAAAGCCTTATGTTGCATGAGAGGACCAACCCGAGCTTGGGTCATTAGCTGAAATAAAGAGGAGGCGCTATCTTCTTAAAGGCTTCTTCATCCATATGGCCCAAATCACTTAAGCAAAAAGGGGATCTCGGCTTTGGAAGAAATCCATTCGAAATTGGGGATCTCAACCGAGCTTGGAGAGGAAATCCGATCTTCTTCATCCTTGTGCTTGGGCGTGAGCTTGAGGGAGCTCACCATCCTTCTTCCATTCGGCTTACTTGAGAGGAGCTCAAGTATTCTTCCACTACACCTTGCTGTCCGTGGAGAGACCTTGCTGATTTCGGGCGTGAGCTTGAGGAAGCTCACGATTCTCCATTCTTCCTTGGTGGCGGCTTGTTTGAGGGGTTCTTCATCCATCCGACCACCTTGTTGTCTTCTTAGAGAGGAGACAACATTTGGAGCTTGAAGCCAAGGGTTACTTGCTGTCCATTGGAGCTTGGGGGCGAGTGTAGCCTTGGTGTTTGGTGTATTGTCCCTTTGGAGGAAAAGGGGCTGATTTGGGGAGAAGGGGGCTGACCGGCCACCACTTCCTTCCACCACTTGGGGCAGCTTGCTTGCTGTCTATTTGAGAAGCTTGGCGTCTTTGGGAGGCAAGGGCGCGGTTCAACATCACAACCACCTAGGAGGGCGATCCTAGGGTGGAACCCTCAAGGGCTTGCGCTTGAGGGGCTTTTGGAGAAGACCGGCCACCTTGAGGAGGAGAGGAGGCTGATTTTCATCACCACTTAGCCTAGCGTTGGAGTGGTATAACATTTACAGCTTTAAGCTTATTTGCTTTACAATAGCATTGTATAAACATTGTGAGAACATTGTGTAGTTCTTATTATTGCTTATTGGTATCTCTACCCATATTGGGAGAGGCCTACTGCTCATACCCGAGGTTGTGTCCTTGGAGGAGTTGGTTTTATCGTTCGGTGTGTTTAGCTTGTGACTTGTGCAAGCGTCGTGCTTGTGCAAGGAGCTCGCTCGCTGTGTAGTAGTCGATATCTGCATTAGGGTTTTGGGCATATGTCTAGTGCCCTTTATTTGTGACTGCCAGCGCTTGTGTGTGTGTCAATTACAGGGCGCTTAAGTCTAAGGCCGTCTTTAAGTGTGCATATGGGGTTGAGAAGCAACATGTGCTTGCCACCCGCCACTTATTGACCTAGGTCTAGGGTTAGGAGAAGGCTAGGACTTAGTTCCACCTGATCAGCCTTGGAGCTCAGTTCCATCAGAGCTCAACCCTTGGAGCGCAGTGCTTTCAGAGTTGCAAAGGGATCAGAGAGGTTCAGCTTGCACTAGAGATCTTGTTATTCCGGATATAGAGTGTTGGCTGGCAATTTACACAGAGGGTGTGTAGATTGCGCCATCACGCTCAGATTTTAAGGCAAAAATTTAGCACGAAATTTTGGGCGTGACAAAGTGGTATCAGAGCGTACGTTAGTGCTAGCTTGGATCACCAGGATATAGACGTTAGTTGGATTGCTGTTTGGGTGTTGCGTATGTCGGTGCTTAGCGCCGGGGCGTAAGACCTCAGTAACTCCTTCTAATCGATCAGTTCTGGCCAGATGAGTACAGGAACGTTCTTTCCATTCATTCAGCTGATCCGCAGGGCACCACAGAGCAGCACACCATTGCACCCAGGACCAGGAGTATGGCACAGTTTGAGGAACGGTTCTCCAGACTGGAGGACGCTATTGGCTTAGAGACAGATTCTGAGTGGCAGGGAGAGTCTCTTTCTGAGCGCCTAGAGGCATTGATGGAGATGTTCCATCAGTATAGAGATTACACTGATGGGAGGATTAGCACTCTGGCACAGGATTTAGCGACAGCTACTACAGAGGTCACTACACTGAGATTGTTGGTGGCACAGGTGGCTTCCCACCCATCTACTCCACCTGCACCACAGTTTATGCAGCCTGCCAGATGCCACATTCCAGATCTGGTCACTTTTGCAGGGGCTAGAGTGGCAAAAGAGTTAGACAACTTTATATTTGACATGGAGCATTACTTTCGGGCAGCAGGAGTTGCTGATGCAGATCGGATAGAGGTCTGTGCATCCTACCTGCGTGGTGATGCCAAATTATGGTGGAGGACCTCTATAGCTCCCAGGACAGAGGGAGATAACCCAGAGATAGCCTCATGGGATGATCTGAAAACTGAGATGAGGGCACAGTTTAGACATGTGAATACCCTATATGATGCTCGCATGACATTGAGATACTTGAGGAAGACTGGCTCAGTTAGAGACTATGTTAAGCAGTTTGCTACTTTACTGCTTGAAATACCTAACAAGTCTAAAGAGGAGAAGTTCCACGACTTCCTAGGAGGATTACAGCCGTGGGCACTTGCAGAGGTCAGACGCCAGTCGGTGACTACCTATAGGGAGGCAGTCACAGCAGCTGATGGATTAGTGGACATGAGAGGTTCACGTCCCACTATGATGGCTCAGGGAGCTAGACCAGCTACCCAAAACAAACCAACAAATCAGAATAGACAGCCACAGAAAAAGAATGCGCAACAGTGGAAGAACAAGGGTAAAGCAGTAGCATACCAGCAGAAGTCTCCACAGAAAAAGCAGTATCAGCCTCAGCAGAAGAGGGCTTCTGAACCGGGTACTAAGAGAAAGATAGCATGCTTTATCTGTGATGGACCACATATGATGAAGGACTGTCCTACCAGAAAGATGATAAGTACTTTGGTGACAGTAGAGGGAGAGAAAGCACAGAAAGAGCAGGGGTGCTCAGGAGTTTCTGTCAATCCTTTAGTGATTGCAAATGTCAGTGCAAAGTCTTCGCCCCTAATGTATGTGGATCTTGTTCTGAACAGTACAGCAGTAGCAGCTATGGTAGACACTGGAGCTACTCATGTGTTTGTCTCAGACGAAGGACCAGTTGAGACTGAAAACTAGCCAGTGTGATACCAGTGTTAAGATAGTTAACGCAAACCCGAGAAAGGCATTTGGAGTTTCATATGATGTGCCTGTGAAGTTGGGACCATGGGCAGGGAGAATACATGCTATGGTGACAGCCTTAGATGATTTTGATGTCATCATAGGGATGGATTTGCTGAGGAGGGCCAAAGCAATTCCCATGCCTCACTTAAATGGGTTGCAGATACTGGATGAGAAGGCACCTTGCTTTCTTCCTTGTCATTCTATGGTAAAGGCAGAGAAGAGCAACAAGGGCAAGGAGGTGATTGCAGCCTCAGTCCTTGCAAAGGGGATACGACGTGGAGAGACTACTTATTTGGCACATGTCCGAGTAGTAGAATCTATTCCTGAGATTGATTCCAGAACAAGACAGACGAGGGGACATATGGGAGACTTGATCAACCTTCCTAGTTCTAGTAGCTGACAGGTTCATGGAGTTGAGATCGGGGCGGCGGAACTCACTTTGGGTGAACGGATCAGTCAGCTACCTGCACCGATTGGGGGCCTGTTACATGAATTCAGAGATGTGATTCCCCCTGAGATCCCTAAGGTGTTACCACCTAGGAGGGATATCGACCATGCTATAGAGTTAGTGCCAGGGGCAGTCCCGCCAGCACAGTCACCTTATAGAATGCCACCATCTGAACTAGCTGAGTTAAGGAAGCAACTAGATGAATTACTTGAGTCGGGGTTTATTCAGCCTTCGAAAGCACCTTATGGAGCACCTGTGCTATTCCAGAAAAAGAAGGATGGAAGTTTGAGAATGTGCATTGACTATAGAGCTTTGAACAAAGTAACGGTGAAGAATGCATATCCTATTCCATTGATCCAGGATTTGATAGACCGCCTTGTGCATGCAAAGGTGTTTACAAAATTGGACCTTCGATCTGGGTATTGGCAGGTGAGAATAGCTGAAGGGGATAAGCCTAAGACTACCTGCGTGACACGATATGGATCTTATGAGTTTATGGTTATGCCATTTGGGCTGACCAATGCACCTGCTACATTTTGCAACTTGATGAATAACATTCTTCATCCCTTCCTGGATGAGTTTGTTGTTGTTTATCTAGATGACATAGTCATTTATTCTGCCAACATGGAGGAACATAGAGAGCACTTAAGGAAGGTCTTAACAGTGCTAAGGCAGAATCAACTGTACCTGAAGCTGGAGAAGTGTGAATTTGCGCACAGTGAAGTGGAATTTCTGGGGCATGTTGTTGGATCAGGTCAGGTTCACATGGATTCTGGCAAGATTAGAGCCATTGAGGAGTGGCCTGCACCTACTTCAGTTAGCACATTAAGGTCATTTTTGGGACTAGCTAACTTTTATAGGCGATTTATCAAGGATTATTCCAAGATAGTAGCGCCTCTGACTGACCTTTTGAGGAAGGACGTCACTTGGGCTTGGGAGGCCAAGCACCAAACTGCATTTGATAGACTGAAGTTACAGGTGACTTCAGAACCAGTCCTGAGGTTACCAGACTTTTCCTTAGCTTTTGAGGTTCACACAGATGCATCCGATAGAGCATTGGGAGGAGTGTTGGTACAGGATGGTAGACCAGTATCTTACGTGAGCAGAAAGCTGAAAAGTGCGGAGATGAACTATTCTGCTCATGAGAAAGAAATGCTAGCAGTAGTACATTGTCTGAAGCTATGGAGGGTATATTTGTTGGGGAACAAATTTACGGTGAAGACTGATAATGTTGCCAATACATTTTTCCAAACTCAGAAGAAATTGTTTGCCAGATAGGCCAGATGGCAAGAACAGCTAGCTGAGTTTGATTTCTGTTGGGAACACAAGCCAGGGCGCATTCATCAGGTACCAGATGCTTTGAGTAGGGTTTCCTCCATATCTTATGTTTGTGCTATGTCGTATGCTGCGAGCAAAGTAATTCAGTTAATTAGAGACACCATGAGTGCAGATCAGTCTTATATGAAGTTAGTGGCGAAGATAAAAGAGGGAACTACTCGACGCTTCTACTTAAGTGATGATAGACTGATCATGGCACGAGGTGGTAGGCCTTATGTACATTCATCTGGGGATGTCAGATTTGGCCTCATGCGTGAGTATCACGATACAGCCTGGGCTGGTCACCCAGGAGGGAAGCGCATGTTTGCCTTATTAAGTAGAGCTTGGTACTGGCTGGGGATGAAGGAGGACGTAGAACATTATGTGAGAACTTGTCTTGTCTGCCAACAAGACAAGGTTGAGAGGAAAAAGGAGGCAGGACTGTTACAGCCTTTGCCTATTCCAGAGAAACTGTTTGATTCTGTGTCCATGGATTTCATCACCCATTTTCCCCGTGTGGAAGGAATGACATCTGTGTTCGTGGTAGTTGACAGATGTTCAAAATATGCTGTGTTCGCACCTGCACCGGAGCCGTGTACTGCAGAGGTGACGGCTAATCTGTTTATGACACATGTGGTTAAACATTTCGGGTTACCCAAGGAGATCATTAGTGATAGAGATCCTAGGTTCACTAGGAGATTCTGGTCTTCGTTGTTCAAGAAATTGGGTACTGATTTGAAAATGTCAACAGCATACCATCCACAGACTAATTGTCAGACAGAGAGGATCAATGCTTTGCTTGAGGGGTATCTCAGACATTTTGTTTCTTCGACTCAGAAGAATTGGATTAGACTGTTGGATATAGCCCAGTTTGCATACAATATCCAAGTCTCTTCTGCCACAGGAAAGAGTCCTTTCGAGACAGTGTTAGGGTGGCAGCCTATGACACCCGTGGATACACTAAATAGAAGTCTAGAGGGGAAATGCCAGGCAGCTACTAAATTTGTTGAGGATAGAACCGAGCTATGGCAGGAAGCTCGTGATAGCTTGCAAGAAGCTAGGAACATAATGGTACTTTATGCAAACAGAGATAGAAGACATCTTGAGTTTGATGTGGGTGACTTAGTGTTACTCAAACTCACCCCACAGATGTGGAGAAAGACTGAAGCCCGCACTTATCATAGAGGTCTTGTGAGAAGGTATGAAGGGCCTTTCAAGATCATCAAGAGGGTTGGAGCTGTTGCTTACAGACTTCAGTTACCACCATGGCTGCAGTTTTATCCTACATTTCATGTTTTCATGTCAGTCTATTGAAGAAGTATCATCCTGATAGTAGACATCCAGACCGTGGAGTAGAAAGAAGGCAACCGGCCCAAGGGAAAATTGAGTATGGCAGGAGACCATTGAAGATTCTAGACCATAGGGTCTATGCATCTAGTGGGCCTAGTGGGCGAAAGACTGAATTTTTAGTCCAGTGGTTGGATGAGACAGTTGAAGATGCAACTTGGGAAAAAGCCACGGATTTGGAACATTATGAGGGTTGTTGAGGCAGTACGAGAGGTACCTAGCATCGAGGGCGAATGCTAATTCAGGTGGGGGAGAATTGTGACGCCCGGGGTACTTTGGGGTACTACCCCGCCTTTCCCATGGACTCATGGAGGTTATGAGTAGGGATGAAGGGGGTAAAGTTGGAGAAGAGCATGAGAAGTAGTGAAGTTAGGACACTAATCTTGTGTTATGATATTTTGTAGGTACATGGCAAGGAGCATGCACTTGCAAAAATATAAGGGTCAATGTAGAAGGCTACATGGACCATGGCACATTATTTGGGCTTGTATAGAGGTGTACAAGCATTGGCAAAAAAATGTCATGGGTGAGATTTAAACCCAAGACCTATGGAGAGCCAAAGCCTTATGTTGCATGAGAGGACCAACCCGAGCTTGGGTCATTAGCTAAAATAAAGAGGAGGCGCCATCTTCTTAAAGGCTTCTTCATCCATATGGCCCAAATCACTTAAGCAAAAAGGAGATCTCGGCTTTGGAAGAAATCCATCCGAAATTGGGGATCTCAACTGAGCTTGGAGAGGAGGGCGACTTGGAGAGGAAATCCGATCTTCTTCATCCTTGTGCTTGGGCGTGAGCTTGAGGGAGCTCACCATCCTTCTTCCATTCGGCTTACTTGAGAGGAGCTCAAGTATTCTTCCACTACACCTTGCTGTCCATGGAGAGACCTTGCTGATTTCGGGCGTGAGCTTGAGGAAGCTCACGATTCTCCATTCTTCCTTGGTGGCGGCTTGTTTGAGGGGTTCTTCATCCATCCGACCACCTTGTTGTCTTCTTAGAGAGGAGACGACATTTGGAGCTTGAAGCCAAGGGTTACTTGCTGTCCATTGGAGCTTGGGGGCGAGTGTAGCCTTGGTGTTTGGTGTATTGTCCCTTTGGAGGAAAAGGGGCTGATTTGGGGAGAAGGGGGCTGACCGGCCACCACTTCCTTCCACCACTTGGGGCAGCTTGCTTGCTGTCCATTTGAGAAGCTTGGCGTCTTTGGGAGGCAAGGGCGCGGTTCAACATCACAACCACCTAGGAGGGCGATCCTAGGGTGGAACCCTCAAGGGCTTGCGCTTGAGGGGCTTTTGGAGAAGACCGGCCACCTTGAGGAGGAGAGGAGGCTGATTTTCATCACCACTTAGCCTAGCGTTGGAGTGGTATAACATTTACAGCTTTAAGCTTATTTGCTTTACAATATCATTGTATAAACATTGTGAGAACATTGTGTAGTTCTTATTATTGCTTATTGGTATCTCTACCCATATTGGGAGAGGCCTACTGCTCATACCCGAGGTTGTGTCCTTGGAGGAGTTGGTTTTATTGTTCGGTGTGTATAGCTTGTGACTTGTGCAAGCGTCGTGCTTGTGCAAGGAGCTCGCTCGCTGTGTAGTAGTCGATATCTGCATTAGGGTTTTGGGCATATGTCTAGTGCCCTTTACTTGTGACTGCCAGCGCTTGTGTGTGTGTCAATTATAGGGCGCTTAAGTCTAAGGCCGTCTTTAAGTGTGCATATGGGGTTGAGAAGCAACATGTGCTTGCCACCCACCACTTATTGACCTAGGTCTAGGGTTAGGAGAAGGCTAGGACTCAGTTCCACCTGATCAGCCTTGGAGCTCAGTTCCATCAGAGCTCAACCCTTGGAGCGCAGTGCTTTCAGAGTTGCACAGGGATTAGAGAGGTTCAGCTTGCACTAGAGATCTTGTTATTCCGCATATAGAGTGTTGGCCGGCAATTTACACAGAGGGTGTGTAGATTGCGCCATCACGCTCAGAATTTAAGGCAAAAATTTAGCACAAAATTTAGGGCGTGACGACTAGCACGGACAAAAGCTCCTCTGAATCCACTGCGCTCTCAGGGCTGAGCTCTGATGGTACTAAGCTCCAAGGCTGATCTGTGATGGCAATGATCCTAGCCTTCTCCAAATCCTAGACCTAGGTCAATAAGTGGCGGGTGGGATGCACATGTTGCTTCTCAACCCCATATGCACACTTACAGACGGCCTTAGACTTAAGCGCCCTGTAAATGACAACACACATGCTGGCAGTCACAAGTAAAGGGCACTAGACATATGCCCAAAACCCTAATACAGATATCGACTACTACACAGCGAGAGAGCTTCTTGTACAAGCACGGCGCTTGCACAAGTCACAAGCTAAACACACCGAACGATAAAGCTAACTCCTCCAAGGAACAACCCTCAGGTATGAGCAGAAGGCCTCTCCCAATGTGGGTAGAGATACCAAACAATAAACTATAATCAACACAAGATGTTCTAATGTTCTTACAAGGTTATTACAAACAATAACACAAGTAAAGATAGTGTTTATACGACTCCAACGCTAATGTAATGTGAGGATGAAGATCAGCCCCCTCCTCTAGATGTGGCCGGTCTTCCTCCAAAAGCTCCTCAAGCACAAGTACTTGAGGCTCCACCCTAGGATCGCCCTCCTAGGTGGTTATGATGCCTTCTTGCGCCTCTTGCCTCCAAGAGCCGCCCAAAACTCCAATGGACAGCAAGTAGCCGCCCAAGTGTGGATGAAGAACAAGGTGATGGCGCCACCAATGGAAGATGACCGCTGGTCACCTCATCCCCCAAATGCAGCCCCCTTTCCTCCAAGGGAACCGAACCAAACAATGAAGTGATGGAGGTCTCCTTTCCTCCAAGGAGAGACACGCCAATGGCCAAGGTGACTCTCGGCCAAGCAAGAACCAAGTGGAAGCCGAGTGTAGATGAGCTCCTCCCAAGCAAACCGAGATCTCTTCTCAAGCTACTCCTCCAAGATGGACTGAATGGTGAAGCTCCTCCCCAAATCGCCACCAAGGGAACCGGGTGAAGGATGTGGAAGGTGGTGGCGTGAGCTCCTCTCAAGCCGCCACCAAGATGCTCACCGGAGATGGAAGGAATGAAGATGGCGAGTACTCCCTCAAGCAAACGCCAAACCGCAAGGAAGAAGATGAAGTCTTCTTCTCCAAGTCGCCAAGTTCTTCCAACTCTCGGCTTTCCCCAATTTCCTCCCAAAAACTGATTGCCTCCAATCGATTTCAATCAAGATCCCCAATTCATTTGGTCTTTTGTCATTTATGCCCTTATGCATAATGAAGTCTTTAACAAGATGTCGCCCTCTTTTACTTCAGCGAATCACCCAAGCTCGGGTTGGCCCTCTCATGCAACATAAGGCTTTGGCTCTCCATAGGTCTTGGGTTTGAATCTCACCCATGACATATTTTTTTGCAATGCTTGTACACCTCTATACAAGCCTTTGATGATGCACCATGGTCCATGTAGCCTTCTACATTGACCCTTATATTTTTGCAATGAACATGCTCCTTGCCATGTACCTGCAAAACATCTTAACACAGAGATTAGTAACCTAACTCACTACTTCCCTTCTCATGCTTTTCTCCAACTTTACCCCCTTCATCCCTACTCATAACCTCCATGAGTCCATGGGAAAGGCGGGATAGTACCCCAAAGTACCCCGGGCGTCACATTAGGGCTAGTTTCCACTTAGTGTCTATTTTGTGTTTAGGGTCTTGTACTGTTTCCTCTATTAATAATATAACGGCGGGGTGTTTGGGTGGGTCATTTCACCGAGCATTTTACTCGCCGTCCTGTTTAAATCAATTGTGCCTCTCTTTGTGCCTTTCGATTGCTTGCGTTGCCTTGGGTTTGTGTCTTGGGATCGGTTGAGCACTACGTCTTAGCTGGTAGACTAGTGTACCGTGCGGACACCAGGCACTAAGGAAAGTGCATCCGTGACAAGTGGTATCAGAGGGAGGTTTTTATCAGACGTTATGGCAACTTATGGTAAAGGCGATGCGGGCTCAAGCATGCTACCTCCTCACACCTCAGGAGAAGGGGTGGAACAACATAGAGGGGATAGAGACCGCCCCGCTAGTTTGGAGGAACGGGTAGGCATCATAGAGGAGAAACTAGAGACACTACAGTGGGATGCGATACGTATGCCCGTGGTTGAAGCTAAGCAAGCGGAGCTAGCTTCCATTGTGGATCGGTTAGATGATGACACGCAAGAGGCCTTTAATCATATGAGAGCCCAGGTTGAAGACTTGATGGCAAGAGTGTCAGTGCTTACATAGGCAATTCATGCCAATGAAGGGGATCCCCGACCTCAGCGTGCACCTATTAAAGTTCCTGAGCCGCGAGCCTATGAGGGTACTCGAGACGCGAAGGAACTTGAGAATTTCTTATTCGATATGGACCAATATTTCCTCGTTACGCGGCCGGATACGGAAGACCAAAAAGTGGCAACGGCAACCTGGTACCTAGTAGGGGATGCTAAGTTATGGTGGCGTACTAGGGTGCAAGGTGGTTCCATTAACATGAGCACCTGGTGTGACGCCCGGGGTACTTTGGGGTACTACCCCGCCTTTCCCATGGACTCATGGAGGTTATGAGTAGGGATGAAGGGGGTAAAGTTAAAGAAGAGTAGTGAAGATAGGTCACTAATCTTGTGTTATGATGTTTTGCAGGTATATGGCAAGGAGCATGCACTAGCAAAAATATGAGGGTCAATGTAAGAGGCTACATGGACCATGGTCAAAGGCTTGTATAGAGGTGTACAAGCATTGCAAAAAAATATGTCATGGGTGAGATTCGAACCCAAGACCTATGAGAAGCCAAAGCCTTATGTTGCATGAGAGGACCAACCTGAGCTTAAGGTCATCACTAAAGTAAAGAGGGGCACATTCTTGATAAAGGCTTCATTCTTCATATGGCCCAAATCACTTAAGCAAAGGGCCCATCCGATTTGGGGATCTCATGCGATTTGGGGGGAAATCATCCAATCCGATTTGGGGATCTTGGAGGCGACTTGGAGAAGACTTGGGCGACATCCTCTTCCCATCTTCATCCATGGCTGATTTGGTGAGAGCTTGAGGGAGTTCATCATCTTCATCCCTTCCCCCATCCGTGTGGAGCTTGGTGGCGAGTGATTGAGGGAGTTCATCCATTCGGACACCACATTCCACTTGGGCCGAGAGTTGCAAGGAGAGTGGAGGCTTCATCTTCCACCTTGGCGAGCTTGGAGTGAGCTTGAGGGAGCTCACGGTTCCATCCCATTGCAGCATTGTTTCTTGGTGTGAGCTTGAGAGGAGTTCACGGTTTGGTTCTCCTTGGAGGAAAGGAGGGCCGGTTCACTTGGAGGAGCTAGGGAGGACCGGCGGCCATCTTCTAGTGGTGGCGCCACCATCTACCTCTTCCACGTTGGGGGCGGCACCATTGCTGTCCATTTGGGGCTGAGCACACCTTGGAGGCAAGGAGTGCAAGAGAAGACATCATAACCACCTAGGGGGGGCGACCCTAGGGTGGAACCCTCAAGGGCTTGCGCTTGAGGGGCATTTGGAGGAGTTCGGCCACCTTGAGGAGGAGAGGAAGCTGATCTTCATCACTTCCTTACATTAGCATTTGGAGTGGTATATTGCTATCCTATCTTGTGTTATTTGCATTGTAAAAGACTTGTATGAACAATGTGTAGTGGATAGTTGATTATTGTTGTGTTTGGTATCTCTACCCTTATTGGGAGAGGCCTACTGCTCATACCCGAGGTTGTTCCTTGGAGGAGTTTGCTTTGTTGATCGATGTGTTTAGCTTGTGACTTGTGCAAGCGCCGTGCTTGTGCAAGGAGCTTGCTCGCTGTGTAGTTGTTGATATCTGTATTAGGGTTTTGGGCATATGTCTAGTGCCCTTGCATTGTGACTGCCAGCGTTGTGAGTATTGTCATTTATAGGGCGCCTAAGTCTAAGGCCGTCTTTAAGTGTGCATATGGGGTTGAGAAGCAATATGTGCTTGCCACCCGCCACTTATTGACCTAGGTCTAGGATTAGGAGAAGGCTAGGATCATTACCAGAGATCAGCCTTGGAGCTCAGTACCATCAGAGCTCAGCCCAGAGAGCACAGTGGATTCAGAGGAGCTTCTGTCAGCACTAGAGATCTTGGTATTTTCGCATAGAGAGTGTAGGCTGGCAATTTACACAGAGGTGTGAATTGCGCCATCACGCTCAGGATTTACACAAAAATTTAAGGTGAAAATTAGGGCGTGACACCTGGGAGGACCTAAAACACGAATTGAGGGTCCAATTTCTCCCTGAAAATTCGAGTCGTGTTACTCGAAAGAAGTTGCAAGAACTCAGTCATACTGATTCTATACGAGACTATGTGAAGCAATTTTCGGCCTTGCTGTTGGATGTTAAAAACATGTCAGAGGATGACAAGTTATTCTATTTTATGGACGGTCTAAAACCGTGGGCTCAGCAGGAACTAGATCGACAGAATCCCCGAGATTTTGCTTCAGCTCAAATAGCTGCAAAGCATCTTATGGACTATGACTCATTTGAAAGAAGAGAACAAAGAAAACCCCCTCAACCCCTCAACCCTCTCAACCCGATCAATTCAGGGGAAATGAACCAAGATGGGAGGATCGCAGAAACCCAAGTAAAGGGAGACCGCAGAAGTCAACCCCGAGGACTGGCGAATGTTTTCTTTGTGGGGGCAACCATTTGGTTAAAGATTGCCCTCAAAAACAGGCATTGCATGCATTAGTGGTAGAGTCATCCTCAACTTATGATTGAAAGAAGAAGAAGACTCTCATGGCAGAAAAGAGTGATAGTGACTCTGATGATAGCTGCCGGAGTGGCAAGAGTCCTTCTTCAAGGAAACCTAATATGGGCGCAGTGCAGTTGCTTAATGTGGTGAAAGCCCAAGCGACAAAGCAACTGACAGACTTCCAACTGGTGGAAAGGTGTAAACTTTCCCAACGACGAGGATCCAACAATTCAAAAGGAAGTCCGAGAAGGGACAACGGGTCAAGTTCCAACCGGAATAGCCCAAATCAAAGTTCGTACTATCAAGAGAACAAAAACCAGGGCAAACCCCGCAAGGGTGGCAACCAATACCAAAGAAGTACTCAAAAGGGACAACCAAGCAAGCCAACAAACCAAAATTGGGATTGCTGGATCTGTGGGGAGAAACACCTATGCAGGTATTGTCCCCATAAACAGGTGCTGAATGCCTTAGTAGCTAATAAGGCATCACAACTAGAAAAGGAGAAGGGAAAAGCTCCGATGAAACTGAGCAGCTCAAGTGACTCCGATCTTAGCCAATTGAAAGACAAGAGTCCTTGTAATATGGGAGCCGTCAGGGAGTTAAATACCCTACAAACTATAACGGAGAAGCCAAAACACCCTGAACGACCGGAGGACACTAATGGACTGATGTATGTCAAGGTCAAGTTGTTTGGTCGCAGAGCTGAAGCTATGATTGACTCTGGAACGAGTGAAGTGTTTTGTTTACCCGACCCTGACGATGTCAGTTTGTCCCAAAACTCTAGGGATAGGTAAATCCATGGGTGTTATGGGTTTGGCACATGTGTGCCATGTGTTTTGGTCATCCGAGTTGTGATGCGCTCGGGGGATTATCCCAGGTCATCAAATTATGCGTGGGGGACTATGTTTTCACAAGTACTCTAGGATGGGGGGCTTAAATGTGTAAATTTAGCCTACCCAACCCTTGTAAAGCCTACTACTCACATTCCCCAAAATGTGTAAGTGGGGTAGTATTGGGAGGGGTGGTAGTGCCTTGGTGTGAGACCCTGGGTATGCTGGGGTTATACCCCAGACCATTCCATGGATCCAGCGGGGTTCTGGGGAGGAATGGAGGAGTCTAGAGGGGAGCTAGGCTGAAGATGCAGTGAGCCTACTAGTGAAGTTAGGTTACTGACATTGTGTTAAGTATGTTTTTGCAGGTACATCGACATACTATATCCTTGGGCATGGCCTGGGGGTGCTTTGGAGTTCATTGGAGGACATTGGACTTCTTTGGTGAACCAGGGTTAGCTTAACCATGGTTAACTTAACCAGGGTTAGCCTAACCATGGTCAGGTCTCATCTGGACTTGATCAGGGTTCATCCTAGAGGCTTAAGGGGGCTGATCTAGTCTTCTTAAGGCCTTGGCGAATTTGGCTAAGTGTTTGAATAAGTGGCACATGTCTTGCATGTGCTCACTTATGAGAACATCCAATAAGGAGGTTAAGTGAGGATCCATTAAGATAAGTTAATTGGATTCCCCACTTAAGCGCATATCCATCAAGAGGCTTGGCGGTTTGGTTCATCAAGTGGGTTGGCGGGTTGGTTCACTTAAACCCTACCCGATCCACTAATTCAAATAGAGAGGCGAGTTGGTCTTTGGCGGCTAATCTCCTTCCACGCTCAAGCTTAGGCGAAAGGCTGCTTGTAGAGGCGACAAGCACCTTGGCGATCATCTTCCTTGGCGGCAAGGAAGAAGAAGGACTTCACCGGCGGTGACATTGCTTGGAAGAGTTGGGGAACTCCTTCCTTGAGGGCGGCGACTACTTCCATCACCTCCATCACCACCGGCGGCTCTTGGAGAAGGACGGCACCTTGCTGTACCTTCTGTTCTTGGCGTGTTCTTGGGCTAGGGGCGAGTCCAAGAAGGGGACGACTTCATCAACAAACCCTAAGGTCTTCCACCTTAGGGTCCGGTCCACAAAGATTTATCTTTGTGGAGTTTCCTTGGTGCGGCTACTTGTGGAGAGGAGGCGCATCATCTTTGTTCATAGCGTTGCTTGGGTATAATCCCTAACTTGAACATTGTATTGACGAAACTTGTTGATATAATATATTTGTGTACCTATTCCCGGGATTAGGGAATAGGGTCCTTTTGTATATCGAGTATTGACCTCGGTAGAGGATTGGATTTCTGTGGATTTGCGGTTTTAGCTTAGGTGGGGCGCAAGTATTGTACTTGTCTCCATCCTTCGCTCGCTGTGTAGATCATATATTGCTTAGGGTTAAGCAGGCCGGTAGTTACCTGATTGTTAGGTTTTGAGCAGAGGTCTATTGCTCTTTGATCTACGATAGATCACCTTGCTGTGTGCGATATCTGCCTGTGAAATCTAGTGAGTTTCAGGGCGCACAAGGTGTGCAAAGCGGCTAGTGGCAGAGGAAGAGCCTAGCCCGCCACCTTGCTTATATTGCACTGCTCAGATTCGGCCAGACAGCTCAGTCAGCTCAGAGAGGTTCTGTTGATTGGGTAGTTCTAGTTGGGAGAGTGATCTGTACTGCTGGGAGAGACGATCTTATTGTATTGAGAGCGCGCATATTGTATTCTTTATTAGACTTCCGCATTAGACGCATTGTATTCAGAAGAGTGATTAGCTGACGGGTTTACACAGTGGTTGTGTAGATTCGTGCGATCACGCTCTGATTTTAGGCGCAAAAAATTGGGGCGTGACAACTGGTATCAGAGCCCACTTCCAGCACAGATCAGCGGAGATTACTGGTGTTTTTCTGAGTTGGGACGAGTGAGTCAGGGATATAGACGTTAGTTAGATTACTGTTTGGGGGTTGCGTACGTCGGAGCCTAGTGCCCGGGGCGTAATTCCTCAGTAATTCTGCTACACGGTCCGTCTCGACCATTCAGAGTACTTAGCCAGTATTTCCCTAGTTTTACCTACACAGCGTTCTACAGAGATTGCGCCATCTACGAGGAGTATGGCGGCGCAGGCACAGCTCGAGGAGAGGATCTCGAGGCTAGAGGCAGCATTGACCAGATTACAGCTTACTATTGGGGTTGATAGTGATGCTGATCAGGGACCCCTTAGTGAGAGGGTCAGTGCCATGAGAGACATGATCCACGATGTGCGGATTGAGTCCGAGGGTCATGTAGCCGAGTTGACACATTCCGTAGAGGAGCGGATGGCTGATTTGTCACATACTGTTGAGGGCCAGATTGGGGAGATCGGCCAGAGTGTAGAGACCATTGCAGCCGATGTCAACATTATGAAGTTTGCTATTACACAGTTGGGGAATCAGGCTAGAGCCCCAACGCCAGCAGCAGTGGCACCTGCTAGGCGCCATGTTCCAGAGCCTACACCGTTCGAGGGAGCTCGGGTGGCTAAAGAAGTTGAGAACTTCTTATTTGATATGGAACATTACTTCAGGGCGGCGGCTGTAGGAGAAGCCGACAAGATAGAAGTTTGTGCAGCCTTTCTTAAAGGCGATGCAAAACTCTGGTGGCACACACATGTAGCCCCGAGGACAGAGGGGGACACACCAGAGATCCCAGACTGGGATGCCCTGAAGGCAGAGATGAGAGCTCATTTCAGACCAGCGAACACATTGCAAAGTGCTCGCGTGGCATTTAGATACCTGAAGCAGACTGGGAGCATAAGGGAGTATGTGAAACAGTTTGGTACTCTACTGCTAGAGATACCTAATATGGAGGAAGAAGAGAAGTTTCACTCCTTCACCAGTGGCTTACAGGAGTGGGCATATAGAGAACTCCAGAGGAAGGGAGTTACTACCTACAGGGAGGCTGTAGCAGCTGCAGATGCCTTAGTAGATATGGGAGGGGGTTCCAGATCTACTGCAGCTAGGACCACTTCTTCACCACCGAGGAGACCTACAGGACAGGGTCAGGTTAAGAAGTGGGTTCCTAATTGGAAAAAGAATAAGGGCGTGGCACACTATCAGCCACAGGCTCAGAAGAAGAAGCCACTGCCAGTTCAGCAGAGACCCCAGCCGCAGCAGGGGAAGGCTTCTACCAGCGTGACTAGCAGAGGGAAGCAGGGGTGCTTCATCTGTAACGGACCTCATCTTATGAGAGATTGTCCTAGGAAGCAGGGAGTTGCTTCATTGGCGCTGGGTAGTACACAGGAGGGCCAGGATGACCTTGGTTGTGCGGGTGTATCTGTTAACCCGTTGGTGATTGCAAATGTGAGTGTCAGGTCTAGTCCCCTGATGTACATCGATCTTGTCCTTAACGATGTACAAATTACTGCTATGGTGGACACGGGAGCCACTCATCTGTTTGTATCAGATAGAGTGAAAGATAAACTGAAGTTGAAAACAATGCCGTGTACCAACAGTGTGAAAACAGTGAATGCAGACCCGAGGAGAGCATCCGGAGTTTCTTATGATGTACAGGTGAGACTTGGATCATGGTCAGGGCGGGTACATGCCATGGTGACTGCTCTTGACGACTTTGATGTTATAGTTGGTATGGATTTACTTCGCAGAGCGAAGGCGGTCCCAATGCCACACTTGAACGGATTGCAGATAGTTGATGAACGATCACCCTGTTTTCTCCCTTGCCACACTGCGGCAAAGGTTGAGAGTAAGAACAAGGGCAAGGAGATTGTGGCAGCATCTATTGTAGCCAGAGGACTTCGTCGTGGTGAGACCACTTATCTGGCGCATGTCAGGGTAGTGGAGGACTTTCCTCAGACTATTTCTACACCTGTGCAGCCGAGTGGACATAGGGGAGGTTCGGCCGACCTTCCTAGTTCTAGTAGGAGCCGTGATGTTGAGATGAGTGTGGGGGCGGCGAAGATGTCTTTGGAGGATCGTGTTCAGCTATTACCTGCACCTATAGGGGAGTTGTTGCAGGAGTACAGTGATGTAGTGCCGCCGGAGATGGCGAAGGTGTTACCACCTAGGCGCGATATTGACCATGCTATCGAGTTGATCCCAGGGACTGTTCCACCAGCCCAAGCACCTTATCGGATGCCACCTGCTGAGTTAGAGGAACTCAGGAAGCAATTAGATGAATTGTTAGAGTCTGGGTATATCCAGCCTTCGAAAGCACCGTATGGAGCACCTGTGCTATTCCAGAGGAAGAAGGATGGGTCAATGAGGATGTGTGTTGACTATAGGGCTCTTAACAAGGTGACTGTTAAGAACTCCTATCCTATACCATTGATCCAGGATTTGATTGATAGATTGGTTCATGCCAAAGTTTTCAGTAAACTTGACCTTCGTTCCGGGTATTGGCAGGTCAGGATAGCAGAAGGGGATGAGCCCAAGACCACATGTGTTACACGTTATGGGTCTTATGAGTTTCTGGTGATGCCATTTGGGCTAACCAACGCTCCAGCGACATTTTGCAACTTAATGAATAACATCCTACACCCATTTCTTGATAAGTTTGTGGTGGTGTATTTGGATGATATTGTAATTTATTCTGAGAGTCTGGAGGAACACACTGAACACTTGAGGCAGGTGTTGGCAGTACTGAGGGAAAGTCAATTATATCTGAAGTTGGAGAAATGTGACTTTGCCCAGAAGGAGGTTGAATTTCTTGGACACATCGTTGGGGGTGGACAAGTGAGAATGGATGAGAAGAAGGTGGCGGCAATAGTGGATTGGCCGGCCCCTATCTCAGTTAGCACCCTTAGATCTTTTCTGGGGTTAGCTAATTTTTATAGGCGGTTTATCAAGGACTATTCTAAGGTTGTAGCTCCTTTGACCGACCTTTTGAGGAAAGATGTTTCCTGGTGTTGGGAGGAGAGACACCAGAGGGCATTTTCAGATCTGAAGGAGAGGGTGACTTCAGAGCCTATTTTGAGACTTCCAGATTTTGCTTTACCCTTTGAGGTACATACAGATGCATCGGATAGGGCTTTAGGTGGAGTCCTAGTCCAGGAGGGTAGACCGATTGCATATGAGAGTAGGAAGCTCAAAAGTGCTGAACTTAACTATTCTGCTCATGAGAAGGAGATGCTAGCTGTAGTGCACTGTTTGAGGATTTGGAGAGTATACTTGTTGGGGAGCAAGTTTACTGTCAAGACTGATAATGTAGCCAATACATTTTTCCAAACCCAAAAGAAGTTATCTGCGAGACAAGCTAGATGGCAGGAGCAACTAGCTGAGTTTGACTTTGGGTGGGAGCATAAACCGGGGCGCATTCATCAGGTGCCTGATGCACTCAGTCGGATTGCAGTGGTGACTTTTTGTAGTGCATTATCCTATGCTCAGAGTAAGATAGTGGGACTCATCAGAGATCAGGCACTGGCAGATCAAACCTATGAGAAGCTGTTATCTCAGATTAGGATGGGGGTCATCCGGAGATACTATATTAATGATGAAGGTTTGATCATGGCCAAGGGAGACCGACCTTATGTTCCATCCTCAGGAGACATTAGGTACGGCTTGATGAGTGAGTATCATGACACCGTGTGGGCGGGTCATCCAGGAGGCAAGAGGATGTATGCCTTAATCAGCAGAGCATGGTATTGGCCGGGGATGAAAGAGGATATCGAGCATTATGCTAAGACTTGTCATGCATGCCAGCAGGACAAGATAGAAAGGAAGAAAGATGCAGGGCTTTTGCAGCCGTTGCCTATACCAGATAGACCTTTCTTATCAGTATCCATGGACTTCATCACCCATTTCCCCAAAGTAGACGGGATGGCGTCTGTATTTGTTGTGGTGGACAGACGGAGTAAATATGCTGTATTTGCTGCTGCACCAGAGGTTTGCACAGCAGAGGTTACTGCTAACCTGTTTTTGACACACGTGGTAAAACATTTTGGGTTACCCAAGGAAATTATAAGTGATAGGGATCCTAGGTTCACAGGAAAGTTTTGGACTTCCCTATTCAAAAGAATGGGTACCGATTTAAAGATGTCAACAGCATACCATCCCCAGACTGATGGTCAAACAGAAAGAATTAATGCATTACTGGAAGAATACTTGAGACATTTTGTTTCTTCTACACAGAAGAATTGGTTGAGATTGTTAGATACAGCCCAGTTTGCATATAATATCCAAACATCATCAGCAACTGAGAAGAGCCCATTTGAGCATGTGTTAGGGTGGCAGCCTATGACACCCATGGATACACTGAATAGGGGCGCAGGGGGAGAATGTCAGGCAGCAGTTGATTTTATTGAGGATAGGTCCGAGCTGTGGGATGAAGCTCGTGACAGCCTGGAAGAGGCCAGAAACAGAATGAAGCTCTATGCTGATAGAGATAGACGACATGTGGAGTTTGCAGTTGGAGAGTTGGTCCTTCTGAAACTTACACCACAGATGTGGAGAAAAACTGATGCTAAGACATACCATAGAGGCCTAGTGAGGAGGTATGAGGGTCCTTTCAGGATCATTAAAAGAGTAGGCCCAGTTGCATATAGATTGGACTTACCACGATGGCTTCAGTTTTATCCTACCTTTCATGTCAGTCTTTTAAAGAAGTATCATACTGATGACAGGCATCCAGACCGTGGACAGGTGAGGAGGCAACCTGCGAGGGGCAGGATTGAGTTTGCCAAGAAGCCAGTAAAATTTTTAGACCATAGAGTCTATGGCTCAGGACCACCTGGAGGTCGTAAGATGGAGTTCCTAGTTCAGTGGGAGAATGAACTAGAGGAGGATGCTACCTGGGAGAAGGTAGAAGACATTACTCAGTTTGAGGAGCTAGCCAGGGCATATGATCAGCTGATGGCATCGAGGGCGAGTGCCAATTCAGTTGGGGGAGTATTGTGAGACCCTGGGTATGCTGGGGTTATACCCCAGACCATTCCATGGATCCAGCGGGGTTCTGGGGAGGAATGGAGGAGTCTAGAGGGGAGCTAGGCTGAAGATGCAGTGAGCCTACTAGTGAAGTTAGGTTACTGACATTGTGTTAAGTATGTTTTTGCAGGTACATCGACATACTATATCCTTGGGCATGGCCTGGGGGTGCTTTGGAGTTCATTGGAGGACATTGGACTTCTTTGGTGAACCAGGGTTAGCTTAACCATGGTTAACTTAACCAGGGTTAGCCTAACCATGGTCAGGTCTCATCTGGACTTGATCAGGGTTCATCCTAGAGGCTTAAGGGGGCTGATCTAGTCTTCTTAAGGCCTTGGCGAATTTGGCTAAGTGTTTGAATAAGTGGCACATGTCTTGCATGTGCTCACTTATGAGAACATCCAATAAGGAGGTTAAGTGAGGATCCATTAAGATAAGTTAATTGGATTCCCCACTTAAGCGCATATCCATCAAGAGGCTTGGCGGTTTGGTTCATCAAGTGGGTTGGCGGGTTGGTTCACTTAAACCCTACCCGATCCACTAATTCAAATAGAGAGGCGAGTTGGTCTTTGGCGGCTAATCTCCTTCCACGCTCAAGCTTAGGCGAAAGGCTGCTTGTAGAGGCGACAAGCACCTTGGCGATCATCTTCCTTGGCGGCAAGGAAGAAGAAGGACTTCACCGGCGGTGACATTGCTTGGAAGAGTTGGGGAACTCCTTCCTTGAGGGCGGCGACTACTTCCATCACCTCCATCACCACCGGCGGCTCTTGGAGAAGGACGGCACCTTGCTGTACCTTCTGTTCTTGGCGTGTTCTTGGGCTAGGGGCGAGTCCAAGAAGGGGACGACTTCATCAACAAACCCTAAGGTCTTCCACCTTAGGGTCCGGTCCACAAAGATTTATCTTTGTGGAGTTTCCTTGGTGCGGCTACTTGTGGAGAGGAGGCGCATCATCTTTGTTCATAGCGTTGCTTGGGTATAATCCCTAACTTGAACATTGTATTGACGAAACTTGTTGATATAATATATTTGTGTACCTATTCCCGGGATTAGGGAATAGGGTCCTTTTGTATATCGAGTATTGACCTCGGTAGAGGATTGGATTTCTGTGGATTTGCGGTTTTAGCTTAGGTGGGGCGCAAGTATTGTACTTGTCTCCATCCTTCGCTCGCTGTGTAGATCATATATTGCTTAGGGTTAAGCAGGCCGGTAGTTACCTGATTGTTAGGTTTTGAGCAGAGGTCTATTGCTCTTTGATCTACGATAGATCACCTTGCTGTGTGCGATATCTGCCTGTGAAATCTAGTGAGTTTCAGGGCGCACAAGGTGTGCAAAGCGGCTAGTGGCAGAGGAAGAGCCTAGCCCGCCACCTTGCTTATATTGCACTGCTCAGATTCGGCCAGACAGCTCAGTCAGCTCAGAGAGGTTCTGTTGATTGGGTAGTTCTAGTTGGGAGAGTGATCTGTACTGCTGGGAGAGACGATCTTATTGTATTGAGAGCGCGCATATTGTATTCTTTATTAGACTTCCGCATTAGACGCATTGTATTCAGAAGAGTGATTAGCTGACGGGTTTACACAGTGGTTGTGTAGATTCGTGCGATCACGCTCTGATTTTAGGCGCGAAAAATTGGGGCGTGACACTTGGTGTCACGCCCCAATTTTTCGCTATGTAAATTAGGGGTGATGGCACGACTTACACAATGTGTAACCCTAGTGTCACGCCCCAAATTTTGTGCTAAATTTTTGCCTTAAAATTTGAGCGTGATGGCGCAATCTACACACCCTCTGTGTAAATTGACAGCCAACACTCTATGCGGAAAGCAAGGATCCTAGTGCAAGCTGAACCTCTCTGATCTCTATGCAACTCGGATGGCACTGCGCTCCAAGGGCTGAGCTCTGATGGAACTGAGCTCTAAGGCTGATCAGGTGGAACTGAGCCCTAGCCTTCTCCTAACCCTAGACCTAGGTCAATAAGTGGTGGGTGGCAAGCACATGTTGCTTCTCAACCCCATATGTCACGCCCTAAATTTCGTGCTAAATTTTTTTGCCTTAAAATCTCGAGCGTGATGGCGCAATCTACACACCCTCTGTGTAAATTGCCAGCCAACACTCTATATGCGTAAATTAACCAAGATCTACAGCACTGACAAAAGCTCCTCTGAATCCACTGCGCTCTCAGGGCTGAGCTCTGATGGAACTGAGCTCCAAGGCTGATCTGATGGAACTGAGTCCTAGCCTTCTCCTAACCCTAGACCTAGGTCAATAAGTGGCGGGTGGCAAGCACATGTTGCTTCTCAACCCCATATGCACACTTAAAGACGGCCTTAGACGTAAGCGCCCTGTAAATTGACACACACACAAGTGCTGGCAGTCACAAGTAAAGGTGTGATGACCTGGGTGTGCGGGGTACACACCCAGACCCCTCTGCATACTCATAGAGGTTATGAGCAGGGAGAGACCCTCATCTTGGGGTGAGGCCTGATGTAGAAGGGGGCAAAACCACAAAGAAATGTGTTAAGAGGTTGTATGGAACACTTAGCAGAAATTTAGCCTTGTATAGAAGTGTACAAGCACAGAAAAAAAAATATGGCATGGGTGAGTCTCGAACCCATGACCTAGGAGAGTGCTAATGCTTATGTTGAAGGGGATGGCCAACCCGAGCTTGGGTCATTCGCTGATATGAAGCATTGGCACATGCTCTTATACTCTTCATGGACTTCACTAATCTCAAAGCACAATCAAAGGGCTGAGAGAGTAAGTGAACTTTGGGGCGAAATGAGATTAGGGGTTGCCCTAATCGTGAGAAAGGGATTCGAAAGTTAGAGACTTGCGGCTGCTATCTTCTTGGGCGATTTGGAGGCGACAACCACCATCTCCGGCCAGCTCTTCCATCTTCTTCCTCTCCGGCGAGGTTGAGGGACCTTTGGGTGGCCAAAGGGTGCGGCATCAGCTGTGGTGTTGTGTCTTGGAGGAGATCCGCAAGGAGGAGAAGCAGCCCACTCTCGGCAGCTTGTGAGCAGCAGCTTCTCCACCACTTCCACCTCCATTCCGGCGAGCTTTGGAGGCTCCTTGAGCTTCAAGGAGTGCGGCATCTTGAGGGGTGCTGAGTCTTGGAGTGGAGCAGCAACAAGTGGGAGGAGAATCCCCACTTTCGGTTCACTTGGAGCAGCAGCCTACAGCAGCTTGTTCCGGCCATCTCCACCTTCATTTCCGGCCACCTTGAGGGTGCTTGAGCTGAGGGGAGGCGACCACCTGCTGGTGGGGCGACATTGGAGAGGAGGCAGCAGGTTGAGGGTGCTCTATCACCTTCGGCCACTAGGGGAAAGGAGCTCCCCTTCTCACGGCAGCTTGGGGAAGGAGTCCCCTTGCATTCAGCTTGGTTGGAGCTTAGTGGACAGCAACTTGGGGCAACTTGGGAGGAGACTTCCGGCGGCCACAAAGAGGTTTTCCGGCGAGGTTCAACAATGCCAACTTGTACACACTGCTCCCAAAGGTCGGGCGACCTTTGGAGGTATAATTTTACCTGCTTACTAGATTTCTAGGTAGAGCTTGTAAATCTGTGTAAGAACTGCTGTGTAGTGTAAGTGTGAGGTTTTTGATCCCTCAGCCCACATTGGGTAGTGGAGGGGTTTTCCTCACTTTTATATATCATTGTGTACTGCCTGGCCAGCTGAGGCCTCGGTGTGATTAGGGGTGGGCGCACCTACTCTATAGGGCGTTTCCTCCTTGTGGTGTAGTTGTGGATACTTGCTTAGGATCGGGGCATATGTCTAGTGCCCGACTACTGTATTGCCTGTGACTTGTGTGTGTGTAATTACACAGGGCGCTATACGTATTAAGGACGGTCCTTGAGAGGCATATTGGGTTGAGGAGCAACGTGTGCTACCCACCCGCCGCTCATTGACGTAGAGTCTAGGGCTAGGAGAAGATTAGGCCCAGACCATCAGATATCAGCCCGGGAGCGCAGTGATCCACAGAGCGCAGAGGCATTTGATCGGGGCACAAGACTTACCCATCAGGGGTCCAGAGTGGTTTGAGTTGGGGCGCAGATCGATCTTAGACTTCCGCATCGCGCACGTGCACAGAGCGCGTGTATTTGAGTGTTAGGCTGACGGGTTACGCTCTGTGTAACTTGTGATACCAGAGTTACACAGTGTGTAAGTCGTGCCATCACCCTCAATTTACACAGCGAAAAATTGGGGCGTGACAAAAGGGCACTAGACATATGCCCAAAACCCTAATGCAGATATCAACAACTACACAGCGAGCGAGCTCCTTGCACAAGCACGGCGCTTGCACAAGTCACAAGCTAAACACACCAGACAATAAAAACACTGACCCCTCCAAGGACACAACCTCGGGTATGAGCAGAGTATCTCTTCCAATGTGGATAGAGATACTAACAATCAACAATAATCACTACTCAATGTTCATACAATGTTTCTACAATGTAGTGTAAAGCAAATAACACAAGTAAAGCTAGAAGTTATACCACTCCTACGCAATGCTATGTGAGGATGAAGATCAGCCCCCTCCTCCAAGATGTGGCCGGTCTTCCTCCAAAAACCCCTCAAGTGCAAGCCCTTGAGGGTTCCACCCTAGGATCGCCCTCCTAGGTGGTTGTGATGTTGAACCGCGCCCTTGCCTCCCAAAGACGCCAAGCTTCTCAAATGGACAGCAAGCAAGTCGCCCCAAGTGGTGGAAGAAGGTGGTGGCCGGTCAGCCCCCTTTCTCCCCAAATCAGCCCCTTTTCCTCCAAAGGGACAATACACCAAACACCAAGGCTGCACTCGCCTCCAAACTCTAATGGACAGCAATGCAACTCTTGGCTTCAGCTCCAAATGTCGCCTCCTCTCCAAGAAGACAACAAGGATGGATGGATGAACTCTTCTCAATCAGCCCGCCACCTCAAGAAACTCCAAGAGCAGAATCGTGAGCTCCCTCAAGCTCACGCCAATACAATGAAGAACTCGCCCAAACGCCAAGGTGGAAAGTGGCCGGAACTCCCCTCCAAGCCGCCACCAAGATGGCTGGAGATAGGTGGAAGAAGGATGCGTGAGCTTCCCTCAAGCTCACGCCCAAATGCAAGGAACAAGATGGCCGGATGAAGCTCTCTCCAAGTCGCCAATGTCCTCCAAGCTCTCGGCTCCAAGAAGATTGAGATCCCCAAATCGCATCCTAGATCCCCAATTCGATTTGCCCTCTTTTGTTTAAGTGATTTGGGCCATATGGATGAAGAAGCCTTTATCTAGATGCGCCTCCTCTTTCTTTTAGCTAATGACCCGAGCTCGGGTTGGTCCTCTCATGCAATATAAGTCTTTGGCTCTCCATAGGTCCTGGGTTCAAATCTTGCCCATGACATATTTTTTTGTCAATGCTTGTACACCTCCATACAAGCCTTTGATGATGCATCATGGTCTATGTAGCCTCCTACATTGAACCATACATTTTTGCAAGTGCATGCTCCTTGCCATGTACCTACAAAACATCATAACACAAGAGTTAGCATCCTAACTTCACTACTTCTCATGTTCTCCTTCAACTTTACCCCCTTCATCCCTACTCATAACCTCCATGAGTCCATGGGAAAGGTGGGGTAGTACCCCAAAGTACCCCGGGCGTCACAATTCTCCCCCACCTGAATTAGCATTCGCCCTCGATGCTGGGTACCTCTCATACTGTCTCAACAATCCTTCATACTGTTCCAAATCCGTGGCCTTTTCCTAAGTTGCATCTTCAACTGTCTCGTCCAACCACTGGACTAAAAACTCAGTCTTTCGCCCACTGGGCCCACTAGATGCATAGACTCTATGATCTAGAATCTTCAATGGTCTCCTGCCATACTCAATTTTCCCTTGGGCTGGTTGCCTTCTTTCCACTCCATGGTCTGGATGTCTACTATCAGGATGATACTTCTTCAATAGACTGACATGAAATGTAGGATAAAGCTGCAGCCATGGTGGTAACTGAAGTCTGTAAGCAACAGCTCCAACCCTCTTGATGATCTTGAAAGGCCCTTCATACCTTCTCACAAGACCTCTATGATAAGTGCGGGCTTCAGTCTTTCTCCACATATGTGGGGTGAGTTTGAGTGACACCAAGTCACCCACATCAAACTCAAGATGTCTTCTATCTCTATTTGCATATAGTACCATTCTGTTTCTAGCTTCTTGCAAGCTATCACGAGCTTCCTGCCATAGCTCGGTTCTATCCTCAACAAATTTAGTAGCTGCCTAGCATTTCCCCTCTAGACTCCTATTCAGTGTATCCACAGGTGTCATAGGTTGCCACCCTAACACTGTCTCAAAAGGACTCTTCCCTGTGGCAGAAGAGACTTGGATATTGTATGCAAACTGGGCTGTATCCAACAGTCTAATCCAATTCTTCTGAGTCGAAGAAACAAAATGTCTGAGAAACCCCTCAAGCAAAGCATTGATCCTCTCTGTCTGACCATCAGTCTGTGGATGGTATGCTGTTGACATTTTCAAATCAGTACCCAATTTTTTGAACAACGAAGACCAGAATCTCCCAGTGAACCTAGGATCTCTATCACTAATGATCTCCTTGGGTAACCCGAAATGTTTAACCACATGTGTCATAAACAGATTAGCCGTCACCTCTGCAGTACACGGCTCCGGTGCAGGTGCGAACACAGCATATTTTGAACATCTGTCAACTACCACGAACACAGATGCCATTCCTTCCACACGGGGAAAATGGGTGATGACATCCATGGACACAAAATCAAACAGTTTCTCTGGAATAGGCAAAGGCTATAACAGTCCTGCCTCCTTTTTCCTCTCAACCTTGTCTTGTTGGCAGACAAGACAAGTTCTCACATAATGTTCTACGTCCTCCTTCATCCCCGGCCAGTACCAAGCTCTACTCAATAAGGCAAACATACGCTTCCCTCCTGGGTGACCAGCCCAGACTGTATCGTGATACTCACGCACGAGGCCAAATCTGACATCCCCAGATGAATGTACATAAGGCCTACCACCTCGTGCCATGATCAGTCCATCATCACTTAAGTAGAAGCGTCGAGTAGTTCCCTCTTTTATCTTCGCCACTAACTTCATATAAGACTGATCTGCACTCATGGTGTCTCTAATTAACCGAATTACTTTGCTCGCAGCATACGACATAGCACAAATATAAGATATGGAGGAAATCCTACTCAAAGCATCTGGTACCTGATGAATGCGCCCTGGCTTGTGCTCCCAACAGAAATCAAACTCAGCTAGCTGTTCTTGCCATCTGGCCTGTCTGGCAGACAATTTCTTCTGAGTTTGGAAAAATGTATTGGCAACATTATCAGTCTTCACCGTAAATTTGTTCCCCAACAAATATACCCTCCATAGCTTCAGACAATGTACTACTGCTAGCATTTCTTTCTCATGAGCAGAATAGTTCATGTCCGCACTTTTCAGCTTTCTGCTCTCGTAAGCTACTGGTCTACCATCCTGTACCAACACTCCTCCCAATGCTCTATCAGATGCATCTGTGTGAACCTCAAAAGCTAAGGAAAAGTCTGGTAACCTCAGGACTGGTTCTGAAGTCACATGTAACTTCAGTCTATCAAATGCGGTTTGGTGTTTGGCCTCCCTAGCCCAAGTGACGTCCTTCCTCAAAAGGTCAGTCAGAGGCGCTGCTATCTTGGAATAGTCCTTGATAAATCGCCTATAAAAGTTAGCTAGTCCTAGAAATGACCTTAATGTGCTAACTGAAGTAGGTGCAGGCCACTCCTCAATGGCTCTAATCTTGCCAGAATCCATGTGAACCTGACCTGATCTAACAACATGCCCCAGAAATTCCACTTCACTGCGTGCAAATTCACACTTCTCCAGCTTCAGGTACAGTTGATTCTGCCTTAGCACTATTAAGACCTTCCTTAAGTGCTCTCTATGTTCCTCCATGTTGGCAGAATAAATGACTATGTCATCTAGATAAACAACAACAAACTCATCCAGGAAGGGATGAAGAATGTTATTCATCAAGTTGCAAAATGTAGCAGGTGCATTGGTCAGTCCAAATGGCATAACCATAAACTCATAAGATCCATATCATGTCACGCAGGTAGTCTTAGGCTCATCTCCTTCAGCTATTCTCTCCTGCCAATATCCTGATCGAAGGTCCAATTTTGTAAACACCTTTGCATGCACAAGGCGGTCTATCAAATCCTAGATCAATGGAATAGGATATGCATTCTTCACCGTTACTTTGTTCAATGCTCTATAGTCAATACACATCCTTAAACTTCCATCCTTCTTTTTCTGGAATAGCACAGGTGCTCCATAAGGTGCTTTCGAAGGCTGAATAAACCCCGACTCAATTAATTCATCTAGCTGCTTCCTTAACTCAGCTAGTTCAGATGGTGGCATTCTGTAAGGTGACTGTGCTGGTGGGACTACCCCTGGCACTAACTCTATAGCATGGTCGATGTCCCTTCTAGGTGGTAACACCTTAGGCATCTCAGGGGGAATCACATCTCTGAATTCATGTAACAGGCCCCCAATCGGTGCAGGTAGCTGACTAATTCGATCACCCAAAGTAAGACTCGCCGCTCCTATCTCAACTCCATGACCTCCACGGCTACTGGAACTAGGAAGGTTGATCAGGTCTCCCATATGTCCCCTCGACTGCATCGGTCTAGAATTAATAACAGGAATGGATTCTACTACTCGGACATGTGCCAAATAAGTAGTCTCTCCACGTCGTATCCCCTTTGCAAGGACTGAGGCTGGAATAACCTCCTTGCCCTTGTTGCTCTTCTCTGCCTTTACCATAGAATGACAAGGAAGAAAGCAAGGTGCCTTCTCATCCAGTATCTGCAACCCATTCAAGTGAGGCATGGGAATTGCTTTGGCCCTCCTAAGCAAATCCATCCCTATGATGACATCAAAATCATCTAAGGCTGTCACCATAGCATGTACTCTCCCTGCCCATGGTCCCAATTTCACAGGCACATCATATGAAACTCCAAATGCCTTTCTCGGGTCTGCGTTAACAGTCTTCACACTGGTATCACACTAGCTAGTCTTAAGTCTCAACTGGTCCTTCACTCTGTCTGAGACAAACACATGTGTAGCTCTAGTGTCTACCATAGCTGCTATAGATGTACCATTCAGCTCCACATCCACATACATCAGGGGTGAAGACCGCGCACTGACATTTGCAATCACTAGTGGATTAACTGAAACTGATGCGCTTCCCTGGTCTTTCTGTCCTTTCTCCCCATCTACTGTCACTAAAGTACTTATCATCTTTCTGGTAGGACAGTCTCTCATCATATGTGGTCCATAGCAAATAAAGCACTCTATCTTTTTCTTTATGCTAGGCTCAACAGCCCTCTTCTGCTGAGGCTGATAGTGCTTCTTCTGTGGGCTTTTCTGCTGGTACACTACTGCTTTTCCTTTTCCTTTCTAATTTTGCTCATTCTTCTTCTGTGGCTGTCTATTCTGAACTGGTGGTTTGTTTTGGGTAGCTGGTCTAGCTCCCTGAGCTATCATAGTAGGACGTGAACCTCTCATGTCCACTAATCCATCAGCTGCTGCGACTACCTCCCTATAGGTAGTCACTGACTGGCGTCTGACCTCTGCAAGTGCCCACGGCTGTAATCCTCCTAGGAAGTCGTGGAACTTCTCCTCTTCAGACTTGTTAGGTATCTCAAGCAGTAAGGTAGCAAACTGCTTAACAGACTCTCTAACTGAGCCAGTCTGCCTCAAATACCTCAAAGTCATCCTAGCATCATGTAAGATATTGACTGGTCTAAACTGAGCCCTCATCTCAGTTTTCAGATCATCCCATGAGGCTATTTCTGGGTTATCTCCCTCTGTCCTGTGGGCAATAGAGGTTCTCCACCATAGTTTGGCATCCCCACGCAGGTAGGATGCACAGACCTCTATCTTATCCTCATCGACGACTCCTGCTGCTCTAAAATAGTGCTCCATGTCAAAGATGAAGTTGTCTAATTCCTTTGCTACTCTAGCTCCCGCAAAAGTAACTGGGTCCGGAATATGGCGTCTGGCAGGCTGCATAAACTATGGTGCAGGTGGAGTATGTGGGTGGGAAGCCATCTATGCCACCAACAATCTCAGTGCAGTGACCTCTGTAGTAGCTGTCGCTAAGTCCTGCGCCAGAGTGCTAATCCTCCCATCAGTGTAATCTCTATACTGATGGAACATCTCCATCAATGCCTCTAGGCGCTCAGAAAGAGGCTCTCCCTGCCACTCAGAATCTGCCTCTAAGCCAATAGCGTCCTCCAGTCTGGAGAACCGCTCCTCAAACTATGCCATACTCCTAGTCCTGGGTGCAATGGTGTGCTACTCTGTAGTGTCCTGTGGATCAGTTGACTGAATGGAATACTCCTGTACTCGCCTGGCCAGAACTGATCAATTAGAAGGAAGTACTGAGGTCTTACGCCCCGGCGCTAAGCACCGACGTACGCAACACACAAACAGCAATCCAACTAACGTCTATATCCTAGTGGTCCAGACTCGTGCTGAGCTATTGCTCTGATACCACTTTGTCACGCCCTAAATTTCGTGCTAAATTTTTTTGCCTTAAAATCTCGAGCGTGATGGCGCAATCTACACACCCTCTGTGTAAATTGCAAGCCAACACTCTATATGCGGAAATTAACCAAGATCTACAGCACTGACAAAAGCTCCTCTGAATCCACTGCGCTCTCAGGGTTGAGCTCTGATGGAACTGAGCTCCAAGGCTGATATGATGGAACTGAGTCCTAGCCTTCTCCTAACCCTAGACCTAGGTCAATAAGTGGCGGGTGGCAAGCACATGTTGCTTCTCAACCCCATATGCACACTTAAAGACGGCCTTAGACGTAAGCGCCCTGTAAATTGACACACACACAAGCGCTGGCAGTCACAAGTAAAGGGCACTAGACATATGCCCAAAATCCTAATGCAGATATCAACAACTACACAGCGAGCGAGCTCCTTGCACAAGCACGGCGCTTGCACAAGTCACAAGCTAAACACACCGGACAATAAAAACACTGACCCCTCCAAGGACACAACCTCGGGTATGAGCAGAGTATCTCTTCCAATGTGGATAGAGATACTAACAATCAACAATAATCACTACTCAATGTTCATACAATGTTTCTACAATGTAGTGTAAAGCAAATAACACAAGTAAAGCTAGAAGTTATACCACTCCTACGCAATGCTATGTGAGGATGAAGATCAGCCCCCTCCTCCAAGATGTAGCCGGTCTTCCTCCAAAAACCCCTCAAGTGCAAGCCCTTGAGGGTTCCACCCTAGGATCGCCCTCCTAGGTGGTTGTGATGTTGAACCGCGCCCTTGCCTCCCAAAGACGCCAAGCTTCTCAAATGGACAGCAAGCAAGCCGCCCCAAGTGGTGGAAGAAGGTGGTGGCCGATCAGCCCCCTTTCTCCCCAAATCAGCCCCTTTTCCTCCAAAAGGACAATACACCAAACACCAAGGCTGCACTCGCCCCCAAACTCTAATGGACAGCAATGCAACTCTTGGCTTCAGCTCCAAATGTCGCCTCCTCTCCAAGAAGACAACAAGGATAGATGGATGAACTCTTCTCAATCAGCCCGCCACCTCAAGAAACTCCAAGAGCAGAATCGTGAGCTCCCTCAAGCTCACGCCAATACAATGAAGAACTCGCCCAAACGCCAAGGTGGAAAGTGGCCGGAACTCCCCTCCAAGCCGCCACCAAGATGGCCGGAGATAGGTGGAAGAAGGATGCGTGAGCTTCCCTCAAGCTCACGCCCAAATGCAAGGAAGAAGATGGCCGGATGAAGCTCTCTCCAAGTCGCCAATGTCCTCCAAGCTCTCGGCTCCAAGAAGATTGAGATCCCCAAATCGCATCCTAGATCCCCAATTCGATTTGCCCTCTTTTGTTTAAGTGATTTGGGCCATATGGATGAAGAAGCCTTTATCTAGATGCGCCTCCTCTTTCTTTCAGCTAATGACCCAAGCTTGGGTTGGTCTTCTCATGCAACATAAGTCTTTGGCTCTCCATAGGTCTTGGGTTCAAATCTTGCCCATGACATATTTTTTTGCCAATACTTGTACACCTCCATACAAGCCTTTGATGATGCATCATGGTCCATGTAGCCTCCTACATTGAACCATACATTTTTGCAAGTGCATGCTCCTTGCCATGTACCTACAAAACATCATAACACAAGAGTTAACATCCTAACTTCACTACTTCTCATGTTCTCCTTCAACTTTACCCCCTTCATCCCTACTCATAACCTCCATGAGTCCATGGGAAAGGCGGGGTAGTACCCCAAAGTACCCCGGGCGTCACACCATATGCGCACTTAAAGACGGCCTTAGACTTAAGCGCCCTGTAAATGACACACACACAAGCACTGGCAGTTCACAAGATAAGGGCACTAGATTTCACGCCCTAAATTTCGTGCTAAATTTTTGCCTTAAAATTCATAGCGTGATGGCGCAATCTACACACCCTCTGTGTAAATTGCCAGCCAACACTCTATATACGGAATAACCAAGATCTCTAGTGCAAGCTGAACCTCTCTGATCCCTGTGCAACTCTGATAGCACTGCGCTCCAAGGGCTGAGCTCTGATGGAACTGAGCTCCAAGGCTGATCTGATGGAACTGAGTCCTAGCCTTCTTCTAACCCTAGACCTAGGTCAATAAGTGGCGGGTGGCAAGCACATGTTGCTTCTCAACCCCATATGCACACTTAAAGACAGCCTTAGTCTTAAGCGCCCTAAAATTGACACACACACAAGCGCTGGCTGTCACAAGTAAAGGGCACTAGACATATGCGCAAAACCCTAATGCAGATATCGACTACTACACAGCGAGCGAGCTCCTTGCACAAGCACGGCGCTTGCACAAGTCACAAGCTAAACACACCGAACGATAAAACCAACTCCTCCAAGGACACAACCTCGGGTATGAGCAGTAGGCCTCTCCCAATATGGGTAGAGATACCAATAAGCAATAATAAGAACTACACAATGTTCTCACAATGTTTATACAATGCTAATGCAAGGTAATAACACAATGTAAGGGTAGTAATATACCACTCCAACGCTATGCTATGTGATGGAAGAGTTCAGCCCCCTCCTCTAGATGTGGCCGAATCTTCCTCCAAGCTCTCCTCAAGCACAAGTGCTTGAGGCTCCACCCTAGGATCGCCCTCCTAGGTGGTTAGTGATGTCTTCTTGCGCCTCTTGCCTCCAAGAGCCGCCCAAACTCCAATGGATAGCACCTCAGCCGCCCAAGTGTGGATGAAGATGAATGAAGGTGGTGCTCCCAAAGAGATAGCCGACGGCCTCCTTCCTTCACCCCAAAGCCGATCTCCTTCCTCCAAGAAGATCCAAGCCAAGCAAGGGAGCTCTCGGCCAAGCAAGGTGCTGAATGTGCCGAGCTCCTCTTCAAGATGAACCGGATGGATGGGGCAACCGTGAGCTCCCTCAAGCTCACACAAATCGCCAATAAGAAGGAGCTTTCGCCCAAGCTCCAAAATGGACAGCAAGGTGGCCGGTGATTGAGCTCCTCTCAAACTCGCCTCCACCAATGGAACCGTAGGGAATGGAAGGGAAGAAGATGGCGTGAGCTTCCCCAAGCTAGCCTCCAAGGTCTCCTCCACAATCGGCCAAAGGAAGAAGAAGGAAGATAATGTCGCCCTCCTCTCCAATGTCGCCCTCCTCTCCAATGTCGCCCTTTCCCCAAATCAATTTCGGTTCTCCAAATCCGATTGCCTTGTTTCCCAATCGAGATCCCCAATTAGTTGAGCCTTTTGTCAATTATGCCCTTATGCTTAATGAAGACTTTAAGAAGATGGCGCCTCCTCTTTACTTTAGCTAATGACCCAAGCTCGGGTTGATCCTCTCATGCAACATAAGTCTTTGGCTCTCCATAGTTCTTGGGTTCAAATCTCACCCATGACATATTTTTTTTTCCAATGCTTGTACACCTCTATACAAGCCCAAATAATGCGCCATGGTCCATGTAGCCTCCTACATTGACCCTTATATTTTTGCAAGTGCATGCTCCTTGCCATGTACCTACAAAATATCATAACACAAGATTAGTGTCCTAACTTCACTACTTCTCATGCTCTTCTCCAACTTTACCCCCTTCATCCCTACTCATAACCTCCATGAGTCCATGGGAAAGGCGGGGTAGTACGCCAAAGTACCCCGGGCGTCACACTAGACATATGCCCAAACCCTAAACAATATCGACAACTACACAGCGAGCGAGCTTCTTGCACAAGCACGGCGCTTGCACAAGTCACAAGCTAAACACACCGGACAAGTATAACAAACCCCTCCAAGGACACAACCTCGGGTATGAGCAGCATATCTCTTCCAATGTGGATAGAGATACTAACAATAAACTATAAACACTACTCAATGTTCATATGAGTCTTTTACAATGCAAATACAAACATTAACACAAGTGAAGATAGTAGTATACCACTCCAAACGCTAATGTAAGGAAGTGATGAAGATCAGCCTCCTCTCCTCCTCAAGGTGGCCGAACTCCTCCAAATGCCCCTCAAGCGCAAGCCCTTGAGGGTTTCACCCTAGGTCGCCCCCCTAGGTGGTTATGATGCCTTCTCTTGCACTCCTTGCCTCCAAGGTGCGCTCAGCCCTCCAAGGACAGCAAGCAAGCCGCCCCAATGGATGAAGAATAGGGTTGGCGCCACCAAGATGAATGGCCACCAATCAGCCCCCTTCTTCCCCAAATCAGCCCCCTTTCCTCCAAAGGGACAATACGTCTAACACAAAGTCTGCACAAGGCTGATCCGTGAGCTCCTCTCCAAGATCAGCAACTCTCCTCCAAGCTAGAGTAATGTGTGGTAGATGGATGGACTCCTCCCAAGCAAGCCGCCACCACCACCAAACCGCCAAGAGCAAGGATCTCTTGCCCAACTCCAAGTGGGCAGCAACTCTCGCCCACTCCAAGAGCAAGATGTTGGGTGCTTGAGCTCCTCTCAAGCTAGCCGAATGGAAGGAGGAAGGGATGGTGGCATAAGCTCCCTCAAACCAGCCCCAAATCGCAAGGAAGAAGATGAAGCTCGGTTCTTCTCCTTCAAGTCGCCCCTCTCCTTCAATTTCGGATGAGATCCCCTTTCCAAATCGCATGAGATCCCCAAATCGATTTGCCCTCTTTTGTTTAAGTGATTTGGGCCATATGTATGAAGAAGCCTTTAAGAAGATGGCGCCCTCTCTTACTTTAGTGAATGACCCAAGCTCGGGTTTGTCCTCTCATGCAACATAAGGCTTTGGCTCTCCATAGTTCTTGGGTTCAAATCTCACCCATGACATTTTTTTTTACATGCTTGCACACCTCTATACAAGCCCATATAATGCGCCATGGTCCATGTAGCCTTCTACATTGACCCTTACATTTTTGCAAGTGCATGCTCCTTGCCATGTACCTACAAAACATCATAACACAAGGTTAGTGACCTAACTTCACTACTTCTCATGCTCTTCTCCAACTTTACCCCCTTCATCCCTACTCATAACCTCCATGAGTCCATAGGAAAGGCGGGGTAGTACCCCAAAGTACCCTGGGCGTCACACCTAGTATCACGAATTACATAATGCGTAACCCGTCAGCCTCACTCAATGCCACGCGCTAATGCGGAATCCCAAGTGTCACGCCCTAATTTTCACCTTAAATTTTTTTCGTAAATCTTGAGCGTGATGGCGCAATCTACACACCCTCTGTGTAAATTGCCAGTCTACACTCTATGCGGAAATAACCAAGATCACTAGCATGGACAAAAGCTCCTCTGAATCCACTGCGCTCTTAGGGCTGAGCTCTGATGGTACTGAGCTCCAAGGCTGATCTGTGATGGCAATGATCCTAGCCTTCTCCTAATCCTAGACCTAGGTCAATAAGTGGCGGGTGGCAAGCACATGTTGCTTTTCAACCTCATATGCACACTTAAAGACGGCCTTAGACTTAAGTGCCCTGTAAATGACAACACACACACTGGCAGTCACAAGTAAAGGGCACTAGACATATGCCCAAAACCCTAATACAGATATCGACTACTACACAGCGAGTGAGCTTCTTGTACAAGCACGGCGCTTGCACAAGTCACAAGCTAAACACACCGGACAAGTAAATCAACTCCTCCAAGGACTAACCCTTAGGTATGAGCAGTAGGCCTCTCCCAATGTGGGTAGAGATACCAAACAATAAACTATAATCAACTACTCAATGCACCATGTTCATATAGGATTCATACAATACAAATAACTCAAAGCAAAGCTAGAAATTATACCACTCCAAAGCTAAGCTAAGTGATGGAAGAGTTCAACCCCCTCCTCCAAGATGTGGTCGAATCTTCCTCCAAGCACTCCTCAAGCACAAGTGCTTGAGGCCCCACCCTAGAGTCGCCCCTCTAGGTGGTTATGATGCTCCAATTTGTCCCTTGCCTCCAAGGAACACTTCAGCCCAAATGGACAACAATAGTGCCGCCCCCAAATGGATGATGGGAAGTGATGGCGCCAGCAAGGATGATGACCGCCGGCCCTTTCCAAGCTCCTCCAAGTGAAACCGGTCCTCCTCCCTCAAAGAGAACCAAACTGAGCTCAATAGAGCTCTCGACCAAGGTAGATGGCTGAAGTATGCTTGAGCTCCTCTCAAGCAAAGCTCCACAAACTCTAAGTGAAGAAGCCTTTGGCCAAGGGTGGAAGGATGAGCTCTCCTCTCTCAATCCGCCACCAACAAGCAAAGAGCACTCGGCCAAGGTGGAGCAAGGTGGCTGATGTAGTGAACTCCTCTCTCAATCCGCCTCCAAGCTCCAAGGAAGTAGACGAGTGGATGATGGGTGAGCTCCCTCAAGCTCCCACACAATCGGAAAGGAAGAAGATGGAATCGCCCAAGCTTTCTCCAATGTCGCCACTCTCCTCGGATGAGATTTTCTTCCCCAAATCGCATAAGATCCCCAAATCGATTTGCCCTCTTTTGTTTAAGTGATTTGGGCCATATGGATGAAGAAACCTTTAACAAGATGCACCTCCTCTTTACTTCAGTGAATCACCCAAGCTCGGGTTGGCCCTTTAATGCAACATAAGGCTTTTGGCTCTCCATAGATCTTGGGTTCGAATCTCACCCATGACATATTTTTTTGCCTTGCTTGTACACCTCTATACAAGCCTTTGATGATGCACCATGGTCCATGTAGCCTTCTACATTGACCCTTATATTTTTGCAATGAACATGCTCCTTGCCATGTACCTGCAAAACATCTTAACACAAGAATTAGCATCCTAACTTCACTACTTCTCATGCTCTTCTCCAACTTTACCCCCTTCATCCCTACTCATAACCTCCATGAGTTCATGGGATAGGCGGGGTAGTACCCCAAAGTACCCGGGTGTCACAATTCTCCCCCACCTGAATTAGCATTCGCCCTCGATGCTAGGTACTTCTCATACTGCCTCAACAACCCTTCATACTGTTCCAAATCCGTGGCTTTTTCCCAAGTTGCATCTTCAACTGTCTCGTCCAACCACTGAACTAAAAATTTAGTCTTTCGCCCACTGGGCCCACTAGATGCATAGACCCTATGGTCTAGAATCTTCAATGGTCTCCTGCCATACTCAACTTTCCCTTGGGCTGGTTGCCTTCTTTCTACTCCACGGTCTGGATGTCTTTCATCTGGATGGTACTTCTTCAATAGACTAACATGGAATGTGGGATAAAACTGCAGCCATGGTGGTAACTGAAGTCTGTAAGCAACAGCTCCAACCCTCTTGATGATCTTGAAAGGCCCTTCATACCTTCTCACAAGACCTCTATGATAAGTGCATGCTTCAGTCTTTCTCCACATCTGTGGGGTGAGTTTCAGTAACACAAGATCCCCCACATCAAACTCGAGATATCTCCTGTCTCTATTAGCATACTGTACCATCCTGTTTCTAGCTTCCTACAAGCTATCACGAGCTTCCTGCCATAGCTCGGTTCTATCCTCAACAAATTTGGTAGCTGTCTGGCATTTCCCCTCCAAACTCCTATTTAGTGTATCCATGGGTGTCATAGGCTGCCACCCTAACACTAACTCAAATGGACTCTTTCCTGTGGCAGAAGAAACTTGAATATTGTATGCAAACTGGGCTGTATCTAGCAATCTGATCCAATTCTTCTGAGTCAAAGAAATAAAGTGTCTAAGATACCCCTCTAGCAAAGCATTAATCCTCTATGTCTGCCCATCAGTCTGTGGATGGTATGCTGTTGACATTTTAAGATATGTACCCAACTTTTTAAACAGTGAAGACCAGAACTTCCCAGTGAACCTCGGGTCTCTGTCACTAATGATCTCCCTGGGTAAACCAAAATGTTTAACCACATGTGTCATAAACAGATTGGCCGTCACCTCAGCAGTGCACGGCTCCGGTGCAGGTGCAAACACAGCATATTTTGAACATCTATCCACCACAACAAAGACAGATGCCATTCCTTCCACACGGGGAAAATGGGTAATGAAATCCATAGAAACAGAAACAAATGGTTTCTCTGGAATAGGCAAGGGCTGCAAAAGTCCTGCCTCCTTTCTCCTCTCAATTTTGTCTTGCTAGCAGACAAAACAAGTCCTCACATAGTGTTCTACATCCTCTTTCATCCCCGGCCAGTACCAAGCTCTACTCAGCAAAGCAAACATGCACTTCCCTCCTGGGTGACCAGCCCAGACTGTATCGTGATACTCACGCATGAGACCGAATCTGACATCCCCAGATGAATGTACATATGGCCTATCACCTCGTGCCATGATCAATCCATCCTCACTCAAGTAGAAGCGATGGGTTACACCCTCTCTTATCTTCGCTACTAGCTTCATATAAGACTGATCTGAACCCATAGTGTCTCTGATCAACTGAATGACCTTACTCATGGCATATGACATAGCAGAACAATGAGAAATGGAGGTAACTCTGCTCAATGCATCTGGAACCTGATGAATGCGCCCTGGCTTGTGTTCCCAATCAAAGTCAAACTCAGCTAATTGCTCTTGCCATCTGGCCTGTCTAGTAGATAATTTTTTCTGAGTTTGGAAAAAAGTATTGGCCACATTATCAGTTTTCACTGTGAACTTGTTCCCTAACAAGTACACCCTCCATAGCTTTAAACAATGTACCACTGCTAGCATTTCTTTCTCGTGAGCTGAATAGTTCATTTCGGCACTTTTCAACTTTCTGCTCTCAAAAGCTACTGGTCTACCATCCTGTACCAACACTCCCCCTAAAGCTCTATCAGACGCATCTGTGTGTACCTCAAAAGCTAGGGAAAAGTCTGGTAACCTCAGGACTGGTTCTGAAGTCACCTGTAACTTCAATCTATCAAATGCAGTTTGGTGCTTGGCCTCCCAAGCCCAAGTGACGTCCTTCCTCAAAAGGTCAGTCAGAGGCGCTACTATCTTGGAGTAATCCTTGATAAATCGCCTATAAAAGTTAGCTAGTCCCAAAAATGACCTCAATGTGCTAACTGAAGTAGGTGTAGGCCACTCCTCAATGGCTCTAATCTTGCTAGAATCCATGTGAACCTGACCTCCACCAACAACATGCCCCAGAAACTCTATCTGACTCTGCGCAAACTCGCATTTCTCCAGCTTCAGATATAACTGATTCTGCCTTAGCACTATTAAGACCTCTCTTAAGTGCTCTCTATGCTCTTCCATATTGGCAGAATAAATGACAATATCATCTAAATAAACAACAACAAACTTGTCCAAGAACGGATGCAGAATGTTGTTCATCAAATTGCAGAAAGTAGCTGGTGCATTGGTCAGCCCAAAAGGCATGACCAAAAACTCATACGATCCATATATAGTCACACATGTCGTCTTAGGCTCATCCCCTTCAGCTATTCTCACCTGCCAATACCCAGATCGAAGGTCCAATTTTGTAAACACCTTTGCATGCACAAGGCGGTCTATCAAATCCTAGATCAATGAAATAGGATATGCATTTTTCACTGTGACTTTGTTCAAAGCTCTATAATCAACACACATCCTTAAACTTCCATCCTTCTTTCTTTGAAACAGAACAGGTGCTCCATATGGTGCTTTTGAAGGTTGAATGTACCTAGACTCAAGTAATTCATCTAGCCGCTTCCTCAACTCAGCTAGTTCAGAAGGTGACATTCTATAAGGTGACTGTGCTGGTGGGACTGCCCCTGACACTAACTCTATAGCATGGTCGATGTCCCACCTTGGTGGTAACACCTTGGGCATCTCAGGGGGAATCACATCTCTGAACTCATGTAATAGGCCCCCAATCGGTGCAGGTAGCTGACTAATCCGATCACCCAAAGTAAGACTCGCCGCTCCTATCTCAACTCCATGACCTCCACGGCTACTAGAACTAGGAAGGTTGATCAGGTCTCCCATATGTCCCCTCAACTGCATCGGTCTAGAATCAATAACAGGAATGGATTCCACCACTCTAACATGTGCCAAGTAGGTAGTCTCGCCACGCCGAATCCCCTTTGCAAGGACTGAGGCTGCAATCACCTCCTTGCCCTTGTTGCTCTTCTCTACCTTTACCATAGAATGACAAGGAAGAAAGCAAGGTGTCTTCTCATCCAGTATCTGCAACCCATTTAAGTGAGGCATGGGGATTGCTTTGGCCCTCCTAAGCAAATCCATCCCTATGATGACATCAAAATCATCTAAGGCTGTCACCATAGCGTGTACTCTCCCTATCTATGGTCCCAACTTCACAGGCACGTCATAACTAACTCCAAATGCCTTTCTTGGATCTGCGTTCACAGTCTTCACACTGGTATCACACTGGCTAGTTTTCAGTCTCAACTGGTCCTTCACCCTGTCTGAGACAAACACATGTGTAGCTCCAGTGTCTACCATAGCTGCTATAGATGTACCATTTAGCTCCACATCCACATACATCAGGGGTGAAGACCGCGCACTGACATTTGCAATCACTAGTGGATTAACAGAAACTGATGCGCTTCCCTGGTCTTTCTGTCCTTTCTCCCCATCTACTGTCACCAAAGTACTTATCATCTTTCTGGTAGGACAGTCTCTCATCATATGTGGTCCATAGCAAATAAAGCACTCTATCTTCTTCTTTGTGCTAGGCTCAGCAGCCCTCTTCTGCTGAGGCTAATAGTGCTTCTTCTGTGGGCTTTTCTGTTGGTACACTACTGCTTTTCCTTTATTTTTCCAATTCTGCGCATTCTTCTTCTGTGGTTGTCTATTTTGAACTGTTGGTTTGCTTTGGGGTACTGTCCTAGTCCCCTGAGCTGTCATAGTAGGACGAGGTGCTCTCATGTCTACTAATCCATCAGCTGCTGCGACCACCTCCCTATAGGTGGTCACTGACTGGCGTCTAACCTCAGCAAGTGCCCATGGCTGTAATCCTCCTATAAAGTCATGGAATTTCTCTTCTTCGCTCTTGTTAGGTATTTCAAGCAATACGGTAGCAAATTGCTTGACATACTCTCTAACAGTGCCAGTTTGCCTCAAATACCTCAAAGTCATCCTAGCATCATGTAAGGTATTGACTGGTCTAAACTAAGCCCTCATCTCAGTTTTCAAATCATCCCATGAGGCTATCTCTGGGTTATCTCCCTCTGTCCTGGGAGCAATAGAGGTTCTCCACCATAACTTGGCATCCCCACGAAGGTAGGATGCACAGACCTCTATCCTATCCTCATCAATGACTCCTGCTGCTCTAAAGTAGTGCTCCATGTCAAAGATGAAGTTGTCCAACTCTTTTGCCACTCTAGCTCCTACAAAAGTGTCTGGGTTGGGAATATGGCGTCTAGCAGGCTGAACAAGGGGTGGCGCATGTGGGGTAGGTGGGTGGGAAGCCACCTGCGCCACCAACAATCTCAGTGTAGTGACCTCTGTAGTAGCTGTCGCTAAGTCCTATGCCATAGTGCTAATCCTCCCATCAGTGTAATCTCTGTACTGATGGAACATCTCCATCAATGCCTCTAGGCGCTCAGAAAGAGGCTCTCCCTGCCACTCAGAATCTGCCTCTAGGCCAATAGCGTCCTCCAGTCTGGAGAACCGCTCCTCAAACTGTGCCATACTCCTGGTCCTCGGTGCAATGGTGTGCTGCTCTGTGGTGCTCTGCGGATTAGCTGAATGAATGGAACGCTCCTGTACTCGCCTGGCCAGAACTGATCGATTAGAAGGAGTTACTAAGGTCTTACGCCCCAGTGCTAAGCACCGACGTACGCAACACCCAAACAGCAATCCAACTAACGTCTATATCCTGGTGGTCCAGACTCGTGCTGAGCTATCCCTCTGATACCACTTTGTCACGCCCTAATTTTCACCTTAAATTTTTTTCGTAAATCTTGAGCGTGATGGCGCAATCTACACACCCTCTGTGTAAATTGCCAGCCTACACTCTATGCGGAAATAACCAAGATCACTAGCACGGACAAAAGCTCCTCTGAATCCACTGCGCTCTCAGGGCTGAGCTCTGATGGTACTGAGCTCCAAGGCTGATCTGTGATGACAATGATCCTAGCCTTCTCCTAATCCTAGACCTAGGTCAATAAGTGGCGGGTGGCAAGCACATGTTGCTTCTCAACCCCATATGTACACTTAAAGACGGCCTTAGACTTAAGCGCCCTGTAAATGACAACACACACGCTGGCAGTCACAAGTAAAGGGCACTAGACATTTGCCCAAAACCCTAATATAGATATCGACTACTACACATCGAGCGAGCTTCTTGTACAAGCACGGCGCTTGCACAAGTCACAAGCTAAACACACCGAATGAAAAGCTAACTCCTCCAAGGAACAACCCTCAGGTATGAGCAGAAGGCCTCTCCCAATGTGGGTAGAGATACCAAACAATAAACTATAATCAACACAAGATGTTCTAATGTTCTTACAAGGTTATTACAAACAATAACACAAGTAAAGATAGTGTTTATACCACTCCAATGCTAATGTAATGTGAGGATGAAGATCAGCCCCCTCCTCTAGATGTGGCCGGTCTTCCTCTAAAAGCTCCTCAAGCACAAGTGCTTGAGGCTCCACCCTAGGATCGCCCTCCTAGGTGGTTTTGATGCTCCTTTGCACTCCTTAACTCCAAGGAAGTGCTCAGCCCTCCAATGTGGATAGCAAGGTGCCGCCCCCAAAGTGGATGGATGGATGAAGGTGGCGCCCCCAAAGAGATGGCCGCCGGCCTCCCTAGCTCCTCCAAGCAAACCGGTCCTCCTTCCTCCGAGGAGAACACGCCAAGCTCAAGGCTGCACTCGGCTAAGATGGATGAATGAGTAAAACCCTCTCAATCAACCGCCACCAAGCTCCAATAGTGGATGAACTTTTGGCCAAAGGTGGAAGGATGAGCTCCCTCAAGCAATCCGCCACCAACAAGCTCCAAGCTACTCTCGGCCAAGGTGGAAGATGATGGCCGAATGGATGAACTCCTCTCAAGCACTCGCCACCAAGCTCCAAATGAATGGGGAAGGGATGAAGATGAGCAAGCTCCCTCAAGCTCTCACCAAGTCGGCCATGGATGAAGATGGGAAGAAGATGTCGCCCAAGTCTTCTCCAAGTCGCCTCCAAGATCCCCAATCTGATTCCAATTGATTTCAGCCCCAAAATCGAGATCCCCTTTTGCTTAAGTGATTTGGGCCATATGGATGAAGAAGCCTTTATCAAGATGGCGCCCTCTTTTACTTTAGCGAATGACCCAAGCTCGGGTTGGCCTTCTCATGCAACATAAGTCTTTGGCTCTCCATAGGTCTTGGGTTTGAATCTCACCCATGACATATTTTTTGCAATGCTTGTACACCTCTATACAAGCCTTTGATGATGCACCATGGTCCATGTAGCCTCCTACATTGACCCTTATATTTTTGCAATGAACATGCTCCTTGCCATGTACCTGCAAAATATCATAACACAAGAATTAGCATCCTAACTTCACTACTTCTCATGTTTTTCTCCAACTTTACCCCCTTCATCCCTACTCATAACCTCCATGAGTCCATGGGAAAGGCGGGGTAGTACCCCAAAGTACCCCAGGCGTCACACTTATAGCGCCCTGTGAATGACACACACACAATCACAGGCAATCACAGTAGTCGGGCACTAGACATATGCCCCAGATCCTAAGCAAGATATCCACCACTACACAGCAAGGAGGGAACGCCCTATCAGTTAGGTGCGCCCGCCCCTAATCACACACAAGCTCCAGCCGGCCAAGCACAAGAGAATGATATCTCAATGTGAGGAAAACCCCTTCAACCCAATGTGGGCTAAGGGATAAAAAACCTCACCCTACTCTACTATAATGATGATACAATGTTCATACAAGGTTCTTACAAAGTAATAACACAAGTAAAGTAGAAGTATACCACTCCAACGCTAATGTTGAGTGGAGGATGTGCTCAGCCCCTCCAAGCAAGCCGAACACCTCCAATGCCCTCAAGGGATGGCCCTTGAGGTTCGGACCTAGGGTCGCCCCCCCTAGGTGGTTACTTTGATGCTCCAACGTGCTCCTTTCCTCCAAGGAACACCTCAGCCTCCAATGGACAGCAATGGTGCTGCCCCCAAATGGGTGGAGGAAGGTGGTGGCGCCACCCGGATGATGACCGCCGGCCTCCCTAAACTCCTCCAAGCAAAATCGGTCCTCCTCCCTCAAAGAGAACCACTCCAAGGCCAATGATTCTCTCGGCCAAGAAGGTGGATGCTTGAGCTCCTCTCAAGCAAGATGCAATCAAGCTTCAAAGATGAAGGGACTCTCAGCTAAGCAAGATGAAGATGATCGGATGTGAGCCTCCTCAATAGATCCGCCACTAAGCTCCTTGCAACCCTCGGCCAAGATGGAGAATGAGCTAGATGCGTGAGCTCCCCCTCTCAAGCGAGCTGCCCTCAAGCTCCAAGAACGGATGGAGGTGGAAGATGGGTGAGCTCCCTCAAGCTCAGCCCTAAATCGGCAAGGAAGATGAAGGATGAAGCTTTCGCCCTTCTCTCTTCAATGTCGCCCCTCCAAGATCCCCAAATCCGATTGCCCTTGATTGAATGAGATCCCCAATTCAGCTTGGGCCTTTGCTTAAGTGAATTGGGCCCTCAAGTCTTTAACAAGACTGCTCCCTTTTTTACTTTAGCAATGACCCTAAGCTCGGGTTGGTCCTCTCATGCAACATAAACTTTGGCACACTTCTAGGTCATGGGTTTGAGACTCACCCATGCCACATTTTTTTTTCTAATTCTTGTACCCTCCTGTACAAGTGCAAAGTACTTACAAAACATCCTAACACAAAGATTAGATATTTTGCCCCCTTCTGCATCAGACCTCACCCCAAGATGAAGGTCTCTCCCTGCTCATAACCTCTATGAGTACACAGAGGGGTCCGGGTGTGTACCCCACACATCCAGGTCGTCACACTTGGTTAAATGCAGTCTTGTGCTCCCATGCAAGTATAAAATTACAAGGTTCCACACACCTGCCCTCCCCACCAAGTTCTTAGGGCTAGTTTCCACTTAGTGTCTATTTTGTGTTTAGGGTCTTGTACTGTTTCCTCTATTAATAATATAACGGCGGGGTGTTCGGGTGAGTCATTTCACCGAGCATTTTACTCGCCGTCCTGTTTAAATCAATTGTGCCTCTCTTTGTGCCTTTCGATTGCTTACGTTGTCTTGGGTTTGTGTCTTAGGATCGGTTGAGCACTACGTCTTAGCTAGGAGAGTAGTGTACCGCACGAACACTAGGCACTAAGGAAAGTGCGTCCGTGACACCTAGTGTGACGCCCGGGGTACTTTGGGGTACTACCCCGCCTTTCTCATGGACTCATGGAGGTTATGAGTAGGGATGAAGGGGGTAAAGTTGGAGAAGAGCATGAGAAGTAATGAAGTTAGGACACTAATCTTGTGTTATGATGTTTTGCAGGTACATGGCAAGGAGCATGTTCATTGCAAAAATATGGGGGCACATGGGCCATCACCGGGGCTTGTATAGAGGTGTACAAGCTTATGCAAAAAATATGTCATGGGTGAGATTCGAACCCAAGACCTATAAGAGAGCCAAAGCCTTATGTTGCATGAGAGGACTAACCCAGCTTTAGGGTCATTGCTGAAGTAAAGAGGGGTGACATCTTGTTAAAGACTTAATGGCCCAAATCACTTAAGCAAAAGGGCCCAACCGAAATTGGAGATATCATCCAATCTCACACAATCGGATTTGGGGATCTTGGAGAGGGCGACATTTGGGGGAGAAGGGCGAAAGCTTCATCTTCTTCCACCTTGGCCGATTTGGAGAGGAGCTTGAGGGAGCTCACTCATCCTCCATTCCCTTCATCCATCTTGGTGCCGAATGCTTGAGAGGAGCTCACACATTCGATCACCATTTCCCACCTTGGCCGAGAGGAGTTTGGAGCTTGGTGGCGGATTCTTGAGGGAGCTCACATTCGGCCATCTTCATCTTGTTTGGCCAAGAGTCCCTATCCATTTTGGGCTTGGTGGCAGTTTGATTGAGAGGGCTTCACTCATTCATCCACTTGCCGAGAGTCCCATTGAGCATTGGAGTGGTTCTCCTTGGAGGAAAGGAGGGCTGAGAGCTTGGAGGAGAAAGAGGAGGCCGGTGGTCATCTATCTTGGGTGGCGCCACCTTCTTCCCATCATCCATCCATCCACATTGGGGGCGGCTTGCTTGCTGTCCACATTTGGGGCTGAGCACATCTTGGAGGCAAGAAGTGCAAAGGAGCATCATTAACCACCTAGGGGGGGGGGGCGGCCCTAGGGTGGAACCCTCAAGGGCTTGCACTTGAGGGGCTTTTGGAGGAGTTCGGCTACACTTTGAGGGAGGAGAGGCTGAACTTCATCACCACCTAGCCTATAGCGTTGGAGTGGTATACTTTACTTGCTTTGAGTTATTAGCTTGTATGAACCTTGTGTAAGCATTATAGTTCATTGTTAGTATCTCTATCCACATTGGAAGAGATATACTGCTCATACCCGAGGTTGTCCCTTGGAGGAGTTAGATTTACTTGTCCGGTGTGTTTAGCTTGTAACTTGTGCAAGCGTTGTGCTTGTGCAAGGAGCTCGCTCACTGTGTAGTTGTTGATATCTGTATTAGGGTTTTGGGCATATGTCCAGTGCCCTTGCATTGTGACTGCCAGCGTTGTGAGTGTTGTCATTTACAGGGCGCCTAAGTCTAAGACGGTCTTTAAGTGGCAAAGGAGGTTGAGGAGCAACATGTGCTGCCCACCCTTCACTTATTGACGTAGGTCTAGGATTAGGAGAAGGCTAGGATCATTACCAGAGATCAGCCTTGGAGCTTAGTACCATCAGAGCTCAGCCCAGAGAGCGTAGTGGATTTAGAGGAGCTTCTGTCAGCACTAGAGATCTTGGTATTTCCGCATAGAGAGTGTAGGCTAACAATTTACACAGAGGTGTGAATTGCGCCATCACGCTCAGGATTTACACAAAAATTTAAGGTGAAAATTAGGGCGTGACACCTAGGCCCCTGCCAAGGTTAAAAGCCACCGGATCCACCTAGAGTGGCAGCATCTTCTAGCTCTAGGACTTGTTTCCTTGGAGGGAAACAAGGAAGGAAAAAAGGAAAACACCTGTTTTCCCTCGTTTCCTTGAAAGGATGGAAACAAAGGGATATAAAAATAGAAAGAAAAGTTATCGCTTTTCCTTAGTTTTTTGTCCGTCCAATTCGGGCGAAAACACATTTCCTCCGTTTTACACAACGCCAATGCTGCTCCTCTCTCATTCGACTCGTTGCTACCGCTCCAGCCCTCGTCGGCGCCACCTCCATCCTCCCCTGCTGCCTCCAGCCCTAGCCACTGCCGCTTCCAGCCCCCCCCCCCCCCCCCCCCTAGCGGAGCGATGCTCTCCTGTTGCCGATGCTCCAACCCTTGCCGACATCGCCTCCAGCCTCCGCCGCCACCTCCAGCCCTAGCCACTGCCGCTTCCCAGCCTCCCCTATCTCCCCAGCCATCGCTTCTGCCGCGAGGACATGAAATCGAAATGGTGCAGGTCAAAATTCAGTCAAACAAACAAATTTCGAGGAAGTGTGTGAAAGTCACTTGGCTACTTTTCCTTACCAATTTCTTTTCCTTGCACTAGTCTCTTCCTTTGGATTTTCTTTCCTTCATAGGAAACAAGGTACCAAGTTTGGAGAAGCCCCAAAATGGTCCACAAGTTCGGTGGGATCACACATCTTGAACACCAATGCCCGAGAATAAACCATGGAATGCACTCTTCTAAAACAATATTGGAGGTCTATTGCATAAATGAGAAGCTATCTTTGATAGCATTGTAGCAAAATTCCTAGACATAATAAGATCCAGTTTGGGAGTGCAAGGTACATGCAATTGTTGTAGGTTGAAAAATACTATGCTATGCTGTTGTAGGGTAAAAAATAGTATTGTTACTATGAAAATATTGTAGATTGATGAGGAAAAAAGTGCTATAAAATATTATTATATAGAAAATATCTAATATTTAAAATTATTTATTAAATAAATAAAATATTATAAATATTAATATATAGAGTAAAATAAATATATGAATATATAAATAAAAATATACAAATGTAAAAATATAAATATACAAATGAACAAATATACACATATATAAATAAAAATATACAAATATAAAAATGTACAAATATACAAGTATACAAATATATAAATATATAAAATTTTTATTTCATAAAGATTTTATTTTTACATGTATATTACTTATACACTAATATGTATAACTATTACTAATTAAAAGTATGAGTTTCTTGGTGGGGTTTGAACCCTACCCTTACAGTTCCTTGTTTATAATAGAGAATAAAGAAGAAAATGATTAAAGGGAGAATGGAGAGAAGGTCAGAAAAGTGGATGACAATCTAACACTAGCAGCTTGGGAGAACAAGCACAGAAGCATGTGAGAAAGACAAGCATGCGGAGGAACATGACGAAGCGATGGGGCAAGAATCTCTAATCAGTTTGGCAATATTTTTGGGGGAAGGGCTGAGGACTTACATGCCCTTGTGGTATCCTCATCCTCAACCTCCTTGAGCCTTCTCGCATCAAAGCTAAAAAGATCTAGGTTGCAGTAAACCTTGCGGCAAACATAGACATAGATGGATTCATGAAGGTATACAATCCTTATTGTTTTAATGATTAGTCTTTCGTGGAATTGCAGGGAGCAAGAAAACGTTAGGCTAGGGACATGATGGCCATTTGGAGAAGACATTATAATCCAAGCTTCATCGCCCTTCAAGAAACACACATGGAGGAATAAGAAGTGGAGGACCTTGTAAGGATGCTCGGTAAAAACTGGAGATTCGCAGCCTCACCTACGCAAGGAGCTTCAGGAGGTAGATTCATAGGATGGAACCTCGACGTGATGGACATGAAGGAGGTTGTTTGCACAGACCAATTCATTAGCCTTATCGTTGAACAAAAAAGATATGATCCTTAGCTTCATAGTATTTTTTATGCTAGTCACTTTCATAGTGTGAGAAATAGAATGTGGGAGGACTTTATTAGCACTGACTTTGTTGACATCCCTTGGTTGGCACGGGGGATTTTAATTGTATAACTAATAGCATGGAGAAAAGGGGGTGGGGGTGCCTTTTGCACTAAATATATCCATCACTAACTTTAAAAATTTCCTCAACACTCATGGCTTAATGGACTTGGGGTATGAAGGAAGTTCCTTTACTTGATCTAATAATTAGAAAGGAGATAGGAAAATCCTAAGCAGACTGAACAGAATTGTTGCTAACTCTAGTTGGATTAAGAAGTATGATAAAACCAATGTCAGACACCTCCCTAGAGAATGTTTTGATAAATGTCCTCTTCTATTAAATATATCTCCCTCGGACAAATGTAAGCCAAGACCCTTTAAATACACAGAGATATGGAACTACTATGAGGAACCCTTGAATATCATCAAAAACTAGTGGACTAATTATGAGGGCGCTGATCCTACTTTCCATAAAAGGTTTGGCACTATTAAATCCAAGCCTTTAAAGTGGGGCAGAAGTAATCTTAGCAAACAGAAAATCATTCTTGAAAAACTCAGATAGAATTAAATGAGTTATACCTCTTGGAGGCTAGCCGGATGCTCACTAGCAAGGAGGAGTTGATCATTAATTGCCTCACTAACAAGGCTAAAGCCTTGGGCAAACAAATCAATATTAAATGACACACCCTTGCCAAATGCAATTGGTAAAATAAGGGGGAAGTTAACACTAAATTTTGTCATAGATGAGTCACTATTATACAGAGATTAAACCAAATCAGATATATCAAACTCTATGATGAATCCATTATTACTGATGCTAATCATATAAGGGAGGTCTTTAAAGAACATTATATTAATCTATGGTCGGGCAACAACATTGAGCTTATTATCTCTAATTGCACCAGGGTGATGCTCTCCAATTACATGTGTAAGCTTAAGGATCACACCCATAATAATTTGTGCACCAGGGTGATGCTCTATATCCATAATTGGAAGGTCATTAGTAAAGATTTCCTAATAGCCATCACTCGTTTCCATGAGCAGCACACTATCCCTGTATCTTGGGCTCATACTCAGCTTATATTTATCTCTAAGAGACCTAACCTCAGGCTATAAATGAATATAGGTCTCTTGCTCTTCATAATGTTAACTACAAAATTATTACTAAGGCGTTAGTTAATAAATTGAAAGTGCATCTCCCTAACATTATCAATCCTGAGCAATCTTCTTTTATCAAGGACATGACTATCCATGAAAACATATGTATCACCCAGGAGCTTGCTCACAACCTTCATAATTTCAGGTTTAGAAATCCTATTATTTTCATTAAGATTGATCTTAGGAAGGCTATTGATACTATTAAGAGAGGGACGATAAGAATTGCCATGGAGCTCCTAAACTTCCTTAACACCGTTATCAAATGGATTCAGGCTTGCTTGCACTCGCCCATCTATAATTGCAATATTGAGGGAGTCCAATCAAGAACCTATATGGGCAACAATTGTATCTGCCAAGGAGATCCCTTATCCCCCCTACTTATACGTTATCACTGCTAAATATTGAGTTCTCTCATGAAGCATGTTGTTGAAAAGAAAAGAATCACCCCTTTAATATAGAAATAAATGTATAATATTGCATCTCATGTATGTTGACGATATTATTCTGAGTGTTTGTGATAACCATAAAACTTGCATCAATCTTGCCAAAATACTTCAAACCTATGAGCTTATCATTGGCCAGTAGGTCAACAAGGAGAAAACTAGAGTTTACTACCCCAAGCATTGTTCAGATAACACTAAAAGGAGAATTGCTAGGCTTCTTAGGTATGAGCAAGGTTCCTACCCCTTCACCTACTCGGAGCTCACATTGGCCCCAAGGCCAGCTTGAAGCAAACTTATCAAATATTTATGGGAAAAATACAAGGCAAACTCTAGTCTTGGCAAATGAGATTTCTTTCATAGGTGGGTAGAATTACTCTTGCCAAGAGTGTCCTCTCAGCCATCCCTATTCATAACATGATAACAAATGACTTAACTACTACCCAGCTGGAAAAGCTCAATGTCAATATAAGAGGTTTCATCTAGCCTAAAAGCAACATGCATAGGGGAATGCACCATGTGAACTGGGAGACCATCATAAGGCCTCGCAACCAGGGAGGTATTCACATAAAGGACCTTACCATCCTTAGACCTGCCATCAATTGCAAAAGAATCCTTGAATATCTCAACTCTAAGGATAAAGTATGGGTAAACATGTGTAAGGTCAAATATGGAGATCGAGATCCTTGGGCTCCCAGGAAGTATAAGAATTCTAGCCAGGCTTGGAAAGGCCTCATGCATGATCTGGATTTTATTAGACCTCATATTATTAAAAAAAATAGGCAATGACAAAATACTAACATTCTTATCCAACCTTAGTGCATGGATCTTCCTGCTAATCAAAAACCTACTTTCATTGACAACTCTAGAAGATCATTAAAGATTGGGCGAATGATGAGATATGTGAATCCATCTATAAATTAAGTATTGATTTGGAAAAGAATGATACTTGGATATGGGCTGGGCAGATGGCTCTAGTGGGCTTCCTTTGAACAAATCCATATACAATTCTTTTTGAGGTACACTAGAGGTCAAGGGATGGAGGAGAAATGGAAAGTGTTATGGATGCTACCGATCAGTAACAAATTAAAAATTTTTGGTTGGTAATTATTGCAGAACAAACTTCTCACCTTTTAGAGATTGGGAAAGTTAAGGCTAAGGAATGACACTACCTGCTTGCTGTGCAAGGAGGAGGAGACGTTAACCACGTATTTGATGACTCAAATAGGCATAGTGATTTACATACTTAAATTATCCTTTTTAAGTCATCTTACTCCTTATTTTGCTTATTTTTAACTTAAATTCAGTCAATTATTTTGGAATATATACCTCTTTTATTTTTCAATGTTTTAATGTAAAAAGTACTTAATTTCAAAGGTTTTGAAGGATTTAAAAGCTAAAAGTGGAATCAGGATGAAAATTGGAGCTCATAGGACAAATTTGAAAAAATTGGCTATCACACCCCTGTGACGAAATGAACTATAGTCGTCATAGGGGTGTGATTACGAATTTAGGGGAAAACAGCCGTGCATGCCCGGTTCTTTTGCCGCTTCTCAGCCCAATTCTTTTGACACCAAATTGGAAAAATCTGAGGTACAATCGGAAAGATTGGAAACGCATGATCGATTATAAAACAGAGGAGAAGATTCAAATGAAGTATCGCTATTTTTCATGAACGAACGGAGGAGAAATCAACCGAGGCAGTGCTAGGGTTTTGTTTCTCACCGAGAGGCATAGAGACCATCTCCGGAGGCAAAAATTTCAAGGAAGGCACGCATCAGGGAGGAGATCACACACAAAAAGTTTTGGGAAGAAAGGAGATCATAATCGAGAGAAATCATCGAAAAATCGAATCCGCTACAGTGACCTTCGCGACGCCGGCGACAACTATGTAGAATTCAGAATCACAGGGTTATGACAGTTTGTATTGCGGTCGTCACACCCCTGTGAACATAGTAAAAATTTTTATTTTTTATTTTTAAATTTTGATCTATTTTATAATGAAAATTTGTTGTGATTTCAAGACCATGATAGCATAAAATTCGTTTGGGACTTAGGGAGTAATTCCTTTTTAATTTTGTAATGACTAGATAATTTTTAAACTATTAGTGATTCTTTGAATGATATTTTTGCCTCAATGATTTATTTACTTTGAATTATTAGTTTTAAAATATTTACATATTTTAGGGTCTATAGTATGGACTTCAAGGTGATTTATAGACCTAGAACCCTTAAATTAGATCTAGATACCTAAACTATGCAAGTAGCTAAGTCCTAGTATCCTAATTTTTAATGCTTATTTTATATGTAAGTATTTTGATTTATTAATTTTATCATTTTATACAAAATAATTGTACTGAAAGGTGAATTGGATTATTAGAATCCCTTAGGCAAAATCTGTAAAATTAAACTATGAAAGTGTTTAAATTTTACTTGAGAAATAGACTTCAAGAATTGAACCACAATAGTGATCTTCAACTCTCGTTGTCTAAGATCTGCTTTTGTTAATACTAAGCAGTAAGTCACGAAAGTGAAGGCTGGATCGTGTAAGTTGGATGTCCAAAAGGAGACAACTTCTTTTCTGTAGTATTTTCTTTATCATAATTTGAATAACTAATAAAAATCTCTATTAAATCTAGTCATAGGAATTAAAAAGTGATGAAACCTAGTCCCAATTTTCTCTCTCTAATTTCCGACAACAGTTTCCATTTATTCGTCTTTATTCTCATTGTACATGATCTACTTAGCTAATAAGAATTTAATTATTTGGTACTTAGCACATAGGTCTCTGGGTTCGATATTTTTTTATTACTTTGATATATTCATGCACTTGCGGACACATCAGTATTCTACTACCTATAATTTTTCTTTACAGGTCTAGATACATCACTTGGAACAACTCAGGATGCGGAACTTACCAAAGGATGCTAGGAGAAAAGAGAATTGGATAGCTAAAGGTATGGATGTGAATCCTTACAAACCCAGCCATTGATTCTCACCACCTTATGGCAGGCTTGGAAAATGAGGAACGAGTTAGCTTTCAAGGGGAGGAGAGAAAACTCAACTTGAACAAGTAGAGAGGCATTGTAAGAATAGAAGATAATGCACCAGGAATTTGTGGAAACTAGGGGAGGCACACATGGAGATTCTAAAATGGAAAAAAGCCAGAACTAGGACAACTAAAAGTAAATATGGATGGAGCTTGGATAAGTCAGAACAAGGAAACTAGCCCGGGATACATTGTAAGAGAGATGAAAATGGGAAAGCATTAATGGCGATGTCAGTACACCTTAGAAGCCCTTCACCATTGTTCATGTGGGGTCAAAATTGTTACATTAAAAATGTAATGTGACCTTTATCAAATTCATCTTAAATTAATAAGGTTTTTGTTTAATGGGTTCTGGCTTCCAATGAGTGCAAGCACTCATTGTTAATTACCCCTAAAATTAGGGAATCTTTGATTAAGAGATCTATACTATGCAACAAAATATGAGAGATAGAGTCAAATGATATCATCCATAAATTTGATTTAACGTGATACATGGTTTGATATGATAAGAGAAAAAAAGTTTTTATCAACTTGGGCAATTTGTGTTCGTCAAATATCTTGGGTCTTGTGACGATGTATTGGGTAATACCCGGCCTGGGCAGTACAATGTTATATTGAGGAGCTACGCCCCGATGGTAAACATCGACGTACGCACCTCCCAAACAATATTCCATTGTAATGCATTAAGACACGTTGGATATCGGTGTTTGAAAGGTCACCCGGTCTTGACAGCGTGTTGAGTGGCTTAAATTTGAAGGAAATTACTCGGCCTCACGGCGTGTTGAGTAACTTGGATTTGGGAATTACCCGGCCTTGCGGCGTGTTGGATAATTTGATTTGAGAATTTATCCGGCCTCGCGGCGCGTTGGATAATTTGACTTGGAATTTATCCGGCCTTGCGGCCTGCTGGATAATTTGATTTGGAATTTATCTGACCTTGCGGCGTGCTGAATAATTTGATTTGGAAGTTATCCGGTCTTTATGACTTGATGGATAATTTGATTTGAGAATTTATCCGGCCTCGCGGCGTATTGGATAATTTGACTTGGAATTTATCCGGCCTTGCGGCGTGCGGATGACTTGATTTTGAAATTTACCCGGCCTTGAGGCGTGCTGAATAATTTGATTTGGAACCTCGTCGACACAATGTCATATTGAGGAGCTACGCCCCGATGATAAACACCAATGTACACACTTTCCAAATAATATTACATCATAATCGTACTTAGGCACGTTAAATGTCTGATTTGGGAAAATTACCTGACCTCTTGGCGTGTTGGATAATTGAATTTGGGAATTTATCCGGCCTTGCGACGTGTTGAATAATTTGATTTGAAATTTATCGGGCCTTGCGGCGTGTTGGATAATTAAGAAAGAAGAACTTAAGCACTAACGAACGCAACGCCATGCTGAGGAGTTACGCCCCGACGATAAACGTCGACGTACACACCTCCCAAACAATATTCCATTGCGTAAGTATTAAGGCTTACTAATTCAATTTGGGAATACCCTGTGTTAATATGGATTTACGGACTCCAGTCACGTTGCCCGATCCGAGGTTTAAAGGAGAATTTGGTCTTGCCATGTTGCTCCATTTTGACCTTATAACTCTCAGTCAAAGGGTGGAGAGAAGAAAAAAGAAAAATTTCTTAGAATTGGATGCTGCATATTCGGGCTTTAACGGATCATCCATAATCTAAGCTTATTATCCAACCCCATTTTAACTTTGTTATTAAGCTGAAATCTAAGAGGGGCGGAATTAATAGTGTCTTGTGCGCCTTTGACCCCGAGACTTTCGGCCAAAGAGTAAAGCCCCAAAGTACATGTACATCTCTTTTATTGATCCACTGCCAGGCAAATTTTGGGCGATTCATCGAGGCGACGGCAGCTTCCAATTCATCTGGACGACGACCATTTCGGGCGAAAGGGCGTCGTTGAGCTTGCTGACGGTGGTCCTCGACGGAGGCAGAGGACTCCCGCCTGTCTCTAGCATCAACGGCAACGACAGCCCGGGGTTTTGGGTAGTGACTACTTAGGGCGCAACATCGTCAGTCAGGCAAGGGAGAGGGCAACGATCGACAAATTTTGATGCGGCGACTGTGATTTCATACCGGATCTGAACTGCATGGGGGGGAATCGAGGGTCGGAGTCGCTGATTCATGGTGAGGGACATGCCCGCTAGGTGATTTATTCATGAAGGGGATGGTGCTAGTGATTTTTGGGGGAAATGGAAAGCTGCAACGACAGTGAACTCAGTCAAAGAAGGCAATATGCGAAGCCAGCGGGGGAGACGACACAGACAACATGATACGGTAGTGGCGGCTGAACACAAAGAGAATCCCCTCTTCGGATTTTGGGTCAGAAGCTCCCCTCGTTTTCCTTTAGCTAGCCCAAGCAACAATTTTAAGATGTTTCCCCTTTTTGAAAGCTTCTTTTGCGATCTTCTTTTCATTAACAGCCGATGGGTTGGTGGCGGATCCGTTGAGCAGGAGAATGCAGAAGCTGAGGTTGTATGTCCAGAGATCATTCTCCCGCCTTCCAGAAGCGCCGGCGAGATGCCTTTGTGGCAAATTTTATCTGCTCCGAGTTTTAGCCCATCAGCCGAGCGGGCCTGGGCCGGATTCGCCCGAGAAGCGGCATACCTCCCAGGTCTGTTCGTTTCCTCTTTTTATTATTTGTTTTATTATTATATATTTTTTAACGGCTCTTTTCTTTTAACTTTTGGTGAGGATCTTCGGATTCAAGTTCAAGCACCTTTGAAACCTCCTGCGCACTGCGGCGATCAGCGGTTTCTATCGGGTGACAAGAAAAGTTTTACCCAGACAAATTGTTCTTCTTCCATCGTCATAGTTCCCTTATCATTTTCTTCTCATAGCAGCGCGGTGAAGCGAGGTTCTTAACGCTCTCTCCTCACGCTGCTCTTTCCGTAGTGGACAGAACTCAGAAAGTTTTTAACAGGCAAGCACTTACAAGGCGGCAGCATTTCATCTGAAGAAATCTGCAGCTTTTTTTTTTCTTTTTTTTCTTTTATTTTATACGGATTCCGACATAAGTCCCTTCTTCTCTTTCTTGCAGTAAGAATCTTCGAAATAGGAAGCTTCTTTCGACAGATTTCTCGGCGGGATATTTTGTCACTTGTGTCGTGACGATTCTTCAAAAGCGGGACTGAAGGGAAGAACCGAGGATTCTCAACAGGTATTTCCCATTACTTCTGTCTCATCGTGACAGGCTTCGTCTCCATTTTCTTTTTAATTTTTCTTCCGTTCTCTCCTTTTTTTTTACTTTGGCAGTTCCTCTGCATTCCTACACCTCCCCCTCTTCATGTCATCGGCTTCTTCGTATTCTTCTTCTTATCATTATTCTTTTTTAACGCATCTCTTTGCCCTCTTCTTTTATTCTTTTTAAATGCATCTCTTCGCCCTCTTCATTTTATTCTTTTTAAACGCATCACTTTGCCCTCTTCTTTTCTTTTCTTCTCTTTTTTTTTTCTTACCCAGCTGTCCCTCTTGCCACCCTCGACATGTTTTCTCGCCTATCCCTGCTTTAGACCGATGCCTCCTTATTTCTTTCTTCCACTCCACCCTTCAGCCCCTCATGCTCCCTTTTCTCTTCTTAGCAAGCTCTTTGAGACTAAACCTTCAGTCCACCCTCATCACTAAACCTCAGATGTAGCATCCAGATGCTTAATGCATCCGTGAGGTTTTAAGGAGAAAAGAGTGAATATAATACATGGTGTGTGTGTGTGTGTGCAGCCATCGTGAGCCAGGTCGCTTAGTGCGGCCATGAAGCCTACAAAAGAAAAAGAAATAATGCGTGGTGTGTGTGTGCAACCATTGTGAGCCAGGTCGCTTAGTGCGGCCATGAAGCCTACAAAAGATAAAAACTTCCCTTCACTACCTTCTTCTCACCGCTTCTGTGCTGCTTTTCCTCCTCCTCCTTGTTTTTGCTTCTCTCCGTGTTTTTTCTCTTGCTACCAATGCCTCCTTATATTATCCCATCCTAGTGAGACAAAATTGCTTGACGGACGCCTTTTTCTTTCTTGCTATTCTTTGCGCCGCTTCTGTTTCTGTCAACTGCAGCGGGCTCTTTCTCTCTTGTCTTTTCACCAGCCCCAGCTGCCTCCATTTTGTTGGCTATTTGTCCCTTTTCATTTTGGTTTTTTAGCTGCTACAACCAGGGCACAACGGTCCCTTTGTCGTATCTTTGGTTTCCGGTTTTGTGTAAGGTCAAAATAAAAAAAAACAATTCTGATCCGGTCTCTTCCCTTGACTTGTTGGCGCATGCCAAGTCTGGTGCTCCCAGCCTAGCCCAAAGTCAAAATTGATTTCTTGACTTAATCATTCAGCAGGCTTGAGATGCCTGATAAGTGTTTGATAACTTTCCCCTGTAGCTTCTTCTATTCCCTCCATTTAGAGTTTACAATATTTGATAGATGTGGGGCATTCATGCCATTTTTATCATTATTTTTGCAGGGCTACCAGGTCTTTTCCTCCCTTTTTAGTGTTTTCTTCTTCTCCAGGTGGATTCTTGGTGAGTGTAGCTTACTGGCTTCATCTTTATGGTTTATCTTCTATGGAATTCTTCTGTGGCTTGTAGATCGCTTTGTTCAACTCATATTCATGAAACCCGTCCGATAAATTCTCATCTTGTGAAATATTGATATCATGAGGTATGATGAATTCACCATCACCAAGAGAGCCAGCTATGCTCTTTGTTTAGGCCTTATGTCACTTGCCAAATAAACTCTATCATCGAGCAAAATTTTTTATGTCTGTAAGGTTAGCAATTAGAGCACCTGCAGTGATGCAGTGGCATTTTCTGTGAGTCTTCCAAAAAGGCACTTCAAAAGTAGGCCGTTCTTTCATTAATTTCAGCATTTTTCTTTTAAAAAATTTTGTGAGGGAGTTAACAAATAGCAGTATATCCCTTGGATACTGATTTTTGTGTTCACATGGTATCTCATGGAATACCCTCAGGATAGATAACTGGTAGAGCATTGGGGAAGTATCTAAATCTTCCCGTGTCCGTCGTGACATGCACATGATATAGTGGTTTGTATTAATTGAGTCGCTTTTATAGTATTTCAGTGACCAGCATAGATTGTACACAACATTATTATTCGAAAAAAGTAGAGACCAATTGGGAAATATTGAAGGCAACCTCATTTGTCTCAGGGACCTAATCATCACTGGAATAATCTGCTTGTTCCATGCACATCACCAATAACCCCCCCCCCCCTTTTTTTCGGAACAGCTTGATTAGCTAATTAACAATCACATGGAAACAAATATGTAGTGCAACAAATTGCCCCCCAGCGGATTTCGTGCAAGCGAATTGCACGTGCAAATCCGCTGGAAAAGGATGTGACTAAATTCTAGGCTCAGCAATAGGCCTAATCTTTGATGCGCTCTATTTGACCTTTTCGCTTGCTCTCTTTTATTGTTCTTCACCCTTTAATAATCGTTTCATTCTGCTCTTTATTTCCACAGAGTATGGCTTTCCTATTGTCTCGTCATGCTTCTATGCCATTAGATGAACCTGATGATGAGGTCATTCTAAAATATATCAAGAGGTTCGACCCTCCAGGCTATTTTCGGGGGAAGTGGCATGAGTGGCGGGACATAATGTTAGAAGGACGGGATGTGTTTCATGGTAAAATACTCCGACACTTGTCACTTCCTTCACTGCCCATGGACCATAAGTTTATTCTGCCCTTCGAAGGCAAGAATTGGACGCCTTTGGAGCGTATTACCACTAGAATGAGAAATCCTAAGTCCCACGTCCTCAACCAAGGTCCGGATTTATGCTTGTGTCTCGGACCAGATACCTGGACTTCTTATCAGGAATCAGCCTTTTTTCTAGGCTTGGAAATGGCTTCCGACCGTGTGCCTAGGTGGTCTTCTCAGTTTAACATCCATGGCAGTGTTAAGCATCACCCCGGTTATATAGAGTGGGTGCGATATGTTCTGCGTAGCGAAAGGAAGGTCCTTAAGAAGGTTGGTATCAATGAAGCTATCATATTGTCATTGTTCAACTACGAATATGACATTAATCTATTGAAGGGCCTCTTGGAACATTGGAATCCGATTACAAACACCTGCTATCTTTTTGACGAGGAGATCTTTCCCAGCCTTTGGGACATGAGGAATGTCTGCGGACTTCCTATATTGGGCGCTCGATATGATGAACACGTGCCCGACGAAAGAATGCTTTTTGGTGAGACTGCACACAGTGAATTTCGATACTCTCCTTCCCTGAAAGCAATATTTCATCACTTTTATGAGTTGCTCCGCCGACATTCCGGGGCGGTTTCCATCGCTCACTGGATTCTGCATTTTGTTGATCTGGCCTCTTCGTATGAAACTTGCTTTTCCTCACCTCGCGATCCTTTCGGGGTCGGCTCCGAGAACATTCTAGTGCAAGATTATGACACGCCCTCCCAGCCTTCTATCGCCAAGAGGGAGATGGACCGAGTCACGTTTCTCATGGCGTTTCTGGCCTGCTAGTTGTGTTATTTCGTCGTCCCCTATAGATACTCCGACCGTATTAGGCCTGAGGTCTTTGTCATGGCTGACAGACTGGCACATGGCATTCATCTCTCTTTAGCACCAGCGGCGCTATCGAACTTATTTAGGTCTTTGAGGGAGGCCTGTACAGCTGATTTTCCAGGTTCTAGAGACACGCTGATCCCACTCCACCACTTGTTCGGGTGGTTTAATTTACAATTCCAGGGGCTGTACAATATTGTCATTTCTGAAACTAAGCGTAAATTACCATCCCTGATATGCATTGCCGGGGCTCATCCAGTTTACTTCGGGAAATTTGAGGCACGCCTATTTTTTTGCAAGTACGAAGTCTTTGGGCACCGACGGGTCGTATTCCCCAACAAAATAGGATATTTAAATGAGCAAGTCGACTGTCAAGACAGCCCCATTGATGTTTTGACAGAGGACTGGTGGGTTATGACTGAATTTCTTGTGAGCATCCGTGTCGGTTGGTTACCCTTCCGAAGTGGGAATCTTGCGTCTTTGGAAGTGTACAATCCGCATAGGTGCGCTCATCAGTTCGGCTTTGACCAAGTCATTCCCCAAAATGTTCTTGATTTTTAGAGGTCATCCGGTAATCACATGACGATTGCCAATTGCTGGCGCACGTTACTCCGGCAGGGGACCGATTCATTATACACCATCTCAGCTCGTGGCCGGGCCCCAAGTACGGTTATGAATATTTGCGATGACATTCCATGCATTTGAAGGCATTTTTCAACTACAACATCGCAGATATATATAGTTTCACTGGGAAGTATCACCCAAGAAAGTTTCTAAAAAGGGGGACTAGTCGGCCGACATATGGCTTTGAATTTGACCTCTCACGATCTTTACCATCGAAGCGATTGAAGCCTTTGAATTCGAGAATGGCGTCGATCGGCCTGAGTGAGGTGGGACTCTTTTCTCTTTTCTCTTCCTTTCTCCTTTTTATCAATTTGGTGATTACTCCTTTTTTCTTTCTTTAAACAGGGTACAGGTCATGTAGGGGAACCGAAATCCACTGCCAACGCCGGGGAGCCATCCCATATGGATGCGGCCCCTTCGCAAATAGATGGAGATGGTCAGATCAATCTCGGGCTTCTTTCTCCTTGTCCATTCCTGTAGTTACCTGACGATTGCTTCTAACATATCTTTTTCTACATCTCTTTAGGAATCCAAATTGCAACGGTAGTTATTGAGCAGGCAGATACCCACCTCTCTGATGATATCTTTGACGCAGATGGCCCTTCAAACACCATCGACTTATCGAAGCACGATTATAGTGATTCATCGGATGATATGATCAGAGCCTTGAAAGGAAGTATGTGTTTTTAAATAAAAAAAGAATTTTTTAGATTGTATAGGTGCGATGTTCTTGTGGTTTGCTCACAACTTTAAGTTTAATACAGTTATTCACATGCCGGAGGAGCTTACGAAGAATCCTGATTCCTGTGCTGGTTCAACGAGTTCTCTAATCTATTCAAAGACAGATGAAATAGGAGGTTTACGAGTCGCGTACTTCTTTCGTTTATTGCTTTTTCCTTGCCCTTTTTTTTGCCATGACGTTATGACTTTAATAGTATATAGCAAGACTTTTAGATGAGGCTGAATCCTTCCATTCCTCTCCTGACAATGATCTTATGGCTTATCGTTGTTGAACTTGCTGCAGGTTTAGGGCTCGTGCCAAGTGTGCTGGGGATCAAGGCAAAAGAAGTACATTCTCTGGGCAACGGTAATTTCTCCCCCTTTTCCTCTTACATTGGTAAACATTTTTAGGAAGTTGCCACTAGTGTGTGTTTTGAATGATAATGGTTATCTCTCGCATTCAATTTGGAATGACAATGGTTATTTCTCACATTCAATTTGATGCAATACAATCATTCTTCAACATCCACGTCTGGAGTCCAGGATAGCACCGCAAAGCAGGAAAGCATCGCAAAGCACGATAACTCTAATTTTGTCTTTATTTTGCTTCACATATATGATCTGTTGTAGTAAGAAGAGGGATTTCCCTTTTTCCTCAACCTCTGTGTCACATGTCAAACAGAATGTTGCAGAAAGTTCACCTAGCAAAGGTATGTCTCCTTTGCTTCTTTTTTTTCGCATGTAACTTGATATGGCTGACTATACTCCTAATTTGTATGTACTTGACATGCCTAAGTACAGTAACCATTTCAGGATTCCTAGTAAACACTCACAAAGGTTGCAAAAGAACGTGCGAGCCCCCCCTGGTAATGGTAATTTTATCTTGCCCCAGCATGTAATGCGATTTCTGTGACTTTATGCGCCGACAATTTACCCTGAATTTGTAGCAGACGCCAAGAAATTATTGATTGGAGATGACTGCTCACCCAACGATGGTAATTCCCAATGCGCCAATCTTCTCGCAGGTGGCTGCTCAGTTGATGATGACAATGTACAATGTGGCGATCCTCTTGATGGCGGTAATGTGGATTCATCCTAGCATACGATGTGAACACAACTTATATTCTCTGAATTTATACATGCTGCTGCATTAATAATATGCTCTGGAATTGTAACAGGCGCTAAAGAAATGCTGGTTGGAGATGGATATCTAGCCGATGGAGGTAATCCATTTCATTCAATTCTTGTCATGCATGCGCGCTCTAATGCATATTACTATCCCAGGAGTTGCGAACAGGGTCCAGGATATTGCTGAGCCACCACCCCCTCAAGCATCCATCCCTCGGGTTCCGGAAGTTATCCAACGTGCGTAGGAGGGGGCAGCCCATTATCTCATCTCTAAATACCTCAGGATTTTTCACACTGAGAGCACACTGCCTACAGTAGAAGAATTTCTGATTTCCTCAGATAGTATCTCACGTACTTTAACTAGTCTCGAAGCCTTGGGGGCTGCTTGGGAGAGGCTGAGTCAGCAAATAAAAACCATTTTGGAGCAACTTGAGGCTGAACAAAGTTTGGCAACCCGTCTGGGTATTTCAGATCTCGATTCTCAGATTGACAAAGAGACAAACATGTTAGTAGATTTGTGGTCTCTCCAGGATGCGCTACTCATCAAGAGAAACGCCTCTATAGCATCCCTTGATTCCTTCAAAACTAGGATCAGGAGGATTGATGCGCGCGTGAAGCAAATCAAAGAAGAGAAGACAAAGCTTTTATCTGAGAGGTGCGCGGTGATTTCCGACATGCAAGGATGCGAAGGTAGTTTGGGGAATATTGAAAGCATTCTAGAAGGGATCACAAAGTTGATCGATAAATCCGAAGCCCAACTAGCTTCTTTAAAGACAGAGCGTGACACCAAGGAAATTGAGCGTGGTGAATTCGCTTCCTCTATTGAAGGACGAAGGCTCACCCTCCAAAAGATTACCGAGGGGTTTTGATGTCCCTCTTTTCTTATATCCTGTATCTGGGCCCTCACCCTTGTATTGGTGTGTTCTGTTCTGTTGTTTTTTTTTATCACTTGCTGATTTTAGATCGTGGCTTGCATTTGACTGGTAATGACATGTTTCAGCGACTGTGAACCCATTAACTTGTAAACGTATGGTGGCTGGTATGACAGTGATTTTTTTTAGCGGATTTGTATGACAACATGATTACTTTGCTAAACTGCTGTTTAACAGGGTAGCGCAAGCAATATTAAGGGGGAACTATTGCAGTTTTTTTTTTTTTGAAAGTTAAGTTGCCAATAACATTTAACTCATGCTTGTAGCTGTTCCGAAACTAAGTTAAAAGATACCAATCTAAATTACTTTTACCTTGTTACGTCTATACCATTAATTTGTTTATCACCGAACACACTAGGTCTCCGCTTGCCGCTACCTGCTCATTTTGGCAAATACGCTACTGTAAACTTCAACTTTCTTCTCACCATATTCTGTTATTTTCTCTTTCAACGATTTCTCCTCCAAAGACTTGTGTTCTGACTTCGTGTCCCTATTGTCAGGGTCGATTTCAGGTACCTTCTTGATGTCCAGCCCCACAGGACCCAAACTGGCAGGGTGGATATAAGCGCGTGCTCTCCTGTACAAGGCTCCGACGCTTGCATTGTCCAGCCCCAGCACTCTGGTGCAAGGTTTTGGTTTCTTTATAGTCCTTTATCTTCGGTTGATGTGTTGCATCATACTTTCCATTTTGAACAGAGTGTTTCCGCTTCCCTTCTTGCCATCACCATGGAGCAGCAAAGCCTGTTTACTGGTAGCACTAGTACTGTGGAGATTACAAAAGCAAGGAGGACAGGATGATAAGCCAACATTGACATCAACATCTGCATTCGGCTTAAGTTTGTCAGGCCTAGCTTGAACACTTCTTGAAGCCTTTCCCTAGTCTCTAGGGTCATATCTCTTCGTCTTAGGCGGGGTAGATGCGGAAGTGATTGGGGAAGCTTCGGCTTCTTCAGATTTTTGCTGCAGGCTTTGCACTGAAACCAAACCACCTTCTTCTCACCCCCTTTTTCTTTGAGCGTCGGCCTCCCTCCTCCTTCTTTTGGAGCAGCTTCAATCATCTTCACATCCCGTGATTCCCTCTCCTTAACAAACGATACAAGCTTAATCTCACAAATTACAGCGGAGCTAGCAGGAACCAAAGCGGGATCCTTGCACGGGGGCTGAGTTTTATGTAGGGAAAACGTGCCCTCCCAGTACATAATCCAGGTGGCTTGGCCTCTATCATATAACACGCTTATTCGGCATTGTTCCGCTCCCGAAATGGAGTCGCAAAGATAACACCATGGTAAATAATAACCCTTTTGTATCATTGTGTATAATACGGGATCAGCTCTGAGGTGTCCATCTCGTTTTTTTTTTAGTCAGAACCCTTCAAAATACAAGCACAAGGTAATTAGATGATTCTCGACTGACATGCATTTACGCTCGCAAAATTTTTGAACTCTTCATTTGTGTTGACATGTATTTTCACCAGAGACCAACTTGACGTGTCAACACACTCTTTTTTTTTTTTGAGTCAACTCTCCCCTTTTTTAGAAGCGACTAGGGGCGAACTCATGCTTCTATTATCAAACTGGGATAAATGCTCGTATAGGGAGCTTACATAGTTTTAAAAAATGGTCAACTGGAAACGGCCCCGATATTCTTGATCATACTATTGCTTGATCCGAGTTAGGTTTGCGCCTTAAACATAGTATTTCTTTAGGAAGCGACCGTTGATGGGCGGCATCGGATGTGTCCCATCTTGATCTGTCAGTTGGTAGACTCCCCCCTCATAGACCCTTCCTATCACGTAGGGTCCTTCCCAATTAGGATTGAATTCTCCTCTTGCCATTTTGTTCGATATAATTGGCTGCCTCAACGCTAGAACTAGATCTCCTTTCTTGAAGGTGCATTCCCTGGCCAACTTATCGTATGCCCTCGCCATTTGCGCCCGATATAGCTCCAGGTTTTGCTGCACGATCAGCCTCTGTTCATCAAGCATGTCTAGTTCGTCTAGGCGTAATTGAACATTTTCATCCATTGTCATGTCGCATTGCACTGCCATCCTTAATGAAGGTATTTCCACCTCGAGTGGAAGTATTGCTTCGACGCCAAAGACCAGGGAATAAGGCGTGGACTGTGTAGGCATACGATATGTGGTTTGATAAGCCCACAGCGCTTCCACCAGCTTTTGATGCCACTCCTTTTTGTTCTTTGAAACGCTCTTCTTGAGCAGCTTGCATAGAGTCTTATTGAATGCTTTAGCTAATCCATTCGCTCTTGGGTTGTATATTGAAGAATATTGCTAGTCGATTTTATGACGCTCTGCAAACTTGTAGACCGAGGCATTTTTGAAGGCCAATCCATTGTCAGATATGATCTTTCTCGGAGTCCTGAAACGACTTAGTACATTTTCACGAAAGAAATTGATGACATTGGTGGCTTTAACTTCTCTTAGTGGGACGGCTTCTGCCCATTTGGAGAAATAGTCTGTTGCTGCGAGTATGAAGCAGTGCCCCAGAGAAGAAGGAGGTTCTATTGGTCCCACTATATCTGTCCCCCACATTTCGAATGGCCATAATGAGATCGTCAGATGGAGAGGGCTAGGGTGTTTATGAATTAGATCCCCGTGCACTTGGCACATGTGGCAAGTCTTCGCATGGTTGATACAGTCTCGCACCATTATCGGCCAATAGTACCCCAGCCTCTTGATCTTGAGATACATCTTAGGCCTTGATTGGTGAGCGCCACAAAGACCGGAATGGATCTTGTGTAATACGTGAGCGATCTCGTCTCCCGCGATGCACCTGAGCCATAGTTGTTCGTACGATCGCCGGTATAGTATATCGTTTACAAATGTATATCGGAGTGCCCGCTTTTTAGTTGCGTCCTTTGAGTCTTGTCTTCGGGTAGAACACCACTTTTGAAATAATTTACAAATGGCTCCCTCCAATCAGGCTCTTGCGTGAGGGAAATCGTCATAGCATCTGTCACTTCTGCCTTGTCGACGCTATCATTTTTGGTCGGTGTGATTAGTTTCATGTCCCCAATCGTAATATTGACTTGGCCAACGGATGGTTCAGCTAGCTCCTTGGCAAATTTTGCTAGCGCGTTGACACTATCCGCAAGTGCACGGAAATGTCGAAGTAATACAAAAGATATCGAATCCCACAGGGAACAATGTGAGTACCAGAAAATCTAATTCTTAGAATCTAAGCTGATCAAATCGTGGTTTTTTGGAACTTAAAAACTAAAACTAAGCGAAATCGTAAGCAAGAAATCAAACAACTACGGTAAGGAAAATATATGAGAGAGAATATCAGGGCTTGGGTTTTCACCACTCTGACGATTTCAATTGCGCTAAAAAATAAATATCAGTTACATAGAATTACAAATATGCATAAGAAATCTACCCTATGGTACAAGGTGCCCTCTTTCGAGTGTACACCCCGGTATTTACCTAGAACGTCTCCTACTTTCGCGGTGGATCGTTCTAGACAAACCCAATGGGTTCCGTGGTAGATTGTGGACCCTCGAGCGAAGAACAAGCACTTTCATGTCGAGCCTTCGCAAGATTCACAAAGAGGTTCCATCATTACAATCCTACTTTCGTTATGAACTATAATAACTATGACATGATAATACTTGGCCAGAGTAAATATCAAAAAATTAATACTTCAAGTGAAATATGCTCAGAATATGATCTAAATAACAGAGTTAATAAATAAATTACAAATAGAAATTGTCAGAGGGCTTCTACCTAGCCCTAAAATAAAGTTTACACTATAACCATCGTCGAAACGCTAAGAATTCTCTCTTTGTACATAGGAAAATCACAGGAAAGGTTTCTAAGAGGGAGGAGATGATAAACCGAAAGAAATGAACAAGAATCACTAAATTTCGATGGTTGAATCTCCAGAAATCGCCTCGAAGTCGCCCGTTCACCGTGTTCGTTAGCCATAGCCGCTTTGTCACCCAATTGCTTGATTGTTAGGTCACAGAAATTGGGGATTTTATATTATTTCTCTTCCTCTCCAAGTAAGCTTTCCATAGACTCCTCACTTGCTAAATTTGGACTTGAATCGGGCTCTAAATCGACGAAAAATCGAGTGAAGGTCGGGCTGTTGTGATAGTATCACGGGTGAACCCCGCCGGGTTCACCTACCAGTGAAGTGTTCTGTTGTTTCTCTATCTACAAGCGCACGGCTATATCGGTGCAGTAAGAATATCGTTCCCACAGGGACGGAGAATCGAGTATTGACAATTCTATCGATCAAAAGCTAGACAATCAGGTTCGGGTGAGTATTATGAACTAAGGGAAAGCAGTGCAATAACAAACAGAAATCTAGGAAAATTCTAATGATGTATGACGAAAGGCGATTGACAACGATTAAAGACATCGGAGATCATGGGTTCACCACTCAATTAAATTAAAGGATATATGATAAATGAGCTGATAATTACTGCTTCTGATCTAAGGAAAATTTCTAGAAAATAATCACCGCTTCTCAGCGCGTGATAATAACCCACGTCTAGTATAGTCACCGCCTCTCGACACGCAACTACAACATAGATGGATTCAAGAAAACATGACATTTTCCTCATGTAGGATCCTAACTCTCGCTACAAACCCTACACGATCGCTCCCAGGAATGTCCGTAGTTATGGGCTCTTCTCACATTACTCTAATGTCATTCGAGTGATCAATTCAAAACAACATGCAAGTAAATCTCCAAGGAATCGAATAGATACCAAAATATAATATCAACGATACAACTATCATCAAAATCCAGAAATTTAACAGAGGGCTACACCCCGATCTCCAACTAAGAGTTTAAGCTATCATCATCATGGTTTTACACAAGAGTATTTCAAGAAAGCACATCAGGAAGAAGAGGGGAAAAGGGTAGAATCGAATCCAAACTCCCAAGGAAGCCCTTCTCCTTCACCGTTGATCTGGATCGAAGCCTCCGAACTAGCTGGTCGCCTCTCCCAAATCGTCTTCTCCCTGCCGCCTAAAAAATTACCGTCGCCCCCCCTGCTAGGTCTTTTTTTTTCTCTCTTTTCTTTTCTTCTCCCCCGCCAAAATCCCCTTTTTGCCCTCCTCCGATATCTTCTCGACCTCCTGGAAGTGCAGGGCAAAATCTGGAAAGTCAGAGTCGAGTGACAACGAATGTTTCACGGGTGTGATTCTGGTCGCTGGGTGAGGCATGGTTCCTGCTGTGAACGCTGATCCAGCTGGAAATGGTTCCATTCCTTCGCTTTTACCTGAAATGAAGCAAGAACACAGAAAAGTGCATATTCCGAAGATATTGCGGTAATATGAAGTGAAATCATGCATAAATGCGAGGAAAGAGAAGATATAACAGTGAAATTACATATAATAACCCTATACAAAAGTGACTTAACATCTGTGCAGTTCTGTTGCGAAATAATCACAGGTGAACCCCGCCGGGTTCACCTACCAGTGAAGTCCACGATATATTTCTACCCAGGTTTTATCAGACGGAATGACGGGTGAACCCCATGGGGTTCACCTGCCAGTGAAATGCGCGGCGACTTTCGGATACCCTGACATCATCGGTGAACCCCGCCGGGTTCACCTACCAGTGAAACGCGCGGTGAGTTTCGTCCTTCGGCAAGATCACCGGTGAACCCCGTGAAGTCCAGAAAAAGCTCCGATTGAGCCCAAATTTTACGGGTAGCTTTGTCTTCTCATAAGGAATCACCACATGCTCTCAGATTCTTTAAAAGACTTCAAAATTGGGTGATTTTACCTGAAATCCAATAAGACAGATGAAAAGTGAAGATTCTGAAGTTTTTAACTAAATAAGCCTTAAAGGAGTGTAAAAATATTCAAATAGGCCCCAAGTCATCATGGAATATCAGTAAAAATCACTACTAAAATGTAAGGCATCAAATACTCCTCGACTTAAATCTTTGCTTGTCCTCAAGCAATAAAATAAGTTGAAATACATGCCTGATATAAGAATAATCTTTTGTTTTGAAGTTCGCACCCAAGTTCAGAAAAATACTCTTTAGCAATCCAAGATCTAATTAGAAGAAATCAACTAAAAGGAGTGTCTTAAGCATTCACCAGTTTGGTCCCACAGTTTTTAGATGTCAACCAAATTTAGAAAGTAGTAAACATGGGATTCAATCAAAGCATACACAACACTCATCTCATTCTTATCCTTCCAATTCATAATGTTGGGGTTAACTCAAATGTTTTATTCAGGATACAAAGCACTGATCATTGCATTAGACTTCAACTTATATCCTTAGGTACCATTGCCAATTTTTCGAAATGCCAAGTAGAGGAGTCTTTTTATTTCAATTCACATTTCTTAGATTTCAACTCATATCCTACGGTACCACTGCCCATTTTTCGCAGTGCCAAGTAGAGGAATCTAAGTGTGATTTTTTTTTTATCCAAGAAATTAACATATCCTGGCTTTTAACAAATGCAGTGTTTCCTCAATAATAGAAAAGAATTCAAAGTTTGAAAAGAGATGTATCCTGATATGTATCGAATGTAAATTGCAAACCAAAATCAATTGAAGAATCATGAAAACGTTTGACCCACTAAATGAACAACCTAAAATCAATCCACTTAGAGAATTTCTAATTCATAGAATATATGGACATGACTATTGAGTAAATTTCCAACAAGTACTACATTCAACATGACTTGATAAATTCCAACCAATCATGCATTTAACTTTAAGAGTTTTGCAAAGCTATCATTAGACAAGACTAGCGATATATACCTTAAAACAACTTCATGAAAACACATAGATCCACACATCATGTAACATGCAAAGAGGGTTAAGCATAATACCAAAGCTGAAAAATAAGCGGTTCAAATATGTGTTATACACTGCAGAGAGTGGGGCCTGTAGATGTGGACCAGGCCCACGAATAGTGGCATATAAGGTACAATGCCAATATCATAATAACATCCATCAGAAAGTATCATAACAAAACCATGAAGAGAAAAGTAGAAAATCAGGACAACCACAACCAAACAGAAGCTGGAGTCAAGACAGCTCACCCGCTCTAAAATGTTGCATAGTCCTATATGCAACGTCGTATATGTGAGAGGAGAAGGTGGCGACGTCGGGTATGGATGGAGCTAGCGCCTCTTGCGCGAATGGGAGCCAGAAGCTCGGGAGCTCTTGCCCTTACCGCGCGAAGTGTAACCTGGCACTTCCTCCTCATCTGAAGAGACTGGTATATTCCTTATGTTTTCTTCATTAAGCAAGGCGAACCGGTCATCCATAACACATAGTTTTTCCCAAATTGAACCTAGCATCTTGTGCTGTCGCTGCATCCCAGCCTCATTAGCTTCCCAATGGGAAGCTTGCTCTTGGCGTATGAAGGAGATGGAGGAATCCATCTAATTAATGAGCTCGCACTGCTGAAGCTGCTCCTCCCTCATCTCCTGAAGAATGCTCAATATAGAATCGGAGGAGGAGCCGCCAAAGAAGAATGTGTTTGGGGCTGGTGGTGTAGTGTCTATAGGGTCTGGTTGAGGGCTAGCAATTGGCTTGATGCGCCAGTTCTCTCGAACACGCACGGTGATGTGCTCTAGATTAGGCAATGGCATGCAGAACTGGCTATCCTTGAATGTCATGCAGTAGGCATCACCCCGGCGGACGATGAGTTTCATGGAAACGCACGACTCGATCTTGAGCCGGTTGTTTCCACTAGCCTCGGCAGTACCGTAAGGAATGACCCCTAGGGAGACTGCAAGAGGGGTGATGAGGCCACCAATGACTATCTCGCCCTTGTGGCAATGCGTGATGTGGTTGAATTGCTTTGCTAAATAGTATCCAGAATCGACCCTGAAAGAGTGAAGCATGCACCATAAGTAAAATAACTCTGACTGACGTACCATGCCGTCACTCTCCCCACGCCCAAAGATGGTATGGGCGAGTACGCGATGAACATATCTGATAGTTGGGTTGCAGATGCTGGAGGCCCTAGCAACTCTGGCTGAATAGAAGTGCTCGTTCGTGATCGACGCCCAAAAAGCTTGCTCATTGAACTCCACCAGGACTTTGCGCGTGCAAGGTTCCGGGAAACCATAAATCTGGCGAAGCTGAGAAAGAGATAAACAGTGCTTAGTATTCCCCATACAGAAGGATATGTGCCCTGGATCTTCATCAACAATGGCAGCAGCTTTTACATCCAACGAGCTGAGGAACTCCAATGTTACTTCAAGGTACGTGGGGGGAGGCGAGCCTTAGGAACTACTCCCATCCAATATTTGAGTACATCCATTCAACATCATCCAAAAGCCCTAGCATAGTAAGAGTGTGCTGATCCAAGTATCTGGTGTTGGTCATTTGACGATGGAGAAGCTGCTCGTAGTTTTGTTCATGCTCTACATTTCTGAAGACGATGCCAAACTCATTTGGTGGAGATGCGTAAGCTTGGGGCTGCCGAGCATAATGGCATGCCGGGTTTCTAGAAGAGGAGGGTCGCGCCGGCTGACTAGCAGGAGTGGCTTGTGGCGGCAGAGGTTGTCCGTGCGAGACGAAATCATCGTCGTTAGTTGAAGATTCAGATACAGGTTGCGGATCACGGCGACAGAAGGCAAGCACCTTGAGCCTTGGTGCCATTAGGTCAGATTGCAAGAGAAGATCCAAAAACTCGTAGAGATTTGCACGAAAACAAGATAACAGCCGATCGAGGATGCGAAAGCAGAGAAATCGGCGAGCAGGGAAAACTAGAATACTAACAGCGGGGAGCGGATCGGGTTGTTGCAAACCTCACTGGAGGTGCAGATCGAGAAGAAGGGGGGTCCGTCGAAGACTTGAGGGCATGACATCGTCGGGGGAATTAGGGATCTAGAGCAGATGGAGCGGCGGCGGTGTGAAGTCGCGAGCCCTACCCGTGGTTTAGGGCAAACACGGGTAATGTTCCAATAGAAACACGAGTGAACCCAGCCGGGTTCACCTTAATCATGAAGCACACTTTAGGGACGCGCCCGGTCAGATTCAGTTTTCTTCATGGGTGAACCCCATGGGGTTCACCTAGCCATGAAGTGCTCGATAAGTTGCTGAAAATCCCGGAATAATATGCACTACTTGATATGGCCGACTCCATCTTTATTTAACAAAAATACCCTTCGAAAAACTGCTCATCAAGATGCAAAGTGTACTTCACGGGTGAACCCCACTGGGTTCACCTGGCCGTGAAGTGCACTGAGCTGCATTAAAAATCCAGCAAAAATCTCCTGTTTGTATAGCGCATCTGCATCCCAAAAATAAAACTCTATCAGTGTATATCGGCATCAAAATCTCCTAAAATAGTACTAGATAAGCAAGAGAGTGAACTATTCAACGATGGTAAACTAAAAACTGAATGACAACCAATGAAAATAAAATAAAATAAAATAAAACAATGAGAAAACTTGGGTTGCCTCCCAAGAGCACTTGTTTTAGGTCAATAGCTCGATCGTAGAGTCATCAGGTCGTCAAATCAGGGGGGGTCAAAAGGGGCGAGAACTTCCCTTCGTTTAACTAGTTCATCATTAAAACGGTGTTCGAGGTGGTGTCCATAGTCTTCCAAACTTCTAGCGCGCTTAAGTACACCCACGCTGTAACATATACCTGCAAGAGAAGGTTTTTTGAGAGAGTTAGACAGATCAAATTGAATAACATTGCCACCAATGTTTAAATCCAGTTTCCCATTTTTAACATCGATAACAACACCAGCTGTAGCAAGAAAAGGTCTTCCTAAGATAATAGGAAGTCTGTCATCCTCATCAATGTCTAACACAACAAAGTCAGCAGGAATGAAATAATCACCTACTTTAATAGGTACATCCTCTAGAATACCCACTGGACTTCGAACTGATCTATCAGCAAGCTGCAAAGAAATATTGGTCGATATTAAGTCACCCAAATCCAGCTTTTTACACAATGATAACGGCATGATGCTGACACTCGCTCCTAAATCGCACAGCGCTCTCTGAAAGGTCATCTCTCCTATCTGGCAAGGTATGGAAAAGTTGCCAGGGTCCTTGAGTTTTTGTGGAAGCTTGTTCTGCAAAATCGCATTGCACTCTTCAGTGAGTGCCACGGTCCCTTGGTCTTCTAGCTTCCGTTTATTTGAGAGGATGTCCTTCAGGAACTTCGCATAGGTCGGCATCTGCGAAAGGGCATCAACAAAGGGAATGTTAATATATAGTTTTTTCAATATTTCCAAAAACTTACTGAATTGCTTATTTAGCTTGGCTTTGACAAGCCTCTAAGGGAAAGGTATCAGCGGCTTGTAGGCTGGCGGCCCAACATAGGGTCGCTCTTCCTCTGTTCGCTCAGGTTCCGCTGGTGTTGAATCTGCATGTGGCTCCTCAGGATTCGGTGTCACTTCATCCCTTGTTTCATCGGTCGGCATCTTAGGGTCTTTGAGTTGTTTGCCGCTCTGAGTGGATATTGCATTGCACTGCTCCCTCGGGTTAACTTCTGGTTGTGATGGAAGCTTCCCTGGCGCTCTAGAGGATGAGCTAGCTTGCTGGGCAAGCTGGCTCTCCAACATTTTGTTATGCATCTCCAAGGAGTCAATCCTTGTCATCATCAGTTTCATCATGTCAATAAGCCCTTCTATCTGTTTACTCAGTTGAGAGTGGGCCGGTCTTGGAGGAGGATTGTAATTCGCTTGTTGAGGAGGGGGGATTGTAGTTTCTCTGTTGGAACCCAGGTGGCTACCTGTAATTTTCTTGTTGTGGGGCCTGAAGTTTCCTTGCTGAGGCTTATAGCATCTTCAGGTACTTTTCTCATCAGTCCCGATCCTCTAGCAGCTGCATCGACTATGAGTCTAGTATTGTATTCCAATCCCATGTAGAACGTGTGTACTAGGACCCCAGTCTCAATCCCATGGTGCGGACATAATCTTTGAAGCTCTTTAAATCTTTCCCAAGCTTCATACAAAGACTCTCCATCCTTTTGCATGAAGCTCGTTATCTGGTTTCTAAGGTGGATTGTCTTCGAAGGAGGGAAATACTTTGAGAGGAAAGTTTGAGACAGTTCATCCCATGTCCGTATTGAAGCTGAGGGGATCGTGTGGAGCCATGCCCTTGCTCTGTCCCTTAAGGAGAAGGGAAACAAACGTAACCTGATAGCATCAGAAGTAGCTTCATTAATCTTTAACATATCACAATATTCTAAAAATATAGAAAAATGCATATTGGGGTCCTCAAGAGGAGAACCACCAAATTGATTTTGTTGTATCATGGAAAGTAGAGCAGGTTTAATTTTGAAATTATTGGCCTTGACACTAGGCCTAACGATTCCTGATTGAAACCCATGTGAAAAAGGTGCTGCATATTCTTGCAGTGTTCTGGCATTGTTGTTGTTCAAAGGTTGAGGCGCTGGTTCGTTCTCCATGTTAATGTGAAGGTGTTCCATCTGTTCTTGATTTTCCTTTTTCAGATCTTGCTTAAGCTTCCTTCTTTGTCTGAAGGTTCATTCTATTTCGAGATCGATTTCCAAGAGTGTTCCTGCCCTGGAACTTCTTTGCATAAAAATTTGCCAGACTCAATTAAGAAGTTCAAAGCAATTAACACAAGCAGAAAGCAGCGTGAAACAGAATAAAGAAAGAAAAGAAAACTAACTAAAGCTTAATATACCAGTCCTTAGAAGTATACTGATATCAACCGTTGTTCCTCGGCAACGGCGCCAAAAACTTGACACTATCCGCAAGTGCACGGAAATGTCGAAGTAATACAAAAGATATCGAATCCCACAGGGAACAAGGTGAGTACCAGAAAATCTAATTCTTAGAATCTAAGCTGATCAAATCGTGGTTTTTTGGAACTTAAAAACTAAAACTAAGCGAAATCATAAGCAAGAAATCAAACAACTATGGCAGAGAAAATATATGAGAGAAAATATCAGGGCTTGGATTTCCACCACTCTGACGATTTCAATTGCGCTAAGAAATAAATATCAGTTACATAGATTTACAAATATGCATAAGGAATCTACCCTATGGTACAAGGTGCCTTCTTTCGAGTGTACACCCCGGTATTTACCTAGAACGTCTCCTACTTTCGCGATGGATCATTCTAGACAAACCCAATGGGTTCCATGGTAGATTATTGATGACTCTAAATTTCATAGTGTTTTTCATACTTATTTGGTAGTCTTTTGAACCATAATCTTACTCTTTTGCTTTATTTTTATACTTTTTTTACCAAATGCTTCGGAATCTACACCATCTTTGGTTTTTGATCAATTTCAGGTAAAAAGGCACTATTTTGAGGCATTTTCTAGCAAAATCAAATACATGGAAGAGTTACCATCATCAAGAGGAGTCCACATAACAAATTTCACGCAAATTAGAGCAAAAGACCAAAATACGGTAGTGCCGTAATATATATTACGGTACTGTATTATGGTACAATACCGTAATATCGGAGCACCTACCATATTTTAGTGGATTTTAAAATCAGAGAATTGTCTTGATTTTATGGCACCACCGTAAAGAATTACACTGCCGTAATTTGGATCGCTTCAGAACAGAGACACCTGCCGAAATTACGGCACTACCGTAAACCATTCCACGTGCCGTATTTCCCACGTGATTCAGACTAGAGAACTCGTCCGATTTTACAGCATGGTTGAGAAGCATTTTACGGGCCGTATTTTTGACACAGGGTTCACATAACCAAAATACGGCACTGCCGTAAAATATTTTACGGCCGTAATTTCCATTCAAAAACGAGATTTTTATGGGTCCGAAACTTGCGCGGACCATATCTTTTGATCCAGACCTCCAAATTGAGATCCGAAAGATGCTAAAGACTTGTCTTTAGGAGGAGAAGACACACAAAGTAAAAGGACGAATGTTTATCGAATATTGAGGGAGCAATCGACAGAGGGGTAGAATTACTAGGGTTCATCGGTTCTCAGCCTACAGACCACCTCTGGCCACGAAATTTGACAGAGAGCTTCACCTAGTAAAGGAGAACGTGCATCTGAAGTTTCAAAACAAAATGATTCTGATTGGAGGAGAAATTAATGAAACAGCGATGACAGCGCTGTTCTAGGCAATTACCTGTTTTGTAACTCTTCTCATCTTCTTTTCGATTCCTATTCATACAAAAACATGTTTTGTTGTTATTCCTTCATCATGGTAGCTTAATCTTTCTTTGGGACATGGGGGTGTAATCTCTTTGTTTCTTAATGACTAGAAAACCCTAATTTTGTCAAACTAATTTTATTGTGATAATTTTACTTTTGTGATTAATTGCTCTTTAATTCTCCTTAGTTTTATAAATATCAGCATGTTTTATAATTTTGCAAAATAGACTGAGAAGTTGATTGCTTGAAATTTGGAACCCTAGGAATTATCGAGTTTGGAACTATCGTAAGAGATTAGGTTATTCTTCGAATTCTAATTCTTAGAGAAATTTAATGCCTTGTTGATTTTATGATTCTTGGGATTGAGTTAATATTTTAGACTTGATTTGATGCTGCAAGAGATTGAGTATCGAATCGTCAAAAAACCTTGAGTAAAACTTGTGTTGAGACTCTGATGCACGCGAGTGATCTTGAGTTTCCACTTGAGGTTATCAACTTAGAATTCGGATGCACGAGAGTGATCCTTGAGTTCTTAGTTGATGGTTTACTTATTTTCAGCATTGAATAGATCTTGCACGAGAGTGAAGATCGGTTCTTTGTACGATTGTTTGTGCGAGAGCGAAACAATTTATTTATGAGGTAAACTATACCTTTATCATGGTAAAATTGGATTGACAGACACTTATCTTAATCTAGCCATTAGAAATTAAAGTAGATGAACCCCTAGTCCCGATTTCCTCTCTGATATTTTTTCCGTGTTCTTTTCGATAGTTTGATTCACTATTTTCCAATTGCCTAGCTAGCGAGAAATTGATTATTCAATACTTGACAACAAGGTCTCTGTGGTTCGATATCTATTTTATTACTTCGATTATCTGTGCACTTGCGGACACAACAAAGTTTTTGGCGTCGTTGCCGAGGACCTTATTTTTGTTGATATTGAAGATATTGAGAGTATTTCTAGACTAGGTTTTTATTTACTATTTTTTTTGTTATTTATTTACTTACTATTTATTTTCTATTTTTCTTGAAATCACTTGATCTACCTACTTTGCATGCGCAGGAGTCTTTGGTCAGGACCGCTTGTTCCATTAGATCCTGAAATTAACAAAACCCTTAGAGTGCGCAGAAAGTTAAGACTGGAAGAAGATTTACAAGAAACATCATAGGAGATACAAGATGATATTTTGGATATGGCGAATAACGAGAGAAGATCTTTGTGCGACTATGCTGCCCCTAATTCACAGGGAATTCACTCTAGTGTCACCAGGCCGGCCATTGATGCGAACAATTTCGAAATCAAACCAACGTTCCTATCTATGATTCAACAAAACCAATATGGAGGAGCACCTCTTGAAGATCCTAATATCCATCTATTTCTTTTTCTTGAATTATGTGATACAATCAAAATTAATGGTGTTTCTGATGATGCACTAAAATTGAGATTGTTTCCTTTTTCCCTTAGGAACCGAGCACACGATTGGCTTCATTCACAGCCGTCAGGGACGTTCACTACTTGGGATCAGCTTTCTAACGCATTTCTGATGAAATACTTCCCGCCTAGCAAGACCATCCAACTGAGAAATCAAATTACAAATTTTGCACAAAAGGATGGAGAGTCTTTGAGTGAAGCATGGGAGCGATTTAACGACTTGCAACGGAAGTGTCTTCACCAACGGCTTAGAGAAATGGGTTTTGATTCAGACTTTTTATTATGGTCTTCTTTATAACACCCGACTTACTGTTGATGCTGCTGCAGGTGGAGCCCTGATGAACAAGACCATGGAAGAAGCCTATACATTGATTGAGGAAATGGCACTAAATCATAACAAGTGGACTACTGAGAGAGGAGTTCTTTATCGCCCTCCACATGGTAAGACTGATAATGATAGCTGGCGCACATTGACTGAGAAGGTAGATTCTCTGTGCAATCGTTTTGAGACGTTTCAAATGCAAACTCATGCTGTTTTCTCTGTTACATATCAAATTTGTGGAAATCATGGGCACTGTGCTAAAGAGTGTAAGATTGTTGTTGATAGGGGTGAGGAACAAATGAATGTAGTGGGGGATTACAATCAAAGTAGATCTAATGACCTCTACTCTAATACCTATAATCCTGGACGGAGGAACCACCATAACCTTTCATGGAGGAGCAATAATCATGATAATAGGCAGAATGAAAATAGGGGATTCCAACAGAGATCTCAAACCCAGGACCAACCCCAGAAACCCACTCTAGAAGAGATGTTTAACAATTTATGGGTTTTCAGAAAAAATAGAATGATGATGCCAACGAGAATTTTAGACAGATTAATGCTAGACTTGATGGTATTGTTGCCCACAGCAAAATGCTAGAAACACAAATTGCCCAGCAAGCTAGCACTCCATCTAGACCCCTAGGAAAATTACCTGCCAAACCTGAACCTAACCCTAGGGAATATTGCAATGCTATCATAACTAGGAGTGGGAAACAACTGGAAGATCCTCGGGAATCTCTCGATGATGATGATAAGGTAGAACCAAGACTTGAAACTAGCAGTGAACCTGTGCTGGAATCACAACCTGCACATGAGCAATCCCAAACTAGTTTGTCACCGCACAAGGGTGATAAACCTAAAGGTGAATTGCCATGTAAGGTTGTCGATTCTAAACCTAGTTCATCAACACCCTATAGGCCACCTGTACCCTTTCCTCAGAGGTTGGTGCAAGCTAAACTTGACAAACAATTTGGCATGTTTCTTGATGTTCTTAAAAAACTTTATATTAATGTTCCATTTACTGAAGTTTTGACTCAAATGCCAACTTATGCAAAATTTTTGAGAGAGATTTTGTCTAATAAGAGAAAGATTGATGATCATGGTACTGTAGTACTTACTGAGGAATGTAGTGCTATCATACAGAATAAATTGCCACCTAAGCTAAATCCAGGTAGTTTTTTTGTACCTTGTTCTATTGGAGATATGGCTTTTGACCGAGCCTTATGTGACCTCGGTGCAAGTGTTAGTCTAATACCTTATTCTCTTTACAGGAAACTAGATGTTGGAGAGCTCAAACCAACCTCAATGACTTTGCAACTCGCTGACTCATCAATAAAGCATCTGGTTGGTATATTAGAAAATATTCCTGTACAAATTGGTATGTTTTTCATACCTGCTGATTTTATAGTTTTAGAGATGGAAGAAAATTTGAAAAACCCTATTATACTTGGTAGACCTTTCTTGGCTACATCTGGAGCACTCATTGATGTAAGAAAGGGAAAATTGACTTTTGATATTTGTGGTGATATAATTGAATTTGATTTGACTGATTCTTTAAAAAAAGGCATCACACTCAGGGACATGTTGTAGCATAGAAACAATTAGTGATGATGTTGTTTGTGACATGCATAGTTTATTTGATGAACCTTCTGATTTTGAAACTGATACATCTTCTGAGTGTGCTAATAAAGAATCTCAAGAAAGAGTAGCGAAGAAGAAGAGGAAGAGACGAAGGAGGAGAGGAAAATCAAAGTTGCTTGAGAAAAGAAAAAAGCTCATAAGTAAATTTAGACACTGTTTTAAGTCTGACCCTTATGTTCTTGAGAACCCTGAACGAGACATAGAGAAATCAGGATGGCGACCAAACACACAAGCACGATCCAATCTGAGTGTTGAACGGTCAAGCTAATGACCGAAAATTAGCGCTTTTTGGGAGGCAACCCAAGCACTTTTACTCTAGTTTTTTTTTTCTTTTTGTTGTTTTTTACTTAGCACTAATTTTTATTTTCTTTTTGTAGGTGAAAATTAATTTTGTCAAAAAAAAACTTTGGTGGTTCGAACCCGAAGACACAAAGGATGATTGGGTCTGACACAGACTAATAGACCTCTGTGAGTATTTTCTTCCTACTCATTTGCATTCCATCCTTTGTATTTTTTCTGATAATCCATGTATTCAAATGGAAGATGAATACTTCAAACTTCTTATGCTCACATGCCACGGATCCTCGCCTTTTGATTTTATTGATAGATATTTTGATTTGGTTGTGTTGACATAATATGATGATGATGTGTAGAAGGATTTTTCTAAAAATACTACAAACACCATGCCAAAATTTTCAATCTATTATCATGCATATCAATTTCTAGAAATTGGAAATAGATTTTATATGTTGAATTTATTTCTCTGATATAATCTATTTGTTGGAAATTTTTCATTAATTGATGCATGAAATTCTAGGTAAATGCATTGTTTAGTGAATGCAATCTTGAAGTGAAATAATTCTTTTGAATAAAATGAGCATATTTGCACATGTTATTGAGTTGATATCAAATGATTAATCTAATTAATCTTTATAATCTTTTATGTTATTTGTTGGGAAAAAGAAATCCAAATCCATGAGAAAGAATGACTCCCCTACTTGGCACTGTATAAAATTAACAGTGGGACCTAAAGACATGGGTTGAAGTCCACAAAAAGAAAAGAGAATAAATTCTCTTCTTGGCATTGTGTTCACAATGGTACCTAAGACAAGAGTTGAAGTTCATTGCAAAAGTGTGTATCTATGTAGATGCATGCCAAGAGAGAGTTCCTTTGACATTGACTCCTTTGTCTCAAGAAAATTCTTTCTACCTATGAGATATGAGTTCTATTATGTGTGGTTATGTGACCAACATACTCTAAATTCGTCATCGGAAAAAGGGTGGTAATCGATTTAGAGAATGTCAAGGACAAAAAAAATGAGTGGAAAAAGATTTGGAAATCATATTCTTATAAACAAAAACATATTGGATGAAAATCTCAAAAACAAGATTAATTCATGAGGTTGAAATTCTATTACTATGCATATTGCGAAATTTTATTCGATTGAACTTTTGAGTCTTAAAGATTAATTTCAAAAGATGATGTATTTACTTGAAAATTTTGTGTGGGATTAATGAAATTTTCTATGGATGATTATATTTTAGAAATTTATTCGTCATGTGAAAATTTATTTTTTTAGTATTGATTTCTTTATTTGCTTGAGGACAAGCAAAGTTTGAGCCTTATATGTTTGATGACTCTAAATTTCATAGTGTTTTTCATACTTATTTGGTAGTCTTTTGAACCATAATCTTACTCTTTTGCTTTGTTTTTATACTTTTTTTTTAGCAAATACTTCAGAATCTACACCGTCTTTGATTTTTGATCAATTTCAGGTAAAAAGGCACTATTTTGAGGCATGTTCGAGAAAAATCAAATACATGGAAGAGTTACCATCATCAAGAGGAGTCCATATAACAAATTTCACGCAAATCAGAGCAAAAGACCAAAATACGGCAGTGTCGTAATATATATTACGGTACCGTATTATGGTACAATACCGTAATATCGGAGCACCTACCATATTTTGGTGGATTTTCAAATCAGAGAATTGTCTTGATTTTACGGCACCACCGTAAAGCATTACACTGCTGTAATTTGGATCGCTTCAGAACAAAGACACCTGCCGAAATTACGGCACTGCCGTAAACCATTCCACGTGCCGTATTTCCCAGGCGATTCAGACCAGAGAACTCGTCCGATTTTATGGCATGGTTGAGAAGCATTTTACGGGTCGTAATTTTGACACAGGGTTCACATAACCAAAATATGGCACTGCCATAAAATATTTTACAGCCGTAATTTCTATTTAAAAACGCGATTTTTACGGGCCCGAAACTTGCGCGAACCATATCTTTTGATCCAAACCTCCAAATTGAGATCCGAAAGATGCTACGGACTCATATTTAGGAGAAGAAGACACACAAAGTAAAAGGACGAATGTTTATCGAGTATTGAGGGAGCAATTGGCAGAGGGGCGGAATTGTTAGGGTTCATCGGTTCTCAGCCTACAGACCACATCCGGCCACGAAATTTGACAGAGAGGTTCGCTTGGTGAAGGAGAATGTGCATCTGAAGTTTCAAAGCAAAAGGATTCCTATTAGAGGAGAAATTAATGAAACAGCGGTGACAGCGCTGTTCTAGGCAATTACGGTGCTGTAATTTCATTACAGCATTGTTTTGTAACTCTTCTCATCTTCTTTTCGATTCCTATTCATACAGAAATATGTTTTGTTGTTATTCCTTCATCATGGTAGCTTAATCTTTCTTTGGGACATGGGGGTGTAATCTCTTTGTTTCTTAATGACTAGAAAACCCTAATTTTGTCAAACTAATTTTATTGTGATAATTTTACTTTTGTAATTAATTGCTCTTTAATTCTCCTTAGTTTTATAAATATCAGCATGTTTTAGAATTTTGCAAAATAGACTGAGAAGTTGATTGCTTGAAATTCGGAACCCTAGGAATTGTCGAGTTTGGAACTATCGTAAGAGATTAGGTTGTTCTTCGAATTCTAATTCTTAGAGAAATTTAATGCCTTGTTGATTTTATGATTCTTTGGATTGAGTTAATATTTTAGACTTGATTTGATGCTGCAAGAGATTGAGTATCGAGTCATCAGAAAACCTTGAGTAAAACTTATGTTGAGACTCTGATGCACGCGAGTGATCTTGAGTTTCCACTTGAGGTTATCAACTTAGAATTCGGATGCACGAGAGTGATCCTTGAGTTCTTAGTTGATGGTTTACTTATTTTCAGCATTGAATAGATTTTGCACGAGAGTGAAGATCGGTTCTTTGTACGATTGTTTGCGCGAGAGCGAAACAATTTATTTATGAGGTAAACTATACCTTTATCATGGTAAAATTGGATTGACATACACTTATCTTAATCTAGCCATTAGAAATTAAAGTAGATGAACCCCTAGTCCCGATTTCCTCTCTGATATTTTTTCCGTGTTCTTTTCGATAGTTTGATTCACTACTTTCCGATTGCCTAGCTAGCGAGAAATCGATTATTCAGTACTTGACAACAAGGTCTCTGTGGTTCGATATCTATTTTATTACTTCGAGTATCTGTGCACTTGCAGACACAACAATTATGGACCCTCGAGCGACAAACAAGCACTTTCGTGTCGAGCCTTCACAAGATTCACAAAGAGGTTCCGTCGTTACAATCCTACTTTCATTATAAACTGTAATAACTATGACATGATAATACTTGGCCAGAGTAAATATCACAAAATTAATACTTCAAGTGAAATATGCTCAGGATATGATCCAAATAATAGAGTTAATACATGAATTGCAAATAGAAATCGTCAGAGGGCTTCAACCTAGCCCTGAAATAAAGTTTACGCTGCAACCATTGTCGAAACACTAAGAATTCTCTCTTTGTACATAGGAAAATCACAGGAAAAGGTTTCTAAGAGGGAGGAGATGATAAACCGAAAGAAATAAACAAGAATCATTGAATTTCGATGGTTGAATCTCCAGAAATCGCCTCGAAGTTGCCCGTTCACCGTGTTAGTCCTCCCTAGCCGCTTCATCGCCCGATTGCTCGATTGTTAGGTCACGGAAATTGGGACTTTTTATATTCTTTCTCTTCGTCTCCAAGTAAGCTTTCCATAGAGTCCTCACTTGCTAAATTTAGACTTGAATCGGGCCCGAAATCGATAAAAAAACCGAGTGAAGGTTGGGCTGCTGCGATAGTATCACGAGTGAACCCCGCTGGGTTCACCTGCCAGTGAAGTCCATGGTATATTTCTGCCCAGGTTTTATCAGACGGAATCACGGGTGAACCCCATGGGGTTCACCTGCCAGTGAAATGCACGGTGACTTTCGGATACCCAGACATCATCGGTGAACCCCGCCGGGTTCACCTACCAGTGAAACGCGCGGTGAGTTTCGTCATTCGGCAAGATCACCGGTGAACCCCGTGGGGTTCACCTGGCCGTGAAGTCTAGAAAAAGCTCCGATTGAGCCCAAATTTTACGGGCAGCTTCGTCTTCTTATAAGCAATCACTCCATGCTCTCAGATTCTTCAAAAGACTTCAAAATTGGGTGATTTTATCTGAAATCCAATAAGACAGATGAAAAGTGAAGATTCTGAAGTTTTTAACTAAATAAGCTTTAAAGGAGTGTAAAAATATTCAAATAGGCCCAAATTCATCATGGAATATCAGTAAAAATCACTACTAAAATGTAAGGCATCACGCGTCCGCCCTACCATTAGCAGCCCTAGCCACGTAAGTCAAAGTGACATGCGGTACTTTTTCCATGAGTTCCACGGCTTTCGCATGATATTTGTGCAACTCTGCTTTCTTGACTTGGTACTTACTCGTTACTTGCTTGATAACGAGTTGAGAGTCACCATATATATGCATTCTTTCGATTTTCATCTCCAATGCGAGCTCAAGCCCAGCGATTAAAGCTTCATATTCAGCTTCGTTGTTGGTACAGGGACTAGTGAGAGCTAGGGAGTAATGTAATATCCCCTTCTCCGGGGTGATGAATACCAGGCCGATCCCTGATTTTACTTTCGGGATATTTGGGGGAACGGCTGGTTGAATTGAGGATGCCCCATCGAAGTAAAGTTCCCAATATTCATTGTTGACTTCGGCATTTAATATTTCCTCGTCTGGAAAGTCGTAACTCAGAGGAGAGTCGTCGGAGACGGGATGGGCTGCTAGAAAATCAGCAAGTACTTGCCCCTTTATTGCCTTTTTGTGACACGTACGTGATGTTGAACTCCTGGAGTAGGACTGCCCACTTAACTAACTGTCCTGTCAAAGTAGGCCTCGTCATCAGGTATCTTAAGGGATCGACTCTTGATATAAGACGAACTTCATGTTCAAGGAGATAGTGTCTCAATTTCTTAATGGCAAATATCAGAGCGAGACATTGTTTTTCAATTGGAGAGTACGAGTGTTCAGCCCCTACAAACATCCGGCTAAGATAATACAGAGCAGTCTCCTTCCGTTCGTCGTCATTCTGGGCCAACAGCGCCCCCAGGGATGTCTCTAGTGCCGTGGTATATAAGATCAGTGGTTTTCTGGTGATAGGTGCCCCAAGGACCGGAGGACATGAAAGATATTCTTTGATATTTTTGAACGCACTTTGACACGTGTCGTCCCAAACAAAAGGGGCATTTTTCTTTGTCAGTTTCGAAAAGGGATGGATTCGCCCGGATAGGTTAGAAATGAACCTTCTGATATAAGCTAATCACTCTTGAAAGGATCTGAGCTCTTTAAGATTCTTTGGAGGCGGCATATTTTTGATTGAACTTATCTTTGCAGGATCAATTTCTATTTTTCTGTGTTTCACCACGAAACCCAGGAATTTTCCAGATGATACTCCGAATGTGCATTTAAGAGGATTCATCTTGAAGTTGTATTTGCGGATGCGAGTGAATACGGTCCTCAAGTCTTGACAATGTTCCACTTTGGATTATGACTTAACCACTAGGTCATCGACATAACACTCGACTAGTTTATGGATTAAATCATCGAAGATCTTAGTCATTGCACGTTGGTATGTTGCCCTAGCATTCTTTAATCCGAATGGCATAACAGTGTAGCAAAAAATGCCGATGGGTGTGCGAAACACAGTGTGTTTCTCGTCTTCAGGCGCCATCTTAATTTGATTGTAACCAGATGACTCATCCATAAATGAGAACACTTCAAAGTTTGACACCGAGTCGATCATCACTTCTGTCACAGGGAGTGGAAAATCATCCTTGGGACATGCGCTATTCAAGTCTCTGAAATCCACGCAGATTTGGAATTGCCCATTTTTCTTCTTCACAGGGACGATGCTCGCTATCCAGTCCACGTACTTCTCCTCCCTTATAAACTCTGCCTCAATTAATTTCTTTATTTCGAAGGTGATTTGCTCTTCGAGTTCTATTCTCATTCTTCTCGGTGCTTGTTTCACTAGAGCGACATCAGGATTGATTGACAAATTATGGATGGCAACTTCCGGGTTGAGGCCCGGCATCTCTTTATACGTCCACGCAAAGCAATCGCTAAACTCACGGAGGAGTTCTTCTAGCCAGTCCTTCTCTTGTTGGGAGAGTTGCGCACTTATATAGGTAGGTCTGACATCTTCTACCGATCCAAGGTTGATCTCAATCAACTCATCGCAAGTAGTTTGCCCCCCATCTTCTAGCTCCTTTGGTGCTTTTCTAAATTCTTCCCTTTCTTGCTCCGCCGCATATACATCATATATCGTTACCATGTTGCAAGTATATGAGTGAAACCCAAGAGCTTCTTCACTTGGTTCTGTATACCCCAAACCGCGGGTATTGGAGAACTTTCCGTTTGGTAGCGTGATATTTCGTGGACTTGGGTTCCACAACTTTTCGAATTGGCGTAACTCGCTTTTCAGCCGGGGCTTCAAACAACCATACTTCTTCATGAGATTTTTTAAGTTCGGAGGGTAATAAGCAAATGGGGGAACATCAGCAAGTTGCGTCGATTCCGGGTCGTTCTCTTGACTTGTCTTGGTGTGACTAATTTCGTCCGACTGATAGAAGTGTATGGGCTTATGAATGAAAAGCCTCCCTTTTGCGCATTCCCTCTTGGTAGGGACAATAAAAGTCTTCATTTCAAAGACTTGCGATGTATTGAGGGGGGTGAAACCTTTAAGATAGCCTGGAGGAACTCTTAAAACTCCTACCTCGCATCCTATCATGTTTTGACGTGGCATTAATCCTTGTGACCAACCTTCCTTCTCATGAGTCTCAACCACGTCACATGCAGATGTTGAACAGTCACTTTCTTCTGACTCGGAGTCACTTCCAAAATGAGGACATGCAGACAAGGTCGTCTTCTTCAATTTAGAGATAATCGAGCTCTGTAGTGACGATTTCGAGGGCTGTGTTGCCGATCCTATGAAATAATTCGCATCTTCATATTTAACTTCATGCACTGAAAAGGGCTGGATGTCCCCATTGATGCGTTCTTCTCTACCTTCCTTCAAGTATTTTAAACACTGATGCAGAGTGGAGGGGACCACACAGTTTTCGTGCAACCAGGGCCTCCCAAGCAACGCCTTGTATGATGTATTAGTGTCGATGACATGGAACTTAACTTCGGTCTTTAAGTCATCGAGTTGCAATGGCAAGTATATAGAGCCTAAAGCCTTCTAGCTATTTTTATTGAATCCTTGGATGATAACTTTTTTGGCCGTCAAATTACGGACGTCTAAAGAAAGACTTTTCAAGGTTCACAAGGTTATGAGGATAACCGACAACCCTGGGTCAATCAAGATCCTTCTTATCTTCATCCCTTCCACATCCCCGGTCACGTAAAGCGGCCGGTTATGCTGCGACGTTCCCAACAGCATGTCATCACTGTTGAAAGTGATGGATGACGTAGCATATGCATTCAACGCCTCCTTTATGTCAGCCTCCACGAAGAATGCTTGAAATTTTTGAGGATTTTGTAGGGCATAGATAAGGACATCCCTTAACTCTTGCGACATCATCAACGCGTCATATATGCTAAGAAAGGCAGGGACCTTTCTCAAATGTGACAATATGTTGTACGGAAGGAGATAGTTTGACTGGGAGTGTCGTATCACCATCCACTTCCTGCGTCTCAATTTGCTTTCCTTTGAGTTTCTCCTTTTCTTTGTCTATCGTTCACCTCATTATGACTTTGCCGCTTCTAAGATTCATTTGACATGATTCATTTACTTGCTTACTGCTTTCAACAGAAGGTGCTTCCTCATATAAGTAGGTAGGTAAGACCTCATCTTCGGAGTCACTCCCCAGGTTAATCGCGTTGCAAACACCCCTTTTCGTGGTAGTGATAACTTCAGCATTGTCAATTTCGTTTTCCTTCGGGGGTTCCGGGATCACAGATATCATCCTACAGGATTCCACCTCGTACTCCTCACCTTCCGAGTTGTCTTCCAGGAGTCCCTCCCACATCTCTTCGGTGATGTAGTGACGAAGTTTTATAGGCCCAGGTATTTCCTACTCGTATTCTTCAAGCGAATCGATATCTTCTTTGAGGTCGCTTCTTTCTTATGCCTTGATTGAAGAGGCTGCCTTTTTGTTCTTTTTCTTCTTCGATTGAGAATTCCTTTTCTTTTTCTTTTGGTCCTTATTCGTTGGCGGACGAGGCCTTGACGATACACATTGCGGAGTCAAAGGGTCTTTCCACACAACGCCTGGCATCTATTTTAATCATTGTAGAAGTCGCAACGTCTTTTTTGACACCATGGTGTTCCACTCTCCGTCTTCTACAGGCACCGGATCTATTCTTATTTCAATAACATCAACTTCCTCAGTTTGGGTTTCATTCAATACTTGCTTTGATAAGGTTATCTTCCCTGTCTTGTATTATTTTTCTACCCAGTCTTTAAAAATGTAACAATCTTCTATTGTGTGCCCTAGTACGCGATGGTAAGGGCAAAAGTTGGGATCGTCAGTCTTGTTTCTTTCTTCAGGGCGTTTCGGCTCTGGTAGTTGCAATCCATTCTTCAGAGCGTCCCTAAAAATCTTCATCGTCTTTTCTCTTTTGAAAGAATAAATTTTATTTTTTCTCTCCTCGAGGGTCAAGGGTTTCCCCCGACTATTTTCACCAAGTGTTGGCACCTTTTCAATTCGAGGTATGTTCGTATTATGGACCTCCACCCTTTTGCCCCTATTGGCAACGTTTGTATAAGCGATCTTAGGATCATTCCTCCTTGGCTCTTCTCTCTTGAATTTTGGATTTTGTGTGCTTAAGTAGGTTTGATGATTCATTCATTCGAGCTTCGCCACTTGGGTAATCAACTCTTGAAATGTGGAAATATTATTAGCGCAAAGGAAAGGGGCCATCCAATTGTCAATATTGCAGACCAACAATTCCACGGCTTCGGTTTGCTCTAATGACTTTTTGCATTTAATACTCAAATTTCTCCACCTCGTGATGTAATTAAGGATGGTCTTGTCCTTTTTCCTCTTCGTATCTGCCAGGTCCACGATCGTAATCTTATCGCTTAACGAAGCAAACTTCATCTTGAAGGCCTCCTCCATGTCGACCCAGGTTCCGATAGCTTCATTTTCTAGGGAGTAATACCATTCAAAGGTGACTCCTGAGAGACTTTGTGGAAACTACCGAAGCAATAAAGCGTCGTTACCTCCAGTATTCCCACAAGTTGCAATAAAATGGGCTAAGTGATGGTCAGGATTCCCTGTCCCATTAAACATTTTAAAGTGCGGTACGATGTATCCTTTGGGATAAGGGATATCGTCGTACATGGCTGGATAAGGCCTCCCTCGCCTTCTTCGTGGAGCAATTTTGGCTCCCTCCATTTGTTTCAGCTGGTCCATCACCAGTTCCTGTACTTCCCTCCTAGTTAAAGTGACAACATCGTCATTTGACTGGGCTGGTGACTGAGCTAGTAGGGAAGACACCGTCAGAGCGTTATTTTGTTCTCGCTGCGGCTACTCTTGGCGTAATAGCATCTCTTGCGTTTTTGCTAGAACACTCGTCATCTCCTCGAATTTTGCCATGAGGATACTCATGTCGTTGTCTCTCTTTTTGAGCTGTCTCTTGAGGTCGGCAATAGCTTCATCCCGATGGTCATGGTTAGTGGTCATGACAGGTTCTTCCTCTTCCTTTTCTTCTTCAAAAATTTCTTGGTGTAAAGGGGTCGCCCCTTGTTCATATCGCTGAACATGCTCCTAGATTACAATAGAGGCCAACTTTTTACCCTTGGCTTTCCTTGCCATGGTTCGAAGGGTGTCCTCCTCAGAATTAGAGCCGGCCTTCCGTGTATGCTCTACCATTCATACCGTGTGAATTGTATAGCCTTTCGTCTCCTTATGGTTAGTCCTGAAGCGCTTTTCCTTCCTCTTTGTAGTCTTTTGGGCCCTTTTGTAGACCTCATAAGTCCTTTGCGATATCGTCTTTGGAAAAGTGGCATTCCCGGATTTTGGACGTGGCTTGCTTTGCATGTCGGTCCGCAACCGTAGTCCTTCTACTAAGTTAGAGTTCTTTTGGACCGATAGGGGTGGTGCGAATTGGTTTTCCACCACAGCTTCTATTTTGGGGGTGGAGTGACTACGCCTTACAGGGGTTAGGCGGCCTTACTTGAAGAGTCTAGCCCTATTCTTCCTCAGAGCTCGGTGTTCCTGCTTCTTTGTCACTTCAGGGTTTGCGAACACGACTCGATTAAGTTCGCCCTCATTAACAATAAATGACGATTCTTCTTTTTTTTGGTTGAGCATGCCCCCATTGACGATGAGTGATGACTCTTACTTTTTTGTGGCAGTCCCCTTCTTCCTCCGGGAGATCTTACTCTTAATGGTCGGAATGATCCTTCCCTCGCCCTTAACGTTCTCAGAGTCCTTAAACGGCACATATATTAACTCCACCACGTCGAGGATGCAGCCGAACTTTATCTCCCATGCATTGTCCATCACTCCTTCCATGAAGATGTTGATCTTACTCGCCATGTGAGAAAATTGCTGCACGGAACAAGACAGATATGAGAATGAGGGCACAAAACATCATTGCATAGTATAGATCTCTGAGATGAAAGGAGAAGCCAGGTCCCACCAGGCGTGCCAGAATTTGTGGGGTCAAAATTGTTACATTAAAAATGTAGTGTGACCTTTATCAAATTCACCTTAAATTAATAAGGTTTTTGTTTAATGGGTTTTGGCTTCCAATGAGCGCAAGCACTCATTGTTAATTACCCCTATAATTAGGGAACCTTTGATTAAGAGATCTATACTATGCAACAAAATATGAGAGACAAAGTCAAATGATATCATCCATAAATTTGATTTAACTTGATACATGGTTTGATATGATAAGAGAAAAAGAGTTTTCATCAACTTGGGCAATTTGTGTTCGTCAGATATCTTGGGTCTTGTGACGACGTATTGAGTAATACTCGGCCTAGGCAGTACGACGTTATATTGAGGAGCTACGCCCCGATGGTAAACATCGACGTACGCACCTCCCAAACAATATTCCATTGTAATGCATCAAGGCACGTTCGATATCAGTGTTTGAAAGATCACCCGGCCTTGATGGCGTGTTAAGTGGGTTAAATTTGAAGGATATTACTCAGCCTCACGGCGTGTTGAGTAACTTGGATTTGGGAATTACCCGGCCTTGCAGCGTGTTGGATAATTTGATTTGAGAATTTATCCGGCTTCGCGGCGCGTTAGATAATTTGCCTTGGAATTTATCCAGGCTTGCGGCGTGCTGGATAATTTGATTTGGAATTTATCTGGCCTTGCGGCGTGCTGAATAATTTGATTTGGAAGTTATCCAGTCTTTACGACTTGATGGATAATTTGATTTGAGAATTTATCCGGCCTCGCGGCGTATTGGATAATTTGACTTGGAATTTATCCGGCCTTGCGGCGTGCGGATGACTTGATTTTGAAATTTACCCAGCCTTGCGACGTGCTGAATAATTTGATTTGGAACCTCGTCGACACAATGTCATATTGAGGAGCTACGCCCCGATGATAAACACCGACGTACACACTTTCTAAACAATATTACATCATAATCGTACTTAGGCACGTTAAATGTCTGATTTGGGAAAATTACCCGGCCTCTTGGCGTGTTGGATAATTGAATTTGAGAATTTATCTGGCCTTGCGGATTTGGAATTTATCCGGCCTTGTGGCGTGTTGGATAATTAAGAAAGAAGAACTTTAGCCCTAACGAACGCAACGCCATACTGAGGAGTTACGCCCCGACGATAAACATCGACGTATGCACCTCCCAAACAATATTTCATTGCGTAAGTATTAAGGCTTACTAATTCAGTTTGGGAATACCCTGTGTTAATATGGATTTACGGACTCCAGTCACGTTGCCCGATCCGAGGTTTAAAGGAGAATTTGGTCCTGCCATGTTGTTCCATTTTGACCTTATAACTCTCAATCAAAGGGTGGAGAGAAGAAAAAAGAAAAATTTCTTAGAATTGGATGATGCATATTCGGGCTTTAACGGATCATCCATAATCTAAGCTTATTATCCAACCCCATTTTAACTTTGTTATTAAGCTGAAATCTAAGAGGGCCTGAATTAATAGTGTCGCGTGCGCCTTTGACCCCGAGACTTTCGGCCAAAGAGTAAAGCCCCAAAGTACGGGTACATCTCTTTTATTGATCCGCTGCCAGGCAAATTTTGGGCGATTCATCGGGGCGACAGCAGCTTCCAATTCATCTGGGCGACGACCATTTCGGGCGAAAGGGAGTCGTTGAGCTTGCTGACGGTGGTCCTCGACGGCAGCTTCCAATTCATCTGTTTCCTCTTTTTATTATTTGTTTTATTATTATATATTTTTTAAATGCTCTTTTCTTTTAACTTTTGGTAAGTATCTTTGGATTCAAGTTCAAGCGCCTTAGAAACCTCCTGCGCACTGCGGCGATCAGCGGTTTCTATCGGGTGACAAGAAAAGTTTTATCCGGACAAATTGTTCTTCTTCCATCGTCATCGTTCCCTTACCATTTTCTTCTCATAGCAGCGCGGTGAAGCGAGGTTCTTAACGCTCTCTCCTCACAGTGCTCTTTCCGTAGTGGACAGAACTCAGGAAGTTTTTAACAGGCAAGCACTTACAAGGAGGCAACATTTCATCTGAAGAAATCTGCAGCGTTTTTTTTTTCTTTTTTTTTCTTTTCTTTTATACGGATTCCGACATAAGTCCCTTCATCTCTTTCTTGCAATAAGAATCTTCGAAATAGGAAGCTTCTTTCGACAGATTTCTTGGCGGGAGATTTTGTCACTTGTGTCGTGACAATTCTTCAAAAGCGAGACTGAAGGGAAGAACTGAGGATTCTCAACAGGTATTTCCTATTACTTCTGTCTCTTTGTGACAGGCTTCGTCTCCGTTTTCTTTTTATTTTTTCTTCCGTTCTCTCCCTTTTTTTTGACTTTGGCAGTTCCTCTGCGTTCCTACGCCTCCCCCTCTTCATGTCATCGGCTTTTTCGTATTCTTCTTCTTATCATTATTCGTTTTTAACGCATCTCTTCGCCCTCTTCTTTTATTCTTTTTAAACGCCTCTTCGCCCTCTTCATTTTATTCTTTTTAAATGCATTTCTTCGCCCTCTTCTTTTCTTTTCTTCTTTTTTTTTTCTTACCCAGCTATCCCTCTTGCCACCCTCAACATGTTTTCTCTCCTATCCCAGCTTTAGATAGACGCCTCCTTATTTCTTTCTTCCACTCCACCCTTCAGCCCCTCATGCTCCCTTTTCTCTTTTTAGCAAGTTCTTTGAGACTAAACCTTCACTAAACCTCAGACGTAGCATCCAGATGCTTAATGCATCCGTGAGATTTTAAGGAGAAAAGAGTGAATATAATACATGGTGTGTGTGCAACCATTGAGCCAGGTCGCTTAGTGCGGCCATGAAACCTACAAAAGATAAAAACTTTCCTTCACTACCTTCTTCTTGCCGCTTCTGTGCTTCTTGTCCTCCTCCTTGTTTTTGTTTCTCTCTGTGTTTTTTCTCTTGCTGCCAACGCCTCCATATATTATCCCATCCTAGTGAGACAAAATTGCTTGACGGACGCCTTTTTCTTTCTTGCTTTTCTTCTCGCCGCTTCTATTTCTGTCAACTGCAGCGGGCTCTTTCTTTCTTGTCTTTTCACCAGCCCCAGTTGCCTCCATTTTGTTGGCTATTTGCCCCTTTTCATTTTGGTTTTTTAGCTGCTGCAACCAGGGCCCAACGGTCCCTTTGTCGTATCTTTCGTTTCCGGTTTTGTGTAAGGTCAAAATAAAAAAAAAACAATTCTGATCCGGTCTCTTCCCTTGACTTGTTGGCGCATGCCAAGTCTGGTGCTCCCAGCCTAGCCCGAAGTCAAAATCGATTTCTTGACTTAATCATTCAGCAGGCTTGAGATGTCTGATAAGTGTTTGATAACTTTCCCCTATAGCTTCTTCTATTCCCTCCATTTAGAGTTTACAATATTTGATAGATGTGGGGCACTCATGCCATTTTTATCATTATTTTTGCAGGGCTACTAGGTCTTTTCCTCCCTTTTTAGCGTTTTCTTCTTCTCCAGGTGGATTCTTGGTGAGTGTAGCTTACTGGCTTCATCTTTATGGTTTATCTTCTATGGAATTATTCTGTGGCTTGTAGATCGCTTTGTTCAACTCATATTCATGAAATCCGTCCGATAAATTCTCATCCTGTGAAATATTGATATCATGAGGTATGATGAATTCATCATCACCAAGAGAGCCAGCTATGCTCTTTGTTTAGGCCTTATGTCACTTGCCAAATAAACTCTATCATCGAGCAAAATTTTTTATGTTTGTAAGGTTAGCAATTAGAGCACCTGCAGTGATGCAGTGGCATTTTCTGCAAGTCTTCCAAAAAGGCACTTCAAAAGCAACGGCCGTTCTTTCATTAATTTCAGCATTTTTCTTTTAAAAAATTTTGTGAGGGAGTTAACAAATAGCAGTATATCCCTTGGATACTGATTTTTGTGTTCACCTGGTATCTCATGGAATACCCTTAGGATAGATAAATGGTAGAGCATTGGGGAAGTATCCAAATCTTCCCATGTCCGTCGTGACATGCACATGATATAGTGGTTTGTATTAATTGAGTCGCTTTTATAGTATTTCAGCGACCAGCATAGATTGTACACAACATTATTATTCGAAAAAAGTGAGACCAATTGGGAAATAGTGAAGGCAACCTCATTTGTCTCAGGGACCTAATCATCACTGGAATAATCTCCGGAACAACTTGATTAGCTGATTAACAATCACATGGAAACAAATATGTAGTGCAACAGTTCACATAACTCACTGCTATTAGAATTGCACTCAGATATCTTCACACCAATCTCCTTGGATGGGAAAAAGGATCATTATTGAATCAGATAGCTTGGAGGCGATAAAAGACAAATGATTATCACAGTTACCCTCTAGCATAGGTGTGTGCGTTAATTAAAGAAATTAAGCTTTTATGTGTGAGAGAAGGCATCCTTTGTAAACATATAAATAGGAGAGCATCTGTAAACTGGCTGCAATAAACTCATTTCAAATGTCTGAATTGATAGCTAGGCTAATGAGCTCAATCAGCTATTGTTTTGGGATTTGTTTTGGGATGTAAACGGTTGATAAGCTAAAAAAAACTGTGATGTTAGTAATTTTTCTAACTCTAAGACTGTGTTTTCTTAGAAGGAATCTACAGCAAAAAAAAGGAAAGATACTTTAATTATCACAGCCTTATTCTAACTCTGGAGAGTATAGATATTTCGAGAAGCAGCTACACATCAGGTTAACACGGAGTTGTTGAAGAACTCCTGTTGCAGTGTGGATCACAGCAACGACTGCCATCTTAAGTTCTATTTTTTGATGATTCAGTCACAATCTGCTTGCATTATTTGTGTGCCATTGTGCAGTACCATATCTGAGCTTATGAAGGTTGACGTGCATCTTATCTTTCTTCTCCTCATTTTTGTTCTTATTTTCAGAAGATGACAAAACAAGCCTGTTGCTGGTGTTAGATGGCTAACAGTCTCAACACTCCACAGAACTCACACGGCAAGCAACAGCTCCTTGCACTCATTTTCCACACTAAGGGAGAAAAGAAAAGTGTGAAATCCATTACAAGGACGTCATGTACAGTGCTCTAATGGAGTAATTATCATCTTTGTCCACTCCCAGTGGATCATCAAAAGTGCTCCAAGTGCACCATCCAACATATTTTTACTCTTTTCAAGCATATTCTCACTGACACTTACAGAACGTTATCGCCTGAGTCCTGCCCAAAATATAAACATAACTTTATGTTTATGTACTACTCAGTGCTCACTTATCTAATGCCATGGTGGGCAGATCTTTGCTCTGTAATAAAGTTAATTGTGATCTTGGCTGCCATTTCAAACTCTTGCTTGCTATGATTGGTTTCTCATTCACCATGTCCATTTGCTCATTATTTTATCTGATTAATTTTCAAGTGGAAATGGGAATCCATCTGTCAAAGATCAGTATCACTTTCTTACTCTTGGTCCTGATAGCTACTACCTGGGCCAAAAAAACACACATCTGATATGCATGACGGGGTGCATCATCAATCTGTACTACTACCATGTGAATTTTTAGGATGTTTTGTCTCAAATTTGTAACATGTGTTGGTTCATCTCTACTGGTCAGGGATTTAAGACTTCATTTGCTAGGATCAATGTTGTGCCCAATTGCCGACCTGATTGGCATAATTTAATGCTGTCCAATGTCACATCTGAGGCCATCCAACCAGAGTTGGCTCTCAGTTTCACGAGGAAAGTTGGAGTAAAGCAAGATGAGTAGTAGGGTGGTCACAAGCTTGGTAGAGTATGCACAAAAGTTGTGGACAAAGCATTGTAACCTAATATTCTGAATTGTCCACGTTAGTGTAAGATATTGATCACTGTTCATCTGTTTTGATCCTTTTTCTCATTCAAACAAAAAGTAGGTTTTACTTTTAGGGATAATTCCACTGTTCTTGGCTATTAGTGGAGGTTTTCCATGATGCTTTCTTTACTTTTGAGTTGTTTGAGATTCCTTTCTCGTTTTTCATTCAAACAAACCCAAGTCATATCCATCAAATCTCCACTTTCTCAGAATCATATTAAGAAAACACAAGTGGCAGAATAATCAGTTTTTTTATTGCTCTGCAAAGCTAGGACACTTGAACTAATCTTGCTAGTTTGTTTGCAGAATGCAGCATTTATAATGGTCAAACTGGAGGAGGCATCAAATCTCCATCACTGGCTTATAGTAAAAGTCAAAGTGAGTAATTCCCCACTCATTCAGAATCACTTTTCAAGTGAAGCACAAGTGGCAGAACAAGCATTTTCATCCTGCATCAAATTAAGATTACCCACTTAGACACACAAGAAGAGAGAACAAATTCAGCAAAAGTCAACTTTTGTGTAAAATCAGGAATCTACAGGCCGCAAAATCTACTCTGCAACTGATCTTGGAGAACCTGTGAAATCATTTTGCTCCTTTTTTGCTGTTTTATGTGAAAACCCAGCATGACATGGAGAGCTCGCCGCATGCAGTTAGAGAAGCAGACAACATGCTCCCTGATGCAAACCCTGACACTTCCATCCATCAAAAGTCAAACAGGATAAGTCCACTTCAACCGCCAACCCTCCCTCTCTTTCCTCCATCACCTAATCACGATGATGCATTAAATCTAGATCCATCAAGAAAAGAAAAACGGGTAGCAATCTTCCTTGTTAATTCTCGGCGCAGAACAGACAGGAAAAAAATCAAGCTGCCGCCCTGTCCGCATGCCTCTTTTTGTGTGATTCTACGACCTTTTGAGTTAACTCAGTGCATGGGCATTAACTAACGAGTCAGTGGCAGATAAGGTCAACGTTCATCGACGTGGTCGCCTACCCGAGGCCCCAGCAAACTCAGGCGCCGGGAGGTACGTGTGAAAGCGGCGCGGCGATGCACGTGAACCCCACTGCCTTTCCGCCCCCGGCAGCTGGCGGTCGCCGTCGCCGTCGCCGCTTCCTTTCCTCACAGCCTAATCCCGGTTGTCGACCGCAACTTTTCACTCCCAAACCAACTGCATTAATTGTTTCGCTTTGCGTCTCCTCCACAAAAGTTTTCCCTTTTTATCTCCTCCAAGAGTAAAATGTTTCCGTATCCTTGGTCTGTAGACGGAATCCTCGAATCATTTTGAACAAATTAAGAAATCTGTTTCCTTTCTGTTCGTGGATTCCCTCCACCTCCTATAACATATTTGTGAATTCCATTTTTGTTGTTGCGGCTACAGAGAAGCAATATAAAGAGAAGACATCAATCTTCTTCCTACTTCATAACTCCAGTCCGCGGATTCTTAATGCTGACTCCTCTGGCACTTGTCAAAGCCACTGAACTTGGGTGACAGGGGAATCCTCCTTCCAGTCTTGGTCTTCATAGCTTCAAGCTCGCAAGCTGTAGAAAGGAGCCGCCTTTACATCTCTTCGCTTGGTGATCAGCAATAATGGCTAAGAAAGGAGGCGCCTTGGCGTCCTTTTTGGAGCAAAGATTGAGCTTGCCCTTCTTCCTTCTCTTGTTCTCATGTCTGCGCGCTAGGTCCCAAAACGAAACTTGCGACTCTGCCGACCTCAAAGCCCTTGAGGATTTCTCGGCAGGGTTGGATTCTGGGATTGAAGGCTGGAGCTTTGGCGACTCTTCGCCCAATTGCTGCACTTGGTCCGGCGTTTCTTGCGGTGGTTCTTCGGATTCGGGACGGCGGGTGATCAGATTGGATCTCCAAAACAAGACCTTGAAGGGCTTCCTAGCTGATTCCTTGGCCGACATGGATAGTCTCGTTTGGCTCGATCTTTCTTACAATTTCCTTCGAGGTACTGTTCCGTCAAGGCTATTTAATCTTATCCAATTGGAAGTGCTCAATCTCAGCTTGAACGAGTTCACCGGCTCGATTCCGGTTCATCTTTACCTTCCTTCAATTCGGGTCTTCAATGTCTCTTATAATTACTTCAACGGCAGTCATCCGACCTTCGCCGGATCGACCAACTTGACGGAGCTCGACATCAGCTTCAATGCCTTCTCCGGCGTCGTTGATGCTTCCGTATGCAGTAATTCTCCTGGACTTCTCATTCTTCGCTTCTCAATGAACCTCCTCTTTGGCGAGATCCCCTCGGGGATTTCTAAGTGTGCCGCTCTCAAGGAGCTGTCCATTGATTCGAATAGTATCTCTGGGAGTTTGCCAGAAGATTTATTCAAGATCAGATCTTTGAGGGCATTAAATCTTCAGGAGAACCAGCTCTCAAGCGAATTGAGCTCAGGTTTAGGTAATCTCTCCAATCTTGAGCAGTTGGACCTGTCACTGAACTCCTTGTTGGGTAATATTCCAGAGGTCATTGGTAGCCTACTCATGCTTGAATACTTCTCTGTTCATTCCAATAATATTAGTGGCCCTTTACCTTCTTCACTATCAAAATTGTCGTCTCTTAGAGTGCTCAATCTGAGGAACAATTCGCTCACTGGCGAGATCACCCTCGATTGCACGAGTTTGACGCACTTGGTGTATCTTGATCTTGGAATTAACTTCTTCACTGGTCCTATTCCTTATGGTATGCATCGGTGCATTCAGTTGAGAACCCTAAACCTTGCTCGGAATAATCTAAGCGGGGAAGTCCCAGTTAGCTTCAAGAACTTTTCTCGTCTGTCGTATCTCTCACTCTCCAACAACAGTTTGTCAAATATAGCTTCAGCCATGGAAATCCTGCAGGACCTCCCAAGACTTGCAGGTTTAGTCCTGACCATGAACTTCCATGACAACGAGAAGATGCCGGGGGATGGAATCCATGGATTTCAGAAGGTGCAGGTTCTGGTTATTGCAAATTGTGGCCTTTCTGGTTCAGTGCCACCATGGTTGGCCAGTTGCACCAAGCTAAAGGTTTTGGATTTGTCATGGAATTATTTGCAAGGGACAATCCCCTCATGGATAGGAAAGCTTGATGATCTATTCTACTTGGATTTGTCAAACAATTCTCTCGGTGGTGAAATCCCTGAAAGTTTGGCACATGCTAAGGGCCTAATATCATCTGATACCTCACAGACAGGATCTTCGACAGATAACTTTCCCTTCTTCATCAAACGGAACAACAGTGGTAAGGGATTGCAGTACAACCAGCTAAGCAGCTTTCCACCGTCCTTAATTCTGTGCAAGAACATGCTTGTCGGGCCGATCCTACCAGGTCTTGGCAACCTAAAGAAGCTCCATGCGTTGGATCTAAGCAGAAACAAGTTGTCAGGGACTATCCCTGAAGAGCTATCAGGCATGTCAAGCTTAGAAAGTTTAGATTTGTCGCACAATAACCTTACTGGAAGCATTCCTTTATCACTTACTAGGCTAAATTTTCTTTCAAGTTTCAGTGTGGCCTACAACAATTTAACTGGACTAATCCCCACAGGCGGTCAATTCTCAACATTCTCAAGCTCTGACTTTGAAGGCAACCCTAGTCTCTGTGGCTATCACTTGAATTCATGTAAATATCCTACCCTTCCTGAGCTTCCAAAAGAAACAGTTAGCCAACAAAGGAACAATAGAGGTTTCATAATTGGAATGGTCACTGGAATTGGACTGGGCACAGCTTCACTTCTGATTGTTGTTATATACTTGTTCATGTGGAGGACTCGTTACCGAAGGAGAGAGGATATAGTGAAGCCTGTAGTAGATACAAATGGAAGCATAGAGACAGAACCATCTAAATTGGTACTTCTCTTTCAGAATAAGGACAACAAGGAGCTAAGCATCAGTGATATCTTGAAATCGACCAACAACTTTGATCAGGCTAATATAATTGGGTGCGGGGGCTTTGGTCTAGTGTACAAAGCAACTCTCCTAGATGGTAGTAATGTGGCGATCAAGCGGCTTTCAGGTGACTATGGCCAGATGGAGAGGGAATTCCAGGCTGAGGTAGAAGCTCTTTCTAGAGCACAACATAGAAATCTGGTTCTACTTCAAGGATACTGCAAGATTGGAAGTGATAGACTTTTAATCTATTCATATATGGAGAACGGAAGCTTAGACTACTGGCTTCATGAGAAGCTCGAAGGTGGACAGATGCTAGATTGGCAAAAGAGACTTGGGATCGCCCGAGGAGCAGCGAGGGGTTTGGCATACTTGCACCAATCATGCGATCCCCACATACTGCACCGCGATATTAAGTCAAGCAACATCTTGTTGGACAGCATGTTTGAAGCTCATCTTGCAGATTTTGGGCTAGCAAGACTCATTTTGCCTTATGATACACATGTAACAACAGACTTAGTTGGTACTCTAGGCTACATTCCTCCTGAATATGGCCAGTCATCTGTTGCTACTTTCAAAGGCGATGTATATAGCTTTGGTGTCGTTCTTCTAGAGTTGCTAACTGGTAGGAGGCCATTGGATATGTGTAAGCCTAGAGCTGGAAGGGAGTTGGTTTCATGGGTCATTCAGATGAAGAAGGAAAGGAGAGAAGCAGAGGTTTTTGATCCTCATATATATGATAGGACTCATGAGTGCCAGCTGCAGCAAATGCTGGAGATTGCTTGTGTTTGTTTAAGTGATTTCCCTAAGCTGAGGCCTTCAACAAAGGAGCTTGTTGCATGGTTAGAAAATATTGGCCTTGATGACAGGCAATTCATGACATGAACAAGGTTATCGATTAGAGTTTTTTTTTTTCTTTCTTTCTGCTAGGAATAGCTTAAGAATGCCAGAGATTTTAGTTCATTAGACTTACCTGAATTTAGTTATCAGATGTTCATACATTCTGTTTGGCAAATATTTTTCTTTTGTTTTGAAACAGAGACTGGAAGCAATACAGTGTACACAATTTGCATACTTTGAATGTTGAAATTCAGCAATTGAAAACTAATTAACTTTTTCTTGCATGCCACTTATTTTAGCCTTAGTTTCTTAGATTGTTAGCTTCTCATGCAGTGTTCCTTCACTAAGATTCAGAAAAGAACCCCTCATGAATACATTCTTAGTTCAGTTCCTTCAAATGTAAAACAGATGACCTCTCTCCTCAGAGTTGAATGGTATTTAGAACCATCCCCAAGTGTTTGGTTTTTGTTCGCAAGGGTCAAAACTAATGATTCAAGAATCAACCTGTTTGATGAATTAGCGGCCTTGGTAGTTCTTAGTTTTTAAGGCTAAACCAGTTCAATTCAATTGCTTCCTACACAGGATCAGATCAACTTTTTCAATATTCTCCATTTAATCAGTTAAATCAATGATTTAGTCTACTTATTAAAGCACAATCAGAAAATTTAATGGAGATCATTTATGGAGAATATGAAAGTGTCTAATTATTCATAAAACCAAGAGAAAATGAAGGTTACACCTCATATTCTATCCCATTTTGTTATCCTAAAATCTTCATCATGTCTCATTCTGGTGAATATTCACCATTGATCAAATACGGCTCAAAATTTGGTCAAGTGCAACCACAAGAAGGTTTAGTTTCATTAACTTTTAGTTGGAAAATCACCTAAGTGGTCTGTATAGGCTTGAGTTAGTCAAAATTTACTAATATCGATCTAACCAATCAATTATAGCCACGATAGAAATAAAAAAAAAAAGTCAAACTATGTAACTTTGAGAAGCATCCCATTATATTATTTCAACAATGAATTGAAAACTTCACAAGCAGAATATTTGGGCGTGGATTTGGGCGACTATTTGGGCGATGTTAGGGCTTAGGCCCTAGGATCCTGCGCGGCTGGCGGCGAAGATACCACTGAACGTGCATGGCGATACCGATTTGGGAGGGGTGCGGTGCGGGACTTTCATCTTCTCCTTCGTCGGCCAGAGCGACGGCGCTTGGGCCGCTAGGATCTTCACGGATTAGCGGGAGCGGGTGCAGGTTGCGAACCTAGAAATGCAGACCTGGCCGGGGAGCTCGCAGACCGAGCAAAAGACGTGGAGCTCCCTGTTTGCGAGGGCTAAAGAGAGCGAGCCACTGTGCACTCTGTCTCTTTCGGAGGTGTCCATTAACGGAGGGGTTTTGGATATTCTGCACTAGAAGAGGAGCTTAAGAACAACATTGTGTTTCGAAAAAATACGTTAGTGGGATATTTCATTAGATACAGACCTAACTTTCTAAGCTTGAAGCAGAAGGCGATCCAACTATGGAAACCAACGAGAGAGTTGGAGGTTTTTACTCTCCCAGTGGGCTTCATCTTGTTCAAGTTCGGTAATGAGGAGGATAAATTGGGAGTTCTTGAACATGGTCCCTAGTTTTTCTTTGGGAAGATCCTATTCTTAAAACCGTGGAAACCCCAAGGAAGATCTGGTCCGGGTGGATCTGTCCTCTATCCCAATTTGGGTGCACATAATGAATTTACCATTAAGATGGTGGTCCGCGGGGATAATAAGAAAGTTGGAGAGTGCCCTTGGGAAGCCACTATTTATGGACAAAGTTACTGTATCCAAGTCTCGTTTGGGGTTTGCTCGGGTCTGTATCGAAATGGATGCAATATCAGAATACCCAGAGTCTTTGACTGTGAGGGTTAACAGAGAATCGAGAACCAGTTTATAATTTGAATATAAATCGGTTCCGAATAGATGTAGCAAGTGCAATATATTTGGTCATAATATTAAAAATTGCCCACGAAAGGTTCAAGTGGGGGAGAAACAAGTTTGGATAGAGAAAAACAATGGGTCACAGAAGGAAATCCCTCTGGCTGTATCCCCTAAATCTATGACTTCTGTGGGGCTTACAAGAGAGAAGGATAAGGGGAGCATGATGGAGGGAGCTATGGAGATAGAAACTGGAGTTCATAAAGTTAGCAAACCAAAAGAACCAAAGACAACCTGGTTAGCTAAGAATCAGGAGAAAGGGAAAATGAAGATGGATCATCCGCTATTACCAGACTCGCTGGCTATGGAGGGGGACGTTGAACCAGGCCCGCAAGGTGAAATGGATGTCCGCGAGCGGGATTGATAATGGGGAGGTAGCAGGATGCTCAGCCGACTCACAAGAGTTCGTGGTTGTTACTTCAAGAAGGAAAAAGAAAACGAAAAATAAAAATACTTCTTTCCAACATACGGATCCTAAGAGATTAAGTCCGTTATTAGCCGAGGCCACATGATATGCAAACTAGGCACAATAGTGTGTTAGAATGTGAGAGGTTTCAACGCACTCGCTAAGAGGCAGAAGGTGGAACTTTTGGTCAAGAAGCACCAGGTTAAACTAATAGCTATTCTGGAGTCTCGTGTTCGCGAAAACAAATGTGATGATATTATAAACTTGGTGTTCCCTTGATGGATTGCTCTTCTCTCTCGACGAAAAAAGTGGGGGTTCCATCCACAAGGAGCAGGCGGTTCTGGAAAATTTAGAGATGAGGGGCAGCTATGGACATCTATGATATTAAATACCGTGGGGACTTCTACACATGGTCAAACTCTCAAGGAGGTGAAAATAGGATATCGTGCAAGCTGGACCGTGTGATGGGCACAAGAGAGTGGATGGATAAGTTCCCCCAAGCTGAGGCCACTTTCTTGCATCCCGGTATTTCATATCACTCCCCAGCTCTATTACTATTTGGTGAGGAGGACTCACGCAAAGGGCCTAGGTTTCGATTTTTTAACCACTGGCAAAGATATCCAAGTATGTTCCAGGTGGTAAGCGAGATATGGCAGTCAAATCAGATTCGTGGAACTCCTATGTTTATTGTGTACCATAAACTGACCATGGTAAAAAAAGGTCTTAAGCAATGGGCAAAAGATATGAGGATGGACAAAGAAGCAAGGTTAAGGGACAACCATCAGCGGCTTGATGCTATCCAGCATGCGCTCCAGGCAAACCAATCAGAAGCTAGTTTAAGGCCCTTGGAGAGGAAATACTAAAATGATATCAAGTCGTATTGGGAAGAGGAGGAGGCCGCGCTAAAGCAAAAATCTAGAGACCTATACATTTCATTGGGGGATTCTAACACGGCTTATTTCTACAACCTAATGAAGGTTCGGCATATATGAAACTCTATCTCAACTATAAAAGATTCGCAAGGGGAGTTCGTTTCTAGTGAAGCTATCGGTAGCGAAGCAGTGAATTATTTCAAGAGCCTTCTTGCCCCAAGATTAGCCCAAAGGAAGTAGAGGCACCGGTGAGAAAAACTTTGTCCTCTACAGCCACTACTCTCCTTGATGCAAGCTTCTCATGGGAGGATATTGAAAAAACTATCATGGCTGCAAACATCGCCAAAGCCCCTAGGGTGGACAGTCTCAATGCCTCCTTTTTTAAATCATGTTGGGGTACTATCAAGGAAGATGTTATCAAAGCCATTATGGACTTCTTGGAACAGGGTCACTTGCTTAAAAGGGTGAACATAACTTCACTCACACTCATTCCAAAGGTTCCTAATCCTTCCTGTTTGCAAAATTTAGACCCATTTCGGTGTGTCAAATGATGTACAGATTTATCGCCAAGGTATTGGCTATTTGATGAGTGTTTTTTTTATATAATTTAAAATACTATTTATGTGATCTTTTCAGGCTTTTGTTTTGTTTTGTATTTGAATTTAGTATTTTTTTTTTCTCGTCAAGTACAAAATCTTCACTATTTTTCGCATTATTTGTGAAATGCAGGTCATTGTACCATATTTTCGTGAAGATTTTGATGATTTGATGTTACGAGAAGATTTCTCACAGTGCTAGGAGGTCATAGGTCAAATTTGAGGTAAATTGAAGCTTTCTGCAGAGACCACGGCCTGGCCGTGACAGCCATCACGGCCATGATCATCTCGGCAGAACTCTGCGGCAATCTGCGAGCCAGACACGGCCTACCCGTTCCTCCCATCACGGCCATGATGACTTACTCACAGACTCACGAACTCATCACGGCCTGGCCGTGACGGCCATCACACCCGTGACAGCTTTCGCGCAGTTTCGACCTTTCAACAGTTTTTCATCCGATTTGAGTGATTCTGAAGTCGGAATTTGCTGAAATTTGAGGAGAAACTTCCTAACTGCCTAACGAAGAGATAGAGCCATAAAATAAGATTTTTGGAGCGATTTTGGGGTTCAAACTTTGGAGAGAGGCGACCTAGGGCGAAAAGAGGGCGATTTCTGCATTCTTGGGCTTGATTCGACCAAATTCTTTGGGGCTTTTGAGAGAAAACTGAAGATTCATTGTCTCCTACCATTGTTCTGTAATTTTCCTAATTTTTGAATATATTTTCTTAGGTTTTCTTTGTCAAACGATGTATGTTCTAGAGTAAAATCCTAGTTCGGGACTCGGGCATAGCCCGTTGAACAATTCTGCACATGTAAAATATTTTTATTGAATCTCAGTATTGTTTTTAGTAAATTAACTTATTTAATTGAGTTGTGCTTATTGCGTATGATTGTTTTGGCCAAACTTTTGTATGTGTTAAGTGTTACGAGATGAACTGAGAGGTGAATCGTAACACTCGAATGTTCTCATTTAAACTTGTGACTTGAATTACGAGAGTCGCTCAACGTCATTCAAGGATTTACGATTTTTCATAGAGCCTAATGGGTCTCTTAAGTTAGTTTTGCTACGAGAGTAGGAGATTAGATTAAGCTAGACACCGGATTACGCTTCGAGTGAAGGTAATCCGTACCCTAGGAGATATCGCCTTAAGTTATTTACTGTCGGATTGTGCTTCGAGAGAAGGAGATCTATTTTTTAATTCAATCTGATTCAATGTTTTACATTTAAAGCATTCAATGTGGTGAAACCTGAAGTCCTGAACATTTCTAAAACTATAACTTTCTCGATTTGTTGTTGATTTCTTGGTTCGATATTTCTATCTTAGTTTACATTTTTCCATTCTTATTTTGGATTGTCTAGCTTTCAATGATACTTAAAGTTGGTACTTGACACCCTGCTCCCTTGGGACGATATTTTACTACTTCGATAGAAACCGTACGCTTGCGATCACTAATCGCCTTAGGGTTATTCTTCCAGAGATTATTGATGACAATCAATATGCGTTTATCCAAGGGAGGTCCATACATGAGAATATTATGTTGTACTAGGCCATTATGCATGATTATCACAAGAAGGTCGGAGCTCCACAAATGGCGATAAAAGTGGACTTACATAAAGCCTACGAGTCGGTTAAATGGGATTTCATTGAGAGTATGCTTACGGCTTATATGTTTCCCCCCTGATTTGTGAACAGAGTTTATTGCCTGTGTGACGTCCCCTACTTATACCATTAACTTAAATGGGCAAGATTTAGGGTTCTTCAAGGCTACCCGAGGGCTACGACGGGGGTGCCCAATGTCACCCTATCTTTTCATCATGGTGATGCAATATCTCATTGATTTAATGCAAGAGCAATATTTGGGAGGCCATTTGCGCCCACACAGCAAGTGCAAAAAATTGGGAATTACAAACCTCCAGTTCGCGAACGATGTCATTATATTCTGTGATTCTTCAGAGGAATCTGCCTAGGCTGTGATAAGGGTGCTTGACACTTTCTATCAGAATACAGGGCTGAAAATTAATAAAGATAAATCGCAGGTGTTCTTTTCGGCTTCGTGCGAGGCAAAAATGCAAGAAAAGATTACATCAATTCTTGGGATTTCTAAGGGATCCATGCCCTTCCGGTACCTAGGCATTCCTATCACTAGCAGGCCGATTAAAGTAAAAGACTGTGTGCCCCATATTGAGAAAATCACTAAGTACCACTTGGCTTAGAGGGCAAAGTACTTATCATATGCAGGGCGCGTCGAGTTGATAAAGTCGATATGCTATGGGAATATAATTTTCTGGTGCAGCGCATCCAAGCTTCCTCCGGGGGTTATTACGAGGATTAACTCTATACTGTCGGCTTTTCTATGGTCTAATAGGAATAAGAAAGGTATGGCTAAGGTGGCATGGTGTGACGTCGCTAAACCTACCTACTTAGGCGGCCTCGGGCTACAGGACATTGGAAGATTGAATAATGCTTTCTTTATGCGCCATATATGGAATATTGTGACGGACAAGAACTCTCTATGGGTTAAATGGATTCATGAAAGGTACTTGCACTCTGATTCGGTCTGGTCTATCAAAATGTCTAGAAGAATGTCTTGGCCTGTACGAAGTATCCTGTTGGTCCGTGGAGCATGCATACAGATGATGGTTATAAGATCACTAATGGCACTTCTATAAGATTCTGGCTAGATCTATGGTATGAGTCAAAGATTTTACTTGATCTGGTGGAAGATATTAGATTTGAGAACCCATCGGGGAAGGGAGCTCGCCTAGAATCTATGATTGTCAATAACAAATCGGAGATACCAAACCCTAGATCCTTTAGACTAATTGATATCTATGTAGCATTTTCGCAGGTTCACATCCACACAAACCATAGTGAGGACCGGATATTCTAGAAAACGACCGCGAATGGAACCTTTTCAGTTAAATCGGCATATAAGGGACAATATCAGGAGGGTGTGGCGCCTTGGAGGGATATGGTGTGGTTTAAGGGGCGGATACCAAGATACTCGCTCTTTATGTGGTTGTTTTGCTTAAGATGACTAAGCACTCAGGCTAGACTACATGCGTTGGGGGTTGTGCAGGAGCCTACATGCGTGCTGTGCAAGCTGTAACCAGAAACACATGACCACCTATTTTTCCAATGTGACGCCAAAGCAGATTTTTAGAAGCTGATCAAAAAAGGTTGCGGTATCAGAAATGACGGAAACACTTGGGAAGGCATTTTGGGTCATCTATCACATGAATGCAAAACTGGGGATGCCACTCAGAACTACATCAAAAAACTATTCTTCATCGGGGCTATCTATTATATTTGGAGATAGAGGAATAACAAAATCTTTGGGAAGCCTGACATAGAGATTATGGCATTATTTAGACCATTGGTTTCCGACGTTAAATCGAAAGTTAGGAGCCAGGCCCAATCGGTGGAATTAGACCTTCATATTATCTCATTTTTGCAAATTTCGGAGGCTTCTTGCTGATTATTTCGGCCGCTTGTATCAATTCATTATTATTATAGCTGCTCTCACACATCACGTGGCATTGGATTTGTGCAGGCTGGTGGCCTGCCTACGCACCTTATGCATTGACCTTCCAATTTTGTGGGCAACCACTAGTTTCAGGTCAACAGAAGAATTGCATCGTGTTGGAATGATGGAGGCTGCCCTACACATTATCTTGCATTGGCCTTCCAGACTTTGCAGGTTGCAACTATATTCTCATGGTGGAAAGACATGCAATGCGGCAATTTGTATCAATGTTTTGTATTGGTGTGCAAGGTATTGTATGGGTGGGTATTTGATGCATGTGATGTATGTTTGTTGTTGTGGTGGGCAATGTGTTGAGTGCTATATCTATGTAATGGAGGTATGAGCGATGGTAGCATGTTATGCAGGATCCTTGCAATAGGAAATATAGGGGAGACTCTCCCTAAATTCTCCTGGAACCGGTGAGTGAGGAAAGGGTGTGTGCGGTTGTATATAATCTGTAACCATACTTTTCGATTAAATAACATCACCTTCTTGCCTTCGGTAAAAAAAAATAATGAATTAAAAATTTTGCTCTAACATTAACTACTTAAAAAATATTTATTAATTAAATTTTAAAATTTAAATTAATTTTATTTTATAAAAACATATTGTTTTAGTTAAATTTTCTACTTTAATTTTTTTATTATGTTTAATTTTTTTTTATCGTTCATCTATGAATTATAACGGGATACTATTAAGAAACACGATCAACAGGTTCATGACATTAAACAATGTGACCAAAACTCATGTGTGACTTAAGGCCTGTTTAGCCCCACTTCACAGCTGTTTTAAAGCAGCTTTGGTTCTAAAAGCTGAATAATCTTTGTTTGGTAATGTTAAGCTGCAGCTAAAAAAGCAGGAAAAAGCTAAAAGCTGCAAAAGTAGCAAAAGGAAGCTTTTTCAGCTTCACATCTTTCATCCATGAAACCAGCTGGTAGCTTTTTCAGCTTCGCATTTCTTCCCTTGGTGGCGGAAGTCCAGCTTCTTTCCCAAGGTTTGGTTTTTGGTTCTTTCTGTGATTCTTTAGATTATTTTGTTCGATTTCTATGCTCTATTTTTTGTTCAATTTCTCCTCTTGCAAACGAGAAGAAGCTAGGGAAGTGATTGTTCATTTTGGGAAGTGATTGTTCATCTCCAAAACAACATGTTCATCTCCAAAACAACACCATTGAGAGTGGTGGACGGAAGATCAACGAGAAGCTCCTCTCCAAAACAACAGGTTCATCTCTCCTGGATCTTTCTTTCCTCTCCAAAACAACATTGTTATTTCAGCAAAAGTTCTTCAGATTTCAAAATATAGAAGGGAGAGGGCTAGCCTGCCCAACTGGGTAATCCAACAAATATAAATAGCTTCCAATATCCTACTTCCAGTTGAATGAGGTCCCAATCTATGCATTTCTATAGATAATTCATAGCTGTCAATTACGAAACTATCGTTTTAAATATATAACTAACATCGTCACTCAAACTCAATGTGGGAAGGGAAAGAGTGACTGAATTGAATTTGGAATCAGATAAATAATGTAGTTGAATATATTTCCAATTGAAGATGTTTCCTAGTGAAATAACAATCAATCCCATTGTTTCTTATGAGCATGTAAAACATTATTCTGTGCACACTTTTATTTTTACAAAGAACATGAGTGGGAGATAGTGAAATGTGGCATTGTTGCCAAATGATTTTATAACACGGGACCAGCCCTTTCCAATACTGGTATACTGATATGGAATAATTTCTAATACTTGCCTGAGATAGGTGAGATAGGTATTAAGAGAAAATCTTGTACTGTCAATTTTTTTGCACATATTTCTTACCCATCTTTCCAGAATTTGCTTGTGTAAATAATTGTTTGGATGCAATTCCCAATTTTTTTTCACCACTTCATCTGGCTTCATGATATTGAAGCCTCTCTAACTTAAAATAATTCTAACATTTCATTGTAGTTTTCATAAAAGCAATGGTGTTTGTTTGCAAAGTTAGTGGAATATTGTAGTTTTCATAGAAGAAATGGTGTTTGTTTGCATGGGAAAAGGCAACACACTAGTAGTTATCTATTGTTTTTCCATCTACATGCAATCTGTGCTAGTCTTTATATGATGGTAAAAGTATTGTTTGTCCATGATGGGAGAGAAGAATCATGTAAGTACCTAACTTGCATCTTTCCATACACACAAGCTCTACATTTATATGCATCAGTGGTAAAAAGTGAAGTTTGTTCATAAGAGAGGCACATAAATAGCTAAATGTCATTTGTTCATGCATGCCCGACATTGTGTTAGTCTGCATATAACATAAGAGTACTACTTGCTCAAGCAAAAATGTATAAATTAGAAAAAGTACAAGAAAAATTCTATAAGAGAAAACCAGAGAAGTTGGAAGGAGAAATAGAAGAACTTAAGTTAAAGAGGAAGTCTTGAGGTTATCCTTCCACAGTGTTGAATACTCTACCATATGTCGTTGAAGCCTAATAAGCCAATTCAAAGTTTGTGAAATCACGCATAGACTTTGATTGTTATTAGTATCTTGATTGATTGTTATTAGTATCTTGATTGTAGTTATTTTGACTGTACTAATGTTACTATCTTAACTATTAAAGGTCAAGCACTTGGAATTGATAGGTAACTTGCAACATGGAGGGAAAAACTAAAGTAGAATGGGATAAGAAGAACACTTACATTTTTTGTGACATATGTAATGAGGCAATTCATAATGGGATGCATCCTAGTACTCAATTTAATGTTCGAGGGTGGAAGTTTTTGGTCTCAGAGTTTCAGAACAAAACAAATTTAAAATATGAGAAAATTCAATTAAAAAATAAGTGGGATCAATTGAAGAATACATGGAAAAAATGGAGGCAATTAATTGGAAAAGAGACCGGTCTAGGATGGAATCCATATAAGAGAACAATTGATGCAGACGAAGAATGGTGGGTGAAAAAAATTTAGATAGTACTTTTTTCTTTTTATTCTATATCTATTGATTCATTTTTATTCTTTTTGTATATTACTGTGTTGATTTTTCATTTATTCTTTTTTTATAGGTTGATTCTAGTTTTGCCAAGTTCAAAAAAGAAGGAATAGAACTTGAATTATCTTCTGAATATGAAATAATGTTTGGAGATATTTTGGCTACCGGAGATTATGCATGGGCACCATCACATAGCACAGTGCAAGAAAACCTCTCTAGCCGAGATATTCCATTCATTGATGATACAATAAATTTGGAGCCAGCTGGGGATTCAAATTATGAAGAACTAGATAAGACTTTAGATGATATACTTGCTGGTGACCCCCAAGAAAATTTTAATAGGAAAGAAAAACAAAAGATTTATGATGAGTCACCGTGTGGAAAGGCTTCAAAAAGGGTAAAATTGCCAACAAGAAAGACCGGAACTGCAATTGAGCTAATAGAGGATATCAAGTCTCTATTTCAAAGTGTCCATAGTAGGACAAGTGCAACTTCAAGACTAGTGGATCCACCTGGTACTAGCATGGGAGAAGTAATAGCTGATTTAAAAAAAATTCCAAAGCTCAAGGTTGATAGACGCCTGTATTTGTTTGCTGTTGATTTACTAGAGGAGAAGATCAAAAGAGAAACATATGTGGCACTTGAAATAGTGGAAGAGAAGATGGAATGGCTTCAACATAAATTTAATAAGGCCAATCAAGTTTAGTTGATGCTCTATATATGTACTTTTATGATGAATTTGAATGTTTTGGGATATTTTAAGATATTTTCCTTAGTATTGTATTGTTTTTGGATGCTTGGATACAATTTGGATTGTAGTAATGACTTTAGCACTTTTGAATATTGTATATTTTTAATTTGATGACTTTAGATGTTTTGGATGCTCTATATGTACTTGGGATGTTTTTAATTACTCCATATATGTTATCTAGTGGATGCTCTATATGTACTTTGGAGGTTTATATATGTTTTTGAATAATTTGGATTGCTGTTATATGTGCCTTAATCCATTCTTTTTGATTGATAATTTATCTTTTATTACAATAGATATGGATATTCAATCAATTATTGAGGATGAAGAAGACTTTATGATAGAAGCATCAACTGTAGTTGTCTGCATTGCTAAATATTATCTTAAGTATTTGCATAAAGAACCTAGCTACGTAAGTTTTCAGACGGGTATATAGTGGCTACATGAAATATTAAATGAACATGAACGAAAATGTATAAATATGTTTAGAATGTCAGCTAGTGACTTTTTAAGGTTATGTGGTGAGATGCAAAACAAATATAGACTAGAATCATCACGTAGAATGTCCGTAGTTGAGAAAGTAGCATTGTTTGTTTATATAGTTGCATTGGATGCATCATTTAGGAATGCAAGTGAACGTTTTCAACATTCACTTGAAACTATTAGCAGATGTTTTGTTGAAGTCCTACAAAAAATGAAAGAAGGATTTGTTGTAGATATGATAAAACTTGTTGATCCTGAATTTAAAGACATTCCTCCGGAGATCTTAACCGACAATCGATATATGCCTTACTTTAAGGTAAATTTTGATTCAAATTATCTATAAAAAAATATTGTATTCTATTGTTGCTACGTACATTTATTGATTAGTATTGTTTGATAAACTTATTTATGTTTTATTAGGATTGCATTGGAGCATTAGATGGCACATACATGCATGCATGTGTCTCACCTAAAGACCAAATAAAGTTTATTGGGAGGAAAGGAGTGTCAACCCAAAATATATTATTGGTTTGTAGTTTTGACATGAAATTCACCTTTGCACTTGTTGGATGGGAAGGCACTGCACATGATTCACGTATATTGAATTATGTCATCACTCATCCAAATATGAATTTTCCGAAACCACCACTTGGTAATTATATTTGTCTCTTATCTTGAATTTAATATAATTCTTTTGGTCATAAATATGTGATTAACATATTAGTTGCAATATATTCTTGCAGGCAAATATTATTTAGTTGATGCTGGTTATGCTCAAGTGAAAGGATATCTCGCACCATATAAGGGAGGAGCTCGATATCATCTTCTTGATTTTCAGCGTGGTGGACCACCGGTAGGGATGCAAGAACACTTTAACCGAGCTCATTCATCGCTTCGAGGTTGTGTTGAGCGTAGTATTGGTATTTGGAAAGTAAGGTTTAAAATCTTGCAGAACATGCCATCATTCTCATTTGAAAAGTAGAGGGACATTGTTATTGCGACTATTGCTTTGCATAATTTTCCGAGGCAATCTGAGACCGATCCTACATTTGCCTTGTTACAAGACAATCCTAATTATTTTCCTGTAGATGTTTTAAATGATAGAGCAAACTATCAGGCAGATAAGGGGCCATCAAGAAGTAGTTCAAGGGAGATGGATGATTTACGAAATGAAATAGCTCATGCTTTGATGGAAAGGAGGAATGAATGTTTGCATGTAATAACATAAGAGATGAGGGGTCAAAGAGACATTGTTTTTTTTTTTTGTTTGTGGATGTATTCTAGTACTCACTTTATGTTTAAAACTTTGATATGATTATAGAATTCTCCTAATGCAATTATTAGAAATATTATTTATTTATAATATTATTCTAAAATGAGTTTATTAAATTTTTAAATAATATATATATATATACTGTTTGGTCATTTTTATATTTGACAGCAATAACAGTAAAAAGTTTACCAAACAGCTTTAAATTATGATAGCAAATAACAATAATTAAAAAGTTATTTACCAAATAGTTTATATAATATCACAGCACGGTAAAATTCAGTACAGTACAGTTCAGCAAGCTATGAAAGTTATTTCAGCATACCCTTAGATTAGGTCACAAATTCAATTTTTAACTCATCTAATCTGAACCGGGTTCCTATACATCCATTGTAATCTAAGCTACTGCTTGTAGTTTAGTTATATGTGAACGAGACTTTGATCATCTCAGTGGTCGTCGATGGATCAGAGCCACGTGTCAGCTACATCGCGCTCTTGCCACTTGCTACCATGCGAAACTCCTTCGAACTCAAGCCTTTAAGAACGGGTCTCCACCGTGGGCGCGATCCCGCTTAAAAACCCTCCCCCGTCTCTCCTTTCCCGGATCACACGGATCAAGGATCGATCATGAGAGAGCTGCGGATCGGCAGTGCGGCCGACGATGCTTCAGCCGGATCGGAGCGCCAGGCTGCCCGGCGCCCTCCCCCGGAGGAGTACCCGCGGATGGCACAGGAGGAGCGGGAGCGCATCGACAAGGTGGCGAGGTTCGTGGCCAGGGATGGCGAGCTGACGGAGACCATCCTGCTGCGCCTGCTCAAGATCTCCAAGAACTACCGCCGGTGGGGCTTCATCTCGCCCGTCCATCCCCACCACGGCTATTACCTCCGACGGAAGATCTCGGAGCGCTGCCGGGTCATCCGGCCGCGCCGCCGGTGCGTATAGCTTCTCAACATTGCGAACCCTAGTTTCTTTTTTTTTTTTCTGTTTATTTATTCAAAATAAGTCCAATCTTAATTTGTGTTACGTTAGGATGATCATTGACAGTTTGTTTTTTGTGTGTTGTAGAGAATTGCAAACCAAATGAATCAGATGTGTTAAGAATCGGATTCTGTTTATGTTATTTTACATTCGTTCGTTCATTCATTCTCCACATTACTCCAGAGTCAAACAACAAATGCAAAATGTCATCATGATCTTTTTGAGATTTCTTCTTCTTGCGATGCAGCTGTCGTGTTCTTTAACAGGGTAGCTAAAAAATTTTCCCTCGGGGCTTTAAGAAAAGTTAAACACAGCCCTTTAAAAAAATATTCACAATTCTAAAAATGTACCAAGATCTACGAAATTAGATATCCATGATGAAAAATATCATGGATCAAAACTGCTACAGTAATAGTGGATATCCAATTTCGTGGATTTTGGTATCGTTGGAAAGTTCTATGATTTTTAAGATCATAGATTTTTTTTAGAGGACTATGCATATGATTCTTGAGCAGCCCTGTTACTCATGAAATTTTTTGAGAGTAGCTAGTGTCAATTTCGGTTAAAAGAATTTTAAATTGATTATAAGTTTTTTTTTCACGAACAATCGCCCATTTTTTTAAAAAAAAGAAAGGGAATTTATTTCATTCGGGTCTAGGTCAGATCAAGTAGCCAGTTTTCAGTTCAGCTTTCAAATTGGAACACGATTTCCCATTCGATTGCCAGTTTATTTATGTTGTATTTAGCTAAACAAGTGGCTAGCTTTCAAGTCCGATAAAATAGCAACACGGATTTGCAAAAAGAGTCGAATGCACATTTTATGTTTATGAAAAATTATTGAGACTAATTTGTAAAAAATATAAAATGTAAAATCTTGAGTTTCAATATGTTATACTGAAGGGTGATTTGCAAATATGGTTACCACTATATAGTGCAATTAACAGTTGTAATAATATGGTTACGAGAAGTTATACGGATCAGTCGGCTAACCAAAGTGAATTACAGGTTATGGAGAAGATTAGGAATTACAGGTTTTGCATATAAGATGAAAAGTTTAGATTAGTGTAGGGTCAAATTCTCTGGTAATTATTGATAAGTATTATTTAAAAGCAGAGGCTGCTATTGATAAGTTGCAGTAGTTTTTTCAAATCAGTTTTCAAGATGTAAGCCAAATCATACAACCTCATGTGAAAAAGTGCCAAATGCATGGTTGAAAATCACTCTTAATAAAATAAATTTTAATTTAATTTTGATGAATTATTAATTGTTTTTAGAATAAAATTTTTATTTTTATTTAATTATAATAAATATGCGTGTGTGATTTTTTTTTTTTTACATTTAGAGAAAATTTACATTTATATTAAAGCAAACTTGCATTAGAGGACGGTACAAAATTTAACTATTGCACAATTAATTATAAATTTTATAATATAATAAATTAAAATATTAAAATTTTAATTTATGCATGATATAAACTTGTTTCAAAAAATTTATGACATATAATGTATAAAATTTAATTATACATGTAATTTTATTTCTAAAACTTAATTATAAGTTGTATATGTATCTTTGTTTCTAAAATTTAATTATAAAATTAAAAATTAACTTTACTACTTTCCTATATACTAAAATAGCAGCAACCATATAATAGTTTACCAAATACCTCCCATACATTTATTATAGCTATAACTACACAACTGTATTTCTAAACAAAGCATTTCGGGTACCCATTTATTTAAATAGGATAGGTATGAGTTTAATGGATCAGGTTTTAATCAGGTTCAGGTTAGATTCAGGTTTAGTGATACGAATAATCAATTTGAATAATATATATATATATATATAATAACTATTATATAAATATTTATTATTAGTAAAATTATAAAATAATAATAAATAGTTATTATATAAATATATTTATTATTATTTTAATTTTTAAATTATATTTTATAAAATAATAAATAATTTTTATTTTATTTAATCAAGTATCCATGGGTACCCGATTAAATATCCGACCTGAGTTCAAATTACACAATAGAATATTCAACCCGAGTATCGGATTTGAAAATCGAATCGGGGTCGAGTTTTAGGTGGCAATACGGTTACCCGACTCGTTACCATCCCTACATAGAAATCATTTTTTCGGTGCATAGCCATTGTAAACAAGAAAAATCGATCCACACACTTTATGATCATCTAGGAACAAAAAAGAATAAATTATAGCTACATAAATGACAAAGCAGAAAAAAATAAAAAGAACTTACCTAAAATGGCCAAGAATTCTAAATACAGTTGCCAACAAAGTTAAGTGTAGGAAGACCCTGAGGAAGGATACTTAAAATATGAGTTGAACCTGTGGCAGCCGACTTTAGTCATAATAAAGGTTTTGATCACAAGTATACGAAGCTATGAAGGTTTGGATCACCAACTGTGTTGAAGGATTCTGTTTACGCTATTCTACATTCATTCATTCTCCACCCTGCTCCAGTGAATTACAAGTGGAGAATGCTATCTTTATTGATTTTCTTACAAGTTTGTTTTTTCTTTTTTAGGATATGGTCTTGTTATTTGCAAATGCCAATGCAAAAGTTAACTTATGGTTCTAATTTCAAACCTATAGACGAGTAATTTTTTTCTATTTACTTTTTTAGAATAAGATCAACTACTCAACGGTTTTAATGCTTCTGAGTTAGATTTGTTTTATATTAGGATGGTTATCGATAATTTGTTTCTTGTGTGTTGCAGAGTATTTCATCATTAATCTGTTTTATTTGCTTTGTTAACTGATGAATTAGATGAGCCAAAGGATTATGTTTATGCTCTTCTACATTCATTCATTTATTCTCCGTGATACTTCAGTGTGCGGGTAAGCTATGGCGGGTACAGCTATGAAGGCATTGAAGAAGTTATTGCCCTTTCTACAGCAAGTAGCAAAAATTAGAAAGAATAAAAAAGAAGAAAAAAAAAATAAAGAAAGAATAAAAATTCTTTCTTAGCCCAATCGGATAATACCTTTGTGGGCTTTAATCCAACAGCTTTTGTGCTAACATTAACAAACAAGAAACGTTAGCATTAATTATTTTTAATTATTTTTATTTTTTTTCTAACATTTCTTATAACTTTTTTTTATGAGTTAACATTTCTTAGAGTTTTCTTTCGGTCTTATTTAGAGGGTGTTCACGGTCTAGTTAACTGAACTGTGGGCCAGTTTTTTGAACTGAGCCGATTAGATCAGTTCGAGGAAAATAAGAACGGTTTCCCCAGCCGTTTGAACCAGTTAACCATTTTTCGATTAACTGATTTTTTGGTATTATTAACCGTATTCTTTATATATAAAAAAATATTTTAAATTATAAAATAATTTAAGATAAATAAATATAAATATTTTTGGTTAACTATCGATTTTCAATTAACCGTTGGTTTTCGGTGGTTAACCATTGATTTTCGATGGTTAATCGGTTCGATTTATATATATATATATATATATATATATATATATATATATATATATATATTATATAACTGTTCAGTTCGGCTAACCGTAGTTCGGCCAGGTTTCAAACCATAATCGAACTAATACTTGGTCAACGAGTAAAAAACCTAACCGGGGAAAAATCGTTCCGTTCGATTAACTAGAAAATCAGTTCAGTGCAGTTCAATTAATCATGGTTCAACGGTTCGATGATTGTTTTTTTTACATCCCTAGTCTTATTGCTACTTTATAGAGTAGCTATTGTCGATTTTGATTGAAAGAATTTTGAAATTTCCTTGTTTTTTTCAGCTCAGATACAACTTGCTGTTTTTCATGAACACTCACTGGCATCGTGTATTTGGTTAAACAAATGGCTAGCTTTCAGATAAAATGGCAGCCTCCTCAGCACACGGATTTGCTTTTATAATTAATTTGTAGAAAATCTAAAATTAAAATTCTTCAGTTTCAATTTGTTACACTGCCAGGGTGATTTGTAAATATGATTACGACTATTTGAAATTAATAATCGTAATAATATTGTTATGGGTAAGGTTGATAAGAATTCCCAAATTCAATTTGCTCCGACATAATGTTGACAGAAAAATCTGTGTTGAGTGGGTTTGGCGAATTTGGATAAAACCTAAAGTTTAATAAGCGGGCAGGGTTGGACCTCGGTATTACAGAACCTGCCCAAATCTGAACTTAATCCGATACTTAAATTTACTAATTTTTTTTTTATGAAATAATTTTTGAGATATTAAAGTTTTTATAATAAATTATTGCATTGATATATTTAATGAGTTATTATACTTATATGATTATTTAAAAAAAATTAAAGAATTGTATTATGTATATTAGTTAGGAATGACAAAAAAATTCATCCCCGCCTTGCTCTGACCCGACACAATCTGAAGTCAACGGGAAAAACCCAAGTTGACTGGGTCTCGAGTCAGGTTTGGGGAAAACCCGACGAGATAAAGTCGGGTCGGGGTCGGGTATGGGAATTCAGGTACCCGCCCTGAACCCAAACCCGAACCCGTCCTGATCATTAAAATGACAAATTTACCCCTTCTAAGATATAATTTAGGTACTAAATTTATAGTAGTTTGATATAAAAATGATTGTATAGTTTATGTAAAATATTTTTTATTTATATATTATGAATATGAAATAAAAAATAATTTTAAAATATTATTTATAATATATACTTATTTTTTAGGCCGATCGAGGTTGAGTTTCCTTGCGGGGTCAGGTGTGGGGTTGGGTTTTCTAAACCCGTCAGATTTGGGGTCAGAGTCAGGGTCGGAGATGGGTTTGGAGAAGTCAAGATCGGGTCGGGATGGCAAAATCTGACCTCGACCCTCATCGTTGCCATCCCTAATATTAGTATTAGAAGAAGAATATTTTTTAGTAAAATTTTTTTTGTTAGGGTCAGGTTTTCTCGTGAGAACCTGACTTGTTGACAGAGTCGAGTATAGAATATAGTGTGTCAGATTTGAGGATGGGGATGGATTTAAGGGTGGCAGGGTCGGGTCTAGTTTGGTAAAACCCACCCGCCCCACAAAACCCAATCCGATCTGACCTTGCCTTATTGTCATTCCTAGTTATGGGAAGTACTAAGGATCAATCGGCTGTTTGTTGCAATGCGTTGGAAAAAATTTTCAAAGAGTTAATATAAACTATTTATATTACTTTGGAAATTGTGTAAAATTTAATGAACCTGCAAAACAGTAGGGTTACGTGATTATTAAACTAATAACAAAGATTATACAGAGCCCCGCCTAACAATTCGAAAAATTTTCAATGCGTCAAGCAAAGTCGACTCCAAATATTCTATCCTTTTTCTCTATTTAGTTCTTGTTTCTTTATAAAACCTTAAATAGCCTTGTGTTTTGCCTTTATATTTCAATTATCCGTCTCATTTCAAATAGAAAACAATATTAATGTTATTCAAAATTACTTTAACTTAAAAAAATGTGAAAACATAATGACATTATCGGCACGAGGGATCATAGCATTTCATATATCTCTTATCCTTGCATAAGAGTAGAGGTGGCCAACGGGACGGGCCGGCCCGCGGCCCGCACGGCCCGGCACGACACGGGCCGGCCCGGGCACGGCCCGTTGACCAAGTCAACGGGTCGCGGGCGGCCCGCGGCACAGCTCGGGTCGTGCTGGGCCGAAGGTCCGCGCCCCGCGGGCCGGGCCGGGCACGGCCCGTGGTCGGGCCGGGCCAGGCACGGCACGGCACGCGGGCCGGCACGGGCACGGCACGGCTGGAATGGGCGGCAACGTTCGAAAATTTGATTTGGGCATGCGTTTTTACCAAAATAGCCCTATAACGGTTTGAAAAAATTTAAAAGTTAGGGATATAATTGTCTTTATGTTATAAAATTACCATTTTAGCCCCTTTTAATAATTAAAAATAGGGGATAAATATGTAAATTTACACCCAATTCATCCCTATAAATTGACCACCCAACCCTCTCATTTCTTCACACAAGTTTCCAATTAACTTTGGATTACTTTCTCATTCTCTCTTAATACTTTCCTAATCTCTTTTCTAAGTCTTGAGTTTCAATTAGCCATCAAGATTTCAAAGTTCCCTCAGTCCCTCGGTCTAGTCACGTGGAGAAGATCAAGTAAGTAGTAAATTAATTTACTTTTAGTCTTTTATAATGTAATTGTACTTAAATTTAAATTATTCTAATATAATTTTTTTTCATAATTATGATTAAATTAAGGTTGTTGAAGGCTGAAAGTGAAACCTCAACTTCTTAGTTCTTACTTACTAAGCGATCTTCAAACACGTGATAAGGTAATTTTTTAATGTATAATTTATTATTAGTAAGTATTTAATCTTATTTTTTAAATTTTTTGGCTAACTTTTAATATTATATGTAGAATTAATGGCGGGATTGAACAATACATGGGATCTTTTGCCATGGGAGATTGAGGCATTCGAGCAAGAGCTAATGGGGACAAGTACTAACCCCGTTATGCCACCCGATCAAGATCAAGATGCCAACCCTCCGCCTTACGACCCAAATCAACAACAGCAAGATCATGTTGAATTTAAGCCTACTAACACTATGCAGGGAGAGGAGGGATGCAGTGCAAACCCTCACGAGTCTACTGTGTCAGGCTCAAGAAAACACACGAGCGACGTTTGGAAGAGCTTCGATGTGGTGATGATTAACGGCGAAGAAAGAGCCAGCTGCAAAAAGTGCAAAAAAGTCTTGACTTGCAAATCATCGGGTGGAACTGGTCATTTGACTCGCCACATCAGAAGCCATCAAACTCAAATCGATCGTGCACAGGCTACTCTAAATCTTTCCTCTAGTTCTTTTGAAATTTTTAATTATTCTACTGAAGTTCTTAGAAAAGAATTAGCTAAATTTATTGTTTGGGATGAACAACCATTTTCTTTAGCAGAAAATTATAAATTTGAAAAATTTATACATAAATCACTACAACCTAAATATAAAAAAGTAAGTAGACAAACCATGCGTAGGGATGCTATAAAATTTTTTTCTGAATATAAAACTAATCTTTTACAAGTTTTAATTACATTAACTTCTTGTATTTCTTTAACATCTGATATTTGGACCAGTAATCATTCTGATCAGTCATACATGTGTATTACGGCACATTGGATAGATAGTGAATTTTTTTTACAAAAAAGAATTATTGCATTTAAAATTTTTGAATATCCTCATACTGCAAATGCTATAGTTAGACAATTTCATAGCATTTTACATTCATATAATATAATTAATAAAATTTTTTCAATTAGTTTTGATAATGCAAGTAATAATGATAGTGCAATTGATAAATTAAAAAGATTGTTAAATCCAATATTTAATGGTGCTTTTTTTCATATACGATGTGCATGCCATATTCTAAACTTATGTGTTCAAGATGGAATAAGAGAAGTAGATGAACATGTAACTAAATTAAGAAATGTTGTTAGATTTGTTACTTCTTCTACTTCTAGAAATCAAGATTTTAGACAAACATGTAAATCTTATGGTTTGTCATATAAAAAATTTAAACTTGATATTAAAACACGATGGAATTCTACTTATGATATGCTAACAACATGTTTTCCATTTAAGGATCCTCTTACATTATTTTATAATGAAAGAATGCCTAATGGAAACATTGAAGAAAATGATTGGGATAAAGCAAAATTATTACATAATATTTTAGAAATTTTTTATAATGCTAGCACTCATTTATCTGGTGTTTATTATCCTACATCATGTTTAATTTTAGAACATTTAGTTTTAATTAGTGAAATGTTTTCTCAATATAGACATGATGAAAATGTTTTTCAAGTAATTTTTAAAATGGAAACAAAATTTAAAAAATATTGGAAAAATATATCTCCTTTATATTGTTTAGCTTCAATTATGGATCCTAGATTAAAATTAGAAGGTGTTCATATTTTATTAGATGAATATTATAGAAATATGGAACTTGAAGGAGTAGATGAGAAAAAAAATGAAGTTTCTACCTTATTAGATGAAATGTATAATGTTTATAATTTAAAATTTGGACATACAATGAATCCAACATCCTCTCAAACTAATGTATCTACTAGTAGTAAAAATATTACAGGAAGAATACGCTCAATTTTAAATAGAAAAGGAACATCAACAAGTAGATCTAGTAATTTTAATGAATTAACATTTTTTTTAGAAAATAATCATACATCTTTACTCACAGAAGAACAAATAGATAATTTTGATATTTTATCATGGTGGAGATCACAAGGAAAATCATATCCTGTGATTTCTGCCATGGCACGTGATCTACTAACTCCTCCGGTGTCTACTGTAGCATCGGAGTCTTGTTTTAGTGCCGGCGGCAGGGTGCTGGACGAGAAGCGAAGCCGAATGAACGAAGAAAGCGTGGAAATGTGTATTTGTCTTAAAGATTGGCTAGATGCTGAAGATCGTCTTCAAGATAAAGGTGGTCATTCAACTTCATCGGATGATGATGAACAAAGTCTTGGAAGTGCAAGCGAAAGCACCAATGGATAAACGTTGTAATAAATAATTATAAAAAAAGTTGTAAAAAAGTTGTAGAAAGAGTTGTAAAAAGAGTTGTAAAAAGAGAACTACGTAGACCTGATTCCTCCTTTGAGTGGGGTACGTAGGCAGCCTGTAATGGGTCCGGTCTAAAATATATAAAAGTTTAACATTTTTTCAAAAATTTATGTAATATACATTCTCAATTTTTTTTTATTTTTTCACATTTTATATATTTTAATTAAGTAATTTACTTATTAAAATATTTTTTTTAAATTCGGCCCACGGGCCAAATTCGGCTACGGGCCAAATTCGGCCCACGGGCCAAAACCGGACCGGGCCCAACACGGCCCGCGTGCCTAATTGGGCCCGTTGGGCCGTATTTGACCCACGTGCCGCCGTTAGCCCACGGGCCGTGCCAGGCCCGCGTGCCGGATCTGGCCCGCGGGCCAAATTCGTGCCCACGGCCCGGCGGAGCCGTGCCGGCGACGGCACGCCTAATCGTGCCGCGTGCCGTGCCGGGCCGAAGGAAATTTCAGCCGTGCCGTGCTCGGCACGGCACGATTACAATCGGGCCGTGCCTGGCACAGCCCGATTTCTGGCGGGCCGAGGCGGGCCCGGGCCCGGGCCGGCCCGGGCACGGCCCATGGCCACCTCTACATAAGAGTATTGCCTTCCGGGCTGGTGATTTTTCGGTTGTATAATTCATATTTCCCATAAAATTTGTCGCGCAAAAATAGTCAGAATAAAATGATCAACTATTCAAAACCCGGCTTGGCTGCAGAGGAAAATCAACAGTTGTTCACTAATTTAAGGGGCATGGATCAAATGAAAACCTGATCGCAAAGTGTGACGGACAGAAAGAGAAGAGGCTTCAGAATCCAAGCAACCAATTGAAGAAACGACAAAGTGAGGCCAAAACTAAAACTAGCTGGAGGGAGCATAGCGTTTCATATTTTTAATCCAATCTTTTCCAAAAATTTTGTTGCTGAAAGGTGTCGTCAAGAATCAAAGAGGGAAATGTCCTAATCAAAATCCAGCATGGCTGCCGAGGAAAAAAAATTATTTTTCTTAAATACACTCGTTCTTTGATACCATACACAGAATATACTGCTTATAATCATAGAGATAACACATCAATAGCTCGCAATTTTTTCACTATGTTGTAAACAGGAAAATTTTACATTACACTAGCAAGAATCAAGAAAGAATCCGCGTCTAACCAAAGTACATAAGCATTTAGGGATTTCTCTGCAAGATAAGTTCAAACTTGCTGAGAGTGGGCTCGCACGCCTCATTTATACCACCCAGCAAGCACATGTCTCAGCCAGAAACACAGAAGGCAGCATAAAGCCTGCGCAAGAAAGAGACTGCGGGATTAATTGATATTGGTAAGCGAACAAAAACTGAACAGATGAAGGATCGCTGCAAATAATAAACTGAAGAAAAGTTAAGTTATACACAGTGTCACAAACTCAAGTATTTTTGCTTAATTGCAACTGCAAAGAAGCACAAGCTGTTACGTGAATAGAGTAACCTGAAAAATAAGAAGCCTGATGCATAGCATTTTTTCTGTGCACCGACCAAACAATCTTAGAAATAGGTTTACAAGAGTTCCATCCTTTGTGCCAGTCAGGAGTCCTGTCTTAGGATCAAATCTAGAAGAACAAAAGGCGTTTGATGTCAATAAATTAAAATTAAACAAGAATTAAACGCAAGTTTGGCAGGAAATTGTACTCCACCTACTTTGGCAGGCGATGCCTTGGACATGGAATAATCTTAAAAAGCTGTAGTGAGATTAGAGAGAACAAAGATTGAGATCAGGTAACTGAAAAATAACATCGTCCCAATTAAACGAAATTGCTGAGAACTTAAACAGACCTGAGGACAGGAGTAAAGGAAATTCAAAACTTGAGGCAAGAAGAAAAGGAGGAGTGTCTCACTGTACATAGAAACAGCAACGAGTTAGCATGAATAAGTAGAAATTACAAAATTATCGAAGGATATACTGAGTATACAACATGAATGTTCTCTTATAGGAAGAAATAAATAAATCAATAAATACAAAAGGAACAAGCAAAAAGCTGTCAAGCACTCCACGTATTGAAGCACTTAATAAATTATTGAAACACCACATCTAAATAAACAAGAATTTTTGCCTCATTCTGGTATAAAAAATTAAGACAGATAAATGAAAGAAGTGCTCATGATTACACCTTGCTGTATAACATCCTCTTTGTTCTGACAAGCAATTCCATGTCTAAACATCAGTCAACCGAAATGACTTGTATTAGAATTGTATCATGGCCAATTCAACTGATATAATTGGGTCATAACACGCGCATATATATATACATGTATCATTACTATTTTTTTATCTCCCATTCTCATTTGGTTAGACTCATAAATTACGTTGGCTCTCAGACTGGGAACATAAATTGGATGATAATCATAAAACATGCTTTGCTTTCCAATCCTAAATATATCTAGTCATAAATTTATAAGAAATGTTGGCCAATGAATTAGATGACTAGCACATTATACTCAATTGGGAGAGTTTAGAAAAAAAAATTCTCGGATTTTGAGAATAGGAGAACCAACACATCAGACAAAACCACTTGTGTTAGTTTAATACGCTTTAAGTCTTAATACTTCCTCTCAAACTAGAGCATTCATATTAATGAAGTCCATGTTAGAACAAAGATTGAAAAAACAAATATAGGCAAAAAAAACATAGTGAAAATCTCTATAAGTTGATTTTCACAGGTAATGAATGGTGTGCAAATATTAGGATTGTGCTCCTACATAGGAATGGTGAACGGACCATAGGATGAAAACATAAAGACCAACTGCAGGATCATAGAATCCTATTGAATCGCCTAAAAAATATATATATTTAACTATATATATATATATATTCATAAATTAAGAGTAACATCACCATTCTACCAAGTAATAGGTAAAAAAGGATAAATATCTATTCAGTTTCAACCACCAGAGCAGCAACAATCATGCAACATGTAGGTAATTAGTTAATTTACTGTAAGTTTACAAACTATCACCAATAAATTTAAAAGAGGACATCTAATTTACACTAAATGCACCTACAATATACTATATACGGCAAACCTAGAATACTAGATATTGTATATGGAATTCTTACAATATATTATATCTTATAAATGGTATGCCTACAATACTACGTAAGTTTAACTATTGTATATAGTATATAGTATATAGTATACCTATAGTATTCTTAGGGTGTTATGGTATTCCTAAGTGTACAATATGTTATGGATTAGCTACAATGCATTTTCAAGCCATGAAAACAAGTAGACATGAGGTGACAATGGCAAAAACAAATTTACAAGATTTGCTTCATCAACAAAGACTTGAAGACAAAGGCACACATGACAAAAATAAAAAATCGCAGTGAACAAAAGATGACAGAACAAAAACAGAAAAAGAAGATGACAAAGATGAAGAAAACAAGGCAGCAAAAGCAATAAAGATAGTAGACAGTGAAGATGACACCAACAAATAACTAAAAGGACAAAGACTCAACAATGACAAATAAGACTCAAAGGTCAAAAACCATCTAAGAAGACAAAGAGCTAATAACAAAGAGTCAAAGCCAATTAATTTAGGATTTTTGGCATAATGGGTTATCTATCGATCTTTGATGTAGAATATTATACCCCTTAACAAGGATCAGTTGCTACTAGGCGACAACACCTCATTTCTAATTACGTGACCATTATAGAATGGCTCAATTGATGGTCGTAGGATCAAATGGTTCTATGACATGGATTGCATTGTTAACAACCATAATTATATATAGCACTAGCATAGTGCATAGGCATGTGTCATTGCTATGCACTATGCTTCTAAACTAATCTAAGCTACCACATTTATTATTTTCTTTTTCAAGTTTCAAATTACTTACAACATAAGTATAACTATCTTAAGTAGAGCTAAATGTAAGACATAATTACTTCCAATTGATAGGGCCAAAAGTGTAAATTAATGTAGATTGCGGGCATAGGCTCTTTTTATAGTTTGACGTTTGCACGATGTTCAAGTAAAGCCATATGTGAGCATGAAAAAGTATGCCAAGAAATGTCAATTGAACAATTCAAGCTAGGGAATGAAGGTTTTGTCCATTGGAGTAAGCTTCATAATAGGACCAGCCCTCATGGCAATCTCACCCTATGTCATTGGAACGAAGGGAAGATTGCTAAATGTTGCAATAGTACGATTAAGGCTGAGCATTCGGTAAAAACCGAAAATCGATTTACCGAAAACCGATACCGAACTTGATATTTACCGATCGGTAAATTACCGAATTACCGATCGGTAAATAGGTAATTACCGATTTTACCGATTTACCGATTAAAAAATATTAAAATATTATACAATTAATTTATTAAAAAAATTATTAAAATATTAAAATATTACCCAATTAAAATATTACCGATCAGTTTTTACCGATCAATAAATCGGTAAATTACCGATAAGAAATTAAAAATTAATAAATAAAAATTTATTTTTTATATATTAAGATATATATATCGGTAAATCGGTAAATTACCGAATCGAAAAAACTGAAAACCGAATTACCTAAATATTATTATCGAACCGAAAACCGAAACCGAATTTATCGAACCGATTTACCGATAGGTAAATCCGGTAAAAACCGAATAGTGCTCAGCCCTAAGTATGATTATGTAGTTAATAAGCTAATAAACAATTCAAGCTAGGGAATGAAAGAGTAATGACCCAACTAAAATCAGATAAAAATGCAGATCAATTAAACTCTCATCAATGAAGCTAAAATAAGGAAGTTGAAGGATATAGGCTAATTGCAAAATAAATTAAGGAATTTTAGGTCTCTTAATACCAATATAAGAGAACTGAAACACTATAATTTTATATTTATACTATGTCAGGGTTTGGATTGAACTAGCTATTATTATTATTAAAATAGAATCATTCAATATGCAAGGAAATAAAACAGCTTGAGTAAAACATGCTTTTAATATCTGTGGATTTAAGGAACTGGAAATTTTTTTGGTTGAATCATTAGTCTAGTTCAATTTAAAACAAACTTGCAAATAGCTAAAATTACTTGAGAAGACCTAATAAAGCTTATAAAGCCCCTGAGTTGCATATGACGTGCAATGATTTTCTAACTTGGCTCAAAATTACTTCTCAAATCAAAGATCAATCAAGCGATGGCACAGCAATTGTGAGTGAGGCAGAGGCGACTGCAAGCGAGAAACAACATGGGTCAGACTGGTGAAGCATTTTCTTTTTTTCACTATTTTATTTTTCAGCCCGCACGTTGTGGGTTGGGCCAGGGAGGATGTTGTGGGTGCGACCTGCAGGTGAGCAAGCGCTTGCATGGGTTTCGATAGCAATGCATGCAAAAAGCAATAATGCTGCATTGTGGTGCATTCTACACCCACCCATCAGGTCACCCCACACTCCTATAATGGTCATTTATCTCAAGTTATCCATGTAGCTTTTTTTAAAAAACATCCCTTGCTAGTGCTCTATTAAGATAGTGAATATTATTAAAACACATCTTCATGACTCTATTTATGGTTTTACATATATTGATTGGCATCTCCATTGTAAAGAAAACATTAGATCTAGCAACAATGAGGTAAATTAGTTTGCCCACAGGTGAAAACATTGAGTAGCATGAATGTCTCGAGATTCATCACAAGAGGATAACTTATGATTGAGTAAAATAGGAATAGCAATAGGTTTGCACCAAGAAGTCTAATCTCCTCAAGAAGATCTAATACATACTTTCTTTGAGATAAGAAAATGCCTTTTAGAGCTGTGCAATATTAGTTTCAAAAAGATCATGGTTACCCAAGATCTTTGATTAAAAAACTTATCTTTAAGATGCCTTTCAACAGCAATAATATCCTTTAAATCATTCCCTATGAAAAGAATATCATCAACATGAGCTGTTAAAATGACAACGTTAGAAATATTTTTGGTAAATAAGAATGGAATGAATGGCCTAGGTATGCTGGATATCAATGTTGGTAGCCGCTAGTGAGAATTAATAGAACCAATCGCTAGAACTTTGTTTTGGCCCATAGTCTTCTTTTGTTTATATATTTTTTTCTTCCCTTAAGTACTATAATATTTCCTCCCTCCGAGTAGATACCTAGAGGTTACTCCATTTAAATGTTCTCACTAGTGTATATATATATATCAAATCCATATAAAACATATGCCAGTCTTAAGCAACAGTCAAATAAACCGGTAACTAGATAGAATTGAGCCTAGCAATAAGTGAGTGTTTGAAAATAATCTAACTCCACGTCTAAGTAAAACGCTTAAGTAAAAGTCTTGCTTTATATTGATCCTCCCATGTCGGAACACTCAGTACAAGAGCATTCAATACAGCTAGTACCAGTGATTGAGGAACCAGTTTGGTACTAGCTAGTTCCTTCGGTTTGTACCGATCCGGTGGAAGACCGGTCTCATAGCCAAGGTGTACCAAGGCGACGCCGGAGGAAAAGCTTCGACGTTGGCGGACGCCTTTTGGCACTGGCGAAGTGGAAGCTTCGAACAGCGCGGAACTGCGAAGCTTACGGCAGCGGAAGCTTCAAACGGTGCTGTGGAATGAAGCTTCTGATGCTAGCGTAAGCTTCGTTCGAAGCTAGCGGATGCTTCGAATGGCACTGGCAGAAGTGACGTCTACTGTTGGCAGAACCTTCGCATGCGGCCAATTTTACATACATACCGGTATGTACCGGTCCAGCTGCCAACTGGACCGAGCCGCCCATGCCTACGTACCGGTCCAATATGGGACCAAGATCAGAAAGCTTAGCGGAAATTTCCTAGAGTGGGGAAGATTATATCAAGTTATCAACCTTAATGAGCACAATGAAGAATAGGAACCAAAACCTTTACCAAATCCATGGTTGAAGTTATCATTACAATAATTTAGTTGCTAACAATGAAAAGATCATTGGCAATAGTGATGGCACTATCATAAGAGTGAAAGCAAAAAATCTTAAGCATTTAGAGCATTCTCAAGGTCTAAAATTGTGAAATTAACAAGGAGATGATTATGTGTGATAGCCTACAAATTGTTGAGGTAATAAAGTAACTTAGTCATGAAAAATCCTAATGTTTTGAAAACATCTGCAAACTTGTCATTGGAGAATAATATATATACAATTCATCTCACTTTGTCATTAGAAGATAATGCTCCTGGAGAGGGCAACTCTCCTGCTTAGGATTGAAGAGATCCTCATAGAATATACAAATGCACCTTGCTTGCTTGTATCTTACAAGAAGTTTCATGTCTCCTTGGTGATAGAAACGAACACGATAAAGCATTGACTATAAGGCTCCACACTTGTCCTTCATAATTTAAGCATAAGGTAAAACTTTGGGTTATGGAGAAGATTAGGAATAATATATTTTGCATATAAATTAAATTTAGAATATTGTAAGGTCAAATTCTCTGGTAATTATTGATAAGCATTATTTAAAAGCAGAAGTTGCTGATGAACTATTATTTTACTGTGATGCCACTGATAGGTTGCTTGTTCAATTAGTTTTCAAAATGTAAGCCAAATCAAACAACCTTTCGTGAAAAAGTGTCAAATGCATGGTTCAAGACTATTCTTGATTTGCTCTACAAACTACTGTAACTACCTTCTTTATGCTTACGGATAATCATTCAGGAACTTATTCAAGATAAATTTAGTTGCGAGCAGAACTAATTGCTGAAGATGATAGGAAGTCCTCAATATACATAGAAATGATCCTTTTGGTGTATAGGCATTATAAGTTGTATACAGCACCAACAAAACCGATCAAGACGTTTAATGAACATCTAGGAGCAAAAAAATAAAGTAATTCTAGCTGCATAATGACAAAGCAGAATCAAATAAAAGAACAACTTACCTAAAATGGCCAAGAATTCCAACTACAGCCAAAGTCATCCCAGCAAAGTAAGTGTAGGTATCACCAACAAAGACTGACGAAGGATACCTAACATATGAGTTGAACCAGTGGCAGCCAACTTTAGTCATAAAAAAGGTTTAGATCCCAAGTATATGAAACTACGAGAAAAGAAGGCCATAACAAAATATTTAATTATTCTCAGTACTGATTACCAGTTATATGAAAGTAAAGCCAGTGAAGTAGTCAGCAATGGAAGGACAAGGTAAATAGAAAATGCATGAGCCTGCTGATACTCTGTATCTGTAGACGCACCAATTTGCATCACATTATGAATTAATACCTGTAATTGCAATAACCTCAATTAGTTTGATAAAAAAAGAAGCAGCTAAAAGATGTAATGTAATGTTCAGCTTCATCTTCGTACTGCTGCTGAAATTACAACAGTCTGCCCAGCCTCCAAGCCATTTAAACCAGCATGTATGTTGATGGAGTTTGTGCAAAAGACAGCTAACATACCCATATATAGTTTGTAAATCCAGCCTGCAGTTTACACAAACGTACACAAAGAGAAGGGAAGCCATCAATTGGTCTGGGACAACTGAAGCATACATTTTTCAAATAGTAGTAGACTAGTGATAGCAAGAAGCCAAGAACACATCCCGTAAAAATAACATGTACAAATAGTCGGGAATATCTCCACTAGCAAATTCACTATCAGCAAAAGATTATTATATCAAATAATTTGATTATATACAAAAGATAGTATCATCATCGGTCTCTCCATTCCACCAGAAAGAAAGAATGATCATTGCACTTAATACAAGTATGCAACCATTGCTCAGGTCTCATAGTGCAGTTGGAGTTAACCCATAATACTTGTGGCCTAATATATAAGAAGTAAGAATTTAAATTGGATTCAAATCAAGGATAAATTTTGATCAATTAAATTTTAAGTTTAAATTCTTATTAACAAATTTAAGATGCAAAATCCTGAGAAATTTAGGACTATCAGTATTCTAGGTTGGGGAGTTTAGCCAAGTTCATAGATTATTATGAAGAAATCTAGGCCAAAAAGGTTATGCTTGATAAGATAACATGAGAGCTTTAATCCTTCAGATTCAAATAGTATAGCAATGGAGTGATCAATGATGCACATAATTTTTAGGGCTGTAGGTATTGTTTAGCCAAGCAGACTTCCTAAAAAAGAACTTGCTTTTGGAAAAAAAAAAAAGATAGGTTAATCTTTATATAAAATGGCCCTTTACTGCTAATAAAATTATATTTCAATAGCATCAATGGCTATCTTGTTTCTCCGAAGATTCTTGTACCTAAGTCCAAAACAGCTGCTCCAACGTATTGAATAAGTGGCTTTGGTATAATAATGGTAGTATGCCCAGCATATGCCATCAACAAGGGAAGAGTTGCAAATGAGGGTAGCACCAATTTTCTGTTATGCGCAAGAAAAGAGAATCAGCTTGCACATGAAAATTAGAAAATTGCAGAAAAAACCAGGATTTCAAGTGGATATGGAATGTGTAGGAAATAAAATAAGCAATTCAGTTCGAGAAGATCATACACTCTCCAGGGGACGTCAAGAACATCATCTACAAATCCTAGAAGAATCATGAAACAGATAGATGCAAGTGCTGCATTATATTCAACAAGCCACTGCATTGAAAATAAAATGCTCAGGTCGGAAATCACTTGAAATTTATAATTATAAGAAACATACAGATTTTAGTTCTTAAAAGAATGCAATAACAAATTACACATGTATGAATCACACCTAGTTGGTCACAGCATAATGAGTAAGTTTGATTTGAGCAACCATATCATCTGATACACGCTAACAATTTAGAGTCTTGACACATCATCTCCAAACGTAAATGCCACAAATTATCAAGTCAGATGTTAAAAAAGGTTGCAGTAATTATTTACATGAATTGTTGAGCATTCAAAGGGTAAAATTCCTAAAAGCAACAAGTTGTTTACTATTTAACTTTTACATACCATCTTATCCATCGCATAACTAAGGAGTTCAAACATGAGTATCTATGCTGATTCTTATACCCAAGTAACCAGCAATGTGGCATGAAAGGAATCAAAAACTAATATGTACTACTAGTATAATGGTATCCAGGTTCAAGATACTGGTTCGTACTAGTGTGGCACCGGTCAATCTTAACTTTTATATATATATATGGTTTATAGTTGACTAGTACAAACCAATTATACTGCCTAGTACAAACCAGTTTTGTAAACCTTGGGCGATACATACCATCCAAGATAGTACTAGTATCATTATAGCAGAATGTCCATATATCTAGTACAATAACAGTATAGTAATGTACTTGTCCAAAACAAAACTAGTACTCCAATACATACTGAAACTTTAAAGTTTGGTATGAAATAAGAATATAAATTAGTTGGATGGAAAAAATAGAATGTTGTATTGCTTAGGGAATGAAATGCTGCATTAAAATGACAACACAAAATTAGAAATAGATATTATGTATGATAGTAATATATATAGTGTGTAAATATGAGAGCTAGGAATCAAGGATTTAAAAACATATTTGTACCACCCAGCAAGGGTATAGATACAAGGTCAGAACTATATATATATATATATATATATATATATATATATATATATATAGGTACCGGCTAGTATATACTAGTCTAACAATGGACCTATATGCCAGTACAAACACGTATTTAAAATCTTGCTCGGAATATAATAATTATGTAATAAAAAAAAATGGTTAATGCTAGTGGTTTTAGACAGTGGTGTCTTACCACATTCAACTTTATGTTTACTCTAACCATTGATGATGTGATATATACTCACTAGCATAATAGTATTGTATGTCGATATAGACTAGTGGTCCGATAATGGATCAGTACACCAAAACATTTCGATATTACAAAATTTTACTCTAACTTCTGCATCTTCTCACATTACCCAAAAACTTAAGGTGATGAAGTTGTAGTTTTGACTTTAAGACATAAGTTATGGATACAAGATGTAGATTATATATAGAAAAAGTCGTCTATGCATGTGAAAGAGAGAAGATAGCAAGCAAGTAGCTGAAGGTTTTCATCAATATATGAGTAGGAGAGAGAACCTATGTTGGTTTGCATATGGCAATAAAAATATTATTTGTTTGTGTTTAGGAGAAAAAAGAAGAGAGTCATGAAGAGGGGGAAGTGTTATTTGTATTAAATATAACCAACTCGTTTGCTAACCCAGCTACTTGACTTCAAAGATTCCATCTTTAAACTCTAGAACCTTTCAGTCGTCCATGTTAGTTGAACCAAAGATCATCACGACCTACTTAAAAAAATTCAAGATAATAACAGATACTGCCTGACTTCCATATTTATTAATCCCATATACCAACAGAATCATTTTATAAATATTACTGTATGTGCCAGCTCGAGTAACAATAAATCATACTTAATGCAAATGCCAACAACAGATTAACACCACAGAGCCTAAAGATTACTTTAGTTGATGCATTTATGAACTTTTAGAAAGAAGTAACATATACATACATTGGAATCTGATGTGAAGTTGAAATGCTGAAATAGTATAGTGACAACCAAGTAGACAAATCCAATAACGATACCCAAAGATTCAGGCCTGAAAGTTGATACAGGAATAATTAAATGTTATACGTACAAACTACAAAACAATGGAATAAGAACAAAGCATGCTGCATGTCTGAGAGTTCATAAATATTCAAGCCGTGGCTGCTTTGATTCCACTAGTATTTACCTTACATACCAATTGTGTTTTAATTGTCTACTTTAATATTTTATATAGATTAATAGATATTAAGGTTGTATTAATGGCATACCAAGCATCTGTATAGGGTGGTTTGAGTACCATTAAGTTATCCAAGTACAAAATAATAGTTAAAAACTTGGTCAAACATTATACAGGTACACACTATTTTGATATAATTCTACATTCATTAATCTTATTCTCTAGATTTATCTTAAAACAGCCAATTAGTTGCATGTGGATCAAACAACACTATATCTTGCTGATCACTTTGTTAATTCTATATTATCATTTTGTATTATAATCACTATGATAATCCAAGTATGCTAGAGACAATTCATTAGTCATCAGTTATGAAAATTATATGCAGTAAATCCATATTGTTTAGGTTTTAAGGTTTAGGTTATCTAAATTTCTTCTTGTTTTTACAAGTCTTATTGGATCTCTCTTGCTCCTCCTTCCGCCATCTATTCTAATAGATTCAACTATCTCATTTTAGCCTGCTTTTCTCATTTTATTTTTTTGCCAACCTTCCTATCTTTACTGACAACCCCACACATTTGTCCTAACATCTTTGTCTATGTTGAAAATAGAAGGGGAGAAATTGTATTGCAAGGAATGATTAAATGGTCCTCCATACATAGAAGCCAGCGTACATATATTATAAAATATTTAATATAAAAATACATAATATGGTAAAAACATATATGATGGTAGATATGAATAATAAGATGACAGCATTATGGTAATAAGCATAAGATCATAAGAGAATATTTAGTAGCATTGTCATAGAAGCACGATTAAACTCAATATTTCCACCTTATTTACCAGCATTGTCTTAATAGCATTGTCATAGAAGCAAGATTATGGTAGATATTCAATATTCCTACCTTCTTTAACATCTTTCATATTTTCCAACACACCTTTAAACTCAAGGTGGTGAATTTAACACAAAAAGTTGAAAATAAGAGATATTCCCTCAGAGGAAAAATCTCACATGTTCATGCATGAAAAGAGAGAAAATAGCACATAAGTTGTTGAGGAGTGATTGTCTATGCATGGGCAATACAATGCTAGTTTGTGTAGTATAATAAAATGTGTCCTCTTGAAGAAAAATTCTATTGGTTTACAAACATTCCATCGTTCTATCTTTAGCCTAATTTTCTCATTTTATTATTATTATTATTATTATTATTATTATTATTATTATTATTATTATTGCTATTATTATTATTATTATTATTATTATTATTATTATTATTATTTTATACTCTTTTAATCTTTTTGATACACTCTTCCAATCTTTTATATTAACTTATACTCTTCTAATCTTTCAACTTTAGATAAAGAAGTCAAAATAAATTGTATTGGTTTACAAAGGTTCCCTCATTCTATCTTTAGCCTTTTTTTCTCATTTTATTTTTTTTGGATATACTCTTCTAATCTTTTATATTAACCCTGCACATTTATATTAACATATTTATCTAAATTGAAAATAGAAAATAAGAGCAATTGTAATGCTTAATTGAGGTGTTCAACACTCTACATGTAAAGTCTTGAGGACAATGGTAATAAAAATATTCAATATTGAAACACAGAACATGTTAGAGACATATATAATAGTGACTGTGAATCATAAAACATAGATTTAAAAACCGGCCCATACCCAAGATAGTACCGGCATCGGTACACATACTATCGGTTAATACAGTATGTACATACACTAGTACAAACCGAGACTCTAAATCTTGTTAGTACAAACTGAGACTCTAAATCTTGTCATAAAGTAATGACATTCACAATAAAAAATATAAATTAATTATAAAATATTTGATGTGTTGCCATAGGACGAGGTCATATTCAATATTCTTGTCATCTTTCTCAGTTTTTATATTATCTAATACTCCCTCATAAACTCAAGGTATGATATAGAAGTTGCAGACAAGAGGTGTCTATTACACAAAGAAAAAGTCTTTATCTATTCATGCAAGTAAAAGCGTGAGAAGGTAGTATAAAAATAGCTGAGAGGTATTTGCCCAAGAATGCACGATTGATATAGTTTATATCATTCCATATGCAGTGATAAAAGTGTTCTTGTTGTACAAACAAGTAGAAGTGCTACTTGAAACACCAAAATATTTGAGAGTGCGATCTAGTTAAGTTGTTGGAAGAGGTGGAAACACTACATTGGAGTTGAAGCTTGTGGGCTATGACGATGAACATGATAGCAGCAAATAGTATAAAAAAGTATGCAATAAAGAGAAAAGAGATTCACAAGAGAGACCATCACACAAACTTGAGGCTTCTCAAGACTCTTTTCTTCTAATGAAAGGAAGAGGAAGGGGATGGAGGCTCATCTACTTGCAGAAGAGCAGGTTTAATTAATTTGAAGCCGCCACCGATGGAGGAGATCAGGTAGCAAGATGATCACATTTTAGGGATTTATAGGGCTACCCACCTGCACAATGGCTAATACAAATTTGGCTAACTGAGGAAATCAAGGCAAAGACAAGAGAGCATATCTACTAAGAGAGATGGTGCATGCAATCACATAGTTGAAGAGGAACAAAACAAATAATAGAGCAAGATGATGCAGTTGAAGCTTGAAAGAGGGCACCAAGTCAAAGCGTGGAGCATCAGGTGATAAAAGCATCTTAACGAGTAATGCATGAAGGAAATACTTTGATTCTTTTAGCCAATATGGAACAAGATTACAGCTTAGAACAGGAAATCTAGACAGCAAAATCAACTACAGAGAAGAGAAATTGCAAGTGGTTTTGCTAATCTAGGTTATCTAGTAGGAACTAAAACTAATATATCCTGCCAGATGGTGGAACAGAGGTACAGGGGACAGGAAGTTAAAGGTTGCTTTTACGTGTTCTCCAGTTGATGGATAACACGTTGCAGGATTTGGATAGTACACCAAAAGCAGAAAAGCGCATAGCAAGGTTATCTTCATGCCTTCTACAAGAAAGAGATCAACTGGATGTTCTTCTTGTGAAAATCGATTGAGAAAGAGTATTAGTTACATGAACAAAATAGTAATGTAAATGGAACTCCATAGGAACAAAACTTACTTTGATACCATGTTAAAAAAAATAGAAGAGAAATTATGTTGCTTAATGTAATAGGCATAATATGGTATAGGCATATACGATGAGATATATGAATAATAAGGTAGATATGTATGTATAGGAATAAATAAAAAATCATAATAGAATACTTATTTTTTGTTATAGGAGTGTGATACCATTCAATATTCTTTCCATCTTTGTCATACTCCATATTTTTCAATAAACTTTCCTACCAAACATTTTATATACATAATTGTGGAACACTTATTCATAAAGCATATGTTGGTATCATGAATTTCTTAACAACTTTTTGACTTTTATTCTGAAGCATATGGAGATCACACAAAATCCTAGAAGTTCCAATTTAGGTTTCTAGCTTTTTGTTCTATGAGTATGCCTTTATCAATCTCTAATTATTGTTTTAATAATAGATCCAAGATATTGAAATTTTTTTTCTTCTGTGTTCTTTGTCTAGCTTAACTAGTACAATTCTTTATAGTATTGCTAAAGTTAATTTTCATATATTTTAGTCCTACATAATATAAATACTCTAGTTTCTAATGTTTTGCACAATACAGTTCAGAATAAATTCTAATTGATGTTTCATATATTTTAGACATCAACGTGTCTACTTTGTGTGTCCACTAAGTTAATGTATTTTGAAGTTAAAAGACATGGATTCAAAGTTGATCCTGAGGACACTACAGCTAAAGAAATTTGTTGACCGCACTATCTTCAGAACCAAGTATCAATATCAGTAAGCCTTTTATAATCATATCTTTTTAACACACATCAATACAATTAATACATTTCTTTTTCTAAAACCCACTATAATAAATATTTATGAACTCTCTCATAGGTGTTCTCTAGCCAATAGAAATATATGCAAATCTCTGTTTTGTCTATACTTCTCGTTAACCATTTTCACAAATAAATACCCCTAACATGTATGTAAATATGTGTGTGTGAATTTAATAGAAAATGTTTAAATACATCAACTAAGGTTGCTATATTACTGTCGCCATTTCCAAAGTGGAACTGAGATTTCAGAACAAAAAAAATTATAAACAGAAATAACAACAGGAACAGATTAAGAGAATGACAGCAACATCTATTGGAAAACTGACTTCCCATTTCTTCATATGGATATTGAAAACAAAAGGCAGCTTCTGATATATCCTAAAGATTTTGCTACAAAGCTAAGAATAAAAGAAAACAGCCTAAAGAACTAAGTTAGATGAGACAAACAAATAAATTGTCACTTAAAGGATGTTTGGGACAGATTTTTATACTGCAATACACAAGCTTCATGAGCAAGACCAATGCACAAATTTTTTTAGTTGTCAGAACTCCAAAGCATAACTTCAAACCATGAAACTAATGTAAGCAAAAGTAATCATAATACAAGAAGCAAATATTTAATGCCTTCATAACCATGATTTCCAACTACTTTTGGACACAAATATAGACAAATCATATGTTGGTATGAAACTTTATTTTGCTCTCTTTATCTCAATATTCAAAAACATATGAAAAAGAATCATTAAAACCCCATAGTGACTATTGTTTCACAAGAAAATCGGTCAAAACTAAATAGTCAGATATTACCAAGGATGTAGTTCCACTAAAATGTACTCTTAAAATGGAAAATTTTTGCAGGGACACGTACAGTATTTATAATACTTCTCTTAATTTGGATACAGTGAATGCTCCAAATGCAACTCTACTAGAAAAAGTAGAACTATCGTACTTGGAGTAAATTATGCAACCAAACCAGCAATTGGGATACCTACGCTGGAGTCTTGAAATCAAAATAAATTTGGTAATTTAACACTTGCCCTTTGTCATATCACATTATGCTCAGAGATAGGGCATCAAAGGAGGAATCACACGATCTTAGTATTCAAAATATATCAGATTGTTTTAGGCAGAAAACTAAACGAGTCAAGTTTATGCAATTGACTTGCTCAAGATCATGAATCAGTTAAAAGGGAAAAAACGCGGAATTTGACAGATGAGCACAAAACATCAAGTTCGCCACAATGAACCACTATCAAAATTTGTTAAGTAAAAGCTACATACACTTTAATGGCGCCTTGCGGGGTGCCCTTCTTGTTGATGTCAAACCCGAAGAGATTCCGACGCAGCACGTAGCTTGCAGCGACGGGGATCATCCGGACGGCCACGACGAAGGCGCCGAAGCTCATGGCGGCATTGATGGAGATGGATCTCCGTAGGTCTGGCTCGAACGGGTAGTAGCAGAAAACGAGGTAGAAGAAGGGCAAGAAGAACGCGGCCGCAGCAAGGAGGATGATCCCAAGCTTCGGCGGAGCCAGAGGCGGGTCCTCAGCGGGTAAGGGCTTCTTCTCATTGGGCACCTCCGGCGGGACGTCCGAGGGTTTCGAGGCGTGCTTCCGGCGAGTCGCCATGGCGGCGTCAGCGGAAGGAAGGGGGCGATGTGGTGTTAGGCGGGAACAGGTTAAGGATAAACGAGAGCCTGGAGATCGTAGGTCGCAGGGAAACGAAGTTGACGAATGGATGGATGGTAAGATTTACAAGGTCTTGAATTGGAGTGGCACATACGTGGCGGCTAGTTATTGGAAGCTCCACGTGTAAACGGCGTATCTAATACTAATATTTGGCAGAAGCCGAAGAACAAGCAAGACTTTATTTTTCTCATTTTGGTTCACAAAATTGAAAAAGAAATTCTAAGCACAAACCCTACCTAAAGATAAAGCTAAAAGAGTATATAAAAAGGAATAATAATAATAATAATAAAATGAAGGGATCTACATTAACTTAATTTAATTTCTGTGCAAATTTTAAATAATTAATAAATAATATTTTGTATTAATTCTAGTTCTTGCCTAGTTATTCCTTTTAGAATTACATGTGGGAATTTTATTTCAATTTACCTTTGAAAAGTTGAGTCTTTATACTTTCAAATTTTCAATAAAACTTCTCGTAAGAATTTTTGCACTGTATTAGGATAGAATGGCCATGGAATTTCAGATTGCACATAATGGCCATGAAATTTATGAACATCTTACTCTCTTTCTCATGGCAATTGAAATAATGAACATATAATCTTCTACATAGAACTACATTTTTTTAAAAAAAATAAAGAGGCTTTAGCCTTGGTAACATTATAATCAGATAAGGCATTATCTACAAATTACGGAACTTATATCTGCTCTTTTCAGGATATTGGTTCTCTTGTAACTTGCTATAGTTTTATGGAGATGTTGTAACGCTGACTCCACAAGGATAGTTTTGATTTGAGTTTATAGTACTTTGGCTTCCTTTGTTGCTTTCATCTTGCTGCATCTTCCTCCTCTTTGACCTCATCTTCACTTCTTTTTCCTTCTCATCAATGAAAGATAAGAATCTCTGTAGGCTGTGGCCTGAGCTTGATCTTCCATGGCTAGAAGTATCACTCTCCACCAAGGGGTAGTGCCGAATATATTGGCGAATTGCAAGGATGAAAAATACAAGTAGACAAACCGCGCATGCGATTGCACATATCAAGAACAAACCCCAGAAGCTTCTGAGTTCTAGGCGATCAGATTCAATCTCAGTCGCTTGAGAACTACAAACACTTGCCTTGAGCCACTTGTCATGAATTCTTTGGAGATCTCCTTTTTCAGACAGAGTAAGGATCGCAGTCGACAAGTCAACTGCCAAGGGAGAGTCCCTCGGGAATGCCTAGTTTGAATGATTGGCAAACATGCTATAAGAATCAACAAAGTTAATGACTGATGAAACTTCAAGGAGGGTGCATGGATGAACTTACAAATCCCCAGCCGTTTCTGGTGAACTCTGAGCCTACTATGACAAACTTGCACTGGGTTGAGAGGAAAAGCTCAATGTAAGGGCGTTCTTCGACCACTGCAGCAACACCTCCATTGTTGGGACCAAGCTCAAGTGCTCTGATATAATCTTTTGGGGTATCAAGGGCTACTAGCCTGGATCTTGGAATGTTGAGCACCTCAAGAAGATAATTCTCGGCAAATGAGCCGAGTTGAAATCCAATAGGCTCGTTACTACTTAATAAGCTGCTAATCCCATGGATTGGTGATGTGAGGTGTTGCACAGTGAGGATTGAGGTCAGATTAGCCGTGTAGCTGGATTGAATAATCAAGACCACGAAAAGCCATATTATGAGCACTAATCTGCCCATACTGCTCATAGTATTTTCTCCTGCAGAGGAAAAGAGGGAGATTGTTTAATCGTTGATGCTCAATTGATTTCCTCTTTCAACTAGATCAATTAAACAACAGATCAGTTCACTCACTGTGGGCGAAAAAGAGTGTTGAGAAGCTGAACCTGAACAAAAAATGAAGATGCCAAAGTGTCAGAACAATCCAATGTTATTATCAAACAGTTCATCAACAACTGATGCAACAACAAGTGTGAAAAGCATAGCATCACCTAATATCCTTACCAAAACATTGTAATTATCTGTTGTTTAGGAGGGCCGCGAAATTCATTGTTAATCCTGTGCTCAAGGATCCAAACAACTGCTCCTACTATGAGTAAGGACAAGCCTATGACACACCACATCATTAGAGTAAATGGCTGCAAGAATGCCAAAGCATTGGAGTTGCGCCTTTTTGCAGGAGCTACAACAACAAGTCCAGATGAAGCATATGGCTGAGTGAAATCGACAATCTTCGTTCGATTTGTAACTATGGCAATGTCACCCACAGCAGCATCAAATTCCTACAACAGACAAAGTGACATGATCAGTAGAATAATTCAACCTGAACATGAATTTTCAGTTGTTGGAAGGTCATGTTTAGCTTAATGCTTACTCCCAATGCAACCATTTCAGCAAGCTTAGAGTAACTGGGATTCTCAAGGCCATTCCCAAAGGGGATGAACTTGTAGGGAACAGGATAGGGAAGCAGGTTTATGGCAGCAACGAAAACATCAATGCAGTAGCCCTTCACAGCCTGACCATCTGATGCTACTGAAACAAATTCACGGAAACTTACTCTGTTAGGAACTCCAATTTTTAGCTCTTTTCCATTGTTAGGAAAGACCCAACCGCGAGGCTTCATTATCGTTTCGCCTGGCCAAATGACACTGTGGAGTTGTTCATATGGACGGGAAGTGTTTGCTTGTTTTACGTGCAGTCCCTCGGGAGGGACAATTGACAGTCCAGAAGAATCTGTCCAGTAACCAATTGTTCTCCATCCTGTTCCTACCACATTGAGGATATCATAAGAAGGGTGAATAAGGTTCCTCTCAGTGTCAAATTGGACTTTACCAGTTAATCCATTAAAGCTCGCATTCAAAATCTTATTCAGCAACATCGGCCCCCCATCAAACACACTCATTGCATCAAGATGTAAGTTCCCTCCTTCAGCATCTTGCAACTTTGAGTCATTCGAAAAGGAAATCACACCACCATCATTGAAGAAAGCCTCCAATGCATGAGAAATCAGCCATACTGTATCATAAGCATATAGGCCAAAGGAGTTGAGCTTTAAGTCATCTGTTGTATCGTTCTTCATCAGTTGGCTCCATCTTAAGATGAGAGCATTCTTGAGTTCTGAATCGGGGGTATGCGTTCGGAAAGCGACAACTCCTTGCATTGTGTCCATGATTCTTGAGTTTAGTGGAGCTGAAGAATCCAACAGAGAAGAAAGCCAATCTGTTGCTATCCAAACAAAACCATTTGACATCATACCAAGGTATTCTGCTGTGGAGAGTACTTTGACACCCACATCAGGACTGACATGAAGGATGATGATCCTTGAGGCCATAAATTCAATCGTGACCAGTAAATTCATGATATCATTGCTTGTTGCCCCCGGTGGCAACGCAGCCTTGTAGGATATCTTGTGACGCTTCTCTGCAAGCTTGTTGGCAAGAGAAATAATTCCATTTCTACCATGATCATCGTCTGTGAACACCACAATTACTTGAGACCACTGGAAATAATCAACTAGCTCAGCCACAGCAGCCATTTGAAAGAGATCACTGTGGGTGGTCCGAACAAAGAAGGGATATTGCAATGAGGAAAGTGTAGGATCAGTTGCAGAAAAGGAAAGAAGAGGAACTTGGAGTTCATTTGCAACATGAGAAATGACATGAGCAAGTTGAGAAGACTGCGGACCAATGACTGCAACAATGTCAGTCTCCATGAATTGCAGTGCTGCAAGGTTGATTAGAAAACAGGGACTAAGTCCATTTGCATAAAGCTAATTAACTTATATAGGAGAATATATTGCAAAGTACCTTGAACAACACCTATGAAACTGTTGCAATTATTGTCTTGCATATCAAGAACCAGCCTTGTGCCATGAAGAACACTAGGATCTGCATTGACATCACCCACTGCAGCATCAATTGCAACTTTGGCAACTCTTCCTATGGTGGAATTGTAAGAAAGAAGAACCCCAATGTGGACTATAGGAGGTCTTGGGGTAGAGATACTCCCGCTGAGGCCATTTGAAAGGGGACTATGGCAAAGGGTCAAAAGTAGAAGCACAAGAAGCTTCATATTAAAGAACTGTATTTGAGGATACCAATTCGATTTTCCAAATTTGCATCCTCCTCCCAAAGAAACTCCAACTGCTAATGCCATTATATTTGACCAAATCTATCAAATCTCCATGATATATATGCATAAGCCATGAGCATGTTCTTTAAAGAACCTTCCAATAAGATTAACAAAATCTGCCTAAAGAACTGTGTAAACTAAAATTGTCTCTATAGGGCTTTTCCCCGAAAAGATAGCATGCAGAAGAAAAGGAACTACATGTCCGTAAGATTTGCCTGAAACAAGAAAAGATGAGAAAATATGCAGTATTGATGTTGGTAGCCAAGAAAGATCAATTTGTGGCACCAAAGGCAAGGGAAAAAGCAGTGATTCGACCCAAAATCTGGGAACCTTACATGAAAAAGGGATTCAATGGGCACATAAAACTTGAGGAAACTATCGGTGACAGGGACAGGGAACTACTACCTGTGAACAAATTATTAAGAAAGAAACGGAGAAATAATGGAAATTTGACTTTGATATGAGACTGCACTCACTGTGCATTTTGAGAAAGCAGAAACAGGAAAGGGAGAAGCAAAAGTCTCAGGCCGACACAGAAACCAGCGGGGTTAGAAAATTGTAAGCCTCGTTTCATCCTGTTTCCAGCTATACGCAAGGGTCCAATGTGGTGAATCTGAAAGCGATGCTGCAACCCATTATATGTTATCTAAGTAGGAGCAAAAATCCTATGCATGTACTCTGCATACATAAATAATACTACTAAACTTACAAGCTCTATTATATTAAATAACATCTAACATGTGCGGCACATATCAAAAGACTATGCGCAGCCCTGCATAATTAGTCATATGCAAAACATGTGGCAATAAGATCTCGGCTTTGTGTGGGAGAGAAGACATATCGGTTCTGCATCACATTCTCCACATTAAGCAATAGGATCAGGATGTGAATTTCTTTCTACCTGACTTTCACTCTCCATAATCAATTAGACATAGCGGTGGCCAATCGGCTCGCAGCCCATGTCAAGGGTTGAGCCTGACCGGCCTCGCATATGTCAACGTGCAATGAGCGGCACAAGACACAACTTGTGCTATACTATGCTAAGTGTGATGCTTCCAAAATTTAGCATAAATCTCAAAGCAAACTTGAGGATGATCGATGATGGGACCCCTCATCATCAGATATGTTAGACGACTCAGGTGTACGATCGTATTACTGAGGTTGACACAAGTCCATAGGGCGAGGGTTGAATCGAACCATGGAGTGTGGGTTCACACGTGGATGTAGGTTTCCGGCTCAACCCATGGACCCAGACCCTCTCGTGTGAGCTTGCGAGCGAACGCAACGAAAAGGGTCAACCGTCGGGCGATTCTGAGGTCTAATTAGCCCTGAACCAGCCTGAACCAATCTTCCATGCCGGTTCACGGTCCAGAGGCGCGTACGCACGAATGGGGGAAAATTCCCCTGTTTTTCGTTTTACGCTGAAAGCGCTATCACCAGCGTTGATTTCGGCCAGCTGGAGGGGGTGCAGTGGAAAAGGAAGGTCACCGACAGCTCATGCTGGTGTGGCGGCAAGGGTGACAGCAAAATCGGGCGTGGAATCCAACGTGGACGAGCCCAGGGCGACGATTGGAGTTCACCCTGGTGGAAGCGTGATTTCTGGTGATTCATCACTGGAGATCGTGGCTTGCGTGGCGGCGAGGTTGGATTTCCATCCTCGTCAACGGGAGGTTGCCAATCAAGTGGAATCGAGCGCTTGGGCAAGCTCTGGCGACGACGATTTCAGATTTGGAAGCAGAGCTTCAGTTTTTTGGTTCGGCGACGAGGTTTCGACCGTGGATTCGTCGAGGTGAAGCTTTCAGGTTGTTCTCCGGTGCCCTGAGGTAAGGAGGGAAGCATCCCCTTCGGCGCCAGTGGCCAGACGCGGGAGAGGAATCGGATTTTTCGATCCCTGGTTCCACGCAGCCAACGCTTCCATTGGGTCTCGATTCTCGTCGGCGGCGAGTTCTCCGGCGATGATTCTTCGGCAGTGAGTTCTCCTAGACCCTCCGGCGTCTCCGGTGGCCGGATGGTGACAGGCGAGGTAGAGGTCTTCTCCCCTATTTCAGTCATGTGCAGCCCCTGCCTTCGGATGCGAAGTAGTGAGGGGGGAGAAGGAAGGAAAGAAGTTCATCGCGCGCGTTCGTCCATGCGTGTGGCATTTCATCCGGACATTCCGACGCAGCTTTCCTGAGGATCTCAGTAGGCTCGGCTCGTGGTGTGGTGGCATGCTACAAGGGTAAACCCTCTCCAGATCTATCATGTGTAGTGGTAGTATGACGGTTTTCTTGTGTGTAGTGGATAGGAACTTTTACCGCCGTTCGGACTTCGTGTGGCATTTCATCCGGACAATTCTTTGCGCTATTTTTCTCACATATATGTAGTGCGGGTTATGCTTGCTTGTAGGTAATTGCATAAACGTGCCGACACCCTCGAAGGTGTTCGTCAATGTTGCTTGTTGCATTCTAAGACGTGTGTGCCAGCACCCTTGAAGGTGTTCACCACCGTCTCCTTGTGATTGCTTGAGGCCGCGCCGGTGCCTATCTCGGCTGTGTAGAGAAAGGAGCGCGGGCTGTGGACTTTTTGTGAGTGCATAGTGGTCGGAGAGTCTCTAACGCATTATTGCACAAGTGTGAGATTTGTATTCGTGTCCGAGGGGCGGTATTTACACCAAACCCTTCACGCACGTGGGTGTGAGGACTTGTAGAGTGCTGGGCCAACTTCCACAATACGATCCTAACCGGTTGCATGCCACTTGAGTGTAGGGCTGAGATTTCCATGAGGGGATCTGTCGGTTGTGGTTTAGTTTATTATTAAAAAAAATAAATTGTCCATAACAAACCGGTATCAAAGCTTAAGCTTGTGTAAGTCTGTTGTAAAGGATATCGACGTTGGTGTATGCTGTTTGGAGGGTGCGTATGTCGGTGCCTAGCGCCGGGGCATAGTCTCTCTGCCTCTTCACTGATCGCTCAGTTCCGACGCAGACCGAGCACTGCTTAGCTCTTTTCAGTGCACCCAGAGGTCAGACCACCAGATCTCGTTCCACCAGCAGAACTTTAGAGTTTCTTCTCTCAATCACAATGGTTACAAATGCAGAGTGCATCTCCCACTTGGAAACTGTGATAAGGAACTTTGATGGAGATACTACGATCATGGAGCGTCTCGAGGCACTTCGGTCGGCGGTGGAGTCTGTTAGGACCCGCTTGGATTCTGAGTTGGTATGTCTCTCTAGTGTCCTTGCTGGACTTGCATTGGAGGTGACTGGTTTGAAGGGGCAGGTTTCTACACGTGCTTCCACTTTAGCTGCAGGCGCTAGGGATACCCGACTGCAGACCACTAGAGTGCGTGTCCCTGAGCCCTCTACTTTTAATGGGGTATGCAGTGCAAAGGAACTTGAGAACTTCCTTTGGGATATGGAGCATTATTTTAGGACTGCTCAGGTGCTTGATTTTGAGAGAGCGCAGTTGTGTTCGGCCTATCTGACAGGTGATGCCAAAGCTCTGGTGGCATACCTTAGTGACCCCTCCAGGAGAAGAGGTGCCATGTGATATCTCATGGGATGAGCTGAAAGTTAAGCCGAGAAATCAGTTCCTGCTGACACACACTTCCAAAAATGCTAGAGATGCTCTACACAAGATCAGACACACGGGGACAGTTCGTGAGTATGTTCGAGCTTACTCTGCCGCCATGCTCGAAATACCATGAATTGAGGAAGAGGATCATTTGTACTTCTTCTTAGAGAGGACGCATACCTGGGCACAGTTGGAGGTTAGGAGACATAGCCCACTGACTCTCAAGGAGGCTATGGCCATGGCTGAGTCTTTAGTGGATTTGAGAGATAGGAAGCAATCTGCCCCTATCTTCTCAGGTCCTTCTAAGTCATATTCCCCTTAGAGGAATAAGGGCAAGTGCCTAGATCTAGGGCCCAAGGGTGGGCATAAGAAGAAGAATGTCAAAGGAGGAGCTAGCTCTTCGGGGACCGACCAGAAGAAAGCCACACCAGCCGATTCTCCTCCTAGGGGCGCCCCTAAGCAGCAGCTTAAGTGTTTTCTTTACCGAGGTCCTCATCGCATGTGTGATTGTCCTCGAGGAGATACACTTGCAGCTATTGTTCAGAGGGAGGCTACCCATTCTGAGGATCCTCTAATCACTGTGAATCCTTTGGTGATCAACGCCATTGCCACTTCCACCACAATGAAGACCAAGTTGATGTACGTGGAGATGAGGGTGAACTCACATCAAGTTGATGCCATGGTCGATACTGGTGTATCTGATATTTTTGTCGCTCACAACATGGCGACGCGGTTAGGGCTGAGCATGTCCCCTGCTCAGGACCACTTCAAGACAATTAATGCCAAGGAGCAGCAGATCACAGGAATATCTTATGATGTTCCTCCTGTCTTCGGGGAGTGGAAGGGTAAGAACCATGTATGCGTGGTTCAAATGGACGATTATGATGTTATCGTTGGTTTGGGGCTGTTGTTAAAGATGAAGGCTTCTATTATGCCACACATTGGGGGTGTCCAGATGACATATGAGAGACACCCCTGCTTCATTCGATGCCTACAGTTGGCTGGGTTGGATAAGTGAGTACGACCGAGGAAGGCTCAGAGTACATCCATATCGGCTGCTACTCTTAAGACAAGCTTATGTCGGGGCAAGTGGACCTTTCTGGCTACACGGGTGATGGCCCCTATAGAAGGTCCAGACGACGTACCAGTGGAAGTGAAGAATTTACTTGAGGAGTTCCAGGATCTTCTTCCGCTTGAGCTACCAAAGGAGCTACCTCCCAGACTGCGATTGATCACCGCATTGAGTTGGTTCCTGGAGTGATGCGTTGCATTTACACCATGTTTTTGCCTATGTTTTAGATCATATTTTGGGCTTATTTGCATGATTTTGTGTTACTTTCGAGGTTTTTACTTTATTTTACATAGAATCTTCACTTTTCTTGGTTTTATTGAAAATATAGGTAAAACAGCGCGAAAATGAAGGATTCCAAGAGTTTTGAAACCAAAGCATGATTCCCGAGGAGATCATGAGCTCGCACGTCAAATTCAGGGCAAAAACAGTGAAGAACGAGACATTCACGGCCTTGGCTGTAAATATGGATTCGGCTATGAACGCGACGACGAACGGAAGTGGAAAATCGGCTAAGTATCGGAATGAACAGAAACTTTCACGGGTAAGGCCATGAATCCATCACAGTCCGTGAAACTTTCTATGACCGAAGGCATTATACACATAAATATTTACAGTCTCAGTCGTAAACGCATCACGGGCCGTAAAAACTTCCGTCCGATGAGTTTTTCACGCGTTTCTCACCTGATTCAAACTGGTTTTGAACCAAACTTTGCAGAACCGTTCCTTAATGAGTTCTAAACTAGTCCAACCATAAAAGAGGAGATTTTTCGAGGATCAAAGAGGGGCTTCACCGCATTGAGTTGGTTCCTGGGGCAGCTCCTTCTTTCCGACCCCCATTTCGCATGCCTCCTGCAGAGCTCATTGAGCTGAGGAAGTAGTTGGATGAGCTCTTGGCAGTAGGGTTCATCCAACCCTCCAAGTCTCCGTTTGGTGCTCCCATGCTTTTTCAGAAGAAAAAGGATGGTAGTCTTCGCTTATGTGTTGACTACCATGCCTTAAATAAGATCACCATCCAGAACAGATACCATATTCCATATATCCAGGACCTCATTGACAGACTAGCGGGCGTTACTATATTCACCAAGCTTGATTTGAGATCAGGCTATTGGCAGGTCCGCATAGCTAAGGGAGATGAGGCGAAGACAGCCTATGTCACTCGGTACAGCGCCTTCAAGTTCTTGGTTATGCCATTCGGCTGAACCAATGCGCCAGCTACCTTCTCCAACCTGATGAACAATGTTCTAACATAGCTACTAGACGATTTTGTTGTCTCTATCTTGATGATATCATGGTGTACTCGACCACGATGGAGGAGCATTTACAGCATCTGAGATTGGTGTTCCCGAGACTGAGGGAACACCAGCTGTATGTGAAGAGGGAAAAATGCTCCTTTGCACTTTCTGAGATCTAGTTTATGGGTCATGTGGTAGGCCACGACACTGTCCAGATGGATCTTAAGAAGGTGTGCGCCATCGTCGAGTGGTCCACACCTACCTCCCCTACTGAGCTCTTATCTTTCCTGGGAGCGGCGAATTTCTACAGGAAATTCATCCAGGATTACTCCAAGGTCGCAGCTCCTCTTTCTGACCTCCTAAGGAAGGAGACTCCTTGGCTATGGCAAGAACGGCATCAGACTGCATTTGCAGAGTTAAAGCACAGGATCGCCACTAAGCCGGTTCTTCATATGCCGAACTTTAGTTGGCCCTTTGAGGTTCATACCGATGCCTCTAACATTGCAATCGGTAGAGTGCTCTTACAGGAGGGGCACCAGGTGGCATTTGAGAGCAGGAAGTTGAGTCTGGTGGAGCAGCGTTACTCAGCTCACGAGAAGGATATGGTCGCGGTGATCCATTGCCTTCGAGTTTGGTGCATCTATCTTCTCGGCAGCACTTTCGTAGTGAAGACGGATAATGTAGCCAACACATACTTCGCTACACAGTAAAAGCTTTCACTGAAACAAGCGAGATGGTAGGAGTTCCTCACTGAATTTGATTTCACCTGGGAGCACAGACCGGGGTGCTCCAATGTGGTTCCAGATGCTCTCAACAGGATGTGCACTATGGTGCTTGCTTCCATATCGAGGATTGAGGGTGATCTCCTTGATCACATTCGGCAAGTTGCTGTTCTTGACGCCAAGTACCAGCAGTTGATCGTCGACGTGCGAGAAGGCAAGGTTCGTCATTACTATCTTCAGGGTGACGACCTTTTGATGGCTGAGGGCGGTCGGCCACTTGTTCCGGAGACTAGCAGACTTCGACGAGAGTTGTCGAGAGAGCTTCACGACACAGCATGGAGTGGACATCCGGGACAGCGCAGGATGCTGATACTTTTATCCCGTTCGTGTTATTGGCTCTCCATGCGAGCTGATGTTGATTATCATGTCATGCGAGGGAATTGATACGGTGAGTAAGAGATGATACCTTGAAGCGAAGCAAATGGATGCGATGTAGGCGCCCAAATGTTCACCCTCTGCAGTCTCGCACACAGCTGATGCCCGAGTTCTCTTCTTCCACGCCCGGTGCTAGCCTCGGGAAGAAGATCCATGCCTCCGGGAGTCCTCAAGAACTTGCGCCACCCACAAGTAGAAGACGCCAAGGAGAGGGATGATGGAAACTCACCAAGGTCCAACCTTGCAAGTGCCAAGAGGAGAGGAAGAAGAGAGAAGGCGCCTAGAGGAAAAATATCCTTCCAAAGGATTCGAGAGTAGCATTAGGCGCAAACTCATCTCTCCCTCTCTTTTATAGAAATCACAGTGACCTTTGGTATTCTGAAATAAATTCAGAATTAATCTCTGAATTAATTTATCATTAATTATAGAATTAAATTCAGAATTAATTATAGAATTAAACTCTGAATTAAAGTCTCATAATGACCATTAAAACTCTGAATTAAAGTCTCATAATGGTTATTAATGACGTGACTCTTCAAATGCAAAATTAAATTCATAATTAATTACAGAATTAAATGCAAAATTAAATTCCCCATGATAACTACTGGGCCAAGCGACTTATTCTCATGACCCATTGGGCCTCTTGACCAACTGGGCCTCACAACCCATTGGGCCGTATGCTCCATTGGGCCATGCGCCCATTTGGGCCACATGCCCTATTGGGCTTCAAGGCCCATTAGTCCATGCTAGACTTCATTTGGCCCACTTGGCCCATTAGGCCTATTAGGCTCATTTGGCCCATTTGGCCCAAAATAAAGTTTAGCTCCAATAAGTCCCTTCCATCTCATCAGGCACAATGGCGCTGATGAATTCTCCTAAAGAGATCCGAGTTATCCGATAACTCGATCATTAGGCTACTCGATCAATACGAGAACCCGAGTATCAAGTTGTGCGACCCTATAGGTTCCTCTGACGTTGGCAGTAATGAACTCAGGTCATCACAAGCAGTGAGTGGCACCTAGTAGTGTATCGCTGCTACCCAAGTCTTCGGAATGGATATCAACTTTGACATCCCCATCATCGTAATAAGATACCGATGCATTACAGTCTCTTTGCCAAACTGATATCCGATTGAACAAAGTGTGTCACCACTTTGTTTTTACCCAATCTCATGGTCATGACTAAATCAGGCTTTCACCTGGATAAGGCCATACACTTTCAGTCATGCAACCATAGGGGGGCCCCGTGGATATCAAGCTTCCCTCAGGAAGTGGCAAATCCTATATCTGTCCATTGATATTCTCATATGGGTCGTGACATACCCTATGACAACCGTTATGACCTCCTAACTATGGCAAGGTGTTAGGTTGTATCAAAGCATGTCCCTAACCATATAGAAGAATCAATGACCTCAAGTCAAGGGATCAATGCATCTCCTGTCACTTGTGAGCTTAACTCATGACACCAAGTTAGAGCCTCATAGTGGGTCAGTCCAGTATATCCACCACTGATATACCCATATACCTGCATTAGCACCTCGTGCCTAACCAGCCCATATACCAGTCTCACATGTACTAGAGCTGTCCCTTATAAACTCAGGTACTTGATTGGGATACACTATTTGAGCACAGATACAATCTGTCTCCAGGGACATTACCATGTATGTACATAATCGCAGATGTAAACATAGCATAATAACGATAATGCCATAATGATATATTAAATATCAATGTCAAGTAGTACAATATAGACCAACAATGGGTCCAAGGGCATAAACACCAACAATCTCCCACTTGCACTTAGACTTAGTTGTTGAGAAATCTCAACCCCATGTCCCTCATATGACCATCATGCTTCTGCTGCGCCAAAGCTTTGGTCAGTGGGTCTGCCAGATTGTTATTTGTGTCAACTCTGCTTATCTTAACATCACCTCTATCAATGATCTCTCTGATCAAGTGATATCTCCTAAGTATGTGTTTGGATTTCTAAAGAGATCATGGTTCCTTTGCCTGTGCAATCGCTCCATTGTTGTCACAATAGACATCAATCGGATCCATATCAGTTGGAACCACCTGAAGTTCAGAAATGAACTTCCTTATCCAAATAGCTTCTTTAGCTGCCTCAGAAGAGGCGACATACTCATCCTCAGTCGTAGAATCAGCTAAAATGGACTGCTTAGAGCTCTCTCAGCTCATAGCACCTCCACTTAATATGAACACATAGCCTATCTACGATCTTAAGTCATTAGGGTCAAACTAGAACGATGCGTCAGTGTAGCCCTGAACACTGAGCTCTTCCTATCCCCCATAGACCAAGAACAAATCCTTAGTTCTTCTCAGATACTTTAGAATGTTCTTTACAGCCACCTAGTGCTGCAGACCTGGATTGGATTGGTATCGACTAGTTATGCTCACAGCATAAGCTACGTCTATTCTAGTACATAACATCGGATACATGATTGAACCTACTGCCGAAGCATAAGGTACTCAACTCATGTCGTCCCTCTCAGCCTGTGTGGTAGGACATATGCTCTTGGAGAGAATAAGGTCATGCCTCATTCGAAGGTATCCTTTCTTGGATTACTCCAAGTTAAACCTCTCCAGGACCTTATCAATGTAAGTACTTTGTCTAAGGGCCAGAAGCTTCTTGGATCTATCCCGGTAGATCCTCATGCCTAGGATATAGGCGGCCTCCCCTAAGTCTTTCATCTCGAAACACTTCCCCAACCATGTCTTCACAGCTTGAAGACTAGGGATGTCGTTTTCGATGAGTAGTATGTCATCGACATACAATACCAGAAATGTCACCAAGCTCCCACAGAATTTTCTGTACACACAGGCATCATCTTCACTTTTGATGAAGCCGTAATCTCTTACTGCTTCATCAAATCGAAGATTCCAACTTCGAGATACTTGCTTTAATCCATAAATGAACCTTTTTAGCCTACATACCTTATCGGCCTCTACAGGATGGATGAAGCCATCAGGCTGTGTCATATACACATCCTATATCAGCTTCCCAATAAAGAACACTGTCTTTACATCCATCTGTCATATCTCATAATCGTGATATGCAGCTATAGCAAGCAGGATTCAAATGGATTTGAACATGACAACTAGCTAGAAGGTTTCATCATAGTCCACCCCATGGGCTTGTCTGAATTCTTTAGCCACTAGTCTACCATTATAGGTAACTATGTTTCCATCCATACCAGTCTTCCTCTTGAAGACTCATTTACACCCTATAGGTTTTATGCCATTAGGTAGCTCAACCAAATCTCAGACTTGGTTAGCCGACATAGAATCCATCTCGGATCTCATGGCCTCAAGCCATTTCTCAGAGTCCGGTCCAGCGACCGCCTCATCATAGGTCTTGGGCTCATTGATGCGTTGTATTTACACCACATTTTTACCTACATTTTATACTATATTTTAATCTTATTTGCATGATTTTGTGTTAATTTTGGTATTTTTACTTCACTTGGCACAGAATCTTCACTTTTCTTGGTTTTATTGAAAATATAAGTAAAAAACACACAAAAATGATGGATTTTATGAGTTTTGAAGCCACAACATGATTCCCAAGGAGATCACGAGCTTACACGTCAAATTCAGAGTGAAAATAGTGAAAAATTCAATTTTTACGGCCTTGGCCGTAATTACGGGGTCGGCCGTAATTTTGTGTTCGAGTAAAGGGCGAAATGTAGCTAAGTATGGGAATACACAGAAACTTTCACGGGTGGGGCCGTGAAATCCATCATGGTATGTGAAACTTTATGTGTACAAAGGGCTATACATATAGAAGTTTTTACAGCCGCGGCCGTATACTCATCACGAGCTGTGAAAACGTCCGCCTGTCGAGTTTTTCACTTGATTCTTTCCCGATTCGAACCGGATTTCAACCAAACTTTGCAAAAACGTCCTTTCATGGGTTTCGAACCAGTCAAGCTATAAAAGATTGGATTTTTCGAGGGTTAAGAGAGCTTTTTGGATGAAGACAACCGGCGGCGGTGACTAGGGCGAATTTTTGATTTCTGAGCTGATTCCAGTGAGATTCCATGCAAAAGACAAGATTGATCGACTCTTATTCATTATCAGATCAAGGGGAAGCCAGTTTAATTATTGTCTTACTGAATTTCTTGCCATTTTAGAAGATTTATGCTTGTTCATCATACAAACATGCTGTTTTTTAAGAACATGAGCGAGTAAACCTCTATTTCAGGAATAAGGGCTTAGCCCGTTGACATTTACGAGTTAATTTGTATTCCCACTCTTTTATATGATAATTTTGTCATGATTTGATTGAAATTGTGTATAGTTCGTAATTTACACTGGCCACGTATAATTACATTTTAGACGTTGCGAGAAGTACCAGGAGGTGAATCGCAATGTCAGATCTATTTTAATCGAACCTACGAATCCAATCACGGGAGTAGTTTGGATTCGTCTGAAGGTTATACAAAGCTTTTCATAGAGCTTAAGGGGTCTAATTACGTTAACTGTCACGTGAGTAGGGAGTTAACGTAATTCGATACCGGATTATAGTCTGGAAGGAGGTAATATGTACATTAGGAAAAGTTCCTTTCATGATAAATATTTTCTATTCAAAGAGCTATCTTTACTTGATTCACATTTGTTAGTGTGGTGAAGCCATGACATCCCGATCTTCCTGAAATTGAAACCCCCTTAACGCTATTTCTGATATTGCTCATACTTAGAGTTCAACATAACCCATTACTTGATTTTTTTCTAGATTCAAACAAGTTGAGAAGTTGGTAATTAACTGCCTAATCCTCATTGGGAATGATAACTTTTTTATTACTTTGATAATTCCGTGCACTTGCGGACGTATCAAGTTTTTGGCACCATTGCTGAGGAATACGACTAGTTAATATTGACTTAGGGCCAGTTTGGTTCAACTAGAGCTTATAGCTGGAGCTGGTCAGACCAGAGCTGGTTGAAGAAATTTCTAGTTGTTTGGATAAACCAGCTTGTAGCTGGTCAAATTAATTTCAACCAGTCAAAATCAATTTCAACCGGTCACCAAAATCAATTTTAGGGAAGGAATTAGAGAGGTTAGGGCTAGCATCGTCGCCTCCGTCCACGGTCGCCATCCCCTCAGTCCATCGTCGTCGTCGCCTCCGTCCACGGTCCTCGTTGCCTCCATCAACACCGGCCGTGTTTCCTCCTCGGTCGTCGTCGCCTCCGTCCATGCAGGCTTCCTCAGCACGGCTGCAACTCGAAGCGTCCCCGCTCAACTCCAAGTGTTACCGATCTTCGTCCAAGCGCCGAGCACGAAGAAGGGGTAAAAATAGCAGGCGCCCTTGGCTAGCGGCAACGGACGGGAGGGTAGGGGGGGGGGGGGCTAGCTGCAGTGAACGGGAGAGCAAGCAAGGAGCTAGCAGGGCAAGATTTCGGCAATGAAAGGAGTTTGCGCAGATTTGGGAAGATGGCCGGAGGAGGACGCTTGGGAGGGCAGGTGCAGATCTGGGAAGACGGACGCCGGGAGGAAGATGAAAGACGGACGCTGGGAGGAGATGCATAGATCTAGGAAGTTGGCCGGAGGAGTCGAAAGACGAACCCCGAGAGGAAGGATGCTGGGAGAAGACGCGCTGGGAGGAAGGACGCCGAGTATGGAAGACGAGTCTTTTCTTGCGTCGAGAGTGGGGCGTGGCGTGTGAAGTAATAGAGATCGGGAAAGCTACAGAAGCTGCTCTTAGTAGCTTCTCTGGTTGCTAGAGAAGCTGTGTTCCCAAACGGCCGGTTTGTCCACAAGCAGCTGGGTGCACCAGCTCCAGCTGAAAAGCTGGCTTACCAAATGGGCCCTTAATTGATAAGTTTGGAGACTAGACATTTTTCTTTCTTTTTCTTTAGCATTTTATCTTCTTTTTGTTTTATTTACTGTTGATTTATTTCTACCTTGGCTTACACTTTGCATTCCTAGAGTTTCACATACATGTACTTTGTTTCCAGAAGACCCAGAGATTGAACACACATTTCACCTTCAAAGGAGATTACAGTTTTAGACTCAGAAAACTTCTAAAGAAGGTGTAATGGCGGCAAACAACCAATCTTTGAGAGATTTTGCAGTACCAAATATACAGGGTTTCAATTCAAGCATAGTTCAACCCAATGTAGAGGCGAACAATTTTGAGCTTAAGCCAGCGTTGATGACGATGGTCCAACAAAATCAATTTAGGGGTTCCCCAAATTAGGACCCTAATCTCCATCTAGCTGTGTTTTTAGAATATTGCGATACTGTTAAAATTAATGGTGTATCTTCTGACGCAATAAGACTAAGATTTTTTTTGTTTTCTCTCAGGGACCGTGCGAGAGCTTGGTTATATTCACTACCAGCAGAATCTATTACCACTTGGGATGAGCTTTCCAGAGCTTTTCTGAATAAATACTTCCCACCTATCAAGACAGTCCAATTGAGCAATATGATTACTGGTTTTGGACAACGCGAGGGAGAATCACTTTATGACGCATGGGATCACTTTAAGGAGCTCCAGCACATGTGTCCACACCATGGACTTGAGAAATGGGTTCTAATCCACATCTTCTATAATGGATTAGACTACAACACCAAGTTGATAGTGGACACTGCTGCTGGAGGGGCTATTATGAGCAAGGGAGTGGAAAAGGCAACTACTCTGCTTAAGGACATGGCTATGAACCATAATCACTGGTCCAATGAGCGAGGTACTGTTTCCACAGAACTTGGTAAGTATAGTAATGATTCCTTAACATCCCTAGCGGGAAAGGTAGATTCTTTAGTGCAGAAATTAGATTCTTTCACTTTTCCCTCTGTTGCTATTAATGTTATTTCTTGTGAAGAGTGTGGTATTTCAGGACATAATTCATCTGATTGTCAACTCATAGCCTCATCCCAAGAAGACTCTAGTCAGGAGCAAGTCAATGCCTTGCGAAATTTTAATCAGAGACCAGTGAATGACCCGTATTCTGCAACCTATAATCCAGGATGGAGGAACCACCCCAACCTATATTACAAGAGTAATCAAGGGCAAATTCCTCCACAGTACAATAAGCAGAATAACAGTCCACCATCGGGTTTTCAATCCAGGCAATTTGGATAGCCCCAGAAGTCTAACTTGGAAACTCTCTTAGAAGGATTTGTTGTACAATAAAAGAAATATAATGAGGACGTCATTGATGCTATTAACCATCTGACATCTCGTGTGGATGCCTTGACTACCCACAACAAGATGTTAGAGAGCCAGATAGCTCAGCAAGCAAGTATTTCTAATAGGCCCATAGGGAAACTTCCAGGACAACCAGAGATGAATCCCAGAGAACATTGTAATGCTATCACTGTTGTGAATGGCAGAAGCATTAATGTACCTGAAGAATCTATTGAAGATCTTGAGGACAAACCTGAGGAGGCTTCCCTTGAAACAGAGATATGTGAGGAGAAGGAAAAGGTGGAAAAATATGTAGGTCCGCCTGCCTATGTCCCACCAGTTCCTTTCCCCCAGAGGCTATTGAGGACGGATCAGAGAAAACTAGACATTGGAAAATCTGAAGGAAAGGGCGGTCAAGTAAGTAAGGTCATAGAAATAATAAAGGTAAAGGATCCTAGAGACATTTCAATTCCTTGACAAGTTGGTAAGATCTTTGTTAAACATGCTTTATGTGACCTGGGAGCAAGTGTAAGTTTAATGCCTTCACATATGATTGAGAAAATAGATAGCGGAGAAGTTAAGCCTATTGAAATTTGTCTTCAATTTGCTAATGGTTTTGTTCAGCAACCTGTAGGAATTTTAGAGAATGTGTCTATTAAAGTTGATAAATTTTCTATTGCGACTGATTTTATGATTGTTGATATGAAAGAAGACACTAAGTCACCTATTATTCTAGGAAGACCGTTTTTGGCAAGTACAAGAGCTGTAATAGACATGTTGCATGAGAAATTAACGTTGAATATGTACGAAAGTAAATTGATTTATGATTTTTCTTCAAAAGTTAAAAAGCTTTGTTTTGTAGGTTCCCATCAATCCTCTGAAGTGAAGGGGAACAATTTCGATGATGGAAATATTTTTGAGATTGATGAATGTCCCTTAGGAAATTTCTTGAAGCATAAAATGGATAAGAAGAAGAAAGATGGAAGACGGGCACTGTCTCAAACTTCAAAGTTAAGCCCATGTAGTGACTTGGAAAGGCGTGGAGATAAACAACTGCCTATTATCCACTGCACCGCCTATCCACCTGAAGGACAATGAACATTGTTTTGGTCAAGCTAAGGACCTTAAACAAGTGCTTCCTAAGAGGCAACCCATAAGCTTTGAACTTTATTTTTTCTAGCATTTTTTTTAGTTTTGATTTTTCTTTACTCAATTTATTTTCTTAGAATTTTTAGAGAATTTTATTAGAATGTTTTAATGAATCTTTATATAGGAAAAATACTCTAAAATCATTATTTTATGTGTAAAAATTTTCTGAGAATTTTTAGAAATTTTTCTAGCGAAGAACGTAGTCAAAACGTGAGATTTACGAACAAAGCTGTAATTACCCGCGTAGCCGTGATTTCAAATATAACTGGGATAGTACATAAAAGAGGAATTACGGCCGAAGCCATGAAGCTTTTACGGACCATAAGTTCTTACGGTTTAAACTTAACAGGCGAGTTAGGGTTTACGCCCACGCTCGTAATTCCCCGATTTTTGACGATTCCTTTATCATGTGGTGACGAAACCCATCCACCGACCTTCCTCTACTACCAGCGACTGTTTTTCGGCGATCTTCCACTGGATTTCGCAAAGAAGGGCCGCTCACTGGCCAGCACACCCAGAACCTATTTTCGCCCGATTTGGATCCGATTTCTACATAGATTCGTGAGTAAATCTTCCCAAAACCTGTTTTTCCATCTCTGCACTAGATTTACATACGCAAAGCATCGATTTGAAGCTTTTTGATTGGATTTCTGGATTGATTTTCATGTTAGTTTTCATGGGCGGTTATTGGGAGTACTGTAGCATTCACAAAATTTTGATAAAATTTCATATTTGAATTTGATTTGACTGATATCATGGCACCGCGGAGATCTGTGAGGACTAGGCCCTATGGGGCAGTGAGGAAGGAGAGTGTACGAGGACCGTACCCAGCTAGATATCCTAGATATAGGATGGTTCATGGAGTGCTCCCGGAGAGGTTCGAGCTTGCACAGATGTCAGCCGTGGAGTCTCTGATCCCTTTCGATTTATATCTTCCTTCCGATACACCATGGGAGTATCCGAGTGTTTTGGAAGAGGTTGAGAGATCTGAGAGATTGCCATCAGCTTCGAGTTCACCAGCTATGCCCAGTACATCATAGGCAGCAGTGCCCGAGCCAGTTAGATCTCCAGAGTTGGAGATCATATCAGAGAGGCCTGCTGATAGGCCAGAGAGCCGTGACCAGAGGATTGCCAGACGGTATGCTAGGAAGCGTACCGGTCGAGCTACTACTACTTGGGGAGGAGAGCCACCAGACCATTATCACCAGTTATAGAGACTGCAAAGACATCTGTGGCACCCCTAGCGCCAGCACCTACAGTAGTGGAGATGGAGCATACAGTTGTGACACAGATTGAGGCTACTCCGATGGATGTGGAGGAGTCCACTACAGCAGGGCCTCCAACTGATTTACCAGAGTCTGTAGTCCCCTCCGACACTCAGACTATGGAGGTGGACATTCCACACGACACTGTCCAGACTCCTGTGATACCATCACCATCCTCATCTCAGGGAGATCTACCTGTCCCTGAGGCTGCTACACTAGAGCTGCCCAATATTGAGGAGGGATCTCTTGAGATATTTGTAGACTTACCGAAGATCTCTGTGGACATACCTGAGCTACAGTCTCCACCATCAATTACACTGACAGCTCCTGAGACAGCACCACCAGCATCTGAGGTGCCACCCTCTGCACCAGCATTACTGTTACCAGCATTTTCACCGAAGATACACTTGCCTTCCCCAGAGCCATCTTCAGAGCATTCACAGGCTGCATCATTATTGTCATCTTCACCGGAGCCGTCTCCTACTGCAGCTCTAGAGCCTGAGATACCAGAGAGGAGTGTTGTGTCCGCAAGTGCACGGATACTCAAAGTAATAATTAAGATATTGAACCATAGAGACCTCGTTTGCCAAGTACCAAATAATCAATTTCTTACTAGCTAGGCAATCAAAAATGTGAAAGCAAAGTATCGGAAGCTACACAAAAATATCAGAGAGAGAAACTAGGACTAGGGTTTCATCCGCCTTAATTTCCATGACTAGATATGAATAGATGTTCGTCAATCAAATCTTATTATGATAAAGACATAATTTACTTCATAAAGAAATCATCTCGCTCTCGCGCAGACAATTTACAAAGAATTAATCCTCACTCTCATGCAGGATTTATTCAATGTTAGATATAAGTAAATCATTGACAAAGAACTCAAGGATCATTCTCATGCATCCAAATTCTAAGTCAATTATCTCAAGTGAAAACTACATATTTTCATATTATAATTTTCATAGGTTCTACTTAAGGTTCTCCAACGATCCGATACTTGATCTCTCACAGTATCAACATGTTTATTTCAATAACTCAATCCTAAGTTCAGATTATCAACATGGCAATATACTTCTAAAATCGAGAAATAAGAACAGACCTAATTTCTTATGTTGAGTTCCTAACGTTCAATTTTAGGGTTCCAAGTTTTCATAAATCACTTTTCAGTCCATAATGTAAAAACTCTAAATCATGCTGATTAATATGAATCTATGGAGAATTAAGGGCAATCATCACATAAGTAGAATTATCATAGTAAAATTATTAGGACGAAAGTAAAATTAATCTAGTCATTAAGAAATTTGGGGGATTACTCCCCCATGTCCCAAAAGAAGGTTTAAGCTAGCATGATTGAAGAATTACAATAAAACATCATTTAGAGTGATTAAAAATTGAAAGAGAAGAGTAAAATTTACAAAACATGGCTGTAATGAAAATTACAGCCTGTAATTTTGCTCCTAGACGCTATGAATAGTGGCGGCGCCCTTGTTTTTTTTTTATTTCTCCTTTGATTGATCTCCTTTCACTCTGAAACAACTGTAGTATGTTCTCCTCCTTCAGGCGAAACTTCCTTTCAAATTTCATGGCCGAAGGTGGTCTGTACGCTGAGAACTGACGAACCCTAGGGCGGCTGCGATTCTCTGAAATTCGTCATGAATCCGTGATAAAAAATTGTTCTTTTCACTTTTGGCTCGTCCTCCTCCTTATCCTGACCATTCCCCTTTTTACGAATCTTCAATTGGTCCCCCAAAACTCGAGAAATCATCATTTTAAGTTTACAGCGAAAGAATCAGACAATTGAGCCGTAATTACGGTACCGTGAAATTAATTACGGCGGTGCCATAATGTCTTCTAAAGTCTCGGTATGAAATTCGCTTGAAATTACGGTACCATAAAAAGTCTCACGGTAGTACCATATTTTCTTCAAAAGTTACTGTATGAATTTGGACTTGAATTACGGTACCGAAAAATTATTACGGTAGTGTCGTAATTTTCCAAAAAGTTTCTGCGGGAAGTGGCCCTGAAAATCATTACGGTAGTGCCATATTTGTAGATTACGGCTGTAAAATTCATTACGACACTACCGTAATTTCGCTAGAAAACTCGGTTTGACTTGAAATTTGATGTGTAAACTCCTCTTGATGATTAGAATCCTTGTTCATATTGAAATTGCTTAAAAACCCATCAGAATAATGCTTTTTTTACCTGAAATTAATCAGAAACCAAGAAAGGTGTAGATTCCGAAGTATTTGACAAATAAGGCATAAAAATAATCAAAAAAACATGATTATGACCCTAAAAGACTAGTTAATAAGTATAAAAAATACTATAAAATTTAGAGTCATCAAAATATATAAGGCTCAAACTTTGTTTGTCCTCAAGCAAATAAAGAAATCAACACTGATTATGAAAAATAAACTTTCAGATGATGAATAAATTTCTAAGATACAATTACTTATGAAAAATTCACATCAATTGACAACTTAAAATTTCAAATAAATATATCGTCCTCTTTATTCAATACTTAAGATTCATGACTCAATCAAATAAAATTTCGCAATGTCCATAAATAGATCTTCAATCTCATGAGTTCACCTAGTTTTAGTTTTGAGTCCATGATATTTTTGTTTACAGGAATAGGAACCTCAAAATCTTTTTCCACTCAAATTTTCTCTCTTCTTTTTATGTATCCTTGACATGTTCTAAAATGAATACCACCTTTCTTCTGGTGACAAATTTAGAATATATTGGTCACATAACCAACATAATAGAACTCATATCCCTTTAAGTAGGAAAAAAATCTTTTTGAGATAGTGGAGTTAATGTCAAAGAATCTCTATCAAGGCATGCACCCACATAGATATATACTTTTTAATTGAACTTCAACTCTTATCTTCGGTACCATTGCAAATACAATGCCAAGAAGAGGAGTTATTATTTTCAGACTTCAACCCATGACTTTAGGTCCCACTGCCAATTTTACACGGTGCCAAATAGGGGAGTCACTTTCCTTTTTGAATTTCGGATTCTTTCTTCCCAACAAATGACAAGATGGATTTTAAGGATCTACAAGGTTTGATCAATCGATATCAATCCAAAAATCATACATCATATGCTCGTTTTATTTAAAAGAGTTATTTCTCTTTCAAATTTCATTCACTAAACAATATATTTACCCAAAACTTCATGTATTAATCGATGAAAAATTTCAACAGATAAATTATATTAAAGAAATAAATTCAGCATATTAGGTCTATTTCCAATTCTCAAGTATTGTCATGTACAGTAATTTATCATCAAGAAAAAATTTGGCATGATAACAGCAGTATTTTCATGATTATAACAAATCACAGAGGCATTTATCACATCATTACTAAATCAGAACTAAAATTATCATTGAGTTAACCAAGTCATGCACCATACCAATCACAGAGTATCAATCAAAACATCACATACAACCAAATCGAACTATCATCATATCATCTTATACAACCAAATCGAATGAATTTAAACAGTTATATCTCAAAAACCAAAGATCCGTAGCCAGTGGACACAAGGGAAGCAATGACAAGGTCATCTTCCCCTATAAGAATATGTAAATCATCAAAAATTTATAAAAGTGTAGTAAAGTAAAGAAAAGGGGGAAGATACTCACAAAACTCTACTTAATCAGAGTCAGTCCTCTCCTCGTCTCTATCAGCTGGGGCGGTGTCCATTGGATCTCCCTGAGAACCTCCTTCTCCATCACCTCTGCGCTTGAGACGAAGGTAGTCTTTAATCTTTTCAACGTGATCATGTATATGCACCACATAATCGAATATCCTCCCCACGGTAGAGGTCAATTGGTGCACATCGGCAGAAAGAGCCTGGAAGCGAGGATCTAGATGACTTTGCCCCCCGCTCTGATCAAGGCCAGCATGACATGAGGAAGACCCGGTAGCTCTGTGCGGTGGTGGATCAACAGCTCTGGAGTGTGGTGGATCGGTAGCTCGGGAGGGTGAAGAATCTATACTCATGCCAAATGGGTCATCACCCCAGGCATCCGGTGGTGGTGGTGTTGGTGTATATGCCCTAGGACCTAGTTTTGGTCAACTTATGTACTACTTGACATTGATATTTATATATCATTCTGGCATTGTCGTTATCATTGTTTGTCTACACCTGCGATTGTGTACTTACATGATAATGTCCCTGGAGACAGATTGGATCTGTGCTCAAATAATTATCCCCAGTCAATGTACCAGAGTGGATATGGGACAGCTCTGGTACTTGTGAGACTGGTATGTGGGCTGGTTAGGCACGTGGTGCTAATGCAGACACATGGGTATATCGTTGGAGGATATACTGGATAGACCCGCTATGAGGCTATGACTTGGTGTCATGAGTTATCCTCATAAGTGACAGGAGATGCATTGATCCCTTGACTTGAGGTCATTGATCATTCTATATGGTTAGGGACTTGCTTTGATACAACCTAACACCTTGCCGTAGCTGGGAGGTCATAACGGTTGTTATTGAGCATGTCACGACCCATATGAGAAGATCAATGGACAGACATAGGATTTGCCCCTTCCCTAGGGAAGTATGATATCCATGGAGCTCCTTTATGGTTCTATGACTGAGAGTGTATGGCCATACCCAGGTGAGAACCTATTTTAGTCATAGCCATGTGATTGGATGAAAACAAGTGGTGACACACTTGTCCAATCGGATATCAGTCCGGCAAAGAGACTGTAATGCATCTATACCTAGTTGCGATGATGGGGATGTCGATGTCGATATCCATTCCAATGACCTGGGTAGCAGCGATGCACTGCTAGGTGCCACTCACTGCTTGTGATGACCTTTGGTCAGCACTGCCAGCGTCAGAGGAACCTACAGGGTCGCACACCTTGATACTTGAGTTCTCGTATTGATCGGGAAGCCTTATGATCGAGTTATTGGATAACTCGGATCTAATTGGGAGATTTCATCAGCGCCAATGGGCCTGATGAGATGGAAGAATATTATTGGAGCCAAACTTCATTTTTGGCAGGTTGACCCGTATTTGACCATGGTTGGTCACATTTGGATTATGGTTGCATTGGATTGGATCCAAGTGCTTAATCAACCCAAGGGTTGCAGTTTGGGCTAGCTCATTATCCAATGAGGCCCAATAATAAGTTGTCATGAAGAGAAGAAAGGCTAAAAGGGTATAATGGGGACAAATCTTCTCCCCTAGGCGCCTATGGGCATAATGGGGAGAAGTGGCGTAATTTGCTTCATAAGGAAGCAATTGGCGCCTCCCCCTTGATCCCTTATGGTATGAATGCCAATATGGCATTGCTTGGGGCGCAAGGCAAGGCCTTGGCGCACAAAGAAAGACATGGGCTCTAAAAAGAATGGTTGAATGAGAATTATGGAAATGTCTTGGAGATTTTCCTTGTCTCAAAGCTTCTCATCCTAGCCGCCCACTTGTCTTAATCCTAGCCTTTCATAAATCGCCTCTTGCCCTATAAAAGAGCACCTAGCCGAGCCCTCTTGTGGATGATCAATCCTTGAAGGCGTGAACATAAGAAGAGGGCGAGTGCTAGGAGCAAGGGCGCATCTTCCTTCTTGCTTAACCGCAAGCCTCTTCCTCCTTTCCTCTTGGCGCAAGGAGATTCAGGGCTTGGCAGCTTGGGTAGTCTTCCTTCTTCTCTTGGCGCATCATCTCTCTTGGTGGCGCAAGTGAAGTAGAGCATCTCCCTAAGGCTTGGATCTTCTTCTCGAGGCTAGCACCGGGCGTGGAAGAAGAGAACTCAAGAGATCCGTGTGTGTGAGACTGCAGAGGGCGCACACTTAGGCGCCTGCATCGGCATCGCTCCACATTGCTCTTAAGGTATTTCCTAACTCATCGTGTCGACTCCCTTGCTTGCGATCTTCACTGGGTTTTTGGGACCGGTCTATTTCGGGGACATTCTTCCGCTGTGTAAAATGTATGTCCATGACTCTGAAAATTGTAAAATGTCCCCGGGGTTTCCCAACAGGTGGTACGGAATCCACAGGTGCTGGAGTAGCATAAGAAGCAGCATCAGGGGAAAGCTTCCAATTCTCTGGGTTTTGAACAGTGGTTCTTCCTGGATTAGGAAATGGTAAAGTAGGAAGACCGGGCTGTAGAATCAAGCAATAATTATCTCCCTCTTTGACAATCATTTTCATAGCAACGCAGGATTCAATGTCTATCCTAGCATTGCCCCTTGCAACCTCAATCCCATAGGGTTCAATTCCCAAAAAAAGTGCAATAGGAGTGAGGAATCCTCCTATCACAATCATGCCTTTCTTGGCCCTAGCAACCTTGTCCAAGTGTTTCATGAAGAAGAAAGCAACATCCAAAAAATAACCATGCAACATGCACCAAAGAAAGAATAACCCAGTATGTCGAACCATACCATCACTGTCCCCTCACCCGAAGACAGTGTGAGCCAGGACTCTATGCCCATACTTGATACATGGGTTGGAGATACTTGTTTCTCTGACTGATGAGGGAGAGAATCTAGTTTCTGTAGTGATTTGGTTCCAGAAGACATTCTCGATGAACCCAATAGGTGGCTCGGTGCGCCCTCATTCAGTAGATGAAAGATGTGCCTAAGCTCCCTCAGTGTAAGCTTCTTTTCTTCATTGGCCATTCTAAATCTAATCTCTCCCTTGGCTGGTCCATCAGTGTACTCATCATAGTCCATCTCCAAGCTACTGAGAACCTCCAACACTAGAGGTAAATAGGTTTGGGGAGTCATTTCAAAGAATTTCTTCGTAGCAATTTGGTCAAATATCCACAGGACATCCTCTTTCAGCCCCAAGAGCTCCAAAGCACTAGTATCAGCGTATTTAGTCTTGACAATGCGTCTAGTAAGCAAATGGTTGTACCTCTGTTCCTGCACTTCGTCTCTGAAGATGATGCCATATGGGTTTAGTGGTGGAGGTGGGGCTGAAGATTCGGCTGGGCCCTTACCCCTCTTCTTTGAGACGGCTCTCTTCACTGGTGACATGGTTATATGCAAGATTTTGAACACTTTAAGCAAAAACTAGAATGAATAGTAACATTACCGAATAGGGCGAGCGGCAGCTTCAAACGGATTCTGAATCAAGCTTCTGAATCTGAACTCCTGAGCTAAAATCGTGCCTTTAATCACTTCTAGGAAGAATCTCCTACCTCTTTCGGAACTCTCTGAAGCTAGAATCAACTGAATCGAAGCTTCGTTGAAGAAGATCGAAGAGGGGCGGAAGCTAGCGGAAGAACAATGTCTGAGCTCGACCAAGCTCAAAAACTCCAAATCTCAGGTGGAAATCGGTCAAAAATCAGTTGGAGATCAGTTAGGAAGGGTCGCTTGAGGGTTTGGAAGCAATATATTGAAGAAAATCGTGAGTTGGCGCGATCTCAAGCGGAAAAACCCTAAATCACGGCACCGAAACCCTAAATACAGCATTAAAATCGCATGGGGTTGGCCTAATTACGGTACCATAATGATATTACGGTAGTGCCGTAAAGTCGAACAAACTCTCGGTAGGAAAAAAGGTGTCAAATTACGGTTCCATAAAGATAATACGACACTACCATAATTTGCTCAAAAATTCCAGAACTCTTGGGTGGAAAACAGATCAAAAATACGGTACCATAAAGGAAATACGGCACCGCCGTAATTTGTTCAAAAATATCAAAAGTTTTTGTAAGGAAATGACCCGAAAATATGGTACCGTAAAGGAAATACGACACTGCCGTAATTTGTTCAAAAACCTCAAACTTTCTGGATGAAAACGAATCAAAATTACGGGCAATAAAATCTATTACGATAGTACCGTATAGGCATTACGGTACCGTAAAAACTATTACGGCGGTACCATAAATTATCAAAAAATTCAGAGATCACCGTTTATTACAAAAAAAATCAATCTGAAATTACCTACAAAGAGAAAAAGAGAAAGTTAGTACACAAATAAACTAAAAATAAAGCAAAATTGCAAAAATGAAAGGAAAGAACGAGTGCTTGGGTTGCCTCCCAAGAAGTGCTAATTTAAAGGTCTTTAGCTTGACCATTCTGTACTCGGATTTGATCTTGATTTTTTCGATTGCCACTCTGATTTTTCTTTGGTTTGTGCACCACTTCTGATAACATAAGGCTCATTCATGAAACAATGTCCAACTTTACTTAAGATCTTCTTTCCTTTATCAAGTAATTTTGAGCCTCCTTTTCTTCTTTGTCTCTTTTTCCTTCTTTTTACAGAAATTGGCTCAGTTTTCTCCTAAAATCCTCTATCCACACACTCAGAAAAAGTGTCAGTCTCAAAATTAAAAGATTCATCAAATAAATTGTGTACATCACTAACAATATTATCTGCTAAATCAACACTACAACATGATCCTGAATATGAAAGTTTGTTCAGTGAATCTGCCAATTCAAACTCAATTATGTTTTCACCTATATTTAGTGTGAATTTTCCTTTCTTAACATCTATGACTGCTCTTGCTGTGGCCAAAAAGGGTTTACCAAGGATGATAGGATTTTTATAACTTTCTTCCATCTCAAGGACTACAAAATCTGCTGGAATAAAATACTCACCTACTTTTATTTGGAACATTCTCTAAAATACCAACAAGATACTTTACCGAGCTATCCGTGAGCAGTAAAGATATTGAAGTTGGTTTAAGCTCTCCCATGTCCAATTTCCTGTAAATAGATAATGGCATTAGGCTTACACTAGCACCCAAATCACATAAGGCTCGGTCAAAAGCCATACTCCCAATAGAACAAGGTATAGAGAAACTACCTGGATCTTTTAATTTTGATGGCAGTTTTTCCTGGATAATAGCACTACATTCTTTAGTTAAAGCCACAATACCACAGTCCTCTATCTTTCTCTTATTTGACAAGATTTCTTTCTAAACTTTAGCATATGAGAGCATTTGAGATAAAGCTTCAGTGAATGGAATATTAATGTAAAGCTTCTTTAAAACATCAAGGAATTTCCCAAATTACTTATCTAATTTTGCTTACACTAATCTCTGGGGAAAAGGTATAGGTGTCCTATAAGGTGTAGGAGAACTAGGTTTAGGGCTATCTGACTGACATGGCACATCACCTTGGTGAGGTGGCAAACTGGTTTGGGACTGCTCATGCACATAAGATTTTGCTAAATCTAATTCATTGTCATGTTCATCATTAAGCCCTTTTTCATTATCCTCATATTTCTTTTTAGATTCCTCTAATTGCCTCCCACTCCTACTAATGATAGCATTACAGTGCTCCCTAGGGTTTAATTCAGGTTTAGCAGGTAATTTTCCTAGGGGTCTGTAAGAAGTGCTTGCTTGTTGTGCTATTTGATTTTCTAATATTTTATTGTGGGCTGCTAGAGATCCTACTTGAGAAGCAAGTTGGCTAACCAATCCTTTAAGATCTTCAATTTCCTTGTTTTGATTTGTCATGAATTGATTTTGATTAGCCATAAACTTTTCTAACATGGATTCAATATTTGAATTCTGGGGTTCATTTTGACTATGATTGGGCCTTTGTTGGTATCCTCTATTTTCAGTTTGTCCCCCTACATTGTTGTTACTCTTCCAAGATAGGTTGGGGTGATTCCTCCATTCAGGGTTGTAAGTACTAGAATAGGGATCATTGTTTCTACTTTGATTAAAATTCCCTAAAGCATTAACTTGTTCACTACCCTGATTAGCAATGACTTTACACTCTTCAGAAATATGACCATTATTACCACAAATATCACAAACTATAGAAGATGAAACTACAGCAGATTGCATTTTAAAGGAATCAAATCTGTTGCACAAAGAATCTACCTTTTCTGTCAAGGTGCGCCAACCATCACTTTCGTTCTTACCTTGAGAAGGTCGATACAACATTCCTCTCTCAAAAGTCCATTGATTGTGATTTAAAGCCATCTCCTCTAGCAACTTGAAGGCATCTTCAATGGTTCTGCTTATGAGAGCTCCTCCTGCAGCAGTATCAATAGTTAGTCTGGTATTATATAGCAAACCATTGTAAAAAGTATGAATTAAAACCCAATTTTCAAGGCCATGGGGAGGACACTTCCGTTGTAAATCGTTAAACCGCTCCCATGCCTTGCTAAAAGATTCACCATCCCTCTGTGTAAAGTTTGTTATCTGGTTTCTCAATTAGATGGTCTTGCTAGGTGGAAAGTATTTCATCAAGAAAGCATTTGATAGTTGTTCCCATGTGGTGAAGGTACCGATAGGTTGAGCTTGGAGCCAAGAACGCGCTCGGTCCCTAAGAGAAAAAGGAAATAATCTCAGTTTTAATGCATCATTAGACACACCATTAATCTTAATTGTATCACATAATTCAAGAAACAAAGCAAGGTGTTGGTTAGGATCTTCAAGTGGAGATCCTCCAAACTAGTTCTGTTAGATCATAGACAAGAAAGTAGGCTTGATTTCAAAGTTGTTAGCCTTTAAAACGGGTCTAGCAATGCTAGAATGAATCTACTGTGGATTAGGGGCTGCATAGTTCCAAAGCAATCTTCTGTCTGCCATGTCTACTTCTTCTTCTTGTCTCTCCTCAAATCTAAGCTTCATGCACAGTCAAAGAGTTTTATTTATCTCAGGATCAAAAGGATCTAAGGTTCTAATCTAAGATTCCTGCGCATGCAAAGTAGATAGATCAAATAATTTCAAGTAAAAAGAAAAGAACAGAAAAATAGAAAATAAACAAAACCTAGTCTAGCAATACTCTTAATATCTTTAATATTGACAAAAACCAAGGTCCCCGGCAACAGCGCCAAAAACTTGTTGTATCCGCAAGTGCACGGATACTCGAAGTAATAATTAATATATCAAACCACAGAGACCTCGTTTGCCAAGTACCGAGTAATCAATTTCTTAATAGCTAGGCAATCAAAAATGTGAAAGCAAAGTATCGGAAGCTACACGAAAATATCAGAGAGAGAAACTAGGACTAGGGTTTCATCCGCCTTAATTTCCATGATTAGATATGAATAGATGTTCGTCAATCAAATTTTATTATGATAAAGACATAATTTACTTCATAAAGAAATCATCTCGCTCTCGCGCAGACAATTTACAAAGAACTAATCCTTACTCTCATGCACGATTTATTCAATGTTAGATATAAGTAAATCATTGACAAAGAACTCAAGGATCACTCTCATGCATCCCAATTCTAAGTCAATCATCTCAACTGAAAACTACATATTTTCATACTATAATTTTCACAGGTTCTACTTAAGGTTCTCCAACGATCCGATACTTGATCTCTCACAGTATCATCATGTTTATTTCAATATCTCAATCCTAAGTTCAGATTATCAACATGGCAATATACTTCTAAAATTGAGAAATAAGAACAGACCTAATTTCTTACGATGAGTTCCTAACGTTCAATTTTAGGGTTCCAAGTTTTCACAAATCACTTTTCAGTCCATAATGTAAAAACTCTAAATCATGCTGATTAATATGAATCTATGGAGAATTAAGGGCAATCATACATAAGTAGAATTATCACAGTAAAATTATTAGGACGAAAATAAAATTAATCTAGTCATTAAGAAATTTAGGGGATTACTCCCCCATGACCCAAAAGAAGGTTTAAGCTAGCATGATCGAAGAATAACAATAAAACATCGTTTATAGTGATTAGAAATTGAAAGAGAAGAGTAAAAGTTACAAAACAAGGCTATAATGAAAATTACATCCCGTAATTTTGCTCCTGGACGTGATAAACAGTGGCAGCGCCCTTGTTTTTGTTGATTTCTCCCTCGATCGATCTCCTTTCACTCTGAAAATTCTGTAGTATGTTCTCCTCCTTCAGGCGAAGCTTCCTTTCATATTTCATGGCTGGAGGTGGTCTGTACGCTGAGAACTGATGAACCCTAGGGCGGCAGTGATTCTCTGAAATTCATCGTGAATCCATGATAAAAATTATTCTTTTCGCTTTTGGCTCATCCTCCTCCTTATCCTGATCATTCCCCTTTTTATGGATCTTCAATTGGTCCCCTAAAGCTCGAGAAATCGTCTTTTTAAGTTTCCAGTGGAAGAATCGGGAAACTGGGCCGTAATTACGGTACCATGAAATTCATTACGGTGGTGATGTAATGTTTTCTGAAGTCTCGATATGAAATTCGCTTGAAATTATGGAACCATAAAAAGTCTCACGGTAGTACCGTATTCTCTTCAAAAGTTACTGTATGAATTTGGACTTGAATTATGGCACCGAAAAATTATTACGGTAGTGCCGTAATTTTCTAAAAAGTTTCTGTGGGAAGCGGCTATGAAAATCATTACGGTATTGCCATATTTGTAGATTACAGCCTTAAAATTCATTACGGCACTACCATAATTTTGCTAGAAAAATCAGTTTGACTTGAAATTTGATGTGTAAACTCTTCTTGCTGATTAGAATCCTTGTTCGTATTGAAATTACTTAAAAACCCATCAGAATAATGTTTTTTTACTTGAAATTAATCAAAATCTAAGAAAGTTGTAGATTCTGAAGTATTTGATAAATAAGACATAAAAATAAGCAAAAGAGCATGATTATGACCCCAAAAGACAAGTTAATAAGTTTAAAAAATACTATGAAATTTAGAGTTATCAAGGAGATGTGCGCAATCACCACCCCCTGTTCTTACACCCTACCCATGACAGATTAGATATAGGAGTAGAGAGCAGGAGAGGAGATACCGTGCTATGTCTACTCAGGGAGTACTTAGCACGAGATATTGGGATGACCAGGCACTGCAGTCTCTTGGATTGTTCGATGACATCCAGTGGATGTTCACGAACAAAAGGTGGCAGGATTTTTACTATCAGAGGCATCCCACCTATGTTCAGCTGACATTAAAGTTTTTCAGCTCTGTCCAGATTACACTGCAGAACCATGATGATAGAGATCCCGGGAGGATGTCATTCCGGTTGGGGAACCGGGAGCATGTGCTTACGTTGGACCAGGTTAGTCATATTTTTGGATTTCCCTCAGATGGGACTAGACACCGCCCTCGTGAGTACTCTGATGGGACTTTTTGGCTAGATATATCTAGTGAGAGAGGATTTGATCCGAGGACTGCTAGAGCCACCCGACTATCTAGCCCAATGTTCAGATATGTACATCGAGTACTTACGCACACCATTTTTGGGAGGGCAGAGAGCGACGACATGGTCAGATCCACAGAGCTATTCTTTTTATGGGCCATGTTGACAGGATTCAGAGCCAACACCCCATTCTACCTCATGAAGTAGATTCATAAGGCTGCTAGGGTGTGGAGAGGAGTTTTGGTCATGGGAGGTATGATCACTACCATTGCCCTTGCCCTCGATATTGACCCCTCGGGGTTGAACGAGGCAAAGGGAAATCCCAGACTGGATATGGATGCCTGCATCACCATCAAGATGATTACGAGGCTTGGGAGCTCATATCATCTGATGTTCAGGCATACAGATATTACTATGAGGCTGCCGAACATGAATCGTACTACGATTCGTATTCAACAGAACTGGATTGTGGATCCCACACGTGGGGGAAGTCCTAGAGAGTCAGCTTCACCTCCTTCACTGCCGTTAATTTCAGAGCACATACCTCCAGTTGAGCCATCCACCACTGATAGGCCATCTACATCTGCCGGGCCGTCTACTTCAGCGCCGCCAGATTCTTCCCTAGAGCAGATATGAGCTGAGCAGCGGAGGATGTGCGATGACATATCACTTCTTGAGCAGGGGCAGTCGAGGACACTCGAGTCCTTACACGCAATAGATGAGCTATTGCGACGGTGTCTCCCATCTTCATCGACACGACGTACCAGAGACGAGGAGGAGGACTCCGAGCATACAGAGATGGACTGATAGACTCTGTGAGTATCTCTATTTCATTCTTACGCATTTAACATTATTATTTGATATTATCCAAGATATCTCACAATTATCCTATTTGCGAGCAGGATTTGGTAGACTTGATGCTGATATGACCACACACAGATATTTTATGTTTTCTTTGTGTGTGTGCATTGTATCTTGATATTATGTGATTCATTTTTTTGGAGTTTTATTTGACATTTGATATTTCAGTTGATATTGTACATATATGATGGTATTGGACCTTAGGATGCTGAACATGGTATAGATGGGATGGTTTTGTACATATTTGATGTTCACCATATGTCTGGATATTATCTAATGGTTTATTGTGCTGTGTTGATGATTTTACACATTTTTTTATGATATTTGATACATATTCGATATTAGAAGTGAATAGTAACTTTGAAATGGTAAACTAAAATTTTGATAGTGAAATGTGATGGTATTTGGTATTTGCAACTTGTTTACCGTGTAAAATTTGAATATCTTTGATTTGATCTATTTTCTGCATTTTTCTGAGTCATGTTTCATTCTTTTGATATAATTGTACAAGGTTTCGCCAACATTACAAAGGGAACTCTTGCAAAATTTTTTCTTAAATCCTTCATTGATTTAATGTTCATACACATGTAATAATTTAAGTCTAGGGTGTTTTTCATGTCTTGCCATTCCTTCAAAGCTTTATTGTGATGAATTTTGAATGTTTATGATTTTTAAGAGTACACCAGATTGTTTTTATTCTCAATTTTGAGCTTAGAAAACTTTTTGAGCATTCAACTTGATGGCTTAGGAATTTTTGAGATTTCATGTAAACTTAAATTGTTGAGTATGTTCAATTCTGGTATTGATAAAATTTATATATTGAATTTATATGTTTAACCGACATGTGCATAGTAATTTTGTACTTTAATTTTAATTTATCTTCCTTTGGCTGATAGAAAGTTTCTATAGATAGAAATTTGGTGATATGCATATTTAATTTGAGATTTGTGCCAACTCCTCTGGTCGTATAATCTGAGGTTATGAATTATCACTGGGCGGCTTTCTTCATTGATTGAAATAAAAAGAGACTCCTCTACTTGGCACTGCGAAAAATTGGCAGTGGTACCGAAGACATGAGTTGAAGTCTGAATAAAAAAATGGAGAAAAAGAGAAAGCTATAGGCTAAGTGATGACTCTGCTGACTCAAGATCGAAACCATGAGTTAAATTATACTGCTCTGCAGTGTACTTTAAATAATGTTATAGCACATAACAATTTAAAGACCAAATTGCATTAAAAATCTCCTATCTATAGTTTCACCAAGTGATGTGAAGTAAATCTCTATCTATTGATTAAAGAAGATTATTAAGCTCGAAAGTATTTGATACTTGAAACGTGTTGGATGAATGTTATGACATGAATCATGAATTTTATCTTTCTTGGATTGTAAATTCTTCGCGATTTATTTTTATTATGATCTCTCTTGAATTAATTAAGTTATGAAAAGTTGATAGCCTGAAATATAGACTAAGAACTTTATTGATGAAGGAACAATTGAGTAGCCCTTATCTTTACATTCTTTACACATATTGATATATTGCTTAAGGACAAGCAAAATTCTAAGTCTAGGGTAATTTGATGCGTTGTATTTACACCACATTTTTACCTATATTTTATACTATATTTTATGTTTATTTGCATGATTTTGTGCTAATTTTGGTATTTTTACTTCACTTAGCACAGAATCTTCACTTTTCTTGGTTTTATTGAAAATGCAGGTAAAAACGCACAAAAATGATGGATTTTATGAGTTTTAAAGCCACAACACGATTCCCAAGGAGATCACGAGCTTACGTATCAAATTTGGAGCGAAAAATGTGAAAATTTTGATTTTTACGGCCTTGGCTGTAATTACGAGGTCGGCCATAATTTTATGTTTGAGTAAAAGGCGAAATGCGGCTAAGTATGAGAATGCACAGAAACTTTCATGGGTGAGGCCGTGAATCCATCACGGTCAGTAAAACTTTCTGTGTACAAAGGGTTGTACACACAAAAGCTTTTACGGTTGCAGCCGTAAACTCATCACGGGCCGTGAAAACATCCGCCCGTCAAGTTTTTTACTCGATTCTTTCCCGATTCGAACCGGATTTGAGCCAAACTTTGCAGAAACGTTCCTTCATGGGTTCTGGACCGGTCAAGCTATAAAACATCGGATTTTTTGAGGGTTAAGAGAGCTTTTTGGACGAAGACAACCGGCGGCAGCAACTAGGGCAAATTTTCAATTTCTGAGCGGATTTCGGCGAGATTCCACGCAAAAGACAAGATTGATCGACTCTTCTTCATCACCAGATCGAGGGGAAGCCAATTTAATTGTTGTCTTAGTGAATTTCTTGCCATTTTAGAAGATTTATGCTTGTTCATCAAACAAACATGTTGTTTCTTAAGAACATGAGCAAGTAAACCTTTATTTCGGGATTAAGGGCTTAGCCCGTTGACATTTATGAGTTAATTTATATTCCCACTCTTTTATATGATAATTTTGTCATGATTTGATTGAAATTGTGTTTAGTTCGTAATTTACACTGGCCACGTATAATTGTGTTTTAGATGTTGCGAGAAGTACTGGGAGGTGAATCACAACGTCGGATCTATTTTAATCGAACTTACGAATCCAATCATGAGAGTAGTTTGGATTCGTCTGAAGGTTATACAAAGCTTTTCATAGAGCTTAATGGGTCTAATTACGTTAACTGTCATGTGAGTAGGGAGTTAACGTAATTCGATACCGGATTATACTCTGGAAGGAGGTAATTTGTACATTAGGAAAAGTTCCTTTCATGATAAATATTTTCAATTCAAAGAGCTATCTTTACTTGATTCATATTTGTTAGTGTGGTGAAGCCATGACATCCCGATCTTCCTGAAATTGAAACCCCCTTAACGCTGTTTCTGATATTGCTCGTACTTAGAGTTTAACATAACCCATTACTTGATTTTGTCTAGATTCAAACAAGTTGAGAAGTTGGTAATTAACTGCCTAATCCTCATTAGGAATGATAACTTTTTTATTACTTCGATAATTCTGTGCACTAGTGGATGTATCAAGTTTTTTGCGCCATTGCCGGGGAATACGGCTAGTTAATATTAACTTAATTGATAAGTTTGGAGACTAGGCATTTTTCTTTCTTTTGCTTTAGCATTTTATCTTCTTTTTGTTTTATTTACTGTTGATTTATTTCTACCTTGGCTTACATGTTGCATGCCCAGAGTTTCACATTTAGGTACTTTGTTTCTAGAAGACCAGAGATTGAATGCACAATTCGCCTTCGAAGGAGATTACAGTTTCAGACTCAGAAAACTTTTGACGAAGGTGTAATGGGGGCAAACAACCAGTCTTTGAGAGATTTTGTAGTACCAAATATACAGGGTTTCAATGTAAGCTTAGTTCGACCCAATGTAGAGGCAAACAATTTTGAGCTCAAGCCAGCGCTGATGATGATGGTCCAACAAAATCAATTTGGGGGTTCCCCAAATCAGAACCCTAATCTCCATCTAGCTATGTTTTTAGAATATTGTGATACTGTTAAAGTTAATGGTGTATCTACTGATGTAATAAGAATAAGACTTTTTTCGTTTTCTCTCAGGGACCGTGCGAGAGCTTGGTTATATTCACTACCAACAGGATTTATTACCACTTTGGACGAGCTTTCCAGAGCTTTTCTAAATAAATACTTCCAACCTAGCAACACAGTCCAACCCATTACTTGATTTTGTCTAGATTCAAACAAGTTGAGAAGTTGGTAATTAACTGCCTAATCCTTGTTGGGAACGATAACATTTTTATTACTTCGATAATTCCGTGCACTTGCGGACGTATCACTCATCCTTAATGATGAAGGTCCTATCGTGTTGGGTCGGCAGCGACCCGTACCTCTTAGGTGCATGATGAATCCTCCCAGACCTACGTGGGGCCTGTGTCTGAGCTTCTAGTTGCCCAGCAACCGGTGCAGGTGGCTCAGGTTCCATCTCTGTGTCTTGTGGTTGCACTTGGACCTCATCCAAGTCAAACTTCCTCCCACTAACTTCTTTCATGAGAAATTCTTTCTCTAGAAAGACAGCACCCCGAAGAACAAAAACTTTGTTCTCTGTGGGAATGTAGAAGTAATATCTTTTAATTTCCTTATGATACCCGACAAACACGCATTTATCAGATATGGGTTCTAGCTTGCTAGAATCCTGACGTTTGATATAAGCCTCACATCCCCAGACTCTGATAAAAGAGAGATTCGGGCGTTTCCCACTCCATACCTCGTACGGAATCTTAGAGACACTCTTAGATGAAACATTATTCAGTATGAGAGAAGCTGTCTCAAGTGCATGACCCCAGAACGACGGTGGTATAGTTGCATGACTCATCATAGATCGAACCATGTCCAACAAAGTTCAATTTCTCCTTTCAGACACACAATTCCATTAAGGTGTTCTAGGAGGAGTGAGTTGGGATAGAACCCCACACTCTCTAAGATAGTCAAAGAACTCACTGCTCAAGTACTCTCCATCACGATCTAATCGAAGAGTCTTAATAGATCTACCAAGCTGGTTCTCTACTTCATGTCTGAACTCCTTAAATTTCTCAAAAGATTCAAACTTATGTCTCATCAAATAGACATAACCATATCTACTGAAGTCATTAGTAAATGTGATGAAGTAATTGTACCCTCCTCTGGCTTGTTTACTAAATGGCCCACACACATCACTATGTATGAGATCCAATAAAGCTCCCGCCCTCTCACCGATCTTAGTGAAGGGCGCTTTTGTCATCGTGCCTAATAAACATGGCTCACATGTATCAGACTCCTCCAAGGAGGTTGAATCCAATAATCCATTTGTATGGAGTTGTTGTATGCGATTCTTATTTATATGGGCTAATCGACAATGCTAAAGGTACGCACCAACTGAACCACTCAGTTTGATCCTTTTATGATTTATGTTACAAATAGAGTTATCCATGTCCAAGACATATAATCTATTGCATAAAGTACCCTTCCCATAAAACACATTTGCAAATGAAAAAGAACAAGAATCCTCTTTTATTTCAAATTTAAATCCTTTCCTTGCCAAACAAGGAATAGATACAATGTTTTTGGTAAGGGAAGGTACATAGTAGCAATGATTTAACTCTAACTGAAGTTCAGAAGGCAAGGGGAGGGTCAAAAGTCCTACAACAATAGCGGCAACCTGTGCCCTATTTCCAACTTGTAGGTCAATCTCTTTAGGCCGCACCAATCTACTTCTCTTGAGCCCTTGCATATTTGTACAAATATGAGCTCTGCATGTGGTATCTAATACCCATGACATAGAAGTAGAAAGGTTGACTTCAGTTACATAAATACTTGAGCTAGAAGATGAAGTCTTGCTTCTCTTCTCCTTGTTCTGAAGTCGCACCATGTCAGTCATGTGAGTTGGCACTCCACATGAATAGCACCTATTATTCCTGACCTTTTCCATCTTTATCTTCAATATCTTAGTTAAGCCTTTTGGCTCAACATATTGAATGTCTACTTTCAGAGGGTTGAGCCTCACCAATTCATCGAAGAGCTGCCTTAGATTAAAAATAATCTCAGAAGCACTCTCCCGACCATATTGCCCATGAAATTCAGGTGATATGTTGGTTAGCATCAAATTAGCAACCTCCAAAGTATCTGCCTGATGCTTTTTAAAAGCATCCTTCTCAGCCGCTGAGGCCGAGCATGGAAGTGGCTCAGGAATAGGCTGCTCAAGGACATATAGCTTTCTCTCGAGCTTGAGGACGATCCTCAAGTTTTGATACTAGTCCATAAAGTTGGATCCAACCAACTTATTCCTTTTCAGGATAGATCGCAGTGACCATCTGCTATTATTCGTAGCTATTGATCTACAACAACCAAGAGAGTAGATTAGTACTACTTCGAATCATTTAATCTGGACTTGTATTAAATGATCATGGCTCCCACCATTTTAATCAAATTGACAACCCACAAAGTCAATCGGGAAATCTGAGATTTCCTAGTGAGATGGGATTCTTATTCCACATGAGGCTTTGCGTCCCACGAGGGTGGGATGAGATGCACAAAGTGACTCATGCTTCTTAAGGTGGGCACGACGGCCGATTGCTCCCAGGCAATTCCCCTTCTCAAGACAGTTCAAGCATTTTGTGCCCAGCTAGGGCTCGAACAACACAAAACCCTAACTTCTTGAGGCTACCTCTAGAGTTCCATCATGTGGCCACCACATATGAAAAACTAGTCAAGTCTATCCTGACCATAATGCCTAGGGCCAACGAGTTTCCTTACAAAGGCACACCTAGGTTTTTAAATGGACTGGGGAAACCATTGCCACCACACGCCTTCTAAAGATAAGTGGGTGTGTCCCACGAGGGTGGGAAACAGTGCACAACACCACTGATCAATAGCTTACGAGGGCTACGCGTCAGAAGGCTATTACAGACTTAATATTGTTTTGAGGGTTTTTGAGGTCTCATCCTCTTAGTTTTATCTTTTGTTTAACATTATAGGCATGCAATCCTATAGTCATAACAAAAATGACAAAACACATCCAGGCATGCTTTAGCAGATAAGGAAAGCGGTAAATAAGCGATGTGGTCATAGCCTAATCAACACATTGAACCATCACATGCCAAAGGATATTCAATGCTTGACCTAGGTGACAAGCCCCAACAAGACCTAACCTAGTTGCCACTAAGCTTTATCTTCCAGTGTGGCTCCAAGGTCCTTCACACCAAGGGATAGCACACAAACCTTAGGGTTCAGCTAAGACCTCAGTGGCTCCTCCATGCATGATGCGCCATCATGCTTGTGCCAAGAGGGATAGCTCATGAACCCTATGGTTCGACCAAGCCCTTACTTGCGCCACCAAGCAAGACGTGCCATCATGGTTGATGCACCAAGATGCAAGCTCTATGAGGGATGCGTCCCTAATCTTCTTTGTGTGTTTACAAAATACAAAGAAAAAGCGGCATGCAGGCCTCATACACAATACATCACAGGCATACAAGGGGCTTGACTATGACGACAACACGATGCACAATTAAGATATCTATCTCATGCTTTTCTATATGCTCATGAAAACATAAAACTTGAAGTTTTAGTTTCTTAGAAAACATGTCTTTCATCCTCAACGTCTCTTCACAAATCCTCTTCACAAATCTAAGATTTTTCGTTTCTCTCGGGAGTCTACAAATGATGCATGCATGCTCCAAGCACGCTTGCCGCCTACCCTAGTAATCCTTAACCTGCGAAGATTAGGACAATCACCATACCCCATAATTGTGACAAGTCCCACATAGTAGGTATATCCTACAAGTGTGGGGAGAAATTAATTCTCTCACATATGGGTCTATCCCACCATGTGAAGAAAGCAAAAACCCATGCGCATATGCAAATTTTATAAAAAATTTCAGATGGTATGTGAGCATACAATCAAAGCATAAAACACCATTCGAGTCTCGCAAGCCGCTCTGACACCACTATTGGGAAACCCTGGGGATTTTAAATTTTTTTCAAACATAAGCAGCGGAAGCAATTCCCAAAATAGGCCAATCCCAAAAACCCAGAAGACCGTGTCATGCGAGGGAATTGATACGGTGAGTAAAAGATGATACCTTGAAGTGAAGCAAAGGGATGCAATGTAGGCGCCCAAATGTTCCCCCTCTGCAGTCTCATACACAGCCGATGCCCAAGTTCTCTTCTTCCACGCCCGGTGTTAGCCTCGGGAAGAAGATCCACGCCTCTGGGAGTCCTCAAGAACTTGCGCCACCCACAAGTAGAAGGCGCCAAGGAGAGGGATGATGGAAACTCGCCAAGGTCCAACCTTGCGAATGCCAAGAGGAGAGGGAACAAGAGAGAAGGCGCCGAGAGGAAAAATCCTTCCAATGGATTCGAGAATAGCATTAGGCGCAAACTCATCTCTCCCTCTCTTTTATTGAAATCACGGTGACCTTTGGTATTCTGAAATAAATTCAGAATTAATCTCTGAATGAATTCATAATTAATTATAGAATTAAATTCTGAATTAATTATAGAATTAGAGTCTTATAATGGCCCATTAAAACTCTGAATTAAAGTCTCATAATGGTCATTAATGATGTGACTCTTCAAATTCAAAATTAAGTTCATAATTAATTACAGAATTAAATTCCCCATGATGACTACTGGGCCAGGCGACTTATTCCCATAGCCCATTAGGCCTGATGGCCCATTGAGCCTCTTGACCAACTGGGTCTCATGGCCCATTGGGCCATACGCCCCATTAGGCCATGTGCCCATTTGGGCTTCAAGGCCCATTGGTCCATGCTAGACTTCATTTGGCCCACTTGGCCCATTAGACCCATTTAGCCCAAAATAAAGTTTAGCTCCAATAAACCCCTTCCATCTCATCAGTCACAATGGCGCTAATGAATTCTCCCAAAGAGATCCGAGTTATCAAATAACTCGATCATTAGGCTACTCGATCAATACGAGAACCCGAGTATCAAGTTATGCGACCCTGTAGGTTCCTCTGATGTTGGCAGTGATGAACTCAAGTCATCACAAGCAATGAGTGGCACCTAGCAGTGCATCACTACTACCTAAGTCTTCGGAATGGATATCAACATCAACATCCCTATCATCGCAACAAGATATCGATTCATTACAATCTCTTTTCCAAACTGATATCTGGTATGGCCATACACTTTCAGTCATGCAACCATAGGAGGGCCCCACGGATATCAAGCTTCCCTAAAGAAGGGGCAAATCCTATGTCTATCCATTGATCTTCTCATATGGGTCGTGACATACCCAATGACAACCGTTATGACCTCCCAACTACGGCGAGGTGTTAGGTTGTATCAAATCATGTCCCTAACCATATAGAAGAGTCAATGACCTCAAGTCAAAGGATCAATGCATCTCCTGTCACTTGTGAGCTTAACTCATGACACCAAGTTAGCCTCACAGCGGGTCAGTCCAGTATATCCACTACTGATATACCCATATACCTGCATTAGTACCTCGTGCCTAACAAGACCATATACCAGTCTCACATGTACCAGAGCTGTCCCTTATCTACTCAGGTACTTGACTGGGGACACACCATTTGAGCACAGATACAATCTGTCTCAAGGGACATTACCATGCATGTACATAATCGCAGATGTAAACATAGCATAATAACGATAATGCTAGAATGATATATTAAATATTAATATCAAGTAGTACAATATAGACCAACAACGGGTCCAAGGGCATAAACACCAACATTTACCTGCTTGATCTACCAGCAGGATAAAGTCGATAGGAGGTGTGAAGCTAGATTGTTACAGCCTCTTCCGATTCCAGAATGGCCATGGACTTCAGTTTTCATGGATTTCATCACCGGGTTACCAAAGGTAGAAGGGAAGGCTTCTATCTTTGTTGTGGTGGACAGGTTCTCTAAGTACTCTGTGTTCATCGCAGCACCTGAGCCTTGTTCAGCCAAGGAGATGGCTGATCTATTCTTCAAGCATGTGGTGAAGTTTTTTGGGCTTCCCCTGGACATTGTTTCTGACAAAGATGCTAGGTTCATTGATAACTTCTGGACATCCTTGTTCAAGACTCTTGGTTCCGAGCTCAAGTTTTCTACAGCGAACCATCTTCAGACCAATGGCCAATTGGAGAGGATTAATGCTCTACTTGAAGAACACCTTCGTTGCCAGTGCAACTAGGTGTCTTTCCTCGACACATCGTAGTTTGCCTACAACTTGCAGCAGCCATCTGCTACTGGTAAGACACCATTTGAGTTGGTGTTAAGACGACAACCTCTCACCCTCGCTGACATTGTGTAGCACACCGATGGTGAGTGCCCAGCAGCCTATCGGGTTGCGAGAGATCATGCCGAGGTGCTCCAGGAGGCTCGTGATAGCCTAGAGCACGTTGCGAGGAGGATGCAGCATTATGCCAATTAGAGTAGATGCGATGAATAGTTCAAAGTTGGGGATCTTGTGCTTTTAAAGTTGACACCTCATATGTGAAGAAAGATCTCAGCCAAGACTGCACATCGCAGTCTTATTCAGAGATATGAGGGACCTTTCGAGGTCTTGAGATGGGTTGGTGATGTAGCCTACAGGCTGAAGCTTCCCAACAGATTAAAGCTTCATCTAACCTTTCATATAAGCTTTCTGAAAAAGTTTCATACCGACGAGACCGACCCTAGTCGCTCTCAGGGGCGTCGGGCTCCTCCTAGTGTTCGAGCAGAGTTTGATAAAAAAAAATTAAAAAGATTTTAGATCACAAAACACTAGGACAAAGTAGGAGGAATAAGCAGATGGAATTTCTTATGTAATGGGAAGGAACACCCATAGAAGAAGCTAAGTGGGAAAAAGCTTCTAATTTATGGCAGTTTGAGGAGGAGTTGAAGATCTATAATGTGTTGTATTTACATCACATTTTTACTTGTGTTTTATATGATATTTCAGGCTTATTTTTTTGATTTTCTATTAATTTTTAGCTTATTTGCTTCACTTGGTATAAAGTCTTCAATTTTCTTGGTTTCAATGAAAATGCAGGTAAAATGACTCAAAAATGATGGATTTTTGCAAGTTCTGAAGCTATAGCATGATTCCCGAGGAGATTACGAGATTGCACGTCAAATTTGGAGTCACAACGGTGAAGAACCCAACATTCATAGCCTTGGCCGTAATTATTTCGGCCGGCCGTAAATTTCGTGTTCGAAGGTTGAAAAAACGGCTAAGTTAAAAAGTCCACAGAAACTTTCATGGGTGAGGCCGTGAATCCTTCACGGTCCGTGAAATTTTTTGTATACAAGAAGCCTTATGCACAGAAATATTTACGGCCGCAACCATAAACATATTATGGGCCGTGAAAGTTTCTGCCCCTTTCTAGTTTTTCACTCGATTCGACTTCAAATCAAGCCGGGTTTGAACCAAACTCTCCAGATTCGTTCCTTGAAGGGTTCCAGACCAATTAAAGTATAAAAGGTTCAATTTTTGGAGGGTTAAGGAGGACTTTTCGGACGAACACAAACGGGCGGTGGCTGTTAGGGCAAGAATCAGTTCCAGAGTAGAATTCCAACGAGATTTCACGCAAAAGAGAAGATTGATCACTTCTTCTTCATCTCCAGATCAAGGGGAAGCTTTTCTAATCATTTTCTTAGTGAAATTCTTATAATTTCGTGAGGATTTAATGCTTGTTCATCCAGTACATATGCTGTCAATTATGAATATAAGCGAGTAAATCATATTTCGGGATTTAGGGGGATAGCCCGCTGACAATTATGATATAAAACTATTTTTTTACTGTTTGCTATGATTATTATATCTTGACTTGATTAGAATTATATTTTATCCGTAGTTTACTCTGGCCAAGTATATTGCGTCTTAGACGTTGCGAGAAGAACCGGGAGGTGAATCGCAACGTCAAAGCTATTCTTTTCAAACCTACAAATCCAATCACGGGAGTAGTTTGGATTCATTTAAAGGTTTTACAAGGTTTTTCATAGAACTGAATGGATCTAAATAAGTTAACTATCATGAGAATAGGGAGTTAGCGTAGTCAGATACCGGATTATGCTTCGGGAGGAGGTAACCCGTACCTTAGGAAAAATCCCTTTCATGATCTTAATTTTCTGTTCAAAGAGTTGTCTTTGTAAATTTCTTAATTGTCAGTGAGGTGAAACCCCGAGTCCCAACCTCTCAAAACCTGATTTCTTCTAAACACTGTTTCCGTTGCTTTTCGCACTTATAGCCCAAAACAATCCACGACTTGATTAGCCTAGATTTAGACGATTTGTATAGTCAGTACTTGACCGCCAAATTCTCGTTGGGAACGATATCTATTTTATTACTTTGATAAATTCATACACTTGCGGACGCATCAAGTTTTTTGTGCCGTTGCCGGGGATTAGGCCAGTAAATATTGACTTGATCGATAAGTTTAGAGACTAGACATTTTTTTTTCTTTTGCTTTAGCATTTATTTAATTCTAATCTTTTTACCATTATTTTATTTTCACTTTAACTTACACATTGTATGCCTAGAACTTTACATACAGGTACTCTATTTCCTAAAGATCTGGAGATCGAACGGACATTTCGCCTTCGAAGAAGACTGCAGTTCAAGACTCAAAAGACTTCTGAGGAAGGTGAAATAGCTGTGAATAATCAATCGTTGAGGGATTTTGCAGTACCAAACATACAGGGCTTCAATTCAAGTATAGTTCAACCTAATATGGAGGCGAACAATTTGAGCTCAAACTAGCACTGATGACAATAGTTCAACAGAATCAATTTGGGGGTTCTCCAAACCAGGATCCTAACCTTCATCTGGCTGTGTTTTTAGAATATTGTGACACCGTTTAAAAATATTTTGTTAAGAAATATTCATGAAAATCAGGAATATATTAAAAACCAATATACATATTTGGTAACTATGGTAAAAAAGATCGAAAAATCTCTATTACTACAACAAAAGCTCACAGCATAGCTTAAAGAGATTCTAGACAATCTACAAAGACAGTCAAAAATTTTTAAGTTAAACGGTGTGTTTTCTGATGCAATTAGACCGAGACATTTTCCATTTTCTCTTAGGGATCGTGCACGAGCGTGGTTGCACTCTCTTCCAGCTGGATCAATTACTACTTGGGACGAACTTTCACGAGCTTTTCTGAATAAATATTTCCCACCGAGCAAGACAGTTCGGCTGAGGAACATGATTACATGCTTTGGACAACAAGAAGGAGAGTCTCTCTATGATGCATGGGATCACTTCAAGGAGCTCCAACGTATGTGTCCTCACCATGGGCTTGAGAAGTGGGTCCTAATCCATATCTTCTATAATGGATTACAACACGAAGCTCATGGTCAATGCTGCGGCTGAGAGAGCTTTAATGGGCAAGAGCATGGAGAATGCGTCTACTTTGCTTGAGGACATGGCTATGAATCATAACCACTGGTCCAATGAGCGAGGTACCTTGTCCACCGGTGTTGGTAAGTATAGCAATGACTCCTTAACATCCCTATCAGTGAAGGTAGATTCCCTAACACAAAAGTTAGATTCTTTTACTTTTCCTTCAGTTGTGGTTAATGCTGTTTCTTGTGAAGTGTGTGGTGTTTCAGAACATAATTCATCTGATTGTCAGCTCTTAGCTTCGTCGCAGGATGACTCTTGTTAGGAGCAGGTCAACGCTTTAGGGAACTTCAATCAAAGGCAGGTGAATGAACCTTATTCTGCTACATATAATCCAGATTGGAGTAACCACCTAAATCTATCATATAAGAACAATCAAGGGCAAGTTCCTCCACAATACAATCAGCAGAATAACAGGTCGCCACCAGGCTTTCAATCTAGGCAATTTGGACAACCCCAGAAGTCTAACTTAGAGTCTCTTTTGGAAGGATTTATTGTCGCTCAGAAGTTTGGGCTAGCTCATTATCCAATGATGCCCAATAACGAGTTGTCATGAAGAGACAATAGGCTAAAAGGGTATAATGGGGATAAAACTTCTCCCATAGGCGCCTATGGGCATAATGGGAAGAAGTTGGCAAAATTACTTCATTAAGGAAACAATATGCGCCTCCCCCCTTCACCCTTAATGGTATGAATGCCTTTAAGGCATGTCTTGGGCTGATATGGTTATTGGGCAATTATGGATAGGTTGAATGAGGTTTATGGTAAAGTCTTGGAGACTTTCCTTGCCTCAAACCCCCTCATCCTAGCCGCCCACTTGTCATGATCCTAGCCCTCCCTAAACCGCCTCTGCTTGTTATAAAAGAGACCCTAGCCGCCCCCTCTCTAGAGTTCGATTCCTTGGAGGTGTGAGAACATCAAGAGGGGCGAAAGTGCAAGGCTCTTGGCGCATCCTTCTTCCATCAAGCCGCAAGTTCTCTTCCTCATCTCCTCTTGGCACAAGTTGAGAGAGACCTTGGCGGCTTCCCTTTCTCCATCACCTTCTTGGCGCATCCTTCCTCCAAGGTTGGCGCAAGTTGATTGGTGATCTCCCTAAGGCTTGGATCTTCTCCCTGAGGCTAGCACCGAGCGTGGAAGAAGAGGACTCGAGGCATCCGTGTGTGTGAGACTGTAGAGGGCGAACACTTGGGTGCCTACATCGACATCTACATCCACGCTTGCTTAAGCTACTTTCTATCACGTCATGTCGATCCCCTCGCTTGACGATCTTCACTGGGTTTTTGGGACTGGCCTATTTCGGGGATATTGCTTCCATTGTGCAATGTAAATGTAATGTCTATCTCTGTGAAAATTGTAAAATATCCCCGGGGTTTCCCAACAAAGACTTTGTTGGAACTTCAATATCTTCATGTTCTATCTATATGTGAAGTTCTATGAGAAACATAATATATGGATTAAATTAAGTGGTTCTGTACCTATCTCTGGCACTGTTGTTTGGGCCTTGTAAAACAAGAACCTCATTCACTATCTCCATGCGAATGGATTTGTGGATTCAATCTCTTTTCAGGAGAATGAGGGAGAATGAGTCGGATCTACCTCTTTCAAGAGCTAGACTACGAGTCTTGTTTGCTACGGACGACAATAGCAATGCTCTTCACTTTTTATAAGTGGAAGATTAAGAGACTTGTTGGACCTCATACACTTTAGTGTGTGTGGACAGGTCTAATAAGTAAGCCAAAGATAGGGTACTAGTCCTTTACAGACATATCTGATAGATATGAATAAAGGAAACTAGCTTAATAGATCCATAAAGAGCTTTCTAACTTATTGGAAAGCACTTGAGCCATAGTTTATGATTATCCTGATGAGTATGAGATTTCTCATAGCTCACTCCTTCTAGAACTCCTTTTTTAAAGGGTGAGTGTCTAAACGGAGGAATCAAGTCATGCTTGGCATGATTCGATACAGGATAAGTCATGTAACTCCTTGTTAAAGGTTGTGCAAAAAAGAACAATTTTTCCTGAACACTGATAGACATTCCATATCTGATGCATATGTGTATGGAGCATCCTTTGGGAATACTACTTCCATGATCCCACAAGAGAGCAACTTGGTTGCTGCTCAGAGTGCTAATTTTCTTGGGAAAGTTTTTCTCTTGAAAAAGGCTAGTGGGAGGAAGTCTGACTTGGATGTAGTCCAAGGTCAGTCATTTGACACACTTGGTCAAAGATGGAATCTAAGCCAATTATATAGGTTGTGGGTAACCTGAGGCTCATAACACTCAGGCTGTACAGGTCGAATAGATTCATCTGGTTTTGACTTATGGGTAACTCATAACTCAATGCAGATAATCTTCATTCGATGGTGCCTGAGTGCAGTGGGAGCTTGATGACATTTTCGATCTTGTATGTTGGGGACATACAGATCATCAAATACGATATCCTGATCCTTCACTTGGTGAATAGATGGTTGGAAAATGTCTTGTGATGAATGACTTTGTGGACATCACCTATGGGGTAGGTGTGAGAGTTTTTGAAACTCCAAGTGCTAAGTTAGATAACATACATCGATGATGGTTTGTATAGACCAGATGTGGTTTGTGCCGAGAGTATAACCAATGGATACTAGGTCCAATCTAGGTGCAGACACTGGATACAGAGAAAAGAACGTCCTTAGGTTCTGCAAAGAACTAAGGGGTGGTTCTTGGTCATCAATAACAGGAAAAGCTCAGTGTATTCACTTAGCAGCTTGTTCCAGTCAGACCAGTGACAGTCTAACTGTTCCCGTAGTGGTGCTAGAAGCTTTGGGAGCTTCAGAGCGGACTAGTTGAAAGTAGAGTATGAAAATGCTTTTGGGAAGCAGTGGGAGTTCTTCGTTGAACTTCACAAGCATACTCAGATGCTTATACCTTGTCTTGGGGACAGAGGTACTTAAGATATAGCAGATATGAACATTGATACAATCATGATAGACCCATAGACCGATGCTCTGGCGCAGCAGGAGCGTGGCAGGACGTGCTTAGGACACGGTGTTGAGGTTGCCCAATACAAGGTCCTAGTGCAAGTGGGAGATTGTTAGTGTTTATGCCCTAGGACCTCAGGATGGTCCATTGGGATATGTGTATCACATCTAGTTGATAGATGAGTTATCCTGGCATTATCGTTGTTATGTAAGTTTGTACATCTGCGCATATGTACATTTGCATATACAATGTCCCTAAGAGATAGATTTTATCTAGTCTCTGTGTTTATCTCTGGTCGAAAATCATAGTGGATATGGGACAGCTATGATTCACTTGAGACTGGTATATGCGCTGGTTGAGCACGGGTTGCTAACGCAGGCATATGGGTATATCAAGGGAGATATACTGGATCGACCCGCCGTGAGGATTCATCTCGGTGTCACGAGATTAATATCACAGTGACAGAGTTGCGCTTGTCCTAGACTTGAGGGCATTAGTATCTCCATATAGTGATTGATGTACTTTGATGCAACCTAACGCTTTGCCGTAAAAGGGGAGTCATAACGGTTGTCATTGGGTATGTCACAAGCCGTATGAGGGATTCAATGTGCCAATAGAGGATTTGCCCCTTCCTTGCAGGGAAGCTTGATTGTCCATGGCACCCCTATATGGATGACTGAAAGTGTATGGCCATACCCAGGTGAGAACCTGACTTAGTCATGCCATATTATTGGGATTAACAAATGTGACACACTTGCCCAATCTGGACATCAGTTGGCAAAAGGACAAAGCTACACTTGTACTTTGTCGCAATTTTAGGGGATGTCGATGATGACACCATTCTGATGACTTGAGTAGCAATGATGTACTGTTTGGTCCCACTCATTGCTTGTGATGATTTAGTCATCACTACCAACATCTAAAGAACCTACAGGGTCGCACACCTAGACGTCAGAGATTCCGTATTGATCGTTTAGCCTCTGATCGAATCATTGTGTGATTCAGATCATTTTGGGGAACTGATACATTGAGACTTTTTCAGAGGAGATGATATTTTATTTTAGTTCATGTTTGACCACTAGTTGACTCTAGTGGACCACATTTGACCTCTGTTGACCTGTTTTGTCAAAATGAGTCCAAGAAGGGTCTTGGTGCAAGTTTGGACTTGGCACTTTAGTCACATGAATAAAATAAAATCATTAATTGGCAAGAGAATTTTTCTCTTAGCTAATTAATAGGCTTGGGCACAATTTATAATTAATAGCGTCTGTGGGGATTTGAACCAGTGACGCTGATATGGTTAATTGTGAATTAGCGCCTATATGCATTATCCCACATGGGAAAAATCTCCAAGGCTGATCTGGCTCTGCTATTATAAATAGAGAGGCATGCTTGGGAGATTTTTGCACTAGACTCTTCTCTCGTCTCTTATTGTCGCCTCCCTTCTACTGCTTGGCGTAAGGGTTTTCGAGGTGATAACAATAGAAAGATTTTGCATCAAGGGTTGGGACAAGTGGTAGTGCTACCCACTCCTGGTCACCAACGCTCCCTCTTCTCCTTGGCATTGGAGCAAGTTGAGAAGATCAAGAGGCGTGGATCTCCTCTCCTGAAGCTAGCACGTGTGTGAAGCGGAGGAATCTCGAGACAGTCCGTGTGTGCACGATTGTAGAGGACGGACTCCTGTGAGTCTTCATCATCGGCTGCTCCTGGAATTGCTCGATAAGGTATTACTCTTCACAGCCTTCGGTTTTCTCTCGTAAGGGATCCTGGTGTTTCTGGAATTCTGTTCCGGACCTCCGCTTCCGCTGTGTTTAAAGTTTTTCTGAGGTTTGGGGATTCCCAATAGCGCATATGGCTGATCCCTTGCTTATTAAGAAGGGATTGGCGCATGATGTATTCCGCAAGTGCATGGAAATATCAAAGTAATAAATATATCAATCTCAATCTCACAGGGACCAATGGCCAAGTATTGACTCTACTTAAGATCGTTAGCTAGACTAATCTAAAATAAAATATATTTTTTCTATATCTTACTAAATTGCAGAAATAGTAAACAGACTTTAATTGTAATCGATTTGACATAAATTCAGGATTTTGGGTTTATCATTCTAAGTTTCATGACTTTTCTAAGTAAGGACATCTTAAGAAGGATTTATTATGTTGAAGGGGATTTATCCACATAAACAGATTGCCCCCTCTCAGCAGTACAATCTGGCGTCTATCTGACTTAATTCCCTACTTTTGTGGTTATTAATTCGAAATGGACCCAATGAGTTCTTGACAAATATAAAAAATCCCTCAAGCCGATTCGAACTACTCTCGTGTTTGAATCAACCTGTCCAAAAATTGTAATTCTGACATCGCAATTCACCTCTCAGTACTTCTTGCAATGTCTTGAAGCATGCAAACTATGACCAGTAATTAACATGTAATAAGCACAATAATAATTGAATCTTACACAAATAAAGTACTTCATAAGAAGATAATAAACAATCAAGTCATGAAAACATAGAAGATTACACCCTAAATCCTGAATTAAAAAAGTTTACGCTAACATAGTAACAATGTCAACGTTGTAAAGATCCATGTTTTCAATTACAATTGGCAAAAGAAGATTAGAATCAAATAAGAAGGAAGAGTGCAAGGCTTCCTGTTGAAGATCGACACCAGCGAGCTGGAATATCAGAGCTTTTCAGGTGAATCAGGCAAGAAATGAGGTCAAAACCGAGTCGAGCGTAAATAAATACGGCCGGGAAAATTATCATGGCCGGCCGTATTTCTTGCTATATTGTTCTGGAAATATACCCAATAGAAATACAGCTGTGAAAATTATCATGGCCGGCCGTATTTATTTATGTGGATTTTCTTCAACAAAATATGGCTGTGATTTCTGTCATGGGTGGGCCGTATTTCTCTCCGTGGATTTCTGATATTTTGTACTAAGTAAAATATGGCCATGACAAATATCACAGGCAAGGCCATATTTCTTTCTGTAGTCATTCAGAAAATACGGCCGTGAAAAGTTTCATAGGCGGGCCATATTTTCTAAACAAGCTCCAATTTGCACGAAATTTGATAGGTTGCTTCGTCTTGACTTATAGAATTCATCTGTGCATTTGGATTCATCAAAATCTATCCAAATTTAGTCATTTTTACCTGAAATATGACAAAATGAAGAGAGGTGAAGATTTCGAACAAATAAGAGGATTTAAGCCAAAATAAGTGAAGACATGCTAATAATAGGAAAGATTTTTTCATAAAAAGTATGGTAAAAATACTATATAAATATGAGACATCAAATCTTCCTAGACTTAAACTTTTGCTTGTCCTCAAGCAAATAAATAAACTAGAAAACAATGCTGAGTATAAAAGATAACTTATGCAAAATAAACTTCTAGAATGACATCACTCATAAAAATTTTTCAACTCATGATACACAAAATTCGAGATAAATACTTTGCTCTTTAGAATTTAATTCTTAATATTCACAATCTTAATCAAATAAAATTTCACAACTCGTATAATAAATAGAATCTCAATCTCATAAATTCACCTTTATTTCAGTTTGAACCTTCAATGTTTTTGTTTACAAGAATAGGATCTCTCAAGTCTTTTTCTCTATTATCATTTTTTTTATATCTTGCTTTTGACATTCTCTAAATCGAATACCACCTTTTTTCTAGTGACGAATTTAGAGTACATTGACCATCTAACCAGTGTATTCAAACTCATATCTTGTTGGCTAACAAAATTAAGATTTAAAGCCAAAGATAGCGGAGTTAATGTCAAAGGGCTCCTCTTAGGCATGTATCCACATAGATACATAGTTTTTATTTGGACTTCAACTCATGTCTTCGGTACCACTGCCAATTTTTCGCAGTGTCAAGTAGAGGAGTCTTTTCTTTTTTTTATTTTATTTCTGGATTTTGGATTCTTTCTTTCCAACAAATAGCATAATGGTTTAAACATCCACTAGGCTAATCAATCAATGTCAATCTATCAAATTATACTGATATACTCATTTTATTTGAAAAAAATGCTTCACCCTTAAATCTCATTCATCAAACAACATATCTAGCAAAATCTTATGCATCAATCGATGAAAAATTAAAATGACATGATATATATTGAAGAAATAATCTTTACATAAGAAGAATATTTTCATCTACAGGCATTGATATATATATATGAACAACAAAATGCACATCATTCAACATCAAAGAGAAGTACCACACATCATCATAGAAATTCATTCATCCAAGAAAAACCTCACATTCTTAGAAAAACATAAAACACACATCCAAGAGTATTATAGTAATACAATCCATCATTTCATCATCTCAGTGCACCCACCCGTGGTGCCAAATAACATCATAAAGTCATAAGTGTAATAAAGTTATACAATCCATCCACTGCCTTGGATGCTGCTGTTGATATCATCTCACTGCCTTGAAGACTTTATCTAGAACTTTGCTATTATGTATCAGCTTATGTATTAGAACATCATTCCTTTTGGAAAGGATTTCAATTTAAAATAATAAATGATATTTTCTTTAAATCTGAGATGTTCTATTGAAGTGATACAGTTGATAATAGTTTGTGGTTCTATATGTAACACAAGATCAGATCCAATGATTCAATAAACAACCTCTTATAGCATTGTCTCTTGAACCATAGAACAATGGTCACGTCCAAAGGTCCATGGACTATTGGGATCATTATCCTTTCAGGATTATAATACATGTGAGCCTAGTTCAAAGGAACAATGTGACAGATGCTGCCTTCACCATAAAGGGTGGAAGGGTTAGTGGCTTGTTGGATCTATTACACAGCAATGTGTGTGGACCCATGTAAACAAGCACTAAGAGGTGTTGTATACTTCATTAGGTGTGGATATGCTTTATCCAACCCAAGTACTTTGGAGAAATCCAAGAAGTTCAAAATGAAGTACAGAATCAAATTGGAGGATCTATTAAAGCACTTTGATTGGATCAAGGTGATTAGTGGAAAAATTGATGACTATCCTAAGGAGTGTGGGGATTATCTCCCAGCTTACTTGGAACACCACTGTGTGGTGAATTTCAAAGAAAGAAAGAGGAACACATTGGATGTGGTTCCATCTTTGAATAGTCATGCAAATTTACTACTTTGACGCCATGTAAACAAATGTATTATCACTCCATTGGAAAGTGTGTCTGAGATAGCTTTTGAGCTGGAAACTGCAAATATCCCATTTCTTCAAAGGATTTAGGAATGTAATGTGCAGTGATTCAAAAGTATGTGTTTGTGGAGCACTGTAGAGTGCTTATTCTATCCCGAAGAGAACAAACTATTTGTTGCTCAAACTGCTGTCTCTCTTGAGAAGATATTTCTTTTGAAAGAAGCTAGTGGGAGTAGATTTGATTTGGACAAGGTCCAGAATCAACCACAATACAATTAGACACAAATGGAGAGTAGAATCTCACATACAGGTTGAAAGTCAACCTGTAGTTCAAGTAACACAGGAACCATATAAGTCTGGATGGATTCGAAATGCTGGGCATGATGAATTTTTCATCTGGGATAAACCTAAGACTTATGATGAAATGGAAGCGGTCGGTGGACCAGATTCCAAGAAATGGCTAAAAGCCATGAGAACCATAATGGACTCCATGTCTGCTAATCAAGTCTGGGACTTGGATGAGCTGCCAAAGGGGTAATTCCCACAGGCTATAAATAAATCTTCTAGGAAGATAGACATGGAAGGTAACATTGTTACCTTGAAAGGCAAGCTAGTGAACAGAAATTTCAGGCAAATCCACTAGGTGGATAATGATGAAATTTTTTTCACCAGAAGCTATGTTTGAGTCCATTAGGTATATGCTTGTTGCATTTTCTGTTATGGCATGTTATGAAAAACTACTTTTCTTGTTGGATGTCTGCAAGAGGATATCCATATGGAAATAGCCAGTGTTTTCATATAGTGGCCATAAAGATATGCATGGTCTTATGCAAGCATGTTAAAAGAGCCTGTGTTTACAAGAAGATCAATGGGAGCACCATAATAATTCTTGTTCTAGAAGATTGATGATATTCTCCTCACATGGAATGACATCTCAACTCTTCACATGGTGAAGACAAGGCTTGAGAAGTATTTCGAGAAGAATGATCTAGGGAATGATGCCTACATCCTAGGCATGAGGATCTATAGATAGAGATCCAAGAAAGTCATTGCCCTTTAGTCAATCTACGTTCATCCAAGAGTTTCTGGAGAGGTTTATATTGGATGATTCCAAATATTGATACCTTCCAGAGAGATATGGTCTAACTCTCACAAGGATGCTATGTCCTATGACACAGCTAGAGAGTAGTAACATGGGTCTAAAATCCTATTACATTGGATACAGGATAGATCATGTTTTGTATAGTACACAAGACCATTTGTGGCAAGTGCTTGGAGCATGGCCAGCAAGTTTCAATCAGATCCTAGTGTTCAGACACTGGATAACTGTGAAAGCAATCCTTCGTACTTGGAAAGTGTAAAGGATTGAATTTTAGTCTGTGATAGACAGGAAGAACTTTGTGTACAGGGTACACTGACACTTCGTTCCAGTCTAATGACTATTGATCACAGCCAGGATTTGCGCTTTGCCTTGTTGAGGTGTTGTGTGCTGGAAGAGCATTAGACAAACCACAGTGGAAAAATTCTACAATTAAGGCTGAGTGCATTGCAGCTTCTTGTGGCATCCAAGGAAGCAGCTTCATTCACTTGAACTTGATTTAGTTCCTGGTGCTCGATAGTCCAATATATTTCTTATTGGGGTCATAGCATGGAACTTAGCACTCAAATATGTACTGCAACAATATCATCTGATCTTAGAGAACATGGATAAAGATGATGATTCAAATTTGTTAAAATAAACACAGATAGCAATCTGGAAAAACCCACTGACGTAGCCTCTGGCGCAGCGGAAGCTAAATAAATCATACTAGAGACATAGGGACTGATTAAACATCAGTTGCCCTTGGTCTTAGTGCAAGTGGGAGATTGTTGGTGTATATTCCCTACAGACCAATGTATGGACATGGTCAGGCATTGTTTGAATGTACTTTGATAGAACTATTATTCTTTATAGAGGCATGGTCGTTATTATGCAGACTTCTCTACCTGCGTTGATGTATTGAGTTGCATAAATAATATCCCAGGAGTTTGGTTGGAACCATTCTCATAAGCTATCCCCAGTCAAGGTACCTTAGCAGATATGGGATAGCTTTGGTACATGTGAGACTGGTGTATGGGCTAGTTAGGTGCGGGGCACAGTAACGCAGACATACAAGTGCATTGGATGCACTGGAATGATCCACCGTGAGGATTGACTTGTCTAGTCAATAAGTCAATCTCACATGCGAGAGGTTTGCATTGATCCTTAGACTTGAGGTATTCATGTCTAGATTTGATGATGGATATGCTTTGATGCAGTCTTATGTCTCTCCATAATTGGGGGACCAAAACGACTGTCATTGGGCATGTCATAAGTCATGTAGAGACATGGATGACCAATAGTAGGATTTGCCCCTTCCTTATTGGAAGCATGATATCCACTCGCGGGCGCCCCACCTTATTGGTGCATGACAGGAATGTGTGGCCACACTTGTTGAGTCATGACCAATGCATTGGATTGATAAACTTGAGACTAATCCAATGGCAGGATATCAGTTTAGGCAAAGGGATCTATAATGCATGGGAATCCTCGTTGCTTCTTAGGGAGTTGTTGCCATAATGACTTAAGTCCTATGACATGGGTAGTAATGATGTGTTGCTAGATACCCCTCACTACTTATGATGTTTACATCGTTGCCATCGTCATTAGGATCCTACGGGGTCACACACAATAGACTCTTGACGTTGCTTTAATCATAAGCCTTAGGATCAAGTTATTGGATAACTTAGATCCATTTGGAAGATTTCATCAGCGCCAATGGGCTTGATGAGTTGGAAGAAAGTTATTGGAGCCAAACTTCATTTTTGGCAGGTTGACCCAAAATTGACCTTAATTGGTCACATTTGGATTAGGGTTGCATTGGATTGGATCCAATGGCTTAATCAACCCAAGCCATGAAGTTTGGGCTAGCTCATTATCCAATGAGGCCCAATAATAAGTTATCATGAAGAGGGAATTGGCTTAAAAGGGTATAATGGGGAGAAACCCAACCCCATTGGCGCCTAGGGGCATAATGGGGTGTGGGTGGCATAAATTGCTTCCTTTGGAAGGAAGTGGCGCCTCCCCCTTCATCCTTTGATGGTATCTTGCCTCTATGGTAAGTGTTGGGGCTGATATGGCTTGAGGACTCTTTTGGAAAGAGCTTGGGCGCATATGAGAAGTAGGGAGAGGTTTATGGTAAAGTCTTGGAGACTTTCCTTATCTCATAAACCCTACATGCACCCAAACCCTTACCCTAGCTGAATACCTCTTGCATGTTGCGCCTAGCCCTTCTCCTTGGATGGAATGCATGCCTCTAAGGCATGTCTTGGGCTGATATGGCCATTGGGCAAATAAGGATAGGTTGAATGAGGTTTATGGCAAAGTCTTGGAGACTTTCCTTACCACAAACCCCTCTCATCCTAGCCGCCCACTTGGCATGATCTTGGCCCTCCCTAAACCGCCTCTTGGCTTATAAAAGGGACCCTAGCTTCCCCCTCTCAATGGTTCAATTCCTTGGAGGCGTGAACATACATAGAGAGGCGTGAGCAAGGGCAAAGGGCGACAACATCAAGGTGGCGCAACCCTTCTTCCTACTAGTGGCCGCAAGTCTTCTCCTTCATCTCCTCTTGGAGTGACTTAGAGAAGGACTTGGTGGTGCCACTTCCTCTTACTCTTCCTAAGGGCCGAAACTCTTCTTCTCCCTCTTCTCTTGGAGTGAAGAGGATAAGGAGTTGGCGGCTACTTCCTTGCACTTGGCGCAACTTCTATGAAGGTGGCGCAAGAGAAGTGAAGGAACCCTAAGGCTTGATTCTCTTCCCGAGGCTAGCACCAAGCGTGGAAGGGAACAACGATCAAGGAGTCGACGCATGGATACTTGTAGAGGGCGAGAAGTTGATCGTCTTCAACATGGCTTCGGCAACTAGACAAGCAAAAGAGGTACATCTCTAACACATCCTTGTGTCTTCTCTCTCGCATGGATCCTTGGGACCGGAATATGTTTTGGGTGTAATGATTCTTCCGCTGCATCCTGGGACTGCAAAAATTTTATATTACACCTGGTATTCCCTAACAATGATCACAACATTATGCACAAGCAAGGTATCTACACATGCAGTTCTACATGCTCATGAAAAACATAAAATCTGAAATTTTACTTTTTCATAAAACCAGTCTCTTATCACAAATCTTTTGGTTATTTGCGATTAAACTTTCATGATGATTTCAAAGATCCTTTCGGCTGGTAATTTTATCAGATCAAGAGACCTGGCCAGTCCGAAGACACAATGCCCGTCCTACTTGACAAAACCATGTGTGCCTTTGATCCTTTAAATCATACAAGAAAAATAATCCAAAATCCAAAAGAGATTGAAAAGATGATAGAAACAAGAAACCCTAATTTTTCCTACTTAGAAAAATCGTTTGCCATGTGATCATGCAATTTGCGAAAATTGAGATATGGCATGAGAGCATGGAAAAGCATGAAATTACATCGTTCGAGTCTCGCAAGTCGCTCTGATACCACTGTTGGGAAACCCCAGGGATATTTTACAATTTTCAAAGATAAAAATTACACAAAACATTGCACAGCGGAAGCAATATCCCCGAAACGAGCCGGTCCCAAAAACCCAGTGAAGATCGCAAGCGAGGGAGTCGACACGATGAGATAGAAAATACCTTGAGCAAGGCGAGGCTGATGTTGAAGTAGGCGCCCAAGCGTGCGCCCTCTGTAGTCTCGCACACATGGATCACCTCGAGTCCTCTTCTTCCATGCCCGGTGCTAGCCTCGGGAAGAAGATCCAAGCCTTGTCCTTCTTTTACACCACTTGCGCCACCTCCAACGAATATGCGCCAAGAGGAAGGAGGAAGGAGGAGATGAAGACAAGATGCCAAGACACCAATGCTCCTTATGCCAAGAGGAAAGGAGGAAGAGGTGCTCTTGGCCTTGATGGAAGAAGAAACCACTCGCCCTCAAGAAGTCGCCCTCTCTTGTGATCACGCCTCCAAGGGAATTGTTGTCATGAGAGGGGCGGCTAGGGTCTCTATTTATAGAGACCATAGGCGGCTAATGGGTGGCTACAATTTAAACTAAGTGGGCGGCTAGGAGAAGAAGGAGGGAATCAAGTCCTAATCCAATTAGGACTCAAGTGGGCGGCTTGATCAAGTCCTAATCCAATTAGAACTCCAATTATTTATTTAATTAATTAAATCCTAATCCAATTAGGATTCTAATTAATTCAAATAAATCAGCCCATTAAATACCACAAAAATATGACTCTAATTAATTAATTAATTAGCCCCTATTTTATCTCACATGATATTAATTAAGGCATAGGCGCTAACCATAGTCTAACTAGGGTTAAACATGCGCCTACCTTTTTCTTCTCCTTAAGCCCAGTTAATTTATTAGTAAGCCCAACTATACGATGGGCCTAGCCCAAGGTCCATCATATATGTTAACCAAGCCCTTGGATCCAATCCAATTTAACCCAAGGTCAAATTAGGCTAACCATGGTTAATATGCCGTAAATGGAAGTTGGCCCTAATAAATTTCTTCCATCTCATTAGGCCCATTGGCGCTGATGAAATCTCCAAAATAGATCTGAGTTATCCAATAACTCGATCATAAGACTTTCCGATCAATACGAGAACTCGAGTATCAAGGTGTGCGACCCTGTAGGTCCCTCTGACGCTGGCAGTGTTGACCAAAGGTCACCACAAGTAGTAAGTGGCACCTAGCAGTGCATCGCTGCTACCCAGGTCATCGGAATGGATATCGACATTGACATCTCCATCATCGCAATCAGGTACAAATGCATTACAGTCTCTTTGCCGAACTGATATCCAATTGGCCAAGTGTGTCACCACTTGTTTTTATCCAATCTCATGGCTATGACTAAATTAGGTCTCACCTGGGTATGGCCATACACTTTCAGTCATAAAACCATAGAGGAGCTCCATGGATATCATACTTACCTTAGGAAGGGGCAAATCCTATGTCTATTCATTGACCTTCTCATATGGGTCGTGATATGCCCAATGACAACCGTTATTACCTCCCAACTACGGCAAGGCGTTAGGTTGTATCAAAGCATATCCCTAACCATATAGAATGGCCAATGACCTCAAGTTAAGGGATCAATGCATCTCCTATCACTTGTGAGGATGACTTGTGACACCAAGTCATTGCCTCACAGTGGGTCGGTCCAATACATCCACCACTGATATACCCATATGCCTGCGTTAGTACCTTGTGCCTAACCAGCCCATATACCAGTCTCACAAGTACCAGAGTTGTCCCTTATCTACTTAGGTACATTGACTGGGGACAATCATTTGAGCACAGATCCAATCTGTCTCTAGGGACATTATCATATAAGTACATAATCGCAGATGTAAGCAAATATAGATAATGACAATGCCAGAATGATATAAAATATCAACGTCAAGTAGTACAGTAATGGACCAAAACTAGGTCCTAGGGCATATACACCAACAAGATCTTCATTAGTGACTGATTTTTTTTTTTTGCAGTGTTATCTTTTGCACCAGCCGATGACTTTGCTTCCAGGACTGTAGTCTCTAGCAGGCCACTAGAGACTACTCATCATCACTCTACTATTGGCACCATCATTTACTCCGCATCAGCTCTTTCCACCGGCACCTTCTTTGGACCTCCAGCGATTTCCTTTGAGAAAAATATTATTTTTAAAGCAAGAGACTATTTTTGGTCTGAGCCTTATGTACCTTAAATTGTGTAGGTAAAATTTTCAAATGACATATTTTTGGACCTAGCAGCACTTGCCCCAACACTACACCTCGAACGATGATTGAGCTTGCTATATAGTTTTGTGAGTATTGTTTGAACTTTTGATTATTTTGATTTAATATGATTATCTACACTTTTCTTCTCCTAAAATTTCTATTTGATGTGATTATACGGATCTATCACTTTACATATGTTGACTACATGAGTTTCATGCTTCACACTTTTTGCATTGATTTTGGCATTTTTTATATTTAAAATTTTTATGACTTGAATCTATGTGATAAGAGGTGTGTAGATTTTTCTATGATGATGAATGTTTATGCATGTTAATGAATGAAGATATACCTATTATGCTGAATTTATTTCTTCAATATATATCTACTTGTTGAAATGCTTCAGTGATTGATGCATAAGGTTTTGGGTAGGTATGTTGTTTGATGAATACAATCTAAGAGTGAAACATCGTTCTTGAATAAAATTAGCATATGAGTGTAATTTTTGAATTGATGTAAATTGATGAACTTAGTTGATGTTTAGTTTATCTTACTATTTGTTGGGAAGAAAGAATCTAATATCCAGAAAAAGAAAATGACTCCTCTACTTGGCACTGTGTAAAATTGACAGTGGTACTGAGGACAAGGGTTGAAGTCTAAATAAAAAGTGTGTATCTATGTGGGTATATACCATCAAAAATACAATAAAAGAAAATTTAGAAAAGAAAGATTTTGATATGGAAAAAGATTTTGGATATCCTATTCCTGTAAACAAATGTATGATAGAATTAAACTGAAACTTGAGTGAAATCATGAGATTGAGATTTTTTTTGTTATGCGAGTTGCGAAGTTTTATTTGATCAAAGTTGTGGATCTTAAAGATTGATTTCAAAATACGAAGTATTTATTTGAAATTTTGTGTAACAATTGGTGGAATATTTCATGAGTAATTATATTTTAGAAATTTCTTTTTCATAAAAGAGCATATTTTCCATACTTAGCATTGTTATTTATTTATTTGCTTGAGGACAAGCAAAGTTTGAGCCTTATGTGTTTGATGACACCAAAATTTATAGTATATTTTGTATTATTTCATTGGAATTTTTGTGTCATATTTACACTACTTTGCCTATTTTTATGCCTTTTTTGTCAAATATTGCATAATTTACTTCTATTTTGGTTTTTGATGATTTTCAGGTAAAAAGGCACGATTTTAAACCGTTTTCAAGTAGAACCAGATGCATAGAAGAATTCTCATCATCAAGAAGAGATTACATGACAAATTTTACGTAAATCGAAGCCACAAACAAAATTACGGCAGTGCTGTAATCAATATTACGGTACTGTATTTTCACAGTACTGTTGTAATTTCGGAGCACTGTCATATTTTGAGGTGATTTTCATACAAAAAGTTTTGGAGATTTTACGGCACCGCTGTAATGGATTTCACGGGCCGTATTTTGGACTATTTTTCATCCGAAAGATTTGAGGAAAATACGGCACTACCGTAACCATTATTACGGTACCGTAATTCCGATCAATTTCTGTACCAAGAACTTTTGCAGAGATTACGGCAGTGCCGTAACAGAAACCATGGCCGTAATTCTATCCCTGGACACGACTTCCACAGTCAAATTAAAGTCCGATTTTTGCGCGATCGATTGCAGATGATCCAGGCCTTTAAATTCAAAGCTGTAAGAAGGAAAAAGGGAGTCTCCGAGGAGGAGAACATGCGGAGAGCAAAAGCCCTAATTTTAATCCACTATCGAGGGAGAAATCAGAGGAGGCATCCTTAGGGTTTGGCCTCATGCCGAGAGGCGTAGAGGCCATCTCAGGCTGCAATTTTTACAAGGAAGCTTTACTTAGAGGAGAAGAGGATACCCAGAAGTTTCAGAGCAAAAGGAGATCGATCGGAGGAGAAATCAACAAAAGAGCATGCACGAAAGTGATCCTTGAGTTTCCACTTGAGATAATTGACTTAGAATTCGGATGCACGAAAGTGATCCTTGTGTTCTTTGTTGATGGTTTACTTATCTTCAGCATTGAATAAATCCTACATGAAAGTGAGGATTGGTTCTTTGTATAATTATCTGCATGAAAGTGAGATTATTTCTTTATGAAGTTAACTATATCTTTATCATAATAAGATTTGACTGACGAACACTTATTCATATCTAGTCATTGAAGTTAAGGTGGATGAAACCCTAGTCCCAGTTTTCTCTCTGATTATCTGTACGCTCTTCCTATCGTTTACTAGCATCATATTCGATTTGCTTAGCTAGTGAGAAAACAACTATTTGGTATTTAACACGTAGGTCTCTGTGGTTCGATATCTTTTTATTACTTCGAAGTATCCGTGCACTTGCGGACACAACAATCCACAAGGTTTTTATCCCCCATCTCTTCTGTGCTTTCTTCTCCTCCCCATGCCCTGCAAAAGCCGCAGCAGTCGCTGTAATTTTTCAGCCGAAAGAAGTCTCCTCTGCTCCCTTCCATACCCTGCAATCACCGCCAGCAACTTGCCCTCATGAAATCATCATTTCGTGGAGGAAACCCGCTGTCAAAAGCTGCTCTACGCCTCCTTCGTCAATGGGGAAGAAAGGACCTCAGTGCCCTTTAGTTTCCCCTTAGGTTAGGTTGAGCAAACCTAACTTAAAATCGTGGTTTCGAAACAGGCGGGTTCTTGATCACGGGCGTGAATTTGGTCGCAACCTGGTCGTGATTTGATCAACTACAACTTCAAGTGCAGAGAAAAGTCATGAGGAAGATTCTGATCATGGCCCGGTCGTGATTCTCAACGAAGGCTCCAATGAATCCAAAAACTTCCAGTTATGATCATCTTGAAGTAGGAGGAGCTCCTCTGCCATAAAAGTCCTAGAATCCACCCTATTTATGGTCGTTTTGACTTGAAAACATGAAAATGCATAAGGAGGTGTAGATTCCATAGTTGTATCTAAATAAAGGCAATTATGGGACTTAAAGTCGTGAAATGAGGATGATTTCATTAGTAAAATGACATGTAAAACTCTATATAAATATGTGTCAACACGTAGCACAGACACAGGTTGGAGAGACTAGATGCCCTTGTTGTCTTTGTTGAATATTCTAAGTCATATGTAATATGATACCAGAATGCACTCTTGATATACTCACATGCTGGGTGTGTGACTCCCCCACCAGGCAACTGTAATATATTTCTAACATCCATGAGCATGAGGCTCCTCTCGATGTTAGGAAGCCGAAAGGTCAGACAACCTTTTGCTTCTTGGTAATGATAATCGTGGAGCTCAACCTCCAAACTGCTAAGGAACTCCAAAACCAAGGGGATGAACGTCTGCGGCGTCAACTGAAAGAATTTGAGTGCTACAATTTGCTTAAACATCCACTCAACATCTTCTTTTATTCCAAGAGTCTCCGTTATTCTTTTGTCCATATACCTTGTGTTGGTGATGCATCTAGAATTCAATATGTTGTATCTCGCCTCCTGTTTATCATCTCGAAAGATGATTCCATAGGGGTTAGTGGAAGGTGCTGAAGAAACTGGCTTCTTCCCCTTGCTCACAATTTATTTAGTCTTGGGTGCCATTTTAGATCTAACAGATATAATGGAATGTAGCTAATAGAGCAGGTGCTACAGGAAATAGAATATCTGAAACAAAAATAGGGCTCAAGCATATAGAGTTAGAACAAATCACCAGAGTCAGGTACTACTGGTTGAAACTGATGATAAGAAACTTCAGGGGAAAGACCTTCCATTTCAAGCGAAGCCCTCGGAAGCAAATAGGAGCTTTGACGAAGCTCAGATGGCAAGAATCGAGCACCGGTGGCAATCTATGATTTCTAGCTTTCTGAGTCGAATTGGAGTTTCAAATCGCCGGAATGTGGCTTGCAGATGTCCGAAGCTTGGTTGGGAAGAGTCGTCAGAAGCTTTAGAGAGTTATGAGAGGCTCGAATTGAAGAGACAGCGCAAATGCAAGAAAATCACGGGTAAAAACCCTAAAAATACGGTCACGGCTATATATAAACGAATAGAAATATGGCCGTGAAAATTTTCATGGCTGGCCGTGAAACATTCTATGCCAAAAACTCTCCAAATTACAGGCATGATAAAAATCATGGCACGCTCGTAATTTTTGCAAATTTTTTTGAAAAATATGGGTGTGAAAATTTTCACACCCTTCTCGTGAAACCTTCTATTCACTTTGAAATGAACCATACTTCCAAAATATGGGCGTGACAAAAATCACGCCTCGCCTATGAAACATTCTATTTCTTTAGAGATGAATAGTAAAACAAAAATACGACCGTGAAAATAAATACAACTGGGCCATTTTTTTTTTTTGCATGAAACTCCAAAATCACCGTTTTGATGTGAAATCAACTTAGAACACCCCTACAACATATAAAAACAAGAATTAGTATTTAAAAAAAGACAAAATAAAGTAAAACTAACCAAATCAAATAAGAAAAGATTAGAGTAGAGTGCTTGGGTTGCCTCCCAAGAAGCGCTAAGTTTAAAGTCGCTAGCTCGACCGGAGATCGTCATCATCATGCAAGCGGTGGAGGATCTGAGAGCTTTTGGTTGACACCTTCTTCAATAGGTTCAAACATATAGTAATGTTTCAGGCGTTAACCATTAACTATAAAGTTCCCTGTTCTTTCACTCCAAATCTCAATAGCACCATAGGGATAAACTTTAGTAACCTTGAAAGGGCCCGACCACCACATTCTTAGTTTTTCAAGAAAGAGCCTTAATTAAAATCTAGAGTTAAAAAGTAAAACAAGGTTACCTTCTTAAAAATCTTTCATGACGATGTGATGGTCATGCCACTTCTTGCTTCTTTCTTTGTAAATTCTTGCACTCTCATATGCATTCATCCTTATCTCCTCAAGTTCATCAATCTGAAACTTCCTTTTCTCCCAAGTAGTTTTCAAATCATAATTTAAAGTTTTTATCGTCCAATAAGCTTTATGTTCCAATTCAACTAGAAGATGGCATGATTTTCCATATACAAGCTGATAAGGTGACATACCAATTGGAGTCTTAAATGTAGTCCGGTATGCCCATAGTGTATCATCAAGTTTCATAGACCAATCTTTCCTTGATTTAGAGACAGTCTTCTCAAGAATTCTTTTCAACTCTCTGTTAGAAACTTCTACTTGGCCACTTGTCTGTGAGAGATAAGGAGTAGATAGTTTGTGTCTCACCCCATACTTACTCAATAGTGTAGAGAATTTTTGCTCTATAAAGTGGGATCCACCATCACTTATTACAACTCATGGAACTCCAAACCTCAGAAAAATTATCCTTTTGAATAGTTTAATAACTACGCGGGAATCGTTGGTTGGAGCCGCTACAACTTCCACCCACTTTGACACATAATCAACTACCACAAGAATATACTTATTTCCACAGGAGGTCGGGAAGGAACCCATGTAATCAATTCCCCACACATCAAATATCTTAATCTCCAAAACATTACTTAGAGGCATCTCATCCCATCTCGATATGTTCCCTGTCCTTTGGCATTCTTCACAAGAAAGAATAAAATTCCAAGCATCCTTAAAAAGGGTCGGCCAGAAAAAACCTGATTTAAGCACTTTGAAAGCAGTCATAGATGAACTAGCATGTCCTCCATATGCAGAACTATGACAATGAAAGAGTACATCCCTCATCTCCTCCTCTGGCAGACATCTCCTATATAATCCATCTGCACATCTTTTAAACAGAAAAGGATCTTCCCAGAAACAATGTTTTACCTTTGATAGAAATCTCTTCCATCCTTGATAATTCAAATCGGCTGGTAAAACGTCAAACACTAAATAATTCATAAAATCAGCATACTAACGAGCATCAATTCTTGCGACAACAAAGAGATGCTCATTAGGGAAGGCGTCATCAATCTCATGCTCGGTTACTTTCTCTACTCCATCTTCCTAAACAAGGCACGACAGATGATCTGCAACATAATTTTCTGCACCCTTTTTATCTTTGATCTCCAAGTCAAATTCTTGCAGTAGAAGGATCCATCGGATTTATCTTGGTTTTGAATCTTTCTTACTCATAAGATATCTAATGACCGCATGATCTATGTAAACAACTACTTTAGAGTCAATAAAATAATATCTAAATTTATTAAATGTAAAAACAATGGCTAGAAACTCCTTCTCTATTGTTGCATAATTAATCTGTGTGTCGTCCAATGTCCAGCTCGCATAATATATTGCATGCAACCTTTTCTCCTTGTGTTGCCCAAGAACAGCACTGATAGCATGGTCACTGGCATCACACATTAACTCAAAAGGAAGTGACCAGTTAGGCGTTTGAATTATTGGTATTGTGATAAGAGCCTTCTTGAGTTTCTGAAAAGCAATCATACAATTCTGATAAAAAATAAAAGAAATATCTTTACCAAGCAATAAAATAAGAGGTTTAGTAATTTTTGAAAGATCTTTAACAAAGCGTCTGTAAAAACCAGCGTAACCAAGAAAACTCCTTATTCATTTAACAGAAGATGGTGGTGGCAATTTCTCAATCAGCTCCACCTTTTCCCTATCTGCTTCAATACCACGATAAAAAATTAAGTGCCCTAAAACAATTCATTTGTTAACCATAAAGTGACACTTTTTTCCAGTTTAAAACCAAATTAAACTCTTCACAACGTTCTAACACTCGTGATAAATTAGACAAACAAATATCAAAATTAGATCCATATACGAAAAAATCGTCCATAAAAACATCCATAATATCCTCTATGAGATCAAAAAAATAGCCATCATGCAACGTTAAAAAGTAGCGGGCACATTGCACAGCCCAAATGGCATGCAACGATAAGCAAAAGTGTCATATGGGCACATGAACGTCGTCTTCTCCTGGTCTTCAGGATGAATAGGAATCTGAAAGAAACCAGAATATCCATCAAGATAACAAAAATAAGAATTACAAGCTAAGCGTTCCAATATCTAGTCTATAAAAGGGAGGGGAAAATGATCTTTTCGGGTGACGGCATTCAACTTATGATACTCAATGCACACCCGCCACCCTATTACCGTTCTTCTTAGATTAAAAATGTTGTCTTCATTTTTTTGCACGGTAATCCCTCCTTTCTTCGGCACAACATGCACTGGGCACACCCACTGGCTGTCAGAGATAGGATAAATGACTCCAGCATCCAGGAGTTTAAGAATATCTTTCTTCACTACCTCCTTCATGTTCGGGTTGAGCCTTCTTTGATACTCAATTGATGGCTTGCTCCCCTCTTCTAAAAATATTCTGTGCATACAAACAGAAGGATTAATTCCTTTTATGTTACTGAAGTTCATTTAAAAGCCTAATAATTTGAGAAGCATCAAGATTTGCATTAATAATTATAGGAAAAGTAGAGTTCTCTCTAAGAAATTCATACCTGAGATTGCTTGGCAGAGATTTAAGCTCAAACCTTTTTCCTTCATTAGGTTTACCTCCTGTCATGCTCAAGTGTTCTTCTTTCATTTTTTTGGAAGCAAGTGGTGATGCAGAATTTAACAACGTAGAATAAGAACATACCTCCTACTCTTCATCACTGTCATCACATCTGATAAGACACACTTCAAGTGGATCTATCTCTATGCTGGAATCAATGGTCATCGGTAAAGTGTCTTCCAAGACTTCAACACTATACCAAGATCCTACAAAAGAAGGTTTCTTTATATTTTCTATCAAATCAAAATCTACAGAATCCTCACCCATCTTAAAAGTGAGCTTCCCATTCTTAACATCAATCATGGCTCCAGCTATCGCCAAAAAGGGATGACCTAAAATTATGAAAAGTCTAGAATCCTCCTCCATCTCGAGGATAAAAAAATCAGCAGGTATAAAGAACTTACCAATCTTGATAGGCATATCCTCTAGAATACCTATTGGATGCCGTATAGAGCGGTCGGCTAGCTATAGAGAAATAGAAGTAGGCTTAAGATCTCCAATGTCTAGCTTCTTACAAATAGAGTGGGGCATTAAGCTGACACTAGCCTCTAAATCACACAAAGCACGGTCAAAAGACATATCACCAGTCAAACAAGGAATAGAAAAACTCCCTGGATCTTTTAGCTTCGGTGGCAATTTATTCTGAATTATTGCACTATACTCCTCAGTAAGTGCGACCGTTCCATGCACTTCCAACTTCCTCTTGTTGGACAATATTTCTTTCAAGAATTTGGCATAAGAAGGCATCTGCGATAAAATATCTGTGAAAGATATATTAATATAAAGTTTTTTAAGTACCTCTAAGAATTTTCTAAATTGTTTGTCAAGTTTAGCCTTCACCAATCTTTGAGGGAAAGACACTCGCGGTTTGTAGGGAGGTGGTGGTACATAAACTGGTTTCAGCTCCCTATCTTGCAAAAATATTTCGCCATTGTTTCCCTCTACCTCTACGGATTCAGAATTTTGCACCTCTTGGTCTTGCGTTGTATCCGGTGCCCATGGCTCTTCCAATTGTTTCCCACTGTGTGTTGTAATGGCATTGCAGTGCTCACGTGGATTTACTGATGTGTCTGCAAGTGCATGGATACATCGAAATAATAAAAAGATATCAAACCCACAAAGACCTACGTGTTAAGTACCAAAAAGTCGAATTCTTCCTAGCTAAGCGATCGATGTACGATGGGTATGAAGCAAAAACGGAATGACGAAATATGTCGTCGGTTTCATCACTTTTTAATTCTCATGACTAGATATAATAAAGTTTTTATTAGTTATTCAAATCATAATAAAAAAAAGTTTACTTAAAAAAGAAATTGTCTCCTCTCAGACGTCCAATTTACATATAACAACCTTCACTCTCGTGACTTGCTGTTTAGTGTTAAATAAAAGTAAACTAAACAAAGAAAATTAAAATAACTCTCGTGGTTTAATTCTCAAAGTCTACTTCTCAAGTAAAATTAAATACTCTAGTATCTTAATTTTACAAGTTTTACCTAAGGGTTCTAACAATCAAAATCACCTCACAGTCCATATTATCATGTCTGAAACAATGAAATCAATACACATATGCAAAATAAGCATCATAAATTAGGGTTATAGAACTTAGCTACTCTCGTAGTCTAGGTTTCTAAATCTAATCTAAGGGTTCCAAGTTTATAAATCACCTCTCGGTCCATATTACAAACACTAAAACATGCAAATAGTAATTTCAAAGAAAATAAATCACAAAGGTAAAATTATCATTCAAAGAATAAACTAATAGATTAATAATTATCCAGTCATTGCAGAATTTAAAAAGAAACTACTCCCTAAGTCCCAAAGAGAATATTATGCTACCATGGAGTCGAAAACATAATAAAAATTCATCTTAAATAATCAGAATTTGACAAAGGAAGAATAAGAAAAGTTACTAATTTCATAGGGGTGTGAAAAATTTCACAGTCCTGTGAATTTTTTCAGATTGCTACAGTACCGCTACAGTGTTGGGCAAACTCCTCTTCCTGCTACGATTTTCTTTTCTTGATTTCTCCTCCGATCGAACTCCTTTCAATCTAAAATTTTTGGTGTGCCTTCTCCTCCTCTAGATCACAATAGAGGTGGCCTCTATGCCTCTCGGCGAGAAGCTGAGCCCTAGAGGCACCTCTCTTGATTTATCCCTCGATTTGTGATGAAATTGGATGATTGTTGTCCTCAAATCCTCTCCTCAATTTATAGAACAGCTCTGCAATTTTAGATTTTCTGACTAGGGCTCTGATTTGTCTAATTTTGCTTTGGAAATTTTGGATCTTGGAGGCAGCGGAAGACTAGTTCAAGATAAGAATCACGACCGCAATTTTTATCAGGGCACTGCTGTAATTTGTTATGTGTATTTTTCTGGGATAATTACGGCTGTGAAAATAATCAGGGCAGGGCTATAATTCTTTCTGTGTACTTCAAATTTACCCCAATAAAATTACATCTGTGAAAATAATTAGGGCAAGGCCATAATTTTTTCTGTGCATAACTTTCATGAAATTACGGCCATAATAAAAATTACGATAGTGCCGTAATTTTACCTTAAACTATGATTTGTTCTAAAATTGACCCCTTGGCTCAAAATTTCATGCTGAATCCGTTTTTGGCCTCTGTTTTCTTCAAATCTATCGAAATTAAGCCCTTTTTACCTGAAATTGATCAAAAATGAGAAGAGGTATAGATTCCAAAATAATTGACCAAATAAATTGAAAAAAAAAAGCAAGAAAGCATAAATATGATTCAAAAATAATATACAATTGATATAAAATTTACTATAAATTTTTGAGTCATCATTTACCTCTGGCTTCCCCAGTAGTCTACCTGTAGGCCTACTTGAAGAACTAGTCTGCTGAGCTATCTAAGTTTCCAATATCTTCTGATGGGTCTCCATAGATTCCATCTTGGAAGTTAGATTCTTGATTTACTCACCAACATGTCTAAATTCTTTCCTAAAATCATCGATTTAATGTCTGAATTCATCGTTCTGCTCGGTCTGTGTGACAATAAATGTCTCCATTAGAATTTCCAGGTTCAACTTTTGAGGAGCTTGAGGCTGAGGTTGATTGTACTATCTTTGCTGAAAGCCAGGGGGCTATTGATTGTTACCTTGAGGTGCTTGATTTTGATTGCTCCTCCAAGAGAGATTGGGATGGGTCCTCCAACCAGGGTTGTAAGTGCTTGAGTATGGGTCATTCTGAGGTCTTCCATTATAATTCCCAATTGCATTTGCTTGTTCAAAGTTGCACTCACCCTGTGCAGAAACTCCCAACTGACACTCTTGTGTATAATGACATGCATTACTACAAATCTCACACGAAACAGAGTTAACTATGGCATAATTTACATTTAGAGAATCAATTTTGTGAGTTAAGGAATCAACCTTGGCAGCAAGTGAAGTGATAGTATCTAAATCATACCTACCTGGCACCTTGGAAGACGATCCTCTCTCACTTGTCCACTGACAGTGATTCAAATCCATTTCTTCAAATAAATTCATGGCATCCTCCACACTTTTATTCATTATAGCGCCACCAGCAGCAGCATCAACTATCATATGAGTATTATAATTTAAAGCATCATAGAATGTGTGAATAATTACCCACTTATCAAGACCATAGTGAAGGGCACATCCTTTGAGTTCTTTAAATCGATCCCAAGCCTCAAACATCGATTCTCCTTCTGTCTAAACAAAGTTTGTGATCTGGTTCCTAAGCTGTACAGTCTTACTTGGTGGAAAATATTTTGATAGAAAAGCATTGGAGAACTCCTCCCAAGTTGTTATGGAACCTGGTTGATGAGAGCAAAGCCATGCACGAACCCTATCCCTGAGAGAAAAAGAGAAAAGTCTGAGTTGTAGAGCATCATTAGAAACACCATTCATCTTTAATGTATCACAATATTCAAGAAAAATAAAAAGGTGCTATTAGGATCCTCAGATGGTGAGCCTCCATACTAGTTCTGCTGAACCATAGAAAGTAGAGATGACTTGATTTCAAAATTGTTCTCCTCATTGTTGGGACAAGCAATACTAGAATGAACCCCTTGCAGGGTTGGGTTTGCATAATCTTTTAAAGATCTCTAATCACCCATCTTAGATTTTAAGATTTCCTTTGCTAATTGCTTTCTGCGCAGGCGAAAAGTTATCTCTGGTTCAGGATCTTCCTCAAATAACTTCCTAGAACACCTAGGCATAAACAATTAACCAGTTAAACTGAAGATGGAAAACAGACAATCAATTCAAAGAAAGACTATAAATAAACAGAGTTAGATAACAAATAAAAGAAAACAAAAGTCTAGCCTATCAATCCTTAAATTGAGTCAATATTAACAAAATTGATCCCTGGCAACGGCTCAAAAAACTTGATGCATTCCGCAGGTGCATGAAAATATCGAAGTAATAAAAATATCGATCCCACAGGGACCAATGGCCAAGTACTAACTCTGCTAAAGATCATTAGCTAGACTAATCTAAAATAGAATGATTTTTTTTTATATCTTACTAAATTGCAGAAATAATAAATAGACTTTAATTATAATCAATTTGATGGAAATTGAGAATTTTGGGTTTACCACTCTATGTTTCATGACTTTTCTAATTAAGGATATCTTAAGAAGGATTTACTGTGTTGAAGGGGATTTATCCACACGTATAGATTGCCCCCTCTCAGCAAAACAATCCAGTGTCTATCTGAGTTAATTCCCTACTCTCGTGGTTATTAATTCAAAATCGACCCAATGAGTTCTTGACAAATCTAGGAAATCCCTCAAGCCGATTCGAACTACTCTCGTGTTCGAATCAACCTGTCCAAAAATTATAGTTCCGACGTCGCAATTCACCTCTTAGTACTTCTTGCGACGTCTTGAAGCATGCAAACTATGGCCAGTAATTAACATGTAATAAGCACAACAATAATTGAATCTTATACAAATAAATTATCTCATAAGAAAATAATAAACAATCAAGTCATGAAAACATAGAGGGTTACACCCTAAATCCTGAATTGAAAAGTTTACGCTAACATAGTAACGATGTCAGCATTGTAAAGATCCATGTTTTCAATTACAACTGACAAAAAAAGATTAGAATCGACTAAGAAGGAAGAGTGCAAGGCTTCTTGTTGAAGATCGATGCCAGCCAGCTGGAATATCGGAGCTTTTCTTGTGAGGAAACACCGTTCGCCACCATTCGCCCTAACACTCGCCTCTTCATTGAATTCTCCTTGTAATTTAGTCCAAAAAGTCCCAATAATTACTCCCTTCATAGCTTATATAGTTCCCTAACTCTTAATTAGATTTTCCCCAAAATTTAGCTAAAAAACGAGCCGAATTAGGCAAGAAACAAGGTCAAAACCAAGTCTGGCAGAAATAAATACGGCAGGGAAAATTATCATGGCCAGCCATATTTTTTCTGTACTATTCTAGAAATAGACCCGATAGAAATAAGGCTGTGAAAATTATCATGGCCGGATGTATTTCTTTATGTGGATTTTCTTCAATAAAATACGGCTGTGATTTCTGTCATGGGTGGGCCGTATTTCTCTCTGTGGATTTCTGATATTTTGTACTGATAAAATTATGGCCGTGATAAATATCATAGGTAGGGCCGTATTTCTTTCTATAGTCATTCAGAAAATACGGCCGTAAAAAGTTTCACAGACCGGCCATATTTTCTAAACAAGCTCCAATTTGCACGAAATTTGATAGGCTGCTTCGTCTTGACTTGTAGAATTCATCTGTGCACTTGGATTCATTAAACTCTATCAAAATTTAGTCATTTTCATCTGAAATATGATAAAAAAAAATGAAGAGAGGTGAAGATTTCGAACAAACAAGAGCATTTAAGCCAAAATAAGTGAAGACATGCTAATAATAGGAGAGATTTTTGCATAAAAAGTATGGTAAAAATACTATATAAATATGAGACATCAGCACATATAGTATGAGTGTAGGGAGAAAAGGAAAGAACCTTAATTCTTACCTTTGCCCTAAACCCTAACCGCCACCTTCCTTTTACCATAGCCGCATGCCTTAATATCTTTTGGCGCATAGGACTAACCCTTGACCTATATTATGAAGTCTTGCTGCCATCTCTTGATGTGTGAATTGTCTTTGATGTGAGCAAACAAGAGAAGGGCGAGAGCTTCATTGCATAGGCGCAAGTCTTCCTCCATCCTAGCAGCAAGCCTGTTCCTTTCCTCCTCTTAGCACAAGTGAAGATAGTGCTTGGCTGCTACTCCTTCCTCCTTCCTTCTCCTTGGTGCATCTTCCATAGAGGGTGGCGCAAGTGGTGTGGAAGGACTCCTAAGGCGTGAATCTTCTTCCCGAGGCTAGCACCGCGCATGGAAGAAGAGGACTTGAGCATCGGCTGTGTGTGAGACTGCAGAGGGTGCACACTTGGGCGCCTGCATAAACATCGTTTTGCTTCACTTCAAGGTATCATCTCTTACTCACCGTGTCAACCCCCCTTGTATGCTCGATCTTCTGGGTTTTTGGGACTAGCTTGTTTCAGGAATTTGCTTCTGCTGTCTATGTATGTTAAAATTTTAAAATCCCCGGGGTTTCCCAACAACGGTATCAGAGCTACTTGTGAGACTCGAATGATGTTTTATGCTTTAATTGTATGCTCACATGCCATTTGAATTTTTTAAAAAATTGCATATGGCTTATGGTTTTTCTAAGTAGGAAAAGTTGTAGGTCTCTCATTCCTAACTTCTATTCAATCTCCTTTGGTTTTTCACTTTCTTCACATAATTGGGATAGACCCATATATGGAAGAAATAATTTCTCCTCGCATAGTGGAATATATCTACAATATGAGACTTATTGAGATTATGTGGGGCATGGACTGGGTGATTGCCCTAATCTTAACAAGTTAAGGATTGGAAGAAGGGCAACGGGTATGCCACTCATAGACTCCTGAGAGAAACAAAAAACTAAGGATTTGCGATAAGAGGTTAAGGAAGAAAGACATGTTTTAATGAAAAACTAAAAATTCAGATTTTCTGTTTTTTATGAGCATATAGCAAAGAATGATAGATATCTTGTTTGTGCATAGTGTTGTGGTCAGAGTCAAGCCCCTTGTATGTCTGTGATGTATTTGTGTTTGGCCTGCGTGCTGCTTTTACTTTTTCAATTGCAAGAAGAAGATTTGGGGCGCATCCCTCATGAAGCTTGCATCTTGACGCATCTACATTAATGGCGCATCATGCATGGTAGCGCATGTATGGGCTTGGCCGAGCCTTAGAATTTGTGTGCTATCCCTCTTGGTGCTTGCATGGTGGCGCATCATGTTTAGAGGAGCCACCTTGGTCTTGGCCGAACCTTCTAGGGGCGCATCTAGCATGTGCTTCTAGGGTTTGTGTGCTATACCTTGGTGTGGAGGACTTTGGAGCCGCACTTGAAGATAGTGCATAGTGGCGGCTAGGTTAGGTCTTGCTGGGGGCTTGTTACCTACGTCAAGCATTGAACATCCTTTGGCATGTGATGGTTCAATGTGCTGATTAGACTATGACCACATCACTTGTTTACTGCTTTCCATATTTGTTAAAGCATGCTTAGTTATGTTTTCTCTTGTTGTTATCACTATAGGATTGCATGTCTGTAATGTTAGACAAAAGATAAAACTAAGAGGATGAGACCTCAAAATCCCTCAAAATAAAATATCAAGTCTGAGATCGCCTTCTAACTCGTAGCTGATGCAGGAGCATTACCAAGAAGATCAAGGAGAATTAAGAAGCCCCCGATCCGCTATGGAATGACTACTTTAATTATTTTACTTGAGAACATGCTATGTTAGAACACTTGTTTACTTTGTTTACTTAGTGTGATAAACGGCTTAACTTTGGGCCCAAACTAGTCTCGTTGGTTGTGAGGCTAGTTGTGGGACGTTTTTGTATTTCGAACACTTATGTACAATGTTGTAGGTAGGACTTAGTCTAGGATTTATTTCAAGTACATATTTTATTTTGTAGTTGGTGTAGTAGGATGTTATAGCCTAGGCTTTGATCACATATAATGCACCTACATGGCACCTTATGTTTCCCAAACACTCATGCTAAGGCCGCAAGTAAGCTTCAAAAGACATCAACATCAGTCAACACCTTGACCTTCATGCGAGTCAACCTCTTCAACATCAGGTCAACACCTTCATGACAGTCAACCTTTTTCAACATCAGTCAACACCTTCATGCCAGTCAACCTTTTCAACATCAAGTCAACACCTTCATGCCAGTCAACCTCTTCAACATCAGGTCAACACCTTCATGACAGTCAACCTTTTTCAACATCAAGTCAACACCTTCATACAAGTTAACATCTTCAAACTTACGCACCAAGTAACACTGCTTCCAGCTCACTTCTACAACACAAGCCCGCATGCAAACTAATCTTCCCAGCATGCGCAGGAAGCATCTTCCAGCTCAGACCAATGCCATCCACAACCACCAATCAGATCAAGCAAAACCAGGAGCTGCCAACTAGCGAAGAAGGCCAAGAGTCACTAGCAATTGTAACGTTAGGGAAACAAGGTTTAAAGTCCATGTATTTTCACTTGCACAAGTTAGTCGAATGTTTTTGCTGAAAGTTTCCTAAATCTGAGTTAGTTGGATTGCTGCTTGTAAGGGTGTGCTGGAGGCCCCTTGTGTTCTTGAGGGTGAGCCGGAAGGCCCCTCTCCTTACTCCCTTGAAGGTGAGCCAGAAGGCCCTTCACCCCTTCCACCATCCCTTGCATCAATCTCGCTTCAATCTCCCTGCCGAGACCCTGCACTTGAGAAGCTGGAATATTGCAACCTGCAGAATACCGGGACGGAAACAGATTGATCTTTCTCTAGAAGGGGGGCCAATCCCCTCCCTCTAAGGGGATCTCAGGTGTACTCATTCCAACATCTCCTCTAATTAAGCATGCATGCTAATCAACCTTGTAATAGAGCTCCATACTTAAGGGGATTTCCTTGGGCTATAAATCAGTTTTACATCAGTAGCCCTCGTCAAGCTATTAATTAGTGGTGTTGTGCATTATTTTCCACCCTCGTGGGACACACCCACTTATCTTTAGAAGGCACATGGTGACAATGGTTTCCCCCATCCAGTTTTAACCTAGACGTCTTCGCAAGGAAACTCATTGGCCATAGGCATAACGGTTAGAATAGACTTGACTAGTTTTTCAGATGTGGTGGCCACATGATGGAACTCTAGAGGCAACATTGAGAGGTTAGGGTTTCATACTGTATCCAGCCCTTGCTAGATATGAAATGCCTAGACTGTCTCAATAAGGGAAATTGCCAAGTGCAATCGGCTGGCGTGCCCATCTTAAGAAGCATGAGTCACTTTGTGCATCTCATCCCACCCTCGTGGGATATGAAGCCTCATGTGAAATAAGGATCTCATCTTACTAGGAAGTCTCAAATTTTTCGATTGACTTTATGGGTTGTCACGGGTGTGCCATAATTATTTTCACGGGTGTGCTGAAATTATTTTCACGGCCGTAATTCTATTCGCCTATATAAGATGCCCGACCATATTTTCTAGGGTTTCACCCATGATCTACTTGCTTTTGCGCTGTCTCTTCGATTCTTGCTTCCCTCGACCTTCAACATTGTCCGGCAACCTTCTCCGAACGTGTTCCCAACGTCTCCGAGCAAGATCCTAGCAGATTTTTCTGCCGACCTTTGTTTCTCATCGTCATTGCTTCGTCGGAGCTTCTACCAGCTTTCCAGAGCTTCGATTGAGGTATAAGATCTTTCCCTTGAAGTTTCCAGCCATCAATTTCAACCAGAAGCGATAGATTCAAGCGATACATTTTCAAGTTGTGAGTCCACGTTTTCAACCCTGTTCACATTTTCAGCCTGTCTACATTTGGGTAACGCAAATCAACATTTCTACTTCATTTGAGTAGTGCTTTGTGAGTATCTATTCTCCTACTATCTCATTCTCTACTTATTGCATCAAGGACGATACATTCTTTTTGTAGGGGAAGATGTATTCATGTTTCTTATTTCTTTGTGTTTCTCATTTTAGTGGATTGTATAACTTTGATATTATGATGATTTGTGACTTGTGTTGTGGTGTGGTGGCTCTTTGGTGCCATGTGTAGGCGCATTGTGATGCTATGTCTATTTTTGGATGATATTATGATATGATGTGTGGTTTGTGTTATTATGTTAATGCTTATTACTTCCATGATGATGATTGGTTTTGTCTTGTACTGATGAATTATGTATTGGATTCTTATATTGTGGAAGTTCATATAACAGTGTTTGTGAATGAATTATACTTCTTGTGTTGAGTTTATTTCTTCAATATATCCTCTCATTTTTTTATTTTTCATCAATTGTTTATAAGATTTTGGTAAGTATATTGTTTGAGGAATGTGATTTGAGAGTGAAGCATCCTATTCAAATAAGATGAGTAAATGAGTATCATTTGAATGAGTTTACATTGATTGATTAGCCTTGTAGATGTTTAAGCTATTGTGTTATTTGTTGGGAAGAAAGAATTCAAAATCCAGAAAAAGGACTCCTCTACTTGGCACTACGAAAAATTGGCAGTGGTTCTGAAGACATGAGTTGAAGTCTATATATTAGAAAACAGAGAGAGAGAGAGAGAGAGAGGAAATAAAAGTATGTATCGATGTGAGTACATGCCAAAAAAAACATTTGACATTAACTCTGCTATCTTTAGTTATGAGTTAGGACTCTGCTAACTTTAAAAATATGAGTTCTATTACATCAGCTATATGGTCGGTGTACTCTAAAATCGTCACTAGAAAAAAAAAGGTGGTAATCGATTTAAAGAATGTTAAAATAAAATAATATATATAATAAATAGAAAAAGAATTTGGAAGTCCTATTCCTGTAAACAAAAACATAATAGTATTGAACTGCACACAAGGTGAATTCACGAGATTGAGATTCATATTATTATACAAGTTACAAATTTTATTTATTTTGGACTGTGGATCTTAAGGATTAAATTCTAAAGAATAGTTTACTTTTCTAAAATCTTGTGCGACATGAGTAGGAAATATTTAAATGAGTGATTATATTTTAGAAGTTTATTTTTCATAAATAAGTTATATTTTCCATACTCATGATTGTTCTTTGGTCTATTTATTTGCATGAGGACAAGCAAAAGTTTAAGTCTAGAGAGATTTGATGTCTTGAATTTATATGATATTTTTACTATACTTTTTATACATAATCTCTCTTATTTTTATCATATTTTCACTTATTTTGACTTAAATTCTCTGGTTTGTTCGGAATCTTCACCCTATTTTGTTTCTATTGCATTTTAAGGGAAAATAACCAGATTTTGATAGATTTTGAAGAATCCAAGTACACAGATGAATTCTACAAGTCAAGATGAAGCTGCCCATCAATTTTCATGCAAATCAAAGCTTGTTTGCAAATTACGGCCTACCCATGATTATTATCATGGTCATAATTTCTTGGAAGAGCACAGAAACAATTACGGCCTGCCTGTGATACTTATCACGGCCGTAATTTCTTTGGTACAAAAATTAAAAATTCACAGAAGGAATCACGGCCTACCCCATGATTATTTTCATAGCCGTGATTTCATGAAGATTTTTCACAGAAAGAATTACTGTCTACCCGTGATTATTTTCATGGCCATAATTCTTCCAAGTTTCTATTCCATACGGCCTACCCGTAATTATTATTACAGTCGTAATTCTATCTGCTAGTTCCAAGTTTGACTCGGTTTCTTGCCTAAATTGGCTCTTTTTTTAGCCACCTTTTGGGAAAAACTTATTCAAACGATGGAGAACTATATAAGGAGGCTTGGGAGCAATTATTGGGACTTTTTTGCCGATTTTTGTGACCAATTTAATGAAGAAGGGACTTCTAGGGCGACTAGCAGCATTCGGCGGTTTTACACTAAAAGAATCTTGATTTTTCAATCAACTAGCGTCGATCTTCATCAGGAAACTTTGAATTCCTTCCTCCTAGTTGACTTTGTAATTTATTTACAAATTGTAATTGATTTATGGATTCTTGTAACGTGAACATGATGAACATGTCAGCGTAAACCTTTTATTCATGATTGAGGGTGCAACCTGCTATATTTTCATGACTTAATTATTGCTTTCTATTTTATAAAGTAAATTACTTGTGTTAGATTCAATTATTGTTGTGTTTATTTACATGTTAATTACTGGCCATAATTTGCATGCTAAGCGACATCGCAAGAAGTACTGAAAGGTGAATTGCAATGTCAGATCTATAGTTTTTGGACAAGTTAATTCGTTCACGAAAGTAGTTCGAATTGGCTTGAGGGTTTTTTATGATTTGTCAAGAACTCATTGGGTCTATCTCGAGTTAATAACTATGAAAGTAGGGGATTAATTCAGATAGACACCGGATTGTACTGCTGAAAGAGGCAATTTGTACAAGTGGATAAATCCCCTTCAACATAGTAAATTCTTCTTTAGGATATTTTTGATTAGAAAAAAGTCATGAAGCATAGCGTGGTGAACCTGAAATCCTGAATTTCTATCAAATCGATTATAACCTACTTGAGTTGTTTTATTTTTCTTTTAAGCAAAATTAAACCCTATTCTGAATCATCTAGCTAACAATTCTACGATAAGTCAGCATTTGGTCATTGGTCCCTATGGGATTGATATTTTTATTACTTTGATGTTTTCGTGCACTTGCAGACAACATCACAGCCCCAAGCCTCGCCAGCTCCTCCACTATTGCATACCTGATTCCTTTGGTGCCTCTAGTGACTAGAGCTATTGTTCCACGAAGAAACCATAGGTCCATGGTTGTGCCGCCACCTAATGGGCTTTGCTCTGCTCGGACGAGTGAACTCCATTTTATTCAATTGAAATAGGGGACGTAACCCCAAGCAATGGATCAAGGTGCCAACCGCGAGTTTGGGCTTCAAAATTTACCACCTCGCCTCCTCAACCATCAGAGACGATAGCCGAAGGAAGAAATAGAAAAACTAGGCCCCAATTGATGACAAGAGAAGGAGTCGGTGAAGCTCATGCGGCTTGAGCAGATGAGAACAAGGGAGTGTACAGCAAGTAAGGAACCTCACTAGTGTCCCCAGCGGTTGCTCTCGACGAGTAAAACGCTCTAGTCCGACCAAGAGACCGCGTCACAAGCAGCTGGAGACACTGGAGATGATAAGAACATCAAGTTCCTCATGAACTCTTCAAACCAGCATGCTCCGTGGTGGCTTCTTCTGTCCCTGTGTGTGCTTGACGGTTGCAGCATCACATGGTGGCACATGGAGTAGGCACGATGTCCTTGTGAGTCCCAGGCAGACCCCGAGCAGGAGGCTCAGCAGAGGCACCCTCCCCCATGGAGAAATGTTTCCCGCCATTAATCCAACATCACCGAGGAAGGTGCAGTGAAATTGTAGGCCCTTGATGGAACGAACTTCCTCTGATACCACTGTGATAGAGTTTTTCTAGAAATAACAAAAATATACGATCCTTTCCTCTTCTTGTCTTCATTTTCGTTGACATTCCCTTTTGGAAATAATAAAAATATACGACCTTGCAGGCCAGGTCGGCGTGCCCAGCCTCTGCCTTATCCGCTTTTGGTTGGGCTCGAGAATAACGTCGATTGAGATTTGGTCCAGCCCACCCTGCTTCCGCGGTGCCTGGAACCCAACTGTAACTGGAGTCGGAGGAGGTACAGCTAGAGGTGGCCATGGGCCGTGCCCGGGCCGGCCCGGGCCCGGGCCCGCCTCGGCCCGGTTCCAGTCGGGCCGTGCCAGGCACGGCCCGGTTCAAATCGTGCCGTGCCGGGCACGGCACGGCCGGAAAATCGTTGGGCCCGGCACGGCCCGCGGCCCGATTAACCGTGCCGGCCCAGGCACGGTTCGGTTGAACCGTGAGCACGGATCCGGCACGCGGGCCAGATCCGGCCCGCGGGCCAGGCACGGCCCGCAGGCTGCTTTCGGCACGCGGGCCGAATACGGCCCAACGGGCCAAATGAAGGGGTGCGGGCCGTGTTTTGGCCCGGCCCGATTGTGGCCCATGGGCCAAAGTTGGCCCGCGGGCCGAATATGGCCCATGGGCCAAAGTTGGCCCGCGGGCCGACTTTGGCCCGCGTGCCAAATTTAAAAAAAATAATTTAATAAGTAAATTATTACTTAATTAAAATATATAAAATATGAAAAAAAAAAAAATTGAGAAATTGAGAATGTATATTGCACAAATTTTTGAACAAATGTTAAAATTTTATATATTTTAGACCGGACCCATTACAGGCTGCCTACGTACCTCACTCAAAGGAGGAATCAGGTCTACGTAGTTCTTTTTTTACAACTCTTTTTACAACTCTTTCTACAACTCTTTTACAACTTTTTTTATAATTATTTATTACAACGTTTATCCATTGTTGCTTCCGCTTGCACTTCCAAGACTTTGTTCATCATCATCCGATGAAGTTGAATGACCACCTTTATCTTGAAGACGATCTTCAGCATCTAGCCAATCTTTAAGACAAATACACATTTCCACGCTTTCTTCGTTCATTCGGCTTCGCTTCTCGTCCAGCACCCTGCCGCCTGCACTAAAACAAGACTCCGATGCTACAGTAGACACCGGAGGAGTTAGTAGATCACGTGCCATGGTAGAAACCACAGGATATGATTTTCCTTGTAATCTCCACCATGATAAAATATCAAAATTATCTATTTGTTCTTCTGTGAGTAAAGATGTATGATTATTTTCTAAAAAAAATGTTAATTCATTAAAATTACTAGATCGACTTGTTGATGTTCCTTTTCTATTTAAAATTGAGCGTATTCTTCCTATAATATTTTTACTACTAGTAGATACATTAGTTTGAGAGGATGTTGGATTCATTGTATTTCCAAATTTTAAATTATAAACATTATACATTTCATCTAATAAGGTAGAAACTTCATTTTTTTTTCTCATCTACTCCTGCAAGTTCCATATTTTTATAATATTCATCTAATAAAATATGAACACCTTCTAATTTTAATCTAGGATCCATAATTGAAGCTAAACAATATAAAGGAGATATATTTTTCCAATATTTTTTAAATTTTGTTTCCATTTTTAAAATTACTTGAAAAACATTGTCATCATGTCTATATTGAGAAAACATTTCACTAATTAAAACTAAATGTTCTAAAATTAAACATGATGTAGGATAATAAACACCAGATAAATGAGTGCTAGCATTATAAAAAATTTCTAAAATATTATGTAATAATTTTGCTTTATCCCAATCATTTTCTTCGATATTTCCATCAGGCATTCTTTCATTATAAAATAATGTAAGAGGATCCTTAAATGGAAAACATGTTGTTAGCATATCATAAGTAGAATTCCATCGTGTTTTAATATCAAGTTTAAATTTTTTATATGACAAACCATAAGATTTACATATTTGTCTAAAATCTTGATTTCGAGAAGTAGAAGAAGTAACAAATCTAACAGCATTTCTTAATTTAGTTACATGTTCATCTACTTCTCTTATTCCATCTTGAACACATAAGTTTAGAATATGGCATGCACATCGTATATGAAAAAAAGCACCATTAAATATTGGATTTAACAATCTTTTTAATTTATCAATTGCACTATCATTATTACTTGCATTATCAAAACTAATTGAAAAAATTTTATTAATTATATTATATGAATGTAAAATGCTATGAAATTGTCTAACTATAGCATTTGCAGTATGAGGATATTCAAAAATTTTAAATGCAATAATTCTTTTTTGTATAAAAAATTCACTATCTATCCAATGTGCCGTAATACACATGTATGACTGATCAGAATGATTACTGGTCCAAATATCAGATGTTAAAGAAATACAAGAAGTTAATGTAATTAAAACTTGTAAAAGATTAGTTTTATATTCAGAAAAAATTTTTATAGCATCCCTACGCATGGTTTGTCTACTTACTTTTTTATATTTAGGTTGTAGTGATTTATGTATAAATTTTTCAAATTTATAATTTTCTGCTAAAGAAAATGGTTGTTCATCCCAAACAATAAATTTAGCTAATTCTTTTCTAAGAACTTCAGTAGAATAATTAAAAATTTCAAAAGAACTAGAGGAAAGATTTAGAGTAGCCTGTGCACGATCGATTTGAGTTTGATGGCTTCTGATGTGGCGAGTCAAATGACCAGTTCCACCCGATGATTTGCAAGTCAAGACTTTTTTACACTTTTTGCAGCTGGCTCTTTCTTCGCCGTTAATCATCACCACATCGAAGCTCTTCCAAACGTCGCTCGTGCGTTTTCTTGAGCCTGACACAGTAGACTCGTGAGGGTTTGCACTGCATCCCTCCTCTCCCTGCATAGTGTTAGTAGGCTCAAATTCAACATGATCTTGCTGTTGTTGATTTGGGTCGTAAGGCGGAGGGTTGGCATCTTGATCTTGATCGGGTGGCATAACGGGGTTAGTACTTGTCCCCATTAGCTCTTGCTCGAATGCCTCAATCTCCCATGGCAAAAGATCCCATGTATTGTTCAATCCAGCCATTAATTCTACATATAATATTAAAAGTTAGCCAAAAAAATTTTAAAAATAAGATTAAATACTTACTAATAATAAATTATACATTAAAAAATTACCTTATCACGTGTTTGAAGATCGCTTAGTAAGTAAGAACTAAGAAGTTGAGGTTTCACTTTCAGCCTTCAACAACCTTAATTTAATCATAATTATGAAAAAAAATTATATTAGAATAATTTAAATTTAAGTACAATTACATTATAAAAGACTAAAAGTAAATTAATTTACTACTTACTTGATCTTCTCTACGTGACTAGACCGAGGGACTGAGGGAGCTTTGAAATCTTGATGGCTAATTGAAACTCAAGACTTAGAAAAGAGATTAAGAAAGTATTAAGAGAGAATGAGAAAGTAATCCAAAGTTAATTGGAAACTTGTGTGAAGAAATGAGAGGGTTAGGGGGTCAATTTATAGGGATGAATTGGGTGTAAATTTACATATTTATCCCCTATTTTTAATTATTAAAAGGGGCTAAAATGGTAATTTTATAACATAAAGACAATTATATCCCTAACTTTTAAATTTTTTCAAACCGTTATAGGGCTATTTTGGTAAAAACGCATGCCCAATTCAAATTTTCGAACGTTACCGCCCATTCCAGCCGTGCCGTGCCCATGCCGGCCCGCGTGCCGTGCCGAGCACGGGTCCGTGCCGTGCCTGGCCCGGCCCGCGGGCCGTGCCTGGCACGGGCCCGTGCCGTGCCTGACCCGGCCCGACCACGGGCCGTGCCCGGCCCAGCCCGCGAGCTGCGGACCTTCGGCCCAGCACGACCCGAGCCGGGCCGCGGGCCGCCCGCGGCCCGTTGACTTGGTCAACGGGCCGTGCCCGGGCCGGCCCGTGTGGGCCGCGGGCCGGCCCGGCCCGTTGGCCACCTCTAGGTACAGCCTTGATCCACTTCGTCCTTGTCCGCTGTTGCTTTGCCTCTGCCTAAATCAGGGTAAATGCTAGAAGGAACCACCCAGAGGTGAAGCCGATGCCCATCACCGGCTGAACCATCATCTCACTCCTCTTGGCATCGGAGCACAATCGGAGCTGGGAGAGAAGAATCCCACTTCCATGATTGCCTCCCTCCTCTCTCTCTCTCTCTCTCTCTCTCCCTCTCTCTCTCTCTCTCTCATGCCTCCCTATCCTGCTATTACCCCAGATAAGGGTTGTGCTCCCCCATGCTACATCATCACGGAGCCATGCTAGCAAGTCGTCCGGCGGCGGATCGGCATCACCTCCATATGTCCAAAATCTCTCGTCCCCATTACTTTTGTTAGGCTTCACAAAGCTAGACTTTTGGAAATTGGGTTGGAAACCCAAGGCCAAGGAAAGAAGAGCTTGGGTGACAACAACCCAAAGCTCTCTCTCTCTCTCTCTCTCATGCCTCCCTATCCTGCTATTACCCCAGATAAGGGTTGTGCTCCCCCATGCTACATCATCACGGAGCCATGCTAGCAAGTCGTCCGGCGGCGGATCGGCATCACCTCCATATGTCCAAAATCTCTCGTCCCCATTACTTTTGTTAGGCTTCACAAAGCTAGACTTTTGGAAATTGGGTTGGAAACCCAAGGCCAAGGAAAGAAGAGCTTGGGTGACAACAACCCAAAGCTCTCTCTCTCTCTCTCTCATGCCTCCCTATCCTGCTATTACCCCAGATAAGGGTTGTGCTCCCCCATGCTACATCATCACGGAGCCATGCTAGCAAGTCGTCCGGCGGCGGATCGGCATCACCTCCATATGTCCAAAATCTCTCGTCCCCATTACTTTTGTTAGGCTTCACAAAGCTAGACTTTTGGAAATTGGGTTGGAAACCCAAGGCCAAGGAAAGAAGAACTTGGGTGACAACAACCCAAGCCCACCTGCTAACCCGCTCAAGCTTTTCTCCTTAAAAGACTTGGTCAACGCTACAACAACCCAAGCCCACCTGCTAACCCGCTCAAGCTTTTCTCCTTAAAAGACTTGGTCAACGCTCCATTTGTATGACCAAAGTGGGGCTTACAAATCAGATCAAAATGACTAGCCATGACACTAGGCACGACCCCATAGAATCAGGCAGAAGCAGGCCATCATGCCTAGTGTTAGACCTAAAAATCAATCCCAATTTTGACTGGACAATTGGGCCATTGACCAAGTCAAATTTGAGCCCAATAGCTGGTAGTGATCGTGTGTGAAGGGGCGACATCGGTGTTTCTGTGGCTGGCGGCCAGTGTTGCTAGGAGCTGCCAGCACCAGCATTGTCACGGCAGCCTGCACTGCAAGAGGCAGGCATCTCGTCCGGCGTTGTCTCCGGCCAACGACGCAATGCCGCGTGGCGTCTTCAGGCTGGGAACGAACGGCGGTGCAACCAGGACAGCTGGAGGAGATGATGCCAGGTGGCACAAATTGGCTGGCGGTGACGGTCGGTGAGCTTTGGTTGGAGGAGACTGCTGCATGGTGTGAGTCAGATGACGACGAGGAGCGGTGGCTCCCTGGCTTTGGGCCTGGACGCGCACGCAAATAGAGGGAGTAGCAGCGGATATAGGAGGCGATGAAGATGGGCTTCGTTCATTCAGCAATGGACGATGCATCTTTTGGACGGATACGATGCTGGTCGGAGGAAGGGTTTGCATCCAGTGCAGCGGAATGCACATGCAAGCAGTTCCGTCAAGCGACGCATGCTTGCTAGTCAGCCGCATTGTAGACGGTGTCGAGCGATGCGTCTTTGGGATGGTTGGTTGACGACATCGAGGCTCTCCTGAGCACAGGTTTGTAGAGGAGGGATATGGCGGTGACAGTCGGCAGGAGAATGCGCAGCCTCTAGGCGAGTGGAGCGAACGCGCGGGCATTCGCCTCCCTACATCGTGCCCTCCTTCCTCTAGCTTTCGGCATTGTCCGGTAACCTCCAACACCTCCGGCGAGGTCTGATGAGACTAGGGAGGTTCGGCGACCTCCCTCCCTATGGATTCTGGCGATCAGCTGTGATCGTCCAGTAACCTCCTCTCCCTCAGGGTTCTGGCGATCGTACGGAAACCTGCGGTTGACTTTGGCGGTGAAGTCCAGCAAGATCTGGTGGTTCAGAGTGTCGAGAGGTCTACCCCTTCTCTCCGACGATCGGCGGTGATCACTGGTGGACTTCAACGATCAGTGGTGTGGTGTGGGCGGTTTGGCGTTGATGAGTCCACCTCGTTTCCCTCTTCGGCTCGGTGTAGCTGTAGTGACTATTCCAACGGACTCTGGTGATTAGCAGCGATTCCCAGCAAACTTTGTGCGATGATTAGTGGTGTTTGGTGGGCGGTTCAGCATCGAGGAGTTCAAATTAGTTTACCCCATCAGTCCGTTGTGTAGTGGTGGAGCTGGCAGGTTTGAGTCCTATCGAAAGGTATTCTTCTTCTCCCAACTCCTTATTTTTTTATTATTTACATCTTTCTGGCGTTGCTATATTTTTCGGTAATGCCTTTTTCTTGTTTGTATCTGTGTGCGTGTTTTGCATTTGACCCCGCATTTAGTCGCTTGCGGTCCCTTGCCTCTCCGGTGTTCTCCCCTGTTTGTCTGAGTAAGGCGGCTGATGAGTTGCATTTACATCATATTTTTGCCTGTATTTTATATGATATTTAGGCTCAATTGTACGATTTTATACCAATTTTTAGTGTTTCTACTTCCCATTGTATGGAATCTTCACTTTTCTTAGTTTTTATGAAAATGCGGATAAAATAGCATAAAAATGATGGATTTTTCTAAGTTTTAAAGCCATAGCGTGGTTCCTGAGAAAATTACGAAGTCACACGTCAAATTTGGAGAAAAAAACGGAGTCAGATGTAGAAACTTTCATGGTCGACACTGTGAGTTTCACATTCAATGGGTGATTTCATGGCTAAGTATGGAAACAACACAGAAACTTTCATGGTCGACGCTGTGAGTCCTTCACGGGCCATGAGTTTTTCTATGTACATAGCTTTTCTTCACAGAAACTTTCATGGCCGCAGCCGTGAGTTTTTTCGCCTCTTCCGATTTTTCACTCGACTCGGCCTCAAATCGAGTCAAAATTAAGCCAAACTCTCCATAATTCTTCTTTGATGGGTTCTAAACCAATTAAACTATAAAAGAAAGAATTTTTGGAGGGTTAAAGAGGACTTTTTCGGATGAGAACAGAAGCAGGCGGCGGCTAGGCCGAAATTCACTTACAAAGCAAAATCCGAGCAGGAAGATCACACAAAGGGAGAATTAGACACTTTATCTTCATCTCCAGATCGAAAGGAAGCATTTCTACTTACTTGTCTAGTGATTTCTTGTATTTTTATTAGAATTCAATGCTAAGTTTATCAATATACATGCTGTTTTCTTCAAACATGAGCGAGTAAACTTATTTTCGAGATTAGGGATGTAACCCACCGACGTTTATGAACTAAAGTTTGTATTTTTCATCTTTGTTAAGATATATTATAGCCTTGATTTGATTAGAATTGAGTTTATTTACGTGATTTACTCTGGCCAAGTATGTTTACGTCCTAGACGTTATGAGAAGGACCGAGAGGTGAATGGCAACGTCGGAACAATTCTATTCAAACCTACGAATCCAATCACGAGAGTAGTTTGGGTTCGTTTGAAGGATTTCAAGGTTTTTCACATAACTTAATGGCCTAGTTGTGGTAATTGTCACGAGAGTAGGGAATTAGCGTAGCTAGGTACCGGATTATGCTTCAGAAAAAGGTAATCTGTACCTTAGGAAAAATCTCTTTCAACACATAATATTTTGTTCAAGCATTAATTTTTATTAAATTCATAATTGTCAGTGTGGTGAAACACTGAGTCCCAACCTTCTAAAAACTGATTTTTGCCCTAAAACTCTACTTTTACTGTCGTTCGTACTTAAAGTTCACACGAAACCATAAATTGATCTGTCTAGATATAAACAAGTCGTGTAATCAATACTTGACTGCCAGATCCTCATTGGGAACAATCTTTATTTAATTACTTCGATGCAACCGTGCACTTGCGGTAGCATCAACAGCTTCTCCTCTCTTCTCAGCATGTGTGACGCCATCACTTTTGTGCTTGTTTGTGTGTGCTGTGATGTTTGGTGCTCCATCACCTATGTGTGATTGGCCCCTCCTCAACACCCTGCGTGGTGTTCACTGTTCGTGCATGTGTGCCACCGTCTACATACGTTGTTGGCTATTTATTGGGTTAGGCTAAGACGTGAGTGGTCACGTCTACCAGTCGCGCCCTGTGCTATTTTGTCCCCTGTGTAGGATAGTTTCTCTTTTAGAGTCCTGCATGGCTCTGCTTATTTTTGAGAAAAATTTTAGTACTAAATCTGGGCATGACAGGCTGGTATCAGAAGCCAGGTTCTATATGTTCCAAGTTCTACTTATAGTTGTTGCAGTACACAATAAGTCAACTAGATACTTCAGCGAACATGGGGGCACACTAGCTGCAAGCACTACCCTGGAGGACGTAGTTGGAGATTCTTGTAGAGCGCCAGATAATAGAACTACAGGGAAGCACGATAGAGGTCCTCCTCCTGATGTATGTTGCGGCTATGCCGCAAGCTTGGGCCGAGGGTGGCCATATAACCATCGTGCGACGGTGTCCTCACAAGTCAGCACCCTTTTCGAAGGTTTGCTGTGCTAAGGAAGTTGAGAACTTCCTATGGGGTATTAGAATTGTATTTCCAGAATACCTAGGTTCCTGCTGAGGAGCAGGTACATACTTGTATCGTGTATCTCTCTAGAGACGTAGAACTGTGATGACGGACTTAGGCCACACATAGCCTTTTTGGGGTTCGATCCGACCCTTAAGCTCTTGTGAGGAGAGCTCAAAAAAATGAGATCAAGGATTAGTTCCTACTCAGGGAACTTGTCATGGGCTACGCGAGGCACCCTAAAATGACTAAGGCATACTGGGCCATATGGGACTACGTCTAGTGGTATGCCCAGATGATGATAGTGACGAGGGGTTCTTTTGTCAACAATACCCTAGTGGTAGGTTTACGCCATAGAGAGACAGCCATTATGTCTATTTGGGATGATTACTCTCCTTGCGAAGGAGAGGTCCCCTCGATGTTGAAGGGTTTACTGGAAGAGTTCTCCGACGAGTTACCCTTGGAGCTTCCTAAACACCTTCCCCCAAAGAGAGGGATCGATCACGAGATTGAGCTTGTGACAGGATCTACTCCTCCATCTAAGATTCCATACCATATTTCTACAATGGAGTTAGTCGAGCTTCGTTAGCAATTGAGTGGATTGCTAAAAGCCAGGTTTATTCGGCCTACGATATCACCTTATGGAGCCATGGTCCTCTTCTAAAACAAGAAGGACGGGTCACTAAGGTTCTGGGTAGACTATAGAACCTTGAATAAGATAACGGTAAGGGACTGATATCTTATATTGCTTATCCCTGATCTGAGAGATCGACTAGGGAAAGCACATGTTTTCTTTAAGCTAGACCTGAGGGCAGGTTATTGGCAAATTCGTTTAGCCAAGGGAAACGAATAGGAAAACCTTATGGGTAACTAGATATGAGTCCTTGAGTTCAAAGTGATGTCCTTTGAACTACCAAGGCCCCTTCTATTTTTTGTTATCTGATGAACAAGTATTCGCCCCTTTTCTTAGATGACTATGTAGTTGTATATATATGGACAATATCGTGGTATTCTCCTCAAGCGTTGAGGAACACCTAAGCCATTTAAGGCTAGTGTTGAGGGAAAAACCAAATTATTTGAAGTTGGAGAAATGCTCATTTATGGTGGATGAGATTTCTTTCCTTAGTCATATGGAAGGCCACAAACAAGTGCGCATAGACCAAGCAAAGGTCCAAGGCATTATAGAATGGCGCGCCACCTCAAATCAAACTGAGATACATAATTTACTCGGTGTTGTGAACTTTTATCAAAAGTTCATCATAGGCTATTTGAGGAAAACCTTACCCTCAGTAATCTACTGAAAGGGAACCCGAAATAGGAGTGGCATGATCAGTGTCAGTCGGCCATCCGAGAGTTGAAGGTTCGTATCATCACCAAACCAATCCTGAAGTTACCCGACTTCAGTATGTCATTCGAGTTTCACACCGATGCTTTGGACCAAGCTATCGGTGGTATACTTTTATAGGATGGGCATCCTTTATGATGAAGGATGACAATTCTAAGCCCTAGATCACCTTAGGTATGTAGCTCAAGCAGGTAAATAGTAAAACAATTTGAGAAAGGATTGGAAGGAAAGCACCTAGGGCCCCCTTACGGGAAGGGGGCCAAACCCCTTCTGAATCTTCCAAGGCAGTGAACTGTGGCAACAAGTCCTCAAGGAGTGGATGATGACCCTTCCAATATGATTCAACTTCAGCCGAGGAATGGTTTGCCTGGCACTTGATTTCGGTAATGGAACAATAGCACTTAGAGTTGGTGAGTGGAGAATCGGTTGTGGAAATGCTGGATATGATTAATGAATAGTAACCGCAGGAGAGCAAGCTCAATCCAAAGAGTAGCAAGCTCAACTCTCACACAAACGCAAACACCAGGATTTCAGGTTCAAAATATTCAAGACTAAGTGCCAAAAGTGAACAACGCAAGCTTAAAACCTAGTTTCCCAACGTTACATTCTTTAGTGACCCTTGGCATTCTTGGCTGACTATTTCATTGGTGAGGAAGGCTGTATGCTGAACTTGCGTGATGATGTCTTGGTGGAGGCTGAAATAACATTGTAGCCGTTGGCTGAGTGAGCTGTTGATTGTTGGAGATGGCGTATGTTGCTGGTGTATGCTGAGCTGGATAAATGATTTTGATGGCATGCGTAGCTACTTCTAAGTATGAAGTCGGACATGGGCTATGAGCTGGATTGCACTGAATTGGATCAGCCCATACCGAGACTGGTGTGTTGAGTTTGTCTTGGGGCTGGACTTGACTTGAGGTTGACTTTGAGTGGAATGTTGAGCAACCAAGGTCACACTATCATTGGTTGCTAGGTGCTTGTATGTGCAATACATGTGTGTGTAAACCTAGGCTAATACAACCTATTACAACCACTAAAACCAAAAACAAAGACATCAAAATAAATCCTAGGCTAGATTCCTAACTACAACAAAAACATCAAGTGCTGAAAGTAAAATAGAGTTTGTAGCACATTACAATGCATGACATAACAAAAATTAACAAGTCTTAAACAAGTTCTCAAAATGTTACGATGGCTCAAGTGTTCATCCCATAGCGAATTGGGGTCTTCTTGATTCTTGTTGATCTCCGTGGATGTGTCCCTACATCACTTTAGCTTTTAAGAGTTGAAAGCTAATAGGACTAAGAGACGATATTTAGCCACGAGAAGGGAAAAGGTGGTAGGAGTCCACTATCTCTGGAGGCGGAGTACCTTCTCGAGGCACAGAAGACCGACAACGTTACACTACATAAAAGAAGTTGTCAACAAAATAGGTACATTGGACGGAATTCTTGGGTGAATTCTGATGAGTTGCATTTACATCATATTTTTCCCTGCATTTTATATGATATTTTAAGCTTAATTATAGGATCTTATACCAGTTTTTAGTGTTTTTATCTCCTTTGGTATGGAATCTTCATTTTTCTTAGGTTTTATGAAAATACAGGTAAAATTGCATAAAAATGATGAATTTTATGAGTTTTGAGGGCATGACACGATTCTCAAGAAAAAGACAAAGTCGCATGTCAAATTTAGAGCAAAATGAAGGTAAAACGCATTATTCACGGTTGCACCCATGAGTCATTCATGGGGCATGAATATCACATGTTTCAGGAAGCAGTTCTATGACTAAGTCACATTGTGCATAGAAAGTTTCACGATCACGGCCGTGAATCATTCACAGGCTGTGAGTATTTCCGCCCAACTAGGTTTTTCGCTCGATTCAACCTCGAATCTAGCCGAAACATAACCAAACTCTACATAAATCTTCTTAGATGGGTTCTAAACTGATTAAAGTATAAAAAGAAGGATTTTGGGAAGGTTAAAAGAGCCTTTTTTAGACGAACACAGACAAAGGCCGCACTTGGGTGAAATTGAGGCGGTTGAGCGACTTTCTAGCAAGAGATCACGCAAAGGAAGGATTTGGATGCTCTATCTTTGTGTCCAGAATGAAGAGAAGGCTTTTCATTGCTTTCGTAGTGTCTCTTAGCAATTTATTAAGATTTCATGTTGAATTCACCATTGTACATGCTGTTTATCATAAACATGTTTGTTTAAACCCTTTTTCGGGATTAGGGGTGTGTAACCCACTAATGATTTATGGATTAATCATGTTATTTTAATCTTTGTCATGAATTTTATAGAGTTAATTTGATTAGAATTGTGTCTATTTCATATTTTACTATGGCCAAGTAATTGTACGTCTTAGACGTCACGAGAAGGTCCGAGAGGTGAATTGAGATGCCAGATCTGTTCTTTTCAAACCTATGAATCCGATCACGAAAGTAGTTCAAATTCACTTGAAGGATTTCATAATTTATCACAGAGCTTAAGGGGATTAATTACGATAACTGTCACGAGAATAGGAGTTGTCATGATTAGGTACTGAATTACACTTCGGGAGAAAGTAATCTGTACATTAGGATAAATCATATTCAACACTTTAATTTTCTATTCAAATAATTATTTTGACTAAATTCATATTCGTCGGCGTGGTGAAACCCCAAGTCCTAACTATCTTCGTATCGATTTTTACCCTAAATGCTCATTTTTGTTTTCTCGTACTAGAAGCCTCCAAACAAAATCACACTTTAAATCGTCTAGCTATAGATAAATCATGTAATCGGTACTTGACCGCCAGATCCTCATTGAGAACGATCTTTTATACTTCGATATAACGGTGTACTTGCGGTCTAATGACATGCATTTATATAGAATTTTTATTATGCTTTTACTGTAAAATATCTCTCTTTTCTATTATGTTTTAACTCATTTTGGCTGAAAATATTTTGTTTGTTTAGAATCTTCACCTTTGTTCATTTTTGTCATATTTCAGGGGAAAACGACCAAATTTTGATGGATTTTGAAAGATCTGAGTACATGAATAGATTCCAGATATCAAGACGAAGCTACCCACCAAATTTCATGCGAATAGTAGCTAGTTTGAAAATTACACCCCCGCCCATGATTATTTTCACGACAGTAATTCTTCAAGAGTCTTTTTCCAGAATTCACAAAAAGAATTACAGCCAGGGTGTGGTTCTTTTCACGGCCGTAATTTCTACCCATGATTTTTATCACGGCCATAATTTTTTAGATTCCTGCAACAATATTCATAGAAAGAATTATAGCAATGGTGTGATTATTTTCACGGCCGTAATTTTATCCGCCAAACTTGAGTTTGACCCCGTTTCTTGCCCGATTTGGCTCGTTTTTATACCAAATTTTGGGAAAAACCTAATTAAGTGATGGGAAACTATATATGCTAGCAAAGGAGTGATTATTGGGGATTTTGGCAAGGGTTTAAGTGAATTCGACAAAGGGATAAAATCAAGGGCGATTGACGGAGAAAGGCATTTCTTCGCCAGAAAAACTTTGTTTTTTCGGCCGATTGGCGTCGACCTTCATGAGGGAGACTCACACTTCATCCTTCTTGTCATTTTTATTATTATTTTTCTAATTTTATAGTAAAAATATGGATTTTTTACAACGTGAATATGAACGTCATGCTAGCGTAACTTCTTCTTTAGGACTAGGGCATAGCCCTCTTTGTATTATGACTTAAATCATTGATTTTCATCTTTTGAAGTAATTTACTTATGTTAGATTCAATTATTGTTGTGTTTATTTACATGTTGATTGCTGGCCATAATTTGCATGTTAGAGGCGTCGTAAGAAGTACTGAGAGGTGAATTGTGACATCGGATATACAGTTTTTGAACAAGTTGATTCGAACATGAGAGTAGTTCGAATTGGCTTGAGGGATTTTATTGATTTGTCAAAAACTTATTGGGTCTATTCGAGTTAATAACCATGAGAGTAGAGGATTAATTCGGATAGACACCGGATAATATTGCTGAGAGGGGGCAATCTGTACATGTGGATAATTCCTTATTCGACATAATAAATCTTTCTTAAGATATTTTTAATTAGAAAAGTCATAAAACATAGTGTGGTGAACCCGAAGTCCTGATTTTCCATAATTTGACTACAACCCATTCGTATTTTCATTCTCTCTTATATAAAAATTAAACCCTTTTACGAATCCTAGCTAAAGATCCTAAGATAAGTTAGTACTTGGTCATTGGTCTCTGTGGGATCGATATTTTTATTACTTCGACATTTCCGTGCACTTGCAGACACATCACGCTTGCATCAAAATCCAATTCTAGGGGGAACATAAATCGGGTAAAGCCAACGTGCTTCCTGACAAGCTCAATAATCTTATGCCCTTATGTGTTGTATACTATCCAGAGTGGAAGGGGATCTGCTAGGTAGAATAAAGGTAGCCTCAGCTTTTGATAAGGAGTATTGATGGGTGAGCCACAAATGCATAACATATCGAAGTAATAAAACATATCGATCCCACATAGACCAATGACCAAGTACCAACATATCTTAGGATTATTAGCTAGATAAATCCGAAAAGAGTAAAATTTAATCTTAACTTTGTTGTAGAAAAAGTAAAACACAATAGCGTTGTAATCAAGTTATGAGGATTCGGGATTTCAAGTTTCACCACTCTGGATTAAATAATTCTACTAACAAAGTTCATCTAAAGAAGAGTTTTATCGTGTTGAAGGGGATTTATCCGAATGTACAGATTGCCCATTTCAGCGGTACCACCCAGTTGTTGGTGTTTATGCCCTAAGACCTAGTTTTGGTCTACCTTTGTACTACTTGACATTGATATTTCTTATATATCATTCTGGCATTGTCGTTATCATATTTAGTTTACATCTGCGATTATGTTCTTAGGTGATAATGTCCCTGGATACAGATTGGATCTGTGCTCAAACTCTTGTCCCCAGTCAATGTACCTTAGTGGATATGGGACAACTCTAGTACTTGTGAGACTGATATATGGGCTGGTTAGGCATGAGGTGCTAACGCAAACATATGGGTATATCAGTGGTAGATATACTGGACCGACCCGCTGTGAGGCAATGACTTGGTGTCATGAGTTATCCTCATAAGTGACAGGAGATGCATTGATCCCTTGACTTGAGGTTATTAATTCTTCTATATGGTTAGGGACATGCTTTGATACAATCTAACACCTCACTGTACTTGGGAGGTCATAACGGTTGTCATTGAGTATGTCACGACCCATATGAGAAGATCAATGAACAGACAGAGGATTTTCCCTTTCCTGAGGGAAGCTTGATATCCATGGGGCCCCTCTATGGTGCTATGACTGAAAGTGTATGGCCATACCCAGGTGAGAACCTGACTTAGTCATAACCATGAGATTGGGTAAAAACAAGTGGTGACACACTTGTCCAATCAGATATCAGTTTGGCAAAGAGACTGTAATACATCTGTACCTAGTTGTGATGATGGGGATGTCGATGTCGATATCCATTCCGATGACTTGGGTAGCAATGATGCACTGCTAGGTGCCACTCACTGCTTGTGATGACCTTAGGACATCACTGCCAACATCAGAGGAACCTACAGGGTTGCACACCTTAATACTCGAGTTCTCGTATTGATCGGGAAGCCTTATGATCGAGTTATTGGATAGCTCGGATCTTTTTGGGAGATTTCATCAGCGCTAATGGGCCTGATGAGATGCAAGAGAGTTATTAGAGCCAAACTTCATTTTTGGCAGGTTGATCCGAATTTGACCATGGTTAGTCACATTTGAGTTAGGGTTGCATTGGATTGGATTTAATGGCTCAATTAACCTATACAATGAAGTTTGGGCTAGCTCATTACCCAATGAGGCCCAATAACAAGTCATCATGAAGAGAGAAAAGGGCTTGAGGGTATAATGGGGAGAAATCTTCCCCATTGGCGCCTATGGGCATAATGGGGAGGAGTTGGCACAATTTGCTTCATAAGGAAGCAATTGGTGCCTCCCCCTTTGTTCCTTGGATGGAAGGCTTGCCTCTAAGGCAAGGCTTGGGGCTAATATGGCTGAATGGACTTGTATAGTAAATCTTTGGTGCATATGGAAGAAGGGAAGAGGTTTATGGTAAAGTCTTGGAGACTTTTCTTACCTCAAACCTAATTGCTCCCTCCACTTAACCCTAGCTGCCTCCGTCTTTGTGACTTGCGCATATGCCTCTTGCTTTGCCGCCCTTGCTGTTATATATATTCCTATCATATGTGAGAGCAAGAGATACAACAATTGGCGTGAGTAAGCAGGCAAAGGGCGAGAGCAATTCTTCTTGGCGCAACATCTCTTCCTCTAGCTGCAAGCCTTCCTTCCTTTCCTCCTCTTGGCACATGTAAAGGAATTCCTTGGCGGCTTCATCTTCTCCCTTTCTCTCATTGGCGCATCTTCCTTAGGAGGTGGCGCAAGAGGTGTAGGAGACATACAAAGTCTTGGATCTTCTTCCTGAGGCTAGCACTGGGCGTGGAAGAAGAGAACTCGAGGCATCCGTATATGTGAGACTGCAAAGGGTGCACGCTTGGATGCCTACAATGGCATCGCTCTACATTGCTCATACGTACTTTCTCCTCTCATCGTATCGACTCCCTCGCAAGAACAAGATCCATTGAGTTTTTGGGACTGGCCTGTTTCGGGGAAATGCTTTCGCTGTGTACTTGTAATGCCTTATAAAATTTTAAAAATATCCCCGGGATTTCCCAACACCGATGTCTACCCGAGTTAATCGCCTACTTTCGTGATTATTAACTCGAGATAGACCCAATGAGTTCTTAACAAATCTATGAAATCCCTCAAATCGATTCGAACTACTTTCGTGATCGAATCGATCTGTCTGAAAACTACATATCTGACATCGTACTTCACCTTTCAGTACATCATGCAACGTCTAAAGCATGCAAATTATGGCCAGTAATAAACATGGAATAAACATAGTAATAATCAGATCAAGCACGAGTAAAGCTTCAATAGACAAAAAATCATTAATTAAACCATAAATCGCAGACGGCTACGCTCTAATCCCGAAATAATGTTTACACTAACATGTTATTAGATGTATAACAATAGAAATCCATGTTTTTTATTACAATTGGCAAAATAATAATAGAATTGATGAGGAAGATGAAATTTAAATCTCCCTAATGAAGATCGACGCCAGCCAATCGGAAAAATGAATCTTTTCAGGTGAGAAAACTAAGATTGCCGCTAATCACCCTAGGTTTTACCCCTTTGCCTTGCCAAAAGCCCTCAATAATCACTCCTTCGCTAGCTTATATAGTTCCCCACCTTCCAATTAGGTTTTCCCAAAATTTTGGTTCAAAAACGAGCCAAATCGGGCAAGAAACTGAGTCAAATTAAAATTAGGCAGAAATAATTACGGCTGTTAAAATAATCATGGGCAGGTCATAATTCTTTCTATGAATTCTGTTGTGAAAATTTGAGAAAATTACGGCCATCATAAAAATCACGGGCAAGAATTCTGTTCATGATAAAAATCACAGGCAGGCTATAATTCTTTCTGTGAAAAATGTCGAAAAGCGCTAAAGAAATTATGGCTCTGACAAAAATCATGGGCGGGGTGTAATTTTCAAACTAGCTCTAATTCGTATGAAATTTGGTGGGTGACTTCGTCTCGACATCTAAAATACATTTATGTGCTTGGATCTTTCAAAATCCATCAAAATTTGATAGTTTTCCCCTAAAATATGACAAAACTGAAAAGGAGTGGAGATTCTAAACAATAATAAGAATTTAAGCCAAGATAAGTAAAAACATGATAGAAAAGAGAGATAATTGGTGGTAAAAGTATACTAAAAATACTATATAAATGCATGTTATCAAGTATCAAAAGCTAAGTTTGGCATATTAGGTCGGACATAATCTCACACAATTATCTGGGTCCAGATGATATATGGCCAAAGGTGACAGGCCACTAGTCCTATCGACAGGCAGACTCCACTAGGAGCTGCTGAGGGAGATCCATGATAGAACTTGGGTGAGGCCTGCAAGGCAAAAGGGGATAGTTTTCCTGTTAGCATGATCGTGCTATTGGCCCAATACGTGCGCAAACATTGGGATGTATGTCCGCACTTGCCAAAATTGCCAGGAGGGCAAGATCGTTCGAAGACTAGAGGTATAGTTGTTACAACCACTGCCTATTCTCGAGACGTCCTGGACAACTGTGTCTATGGACTTTATTGGTGGGTTCCCAAAGGTTGATGGGAAGAGCTTAGTGCTAGTGGTGGTTAATAGATTCTCCAAGTATGGAGTTTTTATTCCAGCACCTAAGCCATGTACAGCAAGAGTTGCTACAGAACTTGTCTTCCAAAATGTGATGAAGCATTTTGGCATCCCAGTGGATATCGTGAGCGATAGGGATGCCCATTTTACTGGACTTTTGGACAACATTGTTCAACAAGTTGGGGTTCAAGTTAAACTTCTCCACAACCAATCATCCTCAAGCGGATGGCCAAACTGAAGGGTGAATGCTCTTATGGAGTATTATCTCCATCACTTTATGACTGACAGTCGGAATGACTGGGTGTAGTGGATGGATGTGGCGCAATATGCATATGACTTGCATCTGTTAGAATCCACAGGTCCCATCTCATTTAAACTTTGAGCTAGTGTTAGGGAGTCGACCCCTAACCCCCATTAATGTGGTGCGAAGGGATTCCGAGGGGAAGTGCCCTACGACTCAACGGAAAGCTCAAGAACAAATCGATTCACTCCAAGAGGTTAGAGATAGCTTGGAGTTGGCTACACAACAGATGCAAAGGTATGCCAACTGTCAATGTCGGAACGAAGAATTCGCCATGGGCAACTTATTTCTTCTCCAACTTACCCTATAGATTCAGAGGAAGATCTCAGTGAGGGAGGCTCACCGAGGTCTTATCCAGAGATACGACGATCTGTTTGAAATACTGAGTCAAGTGGGCTCAGTAGCATACTGTTTGAAACTCTCTAAGAGAATATATATGCGCCCTTCATTCTATGTGAGCTTCTTGAGGAAGTTTCACCCGGATTTGGATGAACCTTCTCGGTCTCAGTCTTACCAAGCCCCACCGATGGTATGGACATAGTTCCATTGGAGGATTGGTGATAATTTAAATCACAGGGTGTTGGGCAAAGTAAGAGAAACTAATGTACAGAGTTTCACAAACAGAGTCTTCTGCAACATCTTCATCTGCTGTCCTTATTTCCACCGCCACCACCAGCAGCAAGCCAGATCTCTTCTGCAGTTGTTTCTACAACTATCAGCACCTTCGTTCCCGGCAAAGATGCCAAAAACTTGATGTGTCTGCAAGTGCACAGATACGTTGAAGTAATAAAAGATATCAAACTCACAGAGACCTATGTCTTAAGTACCAAATAATTGAATTCTTGCTAGCTAAGCAATCGATGTACGATGGGTATAAAATAAAAATGAAATAGCGAAAACTATCATAGAAAATTAGAGAAAGAAAACTGGAACTATGGTTTCATCACTTTTTAATTCCTATGGCTAGATATAATAAAGTTTTTATTAATTATTCAAATCATGATAAAGAAAAGTTTACTAAAAATAAGTTATCTCCTTTCGGACGTCCAACGTACACGGATCTAGCCTTCACTTTCGTGACTTGCTGCTTAGTATTAAATAAAAGTAAACTAGACAAAAACAATTAAATCACTTTTGTAAATTCAAACTCTTAAAATAACTTCTCAAGTAAAATTAAATACTTTCGTACTTTAATTTTATAGGTTTTGCCAAAGGGGGTTCTAACAATCAAAATCACCTTTCGATCTATATTATTGTCTAAAATAAAGAAATCATTGGATCAAAATATCAACATGTGAGATACGTATTCAAAATTTAGGATTCTAGAACTTAGCTACTTGCATAGTCTAGGTTCCTAGATCTAATTAGAGGGTTCTAGGTTCATAAATCACCTTTCGGTCCATATTATAAAGCCTAAAACATGTAGATATTCTAATACCAATAATTTCAAAGTAAACAAATCACAATGACAAAATTATTATTTAGAGAATAACTAATAAATGAAAAAAAAATATTATCTGGTCATTACAGAATAAAAAGGGATTACTCCCTCAGTCCCAGAAGACTACACAACCAAAGTCATACGAACACGATAAATATTTATAATCAGAATTCAAAAAAAAAGCGAAAAGAAGATTTTTACTGTTGTCACAAGGGTGTGACAATTCGTCACAACCCTGTGATTTTGAAAATTTTCGTCTGCTATAGTGAATCGCAATGTCCCCTCCTGGCTAGAAATTTCCTTTCTGATTTCTCCCAATCCTGAACTCCTTTCATTCTGAGATTTTACGTGTGTCGTCTCCTCTCTTAGGCGAAGCTTTCCTTCAAGTTTCATTGCCGAAGATGCCCTCTACACCTCTCGGCAAGAGGGCAAGCCCTAGCAGCGCCTCAGGCGATTTCTCTCTCGTTTCTCCACAAGAGTGCATGATTCTAGGGTTGAATCTTCTCCTCGATTTATAGAACAATCTTGTATTTTTAGTTTTTCTGATTAGTTCTCTGATTTGTCTACTTTGGTGTCAAAAAAATCAAATTCGGGAATGGCGGAAGAATCGGGCATTGGTGACTGTTCTCCCCCAATTTGTTAGAATCACACCACTGTGAAATTTTTAGTTCATTTCGTCAAGGGGTGTGACAGGCACAAAAATCCAAATTTCACCCTTTAGCTCAAAATTTCATCCTCGTTACATTTTTGCCTCTGAATTCTTCAAAATCTATGAATTTGGGCACTTTTTAACCTGAAAACATTGAAAAACAAAAGAAGTGTAGATTCCAAAGCAATTGACTAAATTTAATTTAAAAACAAGTAAAAGTACATAAATATGACTCAAAACGATGATATAAACATATAAAATTTACTATGATTTTTTGAGTCATCATTGGGGACGAACAACGGTGCTACCTGGACACGCTAGAGGAGACGACGCCAGGTGGCACAAACTGGCTGGCAGCAACGGTCGGCGAGCTTTGTCTAGAGGAGACTTCTGTGTGGCACAAGTCAGATGGTGACAAGGAGCGGTGGCTCCTTGGCTTCGGGCCTGGACACACACGAAAAGAGGGAGCAGCAGCAGACGGAGGGGGCAATGAAGATGGGTTTCGTTCATTCTGTGGCGGACGACGCATCTTTGGGTGGGAGACGATGCTAGTCGGAGGTAGGGGTTGCATCTAGTGCTCCTGGAACGCGTGTGCGAATAACTCCGTCAGGCGATGCGAGCTTGCTAGCCAGCCACATTGTAGACAGTGTCGAGCGACACGACTTTGGGATGGTTGGCTGCCGACATTGAGGCCCGCCTAGGTGCGGGGTTGTAGAGGAGGGAATTGGTGTTGATGGCCAGCAGGGGCATGTGCAGCCTCTAGACGAGTGGGGTGGATGCGCGAGCGTCCGCCTCCCCACACCATGCCCTCCTTCCTCTAGCCTCTGGTATTGTCTGGCAATGTCCGGCGATGTTCGACGAAGTTTGGCGAGGTCTAGTGAGACTAGGGTGGTCCGACGACCTCCCTCTCCCTCTGGGTTCTAGTGATCAGCGATGATCGTCCAGTAACCTCCTCTCCCTCGGGGTTTCGGTGATCGGTGGCGACTCTGGTGGTTCAGAGTGTTAGGAGGTCTACCCCTCCGCTCCGATGATCGATGGTGATCGCCGGTGGACTCCAACGACTGGTGGTGTGGTGTGGGTGATTTGGCATCGATGAGTCCACCCTGTTTCCCTCTTCGGCTCAGTGTAGCCGTAGCGACTATTCCAACGGACTCTGGTGATTGGTGGCAATTCCGGGAGAACTTCATGTGACGACTGGTGGTGTGTGGTGGGCGGTTCAGCATCGAGGAGTTCAAATCAGTTTGCCATCAGTCCGTTGTGAAGTGGTGGAGTCGGCGGGTTCGAGTCTTATCGAGAAGTATTCTTCTTCTCCCGACTCCTTACTTTCTATTATTTACAGCTTTCCCATGTCACTATATTTTTAGGCGACACCTTTTTCCTGCTTGTGTCTGTGTGCGCGTTTTGCGTTTGACCTCGCGTTTAGGTGCGTGTGGTCCCTCGCTTCTCCGACTTTCTCCCCTGCTCATCCGAGCGAGATAGCTTCTCCCCTCTTCTCGGCGTGTGTGACCCTGTTGCTTTTGTGCTTGTTTGTGTGTGCTGTGTTGTTTGGTACTATGTCATCTGTGTGTGATTGGCCCTTCCTCAACACCCTACATGGTGTTTGCTATTTGCACATGTGCGTCATCATTTGTGTATGGTGTTAGTTGTTTGTTAGGTTAGACCGAGACGTGAGTAGTCATGTCTGTCGATCACACCCTGTGCTATTTTGTTCCTTGTGTAGGATGATTTTTCTTTTGGAGTCGTACATAGCTCTATTTATTTTTGAGAAAAATTTTAGTACTAGTTTTGAGTGTGACACCTAGCTAAAACAACATGCTGGTTGACCACCGTTAAATAGATACACTAGATTTATTTATTACCTTTTATTTTTATTAAATTTGAAATAGAATTATCTTAAATAGTTTTGAGTAGAAATTTTGGAAATAATATCTTATTTAATCTTGTGGATTCAAGGGTGAAATAGAGAAGAAGGAAGATGACAATTTTAACAATTTCCTTAATGATCAGATGTGATTTGTGATACTAAATTTTGATAGGTTGATCGCAAGGTTAATAAATTTAATGGACTAGTATAATTTTATAAAGGACTTTGTTTAAAGAGAAAATCTTAACTATATATATCCCGATATATCTCGATGTGATGCTGCTAATTTGAGAGTGTTAATTAGTTCAACAGATAAGGATCTTTAGTCATTGATAATAAAGTCTTGTGGTTAAGATACTAATCACATACTAATGGTATAATTCATACTCATCACTTACTAATCGTACAGTTTAATACAGATCAATTTTTTATCCTGGGCCATACATAATGTTAGGCCCAAAATCAGAGCCCAATTTGGACCAGTCAAACGGCCAAGTTGACTTGGTCAAAATTAATCAAAAGCTTCAGCCCGTATCCAATTTAGGGCTCAGCTTTGATTTTACGGGTGACGATGGCGTGGCTCGGAACAGATGGCGGCGTCCGTTGTCTGCATTCGTCGTCCTCGAGCTTTGCGGCAGTCGACAACAGGTGGCTGGAGTCCGGCGGCGAGCTTTACGCGTGGAGCGCGTGGAGAGGTGAAGATCCGGCGAGATCTTCAGGCGTGTGGAAGCGAGGTCGGCGGCGACCTCGGGCAGATGCGGTGTTGCCGCGTGGAGCTTCGTCGGCGGGCAAAGTCTCCGCATGGTACAGGCACAGCGGACGATGTCTTCGAGCGGCGAAGCGTCGACATCGGAGCAGGCGGACGTTCGGCGCGAGGCAGCTTGGGCAGTGGACCGGCGGCCGCATGGCAAAGCATGGCTGGCGACGGCAACAAGTCCCAAGCTCGCGTGCGAGCCGGCATCAATGGGCGATGCAGCTTCCTGCGGATGGCGGCCATGTGGCGCGTCACGACGGGAGGCGGTAGTGGCGAGTGTCGAGCTGGTTCTAGGCTGGCGCCACTTACCTACGTGGAACCAGGTGGTGAACACGGGTTCGGCCACCTGGCCGTCGAGCTGGAAATAGGGAGGTGGAGTGATGTTGTATAGGGGGGAGTCTTCGTCCAGGCAAAGGACAAAGACAGATTTCGCTTTCGGTTTTCCCCTCTCGCGCTCTGCTCCTGCTCACGGCGATTTTCGGTGTTCCCTGTGCTCTTGCCCTCGTCCCCTCTCGGTCCGGCGGTCGGCGGCGATCTCCGGCCTCCTCCTTGACGTCCAGTGGGTTGGTTGCAGGCGGTGCGACGTCGACGGAGGTCCCCGTGGTCCCTTCTTCTTTCAGTCCGGTGTAGCTGCGACGGAGTCGACGACTCGACTCCGGCGAGGTATTTCTCTCCTCGTTCATTCCCGTTTTCCGTCGTCATCTCCCTGCCGGTCTGTTTCGACGTTCGGACTTGAGTTTTCCGGCGACGGTGCGGCTGGTCCCGTGACGTTTCGTCCTCGTGTGTGTGTTGTCCGGTTGCTTGTTGGGTTCTCTTCAATCTTTGTCCACCTGTAGGTGGACGAGTCTTCTTCTTTTCTTGCGTCGACTCTGTTTCGTCATCTCTGTACGTTTGTTTCACTGCCTGCGTGTAGTGTTGAGGCTTGGCTTCTATCTTCTTGCCTTCGTCCATCTGCGTGTGGACGCATTTGGTTTTGTTTGGCTGTCTGTGTACAGCTTCGTGAGGTCGTTTTGAGTTGTTGTTTGTTTTCGACTACCTGCGTGTAGTCCTTTGCGTCCCTTCCCCCTTCACTGCCTGCGTGCAGTGTTCTGTTTTCCCCTTTCTGCGTTGTTGCGTTGCTGTGTTGCTGTTCGGCTGAGGTGTGTTCGTCTTCCACCTGCTAGTCACGCCGTCGGCCAAATTTCTGTTGCTTCCACTCTTCTGTTTCGTTCTTCCCCTACGTGGGTTTGCTGCTGTCCGGGTCCTGCGTGACTCGTGTACTGGTATCTTGCCTGTTATTTCAAAAATTTTTGTTACGTTAATTGTGGGCATGACACATAACAAAGTACAATATGATGTGGGCCGTGGTCTAAATACATTTGAACTTTGAATTTTAACGCCAAATTCAAATTTTAAATAGTTCTTTTTATCTATTTAGCTTTATAAATTTAAAATTTTTTCAAAATTTTTTTTTTTATTTTTTTTATTTTTTTATTCTTTTTCCGGTGCCGCCTAGCTCTTTCATGCAACATCACACATGTTGAGCTGGGTCTTAGAAAAGTTGGGCCGCGCTTGACACAACCCAATTAATAGTCAACTTAAAGTTATGCTAAGCAACAACTAGTGAAGTATCGGCCTAGAGCGGCCCGGGCAGGCATGGCATGGGCCGTTGGCAATCGAGCATGACATCAAGGTTATGTTTAGGTTTTCCCTTCGTAGAAATTTCTGTGAAGAGTCCTTCATATAATTTTTACACATCGGCACTCCTCACCCGTCCATTCCCATTAATCATCCTTCGATCGGACGGCTGAAAACCGCTGTTCGGGCTTGGATCCGCTGTCGCGCTTTCCTATTCGTCATCATATCGGAGCGAATGATATATCGAAACGTGTCCACCGTAGATCCTCCCTCCGACCCTTGGTGGGCGTGCCACTATAAAAGGCGCCTGCCCTTCTTTTCCTTTCGCACTCACCTCTACGATTGATTCGAGCAATAAATTTCTCCTCTCCTCAAAAGAAAAAGGAAACAGAGCTTTCGCTGGTTCGTCGTAGAGAAGTGCTGCCAGCCAGCCAGCCGATGAATTTGGCGGTAATGGTGTGGTCTGTTGCTGTTTTGCAAGATGATCTGGACTTTCTGTTCTTTTTTTTCTCCGTTTTGACGATTTGATCTGTCGAGCTCTTGTGGCCCTTCCGATCCAATGGCTGTTTATGGTTTTATGACATGAGGTCGGATTTTGGTTGCTGTTTCGTAGGCTGGTAGGCTAGTTGAGGAGCCTGTAATGGTGGTCCTTGGAAAGGGCATTTGGGTGGTCCTTTTCGCATTGTCGCGTCCCAACTTGGTGTTCGACAAAAAGATCTGGCTTTTTGACTTTGTGGTTAATATGTTTGGCTTTTTTGGGAGATGCAATTAAGTATTCGTTGTTTAGTTGGAGTTTTTAGTTCAGTAATCAGTAATTTATAACTCTTGAATTTGATATCCACGAGCAGCATTTATCTTTCGTGACTTCATTGTGCAATCCAAGTCTTCTCCTGGATTGGTTCACTGTAGCATGAAAAAAGTTCGTTTCTTGGCAGTTGTTGTGTATGTTAAGGTGGATTTCTGAATGCTCTTGTGAATCGCTGGATAGATCAGAGCTCAGAACATTGTGATATTGCTATTAAGTTGGGTTTTAAGCAATTTCTCTATTCTCGAAGGTCTCCATCATGGTTTCTGGATCACCGACGCTTCAATATATTTATCCCCTACGCTGGCCATGTTAGAGGGTGGACATGGAGGCAAGGATAATGGATCTTCACTCAGCTCTTGCAGTGAAGATCCAAAGACCCCGAAGAACACAAGCGAAGTAAAAGCTGGCAAACCCCCTCGCTATCTCCCAGTCAAAGGATATCCTGTCAGCAGTGCTCATCTGGTTCGTTTAAATTACCTTCAGTTTTCTTTCTGATGATCGTAACTATCCGAATCTGCTGATTATGTATGTTCTTGCAACCTTTCCAGGAATTTGATCTTGGTAGTCTTGCTCTAATATCTCCACCAGAAGGTCAGACTGGTTTCTTGCCTGTTGTCCGCTCAGGAAGCTGCTCTGAGAAGGGGCCGAAGCCATACATGGAGGATGAACATATATGCATAGATAACTTAGTTGAGCATCTTGGAGCCTCTCTTAAATTCTCTTCACCGGGTGCCTTCTACGGGGTGTGTTTCTCTTTTGCTAGTCCATACCCTAATTCATAATTCTCCGGTAAACTAGATTTGTTGTCTGTGTTATCTTGTTCATTTGTTAACGTCATGATCCTTTTACATATTTAGCATGTTTTAGCCATAAATGACTCAATAAGTGCCACCAATGTGTTCTTGGACATGGAAATTTTTGTGTTATTGTAGAACTTCTAATGTTGAAGTGTTTTAGATGCTTGATGTTGCATTATAGGTTCATTTTTTATGTGATATCGTCTAACATTTTTATGATTTTATGCATTATATTTCATAAATGTGAAAGCCTTGTTATATTGAAGAATTGCTACAATGAACGTATTCATGGCAGGTATTTGATGGTCATGGTGGTAAAGATGCAGCATCTTTCGTTAAGAAAAATATTCTCAAGTTTATACTTGAGGATGCACACTTTCCTGCTTGTATCCACATGGCTGTAAAGAATTCATTCATACAAGCTGATTATGCATTTGCTGATTGTCATTCTCTTGATCATACTTCCGGAACCACGGCACTTACGGCCCTTCTTTTTGGAAGGTAGGTTTTTTCTACAAGCATCTGCTTATGTTTTTGTCTTTGTGATGCTTCTGTAGCTCGAGATGCCTTTGTTTCTACTTTCTGATACATAAACATAATTGTGTGCATGCCTTAAAGTTTTAGGAAGCTTATCTTCACTTGTTACTCGTTAGCACATATGCTTTTGGAACAAAATCTTTTCCTCATTTCTTCACAACAACATCATCCTTGGAAGATATCTGAATGATATCTGCAGTACCTGATCAATCAAATCTAAGTCTGATACTCAGAAACACAGGAGGATGGCATGTAATTGTTTCCCATTTTTTTGGATTTTTGTTACTGTGTTCTAATGGAGGCAAACACTGAATATTTGGACTGTTTTTTAGTGATTTGTATTTTGTGGCTTAAAGTTATAACTCGGTGCTTCACTACTTAGTATACACTAATTTGCTAAATTATATGGTTTTTAACTTGAAGGTCTTTGCTCATTGCAAATGCCGGTGATTGTCGAGCTGTGTTAGGGAAGCGTGGACGAGCAGTCGAACTTTCCAGAGATCATAAACCTAGCTGCAGCAGAGAAAGACTAAGAATTGAGAAGCTGGGCGGCAGCGTTTATGATGGATATCTAAATGGCCAACTATCTGTTGCAAGGGCAATCGGTGATTGGCACATGAAAGGCACAAAAGGATCTGCGTGTCCCTTGAGTGCTGAACCTGAGCTGCAGGTGACTATCCTCACCGAGGATGACGAGTTTTTAATAATGGGTTGTGATGGTCTGTGGGATGTCATGAGCAGTCAATGCGCCGTTACAATAGCCAGGAAAGAGCTCATGGCTCACAATGATCCTGATCGATGCTCCAGAGAGCTTGTTCGAGAAGCACTTCAAAGAGACACTTGTGATAATTTGACAGTCGTGATTGTTTGCTTTTCACCGGATCCACCTCCATGCCTGGAGATCCCGAGATCACGAGTTCGGAGGAGTATTTCTTTGGAAGGCCTGCATCTCCTGAAGGGTGCTTTAGACAGTAATGTCTGATATAGATCACTCTCTCTGCTCTTGCAAATCTGTCTTCTGTGGAGGAGGCTCTTGGCAAATGGCAATTTGATCTCCTCCACGAAATAATCATTCAGGATAGTGCTGATTGCTTTAGGAGGCTGTATGTACATCTGAGTTTGAAATACCACATCTAATTGCTGTAGCCATATTTCTCGAATTGTTCATGAAGTTTGAAGGTTGACTATTCAGTCATAGCAAAGGCCATGGACAATGACTGGTTTCAATTCTTGATGATGGGTACACATCAGGAGACCCCAGTTTGCTAGCTTTTGTTAGCTTTTGTTAGTACATGGCATCCATGATTTAACCTTTCTTGTCTTCACGTACAAGACAGCAAGATTTTCTCTGGCATACAAGGCAACTGACTTCATCGAAAATTAATTAGACAACTTTTCTGAGGACCTACTCGAGGCAGCTTTAGGGAACAACTTTTTATAGACCTGCTTGGTTTGTTGTTTGTCCTCATTGTACATTCATAAGTTTGACGTATCGTTTAATTGTGTGCTCTGTAATATTAAGGTTCTTTTATTTATATATTGATCGCCTAACAATAAATCAAGACCTAATGATTGACATGAACCCTAATTGAAGGTGTCAGCTAAAACCTCAATTGTTAATAACAAGATTTTGAGATTAGTCTCACTTTGATTTATCTTTGTAAAAATTCATGAAAAATTAGGGCATTGGTTGACATTTCATACCAAAATCACATCAAATCTCCAATTGTCCATCTTAATTCACTCCAAACAATCCCGTTGTGTGACACCTCTTATCATTTTATATAAAATAAATAGATTCTACACAAGATGTTAAGTCCAAATGAAGGGCACTAAAGATCTATATTAAAAGAAAGGTTGTTGAGGAAAATGGCATGAAGTCTATATTGTCATTTTATCACCATCATACGAAGACTATCAGCACCACAAAATATGACAAGTTGAAACTTTGTTAAGAAAGAAAAATGATCAAAAAGAAAAACAATGAAACTCACCATTCTCTTAAATTGAATGATTTGCCTTAAAAAAACTCACTTCATTTTGCACTTTTTTGTGACCTTTATAAGTTTGATTATAGTTATGTCCTCTTTTACTCATGTAAATAATAAAAGAAAAGCAAATATTTATGACTCTCTTTTCTCCTTGACTGAGCCCATGAAAAAGGCCTCATTCAGGGAGGGAGTATATTGGTTCTTACATATCAACCAAGGGGAGTGAGGAAAACCTTTTCACTTTTATTTATGTTAATATTGATTAAGGAGTGTTGATACCTCCTCTATTCACTACCAAGAGATTACAGTTGTCATCTAGGTAAAAAGAAAGAAAGAAAAACACAAATTGCATGTTGGTGTCTTATTTTTTAAAAATTTAAAGTTTTTATTTGTAACCTTAAATTTTATCTAATTTTAATTTTTAATGTGTCTTTTGAGTTTTAGTTAATTAATTTAATTTTAAGAAAGGGTATAAAGACGGAGCTCATTTATTCTAAAAATAGGGGTTCATTTCCTCCCATTTATATAAAATAAATAAATAATACTAAATAAAGACGACTCCTTGTTCCCCCTCTCTCTCCCTTATTCTTAAGGTCTCCACTTTAAGTAATTTTATTTTTACAACTCAAAATTGAAAAAGGATGCAAACAAGCTTTCCAACTGTTGGCGGAGACCAAGAGACTACAGTCTACAGACATACTTTCCCACCATTTGCTAGTAGGGATAACAACCCTTGTAGTATCTTGGGGGATAAGATTTTATTTAACTAACGTCAGGGTTAGATATTTGCCTTAGGAAAAACTATCAACTCCGGGTTCTATACTTTGACTTTCACTATTTACTTGATTTGCATTATTAAGGATTTGGATTTCTTAGTTTTATTGGTTTATCATAATACAGCTTTTTACCTTAATATTTTTCTAATGCAAACATTGAATGATAGGAGAGTTTAATTATTCTAAATTGATGAAAAAATTAGAGTTAAAAAATAAAAAGAAAGCTTTTACCTAATTCTAAAATAAACTATTTTGATTTGTAAATAGTTCAATGTTTTTTAAAAAATGAACATTTCAATTTTATATAATTTTATTTTTTTTTATGAAATCATTTAAAAAACAATTAAAAAATATTTCAAAATTTCAAATGTAGAATATTTTAAAATTAAAATATAAATTGTAAATTTCTAAGAATATATTGAAAATAATATATTTCAGAATTTTTGAAATAAAAATTTTCAGAAAATATTTATTTTTGAAATTCATATAATCTGAATTTTCTAAAAGTATTTTAAAATTTAATCTATATTGAATATCTGATTTAAAATTATTTAAAGTTAAATTATTTCCAAAATACAATTATTTAAAAACATATTGAAAGTAGTGTTTCAAAATTTTGAAACTCACTAAATTAATAGATCTTGTATAATTTAAAAAATTTTGAAATTATCATATTTTATATTATGTCAAAAATAAATAATTTGCATATTAAATAATTTAAAACTTAAAAAATGATGCTTAAATATTCTGATTTTAAAATATGCAAATTACACAATAGTGGAATTTTGATGAGTATTTAAGACAAAATGGATGTAACTAAATAATTTAGCACACAAATAACCAATTAATCACTCTTTAATTGTGAGTAAAAGTAGTTAAAGAATATTAGGTAGTTAATTATTTCATATACCAACTTAGGCGCTATTGATATTCATGTTTTAGGGAAACATTCAAATTGATAGTTTTACTTATACTATCTATCATGACTGATTGTTTTATTTGACAATAGTATTTAATTATTTCTTTTCTTGAGTAGGTTATACTTCACACAATCTTATTTTTCATAAAAAGTTTAAATATAGATCTCAAGATCAAAGGAGAAATCATATTCTACCGAGCATGGCAGAATATTTAAGGTAAAAAATTGTTAAGATTAAATAATATGAATTTGATATGTTTAAATTTGAGATATCATATCTATTCATATCAATTTAATTGATAAGATTAAGTAATATCATATCTCACAAATGTTGATATTAACTCAAGTATAAGATAGCATGATAGTATTAGTTGTTCATAAAAAAAAAGTCACTTATTTGTGCAAGAAAGAACAGATAGTATTGAAAGCAATGGTTGGGACATCAAACATTGGCAACAAAATGCCTTGTATCTCTATATACACTCACAAGAGAGTAGAATTTGCATCAATCCACATACACTTGTTAGTATCATTTGAGGAAAAAAATTTCAATGCTATGCAAGAAGTAAAGTGCATAGGCACAAAATATTTTCTGAAAATATTAGTTTTGTAAAATTGTGAATGATTTATCTTAAGGTAGGACTATGTAACTTAAAACTCAACAAATTCTGGAAATTAAGATGCATGTAATTTAAAACCCAACACTTATCAAAGATCTTAAAATTCAGTTTTAGAATATTGTGAATGACCTATGTAACTTAAAGCTCAACAAATTCAGAATATTAAGTTAGAGTATAACTTAAAACCCAAACACTTTTCAAGGATCTTAAAATAGACAAACATTGTCTTCAATAGTTCACTAGGGACTGCAACGAGTAAAATACCTAAATTTTTATCTAACACCCAAACTTGACCCAAAGTCGGATACTATAATCCAAACATTATATTGGCAACAGATCCAGAAATAATTGCAGTTAGAGAAACCTAATGGAATTCATTTGAGAGTACAATAATTTAGCCTTCAAGATAACTTCACTGTATTTGCACAAGAAACAAGTTATCATGAACCAATTAAGCATTTCTTCAAACATGTTGGCTGCACATGGATTGCTTAAACATTTGAGAGTACAATAATTTAGCCTTCAAGATAACCTCACTGTATTTGCACAAGAAACAAGTTATAATGAACCGATTAAGCATTTCTTCAAACATATTGGCTGCACATGGATTACTTAAACATGTGTAAGTCACAAGAATCAGAACTCACTAGGCATTTCATCAAGCGCATCAATGTCGATATTAACTATCATAAGTACCACAGAAATTGGTTAATTAAAAATCACTGATTCTTTATACAATCCATAGTAAACCAAGCACCAAACAACTAAAAGTAGAAAATTACATGAGCAAAGGATAGAACTCGAAGGATAAGACACTCAGAAATCTTCATCCAGCTTGAACACATGGATGGGGCCGTTTCCATTCAAGCTCGACATCACGGAGGCTTTTTGGTACTCGCCAACTCTCTTCTCAAAGAAGTTGGTCTTTCCCTGCAAAGAGATGAGCTCCATCCAATCAAAAGGATTAGACACACTATATATCTTACTATAACCGAGCTCCCCGAGAAGGCGATCAGCTACAAACTCTATGTACTGGCTCATGAGATCTCCATTCATCCCAACAAGAGCAACGGGCAAAGCATCACACACAAACTCCCGCTCAATGTCGACTGCATCGCAAACAATCTCCCGAACTCGGTCCTCAGAGAGTTTGTTACGTAAAAGACGATAAAGAAGGCAAGCAAAGTCACAGTGGAGGCCCTCATCCCGGGATATGAGTTCATTGGAGAAGGTGAGTCCAGGCATGAGGCCTCGCTTCTTGAGCCAAAATATGGCGCAGAAAGAACCGGAGAAGAATATGCCCTCGACACAAGCAAAGGCAACAAGGCGCTCTGCGAAAGAACCACATGATTCAATCCATCGGAGAGCCCAATCAGCCTTGCGAGCAACAGGAGGCACAGTCTCAATGGCTCGGAACAGGTGGTTCTTCTCGTTGGGATCCTTGATATAGGTATCGAGAAGGAGAGAGTACATCTCAGAGTGAATGTTCTCGATAGCGATCTGGAAGCCATAAAAAGCGCGGGCTTCAGGAAGCTGGACGTCACGCATGAAACGGGCGGCAAGATTCTCGAGGACGATGCCGTCGGAGGCAGCAAAGAAGGCAAGAACGTGCGAGATGAAGTGGCGCTCGTCAGAGTTGAGGCGATGCATCCAATGGACAAGATCGTGCGAGAGGTCGACCTCCTCCGCCGTCCAGAAGGAGGCCATCGCCTTCTTGTAAAACTCCCAGATCGAGGGATAGGTGATGGGGAACATGCAGAAGCGGTCAGGATTATCGGCGAGCAACGGCTCAAACTCCTCTCCCTGCAGTGCATCGGAGGTTGGCGGCGGAAGCATCGCAGGCATGATCGAATAGGGTTAGAGGGTAAACAATTAGAAGAGATGAGAGGTTTGAGCGTGGGGGATTGGCAAGGAAGCGGGCGTTTGATATATAGCGAGGGGGAAAGCAGGGAAGGAGGCAAGGATTTGGGGGAAGGCGGGGGATTTAAATTTAATTTTGAGGGATTTGGATTTTGGAATTTGGCTTGCGGGAGAAGGAGATAAGGAAGAGGAAAGCAGGGCGCGCAAGAACAAAAGCCGGTGCGATTACCGCTGGGTATCTTGCGGGGGAAGGCGAAGAACGTAATGGGTGGGACCACTGAAGAATTAAAAAAAAAAGTAAACAGTGACGGTTTTCTCCTACGCACCCGCCACGTGCGCGATTGGGTAGTCCTGATTGGCTCCCCGTTTACAGCACACGTTTCCGATTGGGTGGACGACGGAGGGGAGACAGAAGTGTAGAATTAAGAGGATCTGAAACTTGGGTTTGGCGGGTAGTTAATGCGGCAATGGCGCATGTGGCACTAGCGTTATCTTTATTTATTTTTTTCCGCGGGAACAGAAAATCTTTCTGAGTTTTTTAATTTTTGTATTTTTACGAGACAGTTTAGCGGGTGATGGCCAAACGGCCCACGTGAGCCGGAGCGGCTGATGTTGTCGTATATATTCGGGTTACTCGGGTTTAAGGGAAGCCCCATTAGGTAGCTCCGAAACCCGGTAGTCACGTACCAACCCCTTTCGTCGAGGGATGAGCTCTGCCCTATTTTCTTGGATAAAATTCAAGAGAAAAGAAATAAAAAATACGTTGAAGAATAAGACGGATTCTATTTGTCCTTCAATATATTTTTCTTTTTTTTTCTTGTGAATTTCGTCCAAAAAATAAGCACTAAAAGTTTTTAAATGGATTATAAAAAAAATTTTATGCATAGATTTTGATGTATATTAGTATTTTTACTTTAATTTAAATAACATGAACATTTTCATGAAGAGGCGTGCTTCCCAAAAATTTATTTATGAACTGAATTAAATAATATTTATGGTAAATTGATTACCAAGATTTGGATTTACTTCAACCAAGCAATTATAACCTTTAAAATCACTCTACAATGCTATAATTATTAATAATTTAGTTAATAAATAAATAAATATTTATAAATATAAATTTAATTAGTCTAAATTATGCATATTTGTTTGTGTATGTTTGAATTCTAATTACATTGTTTGAATAATACGATGAAATATAACTTGTTTAATAAGTATTCATACATCGCTAATTCTATATTTAAATCTTTAAAATGAGGGGAGTTGCATTTAGAAAAAAAAATAAATAAGTTAACATACCATTAAATGAATGTTGGATCCAATAAAATATCATTCATAATTTATTTAAAAAATTCTTTTTGCAAAGAGTGCTAAGATAATATTGAATTGAAATACCAAAGTCTTACTAGAAGAAGACTTTTTCGAGATTAAAATTCTAATTTATCACGAAGAATAATGAGGGTTGGTCAAAAATTAGGCTTTTCTATTAGGGCAACCTAACCTCCATAATAGATAGATCTTAAAAAATACTCAATGATAATAACAAACTGATTAATTAGCCTAAAGAGTATAATATAATAATTATAAATTATATTTTGTGTGTTGGAGTTATTATTGAAGTCCTATTTTCCTCATTTTCCAAAGTGATTGTAGAAGTCTAGGGGTGTCAATGGGTACCCGCCCCGACCCGTTTATGGCGGGTTCGGGTACCCGATTAGCTAATCGGGTCGGGTTCGGGTTTACCCTTATGGGTACCCGCGGGTACCCGATACCCGATTATATATAATAAATAAATAAATATATATATATATAATAAGATGATTTTTTATAAAAATATTTATTATTATTATTATTATTATTTTATAGTTATATTTTTAAAAATAATTTAAAAAATAATTTAAAAATAAATATTTTAATTTAAACGAGTACCCGCGGGGTACCCGTTTAAATACCCGACTCGGGTTTAACCGGGTTCGGGTTCGGGTTTGGGTTGGGTTGGGTCGGGTCGGGTTCGGATTTGGCCAAAAAGGGCGAGTATCCGACCCGTTGACATCTCTATATAGAACATGGGAAGAGCCTCTACGCACATCCCTTTTTAAGATCTTTTTATACAAGAGTATTCGTATACAATCATAGACTAAGAATTGGACACACTTAGAAATTTCTATCAAAATCAAGATACATGCACATGACTATAAATGTACACCCACATCGTAAAAGTCGAGCAAAAGAGGTGTAATTCAAACTTAGTTCACTCCACTCATTTTAATGGAGATTCATATATTGTATGTTGAGTAATGCGCTTCCTTAATTGTGCAATATAAACAATGAGAAACAACTTTAAGAAATAATGTAAAGAAGAGGTGCCTTTGCCTTATAAATTGGGGCTTAGTTCCTCCCATTTGTATAAAATACATAAATCATATTAAATAGGAAGAAAAATAAAAAACGCCCCTGTTCAGTCCTCACTTATTCTTAAGGCCCCTCTCAAGTCGTTTTTATATATAATATAAAATTAAAAAATAAATTCAACTAACATGATTAAAAAATAATTTTGTTATTTATAAATGCTTGTGTAAAAGTATTAATATTTAAGGAATTTTTATAGTAAAAAATATTGTATAATAAATAAATAAATAAAGCTAGTTACTTAGAACCCATAATGGATATAAATTGTCCTAAGGCTAAAGTCTACCTCTCTCACAAGTTAAATTAGGTATGTAGCTCAATAATATTGGGTTTGAAATTCACCTTTGAAATAAGGTGGAATCTTTTCTCTCATTGTGGAGTGGCACACCACTTACTCTCCTAGTGCCTTTTCATATTTAAATTAATTAAAGTAAATAACATAAAAAATCAAATCTCAAAAGAATTCAACCCTTAAAAATTTAGGTAAGAAAATAAAATTAATTTTACAGAAATTTAAGAAGGAAATTTAAGGAACAAGGCCTCACACATAATCACACCTACGCCCATGCCCAAGCCTATGCTTGAACCTAAACCTAACCCAACTCCCCTTGGCTCTAAGCACATGTATGTGCATGGAGTTAGGTTGGGTCAGGTTTAATTAACGAGGACTTAACCCAAATGAATTGCCTTGAAATGCATTAATGGCTAAGATTTCACTACTTGATTTAAAATATGCAATCCTCCGTATAGGACTAAAGGGTACAAGCTTCTATGTTTCACTTTAAAAAACAATGCTCCACAAAATATAGTAATTTTAATTAATTTAAAATAAAATAAAATAATCACTCAATAATGTGGTCAGCAAAAAATATTGCTTAACTTATTACATAGAGCAAAAGTAACAGATATCAAAGTATTATACTAAAATTTTTGGTATTTGATATTATGGTATTAATACTTTGGTACTTCAACATGGGCATGGAATTTTTATATGAAATTGTAATACTGGTATTAGTACCTAGATTATAGTTTGGTTATTTTTTGAATTCTCAAAGTACCAATTTTAGAAATTTTGTCCAACATCTCTTACTTCCCTAACGAACGAGGAAAAAAGATGATTAACAATGGGCTATGTTATGAAAATAAGTCTTGTAATTAATAAATAATGATAAAAAAATTTTGGCTTATAAAAATTAATATCGGTACCACAAGATCATATAGAGAACACCATGTACACATGAAATTTTATGTGGTTCAGCATAAACCTACATTTATGGGCAATGGAGCAAATTTCACTAATTAATCAAAAAGTATAAGATACAATAATCTAACCTCTCAAAATATCATAAACATATGATATTCACTCAACCACAACAAAAAAAATCTCAAAAGAGTGTATAACTCTTTTTAACAATGCTCTCACAGAGATAGGAGGAATATTGAGCCTTCATATCACTTCTGCATCAAATCAACTTGGGGAGAGCAATGGGAAGAAGATGCCAATACCTCCTTACAAAATTTGCAATAAAAAAACTCTAAATTTGCAATAATACATTTCTGCTTATAAAAGGCAGCTTAAAGGGTTTACAGGTTAGTAGGATTTGCATACTAGTGGATCCTAAAATAAAAATCAAGTCAAAACATAACAAATCTCTAACTTAGACTTGAATTTTCATCACCATACTACTTGCTCCACCTTTTCCAAATAAACTCAAATATGAGAAACACTAATCAAGCCCAAGCAATGCTTGAACTTGCACAAGAAGGATCACAAATCTCATATATTTCTTATTCGACAAATAATGCATAAGTTGCATAGTTATTAAGCCATCTAGATTTCTTTGTTGGCCTAGAAGTTCTAACTCTACCAATTGTGTACTCTCCTTTAACCGGGCTTTCTTCTACCTCATCTGAAATAGACAATTGAACTGGGCTAGACTAGGAACCCCTTTCTAAAAACGTTAAATTTTTTACCTCAAACTCCACCTTCCTATGAGAGCTTTCTATACAACTATTAGAAGTTATATTTTGCTTTCCTTTAGATTGAAGCATGACAATTCATCAAAAACAACATCTCTACTAATCACTAATTTAGGCGCATCTCAATCTCGATACCATATATTGAATCCTTTCACACCTGCAAGATAACTAATAAATATGCCCTTCTTCGATTTAGGCTCCAACTTGTCATCATTAGCATGAAAATAAGTACAACAACCAAATACTCTTAATTCAGAATAATCAGCAGGATGACCAAACCATACCTCTTTCGAGTTTTATAATCAATAAAAGTATTAAGACACCAATTTACCAAATACAAGCTATTGAAGCTGCTTTAGCTCAAAAATCTTTAGATAAGTTAGAGTTTAACAATATGCAATGCACTTTCTCTAATAGAATTTTATTCATCCTCTCTACAATACCATTTTGCTGTGGAGTGCCTCTAACTGTAAGATGTCTAATAATGTTATTATCTTTACAAAATGTATTAAACTCTCCACTACAAAACTCTAGACCATTGTTAGTGCGAAAATATTTAATCTTATTTCCTGATTATTTTTTAACAAGTGCTTTCCATTGTTTAAAATTAACAAACACATTACTTTTACTTTTAAGACAATAAACTCATACCTTTCTTGAGTAGTTATCAATGAAAGTAAGCATATAATGAGCTCTACCTTTTGAAGGAATATTAGTAGGTTGCCAAATGTCATAATGAATGTAATTAAGAATACCTTTAGATTTGTGAATTCATGTGCTAAAGATGACTCTTTTCTGTTTACAATAAGACAAATGCTCGCAAAAGTTGTAATTTTTATGCGAATTGCCTAGAAAAAAGATCCCTCTTGCTCAATATAGTCAAAGCTCTTTTACGCATATGCCCCAATCTCATATTTCATAATTTGGTAATATCTAAATTTGATATGGAAAAAGAAATAGAAGTTGTCCCTGTAACTATAGATCCTTGCAACACATATAATTTGCCTACTTGTTGAGCTTTCATTACAACTAGAGCAACCTTTATAACTTTCAAGACACCAGCAACCTTTATAATTTGGTAATATCTAGAACATGTTGATAGGGCCTAAACTTGATAGGCTGCTACCGCAAGTGCACAGTCTATCGCGTAATAAAAAGTATCGATCCCACGAGGACTAGGGGTCAAGTACTAACTAATTAGTTAATCAATAGCTAGGTTAATGATTAAATGGGAAATAACTAATGTCCTAGTGCAAGTAATTAAACTGAAGCAAATTAAAAATAAGCAGAGCAGAAAACAAGCAATCAGAGTTTGAAGTCTATAAGAGAGATCGGGGTTTCAGGTTTCACCGCACTGAAGCATGAAAAAATATTAAAGTTTGATATTTTGATTAAGTTTCACCTATGTTCTTAAGGTAATCCTTCCTAAGGTACAGACACGCTCCCTCTCAGGACACGGTCCGGTGTCTAACTTAACCCAACTCTCATACTCTCGTGGCTTACCGGGTTAAGCAAACCCAATGGGTTCTGTGAAGAATTAGGGTTCCTCGGGTTATTTCGATAACTCTCGTTGCCGAAATCACCAATCTAGTCTAAGGGGATCCGATGATTGTGGTTCACCTCTCAGTCCTTCCCACAATATCTAAAACATGAACATGTATGACCAGTACATAAACATGAATGAAAACTTCCTAGACATGAATAAGAACAAAGATAAGTTTAGATAAAATATAGATCAAACAATAATATTCAATATCTTACAGTGGGCTATGCCCAAACCCTAAAAAGAGAGTTTACGCTACAAGATTCATCACGAAATACATGAAATCTCTCATACAAATTGATTCAAACCAAAGGTAGGAGTAGATCCTTGATGGAAGAAGGTCCAACACGATGATCTTCATCGGAACAGAGAAGAAATCACGCCGGAACAGTGTTGTCATCAAGAAATCACCCCCAAAACCCTAATTGTCACCCCTTTCGCTCGTTCTCCTCAACCGCCTGATCAAATCCGATGATTTCGGTCCCAAAATGTGCGTGTCTAAGTTAGGAAGGTCTCCACAAAATTTCAATGAAATCCGCTTCCAAAATAGTAAGTTATGAGTGAAAAATCGAACGCCTGTTGAACTGGGCGGGACGATGCACAGCCGTGCATGGATGCACGGCCATGCCCATGTATGGCTCAGTGACATTTAATCTTTGGAAAAATTGCTCTTCACAGCCGTGTATGGATTCATGGGTGTGCCCGTGAACGTCTCGTCAAAAAAATCTGAAAGTGCAGGTTCATACACGACCATGCATGGATACATGGTCATGCCCGTGAAGAGCACAGAGAACTCCGTTTGAGTTGAAATTCGACGTGTAGCTTCATCTTATCATGAGGATTTGTCCCATATCTTCAGATCTTCTAAATTCCATCGATTTTAGGGCAAAATCCCTATATTTCAATAAAACAAGGGAAAAGTGAAGACTTTGAAGAATATGAAGCAATTAAGTAGATAAATGAGACAAAACATGCATTTTACTCCAAAATAATAACATAAATAAGTCACGATATATCATACATTTGCATGTCATCAAAATACACCGGACTTAAAGTTTTTCTTATCCTCAAGCAATTGAATTGTCTAGGACACAGTGATGAAATGAAATGGGGGATCTCAAATATCTTAAGTAGGTCTGGTAAGGTTATAGGTTAATCACAATAAGTCTCAAGTTATAATGCAGTATCGAAAGCAAATTAAACCAAATATTACTAGTACAATCTATTAGAGCATGCGAAATTGACAGTACCAAAAGCTTTTACAATACACCTCACATAAATGACATAGTTGATCAAGCATTCACAAAGTAAATAATTGTATACCAAGTCATGGGAAAATAGCATCAGTACCACATAGGCCCCGTTTGGATGCCGCGTTTGGGCGGCTTCCACGTTTGCGGGCAGTCAAAAGTTGGAAGTGGAGGCGTTTGGGACGCAGCTTCTTAGCTCCAAGCTGAGAAGCTGCACTGTTGACAGAAATCTGCCCGGTAGGAGCTTTCCCGAAATGCGGAAGTGGCTTTTTCTGCACAGTGTTCGCAGCTTCGCTCGTACGCGTCTCGCCCGTCGTCGCCTCCAGCCATCGCTGCCTCTGCCCATCGCCGTCTCCGCCCGTCGCTCGTATGCGTCTCACCGTCTCCGCCTGTCGCTGCACCTTCTCGTCGCCCGTCGCCAAGCCGTCGGCAAGGCGCCGAATGCAACGGGGAGAGATCCCAAATCCCTTCTCGCGTGGAGACGACGAAGGGATTTGGGATTTTTAATTTATATATTTTTTAATTTTTTTACTAAATATTAATAAATACCAAATTTTAAAATTAAAATAATAAAAAAAATAAAAAGAACAATAAATATGAATTTTTAAATTTTATATATCATCTATGTATAGTTTGCACTTAGGGAATTTTTTTAAAAAAATTAAAAATTCTTAAAAAAATTAAATTTATATTTGTATGATTCTTTTTTTAAATTTTAAAAAAATAAAAAATTAGGGAATTCTTAAAAAAAATTATCTATTTTAAGTTTTAATTCTAGTTAAAAAATATTTAGTGTTGTGTTAAAAAATTTTTAGTGTTGTGTTGTGGTACGGTTTTACATATAGATAATTATTGTAAAAAAAATTATTTAAGATTAGTCATCTAAAATTCATATATATACATATATAAATATAAATATAATAATTTTAAAAATATTTATTATTGTATTAAATAGTTGTGTAAAGTGACAACAGGTGTCTTAACAAATTAAATTTATTGTTGTGTAAAGTAATTTTAAATTTTAAGAATAAATTAAAAAAAAATTTAATAGAACTGAACAGCACAGCACAGCAGCTCACAGTTACTTATCAGACCAGCTAATACATCCAAACAGCCTCAGCTTTTCAGACCAGCTCTATTCAGACCAGCTCTACTCAGACCAGCCACCAGCCACCAGCCACTCCAAACTGGCCCATAGTCCCTATGTGGTGCCTCTTTTTTTTTTGGATAAGAATAGTGCCAAGCCATAGAAGTGGGGGCATCCTAGCTTCGATACCACTGTTATTATTTTGATCCATGAGGTTAGTGCCAAGTATAATAAACAATGAACTTAGGTACCATTATCTCTTTTGTTATTGAGATGCCGTGAATAGTGCCAAGTGGAAGTACGATGTGCAATGTACAAGAACGCTTCGGTACCACTATTATTATTTCTGATTCCCATGACAAAGTGTACAAATAAAGGATAGTTATGAAGCAAGATGCAATCAATCATTACACATGAGATGTATAACAAGGGTAAGGTAAAGTAATAACACACTCTTCAAGATCATACAAATAATGAATTGAGTTAATTATATCATTCAACTGCATTAAATCAAAGAACTATAAATATAAACCATAACCATTATAGACCATTGACAAGTAAAAGATAAGATTCTCATCCCAATCAATCAAGTACTCATAGAGCAAATCAGTGCCAAAGGCAAAGCAAATAGCATAAAGAAGGGGTGAGAGCAAGACACTTAAGATGTTGAAGCAACGAGAAAACTAAAACATGAAAAAAGGGAAATGACAATCTAATAAAAGTAAACAAACAACTAATGACTAAAGTAAACTACTGGAAAAGCAGAAAGCTGACTGAGTGATGGGTGAAACCAATTATGCTCATCCCCAGTGCCGACGCAGTCTCGCCTGAAGGTCATGCACAGACTCTAAGAGAGAGGATTGTACGCGTCCCTGGCGATCTACCTCAGTCTCAAGATTGCGAATCCGATCGAGCCCTTCATCGACGGAAATGTGAGTCTCTTGTTGGGCGTCTCGAACAAATCGGATCATAGTCTCCATGCGGTCAAGCTGGGTGGTAGGCCGCTGCTGAGAAGGTGGTGGTGGCTCAGTCCTAAGGGGCACATCGTGATCCTCAACTGCCTCTACTCTCCAGTTCCGCTGCTCACGGACTGTGGTGAGTGCAGGATTTGACAGTGGTAGCTTGACATTGCTCCTGGGGAAGAGCAGACTGTAGAGTTCTCCCTCCTTGACTATCATTCGTATGGAGATGCAGGTGTCAAGGTCAAGGTGGGAGCTACCCTAGGCTTGCTCCATCTGGTAAGGTCAGACCCCCAACCACGAGAGCAAGTGGAGTGAGAAGTCCCCCAAGAGCAATGGCACCCTTCGGCGCACTAGAAACTTTCTGGAGTTGTTTGGCGAAATGGAAAGCGGTGTTGAGTCAGACCCCATGCAGCATAGCCCAAAGAAATAGGAGCTCAGAAGCTCGAACAAGACCATCAAACTCTCCTCGGCCAAAGATAGTATGTCCCATGACACGGTGCACATACTTCAGGATGGGGTTGCCAAGAGAGGTGGCTCTAGCAGTTCTGGTATCAAAAGGTGGGTGACCGGTCAGTTGTTCCCAGAAGGTACTAGCATTGAATGCTCTAGGTGTCAGCCGCATCCCATCAGTAGGAAAGCCATAGATCTGGTTCAGGTTTGACAAAGTAAGAACAAACTCGGTATTGTTGAGCCAGAAGGATAAACTACCATCATCTTCATCGGTATGGATGTTGGCATGAAATTCCATTGAAGACAAAAACTCCAGCACGATGGGGATATATGTGGGGTAAGAGATCATGAAGAACTGCTCCCACCTTGTACGCTGAAAAAGCCACTACACATCTTCATGGAAACCTAGATTATTCAGTGTGGAATGATCAAGGAACCTAGTGGTAACCACCAAGCGGCATGTGAGGGCAGTGAGCTTGGCAAGCTGCTCAGGATCTCGGCAAATAATCCCATAAGGTGTTGGCGGTGCTGCTGGCGGCGGTTATTGTGTCGAGACATGTTGGTGGTATAGGAAGGTCACGGGAAAGTAGTAGTAGGTGGTTAAGAGGCGTTGCAGATGTCAGAGGTGTCGGAGGAAGGTCGGCAGTGGCGGAACAGCGGGCGGCGACAGGAATCAGGGCGGCGTTAAACAGCGACGGGAAGCACTGATCGGCTGCAAAAACTTGGGGGAAAGAGTCGCCGGAGGACTGAGAGGACGGTGGATGGTCGCCGGCGGTTGATCGAGTACCGGAGGTGGTGGATCGGAGCAGCGGCGGCAGCGCTAGGGTTTCGTACACGGGTGTGTACATGAGTGTGCAGGCGTCTGGTTTATAAGCTAGATCGTGCATGGCCATGCACGGATGCACACCCTGGCCCGTGCAAGTCTCGGCGCAAAAACAAACCTGGCTTCACTTACGCTGCACGGCCGTGCATGGATGCACGGCCGTGCATGGATGCACGGGTGCGCCCATGCATGCCTCGGTGAAAATTGGTAGAGCTGTTCACGGCCGTGCAGATCTTCACACCCTTGCCCGTGAACATCTCAGCGCTGTTTCCAGAAAAGTTTGCGAGGCATTCACGACCGTGCATGGATGCACTGATGCGACCGTGAATGGTTCGCAAGTGCCTAAAAAATCTAAAAAAATTACCATCAGCAGGGTACAGCCTAGAAAGCATAAATATGAAAGAAAAACTGAAAAACAACAAAGACTAAATTATGAAAATAAATAAGAAAGAAGATAAACAAGAGGCTGGGTCGCCTCCCAACAAGCGCTTCTTTAGGGTCACTAGCTTGACCAGCGTGATGCTCATGGTGGGTCTGGTGTAGCAGAGGCAGTATAAGTGGTGTGGAGCCTCTGCTTTCGTCGTTGTTCACGAATTGCACCTATTAAAATAAGTACAAGATATACAAGTTCATCTCTAACTGTCTTGACAGAACGTGGAACAACAAAGTTATACAATATATAGGCTTTCGCAAGGTCAATGAAAACTTCATTTCCAAGTATTCCCAATGTTTTCTTCTTCAGATCGATTTCCGTGGCGTCTTTAGTGTGAATCGTCATAGCCACCGCTTTGTCTCCTCTTAGACTAGTCGAGAGGTCGGGTCTATCGCCAAAATATTTAGGAAAAACTTCTGGGAAGAGTTCCACCTTTCTCCTTGACTGTACAGTGCCTCCCTTCACCACTGCTCTGCCATCCCTGGAGCCTGAAAAACAGAATTCTTTATCTTTAGCAGAGAGATTGAATGACATATTATTTCCATTAATGCAAAAAGTCATTATCCTGTGTGGGACATCGATTATGGCTCTGATCGCAGCGAGGAATGGCCTGCTCGATATAAGAGGAAAAGTGGAATTTTCAGCCATATCTAGAATCATAAAGTCTACCGGGACAGAGAATTCTTTAATTTGCAATGGCACAACCTCGGCAATCCTGAGCGAGTGAAGTTTAGAGGTGTTTGTAAACTGTAGAACCTGAGATGTTGATTTGAGACTCCCCAAGTCCAGCTTCTCGAAGGTGACGACTGACATGATGCTGACCCTAGAACCTAAATCCAAAAGTGCTCTATCGAATACAATGTTGTCAATCATGCATGGTATATCAAAACTAACAGGGTCTTCAGATTTAAGAGGTGGTTGTTTACTCATGAAATCTGTAGAGTTTTCAATGACAGCCATTTTCTTCTCGACGTCTGGTGTTTCCGGAGTTTCTGGATGAGGCTTCTCATTTTGGATTTCAAACTCTTCTTTTTCTCTCCCGATATTCTCAGCTTCAGAGTCCTTTAATTACTCATCACCACTTGTCATGATGGCATTATATTGATCTCTTGGATTTGCTTCAGGTTGAGCTGGAAGTATTCCTGGGGTTCTAGATAATGAACTGGTTCGCTGGTCCAGTTGTGTGATCTGGTTCTCCATCATTTTCGAGTGTGTGGATACCGAGTCCACTTTCATGTTTAGCTGGCGAATTTGCTCACATATAGAGTCATTGTGCTTCATTTGACTTGCCATGAAATTCTCCAACATCGACTCTAACCTAGATTTTTGAGGAGGATCTGGTTGTCTTTGGTTGGCAGATGGATGTTGTATTCCAGGAGGAGGCCTGAAATTAGAATAAGAATTCGGATTAAAAAAATTTGCAGGAGGGATCTGTCCTTGATTCAACCTGTAGGAGAAATTTGGATGATTTCTCCATCCTGGATTATATGTATTCGAGTAGGGGTCGTTCTGATTCCTGAAATTCCCAATAGCGTTGACTTGTTCAGAGAGAGTGTTCAAGATGTGGCAATCATCAGAGGAATGTCCTGTCACTCCATAAACATCACAAGTCATAGAGTTACAAGTAGAAACATTAATAGAATCAAGCTTAGAAGAAAGTGAATCTACTTTTGCTACTAGGGAATTAATCATGTTCATATCAAACTTTCCTAAACTTCGAACTGGCTGGCTCCTCTCTCCTGACCACTGATAATGATTGAGGGTCATGTCCTCAATCAACTCCATCGCATCATCATAATTTTTATTCATTAGTGCCCCACCAGCAGCAATATCTACAGAAAGTCTAGTCTGATATAACAATCCACTATAAAAGGTGTAAATGATCACCCATTTCTGTAGACCATGATGCGGGCACATCCTCAGTAATTCCTTGAACCGGTCCCATGCTTCATAGAGGGACTCTCCTTCTCATTGGGTGAAATTGGTGATTTGATTTCTGAGCTGGGCTATTTTGCTCGGTGGGAAATACTTTGATAGAAAACCTAAGATAATTATTCCCACGTTGTGATAGAGCCCTGCGGTAAAGATTGCAACCACGCCCTGGCTCGGTCCCTGAGAGAAAAAGGGAAAAGCCTTAGTTTAATAGCATCGGAGTGAGCACCATTAATTTTCAGAGTGTCGCAGCATTCTAGAAAAATTGACAAGTGAAGGTTAGGATCTTCAATGGCTGCTCCACTATATTGGTTATGTTGCACCATTTGTACAAGGGATGGCTTGATCTTGAAGTTGTTAGCTTCGATAGCCAGTCGCGATATGCTCCAGTGCACACTAGAAATGGTGGGTGCTACAAAGTCTTTCAAAGAGCGATTAGCTTCCATTGTTTGGTTATCAGAAAATTGCCCTTCAAGCTTCAACCTTTTTAGATTTCTTCTAACCAAATGGAAAGTACGCTCTATCTTCATGTCTCCAAGTACAAGTTTCCATGTTCGAACAGTATTCTTGGGCATAAACAAGTACCTTGACAAAAGAGATTAGTAGCACTAGCACCAAGTAAAATCTATAACTAAAAACAAAAATCAAATGAACAGAATAAAAGGCAAATAAAATCTAACTAAACCTAGTCTATTAATTTTCTGATCGTGTTAATATTGGCAACCTAGTCCCCGGCAACGGCGCCAAAAACTTAATAAGGCCTAAACTTGATAGGCTGCTACCGCAAGTACACGGTCTGTAACGTAATAAAAAGTATCGATCCCACTAGGACTAGGGGTCAAGTACTAACTAATCAGTTAATCAATAGCCAGGTTAATGATTAAATGGGAAATAACTAATGTCCTAATGCAAGTAACTAAATTGAAGCAAATTAAAAATAAGCAGAGCAGAAAACAAGCAATCGGGGTTTGAAGTCAATAAGAGAGATCGGGGTTTGGGTTTGGGGTTTCACCGCACTGAAGCATGAAGAAATATTAAAGTTTGATATTTTGATTAAGTTTCACTTATGTTCTTAAGGTAATCTTTCCTAAGGTACAGACGCGCTCCCTCTCAGGACACGGTCCGGTATCTAAATTAACCCAAGTCTCCTACTCTCGTGGCTTATTGGGTTAAGCAGACCCAATAGGTTCTGTGAAAAATTAGGGTTCCTCGGGTTATTTCGATAACTCTCGTTGCCGAAATCATCAGTCCAGTCTAAGGAGATCCAATGATTATGATTCACCTCTTAGTCCTTCACAGAACATCTAAAACATAAACATGTATGACCAGTACATAAACATGAATAAAAATTTCCTAGACATGAATAAGAACAAAAATAAGTTTGGATAAAATGTAGATCAAACAATAATATTCAACATCTTACAGTGGGCTACGCCCAAACCCCGAAAAGAGAGTTTACACTACAAGATTCATCACGAAATACATAAAATCTCTCATACAAATTGATTCAATCTAGAGGGAGGAGTAGATCCTTGATGGAAGAAGGTCCAGCATGTTGATCTTCATCAAAACGGAGAAGAAATCACGTCGGAACAGTGTTGTCGTCAAGAAATCACCCCCAAAACCCTAGTTGTCACCCCTTTCACTCGTTCTCCTCAACCGCTTAATCAAATCTGATGATTTCAATCCCAAAACGTGCGTGTCTAAGTTAGGAAGGTCTCTATAAAATTTCAATAAAATCCGCTTCCAAAATAGTAAGTTATGGGTGAAAAATCGGACGCCTGTCGAACTGGGTGGGACGATGCACGGCCGTGCATGCACGGCCATGCCCGTGTATGGCTCGGTGACATTTAATCTTTGGAAAAATTATTCTTCACGGCCATGCATGGATTCACGGGTGTGTGATGCATTGTAATTACACCACATTTTTGCCTATATTTTAGATCATATTTTGAGCTTATTTGCATGATTTTGTGCTTATTTCGATGCTTTTACTTCACTTTGCACGGAATCTTCACTTTTCTTAGTTATTCTAAAAATGTAGGTAAAATCACCCAAAAATGAAGGATTTCATGAGTTTTGAAGCCAAAGCATGATTCCTGAGGAGATCACGAGCTTACACATCAAATTTGGAGTATTGGGCAGCGTAACGATCGTCGCGGCCTTCTCTTGGGCCGTGTTGCGGATGTGGTTGTGAGGCCCATCTGGACTTGGGCTCTTCGGGGGTTGGCTTGTAGTATCCTTGGGCTGGGTCACTTCGGTGTGGATGGAGAGTGGGTTGATATCACCCACGAAGCGGTCCGGTGGGTGAGATGGGCGTTGAGATCACCGAATAACCACCTTGTTGGGCTCCTTTGGGTCTTCATGAGGTGGAGAAACATGGCAGGGTGGGTTGTATACGTCGAAATGGGGTCGTCGGGGTAGTTCTGTGGCTTCGGGTAGCTGTCCGCAGAAGTCACGGGGTGTGACTTTCCTCACTAGGTGACCCGAGGAACATTCTGTGGGAGTTCCGACTTGTGCATGTGGCTCCGCCTCCGATTCCAAGATTTCTCCGGGGAGCTGTCCAGGACCCACGGAGCGAGGTTTTCATCGCTGGGTGCCTCGAGGAACTTTCTATGGAAAATCAGACTTGTGCACCCGGTAGTTGTCCACAGGACCCACGGGGCGTGGTTTTTGTCGCTGGGTACCCCGAGGAACTTTATGTAGAAAATCGGACTTGTGCACCCGGTAGTTGTCCGCAGGACTCACGGGGTGTGGTCTTCGTCGCGGGGTAGCCCGAGGAACTTTATGTGGAAAATCGGACTTGTGCATGTGAAGCTGCCTCTGAATCGGGTAGTTGTCCACAGGACTCACGGGGCATGGCTTCCGTCGCTGGGTGCCCTAAAAAACTTTCTGTGGAAAATTCTTGGGGCACCGTTGGGGCCAAATTTTTCCCTTCTTTCATGCTATATGCTCCTACATCATCTTCCGCTACGCGCTCTGAGGAGTTCTCCTCCAGAGAACTAGGGGGTAGAGGCTCGTCGGGGTCTGAGGGCTCCTCCAAAGGACCGTAGAAAGGGAGCAGATCCACCACGTTGAAGACAAGGTGGAGGCCCATGTCCTCGGGTAGGTCCAGCACATAGGCGTTGGAGCCGATCCGCCGCACCACGGCATAGGGCCCCATGTAACGTGGCCGGAGCTTAAAATGAGCCTTGTTTGAAACTCTCTTAGGGTGGATGCGTGATAGGGCCTAAACGGCTGCTACCGCAAGTGCACGGTCTATCGCGTAATAATTAAGATCGAACCCACAGGGACTAGGGTCAAGTACTAACAAATTAGTCAATCAATAGCTAGGTTAATGATTAATGGGAAACTGGTTAATGTCCTAGAGCAAGTAGTTAAACTAAGGTAGATTAAGAACAAGCAGCGCAGAGAGCAAAGCAAACGGGGTTTTGAGATTATGAGAGAGATTTGGGGTTTTAGGTTTCACCACACTGAAGCATGCATAAATATTAGGGCTTGACAATTTAAATAATGTTTTATCTAAGTTCTCAAGGTAACCTTTCCTAGGGTACAGACGCGCTCCCTCTCAGGACACGATCCGGTATCCGTCTTAACCCAAGTCTCCTACTCTCGTGGCTTACTAGGGTTAAGGCGGATCCAATGAGATCTGTGAAAGATTAGGGTTCCTCGAGTGATTTCGAGTGCTCTTGCAACACGAAATCAGCAGTCCAGTCTAGGGTTTCCAATGGTCAAGGTTCACCTCTCAGTCCTTCCCTCGACATCTAAAGCATGCATACATATGGCCAGTATGCAAACAAGAATTAAAACATCCTAAACATGAATAAGAACAAAGATAAATAGAGGAATATATAGATCAAGTCATATTATCAAGCATTCTTACAGTGGGCTACGCCCAAACCCCGAAAAGAAGAGTTTACGCTAGTGTATACATCGTTAAACACATAGAATCTCTTATAATAATTAAATAAAACAAAAGGGAGGGTAGATCGTCGATGGAAGAAGGTCCAGCACGAAGATCCACGCCGGAACGACGAAGAAATCAAGCCGGAACAGTGTTGTCGTCTCCGAAATCACCCCAAAACCCTAAGGTCTCACCTTTTTCACTCGTTCTCCTCGGTTGCTTGTCCAAATCTGATGATTCCTATCCCAAATCGTGTGTATGATAGTTAGGAAGGTCTCCCCAAAATTTTGCTCCAATCCGAGCTAAGAATAGAAAATTACGGGCGAAATACCGGACGCCTATCGAGCAGTTTGCGACGATACACGGCCATGCATGGATGCACGGCCATGCCCGTGTACGGCTCTGTCGCGGAATAACTTATGGATCACGGCCGTGCATGGGTTGCACACCCATGGCCGTGTACTGCTCGGTGAAGCCTGGAGTAGCAGGGTCATGCACGGCCGTGCATGGGTACACACCCATGACCGTGCATCTTATAGAAAGCTCTGATTGGGCTGAAATTTGGCAGGTAGCTTCGTCTCATCATGGGAAATCGTCCCATACCTTCAGATTCTCCAAATTCCACTGATTTTGGGGTCAAATACCTACATTTCATTAAAACGGAGGAAAAGTGAAGGTTCTGAAGAATATGAAGCATTTGAGTAAATAAATGAGATGAAACATGCATTATGCTCTAAGATACGAATGAAATTGGGTCACAAAATATCATATTTTTACATGTCATCAAATACATCAGACTTAAAGTTTTGCTTGTCCTCAAGCAATTGAATTGTCTAGAATACAATGATGACATGGAATAAGGAATCTCAAAGTAGCTTAAGTATGTCTAATGAGGTTAATGGTTAAACACAACAACTCTTCAGGTTATAATGCAGTATGGAAAGAAATTTAAACCAATTATCATGAATACAATATATAGAACATGCAAAGTTACATAACCAAAAACCTCTACAATGCATCTCACGCACATGATATGATTGATCAAGCTTTCAAAAAGCATAACACTGTGTACTAAGTCATGGGAGAATAGCATCAGTACCACATAGTCCCTATGTGGTGCCTTTTATATATATATATATATATATATATAAGAACAAACAGTGCCAAGTGCCAAGCGTTACTTCGGTACCACTTCGGTACCACTGTTATTATTGAAAACCATGGGGTTAGTGCCAAGTATGATGAACAAGGAACTTAGGTACCACTAACCCTTGTTTTTTTTTTAGTGAGATGCTATGAACAGTGCCAAGTGGAAGTACAAAGTGCTATGTACAAGAACACTTCGGTACCACCATTATTATTTCTAACCCCCATGACCAAGTGCACAAATAAAGTAGAGACAGAAACTAGATACAATCACTTTCTATCCATGAGATGCATATCAAGGCTAAGGTAAAATAACAAGCATACTCTTCAAGATTCCACCAACAATGAATCGGGTTAATTACATCTATCAACTACAGTAAATCAAAGAATCATATGTGCAAAGCATAACCATTATAGACCATTGGCAGATAAAAGTCAAGATTCCTATCCCAAGCAATCAAGTAGGCATAGAACAATGCAATACTAAAAGACAAAGCAAATATCATGAATGAAAAGAGTGGGGTTGGGTAAGACACTATAGATGTTGACATAACTAAGAAAACTAAAACATGCAACTAAGAATGTAATAAACTAAAAGCAGACAGATGAAAACTAATAACTAAAATAAACTACTAGAAAAATAAAAAGCTGACCAAGTGACGGGTGAAACCAAAGAAGCTCATCCCCAGTGTCGACGGAGTCTCGCTTGAAGCTCATGGACAGACTCTAAAATAGAGGACTGTGTTCGTCCTTGGCGCTCCACTTCTGTCTCAAGTTGTTGGATCCGGTAATTGCCTTCAGAGACAGACAGATGAGTCTCTTCCTGTGCGTCCCGGATAAAGCGGACATAGGCCTCAATGCGGTCAAGCTGGGTAGAAGGGCGCTGCTGAGCAGGTTGCGGTGGTTCAGTTGCAAGAGGCACATCAACATCTTCAACTGCTTATACTCTCCAGTTCCGCCGCTCACGAATTGTGGTGCGTGCTGGGTTTGGCAGCGGCAACTTCACATCGCTCCCGGGGAAGATCAAGCTGTAAAGTTCACCTTCTTCACTATCATCCGCATCGAAACGCAGGAATCGAGATCAAGTCAGCAGTTTCCCCGGGCTTGCTCCATTTCGTAGGGATGAATCCCTATTGCGTGAGCGATAGGGGTTAGAAGTCCCCCGAGAGATATTGCACCTTTCGGTGCCCTTGATATCTTCTGGAGTTATCGGGCAAAATGAAAAGCAGTGTTGAGGCAGACCCCATACAGCATAGCCCAAAGAAACTGAAGCTCAGATGCTCTGACTAAGCCATCATACCCTCCTCGTCCAAAGATAGTATGTGCCATCATACGATGCACATACTTCAAAACAGGGTTCCTGAGGCAGGTGGCTCTAGCTATCCTGGTGTCAAAGGGTCTCAGATCGGCCAGTTCAGCCCACAAATTGCTATCATTGAACGCGGTAGGTGTGAGCCTTGTCCCTTCTGTAGGAAAACCATATATAGAGTTCAACTCTGTCAGTGTCAGCACATACTCAGTGTTGTTTAGTCTGAAGGATAGATTGTCGTCGTCGTCGTCAGTGTGGATGCTAGCATGGAACTCCATAGAAGACAGGAATTCCAGTACAATGGGGATGTAGGTGGGGTAGCACATGGTGAAGAACTGGTCCCAACCCATTCGTTGAAACATCCATTGCACATCTTCGTAGAAACCCAAGGTCTTCAGCGTGCCATGATCTAGGAATCTGGTGGTGATCACTGGGCGGCGTGCGAGGGCAGTAAGCTTGGCAAGTTACTCTGGATCACGGCAAATGATCCCATATGGCGTAGGCGGCAAGGCAGGTGGTGATGGAGCGGCGGCGCTAGATGAGGACACATGATGCTTGGACGTGACTTGCTTGCGTCGAGACATCCCGGAAGTGTAGGAGAGTGACAGGAAGCTAGCTTGTGTTGTGGAAGAAGCTTCAGAGGCGTCGGCGGTGCGGAATCGCAGGCGGCGACAAAAGCTAGGGCAGCGTCGAACGGCGTCGTGAGGCACGGATCGACGCTGGAAAGTTGGGGGAAAGAGTCGCCGGAGGTCGGAGAAGACGATGGAAGGTCGCCGGCGGTCGATCGGGCACCGGAGGCGCGGATCAGAACGGCGACGGCGGCGCTAGGGTTTCCTGCATGGGTGTGCACGAGCCTGTGTACCTTGCTGTATTTATCACTTATCGTACACGGCCATGTATGGATACATGGCTCAGCCTGTGCAGCTCTCGGTCTGGTCGCGCCAACAAAATTCACTTATGATGCATGACCGTGTATCGGTGCACGGGCACGCCCGTGCATGTCTCGGGTGAGTGCAGGTGCGGAAGCTCGTTACGCGTCACGGCCGTGTGCATCATCACGCCCCTACCCGTGCACATCTCTGTTTGCGCGTGGATGGAATAACTGAGCCGTGCACGGCCGTGCATGGATGCACGGGTGCGACCGTGCATGGCTCGGTGGTACCTAAAAATTCTAGAAAAATTCCTATCAGTGTGGTACAGCTTATAGAGCATGAATATGAAAGAAAAACTGAAAAATAACAATGTCTAAATGGCGAAAATAAATAAGAAAGTAAAAGAGTGCAAAAGAGGTTGGGTTGCCTCCCAACAAGCGCTTCTTTAGGGTCACTAGCTTGACCATAATGGTGCTCATGGTGGATCTGGAGGTGGAGAGGCTAAGTAGGTGGCATGAAGCCTCTGCCTTCGTTGTCTCCCGTGAATTGTACCTATTAAAATGATCATGAAGTATAAAAGTTTCTCTCTAACTGTCTTAACAGAACATGGAATAACAAAGTGGCACAAGACATAAGAAGTGCCAAAGTCAATTAAAGTGTCATTCTCAAACAATTCCAAGGTCTTCTTTTGTAAATCGGCCCTTGTGGCCTCTTCAGTATGCGTCTTCATTTCCACCATCTTGTCTCCTTCTAGGCCGATCGAGTCGTTGGGCCTGTCTCCAAAGTGTTCGGGAAAGGCTTGTGGGAAGAGTTCCATCTTGCTCCTCGACTGTGCAGTACTCTCCTTCACCACCTCTCCGTTCTCCCTGGAACCTGAAAAACAGAAGTGGTTATCAGTAGCAAGAAAATCAAACGACATATTATTTCCTTCAACGCGAAAGGTCATTGTTCTGTGTGGGACATCGATTATAGCTCTAATCGCAGTAAGGAATGGCCTGCCCAATATAAGAGGGAAAGTTGGGTTCTCGGCTATATCCAGGATTACAAAGTCTACTGGGATGAACATTCCTTTAAATTGCAGTGGTATATTCTTAGCAATCCCCAGCGGGTGAAGTCTAGAACCATTTCCAAACTGCAGTACTTGAGATGTTGATGTGAGAGTTCCCAAGTTTAGCTTCTCATAGGTTATGGTAGACATTATGCTGACTCCAGAGCCTAAATCCAACAGTGCTCTATCGAATGCAGTGTTCCCAATCTTGCATGGTATATCAAAACTACCAGGGTCTTCAACTTTAAGAAGTAGCTGCTTGTGTATGGGATCTTTAGAGTTCTCAGTAGACATTATTACTTTTTCAGCATGGGATGTATTGAGAGTCTCATAACGAGGCTCCTCTTCCTGGTTTGCAGATGCTTCCTCTTCATTTCCCACGTTTTGAGCTTCAGATTTCTCCAATTGCTCAACGTCGCTTGTCATCACGGCATTGCACTAATCTCTGGGATTTGCTTCAGGTTGAGCTGGGAGCATCCCTGGGGTTCTCGGTAATGAACTCGTTCGTTGGTCCAGTTATGTGATCCGGCTTTCCATCATTTTCTGCTGAGTGGAGACAGAGTCCACCTTCATGTTCAACTGGCGAATCTGCTCACTCACAGAGTCATTGTGCTTCATTTGAGTTGCCATGAAGTTTTCCAACATTGACTCTAGCCTGGACTTCTGTGGAGGATCTTGTTGTCTTGGTTGGCTGATGGATATTGTATACCAGGAGGCCTGAAATTACAAGAGAAGTTCTGATTAGAAAAATTAGCAGGAGGAACTTGCCCTTGATTTAACCTGTAGGAGAAATTCGGGTGATTTCTCCATCCCGGATTGTATGTGCTCGAGTAGGGGTCGTTCTGGTTCCTGAAATTCCCAATGGCATTGACTTGTTCAGAGGGGGCGCTCAAGATGTGGTAGTTATCAGCAGAATGCCCTATCACACCACAAACATCACAAGTCAAAGAATTAGAAGCAGATACATTAATAGAATCAATTTTAGAAGAAAGTGAATCTACTTTTGCCATTAGAGAATCAATTGAGTTAGCATCAAACTTCCCTGAATTCCGAGTATGCTGGCTCCTCTCTCCTGACCACTGATAATGGTTGAGAGCCATATCCTCTATCAACTGCATCGCATCATCATAGTTCTTGTTCATTAATGCCCCACCAGCAGCAGCATCTACAGAAAGTCTGGTCTGGTATAACAATCCACTGTAGAAGGTGTGAATGATCACCCATTTCTGTAGACCATGGTGAGGGCACATCCTCAATAATTTTTTTAAACGGTCCCATGCTTCATACAGGGACTCTCCTTCTCTTTGGGCAAAGTTGGTGATTTGATTCCTGAACTAGGCGGTTTTGCTTGGTGGGAAGTACTTTGACAGAAAAGCTTGTGATAACTGTTCCCACGTTGTGATTGATGCCTGCGGTAAAGACTGCAACCACGCCCTAGCTCGATCCCTAAGAGAAACAGGGAAGAGTCTCAGTTTAATAGCATCAGGATGAGCACCGTTAATCTTAAGAGTATCGCAGCATTCCAAAAAGATAGATAAATGAAGGTTAGGATCTTCAGTGGCTGTTCCACTGAATTGGTTCTACTGCACCATCTGTACAAGTGATGGCTTGATCTCGAAATTGTTAGCTTCGATAGCAGGCCGCGATATGCTAGAATGCACGCCAGAGATGGTGGGTGCTGCATAATCTTTCAAGGAGCGAGTGACTTCCATCGTTTGACTGTCAAAAAAGTTGCCTTCAAGCTTAAGCTTTTTCAAATTTCTTCTGACTTGACGGAAAGTGCGCTTGATCTCCGGGTCTTCAGGTACAAGTTTTCCTATTCTAGCAGTGTTCCTGGGCATAAGCAAGTACCTAGACAGAAAAGATTAGTAGCACCGCACCAAATAGAAATTACAACTAAAAATAAAAGCAAAGAAACAGAATTAAGAACAAAATGAAATCTAACTAAACCTAGTCTATCAATCTTCTGATTGTGTTAATATTGACAACCTAGTCCCTGGCAACGGCGCCAAAAACTTGATAGGGCCTAAACGGCTGCTACCGCAAGTGCACGATCTATCGCGTAATAATTAAGATCGAACCCACATGGACTAGGGTCAAGTACTAACAAATCAGTCAATCAAAAGCTAGGTTTTAGGTGTCACCACACTGAAGCATGCATAAATATTAGGGCTTGACAATTTAAATAAAGTTTTATCTAAGTTCTCAAGGTAACCTTTCCTAGGGTACAGACGTGCTCCCTCTCAGGACACGGTCCGATATCCGTCTTAACCCAAGTCTCCTACTCTCGTGGCTTACTAGGGTTAAGGCTGATCCAATGGGATCTGTGAAAGATTAGGGTTCCTCGAGTGATTTCGAGTGCTCTCGCAACACGAAATCACCTGTCCAGTCTAGGGTTTCCGATGGTCAAGGTTCACCTCTCAGTCCTTCCCTCGACATCTAAAGCATGCATACATATGGACAATATGCAAACAAGAATTAAAATATCCTAAACATGAATAATAATAAAGATAAATAGAGGAATATATAGATCAAGTCATATTATTAAGTATTTTTACAGTGGGCTACGCCCAAACCCCGAAAAGAAGAGTTTACGCTAGTGTATACATCGTTAAACACATAGAATCTCTCATAATAATTAAATCAAACCAAAGAGAGGGTAGATCGTCGATGGAAGAAGGTCCAGCACGAAGATCCACACCGGAACGACGAAGAAATCAAGCCGGAACAGTGTTGTCGCCTCCGAAATCGCCCCAAAACCCTAAGGTCTCGCCTTTTTCACTCGTTCTCCTCGGTTGCTTGTCCAAATCCGATTATTCCCATCCCAAATCGTGTGTATTCCAGTTAGGAAGGTCTCCGCCAAATTTCACTCCAATCCGAGCTAAGAATAGAAAGTTACGGGCGAAATACCAGACACCTGTCGAGCAGTTCGTGACGATACACGGCCGTGCATGGATGCACGGCCATGCCCGTGTACGGCTCTATCGCGGAATAACTTATGGATCACGGCCATGCATGGTTGCACACCCATGGCTGTGTACGGCTCGGTGAAGCTTGGAGTAGCAGGGTCATGCACGGCCGTGCATGGGTACACACCCATGACCGTGCATCTTGTAGAAAGCTCTGATTGGGCTGAAATTTGGCAGGTAGCTTCGTCTCATCATGAGAAATCATCCCATACCTTCAGATTCTCCAAATTCCACTGATTTTGGGGGTCAAATACCTGCATTTCATTAAAACGGAGGAAAAGTTAAGGTTCTGAAGAATATGAAGCATTTGAGTAAATAAATGAGATGAAACATGCATTATGCTCTAAGATACGAATGAAATTGGGTCACGAAATATCATATTTTTACATGTCATCAATGCGCACCCTCACCAACTCACCGACAGAAAAATGACGTGGCCTACGGTGCTCGTTGGCCTTCATCGCATTATGAGTGTTGCCCAATAAGATACAATGCCGAACTTCGTCATGCAAACTAGCTATATGCTGGGCAAAGGAATATGCATGTTCAGACAGATGGGACTCTATGGGTAGGTCATGCAGGTCAATGAGTTTGCGGGGTTGACGGCCCGTAACAATCTGGAAGGGACTAAGACCCATACACCTATTAGCGGCACTACGCCATGGGGAGAATGAAATCCCAAGACCTTGGGTGATCACCGATAAGGCACCGGAGCAAGTTACCCAAACTACGATTAACCACCTCAGTTTGTCCATTAGTTTGGGGGTGAGAAGCAGTGGAAAATTTCAGGGTGGTGCCCAAGAGAGCCCAGAGTGAGCACCAGAAGTGGCTCACGAAGCGCGTGTCACGATCGGACACGATGGTGTGGGGAAGACCATGGAGACGGACAATCTCCTGAAAGAAAAGGTGGGCGACATGGGTCGCATCCGCGGTGCGTGAACATGGTATGAAATATGCCATCTTCGAAAACCGATCTACAACCACGTAGACGGAGTCGAAGCGGGACGCAGTGCGGGGCAGTCCTAGGACGAAATCCATGCTGAGGTGGTGCCAAGGGCCATCAGCGACAGGTAACGGAGTATAGTGACCAGTGTTCGGGGGACGTGGCTTGGCCAGTTGGCAAGTGCCACAGTGGCGCACGATGCGCTTGATAGGGCCTAGACGGCTGCTACCGCAAGTGCACGGTCTATCGCATAATAAAAAGATCGAACCCACAGGGACTAAGGTCAAGTACTAACAAATCAGTCAATCAAAAGCTAGGTTAATGATTAATGGGAAAATGGCTAATGTCCTAGTGCAAGTAGTTAAACTAAGGCAGATTAAGAACAAGCAGCGCAGAGAGCAAAGCAAATGGGGTTTTGAGATTATGAGAGAGATTCAGGGTTTTAGGTTTCACCACACTGAAGCATGCATAAATATTAGGGCTTGACAATTTAAATAAAGTTTTATCTAAGTTCTCAAGGTAACCTTTCCTAGGGTACAGACGCGCTCCCTCTCAGGACACGGTCCGGTATCCGTCTTAACCCAAGTCTCCTACTCTCGTGGTTTACTAGGGTTAAGGCGGATCCAATGGGATTTGTGAAAGATTAGGGTTCCTCGAGTGATTTCAAGTACTCTCGCAACACGAAATCACCAGTCCAGTCTAGGGGTTCCGATAGTCAAGGTTCACCTCTCAATCCTTCTCTCGACATCTAAAGCATGCATACATATGGCCAGTATGTAAACAAGAATTAAAACATCCTAAACGTGGATAAGATCAAAGATAAATAGAGGAATATATAGATCAAGTCATATTATCAAGCATTCTTACAGTGGGCTACGCCCAAACCTCGAAAATAAGGTTTACGCTATGGTATACATCGTTAAATACATAGAATCTCTCATGAAAATTGAATCAAACTAAAGGGAATGGTGGATCCTTGATTGAAGACGGCTCAGCGTGATCCTCCACGTCGGAACGAAGAGAGAAACCTGCCGGAACAGTGTCGCCGATCAGAAAATTGCCCCAAAACCCTATATTGTCGCCCTTTCACCTCGTTCTCCTTCGTTGCTTGACCAAATCCAATGCTTTTGGTCACAAAAAGTTCGTGGCTAAGTTGGGAAGGTGCTCCCCAAATTTCGTCCAATTCCGAGCCTAGAATAGAAAGTTACAGGAAAAATACCGAACGCCTATCGTGCTGTGCGTAACGATACACGGCCGTGCATGGGTGCACGGCCATGCCCGTGTACGGCTCGGTTAAGTGAATTCTGGCGACTTATGATGCACGGCCGTGCATGGGTGCACACCCATGGCCGTGTATGATGTAGAGGACTCCGATAGAGCTAAAAATTGGCGTATAGCTCCATCTCATCATGGGAAATTGTCACATACCTTCAGATTCTCCAAATTCCATCGATTTTGAGGCCAAATACCTGCATTTCATTAAAATAGAGGAAAAATGATGGTTCTGAAGAATATGAAGCATTTGAGTAAATAAATGAGATGAAACATGCATTATGCTCTAAAATAAGAATGAAATTGAGTCACGAAATATCATATTTTTACATGTCATCAAAATACATCGGACTTAAAGTTTTGCTTGTCCTCAAGCAATTGAATTGTCTAGAATATAATGATGACATGGAATAAAGAATCTCAAAGTAGCTTAAATAGGTCTAATGAGGTTAATGGTTAAACACAACAACTCTTCAGGTTATAATGCAGTATGGAAAGCAAATTAAACCAATTATCATGAATACAATCTATAGAACATGCCGCATGAAAGTGGATGGGGCGTTGGACAACCCGAATGGCATGACAAGCCATTCATAAAGACCGTCCTTGGTCTTGAACCTAGTTTTCCATTCATCACCTTCGCGGATGCGGACTTGGTGGTATCCGCTGCGAAGGTCCAACTTAGAAAACCAAGAGGCCCTAGAGACTAAGTCCAACATATCATCAAGTCGAGGTATAGGGAACCTATACTTGATGGTGATCCGGTTGATGGCGCGACTGTCGATGCACATCCGCCACGACCCGTCCTTCTTGGGTGTGAGCAATGTAGGGACTGCGCATGGACTTAGGCTCTCACGGTTGTACCCCTTAGTGAGGAGGTCACCCACTTGACGTTGCAGTTCAGCGTGTTCAGTTGGGTTCAAACGATGATGGGGCATATTTGGGAGGGGCGCTCCCGGGATAAGATCAATGGCGTGCTGAATCTCCCTATCCGGAGGGAGACCATGGGGCAAGTCCTCTGGGCTAATGTCTGCGAACTCAGCCGAGAGGGCTGAAATTTCTGGGGCTGGTGGAGTGTCTAAAGACGGGGAAAACTCCAGGGATTCGCGCATCATCAAGGCATAAACAACCTTAGATTCTGTGGCCTCGCGCATAAGCGCAGAGGTGCGCATAAGGGACACAACAGCGGGTGCCGGTGGGTTAGCCAGGGGAGGGACAACGACACCCTTGGAGGTGGACGCGCGCAATTCCTTGGGTGGAGCTGGGATCAAACGGATCTTTTGGTCACCGTAGTCAAATACATACGTGTTCAACCGGCCATAGTGGACCACATCCCTATCATAGAGCCAAGGGCGTCCTAAAAGGGCATGGGCAACGTCCATCGCTACCACGTCACACCACACCTTTTCACGATAGTCTCCAAACGCTATGGGGACTTGACACCGATGGGTGACCGGGTGGTTCGACGCGTCAACCCACACGATCGAGTAGGGCTTTAGGTGGGGCTCAAGTGGAAGGCCGAAGCGAGTGATCGCGGTTTGGGAGACCACGTTCAAACTACTACCCCCATCGATGACAATCTTACATGAGTGCTCGTTGCACTTAATGTAGGTTGTGAAGATGCTCGTGCGCCTCCAGTCCTCGGAGGGCGGGGTTTAGACAAGGGTGCACCTCACAACTACAAGTGTAGGATGACCCGATTCCTCTCCACTCTGTGTAACACTCAGCTTCTACATCACGCTCCTCGCGCTCGCGAGTAATAGTGGCTACACGGGTCTTGTCCATAGTGGTGGACTTCTTTGGGCAGTCCCTAGAATAGTGGCCCAGCTACAAACAATTGTAGCAATGGACGCGCTCGGTCAGCCCAACGGTAGGGGCCTTGCCCTTCTTCTCCCAAGTGGGACGAGAAGGCGCAACTACCTGGGCTAGGCGCCGAGGGGACCCATGAGATCTAGGCGTGGGACGAGGGTCCGGACGCGGTTCACCGCGTTCAGTCCTATGGTGGGAATGCGGTGGTCCACCGTTGTGCGGACGCCGAGGAGGGACAAACTCGCTGCGACGGGTCGGTGCGCGGAGGTCCTGCTCGATGTCCAACGCACGCTGGTAGGTTTGGTCAAGGGACTCGGACCCATACGCAAGTAAAGCTCGTCGGATATCCGAACGAAGCCCGTTCTTAAATTTAGACAAAACCAGTTCAGGATCCTCTTGCAAATTGCAACGGAGTTGCAACGTGTCGAAGGTCAAACGGTACTCCGTGACAGAGTCAGATCCTTGTTGAGGGCTGCTATACTAGTCAAGGAGACGTTACCTATAGGAGGGTAGGACGTATCGCTCACGAAGGCGATACTTCATCTCCTCCCATCGGGTAATGGGAGGGAGAGCATTCTGTTCATTTTGGCGCTCAACATTCTGCCAATGTAGGCGCACGGGACCATCTAGCAAGGTGCGGACTATGCGAACTCGCATGTATTGAGGAGTGTCACTCAAGTCAAAGTAGGTATCCATGGAGGCGACCCTATCTAGGAACTTAGTAGGGTCAAGACCACCCACAAAGTGTGTGTGTGTGTGTGTGTGGAGGGGGGGGGGGGGGAGGGGGGAGGGAGGGGTCGCTCGAACCTAGGCTGGGTTGGGGGCCTTTGTGCGGCCCAAAGATCATCTTCATCGTATGGCTCATCCTCATAACCTGGGCCTTCATGAGCCACGTAGGGCCCATGGCGGCCAGATTCGTCCATAAGGGGTTGGCGCCGAACGGGCGCAACTACCGACGATAACTCCCTAGTCGGAGCAGTCCTAGCGGACTGAGGGGGTTGACTCAAGTTGGGGTGCCTTTGCCCCGACGCGTTAATGGCATCAGTAAGGTCTTGGAAACCAGCCAAAAGTTGCTGGAACATAGTCTCTGATGACAGCTTGAGTTGCTGCATGGCGGTATCCATGGACTGCTTATACGCAGCGAGCTGCGTAGTCAGCGCGTCCGCTCGCGTAGTAAGTGCGGCTACGGAGTCTAAAGGGGTGCTAGTCCCTTCTGAAGATTGGACTGAGTCTTGGGTTTCCGGGATAGTATCAGGGAATTGGGAAGACATGAGTTGTGACCTTGTGGTCACCATGCACAATCAAGGCTGAGAATGACTAAGTGTAGGATGCTGAAAACGCGAAACCAATGCGGAAATATGCGATGCAATGGAGTTGGACCGTGCGAACGATAAGAATCGAAAACACTACGTCCTCTGATACCAGAATTGATGAAGCTACTATAGGAGGGATGGTCCTTAAAGCCGTACTCTAAGGATTTACACAATGCAGGTGAAAACAGGAGAGGGTCTTTAGACGAGGGAAGTGAAAATCACTTCGGAAATGTAGCAGAAAACACGATGAATCATCGTCGAGTTCGATCGGGGCAACACGAATGCGAAAGAACACAACGGCACGCAACTACATAATGTATCACACTAACCTCGTAGCAATTTAGCACTCTCACGCAGCAAATTTTAAGCTCGGCACGTCGCAATGGGAAGTAGCGAGTTCGCAGGGCACAGCTCGCACGCCTATGGGCCTGAAACAAACCAAAGAACAGCGGAACATCCACATCTCTGGCGAACGGATACCCGTGGAAGATCGAAAATCGTAACGGAAATAAACACGATGAAATGAAAAGACAGGCGGACCTAACCCACTAGAGGTGGTGGGATTTACTTTACTATTTCGAAAACGAGGAAGGAAACACTTTGGAGTCGAGGCATCGACCACAACTCTTACAAACTTTGAAGGCAAAGCGCCAACTTCGACTTCTACAAGCGCTGGAGGCTCTCAGCTCACCAGGAGTACTCTACCACCAAGAGAACTAAGGAACACAGCACCCCAGCCTCCTCTTTTATAGAACAAGAGGGGAGGGAGCAAGACAAAGTAGAAGAAGACAAGCTACTTTAACAACTAACTACTCCTGCAACCCATAAAGTAGTCAAGCTGCAGCTACAAGACAAAAGAAAAACAAACTTCTACCTAATATTCTTGAAGCTGGTCGCATGGTCTTCTGGTCTTCATACGGAGGCAGTTAGGCGATCAGAGGCGCTCAGAGCATACTGCGACAAAGCAGCAGAATTTCAAAGTATTGGGTTGCATAACGATCGTCACGACCTTCTCTTGGGTCGTGTTGCTGATGTGGTTGTGAGGCCCATATGGACTTGGGCTCTTTGGGGGTTGGCTTGTAGTATCCTTGGGCCGGGTCACTTCGGTGTGGATGGAGAGTGGGCTGATAACACCCACGAAGCGGTCCGGTGGGTGAGATGGGCGTTGAGATCGCCGAATAACCACCTTGTTGGGCTCCTTTGGGTCTTCATGAGGTGGAGAAACATGGTAGGGTGGGTTGTATACGTCGAAATGGGGTCATCGGTGCAGTTCTGCGGCTTCGGGTAGCTGTCCGCAGAAGTCACGGGGTGTGACTTTCGCCACTTGGAGACCCGAGGAACATTCTGTGGGAGTTCCAACTTGTGCATGTGGCTCCGCCTCCGATTCCAAGATTTTTCCGGGGAGCTATCCGCAGGACCCACGGGGCGAGGTTTTCGTCGCTGGGCGCCTCGAGGAACTTTCTGTGAAAAATCGGACTTGTGCACCCGGTAGTTGTCCGCAGGACCCACGGGGCGTGATTTTTGTCGCTAGGTACCCCGAGGAACTTTCTGTGGAAAATCAGACTTGTGCACCCGGTAGTTGTCCGCAAGACTCACGGGGTAGCTCGAGGAACTTTCTGTGGAAAATCGGACTTATGCATGTGAAGCCGCCCCCGAATCGGGTAGTTGTCCGTAGGACTCACGGGGCGTGGCTTCCGTCGCTGGGTACCCCGGGGAACTTTCTGTGGAAAATTTTTGGGGCACCGTTGGGGCCAGATTTTCCCCTTCTTTCATGATGTATGCTCCTGCATCATCCAGCGTATGTGCCCACACCATGGACTCTAAGCATGGGTTTTGATCCACATCTTTTATAATGGATTGGATTATAACATCAAGTTGATGGTGGACGCTGCGGCTGGAGGAACAATCATGAGCAAAGGCGTGGAAGAGGCGACAGCTCTACTTGAGGATATGGCCATGAACCATAACCACTGGTCAAGTGAGCGAGGTACTATTTCCACGGGATTCATTAGCACAAAAATTAGATTCCTTTTCTTTTCCCTCAGTTGCCATTAATGTAGTTTCCTGCAAAGTATGTTGTGTAACAGGGCATGATTCATCTGACTGTCAGTTTGTTGCTTCGTCTCAAGAAAATCTTAATCAGGAGCAAGTTAACGCCTTAGGGAATTTCAATCAGAGACCAGTGAATGACCCATATTCTGCAACCTACAATCCAGGATGGAGGAACCACCCCAACTTGTCCTACAAGAACAATCAAGGGCAAGTTCCTCCTCAGTATCCTCAGCATAATAATAGGCCACCACCGGGCTTTCAATCAAGACAATATGGACAGCCCCAAAAGTCAAACTTGGAGACCATGCTAGAAGGATTTCTCATGAAACAGTAGATGAGCACTGATGACCTCGCCGATGCGGTCAAGCAGCTGACATCTCATGTGGATGCTTTGGCTACCCACAACAAGATGTTAGAGATTCAAATTGCTCAGCAAGCGACCTCTACTAGTAGACCCACCGGCAGACTTCCGGGACAACCTGAGATGAATCATATGGAGCATTGTAATATGGTCACTATTGTGAGTGGCAAAAATAATGACGCACTTGGAGACTCTATCGAGGGTCCTATAGTCAAACCTGAGGATAACACTCTTGCATTAGACAGCTGTGAGGAAAAAGGGGAGGAAAAATATGTAGGTCCACCTGCGTACGTCCCTCCAATCCCTTTTCCTCAGAGGCTATTTAAAGCAGATCAAGTAAAATCTGATATTAGAGAGTCTGAGGTGAAAGGTAACCAGGTAAGTATGGACATTGAAATAACAAAGGTAAGAGATCCTGGAGACATTTCAATCCCCTGCCAAGTTGGTAAGTTTTTTGTTGAAAATGCTTTATGTGACTTAGGATCGAGCGTTAATTTAATGCCTTCATGTATGATTGAGAAAGAAGGTAGTAGAGAATTTAAACCTACCGGAACTTGCCTTCAATTTGCTAATGGATATGTTCAGCAACCTTTAGGAATTTTAGAAAATGTGTCTGTTAAAATTGATAAAATTTCTATCTTGACTGATTTCATGATTGTTAGAATGGAAGAAAACACTAACTCACCCATTATTCTAGGTAGACCATTTTTGGCAAGTACAGGAGCTATAATTGACATGCTGCATGAGAAGCTAACGTTGAATTTAAATGACAACAAATTGGTTTATGATTTTTCTTTAAGGGCTAAGAAGCTTTATTTTGCAGGTTCCTGTCGACCCCCTATAGTGAAGGAGGATGAATTTCATGAAGGAAATATTTTTGAAATCGATAGACGTCCCTTAGAATATCAGGCAAAGCATGAGAGGGACAAGAAGAAGAAAGATGGAACATGGGAGTTATCTCAAGATTTAAAGTTAAACCCATGTAACGACCTGGAAAGGCGTGAAGAACAAATACTGCCTATTATTCACTGCGCCTCCTATCCACCTGAAGAACGATAAACATTGTTTTGGTCAAGCTAAAGACCTTAAATAAGTGCTACCTGGGAGGCAACCTAGAGGCTCTGAATTTTGTTAATTTCAGCAATTTTATTTTATTTTTCTTTCATTAGGTTTTTAAATTTTTCATGATTAGTTATTTAGCTTTGAATTTTCGTAATTAATTTTGTTTGCATGTTATGATAAACTTGTCTATAAGAAAAACACTCTAAATTCATTGTTTTGCATGCAGGAATTTTTTGGATATTTTTTGTGATTTTTCTGGCAAAAAGCGGAGTCAAAACGTGAGATTCACGGCTGTAGCCGTAATTATCGTGCAGCCGTGATTCCAATTACAGCTGGCACTGTACACTAAGGCAGGTTTATGGCCGAAGCTGTGACGCATTTATTATTATTACAGTTTAAACTTCACTGGCGACTTAGGGTTTTACACCTACGCTCGTAATTCACCGATTTTCGACGATTCTTTCCACGAGCGGTGACGAAACCCTTCCACCTGCCTTCCCCTACTTCCAGCGAGTGACTTCCGACGATCTTTCACCGGATTTCCGCCGGATTTCATGGAGAATCGCCGTGCATCCGCCGACTTGCCAGAATACAATTTTCTATCGATTCGACGCTGATTTTCGCATAGATCCATCAGTTTCTCCTGCTCAGACTAGTGATTCATCGTCTGTACTTAGATTTCGTACGTATAACACCGGTTTGGAGCCGTTTGGTCGGATTTTTGGGGGCGATTTCATGCTTTAGTTTTCACGGCCGAATTTCAAGGTTACTATAGCAGCGAGTGTTTTGTTAGAAATTTGCATATATTGGATTGTGTTTGATCGGTATCATGGCACCGCGGAGATCAGTTAGGACCAGACCCTATGGGCGGTGAGGAAAGAGAGTGTACGAGGATCATATCCTCATATTTATCCTAGGTATAGGATGGTCCATGGAGTACTCCCGAAGAGATTTGAGATTGCACAGATGTTGGCAGTGGAATCTCCGATACCGTTCGACCTATATCCTCCCTCCGACACACCTTGAGAGTATCCCAGTGTCTCTAACGAGATTGGTACTAAGAGAACGTCCCCAGCTCCTAGCACATCTTCAGTACCTGGTGCATCATAGACGGTAGTGCCTGAGCCTGTTAGCTCTTCGGAGTTAGAGATTATATCAGAGAGGCCTGCCGATAGGCCAGCAAGCTGTGATCAGAGGATTCCTGACGGTATGCTAGGAAGCGTACCACACGAGGTATGACTACGCGGGGGAGGAGTGTTACCAGACCACTATCACCAGTTGTAGAGACAGCTGAGGTATCTGTAGCACCCCCAGCGCCAGCACCGATAGTAGTTAAGACTACTCAAATGGATGTTGAGGAGTCTGCCACACCCATGCCTCCTACTGACCTGCCAGAGTTTGTAGTCCCATCCGATACTCAGACTATGGAGGTGGACACTCCACATGACACCGCCCAGACCCCAGAGGTTTCATCACGTTCCTCAACCCTGGGAGATCTGCCTATACCTGAGGTTGCCACGCCAGTATTGCCAGATCAGGAGGAGGGATCTCCTGAGATATTTGCTAATTTACCTGAGATATCTGTAGACATACCCGAGCTCGATACTTCTTCCCCGTCGATTGCATGTGAGGCGTCTACAGATACTAAGCCAGTGCCTCCAGTAGCTTCTGAGGTACCATATAGCACTAAGCCAGCTCCACCATCAGTACCAGCATCAGCATCACCATTACCATCGCCTGAGATTCATTTGCCCTCACTAGAGCCATCCTCACAGCATTCACCAGTTACATCACACCAGAGAGGAGACATGCACGATCACCACCCCCTGCACTCACTGCTTACCCATGATAGATCAGACACAGTGGTAGGGAGCAGGAGTAGAGATACCGCGCTATGTCCACTCGGGGAGTACTTAGCACGAGGTATTGGGACGACCAGACACTGCAGTCCCTAGGATTGTTCGACGACATCTAGTGGATGTTCGCGAACATAGGGTGGCAATATTTTTATCACCAGAGGCATCCCACATACGTTCAACTCACTTTGGAGTTCTTCAGCTCCGTTCAGATTACATTGCGGAACCATGACGACGAGATCCGGGGAGGACGTCGTTCCGGTTGGGGAACCAGGAGCATGTACTCACTCTGGACCAGCTTGGTCATATTTTTAGTTTCCCCACGGATGTGACTAGACATCGTCCTCGTGAGTTTTCTGAGGGGACATTTTGGGAGGAGATATCTAGTGAGGGGAGATTTGACCCTAGGACCGCCAGGGTTACTCATCTGTCCAGCCCTGTTTTCAAATATATCCATCGAGTACTCGCACACACGATTTTCAGGCGAGCAGAGAGCGACGACATGGTCAGATCTTCAAAGCTATTTTATTTATGGGCCATGTTGAGAGGATTCCGTGTCAGCACTACATTCTACATGATGAAGCAGATTCAGAAAGCTGCTCGGGCACGGAGAGGAGTCCTAGTGATGGGAGGCATGATCACTATGATTGCCCTTGCCCTCGGTATCGACTCCTCAGGGTTAAACGAGGCAAAGGGTAATCCCAGACTAGACATGGATGCCTGTGTTGCCATTAAGATGATTACGAGGCTTGGCAGCTCGTATCATCTTATGTTCAGGCACACTGATATTATAATGAGGCTGCCGAACATGAACCGCACTACGGTTCGTGTTTAGCAGAACTGGATCATGAATCCCACACGTGGGGGAGGTCCTAGAGAGGCAGCTTCACCTCCATCACCGCCGAGGATTTCAGAGCATATCCCTCCAGTCGAGCCATCCACCGCTGACAGACCATCTACATCTGCCGGGCCATCTCCATCAGCACAGCCAGACCCTTCTCTAGAGCAGATGCGTGCTGAGCAGAGGAGGATGTGTGACGACATATCGCATCTTGAGCAGGGACAGTCGAGGGCACTCGAGTCTTTACGCGTGATAGAGGTGCTATTATGGCGTCGTCTCTCATCATCATCGACACGACACACTAGAGACGAGGAGGAGGACTCCGAGCATACAGAGACAGATTGATAGATCTTGTAAGTATCTTTATTTTGATTTGATACATTTACAGTTATTCTTTGATATTACGTAAAAGATCTCACATTTATCATATTTGTGCACAGGATTTAGTACACTGGATGCAGATACGACCACACACAGCATTTTTATGTTTTCTTTGTGTGTGTGCGTTGCATCCGGATATTATGTAGTTCATTTTGATATTTTGACATTAGGACTAATATTGTACATTCATGATGGTATTAGACCTTATGATGCTGAAGTTGGTACAGATATGATGGTTTTGTATATATTTGATATTCATCATGTGATTGTGATGTTTTATGATGGTTTTGGATGCTTGGTTGATGAGTTTGTGCATTCTAAAGTGATTTTGATACATATTCTTTGATATTTAGAGTGAATAGTAACTAAGTATAGTAAACCATAATTTGAATGATGAAACTAGACTGTATTTGATATTTGAAAGTCGATGACCATGTAAACCTTGAATATATTTGATATGGTATATTTTTTGGATTTTTCTGAGTTGTATTTCATATTTTTGATATAACTGTACAGGGTTTCGCCAATAATATAGAGGGAACTCTTGCAAAAATTTTTCTGAAATCTTTCATTGATTCAATGTTTATACATATGCATCAATTTAAGTCTAGGGTGTTCCCTTTTTTATATTCTGCTAGTCCTTCATAGTTTTATAGATATGAATTTTGAATGTTTAAGATTGTTAAGGATTAATCAGATTCATTTTATCCTCAATTTTGCACTTAGGAAGCATCTTTGGGCATTTAATCTAATGACTTAGAGAATTTTTGAGATTTCATGAAAACTTAAATTGTTGAGTAAGATCAATTCTGGTATTGATAAAGTTTAGATAGGAATTGTTGAATGTTTAAGCAACATGTGCATAATGATCCTTGTACTTTAAGTTTAATTTATCTTTCTTTGATTTAATAGTGATTTTTATGATAGAAATTTGATGATTTATATATTTAACTTGAGATTTGCTCCAACTCCTCTGGTTGCAAAATTTGAGGTTATGAGTTGACACTAACCGACTTTTTCCATATTATCATTTGATTGAAAAAAGAAAAAAAAAACAAAATGTGTGACTCCTCTACTTGGCACTGCGAAAAATTGGCAGTGGTACCGAAGACATGAGTTGAAGTCTGAATAAAATAAATGGAGAAAAGAGAAAGCTATGGGCTTAGTGAAAAATTCCTCTGACTTATGATTGAGACCATGAGTTAAATTATACTATTATGCAGTATACTTTGAATAATGTTATGATACATAACAGTTTAAAGACCAAACTGCATTAAAAATCTCTTGTTTATAGTTTCACCAAATGACTTGAAATAAATCTTTATCTATTGATTAAGGCAGATTCATTAAACCAACAAGTATTTGATTTCTTGATATGTGTTGAATGAACATTATAACATGACTTGTGAATTTTATCTTCCTTGGGTTGTGAATTCTTGACGGTTTATTTTTACTGTGATTTCTCTTGAATGATCTAAGTTCTGAAAAGTTGCTTGCCTGAAATGTAGACTAAGGACTTTATTGATGGTAAAATTGATGAGCATTCCTTATCTTCACGTTCTTTATTCAAATTGATGAATTACTTGAGGACAAGCAAAATTCTAAGTCTAGGGTATTTTGATGCATTGTATTTACACCACATTTTTGCCTATATTTTAGATCATATTTTGGGCTTATTTGCATGATTTTGTGCTTATTTCGATGCTTTTACTTCACTTTGCACGGAATTTTCACTTTTCTTAGTTTTTATGAAAATATAGGTAAAATCACCCAAAAATGAAGGATTTTACGAGTTTTGAAGCCAAAGCATGATTCTTGAGGAGATCACGAGCTTACACGTCAAATTTGGAGCGAAAATGGTGAAGAAATCAATATTCACGGTCTTGGTCGTAATTATGGCTCAGCCGTAATTTCGAGTTTGAGCGAAGGGTGAAAAAGGGCTAAGTATGGAAATACACAGAAACTTTCACGGGTGGAGCCGTGAATCTATCACGGCCCATGAATGTTTTTGTGACATAAAGCTTGTACACACAGAAAGAATCACGACCGAAGCCGTGAACACGTTACGGACCGTAAAAACGTCCGCCCGACGAGTTTTTCACTCGTTTCTTCACCGATTCGAACCGGATTTGAGCCAGACTTTGTAGAATCATTCCCTAATGGGTTCCAAACTGGTCTAACTATAAAAGATCAAATTTTTCGTGGATTAAGAGAGCTTCTTTGGATGAAAACAAACGGCGGTGACGGCGACAAGGGCGAAATTTGATTTTTAGAGCATATTCCGGCGAGATTTCACGCAAAAGTGATAATTGATCGACTCTTCTTCATCTCCAGATCGAGGGGAAACTGGTTTTATTGTTGTCTTAGTGAATTCTTTGCGATTATTATCAGATCTATACTTGTTCATCGTAAAAACATGTATTTCCTTACGAATATGAGTGAGTAGATCCTTGTTTCGGGATTTAGGGTTTAGCCCACTAACTTTTATGAATTAATCTTTATTCATACTCTTTTTATACAAATTTATTGTCATGATTTGATTGAAGTTGTGTTTATTTCGTAATATACCTTGGCCACATATAATTCCGTATTAGATGTTGCGAGAAGGACCGAGAGGTGAATTGCAACGTCCAATCTATTTCTGTTGAACCTTCGAATCCAACCACGAGAGTAGGTTGGATTCGTCTGAAGGATTTAACAGCTTTTCATAGAATTTAATGGGTTTAGTTAGGTTAACTGTCACGAGAGTAGGGAGTTAACTTAACTAAATACCGTATTACACTCCGAGAGGAGGTGATATGTACATTAGGAAAAGTTCCTTTCATGATAGATATTTTCTATGATTGAGTTATTTTTATAAGATTCATAATAGTCAGTGTGGTGAAACCCAGAATCCTGATTCTCTTAGAACTTGAACCCTCTAAAAAGCTGTTTTTGAATTGTTCGTGCTTAGAAGTTTATCATAACCATTTATTTGTTTTGCCTAGATTTAAACAAGTCGAAAAGTCAGTACTTAACTACGTAGTCCTCGTTGGGAACGATAATTTTTTATTACTTCGATAATTCCGTGCACTTGCGGAAAGCTATTAGTGTGCCTGTGACGTCTCGTTAAAAAAATCTGAAAGTGCAGGTTCATACACGGCCGTGCATAGATACACGGCCATGCCCGTGAAGAGCACAGAGAACTTCGTTTGAGCTGAAATTCGACGTGTAGCTTCGTCTCATCATGAGGATTCATCCCATATCTTCAGATCTTCTAAATTCCATCGATTTTAGGGTGAAATCCCTACATTTCAATAAAACAAAGGAAAAGTGAAGACTCTGAAGAATATGAAGCAATTAAGCAGATAATTGAGACAAAATATGCATTTTACTCCAAAATAATAACAGAAATAAGTCACGGTATATCATATATTTGCATGTCATCACATGTCAAATTTTTGTTAATGTTCTGATCACTCCATCATGCATTTTAATTCTCACTGAACCAATAAGATGAACATTGCTCATCAACACAACTCCACTACTAATAGGTACATAAGTGGAAAACCAATCTCTATTTAAGACAAATGTAAAATGTGCAAGTAGAATTTAAAATACATCCCTATGTAAACTTGGCTTTGTCTTTAGTAGCTATAAGAACTTCACACTAATTCTCATCTTCAATATCGTTGGCTTCAATTGTGTTTGACAAGTTATTCTGATTTTTATATTCTTGTTTATTTTTTAACTTAAAACAATCGGCCTTAATATGTCCTTTCTTCTTACAATAATTACAAGTTATGTTCTTGTATTTGAATTTTGATAATGATCTAGGACATTTGCTTTTATCATAATTCTTATTAGAAGATCTTTATCTAATTATTAAACTTGTTGAAGAATTATCTGAACTACAACTAACAAGTTCTTTTTAAAATAAAGTTATATTTACCTCTTCAATAGTTAATGTCTCTTTACTTAATATTAATGTATCTCTAAAGTGCTTATAAGGAGGTAACAAATAGAGCAACATAAGGACTTAATCTTTCTCTTCATGCTTGATTTTAAGATTTTCCAAATCGATTAGAGTAGATTTAAATTCATCAAGATGTGCTTTTAGTGATGTTCTTTCTGTCATATTAAGCATATGCATTTGATGCTTCACAACAAGCTTACTAGTGAAATTTTTAGTCATATAAAGTGATTCAAGCTTTTTCTATAAAGATATAACTGTTTTCTTATGTATGACTTCACGCAGAACTTTATTTGATAAGCATAACTAAATGACAGACAAAGTTTTATCATCTCATTGTTTTTTTTTCTTCTTTAGAAATAGAGGCACATAATTTATCTTCCCCTAAGAGTACTTTATGTAAACCATTATGTAAGAGCAACACATGCATCTTGGCTGGTCGTAATGAAAAACTCATATTGTGATCAAATTTTTTAATATCAAATCTTATGGATGTCATTGCAAATCTTAAACCTGGCTCTCATACCACATGTTATGAAAATAAGCCTTACAGTTAATAAATAATGATAGAAAATTATGGCTTATAAAAATTAATATCGGCACCAGAAGATCATATAGAGAACACAAAACACATAAAATTTTCATGATTTGATGTAAGCCTACATCCATAGGCAGAGATGAAGCAAATTTTACTAATCAATCTAAAAGTACAAGATGCAATGATTAATCTCTCAAAATATCATGTACATATAATATTCGCTCAACCACAATACAAAAATTATCTCAAAAAGAGTGTATGAACTCTTTTTTTACAATGCTCTCAAGAGGTATAAGGAATATTGAGCTTTCAGATCACTTTTCATCAAATCAACTTGCAAAAAGAAAAGGAAAAAAAGAAGCCGCTGCCTTCTCAACAAAATTCGCAATAATACATTTCTACTTAAAAAAGATAGTTCCAATCAAAACATAAGCTACTACAATGAGGGAGAGGCTAAGGTAGCATTGGGGCAGGAGGTAGTGATCCAATCATTGAACACCATCATCTAGCTCCACTTCAAGAAGATCCTAGAGAAGAAGCGGGAGGTCGATGTGCAAATGGGAGAGATATGGTGCCTCTTCTGATTCTTCTTCCTTTTTATAGTGATGGTTTCTGCCATGGAGTTAGGGGTGCTGCGAGACCGCCTCTAGTGCCGCTATTACTGGACTCCAATTAGCCTCCTCTGAGCTCTCCTTCAGACACCTCGCCTTCTACATAGTTGTCTGTCGCCTGTACGCTCTGCTATATCAATGGCTTAAGTCTCGGCAGTGCTACCACAAGCTCACCCTCACCCTCGCCGCCAATCGCCTAAAGCTCATTAAGCTACAATTTTCCTCCTTCGGCTTCAAGCCCCCGCTAATGCTACTGACTTTCAGATCCATTACCACGAGCTGCCGGAGAGCAGGAGAGCTATTGGGAAAGTTAAAGTAGAGTTGGAGCTTGTATTTTGGATTTTTTATTTTAATATATTGGGAGTTTAGTACCGATAATAATAAAATTCTTAAAATTTTGATATTAGCACCAAAAATAGTGGTTCAGTGTTCCAGAAATTTTTGTAGTGGGATAATGAAATTCCAAATGCACACCCCTAATTATATTTATTATCCTCGTTCCCGAGGATCTTAATGCTGCTAATCTTTAAGTAATAAAATTACATGAAATTTGAAATAAATGAATGGTAATTATGAAAAATCATAAACATTAAGTGGTGAAAATCAAACGATATAAATTTCATAGTAGTTACATTATAAAAAAATGAATAACTTTAAAATTGGAATAAATGTAGTTTAAAAATCTAAATAAGTAAATTTAAAATAAAAAAATCATAAAATTTTAGTTATATAAATTCTGAAATAAATAGATACAAAATTATGATAAATTCAAAACAATTACATTCTTTGAAATAAAAATAGATAAAACTTGCTTTGATTTATAGGAAATTCCTATTATATAAAAATGGATTAAGTTTTAAATTATCAACATTCAACAAATAAATCAATAATAATAATAATACATATTGTTATTATTATTTAAGTTTTATTTATAACATTTAAATATTCAATTCAAATTAAAAATATTCGTTAAATATATTAGTCATGTAAATAGCAATTCGTATTATGTGAGGATTTTATTTTGAATTTATATTCATTATTTTTGAAATATTTGCTTTTATATTATATAAATTGTTAATTGATTACAATTTAATTAAAATTTGAACTACCGCAAATTTAGTAAATGTGAAATAATTCAATTTGCCCATCTAAAAATGGGAATTATTTTGAATTTAAAGTAAAAAAAAATTGGAAGTTATTCATTTTTAAATTATATAAAATGAATAACTTCCACGTTTCAATATGAAAACAAATTTTAAAAAAATCTAAAAATAAGTAAATCTGAAAATTTTAAAAATTTTAAAAATAAATTTAAAAGTTAAAAAATAAATTTAAAAGTTAAAAAATTTGTAAGATAACTAATTTTAGAATATTACAATATGTAAATCTTGTAACAAGTATGCTTAAAATTTTAAAATATATAAGTTCCAAAATAATTTAATTTATAAAATTCACAAAGAATTAAGTTATAAAAATTGAGTCGTGTAAAATTTGAAATAAACGAAGAACATAAAATTCAAATTAAATAAAATTTGAAATGATTAAATCATGCACTTTCAATCATGAAAGTTAGAAATAAATAAATGCTAATTAATGAAGATTCAGATTAACAAAAATTTTAAATAATTAAATTATCTTTAATCAATTGATACAAAAACAAAATCCGATGTTAATTATTGAAAATTTGTTTTATGTAAGAAAAAAAATATGAAATGTAAATTTAACTATTTTATGGTTGAATCAAATTTGTGAGTGAGATGTAAATATAATTATTTGATAATTTATCATATATATATATATAATTATTTATGATATTTTATTTATTTAATAATTTTTTCGCCGGTGAACTAGGCCAGGCTTCTTTCTCTTCTTGGCCCAGCCCACTTACGCATATCGGAATCCCCTCTTGGCAAGGGGTTATGGAAGGGCAAAACGGAATGGGTAGAGCAGCCGACGAAGATGGTGGCGCAGGGGAGGGCATGGCTGCCCTCCTCCGATGGGCCGCGGAGATGCGCATCTCAGACTCTCCGCCTTCTCGCTCCTCTCCCACAGAGACTTCTTCTTCTTCTTCTTCTTCTTCTACTTGCTTGGGCCATTCCCTCCTTGTCTCCCATTTCCCTGACGCCGGCGGGTGAGTGTTTCAATCTTTCCTCTCCTCTCAACCCTATTCTTCGTCTTCCAATTGCCCCGATCGTACTGTTTCGTCATGTTCTGCAGTCGAGGGCTGGCCGCGGCCCGCGATCTCAGGAAGGGGGAGCTGATCCTGAGAGTTCCAAGGGATGCTCTTTTGACGACGGACGCTGCGATGCGTGATGAAACGTTGGCATCTTCCCTTGAGAGTTACCAGCATTCTCTCTCGCCAACTCAGGTCTGTCCTTAACTTTTCAATTTTTTGCTTAAAATGTGGCTAGAGTTTTACCTCCGTGATGGTCTTTCGATGTGAGTTTTATGTAGGGATGTTCTAATAGTTTTGTTTAAAACAAATCTTGCTGCTGTTAATCGCGTTGAGCATTGGCCTCTTTGGTAAAATGGCACTTGGGGATTTTAATTTGCAACACTTCGTCCGATTATAAAAATCGTTATCTAATTATTGTGCTAGTCGAGATCTAAAATTAGCCTGATAGGTCTGAATCTGGCTACCCTAACTTAATCGAGATCTAAAACTAGTATGTCGTATTACCCAGTAATTTCTGTACCATTTCAAACTTGGAATTGTATTGAAGTGTTTCTATAGCAATTTAGTTAGATATTTTACACATATGTGAATAGTGCCCAATAGGAGAGTAGAAAGACACAAGTGGATTTTACTTTCATTTTGTTCTTGTTGAGAAATAAGTCTTTATATTATATCATATGTTTTGTTATTGGGTCCATTATACACCCTTAAATATTGTAACAGTTTTAGTAGTAAGATATTTTTGAGTTTTCTTCTTCAACTTGGTATAAAACCCTAATCCTCTCTCTCTCTGCTTCTCTCTTTCTCCACCGCTATTGCCACCCTAACTGACCTCTTTGATTGCCGGTTACTATTTATGTTGGACTGTTGGTTACTGTTCTTGTACTATTCGTTGTTGGCAGCTGCATCTTAAGGAAGAGGTTGATCACTCTATACGGTCAGCCTTTTCTTCCCCCTTCTCTTTCTTTTTCTAAGGGAGTTCACCTCTATGATATCAACATATAATTTCTCTAACCCTAACCCTAAAACTCCTATTGATCCTTTCCATGCCTCCTCTCAATGCACTCCTCTTATGAAATTAAACCTACAACAACATTTGGTACCATGATCAAGTTGAGTGGTACGAGCTACTTGCTATGGGCTATATGTATCAGTTTTTTCTTAACATCTCATGGTAAGGATCATCATCGCTTCTACGTTGGCGGAAGACGAGGGGAACTCGGAAGCTGCAGTAGAGGCGGACGGCGTCGGCGTCGGCTTCAGCAGACGCGGAAGGCAGGGAGATGAAGCTTACCCTTCAGCAGCCACGGAAGGCTTCAGGCGGACGGCGTCGACAGAGGGGACGAATTCCGATTCTGCAAACACGATTTTCATCCGGATTTCACGCCGCTGAATCACGCGTTGGATGATTCAGCGGACGCGTGGCGTCCGATAATAGGGAAGATGAATCGTTGAGATAAATAAGGTAAGTAAGAGACGCTTCCGAAAATACATTCGTATTTTTCATCCGACCGATTCTAATTGAAGGAGTTTTTCTTCTGCTTCCGCTACGCCTGCGCCTCTCTATTTGCCAACTTCATCTTCTAATTATCCGCTACGCCTGCGCCTCTCTATTTGCCAACTTCATCTTCTAATTAGTGTACACTAATTATTCTTCATCTGCTGCAACATTCTTCACTTCCGGAAACATCTTCTCTTTAATACTGCGTATTCTCCCAGGCTTCTTGCGAGTCTCCATTAAGGTAACAACTCCTTCAATCTTTGTTTTCTATTTTTTCTCACTTGTATAATTTATTCATCTTTCATACTCTATACTCTCTATTCCAAGTATACCCTAATTTATTTTTAAAATTTTTTTTAGTATGACACGTGAAGAATCGTTAAATCATTCAAAAGTTAGTGTTAGAAGTGATCCCGGTTGGAAATATTGTAAACCAACCCAAGGAAATGACACAAATATTTGTAGTTGTAATTTTTGTGGAAAAATCACAAAAGGTGGAATTACTAGAGCCAAAGAACACTTGATGGGAAAAAAGGGTAATGTTGCAGCATGTACTAAATGCCCAAAAGAAGTAAGAGAAGAATTATGGGGATATTTGAAGGATAAAAAAAAGCAAGACAGTGAAGCATTTCAAATGGAAAGGATACATAATGACATTGATGAAATTAGTGATAGTAATGAAGATGAAGAAAATGTGCGTAATGAAGGATTTAAAAAGAAGGGTGCTTCTAAGGGTCCCATTTCTCTCTATTTTGGCAAACCTGAAATTGCAATTGAGAAAAAAAAGAAAGAAAAATTAAGGCAAGCAAACATAAAGGAGTCATGTGATAAGGAGGCTACCGCAAGAGTTCATCAATATATAGCTCGATTTTGGTATCAAGCTGGTTTATCCTTCAACATGATTAAATTGCAAAGTTTTCATGACATGCTCACAGCCATTGGAAGCTTTGGACCAAATTTGAAGCCTCCATCTTATCATGATATAAGAGTTCCACTTCTTAACAAAGAATTAGTATACACTGAAGAGTTGTTAAAGGGCCAGAAGGAGCATTGGACTAGATTTGGATGCTCCATCATGTCTGATGCATGGACAGATAGAAAACAAAGATCCATAGTTAACTTCTTAGTGAATTGTCCGACTGGCACAATGTTTGTTAAATCTATTGATGTATCAGATATTGTGAAGACAGGTCAGAAGATATTTGAGTTGCTTGACTCTATTGTGGATGAGATTGGAGAAGAAAAGATTGTCCAAGTTATTACAGACAATGGAAGCAATTATGTTCTTGCAGGTAAATTATTGGAAGAAAAAAGACCACATTTGTATTGGACCCCTTGTGCAGCCCATTGTATTGATTTGATGTTGGAAGATATTGGAAAGTTGCCTCCAATAAAGAAGACAATTCAAAATGCAATATCACTTGTTGGCTTCATTTATAGTCATTCAAGTACTTTAAGCTTATTGAGATATTTTACCAACAAAAGAGAATTAGTGAGACATGCAATTACTAGATTTGCTACATCTTTCCTCACATTGGAAAGAATTCACAAGGAAAAAGCAAATCTTAGAAAAATGTTTGTGTCAAATGATTGGACAAATAACAAATTATCCAAGGAGACTAAAGGGAGAGAAGCAACAAGAATTGTACTAATGGCATTTTTTTGGAATAATATAGTATACACGCTTAAGGTGATGGCTCCTCTAGTGCGTGTGCTTCGCCTTGTAGATAGTCAGAAAAAACCAGCTATGGGTTATATTTACGAGGCAATGGAGAAGGCTAAGGAAGCTATTATAAAATCTTTTGAGAACAATGGAAACAAATACAAAGCTATTTTTGAAATCATTGATCATAGATGGACTTGCCAACTTCATCGCCCATTACATGCTGCGGGTCATTTTCTAAATCCAGAATTTTTCTATAATAATCCCTCAATTGAATTTGATTTTGAGGTGACTAATGGGTTGTATGCATGTATTGAGAGGTTGATTCCTACTTCAGAATTGAAACAAAAGATTCTTGAGGAGTTGCCCATTTATAAAACAGCAGGTGGTATGTTTAGAAACAAATTTGCAGTTTCACAGAGGAATACAATTGCACCAGGTGAGAAATTTTATAAAAATTTCTAAATTCAAAATTTTAAATTGTATTACATACATTATTGAATAATATAATTTTTTTGGCCTTTTAGCACAATGGTGGCGAATGTATGGATTGTCAACTCCAAATTTACAACAACTCGCCATAAGAATCTTGAGCTTGACATGTAGTGCCTCAGGATGTGAACGCAACTGGAGTGTGTTTGAGCAAGTAATTATATTATGCAATTAATAATTTACTAGTAATTCAGATATGTCACTTATATAATTTTTCTAATTATTTATTTAACTTGTTGCAGATTCATTCCAAGAAAAGGAATAGACTTGAGCATAAAGACTACACAATTTAGTGTATGTTAAATACAATCAAGCCTTGCACAGAAGATACAATTATAGAGATGAAATTGACCCAATCTCACTCAATGATATTGATGAGTGCAATGAGTGGTTACTTGGGAAGATGGATGGTGATGAAGATGATGCTGGTAATGAAAGGGTATTTGAGGATGAACATGATAATGCCCTTAATTGGGATGATGTTTATAGGGCTTCAGGAGTTGGAGAGTCTAGAACATCTAGGCAAACATTTAAAAAAAGAAAAGAACCTCCTAGTGTTGTTGGTGCAACATCAAAGAAAAACAAAGGTTTGATAAGTGTAACTTCTTCAACCAAAAAAGGAAAGGAGATTGTGGTTGAGGGAGAAGATGATACAACTTTGGAAGAATCAGAAAAAGAATTAGAAGACATAGATTATGGGGATTCAGAAGAAGAAGTTGAAGGATATGCCTCGTTATCTGAAAATGAGAATAATGATTATGCTGAAGAAGAGACAAATGAGGATAAATAATTTTTTGGCTTTTATTTGTTTTTTACTATTTTCAATTTTTTGTATTGAACTTTGTCTTGATTTAGTACTTAGTAGTGTTTCTATTACTATGTTTTGAAGTTTGAAAATTTAAATCAAAGTCTTTTGTTAAATGTTGCATTGTTGTGTTAGTGACATGTTATCTTTCTTTATTTTAACTTGTTTTAAATTTTATACAGTTTGTTTTAATCATTATACAGCTTATTTTAATTATTACACAACTTGTTTTAATTGTTATAGAACATATTTTAATTTTTATACAGCTTGTGTTATATGTATATAATATATATTTTGACCGCTATATGATTTCCGCTATTTGCCCGCGACGCTATCCGCTATATTACATAGCGGATTTTTGGCTTGCCGCTATTTTCCGCGATCCGCGATCGATAACACTGCTCTTGACAATGATGTATGGCATCCTCCTATGGCTATTGCTAATGGATTCTTTGCGCTTGTTTTTGGTATCGGGCTTCTTCTCATTAACCCCATGCTTTTATTAACAATGTCCTTTATGTTCCCAAATTCTTTGTTAATTTATTGTTTATATTTGATTTATCTAAACATGTCAATTGTTTTGTGGTCTTTGTCTCTTCTCACTCCATTTTTTAGGACCGATGATTGGTACGGTAGTGAAGCTAGAGGTGTCTACTTCTTTGTTGAGCAACCAAGCACTACACAATATGCAGTATCCATTGCCTTTATCTCCCAGTATCACTTCGCCTTGGCCACCCTACATCTAAGAATGTCCTACAATTCTTATCTCTTTGGTCATGCCCCTTTTTCATTATGATGCAAGTCAGGTAGGTAAATATCATAGTCTCCTTCCCTCAACGTCGTAGTCCACATGGTTCTTTTTCTTTCTATTTGGTTCATTCTGACGTGTGGGGTTCAAGTTCTGTATGTAGTAAAGATGGTCACATTATTTCATCACTTTTATAGATGATTATTCCCTTATGTGTTGGGTTTTTCTCCTTCAAAAATTTTGTGATTTAACAAAGTGCTTGAATATACACAGGCTTTCTAGAACTTTTGTGCTTCTTGTAGTATTTTATATCAAACTGTTTGTCCCGGCTCATCCCAATAAAATGACATTGTTGAGTGTAAGAACCATTGTTTGTTGGATGTTGCTAGGACACATTGTTTCCATATGTGTGCTCAGTATTTTTGGGATGCTGTATTGACTTCTTGTCTCTTAATTAAAAGAAGTGCTTCCTTAGCTTTTAACTATTTCATCCCTTTTTTACTTCTCTTTCCCATCCAACATTTACCCTCACATTTTGTGTTTTAAAGTTATTTATGTTATTGTCGGTGTTGGGTTCTGACAAATTTAGTCCTCGTGTTACTCGATGTATCTTTAATGGATGCTTGAGAATTTAGAAGGGCTATCATTATTATGATCCTCAAACCAAATGTACCTTCGTCACTTGAGATGTTACCTTTTGTGAGTTTGTTTAATATTTCTCTAATTCATGGGATAGTGTTACTAAGTCTATATCTCGGGTTCCCCTTCCTATAACTAATTTTCTAGATCCACTTAGCATTGATAGGATCTCCCATGATAGCTCATCTAGATTTTTGGTCTAAATGTACCTTCATCACTTGTTATGTTACTTTTTGTGAGTTTGTTCTATATTTCTCTATTCATGGTATAGTGTTATTGAGTCTATATCTCATGTGCCTTTTCCTATAACTAATTTACTAGTCATTTAGCACTAGTTAGAACTCCCATGATAATGTTCCGCCATCCACCATGATGCTCCCCCCTTAAATATTTATCAATGACGATGAAATTCTCACACTTTTGACCCTCTAGCAGTGCCATCTTCTTCTACCATTCACTATGATGCTCCTCCCTTGTATGTTTATCAACGACGATGGACTTCTCACATTTTTGACCCTCCAATAGTTCCACCTTCTTCTATGGGTTCTCCCAATGACCTTGATCTACCTATTGCCCTATGTTTAGTTAAATAATGTAGTACTGCTCATCTAATATCTTATGCCTGCTATGATTATTTATCTCCTCCGTTTTTCGCATTGTCATATCTCCTTCATCATCATAAAGCCTTGCCATATCTTGTTAGGAAAAGAACCATAAACAAAGAGATGGAGGCTCTATTTGCTAGGAATAATTGGACATTTGTTTCTACTCCTGGCATGAAATCCGTTGCTTAGAGATGAGTATACACAATCACTTGGAGATGAGTATACTTGTCACGCCCCGGCGGAAAGCTAGCTATCCCTAGCTGAGAGTTCCCCATGGAGTAATAATATTGATAGGAACTAAAGAACTACAATGATCACATATCATTTATTAAATAAATAATCCAATCTTAACATCAAAATTTTATAACACAATCTCTAAAAACATACTATCAAGATGTAACAAATCAACTGAAATAAAAACTAAAAATAAACTATCTCAACTTGGGGCTGACATAAAGCTATTTATTCTATCCCTCCAAGAAGCTAACTCTGTACCTGAAAGAGAAACAAAGGAAGTTAGCAAAAATGCTAAGTAGGAATCAATAAAATGATGAGTGGTCAAATAACAAGATAATACAATGACTGAAACAACGATACATGTCAGAAACAAGTAATACAAGGAATGTCTTGTAAATCATCAAGCTTGGCCAACAAATCTCAATAATGAGTCGCACTCATTTTCAAAGTGTCTCCACTGTAGCTCACATAGTGGAACGACAGTCCTAAACAGCCTGGTAGTGTTGCGTTCAACACCTGACATCCGTAGTATTGTCCGAAGACAACTGGCAGTACCCTAATCGGCAACCATATAGTCCGATATAATCAGAAACTATATCTCACACAAACAGGTATGTCACGACTTAACAACACAGAATCCCAACTGTTCCACCATATCAACATATCAAATATCTCAATTGCAACTTTATTAACCATGCATATAGAAATAGCATATGACCAAATGAATAAAATAGATGAGGTTAACCGAATTTCAGATACAAAGCAAGCAAATAAATCAAATAGATATTGGTGTCAATCAATCTAATATATTCATCTAATATCAAATCAAAGGAATAAGCAACAAATTCTATAAGTTTTTGACACCATAAGAAAGGAGTAGGGAAAGATTCCTACCTAGAGTCCTGATATCCTGAATTCCCTCTGAAAGCCCAATTACCTCCTCTTCTCAACTGAATAATTTAAATAAACCTCTGTTATTATCTATCATACGCATCAATCCAATACAATACCCTCAACCCCTAATTTCCTATTTAAATCAATTTTATCCCAAAATTAATTATCATGTCATTCCCCCAAAGATAACAAATAGAACTTAGGTTTTTTCCAATTTATTCTCTAGGTAGAAATTATAACAGAGAATTAATATGTAATTAGAATAAAATAAAAATAAAACAGAGGGAAACTTACCTCTGCCGAAAGCTTGACGCGGACGAACGATGCTTCGTTTGCGTCGCTGAAGCTGGAGAAGATTTCCGGCGCTTACTGCCGGAAAAGACAAAGTTGTCGGCGCTGGAGGAAAGAGTTGCCGGCACTAGACTTGCTGAAAGGAACAGTCGCTGAGAGGGGTGAGCTGCCGATGCCTGGAGAGGAAGGAGTCACCGGGAAGAAGAAGGTTGCAGCCACTCGGCTCCGGAAGGAGGGGAAGAATCCACCACCGGAAGAGGAAGAAGCCGCTGGGAGGAGTTGCCGCTGCGCCGCCGAGAAAGTAAGGAGGTGGAGGCGGCGTTCGCTGCTGAACTTGTCACCCGCCGCTGGTCCTCTGCATGCGTCCGAAGCACTGCAGACAGGCGACGCTGCTTCAAGGGTCGACGAGGAAGATGTCGGCGCTTCTTCCCGTCGCCGCCGGAAGCCCATGCTTGAAGCTGACGGAGAAGATGCGAACATGGCAACACGTTCGCAGAGAAAACAAACAGAGGAGATGGCTTTGGCAGACGAAGAAAAACAGGATTAAGGGAAATAGGGATTTTAGGGTTAATGATAGGGATTAAGGGAGAGATTAATGTATTATTTATAGGAAAAAAATTTAAATTTTAATAAAATCTAATTATATACAAAAATATAAGGTTATAACAATAGTAGTGTAATTCAAATGGACTGTATCTAAGCATAAAGCCCACCCGGTAGCTAAAGGTTTATATAGTATTGATTATTTTGATATTTTTTCCTTGTGGTCAGAGTGTACTCTGTTGAACTCCTTTTCTCCATTGCAATTAATCTTTATTTGGAGCTTCGCCAAATGGATATCAAGAATGCATTCCTTTATAGAGATTTAAATACAATGGTCCACATGGAGCAATCTCTAGGGTATGTTATTTGGGTGTGTGTAAGTTAAATAAGACCATCTATGTTCTTAAACAAAGCTCTTGCCCTTGGTTTCATAGACTTTTGTTAGGTGGTCACCTTAGCTAGATTTCATTGTAGCACAGCTGATCACTCGGTCTTTGTTTAACATTTTAGTATTAATACATTTGTTATTATTGTGTATGTTGATGATATTCTTTTGACAAAAAATGATCATTAAGATATTGTTGACATTGAAAAAAACTGGAGACACATTTCAGTCTTAAAAATCTTGGCAAACCCATATATTTCCTTGGCATTGAAGTGACTTGTAAATATAGGGGCATTTCACTATCTTAACCTAAATATGCATTATATCTTTTGGAAAAACCAAACTCATTGAGTGCAAACATATTGAGACTCCCAATTTTTTTCTGGAGTAAAATATAGTGCTCATAGTCAATTAAAAGCCCAGGTATCAAAGATTAGTTGGTAACTTAATTTATCTTCTTGTTAATTGGCTTGATATTTTTTATGCAACAGGTCTTGGTAGTAAGTTCATGTAAGAACCTAAAAAGTGTCATTGAAAAGCTATTATACAAATAACATAATATATTAAAGGCTCTTTAAGAAAAGGATTATGTTATAAGAAATATGATCACTTAGGTGTGTAGGCCTACATTAATGCAGATTATGCTACAAATGTGGATGTTAGGAGCTTAGTTTTAGGGTTTGCACCTTTGTTGGGGGTAACTTAGTTGGAAGAGCTAAAAACAGAGTGTGGTAGTCGGGTCAAATTGTGAAGTTGGATTAAAAGCTAGAGCTCATGCAATATGTGAGATGATGTAAATCAGGAACCTTGATAGATCGAAGTATACTATCCCCATGGTCATGCATTATGATAATTTGTCATTTTCATTGCAAATAACCTAATTTTTTATGAGATGACTAAATATATTGAGGTTGATTATCATTATAAAATGGATGATGTACTTCACAAAAAGATTTTCTCCTTTTATCAAGTTAGAGGATCAAATTGTAAATATTTTTACTAATTGAGATTTTCTATATTGTGTGGCAAGCTGTTCATAATGAACATCTATCCTCTAGCTTGAGGGGGAGTGTTGAGAAATAAGTCTTTATATTATATCACATGTTTAGTATTATGTTTATAATGGGTTTGGATTATAATTTTTTGAGTTTTTCTTCCTAACTGTTCTATTGTATTTATTATATTAGGAGTTTTAATATTAAAGAAACATTTTAATGAGTCAGAAAATTTCAAGTATGTGGTTATCAGTGTTGTTAAATAGCCGCAATTGCTGCGCTATAGCGTTTTTCCATAGCGATTTTTGAACAATCCGCTATGAAACGTTATAGCATCGCCATAGCGGATAGGACCACATTATAATATTTTTAAATTTTAAAAATTAAAATTATGACTTGAATTGAGTTGGTACTATGTGATCTTACTTTATATAATTTATTTTATTTTATGCAGCTTAATTAGGTATATAATATATATTTCAAACGTTATACTTAATATTTTTATGTGTATAATATATATTTTAAACGTTATGTGACTTCCGCTATTTGCCCGCAACGCAATCCGGGATTTTTAGCTTTCCGCTATTTTCCGCGATACTCTATTGAAAACACTGGTGGTTATGCTATTGAAGATAAATTGGGGCATTGAATGTAATTCAAATAATTGTTCTTGCAGGTTTAATTTATTAGTGCTTTTGAATCTGAAATGCTGATTAGATACTTTAAATATGTAGTTTTTATTTGTCGAATTGTTGTACTTCTTAAGTAGTTAAGTTATATGTAAGCTCATGTTGATCTTGAGATAAATATGAGCGTTTACTTGGTGCACATTCAAACAATCGACTTTCTTCTAGCAGATGCTTGCTGTGTGTCTGTTAGCTGAAGTGGGAAAGGGAAGATGTTCTCGATGGTACCCTTACCTTGTCCAGTTGCCTCGAAGTTATAATACATTAGCAAACTTCACCAGTTTTGAAGTTCAAGCTTTTCAAGTAATGTTTGGTAAAGCTGTTTTACTTATCTAATCTAGTGGTTTATCATTTGTCAAGCTTAGTGATTAGCCATTTGACAAGATTATGCTTCCCTTGTAAGGTTGAAGATGCTATTTGGGCTTCTGAGAAATCCATTGCCATGGCTAAGTCAGACTGGAAGGAAGCTGTCACTGTCTTGGAGAAGCTGGACCTTAAACCTCAACTTTTAAATTTTAGGTCTTGGCTCTGGGCTTCAGCAACTGTGAGTCATGGCTTCCTATATCTAATTCTAGATTACTTATGACTATTTATTTAAATATGCTTCAAGGCTATTTTTTTTTCTGTTTTCTCTTGAAGATATCTTCCCGTGCATTACATGTACCCTGGGACCGTGCTGGTTGCTTATGCCCTGTTGGTGACTTGTTCAATTATGCTGCACCAGATGAGGAGCATTATTCTGAAAACTCAGAAGCTATTAGCTTGATTAATCAGCATCTAAAGGATTGTAAAAATGATTTGCCAGTTAACAGTTCTGAACAACCAGATGAATTCATGCAAAGGTTAACAGATGGTGGATACGAGGATAAGATGTCTTCATATTGTTTTTATGCAAGAAAAAATTACAAAAAAGGAGAGCAGGTACTAAGACTATTATTCTTAAACCTTATACAACAGTCCCTTTTTGTTACTCCAAAAATATATAATTTAAGTTTTACATTTTACTTAGATAAATCATGGATTGGAAATTTTATATATCCTTTATAATAGCGACATTGTTCTATGTTAGTCAATAAACTTGTTCAAAAAGATACATTTAATATGGACTATAATTATGAGGTGTAGGTTAACATTTTGCTACAACAAGTACTTTCCAAAGTGCAGTATTCATCATGTTACTGTATTTCTTCGAATATGGGTTCTTAAACTTTGGACTTCGGAGCATTTGAAAATCTTTCATGAGAACGTATCCTCTAGTTCTAGAAATGCCTTCTCGATGTTTGAATATTTGAGACAGTTGGTTTGCATTATATTTGAGTCTTAAGTGTATACGGATCAGTGTTTTTAGCCCAGTAGGTATCAGTCTTAACCTATACTAAGCTATGCCAGTAGAGGAATAGGGTTGGTATAGGCCCAGTATTTGGCCTGACCAAATATTGGTCCACTACAAACTGCAAATGTTTGTACAGGGAAGGACCTAACTCAGCTACGTCTTAGTAGATGAGTAATTCAGCTTTGTTTTACATATTTAGATGTTTTTTTTCAGCTACACTAATACATGAACATTCCTTAGCTACTAACTTGGATTCTCTATTTGATTTGCTGCATTTTCAGGTTCTTCTTGGTTATGGTACATATACTAATCTAGAACTTCTAGAACATTATGGTTTTCTACTGAAAGAAAATCCAAATGACAAAGCATTCATTGAGCTTAAGGCAGGTGTATGCACATCCAGTAGTTGGCCAAGAGATTCTATATGCATTCAACCAGATGGACGTCCTTCATTTGCCTTATTGTGTGCTCTACGCTTGTGGGCTACACCGGCAAACCTCCGCAAGACAATTGGAAGTCTAACTTATAGTGGATCTTTAGTGTCAGTGGAAAACGAGGTGTTTATCATGAAATGGTTAGCTAAACACTGCACTGATACATTAGGGAGATTTATGACTACGGTTGATGAAGACAAGAGGTTACTAAGCGTGATTGGTAAAGTGATTGACGATTCCTATTGTCTAAGGTCAACAGTGATTTTAGAGCAGCTAAATGAGCTTGGGGACTTCATTCAAGCACATGGTATTACAGAGGAAGGTACTGATCGTGTTCCACTGCGCATAAAGACTAGGAAATATCTAGAGAGATGGAAATTAGCTATCGAATGGAGATTAGGATACAAGAAGATGCTTCAAGGCTGTGTTATCTACTGTGAAAATGTAATTTGCTGCTTTTCTATGCAGCATGCTTGAGAGGCAAGAACTGTATATTCTGATTTTACTTCAACAAACACTGATTTCCATGTGGCACTTTTGAGCAGGATATCCCATTTTTTCATGCTGCAACTTCTTTAACTGTAATACCTTTGCCTCTGCAAGAAGCCTTATGTGCATAGCAGCATCTATTGAAGTCTTTTTGCTGCAACATTTGTACTACTTGTCAACGTGATGGATAAGCTGAATGCTTTTTATGCAAGATTTCATAAACGAGAAATTAACTGAAGCAGAAAAATAGCATATTGATATACTAGCGGTGCATAGCATTATGGGATACTATTAAGATGTAACTACAGCGTATGTTAAGTGGATTATCTGGAAAGATGGTCATGCTTCAAACTTTTGGCCATTAACAGAGCTTGAACTTGAAGGTTTGTTTTCTTAGATATAGTTAGTGGGTTCTTTTAATCTTCGGGAAATTCTAATTCATTACAGATTGAATTGGTTTTTTTGCTTCCTATGCTTAAAACTTCACAGGGAAATTAAATATCATTATGCGTACAGTACATTCCATGTGAGTCATAAGTACAGTGATATTATTTACTCGCATATCATCTGACATTTGTTTTTTCTTAAAATATTAATATTTTTACTGCAATTGAGCCATATATACACATACTTGGCCTGAATATAGTTTTATGCCCATTTACCTATTTTACCATCTGTTTGTCTTATGCTAACAATTCCTACCAGAACAGAGATGATATATTGAGGAAGTTAAACTAGTCTCCGAACGTTAGCATGATTGATACCAAATTAGATATTTGGAAAACGTGCTTACCCCTAGAGCAAGTAGTTTGATCCTCATTAGTAGTGTTATCACTCATTTGCTTACATTCCTTCCTATCTTCAAAGCATCAAAGTGGATCACTAGGGCCAGAGCCCGAAAAGAAGAGCCTTCTTTCAAAAAGGAAATAATCAATGCTGTTGTATTAATGGCCTAGCAAATTGGAAAATGATCATCATGCCTAAACCAAATGGAGAAATAGGACTCCTGGACTTGGACATGCACGACTTTGCTAGATTTGGCAGATGGTCTTGGTTGATAAGTCAATGCAACGAGCTTCATTGGATTGACATTGTGGTTGCATTGTATTTGAATAGGTAACCATGGTAATGCCAATGCAATACCTTAGTTGGGTTGCTGATATGGAATTTCTTTTAATTATTAATATCAACTATTTGATAAAAAAATGACCCAAGTGTAAATGTCTTAGGTTATTATTTAGTTAAGAGCTAATTGGGTGGTTATTATGTCATGGGTTAAGGGTATTAGGTCATGTGATAATGTATAACTTTTAACTTATTATTATTATTATTATTTTGTAAAAGCCTATGTAAAGGTTCGAGTATAACTTATGATGATGATAAATTAATTGTCTTCTAGTCTCTCTCTACTCTCCTCTTTCTCCTTCTAATTCTCCTATTGGTTACTGATCTCTCCCCTTCTTCCACTTCACCTACTCCTCCCTCTTTTTTTTATTGTGTAAGAATGCAAAAGCATTAGTGACGAAGAGGAGATTTGAATCCATGGACCCAAGTATTTACGAGTTTGAACAAAAGTGATATTTCTCCTCTTTGTTTAAAGGAAGAGTTTCTTCAATCATTCCTCTTCATCTCTCTCTACCTCACTTTATCTTTTTTGCTCCTTTGTCTCTCCTCTTCAATTTTTCTCCACTTCTATGGCTAGAAAGATTGTCGAGAACAAGAATCTTACTACCTTGCAATCCTATGACCCAAGTTAGACTAAACTATTTAGATGCGTGTAAGATTTTAATAGATATAGGAACAATAGGATCTCTGATAGAGATCCTAGGATTGATGATCGATTTCGTTTCTACAACATAGTTGACTGAGTATTAAATTGACTTACCTCAACTTGATAACTTGCTAAACGCAAATTGCAGCCCATAAGCTATTTAAATAGTTAAATTAGAAAAATATAATTATTTCAATAATTTGTTCTTTTCATGACCTTTATTGACCAATAATACTTAATGTTATTACTAACCTATCTTTACTAGATTCTTTCATTGATTTATTATTGATGAACATCTTTGATAATGGCTGGCTATGAGAAATATCTTTGACAAACATTTTAACAAATACGTGATGCCTCAAATGCTTCGATTAACAGCTTTGAATCTTGAGTTTTATACGTCCAGCCATGAGAAATATCTTTGACAAACATTTTAACAAATACGTGATGCCTCAAATGCTTCGATTAACAGCTTTGAATCTTGAGTTTTATACGTCTTTCATAATTTCATTGTTCTTTCATAATTTCATTATTCTGATTGTCATATTTACCATTTTTGTTATTATCTCCATCACTTTTGTTAGTCATCTTTTTTGTGTCTTCATAAGTTGGTTTTAAGTACTTGTGGAAACTTATTCTAAGGTACTTGTAAGCTTGTAGCTTATGATAACAACATATAAGCTAATAATTGATGAAGGCATGAATTGATTCCAAAACCTTAGTGTCAACAAGGGCCTTACTTGTTAGTTAAAGTTGCTATTTGTATTTGTGTTCACGTGTGATTATTAGAACCGTGGAATGTACCTCTTTATACTGTGTTTCTCGTAGCACCAATGTTTTTTTTTCTTATTACCTGGTATTTTTATGTGTTCATGCATTCAAAGAAATTACTTATAAGTCATGCTTAAATTTAAAAGTTTTGTTTTGTTTAAACTAAAGATAAAATTTATTTATTTGTTTATTATTTTATATCAACATTCATAGTATTCTCATCATCTTATTTTAAATTAATAATAGATATGAAAAATTGAAAAAGTTTGGTTTTAAATTTAAGTGTAAAAACCAGGTTAATCTGGATTATTGGAACACTTCAAAAGACAACCTTTTTCATACTGCCAATCACTCCACAGTTGAATAATCTGAACCAACTTATTGCACTGACTTGCAACCCACATGACCTTTTGACTCTCTTCCCCACGTAAGCCTTGGTGCACTTGAGCATCTAAGTTGAGAAAGCCATCACTCTTTCATCACTTCCTCACCATGGCAGACCTTTAGGTCATCCACCCATTAAAGCCCCTTTAGCAAGACACCCTACAAATACAACCTATCTTGATTCACACATGCACAAACATATTCTTGTCACCATCAAACCTCCATAGAGCACACTTCTACCAACCTTAGTGGGAAGTGGGCAGACCTTACATTCCAACTTGCAATTGCCTTTGAAATGATAGGGTTGTGAGATAAAATAACCTCCTCCCCTTTCTCCCATGGCATAAGTGATTTACGCGCAGGCTTTCTGGCCCTGAAAACAAGGTCAACGTGCATTAAATAAAGTACATCTCTTGTTGCCAGTCATTAAGTAAACAAAATCTCCCTCCTTTTTTATGATGTTCTAGCTTTTCCATTTTGGAAGTTTTTTCATGCTTATTGCCTGGGGATCCTCCTTTGTCTCATCCTACTGCATGAAAGAAGAGCTGGGCACTATAGCTTGAACTGTAGAAAGTTGCCCACCTATGTTTGAAGCTTCTCAAGATTTATTACTCCTAGGTAAACGACAAAAGAGTTCCACTGATGTAGATAATGCCCTCCCTAGCATTCGGGTTTGCTTTAGTTAGTATTAATAATAGAAAGAATGATATGATTGTGATATTTGGCGTTTTCTTTAATCTTTTGGTTGGGGATGATTGACTTGGATGGATGCTAACATAGAGAGATGTTGTTGCCACTTATTATACTAAATAGACAAACTCAGCACTCATGTAGTTTCTTTCTTTTCTTTTTTACTTCTTCTTACAAATAGCCCCTAAGCAAGCAGGTTAATGCATATTAGAGATATGTTAATTCTTTTGAGTGAACGTCTTAAATCTAAAATTTCATCCGTTTTCTAAATGCTTAAGTTTTTTAAGTTAGGTGGAAAGAATGCCTGCTTGCCTCTTATTCTTTCATTACTCTATATGGTCATTGATTATGTACTTGTTCTTCCAAACTACTGAGTGCATCTTTTGGGTTGATGATCAGCAAATCTTATCTGGTGTCAGTCAACCATGCCCACTCTCCAATATACCACGACTTGACCGAAAGGTGTTCTAAGACTGGAGCGTGATTTTGTGACTCTGCCCAAGAAAGCAAAATTTTTTATTATTAGTTTATGAAATACATTTCCTGGACCTGATTAGATGTGGCTAATCTAATGCCTAGCCTAATGCAGGTAATGAAGTCAGCTTGACTTTTCTTCTTCCAATGCTTTGACGACACTGGTGAGTATGGATTGAAGATTGAGAAAGCTGGAAATTAGGGCCCTGAATATTGCATTCAGGAAAGGAAAGAAGCTCCCAAGTGTCTGATAATCAAATTCTAGTGGAAGCAGATGTGCCATGCAGCCTATGGTATAGGTGGGGTGCCACCACCATCCCATCAAAGGCACTCAACAGCTAGGCCATTGTTTAAGCCAACCTCTTTTAAAAAGAGGTATGCAGGAAAGCAGAAAGTAAACATGATAGCAAGTAAGCAATTTTGGTTGTTGGGCAAAAGTCACAAAAAATATACTCATGTTTCTTACGCTCTTCCTGCCCTTAACATAGCTTTAAACATTTTACTTTTGTCTATCTATTGATGCTGGCAAACGGAAATGAAGGAATTATGCTTGTTTCTGAGGTAGGGGACACTAGCTATGTTTTTGTGATCCTCGGAGTCTCAATGAGCTTTGTTTTAGCATCTTGAACTAAGATTTTGCCCCCTCTATGGTTACCATCGGTTTCAGAAGGAAATTCAGCAAATGGTTTTTTCTCACAGCAGTCAAGATTAGGAGTGAGTAACATTTTATTATGGTTAGATTTGGTTGAATCATTCCATGGTAGCGCTTCTCTTTCTGTCGCTTCAGCTAGTGAGTGGGTAGCAGCGATTTGAACTGATGCATTAAACTAAATCTGTCTATATCAAGCTTGCTTTCCCCTTATTGCTTCTTCCCTGAAAACACAGGGATGGCTACTGAACCTAGTTCTGCTGCCGTGAGCCGAAACAGATGAAGGTATACATCTCTACATCGCTCTGAGATTTTGATGTGCACTCCCTCACTTCACAAACATCTATTAATTCATTTATGTCTATATATAAATATAATGCTTGCTAGCCTATCTTTTTCAGTTGCATACTGCAATGTCAACCTTGCGTTCTTTTCAGCTTCACCAACACCAAGTCACTTTCAGCACATTCTGCTGTAGAGTCTGGATATGTCTCTTTCTTCTCCCGTGCACATGCTGCACTCATTCTTTCACATTGTAGGGTACGTAATTTTGACTTTGAGGAAAATAAAAAAAATAAATCATCCGAAACAATCACTTGTATCATTGGCATCCAATCCTCACCAACACCGGAGCACCAATCTTCTCCTTGGTGCTCTTGCTTTTGCTAGTTTGTCTATCTTTTAATTTAGCTTTTTCATGCAATTGTTACAATCATGCTTCATGCAGATTGATCAATACAAAGTGATTGATGCTTGTTATCTGAATATTATTACCTAAAACTATAGGAAATGGGGCATGCCAATAATTAACTACCAAATTCTTGATATACTAATTCACTCACTAGAAATTGTTCAGTTTACTCCAGAAAATTCATACCTAACTCACATAGTTACGGATCGTGGATCCACCTTGAAAGAAAGACTTACCCCCACCACTACTAGAACCATCCAAATCCAAGTACTCTGGTTATACATTGAACTGAAAATTGATAAACAATATGGCCGGCTAACGATGAGTGAAAAAATTCTTGAATAAAAAGTGTTGCATATATCCTGTCTAAAATATTGTATGGCTCCACCAGCACCGTGCACAACCCAATTACACTAAATTAAATCCTGCAATAATTGATCTCACTCTGAGTGGGAAGAACGCACAGGCAAGCAGGCGTTTCAGACATCGTCACTCTGACGTCGACACCCCTATCATAGACTATAAACCCACGGACAGTCTCCAACCAAAGCTAGCCAAGAGAGCGCCGTCTGATTCAGTCCCATGCACAACTGCACGCCATGGCTCAACAGGGCCCGGAGTCCAGCTCCGTCGCCAGCTCGTCGACGGTGCTCGGCAATTGTTGGCCCTTCTCCTCTTCTTCCTCCTCCCCCGCAGCCTCGTGGTGCGGCGCCATGAGCCGTCCGTGGCAGCCTTCCCATCGCCGGACGTCATTCGATGACAGCTCCGACACGTTCATCTCCAGCGGCACTCGCGCCGCCGCTTCGTTCACTAACCACTCGGTCCTCGTCAGCATGGAGGGAGCGTCCTCCTCCGCTGACCTCTCCGGAGAGCCTGCGGAGAACCACATATGGAGTCAAGTTTTTCTGTATGCCGTTCACGTGTTCTTAAATTTGCTGCCGTATCTGTTCTCCAACTCGTGTATATTCATGTTTCAGGAACGTGGAAGCTGAGGTGCAGAACGGCCATGGCGATGGAGAAGACAGCTCCCTTGAAGTGAGGCTGAGACAAGTGCTCGAGCCCGCAGCATGTGATTACTTGAAGCAGATGGATCACAACAGCTATGGTGGACAGACAAACTGCAGGCTTTCAGATCTGGTCAACTGGTCCATAGCTCCTCCGAACTCAAACCTAAACACTTGGATGCCTCACTCACAAGCATCAAACCCTTCCCATGTTAAGGATAAGAGTCCATCAATTAATCTAGTGGCAGGAGGAAACAACACTAGCTATTTTCCAACAAGTTATGGCGATCTTGATAGTGGAACAGCCACACCATTCTTTGTGAGGCCTAATAGCACAACTAGACACCAGAATACTGGAGCCAACAACTCTGCTGGTCAGCTCCATGAAAACATGTGCAGTGGAATGACAGAGGTCAGTGATCCATGGTTCAGCCGAAGAAATCTCTCAGATCAAATCTCCTTCGGCGGATGCAACCCGAACAAGCAGGCTTCTGCAAATGACTCAGATTCGTGTGATGGAACTAACAAGCAAGGAAATGAAAGCGCGACAGTATGTCTAGCTCAATCATTCAATTTGATCACCACATTGTAAATATTTTCTTTTCTGAAAAGTTTTAAGTTGATACAAAAGAGCCGAACTCAACATATTTGAATGATAATTTAGCAGACAGTAAGGAACGATAGGATCACATCCGATGGCAAGAAGAGGAGTTCTAAGGACTACAGTTCAGACTCACTCAAGAAGTGCAAGTATGATAGTTTGATGGTCTCATCTCATAAGGTTACTTCTGAACTCTATTTTGCGCAAGTTTCTTTCCGAATTTAAGTTTCTAGGATCATCAGCTCGAATCAATAAATATATCTTTTTGTGGGAAACAGGTGCAGGCGCCCAAAGTAAAGATTGCGGAAAAGATCAGTGCTCTCCAACAGCTAGTGTCACCATTTGGAAAGGTGAATTGTTAATTTCAGCCAATTACTCACATCCGCTCATCGCACTTACTCAACCTTCTTTTTAGCAGACAGATCAAGCGTCAGTGCTGATGGAAACCATCACCTGTATCAAAATTCTGCAAGAACAAGTGCAGGTAGCTTGGTCACTAAAACGTACTTTGCTGTTAGATATATGAGTAAATTTGGTGGCGAAATTCATCTCAAAAGATTTGATAGTGACTGACTGACTCTCGATCATGCCCATGCAGCTGCTGAGCGATCCGTACTTGAAATGCAGTGCTGGCAAGGTATTTGTTCTCAAATTTTTTCTGTGAGTCAGATGCTTAATTGCTTGTTCTAGCTAATGATCCATTAATTTCAGGAGCACAACAATTCATGGGTAAATCAAATGGAGAGGATGGAGATGGGAGAGGCAAAGCATGATCTGAGGGGCAGAGGCCTTTGCTTGGTTCCTGTGTCTTGCATCCCTCTACTAGAAAAGGAGAGCAGCAGATCAGATTACTGGATGCCGACCTACCGGAGCTGTTTTTATAGATAATTAAGTTCATTGTTATTTATTAGTTTAGCATGATCAGAATGTCTGTTCCAAGTTAAGGAAGTAGACGATAAGAGAATCATCATGTGCTTGTCTGCAGCATTAATTCTTATATTTGACATGAACACTGCAAAAAAGAAGAAGAAAAAACATGGCCTGATTTTATTATTTATGACTGAAAATTTTCATTGATTGCATCCTTCTTTTCTATATAATGGTTATATACAAACTTGATTTAGTTTTGAAGAATTTACAGCATGATTAACTCGAGTTATTAGAAAACACAAACATTTGTGTTTGAGTTAAATCTGACATTAACTACTTGGATCAAATCCCTACTTCTTTATTCAGGAAGCACCTCGCACTCATCAAACAGAAGTCAAAGTTAGGACATTTCCACAATTTCAAAATTGTTTTTCAGAACAATAAGGAAATTATGTACCAATATCTAAAAATATTAATAGTATTTTATATAAAAAATTAATAATATTTTTTAAAAGTGCACATCAACTGCTATATGCAAAAAAAAAGGAAGGTTTCTTCACAAGCTAAAAGTAAAGTAGATTAAAAAAGAAAGATACAAATGATTGTAATAAAATAATTACATTTGTATTTTATTTTTTACATAGAACAAATTTAGAGCAACAATTTAAACATTTATTTTAATTTGGCTTCATTAGATATAATTTTTATTTACACCAATATCATGGACAATATTTAACTAATTCATGTAAAAAAAATCAAATTCCTCGACTCATTAGAAAGATGATTATTTTTTAAAAAAGCATATCCATTCTTAACTAAAGAGATTAATTTTGGATAGAGGATAGCAAATATTAACTAATTTGAATTGGATTAGCAAAAGAAAAAAAATAGGGATATATAAATGATCCAAGTTTGGGTAAAATTAATCAATTTTAGGAATAGTCATAACCAATAAATGAAGAACTCATAAATCTTATATGACTATAAAATCATGTAAATTTTCATGTAACCATATGGGCTATTAGCGTAAGTAAAACTTAACTCAAAGTTATTAATTAAGCTCATACAATTTTGGGTTATACTAGACTCACATGTATCATACGCTAGACGAACCATGAATCAAAGATAAAACGAGCTCGTGCTTGGGCCGGTCGAGATAACTCATAGACCAACTCTTCCTCCTATGTGCAACTGAAATTAGAAAAAAAAATTACAGTTGATGAAGCCTACGTGGCAGATCAAATTAGGCAAGACTGGTAGTTAATAAGGCCACGTGGCAGCTCCAGTCACCAGTGGCGCAAAACCGTCCAACCAATGCGTCGTTCGATCGTGACGCGCAACTCCAACTCCACGGACCACTCGTCTCCATTTCGTTCCATTTATTTTATTTATTCTCCCAGACCCCACCTCACCGTCCAATCACAAGCTAGACAGAATCCGTGCCTCGGAAAAATTTTCCCCATCTCCTCTTGTCTTCCTCCTCGATCGGGAGAAGTTCCACGTACAAGCAGTAAATCCATGGCGGCAAACCAAGCCTCTAAGTTAGTCACTGAGTACTGCTACAAAGCCTCCAAAATAAACGCCGGCGGAATGTTCCACAGCAATGACTCGCCGTTCGCCTACGCGATGCCCACGCTGCTCTGCCAGCTCATCCTCGTCGTCGCCACCACCCGCGGCCTCGCCTTCCTCCTCAAGCCCCTCCGCCAACCCAACGTCGTCGCCGAGATCCTCGTACGTACGTCAATTGTTATAGTGAACTAGTTAATGTTAGATAAGCACACACCCTCTTGTGTTGTCTCCAGACCGGCATGCTGTTGGGGCCGTCGGGGCTGGGAAAGGCGCATCTATGGTTTGACCGGCGTGGCATCGGAGCTATAATTTTCCCCGAGAAAAGCTTCCGGCAACTGGATACTTTTGCGTACATTGGCCTCCTCTTCCTCCTCTTCCTCATCGGCGTCGAGTTCGACATGAAGCTGGTGACCGGAATGCGGAAAAAGGTGATCGCTGTCGCCACGGCCAACATGTTTCTCCCCTTCGCCGTCACCATCCTCGTCGCCTTAATCATGAACCTCCAAGCGCAGCCCAATGTCTACTACCTCACCTACGTCTTCTTCATTGGCACCGCGATGGCCGTCACCGCGTTCCCCGTACTCGTCCGCATCCTCGCCGAGCTCAAGCTCCTCAACAATGAGCTCGGCCAGCTGGTGCTCCCCTCCGCCATCCTCGCCGACCTCATGGCCTGGATCTTCCTCGTCATCACCACCATCCTCCCGGCCCGCAGCACCGACCCCCTTATCGCTGCTCCGGATCTGCGCGGCCTCACCAAGCTAGTGTCCCTGTGGATCCTGCTGGTGGGTTCCGCTTTCGCTCTTGCTTGCTGGCTGCTGGTCCGGCCGGCCATCCGGTGGATTGTGCGGAGAACGCCCGAGGGCAAGCCTGTGAGCGACACGTGGATCTCGATCGTGACGGTCGGCGCGCTAGCGGCTGGGATAGTCTCGGACGCCATCGGGTTCCACGCCGTCTTCGGCGTGCTGTTGCCCGTCTTCTTCGCGAGCAGCGGCTTCAAGACCGACTTGTCGCTCATCACTCTGAGCAACGGCGCGGAGGTGAATCTTCTCGTCAGCATAGTACTCGTCTTGCTGATCACTTTAGCCACTAAGGTGGCCTGCAGCGTCCTCATTGCGCAGTACCACTCCATGCCCGCAGCTCAAGGCTTATCTATCGGACTCCTCATGAGCGTCAAAGGACCCATCGAGATGATCATTCTCAACATCGGCAGGCAGAAACGGGTAATCTATTTGTGTGGTTGAATTAATGCAGAGTGAGCTATTCCTTGTTTGGCTCTTGATTAATTCCGCCAAATATGTTGCAGGTGTTCGATATGCAAACGTACACAATCTTGGTCCTTGGGTCGGTGGTGACGACGTCTTGCATAGCCCCGGCAGTGGCGTTGCTGAGCAGGACGTCCCGCAATCGCGTGGCATACAAGAGGCGCAACCTGCAGAAGAGCCACCCGGACTCGGAGCTCCGGATGCTGGCGTGTGTCCACTCCGCGCGCAACGTGCCCTCCATTATCAGCCTCCTCCAGCTGACCAACCCCACCAAGCGCTGCCCTATCTTCCTCTACGCCGTCCACCTCATCGAGCTCACCGGTCGCGCCTCCGCCATGCTCATCGTCCACAACGACAAGAAGCACGAAAAGCGCCAAAGTGTCGCTGGCATTGCAACCGCCGTGCAATCTGACCAGATCATCTCCACCTTTGACAACTACGAGCAGCAAACCGGCGGCGTATCCGTCCAGTCGCTCACCGCCGTATCCCCCTATTCAACCATGCACGAGGACATCTTTAACATCGCCGAGGAGCGCCACGCCACGCTCATCATACTCCCCTTCCACAAAGTGCAGTCCGTGGTCGGCGACCTCGAGGAGCTCAACCCCGCCATCCGCGACGTCAACAAGAGCATCCTCGCCAACCCGCCTTGCTCCATCGCCGTCCTCGTCGATCATGGGCTCAGTCGAAGTGTCCGGCCGTACGTGCTGAGCCACCAGCAGCAGGTCCACAACGTGGCGGTGCTCTTCTTCGGCGGGCCCGACGACCGCGAGGCCCTCGCCTTTGCCTGGCGCATGGCGAGCCACCCAGGGATCCACCTTGACGTCGTGCGCTTCATCTCCAGCAATGAGGCCTTCATGCGACCGAGCCCATAGCATAGTGAATCCACCGACATGACCTCGATTGAGGAGGCGAGCATGCAGCGCCAGCTGGACGACGAGTTTATGAACGAGTTCCGGCTTTAGCACGTGAGCCATGACACGGTTGTCTACACGGAGAAGGTGGTGAGAAACTCAGAGGACACGGTGGAGGCGGTGCAAGCCATGAGCAGCTTTCACAGCATGTACGTGGTGGGGCGGGGGGAGGGGATGGAGTCTTCGCCGCCGCTGTCGGGTCTCAGAGAGTGGAGCGAGTACTCGGAGCTGGGCATCATCGGGGACATGCTTGTGTCGCCGGATTTTGGCACAACCGTGTCAGTGTTAGTGGTGCAGCAGTACGTCAGCACGGAGGGTGGGGGACTGATGTAGGTGCCGACGCCGTCGTCGGAGACTCCGGCGTTCGAGGCAGTGCAGGCATACTTGAACAATGCTAACCACAGGGAGCGACCGGCGGGGTTCAATTCCGGCTGGGCCGGTGCTGTTAATTAATTAGGTCGGTTGTTGGAGATCATGTACAACACAGGGCTTTGTTATTGTTCTCTTTAGTTCATTTTTTTTATTATTTTTTTCTTTTTGGATCCATGAATCTTTTTATCATAATCAATTTTTTTTACCTCTGATTGATTTGTAAAAGAATTAATTTCCTAGAACGGATAGATTTTTAGGAGATGAGAAATTTGACTAGAAAGAAAATTTAGATGAAAAAAAAAGTGTTTTTTTTTGTTTACCTGTGAGAAAAATAGAAAAAATAAAAAAAAAATTATTAAAATTTTTTCTTGCGTCCACATTGGCTATTTTTTTACCGCTTAAAAATGAGGAATTTTTTTATTTAATCCATCTCAAAGGATTTTATTGTTACTAAAATTCCTTCTTGTAAATAGGCCCTTACAGCTCATTTACCACTGAGAAAAATAAAAAAAAAACTAAATTTTAAAAAATCAGCCATTGGATAAAAATCTAAAAAAAAAAATAAAAGTGATGAAACTTCTAAAACCCCTAGTTTCTGCATCAACTCAAAATGGGCGAAAACTGAGTTGAAAGATATCCTCACCCAACCTTAGTCAGCACGGCCATCTTCCAAGGAAACTGCTGTTCCGCGGTAGTTGACTTTGGGATCCATTAGATTACTATTGCTAGGTCAAGAATTGATTGACTGAATCAAAGTGTAAATTCTTTCTTGTTCTCATCTATCAACATGACTCTAGTATCCTTACTTCCACAGTATCCTAGGAATCCCTAATGAATATATACCCAAATCTACTGGGATCATGTTATATGTGTGTCCGGTATAAATCAGGGCTCCACTTGCACACAAAAAAAAAAGATTGTTTTTAAAAGTCATCAATTAATATTTAAATATTTTTTGAAAAGCCCTTAATTAAGATTTGAAAACCTAATTGAACGTGAGAATTGAGGATGGAGAGAAAATTTTGGTTCTCTCGATTTTGATAAGAGCAGCCGTAGGTAGGAGAGAGAAAATAGAAAAAAATTTCTCTCGGCGTAATCTTGCACTCATCTTTCGTCTGATCGGTGCAAAATTTTACAGAGTTTCTCTTCGATAATTTTTTATATATTCAACGGTCAAATTTTTTGTTGATCTTTTCTAAATATTATTTCTGATACAATAGCGATTTTTGGGATAGTTTTTCTCCTGCGTAATTTTTCATCTTGTTATTAATGAAATTATTATTGTTGGGAAGAGACATTGTATTGTTGGATTCATAGTGAAATTTTGGTGGCCGGCTCCGGTGGTTTTTTATCCTATTTCTAGGGTTTTTCCACATTAAATCTTGATATTCATATTTTCTGGATTGATATTATTCTGGTCTTATTATTTGCATCATATATATTATTGTGATTGCACAAGTGAGATTTAGTGATTTTATAATTATCGAGACAAAAATCCCAACAATGGTACTAGAGGCAAGTTAATTATTTGCTTGTGTTAATCATGGAAGTTAGCAATAGGATGGTTGTTCATAATAGAGAAAATTGGCTTATTTACTACCTATATTGCAAAGACTTATTTGATGCAATTTAGAATAAAACTAAACCAGAAAAAATAGTAGATGATGATTGGAACAAGTTGAATAGAAAAGTCATCAGTTATATTCGGCAATGGGTAGAAGATAGTATTTTTCATATTGTGAATTAAAAAGTAGCATATAAGTCGTGGAAAAAATAGAAGACTTATATGAGAGAAAGATTGCTGGTAACAAGGCTTTCTTGATTAGGAAACTGGTGAATCTGAAGTATATGGAAGGTGGAAAAATTATTGAGCATTTGAATAACATAAAAAGTATCATCGATCAGTTGGCTTTAATGAAGATGGTAATTGAAGATGAATTGCAGACACTTTTGTTATTGAGTTCTCTACTAGAGAGTTGGGAGACTTTGATTGTATCTCTCAGTAATGTAGCACCAGATGGTATGTTATCCATGAGTCTAGTAACTTTAAGCTTGTTGAATGAAGAAACTAGAAGAATGTCTGCGGATACAAATAGATCTCAAATATTGGTGACTGAAAATCATGGTAGAATCATAAATAGATCTCCATACCAGCATGGGAATTCTAGGAATAGTTCATCTACCATAAAATATGTTTGAGTGTTTTTATTGCCATAAGAAGGGATATATTAAGAAGTATTGTTGGTCATTCAAGAAGGCTCAGAGAGGAGAAAGCAGTGGAATCACAAGAGAGGATAAAGAAAGCAACACTACAATCACTATAGACAGTGATGTTGGCATTCTAGCAGTAAGTGACACAGAAAGTATATTAGCAGTCAATGGAAAAGACAGTTGGATGATTGATACAGGTGCTTCTTTTCATGCTACCCCTTATATTGATTATTTTCATCATTACATCATTGTGAATTAGGCATTGTAAAGATGAGAAATAAGGATACTACAGTTATCAAAGGAAATGGGAATGTCATTATCAAGACTAACCTTGGACATAGGATAATTCTCAAAGATGTAAGGTATATTCTGACTTGAGATTCAGTTTGATTTCACCTGGTATTCTTGATGATGAGGGCTTAGTGAGCACATTTGGTAATGAAAAGTGGATGCTAACAAAAAGATCACTTATATGTGCTAGAGGAAGCAATCAACATGCTCTTTATCACACTGATGTTGAGGTTCTCAGATGAGAAATTAGTACTGTTTCAGCATCTACTACAGAGTTATGTCACAGGAGGATTGGACCCTTAAGTCAGAAGGGTATGAAGATTCTATTAAAGAATGTCATTTCTCTTAAAGTATAAAGTGAGTCAGTTTCTCAGCCAGGGGAAGAGTTCCAGGATGAGCACCAATCAAATGATGCAAGCAATGCATAGAAAAAATAAATTTCTGAGCAATCTCAGATAAAAACTCAGTTGAGAAAGTCTTTTAGAAGAAGAAAACCTTCAAGGCTATAACAATGGTTTTGTCATGATCAAAGATAGAAGAAAGCCAGAATGCTATCGAGTGAAGAAGGTTATAACAAAAAAGAAGACTGAGGTTTGTAAAAAGATGATCGACTTGGTCATCCCTGCAAGATGTAGAAGGGACTCACTTGCATCATGCATCATGCATCATGCAGGGACACACATGCAAATAAAAAAAAAGGAAGAGGACTTTTTTTTTTATTAAAGTCCTTAATTAAGATTTGAAATCCCACGTGAACGTGGGAATTGAGGATGGAGAGAAAATTTTGGGTTCTCTTGATTTTGACGATAGCGGCGGTAGGAGAGAGAAAATAGAGAAAAGTTTTTGGTTAAACTTCTGGGTGTGATCTTGGAGTCATCTTCCGTGGGTTAGATTTTACAGAGTTTCTCCTGGGTAATTTCTTACATATCCAACAGTTAGATTTTTTATTGATCTTTTTTAGATACTATTTCTGATACAGTGGCAAATTTTGGAATAGTTTTTCCCTTGTGTGATTTTTGATCTTGTTATTGATGAAATTATTATTATTGTGAAGATACATTATATTGTTGGATTCATAGTGAAATTTTGGTGGCCGGCTTCCGTGGTTTTTACCCTATTTCTAGGGGTTTTTCTATGTTAAATCTTGGTGTTCATATTTTCTGAATTGATATTGTTCTGGTTTCTGTATTTGCATCATATATATTATTGTGATTGCACATGTGAAATTTAGGGATTTTATAATTATCGAGATAAAAATCCCAACACATCAATGGCTGCACGCTCCTCTACAACTATTGTGGTTCTCCCCAGCAATCTATGTCTCATCCTGACTACCTACTTATACTCAGGTGTTTCCTCTATGTTTGTGAGATGCTCATTCTTGATAAAAAAAAAAAAAGGAAATGTTGTTCCTTAAGGTTTTATTACCTTTGTCTTTAATTTATTCTGATTATTTTATTAATATATCCTTTGAGTTTGTTTTAGATCTAAAAGTAGTGGATGATTTATCAAGGCAAATTTTTAACACTTTTAACACTCATCCACAAATTTAAACCTACTCTACTAAAGTACTTAATTTTTCTCCTACTTATAGCTCTTTCTATCAAAATTCCTTAAATTACACTATTATTTTTTTTAAATGTTACCTATATCATCGAATCATGACTTAAAATAATTTTGATATTGCTTTTATATTTAACTCTATGAAACTTATAATTTTAGAAACTAGACTTTGTGAATTTGTAAGCAATTTAAACTAGACTTTGTGAATTTGAGCCAATACAAAATAACTCATTGAACTAAGCTAGATGAAGCCTAGTCGGCCCAAACTGAATATTTTTGGCCTCCAACAACAACTAGTTCTTCAAATCAAGATGTTTGTAAACCATTTAAATAATATAAAAATATATACAAAAGTCTCTCTTTCTAAGTATTTATGCCTCAAAGTGCCTCTCTTTCTCTCTTTATTTCTCAATACAAAACTCTCTTAAAGCGTGCTTTGTTGGTAGAAAAAGAGGAGGAAATAGATTGAAAGTTAAAATGAGAGCTAAAAAAATTATATTTAGTAGGACGGATGAAAAATAAAAGAGAGAAAATAAAAGAAAAGTGAGAGGAAAAATAGCCTTATTTGTTTTTTAACCAAACTGGGCGAAAAATCAAGTGGAAAGTTGGATCTACCATTCTAATGCCTATTTTTATCTTTCTCTTTTTTTATTCCCACTCTCTTTCTCGTGCTTCTCTTGCAATCTTCTTCATCGTCGCTATTGTCGCCTTTGCTGTTGCTATCATCGTCATCGCCGCCTCTTCACCATCGTCACCTTTTCACTGTCGTCTCTTATCGTCATTGTCGGCATAAAAATAAAAAGATAAGGTTCTCTCTAAATAAATACTAAGCGAAAAAATCTAATTATTTCTTTTCTTCTTTATTTACTTTCTTTTCCTTTTAACTTTCTTTCTTTCCTACTAAACACAACCTTAAAGAATTTGAAGTCTGGAAACCTTCTTTAAGCCCTCTTTATACTAGAAGAGTTATTTTCAAGAGAGGAGTTGAAGCGCTTTAGGAGAAATTCATCAAGAGGAGTCATGGCTTTAAACAAGCATTTATTTCCCTTCTTGATTTAAACTTTTGTTCTTTGTTGTCTTATTGTATTTTGTTAGTTAGTTAAATTGGTTTGGGAAGAGACTTTATACTTTTTTTTTGTTCTTGGATTGCAGGATCTTGAGGAGTGTTTTCCTTCAAAGAAGGGTGAAACCACTCAATATAATCCTCTTAAAGGATCAAAGTAAATCTAGTTTAGTGTGTTTGAAATTCTAGGTGGGGAGCTTAGGTAGTAGAGGCATTGGGTTGAACTACAATAAACCACTTGTTTGCATTGCTCATTTTTATTATTTTGATTTACATGCTTATAACTTTTGTGACACTAGTCGTTACCTAAATCTCATATGTATAGTTTCTTCATTTGGGTTATTTTGCTTTGGCTCGTATGAAGTTAAAATTTAGTACTATTTGAACTACTAGAAAACTTATGAAAAATTTGGTTTCTAAAAATATAGCTTTCATAGAATTTTAGTAAGAAAAAGTATGACTTTAGGGTTAAATACTACATCAAAGTCAAAAAATTTTAATCTTTGGTTCAATAATATGAGTTAGATTTAGAAAAAAAAAATAACCAAAGGAATTTTGGTAGAAAGAACCATCAAATAAATTAAAATTTAAGTATTTTACATTTGTCTAGAGAATAAAAAAAAACCTAAGAGGAGTACGTCTTGGTTGCTAAAAAAATTCAATTCACCTCTAGACGTGGATAAACATTAAAAAAACCTTGAACTTGAACATGATAAATCATCCACTATCTTCATTCCCAACATAAACTCCAATGCAGTATTAATAAAATGATTTGTTATTATCAAACCAATTGAAATAGATTAAAGACCAAGGTAATAAAGCCTTAGACCTGCAATCTCCTCCTTTTTGATAATGATAAACCATGCCAAAAAAGAGCATCTCATAAACATAGAATATCTACTCCCCTATAAATATTCATCTTATACATTTATCAAAATTATAGAAAAATACTCCCCCTATCTAATGGACATATAAAACATAAGATGCTTTTGTAAATTTTATCAATATTCTAATATAAACTCTCCCACTTTTGGCATTATAAAAAAAAGGCATGTATAGAAAAGCATTAACATTTCCAAAGTTGTATAAGAATCAACCAAAAGAAGCTAATGTGCATTACCATTCTCAAACTACAAAAACATTCCTCAATGAAAGGTTTAGTATAATATAATCTAATTGTTTGTCAATGGGAACTTAACACAATGATGTCATTCTTCATTACATGAGTACACAAGAAATAATATCTTAAGTCTATATGTTTTGTGTATGAGTGCAAGATAGGAATTTTAGATAAATTTATGGTAGTAGAGTTATCACAATATATAGGGGTAAAGTATAAGATAAATTATAGTCGAGAAGTGTTTGTTTCCTCCAATGAATTTGTCATAACATCCAGCAACAATATATTCAGCTTTAATTATAGAGAGCATGACAGAATTTTGTTTCTTAGAAAACCAAGAGACTAAGAATTAACAATAACTATAAATACTCATCTATCAATTTTATAACTAATAAAGTCAGCATCATAGTAACCATAAAACTCAAAGTTTATGCTATTAGGGTACCAAAGATCAAGATCAACAATCCCTTTAATATATCTAAGATTATGCATTACTACACTTAAGTGGGACTCCTTGGAAAAGATATTTTGCACATAAATATGTGCCAATTAATATATCAGTTCTACTCTTCGTTAAATAGTTCTACTTTTCGTTAAATAAAGTAAACTACTAATTATATCTTTGTATTGTTTTTTAACATGTGCTATAGAGTCTAAGAGTCTCAAGTTACTCTAAAGGTACTTCATGTGGACACTAAGGCTGTGTTTAGAAGAGCGGATGGAAAAAACGAGGGGGAAGGGAAAGAAGAGGGGGGAGGGAAGGAAGAAGGATAGCAAAATTCACGTGCTATACACGTGCGGTGGAGGGTGTGCTCGTGCAGCGCTAAGCGTTGCCGGCGAGCTCGGGAACGGCGCCGGTGTGCTTTGACGTCGAGGGCGATCTCAAGAGCGGCGCCGGCGAGCGGCGATTAGCGACTATGAGGTGAGCTGCGTCGGTGAGCGGTGAGGGCGAGTTGGGAGGGTGAGCCGCGATCGCGAGCGACTGGTGACGCGGTGAGGGAGACGCAGCGACGCGAGCGGCGATGGTGAGATTGCGAGCGGCGAGGCGAGGGCGAGATCGCTAGTTGGGAGGGCGAGATCGTGAGCGGCGACGGCGAGTGGGCGACCGGCGATGCTGACCATGTGCGGCGTTGGCGAGCTCGCGAAAGGCGACGGTGAGGGCGAGCTCGAGAGCGGCGACGGTGAGCGCGCAACCGAAGAAGAGTGGGCACGACCGACAACGGCAAGGGCGAGTTCGAGCTCGAGCTCGCGAGCGGCGATAGCGAGCACCTGACCGGCAACGATGACTTCGGCGGTGAGGGACTTGCGAGCGGCAACTTCGATGGCGTGGTGCGGCAACGTTGGCAATGTTGAGAAGACGGCAACTTTGCGTTGACTTCACTTGCAAGACGTGCGACAGTTGTTTCCGCCTGATTCGGGCAGAACGCGTTTCGACGGAAAATACGTTAAAAATCCGTCCGTTCATTCATCCATATGTGCTATTAAACTAGGGAAAACTTATTTCCCTTCCTCTTTCCTTCCCTTTCCGTCTCATTAAACACAGCCTAAGATTAAAAACTACTATTCAAAGACCAATTCACTAATTATTCAGGCAAACTTGAGCAAATTGAGCATTTAAAGGGCTAGTATAGGTGCAATATAATCAATCAAGAAAATGTTCTTGATTGACTAAGGCAATCCTATTTCCAGGCGGAATCCAAAAGAAAAAAATATATATATATTGAATCTAATAGGAAATGCTACTAGATTTAATGTATTTTTCTTTCTTTTTTATGTAGATAGGCATGTCCACTATTCGGTCTAACTCGAGAAATCGAACCGAACCGAACTGAATTAGCAAGTTTGGTTTGGTTTTTTAGCTAATCAGTTCGGTTTGAAAAGTTGAAAATATTAATCGGTTTAGTTTTGAGTTGAGAGAAAAAAAATCTGTATAATCCAACCGCACCGATTAACATAATATATAATAAAAAAATATATTTCCTAACCCTAATTTCCCTAAACCAATTGAATGAGTCACACTCGCGTGATCTGCCACTGCCACTACTCATGCTCAGACGCCGTCACCTCCACTACTTCCGACCTCCTGTGCTCCATGTCTCCTTCTCCCCTCTGCCCGACTGCCCGCCACTGCTCCGTGAGTCGGTGAGCACGGCGACGCTGATGGCGAATGTTACCGATTAGGAAAGAGAGAGAGTTTGAGTACACGAAGGCTTCAATTTCCCATCATGCTCGGCGCTTCAGGCACGCATTTTAGAGATCAAGTGACTTCTGGAAGCGGGCGGTGGCAGAAGCCTTGCTCCTTATTCGATGTCTCGCAGCAAACTTGGATGAACTTGGCATAAGGCACGCAGCTCTTGCCGGTCGCCTCCAACCTCATCAGTGCCACAGCCACCTGCAATGCCCTCGCTGCTTTCCTCGTCTCCTCCACCGTCACTCGCTTCGGTTCTCCTTCCCTTGTCCTCTGTCGGAGGGAGGATCCTGTCGAGGCAGACGCGGCCGAGGTTCAATTCGCGGATCTACTCCGCGAGCCGGTCGTCCGAGAGTAGCGTCGCGGTGTAGTCGGGCGGAAGCGCCGGCTGGAAGAAGGGCCGCTTCTGGAGGAGGGGAAACCGCCAGAAGGGGAATGATCGGCCAGCGGGAGGTGATGCAGTGGTTTGACGGAGGAAGGAGCTGAAATGGCAGCCGACCTCTAGAGAAGAAGAAGCAAGCGACGACCACGACTTGGGCTGGCTCGGGGTTAAGATAAGAGAAATTGCAGCGTGCAGCAGAGGGATCGGAGAGAGGGAGAAGGCCGGTGGCGAGGTTTCTAAACTTGCTCTAGAGAAGAAGAAGCAAGCGACGACCACGACTTGGGCTGGCTCGGGGTTAGGATAAGAGAAATTGCAGCGTGCAGCAGAGGGATCGGAGAGAGGGAGAAGGCCGGTGGCGAGGTTTCTAAACTTGCCGCCGAAGTTTGATTCGACTTGGGCTGGCTCGGGGTTAGGATAAGAGAAATTGCAGCGTGCAGTAGAGGGATCGGAGAGAGGGAGAAGGCCGGTGGCGAGGTTTCTAAACTTGCCGCCGAAGTTTGATTCAAGTAGTGAGCCAGTGACGAAGAGGGTTGAATGGTAACAGGGTAGCCGAACTTGTGATGCTTATTTGGTTTAATCGGTTTAAACCGAACCAAATCAACTTATTTGGTTCGGTTTTTATTTGATTTTACTAAAAGTCGGTTCGGATTCGATTTATTACAATTAAAATCAGTTTAATTTGGTTTAAATCAAATCGGTTCGATTCAAATCGAATAGACACCCATAGCTATAGATTCCGTATAAGAAAACAGAACTTGTTTTAGCAAGTTGATCAAACTAGTAGTTGTACTTAACTATTTTGTTTAGTTAGTCCAGTGAAGTATTCGCTTACTTTAGACAGTGCACTAATTTTAGTCTTGAGTTGACTCTCGAAGATGCGTCCAACTCCGAGCGCGAAACAAACGCGCTATCCATAAATTTCCACTAGGTCAGTTGACTATTTTGCACATCCAACCAAAGCCCTCAGTTGACTTGGATATATCAAGTATGTATGCATAAGGAAAAAAACTCAACTTTAGTGAGCTGTGATAACGATTGTCAGACGAAAAACAAGCTGGCAATTTATTTATTTATTATTATTATTTGAGAATAATTTTTAGTCAACGAGACTTTTGTATATAAATTGAGATTCCAATCTTCCAAGCAATTAGCCACCAATCAGATCAAGAAAGAAATGGGGAGGCTTAGCCACGGGGTCTCCATCCACCACTTCAGCCACCCCCACTCTCTCAAGCTCACCTCGCTCCACCACCGCCACGACGGCCATCCCGCGCCAACCTGCGCCGGCTGCGGCCACCCCGCCCCTGCCGACGACGACCACGCCTACTCCTGCCAGCCCTGCGGCTACACCCTCCACCTCTCCTGCGCTCAGCTGCCGCAGAGCATCCACCACCCCGCGGACCCGTCCCACCGCCTCGACCTCCTCGCCCCCGCCGCCGCGTGCACTGGCGCCCCCTTCACCTGCCGCGCGTGCGGCGGCGCCGACGACCCCGCCGGGTTCTTCTACCGCTGCAGCACGTGCGGGCTCAGCCTGCACTGCGCGTGCGCGGCGCTGCCGCTCTCGGTGACCTACGGGGGCCACCGGGGCCATCCGCTGACGCTCTTCTTCTCGCCGCCGTACGAGAACGAGGGGTTCTCGTGCGACGTGTGCGGGCTCCCCGGCACGTTCCAGTGGGTCTACCGCTGCGCCATGTGCGGGTTCGACGCCCACATCGGGTGCGCGACGGCGTGGGAGGTGGCGGAGGTCGGCGGCCCGGGGGCGGTGACGACGACCGGGCTCCGGGTGGCTCTCCAGAAGCTGGAGACCGGGCTGGGCGCCATTGACAAACGGACGGCGAAGAAGCTGGTCAAAGGAGTGGCGACCACCGTTGGAGCCAGCGTGATGTGCTCTATCCTTTGACAATTATAAAAATAAATTCGCGCAAATTCTATATTTATTTTTGTTGAGAAATTTGAAAGTGTAATGTGCTTTTGTATTACTAATTCAACTGTTTTGATGATTAATTTGCGGACGTTGTCGCGAAATTAATGCTGCATTTTAAAGAATCTTCAACTATAATTTTCCTTACATTTTTTTTACTCAAATTATAAAAAAAAAATTATCTGATTACAGGTTGGCAAGCAGATAGTCAAGTTGAAAAGACATTTTAGGAATATAATATGTAGTCAACGGGCCACTCAGATTGTGCCAATTAACGGGGCTTATTGACTTTGACTAATTAACAGAAGCATTGTCTTCGCGGGGATAAGATCAATCGGCCTTTTGACTTTTCAATTGTACGATTATCAAGCTGCACTGCTACTATTCAAAGAAACATGGTTAAGTAATTCTTAAATCCGTTTTTGTTTAACTTGGGAGAGTCAAAAAGAAAGTGGAAATATGGAGTTGGCAATGAAGAAAATCATCATCCGCCTACCAATGGAGAAGAAAGTCAAACTTAAGAGATGCGTTTCACATGTGATCACGTGGAGTATGTCGTGGCCTTGGATTGACCAAGTGAATTTGTCAATCTTTCTGCTCCGATCTCTAATCTTTTAGCTATCCTTATAAAAATCATTTTTGTTCAGCATACAAAGTTGCTTCATTTTAGTCCTAAAATTAAAAAAAAAAAAAAAAAGAAAAAGAAAAATCCCTTTAGTCTTCTCGTCTCCATTTTAGTTCCTAGGTCTCCACTATTCCGATCTTCCCATCTCTACTTCTCTTACCCCATTCCGTTTGCATTTCATATGCTTGACTATTGTTCCCTAGCCTTCTCAATCTCTCATTGCACATGTTGAAGGTAGCATCTACGCATGGTTAGAAATCTAAGTAGTGTTTAGAGAATAAGAATCTTACTATATATTAGAAAAATAAAATTCTATTTCCCACAAGAATCCATGTGAAGAAAGAGACCAATTGATAGCCCTAAATCATATCTTTTTTGGAGCATGATAAGATTAAATCTTTGTGGCAAGAGTATGTGACTACCTAGAAGGTGGCCACATAAAGGTAATGACACATAAGGAAAAGGAGAGGCGGCACACAATTGATTTTTCTTTTCTTTTTCTTGCTTCATTTTACTCTTAAGTATGACATAACGTTTTTTGTAATGTGTATTCTTATATTTTAAGAATGTGCCACCTCCAAAAACTAAGGAGCAGATCTAATATGCTTTGAAGGAGTCATGTCTACAATTAGGGTTTTAAGCTGTGGCCATTTCTAATTTTAGATGCCACATCTATATATATGTGGCTAGTTCATGCATCTAAATCGTCATGTGTGTTAATTGGCTTATTTTAAAATTTAAATTAAATATTTTAATTCAATAATGCACAACAAAAGTTTCATATTTATGGTAGACCTATTATTACTTAGTAATCACTAATTCACTATCACCATTATACCCACTTGACAATTATTATTATAATTAAAATTCTAATTACATGATCCATTCGGTCCTTGTGACATTAGTAATATAACATTAATCTCATTGTAATATGATAAATTATGAGCGGTGTCAAATAATACATCATTGCAACCAAAGTTACTAGAATATTGAGATGTGATATACAAGTTATTTTAATTATAAAAAAATCATTTATCTTTTTAAGCAAACCTACTGCATAACATTAGTTTTTTTAGAAGTAATATATTTTTATTATATAATATTTTTATCATAATAAAATATATATCTCAATAATGAATCATACATTAGTTTTTAGAAGCAATATGTCTTTTCATTTAAAAGACCTAAACTAGTTTTCTATTATTGTTTTACAACATAGCTCCATACACAAATAACTTTCTTTTAAAAAGCATGACAATTTTTCTCCAAAAGCAATATTCTCACATATATGGTAAACCAAACAAACCCTAGTCCAATAAAGAGCATAAGAAATCTTCATGAAGATATGCGCTCAACAGCATAAATTTGTTAATCAAAATCATCATATTTTATAGGGAAAGATGTTATGAGCCCCACGAGAAGAGCAGGTTAAGAGGCAAAATGGTCTAAAGAGACCAAAATTGAGTGTCACATAACTAAAAATCTCTCTTAATATTAGTAAACCCTATATGAATAAGTTACAAAATTTCTTAGCTAGAATTCTACCACTTACACATAAGATGAGAATATCTCAAATCCCTTTGAGACTTTTCTTGTGCTTGTAGGAGCATTGGAGATTAAACAAAGATGATTTTTAGAGGGCTGATTTATGTAGATAGAATGAGTTAAGTTGATTTTGTGCATTCATCCATTGATAACTAATCCACATTAGATCTATTCAATATATTAAGTTATTAACTAACAAGATGAAAATATCCTATCCAAAGGCGTTTGATGATTAGCTATAATTATACTTTTATTATATGATCTACTAACTTAGCATCATCATATGATGCCTAGATAAAACTATGAGTTCAATTCCAATGCTTGGATAAATCAAATGTACATTAGTAAGTTTCTATTTCAAGCTAATTTATCAATATAATATTATAAATTTTTACTAGAAATGAAAAGGGCAAAGTTTCTCAATGAGCACATATAGATTCGAACAACAAGAGAAAATATCATATATTCTTTAAAAGAAAATTATTGAAGTTGATTATCGGCTACAATAACTTTGAATAAGAATAGGTTTACTATGACATTAAAATAATCTAAGAGAAGAATAACTAAATTAATCTAGGCAAGGTCACTTATCAGACGAATGTGTGTTTGGTGGTGCTTTTCTACGAACATCTTCGATGCACCTTCCACAGTCTTGCGCCATGTCTATAAAATAAAGATAAAAAATTTAAAGAATTATTTGAATATTAAAGGATGTTGAAAAAAAACAAAGGAGAAGATTAAGGGGGTAAGATTGTGGAATTCTAATTCTTTTTTGTATATATTTTTTTAAGAATGGAGGAAAAATGAGATCACAGAAAATTAATAACCTAATCCGGATGTGGCAATTTAAATTAAACAGGGTTACAGATGCAAAAGTTTCAACAGAAGAACGCCTCACCTTCTCGAAGGCAACGGCGAGGAATAGCCCGATCCCGGGGGCTCCGTCCGTCGATCGTCGGATCCCCATCCTCCGGAGCAGGGACGACGATGCCGGCCGGCGATTGGAGACGTGGAGGAGGGATTTCCGCTCCGCCAGGCTACCGCCGCTGGTCCTCCTCCTCACCATCATCCTCGCGGCCGCTTCGGCCGGGGCAGCGAGCTCCCGGGCGGAGAGGGCGGCGATTGCGCGACGGGACTTCTTCCGGATGACGATGGGCGCGCGGAGGAAGCGCGCGGCCGAGGGTCGGGAAAGCGAGGAAGCGCGCGCCGGAGGGTCGGCGTCGAGCTCCGCGAACTTGCGGAGGAGCTCGTCGGAGGAAGCCTTGCTTACGCGCTGCACCTTCACTGCCTCCATAGCAGCTTCTGTTGCCACTATTTTACAGAGTCGAAGTGAATAAATCCAAAGCAGAGAGAGAGAGTTTGATTCAGTAGGGTGAAAGATTGGGGATCTTGTCGCCGAGATGAGGAAGGGGAAGAAGAAGACGATGGACGTGACCGTTAGAAGAACAGCGCGTGTTTTGCGGGTGCATTGATGACTCTGATCTGACGGCAGGGGCGTGACTGAGTATTGAAATCTCTAGTATAGGTCGGTGCGGAATATAGCCGTTAAAGTGGCGCGGGCGGCGTTCACCATTCTAGTGCCAGCTTGTATAGCTAAGTAATTTTGGTTTTTTCCCCCTTCGCCTTCTATATATTATTTGATGTGCAATTTTTAATTTCGGGTTTTTAATATTGTGAATTTATTTTTTTTTCAAAATTTATATTTAAAATCAGTAATGTTGGATGTTTCATGCTTCTTACAAAATTTTAATTCATCTTTACAAAAAATTTCATAAAAGGGTAAAAATTGCAAAATTATTTTTAGATACTTTTATTGGGTCAATTTTAATATATTTTATATTTAAAATATAATATAATTTTTATTTTGTTTAATGATATCTATGAGATATCTTGGACTTCGAAGAATACACTTAACATGAGAGACATATTTTATGATTTATCTATTTTTATCTTATATTAATATAATTTAAGATATTTTGTAAGCTATTTTGGACAACTAACAACTAAAGGGGATTAATTGATCCATTATCATTATTGACAGTGTGTATTTTATGATCCTATCAATTGTAATGTGGTTAATTTATATTAGTATGAGGTGGTGATAATATATTTTATAAAAGTTTGGTGGCGACCGATATCCAAGAAAATTGAACCTGGCTACAGGATAGGATAAAGTTAGAGAAAATAATATAGATTTTAATTTTAAAAAAATATGAATTCATATCAATTTTGGAGCACAGGTATAACAAGAAAAGGAAATGCATGAGGATTGTCTGTTTTTACTAATCAAAAGTTTTAGAAACTCAACATAATCGTTAACATTTACATAAGTTAAGGATCAAGTAGATCATAAACACCCTTAAATTCATACTTAATCACTGTCACAGCCATTTCCCCTCGATTGGAATTTTGCCGAGGGAGAAGAAAGAGGTGGCTGTGGCCGGCAGGTGAATGGCTGGAAAGTCGCCCGTTCACCTTAGCATTCACCCCGCATGGGAGAGAACCTAAGAGGATCCAAGAATGAATCTTCTATCTTCTACATACCCACGTGTCTATGTAAATAATAGACACTCCCACCTAGGTTCCTCCACACGGGATGCACCGCACCCACTTACCTGCTTACCTGACCCGATGAAGCCTTTGCACGTAACCTCCAACAAGCGCCCTGCCTCATGCACACATTCTACTAGATCTGGTGTCAACGTATACAATTAAGGTCAAGTCCACCTCTTGGCGCACCACACGCCCGCTACAACACCTAGGAATATAATTCCGAATGGCAACAGGTCCGCAAGTACAACCAAAGTACGCAGCCCAACCTTAAGTGCACGTCCGACGGCCTAAAACTAGCATCGCGTGCCACACGGGCTGCGCAAGTCTTTACCGTATCTGCATCCTAGATGTGATTCTCCACCAAAATAGCTTGAATGAACCATTCGCATGCTGTCCAACTCTAGGACACAGACGCATCCATATAATCAAAACCCGTAAGGACTCGACATTCCGCCCGGCTCGACACTACAAGGCTCACGTCGTAACGTGCTAATCTCAGCACTCCGCCCAGCCTCTCGTGTCCTAGCCCACGTCATAATGTGCTACACAAACCCTCCGTGTTCCGCCCAACTCAATATGGTCAGGTTCACATCATAACACATCACACACGGATGCTCCACCCAACCTGCCATATCTGAGTTCACGTCATAGCGCACTGGGTCATCAGCACTCCGCCTGACCTGACACGACTGGGCTCACGTCATAACTCGCCAATCTCGACACTCCGCCCAGTCCTTCGTGCCCAAGTCTACGTCATAACGTGCTGGGACTGCTCAAAAATCCGAGCATAACCAAATTAAGTATGTGGAGCTGTCACAATCACCATCTACAAGAATCAATCAGATCAAAACATAATTAATCACTAAATTTACACTCTTAAATTCATAATTAATCGCTACCTACAGTTAACATTTACCATAGTTTACACTCGTTCAATATACTGTGTAGCTGGACTAAACTGTAGGATCTTTGGGCAAGAGATGGAAAGAAGGATACACCTGCAGTTGGTGAAATAAACGAGCCAAATCTTAACAGAGATGCTGACAAACAGATCGATCCAAGGGGCAGCCATCAGTAATCCATGTCAAATTCAGAGCATGGGCACAAAGTATGTTCACTTCAAATAACCTGGTGAATTTTTTCACCAAATCTAGTATCATCTTAGGAAGAGGGTGGATTTGTAATCAAGCCAATGAGCCACATGACAATAGAACCAACAATGAAGCAGAAGAGCAGGAAGACCACAATGCCAGCCAAGATAGTGGCAAGTGGAGGGCCATCTGCAGCGTCGGAGCTGCTGTTAGCTTTCTCGTTGGTGCTAGGTTCTGGGTTAGAACTGCTCGAAGCAAAAACTGTAGGTGCCCCTCGCTTCCAACGAAGTTTTGTAGCTTTTCCTAGCCTGTGACGGAAAAAACTATCATGCTAAACAGGCGGTGTTGCACAGAAATCAGTATTATATTGCATTTCTTCAATGGATCTAGAAATTGTTCTCAAATTATCATCTAAGATATTAATATGTTAGGAAAAGACAACAGACAGCAAGCAGATTTGTAATCAACGAAAGAAAAAAAAAAAAAAGTAAGAACAGTGCAACATCTGGCAAAGAGCTGTTATGTGAATCCTAACATTTGAATACATAAAGGAAAACTTATCAGTTTTTAAATAAATACGCTCACATTTGCAAGAAGCAAACTTCGCCCTGTGCTTTTGACCTCTTTGCAATCTGATTAGGTTCAAATTCCTTCAATACAATGAGGTTATGAAGTTTCCTAAATCCCCACCTATCCGGTTTCCATTGACGGATATCAATGGAACTGGTGAAAAAGTACTTATGGATCATTAATTTTTTTTCAGGAAATTCTAGAATGGATCGATGTATCCTAGTCTTATTATCCTCCTTTTTTTGTCTTACTCTTAAATCTCCTCAGCTCCTAACTTTTAGCCGAGAAATCCAGTATTATTACTTTCTAAATTTTAGTTGGAAAAAAAGAGCTCTTATTATCATTTGTGAGTCATCTAGCCTTAATTTGCTTAAAGCACATTGTTTTACATACATATTCTCCACTAGTAAATGTTATCGAGTTCTTTTTGCATTTTAATTTACTCAAAACAATCAATGTTCGATGGTTCCTCTATCCAACTATTTTAGGATTGCATTAACTCCCTTTCAACTGCATTGCACATAGCACTTCATGTCAGATCTAGAGCAATACTTAACTTTTTGATAGATTCTCTACGCCAACTTTGATTTTGATTCCAATTAGAAAACCTGAGATTGCCATTATATCAAACGCTAAATGAATGAACATTTATCTTAAACAAAGGCATTGAAAATTATTTCTAATCCAATAATTTACAAAGTGAGTCTTGTTGGTGAAATGATTGTTGCGTAGGAGGAGAACCAAGAGTCAAAAACCATGTGGCCACTGCCCATGACCAAAGTTAGAAGGGTGTTATTGTCGTTTCAATATTAATCAATGATGCAGTCCAATATAGTAAAATCATGATTCCAATGATTGTTGGTCAAAGTGCAAGTGCAATAAAAAGCAAGAAGGTTGATGAGGTTGTAATTTGCAATTAAACTTGCAAATTTTCTGTAGTCCCTACAAAATAAAGGCACTTCATTAATCATTTTAACATTAAGATCTCCCTGTAATAAGAGGAAAATTTTAAAGGCAATGTGGGGTTAATTCATTCTTTAAGATATTTCAACCAAGAGTTGTGAGGACCATAGAGATTCGTAATGATGCTTTTTTTTACTTTGAGATCCTTTGTCCGATGGTAATCATGATAAAGTAACTTCCTTGACTATAATACAACTCAAAATTTTTATTCCAAGAAGTAATGACCTCTAGTAGAATAAATTTGCAGACTTAAAAATAATACTACTAATAATAGTTTGAATACAAGTTCATTCAAAGATGTTGAATGATGATAGAAGAATCAATTAACATATGCCATAGTATCAGGCGTCGATTGTTGTCTAAGTGACGCATGTTGCTCCTATGCCATTAAGCAACATACACAGGCAAGTGAAGATGAAAAGAGATCATGCAAAAGGTCAAAGAATCCAACTTGAAAGAGAAGGGATGCTAGTGCAAGTACAAAAATTATAAGATAAAAGGAAATTTTCAATGTTATACAAATAAATCATATAGAAAATAAAATGAATATGATGCAGAAGAACAAACAAATGCTGTTGCAAGATTATATTAAAAAAGAATTATATATTTATACACACACAAAGGAAATGGATAATGATATTGACAATAACTAGTTTAGAAGACAAAGAAATACAAAATTGAAATTCATATTCCAGAGTTTCAATAAGTTTGTCTATTTGGAAAGATAAGAGCGTGGAAGTGAGAAATACAGTGGCTAAAATATCTTATATTTCAAGATTTTATCAAAAATAGTTGATTTCTACATCATAAAAGCATATATTGCTGCATTAATTTTGTCCATAGCTAAGTAATTAGCCTATTGCACAAGACAAATGTCCAAACAAAATTCCATTTCCAATTTCTCCAAACATACTAATTGGTATTTGAGCAATTTACACATTGATCTAAAACATAAAAGTGGTCTAGCCTTATTCTGATAAACTAAAACTGACAACTTCATTTCTGAGGAGCATAAAGATACAATTGTGCAAGCAAAAGCCCCAACAAACACCCACACATCCGAAATAAAAGCACAAAAGGCAAAGTAAACACTACTAGGAGAAAAAAAAAAGGGAGAAAGTAGAGAGAGTGCCCTAATGCAATCATTTGCAATGCCAAGATGCAGGCGTGGACTGTCATGTAGATAAATCAAATGCTCTAAGTACGCTGTGAAAGAATTTATGCACGAGAAGAGTGAAAGGAATGTGAGAATTAACCTACCCGAAACTGAGCTGGGCAGTGGGGAGAACAATGGAACAGGGAGGGGTTGCTCTGAGGACTTGGGTGCGATGGGCATTTAAACATCCATGTTGTGTGCAAGCAGATATAGCAGTGGCAGAGAGCATTGTTATGTCGATATTGAGTGTATACTGTGAGAATGTGAGGTGAGGGAGCAAAGATCATTATAAGAAACGCACATAACTAATTATATTGTTGCAATTATAAAAATATTTGTATTATTATTGTTATTGATTTCACATAGCTTATTGCACAGATATCTTTTTAACTCAAGGCAAAGAGAAAATCACAAACACTGACAATTACAGTATAACTAATTCCGATCTTATTTGGTATTGTGGCATACAAAATAAAAACAAGATGATCATAATTTGGCAATGAGATGCTGTCAAGTAACTCACTTGGTAGGCAATTGGCAGGCCAGCACATCAGAGAAGGATGCAAAGGTGATGCTTGTGCTTGATCTCAGGCATGAGAAATCACCAACCTCTAGCCTCTATACATGAAATTTCAGATAATATCAAGTAAAGATGCTACAATCATTCATCAAATTCCAAAGTGATAGGACAAACCAAAACACAAGTAGCGAAAGAGACCTTGCTGATTTTGGCAGTGTTGGAGTTGGCGTAGCGCCTGGTGGTGGTAGATGCAATCCTGGAGATGGTAAGAGCTGCTTGGCTAGCCATTGCTGCCGCAAGAAACAAGTGGTTTCCCAAAGGGAATTCTATGTCGGTGACTCGCAGCGGTCGTTTTGGATAAGAAGATTGTGTGGCTGATATCAGTTTCCAAAGAGTACCACATTTATTCGCAGCCGCACAAAGTTAGGTACTCTTAACCACATCTGGCCAACCCAAGAAAAATTAAACCTTGTGTACTTCAAACCACGCGGATGAAGGGAAGAACGAATCATGATTCTTCCGCGACTGATGCAGAACGAATTCAGTCCTCCCTCTCGCCCAGGGACAGTATCCCACGAAGGTGCCACGGTTGGCGCGGTGGGGCCATCGTTGAGAGCCGACATCGCCATTCTGAGAATTGACAGACGATTCATTCGGCGCCGGTGGAAACATCGCCCGTCGTCTACCCCACTGGAAACCCTAGCTATGAAAATCGCTGCCTTCCGTTTAAGCAAAACCGATTTACCGATTGTAAATTTAATCGAATTTTTTTTTTTATTACCGAAACCGTTACTGATTACAATTTATCAATTTTACTCAACTAATTTTATATTTACCTTCGGTCAGCGAATCGATACCGTTAGTCCGTTACCAATTACATGCATGATTTTATCTTTACCTTTAATAAAATTAATAAAAATTAATAATTATCAATTAATACCCATCCCTACTTTTTAAATTTGGGAGATCGAAATCGACAAAAAAAAAATAATAATAATTAATGATATAACCTTAGATTTAGTAACTATAAAAATAAAACAATAATAGATGAAACTAATATCCTATTAGATGAATAGGATAACTATTGGACAATTAGAAGTAAACTTAGATAATAGTATTCTTAGAATGGAATAACAGTTAATAAATTCAGAAATAATTACAGAAAATTAGTTTTTAGAATACGTAAATAATACCTTAGTATTAAAAATAGAAAATATGAAGACACCCATAGAATTAGTAGAAACTAGAGAAGACAGTCGTAGTACACCTCAACAATACCCTACTCATATACAACCAACCTATAAAACACAACAAATAAATCGGATACCACAATACTCAACACAACAACATTCTACTCTGTTATATTCAGCACAAACTTATCCCATAGCTGGACAACCTAGTACAGATCCCTATTATCAATACAGAGAAAGACATGATGATCTTAGACCTCGAGGAAAAAGGTTACTATTAGAAATAGTTGATAAAAAACTTTTAGTAGATGATGGAAGAATATTAAATTTAACAGCCCATGATCTACAGACATGGCCTGCTGTCCTATAAGTACGGAGCTCAATGGTAGTAAGGAAATATGATGAATTAGAGCATTTTAAAACACCTACAGAAATGTATTCATACTTAAAAAAGTTTCTTGGAGAAACAGCTAGAACTATATGGGAAGCATATAAGAGAGAATATCCACAAGATTTATAAGAGACATAGAATTAGGAGCAAATCCCTATAACTTTACAAATAAAATTCAATTATTAATGTTAGGATATCAACCAAACACTAGTTTTAATAAACAATAGGAAGAGGCTATTAGAAAATTAGAATTATTACATATAAGAAAGTGGATATATATTAAACCATTTTTACAAGATTATATGTATTATAGCATAACAGCAGAATGTTTTTATGACCAAACCATAGGTGATAAATTATTTCTAAAACTACCTCCTCCACTAGGTCCAATAATCCATAAAAAATTTATAGAACAAGGCGTGGTTACTAATATGAGTATTTAGCTACTAATACTGCTAATGGAACTTTGAGGTGACCTATATGAGTATTTAGCTACTAATACTGCTAATGAGACTTTCAGCATGTAAAATTATTAAGACAAACAAAATGTAAAGATAAAACTGTGATAGAAATATATGACAAAAAAACTACCGTGTTAAGCAGGATAGTTATAAACATAATAACTGGCATAATATTGATGATGAGAACGTTGAGGTAAACTATAATAATATTGATAGACTAAGTGATGAACTAATAAAAACATATGTCTTATTAAGGATCTAAACTTTATCCTTTTTTTCTTATAGTCATTCTTTCATTCTTCCAAATATTCTGATTCAGTTCTTCCTTCTTCCTTTCATGAAATTATAATTAATATACACTCATATCTACGCGTACTGTTCTCCCAAGAATGACCTCTTGCCTAAATGGGTCTTTTCACCGATCCTTTTGTGCATGGAATTATAATAACATGTAAGAGCTAAAGAAAGAACATGAACTTACCCATAATCATTCCTTATCCCATGGCTAATGAATAAGAAAGAAGTTTAGTCCCGTTCAGGACCACTACTCACTCATGATAATAGAATCATTATAAAAGATAGTAATATATTATATATTAACAATAGAATATCTTACAAAGACTTTGAGGGAACAAAGACTTAAAAGAAATATGTTACAGAATACCTAGAAAAGTTATCTTACAAAGATGTAAGACTTACAAGTACACTAGAAGAGCACACGAGCACACTTAGGAACACTAGAGTTTAAGTATCAGAGGGCTATTGTCTTATGCTGCTGATCCTTTCTTGGATGACCTTCAGAGGTATTTATAAGGGATGGTGGAGCATGGATCAGGTTGGAGGCCTTTTGGAGTCTTCTCAGCCTTCTGAAGCTTTTTCAAAACGTGGAGTACAAATTTTTCTAGTTTCTTTTGCGAACTTGAGTGAGATTCGTCCTTAGGATTTGCCTTGAGCTAGGTGGAATAAGCTGGTGGGGGGGGGGGGGGGGGGGAGGGGCGTGAAGAGATGGTACAAGCCTTGTCTTTTGTGAAAGAGTCTTTTATAGTGGAGAGCAATAATAAGTAGTCCTTCTGAATAGTGAGTAGTAAAGAAATGACACGAGCCTTCTTTGGAAGAAGAAGGAATCTTTTCTGGAGAGTAATAATGGGAGTGGTCCCTTTTTTTTTTACAGCCATTGCTTTTATAAGTCCAAACTCTCTTTTTTTTTTTACATATCCATCATATTATCAACCACTCACTATTCAGAAGGACTACTCACTATTCAGAAGGACTACTTATTATTGCTCTCCACCAGAAAAGACTCCTTCACAGAAGACAAGACTTGTACCATCTCTTCATGCCCCCCCCCCCCCCCCCAACCAACTTATTCCACCTAGCTCAAGGCAAATTCCAAGGATGAATCTCACTCAAGTTCTCAAGAGAAACTAGAAAAATTTGTACTCCACATTTTGAAAAAGCTTCAGAAGCCTGAGAAGACTCCAGAAGGCCTCCAACTTGATCCACACTCCACCATCCCTTATAAATACCCCTGAAGGTCATCCAAGAAAGGATCTCGGCAGAAGACAATAACCCTCTGATCCTTAAACTATAGTGTTCCTAAGTGTGCTCGTGTGCTCTTCTAGTGTACTTGTAAATCTTACATCTCTGTAAGATAACTTTTCTAGGTATTCTGTAACATATTTCTTTTAAGTCTTTGCTCCCTCAAAGTCTTTATAAGATATTCTATTGTTAATATATAATATATTACCATCTTTTATAATGATTCTGTTTATCATGAGTGAATAGTAGTCCTGAACGGGACTAAACTTCTTTCTTATTCATTAGCCATGTGATAAGGAATGGTTATGGGTAAGTTCATGTTCTTTCTTTAGCTCTTACATGTTATTATAATTCCATCCACAAAAGGATCGACGGAAATACTCATTTAGGCAAGAGGCCATTCTTGGGAGAACAGTATGCGTAGATATGAGTACATGTTAATTATAATTTCATGAAAGGATGAAGGAAGAACTGAACTGGAATATTTGAAAGAATGAAAGAATGGCTATAAGAAAAAAGGATGAAGTTTAGATCCTTAGTAAGACATATGTTTTTTATTAATTCATCACTTAGTCTATCAATATTATTATGGTTCACCTCAACATTCTCATCATCAATATTATGTCAATTATTATGTTTATAACTATCCTGCTTAACATGGTCATTTTTTGTCATATATTTCTATCGCGGTTTTATCTTTACATTTTGTTAGTCCTAATAATTTTACATACTGAAAGTCTCATTAGCAGTATTAGTGGCTAAATACTCATATCAGTAACCACGCCTCCCATAATTGATATCCTAACATATAATCTTGTAAAAAAAAAGTGTGCCCTTATAAAAGCAATGACTGTAAAAAAAAAGGAAGGCTCGTGCCATTTCTTTACTACACACTACTCAGAAGAATTACTTATTATTACTCTCCACCAGAAAAGACTCCTTCACAAAAGACAAGGCTTGTACCATCTCTTTAAACACCCCCCCCCCCCACACACACACACACACACCAGCTTATTCCACCTAGCTCAAGGCAAATCCCAAGGACGAATCTCACTCAAGTTCTTAGAAGAAACTAGAAAAATTCATACTCCATACTCCATGTTTTGAAAAAGCTTCAGAAGGTTGAGAAGACTCCATAAGGCCTCCAACCTGATCCACACTCCACCATCCCTTATAAATATCCATGAGGGTCATCCAAGAAAAGATCATCAGTAGAAGACAATAGCCCTCTGATCCTTAAACTGTAGTGTTTCTAAGTGTGCTCGTGTGCTCTTCTAGTGTACTTGTAAGTCTTACATATCTGTAAGATAACTTTTCTAGGTATTCTATAACATATTTCTTTTAAGTCTTTGTTCCCTCAAAGTCTTTGTAAGATATTCTATTGTTAATATATAATATATCACCATCTTTTATAATGATTTTGTTTATCATGAGTGAGTAGTGGTCTTGAACGGGGACTAAACTTCTTTCTTATTCTTTAGCCATGGGATAAGGAATGGTTATGAGTAAGTTCATGTTCTTTCTTTAGCTCTTATATGTTATTATAATTCCATGCACAAAAGGATCAGCGGAAATACCCATTTAGGCAAGAGGATATGTAAAAAAAAAGAGTGTGGCCTTATAAAAGCAATGGCTGTAAAAAAAAAGGGGGGGGGGACCACTCTCCATTATTACTCTCCAAAAAAGATTCCCTCTTCCTCCAAAAAAGGCTCATGCCATTTCTTTACTACTCACTATTCAGAAAGACTACTTATTATTGATGTCCACCAGAAAAGACTCCTTCACAGAAGACAAGGCTTGTACCATCTCTTCACCACCCCCCCCCCCCCCCTCCCCAGCTTATTCCACCTAGCTCAAGGCAAATCTCAAGGACGAATCTCACTCAAGTTCTCAAAAGAAACTAGAAAAATTCGTACTTCACATTTTGAAAAAGCTTTAGAAGGCTGAGAAGACTCTAGGAGGCCTCCAACCTGATCCACACTCCACCATCCCTAGGCGTGGTTACTAATATGAGTATTTAGCTACTAATACTGCTAATGGGACTTTGTGGTGAACTATATGAGTATTTAGCTACATATTATGGGAGGCGTGGTTACTAATATGAGTATTTAGCTACTAATACTGCTAATGGGACTTTGAGGTGAACTATATGAGTATTTAGCTACTAATACTGCTAATAAGACTTTCAGCATGTAAAATTATTGGGACTAACAAAATGTAAAGATAAAACTGCGATAGAAATATATGACAAAAACCTACCATGTTAAGTAGGATAGTTATAAACATAATAACAGACATAATATTAATGATGAGAACGTTGAGGTGAACTATAATAATATTGATAGACTAAGTGATGAACTAATAAAAACATATGCCTTACTAAGGATCTAAACTTCATCCTTTTTTCTTATATCCATTCTTTCATTCTTCCAAATATTTCGGTTCAGTTCTTCCTTCATCCTTTCATGAAATTATAATTAACATGCACTCATATCTATGCGTATTGTTATCCCAAGAATGGCCTCTTGCCTAAATGGGTATTTCCGCCGATCCTTTTGTGCATGGAATTATAATAACATGTAAGAGCTAAAGAAAGAACATGAACTTACTCATAACCATTCCTTATCCCATGGCTAATGAATAAGAAAGAAGTTTAGTCCCGTTCAGGACCACTACTCACTCATGATAAACAGAATCATTATAAAAGATGGTAATATATTATATATTAACAATAGAATATCTTACAGAGACTTTGAGGGAACAAAGACTTAAAAGAAATATGTTACAGAATACTTAGAAAAGTTATCTTACAGAGATGTAAGACTTACAGAGGGCTATTGTCTTCTACCGATGATCCTTTCTTAGATGACCTTCAGGGGTATTTATAAGGGATGGTAGAGTGTGGATCAGGTTGGAGGCCTTCTGGAGTCTTCTCAGCCTTCTGAAGCTTTTTCAAAACGTGGAGTACGAATTTTTCTAGTTTCTTCTAAGAACTTGAGTGAGATTCGTCTTTGGGATTTGCTTTGAGCTAGGTGGAATAAGCTGGTTGGGGGGGCACGTAAAGAGATGGACACGTCTTATCTTCTGTGAAGAAGTCTTTTCTAGTGGAGAGAAATAATAAGTAATCCTTTTGAATAGTGAGTAGTAAAGAAATGGCACGAGCCTTCTTTGGAGGAAGAGAGAATCTTTTCTGGAGAGTAATAATGGAGTGTGGTCCCCCCCCCCCCTTTTTTTACAGCCATTGCTTTTATAAGGCCACACTCTTTTTTTTTTACATATCCATCATATTATCAATATTGAGATCTTCAATTGTTGAATCATCAACTGATCCACCGTCTTCAAACTGATCAAGCGGGTATTTTACATGCATAGTTAAAAAGGTACAACCATTGTCTCCAAATATCATCCTCTGATTGAAAGCTTCTATAACTTTAAAGTGTTTTGTAATTCCAACATCATAATTCACTAAACTTTCATAAGGTACGTAGGTTCTGTAATGTAGACTGGAGCTTGGTCTGCCAAGATATATTTTAAAGTTTTGATTTGTGAATAAGAGTATATGTTTCATGTACTTTTTGCTGAGCGTCATACATCTCCATATCTTCAAACTATTTGCTACATTATCTCTTAATAAAGCTTCTCCTGCTTCTTTCATAAAATGACATGGGGTCATGTATGCTTTAGCATAGCTTACTATGTTTATAAGTATATTATATTTGGTGTTGTCCAGATAGCCAGTTTCATAACTAGGACAGATTGGGGTTATCAAAATATTTAAAAAACCCAGTGCCTTTACGAACTAAAAGAGCTTTCTGATTACCCAACGTAACTGCCAATCATTTGTAAAGTGTTCTATTTGGTGGGTGTCATGTAGAATAATTCTGCCAATAAGTCCTTCAGCCATATATTCTTTTATCTTGATTTTCTTTCCATTAATTGCTTGATCAAACCATAAATTAGGGTCTACGGATAATAATAGTACCTTATATCTGGCTTCACAAAAGCATAAACTGTGGTTATAAGATAGCCCATTGTATTCTTCATAAATGAATGCAAGTCCAGGCGATAATTGTACGTGTAGTGCAGCAGTTGTCCTTAGATGTTCTTGTTTTTCAATATAATTTTTAAATTTATTCTTCAAGAGCAGTTCAAAAACATGGTGCCTGACTTCGTTGAGCTTGGGTGGATATTCTTCAAAATAGAGACTCTTCTCTTTTTATCTTCTTCATAATATTTGAGAATATTTTTCATCTCTTATTGTCGTTCTTTTTATTTTTCTATCAATTGGTGATTCTTTGCTTTTAGCTCTCTAATATAATTCATATTTTTTGGTGCCAAAGGAGTAGCTTCTAGAGAAAGTAAAGGGTATTGGAAATGATGGCATATAAAATCATTGGTATATTTGAATAGTAGCTCAAGGTTATGGAGATGAAAGATGAAGTTATTATGATTATTTCTGGATGACCATAGGTGATCTATTATGGTATGTTGGAAACCATGCAAAGGATGGTTTGTTTGAAAACGCAGAGGAGCCTGAGGTAATGATATAATTTGGACTGGAAGGGTAGGGGCTGATATAGAAGGATTAATAGAGGTAGATTTACTTGTGGCGGTGGATGGAGATCCTTTGTCTTCCTTGGAATCCATCTGTATGAATATTAATAATAATAAACAATAAGCAATAGCTTTAGTGGCTATTGTAGAGTATGTATTAATTTATAAGCAATAGCTTTAGTTGCTATTATGGAATTATGTGGTATGCTACTTCAATTATAATGTTCTACATATATATGCCTTGAAAGTTTATCTGCAAGAGAATTATCAGTACCATGAATATGTTCAAAAATAACATTGTATCCAGCATTTATAATACGATCCTTAAAGTGTAACCATCTTCTTTGACTAATTCTTTTACTATTTTTATTAGCAAAGAATTTTACTATTGCCTCACAATCTATTCGAATTAATATTTCTTTTTTACTGATCAGAAAAAGATGAAAACTATCTAAAGCATATATTATGGCTAATATTTCAAAGTCAATGCTTGAGGCTAAGGATTTTGCTCTAAATTTCCCACTACTATATCTACAAATTTCTTCTTCAATTTTTGGCACATATTTATTAGGTTTTCTTTTGAGAATAGCACTCCATCCTTTTTCACATCCATCTATTTCAATTATTAAGTAATCTGAGTCTAAAGGAAGTTTTAATTTTGGTATGCTTGTAATAGCATTTTTTATTTTTTTTATTTATTGTTTATCTTCATTGTTAATATGTTTTAAACCTGTTTTTCCTATTTTGGCATATAGGGGTCTAGCGATTTTACTTAAATCTTTAATGAAAGGTCGTGCATAATTTACTAGGCTTAAAAATCTTTGGAGTGATTTTATATCATCAATTTTCTATCCTAAAGCCTTTGTACTAATATGGGGTTGTAGTTTTATATGACTAGATCCTATTTCTACTCATAAAAATTCTATATGTTGTTTAAAAAATTATGCCTTTTTTTCACTAATTACAATTCCATATTTTAAAAATTCACTTAACACCATTTTAATATGGCTAACATGTACCTCTTTATTTTTTAAAAATACTAAAATATCATCTATATAGACGCATACAAATGATCTATACTTATTAAAACACTCATCCATTTTTCATTGAAATATACTAGGCTCATTTTTAAGTCCAAATGGCATTACTAGCCATTCAAAATGTCCTAATGGGCGAGTAAATGCTGTCCATTCGATGTTTTCAGAATGCTTTTTTATCTGCCAAAATCCTGATTTACAATCAAATTTGCTAAATATTGATGCTCCTTGTATTTTATTGATTAACTCTGTTTTATTAGGTACATCATTACCATCATTTATAGTATTGTCATTTAATCTTCTATAGTCCATTACCATACGAGACTTTCCTCTGATTATTTCACTATGTTTATTTTCTATAAAAGCTGGGCTTCTATGCCTGCTTATACTTCTTTTAATAACTCCTAATTTTAAAAGTTCAGATATATGCATTTCAAATTCTTTAATATGTTCATTTGGTGTTTTTAGTTTCTTGCTTATGATTCTTAATTCGGGATCTTTTATTTGTAATTTACAATAGAGTTTATTACATTCCCAATGTTTCATTGGATTTTCTCCTATTATGCCTTCTTTTTCTAAACTACTAACACAATAATCTATTTTTGTGTGTCCTGTATTTATGTAATTATATAATAATTCAGGATTTATAAAATTAGATATGAAGTTATCTTCAGTTAATTCTGTAGGATCTATTAATTCTTCTATAATGTCGGCTAACGTTTCCTCAAAACTTATAAGTTCATTTATAGTTATGAGTTGATTTCGAGTTTTACATTGATCACAACAAGGAATTTTAAGATTAGAATTTTGATAAGGTATTGGTGTATATGGTAAGAAATTTATGTGATCTTGTAATATAATACATCTATTAAAATTTTGAAGTATAAAATTTAATCCTATAATTAACTGTATTGTTTTTAAATTAAAATCCCTAAGACATATTCTTGATTTTGGTATTATATAATTATTTAGAGTAGTTCCTGTATTAAAAGCTATTTTATATTTTGCTAATTGCATGATATATTTATATATCTTACCATCCATCTGTTCTGCTTGAAATTGTTCATTTTCAGGTATGGGTATTTGATATTGCCTAGGAATAAGTTTATTATCTATAATAGTATTACTGCTACCTATATCTAAGAGTCCTGGTATCATAATCTTCCAATCTTTAATTGAAATTTGGCACATAATTTTCAAACATGTTTTTAATTCTGGTGTTTGTAGCAAATTATTATGCTTAGTTTCTAGGTTATTTATTTCAACAATATTCATTTTTCTGTACTTCCAATTCCATTATTTTCTCTTGGGGTTTTGCTAAGGGTTTCTACCTTAATAATCCTTGGTAACATTATTTTTTTTATAATTAATTGTGCTATTCTATCACCTATGTTTACCTTATATTCAATATCTGAGTGATTATAAAGTAATATTTTTAATGTTCCTCTATAATCTTTATCTATAACTCCTGCTCCTACTTCTATTCCATAATTTATAGATAATCTTGATCTTGCAACTATTCTCCTATAGGTTCTTTTAGGAAGTTCTATAGCAATTCCTGTATCTATTACAGCTCTTCTTCTTGGTGGTATAAATGTATGGTTTATGCTGTATAAATCATATCTCACTGATCCTTCAGTACATCTATTAGGTGTTTTAGCTCTTTCTAATAATTTTTTAATTAGTAAATATTGACCCATTAGTTATTCTTATAATCTTCTTGTTGAGTATGTTTAGTCTTAAATTCAATCAAAATCTTTTTTATTTCAGCAATTTCATTTTCTAATGCTAAAATTCTTAATTCTATAGTATTATGCCTAGGTATCATAAGTTGGCTTCTCGGGACTTCTTGTGTCTGGTAAACAATTTTGGGCTTGCAAGTAGAATTTACAACTCTCCCAAAGACATATGCTACATTGATATCTTAAATATAACTCTGGATACCTTCTACAAAAGGTACATGGTTTATCATTACTACCACTATTATTCTTCCAGTTATGTTGACAATAATTCATTTGTATATGTAATCCATATTTTTATCTAAGTTTTCCAATAAATCATCTATTCTATCTAGATCATTCATAGTGATATTACACTCATTTCTATCTTCACATATACTTAAATTATTTCCCCTTTCACTTCTCATTGGGTTATTACTAAGTTCTAGTATATTATTATTTAATTCATAATCTTCCTCTATATAACTGTTGGATGTTCTGGAACGCTTACTATTGAATATATACTCTCTGTATCACTAATAGTTTCGTCTATGTGTAATAAATCTTTATTTACGCATTCTATAAGTATAGCTTCCTTATTATGATAATTTTTTTCTTTTACTGCAATCTCTAGCTAAATGATCTTGACTACCACAGGTATAGCAGCTTAGTTTATTTTTATATTCTCTCTATTTATTGAATTTTCGAACATGTCTAGACTGGTTCAGGTATGGTTTCCTTGCATTACTTTTTCTTATATAATATCTCTTTTTTCTATAAGGCTTTTGGGGTCGTTTATATCTTTTCATACCAAATTTTCCTTTATGTACTTCAGTATCATATCTTTGTGGAGTATATATATTTCTACAAAAACTATATTCACCTTTTAGCTGTTTTGTTATCTGTAATTCTATACATTTTTCTACTAACTGGTCAATAATAAACTTAACTTTGGTTGACATATTGACTAATTGAGACATACGTCCTTTTGTTTGTATTTGTTCTACAAATTTTTTTATGGATTATTGGACCTAGTGGAGGAGGTAGTTTTAGAAATAATCTATCACCTATGGTTTTGTCATAAAAACATCATGCTGTTGTGATATAATACATATAATCTTGTAAAAATGGTTTAATATATATCCACTTTCTTATCTATAATAATTCTAATTTTCTAATAGCCTCTTGCTGTTGTTTATTAAAACCAATGTTTGGTTGATATCCTAACATTAATAATTGAATTTTATTTGTAAAATTATATCCACTTTCTTATAAAATCTTGTGGATATTCTCTCTTATATGCTTCCCATGTAGCTCTAGCTGTTTCTCCAAGAAACTTTTCTAACTATGAGTACATTTCTATAGATGTTTTAAAATGCCCTAATTCATCATATTTCCTTGCTACCATCGAGTTCCATACTTCTAGGACAATAGGCCATGTCTGTGGATCATGAGCTGTTAAATTTAATATTCTTCCATCATCTACTAAAAGTTTTTTATCAACTATTTCTAATGATAGCCTTTTTCCTTGAGGTCTAAGATCATTATGTCTTTCTCTATATTGATTATAGGGATCTCTACTAGGTTGTCCAGCTATGGGATAAGTTTGTGCTGAATATAACGGAGTAGAATGTTGTTGTGTTGAGTATTGTGGTATCTGATTTATTTGCTGTGTTTGATAGGTTGGTTGTGTATGAGTAGGGTATTGTTGAGGTGTACTACTACTGCCTTCTTTAGTTTCTACTAATTCTATAGGTGTCTCCATATTTTCTATTTTTAATACTAAGGTATTATTTACATATTCTAAAAACTGATTTTCTGTAATTATTCCTGAATTTATTAACTGTTGTTCCATTCTAAGAATACTATTATCTAAATTTACTTCTAATTGTCCAATGGTTACCCTATTCATCTAATGGGATATCAGTTTCATCTATTATTACTTTGTTTTAGTTACTAAATCTAAGGTTATATCCTCCATTAGTATTTTGATATAAAGTTCCTGTTTCAGGGACTTTATTCATACCACTTGTTCCTAAGTTATGATATAAGTCCAATTTTATACCTTCTAAATGTTCACTACTAATATATATAGGCTTGATTATCATAATTCCTTTGGATGATATTCCTTTAATGATTTGTTTAACATTAAGCTTATAATTTGTTGTACTGCTATTTGTTATTTTACCTATCATTCCAATATTAATTAACAGATTACTATGTCCTTCTAAATCTTCATATCCTTTTGTTTGGATACCTATTTTGATTTTTGATAAATCTTTTAGGCTATGTTCTGTTGAATGGAATCCATGGTGGAAGGATGAAAAGTACAATGAATCTTTGTACTTTCCATCATTTCCACCATGGATTCCATTCAACAGAACATAGCCTTAAGGATAATAGAACAATCTTATATTTCTATTCATATTAGCTTCTATACTAGCTATAACAGCTTTTCTAGCATCTGTTTTCCATCTAGTATCTAACAGAACTATCAATGCTCAAGCTCCTAATTCTTTCCTAGTTAATTCTTTAATTCCTACCAATATTAAGCCTATGTGGATGAGTTTTTTTACCCTGTTGTTGCAATTCTTTTATTGACTAAGTGTGAAGTAGTTCAAGGTTAATTGCAGAATTTGTAACTAAAGCTTCTTCTTCTCGATTTATTCTAATCAATCCAGTAGACAAACTAAGGGGACTTGTTTTATATAATACTTTTGGATTTAATAAGCTTAATTGGTGGTTATTATAAAGAACTAATTCTTTTTCTAAGTTTATTACTTCTTCTAAAGATCTTATAATTTGATTCTCATCTGTATTTCTATTTAATATTCTTGATAAGAAATTATTTCTAATTTCTAGATTTGTATTAACAATTTCTTGATTCATTTATTTTTGTGTTTTATATATCCAAATGCAATGGGTTTAGAGGTTGGCTTTTTTGGTTTTTTTTTACTAGGTCTGTATTTATTTGTAAATAAGAGAGTTGTTCATTTAACTTTTCTATATCTAAATGTAATTTTTCTTGTATTTGAGTGCCATAGGCTTGGATTTGTGTGTTCACTATCTTTTCTAGATCCTTTCCTCTTATTATCCTTAATATATCTTCATTTTTACTTTTAAGATAATCTTGGTTACCATGAATTTTATCAATACTTTCTTTAATCCTTATTCATATGTTGTAATAGTAAAACTTGATTTTCTCACATTTGTGCATGCAGTTCTTGTACTTGTATAAAAATTGATAAGATTATATCTACAATGCTATTAAGTAGGGTTAGTTTGATGAAGAGTATGCGGATTTTGTCTGGTAAAATGACAAAGAATACTATTACTATCTGATTCTATGCTTTTAAGGATTTTAAAACCAAATCTTTCCATTTTATGGGGATTCTGAGTACTCATGGGATTTTATAAACTCTATTGCATTTCTGATATTATCTATCTGTGTTTGAATATCTGCATGAATATCTTCTAGCTTTTCAGCAATTCCTTTATCAAATTTATTAAATTATTCTATAGATTCACTAATATATTTTAATATACATTTTAATCTTCTAGTTTCTGATTTATAATTTGAATTTCTTTATTTCCAGCCAGAAGTCTATATCCTCCGAAACAAAGATCAATGAAGAATGTCTTGAGAAGTTGCTAGACGAGGCTAGGCTTCCCAAAGGCAAACTTATTCTTCTAATATTTCTCTTTTTGGACTCACGACTTTCTATAGACACTGTCTACTATTCTTGTCATTATCTTTATCATAATGATTAAAGAATTTAAATATTTTGTGGGGTCATTTTTGGTTATGGTTAATATAGTTGACCTTTTTCAAATTCACCTTAAATTAATAAGGCTTTTTTTGTTTAATGGGTTCTAGCTTCCAATGAGCGCAAGCACTCAGTTGTTAATTACCCCTGAAATTAGGGTACCTTTGATTAAGAGGTCTATATAAATAAACAACATTCAATAAATTGGAGGGCAAAATATTTTATAAATTTCATATCAATACATGGCACATGAATAACTTAAAATTTGAAGCAATCTTCACTAGTCAAAGAAAGACTTATCGGCAGATGTCTGATTTTCTATGAACATGTGGGTATTTGAATACTCGGTCTTGATAGCATATGAGTATTTGAGATTTGGTATGCACTCGGCCTTGATGACTTGTGAGCATTTGAATTTGATATGTATTTGGCCTTGGTGACTTGTGAGCATTTGAATATGGCATGTGCTTAGCGCTTGATGGCTTATGAGCATTTGAACTTGATTTGTATTCAGCTTCAATAGCTTGTGAGTATTTGATTTGTACTCAGCCTTGATGTCTTATAAGCTTTTGAACTTGATTTGTGCTCAGCCTTGATGGCTTGTGAGTATTTGGATTTGGAAAATACTAGCTTCAATAGCTTGTGAGTATTTGAATTTGATTTATGCTCGGCTTTGGTGGCTTATCAACATTTTGATCTCAATTTATGCCCGGCCTTAATGGTTTATGAGTATATGATTTTGATTTATGCTCGGCCTTGATGACTTGTGAGCATTTGAATTTGGGATGTGCTCAACCCTTGATGGCTTATGAGCATTTGAACTTGATTTATGCTCGGCCTTAATGGCTTATGAGCTTTTGAATTTGATTTGGAAAAATATCCAACCTTTACAGCTTATTGGATATTTTAATTTAGAAAATACCCGGCTTCAACGGCTTATTAGGTATTTAAATTTTGGAGAGTATCCGGTCTTGACGGCTTATTGGATATTTGATTTGGGAAAATATCCAGCCTTAATGGCTTAATGGATATTTTAATTTAGAAAATACACAGCCTCAACGGTGTATTGGGTATTTTAATTTTGGGAAATATCTGGCCTTGACGACTTATTGGATATTTAGAATTGAAAAATACCCGGCCTCAACGGCTTATTGGGTATTTAAATTTGAGAAATATCCGGTCTTGACGGCTTATTGGATATTTTAAATTTGGGCAATATCTGGCCTTGACGGCTTATTGGATATTTTAAATTTCAGAAATATCCGGCCTTGACGGCTTATTGGATATTCAAATTTGAGAAAATATCCGACCTCAATGGTTTATTGGATATTTTATTTTGTGAATTATCCGGCCTTAACGGCTTATTGGATATTCAAATTTGAGAAAATATCCGGCCTCAATGGCTTATTGGATATTTTATTTTGTGAATTATCCGGCCTCAACGGCTTATTGGATATTTGATTTGAAAGTTACCTGGCCTCAACGGCTTGTTGGATATTTATTCTGGAAAATATCTAACCGTGACAGCTTTTGGATATTTGGAATTGGTTTGGCCCTTGGCGAGCATTTGAAATTGATTTCTGCTCAGTCTTGATGACTTGTGAGCATTTGAACTTAATTTATGCTCGATCTTGATGACTTGTGAGCATTTGAACTTGATTTATCATGAGGAATAATTATTTTATCTTGGAGCATCACATACACAATATCATATTGAGGAGCTACGCCCCAATGACAAGCATCAACGTACGCATCTCCCAAACAATATTATATCGTGATATAATGGGTTTGATCAAAATAGGTTGAGTGAGTTAATTAGCTCATATTTAATCGGATGACATATTAATGACTGTCTATTTGACTCATGTTGATGAAAATCATCTTTAGCCATCAAATATCTGATTTTCTCATGGCCGTTGATCTACATTCACTGATCTGTTTAATTCAGGACTTGGATCGAAAATTCGACATCATATTTAGAGAGATCAGCGTCAATTTAATAGAGATCAACTCCATGATCATATCAAATGTCAACCGATTGACCTAGATATATCCAGATCATTGTCAGCCATTGATTATATATTTAGATCAAATTCATATTGATTATTCATTTAAATTCACTAATATGTTTCAATCCAAAATTCGGATTGAAAATCCAATATCATATTTGGAAAGATTAGGTTTGACATAGTGGGAATAGACACCTTGATCATGTAAATATGCATCTGATTGATCTAGATATCCTCAAATTAATTTCAGTTGTTGATTTAGAGTTTAGGTCAGATTCATCTTGACCGTTCATTTAAATTCACCGATTATCTTCAATCTGGGTCTCGGATCAAAAATCCGATATCATATTTGGAAAGATCAGATTTGACATAGTGAGAATCGACACCTTGATCATGTCAATCGTCAATGGATTGACCTAGATACGTTCCAATCATTCTTAGCTGTTCATTTGAAGTTTAGATTTGAACTGTTCGATCAAAGTTTGAATTAATCTGGTTCGTTGATTTGAATTTATTAAGTCAGCTAGATCTCAACCGTTCTATCAAAGTTTGAAATAATCTGGAGCGCCGATTTTATGAAGCTCTGGACCGTTGATTTCATAAGATGAATCTCAGCCGTTGGATTTAAGTTCTTAGATTGTATTAATCTCAGCCGTCCAATGTGAGTTGAAGTGATCTAGATCGTCGATTTTGTTTTAATATAGATCGTTGGATTGTTTGAACGGATCTGGACCGTTCTCTTCTTTTCTTTGTTACCCTTGACGACGGCGGCGGCGTTCGAAGATTAGGGTTCGTCGTCGCAGCCCGTTCACTGCACCTCCGGCCAATCGGCTCTACCAGTGGCTTCCCTATGTCGAGGAGCACTTATGGCCGAAGTTTGAAGCCTTCCGGTGGAGTATCAGCGGCAAATCGACGATTTAGGCGGAAACAGGGTCGCCGGCATAAAATGATTCGATTCCGGTGATCTGGTCGTTAGATCACCAGATCTTTTTGTCTGTCGGTGAGCACACATAGGGAGAGGGTGTGGCCGAAGTTTGAGCTCAATCAGATGAGCGGATGTAGAGTTCGACGAGTAAGGGTGTTGGCAGACGAAGAGGGGGGCGTTGATGGCTTCGTCTATCGTCAAGTTTCTTCTCGTCTGCATGCAATCTCACACGAAACGTCAGCAGCATGAGAGGATATAATAATCCCAACAAGATTTTTAGGGATGTAAAGATCCCAATATTAATAGATTTTTAGGGATATAGAGATCCCAGCATTGATAGATAATTTGGGATAAAAATCTCAGCATTGATCGTTAGGGATATAAGGATCCCGGCATTAATAGATATTTAGGGATATAAAGATCCCAGCATTAATAGATTTTTAGGGATATAAAGGTCTCAGCATTAATAGATAATTTAGCGATAGATAGTTTGGGATAAAAATCCCAGCATTGATAGATAATTTGAGATAAAAATCTCATAGATAGTTTTGCTCCTCACAAAAGAATTTTTTTTTTGTTGTTTCTTCTTTTCTTTTTTTCGTTGCCCTCTTCCTTTCCAAGAACTATCCTTCTCTTTTTTTTTTTTTACCAAGCTTTCAACCCCTCCTTACTTCTCCTCTCTCGCCGAGACTTATGCCAAAAGCTCTCCTTTGCTTTTTTTTTTTTTTTTTTTTTTATTTCTCTCTTACAGAGACACGTCTTTTCTTTTCTTTTTTTTTATGTTGCAGAGACTCTCCTCCTTTCTCCTTTTGTTTTGCTAGAGCTTGATGGATTTGCCTTCCAACCCTCCTATTTTTCTCCTTTGTTTTTCTTGCCGAGACCCATGCCGCTTCCTTTTTTTTTTTTTCTTTCGGATGCACCCTCCTCCCCTTGGATTTTCAGCCGCCTCCTCTTCTTATTCTTGTTGCCTAGAGCTTGAAAAATTCTCCACCTTTATTTTCGTTGCAGAGACCTTCTCTCCCTTCTTTTGTGTTGCCGAGAGCTTCGAGCTCTCCCCCTCCAATTTCTTAATTTCTTTATTCCAATTTTTTTTATATGCCTTCGGCTGCCTACCCTTTTTTTTTAATTTCGAGCCTCCTCTGATCCCTTTATAAGAAAATATTTGCCCTCTTACCACAATCCAATTTCCCCTTCTTTTTACTCTTTTTGGAGCGCATGATTCCAAAATTTAATCACGCGAGATCTACAACTGTGATTGATTTTCTTTAATTCCAATTTTCTATTCTTTTTATTTCCTTGCTTCTTTTCTCTTCTTTTTTTGTTATCATGCGTGATCAAATAGTCCAGATTTGAACCTTGAGCTAGACTCCTCATTATGCTGCCTTTTATTGAATTTTCTTATATTTTTTCTTACCTTTTAAAGTCCTGGCATCTTTTGCTTCATGAAATACTTGTGCATATCAAATCTTTACTTTTCTTTTTTTTCTTTGCATTCCTTCTTTGGTAACATTTGTTATATAAAGCTCATACGCCGCTTAATTTTTATGTTTTCAATTTTTACTCCAAGTCAAAATCAATTTTGACTATCATTAATTTTTTGCATGCCTCAAATTTTCTCGATGGTCCAAGTCAAAGTTGACTTTATTATTTGAGTAAAAATTTATGGTTCAACATATTTTTTGTCTTTTCTTTAAAATCTTATTAACTTGTATAAGTTTCTTACAAAGTTACGTAATAAAATTATTATTTGCGTATATGTTTCTTCCATATTTACTCTTAGTTCTTGGTTTTCTTCAATTAAAAACTGGTTTTCTAATTCCTCTATGTTTATTGGTTCTTGGTTAATATTATCTTTAATTGCCATAATTTATTTGTTCTAAAGCATTTTCTAATTTTGCTTTTTGTTTACTAAGAACTCTAAATTTTATTTCATCATATTTACTATATGCTTTTTATCTTTCGCAAAGGCATTTTCTAATTTCATAACTTCATTAATTACTTTTTCTATTTCATTTCAGAGATATTTGATATGTTGGCTATTTAGATCATTTTTTATTTCGTCTTCTAATTTATTTTCTCTTATAAATTTACTTGTGTTATATATAAATTTTCTTAACTGAACTTTTTTGGCTTTTGTAAAATAATTATTCATATTCTATTTTCTAATTTTTCTTTTATTAGTTTCTTCTTTGAATTTATTAATATGTCTACCGCTAACATTTAATTCATTAATATTTTCATTTAGCTTTTTTATTTTATTTTTAAGATGAACTATCTGTTCTTTACTCTGTTGGCATCTTAATATAAAGGAGTTTTATTCTATGTCTTCGTAATTCTTATGTTCTTTAATAATTTGACTAATATCAAAACTTGTTTATTTTAAACTTATCTCCTTTACTATAGTAATTTCTCATACTAGATTAGGCTCTAATACCAATTATGGGAGGTGTGGTTACTAATGTGAGTATTTAGCTACTAATACTACTAATGAGACTTTGAGGTGAACTATATGAGCATTTAACTACTAACACTGCTAATGAGACTTTCAACATGTAAAATTATTAGGCCTAACAAAATGTAAAGATAAAACTGCGATAGAAATATATGACAAAAAACTATCATATTAAGCAGGATAATTATAAACATAATAACTGACATAATATTGATGATGAGAACGTTGAGGTGAACTATAATAATATTGATAGACTAAGTGATAAACTAATAAAAACATATGTCTTACTAAGGGTCTAAACTTCATCCTTTTTTTTCTTATAGTCATTCTTTTATTCTTCCAAATATTCTAGTTCAATTCTTCCTTCATCCTTTCATGAAATTATAATTAACATACACTCATATCTACGCATACTGTTCTCCCAAGAATGACCTCTTGCCTAAATGGGTATTTCCACCGATCCTTTTGTGCATAGAATTATAATAACATGTAAGAGCTAAAGAAAGAACATGAACTTACTCATAACCATTCTTTATCTCATGGCTAATGAATAAAAAAGAAGTTTAGTCCCGTTCAGGACCACTACTCACTCATGATAAACAGAATCATTATAAAAGATGGTAATATATTATATATTAACAATAGAATATCTTACAAAGACTTTGAGGGAACAAAAACTTAAAAGAAATATGTTACAGAATACCTAGAAAAGTTATCTTACAAAGATGTAAAGCTTTAAACGAGCACACTTCGGAATACTAGAGTTTACGGATCAGAGGACTATTGTCTTCTGCCAATGATCCTTTCTTGGTTGACCTTCAGGGGTATTTATAAGGGATGCTGGAGTGTGGATCAGGTTGGAGGCCGTCTGAAGTCTTCTCAATCTTCTGAAGCTTTTTCAAAATGCGGAGTACGAATTTTTCTAGTTTCTTCTGAGAACTTGGAACTTGAGTGAGATTCGTGCTTGGGATCTCTTCACAGCTCTACCTCCCTCCTCAAAGCAGCTTATTCCACCTATCTCAAGGCAAAATGATTGGTCTAAAAACATAATTGAACGGTGGAACTATGATTAATCAAATTGAACAGAATTGAATTTTTGGTTAATTGAACTCAATTATTCTTAAGCTGTTAATTTACCAACTTGATTAAATTTCAATTAATCAACGGTATATAATATATTTTTATATAAAATATTTATTTATAAAAATAAATATTTTATATATAAATAATTATATTTATAACCGGTTAACTCCCAAAAGCCGATGATTAATTGAAAATTTAAAATTAATTAACCGATTCAATCGATTTGAGATTGATTATTGTCTTCCCAAAATAGTTTCAGTTCGAAAAAACCGTAATATGGCCCACGAGTGGGAGCGAACAGTTGTGATAAAGAAATTCTTAGATTGTCCGATTTAATAAATGTACAAATCTTAAAGTCAACTTCATCTAAGGGATTTATGTGAAATCTAGGCATTGATTATCTGGCAATTGTGATAATATAATAAAAAATGAAATAAATTAAAAGATTATTGCTATTTAAAAAATTAATTTGAACTTAAATATTAGAATACCAAATAAATTTATTAATATGATTTTTTTTTTGTAAAGATTGGGTCAAATACAACCTAGTTAAAATTTAGTCAAAATTACTCCTACATCATCATTCACTAAAGAACTACCACTAGCTTGCACATGATGCAATGACACTAAAATGAGATGACCGATCTCACTATAAGATGGGTGTGACATGAGCAAACAACTTGATATGCCCATATCATACATCAATGCACATAACTCATGACTCATTACTGATGTTGTGTGATAGGCATGCCATTTGTAATTACTGGCGAGGCGAAGATGCGGTGATGGGCGGAGCGGCGATAGCCAGAGGCGGCAATAGGCAGAGCTGAAGGTACGTGAACAAAGATGGGCGACGACGGGCGGAAGGTATGTGAATGCTGTTACTGTTCCCTCAAACCGCTTCCCATTTGCGAAAAACTATCCTAGCTTGGCTTTTAGAAAACAGTGCACCAACTGAAAAGCTACTCCCCAAACACATCAGTTTTCTCTTTTTGACTGCCTGCAAACGCAAACGCGCGTGGAAAGCCGACTCCAAACGGGGCCTATATGATCCATTCTCCAGGTTGAGCTAAGTCATGAGTTGGCATGATGTCAACATAATGTAATGAGTTGCATATTGGATGCAACACATACGTATGTAGATAAGGACATTGCAATAGGAACTTCATTGATTTGGCCATATGATATGGCTTCACACCACCCATTCCTTTGATTTAAATCAATTAGACTAGTCAAATGTATTTGCAATTTTGTTTGCTACTGCATAAAAGTCATTAAAAACAAGCCATGGAACTGCATGTGATTCATACAAGGAATCAAAAGGGAAGGAAGAGAGAAGAACATATATAATTGGTTCTTACATTAAACCATATATAAAATAGAAAGAATCTGTAGGTTCTTGATAGAATTTTAGGAGAGAATCCACATAAAAACTACGGACCAAAATGTGAGTGCAAATGCAGCAACCAAGTAAGTCCACATGAAAATCACCGAGCATTCTTCCTGCCCTACTCCAAATAATTGCGCCATCGTACCTGCATCCATTGCATTTCATCAAACAAGTTGACTGCTAACCAATAAATTGATAAATCTTATCGTTTGTGGAAGATGGAACTTCAGTCTGAGTGAATTGAATCAAATTCATCCCTATTCAACTTAGATTAAGTTTTGCAAGTGAAAGAATTTCGTACGTACTTATGCTCATCGCTGGTGGTAGAGTGAATTGGACCAGCAGCACAAAGCGGTACAGCGGCGTGCGTGGCAGGAATCCCAGCTCGCCTGCTGCCGTCACCACCGCGATTCCGGACAGTGGAAGTATCACATACCGCACACAGGCGACGGCGATGACTGCAGATGGCTTCACCGCCGACTTCCGGAGCCCTGTTCTTCAGAAACCACTCAGACCAGTTAAAGTACATTGATTATGTCTCTCCAACGAGCAAGTGTATTAGATTTTGCCCGACCTTGTATCAGGTTTCCTCCTAAGATTAGAATGGCGCATGGAATAGTCCCATCCCTGAATCCATTTGATTGAGTTTGTGTCAGAAAAGAACAAGGAGTGGATGAAAGTTGATAGGTATTTACCCTAGCAAGAGCATAGAATCTTGGATTACTCTGAGTGGAGCGGCTTCTCCTATGAAAAGAGACTTTAACCAAGGCATTGCACCCACAATCAATCCAACAACCTGAGACAAATCAGTACTGATCATGTATCAATTGAAACTGTAAACGATTTGATTCTCAATTAAGTAGAGTTTACAGCAGCAAGTGTTGGTGGTGTTAGCATCTCCTCTGCAATCTTATGAAGAATTTGTTTTACTTTCTCCCACAAATCATACATCCTCATTCTTTGAACATGGCTTCTTGGAAGAAGTGGCACCATCTATTTGAATCACAAATGTTGGTTTATTCTTAATTATAATCCAGTTGCACTTTCGTTTTTCTAACAAGATCATGATCAGAAGATTGATAATTGCACTTACGTTCTGGCCTTGACCAGCTCCAGTTGATGAAGATGATGGAATCTGCAAAACCTGCTGCTCTTTGTTGTCTTCTCCAATTTCTGCGTAGAGGATGTCGACTTCCTGATAAACACCTGATTTACTGTCGCCAGCTATTCTTGTATTACTTTCATCACGCTTTTGTCCATAAATTTCTGCTGATTTCTTCATAAGGCCATATGCAATTGTCCATATATAGACACCTCCAAGCTTCATCAAGGCATTACACCATATCAAGACTAATTCTTTTTCACTAAATTATTGCTGATACAGTTCACTGGAAGATGTCTTTACCGCCATGGAGAAAGATACGTAGGAGAGCCCGTGGGCGTTGCAGGTACTCGGATCCCCGAATGGATTGCCATCTTGATTACAGATTGTAGGAATCAGAATCATAAGCAGATTCCCCAAGTTCCCTGCTTTTTTGACACTATCATCATTCTCCTGTTAAGCAATTTTAAATGATTCTGAGCTTAATTACCAGCTGAGCAGCTAGAGATAATCAGGCCTTCCAGTTGCCGATCTGGTCTCAAGATTTTTACTGCTATCCAGCCAAGGAATCCACCAATCAAGAATGTCATCCCAATGTTTACAGGCATAAACCACCTTACGAAGTCAAAAAATTTGACACCATGTTAGCTATTATAAAAGCAAATGTTCAGTTTCAGACTAGTTCGTCCAGAAGAAGGTTCAGCTTCACTTCTGGAATCTGAAAGATTACCAAGAAATGATGTCCTGAAGAGTGACACTTTTAGCTAGGCTTCCAAACACCAGAGCTGGAGTAAAGATCACGAACACAATCTGAGCACAAAAAGAAGCCGGATGAAGAACTGAGCAGAAGGCTTTTGTAAACTTAATTTTCAGGTAAGAACATTTAACCTTGTTTATGTAGCTCCGTGCTTCTAAAGGAAGGAGATTGATGTAATCAGTTGCTAGTAAAGCTCCAAGCAAGCCAACAAAGAGAACTTGGATAATTGGCATGCATGCCACCAGAAAGAGAGACCACAGCTCCATCTTCCTCTTCTCCCCTCTTCTTCTTGAATCACTTCTTGCAGTCCAGATCATTAACTTGCAAAGAACATGCATAAGTACATGCGTGTAGAGAGTTTGAAGTTTATGTATGATTACTGACAAATCTACATCAGCGTCAGCTACTTCAAAGATAGCTGTCACATGGAATTCAGACTTCTTCAGCTAAACCTTTATGGCGGCTAGGTTTTAGTCGGTATGGTTCAGAAAGCAGATCTCGGAGTTTTTTTTCATATGGAAATCAATGGAGTTGACTTTTAATCTTAGCTGTACTTGCCAGTTCTTACATGAGATAAGTGCATAGCTTCAATCTGTTTGTTCCTGGCTGCACATTGTTCTGCTGGCTAAAATGTGAAAAAAGTGAAAGATTAAACAAGCTTGCAACATCAGAATATCTTCATCTTGATCTTTCACTAAGTGATTTCTTCAAATCATTAATCAAAAACTAAATTACAGTGGTTCTCTGAACTAAACTACGGTATCCTGAGATTCACAAAATCTAAAACTAGGAGGAGAGATTGTAATGCTTAGATCACGAAGATTTCTTATCCAAAATATCAGTGAGAAATAAGGTGATTTGAGAAACATGACAGCAATATTTCGTCATTAAGATTTTAGAACAAGTTGGAGTTCCTACGGCTCTTTTGAGGTCCAAATGCACACAGGACAGAAGCTAAACGTGATTTTGTCAAACAAATCATTCAAGCAAAAAGCAACTTCAAAAGGATTTTGGCATCAGAATCAATTGAGTAGGAACGTGAAAGAACAGAAAAGCTTAACTTTTTTAAGAAGAAAAACTACTAAAAAATAAACTCTACTTGCAAATGAAAACTAAACTCAAGACAATTAAAAGTTTATATGGGTACAAAACGCTATAATTTTTTCTGTTTTGGAGTCAGAACAAATCACTTTTTTCATTCAGAAACACAGAAACATAAATTCTGGGGGAATGACTCAAATTTCAAGAGGTTTTTTTTGTTGGCAAGCAAGGGAAGTGGAATCGTATCAAACTCTAAGGCTGTGTCTACATGGGAAGCATAGGGAGAGAAAGGAATAAAAGAGAATACCGGCGGAGAACAGAAAATGAACAAAGAAAAATTCTTAACTTTTCTTTCAAATCATGATTCGTCAAAGAAGCGGAAAATTAAACCTCAACTTTTTTTTTCTTTCTTTTCTTTTTTTTTTCTCTCTCATTTTCATCTATTTTATATCCTTAAATGTATACACAGTAAAGTTGTCCTTTCCTGATGCACAACACACAATAGTGAATATTCATCAATGGAAAAGATGGATGTTATAAAAAAAACAGTCCCAGTCTTCCAATTGATAACGAGGATGATATGGCATCCATATCAAGACATGATTGTTACTGCATTCTCTGTACTCTCTTGTTTCTTTTCTCTTTAGCCGGAGTTATTATTAGGATGTGGAGCAAGTTATAAATTGTAATAAAGAAAGCGATGACAAACACAAAGGAGCAAGCAATTGCCACGAGACATGAAGGGCCCAAATAGAAAATATGCAAAATAGTTGGACCCCCCAAAATGCACATAAGGAAAGAAATGTAAACCCCGGAGATGCAAAGATGCCCTGATGCCAACTAACTAAATTGGGAATACTAAGAAAGAAAAAAATTGAAAAAGAGGAATATAAGTGTAGATAAAGTAATAGTGATTGATTTAACTTCTTTCGCTGGACCTAATTTTTTATTCAGAAAGTAAATTTTATGCAATCTAATCTACTCCATCATACAGTAGTTTAAACATTAGTTATTTGAACAATAACTTAACAATTTTAAGTCAAATTGAGTTTAGGACAAAACTATACCACTAAGAATAAATTTGATGGACTCCACTCGAACCCATTCAGATGTTTAAACTGGCCTCTTTGTGCCAAGATCACTAGGGAGTTGTCCACTAACATCATATCATGACGACTCCAATTCTTTTATTAGTGATGCTGCCGCAAGTGCACGACTTTATTGAAATAATAAAATAAAATTGTTCCCACGAGGATTTGGCGATCAATTACCGATTACACGTTTAATCTATAGCTAGACGATTCAGAAAGTGTTTTGATCGAAAACTTAAAGAAGAATTGAAAACAAAAGCAAGCGTTCAAGTAGAAAACTATATCAAGAGATTCACCACGTTAACGATCTAGAATTGAAATAAAATAAATCTAAGCATAGAAAATTAATACACTGAAAGGGATTCATCTGCTTATACAGATTGCTTCCTCTCACAATCTGATACTTAATCACAACAATTCCCTACTCTCGTGGCAATTTTCGTAATTAAGCCCCTTAAGTTTTGTGACAAAACATGAAAAATCCTTCAAGGGATTTCAACCTACTCTCGTAATTGAAAACACAAGTTTGAAATAATAGTTTAGATGTCGTGCGACAAGATTCACCTCTCGGTCCGTTTTGCAATGTCTAAAACGTAATAACACTTGGCCAGAGTAATTATAGGAAGTGAAACACAATTCTAATCAAATCGACACACAAAAATTCTTAAACAAAAATAATCCATATATTAATCCACAGAATCGCCAATGGGCTAGGCCCAAATTTTGAAATAAAAGTTTAAACTAATATGTTTGCGAATAACAGCATGTAATATTTTGATTTCGACATGAAAAAACTAAAACAAATCGCAAGAAAACACTAGAAAATTAGGAATCACTCCTCTTCGATTAGGAGATGGAGATCGAATCAATTCCCAGTCTCTTTGCAAGATCCTTGCTTCAGAAATCACCTAGAACTCCATCTTCTGCCCTAGCTGCCACCTCTACAAATAAGTCCAAAAAGTCCCCTTTAATTTAGTTCAAAATCTTTTCTTTTATAGTTCAATCCATGTGAGACCCTCTTATGAAGGTTCTTCTAATTTTTCTCCAAATTTTGACTCAATTCGAGACCGAATCGAGTAAAAAACTACTATTGGTGACAATATTCATAGCGGACTCACGGCCACACCTGTGAATGCCTCGGTGCACAACAATGTATCCACAGCCCATGAAGACTCACAGTCGCATTTGTTAATATTTCGCACCAAACTCCATTGTGCTTCAAATTTAATATACGGTCTCATCTTTTCATCACAAATTGCCCTGTGATATCAAAAAATCCTTTATTTTTTAGCATTATTATCTGCATTTACACAAAAACTAGGAAAGTAAAGATTCTATAATATGAGAGAAAAAACATCATAAAATGATATAAAATCCTATAATTAAGCTTAAATAAGCATGTAAAATACAGTAGAAAATGCTATGTAAATGCAACTCATCACTTAGATGCCAACCAAGTGATTGAACCTTGTGACACCATCTCCCCACCTGGCCCTAGTCATTTAGGAGTTGTTTGAGTAACTAAAGCTTGTTACATAGCTAGATAAAATCACTTAATCATTTGGTAATTCAAGTTGTTTACCCACTCAATAGAGCTAATCACTGTGACAATTGAGTAACCAAAACACTCAACTTAGGTCACAAAAACTTGCACATAGACAGACTTGCAAAATGTTCAGTACCTTGAGTATCTTGTGGCTCAACTCACTTATGAGATACCGCACCACGACCTCAACATGCAATACTCAGATCACTTGAAAGCATCCTTGAGCAACCAAGGCTTGTAGCCTTAACATGCAACATTCAATCACTTATGAGTTATGAGTAATTAATTACTCAAGAGATACCTCTAATTTGGATGAAATTTTATAGGCGTCTTCGTCTTGATGTCTAAAGTTCATCCGTGTGCTCAGATTTTTTAAAATCCATAAAAAAATTAGCCATTTTACCCTGAAATATGGTAAAAATGAATAGAGTTGAAGATTCCAAAGAATTATAAGAATTTAACTCAAAATAAATATAAATATAATAGAAAAGAGAGATATTTTATAGTAAAATCACACTAAAAATACTATATAAATACGAGAAATTAGCCCACACTATAATTAATGTGGATTTTGTTTTCATGCCACATATGTGGATAAGCAACTCACACCCTCATGTTAGTAAGCCTTTTTCTTATAGTATCAACTATTTCTCTTCCATCTATTGAACTCCTAGGTTAACTTCAATATTTAAGAGAGAATTCTTAGATAACTAATATATCCCTTTATATAGGTTCACTTGGTCAAATTATGAGAAAGTTCATATTAGTTCTAGGATTTGTCATGGTCAAGAAATCCATTGTCTAGCAACAAAATCTATTTTAAAAAAGTTGCCTTAGTTGATCTAATTTAGCTTGTAAATCTAAAGCTCCACATCCCTTTTAGAAAATTGGGAAGATTAGCTAATAAGATTAGCTCATTTTGATTAAGGCAAAGGACATACATGAATATATATATATAAAGAGGTGATAAGTGCCCCATAATCTACCTAATATACTATAAACAAAGCATCATCATTGCATTGAGGCATCCCTTGGTTAAGCTTCCAAAAAGCATTTAATAACCTAATAAATTCAAGTTTTAGAGTCCAATATCCCCCTAAAATCTGAATTTACTATGCTAAAAATTTCCGTCAATCACATGCATCTTCTTTATGTTTTAAAATAAATCATAATTTCTCCAAGAGGGTTCTTTCTTCATGTTTATAACCTTTTAATTTGTCAAGGCATAACTGAGAGTCCCCAACTTTACTGTAACTTAAGATTAGTCATCAAACTCCACTTCCTTTTTGATCCTTATTAGCCTTTGGTGTGCCTTTTCTCGCTCTAATTTCCTTTCTTTTTTTATGGCCTTTTGAAATTTCTATCTAACATTTTTAACTTCTTCTTGTAAGCATACTAATTTCTTCTATTTAAATCGTTCAAAAATTTTCAATTCAGTGCTTGTTTTCTGTGATGCTATTACAATTATCTCAGTAAATCATAGTTTTAACAGGGCCATCTTATATATTTTTTTTCTCATAGAGATTTATTTTTTACTTTTTTTACTTTGACTTTTTTATTTTTCCAACATAGCTTTAATTTTTACTTTTTTTCTCTACCTCTATTTCTATTTTCACTCTTGATTGTGACTATTTATTTACTCACTCTCGCTAATTGTTTCTTTTTTGCTAGCTATCTTCTTTTTTAAGTCAATGTCTCTTTTTTGAAAAAAAGAATGGCCAAACCGTAATCTGCATTTCACAGATCATAAAGCCATGTGATAGAGGCACAAATTTTAAGATTTTTATATGTTAAATTGTTAACAGACTTTTCTTCAACAATAATGTCAACTAAACCTTAATTTGTGAGGTATGTTAACAATAATTATCATTGATAAATCTTAAATTATGACAAATTAAGATGTGTCGATGATAAATTAATATTGGATAATTATCATTGACAAACCTTAATTTGTGAGGTATGTTAATGATAATTATCATTGATAAAACTTAATTTATGACAAATTAAGATATGTCAACGACAAATTAAGGTTGGATTATCAATGACAAACCTTAATTTGTGAGATATGTTAACGATAATTATCATTGATAAATCTTAATTTATGATAAATTAAAATATGTCAATGATAAATTAAGGTTGAATAATTATCGTTGATGGAAAACTTGTTAACGATAATTATCGTTAACAAAAAGTCTATCAATGATAATTTTCTATTCAATGATAATTATTGTTAATAGAAGATCTGTCAACAATTCAGCATATAAAAATCTTAAGACTTTCACCACATGGCTTTAGGATTTATAGAAGATCTGTCAGCATATAAAAATCTTAAGACTTCCACGACATGGCTTTAGGATTTGTGAAACGCATATTAGGACCCAACTTAAAAATTTTAGAGGGTGTTAGTTAATTTAACTGGTAAGAATCTTAATTGTTGATAACAAGATTTTGGGGTCAAATCTCGCTTTCATTATTTATCTATGTCAAAAAAAAAATTTAAAAATTCTAAGCCCGGATACCTGCTAAATTTTTTTTTCCTCTTTTTCACTCTCTTGCTTTTCCTTTTTTCACCGGCACACTTTTTCAATCAATTAGAATCTTCTTAGATGTACTGTGGTGACTAGATTCAACTTTACCTTTCCAAGATTTCTTCCAACAACAGGCTTTACTTTTCCTCTCTTAAGTATATTCTAGGTAGAGTGGTGGTGTTTGAGCGATGAGATTGGCTCATTGTTTCTTCCTAGTAGTTTTTCCGGCAATGTCAAGATCTCCTTTTCGGCTGCTTCATCGAGTTCTCTTTCTGACCTAGCACACTACAACGATAGCCTCTTTAAGCACAATGGGATTAGCTTGTCAGTGATAACCACATACCAATTTATTATAAACTAGATCACTCCAACTCTTAATAAATAAAAAACTTGTATTCACCTACACAAGCATACCTATTTAAAACATAAAGAAACAACAAAAAGAGTTAATGACAGCCAATCAAGAAAGCTTTCGACATGGACGCATAAAATAATCGTTCTGATGTCTAATAATACATCCTATGCCCAATAATTTAACTGGACGGATCATTCTTGACGCTGTCTGCAGTCTCCCAAGAACAAGTCCTACCAACCTCCCGGTCCACCATATCTCCATGCAGCTCTCTTCAGCTACCCTACGACAATCGGTCGCCATCCAAAGGCCGGCGAATTGTACTAAATAATGATCTACCTGCAAGCTTTCAGTAATACTTAATAAAACAGAGTGGATGGTGATCTCCGTTGCATTTGGAGTCATCCAATACTAGGCGTCAAATGATCTCATTTCATCTTCTTATAAATATTGAAGCCACATTGTTAACTACGTCAGAGACGACGCGCGACGTCGTAATTCACCGCAGCACTGAAGGAGAAGCCAGGTGCAGGAAGATCAGTGGTGGTGGAGATGGCGGCCGGAACCGGCGAGCGGTCGCTGATGGACACGCCGACGTGGGCGGTTGCCGTGGTGTGCGCTGTGATTGTGGCCATCTCCATGATCATCGAGCATGGGATTCACGTCATCGGAAAGGTTCGTGTGTAGTTTCTGAGTACAAGTGCAAATATATGAGGCTCGAATTGACGAGTGAACTGTGAATCTTGGGTGAACACCTGCAGTTTTTCCAGAAAAGGCAGAAGAAGGCCATGAGCGAAGCGCTGGAGAAGATCAAAGCGGGTACTGCATGCTCGTCTCGATTAGTCTTATTTTGGTTTCTCAATTGGTCATGTTTGTGCTTGCATGGATGTTAATCTGCAGAGCTAATGCTGCTGGGCTTCATATCGTTGCTGCTTACAATTGGGCAAGGCCCGATCTCAAAGATCTGTGTGCCTCGCAAAGTTGCAAGTATTATGCTACCATGCAACAGGAAATACAATGAAGGGACTAGCAGCAACGCTAGGCGAAGGAAATTACTGTGGGATAGTATTGTTGAGGATGAGCATCTAGTTTGGCGTCGGTCTTTGGCTGGGGCATCGTCCACCGCAGATTCTTGCTCGAACTACGGTGTAAGGATTTTAATTTTGCCTCTTTTTTTTTTTCCTTTGTTTCGATTAGTACAAAATGTATATTAGATATCGAATATAGTTGCATTCTAAAATCTATTTGCATGCTTAGAGCATATTTGGCTCTCCTATTAATAGTTTTATAACTATGCTAAATTGTATTTTCCTGTAATTTTAAAATTTATAAGATAATTATTATCAAAATTTAAAATAATAAATAAATATATATTGGTTGGTCACGTTAGTAGAGAGATAAATTCTTAGAAATTTTAGGAAGGTCACGTTAAAACCGTCCCTGTATGAATCTTAAAGCAATGTTGGTATGCTTTTGCTTTAAAATTCATCTTTATACAAAGATGAACAGCTCTGATATAACTCTGCCAAAAATTCTCAACGGATGGATTCAAAATATTGGTTTATACTTTTCGTTAGTTTGTTTAGAGACGACCAAGTGGGCCGATGGCCCCTGTCAGGTACCAAGTGGGCCAAGACGCCAAGTCAGGTACAAGTATTAATTGATTATTGGGCTACAGATTATTCATGGCCCACATGTGAAGCCACTTGGGCATATGGAGCTTTGCTACATCATGAGCATAGCCTGATCAAAAGCATGACATAGACATCGACGTGGAGTCAACCGGTGCATGGCCTTTGACTTAGGAGAATAATTCACAATCGCATGTCATAGTGTTAAGCACAATATAATATGCTTTGTTTTTTTTAAAAAAAAGGATTGAATATATATAAAATGAATTCTTTTTACATTTTTAAATATTTTTTTATAAAATTTCTAGAGCTATTTGAATGCCTGCAATCTAGCTAAATAAATGCACATAGATTTATCGAGGAGGTAATGTTAAATTCATGTTGAAAGTGTCAATTAGTGTAATTGATAAGAATCTTAGTTGTTGATAATAAAAATTTTAAGATCTTATTCCACCTTTATTAATTACTTGCTTATGTTTAAAAAAAAAATGTTGAACTCATGTTGGCCAATATTTAAATCATGCGATGGATAATATGGTTCCAAACAAATCACAAGTAATGATGGGTCAAAGAAAAAAAAATATAACTATGTTGCATTTGGCATGACCTAAATTATCAGGTCATATGATATTATGAGGCATATTTGAGTCAAGCCAAACATGACGCAACATGTTGGCTACCTCTAAATTTGTTCAGTTTGGCCCCTATTTTATATGTACAGTCAATTTCATTATTTTTTTCATTAGTTTAATTCGAATCAATGTAGTCTTTAACTTTAATCTTATTGTTTAAAGAAGAATGAAGAATGCCCTTGATAATTTATTGAAAGAAAACAGCAACAAACAAAGACAACTCTAGGAAGATAAATCAGAATCAGTCAACCAATAAAACTACCACAGCATATAAGTCAAATAAACAAAAATAAAAAATAGTTTTGAATCAAAAGTAGTCATTTGAGAAAAAAAAAATCATAAGTAGGAATTTGGATACTAAACGTTGGTATTTAATTTGTTATAATAAGAATCAAACTCGTCAATCATTTTAAACAGAACTCTAACTTGTCATCATATGATGGTCTCCTCCTCTACCAATGTAATATATGTTGCATCTCTTGTTGAGGAAAAAAACCCTGCAGAGAAAGGTTGCAATGCCACCGCATGAAAGTTTGATTGTGGAACATTAGATTAGGTGACATTTGAATTAAATTTATTCAATCAACATAAAAAAGATTAAAAAAATATATGTAAGAATGTTTGCCCAGCTCTTGCCTCAAAAGTCCTCATATTTTGATTTTTCTTATATATAATTACTATTCTGATTCTTTAGTATGATTGTTGTTGACGCAGGACAAAGTATCATTGATCTCACAGTCTGGAATTCACCAATTACACATATTTGTGTTCGTGCTTGCTGTGTTTCATGTTCTTTACAGTGTTCTCACCATGGCTTTAGCTCAAGCAAAAGTAAGTATTTCTATCTAATCCTTCTTACAAATGAAATGTTTCTAATACTACTTTTCTCTAATTCTTGTTGCTCTTACTATTTTGTAGATGAAGAAATGGAAGACTTGGGAAGCAGAAACAACCTCAGTCCACTATCAGTTTTCAAATGGCAAGCCTCCCTTTCAATTTGCTTAGAAAACTTACGCAACTAAGAATAGAAGCAGTGACTTCAATAAAAAAATTACTTTCCTTGTAGATCCTTCAAGGTTTAGGTTTACTCACCAGACATCTTTTGTGAGGAGACATGTGGGCCTCTCAAGCAAGATTGGAATCAGATGGATTGTGAGCACTTTTCTGAGTTCACCAATTTATAACCTTGTGAATTACAAATATAATAGTAAAAAATTCAAACCTATTGATATTTCAGGTGGCATTATTTAGGCAGTTCTTTGGATCAGTAACAAAAGTTGATTACGTAACCATGAGACATGGTTTCATCAATGTATTAACCTAATACTCTGTTCCATTTTGTTGCTCAGCTATGTTTCTCCTAAGTTATGACGTGTTGTATGGAATCTATCCTTATTTAGGCACATTTGACTCCAAACAATAATTTTAATTTCCACAAATACATAAAAAGATCCCTGGAGGATGACTTCAAAGTAGTAGTCGGCATCAGGTTTAGTAACTTTCCTACTTGTCCTTCTCTAGGTTTACCTCTGACATTTCTGAATCAGTTAGTCTCAATTCTAGTGGTCATGGTCATTTTGCAGTCCTCCATTGTGGTTTATTGCAATCATCATCCTCCTGCTTGACGTCAATGGTAACTAATTACTGACAACTCTTAGCTATTCCTCTAATGAAAGTACTAAAAAATATCTTCTTTTAATTCCTAGCTTTGATATTGCAGGATATTACACACTTGCTTCTGTGTCCTTCGTTCCATTGGTGGTGAGATTTCATCTCTAATTACCTGTTTCTGTTGTTGGTTTGAAATAAATGAAAGAGCACAACGGTGTTGCAGATTCTCCTAGTAGTTGGCATGAAATTGGAACTTGTCATTATGGAAATGGCTAAAGAGATCCAAAACAGAACAACCATTGTAAAAGGAGCCCCAGTTGTTGAACCAAACAACAAGTACTTTTGGTTCAACAGGCCTCAGTGGATCCTTTTCCTAATACATTTGATTCTGTTTGAGGTAAATGCAATGAAACATAAACATTATCTGTTCCAAAATTTACTGAACAACTAACTACTCAAATTTCAATCTTTGCTTCTGTTATTCCACAGAATGCGTTTCAGATAGCACATTTTCTATGGACATGGGTAAGTCAAGAATCGTACTTAAATTTGTTGTCATCTTTTCGAAAATATTTGAAGAGACAAATGATCTGAAAATGCTTTATCTGTGTGAGCAGTATGAGTTCAGCCTGAAGTCATGCTTCTATGAAAAATTTTGGCTTACAGTCGTGAAGGTGGTGATGGGACTTGCTCTTCAAGTGCTTTGCAGCTACATCACCCTTCCCTTGTATGCTTTAGTGACACAGGTAACTGAGCTGAACATACATATCAAGGGGAAAAAACAAAAATCAGATCCATCGATTTAACATAATACAAATGAATAATTCAACTTGTTGGAATCGGTAGATGGGGTCGCACATGAAGCAGGCCATCTTCGAAGAGCAAACGGCGAAAGCTCTCAAGAAATGGAGAGACGCGGCTCGGAAGAAGAAGAGGATGAGGGAGGCGGGAATGGATGTGCCTTCGGGGCTCACCAGCGGAGACGCCACGCCCGCTCACGGATCGTCACCCATGCACTTGCTTCGCAAGCTCAAGATGAGATCGACGGACGCGGAGAGCAGCGCGCCGCCCTCGCCGAGGTCTTACCAATCCGACAACGATGAGATCGAAGCGAAGGCGTCACCGTTGATCAAGCTCGAGGATATCGAACCGAGAAGACCCTTCAAGGGCGCCGTGGAGGAGAAGATCGTCAAGGACGATTTCACTTTCGATTCCTCGCATCGCACTTAGCTGAAGTGCGCGTAGGAATTTGAATTTGATCTTCCCCCTCCCATGCCCTAATTTTTTTTTTCCAAAGAAATAGATAAACTGACTTGTAGATTAAAAAAAAGCATAAAGTGTTGTATTATCTTTTATATATATATATATTTGAAATAAGGGGAATCCATGAATTGAGAAGACTAAAAAATCTATCAAATAAACAAAAATATTATTATATACTGAAGTATTTTAGTATTTGCAAACTAATTTTAACATAATATTAATAATTAATTATTTTAAAGCAAAATAGTTTTTGGAGTAAAAATATTCTATTTCCTTGGACGGAAAGAAAATTGCAAATAAAAGAAAACTACAGAGAAAGGAATCTGGAAGTAAAGGAAAACTGTATTTCATTTTTCTTCTTGTTATTTCCTTGAAAGAAAAGAAAAGGGAAAGAAAAAATTTTAATTATATTATGTTTAAATTTATTAATATTGAGAACTTAGTTTTTTTAATAGCAAAATTAAAGGTAAACTTGAAAATTAATAACTTTTTCACAAATTAAATTTGTTATACATAAAATTAACATGAGACATAATGTGTTGCTACATAAAATAAAGGCATCATAACCTATAACTTTTATTGATTTGAAAATAAGTCATAGTCATTTGCATCTATTTATTGATTTGTATTTTATATAACTTCAAAACCATATTTAAGTTAAGTGAACCGTACTTACTTAGAAGGTAAATTACTATTAGAATGTACTTACTTAAAAGGTTTATTATGCAAGCATATTTGTTAAGGAAATTAATATGCAAACATGATTTTTCTTTATTTATAAGTTTTATGAATTGTGAATATAAGATCTTTACCGAAGGAAATTCAAAACTATGCATTACTTGTCTATTAGATTACTCAGAGATAATAACTAATCAAATTCAATATCCTTAGAAGCTATTGCTACTAACACAGACAAGAATTTAACAAGATTTAATCACAGCACAATTTAATTATAAAACACTGGCAAGGATTCATGCTATTGCTATTAACAAGTTTTTGATCCACAATATGTGTTAATATCCTCAAAAGCTTAAGTCAACTAAGCAAGCTTAAAACATGTTGCAAATGTGTTTTTTTAAGTCATCTACTAATTATGAGTCGAACTTTCTAGTAGAACGGACTATCAACAAAAACTCAGGTGAAAAAAGTATGCTTTGATGAAACAAAAAATAAGGGAAGAATATATTGCTATGGCGTGCAGATCTGAGAGGCGACGAGGGGCAGCTGTGGCGTGCTGCTCTTAGGGGAGAGCTCTAACGAGCAGCGGCGAGAAGCTCTGGGCAGCGGCGACGAGAAGCTCTGGGCGGCAGCGACGGCAAGAAGATCTAGATAGTGCGGCGATGAGAAGCTCTGGGCAGTGGCGATGAGAAGATCTAATGTGGAGACGAGAAGCTCTGGACAGCCGCGACAAGCTCTAGTGGCGAAAAAGAGGAGGCGACGACGACGAAGAAGAGGAGGCGACAAACAAGCAATAAGCGGCGAAAAAAGGGAATAGAAAAAAAGCGAGCGGCGGCTATGTGAAGAACGCATGAAGAAAAGAGTCAGGCACATACGTGAAGTTTTGTTCCTTGACTTTTCCGTCCAAATCGGACTGATGAGTTACGATGGAAAACTTTTTTTTTTTCCTCTATTTTTCCATTTTAACTTTTTTATCCGTTCACGAAAACAGCAAATTTTTTTTAAATTTTTTATTCATTCTAATTTTTCGTCCAAGAAATACAATGTAAGCGCCTCGTGAAGCCGAAAGCTACAGAATTAGCGTTTCGTTTTGCAAACCCCAAATCCCTCCTTTTTTTTCACGTTTCCCGCCATGAAAGGCGACGTCGAGATGGGCGAAGGAAGCCCTAAGCTCTTCCAGAGGAAGCAATCTATCTACAGAAATCTTGTAGTCTAAGAGCCTGCCGTCTCCCGCGTTTCCTTTGTGTCAATTTTTTTTCCCATTTTGATCCCTTGATTTGATCACAGGATGAGAGGTATGAGATCCATGGGGAGAAGTACAAGGGGCAGCAGTACAGCCACATCTACTTCACTCGGCTCCATTACATGAGGAATCTCCTTTACTCGTTCGCCCCCATGTGGAAACCCCAGCTTCCAGGTGTCTCCTAGAGCTTTCTCTGGTGACTTGTTGTGTGTAGACGTAATGGGTTGGTGTTGTTTATGGTTTAGATTTTGGTTGAAATCTCTTCTCTTATCTGGTATATCCTTATAATGTTCTTGCTACTATATGTGGATTTAGTGTAGTTTATTGTGTCCACTTTTGAGCTCAGGGATCTAGGTCTCTTTTCAGCAGGTTTAGCGTTACATTTTCTTGAAGCTCATATTTTCGGAAATTGGACCGTCTGAATAAAAAAAATTGATTCAATAGGCTGTGCCCCGAATTAGTTTGCTTGACTTTAATGTCATGAAACATTTGTTTCTGTTGCTAATTTTTCTGTTTAATGGTAAAGCTTGTTCGATTTGACTTGAACTGGGTCCAGTACAATAGAATCCTTTTATTGGGGTGGTCATAATTATATCCTCTAGTAGAAGTTGTTTTCTTTGTTACTGAGATTGGTTACCTACATTAGTATGGGTCTCTCCTTTTGTGGAGTTGATGGATTTCATTTGTGGAGGTGTTACTGCTTACCAAATTTGGGTTTGTTTTTCCCTATAAGGAATTCTTGCAAGTCTACAAATGGCATGTTTGTCTTGAGGTGTTATGATATGAATAATGAGAAAACTAACCTAAAAAATTGGTGAGCCTGAAAAATTGAGACCCAATTGAAAATACTTTAGCTCACATTAACAGCAATAAACTTATTATGTCTTACATGTTATTATCTCCTCCACTTAAGACTTGATGTAACTTAAAGTTAAAATCATCTCTAGTAAAAAGCATGTGAGATTAGTTCAATGATAGCTCCACCATCTAAGATAGCCCTTTCCTATTGGTCATGCTTAGTGCTAGTTCTCTCAACTACTATTTGTTATGACCCAAGTAATAAGAAAATTATCTTTTTAATTTGATAATGCTAAAACAACATAATTCAATTGAAAATACTTAAGCCTAGTTAATCGTAATAAACCCATTAAGCCTTATATATAATTATGATTTTCTGCCCCTTCTTATATGGTACTAAATTGGGGTGTTACATGGGGGTTATGATTAGGTTTAAGTAGCTTGATCTTGGCTAAAGAGAAGTGTGGTGCTTTAGTATAGTACCTAGCATGGTGTAAGATAATGGATAACTTTTCTATGCATTTGATATACTTAGTAAAATGAAGTCTTTTTATTTTCCTTCCAATAAAGTAGGCCATATATGATATAAGCACATCAAATTATTGTGAATTGATGAAGCTTGTCAATAATTAAACCTTGAAAATTTTCCTATTGGGGTAGTAAAGATTCAATTGGGTGATGGCCTTATAAAATCACTACCAAGTCTATTTCATGATCATTAGGTAAGCTTTGATGATATTTTAGCTTCTTGTTTAACATATAAGATACATGCTCAATTTATATGGTGGAGTTATGTAAATTAGTTGAGATGAATTTGTGTCATTGATGATTGAATAGCCAAATTTCCCATGATGTAATTATATAATTATGCATATAGTAAACTATGGAGTATAGAGTCAAACTTGTGATAGACTCTTGAGTACTATGTGTGGAGCAAGATTTTAAATATCATCTAGTATGTCTACCATTTTGATAAGTACTGGTTCATATTACACATGGTAATGACAATATCGATTGATACTATTAAAAAATATATATTATATAGAAACAGTATACAATATTGACCTTGTATCGATATTGATTTAAGGTCAGACCGGTACGTACTATCCGATACGAGTACAAGATTAAATTGATATGTATTGCCCGTATTAGAAAGTACAATTCAATTTTTAATACCTCGGTGTGGAGTGGGAGGTGCCAATTTATATAGAGGATGAAGAATAGCAATATATATATATATATATATATATATATATATATATATACACACACACACACATAAATATGTATTTAATATTATGTATAAAATACTAGTTTGAGTAGTACCTTTTGTTGATACAAATTGGACCATAACGATTCTAGCAAATACTAGTACATCATTACAGATCATTATTTAATCCTTTCTATTCAGGTTTGATCGGAGATGATGGTAACAACTAAATCAACTTTAGCACAATGTAATTGTCTTGTTTGTGTAGATTGTTACATGTGATCAAAGTTTAGGTTTGATGCAATGAAACCCTCTTAGTGGAATGATTATCTCCTTTAGCGGGGGCAGTGTTCTTTGTTATTGAGGAAGGGATCTCTATTAGGGGTAATGTCTCTTCTTTAGTGGGAACAGTTAATTCAGATTAGTGTGGGTGTTTTGCAATCCTAGGGCTTGTATTATCTTATATATATGTCTTATATGTCTAGAGGGTTGAGGAATGAGATGCTTGAGTTGAGGTTTCTAGTTAGGCTGTAAAAATTTCTTCATGGGTATTCATGAGCTGACAATGGTCATACTCAAAAGTGGCAGCCTGTTGTACTTGTGATGTGTGTATAATATTGGCTTAGACCTGTACATACTGCATACTCCCATCTTATTGTGTATGGTAGATACTTACCACCCATACTGCAAACTCCCATCTTATTGTGTATGGTAGATACGTACCACCCATTCTACGGCACTTACACATTTGTTTTGTGTTATTTCTAAAAAGTAGAAACATGGTACAACTTAGACTATTGTACCAGATGCTTACCACTTGGTATACCATAGTTTTGTACACTCAGACTTTTAAGATACTTGTTCATATTGGTGTATCGATTTATGCTCGGACTTAGTATATACTGGACAGTACTAGTTCGTATGGAAGTACCGACTAGTATATATGCCAATGGACCGATTTTTTATTCCGTGACTAGGTAATATTTTTTCTGTGTATTAGTGTAGGATGGAACAGTATGCACTAGGCTTACCACTTGAATGCATCAAGATTGAAAACAATGCTTAGTATTTGTGGATATTCCTCATGTTTTTTGTACTATTCGTTTTCCTTTGGATCTTGTGAAGATCAGTGGTGACCAAAGCTTAATTAATTTTTTGTAACAAAATACTTCATTTTGCTTAACGGAAAGTGAAGTTATAATATTCACCATAGGTGGATTCTAATTGACTGGCCTGAAATTGGAGTTGTCTCCTATTGCACTTAGAAAGTTAAAATGTCTAAAATGTAAGAGAGTCAGAAAGAAAGCTCAAACTATTGTAGTTATTTTAAGTAAAATTTAGCTGAATGACAATCTAATTCATTAGACTTTCACCATATGATAATTTCTGCAAAAAAGAAATCTAGTTCTGATTGCATCTACTGATGTTTAAATCCAGATTTAAAGGTAAACTAATTAGCTAATACTTTCCCAACACCGACCCCTGATGAAATCACATGGGAATATCTTTTATTTCTAAGCATATGACAATTAAAACTTCTATGCATAGTGCAACCTTTCAATGTTTTAAGCCCAAATTAGTGAATAAGAAAAGTAATGAGTGGATGAATTTCCGTGGTTTGTTCTCCATCCAATTATATCAAAAAAACCAACTTGCATAGTTCAGTAATGAATGAAATAATAATTGTTTTAAAAAATATCTAAAAAATTGAAACTGTATTAAATAAGAATGTCTTTCTTCATGATTACAATTTTCATTTTCTAGATTAAGTTAAATTATTTTATTTTATTTATTGCAAATAAATTTAATTAACACATTGTTTTCATCATCATATATTGAATCAATAAATTTTTCCACAGAATGCACGCTCCATGGACGAAGGAGTCTTCTATGATCTTAGGGCACGTGTTGTATCTTGATTATTCACACCTGAAACAATACCTTATCACTTTCTTTCTAAGTGAATTTTTAGGCTTCTGCTAATCTTGGCACATGAAATCTTTCATTTTCTTTTCGTTGCCTAACTTTCTAGGGCATAATAATGTATGAACTATGGAGGCCATAAAGTAGCTGCTGTATCTATTGCTTTCTCTAAAAGCCTATATAAATGTCCTCTAGGTCAATAATGAAGGAAAACTGCAGCATAATCCATATTAGTCATCCTTCTTTATAGAGATCATCTACTGTAGTTACTCTAAAATCTAAAACAAGATTTTCTATTGATTTTTTTTATGCAGTCTGAAACTAGAAAATTCATATGGTGTCAGAACTTTAAATTCTTTTAAAATTCTCATCTGATATGTGGATGTTTTCTAGTGGTCGTATCTTGTTTCTTTAATTTGATAAGATAAATTATTTTTGTAATACTGTGAAATTAATTTCTTTTTCTATTGTAATATTGTTTCCTCTTTGCTACAGTCAAAACAGTTTTGGGACTTGAAGAAGGGAAAGAATGCATTATTGTTGGAACCATGTACAAGTATATGAAGCTTAAGCCTTCTATTCTTGATGAATATTCTAAGGAGGTACAATTTATTTAATAATACTGTTATGGTTGCATAACATAACTAGTGCATGTTTTTGCTTGGATCTTACTCTGCTTTTATCCTCTTCTTATATTCAGAGATCTAAAGTTCCTCTTGTGAAGCCTCATAATTTTGTGCACCCTGATGACCATCTTATTTTGGAAGACGAAAGTGGAAGGGTTAAACTAACTGGAAATTTGTTAGATCCTTCTGCTTTCGTAACGGGTATACTATATTGTGTAAATTTTATTTGAAGTTTATATATTTACTTGTTTCTTATGCTGATCTTTTTGTACTAAATATAAATGTCCTTCATTAGTTTTTATTTATTGCAAGGAAATGTCCTTCATACAACATTACATTCTCCCTAATAGGTATTGTGATTGCTCTACATGGAAAGGAAACTAGTGAAGGTGATTTTTTTGTTCAAGATATGTTGGAACCAGGACTCTCTCCCCAAAGTCAGCAGCTACTTAGCTTAAGTATTGCTTATCTTGACCTTTTTCTGGATATTATCTTATTTCTTGACTTTTTTTTAGTTTGACGAAAAGGCTGAGCGAGCCATATATATATAGATGAAAATTACAGTAGTGGTACAATGGGTAGAAAAATATTACAGAGGTAAAAAGGACTCCCATTTGCCAGTTATATACAGGGGCGATAAAAGAAAGATAGCAAGCTCATAAATCCCTATCTCATGGAATGATTCCTTAGGCTTGAAGTGCTGCCAAATGTGGAGAATGTTGCATGGGGATCAATATATCTCCCCTAAATAATTATCAGGTTCCTTTATCTCAACATCGACCGATACATCCTAACAGCAATCCTTTAAAAAGAATTTCAAGTTAGACCCATATCTCTAGATATGGGTTATGCTAGTGATCAGTTGCCTAATCCATGGTTTTTTATCTTGACTTGAATCAGGCGGTAATCTCAATATGTATTGATTTGATAAGGAATCAGCATTGTGTTGGTATGATGTTACATATTGGTATCTCTGAGACATAATGTTGGTGTACCGCATTGCTGTGATAGGATACTACCGATGGGTGCTTGTTTCAAGATCTTAAACATTTGTCTTATCCGTTCTCATCAGGCAAAGATGCAGCGAATGAGCAAGTTTGATGATGTTTTGGGTTCAACGTTACACATTGGGCATGTATCAAATGGAATGATATCATGGCAGTGAAGGAAATCACTAATTTGAACACAGTTATTTGGAGTAATCAATCCTAAAGTTTTTACTTTCTTTGAGCATTGGGCCTTATTAGAATGTTTGGGTAATTTTTGTCCCTCCTTAGTGTTGTCTTGTAGTAGGATTAGGTACTAAAACGTTAGTTTTCAGTGAAGATCCATTGGAGTTGAGTCTTCTCCAAGCTGCAAGGTCAGAAAATAAGATCCCATGTGCTTAGGTAGACACGAATGTCATTACCTGCATTGCTTATTTATTTCATCTGCAAGTCTATTAAGTGTAGAAGGCAAACCTAAAGAGTGTAGACCATAAACATATAGATGATAATGAGGCATCCTCAATCAATGTCATTCATGGTGATAGTTGACCTGATGTTTGAGTGAATACTCATCTTCAAGCTCCAGGATTTGGTGTCAATTATTTTTTTTTACTCAGATTATTTTTGCAATGTTCTATATGAAATATGGTTCTTATGTATGCATCATTCACATTTTACTTCTGCATTATTGCCCCGTGGTACAGATGATCTTTCAAATTTTTTTCATATACTTGGGAGCATTATTTATGGTGAAAATTCTCATTTTCACTGCAGAAGAAGACAAATACGTTGTTTTTGTATCGGGCTTGTGTATTGGCAGCTGCAGTTTTAATCCTCTCCAATTCCAGCTTCTTGTTGACCATATTACAGGGCACTTAGGTGATGAAAATGTATGTTCCATCTGTGCCTTGGTATTTGTGGAAATCGATATATGAATTTACCTAAAATTAGTTTAAAACAGGAGCAAAGTATTGCATCCCAAGTTGTTCGTGTTATAGTTGCCGGAAATTCTGTACAAATTTCGCATGGACTTCTTAATGGTCAGGTATTGTTTTAAAACTATATAGAAATATGTTTATCAATTATTTATTATGTTTACTATTTATGTATCGGTTTGAGTTAAAGTGGTACACAAACTCATATATAATGGGTCTGATGCATATTGCGTATTACAATATAATTGTTGTGTTCCATGCATTTTATTGGGGATGAGTATCATGTTTGTTCCACACTAAGGATCCGTGTGAAGGATAAGTCAATTTGTGTTCCACACCTTTTGAGTTGTCTTAAGATTGAATCTATGAAGCAAAGGGTGTATGGGCACCTTGTCTCTATAGTATCTACACACAATAGGATAAAATCTCTTTGTATGCACTCTAATGCTAGTGTTGAGAGGCAAAAGCTTTCTTCTACCTATCTCATGTGTAGAAGATGGGCATTGATGGTAAAAGTACGGAGGCGATGCAACTTGACATTAGGGAGTACCACCCCAAGGTTTCTAAGGAGGTGACAATGGTAAGACATATTGCCATCATGCCATTTGACAACTCTTGTCAAGATGGGTTCCAATTCAACCTTAATGTGTGACCCATTAGTTTGTGTTAGAAATGTTAGCAGGAATAATATTACAAACAATGAATGGTATCTAATAATATATTATTACTACCTAAGTCATAAGAATGTCGAGATTTGATATAATCTTTGTCATAGAATTGGTAATACTTGTATAATTCAATCATTATTTTATTGATTCTCAAGTAGACTAATACAAATGTAATTGATATCTTATATCAATTAATTTGAGCATAATTATATATTTTAGTCTTAGATCAATGGGTCATGTTGTTATATAAAAAGGACAAATCCTATCTTGATTATTCACATTCCCCCCCATACCCTTGCAACTTTTATGATCATTAGTGATAGATGACGTTTGACTATATCAAAATGTACAACTACTTGTGTAGGAATTCTTTGTGACCTCAAGTCAAAGGATTATATATACTATTACCCCTATGAGAATGCTTATGATACTTATGTAACTATTAATGTAACATTCTCATTACAGGTTTGTCTAGTACACTATTGACACAGTATTTTCATGGTGTCCATTGCACTATTCTCCAATAGGTACCTATATGTTTGATTTGATATTTTATATTATAACAAGTTTTTGTCATCACTCATAACACATACTGAATGTATTATTGTTGCTCCTATCCACAATAATAATTAGCTAGTAGCATTCAAAAGTAATCATATTATTTAAAAGATATCATTGTAATTATTGATGCTCCTATCCACAATAATAATTAGCTAGTAGCATTCAAAAGTTATCATATTATTTTAAAGATATCATTGTAAGTACTTATATTGCCTAAATATCAATTAAATATAACAACCGCAATCTCTTTATTAAAACATATTAGTATATACTGATTGGACATATTGTACTGCTAGACCTCAATATTACTCGACATTCACTAGATCTTGATATACAAGGGGTCCATGTATTGTATTGTGATTGGACCTATACATACCTTCTAGTATGTACTATTAGTTTAAACTTTTGAATAGACTAGCACCTCAGCTAATTTGAGTCATCTGGTCAAATGCATATTTTAATATAAATTCATTTGATCACATTAAGTCATGCAACATTCAACTACCTTTTCAAGTCATTTATAACATAAATTAGATCATATTGACTTTTTTTTATTGTTATTTGAATCTTTTTGAGTCATAAATTGATTTGTTCGACCTTTTGAGTTATCCAATACTCAACCAAATTTTTTGAGTCATATTGCTATTCTGTTTTATATCCTTTTGAGTCATTTGATCAATTTGATAGATCTATTAGAGTTGTCTTGTCAAATTTTTTAATTGTGACCTTATGAGCTGTTCGAGTTATGGGTTGGGTCACTTTTAAGTCATCCAATATCTTGATTAGATCCTTGATGCATTTAGTTAAAATCCATAGATTCTTTAGAGTCATTTGCCAAAATTTAAGATGTTTAACTAGCATTGGGCGCACATAAGGTACCTGATTATCTAGTCATCAATAACATCCTAAAGCTTTTGTTTGTTTGGCTTAGAACTCCACATATCATTATCCATTGCATCTAAATTTCAAGATACTTTATGCTTGTCTAGCAAAGGACCACCATTTGCAATATGAAGTGAAGGCAAATGTAATGCAAAAGGTCCAAAAAATGACAAAAAAAAAAATGGTAAAAGAAAAAAAATGAAAAAAAGTGATAGTTTGTTTCATATGCACTTGTAGGGATGACAATCCCGTTATAAAACCTAAATTCCTGAATCCGAGCCGAGTACCTTATTAAGGTAGACTTGTCATAGGCTATTTAAATGGGTACATGTGAGTACCTAATTAAATAAAAAGTTGTAATATTTTTTATTTTAAATTATTCTATAAAATATTATTTTATAAATTATAATAATAATAAATTATTTTTTAAAAATTATTATTTTATTTTTATTTTATATTTTTAATAATAGATTATACTTTTAGTTATTTTTAAGTTAAGTATCCAGTACCTATAGTTATAAACCCTAATTTGATTAAAACTTGACTAACAAACTCGAACTTGGCTTATTTAGCTAATAGAGCACCCAAACTTGACTAAGTTAGGTTAAATTGCCATCCATATGCACTTGGGCTATGCTCTTAGGGATGACAAAGGTCAAGTAGCTAAAATTTTACTTGTACCTAAACTTGCCCTAGTTACAAAACGCACCTAACCCAAACCAAGTTAGTTACATTGTTACATAACCCAAACACAACTTAGGTATTTAAATTGGTAACCAATTAAATAAAAAACTTTTAATTTTTATTTTTATATTGAATTATTCTATAAAATATAATTTTATAAATTAAAATAAGATTACATAATTATATAATTAATTTATTGATATTTTTAATAAAAATATATTTTATTTATTTTTAATTTAGTATCATACATGTACCTCCGAACTCGGCCTAAACTCAACTCTACTAATTGGGTATCTGAAATAGGTATAAATGGGTTAGATTGAGTCAGATTCAATTTTCATCCCTATATGCTCTTGAGTAAGCTTTGAAAATAATTAGTCATTGCTAGTGTATGCATATGTGCGCTTTGCATTTATATTGCAACATGATGAAGTCAATCGACAATTTTTTTTTTTTCTAAACTAACTCATTAGATTTCTTGAAGTTTATGATGGTTGTTAACTTGATCTTGTATGCATATGGCACCAGACAATAGCTCCAAAGGATCAGTCTACCTTAACTGAACCAATTAAGGAGCTTGATATTTTATTAAATCAGGTATGGAAATTTTTTTCCCTGTTGAAATTCAATGTTGCTGATACTTTTGGCTCATTAAAAATGCTGTCTCTGAAATCAGAAAGTGTTATTGCTTATTTATTTTTGGAAACTTGGTGTTTTATTGTCTTGTTCTAGATATTCTGGACTAAACCTTGTTTATGGACATGCCCATTTTCTGCTTCCAGCTTGCAGCTGCTATGCCTGTTGACATAATGCCAGGGCCCAATGATCCAGCAAACTTCTCGTTACCTCAGCAGGTCTACATACTTTCAGTTCTATTATGAGTATAAATATCTTTGTGGAAGTGTAAAAAGTATCTCTTGTTATATATTTCTCATAATTAGCTGGGGTCATGAATTTATTTATGTCCTCTTAAGCCAGCCCTTAAACAGATGCTTGTTTCCTGGGGCGTCTGCCTACAACACTTTTCTGTCATGTACAAATCCTCATCAATTTGAGCTGGATGATATCCAGTAAGCAGACTCAAAATTGCTTGTAATCAACATTGCCTCATGTAAATCAAAAATTTAACTAGTGAGATGATGAATAGGTTCCTTGGAACATCTGGCCAGAATATAGACGATCTATTCAAGTATTCTGAGGCTAGAAGCAAGCTCGAGTTTGTGGAGAGAACATTGAGATGGAGGCATCTTGTGCCAACAGCTCCAAACACTATTGGTAATACAATTTTAACATATTTGTCTCAATTTTGTTAAAAGTGTGCTGACTAGCTTGCACAAGTTGTTAGATTATATCCTTCTGCCAATATTGATAGTATTTCTTTACTTCTTTTGCAAATGGATGATTTTGACAAATTCTGTTGGTATTTTATGTTGTCTTGTCCTCATATTTAGGATGTTATCCCTTCACCGATAGAGATCCTTTCGTCATTGAGAGTTGTCCGCATGTTTATTTTGTTGGTAATCAGGATAAATATGAAACCAGTTTACTACAAGGTAATGCTTGAGGTGTATTTTGGTTTATGTTTCTTTCTGAAGCTTCAATAACTATTTACTTTTGCTTTGTATGCAGGTCCTGAGAAGCAAGTAGTGAGGCTTATTTGCATTCCTAAATTTTGTGAGACTGGCATTGCTGTTATGGTAGGTTCCTCTGAGCTAGTGAATGACTTTGAAAATAGCTCATTGGAATTGCGATATCAAAGCCGTCTGATCTGCAGAAAAGAGAACTAATTAGACTTCTAATGTTTAAGCCTTTTAGGTTTTCTTTCAGAGCACATTCTCGCCATTCTCTAGCTTTCAGACCCTTTATAATATTTGTGGGTTTCCATAGAAAAATCTGTTGTTCTTGGTGAAGATTTTGGACATTATTAACCCTTCCAGAAACCCCTTAACCTTGCAAGTAATCCCAATGGTGTACTCTGTTTATCACAGTATGCGCATGAACCTGCAATTGACTCATCCAATCTAATTGAAATAGTGCTCCTGTAAGTCTCAAAATTACCTGGAGTTGACGAGAAAAACAGTCGATGTAGACAAATTTGTTACTCTAGCATACTTGACTCAGTTATGACCACCAATATCTAGTGCACACGTTCCAATCATTCTTTCAGTTGAACACATGCTAATTTATATATTTACCTTGGATCTCTGCCGCACTACTGGAGTGTGCTTGCCTTTTGACCACTTACTGGATTAATGAATTTTCTTTGCAGCTAAATTTGAGGAATCTTGAATGCCACGCTCTCAGTTTCTCAACAACCTTGGATGCGTAACCATTCATGGACAATCATGCAACTTGCTGGTTATCCGAAAAGTGAGCCAGGTTAAACTCTGGCTGACGGTTATTACTTTCGGTACCAACAAGCTCATTCATGTGTATCGACTTGCTCTCGAGGTTGTTGGAATCCGGTCGCTATATTAATCATGAAATGGTATCAGAATAGAGAATTATTCAAGTAGCATCTGCAAGTTTATTTTATTTGAGGTGTAACTTGAAAATTTTGAAGTGCTAGTATGCTATATATGACGAAATAGCCCAGTTTCATATGCTTTTGATATGTCGATGAAAATGGAAAAAACAGATCCGTTGCTTTAATTTATGTTGGTTCCTAGCTCCATTGTTGTCTCTGTTTTTATGTTTTTGGCATCTAGTGAACGAATCGCAGTGGTACAAGTGAAGCAGTCAGTATTATAATGGAAAAAGATGTGATAGCTCACTTTTTTTGTCTTCAAATGCTTGGTAGGTCAATCTTTCTGCCTCCCTTCGTGTTTCTGTTTTTTAGTGTTTGGCTTGCTGTATCTGCTGCCTCTTGTGGTTTCAAAATAAGAAGGCAGAATGATACTTATGGTGATTTGTCGTGAATTTCTACAATCCAGCTAGTGAATTTGAGTATAGAAGATTCGTACTTGTGAACATTAGTATCTAGATTCCCATGGCTTTTGTTGATTTTGCCTCTACTATAATTTTTCTTTTAACAAACTCTTGCAAACTTTCTTTGAACTTGGGCATCAAGATCGATGGAACTTTTCTAATATATGTTTGCTTTCCTGCAAAACTTTGAAATTTATTATATAAGTGTGGGTTATTTTTTGTTAAATTTTAATTTAAATTAAAATATTAAAAAAATAGTGCTATCGTTTTAAAATTATCTTATAAATTATAAGGTTTTTTTGTTTTAGTAGGTTTTAGTTTTCAATGAACGCAAGCATTTATTATTAATTACCTCTAAGGAGCTTAAAATATTTTTGATTAAGAGATCTATAACACATAACAAAGTAAAGACAAAATGATTGAAAGAATATCATTTATAACTTCGTATAATAACACAGGCTATAATTTGATTATAAGAATACACTCTTAAGACTGATGTTCATATGACATAGGTCATGGAGAAAAATTTGAGTTGCATTGTAACAACGTTGAGAAACTACGCTTCGATACAAAGTATCGACGTACGCATCTATCAAACAACGTTATTAATTATATGTGTCAGGAATTTATCATCCATGACTATGTTTGAATTAAGTGGACGAGTTGAGTGAATGAGCCATTGGGCTAAATGTTCGAGGTTTGGGTGAATTGGTTGGTGGGCTAAACATTCAAAATTTGAATAAATAGGCCAACTGGCCAAATGTTTAAAATTTAGTGAACGGGTTATAGGACCAAACATTCAAATTTGGATGAACGGGTCGTGGGGCCAAACGTTCAAAATTTGATGAATGAGTCATGGGACCAAACGTTTAAAATTTGGATGAACGAGCCGTGGGGCCAAACGTTCAAAATTTGATGAACGGGTTATGGGACCAAACGTTTGGAATTTGGGTGAATAGGTTGTGAGACCAAACATTCAGAATTTGAATGAACGAGCCAATGGGCTAAGCGATCAAAATTTAGGCGAATGAGCCGATGGGCCAAACATTCAGAATTTATTGAACGGGTCATGAGACCAAACATTCGGAATTCGAATGAACGGGTCGTGGGACTAAACGTTCAAAATTTGGTGAATGAGCCGTGGGGTCAAACATTCAAACTTTAGGTAAACGAGCCGACGGGCCAAACATTCAGAATTTGCATAAACGGGCCGGTGGGCTAAGTGTTTAAAATTCAGTAGAGTTGGTGAACGAGACGATAAGCCAAGCGTTTAGAATTTAATGTGAACGGGCCAATGGGTTAAACGTTCTAAATTTGAGAGTAGTTAAAAGATTGATTGATAGATCTGCCTAGATCCAGGTCTATGATCGTAAATCCGAGAGCAGATCTGGAAAGATCTAATCCAAATTTGTAAGGATCAATATTCGGATCATTTCGGAAGTCATCCGATTGGCTAAAATTCGGGGATAATTAATTTCAGCCGTCAAAAGTTTAATTCGTAGATATGTTGTGATCCAGATCTCTGATCAAAAATCCAAGGGCGGATTTGGAAAGATCTAATTCAATCGAGTATGGATCGATATTTGGAGCATTTTGGAAGCCATCCAATTGGCTGAGATTTGAGTGAGTTTATTTCAATCGTTGATATTTTAATTTGGCAATCTACAATGATTCATATCTTTGATCGAACATTCGGGGGCGGACCTAGGAAGATTTGATCCAAATTTGTAAGGATCGATACTCGGATAATTTTGAGAGTTGTCCAATTGGCTGAGATTTGTGCAAATCAATCTTAGCCGTTGAAATTTTCATTCGCAGATCTACTGTGATCCAAATCTCTGATCGAAATTATGAGGGTGTAACTGGAAAGATTGGATCCGAATTTGTAGGAATTGATATTCGGATTATTTCGAGAGCTATCCGATTGGCTGAGATTTGTGCAAATCAATTTTAGCCGTTGAAATTTTCATTCACAGATCTACTGTGATCCAGATCTTTGATTGAAAATATGAGGGTGGATTTGGAAAGATCGGATCCGAATTTGTAAGGATCTATATCCGGATTATTTCGAGACTTAACTGATTGGCTGAGATTTGTGCAAATCAATCTTAGCTGTTGAAATTTTCATTCGCAGATCAACTGTGATCCAGATCTCTGATCGAAAATCTGAGGGTCAATTTGGAAAGATTAGATCCGAATTTGTAAGAATCTATATTCGGATTATTTGGAAAGAGTCCGGTTGATCTAGATTTGAGTGAGTTTATTTCAGCCATTGATATTTCAATTTGTCGATCTGCAATGATCCAAATCTCTGATCGAACATCCGAGGGTGGATCTGGAAAAATCTGACTCAGATGAGTAAGGATTAATATTTGGATCATTTCGAGAGCTATCTGATTGATCTACATTTAAGTGGATTGATTTCAGCCATTATATTATATTAAATCTGGATCATTTGGGTTTGGGTTAATACTGACCCTCGATTTTTTATTAAATTAAATTAGGACAGTTGATGCTAGAACATATCTGGGTCATCATACCGAATTGAAAGTAGAGGATCTGGATCATTGTTTGTTTGATCAAATACAAGCCGTTGGATCAAATTTGGAAGATCTGGGGCATTTGATCAAGATAAGAAAATCTGGGCATTAAATTAAATTTGATGATCAAATCTGAGCCGTTATCTGTAGATTTAATCTGGACCATTAGATCAGAGTCGAAGGATTAAATCGGAACCTTTAATTTTAAGAGTAATCTTGACCGTTGAATTCTGAGTGATCAAATCTAAGCCGTTAGGTTTAATTTTAATTCAGGCCATTAGATCCTGGGTGATTGAATTTGGGTCGTTAAACTTGAATTTAATCGTGGCTATTGGTCTTATTTTGATAAAATCAGACCGTTGGATCCGATTAGAAATTTGATTACGCCGAAGGCACAGTCGTTCGCCTTCCGCTGTCCGATGCTCGCCGTCCACCGCTTGTCGTCCGCCCACTAGATGCTCGGCGGCTCTGGCCGAGGCCTCTCTACATCTCACCAGACCTGTGGCCGCCGGCCAACAGTGAGTCGGTGCCGAGCTGAACCTCGAATAATAAGTTTCATCCTATCAAAGACGAAAATAGGGTCACCAGAAAAGCTTACGATTCCTACGATCTGATCGTCTGATAGACTGATCTTCTCTTCTACCGATGCGCACGCACAAGGAGAGGGTGTGGACGAAATTTCAACTTGATCCGATGGTTAGATGAAGTGTTTGTCGACAAAATCAAAAACATTCGTAATTGGAAGAGAAGGAGCAGGTAATCGTCGAAAAATCTTTCGATTTTGGCGATCCGGCCGTCGAATGGCCGGTTCCTCTCATCTATCGGTGCACACACTCAAGAGAAGGTGTGGCTGAAGTTTCAACTTGATCAGACGGCTGGATGTTGGATGCGACGAGGAGAACTCGAAGGTATACAAGGTTGGACGGAAAACAAGTGATCGCTGGAAAATCGCTCGATTCTGGCGATCTAGCCGTCAGATGGCCGGATCCTTTTAGTCATCGATTCACATGATGCTAGAGAAGGTCTATGCAAAATTTTAGCCCGATCAGATGAATGGATGTGGAGTTTAACAAGAAGTGTTGCATTGTTTTTTCTTTTGTCAAGCTGCCTTGGAGACGCTTCAGTGACCAGGGAGAAAGTTCGTTTCTCTCTTTATTGTGTTATGAGCAATGTCGCGAAATACGACCAGGCGAAATTCCATGGCTGGCGATTGGGGAAAATCTTAGCATGGAGGAAAATTGGGTTGCAACCGTTGAATCAATAATGACGTAGAGATGCTCAACCCCTTTTTTATTTGATATTTTTTTTACTAGAGTATTATTCTTTAAGATTTAGTTCAAAATTTATTCTCCATAAAAATAAGTGTTTATTTTGGAGTTGTCTCTTCGTATTTATTTCAGAGTTGCCTTCTCCATCAGGGTATATTTTATTTCGGAATTGTCTCTCCATCAGGGAAGTATTTATTTCAGAGTTATTTCTCCATCAAGATAGACTGAGGGGAGAAGAAAGATAGAAAGTTATATCCGAAGAGAGTTTATTTTTGTCTTCACTTTTTCACCTAAACTATTGTGACAAGAGAGAGAGAGTTTTTTTATCTCCATCCTCGAATAGCCTCATAATTTATTTCTCTTCTTGTATTTTTATAATTATTTTCATTGCTTTTTTTGATAGAGGCATGCGACCACCTTCCCTTTCACATATCGTGGCTACACTTTTTTTTTATTATTATTTTTTATTCTTTTCCCACACCTCATAAGTGAGCCCATTTCTTCGAGAATAGAAGTTTGCTCCCTTATTTTTTCCTCGTACATGGCTTACTTAGAGGTGGCCAACGGGCCGGGCCGGCCCGCGGCCCGCACGGCCCGGCACGACACGGGCCGGCCCGGGCACGGCCCGTTGACCAAGTCAACGGGCCGCGGGCGGCCCGAGGCCCGACTCGGGTCGTGCTGGGCCGAAGGTCCGCGGCCCGCGGGCCGGGCCGGGTCAGGCACGGCACGGACCCGTGCTCGGCACGGACCCGTGCTCGGCACGGCACGCGGGCCGGCACGGGCACGGCACGGCTGGAATGGGCGGCAACGTTCGAAAATTTGATTTGGGCATGCGTTTTTACCAAAATAGCCCTATAACGGTTTAAAAAAATTTAAAAGTTAGGGATATAATTGTCTTTATGTTATAAAATTACCATTTTAGCCCCTTTTAATAATTAAAAATAGGGGATAAATATGTAAATTTACACCCAATTCATCCCTATAAATTGACCCCCCAACCCTCTCATTTCTTCACACAAGTTTCCAATTAACTTTGGATTACTTTCTCATTCTCTCTTAATACTTTCCTAATCTCTTTTCTAAGTCTTGAGTTTCAATTAGCCATCAAGATTTCAAAGCTCCCTCAGTCCCTCGGTCTAGTCACGTGGAGAAGATCAAGTAAGTAGTAAATTAATTTACTTTTAGTCTTTTATAATGTAATTGTACTTAAATTTAAATTATTCTAATATAATTTTTTTTCATAATTATGATTAAATTAAGGTTGTTGAAGGCTGAAAGTGAAACCTCAACTTCTTAGTTCTTACTTACTAAGCGATCTTCAAACACGTGATAAGGTAATTTTTTAATATATAATTTATTATTAGTAAGTATTTAATCTTATTTTTTAAATTTTTTTGGCTAACTTTTAATATTATATGTAGAATTAATGGCGGGATTGAACAATACATGGGATCTTTTGCCATGGGAGATTGAGGCATTCGAGCAAGAGCTAATGGGGACAAGTACTAACCCCGTTATGCCACCCGATCAAGATCAAGATGCCAACCCTCCGCCTTACGACCCAAATCAACAACAGCAAGATCATGTTGAATTTGAGTCTACTAACACTATGCAGGGAGAGGAGGGATGCAGTGCAAACCCTCACGAGTCTACTGTGTCAGGCTCAAGAAAAAGCACGAGCGACGTTTGGAAGAGCTTCGATGTGGTGATGATTAACGGCGAAGAAAGAGCCAGCTGCAAAAAGTGCAAAAAAGTCTTGACTTGCAAATCATCGGGTGGAACTGGTCATTTGACTCACCACATCAGAAGCCATCAAACTCAAATCGATCGTGCACAGGCTACTCTAAATCTTTCCTCTAGTTCTTTTGAAATTTTTAATTATTCTACTGAAGTTCTTAGAAAAGAATTAGCTAAATTTATTGTTTGGGATGAACAACCATTTTCTTTAGCAGAAAATTATAAATTTGAAAAATTTATACATAAATCACTATAACCTAAATATAAAAAAGTAAGTAGACAAACCATGCGTAGGGATGCTATAAAATTTTTTTCTGAATATAAAACTAATCTTTTACAAGTTTTAATTACATTAACTTCTTGTATTTCTTTAACATCTGATATTTGGACCAGTAATCATTCTGATCAGTCATACATGTGTATTACGGCACATTGGATAGATAGTGAATTTTTTTTACAAAAAAGAATTATTGCATTTAAAATTTTTGAATATCCTCATACTGCAAATGCTATAGTTAGACAATTTCATAGCATTTTACATTCATATAATATAATTAATAAAATTTTTTCAATTAGTTTTGATAATGCAAGTAATAATGATAGTGCAATTGATAAATTAAAAAGATTGTTAAATCCAATATTTAATGGTGTTTTTTTTCATATACGATGTGCATGCCATATTCTAAACTTATGTGTTCAAGATGGAATAAGAGAAGTAGATGAACATGTAACTAAATTAAGAAATGCTGTTAGATTTGTTACTTCTTCTACTTCTAGAAATCAAGATTTTAGACAAACATGTAAATCTTATGGTTTGTCATATAAAAAATTTAAACTTGATATTAAAACACGATGGAATTCTACTTATGATATGCTAACAACATGTTTTCCATTTAAGGATCCTCTTACATTATTTTATAATGAAAGAATGCCTGATGGAAACATTGAAGAAAATGATTGGGATAAAGCAAAATTATTACATAATATTTTAGAAATTTTTTATAATGCTAGCACTCATTTATCTGGTGTTTATTATCCTACATCATGTTTAATTTTAGAACATTTAGTTTTAATTAGTGAAATGTTTTCTCAATATAGACATGATGAAAATGTTTTTCAAGTAATTTTTAAAATGGAAACAAAATTTAAAAAATATTGGAAAAATATATCTCCTTTATATTGTTTAGCTTCAATTATGGATCCTAGATTAAAATTAGAAGGTGTTCATATTTTATTAGATGAATATTATAGAAATATGGAACTTGAAGAAGTAGATGAGAAAAAAAATGAAGTTTCTACCTTATTAGATGAAATGTATAATGTTTATAATTTAAAATTTGGACATACAATGAATTCAACATCCTCTCAAACTAATGTATCTACTAGTAGTAAAAATATTACAGGAAGAATACGCTCAATTTTAAATAGAAAAGGAACATCAACAAGTAGATCTAGTAATTTTAATGAATTAACATTTTTTTTAGAAAATAATAATACATCTTTACTCACAGAAGAACAAATAGATAATTTTGATATTTTATCATGGTGGAGATCACAAGGAAAATCATATCCTGTGATTTCTGCCATGGCACGTGATCTACTAACTCCTCCGGTGTCTACTGTAGCATCGGAGTCTTGTTTTAGTGCCGGCGGCAGGGTGCTGGACGAGAAGCGAAGCCGAATGAACGAAGAAAGCGTGGAAATGTGTATTTGTCTTAAAGATTGGCTAGATGCTGAAGATCGTCTTCAAGATAAAGGTGGTCATTCAACTTCATCGGATGATGATGAACAAAGTCTTGGAAGTGCAAGCGGAAGCACCAATGGATAAACGTTGTAATAAATAATTATAAAAAAAGTTGTAAAAAAGTTGTAGAAAGAGTTGTAAAAAGAGTTGTAAAAAGAGTTGTAAAAAGAGAACTACGTAGACCTGATTCCTCCTTTGAGTGGGGTACGTAGGCAGCCTGTAATGGGTCCGGTCTAAAATATATAAAAGTTTAACATTTTTTCAAAAATTTGTGTAATATACATTCTCAATTTTTTTTATTTTTTCACATTTTATATATTTTAATTAAGTAATTTACTTATTAAAATATTTTTTTTTAAATTCGGCCCACGGGCCAAAACCGGGCCGGGCCCTACACGGCCCGCGTGCCTAATTGGGCCCGTTGGGCCGTATTTGACCCACGTGCCGCCGTTAGCCCGCGGGCCGTGCCAGGCCCGCGTGCCGGATCTGGCCCGCGGGCCGGATTCGTGCCCACGGCCCGGCGGAGCCGTGCCGGCGACGGCACGCCTAATCGTGCCGCGTGCCGTGCCGGGCCGAAGGAAATTTCAGCCGTGCCGTGCTCGGCACGGCACGATTACAATCGGGCCGTGCCTGGCACGACCCGATTTCTGGGCCGAGGCGGGCCCGGGCACGGCCCATGGCCACCTCTAGGCTTACTCCTTTTTATTATTAATATTTTTTAATATTTTTTCTTTTTATGGTTTTTTGCACACGGCTGAACATTAATTCAAAAATAGCATGGAGCTAAAATTAAAATTTGCTCACTCGCATGATTAGAGTAGCCTCGTGATCAAAAATAGATTATTTTAACTTTAATTTATTTTATAATTTCTCCTTTTATTATTTTTTATTTTGCATGTCTATCATTACATCATTGTGGTCAAACATATGCTCGGCATAATAAATAAGGTTAATTAATTAATAATTAATTAATTGATTAATAATTAATTAATTAAAATTTTGCCGTCAACAATAAGTTCAAGAAACTGTTAAAAACAAAAACTGTGGCCCTCATTTTGGCGCGTGTTACACTGGAAAATAAAAATCCAGCAAAAAAAAGGTGAATCAATTCTATCATTTTGCTTGTCTTCTTTTTCAATTTTCAGTTCTTGCTCTGGAAAGATAACTTTGACCAACCTATGTGCCTAGAAGCGGTTGAATTGTGATTCAACTCCATCATTAATAGATGAAAAAATTAGCAGACTTGCCGTCCAAGCAATTCAAAATATTTACATTCCATGCTAAAAATTCAACTTTGTAACAGTAAGCGCCCATGACGTGTTCAAGCGGTCAAGCCTATTGTAAGGCCCAAATTAGCTTAAGTGGGGTTAACTTGGTTAATTAACACCACTAGCCCAAGTCGTCCACGTCAGCACCCGAATTCACCCGATTTTGAATTCCTTCTTAGCGAAATCAGGCCATTGACCTTGACCGCTCCTCTAACCGAACGCCGCTCGCGTTCGTTCAAGCTCGCGTCTCGCCTTCGTGTCGGACGCTCGCCGCCGCGAGAGTTGCCGGAACCGGGGAAGGGAACAGCGCCTGCCGGCAGGGGGAAGGTCGCGCGTGCCTTCCGCCCTCAGCCAACTCGTTGGCGCCGCCTCTATGCGCTGGGATGGATCGTCGGAGGTGGGGAAGCTTTGCCAAAGAAGACGCACAGAGCTCGTCGGAAACCCGCCGGAAGATGCAGGGATCGGCACCGGAGAAGACACAGAGAAGTAGGGGAAAGCTTGCTGTTATTATCTCCACATACAGTAACCTTAAAACCCCTAACTCCCTCCTCTCTCTGTACACCGAACTATACGCACAAATCCCCTCGTCCTCGCTCGACTTCCCGTCGCCGGAGTCCTCACCGCGGAGCCGCTGGAAGTCGTCGCCTGAAGGGGGAGCTCGCTCATCCGAAGCTCTCGTCCCGTGGGGAAGTCTCGCTCGCGCCCTCAGAGATGGGGATCGCCCGAAGCTTCTTCCTCAGTTGCGTACCTCATGTGGAGGTGTTCGCGTGGGGAAGATCTCCTGTCCTGAAGATCGCGTCGATCTTCCTTTTTCTTTCCTCACGCCACCTACGAGAAGCTGTCACCGATGGGACGCTGCCTCGGGACGAAGCCAGCGCCATCGCCTCGCGCCTCCGCGTGCTGTTGTACTCCGCAAGTGCACAGATACTCGAAGTAATAAAGAAAAGTATCGATCCCACAGAGACCTTATTGTTAAATACCAAATAGATGTGTTTTTACTAGCTAAACAATCGATTATGATGCAAATCAATGATGGAAAACACACGTAATTAGATAATTAGAGAGAAATATTGGGACTAGGGTTTTATTCACTTTAATTTTCATGACTAGATATATAAGGATGTTCATCAATCAAATTCTAATTTGATAAAGACTTAATTTACTTCATAAGGGGATTATCTCACTTTCGTGCAGATAACCATGCAGAGACAAATCCTCGCTTTTGAGCAAGATTTATCCCAAGTTGATAAGTAAATCATCAATCAAAGAACTCAAGATCACTTTTGTGCATCCGAATTCTAGGTTGATTGTCTCGAGCGGAATCTCGAGGATCACTTTCGTGCATCAGAGACTCAACACAAGTTATACCTATGGTTCACCAACGTTCTGATCCTCACTTTCGTGCAAGATCTCCACGTTTGACACACTAAATTAATCCTGGGTTCATAATCATCATCAAGGCAATTAGTCATCTAAAATAAAGAAATAAGAACTTAACCTAATTTCTTACGGTGAGTTCCTATTAATCAATTTTAGGGTTCCAGTTCACAAGCATGTCACCTTTCGGTCCTTAATGCAAGAACTCTATTCATGATGACAAAAAGTAAACTAAGGAGAAACTTAGAACAATAATCACATAGGTAAAATTATCAAAGTAGAATAATCATGATGAAAGCAAAAGATTATCTAGTCATTAAGAAAATCAAAGGGAATTACTCCCCCATGTCCCAAAGATATGTCTAAGCTTGCATGGAGAAGAAAATACAATAATCCATAATTTCAGAAGATCGAAATTCAACTAGAAAAGAGATTTTAGAAAAATACACCACGGCTGTAATACAAATTACAGCCGTATTTTGCAAGGAAACTCGCTGTGAACAGTGCTCGAGAGCTTCTTTCGTTGATTCCTCCTCCGATTGAACTCCTTTTCCTCTGAAACTTCTGTGATGTTGTCTTCTCCTCCAGGCGAAGCTTCTGCGTGAAAATCACGACCTGAGGTGCCCTCTACGCCTCTCGGTGTGAGGCCAAACCCTAACCGCCTCTCTAGTGATTGCTCCCTTGATTTTGGATCAAAATTCTCCCTTTCGGTGCGTGTGTCTTCTCCTCTTAAAGATGAGTCCGCAGCAACTTTCGGATCTCAATTTGGAGCTCTAGATCAAAAATTTTGGTCCGCGCAAGAATCGGACCCGCAAAACACGCTAATTTGACTTGAAAATATGGCCGTGTTATATTTTACGGCAGTACCGTATTTTCGCTCGCGTGTTCTATTCTGATGTTGTCTCAAAAATATGGTACCGTGGAATGGTTTACGGTACTGCCGTAAAATCGGCTGAACTCTCTGGTCGAAAACGTCTGGAAAATACGGCCCGTGTAATTCCTTACGGTAGTGCCGTAAAATCAGCAAAGGTCTCTGTTATGAAAACGCTCAAACATACGGCCCGTAAAATGGTTTACGACAGTCCCGTATTTTTGGCAAAATATTATGTTTGGGCTCTCTCCAAATTACGGCAGTGTTCTTGATTTTATGGTAGCATACGAAAATACGGTACCGTAAAATAGAATACGACACTGCCGTATTTTTCTGAATTGCTCCGTTTTGCGTAGAATTTTTTTGGGTGATCTTCTCTTGATGATGGCAACTCTTTCATATCTTTGATTTTGCTTGAAAATGCCTCAAAATAGTGTCTTTTTACCTGAAAAACATAATAAACCAAAATAGAAGTAGACTTTGCAATATTTGACGTATTCAACATAAAAACTAGTAAAAGATCCTTATTTAGTATGAAAAGATATCTAAAATGATACAAAATATACTATATATTTTGGTGTCATCACGTGCTCGTTAGGAGCCGGGTAGGTGCGCCTCCGTGCGTTCGCCTGCCCGGATCCGCCTCCACCAGCGGTTGCTCAACGGGAGGAAGAGCGGGCCTTGGTCCTGCACCCGAGCTCAACTACGATCCAACCTGGCCTGAGATCCACCGGGTCTGACAATCCTCCCCCGGCCGAGCTGGACGTCGCCCTCGACGTCCTCGCCGTCCACCGTCCTCCGCGTCCTCTGCCCCCGCTGCCTCTCCCGCTACCAATGAGGGACTCATACTCCCTCAGCATCCGCTCCGCCATGCGCGCCATCAGCACTGGCTGCCCACCAGCAGTGGGTGATCGCACTAGGGAGGTGGAAGAGCTCGCATGCGTCTGCGCACCAGAAGCCGAGTCCGTCGCCACCATCGCGCCGATCGTCATCACTCCGAGTCTAGCCGAGGTGTCGTCGGCTGGCTCCTGTGCTGCCATCGCTGAGATCCGCTCCTGACTCTGGCAGTCTCACATCAGGTGGGGCCCGTGGCACAGGAAGCACCCCCGTGGTCGTGGCCACTCTGGTGCTCTCTCTGCTGGTCGAGCAGGCTCCTATCGTGGCTGGGGATGCGTCGGCCAGCCTCCGCCCTGCTGTGGAGGGTGCTGCGCCCGAGGGGGAGCTCTCGGTCTCGTCGGAGAGCTGCCCTTCGAGGGCGACGTCGAAGCCCTCGGTGATGTCTGATGTGTGCTATACTAACGCACAACTAACCGCAAGCGTGACAGGGACAGTGATCAAGTACCAAGAGATTACAAATTAATAGCTAGACAATTGATTAAGTGGTTTTAGATTTCAGAAAAGTAGAGTAAATATAACTTAAAGTAAATCGAGTCCAGCGAGAGAAAACTTTGTGAAGAAAACCAGGGTTAGAGATATCGGAACATCGGGTTCATCTCGTCGAAGGATCTTAAATTCTTACAAGTTAAAATTATAGCAAAGCAATCTTAAAGTGCTCAAGGAAATATTAAAAGGTACAGATTACACTCTTTCGACGGTGTAATCCGGTATCAATCTAGATCAGCGTCCTACTTTCGTGGTAAATCATCCCTAGAATGACCCATTGGGTTCAGAGATATTATAAGTTTCCTCACAAAAATCCTGCCCAATTTCTTGATAGGTCAGAGCATGATCGATAAGGCAGATCTAGCGTCGCAATTCACCTTTCGGTCCTTCTTGCGGCGCCTAAGAAAAGTATTTGCGTGATCAAGGCAAAACTAGGAGTAAAACAGCATAGATCGAATAAACACAAGATAAAATGTGCTTTTGCTATAAAATAGCAAGTTCGACAATAAGATACAAACAACGAGATTACACCCTTAGTTCCGATGAAAAGATTACGCTATCATAGCGTCGTTAAGTACAATCTCTAAGAAAGAAGATACGAAAGTGAAGAGAGAAAGTAAAAGAAGGCAAACTTTTCATGAAAAGGGCAGCGATTCTTATCCTTCAAGCCTTCTAGAGTGGCGCACAAGAGCCTTCTTTCTTCTCCCAAGATTTTCACCAAAGTCTCAACCCTTCACTAGAACTCGTCGATCTTCCAAGGGGTATTTCGCCCTTTATATAGAGTCTGATCCCAAATCTGAAAGCATGGATTGATGGAGCTTTTAATTAGCTACGTTTTGACACCTTAAACGTCAAAAACGGAACTATAATGACAAAGTTATGGCTGTTTTAATTTGGGTGCGCAGGGGAGAATTACGACCGTAATTATAATTACGGGCAGGCCTGTAATTCTGACAGCGATGCTCTTCGACTCTTCAAATCTTCATACAATTATGGGCCTTTAAATACTCATCGTTTTGACTCCAAAAACGCCCAAAACGGAGTTAAAACGACTGAGTTATGGCCATTTAATGCGGGCCATTTAATGTGCATGGTGAAGATTACGGGTGTAATGAAGATTATGGTCATGCCCGTAATTTCGGTAGAAAACTCCGTTTCGTCTGTAATTTTGCGGTTGAGCTGGCCTTTGACTCGTCTTTGATTTTGGCCATAGTTTGACGTCAGAAGTTGCCGGTGGGAATATTATGGGCAGGCAGAAATTACGGCCATAGCCGTAATGTTGTCTGTTGAAGATTTCTTTGCCCAAATGACTTTCAATGAGAAAATTAAAAGCATGTCTTCAAAGTATGATTACGCTTGCATAATAATGGGCTTTTTTAGCAATTCAACTGAGAATTATGGCCATAACGCAGATTGTGGCCTCGGCCGTAATTTCAGAAATTAGCCCCGTTTGAAGCGAAATTTCTTGTCAAGGTCCTTGATTCACTCAGGAACATAAATATGCTTCCAATTAGCTCAAAAAGTGAGTGAATTGTCCTGTATTCATTGAATGAGACAAGAAGTGAAGCTTCTGAACAAAATCAATAAAATAAGCTGGAAAGAGATGTAAAAGCATGATATTATGTCTCGATTCGCATGTAAATACTAGTTGAAAAGACTATAAAAATACGAGACATAAAAATCTCCCAGACTTAAATCATTGCTTGTCCTCAAGCATTTAAAAGATAAGGGTGGTATTCAGAAAAGGATGAAATCACGTCAAGCTTGTAAAACATTGTGTCCTAGGGAGGTATCATTATGAACAAAGCTCAGCGAGTCAGAGGATTCAAGATATCATCTATTGTCAAGAATAAAGGTGTGAAGATCTAAAAACCAAAGTTAGATAAGGTTTAATCTTCTGTGTGGAGTACGCACTCTATTCGAACCTGACTCAACCAAAGATACAAGTTAGAAAAAAAATCAGTGCACTCTTTATTTTTGTGTTATTTTCATCCTCATTTTTTTTGTATATTTTTTTTTATTTGACTTCAACTCATGTCTTCGGTACCACTGCCAATTTTTCGCAATGCCAAGTAGAGGAGTCTTATTATTTTTCTTTTTGAATTTTTTTTTTGTTTAAGAGGAGATAACAGCTATCAGATAAATGCATTTATCAGAACCAACAAGTAGTAAGGTGAATCAAATAGATAGAGGTACGTACTTCCACAAAGAGATTTTAAGCATTACTAGAAAATAAAAAACCTCAATCGAATATCGGATAGGTCACTCCACAGTCCTTTTTCCATCAAATAAGATAATCAAATGAATTTCCTGACTTAGGACTAAGATTCAAATCATAATGATTCCCATGGAGTCAATATAAACCATCAAGCTATCATGATTGTCATTTGAAACCACTTATCATCAGTAAAATTATCGACATTTCAGAAATTAGATAGTGTAATCCTAATATCGGAAAGTAAGAGTGTAGCTAACAAAACAAGAGTATCAAAACAAAACACAAAGTGTTGTATTTATCTAAAAAAAGGGTTTTAAAACTAGAGAAACCAAAGTGAACCCTCTATCTCCTAGACTTAAAATATGCAGTCCCTATGCATAGCAATAAACGAACTCAAAATTTGGAGATATGAGTGAGGAAACTCACAAGATTAGTAGGAGTCATTGTTAATGCTCATCTCTGCGCATTCCCCTTGAGGGTCATCCTCATCAGCGTCATGTGAATTTGGAAGGCATTGCACATGGAAAATCCAAATATAACATGCGGCCTTGGTGTAGTGTCCGACGAAGAGGGGGGATGGCAGAAGAAGCAGGCTGGCAGAATGTGTATAGTAGAATTCCGTGCTCCAACTTACGCTTGGGGGCCATTGCAATGCAGCAGATGATAGATAAAAGCAGAAGGTGTCAACAAGATGGATATCAGAACCTTGATCCTTGATGCGGGAGAGAGCCAAATCTTGGAAGAAGAAGGCAAAGAGATTTTCGTGGCAGAGCAGACAGCTGCTCTTTGGTGCGGCAGAGAAGAGCAAGATATCAGAGCTACGGGTGGAGAAATCGCCGCGAGTACCAGGTTCTTCAGACGAAAGGAAGAAGCTTCGGTGATCGTCTGTGTTGCTGCCGCTGAAGTCGTTTGAAGAAAATATCGCCTTAAGAGTGGATTCGCGCAGTACGGAGCATTGAAATCAGCATCAATTGCAGAAGATCAAGCGGCGGCGGTAGAATTCGGCACAATAAATCGCTGATTTGGAGAAAGCAGTGCTGTGTCGGTTGAATCTGGCTTCGACTTTAAGAGGGATTGAAGATGGCGGCGTTGAGCGGACGATTGAAGGCGGCAGACGACTTCTTCAAGTTCGGCTGGAGGAGTAATGGCAGAAGAGGCTGGCGCAGTAAAGCTGGAAGCCAAGGAGGGCGGATGATTGAAGAAGAGAGGGCGGCGGACGAGTTTATTGCAGAGGTTGGCACAGTTAAGCTGCCGATTTTAATGGGAAGCGGCGGCGATTTCAGGTTCGGCTAGAGAGTGAGTTAGTGCGGCTGTGAAGAATAACTGTCGTCTTCCTCAAGCTGCTCAATGGGTAGGAGTAGAGACGTCGCCGGTTTGAAGAACGGTAATGGCAGGGGAAATCGGCGGCTGCATAAATTGGATTGAAGGCGCCGACCGGATGATTGAAGCTTGACGTCAGTAGCAGTTGCGGAAGATGAAGGAGCGGGTGGCGCCGGTTGCAGATATTGGAGAGCAGCGGACTATTGGATTAAAGTGGGCGGATGTGATTGAAGTCGGCTGAAGCTTGAAGACGTGGCGACGGGTTGAAGAACGAGGCTGATTCAGCTTGAAGTCGGCGGCAGTGTCCGTTGCGGCTGGAAAAGAAAGAAGGCGCCCATATGCTTTAATTGCCACGAGTTGGGGAGAATTACGGCCGCCCCCTCTTTTTTTTTTTTTGAGCCAGATTAAGGACGTAATGTGTATCACGGCCGTGATCTATAATATTTTTTTTGGACTCACTCAAGATTATGGCTAGATCTGAAATCTCAAGCTTAGCCTGAAATAAAAATAACACATGTCAGAAAAACAAATAAAAATTAAAGAAATATAGCACTTGGGTTGCCTCCCAAGAAGCGCTTGTTTAGGGTCTTTAGCTCGACCGCAGTGTCATTCAGAGTCCGCATTGTAGGTGTCAGTATGATGTTTTCAGTCGAGCCCATTAGTTTCGTATAAGCATGGGCTTCTTCATTCTTTTCAGAAACTGGACTCTCCAAGAGATAGACCTCTAGTGGGTCTGTGTTCATTTCATCAGCTATGGGAATTTCATCTTTAACAGACTTGTCAATAACATCCAAGCTATAACATAAACCTGCGACAGAAGGGTGTTTAATACTTTGTGACAAATTAAATTCAATAGCCTCTTTACCAATGTTTAAGGCTAATTTTCCATTTTTGACGTCAATGACTGCTCCGGCAGTCGCAAGGAATGATCTTCCCAGAATAATCGGTAGTTTCGTGTCCTCCTCCATCTCGAGCACGACAAAGTCGACTAGAATGAAGAAATCTCCAACCTTGATCGGGACGTCTTCCAAGATTCCTGCAGGCTTGCGTACTGAGTGGTCAGCAATTTGTAATGAAATTGGTGTTGGTTTCACATCGCCAATGTCCAGTTTCCTACATATAGACAAGGGCATTAAACTGACACTGGCACCTAAATCACAAAGAACGTGATCAAAAGATAAATCCCCAATTTTGCATGGTATTGAAAAGCTACCCAGATCTTTCAATTTCTCCGGAAGTTTATTTTGAATAATGGCGCTGCACTCTTCAGTAAGCGCCACTGTACCAGGTTCTTCTAACTTCCGCCGGTTTGAAAGAATGTCCTTCAAAAATTTCGCGTATGTGGGCATTTGCGTCAGTGCTTCAGTAAAGGGGATGTTGATGTACAATTTTTTCAAAATTTCAAAAAAATTTCTGAACTGTTTATCCAGCTTCGCCTTAGCCAGTCTTTGCGGGAATCGAATTGGTGGCTTGTAAGGTGGTGGTGGAACATAAGCTGGTTCAGTCACATCATCATCTTTCTCCTCACTTGGTCTCTCAGGTTCAGATATATTACGGGTAGATGCGTCAGGACTCAGGTTAGAATCAGGTACTCTTGGTTCCTCCAATTGCTTACCACTACGAGTAGTAATTGCACTACAATTCTCTCCAGGGTTCTGTTCAGGTTGGGAAGGTAACCTACCTGAGGGTCTTGCTAGACTGGTGACTAAGTTTGCCAATTGTATGTCTACCTGTTTGTTATGGGCTTCTATGGCATCCAGTCTAGTTGTCACATGACGCAGTATATCATTTATGCTCTCGTTGGTCTTTGTTTGAGAGGAGATGAAATTTTCCATGATAATTTCAAGTGAGGTTTTCTGAGATTGTGGTGCATATGGTCGAGGTTGAAAACCAGGTGGTGGTCTATAATTTGATTGTGGAGCAGGGTTGGGGTTGTTCCTGTAAGAGAAGTTATGATGGTTTCTCCAACCAGGATTGTATGTATTTGAGTAGGGATCAAGTTGAGGTCTAGGATTTTGGTTCCCTACATCATTAACATATTCTCGGTGTTGTTCAGAGGGTTGGGAAACAACTAACTGGCAATTAGCATGGCTGTGCCCCATAATTCCACATATCTCACATACAGAAGGATTAGAACTTGAATCAACAGAATTGACATGCATTGAATCCAGTTTACGAGATATTAAATCAACCTTGGCAGCTAAAGAACTTAAGACATCTAATTCGTACTTACCTGGCGCAACGGCCCTAGATGATGTACCTCGTTGGTTTCCAGCCCGTTGGTTGTGATTCAATGTCATATTCTCTAGTAGATTCATCGCTTCGTCGACGTTTTTGTTCATGATTGCTCCACCAGCGGCTGCATCTACAGTAAGACGCGTATTATAGTTAAGACCATGGTAAAATGTATGAACAATTACCCATTTTTCTAAGCCGTGGTGTGGGCATAGACGTTGAAGCTCCTTGAATCGCTCCCAAGCTTCATACAGAGATTCCCCGTCCTTTTGGGTGAAACCGGTGATTTGGTTTCGCAACTGAACAGTTTTGCTGGGGGGAAAATATTTCGAGAGAAATGCTTGAGAAAGTTGTTCCCAAGTAATGAGCGATTCTGGTTGAAGCGAGTATAGCCAGTTTCGAGCTCTATCCCGTAGAGAGAATGGGAAGAGTCGTAATCGTAGTGCATCGCTGGCAACTCCATTCATTTTCGTCGTGTCGCAGAACTCCAAGAATATCGATAGGTGCATGTTTGGGTCTTCAGATGGTAGGCCTCCAAATTGATTCTGCTGAACCATCGATAGGAGGGAGGGCTTTATCTCAAAATTATTAGCCTCCACTGGAGGTCGAGAAATACTTGAGTGAAGACCCAGCGCATTTGGAGCAGCGAAATCTTTCAGAGTTCGATTTTCGTTTTCCATCGTTAGATCAATTGGAATTGGTTCAGTATTCCTCAGTGGAGCTCTAGCGCTCAATTCCTTTAATCGTCTTCTACGATGGAACGTCCTTTCAATTTCTTGATTTAGCTCGTACAAATCCTCTAATCCACCTGATCGTAAACCTCTACGCATACAACAGTTAAAGCACAAATAGCAGAGATTGAGAGAAAAAGTAAATAACTAGAACAGGGAAACAAAAATGAAAGCAAAAAGGCAAACAAACAAAAATAAAGAAACAAAAGCAAAGTAACAAAAGCTATAAACAAAGCGTCTAGTCTACCAATTATTAAATCTTTTTGATATTGGTTGCCTGTTCCCGGCAACGGCGCCAAAACTTGATGTGTGCTATACTAACGCACAACTAACCGCAAGCATGACGGTTTCGTCACGTGTAATACTTAAGATGTCGAACCCACAGGGACAGTGATCAAGTACCAAAGGATTACAAATTAATAGCTAGACAATTGATTAAGTGGTTTCAGATTTCAGAAAAGTAGAGTAAATATAACTTAAAGTAAATCGAGTCCAGCGAGAGAAAACTTTGTGAAGAAAACTAGGGTTAGAGATATCGGAACATCGGGTTCATCTCGTCGAAGGATCTTAAATTCTTACAAGTTAAAATTATAGCAAAGCAATCTTAAAGTGCTCAAGGAAATATCAAAAGGTACAGATTACCCTCTTTCGACGGTGTAATCCGGTATCAATCTAGATCGGCGTCCTACTTTCGTGGCAAACCGTCCCTAGATTGACCCATTGGGTTCAGAGATATTATAATTTTCCTCACACAAATCCTGCCCAATTTCTTGATAGGTCAGAGCATGATCGATAAGGCAGATCTAGCGTCGCAATTCACCTTTCGGTCCTTCTTGCGGTGCCTAAGAAAAGTATTTACGTGATCAAGGCAAAACTAGCAGTAAAACAACATAGATCGAATAAACACAAGATAAAATGTGCTTTTGCTATAAAATAGCAAGTTCGACAATAAGATACAAACAACGAGATTACACCCTTAGTTCCGATGAAAAGATTACGTTATCATAGCGTCGTTAAGTACAATCTCTAAGAAAGAAGATACGAAAGTGAAGAGAGAAAGTAAAAGAAGGCAAACTCTTCAAGAAAAGGGTAGCGATTCTTCTCCTTCAAGCCTTCTAGAGTGGCGCACAAGAGCCTTCTTTCTTCTCCCAAGATTTTCACCAAAGTCTCAACCCTTCACTAGAACTCGTCGATATTCCAAGGGGTATTTCGCCCTTTATATAGAGTCTGATCCCAAATCTGAAAGCATGGATTGATGGAGCTTTTAATTAGCTACGTTTTGACACCTTAAACGTCAAAAACGGAACTATAATGACAAAGTTATGGCTGTTTTAATTTGGGTGCGCAGGGGAGAATTACGACCGTAATTATAATTACGGGCAGGCCTGTAATTCTGACAGCGATGCTCTTCGACTCTTCAAATCTTCATACAATTATGGGCCTTTAAATACTCATCGTTTTGACTCCAAAAACGCCCAAAACGGAGTTAAAACGACTGAGTTATGGCCATTTAATGCGGGCCATTTAATGTGCATGGTGAAGATTACGGGTGTAATGAAGATTATGGTCATGCCCGTAATTTCGGTAGAAAACTCCGTTTCGTCTGTAATTTTGCGGTTGAGCTGGCCTTTAACTCGTCTTTGATTTCGGCCATAGTTTGACGTCAGAAGTTGCCGGTGGGAATATTATGGGCAGGCAGAAATTACGGCCATAGCCGTAATATTGTCTGTTGAAGATTTCTTTGCCCAAATGACTTTCAATGAGAAAATTAAAAGCATGTCTTCAAAGTATGATTACGCTTGCATAATAATGGGCTTTTTTAGCAATTCAACTGAGAATTATGGCCATAACGCAGATTATGGCCTCAGCCGTAATTTCAGAAATTAGCCCCGTTTGAAGCGAAATTTCTTGTCAAGGTCCTTGATTCACTCAGGAACATAAATATGCTTCCAATTAGCCCAAAAAGTGAGTGAATTGTCCTGTATTCATTGAATGGGACAAGAAGTGAAGCTTCTGAACAAAATCAATAAAATAAGCTGGAAAGAGATGTAAAAGCATGATATTATATCTCGATTCGTATGTAAATACTAGTTGAAAAGACTATAAAAATACGAGACATCAATGTCGGCCTTGATGCCCTCGCGTGTACCAGCCCCTCAGCCACCACTGCTGCCTCGCGCTAGTCTCGTGGAGAATGTCGTCGCACCTCCGCCTCGGCCCACGGCGGCAAATGCTGGAGGAACATGTGCCGTTGGTGCGCCTCCAACAAGTCCGGGATCTCCAACATCAGCGTCGAATATGCCCGCATGTACTCCTGGATAGTGCCGGTATGTCGGAGAGCATCCACCGCATCTCTCGCCTAATCCACCGAGTTCCCCGGAAGGAACTGCCGCCACAGCTCCTCCTGGAAAACCTCCCAGGTCCACGTGGTCCGCCACCACAGCTTTGCATCGGCCGTCAAGTACGCCGTGCACCCCTGCACGTACTTGTCGTCGGGAATGCGGCTGGAAGTGAAGAACGACTCCATATCTAGCTTTGCATCGGCCGTCAAGTACGCCGTGCACACCTGCACGTGCTCGTCATTGGGAATGCGGCTGGAAGTGAAGAACGACTCCATATCCCATATGAAGTTCTATAGCTCCCTCGCTGATCGGACTCCTCCAAATGTCGATGGCTCTAGAATCCGCAGCTTCGGCTTAGGGGCCGCCTGCCCCGTAGCCGTCACCGAAGTGGGACTCCCACCCTGTGCCTGGGTCTGTGCAAGCGCCATGCGTAGCACCACGACCTCCACCTGCATCTGCTGTTGCGCCGCCTGCGCCTGCTGTAGCAGTGCTGAAAATCCAGCCACCTGGTCGGTGAGCGTCACCATGCTCGCCACTGCCTCTTGCAGCGTGATAATCTGGAGCCGCTGCTCCTCCACTCGCAGCTGAAGGTCCTCCACCTGAGGAGCCAGGGCGGCCTCATCATCGCCCGTGATGCTAATCAGCTCCTCCAACCGCGCCACGCGGTCGGCCAAGGAACTCATCTCCGCTCTGTCCCGGAGTCGCTGTGATCGTCGAGGAGCTCCCACCGCTGCCAAACTCGCCACCCCGATCACCAGAAGCCACCTCCGTAAGCCCTCTGATACCAACTGTCAGGCCCAAATTAGCTTAAGTGGGGTTAACTAGGTTAATTAACACCACCAGCGCGAGTCGTCCACGTCAGCACCCGAATTCACCCGATTTCGAATTCCTTCTTAGCGAAATCGGGCCGTTGACCTTGACCGCTCCTCGAACCGAACGCCACTCATTCGTTCGAGCTTGTGTCTCGCCTTCGCGTCGGACGCTTGCCTCCGCGAGAGTTGCCAGAACCGGGGAAGGGAACAGGGCCTGCCGGCAGGGGGAAGGTCGCGCGTGCCTTCCGCCCTCAGCCAACTCATTGGCGTCGCCTCTATGCGCCGGGATGGATCGTCGGAGGTGGGGAAGCTTCGCCGAAGAAGACGCATAGAGTTCGTCGGAAACCCACCGGAAGAAGCAGGGATCGGCACCAGAGAAGACACAGAGAAGTAGGGGAAAGCTTGCTGTTATTATCTCCACATACAGTAGCCTTAAAACCCCTAACTCCCTCCTCTCTCTGTACACTGAACTATACGCACAAATCCCCTCGTCCTCGCCCGACTTCCCGTCGCCGGAGTCCTCGCCGTGGAGCCGCCGGAAGTCGTCGCCTGAAGGGGGAGCTTGCTCATCCGAAGCTCTCATCCCGCGGGGAAGTCTCGCTCGCGCCCTCAGAGATGGGGATCGCCTGAAGCTTCTTCCTCAATTGCATAGCTCGTGTGGAGGTGATCGCGTGGGGAAGATCTCCTGTCCTGAAGATTGCGTCGATCTTCCTTTTTCTTTCCTCACGCCGCCTGCGAGAAGCTGCGACCGATGGGACGCTACCTCGGGACGAAGCCAGCGCCGTCGCCTCGCACCTCTGCGCGCTCGTCTGGAGCCGGGTCGGGCGCGCGTTCGCCTGCCCGGATCCACCTCCACCAGCAGCTGCTCAACGGGAGGAAGAGCGGGCCTTGGGCCCGAGCCCAAGCCCAACTACGGTCCAACCTGGCCCAAGATCCTTTGGGTCTGACAATCACTCTTAACCTATTATGCTGTGTCAAGTAAAGGGTTAGGCTTGCTGCCGGACGTGACAAATCTTCCTAAATGTGAAATATGATGGTGCATTCTCAGACAAATCCATGTACCCTATTATTAACAACCTGGGTGTGTGTTTAGCTATACATAGTAATTAAATTACGCTTTTATAAAAAAAGTTCTAACTTTAATTTCCTCTCATCCCTTCCTCTCTTCCTACACTCTTAGGGTCTGTTTTATTGGGGAGAAAGAAGAGAAAAATAGAAAGAAAATTTTCTTTTCTCTTGATTTATTGAAAGGACTGATTTAGAGGAAAAGAAAAGGGGACCACTTTTCTCCCCTTTTTTGTTCTCTCCAAAAGAGGGAGAAAATACTTTTCTTCCCTTTTTACTACCAACCTCATTATTTTTCTTCCTACTTATTTTTCTTATTTTCCTCTTTTACTCTTCTCTTTTTTTCTTGCCCCCTAATAAAACAGGCCCTTAAAATCCTAGCTGCCCTCTCTCTTGCTCCCCTTCTGCCGCCACCCTCTTCCCTCTTCCTCCTCCTCTCCCTCCCCTCCTATTGCCATTGTCCTCCTCCTCCTCCTCCCTCTCTTTCTCCTCTCCCTCCTCTCTTTCTCCCTTGCTTCTTGACACCCCTTTTGTCCCCACAAACCTGCTCTTCCTCCCTTTGTTGCACTGCTCACTGCCTATGGGGTTGGGTTTCCCATGGGGACCCAATCCTCGAGGGGTTGGGTGTGAGATAAATTATCTGAAATCCGACGGAGTCGAGGTTGAAGTCAAGATCGAGTTCCTTGCCTAGATCCGTTGTCATCCCTAGCTATGTAAGCAAACTTATTACGCAATAGATATTAATTTTCTAGCGTAAAGCATGCCACACCTTGATTGTTGCATGTGGATAGTGTGTGTGATGGCTCAGCTCTCAGCTTCTATAGGGACTTCAATGGTTAAAGGGTTTCAAACGAAATTATACTTCTATCTAATGATAATTCATGAGCAAGTGCAAGAAGCAATTTCACGAGAAGAAAGAGTTTCAAACGAAATTCCCCATGCAACGTGTTGACAAGTGACAGGTCGCTGCTGACAACTGGAGACTGCCATCTCAGCTGTCGGACCCACTGACGACACGGCACGATTTCTTCTAGAATGTCTCCTGCGTCCAGGGAAAGTGGGGTCAAAGGGGTTGACCAATTCAAGCATTTTAAAGTGTCGTCTCGTCTCACCTCTGGCTGCTGATCCGAGATCTTGCAGACTTTTTCCTCCTAAGGAAGACTTTTCAGCACAGCTGGCAGCTCAGGAAATTTGTCCGCGCATAATTGTGCTCCAAGAGTGGTGGATGCTGTTTGTTCTCTCTTTTGCCTAGGTACAATAATATAACAATTTATGCCACAAAGTCAAACGAACACATTCATTTCAAGCATACATAAAAGAGATTGATGCCATGTATTTTGATTAGAATTTCAAAATTGAAAAGATAAACTCAATTATAATTCAATAATCAAACTCAAGTCAAATATCTTATCATATAATCTAAATCTCACTCAAATAGTTCAAAGGTGCCCTTAAATAAATTTTTTTTTTATACTTTTGTTTTAAATTATTCTATGAAATTTATATTTAAATAAAATGATGTTATGTATAATAATTATTTTTAGAATAATTTATAAGGAATTTTAGATAAAAATATGTTTAAGTGGGATTGGATATTGGATATTGGATACTTATATTTTTAAAATCCGAATTCAAACCCGACCCATTTGCCACTTAAACTCAGCTACTACCGCATTTGGTGTGTGACCTAGTCATGACTTAATGTGAATGTGAAAGGTTGAACAAGTCTGCCAAGAAAAGGACATGAAAGAGGGAACGAACTATAAACCAGCCCCCTGACCTGCCTTCTTCCTTCCTCTCTTCCTGTCCTCCCAGAGATCAAAGAGGAAAGGCGAAAGAAACAATAATCAAGTATCAATCAATTGGCAATTTGTTTGATCATGGGGAACTGCTTCGGCACTCCTGTCAAAAATTTGAGCCTCCGTGACAGCAGCAGATCTACCAGTTCAGGTGCCTCTTCAATCCTAGAGCTTACGGAAGCTGCTCTTGCTTGATTTGATCTTTTCCTTTTTCAGAGGAAAAAGTTATCTGTTTCTTTAAAAGGGGAAAGGTGCTTTTGGTTCCCTGATTCAACCAAGTTTTATGCTCCATTTATCCCTTTAGATTGTCTATTTTGATGAATCTAGACAAATTTAGCTTTTTTCCAGTAGTTTTGGTATTATGCCTACAGAACACTAGTCTTACTTCAGTAAAAGCTCCATCTTGTCAACAGAAATTCCATCTGAAGATTTGGGGAAATTTGTTCTTGCAACTAGTTTCTGTCGGATTACGATTTGAAAAAGAGAAATAGTAATAGTTCCATCAAATTCATTCTGCATGCCCACTTATTTCTGTCATGCTATTGTAGAGTAGACATTAGCTTAGGTTCTGCGATTTTGTTTAAGCATACAGGAGGATCGAAGCAGAGGAGCAGCAGCAACAGCAATGCTGTATCGGGTAAACTGTCTACAATCAGCAGCAGTACTTTGTATGACTCCACAGGCAGCAATTTGAACATCGATGATGCATCGTTGGAAGGTCGGATCCTTGAGGCGCCAAACCTCCGGACTTTTACCTTTGCTGAATTGAGGAGCGCCACTCGGAATTTTAAGCCTGACTCAGTTCTCGGCGGAGGAGGATTTGGCACTGTTTACAAGGGATGGGTTGATGAGAAAACCCTAAATCCAACAAAGAGTGGGATTGGGATGCTTGTAGCTGTGAAGAAATTGGACCCTGAGAGTGTTCAAGGGTTGGAGGAATGGCAGGTCAGTTCTTGAATCCATTCAGATTGAGACCTCTGATTCCGAACTTCATATATTTAGTTTTATTGTTTGATTTATTTATCTATTTTCGGCTGTTGCTTAGATCCCCTGACCTTCTATGGTTTCCATCTTTTACTTGTAAAACTATCTCTAGTTGCCATATGTTGGAAGTTACTCTATCCACTAGCTCTCAGTTACTGCAGAAAGGTTGATCTAACTTAAGTGCACTATCATGAATCATGGAGAACACTTTCAACAATTTGCACACGCATGTTATACACTCCTCCAAGTTAGCCTTCATGATCACGGCCGTATACAAGTACGCATAGTGGAAATAAACAAACATTAATTCTTGCATTTTAGATATGCATTTGGATTAAGGCTTAAAATCTCAATTTGAGAACCATATTAGGTGTTAATCTTAGTCCTGTATTGGTACTGTGCCATATGTTAATTATATATTTGGGAAGCACCCTTCTCTATTTATTGCCAGATTGATCCCATATTGATATCCTTACATCTCACTGTATAACACATGCATAATACATTATAACCTCATCTCCAGCAGCTTCAAAACTAGCCCACCTCCCACTTTTTTTTCTCACAATGTCAATTTAACTTGTAAAAAATATTAAATTAGTTAGTTTAAGATCATTTAAGATCAAATAAGAATAACATTAACCTACATTTGAATGAAGACAATAAAATATATTGAATTCTAATATCTTATGTTGTTAGTACGAGTTTCTTCATTAAGATTAACTTGGCAGCAACACCAAGCTCCTATTATATCTAAAATGAATATCATTTGCCAGCAAAACTTTGTGCAAGGAAGTTTAAGATGATGTTGTAGTCTTGCAAAGCTCACATTTAGGACCTCTCTCGATGTATATGGTATTGGTGTATTGAATCCCACGTATAGTAAGCAATTATGATGATTGATTTGCACTAAAATAATTGAGATAACAAACACTATAATCAACATGATCATTTGCAGGAGTACAGAAAGGTGAACAAAGAATCAAGGGATGCTCACTCGGGTTGCTTTGATCCACAACCAGGTTGCGACAATGAAGAGTTGCAAACTTGACATTAGATAAATTCAATGATGAGTTACCCATAGTTACTAGGTGTCATTGCATTATATCATCTTGTTTTCCTTTGCCTCTGTTGGAGCTCTCCTCTGGAAGGGTTGTTTGATATTTTGGTCTTGCTTACACGAGTGCTTTTCATTTCGGGTAGCATAGGTGAATTGGGTTTTGTACGCCCATGATATAATATTATGTTAAGTTGAAGTGACAAATTTTTTAGTTATCCTCTCCATCTTCATTATCATTTATGCTCGTGCTTCTTTAAATGTTGCATGAATTATGCTGGACCTCATGATGCAAAGTTGTATCAGAATAGTAGTGGTCTCCTCATCTTAGGTTTCCTCCCTAGCCCAAGACAAAAGCAAGAGAAAAGCTTCGAATGATAACCCGTGATACCAACACTACTATATCAGATTGAGGTAATATGTTATATTAAATTACTTAAGTAAAAAATTTAATATTTAAATAAAGTACAAATAAATAAATTCTTATAGGCCATGCAAATTATTTTGCAAATGTTAAAGCCCCAATACCTATGATATCCTCTTCATGATAGTCTGGATAGAAAGTGCAGTCAGTAGTTTTATACTTAAATTATATAAAAAAGGATGATCACTTACTCCCCCTTAATCGTCTTCTTCATTGACTCTAGGTCACTAATGTTCTTAATAGTTATATTGAAGCATAGTGTCACAAACAAGATCTAAAATAATTAGGATAATCTAATTGGATGAGCTTGCCAGTTCTCTTGAAGAGTTGAAGTTGGTGTCACAGTTTATCCTGATTTGCATAATTATGACATGCTAATCTCCACCACCACCTACTTCATGAGATATATGTACTCCATATTGTGGTAGTAGATGAAAGCATCCATGAATTTGTATAAACACTATGCAGTTTCAGTAATAAGAAAGTTGGGGATACTCATTCAGGTTAACTTAATTCATGTATCCCACATCCAAGTTTCCCCTAAATTGACCATCAACCCTTAATTCTATAAATCCATGTGAGATAACCCTCCAATTTGTTATCAAGGTAATGAATGGTGATCTCAATGAGTAATGAGTTAAGAGGATGGATCTCAAGTTCACTCTTTTGTTTCTTAGACACTATACCGAAGTAGTAGGCGTCACACTAGTCGCATATCAAGGAATGAAGTTTAAGTAAAATCATTTGGATATTAACATCCAACACTTGTCTTGGTATAGGCATTCTCTATGATCATATGTTTGCTTGATTAGGAGCAAAAGACTCTCATGTCAAGATCGATGATACTTGAGCCCTCATCCTTGTCATAAATTTAACGATGCCCACAAATGCTACCTTACAATGGAAGGAGCATTTTGTTTTGCTTGGCCTCAATAGTTGCTAGTGATCTAGCTCATCATACATGTGACCAAGGTGGATCCAACTGCACTTCTGCTCTTGTTGCCACTATTGTTACTCACCTTAATTGGGTCATTCAACATAATGCATCAAAGCGGATTGCATCTCTCTTGATGCATTAAACCTCTCGAAGCATGAAGAGTCTCCTCTATCCTAATATCCTAAATAACAAAATTCTGCGCTCATGTTTGTTGTACACAAGGCTCAATTGCTTATTTATCAAAGTTGTCAAGCACCTTAGCTAGACATTGTTTGTTAATTACGTTGGTGCCTAGTTGTCCCTTGAAAGCCCATTAGATGTTTTGTTGCTTTAGTGCATTTTGTAGCATTGGAGTAGATGCTAGTGAGATGTTGCTTCAATCATGTGACACCATCACCTTTGAAGCTAGTGTTGCAATGTAAATGCACTAGCAGTGGTTATGATTGTCGATCAATTTGCTAGCGGCATTGCATATTTTGGGTACAAGAGTTTGAGAGAGTATAAGAAATTGGAACATGTACGCTTCAAATGGGGGCTAGAGCAGTTTTATATAGGCTGAAACATTCCTAAAGATCAACCCAAACAAGTATTAAAACAACTAGTGAAAATTTGTTTGAAAGTATAAATGACTAGAAATTTATCTGTTACGCATGCATTATTGGTTGTTATGTTCTATTATATAAGTTGTATTGACACAAAGTTTTTGCACCAGTACAGAGGTGGTTTAGACCTCTACAAATCAAGCATATGACCATTTCGGATTGAGTCTTTAAATCTTGTTTGGATATCTGCACTTTAAAATAAGTTATGGTCTTAGTTAATGCTGCACATTATAATTTTATCTAATTGACTGAATTATTTTTGGTTTCTGGCCCGTGTTCTTGGAATTGCAGTCTGAAGTGAATTTCCTTGGGAGGTTGTCACATCCGAACCTTGTTAAACTCCTAGGTTATTGTTGGGAGGACAAAGAGCTTCTGCTTGTTTATGAGTACATGCCTAAAGGAAGTTTGGAGAATCACCTTTTCAGAAGTTAGTATGAACAGTATTTCTTATTTACAGCTTAAGAATGTAATGTTACTCGTGGAGATGGTTATTTTACTTCAGTGATTAAATTATGCTCATATGAGCTAAGCTTTAAATATTTACGTCACTTAAGTTTAATAATCAGTGTAAGCTCTTGTTGAGTTCCGCATCTTGAATCAAACTAGAGCTAAATTGGATTAACTTAACTGAAAAATCTGAATTGCATGCCCAATTAACCTCTTTTATTTTTATGTCCCAGTAAATTGATTTGCCTTGATAAGCTGAAGATATATCTTATTGGCGTTAAATTTATAATGTCTTGAACTCTCTCTTGTTTTATTTTGATAAAGTGATGTGTCCACTCGATAACTAATTCCTGTTTCTGTAATCTTGTTTCAATTGTTTTATCATAATTCTTAAGAAAAAAAAAAATCTGAATCACCTTAGTTGTTCTATTTATAGCTTTATTTTAGAGAGATGGTTCGAAATCTGAGCAAATCATTTATTGGCAGAAGGGACAGCTTTTGAGCCACTTTCATGGGAGCTCAGGATGAAGATAGCCATTGGTGCTGCAAGAGGTCTGGCATTTTTACATGCATCAGAGAAACAAGTCATATACAGGGACTTCAAGGCTTCTAACATCCTTCTTGACTCGGTATGTAGCTGCAGATCATCCAGACCCTATTTTCTCCCCTAGATTTCCATTACCTTATACTTAATTTCTTGTGCAGAACTTCAATCCTAAGCTTTCTGACTTTGGTTTGGCAAAGAATGGACCGACTGCAGGGAAATCTCACGTCACAACCAGAATCCTGGGCACCTACGGATATGCAGCTCCAGAGTATGTCGCCACAGGTACAAAACATTTACTTCTCTTCTTGCCTTCTAAGAGCATGTCACACTGCTAATTGTCCTAAGTTAATTTGAGCTTAGGTACGTTGTTTTAGACTAAGTTAATATGTTACTTTTCTCATTTCGTGAATCATAACACTAACCAAGTGTGATATTTCACGTATTGGAAATATTATTCTACCAAATTCAGTTATTATATGGTTTTTAACCCAATGAATCTTATCATCAATCTGGCTACTGGTCATTTACCTTACATGCTACTGGTTTAGCAAAGAGTTTATTTAAGATTGGATTGATTAGTTGATAAGCTTCTCGCTTGTGTTTTCATTATCCAGGCCATCTATATGTTAAGAGTGATGTTTACGGATTTGGAGTAGTGTTGCTAGAAATGCTATCTGGTATGCGGGCACTCGATACGAGTCGTCCGAGTGGGCAATACAATTTGGTAGACTTTGCTAAGCCATTTCTCTCTGATCCAAGCAAGCTGAAAGAGCTGATGGATCCAAGATTGGACAAAAAATATTCAAAACGAGCTGCAAAACATGCTGCCCAGCTCACTCTACGGTGCCTAACTGTGGATCCAAAGAGCAGGCCACCCATGAAAGAAGTCGTCGAGATCCTTGAAAAGATTGTAGCAATGAAGATAAGATCAGGAGAGCCCAAGCCTCAGTCAACCTAGGCAGCAACAGCCGGCGGCAACCCCAGTCACTGCAGCAGAGGTCACTACACTCAATCTAAATAGGTAATCGAGCTAGCAACCATTCACCCAGAGTAAGCTGATGCGAAAAAGTAGAGTCAGAGCAGGGACAATGCCGACAGAAAAACAGCAGCTCTAATTCAATGCTGCTTGCTATCAGCCCCTTCTCCTTGTTGGCTGTCATATTCATTTTGCAACATGAGTTTGTATATGCACTGAAAATAACGCAAGTGTTTATAGAAGTGATTGTTAGTCATGAACATGATATGCTGCTTGTAACTACCTTCTGAGTTCTTCAGTTTATGTTTTGTTAGCTGTTTATCTTCTTCATAGTTTTATTCACACTAGCAGATTGACACTGTTTCATTCTACTTCGGTCGGAGATTTGAAACTATCTATTACATATCATGGACACTTGCGTTCAAGATATCAATCAACTAGACTTTCTTCGTTGTTTTCTAAACAAGGTACGACCTGTCTTAGGATAGGCATAATATGATTCTAAATAGATTGAATTTGACTACATATGCTAGGAAAAAAAGCTTAAAGTGACACGTGGCCTATTTGAACATTTCCTGTGACACAATAATACTATATGGTTCAACACAAGTTTGTGTTAACTTAGCAACTAATCAGGTTTGCAAAATTAGTCCAAACTGGATAGAATTGATCTAAACCTGTAGATGAGGTAGAATTGGCAAAAAAAACTTTATCCTAACATGAGGCGGATGAGCAAAGGCAAATGACATGATCCACTTTGACTAGAAGATCCGTAAGTGATGAAGGAGGAAGTGGTAGTTTTGACAAAGTGAGTAGTATGAGCAGGCAGAAGGCGAATGAGCGAAGGTTGCGAAGCCTGTGCCTTCACCTCTGCTCCTCTCCAAACATGGTCCTTGCAACCAATATGCTAAAAAATGATTAAGTTTTATAGAGCCTACTCCCTACATAATCTAGTGCATTGCAATCCTAATGTGTCGAGAAATTTTTCCATATCGACTAGCTCAACACACTTGTGATCACGTAGATATGCGTCAAAGCCAATTACATAAATCATATCAGACATCAGTCTCTGAGCTCAACAAGCTTCGGGCATATGAGCTTGGACCTGTTGGAACTCAATATTAAGAGTTGAAGATTCCAAGAATAAGAATATTGAAATTTTCAAGATAAAGAAGAACACGGGCTACCAGCAACTATACTCACACTTGGGATCTTAGAAACACAGATTGGCGTTTCAGAATGCAGTATGCACAACCCCACTTCAATATAATTTCACTAAAAACCATATACCACAAGGAGATTAGTCAAGGATTGGCCACAATGATAGCAAATGCCAACTGTTATGATCTGCCGAATGCCAGCTTTTCATAACTACACACAATCACAAACCCCAAACTTGATCTGAAGGTTGTCAGTGTAACATAAACAATTCTCATGCTAAGGTTCTACTCTCAATTAGTTGATAAGAATCTGCTGTACCGTTCTTCTTGCCCTTTGTGATGACATATAATGCAAGCATCATCCACTTGGAGGGCACAAAAGTGCTTTAATACTTAGAAATTTGTCGAATGGAAGAAGAATCTACTTTTGCACAAGCGAGAGAGCCATCTTCCAAAGACAGTCGAGGCATCTGCACAGAAAAAACCTGTAGATGTGTGGACCTTTGGAATTTATTACTTTACTGGCTTGCTTGCTCCAAGAGCAACTTGATTTCAGGTTCTTATTCCCTCAGATGAACCTATGAAATGAACAGACGCACCATATCAATATATTCTGATCATGATAATGCAGTGCTGGCCAGTGAGGATCTAGTTGTCGGTTGCACAACAGGGAAAACAGAAAGTTTGATTGAGTGAGCATTTGTAGATTTGCACACTTCAATGCATTCCATCAGGTCCTCATCACAAGTTATTAAAACCCACTCAGAATCATCATCCATATACTTAATATCGACTAAAGTAGTGTCAGCTATATTGAATCGTCGCCTAATCTCTTGTTTTAGATCTTGGAAGCGCCAAGCTGGATGTAATCTTAATATAACTTTTTCTTCCCCAAAATTTGCTTTTATTTTATGAAAATCAGATCTATTCATCGGCAAGGGAGACATCTTTCCCAAAAAATGATGATCAGTTTGCAAGTTTTGACCTTCAGGTCTAAGTCTAACCACAGATTTTGGTTCCTCCTCGGTCAACGAATACAATTCGACTCCATTTTCAACTTTCTCAAGCAATCTACTCAGTTTCTTCTCTACTGAAGTAGCTTGTCCACTTGCAAAATCATTAGGATTAGTGCATTGCTTTTGCTCGCTGGAACAGCCATGACTTGAGTTGGAGTTCTGACTACAAGAGGAGGAGGAAAGTGAATGTGATCCAGATGTGTGTGAACTGAATCTGCCTTCTAGTTGCTGATTCACATTTGATGAGTCTGGATGATCAATATTGTTCACTAATACACATGCAGCATCAGTTGCCAAGTTATTGTCTGAACAAGTGGTTTTTATAAAGTTCTCATACAAGGAACTGAATTGGAAGGCTCCGGCACCACCATGGGCAGAGTCAATAACCACTTGCAGTTTCCTCAAGGAGTGACCAACCTTTTTTATCTTCCTTGAAGGCCAACGTGTAATTCCATGTTGCCTACATATTCTTTTCAGTGTAGTAGGGCACACTGAAAAAGGAGCAAAAAACAGAGTTAACCACAATATAACATAAAACACATACGATCATTATAGCAAGGTTTAAGGTGCCAATCAATACCAAGTGGTATATACCAATACGATATGGTAATAGGATTGACCATGACAGTTTTGGGATAGTATTTCTATATTATTATTATATATTACATGCTAGCATTGGTAGGCATGGGATATTATAATGTTAGTATGTACATAGTTTAAGCTACCGGTCTAAACCGGTGTACCGGTATAGTCTCGGATCGGTTTGTTACACTAAACCCAATATTGTGCTATAATGAAACTGGTCATACCAATACTATACTACAGTAAAATCGATCTAATCTTGGACCTATATAAACCGAACAAACAGGTGGATACTACACCGTTATCTTAAACCATAAAGTATGTACCAAGGAATTGAAAACCATTATGTACTGGATGGACAGTAAGTCTAGTAAGGAACTGGTCCGGTGAGCAAGTAGTTCCAGCACAAGCATTGGAGCACAGCTCCGGGCAGAACGGCAGCAAGCGGCAGCGGCAGCGACGGAGGGAGGCTAACTGTAGCAGAAGCTTCGATTGAAGCTTTCCACCGCCGCTGCTGCTCGCCTATGTCATCAGGTACAGTACCGGTCCGGTGACTCACCGGACCGAGTCGCCGGACCAATTTTCTAAACCTTGGTATGTACTGGTTAATAGTGGCTATGGACTACTATTCAAAATCATATATCATTATGCTATGACAACAAGGTAAACTCAATTAAAACGATCAAACCTTCTATAGTATGACTCTATAAAGAATATGACTCGCTATTTATTTGGTTTTTGTTGACAAATGGAAAATTAGATTTGAAAGGAATTATTCCTACATAACCATTCACCAGTCGTACTTGGACGGCTGGACTGCAATAATATAAATGACTCGCAATTCATTTGGTTTCTGGTCAATAATAAGATTATATTATGTAGGAGAGATAGCCGAGTGGTTCAAGGTGTAGCATTGGAACTGCTATGTAGGCTTTTGTTTACCGAGGGTTCGAATCCCTCTCTTTCTGTTTCTCTTAATTCACGAACGTTACTAAACACAATATATCAAATAACAATTTTAACCGTCATCCCAACAGGAGAGAAAAAATTGAGATGCTTCAGTACAAACAGAAGCATACTGAATAAAGGTAGGAATAGACCACTGTGTTCTATAAATAAGCCTACGGACATGGTAAATAGAAGATTAGTTTATGCGTTGTTGAACTAAGAGTGCAGAATGTCCATGAATAATATACATGAACTACCTAGTGGACTGATTCTCCCTATCCCAACTTTTCATTTATTTATTTTTTTTTTCGAAAGGAAAAGAGGTCAACCTTCAAAGAACTCATACACTAAGCTAAGCAAAAAGGAGATAAAACAACAGTTCAATATTCTTGAGGTAAGGTGTTCACAGTAAGCAGAACAGTCTACTTCAATAAAGGAGACTAAGACAAAATGGTGCAGTGAAAGAAAGAGAGCAACAACATGATTGAAGTGCATTTGTGATTGCAGCTTGAGTCAGTTTATATGCAGTAATCTTCAAGCAGATTACAGGAACTGGGAAAGCTTGGATGGAGATTTAGAGGCACACAAATTCTCCAGCTTCTAAAGAGCTAAAGAGCTCTCCTTCCATGCAAAAACTATGCTGATTTATCTCTTTCTAGATCATCCAAAACCAAGCGTCCGATAGGCTATTTCATGCTCATCATGGTCCTCGTTCCGATTCTATCCAGAAAAAACCATTCAAAGTTGTTGCGGTATTGAACTGGCTTTGAGCATGCACCACATATTGCTGCAGTAACCTCCAGAGTCATGTCAATGAAGACCACCTGACAGCTTGCTAAGAGGGGTTGTACGTCCACCAGGGACTGTGCACGTAATACTAGAGAAGGCAATACCTTTGTCACTGAAGTTACCCATGGTGTTCAGGTTTAGAGGGGCGAAGTCCCAAAAGAGAATTTAGTGTTTGATTGGGATGAAGCTGTTCACGATTTTGATGTATAATGTAACAACCTAATGACTTTGAATTAGAATGGAGAACCAAGTCTCAACCATAGTTTTAAATGCTGATTTGTACTAGTGAACTAGTCTTTGTACTAGTGAACTAGTCTTTGACGGTTTGATATACCTACTTTATCGACACACAATATAGTCGGATCAACTCAGTCCATGCTGAATCAATTTATTTGTTTATTTCTCCTCTGCTTCGGTCTCACTAGTCCTAAGTTTGCATAAAATAAAGTTAATCAGTTTTAAAGTTTTTAAATTAAATTAAAATTAAACTTATATGTAATGAATATTGCAAATCTAGAACTTTAGATTATTTCTTGATTTGTGATATCCTAGCTTAGTAAGAAGAGTCTACTAGCATTACTTTTGAAATTTGAACCTATCTCATTGGCTCATTCCTATAGTTTGATGACAACATGTCCTAGAAACTTATTAAAATGAAATAATTAACCATTATTGTGATATTTACTAATTAATTGGAACACAAGTCCATATAATTTGAATTTTGAACTCTTGCCTTGACAAAAACACATATTCGCTTGATTTTGAATTAGCCCCACCCTTCAGATTCCATCCCGTATATCTTTGAAATATAAAAATGACTATAGAATTAATCATCATAGCAATATTTGCAAATTGAAAGATTGAATTGTGGTATAATACCTTACTAGTAGAAGCTTTTCCCCTAAAATCACCTAATAGGAGCTCCTACTACATCTGGAATACATGGCAATTATTGGAATATAAGATTGCTTACACATGATTTAGGTTGATCCCATAGTTCTCCAATGCCCACATTTACTAATACGTTGAGCTTCACGTGCTTAGTGAACTTACATGAAGGACCACCTCTTATAAGATAGAAACCAAGGTAGGCATTAGTGCTAAGGTCAGATACAAATACATGTATCCTTCATTACTAGGTTGGGACCATTGATGATCCGCTCTCTGATGCCAATAGTAGAGCAGAACTCATCTCTTTGTAATCCTTTTAAGGAATGGGTTGTTTGCTTTGTTAGAGTTGAACTCTTGCCTTTTCTTTGATATTTATATGGCATATCTCCTCTAGGTTTGCTTGACCGGCTATCTTGGTCTTCTTTTTATGATGCATGTGTATACTTAGCTTCACAAGTCTATAGTTGTATAGTTGTTGTGTCCCAAGGACATATCTTACCACCGGCACTACCATCTCCTTTGTGCTTGCACTACTAAGTTGCTTAAATCATTTTGTACCCCCATGATGTAGACATATATCTAAGGGAGAAAGTATCTCTTTTGATTTTTGGTGTTCTTACTCATTAATTGTAGATAATAGCTTAGTTGGAGCTTTTCTTTTACTTGTGTCTCGTCTTAGTGGAGGCGCTTTCTTTGTTCTGATGTCTTCCTTTTCATTCCTTGGATGCACAATTGGGAAGAACTTTATAGTTGGGAAGATTGGCATTATCATTGAATTCTTCTGCTCCAATCAATCCTCCATGTCATCCTCCCAATGTTCTTGAGTTAGCTTGGTTGTTTCACCACTAATCTCCTATGTATATTGAGAGAGCCAAGTTAGATCACTCATCCATTTCCGGACTATAATCCTCACAAGCTAACCACTAATATATTATTGAGTTTGTATCATTATGAATGACTCCATGATCAAATGGGTCTCCTACAAGGTTTGACTCTTGTCTCTCTCATAGAATTTATAGCCTGATGTATTGTAATGATTTCTTGAGTTGGCGATATGATAATCTATTGTAGACATTCATATAAATCAATGGAAACATTGACCAATTATGTTCATAAATACTTGATGATGTGCCCTATAAGAGGATGTAGAGAGCTATTTTATTGCGGATGGTTGTGTCCATCTGTTGTGGCACTTTTGGGCATTTGGAAATGTTAAAATAGCTGTCGACAAGATGTTATTTAGCATAAGTGACTCCTTCATCTTTAAAAATATCATTGTAATAAATGCAGAGCCAAAAGTGATTCTTGAGCAATTTATGTACATGCCATGTGGGATACACAGTGACATTTAGGTGCCATGAATGTTGACTACGATGAATTGAGTAAGAGAAATTTGAGTGTTGTAAGTAAAAATTGGATGCTATGTGGATTATATAGAGAAAACAACCTCCTCTTGCCTAAAAAGTAATTCCAAACAAGTGGGATGGAATCTAACCATTGGATACCTTTTCACTCAATGACTATATTCCTACCGGTTGCAATGGTACCAATTGGTTCCATGTGCTAGAATTGGGCTGGTTTAAGTCAAAACCATTAAGGGCTAGTTGGGGCCAAGGATTCGAATACTGGTTCAGTGTACTAGTCCGGTACAACATCGGACCGGTACGTATCGACTGGCAGTAAATCGGAAAAACTGATTTTTTATAAAAAAGTTTTTTTTTTGGGTATAAACTATAATAATTTGATAATGAAAAAATTATTTTATTAAAGATAGAGCCTTAAACAACAAGAAAATAGTACAATAAGTGATAGTTACATCCAAAAAGAGTGTCGAGACCCATATGGATCATTATAATTAGTTCCCTCTATATGACTTATATCCATCCCATAATTTTGTAATGCCCAAAGTTGAAATTGTTCCTAAGACATGTGGTACTGATAGGTTGAACTCCATAAATTCAACAAACTTGCTTAATCAAGTTGAACTTGAGTCGTATGAACCACTGCCACTGGGACTGGAATGGGAATAGGCACTGGATATGGATACATATTAGATCCATAGCTGGGCTGTGACCATGAAGATCCACTCTCTGTCTCTGAAGGTAATATCGACCACATGTCCTCATAGTCTTCCAAGACTTGGCTATGATATTTACTTCGAGTGGTTGATCCCTTGCCTCGTCTTTAATATTGTAATGGTTCAGTTGTACGATGGTCATGATCATCATCTTGAGTTGAATGACTATACTCTGCCTCTTTTGTCTATGGCTCCGCTTGTTGTTGTGTAGCAGACACATAACTTGACCCACCACCATCGTTATCTGTATTGGCATTGCTATCGACAGTATCTTGAGTCTCTGATTCTGACTCGTCATCTTCTTCTATGGGTCCACTATGTCTTTTCTCTTTGCAGTTGTAGCCCGCTTCACAATTGTCTTCCTTCTAAGTGCACCTGACTGTGTTTGGGAAGATGGTTGTACTAGTTGTGATCTGCGTACCAGTCTCCTCCATACACCAATTGTCAGCATCATCTTGTACATGAATTGGGCTCGTCTGTTTAGGTTGATTGCCGACTTCACTTTCTACTAACTGAGCAATATATTGAGAAGGCCGAGGTGAATCACCAGGTTCATCAAGGGCCATGTCTTGATTTTCTTGAGTTGACCACCATTCCATCATGGGGTCACTGTCATCGGGTATAAATGATTCATCGAACCGGTCTGCAACTTCAGATTCTCTCTCATTTTCTTCACGTAAAATACATAGCCTGAGTTGCATATTATAGTGCACGTAAACCATTTTCTCAAGGCGATGATATGATAATCGATTGCAAACCTTCGTGTGTATCAAAGAGAAGGTCGACCAATTGCGTTTGCATCTGCTAGAAGAAACACATTGTGACAGGATGCGAATAACTATCTTTCGTAAATTTGGTGCCTTTGCACCAAATTGTAACCACCACTCAGCTGAAAATAAATTTAAAAATTTTAATTAGTAATTGTTATGGTAATGAAATATGCTTTAAAAAATAAACTTACGATCAATGCGGTATCTGTGATCTAGTGATATATATCACTCCGAAAGTTATTTCCGCCTCACGATACAAACGATTTTCATTAATTGCCGCAGCTGCCATATATGAATTGGTCTCTATGCTATATATCATACTTCTTAATAAATTGAGTAATTCTTGCTCACTCCCTAAGTTATATCGATATTGGTATGACGGATTCAAATAATAAGCTGTAAACAAAAAAAAATCATTTATGAGAACTTAGTATATAATAATAAAATTTTAAAAATTTTGCTAACACTAACCAGCCGCATATATATCTTGACGCATCTGTGTGTCCCATCGACGGTCTATAATATTAATATATCTATTGCCTCGGGATCCAAATTTCTGTGCGATTGTTTTTTAGCATTGATGAACCATGTGATATAAGTCGTCCATCATTGCTTTTTTGTCCATGCCTACTTTACGTAAGACCACATAAAGGGGTTTGACTACTGTGCAAACATCAGCTACATTATCCCATAAACGTCCATTGAGAACTACATTCTCAACTATATTTCCATCCCTTGAGGATGAAAAATTAGAACTACCCCATTCTTGGGAGGTGAACATTGCTTTTAAACTCATTTTCTTGGACAATAATGATTTTAAAAGTAAAAAATAAGTTGCAAATCATGTTACCGTGGGACGTACTATTTCTCCTTCTATAAAATTTTTCATTTGTGCATGACCCCAATGATGATTGTAAATAAATCGGGTCACTATCTGAGCACCCTTTATAGCATTCTTCACTTTGTCTAATTCCCTGATATCCTTCATCATCAAATTGATGCAGTGTGCAGTGTATGGTGACCAAATAATATACGAAAAATCTTGGGTGATGAGCTGAGCAGCTCTTTTAAAATTACTGTCATTATCAGTAATTAGTTGCACGATATATTGCGCTCTGATTTCTTCTATCATCCTCCGCATAATGCTACAAATATAAGCCGCATTTTGAAATTCAAATGACGCATCCATAGACTTATGAAAAATAACTTTTCTATTGCATTAAATAAGAAAATTAACAATACTCATCTTTGTTGGCGCTGTCCAAGCATCACACATTAATGTGATACCGAAAGTCTTCCATTGAGGTTTCATACCTTTGATCCAGGTTTTGCACTCCTCAACCTCATCGTCGAGATACCGTCCAGCAATCTCGTAAGGGTTTGGGGGCTGAATTCCTGGCCCACAATCTTGGATTTTCGCCACCATTGAACGATAATATGGATTAGCTGCTGCATGTGGTGGAATCCTATTGAAGTAAAACCATTTTGAAATGGCTCTGCCGATATCCACCTTTTTGGACTTAGTGTAGATGTCATCTATATGCGTCTGCTTACTTGATTGGGAGGGAAATGCCCTGGGATCAATATCAGTGGGGGCAAGATTGGGACCCCTAATATGCTGGCGAAAGCTAAAAAAAAGAGATACCTCTTCTACCTGATGGTGGTACTGCATGGCTTCCAGCTCATCCCCACATGCTATTGGTACGACCCAATTGAGGACCTCCTTCTACACCGCTCCTACTCCCAAATCCGCCCTCGTAGAATGGTCGCTTCGCGAACCGCATGGAAGCAAACCGCACATCTTCTTCGTGGGCAAATTGTGCCCTAGACGTATGCATAGCTGCCTCCATTTGAATTTCGTCAGCAGCATCATCATAGCTCCTTTGGTAAGGATCATACTTGGCGGGCTATGTGGCATGATGGTCGAATTCCTCTTGATCATCTGCCCTACGTTGCTTGGTTATCTTGAACGAATCTAAATTCGCCCGGACAACTCTGCGTATCTCTTGCGGCACTTTGGTACAATTTGCAACATCAGGAAATCCACCAGCGAGATGGTACTTCACACGAGTAGCCCCTACACCCTTGAAAACTTTTAGAGAATGAATACACTGTCAATGGTGCCGATTATCCGGCATCTTACGAGCATGGAGCTACACAAGATTATTATCTCTCTTTGGTGCCATTAGAAGAAAAAATGAGAAGGAAAAACAGAGATGGCTCCTACTAGAAATCTCTCAAAGAATTTCGAATGTTGAAATTCGAATGGTGTGAGAAGAAAGATCTTCAAGAGGCCTATTTATAGGATTTTTTTTAGAATTTTTTAATATTATTTTTTTAAAATATTAAAATATTAAAATATAAAAAATTAATATAATATAATAACTACTATTGAAGAAATCATGCTACCGACGTGCTGTCGGTGGCTGATTCTTCCAATTTCTAACCCTAAATCTTAATTAATTAATTATAATAAATTAACTATTAATTTATTAATTTATTATACTTATTATATACGTAACTAATAATTAACCCTAATAATGCCACCGACGCTCGTGGTGGCATTATTTTGATGTTGCCGACACACCTAACATAATATAATATAATTTATATTCTAAAATATTATATTTTAATATAAAACTTCCAAGATCTATACTATTCATCACTGTTCCCACGTGTGAACAGTGATGTCGGTGATTAAAAAAACAGATTTTGTGTTTTGGATGAAACCGGCCAAATCACCCGGTTTTCATCAAAACCGGTCGGTTCAGCTTGATTTCCTTTGATAAATATTATAAACCGACCAGTTTTTCATAAAACCAGCCGGTATATACCAGTACTGTAATAAAAAAAATATTTTTTTTCACTTACCAACGGTTTCTCCATACTCCGCTACCATTCCCCCACCGGACCGGTACAAACCGGTCGGTACCGGACCAGTTTTTGCTTCCTTGGTTGGGGCTGCTGTTGCGCCGGCCAGCAGAAGAAGCTACTTTTTTTCTTGTTTGGGGCTGATTCACTAGGCGAGCCAAAAAAATATTTGCCCATAAGAAGCAGCGAATACCCAGCTTCCTAGAGAATCAGCTCCATTGCATTCACTGGTTGAGAGAGATATTTTCGCGCTGCCCACGTTCACTACACTTCTACCGCGTCTTCCGCCTCTCCCGCTTAGTCGACGATTCGCCGCTCGTCTGCCGCCTCTGCCGACCGTCTGCTATCGGCATCATCGCATCTGCCATCGGCGCTTCTTCGGCTATCTGGCGCTAGATCAGCAGATCTACTGTCAGGACTAGTAGATCCGCTGCTTCTGCTACTCGTCTACGATCACCGCCGCCACTGAACCAGATATGTCACCTCTGCAGCTTTGCCACCTCCCATTAGCTCGCGTGACCATCTCTGCCGCCCCCACTGCTTGCGCGACCAGCTCAACCGCCTCCACCGGTAGTTCAACTCCGCCGCCTCCACTGCTCGTCGACCAATGGCATCACCTCTAGCTCGAGCGCCCTCCAGCTCTTGCACGCGCAACACCTCCAGCTACAGCTCCACTCGACCACCTCCACCGAACTGCTCCAGCTCCATCACCGACCACCTCCAAATGACGTCGTGCTCCACCGTTAAGCTCCAGCTCCATCACCGACTAGCTTCAGTGCTATCTTTCCATTTAGGTGGTTAGTAATTGAAGCGATGTGGGGGTTGAATAATCTGATCTTCTTTTACTTTGCTGTAGATTTGCCCATTGATCAGCTCCAGCTCCATCAACAATGCCGAGCTCCAGCTCCAAGTCGACCACCTCCAGCTCCAGCGCAACTAGCTCTAGTTCTAGCTTCGACAATCATTCCTCGGCAACGGTTTATGACTGGAACTCGGTATTCATCCATATAGAGTAGCATATGAACATGTTGATTACTATATGTGTTTTGTTCTTAGCAAATACATCAAGTTTATCTATTATAGTTCATCTTAATAATCTTATCTTAATAATAGTTCATCTTAATTGATATATTTCATGCTTATATCAATTAACTAAAGATTTTATGGTTATTTTTATATTTCGAGCATGACACCAACATCCAAACCAAAGGCTATATGAAACATACAAACGACTATGATATTTTGTGATATATGTATTACTACAATTGAAAAGAATATGCGGCCTAGAACCCATTTTAACAGACAAGGATGGAAATTTATAATCGAGAATTTTCAATGACACGGAAGTAGATTCTAGAGAGATACATATACTCTATAATCAGATTGCTTTGAGTATCATGGCATCACATATAGTGTGATATGTGATTTTGTTACATTAATGTTGTATGTAACATGATATTAGACTTAAATACTATTTTGTATATGTGAAATAACATTTTTGTTATATGAGACAATTTATAACTGAAGAGATACTTTGTTGTTGAAATATTTAATTTTATTACAGATTTCTGCTTAATATACATTTTTATTCTACTGACCAGTACCATAAGTTTCCCAAACAGCTTATAACTTTCCCAGCCAGTTATTTTTCAATCATTAATTCTCTAGCCAACAAAAGCTAGAAGCAGAATCAGCCCCAAACTGGCCCTATGTACTACCCAATATACATGGTCCAACACTTAAATTTGATATGGAGATGATCAGTGTATTGGTTAGATATCAAACCAATTTGTATCATCTTTAATAGGTAGAACAAAATAAGGTTTAAAAAATTAATTCAGATCAAATGTACCAGTCGGTATCAACACATGACACTAATAGTACTAATCAATTTTGTTATATATATTTTGGCACACAAAGTGGCCATACCACCTGGTATGGATCAGTTTTATAAACCATGATACAAACCAATTTTATAAACTACGATTCAAATAAGTGCAACTTCTCATTTCACAAAAGTAACTTTTAAATCAAAACAAGAATTTAAATTATACTCATTCTTGAGCTTGAACCCTTCTCTAACCTGCCTTATATTGTTTAGTTTGGTTTGGTTTAGTGTGCAGATGCATGTGTGGTTTAATTTGAGCCCAATGAATAAAATTAAGTAAATAAACCCAAAATTGCCAGATGAGCTACACATCCTACGCTTCATATAAGTGGTTCACTATTCATGGTTCCTCTCATGTGGGATTAAAGTGATAGGAAGTTTTTAATCCTCCTAGCTGAATTTACAGAAATATAGTGCCTACCTCCAAGGCTCCTGGCAGCATCTTTTAGGCTGCCTGCAAAATACTTTTGAAGCTCCTGCAGGCTAACGGTCTTCTCAGATTTTGTACGCCTCTTTTCAGCTGCCCTCTTCATAGTTTCGGTAGAGGAAGAAACAGTATGATCATTATTGGAATCACCATGGTGCTGCTTGAATTCAGGGAATACATTTTCAGTATGCACATCAGCATCAGTTGGATCCCAGTGTGCTGAAAAGCTGAATCCATCAAATTCCTGCTTTGTATGTCCCATCAACGTAGACTGAGGAATGTTCTTTGATAAATTCTGTAGGGATGCCATCTTTCCATCCCAAGATGATACCTTCACAGTACTGCCTACAGCAGGTGCCTTTACTGTCAGATCTTTGTCAGTTACTGGAAATGAGTGACCAATCTCGGAAACTGGTTTATCAGAAAAATTGGTTGACGGGATTTCGAGCTTTGTCTCATCCTTTAGTTCCCTGATTGTCACAATTCGTAAGGTCTGGCATACTTGTTGTATTGTAATGGACAATGAATTAAGAATCAGTTTCTGTTCTTCAATATCAATACAATGGACAGGTAAGAAGAACTCCAACACGAAGTCAACTTCTCCAGTATGAATACATCTCAGCCGAATAGCCACTGCAGCCCTTAAGTTGAACAGCTTAGCATGGTGAGAGAGGGGATATTCTGTCTTAATAAAGTTCGTTATATCGGATGAGAAGCATGGTTGATTTGTCATAAATGCTTTACCAGCAATACCTTGGCCTCTAAGCAAGTGGTGCTCGGAACAAGCTTGCTGAAAAGCCATCATGCAAGGATCTTGCACATAGCAAGCAGCATCAACAGTAGAAATGCAAGCCTTGAAATTTTCTTCAGAATGGCGGTTCCCCTTTTTGCCTTGCTGAATGCATGAAATCCATGTTTGAGCTAAAGGCAACCTGTGGCTCTCACAAGCAGCTCTCAAGACCATATGAATCTCTGGCAAAGCAACTTGGTAAGAATCGCCAGGCATCTGACAAAGAAAAGATGTATGTGTTAATATGACACCAAATCAAATTTGTTTAACGATTCTACAGCTCACCTTCAGACAGGGTATACTCATAACTTCAGAACTTCTAAGGTCAACTGCCTACAACAACAACAACCAGGATCCATCAGCAAAAATCTTCAAGAACAAAAGACAAGAAAAGACAAAAGTTCCATTTTAACAATCAAAGATAGGGTCTCATGACTAATGAGACTACAATAGCTTTCTCCGGATGCCCCTAGTATGTGATATCCAAACTTGCAAAGTAGAATGAATAACATATCCATACTTTGTTAACCAAAATACTGCAAAAGAAAAAAAAAACAAAAAAAATACAAAACCCAAACGTCTTAAAGGAAATAGGAGGCAGCTCTACAATGCAAACTTGACTGAATTTTCACAGTGAATCTGAAAATGCAACAGTGCAGGGAAACAATTGCAAATTAGAATAGTATTAGGATGCTCAAAGCATGAACGAACATCAGGAAAAATTGCATTAGAAAGATGATTAACACTAAAGCACTATGGAGCTTAGATTGAAAAAAATAGATAGCACTAACAAGTCAAGTTTCAGATTGTGTACGAGGTATAAAACAAGAGCTTACTTGAAGAGCACTGCAAATGCTTTCAATATCAGAACTGCAATTGGCCTTTTGTTTGGTCATTACTAGCTCTATGACCCCTAAGCAAGATCGATTATCCTTTTCAAAAAATGGTAGGGCAATCGTTCCCCGAACATCATAAAGCTGTGCAGCAATCACTCGAGGGTACTCATGGCTACTGAAGTAGCGGACATCTGGTGTCCACTCAGGTAACTTTCCAAGGAACACCCGGCCAGGCAAGCCCACTGCTTCATGAGAGTCCTCATCAGCCAAGAACTGGTACCTCGTTGATATTGACCTATAATTCACAAGCCTCTGGCAGTTAAAATCTAGCAAGAAAGGTTGGTCACAAGTAGTAAGGACTTGTCTGTTCTCTCTTATGACAGGAACCCAAATCTGAAGGAGAACATCACCATCTTTCTGTGACTCCTTGATGTTCTTAAGGGCATGGTTCAATCTTTGTCCCACAGTAAATATTGGATTCTTTGGCTGAATCCTGCATGTCGAGTCCGGTACAAAACTAAGACCATCTCCTTCCTTTTCACCTCGGTCTATGGAAAACGGAGTTAATCTAAGAGGATTCAAATTTATGGATTGTCCAACATCAAGCATTTCCATCTGCATCCCATCCATGGAGAAAATTGGCCTCTCTCCATCAACTTGGTAATCAACAGTTGAAAAGGGCATTGGGTTGGTGCTACAGCTACTTGCCCCGATAACAGCCGAAAGGCTTGAGGAGATGAAGGGGCCTGAGGAGGGACAGATGCTTGTTTGCAGGAGCTCAGGGCAGTCAAAGACTGGCCCTGATAACAACTCATCCAAAAGGTCCAAATCAACAGCAGCATCTTGAAGGGGAGGAACTGAATCTTCCATTGCCCAATACCTTCACAATCTCATAGCGAGATCCTTAGACCAATAAAAACCCTGAAAGGCCACCATGATAAGTATATCTCAGCAAAGAAAAGCATCATTTAGAGTCGCAACATGGGTCTTACAGAGCTGCACCAGGAACAAACAAAACTGGCATGGAAAAAGTACAAGAGCATATCATTTCACAAAGAGAATCTAGTTCTGGCCTACTTGATTACATCATGGTAAATCTCAGGTGAAAAAAAACTCAAGAATCAACAAGAAAATTTGGACCCACTGCTGAAAACAGTATCCAATAACTTGGTGCTTGCTGTGACAACAACAGGAGGAAGCCATACCTTCACAGGACTGCTTCAAAATGAAATTTTGCATCTTTTTTTTTCTCCTTCCAGCTTACACTGCATCAGATGCGAGAATCCACACTACTAGCTTTTCCGAAAGAAAGGATTTGGTAGGCAAGCTAAACACAGCCACAGCGTGCCTATTATGCCTTGAAGCCTCCAAGAATCTCTAGGCTCTTGTACTGTCTCCTGTCCTAAGAACACCTCCACGCCCTTGTTTTCCAAAAGGAGCAGCTCAGCTGAATCCATGGTGCTGAATAGAATTATAAGCGGAGCAATGGTAGTGGAATCTCAATCTTCCTCTCCTACCTACAATGGCTCGTGGCCATTGAATTTTCCAAAATCCCCCTATGATGACTATAGTCAGCTGCACACAAGTGAGGGTAAAAAGGGAAAGGTGTGGAGTGCAGGAAGTGTTAACTTTGAGCAGGACAATGTTGACTTAGGTGGAAGGGATATACATGTCTAGATTCTTTTTTTGGTTGGGGATCTAAGAAGAGCGTGGCTGATATTAACTCTGATATAAGACGATGGATGTTGTGATTTGATGATTGGTGATCCCTCCATTTCTTAATGAGTAGATTCAATGTGTTGGGCATCACATGAGGGGCCAGAATTTACAAGAATCTTGGAATCCACTGTAAGGTTATAAAATATGATGAGAGGTTGATATAATGCCTATTAAATGTGTCCCTGTTTGGTTATTTGTTTCCCAATAATTTAGAAAAAAAAACCTTCAAAATTATCCATCAAGTTGCAAATATACCCTTCTATTTTATAAATATAAATTGACTATTATAGTTTATTATTTAATCATAAAATATTTTGCTAGCTAGAATTCTTCCAAAGAAAAGACATGTTGCATTGTATATAGATATATATAAATATATATATATATATATATATATATATATATATATATATATATATATATATATATATATATATATACATATTTTTCATCTCACAAATCTAGATACTTAGACTATGTCTTCTAAAAGAAAATTTAAAATTACTTCTATTTGTATAGAAGAAATATTAATCAAAACTTGGAGAATATATTTAGGACTTAACGATTCTTCTTAATTTTTATTTTTTAAAAAATATAAAATATTATAAATTCTTGACACTTATTTTTTTTTCTTTCTCTCTTTTATTTCTTAGCCTTAGTTACAATATACTACTTGTTTTCTTCATCCACTTTCAATAGGTTTACCAATAGCCAATAATAAATTAAGAGAAGATGACATTATGTTGATACAAAAAGGAATATATTTTGCATTCACTTGCAACAAGCACATATAACACACATTTGATTAAGGAGCTAATTGGATTTGTAAATTATAGTGACATATACTTGAATCTATTTGTCTTCTAACATAAAAGACTCAATAAATGACAATGAATACAACACAATAGGTTGTGAAGGTTAAGCATGAGATAGATGAACTAGATAGTAGGTTTTAATTGGAGCTTATGATGTCCCAACTTTAGTAGATGCTCCAAGGTCATTTGGAGATGACCAACACTAATCATCAAATGACATAGCAACCTCACCAAGTGCTAACTCAAAATTTATATACCTCTAACCATGTCTTATTAGTTAGATATAATCACAACATATAATTAGATAATCATATGATATAAGATTAAAAAAAACTACATGTAATTGTACATAAATGACATGCCTACTAGTTAGCCTAGTGCATCCAAGTGACTTGTACATAATATGGAAACAAAATAGTGATATTTGGAGATTAAAAGAAATGGCCATCATGCATTCTTGTGTTAGAAATATATATAATTACAATCACTATTTTTTTATGGAATAAAAGAATGCCTCCCATGATGGCAATGACTAAAAGAGGTACTATTATTAGTGTCACATATATTATGCTCAAGAAAATGCATTTATTTAGAATTTAGGGTTCTTATTGCTTACTATCATTGTGTAATCATCAATTGCGACTCATTGATAGATTACTAATGATAATATCTTGTAGCCCTATTTCAACAAAACTTCCAAAGATATTGGTCATATTTCAAACACAACTCATGAGTGAATAAGCACAATTTCTCACACATCATTTAACAGCAAATCATCAATATAAAATACTCATCCTTCTAGTGAATCAAATGAATAAATCATCCTTCACTATACTATCTAGGTGAAAATATTATTTTTCAATTAGGTCATATTTATTTAAAGAAATGACAGACATATATAAACTTAATCACATTTTTCATTTAAAAAATAACTTTTGGTTGCCATAGTTTAAGTCAATTATATCAATTATTTTAAGTTTTCTTGCTTTCCGTTCTTGCATATAGAAATTGGACATGTTTATGTACATTTATTATAATTTTGCATGGCATTTTCTATCCTATGATTGTGACTATTAATCTAGTTTAAGTCGTATATAGTAGTTCAATAAAGTATTAATCAAGTGATTATAGTCATTCTCCTCATTTGTATCATTAATATATGGAAAACTAAAAAAAAAAACATTCTTGGCATAGGTCAAAGATGAGTATTAAAATCTTAATTATTTACATGTCCTGGTTGTGTATCCATCTCATAAACAAAACTAATGTCCCATACATTGGTTTTGCTTTTTCCATCAAAATTGCCTATAAAATAATTTATACTTTCTAATAGACATGACCTTCTTCATTTAACTAGAGGAGTCTTGCTTCAAATATGTCTACTGTACCATCAAAAATGTCAATATCTTCATATTAATGTTGATTTAGCTTAACTATCCATGACACCGATACAATAGAATTGTTGTCTTTATGTCAACGAGTAGGATCTTGTTGAATCTATTGTTGGTGTGAGTACCTTTCACCACTAGGGTCATCCTCTATTCGAATATTAAGTACATATATTACATATATATATATATATCTCTTATTATCATGTTTGTCATTTACAGCAGTAGATTCTAGCAATATTAGATTGCAATGAGCAATCTGAGTTTTTTTCCCCAAAAAACACAGTAATTATTTAGTAGCCCTTAAAAGATCAAGGAGATATATAATGATTTTTCTTCAAGAACTAATGTACTTAATGAAACCTGAAACCAACCAGATTCATGATTTCCTCCTACCAGCACAGCACCTCCATCAGACAACAACATAATGGCTCCATTATCTTTGTGTTCCACTGCCATCACCATCACCAACCAGATTCACACCTTCTGCATTTGCAGGATCAGTGAGTGGAGAACTTTCATCCAGTTGGGGAATAAAAAAAGGTCTGCAAAATTGACTTGAATCTTTCAAATAGTTATTATAAATGACAATGACAACAAAAGACAAACAAAAAGGAAATGCATGGTTAGTAATGTATAATATAAATTGCAGAAAGTAGTGGTATATTTGTGTGCATTAGGTTCTCCCAATATATTGAAGAGTACAGCAAGAGAGTTGTAGACTAATTAAGTAAATGACTAAGTTCCAAAGGCAACAGTAATTGTTTAAGGCTGACACATGCATGGCTAGTGTACTGATTAGGGTTGGGACAAAGCAACCCATCCCAATCTCCAAAAGCCCAGATCCCAGGGTTATTAATTCCCCACTTTGCTGCACACCTGTGTCGATTCTGCTGTTTAACTTTTCCTCCATTAATGGAAGACCACACCTTTCAGCAACTAGCACTGACACTTGATATATGCTAGTGTTTCAGTGTGTTCTGTGGTCAGAAACGCAGTTCAGGTTTCTTCTTTTGCTGAGTGAACATGTTCCCGAAGCCTAGGAGAATGTGAATTCAATTTGACAAGTTGTGATCCTTCTTTTAGTTGGAATCTGCAATTAAAAGAGCAACTTGATGGCTTTTCAGGCGATTTTAAGGCACCATCATTTGAGGTCATTGGTGGACATTACTGAGATCTAATACGATATTAAAAAAATATAGTGGAATGATTATGAGGCCATTTGCCATAGTTTTGAGCGATCTCTCGAGGATTGAATGGCCATGGCTTCTGATTATGTAAATCCAGTACAAGGATTTAGCTCTTTTGCAGTGTTTTTTTTTTTTTTTTTTTTGTTTTGTTTTCAGTTTCAGTACTAGAGAGCATGTTGAGGAACTGTTATTGGCTAATGCCAACTGCAAGGATAGAAATGTGTTTTGAATTCAGATGTAGATACCATTGCAAATAGAAAAGAAAGAGGTGTTCAAGAAAGAAATCATAGAGCAGAACATTTCAAATCTGAATTTTCTTTTCAACTTCAGGAAGCTGGAGAAACAGATCATTAACAGGCAGATTCTGCAAGACTTGAAAAGATATCGATTGATTTGATTATTTTATGTGTTCTCATTGAGTGTGAACTTGAAGCATTTGGACAGATTGATGAAACTGCAAAGGTGAACTTTCACTTTAGAAAGTGATAGAGGCTATTCTTTTGGTATTGACTCTGATGCAAGGGGTTTTCAGACTGTCGAAGTATTATTTGTTGGAAAATTGATAAAAAAAATTTACAGTTCTATTACACATTTTTGTAGGACTAAACTTCTTTTACTTTTTTTTTTCTTTCTTTACGTAGCCAAAGAAACATTGGCGAATTAAATTTGACTAGATAGCTTAATTAGGTTTAGTTGAAGTACTTGAAATCGACTATTCTGTAATTAAAACTTTACTTTTCTAGCTTCTTAAGTGGATTTGTTTACAATTCTTGATGATTTACAAGGATTCTATTTGTCTTGAATTTAATCTATTTGACTAGATAACTCAATTAGATATATTTAAGTCAAAAGTGAATTTAGTATATTTCAAGCAAACCTGAATTTTAATTGATAATATATTTTAATTGCTGCTGTATGAATTTTGTAGCAATTTTTTTTATAATTCTATAATATATTTTAAATTTTGTTAGTATAATAAAATTTAAAAATTTAAAATAATTAAATAATTTAGTAACATGTCATTCATATATGTTATAATTAAATAAAAAATTTTAAAATGTTTTTTGAATAATTAATAATTAATAAAAAATTAGTTTTATTTTATTTTATATTTTACTAAATTTAGTTACATTTAATTTTAATTTTATATAATAATAATATTAAATTTATTTTAATATAAATTAATCTTTCTTTTACCTCTCAGGGCCCAATGTTCTCTCGCCCCTTCCTCGAGCAAATAGCCTAAGTTGGGCACTTAATTTTTACTTAAAAAATATTTTTTTTAAATTTTTTTAGAAATAATTTATATATTCTAAGCTATTCAATAGTATTAATATTGGGATAATTTAGATTATGTATGATCATAAAATACCCTAAATATTATTGCATAAAAAATAAAAAATTATTTACTATATAAAAATGTTTAGGATATTTTATGAGTATACGTAATTTAAAATACCATAATATTAATACCATTAAATAGCTTAGAAGGTGTAAATTATTTTTAAAAAAAATTAAAAAAATATTTTTGATAGAAAAATAGGATACTAACTTAGAAAAGTTAACCTTGGTACACAGATTAAAAATTTTTTACCCGTTTCTCCCCCTTTCTCTCTCCACCCCCGCCGTGTAGCTCGCTGCTGTTTTTGCCTTTATTTTGTTTTATTGTTAGGCCGCACAATCGTTCGATCACAACTAGTTTCAGGAAGGCTTTTACTATCCATAATGCCCCTGTTTGTTTTTTACTTGTAGCCAAAGAATGAGTATTCGCATAATGGATTCTCATTTGTATAAGAGCGTAGAAGGCAAAGCCCATGATATTTCACTTGGGCTTAATGCATGTTTGACTCATCAACCCCAAATATTTTGCTCATGTCTCCGAAAGTGATCACATATTTTTTTTTATAAATGTATCCTTTTTTTTACTTTTTTAAAATATCACTTGAATGAAAATGTCAATTGAAAGTGCTCGTGTTTTCAATTTATCTTTTCTACTTTTTACAATTCGAATATCACTTGTGTCATTGACTTTAGTTGTTCAATTTGGCTAGTGTTACTCATGGTCTTTTCTAGAATTGATTTCCATGACCGTTCGTGGCTTTCTCAGGCTTACTATTTGAGGAGTACGCTTTCTAAAGCCTTGATTTGATCTCTTAGGAGGTTGGTTCTTTAGATGCTACTCGGTCAATCGCCTTTACCTATTTAGTGATTTTACGACTAGTTTTGTGAAGATTTCTAACCTTCTTAACTTTTAACTTCGACTGTGTATAGAGAAAGAGATAATCGGATTTTATATTTTTTAGAAATTTAAAGATAAATATAGTAATACCTAAAACTATATAGTATTAGAGCTTTAAAAAAATGAATCAAATTAAAAATTTCAGTTATTCAAATTGAAATTTAGTTCACTTCATAGTTCAATAGTAAAATTTTAGGTTGAATCAAATAAATTAAAAGTTTATATAATTGTTTGTAATATTATATAATTTAAAAATAATTTAAAATATAAAAATAGATTTGCAATGACTTTGCGTGCGTGCAACGAGGGCGTACATGGAGTGATTAAATACCTCAAATTAAATTACATTAATTAATTTGTACAGCTTAATTACAGAACACGCATGAGCGTCGCTGTCCCGGGATAAAGGCTCAAAGGGTCGGGCTGCCACTGCTCCCCAATCGGAGGCTGAACTGTTGCAATTAATAAACATGCAGCGACAAAAGAAGAAGATCGAGTCAGCCAATTACAAGGTAAATAAAATGTTTAGAGGGAAATTAAGAACATGTGAATTATCTAATTAATTAATTAGTTTGACTGCGTGCATGCCAGCTGCAAAGTGCCAGCCTTGAGTGTGATTATTCTAAGTATTTGACCATGCATCAAGTGTAGTAGTTAAACAGATTAATTATATATAAAGATAACAATATATTATTACTTACAAAATAAAGAGTTATTAGGGACATCTGATCCATAAAACCAGATTGTCTAATCAAAGGAGAACAGATGATCAAACAACTCAACTCGGAGTAGTACCTCATTCAGGATTTTTGCTCCTTCCAAATTGCTAGCGCTTCAATTCAAAACCTTGGTAGATATTTCAAATGAATTCTCTAAAATTCTGTAAGAATGAGACTTGGAAAGAAATGTTAAAATCTCGCAAATCTGCAACAACACTAGAAAATTCACATGGTAAACCATGATCTTACATCAGTCCTACGAGATAAAAAGGAACAAAATTCAATTCAATGAAAAGAATGGCTATTGAATCAAATGTGTAGATTGCATGAATCCAATGGGCCACTTGCTAATAGTGCCTTGTTTTGAAAAGTCGAGGCCTGCTGGTGAACGAACGACCATTGGCTCGCACAAATGCTGCAATTCCCAGACTCGAACCAGCCCAAAGTAGGGACAGTATTAAGTGGCGACCGTCGGTATGAGCTGCCGAAGAAATTCACACAAGTTAGATAATTGGAAGTCCAAAGATTGCCTACTTATATCCCTAAGTATACTAAATGAAACATGCACTCCTTGATCATGAGTTTCCAACCAAAAGCATTCCGTAGTTATGAATTATTTTGATTCAGTAGGCAGTATAATCTTGATTTCATTATTGGAAGGCTAAAAGGAGTGTAGTCAACACAGATTATTTTCTCTCACATTGTAATCCCCAAATTCTTTGAATTTGGGGATTTTTTTATCTATAAACATGGTTAAAGGTAAAATATTATTATGCTCGGACCAAGATTTTAGAAAACTAATATGGATCAATATATTGTTCCGGTATATATTAGTCATTGCCGGTTAGTACCGATACACCATACTGTTAGTACCTGTCTATTCAACACCCCTTCACTCCACCATATAAAGCCCTCCCTCAACTGACCATAAGAAGTAGGGGAAGAACTGCTCTAGCTAGTGGATATTGAGCTTTAAAAGGTGAAGGTGGAATACTAAAAAAAAAAGGTAGACATGGAAAATAAAGTGAATATGCTCTATTATACCAACAAATGAGAGAAATTTACTTTTCCAATTTAAGTCTCGTGCAATGAAGGTGGCTAGAGATAAGTAGAATTCTTAGATCTTTGATAAGGAGAAATACCTTGATATATAATAGAGAGTTAGCCAATTGAATCCGTAAGGTAGGTAAATAGTCCACTATTAATAATGCCTTTTCTAGATATCTGTTATATAATTATTTATATTCAATTTTTCATTACATGTCATTATCCTATTTGTTTTTTCATTCTAAAGGATGCAAAGCTATACTTGGTTCTCAATGGAAAAGGGCTACAAACAACAAGATGGATGCATAAAGTCATGGGTACTTGGGAGCTTATGCCTTCCCCTCAAAGATTGACACCCGTTACTTGCAGATGGGGTTTACTTTGAAATATAACCCTAAAGAACAATAAAATGTTACAAAATTAGACCGGTTGCTAAACGCTTCAACCTAACTTATAAACTTGATTACTTTGTGATACGTATTGTTGATGTGAAAATGCACATGGAAGATAAATATGTGTAAGGATCATGGTGAGCCATACTACTTTTTAGGGTTTTGATTTGCTTAAAAATATGGCCTTGTATCTCATAAAGAAAGTATATAATTGATCAAACTAGCTAAATTCTTCTTAGTCATAAGCTATGCAGTAAAATTGATACTAAAGATATATACTAGTACTAGTACAAGGGTCAATACCATGTGTAAGTATAATATATGTATATTTTTTAGTAGTATTGGGATGCACTATCACCATTATATATTGGTATGAACTATGGTTTAAGATACCGGTCTGTCGGCTCAGTCCGATTGGCTACCGTATCGGCAATACCATACCGGTGCCGGTTGGTTAAATATCAATTTTTATTAAAAAAAATAATATTTAAATATAAAAATATTTTAATTAAGATTTAATATTAAATAATAGGAAACAGATAAAACCGGCTGGTTTTGAATCGGTTCATATTGGTACTGGGCGATTTTCCAAGGCAATTGGTTTCAACCTAGTCCGGGGCCAATCATCCATCGGACCGGTACAAACTGGGCAAACCAATTGGTATCAGACCGGTATCTTAAACTATGGTATGAACTAATAGGCACCGGTCATATCTGGGCAAACTAATTGGTATTAGACCGGTATCTTAAACTATGGTATGAACTAATAGGCACCGGTCATATAATGGATTCCTCACAATTTTATAAACTTGTTGAGAAACTTATTTTCTATGATAACTCAACCTGACATTTCTTATATTGTTGCCTTGTTGGTATGATAAGTCAATACATATCGAGTCCCAAGCAAAGTCACTAGGTAGCAGTTCACATAACACTTCACTATTTCAAAACTTGCCTAGTAAGTAGTAAGGGACTCTTCTACAAAAGACATGGGCATCTATGGATTGAGTCTTACATTGACTTCGTACTAGTTTGAGAACAATATAAATACCTTTAAAATGCAATGTGTACATCACGGTCCATCACATTACCGATTGTTCTTGTAAATATCAGTCATACTTGTGGATATCCAATGAACATGAAAAGACCAACTATAATTGAAATACAGCTAGGTTCGTATGTGCAGATTTCTATCCCTGCCTAATTATTTCATTCATTATGGTCGCTTTTCATAACCATTTGAATGGTTCACTACACTAATTTTTGACCTAAATCATCCCGCCATGTCACTCAACCCCCTAGTATCTATATAATTCATTCTTTACAATTCTCACTAATTACTTTATCTAATTTTTGAACTTGCCCAAACACTCAAAACTTATCCCTTTAACCCATACAGCTAATCTGTAAGCTTTCTTTCTACATATTACACGTCCTTTCCATCATTTCAGAGGTGTATCCTAAATAAAAGTTAAGAGGAAAGAAAAAAAGAAATAATCAAGAAATTTATTGTATCTTTTTTAAAAATAGATATTGTAATTTTTGGAAATAATCAAGAAATAAAATTTTTTAGAAATAAAAATTAAATAATATCTTGATTTTTAATTTTTACTTATACTTTCAAAAGCTAACGAAAATTTATTTTTGATTTTCTTATTGTTTTCCTTTCTTTTTTTTTTTCTTCTAACATAACTTAAACTGCGATGGAAAGCTTTAAATAGCTCTCATCCATACCACTCCAAGCTCTCATGAAGATGTCTTCCCTCTCTCAATGTTATGGTATTTTTTCTATCTCTTAAGTCTGGATGGTCATGGCAATCTTATGCTCTTTATTGCTCATCCATGTCCTCTGAACTTTTGACCTTGTGCTAAGTAGCCAGATATTTAAGTCAGTCCCATTCTCAACTAGTTCAACATCCGTGGATGACATCAACATCAATGTGGATTAGATTTAGACAAATCTGTCATAGGTCTGTGCAAAATTAAGAAAACATGAATAGGTTTGACAACCTTGGTTGAATTGTGTCTTTCCATAAATTTGACAAAAAAAACTATAAATATGGTAGTTTCAATCTTTCTAAAATTATGCATTTATCATGGTCTACAAATTAAATCATCAATGTGTAAATCCTTTCTGTTCCAATCCCTTCCGTTCCTCTGTCTAATTCACCTCCCTTCTCACTCATGCTACCACACATCACTTCCCTGTCCTCTCTCTTCTGCCACAAATTTTCTCTCCCTTTCTTACCTCCACTATATTATCTTATCCACTGTCTATAGGCCAAAGACTTAATGCTTTAAAAACTGCTCTGAACATGTCGGATTTTCTAGTTTATAATGCTCCGATGGAGGTCTGGGCTGGATCAAGCGACAGAGCAGTGGGATATAGTGGAACTGAGCGAAAGCAGCGAAAGAGGAAAAGGAAGGAGAAGGAGAAGAAAGAGAGAGGAGATGCTGGATCAAGCGACAGAGCAGTGGGATATAGTGGAACCGAGCAAAAGCAGCGAAAGAGGAAAAGGAAGGAGAAGGAGAAGAAAGAGAGAGGAGAGGAAGGTGAGGAAGAAGGAGGAGAAGGAGGAGGAGGAGGTTATGGACACAACAAATGTGATCGGCGGATGTAGCGGGCATGAGTGCAAGTACCCCTTTTTTCCTTAATTCTTATAGGGTGACCTCATAGGCTATGATATTATCTATGTTATTTGAGCTAAGTGTATAGTTCTATAAAGAATGACATCATAGGCTATGATATTACCGATTAGCATAATACAAATGTGCTATTGTAGCTAGTATGATAGAGTATTTAACATAATACTCGTGGGCTGTTGATGAGTAGTTGTTCCTAGTGTGTTGAGCTGACACTAGAGACTACTCGGGTATGAGTGCATGTCTTTTAGGATAGGTTGGGCCTAGCTCAATGCTTGCATTGGTGTGTATATATATATATAAGCATGATTAAGCAAACTAAATGTTTAGTTGTACCATGATAGATGACGTTGGAAAAATGACACAATTTTTTCTTAATTTTTGTACCATATGCTTATTCTCTACTTAGAGCTTTTGGCTAACAACTTTTATATTTGTCATTTTGTTTTAGGTCCTGGTGCGAGTTTATCGCGGGTAGATTAGTGAATAGATAGATAATTATAGATGACTTCCTAGTATTAGTTGTATTCATATTTTTTATATACTGTTATAATCAGTATCATTGTATCTCGATATTTTAGCTGTGGCTGGATTATTGCACCGTTGGTGTTGACGGAGATTATTATATATTTTTTTAAGCTTTTAAATTTTAATGTTAGTTTTATGTTATCAGGCTAAGTTGGATTAGGGTCTAATTTCACACATGGGCCACTATTCGGAGCCCAGTATCTGTGACAGGAGGCCACCAGCAATGACCAAAAAATTTTCGAGGGGGGTCCTCTTCCCTGCGATCTTTCATGCATAAATTTTAAAGCAAAGTCAATGTACACGATTTTAGTCAATTTACACGCTGGCTGAAAAATTTTAGTTAATTAATACGATCTTAGTCAAACTTATCCGATCTTCGTGTAGTCAACTTACATCGTGTGTACATTGACTGTGCATTAAAATTTACATTGACTGTGCATTAAAATTTGTGCCTGAAAGCGCTCTCTCGAGGAAGGATACCCTTCGCCGAAAATTTCTTCATACGCCGCCGAGGTAGGAGAGGGACTTGTCAGTGGGGCGAGGAACGATGTGGAGCAGGAGGATGGTGGGGGTTATGGGAGGGTGATGACCTGGAAGGCGCTGGCAGCGGCGGCGTTGGGAACGGAGGAGGAAGGAAAAAAAGGAGTTGTACATGCGAAGCTTCCTGAGGGGTGGAGTTGGGGAGCAATAAGTGGAGGGAGCGAGCTGGCGCATCATGATGTGCACGCTGTTACCGAAGAACCTTCGGTGGAAGGCCGCGACCCCAAAGGAGATGCCAGGACGGGAAAAACTCCGCCGAGAAGAGAACGACGAGAAGATCGACTGGTGCTGTGAAGATAATTCTTGCTGGAGCTGATGGGCAGGTGCGGCTTACACAAGATCGTTTGCGTCAAAGGGCGTGAGTGAGCAGCCTTGTCCGAGCACCTTTCGCCAGGGGCAAAAATAAAAAGAAAAACTAATTGATCGTGATGGGCACATTCGATTGCTCGTTATATTGTTTTTTATTTTATTGAAGAATCATTTGATACAATGTTTATTTATACAGGTATGGTCAAATATAAAAGGTAAATACTATATATGATAATTTTGCTACTAAAATTACAACTAGACGACTATGATTTAACTATAATCTTATTAATTTGATTATGATTCTATGGCTTGATAAGAATCCTATTAAATTGTTTTCACACCTACGTTATGGAGAGCTAAATTGCCGAGGCAAAAATACAATGGTGATTTTAGTGTTGTGTTGCTTGCATTTATAAAACTGCTAATGATAATAACTTGTTGATGAAGGCCGGAACTAAGAGTGGGAGGGCACCACCACAACCTTTGTTGTGGGAGAAGGGATGTATGTAGCTGCGGATAGAAATGTGCTCGCTGCCCTCATCAAGGCTATCATGCACGAGCCATTTTTGTTTGGAATGATTATTGTGGTCTTTGGGAGTGACAATAGTTTAGGCAATTAGGCTTTGTTTCCTTTGGTCAGAAGAAAAAAAATAGAAAGAGGAAAAAAAATGGGATACGTCACATGAATATCACAAGGTTTCTTCAACGTCAAGGGGTAAGGCAAAGGGGTCACCCTGGAGAGCTTCAGCACCTAGGGGAGGGGGCAACATAGGGGAACTCGGCACCAAGGGGAGGGGGTAGTAGCTGGATTCAGCATTGGGGAAAGAGGGGGTAAGGCAAAGGGTGACCATAGAGAGCTCAGCACCAAGGGAGGGGGGTAGTAGTTGGATTCAGCATTGGGAAAGAGGGGGCGGGCGAGTTGCATGCAATTTTACTTTTTTTTTTCACTTAGATTTAAATGGAATTCGAGGAAAAAATAAATGATTTTCTCCTCTTTCTATTTTCTCTACGCTGCGTTTTGAAGAAGGAAAAGAAATCAGAAAAGAAAGGAAATAAATAGAGAATGGAAATAAAAAGGAAAGTAAATAATTACTTTCTCTTCTAGGCCTCGCGTTTCGATGGAAGGAAAGAAACTATTTTGACCAGTGGACGGAGTCAAAATTTGTTCGATTACCCAAATCAACCCAAATTGAATCCAAAAATTGTCATGAGAAAGAAACTATTCATCACCGAGCTTCCTCGAGCGTATGCATTCTTCCTCGCCTGGCTCACGCTGCCCTACCTCTACTTCATTCTCAACATCATCATCCTCTCCATCGCCGCCTCCTCCTGCTTCCACAAGCCGCCTACCTACCCCACCGATGTGGTGGCGCCTTCTCAGCCGCCCACCCGCAGGAATTGTTGCCTCTTGTGGAGAATGAGGAGGAGCTCGCTCCAGTGAGGGCCGACGACGCAGTGGGTGAAAGGGAGGTAGAAGTGGAGGCGGAGATAATGGTGGGTGAAAATGAGCTTGGCCATCTTTCCCCAATCCAGCCTCTCCCACGCCGCGTTGAGCGCGTACCTGGAGGCCTCGGCGTCGAGGAGGCCGCGGTCCTCGAGCTAGGTGACGAATAGGTCGAACGGGTCGAATGGCGTCGAGGAGGCTGCGGTCCTCGAGCTGGCGGTGGCAGCTTTGCCGGTGACCGCGTCTACTGACTCTCGCCCGAGCTGCGCTGACGACGCTGTTGAAGAAGACGCCGCCTTCTTCACTCCGAGAGTTCCGCCGAAGCTGGCGAAGAAGACACCGCCTTCTCCTTTCTCCGCTGGAGCCGAGTCTGCGTCCCCTGTATCGCGCTGACGAAGACAAAGCCACGTCTCGTGGAAGGTCGAAGATGACCTCCGATTCTTCTGTTGGAGACGCTGCGAGCTCAGACAGAGAGGGGCAGTGAGGGTGGGTGAGAGGGGAGGGCGGCAAGCTCGGGCGGAGGGGGCGGATGCAAGCTTAGACGGAGAGGGGCGAGCCTGCGAGAGGGCGAGGTCGAAGATGCGAGCAGCAAGTCGAAGATGCCACGCAAGACACGAGCAGCGCGGCAAGAGGGCAAGGTCGAAGCAGGGCCGCGAGGGTCGAAGACGAGGATGGAGGACGCGAGAGGGCGAGGTCGAAGCAGGGGGGCGAGGGTCGAAGACGAGGGTTCGGTCGAAGACTAGCGAATGGTGAGCGGCAGACGGAAACAAGGTTTCCGTCTTATTTCGAGGGAACGTTTTGGAGAGAACGAAATCAACATTTTTTCCTTTCTTTTTTTATTTCCTTCCTTTGAAACCAAGGAAATAGAAGGAAAGAATTACGTTTCTTTCCTTTCCCTCCTTATTTCTCTTCTTTGAAATAGGCTGTTATAGAGGAAACAAAGGAAAAGTTTTCTTTTTTCTCCTTTTCCATCTAAGGAGACGAGGTGTTAAGGGTTATTATCTCTATATGTCAAAATTTTCATATACAACTTTCTTACTCCATTCTTTCTAACTAGTTTGAAACAGCAATCGCCACATAATTGCAATTATTTCTGCAATAATAACCCTCCAACCATCACATTCTTTTTGGTATCAACAATATATAATGTTGTTCGAAGTCAAACTAACCATTTTTTCTTTGCTCATTTTCTATCTTGTAAACATCATTATCCATTCTAAAATAGTCAATATTGACTAAAACAAGCCGTTTGAGGCTGAAAGGAGACATGTTTTGGTTGGTACTGAAGCATTGTGCACATTGATGGTTCTAATGTATTACAGTTGATGACTCGTTATGGACGAACGAAGAGCATGAAAGGGGACTTAATTTGAGTCATGGTGGAAAGGGCATGTGCTACTGGTGTGGTGTGGCGTGTGGGTACCAATGGATAACGGTTTACTGAAAAACAATAGTACCACAGGTTCAGCATCAAGTAGCACTAGTACAAGTCGTATTTCAGTCCTTGCTGACGAGTACAGCCAGTATCTGGTGGTATATTTAAGTGTATAATCATGCTGAATCGACCATACTACAGCTTGGTAAAAAAGAAGGGGCGTATAATTCTTCAATAATGTATATTAATCAACTAATTCAACCATATATTCTGAAAGTTTTCAGCAACTGAAATGAAAATAACTCACCTTGTCGAAGAGACATCAATGCGAACATAAGCCCGCTCAAGACCAGTGCTAGTGCCAGTCGGACAGACTAAAACAGATGAACAAAAAGAAATTTAAGGAATCAGTTCTCGTGGACAGAAAATATAGATCTTACATACTAAATAATCATGATATACCATTTTCTTTGGCTACAAGAAAGAGTACAATATTTCTGGGTTATCTGTACCAAGTTCAAGTTACAGAAACAACAATATTAATCAGTTACTAACATTTTTGGTTTGATTTTTGTTGGAAATCATACAAATATAGCAGTGCAACAATTAAATAGAAAGAAACTCCAAAGAATATGAGCAAAAGAACATGGAGTTGCTAATTTGATCAATTGTTTCATTGTGTTTTCCTGTGGCTAGTATTTCAGCAATTTATAAATGTTGGAAAAATTTGCAGTGGGGTCAATATTTTGGCAAATTTTTTATGGAACACAAGACGCATGAATGCACCCATAGGAGTTGCATGGCTACCTCAACCTCCTCCTTTCTTGTTTACAATAAAACTAAATCGCATTTAGACTCGTCACCAAACTATGAAATGTTAACAAGTCAGAACTAACGTCTTCCTTTCCTGCTACATAATAGCACTATCCTGATAAGATTCATCACCAATTTATGAGATGCTAGAACTAAAATTATTGTAGGTGCACTTAACAAATAACAAATGATTTTTTGTCAACATTTTAATCAAATCGGATTCAACATTCTGAATATAATACATGATGAATAATTTAATAAAGAAATTCAATCCTTTATATTTCAACTTACAAAGATGAAGACCTTGAATTTATTAGCAAAGCTCAACTAACTTCAAATGAAATTGAGATTACGTGCATAAACCTACCGCATATGTCTCGAAGGCTCCAGCTTTAGTAGGAGGGCTCACATCTCGACTTAGAGACACAATATAGTGCCCTTGTAGCAAATCAATTGCATCCTTCCAACCCATACACATGAGAAAGTAAGTATTAAATTTCATTGTAAAAGAACCACAAAAAAAAGAATGAAAGCCAAATGAGCAGACCTCTAGATATTCTACAAGTAATATGAAACATTCCAGAGGTTAATCACCCATTTCCATAGAACATGTAAATAACCCAAAAAAATAAAATAACTAATTTACAGTGGATGAAGAGCACTAAAATGTTCACAGTGACAAATCTGCAGTAAAGATCTAATTGATATCTATTATATATAACTTCAATCATGCATAACAAGCATGCCAACATAGAGAAGTCAAGGATTAGGTATCAAGCATGACATGAACCTCATGCTTCTCTGTATATTATTCCAATCAATTTCTGAACCTGATAAATTTTTTGGTGTTTTTGTTACAGGAAGCATCAACTAACCTTGACCAGTTTTATTTATTCCACAAGGTCCCGAACAATGGCCTACAGAAACAAAACACTTTGGCCATTTTTCGCATTTCTTTGCTCTGGTCATAATTGGTAATATCAACATCACAATCAGTAGGTTGACGAAAATTTAAAGGTATCTGCCATATCTTTGCACCAGATAAAAGGGATCATAATAGGAAATTAATTTAAATATTTAGAAATAATTGAAAATAATAAAACATCAATTGGAAGGTGAAGAAATTTTTATGATTTACTTTCTACTTTCTAACGTTGTTGATAAGAATTGGGTACATGTTAGGGCAATACATTATACATAAATCTAATCTATAATAGAATGCAACTTGTAGTAACTATTATACTCTAAAAACATTATAGCCTCAAATTTTGGTATATTCTATATTAAATATTTAGCATGGTCTATTCCAAAATTATTTACCATTTTAAATTTTATCTTAATTGTGATATCAATTTAACTACAACAACTAAAATGTTCATTTTCCCCATTTTTAATGTTTAAATTTCTTTATAAAATATTTCTATCTTTAAGTAATATTTTAATTTTACATATAAATTATATTCTTATTTTGTAGTTTCAATACTTGATTCTAAAAGTATAATATTTCATGAAAGAGTCTTCAAATTTTGGTGAGAACTAATTATTGGGTAAACATTCTTGCATGATGTGAATTCTATGTATATCTAATTGATTATAGATGGTATACCTGTCTTTATATATTCCATATACATTTCAAATAAAAATATTTGCTAGTTGTCTATTCCAATAAAATGTTTACCAAACCACATGAAAAGATAAAAGAGATGGAGAGCCAAGGATATATCTTCTTATTTTATGGTTTGAATTTATTTACCTTGATCTCTTTTTTGCAATAGTTCACTTTTGCTTATAATGGGAGAATCATGGATCACAACTATAGATGATACAGGGTGATAGTGTAAAGGGTTCACCTTCTCCCTCTGAGCTATCACTTCTTTTATGTCACTCTTCCCCTTTGTCTGTTCGTTTCTCTGCTATATATTCTCGCGTGACCAACTTGAGAACGCCATACTTCTTCAGTCCCAACTCGAATCAATTTCAATTGTCGAGATATGTGATTCAAGTCAAGATTGTCACAAGTCAGTATCAAAGGATTTTAAGCTTTCAAGCAGTAGTATAGAGATTTCAAGTTAAGATTTGTACGTTTTTCATCCTAGATTAATTTTTATAAGGGTTTTTCTTTTTTTTTTCCAGATTGATCATATACATTGGATTTCTAAATAAATATTTGATCAGTGTATGTTGATACAACCTAGATGGTTAATATAGCTCAAAACTGTCCAATCTTGCAAACCAGAAGGGGAGGGGTAGTATATATGGTTTCTATGAGATCCTACACGGTCTGATTTCTAGTAGACTGAGGTTTCTAACGAGGGTTATCACCAAACTAGTTCATGCTAGTAAGGTCTCTTACCAACCCTTCGGGTCCTTCACTTGCTATGGCTCTACTTTGATGAGGTTCACAAGGCTACATCAGACTCTCTTTGCAAAGATCTGAGCAACACCACTTACAGAATTTGCTCAAAAGAGAGGCTTCAATATGATTCCCTTTGACAGTCTTGAGGGCTCTAGAATCAGAGTTGGTTTTAAATTCTTCAACTACTTGACAAACTATATATACTTCCATTAGCTTCTTTAGTCCCTCTTAGCACAAAGCAAGTCCTTAATCCTCACGGAAAAAACATCAATAGGCTCAAGGCCAATCTTATAGGGTGAGCTAAGGATTTCATATGTGTGGGGTCAAAAAAGTGTTACATTTTTAATATAATATGACCTTTTCAAATTCACCTTATAATAATAAGTCTTTTTGTTTAATGGGTTCTGGCTTCGAATGAGCGCAAGCACTTATTGTTAATTACCCCTGAAATTATAACACTTTTGATAAGAGATCTATATTGGACAACATTACATAATTGGAGAATGTTAATTTGTAAACATCATGTTAATACATGGCTCATGAACAACTTAGAAATTTGAAACAATCTTCCTCAGTCAAAGTGGATGTTCGATTTTCTAAGAAAATATGTGTATTTAAATCTGATGAATACTTGACTTTGATGACTTAGTGAGTATTTTATATTTGGTATGTACGCGGCCTTGATGGCTTGCGAGTATTTAAATATGAGATACCCGGCTTTGGTGGATTGTGAGTAATTGAATATGGTAGGTGCTTGGCCTTGGTGGCATGTGAGTAACTGAACTTGGTAGGTACTCGACCTTGATGGCTTATGAGTAATTGAACTTAGTAGGTACTTAGTCTTGATGGCTTGTGAGTAACTGAATTTGGTAAGTACTCGGTCTTGATGACTTGTGAGTAATTGAACTTGAGATACTCGACCTTGACGGCTTGTGAGTATTCTGAATTTGAGATACTTGGCCTTGATAGCTTGTGAGTGTTCTAAATCTGGGATACTCGGCTTTGATGACTTGTGAATATTTAGATTTAGATTTGATATGAATTTTAGGAATGATTACTTAGCCTTGGCATGTAGCTGTTCCTTGATGAATTTTTTTTATCCCTTTGAGGATATGGAATAATTATTTAGCCTAGGCTTATAATTATTCCTTAATAAATTTTTATACCCTTGAGGGTATAGAAATTTGTCTCCTTGAAGACATGAGAATTCATCCCTTTAAGGACGTAGAATAATTATTTAACCTTAGCGTATGGATTTTTATCCCCTTTGAGGATATAACATTTCGTCTCCCTGAAGATGTGGGAATTCGTCCAGTGGAGGATGTGGAATAATTATTTAGCCTTGGCGTATAATTATTTCTTGATGAATTTTTATCCCCTTGGGGATATAAAATTTCATCTCCTTGAAGACAGGGGAATTCGTTCCCTTGAGGACGTGAAATAATTATCTAACCTTGATGTATAATTATTCCTTAATGGATTTTTTATCCCCTTAGGGATATAAAATTGTTTCTTTGAAGATGTAGAAGTTCATCCCCTCGAGGACATGGAAATTTATTTTGTCACGACGGCGTTGCATGCACAGTGTCATATTGAGGAGCTATACCCCAATGACAAACATCGACGTATGCATCTCCCAAACAATGTTATATTTTGATGCATCAAGGTGTAATAATAATTTCTTATAATATTTGTTGATTAGATTGATTGCTATGATATTGAATTTGGTCAACTTGGCTAAGTCGGGCTTGTTGTATAGATCAAGTCAGGCTCTACTCACCATTGAACTAGTCTGATTGAGCCACTTTTTTCTACTAAACTTTGAGTTAACCTATGTTAGGTTGGGCAGGCAATTTGTGCTATTGTATTTGCTTGCACAGACTTGCATTGGGCCAACTATTGTAGCAAGATCGAGCCAAATGTAGACTGAGCTTACAATTTTGAATGCTGAATAGCATGTTGGGCTGCTACTTAATGAGAACTGGGTTTAGGATTTTGATTTGAGTCAGGTTGAACTGTGTAGCAAAATCTAATTGGGTCCAAATTCTAATTTAAACCTGACAACGTAATGTATATATTAATTTGATTTGTCTTGGTTCTTGGCAATGAATTGAATTTGTATTGAGCTCAATTAGGCTCGAATCAAACTGAACTGACACTACACTGATAGAGCGAGTATTCTAGTTAGTTTCTTGGCTTATTGTTATCATAATGCCTTTGTCATGATGGCAGATGACAGCGACCGAATGATGAATTTTGTCTAGAATTAAATTGGATCACACGAACCAGGGCTGGAATTCGTCGTCACAGCCCGGTCATTTGCCGTAATGTGTGCTCATGCCTCTGGTTCACTGCATCATGAAAGCAAACTGACACAATAGAGCAATGTGCCCTTCTTTGATTGTAGCTTCTGGTACCAGCGATTAGGCATGGCAGCACGCCGGCAATAGTGTAGAGCTTGATATCAAGTCGTGAAGATCATTTTGACGGCAGTCATGTCTTCTCGTCTAAACAGAGACGACAGCATTGATACTTTGTTTTCCTTTTATTATTTTCTGGATAACAGCAGTGATACTTTGCTGCTGAATTTATTGCTTGCGACACAAAAAGACCAGCGAGAGAGGCAGTTGGAATCGAAGAAGAATCTTGTATGCTCTGTTTGTAGCAGCATGCAAAAGGTCGGTGAAAGGGAACGACGACGAGGTGATTAGCCATTGTAATTATGTATCAGCAGGTCTTGATCAAGATAGAATTTATAGCAAAATCTTCTTTCTCATTTCTTTTTGTGATGGTTGATGAGGCATTCGTATAACCAGTTCTCCCCTTTTTCAGTTTTTCTAGCTGTTATGTGTCCTTGGATTTTCTTCTATGGTCTTTCTATCCGAAACTTGGTAGACCGAGACTTATCATACTCTTATCCCTTCTTATTTTGTTATACCTTTAGGGATTCACATCAGTCACCGCAGGAGGCAGAATCTTCTTAATCATGGAAAGAAAATTTTGTTTATCTTTCAGGTTTCGGGATCATAAACTTGCTTTTCCAGCTATAACATCTCTCTCCTTCTCACCTCTCGGCTATCTTCTATTTACTTTATTTTATTTTTATATCCGCTCATCATTTTTTTACACTCTAGATTAAAAGTGTTCCTAAATGCAAATAGCACATGCTTGCTAAGAGAAAATTGAGACTGAGATGGCTCGATGCAAGCAGCACATCCATATGACCTAAAAAAAGAAAATGAGTAGAAATAATGAGATACCTGAATGTAAGTAGCACACTCATAAAACCTTAAAAAAAACAAATTTGCATAAAATTAACCGGGTGCCTAGGTGCAATTAGCACACTCATAAAACTTAAAATAAAAAAAAATTACGTAAAATTAATCAAAATATCTGAGTGTAATTAGCATACGTATAAAGCCTAATAACAAAAAAGAGATTGTCCTACTCTCCCTTTTTTAACTTGCGTTTGTTTATACTCTCGTTTTTCATAGCCCTCTTTATAGGGTAAGATTTTAACTTGGACTTTTTTTTTTTCATATCACATAATCCATAGTCGTGGTAATGATTCACGATAATTAAGTTTTGATTGATTCATACTTGTTTTTTACTTTCCTTTCCAGCTCACGATGCCATAATCTCCTTTTGGGTAATTTTTTCTCGTTTCCAATTTTCTGCTTTCAATTTGCTGCTCCATTGCAAGATGTGACGTGCCCTTTTCATTATTTTGAACTCCCACTCTTTTTAGCTTTATTATTTTGGTATACTTCTGGATTTTCTCAGTCGGTCAAAATCAATTTTGTATGGGTGAAAATTAAAGGTTCAACTGAAGAAACCATGCTAGATGGATAGAGGTCTAAGGTCTTGAGCTAGTTTAAAGGCTCTTACAATCATCCGCATCAAACCCTAACTTACATGAAGTTAGAGGCCAAAAACTAAAAGATTCTTATTCAACTAACGGATGAAGTTACTATAGAATCAAAGGGTAAGGGGCCCAAGGTTTCCTTTAGAGAGGACAACACTAAGTATTTCTACTATAGAATCAAAGCTAATTTTTAGCCATCTTCCAAGGTTTTAAAACTTGGTTCGAAGCCTAGTACCTGTCCACGCTTGGACCAGTATATACCAAGGATTTGAACCTTTCCTCACTGGACAGTTAGTCCAGTATGTATCGGTCCACACACTGTTCGGTCTCGGAATAGCGGTCGGAGCATGGCTCTGGGGCAAATGGTGGAGGAAGTAGTCAGCGGCCGCTGAGAAGGCTCGAACGAAGCTTTCGGTGCCTCGAAGCTTCGATTGAAGCTTTTACTGGCGGCGCAAGCTTCCAGTGCCGCTTCCATTGTTCTGATGCTTGCCAGCGACGCTTTCGTTGCTCCGATGCTTATCCACTTCCGCTCGGAACCACAGTATGGTGCTGGTATCGTACTGGTCTGGTGCCATACCAGAACGGTGTACCGGATCAGTATTCAAATCCTTACATACTAGTTTGTAGTATGTATGGGATGGAATTGAGGAGGAGCAGCAAAGAAGAAGAAATAAAGAAGAACCACTCATGCTGCCTTCGCTTGTAGCACACAAGTCCGCTCGCCTCCTTTTTCTCCTCTGCTTCGATACACATGTGGTCATGTACCAATCTTTGCCGGTCCAGACTCATGCTCCAATCCAAACTCAGACTAATATGTACTAGCTTCTGCCACTTCCGTAGCTTTCACTCTTTCTTCGTCTGCGCTTCATCCACAGCTACCGCCACAAGCAAACCTTCATCTATGAGCAGCTTCCATCCTAGCCAGTTCGTCTAAGGTCCTCGTACCCGTGCATGCCGTAGCATGGACTTGAAATCAATCCTTGGTCTAAACTGTGAGCTTAAGATGCTAATGTAATACACAAAGATGAGACATACTACCACCCTCGCCTGTCAGGGATCACTTGTCTAAGACTTAGCAAAAGCTTTCAATTGCATGTAATAGGAAATTTGCTAGTTTACACATAAAAGTTTGGAAGTTAAATGAACAGTTCCAATGCCATCCAATGCCATGAACGAGAATAAGGGAGCCATCGGCAATTGACACTGGGCTATGGGTAGTGTCAATGCGAAGGGTGGCAAACAATGATCTATTACCTAAAACATGAGAAGTGGCTCCGGAATCAAGTACCCAAGTGTTAGAAGAGGTGATAAGAGAAGCAGTACCGGAGACACTAGGAGTGGTAGCCATCATGGATGAGGAGGATGCCTCTACCTGAGAAGCCAAGCGAACCAGGCGATCATACTTAGCGGTGGAAACAGTAATAGTCGAATCAGCTGCAGAAGGTGGAGCAGCAATAATAGTCTCTCTAGGTGTATGTGATCCATCATCAATAGTCAACTTGGCAAAGGAGGGCTTGCCAAACTTTTTCCAACACCGCTCAGATGGATGGTTGGTCCGGCCACAGTATCCACAAGGTGTAGGAGCCCGACCACGCCCCCTCCCCCAACAAGAACTACCACCACAACGTCCCCCCGAGGGGTAAGGAGTGCACTGCTGATGGAAGGGGCAGGAGCGGCAAGGGTAACCAGGGAGACTTGCAGAAGCCGAGAATAAACACTCTGAATCGTATGAATAGAGGGATCTGTAAGGAGCTGTACTTTAGCAACCGCATAAGAGTCATCCAGTGCAGTGAGAAAGATAGCGACGAAGAGTTCCTGCCTCTGCTGAATGGTCACCGATATATCAGCAGTAGGAGGTTGGAGCATTTGCAACTGGTCTCATTTCCCTTTAAGAGTTCTATAAAGGTCTGGCACAGACATGCCGGCATGTTTCAAATTAAAAAGATCCTTATATAGTTGGTGAACTTGACCAATGGTCTCTTGAGGAGCATAGGTAGACACCAATACATCCCAGATTTCTAGATTTCTTTGGCGGTGTCTAAACACATAACAGTGGAAGCAATGCTACCTTCTATACTGCTAAGAAGAGCTGTCACAACAGCCATGTCGGACCGCCTCCAAACTTCATAAGTAGGATCTAAGGAGTCTGGGGCAAGGGTCGTTAAATGCATATCCTTGCCATGAAATCCAAGATAGAAACGCATAGAGCGAGCCTATAGAAGATAATTAGTACCATCAAACTTGACTGTGGTGGCGATGCCAGAGGCTGGCTTCAGTTCAGTGCTAGAGATATCCGTATAGTATGACGGAATCGACTGGAGAATAAGAGAAGGAAACCCTACTAAGACAGTGCTGGCAGAAGGAGGCGTTACTAGTGGACGTTGATAGCCTTGTTGTTGGAAGAGATGGAAGTGGTGACGCTGTTGTGCGCTTGGAGACATCAGACGTAGAAGGCGGAACGATCAGCCGCCAAGGATGGACATCAGTGTGAAGGCTGGAAGCAGCAATAGCAAGGAAGTCTAATCCGAACGCAAGAAGGCCGCCAGCAAGGAAGAAGAAAGGGTTCCCTCAAGCCTCCAGCCGACCGCTAGGAGGAACGAATAGGCGGCAACAAGCGGAGGAGAGGTTTAGGGTTGAGCGAGGAGCGAAAGGACTGGAGGAGTTTTTAGGAGAGGATGACGGTGGAGGAGCACAACGTCGGCGCCGGAGCGAGCAGCCGAGATGGGTGGAAGAAGCAGGCGGCGACGGTGAGAGCTCTGATACCAAGTTCAAACGAAGAACAGTGGAAAAATGTGTATTAGGGTTCGAATGAACAGTAATAGCATACATAATACATGAGAGATAGAGGAAAGGCCCAAACTCATTTGGGCCTGGCCCATATAACTTAGTAACAACAACAAAATAGGAAACCAAAATCAATCAACTTTTCAACTGACATTCAAGAAGGTGGTCTAGTAGTGAGCATGATGATTCTCTATGGCGTGCAATCAAGTATCATCAATTTATGTCTCATATTTGATCTAGTATATAATATCTTGTTTACTATGTCAATATCTCTTGTAGCCTGAGGAATGTCAAAACTATTTCTTTTAATATCTTTGTTTAGTTTTGCATATATGGAAACTGCTACTTAGAAGCTATGAATGACGAAATAAAGACAATTTCGAACAAAGAATAAAGATTTCAAGAAAGGATGTTCAAGATACAAGTCATTTCATAAAAAAACGAGCTTCTAACTCCAAACAAACCGTAAAAAAATCAGGATTATCCAAAATACCTGTTTCATCCCATCAACAAAGTTATTCAAGTAATATCGAGCCATAGCATTCCATCCATCTTTAACAATTCCCTGTACTGTTCGTGTTCCAAGCCTAGAAAATCAAATAAGACTTAGTAGTTGATAAATGGAAATCTATCATCTCACACGAACCATAGTTGTGGCAGTATTTTAATGATAAACAAAATTCAAGAAAGTGATAATGATTCTGAAGGTTAAAGAAAGACAAAAGGAAAAAAAAGAACATCATTATGTTACAAATAGCTAAATATCCATGTTGTCTTAGGTCCCACATGGACAGTTTGCAACTTCAGTTAATTCTCTAATAACTTCTATATTTGTATGATCTATCTCTTGTTTTAATTAATTTGAACAGATACAACTTTCCAATTTCCACTTTCCACTAAAGTTGGTATTTGATTCCAGTCTCAAACCTAAGCCGAAGGTTCTAAATACCAATCCATACTAGTATGTTGGTACAATATTAGATTCGTTAAAAATGGTACTAGTAAGTAGTTGGTCTAATTATATATATGCACTCGGTACTGATCATGTATAGATCCCAGTGATCGAGGATTTGGTCCGGTACTGGCTGGTTCCTCCGGTTGGTACCGGTTCGGCGAGGCACCGGCACCGGAACCTCGGTCGGTCGAGGTCGGAGCAGTAGGCGGCGGCTTCCATTGGCAGCAGGCGGGGTAGCAGCGAACGAAGCTTACGCCGCCACTAGAAGCTTCGTTTGAAGCTTCTGCTGCCGCTCGTCCCGTCTTCCGCTGCTGCCACTCCGCTCGGTTCGCCGGTACCGTACTGGTCCGGCGGCTTCTCAAACCTTGATAGATCCATGATCAAACCTATATAATCAATTGTAGTCAAGGTTCCCAAAACCGTTCCGGAGAGCCGTTTCAATCGCCAGACGAAACGGTACGAACCGCCGTACCGGGCGGTTTTACTGGTGGAACTGGTGCTTCACGAGCTGAGCTGCTGCAGCAGCAGACAACGAGCAGTGTGTAGCAGGCGAGCGGCAGCAGAGGGCGAACGAAGCTTCCAATGCCACCGGAAGATTCAGCGCCGGCGAAAGCTTCGAACGAAGCTCTGCTCACTCGCAGCCGCCGCTCTGTCAGGGTTCGGAGGATGTTCGGTGTAAAACTATGTTATCCGGCCCTGACAATGTGTCTTTTCGTCTTAGTTCTATGTGTTTAGTGGAGTCCTATGTAAAAGAAGGTATTGGCACATGTGTGCCATGCATTTTGGTTGGGGGGGGGGGGCGGGGGGGGGGGGGGGGGGGGGGGGGGTTGCGCCATTCTCGGGGGAGTGTCCCGGGACATGGAAATCGCGCGTGGGGGCTGTGTTTTCACAAGTACTCCAGGATGAGGGCTCAAATGTGTAAAATTAGCCCACCCAACCCTTGTGAAGCCTTCTACTCACACCCCCTAGAATGTGTATGTGGGATAGTATTGAGAGGGGTGGTAGTGCTTGGTTAAATGCAGTCTTGTGACTACATGCAAGTATAAAATTGCAAAGTTCCACACACCTACTCTCTCCATCAAGTCCTTAGGTCTAGTGTCCACTTAGTGTCTATTTTGTGTTTCTGTCTTGTACCGTTGCCTCTATTAATAATATAACGGTGGAGTGTTCGGTTGAGTCATTTCACCGTGCATTTTACTCGCCGTCTTGTGGAATTTGTTGTTGCCTCTTGTGCCTTCGATTACTTGTTGCCTCGGATCGGTTGAGCACTACTCCATAGCTGGGAGAGTAGTGTACCGCATGGACATTAAGCACTAAAAGAAGTGCATCCGTGACAGCTCGCCTGCTGCCTCCCTCCACCGTTCGCCTCGGAGCCATGCTCCGATGGCTGTTCTGGGTACGGTGGCTCACCGGACCGGTACCGTACCATAAATATTGGCTGGTACGGTACGGTATTAAAAACCCTGAGCTGTACTAGTTTTCAAAACTATGGTTCGCATGATTCGTTGTCCCTCCACTCTCGCTAGTGTTAGATTCATTCAATCTTTTCTACCATCTACACCTATTGATTTATATCCATTATTTGTGCTACTTCTGATTAATTTGTTTCATTTCTCAATTTATCTTCTCATAACTTACTAGGATGTACTCAATAAACCTAGTGTGACGACCTGGGTGTGTGGGGTACACACCCAGACCCCTCTGTATACCCATAGAGGTTATGAGCAGGGAGAGACTCTCATCTTGGGTGAGGCCTGATGCACAAGGGGGCAAAATATCTAATCATTGTGTTAGGATGTTTTGCAGGTACCATGGAGGAGCGTGGAACCACTTGGCAAAAATATATGGGCACATGTAGGAGGCTACATGAGCCTTGGCACACCTTCAGATCTTGTACAGGAGGGTACAAGCATTAGAAAAAAAAATGGGGCATGGGTGAGTCTCGAACCCATGACCTAGAGGAGGGCCAAAGCTTATGATGTATGGGAGTGCCAACCCAGCTTCAGGGTGATTGCTGAAAAGAAAGGATGTGCGACCTTGTTAAAGGCTTCCATTACTCATAAGGGTACATTTGACAAAAGGCAATCGAATTGGGGATCTCACGGTGGAATGTCAATCCAATCGTTTTCTACAACCGAGACTTGGAAGAAAGGGGCGACTTGGAGAAGAGGGCGACAACTCCATCTTCCATCTTCTTCCTTGGCGTATTGTGGAGGAGACCGGCGGCCAGCTTGAGGGAGGTTCGGCCACCATCGTCTACCCCATTTCCCCTTCGGTTCAGCTTGGTGAAGGCGAGTGGAGAGGAGCTCATACTCAGCCATTCAGCTTGGCCGAGAGTTCCTTGCATTGGCGATTTGGGCGTGAGCGTGAGGAGGCTCACGGATCCATCTTCTCTTCATCCGGTTCATTTTGGAGGCGAGTTGGAGAGGAGCACCCATCAGCCACCTTGCTTGGCCGAGAGCACCTTGCTCTTGGTTTGGATCTTCTTGGAGGAGAAGAAGATCGGTTTGGGAGAGGAAGTGGACTGCTGGCAACTACCAATCCTTGGTGGCACCACCACATCCATCCTCCACATTGGGTGGCTGCATTCTGTCCATTGGAGGGCTGAGCGTTCCTTGGAGGCAAAGGAGCGCAAGGGCTGAAGTTTCAACCACCTAGGTGGGCGACCCTAGGTCCGAACCTCAAGGGCCATCCCTTGAGGGCATTGGAGGTGTTCGGCTTGCTTGGAGGGGCTGAGCACATCCTCCACTCAACATTAGCGTTGGAGTGGTATATTTCTACTCTACTTGTGTTATTACTTTGTAAGAACCTTGTATGAACATTGTATCATCATTATAGTAGAGTAGGGTGAGGTTTTTTATCCCTTAGCCCACATTGGGTTGAAGGGGTTTTCCTCACATTGAGATATATATTTGTCTTGTGCTTGGCCGGCCGGCGCTTGTGTGTGATTAGGGGCGGACGCACCTAACTGATAGGGCGTTCCCTCCTTGCTGTGTAGTTGTGGCTATTGCTTAGGATTTGAGGCATATGTCTAGTGCCCGACTATTGTAATTGCCAGCGACTGTGTGTGTGGACATCTTACAGGGCGCCTAGGTCTAAGACGGTCCTTGAGTGTGTATATTGGGTTGAGGAGTAGCATGTGCTGCCCACCCGCCACTCATTGACGTAGGTCTAGGGTTAGGAGAAGATTAGGACCAGATCACCTGAGATCAGCCCGGGAGCACAGTGATCCACAGAGAGCACAGGGACAGTTGATCAGGGCGCGAGGTTATCCCATCTGGGGATCGTGCATTTTGGTTGGGGGCGCAGACATTGGGTTTGGCGCAGTGTTGTGATACCTTGGGACTTCCGCATAGCGCGTGTGCATTGAGCGTTGGCTGACGGGTTGCGCATTGTGTAGTCCGTGATATCAGGGTTACACATTGTGTAAGTCGTGCCATCACTCTCAATTTACACAGCGAAAAATTGGGGCGTGACAGAGTGGTATCAGAGCCCACGCGCAACAGCAACAACTCAACCATCAACCTGACAAGCAGTGATTGTTTGTGACACCGAGATATAGACGTGGGTTTGTTGTGCTGTTTGGGAGTTGCGTACGTCGGTGCTTAGCGCCGGGGCGTAATTCCTCAGTTACACAACTCATCGCTCAGTTTCGGTTCCATTCAATCGTCAGCACAGTTCATTCATCACAGCACCAGATGGCAGAGCCAGACCTTCCAGAGTTGCCAGATTTGGATGAGAGGTTCATCAGACTGGAGTTAGCAGTTGGATTAGACGAGGATGAGTGGCAAGGAGATCTACTGGCTGAGCGCATGCAGGCACTCAGGGAGCTCTATCAGCATTATCAGCACACAAATGATGCCAGAGTTAGAGTACTGAAATCTACTGTGGAGACTTTATCAACTGAGATTGCTATGTTGAAGCTTGCTTTGGCACAAGTAGCTTCAAACCCGCCTACACCTATACCTGGGATCATGCCTTCACATCCAGTAGTGAAGCGCAATATATCTGATCCATCTACCTTTGGAGGAGCCAGGGTAGCGAAAAAGTTAGAGAACTTTCTGTTCGACATGGAGCATTACTTTAAAGCAGCTCGGGTGCCAGAAGATGATAAGATTGAGGTTTGTGCATCATTCCTCACTGGAGATGCCAAAGTGTGGTGGCGCAGTTCTGTAGCACCGAGGACCGAGGGAGATCATCCTGAGGTTGTGTCTTGGGAGGATTTGAAACTGGAGATGAGAGCTCAGTTTCGGCCTGCAAACACCTTGTTTACAGCTCGCATGCAGTTTAGAAATCTCAGGCAGACCGGCACTGTAAGGGAGTATGTCAAGCAATTTGCCACATTGCTTTTGAAGATCCCTAATATGAACGAAGAGGAGAAGTTTATCTCATTTTTAGGAGGTCTTCAGGACTGGGCACTTCTAGAGCTCAGGAGACAAGGAGTGACTACTTACAGAGATGCCGTAGTAGCTGCAGATGCATTGTTAGACATGAAAGGTGCCAGGTCTCATGCTGGGGGAGTACCTTCTTCTACATCTTCCCATACCCGTGTGCCAGACAAGGGTAAGAAGAAGTACGTCCCAAAACAAAAAGCCAAAGGAAAAGCACCAGTTCCTCAGACTCATCAGAAGCCACCTGTGCACAAGAAGAAGAATGAGTCTAGTCCTAAGAGGAAGCTGGCGTGCTTTGTCTGCAATGGCCCTCACATGATGAGGGATTGTCCTACAAAAAGAGCAGTAGTAGCGGTCCTTGCAGAGAAGGGGGATGCAGGGAAAGAAGATCAACAGGGTTTTGCATCTGTCAACCCTTTAGTCATTGCAAATGTGTCAGTGAGATCTTCCCCATTGATGTATACGAACATCAGCCTGAATGATGTTGAGATTGCAGCCATGGTAGACACTGGGGCCACACATTTGTTTCTTTCAGATAGGTTGCGTGAACAACTAAAGCTGAAGACTACCACCAATGATACACATGTGAAAACAGTAAATGCTGAGGCTAGAAAGGCTATGGGTATTTCATATGATGTTCTAGTTAAGATGGGACCATGGAGTGGGAAATGCACAGTGTTAGTAACTCAATTAGATGTGTTTGATGTCATTGTGGGTATGGATCTGCTGAGGAGAGCTAAAGCTACCCCAATGCCACATCTCAACAGTTTGTTAGTTCTTGATGAGAAGAACCCTTGTTTCATTCCTTGCTTTACTGGAATGAAAGAGGAGAAGAAGAAAGCGAAGGAGAAGGAGCTTACTCCTACTGCCTTAGCAAATGGGGTTAGGCATGGTGCTTCCACATATCTAGCACATATCAGAGTAGTGGAAGACACTCCACAGGTGGATTCAGATCCTAGACAGCTTATGAGGAGTGTGAGGGAACTGGCCACTTCCTCCAGTTCTTGTAGCCGAAAGGGGAAGGAAGTAATTGTGGGGACTACCGTAGCTTCATTAGAGGACATCATGACATCAGTACCACCATCTGTTGGATCTTTATTGCGAGAGTTTGCAGATGTGATCCCTCCAGAAATGCCTAAGGTGCTGCCTCCCAGGAGAGATATTGATAATCAGATAGAGTTGATTCCTGGAGCAGTACCCCCAGCACAGCCTCCATACCGCATGCCACCATTAGAATTGGCAGAGCTCAGGCGACAGTTGAACGAGCTACTGGAATCAGGGTATGTTCAGCCCTCTAAGGCACCATATGGGGCGCCTGTTCTCTTCCAGAAGAAGAAAGATGGGAGCTTGCGCATGTGTGCTGACTATAGAACACTGAACAAGGTCACAGTGCGCAATGCTTATCCCATCCCACTGATACAAGATTTGTTGGATAGATTGGCGAATGCCAAGATCTTTAGCAAGCTTGATTTGAGATATGGATATTGGCAGGTGCGTATAGCTGAGGGGATGAGCCGAAGACTACCTGTGTCACGCGGTATGGCTCTTTTGAGTTTCTGGTTATGCCTTTTGGGCTAACCAATGCTCCTGCAACGTTCTGCAACCTCATGAACAACATCTTAAACCCGTTTTTGGATAAGTTCGTGGTGGTTTACTTAGATGATATAGTGGTATATTCATCTGATCTAAAGGAGCATGAGAAGCATTTGAGGCAAGTTCTGTAAGTTCTCAGAGACAATCAGTTATATCTGAAGGCTGAAAAGTGTGAATTTGCGCAGACTGAGATCCAGTTCTTAGGACATGTGGTTTCTCAAAGGCAGTGTGAGGATGGATAATGAAAAGATTAAGGCCATTTGGGATTGGCCGAGCCTTTCTAGTGTTACTCAATTGCGTTCTTTCTTGGGTATGGCAAATTTTTATAGAAGATTCATCATGGGTTATTCTAAGGTTGTGGCACCTTTAACTGATCTGCTCAAAAAGGACAAGACTTGGTGTTGGGAGGTGACACACCAAGATGCTTTTGAGACTCTGAAGAGGCTGGTAACTTCAGAGCCCGTTCTAAAATTACCAGATTTTTCACAGGAGTTTGAAGTACACACTGATGCTTCAGACCGTGCTCTAAGGGGAGTGCTTGTTCAAGCTGGCAGACCAGTAACCTATGAGAGCAGAAAGCTGAAAGCAGCTGAGCTGAACTATTCTGCACATGAAAAAGAGATGCTAGCTGTTGTTCACTGTCTTAGATTGTGGCGTATATACCTTCTGGGGAGTCATTTTGTGGTAAAGACTGATAACATTGCTAACACCTTCTTCCAGACTCAGAAGAAGTTGTCAGCCAGGCAGGCTCGTTGGCAAGAACTCTTAGCAGAATTTGATTTCAGTTGGGAGCATAAACCGGGCAAATGTCATTAGGTTCCAGATGCCCTCAGTAGGATCAGCAATATTGCTTTGTTATGCGCACTTTCCAGGGCAGAGGGCAAGATCTTTCAGTACATTAAGCAGACCGCCAACACAGATCATGCTTATCAGAAGCTTGTTGCACAGATCAGAGATGGTACAGTGCGCAGGTTCTATGTGGATGAGGATGGCCTTGTCATGGCTCAGGGTGGCCGAACTTATGTTCCTGCTTCGGGGGACATTCGGTTTGGTCTCATGAGGGAGTTCCATGATACCGTTTGGGCGGGGCATCCCGGTAGTCAGAGAATGTATGCGCTGCTGAAGAGAGGTTGGTTCTGGCCAGGAATGAAATCCGACATTGAGCATTATGTGAAAACCTGTTTGATATGTCAACAGGATAAGATTGAGAGAAGACTGGAGGCAGGTCTTCTCCAACTGTTGCCCACACCAGCGAGACCGTTCATTTCAGTTTCCATGGACTTTGTTACACATTTCCCAGTATTTGATGGACTCGGTTCTGTATTGGTGATAGTGGACAGATTCTCGAAGTATGCTATCTTTGTGGCGGCTCCTGAGGTGTGCTCAGCAGAGGTGACCGCCAACTTGTTCTTTCAGCATGTGGTGAAGCACTTTGGCTTACCACGGGATATCATTAGTGATAGAGACACCCGGTTCACAGGCAGATTTTGGGGGTCCCTATTTAAGAAGCTGGGAACAGATCTTAAGATGTCCACTGCATTTCACCCACAGACTGATGGGCAGACCGAGCGCATCAATGCTTTAGTGGAAGAATACCTGAGATACTTTGTATCTGGTACTCAGAGGAATTGGCCATTTCTGCTTGATACAGCCCAATTCGCTTATAACATACAAGTGTCCTCAGCTACAGGGAAAAGTCCATTCGAGATGGTCTTAGGGTATCAACCATCTACACCGGTTGATAACCTCGCTAGTGGTGCAAGCAGTCGGAACAGGCTGCTAATCAGTATGTCCAGGATCGCATAGAGCTCTGGGAAGAGGCTAGGGACAGCTTGAGGAAAGCTTCCAACCGTATGGTTAAGTATGCGAACCGGCATAGGCGTCACGTTGAGTTTGAGGTAGGAGATCAGGTGCTCCTCAAACTAACCCCGCAAATGTGGAGGAAGATAGTTGTAGGCACCTACCATAGAGGACTAGTACTCAGATATGAGGGACCGTTCACGGTCATCAAAAGAATTGGTGCAGTAGCCTACAAGCTGAATCTGCCTAAGCATTATAAGCTTCATCCTACCTTTCATGTTAGTTTTCTCAAGAAATTTCAATCAGATGATGTTCATCCTGAGCGCAAACAAGTAAGGAGAAAGCCAGCCCGAGGCACAGTAGAATTTGCAAAGCAGCCTTTGAAGATTCTAAATCACCGTGTATATGGTTGGAGTGGAAAGGGTCAGAAGGCTGAGATACTAGTACAGTGGCAGGGCGAAGCTGAAGAGGATGCTACATGGGAGAGAATGGCTGACCTTGAACAATTTCATTGGTTGTTCAAGAATTATAAGGAAGCCCTCGGGGGCGAGGTCTAGGTCAGCTGGGGGAGAGTGTGACGACCTGGGTGTGTGGGGTACACACCCAGACCCCTCTGTGTACTCATAGAGGTTATGAGCAGGGAGAGACCCTCATCTTGGGTGAGGCCTGATACAGAAGGGGGCAAAATATCTAATCATTGTGTTAGGATGTTTTGCAGGTACCATGGAGGAGCGTGGAACCACTTGGCAAAAATATATGGGCACATGTAGGAGGCTACATGAGCCTTGGCACACCTTCAGATCTTGTACAGGAGGGTACAAGCATTAGAAAAAAAAAATGGGGCATGGGTGAGTCTCGAACCCATGACCTAGAGGAGGGCCAAAGCTTATGATGTATGGGAGTGCCAACCCAGCTTCAGGGTGATTGCTGAAAAGAAAGGAGGAGCGACCTTGTTAAAGGCTTCCATTACTCATAAGGGCACATTTGACAAAAGGCAATCGAATTGGGGATCTCACGGTGGAATGTCAATCCAATCGTTTTCTACAACCGAGACTTGGAAGAAAGGGGCGACTTGGAGAAGAGGGCGACAACTCCATCTTCCATCTTCTTCCTTGGCGTATTGTGGAGGAGACCGGCGGCCAGCTTGAGGGAGGTTCGGCCACCATCGTCTACCCCATTTCCCCTTCGGTTCAGCTTGGTGAAGGCGAGTGGAGAGGAGCTCATACTCAGCCATTCAGCTTGGCCGAGAGTTCCTTGCATTGGCGATTTGGGCGTGAGCGTGAGGAGGCTCACGGATCCATCTTCTCTTCATCCGGTTCATTTTGGAGGCGAGTTGGAGAGGAGCACCCATCAGCCACCTTGCTTGGCCGAGAGCACCTTGCTCTTGGTTTGGATCTTCTTGGAGGAGAAGAAGATCGGTTTGGGAGAGGAAGTGGACTGCTGGTGACTACCAATCCTTGGTGGCACCACCACATCCATCCTCCACATTGGGCGGCTGCATTCTGTCCATTGGAGGGCTGAGCGTTCCTTGGAGGCAAAGGGGCGCAAGGGCTGAAGTTTCAACCACCTAGGGGGGCGACCCTAGGTCCGAACCTCAAGGGTCATCCCTTGAGGGCATTGGAGGTGTTCGGCTTGCTTGGAGGGGCTGAGCACATCCTCTACTCAACATTAGCGTTGGAGTGGTATATTTCTACTCTACTTGTGTTATTACGTTGTAAGAACCTTGTATGAATATTGTATCATCATTATAGTAGAGTAGGGTGAGGTTTTTTATCCCTTAGCCCACATTGGGTTGAAGGGGTTTTCCTCACATTGAGATATATATTTGTCTTGTGCTTGGCCGGCCGGCGCTTGTGTGTGATTAGGGGCGGATGCACCTAACTGATAGGGCGTTCCCTCCTTGCTGTGTAGTTGTGGCTATTGCTTAGGATTTGGGGGATATGTCTAGTGCCCGACTATTGTAATTGCCAGCGACTGTGTGTGTGGACATCTTACAGGACGCCTAGGTCTAAGACGGTCCTTGAGTGTGCATATTGGGTTGAGGAGCAACATGTGCTACCCACCCACCACTCATTGACGTAGGTCTAGGGTTAGGAGAAGATTAGGACCAGATCACCTGAGATCAGCCCGGGAGTACAGTGATCCACAGAGAGCACAGGGATAGTTGATCAGGGCGCGAGGTTATCCCATCTGGGGATCGTGCATTTTGGTTGGGGGCGCAGACATTGGGTTTGGCGCAGTGTTGTGATACCTTGGGACTTCGGCATAGCGCGTGTGCATTGAGTGTTGGGTGACGGGTTGCGCATTGTGTAGTCCGTGATATCAGGGTTACACATTGTGTAAGTCGTGCCATCACCCTCAATTTACACAGTAAAAAATTAGGGCGTGACACCTAGGCAGAGAAGTTGTGGATCCAGAGATATCATATCACCCCTAACTTACTAGTTGGTCTCTCCTCCCTTTTATCATATGCATTTTTGCTTATCATTGGGTTTTCATTGTCAACTATTACCAAGGTGGTCATATGCAGCTCTATTTTGCACTACAAGCTTGGTTTAGAACAAAACAGTGTACATAGATTTGTAGTGCACGTTACTTCAAAATTCTCTCCCCACTATTGTTAGAATAATGGTCCAGTCCCTCTCAAGATTTTAGATTTCAATCTTACTAGTGTACCATTCTAATGTCAAATCAACATGTATATACATATACATATATATAAATTAATGTATGTATCAAAGTTTGAAAAAATGATCTGAATCGGTGTACTAGTCTAATCTCATACCGGTATACTACAGAAAAACCAATCACAAATCGATTGTACAATGCTACAATAAAATCAAACCCATTTCGGATCAGTACAAATCAAAAATTTCGGCCAGTTCAGACTGCAATTTCAAACCTTGGTATGTATAGGTACATGTATATTTATACAACTTGTACATGTATTGGTACAAAGTTAGACCAATACGTAACACCATATTGAGTAATATACAAAACAATAACTTAAATAAGGGTCCATCTATGGCTTAACTTTATTACAATCCTTTTGTCTATAGTGATACCTTAAACAAGGATCCATCTATTACAATGGTCAATGTTTTACATGAGTGCTACCAATGGAAATGCTTCAGCACAAGGATTTGTCTAAGGTAGTGTCTATGAAGCAACTACTTATTTTTGTTGCTTAATGGAGGTTCAAGGTTTGCAAACTATGAAAGGAGGTATATGATCTTAAATAGAGACTGTCATCATGGTTGTAGTTTCTTCTTTCCCAAAAAACCATGAAAAATATTGCTCAGCTATACAAAGTAGGTATATGTATCAATTAATGTAGTAATAATATAGAGTAATGTTTTAAAAACTGGTCCGAACCGACCAATTTTTTTTTTTCATACTGGTCCAATGGAGGTCCAAACTGGATCAAGCGACAGAGTAGTGGGATGCAATTGAACCAAGCAAGAGCAGTGGAAGAGGAAGAGGAAGAAGGAGGACAGAAGAAGGAGAAGAAGGATGAGAGGAGAGGAAGAAGGAGAAGAAAGAGCTTTAGGCGAGTGGCGGACAGCCATTGACGCGAGCACAAGTACCCCTATTCTTCTTCCTCTTTTCTTTTTTTCTTCTTCTTTCTCTTTCTCTTCCTCTTCTTCTTCTTTCTCTGCTCCATTCAATTCGACCGATTTTCATCCGATATGAACCGCTATGTATTAGTCCAAGCGCGGACCAGTTTTTCAAACTTTCATATAAAGTTATAAGTAATTACTTGAATGACCTAATTTGTCAAATGAATGCACATAGCAAGGCTTCATGAAGATTGAAGAGTGAGTACTATATAGGACAATAGGAATTTAAAGGATTACAATGGATGTGATAATTATATGGGCCTAAAGGCAAAATATAAGAAGGTTATAGTTTAAAACTTGGATAAGCCTAAAATTTAATTTAGTCCAATATTCTCTTGCTCAAGTATTATTTTAATTGGAAAAAGGGGCCTACGAAAACCTAGAAAGGTCAAAAGGGTATAAATATATGATTTACATGTCTACTTGTGGCATGTTGCATAACAAATTTTCATCACTTCAACCATAGAAATCACCTATTGAATTAGTCCAATAATGGTGTCGTCATGTAAAGAAAAAAGTATATTAACGATATACATACTGTGTGAATAACACCATCTACCATTCCTAACATTCTTATGCACCTAAACTGCAGACACTCTTAACAAATAGCAACAACCAAGGTTTTGAATATCAATTATTGTTGTGCAGTAGTCTTATGTAGGACTAGTGCATATCAACACCACGGTACCAACCATATTAGTACTGATATATATACATACATATAAATATATGAATAACATATAATAATGTACTACTGATTTGGTAAGGATGTTGTATATGTCTTGGTACCATGCTAGATCGGTATCTTAAACCTTGAGACAACTAACACCTATATCTTTATATTCAATATGTTCAACTAGGCTAAATCTGCAAACTCTGCAACTATGGTAAAACTACAAAGATTCTTTCACTATGCTTTTTTATCACTTCTTATTCAAGGCAAAATATCTATTATTTTTGAGATGGTAGAGGAAAAGTTGAGCTACCTCATTAGAATTCTACGTGGGCAATATGGCATGACATCACATAATAAGTGAGAAACATAAGAAAATTTTCAACTCATGTGGAATTTTTGAAGATCATGGATAAATCTTTCCTATTGTGCGTAAGGTAATTGTGGATTTCTTCACATAAAGTAGACTGAATGGAGCTTGACAAGTACCATATCATTAAAAAAAAGTTGTTTTGTCTTTTGTGATTTTGTTATGGTGCTACAATTTTGGGTTTAACACCACTAAAGTGCCAAAGTTTTTGGTCATGTAAAGATTTTATTACTTCAGGCTGATTATTTTCTCATCGCACGTACTCAACATATCATCTCACACTTTGAATTATCTAGCAAATTGTCTGTTCTTCCCTTAAGAGCATACGTGTAAAATAGTTCTATGGAAGGTTTTAAAAAGCCGGTCCATGCGTACTATATGGAATCATGCAAAACAATGGGGAAGACTCCACTCCAGTCATGAGTGTGTCCGCCTCTACTCGTGTGCACTTTCAGCAGGAAGAAGAGGAGGAGGAAGAAGAGGAGAAAGAAAAGAAGAAAAAAGATGAAGAAAAGGGAGAAGAAGAGGCAGCAGCTCCTCACATCCGCTACTTCGCTCGCTTCTCTCGCTTCTGCCGCTCCCCTCATGTCCACATTTGTTGCTCCATTTGCGTCGGAGTTTATGTACTACTTCTCCTCTTCTTCTTCTTCTTCTTCTTCTTCTCCTTCTTCTTCTTCTTCTTCTTCTTCTTCTCTCCTTCCTCTTTCACTACTTCTGTTTTGTTTCGCTTGTGTCTGTGTACTAGTCCTTGCTACCATACCACTCTTTTAAAGGTTGATTCTATATTATTTGACTTGCCACATGAATTTTTAAAAAGGTGGTCATCATGACACCTCTAAGCATCACAACAACGCTTGTCTAATCAGTTGTTCCCTGCATGTGGAAGCTGTTGCCTTTCCTTTATGATTTTTGCTTTGAAAATAAGTTGGTAAATTACCAACACCACTCTTGGTGAGTTGTAGAGTTGCTCACTTTACTCTTTAACCCATGGCATCACCATTAATATTAGCTTTCCCTGTCTTATATGCCAAAACCCTCCCAAACATCTAAATAGTATTTGTGAGACAAACTAGTGAATAGGCTTTTTATACTTTTTTAGTTTTTTAATCGATCCCTCAATCCATAGCTAAATCCATGGACATATCCAATGGCAATTTGAACATAGAATCTACGTACACCTTTGCCACCTTGGCAAGTAATGGACAATCAACTTCTAACTTCTGTCAATGTTGTTAATCCATTGTGTTGCCACTCCCATCAATTACATCATCATGAGATGGTCAATGTCCATCCCTCAATACTCCTTTAACAACACTCACTACACAACATCCTTCCATCATACATACAATATTAAGAAATAGTATAATCACAATTATTGCCTTTGGCATAAAGTTTAGCTTCAAAATCATATTAAAATCATTCACACGATTATGGGAACTGCTACGAAACTAGTACATTCATCCTTTCCATTGATATCAATAGTGACCATCTTTCACTACTCCTAAAATTATAATAGCTTTAGAATTAAGTACCTTCATCTAACTCGAGCTTTGCACCAATGATAAATCTAGTCGTATTGCCTCACACACTAGTATGGAGTTATGTGTTAAACCTACGTCCACATGGCATAAATTTGCTTTTCATTGATTTTAACATACATAAACAATAACTTCTAATTTTCATTAGAACTCATCTTCTTTGACAACTTCTCTACCCCTTCAGACTTGAGTCACATCGAAAAGTCTTAAGTATTATCATGCTTGATTTGGAAAACTTATATTTACCACTTTCACTTCTCTGCATGCTAGAAGCATTCTGATCAAAACTTCTTAGGTGGTCACCATCACCAAGTCTTATAACAGTTCTTTAGTCGGTTTGCTCCTTTGCACAGGAAATATGTATTTCTTCTCGATTACAGACTTTGTGTCTCTTCCTAATACCACTCACAAAACTCTTCCCAATAGAAGATTTAGAGGATTAAGTATCTCAAGAGGGCTTACCCATCTAAGTCTACTTAAATGGAGAAAACTATGCAAGCTGTTCTCTTGGTGACAGCACAAATGCCAAATCTACAATATTTTGTTAATTTGTTTCTTGTTGTGTCCACCAGTTTAAATCATCGAGAAAGCATGAGTTAATTGACATGTGTTATGTCTTGGAAGTTCAACATTAAAGCAAAAATTTGCTTCGCACATTCCTAATATGATGACGTATGTATATTCTTATGACAGCCCTTCAACTGGTGCACCTCTTTGCATAGAAACATATCCTAATGTATTAGTGATTTTGAGCATCTCATCCTGCTACCACTCGCAGAACTCTTCCCACCAGGTCTTACTCCTGAATCTGGTTGAATGGAGAAAGAATATGAGCCACTTTGCTGGTGTCAACGAAAATTTCAAATCCATAATATTTACTTATTTAGTTCTTGTTGCATTCACTATTATAAACTATCAAGAAAGCAAGTGTTTATTGATCTGTGTTATGTCTTAGATATTCAGTATTAAAGGAAACAAAATTGCTACGCATATTCCAAATAAAAGCAACATGATGAAGTTGCCACGATTTCCTTTTAGCAATGTAGCCTATATTTTCGAATATGAATGAAGCCTTCAACAAGTTGTGGATCTGGAGTATTATTCTATATTGAAAATAAAGCAACTCCTTATCGTCACCAGCCCATTATAGCAATGTGGAATAAACTCTCAATCATAGATATTTATATGCCTTCCCCATTCCCACATGTTCACAGGGATATTCATAAGCAACACCACCTTTGCAGCTAGCTTCTTAATTTACCCGTGCAAATGTTGTGTTGACTTTGTGAGTGCTCTCATACAAGCAATTAACACGATAATTTGTGCACTCTTGCGTTACGTCAAAGCTTTCAATGCTGCCCAGTGCCCACCGAAACGTACTACTACTATGGTCTCCACCATCTAGTTCCATTGATTCAAACTCATTATGGTTTTTTAATGACTCTTAATGCAATAAATGTACTTCATAATGCCCAAGCTATGCAATTTCTAGTTTTACTTTTCTCACAGGTCCTTAGATCCACCATCTTACTCCAATATCAATTGCATAACCTTAACCTTTTTCTTCTCAAAAAATAAGAAAAAAAAACATAACAGTCTGCTCTTTTTGAGGTTATTCAAACTTGATTCCCATATTGACAATATGACATGTGAGTAATCACTTGAAGAACCTAAGAAGTTAAGATAAAATTTATAACTCGGTGAAGAGTGAAAACACCAAGGTTTTTAAAATCGACATGTACCAATATGATATTGCACTATCTATACCATATATATGTTATATATATTAAGGGTGCTAACTCATACTTAAAACCTAAACCTTGGAAAACACTACATTTAAAAGTAAATAATTAGAAAATACAAGACAACCACAAGTGTGTAGAGGAAAAAGTGAGTAAGCTTCGCTTTTATAGGTGGATAAGCTTAAGATTTGATTTAACACAACACTTTCACCCTTGAAATGTTGTCTCAATGATCAAAAGGGCCTACAAAAATCTCAAGGAGTTGAAAAAAATAAAGATAGATAATTTTACATAATATCCCCTTTAGTAGTGCCACACTAACCTATATTTTCTTGCTTAGGCCCTAGAAATAAGGCACAAGATACTAATCCATACCATGGTTTAAAGTTTTGGTCCGGTCAGCTACCGGACCGGTACGAAACCGGTCGATACTAGACGAAACCGCTCCTGCTACCGCTCGATCTTCCACTCCCGCTTCCACTCGAAGAGACAAAGGTCGAAGACTGCTCCAACTCCAAGCGGAGCTTCTGTCATGAGCAGGAGCTTCCGCCTCCCGCCTACAGCAGAGCTCCAGGCGGAGCTTCCACCTCCCGCCAACGCCTCTCGCCTATGCTTCCTCTTCCACCTCCGACTGCAGTACCATGCTTCGACACAGGGTCCAAGCTCGGTGGCTCGTTGGACCGGTACCGGACTGAAATCCGACTGAAATTTCAATCAATACAGACCGAAACTTTAAACCCTGATCCATACCAGTGTACTGGTCCTTAGTTGAACGGTATTATATTTATATATATATATATATATATATATATATATATATATATATATATATATATATAAGAGTCTATGAATGGACATTCCTTTTACAAAAGAAATTTACAGCTAACCTAATGATGCATCACGACTTAAAAAAGCTCTTTGGATGTCGATCTAGATACCTTGATAATCTCATAATCCTACTAGATATGGATTTTTAGTAGTAAAATTTATTTATAACTCGACCTCACATTCATTAGCTTTTGGTTAGTCAGCCAATAGATGCAATTTTTTTTTTTACAATGACAAGTAATTGATAAAGACTTCAAGATTTTGTTATCAACAACAAAGATCCTTACCGCTTGAACAAACTTACACCTTCAATACATGCAAGTTTATCACATTGTAATATAGTGCTAAGACTTAAAAATACTCCAAATGTATCAAGAAGGCTGCTGAAAACGGTTATCTTAATACTGATGCTTGAGTGATCCTGTTGAGTCATCTATTTATGCAATTATGTTAGCTCAATGGACTAAAAAGATCAACTTCCAATTCCTGCATTTTTTGTTGGAAGCAATCTAGTCACAAGGAAGAAGTTAATATGCTCCATACAGTACGGAGACCAACTTACAGTTACTGTTCATTTCACTACGCACATAAAATGATGGGTATAAAATCACTTTTAAATGAATTTGGTGTCGATATTTTAGAACCTATGATTATGAATTATACTAACAAGACAATCTACATCTAGCAATCATATTTTTCATGAATGTAGCAAACATATAGAAATAGAATTTTATTTTATTTGTGATGATGTGCTCTCAAGGCAACTTATAACATCACGTATCTCTACTGAAACAATTTATTGATGTTTTCTCACAAGCTCTGGGAACTTAATTGGTTTTTGTGACAAGCTAAGTACATTTGATATTCATACTCTATCTTACAGAGGGAGAGTTAGTTAGCTATATATCTATGTTTTCTTTACATCCACACAGGTAATTTTGAGACTATAACGATTCTTTAACAGCTTTACATTTTTATAATGTATCTTGTTATGATTGAATTCACTCATTGTTTTTTATTACGCATGTGCACTGATTACACAGAAACGGAGTATACTAAGTAGTGAACACCCTGTGAATATAGGTGATGTATCTTGTGTTGGTTTGTACTATATCGTATCAATCCAAGCCAATAGTGGAATAGCGGCTCGCAGCATTATTTTAAACGATGATTGACTAGATACATCATTCCACTCTACAATTTCTATTACAAAATATCAACAAGAAGATACAGGAGCTAAATAACATAAAGAATCTTCTATAGGATCACATCCAACAATTGTTAAATGAAAATTTCAATTTAAGACAGTATTGTGGGCAACAGTCATATTATATAAAGTTCTCCTACAAATGGAAGCATAGTAAAACAATATTTTTCGATCTTAATATCCTTAAATATGTGCATCAAGAGCAACGGATCAGACAAATCAACAAACCATTCCCTAAAATCAAACTTGTTAAGCAACAATCAGATATTGGTATCATTTTCTCAATTTTTTAACCAATGTGGAACACTAAAACTGGACATCATTTGTATCACTAAAAATAAACAGAAATTTTTAATGAATAAAATACCAACTGTTACTGCTCTCATAGGACCGAGTTTTGTACCTTACAAAATCTCCTTTTAATGCTGGAGTTCCAGAATACTGTATGCTAATATCGTCTCCATGATTAGCCCATGCTGAAAAATATTGAAGTACAACATTAGCAAGGAGACTAACCAAGTAATATAAATGTAAAGGTCGGGAAAAGACTCCTCTAACCAAATAGAATATACACCCATGACCCACCCCAAGTCTCAGGCTTTCAGCACCATAAGGGAAAAGGCCCATCTCCAACACAACAAGAAAAAGGAAGAAAACAAAAGGAAACCTCCAGTGAAAAGGGCACAAAAACCTTTCTGATATACTCACCCATTTTAAAGCTAGCATCGAAAAATGGATAAGCACTAATTGTGTTACCAGCACCAAAATACCCTATTCGCCTGAGTTGGCTTTCCAGCATCTTTCTCCCAATCATGCTCTGTGGTCACAAGCTCACAAGATAAAATTCTTCATCATTGAAATAAAATATTCAGGATTAAGAATTTGCAAGTTACTTGTCAAAAGTAGCAATTGCAACACAAGGAAATTTTGGGAAATGACTAGAATAGAAGGATTATGTCAAAAGGAATTAGATAAATCACATATTTGCTTTAACTATGAAGTTATACATAAAAGAGAACATAGGTATTGATTATCACCTGAAAGAACCAAGAAAAGGACTAAACATTCATAGGAAAAAGACCTTTTATGCCAAAAAATGAAAACAGAAGAAAAAAATATAATCAGATCTCAACAAAGAATTTGACTACTTAGCACAAAGAAAAATGGCATTCATATTTTCACTACGCAGGATCCTTTTGGAGTCTCTTCTTCAACTAATAGTTTCAAACGCAGGATGATATCCTTATACAGTTTTATAAACAAACATTATTGAATGTACAGAGAACTTGGATTGCTGGAAGCTACTTCAGTATGTTTTTGGGGTTTCACTACACTATTTCTTTCAATTGTAATAATCATAGGAATTTACTTGTTTAGAACCTTTGAAAGTTCAAGTTCAGTTTCACTTTTGTATAGAGTCTATAGACTATAGACTATATGGTTATAAGCTGTCACCAGAGACAAACTTTGTTTTTCAGGCACAGATCATAAATTTGATTATTTCATAGTGCATACAAAGAAAAATAACATTCTTATTTACACTATGCAGTATCCGTTTTGGATTCTCTTCAATTAATAGGTTCAAACTTCAATGTTCAAACACAGACCGATAACATACAGAGGAATAGGTTTACTGGATGCTATTTTAGTATGTTTTCAGGGTTTCATTGTAATTCTTTTAATTGTATTATTGATAGGAATTTACTACAGTTCAATTTCACTTTTGTATATAGTCCTTTGTCATATTGCAGAAAGGTCTTCAGATGAACTGAAGGACAAAAGCTAAAAGTCATTATTTGGTCTCGTCATTCCACTACAGACTATAAGGCTATAAACGGTCGCCAGAAAGAGACCTGTAGACACAAGAAACTAAAAAAAGGGAAAAAAAACAAGAGAATAGTTAATATTTGATGGTATTCAGAGATTTACGATGGGCATATTAAAAGAACATCAATCATGAATAACATAGAGAATTGAGGATTTGAGATTTGAAGATATTAATTAAATCCAGATTGATGTATACAGGTTGTTGTATGTCCCAAGTTACATAGGTTTTACACTTGCATGATTGTATATGCAATTTTATTATGTACTTAAGCTTTATATAATTCTTTTAATTATAATGCTGACTGGAAATTACTTCCATTCAATTTCACTTTTGCATATAGTCATTAAGTGCATAAAGGTTGAATTCATAGAATTAAATATTGAACCATAGCACTTGATATTAGATATTATATATATATATATATATATATATATAATCAGTCCACATTAGTGTACCAGACAAACATATCAATCAGTACTGGTCCATTATTATTATTATTATTATTATTATTATTATTATTATTATTATTATTATTATTATTATTATATTGGTATCATATGTCGGTACAATAGGGGACTAGTACATCATATGGATCGAGTTTTAACTTTTAAGGATCTAAAGGACAAAAGCTAAAGGGAAGCAAAAGAGTAGGAGGAAGGAAAATAGAAAGAGCGGAAAATATAATCACGTTGGAATCACATAACCTGTTCGCTACAAACTCAGGGGAGTGGAAGCAACATGCGTAGAGGGGTAGGCAAGCAACAAGAGAGTGTCGAAGAGGAGGAAGGGAGCATGAATGGCAACAGAGGGGCGGAGAGAAGGAGGGTGCATGGGCAACAGGAGAGGAACAGAGAAGAGGATGAAGGAGGCTAGCACAAGGGAGGGGTGGGAGGGGACACCGATGAATTAGACTTTTCTTCTCCTTTTCCGCCCGAATTAGGAAGATAGCATTACGAAGTAAAATTGGACTTTTCTTTCTTTTCCTTGTTATCTAATGACACAAATTTTTATAGTGTTTTTTATGCATAATTATTATAAATTTTTGTTATATCTTCTTTTATTTTGAATTAAAGACTACAAAAATACTACATTTTGTAGAAAACCTTCCTTTCTCTGTTTTATGAATTTTTAGGTAAAAGACCCCAAAAATAAGCAAAATTGAAGAGATTTCATCACAATAATGTTCAAAAAATAAAAAAAAGACCTTCACTAGAAATTTAGAGTCCAAAGTTGAACGAAAGTTATCGGTGGTGATTTCGATGAATGATTTTACAATAATATTTCCCAAGGAGAAACATGCTACTTCATGAATTTCAAAGCATTCTAATTGGATTGGGAATCACGGCTCATGATTACATTGTTGAAGCCCGATCCTAGGGGACGAACATGCATGTGTTCTTCACCAATTTCTATCACAAATCTTAGGGCTTTGAAAGAGCACTTAGAGAACGACAAATCCATACAAAGTATAGCCACAAGTGTGAAGAAGAGTTTCTGCTTCAAATTTCATCGAAATCCATCAAGGATCAGGAGAGATATGAGCCGGAACAAACACCACCGCACATAGGGAAGAACTATATTCACATATGCAATCATGGCCGTGATTCACAGCCAAGAGAAAGAAAGAGCAGATTTTGGCAAATTTTCTTCATGGAGTTGCCAATTTGTTTTTTTTTTTGTTCTTCTTAAGTTGATTGTAAATTTTATTCATATTTAAGATGGATTTAATGATCATTACTGTAGCTTAAATATATTTCGGGCTATGGGGACTAACCCCTTGATTTTTTTTCTCAATAATGCTTGTTTAACATTATTACACTATTTAGGATTCATTAAAGTTAATTACAAATAGTATTGTGCCTTTGATTAATTGTGTTTAATTTGTTTGCATATGTTATGGGGGTTGTGACGTGAAGGGTGACTCACAATCCTAGAACCCATTAATTGAACCTACAAGGACTAGACTATGAAAGTAGCTAGATTATATAATTCAATTAGTGATTAATTTACATGTAACCTTTTAAACATTTTGATTATTTTGATTTGGAAACTAGGACATGAACTAAAAGGTGACTTCTAGTTTTGGAACCCTATAATTAACCATATAATTATTAGTCTATGAAAGTAGCTAGGTTACCTGGGGAAGAAAACAATCTACGATTTGTGCTTAATGATGTTAATTAGATCAGTAATCATAGTGAGAAATGGTCATTAAGATAATTAAATATTAGGATGGGTTACTGAAAGGGGACATCCTATAACTTAAATAGATTTTCTTTTGACAAACAAATTGAATCATGTTGTTAGCATAATATTACTATTGGAGAATCACCACAAAAAACCCCATATCCGAAACTTCCAGTTGCTTTCTATTTGCTTCTTCTTATATTGATTCCTAATAAGCAAATTGCCTAGATTGCATAAATACGATAAATTGGTACTTAATAACAGAGTCTTTGTGGGATCAATATTTTTATTACTTCGACGTATACGTGCACTTGCGGATACATCATAATCATTCTAGTATAAACCATGGTATTAAAACTAGTATATGAACCAATATAGACTATATGGTGATATAGATCCTTTGCTTGTATTGTTGTACATTTGACTTCACCACAAATGAGTTTGGATGGCAATTGCCATCTAATAGAAGAAAAACAATATTGTAGTATGAAAAAAGGAAGAAGATAGCTGGCCATTAGCATTACCTGTGTAACATTTGTTCGATCTAAGCAGTCAACACAGTTAGTTCTTATAATTCCTGTTTGACTTGCAACTTTCTCACCTTTCGCATTCGAGAGGAAGTACCTAAACAAAAATAAGAAGATAGTAATTCAAAGTTCAAATAGTACTCAAATACCAGTTTCTAATCAATAAAGTAAACAAATCACCCATTTACTACAAACGAATGATGGTGAGCAAAGAAAAACTAGTGCTTATAGCAAGGATGATGGGTCCAGAATGCTACAGTACCACCAGCATCAGCACATAACCTTAATTTCAAGAGTGAAGGAAAAGGGTGGGACAGGAGGCGAGAAGTAACAGTGGCTGTGAGGAATGACAGGGCTGCTGCAAGTTGCAAGGTTTCCTTCCCTTTATATTATTCTCTCCTTTCTAATTTCATTCCCCATTTCTCTCATCTATTCCCATCCTCTTTCCCTGTTTCCCTACATTTAATTCAAGAAGGAGAGTGCTCTCACTCAATCTCTTTTACTTTGTATTAGAGTAGAAAGAAAAAGATAGAGAGAGAGAGATCTGATAAAATTAAGGATTATATTGTAGTAATACACATTGTTCGATTACAATGTAGATAGAATCTCTAGCGGTATTGACTATAGAAATCATAATATTTAAATTATTACTTGTGTATATAGTACTATTCCTAACCATAGTTCAAGGTTTCAATCCGGCAGCTCGGTCCGGTCAACTACCGGACCGATACGAACCAGTCGGTACTAGTCAAAAACCGAATGAAACCGGCACTTCCGCTGCCGCTCCCACCCGCTCCCACTCCTGGCCTCCCGCTCCTGCTCGAAGCGGAAGCTCCGTCTAGAGCTTTTGTCATGAGCGGAGCTCCAGGCGGAGCTTCAACCGCCAGCTAGATCTCCAACTCCCGCCTACGCTCCTGCTTCCGCTGATTGCATGCTCCGACACATGCTCCGAGCTCGGTGGCTCGTTGGACCAGTACCGGGCCGAAATTTCGGTTGGTACAGACCAAAATCTTAATCCATGTTCCTAACATTACTAATTCTAACAAGAAGAGTTTTAAAATCTATGAACCCATATACCGGTCTATGCTCGAACTAGTAATGTACAGGTATGATGTGGGTGTAGAGAGGAGAGGCGAGCATTATTGAATGTAGAAGCGAGCAACAGAAGCTTGAGCAAGTGAAGTGTGAGCGCCTAGTAGAGGCTTCCGCTTGCGGATTCGGAGCTTCTGCTCAAGCAAGCAATGGTGGGGCAAAAGCATGAGTGATAGCAGAAGCTGTGTAGCGGTCCTCTTCTCCTCTCCACTCCTCTTCTCCTCCACTTCTCCTATTCTTCTCCACATCGAGTGAACAAGTCTCTCCTCCTCTCCTCTTCTTCTCCGCTCTACTCTACTCCACTCCACTCTACTCCACTGCATCGATATTGGTCCATAGTGGTCGCCACTCAAACCGGTACAAACTAGTTGTACTGTCTAGTATAAACCAATTTTCCAAACTCTTTTAACAATTATCAATTCTGACAACTTGCATTCAGAATATGACAATGGTAGGCTCTTTTAGCTTTTTCTAAAAATGAACCAAACAAACTAGTTCAGTTTGAGTCCAAATACCATCAAAAAATTGTTTCAATTCATCTACCATATGATGCATTCAGTTCACACCAAGTTTAGCCAATGCTGCATAGCAACTACTAATTACCACTCTGTATGATCAGCTCATGTCAAAATCTAAATCCTTGCTGCAAAGTAATTGCAGTCACCGTAGACAAAAAAAGGTCCAGTGTGGTTCATAGAGTGAAGTTTTTCAAAGTTGAGGCACTAGCACAAATTCAATGCAGAGGAAAATCTATGCTAGCAAAGTTGTCAACTGTATGAGAAAAAGATAAATCCTATGTTTATCTCCCATTACCAGAAAATCATCATTAGTTTAATATTCCAATGCATATGTTAAATAGAGTTGTCTGAGCGTACAGCTTTACATTTACGATGTATAGTCATCAAATCAGCACAGATTAGATATAGTTGGATCCATACCAGGTCAACGGGATATACTGATTAGTTCCTTCATAATGAAAATGCATCTGGGAAATTAACTTGTAGGATATTTGAAAGAAGAGTTTATTGCACAATTTTTGGGCTCATTATCTTTGATATCATCTTCTGTTGCGATAAATTATCATCAACCTTTAACCTCTTATCATTTAGTTAAGAAATGTAACTATATTTTAATTAAAATCGGAAGAACGAGGCTGATCCTTTGTTTTTCATTTTCCACTGAGTTGTTCCATTATGTGAGTAGGGGTAAAGTCGCAACCATAACAGTCTCTCCTGGGAAGGTCTCGTATATTTGACACGTTAGAATTCAAACTCACGGGGGATTCTAAATCTTCAAACTATTGTTTACATCATGAAAAGAGTTAAACATATTTTAGTTTTGAATATAATGTTTGCGCCCCCCTCCCTCCTCCCCAACAAAAAAGGTTCTAGTCAAGTGCAAGGTCATCCTAAGAAAATTGGAAATAAAATATTTTGCAATGGATTTTGAATCCTGTAGCATATATTCCGTATTTTTCCTAAAAGCCATAAGAAAATACCATCCTTTTTTCCTATTTCCTTTCTGTGGATCCATTATTCATACAAGGATGTGAAATCAGGTAAATTTTTCTTAGAAAATCCCCAACACGTACTGACTTTTATTCTATTTGGTCATTTCCTATTGATTACCAGCTGCCAACCAAAAGTTTTCCAAATCCTATTGGGTTTCGTTCTCCCTTTTCATATGAAATCAGTTAAAAGAGGAATACATATCATTGCTCACCTCCAAAGTAAGAAATTATAACTACAGCAACCATAGCCATTTCAAAAATAAAACTAATGAGTCATGTTCACTCCAAAATAAATAAGAAGAAGAGTTGCATCAGATATTCAAAGAATGTAAAAGTTCGGTGTGATCAATATTGTATTCTTTACTTCTAAAGCACAGATAGTTGTTCAAAATTTTCAAATAACAAACGCTCCACAAAGGAGAAAGAATATTTAGTAAGATACGTTGTAACCAAAAGCCTCAGTAAAGAAACTAGTAGGCTATTTTATAGCAAAATCTGTAAAGATATTATAATCATAGAATCAAATACTGCTACGTACCGGGTACAGCTGGTATATACCAGTCCGACCATAGATCAGTTCCAATATATGATATATATACCACTGGTATGATACTGTACATATTGGTCCGAGCATGGATAATTACCATATCTCGGACCAATTTTTTAAACCTTGATTATAATCCTGTATCATATTAATAAAGTGGTATAAGTAACAAGTAGTTGATGTTTAACTATCAATTAATCAGCATAGTCATTTATGGAAATGTAACATGGTAAAATTGCATATTCGCATAGACATCATGCAAGTTGAATGCCCAATCAGTAAAACTTTGTAACCTTTTCATATAACGTAATTAATAAACAAAAAACGGATAATAAAGAAAATGACATACCCATGCTTGACAAGGTAATCCTTAATTTGATTATAGAGGATAGAAAGACGCTCAAAATGTATATGGCCACAGATTTGGTGAAAATCAAAATGTATATACCTACCAAAGATCAAAGATTTTAGATAAAGAATCATGATCATATAATTTTATTCAAGCATGTCATATTACCTAATATCATCATTTTGAATGCTCTGCATGGCATTTGCAAATCTTTCACTCAGACTTCCCTCACTCCCGTGCTGATTTTGGTGCAAAAGAATGAGAAAGCTTTAGCTAAATATGTACAGCCCTCAAATATCGTGTGTGTACAGGTATATCAAAGCTGAAGGAATTCATATGCGAGCATAATAAAACAATTACAAGCTAGATTTGATTCCTGAGCACATAATGCAAATATCAAATTAATTTGAACAAACTTCATTTACGATTATCTAAAAAAGGAGAACTATTAAGTATCAACAAAAATAACAAAAATTGAATCTTTTACATTCGGATTACCGTATTGACAAGGTCAATGGCCAGGGCTGAACCATATTTGCTGTTCAAATCCAAGAAGTGTCTTTCAGCCACACGATGCTTCAATAGAAAGAATTGGATAAGAATTGCAATTTGCACTCTGGAAGCAATATAATATGACAATTTTCTGCAAGAACGTCAAATGCAAACAGCATAACCATGATATTGTCAATTCTTACCGCTTCCTCATGCCTAATAATCTCAAAGCTAGGTTTATATGTCAAGTCAACAATTTGCTCCCACAGAAATGGCATGGACCCACGAACCTACAAGCATTAATTTAATTAATGCTCTTCAAATAGAAAAGATATAACATCTTCAAAAGGTATAAATCATCAGAGAAGCAATGTGTTGAGCAAGTAGAAATAGGCACATTGCAGTAAACAGATACCTTGAATCAAGTTATCTGCCTCAACAAAGTCAGCTTAAGATAGTGATAAAATAGGCACAAGCATGACATCTGGGGAAGGGGAGAGAGTTTGGCATATATACGATTAATGTTCAAATATCCAAATCACTCAATGGAATGTTTGTATAATGTCTCATGGTATGTTTCCCTTTAGGATCAGTACTATTTTAGCAAACCTGAGAGTTCAACAAACAATTTAAAACATTCAAGTGAGTTATAGACTGCTAGGATATATAGGAGTTTAGTTCCCGGACTTGTATATGAGCATCATGCAATGGTCTATACAGGGCTATACCTACATGTAATTACCTGAGTATTTTCTTTACCATGATTCAACTTGGTATCAGAGCTCCAAATTGGAGTTCCTTTATTTATCACTGATCTCCTCTGTTGTTTCTTAAGATAATTTCACTTTTTGTATAACAAGGTTTAAAGAAATGGTTCATACCAATGTTTGAAGTTCCGGTTCGACCAGTTGTATCAGCCACCAGTCGGGCAGAGAAGCAAGCGGAGCAGCGGGCAGCGGAAGAAAAAAAATAGAAAAGAAAGAAGAAGAGGAAGAAGGAGAACTTCGTCCATCGCTTGCCAGACTTCTTCCTCTCCTCTTCTCCTCCTTTTTCTTATCTCCTCCTTCTTTCTCTTTCCTTCTCCTTCGCTTGCTCAATCCGCTGCTCCGCCCTTATGGTCTTGTCCAGACCTTAATCAAACCAGTCCAAACCGAAAATACCGACTAGTTCGGACCAATTTTAAAAACCTTGGTTCATTCCACTTGTTATGGTTGACTTGTACCAATCTGACCATGGATTGGTACTAAGATCATATACATATGTCGTTCCATATATATAAGAAGCTAGTCGTTGGAGTTTTTTTTTTAAAAAAAAGAATAAATTGCAATTGGTGTGTACTAGTCGTTGGAGTTTGAAACAGGAACTCTTCTTCACTCTCGTATCTTTCTTCTGGTTGAGTTTCATGATCCAATTTCTTGTTTCGGCTATGATTGTTAGAAGGTGAAACTAGGATTCTACAGCTACTGATGCCTTCTCAACTTCGATTTGATGTGAGGAAGTGATGAGAGTGGCTAAAATTTGGTGGAAATATCGCTTGGTGTGTGCTCTCTCAAAGTTTGAGCTTGTTTTATAGCCTAGCAGAATAGAAGTCCGGGAAGATTTGGTCACCTATCGTCCGCTAAACTTGGTATGCAATAATAGAATCACAGGCTCTGGCTTTCAATTTGCTCATATTATTTTGAAATTTGTGGGGTGACTTTGTCTCTCTTGGGAAACATTATTTTGACTTTAATTTTTACAAAATCCATCATCGTCCGAAAATCACCGCTGGTGATTGTAATTATTGCTGGTGATTGTAGTCACCACCGATAATTTTTGTTCAGACTCCAAATTTTTGGTGATGGTTCCTTTTATGCTTTAAGCTTTATCATGACGAAATCTCTTCATGTTTTATTGATTTTTTGCTTTTTACCTGAAAATTCACAAAAACAAACCGACGAAGATTTTCTGCAGTATCTAGTAATTTTGCATAAATTTAAATGAAAATAGAGGAAAATATGACACAAATTCACAATAATTATGTATGAAAAACACTATAAAAATTCATGTCACCAATATATAGATGATATTCTCTTAATATGACACAATAAAAATGACTAAAACAAAGGCTCATTTATACTCTCAATTTGCTCTCAAGAACCTTAGTAAACCCAAATACTTCTTTGGAACTGAAATTATATGCAAAGGACCAAGTGGAAATGGGGATAATTGGATGCTAATAACTCCAAATAAAAAATATTTTGCCAGATTCTAACTATGTAGATACTCCTAACCAAGATTTGAAATACAAATTTGTATTGGTGCAAGGATTTAGAAACTATTCTATACTGGCAGTACGAATAGTTTATACCGGCTAGTACATGGAGCTGTAGCAGAGCAAAGGAAGAAAAAAGAAGAGGAAGAAGAGAAGGAGAAGAAGAAAAAGAAGAGGAGAAAAAGAATGCGAAGGGGAAGTGCATCTGCTATCTACTACATGTGCCGCAAGCGCAAGGAGAAGAAAAAGTAGCAGAGGCAAAGAGGAGAACATTGTCATTCGTCACATGCACCACAAGTGTGAGGTGCTGTGAGTGTAAGCAAAAGCAGCATCCACCGCATGGCGAGCTTGTTCTTCTTTTTTCTCTTGCTCCTCTTCTTTCACTGCCTGATTCTACCAATTTCATTTGGTACAAACTAGTATGTACTAGTCTGAGCGTGGACTAGTATTCCGGTTTGGACCGGCTTTAAAAACCTTTTATTGGTCCATTATCAAATCCAATAGTATTAGTTGGTTTTATTAAATGTATATATATATATATATATATATATATATATATATATATATATATATATATACCACCCAATAAGGACCAATTTTTAAAATCATACTACCAACTCATCGTCCAATAGGAAAACCTATCTATATCATTATTATTGGGCTAGATATCTCATATAGTGTGAGATTTGCTACATGCAAAAGCTAAGATAAAGTTACTTAGAAGTCATAATGAGGATACCATAATATATTAAAGTAGCTTTGGGGAAGGGTCTATTGTCTAAGAAAAATGGACATACAAGAATAAAAATATATACATATGCAAATTATATAGGAAATGTTGTTATAACCTACTTAATGAGCAAACTGACACATTAGCTTAGTGAGCTAACTGATGATGTGATCTAATTTAAAATACTTAAGCCCAAGTTAATAGTAGTAAGATCATTATTTCTCCCACTTCCCATGTGAGACTAAACAAGAGTATCATAATCTCTCTCACTTAAGACTTGACATCTTCATTAAGCCAAGGCTAACATATGTTTGAGAACTATCTCTTAGTCAGTAGCATATGAGATCAACCCAATAGTAGCTCCACCATCCTGAGCAGCCCTTTCTTAAAGGGTTTAGTGCTTAGGACTATATTTGCTCTAATATCATTTATTTTAACCCGCTTAAGAATAAACTAACCCTCTAACTTGATAAATCGAATAGTACGTAGCCCAATTTTAAAATGTTTAAGCTCAAGTTAATAGTAGTAAACTTACTAAGCCTTATATATAATATCACTTCTCTTACTTCCCATATGGGATTGAACCGGGTAATATACTTCATCTCATATGACAGGAAATAGAGCACTATTTATTGCTATTTACACTAATGTTTGTCATCCACCTTGATTACTATAGATTGGTCCTTTGCCCTAGTTTTGGGTATTGAGTGTGTTTCCATTGGCCCCACACTTTCATTGACATATACCCTTTATGTTCTCAAATTCCCTAACAATTTATTATTTTGTATTTGCTTTATCTAAACATCTCAATTGTTCTGTTATATTTACCACTTTTTGCCGCATTTTTCCAAACCCAAGGACGAAGGTAACAATTAGTAGGGGTCGTGAAGTCGTGGGAGTCTACTTCTTTGCTAAGCAGTTGAGCACTACCCAATCTGAATTATCCAATGTCATTATCTCCCTATATCAGTAACACTATCACCTTAGCCAGCTTGCACTATAGAATTTAGCAATTCTTGGTTGTATTTCTTTTGAGGGAAGAAAAAATAGATGGAAAGAAAAAGGAAAGGATGGAAAAAAAAAGTCATGTGACACGTGACTATGTTGCGTGCGTGAGTGCCAAAGTGAACAAGGGAAGGAGGAAGCAGCGCCGACATTGGAATCTTCTATGAGGGAGAGAAAAGCAAGGAAGTAGGGGGTGGGGAGGAGAGGTAGTGGCAAGGCGAGAGGAGGGTGAGCTCGCAGGTGAGGAGAGAGGGAGGTCAATGGGGGATCTCGTGGAAGAGGAAGGGAGGGGTAGGGCGAAGGAGGGAGGTGGGTCCCTGGGGAAGTGGGGGTAGGCCGAAGGAGGGAGAGGGAGGGAGGCGAGTATACTAGGGAGGGAAGGAGGGGACAGGGAGAGGGAGGGAGATGGAAGCAGGACAACCTCGCCTGAAGCAAGCGAGGTTGGTGGGCAGGTGGCACGCACATTTTCTTTCCTTCCTTTTCCCTCCTTCCAAGAGAATGAGGAAAAAGAGAGATTTCTTTTATTTCTTTTTTTCCTCGAAGGAAACACCATGTTATAATTGAAGCCAAGATTTTGAATTTCAATCAGGTATAGTGTCCTGGTCCAGTCTCTGGTACATACCAAACGTATCTAACACATGAAAATTTTGGTACTAGATGCCCAACATAGTATGGTACCAGACAGGATACTTCTTGGACCGGTATGTACCACTTGTACTGAGAAGTACAGACAGAAATTCAAAACCTTGATTGGATCTATCATTGCCGAGACAAGATGGGAAGGAAGGAAAAACTAAGTTATTCATCAATGAAAGAAATAAACAATGTTTAAATACTAATATATAAGTGGCTTAATAGGTTGAACTTATTAACTCTTATTTATCTAATTCTAATACTCCACCTTAAGCTAAGTAAAAAATATCAATTAAACCTAGCTTGTTGTAGAGAACACTCAATCTCATCAAACTGATCTTCTGACTTTGTGTAAGGTGTACAAATTAGCTTATTTGATATTGCTATCTTGATAAAATGTCAAATCTAACTTCAATGTGTTTTGTTCTCTCATAAAAAAATTGATTTAGTAACAATAAATTTAGCAGATTGATTATCATAGTACATATTTGTTGGAATATCACATGTGAGATCCCACTCTTGTAGGAACTTTTTTAGCCACATCATTTCATTAGTATGTGTGATTGCTCGATATTCGGTTTCACAGCTAGATTGGGCTACAATTGTCTATTTCTAACTCCTCTAGGTCACTAAGTTTCCTCCTAGATAAGCACAGAAGCTTTTATGAATATTTCTAGCATAATCAACATTTGTGTAAGCTTCAATTTTAATATGCACATTATTTTTGTACACAAGACCTTTCCATAGAGATCTTTGATATACTGTACAACTTTCATTGTGGTATTTAAATGACATTGTTAAGGGTTTTGCATGAATTGGCTAATTACACTTGCAACATAGGATAAAGGAGGCCTTGTGATTGTGAGAAAGATTAACTTTCCTACCAAATGAATGTAGTTTATAGCATCCATGTAAGTAAATTCCACATTGATGCTATATTTTTTATTTGAAACCATTAGAGTATTAGCATATTTACAATCTTCTATTTTTATTTCTTTCAGCATATCTAAAACATAATTTTGATGTGATAATGAAATATTGTCTATCTTTTTATGCTATTTAAATCCAAAAAAATACTTCATTTTTTTAAGATCTTTAAGAGTAAATTGTATAATACCCTTTAAATATAATTTTTATTATAATTTGAGAAACAATCATGTATGAAAATAAATTCATGTTAACATGTCAAATCTTTATGAAATGTGATATTATTATTGTAGTACTTTAAATATTTTAGGAATATAAATAATATATGATGAAAAAACATCAGAGGTATTTTGTAAATGTATTTGCTAAATAAGGTGAAAATGACATAAAATAAATAGCAAGAGATAAAAATAAGGGATGAAAATTCAAACCTTATGCTATTTTTTTCACCACATCTTTACACCTCATGCTACTTGGTTTACTTGAAATAAATATGAAAAAAAAATTGAGCTTGCTCGTGCCTAACCTGAGGGAAAGAAAACTTAAGGGGAAGAGGAAGAAAAGGGGTAACACAAATTGAGAGTGATTTTGGCTTTTTAGGCAAGTAATCCTATCTTTCTTGGTGATCTTTGTTTATCGCACCAAATTCATGAAGAATTCTACTCCATGTCATTGTGATATTAATTTGTGATTGTCTCAATTTTGAGTGATTTGGTCCCTGGAAGAATAATCTATGCTATGTTAAAACACTAAGAATACTTATTTGATGAAAACCTGACCTTTCTACACTCAAGTCATCATAACTTTTGATTCTCTTATCCAAATCATATGAAATATGATTCATTATAAAGAAGACTCAAATAGCTTTCTTTTGAGTATAATATTGTATATTGTTAAGATGGTTATCAAATTTTTTTATTTAGTTCAATTCGACTTTGTAAATCTATCTTCACTATTTTTATGATTTTGACCTCTATCTACTTATTGATTCATATTCAAGTTATGCGAGCCTCAATATACAAAATGATTATTTTTATATCAAGTAGACTTACTAACCTATAACAAGAGCCCTTATTTTCATAATTTGGATCAGGAATTTATAATCATATTTGCACTTAACCCTATAAATCCAGAAATCTCTCTTTTTATGATATTGACTTATTGGTATTTCATATATCATAACTTCTTGTATTTAGTTCTATATTATATAAAATTTATTCTCCTAAAACTTATATTCAAAATCTTTTGTTTTGATATAAATATCATGCAAAATGACATCATATGAAGTAATTGAAGCCCTTGTTTATCAAGCTCTAAATTTCTAAACTTTAGGTTCCTTGATCATACATGTGTTCCTTATATAAATGGACTTCTATTTGAATTCTATTGATACACATGTCCCTTACATTTGGAAGTGAATATATTAACACTTTTCTTGTCTATGAACTTTATGATTCGTCTCATTGAAGGTTTGATATATGTCTCACTGAACTCATTTCACCATGAATAAAAGCATGTTTGATTTAATAATGTAATGGAAGCCACTAGGAATAACTTTTTGAGCCCAAAGGGAAAAGACTATAAACTCTATATGGGAAAAGGGGATAGTTGTAGAGTAAAGTGCTACATGAAATAAAGTACGGGGGTTCTTCTCTTGAATCTCACTATATTCAATGCTTCAAAAGAAATGTTATGATTTATTTACATTAAAAATATGACAAAATCTAATAAATCGGTATGGCTTATCTTATGATTTGATGTTATTTTGTATCTAAATTACTTGTTAGGCATTCTGGCTCAATCCTTATATTCTAACCCTTTTGCAAGTTAGCTTTAGGCTACAACATTTTGTGGAGGATTAAAAGGATGTTAATGTTTTGAAACTTTGGGTTTTGATCATGTGAAATATAAAGACTATTGTACAAAGTTGTTTTGTGCATGTAAGATAATATTGAACAAATCTTGGCTTGTAAATGATATTACAAAATATGTTATATTATGAATATGAATTTATGGAATGGATAGTTCTTATTTGGATGAGGTAAAGGATTGATATATGACTATTGTTGCCTCTTAGGTGATGGTGTAGAGTGAAATGCAAAATTCATATTGAGCAAGTTATCGAGTATTGATCCCGGTACATATAGCAAATTTATTGTTAATATTGTAAATTTACATTAATTGAATTATCATTATCTAGAGGTGTGACAAATTGAGATTCTAGAAAATTTTTGGTTTAAGTTATACCACCTATTTCACTTTCTATGAGCAGCATAACATCCACATATATTGCCACATACATTGCTAGAATTACTACTCTGCCACACATACTACTAGAATCACTACTCTATTTCTCACGCGATGTGTAAAAACTGAGAAGTCTGCTTTTACTCAGTTTAAAGTCAGCTAACATGAAGTGATTGAGACTTTACTCTCCTTTTACTCTATTGATTGTAGTTGATTTGGGAGTTTATAAAAATATCAAATTGAATATAAACTCAACTTTGCAAACAACGAAGTTAAGGATCTAAATTGATAATTTTTTTGGTAAGGGACGAGTAGAAAACAGGACTTGATTCTAGGACTTGTTATTAAAAATACATTATTGATTTTTTCTATATTTTGAAATATTATAGCTATATTTCAAGTTTTCAACATCTTGATGAATAGATAATTGTGATGTTATTTTTTTGTGCTAAATAATTTTTTAACTACAAAATATTAAATTATAATTATTCATGATAGTTTAAACTTTAAAGTTTTGTGATAACTGATCAACTAATCAAATCTTAATAAAGTATCAAAGTTTAAGACGAGTTTGAATTCTAGTTCATTCCTTATTTAAGTAGGGTCATAAATAAGATTATAAAATTGAAAGTTCCTAAATAATTTAATTTTTGATGATCAGATATTTTTAAAAAATATTACTTTATTTGAACAAGAAAGTGTGTATTGAAATGATGTTGGCATCCGAATTCTGAAAGTGTTTCCTAACGCTGGAATACATCCAACTCCATAATGGGAATGAATGGTTTTAAAAAAATCAAGCACATATGTTATGTAAGTGTTTTGTCATGGGAAAAACATAACGCTATGTCTAATCCTTCATGTAGCCGACCAAGCTGCAAATGCTTACAAAACATACTTTTCTTTGCAATAAAGAAAGCAAGTTCCCAAGCCATCATTTGGGAGAAGGGAAAAAGCAGGTGGTATAATCTTACTAGACTAAAAGTTAATTCCGCATCAACCTGAGCGAACAAATGTCTCAGGCCAAAAGCGACCAACTCAAAATGGAAAAACGTATTTTAGCTTACTTGCACAAAGGATGCTGTCAATCCATTTGCCTGCAATATCTGTTCAGTTTCAACAAAATTTGCAACATAACCCTCAGTATCAGCTCCTCTTCTCCACATGCGAGTACCTTCAAATAAAATACTTCAATGCTACATTCTTCTCTTGCCACACAAGAAAGCAAAGTTTCAAAAAAACAGGAAAGCATATAATTCAACTTTACTTAAGTGCTTTCTGTTGGAATAATTTACAATTTAAAGAAACGATCCAACTGCATGAAATCAAACAATAATGCTTTGTATATGAAACAAAAACCTGTTCTCCTTGTGCATCTCCGTGCAATTAAGGTAACATCAATTATCTTTGGACCAATAGCTGCTTGAAAATTTTGAAAACCTGATGCACAGTTAAGGGCCTAAGGCTGTTGCAACGATGTAAAAAAAGTTACATAGCCTCAAAATAAAAACTAAAACAATGACTAAGCAAAAGAAAACAAGGATACTTCCTTGAATGATGGGTAGCATGTAAGAATCCAGCTGCATAAAGATTGACAACATATAAATATTAATTTAAAATACCATGATAAGTTATTGAGTATACAATTGAGAACGTCTCACTTTGTTATCGACAAGTGTTTCCAGCATGTAGCCATTCCAAAGAAACCTAGGTTCTGCCTGCATGATAGTTTTGCAAATGAACAGACATAATAAATCACTGTTCCTCAGCAACAAGGATAATTTACACAAACTACTATGGTGAAGTAAAAAATTGAACGGAGACAAAACATAGATACCACATATAGAATATCAATACATGAGATAAGGAAATTTTAATAGATGTCCTATGCAATGGATTTCTTGACCAGAAAATTAGTTGTTTGTGTCAGAAAGAGGCCAACAGAATGTAGATTCTGATGAGAGCTTCAGGAAAAAAACAATAAAAATTGACAAATTATTTGATTTGTCGGTCAACCATTGCCCTTTTTCAAACAAAACAGCTTTTGATGAAGATGTTTTAATTGTGGCCTTTATTGTTAAGGTAAACTTTATGAAACGAATCAAAGTTTTGCCCCAATGAGTATCTTTAAAATAGAATACACATGAAGTTCATTTGTTAAAGGAAATAGTTGCGTAGAGAAACAGTTGCTTAGATACCAAGAATCATTAATATTTATTAATAGAATATCAAGGGTCGAGCATACAAACCTGTTTCCAAAGAGGAACCATCTTTGTCTTATTTCTTACCTCGTGTAACCTCTGTACGCTGCAACGAATTATCAAGATATACATTAGGATACAGTAAAATAGCAATCATGGATTCAGTTGTTAAATTTCAGACTTCAAAATAAGCTGAAACCACTATGCTGAATATAGTCATTAAAGAAGCTAAGAAAATGCATGAGAGAGTAACTGTTAGAGACTTTCAGGAGAACCATGAGCGAAATAGTAGTATTACATTTTTCATCATCAAACTGAAGGTATTACAGTATATACTATATAATGCTTCAGTTTCTTCAGATTAGTGGAACTTAATTGGTTGATAGTTCAATGTACAGTGTACCAGCTGTTGTGATATTGGGTTGAACCTGAACCTGTTAAGCTATCTACCCATTTAGCTTAATGGGTAATACTATTTGTATAACTTTGGAAAAAAAAAAAAAAAAAACCCTAATGCTACAGTAATTTTTTCGCTTCTCTCCCATAACTTGGTATCAGAGCGAGAACAGCACCGCCACCCCCTCATTTCCGGTGTTTGCTCCTTCCGGCGACTCCTGTTCATTCCCGTCTAGCTTCCGCTCTCCTCTAGACCTTCTTCCTACGTTTCCGCTCCCATCTAGACCCATCTAAACCCTCCGTTCCCGTCTTCCGCCTTCACCGCGCTCGCCTTTCGCTCGGAAGTGGACTGGAGTAGTAGTGGTACTCGGCCTCTTCTATTGCTGGCGGAATTCTTGTGTGAGGGTTGAGGAGATCTTTCGGCTGCCATTTTTGTCCTCCTGCTGAAGGAATTGTTCGGCGACTCTCCTACCATCGTCGCCTGCTGCTGTCATCAACATCGCCTCTGTTCAGCTACTCTTCTACTGTTTATGTTCAGCGACAGGGGATCAGCCCTCCTTCTACAGCAAAGCTTTGGTAGTTTTTTCCTCCTCACGCATTCTTCTCTGCCAGTAATATCTTCAGCTGAGCACCTCCTGCTTGCTCTCTAGTCCCTCCCAAACTATAATATGGATATCACTACTGTTGAATTAAAGCCGGCCTCCAGCGTTGCCACCACCGTGAAGCTTGATGGCACCAATTACCTTCTTTGGGCCAAGTCTATGTGTTTTTACTTGGGTCCCATGGGAGGGACATACATCTCACTGGCACCGCACCAGACTCCTTGGATCCGGCCTATGAAACTTGGAGACGATCCGATATGGCTGTTGTCACGGCCCTACTTAGCAGCATTGAGGGTAATATAGCCTCTACAGTGATGTGCTTAGACACTGCAAAGGAAATTTGGGACATTCTAGCGTCAACCTACGCTCCTCAAGGGAATATTTGCCAAGTCCACTGACTCTATGAGGAGTTCTTTAATTTGAAACAAAGAGACATGTATTTACCAGATCTCTACTGAACACGTAAAGGAAAGTGGGATCAATTACAAATGCTCCAGCCGCCCACTGCAGATATCTCTGTGACCATGCAACAACGACAAGAATTCTTTGTCACCATATTTCTCAATGCCTTGAATGACTCGTATTCTGCTGCTAAAGCTCAGCTTCTTGTTGATCCAACTATTCCCACAATTCAGAGTGTCTACTCACGCCTCTTACGTGTCTCCATGGCCACTCTTTCCACTGATACTAGTAGTGCCCTCCTTGCTCCCCAAGGAGGCAGACGAGGCTCTTCTAGTAGGGGCAGAGAACGTGGTCGTATCTCTACCCCTTGTGAACATTGTGGGCATAGTAATCACCCTTCCGATCGATGCTGGAAGAAGTTCGGCAGGCCTTCTCAAGTCAGGGTGACTATTGATAGTGCTTCGCATCTCTCCGAATAGGGCAACTCTACATCTCTACCTCCACGTGAGGATTCTACCATCACGGTTTCCTCTGCTAAGTATGAACGATTGATCAAGCTTGCTTCCCAAGCTGAGGCTTCCTCCTCCTCATCCATGATGGCCGCCGCTCCAAGTATTTTCGATACTACATCTCTTGCCACCTCCGCTAACCCCTGGGTATTAGACTCAAGGGCCACATCTCATGTGTCAGGTAACCGTTCTCTATTCAAAACTCTGCGACTTGACACTAATCATCATCCGGTGTCAATTGCTGATGGATCCCTTATTCCTGTTCGGGGAATTGGAACTGTTTATATTAACTCAAAAATTACCCTATTTGATGTTCTTTATGTACCTCAATTTCCTATCAATCTTGTCTCTATCTGTGCACTCACTGTTAGAGTTATGTTATGTACCTCAATTTCCTATCAATCTTGTCTCTATCTCCTCCTCATCCATACAATGCTTTCCCCTCATGCCCTTCTTTCACTTTGTTGATGCGTTGATGGGCTGCGACTTCTCCAGCATTGTATGGGACAGCACTTCCAACTCGTTGCCTGAGAAATTGATTTCCGCCTAGTCACGGTGCTTCGCTGATGTCGCCAGGGTAGCTTCCGCCAGTTTCGAATTCTGGGTTCTCTGCCGCATCACGGTGCTTCGCTGATTTCCACCTACGGGCAGCTAAGTTCCCATATTATTTCTTTCTTCACCGCACTTGGTTTTCCTCTTACTGCCGCTGTTCCTCTTACAATATTATTTGCTCCTTTCTGCTGCTGCTATATTTTTTTTGCTATCTGTCTGTTGCTTTTGAGATTCGGCCTAATTATCCTATCAGTTCTTTACAAAACAACGTGGAGGTTATTGCTTTTGTCTCCTAATATTATTATCATGGATCACTTTTCCTCGGCTACGGATCTTAAGCCCAGCAATACATTTGGTGCCAATATTATAAGATTTGATGGTACAAACTTTCCAATGTGGTCCCAATCTGTTCGATTATTCTTGGGATCCCATGGGAAAGAACATCATCTTACACAGTTAGCACCCCCACCACCGACCCTACTTATGAGACATGACGTCGGTTTGATATGGCTGTGTTAAATCTTCTGCTACATAGTATGGATCCAAAAGTGGGCTCTACTATTATGTATCATCAAATGACTAAGTCAGCCTGGGAGTTTCTTAATAGTACTTATGCATCACAGCAAAATCTCAGCCATGTATTTCGTCTCTATGAAGAGAATATTAATTTACAACAAGAAGACCGCTCATTCCAAGAGACTTACGCTCTGTTGCAAGGTAAATGGGATGAACTTTGCCAATATCATCCCGCGTCCTCTGATATTGAGGTCACTCTCCAACAGCGGCAAGAATTCCTGGCGGCAAAATATCTATCCTGCTTAAATCATAAATATTTAGCTTTGAGTTCTCAGCTATTAGTGGACTCCACCATCACCACTCTTCAGGGAGCTTTCTCACGTCTATTACGGGTCACGGCTTCGTCTCAGCCCAGAGATCCTCCTAGTGCTTTGGCGGTTCCTCATGCTCCCCACACTATACCTCGCGGGCGTTCTTCTAGTTGCGGCCGGGGTCGTGGATGGGGCTTTCCTCCGTGTTCTCATTGTGGTCGCACTAACCACACCCCGGACTGATGTTGACAAAAATTTGGGCACCCATCTGCTATGGCTGTCGTCACTACTGATGCTAGTTTATCTGGGCCGTCTGCTCCTCCTACTGGGTCGGAGACAGTTACCATCTCTGCGGCCGAGTATGCGCGACTACTTCAGTCAACTCCTGGTTCTACAGCCAGGTCCTCTACGTTCGTAGCGGCTTCCACTCCGATATCGGGTACAACTTCTCTCGCTTCCCTTGGGTCTACTTGGATTGTCGATTCCGGTGCCTCTTATCACATGACAGGTAACCGTACCTTATTTGTCACCTTGTCCACCGGGGGTGTCTATCCCCCGGTATCTATCGCAGATGGCTCTTTTGTTCCTGTCATGGGTGTGGGCATGGTTATTCTTTCCTCTACACTTACACTTTCTCATGTTTTGTATATACCTTACTTTCCAGTTAATCTTTTTTTTGTTCGTGCTTTTACTACTCAATGCAACTGTAGTGTCACATTTCTGTCTTCTCATTGTCTGTTTCAGGACCTTCGGACGAATAAGACGATTAGTGTGGGGCCTAGACTGGCGGTGTCTACACTCTCACTACTTCCCCACCTTCTCAAGCTCTTTCATCTGTCACGGTTTCTCTTGAGCAATTGCACTACCGGCTTGGTCATCCATCCTCTGCTCGTCTTCAACAGTTTTTGTCACTCCCGTCACGTCCCACCATTACCTGTGATGCTTGTGAGCTGGGTAAACATCATCATGCCTCCCTGCCCTTGGCGTCTACTACTCGGCATCTGCATTCTTTCCACCTCATCCACTCTGATATTTGGGATCTCAGTCCTGTCTCCGGTCATGATGGTCACAAGTATTTTATAACCTTTATCGATGACTTTTCCTGTCTATGTTGGTGTTATGTTTTGCTTAGACGGTCTGAACTTTTTGATGTATTTTGCAACTTCTATGCTGAAATTAAAAATCAATTTGGTGTTTCAATGAAAGTTTTGCGATCTGATAATGCTCTTGAATATTCTAGTACAGCTTTCAATTCTTTTTGTGCCTCTCATGATATTTTGCATGAAACAACTTGTAGTTACAGTTCCTCGCAAAATGGGGTGGCTGAACGCAAAAATCGTCATCTTCTTGATGTGGCTCATACCTTGTTGTTTCACATGCAGGTCCCGCGTTCTTTTTGGCCTGACGCCGTTCTTACCGCCTCATATCTTATTAATCGTGTTCCTACTCCGGGTTTAGGTGGTCGCTCACTTTTTTCTCTTGTCTTTCCGTCCAAGCTACCGTTCTCTCTTACTCCTCGCTTGTTTGGGTGCCTTTGTTATGTTCATGTTCTGGGTCTTGGGACTGACAAGCTCTGCCCTCGGGCTACGCGGTGTATGTTCGTCGGGTATTCTCAGACTCAGAAAGACTACCGTTATTTTGATCCCTCTAGTGGTTGGACCTTTACTAGTATAGATGTTACTTTTCATGAGTCCCAACCTATTTTTTCATCTGTCCGGGACTCTTCGTCTTCTCCAGCTCTTCTTCCGGTCTCTCTTACTCTTCTTCCTTCCCTCCCGTCTGCTCCTCCGGTTGGTTCGAGCTCCTCCGTGGTTCCTTTACAAGTGTACAGTCGCCGCCCTTGGCCTCTCCCCGCCGTCTCTCCTCCGCCGGTTGCTTCTTACGCCGACCTTCCAATCGCCCTGCGCAAAGGTAAGCAGTCTACCTCTTGTTTTTTTATTTCTCATTATGTTTCCCTTGCCCAGTTATCTCCATTATATCGTGCTTTTTCGGTTGCTTTGTCTTCATGTTCCTTGCCCTCTTCTCCCTTACAAGCTCTCCTTATACCCAAATAAAAGCATGCAATGGATGCCGAGATGGATGTCCTGTGCGCTCGCCAGACATGGACCCTTGTGTCTCCTCCTTCTGGGGCCCGGGTGGTTCCCTGTCGATGGGTCTTCGCCATCAAGTATCATTCAGATAGGTCTATCGCTTGCTATAAAGCTCGCCTCGTTGCTAAGGGTTTTTCTCAGATTTATGACCTTGATTATCATGACACTTTTTCTCTGGTGGCTCGTCTTAATTCCGTTCGATCCTTGCTGTCATTGGCTCTAAACTGTCGGTGGTCTCTTCACCAGATGGATGTCACCAATGCCTTCCTTTACGGTGATCTCTCCGAGGAGGTGTATATGGGGCAACCTCCAGGCTATGTTGTTTAGGGGAGATGGTGTGTCAATTACATAAATCAATTTATGGACTCAAGTAAAGTCCACGCGCATGGTTCCAAAAGCTATCACAAACAATGACATCAGCTGGGTTTCATCACAGTCAAACTGATCATTCTATATTCATTCTTCGTTCAGAGCATGGCATTGTCATCTTGGCTGTCTATATTAATGATATGATTCTTACTGGAGATGACACACAGGGTATTGAGAAAACCAAACTTCACTTACAGTCTCATTTCTCCATTAAAAATCTGGATACACCGAGGTATTTTTTGGGGATTGAAATAGCCTATAAGCGAAATTGTATTTTCATGTCACAAAGGAAGTATGTTCTGGATCTTCTAGAAGAAATTGACATGAGTGATTGCAAGCCTGCTGACTCTCCATTAGTTCCAAATCAGAAGTACAGCACGAATGTGGATTCTAAGTGTGTTGATGTAACACAATACCGACGCCTGATAGGTAAACTTAATTATCTCACTGTCACCAGGCCGGACATTTCCCACGCGGTTGGCATTGTTAGCCATTTCATGCAGCAACCCAAACAGTGCCACTGGGATGCTGTTATTCGGATAGTTCAATATATAAAAGGTTCTCCTGGTCAAAGGTTGAAATATTACCAAAATGAACATACTCGAATTGAGGCATATTCCGACGCTGACTACGCTGGAAACGTTAATGATAGAAAGTCAATCTCAGGTTTTTGCACTTACTTTGGTGGTAACCTAGTAATTTGGCGGAGTAAAAACAAAGTGTTGTGGCGAGGTCAAGTTGCGAAGCTGAATACAGAGCTATGACACATACAGTCTGCGAGATGATGTGGCTAAAGAATTTCTTGAATGAATGTGGGATGGATTCTCCCGGTCCAATGAACATATTCTGTGATAACCAAGCAGCTATCTTTATTGCAAACAATCCTGTGTTTCATGAACGTACTAAACATATCGAGGTGGATTGTCATTTTATCAAAGAAGCCACAAAAAAGCTTATTAGCACTCCGTACCTGAGATCCGAAGAACAGGTTGCAGATATCTTTACAAAGTCCTTAGGACCTACAAGACTTAATCTACTTTGTAACAAGCTGGGCTTGGTTAATATTTTCGCTCCAGCTTGAGGGGGAGTGTTAGAGTTATGTTATGTTAGAGTTTGGTTGTGTTGTCCTTAACGGGTCTGGATTTTTGGATCCAGTATCTCTACTCTACCCGTTACTACTTTGTTAAGTGTTGTGTAACCCTAATGCAATAGTGATTTTTTGGTGTTACCTATTTTAACTCTCACAAAGACCTTGAATTGCTCAATAACCTTCTTCTCTTCTGGTTGTGTCTTTCAGGACCTCAAGACGAAGGTGAAGATTGGCGGGGGCTTAAAGTTGGTGGCATCTACGTCCTTGCTGATCCTGATGGGTGTACTGCACTGGTGTCTTCTGAGGTCTCCCCATATACCTGGCACTGTCGGTTAGGCCATGTCTTTCCTAGCAAATTTTGTCTCTCAAATCTCCTCCAGTTTTTGAGTGTGATGCATGTCAATTGGGCAAGCATCATCGCACCAGCTTCTCCCCTAGTTATAGTGCTCCATCTAATACTCTCTTTCACGTTGTTCACTCCGACATCTGGGTCCTAGTCCTATAACCACCAGAGATGGTTAAAAGTATTTTGTCACATTTATAGATGACTTCTCTCGCATGTATTGGGTGTTTCTATTGAAAGCTCGTTCTGATGTTTTTGTTGCCTTCAAATTATTCTATGCTGAAATCAAAAATCAGTTTGGGTTGCCTCTGAAAATTCTTAGAACTGATAATGCTCTTGAGTACACTGATTTATGTTTTAAATCCTTTTGTGAGACACAGGGTATAATTCACCAAACTACGTGCCCATACACCTCTCAACAGAATGGGATAGTCGAATGCAAGAATCGGCATCTTCTAGATGTTTCGCGCACACTCATGTTTCACATGAATGTGCCTAAACATTATTGGGGAGATGTTGTTCTCACTGCTACCTATCTGATTAATCGGGTACCATCCTCCTCTCTCAACAGAAGGTCTCCATTTTTAGTCATTCTACCTCACCAATCCTTGTTTTCCATTACTCCACGGACCTTCGGTTGACTCTATTATATTCATAACCTTTCTCCTAGGGTCGACAAGTTAAGACCACGATCTATCAAATGTGTATTTCTTGGATACTCAAGGACTCAAAAAGGGTATAGATGTCTTGACCCCCGGCAGGGCAGGTGATTCGTTAATATGGATGTTTCTTTCTTTGAGTCCACCCCATACTTCGGTCATCAGCCCAAAGATGCGCCTCTCTCTGTTCCTCCTAGTGGTGTCATCCCTCTTCCAGGCACATGCCCTCTGGACACTGTTCCTATGGCTCTATCTCCTAATCCTAATGCGGCTCAGAGTTTACCCTTGCAGGTCTACAGGAGACGTGTCCCACTGACGCCTACTTCAAACCCCTCACCGGCTACACATTCCCTTGAGCGTCTGCCTACAACCGATATTGTTCTTCCCAATGCTCTTCGCAAGGGATGGCGCACCACGGCTAAGTATCCCATTTCCCACTTTATGTCCTATTTGCGTCTTTCAGCCTCTCATAATGCTTCCACCACTGCTCTCTTATCTAGTTCAGTACAACTATGTTTGAGGCTCTTTCTCAACCTCATTGGAAGGTTGCCATGGATGAGGAAATAGAGGCTCTCACCTCTAGAAACACTTCGACTCTCGCTCCTTTACCTGCCGGAGCTCACCCTGTTCCTTGTCGATGAGTTTATACTATTAAGCACAACCCGGATGGCTCCGTCAACCGATATAAGGCTCGTCTTGTGGCTAAGGGATTTGCTCAGATCTATGGCGTTGATTATTTGAACACCTTCTCTCCTGTAGCACATCTTAATTCTGTTCGTATTATCCTATCCTTTGCCATCAACCTGGAATGGTCTCTCCATCAGCTCGACATCAAAAATGCATTCCTATATAGTGATCTCATGGAGGAGGTATACATGCAACAGCCTCCAGGTAATGTCAAGCAGGGGGAGTTGATATGCAAATTACATAAAGCTATTTATAGCCTCAAGTAGAGTCCCCGGGCATGGTTTTAGAAGTTTTCCCATATCATATCACAGCTGGGATTTATTCATTGCAGATCTGACCACTCAATCTTCATTTGTAAGTCCGCAAATGGTCTTATCATCCTCGCCATATATGTTGATGATCTCTTACTCTCAGAGAGCGACTTCAAAGGTATACTCGAAACCAAGGTCTACCTGCAATCCCATTTTCTCTCCGTGACCTTAGCAAACCCAAATACTTTCTTGGGATTGAGTTGGCGTATAAAGGGTCAAGCATGCATTTATCGCAATGCAAGTATGTACTAGATCTTCTTTCTGACACCGACATGCTGGAATGCAAGCCCACCGAAGTTCCTATAGTCCCAAATGAACATTACAGCAAGTGGACTGATTCTACACCAGTTGATCCTACAACATACAGACAGGTCGTAGGCAAACTTATCTACCTCACCGTCACACGTCCTGACACATCATTTGTGGTTGGGGTTGTTAGTCAATTTATGCAATGTCCTAAGAACTGTCATTGGAAGGTTATCCTTCGAATTCTACAATATCTCAAGTCCCCCAGCAAGGGATTGTTATATCAGAAATATGCACATTTCACTATTGAGGCTTACTCTGATGCTAACTACGTAGGGAATGTCGATGACCGAAAATCCATCTCTGGCTTCCGCACCTTTGTTGGTAGAAATAGTCACTTGGAAAAGTAAGAAGCAAAGTGTTGTCTCCCGATCTAGTTGTGAAGCCGAATATCATGCTATGGCTCATACTGCTTGCGACCTTCTGTGGATCCAAAGCCTGTTGAAAGAATTTGGTCACGTGGTGAACACCCCTATGACCATGCATTATGACAATCAATCGGCTATATTTATTGCCAACAGTTCTGTCTTTTATGAATGAACCAAACACATGGAAGTGGATTGCCACTTTATCAGAAATGTCATCACTAGCCACCTGATCGATACGTCATACACCAAATCTGAAGATCAAGTGGCTGATATATTTACTAAGGCTCTTAACTTTGCTAGACTTTGTGATTTGTGAAACAAGCTAGGCATGATTGATATATTTGCCCCAGCTTGAGGGGGAGTGTTGTGATATTGGGTTGAACCCGAACCCGAACCCGTTAAGCTATCTACCCGTTTAGCTTAACGGGTAATACTATTTGTATAACTTTGAAAAAAACCCTAATGCTACAATAATTTTTTCGCTTCTCTCCCGTAACTCCAGCATTTGTTCATATTGGTACACCTTAGTACATACCAACATTAGTGTATATAGTATATATAATATACAAATAAATATTTACCAGACCAATATAAACATTGTTCTGTGTATTAGTGCATGGTTAGGATCAATGTGTAAAAAAATTGATCCATACTGAGCAGTACGGCCATTTTGTGTTGGACCGAGCATGGACCATTATATGGACCAAAGGTTTCTCGAATGGAGCAGAAGATAAGAAGAAAAAGAAAGAAGAAGAGGAGGAGAGGAAGAAGAAGAAAAAAGAAGAAGAAAATGAAAAAGAAGAAGACTGTCCACTGCCGGCGGTAGAGTCCGCCTTCCTCTTTCTCTTCTTCTTCCATACAGGTACTCCTTTTTCTTGATTAACTATTCGTGGTTTACAGGACTTGATTTTTATACCTAACTCGAGTTTGGAAAAATTTAGGTAAAAAGTAGGTACCTAACTATCCATGTTTTACAACATTTGAGTACTTGATTTTTACACCTAACTCGAGTTTAGGTTTACATAAAAACTAGTTACCTAACCCATTGCATCCCTGATAAAAAGTAATCCAGCCGCACCCTCTCGTCTCACTTAGACTAATCCGCCTTTGAAAGTGTATAATGTATAGCATGGTTAAAGAGTTGTTTTGCACTAGTTGATAAGCTCAATACAAAATGGTCCAACAATGAACCAACACATGGATCCCCATGTATCCTAGAGTCCATTATGTACCATTTAGTAGTTGGTACCATCAATAGGCCAACCTACTCCAAACCAAGGATTTGAATACTATTCCGTATCTGATGATAAGTCCGGTACGTACCGGTCCCCTCACCGTCCGGTCTCTGAATGGCGGTCGGAGCATAGCTCCGAGGTGGACGGTGGAGGAAGCAGTTGGCGGCCGCTAAGAAGGCTTGAACGAAGCTTCCGACGCCTAATTGAAGCTTCTGCTGGCAGCGAAAGCTTAATCGAAGCTTCCAGCGCCACTTCCGTTGCTCCGATGCTTTCCCACTTCCGCCCGGAACTACGGTACGGTACCAGTATCATACCGGTCCGGCGCCAAATGAGGTCGATATCATTATGACCAATACATCTCTGCCACCAATGACTAGGAACTAAATTGTTGCTGACCTCTTTTGACCAATACTTCTGTTGCTCCGATGCTTGCCCACTTCCGCCCGGAACTACGATACGGTACCAGTATCATACCGGTCTGGCGCCAAATGAGGTCGATATCATTATGACCAATACATCTCTGCCACCAATGACTAGGAACTAAATTGTTATTGACCTCTTTTGACCATACAAAAAGAATCTAGAAATTTGCATACCTTTTTGTGCGGGGGTGTTGGAGTTTTCAAACTTATATTTTTATTGACATGTTTTTAAACGTTCATTTTTTTGTTCTTTCTAAACTATAATGTAGCATGTACGATTTGGTAGTTGGTACCATTAATATACCAACCTAATCAAAACCAAATGAAGTCGATATCATTGTGATTGATACATATCTACCACCAATGACTAGGAACTTAGTTGTTGCTGACCTCTTTTGACCATATGAAAAGAATACAGGCATTTGCATACCTTTTTGGGTGGGGTGTGGGAGTTTTCAAACTCATTTTTTTATTGACATGTTTTCAAACTTTCATTTTTTCTTTCTAAACTCTCCTGTTACTTAATTATATCTAATTATCATTGTATCATTTTAAACTATAGAATGTTAATCTCGCATGGCAATATACAAAAAACATAACATATAATAATCATCATTAGCAATGCATCTCTTAAAATGATATTTTAAGAGAGGAGGCATACTTGATTAAAAAATTCCTTGTTTGTAACTACCATAGCAAAATCCACCAAAACCTCACAAGAAATCTGATATGTGATCTACCAATTGAGAAATAAGTCTTTATATTACATCTTATGTTAGTTATTGAGTTTCTTAACAGTTATATTATTATAACAGGTTTAGATGGTTATCCTAACTTAAACATTATAACAGTTGTAGTAGCAAAGGAAATTTTAGTTTTTCTTCTCTTTTAACTTGGTATCAAAGCAAAAACCCTAATCTTCTCCCTCTCCCTTTTTCTCCACCGTAGTTGCCTCTTCCTTTCTCCATTGTCTCCCACCATCTCTCATCTTCTCCCTTTCTCCATCGCCACTCGTAACATCGCCCTCTCCTCCTACTCCACTATCGCCCGCCCTATCCCTTGTGGCCACTGATTACAAACTTGAATTGCATCTCAAGGAGAAGGACGGTCTCTCAATAAGGTTAGCCCATCATCGCTTTTCTCTTCCCATTTAAGGGACTTCACCTCCATAATATGAATATATATTTTTCTCTAACCCTAACCCTAAAAACTCCTCTTGATCCTTCCCTTGCCTTCTCTCTATGAATTCCTCTTATGAAACTTATTGGTGTTTATGCCCTAAGACCTGTTGTTAGTCTATCTTTTGTACTACTTGACATTGATATTTCTTATATATATCATTTTGGCATTTTCGTTATTATGCTTTGTTTACATCTGCGATTATGTACTTGCATGATAATGTCCCTAGAGACAGATTGTATCTGTGGCCAAACTCTTGTCCCCAGTCAAGTACTTGAGTGGATATGGGACAGCTCTGGTACATGTGAGACTGGTATATGGGCTGGTTAGACACGAGGTGCTAACGCAGACATATGGGTATATCAGTGGTGGATATACTAGACCGACCCACTGTGAGGCTCTAACTTGGTGTCATGAGTTATCCTCACAAGTGACAGGAGATGCATTGATCCCTTGACTTGAGGTCATTGACTCTTCTATATAGTTAGGGACATGCTTTGATACAACCTAACACCTTACCGTAGTTGGGAGGTCATAACGGTTGTCATTGAGTATGTCATGACTCATATGAGAAGATCAATGGACAGACAGAGGATTTGCCCTTCCTGAGGGAAGCTTAATATCCATGGCCCCCTATGGTTGCATGACTAAAAGTATATGGCCATACTCAAGTGAAAGCCTGATGTAGTCATGATCATGAGATTGGGTGAAAACAAGTGATGACACACTTGTCCAATCGGATATCAGTTTGGCAAAGAGACTGTAATGCATCGGTACCTTGTTGCGATGATGGAAATGTCGATGTCGATATCTATTCCGATGACTTGGGTAGCAGCGATGCACTGCTTGTGATGACCTTAGTTCGTCACTGCCAATGTTAAAGGAACCTACAGGGTCGCACACCTTGATACTCGAGTTATTATATTGATCAGGTAGTCTTATGATCAAGTTTTTGGATAGCTCGGATCTATTTGAGAGATTTCATCAGCACCAATGGGCCTGATGAGATGGAAGAAACTTATTAGAGCCAAACTTTATTTTTGGCAGGTTGACCCAAAATTGACCATGAAGGCCACATTTAACTTTAGGTTGCACTAGATTGGATCCAATGGATTAATCAATTTGTGTAATGAAGTTTGGGCTAGCTCATTACCCAATAGGGCCTCATAATAAGTTGTCATAAAGAGATTATAAGACATAAGGGTATAATGAGGAGAAATCATCTACATCGCCTAAGGGGCATAATGGGGTGAAGTTGACTCCTAGTGCTTCATTAGGCATGCCTTGGCCGCCCATGCTTCTTCCTTGGTTGGAAGGCTTGCCTCTATGGCAAGTCATAGGGCGCATATGGCTTGATAGACTTGTTTGGCAAGTGCTAAGTGCATATGGCTAATGGTTAGATACTTATGGTAAAGTCTTTGAGACTTTTCTTACCTCTAACCCTAATTGGCCAACCCCTCCCCCCTTTACCCTAGCCGCACATCTCTTAGTACCTTGCGCCTATATCACTTCTATTACCGCCCCTTGCTTCATACATGACAATCATATGCAAGAGCTCCTCAAGCATAGCCATGAGCATCATCTAAGGGCAAGAGTAAGGGATTAGTAGCGCAAGTCTTCTTCCATAGCCGCGAGCCTCCTTCCTTCTTCCTCCTAAAGGAAAATGGAAGGTCTATCATAGGATATTATTATGCTCTCAAAGGGAGAGTGGAAAAACTCTTTGAATATCACGCATGGTTTGATATTTCGTTCCTTTTATTTGGTGTCAGATGCATTTGTTAGGATAGATTGACACCATTATCTTATTGATCCTTCTGCTAGTTTTGTTTCTGATTCAGTTGACCTCATTTACTTAATTCATTTGGTCATACTCTCTTCTATATGCATGGTTAGTAAAGATACATTTTGTACTATGCACGAGGATATTTGTTATATTGTCATACAAGTATATTGAAATAGTTCTGGTATATCTCGTGACATATTGACCTTTTTAACTGGATGAGTTATTACTAGTAGGCCTATATCTGTTGTATAGAGATTGATTATATCAGTCTATCTAGTTGTCAGTTGGGGCATTCTTCCATATTATCTTTAGACGATACTCAGGTTATTAGGTGTTGATGCAACACCACCGAGTGGTTTAAGGCAGTCGTTCTGCTACGTGAGTTAATAGTAGAAACACTTTAAAAAGAGTGCGGCTCATTATTGAGATATGTTTTGGCTAAGCTTGATAGTTTACATGACATTTTTCGCATTTAGTTATTTTTGTATTGCTTGTTTCTAGCATATAGTATAGTTTCAATCTACTGTAATTATCTTGTTAATTGAGCATGCATCATCTTATTGATTCCTACTCGGGACTTTTTGATAATTCCTTTTGTTTATATTCCAAGTACAGATATAGGCTCTTGGAGGTATAGAGTAGATAGTAAAACGACCACTCTGTAGCAGTCTACTGTTTAATATAAATCATTTAATCTTTTTTATGGATAGTGTCAATTAAGAATTTTCTTCTACTTAAATCTATTTTTATTTTATTTGATTGCAGCTACATGTTGGGTCCTGAAACTTATAGATTATTGCTTATAAATCTTTTGATATGCAAGTTAATTTATTTTATTAATAAATTTTATTCAGTTAATGGAGAATTATGGACTTAGTAAATGAGTATAAGTTTACATGATATTTTGCATATTCAATTTGAGGTTCCTAATAAATTGTCTAATTGTCTCTTCCTCAAGGATGTTCAATCAGTCAGCTTAGCTGGCATCCTGCCGGGGCATGACACTCTTTTTCTTCTGTCGTTCGGACTAGTACAAGCTATTCATACCACCCCGTACATAATAGTTTCTTAAACCTTGATATATCTATATATATATATATATATACACTAATCGGTGTAGAGCAGTTTTTAAACTATGCCATTGTGGTATGAGGCGCAGATGTATAGCAATGTGGTATGAATGAACAATATATTGGTACAATAAATAGTGATTGTGGTAGATGAATATGAGCTCGCAAATAGTACCACATTAGAGAAAGAAAAAGGAAAAGGAGGAGGAGAATATTAGGTTTCCTTCTCTAATACCAAGTTAAAGCAACGGTAGAGAAGAACAAATTTACGTTAATCATTAACGAGAGAAAAAATAGTGTTTAAATACAAAAGAAAGAGAGGGTTAATAGATTAAATTCGTTAACATTTTTTTTTCTCAAATTATAATAATAACAAGCATAGAATGATTGAGTTATATGCTCTAGGAAAGGGAGTATTAGGCTTTTCAAATTGTTAGAATTAGTAATAGCTAGAGTTAGAATTAGTAATAATGATATATATATAGTAATAACCAAAATATTATTAATTTATATCATCAAAACCTCTCTACATTGAAGTTGATTTTATTATGTAATTGAATAAGGAGAATTAATATAATATTAGCCCTTTTAGGGTTTTTTGTTCTCTCCTCTATCTATCCCTTTTCCTATATTCTAGCATGGTACTATAGCAGATTTTCTAAACCCTAGTTGTCTCTCAATTCTATGTCAGAATAGGAAATCCTCACCTTCTCCCTCTCTTTTTCTCTTTTTCTACTGTGATATTGTTCATAGGTATTGTTCATCTATACTGCAATAATGTTCATGTGGTACTATACATCCATATCGTGACACTATTTATTTGTTACTGTTTATCACTACCCTCCCCTGCAGATGTCATCTTATGCTACTACTACGGTGATACCTTATGCCACTCTTTATTACTGACAATGTCTAATGCCACCTACTACTTCTATTCGCAATACCTAACACTGCCTTCTGCTCATGTCGACGATGTTTGACACCACCTTCTACTCATGTTGACGATGTTTGACACCGCCTTATACTCTACAAGCGACACCTGATGCCACCTTGTACTCTTGCCTGCAATGCTTGATGTTGCCTATAATTCCTACTCGCGATGCCAAGCTCCGTTTACTACTTTTGCTTGTAATGCCTAACACTGCCTTTTACTGTTTGAAACGTCTAACGTTGCATTCTACTTCTCTTTTAAAGTATGTTATTGCCTTTTTTTTCTTACAACTTTATTTTTATATAAGCTAGGCAGAATTGTCGTATATGTTCTAGTTTGAGGGGAAGTGTTAGATTTGGTAATCGTTAGGATTAGAGTTAGAAATATTCAAAATAGTATTATATATACAAATCAATAATTAAAATATTATTATTTTATGTTCTCAATATCCCTATATATAGAGGTTATATCTATTTTGTAATTAAACAAGGAGAATTAATACGATATAGCCCTTTTAGGGTTTTCTATCTCCTCTCCTCAAACTATCTTTTTTCCTCTACTCTAACATATATGTTTAGTCCTGCATGGAGAATTTGTAACCTTACATTTATACTTTATTGTATTAAGTTATATAGGGGTGTGTTCGAAGGTTTTTAATTTTAGCCTAACAAGGCTCACACTAGTATATGCAAACTGTATTATCATATATTATCATACAGTACTTAGTGTAGTGGTTGCACCAATACATGTGGTCTGTGTTAGAGTAGAGAGTAGAGATAGAGTGGAGAAAAGAGAGAAGACAAGATACCCTATAAGATTATATTGTATTGATCTTCTTGTTCAATTATGGAATAGATGCAACCTCTATATAATGAGGTATTAAACATATAAAATAATAATATTTTTAATTATTACTTACTATATATATAATATTATTTCTAATATTACTAATTCTAGCCCTAACTATTACTGCATATATGACAATTATGTCCAACTTATATAAAAATAATATTGTAATAAAAAAAGATAATGACATAGTTATAAGAGAAGTAGAAGACGACATAGGTCTTGTAAGCAGAAGTAGTATGTGCATGAAGCATCGAGTAGGAATAGTAGGCTGCATAAGACTTTGCTAGTAGGAGTGACAAGCAATGTCAAACATTGCCAATAGAAATAGTAGGCAGTGTAAGGCATCGTTTAAAAAAATAGTAGGTAGCATAAGGCATCGCTAATAGTAGAGGTTGGCGTAAGACGCCACCAACAATAGAGGCTGTGTAAGGCACCACTAACAATAGAGGGTGGCAAAAGAACATTTCCCATAGTATAGATGATCAATAGCCATGTAGAGAAATAAGAAAGAGAGAAGAGTAGGGTTTATAGCTCCGATACCAAGTTGAGAGATGGCTAAGGTTTAGAAAACCTTCTTGGCTTCATGTTAGACTAGAGAGGCGGAGATAGAGAGAAGAAAAGAGAGGACACAACCAAATAAGATACCCTTCAAGGGTATTGATTATATGAAATAATAATATTTTAATTATTACTAACTATATATAATTCTAGCTATTAATAATTCTAACTACTAATTCTAACCCTAACTATTACTAATACTAATTATAACATCAATCAAGTCTCATATTGATTTTTACTAGGCTTATAGCCAAGTATAGAACAAGATTAGAAACCTTGTTCTATTCTACCTATAATCAGGTGAATCAATAAGGAAAGGTTTCCTCAAGTTTGACTAAGGCAAGTTGCTCAAGTATGACTGTAAATAAGCTTCACAAACCCCATTAACTGCAAGGGTATGACTTCATATTATTAACCCTTGCAAACTAGATTTGAGAAGAACCCATGATTAGGCATCATTAATTAGAAGTTAGGGACAAGTGCTAAGTAATTCTTGGGCTACCAATTGTTTAAGTCATAATAAGTACAAGGACTTAGGCAACATAAGGAAGACCACCTTATTCTTGGGCTACCAATTGTTTAAGTATGACTTCACAAACCCCATTAACTGCAAGGGTATGACTTCATATTATTAACCCTTGCAAACTAGATTTGAGAAGAACCCATGATTAGGCATCATTAATTAGAAGTTAGGGACGAGTGCTAAGTAATTCTTGGGCTACCAATTGTTTAAGTCATAATAAGTACAAGGACTTAGGCAACATAAGGAAGACCACCTTATTCTCGAAACTACTAACCCTCAATTTTTCTCAGTGTCTTAAAATATAGGCATTGACAGTTACACTCAAAATTTTCTACTCCCAATAATCCTCGTTCACCATATTACATCTTAAGTAATGAAAATGAAGTAAATACTCAGCCGTGGACTTAATAAAACAAAGTGTTATCTTAAAGACTTAAACTAGATCTTAAGTAAAAGAAAGTATAAGAGATTAACATGGCATGTCTTACTGTTTTCATAGTGTAGCTGAAGGCAAAGAATTAAGGGCGGAGAGCAGACTACTCACCAGAGTGTTAAATTGATGTCATATGAGAAATACAGACCTGTAGTCCCTTCTGCAGCATTTAGAAGAACAGATAACTCGGCTTCGAACTTTTTCTGCCAAGATACATCCAATTGCATAATACAATGTATAAGATGAATAAACAGAAGAAATTAAATAAGCATTCCAACCTGTTCAGGTGATGAATTATTCACAGAAAGATTACATGGAAGAATCTGCATGCCCAAAACCTTATAAATATCATGTCCTAAGTAAAATCCAACACGTTCCCCCTCCGTTATAACCAACAAATATGTTCCTGCATCATGCATATAAAAGTTAGGAGTTTCTAGATGTGATAATTGGAAGCTAAAAGCTACTTCATAAAAAAACTATTGCACTAAACAATGCTGAAACAAGTGATGAAGTTATGTGAACCTACGGAAAAGAAAGCATTATCTCTAGCAACTTGTGATCAAACTTAAGACCGCCTCAAACAAGATGAGGAAGAGAACATAATCTATACAAAATCATATTTGATGCAAACAGGAGATAGGAGAAAGAAAGAAGGAAAATAGAAAGAGAAAAAAGATAGATAGAGTGAAAAGGATAGTGAGAGAAAATTGGGGAAGAAGATTTTTTTTTTTTTTTGCTTTAGACATTCACACGAGATAATCACAACCACAATTACTAAAACATGACTACTATTTCATGACTTAGTAAACCGGTTGACACATATTTATATAGTATTTTACATGTAATTTTAGTGACGAAATCGTCTTCATTTCATAATTTATGTCTCATTATTGCCTTAATTATGATACATCTATGGAATCTACACCTCCTTTGCCATTTTCACATTTTCAGATCAAAACGACCACAAAATGGTGAATTTTGGGACTTTTGAGATTAGAGGAACTCCTCTTAATTCAAGAAAAGTCTAATTGGAGATTTTTGGATTTATTGGAGCCTCCGCTGAGAATCACGATCAGGTCGCAATCAAAATCACGCCCGTGACTCGTCTCTGCGCCTGAAGCTCAACTGACCAATCTTGAGCGGGTCACAACTAAAATCACGCCCGTGATCGCGGACCTGCCTATTTCGAAACACTAAAAAGTCTAGGTATCACAATTCTTTTAAAGTAACACATGAAAAGATGGTTTTCAGATCATTCATATAGCATTATGTTATAACACGTGATTTAAACTGCAAATAAGCAATACTAATTATAGTAATGAACATACCAACTAAAAGCTTAAGTATACCAATCACACCAAAAATAGTACGAACATTTGGAGATTGTGTAGCACTGCACTTTGGAAGCCCACCTGTACAAGGTAAGAAACAGATAAAAGCACAATGAAAGTTTAGTAGTTTAAAGTTTTAAACTTCAAAGGTGGCAACTCTTTTAGAACTATTACTAAGAAGTCATTTTACTAGTCAGCTAGAAAATTAGAGGAAATTAATTGAGAATAATAACGAGATAAGAAACATAAAAGTAACTTTTTTCCTGTTAAAAAGAATCTCAATTTCATAACAGTTATTCCATAATCCATAGCAAAATCTTTGAAAGTTTAAGCTTTCTATAAGAATTTTGCCTAACAGAGCTGATACAGAAAAGATGAAATAAGAGAAAATTTGATAAAAGATCATATATAGGGTCACAAAAAGGGAGTACACTTTTATCAAATCCAACCATGAAAGTTGAGCCCGAGGCTTTCAATCTCATCTGTACCAACACATACCAACACTTCTTTATACTAATAATGATGTAAAAACATAAGTGTACTATTTGTCTAGATTTAATACAAAATTACATACTACTTGTCCCAAATAGTATAGACCAACTTTTAATGCCTTGGTTGAGCTTGTGCATAGCAAATAAGAATGGCTCTTCACCCAAAGATAACATGGTTTGATGGAGGATTGCAATCAAGAAATGCACTTCTCAACAAACTTTTCTCATATATAAACATGTACAAAATTATGAAATGGTAGAGTATAAAGATCACAGAAAATTAGATGGAATGTATAGAGAAATTATATTTTATGTTGGTATAAAATAGGGCTGGCATATGTCAATGGCAAATAATGTAAATATGTATATATGTTATTATAAATCATTTAAGTAAATATATTAACTTAAACGAAGTGAGTTATACCCACATTAACTTGTAAAGCAAGTTTTATAATTTATCTTTTTGATATTGATGAAAGAGGATCACCATGAGGTGACCTAGCTTTGCATTGTGAAAAATTGTCATGGTGTAGGCATTAGCATTCTGGAGTTCCTCGGAGAGTGGCTGCTTCAACATTTTGGTTTCAGTGGACGAACATGGGCAAACAACAACACAGGTGTTCCTCGACGAGTGGCATAGAGAACACACGCACTTTCTGCCTATTGATACAGATTTGTCACCCCTCAATCATGACATGCTATTCTCTACCACATTCTCACTTCCGCCTGGAGCATGTTTTGATTTCAGCAATGTTATAAGGTATTATTGCATTTGCTTCATCTAAATTGAATTTTTAATCTTGTTGAGGGTTGCATATGCCGATACCTTGTATTGGGTGCAATTCCTCACTATTTTCACCTATTGGTTAAATTTTAGATTATTTTATTTATAGATACTGTTCATATAGTACATCTTATCTAGTGCTCGGGTCATTTTTTTTGTAATCTCTCTCTCCTCAATAATAATTGAACTTGAATTTAATTATATCAATAGAGAATCCTTTTGGTATATCATATATAGAAACTATTGATATGAATTTATTGGAAAATTTATGCAACATGAAAATTCTAGTTTAGGATGTTTCTAAAAGGAAAGGAGCTTTGGGCCATATAGATGGCTCGCCTACTTATTCTAAACATGAGAAAGAATTTGGTAAATGAGAAGTAAATGATGCTCACATTATCTCTTGGATTTTGGCATCAATTGAACCTTATATGGTGAATAATTTACATTCATTTGGTATAACTAAGGAAATATGGGATTATCTTAGACGTATAGTTTAGGATGTTTCTAAAAGGAAAGGAGCTTTGGGCCATATAGATGGCTCGCCTACTTATTCTAAACATGAGAAATAATTTGGTAAATGAGAAGTAAATGATGCTCACATTATCTCTTGGATTTTGGCATCAATTGAACCTTATATGGTGAATAATTTACATTCATTTGGTATAACTAAGGAAATATGGGATTATCTTAGACATATATATCATCAAGATAATACTGCTAGATGGTTTTAGTTTGAACTTGAGATTAACAAATTCAGTCACGGTATCTCTCTATTAAGCAATATTATTCGGGTTTCTTAATCTTTGGAATGAGTACTGGCATCATCTACTCAAAAGTACCTAAATAAGCTCTTCCTAGTCTTCAAAAGGTCCATAAAGTCAGTATACATGATCAGTTTTTAATGAAATTAATATCCGAGTTTAAATTGTTAGGGGTGGATTGTTGAATAGAAATCTAATTCTTTCTTTAGATATATGCGTTGGTGAACTGCTAAGGGAAAAATAAAGATTAGCTACTCAATCTGCCTTTAAGCGTATCTCAAGGAATATCAAAAGTTATCAAAGTTAATTATTCTGCACAAGGAAGGAATAAAGGTAAAGGACAGATACAATGGTATAGCTGCAAGAAATTTGAAATTTGGCCGCATTCAATTGTAAGAAGAACTTCTACAATTATTGTAAACAAAATGGGCACATTATTAAAGATTATCCCAAGCACCTAAAAAATAAAAAAGTCAAAGCTTTTAGAGCAATTCAAGCAGGTCCTTCATTACTAGGATTACATCAACGAACCAAGTAGTAATAACTCCATAAATGGTTCAACATATGATTCTTATAGCTTCCACTGTACTTGGACTTCAGGGCAAAGGTAAGATAGCTTCCTTTACATGGTTTATTGATTCAAGAGCATCGAATTAGGTCCATCTAATTTCTTGCATAATTTGAAACAATACAATGGTAGACAAAATATTGAGATAGCTAATAGTAGTAATCTTTCGGTTACTACCACTAGTGGCATTAGATATCCTTTTAGTCATATTTTTGTTGCTATAAAATTATTTACTAATTTAATATAAGTTGGTCAGTATGTGGAAAATAAGTGTCTAGGGAAGATGATAGTGAAGGGGCCTAAAGTGGAAAGAATATTTCCATTGCAGTTTATTATTCCTAGAAATGTAACATTAGCTTCATCACTTATTGAATGAGATTGAAGTTTGGTATGGGCGATTGGGTCATCCAGATAATATAATTTTATCTCATTTGATGAAAAGTGGTTCTCTTGGGAATAAAGATCAATGTTCTAATTTTATTTTGAAACTTGAGTATTATGCAGATAAACATGGAAAGAGTAAATTTTACCTTTTTCTAATTATGGTAGTTAAATAACTACTTGTTCTAAGATAATTCATAATGATGTTTAAGGTATCACTCTAGTTATTTCACATGCACAATATAGTTATTTTATGACGTTTATTGACAATTATAGCAGGTTCACATGGATATCTACTGGGCATAATAAAGTTGAAGTATTCAAAGTTTTTCAAGTGTATTTCAAGACATAATTTTCTACAAATTAAAATTTTACAATCTAATAACGCTGGGAATATATATCAACACCTAAATTTTAGGCTAAATCTTTATCAACAACCATATATCTAATTAATCACTTGTATTCTCAACAATTAAGGTTTGATTTTCCTTTTCACCACTTTTTTTTTATACATCCTGATTATCATATACTACATATATTTAGATGTGTTTGCTTTTTTCACTCACTATCTCATGTGCGACATAAACTTATGGTTCAGTCAGTTTGGTGTGCATTTATGGGACTTATGGTTCAGTCAATTAAGTGTGCATTTATGGGTTATTGTATTAGTTAGAAAGAATTTGTATGATACTAATGCTAGCCATATACATATTTCTAGAAATATTGTTTTGTTTGAACAGGAGTACTATTTTCAGTAATATATTCCATCTTCTCCTTGTGTTTTGCTTCTTAGTTTTGATGAATATTCACAACCAATTAAGCGCTTTAAACCTAGTATGGTTTATCAATGTCGAAGAAGTCAATCTGCACAAATTCGTTCCGATCATATGATTGTTGCATATGCAACCAATCCCTTGGTTCTTCGAAGTTCCTCTCATATCATTAAAACTTCTGATAGATATGGTTTATCAATGTCGAAGAAGTCAATTTGCACAAATTCGTTCCGATCATATGATTGTTGCATATGCAACCAATCCCTTGGTTCTTCGAAGTTCCTCTCATATCATTAAAACTTCTGATAGATATGGTTTCTAAACTACATGTTAGGTCAATGCTATGAATGAAAAACTCCAAGCTCTTCAGGAAAATCATACTTAGAGACATTGATCCTCGTCCTGAGAATGTAAAACTTATTGGATGTAAATGAGTCTATTCCAACAATCTATGTCCGACGGTTCACTTGATAAATATAAAGCAAGACTAGTAGCACTTTGAAATAAACAATAATATGGCATAAATAATGAGGAAACTTTTGCACCTGTTGCGAAGATGGTAACGGTGCACCTTGCTCTAACTTCTAGTTATTGCTACGTCTAAGGGTCGGGTATTACGACAGATGGATGTTAAAAATGTTTTTCTACATAGAGATCTTAAAGAGAAGATCTATATGACCCCACCCTCAAAATTATTCTCTATACCTTCTTCAAATGTTTGTAGGTTGAAATAGTCACTTTATGTTTTGAAACAAGCTCTTCGTGCTTAGTTTGACAAATTTCATTTCACATTTCTTAGCTTTTCATTTGTTCAAAGTCAATATAACTCTTCTTTATTTCCTTGTAACTCATCTAAAGGAAATGTCATACTTATGATATATGTTGATGATATTTTATAACTGGGTTAGATTTTGAATTAATTTCTCAACATTAAGATCAGCTTCAACAATGTTTTCATATGAAAGATTCGAGCTCTTTGCAATATTTCTTAGGTATTGAAGTTTATTCTACCTGTATTTTCTTGCATCAATATAAATATATTGAGAATTTGATTGCTTTAGCTAGTCTTCAAGACAAACGATTAGTTGATACTCCATTGGAAGTAAAGGTCAAATGCTATAAGAATGAGGGTAATTTTTTCTCTTACCCTTCTTTATATCGACAATTGGTCGGTAGAATAAATTATTTAACTATTACTCGGCTCGATATTTTATTTATTGTTCAACAAGTTAGTCGATTTATACAAGTGCCTACTCACCTTCGTATGACAACAATTAGATGTACTGTTCACTACTTGAAAGGCACTTATACCATAAGCCTCTATTTTCTAGCAAATTCAACTATTCAACTAATCTCTTATGGTGATGCTGATTGGGCTAGTTGTCCGGTTTATTACTGGTTGGTATATTTCTTGATAATTCTCCTATTTCTTTTTTAAAAAATAAGACCGCATGTCTAAATCTTTCACTGAATCTGAGTATCGAGCCATGTCTTTTACTTGGTCTAAGATAATTTGGCTCCATGATTTGTTGGGTGAACTTAGTTTTTCTTAAATTAGTCCTACTATGCATTATACATATAACACTAGTTCCATTCATATTGTTGCTAATTCATACTTTATGAGCTTACCAAATATATTGAAGTAGATTGTCACTCCATTCATGATGCTTTTAATGTCATTTCTCTTTTGCATATTACCACTTATCTTGAACTATTATAAGAATCATCATTATTTTTTAGTTGACAAATTGATGCTCGTTGATCACTCTCCATCAATTTGAGGGGGGATTTCCAGTGGCAAATAATGCCAATATGTATATATATTAGTGGAAATAATTTAAATAAATATATTAGCTTACATGAAACGGGTTATACCAGCATTAACTTGTAAAGTGGATTGTATCTATTTGTAATTTATCTTTTGATATTAATGAAAAAGGATAACTATAAGGTGATCTAGTTTTGCGTTGTAAAATTTTATCACCATAGACAGATATGGTATGAAGCCCATACTAGATTGAGATACATTGATAAAACAAACGAGATCCATCATGACATGTTGACTAATCAACACCACAAACAGCCATTAATCACAATCTAGCCTAAGGGTCTTGCGCAAATGGGCCGGGTCTAGCACGGAATGATGCTAGTAGAGCATAGCATATGGCTAATGCAGCTTAGCACAATGACTACTCTTTTTAAATTCAAAACCCAACCAAACAAACTAGTTTATCGTAGAAAGTGAAAAAATGGTTTAAAAATAGATTTTATAGTTTACAACAATGTTATTATGTATTTGGGTCTCCAATGGTTTAAAACTAGCTTGCAAAATGTCTTTTATCATCTCATGCAAGTCTCGATACTCAAAAATCTCTCTCATAATTTTACTAAAACTTTCAAAATTTTCTCTTGCTCTCTAAAATTTTCATTTGTTTTTTTTTAATCTCTATGCTCTATGATTCATTTCTAAAGAAGCTACATAAAATGAAACCACCAAAGGCACAAATAAGAGTCCCTTTCTTACTTAGTAAGCGTTTAAATTTTCACACATTTACTCTAAAATTCATATTTCAGTTGTTTTTTTTCTAGTAACTACTAATTGTATTCTTTTTAGATAATTTATCTTTTAGAAATAATGATAGAATTTAGTAATAAATGGGGTTTTCTAGTAATAACTTATATATATATGCTACTGAGAGTTGTATAGATAATAACTTCTTTTGCAAAACAAAAAATTGATTTGTTTTAAACTTTTGAATTTACATTTAACCCAAATACTGTATTGGAAAATTTTATAGTATTATACACAAAGTTTCCAAAACTGGTCTGTACTAGACGGAACAAGACAAGACGTGTATTGAGGGGAGCTTCCATTGCAAGCAAAGCTTCATCCTTTGCATGCTTCTGCCTTTGTCTGTAACTTCGGCTATGAGCTTTCTGCCTTTTTCTTGACTTCATTCCATCTTCATCTACCGCTTCTATCTCCACCTCCACTCTTATCAGTCTCAGTAACAGGGTTTAAAGTTTCAGTCTGTACTGGCCAAAATTTTGGTCCAATATCGGTCTGACGAGCCACCGAGCTTGAATCCTGTGTACTACAGTCGAAGGCGGAAGCGGGAGAGTAGGCAGGAGGCGAGAGATGGAAGCTCCGCCTGGAGCTCTGGAGTAGGCAGGAGGTGAAAGTTCTGCATAGAGCTTGGAGTAGTCTTCGACTCTTCGACCTTCATCTCTTCAAGCAGAAGCGGGAGTGAGAGTGGAAGATCGAGCGGCAATGGGAGCAGTAGCTCGAGCGGTTTCGTCAAGTACCGACCAGTTTGTACCGTTCCAATAGCTGACCGGACTGAGCTGTCAGACCGAAACTTTAAACCATGCTTAGTACTAGCCTTATTTCAATAAGAGGACAAGGTCAGGCTAGTTTGTACGGCCTAGACTGAGTAGTACATATAGGTTTTTCTATCCTTAGCTATACATACATATAATATAACTAACAAATTTTTTTCAATTAATTTTAATATATTATGGTGAAAATTAAAAGGACAATCATATTGTTTTGTCTCTAGTATGGCATGTGATTTACGCAACCTTCTACTCTCTACAATAGCATTAAACTTTTAGTGTTGGATGGTAAGGTCAAATAATGAAAGAGCCTCAAAATATACATATGATTATAAGACTAATTAAATGATAAGGATCACCTACAACACAAAAACGATCACTCAACTTTGTCTAATTTAGAAGAGAAACTTATGAATAAATATGTGAAAGCAAGCAACAGTACATGTAATAAAAAGTGAGGAGGACTAAGAAAAAAAATTAAAAAAAACTATGCAATCCTGATCCTTCTTTAAATATTTAGATCAAAGAATAAAAAATCAGTATATACTGCCTGGTTAACTGTCTGATCTTGTCTCAGTATTGATACAAGATCAGGATCATTATTATTTATCTCTCTCTATATATAATATAATATATATTATGTTATTGGTACCAGCTAGTACTATCAGTACCATATGTCGGTACTATCTGATACCATCCCAAACCATACACCGGTATAAACTGGTATCTTGAACCTAAATTTAGATGCATAAGTAGTTGAAAAGGGTGCAACATAAACAATTTTGTAAAAAGAAATAAAAATACATAGATCTAATCCTTCAGTAAACATTGTGAAGATACACTAGTAACCCTCATGACACAATCTAAAATAATTATTTTAAAAGAAAAAATAAATTTGCATAAACCTAATCCTCATATTTTGTATGAGGCGTGTAATAGCTAATAAGAATGCAATAAAAAGTATATTAAAAATACATTTTGATTTTAGATTTTAGATTTTTATAATTATCTATAATTTAAAATGTTGGCATGTTTTATATTTTCAGTGTAAGCTAGCTAAACCATGGTGCTACTTGACAGGTGGTACAAGTCCCAAGCCACCTATTAGCCAACTTGAGACACAATCTACATGGTTCAAATATTATGTGCCAATCCAAAACTCGAGAAACCTAATTGAGGACTCAAGAAACCCATGATCATTCTGTGCCTAGTACTGTACCACTTGTTCGTTGTTATGCCCCAACATGGCCTTGCCTATTGGCCACCTATAAATGCATCATCCTAAATGTATTTAAAAAATGCATTAAATCTTTTCCACATGTTAGAATGACATAGGGGAGTTATTCAAAAGAAAATTTGTTTTATTAAGTGTTATGTCTAGATATAATGGGAGGTGTTACTTAGTTCAACTAGCAAAGATCCTTGTTGTTAATAACAAGTTCTTGAGATTAATTCCCACCTTTAAAAAAATCTAGATATTATACCCAAGCATCAAGGTTTGAAGATCCAATCCAACCGGTACAATCGATCGGCGGTCAGACCTGGTGCATACTGATCATACCGGACGAAAACCATGTGGAACTAGACGGAGCAGCAGAATAAAATGGGAGGAGGAAGGAGGAAAAGAACCAGCTGCTTGCCTAGACCCTGATTGGACCGAACCAGCCGGTTTCGAACCGGTTTTGAAAACCTTGCCAAGCATGGTCTTGCCTATTGACCACCTATATAATACAAATTAATAAATACATTGTCCTAAATGTGTTCATATATATATGGAACCAATTGCTCGACTGAACCAGCCGGTATCATACCAGTTTTGAAAACCTTGCCAAGCATGGCCTTGCTTATTGACCACCTATATAATACAAACTAATAAATTCATCACCCTAAATGTGTGTGTGTGTATATATATATATATATATATATATATAACTTTTAATATCTGAATTCAACAAATACAGCTTACACACTTACTAATGAATTAAACATTTGGCAGATGTTCAAGCAAACTACTAAAGTACAAACATTGTGTATCCTAGAAGGAAAGCCTAGAAGAAATTGAGGGAAAGTAATTTTGTTTCCCCATTTTCTTCAGTGGGTAGGGTGGAAAGGAATGAAAATTGAGTGGAAAACAGATAGGTTTTTTTCCTCGGATTCATTTCCATAACTTGGAGAGAAATCATCCGCTCCCTTCCTACTCCATCTACTCACTTCTACTTCTAGTTGCTCATTTCTACCCCCAACCACTCATCAACCATCTAAACGTTAGTGTTGCTCAATTGCTTATTCACCCGTCCTACCATCAAAGCAATAATGAACTCCCTCTTACATTTGCATCCATTAGTTTGTTTCTCAAGCTTATTTATACTCCATCCAACCAATCCTCGCTTCACCAACCTAATACGTCAAAGGCAAAGTTTTAAATACCAATACCAATCTTGGGTCACACCGATATGTGGCAGAAATATCCATCTAATTATAATATATGTATATATAATTATATATGGTATCAATCAATACCAACCCTCTACCATGTAGTATAAGGTTTGACTAGTACATATCACCTAGGTAAGGGCAGCATGAACCAGTTTCCAATTCCATGGTCCTAACATCTTTAGCATAGATTTTCTGCTAAAGTTGATGCTCTTGGCATCAATTGTAATAGAGCTAGTGGTGTTGGTGATGAGCAAGTAGGGAGTGGAGAATTCCCACCGTACCTCCGCCCTTCCCAATCTATCACTTGCAATGCCAATTTCCAGCACTACCCAGCCTTCATGTAAGACATCAGTTTCTTTACACAATTAATTTCATTTTTTTTCATTGATTCTGATCAATTGCTTAGATATGCCAATTGTTTCATAGGCATCCATATTCCCTCTCATGTTTGTACAACATTATCACCGTGATCCCTTCCCTCCCTGCAATCAAAAGCCCCGCACCATCAACCTAGACTCTGATCCTCCTCACTCACTTCGACGTTAAGTTAAACTAGATTTTTTTTTTCAGTACTATAACTATTTTTTTTCTCTCATTTTATTTTCTTTCCCTAATTAAATTTTAAATTTTCCCTTTTACTTTTCTTTCCCTCTAGGATATATAAGGTAAGGAATTATAATTAAAAAAAGGAAGCGCTAGATTCCGAACCTCTGTTGCTTCAAAAAAAAAATCAGAATATAAAATAAAGGAGACAGCAGGATGGTAAAAGAATTAAAGAACAGAGTCGACAGACCTATTAAGCTTATTGATCCATCAAACCGGCTGATTGACAAATAGGAATCAGAAGAGCCATCAATTGGCTCAATTACATACTTGTCTGTGAATTGCCATAATCTCAACCGTGTATAAAGCTTTTTCACACATTCTTCCTGATCCATCTCATCCGTACCTGAAATTTCTGGAAGCAAAAGAGAAGGCATTAGCTTCTCCTATTCAATCTAAAACGATGAAGTCACTTGCATGATTTATTAACATGCAACATATCCAATAAAAGCCAGGTTCAAATTAATTTCAGAAACCAATTAAAGAGAAATTTGACCAACGGAGTAGCTTTAAAAATAGTAGTTCAATTTTTGAAAAAACATCTACATCTAACTAATTATATGAACATCATAGCAGGAATACTACGCATTTCAGTTCCAAACCAAACGCTAATAAGATCTCTCTATAAATACCAACGAGAAGATTGATATTATAGGCTCCAATTTTCCACCCTAAGTATAAATAAAAAATAGAAAGCAGATTTCCTGTTATCCCAAATTAAAGTCAAATTTCGCTTATCAAAATTTTGAGGGCACGGACAAATCACAAACCCAAATGACAAATCAAACAAGGAGCAAGGGTAGGAAGATAAAAAACCAATAGAAAAAAAAGAACACCGGCAAACCTACATTGAATTGTAGAAATATAGCAATGCAAACAATCCCCACCGAGACAAACCATGAAGGGCAAGATCGACGATAAACAATTGGAATTGCATATACTTATAGGCGTACGAAGATCGTTTATTATCTCACTGAAAAAGGAAACCCTACGACGAACACAATTCCTGGATGGTACATACGCTACTTCCAATATTTAGGAAGAGATCAGCATTCCGGTAGAAATGACGATAATGAACAAAGGGGATCAGAATACAGGGATCAGGAAGGAAAAGGCGTGCATACTTGATCCACAGAGGGGGTGATGGGCCGAAGGTGCCGGAGGAGATCGCAAGGGAAAGAAGAGGAGGGGGGCGGGATGAAGAGGAGGAGGGAATTTAAGTAGGGCGCGGGGAGGGCGGGGCGGAGGGAGCGATCGATCTGATGTCACAGCTTTCGCGGTGGGGACGACCAGCGAGCATCAGCAAGCACAACGCTTCAACTGTCTCCCTAAATCCGTTGAACGTTTTCTTCGACTTTGGACTAACAATTAATCGGTGAGCGAAAAAGGAAAAAAAAAAAAAAAAAAAAAAGAAGAACCTGATTATGAAATATAATTTTGAGGTAAACTAATCTATTAACTCCCTAAGTCAAATGTTATTATAGTCCAACTTAAAATGAGTAAGCCTAAACTAATTTATATATTCAGGATATTATAAAAATACATAGTTTTTTGTGAATTGATATGTTTGAAATTTTAAAAAACATAATATAAATTTTGATTATGAAAAAAATTATATAACTCATTGATTAATTGTCATACCCCAAGCACAAATTCAAAATCATACAAAAATAAAATAATATAACAGAATATTTAATTTATTAGATTAAAAGTTTTTATTTAATATGCATGTCCATGAATCTAAATATTATTATAGTTATTATTTTTTTTAATTATGATGGGCTTGAGTGATCACTTTTTGCCTTGGAGTCAATCCATATCACCCACCTAGTATTATGAGTGTTAGCACATTTCAAGATTGTAAATTTTTTTCATTTGTCTTCATTTTTCAATTGAAATTAATCTCCTACACTGAAATACGACTAATGTTATTGTAGTTATACAAGGAATTAGTAGAAAACATATCATAGTAGAATCAACAAGTTATAAATTTGCTTTTAATCTCCACTATGATATTATATTGACAATTTATAATTAAGAATTGTTAAAAATCATATCATTTGAATTTTTAAATAAAATATTAATTTATTAAGTTTCAAATAAACACAAAGTATTTTCCGTTTAAACTCATTTATATCTTAATATTAATTTGTATTCTGCATGAGTTAACTATGGGGTTGATACAATAGAAGATGTTAATTTCTTTTTTTTTTTTGTTCATAAATATAAAATATTTCTTATGATGATAATAAGATCTTAGTTGTATTTCATTCATTAATTTCACACTTAGATATTATTGTTATAGTAAAATATATAGGCCATAATCTTAGTCTAAAATCCACAAGAGTAGCTAATGGAGGAAAATCAAATGTGATAAACTTCGTCCAACTATTATGATGAGGAGGGTATGTATTGAGGAGTCAAAATGTATAGAATAAAAGAGCGCAAGATATTAAAAGACATGAGATATTATGAACTAAAGCACCTAGTGTCACGCCCCGGTCGGATCGGCCTGAAAACAGCCCTTAATCGCTGTCTCAGGACTATCCGGCGGAACACCGGAACGCAACGCTCTCTAGGGTTTCCGGCCCCAAATCGAAAACCCTAACTCCCTGATTAAATTTTATCCCCAAATTACAGTTCACTCCGAGAAATCCGAAAAACCCTAATTCAGGAAAATCAAACCCTAACCAAAATACCTCAAATCAATTTTGACCCGAGAGTCAAAATCACGCCGCCGCATTAAATCGTATTCGCTGATGTCTGGGTTACGTCAGCAGCCGAATTCGAATTCCAGAAATCGAATTCGTTTCCGGAAATCGTTGACCTCCTTCGATGTGTTGACTGCGCCTCGAATCGAACGCTCGAATCGTTCGAAACAGCTCGTCTTCTTCGCTTCGACGCTGCCGCGTCGCCGCTACCACCGTATCTCCCTTGCCGAGCGCCGCCCGCGCTCGAGGATTCACCGGATGGGAGGGGACACCGATCGCCAGCCGTCTATCATCGTCGACGTCCGTCACCGAGTCGAGCTCGATGTTGCTGTGGAAGACCCACAGAACAGGGGAAAGGGATGCAGATGAAGAGAAGAACTTTTATTCCCTTTTCTATCGAACTTACAGTTCCCTCCACTATTTGTCGTCGCCCCCTGCCGGAGACGCCCTCTTCCCCTCCCTCGCCGGACTCTTCCGGCTACAATCTCTCCACAATCTCTCGCTAATGGCTCCCCTCTCTGCTGCTGTGTGGACGCTGGTGAAGATGATGGAACCGCCCCCTCAATCCCTGTTGCGTCCGATTTATGGAGAGAAGCCGCCTCTGTCCGGGTTTTGCGGGGACGACGACGCCGTCGCCCTATTGAAATCGCCCGAAGAGCTCGCCTTGTTGCCCGGGTTGCTCGGCGTCTCAGCGTCCGCCCTTGACGCGTGCGGAGGGGGAGACGAGGTTTCCTCATCTTTAATTTGATGGTCAACGTCTCTGGTTGACAGGCTGGATTGGGCTCGAATTTCGAAATTACAGCGTGGGCTTGCACGTGGCCCATTGGGCATTGGGCCGAACCGGTTGAACCGGGGCCTAACAATTCTCCCCCGCCCAATTTGGACATCGTCCTCAATGTCTGTCATGGGCGGATCTTGGGAAACTATTGCTCCGATCCTCAAAGCCCCGATCCGACACTGCTGCGCTCCTGTGGCAGTGTGTGGAACTACCTGCAGTGATTCAATCCGCGGTTGTTCGGTTTCTTCAGCCTCCTCGGCTGAATCCTGCGCCGCTAATGCCATGAGCTTTTGCTTGCTGGGGCAATCCTTTACCCAGTGAGGACCGCCGCACCAAAAGCAACCTTGTGGCTTTTGCTCCCGTTGTCCCGGTGAACCCTTGTTCTGCCGATGAAAGGGCCTACCCCTCTCTGGAATTCTAGCTCCCGGCGGCGTCCGTGGGGAGCCCCGCTGAGAGCCGCGTTTTGGTGGTGTCCTGGATTTCTTTGGTGGTGCTGGTTTGAAACTTCTGTTATCCACCAGAGATTCAGCCACCGCCGCAGCCGCCCTCCAGTCAACCAGCTCGCGACGTCGGACCTCCGTTTCTGCCCATGGCTGAAGGCCCCGGAGGAAGAAATACCTCCTATAGTCCTCTGCCATGCCTGGAAGCTCCAGCATCAAAGTGGAGAAAGCCCTGACGTACTCCTGGATCGAGCCTGTATGCCTCAGCCGATCCAGTTTGCCACGCGCCTGATCCGTCGAGTTTCCGGGAAGAAACTGCCGCCGCAGTTCCTCACGAAAAGTTTCCCAAGTCCAGCTAGTAGTCCCTGATGTAGAGCCGACTTTGGTTCGCCACTAAAGTTTCGCATCGCCTGTGAGATAGGCGATGCACACTTGCACCCGATCTCCTGCAGAAATATGGTTAGCATATGGATAAAGTTTTCGACCTCTCTGGACGATCGAGCCCCCCCCCCCCCCTGCCGAACGTCTCTAGTCAACGTCTCTGGTTGACCGGCTGGATTGGGCTCGAATTTCGAAATTACAGCGTGGGCTTGCATGTGGCCCATTGGGCATTGGGCCGAACCGGTTGAACCGACACATAACACCTAGAGTCTTATTGTTACGCCAGCGGACCAGGTGGGTCCCGGGCCGGGCTGCACGCGGCGAATGGGCCTGTCGAGGCCCACGATCTCAACGGTGGAGGCGGATTTCCGAGGTGGACAGCGAACGCAGACGTTTTGCAGGCGGCGGCGTGCGTCCCGTCCATTGCAGGCGTCCCATCCGATGGCAGCTCTGTCAGCGGCTGCAGCTAAAGAAAAGAGGGCACGACAGTGGCCGGCTCCCTCTCTCGAACACCCTTGGAGCGGAGGCTCGGGCGCGGAGCGGAGGCTCTCGGCGGACGGAGGTCCACCCCCTCCTCCTCCTCCCTCAGGCGGGGACCGGCGACCGTGCCGACAAGAGTTCCGGTGACGGCAAGGTCGGACGTAGGGGTGAGGAGTTGAGTCGAGCGAGGAGAGCATGTACAGAGGGAAATAACGGGGTTTTATGTAGCTCGGTTTTGAGAGAAATAAAGAGTGAAACTCTTCCCTGTTCCCGAGTTCTATTGGTGGTTCCCGGCCGGTGTGCTCCGGCGTGGTTACTGGTGTCCGGCTAGATGCCGATGAGGTTGAGGGGTGAACGCAGGGCGGCCCTTCCCCTGCCGCAGGCCTAACGCTCGTGAGGAAGACGAATGCGAGAGGGTGACGTTCGCTTCGAGCCGCTCGGTCAAAGTCAACGGAACAGCGAAAATCGAATTCGGGCGTTGACGAGCTGACGTGGCGTGCTTAGCGTAATAAGGGCCTGACAGTGGTATCAGAGCACATGACAATCGGTGATGTGGTTCCGGCGATTGGGCGGTGAGGCTGGCAGCGGCCGGAGCTCTCCGACGATCCCAGCGGGGCAGAGAGTTGAGCCAGCAGCGTCGGTGGCGGTGTCTTCCCGAGGAGCGGAGACTACGCAGGCGGACAGCGACTCCACCTTTCCCCAACAAACAGTTGATGTTGTGCAGGCGACGGGAGTAATAGGCGGGTGGCCTGCTCGCGGCCCGCCGGTGCAAAGACGTCCGAAGGCGATGAGACCACGGCCGCATCTCCATGACGGAGCGGCCATCTTCCTCCTGGGCGAGCGGCTCCTGCACGCGAGACGCAATCTCCACCTCCCCGGACGAGCATCGAGACGAGCGGAGGTCGAAGGGGGATCGTGCGTCCATCTCCAGCGAGCGGAGTCGGCTTCCGTCTCCATGACTGCCGAGGGCGGTGTCGTCTCCTCGCGCAGGCGGGGAACGCAGGGCCAGCGGCGGATGCAGCGTAGGCGGCTGGCGTCGCGTAGGCGACGGACGCAGGGCCAGTGGCTGATGCAGAGCAGGCGGTCGGCGTCGCGTAGGCCACAGACGTAGGGCCAGCGGCGGATGCAGCGCAGGCGGCCGGTGTCGTGCAGGCGGCGAACGCAGGGCAAGTGGCGGAGACATTTTTTTTTCTTCTCCCGTAGAGGCGGTCGAGAGATGAGGATGCAGAGGCGTCCTCTTTGCGGAATTTGTGGCGTCGATGGCGTCGTTCCCCGAGCAACGGTGGCGACGCAGGTGAACGAGCTGTTCCGCCTTTCCCTGTGCAACGGGCGACGAGGAATTTGCAGCGTCGGTGGCGTCATTCCCCGAGCAGCGGTGGCGATGCAGGCGGACGAGCTGTTCTGTCATTCCCCGAGCAGGGGCGTCGCGCAGGTGGCGGACGCGGGGCAAGCGGCGAAGGCCGCTTCCCCCACGCGCGGCGGACAGAGGTCCGCCGTCTCCTCCTTTCCCCAGGCGTTGATCTCGGCGACGCCCCCGGCAAGTGCTTAGGCGACGCAGGATCGGACGAAGGGGAGGAGTCGAGCGTGTGCAAAAAGCTTCGGTCCGGCGACGAGCGCTGGGGCTGAATCAGACGTCGGTGTGTCCGACGAGGCAATTTCCCCAAGCGGGTGTTCGATGGGAGTCCGATGGAGGAGTCGGACCCGGCCCCGTCTTGGCAAACTGCGCGGAGATGTCCAGGTCGACGCGACGGCGGAGGTGGACGAGGCGAGAGACGCAGTCCCCTTCCCGTCTTTACGCATCTTCCCTCGAGTTGACGTCGACTTGAGCAGCGGCAACGTGGAGCTGGCGTGGAGAACCGGCAGGCATCGAAGCATTGACCTTGACGGAGGCCGAGGAGAGTCGGACGCCGAGGACGGCGTCCACATCGGCTGGGGGAGACTGTCACGCCCGCGGACCAGGTGGGTCCCGGGCCGGGCTGCACGCGGAAAATGGGCCTGCCGAGGCCCATGATCTCGACGCTTGAGGTTGATTTCCGAGGCGGACAGCGGACGTAGACGTTTTGCAGGCAGCGGCGTGCGTCCCATCCGATGGCAGCTCTGTCGGCGGCTGCAGCTGAAGAAAAGGGGGCGCGGCAGCGGCCGGCTCCCTCTCTGGAACGCCCTTGGAGCGGAGGCTCGGGCGCGGAGCGGAGGCTCCCGGCGGACGAAGGTCCGCCCCCTCCTCCTCCCTCAGGCGGGGACCGGCGACTGTGCCGACGAGGGTTCCGGTGGCGGCGAGGTCGGACGTAGGGGTGAGGAGTTGAGTTGAGCGAGGAGAGCGTGTACAGAGGGAAATAACAGGGTTTTATGTAGCTCGGTTTTGAGAGATAAATAAAGAGCGAAACTTTCCCCTATTCCCGAGTTCTATTGGTGGTTTTCGGCCGGTGTGCTCCGGCGTGGTTACTGACGTCTGGCTGTACGCCGATGAGGCTGAGGGGTGAACGCGCGGCGGCCCTTCCCCTGCCACAGGCCTGACGCTCGTGAGGAAGACGAACGCGAGAGGGTGACGTTCGCTTCGAGCCGCCCGGTCAAAGTCAACAGCGCAGCGAAAATCGAATTCAAGCGTTGACGAATTGACGTGTGGCGTGCTTAGCATAATAAGGGCTTGACACTTATGCTTTAGCTCATAAGATAGGAAAAGGTGGCCCATTTAATTAATAAACGTATCTTGTGCCCACTTTTAGAAGGTGCTGGAGGAGAATAGGGAGGTATAGCTCCATTTAGAGTGTTAAATTTTGAGAAGACTCTAGTGAGTAAATTATTGATTTGAATGTTAGAGTGAATGAAAGTAATATAGTGTTTTATCTATATTATCTTATTTTTAAATAATTTGCATTATTAGTCGTAGGAAGTTAGGTTCCCTTCAATATTTTCAATCCTTTTAAGATATTTACGTAACATATATTATATGTTGTGTTGTATCATAATTTTTGAATAAAAGTGCTCTAATTAAAAAATTATTATTTTTTCCTTCAAATAAAGTAAAAAAGTAAAACTTAGTATTAATATTTTATTATCAATAACTAAAATTCTTATCAGCAAAACATTAGGATACCTATTCTCTACTTTATATAATCTAAAGAAAATAATTTATGTTATGTTCTATTAAATAGAATTTATAGTGAAAATGATAGAAAACACAATGAATCTAAATAGAAAGTCATCTAGATTCATTATATTTTTTATCTTTTTCACTGTAATTTTATTAGACAGAAGATAATGAGAAATGGGCAAAAGTGAAGCATGCAAACACAATTATTCAGAGAAAAAGGACAAATACGATAGTAATGACCTGATCCAATCACTATCTCAAGCGGCTTCTCCTCTGTTTCAGCTCCACTTAAATCCTTTTTACTGTTTATTTAGAAGGGACAAAATTGTGATGGCAATCACACTCTTAACCGGGGCCTACTCAGCTTGCATCTTTTGCCTTTCGTCGTTTGGCCTCTTCCTGCTACTTCAGTCGGCCGTCCCGATGGGCCACCGCTTAGAGCTTCGACCGAGCCTTATCTTGAAATCCAGATCGGCCCGATTGGTCTGGTCTACGGATCAAAATTAGCACAATTTTAGCTACTGGCTAAACCGGTCAATAATGACTGTGGACCGACCACCTGTTCCGGGTCGATTCCCGACTTACGAATGGACGATTCTCTGTGTGTCAGGCTTGGGTCAGACGGTTCAGCCCAACCCAAACCCAGGCCCATAAGGAGAAGCCTGATCAACTGAGGAGGTTGACCAAGCAAATCACGCGGAGCAATACAACCACGTGTGCGCGTCGCAGCGTGCGAACGCGTCTTCGCGAACGCTGCGGACGCGAGCGGCGCGGGCGGCGTCGAACAGAGGAGATGGACGATGTCTCCAGCTGAAGACGCGGACAACGACGATGGAGGACGCGGGCGACGAAGACGCGAGCGTGGTGGCGTCTTCAGTGGACGACGACGGAGGATTCGGGGCTTCGAACGAGCTTTCCGCCGGAAGATGCGGATGACGGCGTCGACTCCCGCGGAAGCAGAGGAAACAACCCCACGGAGCTCGGGCGACGGCTTCGCGTGCGAAGCGGACGGGCTCCCGAAATAGGCGACGAGGTCTCCGGCGCCATTCTCGGACGCGGCTGCTCGTTTGAGACGCGGTCGACGACGGAAGAATCGGACGCGTGCGGAGCAGAGCAGGCGTCGGGCTGAAGACACGGACAGGCGGGCGAAGCTTCTCCTATAAGAACCGTTGCAGGGGCGACGAGAAAGGGTGCGCGGAGGCGACACCACAGGAGGGGGAGTGCGCGACGGGACGGCGGCTCCTCCCGGCGGGTCGGGGAGGACGCCCCTCTAGGGCGAGAGCCCTTTAGCAAGCGGTGAGCTTAAGAGAGAGCCGGCGACGATGAGCGTCGAGGCGAGAAGATTGTGAGTGATATGTAACCGGCGATGACCGGTGAGGGAGGGGAAGAGGGCGCCGACGAGGTCGGTTCAGAAGTTGTAAGCTTTCACCGGAATAAAGCTTCTTTCTTCCACGTACTCCTCTTCCCTACTTATGAACTCTGGCAGCGGCGGCTGCCAGGTCGGCGACGAGTGGCCGGAGGCGAGATCGCGAGCGCGGCGGCGCTCGGCAGAAACAACGACGCGGCGGCGTCGTGCGTCGTGAGGAAGAAGACGATACGATAACGAATCGAACGGCGTTCGATTCGAGGCGAGTCAAAATCGGCGGCAGTCAACGATCGATTTCGCATTCGAAATCAAATTCGGGAGGCTGACGTCAGGCGGACGTCAGCGTGCAAAATCGGCGCGGCGGACGAAATCGGAAGGGCTGACGTCAGCGTGACGTCAGCGAGAGAATTAATTTGCGACGGTTGATTTTGACTTCGGTCAAAATCCGATTTGAGGTATTTTGATTTGGGGTTTTTGATTCTTTTCCAGATTCCTTAATTAGGGTTAGGGTTTCTCGAGAGAATTGTAATTTGGGGGATAAAAAAAAAAAGTGAGCGGGAACTAGGGTTTCGAGTTTGGGGACAAGATACGGTCCGGAAACCCTAGCGCAGTTACGATCCGGTGTTCCGCCGGACGGCTCTGAGACAACGGATAAGCGTTGTTTTTAGACCGTTCCGACCGGGGCGTGACACCGTGGACTTATCGAGAACCGGTGCTTCTCGTGGTCATCATTCATCAAAATCCGGAGCCGGCTCCCCAGCGGGGCAGTCTCGTAAATTACAAAATGGCCGTTGGGCGGCGTTAAATCAGTCGCGCGTTTTCATTTCACCCTGCAGCGCGACTTTCCCGTCCCGCCGCCAGCCAGCGCGGCATAAGACAGCGGGAGGCAGTGCACTGCCACACGACCCTTCGCGCCTGTCCCTCCCTCATCCTCCGATAAACCCTACTCGTTCTTCTTTGTCTTTTTATTTTAATTGTTTTTAGGCGATTGGTGCCGGAGGATGGCCTGCAGATGCCTCGTTATTCACGAGTTGGAGGAGGGCGGGGAGGAGGTGAACTCCGATGATAGGGTTTTTGCCAGAAGATGCCGATCGGAGTCTATCTTCCCGATGTACGCGATGGGGAAGTCCAAGTCGAATTCCCTCTCCCGGACGATTCTTGATAACGCCGGCGATCCAATTTGGGACTCCGTCAGGGCCGACGCTAGATTAGAGGTCGTATTGCCTACTAGTTCACTTTTCTCTAAATATTTTATTCGTCCGGGAAACGACGGATTTTGGAGCAGAGAGTGGGAACTTCTAATTTGTTTTGAAATTATTATATATTATATGTTATAATTATCATAATGGAGCATAAAGTTTCTGAGAATAGCAGTGGCAACCGTCTTGCCAAAGGGGTTTGCTCATTTTTAATAAACTTTCTCTTTATACAAGTCACTCGTTTAGCTTCGTTCATTTTGGTAGGCTCGTATGAGAAATGTTTGCAGAAGAAAGTTTAAAATGAGCATAACCCTGTGGTCTACTGGATTTCAAATCCTTTTCTGCGTTAGCAGTAATTAATGTAAAGTAGACCTGATAGGTCTTGGTTAGTAAACTAACAAACTTCAAAGATGACATGCCACCTACAGAACTACTGATTTCATAATTTGAAGTAGTACGTACTTATTGTGGGAAGATTTAGATACGGACCCTCTGTTTCATCTCTTCTTACTAATTGTCCTCTTACTGATCGCATCTTTATCTATATACACATACACATTCTAGAGCAAATTGCTTTACCGTGTTTATTAGCGTATTTTTAATTTATTTTTCAGGCTGAGAAGGAACAAATTTTGAGCAGCTTCTTATATGCGAGTGTCTTATCTCATGATTGTTTTGAGCGTGCCTTGGGGTTTGTACTTGCAAACAGGCTTCAGAATGCAACACTTTTGGCTACTCAGTTGATGGATATTTTTGATGAAGTTATGATGAATGATCGAGGTATTCAATGTTCAATTCGCCTGGATGCTCAGGTGATTCCTTTGTTTTGTGATGGAAGTATCTGAGTTCATCATTTCAGTTTTTTTATTGTCGGAGGAACATCTGGCTATAACAGTGGCAATGATTTCATTGTAGGCGTTCAAGGACAGGGATCCTGCCTGTTCATCATATGCTTGGGCATTATTATATCTTAAGGTGTGATTTCAGATTCTTTTTGAGTCTAGACTCTTAGAGGAAACAAAATTGCATACCTTTCTTTTTCATCTTACCATATATATATATATATATATATATATATGGTTTGAAATAAGAAGTTAGGTACACGACCATACAAGGTTGATATAATGTCCTACATACAGTCTGTTTATAATCCTTGCCATATAATGTGGAATAAACCATGTTGACAAATTGCTATTTAAGGTGAAATGGAGCTGACCTATACTTTTTGTTGGCATGGAGAAAATCACCATAAATAGATTGAGAAGGGGCAAATTTGGCCTGAGGAGAAAGTTTACAATTTGGTATGATGTAGGTCTACAAATGTAGTCTAATAGCTTAGAAAGGTCCACCTAGTTTGGTCATGGTTAACTAGATTAGTCATACTTAAAGTTGCAAATGAAGTGAACATTCATGAACAAGCTTGATTCTCGTTACTTGGATCACTAAGAGCTTATGCATGTTCAATCGGTAAGCTAAACAGATAAGTTTGAATTAATTTTTTTGCTCAATCAAATAAATGAACAATCTTGAACAGATAAGTTCTAGTCATTGATGTTCATGTCACTTCATGAATGAAGTCATGAACTATTTTTGAATAAATTTTCATAAACATGCTCATTTAAGCATTCAACATGTATGTTTATGAAGTTCTAGCACTGATGCAAAATTCAAATTCGAAATTAGCTTTTAATTTTGATCTGTGTACACATGTTCACTTAATTTATAGATAAGTAAATGCATTATATTGAATTTATGTTATCGTGTGTTAACTCTATGTGAGCTAGATGAGAGCTGAGCTCGCATGTGAGCTTAATAAGCTTACTGTAAACAATCTTTGACTTTGGTTGAGCTTGATAAAATTCAAACAAGCTAAATTGGACATGGTTAAGCTTTGCTAATTTCTAATCTAGTCACGGTCTAGGTGGTAGGCAATGTAGGCCTAAGTTGGGCTTAAACTAGGCAAAGTCAATCTAGAATAGTTCAGCCCCAACTTGTGCTAAGTTACAACTTCTTATTTTTTTTAGACATTTTACTTAGCAGGGAAGAGTTATGTGATTGCCCAAGGATCTCCATTTGAACCTATGTAAAATCTAGCTTGTGGAGTTTTTAGTAGAGCTAGGCATAATTGGTGATATATTGTAGGTAGAGGACTTCCTTCTAGAAGCTTGTTGAAGATTCTAATTGAGCTAAAAGAATTGGATTAATAAATGACCTATTTAAGCTCTGAGATATTGGTACAATATCAATTGCTGAGTATGAGATGATTTGTAGGGGATGCGAGCTTCGTGGCATATTTGTACCAAGTTGGGTATATTGTGCATATATTATGTGTTTACAACTTTACGTACCTCTAAACTATTCTCTTCTTATGTTTTTACTGGTTTAAACTTTAAACAATGACCATTCACTTATCTTCATCAATTTGTGAGTTTGGTGTTGCTAATCTATTTTATAGGGTTATCACTCTTTGCAATCATATCGTATAGCACATGCTTTATGGAACCAAGGGCGTAAAATCTTGGCCTTGTCATTGCAAAGTCGAATAAGTGAGGTAATTTCATGTACCTGTATTAGCTATATTAAGTTTATTAGTGACTGGCAAGATTTTATAACTGTTTCTCCTAAGAGAGTTGTTTTGTGGTCTTTTTCTAGGTTTTTGCTGTGGATATACACCCAGGTAATTCTTTGTTTTCATGATTATATCTCGGAAGCATATCTATTTGTTTCTGTTGATTAAATTTGTGATCATTATGTGTGTACAGAAAATGGGCATCTGAGATTACATTAACTACATTGCTAATTGCTAGAGTAATGCATAAAGATACGTTCCATGTGACTATGCCAACGTGCTGCTCCTACCTCAATAGAGTGTCCAAGCTTAAATAGGTCCAAGCTTAAAAATATAAAGAAGGGATAAAAGAAGAAAGCTGAGTGAAGAAATTAGTAAAGAAAACATCAATCAGCTCTTATTTGGATGGAAAATAGGCACTCCTTTAGATTATTGTAAAACATTTATTAACATTAGAAAAGAACGGAGGTGGTGAAAATCCTTAAGGGCCATGGTAATACCCAATTAGACAGATAGATAGTACCACTCCTGATTATATGTATAGATAGATAGTACCAATTTTGTACTGGTTTTTAAAATCTTGTTTGGTGTTGACAGGATAGTTTAGCAATCAATTATTCCTACAATTGCCCACAACAAAAGAGTTTTGACCTCAAATTAATATATATCCTATTTATTATGATAATCTGGATTTTATTAATATATGTTTCTTTTCCTCCAGCTGCAAAAATTGGTGAGGGTGTATTATTGGATCATGGAACAGGGTTAGTTATTGGGGAAACTGCTGTTGTAGGAAACTATGTTTCTCTAATGCAGGCAAGGGTTCAACTCTGATTTTTCACCAGTTTCTGTGTATATGTATATACATGCATGTGCATATGCTCATGTATTATATATATGTGTGTATATATATGTGTATACATAATTACATATATGATGCATACACATGTATATACAAATATGTTTACATTGCCGCTATAAGTTTTTGCTGTTTTTGATGTCTCTCTTTCTCACACTGTTCATAATGTATAGATTAGCATTATTGGAAAAATTAATGACTATAAGTTTTTCTCTTTGTTTGTATTCACATCATTTCTATTTGCTAATATATGCCGATGCAAATTTTATTTACAAGGAAACTTAAGGATGACGACCCTGCTTGATTTAAGAAAAAATCAAAGTTATTTTTGGTTCTTTGTGACTATGCAAAACTCTTTCTACTTTATGTGCTACACTTAATTAATTTCTTTCAATGCAACTACTGTAGTTGTGTACATATGTTTGTATACATGGATTGAAAAAGGGTATGAGTAGGGATTGGTACATGGACCAGTAGTGGAGCAGAAGAAGATAAGAGAAGAGAAAAAAGAAAGGAGAAAAGGAAGAAAGGAGAAGAAAGAAAGAAAGCAACTTCCGCTCGATACTGGTCATCTAGTAAAAGCAGTAGAAGTAGCACTCGTGGACTAAGTAGCTTTGAAGAGAGCATTTGAAGCAGCAGAAGCACACTCGCTTTCACAAACAAAGCAACAAAATAGAAGTGAAGTAGCAGAAAAATGAAGCAGCTTTTGCATCTGATATGGACTAGTATGTATTGGTTCGAACTTGGATCGGAACATAGGTCCGGATTGGGTTATATATATATACACACATATATGTGATATTGTGGTTTGGGAAAAAAATTGTCAAGGTGTATAAACGTACTAAGCTTACTGTTATTAACTTAAAAGATTTTTAATTGGGCCATGTTGTTTTAAATTTATTAAGTTAATGAGTTAGTTTGTTTATCAAGTGAGTCATAATAAATGCATCATCTTAAAACTTAGCTCATGGTGGGAATTCAATAGGAAAGAATTATGTTGGATGATGGAATTGCTAATGGGTTAGCCTCTAGGCTTGAGGAGGATGTTAAACTTTAAACAAAAGATTGTGATATCCCAATTTAGTTCTATGTGGGAAATGGGAGAAGATTTGCTTTTGCATATAAGTCCCAGATAATTAACTTGGGCTTTAAGTATTTCTAGTTGGGCCACATTGTTGTAGGCTCATCAAGTTAATGAGCTAGTTTTCTCACTAGGCAGGTCATAACAAAATAAAAAGAATGTGTGGTTTTGCCTTTAGTCCTACATGCAACTAAGACTTTTTGGATGAGTTCATTTCAAAAAGGATAAGATTACAAGAAAACTTTATTACTTTCTTTTTACCAAGCCTTGAAGGGAAGAACATTCCTTGGAAACTCGACAACATAGAATCCTAATCAGAGGAAAATTGGAATTTAGATTGAAAATTAGGACAGATTATTTAATCATGTGGTCAGGTTGGACTTCTGTCTAGCTTTGGGATGGCCCCAACCCTGTCGTGAAACTTATAGTTATGTACATGTGAATATTCTCAGCAATCAGCATCGGAACATCATATAAGAATACATGACCGAAACTCAACAGAAACGTTATGGTGGCTTATTTTGCCCGGTGCTTATGCTGATTCAATGACCAAGAGACGTCAAAATATGCTTAGGCCCACGAGAAATTATCTCTTATGTCAAAAAAAAAAAATTACTTCCAATTCTGCTGTGAATGCACATGCCAGATTTCTTATGAATGGTTGAAATCTGATCATCGTCTCCAGATTTTGAGATTTGAAAGACAGATCCTGAAAGTTAATGAAGATAAAGTTAGAGCGGACAGAGGATGTCTTTCATTAAACCAAGGTAAAGTTCAAAATGATGGTGCAAAACATAGTTGTTGTAAAAAGTATAGATAAAAGAATCATGGGTCGGTTGGCTTATATTGAAAATTAGCTTGTTTGTGGCATTTCATTCAGTCCATGACCAGACTATGGCCATTGTAAGTCTTTTCTGAAGTTGATAGTTGATACCTCACAAGGTAGATAAGTTTCCATTTGTGATCCAATCCAAAAAATCCCATCAGAGTGAAATTCTGTAGTGTTCTCAACAGTCCCATTAGTTATCTCGCTCATCACAGCATCACTTATCTCAAGGTTACTTGATTGTTGTAGTTTGACCAACTGATGCTGTTATATACGTTTCCCTGACTGCCTTTAGGATTGTCCATCAATTATTAAAGGTCAATGCAAATAGCTTGCCAGCCAAGATTAGGCTCCTGCCTCAAAGCTATGTGTTTGCTACGACTCCCAATTTGTGCCACAGAACCATGCTATGAAATTCAAGAATGGAAGTATATGGTGCTGAAAGCCTCAAACACCATATGATTGCAGCGGAGCATGAAAATATATACAATGTTTGATCATTATATGATTTTGAAATTTGAAAAAGCAAAAGAGTTAATTGCGTTGGGATACTGGAGGCCCTCTGGCTTATAGAACAAAAATTAGTAAGTGCTGAAGCTTTCAGATATCTTTGAGCATGCAACGGTTGAGGATTTATTCACGGACAAGTACTTTGTTGGGAGGAACCAAAATATTGAGGCAATTTGGGTGGTGATTGGAGGCAATAAAATGAAATTAAGTTGTGATTCCCCATTGATCCTTTTCAATATTATTCTTTAGGACTAAGCAATACATTGGAAGAAAATGCTTGTTAATATTGTTTCTTTTGTTATAAAGTTTTTGATGGATAATGGATGCATTAATTATGCGGTTAAAGAGTTAGGATAAGATTTTTCTCAACATAGACTGAAGAGACAGTAGAATATGTACTCAATTTGCATTCCCTTCTGGTTAGATCACTGAAAGCATTGAGAATCTTGTTTCTGTCTTCAAATATTCAGTGTAAAGTTTATGTACTTCGGTTAATATAATGAAATGGTCTGTGAATAATTGCCAATATTATTAACCAAAGAAAACCTATCAAATCTAAATCGTTTAATAGACATTTTTAGTTCCACAATGTGTAATTTCATAGCTGTCTACTTATTAACTATCTGCACACTATTTTATGAAGATTAGGAAGACTAAAAAATGGTTTGGGTCATACTTTAGATCAAATATCCATGCCAACATGTCCCATTGGTGCAGCATGGTTCCTTACATTTTATTAGCACACTTGGAAAAAGCACTTGTGGTTTGGTGGTTACCATCTAATGATTTTTTTCTTTCTATTATTGTTTTTGCCATATTTGCTAGAATGAAATCAACAAAAAAACCATGAGAAGTGGCATAGATGGTAGGAAGTTAGGAACAAATCTTCCTTTATATGTTTCTTGTTGTTCAAGCTGACTTTGGGAACCTCCTCACTTGAAGACTAGTTTGTCCCTTAAGATGTGACCTACTAACCAGACAATAAGATGCTGACTTAATTGAAGATGACAAGCAAGATTAAACTCCCTTGGTGTTGGTGATAAGTACAAGATTGTGATCTATCTACTTCCATCAAGTCTTGAAGACCTCTCATGATGGAAGTGTTATGTATTGTGTATTCTTCCTATGTAGAAGCTATAGTTCGAGAAAAGAGGTAATATGCACTAAAGTTTGTTTTTCCTTAGAAGATACCTATTTTCTTTGACTTCTTTGCTTCTGTAAGTCCTTTTCCCTATTGCATTCTTATGAAAGTACACACCTCAATCAGCATATAAAATTCTTTCAGATTCAAGGACACAAGACCACCGTGTAAGAAGACATAATAAGATCTTCAAGATAAATGTCTTCAATGTGAAAATAATCAATTCTTCTTTGAAGCAAGATTTTAAATATGTGTCCATACTTATACTCGATATTAATAGTACCAATCAATCAATGTTTGAAATTTTGGTTCAAACTAATTGAAATTTCCTATTTATACTGGTTCAATCTTGGACCAGTTTCATTGTAGCACAGTATCGGTACACTAGTTCAAACCAATTTTTTAAACATTGGTATAAATTAGTACCATTAGTATGTATATATATACACATGAAACCAACCTTGTAACTTGATGTCACCATAAGTGCACAACTAATCGAAATAATAATCCCATAAGGATCTAGGTGTTAAGTATCAATTTAATTGCAATTTTGTTGTCAAGGCTAATCAAATTAAACGAAGGAAAGCAGTAAATCATGCAAATTACTATCAATGAAAATAAGTACATGAAATAGGGGTTCACCATGGTAAATTCTATTAATTATCAATGCTAACACTTAATCAATCGTTTAGGTATGTGAAAGGGAATTTATTTCTAAATTACAAATTGTTCCTTCTCAATAGCCCAATCTGATATTTGATTAAATTAATACCCTACTCTCGTTAGCCTATTAATCTAACCAAACTCATTAAGCTTTATGTAAATTATGAATCCCTCAAATGGCTCTAGCTACTCTCGTAGTCTAGTTATATAGGTTTAATTATAAGGTTCCGATATTATGAGTTACCTCTTAGTATTTATACTAAGATATACAATAATTTGGCTAGAACAATCACATGTACAATAAAGTTTCTATAATAAAATTAACCATGTCCAAACAATTTGCTTAAAAGTGCATAACAAAATAATTAAAAGAAATTCAAAGGGCTACAGATCCCAGTAATATACTTAAGCTACAAGATTCATCATTACAATACTTTTAAGCATGAAAAATATGACAACAATCAATTGAAAAATAGGTAAAAGAAATTAGGCAACTCCCCCATAAGGCCGTAAGAGCTTGTTGTCAAAATTCCTTTTTTTTGTTATGTTTGCGATTGTGACCACGCTCGTGATTCCAGCAACAATCATTGCTCGTGAGTCGTGACTCTAACTGAATTGCTCTGTCAATTTTGTCGTGGCCTGGAGTGTTTAGAGGGATCAATCGCTTGCTTCCTTCACAGATTCCTCTAAGAACTCGTCGGATCATCGCTCGTCCAAAGATTTTTAGATGCTCAGAAGGTGGTTCCTCTTAGTAATCTAGTGCTGCCGCCTGCTTTGTTCTGGAACGCCAATGTAACTCGCTTATTAGTGAAATTGTGGTGCAAAGAGGGTTATGGATTACTTCTGAGAAGTTGCGACCCTCCTTCTAGGGTTAGGGAACTCTTATTTATGCTTGTGGAGGCATAATCATGAAGGACAGGTTGGAGGCGAAGTTTAAAATGAGCACTGGAATTGGTTTTCATTGATGCTTTCACGGCTGTGGTAGAAATCACTGTGATTACTTCAATGTCATGCTTCAAATAGAATCACCACCAGTGATTCCAATCATGGCCTTGGCCGTGATTGCATTGGTGCTCAAATAATGCTTTGAGGGAAAATCACCTTGTGGAATGGATCATAGGCTGAACTTTGGCACTCTAGTTGCTTCAAATTGCACATGTCACGACCTCTAAATGATGTGAAATTTGCTATGTAGGTTCCTCTTGATGTAGAGAATTTCATCGCAGCTCAATATGTTCCAAAATTCATCAATTTTGGGAAACAAAAAAATAGTAGATTCTACACCTGATAATGAAGAAAAGGCAAAATATAATGCAAAGAGAGAAAAATATTACACAGATTGAGAGAAAAATATTACACATATTGATGTTAATATGTATGAAAAATACTATAAAAAATTGTGTCATCATAAACCAATGTTAGACTGGATTGGTTTTTAGATCCTTGCTTTGAAGAATACCTTTACGACCCATAATCAAATTGGTACAAACTAGTTATACCATTTGTTAATGTTCTATTTTTATACCAATGAATGTAGTTAAAACATTTCTTCATCTACCCAAACATGCAAGTGTTCTTTACATGTCTATTTTCCATGTTCCTTAGTCAATAACTTTTTGTTCTTAAAATTCAAATTATTTTGTTCATCGTTTGTTCATTTCATCTTTGCTTATGAGGCAGTTATAATGAAGTTTAAGGATAATTATATTGCATGTCTTGTATCAGGGTGTTACATTAGGGGGAACCGGTAAACAAGTTGGAGACCGCCACCCCAAAATTGGTCAAGGTGCTTTAATTGGAGCTAGTGCAATAGTTCTTGGTAATATTATGGTTGGTGAAGGTGCTTTGATTGCTGCTGGTTCACTTGTGCTGAAGGATGTACCTCCTCACAGGTTCAATACAATTCATCTCAATTCATTTGAAGGTGTCAACCTGTTAGTTTTTTAAATCAATGTATCCATAAATCACAAGTTTAGGAGCAATAACTTCTCTAGGTACTAAAGGAACCAATCCATGATTAAGCATCCTTATCTATTAACAATGACTTTCCAATAAATCATGAGCTCGACATGTGGAGTTTATTATATAAAGTGTAAAAAGGAGAAGAAGTTTTAGTGAAGATGTCGGCCATTGATCATCAAATGTGGAGAAGGGTGCAAATTTGCTGCAAATGAATCCTGCTGCAGACGAAATTTGCGCGGTAGGTAATCTGGCCAGGATTCGGGGTCCCCTAGACTTGGCTTGGTTATGGTCAGCCTAAGGCTAGGCTAAGCTAGGCTGGGCTGAGAGCCCAAGGAGCCAAGAGCCGAGGGTCGGGCCATAACAAAAAAGGTACAGCTCAACAGTTAAAGGGACTCTCTCTATAAGGGGAGGTCAAGAGTTCGAATCTTGTTACAGACAAAATATGCGCAGGTAGAACTGGTCGGGATTCAGGCCTCTTGACTTGGCGTGTGATGGGTGGCTACATACAGATCGCCGATTGAGGCAGCATGGGGCCATGGCCGAGTTGCCATGGGCCGAGAGGCATGCCGTCACATAAAAGGTACCTTTTTGTTATGACTCGTGTTTGCCTCATGTGGTACATCTAACACGTTCCTCGTCATAACCAAGCCAAGCCTAGGGGACCTCGAATCCCAGCCGGTTCCTCCCGCCTATATTTTTTCTACAGCAGGATTCGACCCCTAGACATGACCCTCACGAGTCATGACCCTTAACCATTACAGCGCGGGAGGAACCGGCCGGGATTCGAGTTTCCCTAGGCCTGGCTTGGTTATGACTGGGAACGTGTTAGATGCACCGCATGAGATAAACACGGGTCATAACAAGTAATAGTTAAATACTTTAGACTATTGATCAATTTTCGATATAACGAAGGGTCATAGAGAAAGATACTCTCATTCTTATAGTACTTTACATTCAAGGTTTAAAATTTTGGAATGAACTAGCCAAAATTTTTGGTTTATACTAGTTTGAGATGTGTCCAGTTTTATTATAGCATTGTGTCGGTTTCATTGTAACATTCCAGTTCGAGACTAAACTCGTACATTGAATCGAACTGGTTTTTCAAACCTTGTTGACATTTACTTCCAATGGAGTATCAACTGATCGTTCGTCTTGATGACCAATTAAAGCAATCAAATTCTCAATATATTTATGTTAATGTAAGAAAATAGTAGCTAAGGTAGGTAGAATAAACTTCAAGACCTAAAAAATATTGCAAAAACCCAAGAGCTTTTGTATGAAAACATTGTTGAAGGTGATCTTGAAGCTGAGAAATTGATTCAGAATATGATCTTATTATAAAAATATTATCAACATATACCAGAAGTATGCCAATTCCCTTAGATAAGTTATAAAGAAATAAAGAGGGGTCATATTGACTTTGAACATATGAAAAACTGAGAAGTATGGATCGAAACTTATCAAACCAAGTGCAAGAAGCTTGTTTTAAACTATAAAGTGATTGTGCCAACCTATAACATCTAAAGAAAATATAAAGAATAATCTTGAAGGTGGAGCTATATAAATCTTTTCTTTAATATCTTCATGTAGAAAAATATTCTTAATATTCATCTATCATAGTACCCAACTCTTAGATGCAGCAGTAAGTAGAGTAGGGCGCACCGATGTCATCTTTGTAACAAGTGCAAATGTCTCCTCATAATTTATGTCATATTTTTGTTTATTTTCAAGTGCTATTAGTCTTGCTTTATATTTACCAAGTGAGCCGTCAAATCGTAATTTGATAGAATAGACCCATTTACATCTAATGTGTTTGACATTCTCAGGACAAGGAACAATGTCCTAAATATGATCTCCTTGAGAGCTTGAACTTTTTCATGTATAGCTTTAAACCAACATGCTTGTGTGATAGAGTAAGAAATTGGTACAATAATATTAGCTAATGTTGCTGAGAAAGCATACCTATCAGGATATTTAATAATATAAGAGAATCTTTGAAGACCTGAGGGGGTTAGGTGCATCAACAGCTAACATGATCAAGCTTAAAATGAATTTGTGTAGGTTGACTTCTTTGACGTTGATAACCATACTAGATTTGAAGTGCTCAATTGATTGTGAATCTTTATTAAAACTAGTAAGCAGAATAGAATATAAGGAGAAGAAGGAATATGTTATTGAAAATGGTACTCATGTTCAAAGAAAATAACATTTTTGAAAATATGCATACGATTAGCAATAGCATTATAGAATACAAATTCTTTTTGACTAGTATAATTACTCATAAATGCAGATCGAATCGACTTGGCCATAAGTTTTATCACTGATGAGATGGTAAGTGAATAAAATAAACACATCCAAATGTATGCACCATAGATATATACTAAATAAGTGATAAAAAGGAGAATCAAAGCTTTAAGTGTTGAGAAGGCAAATGACTAATTAGATATACCACTATTGACAAAGTTTTAACCCAAAATCACTAAGGATTGAAGAAGTAATGTGCGAACCATATCTAAGAGATGAGTGTTCTATTTTATTAAGGTGTATAAGGACATGATCACTAGAAATAATACTCTTATTTTGCAAATAGGCTTGAAAGTTATTCAATACATATTCCCTGCCACTATCAGATTGTAAAATCTTAATACTGGTAGAAAATTGTGTTTCAACGTATACTAGAAAAGTCTAAAAAATTTTGAACTCTTCAGTTTTATTACGCAAAAAATATACACATGTGAATCTGCTATAAATTATAATAATCAATAAATGTCATAAAATAACTATTTTATGCATGTGAAATTATACCTCAAACATCACTATGTATTATCTCAAAACAAGTAATTGATCAACTTCCATAATTAGAAAAAAGGTAAAAATTTAATCTTGCCAAATTTCCAAATAGAACAATCAAGTATCAAAACATAATTATAACATTGATATTTATTTCTAAGAGAACCATGTTTCATCAAATGAGATAAAATTACATTATTTTGATGACCAAATCATCTAAACCAAACCTCAATCTCATTTTCAACAAGTGATAAGGCTAATGCTAAATTTCTAGAAATTGTAAATTGCAAGGAAATAGTCTTTCCACTTTAGGCCCCTTCACTATCACCATCCTTGACACCTAATCCTAAGAGAAATATACATTACAGTTATTTTCCACGAGTTGACCAATAGATATTAAACAAGTAGACAATTTTGGAGTAACAAAAACATAACTAAAAGGATATCTAATATTACCAATGGTCGTAATTTAAAGATTGCTACCATTAGCTATCTAAATATTTTGTCTACCATTGTACTATTTCAAATTATGTCAGAGTTCAGATGAATCTATCATATGATTGGATGCTCTTGAACCAACAAATAATGTAGAGGAAGCTATCTTACCTCTACCTTGGAGTGCAAGTGCAATGAAAGCTATAAGAATCGTTTGTTGAATCATTTCTAGAGTTATTACCACTTGATTCGTTAATGTAGTCCATTGAGTTTGAAGAACTTGCTTGAACAGCTCTAAAGGCTATGACTTTTCTGTTTTTTGGGTGCATGGGCAATCCTTAATAATGTGTCTATTCCTCATAATTTTTTATTATAATTGTGAGCTGTGGCCAAATTCCTTACAACTTTAGTACTATCTGTCATTTATCTTTATTCCTTCCTTGTGCAACATTAACAACTTTTGAAGTTTCTTGATGAGTAGCCAATCTTTGTTCTTCCCTTGACAGCTCACCATCATATATGTTTAAAGAACAAACTAGACTTCTATTAAGCAATCCACCCCTAACTGCTTCAAACTCAAATCTTAATTTCATTAGTAACTAATCACACATACTTATTTCATGGACTTCTTGAATACTAGGTAAAGCTGTTGGTGTATATGCCCTAGGACCTAATTTGGTCAACTTATGTACTACTTGACATTGATATTTATATATCATTCTGGCATTGTCGTTATCATTGTTTGACTACACCTGCGACTGTGTACTTACATGATAATGTCCCTGGAGACAGATTGGATCTGTGCTTAAATAATTATCCCCAGTCAATGTACCTCAGTGGATATGGGACAGCTTTGGTACTTGAGAGACTGGTATGTGGGCTGGTTAGGCACGTGGTGCTAACGCAGACACATGGGTATATCATTGGAGGATATACTGGATAGACCCGCTATGAGGCTATGACTTGGTGTCATGAGTTATCCTCATAAGTGACAGGAGATGCATTGATCCCTTGACTTGAGGTCATTGATCATTCTATATGGTTAGGGACTTGCTTTGATACAACCTAACACCTTGCCGTAGCTGGGAGGTCATAACGGTTGTTATTGAGCATGTCACGACCCATATGAGAAGATCAATGGATAGACATAGGATTTGCCCCTTCCCTAAGGAAGTATGATATCTATGGAGCTCCTATATGGTTCTATGACTGAGAGTGTATGGCCATACCCAGGTGAGAACCTGTTTTAGTCATAGCCATGTGATTGGATGAAAACAAGTGGTGACACACTTGTCCAATCGGATATCAGTACGGCAAAGAGACTGTAATGCATCTGTACCTAGTTGCGATGATGGGGATGTCGATGTCGATATCCATTCCAACGACCTGGGTAGCAGCGATGCACTGCTAGGTGCCACTCACTGCTTGTGATGACCTATGGTCAGCACTGCCAGCGTCAGAGGAACCTACAGGGTCGCACACCTTGATACTTGAGTTCTCGTATTGATCGGGAAGCCTTATGATCGAGTTATTGGATAACTCGGATCTAATTGGGAGATTTCATCAGCGCCAATGGGCCTGATGAGATGGAAGAATGTTATTGGAGCCAAACTTCATTTTTGGCAGGTTGACCCGTAATTGACCATGGTTGGTCACATTTGGATTAGGGTTGCATTGGATTGGATCCAAGTGCTTAATTAACCCATGTAATAAAGTTTGGGCTAGCTCATTATCCAATGAGGCCCAATGACAAGTTCTCATGAAGAGATGAGAGGCTAAAAGGGTATAATGGGGAGAAACATGAACCATTAGGCGCCTAGGGGCATAATGGGGTCATGTTGGCGCCTTTGCTTCATTATGGAAATAAAGGGCGCCTCCCCTCTCTTCCTAGGATGGAATGCATGCCTCTATGGCATTGCTTGGGGCGCAAGGCAAGGCCTTGGCGCACAAGGAAAGGCGTGGGGAACAAAAGGAAAGGTTGAATGAGAATTATGGAAATGTCTTGGAGACTTTCCTTGTCTCAAACCACCTCATCCTAGCCTTATACTTGTCATGATCCTAGCCATTACCCTAACCGCCTCTTGCCCTATAAATATGACCCTAGTCGCCCCCTCTTGTCGATGATCAATCCTTGAAGGCGTGAACACAAGAAGAGGGGCGAGTGCTTGGAGCAAGGGCGCATCTTCCTTCTTCCATAACCGCAAGCCACTTCCTCCTTTCCTCTTGGCGCAAGGAACATTAGTGCTTGGCGTTTTTGGATAGTCTTCCTTCTTCTCTTGGCGCATCATCTCTCTTGGTGGCGCAAGTGAAGTAGAGTATCTCCCTAAGGCTTGGATCTTCTTCCCGAGGCTAGCACCAGGCGTGGAAGAAGAGAACTCAAGAGATCCGTGTGTGCGAGACTGCAGAGGGCGCACACTTGGACGCCTACATCGGCATCGCTCCACATTGCTCCTAAGGTATTTACTAACTCATCGTGTCGACTCCCTTGCTTGCGATTTTCACTGGTTTTTGGGACCGGTCTGTTTCGGGGACATTCTTCCGCTGCGTAAAATGTATGTCCATGACTCTAAAAATTGTAAAATGTCCCCGGGGTTTCCCAACAAAAGCTTCTTTAGGTATATCTAAGTAGTTGATGCCAAGGTACTCACTCTAAAGATTAAAAAGTCCAGGATAATATATTAAACATTTTAGTAACTTGGGCCATGTTGCTACTCGGCTAACCAAGTTAATAGATAGTTTGCTCACTAAGCGGGTTATAACAAATGGAATCAGAGCAAAACTTTGTCCTAACCATGGTGAGAGGCCAATAGGAAAGGGGTCCAAGGATGGTGGAGCTGTCATTGGGTGACCTCATGTGTTACTGTTATGGCCCGACCCCCCTTGGCTACCTCAGTCAGCGGTCTGCCACCTTGGGCTGCCTCAGTCGGTGAATCTGCCCCTGGGATTGCCTCAGTCGGCGAATCTGCCCCCTTGGGCCGACCATAACACGTCAAACCTAGGGCCTCAAATCCCGGCACGGTTCCCCCCTGCATATTCCGTCTGTAGCGGGATTCGACCCCTAGACATGACCCTCACGAGTCATGACCCTTTAACCATCTGAGCTGAAGCCTAATGGTTAAAGGGTCATGACTCGTGAGGGTCATGTCTAGGGGTCGAATCCCGCTGCAGACGGATATGCACGGGGGGAACCGTGCCGGGATTCGAGGCCCTAGGCCTGACGTGTTATGGTCGGCCCAAGGGCGCAGATCGCGACTGAGGTCCTAGGGGGCAGATCGCCGACTAAGGCAGCCCAAGGTGGCAGAACGCCAACTGAGGTAGCCAAGGGGGTCGGGCCGTAACAATAAAAGGGCCCGACCCCCTTGGCTGCCTCAGTCGACGTTCTGCCACCTTGGGCTGCCTCAGTCGGCAATCTGCCCCCTAGGATTGCCTCAGTCGGCGAATCTGCCCCTAGGACTACCTCAGTCGGCGATCTGCCCCCTTGGGCCGGCCATAACATGTCAGGCCTAGGGCCTCGAATCCCGGCACGGTTCCCCGTGCATATTCCGTCTGCAGCAGGATTCGACCCCTAGACATGACCCTCATGGATCATGACCCTTTAACCATCGCCGACTGAGGCAGCTCAAGGTGGCAGAGCGCCGACTGAGGCAGCCAAGGGGGTCGGGCCGTAACAGTTACCGACTAAGATATGATTCCTAGGCATGTGTTAAGTTTTGGGCTTGACGAGGACATCAAGTCTTAAGTGTAGGAGATTGGACTCTACCAGTTTAGTCTCACATTGGAAGTGAGAGAAAATATTATATAGTATATAAGACTTAGTGGACTTGCTACGGTGAAATTGGGCTTAAGTATTTTAATAACTTAGGCCATGTTATTAAACAGATCACCAAGTTAATGGATAGTTTGCTCACTAAATGGGTTGTAACACAAATGAATGTAAATTATTCATCATATTAGGTTCAATTAAAATCTAAGAGATAATGTGAGCATCATTTGTTTTTCATTTACCGAATTCTTTCTCATGTTTAAAATAAGTAGACGAGCCATCTATATAGCCCCAAAGTTTCTTTTCGTTTATAAGCATCCTAAATTGGAATTCCCATGTTGCATAATTTTTTCAATAAATTGCATATTTCATCTACAAAAGGGCTCTCCATTGATATACTTAAACTTAAATTCTAATATGATAAAGTAAAGAGAGAGATTACAAAAAAATGGCCGAAGCACAACCTACATGATCTATAAATAATAAAATAATCTAAAAAAATTAACTATTAGGTGAAATAACGAGAGCGGGGAGTGGAAAAAATATGGGGAAAGGATTAGAGCTCGGATGAAACTGGGGTATGGGGGATCCATAGGCATGCTAGTGAGGGTTGTAGTGATCATGGCAGTAGGCACGTCTAAAGGTAGCAATGAGCATGTGGAATTTAGAGATAGTGAGAGAAAGGAGCACGCACACAAGGACCATTAGTAGGTGCACAGAGTTCTTCATGGTGGTGATGTCCGATGAGGGAACAAAGAAAACTCAAAAAATAAAAGATAAAACCCTAAAGCGATCGTTGTGGCTCTGATACCATGATGGAATTTTACGATACAATACTAAATCATCTCATGGTGATCCTCTTTTATTAATATCAAACGATAGCTTATAAACGAGTGCTACAAGTTGATGCAGGAATAATCCACTTCATATAATCTAATATATTTACTTCAATTATTTACACAAGTAGACATATATATTTATATTATTTGCCACTAACAATAACCTAGGTAAGAGAGCAGAAGTTTACTTGTTCTCACACCAAATATTGAAAAAAATGATATGGAGCAGAAGTTTATTTGGTTAGTAGGGACAACTCTTCTATATCATGTTTCATGGCTATGGCATAATGGTCAATAGTAAATTATACATTTATATTTTATAGGTTCAATAAGATTTGTTGATGGAACCATAGGATAATGTATAGAGTAATATTTTTTTTTTAGTTTATCAAATGGATAATTTATGAAATCGAATCAGGTTAGAAATGATTGTTCTAAATTTTATAAATATGCTACACTTAATTATTTAATCTAAAATTTTATAGCACAAGAAATTATGATTTATTATAGTGATATAAATATCAAATAGAGTCATAATTTATTAATCTTATAAATTTTATTGTTTATAAAATAAATTTGTATTTAATCATACAAAGTTACTTTAGTTATACATCTTATTTTAATGTATAAATATAGTAAATTGCATTGTGTACAAATTTTAGCTTTAATGAGGTGATGAAAAATCTAACATGATCAGCCTCATGCCTAGACATAAAATATCTAAGAGATTAATATTATATAGCCTTAAATATTGTAACACATTCCCCAGCTTGGGTGTTCCTTGTGCAACCCCAGGAGAAGGCAAGACATTGGATGTTGGGGAAAATAACGGCCAAAATAAAATTTAATAGAAATAAACGGACCGAAAAAATGCTTGAAACTAATTTTTTCTATCCCAAAGATTCATGCGAGATAATAAATCAAATGACTTGTTGAGAACGTTACCCTTGAAGTGTGCTTAGAGAAGATTTCTGATGATGGTGGTGTAAGATCCGTCCTCTACTGGTATTCATACAATGACTCCTTGATGATCACCCTAGAGAGGAGAGAAGGCTTAACACACACAATGAGAATTGAAAGGATGTCTAAGTTGCTACCTTTGCTTGCTTATTTATACTAAGCAAATGCTCCTTTTTCAATATGGCATGGTAGGTCGACTCCTACAAGAAATTTATGCCATAGTTGGTGTAATTTCGCTTATACAAGAAGCCTTCCAAATGTTGATGACCTCAAGGGACCAATGCACCTTTGTTACTTGTAAACTTGACTTAGTAACACTCAAGCCATAGATTCACGACGGTCGGTCTAGTACATCCACAATTTGATGTACCCATTTGTCTGCATTGATGGCACGCTCTCAACCAATCCACATACCAGTCTCATAAGCACCAAAGATGTCTCTTATCCACTAATATACTTTAACTAGGGACTAAATTATAAGATTGAACAAAATTAGTCTCCGAGGACAATATTATATAATCCTATATATCAATGTAGATGTAGCAATTAACATAATAATAATAATGTCTTTCATTATAAAAATGAATATAATACAAATAATTAGTCTTCAGAATATACACACTAACATTGGCCCCCTCCAGGCACATAGAGAACTTCAACATATGAGTTCCAACCTACCAACTCCTTTGACATTGTAACCTGATCTAATATTTAAGAGTACCTTTATTTATTTATTGTGACAATTTCTCGTGTTCACTGATTAATTTATCAAGTACATTACATTTATAATTGTGTTCTACAGAGGACATCACATAAATGACACTAATCCAATACATCATCAAAATCTATACTAGATCGAGAATAATCCTTGCTTGGGATGACTTTGATTACCATTCATTTGTACTGAGATGTTGAATAAGTGTAGTTAACAAGCTATTGAAATGTATGATCGTGATCCTTAGTTCCTCACAAACACAAATTTCAGTATATTTGGAAATTGTCCTTTTCTTTATTGGCGCCATATCATCTGATATCTCAGTAGTAGATTTCACTTCTTTCTAAAATTTTAAACATATAGGTAATCATGGTGTTTCCTTTAGGGCCTCATATACATGTGTATGTGTAGTTGAGCAGCTAATTTGATTATCTGAATATGACTACTTGGAGAATGTTTTTTTTATTATTTTCTGAGTGTTGTTTGGAAATTTAAAGTTTCTCTATTTCTGTATGTTGTTTTACTCTTGTTGATGGGTTCTGCAACGACCATCCAACCTTCACCTTGGAGGTTTCACAAAGAATCAAATTCTGTATTTTAGCCTGTTTGTTTCTTCAACCTAAAATGGTTTGGTCATTCAATGTTCCATGAGAATATGGGATGCTTGATCCTTTGATGAGGATATGTGTCCTTTCATAATGCTTTCTGGTCAGTTTAGATGTCGTTGCTAAAAGGAATCATTCACTTGAACCTCTAAATTTTATGTAAATTAAAGGTAATTTCTGTTAATGTCATTGGAGATGACAAACTGGTGGGTTGACTTGATGTTATTTGGTAGAAAAGTGCACTAGCTTTGTGCTTGGCTTGCAAAAGGATTGGTGCCATTTCCATTGCAAATGTAAGACCATAAGATGATTGTTTCTTTGCTTAAAATTCTAAAAAGGAACATTTGGCTTTGATATTTTGATAGCTATTATCTGAAATACCAGGCTAGCGAGTTCAACAGCTTCTGTACTCTGTACTAACAATCTCTGAAACTATGCTATGTTACTGTTCTGTTCTTTTCTTTGAGCATATTACTTTTCTATTTTTTGTACTATTAATATTACTAATATAAGTTGCAATCTTTATGCCTTTGAATTTTCATTATCTCAAGCATGGCTGTCGGAAATCCAGCAAAAAATGTTGGGTTTATCCAAGAGGAAGAGCCATCTCTAACAATGAAGCATGGTAACTACCTTATCATTATTTCAAATATGCTCAATCCAAGTGCACTGCCTTTCAATGATGATAATTAATATTTATCAAACTGCAGATGCTGGTAAAGATTATTTTGAACATGTTGCTGTTGGTTCTAGTGATGGGCTGAGTAATGGTACTTACTTTGACGTTGTGCTAGAATCTTTCAATTTCCTTGATTCAAGAATTTTATTAAGATTTCCTTTTAGTATGTAGTTACTCTTATGAAAAATGAAGAACATTTAACTTTGAATTCTAAAGAATATCACCATCACGTCTTGATGTATTCTGTTACATTTAACTTTAGTGTTTGCTTCTGATATAGGAACACCTTGGTCAATTATCTTACTTTACTTGAAATCTTTGGTTCTTCTTAAAACCAGAGATTTTAACAATTACAGTATTATGTAATACATTTATCCTGCGGAATTTACTTTGTGGTGTTACAAAAAATGAGTAATTTAATAGGAAATCAACTTTAATTTGTTAATGGATGCAACTTTCTTCATACCTACTTTCTTTTATCATATGAACTTGCTATTTTTACTTCTTTTAGTTTAAATCATCAAATTATAAGAGGACTACACTTACAGATCAGAATCAATCTAAATCACAGACTTTTGAATCCATGTATTGTTGTACAATAGTTGCTTAGCTATCATGTTACTTTTAGCTTGATAATAGTGTTTATCGAAGGAAGTATTTGATTATTTCTCATATGACATCTATCTTTATTTTTCAGTAAGTGGTGCGTACCCTAGCATAAGAAAGGGGTCCGTACTACCAATATAGATTGTACATATTGGTTCAACCTTGTAAAGGTACCGGTGCAAGGTTGATTATATATTTATAATATTGTCTAATACCATCGAAGCTGTATGCTGGTAGGAACAGTGGACAGATATTTAAAACTTTGGTCCTTCCATGGTGACAATGTTCGAAGTATTAGCGGTCGGAACAGTACGTACCAGTCATATAGGTCAAAATCTTGGTGGAATTGGGCAGAGCAACGACAGAAAGAAGAAGAAAGAAAAAAGGAAGTAGAAGAAGAGGAGGAAGAAGAGAAAGAAAAATAAGAAGACAAACATCTGTCCGCTGTTTGCCTGTCGCCACATCTCCCGCTCGCTTGTCATGTCGCATCCGCTGCTTGCCAGCTAGCCGAATGCAACTCGTGAGTGCAAGGAAGACCTCTCCTTCTTCCTCTCCTCTTCTCCTCCTCCTCTTTCTTCTTCCTTCTCCTTCTTCTACTCACTCCGCCCTAAAAGTTGTTTGTTCCTTCATTAGAATCGACTGGTTCGGACTGGTACTTCGAACCTTGAATGGTGACTATATAAAATCCCATGTGCTAGAGAACCTAGGAATTTATATTTCATAACTATTAGTTTAATACAAGCTACTAGTATCATGTAGTAAAATTCCAAGAAATAAATTTGCACTAAACTTGAAGATCTCGTAATGAAAATGTGTTTTCTCAACAACAACTTCAAACCTAGTTTGAAGTTTGAACAATATCTCCATGTCTGATCTTTCAAACCTATAGATAGAGTTGATTCACATGAACAAAAATAGGATTTATGATACAACAAGATGAGAGTGTTGGAAATAGTAGTATTAGAAATAGACAGTAAAATTTAAAACAAGTCAAATTAGATATAGTCACATGTATATAGTCACGTGTATAAGCTAGACATGATTGTCATGTATGCTTCAACTTAAACGGAGTGTTGGAAATAATAGTATTGTAAATAATCATGTTAGAATAAGTCATATTAGATATAGTCACATATATAATAAATAATAATTAAAATATTATTTAACTTTTATTAAGAGTTCTCTATATAGAGTTTATATCTACTATGTAATTCAATAAGATCTGTTTATAATGTAATGTCATTATATTTTTCCATTTAAATTTTTTGTCTTTTCTTTTATGAGAGAGAAACATTGAGATTTTGTATTTGTATAAAACATGTTCCCCAAAATACTAAAGATAATGGTAGTGCTTCGATTTGTGAACTTCTGATTATATACATTGTAGTAAATTTATAATTATCTATTATATTTGTGGTTATTAGGATTTACCAAGTCTAAATATTTGTTGATAGTTAATTTGGTTATATGTAATTATTTTGTTTTAACAAAACCTATTTAAAAGACTTTTAAGTGTTTGTATTGACAACAATCTTATGATGATACTGCTCTGCTCTCCCTCTATTCCTCTTCCTCTCTAACTCTTTCTCTCATCTCCTCTTCTCAATTTTTATCGCTAGTTTCAGCTAGCATGAGAACCCAATTGATTTAGTTCTCTTTCCTTTGTGCACAAAGCACATAACCCTTTTTCCCTCCAAAGTTGCCACCTAATTCTAGTATCTCTGAGGCCCACCATGCTCTCCTCTTGCCTCCATCACACTTATCGTTGCCGGCGATAAAAGAGAGGAAGAGAGCAACCACATTTGCCTCTAAAAATGGTTGACTACACACGCCCAACACCATTGACTCATCGTGTTTATCTCACAATTATATGCAAGTATCTCTGCAACTTTTGTAATGCATGAGGTCCTAAGTCACTTGTCTCTTCATCCTCGCCATTGTTGGTGCACCACGAACTTGTTGATCTAGATTGATGATGCCTATCATCATCTACAAGCACATTCTTAAATGCCTACCACTTCTCCATCTCACCATCAATATATCCTTCGTGCGTAAGAAATAGTTTGGGTTTTTGTTGTCATTGTTATTTTCATGTAGGCTAGACCCCCATCATGAGGCTGTTCTCTCACCTTGATTATCCCTGCAGCTTCAACAACTATTCTTCCACTACATCAGCTCCATTGAGGGACTTCCCCTGCTCTCGCTAACATTGCTCTCACCTGTCCCTTACTAGTTCTTCCACTACATCTGCTATATGGAGGGACATCACCTGGCACACTCACCTGTCCAATAATACCAAATTACCAACCCCACTTGCTTTGCTTTCTAAATAATGACTTACCTCGAAAAACAGGGATATTAAAAAAAAGGAAAAATATGGGAGTTTATAGCTTGGGAGTTTCATTGTGCAGGCATTAAGTTGCGGTCAACTTGCAATGGCTGACTTGTCGGGTTAAGTTGTTTTCTGATAGACGAGACGGGTTAAGTTTATAGCTTCTTATTTATGGATTTTTAATTATAGTAGGCTGTTGTGTAATTTGTATTTAAATCTATTAGTGGTCAGTATGTTTAATAAGTCAAGTGTATAATAAGAAGCTAATTAGGTTATGTTAGTGGTAGGTTTATTATGTGAATCATTATGTTATATAGAAGGGGATTTGTTTTTGTTGTGGGGACAATATTAAGATGATAAAATTGAGACTATTGTTTTTCCTCTTCCTACTTTCCTATCTTTCTCTATATCTCCTCTCTTTTCTCTATATATTCCTCTTCTCCACTTCTCATTTTTATACCGTCTGAATGTTGCATCAAATAGTATACCTAAGTTATATATCTGACAAGACTTTACAAGGCAACAAACTAAGCTTACCCTTGTTCAGCGCTTTCCCTCAGCTTCTCATGTTGCTCATTTATTTGCACAATCAATGTTACAAATCAAGAACAAAAACATTGTAATAAACACAAACAGGTTACACTAATCGAATTTAGAGGGTTACTGTGTGTTAGGAATGGTTTCCTTAAGGCTATGTTCTGTTGAACGGAATCCACGGTGGAAACATAACATAGCCTAAATGTTAATAGGTGTGAAAGTGGTATGATATTGTCTTCCTTTTTCATGCTTGCTTACTTGTATATGTCGTGTATTGATAGTGTATATAGAAAGATATTGCAAATCATGGCCCCATCATATCTCGAATATGGCTGGAGTGTATTTCCTAATTAGCTCCTCTAGTTCTAGCCTTAATTATCGTGTATTCATGATCAATTTCTGAGTTTAGAGGAAGTTTATTTCTGACCGATATAATCAAACCTCTATGTAAGAGGTGTATCTTTATGCAATACGCATCTTGGTTTAAACTCCGGCGCCATACATGAATGCAACACCTAATGAAGACATCCTTGCTCGCTCGACCCATTGAGGTGATTGTGCCACTACCCTCTCCCACTGCGCACCAAGTCAATGCTTACTAAGCCCTCCCTCACTTCTTCCACTTTGTCATCACAAAATTCACGACTACTAGCCTCGGTTCATATTACTAAATTCTTGTTGATTTCAACAACAAAAGTGATTATGGCTCCGTTTGGCATAGCTAAAACTTTTAGCTTTTGTTGGTTGAAAAAGTGCTGGTTGAAAAAATTAAAAGATGTTTAGCTAAACTGTTGTGCTAGTCAATTTTTTTTTAAAAAATATTTAAAGATAATTTTAAATTTAATATTTTTTATTAAAATAATAATTTTGTTATCAAAAAGACATACGAATGTAGGTGTTGGCATGAGATGCAAGAATAATAATAGTTAAAAAGCAGCCAGAAGCAGTTCCCTCCCAGTTTTTTCAAGCCCATGCTATTTCTAGGTTCTAAACCTAGAAAGCAGCTTGCCAAACACTCCAGCTTTTTAAAATTAGTTGTATGCCAAACAGGGCCTATACCATCAAGTATCCAATCTAGAAATACTTTTATCATCCTCTACACATCCTTAGACTCCACCTACAAGAAATTCTCTTAGCCTTTCCTAATTCCAATACTTTAACATAGCTCGTTTTTGAAGTAACTTAAGATTGTAATGTCCCGACGATATCATCTTTCATTAACTTGCCATTAAACACTTCTCTAGCACCAATAGAGTCACCGCACTTGGCGTACATGGTGATGAAGGCCTCAAAACAATATATTTTAGCTAAATTCAAATTTGGTCATATGGGCATGGATCTTTCTGTCTCTAATCATATCACGCTCCAAAGAGGACACTTGGGCCCACCGAGAAAGTCCACCCTCGGAACGCGACAGGTCAAACCTGTGGGCCAAGTCAGCAAAGTCAACAGTCAAGAGTCAACAACATGCCCCAATGGAATATATAAAGAAAACAACTGAAAGCAATATAATGAGTACAATACCCCCATCTGGTCCACGACCAGGCATCTGAATACATCTCAAATCCCACCACCTCCACATACATATAGTCAGCCAGAAAATACATAATAAACACCGAGATGCATCACCCCGTGGTGGCCACTACTACTAACTATCTAATCCGCCCCATAAGGAGCCACGTCAGAATCTGAAAGAGAAAGAAAGAAGTAGGGGGAGTTAGCCAGAAGGGCTAAGTAGGGATATAATAAGGAGATGATGCATGTACAACAGATAAGGTTTAATTTTCAAAATCTACCAGTGTCCTACGTGCATGTATCACAATAGATATATATAACACAAATCAACATCATATCGAAAGTATCACAGCAGCATGCAATCCATAAAACAGAGCTCGGCCAATCGTCCACTGAAGGACACGCACTCCTGGAGGAGTGGTCCCTAAAGTCAGCTCAAAACAAAGGGGACGGCTGCCCGTCGGAGTTCGCTGGTGTAGCGTCCAACACCAATCACCCCGAAGTCGGTATACGACCCTTCGGAGATGACGCAAGTCGACAGCATATAGTACAAGTGTCCTCACATCACTGATCACGACTATAGCTAGTGGTCAACATACAAAACGTGTAGCCCTCGCCCACAACAAGCTACGGAACAGACCTCGGTGGACTGGCATAATCTCCCCACTCCTCAGTCCAACCGGTATCAACATAATCTCAATGAGTCATATCAGCCCAATCCAGGGCACAACAGATCAGATCAGCCTACTCTTAGGGCTCAATGGGCGCTCATATAGAGCCACAAATATACATCATATCACATAGCATAAGGTGTAAACAACAACACAAAAACAGAAGGCATGCAGACATATGTATGAACAATAAAACAGGGTGGGACTATAACGGACTAACAGATACAAATCAAAGGATGGAACTAAAAGCAAGGTGCCACTAACTAGATCATGCATTAGGCACCGTAAACAAAGATAGGAGGAAGACCCTACCTCGAAATGCAGGGTTGTGCAAAGAACCAACCAACGGACATACACGTCCGAGTGTCGACTACTGATCAAACCCTACCGCATACAACAACGTAACGTTATAACTAGGGATGGCAAAAAACCCCATCCCCGACCCGACCCGACCCGAAGTCAACGGGGAAAACCCGAGTTGACTGGGGGTCGGGTCGGGTTCGGGGAAAACCCGACGGGGGTATAGTCAGGTCGGGGTCGGGTATGGGAATTTAGGTACCCGCCCCGAACCCGACCCCGAACCCGCCCCGACTATTAAAATAACAAATTTACCCCTTATAAGTTATAACCTAGTTACTAAATTTTAATAATTTATGTAGAAATGATGATATAATTTATGTAAAATATTTTTTTATTTATATATTATGAATAAAGAATGCAAATTAATTTTAAAATATTATTTATAATATATATTTATTTTTTAGGTCGGGCGGGGTCGGGTTTCCCCGCGGGGTCGGGTGTGGGGCAGGGTTTTCTAAACCAGTCGGGTTCGGGGACGGGTTTGGGGAAGTCGGGGTCGGGTCGGGGATGGCAAAACCCGACCCCGACCCGCCCCGTTGCCATCCCTAGTTATAACATGCAGGTGTTCGTTATACGTAAGGTAACCTTAGACCGCATGCAATTCTACAACACATACGAACAGACCGGGTTGGGGTACTAACCTAGTTCGCAGCCACGTACGAACGTTAACCACCGTATGTCGTCGGAGCGTGCGAGAACCAACCAGAATGTACATTGGTGCGAATCCCGGAGTTCGCCAGAACAGTGCCTTCGCCGCCGGAACAGTGCTTTCTAGCGGAGATCGGAGCTCGCCGGAGCACAGAAGGAAGCTGATGCTGCGAGGAGTCTGATCGTATGATTATCCCCTTGGACGGACGCCGGAATCGCCGCGATCGAACGGAAATGCGCCGGCGGCACCACCTACGCTTCTCGCCGGAGCCGGAAGGGAAAGCGGCCGGGGAGGCGTCAGGAGGCAACGGAAACGCCCGCCAGAGGCAAGGGAAGGTTGCCAGGGTACCGGAGGTGGGCTGGGCGCCAGATCCGGGTTCGTTCGCGCCGTTTACCCCCACCCATTCGCGCCGAAGAAAAGAGAAGTGAAACCGGCCGGATTTTGGCCGCCGGAGCAAGGGAGAAGATGGCTAAAAGCTTTGTCACTGCTGCGAGATCACGCTGGACGCGGAAGGGATGAAAGGTGAGTATGGAGAAGGAGCTCGTCGACTGCAAGGAAGGACAGAAATGTGCAGAAGATTTGGAAGCATCGCGTGAAGAGGGAAATGGCATGGAGAAGGGAGCTAGTTTGTGTGTGTGAGGGAGAAGCAAGCGGCGGGAGCAGCTTTGAGGAGAGAGGAGGGAACGATACGTCCCATCAACATAATTATTTTATTTGTTTATTATTTTTAAATCTAGGTCGTAACAATACATACACCTTAAAAAGAATTTGGTTCCCAAATTCAACACAAAACTATCATTGAACAGGGACACCTAAATCGTCATTTGGCTATTCTCGCGGCTGTGATCTAAGTCGATGTCAGAGTATTTGTATCATCCATGTGATTAGATACTTTTCTACTCCTCTGCCTTAATCCTGGGACCTGTGGGTTATGGGCCCACCAAAGTCGACAGTGACACTTGGTTTATTACGCCCTAATTTGTCAACTGATTAATTGCTAAAGTACCAAATCCAAAACTCTACCGCGAGTTCCCCTCATGAGATCTTATTTAAACTTTTCAAGGAACTGCTTGCTTTCCCAAATTTGCCTATAGCATGATGTCCATATAACATTTATGCTAAGATTACATGAACCACGAGGAAATAGTAAGGTATTCCCTTGTTCAAGCCACAAGCTCTAAGGAGATCCATTAAGATGATATCTAGCAAGATTGTTCCTCATCTAGGAGGGCTCAACTGATTACATCTTTCCTTAATCGTATTGTTGCTCCTATAGAAATTTTCATTTGCATATCCAACATGTAGATCGTCACGCCCCAGAGAGGGCACCCAGGCGGGTCAGGCCTAGAGAATCCACCCTCAAGACGCGACAAATCAAACCTGCTGGACACGCCGGCTATAAAACCCCATGGTAGTAAAGCGGAATGCTAGTTCCATCGCTATGGTTCGATGGAGTTTCGCGAGCTCTACACCTTGGCGGTTCTTGGATAGAGAGTTCTAGAGCGTTTTGCCTACTCCTAATTTTGCTAAGATTATCGTCGAACTGACTACGCGAAATTGCTATGAAAGGTCATTTCCTATTATCTCCACCAGATCTAGATGTTCTCTGCATCTAGCTAGGAGATGTGCTAATCGATTCACGTGCTAAACTAATTGATCGTCCAGCACTACGTCCTATGCACATCATTCAATGTAACAAAAAGTAATTTATCAAAGAAGGATTAGAGCATACGAAAAGAAGAACTTATACAAGATATCGTCCTAAGTTCCTAAATTGAATCCTAAGTCCTTAAGGCCAATCCTAGAGTTTAAGCTAGGATCATTCGCCTCTGATACCATTCATTGTCATGCCCCAAAGAGGACACCTCGGGTGGGCCCACCCGGAAAGTCCACCCTCGAAACGCGACAGGTCAAACCTGTGGGCCAAGTCAGCAAAGTCAACAGTCAAGAGTCAACAACATGCCCCAATGGAATATATAAATTGTTAGAAGAGATGAGAGAAGAGAGAAAGGGGGGAAAACCCTAGGACTACATTGGATTAAACTGGATTAACTTACACAATAGACACCACCTCTATATATAGAGGTTTGAAACATAAAACCCTAATCCTAATATGACTAAAATAACCCTAGCTATTACATATTTTAACACTCCCCCTCAAGCTAGAACATACTCCAGCTTGCACATAATAAAAGGAACAACAACCTAATTCAAAGACAAGTACCAGAAGAAGCAAAAAATCACAGGTTGCAAGTGAGCTGTCGTAGAGAGCAACATAAGACGTCATAAAAGAGCGATCAGCTGTTGTAGAGAGTAACATAAGGCGTCGTAGAGAGCGATCAGCTATCGTAGAGAGTGACGTAAGCTGTTGTAGAGAGCGACCAGCTTGTAGAAGACCTGTAGTAAGCTTGGATCCATCTTATAGAGATACTTCATGCAGGCAGCGAACCAAAGAGAAAAAAGAGACGTCGGACCAAGTAGAAGTGGCGTAAGGCGTCGCAAGTAGAGGCTGTAAAGAGAGGCCGGCTGAGAATCGACGTAGCTGAAAAAGGGTAAAGCGACAGACTACTCCGAGTTTTGACGAAGCTGAGCCAGAGGCGGAAGCAAAGCCAGCCAAAAAAAAAGCTGGCCGAAGAGAGTGCCACACACATTAGAAGAAAGCAACGAGGCTTTTGGAATGGAGGAACCACGGAGGAGAAGAAGAGTGAAACTTCTCCAAAGAACTCCCCCCCTCCCTCGTGTACCAGTGTCGCAGCAAGATAGAGCTTTGTTCAGAGAACTCCATCGGCATCAGAAGTCGTCATAGAAGGCGCCAATGAATCTTGAGATCTGCGATCGCTGCCAGACCCGGATCGCTGGAGGCACTGGAGTGGAGCCGCGAGGCCCTGGCGAGGAGGTCGCAAGGCGCCTGTGTCGCAAGAGACGCGAAAGATGGTGTCGCTGGAGGCGGAAGAGTTAGGTGTCGTCTCTTTGGATTTGGATCTTCTGAAAGGTGCCGGTAGCCATGGAACTGAAGAAGAACCTTGAAGCGGCGGATCCGGCGAGACGCCGGAGGAGGCGATGGCACCACAAGCCAGCGGCGGAGGAAGTAGGTGCCAGAGGCGTAAGCAGGAAGCAGTGGCGGAAGAGATGGTTGCTAAAGAATCCTGGCGACACAGCAAACTCCATCGGCGGAAGAAGAAGGCGGTGGTAAGAGTCCGCCCGAAGTTTCCGTAGATTGAAAATAGCGAGGAGAGTCGCAGCCTTCGTTCGTCAAGAGCTGCGTTCGTCTATCGGAAGAGGAAGGCGGAGCAAGAGTGTCGGCGGAAGAATCGAGCGCGTTGCTCTCAACGCGAACGATGATAGATCAGGCCGAGAGGTTGTCCAAGCGGAAGAAGGCGATTAGAGAGGAAAAGAAAGGTGGAGCGGCGGTGGAAGAAGGAAGCAGCGGCGGAATAAGAAGATGGTGGCGGCGGCGGCCAGAGAACCTGCTCTGATACCATGTTAGAAGAGATGAGAGAAGAGAGAAAGGGGGAAAACCCTAGGACTACATTGGACTAAACTGGATTAACTTACACAATAGACACCACCTCTATATATAGAGGTTTGAGACATAAAACCCTAATCCTAATATGACTAAAATAACTCTAGCTATTGCATATTCTAACATAAATAAAAACAACTGAAAGCAATATAATGAGTACAATACCCCCATCTGGTCCACGACCAGGCATCTGAATACATCTCAAATCCCACCACCTCCACATACATATAGTCAGCCAGAAAATACATAATAAACACCGAGATGCATCACCCCGTGGTGGCCACTACTACTAACTATCTAATCCGCCCCATAAGGAGCCACGTCAGAATCTGAAAGAGAAAGAAAGAAGTAGGGGGAGTTAGCCAGAAGGGCTAAGTAGGGATATAATAAGGAGATGATGCATGTACAACAGATAAGGTTTAATTTTCAAAATCTACCAGTGTCCTACGTGCATGTATCACAATAGATATGTATAACACAAATCAACATCATATCGAAAGTATCACAGCAGCATGCAATCCATAAAACAGAGCTCGGCCAATCGTCCACTGAAGGACACGCACTCCTGGAGGAGTGGTCCCTAAAGTCAGCTCAAAACAAAGGGGACGGCTGCCCGTCGGCAGTCCGCTGGTGTAGCGTCCAACACCAATCACCCCGAAGTCGGTATACGACCCTTCGGAGATGACGCAAGTCGACAGCATATAGTACAAGTGTCCTCACATCACGGATCACGACTATAGCTAGTGGCCAACATACAAAACGCGTAGCCCTCGCCCACAACAAGCTACAGAACAGACCTCGGTCGACTGGCATAATCTCCCCACTCCTCAGTCCAACCGGTATCAACATAATCTCAATGAGTCATATCAGCCTAATCCAGGGCACAACAGATCAGATTAGCCCACTCTCAGGGCTCAATGGGCGCTCATATAGAGCCACAAATATACATCATATCACATAGCATAAGGTGTAAACAACAACACAAAAACAAAAGGCATGCAGACATATGTATGAACAATAAAACAGGGTGGGACTACAGCGGACTAACAGATACAAATCAAAGGATGGAACTAAAAGCAAGGTGCCACTAACTAGATCATGTATTAGGCACAGTAAACAAAGATAGGAGGAAGACCCTACCTCGAAATGCAGGGTTGCGCAAAGAACCAACCAACGGATATACACGTCCGAGTGTCGACTACTGATCAAACCCTACCGCATACAACAACGTAACGTTATAACATGCAGGTGTTCGTTATACGAGCAAGGCAACCCTAGACCGCATGCAATTCTACAACACATACGAATAGACCGGGTTGGGGTACTAACCTAGTTCGCAGCCACGTGCGAACATTAACCACCGTATGTCGTCGGAGCGCGCGAGAACCAACCAGAATGTACATCGGTGCGAATCCCGGAGTTCGCCGGAAATTTCGCCGGAACAGTGCCTCCGTCGCTGGAACAGTGATTTCCAGCGGAGATCGGAGTTCGCTGGAGCACAGAAGGAAGCTGATGCTGCGAGGAGTCCGATCGTACGATTATCCCCTTGGACGAACGCTGGAATCGCCGGGATCGAACGGAAATGCGTCGGCGGCACCACCCGCGCTTCTCGCCGAAGCCGGAAGGGAAAGCGGCCGGGGATGCGTCAGGAGGCAACGGAAACGCCCGCCAGAGGCAGGGGAAGGTTGCTAGGGTACCAGAGGTGGGCTGGGCGCCAGATCCGGGTTCGTTCGCGCCATTCACCCCCACCCATTCGCGCCGAAGAAAAGAGAAGTGAAACCAGCCGGATTTTGGCCGCCGGAGCAAGGGAGAAGATGGCTAAAAGCTTTGTCACTGCTGCGAGATCACGCCGGACGCAGAAGGGATGAAAGGTGAGTAGGGAGAAGGAGCTCGTCGACTGCAAGGAAGGACGGAGATGTGCAGAAGATTTGGAAGCATCACGTGAAGAGGGAAATGGCATGGAGAAGGGAGCTGGTTTGCGTGTGCGAGGGAGAAGCAGGCGGCGGGAGCAGCTTTGAGGAGAGAGGAGGGAACGATACATCCCATCAATATAATTATTTTATTTGTTTATTATTTTTAAATCTAGGTCGTAACAAATCAAGTCCTATAAGTTCCCATTAGATGTAAGAAAATAGGAAAGCATGTTCAACAGTACAAGTCTATCTTAATACCATGTCAAAGCATTTTACATGGGACGATATAACTCTTGTACATGTCTCTGACGAGTGTGCATATAGTTTTTTAATGAGTCATTGACATGTCGCTGGACTAGTTTAATTGATGAATTTGATGATCAGGAGAAGAAACTAGAGTTCTCAACTTGCCATGAATAAAAGTTAAGTAAAATCATCCATCTCATCTTGTTTTACGTTCCCAAGTGTTCGTAAGCCATTTTATTAGACTAGCACCTGAAAGGTGAGAATGTCGATTTCGATCTTTGGCTTGTCTAAGATTAAAATCTTTCTCACTTTAAATTTTTAGCCCCTTTGCATGTCTTGTCCATTATAATTGTGTACATCCCTATCTTGTGTCTTTGCTCTTCATCTAGCCTTACTCACAAATGTTGTGTCTTTGCTCTTCATCTAGCCTTGCTCATTGTGAGTGTCTATTTGATATACTATGTAGTTCAATTGATTACTTGCCTTATAATATATTTTCATTGCATGAGTTGAAATTGAATGCCCTCTGAGCGGGGCAAAGTTGTGCATCACATGATCTTCCAAAGGAACAACTTTAGACTGTGATGGTGCTTGGGCAAGATGATTGACATCTTGACTTATTCTTTAATACCTATATTAATATACATGCGGCCTAGTAAATCAGAAAGAGATTAATTCAACAATTTCATCTGGGAAAAATAAATCAATAAATCCTGTCCAGCAATCAAATTCCTCAGTCTGTCCTAGACTAACCTCATAGTAATTTTGTATTTTTTTGGTAAAATATTAGATGATAATATCCGACCCGTATGATTGTGTACCGAACCTCCATCTATTCACATCAAACTGGTCTTGAATATTAGATTTATATCAAAGTTTCTAAACATTTATCATTCTCTAGTGCTTCCTGTGACGAGACATGCGAGCTGATTTTATCTAAAGTTATGCTTTATATTTGAATTAACAATCTTATAGATTTTTTTTTTCTTATGCATGGTCGTGATTTACTAGTTTTTCTTATAAAACAGTGATATGTTGTTGCAAAAAAATTTAAACTTACAGTATTTCCCTCAATTATATCTGCTATTTGCTCTCTCCTTTATTGGCAGGTTTAGGTTCCTCTGGATGGAAATGCTGAATTGAATTACCTCCTGTCGATGGATCAATATTGCAACCGTCAATTCTTTGATCAAGCACATTTGCGTCACTAATATGGTATATGTGCTCTTTCAAAATTGCAAGATAAGCTTGGTGTAGTGCTCAGGTCAGCTGTTGTGAACTCGAAACAGCAGCAGAAGACAAAGTTGCCTAGTTCTCGAGGGTCTTAGCAATGGAAGCAATGAATGAATGCACTAATGCAGTAAGTTTATGTAACAAACTATTTAATTGAGCATATAACCTTGTCATTTCTTTTCAAGCTTTGCATATTGACAAGGAATAACCCACTAAAGAGTATCGGCTATTCCAATTTGAGAATGGAGATTAGTATACTATGTTTCATTAATTTCATTTTGTACCTTCTAATTTTTAGTTCCAAATTGAAGGATTCATGTGAGTGGTGGTTGAGGAATCGATTGAGTGCTGTGGTCTATTAATTAAACTTAATTTAATCATGCCCAGCCAAATTTACTCAAGGCATGCGTTAGCTGAGTGTTCCCTTTGAGTTATAGGCTACCTTGAATATATTTCATTTATTTATTAATATTTTGATTATTACATCCCAATTCCAAGACAATGGCCAATGGGTAATGAGTAATTCAATATCATGGATAGCTTGTCTCTTTTCTTTCTTTTTTTTTTTTGAAAGTCTAATTCACGGCTTAGCCATAGAAAGAAGTCTAATCAAGTTGTCCATGATTGTGATTATAGAAAAAAATTTCTAGTAATCTTCGTGGTTGTTCAATTCATGCAAATTTGCATGGAACATTATCTCATATTTTCTTGGAGAGAGAAAATTAGAGAACTAAAGAAAAAAGAAATGAAAGAAAAAAAAAAACCACATGTGGCACATGTGATCTCAGGAAGTGAGCTCAGGAGAGGCGGGTGGTAGCACCATTGCTGGAGGGTCGATAGGGGAGGCAAGCGACGGGGCAAGCTCATGGCGGGTAGCGACGGGGCGAGCTCATGGCGATAGCACGAGTTCTCGTCAAGGAGACGAGAGGCGAGCTTGGCAAGGGAGGAGAGAGGTCGGTAGGGGTGGGGCGAGCTCGTAGCGGCGGCAAGCTCCATTGCTGGAGGGTTGACATGGGAGGTGAGAGGCTAGTGAGGACGAGGAGAGCTTGTGGCAGCAGCGACTAGGTAAGCTCATGGCGGCAGCGCTAGCTCTTGGCACTAAGGCAAAGAGGCGAGCTTGGCAAGGGAAGCGAGAGGCGAGCAAGGGCGGGGCGAGCTCACGGGGACAGTGGTGAGATCCACTGTTGGTGGCTCAACAAGGGAGGTGAGAGGCGAGGAGCAAGAAGATGGCAAGTGCTAGCGGCAAGGGGATGGCAGTATGAAGATGGCAAGCGGCAGCAGCAAAGAGCAGGTGAGCAAGCAAGTGGGAGTGAGCAAGCGAGCAAGTAGGTGTTTCTTCCCTCTAATAAAAAAAAGCATCTTAAGCGTAGCTGGAGTTCACGACAAATTTTAAAAAATACTGCCCATGACCTTCTTGAGATACTTCCACACATTTGACTAAGTTGTGACAAGTTGAAATGAAAATCATGCCTCCCTAAAGACATTCAACCACTTAATTCCTAAAGACATCGAAGCAATAAATTCAATTAGCATACCACTATCAAGCTATATAACCTCAGGGGTAACAAGTCATCCAAATGGAAGAACATCAAGAGACAAATTTAAAAATACATGCTAATCCAAAGCACTCGATCTTACTCAAATTTATAGGCGTCAACAATTCAATTTAAGGGCATCAATCTATCAAAATCAGGAGTATTAGACCATCCATGTTCAAAGGTTAGATTCTTCGTACTTCATCAATCAAAGTTTTAATAAATCATCCAAGTTGAAGGGCTAAATGCTCCATTAATCATTGATTAGAGTCTCCACAAGCCACCAATGTTTATAGTGATATCCAGTTGCCATGTCCATAAGCTAGGTTGAATAGGAAGCTAACAACACATTCAAGTACCTCACTAGGGATCTTTCCAAGAACTCACCTGAGGTTGTGTTTCTTAATTTTGGAATGAAAATTCAAATTAACCGAATTGAGCCACTTCTAACAAGTTATTAGGTGCTAGGCCCTTGGACCATTGGGCCAAGCCCAAAACCGTGTGGAAGAAATCAAATCGGAGTCCAATATTCTACCCAAATTACTCGGTCAACACTGCATCCTTCCGATTTTGACCGAAGAAACGATGCAGCGACGTTGGCGTCATCTTCGTCCGCGAACGAAGCGGACGAAGGTTTGGAAGCGGCGTCGGACGCGAACTTGGGAGACGCGGCGACAGTCTTCGCCGGCAGAAATCTTGGACGCGGACGACGACAACAATAGAAGCGGCGCAGCGAGGATTTCAGACGGGCGAGGCAATCTCTGGCGCACGAGAAGCGGGCGGCGGACGCCCTAAATCGGAAGGGGTTTTGGACGCAACGGGAAGTTCAGAGGCGGCGAACGTTCCCCTACTATAAGAAGCCGAGGGAGGCACTGAGAAGGGGGAACCAGCAAGCTTTGGGAAGGATCGAGTGAGCGATCGATGCCGATGAGTGAGGGGCTCCGGGCGACGTAAGTTCTGAGAGTTTGTAGCCGGCGTCTGGGGAGATGACCAGCGAGGGAGGGTTAGAGGGAGTCGGCGACAGGGGTCACCGACGACGAAGAAGAGAGCTTTTGTAAGTTTACCAGGGAATAAGCGGATCTTCTTCCTTTCTTTTCTACCTTCCTGTTTCATGTGCTATCGGAGCTTCTGGCGGGGAAGCGGCTTGCCGTCGATGACGTGAGACGTAGGGACTCTCCCTGGTCTCCTGCGAGGAGTACAGCGGCGGACGAAACGCAGGCGGCGTTCGTAAACCGCCGCGTGCAACGAAGACGAAATTCGTTCGAACGCGTCGAGCGTTCGAAACGAGGAAGACAAAGCGGCTGATGTGGCGTGAATCGATAACGGAGTCAACGGTCAACACAAGTGAAAATCGATTTGGAGCTGATGCAAGCATGACATCAGCAGGCAGAAAACAAAATTCGGATTCGAATTTTGGCTGAATCGAATAGCGGCGCGGAGCGGCGAGTTTTGCCAGCTGACGTCACAGTGATGTCAGCATCCGATTGAATTCAATAGGTGGTCAACTATAAGGTTTGACCACAGGAGGTAAATTGATTTAGGGTTCTGGTTTTCAGAATTAGGGTTAGGGTTTTCTGTTCGTGATTTCGATTTGGGGAGAAATTTTGGATGGAGAATCAAGGTTTTCTATTTGGGGGTAAGATTACGCCCGGAGGTTAGGGATTTCACGCCGGTTTGAAGGTCCGGCGGAGAACCTTAAGGCCGGGGCGTGACAACTGATATCAGAGCCAAAAGATTCAGCTTGGATGGTGAATCAAGGAAATCGTATCGCGCGGTTGGAGCTTGTGATGGGTCTGACAGGGAACAGTGACAATGCAGTTGTTCATCAAGTGGAGGATTTGCAGCGCACGGTGGAGCAGCAAAGGTTGCAGATCCTTGCCCTTCAACAAACTTTGGCTGGAGTAGTTGAGGCTCAACAAAGATTTGAAGGGACGACAGCACTACAGGAGCAAGTAGCGGTCTTGCAAGAACAGGTAGCAACCTTGACGGCACAAGTGTGAGGGAGTGCCCCACAAGGCGGAAGATCATGACTATTGTGACACAGGAGTCAGCTGAGGAAGCTGAAACCAATACCGAGGAGGTAAGGGTTGGTGCGCTACGTAGTTCCAGGCACTGCCACGGGGGCGTAGCAGTGTCAGATCGGGTACATCGGGGCGATGGTTGCGAGAGATCCACCCGTGACAGACATCGAGGGCGATGTCTAAATTGGGCGGGGGAAAATTGTTAGACCCTTGGACCATTGGGCCAAGCCCAAAACCGTGTGGAAGAAATCAAACCGGAGTCCGATATTCTACCCAAATTACTCGGTCAACACTGAATCCTTCTGATTTTGACCGAAGAAACGATGTAGCGGCGTTGGCGTCATCTTCGTTTGCGAACGAAGCAGACGAAGGTTCGGAAGCGACGTCAAATGCGAACTCGAGAGACGTGGCGATAAAGTCTTCGCCGGCGGAAATCTCGGACGCAGACGACGACAACAATAGAAGCGGCGCAGCGAGGATTTCGGACGGGCGAGGCAGTCTCTGGCGCATGAGAAGCGGGCGGCGGACACCCTAAATCGAGAAGGGGTTTTGGACGCAGCGGGAAGTTCGGAGGCGGCGAATATTCCCCTGCTATAAGAAGCCGAGGGAGGCACTAAGAAGGGGGAACCAGCAAGCTTTGGGAAGGATCGAGCGAGAGATCGACGCCGATGAGTGAGGGGCTCCGGGCGACGTAAGTTCTGAGAGTTTGTAGCCAGCGTCTGGGGAGACGACCAACGAGGAAGGGTTAGAGGGAGTCGGCAACGGGGGTCACCGGCGACGAAGAAGAGAGCTTTTGTAAATTTACCAGGGAATAAACAGATCTTCTTCCGTTCTCTTCTACCTTCCTGTTTCGTTTGCTATCGGAGCTTCCGGCGGGGAAGCGGCTTGCCATCGACGACGCGAGATGTGGGGACTCTGCCTGGTCTTCGGCGAGGAGTACGGGGGCGGACGAAACGCAGGCAACATTCATAAGCCGCCGCGTGCAACGAAGACAAAACCCGTTCGAACGCGTCGAGCGTTCGAAACGAGGAAGACAAAGCGGCTGACGTGGCATGAATCGATAGTGGAGTCAATGGTCAACACAGGCAAAAATCGATTTCGGCGAAATCGATTTGGAGCTGATGCAAGCACGATGTCAGCAGGCAGAAAACGAAATTCGGATTCGAATTTCGGCTGAATCGAATAGCGGCGTAGAGCGGCGAGTTTTGGCGGCTGACGTCACAGTGATGTCAGCATTCGGTTGAATTCAAGAGGCAGTCAACTCTAAGGTTTGACCAGAGGAGGTAAATTGATTTGGGGTTCCGGTTTTCAGAATTAGGGTTAAGGTTTTCTGTTCGTGATTTCGATTTGGGGAAAAATTTTGGACGAAGAATCAGAGTTTTCTATTTGGAGGTAAGATTACGCCCGGAGGTTAGGGATTTTATGTCGGTCTGAAAGTTCGTCAAAGGACCTTAAGGTCAGGGCGTGACACTAGGTATTTAGTTCCTGAGAAATGACTCTATTGTAGTGAAATTTATGCCCATTCAATTGTTAGTTCCACATTGATATTTTTTTTTAAAAAAAATAGTTGATATTAGTGATCCTCTTTTGATTTTTTACTTGGAACCACACTTAATTAAAATCAACTTATCCTTTTTTATCTCGAAGGAAGTAAAATATTAAAAGGTAAAATAATAATATATGAGAACAAAATAATGTAAGATTTCTCCAATCATGCAGATTCAGGGGTACGTTCTAGGTTAAGCTTTGTAAATCCAAATCATAACGCTGCGTTTTGGAGAAGGGAAAGAAATCAGAAAAGAAAGGAAACAAGGAAGAAAGGAAATAATTCCTTTCCCTTTTAAGCCTCGTGTTTCGATGAAAGGAAAGAAACCCAAGTTTATCCTCAATTTTGACTAGTCACTGTTGACTAAGTCAAAATCGAGACACCACCTCGGCAGCAGCTAGGCACGCGTGCAGAGGAGCTTCACCGGCACTTGCAAAGGAGCTTCGCCGCGTGAGGCGTCGGCTTCCAAACTCGCTGGACGCGAGGCAGAAAGGAGCGGCGGCTATTTCCAGGGGGGATGGCAACGAGGGGGGGGGGGGGGGGGGGGGGGGGGGGCTCGCGACGTCAGGGCTTCGAGCTCGGCAAGAGGCGGCAATCTTCCACCCCGTGTACTCGAAGTCGTCGAAGGCGAGGCGGCGAGCTCGATTGCTAGAGAAGACGAGAGGGGAGAGGGGCGAGCTCGACTGCGAGGGGATTGAAGAGGAGAGGGGCTGGAACGAGAGGAGAGGGGTGAGCTCGGCTGTGAGGGGGCAAGGTTGGAGGGAGAGGGAGGGCGGCGTGGTCAGCGAGAGGGGAGGGGGCGAGGTCGGCGAGAGAGGGGAGGGGGCGAGGTCGGAGGGAGAGGGAGGGCGGCATGGTCAGCGAAAGGGGAGGCGGCGTGGACAGCGAGAGGGGAGGGGGCGAGGTCGGCGAGAGAGGGGAGGGGGCGAGGTCGGAGGGAGAGGGAGGGCGGCGTGGTCAGCGAGAGGGGAGGGGGCGTGGTCGGCGAGAGGGGAGGGCGGCGAGGAAGGCGGCTGCAAGCTCGGGCAGACGCGGCGAGGAAGGATGTTGCGAGCTCGAGTGGACGTGGCGAGCTTGGACAGAAGAGGCGATCTTGAACGAGAGGGAGGACGCGGCGAACGAGGCAAACGATGGAACGGAAATGGTTTCCCTCTGATTTGGAGGGAACGTTTTTGGAGAGAAAGGAAAGGAAATTGTTTCTTTCCTCTTTGTATTTCTCTCCTCTGAAACAGACCGTAAAATCAATAAAGTATGATGCAAGGATAGCGAATGAAAATTTTAAGCAGGCCCTTGGAGCGGATCCGCATCCACTATCCAAAAATTTTAGAATTTGTGTATGCACAGATCTCGACGTGGAATAGATAATGGATGAGGACTACTCTGCTCCGAGCGGGCCCGCTTAACAATTTTTTCAAGGTGTCATTACTTAATTTTTTATTTAATATTATCAATAATAAAAACTTGATTCTCAAGCCTAAACCTAAATCGTGATATGGTATTACATTACTCAAATCTAACTCGGGCATTTAAATAATACTTATGGATATCTAATTAAATAAAAAAGTTAAAATTAAAAATATTTTATAAAAAGTATAATTTTATAAATTGTTATAATAATAAATATATTTATCAGTAATTATATGATTGGAAAAGACATAAAATAAGGTCTAGGACATAGAATCCAAGGATAGGAATCCTCGTAAAGATAGAAGTTTTATACAACATCATTATGAATATGTCGTATAATGTCAAAAAATGAAAAGAAATATATATGTGCTTGTATGCAGTGAACCAATTTTTTTTAAAACTTCAAGAAAGTACTAAAGAAGATTTTAAAATGGCAGTTATGAGGTGGATCTCTCACTTCCACGATAAATTGAACTAAATATTTTTTTTTCACACATAAGAAGCTATTATAATAGGGATTAAAAAAAGCCAATACTCACCCTGACGTGGCCCGACTCTGACTTGTCTTAATTTGATTAGAGAAAACCCAAATTGATCGGGTGTTGGGTTGGATTTGTATAAAACCTAACTTCTATAAGCCAAGTCGAGGTTAAAAATTAAAAATTTTTAATACAAGTCGAGGTTAACACTAACCTTTGGCCTAACTTCTATAGGTTAATACAAGTCGAGGTTAAAAATTAAAAATTTTTAATAAAAGTATTAAAAATTTGGCCTAACTTCTATAACCCAAATTAACACTAACCTTTTCTCTTGCTCTCGCTCACTTCTCTACTTTCCCTTGCTCTCTCTATTCCCACACGCCCTCGCCCTTACTGACTGCTTCTGCTTGTTGTAGGGTCAGGTTTCTTTATAGATACTTAATACTCTAGTAGGATTGGGCTTGTTATGAGTTTTTTTTAAACTCGATAAGATTGGGGTTGATGTCAGGATTAGGGTCGAGTGCATGATTGAAGGGTCGAGCACTACCTAACCCTACCCTAGCTCTATGTGGTCACTAGAAGCCAATGTAATACAAGTTGTTATGTGATTTAAGATGAATATTTGTAGCTTTAAAGGCAAACTAATTAATCCTAAACACAAAAAGTTTAGTTAGAAGCTTGTAATATTTAAGAGGCAGAATGTGTAGATATACTTTATGGCATTGGATTGATAACCTCAATTCGTGGAAAATCTAAATCTGACTTGTTAAATGATGGCTGTATCATGGTCTAACCTCCAAATCTAAAATCTAATTTGATCAAATGATTAACCTCCAAATCTAATGGTATAGCAAATGACCCTTACAGAAAATCTTATGGGGAGCCCATCTATACAACTTTTTGTCATTTGAGAATTAAGAAACTAAAGTGCAATTTTTTTTAAAAAAAAAATCTAGTTTAGATAAATCATAGAAGCACTAATTTTATTTTAGAATCTCTTTTATAAGGATGCATTTGTTAAGGAGTCAATTTCCTTAAATTTTAAAAAAACCCTATCTGATACTCTACATAACATATGTCAACTATTGGATTAAAACATGTACGCTTTGCTAACATGCACCATAATCTATGAATCAAAATTTTCTCTTCTTAATTCAACACATTAGTTCCTTAAAATTTTTAAAAAGATAGTCTGACTAAAATTTTTTTCTGCTTTATTGAGGGTAAGATTGCATTAATAACAAAAGGGGATGTAATATACATGTTTCTCGCATAAAGTAAAGTTAATTAGGCAATTTTAATTTTTTTTCCTTTGCAAAATTAACATACCGGGAGAATTAAGATAGATATGGTTCTTCTCCTCGGAAGATATTCAGTTCAACAAATGGAAAGTCAGTCGCTCTTCGTCCTCATTATGAGTTGACTTTATAGCTAATCTATCCAAGATTTACTCTTCAATTAATATAAATTAATGAATGCATTAGGGAACTGAAAAAACTTTCAGACACGCTTCTATCTAATCTTCTCTTAAAATTAAGATATATATTGCTGGAAATTAAGGTCTCTGTTTAAGTATGTAATTAAGGTAGTGAGTGTTTAATATTATTGATTACCTTGCATAATTAATCCCCAAATTGCATAGTTAATTAATTAATTAATTAACTATATCTTATTTATCTCATGCAGCTGAAGAAGGTAACAACGGAGGGAGGCATGAAATGCAAGGCCAATTACGTGCCGTTGACGCCGATAAGCTTCTTGGAGCGCGCAGCCGCCGTCTATGGAGATCGGCCGTCTTTCATTGTCGGCTCGCAGCTCACTTTTACATGGAGTCAAACTCGAGAGCGCTGCCATAAGCTTGCTTCTGCCCTCGTCCATGCCGGCGTCGCCCGTGGTGATGTGGTAAGTTCAATTTAGCTAAAAGTTTCATCCTTCTTCATGGCTAGCTCTGTCATGGACGCCTACGTGCTAGCTCTTTATCTTCTTCAGGTTGTTGTCATCAGCCTGAACACTCCGGCGGTGCATGAGCTCCACTTCGCCGTCCCTATGGCCGGCTGATGGAACAGGGAGCTCAAATCTAGAACCATGAAGGTCACAACGGGTTCGGATCAAACCCGTTCGCTTTAGGGACTAAGTAATTTCAATTCAGAATTGTGGGATACAGCCATGTGTCCTTATCTGGTGCTTTAAAAATCACTAAGACGAATTTTTGAGGGGATTGATTGAAAAGAAAAGAAACCTTCAGTTCATTTGCTTGGCGAAGTTAGGGCGACTCATCGTCCTCGCCCATTTGTTCTTGAGGCTGGCCGTGAGGGCTATCTGGCATTTCAGCGGACTCGCCTCACCGCTTGTTACTGATCAGTTGGATTATGTTTTGAGCCGCATCATTCTCTTCAATCTTGGATCTGCAGACGGCACTCTTCCGATCAAGACAATGATGGCTTCCAGGTTTTGATGTATCGCTGCTCATCGTTATTTCTTTTGAAAGATCTCTGCAACATTCTTTGTGGCTGCTGGCTGAGATAATTGTTCGCATCTTTCTTCATTTGCTATCTGAAGATTTTGATACCCTAATAATATCGCTGCTTATCGTTATTTCTTTTGAAAGATCTCTGCAACATTCTTTGTGGCTGCTGGCTGAAATAATTATTCGCATCTTCCTTCATTTTCTATCTGAAGATTTTGGTATCCTAATAATAACAGCGACAGACATTTTTACTATATGAAAATTTTTTTTTCATTTGAAAAGTAGTCTTCCTGAGAAAGTTATAAATGAATGGTTCTGTAGCTTCAATTTTCACCCAGAATATATACCTCTTTGATTCTAGCTATGAAGAAAAGTTTGAAGAGTGATTTGTAGTAACGTGGCTAATTTCAAGATCAAATTTTATTCTGCCTACTATAATTCTTAATCTGTAACTCTGACTCCTTATTCAAGAGTGAATGTATTGTGACTTTCTTGAAGATCAATATCAATTTCTCTATTCATGGATTTAGTAGATTTCTTGTCACATTGTTGATATTTTGTTACTTGACAGTATCTCTTGCTCCTCATGATAATGGATTAATGGATCTTTTTACAAATGAATGATAGTAAACAGTTCTCTTAGTTGATGTTGCGGTAAACTTGTTGTTGCATTGCTTTGTGAGATTTAATCAAGCTGAGCACAAATTTGAAATAACATGGTTACGAGTGCAATTGAATCTTAGCTCTATTATCTTCTTTATTCATCCCAAATAGAATTACAGAATGATAAACCCAGAATCAATTCATACACTGAATTGAACCTTGCTATTCTTCCGAATACCTATTTCTTTCATCCACCTCCATCAATTTTGGTATCAGAGCACCTTGCCCTGTTCTCATAACATGGCTACCTGATCTGGGAAAATTACCAACAACCTTCATCACTTGAACCTGAAAACTCTACTGGGCAAGATCAGTTACAAACAATTTTAGCACAAATGAATAGTAAACTCAGCAAGTTGGACTCAATTGAAGCCCAATTAACACGACATGAGGAACGTTATGAACACTTAGAAAGTCGCTTAGAAGCCCTAGAAAATGCTCAGTTTCCATCTCGAAATCGGATGTGTGTTGGAGAATCTTCGAGGTCGCGTCCTCAAGAGTGCCCACCTAGACAAAGTACACAGGTTGAGGCTACTAGGTCTAGGGGAAGATTTGTTCCTTCCCAACAATACTCTGATGAGGAGTATGAGCAGCCTAGTTACCCAGAACCAATCCGGCACAGGAGATCATCTCATTTCCAAGAAGAAGATGATGTCCGTCGGATTGTTCGCCTTAATTTGGTCCACTTTGATGGCAGCATTGACCCATGAGTTTTTCAGGACTGGGTCATAGCTATGGAGCAGTACTTCGATTGGTGTCGAGTCCCGGAACACCAAAAAGTCAACTTGGCACGGATGGCCTTGACTGGTCCGGCTAAACTGTATTGGCTCAACATTGAAAGACAATGGGAGCGTACTCGACGACCCCCTCTTGATAGATGAGACCTAATGAAATTTAGACTTCATGAAAAGTATGAACCACCTCACTGTAGGAAACGCATGTTAGATCAACTTACTACTCTACATCAAGGTTCAAACACTGTTCCTGAATACATGCCACAATTTGACGAACTTATGATTCGTTGTGATGTGCAAGAAGACCCTGAATTAACCTTGTGTCAGTTTGAAAATGGTCTTCGTCCTGAGATTCGACGTGAGATGGGATCTTACACCATTGAGACGATCGAATCTGCTTATCAACGTGCATGTGAGATAGAGCATTATCAGAGAATTGTGTCAAAACGTCATATACCTATACCTGCTATCAAGAAGCCGCCTGAGGCTATGACACAAAATTTAGTGTCTGAGGTTGTACCTCAGAAAGCTCATCCTGCATTAGAAAGGGGTAAGGCACCTCTTTCTCAAGAGCAAAAGGGTGTCGTTTGTTATAAGTGTCAGGAGAGGGGTCATTTTGCAGCAGATTGTCCTAAAAGAACTTTGTGTATGAATGAAGACCATGAGCTAACAGGTTTAGAGGAAGGTCAATCTAGTTATGTTACATGTCTCTAAAGACCATACTGATAGTGAACATGAGCCTGAACTAGCTGTCTTGAGATGCATATTAGTTCAACCCAAGCCTACGGAGGATTGGAGGCGAACTAGTATTTTTTACACATATACGAAATGTAACGGGCATGCATGTAAAGTGGTCATTGATGGGGGAAGTAATATAAATGTTGTGTCTCATGTCACAATTATGAAATTTAATCTTAAGCCTGAACCACATCCTCGTCCCTATTCGGTGGCCTGGGTGGATCAGACTAATATCCACGTCACCCACCAATGTCTTGTTCCATTGCACCTGGCGACTTACTCGGACTCTATTAGGTGTGATGTTATTACTATGGATGTGGCCCATGTTGTTTTGGGAAGACCATGGCTTTATGATGTTAATGCCACTCACTATGGTCGAGACAACACATATGTCTTTGATCATAATGGTCAGAAAATCAAACTTAACCCATCACCTCCAAAGGAACTACGTGCCTCCACTTCTAAGGGTGTTATCACAAAACCACCACATAGTGGTTTGACAATAAACATGATTAGGCCAAAACCTTTTTTTTGTTGGGGCTCAAAATGAAGATGTGATATTCACCCTCCTCCTTAAGGTAGTTGGTCCTGATATTATTTGTGAGTTAGATCAAGATGTCCAGCATCTGATTGAGCAATTTAAGGACATTATGCCCGATGAGCTCCCTGATGGGTTGCCTCCTGCTAGAGACATGCAGCATGCGATTGATCTAGCTCCTGGGGCTTCGTTACCTAATTTGCCACATTACAGGATGAACCCAAGAGAATATGCTGAACTTAAACGACAAATTGAAGAGTTACTACGTAAAGGGTTTATCCAGGAAAGTTTGAGCCCATGTGCTGTTCCTGCCCTTCTTACCCCAAAGAAGGATGGGACTTGGAGGATGTGTATCGATTGTAGGGCCATGAATAAAATTACTATCAAATATAGGTTTCCTATTCCACGATTGGATGATATGCTTGACCTCATTGTAGGCTCACGCTGGTTTTCCAAAATTGACTTACGAAGCGGGTATCACCAGATTCGAATTCGACTAGGGGACGAATGGAAGACTGCATTCAAAACCCATGATGGGTTATATGAATGGCTTGTTATGCCATTTGGCTTGACTAATGCCCCATCCACTTTTATGCGAGTTATGATACAAGTCCTTCGTCCATTCATTGGAAAGTTCCTTGTTGTATACTTTAATGATATCCTTATATATAGCAAGGAAAAGCAAGAGCATTTGGAGCACCTTCTTCAGACCATGGAGGTTCTGCAAACCTCAAGATTATACATGAACAAGAAAAAGTGTTCTTTTATGTCTGATCATGTCTTATTCTTAGGTTTCATCGTCTCTTCTGAAGGTCTCAAGCCTGACCCTGACAAGGTCCGGGCTATTACAGAATGGCCTCGCCCATTGTCGATACGAGAGGTGCGAAGTTTTCATGGGCTTGCGACATTTTATCGTAGGTTCATACGTAACTTCAGCACGATAATGACTCCAATTACTGAATGCCTTAAGAAAAGTGAGTTTCAGTGGACTAAGGAGGCCGAAAAAGCCTTTTGTTTCATCAAGGAACGAATGACCACTACTCCGGTACTTCGTTTACCTGATTTTTCTAAGGCTTTTGAGATCATGTGTGATGCATCAGGAGTAGGGATTGGGGGAATACTGAGTCAGGAGAGGCACCCAGTAGCATTCTTTAGTGAGAAACTAAACGAAGCAAGACAGCGTTATTCCACCTATGATAAAGAATTTTACGCCATTGTGCAGTCATTGCGACATTGGCGGCATTATTTGCTACATCAGGAGTTTGTCCTGTTTAGTGATCATAAAGCTTTGTCTTATCTCAGCTCTCAAAGGAAACTTAACTCAAGACATGCCAAATGGGTGGAGTACCTGCAACAATTTTCGTTTGTCCTTTGACACAAGAAAGGAAAAGAAAATGTTGTTGCTGACGCATTGAGTCGAGCTCACACGTTGTTGCACAACCTTAAGGTTAAGGTTGTTGGATTTGAACGTCTCAAGCATGCATATACTGATTGTCCAGATTTCTCTAACATTGTGAAGAGTATAAATGATGGTCACGCTGTTGATCCCGAATATGCCCTGAAAGATGGATTTTTGTATTTTGTATTTTCTGATTTGGGAGCTTCATGCTGGTGGTGCTGCCGGTCACCATGGTCGTGACCAGATGAACTATCTTGTTGCCGATAGATTTTTTTGGCCTAGGTTGGCTAAAGATGTTGCCCGTGTTGTTCGTCATTGTGGAATGTGTCAATCCAGTAAAACCTGTAGGAAGAATACAAGCCTTTATGAACCTTTATCTGTTCCTTTAGCCCCTTGGCAAGATATCAGTATGGATTTTGTACTTGGGTTACCTCGTACTCGCACGCGACATGATTCAATTTTCGTGGTTGTAGATTGCTTTTCAAAAATGGCTCATTTTCTGCCTTGTCAAAAGACAGCAGATGCATCTCATATTGCCTCTATTTTTTTCAAAGAGGTAGTTCGATTGCATGGACTACCCAAGACCATTACCTCAGATCAAGATACTCGATTTATGAGTCATTTTTGGAGGTCGTTGTAGGCACTATTAGGGACAAAGCTAAGATTTTCTTCGACATACCATCCGCAGACGGATGGTCAAACTGAGGTAGTTAATAGGAGTCTAGGCAACTTGCTAAGATGTCTTGTGCGGGACCATGAAGTTGATTCGGAAGAAATTTTGCCACTGGCTGAGTTTGCTTTCAATAGTGCTGTCAATAAAACGACTGGTCTTAGTCTTTTCCAAGTTGTTTTAGGTTCCCAACCAAACAAGCCCATTGACCTCTTGTCACCCATTACCTCATCTCATATACCATCTTCTGCTGAGGCTTTTGCACAACATATCCATGATCTACACTCAGAAATTCAGCATAAAATCTCTATTAGCAATGTGGTATACAAAGAATTTGCCAATAGACATCGTAGGCCACAATCATTTTGTGAGAGAGACAAAGTAATGGTGAGGCTAAGAGCGGAGAGATTACCACCCGGATCCAATAAGAAATTACATGCTCGGAGCATAGGACCATATACTGTTAAGTATAAAATAGGAGACAATGCATACATAATTGATCTACCTCCAGATTTGGGAATCAGCACTACATTTAATATTGAGGACTTGTCATTGTACTATGAGCCATTGCAAATAGAGCTTACTGATTTTCCCTCCGGGCATCAACTACTGTCTAATTTGACTGAGCTAGAAAGAAGTGTGGATTCAGTTGTAGAGGAACAACCAGAAAGGAATATGGAACAAGAAAGGGATATAGATTCTTCTATAGCAAAGCAAATTTCATAACTATTAGAAGCCAACAATATCAATTCACCAGGGGTGAATTCCTCTCACCTGGGGAGGAATGATGGAACAGGAAGCTCAAATCTGGAACCACGAAGGTCACAACGGGTTTGGATCAAACCCGTTCGCTTTAGGGAGTAAGTAATTTCAATTCAGAATTGTGGGAAACAGCCACGTGTCCTTATCTGGTGCTTTAAAAATCTCCAAGACGAATTTTTGAGGGAATTGATTGAAAAGAAAAGAAACCTTCAGTTCATTTGCTTGGCGAAATTAGGGCGACTCATCGTCCTCGCCCATTTGTTCTTGAGGCTGGCCCTGAAGGCTATCTGGCATTTCAGCGGAGTCGCCTCACCGCTTGTTACTGATCAGTTGGATTATGTTCTGAGCTTCATCATTCTCTTCAATCTTGGATCTGCAGACGGCACTCTTCCGATCAAGACAATGATGGCTTCCAGGTTTTGATGTATCGCTGCTCATCATTATTTCTTTTGAAAGATCTCTGCAACATTCTTTGTGGCTGCTGGCTGAGATAATTGTTCGCATCTTTCTTCATTTGCTATATGAAGATTTTGGTACCCTAATAATATCGCTGCCTATCGTTATTTCTTTTGAAAGATCTCTGCAACATTCTTTGCGACTGCTGGCTGAAATAATTGTTCGCATCTTCCTTCATTTGCTATATGAAGATTTTGGTATCCTAATAATAACAGCGATAGACATTTGTACTATATGGAATTTTTTTTTTCATTTGAAAAGTAGTCTTCCTGAGAAAGTTATAAATGAATGGTTCTGTAGCTTCAATTTCCAGCCAGAATATATACCTCTTTGATTCCAGCTATGAAGAAAAGTTTGAAGACTGATTTGTAGTAACGTGGCTGATTTCAAGATCAAACTTTATTCTGCCTACTGTAATTCTTACTCTGTAACTCTGACTCCTTATTCAAGAGTGAATGTATTATGACTTTCTTGAAGATCAGTATCAATTTCTCTATTCATGGATTTAGTAGATTTCTTGTCACATTGTTGATATTTTGTTACTTGACAGTATCCCTTGCTCCTCATGATAAGGGATTAATGGATCTTTTTACAAATGAATGATAGTAAATAGTTCTCTTAGTTGATGTTGCAGTAAACTTGTTGTTGCATTGCTTTGTGAGATTTAATCAAGCTGAGCACAAATTTGAAATAACATGGTTACGAGTGCAATTGAATCTTAGCTCTATTATCTTCTTTATTCATCCCAAATAGAATTACAGAATGATAAACCCAGAATCAATTCATACACTGAACTGAACCTTGCTATTCTTCTGAATACCTATTTCTTTCATCCACCTCCATCACCGGCGCTGTCGTCTGCATCATCACTCCTCATTGCACTCACAACCTTCTCGTTGACCTCGTCCACTGATCCAATGCAAAGCTCGTATTCGTCGACCACGCCTGCCTCGACCTAGCACAGGCAGCCCTCCGCCTCCTCTCCCTTCAACAGCCCTGCGTGCCTCTCGTTGTCACCATTGCGGAAGCCGGCGTGCTGGCACCGATTGCGTCCTTCACAGACTACGAGGCTTTTCTTAGCTCAAGCGACCCCGGCCTCCCTGTCCAATGGCTGGAGGATGAGTTCGACGCCATCTCGATCAGCTACACCTCCGGCACAACCGGCATGCCCAAGGGCGTCATCCACACCCACCGCGCCGCCTTCCTCAACACACTCGCCACCATTCTCCTCATGGATATGCAGCCGGCGCCAGTCTTCCTCTGTGTCTGTGTTAGCAACAGAACGTGGCGGCAGCACCTTGCTAGAACAAAGAAACACCAAGAACATCAAGCATAGAGAGAAATCATAAAATATTATTGCACACATGAAATAGAGAATTATAAGCATATTTAAAGAAAAGCAATCCTAATCTATTTAGATAACTTATTTAACTAATATGGACTAATCACCCTATATGGTAGCCAATAATCTAATATAGTAAACTCTAATTAAAATTAGGTAAATATGGTAACACATGGCATGTTTACTAATTTCAACACTCCCCCTTAAACACGACATTTACAAACCCCCAGCATATCTCTCAATTCTACAAAATCGTTAATCTTCAAAGCTTTGGTGAAAATATCAGCAACTTGATCCTGGGTCTTCACATAATTCAACTCCACTAGTTTGTTTGCAAGACATTCTTGAACATAATGAAATCTCTTGTCTATATGCTTGCTTCGTTCATGAAATAGAGGATTCTTTGCTAGAGCAATTGCAGACTTATTGTCTATGTTGATTTGAGTTGGCTTCTTCTCCTCAGCATATAGATCTTCTATCAGACGTCTCAACCAGATTGCTTGAGTCACACAAGAATTTAGAGCAACGTTTTCAGCTTCACAGGTTGATAAGGCCACAATTGGTTGTTTCTTCGAACTCCATGTAAATGCGGTGTTACTCAAGTAGAACACAAAGCCTGTTGTACTCTTTCGATCATCTATATCACTAACCCAATCACTATCACAATATCCAGTAAGATGGAATTCACTGGAGGTAGTGTAATACAGTTCATAGTCAAGAGTGCCTTTTATATATCGAAGAATCCTTTTTGCTGCATTCAAATATATTGAAGTAGGAGTCTCCATATAGCGACTTACAAGTCCCACACCAAAAAGAATGTCTAGTCTAGTACAGGTCAAATATCTCAAACTTCCAACTAAGCTCTTGAACAAAGTTGGATCCACTTTCTTATTGTCATCATTCTTAGATAATTTTACGTTACACTCAACTGGAGTACTGACTGAATTATAGTTATTCAATTTGAATTTCTTTAGAACTTCTCTTGCGTAGTTCTCTTGTGAGATGAAAATCCCTTCACTTGTTTGTTTCACCTTCATGCCAAGATAATAAGACATCAGCCCCAAATCAATCATCTCAAATTCAAGATTCATTTTCTTCTTGAAATCTTCAAACATATCTGGATTGTTGCATGTAAATATTAAATCATCCACATATAAGCATACTATCATGATTTCACCCTCATTGGCCTTCAGATATAAAGAATGTTCATAAGGACACTTTTTAAAACCATTTTCCTGAAAATAACTATCGATTCTGTAGTTCCAAGATCTAGGTGCTTGCTTTAAACCGTACAGAGCCCTTGAGAGTCTAAGGATCTTGTCTTTGTGTCCTCTTGCCACATATCCTGGAGGTTGTTCAATGTAAACCTCCTCTTCTAAATATTCATTTAAAAAGGCTGACTTTACATCCATCTGATAGATTTTCCATTTTTGCTGAGCTGCCATAGAGATAATTAATGTGATAGTTTCTAAGCGAGCAACTGGAGCAAATACTTCATCGTAGTCAATGCCTTAACATTGCTTGTAACCCTTTGCAACAAGTCTAGCTTTATACCTCTCTATTTCTCCTATAGAATTCTTCTTGGCCTTATAAACCCATTTGACTCCAATTGCATTATGCCCTTTTGGAAGATTCGCTAACTTCCAGGTCTGATTCTTTTCAATGGTTTTTATCTCCTCATCCATAGCCTTTTTCCATCTCTTGTCTTTGGAAGCTTCAATATAGTTAACAGGCTCTATATCTCCAAATAAACAAATATATATTACATCATCAATTCTCATTGTCTCATCATATATGTCAGCTAGACTTCTTGTGCGAGGATGCTGTTTACTTGTACTTGCTTCTGATGAGCTAGGCTCATTGCGCGGTGGTGATGATGGTGGAGTACTTACTTCAGGTGTATCTTCCTTTTCTTCTTCACCAGTTGAGAGGGGAAATTCATGATCATTAGTTTCTACTTGTTAATCCCAGTTTGTTTCTTCATCAAAATCAACATTTCCGCTCATAAAGATCTTTTTTGTAGTGGGATTAAAGAGTTTATACCCTTTTGTCCTTGAATCATAGCCAACAAATATGCACTTTCTGCTTTTATCATCTAACTTTGTTCGATTGTTGTCAAGGATGTGTGCATAAGCTGTACTGTTAGAAACTTTGAGATGTGAGACTGAAGGTTTTCTTCCACAGCATGCTTCAAAGGGAGTTTTACGATTCACAGATTTAGTTTCACAACGATTTTGAATGTACACTGCACAATCTATTGCTAGTACCCAAAATTCTTTAGGCATTTGTTTTGTCTTTACCATACTTCTTGCCATATTCATGATTGTGCGATTCTTTCTTTCAGCTACTCCATTCTGCTGTGGTGATCCTGGAGCAATTAGGAATCTTCGAATTCCTTCTGTTCTACAATAGTCTTCAAATTCTCTCGAGATAAATTCTCCCCCTCTATCTGATCTTATAGCTTGTATTCTACATCCCTTTTCTTTTTCAACAAGAGCCTTAAAATTCTTAAAAGTTTTGAATACTTCCGATTACTCCTTTAGGAAGTATACCCAAGTCATTCTACTAAAATCATCAATAAATAGAAGGAAATATCTGTTCTGACCAAAAGAATTTAGTGTAATTGGCCCACATACATCAGTGTGTATCAGTTGGAGAGGTCTTGAAGACCTTGATTCAGACTCCTTGGGAAAGCTCTTCCTTGACTGCTTTCCTAGCATGCACCCTTCACATAGATTATCAGGCTGATTGATATATGGTAGTCCTCTCACCATACCTTCATGTGCCATCTTCTTAATGCTTCCAAAATTTAAATGGCCAAGTCTCAAATGCCATAGCCACGGTGAGTCTTTATAGCATGCAGCCAAGCATCGTGCTGCATCTGTTTGAATGTTCAGTGAGAAGAGTCGATTTTTGGACATTGGTACCTTTGCAAGTAATTTTCCTCTACCATTCTTCAGATACAGGTTATACCCTTTTGTGTAGAAAGAGTACCCATCTTCTAACATTTGTCCCATATTGAGTATGTTACTTTTCATAGCAGGGGCATAATACACATTTGAGATGAAATGATGACTTCCGTCTTTCAACTTGATTAAAATCTCCCCCTTTCCATGTATGGGAATCTTGGATGAGTCTCCAAAAGTAATATTGCCTTTTATTTTCTCATCAATATCAGTAAACAATGACCTATCTCCACACATGTGATTGCTAGCTCCCGTGTCCAGGTACCATGTAGTTTTAACATCTTGCTTTATGTCTTTATATGCAATGAAGACATTAGAATCTTCATTATAATCTATCTCCTCTATCTCCTCCTCAATCTCCTCTTGAGATAGATTAGCTCTTGGATTATAGTTGGAATTACATTCGGACGCAAAATGTCCAAATTTATTACAGGCGTAACATTGGACATGAGATTTTTTATATCTATTCTGAGGTCGATATGATCTACCTCGACCTCCTCCTCTTCCTCGTGTCGAGGTAAACTGAGAAGCACCTTCATAGTGTTGTGTACTTCTTCCTCTTCTAGGACTTTGACCTTGTCCTCTTCCACGGCCTTGGCCTCCATAGTTGACATTGTCTCTTCTTGTTGTCTCTCTCAGATTGAGTTGTGACTTAAGAACCTACTCCAATGGTTCTTTTTTTCTCCTGTTTAGTTTTTCTTCATGTGCTTCTAGAGATCCTGACAGTGCTTCTAGAGTCATTTCTTCTATGTCCTTTGACTCTTCAATGTCAGTCACTATATAGTCAAATTTTTCAGTGAGTGATCTCAGTATCTTTTCAATCACTTTTATATCTGAAATAGTATCACCCAATCTTTTTATTTGATTGGCGGTTGCAACAACTCTTGAAATGTAATCTGAAACCTTTTCAGACTCATTCATTATGATGGCTTCAAACTCTCTCTTAAATTCTGAAGGCAAACTCTTTTGGCTTTCATACTTCCTTTGCAAGCAACTTGCAACATATCCCATACTTGCTTTGCTGTAGTTGCATTAGAGATTTTCTCAAATGTGGATTCATCTAAGGCTTGATGAATCAAAGACATGGCCTTTTGATCTTTTTTTTCTCAACTCTCTTTGAGCTTGTGTGAGATTACTTAAATCATTTGGAATTTCAATTTTATTTTCAACAATGTCCCAAACATCATGTACACCTAATAGTGTCTTCATTCTGATACACAAATTGTCAAATTTCTCACTTGAGAATTTAGGAACTTGAAATGGGCTCATATTGTTATTAACCATTTTCTTTTTTTAAAAAAATTTATCTTCAGCAATTTTAATCTACCCTTCATAGGATTAGGTTCAATACTTTGCTAATTGAGTCTGGCCCAAAAATAAGGTTGAATCAAAAATAAATCGGTCAAAATTTGACCGCAGGTTCATCACCAATCTCGAGCGGCTAACCTAGCCGCTTTCTTCTTTTCTTCTTGTCGCACGAATGGACAGAAGATGTGGTGGATGGCACCTTCAGCGGACGTCGCTTCTTTGTCCGCGAGCGTCCAGTGGGAGGGCTAGGGTGGCTTTCGCGACCGTCAATGGGAGCCGGATCTTGCCAACGTCCGGTGGAGGGATCGGAGAGGGGATGATGGATGAGCGGCGTTCAGCGGCCGTTTTCTATTTTTCTTCGCAGACTCCGGATGGAAGTTTTGGTGGACGAGGCTGGTTCGTCCGTGAGCGTTTGGCGTCATCGGCTGGATAGTCACCCGAGCAGCGTTCGGGCTGATAGAGCAAGCGTCTACAGACGCGACTCAGGCGGAAGATCAGTCGGTGTCAGAGCTTTGAGTAGCGGTCAGCGAACCTGCAGATGACAAAGTTTCTCATCTTCATCCTCGTCAAGCAGCGTAGCGGTCGGTTGGCGACGTCAGTGCCGAGATAGAGGAGTAGATCAAACGGATTTGCAGCGAATCGTGATTCTTCAGACGAGCAGCAATTCTAGCGCTCGTTTTCGGAAAAGGATCTGCGTGCGAGGCAAGCAATCAGGCAGATCTGAAAGTGACGAGAATTTGTCTTCGTCTAACGGCGAAAAATTCAGCCGCTTTCTTCAATCGAGCGGAGCTGGAGAAAGCTTCAACGCTCGTCGATCTAGCAGCGGGAGGACGCCGGATCTGAGCGGCGAGCTCTGGATTCCGGCGCTGCGAGTGGCTTTTGGCAGCAAGATCTCATCTTCTTCTACGTTTCTTCTTCGTCCGCTAGGGTCGACGACAAAGCTTCAGCAGTCGTCGGTTAATTAGCAGGCGACGACGTTGAGCAGAACAACTAGCAGCAAACTTCTTCGCCAAGATAGAGAGATGACGGCGCAAGATCTGTCAGCACCGGCCCTTGGTTGATTGGAGGAACGAGCGGTCAACGAAGAAGCAGAGAACGACGACGTGTGAAACAAGGACCATGGATGGCGTTTGGTGAAGCAAAAAAATCTCTTTCCAGATGATCATTTTTCCAACAAGCAGCGGATCAAGAGTCACAAAGGCGTTGACGAGAAGAAACGAATCACGGAGGCAACATGACCAAATAGCAAGAAAAATTTTACCGATGTCCGAGGAACGCGCTGAAGGAAGGAAAACCTCCTTCACGTCCGCGTCGACAGAACAAATCGGTTCTCCATATAACAATACTGGCAATCTTCAATCTCATGGCTTTGATACCACTGTTAGCAACTGAACGTGGCGGCAACACCTTGCTAGAATAAAAGAAACACCAAGAACATCAAGCATAGAGAGAAATCATAAAATATTATTGCACACATAAAATAGAGAATTACAAGTAGCAATCCTAATCTATTTAGGTAACTTATCTAACTAATATGTACTAATCACCCTATATGGTAGCCAATAATCTAATATAGTAAATTCTAATTAAAATTAAGTAAATATGGTAACACATGACGTGTTTACCAATTTTAACACTCTGGATGGTGCCGATGTACCACTGCAACGGCTGGGGCTTCGTGTGGGCCGTCGCGGCCCAGGGCGGCACCAATGTCTTGCCGAGTGAGATGTCGGCGAGGGCTTTCTTTGATGCCATAGCCAAGCACGGCGTGACGGCGCTGGGCGGTGCCATGCCGGTTCTCAGCATGATAGCTAGTGCGCCGTTGGAGGAACGGAGGCCACTGCCACACCACGTGGATGTGCTGGCCGACGTGATATTGCGGATGGAGGAAATGGGCTTCTGGGTGACGCACGCTGGTGGGCAGATGGAGACGTACTGCTGCGCCATCTACAGCATCCGGCAGCCAGAGTGGGATATGCTATCGGGGAAGGCGCGAGTGCAGCTGCAAGCGAGGCAGGGACTGTTGCACCTTCTTCTGGCACAAGTGGACGTGAAGGACCCGACAACCATGGCGACCGTACTCGCTAATGGGGAGACCGTGGGCGAGGTGGCCTACATGGGCAACAACGTGATGAAGGGCTACCTAGACCGGGAGGCGACAAATAGGGCCTTCAGGGGCGGGTGGTTCCTGTTGGTGTTTTTATTTAGAAAACTCAAAAAAAAATTTATTTATTTAATATTTTTGGGCCTTAAATTACTATTTATTAATTTGCCCAATTATTTTATTAACTATTTATTTTATTATTAAGGCTAACAAATAGCCTTAATATCTAGCCGTTATGTCAATTAATGTTACCATTAATTGAGGCTAGTCTAAATAGGTATTTGTTTTCTTTTTTCCCTTTGTGGTGCGTATCTTCTTGTGTGAAGAAATTGCAACTCTTTAGGAGAGAAGAAGATAGAAAAATTCCTCTGTTTTCTCTCTAAAAAATTCTCCTTTTTGCTGTCAAACGCCGAAAGATTCTCTTCGACAACCGCTCCACCGACGCGCCGGCAGAAGCAGATTCCTAGTTGAATCTTCGGACGAAAGACCGGATTTTATCTCGTGCGAGGGACCGGATATTTATCTAAAGACAGACTATAAGTCACCTTCAGGTCCTTTTAATTTTGTGTTTTATTGATTTTACAGGATTACACGAATTCCGGGCAGCGACTTTGGGGTGAGGCACCTGGACGGCTACGTGGAGTTCAAGGACAGGCTGCTGGACATAGGTGGTGCAGGGCGGGCGGACAGTGGGCACAATCGAGATTGAGAACTTATTGTACGAGCACCCGGCTGTGAAGGCTGCGGGAGTGGTCGGGTGGGCGGAGGAGCAGGAAGGTGCACCGGAAATGCTGTTCGCTTTTGTGGAGCTGAGGGAGTTTTGCGCGGCGACGGAGGAGGAGATCCTGGAATTCTGCTGCGCTCGTTTGCCGAAGGATATGGTGCCGGATGCTGTCGCCTTCGAGAAGATTCCGGTGACCTCGACGGGGAAGACACGGAAGGCGGCATTGAGGCAGATGGTAAATCCGATGTTTGCTGCTGCAGGGACAAGTAGTGGCAATTTTGAGAATAACAGTGGAGCAAAGACAGCAGTCAAGACGAAGGGGGACAATGAATGCTATATATATGCTATTTATGTTAAACAAATAAATATTGGGTTATTAAGTTCTGGAAAAATAATAATCAATTTGAAATTTAAAAATATTAAATATACTAAAATACTTACAAGGAAAAAATAATAAAATTCATCTTCTCTTTTAGATCTACACACTTTCTTTAATTTTTTTTCTTTTTGTAATCGTTATACTTAGGGCCTATTTGGCCTTGCTTTTAAGCTGCTTTTAATTAGTTTTTAAGCAGAAAGTAAAAAGAAAATTATTTGATAATAAAAAGCAGAAGAAAAAAAAAGCAGCAAAAAAACATAAGTTGGAAAAGCTACAATTTGAAGCTTTTGCAGCTTCCGCTTCTTCAAAAAAGTAATTTATATTATTTTATTTAAAATTTTAAGTATTATTATGTTAAATAATTTAAAATTTAATACTAAAAAAATAAAATATATTATTATTTTAAATAATTTAAAATAATATATTTATTTATTATTTAAAAATTTGACAGCAGTTAAAAAGCTATTAACCAAACATCTTATAAATTTTGACAGCACAGCACAGTCATAGTGGAATTGATGGCGCAGAGTCAAAATAGAATCTTAAGGCTATTAATGAACCAATCCAATGAATCCACTCGTTATAAGATTTCTAGTCGAATTGGGAAGTATTAAGTACAAATACGATACACACACCTTTTCTTGGAAAATGAAATAGCAAAGGAATACTTTACGATTATAAAGTTATTAACAGCGGGGCCAAACAGGCCCTTAATCTAATTGTAACTTGAGATTAGATTAATAATTTTATAAATAAAAACTTTAAATTTATGAATTAAGGAAGAAAGGGGTGCTTACTTTTACATTTTAGGCTTCATGATCATAGGTTGCGCCAGCAAGAAAGAGTAGCGTATGAACAAAACTTGAAAAAAGTGCAACTTACCGCATTATAGTATGTTTTGCCTCAACAAATGTATAGAGTACTATTTATATTTTTCATAATGGATAATTTTTTTACTATGCATATCCAAATAACTACTCGTTTACTCTATAAATATTTGACTTAAATATCTACCATATTAAATTTTAACCTATATACATGATTACTTAAATAAAATTTAGGTATCAATCTTATAAAAACCCTAATAACAATTAATTTTCAAATAAGATAAAATAGATACTCAACGACTAATATATTTAAGAAATATAATTTTTAATATATACAAAAAAAATAATAATTACATAATAAATAATGGGTTATAAGTTTAATAAATAGTAACTTAATATATATATATATATATATATAGTAGCATATATATTACTCATATTTTATCTAAAATCGAATAATTAGATAAATAAAATGAATATCCTCTAAATTACTATCTAGCTGTCATTTCTAGTTCAGCCCGTGGTTCCAAACGGCCCTATCTCCTTTAATAAAGAGGTTTAATCACACGGTTCATGCTGGGCCAATTCTTGTTTATTTATACTTTTTTTAGATGCTTTGCTTGTACATGCAAGTCCCTCTCTTTGGGGATCCGAGCAATCATACTGCAGGTTTCGTGTCAATTTTCCGCTTGGATCTTGCGGGCGCAGGCATAACACGTTCTGCAATACAATACTCTCGGCTTTTGCTGGACAAAAGCCGATACAAATGTCTGGAAACGTGACCAAGCATTTTACTTTCTTGTTTGTTTCTTATGTGTGTGTTCCTCCGATCTGACCTAACAAATGAGTTGGATTTTGCATATTTGATTTGGCTCAATAATTGGTACCAGAATCATACTTTTCGATTCCACTTCTTTTTTGTTTCTGCAAAAAAAAAAAAAGAAAAAAAATAAATAAATCCTAACTCCTCTTTGAACTTGATGGAGACTCCTCTTTCTTGGCCCATCAATCCACTGTAACTTTTCCAACATCGATCTCTCTCTTTCCATGGCTCCGCTGCTTTACTTTGCAAGCCATTATTATCACAAAGATAGATTCCAACCAAAGGAATCTGAACACAAGGACGTGGAATGTAAAGAGATGCCACATGCATCTGAAGTTGACATGAACATTGTTCCTCTGTCTTTGGAAACATGTTTACTTTCGTTCCTAATCTCTGACCTCTTTAAGGGGACGATTACCCGCCTCCTGGTCAACTGCATCGTTGAAGAATCCAACAAACTACGAACTATACAAAAGTCAAGTTTATTGTCGTTTAGAAATACTATTACTCGAACAATCGACACAAACCAGCTGATTTTTTTTATAAACACATGAAACAATGTACATCCTCACTCAATACACAGATTTTGGTACAAATTACAACATATTTAGGAAATTTTAAGAACAAAAAAAAGTCAAACAATGAGAAATTAATTTATGCTAGCCCAAGCCAATCTAGGTCGACGAAAATTGCTCAATGTACATGAAGCTCCACCAAGATCTAGACAACTCTGAGCAAGCTCTTAAAACGATCAGGTGGATGGAGGGAACTGTACACTTCTATTATCCAAGTCTTTATATACAGTCAAATTTTGCTTTTGTATCCTGAGACGAAAGCACAAAAATTTCACATTAGATTGGTTGATTTAGAACTTCCTGTGCAAGTTCTGCAGGAATCTCATTGCTAGTATGATGGCAATTTTAAACTAAAAATTGGTTGTATTAACCTTTAAGTCATTTGATTGCCCTACCAACCTTTTGTCTGGATGTCTTGAGCTTCTTTCTCCTTGCAGTGATCAGCAATATGAGAAAAGAGAGACTTTGAAAGAATGGTCAAGAGCATAATCCATTTGAGATATATGCTGGCATTAGTTCTAATCTGAAAGTATTTCTTCCAGCTCTGGATCTTCTGATTCAGCAGCACCGGAGGAATTTCTACCTAGAGGTGCATTTTCTCCATAATCCAAGTCCATCCAATCTAAGTCCTCATTGCTAGAGCGATAATTCGCTTCCCGAGCGCTTCGGTTTATATTTGCCTTGCCATTGATATTGCCAACCTCAGTCTGAATAGAAGATTTAGAATCTTTTGCCATTTTGGATCTCTCACATATGCACGCTGAAGGATACTCATGGAATTCACCTCTGCCTGGTCTAAGCTCGTCAGGCTCTCCCATGAATCCTTTCTGAAAAGTGCGGACTTTGGAGGAGAATGTTTCCCAACTCATGCTGGTTCTGTTCAGGAACAAGGAGTAGAGTTTCTTAGCATTTGGCCTTATGGTCCTCTTGTGCCCAAAGTACCTCCTGCATTAAGATGCCAATGCAAATATGATCAGAGGCTTAAATTTTCATCTCATTTCGATACAATGAACGAGAAAATAAGCCTACCTTCGACCAGCCAATATCCTGGCCATGTTCCCATTGTTATTGGTTACAAACACATCACTTCCATCACATACAATAAAATCAAGAGCTGCCATACGTGAGGAATATGATGTGAATTGCTGTAGTTCCTCCTTGGTTGCTAAAGTTTCCTTTGAATGATAATTAGGAAACAATGCTTTAAGAGGTGCTAATGTCTCCTCTCCTCCATATATCTCACCAGAAGCCACATAGAGGTGAACATCTTTGCCAAAGCCCAGTGCCCTGAGCATAAGACCCACTTCTTCAGGTGTAAGTGGGCATTTACCGTGTCGGCGTTCCTTTTCGGGGTTGCTTGTCTGCAAAAGGTTTTGGGGATTTCAGCATGAGTAAGTGACTAGGAAAAAGAACTTCTTTTGGTGCAACAAAATCAAGTTCTTTGAAGTTTGAAGAACACATAATAGGCTTCAAGCAATCACTTACATGTAATGTTTTCCACCGCCTGCGCATGGCACTCAATTCGGTTCTTTCTTTTTCTCCTCCTCCATAATAACATCCAGAGAAGGCAAGCATATCAGGTTCAAATCTGTCAATTAGAAGCATGTTACTAGCCAGTCAAAGACATTATGTTGCATTGTTTGTACATTTTTTAAGCAAATAATCATGGCTACATTGACACATACATACATATGAATCTGCCATGATAAGCATCCTCGATGGAAGCAAAAATTAAGAAGATTGATAGATTATTAGGTTCACTTCTGTTAAATACCAATCTGTATTAGTACTTCTATTAGATACCAATCCGTACAAATGTTCTAGTTCACTGTTGGTCTAGTACATACCGGATGGTATTGGTTTGTACCAATATGATACCAATGGTACCGATTGGTAGCATTAATATACATATACATAATATAATATATATCTACTAACTTTGTACCGATACTATTACAAGGTTGGTATAGAGCAGTTTTCCCATCCTTTCTTCCAGTTAAGACTTAAAGAGTATGATTAATGAATCTAAATTCGATATCTTAATCTAAAATTGAATCTCTCATGTGAAAAGCCAAACTTGCTGCATCTGAATAATGGTAAAAATCAAGGTTATATTTTTACCTTAAGTGAAGGGCAATAAAGTGCTTGCTTTTTGCCTTCATTCTTTGGATCAGTTCATCACCCATTGCTTGTATTTGATCATTAAATTTTAAGCCATGATAATTTACTCTGCATCTCAACTTCTGAAGATCAGGCTCCAACTTGTTTGATAGCCTATAATCAAACTTTGTCAACCTAACAACCTGCATTTCATGGAAGACACATTACTTTTGACAACATAGGAATTATAGGCTTAGGTCCTTTAGGAGGTTTATTTTCAATTGTATGGCTGTGGGGAGAGATGTTGCAAACATTAACCATTATTGATGAATCCTATATGAAATTCAAGAATTTTTTTTTTTTTTTTTAAAAAGGACATGGTAAATGTTCTAGTGGCATTGTTAGACTATGTTTCTATTTAAGCTTCTTCAACATAGAATTTTTGATATGAATAAACCTAGGGAATATAGGCATGAAATGCAATGAATTCTTATTTTACAAGTTTGGATATGAACTCAGCACATCCAATATACCAAATCCTCAGTTGAACTACAAAAACTCTGAAATTCACAACTTTAGATATGATCTTATGATATTGTTTTATCTTGATCCTATTTTGTTATGGATTGTCTCTTTTAGAAGGACTTCTCAAGTGTATCTGTGATGAAGTGATGATAAAGTTCAACAATTAAGAAACATAAACAGAAAACATTTTCGTTAATCTAGAAAAGCTGAAAATTACATGCTTCTTCAAAAGCACAGGTAGCACATGAGTCTCGTAGCATCTTGGGGTGCATTTCCTTGGCACACGCATAGTTTGAGGTCGAAGAACTCTACCACTCCTTTCAGGGAGTTCGCTAACAATTCTGACATCCTTGGAGAGAGATGTAATGAACCAGTCAAGATCAAAGATGTCGGAAAAATCACTGTAACACCGGGAACATGGAAATATAAAGTATTTCAGTGCTCATTCCAATGTATATGATTTTTAGAGAGTTGAATATTCTATCAATTAGTAGTTGAAGAGATGATAAAAGAGAATATATGACAACATTTTCTTTCAATAAGGGTAGCTTCTGAGGCAAACCTAGCATCCTTCCAAAAAGACTTCTGATCAAGGACAGGGACAACAAGCGTAGCGTTCAAAATTCTAGCAGCAACTACAGCATCAGTTATCTGCAAAATAGTTGTGATTGAAAAGATCTCCATCAGTAGTTTTTCAAAATTACTTGTATGATCGTCAGGGGCAACTAGTATATTAGTAGAAAGAAAAAACTTTCAAATCCTGACTAAAACATATTACATTTAGACATGATATTAGAAATTGGTCCATATTGGAGTGTGGCTGATTTGTACTGGTCCGAGCATGTATCAGTACCTGTATTATGCTTGGTACCAGCATTACATAACTAGTAAATCAAAATAGTAAGATTGTTAGGATTGAGTTGGAGTGAAGGTTTCATGGGATCAAATGTATACGAAAGGATAGATTCAAAAGGTTCAGTCAAAATAGTTTAATCATATTAACATATAGTAACATCATACCAATTGAATTGTATTGCTAAATTGATATGTATATTTCTATTATTTAGTTTTTATATTTTGAAATATAAAAATAAAGTAAATAATGATCAAAGGAAGAACCAATATCAAAGAAAGTAATTGTTAGCTTTAATATCCAATAATAACAAAGTTGACAACAGCACGAGCTGCTTACAATAGAGCAAGCTAAAAGGGGCACTACTGAAGTTGAAGAGAGCCAATATTGAAGTATTGTTGGTCAATGGAGGCCAAGACAAGCAAGTGAAAAAAATAAAAGTTACTACTGGTTTATTGCTAATTTCTAACTGGTCAGCAAATGCAGCAGATTTAGATGAAACTTCACCAAGGTCAACTACTAGCTGGAAGCATGGAACTAAACATTTTCTCTTGTAATTGAGATTTTGCAGGCCTAGTAGCAGCAAAATAAACTCAAGACTTCTCAGCTATTGCAGGAAATTAGCAATATCCATGCTGGAGTCTTCAAGATGCTCATCAGAAAGCATCAAATAGTCATGAGATTTCTCAACTTTCAATTAAACCAGCACTCAAAGATAGATTTTCTGATTCCTATCATTTTCCAATGTCACATGAATCATGTGACCAGATACTGATTTTTCTCTGTTAGTTTGATATGACCCCCCAGGTCTGCTCTTGAAGGAGTGGACGATCTTGAGAAGACGATAGGACCAAAAATTAGACTAGAGTATAATAATTCCAGATCAACTTTGAAGTCATCATCAACAAAAACAAGAAAGAAAGAGCACTGCAAACGTGCACAACATTGAACTGCATAAAGATTCAGAAAAGAATCACAGGAAAACAAAGAGATCTTTCAGAATGATCAAAGTACCAGCGCAGATGAATTCATCAATTAAATTAAAAGAACTAGCCAAAAGTAAAATTTTGGAAGCTTGTTAACTCACCCCTGTTCGTTGTTGATTTAATCCTCCACTGGTTGCGATCATCAAATACCTATTAGGCTGAGTATTGACTTCAGCTGCTGCAAAAAGGGACAAAAAGAGACTCTAAACATTTCGACCAGATTGTAGGAGTACAAGTCCCAAATCAATTGAGATAAGCATCCTGGAAGAATTCCATTATCCTCTCAAACAAAAACATTCCAAAAATTTCAAACTCCAATTAATCTGCGAAGAACGAAAATCAAAGAAACCAAAACAGGAAGGCCTACTTGCAAATCCACTGCTTGCATTGCTGCATCCGAAGAAATCCTCAGACATCTTTGAACCCCAAAGATCGCTCACCGTGTGCGCTCCGGCGCTCTAACAATCGATATAGTCAAACAAATCAATACCGCCTCAGAGATTATAAAAGGTAGAATCTTTAGACAATCAAGTGCTCATTGCTCAATCCAGACGCCTCAACCAAAAAAAGAGGCGAAGAAGAAGACAACGCACCGGTACATGAAAGACGTCGACGGCTCCAACCGCGTTCCTATGAAGCTCCATCGGGTTCTTGAGCTACAAGTAAATTTTGTTTAAAAAAGCAGGAATGCCGATGAGAAGCCCATAAAAATGAGATCTTCCGACGAACTTACCAAGATGGATGAAGGCTTCGTGGAGAGGGGTCGGCGGTAGCGGCGGCTCGGCCAGGCCGAGGCGGCGGAGGACGGGTCGAAGAGGGCCGACGACGTGAGGAGCGAGTGGAAGGAGAGGACAACGAGAAGCAGCAGTGCGGCTGCGGAAAGCGCCGCCCGTACTGGTACTGCTGGCACCACTATCCTGTCCTGGCGGCGCCGCCTCTGCAGTCCCATCTTCCTCTGTACCTCTCTCCTTCCTCGCGCTAATTCCTCACAGCTCGTTTGCGTTTCTTCTCATTCTCATTGGAATTGACTACAACCAATCCATGGACACAGCTCAGAAAAACGAGGAAGCCAATGAAAGAACTGTTTGGACTAAATATTCAACTTTGAAATTGAGGCTGCAGAAAAATTTATGAACAAATTATGGAAAAAGAAAGGACTATTTAATATCGACGAAGAAAAGCCAACGGAAAGAGAGAAAACGACAACAGAGCTTAGTGATTGAAGAAAATATATAAAGTTGAGTGGCCAGTACAATAAATCTCTTCACAAATACCAGGGTAGACAGAAGATTAAAATTTCTACTTTGGGATGTTTGTTGGCTCTACTTTAATCTTTTGCAGCTGCAAATTATAAATCCAAAGCAAAAAGAACATTATGATCATCTTGAATTTTCCTAAATTTAGTAAATATGAAAGATTCTAACATGTTAAATAGCTGGAGCAGTTCTAATCCTCTCTTTTCTAATACGACTTGCTTTTGGAAACTAATCTTTCAGTTCTTGCACCAATGCGAAATGCATTGCTGTCTTGGATTAGTTGGGGGCAGATGAGCCTGAAAGATTGCGTTGTTGAATTTGTTATGATGTTTACTGAATTTGGTCTTTGATAATGACATTGCTGTATTTTCTTGAAGGAGTCTCTGCCTCATGCATTAGACACCGTCTGATTCGATATGAACACATGAGATTTCTTTTCCAGAAACCACTGAGGATGGATGAACACCTTTAGAATTGGTCTGAGATGCAGGATTGACAATCTGGGGAAGGAAACAAGCGCAAGAAATTGAGCTTGGCCATGTCAATTGTTAATACTTGTCAGTCTATCCTCCTGTCAGATTTTTTTTCTTTTCTCTTACTAAAACGCAAAACACAACAAGTCAATGGATGAACAAAGCCATGAATTCACTAAATGAGTTTGTTTTTGTTTACCAATCTCTCACGTGTCATCGTCTCCCAACAAATACCACCATTAAACTAGAAGATCCACCTTGAATTGCAGAAACTAAACAATAGTTCCCGACACATGACACATTCAAGCCATGCAATCTTCTGAGGGAGGCGGGCTTGCAGATTTAGATCTCACCTAGAGATGTGTTCATAATCTGATCTCATCAAAGTGTACTTTAAGCAAGATTTGGTGGGAAAAAAGGAAGAGTAGGGGCGCGCATGGGCATCAGATGCATGGGTCCCAAGCTTCACTCCAGGGGTAAGCTAAGAATCTTATTAAACGAATGCATTGGGTTCTTTTGGGGGAAATATAGTTTATTCAGAGCAAAAATACAAATATTGATACATATACTGTACAATAACAATAGCTTTTCTATTAAGGTTTGAGATACCGATCTATACAGACAAATCGATTGTGAATTGGATTATCAGTACATCAACTGTACCCTATACAATTAGCTCAAGGTATATACTGACCGTATTGCCTGATATTGCTTGATTTTGTGAACTATCTGTACACCAGGATGGTTGTTCTTTACGCAAAAAAAAAGTGATCGAAATTCTATAAAAACTAATGATACGTTCTCATGGTGATGCTGAAAACTCTGCAACACATATGCATATCAAAAGTATTAAAAAGGATGAAGAACCTGGAGAGGAGACCTTCTAAGAAAGCAGAGACAGCAAGGGGACAAGCTCCGTAAGTGGATTGATTACACTAATGATTCATTCGGGTTGTCATGGAAGCTTTTCTTCGCGAGTCTGGTGCATTGAAGATCGAGAAGCTTTGTTTCAGAAGCGAGTAAAAAAAAATATTGGGAGCAGATTGCAGCACTTTGAGATTTGGCAGACTAAATGATTAACGTGAGGTTCATAACGACTCCGTTGACCTTGCTCGTCTGAAAGGTACAGGACGAACTGGACAGGGAAAAGCCACCGAAACATTTTGTTTCCAGTAGTAGAGCGGGGAGAGGAGTTTTCAAGAGATTAGGTTGGTCCTTAAATGAATCTTTAATTGGGTAACTTGATGGTTGCTGATCAAATGTTTAAGAGAAAAAGGCAGAAATAGGTGCACCAAAACCATCAGAGGCATAATCAAACAGCTCTGAAGCATCGTACCAGACTCCAAAATCTTCCTCTGTTTTATTATGAGAGTTCGTAGAGCAATAATAATGAAGGCAACTGATGGATATAAACATTTTTAACAATTTTAATATTGTAATTTTCTGTTCTGTAGCTAAATCCTTGAATCAGAAGGTGATTGGATGATTCAAAAATCAAATGATGGGCATGCAGGACCGGACAAGTACCTTTTGTGGATTTCAAAAAGACGACCTGAAACTTTGGAGAGGAGTTTCAGAGATCACTAAGTTGTGGGAGGGAGGTCCACGTCTAGAATTTATATATTTTTTTTATCAAAATAGATAAAATGATGCATACTAAATTTTACAAAAAATATCCGTTGTGTTTAGTGTAGCTGTAATTTTTTAGGTTTTACTGATTAAAAAAGTGCTAATTGAAAAGTAGTTGATTCAAAAAGTTAAAAGTGTTCGGATAAACTGTTATGTCAATTTTTTTAAAAAAATATTTAAAAATTAATTTTAAATTTAATATTTTTTTATTAAAATAATAATTTTATTCTTGTAAAAACATATGAATGTAGGTGTGAATATAAAATGCAAGAGAAAAATAATTAGAAAATAATCAAAAACAATTTCTTCTAGTTTTTTCAAACCTTTACTGTTTGTAAACACTCCAGTTTTTTTTAAATCAACTTTATTACCAGTAAAATAGTTGACCAAATAAAGCTAGTATCAAATAAATCTTAAACCAATTACATTTGCTACACGCTAGTTTTACTTGAACCGGTCGGTTCATCGTATAAAGATTCGGTTCAACCAATCCGGAGATTTTGATTGCTGAGCCGGAATCAAATTTAAAGGAGATAACGTTAGTTGCAAGAATGAGGTGGTGAGTCAAGTAGGAAAGAGATATGGGAACAACTCCTGCTTTTGTTTGTTTGATTGATAATATAGTATGGTATTGCGTCTTCTTCTTTCTTTTCTTCCCTAATTATTTAATTAATTATTTATTTTTATGATTGCTTGTCACGTGCACAGCAATTGCAAAACGTATGTACTTGCACGTGGAACATACGTCTTGAACTCATCCAATCAAGTTCACACAAAAAAGAGAACATGGGCCGGCCTTTGCCGTGGTACAACTAGGCCCAGCATTGCACGAGGCTGGATTTATTGGGGTGGGCACTTCGCGCGTGACCTAGCCGCGGCCCCGTGCAATTCGCTATTTTACATTGGGCTGGGCAGGCCGAGACTTCTTCACTCGTTATGATAATAATATTTTAGATTGAAATGATTAATGTGTTAAACGTGCTGGTTTTCATGTTCCTTCAATGATTTAGTTGCTTCAACTTAAATGCATTCTCTTCAAGAGTGATAGTAAAGATAATGACAACAAAGTGACAAAAAAGATTTCGCTGCACATATTTTTTATAATTAAATATAAGTTTTATTTTTAAAATAATTAAATAGACATAATTATTAATTAATATATTAACAAATTTATTATAGTGTGCACTAGTTCTCAATAGGGAATCATCAACTCTTGTTATTGCTACCATTGATTGATAGTTAGTGTGATGCTGAGATACGGACCGGGCCCAGAGGCGGCGTGGGGCTTGGGTGGAGGCCCAAGGCTTCATCGTCCACGTAGCTGGAACGAGCAATCCTAGGCCAGGCCGAGCTACGTCTGGAACTAGGTAGAGGCCCAAGGCCTCGGCGCCAGGTGGATTTCGAAGTGGGCCCATGCATTATGCAAATTGTCATCGTCGGGATGAAGAATTCGCCATGGGCGACTTAATTCTTTTACGACTTACTCCGCAAATATGAAGGAAGATATCTGCGAAGACAACATATCGGGGCCTTATACAGAGATACGATGGACCTTTCGAGGTATTGAGTCGGGTTGGGTCAGTTGCGTATCATCTGAAGCTCCCTGACAGAATAAAGCTGCATTTGACATTCCGTATGAGCTTCCTAAAGAGGTTTCATAAGGATCTGGGGGATCCAAATCGGTCTCAATCGCTTTGTGCGCCTTCGACAGTTCGAATGGAGTTCGACCGAAGGATCGAAAAGATCATGGATCATCGAGTTTTGGGATATAGCAGGATGAACTGACGAATAGAATTCCACGTTCGATGGGAAGATTCTCCAGTGGAAGAAGCTACATGGTATAAGGCTTATGAACTATGGCAGTTCGAGGACAAGATCTGACGTTACTTTGAGTTGCCGAGGGCGGTGACTCGCTCTGAAGGGGGAGAATGCTAGGCCTGTGGGCCGAATTTGGGCGCGACCCAAATAACCGCCCAGCCCAACCATGCCTCTACTTATCTGGCGGATTGGATCGGGGGCCGCTCGAATCCGGATCCAAATCCGCTCCGCCCAACGGATGAATCACGCGGCAAATTGTAGCGTGACGTGGCTGATGTGGCACTTGGTGTGGGCATTGCGACGCGATGGGATGCGTCAGCAGTAGAGGGCGAGTGGGGCTGATACGACATTTCGCATTGACTTGGGCGGGATCGAGAAAGAAAAAAGAGAAACGAGGCGTCGTCCTCGTTTGTCGTCGTCGAGAGCTTCGGAACCAAAGCTCATCAGCGCTCTCCCTCCTCCCTCCAATCATCTCCTCTCGTCGGACATCCTAACTCCGAGCTTCCCTCGCGATCCAGTGGTGCAGGTGGGTGGAACGGCTCACATGGAGCTCCCCGTCTTCCCCTTCGTCTTCAACCAAGCCCTTCGTCTTCGACGCCGGCGACACCTCCATAGCACCTCAGAAGACGGCTACGTCTTCCACTTCACCGCAAAGGAGCCGGCAGCCTAATTGATCGCCGAGGTACCCTCTTCTACATGCATTTATTGCTTTCTCTCCCCGGTCGAGCGTGCTACTCCCGGCGGACCTTCCTCCCTCCGCATCGTCTTCTTCTCGTCTGGTGCTAGCCGCCTGCGCTCGTGAACTACCAGCCCCGGACCCGCTTGCGTGTGGCCTCGTTGCGTTGCTCGTCGGACGAGCTTTCCTTCGCCTGCGTGCGGAGATTTCTCTCTCTGCTCGAATGCATGCGAGCCTTGGTTCCGGGCGTCCTTGCCCCATCGCCTGCGTGCGACGATAGAATCCCCGAGGTCGTCGCCTGTGAGTGGCATTGGTGCGACATCGACCTCCCCTCCGGTTTCGTCTATAGCCACCACGTCCCTCACCAACAGCTACCTCCTCCTCGACGTCGAGAAGTGCTGTCTCCCTCTCCACCGTAGTCAGGGCTGCTCTGAGCCATTTTCCGACATGTGATCTCACCTCCGGCTCCACACTCGCCGGTGTGCGAGCAGCTTGGTTACCTTCCAGCCGTTGGCATGCGGCTCCATTACTCCTCTGAGCTCTCCAATGCGAGAGTGCAGTCAATCCGGGTTTCCTACCCGCATGCGGACGAATGGGAGGTTTGTCCCATCAACGTGTTCAACAACAGCTTCGCCATCCACCGTCGACGCCCTGTGAGTGTGGTGTCGTGGGGGTGTTTCCCATCAGTGGGATCTTCCTCTCTGTCACCGGCGTGCGACGCCGTGTGAACAACCGTCTACGGACGCTAGTTACCGGCTTAGTCCACGGTCGAGTGGGTGAGTCTAGCTCCCTTCCAGCACGTGGGAGCATCCGGTTACTATTTTGGACCCCGTCCGACGCGGTTAGTTACGAGTGCGTCCCATTCGGATTTGGTGAACCCAGTTCGACTCAGTGACATCGGTTCACGGTGAATCATAAGTGTTGATCAGAGTCGTGTTGGATGGCAGAGGTCTTCCGCAAGAGTCCTTGATCGAGCTGGGGGTCAATTCGAGGAATCGTCCCGGCCAGTCACGCCTAATCTAGCGGTTATGACCGTTGTGCCCCTGCATGGGCGTGTTTGGACTCGAGTCAAGCATTGACTCTTGTGTAAAATATTTAAAAAATATTACCGTAATTCAGGGCGCGATAGCTTGGTATCAGAGGCAAGGTCTGCACGTTCTAACTTGTACGAGCGTCGTACTTGTATTTCGACTGACCTCTCTGCTCGTGTGCAGATGGAGTCTTTGACTAACAGCAGACTATCGTCACTCCAAGACATAGTCGGAGATGGGGTTTTGGACCCCCGCATCTCAGTGGAGATCATCTCCACACTGCTCGTCTCCAACGAGCATCTCATAACTCAGGTGACTCGAGTCACCGAGGAGCTACAGGTATGCTAGGCGGATCATGGCCAGGGGACTGTCGTGCGACGACGTGTCTCGGAGCCTGCCCCTTTCAAGAGTACGTTGCTTCAGGGAAGTTGAGAACTCCCTTGGGATATAGAAACATATTCCCAAGATACTTAGGTCCTCGAGGGGGAGTAAACTTAAGCTTGCATCACATATCTCTCTGGAGACGCGAAGTTGTGGTGGCGGACTTAGGCCGCTCCCAATTTATTCGGGATCGATCTAGCCCGTAAGCTTTCTTGGGAAGAGCTTAAAACAGAGATCATGACTTAGTTCCTTCTAAGGAACTTGATGTGTTTTGCGAGGGGTGCCCTCGAGAACATCTGAGACAATGCGCAGCAGTTTTACCAGGCTGTGGAAGCTTTGATGGACTACATCAGGTCCTGGGGACATGCCCCCTTCTTAGCCCCTGCCACTGTGAGTGGTACGGCTTCTACCTCGCGAACGATGAGTTCGTTCACCGTGAAGGGCAGAGAGCCAATCACGCCGAAGAGTCAGCCCGCTTCACCAAAGTCGATAAAGTCGGTCAGAGACTGCCCACCTTTTGCAACAGCAGAAGAGGAGAATAGTATACGAGATTAGGAGGTGCTCCTGAATCCCCTGGTTTTAGGCATTGTCTCTACTAGTAGAGAGAGGCCTACGTTGCTATACATTGTTTACTTTATAAATTCTCTACTAGTGAACGCTATGATTGATACAGGTGCGATGTACCTTTTCATAAGCGAAGCCACGACTAAGAGAATCGGACTTAAGATGTCCTAGCACGGGACTGAGTATGGTCAGTTGGTGCAGTAGACCCGGAGGTCTTAGGGGTATCATACGATGTGGATATCGTAATTGGAAGTTGGCAGGGCCGATGCCATGCGAAGATTCTGAAACTCACAGATTACGAAGCTATCTTCGGTCTCGAATTTGGTCAAGGCAAAGATAGATTTGATGCCTTATCTGTATGTGATACAGATATACAATGAGGACTCCTCTTGCCTCATGCCGTGCATTGGAAGCACGGAGCCGAGGAAGGGAAAGATGAGGGACTCCCGAGGAGTGCCCTTGTCTGCAAGGTTGCGTTAAGGAGATTCGACGCTTATGGCCGTTTGGGTGAAGGGCCCCCACCCAGAAAGGAGTGAGACTCCCTTAGCGATTAAGAAAGTGTTAGAGGAGTTTGCTAACGTGATACCTTCAGAATTGCTGAAGCACCTCCCACCTAGGAGAGAGATCGATCACAAGATAGAGCTTGTGGCAGGATCTACTCCCCTATCCAAGGTTCCTTATAAGATGCCGCCAGTGGAGTTAGCCGAGCTCCACAAACAACTCGACGAGTTATTGAAAGTAGGGTTTGTGCGGCCAACCGCGTCACCGGATGGAGCCTCGGTCCTATTCCAAAAGAAGGAGGACGGGTCCTTTAGGTTCTGTGTGGATTACAGAGCCCTGAACAAGATAACAGTCCAGGACTACTATTCTATTCCTTTGATTCTAGATCTGTTGGATAGACTGGGAAAAGCTAGGATATTCTCCAAGCTTAACTTGAGATTGGGCTACTGGCAGGTCCATATCGCTGAGGGCGATGAACGTAAGACAGCCTGCGTGACCCGTTATGGAGCATTTGAGTTCCTAGTCATGCCCTTCAGGCTAACCAATGCTCTAGTGATGTTTTGTCATCTGATGAACTAGGTGTTAGCACCTTCTCTAGATGACTTTGTCATGGTTTATCTGGATGATATAGTGGTGTATTCCTCAAGCGTTGAGGAGCATTTGGTACACTTGAAGAGGGTTCTTCAAGTTTTGAGGGAAAACTAACTTTACTTAAAGTTGAAAAAATGTACCTTCATGTCGGAAGAGATATGCTTCCTTGGACATGTGGTTGGCCATGGCCAAGTGCAAATGGACAAGAGTAAAGTCCAAGCCATCGTGGATTGGCAAGTTCCTTCAAATCAGACCGAATTAAGGAGTTTTCTCGGTGTCGTGAACTTCTATCGAAAGTTCATCTGGGGTTGCTAGAGAGTGACTGCATCCCTCAACAATTTGTTGAAAAAGAATACCAACTAAGGTTAGGACGATCGGTGTCAGTCAGTTTTTCAAGATTTGAAAGAGCGAATAGCTTCTGAATCGATCATGAGATTGCCGGATTTCGAAAAATCTTTCGAGGTTCACACCAACGCTTCGGACCAATTTCACACCAACGCTTCGGACCAAGCGATTGGTGGTGTGCTGATACAAGATGGGCATCCTATATCTTTCGAGAGTCGAAAGCTAAATGAGATAGAGTAGAGGTACTCAACACATGAAAAGGAGATGGTAGCAGTAGTGCACTGCCTTCAGACATGGAGAGTACATCTCCTAGCTAATGCCTTTGTGGTGAAAACCGACAATGTGATGAATATATATTTCTCCACACAAAAGAAATTGTCGGCAAAATAGGCCAGATGGTAGGAATTCCTAGCAGAATTCCAATTCCAGTGGGAACACAAGCCTGGAAAGGCTAATGTGGTGCCTCATGCACTGAGTAGGCTTAACGCCTTAGTCTGCTTTGCAATCCAGAGTGGAAGGAGATGTCTGATGTCTCATATTTATATAGTATTTTTACTTTACTTTTTATGCATAATATCTTCTATTGTTATCCTATTTTCACTTATTTCGACTTAAATCCTTTTGTTTGTTCGGAATCCTTACCTTTCTTCACTTTTGCTATATTTTAGGTAAAAATGACCAAAATTTGATAGATTTTGAACAATCCAAGTGCACAGATGAATTCTACAAGTCAAGACGAAGTTGCCCATTAAATTTCGTGCCAATCGGAGCTGATTGTAAAATACGGCACTACTATATTTTTTATCACGGTCGTATTTTTGGAAGAACAAACAAATAAATACGGCACTGCCTGTGATATGTGTCACAACCGTATTTTCATCAGCACAAAAATATCAAAAATCCACAGAAAGAAATACAGCAGTACCGTGACAGAAATTACTGCTGTATTTTGATGAGAAAAATCCACAGAAAGAAATACGGCAATACCGTTACAGAAATTACGGCCATATTTTGATGAGAAAAATTCACAAAAAGAAATAAGGCAGGGCCATATTTATTTTCATGGCCGTATTTCTATCGAGCGTTAATTCCAGAAGACAAAGAAAAATATGGGAGGGCCGTATTTATTTTCACGGCCGTATTTTCTTTCGCCCAACTCGCGTTTGACTTGGTTTTTCGCCCAACTCGATTCTTTTTCACACCAGAAATTGGGGAAAACCTATTCTAAGGGTAGAGAACTATATAAGGAGGCTTTGGACCAATTATTAGAACTTTTTGATGGATTTTTAAGATGAATTCGATGAAGAGGCAAGAATTAGGGCGATAGGCGGCGAACAACGATTCATCACGGGAAAAGCTTCGATTTCCCGGATTGTTGGTGTCAATCTTCATCAGGAAGCCTTAATCCTTGTCTTCCTTTGTTGATTTTGAATTTATTTGTCAATTTGTAATCACAAACATGGATTTCTATAACGTAAACATGTTGATCATGTCAACATAAACCTTTTATTCAGGATTGAGGGTCTAACCCTCTATGTTTTCATGACTTGATTATTTACTATCATCTATTAAAGTAATTTGCATGTGTTAGATTCAACTATTGTTGTGTTAATTGCATGTTAATTATTGGTCATGATTTGTATGTCTTAGACGTCGCAAGAAGTACTGAGAGGTGAATTGCGATATTGGATCTACAATTTTTGGACAAGTTAATTCGATCACGAGAGTAGTTCGAATAGACTTGAGGGATTTGATTGATTTATCAAGAACCCATTGGGTCTATTTCAAGTTAATAACCACTAGAGTAGGGGATTAATTCGGATAGACACCGGATTGTACTGCTGAGAGGGGGCAATCTGTACATGTGGATAAATCCCCTTCAACACAGTAAGGGTGCGTTTGGGATTGTAGTGTAGGTCGTGTAGTTGTAGGTGGTAAAAGTGTTGTATCATAAAATTAAAAGTAGTAGGCTAAAAAAGTGCTGCTGGAAAATATAATATAAAATATTAATTATTCCGGAGGAGCGAGCGTTACCACCGACGCTGCTGTCGCCTCAAGATCGGTGACATTGAGCGCCTAGCCGGCACCGACGTCGCCCCTGTTGGCGTCGAACTCGCCACCGGCACCACCTCCAAGGACATCCTTATCGACCGAGCCAGCAGCCTCACCGCGCCTCTTCCTCCCCGACCTCCCCCGCCTCCCAGCACAATCCAAGCTACCCATTCTCTACTTCCACGGCGGCGGCTTCTGCATTGAATCCCCCTTCTCCTCCTGCGGCTTCCTCAACTCCCTCGCAGCCAAGGCCAACGCGCTCGCCTGCGTCGGGAACATGCCGAAGAAGTTGTCGTCGTCGATTTCGAGCGTTTCCACCAAGCGGACGAGGCCCTGGGTTGAGGTCGATTTCTTTGGAGGAGAAAAGGAGGGAGAGCTCGTCGAGGTCGAGCTCTGTGGCGGAGAAGAGGAGGGAGAGCTCGCGGATGAGGGCTTGGGTTGTGGTCGAGTTCTTTGGCGGAGAAGAGGAGGGAGAGCTCGCAGATGAGGGCTTGGGTCGAGGTCGAGCTCTTTGGCGGAGAAGAGGAGGGAGAGCTCGAGGTCGAGGTCTTGCTCTTTGGCGGAGGAGAGGAGCTCAGCTTCTGCTCTCGAGACTCGAGCACCCATGCGAACAACGGGGGAAGACCTGCGGGCCGAACCGGGCGAAAAATAGCCGGTCAGCTTCGGTCAACGCGGGCAAGCGGCTGAAAAGCGTGGAAAGCACTTTGCATTTGCTGCTTTGTGGACCAACAACCCACGTGACCTATGGTTCCTCCTACAATCCCAAACGCACCCTAAGTCTTTCTTAGATTTCTCTAATTTTAATAAGTCATGAAATATAGAGTGGTGAACCTAAAATCCTGAATTTCCATAAATTTGATTACATCCATATTGTGTTTTGCTATTCATACATCTTAGTTTAGACTAAATACGCCCCTTTTACCGATTTGTCTAGCTAATGATCTTAAGTAGAGTCAGTACTTGGTCATTGGTCCCTGTGGGATCGATGTTTTTATTACTTCGACGTTGTTGTGCACTTGCGGATGACATCAATCTCCTTACGAGGATAAAAGCAACAGTCACTTTCGATGAGGCATATCAAAAACTTGTTCAACAGATCAAGTCAGGTACCACCCGATGATATTATTTGGATGCCAATGACGTTGTCATGGCCCACGGCGGGAGGCCACTAGTCCCTGCATCCGGTGGGTTGCGACATGAGTTGCTTAGGGAGCTGTATGATACCCCATGGTTGGGTCATCCAGGACAAAGGCGCATGCTCGCCTTGTTGTTGAGGTCATGTTATTGGCCGGACATGCATGCTGACATTGAGATGTATGTCCGCACATGTCTTGTTTGTCAACAAGACAAGGTCTATTGGAGGTTACCAGCTGGGTTGTTGCAACCCTTGCCTATACCCGAGACCCCCTAGACAACTATGTCCATGGATTTTATTGGTGGGTTTCCCAAGGTCGAGGGGAAAATATCAATATTCGTGGTTGTGGACAGATTCTCCAAGTACGGAGTTTTCATTTCAGCAGTCGAACTATGCTCAGCTGTGGTGGCTACATAGTTATTCTTTCAGAACGTAGTGAAACATTTTGGGATCCCTGAGGATATCATGAGCGATAGGGATGCCCGGTTCACCGGACAATTCTGGTCAATGTTGTTCGACAAGCTAGGAACGAAGTTATACTTCTCCACAGTGAACCATGCCCAGACGAATGGACAGACAGAGCAGGTGAATGCCCTCGTGGAGGACTACCTTCGTCACTTTGTGACTGCGAGTCAAAAGGACTGGGTGAAGTGGATGAATTTGGCACAGTTTGCCTACAATCTCTACATATCATTGTCCACGGGGCATAGCCCCTTTGAGCTTGTGTTAGGGAGACAGACCCTAACTCCTGTTGATATCGCGATGAGGACCTTTGAGGGTAGATGTCCTGCGGCTCAACGGGCAGCTTGCGAGTGAGTCGAGTCGCTCCGAGAGGCTAGGGACAGCCTCAAGCTAGCTGCTAGACGAATGCAGCATTATGCAAATCATCATTGTCGGGATGAAGAATTCACCATGGGTGACTTAATTCTTCTACGACTAGCTCTGCAGATATGGATGAAGATATCTGCAAAGGTAGCACATCGGGGCCTTATATAGAGATACGATGGACCTTTCTAGGTATTGAGTCGGGTTGGCTCAGTTGTGTATTGTCTGAAGCTCCCCGACAGGATGAAGCTGCATCCAACATTCCATGTGAGCTTCCTAAAGAGGTTTCATAAGGATCTGGGGGATCCAACTCGGTCTCAGTTGCTTCGTGCACCTCCGATTGTTCGAACGGAGTTCGACCGAAGGATCAGAGAGATTTTGGATCACCGAGTTTTGGGACATAGCAGGATGAACCGACGAACAGAATTCCTCGTTCGATAGAAAGGTTCTCTAGTGGAAGAAGCTACATGGTATAAGGCGTCCGAACTATGATAGTTCGAGGATGAGATCCGACGTTACTTTGAGTCGTCGAGGGCGGCGACTCGCTCTGGAGGGGGAGAATGTTAGTCTTTCGGGCCGAATTTGGGCATGGCCCAAATAACCGCCCAGCCCAACCATGCCTCTACTTATCAGGCAGATCGGATTGGGGCCGCCCGAATCCGGAGCCGAATCCGCTCTACCCAACAGATGAATCACGCGGCAAATTTGTCGCGTGATGTAGCTGACGTGGCGCCTGGTGTGGGCGCTGCGATGCGTTAGCAGCAGAGGGCGAGTGGGGCTGATGCGACATTTCATGTTAACTCGGGTGGGATCGAGAAAGAAGAAAGAAAAACGAGGTGTTGTCCTCGTTTGTCGTCGTCGAGAGCTTCAGAACCAAAGCTCACCGGCGCTCTCCCTTCTCCCTCCGATCATCTCCTCTCGTCAGACATCCTAACTCCGAGCTTCCCTCGCGATCCGGTGGTGCGGGTGGGTGGAATGGATCGCACGGAGCTCCTCGTCTTCCCCTTTGTCTTCAGTCGACCCCTTCGTCTCCGACGTCGACGATGCCTCGGAAGGCGGCTACGTCTTCCACTTCACCGGAAAGAAGGAGCCTGCTTTCTCTCCCCGGTCGAGCACGCCGCTCCCGGCGGACTTCCTCCCTCCGTCGTCTTCTTCTCATCCGGTGCTAGCTGCCTGCATGTGTGAACTACCGGCCCCGGACCCGCCTGCGTGTGGCCTCGTTGCGTTGCTCGTTGGACGAGCTCTCCTTCGCTTGCGTGCAGAGTTTTCCCTCTCCCTTCTCTGCTCGCCTGCGCATGAACCCTAGTTCCGGGCGTCCTCGCCCTGTCACCTGCGTGCGACGATAGGGTCCCCGAGGTTGTCGCCTGTGAGTGGCGTTGGTGCGACGTCAACCTCCCCTCTAGTTTTGTCTACAGCTAGCACGTCCCTCGCCAACAGCTACCTCCTCCCCGACGTCGAGAAGTGCTATCTCCCTCTTCGCCGTCATCAGGGCTGCTCCTAGCCAGTCGCCGGCGTGTGATCTCTCCTCCAGCTCCACGCTCGCTGGCGTGCGAGCAGCTTGGCTGCCTTCCAGCCGCTGGCATGAGGCTCCATTACTCCTCCGAGATCTCCAACACGAAAGTGCAGTGAGTCCGGGTTTCCTACCCTCCTGCAGACGAACGGGAGGTTTGTCCCGTCGACGTGTTCAACGATGGCTTCGCTGTCTGCTGTCCACGCCCTGTGAGCGTGGTCTCGTGGGGGTCTTTCCCATTGGTGGGATCTTCCTCTTTGTCACCGGCGTGCAACGCCGTGTGAACGACCGTCTACGGACGCCAGTTATCGGCTTAGTCCGTGGTCGAGTGGGTGAGTCCGGCTCCCTGATGTGGGACGTCTGATTACACTGCTTTGTTCCTTCCGGCTTGTGAGAGCGTCCGGTTACTATTCTGGACCCCGTCCGATGCGGTCGGTTGTGGGTGCATCCCATTCGGGTTTGGTAAACCTGGTTTGACTCAGCGACACTAGTTCATAGTGAATCATAAACATTGATCAAAGTCGTGTTGGACGGCAGAGATCTTTCGCAAGAGTCCTTGGTCGGGTTGGGGGTCGGTTCGAGGAATCGTCCCCGCCAATCGCGCCTAATCTAGCGGTTATGACTGTTGTGCCCCTACGTTGGCGTGTTTGGACTCGACTCAAGCGTTGACTCTTGTGTAAAATATTTAAACAATTATTACCTTAATTCAGAGCGTGACAGAGAGCATGTATGTGTTTTGATGTGGATGATTTAGACCCAATTGGGAATGCAGCGTAGGTATTGTTATTGCAGGTTGAAAAATAATGTGATGTGCTATTATGGTAAAAAGTAGTACTATTATTGTGAAAATACTGTAGATTGCTGAGGAAAAGAGTGATATAAAATATTATTATATAGAAAAATGTATAATATTTAAAATTATTTATTAAATAAATAAAATATCATAAATATTAATATATATATATATATAATTTAAAAATTTAAAAATGTAAAAATTTAAAAATTTAAAAATTTAAAAATTTAAAAATTTAAAAATTTAAAAATTTAAAAATTTAAAAATTTAAAAATTTAAAAATTTAAAAATTTAAAAATTTAAAAATGTAAAAATTTAAAAATGTAAAAGTTTAAAAATTTAAAAATTTAAAAATTTAAAAATTTAAAAATTTAAAAATTTAAAAATTTAAAAATTTAAAAATTTAAAAATTTAAAAATTTAAAAAATATAAAAATATAAAAAATATAAAAATATGAAAATATGAAAATATGAAAATATAAAAAAATAAAAATATGAAAAATATAAAAATATAAAAATATAAAAATATAAAAATATGAAAATATAAAAATATAAAAATATAAAATATAAAAATATAAAAATATAAAAATATAAAAATATAAAAATATAAAATATAAAAATATAAAAATATAAAATATAAAAATATAAAAATATAAAAATATAAAAATATAAAAAATATAAATATAAAGTTTTTTATTTTATAAAATTTTTATTTCATAAAGTGTTTATTTTATAAAGTTTGTATTTCATAAAGTATTTATTTTATAAAGTTTTTATTTCATAAAGTATTCATTTTATAAAATTTTTATTTCATAAAGTTTTTATTTTATAAAGTTTTTATTTTTCCTTATATGTTACATATATATTACTTATACATTGATATAAGTATTATTAATTAGAAGTATGAGTTTAATGGTAGAGTAGGAAGTGTTGGACTGAACCCCCGCCCTTTGGTTTCTATTCACCCACGCCCCCTAAGGGGAGAGCTTGTAGGCAAAAACCATTGTTTTTTAGCTAGTCAACATTGGTCAACTCTTTAAGCAGTTGCGTTTCTTGCTTTTCGCATCCACAGCCCACGCCAACTACAAAACCCACCCCCCCCCCCCCCCCAAACGCTCCCTTAGTTTTGGATTAGGTTTGTCTCCCACATAGAGGCCCATTATGTGGTATGGTATGGTGAAAATAAACTAGGACATTATTGTGAGGTTGGTTTGATAAGTTGTTGAGGTGTGGAACAAGATAGCCTTTGGAGTCAAAGCTTGCTAATGTTGGCATGTAAGAGAAGTGATTCATGAGTTCCCTTAACGTGTTGCACCTATTGAATAAGCTAAGAGATGTATTCGCTAAGTGATTCATCATTGTTCTTCATTATTACTAGGAACTTTAATAGCTTGTTTCTTCGGAGGGAGAGAAAAAGGGGGAGAAAAGATACATAGTGTGATGCCCCCGGGATTTAGCATGAATCCCAAAGCACATTGAGCGTGACAGATGACATTGATCCTAGGTCATCTGGCGCAGTGGATAGGCACTGAGGTCGCTTGAGCTCGAGTTAGACTTATAAATTAAATCCACCAAGGGTCGACCCGATTAGTCACCCTACTTTCGGGGTTTGAGCGAAGGACGCATAAAGGAGATGTAGACATTCACCCTAACACGTGCGAAGGATGTGTACGTAATTATGGGTCTAGACCCAACGTTCATATTGAACCGTTGGCGAGCCCATGGTCTGACTTATGTGCGAGCCCTAGTGGCGCACACGTGGCGACACATGGTGTGTGTATGGGCGGTGCCCTAGTTTTTAAATAGACCTCATGGGCCACGGGGTGGCTTCAATTATTAACGAGTCTAGGTTTTCCCAGAGCGTATTGAGCTTACGACTGGAGACCTAGACGAGGGAGAGGGAAGCACGGTGCGCTGCTCCGATGCCACACACATGTACACGTCATTGGGGCTTCGTACGACATCAGCAGATAGTAGCATCTCATCTCTCTCCTTGGTGGGCGACGCTGCCATCGGTGGCGTCCCTCCTTGGTGGTAGCAGAGGCGGCGGCGTCTAGCGCTGGCAACGTGCTATCCGGCGAGGGGAACAGGCGGCGACTCCCAGGCGGCCGGACTCGTTGCGCCCAACGAGCAGAGGTGGCGACTTCTTCTTGCTTGCGTCGGCAAACGGAATCTAGCAGCGTCCAGGGGTCAGCGGCGGCTTACTCAACGGCCAGCGACGCTTACCCCATTTTCACGATCGTCCGGCAAAAGCAAAGAACCCCCGTCTCCTTCGTCGAGTCCTGCAGACGAATATTGAGGTGGACTTGGCTCCAAGCGGTGGCGACTCGGCGACCTGATTAGGGTTCCGATCTCGATGGCGGCTCGACGGCTTGGGTTCCAGTGACCTCGACAGTGGCCGACGCACCTAGATCCGGTGCAGAGGCAGTCGGCGGTGGGCGCTGATCCAGCAAGCGACGAGCTCGCGTGCAGGCGACGTGAGTAGCCTCATGCGCGTGAAGCAGCGCACGTGGGTCTCACGTGCTTGGCTACTGTTTGGGGATTTTGGGTTCTCACGACACGATTTCTTCGACAGTTTGAGGCACGAGGAGCAAGGCGTGCTACAAGGGTAAACCCTAACCTCCTCGGATTTAAAACTGAATTGTCGTACCTGTCGTCAGTCGAGCTCTTTCTGGGCTTTCTGCTCGATCGGTGTCTTCTGATTATTGTGTGGGCCCGTATAGGACTAGTTGATTTGATAACTGCTATTATTCGGCCCGGCCCCTCGAAGGGTTGGCCTTGCTTGCTCTTGCGCACAGGTCCAGTTAATTGTCCGTCGGCCCAGTTCGGGTATTATGACGAGTGAGGAGTGTGGGCTGAGAGATTTTAGTGGTGTGATTTCTGTGAGTGTACTTGTAGGGGCAGTGAGTCACCGACCCCCTCTTGGATGCGGGCGATTGAGAGTCCTTGTGCTTCCGCTTAAGTGTCTATAGCCGGATGCTTCACTCTAGATTAGGGCTTGGGGGCTTCGAAAGAAGTTCTGCCGGTCTCAGTTCAAGATTTCTAATTAAAAGAAAAATTGCCCGTGACACATAGGAAGAATGAAAGAATGGGGAGAACGGAAATAGAGTTCACGTGCAACGCATGTGTTTCTTCCTCACACTTCCCCACGGTAACAGGGGAGGTGGCGATGGTAGAAATCGAGGTAGCAATGGCAAGACGTGGATGATGGGCGAGTGTGGCAGTGGGCAAATGAGGCGGCGAGCTGTGGATGAGCATGGACGGTGGGCGAACGACGGTGAATGAGCGTGCTACGGCTAGGAGAGGGCGAACAGGGGAGGCAACAAGGGAGGCTATGGCGACGGCAGACGAGCATGGATGGCAACAGCGGAAGAGCGCACTACGGTTGGAGGGCGATGGCGATGGCGAGCTGCAGCTGGAGGGAAACGACAGTGAGGCATGCTGCGACTAGAGGGCAACGAGCATGCTACGACTGTGGCGAGAGCGTGTTACGTTGAGTTTTCTACTTGAATCAGGCAGAAAATAAATCGAGGGAAAAACGAAGTTTTGATCCCTCAATTTTCCTTTCCTTTCATTTTTCCGTCCAAAGAAACAGAAAAAAAGAATTTCCTTTCTTCCCTTCCACATTTTCCTCCAAATAAATAGGGTGTAAGTGTTCTTATAGAAGCTTTGGTTATCATTAAGTGCCAGAGTTCATTAATTGCTTAAAGGCTTAAACAAAGACTTCAAAGGTACAGAAGAACTATTTCAAATTAAGGCTATGTTTTTTTTAACAAAAAATTGAAAAGAAAAAATAAAAAATATATTGAATTTGAACAAAGAATGCTGCTAAGTTCAATCTATTGTTTATTCTTTTCTTTCAGATTTTAATGCAAAGGAACACAGATGAAGACAGATGATTCCTTTCAAAATAAGCGAGAAAGTTCTATATATCATGACATCAAATATTATGAACAAAGTCACGTGCACCGGAAAACATTGCCATGATTAGCCAAGTCTCAGGTGTCATCGTATGGCTCCAAAAATATCACCTTGAGGAAATTAACTGAACCAAATATCTGCATGTAAAAGGCAATATGCTATTTAGCCAACTAATAGTCACACCTCCATTCAACTACCAATATTTAGTAGTTGTTCCTCCCTATCTAGTTGATGTCTTGGGCCTTCTCTCTGTGGAGAAATGAGCATCTAGATCATCGTAAAGGCGATTAATGTGCACAAAAACCCAAACCACATGACTACGAAATTTACAACTCATTACGAAGGGTCATAATTTACAATTGGATCTTATGAAAAACCTCTTTCTAGGATTTATATTCCTATTTATTGACCATTTATAAAAAAAAATTAACTACAAGCGTAGTTGTGCCCACCAAATCTCAGATGGAATGCTCAAAATCTAGATGGAAACCATCATTTAACGAAGCAATGTGCATGTGCTCCTATCAATATCACATGAATAAAGATCGTCACCAATCACGGATATTGCCTCATAACTACAATCCTCCTCAAGTCCGAGCCACGCTTGAAAATTAAAGTGGAATCTTCACAGGTCATCAGGGAGGGGAGGCCCTACGCAGCCAGTGCACTAACTTTCGAAAATTAGTGTGTCCAGCATCCAAGTCAACGCCTGCAGTCGGTCAACCGCACCGATGACCTCCACGGACAAGTCAATACCCTTGACTCCTCGATCCTAGTGCGCATCATGTGATTGGAAACTCACTGGAAGATGTGAACCAGATCTGATTATATCACTGATTCAATCGAGGAATCAACTGAGAATGAAGGAGATGGTCTTTGGATGAAAGTGATTTCTTTTGTTTGTTTGTCTGACAAATGAAAGGTGGTGCAAGTTTCCTCTTGGCTTCTATGGCAGGGACAGAGACTTTGAAGTCTTTGTCCCGAGACCCACCGCCATGTTTGTTCCATTGTGCTGGACCTCACTTGTGGCTCTCTCTATAAAGTCACGCCTGAAATCGTCCATTCCACACCATGGAGCGCAACAACAAGCACGCAGCTGAATTGTAGTTGACAGCGGACAACAATGACGATGCAGAGAACAGAGCCTCAACTGCGGCTGCCGGGCTTCCGGTTCCACCCAACGGAGCAGGAGCTCCTGGGATTCTACCTCAGCCCAGTTGCTCACGGCAAGAAGCATAACTTTGACGTCATTGGCTGCCTCGACATCTACCGCCATGAGCCGTGGGAGCTCCCAGGTTGGTCTCGCGCTCTCCCTGTGGGCTGTAGCTGCATCTTTTAATGCCGAGAAGCAGCGGCTAACAACTGCGTCGTGTTGTTGGGTTCCTGTAGGGTTGGCGAAGATCGGGGAGAGGGAGTGGTACTTCTTGGTGCCGCGGGACCGCCGGAGCGGGAGCGGCGGCCGGGCGAACCGGACCACGGCGAGCGGGTTCTGGAAGGCCACAGGCTCGGACCGGGCGATACGGAGTTCGGCGGAGCCGAGGCTGGTGTTGGGGATGAAGAAGACGCTGGTGTTCTACGGCGGCCGCGCGCCGCGGGGGACGAGAACCGACTGGATCATGAACGAGTATCGACTGCCGGAGCATTCGGGCTCCGCCGCCAAAACGCCACTGCAGGTAAAGGGTAGGCCTTGAGCTTTTAATTTATTAAGAAAAGGATAATTATGATTCTTTAATTGTGCACGTAGGAGGACATAGTCCTGTGCAAGGTGTACAGGAAGGCAACATCCATGAAGGAGCTGGAGCAGAGAGCGGCAAAGGAAGAGGATACCAAGGCGTCGCAGGGCTGCACTTCCGCTTCCATCTCTGATCATCAGGAGAACTACCAGAGTCCATCGGTTCTAATGGATTTTGGAGAAGTGAAGGAGATGAACGAAGAGGCACAGAAGGATTTGGAAGTCACGTCGTCGTTGTCCATCGTACGGCCGGTGAGCCTGCCGGAGCTCCAGGTTTCTTTGTCCGGCATGGAGTGGATGCAGGATCCCTTCTTGACGCAGCTGCGCAGCCCATGGATGGAGCAGTGGTCTCCGCATGCCAACATCCTTAACTTCTAACCAGGACAGGAAATTTTACTCCGCCCCCGAATTCTGCAGAACAGGAAATGGAATTGAATTACACTTGCCAAGAAGTTTCAGGGATGCAAGAATTCCGTATTTTGCTATTGAGATATTAAATGACTTCAAATAAGCTAATGCTAGATTTATGTATAATCAAGTTAATTCTAAGTTGACTCTAGTGAATGCAAATGCTCATGATTTGCTTATTCTCCAAAGCATGTACTTGATAATCCTGTGCCAAAATTATCTAGCAAAAGTGCAGGGCCAGAAAAAGATGATAAAGAGTTTCTCAGACGCTGAAGCTGGGAAAGGATGTCCATGAGGCTCCTCCCATGATGAAACAGACAAAATCCGAGTAAAAAAAAGTGCAAATCTTTGGTTGAATGTTCATATACATTGGGCCAAAAGAATACACAACAAATGGCAAGCCAAATATATTGACATAATCAGGATGAGTTCGATATAATACAATTTCTCTTAGAGGCACATTGATCATAGAACAAATTCTAGTCAACAAAAAGGTCAGTTGAGGGTTTAGTGATCAGAGTGATAAAACTGCTTCTAAGGACCTTTTCCACCCTTTTGTCTCTTCTCCTCTAGTACTGCAGCCTCTTGCAACATATCTGTTGCATCGCTTTGCATGTTCAGCTTGGATAGGGCAACTGCTTGCATGTAGAATGCCGTGGGCCAATCAGGGTAGACGCACTGAGCTTGCATTGCATCACGCAAAGCAGCATCGGGTTGATCACACATGAGATAGCACAGGCTTCTTCTTGCATATACAGTAGGCGATACCATTGTTCCCACATCGATGAACTGTAGAAGCAAAGTACCGAGGAATTAGTATTGATCATTTCCCCCTTCAGGAACTGTAGACAAGTCAATTATTAGTAGTCACAGCAAATAGACTAGAAGTACTGTGTGATTCAAAGAATACGACTGAAAATTGTTGATGATCAAATAGCAAAAGTATCTAGAGAAATTAATGAAGCACAATGTTGATTCAAAGACTAGGACTGGAAAATATTAGTCAGTCAAATAACAAATGTACCTAGAGAAGGTAATGAAGCACAGCAGAGAATACCTGGGAGTAAAACTCAATTGCCTTCTTAAAATCTTTATCGCGAAATGCAAAATCCCCCTGCTTTCTTGCATCCAGTATATCCTTCATTTGCTGTGTCCACTCTTGGAATGATAACTAAGGAAAAAAAGGAAGAGAAAGGGCATTACATTCACAGATAAAGTTAAATTAGAATTAAGCAGTCAAAGTTGGAAACCTTAAATCAGAAATTGCATCTATTCCAAAGAGTCAGTATACCTCATTATGTCCTTCATCATCTCTGTAGTGTGTCATCACCAAAATCTGGTGGATGGCAGTAAGGTCCATTCTAGAGCAAGCTTCACCCATTGGAGAAAGTCTATGCTGTTGTGTAGTGGGGGCTTCCTCAAGCTTTTGGATGCCCAGCATAACATGGGATGGCACCTGTAATTGGACTGTAACGTTAGATGCAAAAATGGACATCAAAAGTATAACGACCCTATGACTTATTTACAGTGTCAGCAGATAGAAATTTTTACACAGAAAATAAACCTCGTTAACTAATACAAAATAATTCTATATTTCTATCACAAACTTTATAAGCATACTTCTTAAATTTTAAGAAATGGAATGACATATCAATCTGTTGATTAATAATGGAGACAATGCCCATCAATGGAACACCATATAATACATTAAAATTTCCGAGAGTTCGCAATTGAATCATTCCTAATTGGAATTAGTTTGGAGTCTTGACAGTTTTCCATGCATATTTCTTAAATTTTAAGGAATGCGGTGGCACAATTCAAGCTATTGACTATGTAGAAGATTGTGTTCATCAATAGAACACCCTATACTATTATCATATATGATGACTTAAAGTTGCCGAGGGTTTTCAATTGGAACTATTCCTTGTTTGATTTAGTTCAGAACCTCGATATGCTATATGTCTTTTTTCTTCTCTTATTTATTAAAGGTAACCCTGACCTTTAGGGTCCAAATTTCATGAGAAGAAATTGAACCTGATACCTCCATGTGGGAGATAATGATGCATTTCCATCACAAGGGATGGAGGCATAAATGCCGCATTCCATCTTGTAGCCTATAGCCTATAATTGTGTTTGCTATTGTTTGCATTAATCATAATTGTTTACAAAATTTAGAAAATGATGACAACATAAAATCACATTAAATATTAATATCATATCGTGAATAATAATGTCCAGTATCAACTCTAAGTGAGAATAGCCAAAAGAATATAAACATAACAGAAAACAGAACTACCACTGTATATACATATACATAGATACAGCATATCTATAAAAATGATATATAAACAATTATATACACAGACACATACAAAAACACATATAACTTTGTTATGTCCATAGGATGATTTGTTTGAACTATTATTGGATTGTACAATTTTTCAGTGATTAATTTATATCCTACAATACAATAAGTGTAAGTTCTTTCAAATTTAGTGCTTAGGAATGGAATTAATACATTGTTAATTTATTTTTGAGGGAAATGTGAGAAGAAACTCCTAAACACAATAAACTTTGATGCTCAGGCAAGGGAATCAAGCCCTTTTTCATACTAATGCCATATAAGTAGTTTGGACTCCTCACTTTCCTTCTGGTGTAAAGTGTCCTCTCTTAACCTTAGGTGTTTTGGAAAACAGTGCAGTACCGAGAACATTAGATTTGATTGCTTTCCTTAACTTCAGCATAACCCCTTTACCTGTCACGCACCCTTTTGTTTTAATCAATTCCTAACATGAAACAATAATATAACTTGAAAGATTCGGAATTGAGTACAACCTTGTAAGTGAATTCCTTCTAAGAAAATTTTGTTGCTGTTAACTGAATTGACTAAAATCACGGTAGAAACTTCCAAAATGCTTAATTCTGAAAATCCCTATTTATTAACACCGCACCTCATCTTGAGTGCCCTAAATGTTGGTTGATTGAGAACCTCGGATCAGGAGGTGCATCACCAAAAGGATTCAGGTAGGATTTTTTTCCCCCTTCTTTCTTGCACTGTAGTAGTGTTTTTACATTGTTTGATGTTGGATATTTTTGATCTCTTGATGCGTTAATTATTGAAACCTTGATACAGTTAAAATTCATGCTTCCGTGAGAGGAACTTCTCTTTGAGAAATTTTATGAAACTTTATGCAACTACTATGTGCAACCATAAAGATGATTGAAGTAACTTAAGGTATTATTAACATGTACTTTTGACCTTGCAAGCTGATCAATTAGTTCATGTGAGGTTTAATTCCTATAACGTCGTTAGCCCCTAGACTAGAAGTAGAATTTAATTGGGTGACAGATTTTAGAAATACAGTATTTTCAGAGGCAAATCTGATTATCGTGGATTGAACCGCACTAGGATCTATTCTAATCTAGGCATTCTGCTATGATTTGAGTAGTCAAATCTGCGTGATCTGGAAAATCTGAGCAATCTAGTAAGATCTGGGTGGTCTGATATGTTTTTGGAAGTCTGGTGGAGTGCTGAGTGCCAAGTGTCAGGTGCTTTGCTGATTGCTGAGTGCGAAGTCTTGGCTGCTGAGTGCAAGTGGCGATTGCTTCAAAGACATTTGGAGAGTTTAAAAGGCATAATCTCCTACACCGTTCGCAATTACTCTACCACTACACCAAGCCATCTGTTGTGTTATATAATGAAAGATATTGTATTTGTATTAATCTTGCTCTGTTAACCTCTAAATTCAACAATCATTATACCTTTTGTTTCAGCATATCATGTTTTCCCTGCATTGAAAACAAGCTAAAGCTGGTGTATCATTACATTGATCCCTCACGATTGTATCATTCTAGATGTGGTAATTGACAGGATCCAGTAGTTCTACGTGAGCGTAATGGAGTTGTGGCATACTGTGCCAGGTATGTCATCATTCTACATGCCAAAGTGGGGTCTTTTCAAATTCCGTTGCACAATAGAAAGCAATGCCAAATGCAAAAATTGAGTGGTGCAAATCTTCCCTCTTACAAAATAAATATTATGATAATTGTATTAAGTACAAAGTTTTAATTATGTTTAATAAATTACATAGACCACGGTGATTTAATTTGGCATTGTAATTGTCATGGTATTTAGTGTTGTCATGTCTAGGCTCTATTTGGTTCAAACCGATTCGGTTTAAACCAAATCAATTTTTTTCAATAGTAACAAACTGAATCCAAACCGAATATGAGTAAAACCGAATAAGAATTGAATCATTCGATTCAGTTCAAACCGAGTAAACCTAATTAATAAAATTGTTCATTAAAATTAAACTTTTATGACAACAATCAATACAATTATTCATTAAAATTAACCTTTATGCCATAATAATAATAATAATTTTTATTAATCGGTACAGTTCAGTTTATATAGATTTTGAAAATGAAAAACCGAAACTGAACCGATTTAATCTCATCCCTATCGAACCCGAACCGACTGAACCGAATTACTAGTTTGGTTTATTGGGTTGAACCGGACAGGCCTAGTCATTACCAAATACCAAATTTCACTTACACGGGAAGCGCATAAATCTCTTCTTGAAGAAAGCACATCAACATTCTCTCTGCAAAGTCTGAATGGTTACTCATCTTGAGTTTGAGTTATAGAGTCAATACACTCACATGTTTATTGCTTATTGTTATTGTATAAAGGAGGCAGCACGGCACTTTCCCTAACCATTGAACACAAGATTTTTTTTGTTTTCTTTGGTTTATTATTGAGTGGGTAGCATAACTGCAATTGTGACAGCCTGCTTCTTGATATACCCGCAATGGTTCAGGATAACAGCCTAAGCCTATAAGTAACTTTACTCCAACAAACACAGCCCATCTTCCATGACTTTAGCAACAACGCAACATTTCAGTGACACCAAGTCTAATCCTCCGAGTTGTACTGGAAGTAAACATCATATGCAAATCATAGTGCCTTTGTTGTAGTTTGATAAAATGATCATATTTATTAGAAGTTATAACTTCAGTAAAACAAAACCCATCTACAAGGTAATTCAATTATAATTGGTAAACCTTAACTTACAAGATCACGAGAATATTCTCGAGTCTTTGGTGTGATGGCAAAGAACTGAGATTGATCTAAAGGTAACCTCCTAAGTAAGCATCAAATTCCTATCATTTATCGTGATAATTGTATATCAATTCATATTTAATGTGAGTTCGTCATTAAACTTGGGACACATCAAATTTGGAAGCATAACTCAGATATACAGCAGAGAAATAGTGAAAGCAAGTCCTTACCTCTGATTTGATTTGCAACGTTGCAAGAGTAGCAACCAGCTTCTTTGTGTTAGGTCGATCCCTAGGTTCATATTGTAAGCACTGAGAAGAAAGGTCAACAAGAGTAATTGCCTCTTCCACTGAGAAATTTCCCTCTAAGTGCGAGTCCATTAACACCAAGATGTTTTTTCCTCTTATCATGTCAAGAGCCTGCAAGTGATGATCTCAATCGGTGAGCAATGAGAAGCTGTTCCATCTTGTGCACCAATAAATTGATTATCCTAATGGACAGGGGGGCATACTGCTGAAAGGTTTTACGCTATGATATAATTAATAAATTATATTACAAAGCAAGTAAATAAAGCCAAGCACAATGCTCCAAGTAGATGCCCTAATTAATTAAATGACCAAACAGGACCTCAGCTATAGAAAAAAAAAACCCTAATACTGATAAATTTTGTGATCCAAATCTGATAATTGCCTTTTCTTATTTTCTTACAGACCAATCTGGCACTTCAATGAACTGAACCAACTTTACTTGAGCTGTGTGTGTGCACGTACGTGTTAGAATTGTATCCAAAAATGAAATCCTTTGAATTAACTTTGGGAAATTTACTAAGAAGAGCTCCTAGATTTATAAATAAATGTACAATTTCCAGAATAATCAAATATTGGCTAATTTATTTAAAATAAGTACATAGATATATGCGATTAGGAAATATGATCCAATTGTAACCAACAAAGAATTTATAACTAATTTTTTTTTCATCTCTAGCTTGTTAATTAAAATTATCTTTGCTCATTTTTCTACTTTCAAAACAATTTTACAGATGATACACACCATTCATGTTATAACCTTAATTTTTTATTATTTATTTACTTTTTTATGCAGGGGTATATCTAAAAGTTTCAGGGACTTGTTTGTAATATTGAAGATTTAATGGACTATTTTATAAAAATGAAAAAAATAACTAAAATTTATTATAAATATAAGCTAAACCTTTTTTCCCTCATCCCAATTTCTTTCTCCCCACGTGCACTGCAAACTTCCTCTATATATTTTTTTTCTTTTCTTTTATTCCTCACCTTCGAATGCCATTGCCATATGCTCTTGCGTCTTCCCGTCAATGACGAACTTGTGCTTCCGACGGTGACTAAAAAGTGCGCCAACAAAGTTTTCATCATCCTTTGGTGCAAAGTCATTTGCCTGGTGGATTTCGTGCGTGTGCGCAAGTTTACTGGCAAGTGGCGAGTTATGTGACGGGCATCACCTCCACTTCCTTCAAGCGTCAAGTAGCAAGCCTAGGAGTGGCGGAGGCGACTCTTCCTTCTCCCGGTGGCTGCTCCTTCCAGCGAGCATCCAACGCAAGCGGTGGCATTTTCTTGCATCGCTTGCATCGGCAGCTCCTCGCAATGATGCGTGAGTTGCTGCATCTACGCGTGGTGTGCGGCAGCTAAGTTCTAGTGGATTCGGGCGATGCTTTCGGCATAGGGCAGCGGGCGACGTCACTCTCCTTCCCCTCTTCCCTCATCTGTTACGGTGTCAGGATATCGGCACTTGAGGTAGAAATCCTTCCCTCCTTTGTTACGATGTCAAATACATGTATTAGGATAGACATGGACACTTTATCTTTGTGACTCTTTCATTGGAATTATTTCTAATTTCAGTTGACCTCGATACTTGTCTATTTATGCATATTCTGATTTATTATTGAAAATTTCTAAGTAATTATTGATTGCGTAAATAATGTTAGATGCAATACAGTTAATATGTTGTGATATACATATGACCTATGACCTAGTGATTTATCACTAGTGGCCTCTGTATAATATAGCTACCGATTATTTCAGACTATATAGTTGCCCACTAGGGTAATCATTAGTGGTCCTTGGATAATCCTATGATTACCAGGTGTTGGATGCAACACTACTGGACTGCTTAAGGCAGTAAAACAGTCATTCCACTATATGAGCTAGTAGTGAAACACTCTAAAAAGGAGTGCGGCTCATACTTGAGACTGTTGGCCAAACTTCAATGATTTATATGATAGTGTGCATATAATATTTTATTCTTGTGTTTGTTGATGTCGGACATATAATATAATTTCAAATCCATACAATTATTTCATCATTGAGCATTCAACATCTTATTACTTTCTACTTAGCATTCTTGCTAATTCCTATTACTTCTATTCCAAATAGAGAGGTAGCCTCTACGAGGGATAGAATAGGGAGCTAGATGTCAGCACTAAGTTGAGATAAAATCTTTAAGTGACCGTGAAAGATTTTTCCTATTTACATCTTGGATAGTTAACTTTTGAGAGTGTGTTTTATAATTTTTTTGGTAATTATTTTTAGAGTTTGATTTAGTTGATCTTAAAGACTGTGATAAAATTTTTGGATTATTTTGATAAATGTAATGTTCTATTTTATTTTAGAGTGTTGTGTTTGAAGTTTTTGATTCCTATCAAATTGTCTCTTCCCTAGGGATGCTTAGCTAGGTTTGGCTAGCTACTTGCTGGGGCATGACAATTCATGAAGTTACTATACTTAAGCATCCCTATCATGAAACACAGCACCACATGATTTCAGAACATATATGAGTTCTAGAAACATAGATTAGTTATATCAAGAACTGATCCAGGAAAAGCTGATTGTCTTCTTTTCCATATAATGTTAATGACAATATGCTGGAGCCTCTTTTGTACGGAAATAATTATCTCCAATTCACCTCAATCTAAGTTCAAAAAGAAACTCATGTAACTAATTATATTTCTCCTCAAGTTATAAACTTATTTCATTATATGAAAGAATACATTACATAAATGGTGTTCAAACTTTGCTTGCAATTCCAATTTGGAATAATACATTACATAAATGGTGTTCAAAACTCTGCTTGCAATTCCAATTTGGTTCCCTTACTATTTGTCTCAATTAGGTACATCTATCATATTCTATTAATTTTGATTAAACAAAATATTTTTTTACCAAGAAATATTTTTTATTCCCTCTCACCCCACCTATGATGAACACTACCCACCATGCACATGTGCATCAACACCTATTATTGATCGGTCACAATTGCTCACTGCATATGCATGTTATCAGTCATTGCATGCTCTGCCTGAGGAGGAAGGCATTGGCACATAGTTACAAGTAGGTGACTGCACTCAAGTGGTAGGGTGTGTGGAGACTTAGGTACTACCAATTGTGCAGTAAGTGGCAGATTACACACAAAGAGAGGTGAGGAAGGTGTCAGCATCAGCCTACACCGAAGATGGAGAGAGAAAGGTGAAGAGAATATAGATAAATAAATAAATAAATTTTAATAAAAATAGTTAAAGTTATTTTTTGCTGGTAAAACTAATGAATTGTGATGAAAATACCTAACTGGAACGTAAATGAAAGTTTAAATACGAAATTTGTTATACCTTAATTAAATTTTTACTATTTAATTTTTATTAAAATTCTAAATTTTAAAATTCAGAATCCTAGTTTAAGTAGACCTAAAAGCTCTCCATAAATCCTAATTTAGTTTGCCCTATTTTCCCTCTTAATCCCCTTTAAATAAGCCCTAAACCTCCCCTTAATCTACTCAATTAAATCCCTAATCCCTAATTAGTTTTCCCCTGTTTCGCACGAATTCTTCTCCCTGTCCCGTTTTTTTTTGGACGTGTGCTGCGCCTTCTGCATCTCCGGCAACGAACGCAGCGGCGGCCCTCTTCTCTTCCGTCCGGCGGCACCAGGAAGAGGCACAGGCGGCCTCCTCGTCTCCCCTTGGTGCGACGCCCTTCGTTCTGCGAACTTCCGGCGACGCGTGCGGCTGAGGCGGCGACGAGCTATCTGCGGCAGTGTCTCTTCCTTCCCAGCGAAGCCAGGCGGCGGCAGCGAGTTCCGAGTCGGACGTCGACTCCTCCCCTTCCCGGCGACTCCTCTTTCCCTCTCCAGGAGTCGTTGACTTGTTTGCTTCCGGCGGATTTTCTTCTCCAATCGGCGACAAGCGCTGGTTGGAGCTCGGGCTTGGGCATCGACTCTAGCATCTCTCGTCGGCGGCGAGCATCGGTGATTTCTCCCCAGCAGCGAGCGAACGAAACCTTCGTTCGCGTCATCTGTTGCGGTGGCGACATTCGACGAACGAACGTCGCGTTCCGCGAGGAGTCGTTGGCAGAGAGGTGAGTTTCGATTTTTAATTTGTTTTATTAAATATTTTTAATTAGTATTTACTCTATTAGTAAAACCCTAAATCATATTTTGGTATTTAGGGTAGATTGAGAAATTGTAGTATATTTGGATAAAATTGAATCTAAATAGGAAAGTAGAGTTGAGGGTAATATTATGGATAGATGCTTGATGGTCAATAACACGGGATTATTTAAATGATTCAGTTGATAAAAGGAGATAATCGAGTCTTCAGAGAGTATTCAGGAATCTTTCCCCTACCTTTGTTACGGTGTCAAATTCATGTGTAGATAGGTATTGACACCTTATCTTTGAATCTATTCTGATTGATTTGTTTCTAAATTCGGTTGACCTCGGTTACCTTATTATTTGTGCATAAATTGACTCCAGTATCATATGATTATTATGATTGCATTGAGAATATGTTTTCTGATATTTCTGTTGGAAAGTTATGAATAATTATGAACCGTGAAAAATGATTGAGATGTTATACTGTTATCATGTCGTGCATGCATATGACCTCTGACCTGGTGATTTTATCACCAGTGGCCTGTTTATCTGAGTTGTAGTTCTGGTTATATCAGACTATGTTACCGGTTAGGGCACCGCCAGTTGTCCTCGGACAATACTACGGATGTCAGATGTTGGACGCAACATTTACCGGACTGTCTAGATACAGTCGTTCTATCGTGTGAGCTGACGATAGAAACACTCTGAAAATGAGTGCGGCTCCTGAGAGAGAATTGTGGCCAAGCTTGATGATTTACACGACAACCTTCTGTTCACTTATTTTGTTGTATTATCAGTTCATGACATGTAGTGTAGTTCTGTTATTGCAAATTTCATATAAATTGAACATGCATCATCTCTCTTGGTTCCTACTTAGCATTTTCGCTAACTCCCCTTGTTTCTCTTCCAGGTACCGAGTTTGCGTCTGGGAGGGATAAAGTAGATAGTTAGTTACCACCGGAGACAGAGTATCATCAAATGTCCTTGATAAACACTTTTCTGATTTATTCTAGCATTACAGTTAAATTAGTTGCATCGTTGTTAGAGTTTCTTTATAAACTTTAGTTAATGAATTTTGTAATGGAGTTAGTTGATTATGTTACACAGTACTGAATTTGAGATTATTTGATTTATTTGATTTTATAGTGATCATGTTCCTTTGTTCCTATCAATATTGTCATCTCCCTGGGGAACCCTGAGCTAGGAATAGCCGGCTTCCGCCGGGGCGTGACAATTTAATTGGTATCAGAGCAAGTTTAGTAAGAAAGCCTAAGGATATAGGAACATTAGGACTAGGATTGGGTTAAGGTTAGAATAAGTGGATAATTAAGTATTCATTATATGACATGTTGTGTTGTTGGCAGGATGGCACCAAGAACTAGAGCCAGAGCAGTCCCAAGTCAAGGAAGTGAGGGAGCCAGAAATTCTCTTGATGCTGAGGTACAGCTACCTCGAAACTTACCTAGAGCCCCTATAAGAAGAAGAAGTGGGTATGAAGCCTCAGTACCCTTTGAGGCAGCACCACCTGCTGAAACAGTCAGGGATGAGGGTGAATCGTCCTCTCCTTCATTAGTACCACAACCCGTAGTAACCCCGCCAGTGAGGGCAGCCAGTATGCTTATGCAATTTTCTCAGTTGGGAAAGGATAGATTTGGTGACTTCGCTAGTACTACTGACCCTTGGGCTGCCAGAAATTGGTTACTAAAGGTAGAGCAGACTTTTAGGGCACTAGGATGCCCAGAGGAACAAAAGGTAGAATTGGCCACATACTTTTTATCTGATAGAGCTGGCACGTGGTGGTCTGGTATGAGAGTTACCTTTGGCGATGGTCCTATCTCTTGGGCTGATTTTAAAAGAGTATTCTTTGAGAAATATTTCCCTGAAACTTTTCAAGACAGCCAGATGCAGGAATTTCTGAACCTAAAACAAGGAAAAAGGACTGTAAATGTTTATGTGACTGACTTCGAGAGGTTATCTGATCTATTTCCAGAATTAGTGACCACCGAAAGGAGAAAGTGCCAACTGTTTATTAAAGGACTATATCACACCATAAAGGGGCAGATGAACACTATCCCATTAGATAACTTTCAGGAAGTGGTAAATATGGCATTCAGAATAGAGGCTTCTATACTTGATGTAGAAAAGGATAAACAAATGGAGAAGGTTCAAGACTATGCAGAACAGAGAAAGGTCAATCAGTCAGTTAGACCAATGGAAACAAGAACCTATGATGGAAAGAGATCTAGAGCAGTATTCAATAACCATCAGAGACCTGTGCACTCTTCCTACGCACCAAGCTTTAATTCAACAGGGTCAGCTAGAAAATGCTTTAAATGCAACAAAGAGGGACACACTGCTAATATCTGCCCTCTTAACAAAATGCGATGCCACTATTGTAAGGATTGGGGCCATCTTAAGATGAACTGTCCATGGAAAGGATTCCAACCCCCACAACAAAGTTATCAGCAGAGCCATCAACCAAGTTACCAGCAGAGCTCTAGACCTAATACTTACAATGGGAGGCCAGGTCAGGCTAGTCAGGCGGGGGTCACAGTAAAGGCGGCCTCAGCAACGACCTTCAGGCCCAGCTAGAGTATATGCAGTAACCCAACAAGAGGCTCAGGAAGCTCCAGACACAGTAATGAGAGGTATTATTTTCGTATATGATTATCCTGCATGTCTGCTTATTGATACTGGTAGCACTCATTCTTTTATCTCTTATGAGTTTGTGATGAAAATAAAGAAAAAGCCCACTGCAGCTAGTACTGAACTATCTGTCTGCACATCTTCTGGAGGTGTGATGCAATCTCACTTAGAACTGAAACAATGTCCTCTCATCTTTGGTGATTTAGTTGTTGAAACAGATCTGAGAGTTTTAGACTTCTCAGACTTTGACATTATTCTGGGCATGGATTGGCTTTTTATCCATTATGCTAATGTTGATTGTCATAATTATGTTGTGACCTTTAGCCCTCCTAGTTTACCTTCCTGGAGATTTGTAGGAGTCTCTGGACAAGTTGCTCCCATAATTTCTGCTATGAAAGCCAAGAAGTTAATGAGAGATGGTGTCATGGATTTTTATTATCCATTTCAAAAGTAGAAGAGAAAACAAGAGAGCCTATGGAGCATGTTGCAGTGGTAAGGGAATTCACAGATGTGTTCCCTGAGGAATTACCTGGACTTCCACCAAAAAGACCAGTTGAATTTGCAATTGAACTTCAACCTGGGTCTGCTCCAATTTCTAAAGCACCATTCAGAATGGCTCCTAAAGAATTAGAAGAACTTAAGAGCCAGTTGCAAGAACTCCTAGACAGGGGATTTATACGACCTAGTGTATCCCCTTGGGGTGCTCCAGTTCTCTTTGTAAAGAAGAAGGATGGATCTATGCAATTATGCATTGACTACAGACAGCTGAATGCCATTACCATCAAAAATAAATATCCACTGCCCCGCATTGATGATTTATTTGACCAGTTGAAAGGCACATGTATTTATTCTAAAATTGACTTGAGATCAGGGTATCATCAAATAAGAGTCAGAGATGAAGATGTGTCCAAGACTGCATTCAGAACAAGATATGGACACTATGAATTTTTAGTGATGCCTTTTGGACTTACTAATGCACCTGCAATTTTTATGGACATGATGAACAGAATTTTTATTGATTACTTGGATAAATTTGTGGTTGTCTTCATAGATGATATTTTAATATATTCCTGCAGTATGACTGAATATGAAAAACACCTCAGATTAGTTTTGGAAAGGTTGAGGCAGGAAAAGCTATATGCTAAGTTCAGTAAGTGTGACTTCTGGCTTAAAGAGGTGGCATTTCTAGGCCATGTTATTTCTGGTGATGAGATAGCCGTGGATCCCCAGAAGATTTCTGCTATCTCTGAGTGGGGAAGGCAAAAATCAATGCAAGAAATTCGAAGCTTTCTTGGTTTAGCAGGATATTATAGACGATTTGTGAAAGGATTTTCTAAGTTAGCTGCTCCTTTAACCTATCTGACTAGAAATGGTGTGAAATTTGATTGGAAGGATACATGTGAAAATAGCTTCTTAGAACTGAAAAAGAGATTAATTACTACTCCAGTGTTGGTGATCCCTTCAGGAGAAGATGGTTATATCGTGTACACTGATGCTTCTGGTCAAGGTATGGGTGGAGTTTTGATGCAAAATGAGAGAGTAGTTGCCTATGCATCTCGGCAACTCAAGAATCACGAGAAGAATTATCCAGTACATAACTTGGAACTGGCAGCCATCATTTTTGTGCTGAAGTTATGGAGACATTATTTATATGGCACCACTTTTGAAATATTCACTGACCATAAAAGTTTAAAATATCTGTTTAGCCAGAAGGAGCTGAATATGAGGCAACGCAGATGGATGGAATATCTGAAGGATTATGATTGCCAAATTAAGTATCATCCGGGCAAGGCAAATGTGGTAGCTGATGCTCTGAGTCGGAAATCAGAAGGAACACTTGCTCGTCTGAGGACTACACCAACCGAGTTAATTAAACAGCTGGTGGAATTGGGTGTCGAAGTAATAAATGAATCAGAAAGGAGTTACTTGGCTGTGATGAGAGCTCAGTCTCAGCTTGTGCAGAAAATTAAGGAGATTCAATTGGGAGATGAAAATCTATTATCTTTAAGTAAGAAAGTAGAACAAGGGTTATTACCCGATTTCACAAAGGATTCAGAAGGAGTGCTGAGATTTAGAGGAAGACTGTGTGTACCAGAAAATCATCCTGTGAAAGAAGAGTTACTAAATGAAGCACACCGATCTAAGCTTACCATTCATCCAGGGAGTACAAAGATGTACAAGGATCTTAAGGAATATTATTGGTGGAACAATATGAAAAGGGACATAGCAAAGTTTGTATCATGTTGCCTAACATGTTAGCAGGTGAAGGCTGAGCATATGAGACCAGCAGGCAAGTTGCAAAATATTCCTATACCTGAATGGAAGTGGGAGCATATTACAATGGATTTTGTTTCAGGGCTTCCTAGATCTCAAAGGGGATATGACTCAATATGGGTAATTGTTGATAGATTGACTAAGTCAGCACATTTTCTACCTGTTAAGAAAACTGACACACTGGATAAGTTAGCCACCCTATATTGCAATGAGATTGTCAGACTACATGGTGTACCTACTAGTATTATTTAGACAGAGATCCGAGGTTTACTTCTAGATTCTGGGGTAGTTTACAGAAAGCTTTGGGTACACGATTACATTTTAGTACAGCATTTCATCCCCAGACAGATGGCCAGTCAGAAAGGAATACAGACTTTGGAAGATTTGTTGAGAGCATGTGTTCTTGATTTTGGTGGTAATTGGGAAAGTTATTTGCATTGGGCAGAATTCTCATATAATAACAGTTATCATTCCTCAATAAAGATGGCACCGTTTGAAGCCCCATATGGAAGGAGATGTAAGTCCCCTGTGCTTTGGGATGAAGTGGGTGAAAGGCTATTGTCCGCTCCTCAGATGCTACAGCAGGATGTGGAAATAGTGCAAGGGATCAAGCAAAGGTTGTTGACAGCTCAGAGCAGGCAAAAGAGTTATGCTGACAGGAGAAGAAGAGATTTGGAATTCACGGTCGGCGACCATGTATTTTTGAAGGTATCTCCATTGAAAGGTGTGATGAGATTTGGAAAGAAAGGAAAGCTAGCTCCGAGGTACATTGGACCGTTTGAAATTCTGGAACGGATAGGTGCAGTAGCCTACCGGTTGGCATTACCACCCTCTCTCTCTGGAGTGCACAATGTTTTTCATGTCTCTATGCTGCGGAAATACATATCTGATCCATCTCATGTGTTAGAGAAATTGTCAGTGCCAATTCAGTCCGATACATCCTTTGTGGAACATCCTGTTCGGATATTGGAAAGAAAAGAACATCAGTTAAGAAACAAGATCATCAAGATGGTTAAAGTCGGTTGGCAACATCATTCAGATAGCGAGGCTACGTGGGAGCGCAAAGAAGATGTAAAGGCTCAGTACCCCCATTTGTTCTAGCACGGTAAGTGAATTTGAGGGACCAAATTCTTTTAAGGGGTAGATAATGTTATACCTTAATTAAATTTTTACTATTTAATTTTTATTAAAATTCTAAATTTTAAAATTCGGAATCCTAGTTTAAGTAGACCTAAAAGCTCTCCATAAATCCTAATTTAGTTTGCCCTATTTTCCCTCTTAATCCCCTTTAAATAAGCCCTAAACCTCCCCTTAATCTACTCAATTAAATCCCTAATCCCTAATTAGTTTTCCCCTGTTTCGCACGAATTCTTCTCCCTGTCCCGTTTTTTTTGGACGTGTGCTGCGCCTTCTGCATCTCCGGCAACGAACGCAGCGGCGGCCCTCTTCTCTTCCGTCCGGCGGCACCAGGAAGAGGCACAGGCGGCCTCCTCGTCTCCCCTTGGTGCGACGCCCTTCGTTCTGCGAACTTCCGGCGACGCGTGCGGCTGAGGCGGCGACGAGCTATCTGCGGCAGTGTCTCTTCCTTCCCAGCGAAGCCAGGCGGCGGCAGCGAGTTCCGAGTAGGACGTCGACTCCTCCCCTTCCCGGCGACTCCTCTTTCCCTCTCCAGGAGTCGTCGACTTGTTTGCTTCCGGCGGATTTTCTTCTCCAATCGGCGACAAGCGCTGGTTGGAGCTCGGGCTTGGGCATCGACTCCAGCATCTCTCGTCGGCGGCGAAACTTCCGGCGGCGAGCATCGGTGATTTCTCCCCAGCAGCGAGCGAACGAAACCTTCGTTCGCGCCATCTGTTGCGGCGGCGACATTCGACGAACGAACGTCGCGTTCCGCGAGGAGTCGTTGGCACAGAGGTGAGTTTCGATTTTTAATTTGTTTTATTAAATATTTTTAATTAGTATTTACTCTATTAGTAAAACCCTAAATCATATTTTGGTATTTAGGGTAGATTGAGAAATTGTAGTATATTTGGATAAAATTGAATCTAAATAGGAAAGTAGAGTTGAGGGTAATATTATGGATAGATGCTTGATGGTCAATAACACGGGATTATTTAAATGATTCAGTTGATAAAAGGAGATAATCGAGTCTTCAGAGAGTATTCAGGAATCTTTCCCCTACCTTTGTTACGGTGTCAAATTCATGTGTAGATAGGTATTGACACCTTATCTTTGAATCTATTCTGATTGATTTGTTTCTAAATTCGGTTGACCTCGGTTACCTTATTATTTGTGCATAAATTGACTCCAGTATCATATGATTATTATGATTGCATTGAGAATATGTTTTCTGATATTTCTGTTGGAAAGTTATGAATAATTATGAACCGTGAAAAATGATTGAGATGTAATACTGTTATCATGTCGTGCATGCATATGACCTCTGACCTGGTGATTTATCACCAGTGGCCTGTTTATCTGAGTTGTAGTTCTGGTTATATCAGACTATGTTACCGGTTAGGGCACCGCCAGTTGTCCTCGGACAATACTACGGATGTCAGATGTTGGACGCAACATTTACCGGACTGTCTAGATACAGTCGTTCTATCGTGTGAGCTGACGATAGAAACACTCTGAAAATGAGTGCGGCTCCTGAGAGAGAATTGTGGCCAAGCTTGATGATTTACACGACAACCTTCTGTTCACTTATTTTGTTGTATTATCAGTTCATGACATGTAGTGTAGTTCTGTTATTGCAAATTTCATATAAATTGAACATGCATCATCTCTCTTGGTTCCTACTTAGCATTTTCGCTAACTCCCCTTGTTTCTCTTCCAGGTACCGAGTTTGCGTCTGGGAGGGATAGAGTAGATAGTTAGTTACCACCGGAGACAGAGTATCATCAAATGTCCTTGATAAACACTTTTCTGATTTATTCTAGCATTACAGTTAAATTAGTTGCATCGCTGTTAGAGTTTCTTTATAAACTTTAGTTAATGAATTTTGTAATGGAGTTAGTTGATTATGTTACACAGTACTGAATTTGAGATTATTTGATTTATTTGATTTTATAGTGATCATGTTCCTTTGTTCCTATCAATATTGTCATCTCCCTGGGGAACCCTGAGCTAGGAATAGCCGGCTTCCGCCGGGGCGTGACAAAATTAAAATAGAAAAAAATTATAGAGAACAAACTAAAACTGAGAGTAAACTCTGAGCACCGTTCTCGTAATTTACCTAATCTGGTATCAGGTCATGAAAAGTAGCTATATGCAATAAAACAAAGAGTTATATGATACACAAATGCTATGTACTCACATGGCTAGGAGGAATTCGCTTTCCACTTAGAAGATCCAAGAGGACAGTACCAAAGCTAAATATCACACTTTCTGGTGTCACCCTACCTGTAGAAGAAGTTGTGATTAATGTTGGATTTTCATAGCTAGCATCTAATTACATCCAGGAATATATGTTGTGAAAAAATAAACAGTAATTAATTCATAATGGCATTATATTTAACTCATCAATTCATTGAGAGCTTTCTACTTCTCCCAAGCACATTAGAGAGCCATTAATAAGAACTTCATAAAAATTATTTATATATACGTTCTGTTTTGGACAAAAGTTTATAGGAAGCTGCAAGCAAACCTGCAGGAAAATCTTCTTGAACATGTGATGGGAATATTATCAGTGTTCCTAAAACCGTATCATACCAGTCCGCTCGCCGTCCGGTCTGCGGTTGAAGCGCGGCTCCGGGGGCGGACGGCGGAGATTGAAGCTTCCGCCGCGAACCGCCGCACGAAGCTTGGCGCCGGAAGGTTCGATTGAAGCTTCCGTTGGTAAGCTTCAATCAAACCTTTCGTGCCGCCGCTGCTCACCTGTTGCCGTCCGGTACGTACGATATGGTACGGTACCATACCGGTCCGGCGCCATACTGGAATGGTATACCGGATTGGTTTTTTGAACCTTGGGTATACCCATCATGTAATCAGTATATTAGGTGCCCGAAACTCAAAAAGAACTTCAATCAATTCAGTAATGATGTATCTAAAACTCAAAAAGAAATTCAACCAATTCAGTAACTAGGTACCCAAAACACAAAATTAGAAAATAGATCTCCTCATTATGTTACCATTTTTCAAATACTCAGGAGGGGTATAAGCTAGGTTTGTGCTGTAACTTTTTCCATCCCTGCTGTTTTTCATGAGTCCAAAACATGAAAGACGTGGATCACCATCCTACAAGCAGAAGAAAACATGAGGAACCATTTGGAAATTAAACTTATGAAGAAAATATACAAATAAAAAAGATGTTGTTTCTAAGTAAAGAAACTAAATGGGGGAAACACTGAACCCAAAAAATCCTTATCAAGCTCTAGAAAGATATTGCAGTTACACAAGGCATAGTAACTGGTGCAAATTTGCATGCTCACGCCTAAATGAAGACAAAGGCACGAATGCATGAGAACAAATGCCAATATGCACATAGGCAAATTTGCAAGCGCTCATGCATTCATGCAAAACACACATTCCATGCACATACCATGCAAACAGACCCCAGCACATGCGCAAACATGCATGTGTATTTGTAACTACTCTTTATAACTAAAGATGGAGTTGTTACTCATTAAACTATCGTACCAAACCAATATACAAACACTTGTAAATAATCCATTATGAAAAGCAAAAAGAATAGATAAGTCACCCCATCGAAAAGAACTCTATATGCATTAAGATCATGATATAATGGCCGTCCTTCATTACTACAATATTCCAATGCCTCTGCAATCGAGAATGCAACCCTTAGACGCATAGCCCATTCGATAGTCTGCTTCTCCCCTGTCAGGCAAAATGATGGAAACTATAAGCTTCCAAAGACTACAGACATCTAATGCAACAAAAGAAACTAAAACAACCATAAGTGGAGAAATTGACAACATACACATGGCATGGAAATATCAAATGATTCTTTTATAAGTCTTATGAACAGAAGAATATATAAGCCAAGACAAGATGAAAATTATCATGTGTCAAATTTTTGCATTGACAAAAAAAAAAGAAAAAAAAAACAAGTTGCCACCAAAAACCAAGACGGATGATGACTTCCATCCTAGTTAGGGTCGTCAACTCTAATTATCATAGATTATATTAAACATATTTTCGAGGATGGATTACTGGCTAGGTGTCAGTAAAGGAGGCAAAGAAGGGATCTTAAATCAAACTTGAAAAGGCCGAAGAAAGGGCTGACAGCTATTGCTACAATATCTACAATGTAGGAGTAGGTACAATCCCATAATCTAAAATCAGGTGCAGAATAAGGGTTAGGCAATTTTGCATAGAATAAAGGCCGAATCTGAAACCCAGAGCTTCCTTCTAGGCAAAGCAAACTTCATTTTTCAGATCCGTCTACTTTTTCCCACAAAGTAATCAAGCTGCGATAATTTCACACAGAACTTACAGGAGAAAGAACGATCGAGATGAGAAAACATACAGTGGAAAAGATGCTTAGCGAGGGTATCATTGGGCATATACTCCGCAACAAGAAGTCTCTCATCACCCTCACAGCAGTACCCGATCAAATTCGCCAGCCTCCGGTGCCTCAATCTGCCGACTCCCCAGGCCTCCTCCTGCAGACACCCGATCAAAGACTCCCCATGTAGAGGACAAGCAACAAAACAGGAATCGAGAGAGAGAGAGAGAGAGAGAGAGGCGGGAGGGAAGAGCCAACCGCGAACTGCTTGGGGTCGGGCCAGGCCGTCCGGGAGAACTTCTTGACGGCGATCCAGCGGCGGCTCTTCAGCCGGCCCTTGTAGACGAGGTTGGGCGCCTTGTCGCCGCTCTCGGAGACGATGTTGCCGGCGGCGAAGCCGCCAGTGGCCTCCTTGAGCTTGGCCAGCGAGAACTCGGCGAAGGCCGGGACCTCTCCAGGCCCGGCGGCGGCCGAGAACGACAGCCGCTGCTGCTGCCGGTGTTGGTGGTTGTTCAGGTGGAGGATCTGGTGGCTTTGCTTCTCCGGCTCCTCCGGCTCCTCCGGCGGCGCCTCCGGGCGGTGATTCTCCGGCAGATGGGAGGAGCAGCAAGTCCCCATCGCCCGCGCCCTCTCTGCTGCGGCCTGCGGGGTGTTGGATACTCAGATGTAGCCTGTCTGATGCGGGCGTAAAAAAGCTCACCCTCGCGGCCTCGCCTTTTTCTTTCGCCTGTCGCTGCTCCGCTCGCGATTAATAAGACAAAGAAGCAGAGTTATGCGCAAATAAAATAACGCGGTGGTGGAGTTAAAGCCCTAAAAGGTGTCAGTGAATTCGAGAAATGGCACTGCTTTTTACTTGTGTCCGTGCGCAAGAAAAAGCAATGAAAAAATAAAGTCTGATTTGAATTTGTATTTCTCTGTTTGATGTTTGCACGGATGAGCACGGCACCATCTGGTCTTTTTGTTTTTATTATTATTATTGTCTGATTTCTCTCTCCGAGATGATCGATTGATTGAGTGGAGAGAATAGTTTGGGGCTACTGCAGAGAGCAGATGAGCAGAAGGTAACCAGTAATGATGCAGTGTAAAAAACAGTGAATTACGCGCAGGGCCGGTCGCTGTAGCTTTTCGTACGTTTGTCGAACTCATCGCCGCAGTAGTGAGGGGGAAGCATTGAGATCATGGTGATAGTCGGTACAAGAGCAAGTAATGGCCTAACTTGGGTACTTAGTAAATTTTTCTAACCTGGATATCTAATCGTCCATTGGATTTGTTTTTTTTTTTCGATATGAATAAATTTTTCTAACCTGGATATCTAATCGTTGTTTATTGTTTGCATAATTATAGTCTATTAATCATAATTATTATTGACAGACTTTTTGTTAATATTAAATTAATATCAATTAATATTAAATTAAGGTATATCAACTATATTTATTGTTAATAGAATATCAACCATAATTATCGTTGATGCATTATCAGTCATAAGTTCATCAACCATAATTATCGTTGATGCACTATCAGCCATAAGTTTATGAACCATAATTATCGTTGATGTATTATCAGCCATAAGTTCACATCAACCATAATTATCGTTGATGCACTATCAGTTCACATCAACCATAATTATCGTTGATGCACTATCAGCCATAAGTGCATCAACGATAATTAAGTGCATCAATGATAATTTATCGTTGATGCACTTATGGCTGATAATGCATCAACCATAATTATGGTTGATGCACTTATGGCTAATAGTGCATCATCGATAATTATGGTTGATGAACTTATAACTGATAGTGTTTTAACGATAATTATTATTGATAGTCTATTAACAATAATTATGGTTGATATACCTTAATTTAATATTAATTGATCTTAATTTAATATTAATAGAAAGTCTGTCAATAATAATTATGATTAATATACTATAATTATGCAAGCAACAAGTAACGAACTAATAAAAAAAATTTACATTGGGATTTGGTAACCGGGGGCTAACGAAGAAAAAACGGAGAAATTAACTCGAGATTCATGTCGAACAGAAAAGCAAATCCAACGGACGATTAGGGTACCCAGCTTAGAAAAATCTACTGGGTACTCAGGTTAGGCCATTTCTTCGTATAAGAGTATGTTACATTATATAATTTATTATTAAAATAAAAGATTAATTTTTATTTTAAAAATAATTAATTGTATAAATTATTTGATAATTTTAATGTATCATGCTAATAAATATATAAATATATAATTAAATATATTTTATGTTTTTAGTATGTACATTAAGTGGAGTTTTGAGGTTGATTATTGAGTTGTGTAGAACTAAAAGGGCAATAATGCATAAGATTTCTTAATTCCACTCTGGAAGAATAGCCCGTATGATGCAAGGTTAAATAGGCACGATACCTATAAGAATTGATTACCCAATACATCTTGAGGTTAGCCTAAGTTAGTCGCCTCAAACTTTTTAGCTTAAAACACTTACAGTGTGTTTCCTTGGATGAAAAACTGAGAGGAAAGAATGAAAAATACATTGAATCTAAACGTAAAATGCTACTAGATTCAACGTGTTTTTCATTTTTTTTCTCATAATTTTTTGTCTAAGAAAACACAGCCTAAGGAAATTCCTATGACTAAATTCAATTAGTTATAGTACAACCCTCATACTACCCCAAATTTAAATAGAGCGGTGACCAATTGCCCTAATAAATGACATATATCATATTAGTTAAAGTATAACCCTCATACTACCCCAAATTTAACCGAGGAGGATGGAAGAACAGCATGCAGCGAATGGTTCAAATGTAAAAGTAGCATGCGGCGAACGGTGAGGGAGCAAGTGGAGGAGAGGCAGGGAGCGGCGGAACAACTTGGAGCAAATGATGGAGAGGTAGGGAACAGGCGACATAATCGGCGAGGATGGAGGCGACGAACAGCGGGAAGAGGCATTGGAACAAGCAACGAATGGTAGGGAGAAAGGGCTGCGATGATGAGAATGTCGAGCGGTTGTAGAAAATAGAAAGTCAAAAAAATGTTTGGGGATGGGAAACAGGTTAGTTTGATCTCACCCTTGATTTGAAATTGAAAGGTGGAGATCAACAGGTGAAATAGTATTAATGGGCTTGTCAATTATACTTGGGCTGGGCTTCTAAACATATAAAATAATGGGTTGAGCAGGTCAACCTGTTTATGACCTGACACAACTTGAATATTTTTCGGTCATAAATAGGTTGACCTATTTATGACCCAAACACGATTATGTCTGACCCAAACCCGCTTAACTTTATATCGGGTTGGGTCGGGTTGACGAGTCGTGTTAGTTTTTTCCAGCCCTAAGAGGTAGTATGGAATCAGGGTCAAATTATATTTTTATTACAGAAAATAGAAGTAGGTTCAAAAGTAGAGGTCATGATTTTAAGGGCCAAAGCAAATCAAAGAATTAGTCTAAATCAAAAGAACCAATGAAATGTTATCATTGTGAAAAAGTTGGTCACATCATGACATATTACAAGATCTTAAAGCAAGAGAAAAAAGATAGCAAAAGTGAGTAAGAGTCAATAGAGAACAATATAACATAGTTGTCACACCCCTAGAATCATAATGTAAAAATAATTCCATTCCCAGGATTCAAAAAAAAACATATCAAAATGTAAGATGCACAATTGTAATTCACATCAACACCATATTTAGAGACTTCTAGGGTTGCAAAGAGCATATCATCTCAGCTCATCAAAACCAAACAAAAGCCTACAAGCATTTATTTCTTTAGCACTTCTTCTATTGCCCCAAGGAAAAGCAACAAAAAGCTAACCTATAATATATATCAAATCAAAAGAGTAAGCTATGAAAACTCAACAAGATCAACCATGCCCATGGCACAAAATATAATTTTGTTACTACTTTGGAACATATATTTATACATTTTCTTCTATTTTTTGTTGTCATTATATATCCTACATGGTTGAACTTACCCTTTTGTCCTTTTCTTTATACACTATTCCCCTTGAGTTCTTCAGATGGGTATTTCTCGATAACTAATCATGTTAAATCATAGATATCACAATAGTTACTTCTCAAGAAGAGACAGTATCATTGATATGTGGGCATGGTAACTGTAACCATGTAGGAGACCCATTTGTTGAGTGGATTATTGATATAAGTGCAGCCTATCACCGTGTTCCAAAGAAGGAACTATTTACCACTTATAAAGTAGGTGATTTTAGGGACACAAAGATGAGAAATCAAAGTGTATCACAGATTGTAGACATTTTATGACATTATTGTTCAAACTAACACATTGTGCACATTGACTCTAAGGGATGTGAGACACATTTCTGATTTAAGAATAGATTTACAAGTAGTTAATATCCTTGATAAGGAAAGGTATGATAGTCGACACAAAGGCAGACAATGGAAGCTCCTTAAAGGGTCTGAATTGGTTGCAAAGGGAAAATTATATTGCACAATATATAAGATTTGGCTAAAGCATTCTGGAAGTCACATCAATGTAGTGCAAGGTGAAGTATCACCAAATCTATGGCATAACAGGCTAGCACACATGAGTGAGTAGGGGATGCAAATATTGGGAAGGCAATCCCTTATTCTTATCCCTTCGATAACAACAAAGGTATGACAATCAATTTATACAATTATTGTTTACTTGGTATGCATGGAAGAGTTTTTTTTTTTCTATACCTGCTAAAAGAAAAGAAACTAGATTAGAACTAATACATTATGATGTATATGGTCCCATGGAGGTAGAGTCCTTAGGTGGCAATAGGTATTTTGTTACCTTTATCGATGATACTTCATGAAAAACTTGAGTGTTTTGTTTACAATTCAAAAGCCAAGTGCTACAGGTCTTTTAAAAATTTATGCCATGGTGGAGAGAGAAACTCAGTTACCATTAGAGTGTATCCGATCAGATAATCATGGTAAATATACATCTTGTGAATTTAAGGCATATTGTGCTAATTATGGGATAAGACATGAGTTAACAAAATCTGGTACACCTTAGCACAACGGTGTAGTTGAAAGAATGAACTACACCTTTGTGGAGAGAGTTAGATACATGCTAAGAATGATAAAATTGCTTAAAGCATTTTAGGGTGAAGTAGTCAAGACAACTTGTTACTTAATTAATAGGTTTCTATCAGTTCCATTAGGTTTTGATGTACCTGAAAATGTATAGACAGGAAAGGAACCCTCATACTCGTATCTAAAAGTATTTGGGTGCAAGACTTTCATTCATGTGCCTAAGGAATAGAGGTCAAAACTTGATAATAAAGCCACTCCTTGCATCTTCATTGGATATGGTAGTGAGGAGTTTGGTTACAGATTATGAAATCCAGAAAAGAAAAAGGTTGTTAGAAGCAGAGATATTATTTTTCATGAGCATAAGACCATAGTCAACTTTAAGAAACTAGAAAAATTATTTTGAGTTTTTGTTGACTATGATGAATTGGAACAAACAACCCACTTACCAAGAAGAGTTATAGATGATGAAATTGCACAAGAGACAGAATATGATGCAGTTGAGCCAACAATAATTAGTGATGAGGTAGATACTGTTCATGACAGTGCACAACCAGATGTAGTAGGTTTTGAGCAGGGGGAGCATTCTTCCTCACTTGATCACACGAAGACTCATCTTTGAAGATCTACTAGAGTGCACAGGCCATCTACCCGGTATCCTAGTTCTGAGTATCTACTACTTATTAAAGATGGAGAATCAAAAAGTTACCAAGATGTGCAGTCTACTTTAAATAAGTAGTGTTGGGTGAAGGCTATGAAGGAAGAAATAGATATTCTAAAGAAGAATGATACATATGAGTTGACTGATCTGCCAACAGGTAAAAAGGCTCTTAAGAACAAGTAGATATTTAAGCTAAAAAAGAATAGTGACAAGCTAGTGAAGTACAAAGCTCGGCTAATGGTAAAGGGATTTGCCCAAGAAAAAGGAGTTGACTTTGATGAGATCTTCTTTCCAGTTGTTAAGATGACCTCCATTAGAGTTGTACTTGGATTAGCTATTAGCTTAAATCTTGAGATAGAGTAGCTTGATGTTACGACTGCATTCCTTCATGGTAATTTGCAAGAAAAAATTTATATGAGCCAACCAGAGGGATTCATAGTTGAAGGAAAAGAGCATATAGTATGTAAGTTGAAGAAAAGTTTGTATGATTTGAAACAAGATCCACGATAATGGTTTAGGAAATTTGATTCCTTTATAACAGGTCATCTCTTCAAAAGAACTGATGTAGATTTATGTGTATATATCAGATCATTTGATAATAGAGAATTTATTATTCTTTTGTTTTATGTTGATGATATGTTAATTATGGGACATTATACTAATCAAATTCAATGGCTAAAGGGTGAGTTGTCTAAGTCCTTTGAGATGAAGGATTTAGAGCCAGCCAAATAGATTCTAGGGATGGACATCATTAGAGATAGAAAATCTAAGAGGATGTAGATATTATAAGAGAAATATGTTGAAAGGATACTTAAGAGATTCAACATGCAAAGTGCTAAGTCTAGTTAGCACACCCTTAGCCAACCACTTCAAGTTAAGTAAAAAATCTAGTCTAAGTACATAACAAGAGAAACGTGATATGTCTTTTATACCCTACTCATCAGTAGTAGGTTCATTAATGTATTTGATGGTTTGCACTAAACCTGATATTGCTTATGCTATTGGACTTGTTAGTAGAGTTCTTTCATGTTTAGGTAAAGCTCACTAGGAAGCTGTCAAATGAATTTTTAGATATTTGAGAGGAACTTCAAAGATTTGTTTAGGTTTTGGAAAGTCACAGACAATCCTAGAAGGATTTACATATTCAGATATGGTAGGAGATTTTGATAGTATAAAATCTACTTTAGAGTATTTATTCACTTTTGCAGGGGGGAGTTGTATTGTGATAATCTAAACTACAAAAGTGTATTGCTTTATCAACTACGGAAACAGAATACATTGCTGCCACTGAAACCTATAAGAACATGTTATAATGAAAAGATTCCTAAATGAACTAGGACTGAAGTAAAGAGAATATATAGTATTTTGTGATAGTCAAAGTGCATTAGATTTGAGAAAGAATACCATGTATCATGCAGGAACCAAACACATTGACAGAATGTATCATTGGTTGTGCACAACAATTGAAGATGGTGAAATGCAATTGATGAAAATCCATATAGATCAAAACTCTGCAGATATGCTAACAAAAGTTGTTCCTAAGGGAAAACTTGAGTTGTGTTGTAGCTTGACCGGAATGGACATATTGGCCAAGATGAGTTTCAAGTGAAGAAGTCTATATGTTAAATCTCCTCCTAATGGGGTTGGAGGGGGGAGATTGTTGGGCTTGTATGAGCCCAAGTGGGGTCCAACCACATTTGCTTTTATTATAAGCCCAAGTGGGTCCAACCCCATTTGCTTTTATTATTATTATTTTTCCTTGTGTGTAACTTTTGGTAGTTATCTCTTAGCCCTCTTTTGTTGTTGCTTTAAGGGTCATGATGCTTCCATCTATTCAAATCAAATGGCTGTGATGCTTTGAGGGTATGTGATTCACTTGGTTTTTCTTTTTACTGTGATGTGGGTGTGGCAGCTCGTGTGATGCAAGAGCAGCAAAGTGCTTTCTTCCCTTGGGTGAAAAAAAAAAGAAAAGAGAGAAGAGGAAGACGGGTTACTCCAAGATGCTATCCAAGGTTGTTGCAAAGGAGAAAGAAGCTAGTCTACAATATATTAAAATAGCAAGAAAGAGATAAGCTATTGTTATCTCATTTTCAGCTTATTTTTTATTTACCATTTTGGAGAACAAGTTATGTTTTTGAAGTTAATGTTGTATTTTAAGCTTTGGGCAATAAGCTTAAGTTAAGAATACATTGTGATACTCTAACTCTTACTAATGATTATACTTGGATTGATTTGCCTCGTGGTTTTTCCTTTCACATTGGAGGGTTTTCCACATAAATGCTGTCTTAGTGAATATTGATATTGTTTGTATTATAATTATCATTACAGCAAGTTATTTGCTAGATTATCAATTAATTACAACAAAGTTATTGTCTCTAATTTTGTGTTCAAAGTATATGAGCCCAACACTTTTTCCCTAACCTTCATCTTCATGTTAACTAGCATGTCATCTTTGTTCCCTTTTTAATGCTAAAAAATTATTAGCAAAACCACAAACACTACATCTTAGGGCCATGTTCTAGTGTTGTTTGAAGTACTATGCTAGGGTTGGCACACTAAGTGCACAAACAAGGATCGACACCCCACCCTTATGCTAGAGTTGTCATATGAATTGATGGCTCTAACATGTAGCCAAGTCACTAGTTGGCTCTCAAATGTTCTGACCTGCTAAGACCCAACTTAAAATGTTGTCTCAAGTTATGACACAATAATTTAGTAATCCTTGACACGACAATTCCCAAGAAATTTAAATCGAACACAACCAACCCATCATGTCATTTAGACATAAATGGCTTTATTTAGATAACCAACATTTTCTTATGTAAGCCTTCATATCTACTCTGCACAAAATGCCTAGAAGTGGTTCTCTTGATTCCTTAGGCTAAGTTTAACAACTTGTTGGCAACAACTTTTTAGAGCTTGTTCATAGAAAATCTCTCCATTAGCAAGATTATGATAGAGTTGATGGTAATGAAATAAGATGATAATAAGTTGCACATATTATATCTCTCAAATTTCTCAAGAGGCCCGATAGGTCGACGAGATCCATAAATCAATCATGGTGCATACCTTCATGCATTGACTCTAACTTGTGTGCTAGTTAGACTTGCTTTAGAATAAAAGGTCTCTAGGCCTACACCACCTCAATTGAGTTAGAGAGTATTACTCTTATTATAACGATCACTCGAATTAGTATCTACTACTTCTTCCACCTCTGTTTTACCAAAGAGATGAAATTCAAGAGATTTTTTATAGCATGCATCATCACCCAAGCTAATCTCTCACCAAAAGATAAGAATCTTAGGAAGCACTACATTGTAGATTTTAGAGATCTAAGCATCAAATCTAGTAGGTGATTCAGAATGGAAGTTTACCAACTAAATATACCACAAAAACTCAACTTAGAGGTTAGGTCCGACAAATGCCCTATGTTTTATTCACCACCCTATTGAAGGTCACCAAGTTGAAGCTGACTCAAGCTTTCAAGTCCAGCCAAAGATGATGCATACTTTGCCTAGCTTGGAAAATGATGTACATTATTTTTGCATCCTTAGCTAGCTAGTTTGCTACCATGTTGTGTATTATATCCACTTAGCAAGGAGAAGTCTAACATATTGTTTCCTTGGAAGGATAACCGGAGGGGAGGGATGGATATCATCAAAATCCTTTGTTTCGTTGGATAGACCAATTAGAATGGACGGACAGATGAAAGGATGGATCCCTAAAATTTTATCCCCCAAAATCGGAAGGAAAAGTTGATGGACAGCTCACGCATGAAGCCTCTGTCGCATTTCCCTACCGCTCAGCCTCCTCAGGAGTCCGGAGACCCTTCCCCTCGCCGTTCTTCTCCCCTCCGTCCGCCGGACTGTAGCCCTCACTCTCGACGTTCTGCTCCACTCCCCTCCGTCCGCCGAACTGCAGCCCTCACTCCCGATGTTCTGCTCCACTCCCCTCCACCGGACTACAGCCCTCACTCCCGACGTTCCGCTCCACTCCCCTCCACCGGACTGCCCCCCCCCCCCCCCCCCCCCCCTTCCCCTTCGGTAGTAGATTTCCTAGTCTCCTCTTTTGGTTTTTTGGATTTTATAGTTCCCTGGGCGACGGAACTCCTTTGGTGGCAGATTTCCTGGTCTTCTGGCAAGCGGCGTCGAGATCTCTGGATTTTTGCTAGCAGCAACGAGTTCCGGGTGGCAGAGCTTCCTCCTGCCTTCTCTGGTCGACGACTCCATGTAACAGAACACGGACGAGTGCAGCTTACACGAGTGTGATTTCCTCCGACCGAACCCGGACGAAAGGAAAGGGTCTTCGGCAACTTCTCCTCCTAGTCGAGCTGACCTCGCTCCTCAGGTGAACTTCTTCCAGTTGAAGCATACGCGGCTTTTTTTCCTGGAGGCGAGCGGACCGAAGAAAGTCAGGGGACCCTGTTCTTCCCTTTCTCCCGGCGGTAGTAGCTCACCAGCTGACTCTCACCCCCACTCATGGCATTCCCCCCTGAGTTGGTCGAAATCCCTGTGGGGCGCCATGAGACGAGGTTGGAAGCTGACGGCTGACATCCCCTCTCTCCCCCACGCAACTAGTCCTAATTTTTGACACGTGAGTCACGTGATTCCTCTCTATAGATTATATTTCTTTTCCCTAGGGATTTTTCATCCGTTCCCTCTATTTTTAGATTCTTTCACAGAAATAGACTGTAAGCATCTACATAACTGCTTTGAAGTTTAGCTTGTTTTCATTAGGCCCTAGCATGACTCATCTTATACCTTTAAGTCCTAAGCCTCACCTCAAGGAAAAAAAACAGTTTCATATGCATATAGGTTAAGTATACTCAAACTCAACACAACTCATCTTAAATTCATAAGCCAATATGCTCTTGTAAGCTAGCATTTGCCTTCTCCATATATTCTCCTATGTTAAGCATGTTCTTATTAAGGGCCAAATCTGCCAAGCTACTTTTGAGCATCTTTTAAATAGAAAGCTGATAAAAAAAAATTGGTTATGAACAAGTAAAAGTTGGTAAAAAGGAAGGACAAAAAACCGAGCTTAAAAAAGCTAAAATGTGTTAGTATGAAATAAGAAAGATTTTAAGAACCTTTTATAGTCTCTTCATACATATGAACACTGCTATTATAAGTGAAAATAGAAAAAATATTATTTATTTATAATATTGTACCACAATGAGTTTATTAATTTTAAATATAATATTTAAACATTATGAGCCAACTTGGCCTGCTTAAAAGTTATTTTTAAATAATTTTTTTATTGAAAATAATTAAAATACTATTTGGTAATAAAAAGTTGTAGCAAGTAAAAGCATGAAAAAACCCAAAAGTTAAAAGAAGCTAAAATTGAAACTTCTCCAACTTTACTTTTCCAAAAAAGCTGAATTAATAGAAATATTATAATGGTGGCATTCGCCCTCTTCTTGACTAATATTTGAAATTGGCTTTAATAAAAATATTATTTATTTGTAATATCATACTAAAATAAGCTTATAAATTTTTAATATATTATTTTAAATAAGCGTTTATATTTAGTAATAAATGGACATATAAAAATAAAGAGAAAAGATAATATTTTATTTTTTAAATATATATACAGTATGCCATTACAGTTTAGTATAGTTATGAAAGATGTAACAAAGGGACCACATAGGCCTACATGTTATTTTAAATAAGCATATGTATTTACTTTTACTAATAGTAAATTAGTAACATGTGGTTATGTAAAAATAAAGATAAAAAGGAAATATGTTATTATTTAAAATAATTCAAGATTTTAATATAAACAAATATATTATTTTAAGCATATATATATATATATATATATATATATATATATATATATATATATATATATTACATATACGTGTATGTGTGTATATATAATTTGGTCATTTTAATATTTAACACTAAATGCAAAACAATCACTAAATATCTTAAATTATGAAAGAAGGAAACAACAATTACAAAGCTATTCACCACAAAATTTAAAAGTTTTGATTGCATAGTTATAATAGTGTGTAATAACAACACCAAATAAGCTTAAGTTATTCACCCTAAGCCTTAAGCTCAAGTTTTAGGGTTTATTTTTTTGGACAGAATTCACAGGAAAAAAAAAGAAAAATAGAATGAATCTAGTAGCAAACAGGACTAAATTCATTCTGTTTTTATTTTTTTTCCCTGTGGATTCCGTCTAAGGAAACAAAGTATTAGGGTCAAACTTTTGCATACATTCTCTTGAGTTAATATACTGTCATTAAGTTCTAATATGAATCATTATACACCCCTATGTTTAATTCTACCTAAATATTAAACACTTATATTCTCCCTTATACACCCCTATGTTTAGTTCACTCTCATGAAATCCTAATATATGTCATTCTATACTAAACAACTATTCAGCCATGCATCTCTATATATAGCTTTTTGCCCTGTTTTCTACTTTGATCACGTTTTTGATCAGCTTTTTATCTAAATATAATTTGCTTTCTTTTGAATATGAAAGATTCAGCTTTCAAAATAGGACTAGATTTATTTTTTTGTGGATTCTATTCAAGGAAACAGGCTTTGCATCTCCATATATAGCTTTTTGCCTTTGATCACATTTTTTTATCAGCTTTCTATCTAAATATAATTTGCTTTCTTTTAATCTGAAAAATTCAGCTTTCAAAATAAGACTAGATTTATTTATTTTTTTTTTTCTATAAATTCCATCCAAGAAAACATAGCTCTATATCTCCATATATAGCTTTTTGCCTCGTTTTCTGCTTTGATCACATTTTTTATTAGCTTTCTATCTAAATATAATTTGCTTTCTTTTAATATGAAAAATTCAGCTTTCGCTCGCAGTCGGCACTGTTCACCTCTCAAAAAAACACCACCAAACGTGCCCTATGTCTTGCTATAAGCAGTCAAGTCATTTTCTTAAGCTCTTAAATTAAGCAGTCAAGTCATTTTCTTAAGCTCTTAAATTAAACTTATTTTTGGCAGCTAAACTTTAAGCTGAAAGCAGGAAAGCCATAGAGTGGAAAGTCACAGCTCATCTATTAAAGGGGCGAAATAAGGTTCTGCTGCATCTCTACACATCGCCGCCGCTGCCGACAGTGCTGCCCAATTAATCAGAAGAGACATCGATCACCCACTCACTGTTTATCTACACCTTCACGTACGCAAATACATCGCACCCGCGGTCGCTCCTCTGTGAAGGAATGAAATAAAAGCTGCAGTCGGTCCCACCGAAACATAGGGTAAACAATTATAAGATTTTATGCAATTGATTGCGTATAATTTATTAATTGAGTCAAATTGTCTAACACGAACATGATCCAAATATAATCAGATCAATCCGACATGACTCGAATAACTCATTTATCGTTCATATTTTAAACATAAATAATAAATTAATAAAAATTCTATTAAAATTAATAAAACTTTAGATTTATGTGTGAGCTGAAATCTGGGTTAAAAGATAGTTAGAAGATATTTGAATTTATGGGCTAGCAATGGAAGTTAGATGAGCTTATATTTAAATTTTTTATATATAAATATATAATGTAATCGGATTAAGTGAGTCAACCCCTTTACAACCCGACACGATTCGATTATTTTTGGATCATAAACTGATTGATTTGTTTATCACCCGAACATGATTATGACTAATATGAACTCGCCTAACTTTGCGCTATGAACTCGCCTAACTTTGTACAATCAGGTCAGTTTTTACTAGGTCTAAATGCCTGCACCTATTTATATTTTCTATTATTTAATTTTGTTTAATGATTATCAATCGTCTTCAAAGCCACACTATTTTACAGTAGAATCATAGTAAACTGAGCAACAATAGAATCATTTCCAACTGAGAACAGTATCCATAGACAAATCATGGAGATATCGTCCATGGCTCCCTCTCTGCAATACCTGTAGTTTCCAGTCATGATAATCCATTACTGAATCATGTCTTCAGTCCTGAAGGAACACCATCGATCATGGCAGCCATGAAGCATCGTTTCTTCAGCTGATTGTTGAACATGCTGCTTCTCCCGTTGCATTCACTGAAGGCATAATGAAATTCACTCTGCCATTTCAGTGTTGACATCTTGATTGTTCCATTCACTGTTCTTCGCATTGCTCAAGCAATTCCTGATACAGATGCACCGAACAAGCACTGAATTCTTCCATTGCCTCGAAGACTCTCTTCAGTCCCGACTGCATGCTGCTTGCTTCAGGCATTTGGCCTTCAAATTCCACTTGATAGACAGGGCGGACGATCTGTGCTGGAAGCCGAGCCAGCTTCCTGTTCAGAGAAGCGACTTCCTTGTGGATGTACTTTTGGTTCTTCTCCACATATCTGCACCATCTGTCCATGTTTTTCACTGCTATCATCCTTTCATCGGGGTCTATGTCCTGCTGCATCCAGAGGCGGCGCGCGGCGGCGGCAAGCGCCTGCATGGACTGAAGAACCTCCTTCTCACAAGTTTTGTCCACGGCTTGCGACCAGGAGTTAGCGAGAATGAACAGCGGCGGAGCGCCGATCCTCAGGGGAGAATATGGTGGGACGCCGTCGGCTGTTTCTTCAGGTTGATAATCAAGACAAAGTACAAGCCACCCGTTCAAGGCTTTGGCGTAGTTCCTCTGAGCACTAATCCAAGAAGAAAAGTTGCAGGTCCACTTGTGCAATTCCAGCTCCAGTTGCATTATCTCGTTAGCATGATCACAATTAAGATCTTCGCCGGAGGCAAATAGATTTTGTCCCTTGATTTCTGATATGGCTTTGTATTGCCTTTGATTGCACTCAAGCATTATAGTCCACATCTCCATCAACCTGCAAAGATTGATAAGTTCGTAAACGACATGGCCAGAACAACAGATTAAATTTTCAGAGAGAGCTACAATTTAACATACCCTTCAACAAGCTCAATTGTCCTTGGCCAGAGTTCTTCGTTCCTCACTCTATTTATCTTTCTTGAAATCGATCCAACAACCTGAATTGATATTCTTATCTTTGTATATAATTTCTTGATCAGGTTTCTCATGGAATCAATCTTGTGAGCTTCGGCTCCTTTCTCAACCAATCGTCGCAGCTCCTTGTGGCTCCTACTAAGAAGCAATCTCATCTTCTCCGCACCCTAAATCAACATAATTGCAGAAATCAGAACCAGACCAGAAATCTGAATGACAGCTGAAAGACCAAAACATGAACGAGATTGCAGAAGAAGCATACCCTTACTTCACGGGAAAGCTTCCTCTCCCAGACGTACAGCTTCTCTAGTGTGGAAGCTAGACTCTTGGAGCTCATCAACTTATCATCGCCAAGGTAGAGAACACTGGAAACTGTCCGCGGAGGAACTGTTGGTTTCCAGGATCATGTCATTCGAGAAATTTGCAAATTTTGAAGTATTCTTTTCAGTATTAAATTAAAAAAGAACCAAGAAGATGATGGAGAAAATAGTTTACCCTTGTACAGTGAATGTTTAGGGAGGTAATGGCGCTTCCCCACCTCCAGGAACTTGGCGAGTTCTCTGGCGCAATGTGATGCCATTTCAAACTGGGCCTTGATTTCATCGGCACCCGCAGAGACATGAACAAGCTTGTCGGGAGCCGCCACATTCTTCTGTTTGATCACCTCCGCCTCATAATTCGACTTCCTATCAGCCACTGCCGAGCTCGAATGGTGCAAATTTGAGCCTTCTCCGATGCTGCTCCCTTTATCCTCTCTTCTTGTGGACGCAGCCTTCAGTGAGTGATCCTCCCGGGAGGGCGCAGAGGAGAAAGATACAAATTTTTGGTCACCAATGGCTTCCTCTATCTCTTCCTCTTCGTCCTCTTCAAGGTCGGGGATCCCTTCCTCCTCCCTCGCCTCTCTTGAGCTCCAGCTTGGGGTATAGAGTGTATAGTCGTCGTCGTAAGTCTCGAAAGGGTTCAAGAAGTCCCAACTGGAGCTCCTCGGAGGCGGAGGCGGAGCTCCCGAAGAGGAAGACCCGTCCAATGCCAATGCCGCCATCGACGTCGGCAGCCGCGTTGCCGGAGCAGGCGAGGAGATGTCGAAGAATTCTCCTGTCGACGCGTAAGTACCGGGCAAATCGGAGAAAGGGTCGCCGGAGGAGGAGAAAGCGAAGTGAGGATTCAAGGAGCCAACTTGGACGGTCTCGTAGCTCTGTGATGGGTGAACAAGTTCGACGTAGGGCGGCGGCGGCTGGCTGCGGCTGTAGTAAGTTTTACCCGAGCCGGGGTGGCGGACAGGGGAAGAGCCACCGGAGTGGAACGTGGAATCGTCGTCGGAGTTGGAAGAGAGGAAGTTGAAGGGGGAGTCGGAGTCGGAGCGGTGGGAGGAGGATACGAGGGGTCGAGAGGAGCGCTCGGACTTGCGGCGAGCGGGGAGAGGGAGGTCAGGAGAGGAGGAAGGGAGAAGGAGGAGAAGGCGGTGGAGGGCGGCGGAGACAGAGAGCAAGGAGTCCGAGTAGGCGGCGTGGGCGCTGGCTAGGGCGTAGCGGTGGTGGATGGCGGCAGCGAGGAGGTTGGTCCGGCTACGACAGAGAGATACGGCTCTCTGCCCCTCCACCTTCGACGCCGAGCAACCCATGTAGCAATATCGATTCTACAGTTTCTGCTGCTACCGCCGCCGCCGCTGCTATTTGTAGTACACCTATTATTGAATCACAATTCACTGGAAGAACTGGGACAAAGGAAAGAGAAAGGGAAGAATCTGTCCCAAAAAGACAGCTTTTTGGTAAATTAAAGATGGATATAAAAGAGGGAGAAAGCAGCTCAATAAGCACAGAATTAAGAACACCTTCATAAACAACTCTTTTAGAACCCTTATTTGTGGCAGACAATGGAAGCAAGCCACAATTCAGACCTCAAGGCAGTCAAGCACCTGTCCAATTCAGCTCATTAAATAAGAAAAAGACGGGAAATTGAACTTTCTTGACTTCTTGGATATAGACAACAAGAACAATATTGCGGAAAAGGATTGCACTTCCCACCCCTTCCATCAATTCCACAATTCAGTGGATAGAACAGATCAAACTGTTCTGACAAGTTTTCATGTTTGAATCAAACACAACATTTTAGAACTCCGGAGTGTTCAAATCGTTAACAATTTCTCCTTTTTCTCCATACTGACTTGTAAAGTTCAAACCTTGCCTTGTTTCATTCAAATATTTCATTAATTAGTCTTTGACCAGTGAGGGAGAATCAAATGTGCCTTCCTGGTAAATAGTTCAAATGATCCTAGGGTTAACATGAGCTGGTTCTGAAGTAATCTGCGCTTTGACTGTTCCAATCATGGAAGAATTATCTTCTTACTCCACTGTCATCAGTAGAATCATCTACTAGTTTCTTCTCCTCAATCATTAAGCCTTTCTTCCTCTATAGCTTAGCAGCTCCAATAGATTGGAACCAAAAGTGAAGAACTTGAGCTGTTCATCACTGTAATTTGACTTCAAATTCTTCTCATCTGCATCATCACTACCAAGATCAGGTCTTGCAGTTCTTCGTGCATGCAGCTTTCACAGATCACGCACATCTGTCAAGTTTTATATATAATTTTTACCTTCACGGCTGGTTTGGGCACTAGGAACAGCTGCAGATGGCTGCCATTTTCATCAACTTGGATCCATCAAACGATCATATTAAAGTAGATGTTCTTGTTTATATGTGCATGTCAGGATAATTAATCTTTTTTGCTTTGCATCTGTGCCCATGTGTGAAATGGGCACAGTAAAGACTACTTTGTATATTTGTTGTCCCTTCCATCCAAAGTAAACTGAGAACAGCAAAAATAAACCTCCTTTGAATCTTCAAGATTGTCTTAACTAGTTCAAAATGGATCAAAACTAGCTGCAGAACATGGGCAACACTAGTTACTGCCCAGATCGCCAGAAAGAACTTCATCAATTTACTAATTCTGTTTCTTAGTCCAAAAAAAAAAAAAAAAGTTGGAAAGAGCAATGGTCTTTTCTTTAGCTTCATGTAAAGGGAGAAAAGAAAAGAAAAGTTCAGAGTAGAGATTCTACCTGAGCTCTAACTATTACATTGACTTGGTGTAACTCCTATGTTCAGCAAGATGTTAAGACTTGTTACTGTTTGGGATAATTGCAGTGGATCAGGCCTGAACTGTGTAGTTGGTTTAGGCTAGCCATTGCTTGGGCAAACGATAGTGAACCAGGGCATTGCTATAGCAAATTGAGTGTTAGCCCAAGTTATGATCTGGGTCTAATCTGCATGCCAGTCTTCAGATTAAGCCCAAACTACTGCTGGGCTTGTAGACCGAACCCAAGTTTGAGTCTTGGTGCAATCAGGTCTAGAAATTTTATAGAACAAATCTGAATTGGACTTTTAGGAACTGTTTGACCCTATTTTACATTAGATTTAAATTAATTAAACTCAAATTTGATTATAATATATTTTTTTTTGATTTTAGTATGCAGAATTTAAGCAAAGGTCTAGAAGATTAAGATTTATGCTCTGTAATCTTTAGCAATAAATAAAATCTAGTTTAGTCGAGTTAAAGAAAGGCATTCTAGAAGGAATGTTGGTCTCTAGATGAGGCTACCTCTTTTTTATTTTATTTTATTTTTATTTTTATTATGCACTTGTTGTTCACAGATCCGAATCACAAACGCAAGGGACAAAAGGCTGGCCATGGCTACCTCAATAATCCCTAAACTGTAGATTATCAATCTGGATAAGGCATTCATGGGCCCTTCAATTTCCTTCTAAAGCCACTTGCATATGCATGTTTCCCTAATTCAGATTCAACTACAAAACTATTCTCTCCAAAACAAGAATTTAGCAGAAACTGCATCAGACTTGATTGCATGTGAAAACCAGATACTGCATTTGTCTCAAGGGTAGCTCAAAAATCTCCATCACAAGAAGATAAATTGGCAAAAGAGTTGGTGAATAGGCCACAAGTTCTAAGCTTTCTATTTCACGAGTGTAATAGTGTGGCCAAAATCTGATCAAGTAAAAACCTTATTTAGGAACAAAGTCCAAGTGTGACGAGTAAAACAAACATAATTTCAAAGTCCTGAAAGTTACTTGTCATTTTCCAGCCCTTATATTCTGAGAGGAGATTCAGGAAAATTTGGCTTTGTCATGTGAGATCAAACACTAGGACATGTACAAAAGAACAAGGACTGCAATCCCCATTAGAAAATTCAGAGGTAGATAGATGGATCATCATCCTTCGCATCACTTCCACTCTTCTGTGTCACAAGGGTAGCAGCCCTCTTGGGCTATGTCAGTGATCTGAACCCCCATGTCATAGACTGAACCGGCCGTCCACACGGCCGGCAAGACTGCCCTCTGCGCCCACACCCACTTGCCGTCGTAGCCACCAGTCACCACCAACCGGAACTGCAGTGGCCCGGCCGGCACCCGGCTCGTGCTCCAGACCGGGCCATAATCGCGGTTCATGAACTGCCACTTCGCCGAACCGAGCTGTGAAATCAAGCTCAAATCAGGGGCAATTGAACCGAGTTAAATGTGTTTGTTGTGCGGTTCAGTAATACCTGAGCCACATCCACTCCCACTATATCGGTTTGGCCTCCCTGGTACAGGAATTTGATGGCCAGGTAATTAGGTTTTCTGCTGTTTTCTTCTACCCGAACAGATAGGTTTTGGTTCTTGTACTCGCATGGAATTCTGCATAATGAGAAGCGATTGGAGTGGGGAGAGAATTTGGGAGGTAGGACATGGTGGATCCAGATTGGTTTCACTCACCTCTTGTACTCCACATCAAGAATGCCAAGCTTCTTGAGCTCCTGGGCTGAGCCATTTCGAGCCATGGCCGTGAAAGCGTCGCTGCTGAGGACGAAATCAGTGGCGTTGCTCTTGTTTAGATCTGTCAGGATCACCCGCACCCCTCCCCTGCTACAGAGCCTCGCGTTCTTGCATCTAATCTGAGCGCGTAACCAAAATCGAAGTTAAATCCGCACACACGGAGAGAGTTTTCAGGCAATGGAGAACAGAAACCCTAACCTGGAAGCACGCACCGCAGCCAACGCCGCCTCTGTAAAGCGCAGGGATCCCGCCAGCGACGAAACCTCCATTGAAGCCCAAAGCCAGGGGACCGTAGCCACAAGCACCGACTGCAGAAAATCCTCAAATCAGATTCGAACCATTGGTTTCAGAACCGGGTGTGCAGAACATACCAGAGAGGGCGGAAGACGAGCTGAAATATGCTGCCTTGGAGCGATGCACGCACCTGTCACAGGCTGCGGCGGAGGAGAGAAGGAAGAAGAGGACAAAGAATGAGGAGAAACCCATGGCAGCCATGATTGGGGAGGGTCATGGAGGGAAGAAAGACTCTTTGGACCAATATAAAGGGGTGAAAAAGGTGCTTCCCGTTCCTGAGGCTATAGTGGCCACTAGGCTGGGTCAAAAGGAGGCAATCATGTAAGAAGCACCAGAACTCTGAAAAAATTACAGAATTGCAGCGCAACGGAGAAGAAGATAATGAATCCTGGATTGGGGAAGAGTAAATGAGCCTGGAGATTGAAGGAGGAGACAGTGGTTGAGTTGGCAGAGTAATTGCATGGTCGGCAAGGCTTGGCACTCAGTGGAGCAGAGTGACGACAGCAGAGGGATGAGGAAGAAGCATAGATTTTCGTGCTCTGTTTTTGGGTCTAAAAATGGAATTTTTCGATGCTTGGAAGGCACGGTTTGCAGGGAAGTAAGGAGCGGCGGTGTAATTATTCTGTATGATTTGGGGTTTATCACAAAAGTGAGAGGCTTTTTTTGGGCCCTTTCGGGTTTGGAATGGGGCCCGCTTATTGACCCCAGCTGGCTTGCGAGCAGTAAGCACGCACATGTGCTTTGTGGGGAATAAGTATTGAGTGGAGGACAATAAGTGTGGATATGATGTGTGCTTGGAGGTTGGCGCCAGTTATATCGCATTGTAGAAATTTTTTTTTTTTCCTCTGACCTTTGTTAGAGTCTTAGGTCAAGGTGGCCCGAACATTAAATCGATCTTACCTTAATGCATCTTGGTCTAAAACTCTAAATAGCAAACTCATTCTTGATCTTCTTAATCATAAGAATGACTTATAATTGTGAAAAATATCTTTGCCTAGAGTCTTAGGGACAATCTTAAAAATAAGGCACATGTGATTCTTACTTTTAGATTGTGTTTTTTTAAAAGGAAGAAAAATACAAAAGAAAGAAAATACTGGAGGAAAGAAAAACACAAAGGATGGAAACTCTCCTTCACGTGCCCATCATGTGAGTTGAATGGGAAGGCTAGGCGAGCGAGCTCGCTGCAACGGGAAGCAATGACGGGGGCGATGGCTGAAGGAGGAGGGCTAGACGATGGCGGCGACGACAGAAGGAGGCAACAGTGGCGACGACAACTACAGAAGGAGGGGGCAGCGACGACTGCAGAAGGAGGAGGCAGCGATGACGATTCAGGTTGGAGAAGCGACGGGAGGCAACGGTGGGGCAACGGCTAAAGGAGGAGGCAATGACGATGATGGCAGAAGGAGGAGGTAACAAAGGCCATGGCGACAGCGGATGGAGTAGGTAGTGCGATGATTTGGGCTGGAGAAGTGATGGCGAGGGCTGGAGGGCGACGGCGAGGGCGGGGTTGGAGGGTGACGACAAGGGCTGGAGGAAGCAAAAGTGGCAGCGGGGGACGATGGCAAGGGCTGGTGGAGGCGAACGAGAGACAGCAAGCACAGGTGGAGGTGAACGAGAGAGCCATCTGTGTTTTTTGCTCGAATCGGGTGGAAGACAAAACGATACGTTTTTCCCTCTGTTGCTTTTCCATCCGTCCAAAGAAATGACAGAAAATAATATTTTCTCTTCTTTCTGTGTGGATTACGCAGTCTTAATTTTACAATTTCAAAAATATAAGTGAGTGAACCTGAGATATGAACCTGCTTAAGATTTTTAATCCTTGTAATTTCAATTAATAAGTTCTAAATATGAAACTTGATCCTCAACAGCTCTACTTTCTTAAATGAGTTCTTTGACATATATGGACTCTCAATAACGTACACAACTCAAAGATGAAACACAGGGACATACATGAAAATCACCTTAGATGTTGAAAGTTTTAACAAAGTCAAAAAAAGACTCTATAAATCAAGAAAAATAATGTATAGGACAAAACCATATATCAAAGCAGAAATCAGAAAGAGAAATTATAGAAAAAGGCTGAAAAGGAGAAAGTCCAATTCTTTTGAGTCATGGATTCCCTAATAACCATTTTACACATTTTTCACTGCCCAAGCAAGCAAATTCATAATAAGAATCATAAATCCTTACACCTATAGCTGAAGATTCATAAAGTGGCACATGGTGAATTGGTCAACGATAATATTTTAAAAAATGGACTAAATACTGAAGATGACTAAAGAATCCAAACACACTATTTCTTTATACCTCGGGAAGGGAACTTACCTTCCAATTTCCATCAGCTAATTCTGAATCTATGTGTCTAATCATGTGTTAGAAAAAGGAAAATGTGTGAGCCGTCGGAGAAACAAGTTGCTAAAAGAGATAGAAGTTGAAAATGCAACTTGATCTATTAAACTAAAGAAAAACTTACATATTTATAGGGATCTTGTGTCCCTTAACCTATCACTAAATTAAATACAAAAAGATAACTAATAAGCTAGATACATTCGCCTGTAATAATATTCACAAAAAATGAAGTATTTAAATATATCTTCTTGAAGTTCTCTCGCACCTTTTGACTTTGTAGAAGTCAAAGTTTTACTTTTTAACATCATGGGAGCTTATTTTTATTTATTTAAGTTTAAAGATAATCCAAAATATTGTATTCCACAGTTGAATCACTAGTCACTAGCTTTATCTGAATTTTTAAGTATGCCTATGATTGCCTTGGGCTAAGTCTGCAGCCGGCCTAGTGACATCCTCGAGCACCTAGACAAGGATTACTATACTGGTTGGAATATAAAAAAGACCACAGAGTTGGAGTACAACACACTTTCCTGGCAACAAAGCCTACAATCTTTGATCTAGAATTATCATAAAGCATGAGCGTGCTTGACAACGTTAATGCCCTTTGAGCTTGCAAGCAATCCAGCACCAGTCTATGTTCCATCATTTTGAACATTTGATTAAGCATTGTGTGCTTGAGCTGTTGCCAGGAAAAAGTTACAGATTGCAGGCCTCAATCTAATTGTTCTATAGACAACACAAAAGATGCAGTACTGGAATTCGGGCACAGCATTTGATAATAATAATACGATGAGTTGTGAAGCAACCAAAATGCTTCGGGCGTGCAATGAATGTTGAAGCATTTGTAATCATTCGTACCTTTTCAGTGGCTTCACGAGGAATCCTCCACCCAGTTCCGGCGATGTTTGCTGGTGAGATCCATTAACTGCATCCACTGCCGCTCCATTTGTTCTCCACCTACCCCAAATTGTCTGCAACTCATCGATCGGCGGATTTGCTGATCACCGCTCGCCGCCAGATTCGGACTCCCAAGCACATTTCCTACCGCCATCAGTTTCGCCATCGTCTCCGCCCCTGAACTCGTCGCACGTAAGTTGCTGATTGCCCTACATCCACCCTATCAGAGAAAGCGAAGCTTCTTCTTCCTCGCTTTTGGTGATTTCAACGAGGACGATCTGAATGCCAGATTGGGGCGAAGGGCCACTTCCACGTATATCATTCCCTCCGTATCCTCGATCCCTAGATCCAAAGATCAAGGAATCGAAGCTGCCGACGGCTAAAACTGGATAGCTGCCGATGAACATCCCTCTTCTCAATTCTGCCGACCCACTTCACCTTCGATTGCCAACATTCAGCAACAATCGACCTCCAACTGATTCCTCGTTGTTGAACGACTATCGAACAGCAGTTGCTGTGGAATTCCCCTGCTCATTCACGGGAAGAAAACCCAACCCAACCATCTATATCCACCAGAAAGATGATCTCATGCATAACACTTGCATTTGCATGGATTAGATAAACAATTTCTAAGTAGAGATCATGATATACCGAAATAGCAAAATTACCTAATTTAAAATATTTATGCTTAAATTAATGATAATAAATGACTAAGCCATATAAATTACCAAGTTACATGTGCAGCTATATGTTGGGTCGCACAAATGTCCACACTCATGAGATTGTTTTATATGTTGGGTCGCACAAATGTCCACACTCATGAGATTGTTTTTTAACTTATCATATGTGGATAAACCAATAGGAGAGAGCATTGAATATAAAGATAGAATGCAGCATGAACTTTTAAAAAATTTATCTAGGTCGGATCAAATTTGTTATAACATATTAAGAATGAATGTATTTGCTTTTATACATTTGTGTGAGTTGCTGCAAGACACCGGCTAAGTAAGGGGCACTAGAAATTATAGCATTGAAAAAAAAAGTGGTGAAGTTTTTATACCTAATAACCCATATTGCGAAAAATTGATAGCTATGTTTTTTCTTTCATCGTGGTACACGAAGTATTAGTTATTATTTCTATGAAATATTGAGAGCTATTATTAGTTTGCATGATCAATTTATCAAGCAATCTGATGAGTCAGTTGTTGCTCTATAGATACATAATAGTAGTAGATTTTATCCTTATTTTAAGGTACGTTATTTTTAAAACATAGTAATGCAAATAATAACTTGTATGATTAGATAATACTAAATATAAAATTATGCAAGATTATCTAGGTATAATAGATGAGACATATGTTCGAGTAAGAGTGCATACAAGTGAAGCATCTAGATATATGCGAAGAAAGGGTTAGCCAACCACAAAAGTTTTGGCAACATATTCATTCAATATGAAATTTACTTATGTCCTTGTCTGGTGGGAAGGAACAACATCATATTCAAGAAATACTAAATAATGTTATCACTAGATCTGATAGCCTAAAAATTCCATAATGTGAACTTTGCTTTCCTTTATCAGTTGAAAGGGTTCTTAGTTTTGTTATCAATTTTAATATTCTATATAATTATCATAGCAAATACTATTTAAGTGACACTGAATTTGAGATTAAAAGTTGGCTCATCACACATTATAGAGGAGTATGATATCATTTGAAAGAATATTCAAAACATAATCCACAAAATATAAAAGAACTTTTTAATCATTGACATGTGATTGAAAGAACTTTAAGTATATTTAAGAAAAGATTTTTAATCATTGCAACTAGAACAGAACCATATTACCTCATCAGGACACACGTAAAAATTATTCCAGTTTATTGTGTTCTACACAACTACTTAATGAGTATTGATCCCGATGCTAGATTAATTGCTGAAGTTGATGAGAAATTATTACACACCAAGCAATGATGTATGTAATACAGAAAAACAATATGAGAAGCAAAGAAAGAGATTCTCACTAGAGATACAATAACAAGTGCAATGTGGGATGACTATGTTTTGTAATATTTGTCTTTGTAATTTACATGTTTTGTAATGTGATTGAAAGAACTATATTTTTATATTTCAAGAACCTTAATTAGTAATATGAATGTTTAACTCTAGATATGCAATTTGTTATTTCTGTTCTAGTAATTTGATATTTCTGTGCTATCTGTCTTCCTTTCATAATGGGCTAATATAATTTATTTCATTTAAATGTATGATGAGTCAAATGGCTAATACAACTAAAGACTCAAAAAGAGATAATATTAAATAGACTGAAGATAGATAATGTCTTCATAGTCATAGATGTCATGTTAGATCAATAGGCAAGAGGGTTTAGGGTTGATGGAACATTTACCACAACCGCATATAAGAATATGTCATCTATATGCAATCAAATATTTAGTATATTATTGAACAAAGATCATCTGAAAAATCAAATAAAAACTCTGAAAAATCATTTCAACACATGTCATGGATTATTTAAAAGCAAGAGTGGAATCTCATGGAGCTGCAAAACAAAAATGTTTGAAGCTGACAAGAGCGTATGGAATGAGCTTATTGTGGTATGTTAAATTTTGTTTAATATATGTTATAATTTGTTTTATGTGTTGTACATGTAATTATTGAACTTGTACTTTTATAGGTTAATCCTTGTATGAAGAAGTGGAGGTGCACTCTTATTCAAAACTATGACAAACTTAAAGAGTTATTTTCAAAAGATTGAGCTTGTGAAAGGATGACTACTACTTGCACAGAGCATACGAATATATGGCGCAAAGAAGGTGAAGGTAATGATCTGCATAGTATATCTATTGATGATGATCTAGTAAATGAAGATTGTGTAAGCCCAATACTTATTTCATCATACAAACCAAGTGATTCAGCTACGTTATCCAAGTGTAATAAAAGAAAATTTAGTTCAGTAAAATTGCAAGAAGCTTATCTTACATTGTAAAAAGCTGTTTTATCTAAAACGAATGTCACAAATGAGAAGCCGGAGGCAATGATCGAATGCATGAAAAAGACAAATAAAGTTTTGTCTACACAGCTACCTCCTAATCCTGTGGAGCAGCAATACACTAAAATGGAAATATTTGACGAGTTAAATAGGATTGGAGTTGCACCTCATCTTCTGCTTCGTGCTTATCTCACTTTTGGAAAAAGTAAAGAGAATACACGACTTCTCTTTTTAGTTCCAAAAAAATACCGTTTTGGGCTCTTGAATGAGATGCTGTATGATTAGATGTTATTTGAATGATTTTAGACTATCTTATTACTATTTTGAGACTGTAGAGAGTATCTTGAATATTATGTTAATTATGTTATTATTATTGGTATTATTTTTCATGCTATGGATTTTATGTTATTGACATTAATGTGTTGTGTTCACAATATTTATGTGTATCAAACTTTATTTTTATTCTTGTTATGTGTTATGTTCATTTTATTGCTCCATAGTCCATATCAAACTTTATACTTGTTTTTGTGTGTTGTGTTAAGAATATTTATATAGATATGTTATGTAAATAATGTGTCGTTTGTATCAAACTTTATACTTGTTATTGTGTGTTGTGTTAAGAATATTTATATGGATGTGTTATGTAAATAATGTGTTGTTTTGAGTCGTGAATTTATTCTTTCTCTTATCTTGAATGTTATGTTTATGCTGCCAACTCTCCTAATGTTATTGCCTAATGTTACATGAAAAATGTGGTGTTATTATTATCTATGTGTCGTGTTCATGATATTTATATATATCAAACTTTATTTTTATTCTTATTATGTGGATAGTGTGTTGGACTTACAGTTTCTCCTTATATTCGAAATCAATAGCCTAGAATGTTAATCGGGTTGAGAATATTTGTAAATTTTGCTTAACTTGTATTGATACCTGCTATTGGTTAAAATAATTAAAGTTGTAAATAAAATTTAAATTCATAATTTATATAAAAATATTTAAAATGATAAATTGTAAAAAAAAAATAGTATTGAGATAAAATTATATAATATTTTTACACTGCCCTTTCTCGTTTCTTTTTTGAAACTAAAAAAAAAAAACTGTACTAATTTTTCATCCTTCCGGTTTTCCTTTCCCTTTTCCATCCTCTTAGTTAATACCGTGTAAAAGGGATGATCAATCCGCAGATTTCAAACCAAGATGCTAATTTTCACATGTACAAGACAGGAGAACAATAACCGAATTCCATTACACGCTCAACTCAAGAATTACAAAATTTTTAGCAAAAAGAATCACCTTAAATTACAGAACTCCATTCACGAAACTGACCGACTAAATAAACTTCTAGTAATAATTAGGTGTATTGCAGAGAGCGCAGGCCCGCTCAACCAAAAACAAGCGTTCATCCGAGATTACTAATGGATAGGATGCATAATTTAGCGTATAGCTAGTCCCTGCATTCCCTGTACACCTTCAGCTGCCTTGTTAGCTTGAACCGTGGCAATTGCATTAGCAATATTGCGCTGAAAAGACATGTTTCAAGAGAAAAACATTAAGAGGAATGATCATGCATCTAATGTATAGTTTGCTGACATCATGGTTTTAGGTACTGCTACGTACATGTACCAATACTAGTACTACATAGTCCGTACCATATAAACCATTTTCTAACAATAGTTGACACTGTTTAGAAGGTACTCCAAATGCTACTTGAGAGAAGACGGTACAATTGTTTTTGGATATACTAGATCAAAAGTGCAGTGTGATACAAGAAATTACCCTCCAGATGCCAAGTTTTGAACGGATATTCTGCCATTGTGACAGCTCAAATACCCTCTCTGTATGTCGACTGCATAGCAGATAAGAAGCATGACAAGGTCAACTATGGAATTATAGAACCAGGCACCATGGTCCAAAGTTTTTGAAAGAATGAAGAATATATCAAAAAAAATGCTCAGAATACCCGACTATCACAACTTCGTTTATCTGGTCCATCTTGCATTCTAATTGCTTCGATGTGATTGCTTTAACAATCCAATATTCTACCTCATCATCAGTGATCTACGGTAAAGGGGACCCAATTAGAACTGCAGTGGCACAAAAAAACATGTGCAAGTATAGTAGGTAAGAAGGGCTCGACGCTTGATTACCCTAAGAGTGTCCCTGATAAGAGAATAAGGAACTTCTCCTGACTCGCGGGAACTAAGATCCAGTAATGACATCAACCTCATTTTAGTAACGCAATCATCATGAACTAGACCTGAAAAGCCACAGATGTCAGACAATGGAATTAACAAGAGTTTACTAGAGAAAAACATGTTCAGCCTACCATAGCTTTTCAAGAGATTAGAATTTGCTGCATGGAAATCTAAGTAGGCATCAAGCCGTTGGGTAATGAAAATCTTTAGAAGCTGATACACTAGCGCATATTTTGCATCTTTTTCGAGTTGAGCAATGGCAGGCATATCAAGCAAATCACACTGCAATAAATGAGAAAATGCTGAGCTATATATACATACGTAATCTACATAAAGAAAGACATTAAAATAGCTGACATAACTACTAACTGAAGGAGCAAAATGAAAGGATTTAAAATTCAGAAACAACACAAAATAACTATAACTGTACTTCTAACACCACAACACCACAGAGGTGATTCTATGAGGTCTAACAATCGCTCTTACAAAAGAAAAAGTAACTAAAAGTTGAAAATACTTATAGAACAAATACATTTACCCATTTGTCTGGACAACTAGTCACCCGTCATTTTATCCACAATCTAGTACCTACAAAAATCTTGTGTATTCCAACTTCCAACGGAGGTAAGAAAGTAAAAAAGAAAAATAGGTACCTGAAATATATCTGGAGATTTCACAAACTCTATAATAGCTTGAACAGCATCTTCTTTTGCTTCATTAATTGTATAAGCATCCTCACCGGAACCAGAAAAGGTGGCTAAATATCTAGTCAAGAAAGCAAAAGACTCTCTTGCCATGCTGCAAATCAATAACAATGAGCATTAACAAAACTGAGGTTGACACATAAGGTCAAGAAAAACAACACGCGTTTTAGATTGAACCTTTTGCTATCCTTCAAAATGTTTGAAATGGCGTGAAAAAGTACCCTCTGCTCTAATTTGCCAATATTCCATTCTTGTAAGAAGTCATCAATCTTTTTAAACGAAGGTATGATGCTTTCAGCAACCTTCCCACTGGCTGCCAAATCCAGTGCCTTTGTGTAAACAAAGAACTTGCTGTATGGATTCTCCAGTAGATTGTAGAGATTGAACAGGCTGATCAAAAAAGAGCAAATGTTAGTAAAAGAAAAAAAAAAGGCATACACTCAGAGGAGAAAAAGAAACTAACATCTTAAGCCTCAAGGCTGGTCTGTCAGTTGGTTGCTGGATAACTTTTGCAGATATTAGTTTTGCCATCTCCAAAGCATCATCAGGAGTATTTGCTCTAGTGACAAGGTTGCAGATCACTGTGAAGATGCACTCCAGATCTGTAATAAGTAAAACAACAACAAATCTCTTGTTACTTGGCATAACTAAAGCCTTACTAAAGAATCTCCATATGAAGTACTGACTATGCAATTTGAGACATAACAGCACATAATTAAATATGAACAAATTCACATTTACTCAACGGTGGAAGGTAGAAAAGAAACAAGACATCAAAACCTACATGTTATGATGGGATAAAGGCTCAGAATGAATGAAAGCACTGTAACCAATCATTTTTTTTCTGGAAAGAAATATGCAAAATTTACACACAAAAATGGAACATAGAACAAACAATACATCCACAGAAAAAAAACACATGAGAAGGGAAATTAGGCATAGAACGAATCTGGCAGTTATCTTATTCAATTTGCATGCATACAACTATGGGCCATGCAAGTTGCAAACACCTGTACCTTTCTCAGATACTCGAGATGATATCAGGTCAACAGAAGTTAGGACTAGGGATGCCAAGTCCAACCATCTAGATCTGAACATGAACTCTTCTGCTTCCATGCATAATCTAGCTACCTGAGTTTCAGCAACCTAAACAAGAACAACATGAATACGACTTTTAAAGCAAAATGATTAAACTTAGGAATAAGCACGATAACTGCAGACTATCAACAGTTAAACAAGTTTTCTTGCATTTTTCAAAAAAAACTGCCGAATGACAAGAAAAAGGATTTCTTTTTTAGGATTTGACAGGCCAAGAAATAGTTAATTACAAAACAAAAACAAAAACCTTCCCTTTTTTTCTCAGCAAATTAGATTCTTTCTAATAGGATAAAATAAAACGAGTGAATGTAATGCCAATCTCATAAAAATCTTCACATAGTATTCTAACAGAGATGAAATCAGGTCGCTCGTTTCACCTCTGGCCCCGCATCCGCCCAGGACATCTCGGAGGTGAATCGAACCACAGCGAGCACTGGGTCGTCGTCTGACATTGCGACGACAGTCGACATTTCGGCAAGGCGCTGTCCTTTGAAGAGCAATCAGTGGGAGGCTGTAGAACCCTAATCCACTTGCCTGGAAAGAGATGATGATGATGATAAATAGGGCGATGCTTGAACCAAATTACAATGAGCAGTTTTATTAAAGAAAAGGACGCTTATGAAGGAACGTCCACGGGTCGGTGTCCGACCCGGTACCTGACCCCGCAGGGAAAAGAATATCAGCAGGGAAACATTCGACTGCATTAAGCTCCAATCGAATGGAAACGCCAATGAACAACTAGCTTAAACAGTAAGAACAATTCATCTTAAATTACCAACAGCCTAAGAATCTTTTACTAGTGTAATTAATGCATCTATAGCGCAACAAGCAACAGAAAAAATGCTGATTGAATAAGAATATAAAACGAAGAAAGAAGTGATATTTCTCTCACAATGCTCTTCTTTGATTCCCAATTTGATCTTCGGTGATCTTTTTCCTTTCCGTACTATAGCGCTAAGTCTGCTTGCCCTACATGGGTGAGAAAGAGATGAATACGATGCTGCTTAATTGATTATGAGGATTCGGTGCCATCGGTTGTTGATGGAGCCATAAGTTGAATATTAAACAAACATTTTTTACCGAGTGAACGCGGGCGACGAGCGGAGACAGCGGCAGGAAAGCAGCAAGCGGTGCAACGGCCGGCTGCAGCGGGTGGCGGCACCGCGGCAGGGACTCGAGGAATCGGCCGGACGCGGGGAGTGGTCGGTTGCGTCGGCTAGGGCTTTTTGCTTTTTAGGTTATAATAAGAAGGGGTAATTTAGTCATTTTAAATATATAAGCGGATTTGGTTTTACGCTCGGGAGGTGGTCTAAATATTTCACACCCGAACTCGACCCAAATTATAGAAGTCAGTTTCTTCCTGCCCCAACTTCTCTTTTTGAGCAAGGGTGGACTATCTGATTTCACATAAGGAGGCAAGCAACAGGGAAGCTTCGAACTGCAACGGTGAGGTGAGGAGGGCGACCGAAGGAGCGATAGGAAGGCGAGAAGGGCGAGCTCACAGAAGCGGGTGGATGATGAGGAGGAGAGACGGCAGTGAGGAGAGGCGCACCAGGGGAAGAAAGACGAGAGACAGTGGCAAGTGGGAGGACGAGGAGGGGAGGAGGTGGGAGGACTGGGAAGGGAGAGGGAGAATGAGCACACAAGCAGCGTTGTCTCTCCCGTTTTTTGCCCGAATCGAGCAAACACAATTTAGGGAGAAAACTAGGCAGTTTTCATTCCCCACATTTTTTCCTTTAGATAAAACAAAATAAATCTTCCTTTTCCTTACTTTCTCCCCTCTTTTCTCAAAAAAAAATAAAATAAATAAAAACACACCCTAAGTTATAATTATAATTATATAGTCGTATATTTTGCAGTATTCTCAGTTGTAGTAGCAAAATTTCTCTTATGCAATTTCTATTGTTTTATTCAAACATAAAAAAAATTATAAACACCACATTTGTATTTAATTCATCTATAATTCAATGACAACCTCCAAAATAACAAGTTAAAATTTATAATTAATATATATATGAAATTGTAATTAATTCCCTATGTAGAAAATAAAGCACTAAAGCCAGAGGGTAGCGTCGTAGCGAGAGCAAGTCGGCGACGGCTACACAATGGCCGCCGCCTCCAATTGCACGGAAACCGAAGGCGGCGACGCAGCGGAGGAGAAAAGGAGAGGAGGCGGAGGAGGGTGGAGGTGAGACCGGCAGAGGGGGCAATCCGGATGCTCCGAAAGCCATCGATCGGCGCAGTCTCGGTGGAAGGCGTGGCGACACTCAGGCAGCACCCGCGCCGCCTGCCCGTCCCTGATATCCTCCAGGCACACCGCGCACTCCTGCCCGGCCACCGCGCCGCCGTCTTCCTTCCCGCCGAGCCGCTCGAGCTCGGCAGTCGATAGGCCCTTCCCCACCGCCACTGCCGCCGCTACGGGTGCCACTCCCTGCTGCCTTCTCCCTAGCATTGACGTCCACATCATGCACACGTACACTGCAAACGCGACGCCCATCCCGAAGCACACCAGAAACAGGGCAACGAACATGAACAGAAGCTCCAGCATCTCTCTCTCACACACACAAAGAAAGAAGGGGGGAGAGTAAAGGGGGGAGAGGCAAATTACTGAGTTAGAGAGAGAAATGATCGATTCGACGGTCGGGATTGATGGACGGAAGAGTGCGATACACCTGTAGGCCAGGCAGAGGAGGATCCGATGGTAGCTGGCGGCTTTGCTGTCTCTGTTTCCTTAACGAGTACCGCGGCTCGGCGAGGCACGAGCGTGACGGCGGCGGCGGTGTGGTTTCGTCACGAGCACCACGCGATGATGTTGCGTCTCCCGTGGGCAGTGGGCTACTGGAAGGAGGGGACGGTGCACCGTTGACCCATGCCCCGTGTCTCAGTGCGTCACCAAACTAGTTGGGAACAGGAGCGGGGGGACGGTGCCGGCGCGTCGTGTGACACGTGTCACGAAGCCAGGAAACAGTGCAGGGCACGTAATCCATGACATATTCCGTCGCTCTGAGTTAATAGAAGATTCCGCTTGTCTCGCTCGGTTTGAGACTTTGATTAGCCAGTCAAGCAAGAAAGGCGACGCGGACGGAAATTGCTGGCGTGATGCTTGTGAGGGGCGACAGCTGCATGGTTTCCATTTCGGGCAGGCAAGGAGGGACGGCATTACTCATTAGAGTAGGGCGGGAATCATTAGTGTCAATCCTAATCCGACTCTTTATCTAATACCCACTCCAATCCCGACCTTGACCCAGACCAGCCGAGTTTGAAAAAACCAATCTTAAACTTGACTCTGCTAGAAAATTAGGTATCCATAAAAAACCCAATCATGTAGAGAAAAAATTTATAAAAACCTAACCTGTCTCAATTCAAATATCTCAATTTGCACAATAAAATAGTTATAAACTCAATCTAAAATCAACATTTAGGTGTAAACTTCTAAATTACAAAATAAACAATGCTTTAAATGATAACAAAAGTAAATAGTCAACACCCAACACCCAACATTAAGTTACGAAAATATTATCCATACTAGTTAATATAATTTCAAAATCCATTTATCAACCCGGCAACACCCAATATAATAAAGTTTATGCATTACAATACAATTTTAAAATACCATAACACCCAAGAAAATAAAGTTTATACATCACATAGACATATAAATTGTCTAACACATGAGGCATCCAACAATACAACTAATCCAAGAAACCAAAAATATTATCCAACAACTTCATTATAATTACTTTCTCAACATCATAAATCTTTAATATATCCTTCTTAATAGAGTTTCAATAAGACACCTTAAATAAAGATTGAAGTGTACTTGAATACCTCTTGAAACCAATATAATCTACTAATGAAAATAGATATTATGTATGATTATTGCACTTGCTAACTTTTTTTTTTTTGTAATTTCTGGATCATAAATAACTAAAATCATTTCTAGTTTATTCTTAGTTATCTTTAATGTGAGAACTTTTTGGCCTCTCATGGTAATCTTTCATTGAATGCAAGTTTCTATGTGTTGGTGCAAATGCTTTGTTCTATTTTTTGATTTTCCACTAACTTTTTACAATAATTGCATTGAGTCTTATCCTCCCCCATTAACTTGAGTCTTCTTAAAATGATTTCATACAATGCTTTTAAGCTTTCCATGCGTAGTTGACTCTATATTATCCATTGTGTGACTTGTGTCTCCTTCAATAATATTGTCATTTGAAGTAAGAACTTGAGGATTATCGCTTGCAACTTCAATTGATTGTGTCGAATTTTCAACTGGGTGGGATACTAATTTTTAGCAATGCAGATAGCTAGAATACAACACACCCTTTTGCTCTCTTTTTCTGTTTGATATTCTTTTTTTTTTTACTGTTTAACTTCTAAAGCCTACTACAGACAGACTTCTCACCAACATGCCATTAGAGAGATTACACCGGTTGAATCTTGGAGTGATATTTGTTTTTCATCATATTTGGCTCGAAAGTGGAGCATCTAACATAGTTTATAAGTGTTAGACCCGCTTTGACTTGGTCAACTTAGGCTATTGACCATGTCAAAATTTCTCCTAAATTAGTCTAAGGTAGAAGTGGCTAGCAGCCCACACTAGCTCGAGCCAACTTGGGCTGGACACAGCATGGCCTATTGACCAATCAACAACCCGCAAGGCCGCAATACCATTCTAGGCCGAGTTGGGTTTAACCATTCAGGCACGCGGTTGGGTCGGGCACGATATGGCCTGCTTCTTAACTATTTTTTTAAAAAAATTTATATTATTATTATTATTATTTTATGTAAATAAAATTTTAATCAATTAATATTTTTTAAATTTCTTATTTTTTATATTTTCCTATATCACTATATATTTTTTTATTACTTTGGTATTATATATATTTTAAAAGCTTTGATATTAGTAATTTTATTTTTAATATATAAATGAAATTGAATTAAGGTTTTTTTTAGTTAGTTTAACATATTAGTATTAGAAGACCTAAGTTCAAACCTTGGTGGAGATAGTTTTGTGTAATTGGGCCTTGAATGGCATGTGTCCTGTTTACGAGCTGAGGCCTTGTTAAGGTGGGCTAGGCACGACATGGCCTATGCTCTGGGCTGGCCAGGCAGCACTCGGCTAATTTTGCTTCATTTAATCACTTTTTCATGGTCATATATCTTTAGAGCTAAGGAATGAGAACTCTTACTTCTATTATATGAATCAAATGTTTCATTTCATCCGTGGACATAGTGCCTGGTTACGTCCACATGGCCGTTGAGCTGGTAAGGAGAAGTTAAAAGGCCACCCTATAGTCTTTTTAGCTGAAGATTAGCTGACCACTTGTTGGCTTACTCTTGGTCCTGCACCGCCCTCTGCTCCTCCCTCTCGTCTCCCTTGTGCCCTTTATCTCCGGTGGCAGTTTTTTGGCAAATTCCAACAATGATCTCTCTCTGATCAACTCTGGTGGTGTGCAGTGTGCCCTGATTTTTTGGTGTGCCTTGTTCGATCCCTCTTTGTGTTCTCTCTATCTGCTTTGCTTGTATTCCATCGCCTAAGTGTAGACTTTTTACTATCTCGACACCCTGCATGGTGTCATCTATTCGAGCGTGTGAACCACCGTCTGCATACGGTGCGTCTGCATACGGTGCCTGCTGTGTATTATTTTTGGCCGAGACGTGGGTGTCTTATATATCTGCTGGTCACGCCCTTCTCCGGCTAAGACGTGGGTGTCTTATTTTTCCCGCGCAGCTTCTCATCTTATGTTAACTTACAGCTCATCTATTTGGTTTTGCTTTTAACGGTTGTAAAGCTGCCAGCTAAGCTAATCCTATGGCTATGATGCTTCGAGGGTTTAGATATTTATTTGATACTCTTCTTTGCTTTTGAAGTAAGTCGTGAGAGGTGCGTGCGGCTGCTGGAAGAAAAACGCCGAGAGCAAGGTGCTTTTCGCCTCCCCTTTAACCAAAGTAAAAATAGAGGGAGAAGAAGTCGAGAGTTGCTCCAAGGTACTGTCCAAGTTTGTTGCAAAGTTTGCTGCAAAGGAGAAAAAACAAAGCTCAACACAAGGGAATAGCAAGGAGGAGAGATAAGCCATTAGTTTCTCATTTTACAGCTTATTTCTTACTTATCTTTTTGGAGAATAAGTTGTGTTTTGATGTTTGGATTGTATCGTAAGCTTAGGGCAATAAGCTTAAGTTGAGAAAACATTGTGATACTCTACCCTTGCTAGCGAAATACTTTGAATTGATTGCTCCGTGTTTTTTTCCTTCACGTTAGAGAGTTTTCCACGTAAAATTATTGGTGTTAGCTATTGTTCTTGTTAGTATTGCTTGTGTTAATTATTATTGCAACATATTGTTGAGTAGGTTATCAATTGATTGCAATAGAATTATTGTGTGATATTATTGAGCTCAAATTATTTCAGCCATAAGTGTATTGTGCTTAAAGTTAATTGAACCCAACACCTTTTGGTAGCTCCTTCAAAGCCAAATCAAAATTGACTCATTAACACCCTGAGAAATCGTTCAACCTTCATCCAGGGAAAGGAGACGCACACAACTCAACCGCCACCTTGAATGATCCAAATGATCTTTCCTTCCTTCGTTACTTTGATCAAACAAGCTAGTTGTTAGGCCCCGATTAGGCTTAAGCAAGCTTAATCAAGTTAATTGACGCCACGTCAGCCGAATCCCCCGAAACGCGCCCAAAATCAAAATTTCCTAGCCTCGTTGACCGATTTTGACCAGACCCACGTGCCTCGAAGCGAGCGCACACACGCTCGTCTCCCTCGTGGCGTCCTGCGTCCGCTGCTGCTCGCGTCGCCGGCCGGATCCGTCACCGGCCTGGGGCCTGCCGGCAGGGAGGAAGGTCGCGCATGCCCTTCCGCCCTCAGCCGTCCTCGTCGGCGCCGCTGCTGGCGCCGGGAATGATCACTCGGAGGTGGAGAAGGGTCGCCTGAGAAGACGACCGGAGACACCCAGAAACTTGCCGGAAAACCACCGGAAAGAACGCGGGAAGACACAAAGATGTTTGAGGGGCAAGCTTGCTATTATTCCTCCATTTATAGCCGCCTTAAAACCCCTCCCTCTCCTCTCTCTGTACAGGATTTACCCGCTCAACTCCCCTCTCTTCGCCTGACCTTGCTTCGCCGGAATACTCGCCGAGAGATCGCCGAAGGTCGTCGCCTAAGGAAGGGAAGGAGCTCGCCCGTCGCTCGCCGATGGTGGAGGAGTTCTCGCCGGAAGGTCACCTCAGTCGCGCCTCTCTCGTCCGGAAGAACTCTCGTTGATCCAGGGGAGATCCTGTGTGGAGGCACCTTATCCCAAAGGAAGCTCCGTGCGTGTGTACAGGAAGATCGCGCCTGATCTTCCCTTTTCCTCTACTGCCGCCACTTGGGAACGCAGCACCGATGGGACGCGCCTCGGGAGCCTGCACTGCCTTGCGCCTCCGCACGCATCGCTCACGAAGCCGGATCAGGCACGCCTCTGCGCGTCGCTGCCTGGATCCGCCTCCGCCAGCCATTGCTCAGTGGGAATAAGATCGGGCCTTGGGCTCGGGCCCAGGCCCAACCGCAGTCCAGCCCGGCCCAAGGTCCTCCGGGTCTGACAATCCTCCCCCGGCCGAGCTGGACGTCGCCCTCGACGTCGTCGCCATCCACCGTCCCCCGCGTCCTCCGCACCCGCCGCCTCTGTAGCGGTCGATCCAGGCCACTGCGTCGCATAGCATCGCCGTAAGGCTGCCCGCTGGCGGTGGGTGATCGCTCTGGAGAGGTGGAGGAACTCGCCTGTGCCCGTGCGGGATCCGTCGCCCGCTGCACCTCCCGCACGCCAGAAGCTGGACTAGTCGCCACCATCGCGCCGCACGACATCACACCGAGTCTCGCCGGGGTGTCACTGGTGTCGTCGGCTGGCTCCTGTGCTGCCATCGCCGAGATTCGCTACCGACTCGGGCAGTCTCGCATCAAGTGGGGCCCCTGGCACAGGAAGCACGCCAGTGGTGGTCTCGGTCGCTGCTCCGGACCTCTCCCTGCAGGTCGAGTAGCCTCCTGTCGTGGCTGGGGACGCGCCAGCTGGCCTCCGCCCTGTCGTGGAGGCTGTCGCACCCGCGGTGGTGCTCTCGCCCTCGTCGGAGAGCCGCCCTGCGAGGGCGACGTCGAAGCCCTCGGGGAAGTCGGCCTCGACACCCTCGTATCCACCAGTCCCTCGGCCACCGCTGCAGCCTCTCTCTAGTCCCGGAGAGAGTGTCGTGATGCGTTGCATTTACACCATATTTTACATGATATTTTGGACTTAATTGCATGATTTTGTGCTATTTTTATTGCTTTTGCGTTACTTTGCATGGAATCTTCACTTTTCTTGATTTTAATGAAAATGTAGGTAAAATGACGTAAAAATGAAGGATTTCGAGAGTTTTGAAGCTAAAGCATGATTCCCAAGAAGATCACGTACCTTTACGTCAAATTTGGGGCAAAAACTTTGAAGAACGAGACATTTACGGCCTTAGCCATAAATATGGATTCGGCCGTGAACACGACGACGAACGGAAGTTGAAAACGGCTAAGTGTCAGAAGGAATAGAAACTTTCACGGGTGAAGCCGTAATTCTATCACGGGCCGTGAAACTTTCTGTGACCGAAAGCATTATACACAGAAACATTTACGGCCTCAGCCGTAAACGTATCACAGGCCGTAAAAACTTCCGCCCGACAAGTTTTTCACTTGTTTCTCCACCGATTCGAATAAGATTTAAACCAAACTCCGTAGAACCGTTCCTTGATGAGTTCTAAACCGCTCCAACTATAAAAGATCAGATTTTTTGAGGGTTCGAGGGCTTAGAAGTGGACGAACACGAGTGGCGGCGGCGACAAGGGCGACGACTTGATTTTTAAGCATATTCCGGCGAGATTTCACACGAATTCGACGATTGATCCTTCAATCCTCATCTCCAGACTGAGGAGAAGACGGTTTCATCATCCTTTTTGTGATTTCTTTGCGATTCTTATAAGATCTTTCTTGTTCATCAAAAACATGTATTCTCTTGACAATATGAGCGAGTAGATACCTTTTCGGGATTGATTGGGTGTAGCCCACTGATTTACATGGATTGATTTATACTTTTGCTCTTTTAATATAATTTTATCTTTCTGATTTGATTGAAATTGTATGTATCCTGTAATTTACCCTGACCAAGTAAATTTACGTCTTAGACGTTGCGAGAAGGACCGAAAGGTGAATCGCTAACGCCCGATCTATTTTGATTAAACCTACGAATCCGATCACGAGAGTAGTTCGGATTCGTTTGAAGGAATTAACCTACTTTTCACAGAACTTAAGGGATCTAGTTAGGTTAACTGTCACGAGAGTAGGGGGTTAATCTAATTAGATACCGTATCATGCTCCGGGAGGAAGTGATATGTACCTTAGGAAAAGTACATTTCAAGATAGATAAATTTATTTACTGAGTTATTTTTTTTACATGATTTATGTTTATCAGTGTGGTGAACCCATGAATTCCCGATGTTTTAGAATTCAAGTCCCTTAAAAGCTGTTTCTGAGTTTTGTCGTGCTTAGAAGTTAGAACAACCAAATATTGATTCCGCCTAAATTCAAACATATCAAGAAGTCAGTACTTAGCTACGTAGTCCTCGTTGGGAACGATATCTTTTTATTACTTAAATAAATCCGTGCACTTGCGGATCGCTATCAAGTTTTTGGCGTCGTTGCTGGGGATTACGAATAGTTAATATTGACTAATTGATAAGTTAGGAGATTAGACATTTTTCTTTTCTTTTGCCAAGTTTTTATTATTCTTTTCTTTTTACTGTTTACTTACACGTTGTATGCCCAGAGTTTCTCGTGTAGGTGCTTTGCTTCCAGAAGACCCAAAAATTGAGCGCACCTTTCGCCTTCGGAGGAGATTGCAATTTGAAACCAAAAAGATCTTTAAGGAAGGAGAGATGGCGGTGAACTAGAACAATCAATCTTTGAGGGACTTCGCGGCACTAAACATACAAGGGTTCAATGCTAGCATCGTTCGACCTAATGTAGAGGCGAACAACTTTGAGTTAAAGCCAGCGCTGATGATGATGGTCCAACAAAATCAATTTGGGGGTTCCCCAAATCAGGACCCAAATCTTCATTTAGCCATTTTTCATGAATATTGCGACACTGTAAAGGTTAACGGAGTTTCATCTGACGCGATTAGACTAAGATTATTCCCTTTTTCTCTCAGGGATCGCGCCAGAGCTTGGTTGTACTCAATGCCAGCAGGATTCATCACCACGTGGGAAGAGTTGTCTAAGGTATTTCTGAATAAATATTTCCCACCGAGCAAGATTGTCCAACTGCGCAACAGAATCACAGCCTTCGCACAATAAGAGGGAGAATCACTTTATGATGCCTGGGAACGCTTCAAGGAACTCCAGCGCATGTGCCCACACCACGGACTTCAGGAATGGGTTCTAATCCACATCTTCTACAATGGATTGGATTATAACACCAGATTGATGGTGGACGCTGCGGCTAGAGGGACGATCATGAGCAAAAACTTGGAAGAAGCAACTGCTCTACTCGAGGACATGGCCATGAACCAGAACCACTGGTCGAGTGAGCGGAACACTACTTTCACAGGATTTGGTAAGTACCACAATGATCCCTTGACATCACTAGCGACAAAGGTAGATTCCTTGGTTCAGAAGTTTGATTCTTTATCTTTTCCATCGAGTGCGGTTAATGCAGTCTCTTATGAGGTATATGGTGTAACAGGACACAACTCGTCTGAATGCCAAATCATAGCTTCATCACAAGAGGAGTTTAATCAGGAGCAAGCCAACGTTGTGGGGAACTACACTCAGAGACCTGCAAATGATCCTTATTCTACAACCTACAATCCCGGGTGCAGGAACCATCCTAACCTATCCTACAAGAATAATCAAGGGCAAGTTCCTCCTCCATATTCTCAGCAGAATAACAAGGCACCACCGGGTTATCAACAAAGGCAATACGGGCAGCCTTCTAAATCTAACTTTGATTCCATGCTGGAAGTTGTTATGAAGAAACAAAAGAGGACCGATGACCTTGCTGACCAGATCAAGCAGCTGACATCTTGTGTGGAAGCCCTGACTACCCACAACAAGATGTTGGAAAACCAGATTGCACAGCAAGCCAGTACAGCTAACAGACCTACGGGGAGACTACCGGGACAGCCAGAGGCGAACCCCAGAGAAAATTGCAATGCAATCACTACTAGGAGTGGGAAGCAGTTGGATGAACCCCAGATGCCAGAAGAGGAGATCACGCCCGCAGCTGATAAGGAGCAGTCTGAAGAACCACGACCTGAAAGAGAAAAGCCTGTAGAGGAAGAGAATGAGAAATATGTGAGTCCCCCTACGTATGTTCCGCCTGTTCCATTCCCTCAAAGACTAGCAAAGGCAAACTTGGACAAGCAGTTCGGCAAGTTCCTGGAGGTTCTAAAGAAGTTGTACATCAACATTCCTTTCACGGATGCTTTGTCACAGATGCCTACCTATGCAAAGTTTTTAAAAGATATACTCTCTAATAAACGAAAGATTGAAGAATATGGAACGGTGGCACTTACAGAGGAATGTAACACGATAATACAGAACAAGATTCCTCAGAAGTTGAAAGATCTGGGAAGCTTCTCCATTCCTTGCCAGATTGGCAACACGACTTTTGAAGGAGCTCTATGTGACTTGGGCGCAAGTGTCAGTTTGATGCCTCTGTCAATCTGTAGGAAACTCGATATGGGTGACATGAAGCCAACCACTATCACATTACAGTTGGCCGATAGATCTGTTCGACGGCCCGTCGGAATATTGGAAAATGTTCCTATAAAAGTCGGTAATTATTTTATACCTACAGACTTTGTGGCGTTGGGAATACAGAAGGACATAAGACTGCCAATTATCTTGGGAAGGCCATTTTTGGCTACTGCGGGGGCTATCATTGATGTAAAGAGAGGGAGAAACTTTGAATATTGGAGAAGATAACATTGATTTTGACCTTTCCTCCTCCCTTAAAAGACCCTCCTTTGAAGATTCCTGTCTCACTATCGATGCCTCTGGGTTGGAAACAAGAGAGGAGGATTTAAGAAAAGAAGTAGATCCACTAGAAGTATGCTTGGTCAGAATGGAAGATGAGGAGAATATGGAGGATAACACTCAAGGCTATGCAAAGATGTTGGATTCAAGCCAAACGGTCGAGCCACATAAAGCAAAAATCGATAAACTAATCCTAATGAAACAGGAACCAATAAGGACGGATAAACTAGAACTCAAGGCGCTCCCTTCAAATTTGAGATATGAGTTCTTGGGGGAAAATTCTACATATCCGGTGATAGCGAGTGCTGATTTAGATAAAGTCCTGACACAGAGATTGCTTGATAAGCTTAAACAACATAGAAAGGTGATTGGATATTCGTTAGATGACATACGTGGAATTAACCCATCTTTGTGTATGCACAGGATTTATCTTGAAGAAAATTGCAAACCTTCCATTGAGTATCAGCGTCGACTGAATCCTGTCATGAAGGAAGTGGTAAAAAAGGAAGTTCTCAAATTATTAGATGCGGGGGTGATTTACCCAATCTCTGATAATGAATGGGTTAGTCCCGTTCATGTGGTCCCAAAGAAAGAGGGAGTCACCGCAGTGAAAAATGAAAACAATGAATTAATTCTGATGAGAACAGTAACCGGGTGGCGTATGTGTATCAACTACCGAAAGCTAAACAAAGCCACCCGGAAGGATCACTTTCCTCTTTCTTTCATTGACCAAATGCTAGAACGATTGGCCACGAATTCTTACTTTAGTTTCCTTGATGGCTTTTCAGGATTTTTCCAGATACCCATTCATCCGGAAGACCAAGAGAAGACCACCTTCACGTGCCCATATGGGACATTCGCATACAGGCGCATGCCTTTTGGATTATGCAATGCGCCGGCCACCTTTCAACGTTGCATGATGACCATTTTTTCTGATCTTATTGAAAATATTATGGATGACTTTTCGGTGTATGGATCCTCTTTTGATAATTGTTTATCTAATTTGTCGCGTGTTTTATAGAGGTGCGAAGAGGTAAACCTGGTTCTTAATTGGGAGAAATGCCATTTTATGGTTCAAGAAGGAATTGTTCTAGGACATTGTATCTCACGGAGAAGCATTGAAGTGGATAAGGCCAAGGTTGAAGTTATTGAGAAGTTACCTCCACCCACGTCAGTCAGAGGGATCCAAAGTTTTCTGGGACATGCCGGGTTTTATCGAAGATTTATTCAAGATTTTTCTAAAATTGCTAGGCCTCTCACAAATTTATTGGCTAAGGACATTGATTTTCTAAAATTGCTAGGCCTCTCACCCTGGGGCCTGCCGGCAGGGAGGAAGGTTGCACGTGCCCTTCCGCCTTCAGTCGTCCTCGTTGGCGCCGAGAACGATCACTCGGAGGTGGAGAAGGGTCGCCTGAGAAGACGACCGGAGACACCCAGAAACTTGCCGGAAAACCGGAAAGAACGCGGGAAGACACAGAGATGTTTGAGGGGAAAGCTTGCTATTATTCCTCCATTTACAGCCGCCTTAAAACCCCTCCCTCTCCTCTCTCTGTACAGGATTTACCCGCTCAACTCCCCTCTCTTCGCCTGACCTTGCTTCGCCGGAATACTCGCCGGGAGATCGCCGAAGGTCATCGCCTGAGGAAGGGAAGGAGCTCGCCCGTCGCTCGCCGATGGTGGAGGAGTTCTCGCCGGAAGGTCGCCTCAATCGCGCCTCTCTTGTCCGGAAGAACTCTTGTTGATCCAGGGGAGATCCCGTGTGGAGGCACCTTGTCCCAAAGGAAGCTCCGTGCGTGTGTACGGGAAGATCGTGCCCGATCTTCCCTTTTCCTCTGCTGTCGCTGCCTGGGAACGCAGCACCGATGGGACACGCCTCGGGAGCCTGCACTGCCTCGCGCCTCCACGCGCGTCGCTCACGAAGCCGGATCGGGCGCTCCTCCATGCGTCGCTGCCCGGATCCACCTCCGCCAGCCGCTGCTCAGGGGGAAGAAGATCGGGCCTTGGGCCCACGCCCAGGCCCAACCGCAGTCCAGCCCAGCCCAAGGTCCTCCGGGTCTGACACTAGTGCTGATAGCATAACCACATAGAGATAATTATAATATATGGAGTCGTGCTATGTTCATGGCTCTTAGCAACAAAAACAAGGAAGAGATTATTGATGACATCATGAGAAAACCACCACATCACACCATCGTGGAGCTTCCAAAAATAGAAACGCTATAACAATCTCGTAAAAGTCTCGCTCCTCAACTCAATCAATAAACACATTGGAATGAACATAATATGCATGTAAGACATGGTATAAAAAAATGAATGATACATTATATGTCAATTTTAGGTTAGTAATAATATGGTTTTTGCATTTCCCATGAAGCTGCAAGTGCCCTTGCTTTATCTTCTCTAATAACAAATTTCTCAGGTGTTGCATAACCATAATAAACAAATAGAAGCCACGGAAACTCTATCTCAATTGGCTTATACCTTTTAATGAACCATATCTTGCTGATTTAGATTTAAGGTTGGTTTTTCTTGAAAAAAATCCATGGCGAAAAGAACCACCGGCAAACTCTATCTCTATTGGTTTACACCTTTTAATGAACCACATCTCAACTGGCTTATACCTTTTCAATTTAGTACTAGTATTTCTAGTAACTCCATTGAGATATTTGTTCTTATGTAATTTCTATTGTTTTTATTCAAACATAAAAAAAATATAATTATTACATTTGTATTTAGTTCCTATAGAATTCAATGGCAACCTCCAAAAACAAGTTGAAAATTATAATTACTATGCAAAAATTGTAATTATTTCCAATGCATAAAATGAAGCACTAAAGCCAGGCATGAGAACCGAAGGCGGCAGCGCACCGGAGGAGAAAAAGGAGAGGAGCCAGAGGAGGGTGGACACGAATCAAGCAACGGGGGCAGTCCGGATGCAGCTAAAGCCATCGATCAACAGTCTCGGTGGAAGGCATTGGGGCACTGAGGCAGCACGCTCACCGCCTCCACGCCTGCCCCTCCTTGTTCCTCTAGGCACACCACGCACTCCTGCCTGGCTACCTTGCCACCGTTTCCCTCCCCGCTGAGCCGCTCCAGCTCGGCAGTCGACAGACCACTCCCCACAACCACCACCTGCACCCTTCTCCCTAGCATTTGCGCCCCCTTCATGCACAAGTACATCACAAGCGCCATGGCCACCCAGAAGCACACCGGAAGCTGCGCCCACGTCTTGCACGAGTTCATCATGTGCACCATCACCGAGTCGAACATCCCCAAGAACCCCTGAAGCAGCTCCTGCATCACGCACAGCGCCTTATACACCGCGGACGTGACGCCCATCCCCAAGTACACCAGAAAGTGCGCCAATGTAATGCACAGACACACCACAAGTACCACAGGCACCAAGTAGATCCCCAAGTACCCGATACAACACGCAGACAGCGCACACAAGAACACCGCAAACCAGTACAGTATGCACTCGGGAATCTCCATCATCTCTCTCTCTCTCGAGGCGCGAGACAACGGCGGCGTCGGCCTACTGGAATGAGGTGACCGGGGGCACCGTTGATCCGGGAAAAAATTTGGCAGCGAGGTACCAGTGAGGTACCTTAATCTTGCAAGCGGGAATCTTGATGCGGGAGCGTGAGGTTTGATGCAGCGAGGATTTCACGATAGCTGAACTGATTTCACGAAACCTTAACTCTTATCTAACCCTAGGTTTAAGTCAATTTCACGTTTCCGCAGTCAACTCACACGAAATCAAAGGGTTTAGGGATTTCGTCCTTCCCCTTTCCTGCCGTCCGCCGACCATTGAAGCCTCCGGTCTCCGGTCACCTTCAGGGTTCTGTCCACCTCGCCGCCGACCATTGAAGCATCTGGATGCCTTCCGTAGCGGCCAGCGAAGTGGAACTCGGTTGTCATCCACGCGGACTTCAGCAGCACGACGCAAAATTTTTGCCCCTTTACTAGGACATCAAAATTTTGCTTGCTGACCTTGTTTTTTTTCTAGCCACTTGCGAAATCTCCCCTTTCGGAGCCGTTCGCACTGAGGACAGTTGACTCCAGCATCACTTCAACCTCGGACGAAATCTCGCTTCAACTGGCATCACTTCAACCTCCTCCAACGAAATCTCTCTTCAACCGGCATCACTTCAACCTCCTCCAACGAGCATAAGTTGTTAGCATTTGTCCTCTAAATCATCTTGTCTTAATGCATTATGAGATTGTTTATATCATATCGCTTTAGGTAAAAACCTAAATTGGCTCCCTGTTTTAGTTATTGCCTAAAAATGACTAGCCCAAGCAGTGGAGGAAAAAGAAAGAAATATGTGGACCGTTGTCCCGTTCTGAATCGATGCTCATTGAGTCATTTGCATAAGTTTATAAGGGGGATAGAAGGAGGTAGTTTACTTCTAACGTAATTGGGACATACCCCATTTGGACATTTTTTGGGAGGCCCCTCCATTCAGCTGGATATGTTAGCTTTAGAATATCTGCAACCCACATGAGACACTGAGAGATGTGGGTTTATAATTAATGGAAATTTTGTTCCTTTCTCTGTGAGGGATGTTTCGATGATTCTTGGTCTTCCAGACGAGGAAGACTTGGTTCGATTTAAGAGTGCTCGGCCGACTACTGACTCTTATATGAGTGAATTTAGTGGGCATCTACTAAACAGAAATGTTATAGAAGACAAGTTGAGACAAGTTAGCTCTCCTCTAGCAGATAGAGTGGATGAGGAGAGAGTTAGGAGGTTGGTGGTCCTCCTAGTTTTCTGCTACTTTTTATTCAGCCAGACTAGTTTATCACTTGATGCCGGTGTTGTCTCGTATGTCGAGGACCTTAAAAAAATAGGAGACTATAATTGGGCGGAAGCTGTACACTATTATTTGAAAACTAAGCTCACAACTAGTATGAAGAAGAAGAAGAAAGTACCTGGGTTTGGTGGTTGCGGTATCGTAATTTGCGTAAGTATCTTCATACCAGCTATTTCGTAATTTGCACAAGTACGAATTATTAATGTCATTTCACATTATACACTATGCAGGTTTGGTTTTATGAGCATACCTCGTTGTATGCTGATATGAAGTTGGCTAGACCATACCCACGGATGTTTCGTTGGGCGAGAGTTAAAGTACCTCGACGTAATATTTATTTCAAAAAGTGTTTGAAAATAAGCAAAGATTCGGTATAATGAATTATTTAGTTATGCTATAATGTGTTTTAGTTATGTTTTGATATTAACAATGACAACACATGTATAGATTGTTTTTGACATAATTGAAGACAAGCATGTAAGAGAGGCAGGGGAAGGATCCCTTTTACCTATTGAGGCATCACTACCTACCGAGGCTCCATTTCCCACCGAGGCACCATTAGCTATAGATACAACACATGAATGGTCTTGGTTGAATCAGGGGCAGTAGTATCCCCATTTACCCAAGAAAAGAAAAAAAACGAAGACAACGGAGGTGAGTGGTGTTAGATGGTTCTATAGAGAAACATATCCATAAATTCATAAATCTGGTTAATCTTGTCCTCGTAACAATTTCAAATTTTTATGTAGACCGTGGTGTTAGATTGTTCAGCACCGAATATATCTGTAGTGGACAAGGTGAATGTTCTTTTGTTTAACATATGTTATTCTTAACTTTTCTATCAAATAAGAAGAAAGAACAATTCGACTGTAGTAGCAGAATTTTATAAAAGTAACTTACACATTGGTATTTCAGTATAAGGACAAAACAAACTATTGTGGCCGTCTGTTAATAGAAGAAGAAGCAAGAGGGCAGCTAGACATCTTCTTATCATGGGATGTAAGTATGTTTAACGAAATTCATCCTTGGAGAATTTCGAAGTCCCATGTCGGTGAGCTCTTATTTGGGCTATTAATTTCTGAAACTGTAAGTTCCTTATACTTATTTCGATATCTGATAAGTCCCATGTAGAAGTTCCTTATACTTAATGAATTATCTGAATGAAATTTTCTCATTGAAACAGGTGATAGATGCGTATGCCGCCTTATTGGCTAATAGATCCAGACAAAACAAAAAGAAATTTGCGCCATTTGCATATATACCCCCGGCAGCCTTGTATCAATTCGAGAATGGACTAATTGCGGGGTGCTTCTCGCAATTAGAGCATATTAAGAAGGACAATATCCAGAGCATAAAAAGTATTATGGCGCCGGTATGCAATTGCAAACACTGGTACTTGTTATACTTTGATTTCAAGAAAAAAGAGGTTGTCGGTTATAATTCGATGGCACCAAAGAGGAATGATGATGGTCTAGTAAAAAGATATGTAAGTATTGCACCTCGGTTTTCCATTATATATTATTTGAGAAATGTCTCTAATGATTGGGTGTATTGCTTTGGCTAGCTTGAAGTGGTTAGGTTCCATGTATCCGTTGTGTGCAAGGCAGGCAAGGGCAAAGATATTGCCCAATGGAATTTCAGGTGGGATGCCAATTGCCCTAAGCAATCAACGGATAGTGTGGACTGCGCGGTATTTGTGATCAAATTCATGGACTATCTATCACGCTACGAGGAATTCGACTTCACCCAAGATGACATGCATAGATTTCGGGCGGAGCTTGGATTGGAGCTCTGTACTGGCAAACTATTGTGAAAAAGATGAGTTTTAGGTTGGTACAATGTCTGTGTAAGCCTGGTTGGTGGTAAGATACAGTTATAGTGAATTTTGGATTGTACATTTGGTGGTAAGCTTGTTGGTAAAGAGTGATGTGTAAACCTGGTTGGTGGTAAGCTACAGTTACAGTGAATCGGCATTGGTATTGTACATTTGGTTGATACAATGTTATAATCTGGTGATGCATTGAGTTTTTTTTGAGTTTTTTTGAGTTAAGATATGTAATGAATGGTTGATACCAATGTTATAATCTAGTGATGCATTGAGTTTCTTTTGAGTTTTTTTGAGTTAAGATATGTAATGAATGGTTGATACAATAACCCGTATCATTTCACCATAAATCTAGATCATTTCACAAAAAAATGGGACATTTCACAATAACCTGCTTTTATTTCACAATAACTTGTATCATTTCACGAAAAACTGTTACATTTCACAATCTCCCTCCCATCAGAACTCATGAACTGCATAAGGCAATCAACATGAACCCTAAACTGGGCCAAAAACTCATCATAAATGACTTCAGTATAAATTTCAGCTGCTTGTTTACACATATTACCATAGCCACCACTTGGTGTTCTATTCAGAGACTTAAAATCAGCTTTTATCTCTTTCTCCCGAAAGAAACTCAGTGCTTTCTCATATTGTTCTAAGAACTCAAATAAACCCAACTTTTTCTTAAAAATTTTTTTGAAGTGAGAGTTCATACTTTCACTTCGTTGGGTGGTGGTCATGTCAGCTGAAAATGTGTCTACTCAAAAACATGCAGCCCATTTAGTTCGAATTTTATAAAAATTAATCATCCAAGGGTGATCAACAAGATTGTACTTACTCAAAAGAGTCTCCCATAATTTTTCAAAAGTGTCAACGCTACACCGCTCATATATACACTGTTTAAAATCTTTCATAAATGTAGAACTACTATGAATCACATATGATAAATGTATCGCTGCATTTTGGAATATATGCCACAAACAAAGTCGGTGAGCTGTATTTGGAAAAACAATATGTATTGCTTTGGATATTACAGCTGACTGATCTGTAAAAATAGTTACCGGATATCGGCCACACATTGTTTGCAAAAATGTCTCAAATAGCCAAATAAATGAATCAGCCGACTCATCATATAACAATGCAGCACCAAATATAATAGTTTGTTTGTGGTGGTTTAATTCAACAATCGGCGCAAAAGGCATATCATATTCATTGGTTTGAAATGTAGTATCAAAGCAAACTACATCCCCAAAATATGAAAAATCTATTATAGATCTACCATCACACCAAAAGAAATGAGTTATCTCGCCTGAATCTGAAGTTTCCATAGCAGAAAAAAACAAAGGATCTTTGGCCCGTCTATCCTTCAAGAATCTAAGAATACCGCGAGTTTCCTTACCATCCAATTTTTTGCGTCTACTTCTTTGGATGTAATTGTTACTATCATCTCTGATAAAACCAACATCACTACTAGCTCCACCAGCTTGAAAGTAGTTATATACGTGATGAGCCTTAATACCAGATTCTGTCATATGGTCCATAAGAGAATGCTGGAAAGGTGAAATTCTCCTATGTGATCTGAACATATAGGTCTTATTAGGACTTGTCATAGGTTGATTATGGTTCAGTTCGAATTTCTTTAATGTCCATACATCATTCCTATCAATCTTGAATTCAACACTAGCCATACAATTCGTTCGGGTATCAGGTAGTGATTTCTTAATAACACGATTTTTTCGTATTTGCTTTGTTCCTTACTTGTTACAACATAATTTTCAATATTTAGAATTCTCGTCCTTTCTACGTTCTAAAGAATACTTTTTAATACTAAACCCCATTCTTCTAGCATACTCATTATAAAAATTGTAAGCTTGATCTTCCCCACTAAAAGTCATACCAATACAAGGAACTAGAAAAGAGGATTCAGTTGGTGTACATGTCTCTATATCCTCACCCTTTTGTGTTGCAATTGTTTCATCATCTACTTCCTGAGAAAGTGCATACATATAAGCATAGTTGTAAGCTGTTGTGTTGCCTAAAAAAAATATTATACCAATTGAAGTATAACAGATTATATTAATTTACAAGTTTCACACTTATTGTCTCAAATTCAGTTTGTTCATCATCTATGTGATCATCATTCGAGGATGACCACTCAAACATATCACTAATCTTAATTCCCTTCTGCAAATTCTCTCATTTTTCCATTTCAATGTATAAATGGATATAACTAACAAAATACATACGATAGGTATTATGTTAGGTAAACAACATAATAAATTCACGAAAATTATATTACCTGATTTTATCCTCCAATAGAGTTCGCCGGACAACCGTAACTTAGGTTTCCAAAGGGATGGTTCAAAGAAGACAGTCCCTCAACAGACAATAAACAAAGATTGAATAATAAAGAAAATCATCAATTTCTACCTAGGAGCCTTCGAAGAGACAAAAAACCTAATTAGGGTTTTCGACGCAGATGTTTGGATACATACGAGATGTGCAGATTCAGATATCAATACTGAAATACAAAGGTTGAAAACTTACAAGACAGTGTCCGGGGAGGGATGATCACCGTAGAAACTTTGATGGGAAAGAGCCGACGAGTAGCCGAGAACCGCTGAAGAGAGTCGACGAATGTCCGGCGAACCGTTGAAGAGAGTCGCCAGGAGGAAAGTGTCGCCGGAAGTGTCGCTCACACGGTGAAGAAGAGACGGGCGATAGGTGTCGCCGGAAGGAAAGTGGGGCGAGAGTTTTTCCAGCTTTCGTGAAATCCCTAACTGAGACTTGATTTCATGTGAGTTGACTGAGGTTTTGTGAAATTGACTTAAACCTAGGGTTAGATAAGAGTTAAGGTTTCGTGAAATCAGTTCAGCTATCGTGAAATCCTCGCTGCATCAAACTTCACGCTCCCGCATCAAGATTCCCGCTTGCAAGATTAAGGTACCTCGCTGCATCTGCGGCAGCGAGGTACCTCGCTGCCAAATTTTTTCCGTTGATCCGTGTCCTGTGTCTCGGATGCGTGACACAACTAGTTGGGAACAGGGGACAGTACCGACGCGTGGAACTGATACGTATCACTCGAAGTAGGAAGTGGTCGCAATCCATTGCTACATTCCGCTTATGTCGCTCGATTTGAGCGATTAGCCAGCGAAGCGAAAAAAGGAAATTGACCGCGTGATGCTTGTGAGGGGTGACAGTTGCATGGTTTCCAAAAAAAATTTGGCAGCGGGGTGGGTTTTGCACTGTGAGACGATTTCACGATGATCGTGAAATCCTCTATCGTGAAATCATGAAATATCGTGAAATTTCACGATACTATGAGATTTCACGATAATCGATTTCACGATCATCGTGAAATCCCTCTCACATTGCTGCAAAAGTTGCAGCACCCCTACCCCGCTGCCAAAATTTTCTCCTGGTTTCCATTTTGGGCATTCTAGGCTTTGACTAGCAATATTTAAAACATAAATAATGACAATAAAAACAATACATAAAATATAATAATGACCAGGTATAATATAAATAGTACGACTAATACACTAAATAAGAAATGACCACCTGGAGGGTTGGATTTAGGTTATATTTGGGTTCCAGAGTTAACTATAGGATATATATGTCAAGTCGAGGTTGGAGTTAGATTTGACATTACTCATCCTTGCTTCGATTGGTTGCCATTAGGGGTGTTCACGGTGAAGCGGTTTTCCTAACCAAATCGAAGTTATCAGTTGGGGGAAATGTAGAAGTGGTCTCGAACCAATTGAATTGGTTAACTGATTTCTCGATTAACCCATTTTTTTTGTACGATTAACTATCGATTTTGGGTTAATTATTTTTTTAATATAATTTTATATAAATCACTAAATCCTAAATTTATAATAACATTATAACTAAAAAATAATATAAATTTATTAAAAATTAAAATATTTATTGTTGCAGTGTTGGATTATTGGTCACTTGATTTGATATTAGTGTAATACTGTTGCGCGTAGGCTTGTCGTTGAGTGAAAGAGTTGAAGATGAGTAAAATTATAAGGTCTTAAAAACAAGCACCGAGTGGAAGAACAACTTGCAGGATATGGAAGATGGCTTGCCCTCCGCCGCTTTTCCATCACCGGTTGTCATTGAGCGATCAAAGATGTGCAAAACACAAGCACTGAATGCCGCCGTCAAAGGCTCGAAAGAAGAGAATCACGAATTGTAACCACGCCACAAACTGTTTAGTAGAAAAAAAAAACCCAACCGTTAAAAGAACCAATGATTCGATTAACTACAAAATTAGCTCGGTTCAGAGCGATTAACTACGGTTCAACCATTTGATTGATTTTTTTTTCAATCCCTAATTGCCGTCCCATGACTTTTATCTTTACTCACTTTTCATCTTATCATCAATCGGTCGCCGTGCTTTCATTTGGTTGCGCTGAACAGAACTCTCATGGGCACTTTGGGTACTCTCCTCTCTTCCTCCAACAAAGATCAGAGTAGCTTTCCTTTTCTCCGCCTCTTATCAAAAATCTTTGCTCATGGGCTAACATGGACCAAGCAACAATTATCAATATTTTTTTAATATGATATAATGGTTTACTAAAAGAAAGATCATTGAAGAATTCCATCACTTGCAGCTATACACAATTGTCAAAGGCCTACGTCGCATACAAGCTGGTTTCCAAATGGCAAATCCCATATCGATCCAAGTATGGAATCCCAGTGGGAAGTACAGAGTCGTCAGCACCAAATCCATGCCTGGAACCCGTTGGATTCGCCTCCTAACCGACCAGGACTGCCGCGTCGAGGTATCATCTTCAATTCCATGGCCCTTCATCTTGATGCTTGGCCTTGTTAACGCTTAACACCACGAATTTTTCATCAAAGATATGCACTGAGAAGAAGACCATTCTATCAGTGGACGACATTCTTGCACTCATCGGCGACCGCTGCGACGGTGTAATTGGACAGGCAAGTCATCTGATCTGATCCTATACCTCCAGCGTATCAGGTGTTTGTTTTTATGCCTCAGAAGAAGACCATTCTAGCAGTTGACAGAGGATTGGGGCGATGTGCTGTTCTCCGGTCTGAAGAGAGCTGGTGGAACTGCTTTCAGTAACATGGCAGTTGGGTACAATAATGTCGATGTCGATGCTGCCACCAAATACGGGATTGCTGTTGGCAACACTCCGGTATGTTTCAAGTCAGAAGCATATGCATCTGAACAATAGTTCCAGTGGATAATGTAAAGGGATGGCCTTTATAATGTAGGGAGTTCTTACAGAGACAACAGCTGAGTTAGCTGTTTCCCTTTCACTAGCAGCTGCCAGAAGAATTGTTGAAGCTGACCAATTCATGAGGGCGGGTCTATATGATGGATGGCTTCCCAATCTGTACGGTCCTGTTCATACTTACTATTATTCAGTCTCTTTAATGCAATTTCATTATATGAACTTTTAAGCATATATTTCAGTGTGAAAATTTATCTTAATTTTTAGCAAACGGTATCCACTAGGTTCGTTGGAAACTTACTGAAAGGGCAGACTGTGGGAGTGATTGGAGCTGGTCGTATCGGATCTGCATATGCTAGGATGATGGTAGTACTTCAACTCACCCATTTATTTGTTTGATGGATAGTGTTTTGGTATCAAAAGCATAAAACAGGACTGCTATTCACTGAAAAGAAAGTGCATGGTATTTTTGACAGATTGAGGGCTTTAAGATGAACCTCATATACTATGATCTGTATCAATCCACAAGGCTAGAGAAGTTTGTCACAGGTGTTGTCGACTCTTGCTCTATAATGTCTCTCTGAATGAAATGATTTTAAGAAGTTGCTTATTTTCATTCTTCTGTTTAGCATATGGCCAGTTCCTGCAAGCAAATGGTGAGCCTCCAGTTACATGGAAAAGAGCTGCCACCATGGAGGAAGTTCTTACAGAGGCTGATGTGGTTAAGAATTGATGCTTATATATTTATTTCCTGTTCAACATATAGTCATAATTCATTCTATTTGTCCCAATTTCTCTAAAGAGTCTAGCGGAGTAGTTTTTTTTTTCTTTTATTATGCAGTAGTGATTGAAGTACTCTACATTTAACTCATCTTGGTGAAGGGAAATATTAGAAACAAAGGAAACCAGATCTTGATATTCTTTCACAATTTCATAAAAAAGATAGTTTTACTGGTGGTAGTTCCCTGGATATGTGATTGTCACATCTTATAGAAGAGGGAAAGTAAAATCTTTTCATCTTGCAGATAAGTCTTCATCCTGTCTTGGACAAGACTACATATCATCTTATAAACAAAGAGAGGTTGGCCATCATGAAGAAGGTGAATACTTTCTGCCTTTTTCTCTACAAATAGAGTCAAAGGAGTGTCCTGTTAATAATTGTTCTAAACTTGATGGTCTACCCAGGAAGCTGTCCTTGTGAATGCAAGCAGAGGACCGGTGATTGATGAGGCTGCCTTGGTTGAGCATCTGAAAGAAAATCCAATGTTTCGTGTGGGTCTTGATGTTTTTGAGGTAATTATGAGAGGATCCCTAATTTCTTATCCAATAAACTATTCAGCATACGAAATGGAGAATGCTGATGGTTGATCAATCCGATCTTTTGACCGGAGATTATAATATAAAGAAAATTTATCGTATTGCTTAGAACAGTTCAGTTAAGACCAATGATGCGACCAACTAATTAGTAAAGTGTATTCTCCACAGGATGAGCCTTTCATGAAACCCGGTCTTGCTGAACAGAAAAATGCAGTTGTTGTGCCGCATATTGCTTCTGCTTCCAAGGTGAGATCGCGATACCATGAAAACTTTTACTAGCAAAAATTGAAGCTTCAGCTATCCAACTTTTGATTTTTTTTTTTCTTTCTTTCATTCTTGATTTAGTGGACGCGTGAAGGAATGGCTACTCTCGCTGCTTTGAATGTTCTTGTAAGTTGAATAGATCTGAATTCTTGATTCATCGGAGCAAACTTTTCTTGTCTAGAAAGTGCTAGTTAACTTAATTGCTAAAGATCTTAGTTGTCGATAACAAAGTCTAAGATTAATTTGCGCCTTCACAACCACTACTCGGCTTCTTGTTAAACAAACTTCTCTTATCTTTAAATGCATGTAGGGAAAGATTAAGGGGTATCCTGCCTGGAGCGATCCAAACCGGATCGAGGTATTCTTGGATGAGAAGTCTGCACCTCCTGCTGCATCTCCGAGCATCGTTAACTCTAAACAGCTTGGTAGTACAAGTCTTGATATGATCTAATTTCTGCTACAATCTTCTTCTTGTACTACTCTCTCATCAGCTGCTTTGTTTTCAAGGCCTGCCCGTTGCAACGATCTAATGGCTGATTGAGGACAAGCAGGTTAAGACGGAAGCAGAATAATAGAGACTATTGATCTTGGTGGGGAATCAATGGATTACTAGGGACAACAGAGGGGTATGCAGGCACAATGCCGCATGGATGGTTGCACTCATATGTTCCTTTTTCATACTGTTTACTTATTTGTGAGCCCTACTCTCGCATGAACAATGGATTCACTAGCAGAATTTGTCACCTGCCGACGCTTTCTTGTGCCGACACAATTTATTGGAAAAGGGTATGTTATGGCTTAATTGCTGGTGATCACACTTTTTTTTGCTCCCGTTGAGCAAATAATTGATAAAAGCGGAACTTGATTACACTTTAATATCAACATCATATCAAATTTTATTGCACAAATTCTTTTCAAGATCTTGTCTTTGCCGACCACAATAATTCATGTTTTATTCTACTTACATTTATACCCTTCTTTATATGGCTATTTTTTGTATTTTTAATTTGCTTAAAATAGATTGAAAAAAGAAATTCTTTTAGTCATTGCGTTTTTTAGTTTTAGTAACATTTTTTATAAAATTTTTAGGTAAAAAACAATATTTAAGAAAGCATAAAAGATAAATAGGAGTAAAATAATTTATATACTAGAGCAAAAAAACAATATCAAGTAAGATTCAATTATCTGAGAGCTAAGTAAAACAAGAGGGATTTAAAGCTGATTTATTTTTCTTATTTTTAACATATTTCATTTAATGATTCTTATAAGTACCTACCATCTTGATAGGCTTCATTAGATCAATTATTATTTCTGACCTCCAATTGTATAAATTTCTCATTTTAATCTCAATTTTCAAGAAAATTACTTCAATGCCCTTTGCCAGATACTTAAACAATATATTTTGGCAAGAAATAATACAAAAAATATATATAAATTATACAACTTGTTAAAAATTATTTTTTCTTATTTATTATGTTTTAATTTATAGTTTATCATTTTTTTAGGAAGCTAAAAATAAAACTTATCTAAAAAATATTTTATAAATCATGAAGGATAAAGTATATTGTGATTTAATACATTTAATTTTTGTATCCTACTATAATCAACAAATAACTTCTAATACATTTATCCTAAAAATAAAACTTAATAAAATTTATCTCAAAATTTAAATATATTATCTAATATATTTTCATAAATCATGAAGGATAAAGTATATTGTGATTTAATACATTTAATATTTATATCCTATTATATAATTTGAATATGACCTAAATATTTAATAATTGTATATATTTATATATTTTAAAGTTCATTATTAATAGTTTTAAGTAAAATCATAAGTTCATTTTTTTTAATCATGTATCTATAATTTTAAATTAGAACTCAATTAAAATACCACTAGAATCCGAAATATAAAATTTGAATGTATACCTAAATTTGCTAAAAATATGTTGGTTCGAGTCAAATCTATTATCAAATTGACTTAAATTTAATTTCCACTTCGAAACTTACGAGAAGGAGGGTCCAAATGAAAAGCTTAAAATAAAAAAATGATAATATTAATGGATGGAAATGGAAAATTACTTATAACCACTGTAAGCAATTAGGGCTCATGCGTTAATAGTCCCAAGTGGGCAAAGCATCATATGCAAAAATCACGCTAGAGTCGTTAGATTTACTAGAAGTGCAAATCTTAAAGCAAGTATGACTTTGATTTTAAAATTTATATTTTTAGCGAATTCGAGGCAAGGTCATCGTCTAGAATTTTTTTACTGTAGAATTTTAGCTCGTTTGTCCCGTTAGCTTTAGCTTCTGTTTTTCACTTTTGCCAATTGAAAAAAATTAAAAAAATTTAAAATTATTTAGACACACAATTTATAGTTAAATTATTCTATTTATAATAAATAATTTTTTATTACAAAATTACTAAGATAGAAATTATATAATTAAATTATACTTAATTATAATTAAAATATTTATTAAAAATATTATGAGTAATATTATTAAAAAAATTATTATTATATATAAGAGTTATTAAGCATAAGTAGATGAGAGCAAGAGAAATAGTTTCACTCCTATTTCTTAAAGAAGTAGCTAATTTATGGATTGAAACAGAGAAGTTAAAATGCCAAATGCCTTAGTTTTTTAATTTTTATTGATCGCAAGGCGTTTTTTAATTTTTATTGATCGCAAAGTTATAAGCAGATCCAGAAGCTAGACCAAACGGGTTGTCTCTTTGATAGTAATTCTGCTTAGGTGGAGTTCAATAAAGCGTCCATGTCAAAAACAATCAATTATGCATGCTTCCCGATCAAGCTGATAATTACTAACCGACATTTTAAGTGGGCGCCTTTTTTGGATCTCAACTTCCTTTTTTTTATCCTTCCATTTCTTCAAAGAAATGCACACGTAACAAATGCAGCAACTTGAGAGGATGATGGTACGGTACAAAGTGAATTGCAAACATCACAAATATGTAAATAAAAAAAAATGAATAGTTTTAGGATTGAGAAAAAAAAATTATTAATTTTAATTAAATGCTCCCGACCTTACCAAGGAATGATATTATTTTTTTTGTTGGAGAGGTAGATATCAAATCTACACGTGAGAGAAATAGATTTAGATATATATTTTTTTGGAGGAGTTAATTGCACAATTTCCTCCCTGCAAGTGACGACCACACACATTAAAGATTCTTCCGATGAATAATGACACATTGGCCCCTTCCTCCACCGCCCAGCAAAGGGAGGGGGCAATTGGAAAATATCTCGTCAATTCTGTCTTTCAGGGGCCCCAACAGAAAAATTGCTGTGGGTCCCTGGCGAAACGGGTGGTGCATGCGTTCATGCATTGGGTAACCTCACAGGATCTGCCGCGTGTCCTTCCCGTTGTCTACGTGGCAAATTGTAATAATAACTATTATCAATGACCCACTGTAGATATTATGAACAGCGGTAGGCGTACCGCTCGAGTTACTGATCGGGTAATTATAGCAGAAATTGTTGGGCTGCCACTTGCTGCATCCGGTGCCCTCGTGCTTGGCGGTTGTGTCGGTCGCATGGGTCACCGGTTATCTCGGGTTTCCCGCGAAAAAGAGGTTGCGAATAAAGTCGACCCCACCAACTCTGCGGCCGTGCCCGCGCCTTTTTGCAGGTTCCTGATCCTCAAGCTGCGGACGCCTGGGCCTTCCTCTTCTTCTTTTTCTCCCATGTTTCCTTTTTTGGCTGCTCTGTAATGCCGCCACCACCACCACCACCACCACCAGCTCCTCCGCCTCCTCCTGGATTCCGCCCTGCTTCCCATGACCTACTTTTCGTGTCCTCGCATTGCGAAACTGTGGCCTAACTCAGCTCGTTCGTCCTCATGCGTCTTTTTGTCTGTCATTTTGTGGTTTCTTAACGGAGGGGGGAAGGGGATTGGAATCCGACTCTAGTTGGAGTGGTTGGGCTCGAGGCGGCGATCCCCGTGACGCCTGATCCGTTCCAAAAGAATGCCTGCGAGGAATGCGACAAATGAGCCAGGGATTTAGGTGGGTCGGGGGTGATGGGTGCCCTTTTTGATGCGCACATGGGTGCCTCGTGTTGATTTCCGGATGCAATGAGATCTGCATTAGCATTTTCTATTTTTGGTTCTCTATTTTTTGATCAAAATCGTCGTGCGGCGACATGGGAAATGATTTCTCTTGATTCTCCAGGGAGAAAATTATCGGGAAACTACGCCCTCGGATGAGAAGATGAAGGAAGAAAGGTGCGTAATGGTGGGTCTTCAGATGGACTCCAATGGCAAGGAGTTGCTTGACTGGGCGATCAACCGAGTTGCCGAAGAAGGCGACCGTATCGTCGTGGTTAATGTCTGTCGTGATTCAGGTATTGCGTCAGAGTTCCTTTTCTTTTCAAATTCTGGAAGCAATTAATTCATCCTTTTTTTTTCCGTCAAGGGATCAACTTTCCCTATGATCTGAAGTGTGTAACATTTACTTTTATCTGGCGGCAAATCTTTTTATATCAAGTGATTGTATGTTTGCTGATGATCAGTTCTTCGCCTTTTGATCTGGAGAGAAGTAGCGTCCTGTTAGATTTAGCATTTCCTTGTCATCATGTATGCTGATGAAGACCTCTCCTGGCATCCATTTCATCTTTAATTCCTTTTTCTACTCATGATCAACTTTCCCTTTTCAACAAAAAAGCATCATCATTCTACCTGCTGGCATTCGGTTCTAAACTTCATCTTGCTCATTCTGAGCTCTCCTTTCAGATCTGAAGAATAACATTACCACCCTCTCTTTACTAAGCATTTTAGAAGACTATCTGGCGCCATATGAAGAAGTCTGCAATCTTAAAAATGTAAGGAACTTTTCAGTTTGTGTGAATCCTTTCATCTTTAATTCTATGAGAAATTTTGTAATCCTCTACTAGTTCATATCATTAGATTACTCTCGTCGGCCGGGTCGCACGGGGAAATTCCATTCGGAAAGTCCTAGTGAAGGAGGCCAAGCTCTGTGCTGCTACAAAAGTTGTAGTAGGAGTAAATAATCACATCTCCATAGGGTAAGTGGTTGAACTATCTACTTTTGTCACTTGAGCTCACCCTCATTAGGCCTGGGTTCTTTTCAGGGGTCCTGCTTTGGTTGCCAAGTATTGTGCTAAGAAGCTTCAAACCACTTCTCTAATTGCAGTTCAAAATGGCAAAGTCGTATTTGAAAAGGAAGCTATTAAATCATCTCTAGGTGCGTTCTTCTGCAGTCTTGTTAATCTATTTTTCAAAGGGTTCTTCTTCATGGAATTTAACCTCTTAGATTGGTTTCCTTTGGTGTTATTAACAGATGAACTAAAAACCAGAAGTCTAGGAAAAACTCTAGAACCCAATATTAGCATGCAGCTTGAAGGTGTAGCGCGAAATTATGAGGAAAAGACTAATCCTACATCCATGAAATCATTCAAATCTGGAGTTGAAGATGACAACAAAATTGAAGCAATTTTAGATTCACGATTTGAAGATGATAAAAAAGAAGCAATCTCACATGAGGAAACAAGAGTGGGTACTCCAAGATCTCTCACTGCTCTGGTGAGACAGTTGCCAGAGCCTGCTCTAGGTTGGCCTCTACTACAAAAAGCAGTACATGGAAAAACTGAACCGAAGAAAGCCAAAAAAGAACGAAAATTGTCGGTAGTACAATGGGTCATGGCCTTGCCTGATAGAAATATGTTGATAGAAGAACCATTGTCGCAGCTAACCAAGGAGTTGAACACAATCCTCAATAAAAATAAGTCAAGCTGCAGATGGTTCCAGTACAATGAACTCCTTAGTTCAACTAATCACTTCTCCACAGGTTTGATTTCTTAACCGTAGACATCCATGTATCAGATAAATATTCTGTGAAAGTTTGGCCTAGATTATTGGTCTTATTCCTGCAATGATTCAATTCTCAACAGACAATTTGATTGGGAAAGGTGGAAGTGGCCGAGTATATAAAGGCTGCCTTGGCAATGGCCAACAAGTTGCCGTAAAACTATCGAAACTATCTGCAGAAGCATCAAGAGATTTCCTTCTGGAGGTTGATATCATCACTAAGATGGATCACTCAAACATAGTCTCTTTAATTGGCCTTTGTGTAGAGGAAAATACACTTATTTCTTTGTACAACTACTTCCACAATGGAAGTTTGGAGGAAAATCTACAAGGTTGGTCATTCTTCTAAGCCATGATCTTTAACAGCTAATTTTGTCAGCCTGAAAAAAGAAAATAATTCACCAGTAGATATATAGTTCATGGCTTTCTCCTCATATGTGCATTAAATGGAACCAGGCCAAAATGACAAGCATCCACTCACGTGGGACATGAGATTTAAAGTAGCGACAGGGATTGCTGAAGCTATAAGCTACCTTCATCATGGTTGTTCGGAACCAGTAATCCATAGGGATGTCAAATCTTCAAACATTCTCCTCAATGATCAATTTGAGCCTCAGGTAGATCTGCTCATCATAGTTAATAATCTAGACGTTCGCACTAAACATGACTAGAAAGATAACTTGAAATACTAGTTCTGACATTATATATGCCAACAGTTGTCAGATTTTGGCTTAGCGATGAATGTCCCAAAAACCTCAAGCTACCTGACACAGAATGACATTGCCGGAACTTTTGGGTAAGTTTCCTTTTAATCCAAGATACATGCAACTGAATATAAATAAATACTCAAGTTCTGAGTAACATTTGTACTTTGTAGTTACCTTGCACCAGAATATTTCATGTATGGAAAGGTCAGTAACAAGATTGATGTCTATGCCTTTGGCGTCATTCTACTGGAGCTGTTAACAGGGAGGAAGCCGATAGATGATGATAATCCTAAAGGTGAAGAAAGCTTGGTGATGTGGGTAAGTACTTCCTGTGTTCATTAGCAACCTAATACAACTGAGTGCATCTGCAGAATAATCATATTCCAGACATTATAATTCAAAAATCTACAAAGTAAAGCTTGAGAGTGAAAGCATTATTATGCCATGTAAATCACTGATAGATCCTTTAATTTGATATTAAAAGAGAAGTTTTACGGGTACCTGAACTTGGATAGAAAACCATTTTATGATGTTTCCAGGCTACAAGAATTCTTGAGAAAGGGGACCTTGTTGATCTATTGGATCCCAATCTTGACGCCAATTATGATAGAGATCAGATGAGAAGAATGATTTTAGCTGCATCTCTTTGCATAACAAGGATAGTTCGACTTCGACCTGGAATCGACAAGGCAAGTGAATAGCGATTAGGAATTTGCTGGGTTTTGATCTGCTAAACTTTAGTAGTATCAGATGAGAATGATTGTTTTACCATGACAGATATGCAGTCTCTTGGAAGGAGAAGAAGACATGGAGTCGTGGATATGCAGCCAAGCAGATTGCAAGTCAGAGGCGGTTGATTGTCCCGATGATGAAGCCTATCCAGCTTCAAGTGTAGGATCATATCTAAGCCTTGCATTGCTCGACGTTGACGATGACACTTCAGTGACGAGCACTGAACAGAATTACCCAGGTTCTTGGGAGGAGTACCTGCGTGGCCGATGGAGCCGTTCCTCTAGCTTTAATTAACTCTGACGTTAATGGAGCGTGTCCTTTGTCGTTCTTTCACAATTTCTTTGCTGGCCTCCGTGTTTCTGTACATACTGTTGCCAGCTTTAGAATCTTTAGGATAAAAGTTGCAAATGAGAGAATAATCAGCGAGTTAGATTTATAACGGTACTTGCTGTAAAATTTCTACTACTGCCGAGTGCCGACTACATGAATACAACTTCTATTGCTTCTCACCACGGCAGTCATTTCCCAGTGAACCCACAGCAATTTTAACATTTTCAAAGAGAAATACATATATTTCAAATGACCACCTGTCTACCGATTAATATCCAGAAAACATAAAACCAATCCATCATCTGGACGGTCTGCTTTCAAATGGAATTGAATGATATACTCAAGTTATAATAAACGAAAGAATCATTCTATTTTCCCACGAAACAAGTGTTGCAAAAATACTTATTCCTCAGCGAGCCACAAATCCAATAGCTCAGGGACACAGCATTCTCTCTCTCTCTCTAAACAGTAAAATTTACAGATACTCGAGGAGAAAAAAATTAAAAAAGTAAGCTCGAATTTGTCAAGTTTCACATGGCGATATCAAACTCTCTTCAGAGGTCATGTCCTTTAATATGGGACTACGTACGGCAGCTGGTACGTATCGAGCTCTGGCAGGTAACATGCTCGAGGTTGCCGGGAAGACGTGTCATTAATTTTGCAAGTTAATCCTTCTCCACTAGCTCTACCCTCGATACCAGAACGAATCTCTCGCTTAGGAGCCTTCAATAACCACTCGTCATTGGTATCCGAGCAATCAACCTGCAACGTGAGTGCCTTCCAGTTAACTGTTAAGTCCTCAATCTGTTGATTTTTCCGATCCTTTCTCGAGATCCTCTTCGAACTGGAAGCTCTAGGACGTGCTAGAGAAGCTTCTTGCCCAACTGTTGCTTCCACACCTCTGCCTGAGGAGCAAGCCTGTTCATCAAATGCTGGATGCTTATTAACTGTAAGCTTTATTGAATGTTCAAACAATGTCTGCGAATTTCTTCTCTGTTCCACCAATGGCAATAGTAGCTCTGACTTTTCTTGCTTTGATGATGGCAAAGGATGATCCGAATTCGCTTGCATCAATGATGGCAAAGGAAGCTCCGACCTGACTTGCTTAGATGACAACAAAGGAGGCGCCAACTTTACTTGCTTCGACGAGGGTAAAGGAGGTTCCGACTTTACTTGCTTCGACAATGGAATAGGAGGCTGTAACTTTACTTGCTTTGACAAGGCCAGAGGATGCTCTGACTTTGTTCGAGTCAAAGAAGGCAATGGTTTTTCCCGTTTTATTTGCCTCATTGATAGCAATAGCTCTGGCTTTGTTGGCCTCGACAGCGATAGTACATCTGATTCCATCTGCTTCTGCGATGCCGAAGGTGGTTGCACTGAAAGCTTATGATTTGAGGATGGCAACTTGATACGCAGAACAGTTCCTTCACAATAACAGGTGAAACTATGCATCAATATTCAAATTTCAGAAATGGAAGATACTTTACATAAAAGAAGTTCACTTACCATGTGTTTCATGGATAGAAACACAAGAAACCACTTTTCTCCTCTTACTGCTATCATGGGAGCTCTCGGGGGAATCAAGCTTATTCTGACTGGAAAATGGACGCTCGTGTTCTTCTGTAAGTCCACTCCTCTCCAATTGCTCAGTCACATCTTTTCTACTCTTCTGGCTGTACTGTTGTTGAACAGTTGGGCTCTTCTTTTCATACTTCCTCTTTTTATGGTTCTTCTCTTCATTCGTTCTATATTCATGGCTACCATGCTCCGGATCAGATTTTAAGGGCTTATGCTTGGCCATTTCCCATTGCCGCTTTTTCTGACTCTTATTTTCTTCCTCTTCATTCTTCTTGGACTTCTCAATGCCCTTTAGTAACTTCATTGCAGGGAGAAGATTTGTCAACCCCAGCACAATGTAGACATTAAGGAAAGAAAGAAGAAACATCCCAAAATATGGGTTACACAGAATCAGATGTCAATTGGAGGATACTATCATCACAAGGCTGCAATATAATATTCACATGTATGCATAGAAATGGGATTAGAAACTGCCATATCCTGATCAATATTTACAACATAGACCGATTCATCCTAAAATCAAAGCTAATGAACATCAATATTCATCCTGACATCTCCCATTTGTTAAAAAAGCAGGGTGCCTACAGCTCTTAGAATATTTCAAATCTTTAACCGCTAAAACCATCTTTTTCATACCAAAATTCTACCCCTGGAGATCCTAAAGCAAAGATTTATCTATGTACCATATGAATATGCTCATAAACCTGGAACACCACATGATTCATCTGGCACAAGTGGCTGGGTGGGACAAATTTTCCAAAAGAACATGGTAAAAAATTCATACATCAGCTCAAAGGAATAAAATAAAATTCCAAATAACAAAGAGATCATTATGGAAACCTAGTATATCCCTGCAAATAGTCATCCCTAGGAAACTTTATTTTTATTACATAATCCTTAACATCATACCAACCAGTCAACATAATTTATTAGATCTATTCCTCAAGTCTGTTGTGTAGAAAACATTTTAAAAAAATAGACAGAAATAATACGAGCGGGGATGTTCTATTCTCCCTAATTCTAATGCACAATCTCGGCCAAAAAACCCCAATGTTAATCCCTAGTTCACCGAACATTTACCACTCCAAACAGTCGTCATCAACTGCTATCATATCATAATTCACAATCATGAATCAGAATAGCATTAAATCATTTACACACCACAATTTTTCTACCAACTGTACCGCAACGCATCACTAACCAATGAAATCCCAATCCAATTTAATTTGATCATTGCATCGTCGTATTCAAGGATTGATTATACGTGTCCAGAACCAGTAAGGAATTTCGTGATTGAACCTCTCTGATGTAGATCTAACTGCTCAGCTTCAATACAATCAATCATTTCTCCGTCAAACTCCATATCGCATTAAGAAGCATAAAGCAGCAGCTAAAAAGGATGAAGCGAACATCAACTTCATACAAACAATTTAGAGATCAATTACTATTCCCACTGACAAATCGATACAAACAACACACATCCAGTTTAAACAGACCCACCCGTTCCAGCCCTAATTAAAAGACCGATCATTTGAAGATCCCATGAATGATCGCCAATAAAGGAAGCCGAGCAAGAATGCAAGAAACCAATTACAGCAGCATTAATGCTCAACGAACCTTAATGGATTCGATCTGGGACTGCTTATAGTGTGGCGGCGGGTAAGGGAAGCAACGCGACATAGCGCTCCCGCGAATCTCCTACCAACAGTTCCCTTTGGATTGAGCGATCACAAGAACCACCACAAGAGGTCAGCGAATCTGACCCTATAACAGGGAGATCGAACCCCAGGGACGTCACGGAGTGTCGAAGAATAACGAAACCAGAGAAACAAAAGGCTTCCGGCTAGGGTTTCTTAGCCGAGAAGAAAAAGATCGACTTCTCCTCAGGCACTGGGCTGTCTATTTATAGAGCCAGGAAAGAGCCGTGCAGATTTAGTATAAACGGTGCGTTGTCCCGCGGGTGTTGGCAAGTTCTAACATGTGCACGCTTCTTTCTTGCGGCCCCAGGCCCGGGTCCGGGTGTCAATTTATAGAGCCAGGAGAGAGCCGTGCCGGTTTAGTATAAGCGGTGCGTTGTCCCGCGGGTGTTGGCAAGTTCTAACATGTGCACGCTTCTTGTGGCCGGCTCCACACGGATATGTATGATACCTGGTCAAGTCAATTGACTCGAGGCTCACGGACACAAAGGCGACCTCGTTATGGGCCGTGATTAATGGACGGAGCCTATTGGGCCGCCATCGACTGCCTCCAGGAGGTTTCCTCTCCCACTCCGCGAAACCAGTTACTTCCTCCCGCTCTTTTCCGCCTCCGCGTCTCCTCCGCCGCCTCCTTTCTAACTTCTCAATCTAAATCTTATAGCAGCGGAGAAAGTTGTAAGCTCTAGTTTTATATTTCTCCGCCATTCCAGGCTCACTCTGTGGAGACTAGAATTTTGGAAGCGGAGTGAGTCAAGGAGATCGAGAAGGCTGGAGGACCTCCGAGTTCCCATCTCTAAGAAGAACTGTGCTCCCATTATGCTCCGTCTTGCGTGAGTCATTATTTCTTGATTTTCTTGTGTTGTGTTGCTCCTTCTAGCTTTGGATACTCTTTCAGAAGACATCAATATTTTGATTGCTGTTATTTCTTTTAGTTTGATAAACACCAGTTCTCTCTCTCTACAAATTTGAAAGTGGTATTTGGGTAGATGTATCTTCGAATTTGAAATCATGAATCCCATGTATCAATTCACTTATCAATTACTGATGGAGAGGCACGCATCAAATCCAAGAGAGGCATGAGTCCGAGCTATCCAATTTGAATCATCCAATCAGAATGAGAAAAAGAAAAAAATCTCTCCCATTTTGCTTGTTTTGATTGGCAAAGAGTCAAGAACTACTCGATTAGGCCTTCATAAGTGACCTTTCATCGTCTCCTTCTAGGATTTTGTCTTACTATGCCATTAGTATAGAGGATTTTAAAAGTTTATTCATATCGCTTTGAGTATAAGCGGCATGTACCTGGCTAACTCTATATCCATACACAGTTAGGGTTGACAACAAGGTGGGTTGGGAGGTGGTTTTGCCAAACCTGCCTCCACAGCACCACCAAACCTGACCATAGTAGGCAAGGCAAACACACTCTAAACCCGACCCCAATACAGAAGCCCAGATGATACTCAGACCCTTCTCTACCTTATTTTTTAAAATAAAAAATAAAAAGTTTTGGAAATAAAATTATTTAATTAAAAAATTATTTGAGATATAAATAAGAAGGATTATTAGTTGGATGATAATAAATAAGGAAAACACACCCTAAACCCGACCCAATGGGAAATCCAAGTGAATACCAGACCCTCCACCTTATTTTTTAAATTAAAAACATAAAAAGTTTAGGAAAAATATTTATTTAATTAAAAATAATTATGTAAGAATAAATAAGGAGTAAGGATTATCAATTGGATCATAATAAATAAATAATAAAATATATCAAGGTGGGTTTTAGAATCCCTATTGCTGTGTTTAGTAGAAAGGAAAAAAAGTTGGAAGGAAGAAAAGTAAGAAGGAAGGAAATATAAAAAGGAAAGGAAAGTAAGGAGATTTTCTCTCCTTGTGTTTATTTAGAGGGAAGGAAAGTTGGAAAGATTGATATATACACCTCATCTTTTTTATTTTTACACTCTTATTATATAAATATCATCAAATACTATTAAAAATTACTATTTAATATTAATACATACTATAAAATTAATTTGCCTCCGTAACATATGGGCATGAAGTAGAGAAGATTTTGATAAAACTTACAAGAAATTTACTCAATTAATTTTATAGTTGATAAATTTACTAATTTTAACATATAGCACGATACCTAAACTAAATTTATCAGTACACACTATTGAGGTTTGTCCAACAACACCTACGTACTTACAAAAATAGCCATCAACTTAGATATATTATTAGTCCATATAATTACTCAACTATATATTATCTATGAGGAGATTTCTAAAATATCTATGTGTATTCTAAAAATTTTTCTGATGTTGCAATGGAGTTGGACATCTTCTGCACATAATACTGAGTGTAATTACTAATTAGTTTATGTTTACATTAATTTGATTCATAGTAAAATCTGCAATTGACTTCTTATAGTTGACAGGATAAATGGTGTCCATCAAGTGTTCATGCATCGCATGTATGAATTTAAAATCGAGTGAACTAGAAAGAGCGAAATATAAATCCATAGGCACAAACTTCGTCCAACAAACAAAGACATATTAGCTCACAATTTCTCCATCATAACTAGGAACCTAGAATCTTAGTTCTAAAGTAAAATATAAAAGTTCTATCACTTTAATTTCACAAGAATACAAATAGAATGAGGGTGTAAGTAATGTTGTCAAAAATATGATCGGGGTCTTAGGATCTTCTGCGAACATAGGATCTTAAATATAGTAGGATGTTATGATCCCATCGATCTAGCCTTAGGATTAGGTAGGATCTTACAGCCCCACCAATCCTACTCTTGTTAACTTAATAGGTATTACTATTATACCAAAAATCAATAATCTATTATGTCAAAAATGTGATGCAATTTCTCATTTTTAATTGTCATTATTTGATCTTTCTTTGACGAATATTCATAAACTTAAACTCTTTGTCATCTTCAACTATATTTGTCAACTTTGACTATTTATCAAAATAACCTTTGTAATTTTTGTCATCTTTATTTAGCACCTTCATTGTCATTTTTCATGTTTTCATTATCATTACCATAAATATTTTCTTCTTTGTCATGTTTCATGTTTTTGCCAGGTGATCGTTGAATTTGGAGAATGCCCGAGCACCTTTGACTGCTGGAGATATGAACAACAAGACTTTGAGAGATTATGCTGCTCCATCTATAGAACACTTACAATCAAGCATTGCTCGCCCGAATGTAGAAGCCAACAGTTTTGAGATCAATCCTGCACTACTATCAATGGTTCAACAAAACCAGTTTGGAGGCTCTCCACTTGAAGACTCTTATATGCACTTGGCTATATTTTTGGAATATTGTGATACTTTTAAAATTGATGGTGTTTCTACTGATGCAATTAAACTAAGATTATTTTCTTTCTCTCTCAGGGATCAAGCTAGAGCGTGGTTGCATACTATACCATCTGCTTCAATCAAAACATGGGAAGAGCTTTCACAAACTTTCTTGTCCAAATACTTCCCTCAAAGCAAGACTGTGTGGTTTCATAACCAGATTATAAGCTTTACTCAGAAAGACAGAGAATCACTCTATGAAGCATGGGATAGATTTAAGGAACTTCAAAGAATTTGCCCACATCATGGACTTCAAAAATGGGTAATTGTTCACACCTTTTATAATGATCTAAATTTTAACTCGAGGCGTATTGTTGATGTAGTTGCTGGCGGCGGGGCTTTGATGAACAAGACTGTGGATGATGCTATGAACCTGCTGGAGGATATGGCCTTCAATCACAGTCAATGGTTAGGACACAGCTTCGCCGAATGCCAATTAGGAATCTCACAACTTGAACCTTTTGGAAAGCAAGTCAATACCTTTTGGACTCACCACCCTTGCCCACAGTTAAACCCATATTCCAACACATACAATCCAAGTAGGTGGGACTATGAAAATTTTTCCTATGAGAACAATCCCAACACAATTCCCCAACCTAACTATAAGCAACCTCCTGAATTTCAATCGAGGCAGTTTGTGTCACCTCAAAAGTCTAACCTTGAGTCACTACTAGAGACTATTGTGGTAGCACAAACCAAGGAAAATGAGAATGTTTGTGAAGTCATTAGACAACTAACATCTAAAGTAAATGCTCTCGAGGCCCATAATAAGATGTTGGAAACCCAATTGGCTAATCAAGCTAGCACCTCTACAATAGCCTCTAGTAAACTCTCATCCCAATCTGAAACAGACCCAAGAGAATATTGTGATGCAATTATAACTTGTGATGGGAAACAACTTGAGGAGCCTAGGATGCCTGCACATGACACTGAGATTAAATCTCCTGAGACACTTCAACCTGAACAATCAAAAGAGGAGATAGAACATGAGAAACCACTTGAGGATATACCTTCTTTTGTAGGGTCTTGTCACAATGTTGATGTTGTTGAGGAAGTAGTTAACCAAGATATGATTGATAAATTGTTTGTGGATCCTATAGATATCTATTTTGCAGCTAAAGAGAAGGTGAAGGGCAATGAAAAAGCTCAACCTTTTGCTATACTCCTAGATTCAACTGAACCAGTGAACTTGAAGAAGGTACAATTTGAAAATTTACATAAGGAAACAACCAAGATAACCGATGAAGGTAAAATAAACTTGAAATCATTTTCTCTTCATTTCACTCACTTTGTTGTTTTAGTTTCATTACACATCTTTGTTATATGCATTTTCTATAAACTTGTCTCGATCATTATTACCTCACAAATATTTAATTTCATAATTTTACATTATACAAAACATACATTTGAACAATAGTGTAATATGTTGGATATATATAATTTTACCTTGGTATATGATACAAATAGATATTTGTTAATTTGTTATTACTTATTACTTGTTAAAATATTTATCTTACTCTTAAGTCTAATTAAATGAATAATTTTTTTAAAAAATATATTTTATGTCATTTAGTAGAATCTTACTATTTGACCCTACATTCTAATCTTATAATGCCTCCATTATTCATAGGTAGGATCTTGATCTTGGGTGTAGGGCTTATAATAATTGAGAGGATCTAAGCCCATTGGCACTTTTCACGAGCATTTAATTAATTTGAGCTTTATCTAAATTCAAATCAAACATAACACATACACATGAATGCAGGTGCCGAGTTGGCTCAGGCTTTGGGCACGGGCTTGGCTAAGTGAGGGTTCTATGTGGGTCGTCCCTTTTCTTTTTTGCACAAAATTAATTATTTCTAACTTTTGTTTCCAAGGGACATATTCATTCATTGATTTTAAATCCCCCCCCTAAAAAAAAAAAAAGAAAGGAGGGGTCCAACCCCTCTTATTTAATCCATCTCACATATTAGGGTTGTTACTCTCTCTCTCTCTCTCTCACTCGGAATTCTCTCCCTCTATCAAGTGTTTGAGCTCTCAATCATTTGTTTTTTTGGCTACTCAAGAAGCCATTGTAGGTGGACGTTCCACCATCATACTCATAATAACGCAATCTTTGTTTTAACTTGGGGCAGAAGAAAGATGCAAATTTGTGCAGGATCAACAATTTACCTTAGGATAACCTCTTTGGCTCTTTCTGACTTCAGGTTTTTTTGAAACTTTCTTTATTATTTATTATTGTAATTTTCTTATTATTGAATAACAATTCTATTTTTTGGCTTATTTTACATAATATTTTTGTAGGGCAAGGATTTTATTTATTTATATTGTGATTTCTAAGTTGTTTCTTGTTGTGTCCGCAAATGCACGGATACTCGAAGTAATAAAATAGATATCGAACAACAGAGACCTTGTTGCTAAGTACTGAATAATTGATTTCTCGCTAGCTAGGCAATCGGAAAATAGTGAATCAAACTATCGAAAAGAACACGGAGAAAATATCAGAGAAGGGATCGGGACTAGGGGTTCATCTACTTTAATTTCTAATGGCTAGATTACGATAAGTGTCTGTCAATCCAATTTTATCATGATAAAGCTATAATTCACCTCATAAATAAATTGTTTCGCTCTCGCGCAAACAGTCGTACAAAGAACCGATCTTCACTCTCGTGCAAGACCTATTCAATGCTGAAAATAGGTAAACCATCAACTAAGAACTCAAGGATCACTCTCGTGCATCCGAATTCTAAAGTTGACAACCTCAAGTGGAAACTCAAGATCACTCTCGTGCATCAGAGTCTCAACACGAGTTTTACTCAAGGTTCTCTTACGACTCGATACTTAATCTCTTGCAGCATCAAATCAAGTCTAAAATATTAACTCAATTCAAAAAATCATAAAATCAACAAGGCATTAAATTTCTCTAAGAATTAGAATTCGAAGAACAACCTAATCTCTTACGATAATTCCAAACTCGATAATTCCTAGGGTTCCGAAATTCAAGCAATCAACTTCTCAATCTATTTTGTAAAATTCTAAAACATGCTGATATTTATAAAACTAAGGAGAATTAAAGAGCAATTAATCACAAAAGTAAAATTATCATAATAAAATTAGTTTGACAAAATTAGGGTTTTCTAGTCACTAAGAAACAAAGAGATTACACTCCCATGTCCCAAAGAAAGATTAAGCTACCATGATGAAGGAATAACAACAAAACATGTTTCTATATGAATAGGAATCGAAAAGAAGATGAGAAGAGTTGCAAAACAGTGTTGTACCGTAATTGCCTAGAACAGCGCCGTCACTGTTGTTTCGTTGATTTCTCCTCCAATCGGAATCCTTTTGCTTTGAAACTTCAGATGCACGTTCTCCTTCACCAGGCATAACTCTCTGTCAAGTTTCGTGGCCGGAGGTGGTCTATAGGCTGAGAACCGATGAACCCTAGCAATTCCGCCCCTCTGTCGATTGCTCCCTCAATACTGGATAAAAATTCGTCCTTTTACTTTGTGTGTCTTCTCCTCCTAAAGACGAGTCCGCCGCATCTTTCGGATCTCAATTTGGAGGTCTGGATCAAAAGATATGGTCCGCGCAAGTTTCGGATCTGTAAAAATCGCGTTTTTGAATGGAAATTACGGCCGTAAAATATTTTACGGCAGTGCCGTATTTTGGTTCTGTGAACCTTGTGTCAAAATTACGGCCGATAAAATGCTTCTCAACCGTGCCGTAATTTCGGCAAGTGTTTATGTTCTGAAGCGATCCAAATTACGGCAGTGTAATGCTTTACGGCGGTGCCATAAAATCAAAACAATTCTCTGATTTGAAAATCCACCAAAATACGGCAGGTGCTCCGATATTATGGTATTGTACCATAATACGGTACCGTAATATATATTACGGCACTGCCGTATTTTGGTGTTTTGCTCTGATTTGCGTGAAATTTGTTATGTGGACTCCTCTTGATGATGGTAACTCTTCCATGTATTTGATTTTGCTTGAAAATGCTTCAAAATAGTGCCTTTTTAACTGAAATTGATCAAAAACCAAAGATGGTATAGATTCCGAAGCATTTGGTAAAAAAAGTATAAAAACAAAACAAAAGAGTAAGATTATGGTTCAAAAGACTACCAAATAAGTATGAAAAACACTATGAAATTTAGAGTCATCATTTCTCCTGCCTCTCAATTAATTTAAATTTATAATTATATAGTTCTTTTCAATTGCCAAAATTTTGACTCTGTTCTGAGCATCACAGAATTGAAATACAATCCTTTAAGTTTGGTACATGACACTAATATTTGTAATTTGGATTAGATCTCTTAATTAATTGTAGTATATTTCTATGATAGGTTGACCCTAGAAAAAGGTTTAATGGCTAAAAAGCTAATTTTTTTACCAAAGGATAATATTATAAATTGTAAAGCACTTTTGTGCAGTAAAGTTATTATTAAAAGTCTAATTTTCTTATTCCTAAGGTAATTGTCATATTCCTATATAAGTGTTTAAAACACTAAGGCTTAGTTTCCTATGGCGGATGGAGAGCTCGATGGAAAGGAGAGAGGAATAGAGGGACATTACAACATGTGTAGCACTTGAAAAACCAAAAAATCACCCCTTCTCGCCTCTTTCTTTCTTCTTGCGCGCGGAGCTCGTTGTTGAGCTCGCCGCCACTTCTCCTCACTGGACGTGGGAGAGATCACTGGGAGCAACAACTCGGCGGATGGGCGGGAGCAACCCGATGCTGAGCTTCTCCTCGTACAGCAAGCTCGGACGAGCAGATGGGAGCAGTGAGCCAGCGGTGGATGGGAGTAGTGACCCGGCGCCGAGCTTGCCTCTGCTAGTCCTAGTTGTTGCGAGCAGCGACCTCACTTGGCGCGTGTGAGGTTGCTGGTATGAATAGATAAGCTCTATCTCCTCCAGGGCTTCGATGACAACGAGGCGGAGCTCGCGGCGAGGAGTTCACAGCGTGGGCAAGTTTGCTTGTCGTGCACCATCCCGTTCCCTCCTCATCTGGTCTCATGCGAGGCGAGCTCGCGTTGCACGCGGCGAGGGCGGGGCAAGTTAGGTGCGTTGATGGGGGAGATGAAGACGGGAGAGAAGAGAGATGCTAGAGAGATGAGAGGGGGCAAATGCATTGACGGGGAGATGAAGACTGGGGAGAAGCGAAGACGCGTTCGCCAATGGATGGGCAGATTGACGAGATGATGAGGCGAGCGAACGACTGGAATGTTGTTGAGGCGAGCAAAAATGTTTTCTGCCCGATTTGGGCGGACTCAGAAAGGGCATAAACGAATACTTTTTTCCTTCGTTCTTTCCCTTCATTGTTTTCCATCCGCTGAAAAAAATGAGGGAAAAATATCATTTTCCCTTCCATTCGCTGTGGAATCCACCCAAGGAAACCCAGCCTAAAGGAGACATCAATCATATGCTTAGGAGTTGACTTTACACATCCCTGTAAAGTCTCTCCCATATGAGTGCATACATACAAGGTCACAACTCACAACTAGGAATTATAAACTCTTAGAATACTCATAAAAAATTTAAGATACTCAATCCTGGCAATAAGTGTGCAACCTGTTTCATATTTAGTATAGTTAAGATTTGATTCACTACATTCCTTTTTATGGAGTTTCTTAAGCTCTTCCTTGACATTTGATACAAATGTTGAATAGAAATTGTCTTATTTTTATTATATTGAAACTTGTTGTGTTTTTCTATCATTGTTAGTGTTTCTAAAAAAGAGCATAAAAATTCTCTCATTTTCGACCCATATAGATAAATAGGATGAAGGTGTATGACTTACAACAATTAGTAGGACCTAAGCCCATTGGAATTTGTCAAAGGCAGTCAATCAATGTAAACCTAATGCTTGTCAAACCGAGCCATCCACATACATAGGCATGGATGGGTGCACTAGCCTTAGGTCTAGCCTAGGCCGGGACACATGGTTGTCAAACTAGTGAGTCAACTCATCCGAACCTATGATTTTACATTTTTAAATAGCCCTAACGAGTTAGCTCAAGTGTAGGATTAATCTTTTAATAAACTCGGCTAAACTCTCGAGTTTACACATGCGAGTTTACTTAATTGTACATGTTTACCGAATTGTCATGCTTACTAAATCAATAACATATATGTAATACTGCAGCACCACTTGCCGATAATTTTTATAGTTTATGCATTCCTTGACTCTAGTTGAATTATTTGCTCTCTCACTCTCTACTCTTTCCATGGGTCCCTTTTCACAACCACAAACAATTATGTTTGTTAATCTTTACTTATTAATAAGCCATAGCCTCACTAATGAATGATTCCATTTCTTGTGAATTAGTATATTGATCTTTCATATGTACTTTAACCATCACTATTTAGTAATAATTGGTTTATATTAGAGTTTTCAATCCTAATTCATGTAGTGAATTAGTATATTGATCTTTCATATGTACTTTAACCATCACTTGCCGATAATTTTTATAGTTTATGCATTCCTTGACTCTAGTTGAATTATTTGCTCTCTCACTCTCTACTCTTTCCATGGGTCCCTTTTCACAACCACAAACAATTATGTTTGTTAATCTTTACTTATTAATAAGCCATAGCCTCACTAATGAATGATTCCATTTCTTGTGAATTAGTATATTGATCTTTCATATGTACTTTAACCATCACTATTTAGTAATAATTGGTTTATATTAGAGTTTTCAATCCTAATTCATGTAGTGTATCAGTCTAGTACGTACTATCTAAACAAGCACAAATGTACCAACAACAATCACATGACACAAAATATACCTAAATTAATTACATCTTGAACCAATAAGTATAAGGATTACTGCCCCATATGGATTAGTATCTAAAACCATGGTTTATATTAAGGTTTAAAGTACTATTCCATATTGGACACTACATACGGGTCCGACCATGCGGTACCATCTATGCAAGTATATATATATACCCTTGGTACCGAATAGTGGTACCACTGATACAGTATGTACTAGTCTAGTGAAGAATTGGTTTGTCAGTATACCAGTATTATAAAACTTACTTTATATAGTAATATAAAAAAACTCAAAATTATAATTTTATATAATATGTGGTACTAGATCACATCTCTTGAATTTAGATGTGATATAAGCTATTATTTTTTATTTAGATGTGATAATTATATAAAATACTATTTTTCTAGAAAATAGTAGGATCTTACATTCATACATTCCAATCATACGATTCAGTTCATGGACATTATATTGTTCCTAGGTAGGAAAGCATGTTTGAAAACCTTGCCAGAATATACATATGAGCTATCTCATTTTTTTTACCTAAATTTAATATTTTTTTACTTTCTCTGAGGAACATATCTATTCATTTGAATTTTAACATTTCTCCTTTGTTAGTTTTTATTCTTTTTGTTTAAAAATTATTGAGTGGGTGCAATAAGAAGTGCTCTCCCTCCTTTTGGCACTCTCTCAACGGTCTCACCTCTCCCTTCACTTTTTTCATTGCACAAGAATGTTGATGTATTCCACTGTCATACCAATAAAAGCACCAATTTGATTGTATCTTGGAGCAAAAGATTAGTCTGTCAGATTTTTGTAATGGACTCTATTGCCTCTGGATTCTTTTCTAAAACTTTGTTTATTATTTATCATTACTTTTTCTTATTTAATTTCTATTTCTAGCTTATTTTTGCAATAGAAATTTCCATAAGATTTCATATGGTGGCTCTCTTTTAGCCGCCTAGGAAGAGATGATTTTGAACATAACCATTTGCCTTTGCTTGCTTATGCTTGAATGGTTCATTGGCTCAAAATAGATTGACCTAGGTCAATACGATCCTTTTTTATCAGGTACGCTGGTTCGAACAGATTTTTTAAACTTTGGATTAGACAACTATAAGAGGGGATTTATAGATTAAGAATTTTTTTAATGCCCTTGTTTGGTCGTCCAATCTGAAAGAGATTACTTTTGTCATCTAGTCATAAGAAAAAAAAAAAAGAAAAAGCCATCAATATGTCTTTGTTTGCTTTTGATCAATAGTCTTTTGGCTCAAAATAGTTTGAGCTAGATCAGAGTACTACGAGAGAGACCTTCATGAAGGGACTTGCATTGTAGTAAATTATACAATTTCTACAATATGACTATCTATTGACTAAACCTCTTTGAATGAAAATAAAATTCTTTTTTTTTATGCATTGTTAAATGGAAGGGCGCATTGAGATAGATCAGGATTTGAAGGCCCTTGGAGAAAAGATCCTCTCAAATTTGACAATTCTTATTTTATGTAATATTTATCGAAGTAGATTCCTTATTATAATCATAGCAATATCAAATGTCTTGGTCGAATTGTTAGCAAGAAATACCAATTACTCATTTCGTGTCCACTTCATCGTTGCTATGAAATTCATGATTTTAGGTCTCAACTCACTTTTTGTTCATTGAATCAGAGAATTTCTGGAACGGAACAAAGAGGGACCCCTGAAATTTCCTACAGATAAAGCTCTACTAGAGATCCTGTTTTCAGAAAATGAAGTTATATGCGGAGCAGCTGAGGTACTATTGATGTTCAATTTCATGTTTATGTACATACAACATATTGCAGAACAATATGTTTCAGTAGTTCAGAAGGATTTAGGATCCACAAAGAGACTACATTCAAGCAGTAAAATTGATGTGTTTTTATTTTTCAGTAAGCCAGTCACTCCATTCATTCACCGGTTAGATCCAATATATCATAATCATACGTTTCCTGTTGAAGGTTACTATATGGATGTTTGTTTTCTTGCCTACTTGGGTTAAGATTAGCCTTTGAAGGTTATTTGTCGATGTTTGTTTTCTCTCATCTCTCTCAGCTATAGATCCAAATTGTTTTTGCCTACTTGAACTAAAATGGACTACCTTCTGGTAAGACGAGGCATATTCTTCAAAGATCACGTAGATTCACATAGAACTTTTTCAGATCTAGGCATTATCAAATGTTCCACAAGTATAGTACTATAAAATATAAATGCTTCTTAATTTCTGTTTCTTGTGTACGAGATAGGCAGGGCATCAAATATTACTTTAGTTTGGCTGCTAAGTCAAAGTGGAAGCTTGGCGGTCTATACTTCAGAATTAAGAGATGTCATTCGTTTAGTACATGAGCTCATGCTATGATTGCGTTGGTAAGATCGGTACCCAAGGTTTTTTTTAAGTCTCAATGAATCAAACATTTATGAATTTTTGCTAAACTGCCTGCTCATGTGCGTTTTTGATCCATGTTTGTTCGCTTGTGCTTTATCGAGAGCTGAGTAGATTATGTCTCCCTCTTGTGAAGAGAATTGTACGGTCTAGTGTTACAAGACTTTGCCTTTCCGACACAATGCTGATGCAAGGGAAGTAAAAAAGAAAGCATGTGAATGAGAAAAAAGAGAGAGAGAAGGGAGAACCTTGTTTTTTAACTTTCTTTTTTACCCTGTCCTATAAATTCTTTTCTTCCTAATAAAAACAATTAGCTGACAAAACCCATTATTATGCTTATCATTAGCCTTACAGGAACACTACATCAATAGATTAAGAGAACTAGAAAAGAGATCAATGGGTTGTTGAAGCATAACAACCCTCCCTCTTTGTCAAGCAAAGTACATAGATGTTGAAGAAGAAGACTATATAGTTAGTGAGCAGCAGTCTGCTCATTTAGCCCTCTCTTTGATTAAATCAAATCCCATCTCTGTGGGATCAGTAGCCTGCACCTCATAGTGGATCCCCTCCAACAGCATTCTCAGTCCTTGCTTTGAGGTAGCATATAGTATCTTTGATCTGATCCTTGATGCTGTTGGAGACCTGCACACACACACACAAAAAGCAGAATTCCATTGTGGCAAATTCCATGAAGTAGAGGTTAAGATCAAAAGATGTGTTGGTACACATGATAATCATATGTTGGCAAGGTGGGGTAGATGAGACATCTCCGTTGAAAAAGCATAGATGCAAAGTCTAATCTCCACGTCTGGCGTGTTTGGCTTACTTGATAAGGATGGATCGTTCCAGGAAACTAGCAATAGAGGTGCTTGTCAACTTCTGTAAGGACTATTTAATTGTCGTTTTATTATCTTTCAATAATGCATGGGGTAGAAATTAAAGCCATTCAAATTCCTTGTGGCATATTTTTCTCATTACTTCATAAATCGTAATCCATGAAAGTCTTAAGTTCATCTCAAGAGATGCATTTATGAAAGTTCTTGCTAATATAGTAGCCTTTGCTTTTTTGTGGAAAATGGACTTAAGGAGTCGCTAACTTCAAAAGATAGATACTCCACTATATTGATTTTTTGAAGTGGGCAAAGGAGAGACGTCAACTTTTTCTCTAAAAATTGGAGCCCCTAACTTTACCAATTCATGGAAAAGTGGACATATTTGCAGTAGATCATCTTGGGGTGCATGATTTCTAGATCACAGGACTAAATTGAATTATCAGATATTATGAAGGATCGAGCACAATAATCCTAAGATGAAATTGAGATATTTTCTTGATGCATGCAGCTCATATCCACGTCGAATGTATTTTTTTTTTCTATTTTTCAGTAAAAAAAAAAAAAGTCGTCTCTAATCAGGATGATGAATTCTCAGCAAATCCATTACTACTTCTTTTCCTATATTGCCATAAAAGAACGAATTACCAGGTGATGAAGAAGATCTTGCTCTTTTGGCAGTTGTCGACGGAGACGAAGTCGAAGTCGAAGACGGCGTAGCGGCAGTCGTCGGTGGGGAGGGAGGCGGCGAGGCCGTCGTAGCCCTCGCCGGGGCGGCCCACCTTGTCCACCATCACCTCCCTCGACTTCTCGTCGATCTTGTACACCACGTAGCGGCTCTCCTTCTTCCACTTCATGTCCATGAACGAGCGCAGGCACTCCTGCTTCACCCTCATCCCCTCCGTCGCCTGCCAAAACGCCCATAAGCTCTTCAAGACAAGATCGACAAAAAGGAAAAAGCTATATGAATTAATTACCATCTTGAACGCCATTGCCATGGTTACAATCCAGATGCTGCAAAGCACTTGATCCCGTCCTCGGCTTGCTGCAGGTCTCTGAATTTGTGGCCTTCCAGTAGTTGGTTTATATAGACTCTGGAGTTTTTTTATATAAAAAAAATGCCAGATTTTTACTTTTTTATATATAGAAAAAGGTCAATGAGAATTGAGAGCTCTGAAAATTAGTGGGTTTTTTTTTTCACTTTATTATTAAAGCAATTTGGTGGGCCGGTCCTGTGGGCACGCAGGGAGATGATTGTGGTGCACAATCTGGGGTCAAATATGATGAACTCACAGCTCAAAGCTGACACTTTGCCAGGTATTATATTATAACCCTCGATACAGAGAAGCATTTCCTGACAGGGAAATGCATTAATTTGTTATTTCCACAGCAGCTTGCTATGGTGTCCTGTGTAGATCCTTTGGATTCTAATCAAATGGAAAAGAATACAGAAGGCAATACAAATTTGAAAGGATACATTAATGCATTAGTGTGTGTACATTTAATTGTGCATTATGTGATCTGATTTCATAAAGAAAGCATTTTGTTTTCATACATGACGTGCTCCGAGGCAATTGTTCCTCAACTGAAAATTGATGGCTTGGGCACGCATAGAACTCCTCGTAGCCTGTTTGGTCGTGTAGGGTCTTGTTCAATTCTTTGCTTGAAAGCCAAGGCATAGGCATGGATTGTAATGCGAAAGAAAAGGCAGAGCAAGGACTTGACAACACTTGTTTGCCATCCATCATTAGTGAATTAGGAACCGAAGTGGACAGATTTGCGGGGCAAAATTTTTCAGTGAGGTCCTTACCTAGTAATATTAGGCAAGAGATATTTAGATCGTTTATTTTTAAAAAAAATTATGAATCTTAAACCAAGAAATATATTTATATTGCTTTAAGATTCACATATTGAACATGAGAGATGAACTCTACAAATATCTCCCTATCTAAAAATATTTTCGATGGGTTAAAATTTTTCTAAGGATAAAAGGGTAAAACAAAGCAGGTAATATAAAGACAAAATTAGACCTGGCAATTCGGGTCAGCGAGTCATAAACGGGTCATATCAGTTGTGACCCATAACCCCGATTAAGTCAACCCGAATACGACCCATTTAAGTAATTGGGTCAAACTGTGTAACCTGAATACGACCCGAATATAATCGGGTCAACCCAACACGACCCGAATAACTCGTTTATTATTTATAATTTAAATATAAATAATAAATTAATAAAAATTATATTAAAATTAATAAAAATTTGGGCTTATAAGTGAGCCAAAATCTAGGTTAAAAAATAATTAGAAGATATTTTGGTTTATTGGCTAGCAATGAGAGTTAGATGAGCCTATATTTAAATTTTTTATATATAAATATATATTGTAATCGGGTTAAGCGGGTCAACCCGTTTGCAACCCGACACGGCCTGATTATTTTTGGGTCATAAATGGGTTAACCTGTTTATAACCCGAACACAATTATGACTGACCCGAACCTGCCTAACTTCGTGTCGGGTCAGGTCGGGTCAACGGGTCATGTCAAATTTTACCAGGTCTAATCAAAACTATGAAAAGTCATTATATAATCTATTAAAATAATATAGTAATTAATCAAAAAATAATAGAATCTAAAATATTAACTAAGCGAGTTAAAAAAAAGTCATAAACCTACTGAACTATCAAAATTATAAAACTGGAGTAAAGAAGTGTTACCTTGATCTGGGCCTAGTCATTGGGTTGCTACCTTTGGTGGTGGCCCAAATAATGAAGTGTGGAGTGGATGCAGATCTGATCACCTGTTGGGTTGGGCTGGGCTTAGCCCAACATGAGCTAGATGCAGGTCGAATCTAGGCGGATCCTGGCGGGACACGATTCGTCGACAAATCTAACCCTCTAGATCATCTTCCTCAAGATAACCACAAGCAGCCCAACAAGGGAGTTCAGAAGGCCGTCGTCCGATGATTGACCAGCGTCGAGGAAGAGGCTAGTAGTCGTACGCGACGAGGAGAGTCCGCAGTGCCAGGTCCGCAGTGGGACTCTGGCAGCAAAAGATAGCGTAGATCGGCGATGAGGACAAAAAGGCATTCAGTAGAATCTTCCCGATTCCGGCTAGCGGGTGCTCCTTTGCTTTGATCTCATCAGTTGGTGATCGGAGGTTGATTAGAGAGGGTTCCGATGAAGTATCGTCAAGATCCGTATGCCGGATCTTGATCTCGGAAATTGCTGAAGGAGGGGAAGAAGAAGATTCGATCAAGATTGTTGAAGAAGAACAGAAATGGGCGGATAGCAACTTGAAGAAGAGATCGACAGCTTTGATGCAGACGAAGTGGCCACTTCTCGGCTTCCTCTAGCGGGAGCTTGAAGCTAGCAGTGGCGATGAGGTGCAATCGCCAATGATCGGTCCTCAAGACCAACTTCGAAAGAGGTCCAAAAAGGTTAGTGGCGGCGACGCACAACGGCCGGCGGAATTGGGCCTCACGGCCTGCATCAAACGAGGTCTCCTCTCATCGGCATCAATGGCGAATGAATCGCCTCACGCAGCCTAAGCACCAGAAACCTTTGTTGTGTAAACGCAACAATCAAGCGGCTGATGCAATTTGCAGCAATCATATAGATGCAATTATCAGAAGCAGGAGAAATTAAATTGATAGGAGAACAAATCAAGGAACCATCAATTTCCTTCACAGGAAAATTTCTATTTGAATATTTCCTGATATACTCTTAACATCTTTATATAAAACACAGACTTAGTATCAATACAGAAATCGATCAATACAATTTCTATCTTCATTCTTTTTTATTTCTCTTTGCAATACTTTAGCATGGTATCAGAGCAAATAACCTCACGCTCTCGTTGCACCGGAAATTTTTTTAGATGCTTGTGTAGTTTCTTTAGAGTTCTTCCAAACACATGCTTTCTCCTCTTCAAAATCTTCACGTCCTCTTGTAGCGACCAACTATATGCAACAAATCAAGGCCACTTAGTAGCTGAAGCTTGTGGCCAATTGAAGACAGAAATGCCGCATCACATACTGCAGCAATACTAAAGTCTGCCTCCATTCCTTTCATGTGAGATCAAGAATGCAAGAAGCAGCATAGCTTTCCCTAAGACTCCATCAATTTCACTTCAAATCTCATTGGATTTGGTTCTCTCGGAAATCCCACGAATTCAATTTCACAACTTTTATGAGTACAATATTTACTTTCCAGAATCTTTCTTTATGGATTTCGAAATTAGTTCATCATCACGGCAAACCAGTGGATTGTCAAACACTTTACCCCCTCTTAGCAATGTCCCTTTTTTACCTCTTAAATTGACAAAGGATAATTTTCTATTATAGAGAACACAATTTATTCCTCTATTCGAGTTCATGGCATGCTAGGAATCGTTGAAGGCACAGATCCAACTCCATCCCAAATGGATACTTGCTATAATAATTGGCTAATTAAAGATTAATTAATCCTAACTTCGATTAATTCAACTCTTAAGGAAGAAGTTTTTCCTCCTGTGGTTGGCCTTAACTCATCTAAACTTGTATGGGATACACTTGCTATAGCATTCTAGTCCAACTCTTGCGCTAAGGTGCTCTAACTTAAGTCACAACTGCAAGTGACTTGGCGAGGAAATGACTCTATACATGATTATATGCAGAAAATAAAGAATATTGCTAACAACTTAGCCGCCATCGGACACCCTATATCTGACGCTGATCTCATTATGCATGTTTTATTATGGCTTGGCCCTTCTTATGATAATTTTATTCCAAGCGTTCCTACACGCAGTGCTGACTTAACATTAGAGGAAGTTCATGGACTGTTATCCTCACATGAACGGTTTTTGCATCTTCAATCAATGAGAGATCTCAATATTGCCGGTCCCACTATCAACAGTGCTATTCATCGAGGCAACAACAATCGTGGAGGAGGTCGTCATCAACGAGGAGGACGCTATCAAGGACAAGGACGTGGAAGAGGAAGATGTCAAATTTGTTTCATTCCTGGGCACTATGCTCATGAGTGCAAGAAAAGATTTGATATAGGATTTGTTGGGGGGCTTTTCTAGTCAAACTCAGGCAAGACGTCCAATCCAGCCAAAAGCCTACTATACAACTACTCCTCATGAGACATCAAGTCCATATAATCCTACAGCATGGTATCCAGATCGGGCGCCACCCACCATGTCACTCCTGATCTCAACTCTCTGCAACAAGTAGTTCCCTACGATGGAGATAATATAGTTCAAGTTGGCAACGGTACAGGTTTGCATATTACTCACCTTGGAAATACATCACTATCTTCTTCTACTCATCTATTAAATATGCGCAATATTCTTTGTGTTCCATCAATTACTAAACCATTGCTTTCAATTCGTCAATTCACCCATGATAATGATGTTTTCTTTGAATTTCATCCTAATAATTGTTTTGTAAAGGATTGACACACGGGGACAACTCTACTCCAAGGAGGAATTGAAAATGGCTTATATCATATTCCACCTCCATCAATGATCGCTCTTCTCCATCAACGTGCAAGCTCCACCACTTGGCATGCAAGACTTGTCATCCTTCCATTCATCTTGTTCGAAAAATAATAAACCATTATGGTTTACCAGCAAATAATACTTTATCCCAAATTTGTGATGCTTGTATGAAATCCAAAAGTCATAAACTTCTTTTTTCTCCATCAATAAATAAAGCATCAGCTTCTTTACAAATTATTCATTCTGATGTTTAGGGACCTGCGCCAGTTCTTTCAAATTGTGGCTATTCATATTATGTTTCATTTATTGATCACTACAGCAAATATACTTGGCTTTTTCTAATAAAACGCAAGTCAGATCTTCTCGATATATTTTGTTATTTCCAAAAGCATGTAGAGCGCTTCTTTAATCAAAACATCTTAGGCATTCACTCTAATTGGGGCGGTGAATATCGAGCCCTTCATCAACATCTTTATTAGTCCGACATTGCACATCATATCTCTTATCCTCACACACCGGAACAAAATGGGTCTGCTAAACGAAAACATTGCCGCATAGTTGAAATTGCCCTTGCACTCTTGCATCATGCCTATGTTCCTGTCAAACATTGGGATGATGCTATTTCCACTGTTGTCTATCTAATAAATCGCATCCCAACCCCTTTACTTCACCATAAAACTCCTTTTAAAATACTCTACCAATGCACCCCTAACTATAATCTTCTTCGAGTCTTTGGTTGCATTTGTTACCCGTGTTTAAGACCCTATGCGAAACACAAGTTACAACCCCGCTTAGATTTATGTGTTTTCCTTGGTTACAGTAATATGCACTTGGGTTATCATTATTTGCATGTTCCCTTTGGACGAATTTTGTATTTCCAGACATGTTATCTTTGATGAGACTATATTTCCTTTTGCTGCAACTAACATTTCAGGCAACATCTCTCAAGAAGGCACGTATCTTAGCCCACTACCTACAAGCCAATTAGGCAGTGGAAACACAACAACTCCAATGTCAACAAGCCATTCAACTGATACTATACCGAGTCATAATATTCCAGAGGCAATCCCTAATGAGAGCACATCTTCACCTGACTCTACACCTCATCGGTGGACACGAGCTCTTACTAATATCTATAGAGACACTGAACCAACAATTCTTCAAACTAAGGCTTCAAGCAAACATACTCTACCAACAGCTCTCGTCAACTCAATTACATATGTTGAGCCTACATGTTTTACCCCAAGCATCTAAAGATCCTGCATGGCGAGCTGCCATGTCATCAGAATTTGATGCCTTAATTCACAATGGGACATGAACCCTTGTTCCCAGAAGCTCATCCATGAATGTGATTGGATGCAAATGGATCTTCCATCTTGAACGTCATGCCGATGGAACTATTGAAAAACACAAGGCTCGTTTGGTTGCTAAGTGCTATCGCTAAATGCCAGGTATTGACTTTATAGAAACATTCAACTCTGATGTTAAAATAATCGATGTTCGTCTCCTACTAGCTATTGCAATTAATTCCAAATAGCCTATTCGACAATTGGATGTTTCAAATACATTCTTGCATGGAAATTTACAAGAAATTGTGTATATGGAACAACTGCCTGGATTTACTCATCCCCAGTTCTCTACAGATGTTTGTCATCTTCAAAAATCTTTATATGGTCTTCGACAGGCTCCTCGTGCTTAGTTTCATTGCTTAGGAGGATGGCTTTAGCAACAAGGCTTTTTGTGGGTTCATTTTTGGTTATATTTCAATATAAATTGAAATATAGAAAAGTAGTGCAACTGTTTCAAATTCACCTTATAAATTATAAGGCTTTTTGTTTTAGTAGGTTCTAGCTTCCAATGAACGCAAGCATTCATTGTTAATTACCCCTAAGTGACTTAGGGCACCTTTGATTAAGAGATCTATAAATATAACAAAATAAGTACAAATGGTTCAAAGAATAATATCATCCATAATTTATGATTTGATTACAAAAGTACACACTCTCAAGACTGATGTTCATGTGACATGTCATGGAGAAAAAAATCCGAGTTGTCTTATAACAATGCTGAGGAACTACGCCCCGGTACAAAGTATCGACATACGCACCTCCCAAATAACGTCATCGACAACACGTGTCAAGTATTTATCGTCCATGACTATGTTTGAATTAAGTGGATGAGTTGAGTGAACGAGCCACTAGGCTAAAAGTTCGAGGTTTGGGTGAATAGACCAATAGGCCAAACATTCAGCGCTTGAATAAACGGGCCGACTGGCCAAACGTTTAAAATTTAGTGAACGGGTCGTCGGACCAAACGTTTGAATTTGGATGAACTGACCGTGGGGCCAAACGTTCAAAATTTAGGTGAATGGGTCGTGGGACCAATCATTCAAATTTGATTGAATGAGCCATTGGGCCAAGCATTCAAAGTTTGGATGAACGGGTCATGGGACTAAACGTTCAAAATTTGGATAAACGAGCGGATAGGCCAAGCGTTCAGAATTTGATAAATGGTTCGTGAGACCAAATATTCAAAATTTCGGTGAATGGGTCATGGGACCAAATGTTTGAATTTGATTGAATGAGCCATTGGGCCAAACATTCAAAATTTGGATGAAAGAGTCGTTGGACCAAACGTTCAAAATTTGGAAGAATGGGCTGTTAGGCCAAATATTCAGAATTTAGAGAAACAGGCCAATGAGCCATGTTCAAAATTTGGGTAGAGCTGGTGAACGGGTCGTGGGACCGAACGTTCGAAATTGGGGTAAATGGGTCGTGAGACCAATTATTCAGAATTTTGGATAAACGGTTAAAAGATGTCTCTGATCGTAAATTCAAGATCAAACCCAATTTGGTAAGAATCGATGTTTGGATCATCTTGAGAGCCATCCGATTGGCTAAGATCCGAGTGAATTAATTTCAGCCATTGAAATTGTGATTCATAGATCTGCCTTGATCCGGATCTCTGATTGAAAATCTGAAGGCGGATCTGGAAAGATCTGATTCAGATGCATAAGGATCAATATTCAGATCATTTCGAGAGCTACACGATTGGCTGAGATTTATGCAAATCAATCATAGCCGTTGAAAGTTTGATTTGCAAATCTACTTATATCTAGATCTCTGATTGAAAATCTAAAGGTGGATCTGAAACGATATGATTCAGATGAGTAAGGATTAATATTCGGATCATTTCGAGAGCTATCCGATTGGCAGAGATTTGTGCAAATCAATTCTAGCCTTTGAAAGTTTGACTCGCAGATCTGCTTAGATCCATATCTCTAATAAAAAATCTGTGAGTGAATTTGGAAAGATCTGACTCATTTGAGTAAGGATCAATATTCAGATTATTTCGAGAGCTATCCGATTGGCTGGGATTTGAGTGAGTTTATTTCTGCCGTCGATATTTCAATTTGTCGATCTGCTATGATCCAAGTCTCTGATCAGGAATCTGAGGACAGACATAGAAGTATTTGACCCAAATTTGTAAGGATCAGTGTTTGGATCGCATCGGAAGCCGTCTGATTGGCTGAGCTTTGGGTGAATTAATGTTAGCCATTCATATTTCAATTCAACAGTTTATTTTGATCCAAATTTCCGATCAAAAATCTGAGAGTGGATCTGGAAAGATCATATCCTATTTGGTGAGGATTGATACTTGGATTACTTCGAGAGTCGTCTGATTGGCAGATTTGGGTGAGTTGATTTCAGCCGTTGAAAATTTGACTCGCGGATCTACTTGGATCCGGATTTCTGATCGAAAATCTGAAGGTGGATCTATAAAGATCGGGTCCAAATTTGTAAGGATCAATATTCAGATTATTTTGAAAATCATCTGATTGGTTGAGATTTGCACAAATCAATCTTAGCCGTTTGAAAGCTTAATTCACATATCAACTTAGATCTAGTTTTCTGATCGAAAAACTGACGGTGGATCAGGAAATATCTGACTCGGATGAGCAAGGATCGATATTCGGATCATTCTGAGAACTATCCAATTGGCTGAGATTTGTATAAATCAATCTTAGCCGTTGAAAGATTGATTCGCAGATCGGCTTAGATTCAGATATTTGATTGAAAATCTGAAAGTGGATCTGTACATATCTGACCCAAATGAGTAAGAATCAACATTCAGATCACTTTGGATGTCATTCGATTAGCTGAAATTTAGATGAATTAATTTCGGCCATTGATGTTTCGATTCATAGATCTGCTATGATCCAAGTCTCTGATCGAAAATCCAAAGGTGGATCTGGATGGATATGATCTAATTGAGTAGGGATCAACATTTAGATCGCATCGGAAGCCGTCTGATTGGCTTTGATTTTTTGTGAGTTATATCAACCGTTGATATTTCAATTCATCGATCTGCTATGATCCATAGCTCTGATCGAAAATCCAAGGGTGGATCTAGATAGATTTGATCCAATTGAGAAAGGATCAATATTTGGAGCGCATCGGAGGCCGTTTGATTGGCTGAGATTTGTGCAAATTAATCTTAGTCGTTGAATATTTCAATTCATCAATTTATTTTGATTTGCATCTCTGATCGAAATTCAAAGGGTGGATTTGGAAAGAGCTGACTCAGATGAGTAAGGCTCGATATTCTGATCATTTCAAAAGTCATCCGATTGGCTAAGATTTGTGCGAATTAATCATAGTCATTGACGGTTTAATTTGCATATCTGCTTAGATCTAGATCTGTGATTAAAAATCAGAAGGCGGATTTGGAACGATCAAATCCTACTTGGTAAGGACGGATACTCGGACTATTTTGGAAGCTATCTGATTGGCTAAGATTCATGTAAGTCAATCTTAGTCGTCGATCTTTAAGTGATTAAATCTGGACTGTTTAATCTTTAATTTGATCCGAGCCGTCGGATCAGCTCTTGGTAAAATTTGGCCGTTCGATTAGGTAAAAATTAGGGTTACACACGTAACATGCGTCTTCGTCTTCCGCTGCCCGCCGTCCGGGTGTCCGCCGCTCGCACACTCCGGCATGAAGTCTCCTACATAACGCCGGACCTATGGCCGCCGGCCGGCAGCGAGTCGTCGCCAAACGAAGCCCAAATGAGCGATTTTCGTCCAATAGAGACGAAAACAGGGGTCGCCGAAAATTTGTTTGATTCTGGTAATCTGGTCTTTTGATGGATGGATCCTTCCGTCTATCGGTGCGCACACTGGAGGAGGAGGGCGTGGACAAAGTTTCGACACGATCCGATGGCTGGATGACATGCATGGCAAGGAAATCAAATGCGTCTACGGCTGGAAGAAAGGATGCAAGCGATCGCTGTAACAACCTTCTATTCCGGCGATCTGGCCGTTAGATGGCTGGATCGTCTTGCCTGCCGGTTGCATGGCAAGGAGAGGGTGTGGATGGAGTTTTGGCTCGATCCGACGGGTGGATGTTGGATTCGACGAGGAAAAACTCCAAGGAGTTCGTGACCGAAAAAACCGTTCAGTCCGGTGATCCAACCGCCGGATGGCCGGATCGTTTTGTCCATTGATGCGCACATTCTAGGAGAGGGTGTGGCCGGAGTTTGGCCTCGATCAGTTGCTCGGATTTGATAGGAAGATCATCGAAGAAGCGGCATTAAGTGTAGGATTTTAGTGTGTGACGCCAAGCGTAGGATGAGTACTCTATGGTCCACTTATCCAATTTTGATCCGAAAATTTGATTACGTCTGTAATCAAACTTGAATTCTGATTTCACAATCCCGATTTCACATACTTCCCAGCCGAAGCTGAGCCCTTTTCTCACATGATTTCCAATCAAAACTATGTAAACGATAGCAGCCTGTTCTTCTTTTTTTTTATGCATCAAGCAACACCCTTCTTCTCCTTCTTCTCTTTTCACATGCCCCAGCAAAAACTTGTCACATAGCGTGTGACTATTGCTGAGGATTTATTCTTCGATGTTCTAAAAAGTCCTTAGGTTCTAGAAATCCTTAATCTTTCTGCTTCTCTGATCTTCTAGAAAGTCCTTTGGTTCTAGAAGTCCTTAATCTTCTCTTTCTTTTTATCTCCTATCTTCTTGCATGGGAAGCTTTTTTTACTTGAATGGTAGTCGAGAGAGAGGTTTAGCATAATCCTCTCCTCGTCGAATAGCCCCCATTTTATTTCTCTTCTTGTGTTTTTATAATTTTTTTCATTGCCATTTTTGACAGAGGCATGCGACCACCTTCCCCTTTCGAATATCATGGCTGCACCTTTTTTATTATTTTATTTTTTTTCTCATGCCTCTATACGTGGGCACATTTTTCCAAGAATAGAAATTTGCTCTCTCGTTGCAAGTCATGGCTTGTTTTATTTATTTTATTTTTTCTTTCCACATTTCTTTTGTATGCTGCATCTTTCTCCAAAAAAAATAGATGATTTTTTCTCTGTCGCATGCTTAGAGCAACTCCTCGATTTCTTTTTTTTATTATTTTTTTAATTCATTGCCACGATTACTTTGCTATTTTTTCTTCATCTCAAAAAAAATATATTCTCATTATTATTTTTTTATGTTCGAAGGCGCCCATGATGATTCCTTTTTTTTCTATTTTTTTTTTTATTATTTTACATCTCCACATTTCACCATTGCGGTCTAATTTATAATTTTGAATAAATAAATAAATTAATTAATCAACTAATTAATAATTAATTGATTAATAATTAATTGATTAATAATTAACTAATTAATTCTTTTATTGCACCACAAATGGCAAATTAATTAATTAATTAAGGGTTACCTAATTAATTAACGATTATAATAATTATCATTATTTGTTTTCTTTTTTTCCCTTCAACGGTTTTATTGGATCCAAAACAGATACATCTATATTCTACCGCTGCAACTCCTCCTCTAAGACCTATGTTCTCATATATGTTGATGACATTCTTGTCACAAGAACTAATGTTGCTCAAATCAATGATCTAATATCTGCACTTGGTGCCAAATTTGCTATTAGAGATCTTGGCATTGCAAATTATTTTCTTGGTATTGAATTATCAACTCATTCTGTTGGGTGTCATCTCAACCAAAGCAGGTATATTTTAGAGTTACTTCAACGAACCAAGATGGATGCTGTGCGACCGATATCTACACCGATTGCGAATGATGTCAAAATGGACTCTACTCCCATGGACGATCTTACACTATACAAAAGTATTGTTGGAGCATTACAATATGTCACAATTACTAGACCAGAGATCACATATACTGTCAATCGTGCTTGTCAATTCATGCATTCTCCAACTAAGCAACATTGGGAGAATGTCAAAAGAATACTTCGATACCTTAAAGGCACTATATTGCATGGTCTTCTTATTCATCAAGATTCCTCCTATGACATACATGCATACAGTGATGTTTGTGTGGTTTCTTTGGAGTTCTTCCAAACACACATGCTTTCTCCTCTTCAATATCTTCACGTCCTCTTGAAGCGACCAACTAGATGCAACAAATCAAGGCCACTTAGTAGCTAAAGGTTGTGGCCAATTGAAGACAGAAATGCTGCATAACATATTGCAGCAATACTAAAGCCTGCCTCTGTTCTTATTATCTGAGATCAAAAATGCAAGAAGCAGCATAGCTTTCTCCAAGACTCCATCAATTTCACTTCAAATCTCATTGGATTGGTTCTCTCAGAAATCTCACTAATTCAATTTCACAACTTTTGTGAGTACAATATTTACTTTCCAGAATCTTTCTTTATGGATTCCAAAATTAATTCATCATCACGGCAAACCAGTGGATTGTCAAACACTTTACCCCCTCCTAGTAGTGTCCCTTTTTTACCTCTTAAATTGACAAAAGATAATTTTCTATTATGGAGAACACAATTTATTCCTCTATTTTGAGTTCATGGCATGCTAAGAATCGTTGAAGGCACCGATCTAGCTCCGTCCCCAATGGATACTTGCTATAATAATTGGCTAATTAAAGATCAATTAATCCTAACTTGGATTAATTCAATTCTTACGGAAGAAGTTTTTCCTCTTGTGGTTGGCCTTAACTCATCTAAAATTGTATGAGATACACTTGCTAAAGCATTCCAGTCCAACTCTCGCGCCAGGGTGCTCCAGCTTAAGTGACAACTGCAAGTGACTTAGCGAGGAAATGACTCTATACATGATTATATGTAGAAAATAAAGAATATTGCTAACAACTTAGCCGCCATCGGACACCCTATATCTGACGCTGATCTCATTATGCATGTTTTATTAGGTCTTGGCGCTTCTTATGATAATTTTATTCCAAGAGTTCTTGCACGCAGTGATGACTTAACATTAGAGGAAGTTCATGGACTGTTATCCTCACATGAACGGCTTCTGCATCTTTAATCAATGAGAGATCTCAATATTACCGGTCTCACTATCAACAGCACTATTCATCGAGGCAACAATAATCGTGGAGGAGGTCGTCATCAACGAGGAGGACGCTATCAAGGACAAGGACGTGGAAGAGGAAGATGTCAAATTTGTTTCATTCCTGGCACTATGCTCATGAGTGCAACAAAAGATTTGATACAGGATTTGTTGGGGGGCTTTACTAGTCAAACTCAGGCAAGACGTCGAATCCAGCCAAAAGCTTACTATACAACTACTCCTCATGAGACATCAAGTCCATATAATCCTACAACATGGTATCCAGACTCGCGCGCCACCCACCATGTCACACCTGATCTCAACTCCTAATAATTGTTTTGTAAAGGATCGACACGCGGGGACAACTCTACTCCAAGGAGGAATTAAAAATGGCTTATATCATATTCCACCTCCATCAACGGTCGCTCTTCTCCATCAACGTGAAAGCTCCACCACTTTCCATGCTAGACTTGGTCATCCTTCCATTCTGTCTTGTTCGAAAAATAATAAACCATTATGGTTTACCAGCAAATAATACTTTAACCCAAATTTGTGATGCTTATATGAAATCCAAAAGTCATAAACTTCCTTTTTCTCAGCTTCTTTACAAATTATTCATTCTGATGTTTGGGGACCTGCGCCAGTTCTTTCAAATTGTGGCTATTCATATTATGTTTCATTTGTTGATCACTACAGCAAATATACTTGGCTTTTACTAATGAAACGCAAGTCAGATCTTGTCAATATATTTTGTTAATTCCAAAAGCATGTAGAGATCTTCTTTAATCAAAAAATCTTAAGCGTTCACTCTGATTGGGGCGGCGAATATCAAGCCCTTCATCGACATCTTTATCAGTCCGGCATTGCACATCATATCTCTTGTCCTCACACACCGGAACAAAATAGGTCTACTGAATGAAAACATTGCCACACAGTTGAAATTACCCTTGCACTCTTGCATCATGCCTATGTTCTTGTCAAACATTGGGATAATGCTGTTTCCACTGCTGTCTATCTAATAAATCGCAACTCAACCCCTTTACTTCACCATAAAACTCTTTTTAAAATACTCTACCAATGCACCCTTGACTATAATCTTCTTCAAGTCTTTGGTTGCGTTTGTTACCCTTGTTTTAGACCCTATGCGAAACACAAGTTACAACCCCGCTTAGATTTATGTGTTTTCCTTGGTTACAATAATATGCACTTGGGTTATCATTGTTTGCATGTTCCCTTTGGACGAATTTTGTATTTCCAGACATATTATCTTTGATGAGACATCTCAAGAAGGCACGTATCTTACCCCACTACCTACAAGCCAATTAGGCAGCTGAAGCACAACAACTCCAATGTCAATAAGTCATTCAACTAATACTATACCAAGTCATACTATTCCCAAGCCAATCCCTAATGAGGGCACATCTTCACCTAACTCTACACCTCCTCAGCGGACACGAGCTCTTACTAATACTATAGAGACACTGAACCAATAGTTCTTCAAACTAAAGCTTCAAGCAAACATACTCTGCCAGCATCTCTCATCAACTCAATTACATATGTTGAACCTACATGTTTTACCCAAGCATCTACAGATCCTATATGGCGGGCTGCCATGGCATTAGAATCTGATGCCTTAATTCACAATGGGACATGAACCCTTGTTCCCAGAAGCTCATCCATGAATATGATTGGGTGCAAATGGATCTTCCATCTCAAACGTGATGCCAATAGAACTATTGAAAGACACAAGGCTCATTTGGTTGCTAAGGGCTATCGCCAAATGTCAGGTATTGATTTTACAAAAACATTCAACCCCTGTTATTAAAATAACCACTGTTCATCTCCTACTAGCTATTGCAATTAGTTCCAAATGGCCTATTCGACAATTGGATGTTTTAAATGCATTCTTGCATAGCAATTTACAAGAAACTGTGTATATGGAACAACCGCCTGGATTTACTCATCCCCAGTTCCCTACACATGTCTGTCATCTTTAAAAATCTTTATATGGTCTTTGGCAGGCTCCTCGTGCTTGGTTCCATCACTTAGGAGGATGGCTTTAGCAACAAGGCTTTATTGGATCCAAAACAGACATCTTTATTCTACCACTGCAACTCCTCCTCTAAGACCTATGTTCTCATATATGTTGATGACATTCTTGTCACAAGAACTAATGTTGCTCAAATCAATGATCTAATATCCGCATTTGGTGCTAAATTTGCTATTAGAGATCTTGGCATTGCAAATTATTTTCTTGGGAACTATCAACTCATTCTATTGGTTGTCATCTCAACCAAAGCAAGTATATTTTAGAGTTACTTCAACAAACCAAGATGGATGTGGTGTGACCGATATAAACACCGATTGCGAATGATGTCAAAATGGACTCTACTCCCATAGACGATCTTACACTATACAAAAGTATTATTGGTGCATTACAATATGCCACAATTACTAGACTAGAGTTCACATATGTTGTCAATCGTGCTTGTCAATTCATGCATTCTCCAACTAAGCAACATTGGGAGAATGTCAAAAGAATACTTCGATATCTTAAAGGCACTATATTGCATGGTCTTCTTATTCATCAAGATTCCTCCTGTGACATACATGCATACAGTGATACTGATTGGGCAAGTTCTCTAGAAGATTGTAACATCCCACATTCTTAACCCCAAACAAATGGCACAATTCACAAATAATACAGGATGTTTCATATAAGATCGATCATATGCTAGGTAAAACCGAGTTCAAGAAAAACACGATCTGAAAAATTCCTCAAATCCACACATACAAATTCACAAAACACAAATCTCATAAGGGTACCTGCCACCACGCAATACTTGCACTAGACATATGCAAGTTACAGTTATATCAAAACCGATTACAATTCATAAAATCCATAAAGGTACCTGCCACTCGGCAATACTTGCACTAGACATATGCAAGTTACAGTTGTATCAAAACCGATTGCAAAAATACACATCAACTTCAATCTCAAAACAAATCCACAAAATCGATTTTTATAAACTGACACCAAACACCGAAACCAGGCTGATGCCCGCGGTGCCACAAAAATCAAACTCAGTTGACTGCCACAATCTGGCAACACAAATTCACATAGTTCATATGGTTCACATCACATGGTTCACATAGTTCATAAAATTCATATTCGGCCACAGCCGGCCTCAAATTAATTAAGCATAAACATAGGTCCACAATCGGCATTATAAGCATAAATCACAACATCAATATCATGCTAACTGCGCCCCTGCTCTATACCTGAAAATAATGAGGGGTGAGCTACACAGCCCAGTGAGTGGATAGTCTAAATCGACCATCCATAACATACACTCAAAAAATATATGCAGATTATTTTAAAAATCTTTAACATGAACATATGTCAACATATAACAAAATAAAGAAACAGAAATCATATATACTGTCAGATGTACACACTAGCATATAACAAACTCATGTTCACAAACTCAGGTTCTAGAGTTTTACTCTAACCCAATTAAACACATATATTTTAAACCAACTAAACACATATAACTTAGGTTCACAAACTCAGGTTCTAGAGTTATACTCTAAACCACTAAACACACCAATACATAATCAACCTAGTTGTCCAGCATATTCAGTAGTGACCAATATGGTCTAACCCGGCTTGGCCAAAGCACTGGGAGCCGCATGCAACACATAAACATGGATAGTGAGTAGAATCAAGAGGTGGCCCCCGCCAGGTCACGACGTGGCACTTTGGTCCCTCACCCCATAACACATCAGAGTGACGACATCAAGAGGTGGCCCCTGTCTGATCAAGACATGGCACTTTGGGTCTTATATCACCCCATCACATAAAGAGTAACGACATCAAGAGGTGGCCCCTGTCTGATCAAGACATGGCACTTTGGGTCTTATATTACTCCATCACATAAAAGAGAAATGACATCAAGAGGTGGCCCCTGTCTGACCAAGACATGGCACTTTGGGTCAAATCCCGTTCTCCCAAAAGGTTCCTACTGGACAACAGACACATCTTATTTCATATTTCACATAGGTGAGCATATTTCACAAAGGTGGACTCCTAAGTGTCAACTAGACTCTAGGATAGTCATCACAAAAATCATATCGGGCAGGCTGAACATCAACCCCCATCACAAAAATCATAATAGGCAGGCTGAACATCAACCTCCTCACATATCACAATACAGGGCTGAAATTCAAACCCTTAACATATCACATAAGGACTATCCCCTTGAGTTCATAGTTACACCTAGCCTTAGTCCTAACCATCACATAATCACATAATTTTCCAAATTCACATAGCCCATAATTTTCCAAATTTACATAATCACATATATTGATCCAAATTCACAAGATCATACATATTTTTCAAAATTCACATAACCCACAAATCACATAATAAACACATAACATTTCATATTCAAATATCACATGATATAGTGTAGTCCTTAGATTTCATGTTGATTTGTTTAGTCAAACCTTGCTATGTTGTCACTCAAGTTTCTCAAATACAGATACATAGCCATAAATCTAACATCATAATTATTTAACATATTACACCCACCAAGAAACAATCATATCAAGCATCCATAAAATCAACTTAAAATTTAAAACAAGTATTCTTATAAATCACTTTACAAATTACCACAAATTACCACATGTAACATATTAACTACAAACACCAAAATTCGGTTTTTATAAACAATTATCAAGGTCATCAAGGTTTCGGTTTTCATGTTAACTACAAACATCAATTTCGGTTTTCTTAAACAATTATCAAGAACATCAAGATTTCGGTTTTCATGTTAACTACAATTAACAAAAGTTTCATACTCAAAATCAATGATTTAATGCTACCAAAATTCCTATAAAAATACCTTAAATTTCATACAAAGTTTTGGTTAAATAGTCATCATATCATCACCTTTGAATATTCGGTTTTCATGATATATTCAACATTACAAAATTCGGTTCACATGAAAAATACATCTTGAGTTTCGGTTTTAACATGATAAAAATTCCAATAATTCAATTATATCAAGTCACAAACACAACCAAACTAATAGATCAAATAAGACATTCCACTCACCTCCTAAACCGAAAATACCAAGGTGAAAACTTCCACAAGAATTCGTCTAAGACCTTGGAATGCTCCTAGGAAGACGCCAACAATTGACAAGGAACACCTCCAACACCAAGATGCCGGCCAAAGGAAGAAAAGGAAGAGGAAGAAGAAATTTTCGCCTCCAAGAATCGCCCACTCCTCCTTAGCCGTCGCCCAAGTTTTCTTCAAGTCAAAAAAATCGCCAAAGTCTCCACCCTAACCGAAATTACCCACTTAAGTTTCGGTTTTTAATGTTTAACCCTCTAACCAATTAATTCAAAAGGGTCTAACCCATTAACCCAATAATCCCTTAGTTTAAGTGAAAGTCCAATAAGAGTTAAACCAATATCCAATAAGTTAGTTAACTAATTAATTTAACATCCACTAACCCTTCACTTAACGAAATCCATTAAGGATTTAATTAACCAATAAGATCTAATTAATTAACCAATAATTTCAAATTAATTAACTTACAACTTACAACCCATAAATCCTAATTAATTTATCATGAACAACTAATAATAATTTATCATAAATTAACAGCCAATAATCAAACAAATAACCTCTAATTAATTTACAATAAATTAATAACCAAAAATCTCTAGTTAATTAACTATACTTTATCAACCACAAATCTCTGGTTAATTAACTATTAACAACCAATACATAGAAAATATCACAATCAATAATTTTATTTAATTCAACAATAATGCTTACCAGGACTTAAGATCCTTGGATCTTACAAAGATCGTCGTTTGACAAGCAGATTTGTCATCTTTCTTGGAAAAAAACCTCATCTCCTAGACCTCTAAGAAATAATCTACCGTTTCGTACTCTAGCACTGAAGCCGAATATAAAGTTATTGCCAATGCAATAGCTGAGGTGATTTGGTTATAATCTTTACTCTCAGAACTTAGCCTCACAACTCATTCAACTCCAACACTATGGTGTGATAATATAGGGGCCACATATCTTGCTGCAAATCCAGTCTTTCATGCAAGAACCAAGCATGTGGAGATTGACTTCCACTTTGTTCAAGAGAGAGTGGCTAGTAAACAACTCCTTGTTTCATTCATCTCCACAAAGGATCAACTTGCAGATATTCTTACCAAACCTCTCCCCAAACTCTGGTTTCAACACCTCACACACAAACTCAACATTGTACAGTCCCAAGTTGAGTTTGCAGGGGAGTGTAAACGCACAAATCAAGTGGCTGATGCAATTTGCAGCAATCACATAGATGCAATTACCTAAAGTAGGAGAAATCAAATTGATAGCAGAATAAATCAAGGAACCATTTCCTTTACAGAGAAACTTCTATTTGAATATTTCATGATATACTCTTAACATCTTTGTATAAAGCACATTGTATCAATACTAAAATCGATCAATACAATTTCAATCTTTAGTCTTCTTTATTTCTCTAAGCATTGCTTTAACATGTTGAATCTAATTTTGCAATTTACAAAGACCAAGAAATAAATTAGTGTTAGAAAAACCCGGAGGCAATCTGAAAACCTATCTTTAGGTATATTTCTGTCCCTCGCACGGGATTTGACTAGTATTAAGCCTTGAAGATTCAACCAAGTAGTCCATTGCTGTCGGCGCGTCGGTGTAGCAGTTATCACAAGGCACTTTCGACTGACAGCATAAAAATAGAAAAGGACACGAGAGAGAACTCGAAAGTTTGTAGATGCGTGTATTCTAACCTCCGCATGCCTCTCCTTATATAGGAGAAGTTGCAACGGCTAGGAAGCCAAATTAAGCACATTTAATTTAGACGTGTCTTATTTAGATGAATATAATAATAGTATTTATTAATTAAGATGAATTAAATAATAAAATAATTAAGACATCTTAAATAGGCTATTATTAATTTTAAATTAATTTTTTTTGGGTGATATGAGTAATGATAGCCTGTAGCGCGGGGCTCACGCGCTAGGAATACACGGGATACTTTGCCGGATTTTTTTCGGATCCGGTGTATGGTTAGGGTGGTAGTGGATGTACATAAACCTGTAACTATATCTTTTTTTGATAAATATAATTTCTTGCCCTTGGCAAAAAAATAAAATAATTATTGATGAAATTAAATAATAAATTAATTTCCCAATTTAAAATAATGTGGATTTTGGGTTTTTTCTATTAAAACACCAACAATCCCCCATAAAAACACAAAAGCCTAAATTAAAGTCAAAAAAAAAATTTACTGTCAAATACCTATATCATGCAGTCAGGGAAAAACCATGCTTAGCACACTTATTACACAAAACTCCATTGAAACAAATATAGTGAATCAGGTCTTGAACTGTACCCTTTTGACTCAATGTTGAACAGTGCACACACGATACAGTAACCTTGTGATGGTCGTGCACATAATCTTCTTATTCATGTAACTTTCACTTAACTAGAGAGATCCAGTCTCTATTCCACGACCGTATACAGAAAAGTTATATATAGGAGAAACCCTATAAAGAAGTGTGTAGAGGCACTTCTTAGGATATACCTTTGGGTTTCTTTAAGAGTAATATACTTAACTTTACATCTACATAAGGTACAGTATCACCTTAGGAGGGCATTGGAGTTTTACAATAACTCCAACAAACACAATATTGTTTTTATAAATTTTTAGTTGGTACTCCTTGGCCAACCAGTCAACTTGTTATTACCCGTTGAACCTCTTTCCAAGGTCTACCTATCACGAAGGTTGGGTTACCACTATAGGAGGGCCATTATGGACAAACCCCATTCCCCTAGATGAGGCCACCACTTTGGTTTGAGACAACCCTTTAGTGAGGCAATCAACAAGATTATCACATTATGTATTATCAACTATCTAATAGATTTTTGTCTAATCTTTAATATGTCTACTCAATTTACTATCAAAATTATTTACTAGACACTTATATATATTAGAGTCTGCAGATTTAGGTCCGAATTCTTTCTTTTGAGTTCTAGTATATTGGCCTTAGTTAAACACTCCCACATTCGAAAGAATTTCAGATAAATGTTTATAAAATTTTTAAGTTTCAAAGAGAGTGACACAAGAATTCTTATTTAAGTTAGACAATGTCTAAAATGAATAAAATTATAAACAATATATAGTTTAAATACTTCAAGCAATGAAACTTTAAAACACAAATCAGGCCGATTTTTAAATAACATAATATACATATAAGTTTTCGTAATTAAAACAAGAATTTGGATACAGAACAGAGCAAAGACCTCAACTATATAAATAGAATTGCATGGAATATTAGATTAAAGAACCAGAGACAATCTCGCTGGTTAAGCAAGTATGCGTAAGGGTGTCAGTTAGTTTAACTGGTAAGGATCTTAGTTGTTGATAACAAGATCTTGAGATCAAATCCCGCTCTTATTACTTGTTTATGTAAAAAAAAAATGTGTGCGTAAGGGACTAATTTCTTACTAATTTTGCGTACTCGCAATTAAATCAAATGCACAGATTAATTAAAAGATATGCGTGGGAAGATAGAGGCCCAAATTGATTAGTGGGATTTTTAAGTGCTCAAATAAGAGATGCAAGCTGGGTAAATTATGTATTGACTGAAACCAAGATTATGATTTTGGCTCGCTGGTCACGCGCGCACAAAAGGCGCGTTCTTCGCGCTGGTCGTGGGTTCGAACCCTCGCGATTGTGTTTTTGGGAAGATGGCTTCACCTGCGCTGCGCGTGTGTGCAAGCGTGGGCGTGATATCAGCGAGTTGCACGTGCGTGGGTAGGCGTGATTAGGGTTTAATCAGCGCCAACAGTCCAACACAGAAATCAAATTAAAATGCTTAATTAACAATTAGATTAAATAACTGCAGATTTAACTATCACAGATGCACAAATTTTAGATCTAGCAAATAATTGCAGATGCGAAATCTAATTGGAATATGGAAAATCAGATTTGCGAGATATTAATGATTATCAGCAGCATATCTAAAACAGTAATTAAATTATAATAATTAAAACAGTTTAATCAAATCTGAACAGATTTAATTAAATAACAGCAATTAAATGCAAATCAGTAAACAGTAATTAGGGTACAGATTAGATGTGAGAAAAGAATAATTAACTCTAATTAAAAGATCTTAAATTAGATCAAATGAATTTCTAGAGCTAATCAGCATTAATTAATGATGAGTCAAGTATTAAAATGAATATTAAGCAAGGGATTAAGACTAATCAAGATTAGCGATCTGGATTAATTACGAGAGAACCTAATTAAATAAAATCAAATTGTAATCAAACTAACAGATAATAACGAATCTAATTAAGATGCGAGAGATTTGGTAACTATGCGAAATCAAATTAGACAATTAATTAGGCTTAAAGGACATTAATTAATTAAAAACAGTAATCTAATAATCAGAAGATGCGAGATCTAATTATTATACAGATGCGAAAACTAATGTGAATTGACATATGCAAGAGATAAATTAAATTAAATAGATGCGAGTAACAGGATTTAACGAACTAAACCTAGATCTATTTGGTCTGTCAAATTATCCAGACGTGCGCATTGGGCCATGCGTGACCTCCTCTCTGTTAGGAACATATGCATTCAGATGATTAAATATAAAATAGCAAATGAAAATTCTATCAAAATTTGGCTGGACCCTTGGCTTAGCCCTCGCCTGCTTCTAGATTTAGTGGATGATGTGCTTTTTGAAAATCCTCCATAAAGAAATACTCATCTCAACTCCATTATCAGGAATCACAAATGGGCTATTCCTCATCCTAGATCCACAGGCCTTAATAACAGTTATGCGGTTATTCCTACCATCCATATCTACTCAAATCTCAACTCAGATCTTATTTACTGGAACCGCACCCCTCATGGGAATTTCACTCTCAAATCCGCATATGAGGATCAGGTAAATGGCCCACGGGTATTCTGGAAAGATATGGTATGGTTCAAAGGAAGAATACCGCGCCACTCCTTTCTAATTTGGTTAATCTACCATGGCAAGCTTAGCACAAGGGAACGCCTTCATATCTGGGGGATTGTACCAACTTCTATATGCATGCTTTGTAATTCTCACCCTGAAACTTTGGATCATCTTTTTATAAAATGCGCTGCCCTAACTAATTTCAGGAACCTAGTCTCCATGAGAAGCAATATGACATTCAATTTTAATACTTGCGAGGAAGCCCTAATGCAAATTTCAAACAAGTAGAGCCACATCGGAAATAAGGTCGAGTTATACATCAAAAGACTCATGCTTTCGGGAGTCTTTTATTATATTTGGAGATATCGGAACAGCAAAATTATGGACGCTGATAAAAAAACTCCGTTTGATTTTCTTACGATCTTGATAATGGATGTCAAGGCAAAGCTCAGTAGCTATATCCCTCTTGCTCATCATGATCCTCATGTCCAGAACTTCTTAAATACTTGGACGGACTTCGTGGCGATTTAACTTTATCAGAGACTTCCATTTTTTCTGAATCCCTATTTTCTTTCGACAATTTGCATCAAGGTGCAATGTTTCGTTGTGGGTCACTTTGATTATTCAGGATGTTTTCACATACCCTTATGTAATTGTGTGTTATAATGTCTTGTTAGTTGGAGCGTGAGTGATTTTTATAGCATAATGCAATCCTTGAATCTTTATTCTGAGAGATGAGATTTTTGAGATTGTACAAAATTGTAACATTTTTATTTTTTATAAAATCTTTCTTGCCCTTGGCAAAAAAAAAAGGCTTAGAAAAACGAATTACTTTGCGGGATTAGAAAAATATTCTGCCTAAAATTGTTGGATTTAATTTTGTAATTAATAAAAATCAAAAAATAAATTATTATTAAAAAAACCTAGAGGCGATTCAAAGATCTATCTTTAGGCACCCTCGCATGAGATTTGACTAGTATTAAGCTTCAAAAATTCAACCATGTAATCCATTACTGTCGGCGCATCAGTGTAACAGTTATCACAAGGCACCTTCGATTAACAACGCAAAAATAGAAAGGGCACAAGAGAGAACTCGAGAGTAGGTGTGTATTCCAACCTCCACATGTCTCTCCTTATATAAGAGAAATTGCAACGGCTAGGAAACCAAATTAAGCCAGTCTAATTTAGACATGTTTATTTGGATGAATATAATAATAATATTTATTAATTAAGATGAATTAAATAATAAAATAATTACTCTTATTAATTTTAAATAATTATGAATAAAATTAAAAAATAATAAATTAATTATCCAATTTAAAATAACATGAATTTTAAGTTTTTTTCTATTAAAACACCAACAACCTACATCAACTTGAAATTATTTCCATCCAATTCATCCTCATTTTTACATACATTCAAGAAACGGGACCGGTTGTTCGAGTTGAAGCAATCTGATGTATGTGAAGAGAAAGTGAGCACCCGAGTTTGCTTTCTCCCTGGTTCGTTCCAAAGTCATCTAGTTTACTTATTCTAATTATTTTTCCTAAATTCTAATTTTTTTTTTCTTATGTAATTATATGTTTTAACCATGGACTTGTTTAATCTCCATTGAAGAAAATGTATCTGCAGAAGATGCAGTGAGAATGAAAATTTCATGTATGTGAGTGAGGCCAGGATTTTGAGTAATTGGACAAGGTGAAAATTGAGCTTCATATGTTGGCTATACAGGCAACTTTTTTTAATGAAAATGGAGAGAGAAAAAAACCTTAAGAAAAAAAATCATAATTTTTAATAAATTATAAAAAAAAATATAACTTCTTGAGAAATTAACAATCATAAAAAAAACAAAAACAAAACATGGGAAAGTGATTCAAGTGATATTAAGCCATTCAATTCAAGAGAAGAGAGATTAAACACATGAGAAGCAAAGGTGAATTTTAAATCACCATTCATATGACTTTTTGTTTTAATATTCATATGTAAATTAGGTTTATACTTAAGAAATTTAAACACATGAGAAGCAAAGGTGGAGCAACTCTATCACCAGGTCGACATGCTCATTCAAGCTCCTCTAGGGAACAAGAGGAGCCTTCGAGCCTCATTTAATGTAGGGAGATTTGTTAGAGCTCCCAAGCATTCAGGGCTATTATGATAGGGTTTCAAAGTGGACTAAATGAAGGTGAGAAGAATAGGTTGATCATCCATTATTGAGAAAGCAATAGGGTAATCTATACTGTTCCTAGATTACATTTATACTCATTTATTAGTGATGGGAGAAGAGATTTGGGAGGAAGGGTGGAAAAGGGGAGACCTAAGAAAATAGAAATTCCATCATATTGAGGTTGGGAGGATGTGCTTTGTAAAGTTAAGTGACTAGTTGACAATACAAGGGTATCTAAAAAAGTCCAAAAGAGCAAATATTTGCCTTATAATCTACAAGATTTTGCAAGTACAATAAAGATCCTCTGGTATGACAATTACACAAAAAACACAAAAAAGAGAGACGTCTCATCTACCTTGATGAATCATTATTTCAATGAATATCATCTTTAATATACATATTTTAATATTATATATATTATTAATATTTATTAAGTTATTGTTGTAATAAATTTAATTAAGTATCAATTATTTTAAAAATATTTTTTAAATTTTTATTTAATTATTACATATATGTATAATATACTTTTATGTGACATTGTAATTGTTATTGGATCAAAAAGATTCTTATACTAGTTGAATTAACTAATTGAAAAAGCAAACTTTACTTCTACGGCGGGAAAATTCTGTGAAAGGGAAATCTCGCTCTCTAAAGCTCAATAAAACCTGCTTAGTATTTTATCTAAACAAAAACAGATAAAAGCAGTAACTCACAAAAGAACTGAAAAAGAAAGAATAAAAAATATATTAAATATAGAAAAATACTATTAGATTCAATGTATTTTTATTCTTTTCTCCTAATTTTCGTGCAACAGAGTATAAGATAAGTGATTAAAATTATTCTCAATGTGTGCCAATGATTTATTAAATATTTAGCAACAATTAATACAGAATAATCCATACACTTTTTACAACACGCTGTCAAATTGGCAGGCTCTCATAGCTCATCTTGGAACACATTCACCACGAATCCATTCTCAACCCAGGCAAGATAGCCTCCTCCCATGTTCTTCACATCCTTGAAACCCTGCATCAAAACAGAACTGCACAATCAAGAACTGAACTCAATTTGCATCAAAACTGAACTGTAAACCACGCATCAAAAGATTCAAAATGCTTATTCTAGGTAGAGAGAAATCACGAAGCTCAATCCTTTCTTTAAGGAAGGCCTACTTACAGCTTTGAGAAGATCCTCGGTTGCCTGGAGAGATCGCACACCACTCCGACATCCCTTCAAGATGTTAAAGTAAGCACGCATCTTTGGAAACAATTTGACAACAAGAAAGCAGCAAATCGAAAGGGGAATTAATTTACCACCACTATCTGATCATCTTTGTCACAAACTCTGGAAACCTGTTCCACAAAGTTAGGGTTCTTCTCGTTCCCTGCCCAATTAAACTGCTATCTTTTATTCAATGCAAAACAGATCGTCTAAATGGAGAAGATAACGAAAAGATTGCGCCTGCCTTGTGGGGTGAAGAACAGATAAGGGACATTGAGTGCCCCCTTCGGATGCCCCTTCTTGAATTCCTCGACCGTCCTAATTATCGGTACAAGAATTATGCAAGATTTAGGGCAGGATCCCCAAATCGCGAGGCCTGACTAAAAACACGCAAGAAAGCAGCCAAAGGAATCAGAGGTGAGCCGGGCGGGCACCTGACGTCCAAGTACTTGTGGCCGGAGTTCACGAGGCCTCTGGCACCGTGCACGTCGACGGTCACCACCTCTTCCAAACTGATCGCCGGCGAAACAAACACACACAGAAGGAGGAGGAGAACGGTTAAATTGCTCACAGGAGACGCCATCACTTTTCTCTGAAACAGAGCAATGGCGGAGAGGAGAAGGAATTTATACACCCGCTTACCTCGGTGCCGGCGCCATTAGGAGGGCCGCGGCCCGGCGATACCGGGGGCGAAGAGAAGTATACTGTGGGCGAAGCCGGTGGCTTCGCGGGTTCTCGTTTCGCTATTATGCAATGGTCACTCGCGGTAACCGTTTCACATGTATATTGTAAATCCCCCCAGGCCTAATAATGGAGGGTGTAAATTTTCTAAGGATCCGTGAATGGTGATTGGATTCCGATTGTGAAACGTGGCACAACGTGACGGAAAAGGACTTATTTGTTTGGATATAATAATAATGAGACAAAGGAGGGCCTGCGGAAAAGGCAATGCGGACGTGACGGGACGTCCTTTTTTGTTGCCTTATTAGCGAGTACCTGTGTGAAGTAAAATGATGTAAAAAGCATAATTGCGTTTGCCGGGAGTCGAACCCGGGTCTATTGCTTGGAAGGCAATTATCCTGACCGTTGGACTACAAACGCAATTGAAAAGGGGTATTTTATCTATTCATGTATTAAACAAATTATGGCTCCGCATCTAAACAATTATTTGGAGCTCTTATTTTGTGCTATACAAAATAATAATAATAATATATTTATTTCCTAGGAATCAAACCTAGATTTATTAATTAGAAGGCACTTATCCCAACAAGGGGTAAAGCAAATTTTCATAAAAATTAAATATGCTGAAAAAAATTGATAAATTCAGTATTTGTAATGATTTTGAGAATCTTTTTTGTTATTGGATTTTTGATGATTGGTTTGATTTTTTTTTTTTCAATAAATTACCCATTTACATATATATAAATATAGGGCCGGCCAAGCCTAAGTTTGGTTATTTTGGCTTGCCTGGATGGTCCCAATCCATAAAATATATAATTACATATATTAAATTATTTTAAACAATAAATATTATTTTTATATAAAAATATAATATTATCGTTGAGCAATTTTAATAAATCAGAAATAAGTAATTTGAAAATTTAGTATTCGATAGGGATGACATGAAAACCAAATTCACGTGTGGCAATTACTCGGGGCAACTAAAAATGCTATACAAATAAAATAAAATAAAAATCTATATTTATTAGGAGTTAAACTCAAGTCTTCAAGGAAAGTTGGCCCGTTTAGCCTGTTGGGCCTGTTGGGCCGTTTAGCCTGTTGGGCCCATTTGGCCCAAAAATAAAGTTGGCTTCAATAAGTTCCTTCCATCTCATCAGGTACAATGGCGCTGATAGATTCTTCTAAAAAGATCCGAGTTATCCAATAACTTGATCATTAGACTGCTCGATCAATACGAGAACCCGAGTTTCAACTTGTGCGACCCTGTAGGTTCCTCTGACGTTGGCAGTGATGAACTCAGGTCATCACAAGCAGTGAGTGGCACCTAGCAGTGCATCGCTGCTACCCAAGTCTTCGGAATGGATATCAGCATCGACATCCCCATCATCGCAACAAGATACCGATGCATTACAGTCTCTTTGCCAAACTGATATCCGATTGGACAAAGTGTGTCACCACTTTGTTTTCACCCAATCTCATGGTCATGACTAGATCAGGCTTTCACCTGGGTATGGTCATACACTCTCAGTCATGCAACCATAGGGGGGCCCCGTGGATATCAAGCTTCCCGCAGGAAGGGGCAAATCCTATGTCTGTCCATTGATCTTCTCGTATGGGTTGTGACATACCCAATGACAACCGTTATGACCTCCCTGCTACGGCGAGGTGTTTGGTTATATCAAAGTATGTCTCTAACCATATAGAAGAGTCAATGACCTCAAGTCAAGGGATCAATGCATCTCCTGTCACTTGTGAGCTTAACTCATGACACTAAGTTAGAGCCTCATAGCGGGTCGGTCCAGTATATCGACCACTGATATACCCATATGTCTGCGTTAGCACCCCGTGCCTAACCAGCCCATATACCAGTCTCACATGTACCAGAGCTATCACTTATCCACTCAGGTACTCGACTAGGGACACATTGTTTGAGCACAGATACAATCTGTCTCTAGGAACATTATTATCCATGTACATAATCACAGATGTAAACATAGCATAATAACGACAATGCCAGAATGATATATAAATATCAATATCAAGTAGTACAAGATAAACCAACAACGAGTCTAAAGACATATACACTAACATCTACTTTAATCCAAGAGCTGACATGTGTTGTGCAGATAATCCAACGATGTGAAACAGAATCCTTTAAAATTTATGAGTGCAAATATCATTTCATATCATGTTATGATTAAATTAATTTTTAAATAAAATTAATGTCGTATAATTTTGAGTTTTCAAAACACGTGCTCTTCCACTAGATTAATGGGAGTTTCATTAAGAAAATTTGAATTATCATTTCATATCGATCTCAGATCTCAAATCTGACTCAGAGTAGATTGATGGCGTGTAATTTTGGACGAAAAATTGAAAAGAACAAATAAAAAAGATAATAAATTTAAATAAAAAATACTACTAGATTCAATATATTTTTTATTTTTTTCTCTTAATTTCCTTTTAAAGAAGCTTAAATAAACTAATTAACTTGGTTTCCATTAATTTATTTTATTGTTATTGACCTCGTTCTTTCTTTCTTTCTTTTATTATTTTTTTTTCTTGGGTAGGTGGACTCAAAACCAGTTGACCGCCTTTGTGTCCAACGGCACAGAATAAACAGTAAACTTTCATCCCCACAGTCAAAGTCAAGCTCATTGACGTTGTTTTTTTACCAAATCAAACGAAATTAAAATGAAAGAAAATTAACTCAATTTTTTTTTGTCCAATTTTCTACTTTTTCTTGTCTATCTCTCCAAGAAAATAAGGAAAAAAAAATACATAGTCTTTTTTTTATTCAAGAAAATGCAAAAAATCTCAATAAATTAGTGAACCAAATGATCTTCCTAAGTGCTTGGTAATTAAATTAATCAGGGACAAATTTTTTTTCCTCAAGTCTCACATCGTTGATTCCTCTTGACTTTGAATGGTTGAATGCAAATCACTTGGAATAGACTTTGAAGCTTCCACCATGCGTTTAAATTTCTTTCTTTTTTTAAAAAAATTCCACAAAAGCTGATTAATTAATAATTAATTTGTGCAAGTTGATGGGATGAGAAAATTTGTGAGAAGTTACTTGACAACCTAAGCTTGTAATTAGTATTTATTATGCTACTTATGCGAGTCTTTTGATTTCATACATGATTTACGTGTTATTGACTACAAGATCACATGTTGGATTCTTGCGGTTGACTTTGAATATTTAAGTCTCTTTACAAGATCACAAATTGCCGATTCGGTGCTCTTGACTCCAAAAGGTAATTAAATGGAAGGCGACACTATCTAACAGAGTGTACGGTACCACCCAATTGGATCTCCGAATCCATCAGAAAGTCGGCGTAGGCTCCTGCGACTTGCACGTTGGTTTCGCGTGCATTTCCCCTCCGCTTCCATCCCAATTCACTCCAGTTGCTTGACACGTGGCATGCATCCCGTATGAACTTCTATAAATCCCGCGTCCATTCTCCTGTCTTATCGGACTTCAATTATCGATCTTCTTCTTCTTCTTGCCCTTGATCCATCGATCTCCAAATTTTGTATTCTATCGACCATGGATTACCTGCTAAAGTGCGCTGCAAACCATGTTCCCCTCACCCCCATCACCTTCTTAGAGCGGGCCTCCGCCGTATACTCCGACCGCACCTCCGTCATCTACGGTCGGACCCGATTCACGTGGAGGCAAACACACGAGAGGTGCCTTCGCCTCGCCTCCTCCCTCCTGCGCCTCAATGTCTCCAGGAATGATGTGGTCTCTGTTCTTGCGCCCAATGTGCCTGCGATGTACGAGATGCACTTCGCCGTGCCCATGGCCGGCGCCGTGCTCAACACCATCAACACCCGCCTCGACTGCAAGAGCATCGCCACCATCCTCAAGCACTCCGAGGCCAAGCTCTTCTTCGTCGACTACCAGTTCCTCCCCCTGGCGGCTGACGCTCTCAACATCCTTCTCCACGACCCCGCTTCCCCACCGCTCCCGCTCGTCGCCGTCATCGACGACCTAGACATCCCCACCGGCGCCCGCCTCGGCGAGCTAGAGTACGAGCGCCTCGTCGAAGAGGGCGATCCTCTCCGGGATCTCCCCATTCTCCACGACGAGTGGGACGCCATCGCTCTCAACTACACCTCCGGCACCACCTCCGCCCCCAAGGGTGTCGTCTACAGCCACCGCGGGGCCTTCCTCAGCACCCTCACCCTCCTCCTCCAGTGGGGCGTGGGCACCGAGCCCGTGTATCTCTGGTCCCTCCCCATGTTCCACTGCAACGGCTGGACCTTCACCTGGGGCGTCGCCGCGCGCGGCGGCACCAACGTGTGCATACGAACCACCTCCGCCGCGGAGATGCACAGCGCCATCGCCAATCATGCTGTCACCCACATGTGCTGCGCACCAATCGTCTTCACCATCCTGCTCGAGGCGTGCCCCAGTTCCAAGAGCCGCCGCCCGGCGCAGCGCGTTCAAGTGCTCACGGGTGGCGCGCCGCCGCCTGCGGCGCTACTGGAGCGGGTGGAGCGGATGGGTTTCGAGGTTACCCACGCTTACGGGTTGACCGAAGCGACGGGCCCCGCGCTGGTGTGCGAGTGGCGGACGGAATGGGATCGGCTGCCAGCGGGGGAGCGGGCGCGGCTGAAGGCCCGGCAGGGGTTGAGCGTTCTAGCGCTGGCCGACGTGGACGTGAAGGAGTCAGCGACTGGCGCGAGCGTGCCACGCGACGGGCGGACGGTTGGGGAGATCGTGTTGCGGGGGAGCAGCCTGATGAGGGGCTACTACAAGGACGTGGCTGCGACGGCGAAGGCGATGCGGGACGAGTGGTTTTACACCGGTGACGTGGCGGTGGTGCACCCGGACGGGTACGTGGAGATCAAGGACCGGAGCAAGGACGTGATCATATCTGGCGGGGAGAACATAAGCAGCGTGGAGGTTGAGGCGGTGTTGTACACTCACCCGGCGGTGGTGGAGGCGGCGGTGGTGGCGATGCCACACGAGCGGTGGGGGGAGACGCCATGTGCCTTCGTGGTGCTGAAGAAGGGAAGCGGGAAGGATGGTGAGAAGTCGATGGTGAAGGAAGAGGACATAATAGCGCACTGCAGGGCGAACATGGCGCACTTCATGGTGCCGAAGAAAGTGGTGTTCGTGGAGGAGCTGCCGAAGACGGCCACCGGGAAGATTCAGAAGTTTGAGCTGAGGGAGATAGCGAAGACGGCGACGCAGCAGCTGCTACAGAAGAAGCAGCAGCCCAAAGCTCAACTTCCAAACCAATGCGAGAAGTGGGTTGCGCCGCAGCTAGAACAAGTCGCGGCCATGTCTCGCCTTTGAATCAGTACACGTCTATATATAGTATTATAAGTTGTCTTTACTTTTTGCATTTATACTTAAAAATTTGGTGTTAAAACAATTTGTGTACCCAATTGGGCCACATAGTTATGTAAATTTATTCTTAAGTTAAATATAAGTTTATAAAATAATTCACGTCTAAAATAATTTTGATATTTAGATTCAATATATATATATATATATCATCCAAAAAACAAAGCCTAAGCTTGAAAGGAAAACCCATCGATCCAAACTTTCACTCCACCAGCACCGAAGCAAAAGAAACAGAGAAACCCCATGACTTGTGATTGATATAGCCGAGATGGATGAGGAAGAATAAAAAGAAAGAAAAGCAGGAGAAATTTTTTTATGGTAGGACATAATATAGGTTTTTCTATGTTAGATGTTTTATTTTTATACTAAAAATATTTTTAAAAAAATTATAAAAAAATAATCTACACACTTTAAGCTTTTTAATGGTATCAATATTGTTATAAAAATAGTTACACACAATGAAAAATTAATAAAAATATTATTATAAAAATTTAAAGTCAAATAATAGTCATAAATTTTTATGATAATATTTTTGTTAATTTCTCATCGTGCGTAAATTTTTTTATGACAATATTGGTACTATTGAAAAACTTAAAGTGTGTATATTACTTCTTTATAATTTTTTTTAAAAATATTTTTGGTACAAAAATGAACCACCTAAGGACAGAAAAACCTATATTATGATCTAACATAGGAAATTTTCTCAGAAAGCAGGGCTTGTTGCACTAGTTACCGGAAAAAATTTTGGCAGTGCAGTTGGGTGCCCTAATCTATCAAACACAAATCTCAAAGCGGCAATGAGAATTTTAAAGAGAAGTCAATTTTACGAAATGCAGTCAAAGTTCATGAAATGTATTATTGGTTAATGGGATTATTTCACGAAAGCTGGAATCATTTCATGATAAACTAGGATTATTTCATGAAAACTGAGATTATTTCACGATAAACTGGGATTATTTCACAAAAACTGGGATTATTTCATAAAAACTAGGATCATTTCACGATAAACTGAGATCATTTCACGATACTGAAATTATTTCACGAAAAACTAAGATCATTTTATGTTAACTGTTCGTAAATATTAACTGCATTTCGTGAAATTAACTCCTCTTTAAAATTTCCACTACTGTTTTAAGATTGATGGCTAATAAATTAGGGCACCCAACAACGGATGCGGCCAAAATGTTTTTCGTGGTTACAGCCGGTTACAAACCACGTGCAGGTGTCAACGGAGCCATTCCATGTCGGTGCGGTGGTCGACATGGCACTGCGATTGATGATTCATTCACCTTCTCAGCTCTTCATCTTGGGCGCGTTTTCTAAGGAGCCACGGCTTCTTAGAATTTTTGGAAGCCGCAACCGCAGCCCTTAGATTAAAGTAAAACCAAATCTCGAGGCTTTTCTAACTTTATTACTAATATTAATTTTAATATTAATACTAATACTAATGTTAATACTAATACTAATACTAATACTAATATTAATACTAATACTAATACTAATGCTAATATTAATACTAATATTAATACTGATCCTAATTCTAATGTTAACCATTAATACTAATCCTAATATTAATGTGAACGGTGCCTTGAGATTGGGGCAACTGGTATACAGATCAACGGCACAGACCCTGGCTTCTTAATTTTCTAGGAATCCGCGGATTCCTAGAAAATTTTTCCCTTCATCTTCCTCTTCTCCTACTACTTATAGCGTGTTTAGTAGGAAGGAAAGGAGGAGGGAAAGGATGGAAAGTTGAAAGGAGAGCTATAAAATCGTGTTTAGTAGGACAGATGGAAATAAGAAAGGAAAAATAGAAGAAAAATGAGAGAGAAAATAGCTCTATTTGCATTCCACCCAAATTAGGCGGAAAACGGACAAAAAGTTGGATTTGCCTTTTTCATACCTATTTTCATCCTTTTCTTTTTATGTCCGCTCTCCCTCTCGTGCTTTTCTTGCAATCTTCTTCATCATTGTTGTCATCACTGCCATTGTCGTTATCATTGTCGCCATCATCGCCTCTCATCTCTCGTCGCCACCATTTCACTATCGCCTCTCATCGTCATCATCGACATAAAAATAATAAAAAAAAAGTATGTTTATCAATCTTTCTAATTTTCTTTCTTTATAAATAAACACAATAATGAAAAATCTTATTATTTTCTTTCTTCTTTATTTTCCCTTCTTTCTTACTTTCTTTTGCTTTTAACTTTCTTTCTTTCCCACTAAACACAACATTAGAGTAACACTCCTACCACATTCTCTCTCACCTGCTGTTATATCTTTAGCTACTCCGTCCATCTCTCTTTCTCTCCCTCTCTCCGTCTCTGCATTCCAAACACTCTCCACTGCATACTAAATAACAGCAAACAGCATTAGCACCTCTAAATTCTTCCTTCTCCGCTTTTTCTTTTCCTCTTTGATTTCCTTGACGCAAACATAGAGTTTTTATAAAGAAAATCTAAAAGTTCCAAATTAGGTGCGAGCTAATAATTACTCGCATACTATTTTCTCGGGGCATTTATTTTAAGTCTATTTATTTTAGCCCATTTATTTTATTATTATTATTATTATTAACGATAATTAAGACTATATTTATATTTATATTAGTCTTAATTATTATCATTTGTGTGTCTATTTCGAGGTACGCACGAGACACATTATTAATATAATATTATTTTGAGAGTGCTATTTTTTAGCCTTCTCAATTTAGAGTCGTAGCCTTGGTCGTCTTCTCAACTTTGAAAGGTGACAGTGATAGCCGTCTCATCGTCGCGCCGGCAGAGACTCTACGCCAGTTGTATCTTCGGGCAACCATCCGGAAAAGCTTATGCACAAAGCCTAGAAATTTGCCTTAAGACAGACCGTACACAGCCTCTGGTTTTTCTATTCCCTAATCCCTTATTTACGGTTATTAGATCTGCATGATTATTTGATCTCGTTATTTGATTTTAATGATTATTAGATACGTTAATTTCTATTTGATCTGCTAAACGATAATTGCTGTGTTAATTGTTAGATCTAAAAATCTTAACTACATGCTTGATCTATTTCCGTGCATTCGAATATGCTTAAACGCATGCTACACTTGTTTATGTTTAAATTAGATTTATTGTTTGTTTCTGTTTAATCGCATGCTTATATGATTAATTATGTTCTGTTAATCTTGTTGCATGCGCATAATTCAGATAACTCTCGCATGCTCTAATTTGTCATTAAATCATTGCATGCGCATAATTTGTCATTAAATCATTGCATGCGCATAATTTTTGCAATCGCGCAATGACGATTTAGTTAGTTTGTGATTAAATCCTGCAAATCACATTTCCAGATCCGTTATTTTAATTCTTTGATTATCTGCATTAATTGTTGTTAATTATATTATCTGCATTAATTTCTGTGCTGATTAACCCTAATCACGCCTGCGGCGCACGCTGACGTCACGCCCACGCGTGTCCTCACGCGCAGCGTAAAAACATCTCCGCGAAATTTTCTGGTAAGGGGTCGAACCAACGAACAACGCGAATAAATCTCCAGCAAACTGTTTCACAAAAATTAATTTGTTTAATCCCAACTGATTGCATTCTATTTTCATAGATTAATTCCGAGTGATTATATTCTATTTTCAATTTATAATCTGCTTAATCGCTGTCAGATTAATCGTATGCTACTATGCTTTCTGTTTTCTTGTTGAAATCCTTGCATCAATCTGATTAATCTTGTTAATTTGATTACAGTAGATGATGATTTGCATTTAATCATCCGTATCAATGTTAATTCTCACATCTGATGGTATTAATATTCTATTAGATCTATTGAATCCTTATTCGGCAAATTTAATCTTTCAGATTAATCACTAATTGCCTGCTTCATTTTCTGGTTGAAATCCTTGCATCAATCTGCAATTGCAGACTCGAACCTACGACCTGCGTGAAGACTGTGCCACTCGCAAGCTCGCCTGACCAGCAAGCCAGAGAATAGAATTTTAAGAAGCCTTGCACTATCACTGTTGGAGGTTGAATAGGTGATAGTGCACATCCCCAAAATTCAAATTTTGCCTTTATACTTTGATTTGTGTGCACATCACTTTGCAGGTAAACAGTGATGATTAAAGGCTGCTTAACTTTTTAGGAACCCGCGGCTTCCTAAAAGTTTTTTCCAGCAAGCCCTTAGTAGTGATGACTTCATTTAGGAGAATGAGGATTTGTCTATAAGGGGCCCTCTTACAGTGGTAACCCAACCTCCGTGATAGTTAGACCCTGGAAAGAGATTCAATGGGTAATAACAAGCGGACTGGTTGGCCAAAGAGTACAATTAAAAATTGTAAAAACACTATATGTGTTGATTGGAGTTAATTATAAAGGTTTCAATACCCCATTCCTAAGGTGATTGAGTACTCCTATGTAGGTGTTAGGTTGAGTTAGATGACTCTTAAAGAAATCCAAAAGGTATAACCTAAGAAGTGTCTCTACACACTTCTTCATAGGATTTCTCATATATGTGAGTTTTCGTATACGACCGCGAACTAGTAACTAGACACTACTAGCAAACTCACAATAAAAAAAGGTACCCGCGCACGGCCAAAAATGCGCAACCCCTGCCACTGTTGGCTGTATCATGTGTGCACCGTTCTAAGCTGGGCTAAAAGGGTTGTAGTTCAAGACCTGGTTCACTACCTCTCTTTCGGTGAAGTTCCGTGTACTAAGTGTATTGAGCACTGCACTTTCCTGACCGCGTGATATAAATGTTGTTCAGCATTTTGTTTTCCTTTAAATTAATTTTATTGGACTTTTGAGTTTTGTGGGAGATTGTTGGAGTTTTTATAAAGAAAACCCAAAAGTCCCTAATTATGTACGAGCGAATAATTACTCGCATACTATTTTCTTTGAGCATTTATTTTAAGCCTCTTTATTTTAGCCTATTTATTTTATTATTATTATTAACGGTAATTATGACTATATTTATATTTATATTAGTCTTAATTATTATCATTTGTGTGCCTATTTAGAGGTACGCACGAGACACGTTATTAATATAATATTATTTTGAGAGTGCTATTTTTTAGCCTTCTCAATTTAGAGTCGAAGCCTTGGTCGCCTTCTGATGCAGCAGCGTTGTCACCAGCTGGAGATGAAGACACTAACTTATGTTTAAATTGTGATGTAGGTCATGAGGATAGCGCTAGCAGATTGTTGATGGAGTACTCATGGAAGGAATGCCATAAATCAACACTCAAAAGGCATCAAGACTTTGACCAAAGTGGGCTCTCACTAGACTTCATTGAAGCTGAGCTGGATAGTCAAGATGTAAAAAGGGGAGTACAGAGGAGCTGAACCCTAGTTTTTGCAAAAGCAAGAAAGAAATTGGGGGCGACATCCGTTTTCGGTGATCAAAGAGGGCGACCTCCCTCTTCGTTGTCTGTATCCTGGAGTGGCGATCCAGGTGGTGATTATTGGCCAAGAGGATCTGGATTAAGTGGTATCAGAGCCTCCTTTATGGCTGGTAGCCGCCGTAGTGGTCCAAGCAAGGAAGTTGATCATCCTCGAGAAAGGGACTTGCGTGATATTGAGCTTGCCGAGCTGCGGAAGCAGGTTCAACAACTGCAAGCACAATTAGCACATTTGCAAAGAGGAGGGGATGAGCAACCACAACAACCTCCTGCTAGCGATGGAGACGAGAGTGATGATAATCCGTTACCTCAATCCCCGATGACCGCAAGGCGCCCTCAACAACAGTTTCACACTCAAGCCCCATCATCACAAGCTCAACCTCCACTGCAACATCGATCTGAACTTGACTTCCGTGTAGACATCCCAGAGTTTGACGGAAAATTATAGGCTGATGAATTTTTGGACTGGTTATTTACAGTGGAGCGAGTTTTTAATTTCAAAGAAGTTCCAGAAGGCCGAAAAGTCAAATTGGTCGCCCTGAAATTGAGAAAGTATGCTGGCCTCTGGTGGGAAAACCTCAAGAAAAGACGCATTCAGGATGGAAAGAACCCCATTCAATCATGGGCTAAGATGAAGAAGGTGCTTAAAAAGAGATTCCTACCAAAAAATTATAAGCAGGACTTCTATCTCCAGCTACATAATTTCAGGCAAAACAATCTATCTATGGAGGACTTCACCACTGAATTTGAGCATTTATTGATTAAATGTGATGTCACAGAGCCTGAAGAACAAACTATTGCTCGCTACCTTGGGGGTCTACGAGTTGAAATTGCAAACGTAGTACAACTACAACCATATTGTACTCTGTCAGATATTTGCAAACTTGCCTCCAAAGTTGAGAAGCAACAAAAGGAATCTAAGGGTAAAGGGATCTTGTTGCGACCTCCTCCTAAGGAAGGTAGTCCTAGTCCAAGTCAGCCCATCTCTTCTCGGGGTTCTAATCAGCCAAAGTGGTCACCCTCTACAACGCAACCAAGAATAGACCTTGCTAACCCTCAACGACCCTCTACACTTGGCCCACCGAAGTGTTTTAAATGTCAAGGGTTTGGTCACATCGCTGCCAATTGCCCTAATAGAAGGATCATTACCCTCATTGAAGAAAACCATGAAGAACCTTTAGAAAATGATAAGGAGGAATCAGCTGAATATGAAATTGTGGTATATGCAGAGGAGGGTGAATTGTTGGTTTGTCGAAACCTTAATGTACAATGGGTGGAGCAGGAAGATTGGCTCAGGCGCAATATTTTTCATACTCGATGTACTATATTGGGCAAAGTTTGTGATGTGATCATTGATGGAGGTAGTTTTGAGAATGTTGTATCCTCCGATGTAGTCAACAAACTGCACATTAAAGCTAAAGACCATTCTCAACCCTACGGGCTTTCATGGTTAAGCAAAACCCAGGAAATTAAGGTGAACAAATGCTGCCTCATTCAATTCTCCATTGGAGAGAAATACCAAGATGAGGTATATTGTGATATCGTTCCAATGGATGCATGCCACATTATTCTGGGGAGGCCATGACAATATGATAGAAGGACCCTACATAATGGGTTCAATAATACTTATAGTTTCACCAAGGATGGAGTTAAAATCTTGTTGGCCCCCACCAAATTCCACAACATTCGGGGAACAGATGAGAAAAAAGAGAGAGGGCTTACAATACTTCCTACAACTAAACTACAACCAAAAGAGGCTGCATCTTAGTAATAATTGAAGCAAATGAGGAGTCTACAGTCCATCCTGAGGAAGTAAAACCTTTATTGCATGAATTTGCTGATGTTGTTCCTATAGAATTGCCACCCGGTCTTCCCCCATTAAGGGACATCCAACATTGTATTGATTTTGTTCCAGGATCGGTAATCCCCAACAAGGCAGCATACCGCATGAATCCCAAGGAACATGAAGATCTCCAACGCCAAGTTGAAGAACTCCTCTCCAAAGGCTTCATTAGGGAAAGAAAAAGCCCTTGTGCCGTGCCAGCATTATTAGTCCCAAAAAAAGATGGGACGTGGCAGATGTGTGTCGATAGTAGGGCTGTGAATAAAATAACCATCCACTATAGGTTTCCAATTCCACGGTTTGACGACCTCCTAGATCAACTTTGTGGGGCTATCATCTTCTCTCGTATTGACCTTCGGAGTGGATATCATCAAATTCGTATGAGGGAGGGTGATGAATGGAAGTCAGCGTTCAAAACTAGAGATGGACTCTACGAATGGCTTGTGATGCCATTCGGCTTATCAAATGCTTCAAGTACTTTCATGCGCCAGATGAATGATGTTTTTAAGCAATACATTGGTAAGTTTATCGTGGTGTACTTCGTTGATATTTTGGTCTATAGTCGAGATAGAGCTCAACATCTGGAGCATCTTCGGCAGATTTTTCAAACTCTAAGAGAGCAGCAACTTTTTGCGAACCTCAAAAAATGTGAGTTTATGGCAGATAGTCTCACCTTTCTAGGATATGTGATATCTAAAGATGGTCTAAAGATGGACCCATTAAAGGTGCAAGCAATTATTGACTGGCCTCCACCGAACTCCCTTCAAGCAATTAGGAGCTTTCACGGCTTTGCCTCATTTTATAGACGTTTCATTAGAGCTTTCAGCACAGTCATTGCGCCAATCACGGAATGTCTAAAAGGTGATACTCATAAATGGAGCACAGAAGCTCAAAAGAGTTTTGATCTCATCAAGAAAAAAGTCACAGAAGCCCCCATTCTTGCACTTCCTGATTTCGCTAAGTTATTTGAAATAGAGTGTGATGCATCAAATGTAGGAATCGAAGCTGTCCTTAGTCAAGAAGGTAGACCCGTAGCATTTTTCAGTGAGAAGCTCAATGACTCTCGCAAGAATTATTCTACCTACGATAAAGAATTTTATGCTATAGTGCGAGCTGTGAACCATTGGAGTCATTACCTTCTTCCTAAGCCCTTCACGCTGTATACGGATCATGAAGCTTTAAAACATATCAATAGTCAACAGAAGCTCAGCCGTCGTCATGCATTGTGGGTGGAATTTTTGCAAGCTTATAGCATTGTCATTAAGCACAAAAGGGGCTCTCAAAATCAGATAGCGGATGCTTTAAGTCACAGATATGCCTTGTTGGCAACAATGCAAATGCAGGTGCTCGGTTTTGATATCCTCAAGGAGCTGTATGACCAAGATAATTTTTTTGGGAGCATTTGGCAGAAATATCATCAGGGCCTTCATGCACAATTTCATTTACAACAAGACTATCTTTTTAAAGGAAATTGTTTATGTATTCCTCAAAGCTCTCTTCGTATAACTATCTTATCAGAGGCGCATAATGGTAGCTTAGATGGTCATTTTGGGCGAGACAAGACACTAGCAAGCATCAAAGAGAGGTTCTATTGGCCCAAAATGGAAAAGGATGTGCTCAATTTCATTCGAAGGTGCAACGTATGTCACACCGCTAAGAGCCAATCTCAGAACACAGAACTTTATACTCCTTTGCCCGTTCCCCAAGCACCTTGGGAAGATGTCAGCATGGATTTTGTTTTAGGCTTACCTCGAACTCAAAGGAACAAAGACTCTATTTTTGTAGTGGTTGATCGTTTCTCAAAAATGGCACATTTCATACCCTGCCAAAAGACATCAGATGCTTCGGGGATAGCTGATCTCTATCTCAAGGAAGTGGTTAGGCTACATGGCATTCCCCTAACTATCACCTCTGATCGAGACACTAAGTTCATGAGTCACTTCTGGTGTACTCTTTGGCGAAAGTTGGGTACCAAGTTACAATTTAGCTCTACCGCACACCCACAAACAGATGGCCAGACCGAAGTTGTCAATCGCAGTTTGGGAAACCTCCTCCGGAGTGTTGTGGGCAAGAATATTCGTCAGTGGGATTTATTGTTGCCTCAAGTTGAATTTGCTTACAATCAGTCAGTTAATCAAACCACTAAGTGCAGCCCATTTCATACTGTTTATGGTCAAAATGTCATGAGTCCCTTGGATTTGAGTCCCATTCCAATCCAGCACTCTTTCAGTAGTGATGCAAATGAAAGAGCTAACCAACTCAAACAGCTGCATACTAAGATCAGAGATCATATCATTCAACAAAATGAATCCTACAGCAGGCGAGCCAACAAACATCGGCGTCATGTGGAATTCAAAGAGGGGGATTTAGTCTGGGTGCATATGAGAAACGAGTGTTTCCCCCGGGCAAAGTTTGCTAAACTTAGTGCTAGAGCTATGGGTCCATTTCCAGTGTTACAGCAAATTGGGAGCAATGCCTATAAGATTGATCTTCCAGCCGATTTTGGGATCTCCAACACATTTAATGTAGCTAATCTTTCTCTTTATTATGGTGAAAATGAGGATCCAAGCTCGAGGGCGAGCCTTTTCCAACCGGAGGGGACTGATGCAGCAGCGTTGTCACTAGCTGGAGATGAAGACACTAACTTATGTTTAAATTGTGATGCAGGTCATAAGGATAGTGCTAGCAGATTGTTGATGGAGTTCTCGTGGAAGGAATGCCATAAATCAAAACTCAAAAGGCATCAAGACTTTGACCAAAGTGGGTCCTCACTAGACTTCATTGAAGCTGAGCTGGATAGTCAAGATGTAAAAAGGGGAGTACAGAGGAGTTGAACCCTAGTTTTTGCAAAAGCAAGAAAGAAATTGGGGGCGACATCCGTTTTCGGTGATCAAAGAGGGCGACCTCCCTCTTCGTTGTCTGTATCCTGGAGTGGCGATCCAGGTGGTGATTATTGGCCAAGAGGATCTGGATTACCTTCCTTCTCTCTATAATAGAAGGCCGGGCGACAGAAGCAGACACACACACAGACGCTTCTCTCAGTTCTCTCTCTCTCTCCTTTTTGCTGAACAACGTTGAAAGGTGACAGTGACAGCCGTCTCACCGTCGCGCCAGCAAAGACGCTACGCTAGTTATATCTTCGGGCAACCATCCAGAAAAACTTGCACACAAAGCCCGAAAATTTGCCATAGGACAGACCTACGGTCGCCTTTGGTTTTTCTATTCCCTAATCCCTTATTTACAGTTATTAGATCTGCATGATTATTTGATCTCGTTATTTGATTTTAACAGCATATTCGCAACACCTCCGATGACTTCACTGACTTCGTCTATGGCGGCTGCTCGCAGCCCAAGTACGCCCTGGCTCCCCCTACCAATGTCGAATCCCTCCTCGCTTCCCTCGCCAATGCCGTCGTCTTCTCCTCCTACGCCAACTTCACCTCCGCTGCCGCCTCCTCCTCCTCCCCCACCTACGGCCTCCTCCAGTGCCACGGCAACCTCCCCGCTCCCGCCTGCTCCTCCTGCATCCACTCCGCCCTCTCCCAGCTCGGCGCCCTCTGCCCCTCCGCCGTCGGTACTGCCGTCTAGCTCCGCGGCTGCTTTCTCTGCTACGACAATGACTCCTTCCTCGGCAAGCCCGACACCGGCGTGCTATACAAGAATGTTGCGCATATGCTGTAAAATCTTGTAATAAACCTATTAATCATACATATCTAAAAACAATAAATAAAGGATTAAAATCAGAAAGGAAAACCGAAGGCCACCGAAGTCTGTCCTTAAGCAAATTTTCGGGCTCTTGCGCGCAAGCTTCTTCCGAATGGTTGCCCAAAGATACAACTGATGTAACATCCCTGCCGGCGCGATGGTGGGACGGCTGTCACTGCCATATTTCAATGTCGTTCAGCAAAAAGAAGAGAGAGTGAGAAAACTGAGGAGAGTGACTGTGTCGTGTGTCTGCTCATGTCGCCCAGCCTTGTATTATATAAAAAAGGAAGACGACCAAGGCTACGACTCTAAATTGAGAAGGCTAAAAAATAGCACTCTCAAAATAATATTATATTAATAACATGTCTCGTGTGTACCTCTAAATAGGCACACAAACGATAATAATTAAGACTAATAAAATATAGTCTTAATTACCATTAATAATAATAATAATAATAATAATAATAAAATAAATAGGCTAAAATAAAGAGGCTTAAAATAAATGCCCCGAGAAAATAGTATGCGAGTAATTATTCGCTCGTACATAATTAGGGACTTTTGGGTTTTCTTTATAAAAACTCTAACAATCCCCCACCAAACTCAAAAGTCCAATAAAATTAATTTAAAGGAAAACCAAGTGCTGAACAACATTTATATCACGCGGTCAGGAAAGAGCAGTGCTCAATACACTTAGTACACGGAACTTCACCGGAAGAGAGGTAGTGAATTAGGTCTTGAACTACAACCCTTTTGGCCTGACTTAGAACGGTGCACACATGATACAACCAATAGTGAGGCGGGGTTGCGCATTTTTGGCCGTGCGCAGGTACCTTATTTTCTTGTGAGTTTGCTAGTAGTGTCCAGTTACTAGTCCGCGGCCGTATACGGAAACTCACATATAGGAGAAATCCTATGAAGAAGTGTGTAGAGGCACTTCTTAGGTTATACCTTTTGGATTTCTTTAAGAGTCATCTAACTCAACCTAACACCTACATAGGAGTACTCAATCACCTTAAGAATGAGGTATTGGAGCCTTTATAATTAACTCTAATAAACACATATAATGTTTTTACAATTTTTAATTGTACTTCTTGGCCTACCAATCAGCTTGTTATTACCTATTGAACCTCTTTCCAGGGTCGACCTGTCATGGAGGTTGGGTTGCCACTCCTGGAGGGCTTATTATGGATTAATCCACATTCCCGTAGATGAAGCCATCACTTTGGTTTGATTCAAACCTTTTGTGAGGCAGACAGCAAGATTGCTGTCAATTTTAACAACATTGATCAATATATATTAGAATCTAGAAAATATTCTAGAATTTAGATCAACAGAATTAGGTTCAAATTCTTTCTTTTGAGTTCTAGTATATTGACCTTGGCCAAACACCCCCTACATTTGAAAAAAATTTCAGATGACATTTTCAAGTTTCATGTAAAGTCACAAAAGTAGTAGATAATGTCTAAAATTGCAAGCAATAAATAATTCAAAATTGCAAGTGATAAATTTTACAGTCAATATATATTTTTGAAATAAATAGAATTGACTTATAGCAGAAATAGATATTTTTGGTGCAAATCTATACACTGTAATAATTAATACAAGTGGAACGTATGATATAATTGTTCATTATAGTTGCTAAGGGCTTGCTGGTGAGGTGAGCATGTTAATGGCACAATCATCACGCAGGGCGTAGGTTCGTGTCTGCTTGGCCGCATTTAGCGGAGTGTTTTTAGCTGATGTCACGTGCGCTGGAGTTGATGCACACGTGGCCTAGCTTAGCAACTATGTATGAGTTAAGCGCAGAAAGTTTAAAGTTTTGACCCAGGCTGAGAAAGCCAAAATTGCTGTTTAACACATCAAAACTAGTGAAGCAGGCAATTAGTAATTAATCTTAAAAATTAAATTTAATCACCATGATTTAATAGATCTAATAGAATACTAATGCCATGAAATGTGAGAATTAACATTGATACGGATGATTAAATAATGCGTTGTATACATTTTATAAGTATAATGTATGATTATACATTGTAAGCAATGATAGATTGATTCGGAATTAATAGCATGCAATCAGTTGGAATTAAAACAAATTGTTTTTGTGTATGCTGGAGATCTTTAATAAGTAAAATGCACAGCAACATGAATTAATAAATAATGCGCGGCCAGATGGCTAGGCACACGTGTGAAGAGCGTAGCGTTTCCGGATGGTGTGGGTTCGTGCCTTGCCTCCGCAAATTTCGCGGATTAGCCTGCGGGTCGGTTCAAGTAGTTTGTTCTTGTTGAAGCAAATCTAGAGACTTGTACCGGTTCGATTTTGATGTTAGTGAATCGGTTTGGAGTCAAATTGAACACGGGCGCAGATGCGTGGGTTTGATTCAATCCGAGCGCAAATAATGACAAATAGATGTAATAAACTGTAATTTAAAGATCTAAAACAGATAGCAACAGAATTAATATGCAATTAACAAATAGATTAATAGATCTAACTTAAAAGCATATGAATTTAAATTAACAGTTACAATGACGATCTAATCAGAAGTTAATTAATGTTTATGCAGGTATTTGCAAGAGTGTAAAATAACAGACGCAAGAAAGAATCTATATAAAACCAATGTATGCTTATACGTGTTGAGAACGAGCTTGTGGCTCGCCGATCACGTGTGTGCGCGAAAGGGCGCTGCACTCCCGCAGTCGCGGGTATGAAACGCGTGTCCGCGTTTATCGGATGAGTTTTTGGCGTCGCGTGCGTACACGCAGGCGTGACATGTGCGACAACTCGGAGGCTGCGGGCGCACGCGTGAGCGCGCGGGGCGGATCTGATTCTAGTCGCGGATTCAGATCCCGTGGATCGGATCCAATCTAGATTCAGAATCGTGACACAGAAAAGTAGGGTTTGCTAATTGGTAGGAGATGCAATAGGTAAATCGATCTAATTAACACGCTTAATAACAGATGTATAGGATATTATATACGTATACGTGATGTAAAATACCTAAAATTTAGTACCATTGGAAAGTTTACAAGAAATATTTTATTTCAAAAAAAAATATATATGTTTCCCTCAAAAATGAGGAACCAGATTTCACCCGAGCAAGTGCTACACCAGTGACTAGGGCTGTCTATACGGTTCGGACCGAACCGAACTGAACCGATTAAGGGATAAACCGAATCGATTTTATTTCGATGGTAACAATCCGAACCCGAACTGAATTACTCTTAAACTGAAACCTCGGTTCAACCCAATTAAAATCGAATAAGCCTTATTTTATAAATTTAATTTTTTTTTCTTTGTTAGGGACTTAGGACGAAGGCCAAAACGAATGACAAAATCGGAATGGAAGATTAAGGTATAGGGGTTACGGATTACTGGATTAGGAAAAGGCCGAATCCGAATATGAGTATTTAGTTAGAGATTCTTTTTTAATTTTTAAAATGAAGTCAACTCTTATTCGGTTTGAACCGAACCGAACCGAACCGAATCGATTAAGGGCAAACCGAAACCGAACCGAATTAAGATCGATTTCACTCATAATGAACCGAACCGATTTAGATTACTCAAAAACCGAACCGAACTGACTTATTTGGTTCGATTCGATTCGGTTTATCGGGTTGAATCAATTAATCAACACCCCTAGCCAGTGTTGGTCCAATCGGGTGAGTGCTTCGAAGACTGACCGCAGTAAGCGCCAAGCTCCTCTATTGGGCTAGTCAAAACTTATAAGCGCCTGTAGCGCTTATAAGCACTTAAGCGCCTAAGCTTAAGTTTCATATTTAAAAGTATTTGTTTTGTTTTTTTTTTTTAGAAATGATATACTCTTTATAAGCTATCCAATGGTATCAATATTCAGGTATTTTAAATCATAGATAGGTGAAAAATACCCTAACCAATATCACATATAAGACAAAAAATATTATTCATGTTATAAAAAAATCTAACATTGGTTAGGGTATTCCCTACATATACGTGATCTAACATACCTCAATATTGATACCATTAAATAGCTTACAAAGAGTACATCATTTCTTAAAAAAAAAACTAAAAAAATATTTTTAAATATAAAACTAATGCTGCGCTTAAGTGCTTATAAGCGCCTGTAGCGCATAAGTTTCATTCCCTCTATTGTCTTTATGAATTTAGTTTCTGTACAGTCGATATGTGTGAAGTCACTTCACGCTCACTATTCTGCCAATCATATATTGCCAGGCCAAGATTTATGCCATTTACCTACCAGCTTTACAAGCTTAAGTTTTCAGTAGTGATTAATTATAATAATTAAAAATTATTAGCAGAAACTAAATGATGCTTAATTATGATTTTTTTTTGTAACAATGATTAGTTAATGATAGTTTTGTCATACTTCAGGTGACGAGGCAGGGAAAACAGTGGCTATTATCACTGGCCTCGTAGTTCTCATCATTGTCTTCCTCTCCTTCCTCATCGTTGTCTTTCTCTCCTTCCTCAGAAATCCTGGAAATTCAGAAATTCCTAATTCTCCAGATATTATTCAAATTCCTCCAATTCAAATTCCTGGAATTCCTGATTACTCTTGCGAATGCGGAAGGTAGCAGTATCAGGCAGCAGCATGTATCGTGACTGAGGAGGGGTCATTGGTCAACGATTATTTTGTTAAAAGGAAAAAGTAATCAACTCCTGAAAGGATGTGGATGAGCTGCCTGGTTGAAATGAGTGAAGTGTGCAAGTTGCCAAAATGGAAGGAGGGGGAATATTAGTAGTGATGAATTCCATGTACAAATAAGCTAGCTACATTGTATTGTTGTAGTTCATCGTCAATCTGTGTAATTGATTCTGTCTATTGGACTATGCATATGCCATATGCATGACCGGTGTTTGTCTTTGAGAGTAGAGCTTGCTGCATTGGCTGTGTTTTTGCAGCGGGGCACTTTTCCATACACTTTTCTATAGAGCACGAATTTTAGAATATCAATTTCGTATAACACATAATATTATCATTAACACTTATCTATTTTTGTACAATATCAGCATATTATCGTATAATAGTTTGATTTTTTTCTATAAAACTTTTATAATACCTAAATATGTTGTTAAGATAAATCGAAAGAGGAATTAATTTACCACCACTATCTGATCATCTTTGTCACAAACTCTGGAAACCTGTTCCACAAAGTTAGGGTTCTTCTCGTTCTCTGCCCAATTAAACTGCTATCTTTTATTCAATGCAAAACAGCTTGTCTAAATGGAGAAGACAACGAAAAGATTGCGCTTGCCTTGTGGGGTGAAGAACAGATAAGGGACATTGAGTGCCCCCTTCGGATGCCCCTTCTTGAATTCCTCGACCGTCCTAATTATCGGTACAAGAATTATGCAAGATTTAGGGCAGGATCCCCAAATCGCAAGGCCTGAATGAAAACACGCAAGAAAGCAGCCAAAGGAATCGGAGGTGAGCCGGGCGGGCACCTGACGTCCAAGTACTTGTGGCCGGAGTTCACGAGGCCTCTGGCGCCGTGCACGTCGACGGTCACCACCTCTTCCAAACTGATCGCCGGCGAAACAAACACACACAGAAGGAGGAGGAGAAGGGTTAAATTGCTCACAGGAGACGCCATCACTTTTCTCTGAAACAGAGCAATGGCGGAGAGGAGAAGGAATTTATACACCCGCTTACCTCGGTGCCGGCGCCATTAGGAGGGCCGCGGCCCGGCGATACCGGGGGCGAAGAGAAGTATACTGTGGGGTGGCTTCGCGGGTTCTCGTTTCGCTATTATGCAATGGTCACATGTATATTGTAAATCCCCCCAGGCCTAATAATGGAGGGTGTAAATTTTCTTAGGATCCGTGAATGGTGATTGGATTCCGATTGTGAAACGTGGCACAACGTGACGGAAAAGGAGTTATTTTTTGGATATAATAATAATGAGACAAAGGAGGGCCTGCGGAAAAGGCGATGCGGACATGACGTGCCATCCTTTTTTGTTGCCTTATTAGCGAGTACCTGTGTGAAGTAAAATTCATAATTGCGTTTTGCCGGGAGTTGAACCTAACGTCCTTTTTTGTTGCCAAGTAAAACGACAATCACTTCAATGACCTAACGTCCTTTTTTGTTGCCTTATTAGCGAGTAGCTGTATGAAGTAAAACGACTATCACTTCCAATGACCTAACGTCCTTGAAAGGCAATTATCCTAACCGTTGGACTACAAAAGGCAGGTTGAAAAGAGGTCGCATAACTCTTTTATCTATCCAAGCATTAAAAAAAATTATGGCTCCGCATCTACACAATTATTTGGAACACTTATTTTGTGCTATACAAAATAATAATAATAATAATAATATATTTATTTTCTAGGAATCAAACCTAGATTTATTAATTATAAGGCAATTATCCCAATAAGGGGTAAAGCAAATTTTCATAAAAATTAAATATGCTGAAAAAAATTAGTAAATTCAGTATTCGTAATGATTTTGAGAATCTTTTTTGTTATTGGATTTTCGATGATTGGTTTGATTTTTTTTTTCAATAAATTACTCATTTACCTGTATATAAATATAGGGCCGGCCAAGCCTAAGTTTGGTTATTTTGGCTTGCCTGCATGGTCCCAATCCATAAAATATATAATTACATATATTAAATTATTTTAAACAATAAATATTATTTTTATATAAAAATATAATATTATCGTTGAGCAATTTTAATAAATCAGAAATAAGTAATTTGAAAATTTAGTATTCGATAGGGATGACATGAAAACCAAATTCACGTGTGGCAATTACTCGGGGCAACTAAAAATGCTATACAAATAAAATAAAATAAAAATCTATATTTATTAGGAGTTAAACTCAAGTCTTCAAGGCAACGCAAGAATAATGGAACAGGGCTTCAACATCAATGTCACCTATCCATCAAACAAGTTGAGCCCCTTCTTGTTTGCCCTCTCGTGTAAGTTGATTTGATGTTGTATTACCTTATGCTTACACTTCTTTCTTTGAATAGGTTTTGATTCTCTTCTACTTGATGAGTGGCAATGGCCGATGCCCCTCTTCCCTCCGCTACTCCTTATGGTGCTCTTTTAACATGTTGACACAAGGAATGACGCAACTCTTTCCTCCCTTCTCTTCCTTAGTTAATTAGTTAAACTTTGTTAGTTGAGGAACTTGAAGACCTAATCTTCCATCTAACTTGATTGAGCATTATAATAACTAATTATTTTAAACACCAATGCATGTAAGTGTTATGGTCTCATGAGTGTTTGCAATTGCCCACTTCAATGTATCTAACATCAATCATTGGATCAGTGAAGAATGGAGAGTGACCCCAATGGGTCAAGGTGAGCATTCTTTACCTTAATATCATTTAGTTTCTTGCAATTTACTACTCAACACTTTTGGATCAAAAATTTACCTAACATGCATTGTGGTATCTACTGTTGGGAAACCCCGGGGATTTTAAAATTTTAGAAACAAGCACAGCGGAAGCAATCCCCGAAACAGGCCAGTCCCAAAAACCCAGAAGATCGAGACATGCGAAGGAATTGACACGGTGAGTAGGAGATAATACCTTGCAGCGAAGAAAATGATGCGATGCAGGCGCCCAAATGTTCGCCCTCTGCAGTCTCGCACACAGCCGACGCTCGAGTTCTCTTCTTCCACGCCCGGTGTTAGCCTCGAGAAGAAGATCCACGCCTCAGGGAGTCTTCCTCAAGAACTTGCGCCACTCACAAGTAGAAGGCGCCAAGGAGAGGGATGATGGAAACTCGCCAAGGTCCAACCTTGCGAATGCCAAGAAGAGAGGAAGAAGGAGAAATCGCCAAGCTCCAAGCTTGCGAATCAAGTCTTCAAGCGAGAGTCTCAAAGGGGAAATCGCCAAGCTCCAAGCTTGCGAATGAAGTCCCCCCGTGCGAGTCTCTCGGAGACTTCTCCTCATCCAGAACACTTTTCTCTCAACCCTCCTAGCCCTTATAAAGAAATCATGATAACCTCTGGAATTCTAAAATAAATTCAGAATTAATCCCTGTAATAAATTCATCATTAATTGTAGAATTAAATTCAGAATTAATTATAGAATTAAACTCTGAATTAAAATTTCATAATGACTTATTAAAACCTTGAAATAAAGTCTCATAATGGCTATTAATAGCATGACTCTTCAAATTAAGAATTAAATTCGTAATTAAATCCAGAATTAAATTCATCATTAAACTCAGAATTAATTATAGAATTAAATACATAATTTAATTCCCAGAATTAAATACATGATTTAATTCACCATGATGTCTATCGGGCCCAGGCAACTTATTGTCATGGCCCATTAGGCCCGACGGCCCATTGGGTCTCAAGGCCCATTAGGCCTCGCGCCTCAACTGAGCTTCAGCCCATTGGGCTTGGAGGCCCATTGGTCCATGCTCCATGCTAGACTTCATTTGGCCCATTTGGTCCAATTAGCCTATTGGGCCTATATGGCCCATTTGGCCCATTTAGCCTGTTGGGCCCATTTGGTCCAAAAATGAAGTTGGCTCCAATAAGTTCCTTCCATCTCATCAGGCACAATGATGCTGATAGATTCTCCCAAAAAGATTTAAGCTATCTAATAACTTGATCATTAGGCTGCTCGATCAATACGAGAACCCGAGTTTCAAGTTGTGCGACCCTGTATGTTCCTCTGACGTTGGCAGTGATGAACTCAGGTCATCACAAGCAGTGAGTGGCACCTAGCAGTGCATCGCTGCTACCCAAGTCTTCGGAATGGATATCAGCATCGACATCCCCATCATCGCAACATGATACCGATGCATTACAGTCTCTTTGTCAAACTGATATCCGATTGGACAAAGTGTGTCACCACTTTGTTTTCACTCAATCTCATGGTCATGACTAGATCAGGCTTTCACCTGGGTATGGTCATACACTCTCAGTCATGCAACCATAGGGGGGGCCCCGTGGATATCAAGCTTCCCGCAGGAAGGGGCAAATCCTATGTCTGTCCATTGATCTTCTCATATGGGTCGTGACATACCCAATGACAACCGTTATGACTTCCCTGCTACGGCGAGGTGTTAGGTTGTATCAAAGTATGTCCATAACCATATAGAAGAGTCAATGACCTCAAGTCAAGGGATCAATGCATCTCCTGTCACTTGTGAGCTTAACTCATGACACCAAGTTAGAGTCTCACAGTAGGTCGGTCCAGTATATCGACCACTGATATACCCATATGTCTGCATTAGCACCCCGTGCCTAACCAGATTAATAGGAGTTTCATAAAGAAAATCTGAATTATCATTTCATACCGACCTCAAATTGACTAACAGTACATTAAGAGAACTTAAATAAACTAACTTGTTTTCCTGTACTTTATTATTATTGACCTCGTTCTTCCTTTCTTTTATTATTTTTTTTCTAGGGTAGTTGGACTGAAAACCAGTTGACCGCTTTTGCGTCCATGGGCATAGAAGAAATTAGGGGAAAAATGTTAAAAACGCAACGGTTGCCCATAAGTGTAAAAATACTTAGGCTGTGTTTCCTAAAGTGGAAAAGAGGAGAGAATAAACATATTTATATATTTTTTCACTGTTTTTGTTGTTTCCAAACACAAACATATTGGATGGGATAGAAAAGTGCGAGAAAAAAAAATTACTTTTTTCCTCCCAAACTGATCCGCTCGAATCGAGCGGAAACATGCAGCTCGCTCTTCGTTGCCTCGACCCTTTGTCCAACGCGCCCACCCAGCCTACTATTGCCACCCAACCCGTTGTCACATCGCCCTTCGTCACATCACCCTCCCAATCTGCCATCGCCGCCTAGTCCATTGTCGTCGTCTTATGGTGCCGTCGCCCTCTCACTCTCTCCTCACAATGACGGAGCTCCCTCCTGGAGATCCGCTTGCCTCGCCCCTTCGTCCAACACACCGACAACAGAGCTCACCCGCCCAGCTTGTCGTCGTCGACTCAGCCTGCCATTGCCTGCCCAGCCCACTGTTGCCGTCGTCGTCCCGCCTCCGCGCTAGCCATTCTTCCCTTCCGCGAGTCTGCGAGCTCATCTCGCTCGTCCGCTTGCTCTCCACCTCCCACCTCCGCGCTGGCCATTCTTCCCTTTCGCAAGTTTGCAAGCTCGTCCCGCTCGCCCGCTCCCCAAGAGCTCTCCAACTCGCCGCTCATCCCGCTCACAGCGAGCTCACCGCTCGTCCCTCTCGTCCATCAGCTCTCCCGCTCGCCGTGAGTCCGCGAGCTTTCCCGCTAGCTCGCCACCTCATGCCTCCTCGCCGGCCAATTTTCCCTTCCGCTTTCTTGAACATGCATATTCTTAACCACCACTTAGTCATCTCTGTAATGTTTTCCACCATGCACGAAGAATTTTTTATGCAGCCGGCGGCTTAAAATTTTAAGAAGCTTTATTAATTTTTGATTAATTTTTTTAAAAAAAATATGAAAAAATAATCTACGTGTTTTAAGCTATCCAATGATATCAATATCACAATAGAAAAATTCATCGACGATAAAAAAAAAATTAACATTTCAAATATCATAGAGAAATTATCGATTATTGTAATTGAATTTTTCTATGATATTTGAAATATTAATTTTTTATCATAGATAAATTTTTTTTATTATGATATTAATATTATTGGATAACTTAGAACACATAAATTATTTTCTCATAATTTTTTTTAATTAAAAATTATCAAAGCTTCTTAAAATTGTCGGCAGCCGCCGGTTGGATAGAAAATTTGCTCCACCTTGCTTGGTAGGGGCGCGTTTTAAAGGAAAATCGGTTTTCGAGAAAACTTAGGAAAGGTAGTACATTTATATTATAAAAATAATTTTTAGTTAAAAAAATTATACATTCTCAATCCATATATCATAAAAAAAATGGCTTGGTAGCATCTCTGCGATTGATGATTCATTCACCTCCCCAGCTCTTCATCTTCCTCTGCTTCTACGACTTACAGTAACACTCCTACCACATTCTCTCTCATCTGCTGCTATATCTTTACCTCGTCCGTCCATCTCTCTTTCTCTCCCTCTCTCCGTCTCTGCATTCCAAACACTCTCCACTGCATACTAAACAACAGCAAACAGCATTAGCATGTCTAAATTCTTCCTTCTCCTCCTTTTCTTTTCCTCTTTGATTTCCTTGACGTCCTCCGACGACTTCACCGACTTCGTCTACACCGACTGCTCGCCGCCCAAGTACGCCCTCGGCTCCCCCTACCAATTCAACGTCGAATCCCTCCTGGCTTCCCTCACCAACGCCGCTGTCTTCTCCTCCTACGCCAACTTCACCTCCGCTGCCGCCTCCTCCTCCTCCCCTGCCTACGGCCTCCTCCAGTGCCGCGGCGACCTCCCCGCTCCCGCCTGCGCCTCCTGCGTCCACTCCGCCCTCTCCCAGCTCGCCGCCCTCTGCCCCTCCGCCGCCGGTGCTGCCGTGCAGCTCCGCGGCTGCTTTCTCCGCTACGACAATGACTCCTTCCTCGGCAAGCCCGACACCGGCGTGCTGTACAAGAAGTGCGGTCCCGCAGCTGCCGAGGGGTACAACTCCGACCTGCTGGCGATGCGGGAGGCGGCGGTGGCTGGCCTGATCACGGGAGACGCTGGGGGGAGCTACCGTGTCGGCGCCGCCGGGTACGTGCGGGCGGCGGCGCAGTGCGGTGGAGACCAGAGTCCGAAGCAGTGTGACGAATGCGTGGCGGCAGCTTTGGCGCTGCTCAGGGACGCATGTGGCGATGCGGTAGCAGGCGATGCGTACCTGGCCAACTGCTACGCCAGGTGTTGGTCCAAGACTGACCGCGGTAAGCGCCAAGCTCCTCTATTGTCTTTATGAATTTAGTTTCTATACAGTCGATATGTGTGAAGTCACTTCACACACTATTCTGCCAATCATATATTGCCAGGCCAAGATTTATGCTATTTACCTACCAGCTTTACAAGCTTAAGTTTTCAGTAGTGATTAATTATAATAATTAAAAATTATTAGCAGAAACTAAATGATGCTTAATTATGATTTTTTTTTGTAACAATGATTAGTTAATGATAGTTTTGTCATACTTCAGGTGACGAGGCAGGGAAAACAGTGCCTATTAATAGTATCACTGGCCTCGTAGTTCTCATCATTGTCCTCTTCTTCCTCACTGTCTTTTTCTCCTTCCTCAAAAATCCTGGAAATTCAGGAATTCCTGATTTTTCAGGTATTATTCAAATTCCTCCAATTCAAATTCCTCCAATTCAAATTACGACAATTCAAAATCCTGGAAATTCAGGAATTCCTAATTCTCCAGATAGTATTCAAATTCCTGGAAGTCCTGATTGCTCTTGCAAATGCGGAAGCGAATGCGGAAGGTAGCAGTATCAGGCAGCAGCATGTATCGTGACTGAGGAGGGGTCATTGGTCAACGATTATTTTGTTAAAAGGAAAAAGTAATCAACTCCTGAAAGGATGTGGATGAGCAGCCTGGTTGAAATGAGTGAAGTGTGCAAGTAGTTCATCATCAATCAATCTGTGTAATTGTTGTAGTTCATCAATCTGTGTGAAAGGAGGGGGAATATTAGTAGTGATGAATTCCATGTACAAATAAGCTAGCTACATTGTATTGTTGTAGTTCATCATCAATCTGTGTAATTGATTCTGTCTATTGGACTATGCATATGCCATATGCATGACCGGTGTTTGCCTTTGAGAGTAGAGCTTGCTGCATTGGCTGTGTTTTTGCAGTGGGGCACTTTTCCATAAGGGACACTGAGTGCCCCCTTCGGATGCGCCTTCTTGAATTCCTTGACCGTCCTAATTATCGGTACAAGAATTATGCGAGATTTAGGGCAGGATCCCCAAATCGCAAGGCCTGAATGAAAACACGCAAGAAAGCAGCCAAAGGAATCAGAGGTGAGCCGGGCGGGCACCTGACGTCCAAGTACTTGTGGCCGGAGTTCACGAGGCCTCTGGCGCCGTGCACGTCGACGGTCACCACCTCTTCCAAACTGATCGCCGGCGAAACAAACACACACAGAAGGAGGAGGAGAAGGGTTAAATTGCTCACAGGAGACGCCATCACTTTTCTCTGAAACAGAGCAATGGCGGAGAGGAGAAGGAATTTATACACCCGCTTACCTCGGTGCCGGCGCCATTAGGAGGGCCGCGGCCCGGCGATACCGGGGGCGAAGAGAAGTATACTGTGTGTCAGGCCCGGAATTTCCGGTTTGGCCCAATTCAAGCCCAAGCCCACACAAGCGACCTAGTTCGGGGTCAAAATCGGGTCAACACCCGATTGAGAGGGGAAAACGACGCGTGCGCGTCGCTCCGTGCGAACGAGCCTGCCATCGCGTGCGACGGAAATGGACGCGACGGCGCGGGCGGCGTCGAGCGGAGACGTTGAAGGCGGCGACCGATTCCGGTGGGAATCGAGGGCTCGGAGACGGCGAGATCCACGCGCGGCTGGAACGGATGCGGAGGGATCGGATGCAGTGCCACGCGAAGGACGCGGACGCGAGATTGGCGGAGCTCCCAGACGCAGACGGCTTCAGCGACAGAAGCGGACGACGGTGTCGTCCATGGCGGAGGAATCGGAACGTGAGCGGATCGCGCGGAGAAGGGAAGCGGCGGCTTCCCCTTTAAGAAGCGAACCATGGAGTAGCATCAGGGGTGCGCGGAGGCGACACCACGGAGGGAGGAGCGCGCGACGGAAAGCGGCTCCTTCCCGGCGGGTTGGGGAGGACGCCCCTCCAGGGCGAAAGCCTTTACCAAGCGGTGAGCTTGAGAGAGAGCCGGCGACGATGAGCGTCGAGGCGAGACGATGTGAGCGGCGGCGACGCCGACGCTGAGAGGGAGAGAGACGAGAGGTGAGGGAGGAGTTTTGTAGCTTGATTAACGAAGGAATAAAAGCTTTCTCCTCCATCTTCCCCGTGCTTCTTCTCCGGCGACGGTAACGAACGCGAACGCGGCGAGTGTTCGCGCTGTGAAAACGACGCAGGCGGCGTCGAAGCGGAGACGAAGACGACGACGAAGGCGTTCGGTTCGAGGCGAGTTGGAGGCTGACGCAAGCGGACGTCAGCAGGAAGAAGTCAAAATTGGCGGCGCGAAATCGAAATCGATTTCGCGTGCCGACGTCAGCGTGACGTCATCTGGAGAACGAGTTCGCGGCGACGGAATTAATCGGTGGCTGACGTCAGCGTGACGTCAGCAAGGACGATTCGGCAGCCGAGTTGGAACAGTGAAATTCGAATAAATTGATGGTAATTTTGACTTCGGTCAAAATTGGAAAAGAGGTATTTTGGTTTCCTGATTTGGGAATTAGGGTTAGGGTTTTCTAATCCTTTCCTTGAGTGAATTGTAATTTGGGGGATAAAAGGTGAGCGGGAACTAGGGTTTTGAGTTTGGGGACGAAATTCGGTCCGGAAACCCTAGCGCGATCACGTTCCGGTGTTCCGCCAGACGGCCCTGAGACAACGGATAAGCGCTGTTTTCAGGCCGTTCCGACCGGGGCGTGACACTGTGGGCGAAGCCGCGGGTTCTCGTTTCGCTATTATGCAATGGTCACTCGCGGTAACCGTTTCACATGTATATTGTAAATCCCCCCAGGCCTAATAATGGAGGGTGTAAATTTTCTTAAGATCCGTTAATGGTGATTTGATTCCGATTGACTTATTTGTTTGGATATAATAATAATGAGACAAAGGAGGGCCTGCGGAAAAGGCGATGCGACGTGACGTGACGTCCTTTTTTGTTGCCTGAGTACCTGTGTGAAGTAAAATGTTGTAAAAACCATAATTGCGTTTGCCGGGAGTCGAACCCGGGTCTATGGCTTGGAAGGCAATTATCCTGACATTTGGACTACAACGATATGTTGAAAAAGGCTGCATAACTCTTTTATCTATCCAAGTATTAAAAAAATTATGGCTCCGCATCTACACAATTATTTGGAACACTTATTTTGTGCTATACAAAATAATAATAATAATATATTTATTTTCTGGGAGTCAAACCTAGATTTATTAATTAGAAGGCAATTATCGCAATAAGGGGAAAAACAAATTTTCATAAAAATTAAATATGCTGAAAAAAATTGGTAAATTCAGTATTAGTAATGATTTGAAAATCTTTTTTGTTATTGGATTTTCGATGATTGGTTTGATTTTTTTTTCTTCAATAAATTACCCATTTACCTATATATAAATATAAAGCCGGCCAAGCCTAAAAATATTAAGGTGTTATACGATATTTTTGTTGATGTTATGCAATATTTAGGATCAGTTATACTAAAATGCCTTAGATAAAATTTCTACAACTGTGCCAAGTATAATATTATCGTATAACACTTATATATTTTATTATAACACTAGCCTATTATCGTATAACACCTTAATTTTTTCGTATAACACCTGTCTATTATCGTATGATACTTTTATAATATCTAAATATTATATAAGTATATTGTTAAGATAAAGTTATATTGAGATTTGATAAGTTATACGAAAATATTAAGGTATTATATGATATTTGTATTAATGTTATACGATATTCAGAGTCTATTATAGTAAAATATTTTAAATAAAATTTTTGTATTTAAAATTAATGCTCTGAAATTCATGCTCTATAGATTGGGGGCATCCCGCTGGAAAAAAGTTGTAAAAAGATATCCCGCGGCGAAATTTATATCCTTCTGCATTCCCATTGCCATTTGTAGGTGTTATACTTGTTGAGCAATTTCCCGTTGGAATTTTAAAATAGCTTAATGCTTGTTATTTAACACTGATGAATATTTATTTCCTCCTTTGCCCACCAGCTCAATTATTTCCAGCTTTTTCGTAGCATATGCATATGCTTATTGGCTTTTGGAATCTAGACAAGCCTACATGTAAATATTCATCACTGTGGCTTTTTTTAATTTTTTTTTTAATAAAAAAATTTGAAAATTACACGAATTTAATAAATTTGGACTTATCCCGAGTAATGTTCTTCTTCTGTGTAGTGACAAAGTCAAGCAAATTAATAATAAAAAAAAGGTTGTAGCTGGATCTCATCTCCCTGCATCTGCAACTGCAGGCACACTCTAAGAACTCTCACAGTGTATTTTTTTGGACACAAAATTGAGAGGAAAAAAATAAAAAAACATATTGAATTAGACGTAAAATATTATTAGATTCAATGTATTTTTTATTTTTTTCTCCTAATTTATCGTCCAAGGAAACATAGCCTGATACTCTTAAGATTTCTCTTGTTTTCTTTCTATAATGCACGTTATTTAACTACTGAAAGGAAAAGAAGCAATTGATAAGCTCATGCCCAATAACAAGATAAATAAATCAACCAAGTGATCAGCAGGTAGGTGCTATCTGTTAGGCCCAGGCACTGGGCCCCAGCCCAGGCCCAAATCGTAACCCACCCAGATCCTTGGTGATTGGATCGGGTTCGCGGGTTATTGGTTCGAGCAGCGAGGTGGAGCTCCGTTTGGGAGGGAACTAGGGCTACAGTGCCCGCAGGTTCGTGAGGATGCGAGTGTCGGGCGGCGGCACGATTTCCTCCCTCTCCCTCTCCTATCTTCTCCCCTCCTCTCTTCGGTGTTGCGGCGGCTTCTGGTGGATCGATGGCATGACATCGACTGCATTTCCCAGTGGGTTGGGTGCGGCGGTACAGGACACAGCGGGGCAAATGGGGCGGCATCCCCTTTCCTCCCCCCCTCCTCTATCTTCGGCTTCGCTAGTGGTGGAGCCGGCGAATAGAGGTCTGCCGAGGTACCTTCTCCCCTCCTCCTGCTTTGGCTTCGTCCGACGGGAGGTTTTTCATCGGCGAGCTTCGCTGACCAGTTTTTCTTCCTCTCCACCACGTCCTCTACCCCTCTCCTCTTTCGGCGGGGCTGTGGACATCCGGTGAGGTTGGGGCTTCGGCCCCTCTTCCTGGCAACGTCTGGCGAGCTATGGGTTGGCCTGTCGGTGACTCCCATGGTTCCGGCGAACAGGGTTCGTCCGAGTCTGCGTGGGAGTTCTGCCCCTTGTTTGGGCTGCGTCCGGCGAACGTGGTTGGGTTCGCCAATGCCTCCCTTATTTTCAGCGAGATCGGGCTTGGTCGGACGGTGCTCCGGTGACCCTTCGGCTGTCGATTGCATGCCTCGATTTCTGTGCACGTGCCTCTTGTGGGTTCCAGACGCAGTTCCCGTTTCGTGCCGATCAGCTGTCTTCGGCCAACGTCTTCCTTTCTTCAGCTCCTTGCACTTCGCATTCTCGACCGAGTCGTCATTCTCGGTCGGCGACTCCTCGCCCCTCTCTGCACTCTGGTCTTGTGCGCCGGCCTTGTGTGATGTTGCCCGACGCCTGCCGGTTTATTTGTGTTGGACGTCTGTGAGATGTCCCTTTTGGGAGAGTGTGTGAGTTCGACCACCTGCGTGCAGTCAAGTCAGAGTTAGGGCGTGTGCCCGGCGTCTTGCGTGATGTCGTCTATTGTGCGTGTGTGTGCCACCACATATATGCGGTTCTATTTTCTTTTCCGGTGTACCGTACTTGTACGCGCATTGCGCCGGCGTCGAGTCTCAGGTTGTGTTGTCTGGTGGATGGTGGAGCTGGATCAACAGACGCGTGGCAGTCTCCAATTCGTCAAGACGAGCAGACAAGTGGTCATTAAAGTTAGGCTGAGGAGCGCGTTGGGGACGTACTCCTGCCAGTCACATCTAGGTCGTTGGAATCTAGACAAGCCTACATGTAGTAATGCCCCTTCGCCCACCAGCTCAATTATTTCCAACTTTTTCATAGCATATGCATATGTTTAATGGCTTTTGGAATCTAGACAAGCCTACATGTAGTAATGCCCCTTCGCCCACCAGCTCAATTATTTCCAACTTTTTCATAGCATATGCATATGTTTAATGGCTTTTGGAATCTAGACAAGCCTACATGTAAATATTCATCAGTGTGGCACAAATCTCAACCCCCATCACTACCATTGATGGGGTCTTGAGATTTGTGTTGCTTGGCACACATCTCAAAAATTACAACTGGCATAAATCTCAATACCCCTTCAACGATGGTGATAGGGGGGTTGCTGAAGATTTCCTGGGCAGCGAGGCTGCCAGAAATCTCAATACCCCATCAACGATGGGGATAGGGGGGTTGCCTCGCTGCCTAGGAAATCTTCAGCAACACCCATCACCACCATTGATGGGGTGTTGAGATTTGTGTTGCTTGGCACAAATCTCATAAATTATAACTGGCACAAATCTCAATACCCCATCAACGATGGTGATAGGGGGGTTGCTAAAGATTTCCTCGGCAGCCCCCCTAATATATTTTACTAGGGGGTCAGCTATCTGCCAGATTCTCAATGCTTGATCTTCCATATGTCTACCTTAAAATCACATAAACCATAATGTCCAATAGTTGATTTCTCTCCATAATAAAGGGCAAACAAGGAGTCCTAGCAATTCTAATCTTGTTAAACCCTTTATAATTTCTCTCACTAAGCATTGATTAAATTGTATTAAAGGATGAACATCCAACCACGCATTAGATATTCATCTTCTTCATCTGAAAGTGAGAAGTGACGATAGGCCAATCTATTTTAGCCAAAGAGACAACCTATAACTAAACATCTCAATTTGGCATATTGGATCTTTTAGTTATTTTTTTATTTATATTTTGGTATGTTTTATTTATTATACTTTAGTTAATAATTTCAACATTAAATGATTTTGTTGGCATTATGCTATTTGTATGTATTCATGATTAACATTGTTATTTTTATTCTACTATAAGATGAATAAAAAGCAAAATTTGCATTTAATATACCAAAAATGGAAGCTCCAAAAGACATAGATGATGTCTTCATTGATGGAATATTGGAACAACAAGCAAAAGAGAGTTTATAGTTGAAGATGCCTTTACTTCAACCACATATAAAGATATATATATCCACATGTGTAGAAAATTTGCTAAAGGGGTATTTTCAACAATTTCAGATAGTGGACAAATCTAATAATCACCAAATCAATAAAAAAAAAGCAACTAGAAATTTCTCATAAGCTGAGTTACTATTGTTTACCTCAATGATCTCCATCTTCCTAAATCAATGTTACTGAGTCCACTAGCTAATATCCAACAATCAACATGAACAAATCATAATTGACCTCTCAATCATGCATTTGATCACATCTGTTCTAACTTTTCAACAAGCAAAAAGATATACTCAACTTAGAACATGATTTCAATGAATGTCATCTTTAATATACATATTTTAATATTATATATATTATTAATATTTATTAAGTTATTATTGTAATAAATTAAATTAAGTATCAATTATTTTAAAAAATAAATTTTTAATTTTTATTTAATTATTACATATAGGTATAATAGATTTTTATATGATATTCTCATTGTTATTGGATCCCTAGATTTTGTTATCTAGGGTACAACAAAAAATTCTTACCTGAATTAACTATTTGAAAAGTCAACTTTTACTGTAGAAAGATTCTGTAAAGGGATATCTCTAACATCGTGTTTACTTGGACAAGGGAAATCTCTAACATCGTGTTTACTTGGACAGATGGAAAGTACAAAAGAAAAGAAAGAAGGAAAGAAAGGAAAAATAGATGGATGGAATGTGTTATAGATTTTCCTTCCTTGTGTTTATTTGAATAGAAAGAAAGTTTGAAGGATTGATATATACATCCTAATTTTTATTTTTTTATTCATATTATATATATATATATAATATCATAAAATTACTAAATATTAAATATTAAATACGATCGACAACGGTGAGGGCAAGCAGCAGCGGCATGAACGAGCAATGGCGGCGAGCTCGAGTAGCGATGGCAAGGACAAGTAGTCGAGAAAAACTTATATTGAGCGAGAATAAGTAATGGTGCAGTGAAAAATTAGGTGTGAAGTTAGTAAAGTTAAATCATAGTTTCAGTTTTCCGTCTGATTTGGGCGGAAAGCAAATGGAGGGATTAATGACTAATTTTTCCTCTTACTTTTCCTTCTAAACTATCCATCCGCCCAAGTAAAAAAGTCTATACTCCTTTCCTTCCTACTTTCTTTCCTTTCCTTCAAACTTTTTCCTCAAGTAAACAAGGCCTAAAGCTTTCTAAAGCTCAGTAAAACCTACTTAATATTTTATTAGAACAAAAAGAGATGAAGCCAGTAACTCTTAAGATCAGTCATGCATAAATTAAAAATGTTCTCAACGTGTAGACCTGACAAAATTTGACACGACTCGCTGACCCGACCTAACTCGACACGAAGTTAGGCGGGTTCGGGTCAGTCATAATCGTGCTCGGGTCATAAACAGGTCAACCCGTTTATGACCCGAAAATAATCGGGTCGTGTTGGGTTGTAAACGGGTTGACCCGCTTAACCCGATTACAATATATATATATATATATATAAATTTAAATATAGGCTCATCTAATTCTCATTGTTTGCCCATAAATCCAAATATCTTTTATCTATCTTTTAACCTAGATTTTGGCCCACTCATAAGCCCAAATTTTTATTAATTTTAATATAATTTTTATCAATTTATTATTTATATTTAAAATATGAATGATAAACGAGTTATTCAAATCGTATCAGGTTGACCCAATTATATTCAGGTCATGTTCAGGTTACACAGTTTGACCCAATTAATTAAACGGGTCGTGTTTGGATTGGCTTAATCGAGTCACGGATCACAGCTGACATGACCTATTTATGACCCGCTGACCTGAATTGCCACGTCTACCAACGTGTGCCAATGATTTATTAAATATTTAGCAACAATTAATACAGGATAATCCATACACTTTTAACAACACACTGTCAGATTGGCAGGCTCTCTCATAGCTCATCTTGAAACACATTCACCACAAATCCATTGTCAACCCAGGCAAGATAGCCTCCTCCCATGTTCTTCACATCCTTGAACCCCTCCATCAAAACAGAACTACACAATCAAGAACTGAACTCAATTTACATCAAAACTAAACAGCAAACCACGCATCAAAAGATTCAAAATGCTTGATTCTAGGTAGAGAGAAATCATGAAGCTCAATCCTTTCTTTAAGGAAGGCCTACTTACAGCTTTGAGAAGATCCTGGCTTGCCTGGAGAGATCGCACACCACTCCGACATCCCTTCAAGATGTTAAGGTAAGCACGCATCTTTGGAAACAATTTGACAACAAGAAGGCAGTAAATCAAAAGGGGAATTAATTTACCACCACTATCTGATCATCTTTGTCACAAACTCTGGAAACCTGTTCCACAAAGTTAGGGTTCTTCTCGTTCCCTGCCCAATTAAACTGCTATCTTTTACTCAATGCAAAACAGCTTGTCTAAATGGAAAAGATAACGAAAGATTGCGCCTGCCTTGTGGGGTGAAGAACAGATAAGGGACATCGAGTGCCCCCATCGGATGCCCCTTCTTGAATTCCTCGACCGTCCTAACTATCAGCGTAAGAATTATGACCCTAATTAATTGGTTATATTTTTTTAAAGGTAAATTTAATGGTTTGATATTTATCTTTTTCTCGGTTCAAATTCTATCTGGAATCAAAATCAAATCGCATTACTATTCAATTAATGGAAACTTGATGGACGTTTCATATAAGGAAAAACGGATATAGTAATTTGGTTCTCTCTATCTCAATATATACATGAAAGATGTCTCTTCCATTGAGATGTGTGTTGAAACGGAGATCAAGTGAGAGAAACCAAATTCTTGAGACTTGGTAATTCTTCTATTCTCATCGATCATGATGTCTTTCACATCAGGTATATATTTATCTTATTGTTTTATTGTGACGATTATTTATTCGAAGATCCTAAATTTATGAATCACAATTTTATGATAGTTGTTTTATGTATTTCATGATGTGAATATTAAGATATTACATGTGGTATCAGAGTTGTAGAATATTACCACATAGCATGGTTGTAGAATAAATAATCTGTCCATATAATAGTTATTATGATAATTAAGAAATTTCACCCATGTGTTTAGGATTTATTGAATGCGTAAAGGTGATTGCAAATTTTGATTGCTTCATATTTATAAAATTTTTTTATTAAAGTTTAATGTTTTTATATCACTTGAATTCTGTCGCATGCAAATCTTATTAAAGGTTTTACTGTTTTTTTTTTTCTCGTCAACATGAACAAACAAAGAAACATGTTAATGATTTAAGTTTCATGGCATTCAAGTAAATAATGAGAAGTTCTTTAATGTTGAAACGTCTGTATTGCTTTAATGTTTTGATTTAATGGTTTATGGTAATTTTGTAAATAAAAGGAAAGAGATATAATGTCACATGATGTTACTTGTTCACGTATTCCTACCAAATCAACTTTCTTTTGAAATTATTATTTTGCTTTAATGATTAAGTTAGAATATACTTAATGCACTTATGTATAAGTAAGTTGTACAACTTTACATATGTGCGTAAAATTGCACATCAAATATAAAAAAATATTTTATGCGCATGACTTTCACAACTTATGTTCAATTAATATTTACTTTTGTATATAGATCTATATTACAGATCTATATTATTCACGCATAAGTGTATGAAAATTAAGATTAATAATTTGGTATCACCACGGTGATCAAACCATTAAATTAAATTCTTTTAATAATAAATATTAATCACCAAAGTGATTATTTGTTATTAAATATTAATGTGTACCTCTTTTAATAATAAATGTTAATTATCAAAGTGGTCATTTATTATTAAAAATAATAATGTTTGATTTATTTATATAACAATAAATCATTTTGCATAATTGTGTTTATTAGTATAAATTTTGATTTTACCAAAGGTAAATCAATATTATGTGACTAATAAACTTAATGAAAGGAAGTTTATTGTTAAGTATAGTTATGTATCCAATGATACTAATTATATTTAACAATATTTAGGTAATTATTTAAAAGTTTCAAAGCATTTAATTTATGATAATATATTCTTGTGTTTACCCAAAGGAAACATACAATATATTTTATATTTTAAATACTTGAATCCATAATTGATTGAGCATTTATGTTTGTACAGCTATTTCTCTTCATTTGCATGCTTCTTCTGTTACTGTGTTCAATAGTTTAAACTTTTCTGAATGGTGCGAACAAGTCAAATTCCACTTAGGTGTTTTGGATCTTGACTTAGCACTATTAGAAGAAAAACCTATTATCATTACTAATAGAAGCAGTGAGGAAGAAAAAGCAAACTATAAAGCATAGGAAAGATCTAACATATTATGTCTAAGTTTCATGTGAATGACAATTGTTAACAACATTAAGACTACTATTCCACAAACTGAAACTACTAAAGAGTATCTTAAGCTTGTGGAAGAACGTTTTCGTTCTGCAGATAAATCTCTTGCAGGAACATTAATGGCTGAACTCACGACCATGAAGTATGATGGGTCGCGTAGTATGCAGCAACATGTCCTAGAGATGACAAATATTGCAGCAAAATTAAGGACCCTGGTATGACAGTTGACAACTCCTTTTTAGTGCAGTTCATTATGAACTCGCTACCTTCTGAGTATGGGCCTTTTCAAATTAACTATAACACTATAAAGGACAAGTGGAATGTCAATGAATTGGCCAGTATGCTTACCCAAGAAGAAACAAGACTTAAGAAGAAAGGAGTTCATTCAATTAACCTTGTGGGTCAAGGAGCAAGTAAGCCAAAGACTAAGAAATTTAAAAAGAAAGCACCTGCTAAAGTATCACAGGTTGCTAATGCAAATAAGAAGGAACAAAAGACAGATAAATGTCACTTCTGTAAAAAGGAAGGACATTATCAAAAAGATTGTCTGAAACGCAAGGCTTGATTCGAAAAGAAAGGTACTTCCAACCTTTTCGTATGTTCTAAACTAAACTTAACTGAAGTTCCTTCTAATTCTTGGTGGCTTGATTTTGGTGCTACAACTCATGTTTCCAATATGATGCAGGGATTCCTTACAATCCAAACCACAAACCCAACTGAGAACTTCTTATTTATGGAAAATCGAAAGAAGGTCTCAATTGAAGGCATGAGGACTTATAGATTAGTATTAGATTCTAGTTATCAGTTGGATCTAATGCAAACTCTCTATGTACCTTCAATTTCTAGAAACTTAATTTCAGTTTTAAAACTTGATAATTGTGGGTTTGATTTTAAGTTAGGACATGGATGTTTCAATTTATTTAAACATGATTCCTATCTAGGAGACATTAATGAGTTAAACATGAAGATATTATAAGAAATTAAGTATCGGATCGTTAGAGAACCTTAAGTAGAACCTGTGAAACTAAAGTATGAAAATATTTAGTTTTCACTTGAGATTTTGATATAGAGATTGGATGCATGAAAGTGATCTTAAATCTCCTTGTCAAAGATTTACTTATCTTTAGCATTGAATAAATCCTGCACGAAAGTGAGGATTGATTCTTTGTAAATTGTCTGTGCGAAAGCGAGACAATTTCTTTATGAAGTAAATTATATCTTTATCATACTAAGAATAAACTGACAAACACTTAATTATATCTAGTCATTGAAATTAAGGTGGATGAAACCCTAGTCCCAGTTTTCCTCTCTGATTATCTGTACGCTTTCTGATCATTCGCTTACGTCGTATTCGATTGTTTAGCTAGTAAGAAAACAACTATTCGGTACTTAACGGATAGGTCTCTGTGGTTCGATATCTTTTTATTACTCCGAAATATCCGTGCACTTGCGGACACAACAAAGAGCAGGTGAAGGATAATGAGGAAACTCTAGCCACAAAATTTGACAGAGATCACCTGGTGAAGGAGAACGAGCATCTGAAGTTTCAAAGCAAAAGGATTCCTATTGGAGGAGAAATCAACGAAACAGCGGTGACAGTGCTAATTCCAGGCAAATACGGTGCTGTAATTTCATTACAGCACTGTTTTGTAACTCTTTTCCCCTCTTTGTGATTCTCATTCATTCAAAAACATGTTTTATTGTAATTCCTTCATCATGGTAGCTTAATCTTTCTTTGGGACTTGGGGGTGTAATCTCTTTGTTTCTTAATGGCTAGAAAACCCTAATTTTGTCAAACTAATTTCTTTATGATAATTTTACTCTTGTGATTGATAGTTCTTTGATTCTCCTTTGTGTCTTAAATATCAGCATGTTTTAGAGTTTTGCAAAATAGACCGAGAGGTTGATTGTTTGAAATTCGGAACCCTAGGAATTGTTGAGTTTGGAACTATCGTAAGAGATTAGGTAGTTCTTCGAATTCTGATTTTTAGTGATTTTATTGCCATATTGAATTTTTGATACTTTGGATTGAGTTAATGTGTAGACTTGATTTGATATTGCAAGAGATTGAGTATCGAGTCGTTGGAAACCCTTGAGTAAAACTAGTGTTGAGACTCGGATGCACAAGAGTGATCTTTGAGTTTCCACTTGAGGTGATCAACCTAGAATTCGGATGCACGAGAGTGATCCTTGAGTTCTTAGCTGATGGTTTACTTATTTTCAGCATTGAATAGATCTTGCGCGAGAGTGGGGATCGGTTCTTTGTATGATTGTCTGCGCGAGAGCGAGACAATTTATTTATAAAGTAAATTTTACCTTTACCATAATAGAATTAGATTGACAAATACTTATCTTAATCTAGTAATTAGAAATTAAAGTAGATGAACCCCTAATCCCAATTTCCTCTCTGATATTTTCTCCGTGTTCTTTTCGATAGTTTGATTCACTATTTTCCGATTGCCTAGCTAGCGAGAAATCGATTATTCAGTACTTGACAACAAGGTCTCTGTGGTTCGATATCTATTTTATTACTTCGAGTATCCGTGCACTTGCGGACACAACAAGTTTTTGGCGCCGTTGCCGGGGACCTTGGTTTTGTCGATATTGAAGATATCGAGATTATTACTAGACTAGGTTTTATTTACTGTTTTGTTTTTTTTTTCTATTTATTTTCTATTTTCTTGAAATCACTTGATCTATCTACTTTGCATGCGCAGGAATCTTAGGTCAGGACCACTTGTACCTTTTGATCCTGAGATAAACAAGACTCTAAGACTGCGAAAGAGATTGAGATTTGAGGAGACACAAGTTGTAGAAGAAAGAGAAGAATAATCCATCATGGCTGAAAGAAGGACATTGTGCGACTATGCAGCCCCAAATACATAGGGAATTCATTCCAGCATCACTAGGCCTGCTATAGATGTGAACAACTTTGAGATCAAACCAGCATTCTTATCGATAATTCAACAGAATCAGTTTAGAGGATCTCCTTTGGAAGATCCAAACCAACACTTATCCCTTTTCCTTGAATTCTGTGACACCATAAAGATTAATGGTGTATCTGACGATGCCCTCAGACTAAGACTGTTTCCTTTTTCTCTCAGAGACAGAGCAAAAGTCTGGCTTCATGCACATCCAACTGGGGCGTTTACTACTTGGGAGCGCTTGTCAAATGCCTTCTTGCAGAAGTACTTTCCTCCCAGTAAAATAATCCAGTTGAGGAACCAAATCACAGGCTTTGCCCAGAGAGATGGAGAATCAATGAGTGAAGCATGGGAGCACTTTAATGAGATCCAACGAAAGTGCCCCCACCATGGAGTGGAAGACTGGGTTTTAATTCAGACTTTCTATAATGGTTTGCTTTACAACACACGCTTAACGGTTGATGCTGCGGCAGGGGGAGCTTTGATGAACAAGACTGTTGATGCAGCCCGTGCCTTGATTGAGGAGATGATGTTAAACCACAACCAGTGGGTTTCCGAGAGAGGAGTGCTTTATCGGCCTCCACAGGGTAAGAACGATGGTGATGGTTGGCGCTCTCTTGCAGAAAAGGTAGACTCGTTATGTAACCATTTTGATTCTTTCCAAATGTAAACCGCTGCTGTATCTTCTATTGTTTGTGAGGTTTGTGGAAACAATGGGCACCATGCTAGAGAGTGTAAAATCATTATTGATAAAGGTGAGGAACAAGTGAATGAAGTAGGGGATTATAATCAAGGTAGATCTAATGACCCTTACTCCAATACCTACAACCCTGGTTGGAGAAACCATCCTAATTTGTCTTGGAGGAGTAACAATCATACCAGTGAGCAAAATGAGAGTAGGGGGTATAATCAGAGACAGTCAAACCAGAGTCAACCCCAAAAATCTAGTTTAGAAGAGATGTTTGAGAAATTCATGGGTAAGCAGATGAGCAAAAATGATGAGATTGAAGAAACCCTTAAACAAATCAATTCCAAGTTGGATGGTGTTGTTGCTCATAATAAGATGTTAGAAACCCAGATAGCATAGCAAGCTAGTACTTCATATAGACTCCCAGGGAAATTACCTGCAAAACCTGAACCTAACCCTAGGGAATATTGCAATGCTATCACAACCAGGAGTGGGAAACAATTGAAAGATCCTAGGGAAATTTTAGATGATGACGAGGTTGAGCCCAGAATTGAAATTAGCAGTGAACCTATTCTAGAATCACAACCTTCAAAAGATGGTGATTTGCTCTCTAAAGTTGCTGATCCTAAAACTAGTTTGCCACCACCATATAGGTCACCTATTCCTTTTCCCCAAAGGATTGTGCAAGCTAAGTTAGATAGACAGTTTGGAAAATTTTTGTAGGTTTTGAAAAAGTTGTATATTAATATTCCTCTCACTGATGTTATTTCTCTAATGCCTACATATACAAAATTTTTAAAAGAAATTTTATCTAACAAGAGAAAAATTGAAGATTGTGGCACTGTTGCTTTAACTGAAGAATGTAGTGCCATCATTCAAAACAAGCTACCACCCAAATTGAAAGATCCAAGTAGCTTTTCTGTTTCCTATTCTATTGGGAGTGTTACTTTCGACCGAGCCTTATGTGATCTCGGTGCTAGTGTTAGTCTAATACCTCTGTCTGTGTGCAGGAAACTGAACATTGGAGAGCTCAAACCAACCTCAATGTCTTTGCAACTTGCTGATTCATTAGTAAAGCATCTAGTTGGTATTTTAGAAAATGTTCATGTTCAAATTGGTAAGTTTTTCATACTTGTTGATTTTACAATTCTGGATACGGAGGAAAATTCAAAAAACCCTATTATATTTGTGGTGATTTAATTGAATTTGACTTAACTAATTCTTTAAAAAGGGCATCACACTCAGGGACATGTTGTAGCATAAAAACAGTTTATGAGGAGGTTATTTGTGACATGCATATTTTATTTGAAGAACCTTCTAAATTTGATACAATTTCTAGGTGTGCTAATCAAGAATTTCAGGAAAGAGCAGCAAAGAAGAAGAAGAGACGAAGGAGGAAAGGTGTTATAACCTGATTTTTATCTGATTTGTTTAAATTTTAAAATTTGATATTTTGAAATTGCTATAATTAGAATCCTAATCAAGCCCTAAAATCTATCCCTAAACCCTAATTATTTTTCCCTATTCTCTCTCTAAATTTTCCCTATAAATATACCTAACCCTCACCTTAATCCTATCATTAATCCCTATTTCCTTAATCTTATTTTTCTGTGCGCCGTACGAGACTTTTTCTCTTCCCCTGTTTTGTTCTTTCGTGCGAACGCGTGCTGTGTCGCCGCCTTTTCTCCTTTGCGTCTTCCCCGTCAGAGGCAGCCGCGTGTGTCCAGTGGCATGAGAAGAAGCACCGATGTCTTCCTCGTCAACCCTAGAAGCAGCGCCGCCCACCTGCAGTGTTTCGGGACGCGTTCAGAGCTCCAACGATGAGTTCTCTGCGGCGGTGTGTCTTTCCCTTCCAGCGAGTATCACGAGCGTAAGGCGGGTCCAACGGCGGTGGCGACTCCCTCTCTCAGCGGCTGTCCTGATTCCGGCGAGCGTTACGTGCTTCCTTGCGGAACTCGCGCGGAGGTTCTCTGCAGCGGCGAGTGCTAATGACACTGCGTCCGCGTGTGACTGTGCAGCGCCGCCCCCACCTTTCTTCTTCCCGGGCGGCCTCCTCCTTCCTTTCCCGGTGCCGGCTGTGGTTGCTCCTCTTCCTTCAGGCGGCTAACCTTCTCCAGTGAGCGCCGGCAGTTGTTCTTCTCCCGGCCGCGAGCGCCAGCGACGAAACGAACGAAGCGCTCGTTGCTTTCGTTCGTCCGCGTCGATTTCAAAGAAAAGGTAAGTTTCAGTTTTTATTTTATTAATTATTTTTAATCCAATTTTAGAAGAGTAGATTAACAATAGAAATACCTAAATTGTTATTTTGGGGGAAAATTTCATAATAATTATTTGGGATAATTTTTTGATTTAAATAAGAAATTAGGGATTGAGGGTATTGTTGTAGATTGATATATGATGGATAATAACAGATGATTTATTTAAATTGTTCAGTTAAAAAGGGAGATAATTATGATTTCAGAGGGGTTCAGGATAACAGCGTTTGAGGTAGGAACCTTACCCTACTCCTTTGTTACAGTGTCAAGAATTATAGGATTTACAGCTTAATCCTTTTGTTTGATATATGATGCATATGATAGAATTGATTGATACTGATATCTGATTGCTTCATCTGCTTGATTTGTTTTTGAATTCCTGTTGACCTCAATTATCTTGTTTATTTGGTCATATTCTGCTTCTGTATAAATGGTTAACAAACCTGTTTTGAGATATCTGATATATTGGCTTATGAGCCTGAACAATTGTGTATCTGAGATATTGACGTATAAGTATGTGGAACCGTTGTAAATCTGTGATGATAAAGTCGTGATATATATTGACCTCTGACCTGGATGATTTATTCTCCAGTGGCCTGTTTATCTGAGTTATAGTTCCGACGCGCATCGGACTATCTGAGATGCCGGTACGGCACCGCCAGTTGTCTTGAGGACAATACTATGGATGTCAGTGTTGGACGCAACACTCCGGGCTGTTTAGGACAGTCGTTCCATTGCATGAGCAACAGTGGAAACACTCTGAAAATGAGTGCGGCTCTTAAGTGAGATCTGTTGGCCAGCTTGATGATTTGCACGACATTCTTATATTATTTGTATATCGTTGTTTCAGTTATTGTATTATCCTGTTATTTGATTCCCTCACCGTGTTTGTTGATTCCTACTTAGCATTTCTGCTAACTCCCTTTGTTTCTCTTCCAGGTACAGAGTTAGCATCTGGGAGGGATAGAGTAGATAGCAGATACCAGCTCGAGTTGAGATAGTTGTCTTTTGTATTTTATTCAGTTGATAATTTGGATAGTTGTATTCAGATATTGTGTTATAAAGCCGTTGATGTTAAATTCGGATTGTTTATTAAATAAAGGATATGTAATCATTGTAGTTCTCTAGTTCCTATCAATATTGTTACTCCCTAGGGAACCCTGAGCTAGAAATAGCCTGCTTCCCGCCGGGGCGTGACAATTTAAATGGTATCAGAGCTATAGGTTCAGAGGTATAGATTTCTGTGGGCCTATAACCCACAGGTCAATGATATAAGTTCAGTAAGGAAACCTAAGGATATAGGAACCTCAGGACTAGGATTGGGTTAAGGATAGAATAAGTGAATAAGTAAAATAAATATTTTGTATATGATAGATTCTTTTGGTATATTTTGATTCTTTTGGGCTACTCTGAATTTGGAGGACCAAATTCTTTTAAGGGGTGGATAATGTTATAACCTGATTTTTATCTGATTTGTTTAAATTTTAAAATTTGATATTTTGAAATTGCTATAATTAGAATCCTAATCAAGCCCTAAAATCTCTCCCTAAACCCTAATTATTTTTCCCTATTCTCTCTCTAAATTTTCCCTATAAATATACCTAACCCTCACCTTAATCCTATCATTAATCCCTATTTCCTTAATCTTATTTTTCTGTGCGCCGTACGAGACTTTTTCTCTTCCCCTGTTTTGTTCTTCCCTACGAATGCGTGCTATGTCGCCGCCTCTGCTCCTTTGCGTCTTCCCCGTCAGAGGCAGCCGCGTGTGTCCGGTGGCATGAGAAGAAGCACCGACGTCTTCCTCGTCAACCCTAGAAGCAGCGCCGCCCACATGCAGTGTTTCGGGACGTGTTCAGAGCTCCAACGACGAGTTCTCTGCGGCGGCGTGTCTTTCGCTTCCAGCGAGTATCACGAGCGTAAGGCGGGTCCAACGGCGGTGGTGACTCCCTCTCTCAGCGGCTATCCTGATTCCGGCGAGCGTTCCGTGCTTCCTTGCGGAACTTGCGCGGAGGTTCTCTGCAGCGGCGAGTGCTAATGACACTGCGTCCGCGTGTGACTGTGCAGCGCCGCCCCCACCTTTCTTCTTCCCGGGCGGCCTCCTCCTTCCTTTCCCGGCGCTGGCTGTGGTTGCTCCTCTTCCTTCAGGCGGCTAACCTTCTCCAGTGAGCGCCGGCAGTTGTTCTTCTCCCGGCCGCGAGCGCCAGCGACGAAACGAACGAAGCGCTCGTTGCTTTCGTTCGTCCGCGTTGATTTCAAAGAAAAGGTAAGTTTCGGTTTTTATTTTATTAATTATTTTTAATCCGATTTTAGAAGAGTAGATTAACAATAGAAATACCTAAATTGTTATTTTGGGGAAATTTCATAATAATTATTTGGGATAATTTTTTGATTTAAATAAGAAATTAGGGATTGAGGGTATTGTTGTAGATTGATATATGATGGATAATAACGGATGATTTATTTAAATTGTTCAGTTAAGAAGGGAGATAATTATGATTTCAGAGGGGTTCAGGATAACAGCGTTTGAGGTAGGAACCTTACCCTACTCCTTTGTTACAGTGTCAAGAATTATAGGATTTACTGCTTAATCCTTTTGTTTGATATATGATGCATATGATAGAATTGATTGATACTGATATCTGATTGCTTCATCTGCTTGATTTGTTTTTGAATTCCTGTTGACCTCAATTATCTTGTTTATTTGGTCATATTCTGCTTCTGTATAAATGGTTAACAAACCTGTTTTGAGATATCTGATATATTGGCTTATGAGCCTGAACAATTGTGTATCTGAGATATTGACGTATAAGTATGTGGAACCGTTGTAAATCTGTGATGATAAAGTCGTGATATATATTGACCTCTGACCTGGATGATTTATTCTCCAGTGGCCTGTTTATCTGAGTTATAGTTTCGACGCGCATCGGACTATCTGAGATGCCGGTACGGCACCGCCAGTTGTCTTGAGGACAATACTACAGATGTCAGTGTTGGACGCAACACTCTGGGCTGTTTAGGACAGTCGTTCCATTGCATGAGCAACAGTGGAAACACTCTGAAAATGAGTGCGGCTCTTAAGTGAGATCTGTTGGCCAGCTTGATGATTTGCACGACATTCTTATATTATTTGTATATCGTTGTTTCAGTTATTGTATTATCCTGTTATTTGATTCCCTCACCGTGTTTGTTGATTCCTACTTAGCATTTATGCTAACTCCCTTTGTTTCTCTTCCAGGTACAGAGTTAGCATCTGGGAGGGATAAAGTAGATAGCAGATACCAACTCGAGTTGAGATAGTTGTCTTTTGTATTTTATTCAGTTGATAATTTGGATAGTTGTATTCAGATATTGTGTTATAAAGCCGTTGATGTTAAATTCGGATTGTTTATTAAATAAATGATATGTAATCATTGTAGTTCTCTGGTTCCTATCAATATTGTTACTCCCTGGGGAACCCTGAGTTAGAAATAGCCGGCTTCCCGCCGAGGCGTGACAAAAGGAATATCAAAATTGACTGAAGAAGTAAAAAGGCTCATAAATAAATTTGGATACTGTTTCAAGTTTGAGCCTTATGTTCTTGAAAGCCACGAACAAAACACTGAGCAGTCATTATGGCGACTGAAGACACGGTCACGATCAATTCCAAGTGTTCAATGGTCAAGCTAAAGACCGTTAAATTAACGCTTCTTGGGAGGCAACCCAAGCACTTCTACTCTAGCTTATTTTTTACTTTATTTTTGTTTTTGTTCTTTTTTTACTTAGCACTAATTTTCTTTTCTTTTTGTAGGTGAAAATTAAATTTTGTCAAAAAAAAAACTCTAGTGGTGCGAACCCGAAGACACAGAGGATGATTGGGTCTGACACAGACTAATAGACATTTGTGAGTATTTTCTTCCTACTTATTTGCATTCCATGCTTTATATTTTTCTAATAATCCATGTGTTCAAATGGAAGATGAATACTTCAAACTTCTTGTGCTCACATGCCACGGATCCTCGTTTTTTGATTTTATTGATAGATATTTCGATTTGGTTGTGTTGACACAATATGATGATGATGTGTAGAAGGATTTTTCTGAAAATACTACAAACACCATGCCAAATTTTTTAACGAATTATCATGCATATCAATTTCTGGAAATTGGAAATAGATTTTATATGTTGAATTTATTTCTCTGATATAATCTATTTGTTGGAAATTTTTCTTTAATTGATGCATGAAATTCTAGGTAAATGCATTGTTTAGAGAATGCAATCTTGAAGTGAAATAATTCTTTTGAATAAAATGAGCATTTTGCACATATTATTGAGTTGATATCAAGTGATTAATCTAGTTAATCTTTATAATCTTTATAATCTTTTATGTTATTTGTTGGGAAAAAGAAATCCAAATCCATGAGAAAGAATGACTCCCCAACTTGGCACTGTATAAAATTAATAGTGGGACCTAAAGACATGGGTTTAAGTCCACAAAAAGAAAAAGAATAACTCCTCTTCTTAGCATTGTGTTCACAATGGTACCTAAGACAAAGAGTTGAAGTTCATTGCAAAAGTGTGTATCTATGTAGATGCATGCCAAGAGAGAGCTCCTTTGACATTGACTCCTCTGTCTCAAGAAAATTCTTTCTACCTATGAGATATGAGTTCTATTATATGTGGTTATGTGACCAACATACTCTAAATTCGTCATTGAAAAAAGGGTGGTAATCGATTTAGAGAATGTCAAGGACAAATAAAAAAAATTGAGTGGAAAAAGATTTGGAGATCCTGTTCCTGTAAACAAAAACATATTGGATGAAAATCTCAAAAACAAGATTAATTCATGAAGTTGAAATTCTATTATCATGCATGTTGCGAACTTTTATTTAATTGAATTATTGAGTCTTAAAGATTAATTTCAGAAGACGATGTATTTACTTGAAAATTTTGTTTGAAATTGATAAAATTCTCTATGGATGATTATATTCTAGAAATTTATTCGTCATATGAAAATTTATGTTCTAATACTCAGTATTGATTTCTTTATTTACTTGAGGACAAGCAAAGTTTGAGCCTTATGTGTTTGATGACTCTAAATTTCATAGTGTTTTTTATACTTATTTGGTAGTCTTTTGAGCCATAGTCTTACTCTTTTACTTTACTTTTATACCTTTTTTTACTAAATACTTCGGAATCTACACAATCTTTGGTTTTTAATCAATTTCAGGTAAAAAGGCATTATTATCACTGGTTTTCGAGCAATATCAATGCATGAACGAATTCTAAACATCAAGAAGAGTCTACACAATAAATTTCAAGCCAAAATACACCTTCTAGCTAAAATACGGCACTACCGTATTTTCCAGACGAATTCTCACGGTACCGTATTTCTCAGCGGACATTCTTGGGTGAAATACGGCACTACTGTATTTTCCAGACGATCTTTCACGGTACCGTATTTTGCAACATTTTTGACCAGAAGGTTTCAGCAGAAATACGGCACTGCTGTGGTCGTTTACACGGTGCCGTATATTCTGACATTTTTGACTAGAAACTTTTGGAATAATTACGGCAGTACCGTGAGGTTTTCGACGGTGCCGTATTTTGTGCAAACTCTGACCAGGAGGATTTGGCAGAAATATGGCACGACCATATTTTTAAGATAAAGTCTCACGTCACCGTATTTTGTGCCCGGAACTCACAGAATAAAATACGGCACCGCCGTATGAACCTTCACAGTGCCGTATTTTGGAACTCAGAATTCTGATTTTTCCGCCCGATTCTTGCAAAGACCATATCTTTTGATCCAGACCTCCAAATTGAGATCGGAAAGAGGTGGTGGACTCGTCTTTAAGAGGAGAAAACTCAGAAAGTGAGAGGGATGAATTTTATCACGAATCCACGGAGAAATTGAGGGAGAGGCGGAATTTCTAGGGTTCATCAGTTCTCCACCTACAGACCACCTCCGGCCACGAAATTTGACAGAGAGCTTCACCTGGTGAAGGAGAATGGGAATCTAAAGTTTCAAAGTAAAAGGATTCCTATTGGAGGAGAAATCAATGAAACAGCGGTGACAGTGCTAATTCCAGGCAAATATGGCACTATTTTGTAACTCTTTTCCCCTCTTTGTGATTCTCATTCATACAGAAACATATTTTATTGTAATTTCTTCATCATGGTAGCTTAATCTTTCTTTGGGACATGGGGGTGTAATCTCTTTGTTTCTTAATGGCTAGATAACCCTAATTTTGTCAAACTAATTTCTTTATGATAATTTTACTCTTGTGATTGATAGTTCTTTGATTCTCCTTTGTGTCTTAAATATCAGCATGTTTTAAAATTTTACAAAATAGACCGAGAGGTTGATTGTTTGAAATTCGGAACCCTAGGAATTGTTGAGTTTGGAACTATCGTAAGAGATTAGGTAGTTCTTCGAATTCTACTTTTCAGTGATTTTATTACCATGTTGAATTTCTGATACTTTGGATTGAGTTAATGTGTAGACTTGATTTGATATTGCAAGAGATTGAGTATCGAGTCATTGGAAACCCTTGAGTAAAACTAGTGTTGAGACTCGGATGCACAAGTGTGATCTTTGAGTTTCCACTTGAGGTGATCAACCTAGAATTCAGATGCACGAGAGTGATCCTTGAGTTCTTAGCTGATGGTTTACTTATTTTCAACATTGAATAGATCTTGCGCAAGAGTGGGGATCGATTTTTTGTATGATTGTCTACGCAAGAGCAAGACAATTTATTTATAAAGTAAATTTTACCTTTACCATAATAGAATTAGATTGACATATACTTATCTTAATCTAGTCATTAGAAATTAAAGTAGATGAACCCCTAGTCCCAATTTCCTCTCTGATATTTTCTCCGTGTTCTTTTCGATAGTTTGATTCACTATTTTTCGATTGCCTAGCTAGCGAGAAATCGATTATTCAGTACTTGACAACAAGGTCTCTGTGGTTCGATATCTATTTTATTACTTCGAGTATCCGTGCACTTGCGGACACAACAGCAACCAAGGTAATTGATGAAGAAACATAGACTAAAAATCATTTTCTAACGCTTTAAGGTATGAATTCCTTGGTGTTTACATATACATTCTAATCTATGAATAACACTACGGTCGAGCTAATGACCTTAAACAAACGCTTCTTGGGAGGCAACCCAAGTCTTTTTTTGCTTTACTTTACTTTTGCATTGTGTGTTTTATTTAATTACTCTTTTTTATTTTGAAGTGATGTAGTTTGTTTTATTTTGTATTAGAATGCTGATGATTTTTCTTTCTTATCACTGTAGGAATACCCAAAAATCAAAGTTTTAGAGCTTTTTGACTCATCACACTGTGATAAGACTTTTAAAGGAAGAGTAAAGGTGCTAAGGTGAACTTCATGAAGAGATGATGAGATTTGGGGAGATGGTGATGAAGATGAAGATGACCCCCAAAAGGAAGGTAGTGAAATGAACTCTGATGATGAGGACTTTAAATCTAAAAGGAAGAAGTGAGTTTAGTTTTCTCTTATTTCCCCCCACTCTCTCACGATACATTGATTGCATAGAGGACTATGCAAATTTTTATGTGGGGAGGGAATGATTCTGATGCTTGTTCCTTATAAAGCTCAGTCTTCTAACTATTCATTTTGAATTATATTCTGACTGACTCTGACTTTTGCTATGTCTGTGATACATGACTGTGATATTTTGACTATGTTGTGATGGTAGCTATGCTCTATTTGACTCTGATTTTGTGATGATGATGATGCTGTGGTGATACTATAACACTTTGATGTGAGGATTGCTCTGCTGATGACTTCACCATACAAGCTGATGATTCTGGGACATGTGGATGTGCTGAAAATCTGATGATATGGATATGCCACTCTGCTAATGATTTGGTAATCTCTGTTGCATTACTTTTTTATACTATTATTTACTGCTATGATGTTCTATTTTGCTACTGATACTGTGGTGGTTTTATGACATTTGTATAATATTTTATTCATGTTGTGATGTTGTGGTACTTGACACTTTATGATTTGATTGTGATGCTACTCTTTGTAGTAGTATATTTTTTTTGTTTGGATGCAACATTTTTTATAACACTTATGTGAATTGGTTTTTTAATGCTATTGAGATATGTTATGCATTTGTCATGCTGTGATTATTTGATGATATCTTTCTTGGATATTCTTGCCTAGATTATGATAGTTTAATTCTGTGATGCTTCTATTATTATGCACTGAGTCTGATTCAAGTATTTTGCATGAATGACATTGCAACATTCTCATGATTTTCTGTGATGAGTTAATGATTTTGTGATACACTAAAATATACACCTCGATATATTTTATAATGTTGTGATCCTATGATAGCCTTGAATAAACAATGAGATTGATTCTATACATGGTATGAGTTGATATGATATGCTAAATGCACCACCTGGTTATGATATTTTTTATGATCCCATCCAATTATTCTAAGTTTATGAAATCTTTTGATTAGAATATTTGAGAATGTTGAATCGATGGGTCACATATCTGAAATTGAGTAAGTATGGTATGCTAGTAGCATACATATGTTTTTCTGTTGAAACATATAGACTCGTTCATTCATTCGATGATGCCATATTATCTGTTGGGTGATGATCATAAGTGTGATCTAAAAAAAAACTCCTTTACTTGGCACTGTAAAAAATTGACAGTGGTACCTAAGATGTAAGTTGAAGTTTAATATCACATTTGGTTTTGAAGACTCCTCTACTTGGCACTGCAAAAAATTAGCAGTGGCACAGAAGATATGAGTTGAAGTCAAAAGACTCTTCTACTTGGCACTGCGAAAAATTGGCAATGGTACCGAAGACATGAGTTGAAGTCAAAAAATAAAGAAGATTACCATCAGTTTTGGTAACTTGTCTTGCTACCTAAATAAAATAAGAGGTGATAAAGTCTGTCTTGCAATAACACATTTGTGTCTGACCCCCAACATTTGATTTTGGATTAATTGAATTGGTGAATGTAGTATGTATGCTAGACTGGATTCTTTGTATGCTCATAGCTAAATGTCTTATCATTTAAAGATTGTGGGACCTGTTTGATTCAATTCTTGTTAATAGACTCATTGTCTGATTTCTCAAACTGGATCATGGTTAGCCCATGGAAATATCTAACTTGGTTGTATGCTTTTAACTCGAATAACTTCTTTTATACCTGTTATGTGTTTCATATTATTTTATTGCTTGAGGACAAGCAAAGATTTAAGTCTGGAAGTATTTGATGCCTTATTTTTTGGTAATATTTTATGATATTATTTTATCTCAAAACAAGGCATATTCTGGTGCTTTTATGTAATTTTCAGGCTTATTTACTCGATTGCTTCTGAATCTTCACTTTTTCTTATTTTTGTAAAACTTTAGGTAAAATCACCCAATTTTGAAGTCTTTTGAAGATTCTAAGGTTATAGGGTGATTCCCTACGTGAAGACGAAGTTGCATGTCAAATTTGGGCTCAATCAGAGCTACTTTGAAAATTATGGCCAGGTGAACCTCGGGTTCACCGGTGCTCTCACCGGATGTCCGAAAGTTCATAGAAGACTTCACCACCTGGTAAACCCAGCGGGGTTCACCCGTGATTCTCTGAGAGGGAGTTTTCGCAGAAATGTACAGTGTAGTTCATTGGTAGGTGAACTTCACGACATTCACTAGTGATTTTTACCCGAAAAAATTGCAAAGTAGACTTCACCACCTGGTGAACCCGGCGGGGTTCACCCGTGATCGCGGCTGACTATTTTAGTATCCTTCTATTTTTCACTTGATTGATGGCTATAAAAAATCAGAAAAATCCGAAAAAATATGTTTTGGAAAGCTAAGAGAGAGACGAATCTTTTGGGCATAAAAGCTCTCTTTTTCGTGCCATATTTGGAGAGCAATTGATGGACGAAGTGGCTAGGGCGAGTGGACCAGCGACAAGGGCTTTCTGGAGAGGATTTTGGTGCGATTTCGCAACGGATCTTTACCAAACTGAGAGGAAAACGTTTACATCATCTTCTCCTACCTCTCCTTAGTCTTTGTTTCTAGTTTTCTTAGTCAATTTGAGAGATTTGTGCAGATTTGTATGGCTTTTATAGCATAACCCTTTATTTGGAGCTCGGATGAAGCCCTTTGACTTGATCTATTGTATAAACTAAACTTTCTTGATGTTTTGAGTCTTATCTGAGCATATTTTATTTAGTTGTGCTTATTTCATAATATTACCTTTTTCCATTAATGTTGTGCGTTAGCCAACACGATTCATACCGAGAGGAGGATCGTGGCAGTGGAACACCTAGGTAAAACTTGTGAATCAATGACACGAGAGTGCTTAGTTTTCACTCGAGGGCAACATAATCTTTTATAGAACTCATTGGATTATTTGGAATGATCCACCGCGAGAGTAAGAGACTGTTCTAGATAAGCACTAGGGTGTACCACCGAGAGGGGGCATCCTGTAACTTAGGAAAGATTCCTTATGTAAAACGATAAACTCATGCATAAACTAAATTCCAGTTCAGATAAATCAGTTAATATAGTGAATTCCGTAGCCCTGATATCTCTTAATTAGACACCCTTCATATTTTTATCGTTGCTTTTCCTATTTTATTTATAGTTGAGTGAGTTTACTTTATTCTCAAAACATAAAAAAATTGGATTGCTTTGCTTCTAAATATCAGAATAGTTGGTACTTGACCTAGCTCCCTATGGGATCGATAATCTTTTATATTACTTCGATAATGTCGTGCGCTTACGGTGCGTATCAATAGTCTTCTCAATAATGTCCACACTGCAGCATGTACCTACAAGAGAAGGTTTTTTTAAAGAGTCAGACAAATCAAATTGTATAACATTGTCACCGATATTCAAATCCAGTTTCCCATTTTTGACATCAATGACAACACCGGCTGTAGCAAGAAAGGGTATCCCTAGAATGATAGGGAGTCTGTCATCCTTATCAATTTCTAGAACTACAAAATATGCAGGAACAAAATAATCTCCAACTTTGATAGGAACGTCCTCTAAGATACCAATAGGATGATGAACTGATCTGTTTGCAAGCTGTAAAGAGATATTAGTAGTTTTCAAATCACCCAAGTCTAGCCTTTTACATAATGACAATGGCATAAGGCTGACACTCGCTACTAAATCACATAAGGCCCTCTGAAAAGTCATCTCCCCAATCTGGCATGGTATAGAAAAACTGCTTGGATCTTTGAATTTCTAGGGAGCTTATTCTGTATGATTGCGCTGCACTCCTCAGTAAGTGCAACCGTTCCGTGTTCTTCCAATTTCCTCTTATTAGACAAGATGTCCTTCAGAAGTTTGGCATAGGTGGGCATCTGTGACAAAGCATCAACAAAAGGTATGTTAATATAGAGCTTCTTAAGAACTTCCAAAAATTTACCGAACTGTTTGTTTAATTTGACTTTGATAAGTCTCTGTGTGAAGGGAATTGGAGGTTTGTAAGCAGGTGGTCCCATATAGGGCCGTTCTTCCTCAGTCTGTTCTTGTGTCACAGGTGTTGCTCCATGGTTTAAATCTCTTGTTTCAGGTGTTGCATCTTCTCCTCTATCATCAGATGGCATTTTGGGGTCTTCCAGTTGTTTGCCGTTTCTAGTGGAGATTGCATTACAGTGCTCTCTCGAGTTGACTTCAGGTTGTGATGAAAGTTTTCCTGGCGCCCTGGAGGATGAGCTAGCTTACTGGGCTAGCTGATTCTCTAACATCTTATTATGAGTTTCCAAGGAATCCATTATTGTCATCATGAGTTTCATCATATTAGTCAATCCTTCAATCTGCTTACTCAATTGAGAATCCATGTTTGGCTTCGGTGGTGGATTATAATTTCTAGCTTGAAATCCTGGTGGCTATTTGTAATTCCCCAATGGAGGCTATCTGAAGTTTCCTTGTGGAGGTTGACCTTGTGGCGGTGCTTGCCCTGGTTGCACTGGTTGTGTAATTCTATATGAGAAGTTTGGGTGGTTGTGTTATCCTGGATTGTAAGTGTTGGAATATGAATTGTTCATGAGATTCAAATTTCCAACTGCATTGATGTGTTCAAGGTGACTTTGAACAAACTGCCCATCTCCCAACTAGCACTCAGTACCTACATGGCCTGCAACTCCACACACCTCACAAGATATACAATTAGCATCCAACGAATTTACAGACCAAGAATCAATTTTTCTAGTTAAAGTATCCACCTTTGTAGTAAGAGCAGTTAAAATATCAAGTTTGAGTTTACCTATCTTCCTGGAAGTTGTACCATATTCAGACGTCCATTGATGATGATTCATTGTCATGTCTTCCAGGAGGTTCATAGCATCTTCAACTACTCTATTCATTAAAGCTCCTCCAACTGTAGCATCAACTGTAAGCCTTGTGTTGTAGTCCAACCCATTGTTGAATGTGTGAACTAAAACCCAAGTCTCTATGCCATGGTGTGGGCATATTCTTTGGAGCTCTTTGAATCTTTCCCAAGCCTCATATAAAGATTCTCCATCCTTCTGCATAAAACTGGCAATCTGATTTCTCAGTTGAATTAACTTGGAAGGAGGGAAGTACTTTGAAAGAAAGGCTTGAGACAATTCTCCCCATGTCTGTATTGAAGCTGAAGGTATTGTATGAAGCCACACTCTTGCTCTGTCCTTCAAAGAGAAGGGAACAATCTCAACCTGATAGCATCAGTAGAAACATAATTAATTTTCAATGTATCACAATACTCTAAAAATATAGCAAGATGCATGTTGGGGTCCTCAAGAGGAGAACCACCAAATTGATGTTGTTGAACCATAGAAAGTAAAGAAGGTTTAATCTCAAAGTTATTGGCCTCTACACTAGGCCTAGCAATTCCTGATTGTAATCCATGAACGTAAGGAGCAGCATAATCTCTTAGTGTTCTGTTATTGTTATTCCCTGCAGGTTGGGGTGCTTGATTATTGTCCAGGTCTAGTGGGATGTGCTCCATCTGGTTTTGATCTTCTTTTTGCTGAAGTTGTTTTTGTTTTCTCCTTTTTCTGAATGTCCACTCAATCTCAAGATCTATTTCGAAGAATTCACCTGCCCTGGAGCTTCTTTGCATATAAAGATGTTAGGCACAGTTATGAAGTTCTAAGGCAAATGACAAAGAGAAAGTAACGCAAAATAGCAGTAAGATAAAAGAAAATAAATAAAGCTTAGTCTACCAATTCTTAGAAATATATTAATATCAACTGTTGTTCCCTGGCAACGGCGCCAAAAACTTGGCACATCCCGCAAGTGCACGGTTATGTCAAAATAATACAAAATATTGTCGAACCCACAGGGAACAAGGTTAAGTACTAGAAAGTCCAAGTATCAATAGCTAAACGAATCGAAACGAGGTTTTTCGTGTTAATTAATGAAAACAAGAAATCAATGCAACGACGGGATGAGTGTATATATGAGAGAGATTAGGGCTTTAGTATCCACCTCACTGACGAATCTAACTGTGTTAAAGGTGATCTATTACATGAATTCATAGTTTTGCACAAGGAATCTTCCCTAAGGTACAGGGTGCCATCTCTCAATGGTACACCCCGGTGTTTACCTAAAACGATCTCCTACTCTCGCGGTTGATCGTTCTAAATAAACCCTATGAGCTCGATGGAAGATTATGATACCCTCAAGTGAAAACCAAGCACTCTCGTGTCATGGATTCATAAGTCTTACCTAAGGATTCCATCGTCACGATCCTCCTCTCGGTATGAATCCCTAGGTAAGAACATTCAAATAAAGATATGCGCATATGAACATTCAAATAACATGATATTACGCGGCCAAAGCAACATCATGAAATAAGTACAACAAAATAAAGATATGCTCATATGAACATTCAAATAACAGAATTAAATTAAGATAGCAAATAGAAATCATAAGTGGGCTTCAACCAAGCCCTGAAAAAGGGGTTTTACGCTATGATTGTCATGAAAACTCGCAAAAATCTCTCTATAAAGTCAGGAAAATTAGTACAAAACGTTTTTGAGAGCAAGGATAGGATAAACCGAACAAGATCCCCAAAAATCGTAAAGATCTGACGCTCCAATCTCTTGAAATCACTCTCGAAACGTGTTATCGCCTGCTCTGTCCGCCCTAGACGCTTCGTCTGCTAATTTCTCAATGATTCAGAAAGGGCTTTTATATTCTTTGGATTCACCTCTCTGTTAGCTTTCCAAAACGTGTCTTCTTGCCTTATTTGAACTTCTCTAGGGAATGGAATCGAAGAAAAACTGAGCACGGGTCGAACTACTTTGTTACAATCACGGGTGAACCTCGTCGGGTTCATCTACTTGTGAAGTCTTCTGTGTTGTTCTGCAGAGTAAGAATCATCGGTGAACCGCGCCGAGTTTACCAGGTGGTGAAGTGTACTGTAACTTTCTATGCAAAATCCCTCAAAGAGAATCACGGGTGAACCCCATGGGGTTCACCTGGCGGTGAAGTCTTCTGTGAACTTTCGGACATCAGGTGAAAGCACCAGTGAACCCCACGGGGTTCACTTGGCCGTATTTTTCAAAGTAGCTCTGATTGAGCCCAAATTTGACGTGCAGCTCTATCTTCACATAGGGAATCACCCCATGACCTTAGAATCTTCAAAAGACTTCAAAATTGGAAAATTTTACCTAAAATTCCACAAAAATGAGAAAAAAATGAAGATTCTGAAACAATAAAGTAAATAAGTCTAAAGAGAGTATAAAACATTGAAATAAGCCTAGATTTGAGATGAAATAGTACTTGAATTTACAGATAAAAAGTAAGGCATCATATCTCCTCCCAAAATGAAAAAAAAAATAGAAAATAAAACAGACTCCTCTACTTGGCACTATGAAAACTTGACAGTGGTACCGAAGATATGAGTTGAAGTCTATGAAAAAAAATGAAGAAGACTCCTTTACTTGACACTGCGTAAAATTGGCAGTGGTACCTAAGAAATGAGTTAAAGTAAAAAAAAAATTGAGAGGATGAAAATAACATAAATAAGAGTGCATTGGTGTTTTTCCAACTCGTGGCTTTGGATGAATCAGGTTCGAAAATAGTATATACTCTAAACAGAAGATTATTGTAGCTCATAAAGGTAAACCTCATCTGATTTTGTGTTTTGATATTCACACCTTCATTCCTGATGATACATGATTAATTTGAATCCCCTAACTTGCTGAGGTTTGTTCATAATGATATCTCCCTATGATATAATATTTTACAAGCTTGACCTGATTTCATCTTTTTTTTATTGCCAATCTTATCTACTTTATATGCTTGAGGATAAGCAATGATCTAAGTCTGAGATAATTTGATGTCTCATATTTTTATAGTCTTTTTGACCTATATTACCAGTGAATCGAGACTTACTATCACGTGTTTACATCTCTTTCAAACTTATTTTATTGATTTTCTTCAGAAGCTTCACTACTTGTCATGTTTGATGAATATAGGATAATTCACTCGCTTTTAGAGCTATTTGAAAGTATATTTACATCCCCGAGTGAATCAAGAACCTTGACAAAAAGTTTGGCTTCAAACGGGATTAATTTTCATAATTATGGCCGAGGCCATAATCTACATTATGACCATAATTCCTAGTTTGACTTCCCAAGGAGCCCATTTTTATACAAGTATAGTCATATTCCGAAGACGTGTCCTTAACTTTCTCAACGAAAGCCTTTCTAAAGACAAAAACTTTGACAGAAGACATTATGGGTATGGCCGTAATTTCAGCTTGACTGTAATCTTCACATCGGCAACCTCTGACATCATACTGTGGCCGAAATTCAAGTCAAGTCAAACATAACTCACATACAAAATTTTAGACGAAATGGAGTTTTCCAACGAAATTACGGGTGTGCCCATAATCTCATTACACCCGCAATGGCATTAAGAGCAATAAAGGCTAGTATTAAAAATACCATAACTTCTCTGTTACAAGTCCATTTCGAGCGTTCTTGGTACCAAAATAATGAGCATTCAATGGGCCATAATTGTATGAGCATTTCGGGAGTTAAAGAACATCAATGTTGGCATTATAGGTAGGGCCATAATCATGATTATGCCCGTAATCTCTGTGCAGCCAAAATTAAAATAGTCACAACTCCCCCGTTATAGCTCCATTTTGGACGTTTTTGGTGTCAAAACGTAGATAATTAAAAGATCTATCAATGTAGGCATTCAAAAGGGAACTTAGAAACTATCATGACAAATAGAAGTAAAGAAATTGAAGATCTTAAGGGAATAATTGGTCAGCTTGCTTCTCAAGTAGAATCTTTAACTGCTGATTCAGAAATTTTGGAAACCCAGTTAGCACAACAAGCATGTTTATTTGAGTTTGAAACTGAAGAACTTGATTTAGAAAATTCTCCCTCTGATCATGATTGTTTTGAGATTGAGCCTTATGTGAACATTAATGTATCTTACTCTGATTTTGATAATTTTGAAATTGATTCCTTCGATAATGTATTATTGGAAAAGGTTGAAGAAATTGAAATTGAAAAACCCTTTTTTTGATGAAATTGATGCTTTTGATGATATATCATTTATGGTTAAATCTGATGAGTTTGAAAATTGTGATATTCATGTACCTCAATCTGATTTGGATGAAAATTTTGAAATTGATGATAAGCTATTTATTGATAGATATGAGGAAATTGATTCTCAAATTAATTCTTTTGTGAAATTTGATGAATTTGACTCTTATTCTAATGATGAATTATTTGTGGAAAAGCATGAGGAAATTGATTTTGACAAATCTCACTTCGATTTGGATGATAATATTAAAATTAATAAATTATTTGATTGTGGGCATGATGAACTTGAAAAAGATTTGCATAGTACAAATATTGATAAACCTCATGATAATACTTTGCGCATATCTGATATTCACTCTTTTGATGTATTTGAAAATTTATGTTTTATTGAGGAATCTAATTTGAGACATAAAAATTATTTTGATGATCCAATGCTTATATCTTTTGATGAAAGTCCTATGGCAATTGAAGATTTAAATTTGAAGAAAGGACTTATGATTTTGCTTACTGACAAATATAGGAAGATCATTGAAAATCTTAATTTTGACTTCCGCATTTTTGAGAAAGCCACGGTGATTGTAATTTACATAAAATTCTGGATATTTGGATTAGTGGCTAAACTTTTTGGACAGCGGAAAAGGAGAAAATTATTTACTCTTTATTTTGGTACTGATTCACCTGCTTCACCATGATTTTTGGTTTTGGTCAAGCTATGGACCAAAAATTAGCGCTTCGTGGGAGGCAACCCAAGCATTATTACTTAGTTTAGTTGCTTTTATTTTACTTTATTTTTAGAATTAATTTTTCTTCTCTTTTTGCAGGTAAAATCAATTTTTGCGCAAAATACGGCACTGCCGTAATAATTTTTACGGTGCCATAATTTCACCGTTTTCTTTCCCGAGAGTTTTAGTGTTTTACGGCACTACCGTAACCGTTTTCATGGTACCGTATTTCCTGTATAATTTGACCCGAGAATTTGTGTAAATTACGGCACTGCCGTAAAGAAGAACATGTGTTGTTGCAAGTTTTTAAGGTGCTTTAATGACTAATCTAATTAATTTCTGCAGTAGTTTTTCTTGACTAATCTGATTAGCACTTTTGCTGCAAGTTTTTAAGGTGCTTTAATGACTTGAAACCCTGATTTTTCGCATGGAATATAAAGAACATGTGTTGTTCTATCTCGTGGAATAGTTATTTTCATGAAAATATTTTTTGATCATTCTAGGACACATGACAACTTTTTGAATCTGATTAACTTTTGTGCAGTTTTTGCAGTTTTATAATCTGAGTAGTCTTCTTTCTGTTGATACCCTAAATTCCTGACAGATTTTGATCCTTTAATTTTTCATACGTCTGAAAAGAACATATCTTATTCTACAACTTGGTTCTGTCCATTTTCTATTTGGATCATTAAATTTTATTCTAGGGTATGGCTACTTTTCATAAAAAATTTAAAAACTGCACTGTTTGCTTTCTACCTGTTATTGCTTATTTTGCCTCCAGATCTAGAAATCTTCAAAAGCAATTGTCTTCCACCTCTAGCTACCACTGCATCTGCCTCTGACATCACTGTTTCCAGCCGTCGACACTGGATTATACCATCTGCAGACTCTTACTTTTTCTGCTGCCTCTTATTCTATTGATTTTATTTATGCATCAGACTCTTCATTAGTGACTGATTTTTTTATCTATGCAGCATTATCTCTGGCACTCACCGGCCGACGATCTCACCTCCTAGACTATATACTCTAGCAGGCCACTAGAGATTACTCACTCTACTGTCGGCATCACCATCATTGCTAGGAGCTTTTCAGCTAGCCTCTGTTCACCCTCTGCTTCTTGCCTGCTCGACTCTTTCCACCGGCATTCTCTTCAGACCTCCGACAACATCTTTGATTCTCCCCTGAGAGAATTATTTTTATCATTATTATTTTTTTGAGACTATTTTCAGACTGAGCCTTATGTACCTTAAATTTACAGGTAAAATTTTTGAAAGGCACATACTTGGACCTTGCAGCATTTGCCCGACACTATTTTTGGCCTGAGCCTTATGTATTTTTGGTCAGAGCTTGCTATATAGTTTTGTGAGTATCGTTTGCACACTCTTGTATTCATGATTACTTCGTATGGTTTGCATCTTTGATTAGCTTTTGATATATCACTCATTGAGATTTCTATTCTATGAAGTCTCTTGAATCTATCATGTTTCACTTTTAATTATGATTGTTTTAGTTTCATGCTTCACACCTTTTGCATTGATATTGATATTTTCATGTTTAAAAATTTTATGACATGAATCCATGAGATGAGAGATGGGTAGATTTTTGTTATATATCATGATGAATGTTCATGCATGCATGCCTATGAATGGAGATATACCTATTATGTTAAATTTATTTCTTCAATATATATCTACTTGTTGAAATTCTTCATTAATTGATGCATAAGGTTTTTGGGTAGGTATGTTGTTTGATGAATGCAATCCAAGAGTAAAGCATCTTACTTGAATAAAATGAGCATATGAGTGTAATTTTTGAATTGATGTCAATTGATTAACCTAGTTGATGTTTAGTCTATTCTACTATTTGTTGGGAAGGAAGATTCCAAGATCCACAAAATAGTGAGAGACTCTCCTACTTGGCACTGTGTAAAATTGACAGTGGTACCAAAGGACATGGGTTGAAGTCTATACAAAAAAAAATAAGAGAAATAGAAAAAGAACATGACTCCTCTACTTGGCACTGTGTAAAATTGACAGTGGTACCGAAGATAAGAGTTGAAGCCCAAATAAGAAGTGTATATCTATGTGGTTACATGCCATCAAAAAGACATAAAAAAAATAGGAGAGAAAAGAAAAAAATTTGTGTGGGAAAAGATTTTGGATATTCTATTCTTGTAAACAAAGGTAAGATAGATTTAAACTGAAAATTGGGTGAAATCATGAGACTGAGATTCTGTTTATTATGCGAGTTGCGAAGTTTTATTCGATCAAAGCTGTGAATCTTAAAGACTAAATTCAGAGGATGATGTATTTATCTGAAATTTTGTGCAAAAAGTTAGTGGAAAATTTCATGAGTGATTATATTTTAGAAATTTATTTTTCATGAAAAGACATATTTTCCATAGTAGAGTTCTTTATCCTATCTATTTGCTTAAGGACAAGCAAAGTTTGAGCCTTATGTGTTTGATGACACCTAAATTTATAGTAAATTTTATGCCATTTTATATATCTTTTCATGTCATATTTATGAACTTTTGCTTGTTTTTAAGCATTATTTGTTAAATATCATGGAATCTACACAATTTCTTATTTTTCATGAATTTCAGGTAAAAAGTGCTATATTTTGATAGATTTTGAAGGATTCGAGCACAACGATGGATTCCAAATATCAAAACGAAGTTACACATCAAATTTCAAGAGAATCAGAGGTTCATAGCAAATTACGGCACCCCCGTAATGGATTTTACGGTACCGTAATTACACCACAGAATTACGGTACAGCCGTAATCCATGAGAGGTGCCGTAATTTGGGAAGATTTCGACCAGAGAATTTCGTGAGATTACGACATCGCCATAACAATCTTTACGGTGCCGTAATGCTAGATGATTTTCCACCCGAGAGATTTCAGAGATTACGGCACTGCCATAATGATCTTTACGGGCCGTATTTTGGTCCAGAACATACAGAAGTAAATATGGCACGGTCGTAAACATTTTTACGGGCTATAATCTTGACAAATACTTCACAAAGCCAAAATTACAGCACTACCGTAATATTCATTACGGTACCGTAATTCCAGTCAAAAACGTAATTTTTACGGGGCCGAATCTTGCGCAGACCATATCGTTTGATCCATAGCTCCAAATTTGGATCTGAAAGATGCTGTGGACTCATCTTTAAGAGGAGAAGACACATGAAGTAAAAGAGGGAATTTTTATCGAGTATCGAAGGAGCAATCGATAGAGAGGTGGTTAGGGTTTGGCCTCGCGCTGAGAGGCGTAGAGGGCACATCTCGCTGTGATTTTTACACAGAAGCTTCGTTTGGAGGTGGAGAGGACATACCAGAAGTTTCAAAGCAAAAGTATCTCAGACAAGGGAGAAATCAACAAAGGAGCGTCACCGGCACTGTTCATCCCAGATTACGACCGTAATCACTATTACGGTCGTACCGTAATTTGTTCTCTCCCTCTATTTTGATTTCCTACACCATGGATTATTGTACCTCTTCTTCCATGCATGCTTAAACACTTTTTGGGACATGGGGTGTAATTCCCTTTGATTTTTAATGATTAGATAACTTTTATTTTCGTTAGAATAATGTTATTATGATGATTCTACTTATGTGATTGTTTGTCTTTGATTCTCCATAGATTGATGTTATTATTCAAGTTTTAGAGTTCTCGCAATAAGGACCGAAAGGTGACTTGCTTGAGAACTTGGAACCCTAGAATTGCATGTTAGGAACCCTCTTAGGTTAGTTCTTAATTATTTGATTTTAGTGATCTCATTGCCATGATGATAATTTAAATCTAGGGTAGAGTCGAGTTGTCAAACGTGGAGATCTTGCACGAAAGTGAGGATCGGAACGTTGGAGAACCATAATTAGAACTTGTGTTGAGTCTCGGATGCACGAAAGTGATCCTTGAGATTCCACTTGAGACAATCAACTTAGAATTCGGATGCACGAAAGTGATCTTTGAATTCTTTGATTGATGATTTACTTATCATTAGCCTGGGATAGATCTTGCGTGAAAGCGAGGATTGGTCCCTGCATGATTGTCTGCACGAAAGTGGGATGATCCCTTTATGATGTAAATTAAGTCTTTATCATGATAAGATTAGTCTGGCGACCTTTTATTTATATCTAGTCATTAGAATCAAGGAGGATGAAACCCTAGTCCCAGTTATTTCTCTCTGATTATCTTTTTAGCATACTTTTCTGCATAGTTTACTTCCATCATATTCGGCTTGCTTAGCTAGTGAGAAAACATCTGTTTGGTACTTAACACGTAGGTCTCTGTGGTTCGATATTTTTATTACTTCGAAGTATTCGTGCACTTGTGGACACAATAAGTCGGCGTGTTTATGCATAGAGGCTGCAAGCGCCGCTGGGCGCTAGGACAGCTAGAGACTTTTGGTAGGCGAGCAGTGGTGCTTCGTGAGAGACTTTCGACAAGCGAGCGGCCAGAGACTTTCGGCAGGCAAGCGGCGGTTTCTTCACTGTCCTTGTCATCCTTCTTAGTTTGACTGGAACATCTTCTAAAATTTCCACTGGCTTTCACACAAAATGATCAGCAAGTTGTAATAAGATGGCCATTTCTTCTAAGACTTCTATGACTTAAAAAGTTTGGCAGTGAATATTTCAAAAAGTCTATGCAAAAGCAGAGTTATGCTAATTGAATGAAAACTAAGTTACTAAGAAAAGAAAGAAAAGAAATAAAAATAAATAGGATAAAGTCTAGTCTATCAATTCTTAAATCACTTCAATGGTTGTCTATCCCCAGCAATGGTGCCAAAACTTGATGTGTACTTTCCTGTACTACTAACTGCAAGTATGACGATTTTGTCATATTAGCACTTAAGTATTGATCCCACAAGGACAGTGATCAAGTACCGAGTGATTACGAATCAATAGCTAGACAATCGGGTGAATGTTTTAGGTTTTCATAAAATAAATCAAAACATAACTAAATTCAAATACTAGCCGAATCAAGCAAGTGAAAGTTTTGGATAGAAAACAAGGTTTAGAGACATCAGAACTTCGGGTTCATCTCGTTGATGGATCTTAAACTCAAACAAAATAATATCATAACAATGCAATCTTAAAGCATTCAAGTAGATATCCAATGGTACAGATTTCAACGGCGTAATCCGGTATCAATCTAGATCGGTGTCCTACTTTCGTGGCAAACCGGATCTAGATTGGTCCAATGGGTTCAGAGATATCATATAGTTTCTCATACAAATCCTACCCCATTTCTTGATAACTCAGTGTATGTTTGATAAGGCAGATCTAGTGATGTGGGGTGGAGACACGTGATGAGCAAACCAAAAAAAAAGTATTTAAAACCTAAAAACATAGTAAGCAGCCAGAATTCATTGTTACAAATAGATATCATTTAAGAAAAGTAGCTATGCCTTGTAGGAAAAATCCATGCATCAAAAATTCGAACTGATTAAACCAGCATGTAGAACAAGACTAGTTCTTTAGCATCGCATTAAGATTAGAGAATAAAGAACTTTCAGGCAAGTAGAGTATTTACGTCAATATGGCTAATCAGATTGGCAGAATAAACTAGTGCAGATATGTTATCAGAGTTCAAAATTAGCACTATCTCTTAGGACGTTTTGCTGACTCTTCAATTAACCCAACCAATCCGTGAGGTAGAACATTATATGTTCTTTCTAGTTGTGTCGAAGGTGTGGGTTTATATCATGTCGAGGCTTGTTAAATACATTCAAGAAGAGAGCTAATTGGATTATAAAAGAAAATCAGGTGCAGGAGTAATCAATTATCAAAAGATGAGGTATCTTGTAGGTTGATCTGATCAATCTGGGCTCGCATAAATTAGTCCAAATGAAAGAACAATATGTATTCTTCGTAATCGTATCAAAGTTATGGACCTTTGCTCCACCAAGTGCTCAAAATACCTGCAACAAAAACACTACTCATATTAGTTCATAAAACAATTGCAGGAGTTAAATCAGATATAAAAAGTTGCCATGTTTTTCAGATTGATCTATTGTAGCTTCAGTTGGATCAACTCGTCCCTCTCATAGAGCAAAGTGAGTTCTTCCTAGTGATGCCAAAGATCAAGATTTTGGTGGCGCTGATTGCTTAAAATACCTGCGAGAACAAACGTATTCAGATTAGCAAATAGGAAATTGAAGCAGGAAATTTATGGAGACTCGGAACAGGGGAAGAATGGTTTGCGTCGTTCAACGACGCAGGAGCACGGATTGCTCATCGGAGGCACTGGAACACGAAAGGACGAGGAGGCATTGATGACGTCCAGGCATCGACGAGAGATGGTGGAGGAGGTGCGGGTGGCGTCCGAGTATTGGCGAAGGCAGAGAAGCAGAAGTTCAGCAGAACAGGGAAGTGCGCGAGCAGGACAGGGGGCGTCGCCGGACGTCCGGTGATGCACCAAATCAAAACCTACTACAATTGGAGGTTCTTGTGGTGGAGGAGAAGATGTGGCCGGAGCTTGGGGTCGATTGGAGGCGTGTCCGAGGAGAACGGCGATGAAGAGCGAAACTAGGGCGGAAGCAGGGCGTTAACAGGGGAAGTGGTCGGCTGTTTTGATTCCGGCAATCGGGATGGCAAATGGACGGATGCCGGTGGATGGAGCTTAGTATTGGGGAGGAGGGGTAATGGCCAAAGTATCGTGGAGATCTGGCCAGTGGATCGTCGGTGGTGAGGTTGCGAAATTTCAAAAATCTAGGATGTGCTGAAGCAAGCGAATGGTTGCAGCGAATAGGGAGAGAATAGAATAGAGAAGAGGGGATGAGGGGAAAGCTAGGTGACACAAGCACCTCAGAGGGGAAGACGTTGGGAAACATCTGATTCCATTGGAAGAAAACTATTTCATTCATCAAATTCTCTCTGTCTATTATAATCGTGAATGCGAGATACATATAGGAGAAGCTTTTCAAGCGAATGTTGCTGGGTGAACATTGCAGTTTCCTTGTGCGTTGAACGAACGTTGCTGTTTCCATATTCGATCAGCAAGCGAGACGTTGAGATTTCTATGTTTGCAGCAATGAAATTGAGCTTTGCTGGCGTTTGACGAAATCTCCAATTGGTCGACTGGGAGTAATCGCATGCCTTGTTTGCAGGTTATTGGAGAATTGATGATTCCTTGATGAACGTTTGCATGAGGATGATCGTTGGATGAGGTCCTTGAATGGCTTGTTTGAAGCGCATGGGAATATGGCTGTATTTGGATTGATATGTGAAATTTATTGAGTATGCAACAAATTTTCTAAGTAAGCTTGAATGTCTTGAGCCGGCACTTAAGGTGGTTGAAGTAGTTCTTCCATTATTGAGCTAGCTTTTAGGAGTGAGCTTGCTAGCTTATTCGTGAGCCTCTGAGTATTTGTCTATGGCAACCTTAGGCTCCACTTGTACCTTCGTGGCTTGTGGTCCCTGCCCCCACCATCTAGCATCGTAATTCACCTTTCGGTCATTCTTGTAGGGCCCAAGAAAAGTAATTGCGTTATTAAGGCAATACTAGAAGTAAAACGACACAGATCGAATAAACACAAGATAAAATTGCATTAGCTACGAGAAAACAAGTTTGAAAATAAGATCCAAACAACTCAACTACACTCTATTCCGATAAAGAAGATTAACTAGCATAGTGTCGATTCAGTATAAATCTCTAAAGGAATAGAAGGAACTAAAGAGAAGATAGAAGAAAAAGGAAGCAAACTCTTCTAAAAAAAGTGTTGCAACTTTTCTTCAAATCTTCTAGAATGGAATGCATGGTTCCTTCCTTCTCCCTTGTTGTCGCCAAGCCTTTTTCCCTTTTGCAAAACTCACTTGCCCCCCCCCCCCCCCTTCTTGAGCCCCTTCTTCAACAATTTTCATCACTTATATTCACAAATCTTCAGATATCACAGTTCTGTCACAACTGTGAAAATCCAAAACCTGCAAAAACAGAAAACAAAGTTAAATCTAAAACAAATAAAACCTAGTCTAGCAATACTAACAACTATTTTGATATTAACAAAACTAAGGTCTCCGGCAACGGCGCCAAAAACTTGTTGTATCCGCAAGTGCACAGATACTTCGAAGTAATAAAAATATCGAACCACAGAGACCTACGTGTTAAGTACCAAATAGATATTTTCTCACTAGCTAAGCAAGCCGAATATGATGGAAGTAAACTATGCAGAAAAGTATACTAAAAAGATAATCAGAGAGAAATAACTGGGACTAGGGTTTCATCCTCCTTGATTCTAATGACTAGACATAAATAAAAGGTCACCAGACTAATCTTATCATGTAAAGACTTAATTTACTTCATAAAGGGATCATCTCACTTTCGTGCAAACAATCATTCAGGGACCAATCCTTGCTTTCGTGCAAGATCTATCCCAGGCTAATGATAAGTAAATCATCAATCAAAGAATTCAAAGATCACTTTCATGCATCCGAATTCTAAGTTGATTATCTCAAGTGGAATCTCAAGGATCACTTTCGTGCATCTGAGACTCAACACAAGTTCTACTTATGGTTCTCCAACGTTCCGATCCTCACTTTCGTGCAAGATCTCCACGTTTGACAAGTCAACTCTACCCTAGATTTAAATTATCATCATGGCAATAAGATCACTAAAATCAAATAATTAAGAACTAACCTAAGAGAGTTCCTAACATGCAATTCTAGAGTTCCAAGTTCTCAAGCAAGTCACCTTTCGGTCCTTATTGCGAGAACTCTAAAACATGAATAATAACATCAATCTATGGAGCATCAAAGAAAAAAAATCACATAAGTAGAATCATCATAATAAAACTATTCTTACGAAAATAAAAGTTATCTAATCATTAAAAATCAAAGGGAATTACACCCCATGTCCCAAAAAGTGTTTAAGCATGCATGGAAGAAGAGGTACAATAATCCATGGTGTAGGAAATCAAAACAGAGGGAGAGAACAAAGGTACGGCCGTAATAGTGATTACGGCCGTAATTTGGGACGAACAGTGCCGATGATGCTCCTTTGTTAATTTCTCCCTCGTCTGAGATCCTTTTGCTTTGAAACTTCTGGTATGTCCTCTCCACCTCCAAACGAAGCTTCTGTGTAAAAATCGCGGCGAGAGGTGCCCTCTACGCCTCTCGGCGCGAGGCCAAACCCTAACCACCTCTCTGTCGATTTCTCCTTCGGTACTCGATAAAAATTCCCTCTTTCACTTCGTGTGTTGGCTCCTCTTAAATACGAGTCTGCAGCATCTTTCAGATCCAAATTTGGAGCTATGGATCAAAAGATATGGTCTGTGCAATATTCGGCCCCGTAAAAGTCGCGTTTTTAACTGGAATTATGGTGCCGTAATGAATATTACGGCAGTGCCATAATTTTAGCTCTGTGAAGTATTTGTCAAGATTACGGCCCATAAAAATGTTTACGGCCATGCCATATATGCTTCTGTATGTTTCTGGACCAAAATACGGCCCGTAAAGATCATTACGACAGTGCTGTAATCTCTGAAATCTCTCGGGTGGAAAATCATCTAGTATTACGGCACCGTAAAGATTGTTACGGCAGTGCCACAATCTCACAAAATTCTTTGGTCAAAATCTTCCCAAATTACGGCACCTCTTAGGGATTACGGCTGTACCGTAATTTTGTGGTGTAATTACGGTACCGTAAAATCCATTACGGGGGTGCCGTAATTTGCTATGAACCTCTGATTCTCCTGAAATTTAACGTGTGACTTCGTTTTGATATTTGGAATCCATTGTTGTGCTCGAATCCTTCAAAATCCATCAAAATATAGCACTTTTTATCTGAAATTCAGGAAAAACAAGAAATTGTATAGATTCCGTGATATTTAACAAATAATGCTTAAAAATAAGCAAAAGTTCATAAATATGACATGAAAAAATATATAAAATGGCATGAAATTTACTATAAATTTTGGTGTCATCACGACTGCACGCCGAACACGAGCATTTCGCTTGCAAGTCTGCTAAATTTTTGGTTCGGTGCCTGCTGAAGCATCCCAATTTTGACCTAATTTTGGGTCAATCAATTTGGTTTAATTTGATCTGTTCTCTTTAGACCAGTTCACTTAAATTTAGACCGATTTTCATCCAACTTGCGACGAATCCAATAAGCCAGGCGAGTCTACCATATTTAATCCATGGGTTGGATCTAGAAAATTTCCAAGTTATGATGAACAACAGCATGATGTCATTCCAAGTTCCAAAATTCTCTAGTGAAAAGTTTGATAACTGGTGCATCCGAATGAAAGCGTTACTTGGTGCACATGATGTGTGGGATATGGTAGAAAATGGATATGTTGCTCTAGCTGACCCAGCTTCTCTAACTCAAGCACAGAGAGAGCTTCTTCAAGGTTCAAGAAAGAAGTATCAAAAGGTTGTTTCGTTGATTCATCAAGCATTGGATGAAGCTACATTCGAGAAAATATCTAATGCAACAACAGCCAAGCAACTATAGGAAATGTTGCAAAGTGCTTGTAAAGGAAGCTCGAAGGCCAAAAAGGTTCACCTTCAAAGCTTGAGAGGAGAGTTTGAAGCTCTCTGTATGGAAGAATCTGAGAAGGTATCAGATTATATCTCAAAGGTTGCAATGATTGCAAATCAGATAATAAGACTTAGTGATGAAGTTTCTGAAATTAAGGTAATTGAGAAGATTCTCATATCTCTAACCGAGAAATTTGACTATATTGTCATGGCCATAGACGAATCAAAGGGTTTGGAAGAAATGTCTTTAGAAGAATTATCAGACTCCTTAGAAGCCAACGAAGAGAAATTAAATAGAAGGAAGAAAAAAACCTTTTGAGCAGGTTCTATAGTCACAATTAAATCTGAAAGAGACAATAAGAAGAAGACCTGAAAATTATAGAGGCTGAGGTCATGGACAAGGACAAAGTCAAGGTCCTGCAAGAGGTAGAGGTACACAAACTCAAGAAAATACTTCTCAATCTACCTCGACAAAAGGAAGATGTAGAGGCAGAACATATCAAACTCAGAGGCCTGACAAATAACAAGTGAGATGTTACTAGGGCTGTGTATGGGCGGTTAACCGAAACAGTTGACCTGGTCAACTGGTTAACCGAACCGTTCAGTTCAACGAAAATCGTGAACCATTCCCGAACCGATTTGACCGATTAACCGGTCATAAATTTTTTTCTTAAATTATAATATATTTTCTATTTGACCGGTTAACCATTGGTTAACTGCTAGTTTTCGGTTAATCGTTGGTTAACTGATTCAGTTAACCGTTGGTTAACCGGTTTGGTTAATTATATAAATAAAATTATTTTAATATAAAATTTTTATTTTTATATATAAATAAATATTTTATATAAATTATATTATATACCAGCTCGGTCGGTTAACTCGCAGTTCGGCCAAGTCCCAAACCATAACCGAACCGGTAACCGTTGGAACTACCAAAAAATGGACCGGTTAAGGAACCGTTCGGTTCGGTTAATCACGATTCGACGATTCTAACGGTTTTTCTGCACACTCCTAGATGTTACAACTATAACAAGTTCGGACATTATGCTAGGGAATGCAATCATGTTTGTAATGAAAGGGTTTATCTATCTCAAAAAGAGAGTAATGAAGATCGAGATGACAAGATAGATTGTAAACTTCTAATGGCATATAAGAACTCTACACCGGAGGTAGATTCTTGTTATATTCACATTTGTGGAGATAAATTCTATTTTATAGATTTTGATGATGAGAATAATAATACCATGTTTGAAGACTCTCTAAAGACGGATGTACAAGAGGAAGTCATAATTAAACGTTTGGAAGCGTGCCAAGATGACTATGAAGAACAAGAAATAATCGTTGATAAGATAAATGTGGATAATGAGCATAAGTATAGAAAAGATGAAGAACAAGAAAAAGGAAATCAAAAGACTAGCATTGACGAATATAAAATTATGCCTCAAGCTATATCTTGGGAGATTGGAGAGACTTCAAGACATCCCCACATAACAGAAGTAAAAGACTCATATCTGGAAAATAGTATCTTTATATGTCACTTTGCAGATGTAGAGTCTATTAACTTTGTTGAAGTTAATGAAGATGATCAATTCAGAAGGATCATCAACAAAAAAAATAGAAGAGCATGCTAATACAAAAGGTAAAAGGGTATATAGTAAAAGAAAAATGAAAAGACATAAAGCAAAGCTTGTGGGAAGGAGATACCGGCAGTGTAAAGGCATTGGTTAATATTCCTATGACATATGTTTAAAGTTAGTTAGTGTCAAGTTAAAGTGTTAGAGTCGTGCTTAAGGGGGGTGTTAAAAATAGTAACTATGTAAATACAACTTTATGTCATGTGTGTGTGACATGAGGGTTGAGGTTTAGTGATGTCGTGAGTTGAGGGTTAATGGTTTCTTATTTTTAGCATAGACTAGCTATTTTATTTCCTATAAATATTTGTAACTTTTATTGTTTTGTTGCAGAATCATCTAATAGAAGATTTACGTTGTCGCTCTTTCTCTTCGTGTGTTCTCTTGTCATCGTGATTCCTCGCGTGTTGCTGCCAACAGTCAGTGCCTTCGGCAACTGGGTCACATGGCGCGAGCCCGGTGGTGTACAGACATGAAGAGATGAGGTGGGCACCGACCGCAAGGAGCCAATCAGAGGATTAGGCTCGACGCTTCACCATGTAGGTGCTTCAGCGGCACGCAGTAAGTCGGTGGCACTGCCGACACGTCCTCCATAGCATCAGCGACTCTAAGCATGACAGGATGCTTGACACGTCGCCCTCTGCGATCCCCTCCCGCTGTCGAGACCCACCCAGCCAAGCGGCCGCAATGAGCGTGTTGTCTCTAGTGGGAGCCTTGGGGCAGACACCGACCACAAGGAGCCAATCAAAGGATTGTTTTACCTGCGGGGAGACGGGTATGAGTTTCATTCTGGGACATCGATTGCAGTCGCACGGTGGATGCACAACCTTCACACGAATTTGTTAAATAAAAATGATATACAAAAATAAACATAAAAATAATATTATAATAAATAAGTAAAATAATGTACTATTAGATTCTAATAGTGAGATATTTAATTATAAATTTTTTTCAAAAAATCTATAAATCATCCTTTATATAAGTTTTCCCTTAAGTTGAAACCATCTACTTTAATAAAATATATGTCATAATAAATAAATAAAAATTTATATTCACACTAATTTTATAATATTTAATGGTTTTTAATAATTTTTAACTAATTTTATATTATTTAATAATATTTAATAGTTATTTTATATATTATTTGATAATATTTATAAAAAATCTATAAATCATCCTTTATATAAGTTTTCCCTTAAGTTGAAACCATCTACTTTAATAAAATATATGTCATAATAAATAAATAAAAATTTATATTCACACTAATTTTATAATATTTAATGGTTTTTAATAGTTTTTAACTAATTTTATATTATTTAATAATATTTAATAGTTATTTTATATATTATTTGATAATATTTATATAATAGGAATATAAGAATACATTGCTTCACCTTCTTGATCATTGTTTTTCATTTTATCTAAAATTTTATTTAATTATATTTTATAGTACTTTTTCTAACAGCAATCTACAATTCTTCACAACAAACAAGAATACTTTTAACATTAAAGTATAACACTTTATAACCTACCGCAAAACTTACACTGCCCACAGTCGCATGCCCACGTACGAATGTGCAGGCTTTCGTGCCATGCATGCAAACAAACGAATGCGGGCTGGGGCGGGTTGTGGGTTTTAGATCCTTTGGGTCAAGCTGGGCCTGCTGTGGGGTTGAGTGTTGAAGTGCAGCCAATAGCTGGCTTGCTGTGCTGGGCACAAAAAACAGTTAACTTACTGTGTGCACAAAAACGGAAAAACTGTTAAGCGGGCCCTATTTAAAGTGTCCTCATCCACTATATATATTCTACATTGAGATTTGTGCATACACGAATCCTAAAGTTTTTGGATGGTGGATGAGTCTCGTTTAAAAATTTTATTTAGGAAAAAGAAACTTGTATTGCAAGTTGATTAAAATCTAATTAATTAAGCTAGTTTGACCTTGATTTCTCTTATATTATTTTTGAAATGACATCACTTTTAGCTATTGTCTTGAATAGTGTTTGTGTCTATTTACAGTAATGTGAAGTTTGATGGCTTTCAACTTATGACCTTGATGATATATCATTGATATATTATAGATATTGGTCACTAAAATGGTTTATCCATAATATATTGTAATATATTCAAACATTCATGATAGCAAATCATGTTCGTTTTAATTATATTAATTAATTACTTGCTCAAAGGGGTGATTAATTAATATAATATATATGAATCTATTTGTGATATATATGTCATAAAAGAGTAATATTAATTGACATGTCATTCTCATTACATGAATATATTATATTATAATTATTATAAATATTTGATGGCCACAGTGACTCATTTATAATTAATTATAATATGTTTCATCTAACTAAATCTCACATATAGGCATGTCATTATATAAATATATTATATTATAATGATTATATATATTTGGCTGCCAAAGTGGCTCATTTATAATTAATTATAATATACTTAAATATTTATGAGTATAATGGATTTTATTGCAATTAAATGAATTAACTTGTCTGTTCAAATGGGGTAATTAATTAATTTAATATAATTATATATAGGTGTGCTCTTACATAAATATATTATATTATAATTATTATAAATATTTGGCTGCTAAAGTGGCTAATTTATAATTAATTATGATATGATGATATGTATATGATAATACGATATTTAATCTTAATTATATTAATTAATTTACCTCCCCAGATGAGGTGATTATATACATATTGATTGATTTTTCATGTTGACCTAAAATATTCGTTTTATGTCTTCTACCAAGAGAAAATGATTATGATTATGTTTTATTGAATAATAAGTTATGAATTGCTTGAATATCATTAACTCATGGGTTGCTATTATTGTCAGTTTCATTCTCCATTAATAGCAATCAAGCTACTGTTGAGCTCCTAACTAGTTCAAACTTTAAAATATAGAAAAAGGATGTTATATTTGCACTTAGCATGGTTGATATTGACCTTGCTCTTAAAGAGAATGAACCATCTAGACATGCTGCTAATAGTTCAATGGAGGCAAAAGAACTATATGCAAAGTGGGAGAGGTCTAATTAGCTGAGCTTGCATGCTATGAAACGGTCTATATCTAAACAATTGTTTAGTGGTCTACCTGAGACACAAAATGCCAACAATTTTCTTGAAATTATAGGGCAAAGGTTTTTGACTTTTAATAAATCTAAGGCTGGTAATCTCTTGAATTTGTTAACAAGCATGAAATATGATAGTGGAAGGTGTTAGATATTTATCATGAAAATGGCTCACATTTAGGATAAACTTAACCCTCTTTCCTTGGAGGGAAGGAAAACTGTAAGGAATGAAAAAACTGTAAGAAAATAAAACTTTAGGGAAAGAAAAAAAAATTTATATTCTGTTTCTTTAGAAGGAAGGAAAATTAATTTCGAAGGTCAGACAAAGTGGCGTTGTGTTTTCTCTAACTTTTTTGTCCGATTTGGGCGGAAAAGTTTCAAAGGAAAAGTTATAAAATTTTTCATCCACTTTTCCACTCAAACTTTTCCTTCCACCCATGAAAACAACGAAAAACTTATTTTTCTTTCCTTTCCCTCTAGTTTTCCTTTTAAGGAAACAGACACTAAGGCTCATGACATTGTACTTGCTTACAAATTCATTGTTCATCATGCCTTAAAATGCTCTTCCTTCCTCCTAGTTCAACCAAATAAAAACCCACTTATAATGCACTTGATGGATCTTGGACCATAAATAACCTTATATCCAGATGTCTAAATGAGGAAGACAAGCTTCAAAGGGAACACCATGAAACTGCTCTACTTGTTTCTCATCTTAAGACCTTTCAATCAAGAGGAAATTTAAATGGAAAAAGGAAAATGTACAGAGGTCAAAATCATACTCAAGATGTTAAATTGCATAAGCATCAAACTGAGAATATGGGAAACTCTTTCGCCACCATTCAAAAGGAACTCAAATGCTTCTTTTGCAAGAAGAAAGGCCATGTGAAGAAGAATTGTATCAAATTTAAAACTTGGTTAGAAAAGAAGAAAGGCCAAGGTATCAAATTTAATGCTTCTTTTGTTGGACGTACTGATGAAATGAAATCAATATTTGATATATCTTTATATTCGCATGAGAAGCCATCTGAACAAAAAGTGCAAGGCAAACAATTACTGGAAGCTATATGGCTCAATAATTTGATCATAATTCTATTTCCATGCTTCCTATAGTTCTATGTGATAATGGCCTAATAGTGTTCCAACTTAGAACAATTAGAGGCCAAGTGCAATAAAACATCTTAAGGTTATGTGTCTTACAATCATAGATCTATTTAGTTAAGAAAGGAGATATAATGATTGAACATATTGATATTGACAATGTGATTATAGATTCGTTAATCAAAAGCTATTCCCATTGTTTTGTGAAACAAGTTGTAAACATAAGCACCACAGAGTTTTTTTTATCTTTTGATGTACTTGGTTAGTGGGAGTTTTTGCATATATTGTAATGTTGAAATCATATTTTGTTTTGTATCAATTATAACGTGTATATATTGTTTTATATTGATAGATATTCCTATTCATATTCATTTGTATCATTTTATTAATTATTATGCACATGATGTTTCAAGTTGATACAAATATGAAGTCTTAAGGGTTATATAACCTTAAGCATGGTGGTTTGCTATAATATATCTTACTACAAATCCATGGATTTGTCATTTAGTTTAGAGTAATTATGGAAGAGATTTCTCATCTAGTTTAAAGAAAATTTATAAAACATACAAGATACATTAGTGTCGATTTCCCATTTGGTTCAGATAAATCATTAAGTAAATTTCTCATTTGGTTTGAGAAATCATAAAGAGGACCGATAAGAAAATGATATTAAGTATGCATCATTTTACTACATAGTCAAATTGCAATCCATATTGATGTAATTTACTAATATTTGAAATTACGGAGGACTTGTATTGCATAATAATACAACGCTTCACCATGATTCGATATAAGTGGTTGCATCATATAGGATTGAATGAGGTATGATAAGGATTAACAAATGCATCTTTCTTTAAAAGGGTTTTTAGTATATATACATTACAAATAAACATTATTTTATAATTTGTTAAATAATAAAATCAATTAATGTTGATCAAGTGGGAGAATGTTAGAAAGTATTGATCTAACTAACATTAATTGGTTTGAGAGAGCATTTATTAATTATTTAAATAGGCTCCTAACAACTCATTAATGAATGTGAAGACAACCTATGCAGTCCACAGGTTTTGAGAGGAATCCATAATCAATTTAGATTCCGCTCCCTAAAACCCGATCTCCTTTATGGGGGGAGCCTTGGGTTTTATCATTATATATGGGCGAGGTCCTCACTCGCATCCTCAATGCATTGGTCTCTTCCCATGGTGAGCCGTCTGAGGTGAGGATAGCATTGGAAGATTTTGCCTAGTGATTGGATATCAAAATCAGAGATTAATGGTGCAATTAGGTACACATTATATTTCAATACATTGTTCTAAATTCATGCAAGAGATCCTATATTTATGGATTAATATTTCTAACAAATCTGCCTTTGGTTCCTTTCACAGGAATGACATGACAATACTGCTAAGGCACTCCCTCCTCCCCCGTCAATTCTGAACTCCATGCAAAGAGCAAGGAATTTTTTTCATCTCTTGGGCCTTACGGGGTAATATGCCCTTAATTTGCTTAATCATTTAAAATTTTTTATGTATGATTAACCACACATTTCAATCAGGGCAACCACCTCTTCCGTTAGTAGCGCCTTCTATGTTTCATTCTGGTTAGATGAACAATGCTTCCTCCATGCCCCCGTATCTCCCAGTTTCAAGGTCTTCTTGTCTTGGCCCATTTTCAAATAGTAATTTTCTTTCTATATCTCAAAATATAATCCCAATTGTCATTCTCTCTAAAAAGAAGATAACCAATACTAAATACCTTTTAGCCAAAAAAAAGATAATTATATCTGCTTTGATAAAGAGAATAAATAAAAAATAATTTTTCCAATCATGCTTTACTATAAAATGATTCTTACGGCTTAACAATTAACTTGATGAGTTTGAAACAAACAGTGTGTGGGGTTATTTTTTGTCATATTATTAATATATTTGACCTTTTCAAATTCACCTTATAAAAATAAGACTTTTTTTATTTAATGGGTTCTGGCTGCAAGCACTTATTGTTAATTACCCCTGAAAAATTAGGGCACCTTGGATTGACAGATCTATGTTATGAAATAAAATAAAAATAAAATGACTGAACAATATGATTCATTAAACATTAAAAGAAAAAAACATGATGATTTCAGAAAGAAAGATGACAAAAGAGAAAAATCTTCGTCAACTTGGATGATTTGGATCTGTCAAATACCTGGTCTTGCAATGACTTGTTGGATATTTTGGATTTAGAAGAGATCTAGTCTCAATGACTCATCGGATATTCAGTTTGAGAAGTACCCGACCTCAACGGCTTGTTGAGTAAAGCTATCCAGCTTTGGCGGCTTGTTAGATATTCAATTCGAAAGATACCCAGCCTCAACGGCTTGTTGGGTAAAAATATTCAGCTTTAACTGCTTGTTGGATATTCAACTTGAGAAATACCCCGCCTCATCGGCTTGTTAAGTAAAAATATCTGGCCATGACAGCTTGTTGGATATTCGATTTGAGAAAATACTCGGCCTCAACGGCTTGTTGGGTAAAGATATCCGGCCATGACGGCTTATTGAATATTCGCTTTGAGAAAATACCCGGCCTCAACGGTTTGTTGGGTAAAGATATCCGGCCATGATGGCTTGTTGGATATTCAATTTGAGAAAATACCCGACCTCAACGGCTTGTTGGGTAAAGATATCCGGCCATGACGGCTTGTTAGATATTCGATTTGCGAAAATATCCAGCATCAACGGCTTGTTGGGTAAAGATATTCGACCATGATGGCTTATTGGATATTTCAGTCTTAACAAATACAACATTATATTGAGGAATTACGCTCCGGCGATAAACATCGACGTACGCACCTCTCAAATAATATTTTATTTTGAAAATTAAGATTTTCAGAAATTCTTTATTCGGCCTTGATGGCTTATTGGATATTTAATTTGAGAAAATAATATCCGGCCCTGATGGCTTATTGAATATTTCAATTTCAATTGACTCAGATTATCCCTAGCCATCAAATATATGATCTTCTCATGTCTGTTGATTTAAATTTATATATTTACTTCAATCTAGCATTCGGATCAAAAATATGATATCATATTTGGAACGATCAGATTCAATTTAGTAGGGATCGACACCTTGATCGTGTCAAAAGTCAAGCGATTGACCTAGAAATACTCAGATCAATTTCAGCCGTTGATTTTATATCTAGATCAAATTCATCATGACTGTTCATTTAGATTCGCAGTTCTACTTAAATTCAAGTCTCGGATCAAAGATCCAATATCATATTTGAAAAGATCAAGCTCGATTTGATAGGAATCAACTCCTTGATCATGTCAAAAGTCAACCGATTGACCTAGATATGTTCAAATCAATTTCAGCCGTTCATTTATATTTAGATCTAATTCATCACGACCGTTCATTTAAATTCACAGATTTGTATCAATCCAAGTCTTGGATCGAAAATCTAGTATCGTATTTGGAAAGATCAGGTTCAATATAGTGGGGATCGACACCTTGATCATGTCAAAAGTCAACCGATTGATCTAAATATATTCTGATCATTATATATTCTGATCATTCTCAGCTATTCATTTCAAATGTAGATTTGAGCCGTTCGATCGCATTTGATTGATCTTGACTATTTGATCAAAGTAAAGATCTGGACCATTCGATCTACATTTGATTTAATCTGATTTGTTTGAGTTTGATTGAATCTGTACCGTTAATTATATTTGAATGAATCTGAACCATTAGATCTAATTTATTTAATCAGATTGATCTCAGCCCTCAGATTTTGTTTGAATTAATTTGGGTCATTAGATTTCATAAAGATTGAGACCGTTGGATTTAAATCGAAACCATTGAATTTCAAATTTACAATCAGATTCATCTAAACCATCCGATTAAGTTTGAAGTGATCTGGATCATTCAAATTTACTAAAGATCGAGACCGTTGGATTTAACGCAAACAGATCTGGGCCATTAGATTTAAATTTTTAAATCGGATTGATCTGAATCGTCTGATTAACTTTGAAGTAATCTCGATCGTTGATTTTGTTTGAACGAATCTGAGCCGTCCAATGTTTTCCTTCGTCTCTCTCGTTGACGGTAGCGGCGAACGAAAACTAGGGTTTGTCACCGTCAGCCGCTCGCTGCTCCTCCGTCCAATTGGCTCTGGGTGTAGCTTCTTTGTGTCGAGGAAGACTCGTGGCAGGAGTTTGACGCCGTCCGGTGGAGTATCGGCGGCGAATCGAAGCTTTGATCAAAACAGGGGTCGCCGGCATTAAATCGTTCAATTCCAGCGATCTGGCCTTGAGATCGCCGGATCCTTTTGCCTGTCGGTGCGCACACTCGAGGAGAGGGTGTGGCTAAAGTTTGACGCTGATCTAACGGCTAGATGTTGAGTTCAATGAGTAATGTCCGCAAATGCAGTATACCGATTGTGTAGTCAATGAAGGCGGCTGTACTTCTTCAATGATAAGTCTATATCTACTCGTCGTAATCATAGATGTTTATTTTGGAGTTGTTTCTCTGTCAAAATAGATTTTTATTTTGAAGTTGTTTCTCCATCATAATTTATTTATTTCGAAGTTGTCTCTCCATCATAGTGTGTTTATTTTAAATTTGTCTCTCCATCAAAGTAGACCGAGGAGAGAAGGGATAGAAACATATACCTGTAGCACACTGAACCTTGTAGAGTTCTTCGTCAGCATATGAACCTTGTAGTGTTCTTTATGTGTCCGTTTTTAGAGCTAAACACTCTCTTTTATACAAATCACCTTGCTATTTTTTATTATAATAAATAAATATATTTATTTGCTATCAGGTTCACGATGCCTTATTTTTCTATTTTTATTGCTTGTGATTGATTTTTACTCTAAATTTAGCCCCCAATACACATCCTTCACGAGTCAATTATTTTATTTTATTTTTTATTTAATTGATTATCAAAGGCTTATCCTAATTAACATTGCCCAAATTTAGTTGCCCACTTTTTTGCTACGTTGCCATTTATCCACATGGCTTCATGGTCAAAATTTGACCAAATTCTCGATTTAATGATTGTAGTCAGTGAGAGATTTGTGTGTAGCATCTACCACAAGTGATCATCAAAATTAACTCTGGATTTTGCTCTCACACGTAACAGCTCTGGCTTGTGATCAAAATTGAATTTTTTTTTAAAAAAAAATTCATATGGCTGACCTGGCTGGGTCAAAATTGCCATCCCCTTCACTGTGAAAATTTGAAATTAAGTTTCCAAAATTGAATTGTCAGGTCAAAATTAAATTATTGAGCACTTGTAGTTCAAAAATTGTAATTTGCAGCTTTATCAAATTACACTTCTAACTTAGAATTAATCATTTTCTCTCTCTCTTTTTTTTTTATTTTTTATTACAAAAGAAATACCTTCAACACAGTGTGAGCCGATTGAAAATGTTTAAGTAGCTCATCAAATCTAATATATTATAACAATTCTTTTCACATTTTTCATAGTAAAGTAAATTCAAACATGAAATTAAATGTTTAAGTAACATCTTGGGCTTTGTTTCTACACCATTTGAGCAAGAGGCATAGAGACCATATCCGGCAAAGAAATTTTCAAGGAAGACATGCACCAAAGAGAAAAACACGCACCGAAAATTTTAGGAGAAAAGGAGCTCAGAATTGGGAGAAATCGAGGAAAGATCTGGTGCTGCTACAGTAATCCTGCGGGTGGCAACGATCATTGCTTAGAGTTGCAATCACATGGCTGTGATGGATTGTACTGCAGCTGTCACACCCTTGTGACGACAATAAAAATTTTTATTTTTTCTTTTGAATTCTGATTTTTTTCTAAATGAATATTTTCTGCGTTTTCGAAACCATGATAGCATAAACCCCCTTTGGGACTTGGGAGAGTAATCCCTTTTAATTTATGTAATGACTAGATAAACTTCTACTTGCTAGTTATTTATGACTGTTAATTTTACCTTTGTAATTATTTACCTTGAAATTATTAGATTTTAGATATTTGCATGTTTTAGGGTTTGTGACTTGGACTGAAAAGTGATTTACAAATCTGGAACCTTTAAATTTGACCTAGTAGCCTAGACTACAAAAGTAACAAAGTGCTAGAAACCTAATTTTTTATACTTATTTTACATGTAAGTATTTTAATTTATTGATTTCATTATTTTTAGACAAGATAGTTGCACTGAAAAGTGAATTAAATTGTTAGAACCCCTCAGGCAAAACCTGTAAGATTAAAGTACGAGAGTGTTTAATTTTAGTTGGGAGATAGAATTGAGAGTTGGGTCACAAGTGTGATCTTAGTTCTTTAAATCTATAATTGTCATCGTTTAAATATTGAAACAACAAGTCATGAGAGTGAAGGCGGGATCAGTGTAAGTTAGACGTCCGGAGGAGACACCTTTTATTTTGGTAATCTTTTCCTTAACATGATTTGAGTAACTAACAAGAAATTTTATTATGTTTAGTCAAAAAAATTAAGAATGATGAAACCCGTTGGAAATGACCTTATTTTATTACTTCGATAAAGTCATACACTTGCGGCTGCATCAAGTTTTTCAAGCCGTTGCTGGGATCAGGCCAGCCAATATCAATTTGATTGATAAGTTTATAGAGTATATATTTTCTTTTGTTTTTTGCATTTACTTTGTTTTTATAGCTATTTTCTGATATTTTCCTTTATTTGATTAACATGTTGTATGCATATAGCTTTAAAGACAGATATTTTATTTCCCAAAGATCTAGAAATTGAACTCACCTTTCACCTTCAAAGAAAGCTACAATTTTGTACCCTCGTCCTAGCTAATACTTCTCTGTAATGGTTGACTTCAGTGAATAAAGAGCTAGTTCTAATATGCTGCACATCCATATTTGTGGAGATAAAGTAATGTATTTTCTATGTATCTCAGTAAGCTTTCCAGTTTCAGCCTCGTGGAGATCACCATCAGTATTTGAGCATTCACTGTAACAAGAGTTAATGGTCAACAAATGAAAAATATTAAAAGTGAGATGAAATGATTTCAAAGAATTTGAAAGAGAAAGCCATCGGTGGAGTATAACTTATAGTCCGGCTCTCAGAGTAAGAAAGCTATTTCTGATTTGCTGCAAATTCATACTTAAATGTAATGTATTTTCTATGTACCCCTGTAAACTTCCCAGTAGGGGTGAGCAAACAGTACCGGTCCCGAACTCCCAAAGTTTAAATTATAGGTACGAGTACCAGTACCGAATTCTAATTCGGGAGTTCAGGACTAGTACCGAACTCCCAAATTTTATTTCAGGAAAATCCAGAAACTCCCGAAATTTAGGGATTAGCCATAAGCCGATTAGCCGATTAGGGTTAAGGATAAGGGATTAGTAAATAAATAAAATAATAAATAATTGTTTTTTTAATTAAATAATATATATACGTTCGGGAGTTTGGGAGTTCGGGAGTTCGAGAGTTCGGGATTTTCCCGAATCAGATTTTAGGTACCAGTACCGAAGTCCTGAATAGAATTTCAGTATCGGTACCGAAGTATCAAAGTACCAGTACCGAAATACCGAATACCATAAAATTTTAGTACGGTATTTCGGTACCGGTACCGTATGCTCAGCCCTACTTCCCAGTTCCAACCTGGTGGTGGAGATCCACCATCAGCATTGAGCATTCACTGTAATAACAATTAATGGCCAAATAGGTAGGTGTAAATTATTAAGTTATGGGAAACGATTTCAATGAATTTGAAATACAAAATCAACAGCGGAGTAAAACTCACAGTAACTGGCTCTCTGGGTAAGAAGTATGTATTTCGCAAGTTTTTGTCGACTGCTTGAATCCTTTAAGAATGAACTGTGCAGTATAAATTACAGCAGCAGCCAGCAAAGAAGATTTGAACTTAAGCATTGTGTACTCAACCAGACAAAGCTCTATGATGAAGAAAGAAAGAAGCTTTAGCTGGCTCCATATTATAAGAGTATTTTTCCATCAAAGTTTGGTCACACTGATAACAATAGTTGTTTTGCTCTAAATATGAAAGAAGTACATTCTTACCTTTCTATCCGATTGAGCTGCCTTAGGAAACCTTCTCATGAAGACGTAAGGTGTTGGCATAGACATGTTGAATTTTAATGTATTAATGATCAACATTTCCTGTTTGCCAAAACAAAAAAGTTAAATGCATAGAACCAAAAGATCGTATGTTCAGATATATAAAATTCTTAGAAACGATTACATTGCTAGTATGTTCAAAACTATTAGTAGTAGAAAATGACAAGTAAATGCATACAGAAAAATACCATTTAGCAGTATTTTCCAGGAGATTCAAAAACTAGTATCATATAAAGAATTTCATCCCTTGTGTAACTCTGTTGGAAACAGAGACTTCTTCCTACTTGCAAGCAAGAAGCAGTGCTGTAACTCTAACAAGCTGAAGCTTCTTCCTTGCGACATTCTGTTGTTCTAAGAATCTATCTGTAATGTTTACGGTGAGAAAGAGAGTTTCATCTATTAATTCGAGTTTGTGGTGCACCTGTGTAGTTAGAATAATTAGTTAAGCTTGAAGAAAGGTATTGGAGGACATTTTATAATATCAACTGTTATATCGTGATGCTTATTTCTCTGCCTCTATTAACCAGTCGATGAGCATAGCTCGCATTTTCTCATTGATGTCCAACTACATTGACATGTAATCAGTCACACAACATGTGACCTGCAATTATGCATTGGTTGTTGTTTGAGCCATTCATAAATGTTCTGGCCTAAATATATAAACAAAACTGATTAGAAGAAAGAAGAAATTCTATAGCACTCACTAGGAAAAAGAAGGAAACCGAACAGATCTTAAATCTTCACTGAACAAACCGGGTAACTATGTAAGCATGTATCTAGGTAATGCATAGCAGCATATATATTGCATACTTCATCAACATGTTATATATGCAAGATATTACAATGAACCAGAGATCAGGAATGAAAACCACTTGGATTAAATTTCAAGTAAGATCAACATGTTAGTCCTTATGGGCTAAAAAAGAAGACATGCATTTTAATTCGAATTAAGTGATATATTAAAGAAATTCCTAACTAAATTGAATTATCTGTAAAGCACAAAAAAAAATGAAAAATGTGCACGAGTATATAGTTCTTTATGTTTGAACCATGTCAGAATGAGAGATTTCAGCCACATTAAACTTAAGAGCTTGTCACTTATATACTGTCATGCCAAGAAAGTTATACAATAATCCCAATAAATCTTAGCAAGGTGTGCCTGTGCTGTAGAAGATGTATATATTCTTTACGTAATCAACAACTGCTAGTGGCTCACCACGATCACAACTATCAATATCTTGGATTCTCTCCGCCACAAGATCCTCTATTTCAACCGCCTACAATGTTTCATAGTGGCAGTTTAATTAAGTATATTATCAATTGCATAGAATCTTCGGAGGAAACCAAAGATCCACCAGACCATGTCTTGCATCTTATCTCACTCAGAATTCAATGTAACATTAGATGTTGAAAACACCAAAGTCAAAGCCATCTAGATTCATTGATATTTCTATTCTTTCCACGATAAATTTCACTCTACCAAACATACCCTAAAAGAAAAAATGAGATCAAGATTACAAAAAAAGCCAAGATCTAATGATGCCGTCGTCAAGGAATTGATTCAACAATACCTCCAACCACGAGCCGCTCGTCTGTCTCGCCCAATTGAGCAGGAAACAGAATCATCCACTTCCAAAATCCCAGCCCTCAACTTGCCTGCCTTTTGAATCCCAACAATCATCAGCATCGAAGGAGAATTTAACATCCTCTCAACACTCTCTCTCCTCTTGAGAATTTGGAGAGCGAAAATGGAAAGCAAAAAAAGAAAGAGATTAAAAAAACCAATAAGAAATATTCTCGTGGCTAACAGTCACGTTTGACTTTGGCAAAAAAAAAAACAGTCAGGTTTGAATTCAAAGTATAATGAATCCTAGCCGTCCAGATCTCATCCCGACAGCCGGCAAGATCCCAACGGTCACCTTGGTTTCAAATTTTTGACTTTTGGCCAAGATCAATATTTGAATTTACATTGATTCTTGAGTTGGTTGCACCGGTTCATCAGGTGACCATGATCGCATTCACTATCAACCGTCGGATGTTCAGTTAAGAGCAGACCCAAAATGTGCACTAATAATTGTTATTGTAGATTAGGTTTCAAATTAATTTATTATTTATATTATTATATAATATAATTAGATAAATTAATAATTGTCAAAAAAAAATTATTTCACTGTTACGGTTATTGAATACCGAATAACATGATTTTTTTTTTTTACTATTATCGCTACTATTACCAATTAATGCTCACCCTTAATTTTATATACGTGTGTACGTGCACCTAAAGGAAAAAAAAAAAATTTACTAAATATCTTAAATTATGGGAGTAAGTAACAACATTTAAAAAGTTATTTACAGGTAGGTTATAAATTTTGACATTGTACAATATAATATAATTCAACACAATTATACAAAGCAGGTAACAACAGTACCAAACAAGGCTATTTGCTTGTAGATGTTAGTTCATCCAATTTCTCATAATAGAAATCTTTTATGTCCAATGGGTCTAGTACAAAACAAAAAATCGAAGTTTTATGTATGTGCTTTGTAAAATGAGAGAGACATTGACTCATGGACCACTCACTCAAAAAAGAATCAAGGTCACATAGGATAATGACAAAATAATAGGTATTGAAAATGACAAGCCATGTGGAAAAAACAGTCAAACTTTACGGTGCAATAGTTTGCATGATATAGGTCATCCAAGCGGCCGCATGGAAAGCCCAAATGTTGACCAAAATTAAAATTGAACTTCGTTCAATTACATTTTTATTCGACGTGTAATTCCTCTTTTGGTATAGTTTCACTTAGATTTAAGTCAACCTATGGAACAATTTTATATATGGACAACTTTGAGAATCTTGTGCACCAACCGTATCGTTGTTATGATTTTCAAGGTTGACTTTAATATTTGGTGAGTATCTAACTATCAATTTAGGGTTTGATTTTGTTTATTTCTTTCTTTTGCATGTTTGAAACATCAAATATAAGTATGATTGTACAGTGGGTTTGACATTTTTATTGGCAATATTTTCATTTTCAAGAGTTTACATATTGACTCTAAATTAGGTAATTTAATTTCATTGTTAATTTTTATTTCCTTTAATGATTATGGTTTAGATTTACAAAGCCAAATCAAGTATTATAATTGAGTTATGAATGTTATAGGGTCACATGAAGTTGACAAGATACCAAAAAAAGTAAAAAAAAAATCAAGATTCAATTAGGATATGGAATAAGTGATCTTGTGTTAGCAAATTGACTAATCAAAGGTGGTTGATATGTTGATAGATGGCCCCATTAACTAACTTGGTTAGGTTGGGTAATCAAAGTAGCTTGATCACTCTTATCTATTTCTCTGGAAGGGAAGAAAATTAAGAAAAAAAATAGAGGGGAGAGAAAAGTAAAGAGAAAAAAAATAGTTTTTTTTTAAGTCTTCTGTTTTTTAAAAGGAATAAAAATGGGAAAGAATATTTTATTATTAAAAAAAGATAGATAAAATATATATATTGATAAAATGTAAATATATTTGATATTGTTAGGTCATAACCTGTAACAAGTTAGGCCCAGAGATTTGGGCCTTTAACCCAAGGTTTACAAACCAGAATCTTATTCCGGTTCTTAAGGAAATATTCCGTCTGCAGCGGGATTCGACTTCTGGACATGACCCTCACGAGTCATGACCTTCTAACCATCTGAGCTTGTTAGAACCGAAGGTAGATTAAACTATTTCTAATTAATCAACAAGAATAACAGAATTAAAATAAGAATAAAAGAACCTGGAGGCGCGGAGAAACCTGCTGTCCTTAGGTAAATTTCTGGGCCCTCGTGTGAGCAAATCCAAAGAGATCACCCAGGATACAACCAAGATGCTTCTCCTGCGGATCACGACCGTGGAGAAGTTGATCGACCACCTTTGAACCTTGAGCAGAAAAAGGAAGAAAGAGAGCTGGGGAAATTTTGCAAACGCTATTAGCTGTGCAAATTCTGATGTCTATACCCTGGGGTCAGATGCCAATTTATAGGCTAAACCCCCATGGTTAGAACCGTTGGATTAAATCCGATGGCTATCACTGAAGTGCTACTAATAGCCTTGCTAAAACTAAAATAGCAAATGAAATAAATAAAATAAAACTAATTAAAAAATAGAAAAAAAAAAGAAAGTTTTATTTTTTTAAATTCCAACAGATATATAAATACATTCATAATTGATGGACAAAATTGCAAAGGGGCGACGCTTGATGGACGACACTGCAAAGAGGCGGGCTAGTGCGAGCGAGTGTAATGAGTGAGTAGGCGAAAAGACGCGAGCGTAGGGAGAGAATGGGAGAAAGCTAAAGAAGGAGGCGAATAAACGAAAGCAAGTGAGCAAGAGAGACAAGAGGGAGAAAGCTCTGGAGAACGAGAGCAAGTGAGCGTAAGATGAAAGGTTTTATGATTCAGTCAGGTTTTCTTCCCAATTTAGAGAGAACTTTGAAGAGAAAAGAATAATTTTTTTCTTTTTCTCTTTTCTATCCTCCTACCTTATTCTTTCCAAAGAAACAAGAGAAAAAAATCTCCCTCCCCTCTTGTTTCTCTCCAAAGAAATAGTTATTAGGTAGAAGACCATCTCAATCTAGCTAGCAGAGTTGACTTGCCACTAACCAATTATGCAATTACGCACGATTGTTTGCACAATTTTCACAATATTAAATAAGATAAATTACAGCCATGAAGTAGCTGCAGTGGCTCTTTCACTCTCGGCCACCCCATCGACCGCCGGAATCTTTCCTAGGAGAAAGGAGTTGCAAGTCAACTGCAGACAAGGCCGTGTGGGCGCGGCGCTCATGCCTTCAGTCCCCCACGATCGATGTCGCACTGCGAGCAGGCTTAGAGAATCCACAACACGCCGAAGGCTGCGACCAAAATGGTCGCAATCGCGGCTGCACACGCCGGGGCGGGGGCTCCGCCGAAGTCGTAGCCGCCTAGGAATACCAACGTGCCGCCATCGCCCGCCGGCAGACCGCCGGTGCCGGTGCTGTTACTGCTCTGCCCCGAAGATTTCTGAGTGCTGTACAGGATAAACAATTCGGAAATGATATGATGTCAGGCAATTTGGCCCCGCTTTCCTTTGCAGCTAATTTTTTTATGAGTTTGGTGTGATGTTAAATCGGTAATGGTGAGGTCATTGACGAGTCCACCATGTTTGCTGCTGTCTAGCAGAGTAAGAACGGACATGGCGGCGAGAAGTGAGGTGAAGAAAGTGCATTAGTTTAGTTTCTAACCAAGCTGAATCTTCTGTGAATTTGGTGGATTTGGAAGTCGATTGAGATTTGTTTCTGGTCTCGAGATAAAAAGGCAAAATGTTTAAGGTTCGTTGTTACCTGGTCGTGGTGGAGGCGGCGGGGCAGAAGGTGATGAGGTAGCCGGGGGCCGAGCAGGTGAAGATGGAGGTGGCGTCGTCGAAGGCGTAGCTGTAGGCCTTGGGGCAGGCGTTCTTGAAGAACTGGGAATAAGACGACGGCTTGCAAGTGTCGGGGTTGCTGTACGCGCCGTTGCAGCAGTATTGCGCCGCCCCGAAAGCCTCGCACGCGCTCCTGCACGCCACGCCCCCTCCCGCCCTTACCGCCACCCTCAGCTCCGCGGGGCACGCCGCGTTGAGGTCGACCGCGCAGCCTGCTGACACGCACCCGCCGCCAGCCGCGGCGCGTCCGCCCTGCGGCGCCACGACGAGCGCCAGGTTGTACCCGTCGACCATGCTCACGTCGTAGTAGTCGGTGCCGTCTCCGCCGCCGCCCAGAGTGAACTCCGCCAGCGTGGCGGGAGGCGTCGCGCCGCCCCCGGAGCAGTCCACCTTGCCCGACCCGCAGTCGCCAGTGCCGCAGCTGAACCCGCCGGCGGCGTCCGCGGAGCAGAGCGTGCGGCCCCAGAATCGACCCGACCACGCGGCGGGCGCATCGAGGCTCCTCGACTGCCCCGGCTCGAGCGCGAAGCCCGTCGAGGAGAGCGCCGCGTGGCCGGCGTTGGAGAGCGCGCCGGGCCACACTGAGAAGCCGCAGTTGTTGGTGAACGTGAAGGTCGCCGCCGATGAGGCTGAAATCGAAGAAAACGTAAATAAAAGGCCCTTCAGGTGGGCAATACATCAAACTGGAAGCAGGCACAGCCTTGTTTACCTTGAACAAAGAGGAAGACCAGCACCGAAACCAGTGAATTAGCCATTAACGGAGAGAGCAGAGCTTTGAAGCAGAGATGGAACTATTATTAATGGCGATCAATCAATGCAAGTAGATTAGGTGATTATTAGGTGGTTGTCGAAATAAATCAATGTTACATCTCCTGATTGAATTAATAAACAATTTGATCTTATTCAATAAAATAAATTCAAGAAAAAGTGGTTGTTGTTATGTGGAGACGATCTAAATGCCAGAGTGTGCAGAATAAATATGAACCGGCAGAAAGTCTAATTAAAGTTCAATCAATAGTTGGTTATTGCTAATAGTTATGAATTAATTAAATTAATTTCATTTTTTTAATCAAATTTATGCAATGTAAGCTCTTTGAGAAAGCCCAGTCCAATTACTTATGAAGTCAAGTAGTGGGCCTCCATATCAGCCTATATGGTCTAGTGTCATTAACCAATCCTAAAAACTCGTGGGTCGGGACTTCCATGATCTTGATCTTGATAGTTCGGAGGATGACATGAGTGAGATGGTCGAATACGACTATCTTTAGAATCTAATTTGAGTACAAAGCTTCGCACTATATTTTGGACATTAAGGTTATGTTTTTTGGATGAAATCTATAGCGAAAAAAAAAATGACACATTGAATTTAATAATAAAATCTACTAAATTTATTTTACATTCTCTTTTTTCCGCTATAGATTCCATAAAAAAACATACCAAGAATGTCCCTTTTAGAGCTCGTCCTACTTGGTCATTGAGGCTCATGTCTAATGCACAAACTACATAACTTGATAATATATTCATATCACACACTATAATTAGCAATATTTAACTTTAAATCCTAGGACTTTCTCTCTTTTAGGTACCTCCAATGGGACATTTTTTTTTTTTCAATTAGGTGATTCATCTAAGGACAAGAACAAGATTCGGATCCGACCTCTATCTTCATGTTTATAAATCTTAATCACATTGGGTTGGCACAAGGAGAATCTCTTTCCATAGATCCGACTCCACGTAACAAAACTTCATCACACCCTTCAACTAAAGATCCTAATCTACCTAGTGCTACCTCCAATTGATGATGTCTCTAGCTCGTCAATTAGTTCACATCCTTGTCACCTGAAGGCCTCTCATTGTTAGTTGAAGTTCGAGCCTGCCCGCACCTTGTGCCAAGCACGACACAGTCAATTGACTAGTCAACTGTTCGGCATGCGGCACTAGTCTGCCCATGTTGAGCTAAGGCCTTCTGGCACATGGGCTAAGTATGACACGCTTGCAAGTCTAGCCAAGCACGGCATATACACCGAGCACAACATGGCTCGCTTCCCAACCCTTTTATAATTTTGAATTTGGATGCCTAAATTCAAATTCCAAACATATTGTTTTATCTTAAATACCTTCAGCATTCTAAACATTTGAATTTAGAGATATAATTATTTTTTAGTTATAATATTACTATTTTACTCTTTTTTAATAATAAAAATAAAGTATAAATTTATACTTATTTCATTCATACAAAGATTGTCATTCAATTTTTTTTATATAATGACTAATAAAGTTTTGAAAATTCAAGCAAAAGTAATTAGATAGAGTTGTAAAAATAGAACTATATATACCTAGTTCTTTCATAAGAGTGAGTGCAGCCTAAAAGAAATAAAAAGAGTTGTAAAAATAGAAGCCTAAAAGAAATAAAAAGAGTTGTAAAAATAGAACGACATAAACTTGATTCTTCCTTTAAGTGAGGTACATAAGGCAACATATAATAGATCCGATCTAAAATAAATAATATTTTTAAAAAATACTTGTGCAATAGTAATTTTCCCCATTTTTCTTACATTTTTTTATCTTATAGATTTTTTATTTTAATAAATTAATTATTTTAATTATTTTTTCTTTTTTTACTTTTCCAAAGCTTTTATATTATTATTGTTTTTTAATACCTAAATAAAATTTTAATGAATTAATATTTTTATAATTTTATTTTTAAAAATTATCCTTTTTATTTTTTATGTTTTTATATTTTTCTTTTTTTAGTAACTTTCTTTTTTTGTATTTTCAATATTTTTATAGAATCTTTTATATGAGTAATATTTTTTTAATATGTAAATAAAGTTGAATTATATTTTTTTTTTTTTTGGCTAGATGAGAGCAAATTTTCTAGTAAGATGGTGTGAGTTTGAATCCAGCCGAAGGTATTTTTATAGTTGGGCTGAAAATGGCTCGTGTGCTTGGCAGAGCTCGCTCGTGCTCGCATGCCGTGCTAGGCCAAGAGTTTCATTAGCCGAGCAGAGCTAAATTAAAGTTCAATCAATAGTTGGTTATTGTTATGTGGAGATGATCTTAATGCCAGAGTGTGCAGAATGAATATGAACCGGCAGAAAGTCTAATTAAAGTTTAATTAATAGTTGGTTATTGCTAATAGTTATGAATTAATTAAATTAAATTCATTTTTTAATCAAATTTATACAGTGTAAGTTCGGTGAGAAAGCCCAGTCCAATTACTTGGGAAGTCAAGTAGTGGGCCTCATATCAGCCTATATGGTCTAGTTTAGGATTAACCAAGCCTAAAAACTCGTGGGTCAAGAATTCCATCCAAGATCCAACTAGACAAATCGATCTTGATATTTAGGAGTATGCCATGAGTGAGATGGTGGAATACGACCATCTCTAGAATCGAATTTGAGTACAAAGGAGATTGTTCGTCCTATGTTTTGGACATTAAGAAGATGATCTTGATATTTATTATTATTTTTTAATATCTAAATAAAATTTTAATAAATTAATATTTTTATAATTTTTATAATTATTTTTTTTCTATTTTTATTATTTTTTTATTTTTTTATATTTTTTATTTTTATATAATCTTTTATATTAGTAATATTATTTTTAATATGTAAATAAAGTTGAATTGTATTTTTTGTCTAGCTGAGAGTACGTTTTCTACTAAGATTGTGTGAGTTTGAATCTTGCCGAAAGTGTTTTTACACTTAGGGCCTAGAAATGGCTCGTGTGCTTGACATAGCTCGCTCGTGCTCGCATGCTATGCTAGGCTGAGAGTTTGATAAGCCGAGCCGAGCCGAGCACAACACAGCCTAGTCGTGTCATGTGCCATGCTGAGCAAAGAGATTTTTTTTTAGTGTTATGTCCATTATGGTGTTACGTACTTAGCCTTTTCTAAAGCCAAATGTGTGCGGCACACCAATTGTGGGCACGTCACAAACGATGTCAGTCTATCTGATTGCGACAAAGGACAAATATAACGGCACATGAGACACACTTTCAAAAAGATCACTTTATTAGCTTCAAAAGAAAGTTGCACATGCACCAAGTGCATCAGATCTAGGAACCGCACGTTAGAGCAAGGAGAAGAGAAACAAAAGAAAAGGAAAGGGAGTTAGCTCCGAGGGCAAGCGTGTGGAATCTTGGAATTTTAAATTTGAGAGTTGTCCCAAGAGACCATTTAACCAGGCACTACCACCCCTCAGACAATATCCCTAATCCACAAAATAGCCTAAATGTATAGAAGACTTCATTGGGCTTGGTAGGCTGAATTTACACTTTACACAATTCATATGTGTAATGGGTGATTATAAAAATCCTTCCCCGACCATGGATTTCTTTCTTTGCCCGACACATGCGCTTTTTTTACATAAAAAGTAAATAAAAATACATAATGTGTTATGGCTAATTACAAAAATTTACACCGACACCATCTAGATTTTGACAACGAGCCTGCGAGAGATCGGACCAGCTTGGCATGGCCATTAGCCACCTCTAATTGTTAGTCGTTAAAGCCTTCTACACATGGTTTTCCAATACCCCTCGGTGCGAGAATTTATGATAGACATCCTAGCATTCTATTAGAGTTGGTTACCCTCACAATATCATCTTCCCTATTACGCTCTTCTGTAGCACGTTAGTAACCCTATGGATTGAAGATGCATGAAGCCAATCTTCTGACCGTATCTAAATTATTGGTCTATATCTAAAGATCAATTATTAGACGATAATCTTAGCATATATTTTAACAGGATGATTTATATTTCAATATAATTTTCTATTTTTAATAATAAAAAATAAAATATTTAAATTTTTTTTCTTGCCATCCTCAAAGTCAATGCCGTATCATCCCTGTTCTGCACTCTTATCTCTTGAAATTAAACTTCTTCCAAGGAGGAGACGGCAAAAATCCCGAGTACGCGCACGCCAAATCAGATATGCAATCTTGACTTTATGTCACAGGAAGCTGCTGACGTTGACCAAATTAAGAGCTGCTGACTGAATTCAAGATATATAGTCTTGAGGTTCAAGACTTTGACGCAGTCGAACCACAAGGACATAGTTGACCAAATGCATGCTACGGCCAATAGAGATGAAGGTCAAAGGTAGCCTAAGATCAAAACTGGTGATCATGAATCATGATATCAATTGCTTGCTTAATATTTTTTGGACAAGCTAGTCTAACTTGTGTTAATTATTATTCACAGAAAGTTCAAGGTCTACGGAGCAAAAGTTAATCAGCTTAGCTTGTTTTACGGGTCTATTAGTCGATGTGCATGGGCGCCCAAGTAATTGATAAAAAGTATTTACACGGCAATCAAAAGTGTTTAGGGTTATACAAGGCTTTCAATATAATTTTTAATTTTAACAATAAAAATAAAAAATTTTATTTTTCTTTTGTCTATATATCCATCCTAAGGCGTGTTTCCTTAGATGGAAAGCTAGAAGAAAAGAGTTTTTTTTTTTTTTTTTAATTTGGATGAAAAGAAATTCTGTGGAAGAAAAAAAAACTAATTTTCTTTCCAAAGGTATTTGGTCCAAATTTGATAGAAAATAGATGAAAAGAACAACAACGCTTCATGCCCCGCCCTAGTGCCTTGCCACCCCTCCCTTCCTTATCGCTGACACTGCTAAAACACCTTGCATGCCCTCCCTCCCCTTCTCGATGCTCCTCGCTGCTTCCCCCACCCTCATATGTAGAAGCTCTGCACCTTGTGTGCAGAAGCGCCGCTGCCCCCATTTGTGTGGGGCAACCAAAGATGGGGACGAAGCCCCTCTGCCCCTTCCCTCATGTAGAAGCGTCACTACTCTCGCCCTGTGTGCAACGATCGAAGATGAGGACGAAGCACCAACATCCCCCGGTGACACTTCCTACTCTCTATCATGCTCTCGTGTGTAGAAAGTGCCTAGCTCTCCCTGACTACTAGGAAGAAGCCCCCTATCCCTAGCCATGTGCTGATGTCGTCCCCTTGTCATGTGCAATATTTTTTTATTGTAACATCACGTAAATTTAATGTGTCTTATTTTTTTCTCCTTTTAATTTTTTTTCTCACCTATTTATTTTTCCTTTTTCCCTCCCTCTAGAAAACTGGGCGAGCCTCTATGTTCGGTTGGATGGAATCTGTCACGGGCAATTTTTCTTTTAACTAGAAAACTTGCACCGAGACCGGCATAACTTCTTTCGAAGCCCCCAAACCCTAATCTAGAGTGAAGTGTCTGATTATGGACACTTAGGCGAAAGCACAAGGACACTCAATCACCCATGTCCAAGAGGGGTTCGGTGACTCACCGCCCCTACAAGTACGCTAACAAAGGTCACACCATTAAAATCTCTCAGCCTGCACTCTTCACTCGTCATAATACCCAAATTGGGCCGACGGATAATTAATTGGGCATGTTCGCAAGAGCAAGCAAGGTCGACCCTTCGAGGGACTGAGCCGAATAATAGCAATTATTAAGCAGCTAGTCCTATATGGGCTCACACAATAATCAGAAGAGGTCAATCGAGCGGAAAGCCCAGAAAGAGCTCGACCGATGATGCAGGTACGACATTTTATTTCTAAGTTCGAGGATGTTAGATATTATCCTTGTAGCGTGCCTCGCTCCTTGTGCCTCGGACGGTCGAAGATGACGTGTCGTAAGGACCCAAGGATCCCCAAATGCAGCCACGCACGTGAGAGTCACGCACGTGGGAAGAAGTCACGCGTGAGTCTCGCACGCAGCCTTCCCCCTTTTCCTTCACGCGTCTGCTTCTACCCACGCTTGCCGCCAAGGGTTCGCCGCCGGCCACTGCCGGACGCCCAGCCGACACCGACGGGTTCGCCGGAACCCTAGCGCCGCGTCGCCGCCTTGATCGGAACCTGGGTCACCGAGCCGCCGCTGCCGCTTGGAGCAGAGTCCGCTTCAAAGTTCATCCGCAGGATGCGACGAAGGAGACGAAGGCTCTTAGCTTCGCCGGACGATCTGGAAGATGGGGGAGGCGTCGCAGGTCGTCGAGGAAGCCGCCGCCGACGCCTAGACACCGCCAAATCCCGGCTGCCGACGCGAGTGGAAGAAGTCCTCCTCTGTTCACTGAGCGCGAGGAATCTGGCTGCCTGGCGTCGCCACTTGTCGCCCTCGCCGGATAGTATGTCGCCGGCGCCGGATGCCGCCGCCTTTGCTACCACCAAGGAGGGACGCCGCCGTTGGCAGTGTCGCCACCAAAGAGGCAGACGAGATACCGCCGCCGTTGCTGCTTTCCTCTTGCGTCAACGTCCGCGAGCGTAACACGGACGAACGCCTCTTCTCGTCGCGTACGACACCACGATGGCACGTGTGTGTGTGGAACCTGAGAAATGCACCGCGCTTCCCTCTCCCTCGTTTAGGTCTCTAGCCGAAAGCTCAGTTCACTCTGGGAAAATCTAGACTCGTCAATAGTTGACGCCACCCCCGCGGCCCCTGAGGTTTATTTATAACCTAGGGCGCCGCCTACACACACCACGTGTTGCCATGTGTGCGCCACTAGGGCCCGACATAAGTCGGACCATGGGCTCGCCAACAGATCAATATGAACGTTGGGTCCAGACCCATATTACGTGCACACCCTTCGCACATGTTAGGGCAAGCGTCTGCGTCACTATTACGCGTCCTTCGCTCAAACCCCCAATTTAGGGTAACCAATCGGGTCTACCCTTGGTGGACTCGAGCTCAGGCAATCTCAATGCCTGTCCACCGCGCCAGATGACCCGGGATCAACGTCATCCGCCGTGCTCAATGTGCTTCGGGATTCATGCTAAATCCCGGGGGCATCACATTCTCCCCCACCTGTGTTCGTCGTCGTCCTTGACGACAGGCCATCCAGATAATCTTTTATTTGCTCCTCAAACTTCCATAGGTTAGAAGCTTTTTCCCATCGTGCTTCTTCCTCAGGTGTGCCTTCTTCCCATTGGATGAGAAACTCCATTCTTCGATTTCTGCCTGTGTAGCCAAGTATTTTATGATTTAAAATTTTTTCTATTTTTTTGTCAAATTCCACTATAACACTTGGTGGAGCCCGACGTCCCTGAGCTCTACTAGGTTTTCCTTCATCTACATGAAATTTCTTTAGAAAACTCACGTGGAATGTCAGATGTAGCTTCAAATGATCTGGGAGTTTCAATCTATAAGCCACTGCGCCAATCCGCTGTAAGACCTCAAAAGGTCCATCATATCTCTGTATCAAACTCCTGTGCGCGGATTTAGCAGATATTTTCTTCCACATTTGAGGTATTAGTTTCAACAAAACTAGATCCCCAGCCTCAAAACTTTCATCTCTTCGGCTTTGATTGGCGTAGTGCTGCATCCTTCTTGCAGCATGCTCTAAGCTATCACGAGCCTCCTGGAGCACCTCGGCATGCTTCTTAGCCACCCGAAATGCTGCTGGGCACTCGCCCTCTGTCTACTGAATTATGTCCACTGGTGTAAGGGGCTGCCGTCCTAAGACAATCTCAAAGGGGGTCTTCCCTGTGGATGAAGACCGCTGCAAGTTATAAGCAAACTGCGCTGTGTCGAGGAGAGACACCCAATTGCGCTGGCTTGCTGTAATGAAATGTTGAAAATACTCTTCTAGCAACGCATTCACCCTCTCTGTTTGACCATCAGTCTAAGGATGATTTGCTGTTGAAAACTTCAACTCCGAGCCAAGTGTTTTGAACAATGATGTCCAAAAGTTCCCTGTGAATCTGGCGTCTCTGTCGGAGATGATGTCAAGTGCAAGCCCAAATTGCTTCACCACCACTAACACTGAGGCTTTACCATTGACTTTTCGGCAATCCTGTGATAAAGTCCATGAGTGTTCTGGTACTGGTAGAGGCAGAAGTAGTCCTGCTTCATGCTGTCTGTCAACTTTATCCTACTAGCAGATCAAGTAGGTGCGGACGTAATGATCAATATCGGCTCGCATGGAGGGCCAATAGCATGATATGGACATAGCGCTAACATCCTACGCTGTCCTGGATGACCACTCCATGTAGTGTCATGGAGCTCACTCATAAGCTCGCGACGTAGTCCACCGGTTGCCGGAACAAAAGGCCGACCGCCTTCGGCCATAAGTAGGTCTCCGCCTTCAACAAAGAATTTGCAGACCTTGCCTTCTTTTGCATCGGCTAACAACCGCTGATATCTGGTGTCGAGTCCTGCGGCTTGCCGAATACGCTAGAGGAGATCACCCTCAATCCTCGTGAGAGTCGAAATCACCAATGTACACACGCGACTAAGAGCATCAGGAACAATATTAGCTCGCCCTGGTTTATGTTCCCATTGGAAATCAAACTCGGCGAGGAATTCTTGCCATCTCGCCTGCTTCAATGAGAGCTTCTTCTGTGTGGGGAAGTATGTGTTGGCAATGTTGTTGGTCTTCACCACGAAAACGCTACCAAGAAGGTAGACATGCCAAGTGCGAAGGCAATGAATAACGGTGACCATCTCTTTCTCGTGAGCCGAGTAGCGCTGCTCTACCAGACTTAAGTTCCTGCTCTCAAATGCTACAGGATGTCCCTCCTGTAGTAAGACTCCTCCAATTGCTTTATCTGAAGTATCTGTATGGACTTCGAATGGGCGCCCAAAGTCTGGCATGCGAAGAACTGGCTCAGAGGCGATTCTGCTTTTTAACTTGTCCATAGCAGTCTGATGTTGGTTCTTTCCAATGCCACTGAGTATCTTTCTTTAGGAGGTCTGATAGTGGAGCTGCAATCTTAGAGTATCCTTGGATGAACTTCCTATAAAAGTTCCCCACTCCAAGGAAAGATCTGAGCTCTATGGGAGAGGAAGGTGTAGGCCACTTGACAATAGCCTTAACCTTCTCAGGATCCATCTGGACAGTGCCATGACCAACAACATGGCCCAGAAACTGGATCTCATGGGCAGCAAAAGAGCACTTCTCCCTCTTCAAGTACAGTTGATGGCCCCTCAGTCGTTGGAAGACTGTCTTCAGGTGTACTATGTGCTCTTTCATCGTAGTCGAGTACACTACGATGTCATCCAAGTAGACAACTACAAAGTTATCTAACAGCTGTGCTAAAACATCGTTCATCAGATGGGAGAAAGTGGCCGGTGCATTAGTTAAGCCGAATGACATAACTAAGAACTCGTAGGCACCATACCTCGTCACACAAGCTGTCTTCGGCTCATCTCCTTCCGCTATGCGCACCTGCCAATATCCTGATCTCAGGTCCAGTTTGGTGAAGATGGATGCGCCAGCAAGTCTGTCTAGGAGATCCTGGATATGAGGAATTGGATATCAATTCCTCACTGTGATCTTATTCAAAGCCCGATAGTCGACGCAAAATCTCAAGTTGCCGTCTTTCTTCTTTTTGAAATAGCACGGGGGCTCCAAATGGTGATTTTGAGGGTTGGACGAACCCTGCTGCCAAGAGTTCATCCAATTGCTTCCTAAGCTCTGTAGGAGGCATGCGGTATGGAGGTCTGAATGAGGGAGTGGCCCCAGGAATGAGCTCTATGCGGTGATCAATCGCACGTCGTGGAGGCAATTCCTTGGGCAATTCAGGAGGTATGATGTCCTTGTACTCCTCAAGGAGATCTGCCACTTCTTCTGGTACACCTTCTTGACTCTCAACTTGGGTCGTCACCCAAGTGGCCAGATAAGTCAACTCACCCAGGCGTACACCTGTCTCCAGGGTGGCTGCAGAAATAGCACCGCCCTGTACTCCTCCCCTACTACTCGATCGAGTCTGTGTCTGTGTTCCCTCCAAATGAAGACATCTCACCAAGCACGGATGTCTCTCATCCAATATCAGGACACCATCCAGATGAGGTGTCACTGCCGCCTTCATCTTCCTCAAAAGATCAAGTCCGATGATCACGTCGAAATCATCTAGAGTAACTACTAGAACGTGATGTTGACCACTCCAGTCGCCGAAAATAATGGGAGTATCATAAGATATCCCGACAATCTATCGCTCTTCTGCGTTAACCGTCTTCACTCGGTCTTGCGCTGGGGACAAGCGTAAGCCTAACCGAGGTGCTATCCGCTCAGACACAAAAACATGTGAAGCTCCACTGTCAACCATGGCATAAACTCGATGTGAGTTCATGCTCATCTCCACGTACAGGAGCTTCTTGTTCATCACCGTCGTCGTAGCAATGGCATTAATCACTAGTGGATTAACAGTGGTCACATGATCATCAGATTTCTGGTGAGACTCTCTTTCAACAATAGCTGCTAGAGTGTCTCCTCTTGGGCAATTACGCATGCTGTGGGGCCCCTTACAAAGGAAGCATCTGATCTGTCTTCCTATGTCTCTGGGCGGAGATCTGGAAACATGTGGCCGTGGAGGTCCAGCACCTGAATTAGTGGTTTCAACTGAATTGACGATAAAAGAATCTAACTTTCTTGATAAATTCTATACCTTTGCAGCTAACAAGCTCAATTCATGTAAATCATACTTACCTGGAGTTGCAGCTCTATATGAGTTAACTCTCTCAATTGACCATTAACTCTGATTGAGGGCCATATCCTCCAGCAGGTTCATAGCATCATCCACAGTCTTGTTCATCAAAGCCCCGCCAGTAGCTACATCAATAATACGCCTCGTGTTATAAAAAGTGTGAATAATTACCCATTTTTGAAGTCCATGATGTGGGCATATTCTTTGAAGTTATTTAAATCTGTCTCATGCTTCATAGAGTGATTCCCCATCTTTCTGTGTGAAATTTGTAATCTGAATCCTTAACTGAATTGTTTTACTATGAGGGAAGTATTTAGACAAGAAAGCTTGTGAAAGCTCTTCCCATGTTCTGATTGAAGCAGATGGTATAGTGTGCAACCACATTCTGGCCTGATCCCTGAGAGAAAAAGGAAATAATCTTAGCTTAATTGCATCAGAAGAAACACCATTAATATTAAAAGTATCACAATATTCCAAAAATATAGCCAAATGCATATAAGGGTCTTCTAGGGGAGAGCCTCCAAATTGGTGCTGTTGAACTATTAACAGCAATTCAGGCTTGATCTCAAAATTGTTCGCTTCCACATTCGGGAGAGCAATGCCCGATTGTAAGTGTTGTATAGATGGAGCACCATAATCTCTCAAAGTTCTGTTGTTGTTGTTCCTTGCAGCCAGAGGTACTTGGGCATTTTCCATGTTCAAAGGTGAAGGTTTCAAGATCTTGGTCATACAAATCACATGTTCTTAAGCTTCTTTGGATAAAAAAAATAATCACAGACAGTAATAAAGCTTAAGAAAGGGAATAGCAAAAAAAATCAAAAATAAGAAAAAAAATTGCTTAGTCTCCTAACTATCAGAAATTTGCTAATATTGACCAAAGCTCTCCGGCAACAGCGCCAAAAACTTGATACGCACCGCAAGCGCACGGTGTTATCGAAGTAATATAAAAGATTGTTGATCCCACAGGGAGCTAGGTCAAGTACCAACTATTCTAATATTTAGAAGCTAAGCAATCCGATTTTGGTGTTTTGAGAATAAAGTAAACTAACTCAACTATAAATAAAATAGGAAAAGCAATGATAGAAATATGGAGTGTGTCTAATTGAGAGATATCAAGATTACAGAATTCACCACATTGACTGATCTATTTGAACTGTAATTTATTTGATACATGAGTTTATCATTTTGCAAAAGGAATCTTCCCTAAGTTACAGGATGCCCCCTCTCAGTGGTACACCTTGGTGCTTATCTGGAACGGTCTCCTACTCTCACGGTGGATCATTCCAGATAAACTCAATGAGTTCTATAGAAAATTATGTTGCCCTCGAGTGAAAACCAAGCACTCTCGTGTCATGGATTCATAAGTTTTACCTAGGGGTTCCACCGCCATGATCCTCCTCTCGGTATGAATCGCGTTGGCTAAAACACAATACTACGTGATCAAGGTAATATTATGAAATAAATGCTACTAAGTAAAATATGCTAAGATAATACTCAAAACATCAAGAGAGTTTAGTTCATACAATAGATCAAGTCAAAGGGCTTCATCCGAGCCCCAAATAAAGGTTTACGCTACAAAAGCCATACAAATTCGCATAGATCTCTCAAATCGACAAAGAAAACTAGAAACAAAGACTAAGGAGAGGTAGGAGAAGATGATTCAAACGTTTCTTCCAAGTTTCGTGAAGATCTGTTGCGAAATCGGCTCAAAATCCTCTCCGGAAAGCCTTATCGCCAGCTGTACTCGCCCCTAGCATGTTCGTCCGCCGATTCCTCCCTCAATATGGCACAAAAAAAGGGATTTTATACCCAAAAGATTCGCCTCTCTGTTAGCTTTTCAAAACATATTTTTTCATATTTTTCTGATTTTTATTGGGCCCAAAATTGAAGAAAAACCGAGTGTGGGTCAGTCTACTCGCCCTAACTCGACTTTCCCTTGATTGCTCTCCGATTTGGCAATAAAAATTGGGGCTTTTATATTATTTGTGTTCTCCTTCGAATAAGCTTTCCAAAAAGTCTTCACTTGCCAAATTTGGACATCAAAATCGCCAAAAATCCGATTGGATGCCGGGCTACTAGGTTGAAATCACGGGTGAACCCCGTGGGGTTCACCTGCCAGTGAAGTCTGCTGCGCAGTTTTAGTTCAGAGAGAAGCACGGGGGTTCACCTGCCAGTGAAGTGTTCTGTGTATATCCTGTTATCTGGCGAAAGTACTGGTGAACCCCGTGGGGTTCACCTGACCATATAAACTGACTCCGATTGAGCTCAAATTTTTTGTGTAGCTTTGTCTCATCACTAGAAATCACTTCATGGCTTTAGAATCTTCAAATAACCTCTAGAAATGAGTGATTTTACCTCAAATTGCATAAAAACAAGGAAAAGTAAAGATTCCGAACAAAGCAAGTAAATAAGTCTGGATATTACATAAAAGCATCAGAATATGCTTTGTTTTTAGATAAAATGATATCAGAAAAATACTACCAAAATGCAAGGCATCAGCGGGTACCGCCCTACTCCGTAAATCCACAAGTCCATCAGCAATAGTCATAGCCTCTTTTAGGTTCCTGGGCGAGTGTCGCCTGACCTCAAGCTCTGCCCATGTCTGCAATCGATCTAGGAACCAATACATTCTGTCCTCCTCGGACATGTTCGGAATCTTCAGCATCGCCGCCGAATAGGCCTTGACGTATTCGCGGATAGTCCCTGTATGCCTGATGCGCTGAAGAGCATCGCGTGCTGCCTTCATCGGATTAGTAGGCCGGAACTGAGTCTTGAGTTCCGCCTTTAATTCTTCCCAAGAAATATCTCGTGGTACCTCTTCTCCTGCAGGTGCCACTAGGGTGCGCCACCAGAGCTTGGTGTCACTAGTGAGATAGGCAGCACACACCTGTGCACGCTCGGCATCAGCAACCTGAGCATATCTGAAATATTGCTCGATGTCCCAAAGGAAGTTTTCCAACTCCTTTGCACTGCGTGTCCCACTGAAAGGTGTGGGCTCGGGTATCTTCAAATGAACCGTGGATGATCAGGTCTCCCCTGCGCCTGTGGTCGACAAAGAGGAAGGTAGAATGGCTACCCTACTCCTAAGATCGGTCACCTCCAATGCAACTGCTCCAAGTGCTGAGGAGAGACGTGCCAACTCACTGTCAAAGCGGATCCCTAAGGACTCTATCATCCTGTGGAGAGCCTCAAGACGTTCCACCAATGTGGAATCTCCACCATGATTCCCGATCACAGCTTCAAGATGGGAGATACAATCAGCTGCAGAAACTATAGCTATTCTGTGCTCTGAAGATCTGAGAGGTGATATGTGATCTGAAGGTCTGACCTCTAGGTGCACTGAGAAAGAGCGAAGTGAGCACTCGGTCTGGGCTGAAACTGATCGATTAGTGAAGAGGCCGAGGGATTATGCCCCGGCGCTAGGCACCGACGTACGCAACCCCCAAACGGTATCCACTAACATCTATATCTCGGGGATCCAAACTCTGCGCAAACAAGGCTCTGATACCGGTTTGTCACGGGCAATTTTTCTTTTAACTAGAAAACTTGCACCGAGACCGGCAGAACTTCTTTCGAAGCCCCCAAGCCCTAATCTAGAGTGAAGTGTCCGGTTATGGACACTTAGGCGGAAGCACAAGGACACTCAATCACCCGCGTCCAAGAGGGGTTCGGTGACTCATCGCCCCTACAAGTACGCTCACAAAGGTCACACCACTAAAATCTCTCAGCCCGCACTCTTCACTCGTCTTAATACCCAAATTGGGCCGACGGATAATTAATTGGACCTGTGCGCAAGACTAAGCAAGGCCGACCCTTTGAGGGGCCGGGCCGAATAATAGCAGTTATTAAGCAGCAAGCCCTATATGGGCTCACACAATAATCAGAAGAGGCCGGTCGAGTAGAAAGCCCAGAAAGAGCTCGACCGACGATGCATGTACGATAGTTAATTTCTAAGTCCGAGGAGGTTAGATATTACCCTTGTAGCATGCCTCGCTCCTCGTGCCTCGGACGGTCGAATATGACGTGTTGTAAGGACCCAAGGATCCCCAAATGCAGCCACGCACGTGAGAGTCACGCACGTGGGAAGAAGTCACGCGTGAGTCTCGCACGCAGCCTTCCCCCTTTTCCTTCATGCGTCCGCCTCTACCCACGCTCGCCGCTGGCCACTGCTGGACGCCCAGCCGACGCCGACGGGTTCGCCGAAACCCTAGCGCCGCGCCGCCGCCTCGATCGGAACCCTAATCGGGTCACCGAGCCGCCGCTGCCGCTTGGAGCAGAGTCCGCTTCAAAGTTCGTCCGCAGGATGCGACGAAGGAGACGAAGGCTCTTAGCTTCGCCGAACGATCGGGAAGATGGGGGAGGCATCACAGGTCATCGAGGAAGCCGCCGCCGACGCCTGGACACCGCGAAATCTCGGCTGCCGACGCGAGCGGAAGAAGTTCTCCTCTGTTCGCTGAGCGCGAGGAATATGGCCGCCTAGCGTCGCCGCTTGTCGCCCTCGCCGGACAGTATGTAGCCGACGCCGGATGCCGCCGCCTCTGCTACCACCAAGGAGGGACGCCGCCTTTGGCAGTGTCGCCACCAAAGAGGCAGACTAGATACCGCCGCATCCATTGCTTTCCTCTTGTGTCAACGTCCGCGAGCGTAACACGGACGAACGCCTCTTCTCGCCGCGTACGACACCCCGATGGTGCGTGTGTGTGTGGAACCGGAGAAACGCACCGCGCTTCCCTCTCCCTCGTCTAGGTCTCTGGCTGTAAGCTCAGTTCGCTCTAGGAAAACCTAGACTCGTCAATAGTTGACGCCACCCCGCGGCCCCTGAGATTTATTTATAACTTAGGGCGCCGCCCACACACACACCACGTGTCGTCACGTGTGCGCCACTAGGGCCCGACATAAGTCGGACCATGGGCTTGCCAACAGTTCAATATGAACGTTGGGTCCAGACCCATATTACGTGCACACACTTCACACGTGTTAGGGCAAGCGTCCGCGTCACTATTACGCGTCCTTCGCTCAAACCCCCAATTTAGGGTAACCAATCGGGTCGGCCCTTGGTGGACTCGAGCTCAGGCAATCTCAATGTCTGTCCACCGCACCAGATGACCCAGGATCAACGTCATCCGCCGCGCTCAATGTGCTTCGGGATTCGTACTAAATCCCAGGGGGTATCACAGAATCCACGGTGAAAAGAATGAAAAGTGCAATAAATCTGAATGAAAAGTCATTCAGATTCATTATATTTTTTATCTTTTCCATCGTAGATTTTATCCAGTCCAACATGGCCTAAAAGAGATCCAAGTTCAACCGTGCCTCCAACTCTACGCCGTGTCATCCTTAATCCTCATCCTGTCTTATCTCTTGAAATTTAGCTGCCATGGATTCTGCTCCAAGGAAGGAGGAAAGAGGCAAATTTCTTTCAAATAAGCACACGCCAAATCATGACATGCAATCTTGACTTTTTTTTACAGGAAGCTTGTGATGTTGACCTAATTAAGAGTTGCTGACTGAATTCAAGATGTATAGTCCTGAGGTCAAGACTTTGACACAGTCAAACCACGAAGGATATAACACTTTTATTCGCCCTATAGCGCTACACAGTAACTTACCCAAACATATTATTATTGTTCTAAACAATACTTTTTGGGACACCCATAATGCCAGAACCAATAGAGATGGACAGCCGGCGTAAGATCAAAACAGCTGATCATGCTTTTGAATAATTAGCACAAGGATATAACACTTGTGCTAATTATTCATCGTAGAAAGTTCAAGGTCAACGTCGTATGACTTCCCTACCAGCACTGATCGGTCTCCCAAGTCCGGCGGCCGTACCCGGGGAAAGACGTGCACCGGGCGTACACAGGTGCCCATGGCGAGGATGACAGAGCTGGCGCCGATTGGTGGAACGCCGCCGCCGCAGCCGCAAGCTCGCGGTCGTAGTCCTCGCGTCTGCGGGGTTCGGAGAGGGTGGCGTAGGCGGCGTGGACCCGCATGAACTCGTCTGAAGAGGCGCCCTTGCGGCTGGTGGCGATCACGTCCGGGTGGCACTCGCGCGCCCGCCGTCGGTACGCGGCCTTGATCTCCTGCGCGCCGGCGACCCGGGAGACGCCGAGGACTTCGTAGAGGGAGGTTGAGGAGGCGGGCGAGGAGACGGCGACTGTGGTCCGCCGGCGCTTGGCCGCGGCAGCGCTGGCGACAGTAGAGCGGATTAGGGGTGGGGATGGCGGGGAGGCGGCGGCGGAGCGGGGAGTTTGGGCGATGCGGAGGCCGGCGAGGATGTGGGAGGACGACAAGGAGGCGGCAGACATGACGGATCGGAGTGAAGCTCGAAAACAATCTAGCAACTGTAAGCGGAACAAGTACTCAGAGGGAGAGCAAAGAGAGAAGGAGCCTCCTTTTATTCAAGTTAAGGGGGAGGGGCGACAGGGAGAAGTTAGCTTACGATAGCCCGCGGTACAGGTTATCCTGAAAAGGATAACTGCGACATGTTTGGCTGACTAATACACTGGTGTAATCAAAGATTAAAATTTTAAGATAAGAAAATTATTTGTGTTTATTAGGAAGGAAATGGAAATTAAGAAGATATTTAAAGAAAATAAAATAGAAAATTAATATAAATTTTAAGTCATAAATATATATTTATGAAAATATAAAGCGGTGCCCTGCACACCCTAAAAACTGAATACTAGTCCAAGGAGCAAAGGTCCCAATGCCTCGACCGCCGGCGCGAGATCGCCGGCGACGACGTTGTGAAGACAGTGGAGCTCGTCAAGTAGGCCAACACGTGAATGCAGGCCTTGCCGGCCCGGTAGATGGGTGGTCCGGGCCTGGCCCGATGCAGCTGGTACGATGCCACGTCATCCTTGTTACCGGATTGCGACGACCATGGGAAAAGGAGCTCGCTTTCTTTCCACAAAGTGATCGAAGAAGAACTTGAGCTTCTTCTCGTCTCAATCCCTCCTCCGAGCGATTTACGCGCCACGAAGCCCCTCTGGAAGTCGGGAGCTGTCTCCGATCCTTTGCGGTTCCTGTTTCCTCCTCCTCAGTTTTTTTAGGGTTCACGATGGACCCGAGCGACTACAGGTATGGAGAAACCGCCTGACCTTCCCAATTAGTTCGTTTTATAGCTCGATTCGCGGTTCAGTGATGACCGCAGTTTGATCTCGGTCAGAAGTTGTTCCCTCAAGTGCTAATAGCAAATAAAAGAAAATCTTTTATGAATTAGAGAAAGATGGATATGAAGAAGATGAGTCAAGGGGGCAAATTAAGAAAAGTGCTACATTAGTGGCAAGTATCATTTAGTGTAGGGAATAGCAAGTAAAAGAAAATTTCAAAGGAATTAGAGAAAGATCCTTATAGAGATGCATATGTCTAAGACTAATATAAGAGTTTATGTGTCTCTATGCCTAGTATGTACTGTTCTGTGAGCTGATCAACACATTAGTGCAGGTCAAGATTGAAAATCTTTGATGCGGGGATCTAACTGCAACATGTAACATGTGGTTAACATATGTCACTTATGTCTGAGATACATCAGATGACATTTGCATCCCCTTTTGAAGAAATTGCAACATAGGCTGATTACATTTTCTATAATATTATTTATTGTTGTCAGGGAGAACTCATGCAATTCCAGCACGCATATGAAATCAGAAAATTTTGCTGAAAACTCTATCTTCCTTTTCGACTATTACAGGGTGAAGGATTCTGCTGCTTCACGAAAAGTTCAGAAAGCTGACCGTGAAAAAATAAGGAGAGAGAAACTAAATGAGCAATTCTTGGAGTTGGGGAATGTTTTAGGTAAACATATCTTTCCTTTATGGTGAATGTAATGCATAGAGACCAATGGATGCACAAAATGAAGTAACGATGACTTACCTAATCGGACAAAATTCTGCTTGTTTATCTCAAGTAAATCACAAGAAACAACCTCTTTCAATTTCCATTGAGCAAATCAAATTCATTTTGAAATATTTCTTGAAAGTTAGCCGCTCGTTCTAAAACTGCACTAGTTAATAGTGCCAATATAAGCAGCGGAACATCATTTTCTATTTTTCAAATCTGAATTTTCATAGTTCATAGCACAAACCTCTAGTTATAATGATATGTACAACATCATACAGCTGGGTTGAGACTGAATGCTAAAACTGTATTAGAGGCTGACATTTTTATTTTTGGTTAGCTAAATGAGTGGTAAGCCCTCCCTTCTATGTTTGTATAAGGAACTCTGATAAAGGAACTAACGATCGTTTTTTTCCCCACAAAAAAGAATTAACATTGAACTCGTTAAAGGTACAAGAGTTGGATCTAAGGATAATAACTTAGTTTGGATATGTTAGTAATCACCAATAATTCATGACTTCACTGAACTCCCTAAAAAAGAGATGTTTTTGTTTCTATTGTTATGAGCTGTATGATCTTTCCTCTACCACTGGCATCACACCCGTAAATCTCCAAAGCTTTACAAAAAGAATCTTTTACTCTCTTGACAGTCTATAAGATTACACATGACCTCTTATAGTCCTTCATCAACATATATACAATCATACCAATTACAATACGTGATTCATTCTTATTGATCCGCAAAATAAATAACTTTTTCTTCCAACTTACCTTGTATGATACTAGGATCCAGTACCTAGTGTCATAACTCAATATTTTCTATGTGCATTTGATATTCGGAACTTTGGGTTCCCTGAATAGAAGTTAAACTAAGGCGTGTTTGATGACTCAGACCACCCACTTTGCATTATCTTTCTGGAGATTCTTCCTATAGTTGTCCTTATTAGAGGTGGCCATGGGCCGTGCTCAGGCCGGCCCAGGCCTTGGCCCGGTTCCTGGCGGGTCATGCCTGGCACGACCCGTTTCTAGTCGTGCCGTGCGGCCGCACGGCGAAAAAATCACTGGGCCCGGCACGGCACGACTCTGGTGTTTATTGGGCACGGATCCGAAACTCGCCCACGGGCCGAACTCGGCCCGCTGGCCGGATCTGGCCCAACGGGCCATGCTTGACCTGGCCCGAATGTGGCAAACGTGCCGAGTTTGGCCCACGGGCCGACTTTGGCCCGCTTCATTAAAATAATTTTAAAAATAAATAAAATATTAATTAATTAAATTATATAAAATAAGAAAAAATAAAAAAAAAAGAGAAATTGAGAATTATGTATTTTGCACAAATTTTTTTTAAAAATATTAAATTATTATTTAATTAATTATTTTATTTTATTTTAAAAATATACCATTTTAATTTTAATATTTATTAAATTAATATTTATTTATTTATAAACAATACTAACAACACAAGCCGTGCCGTTAAAACCAACTAGATTAAATTTCATATTCATAAATTATACATTTAAGCTTAAATCAAGGCATAAACAATTGACCCGTAGCCAGCGACATAAGCAACTACTATGGAAGATGTGCAAGCATTGTGTTAAACATATTTACTCACCATGCCCCATCTTCTCTATGCATATTGCGCACTCCATGTTTTCAGCTCTACCTCCTTCTTCAACAAGAAAAAACTCAAGTGACTCTTGTGCATGATTTGTTTCGATATATTGCTCCGGCTCATCGTTGATATTATCACTGTCCTCCTCACTATCACTTATTTCAAAGTCCTTAACCTCTATCTCAATCTCAACCCCAGCAGGGGAGGAGAAGCCAAAAATTCTTGTCTTGCATGTTCAGATAAGTGGATAAAGTGTTCTTCAAACCTGAATACATCAATTTGTATGATTTGACTAACACGTTCGATAATACTTAAAATAGTGATTCTCCATTGCTCAGCATTAAAGAAATTTAAGGTAGATGTAAGGAAGATTTCACGATGAGAATTTGGCAAAATGATAATTATCTTTACTCTTCTATTATCTGCCATTTTTCTCTATGCGAGTTGTGCTCACCACGTGATAATTATATTATAAAAGTAAATTAATTTAATACTTACTTGATCTTCTCCACGTCTAGTCACGTGGTGAGCATGAGGCATAGAGAAAAATGACTAGTCTAGACCGAGAGAGCATTGAATTCTTGATGGCTAGAAAGAGGCTTAAGTTTGAGTTCAATTAAGAAACTAATTGAAACTCAAGACTTAGAAAAGAGATTAAGAGAGAATGAGAAATTATTCCAAAGCTAGTTGGAAACTTATGTGAAGAAATGAGAGGGTTGGGGGGTCAATTTATAGGGATGAATTAGGTGTATATTTATATATTTATCCCATATTTTTAATTATTAAAAGGGGCTAAAATGGTAATTTTATACTATAAAAATGCATGTTCGTGCCGTGCTTGGCATGGCATGGCCCGCGTGCCGTGCCTGGCCCGGGTCCGTGCCGTGCCTGGCCCGGGTCCGTGCCGTGCCTGGCCTGGCACGCATAGCCCGGCCCACGTGCCGTGCCTGGCCTGGCACGCCTGCGTGCCATGCCTAGCCCGGCCCACGTGCCGTGATACCTCGGCCCAGCCCGACCCGAGCCGGGCCACGGGCCACCCGTGGCCCATTGACTTGGTCAACGGGCCGTGCCGTGCCCGGCCGCGGGCCGGCCCGTTTGGCCACCTCTAGTCCTGATCTTTTCTATGCTATCATTCTTTTTACTATTCTTAACTAACATGGCATGACAACAACAGCGACAACGTTTCTCACTAAAAGTTACTGTTTTCTTGTGTTGAAGATGTGCTTGGTGCACACTGTTTTTTACTACTACAATCAAATAAACTCTTGAAGAAGTTCTTTCAAAAATTTCATTCTAGTCATCATAAAGTAACCCGTGCTTCTGGATCCATTTAATTTGATAATTTACCTGATAACAAATATTCTTTATCTTACACAAAGTAAATGACAGATGTTTTTGTTTGCGAGCTACCAACTTCAGTGGAAGCTCTTATAGCGACAGTATTTAACTGTTGCAGTCTTTATGTTGATATTTTCTCCTAATACACATGATTAAGCGTTTTTTATAATGTTAAGATCCAGATCGACCAAAGAATGACAAGGCAATCATTCTATGTGATACAATTCAGATGCTGAAGGACTTGAATTCTCAAGTTAACCAGCTGAAAGCCGAGCACAATTCACTTTCAGAGGAATCTCGTGAGGTAAAATATCTCGTAATGACTGTATACTAAAAGTCTTGAACTTTTATTGTTGTTTTCTCATAGCTGACACAGGAGAAGAATGAGCTCAGAGAAGAGAAAGCAAGTTTGAAATCTGAAGTTGATAATCTCACTACTCAGTATCAACAAAGATTTGGGTATGTTCATTCTTGGGCAACAGTCGATCCTTCAGTTGTTGTACATCATCCTGCATATCCATTTCCAGTACCTTTTCCAGTTCCCTCAGCTCCACTGCCTATCCACCCTGTGCAAACTTATCCTTTCTTCCATAATCTGAACCATGGAACTATTTCTAATCCATATCCTACTTGTATGCCATATTCTTTATCCTCTATTCCTCAAGTTGAGCAGTCATCTGATTGGCACAGTGGTCAAATTTTGCATGAAAGAAGTACAAGGTCTCATGCCTTGAACCACAATGAAACTAGGGATAAGAGATCTGATCATGATCAGAGGAACCCGGGAGAAATAAATGGTGCTTTTAGTGACGTGGCAACAAAGTTGGAACTCAAGACTCCTGGATCTGCAGTTTTTTCTAAGTCAAAATCAGCACCTGACCTGGTAGGTTCAGCTCTACCATCTTAACATGCTACAAGTTATTTCAATGTGGCTACATATGTTCTAAACTTGGGCTATTGTTAAAAGATTTCAGTATATCTTGGTCAAACATGAATTTGTTCTTACCTTACTTCCCGGAACTATGGAGTATAGCCAGATAGGAGTTGGTAGAATTTCAACTGAAAAGAAAAAGGAGCTAACTGGGATTCTTTTTTGCAGGATATCTCTTATGAAACGAGAAAAGCAAAAGATCAGCCACAACTCGAGGGAAATAGCATTCCTACTGTTTGTAGTTCAAGCAGGTGTTCTTCAACTTGCAGTGTGCCTGGTGACAAGTCGAATAGTTTTGAAGATGGCTCGATCTCTGAGAACTAGTTACTTGTGTGTCTAGAAGATGCTGCTCGTCTGTCCTTATATATCAGTGCACCAGAAGGCTTGATTCTTAGTCAAGCCACTGCAGGTGGGATTCTCAAATTCGTTCTTTGTAATAAGCATGTGGCTCCTGCCAATGTCAACGAGGACATTCCTGAAGTGCAAGTTTTTAAAGTGCTATCTGCAGTTTCATCTGCTGAAAGGTTTGTGCTTGGCCACACGTGACTTGCATGATTCTGTAGCTCAGACTCATGAAAGTTGTGATAGCTTGTCAAATCAGATGGAAGTTTTTGCTACAATTTATATTTGATCCTGCTATCAGTATATTCGTATCTCAATGGGTAATTTGGTCGAGCTCCTCAGACATACAGAGAAGAGTTTCAGAGCTATATATATCTGGTCAAAAAAGCAAGATTGTTGAAGAACATGGATACGCCAAAGTACCAAATATATTGAAGTGGTTTGGAAAGAGAACGATTGGTATAACATGCATGACAAGATACAGATTGCAGAGTTAGTAGGACGGGAGATTCCATATTGGTGTTCAATCTCTGGCGATCTGATTCACTAAGAACGAAAAGGAAGCAGGATAAGAAGTATGGTTAACTGAAGTTGCTAATTATGCAGTCTTAAATGCAGTGGTACTTGCCAAATCCATGCAACCTTGATTCTACATCCTTTTTTGCATCTTTTTGTTGGGTTTCCAGCTGAGATTTCTTTGTCTACAGAGCTGAGCTTCCATTTGTTTCTATTGCTTGCATTAAGAAGACAGCGAAGCTGGCTGTATGTACTGCGCTGTTTATTCTGGAACATGGGAGACGACATCAGTCATTAGAGCTGGAATCTTTCTGCAAGCTTTGTTTGCAAGATCCTGAGTTCTGTATTGCCACTTGAAATAAAATGCCAAGTATTTGTAATAGCTTCTGTGAAAAGTTAATTTACTTAAGCATGGACTCAGGAAAGTTGACAATTCTGTATCCTTCAAAAAATGAGAAGATTGCAACTTTTGTTGGGCTTATAGCTGATTCAGAACTCTATCCATCTTAGTCCCTGGTCTATTGCTTGCAGTTTGAAGGCAGGCTAAGCTAGCTGCATGCATTCTGGTACATTATTTAAGCTGGTCACTCCGTTCTCTCCAACATTATTACATCAGAGATTTGGTTCTTGGTTCTTATAGAGTTCACTTCAATATTTGCAAACTTCCAGCCAGAAATTTTCGAAGAGGCGAGAAGCCAACGTTCCAGATATCGATGTTGGCTTCCTTTCTGACTAATGTGTAAAGTATAATTGTCCTCTCAAGATATTTACTGTATTACCTGGAGTTTTATCCTCTTCCCAAAATATAATTTATACCCTCTTATCTAAAAGTAACGCCTGCAAGTAGATATGTGGCAAGATACTTTTCATTGCTAAAACCTAATTATAAAACTAGTAGAGACAAATAGGCACAAACAATTTCCAAACAGGAGCCGGAATGATCCCTGACGGCGTTAACTGCTGCGCCCTACAAAGTGCTAAATCATTGTGAATCTCTTTAATGATGAGAGTATATATCACATTGAGTATATATCACATTGGATTCTTTGTGATTCTGTGAGAAGGTATGAGATTGAATAATGTTAAATGGTTTAATGTGGATGAGTGCCTTGGCACTAGTTCCCTATTGAGGTTAAAGTATAGAGACCCTCAGGGAACGAATTTCTTCACTGTATCACTTAACGTATTAAAATGCACGTCTTCTTTTTTAGCCCATAAGGACTAACATGTTGATCTTACTTGATATTTAATCCAAGTGCAATAAATGCTAACTTGACGTTTGTTGTCATTCCTGATCTCTAGTTCATTGTAATATCTTACATATATAACATGTTGATGAAGTATGCAATACATATGCCGCTATGCATTACCTAGATACATGTTTACATAGTTACTCGGTTTGTTAATTGAAGATTTAAGATCTGTTCGGTTTCTTTCTTTTTCCCAGCGAGGGCTATAGAATTTCTTCCTTTTTCTAATCAGTTTTGTTTATATATTTAGGCTTAGAGCATTTATGAATGGCTCAAACTACAACCAATGCATAATGATAGGTCACATGTTGTGTGATTGATTACATGTCAACGCAGTTGGACATCAATGAGAAAATGATGAGCATAATGCGAGCTATGCTCATCGACTGGTTAATAGAGGTAAAGAAATAAGCATCATGATATAACAGTAGATGTTATAAAATGTCCTCTAATACCTTTTTTCTGTAAACTTAACTGATTATTCTAACTGCACAAGTGCACCACAAACTCGAATTAATGGATGAAACTCTCTTTTTCACCGTAGACATTATAGATAAATTCTTAGAACAACAAAATGTCGCAAGGAAGAAGCTTCAGCTTGTTGGAGTTACAACACTGCTACTTGCTTGCAAGTATGAAAAAAGTCTTTGTTCCAGTTGTCGAGGACTTTATCATAATTTCCAGCAGAGCTTACACAAGGGATGAAATTCTTTATATGGTACTAGTTTTTAAATCTCCTAGAAAATACTACTAAATGATATTATTTTTGTATGCATTTACTTGTCATTTTTTGCTGCTAATAGTTTTTGTTAAGTTATATTGGGTTAACATTAATGGGTTCCTACTTGTTACCTTTCTACCCATTAAGCTCAACGGGTCTTCACTGTTGTATTTACTTTAGAAACCCTAAATGAATAGTAACTCTTTTTCTTCTCCCGCTAACTTGGTATCATAGGAGTCGCCGCCACCGCTTTCGTCGCTACTACTTTCCTTCTCCACCGCCGCTCCTCCCGTCATCCTCGCCCTTTCCCTCTTCTTTCCGTCATTGCTCCTCTAACCCTTGCTCCTCCTCGTCGTCAACTCCTCTTCTCGCCTTCGCTCTCACTCTATTGTGTGCAACTGGAGCCTCTTCGGTGGACCGACACTCTTGCGTGGCGTCTGCAATTGCTAAAGGATATCTTCCTCATCGTCCCTTTAGTAGAGCTAGTGACGCGAGGCTCCTTCCCTTCTAGCATCTTGCACCTGCATCTACGCACGCCTCCTGTCGGTTACTGCCATTGCTTGCTCTAGTTGCATATTCTCTAGAGATTAGGGATAGATATCATGCGCACTAGTGATCTGAAGCCCCCCTCTAGTGTTGCTATCACTGTCAAATTTGACGGCAGCAACTATCTTCTTTAGGCTTGATCCATGCGCTTCTACTTGGGATCGCATGGAAAAGAACAGCAGTTGACATGCACACCTCCGGATCATTCAGACCCTACTTATGATATATGGAGCCGCTCAGATATGGCAGTGGTAACATCTATTTTTAGTAGTATTGAAACCAACATTGCCTCTACTATTATGTTTTTAGACATTGCTAGGGAAATTTGGGACATGCTTGCATCCACTTATGCGCCTCAAGAGAACATATGTCAAGTGTGTCAGTTATATGAAGACCTATTCCATCTCAAGCAAGGAGCTATACCTTTGCCAGAACTCTATCGTATACTCAAAGAAAAGTGGGATCAATTGCAAGTTTCGCAACCACCTATAGCTGATGTTTCTGTCACCATTCAGCAACGGCAAAAATTCTTTGTGGCTAGATTTCTTACAGCCTTAAATGACTCATATGCCACAGCCAAGGCCCAACTACTTGGGGACTCTACTGTACCCTCCATTCAGAATGTGTATTCACGCCTCCTGCGTGTTTTCCTTGTCAATCCAGGAACTGAAACCAATAGTGCCCTTATAGTCCCCCAAGGAGGCAGACGAGGGGGGCCTGAATGGGGTAGAGGATGAGGACGCAGCCTCACACCTTGTGATTATTGTGGGCGCAGTAATCACCCTTCAGAGCGCTGTTGGAAGAAGTTTGACAAGCCTTCTCATGTCAGGGTAGCAATTGAAAATGCATCGAATCTATCTGAACAGGACAATTCTCTAACTTTACCTCCACGAGGTGATTTCACTGTCACGGTCTCCTCTGCTGAGTATGAGCGATTGGTCAAATTAGCCTCCAAAGTTGAAGCTTCATCTTTCTCATCCATGATGGCTGTCAGTCTTGGTATTTTTGGTACTGCATCCCTTGCTACCTCAGCTAACACCTGGGTATTAGACTCAGGAGCCGCTTCCCATGTATCAGATAACCGTTCTCTATTCACAACTATGCGACTTGACACCAACCACCATCCGGTGTCAATTGCAGACAGATCTCTTATTCCTGTCAGGGGAATTGGGACTGTTCATGTCAACTAAAAAATTACCTTATTTGATGTTCTTTATGTCTCTCAATTTCCTATCAATCTTGTCTCTATTTGTGCACTCACAAAGACCTTGAATTGCTCAATAACCTTCTTTTCTTCTGGTTGTATCTTTCAGGATCTCATGGTGAAGGTGAAGATTGTTGGGGGGGGGGGGGGGGGGTGGGGGGCTTAAAGTTGGTGGCGTCTACGTCCTTGCTAAACTTGATGTGTGTACTGCTCAAATCCTGGTGTCTTCTGAGGTCTCCCTGTATACCTGGCACTGTCGGTTAGGCCATGTCTCTTCAACCAAAGTTTAGCAATTTTGGCTCTTAAGTCTCGTCCAATTTTTGAATGTGATGCCTGTCAGTTGGGAAAGCATCATCGAACCAACTTTCCCCCTAGTTGTAGTGTTCCATCTAGTACTCCCTTTCATGTTGTTCACTCAGACATCTGGGGCCCTAGTCTTGTAACCACCAGAGATGGTTATAAGTATTTTATCACATTAATCGATGACTTCTCTCGCATGTGTTGGGTGTTTCTGTTGAAATCTCGTTCTGATGTTTTTGTTACCTTTAAATTATTTTATGCTAAAATCAAAAATTAGTTCGATTTGCCCTTGAAAATTCTTAGGGCTGATAATACGAATACATTGGTTCTTGTTTTAAATCCTTTTGTGAGACACATGGTATTATTCACCAAACTACATGCCCATACACCTCTCAATAGAATGGAGTGGCCGAACGAAAGAATCAGCATCTTCTAGATGTTTCGTGCACACTCATGTTTCACCTGAACGTGCCCAAGCATTATTAGGGAGATGCTATTCTTACTGCTACCTATCTGAGTAATCGGGTACCATCCTCCTCTCTACAAGGACAATCTCCACTTTCAATCATATTGCCTCACCAACCCTTGTTTCCGATCACTCCATGGACATTTGGTTGCCTGTGTTATGTTCATAATCTTTCTCCTGGCGTTGACAAACTAAGCCCACAGTCTATCAAATGTGTCTTTCTTGGATATTCGAGGACTCAAGAAAAGGTACAGATGTCTTGACTCCAGGTAGAGTAAGTGGTTCATTAGTATGTATGTCTCTTTCTTCGAGTCCACCCCATGCTCGGTAACCAACCCAAAGAGGTGCCACTCTCCATTCCTTCTCTATCAACTAGTGGTACCATGCCTCTTCCAGGCATATGCTCTCTAGACTTTGTTCCTAATGCAAACCACAGTTTACCATTGCAGATCTACAAGAGACGTGTTCTGTCGGCGCCTACTTCAGATCCCCCACCGCATCACCTTCACCAGATCGTCCCATTGCTCTTCGCAAGGGACGACGTGCCACGGCTAAGTATCCCATTTCCCAATTTGTGTCTTTTCTTTGTATGTCCGCTTTCCATATTGCTTTCACCACTGCTCTCTCCTCTAGCTTAGTGCCTAACACTATATGTGAGGCCCTTTCTCAGCCTCCTTGGAAAGATGCCATGGATGAGGAAATGGACACTCTCACCTCTAGGCACACTTGGACACTTGCTCCATTGCCTGCTGGGGCTCACCCTGTTCCTTGCCGATAGGTCTACACTATTAAACACAACCCAGATGGCTCTGTGAATTGATATAAAGCTCGTCTCGTAGCCAAGAGATTTACCCAAATCTATGGCGTTGATTATTTGAACACCTTCTCTCCAGTCGCACGTCTCAATTCTGTTCGTGTTATTCTATCTATTGCCATCAACTTGGAGTGGTCTCTACATCAGCTCGACATCAAAAATGCTTTTCTCTACAGTGATCTCATAGAGGAGGTGTACATGCAGCAGCCTCCAGGTTATGTCAAGCAGGGGGAATTAGTATGCAAATTACATAAGGCTATTTATGGCCTAAAGCAAAGTCCTCGAGTATGGTTTTAGAAATTTTCACATATCATATCACATTTGAGATTTACTCATTGCAGATCTGACCACTCAATATGCATTCGTAAGTCAGTTGTTGGTCTCATCATCCTTGCCATCTATGTTGATGATATCCTCCTCTCGAGAAGTGACTTCAATGGTATACTCGAAACCAAGAACTACTTATAATCTCAATTTTCTCTCCGTGATCTTGGCAAACCCAAATACTTTCTTGGAATTGAACTTGCGTATAAAGGATGAAGTATGCATCTATCGCAACGAAAGTATGTGCTGCATCTCCTTTCTGACACCAGCATGCTGGAATGTAAGCCCACTGAAGTTCCTATGACCCCAAACGAACATTACAGCAAGTGGGATGATTCTGAACAAGTTGATCCCACAACATACAGACAGGTAATAGGCAAACTTTTCTACCTCACCATCACACGTCCTAATATGTCTTTCGCGGTTGGGGTTGTTAGTCAATTTATGCAATGTCCCAAGAATTGTCACTGGAAGGCTGCCCTTAGAATTTTGCAATATCTTAAGAAGTCCCTCGGCAAGGGTTTGCTATATCAGAAATATAGGCAATTTCACTATTGAAGCTTACTCAGATGCAGACTACGCAGGAAATGTTGATGACCGAAAGTCCACCTCTAGCTTCCGCATCTATGTTAGTGGAAATTTAGTCACTCAAAAAAGTAAAAAGTAAAAAGTAAGGTGTTGTCTCTCGATCTAGTTGCGAGGCCGAATATCGTGCCATGGCTCACACCGCTGCGAGCTTATGTGGATCCAAAATTTGCTAAAAGAGTTTGGCTTAGTGGTTAATACTCATATGACTATGTATTGTGATAATCAATCGGCTATATTTATTGCCAACAACTTTGCCTTTCATGAATGAACCAAACATGTGGAAGTAGATTGTCACTTTATCAGAAATATCATCACTAGCCACCTGATCGATACTCCTTACACCAAGTTTGAAGATCAAGTAGTTGATATATTCATTAAGGCTCTTAGCTTTGCTAGATTTTGTGATATGTGTAACAAGCTAGGCATGATTGATATATTTGCCCCAACTTGAGGGGGAGTGTTAACTTATATTGGGTTAACATTAATGGGTTCCTACCTGTTACCTTTCTACCCATTAAGCTCAACGGGTCTGCACTGTTGTATTTACTTTAGAAACCCTAAATGAACAATAACTCTTCTTCTTCTCCCGCTAATTGTTTTAAACATACTGACAATGTAATCGTTTCTAAGAATTTTATCTATCCGAACATACAATCTTTTGGTTTTATGCATTTAATTTTTTGTTTTAGCAAACAGGTGATCATAGATACATTAAAATTCAACATGTCGCTCAATCGGATAGAAAGGTAAGAATGTGATTCTTTCATATTTAGAGCAAAATAACTATTGTTATCAGTGTGACCAAGTTTTGATAGAAAAATACTCTCTTATAATATGGAGCCAGCCAGAGCTTCTTTCTTTCTTCATCATAGAGCTTTGACTGATTGAGTACACAATGCTTAAGTTCAAACCTTCTTTGCTACTTCTTACCCAGAGAGCCAGTTACTTTGAGTTTTACTCCGCTGTTGGTTTTCTATTTCAAATTCATTAAAATCGTTTCTCATAACTTAATAGTTTACACCTACCTATTTGGCCATTAATTGTTGTTACAATGAATGTTCAATGCTGATGGTGGGTCTCCACCACAAGGCTGGAATTGGGAAGCTTACAGGGGTACACAGGAAATATAGTATATTTAAGTATGGATTTGTAACAAATCAGAAATAGCTTTGTTACTTTGAGAGTCGGACTATGAGTTATACTCCACCGACTAGGGCTGTTCAAAAAACCAATTGAACCGAAAAAACCGACCAAAGCGAACCGAACCGAACATAACGGACAGTTAACCAAATGGATCAGTTCGGTTCACAGTCGGTTTTTTTTTGCATAATAGTTCAGTTCGGTTCGGGAAAAAAAAATTTCACTGGTTAACTGAACCGACCGGTATATATATCTCAAAATTATTTTGATTGTGTATCTAGTGTAATGGTTAAAGATTATTTTGCAAGTTAGTAGGTCATGGGTTCAAAACCTATTCACTACGACTTAAAAATTAATTATTTTACATATATAATTACCAAATAATAATATTTAATAATTAAAGTTAATTTAAAAACTAATTTTTTAAAATATTTAATTATTAAATAATAATATTTAATAGTCAATGTCAACTTTTTAAAATAAATTTTAGTAAATAAATTATGATCGGTTAATCGTTTGACTAGTTAACCATTTGACCGTTTGACCGGTTAATCAGTCCAACAGTTCGGGAACGGTTCGTAGTTTTTCCTAACCGAATGGTTCGGTTAATCGGTTGACCATGGTCAATGGTTCGGTTAACCGAACCATGAACAGGCCTACCACCGACAACTTTCTCTTTCAAATTCTTTGAAATCATTTCGTCTCACTTTTAATATTTTTCACTTATTGACCATTAACTCTTGTTAACTCTTGTTACAGTGAATGCTCAAATGCTGATGGTGGATCTCCACGAGGCTAAAATTAGGAAGCTTACTGGGATACATAGGAAATATATTACTTTATCTCCACAAATATGGATGTGCATCATATCAGTACTAGCTGTTCATTGACTGAAGCCAACCATTCCTGGGAAGTATTAGCTAGGACAAGGGTACAATAAAGAGCTAGTTCTGATATGCTGCATATCCATATTTGTGGGATACATAGGAAATATATTACTTTATCTCCACAAATATGGATGTGCATCATATCAGTACTAGCTCTTTATTGACTGAAGCCAACCATTACTGGGAAGTATTAGCTAGGACGAGGGTACAATAAAGAGCTAGTTCTGATATGCTGCATATCCATATTTGTGGAGATAAAGTAATGTATTTCCTATGTATCCCAGTAAGCTTCCTAGTTTCAGCCTTGTGGAGATCCACCATCAGCATTTGAGCATTCACTGTAACAAGAGTTAATGGTTAACAAGTGAAAAATATTAAAAGTGACATGAAATGATTTCAAATAATTTAAAAGAGAAAGTCATCGGTGGAGTATAACTCAGTCCGACTCTCAGAGTAAGAAAATTATTTCTGATTTACTACAAATCCATACTTAATGTATTGTATTTCCTACGTACCCCTGTAAGCTTCCCAATTCCAACCTTGTGGTGGAGATCAACCATCGACATTGTGCATTCACTGTTACAACAATTAATGGCCAAACAGGTAGGTGTAAACTATCAAGTTATGGGAAATGATTTCAATGAATTTGAAATAGAAAACCAACAGTGAAGTACAACTCACAGTAACTGGCTCTCTGGGTAAGAAGTATGTAGTTCGCAAGTTCTTGTCCACTACTTGAATCCTTTAAGAATGAATTGTGCAGTATAAATTGCAGCTAGCAAAAAAGGTTTGAACTTAAGCATTGTGTACTCAACCAGACAAAACTCTATGATAAAGAAAGAAAGAAGCTCTAGTTGGCTCCATATTATAAGAGAGTATTTTTCCATTAAAGCTTGGTCACACTAATAATAATAGTTGTTTTGCTCTAAATATGAAAGAAGCACATTCCTACCTTTCTATTCAATTGAGTTGCCTTAAGAGACATTCTCATGAAGACGTAAGGTGTTGGCACAGATTGGGGTGAGCATTCGGAAAAACTGAAACCAAATTTCATTTATCAAAATTTTCTATACTGAATTTTTTAAAATCGAAATCGACCCGAATTTCCTAAAAACCAAAAGTATACCGAACTGAATTTACTGAAAAAATTCGGTAAATTACCGAAAAGTTTAATTATTAAGGATTTAGTTAATCATATGATTAGTAATTAAGTTATTAGGTATTAGATAATAGATTTTAGACTTTTAGTAATTAATTATATTATAATAAAATTAAATATAATATAATATATTTTATTTTTTAAATATATATTATATATTTTAATATATATATATATATATATATATATATATATATATATATATATATATATATATATATATCGGTAAATTCGGTTTTTTACCAAATTGAAAAAAAATTGAACCGAAAACCGAACATGAAATTTTACAAAACTTATTACCGAAACTGAAATCAAAACCGAAACTGAAATTTTTTTTACCGAACCGAATTAATCGAACCGAATGCTCACCCTTAGGCACAGACATATTGAATTTTAATGTATTTATGATCAACATTTCCTGTTTGCCAAAACAAAAAGTTAAATGCATAAAACAAAAAGATTGTATGTTCAGATAGATAAAATTCTTAGAAATGATTACATTGCTAGTATGTTCAACACTATTAGCAGTAGAAAATGACAAGTAAATGCATACAGAAAAATACCATTTAGCAGTATTTTCCAGGAGATTCAAAAACTAGTATCATATAAAGAATTTCATCCCTTGTGTAACTCTGTCGGAAATAGAGACTTCTTAGTACTTGCAAGCAAGAAGCAGTGCTGTAACTACAACAACCTGAAGCTTCTCCCTTGCGACATTTTGTTGTTCTTAGAATCTATTTGTAATGTTTATGGTGAGAAAGAGAATTTCAACCATTAATTCGAGTTTGTGGTGCACCTGTGCAGTTAGAATAATCAGTTAAGTTTACAGAAGAAAGGTATTGGAGGACATTTTATAATATCAACTGTTATATCGTGATGCTTATTTCTCTGCCTCTATTTCGATGAGCATAGCTCCATTTTCTCATTGATGTCCAACTGCATTGACATGTAATCACTCACACAACATGTGACCTGCAATTATGCATTGGTTGTTGTTTGAGCCATTCATAAATGTTCTAGCCTAAATATATAAACAAAACTGATTAGAAGAAAGAATAAATTCTATAGCCCTTGCTGGAAAAAGAAGAAAACCGAACAAATCTTAAATCTTCACTGAACAAACCGAGTAACTATGTAAACGTGTATTTAGGTAATGCATAGCAGCATATATATTGCATACTTCATCAACATGTTATATATGTAAGATATTACAATGAACTAGAGATTAGGAATGAAAACAAACATAAAGTTAGCCGTTATTGCATTTGCTCATTCCCAATTTGTTCATAATTTTCCCTGGACTCCTAAGCAAAGTTAAACTAAGTGTAACAACGTCAAGTAACAATGTAATCATGTTGCCAGATTTTCCTCTTTCAAAAAGCTACCAGTTGATGCGCATACGATTTGCTAGCCAGTGTAGCTACAAAACTCCTAAAGAAAACAAATCCATTAATCAATCAGAACCAAGTAAGAAACTAAAATAACGACAGCAAGATAACCCCAAAAAAAGGAAAGTGTGTGTTGATTCTAACCTTGTTATTGGCCGACGGGCGATAAATGTTGGATTCTTATCTTTTGTATTGCCCTTACTATTGCAGATCGACAAAGTTGAATCAGATCGTGCTGAACAATGATGTAATAAAAAAAATTAAAACTTTGAACAAATTACTTCGACAATCTCTGCTTGGTAACGGGGCAAGGATGCGGTGGCGGACCTCCTAGATTCTTTAGGTCCTGCAATGCCCTTCGGGTGCCCATTTCAATAGCAAGGCGAGACAGACTAGGAAAAAAAGAGAGAAAGATTGGCTACTTTGACTTGGGTTGGGATTCTCAAAACGAACACCAAATTCTTGAAACAATCAATCCAAAGCCTTAGAACAAGAACCTTGGAAGCTCTCTAGTTTCTTCATGATGCCCCGATTCTCACCAACTTTATCCATAACACTCTGAAACGTCTCACTCAGAATTTAGTGTAACCTCGATGGTGAAAACACCAAAGGCCCAATCTTAAAAGAAAAGATGAGATCGAGATTAAAAAAAGGCCAAGATCTAATGACGTCGTCGTCAAAGAATTGCTGGCCATGTAGCTGCAAAACTCCTAAAGAAAACAAATCCATTAATCAATCAGAACCAAGTAAGAAACTAAAACAACGAGAGGAAGATAACACATCCATTAATCAATCATCGACATTGGAGGAGAATTTAACGTCCTCTTAACACTCTCTCCCCTCTTCAGAATTTGGAGAGAGAAAATGAAAAGCAAAAAAGAAAGAGATTAAAAAAAACCAAGAACAAATATTCATGTGACTTTCATTGGAGTTTGAATTCAAAGTATAATGAATCTAGCCGTCTAGATCTCATCCCAACGGCCGGCAAGGCCCCAATAGTCGCCTCGGTTTCAAATTTTTTTACTTTTGGCCAAGATCAATATTTGACTTTTACGTTGATTCTTGAGTTGGTTGCACCGATTCATCGGGTGACTATAGGAAAAAGCTCAAAAACGGCCGCCAGCGGTGGCCTCATCCATGTGCATGTTTGAGATCCGTGTTTTCACGCATCTCAACACTTAAAATTTTATTTAGAAGGTAGATGGGGCCACCGCTCCACTTAAAACATTTATTCGTGACCGTGATTTCGGATGTTCAGTTAAGAGCATACCCGAAATAATCGTTTTATATTTTTTGATAACAAATTTAAACGCTAAAAAAATAAAATTATTTTAATAGGGGAACGTTCGTTTAAATACTCCTCCGTTTGATGGGCCAGACCTACTCGATTTTGTTGGATGGAGATGGGTTGGGCTGCTCCTCGCCTCAAACCGGCCCGACCCGACCCGACTCGGTCCCGGACTCCAAATCCTCCGTCAAATCGCACGTAATAACGCGCTTCGGAACCGCTACCCCTTCCGGCCCCTCGCCGGCTCTTCCTCTCCCTGCGCGTCGCGAGAAGGAGACGAAGAAGACGAACGGGTGCGTTGATTTGCACGGCGGATACTTTCGTTCTACAGCTTATGCCTTCGTCGCCGTCCACCATCGTTGCGGCAGAATCGAGCGAGTAAGCAACTGCAAGCCTTTCTTCTTCTTCGCCAGATCTCGCTTCCCCTCTTTTCTTTTCTACGACACGCGACCCGAACCCTATCGCGTTCTTTCTCGGAGGCAATTTGCCCATCGGAAATTGGGCGCACCCGCCCCTACCTCCCCGTCGCGCGCCACCCGATCCAGGCTCTGCGCCATGAAAGGGCGGTCTCATCGCCTGCCCCAAGCGGAGGCAGCGGACGACTGGGGCGACGGCTCTTGGACCGTTGACTGCTCCTGCGGCGTCACGTTCGATGACGGAGAGGAGATGGTGAGCTGCGACGAGTGCGGCGTGTGGGTGCACACCCGCTGCTCTCGCTTCGTCCGCGGTGAGGCTTCCTTCGCCTGCCACAATTGCAAGGCCGCCGCCCGCAGGCTTCGCTCCGCTGGCCACTTGTCCCTCCCCGACGACACCGAAGAGACCGAGGTCGCCCAGCTCCTAGTCGAGCTCCCCACCAAGACCGACAACTGCCTGCCCCCGCCTTCTCTCTCGTCGCAGCCCCCTGCCTCTGCGCCTCCCCCTCAGCGGCGCCGCCTTTGGGGTGAGATCCCCCTAAAGGACCGCGTTCACGTGCAAGGCGTCCCGGGCGGCGAGCCAGGCCTCTTTGGAGGTCTCTCGTCAGTCTTCACGTCGCAGCTTTGGAAGTGCACCGGGTACGTGCCCAAGAAGTTAAACTTCCAGTACAAGGAGTTTCCTTGTTGGGGGGAGGAGGATGGAGAGGAGGAGAAGAAAGATGAGGCAATGAAGAAAGGAACAGAGGAGGAGCAAGAAGGGGCTGGAAAGAAAAAGGGAGAGGAGGATGGAGAGAACCCCGCGAACAGAGGGGCTGATGCGCTGTTCTCCCTTTCCAAAGATATCATGTCTTATGCCCCGTTAAAGACGTTCAATTTGGCCGTGAAGCATGAGGAAGCAGGGAAAGTCCCGAGTGGCAGCCGCTCGCTGAGTTGCAGAAAGAAGGATAGAAGCCGGCTTACCACACCTGGGCAGGCAAATGCGGCTAAGAAGAGGAAGGATGAGCCTGGAGAAACGAAGGACTGGAGTGGGAGGAAGAAAGCTAGAAGCATCGCTGATAAACTCGTTGGGGATAACAAGAGAAGAGGTCGGTATTATCCGTTCTTTTCCTTTCATTCCTAATCATATGCGTGTAGAACGTTAATGCTTGTCTTGATGCTTCTCTTGCTTGTTTTTACAATTGTGCTTACCAGGTTCTGTTCCTTTCTTTGGTACAAAGAAACTTGAGTTCCAGAAGGAAAAGGTTCCCCAGATTGAAGAAACAAGCACTCGAGGTCCTCAGAGCGAGGATCAGAGAGAAGAGACACTCTCGGAGTCCTATTATGCTGGTCAGCCAAGAGTAATGGGTTACAATGACAAAGTCAAGCACCTACAAGCTGATAATAATATAGGGATATCATCTGAAAAGAGGATGAATGAAGATACTATGGAAACACAACCGAAGCTTGAGAAACATGACCAGATGGAAACTGTGAAAAACGAGAAATTTTCTAAAATGGGTCAAATGGCAAGAGGTGGTTCCAGCCACAGTGCAAGAGTGTCAACTGTAGATGAGGTAACACATGTTTATTCTGGAACATATTAATTGTTTAAAAGAAGTATGATTTTTCTTTGCTCTGTATTATTAGATTATTAGAACTACATGCCCAACTGTTTTCCTGTTATTTAATAGAAAAATTCAGTATTATGGTGTTATATTATGATCGTTAGAGACAAGAGTTGTAGAAGTGGAGCCAATCTTTGAGGGATTTTGTTGAGAGGTTCCTTTGACACCATGAGCATTACTTTTCCTTCTTAAGCTAAAGTTAGTCAAATTCAGTAATGGTCGAAGGAAGTGTGAAACATTATGTTAGCGATTAAGGCTTTTATTTATAGTGGTAGACTTTTAATTGAAACAACACTGCAGCCACAACATATGTTTGGTTTTTGCTGACCTTATTCCTATGAATTAGGTTGAGGCTGATGTGACTAACACAACTAGTTCAAAGGTACCTTTTGTTGAATAAGGTGTGCTAATGTGTTTAGAGAAGATTCATATGGTGCAGTGTAATTGATAGTTCGAAGTTGATGATCGTTGTTTTTGTATATGTGAATGTGCAGTTGATTGTGTACTCCCCACTCATATGTTAGACATAATTTGTATGTTCTCTCATGTTAGAGTTTTTTCCTTAGATATATATATGTCCCATGTACTTGGTTTAATCCATTACTCTATTCAGCTCAACTTGGTATACATGATTGTTCTCTAATGTCAGTGTGCACCCCTCTTCTCTCCGCTTTCTAGTTGCTTGCTCTTTCCACCCGTTATTGCCATCTTCCACTAATATTATTGAAGATCATGTCAAACTGATTTGGTTAGCGATACAGTTAGAAAATGAGACAAGGAGAAAGGGTTTGGGTGTTGTGTGTGTGTGTGTGTGTGGGGGGGGGGGGGGGGGGGTGTTGTAAATCCAATAAGAAACTGCACCATAAACCAGATTTAAATCGGTTTACTTTGATTTTGCTTGCATCTCTTCTGTTAGTTTTGCATTTGTTAATGTACGATGAATATTAAACATATTAATTGCTAAATTTGTGTCTATAGTTTTTGGATTATAACTTTGGTATTTATACTATTTTTACAAATTAATATGAATTTATTATACATTAAAATTATATAAACAGTGATGGCATACTGATGTGACATAAAAATGGAGTATTAGAATTTGTGTTAGGGGTTGGTACACTATTTTAGCAGTTAAAATTGATGTCATATTAATATGAGGGTTCAGATAGTGAAAAATATCCAAATCATGTTTGGAAAGTGAAAAGATACGTAGGTGCTCGGATCTTTTATTTAATATAGTGTGCTTAAGGAGGTTCAAGTAGCCATCATGCACATTTGGGTTAGGGGTGGCTTGACTTATAGAATTTAAATTTGAGTTTGAATTTAGTTGAATTCAGGTAGTTAAGTAGCTAAGTGAGTTTAATCAAGTATTACAAACAAAAAAAAGGGTAACCAGCCTGCTGCCATTCTTAAATGTAATAGGTTAACATTTATTTTATTTCAAAGTAAAATCTACAACATACTCTCCGAAGGTAAGTTTGAGAAGTTTAGTTTATTCTCTACAACATAAGAGTTCTAGAAAGAGAGGACAAAGAGGTGGAGAAATTTTTTGATTTATTTGTCTCATGCTTTATCCAACAAGACAAGGCCTGATTATGGAATGATGGTCTATAGTAAAACAAAACAAGCCACTAATGAACAAGCTAGGAGATTTATCATGTTCATCACTATATTTTTTTTATGTTTTTACTATTTGATAAAAAAAATACCTATGTTAGTGCAAAAGATAAAATAAAGTCTTGGACATTATATAAATTGCACACGTGGAAAAATGAATATTGACAACACAATATAAATGTAACTTAGAACTATGAAAGGATTTTTTAATTGATTGTGAACGCAATATATCTATTTATTATGATCATTTTATATATCTAAATTATGTTTTACCTTATGTTACTACCATCTCATGTGCTTAACTTGTAACTTCTAGACAAGGTGATTGAGGGTGTACATGTTTAGTTGTTTTATGATACTTCATTTTGAGCAATGTGGTATAACTTTATATCATTGGTGAGAAGGCTTAAGAATAATTTTCTAGTCCAAGTAGAAGTATCAATTACTCTCGCTTGCATTAGACAAGATAGGATTTTTTTGTGATGATAAGATCTTTTTACAATGTATTTTCTTCAATCGGTAGTGATTTGATAGAGCTATGGTGTCTTGTGATCCCTTGGTCCTTTCAAGTTTGTTTCCATTCTGATCTTGTGATACCAAGTGAGCTATTTGCATTTCTTCTGTTTTCAATCTCTCCTCTTAAACACACATAGAGATAAGTTTATTTATGGTCCATGTATTTCTTTGAGTATTGTATGCATATTGAGGAGGGAGAGAGTTAAGAATAAATTGCTCCAAAAAGGACCTCGAAATTGTCATGTTTGTAAACTTAAGTTCAACTAAATTATTCAATTCAATAATGTGCTCACACATACCACTAACTCCATCATACGTTTTAGGTGTCACAAGCATACCTGTCCAAGCTTTATTTGTTGCTCAATTGAGGCTAAACATTCATGCGCCTTTGTTGATGTTGGATCTATTTCCTTATATATTGTGCAATCTTACTCTTGATGATCATAAAACTCAAACAATTGGAACGTTCCCAATTCACATATCTTTTCAGATTGTAAGCTCTCATAGATAGGTTGTTGGGGTTCATCAATTTGAAGGGATATATCTAAATCTAAACATCCCACTGAGATAAACACTTGATCATGTCAATTAGAATAATTATACCTATTCAACTCTAGAATATTCCCCATCACATTACTCATCAGGAGCAAAGCTGGGGTGATAACTCACAATTTATAACATTAACGGAGCAATCTATTGGATCATCTTATTCTAACCTCTGGGCAGGATAATGTCATGCTAGTGATTCATTTTGTGAAGCAATTATACCATTAGTTGAATATCTCATTACATTATTTCATCCTACCTTTGCATAGAATTATGACATGCTAGTGATTCATTCCAAAAGTGAGTCATAATAATTCACTTTATATCTTATAATGGAGCTACCTCATGTTGAATACCTCTCTCATGACTATAGAAAAAAAATTGCCTTTAGGTAAATTATTGTTCCATAATCATGATGCAGAACATAGCCTTATTATAATAATAAACATTATCACAATTGCATCACTTTGGTGATAACCAATTGATAAATTCATTAATGTTTAAAATTATAAAGTATAAATTGCTCGAAGAAAACACTTATGAACATTTTCTCACAGAACATGAGATGAGATAATCATGAAACAAATTTAACTTTTCATATATGTTATACTTATACCAAGTCTCAACCTTCTTTAGGCACAATGTAGGACGGTTGAATTCTCCCTTGCACTATCTCTAGAGAAAAAGGCGACATTATGCAGTGATATTAGACCATGTTGAGGTGATTTGATGGCTTATGAGAATGGTGAAATAGCAAAAATGTGACTATGGAAGGTGTTGTAGAGGATACTGTAGATTAAATGAAAATTTAAAAGGTGTGAATAATGAATTTTAAATCACAACTCCATTGGGAGGATACATGTATATTGTTATGCTTCACATGGGCTATCCGAGTGAGATGACATTGAGGATTGTGGGTTTTAAATCACATTTCTATTAAGGTATGTGATGCAAAGGATTTAGAGCAGCAACGGCTCAACATAGCCAAAGTTTTTGGTAACCCTAGGTTTCAATGCCAAAATCTTTCAACACCAATGAGGTGCCAAAACAAAAAATGTAGCAACCTTGTAAAGTAAAGTAGCAGGTTGCACCAAACAGTCATACAAGACAAACTATTATACGAGCCAACTAGAAGGATATGTCATATCTTTGGTTGATTTGGCCCAAATGAAAAGTGAAGCTCCATCAATTGACTCATAGGATTGGAATAAATAAAATTTTGCAAAGATCTTACAAGCATCCAATGAAACTCCTTGTTCTTCATGATCACATTTGGTGATCTTTGATTGCAAAAAACATCTACATTGGCTAGAATTTTTAAGTTCTCACTAATGGTATTAAGTAAAGCTATATGACTCAGTCAAATGTATGACAAGTCAGCTCAACTTGCCTGAGATATTGGTTGAACATTGTTTTTCTTACAGCCAAATACAGTCAAGTTTAATGTCAAAGTGGATAAAGAACATGGTAAGTAGAAGAGATTGCGTAGTTTGTAGTTGTTTTCCAACCTAGGCCAACTTGATGATGATTATGCATTGTTGAGGACATTGATTACTTAAGTTGGGGAGAATGATTTTGTTGTAGTGGATAGTATAACTCTTACATATGTACTTAATGTGTATATAGTATATATACATTTGTACATTTTTCTTGTTATAGGTGGTGTACACTTTAGGACTAGTCTAATTTGCAGATTTTGTTACGTCGGGTGAGAAATTAGGGTGCGGAGCATGCCTGGAGCAGACATTGTATAAACATCCAATTGAACTCCTTTGTCACTCCCAAGATATCATAGGCGTTTTACCTATTGGAATATTACCCGTAGGTTTAACCGTTGGCTGAAACCAAGCCTTGGATTTGTAAGTTCAAAATTGAAGGTTTGCACTATGCTTTTAGGCGGTTGTGATTATCTTGTCCATTGTGATGTTTATATTTTTGTATAGTGTGACTCACTTTTTACTGGGTCTTATATTGTTAGGTGTTGGATCAATATTTATCTGTCTGAGTGTATTTTTGCATCGCTAATATTTTTTTAGCACTGCACTACAAAGTTGAATACCCTCTGAGAGGAGTGATAACCACAGTACTATCCTAAGAGAAAAAAAGTAAACACTAACAGAGTTACAGAAGAGCCTTGATGTGCTACCAGACCAATATGTCTCAGTTCTACGTTTTTTTTTGTTTTCTTCAATATTTACTGCACTCTTTCTTTTGTGAGAAATGAGAATGTTCCTTAAGCTATATCTGTGATTATGCTTTTTTTATCAATTACATGTTTTTGTTACTTCTCTATTGACAAGTTGCTTGTTTAAATGTTATAACTGAATATTTTCGTAGGTTAGTGGCAGAGCCGTCTATTGCTTGAAACAACCCAAGGATGACTGCAGTTTTGAGGAGGATTTAGTTAAATATTCTTCCCATGCTGTAACGGGCACAGTAACTTCAAACGAGCCGTTATCTGGCTTAAATGATGGACTTGCACCAACCACAAAATTGAGTGAACAAGAAATAAAAGTTGAAGTATCTGATCACCTTTCAACAGGGTATTCCGCTCTCTCTGCTTCGCATTGTCCTTCTGTCAAGTTACTTGCGGTAGATAGCCAACAACCTGGGCAAATACTAAATCAGTTATCTGAGAACTTTCAGGATAGAGAAAATAAGCCCAGTTTTCCATCTCATGGACATAGGTCTCAGAATTTTAGAAGAGAGTGTAATGAATTGAAAGAAGGAATGACTTCAAGAACCGAGGAGCCTAAGAAACGCCGAGTGGAATCTGCAGATAATGAAGGCTTCCTGGAGGTAGGACATGTTCCAAAAATTTGCAATGAGGGACCCAACTCAAAACTCCATGATTTGAACAAGTTGGTTCCTGATGATGTGGCCGTAGGAGCGACAAAGGATTCATCTTCAATTTCGCCTGCTATGTGCAAGTTGTCTGTTTCAGTTATAAACACATCCGCAACTAAATCAGCACCCTCATCTGGTAAGGTTAGTCATTTAACAAAACAAACACGAGCAAAGGTAAACACATTCTCTGCTCCCAAGAAAGAATGTGGATCAAGTGCAGCTGAAGAAAACGTGGAAGAGGGTTCAGAAAATCCAGCAAAGTGTCATACCAAAGGTTCTCAATTTTCTGGATCTAAACCAACACAAAAAAGTAGAACCTCTTTCAATTCTACCACTGAGTATATGATTTCAGATTCAAAGGAATTGTCTTTCCAAACCTCAAAAGCTTCTTCCAAAGTGGACGGAACAGCAATCTTACGCCCTGATGATATGACTGGTTCAGGACAGTCTCAAGTAACTTCTGGTCAAATAAATATACCTTCCTCCAATGCATCCCAGAGAAGTGAGAAGAGCCATCAACCAGCTCAATCCACTGGGAAACTTTCAAGTACCTCTATGCTTTTGCATCCATTAGCATCTTCCACTGCTACCGCAACTTTAAGTGATGAAGAGGTATAGCATGAGATCTACTTTTACATAGCTGTTTTTGTAGATGTAAAGTTCAGGTTTCTTATTTCTTTGTATTCCTTTGTCAGCTTGCTCTGTTGCTGCATCAAGAATTAAACAGCTCTCCTAGAGTTCCTAGGGTGCCACGTATGAGGCAAGCCTCTGGCGTACAGTTGTCCACCAGTACTGGGATGAGTGTTCTTTCTAAACGTCCTGTTTCTGGAGGAAAGGATCAAGTCTCGGTGAGAGAATTTGTTATATTAACTATTTTGCTTATATACGTCGCCTATTCCATGACTCCATAATTAAAATATGGGATCTATCTAATGAGCCTGTTTTTTGTTAGGTATTCAGAAGGAAAAACAAAGAAGACATAATGAGAGATGTTACCCGCAATTCTCAAGAAGTAAATGATGAGACCAGGAAAAAGGGGAGGATGCCATCTTTGTCAGATTATAAACGCCAGCAATCATCAATTACAACAGATATGAAAAAAGAGTCACAGAATAGAACACATGATTTGTCGTTAGTGCGGAATGTTCCTCTTGCTCCAAGTGACGGTGGAAAAAGTGATCCATTTTCCTCAGAGTTCAGTGAACATAATACTTCTGCAGCATGCAGCTCACCTGGAGATGTACCCAGAGATGATGGTAGTGTTACCGTTCGCACATTGCCTGGTACTTTCTCACTTTTGTTTTAATTTCCGTTAAAATTCCTGTCATGCACCCAGTGATGTAAATTCATTTTATGAACAATATGTGCAGGATTGATTGACGAAATTATGAGTAAAGATAAGCTCATAACTTATGAAGAGCTGTGTGATGCTGTTCGCCCAGTATGTTTTACTTCTTTTTTACCTTGAGGTACTGATTCGACTATTCTGCTCAACATGTGCTTTTTGTGGCAGCATTGGCGGGATCTGAGGAAGCCTAATGGAGAACGATATGCTTACCCTAGTTATTTACATGCTGTCCATGATTGCTTGAGGAATAGGAGTGAATGGGTTCATTTGATTGACCAAGGTCCCAAGGTATTAATCTATTATCACTAATGGTGCATTCATTTTCACTTTCTTTTCTATTTTGTTAGATGACTGGTGCTTCACACACACTTATCTTTGATTACTTTGGTTTTTTTCTTTGAGAAATTACAATTATAATGTAGTTACTATCCCTCTTAACTATATAGACATGATCTCCGAGATTCTTCTCTCAGCTAATATATCATGAAATGTCACCAAGTAATGCTTCTTCATTGGGTATAGGGGGTTTGCTGGATTGATGTTTATACATATTCCTAATGATGTATTTAAATGCCTTATTTGTAAATATTTATCACTGCTATTTCATAATGCCCTTTCTGAAACTAATATCAATATTATACCCTTTCTGGATGGGTAAACGAAGCAATGTATTGAAAAAGATAATATACTTAGGATATGATATTGTTACAGGTACCATTATTTTTCTTTACCAGGCACTGCATGTAAATGGGATATGCACTGCCTCTAGGATTTGGATTTGAACGTATAACTTCTTATCCTGTCTTTGGCATCATTAAGTTGCCCATTCCAAGATTCCACTTGCATTTTCCTGTTTTCATATAATGTGCTTATCCATGCTATAATTTCTCAAGTTCATGATATTCATTATAGAAAATGTTTGGTCTTTCCGTTAAGATTTGTTGTATTTTAGTTGGAGTGGCCTAGTTAGACATGATTTTCTCTGCATATATAACTTCATGCCCTTTTTTGTGTATGTTATTTATGTCCAATGTTTGCACACCCTATGTATGCGTCAAGAATTAGGAGTTTTTGACATGTGAAATCTTTTGTCAGACAAATTCAAGCAAGAAGAGGAGAAAGGTTGAGCTTGACTCTGATGTGCAAACAATTGAATCTGAAAATGAAAAAGCAAAAACCAGATATTTGAAAGAAGAAGAAAATGGAGTTGAGTCACACAGAGAAGATGTTCCAAAGGGTAAACGAAATGCACGGAAACGTCGACGACCTGAGCTACGTGGAACAAGTACAGAGGACAATAGTAAGAGGCGGAGCCGGGGTGCTGTTTCAGATTATGCTTCTGCATTCTCTCATTCAAGCAATGAAGGAAATGAGTCTTTCTTTAGCGAGGATGAAAGCCGAGGAGCTGCAGCTCATGGTATTCGAACTCAGACTTCCAGTTCTAGTTCAGATGACTCCAGCTGAACCCTTTAACTAAGGTGATTCACGTCGGGGAAAATACATAGGTTGCCTGTTTCTTCAAATCCTGCGATGATTTTCTGTTGTGACCCTTGCGTTGATTTTCTTGTGTTCAAAGTAGGGAGCCATTTCTGATGGCTATAGTTGTCATCAAATTTGTTGTAGGGTTAGAATGTGGGAGGGCTTCATGAGGGTTTGGTGTCGAAAACCATAAAAGTTGGCTGGCATGTGTATTCTAAAATTGTGTATGTAAATATCCGTGTTGTTTCTAATTGTGTTCGCAGACCTCCTCTTGTATTTCTTTCTCAACGTCTTGTTCGAGTATGCGCAACGACATTTTTATGCTCAACTGTACGTGATAACTACCACTAGGAATTATTGATTACCATATAAAATGTTGTGTTAGGTCAAGCTAGTGAGATGGGAAAGATATATCGCTACCACTAATTATAGCCAAAATTTTTTTAAAATTGAGCTAGCCGGAGCTAGATGGATCAATGTCGAAATATAGCCAAAAAATTTTTAAAAAGTAAAACGACATTCAACACCAAGAATTTGACTTAAATCATCTTTGTCACCTTTGCCAACCGTGATCAAGTCCAGCACAATCTGACGGATCTGTTCAGTGTACCGGCGGTCATGTCATAATTGATTCTCGTCAATTAATGTTTGTTTTCTTTTTAATCTTTTAGTTAAGTGTAGTCCTTGTGTGGGAGATTCATCTTACTTTAAGCATAGGAAATAAAGCTAACTAAGGTAAGGATGGCAGCGTCAAGTGTGCTATTTTCTCCCAATCTGCCTCCTTTACCCATGATAGGCTGAGTCACCAAATGGAAGTAACCTAGTCATCCAAGAATGTCTATGTTCATTTTGTTGTTTCTGAATTGAACCACCAAATGGAAGCAAAAAATATGTATCCCGGAGAAACTAAAGTTCGTGCCCTTTAACTCCATCGGGAGTGAAGGCCAACAGTTATAGAAACAGAATGCTAAACAATTCAGCTCCAGAAAACCAATCCTGGTTGGCACACATATCGGAGTTCTGTACTAGTTCTGAATCTTTCTTTGGTTACATTGCTTATCTTCGTGGCAAGATCTTTGCTAGCCTGCCTGTAAGTGAATCGAGTTAAGACCAAATAACTAGTTAAATCGTTTCCAATGGTTCACGCTAGGCACGCACCAACTTAGCCAGCTCAGTAGCTTTCCGATCATCAAAACCTAGGGAAGCCAAAATCTTGTGACCAGCTGACTCTTTCTCCGACCATATACCTAGAAGCATATGTATTGTGGTTATCTCTCCATCCTCACCTGCTAACATTATAAGAAGCGTGATTGAACAATAAGATCTGAGTTTGTAGTGAAACATTAATCATTTAATGAAACATTGCTAAATTTGCAGAAGGAAGAAATTGGCTATGTTAAAATTTACCATTATTTTATCAAATAAATTACACATGGTGCTTGCACTTGTGCACCAGATTATTGAGCGTGGGAGGCTCGATGCCCAAAATGAGATATGTTGTATGCGTATAAATTAGAGAAGTGTTTCAAATCAGAGACCATTATACCAAAGGAACAATCACACGATAGATATGATCAGTTAGTTCTGTATGAACTTTGAAGTAATCACAAGGCTGATAAAGTGATGTGAAGTTATGTATGGTCAAAGTCAAAGAATTAAAAGTTGTACAGCAGGTTGCAGTCTGAGACGGTAGTAGTATCAATGCAGCAATATGTCTAGTGTAATGCTGAAAGTTTACTGGACCGGGCCGAGAGGGGAATTGGATTGGGTGGTGGCTCAAACTCTCATCGCTGAAGCATAGGGCCCAAAATTAGCATAAGCTGCTTTGACTCACGCACAACAGGCAGCTGCGATGTCTTCGTCGCTGTCGATGACCTCAATGCTGGCAAAGACGACAACAGATGTGATCAGCGGACAAGCTGGCGGAATCATACGTGGAGGCATGATCCATGGTAGGGCTGGCAAAATTACCTGTCCGGGTCCGACCCGACCCGTTTACACCGGGTTCGAGTACCCGTTTACACCGGGTTCGAGTACCCGTTTAACTAAACGGGACAAGTTCGGGTTTGATGGGTCGGGTTTTAATTGAGTTCGGGTCGGGTCGGGTTCGAGTTTAGTGGTGCAGGTATCCGATACTCGATACCCGATTTCAATCATAAATCAATAAATAAATAAATAAATATAATTTTATTAAAATATAAATAATAATAAAATAATTATTATATAAATATTTATTATTAATAAAAATATAAAAAAATAATAAATAGTTGTTATATAAATATATTTATTATTATTTTAATTTTTAAATTATATTTTATAAAATATAAAATAATATATAATTTTTATTTTATTTAATCGGATACCCGATTAAATACCCGACCCGGGTGTGGCTGTGGAAGATGTCGAGGCTGCGGAAGATGTCGAGGTTGCGGGGATCAGGCGACATGACTCGGCATCGACATATGCAAGACGGTGAAGTGACAATCAGCGGAGCAGCTTGATGATGATGAAGTGAGCAGCAGATCGCAGACGTCGGGCGGATTGGTCGACGGGAGGAGCGAGAAAAAGAGTTCGTGAGGGCAGATAACAACTGATGTTCTTCACTGAAAGAGAGACAGCTGGCGTTGAGACTTCGATTGGCGATTTTCCGGCCATAAAGGGGTGAGCATCCGATCAGAAGAATAACGACGGCGCTTCGATTTGTTTCTTCCGCATGCAATCTTGACACGCTAGCATCGATCAAAGTAGAACGTGTAATTTTAACACGGTTCTTAGAAATAGATTTATGGCCTAAAATGCCGAGCAAATTTCTTTCATCTTCAATTTCTCCATCTTCAATCCCTAGCCACAAGGGCGTCACCGGGTTTAACCTAAAGCTTCCTCCATCATCAATTCCTCCATCTTCAATCCCTAGCCACAAGGGCGTCACCGGGTTTAACCTAAAGCCTCGTTCATCATCAATTCCTCCATCTTCAATCCCTAGCCACAAGGGCATCACCGGGTTTAACCTAAAGCTTCCTCCATCATCAATTCCTCCATCTTCAATCCCTAGCCACAAGGGCGTCACCGGGTTTAACCTAAAGCTTCCTTCATCATCAATTCCTCCATCTTCAATCCCTAGCCACAAGGGCGTCACCGGGTCTAACCTAAGCAAGCTTCCTCCACTTTCTCCTCTATTTTTTTTTTACTTTTCTCTTTGCTCGCCGAAGACTCCTTTAACCTTCTCTTCTTTTTTTTTTTACGTGGCCACTTCTCTTCAATTTCTCCTTTTCTTTTTGTTGCCGAGAGCTCCCTTTAATTTTGTTGCCGAGGATGTCAGCCAATCTCCTCTCTTTATTATTTTTGTTGTGTCACTGCCGCTGAGAGATGTTCCCCCTCCCTTTTTTTTTCTTGCCCAGAGCCTCCTTTTTTTCTTTGGCCTTCGGCTCTCCAATTTGCAGCCCCTCGCCTTTTTTTGTTGCAGCCGAGACCTTCTTTGCTTCCCTCCTTTGTCAACTCTCTTTCTTTGTTTTTTTTGCTGAGCATGCTCTTCTTCTCCATTTTTGTCGATGCCTCACCTCGACCCGACCTTCCCCTGGCCAGCCCCCTTTTTATAAGAAGAAAATAATTGCTCTCCTCTTAATTTTGGCCGAGACCCACAAATTCCATAATAAATTATTACCTAATCACGGCCATAGCGCTTTGATTAATTCCCTTATTATTGTACTCCTTTCCTTTCTTTTCTTGCCAAGCGTGGATGTTTTCCTTCTTTCTTTTTTTTTTTCGATCACTCTTTCCTTGCCCAATTAACTTCTTTCAATTTTAGTCTCTCCCTCAATTTGGATGGCTCTAATGTCCTTTTCTAGTGTAATTTATTATTTTTTTGTTCATTTCCCGGCACCAATTTTTGCTTGGTCAAAATTAATTTTGACCCAACTCTTTGGTGTGCACCGTATATGAAAATTAATGGTTCAACAAATGCCCCCACAACGGATTTTGTATAAGCGACAAGTGTATACAAATCCGTTGGTAAAGATGCTTAGGAGGACGGGCATGAACTACATGTGTTAAGTATGTTTTGATGAGGACATGATTTGAAATATTGTATGCCTTTGATATAAGTGCATGATGCACTTGGCAAGGGTTTCCATGTGTGGGTCTAATGAACGAGCATTCCTTTAAAAGTCCAGATAACTGACCTCATCATGCCACATATAGAATATGTTGAGTAAGCACAGTGTAATCTATGGTCAAAAGGGAAGCATGTGACTATGGTATGAGAGTGTTAGAACTCTTTAAACCAATACTTATCATTGAAGATCTTTTGTTTTTTGTTTTTTTTTTTTTTGAATTTTGCAAGCTTAGTCACCAAGGAGAACTTCGAGTGCTTGATGCTCAGTATCTTTGAATGAAGTATATGCCTGGGAGGTGGTCTAAGATCGACAAAGCAAGATCATTTGTTGACTTGAGAAACTTTTTCTTTTCACCATCATTTGTTGACTTGTCATTCACTTTATTTGGAATTCATTGTGCATTCCTTGTCACATGCCTTCATATTGAATGCAACATTCATGTGGAGGACTTTCCAAGCACCATAAGAGGGATCTTCATAGCTATCTCAAACTCATCATTAGTATGATCTGCTCCATATGTATACCATTCTACTCTCTTTGCTTTAAAATCTATTGACCAACATAGCAGCTGTACATAACACGTCTTCATATCTCAAACTAGAGTTGGATAAGCTATGAGTCATATTGTATGGTGTGAATATATGAGTTGTGAAGTATTTTATTTAACAAGTTTGCACATGTGGTATTGAGGAGGGTGGGCGGGTCTTCCGTGCTATAAACTTGATTGACGATAGTGCGACCACTAGATTTTGTCAACGTTTTATGAAGCCATCAAAGATTTTGTTGTTTTGTCAATGCATCTCTTTTGTCCTTGAATAGGCTTGCCAAAGTAATGATGCCCCAGTGTGATGTTGCATATGTAGTGACATCTTTGTTTTCTATGGTAATTCTTCTCGTTTATCTCCGATCTTCAATAGTATGATTTCCATAGCTTGAACTTGCGCTTGTCTTGAATATATGGGCATGGCATATCATTTCTCAAAAAGCCTCTATTTCTCAAGAGTTCTAGATCTTCCATGGCATGAACTTGTAAGATTCGATATCTCTTGTTCGTACACTTTAATAATATATAAAAGGAGCTGTCCATGTGTGTAAAAGTTGCTGATGTTTAGCACTTGAGTTGCACCATCTTGTAATATGGTCAAATATTGACCCATCTTCAAGTTTGTGATTGTAATCTTTCCATTAACCTCATATCAACCAAAGTCTTGATCTTTGCTTGCTAATGAATAACATTATTCAATGGACCTTATGCAACTTTGTGTAAGTGTACATTCATAAAGGATCAAATGTGGTTTTGTTTGAAACTCCTTTAACAATATGAAGGCTTTGAGAGTAGAACATAAATTGTCATTGTGAAGCAGAGGGAGTTTAGTTTAAGGTGGGTGATTGAGCTTGTGTAGACTTAAATATTCGAAATGAATGAATAGGCCTTTGGGTCAAATATTCAAAATGGATAAATGATCGTTGGGCCAAACATTCAAATTTGAGCAAACTGGCTGGTAGAGGGCCGAATGTTCAAAATATGGGCGAATGGGTCCGTTCAAGATTTGGATGAACGAGTCATGAGACCAAATGTTCAGAATTTGGTGAACGAGCTATTGGGCCAAATGTTCAGAATTTAGATGAACGAGCCATTGGGCCAAACGTTCAGAATTTGAGTGAATGGGTCGTGGGACCAAGCATTCGAGATTTGGATGAACGGGTTGTAGGACCAAACGTTCAGAATTTGGTGAATGGGTCGTAGGACCAAGCATTCGAGATTTGGGTGAACAGGTCGTGGGACCAAACATTCAGAATTTGGTGAACGGGCCGTGCGACCAAACGTTCGAATTTGAATGAACGAGCCGTTAGGCCAAACGTTCAGAATTTGGTGAATGGGTCGTGGGACCAAGCATTCAAGATTTGGGTGAACAAGTCGTAGGACCAAACGTTCAAAATTTGGTGAACAAGCCATTGGGCCAAACGTTTAGGATTTAGTGAATGGGTGGGACCAAGCATGCGAGATTTGGGTGAACAGGTCGTGGGACCAAACATTCGAGATTTTGATGAACGGGTCGTGGGACCAAACGTTCAGATTTTGAATGAACAAACCGTTGGGCCAAACGTTCAGGATTTAGTGAATGGGTCGTGAGACCAAGCATTCGAGATTTGGGTTAATGGGTCGTGGAACCAAACATTCGAGATTTTGATGAACGGGTCGTGGGACCAAACATTCAGATTTTGAATGACCGAGCCGTTGGGCCAAACATTCAGGATTTAGTGAATGGGTCGTAGGACCAAGCATTCGAATTTTAGGTGAACAGGTCGCGGGACCAAACGTTCAGAATTTTGGTGAACGAGCGGTTGAGCCAAACGTTTAAAATTTGAGATGAACGGGTCGTGGGACCAAACGTTCGAATTTGAGTGAACGGGTCGCGGGACCAAACGTTCGAATTTGAGGTGAACAGGTTGTGGAACCAAATGTTCAAATTTGAGGTGAACGAGCCATTGGGCCAAACGTTCGAATTTGAGATGAACGTATCGCGGGACCAAACATTCAAAATTGTGAGGTGAACGAGCCATTGGGCCAAACGTTCAGAATTTGAGGTGAACGGGTCGTGGGACCAAACGTTCGAATTTGAGGTGAACAGGTCGTGGGACCAAATGTTCGAATTTGAGGTGAACGAGCCATTGGGCCAAACGTTCGAATTTGAGGTGAACGAGCCATTGGGCCAAACGTTCGAATTTGAGATGAACGGATCGCGGGACCAAACGTTCAAAATTGTGAGGTGAGCGAGCCATTGGGCCAAACGTTCAGAATTTGAGGTGAACGGGTCGTGGGACCAAACGTTCGAATTTGGGGTGAACGAGTCGTGGGACCAAACGTTCAGAATTTGGGGTGAACGGGTCGTGGGACCAAACGTTTGAATTTGGGGTGAACGGGTTGTAGGACCAAACGTTCAAAATTGTGAGGTGAACAAGCCATTGGGCCAAACGTTCAGAATTTGAGGTGAACGGGTCGTGGGACCAAACGTTCAGAATTTGAGTGAACGGGTCGTGGGACCAAACGTTCAGAATTTGAGTGAACGGGTCATGGGACCAAACGTTCGAATTTGAGGTGAACGAGTCGTGGGACCAAACGTTCAGAATTTGGGGTGAACGGGTCGTAGGACCAAACGTTCGAATTTGGGGTGAACGGGTTGTGGGACCAAACGTTCAAAATTATGAGGTGAACGAGCCATTGGGCCAAACGTTCAGAATTTGAGGTGAACGGGTCGTGAGACCAAACGTTCAGAATTTGAGTGAACGGGTCGCAGGACCAAACGTTCGAATTTGAGGTGAACAGGTCGTGGCACCAAACGTTCGAATTTGAGGTGAACGAGCCTTTATGGCTTATGGAATTTGGAGTTTGAGGTTTGACATATATCGAGCCTTTACGGCTTGTCAACATTTGAAATTTGAGCAAATATCCTATCTTCATGACTTGTGAATATTTGAATTTCAATCTTGGCATGTAGTTATTCCTTTGCTCATAGCATTGTATTGAGGATCTAGGCCCCGATAACAAGTATCGACGTACGCATCTCCCAAACAATACCACACCATAATGCATTGAAATTCTACATTTGACTTCGTCAAATATTTGCAGTAGTTTCCCTTGAGGAGTAGTAGGTCTCTAAAATTTGAGTTTTGAATATGATCTCACATGAACTTCAAGAAGAGGTGGTCTTCTTTCCTTTGGTAAGAATTTCTTCATGCCTCTTATGTTACTAAGAAGCTTACATTTGGTTTATCTTTGATCCATCAAGTCTCTTGATGCATGATGAGGTAGTGTCTGAGTGACGAGGCAAGAAGCGGACAATCAATACAGAGTGCAAGCCAAAATACCCCCTTATTTAAGGCTACATGATTCATTGTCTCTTCTTTTTGTTGAAAAGATATCCTAATATTCCATTTGTTCGAGAAGCTTTCAATTTTTTTTATAAATTGAGAGCTTTAAAGAACCGTGATATCTTGATTTTTTTTTTTTTTTTGATCCTACTGCCGGTTGATTAGGATCAATTTTCGCTCTTGTTAGAAGCTTACAGTTTTTAGCAAACTGCCAGCTATGAACGGACTTGATGTCTTGATCCTATCGCCGTTTGACTAGGATCAATTTGGTTGCTCGTATAAGGAGCATACAGTTTTTAGCAAACTGCCAGCTATAAACGGACTTGATGTCTTGATCCTATCGCCGTTTGACTAGGATCAATTTGGTTGCTCGTATGAGGAGCATACAGTTTTTAGCAAACTGCCAGCTATAAACGGACTTGATGTCTTGATCCTATCGCCGTTTGACTAGGATCAATTTGTTTGCTCGGTCGGGGTATCATTCAATACTTGCTTTGAAAGAGTTATTTTCCCCGACTTATACTGTTTCTCCACCCAGTCCTTAAACTCATAGCAGTCTTCTATCGTGTGCCCCAGTATACGATGGTAAGGACAAAAGTGAGGATCGTCGATTTCATTAACCTCTTCAGGGCGTTTTGACTTTAGTAGTTGCAAACCACTTTTTAGAGCATCCCTAAAAATTTTCATTACCTTCTCCCTCTTGAAAGAGTAAGCTTTATTTTTTTTTCTTCGAGGGTCATCAGATTGCCTTGACTATTTTTACCAAGCGTTGGCGCCTTTTCATTTCGAGGTTCACTTGTGTTATGAACTTCAGCCCTTCTGCCCCCGTTAGCGACACTTGTGTAAGCGGTCTTGGAGTCATTTCTCTTGAATTTTGTATCTGAGAAGGTATGAGATTTTGTCCGCTCTAGTTTTGCCACTTGGGTGATTAGTTCTTGAAATATAAAAATATTATTTCCACAAAGAAATGGGGCCATCCAGTTGTCGACATTGCTGACCGACAGCTCCACCGCCTCATCTTGTTCTATTGATCGTTCACATTTAATGCTCAAATTCCTCCATCGCATAATATAATTAAGGACGGGTTCATCCTTTTTTCTTTTTGTGTTTGCCAGGTCCGCGATTGTAATTTTGTCGCTTACTGAAGCGAACTTTACCCGGAAGACGTCCTCCATATCAGTCCAAGTCTTTATGACTTCGTTCTCCAAGGAGTAATACCATTCAAAAGCTACTCCCAAGAGGCTTTGCGGAAATTGCCGAAGCAATAAAGCATCATTGCCTCCCGTATTCCCACATGTCATAACAAAGTGGGCTAGGTGCTGATTCGGGTTCCCTATCCCATTGAACATTTTGAAATATGGTATGATGTACCCCTTGGAGAAAGGTATATCGTCGTATGCAGAGGGATAAGGTCTCCCTCGCCTCTTCTTCGGAGCAATTTTGCCCCCTTTAAAATGTTTTAGTTGGTCCATCACCAACTCTTATATTTCTCTTTTAGTTAGAGTAACAACATCATCATTTGACTGAGCTGGCAAGGAGGATGTTGTTGGAGCATGATTCTGTTCTCGTGACAATAGTTCTTGACGCGACATCATCTCTTGCGTCCTTGCGAGAACATTGGTCACTTCTTCAAATTTGGCCATGAGGATATTCATGTCCTGATCTCTCTTCTTAAGTTGCTTCTTGAGATCAGCGATTGCTTCATCCCGATGATCAACAAGATTGAACAATGGCGAAGTAGTCATAACAGGCTCCTCCTCTTCTTCTTCGAAAATTTCTTGCCGTAAGGAGGTGGTCCCTGTTTCATTTCGTCGAACAGGTTCTTGGATTATGACAGAAGCTAACCTTTTACCCTTGGTCTTCTTTGATAGATTTTGAAGAGTCTCATTTTCAGTATCAGAGTCGGATTCTCGTCCGTGCTCTACCATTCGCATTGTGTGCATCTCATATCTTCTCATTTTCTTTATCTTGGATTGGAACCCCTTCGGTTTCTTAGTATTTTGCACCTTCTTACAAGCTTCATAAATTTTTTGTGACAGCGGTTTTTGTCGTATGCTGCCTTTTAGCTTTGTAATGGGCTTCTCTTGCTCAGTGACTCGCGACTGTAGCCCATCCATCATATTGGAATTTCCTTGAACTGACAAGAGCGGTGCAAATTTATTTTTCACCAATGTCTTTGACTTAATAATCAAGCGATTGTGTTTTACAACTGGCCTCGCAAGGCGGTTGGTCATGCCCCCATTGACAGTGAACGATGCTAGTTCTTTTTTATTGAATGTGCCCCCATTGAAAGTAACTGAGGGTTCTTCCTTCCTTGTGGCAGACCTTTTCTTCTTTTTCAGAGAAGTCTTGCTACTCTTGATGGCCGGAGTAATCTTTCTCTTGCCCTTGATGCTCTCAGAATCTTTGAATGGTACATAAATGAATTCGGCTACCTCCGGGATGCAACCGAATTTTATACACCATGTAGTGTCCATCACTCCCTCCAAGAAAATGTTCACCTTGCTTGCCATCTCAGAAAATTGCTGCGCAGAGCAAGAGAAGTGTGAAAATAGGGATGTGAGTATTGTCACATAATATATATCTCGAAGATGAAAAGAGAAGCCGATCCCACCGGGCGTGCTAGAATTTGTGGCTGTGGAAGATGTCGAGACTACGGGGATCAGGGCGACATGACTGGGCATCGACATATACAAGACGGTGAAGTGACGATTAGCGGAGTAGCTTGATGATGATGAAGCGAGCAGCAGATCGCAGACGTCGGGGGGATTGGTCGATGGGAGGAGCGAGAAAAAGAGTTCGTGAGGGCAGATAACAGCTGATGTTCTTCTTCACTGAAAGAGAGACAGCTGGCGTTGAGACTTCGGTTGGCGATTTTCCAGCCATAAAGGGGTGAGCATCCGATCGGAAGAATAGCGATGGCGCTTTGATTTGTTTCTTCCGCATGCAATCTTGACACGCTAGCATCGATCAAAGTAGAACGTGTAATTTTAACACGGTTCTTAGAAATAGATTTATGGCCTAAAATGCTGAGCAAATTTCTTTCATCTTCAATTTCTCCATCTTCAATCCCTAGCCACAAGGGCGTCACCGGATTTAACCTAAAGCTTCCTCCATCATCAATTCCTCCATCTTCAATCCCTAGCCACAAGGGCGTCACCGGGTTTAACCTAAAGCTTTGTTTATTATCAATTCCTCCATCTTCAATCCCTAGCCACAAGGGCGTCACCGGGTTTAACCTAAAGCTTCCTCCATCATCAATTTCTCTATCTTCAATCCCTAGCCACAAGGGCGTCACCGGGTTTAACCTAAAGCTTCCTTCATCATCAATTCCTCCATCTTCAATCCCTAGCCACAAGGGCGTCACCAGGTCTAACCTAAGCAAGCTTCCTCCACTTTCTCCTTTTTTTTTTTTTTTTTACTTTTCTCTTTGCTCGCCAAAGACTCCTTTAACCTTCTCTTCTTTTTTTTTTTACGTGGCCACTTCTCTTCAATTTCTCCTTTTCTTTTTGTTGCCGAGAGCTCCCTTTAATTTTGTTGCCGAGGATGTCAGCCAATCTCCTCTTTATTATTTTTCTTGTGTCGCTGCCGCTGAGAGATGTTCCCCCTCCTTTTTTTTTCTTGCCCAGAGCCTCCTTTTTTTCTTTGGCCTTCGGCTCTCCAATTTACAGCCCCTCGCCTTTTTTTGTTGCAGCTGAGACCTTCTTTGCTTCCCTCCTTTGTCAACTCTCTTTCTTTTTTTTTTTGCCAGAGCATGCTCTTCTTCTTCATTTTTGTCGATGCCTCACCTTGACCCAACCTTCCCCTGGCCAGCCCCCTTTTTATAAGAAGAAAATAATTGCTCTCCTCTTAATTTTGGCCGAGACCCACAAATTCCATAATAAATTATTACCTAATCACGGCCATAGCGCTTTGATTAATTCCCTTATTATTGTACTCCTTTCCTTTCTTTTCTTGCCAAGCGTGGATGTTTTCCTTCTTTTTTTTTTTTCGATCACTCTTTCCTTGCCCAATTAACTTCTTTCAATTTTAGTCTCTCCCTCAATTTGGATGGCTCTAATGTCCTTTTCTAGTGTAATTTATTATTTTTTTTGTTATTTCCCGGCACCAATTTTTGCTTGGTCAAAATTAATTTTGACCCAACTCTTTGGTGTGCACCGTATATGAAAATTAATGGTTCAACACTGGGTTTGGGTTGCACAATAAGATATTTAACCTGGGTTCGGGTCGGGTTTTGAATTCGAGTCAGGTTCAGATTTTGGGTGGCAATACAGGTAACCGACCCGTTGCCCACAATTCATGGGCGTCTCAAAGAGGGGAGGAGCGCGTGCTAGCTGGCGAGATCGGTTTCTTCCAAGGATGAAGGACAGGGGTGGACAAGAGGATCAGCGGGCGACAAATTCCCTCCCTCTTGCGACGAATGTTGAGGTGAGTAGCAGCGGGCGAGAGCTGTTCCCCCTCTTTGGCTTTCGCAAGAGGTGAACGTTCTCTCCTCCAGGCAGCGGCATCCAAACGGTGTCTTGGCAAGATCTCTGACAGTGGCATTGTCCGACAGAGAGGAGATAATCGGAGTGAGTGGATCATGTATAGGGAGAGAGGTGAGAGGAGTTTTATGTAACCGTTGGTAGAGGATTAAATGGTGAATTTCCCCGATTTCCAGCGTCTCCTTTGTTCTTCTGGCCGACAAGTCCCGATCTCATTCTTTATCTCCGGGGGTGAGTTTCTGCGTCCATAGAGGTGCCGACTAGGAGTGGCAACAGGTCAAATACTCGTAGTTTCACCCTAAACTCAAACCCAACCCAATTGCAATACCTGCTAGCCGAACCCGACCCAAACCTTGGTCGGGTCGGGTATTTAAACAGGCACTCACGGGTACTCGATTAAATAAAAAATAAATTATTTATTATTTTATTTTATAAAAATATATTTTTAAAAATTAAAATAAAAAATAAAAATATTTGTATAATAGCTATTTATTTTTTTATATTTTTAATAGTAATAAATATTTATATAATAGTTACTTTTATTATTATTTATATTTTAATAATAAAAATATATATTTATATTTTTTTATGAAAATCGAGTATCGGATACCGGATACCTACATCCCTAAACCCTAACCCGCCCTGTTTAGCTAATCAGGTACCCGAACTTGTCATAAGCTGGTCGGGTACGGTACCCGAACCCGATGGGTGAAATTGCCATCCCTAGCGCTGACGAGAGTAAGGGCCAAGGTGCGAGTACCCCCCACCTTGCCACAAGCCCTTCGACCTTGGCAACATGTGCGCCCACTGGAGCTCATCGCACAGGCCGTTATCGGCCCCGAAAAAAAAAACCTTGAAATCGGGCTGAGCACTGTCCGAACGCTGACATGGATAAATCGGACTTGACATCTAGTATCATTATAGCACATTATGAGATGGTACCGGTACACCCGTCTTAAACCTTAACCAAAGTTAGTTGTGGATCGTTGTCCCATATACTAGCTTTGGGCATTTTAGGGCACAGATGATAGTTGAAAGGAAACTCATTTTAAGTGTAATGCGAGAAATAAAGATCCAAATACTAACCAGATTTCAGTTTCTTATCGATAGCCCAATCTAGAGCCCTTTGTGCTGGTTCAGTCAAGGGAGGATGCTCGGGGCTAAAAAAGAACATGTCTGATTTGCCTAGTAATTTCATAGTGTCCTCACGCACTTTAAAAAGAGTAATTCCATTTGCACGTAAAAACTTTGCTGCTTCATTTGTTCCTGAGGAAGAGCAGTAGGCACTACATAATGAACAAACAATTGATTCCAATACTTCAAAGATGTATTCAAGCAACAAATATAGGAAAGAAACTTAAATCATCTGATGCAATGCAAAGGTAATTCAGTAATGCAAGTGAGGTTCAGAAAGTGAAATGGAAGCCTCTGCTCGCGAGCTACCTTTCAATGATTGCATATTGCTACAGAAGTTTTGTTTTGAGGACTCAAATGACCCATACAAAAGATGGAACAACATACGTAAAAAAACAATGCTAAGAGAACAACCATATATTCAAATAAAACATATTTTTTTTCTTGTTTACTATGCTTTAAGAACATTTTGTTAGCAACGAATTTACACAAGATGCCTAAAAGATGAATCAATATTTGATGCCAACATAGTTATTCACACAGTAACTTTTAGATGCGAAAGATTTTCCTACAGCACCTTCATATACACCAGTAATAAAATAATAGTAATAATTGATTTTTTTTTTTCAAACATGGTGCATCTAGAGGTCTGCCCTTGAGCACAAACAAACTGTCTTAAATTATTTCCCTGCATTTAATCCTTCGAACGGTCTGAAAACCTTCTCAAGTTAAAAAATAATTATTATAATAATTCCAACTCATCACTCTCATCTTAGTACTATAAGCTTTGAGGGGCAGATGCTTCTGATTATAAATTGTATAAACAGGACCAGACATAACACAATATTGAAGCTATCAAGTAGGCCCAAAATACAATTTGCATAAAACCAGAGGTTTTAACCTATATCAGATAGGACAAGAAATAGCACACAAAGTAGTGGGCGAGAATCCTGGAGTAATAGACAAGAATGATAGAAGATCAGCCATGTAACCGTGTGGTTCACCTCTCTTTAGATATGCACAAAAATAATTGTTTGCAAATAAAAGGATGGATTAAATATGGCATTCATAAAGCTATTACTTTTCCAGGGACAGCTTTCTGTTTGGACATACTAGGCAAGAGTTAAGTGTTTCAATCATTAATAAAGCCTGCTTTACAACCACCTTACATAACATTTTTTATTTAATTTAAGCAACAATTTACAAAGGAAGTTATTCTGTGCAGATGGAAACAAGAAAAGATTAGCCACCATTACAATTATGTGTATGCTAACTTTAAAAAACATTTTAAAATAATGTCTTGATTTAGCTCCTGTGACAATAAGTTACAACCTATAAAGTACACAAACATTTCTTCCCAATAATTCTTATGTCCAACACGTAAATCATAGCTAAACAAAAGAACTCACGACATAATACTTCATTTCTTATGTTCAACATGTAAATCATAGCTTAACAAAAAGAACTAACAACATAATGCTTTATTTTTTTGTTGACATAATATATTCAAATAAAACACGAACTTGAACATATTCATCTTTTATTCTCAATTGGAAAGAGAACGAAAAAAATGAATACCAAACTTTTAGAGATCAAATAAAATAACAATTATATAAAAGCACAGCCATCAGTGTTCAATATATATTATAATAACTTTCGGATGCTATATGTGCGTGCAACATCTCTCAGATGATGTATTCGATATTTACAAACTTGTGGTTTTAGGGAAAAAGGATAGCAGTACATCCATTTCATGCAATGTCACGTTCACAATTCAAATACTAAGAAAACTTGAACACATGTACAAATTCATTCAGCAATATAGAATATACAAAAGATTTTATATCAGATTAGGAAGCCAGCAAAATGCCAAAGAAAATTATTCTCCGCATCTCAGAAGTCATTTATAAATATCATGGTGCAGAAGCTTGCATAAAAGAAGTAAAAAATGCAGAATTAATACTCTAGGATATAGGTTAGGGACATTGAAAGATATTCTCAATTTAGTCAGAAACCATTCCAGTCTAAAAGAATTGATAGAAAAGTCATTACCTACATTTCGACCATTAGGACTACAAGTCACATCAACCGCTAGACTAGTTGTATTTTTAGAAGATTTGTATGTTTAATTTGATTATGTTATTTTATCATAGGCTAAAATATTTTATTAAGCCGTATTTATTATGATAGGTAGGTTTAAGTTAGATCACATTAGTGTTCACTGGGGTCAAAGTTTGTTGGAGCCATTAGTTAATGATTAGTGCACTTTGACGAGGCAGATGTCAAACCCTTGTCTATTTATGTCAGTCATTGATATGTTCTAGTCAAATGAACATATGATGAATTAATGAAATAATATGTTGTCTAGTATTTTCCTATTTCTCTCTCTTTTTTTTCCTCTCCTCTTTGCTCAACAATTCCAATACAAGATAAAGTCTACTACTGATTGTCCCCATTCCAAGTTGATTGTCCATCACAAAGGCATCTACATATATCTTAAGTTCATTGATTGGTGCAATGTTTCAAATACCAGAACAGCTCAGCAAAACGGAGCAGGGAAAAGTGAAAGAGTGGAGCGGGGAAGAAGATTTGGAAGAAGAAGGAGAGGAAGGGAAGAAAAAGGAGGAGGAGAAGAAGAGGAGGAGGAAGCATATTGGTCCCATTGAGTTCGCTGCAAGTTTCCATAAAGCAGTCAACGCTGAGGAGGCGGTGGCAGCAACATTCCCAAAAGCTTGTGTCATCGAAGGAGGCAGGAGGCGAAGGCATCATGGAAGGCATGAGCGAATATAGGAGGTGGATGTAACATGTGAGTTCCAGTACTCCTCCTCTTCCTCCTGCTCCAATTGTGAGCTTCTTCCATAGCTTTGCTCACTTAGTTCATTGAGTTCTGTCCAATATGGATTGGTATGATATCGGTCCAAGCCTCAACCGATAGGCTCATATCGGCATTTTAAATCTTGATTTAGTATAGATTAATAGTCATATTAATTGCATAGTGCAATTATTATGTTGATGCAAGCGCTTAGGCCAAAATTCTTGTATTACTACATTGTTATCCATCTTTTGCTCCCTGTTTGCATCAAGTCATAGCTCATGCTCTTAGAATAAGTGCTCATTTCATCATTTGGAAAATGGTACAAAAACTAAAGAGTTGTTGCTCTTATTCCATTTTTGTTTGTTTTCCCTTCTTTTATCTAGAATGCCACTGTTTCACCATTCTTTTTGTTTTCTCTGTTTTATACTTCACCTTTCTTTTTATTTTCTGCACATGACATATAAAAACTACCAACTTCTCCCACATTCATCATTCAATTTGTTCTCTTCTTTTGACAAAAAGAAACCACTAATTAATTACTTATGATTTAAACGTTCACTTCTACACATTTATTAATTTCTCTCATCTTTGTGAACTGCATTCAAAGAAAAGAAAAGCTAACATATTAGCCACATTAATTTCTTCACTTACATTCATCTTCTTCTCATCCAAACATCCATTAGTAATCGTCTGAAGTTTTACTTAGCTTTCATTGAAGCCCTTAGCTTAATTTGGTATATTTATAATCAATGTAGTACTTTTAGATTAGATGACTATTCAGGATAGGACTTACAACACTTGTTTTGACTACACTAATCAACCACATAAGCTTTCATATGGAACATTAAGGGTAGAAAAGTAAGTTCCATGATGGATTATACTTATGGCCGATCTAGCTGCAATAATAGATACCAAGACCATCTTCATGTGTATCGATTTGATTCATGGCATGAGAATAGCCTTGAGGATAAAGCCGGCCAAATTTGGTCTCTTTCATCCCATCCTAAGACTGAGAAAACCATTAAGTATACGATTTTGAGTTTGACAATCATCACAATATTTTGCATAAAGTAAAGTTGAGATCATTTGATGGTAGTTTAGATCCTAAGTAATTTCTTGATTGTCTTTCTATTATCAATCAATTGTTTAATCAATATGATATAAAAGCCCTATATAATATTTTGATAGTTGAGTCAATTTGACTTAGTCTAGCCAATATTAATTGGTATAATATAAAAAAAAGATTTTGCACTGAAGTAACCTTTCACATAACACATAATGGAAGAAGATAAAAAAAAAACAGGTTAGGACATGGTACTTAACCACAATTAGCCCCCTTGATGAATTATGTGACATTTAAAAAGGTGAATTGTTCTTAGATGGCACCAACTAGATGAGCATGAATTTGATTGGGTTTTTCAGGTAGGATTATGCTATGAGATCATAATGAGTTTTGCTGTTATCCTATCAATACCCAAATTCAAGCTTACTAGTGTGCTATGGAGATTAAGCAACGATTATCTTAGTCACATACAGTTACACTGTAATATTCAAACTCCTAGTTCACTATTGAGATAAACTAGTATATCATTAAGAAACTTACATTTTTTTACCACCTGAATTGATCATAATGATGATATTAAAATATTGAGGAGTATGTCCCACCCAAGGGATTGAGTGATGATGAGTTAGTCAATTTTAGGCAAAATAGTTGTTCTAAATAATGCATTATATAAGTATATGATAGATGTGTATTATAAGGTGTAGAGAGATAAGAAGAAATATAGAAGTATTTATGGTTCACTAGTCTACATATGATACCTTGCAATTATAGACCAAGAAAGATCAATTTTGATTGACTTAGATAGTAGTAGTTTAGCTTTCATATAGGATATATGATTATTTTTTTTATACCAAATCTACCATTGTGACAACTGGCACAAGGCTGTAATGTGATTGTTTTCTTGTCATATCCTCGCAACATTAACATTCACTCTAGTTCACCAAGAGATGAATTCTTAAATCAGGAAGATGTGTAATTAGGAAATGTTATTTACATTTCAACTACTATATGCCACAGTTGATCACTACACCAGATGTATTTTAGTATATTTATGTTGTTTACTTTTAATTTTTATTATTGTATTATGCTGTTTAGGCCATTATATATTATTAAACCATTTGGAATTCTTTTAGGGTAGATTTGAATAGACTATATTATGGTTCACTTGACTTGAGTTAGTCAAAGTTGTTAGTTATTAGTTATTATGCAAAGTGGAAAAGCATGTTATCAACCTCCTTTGTCTATTTAAATGAGTTATTGATATGTTTTAGGAAAATGAACATGATGCATTAAAAAAAATGGCATTTCTCATCGGCATCTCTCTAGTTCTCTGTTTCCTTTCTATGTATCCTTTTTCTTCTCTAATTCTCACAAATCTTCTTTCTTAAGATTTCTTGCTTGGCGACATCCTAGAGGATTCTCTTTGCTACATTGATAAGTTCATATTCTTCATATATCGCCAACAATTCCTAGCAACACAGTGAACTCAACTAATTATTTTCAAGTTGATTATTTGTCACAAACATCAAGCCTCTGCATGTATGTATTGTGTTCATTGTTTAATGTTAGATTAATTATCATACTAATTTCATATTAATTATATGGTGTAAGAATTATGTTCTTGCATGTCCTTATGCCGAAAATCTCATGGCGTAAGTGATTCTCTCTCTTTTCTCTCCCCCATTTGCACCAAGAAGAATATTTCTATCTGGAGAATCTCCCCAACTTAATTATACAACGTGAAAGAAAAGTGTAATCGAAGAGTCACATTCTTCACTATTATATTCAGAAACTATCTCCTAGGTTAAGCATCAGGCATGAGAGGATGTTACAAATTGAACAAACATAGTCAAGAGTTTCTTGATGCATATTTCATATACACACGTTACGAAATATTGCAGAAACCACATGTGAAACCCAGCAACAAATAAAAGCAAGTAACAAATTCCGTTTGGGTCAATCGAGAATTATGAACAGGGTAGGCAGAGATTCAACTGACCCTCGACCAAGATGCCCATAAGAAGCGCCTCGGTGCCCGTGTTGGGATACTTGAGCTTCCGCGCTTCCAATTCCCCCATGCTGAAGGATTTTATGGCACTCGAAGACCATCTGCCCCAACCATGACCATCTCCATTACTACCGAAGCCAAACCTTATCAGAACAGAATCCACCCTCGCCACCAAAAGAAAAACTACGCGAGAAAAGAAATACCAAGAACATCCATAAATTACCTCGGCGGTTGGTCTGCCGCTGCCCCATCAGGTTTACTGAACCAAAGAAGAAGGCTGAACGAGTGAAACAGATCTAAAAGAAGACAGAAACTCTAGACAGATTCTAGGTGGACGGCCGAGAGTGAGGCTTACGCTGTGGGGAGGATGGAGACGACTACCGACGCCGAAGAGCGGAGGCTCGCCCTCGGTAAGAGCGGCCGCGCGAGCGGGATGGAGAGGAGAGAGCTGGAGAGGCGAACAAAGCAGTTCTTGGACGTCGGTGAGGGAAAGGAGGAGGGTTTGCTTGTCAGGACGGAGAGGGCACGGGCGGCCATTTCTCGCCGGCGACGGGGAGGAGATTAGAGACGCCTGCAGTTAGGTTTGGTGCAGCGGGTGAAGGCAATCTCCAAATTTATCGTGGCATTTTCGAAATTTAATTCTAAGTCCGTGTCTTTAGTTTGAGGCTTTGAGCTTTGTGATTTCAAATATTCCAAATATTTTTACAGTTTTATTGCAAACTGGCCCTCAAGGAATAAAAGTTTTATGAATTAGTCCTTTGTAAGTGTCCACTTACATTATTTAGTTATAAAAAATATATAAAAAATGTAAAAACCCATCCACCAACCCACCGGTGCCGCTGCTGCACGCTTAATCGCCGCCTGCCGTCGATATGTATCACGTTTCTCTCTTTACCTTCACGTTTCTTCCACGCTCATGAATCACGTGTCTTTCACGTGATTAAATTTCATCCCTTCTAATTTTTCTTCCCTCTCATATTTTTCTTTGTCTGTTATTCTTCCCCTCCAATAAAACACAGCATAAGTGTGCGTGCGATCACAAGCATAGAGCCGAACAGAGTGCGCCAAGGCCGAGACGACGACAGTCTCTCTCGCCGGCATCAGGATCCCCATCTCCTAACAATGCTGCCGTTCGCTAGCCTTGAAGAGGCGTCGGCGGCCCTGGGGCGGAACCTGACGGCGGCGGAGGCGGCGTGGTTCCGCTACTCCGCCGGCATGCCCGACTTCTTCCTCTACGCCCACAACATGATCTTCCTCCTCGTCATCTACACTCTGTTCCCCCTGCCCGTCGTCTTGGCCGAGCTCCGGCGCCCCAAAGCCATCCACGGGTACAAGCTCCAGCCCAAGGTCCGCGTCCCGGCCCCCAACATCGTCGCCTGTTACAAGAGCGTCGTCCAGATCTTCCTCTTCGTCGTCGGCCCCCTCCACCTTTTCTCCTTCCACACTGTCATGGTACTTCTGCCTACTGATCTATCATCTGATTACATTCATATTGCCGATTAGTTACATGGGTTGTGTATGAACGCAGTGGGTGGGCATTCGGACGGGGCTGCCGCTGCCGTCGGTGTGGGAGGCGGCGGCGCAGCTGGCGGTGTACTTCATAGTGGAGGACTACTTCAACTACTGGCTCCACCGCGCGCTGCACAGCCGGTGGGGGTACGAGCGGATCCACCGCGTGCACCACGAGTTCACGGCGCCGGTGGGCTTCGCCGCCCCCTACGCCCACTGGGCAGAGGTCCTCATACTCGGCCTCCCCGCTTTCCTCGGCCCGGCCATCGCGCCGTGCCACATGGTCACCTTCTGGCTCTGGTTCGTGCTCCGCCACGTGGAGGCCATCGAGACACACTCCGGGTAAATCTCAACCTCCCCCGTACACAACCATCGCCCGCCAGCACCCTTTCTCTCCGCTGACGCACGTTTTACTCGTGCGAGCGGCACGGTTCAAACCGGCGCTCTAATTGAATGCGGTTTAACAAAAACTTGGTCTATATCTGGCAGCTACGATTTCCCTCAAACGCCTACGAAATACATTCCGTTCTACGGAGGAGCAGAGTATCACGATTACCATCACTTTGTTGGGGGCAAAAGCAACAGCAACTTCGCTTCAGTCTTCACCTACTGTGACTACATATATGGGACTGATAAGGTTCGATGGCTCCCCTCGCATAAGTGCCCTTAAATCAACCTGCACCTCCATTTTAACTTGCACTTTACGTGTGCCCTTCCTTTGCAGGGATACAGATATCAGAAGGCACAACTCGCCAAGGTGACTTTCTCTCCAGTCAATTTTAGCAGAAAAGTCTCTCTACTTTCCCATTTTATTGACTCATAATTGCGCAGACGAAGGAGATGGAGAAAGGAAGCCTGGAAAACGGATCGGGAACGAATGACGTGTGGCAGAAGTTCGAGTAAGGAACAGTAAGATGTTTATAGTACGTGGTGTCCATGCACGTTGGGTCGTTTACGTTCTTGTGTATGCGCCGAGTACCTCTACTGTTCTACGTAAATTAGAACTGCAATCTATAATATGGCAATAAATATCAGTGTTTTATTTGATTCGATCAAAGCGTGATGTATGTTTGTAGCATATTATCGTGCACCGTTTTATCTGTTAATTCAACGGATCATTTGTGTCATATAGTGCAGATTCTGCGTCTTAAAATTACTCGGGTTCATGTACTGCAAAGACAGATTTGGCAGCTTGTATATTGTGGAAAACGGAGTGAGCATGTGATCCACGTTTTGATCGTTGCGGGGTGTGTTTCGCATCACGCAGCTTCTGAAGGCGGAATCTCTCCACGTTTTAAGCGTGCGACGGAACCCGGCCGGGATGGGTTAGTGAACTGATCCGGTTAATAAGCCGGCCCATTTCTAAATAACATACTATAAATGTGCACGCATATATTATCTTATACGGGTGGTGTTCTTGCTCGCAAACCGACTATGGGCGTGGCGATTTGATAAGAAGGCAAGAAAAAAATGAACGAGTTCAAATTTTAAAATACAAATACTTAATATTTTATACTCAATTAAATATATAAATAATAATATTTTCTTTTACCTAGAATTCTTAAAAAATAATTATTATATAAAATATGAAATATTATTTTATCTATAGAATAGCTTTAAAAACACTTTTTTTTTAAAATTTAATGGTAGAGTACTCACCATTCCTTTATAGGCCTATAGCCCACCACATCACTGCCTCTCCTAGTGTCACGTCCTGGTCGGATTGTCTTAGGGTTGTCCTGCGGAACACGCATAAACTTTTTAGGGTTTCCGACTCAAAATTGAAAACCCTAACTCTTCGAACAATTTTTATCCCCAAATTATAAAGTTGCACAGAGAAACCCGGAAACCCTAACCCTAAAATCAGAAGTCAAAATTACCTCTGGTCAAACTTTAATTTTGACCAAAGTCAAAATCACCGTTACTGTGCAAAATCGGATCCTCGCCGAATTAAAATCCTCCTTGCTGACGTCGGCTGACGTCAGCCGCATCCACCCGAATTCCGCCGCGCCGAATTTTCCCTGCTAACGTCGTCTTGCGTCAACCGCCGATTTCGATTTCATTTTCGAATTGAAATCCGATTTCGCCGTTGACCGCCACTCTTTTGTTGACTCGCCTCGTTTCGAACGCCCGATGCGTTCGAACGAAGCTGTCAACTGTGCTTCGTCTTCAACCTTTCGCTGAAAACGTCCGCCGCCGAGGTTGAAGAACAGGGGAAGAAGGAATAGTTCGAAGAAGCTTTATTCATCCGCCGGAAAGCTTATAGAACTTGCTCAAAGCCGTCGGTGCCCCTCTCCCTCCCTCGCCGGTCATAGCCGGTTACAGTCACTATGTCCCTCTCTCCGACGACTCCCCAGTCGCCGAAGTTACTCACGCTCGCTCGAAGGTATTGTGAAGCTGGTGAAGACAGAGTTGCCGCCGCTGATCAATCGCCCGAGATCGATCCTCTGTTCGCTATTTAACAAAGAAGGCCGCTGCTTTCGCTCCGCCACACGACCGCCTCCCACGTCCGAATCTTGCAGGAGCGCCGACGTCGAAGCCGCATTTGAAGACCTCGCTGGAGCTACCGCGTTGCCGCGCCGTCCGTGCCCTTTGCAATGTCTGCGAGCATCTTCATCCGCTTTCGACGTTAGCGGCGAAGACGTGGATGTGCTCGGGTCAACCGTCATTGACTGCCTCAATTGGAACCCGTTTTGCCACTCTCCGGTTGGGTTTGGTCCTGTCTTGGCCCTTTGGCTTTTGGGCTGAACTGATTGAACCGGGCCTGACATCTAGTGTGATCCAAAAAATCTTATTTATACCCCATGCATGATTTTTGGCCCGTTTGGGCATGTGGGCCAAACTCAGTTGAACCCATATAAAAAGATCACATAAGTGATCACTAAAATGGTTATGAATTTTTGATGATTGAAAGTAAAGAGAATGTTCACTAAAAATACATAGAAAAAAAACATTAATATTAGGTGAAGTAGCAGATATTAAGTACCATAGCTTTAAATCAACTTAGATAGTAGGTACTAAAATGGTTATGGTTTTAATTATATATATTTTTTAATCAAATATTAGGTACCATTGCTTTAAATATGAATATGACCTATCAAACTCAAACTCATCTCAATTAGCTAATTGAGTTCTGAAACCTACTATCAATAGGTTGATAGGGTTGGGTACCTAACAAACTCATATTTAATAGTTTTGTTAGAAATTATGGGCCCGTTTAGCCAATATTCTGAGGCTGCTTATGGTATTACAGCTAGCAGATTTTTAGAAGCTGATGCGTTTGGCACTTAGCTTCTCGGTTTCAACCCCTAAATTTCTAGAGTAGCCAAGAAGCAGGTATCAACCTGTTTCTCTAGCTCGCTCCAGCCCGATTTCTCGCCCGACTCATTGCTCACCCTGAGCTTCGTTCTTTTCACCCTTGCAATCTGCCGCCGTCCGATTTCTCGCGTTCGCCCTTGCCATCCGCCTTCGCCTCTCTCTCAGCCGCCGTCTGTCGTTCACATTGCTTCTCACAGCCTCCATTCATTTTCAGTCGTCTTCTCTAGGTGAGTTTGGTTTCTTCTCCACCTCTCTCGCCGTCATCAGTCTTTCTCCAGTTTAATGCTGATCATGCCGTGGTTTCCTTACCATGCTTGCCAACTGCATAAGAACGTAAAGTTCAAATTTTCTAACCAAATTTATCTCTTTGCAGTATACTCTACTATACAGTTTGATATATGCTTGAGATCTTATTGATTATCGTTACAGATGTGTAGCTCGCCAAATTGATCACTGCTTCATATAAATCTTATTGTTCATGGCTATTCAATTGAACCTGTCACCTGTCAAATATCATGTGGCTCTAGTGTTCTAGCTAGCAAAGAAGCTGTTACTTGCTGCAATGAATTATTGAAAAATTAGTCAGATTCTGAGCTTTGAAGTTTGAAATCGTTTCCCAATACTCTAATTACAAGATTATTTTTATTAACTATTTTATTAATCAACTTTATGATCTTAACTGGTCCGTTTTCAGCTCGTAGAGTGCTCATTCACTTTAGGAAGTGGCATCAGCTTTGACTTCAAGTCCCTGCTCGCAGTTGTTTGTCTTAGTATATGACATTAGGACTGAGTTGACTCTCAGTTTGATTTCATGAACTTTCAATATATTATATCATATCTAACCTCAATTTTGCACAAATTAATGGAAGGTTTAACGCCTAGTCGATCCACTTTGGCCTCCCATCACAACAGACAACATTCTTTTTCGTTGCTTGCTTGATCAGGTCTCGATCTCTCACTACACTCACCAACGGATGCAAATTTATCAGAAGTTCAGAAGTTACTGCTATAAAAAAGATGCAAATTTTCTTACCATTTTGGCTTTGCCTTCTTTTTCCATGACCTCTAATTGAGTAGTTGAAACATCAATTATACTCATTTGGCAAATTAGAATCAAATGTAACAATGCCTCGTAACAAAAGAATTTGCAATCTCAACTTCACCTAGATGGCAAAATTTGTAAGCATGCTTTCAATCAGTTGGTTCGCTGAAGTTATATGATGAGACTTATATTTATTTTTCTACTTTAAAGGTTCGTTTGCTTTGTTTCTATTGCCTCAGAACCTAGCGAAGATGTTTGATCAACAATAACGAATTTGTTTGGTCTCTTAATAAACTGAGACATTAGGATTTATGACCTTTCTCTTATGAAGCAATGTTCTTGTTAATGACCTTTCTCAGCAATGTTCTTTTCAAGCAAGTTTTACTTTCTCAGTGATAGAATGCAGCTAATTTTTTATGATTTATTTTAGCATCATTTTAGTCTTAAAATAATTTAGTGATGAATGCAGTTGATATGAATTTGTTTTTGTGAATTAGTTTAGCATCATTTTAGTCTTAGAGTAAAACTAGAACATGCCATATAGGAATGTGCTTAACAACATAGCACAGCATAAGTATTTTTTCAATCAGCACAGCATAAGCAGTTCACAAGCTGCGCATCCCAAATACTCTTAAACTTCTCCGGCCAACATCTTTTCAACCAACGCTTCTTCAAACAGCAGAAGCTAAAAGCAAAAGCTGAGCCAAACACACCCTATATTTATAGTATATATGGTAAATTATACTTATGATGTGAACTATTTGCATTCTAATAAAGATTGTTTGATTATGTTTGAAAATGAAATGTAATTATTTGAAAAACACAACTAAAGACAACTAAAAAAACACAAATAGCACTAAGATTCAACAACTAAAAAACCCCAAATAAAGACAACTTAAAACCAAAAACCTATTGTAAACAAAATATATTCCCAAATGTACTTGCTAAGTTCTAGCAAAATCAAAAACCTATCAAATTTCTTGTGGGTCATAATGAGGTATATATAAATATTAGAGGGCAGATCCTCCTTATGAATCCCCACTTTATTGTAAACAAGATATATTCCTTGTTGCTTCCAGATGAGAAATTGAATCATATAGTGGAACATCAGCATCATTTTAAGACAATGTCAAAAGATTTGGGAAGAATTACATGACCAAAGGTAGCAAATTAAAGTGCGTGGAGTATGATAAAATTGAACACTTTTGAATCTTATTGTGCACATCTAAGGTGTGAATACTATGGACTACTAGGATATACAATCGACATTTGCAGAAAAATACAAAGAAATGCACCTCCAAACAACAAGTTTTACAAGTGAGAACACAAGACTTTTCCTTCCAAAGCCAATTGTTCGGAGCCAAAAAACACCTCCTATACTCACAAATAAACAATATGCAAACTTAATAATAATACTCAACTCCAACATAGCTCCAGGAAATGCATCCAACAATAATAATTTTTCAGGTACAACATCTCACACCATTTTTATTACTACAAATATAGATAATTGACACAAGAGCCACCAATCACATGGTTTATTCAGCAAATCCTACTAGATTTGTTCTCAATGAAAAGACAATGGGTCTGTTTGGCATAGCTGCAGCTTCTAACTTTTGCTAGTTGAAAAAGCACTAGTTAAAAAATAACTTTCTAAAACAGCTAGAAGGTGTTTGGATAACTCACTTTGCTTGTCAGCAGCTGTGCTTAGATTATTTTTAAAAAAAATGATAAAAATTTTCTAAGCATAATCCTATTTTGCCCAAATCTCTTGCTTACCATCGGATCGATTAAAAAGACAAACTTTAAAGCAAAGATTTTTGATAGTTAGGAAGATCACGGCAGGAGGAAGATCAACAGCAGAGAGGTGTGTTGAAGAGGAGGAAGATCAGCGGCAGAAGAGAGCTGGCAGAGGAAAATCAGCAGTAGAAAGGAGTTTCAAACTGCAAGGTGCATCGGCAGGAGGAAGATCGTGCGAGCTGTGAATGCTCGCCGACGTCACACAGCAACTGCGAGAGCTTTGAACTCATGCAGGAGCTTCAATAGCGTCGGCAGATCAGCGGCGGAAGAGAGCACAAGGTGTGTTGAGGACGAAGATCGCGGGAGCTTTCATCCAGAGCGCAAGATTTTGAGAAGCGTTTGAGCTCTGCCAGGACTTGTTCAGCTTTCCTCCCGAGCTCCCCGTTCTCATTGCTCATCGTGGACAGAGCAATCAACGGAATCCTCGCCTGAGTACCGTACCAATCGGCGACCTCCGTCACCTGAAACAACTTCTCCAGCATCTCGAGAACTTCCTCCTTCAACTCCAGCATTCCCCAACTCAAAACATCCAACACTGGTGCAATAGCGCCGGCATCAAGCAATGCGATGGCGCCTCTAGCAGGCGAACCGTCTTGGATCAACATCCCTAGGGCCTGAAGAGATCCACAAGTCGTCGCCTCTTCACGCTCCTGCAGCAGCTTCACCAGCTCGGCCATAGCACGCGCCTTCAGCAGGCAGAAAGTGGATTCCACGTCGCACACGCTGCCATGAACAGCGCACGTAGGCGGCGCGGACACTCGGAAGCACCAGCACCCTGTCCTTACAGGGGCAACACTAAGCTTAAAGCTGTTCGCAGACAGTTTACCAATCAAAGTCGCGGCCCTCGCCTTGGCCGTTGGGCTACCGGAATTCAGCACACTGACGAGCAGCGGGTAAGCTCCAAGATTCACCACCATCCGCTGCATCTCGACACTCGTAGGATCTACGAACCTCCCAAGGGCTCCCAGCACATTCTCTTTGACTTCCATGTCGCCGGCGCTGAGTATGCTCATCAGAAGATCGGCACCGGAATGCGTGGGAGCTGCTTTAGAGTCGTCGGCAGATTGGCGGCAGAAGGGCTTCGAAGGCGTGCGAGAGATTTGGGGTCCAGGGATCTCTCGTGCGAGAGGCGGGAGGAGGAAAGCGCAGTGAGGAGGAAGGTTGGTGATGAGGAGAAGAGCGGCAGAGAACGGCGGCAGCGTTGGTTCGGCAGCTAGAGAAGAGCGGCGGTAGTGTGATCGTCGCGTGCGCGAGGACGAGGCGTGCGAGAAGCAGGCTAGCGATGGCTTCTCCGAACCGTCACAACTTCTAGGTGCGAAACCGAAAAGTTGGTAGCCAAACGCTGTAACTTTTGGATTTTAGCCGTTTTGACCAGCAGAAGTCGCTGACCAGCGGCGCCAAACGCAGCCAATGTATCTTCCTAATTCCTAATGGAGAAATTGTTAAAGTCACACACATTGGAAGCATCCAATTTACTGACTTAACACTACATGAAGTCTTATGTATTTCCTTCTTCAAATTGAATTTAATCTCTATTAGCAAATTATCAAGTAATCCTTAGTACCAATCTTCATTCATAAGTAAAAACTATACTGCACAGGATCTATAATGAGGGAAGACAATTGGGAAGAGAACTGAACTTGGAGGTTTATATTATCTCGATCGTCCACAACATTTTAGGAATAAAGTTGCTATCAGGCTTTAAAGTTATCAAAAACTCATCTTGCATCAATATTTAGGTAATCCTTCCGACAAGGTCTTCACTCAATTTCTTATCGTCACTCAATCTTCACATTACATCATAGATGTAGAATTTCTTAAGGCATCAACTTACCTTTTCAAATAAAGTTTATTAAAACTACAACTCTATTTGAATTACTTCGTATTGATATATCGGGGAAGCAGATTTGGATACCATATACCTCTGTTTCTAGTGCAATATATATTTTTTCTCTATAGTAGATGATTTCTCTTGTTGTTTGTTGATGAATATGTCAGAGGCAAGACATAATATAATCCAATTCATTAGCTTCGTTGAGAATTAATTCGACTCTAAGATTAAGGTCATCAAAAGTGAAAATGGATCTGAATTCACAATTCAAGATTTCTACTCAAAGAAGGAAATAATATACTATAAGTTATGTATCCACTCCACATCAAAATGGAGTGGCAAAAAGAAACCATCGCCATCTCCTTAATATAATACAAGCACTTACATTCCATGCCAACTTACTTAAAGAAGTTATAGGGTGATGTTGTCTTAATTACAAGCTATGTCATCAATCAAACTTCAAATCATGTGTTGCATGCGAAAATGCCACTCAAAATGCTCATTCACAATCTGCATTCATATGATCATATGCAAGTGTTTGGTAGCTTATGTTTCTTATCAATGAATCATCAAAGATATTCTAAGGTCAACCCTAGAGTCGTAAAATGTGTCAACATAGGATATCACCATTCCCCAAGGACAAAAGGGATATTATAAATTAATTGGTCAATTTAATGACTGCAGTAATTTTTGGATTATGCTATCGCTGCACACCCTAAATTGCAGAAAAGAAATTAGTGAATTGATGTTAGAAACTGTTTCTTCATTCTCCCTCTCAGCAACTATAGATGTGATCTTTTGTCTAGAGGGGCACTCCCTCATCATGTGCGGCCCACCACAAAGAAAACAAGTGATCTATCTAAAAACTATTTCTTTAGCTTTCTAGTGTACTTTACTCTGATGCTGCGCTTCTGAATACTGGTATTCTTCCCCTTAGCCTTTTAAGACCACCTTTTCTTTCTCGGACTCTTCTCTCTAGAAGGTGGCCGACTATGTGAAACAGAGGTATGATGTGTCCGCAAGTGCACGAATATATCGAAGTAATAAAAAAATATCGAACCCATAGAAACCTACGTGTTAAGTACCAAATAATTAAATTCTTACTAACTAAGCGATCGATGTACGATGGGTATGAAGCAAAAATAAAATAATGAAATAACGAAATATATCATCGAAAATTGGAGAAAGAAAACTGGGACTAAGGTTTCATCACTTTCTAATTCTCATGGCTAGATATAATAAAGTTTTTATTAGTTATTCAAATCATGATAAAGAAAATTTACTAAAAAAAAAAATTATCTCATTTCGGACATCCAATTTACACAGAACAATCTTCATTTTTGTGAATTTCTGCTTAGTGTTAAATAAAAGTAAACCAGACAAAGAAAATTAAAATCACTTTCATGGTTTAACTCTCAAACTCTACTTCTCAAATAAAATTAAATACTCTCGTACTTCAATTTTACATATTTTACCTAAGGGGCTCTAACAATCAAAATCACCTCTCAGTTCCTATTATCATGTTTGAAACAATGGAATCAATACTCACATGTAAAATAAGCATCATAAATTAGGGTTCTAGGACTTAGCTACTCTCATAGTCTAGGTTTCTAGATCTAATCTAAGGGTTCCAGGTTTGTAAATCATCTCTCGGTCCATATTACAAACCCTAAAATATGCAAATAATAGTTTCAAAGCAAATAAATCATAGAGGCAAAATTATCATTCAAAACATAACTAATAGAGTAAAAAAAAATTATCCAGTCATTACAGAATTAAAAAGGGATTACTCTCTATGTCCCAAAAAAAAGATTACGCAATCAAGGTCATACGGTCACGATAAATATTCATAAAAAATATTTAAAATTCAGAAAAAGAGGAAACAGGGTTTTACTGTAATCACAGGAGTGTGACAAAAAATCACAGTCTTGTGATTTTAAAAACTTTCAGTTGCTACAACGTGCTGCTACAGTATGCTGGTACAGTGATTCACGTTTCTTCCTCCCGGTTGAGATTTTCTTCCTCTGATTTCTCTCTCGTTTGAAATCCTTTTGATTTAAAATTTTCGGTGTGTTGTCTCCTCCCTTGGGCAAAGCTTCCTTGACAATTTTGCTGCCAGAGGTGGCCTCTACGCCTCTCGGTTAGAGGCCGAGCACTAGTGGCGTCCTCCTCAATTTCTCCCTCAATTCTGGATGAAAGTGGACAATCCTAGGCCTCAAATTCTCTCCTCAATTTATAGAACAACTCTGCAATTTTAGATTTTCTAATTAGGACTCGAATTTGTCTAATTTGATGTCACAAAAATTGGGCTTGAAAACGGCTGAAGAATCGGGCGTGACGACTGTGCGGCTGATTTTCCCCTAATTTTAAAAATCACACCTCCATGAAAATTTTAGTTCAAATTTCACAGGGGTGTGAAAGCCAAAAATTCTAAAATTGCCCTCTGAGCTCGAAATTTTATCTTGATTCCATGTCCGGCCTCTGATTTCTTCAAATCCTTCGAAATTAAACTCTTTTTACCTAAAAATGATGAAAAACAAGAAGAGTTGTAGATTTGAAATAATCAACCAATTAAGTTTAAAAATAAGCAAAAGAGTATAAATATGACTAAAAAAATAAATAATTAATGTAAAATTTACTATGAATTTTTGAGTCATCAAAATACATAAGGCTCAAACTTTGCTTGTCCTTAAGCAACTCATAACATGAATCAAAATGTGTAAGAAAATATAAATGACTTCTATTTATTTCTCCTTAATATAAAAATAATCCACAATATGTGCAATTATTTTTAGGAATAAAAGATTTAAAAGAAATAACCTGCTAGGAAAAAGATTTTCAAAAAGTTGTAATCCAAGATGAGTAATATTTTCATAATCTATAAGATAGCACTCAAGTTCAATTCGTATAAATGATTGTAAACACTTTTTTCAATAAATCTAATTTACCCTCAAGAAAAATCTTCACTCATTGATCCTAGAAAAAGTTATGTAAACAACTCTTTATAGCAAATTGGTCTTTGAATGGTTATCGGCTCTTTTTCTGTTAGCATTATAACATTATTCAAAGTACACCATGAAACAGTGTAATAGAACTCATAGCATAATCTTAAGTAGTCAGTGGAGTTGTCCACTTGACCTACAGCTCTCTCTTTTTCTGCTTTTTTTTTCTCTCTTTTTTATTGCCTTTATTCTGGAGAGAGCCGGCCAAGGACATGGTACTTAAATCGTTATCAATCTTTCTGCTCAAGGGTAAAAAAATAATATTTTAATAAAATTTCCTTTGTTACTTAATTGAAACAGATTTTAAGTATACCAAAAAGGTATAATATAACTCATGACTACAGTCCATCATACTAGAGGAGTTGGAGCAGGTTATCTACAAAAAAATCTCTAGTTTCTCTTTATGAAAATATTTTCATCAAGTGTATCAGAAAAATCAAAATCAATTAACTTTTATTCAACTCATATTACAAGAATGCAAAGTATTTTTCTCATGAAAATCTTAATCATACTAGGACTAATTTTATCCAAAAATCTCATTCCACAGGTAATTTTAAAAAAATCTCTAAACCATAAAATCATCAATACATATCATTTCTAGTTATTTTATCAAAGAGAACAAACACCCGTCATGAGTATTTTATTCACAAACATCTTATCACATAAATTCAAGGCATGCATAGATAAAATTTCTACACATAAAAAATGACAATATCAATGCAAAAAGTGTGAAGCGACATACTTATACAGTTATAGACAAAAAGTGTAAATTGATATATCCGTACAACCACATTTAATAAAAATCTTAGGAGAAGAAAGTAAGTGATCATATCGAATAGCAAGACAAATCAAGAAAGTATAAATAGTGATGCTCACCCAAGCATAGTGGACTCAATCATTATCATCATCATCTAGGGTGTGTCGTCGGGCTAGGCATGATAAAGAATGTCGGCTATCTCCTCTTCAAAGATGCACCTTTTGAAAATTTACCTACACATTTCTTAGATACATAAGGCTCAACCCAAAAATAGTATCTTACCTTAGCTAAAAATGTCTTGTTCCCCAAGGGCAATCAGAGATGTTGCTAGAGGTCGAAGGAGCTGATGTAGGCAGGAAACAGAGGTGGAATAGATGCTGGCTCAAGAGTTGCTAGCAGTGAAAATGAAGATGCCGGTTAGTGTCGGTGGCTGGCTGAAAAAGAGGCGGCAGAGGTTGAAAGCGAAGCAGAGTGCTAGCTGGAAGGGAGCTGCTAGCTGAGTTGCCGACAGTAGAGTGAGAATTAATAATCTCTAGTGGCCTACTGGAGACTATGGACCTGGAGGTGAAGTCGTCGGCTGGCGTACGGTGAGAGATGATGCTACACAACTAAAAAAATCAGAGTCACTGGCGGCTAGAAATAATGATGGCAGAGGTGGAGAAGTAACTGGCGGAGCAGACGGTGGAAGACATAGGCTGGAAGGCGGTGAGAGATGCTGGTGCTGAAGCTACCAAAAATCACGTTGTCACCATGAACAGAGATGCTGCAGCGAGTGATCGTCATCTTGGCTGAAAGATTACTAGCAGTGGAAGAAGCTGAAGCTGCCTGCTGTAGAGGTGTTGCCGGATGAAAGAAACAAAGTCAGCGGCTGTTAAAGAAGCGGATGAAACTTCTGCCGACTGAAAAGGATGGGAAGCTGCAACCGGTCATGATGAAGATAAATTTTGCCTACTAGAAGACAACAGATCTGTTGGCTGGAAATGAAGGTCGGCACTGCTGCCATTGGTTGTGTTGCACGACAATGTTACTGGTTGAAGATGTAGATGAATAGAGTCGGCTGGCAAGTAGAAAGCTACATGGGCAGCTGAAGAAGGAGTCACTGGCTTCAAGAAGTTAGCTGCCGCCTAGAGCCAGAGATGGAGCAGAGATGCTGGAAGCAGAAGTCTTCATCTATTGTTGGCTGGAATAGAGGCTATCGACATACTTGAAGATGGAGCAGGGTTACTTTGGTTGAAGATGCCGCCTGCCGAATGGAGATGCTAGAGAAGAGTGGCTGCAGAGGGCAAAATCACCGACGAGGGAAAGTCCATGAGTAGTCGTTGAAGACGCAGCATCGTTCTTCCATCGGAGATCTGAAACAGAAGTGATGGCGACTGGCCAAAGATGTGTAGGATGAAGTTTCTTATGGTGTATCAAATCGCTGGCTAGAAGAGGGGAGTTGTAGCTGAAGATTCCTTTGGCTGGAAGGAAAAAGAGGTAGCAGCTGGTTAAAGGCAAAGCACTAAAAGCAGAGCAGATGCTGATTCATTTACAAAAAGTAGCTACGCCAAGGAGTAGGATTATTGATCCACAAAGAAAAGTGACAAAACCAAATAGTAGAATATAAGTTGTTCTTTTTAGGCATATGAAAAATAGAGGGTCATTATCTATCAGGCATGTAGGGCATCTGTAACAAGAGGGCTAATCAGATCACTAAATTAAAACAACACAGAAATTTATCAAATTTCAAAAGTTATAGTGCCTCCTAGGATGAACTAAAGATCATTCAATGTAACCAACTAATCCACGAGATAGAACGAAACATATTCTTCCTATTCATGTGAAAGATCAGGGTTACAACTTATTAGAGCACCTTAAATACCTGTAACAAAAACACTAATCAGATTAGTAAATGAAACCGTTGTAGGAGTTAATCAGTCATCATAAGATGCTATGTGTCGTAGGATGATCCATGGACTTTTAAATTTAATCAAGTTATCCGGATAGTAGTGAAAGATGAGTTGTTCCTATTCATGCCAGAGATCAGGAAGTAATAGGAGCAAGCAGAAGACAGGAAACAGGAAGTAGAATTTTTTTTAATAAAACAAGAATGTAAATAATAAATAATGAAAAACAAAAAAAAATAGTGCTTGAGTTGCCTCCCAAGAAGCGTTAATTTTTAGGTCACTAACTTGACCAAAACTAAAATATCATGGCGAAGCAGGTGGATCAGTGTCATAGTAAATAGCATACAATTGTTTCCTTTTCCGCTATCCTAAAAGTTTAGCCACTAATACAAACATCCAAAATTTCATGTAAAATACAATCACAGTGGATTTCCTGTGTATGCAAAAATCAAAATCAAAATTTTTAATTTCACACAAAGAATATTTTATGATCTTCCTATATTTGTTAGAAAGCAAGATCATTAGTCCTTTTAAATTTATATCTTCAATTGCAATAAGAGTAGGACTTTGATCAAAAGATTCAAGTATTGGATCATCTAGATAATTTTTTTGTCCCACATTAGGTTCCTCAATAATGCATAATTTTTCTAGTTTCTCTATAGATATTTCAGATAATGAATCAGAAGAGTGAATGGTAGATAGGGGTAAATCATCACAGTGAGATTCATCAATTTTTATAATTTTAAATCTTTTTCAAGTTTATCACACCCTTTATCAGATTTAATCATAATTATTTTATCATTTAAAGAATCAATATCAGAATTATCACAAAAATTAGAGTGAGACTTTTCAAAATCAGTTTCCACAAACAATTTATTATCAAAAGAATCAATTTCATAATCATTAAAATCAGAGTGAAATTCATCAATGTTCATAAAAGAATTAATTTCAGAATTACCAGAATCAGATTTAATCATAAATAATTTTTTATTAAAAGAATTAATTTCATAATCATCAAAATCAGAGTGAGACTTTTAAAAACCAATTTCCTTATACATTTCATCAGATTTAACCACAAACAATTTATTATCAAAAGAATTAATACTAGAATTAGAAAAGGACTTTTCTAAATCAATTTCCTCAGTTTCTAAATCAAATTTCAGTCTGGATAGATATAAATTCCACCTTAGAATTAAGCTGATTGATAGGGTCCGCAAGTGCACGGTCTATCGAAGTAGTAAATAATATCGTTCCCACAGGGAGCAGGTGTCAAGTACCGACCTTTAGCGTCATTGAAAGCTAGATGGTTCAAACTCGGAATAAAAGAATTGCACTAAAACTAAATTATCTAAATTATCGAACCAATAAGTCAACGACTTTAAGGGAAAATTACAGTTTAAGAAGTGTTCGGAACTTCAGGTTTTACCACGTTGAGTGCTTTATATGTAAATCAATGAATCAAGACGAATTAGAAAACGGATCTCCTTCTCTCGAAGCGCAATCCGACAGTAAACAACTTAAGACGATATCTCCTAGGGTACGGATTACCTTCTCTCGAAGCGTAATCCTGTGTCTAGCATAAGCTAATCTCCTACTCTCGTAGCAAAATTAACCTAAGAGACCCATTAGGCTCTATGAAATATCGTAAATCCTCGAGTGACGTCGAACGACTCTTGTAATTCTAGTCACAAGTTTAAATGAGAACAATCGAGTGTTACGATTCACCTCTCGGTACTTCTCGTAACACTTAACACATATAAATGTTTGGCCACAACACAAATACGCAATAAGTGCAACTCATTTAAATAAGTCAAATTACTTAAAATAACACTGAGATTCAAATAAAATGTTTTACATGTGGAAATTTGTTCAACAGGCTACACCCGAGTTCCGAACTAGGGTTTACGCTAGAAAATATATTGTATAACAATGAAAACCCAAGTAAATGTATTCAAAAGGAAGGGAATTCACAATACAAGGGTAGGAGACGATGAATCTTCAGTCTTCTCTCGATAGCCCCGAAGAAATATGTCGAATCGAGCCCTTGAATGTAGAAATCGCCCCACTTTCGCCCTAGTCCACGCCTATGAAAAGTTCGACCACCAAAACCACTCCAAAAATCCTATTTTATAGCTCTATCTCTTCCTTAGGCAGTTAGAAAGTTTCCCTATAAATTTCAGCAAATTCCGACTTCGGAATCACTCAAATCGGGCGAAAAACCGTCGAAAGGTCGAAACTGCGCGGAAGCCATCACGGGTGTGATGATAAGCACGGCCAGCCGTGCTTGGCTCTGGAACTTGCGACGAAGTAAGCACGGCCGTGACAGTAAGCATGGCCAGGCCATGTTGGGCTCGCAGAGTTCTGCCGAGACGATCATGGCCGTGATCATGATCATGGCCTGCCCGTGTTCTCTGCAGAAAGCTCTGATTTGCCTCAAATTTGACCTGTGACCTTCTAACACTGTGAGGAATCTTCTCATGACTTCAAATCTTCAAATTCTTCATAAAAACATGGGGAAAATACCCTACATTTCACAAACAATCGAAAATAGTGAAAATTTTATATTTTAAAGGAAACTAATCCAACAAAGCCAGAAAACAAGAATTAAGCCTGAAAAAGTCATAAGAATAAGACTTTAAATTCAATAAAAATAAGGCTCATCAAAATATCACAGACTTAAATCTTGCTTGTCCTCAAACAATTAAACCATTTAGAAAATCAATGATAATAAAAGAAGAATGTTTTAAGGTCAAAGTATTGTCTAACATGAAAACCATTATACCCAATCCACTATTTAAGAATAAAATTGAGATATAATCAGAACTAATAACAAAACTTATTTGTCAAAGTTAAACCTCAAATCTGAAAAAGGATTAAACACTAGCACTATGTTAAGACCATTCATAATCATCAATTCCACCATAAGATAGTCAATCTAACAGGTTACACCAGATGAGCTTTTCAAATTTCAATAATGGAATCATGAATTTATTATCGGTTGGCTCAAGCTACTTCCCTGAATTTGCCTTTAACCTTGTAACACGAAGGACAAACAATTGTGATGAATGCATCCCCGGTACTCGATTAGAAAATAGATTCAGAGTGTGTACACCACATAATGCACACAAAACTCATTTCTTCACACTATGTCAAAGTTAGAAGAAAGCGGAGTTGTTCACCTTTACCAAACCTCTTCTTTTCTCATGAAACTTTTATTCACTTTTTTTTGTCGACAGTGCCAAGTTGGATGCATTTTTGGGTTCATCGTCACTTAGGTACCACTGCCCCTTTTTATTCTCAAACTCCTCTTTTTTTTCCTTTTTTTTAAATGCAACCAGATTGTAGAACTAAAAATAGGGAATATAATAACCATGAATAATAAAAAACATAGCTTCGTGCCATGAAAAATAAATCAGATAATAAGGTTTAACCTGTCAAAGATTATTCATACTACAGTAGAATCATACTCAATAATAATCTAAAAATTCGGATTGAATGCATAAATGTTTCCATAATAAGAACTACTTTAACACAAAGAACAAACTAGACTTTCTAAATAACTGAAAACAAAATCAAAATAACTGGAAAAACCATCACAGACTTAGAGTTTTGCGCTATCACAAGATCAGAAGCACAAGCATTAATATCATTGAAGCACAGACATTAATATCATCATGAAAATCAGTGTATAATGAAACAAAACATAACACACTAAAAATACACTAACAACAAACACAAACAAAGAGGGAAACCCTCTACCCACGACAAAGAACTGCATAGTCTCCTATGCAGTAAAAAGTACACGAATAGCAAGTAAAAGGAAGCAACTTACTGAAGTAGACAAAAGAGCATAAATGCTCCCACCGCAGGGCGCATATCGTGAACAAATCACCAACGCTGCGATGGTGGTGCTAAGAATAGGTGTGAACCCGAAGTTCCGCTGTCGTGCCCATTTTATAAGTGGTGAAGGGCAAAGCACAGCCGTGACGGTGACGGCCTACCCGTGAACACTTTGGCAGACCACGCTGGCATCGGCGAAGCGATCACGACTTGGCCGTGAATGCTTCGGCAATGAGCAAAAATTCCCTAAAAAATGGCAAAAGTTGCAAATGTCAATAGGATGCTATTCAATGTATAAAACAAGAAAAATAATGCTATGGGTCATCACAACATATTATCAAAACAACACAACATAAACATCTACAACCATAAACAAATAGAACATAATAAAAGATAGATACTTGGGATGCCTCCCAAGCAGCGCTGGTTTAAGGTCAACAGCTCGACCAATGTCTGTGCTTTATCATGGCATGTCTAGAGGGTTAGAGGCGTAAGAAATGGCAAGTACTTGCCCCTTTCTTCTCCGCCTAATATTAACACATATGGAGATATGCAATAAAAGCAATAGGTGTACAGAATAAAATGTCTTAAGAGTACATGGTACAGAAAAAGTGCTATAGTCTAAGTCATTCTTCCACTCTCCCTTTGGATCTATATCCTGAAATCTATCATGCAGCACTCTGTGGCAAGCCACATTTGGGTGTACGTCGAACAAGCACACACAAGGAGACACCTCCTTCATCAGCTTGGCACAGCCATCATGGTTGGATAATTAGTACATCATCAGAGGATCCCACATTTCCCTTGAAGGATGAGTAGTCTCCATTACAAACTCTAGGCTACAGCAGGAACCTGGTAAAGACAATTCATTTGCATCAATGGAAAGATTAAATTGTAGAATGGTCTCACCAATGTTCAGGGACAACTTCCCATTCTGAACGTCTATAATAGCTCCAGCAGTAGCTAGGAAGGGACGGCCCAATATAAGGGGTAATCGGGCATTCTCTGTCATATCCAGGACTACAAAGTCCACTGGAATAAAGAAATCCCCAACTTTGAGTGGCACATCTTCCACAATTCCCTCTGAGTGGTGGATAGAGCCATTAGCGAGCTGAAGGGCCATATATGTTGGTTTCAAGCCTCCCAAATCTAGATATTTAAAAAGAGATAGAGACATGATACTAACACTAGCCCCCAAGTCACAGAGAGCTCTTTCTAATGAGAAATTGTTGATCTTACATGAGACAGTAAAACTGCTTGGATCGTTAAGCTTTCTAGGCTGCGGGTTCTGAATGAAGGAGCTATACTATCCCGTCAATGCTATAGCCAATCTCTGAGGACTGGAAACTGGTGGTGTGTGAGGTGGTGAAGGAACGAGGACTGGTGCTGGTTGGACCTTGGAATCAAAAGTCAACTCCTCAGAATACTGGGCATCTGTGCTTACATCTTCAGACTCTTCAACAATAGCTGCTCGAATGGCCAACTGGGGATCTTGCAACTAGACGCCACGGCATGTCATAATCACATTGCAGTGCTCCCTCGGATTTGCCTCTGCTTGAGAAGGGAGCTTCCCTAATGGCCTAGAGGTGGAAGTAGCCTGTTGAGCAATCTGGTTCTCAAGTGTCTTTGAGTGAGAAATCAGGGAGTCCACCTTGGAATTTAACTGCCGAATAGATTCATCAACACCCTCATTTCGCTTTGACTGAGTATTGATAAAATTCTCCAGCAGTAACTCTAAACTGGATTTCTGAGGCTGATTAAACTGCCTTTGTTGAAATCCGGGTGGTTGCCTGAAATGAGGATGAGAGAACTGATTGCTAGAATTTCCTTGGGGAGCCTGATTGTTGAAGTTCGGTGGGTTGGCTTGGTTCTGAGTGTTTCGGTAAGAGAAGTTTGGATGACTCCTCCATCCGGGGTTGTATGTGCCTGAAAACGGGATATTCTGATTCCTCTGATCTTGTTGTATAGCATTTACCTGGCCTAAAGACAAATCAGAAGAAGGAGGAGCCATAATCTAGCAGTTAGTAGCACCGTGTCCCAAGTTTCCACAAAGTTCATATGTAATCAAATTAACAGACGATGTATTAAAATTCATTGAAGTTAGTTGGTGGGACAAGGAGTCAACCTTTACCACCAACGAACTTAACATATCTAAGTCATGCTTACCTCCTCCTCGTACCGGGACATTTCTCTCACTCGTCCATTGGTAATGATTCAGAGCCATGTCCTCAATTAAATTCATGGCATCGTCAACATTTTTGTTCATTAGGGCTCCTCCCGCGGCTGCATCTACAGATAAACGAGTATTATATAAAAGACCGTTATAGAAAGTATGCATGAGTACCCATTTTTCCAGTCCGTGATGTGGGCACAATCGTAGCAACTCCTTGAAATGGTCCCAGGCCTCGTAGAGTGACTCGCCTTCCCTCTAGCTAAAATTCGTTATTTGGTTCCTCAACTGAGCCGTCTTGCTCGGTGGAAAATATTTGGAGAGGAACGCATGGGAAAGCTGATCCCATGTTGTGATGGAGCCGTGTGGGAGGGACTGTAGCCATGCGCGCGCACGATCCCTGAGGGAGAAAGGAAAAAAGACGTAAGCGTATAACATCAGAAATTACCCCATTAATTTTGAGGGGATCACAATATTCAAGAAAAATTGACAAATAGAGATTCGGGTCATCTTGTGGTGAACCGCTGAATTGGTTCTGCTGAACCATATGCACAAGGGCCGACTTTATCTCAAAATTATTTGCTTCGACCGCCGGTCGAGTAATGCTAGAGTGCAAGCTCTGTACATTGGGTGCAGCAAAATCTCATAGCAAGCGGTTCTGGTTCATTGCAGTAGACTGGTCCGGATGGGCTTGCTCAAGTTGTTGATCCTGAAATTTCCTTTGAGCTCTAAGGGTCCTTACAATTTCAGGATCTTCTCGCACTAGCTGACCTGTTCTAATTGTTCTTGGCATGCATAGGGTTAGCTAACTAGATAACACAAGCTTGAAGTCAGGAAGAAGACAAGAAATATAAACAAATGAACTAAAAAAAATAAAAATGAAAAACAACTAAAAACAAAAAGTATCTAGCCTATCAATTCAACTGTTTAATCGATATTGACTACGCCTTGCTTCTCGGCAATGGCGCCAAAAACTTGATAGGGTCCGCAAGTGCATGGTCTATCGAAGTAGTAAATAATATCGTTCCCACAAGAAGCAGGTGTCAAGTACCGACCTTTAGCGTCATTGAAAGCTAGATGGTTCAAACTCGGAATAAAAGAATTGCACTAAAACTAAATTATCTAAATTATCGAACCAATAAGTCAACGACTTTAAGGGAAAATTACAGTTTAAGAAGTGTTCGGAACTTCAGGTTTTACCACGTTGAGTGCTTTATATGTAAATCAATGAATCAAGACGAATTAGAAAACGGATCTCCTTCTCTCGAAGCGCAATCCGACAGTAAACAACTTAAGACGATATCTCCTAGGGTACGGATTACCTTCTCTCGAAGCGTAATCCTGTGTCTAGCATAAGCTAATCTCCTACTCTCATAGCAAAATTAACCTAAGAGACCCATTAGGCTCTATGATATATCGTAAATCCTCGAGTGACGTCGAACGACTCTTGTAATTCTAGTCACAAGTTTAAATGAGAACAATCGAGTGTTACGATTCACCTCTCGGTACTTCTCGTAACACTTAACACATATAAGTGTTTGGCCACAACACAAATACGCAATAAGTGCAACTCATTTAAATAAGTCAAATTACTTAAAATAACACTGAGATTCAAACAAAATGTTTTACATGTGGAAATTTGTTCAACGGGTTACGCCCGAGTTCCGAACTAGGGTTTACGTTAGAAAATACATCGTATAACAATGAAAACCCAAGTAAATGTATTCAAAAGGAAGGGAATTCACAATACAAGGGTAGGAGATGATGAATCTCCAGTCTTCTCTCGATAGCCCCAAAGAAATATGTCGAATCGAGCCCTTGAATGCAGAAATCACCCCATTTTTGCCCTAGTCCACGCCTCTGAAACGTTCGACCCCCAAAACCGCTCCAAAAATCCTTTTTTATAGCTCTATCTCTTCCTTAGGCAGTTAGGAAGTTTCCCTCCAAATTTCAGCAAATTCCGACTTCGAAATCACTCAAATCAGGCGAAAAACTGTTGAAAGGTCGAAACTGCGCGGAAGCCGTCACGGGTGTGATGATAAGCACGGCCAGGCCGTGCTTGGCTCTGGAACTTGCGACGAAGTAAGCACGGCCGTGACAGTAAGCATGGCCAGGCCGTGTCGGGCTCGCAGAGTTCTGCCGAGACGATCATGGCCGTGATCATGATCATGGCCTGCCCGTGTTCTCTGCAGAAAGCTCTGATTTGCCTCAAATTTGACCTGTGACCTTCTAACACTGTGAGGAATCTTCTCATCACTTTAAATCTTCAAATTCTTCATAAAAACATGGAGAAAATACCCTACATTTCACAAACAATTGAAAATAGTAAAGATTCTATACTTTAAAGGAAACTAATCCAAAATAAGCCAGAAAATAAGAATTAAGCCTGAAAAAGTCATAAGAATAAGACTTTAAATCCAATAAAAATAAGGCTCATCACTAATCAATTGTCTTGTTGCTTAATCATCCCTCCTTGTTGCTTAATCATCCCTTTAAGATTTTCAAATTCCAAACTTAGGTGTGCCATAAATTTTTCTAACATGGATTCTAGCTTTGATTCTTCAGTATCCCCAAAGTATGGCTCAGAAATATAGTTTGAGCAATCCTCATAAAAAGAAGTTGGTGGATTTTCCCATCTAGAATTATATTGATCATCTTGGTACCATGATAAATTTGGACTTGGAGGAATTCCTAATTGGCATTCAGAAGTATAGTGATCAAAACATCCACAAATATCACATGTAATAGAAGAAGATGACATAACTGAGTGCACATAAGAGTCTATTTTATAAGCCAAAGAATCTACCTTTTCTGCAATAGTGCACCATCTATCACTTTCATACTTACCTTGTGGTATGTATCCCTCACTTATATCAGTTGCCCATGAGTCGCGATTCATAGACATCTTTTCAAATCTGAACTTTTCTAAACAACTTAAAAGATTTTGTGATGTTAGAGGCCACAGGAAATAAAAACTATCAAGATCAAAGAGTCCTGTATATAAACAAGTAGAAGAATCGTATGAACTTAGAATTTTAGAAAACAATAGAAATAATTACTCAACTTGAAAATTCACAGCCTATGACAAATCATCACAGGGGTGTGATGAAAAACATAGAAAAAATAAAAAGTCTTAGAATGCGAATTTCTCAATGTCAATCAATTAGAAATATATATTTTTTAAAATTTTTGGTTATTTTTTTATTTTTTTTGAGTATCAGAAAGCCCAGAAAACCGTAAAAAATGAAATAACTCACAGCTTCATAGTGCCATGAAAATTTCAATTCAATTTTCACGGGGGTGTGAAAATCTAAAATTTTTTTTAATAGATTCTCAAAGCTCCTAAAATATGCAGATTTTTGAGAATTTTTAAAATTTTTGTAAGAATAGAAAAACTAACAGAAAACACAAATAAAACAAAAATAATATAAAAATCAAAAATTATAGAATCACAGTCATGTGATTTTTCGCCATAGCTTATGAAAATCCAAAACCTGCAAAAATAGAAAACAAAGTTAAATATAAAAACAAATAAAACTTAGTCTAGCAATATTAACAACTATTTTGATATTAACAAAACTAAGGTCCCCGATAACGGCATAAAAAACTTAATGTGTCTGCAAGTGCATGGATACATCGAAGTAATAAAAAGATATCGAACCCACAGAGACTTACATGTTAAGTACCAAATAATTGAATTCTTACTTACTAAGGATCGATATACAATGGGTATGAAGCAAAAACAAAATAACAAAATAACAAAATCTATTATCGAAAATTGGAGAGAGAAAACTAGGACTAAGGTTTCATTACTTTTTAATTCTCATGACTAGATATAATAAAATTTTTATTAGTTATTCAAATCATGATAAAGAAAATTTACTTAAAAAAAGAAATTATCTCCTCTCGGACGTCCAATTTACACAGAACAACCTTCATTTTCGTGAGTTGCTGCTCAGTGTTAAATAAAAGCAAACCAGACAAAGAAAATTAAAATCACTTTTGTGGTTTAACTCTCGTACTTTAATTTTACAAGTTTTACCTAAGGGATTCTAACAATTAAAATCACCTCTTGGTCCATATTATCATATTTGAAACTATGGAATCAATACTCACATATAAAATAAGCATAGTAAATTAGGGTTATAGGACTTAGCTACTCTTATAATCTAGGTTTCTAGATCTAATCTAAGGGTTTCAAGTTTGTAAATCACCTCTCGGTCCATATTACAAACTCTAAAATATGCAAATAATTATTTCAAAGCAAATAAATCATGGAGGCAAAATTATCATTCAAAGAATAACTAGTAGAGTAAAAAAAATCATCAAGTCATTACAGAATTAAAAAGGGATTACTCCTTAAGTCCCAAAGAAAAGATTACACAATCAAGGTCATATGGTCACAATAAATATTCATAAAAAAATATTCATAATTCAGAAAAAGAGGAAACAGGGTTTTACTATAATCACAGAGGTGTGGCAAAAAATCATAGCCCAGTGATTTTGAAAATTTTTGGTTTCTATAGTGCACTACTATAGTGATTCGCGTTTCTTCCTCCCGGCTGAGATTTTCTTCCTTTTATTTCTCCCTCGTTTGAACTCCTTTCGATTTAAAATTTTCGGTGTGTTGTCTCCTCCATTGGGCGAAGCTTCCCTAGAAATTTTGCCACTAGAGGTGGCCTCTACGCCTCTCGGCGAGAGGATGAGCCCTAGCAGCACCCTCCTCGATTTCTCCCTCGATTCTAGATGAAAGTGGATAATCCTGGGCTTCAAATCCTCTCCTCAATTTATAGAACAACTCTGCAATTTTAGATTTTCCGATTAGGGCTCGGATTTGTCTGATTTGATGTCGCAAAAATTAGGCTTGAAAACAGCGAAGAATCGGGCGTGACGACTGTGCGACTGATTTTCCTCTAATTTTAAAAATCACACCCCATGAAAATTTTAGTTCAAATTTCACTAGAGTGTGAAAGCCAAAAATTCTAAAATTGCCCTCTGAGCTTAAAATTTCATCTTGATTCCATTTCCGGCCTCTGATTTCTTCAAATCCTTCGAAATTAAACTCTTTTTACCTAAAAATGATGAAAAATAAGAAGTGTAGATTCTGAAATAATCAACTAATTAAGTTTAAAAACAAGCAAAAGTGCATAAATATGACTCAAAAAGACTAAACAATTAATATAAAATTTACTACGAATTTTTGAGTCATCAAAGTAGTAGAGTGATCTCCTCATAAATCTACTAAAGCATCTATAGCAGTGATAGCATCTCTATATGTCGAGACTCCCTATCTTCTCAACTCAAGCTAAGCCTAATTCTATAGACCCACCATGAAAGTGAAGAACCACTCTTCCTCAATCATGTTAGGGACCTCCAATCCCAAAGAAGCAAACTACTTGACATATTCCCTGATAGTTTCAGTGTGCTTTAAGTTTCTAAGAGCCATCCTTGCATTATATATTGTATTCGTTGGTATGAACTGAGCTTTCAACTCTGCCATTAAATCAGTCCATAAAATAATCTCTGGATCCACCCCTTCTAATCTCGGCACTACTGATGTTCTCCACTAAAGTTTTGCATCTCCATTCAAATATGATGCATAAACCACAATCTTATCAGTATCTGGAATCTTAGTAGCCCTAAAATACTACTCTATGTCAAACAAAAAATTCTCCAAGTCCTTTGCTACTCTGACACCATCATATGTAGCCGGCTCTAGGATATGCCTCTTGTTAGCTGCTACTGGCGCACCCAAAGAAGAACTAGCACCAGGTGATGTAACTTGTGCTAGTGTCATCCTTGCATTATATTGTCCTTCAATAGTACTATTATGATAATGTTGAAACAGACCCCGCAAAGCTTTAAACCTTTTTGATAATGGATCACTGATATCATGCATATATATGATATATTGTGGCTTAATTTTATTATTATTTTAGAGTAAAATACATACTTTATCTCATTTATTTGCTTAAATACTTTATATTCTTCAGAATCTTTACTTTTCCTTGATTTCATTAAAATATAGGGATTTTGCCCCAAAATTGGTGGAATTTAGAAGATTTGAAGATATGGAATACTCCTCATGATAAGACGAAGCTACATGTCAAATTTCAAATCAAACGGAGCTTTCTACATTCTTCACGGGCATGGCCATGCATCCATGCATAGTCGTGTATAATCCTACTTTTTCAGATTGTGCCGAGATCTTCACAGGTGTGCCCGTGCATCCATGCACAACCGTGAAGGTGTCGGCCCAACTTTTCAGAATTTGTTGAGATGTGCACGGGCACACCCATGAACACATTCATGGCCGTGAAGAGTTATTATTCCAAAAATAAAGTTTGCCGAGGTCTTCATGGGCACGGCCGTGCATCCATGCACGACTGTGAAAACTCCTGTAGTTCTCAATGCCCATTTAGTTTTTCACCTGATTCTAATTATTCTTGGAGCAGAATTTGGGAAAATTTCATGGAGACCTTCCTGACTTACCCACGAACATTTTGGGAGAGGAATCGTGCAATTTTGTGGAGCGGTTGAGGAGAACGAGTGCGAAAAGTTGACAACTAGGGTTTCGGTGAAAACTTGACTTTGAGAGGTGGTTTCGGCGCGATTTCTTCCCCGTTTTGACGCTGAAGATTGTGTTGCATCCTCTCCCATCATAGATGTAGCCTCTCCTCTGGTTTACATTGATTCATTTGAGAGATTTGATGTATTTCACGATGAACGCTCTAGAGTAACTTTTTTCGGGGTTTGGGTGTAGCTCGCTATAAGAATGTTGGAAACTTATGATGTTTAAGGGTTATGTTTTGATTCTATTTTCTATGGTTATTATTTACTCTAAGTTGCAATTATTTCATATTTATGTACTGGTTATGCATACGTATATTTTAGACATTATGGGATGGACTGAGAAGTGAACCATAACGTCAGAACCCCTTAGATTGAACTTGTAATTTCGACCACGAAAGTAGGTCGAAACTACTCGAGGAATTAAATAATTTTTCATAAAACTCATTAGATCTGCTTAACCTAGTATGCCACGGGAGTAGGAGACTTGGATTAAGTTAGATACCAGATTGTGACCTGAGAGGGAACGATCTGTACACTAGGAAGAATTTCCTTAAGAACTTAAAATAAATGAATTTAAACACTTAGCATCATCTTTCCACTATTCTTTAGTGTGGTGAAACCTAAAATCCCGATTTCTCTCATGACTTTTCACATCCTTTTTTGCTCTTGTCTTGCTCTAATTTACTTTCTTGTATTAGAATATTAGCGACTGTTTTCATTATTTGACTGCTAGAACTGTGCACTTACGGTAGCACCTATCAAGTTTTTGGCGTTGTTGCAAGGGACTAGGTTTGCTAATATTAACACGATCAGGATATTGATAGACTAAGTTTTTTTGCGTCGTTGCAAGGGACTAGGTTTGCTAATATTAACACGATCAGGATATTGATAGACTAGGTTTAACATGATCAACAGACCTTGTTTATGCCTAGAAACACTGATGTAGGGAGGAAGGACGGACGCTCATGTCTGCCTCAGCCGGCGCATCTGACATGCCCTATCGCACCTCCTGTACAACACTAAGGGCCGGCGGAGCTCCACCAACCCCCTCGAAATTAGGCGGCGGCCGCCTAACCCGCAGGGTCCAGGGTGTCGAATCCTGGCACAGTTATACCCCATGCCTAGGTTGTGCAAATTTCATCTGCAGCAGGATTCGAACCCTCGACTTGGCCTTCACAAGCCAAGTCCCTCTAACCATTGAGCTCATAGGGCATGTCAGATGCGCTGGCTGAGGCACACATGAGCGTCCGTCCTTCCTCCCTACATCAAACACTCTTTGAACAGGGAAACTTATACCCGAGGACCTAAGCTTGAGTGAACCTTTCGGCTGATTTGCAAAAACTTAAGTAGACTAAAACTTGAAAGAGAATTTACAAATAGCCAGACCATGGAGGCGAATTGTTCTCTCAAAGACTATGCAGCACCCACCATTTCTGGTGTGCACTTGAACATCTCTCATTCGGCTATCAAAGCTAATAACTTCGAGATCAAGCTATCCTTAATATAGATGGTGCAATAGAATCAATTTAGTAGAGTAGCTACCGATGACCCAAACCTTCATCTTTCTATCATTTTAGAATGCTGTGACACTTTAAAAAATAATGGTGCTCCCCTTGATGCTATAAAACTGAGACTCTTCCCTTTTTCTCTCAAGAACCGAGCGAGAGCGTGGTTACAATCTTTACCCCAAGCCTCCATCATGACGTGAGCTCAACTGTCGCAAGTTTTTATATCAAAATATTTCCCACCGAGCAAGACAGCTCAACTGAGAAACCAAATCACCAACTTTGCTCAGTGAGATGGAGAGTCTCTCTGAACATGATTAATTCCTTGGTAGCAAAAATAGATTCACTTTCATCCAAAATTGATTCTGTAAATGTTTCTACTGCTAACATTGTGACTTGTGGTGTGTGTGGAGTATCAGGACATTCTGCTGATAATTGCCACATTTTGAACACTCCACCTAAATAGGTTAACGCTATCGGGAACTTCAGAAATCAGAACGATCCATATTCGAGCACGTACAACCCAGGATAGAGAAATCACCCGAATTTCTTCTATAGGCTTAACCAATGGCAAGTCCCTTCTGTGAAAGTCCCTTCTGTGAATTTTTCTAATCAAAATTCTTCTTCTAATTTCAGGCCTCCTCCCAGACCGCAACCTCTTTCTTTTCACCAAAGACAGCTAGGCCCACCTCACAGGTCGAATCTAGAAATGATGCTTGAAAATTTTATGGCAACCCAAATCAAGCAAAACGACAATGTGAATGAATCCATTCGCCAGCTAAACTTGAAGGTGGATTCCATGGCCACACACTCAAAAATGTTAGAGACTTAGATCACACAGTTAGCTCAACTGACCAATTCTTCCTCCAGAGCCGTAGGAAAACTCCCAACTCAACCTGAAGCGAATCCAAGGTAACACTGTAATGCCGTCGTGGTATGCAATGGTGAACAATCAGAAGACTCCGAAACTGATAAGATTGATGATGCACAAAAAGAGTCTGATAGTCACAAGAAGAAGTTTCCATCCTTTTTTGAAGCACCAGATAGTAAGAAGATGGTGGTAACAACTAAAGATTATAGAGCTTGTATGCAGAATCAACCACCTCTCAAACTCAAAGACCCTGGTAGTTTTGATATATCATGTAAGATTGGCAGTGTTTTATTTGCAAAAACACTCTTGGACATGGGGGTTGGCGTTAGTATCATGCCGCTCTCTATCTTCAAGAAGTTTGATTTGGGAAAATTTAACTTGACATATAAAGTCCTTCAGCTTGCCAACAGTTCTAGACTTCACCCACTAGGAATTGCTAAAGACGTGCCTGTCCAAATCGAAGGATTCTTCATCCTAGTGGACTTCATGTTTTAGATATGACGGCGAATTTTAATTTTTCTCTTATATTGGGTAGACCATTCCTCACCACAGCCGGAGCCGTGATAGACGTCCAACACAGAAAGCTGTTACTGAATATTGGTGAAAACATTTTATTGTTTGACATTTCTGTTAATAACATAGCGTCGTCTTTTTCAAATTCTAGTGGCAGTGCAGTAGTGGTGCAAGAGAATGCTATATTGTCGACTGGCGAGACAGGACTTTTCCCAAATATTTCTTCAGAGCGTTTGAACGATGAGCCTGATGACTTAGCGGGTCTAATAGAGGAAAAGATAATGACCATCACGATTTCAACTGATGATGATCAGAGAGCTAATCTTGGGAGAAGAACACTAGGAGCACTTGCAGATGTAGATTTGAGAGATGTAGAGGGAGCTCATGAGTTTCATCATCCTTCTATTTCATGTCGTTTGAGAACAATTGTAGTTGAACTATCATATCTTGTGCTTATTTTTATAGGTACAATCTTTGGGAGACAAAGAAAGAAGAGACTTCATGCCATTTATTTCGTCTTTGCTATACCGAAAACACCATGATACATTTATATGGTCAAGCTAGTGACCTTAAAGAAGCGCTTATTGGGAGGCAACTCAATCTCTTGTTTAAACTTTTTGTGGTTTCTTATTTATTTTTATTACTTAGTCTTCATAATTTTTAAATTTTCTTTTATATTTACGCTTTCTATATGGTACCCAGCTAATGAAAATTTTTCTGGATTTTTCAGCTACCTGTGTGACATTCACGGTTGCGGCCATGCATTTATGTATGGCCATGAACGGCTTGTCGAGTTTTATTGAATCTGCGCCGAGACGATCATGGCCTAGAGTGTGAAGGGATACACAGCCGTGATCGACTTCAGATGAATTTCTACGCCGAGCCTTTCATGGGCTGGGCCGTGCATTGACACACGACCGTGATGAACATTAGCAATTTGCGCCGAGGCGTGCACGGGTGTGCTCGTGCATTGATTCACGGCCATGACGAGTTAGTGAAGTCTGAGAACATTTCTTTGCCGATATTTTCACGGGCGTGGCCGTCTATGCTTATGGTCGTGCATCCTCAAGTTATAAAAGCTCCGTCCGCCCCCTTTACACACTCATGCAAACCCTAGCCGCGCCGCCACTACTCCGATCCGCCTCCTCTGGCTGACGATCCAATGCTAGCTGCTCTCCCTCACCTTCACTAGGTTCCGGCGACCTTTCCTCACCATTTTCGACGCCGATTAGTGGTTCTTGACGCTTCGCTGCCTCTTTCATGATTCTAGCAGCCGCCTGCAGATCCTCCACCGCCGACCTCTCCTCTCTACCGCCGACGCCTCCGTTGACACCTGCGGCCTACCTTAGCATCTTCTACCACTAGCTTTAGCCGCAAACATGCCTCAACACAAGCAAGTGGCCACCAAGTGCCGAGCTTCCTCTTCCAGCACTGCTAATGAGCGCCCCGCACATGCAACCCCACCTACACCTTATGGTATCCTCTGCAATGATCCGGAGCAAATGGCCAAGCTGAACACGCTGATGCGCCGGCAGATGATGAGTTGCATTTACACCATATTTTTTCCTATATTTTACATGATATTTTGGGCTTAATTGAATGATTTTATATAATTTTTAGTGTTTTTATCTTCTTTTGTATGGAATCTTCACTTTTCATAATTTTTATGAAAATGCAGGTAAAATGGTATGAAAATAATCGATTTTGTGAGTTTTGAAGCTATAGCACGGTTTTCGAGAAAATTACGAGGTCGCACGTCAAATTTGGGACGAAAATAGTGTCAGACGCAACATTCACGGCCTTCGCCATGAGTTTTTCGGCCGGTCATGAGTTTCACGTTCAAAGGGGTCAAATCATGGCTAAGTAAAAAAGTTCACAGAAAGTTTCACGTGTGAGGCCGTGAGTCCTTCACGGGCCATGAGTTTTTCTGTGTACGGAAGTCTTTATTCACAAAAACTTTCACGGCCACAACCGTAAACAGTTCACGGGCTGTGAGTTTTTTTGCCCCCTTTGGTTTTTCACTCGGTTCGACCCCGAATCAAGTCGAAACTTAACCAAAATTTGCATAAGCCTTCCTAGATAGGTTCTATACTTATTAAACTATAAAAGGAAGGATTTTGGAGGATTTAAGGAGACTCTTTTGGGTGAACACGATCAAAGACGGCAACTAGTGTGAAACTCAGTTTCAGGGCGAAATTCCGGCGAAGATTCACACAAAGGGGAGAAATCGTAAACAATTCACGGGCCGTGATTTTCTTGTATTTCATTACGATTCAGTGCAAGTTTCATAAATAAACATGTTGTTTTCTTCGAACATGAGCGAGTAAACTTGATTTCGGGATTAGGGATGAGCCCACTAACATTTATAAATTAAATTTTGTATTTTTACTCTTTGTTATAATCATTATAGCATTGATTTGATTAGAATTGAGTTATTTACGTGATTTACTCTAGCCAAGTATGTTTACGTCTTAGATGTTGCGAGAATGACCAGGAGGTGAATCGCAACGTCGAAACTATTCTTTTTAAACCTATGAATCCAATCACGAGAGTAGTTTGGATTCGTTTGAAGGATTTCATGGTTTTTCATATAACTTAATGGGCCTAGTTGCGTTAATTGTCACAAGAGTAGGGAGTTAGCGTAGCTAGGTACCGGATTACACTTCGGGAGGAGGTAATATGTATCTTAGGAAAATTTCCTTTCATAGCTATAATTATTCTGTTCAAAGATTTGTTTTCATCAAAATTCATAGATGTTAGTGTGGTGAAACCCTGAGTCCCGACCTTCTAAAACCTGATTTTTATCCCAAAACGCTACCTCTGTTACTTTTTGTACTTAGAGTTCACACAAAATCACAATTTGATTCACCTAGATATAAACGAGTCGTGTAATCGGTACTTGACCACCAGATCCTCGTTGGGAACAATATCTTATTTTATTACTTCGATAAATTCATGCACTTGTGGACGCATCAAGTTTTTGGTGCCGTTGCCGGGGATCAGACCAGCCAATATCGATTTAATCGTGAGATTTATAGACTATATATTTTTTATTTTATTTTTATTTTTTGTTTTTGTTTTTTTTGTATTTTTTTCTTTATAGATAGTTTATTTTATTTTTCTCTTTTTGGATTAACATGATGCATGAATAGAAGAACTAAAAAAATCACTAGACTAGATATTTTAAGTTTTATTTTGTATTTCCTATTTTACACTTTGTATTTCAGAATTTTATTGCACAAATTAAAAACATAATGTTCAATCAAAGTCAATGGTCAAATCAAAGTATGTACCACCGATAATGACAAGAGAATATAGTACGGATGCTTTATAATCACTTTCAGCAAAGGTAAATTCTTTAACTCAATAAATTGATTATTCAAGCATGCAATATTTTAAGTTAAAATCTATTACTTGCGATATTTGTGGATATCATGAGTATCATTATACTGAATGTCAATCAAGAATTCCTTCATGCTTTGGCTCATGCCCTAGTACTTACAATCCAAGTTGGGAGAACCATCAAAACTTACTTTATCAAAATGACCCAGCTTTTATTCCACAATCAAACTTTAGTCGATCTGAAGAATCCAACTTAGAAGCCATGCTTGAAAACTCTATAGCTGATATGACAAACAAACTGAGGAATTTCATAGTATAATTTATGGCACTGATAAAAATGACATAGAGGAAGGAATCCATGATGAATCTGAGAATTTTGTAGAGTTGAAACAATCAGTAATCATGACTCTAGTAATAGATTATGATTTAATTTCTTCAAATTTTGATGATTTTGAAAATTCTAAATATCCCATTAACCCTTCCTCGGTACTTTACCAGCCATCCAGTCCCCTCTCACATAACATAGTGCCTTGCAACACAAATACTTGAGATATATTTGAAGAAAAATGTAAACTTTTGGAATCTTGTGAGAAAAAAGATGAGGAATTTAAGGATCCTCAAATAAGAAGTAGCGATATAGATAGGGGTGAATTTGATAGTGTTGAGATAGAGTACCCCATTGAAGAGAAAGAAATTGAGGAGAAAGATAAGGACGAGGATCCTGTTCATATTTCACCATCACCACCATATGAACCATCAATTTCTTTTCTCCAGAAAAATTCATTAGGAATTTGCATGATATATGATGAAGAGAATAATGATGATGAGGTAGCTGCACTATTATTTGATTCAAATTCAAACACAGGTACCCAAAAGATGATAACACATGAGATTGTTGATCACAATGACATTGAGGTAAGTGAAAAATCCAATGTGAAATTTGAAAACTTCTTGAGCAATCTAAGGTATGAATTTTTTGATCTTAACTTCAGTTTTCTTCCAATTGTTGATACAAATTTAAAAGAAGAATGCATGACATTACTCTTGGATAAATACAGAAAAATTATTAAGTATTCTTTGCATAACTTTAACTTTTGTTTTTGTATGCATATAATGACCACTACAACATGAATCCACCTATTTAACTAGATATATACTTTGGTGGGCATACTCTTGAGACGAAGGAAAAGCAGAAGACTATATGCTCTCTACTATGCAATTGATTCACTAACTCCGCCATGACATGAAGCTATGGTCAAGCTAATGATCTTAAACAAGTGCTTTTTGGGAGGCAACCTAAATTTCTGACTTTTGTGATTTTTAGTTTTAGTTTTTGATCTTGTTAAATTTTTAGGAATTTTTATAGCATGATTTGATGAATTTTTATTGATGAAAAATCTTTTAATAAGTTGTTTTATATGCAGGAAATTTTTAAAATTTTTTACATAAAGAACAAGTGTTCGACAAGACATTCACGGGTGTGGCCGTGAGTCCCTCATGGGCCGTGAATGCTGCGTCTGAAGGAAACACGAGAAGGCCAAAAGTCTACATAAACTTTCACAGTCATGGCCGTGAGTTTTATTTCACCAAGGGAACAAAAGGCATAGAAACAGTCATGGTCGCAACCGTGAATGACTCACAGGTCGTGAAGACTCAGTTTCACACATCACCGGCGAAAGTTAGGGTTCACGCCTTTGTTCGTGAATCCGAATTTCTGCTTGATCCTTCCCTTCTCATGTGACAAATCCCTCTTCCTGACCTTCCTTCATCACTGGCGGTCTTTCCGTTGATCCTTCGACGAGATTTCAGCTGGATTTTCTCAGAAATCACTGGACGACCTCAAGAACATAGTTTCACCGCCGAAGCATAATTTCAGCTCGATTTTCGCCCAGATTTGTGAGAGTCTCTTACCTAGCTGTAACATTTGGTTTCTCCACTCGATTTACATACTTTTGCACTGATTTGGAACTAAGATTACTTCATTCTTGAGTGAGATTTATGCAAAATTGTAGTTGAAAATTTGATAGAGTTACTGTAGCTTCACGATTTTTGTAAAAACTCTATATTTCTATGTATTTTGAGAAATAATGGGACCAAGAAGATAGGTGAGAACTAGACCATATAGGGCAGGAAAGAAGATTGGGGTACGAGGACCATACTCCTAGTTGACTCTGAGATTTCAGTTGATTCATGGGGCTCTTCCCCATAGATTTGAGCAATTATTGGAGATTCGTCCAGAGCCCCAGCTAGCCACAGTTGAGAGGAGACGGACACACCCTCCACCAGCAATCTTTATTCCTTGCCCATATCAGCTTCGATAAAGACAACACTATACCAAATGCAAGTTGAGTAGTAGAGGATGCCAGATGACATATTACGCCTAGAGCAGGCCAGAGGAGAACATTAGAGCCTCTTCACGCGATAGAGGAGCTTTTGCAGCAGCATGCAGGAGATGATGAGGAGGAGGACTTTGAGGACACTGAAATCGATTAATCTCTGTGAGTATTTTATTGTTTTATTTTTTTATATACATCGAGGATGATGCATACTTTTCTTTGTGGGATGATGCGTGTTTGGATTTCATTGATAATTGTAGATTAAATGATATAGTATATGCAACAATTTATGTCAAGGGTGTCTTCATGTATTTTAATTGTATTCAAGCTTTATAGATATGTATCTTGAATATTTATGATTTTTAAGGATATACGAGTTTGTTTTATCTTTGATTTTGTAATTAGAAAGCATTTTGAGTAATTGATTTGATGACTTAGGAATTTTTAAAATTTCATGAAGACTTAAATTGTTGAGCAAATTCAATTCTGATATGGATAAAATGCATATATGAAATGTTGTACATCCTTAAGATACAAGCTGAGTAAAATTTACTCAAGCTTAATTTATCTATTTTTGCTAAATGGGGAACTTTTCATAAATAGAAAATTGGTGACATCAATATAAAGAGGCTTGCTCCAACTCCTCTAGTTGAAAGATCTGAAGTCGTGAGTTATCTTGTACCACGAGTTGGTACACTTTAAATCTGTTTCGGTCAAGTAATAGAGGAAAAATCTGAAAAGTAAATATTTGTCCCTCATGCAGAAAGATCGGTAACGATTTAAGTACCATGCCCTTGGCCGGCTCTCTCCAAAAATAAAAAAAAAGAACAAAAATAGAGAAAACGAGAGAGTTGTAGGTCAAGTGGACAACTTTGCTGACTTTCATGATTGAGACTATGAGTTATATTATACTACTATGTGGTATACTTTAAATAATGTTATGATGCTAATAGGAAAGAGTATATAACTGTTTAAAGACCAAATTGCCTTAAAAGCTTCTTTACCTTAAATATCACCAAGATTCTTGAAATGGAAATTTCATTTGTCAGGTAAGGTGGATTTATTAAAGTGAAATTATTTGATGCTTAGTAAGTAAAGATTGGTTGAGACGACATGAATCATGACTTTTATCCATCTTGGATTGTAAAGTCTTGAGAGTTTTTTTCTATTATGTTATTTCTTAAATTTCTTAGGTTCTGAAAGATTGATTGCTTAACCTATGGACTAAGGACATGATTGAGAAAGAATAAGCAAGTGTTCTTTATCTTTACATTCTCTTTACATATTATTGTATTGCTTGAGGACAAGCAAAATTCTAAGTCCAGGGTATTTTGATGAGTTGCATTTACACCATATTTTTTCCTATATTTACATAATATTTTGGGCTTAATTGAATGATTTTATATAATTTTTAGTATTTTTATCTTCTTTCATATGGAATTTCACTTTTCTTGATTTTTATAAAAATACAGGTAAAATGGCATGAAAATGATGGATTTTGTGTGTTTTGAAGAGATAGCATGGTTCCCGAGGAAATTATGAGGTCGCACGTCAAATTTAGGTCAAAAACAGTGTCAGACGCAACATTCACGGCCTTGCCTGTGAGTTTTTCGGCATGCCGTGAGTTTCGCGTTCAAAGGGGTGAAATCGCGGCTAAGTAAAAAAGTTCATAGAAACTTTCACGGGTGAGGCCGTGAGTCCTTCACGGGCCATGAGTTTTTCTGTGTACATAAGTCTTTATTCACAGAAACTTTCACGGCCGCAGCCATGAACAGTTCACAAGTCATGAGTTTTTTCGTGCCCTTTAGTTTTTCACTCGATTCGACCTGAATTGAGTTGAAACTTAACCAAACTTTGCAGAAGCCTTCCTAGATGGGTTCTACACTAATTAAATTATAAAAAGAAGGATTTTGGAGGGTTTAAGGGGACTTTTTTGGGTGAACACGATCAGAGGCGGCGACTAGGGCGAAATTCTGGCAAGGATTCACGCAAAGGGGAGAATTAGGCACTTCATCTTCATCTCTAGATCGAGGGGAAGCTTTTCCGATTACTCATCTAGTGATTTTCTTGTATTTCATTACGATTCAATGCAAGTTTCATCAATAAACATGTTGTTTTTGTTTTCTTTGAACATGAGCGAGTAAACTTGATTTCGGGATTAGGGATGTAGCCCACTGACGCTTATGAATTAAATTTTATATTTTTACTCTTTGTTATGATCATTATAGCATTGATTTGATTAGAATTGAGTTATTTACGTGATTTACTCTAGCCAAGTATGTTTACGTTTTAGAGGTTGCGAGAAGGACCGGGAGGTGAATCGCAACGTCAAAACTATTCTTTTTAAACCTACGAATCTAATCACAAGAGTAGTTTGGATTTGTTTGAAGGATTTCATGGTTTTTCTTATAACTAAATGGGCCTAGTTGCGTTAATTGTCACGAGAGTAGAGAGTTAGCGTAGCTAGGTACCGAATTACACTTCGGGAGGAGGTAATATGTACCTTAGGAAAAATTCCCTTTCATAGCTATAATTATTCTGTTCAAAGATTTGTTTTCATCAAAATTCATAGATGTCAGTGTGGTGAAACCCCAAGTCCCAACCTTCTAAAACCTGATTTTTACCCCCAAAACACTACCTCTGTTACTTTTCGTACTTAGAGTTCACTCAAAATCACAATTTGATTCACCTAGATATAAACAAGTCATATAATCGGTACTTGACCACCAAATCCTCATTGGGAATGATATCTTATTTTATTACTTCGATAAATCCGTGCACTTGCGGACGCATCAATTTTTTGTGCCATTGCTGGGGATCAGGCCAGCCAATATCAATTTAATTGTGAGATTTATAGACTAGACATTTTTTATTTTATTTTTATTTTATTTTTATTTTTGTTTATTTTTCACATTATTTTCTTTATTGTTATTTTATTTTATTTTATTTTTCTTTTTGGATTAACACAATGTATGAACAGGAGAACTAATAAAATCACTAGACTAGATATTTAAGTTTTATTCTGCATTTCCTGTTTTACACTTTCTATGGTTATTATTTACTCTAAGTTGTAATTATTTCATATTTATGTACTGACCATGCATACGTATGTTTTAAAAGTTGTGCGATGGACTGAGAGGTGAACCACAATGTCGGAACCTCTTAGATTGAACTTATAATTTCGACCACGAAAGTAGGTCAAAACTACTTGAGGAATTAAACAATTTTTCACAAAGCTCTTTGGATCTGCTTAACCTAGTATGCCACGAGAGTAGGAGACTTGGGTTAAGTTAGATACCGGATCGTGGCTTAAGAGGGAATGATCTGTACACTAGGAGGAATTTCCTTAAGAACTTAGAATAAATGAGTTTAAACACTTAGCATCATCTTTCCACTAGTCTTCAGTGTGGTGAAACCTAAAACTCCGATTTCTCTCATGACTTTTCACATCCTTGTTTGCTCCTGTTTTGCTCTAATTTACTTTCTTGCTTTAGGATATTAACGACTGTTTTCATTATTTGACCGCCTAGCTTTCAATAGACTGATTAATTAGTATTTGACCCCATAGTCCCTATGTAATCAATTTTTTTTATTACGCGATAGAACTGTGTACTTGCGGTGGCACCTATTAATCACCCATCCAATCAGTGTCAGGCTCAATTCCAATGGCATTCTCTAGTCTAGCAAATCTCTCTGCTATCTTAGACATGGGGAATAACAATTCTTAGCACAAAAATTGTTAACTGCTTTGTGTGTTGAACAAATGTGTTGTTGCGCAATTTATAGAATCTTGTTGAAACAAATGTTGAGTCTTCAGAGCAATGTCAACCACAGCGACAACACCAACCTGGCTGAACCTAGCTTAACTTGACTCTGATATTAATTGTCACACCCCAAATTCTGCCCTAAGTTTTTGCAATAGATTTCATGAGGTAATGGCACGGATACTCGGCCCGTTAGCCTCTCACTCACACAAGTAAATGCACAGCAAAATAATATGCTCAACTGTCAATTGCCTCAACTCCGCACACCCCTACACACCACAACAATAGAAATCAAGGGCTGCGCTGTGTCAAGCCCCCTGATGTCCTCGGTTAAGAAAACACAATGCCCTTGTCTAAGATCTCTGTGCCCCGATGCCAAAACACCAAGTATGCTACCCACTTTGTGCCACAACCAAATATGCACCCCTAGTAATGTGCCCTTTGAATTTTCTTCGTCCCCCAACCTCTGGTGCATGCTGAACTCTTCATGTTTGTGCTAGGCCAAACTTTGCAAGGACCTTAGGTGATAGGTTGAGTTAGGCAAGCAATACCCCCAATCACTTTGTACACCTTAGGTAAGCGCCCTAAGCAATGCACCACACAAACACATAATGCACTAAATAATTCTAACTGCACTATACTTATGCACAAACCCTAAGCACAATATTTATAGCGATCAACACAAATCAGCACCCTAATAAGCACATATGTGCCAACACAATAAAAGCCACACAACAAACCACAAAAGCATCTCGTAGGGAAAAAGACTATCAACTACTCACAAAAGTCGATTTACAAAAACCCTACCTTGGTCACACGCCAATATCTATTATCACAATACTAACTCAACCACAAGAGAAAGTACCCAGAGTTTATACAAAACTCGAGCTCGCCGGAGAACCTCACCGGAGATGAGGAAGATGACCAGAAAACTTCACCTGACAGCACGCCAAGTTGTGATGAAGATGTACCTCCAAGAATGGCTAACCTCTAGCCAAATCTTCTCCCCTCTTTGTTCTTCCGATGGCCAAAAACACTCAATTGCTCACCGGATTTGTGGAGAAGATGATCTAGCAAAGCCTCACGTCAAAGAGCAACTCGCCACATGAGTTTTCGCCCAAGGAATGGAAGCCGCCACTTGCAAGAGTCAATTGTGGAAGTTACTTGCGCAACTAGGCATTCACGTAAGTCTTTGTTCACTCTTTACTACTTTTAGCCACATGACTTGCGCCCCCATGACTTGGCTGCAATGTGCGCCAATGCCATGACAAAAGCTCCATCAAGCATGTGCTTCCACTAGTAAATAGCAACATCGCAGTCCACTAGGTCTCGAGTTCGAGACTCACCCATGCCCCAGTTTGTTACCCTGAAAAGATAGGTTTTGCTGGACACTTGGGCCACGGAATTGGGGTGCAGCCCAATTCAAACCCAAAGTGTAGCTCAGCTCCGTGAAATCCTGAAACCCGTAACAACAATTGCATTTTAATAGTATATTAAAATACTACCCAATTGTCATTTTTAATTGAGCTATATTAGCTTTGGCATCATTTATTATGATTCACAAGAAAACAAACTCATATCACCTAATTAATATGTTTAACCCTAAATTAGTGGTATAAACCTTATTAGGTTTAAATGTTAGTGTAACTTAAGATTAAATTACTATTGGAAAAAGCACTATAAAATATAATTAAATAAAATTCTACAGAAAATTAAAAACAATGATTAAGGAAACAAATAATATAAATTTCTTGATTCCATAATTCCATAGCATATTTTATATATAAAAATGCAATCATAAATTTTTAGAAATATGAAGTTTCACATTGTATTTTCTTATATAAAAATATAGTCACTAATATCTAGATTGTAGACATTAAACGACTAGATTGATTAGATTGCAGACATATTTTAATCTAGGATCAAGTACTAACTTTGTCAATTATTTGCTCATATTTTTTAAAAAATATTTTTTAAAGTTTTTTCCTTATCTAATTGTTTAGATTGCAGACATCAAACGACTAATGGGTTAGTGACAGATCTTCAAATATTTGCTCACAAGTCATTACAAATTCCACTACAGGGACGACATCCACCATCTCCTCTTACTAATGGCTCAACGAACAATGGGTATTTCTTATTTTATTTGGCATTGAACAATTAATTGTAAGGATAATTATATTTTAATTCTACAAATAAATAAATTATTAAAAAATAAATCATGAGCATTGTATTGGCATGATTTGCGTTGACTAATTCAGCGATCGATTCTTCTCCCCGCCCTGTCGTCCTTGTCGTTCGTGAGCTGATTGCAGGGATATTACGGTCTCTCTCCCACAAAACAGCGGCTTGATCTTGAAGGTGAAGACATGGCAGCGGCCTGCCAAGCAGGAAGGCATAGCGCGGACGGCGTCGATGTCGATTCGCCGACTTACGACCCGCCTCGAAGCAGGCTTATAGGAAGTCGCGAAGTCTTGCGAGTGGACTCACCCTTGAGAACGGCGAGGACTACGAAACCCCAGACACTGCCTCCACCTCCGCCTCCGCCTCCGAGAACGGCGAGAGCGAGAGATTTGTCAGGAGGCGTCGGAGAAGTGATGGCGGAAGGCCGTTTTTCTGCAGCCCGGGTCCGTCACTGAAGGAGGACAGCGACGGCCGCTCCTTAGGGAGGACGGGATGGGGTGAGAGTTCAACGGTGGCGATGGTCGGCGCATTTCACTGATTGGTATCGAAAGGGAAATGCGAAGGAAAAAATCCTTCGCATCTACGCCGAAAAAATGCTATCACTGGATCACCCACGCAACCAACAGTGGAGCCACGCGAGCCGAACCGGGCTGGATAACACGTTCGGCGCTTTTGTGTTTGCCGATATGTTGAACTACGGCCCACATGACTTACTGTTCCGCTACAACGCCAAACGCAGCCTAAGCAATTGAGGAATCACAACATAAATATTACACACTTTAATAGGTTTTACCATATTTATTTATTTATTATATGATTCAAATAGGTTTAGTCCTTGATGTGACATACTTTTTTTTTAATGTGACGTACTTGGTTAAGATATAATCTCTTACACATCACAAGTGTCATGCCCTAGTCTAAGGTAGTCTGACGGACCTTCAGACCGGCGTGAAACCCTAAGATTTTCGGGCATAATTTCACTCCAATTTGAAAACCCTAATTCTCCGGGTGCAAAATTAACCCCAATTCGAATATCAATCAGAAAATCCTAATTTTTGTCCTGAATTTTATCCCCAAATCAGAAACACCGAAAAACCCTAAATTGATTTTTACCTTTCTGGTCAACTTTGAGTCAAACCCTAGTTGACCAAGTCAGCCAAAAATCCCACTGCACCGCGCTGTGTCGCTTTGCCAAAATCGCGTTTGACGCTCGAATTGTGTTTACTGACATCACGCTGATGTCAGCCACAATTTTGTTTCCACCGTGCGTAATCCCTGTTGTGCTGACGTCGTGCTTCCATCAGCACCGAATTTGATTCTTCATTCGAAATTGATCCGAAATCGCAACGTCGATTTTGACCCAGTCAAAATCGACACCACGTCCTCTCCTTCGTCTTCGTCTTGCACGCCGACTACAGCAACGCTGCCTGCGTTTGCTGATGGCTGCTCGGCGCCGGAGAAGGAGACGCTCCGGCAAGGAAGGCGACGCCGCTGGAAACACCCACGAAACGCCGCCGCAGGCCGTAAAACAGAGGAGGGATTCACAAGGGAGAAGAAGCTTTATTCAACCTTTTTTTTAGCTTTATTCAACCTATAGTAAAGCTACAAACCTCTCTCTTACTCACCATCGACCCCCTGACCACCATCGCCCACGTTCCCTCCCTCGCCGATGACCCCTGTCACCGGTTACAATCTCTGTCGCTCAACCTCGACTCAACGTCTCCCCAGACGCCGGACATACTCCGCTCTCTCTCCCTCTCAATTGGTGGTGTCGATGCTGGTTGAAGAAGATCCTGTTCTTCCGTCGATCGGTTTTATAGAGGACGAGTGCCGTCCGTGTCTTCCGCGTTCCACCCTGTCCACCTCCCAAATTAGGGCAGCCTCCCCTCCATTGCTACCGCCTCTCCTTATTGCCTGGATGCGCCCGAAATCTTCTCGTTGTCACCTCCCTCGAACGCGTTCGCAGAGCTTGATGAAGCTGCCATCGCTGTGTCCGCCTTCGACGCGTGTGGGGAAGACGAGCTTCCGCGCTCGATTTTGGGGTCAATGCCTCGGGTTGACTGCCAAGTTCACCGATTGCTCCTAATCTTGGGCCATGGACTTGGCCTAATTTCCTTATTCTCGGCCTAGAGATCCATGGGCCTAACAATTCTCCCCCGCCCAATTTGGACATCGCCCTCGATGTCTGTCATAGGTGGATCTTCTACAACCATCGCCGCGATGTACCCGATCCAACATTACTGCACCCCATGGCAGTGTTTAGAGCTGCCTGGATCGCACCGACCCTTACCTCCTCGGTGTTGATTTTAACCTCCTCAGCTGGTTCCTACACCATGATAGCCATAATTTTCTATCTCGTGGGGCTATCCTTCATCGAGTGAGGGCCACCGCACAAGAAACAACCATGTGGCTTCGTGATGTAGGGACGTCTCCAAGGATCTCCAAGGATTTAATTATGTTTGATGTTATTTTAAAAACTTGTTGCATTTTAATATTTTGGGATTATATGTTGCAACATTATTTTTAAGTTTCTGCACTTGATATTTTATGTTGTAGCTAGGGTGTAGCCTAGGTTTTATTTAAAGTCTTTGTTTTTGTTTTTAGTGAATGTATTAGGTTGTTCTAGCCTAGGGATATTCACCTGTAATTGCACTTACAAGCACCTACACCCTTCAACCTTTGGCAACGGCATGACAACTCAGCTTATAGTCAACACAACAAAGGCAACTTTCAGCTCCAACTTAGCAAAGGCATCTTCAAGATAAAGTCAAAGTCAAGATCTACATTTGGAAATCCAACCACATTCAAGTCAACCATGATAAAGCTGGGCTGCAAGTTCAAATCTATCCCAGCTATTCAGCCCACTTACCAGCAGCTCAAGCACTTACCGTGGAGATCAACCAAGAAGCAAAAGACACATCAGCCCACTTACCAGTAGCCCCCTCACCAACGGTCACAAAACCCTTTCAGCATGCGCAAAGGAGTGTTATCCACGCCAACTCCAGCCATTATCCAATCACATTTCAGCATCAAACATCAACCATAGAATGCCAATCGTTGCCAGCAAAATGAACGTTGAAGGATTAGGTTATAAGTCTTGTAATTTTTCACTTGCACACTAGGTTGAAATCATTTGAGAAAAAACTTGTGTTTGCGTGGTTTGTTTGTGCCGAGAGTGGAGCTTGCTCCTCTTGTGTACCGAGAGTTGAGCTTGCTCGTCTCTTATCCTTCACTTCCCCCTTTCTTGCTAAGTTAAGGGTTTCTCTTCTACTTCTCTTCTCTTCTATCCTCTATTCTCTCCTCTTCCCTGTCGAGTTCTCCTTATCGGCTGAGTTTATCAATCTCTCCTCTTCTCGTTAAGACTTCACTCTTCTCTTCTATGGTTCCAATGTCACCCGCTGCCAACCAACTGCACCCCTCTACAAACACCATAACACTGTTCTATTGATTTGCTGAAGCTCACGATAGCCATCTGCATTGGAGAAACTGGGAACTTGAAGGTGCCACAATACAATACTTGGAGGTCATTCGGTTAAGGGCCTGCTACAAGCAGCAGAAGGGATTCGGCCCCCTTCCTTCACACTAGGTATATTCTCACTATTACATTGATAGAGCCACATACCTAAGGTGATATAGGGCGTTAGGATTTACATCCTTCATCACTTCGATTCTGCATGTATCCTTTCCGCAGGACGATGTGGCTCTCGTCGTCCCGGTGAACCTCTGTCCTGCCGGGGAAAGGGTCAACCTCGCTTTGGAACTCTAGCCCTCTGTGGGGAGCCGCGCTTCGGTGGTGACCTAGATTTCCTTGGTGGTGCTGATATGAAGTTGTGATTTTCCACTTTTCCACTCAGCCACCGCCGCAGCCGACCTCCAATCTGGTGATGAGTGTCGCCGGACCTCCGTCTCTGCCCATGGTTGATGGTTCCGAAGAAAGAAGTACCTCATATCCGCCTTCGCCATGTCTAGTAGCTCCAACATCAGTGCAGAGAACGCTCTGACGTACTCTTGGATCGACCTAGTGTGCCTCCTCCGATCCACTTTGCCACGTGCCTAATCCGCAGAATTTCTGGGAAGAAACTGCTGCCGCAGTTCCTCACGGAAGGTCTCCCAAGGCCAACTAGAAGCCCCCGACGTTGAGCTAACTTTGGTCCGCCACCAAAGCTTCGTATCGGCAGTGAGATATGCGATGCATACCCGCACCCGATCTTCTTCTAGAACACAACTTGTAGAGAACAACTGCTCCATGTCCCATATGAAGTTCTCCACTTCTCTGGACGATCGCCCCCTCCCCCGAACGTCACTGACTCAGGTACACGTATGATGATATGCAAATATATGATATATCGTGGCTTAATTTTATTATTATTTAGAAGTAAAATGCATGTTTTGTCTCATTTATTTGCTTAAATGCTTCATATTCTTCAGAGTCTTCACTTTTCCTTTGTTTTATTGAAATTTAGGGATTTCACTCCAAAATTGATGGAATTTGAAAGATCTAAAGATATGGATCGATTCCTCATGATAAGATGAAGCTACACGTCGAATTTCAGCTCAAACGGAGTTATCAATGCTCTTCACGGGCATGGCCGTGTATCCATGCACGGCCGTGTATGAACCTGCACTTTCAGATTTTTTACGAGACATTCACGGGCACACCCGTGAATCCATGCACAGCCGTGAAGAGCAACTTTTCCAAAGATTAAACATCGCCGAGCCATACATGGGCATGGCCGTGCATCCATGCACGGCCGTGTATCGTCCTGCCTAGTTCGACAAGTGTCCGGTTTTTTACCCATAACTTACTATTTTGGAAGCAGATTTCATTGAAAATTTGTGGAGAGCTTCCTAACTTGGATACACACGTTTTGGGACTGGAATCATCAGATTTGATCAAGCAGTTGAGGAGAACGAGTCAAAGGGGTGACAACAAGGGTTTTGGGGCGATTTCTTGACGGCGACACTGTTCCGGCATGATTTCTTCTTCGTTCCGACGAAGATCATCGTGCTAAACCTTCTTCCATCAAGGATATACTCCTCCCTCTAGTTTGAATCAATTTGTATGAGAGATTTCATGTATTTCGTGATGAATCTTGTAGCGTAAACTCTCTTTTCGGGGTTTGGGCGTAGCCCACTGTAAGAATGTTGATCTTTAATGCTTGATTTATATATTTCTCATATTTGTCTTTGTTCTTATTCATGTCTAGGAAGTTTTCATTCATGTTTATCTACTGGTCATACATGTTCATGCTTTAGACATTGTGGGAAGGACTAAGAGGTGAACCACAATCGTTGGACCCCCTTAGACTGGACTGGTGATTTCGGCCATGAGAGTAGGAGACTTGGGTTAAGTTAGACACTAGACCGTGTCCTGAGAGAGAGCGTGTCTATACCTTAGGAAGGATTACCTTAAGAACATAGGTAAAAACCTCTCTAAATATCAACATTGACTTTCATGCATGCTTCAGTGCGGTGAAACCCGAAACCCCGATCTTCTCTTAAAGATCTCAAACCCCGATTGCTTGTTTTCTACTCTGCTTGTTTTTAGTTTGTTTTAGTTTACTTAGTTGCATTAGGAAATTAGATATTTCTCCATTAATCGTTAACCTAGCTATCGATTAACTGATTAGTTAGTACTTGACCCCTAGTCCTCGTGGGATCGATACTCTTTATTATGCGATAGACCATGCATTTGTGGTAGCAGCCTATCAGGTATAGGCACTATCAAGTTTTTGGCGTCATTGCCGGGGACTAGGTTGCCAATATTAACACGATCAGAAAATTAATAGACTAGGTTGTTAGGGAATACCGGATGTAATTTAAAATTTTGCAGTCCCAGGACGCAGCGGAAGAATCATTACACCCGAAACATATTCTGGTCCCAAGGATCCATGCGAGAGAGAAGACACAAGGATGTGTTAGAGATGTACCTCTTTTGCTTGTCTAATTGCCGAAGCCATGTTGAAGGCGCCCAAGTGTTCGCCCTCTACAAGTATCCACGCGTCGACTCCTTGATCGTTGCTCCCTTCCACGCTTGGTGCTAGCCTCGGGAAGAGAATCAAGCCTTCACCTCACTTGCGCCACCTTCAAGAGAACTTGCGCCAATGAGGGGATAGGGAAAATGCCGCCAAGGACTTCCCTCTTCTTCTTTGCTTGCGCCACCTCCAAGGTGCGCCTATGGCCAAGGAACGATGAGGGCTTGTGGCAAGAAGACGCCACCAAGCACAAAGAATCCTTGCACCAAAGAAGAGAGGAAGAGGAAGAACTTTCGGCTCCAAGGAAGAAGGAGATTGCGCTCCTTGATGAAGAAGAGAGCTCCAAGCTCTCAAGTTGTCGCCACCCTAAGCTTCCAATTCTCTCCAAGAGATGTCGCCACTAAGCCCTTCTCCAAGTTATGTCAAGAGGTAAAGAAGGAGAAGAAGGCTTGCGGCTTCAAGGAGGAAGAAGGGTTGCGCCACCTTTAAGTTGTCACCCTTTTCCCTAGCTCACGCCTCTCTTTGTGTCTTCACGCCTCGAAGGAGTTAACCTTTTTAGAGGGGGCGACTAGGGTCTTATTTATAAGGGCAAGAGGCAGTTTAGGGAGGGCCAAGATCATGCCAAGTGGGCGGCTAGGATGAAGGGGGTTTGTGGCAAGGAAAGTCTCCAAGACTTTTCCATAAACCTCATTCAACCTATCCTTATTTGCCCTATAGCCATATTAGCCCAAGAGATGCCTTAAAGGCATGCATTCCATCCTAGGAAGAAGGGCTAGGCGCCCTTTACTTCCATAATGAAGCAAAGGCGCCTCCCTCACCCCATTATGCCCTTAGGCGCCAATGGGGGTGAGATTTCTCCCCATTATGCCCTTTTAGCCTTTAATCTCTTCATGACAACCTACTATTGGGCCTCATTGGATAATGAGCTAGCCCAAACTTCATGGTATGGGTTGATTAAGCCATTGGATCCAATCCAATGCAACCCTAATCCAAATGTGACCAATCTAGGTCAATTTCGGGTCAACCTGCCAAAAAATGAAGTTTGGCTCCAATAACTTTCTTCCAACTCATCAGGCCCATTGGCGCTGATGAAATCTTCCAAATGGATCCAAGTTATCCAATAACTTGATCCTAAGGCTTCTGATTAAAGCAACGTCAAGAGTCTATTGCGTGTGAACCCGTAGGATCCATATGACGATGGCAATGATGTAAACATCATAAGTAGTGAGGGGTATCTAGCAACACATCACTACTACCCATGTCATAGGACTTAAGTCATTATGGCAATAACTCCTAACAAGCAACAAGGATTCCCATTGCATTATAGATCCCTTTGCCTAAACTGATATCCTGTCATTGGATTAGTCTCACGTTTATCAATCCAATGCATTGGTCATGACTCAACAAGTGTGGCCACACATTCCTGTCATGCACCAATAAGGTGGGGCGCCCCGAGTGGATATCATGCTTCCAATAAGGAAGGGGTAAATCCTACTATTGGTCATCCATGTCTCTACATGACTTATGACATGCCCAATGTCAGTCGTTTTGGTCTCCCAATTACGGAGAGATGTAAGACTGTATCAAAGCATACCCATCATCAAATCTAGACATGAATACCTCAAGTCTAAGGATCAATGCAAACCTCTTGCATGTGAGATTGACTTGTTGACTAGACAAGTCAATCCTCACGGTGGATCACTCTAGTGCATTCAATGCACCTGTATGTCTGCATTACTGTGCCCTACACTTAACCAGCCCATACACCAGTCTCACATGTACCAAAGCTGTCCCATATCTGCTAAGGTACCTTGTCTGGGGATTTCTTATGAGAATGGATCCAATCCAAACTCCTGGGACATTATACATGCAACTCAATACATCAACGCAGGTAGAGAAGTCTGCACAATAACGACCATGCCTATATAAAGAGTAATAGTTCTATCAAAGTACATTCAAACAATGTCTGTCCATGTCCATACATTGGTCTTCAGGGCATATACACCAACATAGGTTTAGTTAGATTTTATTTTCCTTTTATTCTGTTTATTTGCTTTTTGTTTTTAGTTGTAGATTTTACTTTGTGCTGGTGCTACTAATCTCTTTTGTCAAGGTACTTGTTTATGTCTAGGAATACTGTTCGAATAGGGAAACTTGTACCTAGAGACCCGGAGATAGAGCGTACTTTCTATTTGGTCAGAAGAAATCTAAAAAGGTTGAAGCTTGAAGGGAAATTTTCTGACAACCAAACAATGGAAGCTAATCGCTTTTTGAAGGACTTTGCAGCACCCACCATTTCTAGTGTGCACTCGAGCATATCGCGACCGGCTATCGAAGCTAACAACTTCGAGATCAAGCCGTCCCTTGTACAAATGGTGCAACATAACCAATTTAGTGGAGTAGCCACTGATGACCCTAACCTTCACTTGTTAATTTTTCTAGAATGTTGCGACAATCTGAAAATTAATGATGCTCACCCTGATGCTTTTAAACTAAGGCTTTTCCCTTTTTTTTTCTTAGGGACTGAGCTAGGGCGTAGTTGCAATCTTTACCGCAGGGCTCTATCACAACGTGGGAACAATTATCTCAGGTTTTTCTGTCAAAGTATTTCCCACCGAGCAAAATAGCCTAGCTCAGAAATCAAATCACCAATTTCGCCCAACAAGAAGGAGAGTCCCTCTATGAAGCATGATACCGGTTCAAGGAATTACTAAGGATGTGCCCGCACCATGGTCTACAGAAATGGGTGATCATTCACACCTTTTACAGTGGATTATTATATCAGACCAGACTTTCTGTGGATGTTGCCGCTGGTGAGGCACTAATGAACAAAAATTATGATGAGCCAATGGAGTTGATTGAGGACATGGCCCTCAACCATTATCAGTGGTCGGGAGAGGGGAGCCAGCCAGTTCGAAGTTCAGGGAAGTTTGATATGAACATGATTAATTCCCTAGTAGCAAAAATAGATTCACTTTATTCTAAGCTTGACTCTATTAATGTTTCTACTTCTAACTCTATGACTTGTGATGTTTGTGGAGTGACAGGACATTTCTCTGATGATTGCCACATTTTGAACGCTCCTTCTGAACAAGTCAACGCTATTGGGAATTTCAGGAATCAGAACGACCCCTATTCAAACACATATAATCCAGGATGGAGAAATCATCCAAATTTCTCCTACAGGTTGAACCAAGGGCAGATCCCTCCTGCAAATTTTTCTAATCCAAATTCTTCTTCTAATTTCAGGCCTCCTCCTAGAATACAACATCCATCTGCCAACCAAAGACAACCAGATCCTCCTCAAAAATCTAGATTAGAGTCGATGCTGGAGAATTTCATGGCAAGTCAAATGAAGCACAACAACTCTATATGTGAGCAGATTCGCCAGCTGAACATGAAAATGGACTCAGTATCCACACACTCGAAAATGATGGAAAACTAGATCACACAACTGGACCAGCGAACCAGTTCATTATCCAGAACCCCAAGAATCCTTCCAGCTCAACCTGAAGCAAATCCGAGAGACCAATGCAATGCCATCATGACAGGTGGTGATGAGGAATTAAAGGACTCTGAAGCTGAGCATATCGAGAAAGAAAAAGAAGAGTTTGACAACCAGAATGAGAAGCCTCATCCAGAAATTCCTGAAACACTAGACGTCGAGAAGAAAATGGTTGTTACTGAAAACACTATAGATTGCATGACTAAACAACCACCTCTCAAATTCGAAGACCCTAGTAGTTTTGATATACCATGCAAGATTGGCAATATTGTGTTCGATAGAGCACTCTTGGATTTAGGATCTGGAGTCAACATCACGTCATTCATCACTTTCAAGAAGCTAGACTTGCGAAATCTCAAATCAACATCTCAGGTTCTCTAGTTTGCAAACAACTCTAAACTTCGCCCGCTCGGGATTGCTGAGAATGTGCCACTGCAAATTAAAGGATTCTCTATCCCGGTAGACTTTGTGATTCTAGATATGGCTGAGAATTCTACTTTTCCTCTTATATTGGGTAGGTCATTCCTTGCTGCGATCAGAGCTACAATCGATGTCCCACACAGGACAATGACTTTTTGTATTAACGGGAATAATATGTCATTCAATCTTCCTACTAATAATAAAGAATTATGTTTTTCAGGTTCCAGGGAGAACAGAGCAGTGGTGAAGGGAAGTACTGCACAGTCAAGGAGCAAGCTGGAACTCTTCCCGAAAACTTTTCCCGAACATTTTGAAGATAGGCCCGACATCTCAATTGACTCAAAAGACGAGATGGTGGCTATGATGATTCAAACCGAAGAAGCCACTGAAGCCAAATTGAAGGAGAGAACAGCAGGAATGCTTATGGACGATACTTTCACAGCTACTAAGAAGACTGACAAGTTTTATCAATTTGTTGCTCCATGTTCTGTCGAAACTGTTGTAAAGGAACTTTTATATCTTGTGCTTATTTTAATAGGTGCAATTTGTGAGCGATGACGAAAGCAGAGGCTCCACGCCACCTACTCTGCCTCTGCTACACCAGACCCACCATGAGCATCACTCTGGTCAAGCTAGTGACACTAAAGAAGCACTTGTTGGGAGGCAACCCAACCTCTTCTTTATCTTCTTTCTTATTTATTTTCATAATTTAGTCTTTGTTTTTTTTTATATTTATGTTTTCTAGGTTGTACCCTGCTCATGGTAATTTTTCTAGATTTTTCAGGCACTTGCGAGCCATTCACCGTCGCACTCGTGCATCCATGCACAGCTGTGAATGCCTCGCAGACTTTTTTGCAAACAACGCCGAGATGTTCACGAATAGGGGCGTGAAGACATGGACGGCCATGAACAGATTTAACAATTGTCGCACCCGTGCATCCATGCATGGCCGTGCAATGTAAGTGAAGCCAGACTCATTTTTTTGGCGCCGAGACGTTCATGGGCCGGGCCGTGCATGAATGCATGGCTGTGCATGATTCTGTTAAAAAACAGGGCGCCTGCACGCCCGCGTACACACCCGTGTATGAAACCCTAGCGCTGTCGCCACCGCTCTAATCCGCCACCTCCGGTACCCGATCGACCGCCGGCGACCCTCCACCGTCCTCTCCATCCTCCGGCGCATCTTTCCCCCGAGTTTTCGCACCTGATCCGCGCCTCCCATCGCCGATCTTCGCCGCTTTGAGTTCTATCGCCGCCCGCTGTCCCGCCGCCGCCGACCTTCCTTCTCCGCCTTTGACGCTTCCGACGCCTCTTCGGCACCTGCCATTACCTTACTGTAACCTTCCTATACCACCAGCATGTCTCGACGCAAGCAAATCACCTCCAAGCACCGAGCTTCCTCTTCCAGCTCCGCTGCCGCACAATAGCCGCCGCCTGCAGCGTCGCCAATGCCTTATTGGATTATTTGTCGAGATCCTGAGCAGCTTGCTGAGCTCAATGCCCTCACACGCCGCCCGGTGGTTACCACCAGGTTCCTTGATCATTCCACACTGAATACTCTGGGTTTCCATGAAGATGTACAGTGGCTTTTTTAGCGTATAGGGTGGGAGCAGTTCTTCACGATCTCCTACCCCACATATATCCCGATTGTGCTGGAGTTTTTGTCTTCAATGGAGTTTCATGCCGACATCCATACCGATGAAGATGACGATAGTTTATCCTTCCGGCTCAACAATACCGAGTTCGTACTTACTTTGTCAGAGCTGAACCAGATCTATGGCTTTCCCACTGATGGGATGTGGCTGACACCCAGAGCATTCAATGCTAGCGCCTTTTGGGAACAATTGATTGGTTACTGACACGAACCGCAAGTGCACGGTTATGTCGAAATAATATAAAAGATGTCGAATCCCACAGGGAACAAGGTTGAGCACCAGAAAATCCAAGTTTCAATAGCTAGGCGAATGAAAATGTGGTTTTGCAAACATCAATTGTAAACGAGAAACTAAATCAACGACTGAGAATATGAATGAGAGATATCAGGGCCATGGTATCCACCATGTTGACAATTGAGTATGCTATAAAAAGGATCAATTATAAGGATTTAAGTGATTTGCATAAGGAACATGTCCATAAGGTACAAGGTGCCCGCTCTTGGATGTACACCCCAGTGTTTGTATGGAATGATCTTCTACTCTCGCGGTGGATCGTTATAAACAAACCCAATGTGTTCTATGGAATGTTATGAAACCCTCGAGTGAATTCCAAGCACTCTCGTGACATGGGTTCACAAGTTTTACAGAGAAGTTCCACCGTTACGATTCTCCTCTCGGCATGAATCGTGCTGGCTAACACATGAAAATACATGGCCAAGGTAAAATCAAGAAATATGCAACCAAAGTAAAATATTCTATCACAAATATCAGATAATTGTTTTAATTAAGAAATTGCAAACATCTACTATCAACGGGCTTCAACCAAGCGCCGAAAAGGGTTTTACGCTATGGAGTACATAGAATCACTGAAAAATCTCCCAATAATCTAAGGAAAACTACAAGAAATTGTTTCTAAAGAGGAAGAGACGCTAAACCACAGTCGATCTCCCGGAATCGTGAAGTTTGAACGATCGAATCTTGCCAAATGGCCATGAAAACCTAGTGTCGTCGCTGTTCGTCCGTTCTCCCTCGCCTTTCACATAATTTTCCCCCTTTAGGGCATGAAAAATAGGGCTTTTATATTCCCTGCATTCTCCCTCAAATCAGCTTTCCATAGAATCCTTCCTTGCCAAATTTGTATCCCAAATGGGTTGGAAATCACGGAAAATCCAAGTAGGACTCGGACTCGCGTTGCCTGGGTTGGAATCACAGGTGAACCCCGCCGGGTTCACCTGGCCATGATTAGCTCTAGACAGATTCGGCCAAAAGAGACACGGGTGAACCCCGCCGGGTTCACCTGCCCGTGAAGTGCTCTGGTCACTTGGAGCTGTGCGCAACAGAGAGAATCACGGGTGAACCCCGCCGGGTTCACCTGCCTGTGAAGCTCTCTGTGAATTTCCTGTTGTATGGCGAAAATGCTGGTGAACCCCGTGCCTGGCCATATTTTTCAGGCTAACTCCGATTGAACCCAAATTTGACGGGTAGCTTCATTTTCATATAAGAAATCATCTCATGGCTTGAGAATCTTGAAAAGACATCAAAAATGATTGATTTTACTTGAAATTCCATAAAAGCAAGAAAAAGTGAAGATTCCAAAGCTTTCAAGTAAATAAGCCTTAAAAGAGTGTGAAAGCATCAAAATAGGCCTACATTTAACATGAAATACAAAGGAAAATTACTACTAAAATGCAAAGCATCAAAATACTCCAGACTTAAATCTTTGCTTGTCCTCAAGCAATAAAATAGGATGAAACACAGGCTGGGTATAAGAGCAATCTTTTACGTTGAGGTATACATCCAAGTTAAAAGAATATTTAATAGCAATCCAAAAGCTAATCAGGAGAAATCAAGTAAATGGTTCTTTCGAGTGTTCAATAGTTTGATCCCACTATCTCTAGATGCCAAACAGCCTAGTAAGCAGTAAACATAGGATTCAATCAAGTTTACACACAACACTCATGCATTTCCAATCCTTCCGAATCAAACCATTGGGGTTAACTCAAATGCTTTACTCAGGGTACAATACACTGATTATTGCAATAGACTTAAACTCATATCCTTAGGTACCATTGCCAATTTTTCACAATGCCAAGTAGGGGAGTCGTTTTACAGAATTTATTTCACATCTCTTAGATTTCAACTCATATCTTTCGGTACCACCGCCGATTTTTTGCAGTGCCAAGTAGAGGAATCTAAGGGTGATTTTTTTTTATGAACATAGCAGTTGATAGCATATCCTTTCTAATAATTGCAGTGTCTCCCCAATAACAGAAAGGAATTCAAAGAATGACTAAGTGAATATGCATCTCAATACGATTCTCATGTAAGTTGCAAGCTTGAGTCGATTAAACTGTCATAGAAATGTTTGACCCACTAATGAACAACTCAAAGCCAATCCAAATTACAAAATTTCAAATTCATAGAATATATGGACATGATCAAAAAGTATCTCTAACAAGGAGGTATTATCAACAATCTTAGTTTATTCCTAACCAATCATGCATTCAATGCCGTATTTTGAAATAGCTATCATAGGACAGAACTCATGATAGACAAATGAACTCATGAATAATAAGCATCATAACATTTCAAAATTCACAAGCATGTATGAAAATCACTATCACCATAGAAGAGTACTGACACAAGTAACCAACAAGGTAATGTCTTATAGAACTATCACATATTGGGGCCCGATGATGTGGACCAAGCCCACGAATAAAATGGCATATAAGATACAATGCCACAATACCATCCATCACAAAATAAAAGTCATGCCACAGTCATAAGACAAACAAGCAAAGTCAAATGGCCACATGAAGATAAGGAGAAGAAACCAGAGTAAAGATAGCTCATCCACTCTAAAAGTTTGCATAGTCCTCTATGCAATGCCATGATGTAAGAGGAGTGGATGTCAATGCTGATGCTCGGGGCAACTACCTCCTGTGAGCTCTTGCTCTTCCCACGTGCGCTATAGTCTGGCTCGACTTCCTCATTAGAAGAAATGTCCATGCGAGCCATATTCTCCTCAAGGAGAAAGGAAAGTCGCTCATCCATACTTTATATCTTTTCCCACACAGACCCCATCATCTTGTGTTGCTTTTGCATGTGTGCCTCCATCGACTCCCATTGAGAGGAATGGTCCTGCTAAATGTAGGAAACAATGGTGTCTAGGTGATCGATCACTTCTCGTTGGTGGAACTGCTCCTCTTTAATTTCCTGCAAGATAGCCATCATAGAGTCAGAGGAAGAAGTGCCACCAAATGAGAATGCGCCAGGGGCTGGTGGAGCGGTGTCAACAGGGTCAAGCTGTGGATCATCAATAAGCTGGATACACCAGTTCCCTCACACTCTCACAATGGTACGTTCTGAGTTCGGTAGTGGAAAGAAGAATGGACTCCCTTTGAATCTCATGCAGTATGAGTCACCTTTGCGAATAATTAGCTTCATGGCGACACAAGACTCGATCTCGAGCCTATTGTTGCCAGTAGCTTCTAATGTGCCGTACGGGATGATGCCCAATGAAACTGCCAAGGGAGTGATAAGACCGCCAATCACGATCGCCCCTTTCAAAGAACAGGCGACGCGGCTAAACTACTTTGCATGATAATACCCAGAATCCACCCTGAAACTATGAAGCATGCACTAGAGATAAAACAACTCAGTCTGTCGAACCATACTGTCGCTCTCACCGCGGCCAAATATGGTATGAGCCAACATGCGGTGCATGTACTTGATGACCGGGTTGCAGAGGCTGGAAGCTCGGGCCACGCAAGCAGAGTCAATGTGCTCATTAGTGATCGCTCCCCAGAAACCCTGCTCACTGTACTCGATGGGGACCTTACGAACACAAGGCTCGGGAAATCCATAGATGCTACGTAACTGAGAAAGAGTAAGGGTATGCTCGATATTACCCAAACGAAAAGTTAGGCTGTCGGGATCATCCTCAAGGATCGGATCTGCCTTCACTTCCAAAGAGCTCAGAAATTCCAGCGTGACACCAACATAAGTAGGGGAAAATAGCTGCTGGAACTGCTCCCAACCTATTGCAGCATACATCATGTCAACATCTTCCCTTAGCCCAAGCAATTGTAGTGTCCCTCTGTCAAGGTATCGGGTGTTGAGAACTTGGCACTAATGCAATGTCTGATAGCGTTCTTCTTGCTCGGCGTTGCAGAAGATAATCCCGAACTCGTTCGGGGGAGAGACGTATGGTTGTGTCCGGATAGTAGGTGTGCGTCCATGCCGAGCTGATGAAGATCCTGGTGTCGCTGATGGTGGTCGGAAAGATGGAGGAGTAGGTGCGTACTCCTCGTCGTCTGTGGCTGACGAGTCGGAGAAGACCTGCGGAGGTCGAGCTGTCCGCTTGGAAGCCATAGCATTAGTTCTTCGAGGCAAGGTGGCTAGAGAAGATCGGAAAACGGCAGGTGAGCCTGGACGAGAAGATCCAAGGGCCGGAGCAAGGCAAGCACGATGGCGGTGGCGGATCGGCTAAAAAGCTCGAAAATCCGGCGATGCAAAAATCGGGGGCAAAATCGAAACAAAACCTATCCCGCTTGTAAGTAAACTCAGATCTGACCCAGAGAAATTGCCTTCTTTTTTGAAAAGATGAGAGAGCGACGCAGTCGGCGGGATCTTGGCGAAGTTTGGGGGCGGTGGAAACCCTAGTCGCTCGGGCCCTGAGTCGCGCCGAAGGCTGGGTGAACCCACCCGGGTTCACCTGTCTGTGATTTGCACTGTGAGGATTGGGTCGATAGGGGCACTGACACTATCCGCAAGTGCACGGAAATGTCAAAGTAATATAAAAGATATCATCTCCCACAGGGAACAAGGTGAGTACTAGAAATTCTAATTTTCGGAATCTAAGCAGATCAAATCGTGGTTTTTGGAACAAGAAAACTAAAGCTAAGTAAGTCGTAAATAAGAAACCAAATAACTGCAGTAGGGAAATTATATGAAAGCGAATATCAAGGCTCGAGTTTCCACCTCTCTGACGATTTTAAACGCTCTAAGAAACAAATGCCGGTTACAAGGATTTACAGATTTGCATAAGGAATCTACCCTATTGTGTGAAGGTGCCCTCTTTCGAGTGTACACCCCGGTGCTTACCTAGAACGTCTCCTACTTTCGCGGTGGATAATTTTCGACAAACCAGATAGGTTCCGTGGTAGATTATGGACCCTCGAGCGAAGGGCAAGCACTTTCGTGTCAAGCCTTCACAAGATTCACAATGAGGTTCGGTCGTTACGGTCCTACTTTCGTTATGAACCGTAACCACTATAACATGATAATACTTGGCCAGAGTACAAAATCAAGAAATAAGTGCGTCAAGTGAAATATGCTTAAGATGTGATCCAAATAACAAGATTAAAACAAGATTTGCATAAAGAAATCGTCAGAGGGCTTCAACCTAGCCCTGAAAGTAAGTTTACGCTACCACCATCGTTGAATCGCTCAAAATACTATCTTTATACATAGGAAAATCACAGGAAAAGGTTTTTAACAGGGAATGGATGATTAACCGAAAGAAATAAACAAGAATCACAGGGTTTCAATGATCGAATCTCCCTATCCGCTCCGTCGTCTCCTCTTCTCCCCCTTAGATCACGGAATTTGGGGCTTTTATACTCTATTTGTCCACCTCCAAGTAAGCTTTCCAAAAAATCCTCACTTGCTAAATTTGGAGTTAAATTGGGTTCAAAATTGCCAGAATACCGAATAGGTGTCGGGCTGATCCGTCAACTTCACGGGTGAACCCCGCTAGGTTCACCAGGTGGTGAAGTGAACGGTGCTCGTTTGTTGCGAAATAATCACAAATGAACCCCGTGGGGTTCACCTACAAGTGAAATCTTCGGCATATTTATGTGCGGGACTTCATCTGACTAGATCACGGGTGAACCCCATGGGGTTCACCTGCTAGTGAAGTGTGCGGCAGATTTCATAAACCTTTGACATCATTGGTGAACCCCCGCCGGGTTCACCAGGCAGTGACGCGTGCGCTGAATTACGTCCTTCGGCAAGATCACGGGTGAACCCTGTGGGGTTCACCTGGCCGTGAAGTCCAGAAAGGGCTCAGATTGAGCCCAAATTTTACGGGCAACTTCGTCTTCTCATAAGGAATCACCCCATGGTTTTAGATTCTTCAAAAAGTCTTCAAATTTGGGTGATTTTACCTGAAATTCAATAAGATAGATGAAAAGTGAAGATTCTGAAGTTTTTAACTAAATAAGCCTTAAAGGAGTGTAAAAAATATTCAAATAGGCCCAAATTCATCATGGAATATTAGTAAAAATCACTACTAAATTGTAAGGTATCAAATACTCCTCGACTTAAATCTTTGCTTGTCCTCAAGCAATGAAATAAGTTGAAATACATGTTTGGTATAAGAATAATCTTTTATGTTGAAGTTCGCACCCAAGTTCAGAAAAATACTCTTTAGCAATCCAAGTTCTAATCAGAAAAAATCAACTAAAAGGAGTGTCTTAAGCATTCACCAATTTGGTCCCACAGTTTCTAGATATCAATCAATTCAGAAAGCAGTGAACATGGGATTCAATCAAGCATACACTACACTTATCTCATTCCTATCCTTCCAATTCATAATGTTGGGGTTAGCTCAAATGTTTAATTCAGGATACAAAACACTGATCATTGCATTATACTTCAACTTATATCCTTAGGTACCATTGCCAATTTTTCGCAATGCCAAGTAGAGGAGTCTTTTTATTTCAATTCACATTTCTTAGATTTCAACTCATATCCTTCGGTACCACTGCCAATTTTTCGCAGTGCCAAGTAAAGGAATCTAAGTGTGATTTTTTTTTAAACAAATAATAGAAATCAACATATCCTGGCTTTTAACAAATGCAGTGTCTCCCCAATACTAGAAAGGAATTCAAAGTTTGAAAAGATATTATGTATTCTGATATGTATCGAATGTAAATTGCAAACCAAAATCAATTGAAGAATCATGAAAACGTTTGACCCACTAAATGAATAACCTAAAAAAAGTCTACTTAGAGAATTTCTAATTTATAGGACATATGGACATCACTATTAAGTAAATTTTCAAAAAGTACTACATTCAACATGTCTTGATAAATTTCAACCAATCATGCATTTAACTTTAAGAGTTTTGCAAAGCTGTCATTAGAAAGACTATCATGACAAGTCAACAATGAATTTTGCATCACAAAATTTGCAATATATGTCTTTAAAAACAACTTCATGAAAGCTCACATAGATCCACACATCATGTAACATGAAAAGCATAATGTCAAAGTGGAAAACAAGTGGTTCAAATATAAGTTATACACTGCAGAGGGTGGAGCCTGTAGATATAGACCAGGCCCATGAATAGTGGCATATAAGAACAATGCCAAAATATCCATCATAGAGTAGTATAACAAAGCCATAAAGAAAAGCAGAAAGTCACAACAACTACAACCAAACAACCAAGAAGAAGCTGGAGTCAAGACAGCTCACCCGCTCTAAAATGTTGCATAGTCCTCTATGCAACGTCGTATACGTGAGAGGAGAAGGTGGCAACGTTGGGTCTGGATGGAGCTAGCGCCTCCTGCGCGAATGAGAGCCAGAAGCTCTGGAGCTCTTGCCCTTACCCGCGCGAAGTGTGACCTGGCGCTTCCTCCTCATCTGAAGAGATTAGTATATTCCTGATGTTTTCTTCATTAAGCAAGGCAAACCGGTCATCCATAATACATAATTTCTCCCAGATTGAGCCCAGCATTTTATGCTATCTCTGCATCCCAGCCTCGTTAGCTTCCCATCGGGAAGCTTGTTCCTGGCGTATAAAGGAGATGGAGGAATCCATCTGGTCAATGAGCTCACGCTGCTGAAGCTGCTCCTCCCTCATCTCTTGAAGAACACGCATCATGGAATCTGAGGAAGAGCCACCACCAAAGAAAAATGAACCAGGGGCTGGTGGTGCAATGTCAACAGGGTCTGGCTGGGGGTCTTCGGTTGGCTTGATACGCCAGTTCTCTCGCACACGCACAGTGGTGCGCTCAGGATTTGGCAATGGCATGCAAAAATGGCTGTCTTTAAAGGTCATGCAGTAAGAATCACCTCGGCGGACGATAAGTTTCATGGAAACGCAGGACTCAATCTCGAGTACCTTGTTTCCATGAGCCTCGGGTGTACCGTAGGGGATGACCCCTAGAGCGACAGCAAGCGGTGTGATAAGGCCTCCGATGACGATCACGCCCTTGCGGCAGTGCGCGATACGGCTGAACTGCTTTGCTAAATAGAATCCTGAATCGACCCTGAAAGAATGCAGCATGCACCATAAATAAAATAACTCGGACTGACGTACCATGCCATCGCTTTCCCCACGACCAAAGATGGTATGGGCGAGCACACGATGGACGTATCTAATGGTTGGGTTGCAGATGCTGGATGCTCTTGCAACTCTGGCTAAGTAGAAGTGTTCATTCGTAATCGACGCCCAGAAAGCTTGCTCGTTGAACTCCACCGGGACATTGCGCGTGCAGGGCTCCGGGAAACCGTAAATATGGTGGAGATCAGAGAGAGATAAACTGTGCTCGATGTTCCCCATCCGGAAGGAGAGGCGCCCTGGGTCTTCATCTACTGTCGCAGCAGCTCTCACATCCAGAGAGCTGAGGAATTCTAATGAAACTCCGATGTACGTGGGCGAGGCTAGCCATAGGAACTGCTCCCATCCAACATTCGAATACATCCATTCAACATCGTCCATGAGCCCTAGCATAATAAGAGTGTTTCGGTCCAAGTATCTGGTGTTGGTTATCTGACGATGGAGAAGCTGCTCATAGTTTTGTTGATGGTCTGCATTTCTGAACACTATGCCAAATTCATTCAGCGGAGATGCATAGGCTTGAGGTTGCCGAGCAGAACGGTGCACTGGGTTTCTGGAAGAGGAAGGTGGCGCCGTCTGGCTTGCAGGAGTAGCACGAGGTGGCGGAGGATGTCCGTGTGGGATGAAGTCATCGTCGTCTGTGGACGATTCCGATGCAGGCTGTGGGTCACGGCGACAGAAGGCGAGCACTTTGCGCCTTGGTGCCATATGGTAAGAATGCCGGAAGCGGTGAAGAAAACGAGAACACCGGGCAAAAAGTCGCCAGAGCATAGTAGCAGCCGAGCTCGGAAGCTAAAGTAGGAAAACCGGCGGACGATAAGAAAAACAGGGTACCGGCGATGGAAAATAGAGCAAGATAGTGCGAATCTCACCGAAGATGAGGAGCTTGGAGATGGAAGGTCCCTGAAGATCTAGTGGCAAGGGGTCGTTGAGAAGGTCGTGGATCAGGAGCAAAAGGGGGGGGGGGGTGGGGAGGGCGGCGGCATCGCAAGGTCAAGAAATCCCTAGGGCAAACACGGGCGATGCTCCAAGGAAAACACGGGTGAACCCAGCCGGGTTCACCTAACCATGAAGTTGGTCAGAATCCATTGTCTTCACGGGTGAACCCCATGGGGTTCACCTAGCCGTGAGGTGCACTGAGCTGCATTAAAATTCCAGCAAGAATTTCCTGTTCGCATAGCTCATCTGCATTACAAGAATAAACCTCTGATTAGTGCATAACAAGATTAAGATTCCCTAAAATAAATTAGACAAGCAAGAGACTATAGTACTCAACGATAGTGGGCCAAAAACTGAACGACAATTAAAAACAAATAAATAAAAATGGAAAGCAACTAGAAAACTTGGGTTGCCTCCCAAGAGCGCTTGTTTAGGGTCTATAGATCGACCGTAGAGTTATCAGGTTGTCAAATCATGGTGGTTCAAAAGGGGCGAGAACTCCCCTTTGTTTGGGCAATCCATCATCAGAACAGTGTATGGGGCGATGTCCACTGTCTTCCAAATCTTTATCGCGCTCAAGTATATACACACTGTGACATACACCTGCAAGAAAAGGTTTTTTAAGAGGGTTAGACAGATCAAATTGAATAATATTTCCACCGATGTTTAAATTCAGTTTCCCATTTTTAACATCGATAACAACTCCGGCCGTAGCAAGAAAAGGTCTTCCTAAAATAATAGGAAGTCTGTCATCTTCATCGATGTCCAATACAACAAAGTCTGCAGGGATAAAGTAGTCTCCCACTTTGATGGGTACATCCTCTAAAATACCCACTGGACTCCTAACTGATCTGTCAGCAAGCTGCAGAGAAATATTAGTCGATTTCAAATCACCCAAATCCAGCTTTTTGCACAATGATAACGGCATGATGCTGACACTTGCCCCTAAATCGCACAGTGCTCTCTGGAAGGTCATCTCTCCTATCTGGCATGGTATGGAAAAGCTGCCAGGGTCCTTGAGTTTTTGTGGAAGCTTGTTCTGCAAAATCGCACTGCACTCTTCAGTAAGTGCAACGGTGCCCTAGTCTTCCAGCTTCCTTTTGTTTGAGAGTATGTCTTTCAGGAACTTCGCGTAAGTTGGCATCTGCAAAAGGGCATCAACAAAGGGAAGGTTAATATATAGTTTTTTCAATATTTCCAGAAACTTACTGAATTGCTTGTCTAGCTGGGCTTTGACAAGTCTCTGAGGAAAAGGTATCGGCGGCTTGTAGGCTGGCGGCCCAACATAGGGTCGCTTTGCCTCTGTTCTTTCATGTTCCACCGGTGTTGAATCAGCGTGTGGCCCCTCAGGGTTCGGTGTCACTTCATCCCTTGTTTCATCGGTCGGCATCTTAGGGTCTTCAAGTTGTTTGCCGCTCCGAGTGGAGATTGCATTGCAATGCTCCCTCGGGTTAACTTCTGGCTGTGATGGAAGCTTCCCTGGCGCTCTAGAGGATGAGCTAGCCTACTGCGCAACCTGGCTCTCCAACATTTTTTTATGCGTCTCCAAGGAGTCCATCCTCGTCATCGTCAGTTTCATCATATCAGTCAGCCCTTCTATCTGCTTACTCAGTTGAGAGTCTTGGGCTGGTCTTGGAGGAGGATTGTAATTTCCTTGCTGAGGTGGAGGGTTGTAATTCCTCTATTGGAACCCAGGTGGCTGCCTGTAATTTTCATGTTGTGGCGGCCTAAAGTTCCCTTGCTATGGTTGGGCTTGTGGTGGCGCTTGCCCTGGTTGAATTGGCTGTGTTGTCCGGTAGGAGAAGTTCGGGTGGTTGCGCCAGCCAGGGTTGTAATAGTTGGAATAAGGGTTGTTCATGGGGTTCATATTTCCATCTGCATTAAGATGTTCAGGCTGACCTTGGACCACTTGTCCATCTCCCACTTGGCACTCAGCACCTGCATGTCCTGCAACGCCACAAAGCTCACAAGAAAATGAATTAGCGTCTAAAGAGTTAACAGACCATGAATCAAATTTCTTAGTCAGATTGTCTACCTCCGCAGTGAGAGCAGTTAATGAATCAAGTTCGAATTTACCTGCTTTCCTTGAAGGTGTACGTCGCTCTAGATTCCATTGATGATAGTTTTGTGCCATGTCCTCCAGGAGGCTTATTGCATCTTCAGGTACTTTGCTCATTAGTTCAGATCCTCCAGCAGCTGCATCGACTGTGAGTCTAGTATTGTATTGCAATCCCATGTAGAACATGTGTACTAGAACCCAAGTCTCAATCCCATGGTGCGGACATAATCTTTGAAGCTCTTTAAATCTTTTCCAGGCTTCACACAAAGACTCTCCATCCTTTTGCATGAAGCTCGTTATCTGGTTTCTTAGTTGGATTGTCTTCGAAGGAGGGAAATACTTCGAGAGGAAAGCTTGAGACAGTTCATCCCATGTCCGTATTGAAGCTGAGGGGATCGTGTGGAGCTATGCCCTTGCTCTGTCCCGCAAAGAGAATGAGAACAAGCGTAACCTGATAGCATCAGAAGTAGCTCCATTAATCTTTAACATATCGCAATATTCTAAAAACATAGATAAATGCATATTTGGGTCCTCAAGAGGAGAACCACTAAATTGATTTTGTTGTATCATGGAAAGTAATGCAGGTTTAATTTCAAAATTATTGGCCTTGACACCAGACCTGACTATTCCTAATTGAAACCCATGTGTAAAAGGTGCTGCATATTCTCGCAGTGTTCTGACTTTGTTGTTGTTCACCGGTTGAGGCGCTGGTTCGTTCTCCATGTCGATGTGAAGGTGTTCCATCTATTCTTGGCCTTCCTTTTGCTGAATTTGATTAAGCTTTCTTCTTTGTCTGAAGGTCCGTTCTATCTCAAGATCGATTTCGAATAGTGCTCCTGCCCTAGAACTTCTTTGCATAAAAAATTTGTCAGATCCGAATATGAAGTTTAAAGCAAGTAACGAGCAGAAAGCAATATGAAACAGAATAAGAAAGAAAAAAGAAAAACTAACTAAAGCTTAGTCTCCCAAAAACTTAGAAATATATTAATATCAACCGTTGTTCCCCGGCAACGACGCCAAAAACAAGGTGAGTACTAGAAATGTCGAAGTAATATAAAAGATATCGTCTCCCACAGGGAACAAGGTGAGTACTAGAAATTCTAATTTTCGGAATCTAAGCAGATCAAATCGTGGTTTTTGGAACAAGAAAAAAAAAGCTAAGCAAGTCGTAAATAAGAAACCAAATAACTGCAGTAGGGAAATTATATGAAAGCGAATATCAGGGCTCGAGTTTCCACCTCTCTGACGATTTTAAACGCTCTACGAGACAAATGCCGGTTACAAGGATTTACAGATTTGCATAAGGAATCTACCCTATTGTACGAAGGTACCCTCTTTCGAGTGTACACCCCGGTGCTTACCTAGAACGTCTCTTACTTTCGCAGTGGATCATTTTCAACAAACCCGATCAGTTCCGTGGTAGATTATGGACCCTCGAGCGAAGGGCAAGCACTTTCGCGTCAAGCCTTCACAAGATTTACAATGAGGTTCGGTCGTTACGGTCCTACTTTCGTCATGAACCGTAACCATTATAACATGATAATACTTGGCCAGAGTACAAAATCAAGAAATAAGCGCGTCGAGTGAAATATGCTTAAGATGTGATCCAAATAACAAGATTAAAACAAGATTTGCATAAAGAAATCGTCAGAGGGCTTCAACCTAGCCCTGAAAGCAAGTTTATGCTACCACCATCGTTGAATCGCTCAAAATACTGTCTTTATACATAGGAAAATCACAGGAAAAGGTTTCTAACAGGGAAGAGATGATTAACCGAAAGAAATAAACAAGAATCACAGGGTTTCGATGATCGAATCTCTAGAAATCCGCTCGAAGTCGCCGAATCGCCGTGTTCTTCCGCCCTATCCGCTTCATCGTCTCCTCTTCTCCCCCTTAGGTCATGGAATTTGGGGCTTTTATACTCTATTTGTCCGCCTCCGAGTAAGCTTTCCAAAAAATCCTCACTTGCTAAATTTGGAGTTAAATTGGGTTCAAAATTGCCAGAATACCGAATACGTGTCGGGCTGATCCGTCAACTTCACGGGTGAACCCCGCCGGGTTCACCAGGTGGTGAAGTGCACGGTGCTCTTTTGTTGCGAAATAATCACAGGTGCTAGTGAAATCTTCAGCATATTTCTGTGTGGGACTTCATCAGACCAGATCACGGGTGAACCCCATGGGGTTCACCTGCCAGTGAAGTGTGCGGCAGATTTCATAAACCTTTGACATCATCGGTGAACCCCACCGGGTTCACCAAGCAGTGACGCGCGCGCTGAATTACGTCCTTTGGTAAGATCACGGGTGAACCCCGTGGGGTTCACCTGGCCGTGAAGTCCAGAAAGGGCTCAGATTGAGCCCAAATTTTACGAGCAACTTCGTCTTCTCATAAGGAATCACCCCATGCTTTTAGATTCTTCAAAAAGTCTTCAAATTTGTGTGATTTTACCTGAAATTCAATAAGACAGACGAAAAGTGAAGATTATGATGTTTTTAACTAAATAAGCCTTAAAGAAGTGTAAAAAATATACAAATAGGCCCAAATTCATCATGGAATATCAATAAAAATCACTACTAAATTGTAAGGTATCAAATACTCCTCGACTTAAATCTTTGCTTGTCCTCAAGGTTGTAAAAATCACTACTAAATTGTAAGGTATCAAATAGGCCCAAACTCAACATGTTGTATAGCTTTTTCCACAACGTCCACGCTATAGCATATACCTGCAAGAGAAGGTTTTTTCAAGGTGTCAGCCAGATCGAATTGAATAATATTCCCACAGATGTTCAAGGACAGTTTCTCATTCTTGACATCCATGACAGCACCAACAGTAGTAAGAAAAGGTCTCCCCAGAATGATAGGGAGCCTGTCATCCTCATCAATATCCAAAATAATAAAATCAGCAAGAATGAAGTAATCTTCTACTTTAACAGGTATGTCCCCTAAAATACTAATTGGTTGATGCACGGATCTGTCTGCAAGCTGTATAGAAATGTTAGTTAGTTGCAAATTCCCTAAGTCTAGTTTTTTACATAGTGACAATAGCATGAGGCTAACGCTTGCTCCTAGATCGCATAGAGCTCTCTGAAAGGACATCTCTCCAATCTGGCAGGGTATGGAGAAACTGCTTGGGTCCTTAAGCTTCTGAGGAAGCTTGTTCTGAATGATGACGCTGCACTCCTTAGTAAGTACAACGGTCCCTTGATCTTCCAGTCTCCTCTTGTTTGACAAGATATCTTTTAGGATTTTTTCATAAGTTGGCATATGCGAAAGAGCATCAACGAAAGGGATGTTAATATAAAGTTTCTTCAACACTTTTAAAAACTTACCAAATTGCTTGTCCAATTTAGCCTTGACAAGTCTCTGTGGAAAAGGAATCAGTGGCTTATATGCAGGCGGTCCCACGTAGGGTCGCTCCTCTTCAGCTGGTTCCGGTGCCTCAGGTGTTGCATCTGAATGCGGAGCCACGGGCTCTGGTGTTACTTCGTCTCCTCTATGATCGGTCGGCATCTTTGGATCCTCAAGTTGTTGGCCGCTCCGAGTGGAGATTGCATTGCAATGCTCCCTCGGGTTTACTTCTGGTTGGGATGGCAGCTTGCCTGGTGCTCTGGAGGATGAGCTAGCTTGTTGGGGTAGCTGACTCTCTAGCATCTTATTGTGTGTCTCCAGGGACTCTATCCTTATCATCATAAGCTTCATCATGTCGGTCAGTCCTTCAAGTTGCTTACTCAGCTGTGAATTATTGTTCGGCCATGGCTGTGGTGGTGGCGCATTATAGTTCCTAGCCTGAAATCCTGGTGGTCTGAAATTGTTCTGTTGGGGCTACCTGAAATTTCCTTGTGGGAGCTGAGCTTACTATGAAGGTACTTGTCCAGGGTGCATTGGCTGAGTTGTTCGGTATGAGAAGTTCGGGTGATTGCGCCATCCTGGATTGTGTGTACTGGAATAAGGATTGTTGTTGGGATTGAAGTTTCCAACAGCATTCAATTGATCAGAGTGATTTGCAGTCATCTGTCCATCTCCTGCTTGACAATTTGCCCCTGCATGACCTGCAACTCCACAGATCTCACAAGAAATAGAATTAATATCCATTGGATTAACAGACCAAGAATCAATCTTTCTAGTCAAATTATCCACCTTAGCTATAAGAGCAATCAGAGAGTCAAGGTCATACTCAAGTATGGGTCATTCTGAGGTCTTCCATTATAGTTCCCAATTGTCTTAACTTGTTCAGAATTGCACTACCCCTGTGTAGAAACTCCTAACTGACAATCCTCTGCATTATGTCCTGCATTGCTACAAATCTCACATGAGATAGCATTAACGGTGACAGAATTAACATTCAAAGAATTGATTTTATGGGTCAAAGAATCAGCCTTGGCGGCAAGCAAAGCAATAGCATCTAAATCATACTTACCTGATGCCTTGGCAGATGGTCCACTCTCACTTACCCATTGACAATGGTCCAAGGCCATTTCCTCGAATAAATTAATCGCCTCATCCATGGTCTTATTCATGATTGCTCCACCGGCGGCAACATCAACTAACATACGAGTGTTATAATTAAGGGCATTATAGAAGGTATGGACTAATATCCACTTCTCAAGGCCGTGATGTGGACACATCCTCTGAAGCTCTTTAAATCGGTCTCATGCTTCATATAATGATTCTCCTTCCCTCTGAACAAAATTTGTGATCTGGTTCCTTAGATGAGCAGTCTTACTCGGGGGAAAGTATTTTGCTAGAAAGGCATTGGAGGGCTCCTCCCAAGTCATTATGGAACCTGACGGTTTTGAATGCAGCCATCCACGAGCTCTGTCCCTAAGAGAAAAAGGAAATAACCTGAGTCTCAAGGCATCACTAGAAACACCATTCATTTTCAAGGTATCACAGTATTTAAGAAATATTGAAAGATACATATTAGGATCTTCGGACGGTAATCCTCCAAATTGGTTCTGCTGAACCATAGATAGGAGAGAAGGCTTGATTTCAAAGTTGTTGCCTCAATGTTGGGGCAAACAATACTAGAGCAAACTCCTTGATAATTTGGATTTGCATAGTCCTTAAGAGTTCTCGGTAGCGGGTTTGCGTCACCCATCTTGGATTCTTTGGTTTCCCTTGCTAATTGTTTCCTGCGTAAGCGAAAAGTTCGTTCTGGTTCCGGATCTTCTTCAAATAGCTTTCTAGAACACCTGGGCATAAACAATCAACAAATTAAGCTTGAAAATACAAAGAGAAAGTACTCACTAAGTGTAGAAAAGAAAAGAATTATAAAGAAAACAAAAGTCTAATCTATCAATTCTTAGATTAAATCAATATTAGCGAAATTGGTCCCCGGCAACGGCGCCAAAAATTTGATGTGATCCACAAGTGCACGGACAAATCGAAGTAATAAAATATCGATCCCACAGGGACCAATGGCTAAGTATTGATTCTTACTTAGAATCGCTAGCTAGATAAATCAAAGAGAAAATGATCTTTATCACTACTAAAAACGAAGAGACAATTAGTAGACTTTGGTTGTAATTAATTTATGGAAAATTTAGGATTTCGGGTTCACCACTCTATGTTTCATGACTTATTAAAATTAAGTTTATCTTAATAAGGATTTACTATGTTGAAGGAGATTTATCCGCATGTACAGATTGCCCCTTCTCAGTAGTACAATCCGGTGTTGATCTGAATTAATTCCCTACTCTCGTGGTTATTAACTCAAGATAAACCCAATGAACTCTTGACAAATCAATAAAATCCCTCAAGTTAATTCGAACTACTCACGTGTTCAAATCAACTTGTTCAAATATTGTAGATCTGAAATCACAATTCACTTCTCAGTACTTCTTTGACGTCTAAGACATGAAAATCATGGCCAATAATTATCATGTAATTACAACAACAATAGTTGAATCTAACAAGAGCAAATCACTTCATAAGATAGTATTTAACGATCAAGTCATGAAAACAAGAGGGCTATGCCCTTAATCCTGAATAAAAGTTTACGCTGACATGTTACGCATGTTCACATTTAAGAATTCCATGTTCGTGATTAAAAAATAGCTAAATAATATGAAAAAGACAAAAGAAAACAAGGATTAATGTTTCCTGATAAAGATAGTCGCAAACAATCCTTGAAATAGAAGCCTTTTCGGTGTAGAATCGCTGGTCGCTGCCTTGTGCCCTAGATCTCACCTCTTCTTTGATTTCGCCTTGAAAATTTGCCAAAAAGCTTTCAAACTCAGCCCAAAGCTTCCTTAAATAGTTCTCCATCCTTGTATTAGGTTTCCCCCAAAATTTGGCTCAAAAACGAATCGAATCGGATGAGAAACGAAGTCAAAACCGAAACTGGCGGACGAAATTACGACCATAATTATTTTCACAGGGGGGAGGGCGTGAAATATTCTGTTCAATACTGGTTACAAGCCTTGATAAAAATATGGCCGTGAAAATTTTCATGGGTAGGAATTACGGCCATGAAAATTTTCACGGGCAAGCTGTAAAACTCTCTGTGAAAATCTGGAATTTTAGAATTATGGCCGTGAAATATTTCATGGCCGACCCGTAAAACCTTCTGTATGTTCAGAAAATACGGCCGTAAAATACTTCAGGGAGGGGCCGTATTTTCTAAATTTGCTCAGATTCTTATAAAATTTGGCATGTGACTTCGTCTTGGCATCTGGAATCTATTCGTGCACTCGGATCTTTCAAAATCCATCAAAGTTTGGTCGTTTTCACCTAAAATATGACAAAAGTGAAGAAAGATGAAGATTCCGAACAAACAAAAGATTTTAAGCCAAAATGAATAAAAACATGATAGAAAAGAGAGATAATTGATGGTAAAAGTATGCTAAAAATACTATATAAATGCGTGTCATCAATCAGCAGACACACCGTTAATTTTCAGCATATCACAGTATTCTAGAAAAATAAAGAGGTGCATGTTGGGGTCCTCAAGAGGAGAACCACCAAATTGGTTTTGTTGCACCATAGAAAGTAACGCAGGTTTTATTTCAAAATTGTTGGCCTCAACAGTGGGCCTGGAGATCCCTAATTGTAAACTATGTGCGTAGGGAGCAGAGTAGTCTTTAAATGTTCTATTGTTGTAGTTGTTCCCCACTGGTTGAGGTATCTGATCATTGTTCACTCCAAGTTGAATTTGCTCCATCTGATTTTCTCCTCCTGGATGGTTCATGTTTTCCTTCTTCTGAATTTGGTTCTGTTTTCTTCTGATCCTGAACGTCCGCTCGATCTCTAGATCAATGTCAAAGAATGTACCTGCCCTAGAACTTCTTCGCATAAAATGGTCAGTCAAAATTTTAAAGTTCTAAGGCAACAAGCAAATAGAAAGAAAAAGAAAAATAGTAGTGCAGTAAAGAAAAACTAACTAAAACCTAGTCTACCAATTCTCAAAAATATACTAATATCAACCGTTGTTCCTTGGCAACGGCGCCAAAAACTTGACACGAATTGCAAGTGCACGGTTATGTCGAAGTAATATAAAAGATGTCGAATCCCACAGGGAATAAGGTTGAGCATCAAAAAATCCAAGTTTCAATAGCTAGGCGAACGAAAATGTGGTTTTGCAAACTTCAATTGTAAACGAGAAACTAAATCAACGACTAGAGAATATGAATGAGAGATATCAGGGCCATGGTATCCACCGCGTTGACAATCGAGTATGCTATAAAAAGGATTAGTTATAAGGATTCAAGTGATTTGCATATGAAACCTATCCCTAAGGTACAAGGTGCCCCCTCTCGGATGTACACCCCGATGTTTGTATGGAATGATCTCCTACTCTCACGGTGGATCGTTCTAAACAAACCCAATGCATTCTATGGAAGGTTATGAAACCCTCTAGTGAATTCCAAGCACTCTCGTGTCATGGGTTCATAAGTTTTACAGAGAAGTTCCATCGTTACGATTCTCCTCTCGGCATGAATCATGCCGGCTAACACATGAAAATACGTGGCCAAGGAAAAATCATAAAATATGCAACCAAAGTAAAATATGCTATCACAAATATCAGATAATTGTTTTAAGTAAGAAATCGCAAACATTTACTGTCAACGGGCTTCAACCAAGTCCCGAAAAGGGTTTTACGCTATGGAGTACATAGAATCACTGAAAAATCTTCCAATAATCATAGGAAAACTATAAGAAATTGTTTCTAAAGAGGAAGAGACGCTAAACCACAGTCGATCTCTCGGAATCGTGAAGTTTGAACGATCGAATCTCGCCAAATCGCCGTGAAAATCGAGTGTTGCCACTGTTCGTTTGTTCTCCCTCGCCTTTCGCATGATTGTTCCCCTTTAGGGCATGAAAATTAGGGCTTTTATATTTCATGCGTTCTCCCTCGAATCAGCTTTCCATAGAATCCTTCCTTGCCAAATTTGGGTCCCAAACGGGTTGGAAATCACGAAAAATCCGAGTAGGACTCGGACTCGCGTTGCCTGGGTTAGAATCACGGGTGAACCCCGCCGGGTTCACCTAGCCGTGATTAGCTCTGGACAGATTCGGCCGAAAGAGACATGGGTGAACCCCGCCGGGTTCACCTGCCCGTGAAGTGCTCTGGTCACTTTGAGCTCTGCGCAACAGAGAGAATCACGGGTGAACCCCGCCGGGTTCACCTGCCCGTGAAGCTCTCTGTGAATTTCCTGCTATCTGGCGAAAATGCTGGTGAACCCCGTGGGGTTCACCTGGCCGTATTTTTCATGCTAACTCCGATTGAACCCAAATTTGATGGGCAGTTTTGTTTTCATATAAGAAATCATCTCATGGCTTTAGAATCTTCAAAAGACATCAAAAATGGATGATTTTACCTAAAATTCCATAAAAGCAAGAAAAAGTGAAGATTCCAAAGCTTTCAAGTAAATAAGCCTTAAAAGACTATGAAAGCATCAAAATAGGCTTAGATTTATCATGAAATACAAAGAAAAATTACTACTAAAATGCAAGGCATCAGTTACCCACCTTTTGATACCATAACTGCTAGAGCCACCTCTCTCGACAATCCCGTCTTGAAGTATGTGCACCATGTCATGGCCCATACTATCTTTGGCCGAGGAAAGTCTGATGGTCTTGTTCGAGCATCTGAGCTCCTATTTCTTTAGGCTATACTGCATGAGGTCTGACTCAACACCGCTTTCCATTTCGCCAAGCAACTCCAGAAAGTTTCTAGGGCGCCGAAGGGTGCCATTGCTCTCGGGGGACTTCTTACTCCACTTACTCTAGCGGTTTGTGTCCGACCTTACTAGATGGAGCAAGCCAGGGGCAGCTCCCACCTTGACCTTGACGCCTGTATCTTCATGCGGATGATAATCAAGGAAGGAGAACTCTATAGTCTGCTCTTCCCCAGGAGCGATGTCAAGCTACCATTGCCGAATCCCGCATGCACCACAGTCCGTGAGCAGCGGAACTGGAGAGTAGAGGTAGTTGAGGATCATGATGTGCCCCTCGGGACTGAGCCACCACCACCTTCGCAGCAACCCACTACTCAGCTTGACCGCATGGAGACCATGATTCGGTTTGTCCGAGACGCCTAACAAGAGACTCACCTTGAGACAGAGGTTGACCGCCAAGGATGAGTGCAGTCCTCTATTTTAGAGTCTGTCCACGACCTTTAGGCGAGACTCCGTCGGCGATGGGGATGAGCATCATTGGTTTCACCATCACTCGGTCAGCCTTCTATGTTTCCAGTAGTTTACTTTAGTTGTTAGTTGTTAGTTTTCTTTTACTAAAGTGTCATTTCCCTTTCTGCATGTTTTAGTTTTTCTCATTGTATCAACATCTTAAGTGTCTCGCTCGCACCCCTTCTTTATGCTATTTGCTTTGTCTTATGGTATTGCATTGTCCTGAGAGTACTTGATTGGTTTGGGACGGGACTCTTATCTATTTTTAGAAGTCTATATTTGTTATAGTTTACACATATGACTTTTTGGTTATAGGCAGTTGAATGATCCAATTAGCTCAGTTAGTTATTTCTATGATCTTGATGAGTATGATTGTTGTCTTCCTCTTAACCCTAAAGTGCATCACATATATAATGATTCCTTGAATTTTGCTTCATAATTCCATACGTATTTGTACACCTTGTCATAGGAATCAAAAATAATAATAGTGGTACCGAAGTGTACTTGTACATTGCACATAGTACTTCCACTTGGCACTATTCATAGCATCACAAAAGCAAAAGGGATAGTGGTACCTAAGTTCATTGTTCATCATACTTGGCGCTACCCCCCAAGAGTTCATAATAATAGCAGTGGTACCGAAGCCGAGATGTTCATCATAATTATTCCTTGGGCTTGGCACTGTTCATAAAAAAAAAGGGCACCACATCGGGACTATGTGGTACTGATGCTAATTTCCCATGACTTGATGTACAATCACATGATTTCTGAACGCTTGATCAAAGGTTTCATTTGAATGAGATGCATGATAAAGGTTTTTGGTGTTGTCAACATCGCATATCTCAATGGATTGTATTAGTAATACTTGATTTAATTTGCTTTCAATACTACATTGTAACCTGAGGCCTATTGTGAACAAATTATAACTTTGTTAGACTTAATTAAACCATTTGAGATCCCCCATTTCATTTCATCACTGTGTTCTAGATAATTCAATTGCTTGAGGACAAGCAAAACTTTAAGTCCGATGTATTTTGATGACATACAAATATATGATATATCGTGGCTTAATTTTATTATTATTTAGAAGTAAAATGCATGTTTTGTCTTATTTATTTACTTAAATGCTTCATATTCTTCAAAGTCTTCACTTTTCCTTTATTTTATTGAAATGTAGGGATTTCACCCCAAAATCGATGGAATTTGGAAGATCTGACGATATGGAACGATTCCTCATGATGAGACGAAGCTACACTTCGAATTTCAGCTCAAACGGAGTTATCAGTGCTCTTCACGGGCATGGCCGTGTATCTATGCACGGCCGTGTATGAACCTGCACTTTCAGATTTTTTATGAGACATTCACGGGCACACCTGTGAATCCATGCACGGCCGTGTTGAGCAACTTTTCCAAAGATTAAACGTCGCCGAGCGCCGTGTATCGTCCCACCCAGTTCGACAGACGTCCGATTTTTCACCCATAATTTACTATTTTGGAAGCGGATTTCATTGAAAATTTGTGGAGACCTTTCTAACTTGGATACACACGTTTTGGGATGGAATCATCAGGTTTGATCAAGCGGTTGAGGAGAACGAGCGAAAGGGGCGACAACTAGGGTTTTGGGGTGATTTCTTGATGGCAACACTGTTCCGGCGTGATTTCTTCTTCTTTCTGACGAAGATCATCGTGTTGAACCTTGTTCCATCAAGGATCTACTCCGCCCTCTGGTTTGAATCAATTTGTATGAGAGATTTCATGTATTTCGTGATGAATCTTGTAGTGTAAACTCTCTTTTCGGGGTTTGGGCGTAGCCCACAGTAAGAATGTTGATCTTTAATGTTTGATTTATATATTTCTCATATTTGTCTTTGTTCTTATTCATGTCTAGAAAGTTTCATTCATGTTTATGTACTGGCCATACATGTTCATGCTTTAGACATTGTGGGAAGGACTAAGAGGTGAACCACAATCGTCGGATCCCCTTAGACTGGACTGGTGATTTCGGCTACGAGAGTTGTCGAAATCACCCGAGGAACCCTAATCTTTCATAGAACCCATTGGGTCGGCTTAACCCGGTAAGCCACGAGAGTAGGAGACTTGGGTTAAGTTAGACACCAGACCGTGTCCTAAGAAGGAGTGTGTCTATACCTTAGGAAGGATTACCTTAAGAACATAGGTAAAAACCTATCTAAATATCAACATTGACTTTCAAGCATGCTTCAGTGCGGTGAAACCTGAAACCCCGAGCTTTTCTCAAAGATCTCAAACCCTGATTGCTTGTTTTCTGCTCTGCTTGTTTTTAGTTTGTTTTAGTTTACTTAGTTGCATTAGGAAATTAGATATTTCTCCATTAATTGTTAACCTAGCTATCGATTAACTGATCAGTTAGTACTTGACCCCTAGTCCTCGTGGGATCGATACTTTTTATTACACGATAGACCATGCACTTGCGGTAGTAGCCTATCAAGTTTAGACCCTATCAATGTACCTTCGGCTTAGGAGCCTCCTGCTCCATCGTCGCTATTGATCGTGATACTTGTGTTAGGGCCAAACGCAGTCCAACGATCTCTGCCTGCAGCTCCTCTCTCATCCGTGCCATCTATTCTGGCAAGTCAATCAGACTCTCCAGAGTCTGCTGCAAGACTCTCCAGAGTCTGCTGCAGAGCAGTAATCTGCAACCTCTGTTGCTCCACTGTTCTCTGAAGATGCTCAACCTGGGGAACCACTACGTTGTCCCCATCACCAATCAGACCAAGCACCTTCTCGATCTGTGCTATGCGATCACCCTGGTTCACCATCTCGTCAGGTTTAGCCGCCACCTTGGCTTTACCACCCTGGGGCCAAACGTCCTCCGATGATCCTCTGGTTGTGTGCGTGATCTTCTGGAACTTCTGACCGATCTTCACCTTCGTGGGTGAAGCAGCCGTGTTGTCTCCTCCAAGATCTGTGGGTTATGGACCCATAGTCTGGCTCTGATACCAATTGTCACATCCTGGCCTAAGGTAGTTCGACGGACCTTCAGACCGGCGTGAAACCCAAGGATTTCTGGGTGTGATTTCACCTCAATTTGGAAATCCTAATTCTCCGGGTGCAAAATCACCCCCAATTCGAATATCAATCGGAAAACCCTAATTTCTGTCCCGAATTTTATCCCCAAATCAGAAACACCAGAAAACCCTAAATTTATTTTTACCATTCTGGTCAACTCTGAGTCAAACCCTAGTTGACCAAGTTAGCCAAAAATCCCATAGCGCCACACCACTTTGCCAAAATCGCATTCGCCGCTCGAATTGCGTTTACTGACGTCACACTGACATCAACCATAATTTCGTTTCCGCTGCTCGTAATCCCTGTTGTACTGATATCGTGCTTGCGTCAATGCCGAATTTGATTCTTCGTTCGAAATTGATTCGAAATCGCAACGTCGATTTTGACCCAGTCAAAATCGACGCCACGTCCTCTCTTTGTCTTCATCTCGCACGCTGACTGCAGCAACGCTGCCTGCGTTTGCTGATGGCCGCTTGGCGCTGGAGAAGGAGACGCGCCAGCAGGAAGGCCACCACCTTCCTTCCTTTTGTCGACGTTCGGAGGCCGCCCGCCGTGGGAAACGCCCACAAAACGCCGCCGCAGGCCGTAAAACAGGGGAGGGATTCGCGAGGAAGAAGAAGCTTTATTCAACCTTCAGTAAAGCTACAAACCTCTCTCTTACTCGCCGTCGACCCCCTGGCCGCCGTCGCCCACGTTCCCTCCCTCACCGGTGACCCCTATCACCGGTTACAATCTCTGTCGCTCAACCTCAACTCGACGTCTCCCCAGACGCCGGACGTACTCCGCTCTCTCTCCCTCTCAGTTGGTGGTGTCGATGCTGGTTGAAGAAGATCCTGTTTTCTTCTGTCGGCCGATTTTATAAAGGACGAGTGCTGTTTGTGTCTTTTGCACTCGACCCCGTCCACCTCCCAAATTAGGGCAGCCTCCCCTCCATTACTGTCGCCTCTCCTTGTTGCCTAGATGCGCCTGAAATCTTCTCGTTGCCGCCTCCCTCGAACGCGTTCGCAGAGCTCGGTGAAGCCGCCATCGCCGTGTCCGCCTCCGACGCATATGGGGAAGACGAGCTTCCGCGCTCGATTTTGGGGTCAACGCCTTGGGTTGACCGCCGATTGCTCCTGATCTTGGGCCATGGACTTGGCCCAATTTCCTTATTCTTGGCCTAGAGATCCATGGGCCTGACAACAAGCGTGGCTCTTGAAAAACGTCAAATCTTATATTCCTCAAGTAGCATGTGCAAAAACATCATGGATGAACCACGATTAATCGAATTGAATCGAATCGATTTTTCGATTAACCAAACAGAACGATTCTTAACCGGTCAGTTTTTTACTTGTTGATCAGTTATCTATTCGATTACGATTCAGGACTTGGCCAATTGCAGTTAACCGAACTGAATCGTTATATAATATTTATTTATTTATAAAAATAATTATTTTATATAAAACTTAAATCGATTAACCGCTAAACTCAACGTTTAACCACCGAAAATCAACGATTAACCGCCCAAAACTAACAGTTAATCGAAAGTATTTTTATTATTTATCTTAAATTATTTTATAATTTTAAATATTTTTTATTTATAAAAAGAATAATCGGTTAATCTCCGAAAATCAATGGTTAATCGAAAGTATTTTTATTTATTTATTTTAAATTATTTTATAATTTTAAATATTTTTTTATATAAAAAATACCGTTAATCGTATAAAAAATTGATTAACTGATGCAAATGGTTCAGAAATAATTATTATTTTCTCTGAACTGATTAGATGATTTGGTTCTACCTTCAAGTGGCATTATTTTTTTTATGTGACCACGTTCTGGAATCTTATGGTTTGTATTAATTAAGAAATTTTTTTTAAAAAAAATATTTTTTATTATTTTTTTAAGGAATCTTTAAAGTTGACCATTTTATTATCTAAATGCAACATATATGTACTTAACCATGTGAGCAAACTGACTGGATCTATACGCCAGAGCAAATCTGCAGTCTGAAGCTTGGACTTGAAAATTGGTAGATACTGTAACAAGGTGGCAAACTAGCTGAACGAAATGCGCTCCGAGCGGGGGTCATCCGCCGTCCAAACATATTGGGATTTGTGCATGTACACATCCCAACGTGTGATTAAGGGCAGATGGCTCCACTCAGAGCACCCCCTCCCTCAGCTTATGAATTTTTTTCAAATTAGCTGGCTGTATAGGCCGGAGCAAATCTGCATTCTGTTATTTTGGATGTATACGCCATAGCAAACTAACCGGCTGCTAATGAGCGGGCCAGACTGCTATTTTGAATGAATAAATTTATAAATTTTTATTTGTAAGATACAAATTATTGATTCGGAATTTTTTTTTTCTAACCTGAATAGTAAAATAAAACAAAAGTCCAGCAATGCTAGACTGTGCCATGTTATCCAACCGGTCCAGGCACGTGGGTTCGCGGGAAAAAAAAATTAAATAAATAATAATGTAATTAATAGAGAGACAATCGGGACAAGTGCGACACCAGAATCGAGAACTGAAGCCAAGACGTGTCCACCCAATTCCTAGCTAGAGATCGAAAATGGTGACGTTCCTAGACTTGTCGGTGGCGAGGTGTCTTGGCAGCCTAGCAGCCTTCGCCGAGGGAGAAGAGTGCAAGGTGCTTGGAGTGAAGAAAGACGTATGAATGCTCCAGGCGACGCTGGCAAAGTCCACGAGCTTCCTGCAGGACGCAGAGCGCAAGAGGCAGCGGGATGCAGCCATCAACGCCTGGGTGCAGGATTTGATGGATGTCGTGTACGACGCGGACGATCTCATCGACCTGTGCGCGTACACAGGAAGACAACTGCTGGAGGCTCGGCCGCCGGCGGCAGGTGCGGTTTGTCCTCTTAGCTCTCTGTCTTTTCGCTACAAATGCAAGAAATGCCGCAACGAAATGGCCAGCGCGATCAAGGCACTTGGTAATAGGTTGAAGAAGATCACAGAGAGCAGATCAATACTGTCCAAGCTAGAGAAGACCCGAGAACCAGCCCCCCGAAGTCACAGACAGAAATCTAAGCAGCTGGAGTTTAAGGATGAAACTGTGGGGGCAGAGATCGAGAACGCGTTCCACAATCTGATAAGCTTGGTGCTGAATAACGAGAAGCACAAGTGCCGAGTTTTTGGGATCGTCGGACCCGGCGGAATTGGCAAGACGACTCTAGCTCGTAAAATATTCAATGATGAGAGGATCAAGGGCCACTTTCTCCATACGGTGTGGTTGCCTGTCTCTGAAATGCATACCGATTTACTCCCAGCGATTTTTCAAGGAGCTGGAGAAAATGTTCATGCCGGAGCTCATAATTTCAGTCTACAGGCTAGAGCTCCGTATCTCCTCAATGACAACTTTCTTCTTGTACTGGATGATGTGAGGGATCTATCTTCATGGAACTTCCTCTTAAGACCGCTTATACAAAATGCACTAGGCAGCGTGACGGTGTTGGTTACCACTAGGGATGATGCTGTAGCGACGAGTATGGGAGCAAGTTATGTTCACAATGTTGAGAAAATGGATACGAGCACAGGCTGGGAGTTGCTCTGTAAAAAAGTTTTTGCAGAGGGGGAGGAGGAGAAGGAGCAGATTGAGCTGGAAGAAACAGGTCGTAAGATCGTAGAAAAATGCGACGGATTGCCTCTCGCAATCGAGGTAGTCGGAGGTGTATTAGCGTGCAGAGACAAGAGCAAGACAGAGTGGGAAAGGATCCTCGAGAGCGATTCATGGCACGCGCTGCAGATTGATGGGCTGCCCAAGGCGTTGCGCTTGAGCTACGAGTACTTGCCGTCTCATCACAAGCAGTGTTTTCTTTATTTTGCTCTGTATAACAAACCCCTCTTCGGTTACTTTGACCTTCACCAAATGTGGATGGCCGAGGGCTTTGTGGTTGAACAGGGAGACGCCGACTGGATCGAAGATTTAAGCGAGGAGTACAGCATGGAACTCGCTCGGAGGAACCTTCTGCAGACTTCCGAACAAACGATGAAAAGCGGAGCCTTCGTCCATCACCATTTGCAAGCTCTGGCTGCCCATTTGCTGCGGGAAGAATCTTATGTAAACCCTTCCGCTAAGCTTCGTCGGATTTCGATGTCTAACGTTGGAATCAAGCTAAGACTACCCTTGGGAACGACGGCGCAAACCTGCTTAAGAAGTTTGCTCGTGTTGGATTCTCCTCTGATGAGCGTCATTCTCGACGATGTGTTTGAGAAATTGACAAGTCTACGAGTCCTTTACCTGTCCAAGACGCTCATAAATGTTCTTCCGGATTCTTTGTGGAAGCTGTTGCATCTGAGATACCTGAACCTTCGCGGAACGAAGATCGCTGAGGTGTCGGAATCCATTGGGAATCTTGTGAACCTCCAGTACTTGGACGTCTCGTCCTGCCAAGAATTGAGGAAGCTTCCCAGGGCGCTGGCGACGTTGAGAAATCTGAGAGTGCTCGCCATGCAGATGACTCCACTGACCGAGGCGCCCAAGGGAGTTGGGAGATTGCTGAATCTTTATCATCTCGACGGATTTGTCGTCGGCCCCCAGGAGGGGTGCGAGTTGGAGGAGGTGCGCACTCTTCACCAGCTGAGATGGCTCTCCGTGACAAAAATGGAGTGGGCGAAGCCTGGCGGCGGCTTGGCACTCGCCAACGCGAGCTTTCTCAAGCATCTGTACGTCAGCTGGTCACCGTGTTTGGCGGACTCGCAAATTCAAGGGGCGGACTTAGCGTGCAGCCGACTCTCCCCACCGCCGTCCCTGCAGTATCTCTCCATCAATTGGTTCCCCGGCCGGCGGTTTCCGGCCTGGCTGATGATGCTCACCGCCGAATCGTTCCCCCACCTGGTGAACCTGTCCCTCGTTGACATTCCATCGAGCGCGGAGCTGCCCACGCTCGGGAGATTGCCCCGGCTCAAGGTACTTGTCGTCGTGAGGGCGATTTCAGTCAGAGCAATCGGGGACGGATTCTTCGGCGGACGCAGCACGGAGGGCGCGCCGGCTTTCCCTAAGCTCGAGTTCATGAAGTTCATCGGCATGCGCAACTGGGAGCAATGGCCGTCGGTGCACGCTGCGTTTCCCAACTTGCGCGTCCTGGTCCTCAACAACTGTCCGAAGCTGAGCGCTCTTCCGGAGAGCCTACGCAGCGCGTCCAAGCTGGACGAGCTCCATCTCTATGGTACAAGGAGCCTGAGGGAGATCGCTGACATCCCCTCGGTCCGCGCGCTATACATGATCTTGGAGGGCGCGAGCGCCTTGGAGAGCATAGCCGACCTTCCCGCGCTGAGTATTCTTAAAATTCGCGGCTCGTGCCCGGAGCTGAAGTACGTGTCGGGGGTCGGAGCGCTGCGACAATTGTACCTCAAGTGGCTGCCCCCAATGGAACGCCTCCCGCAGTGGCTTCTCAAACTACTGGAGGAACTCCGGAGCGCGCCCTCCCCTGCTTTCAGGAAGCTGGAAATGTATTGTTGGCTGCCGCCGCTGAAGAAGTGCCTCATGGACGAGGAGCATTGGGAGGCCATTCGGGAGATCCCGGATGTTAGCGTGGACTCGTTGGACATGAGCGCGTTCATGAGATACAGAAGGGACCCTTTCATGTACGACACAAACGTAGGTCCGAGATGAAGACTCGTCCACTCCTGTAAGTTTCTATCTTACTCGCTTTTTTTTTCTTGATCCTGGAAGTCTGGAACTTGATGAATTACTTTATCATATGCTTCCTTGGATAAAATCGATGGTGGAAAATAGGCCTCTTCACGGCTCGGTTAACCTAATCGTTGACTATGGTCAATCAATTAATCGACCTATTCGATTCGAAGAAATCACGAATTGTTCCCGAACCATTAGACCGGTTAACCACAATTAACTGATTATAATTTTTTTAAAAAAAATTATTTTAAAAAGTTGACTTTGACTATTAAATATTTTAAAAAATTAATTTTTAAACTAACTTTAATTATTAAATATTATTATTTGGTAATTATATATGTAAAATAATTAATTTTTAAGTTGTAGTGAATGGGTTTTGAACCCATGACTAGGGATGTCAATGGGTACCCGACCTCGCGGGTATCCGACCCGACCCGACCCGTTTATGGCGGGTTCGGGTACCCGATTAGCTAATCGGGTCGGGTTCGGGTTTACCCCTATGGGTACTCGTGGGTACCCGATACCCGATTATATATAATAAAAAAATAAAATTATATATATATATATATATATATATATATATATAATAAAATATTTTTTAATAAATATATTTATTATTATTAATATTATTTTATAAAAATAATTTAAAAAACTATTTAAAAATAAATATTTTAATTTAAACGGGTACCCACGGGTACCCATTTAAATACCCGACTCGGGTTTAGTCGGGTTCAGGTTTCGGTCGGGTCGGGTTCGGGTTTGGCCAAAAAATGCGGGTACCCGACCCGTTGACATCCCTACCCATGACCTACTAATTTGCAAAATAACTTTTAACTACCATACTAGATATACAATCAAAATAATTTTGAGATATATATATATATATATACATATATACCGGTCGGTTCGGTTAATCGGTAAAATTTTTTTCCCCGAACCGTAACCGAACCGAACAGAACTATTATACCCAAAAAACCGACCGTGAACCGAACCGATCCATTCAGTTAACCGCCTATTCGGTTCGGTTCGGTTGGTTTTTTGAACAGCCCTAGTGGAAAAGCCACCTAAATTTAATATATTTTCTCTCATTTTCGCCCTAAATTCCATCAAGGAAACATAACTTAGTCTCACTGTTCAATTTTCTCATTGTTCGCAGGATTAGATAAAAGAAAAAAAATATATGTTCGTGCAATTGGTGTAATTATATGAGGCAGAATCTATTTGTCATTGGAATTGAATAAAGGTATCAGTATCGAGTGTGGCAGTGATGTAGGAGGGGCCACGAACATGCAAATCCTTTAATTGAATTATCTTATGCGTTTGGTGGAGCAAGATTTGTTCTTTCTAATCATGCCAAAGCTCCAAAGTTTTGTTTCCCCCCAAGTACTTAAGATACCTGCAAAAAGAAGCTTAATCAGCAAACAGAAAACAGGAAATAGGTACAGAGGGGAAGGGCAGATAGCAGGGGCTTGTGCCGATCAACGGTGCTAGAACAAGGATGTTCGTCGGGGCATTGGAGACAAAGGAGAGATGAGGCGGCGTTGATGTTGTCGGAGCACCGACGGATGGTGGTGGAGCGAGACGAGGAGGGCGACGGAACACTGGCGGAGGCAGAGACGTGACCGTTCAGGCGGAACAGGGGACGTGCGCAATAGGGACAGGGAGCGTCGTTGTTGGTCCGATGGTGGATCAAATCCAAACTTGCTACGATTGGAGGTTGTTATGATAGAGGCGAAGAAATGGCCGAAGTTTGGGAGCGATTGGTGGCTGGTCGGAGGAGATCGGCGTCGAACAGGATATGAGGCGGAGACGGACGCGGAAGTTAGGGCGTCACATTAGATCCTCCTATTTCGGTGATCCAGGCATCGGATGGGGCGATCCTCCCGGTTGTGGCTTCGTCCGGAAGGGTAGGAGTGGTGGCTGGAGTTTGGAGACGATCCGTCGGTTGGATCATCACCGACGTCGAGTTGAAGCAAGAGTCCGGAGCTGGACTCGGTAGGAAAGCAGGGGATGGCTTACGACAAAGGTGGGAGAGCGTTTAACTTGGCTGGGGGCAAAGCGTGGATAGCGATGTCAATGGGAGCTTGGCTAGAGGTGGGATACGATGGATGGTCAGCTGGAGAAGAGGTAGAGAAGGTGACGGCGACACAAGCGCCAGAGGAGAGGAGACAACCGATAGAAGAGGAAGAAATCAGAAACTATTCCATTTCAATTTCAAAAAGCATTCTACAACAACTACTTTGCTACATGGGAGATTACATGCTCATATAGGCTGGCCAACAAACAGCATCTCTTTTCTTTCTTCTAGCCGTTGGCAGCCTTCATCTTCATGCAAGCTGCAACGGTTCTTTCATTCCAATGGCAGCTTCCTCACGCAAGCTCCTTTTGTTTCAGCCAAATCTGCAACTTCTATTTTTGTGGGGTCGAATTGGGCTGCCAAAGATTTGGGTTGCTAGTCTTTGTTGGGCTGGTCATGAATATAGTCCCAAGTCATCTTCCTTTGGCTGGTTGGATTTGTGTTGAACTCAAGATGAACTTGGGCTAAGCTTTTCTTGGCTTGAGCTTGAGCTAGACTTTGATGTGTGCTCTCAGTTGACTTGATCTCATGTTGATTACATGGCAAACAAAACAATAAGGATTAGTGCCTCATTAAAATTTAGGAGCGTATTTCGATCAAAGTCAAAATTTAGACATAAATGTTGACTAAGTCAACATTCAATCAACGTCTACGATAATTATGCAAAAGTTGACTAAGTCAAAAATTAAGTCAAATATATCATGCGAAAATGCTCCTGCATCAGGCAGCGAGTAGGGATTACATATATGGGTAATATTTATTTGTAAGTAATTAGATATTTGATAATCAGGTTTGGTTCAATATCAGGCTCAATCCACTCCCAAGCCTAAGCTCTTCTAGGCGAATCAGGTGGGTGGGTTAGCGGGTCGGGTCTGCGGCTAGTGGGGTGGAGCTCCCTTTGGAGCTAGGGCTACAGTAGCCCGTAGGGCGCGTCCGTTCGACGCGAGCGGCGGCAGCGGCCACCTCCCTCCCCCTCTCCCCTATTTCTCTCTCCCCACCGTCAAGCGGCTCCGGCATTGGCTTCTTCGGTGACGGCGGCGGTCTCCTACGGCTTCCCGGTGGGTTGGGTGCGGCAGTATGGGATGTAGCGGAGCTTTGGGGCAGCGCTTCCTTTCCCTCCTCCTCCTTTATCTTCGGCGTCGCCAGTGGTGGAGCCGGTGGACAAACGTCCATTGCGGTATGATCACTATATCCTCTCGCTCTAGCTTCGTTCGGTGGGTAGGTTTCTGTCGGCGAGCGTCACCGACACCTCTTCTTCACCCTTCGTCGCGCCTCCCTTCTTCTCTCGTTTCCGGTAAGGACGGGGATGGCTGGTGGGGCTAGGGCTTCCGCCCCCTCTTCTTGGCGATGTCCGACAAACGGGGTGGGTCGCTAGCATTGCCAGCAGCTAGGGCTTGGGTGGCGGCTCTGCCCCCTATTTGGTTGGCGTCCAGCGACCTTGGTTGGGTTCGCCGGCACCTCTCTGGTTTCTGACGAGGTCAGGCTCGGCCAGACGGTGTTCCAGTGAGTCTCAGGCGGGTCTCCGATGAGCTTCGGCTGCCTTGATTTCTGAGTACGCATCTCTAGCGGGTTCTGGATGTGGTTCCTGTTCCCGGCCGATCAATTCTCCTTGGCTGGCGTCTTCCTCTCTCTGGCTCCTTGTGCTTCGCACTCCCAGCCATGTTCTCATTCTCGGTCGGTGACTCCTTGCCTCCCTCCGCGCTCCGGCCAAGTGCACCGTCCTTGTGTGATGTTGCCCAGCGCTTGCCGGTCTGTTTGTGCTGGACGTCTGCGAGACGTTCCTTTCTGATCGAGTGGGTGAGTCTGACTGCATGCGTGTGGTATGGTCGAAGTTGGGCGTGTGCCCGGCGTCCTGCGTGACTTCGTCTTTTACGCGTGTGTGCGTCACCGCCTGCGTGCGATTTTGTTCCTTTTCCGGTGTACCGGACTCGTACGCACGTTGCGCCGGCGTCGAGTTTCGGGTTATGTTCTCAGGTGGTCTTTGAAGTTGGAGTGTGCAACGATCCTTGGAGACGCATGGCAGTCTCCAACTTGTCGAGACGAGCAGACAGGTGGTCGTCAAGGATAGGCTGAGGCGCGCGTCAGGGACGTACTCTTGCCGGTCGCATCCAAATAGTTAGTTCAACCACTCAGCCCTGCATAGGCGTGCTTAGGTGCGAGTCAAGCGTTGGCTGGCATGTAAAATTGTTAAAATTTTATTAGCTTAATTATGGACGTGACATACTGGTATCAGAGCCCAAGTTCTGCACGTTCCAATTTGTACACCGGCATTGTACACATATTGGTAGTAGTGATCATTTCGATGATCACAAATGTCCACAACATTGAGATGCTGGTGGAGATTGTCGGATATAGGGGAGCTCAGCTCCAAAGATATTGACAGAGTTGGATTTGTCCAACTAGAGCCTCACGGCTCAGTTTTCTTGTCTCCCTAGCAGAGACATATATTATAGAGATCACATAGCTGAAGCACATTACCACAGCTTCTATAGCACCGACCAAGGCCAGGGGTGGCCATGAGGACTGTCGTGTGACGACATGTCCCGATGGGCAGTCGATTGTACCTAAAGGATAATCGTGCGATGATGTATCCCGGACATCAATCGACAATTCCATAGGACAGTCGTGCGACGACTTGTCCTGGAGAGCAGTTGATGGTCGTCAAGGGACAATCGTGTGACGATATGTCACAGACACCAATCGATATCTCCATATGATTGTCGTGCGACGACGTATCTCAGAGACAGGCCGATGGCGGCCAAATAACTATCATGTGATGACACGTTCTAGGTATTGAGGCCATTGTGCCTTGAGGAATGTCATGCGATGACATGTCCGGAACACTGGCCAAGGGTGGCCATGTGACCGCTGTGCGGCGGCATGTTCACGAGCTAGCACTCTTTTCAGGGGTTTGTTGTGCTAAGGAAGTTGAGAACTTCCTATGAGAGTATTGAAAGTATATTTCCAGAATACTTTGGTTCCTGCTGAGGAGCAAGTACAAACCTGTGTTGCATATCTCTCCAGAGCTGCACAGCTGTGGTGGCGGACTCAGGCCGCACAAAACCTTTTAGGGTTTATTCCGATCCTTAAGCTCTCGTGAGGAGAGTTTTAAAAAATGAGATCATGGATTATTTCCTACTCGCGGGAACTTATCGTGGGCTGCGTGAGGCATCCCAAAACGACTAAGGCATACTGGGTCATACGAGACTGTGTCCAGCGGCATGCTCAGGTGATGCTAGAGATGAGGGGTTCTATTGTCAGCAACACCCTAACGGTAGGACTATGCCATAGAGGGACATCCATTATGGCTATTTGGGCTGACGACTCTCCTTGCGAAGGAGAGGTCCCCTCGATGGTGAAAGGTTTATTGGAAAAGTTCTCCGACGAGTTATCCTCGAAGCTTCCCAAACTCCTTTCCCCAAAGAGAAGGATCATCACAAGATTGAGTTTGTGGTGGGATCTACTCCTTCATCTAAGGTTTCATACCATATTTCTCGAATGGAGTTGGCCGAGCTTCTTTAGTAATGGAGTGGATTGCTAGAAGCCGGGTTCATTCGGCCTACGGTATCGCCTTATGGAGCCCCGGTTCTCTTCTAAAAGAAGAAGGACGGGTTGCTAAGGTTCTGGGTAGACTACAGAACCTTCAATAAAGTAACAGTGAGAGACTGTTACCTTATAGTACTTATCCCTGATCTGAGATATCTACTAGGGGAAGCACGGGTTTTCTCTATGCCAGTCCTGAGAGCAGGTTAATTGGCAAATTCATTTTGCTGAGAGCAACGAATAGAAAACCATAAGGGTAACCCGATATGAGTTCTTGGGTTCAAAGTGATGCCCCTTGAACTATTAAGGCCCCTTCTACGTTTTGTCATCTAATGAACAAATGTTGACCCTTTTTCTTAGATGACTACATAGTAATATATTTAGACCATATCATAGTTTTCTCCTCAAGCATTGAGGAACACCTAAGCAATCTATAGCTGGTGTTGAGGGAAAAACTAACTCTACTTGGAGTTGGAGAAATACTGATTTGTGATGGATGAGATTTCTTTTCATGGTGATGGGATGAACCACAGACAAGTGCGCATGGACAAGGTAAACGTCCAAGCCATTGTTGAATGGCGCCCCCCCTCAAATTAAACCGAGTATAGAGTTTTCTCGGTGTGGTGAACTTCTATCAAAGTTCATCTCAGGCTGTTTGAGGAAAGTCTTACCCTCAATAATCCGCTGAAAAGGAACTTGAAATGGGAATGGCGCGATCGGTGTCAGTCGGCCTTCTGGGAGTGAAGGTCCGTATCGCCTTTGAACCGATCCTGAAGTTACCCAACTTCAGTATGTCATTCGAGTTTCACACCAATGCTTCGGACCAAACTATCGGTAAAATACTTTTATAGGATTGGCATCCTTTAGCTTTTGAGAGTTGAAAGCTAACATGACTGAGCGATAATATTTTGCCACGAGAAGGAAAAGGTGGTAGGAATCCACTATCTCCGGACGCGGAGAACTTTCTCGAGTCACTGAAGACCGACAATGTTACAACACATAAAAGAGGTTGTCGGCAAAATAGGCATATTGGCCGAAATTCTGGGGTGAATTCCAGTTCGAAGGGGAATATAAATCGATTAAAGACAACGTGATTCCTGACAAGCTTAGTAGACTAAATACCCTTATGTGTTGTACCTTATCTAGAGTGGAAAGGGATATGCTAAGCAGAATATAGAGAGCCTCAGCTTTTGATAGAGAGGATCAACAGCTAAGTTCAGTTGATTATGTCGGGCATGATCCGACACTACTATCTAGATCCAGATGACATTATCATGGCAAGAGGCGATAGGCCACTAGTCCCATCGATGGGCGGACTATGCCGGGAGCTACTAAGGGAGCCCCATGACAGACTTTGGGCAAGACATCCAAGACAAAAGGCTATAGCTATCCTGTCAGCACAATTGTGCTATTGGCACGATACGAGCGCAAACATGGGGATGTATATCCGCACTTACCAAAATTGCTAAGAAGGTAAGATCAATCGGAGACTAGAGGCAGGGTTGTTACAACCACTGCCTGTTCACAAGATGTCTTAGACAAGGGTGTCCAAGGACTTTATTGGTGGGTTCCTATAGTTGACGGAAAAAACTCAGTGCCGGTAGTTGTGGATAGAGTTTCCATGCAGGGAGTCTTTATCCCAGCATTTGAGTAGTGCTCGGAAAGGGGTTGCTATTGACCTATTCTTCCAAAATGTAGTGAAATATTTTGGCATCTTAGTGGATATCGTGTGCGATAGGGATGCCCTCTTTGCTGGACGCTTTTGAACCACGTTGTTCAATAAACATTGATCCAAGTTAAGTTTCTCCATAGCCAATCAACCTTAGGCGGATGGGCAAACTAAACGGGTGAATGCTCTTGTGGAAGATTACCTCTGTCACTTTGTGACAGCCAGTCAGAGGTACTGGGTGTAGTGGATGAATATGACGCAATATGCGTAGGACTTACAAATGTCAGCATCCACGGGTCGTACCTCATATGAGCTTTGAGCTAATGTCAGGGAGGCAGCCCCTAACTCTGTTGACGAGGTGCATAGGGATTTCGCGGGGAAATGCCTAACGACTCAATGGGAGGCTCGGGAATGAATTGATTCACTCCGAGAGTCTAGAGTTAGCTAAGAGTTGGCTGTACAACGGATGCAAAGGTATACAAACCGTCAACGTCGGGATGAAGAATTCGTCGTGGGCAACTTAGATCTTCTCCGACTTATCTTGCAGATCTGTAGGAAGATCCTGGTGAGAGAGGCTCACCGAGGTCTTGTCCGAATATACGACGGTCCATTTGAGATATTGAGTCGAGTGGGCTCAGTCGCATACCATTTGAAACTCCAATAGAGAATGTAGATGCACCCTACATTCCATGTGAGCTTGAGGAAGTTTCACTTGGATTCGGATGGTCCTTTTCGGTCTTTGTCTTACCGAGCCCCGCTGATGGTACGAACGGAGTTTGACCGAGAGATATATGATATTTTATATCACTAAGTGTTGGGGCAAAGTAAGCGGAACCGACGTATAGAGTTTCTCATCTGTTGGGGTGAATCCCCGATGAAGGAAGCAACCTGGCACAAAACCTCCGAATTATACTCCTCCGATGGCTCGGATGAGGTTCGGTCCAAAGATTATCGAGATTGGAGGTTATCGACTCTTGGGTCATAGTTGAATGAGTAAACAATGAGTGTTTCTCATTCATTGGGAGAGTTATGCCTGAGAGCGAAGCCCTTTGGGAGAGGCTTCAGAGTTTTGGATTGCGAGGTTGAAGCTCAAGAGCTACCTTGAGTCACCGAGGACGGCGACCACCTCAGGTGGGGGAGAATGTTAGGCCCAGGCCCAATCCACGGCCAAGCCTAAGCTCTTCCAGGCAGATCGGGTAGGCGGGTTGGGTCTACGGCTAGTGGGGTGGAGCTCCGTTTGGAGCTAGGGCTATAGTAGCCCGCGGGGCACATCCGTTCGACGTGAGCAGTGGCAAGCCTCAGGTGAGTTTCTGGCGAGCTTCGGCTGCCAATCTGCTGCCTCGGTTTCTATGCGCGTGCCTCTAATGAGTTCCAGAAGTAGTTCTTGTTCTCGGCTGATCAGCTATCCTCGGCCGGCATCTTCCTCTCTCCGGCTTCTTGCGCTTCAAGCTCCCGGCCGAGTTGTCATTCTCGGTCGGTGACTCCTCGCCTCCCTCCGCACTCCGATCAAGTGCGCCAGTCTTGTGTGATGTTGCCCGGCGCTTCCCGGTCTGTTTGTGCCGGACGTCTACAAGACGTTCCTTTCTAATTGAGTGGGTGAGTCTGATCGCTTGCGTGCGGTCTAGTTGGAGTTGGGCGTGTGCCCGGCGCGTGACGTCGTCTTTTATGCGTATGTTGATGCCTTGCATTTTGGTAGTAATTTTGATGGTCATTTCATGCTAAATCTAGGCTTATTTTGACACTTTTATACTCTTTATAGGCTTATTTCCTTCATATCTTCGGAATCTTCACTTTTTGGTTTTTTGTGGAATTTTAGGTAAAATCACCCTTTTTTGACGTATTTTAGAGATTCTAAGGCCATGAGACGATTTCTTATGCGAAAACGAAGCTACACGTTAAATTTGGGCCAAAATGGAGTTAGCCTGAAAAATACGGCTAGGTGAACCCCACGGGGTTCACCTATCCCAGTCGCCAGCTCGTAGAACTCACAGAGAGCCTCACGGCCGGGTGAACCCCAGTGGGGTTCACCAGAATTCCTTTTGGCCAAAAACAGTCCAGAGCAAAGCACGGCTAGGTGAACCCCAGCGGGGTTCACTGCGCTTCTTTCGCCAGACCTCACAGAATGAATCACGGCTAGGTGAACCCGGCAGGGTTCACCCGTGATTTTGATCCAAGCACGCGCTTGTCCGAGTCTTACTCGGTTTTTCTCTGATTTCTCACCCGTTTGGAGTCCGAATTTGGCAAGTAAGGTGTCTATGGAAAGCTCTTTCAAAGGAGAATGCGGAGGACATAAAAGCCCTAATTTTTTGCCCTAATTATCGAGTAATCACACGATGAAGCGGTACGGGTGGAAGAACACGGCAAAAGGAGGAGTTCGAGGCGATTTTCAGAGATTGGATTATCGGAGCATCACGATTCTTGCATATTTTCTTTAGTTTATCCTCTCCTATCCCTTAGAAACTCTTCCTTGTGATTTTCCTATGTTAAAAGAGAGATTTTTTAGCGTTTCAATGACGATTGTAGCGTAAACCCTATTTCGGGGCTTGGTTGAAACCCATTGACGAATTTAATCGCAAACTTTATCTTTATTCTGTTATTTGGATTGTGTTGTGAGTATATTTTACTTTGAAGTGCTTATTTCGTGATCTTACCTTGGCCGAGTACTTTCACATGTTAGCCGTTACAATTCATATCGAGAGAAGGATCGTAAGGGTGGAATCCCTTAGTAAAACTTGCGAGACCTCGACACAAGAGTGCTTGGTCTTCACTCGAGGGTTTTATAATCTGTCATAGAACTCATTGGGTTCGTCTTAGAACGAACCACCGCGAGAGTAGGAGGTCGATCTAAGCCAAACACCGGAGTGTACACTCGAGAGAGGGCACCTTGTACCTTAGGGTTAGATTCTTTGTGCAAAATGAATAATCCAAATAACTGACATCTGTCTTGTGCGATTAAAGTAGTCATCATGGTGGAAACCAAAGCCCTAATTTCTCTCTCATATTTAATCCCTACCATCGTAGCGTTGATTGCTTGTTTTCGATTTCAACTTTCAAAACCCAATTTCGATTCGCCTAGCTATTAGGACTCGAATTTTCTGGTACTCAACCTTGTTCCCTATGGGATTCGATATCTTTTATATTACTTCGACATAACCGTGCACTTGCGGGACGTGTCATATGTGCACCACTGCTAGCGTGTGGTTTTGTCCCTTTTCCGATGTACCGAACTCGTACGCACGCTGCGCCGGCGTCGAGTCTCGAGTTATGTTCTCTTGTGGTCTTTCAAGCTGGAGTGTGCAGCGATCCTTGGCAGACGTGTGGCGGTCTCTAACTCGTTGAGACGAGCAAACAGGTGGTCGTCAGGGATAGGCTGAGGAGCGTGTCGGGGACGTCCTCTTGCCGGTCGCGTCTAGATAGTTGGTTCGACTACTTAGCCCCTGTGTGGGCGTGCTTGGGTGCAAGTCAAGCGTTGACTCACATGTAAAATTGTTAAAATTTTATTAGCTTAATTCTAGGCGTGGCAAATAGTATATATATACTATTATATACTACCTACTACTATTTGAACCACTACCTATTATCCATAATCTTAAACTCATACACACTTACCTAATGCCCTACCCACAAAACCATATTCATTAACCCTTTACTAATTTACCCTATACCCACTAACCAGCATATTAGCCGATTGCCCTAATTTTTGACATTATGTCGCCACAAGCCTGCCATCAGTACTATAGTTGCGAACCCGCTACGTGTCACCCGCAACCGCAAGCCCATAGCTCGTCACCATAGCTGCGAGCCCGTAGCTCATCACCACAACCGTGAGCCTACAACTCACTACAGTCGCCGCGAACCCACCGCTGCTTACTATCGTCGCTATAGTCACCGCGAGCTTGCCACCGTCATCGTCACTGCAATCGCTGTTGGTTGCCACCATCACCGTGAGCCCATCACTAGTTGCAGCTGTCGCTGCAAGCCAACTATTATTATTTGGTAACTCTAGTTTGATTTTAGTCAACAACAAGTCAAAATGTATAAAAAAAATTATTTTACCTGATTTTTATTCAGTAACCAAATATGTTATTAATAGAAAATTTTGATTCTACTTAATTCAGGTATTTATAGGGTTTGGGTATTTAGCATAACATAAAAATTTTCTTAGGGTCAAGTTCAAATAGAGGTGTGAAAAAAGATTTAGGTAGTTAATCAGGTATGAGTAATAGATAAAATATTTAAGTTTGGGTATGAGTAGTGCAAAAAAATGCGAATATCTTACCTGCTTTCATCCCTAGCTGCAAAGATTGGCCTAATAATTTAAAATTTTAAGTCTAAGTTAATGATATTAGATTTGTGGAATTTTATATATCATAGTATTTTTTAATCATTTATATGGAATTAAACCGGAATATTACATAATTTATTTTTTAAAATAGAATCTGATAGTATCACGAAAACAATCTGACAAGCCTCCACCGATCATTTGGATCGGACCAAATCTTTGTATAGCCCAAACTCATTGTGCATTAATCAAATCAAACCTGTTGAAACTTACAGACTATTAGATTGGGCCAGTGCACTGTGGTCTAATTGAGCACTGGTCCATGTTCGTTAACATTGACCCAGTCTTTATCCTGGTCCAGAAAACTGCTGGGTTTACATATTTGACCAGGCCAGACCTGAGTCTGAGTTTTGGTGCAGCCGATAAATTTGAATTGAGTTTTGGTGCATTCATTGACCTCGGCGATCGGGGAGATCAAGACACCTCAATCCTCCGACATTAGGAACACTTAAATGCATTTATGTGCGTATATACTCTGTTGAACTTATTAAAGATCACTATGAGTATAGTGCATATGGGTATAGTGCATGTGCCTACTATGACTCAATAGTAGTAATAATAATATATTTAATGATTAAGAATGAGCACTTCATGAATTTCGCAGCCGCGAAGTGAAATTTGTCATGGCTGTGACACGTTCATAATTTACATCAGATTCGTCATAGATAACTTCATGTCCAAGCCGTCATTTGCATCATGCCTGTGACAAATTTGATGAGAATCTACAATAAGGTTCAAGACAAAGTTGTGATAATTGTCACACTCATGATCCTAGTTGTTTAGGATTCACAAGAATGAATCACGGTTTGGTCATGCTTCCTCCTTTTAACGACTACTCAGAATAGTTTTCTTCTCCACTACAAACTCTTTTTTTTTTCTGTGAGTTCTCAAAAATTTTTCTCTTGTTGAATCCTAAAAGTACAAAATAAGCCTGTAGGATAGTGACGATTTGTTTATGCCTTAAGGTTGTCTCCATTAATTGTTTTTTTTCTAACAATTTAAAGACTTATTGTTCGAGATGGAGGCGAACTTGAACCCTAATGTCAAAGTCTAGTTTCAAGAGGAGACCTTCAAACTGAATCATTTTGATCGAACAAACTATATGCAATGTCAAGATCAAATGTCCTGGATTCTAACTACAATGAACTTATACTATCTCATGGATCCAAATCAAACAACCAATTTGTTGTGTCAAAAATAGTTAAGTTTCAATTTTATGTTTAAATATCATGCAACCATTTTAAATTCACCTTATAAATATAAGATTTTTATTTAGTAGGTTATGTCTTCCAATGAACAAACATTCATTATTAATTACCCCTAAATATCTTAGGGCACCTTTGATTAAGAGATTCATACATACAAAAGCAAATACAAACAAATGATTGGAATAACAATATCATTCATAGCATCATGCCATAAAATGTTTACAATTTTGGTACAAAGCTCATCATTAGTCAAGTGATAGCTAGATGACAAAAATTTTAAAATGATTTGCGATTTTTTGAAAATAGACAAGCAAATCAAATGAATATCCAACGTCTTAAGAGCTCGCGAATATTCGAACTCGGTCTCAATAACTTGTGAGTATTTGAATTTGAATGAAATGAGATTTGTCCCTTTGAGGAGACAAGATAATTGTTTAACTTTACTATATAATTATTCCATAATTTGAAATTCATTACCTTAGGATTCTTAACATATTTTTATCCCCATGTGAACGCAAAGTACTTATTTAGCCTTGGTATATAACTATACCCTGATCGATATTCATCCGCTTGAGTGCATACAAAGATCATTATGTTAATTGATAAACATTCGGCGTGTAAAAGGATATGTGAATACTTATTTATTTGATATGATATATTTAGCCTATGAAGGACATATGAATATTATTGCGTCAATTGATAAATATTCGGTTTGTAAAATGATATGTGAATAGTTATTTATTTGATATGATAGATATTCGACCTATGAAGGACATATAAATATCATTGTGTTAATTGATAAATATTCAGCTTATAAAAGGACATATGAATACTTATCTGTTAGATATGACAGATACTCGACTTAGGAAGGACATGTAAATATCTTTGTGTCAAAGGACATGTGAATATTTATCTATTTTGAGTTTGATAGATAATTTTTTTGTGAATATCTATTTGATTTTAAATTCGATAAATATGCTTTTTGTGAACATCTATGTGATTTCAAGTTTGATAAATCTGATTTTAGCTATGAACAATACTGTAACAATATTGAGGAACTATGCCCTGATACCTAGTATCAAAATACATACCTCTCAAATAATATTATTAGTACCATGTGTCAGCTTAGAGAATTGATGTATCTAGATTAGCTTTTTGAGAGCTAAATATTTGAAATGAGTAAATGAGCCTTGGCCAAGCGTTCAAATATTGATGAATGATCCTGAAGAGGGCAAAACATTCCAAACGAGTGAATAAATCTTTGGGCCAAATATTTAAATTAGGTCAACGGGTCTTTTGGCTAAATGTTCGAAATAGCCTTTTAAAAAATTGATGTGTTAGAATAGCCATTAAATAACTAAAATATCATAAATAACATTTGAAATACTAAAATATCATATATAGCCTTTGGAAGGCTAAAATATCAAGAATAACCTTTGAAAGACTAAAATATCATAAATAGCCTTTGGAAGGCTAAAATACAAGAGGTAGCCTTTAGAAGACTAAACTATCAGAGATAGCCTTTGGAAGCTAAAATGTCATAAATAGTTTTTGAAATGCTAAACATAGCTTTTCATGATTATAAAAAAATAAAATTATTTTTTAAAAGGGGAAATAAAATACTTTCAACACAATTTTAGAAAGTGTGATAATGAATTTCGATGCTGTAAAATCAAAGTTGTCTGTAGACAAAACGAAAAAGGACACAAACAATATGCTGTGTAGAGACTATGGCCTAGTTTGGGGAGGTTGGAGCTTCTGGCTTTTGGCTGGTTTGAGTAGAGCTGGTCTAAAAAGCTGAGGCTGTTTGGATATTTCAGCTGGCCTGATAAACAATTGTGAGCTGCTGTGCTATGCTGTTTGGTTCTATTAAAAAATATTTTTAATTTATAAAAAAATTAATTTATTTAATATAAAAACATATATGAAATATAAAATTACCTAACACAACAATAAATATTTTTAGACTATTACATATATGAATTTAAGCTTAAAATAGACAATTTTTTCCCAAAAATTCCTAATTTAAATTTTTTTTAAAATTTAAAAAAATAATCATACAAATATAAAATTTAAAATTTAAAATTTTTTCAAGAATTTTTTTAAATTGTTTTTTAAGAATTCCCTAAGTCCCAAATTCCCTTAAATTTATTAATACTCGGTAAAAAAATTAAAAAAATAAAAATAAAAACCCAAATCCCAAATCCCATCTTCGTCGTCGCCATGCGAAGATGGGATTTGGGCTTCCTTGCCGTGTTCGGCGCCTTGTCGACGGTTCAGCGACGGGCGAAGGAGAGGAAGCGGCGACGGCCGGAGGCTGCGACTGGCGGAAGTGGCGACGGGCGGGCAAGGAACGACAGGAGACGGCGGCGACGGCCGGAGGCTGCGACCGGTGGAGGCATGGATAGGGGGAGGAGGCTGCGACGGGCAGCCAACGGGCGGACTAGGAACGACAGAGGAGGTGGAGACTGGAGGAAGCGGCGACGGGCAGGCGAGGAACGACCGGAGGTAGTGGCAACGGCGGGAGGCTGCAACCGGCCGGAGGCTGCGACCGGTGGAGGCTACAACCGGCCGGAGGCTGAGACCGACGGAGGCGGCAACAGGAGATGGAGCTGTTGGCGATCGCATGCGTGGGAGAAATTTTTACTGTTCACAGGCAGCCACTTGAGCGTTGAGAGAAAGCTACCCCTCTCCAGCTTTGGCAAAACAGTACAGCTTCTCAGTGGGCAACTGAGAAGCTGTACACCAAACAGCACAACTTCCCCTTTTTAGCTTTGACACGCTCCGCAAGTGCACGGATATGTCGAAGTAATATAAAAGATGTCGAATCCCACAGGGAGCAAGGTTGAGTACTAGAAAGTCCGAGTCCTAATAACTAGGCGAATATCAAACGTGGGTTTTTGAAGACGGAAATCGAAAACAAACAAGTGCAACTAATTCGGTAGAGAAAAGATATAAGAGAGAATTCAGGGCTACGGCTTCCACCACGATGATAATCTTAATTGCACAAGAAAGATATTAGTTATTTGGTTTATTAGTTTTTCACAAGGAGACTAACCCTAGGGTACAAGATGTCCTCTCTCGAGTGATACACTCCAGTGTTCGTTTTAGACCAACCTCCTACTCTCGTGGTGGATCGTTCTAAGACGAACCTAATGAGCTCTATGGTAGACTATGAAATCCTCGAGCGAAGACCAAGCACTCTCGTGTCGAGGTCTCGCAAGTTTTACTCAGAGGTTCGACCCTTACGATCTTTCTCTCGATATGAATCGTAACGGCTAACACGCGATATTACTCGGTCAAGGTGAAACCATGAAAGAAATACATCAAAGTAAAATATGCTCACAATTCATACCAAATAACATAAATAGATACAAAGTTTTCAATTAAAGTCATCAAAGGGTTTCCACCAAGCCCCGAAATAGGGTTTACGCTACAATCGTCATTGAAACGCTCAAAATCTCTCTTTTAATAAAATGAAAAGTATAAGAAAATGAAGCTAAGGGGAAGGAGACGATGAACCGAAGGAATCCTGAAGAAATCATGATGATCGTGTGTCTCAATCTCCGAAAATCTCCAAAAATTGCCTATGTCACCGTGTTCTTCTGCCCACACCGCTTCTTCATGTGAATGTTCAATAATTAGGGCAAGAAATTGGGGCTTTTATGTCCTATGCGTTCACCTCTGAAAGCGCTTTCCATAGACACCTTACTTGCGGAATTTGGCCTCCGAACGGGTGATAAATCGAAGGAAAACCGAGTGAGGGTCGGGCCACTCGCGAACCTGGGTTAGAATCACGGTGAACCCCGCCGGGTTCACCTGGCCGTGATTCATTCTGTGATTTCGGCAGAAAGAAGCGCGGTGAACCCCGCCGAGTTCACCTGGCTGTGATATGTTCTGGACAGTTTTCGGCTAAATGGAATTCTAGTGAACCCCGCTAGGGTTCACCCGGCCGTGATGCTCTCTGTGAGTTTCGTAGGCTGGCAATTGGGATGGTGAACCCTGTGGGGTTCACCTGGCCGTGATTGTCAGGCTAACTCCAAACAAGCCCAAATTTGACAAACGGCTTCGTTTTCGCATGAGAAATCGTCCCATGGCCTCAGAATCTTCAAAATATGTTGAAAAAAGGGTGTTTTTACCTGAAATTCCATAAAAGTGCCAAAAAGTGAATATTCCGAAGATATGAAGGAAATAAGCCTATAATGAGTATAAAAATGCTGAAATAAGCCTAGATTTGACATGAAATAACTATGAAAATCACTACCAAAATGCAATGCATCAAAATACTCCAGACTTAAATCTTTGCTTGTCCTCAAGCAATAAAATAAGATGAGATACATGATTGGTAAAAGAGTAATCTTTCGTGTCAAGATATACATCCAAGTTAGAAAAAAAAATATTTAATAACAATCCAAGATCTAATCAGGAGAAATTAATTTAAATGGTTGTCTCAAGTGTTCAACAGTTTGATCCCACAATAACTAGATGCCAAACAACTTAGTAAGCAGCGAACATAGGATTCAATTAAGCTTACATAAAACACTCATGCAATTCTAATCCTTCCTAGTCAAATCGTTGGGGTTAACTCAAATGTTTTATTCAGGATACGATATACTGATTATTGCACTGGACTTCAACTCATAACCTTATGTACCATTGCCAATTTTTCGCAATGCCAAGTAGAGGAGTCATTTTATTGTTTTCAATTTCACATCCTTTAGATTTCAACTCATGTCCTTCGGTACCACTGCCAATTTTGCGCAGTGCCAAGTAGAGGAATCTAAGGTTGAGAAATATATTTTTTTATACCAGCAGTTGATAACACATCCTTTTTGAACACATGTAGTGTCTCCCCAACAATAGAAGGGAAATCTAGGAATAACTAAGCGAATATATAACTCAATATGATTCTCATGTAAGTTGCAAGCTCGAGTTGATTAAACAATCATAGAAATGTTTGACCCACTAATGAACTACTCAAAATCAATCCAAATCACAAAATTTCTAAATCATAAAACATACAGATATAATCAAACAGTATTTCTAACAAGGAGGTATACTCCAGACTTACTTCTTTGATTATTCTTAACCAATCAAGTATTCAACTCAAAATTTTGAAATAGCTTTCATAGGACAAGTCTCATGATAGACACATGAATTCATGAATAATAAGCATCATAACATCATTCAAGATTTTCACAACATGAAATCACAATCATCATAGCAAAGTACTGATATAAGCATGAAAGTAAAGTGCAAAGTGTCATACATAACTGTCATAGAGTGGGGCCTGAGGATGTGGACTAGGCCCACGAATATAATGGCATATAAGATACAATGCCACATAATATCCAACTATCTCAGAATGAAAAATATCAATTCTCAACATCACAACAAATCACAGCCACATGAAGAAAGGGAAAAGCAGAGACCGGAGTAAAGAAAGCTCACCCACTCTAAAAGTTTGCATAGTCCTCTATGCAATACCATGATGTGAGAGAAGTGAGTGCTGAAATAGATATCCGGGGGCAGCTACTTCTTTTTGCGCGAGCGGGAGCCAGAAGCTCTCGAGCTCGAGCTCTTCTTCTTCTCACGCGCACTATAATCCGGCTCAACCTTCTCATCTGAAGGAAAAACGCTATCAGAGGAGATGTCCATCTGAGCCCTGTGCTCCTTAAATGCGAAAGTGAGGCGTTCATCTATCGCGGATAGCTTCCCCCAAATAGAGCTCAACATAGTATGTTGGCATTGCATACCGGCTTCATTTGATTCCTATCTAGCGGCGTAGTCCTGCTGCATGTGATAGATAGTGGTGTCCATGTGATCGATCAACTCTCTTTGATGGAGCTGTTCGTCCTTGATTTCCTGCAACACAGATATCATGGAATCGTGAGAAGAGGTACCACCAGAAGAGAATGCTCCCGGTGCTAGTGGTGCTGTGTCGACTGGATCGGGCTGTGCGTCCTCAACTGGCTGGATGCGCTAGTTTCCATGAACTCTGATAGATGTGCGCTCCGGGTTTGGCAAAGGCAAGCAGAAGGGGTTTCCCTTGAATGTCATACAATAAGAATCTCCCTTGCGTATAATCAGTTTCATGGCAACGCAAGACTTGATGTCGAGCCTGTTGTTGCCGGTAGTCTCCAATGTGTCGTAGGGAATAATGCCAAAGGAAACTGCCAGAGGTGTGATAAAGCCGCCAATCACTATCGCCCCCCTCAAAAAAGGGCGACGCGGCTGAAATGCTTTGCCAAATAATATCCTGAATCGACTCTAAAACTGTGGAGCATGCACCAGATATAAAATAACTCAGTCTATCGAACCATACCGTCACTTTCACCGCGGCCAAAGAGAGTGTGGGCCAATACGCGGTGAACGTACTTGATCACTGGGTTGCACAGACTGGATGCGCGAGCTGTGCGAGCGGAGTAGATGTGCTCGTTAGTGACAGCGCCCCAGAAGCTCTGCTCACTATACTCAGTAGGGACTCTGCGTGCGCTAGGCTCTGGAAAACCGTAAATACCGCGGAACTGTGAAAGAGATAGGATGTGTTCGATGTTACCCAGGCGGAAGGACAGACGGCCTGGATCATCCTCAAGTATAGGATCAGCTTTAACTTCCAATGAACTCAGAAATTCCAGCGTGGTACCGATGTAGGTGGGTGAGAATAGCTGCTGAAATTGCTCCCACCCTATGGATGCATACATCAAGTCAAAGTCTCCAAGCATCCCTAGCATCTGTAAGGTGGTTCGATCAAGATACCGCGTATTGAGCATGCGGCGTTGTCGCAGGATCTGATACCGTGCCTCTTGTGCAGCGTTCCGGAAGGTAATCCCAAACTCGTTCGGGGGAGATACGTAAGTCTGCGGTCGGCTGGCAGGCGTGCGACCATGGCAAGACGAAGAAGAGCTAGGCGTAGCCGAAGAAGGCCGGTAGGAAGGAGGTGTAGGCATCGGCTCGTACTCCTCATCGTCCGTGGCGGACGAATCTGACAACGCCTGTTGAGGGCGTGCGGTTCTCTTGCTGGCCATGGCCTTTGTCCTTGGAGGCATGATTTTTGGGATGATTGGGAGATGGCTGGTAAGTGTCGGAAAGAGGTCGGTGAGGAAATCAGGGCGGTGGTGCTCTTGGAACGGAAGTGGTGGCGGATCAGCAATGACTCGGTGAAAACAGGTGACAAGAATCCGATGGGAAACAGGCGAGAAGAGCTTGATCGAACTGCAAGGAATCATTAATCAGAACCTGAGAGATCTCCTTTGAGTGTGGAGATGGAAAGAAAGTGGTGCGATCCAGTCGGTTTCGTCAAAATCGGGTGGCGGCGGCGGAGCTACACAAAATCTTGCGACGGGGTTGAAGTTGAGATAGAACTCGATCCACTTGCAAGGAAACTCGGATCCGACCTGGAGAGATCTTTCTTCGTGTTTGGAAAGAAGGAAGAATTCCGAAATCAGTGGGATCTTGGCGAAAGAGGAAGGCGGCGGCAGAAGCTTTCGAGCGTGTGCCCTAGTTTCGGGCGAACAAAACTTGAAATTCCAGTGAACCCGCCCGGGTTCACTCGCCCGTGATGTTTACTGTGGTTAGGCTGAAGCAACAAAAACACGAGTGAACCCGCTGAGGTTCACCGACCCGTGAAGCTATCTGGAAAATTTTTTGGTCTTCGGAAATGTGGTGAACCCCGTGGGGTTCACCTGCCTGTGAAGCTCACTGGTTGGATTCTGCGCATAAAGAATACTGGTGAACCCCATGGGGTTCACCTGCCCGTGAAGTCCTCTAGTTATAAAGCCTGGGCGCACTGCACAGTAGACATCACGGTGAACCCCATTGGGTTCATCAGGCCGTGATGTTCACTGTATGCTCGAAAAAATCTGGAAAAATTTTAGAAAAATTCCCATGTGCTCCAACCTCTTCCTACAACATATAGAGACATCAATTTAGTAGCAATCCCCTCTAGAAAAGCGAAAATAAAAGAAAAACAAAACAATGATCAAAACACTAACTAATCGACATGGAGAAACTATGCATAAAAACTAAATTTACTCAAAAACTTGGGTTGCCTCCCAAGAGCGCTAGGTTTAGGTCGGTAGCTCGACCATGAGAGTTTTCAAAGTTTCAAATCCGGGGGGTCTGAGAGAGCTAAAACTTCCTCTCTCTCAACCCGCTCATCTTCAAAGTAATGCTTGAGGCGGTGTCCGTTTACTGTGAAGCTTCCAGTTCGTTCCGTCCAAATTGTGATGGCACCATATGGTTGAACTTTCTGAACTGTGAAAGGACCGGACCATCTCGTGCGAAGCTTTCCTGGAAACAATCGAAGTCTTGAATTAAACAGAAGTACTTTGTCCCCCTCATGAAATTCTTTCTTTGTTATGCGCTTGTCGTGCCAAAATTTGGTGCGTGCTTTGTAGCTCTCGGCATTCTCATAAGCAAAAAGGCGCAATTCTTCCAATTCATCAAGTTGAAGTTTTCTCCTTTTATTGGCGTTCTTGAGATCAAGGTTGATTTTTTTGACAGCCCAATACGCCATGTGCTCAAGTTCAATAGGTAAGTGACATGATTTTCCATAAATAAGTTGGAAAGGAGACATACCAAGGGGCATCTTAAATACTGTCCTATACGCCTATAAAGCATCGGGTAATTTTATCGCCCAATCCTTCCGTGATCGCGATACAGTTTTCTCCAAAATTTGTTTGATTTCTCTATTGGAGATCTCTACCTGACCACTAGTTTGAGGATGGTAGGGCATAGCAATTTTGTGTCGTACACCATACTTTTTCAATAATGCTCTGAACCTTTGCTCGATAAAGTGGGAGCCGCCATCGCTGATCAGGAAGCGTGGGACTCCAAACCGGGGGAAGATAGTTCGCTTCATGAACCTCATAATGACTTGGGAATCGTTTGTATCTTCGGCGGATGCCTCAACCCACTTCGACACGTAGTCAACGGCGACCAAGATGTACCGTTTTCCGCATGAAGAGGGGAAGGGGCCCATGAAGTCTATCCCCCATACATCAAAAATTTCTACTTCCATGATATTGTTGAGTGGCAACTCGTCCCTTTTTGATAAGTTTCCAGTCCGTTGACAACTGTCACAAGTGGAAGCAAAACGTTTATCATCATAGAATATGGAGGGCCAATATAAACCAGACTGTAAAACTTTAAAAGCTATTTTAGAAGCCCCCGCGTGTCCTCCATAAGGTGAAGGAAGCATGGCAATGGATTAACACATCTTGTATCTCCTCCTCGGGCACGCATCGTCTGTATAATCCGTCCGCACACCTCCGGTATAAATATGGCTCGTCCCAATAATAAAACTTTACATCATGTAGAAACCGCTTCTTCCTCTGAAAAGTGAGGTCTGGAGGAAAAATGTTAGACACAATGTAATTAACAAAATCTGCGTACCATGGGACTTGTTGATCTAGTAAGGCATAAAGGTGCTCTTCAGGGAATGTATCGTTAATCTCTAATTCTGCATCAATTTCTTTGTCTGCGTTGTGGTCAAGTTTGGAAAGATGATCAACCACCAGATTTTCACTACCCTTCTTGTCTCTGATCTCGATATCAAGTTCTTGCAAGAGGAGGATCCATCGAATGAGCCTTGGCTTTGCGTCCTTCTTGTTGATCAGGTATTTTATGGTTGCATGATCAGTAAACACGATTACTTTTGAATTAATAAGGTAGGAGCGAAACTTATCAAAAGCGAAGAAAATCGCTAGCAGCTCCTTCTCCGTAGTCGCATAATTTATCTAAGCGTCGTCAAGTGTGCGACTGGCATAATAGATGGCGTGAAGCTTCTTATCCTTCCTTTGTCCCAAGACCGCCCCAACAGCTTGGTTGCTAGCATCACACATCAGCTCAAAAGGTAGCGACCAATCTGGGGGTTGAATTATTGGAGCAGAGATTAATGCATTCTTAAGTTTCAAGAAGGCTTCCTCGCAGTCCCTGTCAAAGCAAAATATAGCATCTTTAGCAAGCAGATTAGTTAAGGGGCGAGCTATCTTAGAAAAATCTTTAATAAATCTTCTGTAGAAGCCGGCGTGTCCAAGAAAGCTCCTAATCCCCTTCACTGATGTAGGCGGCTTGAGATGTTCAATGACCTCAATCTTTGCTCTGTCCACCTCTATCCCTCGTTCAGATACTAGGTGCCCAAGGACAATGCCTTCCTTGACCATGAAGTGGCACTTCTCCCAATTCAAGACTAGGTTCACCTCTTCGCACCTCTGCAAAACCTTAGACAAATGAGACAAGCAATGATGGAATGAAGAACCATATACATAAAAATCGTCCATAAATATATCCATGAATTCTTCGTTAAAATCAGAAAATATGGCCATCATTGCTCGCTAAAAGGTCGCAGGGGCGTTGCAGAGGCCAAAGGGCATTCTTCGATACACATATGTGCCATAGGGACATGTAAAGGTTGTTTTCTCCTGGTCATCCGGGTGGATAGGGATCTGGAAGAAACCTGAAAAGCCATCCAAAAAGCAAAAATAAGAATTATGCGCCAATCTATCTAACATCTGATCTATAAATGGAAGAGGGAAATGATCCTTTCGCGTGGCTGAATTCAACTTCCTATAGTCTATGCACATTCTATGTCCCGTGACCATGCGTGTAGCTATCAGCTCGTCTGCCTCGGTCTTTATCACTGTGATGCCGCTCTTCTTGGGTACAACATGTACGGGACTCACCAAAGAGCTGTCTGAGATTGGATAAATAACTCCGGCATCTAATAGCTTGAGCACTTCTTTCTTCACTACATCCTTTAGGTGCGGGTAGTCGGCACTGGAACTCCACTGAAGGTTTGCAGTTGTCTTCCAATAGGATCCTGTGCATGCATACAGAAGGGTTAATTCCTTTTATGTCATCTAATGAGTAACCTATTACTTTCCTATGAAGACGAAGTTCATTGAGCAACAACTCGGTTTGCTCGATGTCCAATGTCGTACTGACAATCACAGGGTATGTGGAGTTTTCCCCCAAGAATTCATATCTCAAAGTGTTGGGCAAACTCTTGAGTTCAATTTTCTGCTGCCCTTGATTCTCCTGACTTTTTCCTGTCTTACCAACAGGACTTACATCACTTTCTAACAATGCAGCGTACTCGTCTGCCTCCCCATCACTATCTTTATCAACAGAGTTCATTAAGGTGAGTTCCAGAGGATCCACTTCTCTCCTAGGTGGCTCAACCTCCTGAATAGCTTTCTCCACAATGTCAATGCTGCAACATGCACATGCAAGAGAAGGTTTTTTCAGAGTATCAGTAAGATCAAATTGAATGGCATTGCCACAGATGTTCAAGGTTAGTTTCCCATTCTTGACATCCATGACAGCGCCTGCAGTGGCGTGGAAAGGCCTCCCCAAAATGATAGGGAGCCTATCATCCTCATCAATTTCCAAAATAATAAAGTCGGTAGGAATAAAGTAATCTCCTACTTTAACAGGTACGTCCTCTAAAATACCAACTAGGTGACGCATAGATCGGTCTGCAAGCTATATAGAAATGTTAGTGGGCTGCAAATCCCCTAAGTCTAGCCTTTTACAAAGTGAAAGTGGCATGAGGCTAACGCTCGCTCCTAGATCGCATAGAGCTCTCTGAAAAGACATCTTCCCAATCTGGCAGGGTAAGGAGAAACTGCCTGGGTCCTTAAGCTTCTGAGGGAGTTTGTTCTGAATGATGGCGCTACACTCTTCAGTAAGTGCAACGGTCCCTTGATCTTCTAGCATCCTCTTGTTTGATAAGATATCTTTTAGAAATTTCACATAAGTCGGCATCTGTGAAAGAGCATCAACGAAAGGGATGTTAATATAAAGTTTCTTTAAAACCTCTAAAAACTTACCAAACTGCTTGTCCAATTTAGCCTTGACAAGCCTCTGTGGAAAGGGAATCAGTGGCTTATATGCAAGCGGTCCTATATAGGGCCGCTCCTCCTCAACTGGCTCAGGTGTCACCGGTGTCACATTAGTATGCAGTTCCACAGGTTCTGGTATTATCTCTTCTATCCTGTCTTCTGTCGGCATCTTTGGATCTTCCAATTGCTTGCCGCTTCGAGTGGAGATTGCATTGCACTGCTCCCTCGGGTTTACTTCTGGTTGGGATGGTAGCTTCCCTGGTACTCTCGATGATGAGAGCCCTGACTCTCCAGCATTTTATTGTGTGTCTCTAGGGAATCCATCCTAGTCATCATCATCTTCATCATGTCTGTAAGTCCTTCAAGTTGCTTGCTCAGATTTGAATCATTGTTCGGCCTTGGCTGTGGTGGTTGTGGCGGCGGTGCATTGTAATTTCTGGCTTGGAATCCTGGTGGTCTGAAGTTGCTCTGTTGAGGTTGCCTAAAGTTTTCTTGTGGGGGCTGAGTCTGCTGTGGTGGAACTTGTCCAGGCTGAATCGGCTGAGTTGTCCGGTAAGAGAAATTTGGATGGTTGCGTCATCCTAGATTGTAGTAGTTGGAATAAGGGTTGTTGTTCTGGTTGAAATTTCCAACTGCATTCAACTGCTTAGGATGAGCCGCAGCCATCTATCCATCTCCCGCCTGACAATCTGCCCCTGCATGGCCTACAACTCCACATACCTCACAAGAAATAGCGTTAACATCCATAGAATTAACAGACCAAGAATCAAGCTTCCTAGTCAAATTATCAACCTTAGCCATAAGTGCAGTAAGAGAGTCAAGGTCATACTTACCTGACTTCTTGGCAGAAGTACCTCTCTCAAATGTCAATTGGTGATGGTTAATCGTCATATCTTCGAGAAGGTTCATTGCATCTTCCACTCTCCTATTCATCAAAGCACCTCCTGCTGCAGCGTCCACTGTAAGCCTCGTGTTGTAATCCAAACCGCTGTAGAACGTTTGGATCAAAACCCAAGTCTCAACACCGTGATGTGGACACATCCTTTGGAGTTCCTTAAACCTCTCTCAAGCTTCATATAGAGACTCTTCATCCTTTTGCATGAAGCTCGTTATTTGATTTTGCAATTGGATTGTCTTTGATGGAGGGAAGTACTTGGAGAGAAAGGCTTGAGAAAGCTCTGCCCATGTTCTTATCAAAGCAGCAGGTAGTGTGTGCAGCTAAGCTCTCGCCCTGTCCCTCAGATAAAAGGGAAATAGTCGCAACCTGATAGCATCAGCAGACACACCGTTAATTTTCAACATGTCACAATATTCCAAAAAAATAGAAAGGTGAAAGGTGCATGTTGGGGTCCTCAAGAGGAGAACCACCAAACTGATTCTGTTGCACCATAGAAAGAAGAGCAGGTTTTATTTCAAAATTGTTGGCCTCCACAGCAGGCCTAGCAATCCCTGATTGGAAACCATAAGTGTATGGTGCAGAATAATCCTTCAATGTCCTGTTATTGTTACAGTTGTTGCCCATTGGTTGTTGTACTTTATCATTGTTCACTTCGATCTGAATGTGTTCCATCTGACTTTCTCCTCCAGGATGGTTCATGATTTCTTTCTTTAGAATTTGATTTCGCTTCCTTCTTGTCCGGAAGGTGTGCTCGATCTCTGGATCAATGTCAAAGAATGTACCTGCCCTAGAACTTCTTTGCATAAAACGGTCAGTCAAAATTATAAAGTTCTAAGACAGCAAGTAAATAAAAAGAAAAAGAAAATAGCAATGCAGTAAGAAAAATCTAACATAAGGCCTAGTCTACCAATTCTCGGAAGTATACTAATATCAAACGTTACTCCCCGGCAACGGCGCCAAAAACTTAACACGCTCCGTAAGTGCACGGATATGTCGAAGTAATATAAAAGATGTCGAATCCCACAGAGAGCAAGGTTGAGTACTAGAAAGTCTGAGTCCTAATAGCTAGGCGAATATCAAATGTGGGTTTTTGAAGACGGAAATCGAAAACAAACAAGTGCAACTAATTCAGTAGAGAAAAGATATAAGAGAGAAATCAGGGCTACGGCTTCCACCCCGATGATAATCTTAATTGCACAAGAAAGATATTAGTTATTTGGTTTATTGGTTTTGCACAAGGAGTCTAACCCTAGGGTCAAGATGTCCTCTCTCGAGTAATACACCCCGGTGTTCGTTTTAGACCGACCTCATACTCTCGCGGTGGATCATTCTAAGACGAACCCAATGAGCTCTATGAAAGACTATGAAATCCTCGAGCGAAGACCAAGCACTCTCGTGTCGAGGTCTCGCAAGTTTTACTCAGAGGTTCGACCATTACGATCCTTCTCTCGATATGAATCGTAACGGCTAACACGCGATATTACTCGGCCAAGGTAAAACCATGAAATAAATACGTCAAAGTAAATTATGCTCACAATTCATACCAAATAACATAAATAGATACAAAGTTTGCAATTAAAGTCATCAAAGGATTTCCACCAAGCCCCGAAATAGGGTTTACGCTACAATCGTCATTGAAACGCTCAAAATCTCTCTTTTAATGAAATGAAAAGTATAAGAAAATGAAGCTAAGGGGAAGGAGACGATGAATCGAAGGAATCCTGAAGAAATCGTGATGATCGTGTGTCTCAATCTCCGAAAATCTCCAAAAATCACCTCTGTCGTCGTGTTCTTCCGCCCGTGCCACTTCTTCACGTGAATTTTCGATAATTATGGCAAGAAAATTGGGGCTTTTATGTCCTATGCGTTCTCCTCTGAAAGAGCTTTCCATAGACACCTTACTTGCCGAATTTGTCCTCCGAACGGGTGAGAAATCGAAGGAAAACCGAGTGAGGGTCGGGCTGCTCGCGAACCTGGGTTAGAATCACGGTGAACCCCGCCGGGTTCACCTGGCCGTGATTCATTCTGTGATTTTGGCAGAAAGAAGCGCGGCTGGACAGTTTTTGGCCAAATGAAATTCTGGTGAACACCGCTGGGGTTCACCCGGCTGTGATGCTCTCTGTGAGTTTCGCAGGTTGGCGACTGGGATGGTGAACCCCGTGGGGTTCACCTGGCCGTGATTGTCAGGCTAACTCCAAACAAGCCCAAATTTGACAGGCGGCTTCGTTTTCGCATGAGAAATCGTCCCATGGCCTCAAAATCTTCAAAATATGTTGAAAAAATGGTGTTTTTACCTGAAATTCCATAAAAGTGCCAAAAAGTGAAGATTCCGAAGATATAAAGGAAATAAGCCTATAATGAGTATAAAAATGCCAAAATAAGCCTATATTTGACATGAAATAACTATGAAAATCACTACCAAAATGCAATGCATCAAGCTTCCCGCAAACGCAAACGTGCGTAGGAAGCTGCCCCCAAATGGGGCCTATATCTTGAACTTTCTTGCGAGTAGATTTTATAATATCTATCTAAATTATAAAATGCTAATGGGATACATATGAATATAAATACAAGCACATAAAGAAAGGTATCAATAGATTCCTAGTATTAGAATATTTTGAATGTAACTTTTCTTTTAAAGAATATGTCTATTATGAATCAAATAAGAGAGTTGGAGATTTTAGTTTTCCGAATGTGTGAACTACATATTAAGATTCTTGATGCAATCTAAATGGCAATAATTTTTATCTAAATTGCCTTTATCTTAGAATGATTACTAGAGATAAATTAATTTTGGATTCAAGAGTAAACCAAATTGTTGTTACCTCAAATGTAAAAAAAAATCTTCTAGTGGCCCTCAAAGCAATTAGAATATGAAAAATATGAAAAACAAAGTCTTTAAAAAGACTTATAGTGTTAATAATTTTAAGAATAGTTATTCTTATTTCAATTATGGAAAGAAATGATGGTTGGCCCGGGGCGCCACTATATATTTTTACAACAATAAGAATATATTCAAAATCCACAAATGAACTAAAAGGGATAGTATGCACATAATCTTTTCCATTTAAAATATGATGATCACGTTCATTCCAAAATTTAACATATGTCTCAATTTATTAAAATATTTGATAGTAATAAACTCATTAATTATCATTTTTATAGCCTCCGAGGCTAAATCAAATTATTACATGTACTTTCTATTCGATGAGACTTCACCAACATCACAATTCTTTGTAAATTGCAAGTCTCAGCCTGTCCCTTTTTAGCTTAGCGCTAGGCATCACCAATACTACTAGTGACTGCTTGTTATTGGGATTAGAACTTTTCTCTAAGATGATTATTTTGAAATTAATATAAATTGTTTAACCCTAAATTAGAGGTATAAACCTCATTAGGTTTAAATGTCAGTGTAAGTTACCTCTCACATCGCATGTAAGACTAAGCAATTGAGGAATCACAATGTAAATATTACGCACTAAATTTTGTATACTTTAATATTAATTATTACTTAGCATAATAATTAAACAATATGATTGAGATGCTTAACTTATGAATATAAAGTGATAAGCTATCTTTTTTAATTTGGAATTTTCTTATCCCTTTAAAGGATATAAAAGATGTTATAAGCTAGGGAGGAGTTTATTATAATCAATCAATTAATTATGAAATTATTAAACAATTATATTAATTTCTTATTTGTAGTCTCTTTTTTTAACTCTCCTCTTCAATTAATTATTATTATTATCAATTAATTATATTATTCCTAATGGGGTTTACCATATTTATTTATTTATTTTTATATGATTCAAATAGGTTTGGTGCTTGGCTGTGTGTTTGATGGAATTTTCCCTTCTGTTTTTTTTTTCATTTTCACTAGCTTTTTATCTATACGTTAAAAACTTTTTTTTCTAAAATTGAAAAAAAAATATTACTATTGGCTTGGGACATGCTACAATTTTATAATACAAATACTCAATCTTTTATATTTAATTAAATATATAAATAATAATATTTTCTTTTACCTAGAATTCTCTATAACTTAATCATAAAAATAATTATTATATGAAATATGATTTATTATTTTATCTATCAAATTATATTTTATGGAATAACAAAAAAAACTTTTTTAAAATTAATGGTAGGGTACTCACCATTGCCTATTGCCCACCACATCATTGCGTCTTCTAGTGTGGTCCAAAAAGGCTTGTTCATAGCCCATGCATGATTGGGTTGACCCGTTTGACCATGTGGGCCAACTCATTAAAAAGATCACATATGCAATGACTAAAATGGTTATGAATTTATGATGATTGAAAGTAAATAAAATGGCCACTAAAAATATATAGAGAAAAAGTAATATTAGGTGAAGCAGTAGATATTAGGTGTCACATCCTAAATTATCATAATAAATTTTTAAATATTTGTACACATGAGTTAACGCTTGACTTAAGTCTAAACAAGGACTCACTCCAAGGTCATAACCACGAGATTAGGTGTGACTGGTGGGGAGGGTTCCCCAAACCGACCCCTACCCTAACCAAGAACTGACTCTACGGAGATCTTTATTATTCCAACACGACTTTAATGAACGCTGGCGATTCACCAAGTACCAATGTCCCAGAGTCGAACCAAGTCCAACTGAACCCAAAATGGACTCGCCTGAAACCGATCGCGTCGAACGAGGTTCACAACAAAACCCAATCGGGTTGCCTACACCGCTAATGTTGATGATGTCGACGACGTCTCAACCTCACGAGCGTTCGTATGCAGCCACCGGTGTGACGGAGACTCACCCACCGGAGACCTACGAACGCAGGAGGCGGCAACGCGCTCCCTTGCCAGAGGAAGTGGAGGGTAGTAATCGAACGTCCCACGTCAGGGAGTTGGACTCACACGCTCGTCCGTGGTCAACGCCGATAACCGGCATCTATGGATGGCCATCCACATGATGTCACACTCACACGCCAGTGAGGAGGTCGGACAATGCCCTATGGGTAGTGTTACACGCAGGTGACGAAGAAGTCGGCGGCCTCATCCTTCTTGCGCACAAGCGAGAACGGCCGGAGGGGAAGGATGGCCCGTAGGCACCCAACCAAGGTGGCCAACTTCGATCGCACACAGGCAACAGCCAGCACTAGGAAGGCTATGCTCACACAATGGCAAGCTCGATGGGAAAGAAGCTCCAAAGAAGAAGAAGGCGCCGCCAAAGCCACAACTCTCCCACACTAGTGAAGAAGACGTCGACCACCTGGCTGCTCGTCGAATAGGGGAAGACCACCACTGCACACAGGCGGCGAACCCAGGATGTTAGACATTGTATGCATGCGATAGATGGAAGCTACAATGGTCTCATTCACACGCAGGTAAATGTCGAGCCCGGAACATCACCCCACGTAGACGGCTGGAGCTCAGACAACCGGAGAAGGGAAGTCTCGCGCGCAGAGCAGAGAAGGGAGGGAAGATGGCCAACATAGAGGAACACCGTCGGTGCGAGAGATAGGAGTTGCCTGGGAGCTGCGAGCTCAACCTAAGAAGAAAGGAATAACGTCCAAGAGGGAAGGAAGGGACTTACCTTAGCGGTTATTTGCCGACTCCTTCTAGTTGATGAAGTTAATGCCGACAACACCTTTCGAGGCGATCTAGAGCTCATCCGCCGGCTGCAACAACAACGACGCGAAGGAGGAGGAGGGACAAGGTAGCCCATCAAGTTCTATCCACCGACCCACACCACTAGAGGTAGCTCACCAATGATGACATCCAACAAAGATCATACTAGCCAAAGGAGAGTGGAGAAGAACGACGCCGGTGAGCTTTCTTTCTTCGAACACTCGGCGCCGAGATGGGGACGACGCCCTTGTTTTTATCCATGCCATCCCACCCATGCTAATGTGTCGCCCACGTCGACTTGCCTAAGTCAACGCAGCATCCAATCCTGTTAGCTGCCCAAGCCAAATGCATGTTCACCTCAATGAACATGATGCCCATTGGGAAAATGAGTTTGGATCCAGGCGGCATACGACCTGATTCGCACGGTAGATAATGGCTGGGCTGGGTTTTGGGCCGCATCCAAAGTTCGGCCCGAAGACCTAACATTCTTCCCCTCCGGAGCTAGTTGCCACCCTCGATGACTCAAAGTAACGTCTGATCTCGTCCTCGAGCTGCCATAGTTCAGACACTTTATATCATGTAGCTTCTTCCATTATAGAACCTTCCCAGCGAACAAGGAATTCTGTTCGTCGGTTCATCCTGCTATGTCCCAAACCTCTGTTCGAATCATTCGAGGCACGCGAAGCGATTGTGACCGAGCGGGATCCCTCGAATCCTTATGGAACCTTCTCAGGAAGCTCACATGGAATGTCGAATGTAGTTTTATTCTGTTGGGGACCTTCAAACGATACGCTATTAAGCCAACCCGATTCAACACCTCGAAAGCCATCGTATCTCTAGATGAGGCCCCGATGTGCCGCCTTTGTAGATATCTTCCTCCATATGTACGGATTAAGTCAGAGAAGAACCAAATTGCCCATGGCGAATTCTTCATCCCAATAATGATGATTTGCAAAATGCTGCATTCGTCTAGCGGCTAGCTTGAGGGTGTTCCTAGCCTCTTGAAGAGACTCCACTCACTCATGAGCTATACGTTGAGTTGTAGGACACCTCGCCTCAGAGTTCCTCATTGCGATGTCAATATGGGTCAGGGTTGCCTCCCTAACATAGGCTCATAGGGGCTATGCCCCGTAGACGATATGTGGAGATTGTAGGCAAACTGTGCTGAATCCATTCACTTTAACCAGTTCTTTTGACTCGTAGTCACAAAGTGATGGAGGTAGTCCTCCACGAGGGCATTCACCCACTCCATCTATCCATCTGTTTAAGGATGGTTCGCTGTGGAGAATTTTAACTTCGTTCCCAAATTATCGAACAATGTTGACTAGAAACATAGTATGTATGCTAAATTGAATTCTTCGTATGCTCCTAGCTGAATACCTAGTGATCTAAAGATTGTGAGACCTACTTGATTCAATTCTTAGTAATAAACTCATCATCTGTTTTCTCAAACTCGATTATGGTTTGCTCATAGAAATATCTGACTTTGTGGCATGTTTTTAACTTGAATAACTTCTTCAATATCTCATATGTGTCTCATCTTGATTTATTGCTCGAGGACAAGCAAAGATCTAAGTCTAGGAGATTTTGATATCTTATATTTTGATAGTATTTTCCAATATGTTTTCATCTAAAAACAAGGGCATTTATGATGTTTTTTATATCCCATTTAGGTTTATTTACTTGCTTGTTTCGGAATCTTCTCTTTTTTTGGAATCTTTGAAAATGTAGGTGAAATCACTCAATTTCTAGAGCTTTTTCAAAAAAAAAAACTGAAGCCATAGAGTGATTTCTGGTGATGAGACAAGGCTACATAGCAAATTTGTTGTCAATTGGAGCTTTCCCTAAGAATCACAGCTAGGTCGTGATTCGCCTAGTAGAGCTAGTATACAATGCACTTCATGACTAAACCCTAACAAAATCCATAGGCCGTAATTTACATGCGACTTTATCATAAAATCAACATTGCCTGTCACGGCCAAGCCATGATTTCAATCACAGGCCGTGACAGAGAATTCCTAGAATATACAGTACAGATCACGGCTAGGCCGTGATTACAATCACGAGCCTTGATCGTGCTTCCGCCCCTTCAGCTTCTTCAAGATTTTCGTTCAATCTAGGGTTCTAAAAATTCAAAAAAATTCAAGAAAAATATGGTTTCAATGGCCAAGAGAGAGGCGAAGCTTTAGGGCTTAAAAACCCCTCTTTTTCGTGATGATTGGGTGGAGGAATCAGATGATGAAGTGGCTAGGGCGAAAGAATAGGCAATAAGAACTTTTTGGAGGGATTTTGGGGTGATCTTGCAACGAATCTTCTCCAAATCGAGGGAAAGTGTTTGCATCATCTTCTCCTACCTCTCCTTAGTCTTAGTTCCTTTATTCGGGACTCGGATGGAGCCCGTTGACTTGATCTATTGTATGAATTGAGTTTATTTTAATGTTATGAGTTATTTCTGAGAATATTTTATCTAGTTGTGTTATTTGCAAAATTTTACCTTGATCAAGTAATTTTGTGTTTTGGACATCTCGAGAAGTACCACAAGGAGAATCGTGTCATCGGATCTGCTAGATAGGACTTCTGAACCTCTATCATGAAAGTAGTTACGGTTCAGTCGAGGGTAACATAGTTTTTCAAATAACCTAATGGGCTTATTTAAATCGATAAGCTACGAAAGTAGGAGATCGATTTAAGTACTGGGTTGTGCTACTAAAAGGGGGCAACCTGTACTTTAGGATAAACTCCTTATGCAAAAAGAATAACTCATGTATTAGTTTACTTCAATTCAGTTTTGTCAGTCAATATGGTGAATTCCGTAATCTCGATATCACTCAAATAGACACCATTCGTGTTTATGTCGTTGCTTTTCTCACTTTGTTCGTAGTTAAGTTTGATAACTTGTTTCCTAAACCTCAAATTCAGATTGCTTAGTTTTTGGATATCATAATTATTTGTATTTGACCCAGCTCCTTGTGAGACTGACATCTTTTGTATTACTTCGATAACATTGTGCGCTTGCAGTGCATGTCAAAGCAAGAAACACCTCTTATACTCACAAATGAACAGTATGCAAACTTAGTAATAATACTCGACTCCAACATAGCTCCAGGGCATAACCAAAATAGATAATTGACACAAGAGCCACCAATCACATGGTTTATTCAGTCAATCTATTGATGATTAGATCTATTTTCAATGATAAAACAAGACATCTTCCTAATGGAGAAATTGTTAAAGTCACACATTGGAACCATCCAATTTACGGCTTCACACTACATGAAGTCTTATGTATTTCCTTCTTCAAGTTGAATTTAAACTTTGTTAGCAAATTATCAAGTAATAATCCTTAGTACCAAGCTTCATTCACGAGTAAAAACTATATTGTGCAAGGTCGATAATCGAGGAAGACGATTGGGATGAGAACTGAGTTTGGAGGTTTATATTATCTCGATCTTCCACAACATATCAGGAATAAAGTTGTTGTCATGCTTCAAAGTTATCAAAAACTCATATGACATCAACATCTAGGTCATCCTGCCAGACTAGATCTTCAGTCAATTTTTTGTCTTCACTCAATCTTCACATTCCATCATTGATGTAGAATTTCATAAGGCATCAACTTTCCTTTTCAAATAAAGTTTATTAAACCTAGAACTCTATTTGAATTAATTCATATTGATATATGGAGGGAAGGGGGTTTGGATACCATATACCCTTTATTTTTGGTGTAAAATATTTTTTTCACTATAGTAGATTATTTCTCTTGTTGTTTGTTGATGAATAAGTCAAAGGCAAGGCGTAATATAATCCAATTCATTAGTATCGCTAAGAACTAATTTACTCTAAGATTAAGGTCCTCAGAAGTAAAAATGGATCTGAATTCACAATGCAAGATTTCTACTCAAAGAAGAAAATAATATACTATGTGAGTTATGTATCCACTCCACATCAAAATGAAGTGGCTAGAAGAAACCATCGCCATCTCCTTAATATGGTACAAGCACTTATATTCTAGGCCAACATACTTAAGAAGTTCTAGGGTGACGCTGTCTTAATTACAAGTTGTCATCAATCAAACTTGAAGTCATGTGTTGCGTGGGAAAATGTCAATCAAAATGCTCACTCACAATCTACACTCATCAATGCATCATCAAAGGTATTCTAAGTTCAACCCTAGAGTCAGGAAATGTGTCTTCCTATGATATCCCCATTCTCCAAGGAAAAAAGGGGTCTGAGATACTAGACTTATGAAACAACCAATTTTTTAGACCACACAACAACATTTTTCATGAAGATAAGTTTCCATTCACCCCAACAATTACGATTACAAACCTAGAAATCATATCAACTATAAGAAACGCACGAACTAATAATTGATGCACAAGCTCCAATTCACCACCCCATCTGCAACACCATAATACAAAGAGTTTCACCTTGAGTCTCTTCTTCTCGAAAAAAAGAAAATTCAGCCAACTTAGTTGCTACCAAAATCACAAATATCAAATATCCACTACACAATGTTATTCCATACAACAATCTCTCAACAAAACAACGAACCTTTGTTGCTTCAGTCTCTACATTCAAAGATCCATCCATGTATCAACAAGCAAGGTCTGATCCAAAATGGTGTGCAACAATGAGACAAGAACATCATGCACTAGTGAGAAATGGTACCTAAACCTTGCAGCCATTACCAAAAGGAAAAAGAGCAATAAAATGCAAATGTGTTTACAAAGTCAAATACCAACAATTAAAAGGTACAAAAGAAGGTTAGTGGCCAAAGAATATAATCAAATAGGAGTAGACTACCAAGAAACATTTGTGCTGATAGCTAAGTACATCACCATTCGACTCCTCCTCACAATAGCATTTTGTAAGACACTGACATCTTCACCAACTAGATGTCAATAATGCGTTTTTGAATGGAGATTTAGATGAAGAAGTCTATGTGTCCTTACCACCTATGTTAGGACAAAAGGGGGGCAACACATGGATATAGACTCAATAAGTCTGTGTATGGCCTCAAATAGAGTTCATGATAATGATTCATTAAGTTAGCTAATGCCCTCAAGCAAGCCAACTTTCGACAATCCAAAGCTGACTATTCACTGTTCGTTCAATCCCATAGTGGCAACTACATAGTCATCCTTATCTAGGTTGATGATGTTATTAGAGCAGGAAATCACAAAAGAGAAATAGAAAACATGAAATCATTCTCGAAACATCATTTCAAGTTAAAAGATCTTAGCCAATTAAAATATTTTCTTCGCTTGAAAATAGCACAATCCAACTAGAGATAATAGCTGGGTAGTATTTTAGAGGATACGCGCCCTACCCGAACCCGTTTATAGGTAATTAGGTACCTATTAATCAGGTTTGGTTTGGATATGAGTAATGTATATACTACCCAAGTCAGGTTCGAGTAGCATATGATAGATACCCACTACTAGAACCCGAATATATATGTTATAAAAATAATTTTATAAATAATAAATTATATCATTACCCACTAACCTAATACATACTATTACTTAACCCTAAATCCGCAAATCCTCTTTTTCCTATTCTCTTGTATGCCAGCCTGCCACCCCTCTAAACCAGCCCTCTACTCCTTGATGCCCTTCAACGTTGCTTGCTCGGTGACGACGATAGTGACGACAACAACAATGACAATGGCAAGGGGGTGACATCAAAGGTATGGCGAGGCCAACAACAAGAGGAAAAGGTGTTGGAGGTGAGGCCGGGAAGCAGAAAGAGCGACATCGGGGTCAAGCGGGCAGGAGCAAGGGGAAGTGGCATCAAGGTCAGGCAAAGTAGTGGCAGGGGAAGCAACATCAAGTTCATGTGGGGTGGCAGCAAGGGGACGATGTTGGCGGAGGTAGTGAACGGGAGTGGCATCGAGGTCGGATGGAGATGGTAGTGAAGGGGAGCAGTGTCGGGATCTAGCAGAGCAGTTGGCTAGGGAGCAACGTTGGGGCAGCAACGATTGCGATAGAGCTATGTTGGAAGTGAAGCTCTTCACCTGTGCCAACGGTGGTAGCGAGATGAGGGAGAGAGAGGGTAAGTTAGGGAAAAGGTAAGTTAGAGGGAACAGTGACCGAGTAGTTTATTGGGTACGGGTAATTAATGGGTAGTAAGAAAATTTAATAGGGTTAGGTTGGGTAGAAGGGTGAAAAATATATCGGGTAGTTAATCGATTTTTGGTAGTATAGAAGTTAACCGAGTTCGTGTAGAACAAAAATAGCATTAGAACAAAAATAGCATGTACCCTACCTGCTATCATCCCTAGATCCAACAAAAGAATTGTTATTTATCATAGGTTGATGATGTTATTAGAGTAGGAAATAACATGAGAGAAATATAAAGTATAAAATCATTCTTGAAACATCTTTTCAAGCTGAAAGATCTTCGGCAATTAAAGTATTTTCTCAGTTTGAAAATAGTAGGATCCAATAAAGGAATTGTTATTTGGCATTGGAAGTGCACACTAAAAATCTTGGAAGACAGGATATTTGGCAATGAAACTAATTGTCTCCTATGAAGTAAAACTTGCCGCTCAACAAATTTGAAGATAAACACCTTAGTGAACCATTGTCATATAGAAGACTCAAGATTGATATAACTAATAGTCACTTGCCCAGATTTGACCTACACAGTCCATATTTTAAGTTGATTTATAGACAAGCCAAAAGATCCGCACTTGAAGGCTACACAACAAATCGTAAGATATATCAAGTAAACACTTGGCCGAGGAATCTTCTTCCCATCATAGAATCTATACCTATACTTTTTGTGATGCTAACTCGAGAAGGTGTCACAACATTCAGCGATCGACCATTGGTTATTGCATTTTTCTTATAGAATCACTCATATCATAGATGACAAAGAAACAAACAATGGTGTCATGATGTACTGATCCATAGAAACCACTTGTTGTGAGATCATTGGGTTGAAAGGGATCATGCGAGACTTGGATGTTAAAACACAACTTCCTGTTAATCTTCACTACAATAACAAAGCTGCACCTAACATAGCTGCAAATCTAGTCTATCATGAGCGAATGAAACATATCAGGATAGACTCCCATCTAATTTGACAAAAAGGTTAAAAAAAAGAAGGTATAATCAAGCCATCCCATATACGCATAGCAAATCAACCTGTGGATATAGTCATAACTCATAAAGCCACTAGATTCAAAACAATTTGAACTCCAAGCTAACAAGCTTAGAATGACTGACATACATTCCAGCTTAAAGAGGGAGTGTTGAATAAATCACAGAACACAATGCTGTGAAGGAAATACAACAGCATAAATGCTAACAAACATGGAAGATGGGGAGCAGATTATTTAATTTTTGAAAATGTAGCCGATCTTGTTCTATTTATTTTTTATATGTAAATAAAGTTACATAATACTATTATCATAAAAGGTTAAGTGTATTATGATAATAATTTTTTCCATCTTTTGTAAAAATTATTTTCTCTCCAATTATTACAAACTCATGGCCATCTCATACATGACTGTTATACGTTTTTTGGGTTTTTTTTTTTTAAAAAAAAAATAAGTGAAGTTAAATGGTGGGAAATAAAAATAACTATTTAGGTGTCAATTAGTTTAAATGATAAAACTTTTTATTATTGATAATAAAATCTTAAGATCAAATTCTTTTTTTATCAATCACTAAAAAGATCTATCCATGTGGGTTTATTCAATGTTACCCTTGTCCTCGGTAAGCTCCCATAAGTTGGGAAAACCCTAAGCACTATAGAATTCATATCAAACGACGAATTAATGTCTTAATTGAGGCCTTTTACGTGTATTATTGCGACCTAACAAATCATTTAGATCCCGACACGACAAAGTCAAAATCCGTGTCGGATAGGGCGAATCCAACGATCAGACAGGGTTGGATGGGCCGAGTCCATGTCCCCCCTCCGGCTTCTGCGGGGCCCGCTCGAGCGGCGAGGGGGTGTGTACGCAGTCACAATGCTGGACTTGGTTGGAGCCCATGCCTTATCAATTCGCCGTCGCCCTCCGACTTAAGGCCGGCCCGTGGCCACAGCGGTCGGGTGCGTGCCCGAATCCGGATGCAAAACGGGCGAATCTTCAATCATGTGCCGAAGTTTTGTCCGACCGCTGGTGCGACATGGATGGACTCGTTGGATTCATGGAGCCCATACCTTGTCTTTGGTATGCTCCAACTACCGTGCCACCTACCACTATTTAATTATCATTTTTCTTCATAAGCATATTTAGTATATATATTTATTCAAAGTAGTACAATTTAGCATTTATACTATGCGGGACTAAAATCCGATTACAATTTTTTATACATGTGATGCCCTAACTCAAATTGTGTACTATGTGGGACTAAAAAGTCAGAGGATTACAATTTTACAAACTCTTGGATTCATTTTTAATCCTTATATTCTTTTCGTATAATCCAATCTAATTATAATTAGGTTAAAATTAATCATCTGCCAATCATAAAAAACACTGTAGAACATGGAGGACTGCTGTTGTGTCTGGAAACCCGGCTACAGAACCTTGGAGATCTCAAAATCTTAATTTTATTAGTCTGGTCCGTGACAGTCAGGTCGGAGTCAGGTTGAGTCAATCAGAGACACATCACAGCTCATTCATGAATATTTTGGAGAGAGGGAGCCTGCCCTCCCCTACTCCACCCTAGAAAACGGAACCATCTAGGGATAGAAATCTTATGCAGGGATACTGCATAGCACTCTATACATAAAACTAAAATACATTCATCTAATACGCACACAAATACGACATATTAATATGGTAATATTTGATCTTGTAGCTATAGTGTATCTTAAAACAATAGATGTATCTATGTTACTTTAAGATTCATAAATGTTATAGAATGAGTTGCATAGGAGTATATATGTGTACATGTTTATATATATAAAAAATTATATGCATGAAGAAAACATCCTCAATAAAGATGAATCTAAGTAAAATATAAAAAACATAGGCAAATGCATGCATGTAGATGTTCTATTTAATTATATTTTTATATTTAATATATATGTATTTAATGTATACGTATATTTATATGTATGTATGTATGTATAAATATATATATATATATATATTTAAAATAGTGGATGGGGCAAGCCATGCAGAACAAATTAAAGTAGTGATGGAGCTTGCCAACTGGCAGCTGTCCTGACACACCAATAACACACCCTCTCTCTCATCTCCCCTATAAATGCCATCACAGAAACCCTAACTGAGACCAGCTCGCCTCACAGAAACAAGCAAGTAGAGAAGGAAAAGGCAGGAACAAAGGCCACTGTAGCATGGCTTGGTCTGCTGAGAACGCCACCAAAGCCTTCCTCCGCACACTCAAACTGGTAACCAAAATTGGCTAGCTCAATTAGTAGCAAGCTTGTCTTTTAGCGCAGGTCATGTATTGATATTGGGGGGGACTAATGGTCGTGCAGGGAAACAAGGCGGCGGAGCCCGACGTGGCCGAGTTCGTGTCGGCGTTGGCGGCGGGGAGCGGCGCGCGCCTCATGGTGGAGGTGTGCGCCGACTCTGCTGGGCCGACCACGCTGGCGCTGGTCGCGGCGGCGCACCAGACCGGCGGACGTGTCGCCTGCGTCGTGCGCGGTCGCGAGGAGCTGCGCTCCTCGATGGACGCGCTCGGGCCGGAGGCGGCCCGGGTGGAGCTCATCGTCGGCGACGCGCGGCGGGTGCTGCTGGGCGAGCTCCGCGGCGCTGACTTCGTGCTCGTGGACTGCGAGCTGGAGGAGCACGAGCGTGTGTTTCGGGCGGCGCAGGTGGGCGCCGCCGAGGCTTGCGGCGGCGGGGTGGTGGTCGGGTATAATGCGCTGTGCGTAGACGGGGACCAGAGCCCTCCACCTAGAGGGGGGCTGAGGATGGATCTGCTGCCGATTGGAGGTGGGCTGAGGGTTTGCCGGGTGCCGCCGGCGGCGGCGGCGGGGGGGAAGCGGAGTCAGTGGGTGGTGCGGGTCGACGAGTGCACTGGTGAAGAGCACGTGTTCAGGATCACGTCGCCGCGGAAGAAGTGCATCGAAGCTTGATGGATTTGGTCCGTACAATCACTGCTGGGGGCTTATTATTAATTATTAATTATGGCTAATTAAAACAATAATATTTATAGTGCGTATTAACGTACGTTGTGGGTACAGAGCAGTCGCCAATGGGCGATCGAGTAAGCAAAATGATTGGTACATAAAAGTATGTGTAAATAAGCATTATTTGTACTACGAGAGGTAGCTTACGTGTACAGTTGAGTTAGCAATATGGAGAAATTTAATCAAATTTCTATAATATAATAAGAGCAAATTGAGATTTCAAAAAATCTGATTTGTAAATTTGAGAAATATGAGGTGTATTTCAGAAATAACTCGATAGGAATTACATGATTTGCGTTTATACGAGGGGAAATATAGTTACACAAACTATACTAAAGAAAGTATATAATATTACTGCCCATCACGCCGGAAAATATGTTCCTCCTTGGTGCGCCGATCAACGTGCTTGAACCACCGGCCTCTGCCGCCGCCCAAGCTCGGCCCCTTTCCGATGCCCACATGCAGCACCTCCACGCCGCCCCCAATCGGCAGGTACGCTGACCGCACCACCCTCCTGCCCGCCCCGAGCACCACCGCAGCCGCCCCGCCGCGCCGCCTCCACGCAGCCGCCCACTTGCAGACCACCACCATGCCCCTCAGCCCCGGCCGCACTTCGCACAATACCCGCCCCGCATCCCGCCGGCGGCAATCGACGACCAGCATGTCCGCCCCCTCCAGGCCCCGCAGCGCCTCCTCCGCCTCCCCCACCAGCACCGCCGCCCCGTCCGCCGTCGCTCCCGCCTGCCGAACGGCGTCGGCGTACTCTGCGGCCGAGCTGTCGTCGGGCACGACGCACACGTGCCGACCTCGTGCGTACTGAACGACGGTGCGGAGGGCGACCGCGGTGGCAGCGCCGGAGCCCGGCGCCCAGGCTTCGAGGACGAGCTGGGCCTTCCAGCCGCCGGCCATGGCCGAGACAAGCTCGGCGACGTTGGCCTCGTCGAGGTAGCGGCTGGAGAGAGCCCTCACGGCGTCGATGTATGCCTTGGCGGCGCTCTCCGGGCACCAAACCAGCTTCATCTTCTTCGGCTCCTCGTGAGACTAATTTGGATCTTCGAACAACGAATTGGGCAAGCGAAGAGGAGGATTCTTACCATATTTATGTGCCATAGATATGATCAAACAAAATATAATTATGATACTTGTGTGATTGACAATGAACTCAATCGGACAACATAGATACGGCGACGGCGGCGTGGATTACAACAGCTGTATCTTTTAAAAAATTGTCAGCTCTGCGTGTGAAATGTTCTATATGCCAGAAACTTACATGAACTAATTGATTGGATTTGTGTTATTGCCTTAGTAGTATTGCATGAGAACTAGTGAGAACAGGCGAGAAGGTTGTAATGTTGGATTTGGACAGGTAAGGAAATAAAAATTAGGTGACGGTTGACTTCTTAGTAAGTGAAGCCGTTGACTTTTGGGATGTCGGACAGGAGGTTGGAATTGCGTGCAGCATGTGAGCAGCGGTTACTTATCAAGCGGTTGCCGTACTAATTAATAAGGCCGGCGGCGTAATCGTGGCCGTATCAGTACCGCTACCTATGGAAATAAGGAAAGAAATTGACAATGCCGTGATGTGAAAACCTATCGGGTCGGGTATCGGAAAATAGGATTAAAAAAAATTGCTGCCTAAGTGCCGTTTGATCGCGTGCCTGCTGATAAGAATACTAATTTAGTTGACCTTACAGTTTGTTTCGTTAGAGGAAGAAAAAAAATTAAATAAAAATTAAAAGGATAAAAAAAATAATCACGTGAAATTCACGTGATTGTGTTGAAGCGGAGAGAAAAGTAGTAGAAAGAAGAGGAATGGGGACGTCGGGGAGCATTCTACAGCCGATAGGAAGCAGCTTTTGTTCTAGAGGGAGGGGTGACACAAGGAGCAAGCAACGGCGAATCAGAGGCTATTCGGTGCCGACTAGAAGCAGCTTTTGTTCTAGAGGGAGGGGTGACAAGGAGCAATCAGCGACGAACTATTCGGTGCTAGGGAAGTGTGACACCCTAATTTTCAGTAGATGGAAAACTAAAGGAGTGATGGCATGAGTCTTCGACCTGTTAGCCTTCCACTTACACAATTGTTATGTAGTGAAATACCAATTGTGTAAACTCACCGTGCACCCGTCACCCTATGTCAACCCCGTGCACAACCAAATCCATTTACCTCAGATATCTAATTATGCCCCGTGCGTACCCCACATGCACAATCAATACACCGCTGAGTAAAACCCCGCGCACTCTGCGTCAAATCAAATGTACTGCCCCCACACTATGCCTCGGATGAAAATCACTATCCCCCGAACCCTGGAGCACACAAAATCTTCAATCCCTTGCCTTGGCCAAATTATACAAGAACCCTTATGGCGGATTGGTTAGGCGCACGCCTCCAACCTCTTTGCACAAAAGAGTAGCCCCCTATGCAATATCACAAAGCCAACACACTAGACATATGTGGCGCTGATGACTCTAGATTTCATAGTATTCTTCGTACTTATTTAGTAGTCTTTTGAACCATCATAATGTTACTCTTTTGTCTTGTTTTTACACCTTTTATACTAAATACTTCGGAATCTGCACAATCTTTGGTTGTTGATCAATTTCAGGTAAAAAGGCATTATTATCGCTGGTTTTCGAGCAATATCGATGCATGAACAAATTCTAAACATCAAGAGGAGTCTACACAACAAATTTCAAGCCAAAATACACCTTCTAGCTAAAATATGGCAGTACCGTATTTTTCAGAAGATCTCTCACGGTACCATATTTCTCAGCGGACATATTTGGGCGAAATACGGCACTACCATATTTTCGGGCGAATCTTTCACGGTACCGTATTTTGCGACATTTTTTACCAAAGAGTCTCAACGGAATTACGGCACTACAGTATTTAGTAGAAGAACTTTCATGGTACCGTATTTTGCGACATTTTTGAACAGAGTGTCTCATCAGAAATACGGCACTGCCGTGGACGTATACACGGTGCCGTATAATTGGACGAATTTAACCAGAAAGTTTTGACAAAAATACGGCACGGTAGTATGAACCTTCATGGTGCCGTATTTGCTAACAATTCTGACCAGAAGTACTTGGCAAGAATACGGCACCACCGTATTTACAAGAAATATTCTCACGGCACCGTATTATTTGCCTAGAACTCACAGAATGAAATACGACACTACAGTATGAAGCTTCACGGTGCCGTATTTTGGAACTCAGAATTCCGATTTTTCCGCCAAATTCTTACAAAGACCATATCTTTTGATCCATACCTCCAAATTAAGATCCGAAAGAGGCGGTAGACTCGCCTTTAAGAGGCAAAAACACATAAAGTGAAAAGAACAATTTTTATCCACGATTGAGGGAGAATTCGAAGAAATCATCGCCGCGCTAGGGTTCATCGCCGTTTGCTGCACAGACCACCTCCGACCACGATTTTTGAGAAGAAGCTTCGCCTGAGGAAAAAGAACACACTACAGAAGTTTCGGCTTGAAAGGAGATCAATAGAGGGAGGAATCGTCAAAAACGTGCTCGCGACACTGTTCATCGCGAAGTCAAAGACAAATTACGGGCTGCGATTTACTTGCAGCCCTGTTTTGTAACTTTTACTCCTTCCTTACTATCTCCAATCATACTAAAAATCATGTTTTGCTATGATTCTTCCATCATGTTAGCTTAAATTCTTCTTGGGACAAGGGGGTGTTATTCTCTTGATATTTCAATGACTAGATAACTTTTCTCACATCAATATATCTTTGCTATGGTTATTTTACTCAAGTGATTTATTGCCTTCAATCGCTTTTAGTATCATGCTTTGGCATGTTTTGGAGTTTTATGCTATGGACTGAGAAGATGATATCATAAAACTTGGAACCCTAGAATTTATTGTAAGAACTCATCGCAAGAGATTGGTTGTACTCTTATCTTTAGATTTTAGAAGTTTATTTCTTGTTATTGATATGACCTAGAATTTATTGTTGTTACAGACATGATAATGTGCTAGAGATAGATGTTAGATTGTCAGAAAGTTTTTTTTGCATTTTACGGTAGTACCGTGGTCTCTTGCACGGTACCCGTATTTTTGGCCGTTTTAGAACAGAAAGTTTTTTTTTGGTTTTACGGCACTGCCGTGGATTCTTGCACGGTACCGTAATTTTGAGGAATTTTGGACAGAAATTTTTTTGAAATTACAGCGGTACCGTATTTTTACATGGTGCCGTATTTTCTGCTTTTACCCGTACAGAACCTGTAGCCAAAATATGGCCCTACCGTATTCATTATACGGTGCCGTAATTCCACCTGACCCCACGTATTCACGTGCCGTATTTAGGGTTCGGCGTACTGTTCTTAGGGTTTCTTCTCCCGATTTCGCGCCGACTTTCTGTTTTTCCTCAAGCATTCACTTCCCAAACCTTCGTGTGATCTTTCCCCTCAACTTTCATCCGATTCCAAGCAAAAATCGTGACGATTTCGAGCTCGATCACGATTATTTCTGGGTCGCTGCACTGTTTTCCGCCGATATTTTGCTTCTTCCGATTCCTCTCATCCAAGCGTAGATTTGCTTGCTTCTAGGTTCAGAAACCTTCGTGGGAGAAAGGAGATCACATTCCAAAAGGGTCTGAAGCTCGATCTCAACTCAGAAATCCAGATTCTAAGCTTCAAATCTAGCCTATTTTCTAGCCGCACGATTTTGGTAACGCAAGTTCCTCAAAATTTTCCCTATTGTTCCTTATTTCTTTTTGCACTATAATATGACACCTACCAAAAAGTTGGAATCAAAGAAGAAAGGAAAGGCCCCCGCTAAACCTCAGATGCCACCACCGAATCCCTTTGGTATCGTGTTTAGGGATGAGGAACATGAGCAGAGATATAACATACTGCTTACTCGACACATCGTCAAAACAAAATACACTGATATTAGAGCTTTAGAACTCCTTGGACTGAAGGACGATGTGTTTTGGATGTATGACAGGGTAGGGTTGAGAGAATTTTTTGAGGTGTGATCACACCACCGAGGGAGAAATCAGATTTAGGATGATGAATGAAGAAAAAATGCTCACATTCAAAGAAATTCGACGCATATTCCACTTCCCACGGAAGGGGCGAACAGAACCACCCATTGGATTTATTGAGCATATCTTTTGGGACCAGATTTCCTCAGACAGCAGGTTTTCAGCCTCAACAGCAAGAGCTTCGAAGATCTCGAATCCCTGCATTAAATACGCCCACCGCGTCCTTGCACACACAATATTCGGGCGAGGAGATAGTGATGGTATTGTCACTCACGCTAAATTATTTTTACTCTGGAGTATGCTTCATGGTTACACTGTAGATATAGCTTTCCTTTTTATGAGACACCTTAGTGAGCTGTCAAGGGCTAAGAAAGGGGCTATAGTGATAGGAGGTTTCCTTACTCCTATAGCACTACATCTTGGGATTGAGCCCTATGGGATCGAGGTTGCTCGAGGCAACTCCAGGATAGGTATTGAATCATGCATTTGCGATGAAGATGATTCAGCGTGATGGGGACACTTATAGTTTGATACTTCAGCCAGGCCTTCCCACATTGTCATTGCCTAACCCCGGACGGACCTCAGTGCAGAACCTTGAAAATTAGAAGCTATTACCCAGTTGCGTGTCTTATGCCACACCTGCGCCTGAGACATCGCTGCCACCATAGCCTACTACTTGGGGTGATGACCCACTTGGTATGGGCATCAACTCCTCGCCACCTAGAGTCACCGAGCCACTACCGCATGGAGCCACCGGATCATCCTCTCAGCATGCAGCCCCAGATCAGCGAGATTGGCAAAGTTACCGAGACCCTGGTTTCCAGACTATCTCCGCTCAGTTATATAGACAGGAGCAGCGTATGGAGAGGATAATGGGAGGCATTGGGAGGATTCATGAGCAGATCGGTCATGTTCACTCAGATGTCGAGGCATTAGGGAACTATATGGAGGACATGGGGAATTTTCTTTATGAACGCTTTGGATATGAAGACCCCAGGAGAGGTGGTATCTACGGCGATGCAGGTGAGGGAGCATCACACAACCCCATGGCTGTTGCCCTGGCTGAAGAGGGCGAGGAGGAGACGCAATCGGACTAGGAAGATTTTGTGAGTATCTCGTTCTTAATTTCATGCCTTATTTGAGTTCACTAATTCATGTTGGTTTTAAACTCATGTAGGGGAGGATGACTTTGCAAACTTCTTGCCTCCTACTGCTACGGATTCTCGTTTTTCTTTGCTATATGATTTCGATATGGTTGTACCGACATATTTAGAAGATTCGCTATGCTTTCTATTCGATTTGGTTGTATATGTGATATTTGATGTTCTGGATTGATGCTATGAGTTCGGTATACCATAAGATTTGTTTGGTATTTACTAGTTGTCGTTGATGCACTTGAGTGGTTTATTTATCTAAGAAAATACTGTCGTTATCATGCCAAAATTTTTCTTGATGATTTACATGTTGAAAAATTGAAATTAGGATTAGACCTATTATGATGAGTTTATTTCTCTAATACATTTCTACCTTTTGATTTTCGTTGATCAATAGATGGAGTTTTGGATGAACATATTATCTAAGGAATTTGATTTTAGAGGGAAGTTACTTCTTTGAATAAAATCAGCATATGAGTGTAATTTTTGAATTGATATTGATAGATTAATTCAGTTAATGTTCATGCTATTTACTATTTGTTGGGAAAAGAGATTCCTTGATCCAAACAAAGTGAGAACTCCCCTACTTGGCACTGTGGGAAACCACAGTGGTACCGAAGGATATGAGTTGAAGTAATGAATAAAAGATGCATGTATCTATGTGGGTACATGCCCTAAGAGAAATCTATTCACATAAACTCCGCTATCCTTGGTAAACCGTTTCCAATAAGAGGATATGAGTTCTATTGCGTTGGTTATGTGATCAATGCACTCTAATTTCGTCACCGGCAAAAAGGGTGGTAATCGAATTAGAGAGTGTGAATAAAAAAAAAAGAGAGAAGAGAAATGATGAATGATGATTATGAGTGGAAAAAGATCTTGGAACACCTAATCCTGTAAACAAAAGTTAATGGTTAGGAATTGAAAACTAGATAAGGTCTTGAGATTGATATTCTCTTTATGCAAGTTGTGAAGTTTTATTTAACTAAGTAATGAAACTTGAAAATCAAATGTAAAGGATGATATGTCTATTTGAAATTCCATAGAATGGTTAACGAAAGTTTTCATTGGTGATTGTGTTTTAGAAATTTATTCGTCATGAGAAAGTTTTCTCCTTTGATCAATTTCTTGATTTTTGCTTGAGGACAAGCAAGGTTTGAGCCTTATGTGTTTGATGACTCTAGATTTCATAGTATTTTTCGTACTTATTTAGTAGCCTTTTGAACCATAATGTTACTCTTTTGCCTTGTTTTTACACCTTTTATACCAAATACTTCGGAATCTGCACAATCTTTGGTTGTTGATCAATTTCAGGTTAAAATGCATTATTATCGCTAGTTTTCGAGCAATATCGATGCATGAACAAATTCTGAACATCAAGAGGAGTCTACACAACAAATTTCAAGCCAAAATACACCTTCTAGCTAAAATACGACAGTACCGTATTTTTCAGAAGATCTCTCACGGTACCGTATTTCTCAGTGGACATATTTGGGCAAAATACGGCACTATCGTATTTTTGGGGGAATCTTTCACGGTACCATATTTTGCGACATTTTTGACCAGAGAGTCTCAACGGAATTACGGCACTACCGTATTTAGCAGAAGAAATTTCACGGTACCGTATTTTGTGACATTTTTGAACAGAGAGTCTCATCAGAAATATGACACTGCCGTGGATGTATACACGGTGTCGTATAATTGGACGAATTTAACCAGAAAGTTTTGACAAAAATACGGCACAGCCGTATGAACCTTCACGGTGCCGTATTTGCTGACAATTCTGACCAGAAGTACTTGGCAAGAATACGGCACCATCGTATTTACAAGAAATATTCTCACGACACCGTATTATTTGCCCAGAACTCACAGAATGAAATACGGCACTGCCGTATGAAGCTTCACGGTGCCGTATTTTGGAATTCAGAATTCTGATTTTTCCGCCCGATTCTTGCAAAGACCATATCTTTTGATCCATACCTCCAAATTAAGATTCGAAAGAGGCGGTGGACTCGCCTTTAAGAGGCGAAAACACACAAAGTAAAAAGAACAATTTTTATCCACAATTGAGGGAGAATTCGAAGAAATCGTCGCCGCGCTAGGGTTCATCGCCGTTTGCTGCACAGACCACCTCCGACCACGATTTTTGAGAAGGAGCTTCGCCTGAGGAAGAAGAACACACTACAGAAGTTTTGGCTTGAAAGGAGATCAATAGAGGGAGGAATCGTCAAAAATGTGCTCGCGACACTGTTCATCGCGAAGTCAAAGACAAATTACGGGCTGCGATTTACTTGCAGCCCTGTTTTGTAACTTTTACTCCTTCCTTACTATCTCCAATCATACTAAAAATCATGTTTTGCTGTGATTCTTCCATCATGTTAGCTTAAATTCTTCTTGGGACAAGGGGGTGTTATTCTCTTGATATTTCAATGACTAGATAACTTTTCTCACATCAATATATCTTTGCTATGGTTATTTTACTCAAGTGATTTATTGCCTTCAATCGCTTTTAGTATCATGCTTTGACATGTTTTGGAGTTTTATGCTATGGACTGAGAAGATGATATCATAGAACTTGGAACCCTAGAATTTATTGTAAGAACTCATCGCAAGAGATTGGTTGTACTCTTATCTTTAGATTTTAGAAGTTTATTTCTTGTTATTGATATGACCTAGAATTTATTGTTGTTACAGACATGATAACGTGCTAGAGATAGACGTTAGATTGTTAGAAAGCCTTGAGTAAAACCTGTGAAACTAAGGTGCGAGAGTGCTTAGTTTTGCTTGAGATCTTGGTATTGAGATGGGATGCACGAGAGTGATCCTTAATCTCTTTAACCGAAATTCACTTATATTTAGCATTGAATTGATCTTGTGCGAGAGTGAGGATCGTTCTTTGCAAACTAATTGTGCGAGAGTGAGTTAGTTTGTTTGTTAAGTGAATTATATCTTAACCGTGACAGAGATAAATTAATGATTCTTTAATTATATTTAGTTATGAATATCAAGTTGAATGAACCCCTAGTCCCGATTCTCTCATCCTGATCTACTTCAATTTCAGTTCGATTGCCTTTTTTTTTTACACAATTCTCAATTCTCTTAGCTAGTGAAAACTCAATTAGTCGGTACTTAACAACGAAGTCCCTGTGGTTCGATATCTTAATTATTACTTTGAGTATCCGTGCACTTGCGGACTACAACAGGCGCATACAGATCCTACACATACTAGGCTCACTAGACATATGAACAAACCCTATGCATATATGATCTAACGATCGAGGCACGACATGGCCAGTCACATCAAATCAACACTCGATCAAACAAATATTCACCACGAAAGTAAAAGCCCTATCCACTATTCAACAATAGGAAAGTTGATAGTATGCTACAAAAACCTCTCTCTTTGGCATATGCCAAAGTCTACATCAAACGCACATACAATTCTTACATTAAAGAATGTACCTATAGGAGTTGTGCCACTACGTCAACTGTCCCCGCCTAGGACTGAGGTAATGCATCGCCTATGCATTCGCCGCATTTTTGCTCCACGGCATACCCCCAGACTTGCCCAAAGATAATCCAATGCGCCGAGCTCTACTGCACCTCAGTAGAGAATCTACATACATATCCTAACACAATAGTTAGTATTTTGTCCCTATCTGCACCTGATCGGCCTCCTCTACTCCTGGCCTCTCACATGAGAGCATGTACACACCGTAAACTATAACCTTTATAGCTGAGTAAAAGAGGGAAAGCATGCCTCATGCTCCTAGGTGTCACAGGAAAGAGGCAATGCACAAGACAAGCTTGGGGTAACGTGTGAGACCCACAGGACCGGTGGTTCCCAAGAGATCAAACCAGGTGATTAAGCCCAAGTCAAGTTTGTTGGACACCTGAGGCTAGCGAGAAAGACTTGAGGTTCATCGGGGGAGACTTTACCATAAATTATGTAAGTTGGCGCGCAGAGGCATTTTACGACCATGCGTAGAGGCATTTTATGAGCGTATGCAAAGACATGCGAGTCACAGCTGCATCAACGACAAACCGGCGCGATTTGTGCGTGAGTGATCGGACCTTAGGAACAGTAGCACAAAGGGCAGTTCGGCAAGACCCAGACCAATTGGTTGACTCGCAAACCAGGCAAGGACATGTGGCGAGCCACATCAACAACTAAGCGACAGGAGCTCGCGTGCGCTACATGTTCTCTACTTGCCAAGCCTCTATGAAGCCTTCTGTTCAACAAAAGGAGGGAGCTGAGGCTATTGAGGGAAGGATCTCTAGTCTATTGTGCGAGGGTTGCCTACGGTGAGGGTTTTCCGATGAAGGGAACTGTTCATCCCCAGTGCTTCCGACCATCGATGAAGGGTGGTGGGCACTATAGCTTCAACCTATACTTCTGATCATCTTCTGTGAGCGAGTTTAGGAGTGTAAGCTTGTAAATCTTAGTTTAAGGGGTTTTTATGTAGCTATTCATAATTCGTGAATAAGTGAAAATTTTCCCCTTAGGTTCCCCTGTTTTAGATTGCTTCCGCGCATCTGCAAGCCCAGCAGGTTTCCGACGAGTAAGGTTATAAGTGAAGAGCTTCTGGGTTTTTCCTTGTCACTGTTGAGCTTCGAGTTGTGAAGATGGGAACAAAGAGTAAAAAAAATTAAGTTAGCATAGTTAAACTCCTGAGGCTTAACATAATGTGAGGGAATATCCAATGGTGGACTAAAGGCTACTTTGGTGCCCGGGGGAGGAGTGATGCCCAAGGCTGGCATAGGGTGATGCGAGAGAGTAAGCAGAGGTGGATCAAAGATTGCTTCAGCCTCAGAGGGAAGGGGGTGGTGTGGGGAAGCAAGCAACAACAAACCGAAGGTGCTTCGGTGCCTAGGTAAGGGTGATACATGCTATTTTCCTTTCCTTCTCCCTTTTTTCTTGATTGCACGGAATCAATTTCAAGAGAAAAGCAAGTCTTTTTTTTCCCTTTCCCTCAAAATAACTAAAGAATATGCAATTTTTTTCTCTTTTTCACAGAAGAAACATGACCTTAATGCCAAAATAGGGTTAGCAGCTTGATAGTGAAACCAAACTATGTAATGCCAATCCAAAACGCTAGAATCAAGTTTTACTACTATCAATAACTACTTTATATGAATGACAATTATATTTAGTGTAAGGATAAAATTGACATTGGCATTGAATAATATAATGCTCAAATTATTGTTGGTCTAAAAATTCATCTAGACCTTTATTTAAATAGAAAATAGAGATAATGCAAGATTAAAATTTCAATATGCAAATAAGTAAAAGAAGAGGTAAAGTGCACTTAAAGGCATAACCTTTACTTAGTGAAAATATTTCCATATGAAGGAAAGATAGTGAACTAATCTTTAACTACTTCCCTTTGACCCAGACTTCAATAAATCCACACACGATATAGGGTTTGTCCGATCGCGGGGTTGCACATTTTTGGCCGTACGCGTTTATCTTCATGAGAGCTTCTGAGGATTGTCCATGTCCTCAATTGCGGCCGTATATAGACTCTCTCATATAGGAAGTTCCCTAGAAGGGATGAGTGTAGAGGCTCATCTCATAGTAATTAACCACTTCGGAAAGTTTTCCTTGCCTCTACATTAAGAAGCACAAAAATATATCCTCAGGAATGAGAGTGTAGAGTATTAACTATATCACATAAATATTTTTATATACCATAATGTTTTATAATTTTTATTTTTCAAAGTGCTTCTCGGCGGCGATCAATCAATCAGCTTGTTATTACCACATTGAACCTCCTTCAAGGGATCTCCTATCACAGATAGGGGTGTCCAAATGGTTCAACCCGAACCGAACCGATCTCAAACTGAACCGAAAAATCAAAAAAAACCAAACCCAACTTTCTTAAAACGGTTCGAGTTCGGTTCGGTTCGGTTTAAATCGAAATTAATTTTATATATATATATATATATATATATATATATATATATATATATATATATATAGCATGTTTATATTATTATATTATTAATTTTTAATAAAAAAATAATATAATATATTTTATATAATTAATAATAATAATATAACATATTTTATATAATTAAAAATAATAATATAATATATTTTATATAAAAATATTAATATTATATTCAAATTTTGGTTTGTTCGGTTCATCCCGAACTGAATCGAACCGAACCGAATTGTCCCAAACCGAAAACCGAACCGAAATTTTTTTACTCATCCTAAACCGAACCGAACCAAACCGAATTTGGCTTAAACCGAACCGAACCGAAAATTTCGATTCGGTTTTTCGGTTTGAACCGTTTTTTGGACACCCCTAATCACAGAGGTTGGGTTCCCACCATTTTGAGGCCTATTTTCGAACTAATCTCATTCCTATCGATACTTCCAAGATTATAATCTTGTGGAAGCTTTGGTCAAGCCAATAGCTTTATTATGCTCAGTCTTTATAAAAGAAAGAGTTGTAACTTTTTATGAGTCAAGCCATTATATAGACTTATGTCTAATTTTTAATATGACTCCTTTTTTTGTTTAATAAGTCTATTGCTGCTTTATAATTTTATTTATTTTATTTTATTTTATCTTTATTATTGAATCCTTTACTTTTTTTTTTGAAATAAAGGGATATTATATTACGAATCCTTTACTCTTACTTTAAATTTCTTATTCTTAAATTTATAAAGAGAGAAAGAAATTTTTTTAAGTAGCAATTAGACCTAAAAATTAATTAGACTTTTAATTACTCTTATTATATAGCAAAGCCACTTTAATTAAATATTCTGACTTTAAATTATTTTTTAAATTTATTTTAATTTTAAAGAAATTAATTTTTTTTATAAAAAAAATTTCTCTTCCTAAGAATTATTTTAATTATTATTAAAATAATCATCATGTGCATTATGTATATGATATGTTTGAGATTCATTAGAAATTATAGAAATTATTAAATTACAAGCACATACTTTATGCACATTAAGTTTATTAAGGGCATTTTATTTTTTATGTACATGTATTATTTTTATTTAAATGTACATTTTTTTCCATCATCAATATGACCATCAGATACATCATAATAATGGTGTATTTTATTTTCATGATATTCATTATGAAAGTACATTATCTTTATTATGAATGACAAACATATTATGACATTTATATTTTAAATTATGATCATAATTTGCATAATACCCAAAAATATTATTTTAAAATATTTAAATTACACATTATACTCGTTTATCCAATTTATTCAAAATATTATCCAACATTTTCTTCATGAATATAAATAAAAATAAACTACATTATATTCATGTAATTCTATTTGTAAAATAATCAAATAAAGTAATAAATATATATTAGATAACATATTGATCAAGAAAAATAAACAACAATTACATTGAAGTCTACTTAATAAGGAAGACATAACATCAATGTATAAAAAGCTGTTTATTAATTATTTGACATAATTTGCATACCTCACAAAAGTGTGCTATTATTTTATATAACAACAATAACATTAAATGTTAATGTTATAAAATTTTATTTAACCAATTTGAGAACGCATGTTATAAATCAATTTATTTATAGTAGCAAGTCTAAACCCCGCAACACAATTGGCTAGATTACAGACTCGAGACCCAGTAACAACAAAGCAATATATTTATGCTATAGTTTTAAATTCAAAACTATGTCAAGTCCACTTGCTGTAGAACTCAAAATTGATAGCAACAAAAACATTGCAGTTTATAACAATCAATATAAGTATGTGACAAACAATAATAATAATAATTTTTTAAAGAGATTAATCAGTTTAAAAATGTCACATGACACTTAAAGGATAACGTTAATGGTAATAGTAAAACACCAATATATCAATTGTTAAAAAACAATAGCTTAAATAATAAATTGATTAGAGTAGCTATTGTAACAGTAATATTTATACTATTTTATGTTGATTGGGACAGTACTGCCAAGTTACCAACAGAATAGTAATATAACAGTAAATAAACTGTTATAAAAATTATAGTGACAAATTACAAAAATATTATCAAGTAATTAATGTTTATGCATTTATGACCGTCAAACTAATAACTTAATTCACACATTACTGTAATCAGATCATAACAATTAATAAGAATTGAAAATAAAGTTAAAATTGAAATTACCATAATGAATTTTCTGAACAGATTTTTTTTTTCTTTTACTGCCGCCCTTTGCGGCGAAACAAGATTTTGTCCCTTCAAATTGTTTTCTTTAATGAAAACAATATCAAACAAACATAGGGTTTGAAATTACTGTAAACTATTGCCAGAAAAAGCAATATTGTTTACATATTTATTTATTTATTTTTATTTTTATATATTTATTTATGTATGTTTACATATATTTGTTATTTATTTTAATTTATGTTTATATATATATATATATATATATATATATATGTTTTTATATATTTATATATTTATATATATATTTATTTTTATCTTTTTATTTATGTTTATATTTATTATATCTAGTTATACGTTTATATATTGTTGTGCTGTTGTGGTTAGGAAATGAAAGAAAAAAAATGAGGACACCCCTATCCTGGGTGCGGCCTGCAGGGTGATGGCTGCAGGTGTGCACCAATTGTTTTTCCACTTTCGGGCGGGTTCAAGTTCGGTCAACGCCGCACAGCAGTTCCGCCCCTTTCCGGTTTGACCTGCGGGCTGCAATCTCAAACGCAGCTAGAGTAATAGATTTTTTTTTTTTTTCTAATTTAGATAAACACTATATAGAAATATATATATTTTTTAATACTCAAGAATTTTTCCCTAAGATTGTTGGTCTAAAAATTTATCTAGAATTTTATTTAAATAAAAAATAGAGGTAATGCAAGATTAAAATTTTAATATTCAAATAAGTAAAAGAAGAGGTTAGAAGGATAGAACACAGAGACGCATTACAGCTTATCCTCAAGTAAAAATCTGGACTCTTATGTGAATTAAATTCGGATTAAACACCCAGGATACAACTGGGTATTCCTCTCCTGTGGCACGTAGAGAAGTTGATCAAACGTCTTTTCAACAAGAAGCAGTAAAATCAGAAGAATCCAAAAAGATAAAAATGAAAGGAGAGAGGAACCTCAAACAATCTTATACTCTTGCATGAGATTTTAAGCGTATTTATCGAGGCTAGTAACATTAGCATTTAATGCTAATATTAAAGGCTATAATTTAGCAATTACCAGCTAATGTTGTTTTTTTTATTTCTTTTAACAATTACTAATAATAGAAATATTTAAATCCCCTTGAATCTTTGAGTACTGGGTTCTTTTACTTGTCCACCCAAGGGGAAATTTCTAATTTGGTGGAACAATGACTCAACTAATTGAGGTATGAATAGCAAATTCACTCGCCCTTCTTGTGGGAGAGCAAGACCTACTTTGTCTTGTGCTAGTGCTCAGTATCACAAGCGTTAATGTAACCTTAATGGAGTCAATAATATGTGACACCATTTGTCATCATATTTTTGACCAAAGTTTGGATAGCCAAATAGGCACATATTTATCTTGCAACATAAATTTTATTCCATCCTAGTAGTCAATAATGGTTATTATGTATAATCTAATATACCTTAGCATACCTAATCAACATCATTGATTCAAACCTTATACTTAAATTTTTGTAGCAAAAGACATTGATCAAATATTGTTCAATGGCAATGAGCCAGTCAAGAAATATACAAGGATCACATGTTCTATTAAATGTGGTCAGATTGACTTTAATAAATTGCATCGTGTCTTCGACTTTTTAATTTCAAGTGGCTTACTTTAGGTTTCAAACTCCCTATATTTTGGGGCTTTATTCTCTCACTCATTAGTCTTTAGGGTATTGAACTCTATTAACATGAGATTGTTCTATTTTGGATTATGAAAGATGCTTTTGTGGTTCATGAGATAATCAAACCCTTCTTTTCTCGTCTATTTGTACCTAGATTAGGATGTATCCAGGAGGTTCAAGATGCTAGTGCCAATCATCTTGTTAGACTAACTAGGACTTTATTGATTTTATAGCAGTTACTTATGCTAACACCTTGGCCAATTAGCCACGCCTATTAAAGGAAATCTACTCTTGTAGGGAAGGGCTGAAAGGTAATAGTTGATTGAGTTAACCATTTTAATAGGTTAGAGAAAAAAACCTAAGATTGGATAGGGTTTGCTTTCATACCAATTTGACAATGAATACTGAGGAAAGGAAGTCTAGTTTATAATGTGGCATTTCAATATGGGTTTAGTCAATACGAAGGTGAATTCTTTACCTTCTAAAGCAATAGAAGTAAAAAAAAAAAGGTTAGAGACAATTGAACATTTACTACTAAGACACTAGATGTTAGACACTCAAAAAGGTTTAAAAGACCCGCCATCGAACCCATTCCAGGGGCAACAAAACTTATAGTAGTTTATAAATAGAAACAAGAGCAGGCAAAACAAGTGAGCAATTAATCTTCTATAGTTAGGTTGAGCTTGTTTTGAGTCTAACACTCAATAGACACAGTTACTCAAGCATTCGGACATTAGATAAACTTTGGCACTCTAGTGCTAGGTAAATCAAGAATCATTCAAGCACTCGGATGGCCAAAATCACTCAGGTTTTTTTAGTACTATGAGGGTTATAGGTTTTATGTCCGATATATGTAAAGCTCGAGACTTCTTGATCTGCGACTGAATAAATTCCTCAACAACTTTCACACCATACATTCACCCATTGAGGTATAATAATTCAATCTTGTCAGCAGTGGCCTAGTTGACATCGCACCCTTGAAGACCATCAAATTCATACGCCTGAGTCCTCATGTTCTAGTTATACTAGTTTGACTATGCTGAGTCAAACTTCACTCCGCCAATTGATGGCACACTGCTTTCCTGATCACGAAAGTTACTTGGTCTAAATTTCTTTCAATGCAAGTTGGGTAATATTCTTTGATCAACAACTTTGGCCACTGATTGTAACTCAACTTAGGCCAACCAGAATGTATGAATGACAATTCAGAGGCTAAGCATTTATAATTTTTTTTAAAGGACAATGATTTCAGCTTTGTTGCCCACAATTCTTTTGCTCCAATGACCTTCGAATAATTATGGTAGTGTACAACTACAGTAAAATGGCAATCAGTTGGACAAAAAAAAGAGTACATGACCGAAGCGTGAAGCCAAAGTCGACTATGAAAAGTCTGCATAAAATGTATCATTGATGCTCGAATAAAGCCACTTAGGTTAGTGTACAATCATCACAACATTCTAGAGAGAAGGAAAACATGAGAGTTTTCTCAATATACTCATGCAGTGAAGAGCCCCCAGATCATTGAACAATTTTAGAAGGTAAGTTCACAAGCATGCAGAGATGGAGGAGAAAATTGTTCTCACCAGAAAATTAAATCACAAGCAGATGTTTGAGCAGTTGAGCAAAACTGTTAAATGATAATCAATGTTTGATGTTCAAGATCCAAATAATGATCAAGATGAAGATGAACACCACATGGATATCAGTCGCTGCCACAGGAATAACAAAGAGGGAACATACAAAAGAATAATATCAAGCCACAACTTGCATCCACATGAACGATATAATTTCATAATCAAAATCTTCAGAATTGTGAACGACTATGAGTACTTATACCAGTAACCACAAAATGGGTAACTCCACGACATTGCTGGAAAGTGGAAACAAGATTCAACGTATACAGATGTAAAGACTGACTTGTGCCTCTCTATGCCCCTTCCTAGCTTCCTATTATTTTTAGTGTGCATGTCTTAGTTGCCGGCTCAAGAAGGCAGAAGTAGGAGGGAAGCATCACTCAGCTTATAACAAATCAAAGAAAATAAAAACAGCTCAAAATGGTCACTAGTTTCCTTTGTATAACATGTAAAACTAAAATGTTGATTGATTTTTTTTTTCTCATATAGGAGGGCTTATAAATAATATTAGCATGAGTAGCACCTAGTTTCACTAACCAATTAGAATGTTCAGATATTCACAAATTGATAGAGAAAGCACTTGATGAAACTTGTGTAAAAAACTTGTTCCTTAATATATAGTTCCAAAAACTAATGGATACCACCCAGTATAAATAATATGAACTAGTACAAGACATAACTAGCATTGGTCCACCATGTGTCGGTACAACTAGTACTAATACACTTTAGTTTCAATATGTATAGTACATATCAGTCCAAGACCGATAGAGATTCAAAACCATGCCTTAATAGTACTCAAAATGCTGGTAGTTAGTCCACAATAACAATTATGATATTTGGGAAAAAGTGACTAGGACATGCAATGTCCTTCCGGTCAAAAAAGCATACTCAAATGTTTTACAAAAACTCTTCAAATAATTTCACAAAACCGAACCCTGGATTCATACAGCTTCTCGTCAAAGTTCAAACATAATATAGTGACTGAAGGTAAAAAAACTACAATCAATTTAGTGGATACCAATCGTGCAATCACAGTGTAAATCCAACAATCAATTACATTAAATTAATGGCTGCCCAATGCCCTTGCTTTAGCTAATGATTTTGTGTTCTTCTGTAATTTAGCTATGAAAAGGACAAACAATATCGCAATAAACACGGTTACACAAGTCAACTTTATTCAACTAGGCAAATCATTCAGATAATATTCCCCCTACATGGTGAATTCTTCGTATGGTAATTTTTGAAGCCAGTCTCACTGAGTGGATTGATTCAAGCAACCAAAACTAACGATATATAGAAAGTAAAAAAACCATCTTACATTATGGTTCATCACTAATTCTAGCAACTTTTCAAGAACGTCTAGTGAAGAAGTCATTTTCCTGGAGATAAACTCATGTATAATCAGTAAGTGGAGAAGTCAGAGTTACACCTAAATCCTCACATCACAACTCACAAGTTGCTCTTCAGCCTTTTTTTCCTTTACTTATTTTATGTCAAATGACAAACTCAATCATTTTCCTTTAATTGAGTTAGCAAAGAAAATTTGAACTAGTGAAAAAAACTAGTCAATTAACCAAATCAACATAGTAAAACAAGAATAATAAACACAAAATAGGAAATGTGCCTATTACACCATCTAAAAAATGCTGGAAAATCTGGTTATGATAAAAAGTGGATGATGGTTTTCAATTATAATTTCTTTTTGCCCAACAAAAAAGAACATTTTTTTTTCAAATGCAAGCAACATCTGTAAATTCACATACGTATATAGATTTGTTCCAGAAATGAGTAAGATATAGTAAAGTTTACTACTTATCAAACAATGTTTTATCTTAGGGAATTCAGGTTTCCTAATTTATTGCATTATCAAATAAGTGATACAAGCAATTATTGCAGTTGTTATGACTCTTGCCAGTAACAAATTCATCTTATAGAAGCAAGAATTGCTAATTTAAGTGGATAATAAATAGATGCCGAAGTCCTATCTACACTTAACTCAAAATAGGCACTGATTGTGGGATCCGCAAAAAAACGAACAGAATGATTAAACTGAAAGAAAATGTGTAATGCCTTCTCTTTGGTAATACAGAGTATAAAAGAAGTCATGCAAGGATGTATTAGTCAGAAAGCTTCCTTAGATCATGTTCGAAGTTCCTCCAGCGATGACACAATGCAGATTAAAAGATCACAAGAACCAGAAATCAGCCAATAGACTATCAAAACAAATTTGAAAGAGAAAAATTGTGCAAGAGCATCAATAACAGCAGAAGGAATTGAAGAATAGCCTTAATCACCTCTTGCACCACAACTGATCTGTTGCCCTCATATGTCATTAGCTAGCTGCTATTTCTATATCTGCTGCCAATCTTACTCGAAGAAGTTGAGTAGTATTCTAGATACCAGCGAACAAATTTCTTAAGTCCAGTTTGGAGGGTAGTCGTCGGATGGTATCCTAGCTCCTTCCGTGCAAGTGTAATGTTGGCGTGGGTGAACTGCACATCGCCATTCCTAGGCATCTTGACAAATTTTTTGGTCGCCTTAACCTGGAGGAGCTGCTCGAGGATGGAAACGAGGTCGGAAACAGAAACAGGCGAGGTGTTGCCGAGATTGTATATACGGAATGGCGCCGGCCCGCGCTTCTTCCCTCCGCTGCCAGTGCTCTTCCCAGCGTGGTCTACTGCTGCCACACAACCCTTCACAATGTCGTCAATGTAGGTGAAATCCCGTGCAACAGTGGCGTGGTCAGGACCTTCATAGATGGACACGGGCTTCCCGCGGAGCATATCACGGGTAAAGAAGAAATAAGCCATGTCGGGACGACCCCACGGGCCGTACACCGTAAAGAACCGGAGGCCGGTGATGGAGAGGCCATAGATGTGGTTGTAGACATGGGCAATCTCCTCCCCAGCCTTCTTAGTGGCAGCGTAGAGCGATGCGGGCCGATCGGTGCGGTCGGCTTCCGAGAAGGGCACGCGCGAGTTAAGGCCGTAGACGGAGGACGAAGACGCCCATACGATGGCCGGCTGGGGGTCCGCTGCCTTGGCAGCCTCGAGCACCGAGACGAGCCCGGCGACATTAGAGTGCACGTAGGACCCCGGATCGGCCAGCGCGTGCCGGACGCCGGCCTGCGCCGCCAGATGGACGACGTGGGTGAACGGCACAACATCGAACAGCTTGCGGAGCAGCGCCCCGTCGTTAATATCGCCCTCGACGACGAAGACCCCAGCACGATCGAGCAGCGCCTGCCGCGCGCGCTTGAGGGCGGGGTCGTAGTACGCGTTGAAGCTGTCGAGGCCGAGGACGCCGTCGCCGCGGCGCTTGAGGGCGGACGCGACGTGCATCCCGACGAACCCGGCGGCGCCGGTCACGAGCACAGACTTCCCACTGGTCTGGCGGCGAACGTGGGCGGACGATCGGACGCGCTTCTCCCACGCGGGGCCGCCCCAGGAGGCCATGCCGAGGGAGCGGCGGGGGGCGGAGGAGGGCAGTGAGCCAGATCCGCGGGTCGAGTGGGGGGTGAGAACTAGGAAGGCGAGGAAGAGAGCGAGGAAGAGACAGGACCAACAGGCGAGCTTGGGGAGAGGACAGGAGAGGTGCCAGCGGTGGAGGAGGAGGCGGGGGGAGGGGTGGCGGTGGTGGGGCTTCTCCAGCTTCCACTTGCCAGGGGTGGAGGGCGCGCCGTCGGCGTCCATGGCGGCTAGATCCGACGATCCTCCTCCTCCTCCTCCTTGTCGATCCTGATAGTTCTTCTTCTTCCTCCCCCTTGCTCAATCGGTGATTGATTTCTTTTTCTCAAGACTTGATCCTCACTCCAAGGGCTATCAATCTGGTAGTTGTTGGAACAGTGGCGCCAAAGTCTCTCCCCCGTCGCACTTGATGGCGATCTCTTCCGGCACGGGCTGGGTCGGGCCGGACACAAGTGTTTCTGCCTTCGGGGAGAAGCCAGGATGCCTTGCTTGCTCTTGTCGATTTGGTAATAGGAGATGGGTGCACTTGGAGGAAGGAGGTAGAGTCCTCCAAGTCAAAGGAGGTCCCATGCGAACTGATCAATACGGAGACGTGTATTTTTTCTTCTTCCCATTACACTTGCCGCTCTTCACGCTTCGTGGACGCGACCTGATATTGTGGTGTATGACTAAGTGCGCGCGTCGACCACATTATTATTATCTAAAATAAGTTACTTATAATAAACTAATTATCGTTAAATATATATGTTAGACATCATTCGATGGTAACACATGCCATTAATAACATTACTAATGTGCAAGTTATGGTGTGTACAGTTCGATATATCGAATCTTAATTGAACCGTGAGGCTATTTTTCCAAATTTATAGATCGATTAATCAATTTTTTTATTAGGTTAATCATCCATTTTTGATTAATCGATAATTTTATAAAGTAATATAAAAAAATTAAAAATAAATTTTAAAATATAAAATTATAAATTATTTTATAAATTTTTAAAGTATATAATACACAATAGAGAGTAGATGATACGTTATAATTATAATGAAAAAATAACTTAAAGTTGAAGGCATAATTTTTATATATAACTACAAGCATTGGTTTGGTTCAATTAATTATGGTTTAGAAAATTTTTAAACTGTTCTCGAATTATGAAGTGTTACACTTATAAAAAAATTCGACCATTTAACTAACTTTCGATTCAGTTAACTAAAATATCAATTCAATTCAACTGGTTATCCATCAATTCTTGGTTTATCGGATTTTTTACACATTCCTAGTGTGAGTCATATGTCTTGCACATTAGACGATATGATTATGTGAAAATGAGCTAAACATTAAAAAGAGTTAGATAATATTATTCAAGTATTAAGGAAAAGGGGGAAAGTTTTATGAGTGAACTAAGATTTGTAGGACCAAAAGTGTCAAGCCCATGGACCACCGGGCCGGGAGAAGCGGGCTTGGACCTGGCCCAAACCCAAGCCCACGCTACAATCCAAGATGCGGAGTCACCGTTTCTCCCCAAATCCCTCGGTCAACATGAATTGGAGTCGATTTTAACCGCAACACTCGCATCACCGTGTCGTCTTCACCGCTTGATTCGGACGCGGATGAAAACGATGGTGTCGCGGGAACCTCAGCAATTTTCTTGGACGTAGGCGCTGACGGCGACAGCGCAAACTCCTCACCGAGCGGATCGGGCGGGAGACAAGGGCCGACTTCCAGATTTAGCGAAGGGAACGGTTCGTGTGGGAGCAGCAGCAAACGTTCTCATTCCCTTTAAAGCCGTCAATGAATGATGAGGAAAGGGGCATCAGCACTGGGAGGATCCACCAGCGAGCGACTGAGGTAGCGAGTCTAGGAGAGAATCGAGGCTTAGGGAAGCTTCGATAGGATTTCACGGCATCTAGGGAGATGCCGACAACAAGAGGAGTATTAGTGCTTGTAACCTGTGGCAGGTGTGCCGTCAACAAGGGAGGGTTAGAGGGGAGTCAGCGACGGGGGTCACCGACGACGAAGAAGAGAACTTTTGTAAGCTTTACGTTGGAATAAACCTTCTTCTACCCATCTTCCCCTGTTTTCTAGTTGGCGCTTTCTCTTTGCGTTCCGGTGAGGGATTCCAGCAGCAGGTGGCTGCCAGCTGGTCGGTGATGAGAGGCTGAAGGGAAGTGGCGAGTTCCACCCTGCCATCACACCTCCGGCAAGGTGAACGACGGCGCCGAGTGCTCGAGCTCGGCGTGAGAGGCGAGCGAGCGAACGCAACGTGCGTTCACGTGAAGGAGACGAAGCTCGGGCGTGAGCTTCGAGGCGAGTCAACGAGACGCACTGGTCAAAATCAATTCGGTGAAATCGATTTGGCGCTGACACAAGCACGACATCAGGACAACCGAGATTCAACATGGCATAAGCGAAATTGCGGCTGACGTCAGCAAACACGATTTCGAGCGGCTCGCAGCGGAGAGATTTTCGGTGTTGATCGCGTTGACTAGTCAAAGTTAGGGTTGACCAGAGGTAAATTTTGAATTTAGGATTTTGACTTTTGATTTGGGGATAAATTTTGGACGACAATTAGGGATGTCAATTTGGGGGTGATTTCACGCCCGAAAATCTAGGAATTCACGCCGATCTAGAGGTCCGCTAGAGAAACCTAAGCCCGAGGCGTGACAAAAAGGGTGTCTCATCTCATTGTAAAGAGCCCCAATAAAAATGACAAACAAATAATAATTTTGTAAAGGAGGAGTCTAGAAAATTAAAGATAAAATAGTCATATGTATTAGGGCCTATTTGGCCCGTTGTTAATAGTTTTATAATTGTGTTAAACTGTGTTGTACTGTACTGTTAAAATTTATAAGATATTTGGTTAATAACTTTTTAACTATTTATCAAAATTTAAAATAATAAATAAATATATTATTTTAAATTATTTAAAATAATAATACTTAAAATTTTAAATAAACTTATATAAATTACTTTTTTGGAGAAGCAAAAACTATAAAATCATCAAATTGTAACTTTTCCAACTTATATTTTTTTATCATTTTTTTCTACTTTTGCTTTTCATCAATTTTCTAATTGATTTCTGCTTAAAAACTACTTCAAACCAGCTTCAAAGTGTGGCCAAATAGGCCCTCAGTGGTAAAAAAAAATATTAAAAGATTTTAAGAAGATAGCGGCCAAAAACTGTTGGATATTAAGAAACAAATAACCTATGGATTTGGTGCATTTTAGCAAAATATTATCGTGCACCGCATTTGATCCAAAGATTATACCGTTAATATATAAATAATTCAACAGTATACTTTAATTTCCTTAAAATTTTGAGGAATTTCTAAAAAATTCTGCTCATATTAATTAGGTGATTCCGGTTGATATTCCTTGAAGATTCAAATTAGTTCAGACGTGAAATAAAGTGAGCTAGTAAAGAAGTAGGTGAAGAGAATAGACTAAAGTGAATGCTTTTGAATACTTTGGTCAAAGTACCTTGGTGAAGGAAAGTTATTGTCTCATGGATGTACCTTCTGTAATATCAAGAGTGACGACTCAATGCTTCAATCTATTTTCTTCATCCTCAAACTATATGGCTTGTCACTTAAAATCAAGTAAACACATATTGTTGGGGCACTTTAGAAGTACACTTCATACGCACCGATACACTTATAATGGCTTCTCAAATAAATTTATAATTTCGTGAGACCAAACTTCACAATTCAAGAATAGTTAATTCAAGTCACCAAAAAGTTATTTTGCGATAACAAATTATACAAAAATACTAGCATAAACAGATAGAAATTTGAACAGAATATTGACATTAAAATTTACTAATTGTGTAAGAGTCCAACTCAAATTTAGGAAGCTCAAGTTGGCATTTGATCACTTACATTTGATCAAGCAAGTCAACTACGGTTTGGAAGAGTATTTTAATGTATTATTAAAATTACATAACAAGAAAGAAAACCATAGATATTGTCAGTCAAAGTATGTGAAAGCAAAGATCCTTTTGAACATCAAACTTTACAAAACCTGAGAATAGACATTCAGATAAGAGAAGTCAGTATTGACAGTGCAATTAGCAGCGTTAGCCCTTAAACGGGAGCTAACCATTAGAGGATCAGATGCTTCAGTTTTTCTGGTATCACACACTCTAAGCTGAAGCATGCCCTCAGCTATAGCATTGCACATAAGAATTCTAAAGGAAAAGGGTATCAGAAGGTTAAGTGCAGTTAATAGCATCAGAGGATCAGATGGTATAACATGATATAAGGCTCTAGACAAGTAAGCTACTCTGATAGTGAAGGTATCTTGCATCATTCTCCAGTTTCAGCTAATTAACTGAAGTCTGCATCCTCTGCCTCAGCTTTTAGCCCTATAAATTAAACAGCTGTAACTATTAAGTGAACGTCATATTTGTGCAATGATGAAAAGTAATTTTTTTTTCAAGCCTCAAACTTAAGGAACCATCCATTGCTTGTTGCATGTTATCCCTCACTGCATGCTGCTTGCAGTCAGAATCATATGGTGCGCATGACATTCCACCTTTTCTAATGAATTGGGTCTTTAGCAGAGACATCAATCACTCATTTGAAGCTGGGCCTCACACCCTAAATTGTAAGTGATACCTGAAAACTTTTGATTAGTCAAGAAATTTGATTTGTTTTCTGATACAGAATTTTATTTCTCTTGATGAACAAAAACTGAATTGAACTCAAACGCAGTTATTAATGGCTCTCTTCAGAACATCTATATATGATTTTACAGAAAAATCTCGGAATAGGTTGGTGGGACGTTTGTGTCAGAACAAAGAGGTGAAAACAGTGTCTCTTTGGTAAGAGAGGTTATCAAGGATTTGGTGAAGCAACTCTCTCTATGCATGTTTAGCATGGAAGAATCAGGATCGCTTGCATGCGTTCAGAAGCAATTGACAGTTAGCTGTGCTACACAACCTTTCTACGGTTCTTTTAGTTTGCCAAGGGTGGCAACAAGAAAAAAAAGGACACCAAAAAGTAACAACTAGGACTAGCCTAAGTTCAGTTCTCTACAAAATTTAGATGTATAAAACTCTGATAGCATGGTGTCATGGTCTTAGATTTTCTCTGAGAGAATTTTATCTGAATCACCACTCCACTCTACGAACAATAGCAACATCCCTCATGCGTGTTACTTTAAATTTTTAGCAATAAAGTGATATGATTGAACTATGTCTTCAACTTTTTCTTCATCTTCGCTCATGTATTGACAATGCATAGCCTATTTCAGATATCATCGTACCATCATAGCCACTACAAGTTAGTGCTACCAATAAATGCAAAATAGATAATTGGCATTTTGTACTCCTCGATGATAATTCAGTTAGCCTAGTGCAAGGTCTTTTGTTCCCTTCACCCCATACTTCCACAACCAAATTCACTCATCAAGCAATAGTTTTTTGTATCTTCTATTGATCCACCTTATCAACCATAATCTGCTTAGCTTCCAACTGGGCAGTGAAGGAGCGAAGGTGAAGCTAGTATCCACCACAAACATCATCCTAATTCATCAAAGCAATTCAACTTCAAAAAGCAATTATGAATATTCTAACATGAAAAGTAATTTTTACTTCATCAAATAAAGACGTAAAGTAAATACTGATCTTTGTTGGTTAGATTTTTGTTAAAGTAATTGAGATCCACATTTATATGTCTGCATCATTTGAATGATGAGAAGCTTAAGTGTTGAGATTTGGTTGTCATATTATGATATGCTTTTTTATTAAGTTTTGTAAATACTGAGCTTTGGTTAGACAGTCGCCTCCATGGTTCCAATGAATTATAAGATGGACACCATAAGAAAACGAGAGAGAAGATATGAGGAAAGTATCACGTAGTACCTCTTTTGCTTGCTACATTGCCTAATAATTATCATGGCCTCTATCAACCAATCATCACCATCACCTCTTATTCTAGGGGCAACATGCCCCCTTTCTTCCATGAGACTTTTCATCACCACTATTGTATTGTGATGAGCATCAGTCTTGGGAACCACATCATGTCTCACAATAGTTCAACTGCTCTTGCCAACGGTATGCCATTGGCAAGCTCCATCTCTACATGCCCCTAGTGCTTGCTACTTGAGTCTTGCGACCAAAGATGTAGGAGTGGCTAACCTCAGGTAAAGGCATGATCACAGGTTCACTAGGTGATCCAGGCAGTGTAGAACAACAAACAAAAATATAACATTGAAGTCATGCAAGTAGCAAGGAAAATAGGAAAAAAACTAAGAGAACAATATGTTATCAATTATTTAATATATTATATTAGTTTGTTAGTAAGGTGTTACCAAGTCAAGCATTAGCGGAGAGTTAATTCAAATCCTATGTTAGTGGTAGAATTTTAACAGGTTGTCAAGTTTATCAACTAAAAGCCTATTTAAAGAATTTATACTTATACCAAATGTAGCTTTTGATTAATATATAACCAATTATTTTCACATGATATTCCTCTAAACTCTTATATCACAACATTATCAATCAATAAATCAAGTGCACCTCATTTATTCTTTAACAGTTAGGTCAATCACTGCAAAGTTGATCTATGAATAGATCAACCACGAGTTAGTAAACAAAGGACATATCTATGGATATGTTGGCTAATGGAGGGTAGATCTTACCATAGGTTAACAAAAAGGGCAGACATTTGCCCAACTAGCCGACGATGCCCTTTCGATAATCCTTGGAGATATTGGATTGACAAAAAAGTATGATCAAATTGCATATGAACGCATTTAACAAAATTCATTTTTAGGCATACCTAGAAAGTTCATCTAGTTCTATTCTTTAGAGTTTGTGTCTTTGTGTCGTCTGTTGTGCAAGCAATACTTTTAGGGTCTGTTTCCTTGGAGGAAAACTAGAAGGAAAGGAAAGAAAAATAAGTTTTCTATTGTTTCCTTAGGCGGAAGGAAAAATTTGAGTAGAAAAGTGGATGGTAAATTTTACAACTTTTCCTCCGAAACTTTTCCGCCCGAATCGGACGGAAAAGTTAGAGAAAACACAACGCCACTTTACCTGACCTTCAAATTTTATTTTCCTTCTTCTTTTCCTTCATTCTAAAAAAACAGGATATAGATTTTTTTTCTTTCTCTGGAGTTTTCTTCCCTTACAATTTTTCATTCCTTATAACTTTCCTTCCCTCCAAAAAAACAGAGGGTTAGTATCAGAGATCAAATGACTATTCTCTTTTATCTTCGCAGGAGGACAAGTCTTGAACTGAAGAAAGGATCGATCTAAGGATATGTTGGCAATTGATTGTTAAACCTTGCCCTAGGTTAACCAGAATTGGCAGACTTAAGTATTAGGGCCTTCAGAAAACATAGCCTTAACATTCAAATAAAAGATAAATTGTACACAAGGTATCCAATAATAGCGAGAATACTAACTTTGCCTTTGATACCTCATACCACATTTTGCCCTAAAACGGGGATTCCATTCGCCGGCCTCTCTTTTCCTTTCCTTCCCAGCCACCTATTGCTCCCACAAATTCCTACTATTTCCTGCGCGGCGCGGCTCAAATTGGGCGGAGGCGGAGGCAGGCGAACAAGCACCAGACGCGGCTTCATCATCATCTGCCTCCCTCTTATACGAACTTGTCTCTTCTCTCTTTCTCCCGTCTGCTCCAGCAGAGACACAGCCCGACCTCGTCAAACAATTAATTCCTTCTGCTTCAATTAAGCGTCGTCGGCGAGCCAATCCATGGCTTCTGTAAGAAGTGTGTGGGCGAAGAGCTCTCTTTTCAGCTTCAGCGCATATTTATTCGCCGCCGGCGACGGGAAGTCGGCGGCCGGAGGCTGGATGCTGAAGAAGGGCACTGAGGAGGAGGAGGTGGACAGCGGCAAGGTTGGCCCCGCAGCAGCGCGGAAGCACAGGACGCGGTTTGCTGTGGAGCTCGACGGGCTCAATTGCTTCGAGACCATTGTTCCACAGTGAAGTCTGAGTCCTAGGGATACCCCAAGCTTCGCAAGATTGTTTAATTGATTTGAAAATATTACGTTTACGATATAGAAGATTCATTTTGCATTAATTGTTCTTCAAATGGACAAAAAAAAAAAAAATTATGAATCGAAGCAGCGTTTAATTAATTACACTGAAATTTACGTCGCGTTGATTCGACAGTGCTGTTGACTTAGAAGCATGTTTGGGTGGGAGGAGCAATTTGGATCAATCGATTAAGACCTTGGCTAAGCTTATTAACTACTTTTTTACTGCTCAAAATAGTAAATTTATGAAAAGCTGATGTATTTAGGAAGCTGCTTCTATACTCTAAAGCTATAAACAGTATTAGTTCCAAAGCTAAAATTTATTAATTTTAATAAATAAATTTAATAATAAAAATTATTATTATTAAATTTAATTTTTAATTAAAAATTATTTTTTTACAATTATTTTAGTTTTACTTTTGAAAAAAAATTAACTTTTTTATTTTAAAAAATATTATATATATTTTTTTAAAAAGTTAGACTAGCATAACAATCTAGCCAAACATCTTTTAACTTTTCCAACCAACTACTTTTTAATCAACACTTTTTCAACTAACAAAAATTAAAAATTTTAGCTATACCAAACAAAGCTTAAAAAGCGGCTAGAGTGTGATGACCAACTAGACGGCCCGCCCACTCTAGCATGTCTAGTCAACGGGCCATGGGCAGATCAAGTACGTGTTTATGATAGGTTGGGCCAAAGTCTTTAAGCACATGGGCCATGCCAAGTATGACACACCAATGGGTTGGGCCAAGTACAATGTGGCTTTGCGCCAAATGTCACGCCTTGTATTATATAAATACAATGAATCAGTTTTAATTCTCAAATTTATTAAATTCCCACGCAGGGGACTAAATTAGTGATTTGTCCAGGTTTAGTGTGACTGGCAGGGGTGCACCCACGTGCGCCCCTCACCCTACACGAAGGGTTCCGACCTTCGTCCAGCCCAGGAAAAGGAGAGGAGAGAGAAAGAAGTCCACATCATCATTAAAAATGATTATAAAATAGGGGAATATTGCCTTAATTAGATCGGGTCCTCAAACTCGGATTTGAACTAGCGAATTTAGCAGACTGCGTCCGAAACCAATTTTCAAATTTTGGGTCCACACCCGAGATCCGGTCAACATCTACATTCGAAGGTGTGAACACTCGCTCACATTCGTCGTGTTCGCGTTGGAGTGAGGGGGAGACGTCGTGTTTTTCGACGAACGCACAGTCGCCGCATTCTTTGTTCATCCGGGGCGAGGGGACCTCGTCGTCTCCTTCCTACAAGTGCTTGTCGTCTCGCCTGAACTCGCTGTCCCACTGAAACTGTCGCCTCGTGCTTGTCGAGGTCGAATGGGAACGGGACGAGACTGAAAAAGGGGATGGGAGTGTTCGAAGGAGGTCATCGATGTTAACGTAGCTCCGAGCCATGCCACCCACACCACCGGAGCACTAATGAGAGGATGCCACAAGTCCTCGTTGGGTGGTTGCACGCCGAGTTCGGAGGCGGGGAAGGAGGAGAAGGAAGAGGCGGAGCGGCAACTACATTCTTAGGCCAGTTCAGATCGCCGGAACGTCGTTGTTCCATTGAATCAGCCGCTCGCCCTCCTTGGTCCAGTTTGTTTCTCCCTCTGTCACTCGTCGTCAGTTTTCTCCACTCGTCCTCTCGAGCTCGCCGACTGCCCCTCATATAGGCAGCTCAGCCCTGTCTTCCATTGCTCACCTAAATGCACACGGATGACATTGACTTGATAGTAGGCGGCGCCCATGCTACGCCGGACGCTCCGCCCATGCCATCCCACACCGCACGCAGTCGGTCGCACCACTCCTCCTATCGGCCTGTTGAATCGAGAGTCACCACCTTGCTTCGATCGCGTCCACGTGTGAGAATCGATCGTGTTTGCGTCACGCGATCGCAATGATTCACCAAGTTAGTTGCGCATAGAGGTGGCGAACGGGCCGGTCCGGGAATGGGCCCGAGCGGGCCGTGCCTGGCACGGCCCATTGCTAATCGTGCCATGTCGGGTCCAGCACGACCGAAAAATATTCAGGCTTGGCACGGCCCGCGGCTCGGGTTGTCAATTGGACCCGTCAGGTCTGGGTACCCGACCCGTTTAGGACAGGTTCGGGTACCCATTTATATAAACGGGGTGGGGTTGGGTTGAGGATTTATAACCCGTGTCGGGTTCGGGTTTCGGAACTTGATTAGTAAAAATGAATAAATAAATAAATAAATTATTATAATAGATTAAGTTATAACTTAAAAACTTATAATTTATAAACGTATAAAGTTATAAACTTATAAACTATCTATAACTTATTAACTTGTAAACTCACCATTCACAAAACAGAAAAAACCCTAGCCTCGAGCCCTCGATTCTTCGCCTTTGCCGCCACTGCTATCTCGTCGCATCGCCTTCGCCGCCGCCACTGTCTCGTCACATCACCTCCACTCCACCGCTCTTGACTCGTTGCTGATCGCTTTTGACTCGTCGCCGACCGCTATCGCGAATCCACCTTGTCGCCGACCACTATCGCGAATCCTGAACCTAAATCAACTGAACAAGCTACTTCTGTCCAGAGTAAGAAACGGAAATTAACATTAGTTATGTGGGATCACTTTGAGAAGATTTATAAGGATAATCAAGATTGGGCCATCTACAATTATTGTAAAGCAACTCTTAGAGCCGCTAATAAGCATGGAACCAAGTCTCTATACAATCACATGCTAGCATGTGCAAAAAGGACAAATCAGGATATTGGTTCATGCTTAGAAAAACAAAAGCAAATAGTATTGAGAAGCGGAAAGATGGTAAAGTTCACTTTGGGAATTTCACTTTTGATCAGGAGGTCTCAAGAAAAGAGTTAGTTTATGCTATTATTGAGTATGAATATCCTCTTTCAATTGTGAATCATCATAAATTTAGAATATTTATTAGTAGTCTGCAAACTTTATTTAAGATGATTTCACGAAATACCATAAGGAGTGATATAATGAAAATCTATGAATGTGAAAAGAAAAAGTTGCATGACCTATTTGAAAATATTGGAAGCCGCATAGCAATCACTACTGACATGTGGACTTCGAATCAAAAGAAAGGTTATATGGCAGTTACAAGTCATTATGTTGATAGCTCGTGGACATTACAAACTTGCTTACTAAGGTTTTGTTTTTTACATTTTTACATATATGTTTATTAATGTACATTCACTTGCATAATATATGTTTTCTTGCTGAAAATATATAGGTTTATTTATGTGATGGCTCCTCATACTATGGATGTTTTGGCTGAAAACATAATGGAAAGTTTACTGAGTTGGAGTATTGAAAACAAGGTTTCTACAATAACGGTGGATAATTGTAATTCAAACGATGGCATGATTAATATTCTTGTCCAAAAACTATTTGATGATTTATTACCTAAAGGGAAATTCCTTCACATGAGGTGGTGCGCACATATATTGAACCTTATTGTGAAAGATAGATTATCAATTATTGAAGGTACCATTGACATAATTCGTACTAGTGTGTCATATTGGACAGCCACCCCATCAAGAATTAAAAAGCTAGAAGAAGTAGCACGCACATTGAAGCTTCCATGCTCAAAAAAATTATCTCTTGATTGTAAAACATGGTGGAACTCAACTTATTTGATGCTTTAAACTGCCATAGAATATAAAGATGTTTTCCCTAGAATAAAACTTCGAGAAAAAAAACTATACTGATGTTCGTTCTGATCATAACTGGGAGATGGCAAAAAAAATTACTAATAAGTTGGAAATTTTCTACTCTGCTACTCGGTTATTTTTAGGGAGCAATTATCCTACAGCTAATGTTTAGTTTGTTGAAATTTGTCAAATTCCAAATGAATTGAATGAATGGACAGCATGTGAAGATGAAATTATTAGTACAATGGCTAAGAAAATGTTTTTGAAGTTTGAAAAATATTGGAGTAAAGTTCATATTGTTATGGCAGTAGCTGTCATTTTAGATCCAAGGTATAATAACATGAAAGTTGTTGAGTTCTACTTTCCTGATATTTTTGGCACAAAGGCTTTTCTTGAAATAGAACATGTTAAAAAAAAAACTTATTTTGAGTTACTACATGAGTACCAGTCTAAGATGTCTAAAGAAATGCAAAAGACAGAACAACTTAGTAGAGCATCTTCAAGTAGTACTAGTGCCACTATTTCAACAGAGAAACAAAAGAGAAATAGCAATTTAGTTGCATTTCTTCAATCTTCTAGTGATGCGAATGTTAAGTATGAACTGGAATATTACTTAGATGAGGGTGTTTTACCATGGGTTGAAGAATTTGATATTCTTAATTGGTGGAAGATACATGGGATTAAATATCCAACTTTGCAATTGATTGCACGGGATTTTTTTAACAATTCCTGTATCCGCAATTTTATCAGAATCTGCTTTTAGTACAAGTGGAAGAGTAATTAGTCTTCATCATAGTAAACTTCAACCTGAAGCTATTGAGGCTCTAATGTGCACTCAAAGTTGGCTACAATATGAGATGAAAGGTATGAGAATTAATTTGACACTTTTCCTTGTGCATATAGTTATGGTTTTTTACCACTTTTCTTACTTTCATTTACTTTTGAGGAATGAATTGGCTAATATATATTTTTTTTCATGTAGGTGGTTATGATCCTATAGATACTGATGATGTAGATGTAGTGGGAGAATGACAAAGTTTTGAGTTATGCAACTATGCAAGTAGTCAGTAGTAGTGCAACATAGGTAAACTTAATGATCATGTAAGATAATATATTGAAACCTAAGCTTCTAGTACTGGGTTCGGTTTCCACCTGTAGCATATAATTCTTCCATTTTTTTGCATGCAGTAACATTAGTGATTGTATTTGGATATTTAATTGAATGATTATGAGTTACTCCAATATTGTAATGTATTTTATTTGAATGATGTGATGCTACATATTTGAATGGGTTGATATTTGATATCATGTAAAATATTTGATTGTATTTAAATATGTGTTAGATATTTGAAATGTTTGAATATCATGTTAGATATTTTATTGTGTTTAATATTTGTCAGTTTATTTGGGTACTGTTGACACAGATTTATATAGAGTTTTACATGTCATTTTACTTATGAAATCATGCCTATTTCACGACTCTAAGGCTCATAATTGCCTTTATTTGGATACATATATAGAATCTACATCTGTTTCGGTATTTTCGCGTTTTCAGGTCAAAACGACCACAAAGAGAGTAGATTCAGTGTTGGATAATATGGTTGAGGATATGGTTCAGTGTTGGATCGCCTAGTAGGTGGGAGGACTTATCGTTGGATTTAATTCTTTCAAGTTGGGTATGCAAGTTATATAAATGTCACACCCCGAAGAGGGTACCCGGGCCCACACCCAGAGAGTTTACCTTGGGGACACGACGAGTCAAACCTGCCAGAAAGTCAATGACATATACCAATGCAAAACATAAAATAACATGGTCAAAACACAACATCATAAATACAACATCATCAAATGGTCCACGACCAGACATACAAAAATACAATAACATATACAATACTGCTACAAGGAAATAATATGATAGAAAATAAGTAAATACAACCCCTGTGGTGGTCACTAGTACTAACTATCTATTCAGTTCCAGGAGGAGTGGCGTCTGAACCTAGAAGAGAAAGAAGAGGGGGGTTAGCCAGAAAGGCCAAGCAGGGATAAGATAAGATATGATGTATGTACAACAAGTAAGGTTATTTTCAAAAATCTACCGGTGTCCTACGTGCACAATAAATATGTAACACAAATAAATAGAATATGGAAAGTACAGTAACATGCACAAGTATAAAATTGAGCTAGGCCAATTGTCTCGAAGGACACGCACTCATGGAAGAGTGGTCCTTAATGTCAGTAGTCTGCCAGTGTAACGTCCTACACCTAATCACCCTGAAGTCGCTAGCGACCCTTCGAAAATAACTCAATTCTGAGGCATATAGTACCAATGGTCCTAACATACCACGACTATAGCTAGTGGCCAGTATACAAAAGTCATAGCCCACTCTCCCATCGAGCTACGAAAATAGACATCAGTCGACTGGTCTAACCACCACCACCAGTCCAACCGACAATAGAATATAATCATGCAAACAGAATAAAAATAGAGCTCAACATATAACTACTATGCAGCAACAAATAATCATGACATCATGCCACAATAACAATTATACATCAGAAACTAAAATCAGCAAGCATGCAATCATATGTATGTCCAAAAAGCAGGGTAAGACTACAACTGAATAAGACACAAATCAATGGATTGAACTTAATATAAGGTGCCACTAATCTAAGCATTCATTGGCATCATAAACAAAGGCAAGAAAGGACCCTACCTGACAAAGCAGGTCTGACGTCCACCGGTAGAACCAATCCAACACGTATAGTGTCCGCACGTTTAAGACCGTCGGACCTTACAGTTATACCAAACAAGTGTTACAACATGCAGACCCTAAATTGTTTACGTTATAATTGTTCGAACATGGTATAATCCTAGTCCGCATGCAATTCTATAATATTTAAGCGAGTAAGGGTAAGTTGGGTTCGACTTGTTGATGTATATGCCCTGAGACCTATATTTGGTCTACCTATGTACTACTTGACTTTGATATTTCTTATATCATCCTGGCATTGTCATTATCAATGTTTGTCTACACCTGCGATTGTGTACTTACATGATAATGTCCCTGGAGAAAGTTATAAAGGTTGTCATTGAGTATGTCACGACCCATATTAAAAGATCAATGTACAGACAAAAGGATTTGCCCTTTCCTAAGGGAAGCGTGATATCCATGGAGCTCCTCTATGGTTCTATGACTGAAAGTGTATGGTCATACCCAGGTGAGAACCTGATTTAGTCATAACCATGAGATTGGGTGAAAATAAGTGATGACACACTTGTCCAATCGAATATCAGTTTGGCAAAGGGACTGTAATGTATCTGTACCTAGTCGCAATGATGGGGATATCGATATCAATATCTATTCCAATGACCTGGGTAGCAGCGATGCACTGCTAGGTGCCACTCACTACTTGTGGTGACCTCTGGTCAGCACTGCCAGTGTCAGAGGAACCTACAGAGTCGCACACCAAGATACTCGAGTTCTCGTATTGATCGGGAAGCCTTATGATCGAGTTATTGGATAACTCGGATCTATTTTGGAGATTTCATCAGCGCCAATGGGCCTGATGAGATGGAAGAAACTTATTGGAGCCAACTTTTATTTTTGGCATATTGACCAATGTAACCATGGTTAGCCTCATTTGACCTTGGGTTAAGTTGGATTAGATCCAATGACTTGGTTAACATGCATAATGGACCTTGGGCTAGGCCTATTGCTTTGTTGGGCTTGCTAATAAGTTGTCATGAAGAGATAGGAGCCTAAAAGGGTATAATGGGGAGAATTTATCCATGAAGGCGCCTAAGGGGCATAATGGGGTGATGCTTGGCGCCTTTGCTTCATTAGGAAGTAAAGGGCGCCTAGCCCTTTATCCTTTGATGGTATGAATGCCTTTAAGGCATGTCTTGGGTTGATATGGTGCTTGGACAATTATGGATAGGTTGAATGAAGTTTATGGTAAAGTCTTGGAGACTTTCCTTGCCTCAAACCCCCTCATCTTAGCCACACACTTGTCATGATCCTAGCCCTTGCCCAAACCGCCTCTTGCTCTATAAAAGAGACCCCTTGCTGCCCCTCTTTACATACGATTATTCTCAAGGAGGTGTGAGCAAGAAAGGGGGCGAGAGCAAGGGTTCAAGTGGCACAACTCTTCTTCTTCTTCCAAAGCTGCAAGCAACCTTCTCCTCCTTTCCTCTTGGCGCAAAGGGGACTTGTGCTTGGCGGCATCTCCTTCCTTCTTCTCTTCTTCTTGGCGCATATACCTTGGAGGTGGCGCAAGGCTTGAAGAAAGAAAACAAAGGCTTGGATCTTCTTCCCGAGGCTAGCACCGAGAGTGGAAGAAGAGAGCTCGAGGCATCCGTGTGTATGAGACTGCAGAGGGCGAACACTTGGGCGCCTACCTCGACATCGATCCTCAAGCTTGCTAAAGGTATTTTCTATCACATCGTGTCGATCCCCTCGCTTGATGATCCTCACTGGGTTTTTGGGACTGGCCTGTTTCGGGGATATTCTTCCGCTGTGCAATGTAATATGTAATGTCTATCTCTGAAAAATTATAAAATATCCCCGGGGTTTCCCAACAGTGGTATCAGAGCGACTTGCGAGCCTCGAACAATGTTTCTTTCATGCTTTTCTATACTCATATGTCATGTTTCAATTTTCGCAAATTGCATATTAACATGGCGCCTGGTTTTTCTTAAATAGAAAAATTGAAGTTTCTTGTTCCTATTCTCTGTTCAATTTCTTTTGGATTTTTGGATTGTTTTTCTTGATTGATTTAAGATCAAAGGCGCACGTAGTTTTGTCAAGTAGGACGAGCATTGTGTCTTCGGACTAGCCGAGTCTCTTGATCTGACAAAATTGCTAGCCGATAGGATGCATAAAATCATCATGAAAAATTAATCGCAAATAACTAAAAGATTTGTGATAAGAAGATGTGGAAAAGAGACTTGTTTTATGAAAAAGTAAAACTTCAGATTTTATGTTTTCATGAGCATGTAGAATTGCATGAATAAGTACCTTGATTGTGCATGATATTGTGATCATAAGTCAAGCCCCTTTGCATGCCTGTGATGTATTCTTGTGAGGCCTGTGTGCCGCCCATTTTTTTCTTTTATTTTGTAAAAATCAAGATGAAGATTAGGGGGCGCATCCTACATGAATCTTGGCGCATGCATAAGGCTTGCACACCTTGCTTGGTGGCACAACAAACTTCATCAATGGTGGCGCATATTTGCTTGGTGGCGCAAGTTAGGGTTTGGCCGAGCCTTGTGCTTGTGCGCTATCCCTCTTGTGGCTTGCAAGATGGCGGTTCACCTTTGAAGGACCTTAGAGCCAACCTTGAAGATCTTCTCTAGAGGTCGGCTAGGTTAGGTCTTGTCTTTGGGGCTTGAATCCTAGGTCAAGAGTTGAACCTCCTTTTGGCATGGGTTGGTTTAATGTCTTGAATGGGCTATGATTGCATCATCCCTTTACTGCTTTCATTATCTGCTAAAGCATGTCTGTGATGTTTTATCATTATGTTATCACTATAGGATTGCATGCCTGTAATGTTAGACATAAGATAAAACAAAGTTGATGAGACCTCAAAAACCCTCGAATAAAAATATCAAGTCTAGTAGCCTTCTAATGCTTAGCCCTCATCAAACTATCGATCAGTGGTGTTGTGAACTGTTTCCCACCCTCGTGGGACACACCCACTTATCTTTAGTAGGTGTATGGTGGCAATGGTTTCCCCAGTCCGTTTTAACCGGGCGCGCCTTCGCAAGGAAACTCGTTGACCCTAGGCATAACGATTAGGAATGGATTTGACTAGATTTTCATATGTGCTGGGCACATGATGAAACTCTAGAGGCATCATTGAGAGGTTAGGGTTTCATTCCAGCCCTCGCTGGATATGAAATGCCTAGACTGTCTCAATAAGGGGAATTGCTTGGAGCAATCGGCCGGCGTGCCCACCTTGGGAAGCATGGGTCACTTTGTGCATCTCATCCCACCCTCGTGGGACGCGAAGCCCTATGTGGAAAAAGGATCTCATCTCACTAGGAAATCTTAAATTTCCCGATTGACTTTGTGGGTTGTCAATTCGATTAAAATAGTGGGAGCCATAATTATTTAAAACAAGTCCGATTTAAATGATTCGAAGTAGTACTAATCTGCTATTTCTTGGTTGTTGTAGAACAATGGCTGTGAACAATGGCAGATGGTCACTGCGATCTACCCTGGAAAGGGATAAGTTGGTTGGATCCAACTTACTGAATTGGTATATGAACTTGAGAAATGTGCTCAAGCTCGAGAGGAAGTTCTATGTCCTTGAGCAGCCTATTCCTGAGTCACTTCCATGCTCGGCCTCAGCGGCTGAGAAGGATGCTTTTGATAAGCATCAGGCTGATACTTTAGAGGTAGCCAATTTGATGCTAACCAACATGTCGCTCGAATTAAGAGGGCGATATGAATCTAAGAGTGCCTCTGGTATTATTTCTAATCTAAGGCAGCTCTTCGATGAGTTGGTTGAGCTCAACCCTCCTAAAGTATACATTCAATGTGTTGAGCCAAAAGGCTTAACTAAGACATTGAAGATAAAGATAGAAAGAGTCAGGAATAACAAGTGCTACTCATGTGGAGGACCACCTCACATGATAAAGGACATGGTGCGACTTCAGAATGAGAAGAAGAGAGGCAAGGCTTCGTCTTCATGCTCAGATATTTATGTTACTGAAGTCAACCTTTCTACTTCTATGTCATGGGTATTGGATACCGCATGTGGAGCTCATATTTGTATAAATATGCAGGGGCTCAAGAAAAGTAGATCGGTGCGGGCTGGAGAGATTGACCTACGAGTAGGAAACGGAGCACAAGTGGCTGCTGTTGCTGTAGGAATTTTGACACTCTCCCTGCTTTCTGGACTTCAATTAGAACTAGACAATTGCTATTATGTACCTTCATTGACTAAAAACATTGTATCTATTCCTTGCTTAGAAAGGAAAGGTTTTATATTTGAAATAAAGGAGAACTCCTATTCTTTTTCATTTGCAAATATGTTTTATGGGAAGGGTACATTGTGCAATAGTTTATATGTCTTGGACATTAATAGTTCTATTTGTAACGTAAATAGTAAAAGGACAAAACTGAGTGGTCCGATTGGTGCATTCCTATGGCATTGTCGATTAGCCCATATAAATAAAAATCGCATCCAACAACTCCATACAAGTGGGTTGTTAGATTCAAGTTCCTTGGAGGAATTTGACACATGTGAGCCTTGTTTATTAGGAAAAATGACAAAGGCGCCCTTCACCAAGACAGGTGAGAGGGCAAGAGGTTTATTGGATCTCATACATACTGATGTGTGTGGGCCATTCAATAAACAAGCCAGAGGAGGACACAACTACTTCATTACCTTTACTGATGATTTCAGTAGGTATGGTTATGTCTACTTAATGAGACATAAATCTGAATCTTTTGAGAAATTTAAGGAGTTCAAGAATGAAGTAGAGAACCAGCTTGGAAGATCTATTAAAGCTCTTCGATCTGATCGAGGTGGAGAGTACCTGAGCGGCGAGTTCTTTGACTATCTTAGGGAGTGTGGGATCATATCCCAACTCACTCCTCCTAGAACACCTCAATGGAATGGTATGTCTGAGAAGACAAATCAAACCCTGTTGGACATTATTCGGTCCATGATGAGTCATGCAACTCTACCAGCCTCATTCTGGGGTTTTGCACTTGAGACAGCTTCTCTCATACTGAATAACGTTCCATCTAAGAGTGTCTCAAAAATTCCATACGAGGTATGGAGTGGGAGATGCCCTAACCTCTCTTTTATCAGGATCTGGGGATGTGAGGCTTATGTCAAACGTCAAGATTCTAGCAAGCTAGAACCTAGCTCTGATAAATGTATCTTTGTGGGGGTATCCTAAGGAAACTAAAGGATACTATTTCTATATTCCCACTGAGAACAAAGTTTTTGTTGCTCAGAGTGCTGTCTTTCTAGAGAAAGAATTTCTCATGAAAGAAGTCAGTGGGAGCAAGTTTGACTTGGACGAGGTCAAAGTGCAACCACAAGACTGAGAGATAGAACCTGAGCCACCTTCACCGGTTACCGGGCAACCTGAGGCTCACACATAGGTCCCACATAGATCTGGGAGGATTCATCGTGCACTTGAGAGGTATGGGTCGCTGCCGACCCAACACGACGGGATCTTCATCATTGAGGATGAACCTAGAACCTATGATGAGGCGGTCAGTGGACCGGAGTCCGAGAGATGGCTTGAGGTCATGCGATCCAAAATGGATTCCATGTAGGCTAACCAAGTCTGGGATTTGGTTGAGCTGCCTGATGGGGTAAAACCTATAGGGTGTAAATGGGTCTTCAAGGGGAAGACTGACATGGATGAGAACATAGTTACCTACAAAGATAGACTAGTGGCTAAGGGATTCAGACAGGTCCACGGGGTGGACTATGATGAAACCTTTTCGCCAGTTGCCATGATCAAATCCATTCGGATTCTGCTTGCTATAGTTGCATATCATGATTATGAGATATGGCAGATGGATGTTAAAACAATATTCCTTAATGGAAAGGTGACAGAGGATGTGTACATGACACAACCTAATGGCTTCATCTATCCTATAGATACAAGTAAGGTCTGCAAGCTAAAGAAATCCATTTATGGATTGAAGCAAGCATCTCAAAGTTGGAATCTTCGATTCGATGAAGCTGTGAGAGATTATGTCTTTTATTAAAAGTGAAGATGACGCTTGTGTATACAAAAAATTCAATGGGAGCTTGGAGACTTTTCTGGTCTTGTATGTCGATGATATACTGTTCATTGGAAACGACATCCCTAGTCTTCAGTTTGTGAAGACATGGTTGGGGAAGTGTTTCAAAATGAAGGACTTAGCGGAGGCCACCTATATACTAGGCATGAAGATCTACCGAGATAGATCCAAGAGGCTCCTCGCCCTTAGTCAAAGTACCTACATTGATAAGGTCTTGGAGAGGTTCTATATGGAGCAATCCAAAAGAGGATACATTCCAATAAGACATGGTCTTACTCTTTCAAAGAGACAGTGTCCTACCACACAGGCTGAGAGAGATGAAATGAGTCGAGTTCCTTATGCTTCGGTAGTGGGATCGATCATGTATGCAATGTTGTGTACTAGACCAGATGTGGCTTATGCTGTGAGCATAACTAGCCGATACCAATCCAATCCAGGTCTGCAACACTGGGTGGCTGTAAAGAACATCTTGAAGTATCTGAGAAGAACTAAGGATTTGTTCTTGGTCTACGGGGGACAGGAAGAGCTCAGTGTTCAGGGCTACACTGATGTGTCATTCCAGTCTAACCCTGACGACTTTAGATCGCAGGCCAGCTATGTGTTCAAATTAATGGAGGCGCTGTTTGCTGGAAAAGCTTCAAGCAGTCCACCATAGCTGATTCTACAACAGAGGCCGAGTATGTTGCTGCTTCTGAGGCAGCCAAAGAAGCTGTTTGGATAAGGAAGTTCATATCTGATCTTCAAGTGGTTCCAACTGCTGTGGATCCCATTGAGCTCTATTGTGACAACAATGGAGCCATTGCACAGGCAAAGGAACCACGGTCTCATCAAAGGTCCAAACACATACTCAGGAGATTTCACCTGATCAGAAAGATTATTGATCGAGTTGATACAGAGAATAATCTAGCGGATCCACTGACCAAGGTTTTGGCGCAGTAGGAGCATGATGGTCATGCTAGGGATATGGGGTTGAGAATCCTCGACCTCTAGGTCTAAGTGCAAGTGGGAGATTGTTGGTGTACATGTCCTGAGACCTATATTTGGTCAACCTATGTATTATTTTACTTTGATATGGGATTGTCATTATCAATATTTGTCTACACCTGCGATTGTGTACTTACATGATAATGTTCCTGGAGACAGATTGGATCTGTGCTCAAACTATTGTCCCCAGTCGATGTACTTTAGTGGATATGGGACAGCCATGGTATTTGTGAGACTGGTATATGGGCTAGTTAGGCACGAGGTGCTAATGTAGACATATGGGTATATCAGTGGTAGATATGCTGGACAAGACCCGCTGTGAGGCAATGACTTAGTGTCATGAGTTATCCTTACAAGTGATAGGAGATGCATTGATCCTTAGACTTGAGGTCATTGACTATTCTGTATGGTTAGGGACATACTTTGATGCAACCCAACACCTCGCCGTAATTGGGAAGTTATAAAGGTTGTCATTGAGTATGTCACGACCCATATTAGAAGATCAATGTACAGACAAAAGGATTTACCCCTTCCTAAGGGAAGCATGATATCCATGGAGCTCCTCTATAGTTTTATGACTGAAAGTGTATGGCCATACCCAGGTGAGAACCTGATTTAGTCATAACCATGAGATTGGGTGAAAACAAGTGATGACACACTTGTCCAATCGAATATCAGTTTGGCAAAGGGACTGTAATGTATCTGTACCTAGTCGCGATGATGGGGATGTCGATGTCGATATCCATTCCAATGACCTGGGAAGCAGCGATGCACTGCTAGGTGCCACTCACTACTTGTGGTGACCTCTGGTCAGCACTGCCAGTGTCAGAGGAACCTACAGAGTCGCACACCAAGATACTCGAGTTCTCGTATTGATCGGGAAGCCTTATGATCGAGTTATTGGATAACTCGGATCTATTTTGGAGATTTCATCAGCACCAATGGGCCTGATGAGATGGAAGAAACTTATTGGAGCCAACTTCCATTTTTGGCATATTGACCAATGTAACCATGGTTAGCCTCATTTGACCTTGGGTTAAGTTGGATTAGATCCAATGACTTGGTTAACATGCATAATGGACCTTGGGCTAGGCTCATTGCTATGTTGCGCTTGCTAATAAGTTGTCATGAAGAGATAGAAGCCTAAAAGGGTATAATGGGGAGAATTTATCCATGAAGGTGCCTAAGGGGCATAATGGGGTGATGCTTGGCGCCTTTGCTTCATTAGGAAGTAAAGGGCGCCTATCCCTTCATCCTTTGATAGTATGAATGCCTTTAAGGCATGTCTTGGGCTGATATGTGATGGTTCCCCAAAGGGGGCGAAAACCCTATGGTGGCACAAAAAGGAAAGGGGGCAGCGGATAAAGGGTTTCATAGGATCAATGAGCATGCATTATATGATCAACTTAACAAAACCGATTGTAAAGAAGTGATTCGATTCATACCATGGCCATTTCAAGATGGCGCCTTGGAAGTAAGAGAACAACGAAGATCTCCTCCAAATCGTCACACACAAGATGAAGATGTGCTTCTTCTTGTCGTCCCTTGTGCTAGCAAGGATCGTCCAAGGCGTCTTGATCGAATGCAAAGGGAAAGGAGAGCTTTTCTTCTTGGCGTTTTTCTCTCTTGTCGCCTTAGACTTCCTCTACACCAGAATGCCACTCGAATACAACCCAAGGAGGCGTCAAAGGCGTGAAGAGGCAAGAGAGGGGCGACGTGAGATCATGGCCACGTTTGAGAAGTGCTATCCAAAAATAGCATCCCACTTCTCCACATGCGATCTTGGGTTTACCCCAATCGCAAATGTCACATCACCTTTGAACCATGCGCTCATCCATGAGCTGGTTCAAACCGATTTGGTCCACTAACCAAATAAACCAAGAAATAAGTCCAGATCAAAATAAACCCTAAGGCTCTTGATCTGACCGTCAATCTCTCAATGCTCCTGATCTGACTGATCTAGCATTCATTCTCTCAATCGAAGCTTACCGATCTCAAGCCCTAATCAATCAAACATGATCAGACCAGATCTCACTTACAATCAGAGATTAAATCCCTTTAAACTGAACCCGAATAATTCAGTCCACACGATCTGACTCAAGAAAGCCATATCATCAAATTGTGCGACCCTAAGGGTTTCCTTTAAATGTCGGTAACGATAACTTACGTTATCACAAACAGTGAGGGGTATCTAGCAACACATCACTGTCTCCCGATATAAAGGAAAGAGTCTTCCAAGACTACACCCAAAAACAGCACAAGTGTGAATCAATTCACAAAGCATACAAATTTCCTTTACCACTGGATGTTCTTATTGGACAAGCAAGTCAAGCTTGTAACTCCAATATGATGAGCATGATTAGATCAGATGAACATAGTCATCTGGGTATGGCCATACACTTTCTCATCCAGGGGGCCCCTTTAGAACATCACACTCCAATTAAGGAGACGGCAATCCTATGTCTATCACTAGTGCCCTAACCTGACTCAAGCTCACCATCCAAGATAGTCTATAATCATTATATTTCAAATGATATTGAACTATCTCAAAATAATGACAATCATCATTTAGAAAACACAAGTGATCTCAAGTCACAGGAAATGTGCCACTTGTCGCATTCAAGGATTATTCACATTGTGACAAGCAATTGAATATCCAAGTAGGGTCTGTCCAGTACATCCAATGTACCCATGAGTCTACATCTTATTCCATGCTCGAAGCATCCTATAAGATTAGAACACATATTAGTCTTAACCATATCAAGGCTATCTCATGTTCACCAAGATATCTCGACTAAGGACATAACTGCATGTCAGCCTAGCTGAACAGCTTTGAGACATTATTCAGAAGAACATATATTGCAGCAGACAATGTAGCTTACTGAATAACAACCATGCCTTTATAAACATAACAGTTTATTACATGATACTGTTACAATCCCAAGACCTCAAACATTAGTCTTAAGGGCATACCCCAACAATATGGTGCTTGGACAATTATGGATAGGTTGAATGAGGTTTATGGTAAAGTCTTGGAGACTTTGCTTGCCTCAAACCCCCTCATCCTAGCCACACACTTGTCATGATCCTAGCCCTTGCCCAAACCGCCTCTTGCTCTATAAAAGAGACCCCTTGCTGCCCCTCTTTACATACGATTATTCTCAAGGAGGTGTGAGCAAGAAAGGGGGCGAGAGCAAGGGTTCAAGTGGCGCAACTCTTCTTCTTCTTCCAAAGCCGCAAGCAACCTTCTCCTCCTTTCCTCTTGGCGCAAAGGGGACTTGTGCTTGGCGGCATCTCCTTCCTTCTTCTCTTCATCTTGGCGCATATACCTTGGAGGTGGCGCAAGGCTTGAAGAAAGAAAACAAAGGCTTGGATTTTCTTCCCGAGGCTAGCACCGGGCATGAAAGAAGAGAGCTCGAGGCATCCGTGTGTGTGAGACTGCAGAGGGCGAACACTTGGGTGCCTACCTCGACATCGATCCTCAAGCTTGCTAAAGGTATTTTCTATCACATCGTGTCGATCCCCTCGCTTGACGATCCTCACTGGGTTTTTGGGACTGGCCTGTTTCGGGAATATTCTTCCACTGTGCAATGTAATATGTAATGTCTATCTCTGAAAAATTGTAAAATATCCCTGGGGTTTCCCAACACGACTAACCTAGTCTGCAGCCACGTGCAAACGTAAATCACCATGTGGTTGTCAGAATACCAAAGAACCAGCCCGAACACATAAGTCACGGCGTCAGCATGGATTTTAGAGTTTGCCGGAAAGTTTGCTGGAACAGTAACTTCCGAGTTTGTTGGAGTTGACAGAAACATCAGAAGCTGTGGAAGTCTCATCAGTAGGTTTTCTCATTCTTCGGAGACTCACTGGAGGATCGCTGGAGAGGAGAAGGTGTCACCAAAAAATAGCATATGCACCGCCAGAACAGTAATAGTCGACGCGCACAAAGTTAGGCAGCACCGCAGACGTTCGTTAGAGATTCTACCGAGGTCTATGCCGGAGCTTGCCGGGTTCGTCGCCAATGCCGAAGAAGATAGATATAGGCAGTGCTAGAAAATCTTCAACGATCGTTTGTCATGCTCTCATCGGCAATACAATAGTGAAGGGGAAGGAAGGCGGCACTAAACTGAGTTGCCGGATGCAGCCCCCAACCACGGATCTATGGGAGGAGACTGAAGGAGGAATGGGTGGCGTCATCGAGCGCAGATGCACCGCAGTGGTAGGATCTGGCCAGACGTGGAAGGGAGAAGAGGCGAGTAGGGAGGCAGACGCCTAGAAACTCGTCACCGCGAATTTTCTTCCATTGGATGGAAGGAGAACAAGGGCGAGAGGAGCTCGCTGACACTAACTTGCCGAACGAGGAAGGAAAGGGAGGCGTGAAGGAGGAGCTCACGTGGAGGCCTTTGCGTGAGGGAGAGCTTTCATGAGGACAATGTTGCGTGCGCGATGGAGAAGCAGGCAGCGGGGAGTGAAGAAATAGGGAGAAAGAGAGAAAATTTTTGCAGAACGGTACCCTTCTGCGATGATCGCAGGAGGGCCTTGCATCTTCCTCGCACGTATTTTAAGTGTGTCTATTATACGTTATTTTGAGATTTATACGATACAATATATGCGATAATATACTAATGTTATACGATAAAAGTGTTATACGATAATGTATAAGTGTTATACGATAAATATCATATAACATACTTGTATTATGATATAATATGTACTGTTAGCATATCGTATAACATGTTTATCGTATAACATTAATACATTATCGTATAACACCGTATCATATAAATCTCAAAATAATGTATAATAAGCATGCTTTTAGATATGTGCAAGAAAGATGCGGAGGTCCTCAGAAGGTATCGTTTCACAAAAAAATTTTCGGAGAGATAAGGGTAAGTACGGCGATGGCACTAGGGGGAAGATAGGAAAAGAACGCACGCGTACAGGGCACGTCCCATCGCCCCACGCCGGCATCAAATTTGATTCCCAAATTTCGATTTGGATTTGTCATCTAGCGTCGGTGCGGAACAATAAAGATGTTTTAAGAGTCTTCAACATGCTCTTAAAACCTAAAGTGGTTTCTTGAATTGGTTCATATTCTTTGACTGTGAAGTTGTTTCATGTTCGAGCCACTTTAATTTTGAAATTTATTTTCAACTGAAAGTCAGTTTGAATTTTTTAATAAAAATCAGCAACTTTTGATGCAAATGAAACAAGTAAATATAATAACATAAATGTTGAAATTAACAAAAATCTAACAAGTAAACTTTTAAACCACTTTCTACAAGTAAACTACGCAAACATAGTTAAGGTATTAAATCAATAGTGATAAAACAGTGATGAAAGCAATAGATGTTTCTAGATGAGCAACTATAGCAATGTTAACACAAGATGTCACACCCCTAAACAATAATGATTTCATATATGACAAACTTTTAACATTACATTCCTAACACTAATCATACATAACTAAGATTTATCTACCTTAAATACCAAAAAATACAACAACAAAAAACATCATTCATCTAGGAAATACAACTGAAAACCTTCACTGGTCCCATTAAATCCTTCAACAAATCTCTTTACCAACAAGATAAACTTTTTATATTTGAAACATAACATGGAAGCTATGACATATTATCCAAATAGAACTATCATGCTCAATACCACATATACAGAAATCATTCATCCAAAACTGATTACAAGTCAGTACCCATGTTTTACAAAATCCAAAAGCTCATACAATTCTATCAAACGAATACAATGATATCAAAGTAAATACATACAAAACATATAGAAAACAATTGTAGAAACATAAACTTTACATCTTGCCAAATATGTTATCCAAGCTATCCTAAAACAAAGATTAGTGCAAGCAAGAATGAGCGCTAAAATGCCTAGCAAGTAACATACAAAAAGCAAATAATAGCTCAAGGAAGATAATGAGACAATCAAGTAAAAGATGTGCTAATCAATTTCTAAATCATAGCATAATTCCCTTGAGCATGAATTCCAAAAGGTGTTATAATCAAGTAATCAATATGACTTCAAGATGAGAGTGTCAAATCAAAAGAATATATGGAGCAAAAGTGACCACTCATAACATTAGTAATCATTATTCATTATTGGGCATAAGAAGACATAGTCTCAGGGAACATTAATAATCTTAATTTCATTCAATTATCTTTAATAAGCATAAGATGCCATGGAAAAAGTATACATAATGATCACATGGAACATAGGGAACATAAAGAAAATAGGGAACACAAGAACATAGGGGAGTCTAATCATAATCATGATTTCTACCACATCTGAAAGTTGAACCTATCCTCGTCAGGAGAGAAGAAACATAACATTGACTAGCATGAGCATCAAAGGCTCCTCATGTGGTATAGATAGTGAGACTCAAGAGGTGGCTCCTAAGGATTTAAAAGGTGACCTCACCCTTTTTAGGATGTGACACTTTATTCCATGTAGCACTTTGCTCCACAACTATCAATGTGTAGAGGGACTCAAAAGGTGCCCCCCACCAGTTAAGGTGTGGCACTTTGCTCCATATCTACAAGATATCTCTCATTTGGGTTCTACATAATTCTCTCTACAAGATAGAATTGGCTCATTCAATTATAATTGATCATAACATAATTCATAGTTTTGATCATATAATAAAATATTGATCTTAGAAACATAAGATTGATCATTAAGCATATCATGAATCATAGAATACAATATGTATCACAAAATAATTATAGATAATGGATCATGGATCATGGCATGAATCACTAGGTCACAATGTTAATCATAAGGAATAACAAAGATTATAGAATAGAATCATATCATTCAAGATTGATCATATAATATGTCATAGATAATGGACTACAACATTAATCACTGAAAATAATCCATATGATATTTAAAATGAACCTCTCTAAGTATACGTTCCAATGAAACTGGTTTCATATGATTTTGAACCATATATCAAAAGTTATTGAGATATGAATGAAGGAAGGTCTAGAGCTAAATTTCACAGAATATAAATTCTTCAATCCAATTGCAAACTAGATCATAAATTGATAAAAGAACTAAAAATAGTAATAAAGTTTACAACTTGAAGCTCTTAGAATTTACTTTCTATAGAAACTAGTTTTATAAGATTTCGATCATCAGATCAAAAGATATAGAGATATAATCACAGAGATATCGAAAAGCCTCAAATCACAGAGAATATATCTTGTTAGTTAGACTTCCAAACTAAAATCAAGTTTGATACAAAACTAAAATAAATAATTTAGTACTCAAAATGAAGGTCTTTGAATCCTCTTTCCATCAAAATCAATTTCATAAGATTTGGACTCTTAGATTAACAAATATAGGGATTTAATCGCATAAATGTAAAAAGTCTCAAATCATAGAGAACATATCTCGATAGTCAAACTTCCAATGTGCAATCAAGTCAGATACAGAACCAAGAATAGTCGATTTGGTACTCAGAATGAAGGTCTATGAATCCTATTTCCATCAAAACTAATTTCATAAGATTTGGACTCTCAGATTCAAAGATGTAGTGATTTAATCTTAGAGATGTAAAAATCCCCAAATCATAGAGATCAAATCTCGTTAATCAGATTTTGAATATGCAATAAAGTCGGATATAGAACCAAGAATAATTGATTTAGTACTCAAAATGAAGGTCTATGAATCCTCTTTCAATAAAAATCAATTTCATAATATTTGGACTCTCAGATTAAAAGATATAGGGATTTAATCCCAAAGATATAAAAGCCCCAAATCACAGAGAACGGATCTTATTAATTAGAATTCCAAACTAAAATCAAGTCCAATATAGAACCAAGAATAGTTGATTTAGTTCTCAAAATGAAGGCCTCTGAATCCTCTTTCCATCAAAACCAATTTCTTAAGATTTGGATTCGTAAATCAAGAGATCTTGACATTAGAACACAGAAAAGTCAGATCAACAATAATATCATATTCTAGATGAAATCCAAATACAAACTCATACATTATAGATCCAATTTCGATTGGATTTCAATAAATTTTCAGCAATGAGATAACTAAGAACATTAGGAACAAAATTCTCAAACAAAATAATGAAGAAGTCAATATGTCAAGGGCCTACAATCTAATCTCCTTCCTCTTCTTTCTTTTTCCCTCTTCTTGTCGCCTCCTCAATGTTTCTCTAAAGGCAGCAGCTCCAAACGCCTCTAAGCTTCCCCCAACAAATCAAAAAATCCCCCTCACTTCAAAGCAATGCATTCCACTTCACAAGATTATGTAGCAAGTTATAGCAAATTACTAAATTGTCCTTCAAGTTTCTAGCAACCATTAATGTCACTTTAGCTTACAAATTTGTCATCAAAAACCATCTCAAATTTCCAAAATTAAATCAAGGACCAAAATCCAAAATATTAACCTTACAATTAAATCTGAATAAGCCAAAAAAGAATTATTTAATTCAATGTATTAGGAAACTCTAATTTGCATCTCTTTTTTTAACTTTTAAACAGAAAACACAACAACTAATTTTTGGTTTTTAGAAAAAAAAAATGAATAAAATAATGATAAAAATATAAACTCAAAGTGCAAACAAAGTGCTAAAATTTAAACACGTAAGATATATTCTTAAGAAAAATTTAGCATGTAGCTCTTTTTTATGATTCTTTTTTAAACTAAACACTACAAGAGCAAATGATGTTTTTTATGGTTTTTCTTTTAAACTTATAAAATGATAGAAAAAAATTTAGAAAATAGTGATCTAATGGTGATTAACTAAAGTGCATACAATGCTACCGAAAACCCTAGATTTGTTTTAATACCACTGAAGTAGGAGGGGTTTAAGGGGTTGATTATGAATCATTCTAGGTGTTAGGCCCAATATTTGGGCTCGATTTTGACCCGTCAAAGAGGCATTGACTGGATCAAAATCGGCCCAAATTACAACTAGGGCTCACGCAAGTTCAGAAGCGGTGACGTCTCGTCGCTACTTCAATCCCGTCATCATCCTGCAGGGAAGCGCTGCCGCGTGGAGGTCGGCGACGTCGGCTGGAGGGGCGTCGGCCGCGTGGCTGGCTCCGGTTGGCAGCGACGGGCGGTGAAGTCGGTTCGACTTCCAAAAGTCGCGACAGGTGAGGCGGAACGGGGAGCTTGGTTTTGGGAGGGGGAGCGCGGCTGTTTCCAGGGGAAATGGCGACAAGGGGACGAGCTTCGGCGGCGGGCAACGTCGAGGCTTCGAGGTTCGCCGGCGACGCACTAAGGCATATGTGGGGATGACTTCGAGACTCCTTCCCTGGGTGCGGATCCGACTGGCAGTGGTAGAGGAAGCTTCGGTCGTCGACAACTGGGGTGGAGGCTCGGTGAGCGTGAGTCTCCGGCGTATGGGACACCGGCAACTAGGCTCGCTGGCCGGTGGAGGTGAACGCGTGGGCGTTCATTGCTGGCGAAGCCCTGGATGCGCGGGCGGAGGCGCTACAGGCGAGCGGGCAGACACGCGGCGTCTGCTTCCCTGCATTCTCCCACTTTCCTCTTGCTTCCGGCGTTGGCCGGCGGTGTCCGATGACATCAGGCGATGGCCGATGGTTTTCCGACGAGGTCTGGTGGTCCGGCGAGGTTGGAACCCCCTCTCCTCTTGATTCCGGCGATCTGCGGTGATCGTCCGGTAACCTCCTCTCCCCTTTGGGTTCCGGCGATCAGCGGCGATCGTCCGGCAACCTCCGGCCGACTTCGACGGCGAAGTCTGGCAAGCTCTGATGGGTCAGAGCGTCGTGAGGTCTACCCCTCCACTCCGGCGATCAATGATGATCATCGGCGGACTCCGACGACCGGTGGTGTGGTGTGAGTGGTTCGGCATCGATGAGTCCAACCTGTTTCCCTCTACGGCTCTGCATAGCCGTATCAACTACTCGAACGGACTCCAGTGATCGGCGGCGATTCCTGGTGAACTTCGTGCGACGAACGGTGGTGTGCGGTGGGCGGTTCGGCATCAAGGAGTTCAAATCAGTTTGCCAGATAGTCCGTTGTGCAGTGGTGGAGCCGATGGGTTCGAGTCCTGCCGAGAGGTATTCTTCTTCTCCCGGCTCTTTAATTTCAGTCATTTACCTTTTTGCTGTTTATTCAGCTTTCCGGCGTCGCCATGCTTTTCAGCGACGCCTTGTTCTGCTGTTGTGGTTTGTGCGCATTTCGCGTTCGACCCCATGATTAGGCGCGTGCGGTCCCTCTCTTCTCTGGCGTTCTCCCCTACTCGTCCGAGCGAGGCAGCTTCTCCCCTCTTCTTGGCCTGCGCGACCCCGTCGCTTTTGTGCTTGTTTGTGTTTACTATGTTGACTCTGTGTGTTCTGTCGCCTGCATGCGACTAGCCCCTCTTCTACACCCTGCGTGGTGTTCGCTATTCACGCATGTGCGCCACCGTCTGTGTACGGTGTTGGTTGTTTGTTGGGTTAGGCTGAGACGTGAGTGGTCACGTTTGTCGGTCGCGCCCTGTGCTATTTTGTCCCCTGCGCGGGACAGTTTTTCTCCGGGAGTCCTGCGTGGCTCTGCTTATTTTAAAGAAAAATTTTAGCACTAATTCTAGGCGTGACAGACTGGTATCAGAGCCCAGGTTCTGTACGTTCCAAGTTGTACTTGTAGTTGTAGCGATACTCTACAAGTCAAGTGGACCATTCAGCGAACATGGGGGCACACCAGCAGCAAGCACTACTTTGGTGGACGCAGTTGGAGATTCTGGTAGAGCGCCAGACAGCAGGACTGCAGGGATTCACAATGGAGGTGCTCCTCCTGATGTGTGCCGCAGCTACGCCTCAAGCTTTGGCCGAGGGTGGTCATTTGATCGCCGTGCAACGGCTCGTTCACGAGTCAATACCCTTTTCAGGGGTTTGCTGTGCTGAGGAAGTTGAGAACTTCTTAAGGGATTTGAAATTGTGTTTCCAGACTACCCAGGTTCTTGCTAAGGAGCAGGTATATACTGGTATCGTATGTCTCTTCGGAGATGCTAAGCTGTGGTGGCGGACTTAGGCCGCACACAGCCCTTTTTGGGATCTGATCTAACTTATGAACTCTTATGGGGAGAGCTCAAAATAAAAATCTAGGATCAGTTCCCACTCGTGGAACTTGTCGTGGGTTGCGCAAGGCACCCTAAAGCGACTAAAGCATACTAGGTCATACGGGTCTATATCCAGCAGTATGCCCAGGTGATGCTGGAAACGAGGGGTTTCCATTATCAGCAACACCCTAGCGGTAGGGTTTTGTTATAGAGAGACAAGGTCTCTCGATAGTGAAGGGTTTGTTGGAAGAGTTCTCCGACGAGTTATTCTCGGAACTTCCCAAACTCCTTTCCCCCAAGGAGAAGGATCATCACAAGATTGAGCTTGTGGCGAGATCTACTCCTACATCTAAGGTTTCATACAGTATTTCTCCAATGGAGTTGGCCGAGCTTCGTTAGCAATTGAGTGGATTGCTCGAAGCCAGGTTCATTCGACCTACGGTATCGCCTTATGGAGCGCTGATCCTCTTCTAAAAGAAAAAGGATTGGTCGCTAAGGTTCTGGGTAGACTATAGAACCTTAGATAAGATAACAGTGAGGGACTGTTATCTTATACTGCTTATCCCTGATCTAGGTGATCGACTAGGGAAAGCATTGGTTTTCTCTAAGCTAAACCTGAAGGTAGGTCATTTGCAAATTCGTTTCGCCAAGGGCAACGAATAAGAAAACCATATGGATAACCCGATATGAGTTCTAGAGTTCAAAGTGATGCCCTTTGAACTACTAAAGCCCCCTCTATGTTTTATCATCTGATGAACAAGTGTTGGCCTCTTGTCTTAGATGACTCCATAGTTGATTATATGGACAATATCGTGGTTCTCTCCTCAAGCGTTGAGGAACAAATAAGCCATCTAAGGCTGGTGTTGAGGGAAAAACCAACTCTATTTGGAGTTGAGAAATTCTCAATTATGGTGGATGAGATTTTTTTCTTTGGTCTTGGGATGGACCACGGACAAGCGCGCATGGACAAGGTAAAGGTTCAAGCCATTGCGGAATGGTGCGCCCCCTCAAATCAAACCGAGTATGGAGTTTTCTCGGTGTGGTGAACTTCTATCGAAGGTTCATCAAAAGCTATTCAAGAGAAGCCTTACCCTTAGTGATCTGCTGAAACGGAACTCGAAATGGGAGTGACTTGATCGGTATCAGTTGGCCTTCCGATAGTGAAGGTCCGTATTGCCTCTGGACCGATCCTGAAGTTACCCGACTTCAGTATGCTTTTCGAGTTTCACACCGATGCTTCGGACCAAGCTATCAGTGGTATACCTTTATGGGATGGGTATCCTTTAGCTTTTGAGAGTTGAAAGCCAACAGGGCTGAGCGACAGTATTTGGCCACAAGAAGGAAAAAGTGGTGGGAGTCCACTATTTCCGGACGCGGAGAACCTTCTTGAGGTTATGAAGACCGACAACATTACACCACATAAAAGAAGTTGTCGGCAAAATAAGCACGTTAGCCGGAATTCTTGGGTGAATTCCAGTTCTAGAGGGAACATAAATCGGGTAAAGGCAACGTGTTTCCTTATGAGCTCAGTAGACTAAATGTCCTTATGTGCTATACCTTATCCAATGTGAAAAGGGAATCTGCTAAGCAGAATAAAAATAGCCTCAGTTTTTGATAGAGAGAATCAAAAGCTAAGTTCGGCAGATTATATCGGACATGATCCGACACTACTATTTGGGTCCAGTTGACATTGTCATGGCCAGAGGCGATAGGCCATTAGTCCCATCGAGGGCGGCTTGTGCCAGGAGCTACTGAGGGAGCTCCATGACAGAATTTGGGCAAGGCATTCAGGACAAGTGGGGATAGTTGTCCTGTTAGCACAATCGTGCTATTGGCCCAATGCGTGCGCAAACATGGGGATGTAGGTCCGCACTTACCAAAATTGCCAAGAAGGTAAGATCGATTGAAGACTAGGAGCAGGGTTGTTACAACCACTACCTGTTCCCGAGACGTCCTAGACAAGGGTGTCCAAGGACTTTGGCTCTGTTTGACCTAGCTTCTAGGCCTACTTATGGCTTTACAGCCAGCAGAAATCAAGAAGCAGAGATGTTTGGCCCTTCAGCTTCTCTGTTCCAACCCACAAATTTGCTGCTTCTCTAAGAAGTAGGGGTGAAGTTGCTTCTCTGGCCCCCACCTGCTTATGCTCAATAACCCTTATATGTAATAATAATTTTTTAATAGTATAACTCATAATATTTTTTAATAAATATTTTAATTATAATTAACTATAAATTTAATCATATAATTTTTATCTTAGTAATTTTTTTAATAAGCATTTTTGCAACCAGCACAACATAAGCGGTTCACAAGCTGCGCATCCCAAACACTCTTAACTTCCCCAACCAGCATCTTTTCAACAAGCGCTTCTTCAACCAGCATAAGTTAAAAGCAGAAGCTGGGCCAAACACACCCTTTATTGGTGGGGTCCTAAAGTTGACGGGATAAGCTCAGTGCCAGTAGTCATGGAATGAGTTTCCATGAGTGGATTCTTTATTCCAGCACTTGAGCAGTGTATAGCAAGGGTTGCTATAGACCTATTCTTTCAAAATATGGTGAAACATTTTGGCATCCCATTGGATATCATGTGCGATAGGGATGCCTGTTGTTCTGGACACTATTAAATCACGTTGTTCAATAAATATTTATCCAAGGTAAGTTTCTTCATAGCCAATCATCCGCAGTTGGATGGGCAAATTGAGTGGGTGGACGCTCTTCTGGAAGAATTTCCTCGTCACTATGTGATCGCCAGTCAGGGTGATTGGGCAAAATGGATGGATGTGACATGGTATGTCTACAACTTGTAAAGGTTATCATCCACAGGTCCCACCTCATTTGAGCTTCGAGATAGTGTTAGGGAGTCAGCCCCTAAACCCCGTTGATATGGTGCAAAGAGATTCCTAGAGGAAGTGCCCTGCGACTCAAAGGAAAGCTCGGGAACGAATCGATTCACTCCATGAGGCTAGAGTTAGCTTGGAATTGGCTGCATAACAGATGCAAAGGTATGTCAATCATCGATGTCGAGACGAAGAATTAGTCTTGGGCAACTTAGTTCTTATCCGACTTACCCCGCAGAGCTGAGTGAGAGAGGCTCATCGAGGTCATATTTGTAGATATGACAGTCCATTTGAGATCTTGAGTGGATTGGACTCAGTAGCATACCAATTGAAACTCCAATAGAGAATGTAGATGCACCCTACATTCTATGTGAACTTGAGGAAGTTTCACTTGGATCTGGATGATTCTTCTGGGTCTTTGTCTTACCAAGCCACACCGATGGTTCGAACAAAGTTCGACCGAAGGATACGTGATATTTTATATCACTGGGTGTTGGGGCAAAGTAAGTTAAACCGATGCACGGAGTTTCTCATCCGATAGGATAGATCCCTTATAGAGGAAACAATCTGGCACAAGGCTTCCGAACTATTGCAGTTCGAGGGTGAGCTGAGGAGCTACCTCGAGTCGCCGAGGACGGCGACCACCTCAGGCGGGGGAGAATGATAGGCCCAATATTTGGGCTCGATTTTGACCAGTCAAAGAGGCATTGACTGGGTCAAAATCCCCAAATTACAACTAGGGCTCACGCCCGTTCGGAAGCGATGACGTCTCGTCGCTACTTCGATCGCCTCATCATCCTGCAGGGAAGCGCTGCCGCGTGGAGGTCGGCGACGGGCGGCGACATCGGCTGGAGGGGCGTCGGCTGCGTTGCTGGCTCCGGTTGGCGGCGACGGGCGGTGAAGCCGGTTCGGCTTCCAAAAGTCGCGAGAGGCGAGGCGAAATGGGGAGCTTGGTTTTGGGAGGGGGAGCGCGGCTGTTTCCGGGGGAAATGGCGACGAGGGGACGAGCTTCGGCGGCGAGGGACGTCGGGGCTTCGAGGTTCGCCGGCGACGCACTGAGGCATATGTGGGGATGACTTCGAGACTCCTTCCCTGGGTGCGGATCCAACTGGCGGCGGCAGAGGAAGCTTCAGTCATCAACGACTGGGGTGGAGGCTCGGTGAGCGTGAGTCTCCGGCAACTAGGCTCGCCGGCTGGTGGAGGTGAACGCGCGGGCGTTTGTTGCTGGCGAAGCCCTGGATGTGCAGGCGGACGCGCTCCAAGCGAGCGGGCAGACACGCGGCGTCTGCTTCCCTGCGTTCTCCCCCTTTCCTCTTACTTCCGGCGTTGGCCGGTGGTGTCCGGCGACGTCAGGCGATGGCCGATGGTTTTCCGGCGAGGTTCCCCCCCCCCCTTCTCCTCTTGGTTCCGGTGATCTGCGGTGATCGTCCGGTAACCTCCTCTCCACTTTGGGTTCCGGCGACCTCCGGCCGACTTCGGCGGCGAAGTCCGGCAAGCTCTGATGGGTTAGAGCGTCGTGAGGTCTACCCCTCCGCTCCGGCGATCAGCGGTGATCGTCGGCGGACTCCAACGACCGGTGGTGTGGTGTGGGCGGTTCGGCGTCAATGAGTCCAACCCGTTTCCCTCTACGGCTCGGCGTAGCCGTATCAACTGCTTGGACGGACTCCGGTGATCGGCGGTGATTCCCGGTGAACTTCGTGCGACGAACGGTGGTGTGCGATGGGCAGTTCGGCGTCGAGGAGTTCAAATCAGTTTGCTAGATAGTCTGTTGTGCAGTGGTGGAGCCGGTGGGTTCGAGTCCTGCCGAGAGGTATTCTTCTTCTCCTGGCTCTTTAATTTCAATCATTTACCTTTCTGCTGTTTATTCAGCTTTCCGGCGTCACCATGCTTTTCGGCGACGCCTTGTTCTGTTGTTGTGGTTTGTGCGCGTTTCGCGTTTGACCCTGCGTTTAGGTGCGTGCGGTCCCTCTCTTCTCCGGCGTTCTCCCTTGCTCGTCCGTGCGAGGCGGCTTCTCCCCTCTTCTCGGCATGTGCGACCCCGTCGCTTTTGTGCTTGTTTGTGTTTGCTGTGTTGACTCTATGTGTTCTGTTGCCTGCGTGCGACTAGCCCCTCTTCTACACCCTGCGTAGTGTTCGCTGTTCGCACATGTGCGCCACCGTCTACGTACGGTGTTGGCTGTTTGTTGGGTTAGGCTGAGACATGAGTGGTCACATCTGCCGGTCGCGCCCTGTGCTATTTTGTCCCCTGCGCAGGACAGTTTTTCTCCCGGAGTCCTGCGTGGCTCTACTTATTTTAAAGAAAAATTTTAGCACTAATTCTAGGCATAACACTAGGGTATGGGGGCTCGCAAACAACAGTAGATATAATAACAAATAAGCATAGAATATAAGAGAATAGGCTAAATGCTATCATGCAAGTAATGAAACAATAAGAGGAATGATCTGATGTAGGACAGAGCATATGTGATGGCTAGCATGCAAACAATGTGTTTTGAAAAAACATATATTTTTGTAATTTATGAATAGAAAAACACAAAAATTACTTCTGATGAGATTTGAAATATAATATTTTTTTATATTTTTATAAATAAAATCAAAACTAAGATCACACTAATGAAAGCGATAAATGCATGAAATAAAACTCATCTTGGGCCTATTGAGAATTGAAATAGTGACATTCCCAATAGTGGGGCTTTACAAACCTACACAACAAATAGAGAAGTGAGAAGAGACACATTATAATGCAAGAAACCTACCATATATGTAACTACATTGATGCATGTTATACTTTACAATCGAACTGACCTATAATGATGCATACTATGCAGGATGGGGTCTTAGAAGGTACCTTTGAATTAGGGTGGTCTCCATCAAGATCTCATCGAGGCCCTTCAACGAAGGAGCAAAAAGTCCATCAGCTTGGTTGTCCTGAATGTCGATGATAAGAATAATAGGAACATTATACAATAAAATAAGAAACAATGATCAGAAAAATACAAGCCCCAAGCACCCTTAAACTAAACACAAGTCCTTAAGATGCTCTTGATCAAGTCTTCAAGATGAATCAACACTCCTTGATGTTGCTCTATGTTTTCTCTTCAACTCTAAATTCTCTAAATGATGCAAGGGCATACAAGATAAGAGAGACTCTCAAGCTTAGAGATGGCACACTTTTGGAAGAAGAAAAGTGAAAGGAGTAAAGAGAGGTCGGCTAAGAAGAATGAGAGGAAGGAACTCGGTTGTAAGGCTTAAGCAAACACTAACACAATATTTCATATTTTCATCAAATACAATATGATGCTTATGATAAAATACAAGCCATTTTAATCCCCTCTCGCCCTCAATGTTCACAAACTTTAAGCTCTTTGTTCATTTAATATTGTAATTTATCATCAAGGTGTTCTAACAGGTGGATGGTTGGATAGTTGACTTGTTTGAAATGGATAGTTTGATTTTGGCTCTGTTTGGTATAGCTAAAAAATATATTTTTGAGTTGAAAAAAAAAAGTAAGAAAGGCCTGTTTAGCACAGTTGATCAGCTATTTTTATTGGTGATATGGGATGACATTGATGGTTGGGAAGTGATGATATGGCATTGGTGATGTGGTAGATGAGGTGGCATTTTGTTAAGGTCATTTTAGGTAAAGAGACGGTTTGTTTAGTTTATATTTAAGATTGCTAATAATTGTAATTGTTTCCTCTCCATAATTCTATGAATATTAAAATATAAAATAAACCTAAACTACCTAACTACATGTAAGATGTTACACTTATGTGATTATAGGAAATTAAGCATGCAATATAATATGTAGGCATAATTAATAAATAAATTGTTGTCTTAAATATGTTTTTCCTTTTTTTTAGAAAAATAAATGTGATGAATGGGCCAAAATTTCATCATTTCTAATTTGATTAATTTTTAATATCCACTCACAACATTTATTATAAGATGACATGTAGATCCTATATTTCAATTGGAGGCCCAATATGTGGAGGCCCAATAATCCAACGGAGGAGGGAGAACAAGTAAATGGCACTCTCGCTGTCGGGCTGAAGAGGTTGACCTCTTTTCTTCTTCCCTCCGCCACACCTGCAGCTGAGATGGGGCGGGTGATACGAGCCCAGAGGAAGGGAGCGGGATCGGTGTTCCGATCCCATACACACCACCGCAAGGGGCCGGCGCGATTCCGGAGCCTCGACTTCGGGGAGCGCAATGGCTACCTCAAGGGCGTGGTGACCGAGATCATCCACGACCCTGGCCGTGGTGCCCCCCTCGCCCGCGTCACCTTCCGCCACCCCTTCCGGTACAAACTTCAGAAGGAACTTTTCATTGCTGCCGAGGGGATGTACACCGGCCAGTTTGTTTACTGTGGCCGCAAGGCCTCTCTAATGGTCGGCAACGTCCTTCCCCTCCGGTCCATCCCTGAGGGTGCAGTCGTCTGCAACGTGGAGCACCACGTCGGCGACCGCGGCGTCCTCGCCCGCGCGTCCGGTGACTATGCCATTGTCATCAGCCACAATCCCGACAACGGCACAAGCAGGTGTCCTTTTTGTTTTTTGTTTTTTTTACACCCATATGATTTGTCTTTGGAAGGCCAGAATTGAATTTTTAAGATCTCTTTTCCACTAACTGGACATTAAATTTCTCCACTTCCTTTTATCTATGTGATATGCGCCTCACAATTTTATAGGTTAAGATCTGTGTAAGGTTAAGACCAAACCCATGATCGTCAATGCTTCTTTATTTTTCAATTTCATACATGTATGATAAATATTATTCTATATGCACCTCAATACCATCAGAAGGGAGGCGCATTTGGCATAGATTTGATGAAATCGGAGTAGATATGAGAACTTATTAGGTGCACATCTGAACTTACGACCCTTTTTAGCTTAATGCACTATTCTTTTTTTGTATAAGTTAATGATCTAATTTTTGTAGTCAATAAATGTTTGGTCCTTTTATTAGTTTTCTTGCATTTGTTTACCCTCTATCTTTTCCTAGCAATACACTTCATCGTTATTGGTTTTCATGTTAACACGTAATATCCATCATGCATTTTACTTTCATGTTGGCAGGAAACATTAAGGTAGATTATTCAATAAGAAAAGCATCCAATGGTACAAGAGTGCACTTCAGTTTTATTGAAATGTGACAATAATGATCTTTTGTGATTGTGGACTGTAGCATAGTGCACTTCTCCAGTACACGCAGATCTCACAATTGTATTGATATCATGGAATTAAGCAATTTTGTTGCCTTCTGCTCACATTCATGTGAAATTAGCTATTGGCAAAACAACAAAAAGTCAGTGCCTGAATTAATATCTTTGAAGGTCTAGTTCGTTTATCAACATGAGGTTGTATTGAATGACATTACACTATTTTATAGTAGATTATTTTAGTTTGTTTAGTATTTTTATTCTGGGAATTCAATGCCCAACCCTACTATTAGCAATCAGTTCATTTCAAATTGTCGCATTAGTTTCCATCGCACTACTACTAGTCAGTGTAGTCACTTATTATCTAGCAAATAACACTATTAAGTTTACAATATCAATTCCTTCTATTTGCTTGGTACTTCAATATAGTAAAAAGGATGCAGGTTGGAGTGTTCGACAACGGGTTATGCAATTCTTCTATGGTTTGATATCGTTGCTGTTTTCCGATGCAGGGTCAAGCTTCCATCTGGAGCCAAGAACCAGTAATTGTCGTGCCATGATTGGACAGGTTGCTGGTGGTGGAAGAACTGAGAAACCTCTACTCAAGGCAGGAAATGCCTACCACAAATTCAGAGTGAAGAGGAACTGCTGGCCGAAGGTCCGTGGTGTGGCAATGAATCCGGTGGAACATCCCCACGGAGGAGGAAACCACCAGCACATTGGACATGCCTCCACTGTTCGCCGAGACGCTCCTCCAGGTCAAAAGGTTGGACTTATTGCGGCGAGGAGGACAGGTCGTCTAAGGGGACAAGGTGCCGCTACTGCTGCCAAGGCCGATAGAAACTGATGAATACTATAAGAACATTAGACAAATTGGTCATGCGCTATATATGTGCCCTTTTAACAGTATGTTCTTTGTTCTCTTTTCATTTGTTACGTTTCTCTTTTCATTTGTTACGTAGCGGAGTCTTAATTGTACGGGTGAGCATACGGTATTGGTACCGAAGTAATATACTAAAATTTTTGATATTCGATATTTCGATATTAGTACTGAAAAAAACTTTTGGATTTATTTATAGTTTCGAAGTACTAAAATATATATTTATAATTAATTAATATATTTATTTATATATTTATAACTTATAAGGTATATTTACTAATTAATTATTTATTTTTATATTATTTATTAATTTAGACACTTAAATATTTAAAAAAAAATTAAATTTAAAATTTTAGGATTTCAAAATTTTTTCGAAATAATTTTTGAGAGTTCAGGACTAAGATTAGGTACTGGTACCAGTCTCGAACTTATGTTTGCTCACCCCTACTGAATTGGTTGTTTCTTATTGAAGATAGGTGCTTGTTCATAGCTAATAATATTATCTAATGCTTTTGCAGGCTAAAGCAAAATCTCACAAGATAGGCAAAAGTTCATCGCCCAGAAGATTTGACCTGCATTGCTGCCTTCTGTTCAAGATTGTCCTGAACTTTTTGTTAGGTTTTTTCAATTTTTCTTTTGTTGTTTCACGGTTTCCTTGTGGACTGAAATCTTATTGTGCAAGCGGGCATCTTTACCATTTTTAACATTTTTATACAATAATTTATCTACATTTGTTGTAGTTTATACCAAGTCAATGTACTAATGTACCGTCATATTAGTATATACTGACATTAGTATATATTGATATATATGGTTTGTTGTTTGCCTAGATCTGTTCTCTTAGCTTAAGAAATTTGTATCCCTTAGCTTGTCTTTTACTTTGAGTTATACATTTAGTCAATTCGTAAGACTCCACACATAGTTGGTCTTTTCCATGTGATACTGTGCATTGGGAGAGTACAGGTTTTACAAACATCCCTCATCCAAGTTCTTAAATGCCCCAGATGAAGCATTGTAGATGTACTCTATGATCAAGTTTCAAATTGTAACAAGTAAGAATATGACCCTCTAAGTTGCTTTCAACTCTTGTGAGTTCAGTAGTGCTATGCATTGATTCATGCCACTTACCTACAACACTTGGGCAATGCATTCCACTTATCTACAACAATTGGGCTGTGTATCAGCTTTGCATTTCATCGTTTTTTGAATAAATGAAAAAACAACGGAGAGAAAAATTGTATTTCCTTGGTAGGAATTCATAGTAGAAAGAAAAAGAAGTGTTGTATTCCGTTGTTTCTTTAGACAAATAAAAAAACAATGGAGGGAAAAATGCACTTTTCCTTTTTTCGCGATGGATTCCTATCAAAAAAACACAACCTTGGTGACCAAGGAGTGCATGAATCTTGCTATCAAACTTCTTTTGAATCATTAGGGAAGCCCACTTTCTTCTACTCCATTCTAACTCTTCGTTTTCTTGACGAAACAACTTCAAAAAGCTAACATAAAAGGATGATTTGTCATGCATTTTGGCAACTTCAACTTGTTCACTCTATTGCAAGTCAAAATGTCAAAGGATTCATTATATCATGATATCAAACTAGGATGGGTAGTCTTTCAAGAAATTCTCTTATGGGTATATGGGATTGACCTGAGCTGAATTTAAATTGTTGAGCCAAAACTTTTAGGGGTGTACAATATTCACACATAATCAAATAGAATCTTTTTTTGTATAATGTCATATTTCTACCATATTCACACATTGACTTAGAAGAACATCTATACATAATCAAATAGAATCTTTTTTGTATAGTGTTAAATATTAATAATAATAATATTAACTCATTATTTATTATTAAATATTAATAATTTAACAGTTCCCTAATCAAGTAATTATATGGGAAGGGTTTTGTAAGGTTTTTTCAATTTATAATTTTAAATTTTAAATTTTTATAAAAAAAATCGGTTAACTATAAACCGGTGGTTAACCGGTAGAATCGATTTGGGATCGGTTCAGGATTTCTCCAAATCGATCCTACCGGTTCGGTCAATTTTTTGGCATAATCGAACTGTACACACCTTTAGCTCAAAGGTCTAGTTTGAATAAGAATATCACAAGAGATGCTCACTATTGCCCATGCAAAAGTGTTTAATATCTTCACTCAATTAGGCAGACACTTTCAAGATGTGCAGGCCTAGTTAAGTTATTAATCAACCACAAAACAAGTATAAGAGCAATGTCGACTATTACCACCACCATCTTTGTGTAGGGTCATACATCTAAAATAGTTAAGGATGTAGGTAAGAGATGAAAATGTGATTGCATAGAAAATAAAGGGTTGAGTGTCATCCCTTATCTCCTGGGGAATTATGAGAAGCATCTTCTCCTCCCTTGAGCAACCTCTCATCTAATATGGTGAATTGCATATGAAATAGAATAATGTCAACAAGGAACTACTTGACTTGCTCATTGGTTTATTCTTCACAAGTGACTTCTTGATAAAATTGTTTTATTGACTAACATCCTTTTTAACTCATGCCACTACTTCTCACACAAGGCTTATGTCATTGGGCTTGCGTATGTACTTGCTTGAGCAAAACTATCTAAACACACTCAACTCCTAATGGGGTGTTTAGATAGCTCATGCCACCATTAACCCTTTAAAATTTTTATCTAGAATTGTTTATAATTATCTCATATATATATATATATATATATATATATATAAATGGGTCACATTTTATCTATATTCTTCAATAGCTATGCATAGGAGTGAGCATTCAATAAATTCAAAACCGAATTTACCGACAAATTTACCAAAATCGAATTTATCAATTTAATTTTTATCAAATTTTTAAAAATCAAAATTGAACCAAATTAAAAATAACTGATCTCTTACCGAACCGAATTTACCAAAATTTTTTCAATAAATTCGATAAATTACTGATTTACTAATTTAAATTATCTTATCTATATAAATATAATAATATTTTTATTTTTATATATTTATTAAATAAAATTTAATAATTTTATATTTATATCTATAAATTTGGTAATTTACCAAATCGAATTTATTAATTTAATACTTATTATAAGTAAATTTAGTTTTTACCGTACTGAAAAATAAAAAATAAATACCAAAATCAAAAATTAAATTTTAGAAAATCCATTACTAATGTCGAAATCAAAAACTGAATTTTAAAAAATTTATTATTAATACTGAAATTAATTTTTTTTGTTAAATTAAATTTACCGATTGATAAATTGATAAAAACTGGATTTACCGAGTCTTTTTCATCGTTAACTGTGCATTTCCGCTAACCAGACGTCGTACGTGCAATTCAGCACAGACCACTGTCCTGTCTGCGGTCACTTCGCCGTTGAGAGTTCCGGCGGCAAATATTAAAGCGGTAGCTCTCTCTTTCTCTCTCATTATAAATACCGAATGCAACGGCCTCGGACCTCGGAACACCTGTGGGCGCCTCCGAACCCCTACTCTCAAAACACCATCGACAACAACAGCACCAGGTTACTTCAAAACCCTCGACCCTCACTTTTTTCCATTGTCGCGATCGATTCGGTTCATTAATTTGTTTTATTTTGTTTTTCGTTTGCAGCCGATCGATGAGATAGCCATCGTCTCCGAGAAGAACGGGGGCGTAGATCCTGGAGCGCGTCAGGGCCCTCAAGACCGTAAGACAACAAATGCCCTAATTTCTCGGTTTGTCTCGATTGCTGAATCTTAGTCCTGTTGTCGATATTGATTGCTGAGCGACGCCGTGCTGTACTCGCTGCCTCCGTTTAAATTCAGCTTATCTGATATTCTTGTCAGGAAACCCTCATCGTCCTCCGCCAGCCCTATTTCAGGTGGATCTTTTCTTTTGTCTCCTTGTTTAAATTAGTCTTTTCTTTGTTACTCTAGTTGGCTGGAGAAAAAAAAAACTAGAACTTAAATTAAGTCTTTATGCTGGCGCTTGAAAATAGTTGGCGTAGGTTCATAACTTTTGCGGAGAAAGAGAACAATTTTCATTATTGATTTGGCTAATTAAAATTCTCGGAAAGCTTCTACTGTATCAACATATGCTAGTGCGGAATTTGGATATTGCCTTTCGTTTTCCATATTATACTGTTGGTTCACTGGATGCTTAGTGAATCTATTTAAACACGTAATTTGAGTCCCAAGGTGTTGTTGGATGCATCGTGAGTGACAAGAAGACAAGGCCAAGAAGATCAGGAAGAAGTAGGTACCGTCTTATACACTATAATTAAATTAAAAGTGTCTTTGTAATATTTCTGAAGAGATTAATTATATGCAACATATTGCATTTTCTTCTAGATGTTTCTGTAGTTGGAATTTTTCAAAACTGCTACCTTGCAAAATTAAGCTAGTTCCTGTATTGAACCTACAATGGCATTCCTAGAAGTTTTTAATCTGTGGTTGAGTTAGAGATGGTCTTTTGATATGTTGATCATGCAGACACTTTAATTTCTTTGAAAATAGAATTTGATTGTTCAGTTGAATACGTTCAATAAACCTCTCCCCATATGCATCTGCACATCATTTATGCAGACATTTTCTCTTTGGATAAAGATGGTATGATTCAGAATACATTCTGCCTTTTCATTTCGAGAAGAATCTCTACATCACACATCGTTTACAGTTATGCTTTCATACTAGGTGGAAAAATAGCTACAGTAAGCTTAATGAACCAAAGTACTTCATACACTGTCTAGTATGGACCAGATTTTTGTTCTTTTAAGCCTTACCCTCAAACCATGCCAGCTTGTTGCTAAGAAAAGGATTTTTTTTTTTGGCAAGAGGCTTAGTAAATATATCAATAAGTTAATTATTTAAAGTGGTGAAAGAGGAATCAATCCCTTTGGAATAGCAATATCTAAAAAATGACAATTAACCTCAAGATGAAACATAAGATTATTACTTTATTAGCATTGTCATAGTGCTTGAGCCTTTTTGTGAGCAATAGAACTATATGTAGCTTCAACACTGGCCGAGCTATGATATTTTGTTTCTTGCTTGTCTCAGTTACCAAGATTTCACCTCAGTTGGTATAGTATCCATAGGTAGACCTGTTATCATTTGTCTTTCTTGTATAATTTGCGCAAGTATAGGATTCTGTCCTATGACGTTCATATCTTCGATAGAATAAAAATCTTTTGCTCCTGTTGCTAATTCTTAAAGCAACTTTCCAGCGACTTATGTTTTGGAGCTTGCATAAACTAGTTCACAATTCTAACTACGTAAGTGATATTAGATCCAACAATAGTCAAATAAATAAGCTTTCCTACTATTCGCAATTTGTTGGATCACAGTCTTTAAATCTATCATCATTACAAAGATTATGACTTAGAAGGTTTGATGTGTCAACATATTTACAATGAAGAAGACTAATTTTTTCAAGAAGATAAAAGCATACTTCCTTTGAAAAACAATCCACCAACCTTATAATCAATTTCAATTCCAAGAAACTACTTAAGTTCTCTAGGATCTTTTATTTTTAAATGATTTTTAACCTTTTTGAATATCTTTAGTGTCACTCCCAAATAGGAAAGTATCATCCATATAAATTGAAAGAATACCAAATGGAGTTTTGTCTATTAAAAATCGAATGATTTGTTTTACTACATATGAGTCCAATTTGAGCAATCATGCATGAGAACTTATCAAAACATTCTCATGGTATTTGTTTAAGTTCATAGGTAGCTTTCAACTTACATGTTTGATTTTTGCCTTGAGCAAAATACCATGTAAGTTGTTCCATATAGGCATCTTAATAAGATCACACCATATAAGAAAATATTTTTCACACCTAGTTGAAACATGGTCTAATTTTTTAATTAATAACTAAAGAAAATAGTAGTCAAATTCAATATAGTGATTAGAGAAAAAAGTCTTAAAATAATTCACTTGTAAGTCTAAGTACAACCCTAGGTGGTCCTTTTTATTGATGAATAGTGCCATCGAGATTATACTTGATTGTGTTGACTCATCTATGGGAATAGGCCTAACACCATATGGCTTAGGAACAAGTTCCCAACTAAGTACCTTGAAATATTAGTTTCCATCTTGTCATCCATGGTTTGCTTCTACTAAGGACTGAGCATTGCTTCCTATGGGCTGTTCGGTAAAATAGTAGGCTATAATAGAAAAAAAAGACTAGAGAGCAGGAGAGATGGTCATAAGTAAGATAATGAGAAATAGGATATATAGTGGTAGACCAAATACTTTAGAACTTGGGTTGATTAATATCTGAAGATGGTAGACCAACATTAGAATAAAGCGAAAGTGGTGACTTAGTATGAGTATATCTACTATACACTTGTAATGAGAGGAGATGCTATGACTATAAATGATGGTGTGGGTGGTGTTATAGCCATGAGAGAGTTATTAGTAGGAATGACAATTGGTCACGTATCTAAGTTTTTTTATCTAATACCGAAGCTTAAGCTAAGCTCGAGCTAGGTAATCTATCGTGTAGACCAAACTTGACTCGGACATTTAAATGAATACTCACAAGTACTTTAAGTTTTAAATAATCTTTAGTTTTTATTATTTAATTTTAATTTTTTTCTATAAAATAAATTTTATATGATTCAAAATAAATTCATATGTTTATATAATAGTTATTTTTATGATTAATTAGTGGAGGATATGGGGGTAAAATTATATTTTTAATAAGTATTGGATACTGGGGGTTGGGTACCTATACCCTTAAACTTGAACCTACTCAGTCAAACCTGAACTCATCCAAATTAGCAAATTAGGTACTCAAACCTTGGGTGGGATTGGGTTGAATACCTAACTAATTTAGGTTTTAATTGTCATCCCTAGTCACTCAAAGTAGTGAGTTCAAGTAGTAAAGGTGAGGGAACAAGAATTCGTATAGATCGTATAATCGAGTAGTGAGTTCAAGCAGTAAAGGTGAGGGAACAAGAATTGGTATAGATCACATAATCGATTATTGGGTTGAACTTAAGTAGTGGAGAACTATCTTAGAAAAAAAGGTAAATACAATCTCTCTCTCTCTCTCTCTCTCTCTCTCTATATATATATATATATATATATATATATATATATATATATATATATATATATATATATATCCAAAGAGCAGGAACAGAGTAAATAGATCCAAAGACACGAGAGAGGATAGAAAAGGTGGAATATCTTGGAGAAAGACGAGAAAAGGGTGATCGTCCCTTTGAAAGAATCAAAAGCATTATGTTAATAAGATAAAAAATTTGTAAGAATGACATCACCTTAATAGAAATGAGGGATGCACACATCAAGTACCATAACATGTACACCATCAACGAAATAATATTTCTATTTTGCTATACTATTTTGCTAAGAGGCACAAGGGCATGTCATTTGGTGAATGATGTCCAGACCGATGCTAAACATGGTAAAGGAAGACCATGTATCTTTGGCATTTCAAGTTCTTAATATTTTAAAAGATATGCCAAATTGATTTTTAATTTCAATATAAAATTTGTGGGATAGATCAGAGATACTAGATCTATTCTTTAAAAGATATGGTCAAGTCATGCGAGAATAAAATTTGTGATGGTTACAAAGTAAAAAAATATATCAATGAGAGATGTAGGGCTAGTGGCCCAAATATCATATTGAACTGACTCAAAAGATGTACTGTAACTTATGGAAAACTAATAGAAAAAGACATAATGTTGCTTGCCAAGTTGGCATGCCTCATAATGAAAGGTGGGCTCATATTCTTATTAATAGAGATGTATGACCCAAAACGACAATGTTATTGATATGGAGAGATCACAGTGGTGGATTAAGACTTATTAGCAATATAGTAGAAGCTATAGGCTCATACTCTTATTAATTGTTGCCTTCATCTATGTTATAGCGGTTGACTAAAGTTGTAATCGGCAGACGAGCGCTCCACACTCGTCTCAGCCTTGCTTAAGCGGAAAGAAGCTAAGGATCATCGACGACACCACAAGACTTTGCTAACCAAAAGAATTTCCCTCACTTGTTAAGCAAAACAAGCTTACAAAGGAGCAAACCAGGAATTCCTCAACTCGCTCCCCACTCATGGCCACACACGGTCGGAGCTTACAAACTGCCCAAAGTTCCCTCATACTTGTTGGTGACTTGTTGACTATAGGGGCTCTCCCTCACATTGCCTAATCCATGACAAGAGGAAGATATGAGGGAAGGAGAGGAGAAGATGGGGTTGAGCCAGCCAAATCTGCCCGGGCGCCGATCTGGTCGGGCGCCACACCCTTCCTCTGATATCCCTCGAGCTTAGTGTTAGCTTTGATTCCCCAATCACATGTGGTTGTTTCTCCCTCTTATCAACAGCACACACCGTCAGCCCCTCTATGTCTGACTGCCAACAGATAACATACCTCTCCTGTTCTTCAATATTGTAGCAGGCACGTGGCTCCAAAAACCTCCACCTCTTCTTTTCCAAGCTTCCTAGTTGTTACATGTGTCTAACCCTCTCCCTTCTCGAATCCACTAAAGCTTCTCCTAACAAGTCTTTTGTAAGAGTAAGTAAAACAACAAATGAAACTTGGTCCCATAGTTGTTGACCAAAAATTGACAAAGATTTGATTCAATTGAAATTAATTCCAAACCTCATTGGGCCACCCTTGGTCTAGGATAAAATTGACTGAGGTACACCCAATCTTGGGCTACCAATACCTGGTCAAAATGATCCGGGTCCACCAATTGGGCCTCCAAAACCCGATCAACACAATTAAGATGCCTAATGAGTGAAGTCTATGAACCCTCTCTAACTCTTTCTTATGTGCGCAGATCCGATGTCACTTTAACACTACTATACATTTGCATCACGTGTATACTCACAGACGTCCCATGCATACAAACTCCATGGCAAGTGCACATACCAAGCAGCGTCGTGAAGTGGTTCATTGCTTGCTCGCGCACTACGCCCATGTAACAAATGCATCACACACATCACCCTCACCTTCGCATACTCGAGCACATAGGGTCGTGCCCCCAATTGTACACTACTCAATTAGTAAAGCTGGGGCCTAAAAGTACCATGTGTCGTCAATCTAGGCCGTTGTTGTCCTAGGCTATATGTCCAATAAGATAAAACAAACAATAAAATACTAGAGGACAATTAAAGAGTTTACGAGAGAGCCAACAAAAAGTAACATCATATAAAGAAATCTGAATGATACTAAAATATATCCTTATCCTCGAGTAGGATGCAGCCATACTGGGTCCAAATGGTGAGGTGTCTTCTAGCTATTAATTGTGTAAATTTTCATACTTTGCACCTACCATACTTTTGTAAAGTTATACAAAGTAAGTGCATGGAGAGTGGAATGTTGGCGTTATGTTATTGACTGATCTTGAATGGAATTTGTGGTTGGAATTGGGTAACAACTGAACTTCTATTCTGGTATTTGTGCGGCTCGTGAGGCCAAATAAAGGATTGGAATGACTCGGATGTTTGTTTATGCATGGAATTGAATCATGTGTTGAAAAAAGGGGTCGGGAAAATAATTCCCTCTAGATCGTTTAAACTGAGCATTCCTCTGACTCAGCTCGCTGGCCAGATAATTCTGGTAAATTTATTAGTTATTCCACTTGTTAAGATCATTTTCTCTATCCTGCAAATCTCAGTTTGGCATCACATCGGTAACTGAAATTCCATACTAGTCTACCCTGATAGTATATCAGGGTGTCAGAGCATTCTTCACAATGCTACTGCAAAATGAATGTTGCTTCTACTGTTTTCATAATTTAGATAAATAGTCATTCCTGGAAGTTTGATTGTGATTAGGTGATTGACAGCAACTAAGAAGAACTATATAGCATCATATTCTGTCAAAGATTGTCTACACCTTTGGGTTCTTTTGTGGAATCTATCGTTCCAGTATGTTGTGCAATATGCTCCATAGTTAGCGTTGTTTTACTTGTTAAGTGCTCCGCTTGTGTTAGAACTTGTGTGCTGAATCTAGAAAATGTAAATGTTAACAATGAAATTGAAGCTATAATGATAAGAAATAGTTACATCTGCAATTATGACCAAGTGAAAAATTGGAACATATTCTAGTTCTAACTGTGAATGCAGGAAGAGATTGTAAATAAAATATTAACTGCAGATGCTTTGGCTATTATGCTTCTTCAGCGCTTCAATTATTTTCAGCTATGAGATCTACTGCTTACTATCTTGTTGAAGGTTTAATTGTTCTACTTCCTAGTATTCAATCTGTTTTTTTTTCTTCATATTTTGCTGGAAAAGTACACCTCGTCCGATGAGACTAGTTCATAGTCTTCCTTTGCAGAGAAGAAAAAGATATTCTTTGAAAGTTTGTCAATATTGCAGTGGAGCAATTACAAGTTGAAGTTGGTGATATTAAATGCAGGCTCACTGAGGCGATAAACAATTGTGATGCTTTATGCAAGAGATTGAGGTGGCAGAAGGCCAGAGACACTTAAATCTTCTGTGAAGCCATTGTCGGCCACTGATATCGACGTACAATCCACGTTCATCAGACGACAAAATTTCCAAAGTAAATTACTGCAGCAAGCATCAGCATTTGTTACACATTTCTATAGTCTTAAATTTTACTCTATTCAATTCATGTCATGGATGCATTGCAACTCAAGAGTGACGAGTCATATGAAAAAACCAAAAAAAGCTCTATTTGCTTATGGAACTTAACTCTTCGTCTCTACTATGACTGAATCATGCATGTGGAGTTATGGATGTCATTAGTGAAATTGATCTCTCAGATTGAATCAGTTCGTACTAGCTGTTTGAAAGTTAACTTTATGCTATGCATGTGTAGCTTCAAGTACAATATTTGAAAGTTAACTTTATGCTATGCAAGTCTTTCTGTTTGACTCCTGTCGTATGGCATCTTAATTTCTCCGCTCAAAAGTTCCAACTTGTATCACGTGTTAGCTTACACCTGACGAGCTTCAACAATGCCCACATATGTTGAATCTCGTGCTCAATGTTCTTATCTTTGTTCAGCACAAAATTAGATTCGTCAATCTCGTGCTCAATCTCTTCTTATCCCATACTTTTGGTCAATTCGTCAATGCATGAAGGTGACTTTTACTGACTTAGATCAGCTCACCTTTTTTTTTTAATAAAAAATTTTAACAATGAAAGTTGCGCACGTTTCCTTTAAGTCCTCATCACGGAAATCTTCACCGTTGACCACGTCGCCCCTTTACTTTTGGAAGTGGATATCCAATATTTAAAAAAAAACTTAAGTTAAAAGAAAGAAAAATAAATAAAATATCATTAGAAAAGATGGGTGTTTCATGTCTTGCGATGAACGGAAACTCAATACTAGTCAAACCAAATCAGTGTCAATCATAAAAATGCCAAATTCATCTAATAGCGCGTCAATGACCTTCCTATTCTTTTCCACCGCTATCGCTTCCTTTCTATTATTTTCATTAACATAAAATGACAACTGCTTGAGATTTATGAAAAGCTCACGTCAATCTTAATCAAAATTAATTATAAAAAACAAGCATTAACCTTTATTGAATTTTTTTTACCAAGTAGTACACCAAATTAATTATAAAAATAAATATTACTTCAATCCATTAAACTGTACGAAATTAATTAAATATGAAAATATCTCCCTCCAACTGCCATCCCCAACCAAATTCTAGTTCCTATTACTTTAAAAAGATTAAAACTCCGTTTATTGCAGTTACTTAAAAAGAGTTACTTTACTATTTTTTAAATTCGTATTTTTATTGGATCTAATAGTAAGTAGTTGATCTGTCTAGGAATTTTTCTTTATATAACGACGTTATTGATCATGTTTTACTAAATTCCAAAGTGCTTGAAAAGGACTTATTTAAAATATCTTATTACTTATTCCATAATATTTTTTAAAATTTACTAAGGCAAAAATAGATCTGGCGAAACCTGACCCGACTTGACTCGACATGAAGTTAGGCGGGTTCGAGTAAGCCATAATCGTGTTCAAGTCATAAACAAGTCAACCCATTTATGAACCCAAAAATAATCGGGTTGTGTCAGATTGTAAACGGGTTGACCCCGCTTAACCTAATTATATTATGTATTTATATATAAAAAATTTAAATATAGGCTCACCTAACTATCATTGCTAGCTCATTAGCCTAAATATCCTCTAACTATCTTTTAACCCAGATTTCGGCACACATATAAGTGCAAATTTTTATTAATTTTAATAAAATTTTTATTAATTTATTATTTATGTTTAAAATATGAATGATAAATAAGTTATTCGGGTCGTGCCGGGTTGACCCGATTATATTCGGATCGTGTTATTGTTAAACAGTTTGATCCAATTAATTAAACGAATTATATTCGGATGGGCTTAATCGAGTCACGGGTCATAGCTGACACGATCCATTTATGATGCGACCCGAATTACTAAATCCGCAAAAATGATAAAAAAAAAAGTTTTTTATAAATATTTTTATTAGATTTTTAATCTTGTCATTATTTCAAGAATAAAAAAAATAAGGAGAGGGAAGGGTAGGCTGAGCCTAACAAAAGTCTTCTCCGTTGACCATGCATTCCCCTTTGCTGCTTCCCTCTTTCCCCTTCTCCCTTAAGCCCCTACCGCATCCATTCTCGTCCTCCCTCGCAATTCCAAAGCCAATTTCATCCTAATTGATGGTTATCTCCGCAATAACGCTACCCTTGGGAGCTCAAAGCAGCGGAGGAGGAGATGGGCACCTGCTTCTCTAGCGTCGCCGAAGTCAGTGGCTCCGGTGGCGCTAAGCCCGCCGCCGGGAAGCGGGCATCCAAGAAAGAGAATCAGAAGGATAAGGCCCGCGACGGCGGTAAGGGGAAGCCGGCGGCAGGCGGAGTGGTGCCGTACGGGAAAAGGACGAACTTTGGCTACGACAAAGATTTCGCGAGCAGGTTCACGATCGGCAAGCTTCTTGGCCATGGCCAGTTCGGGTACACGTTCGTGGCCACCGACAAGGCCAATGGCGATCGGGTGGCGGTGAAGAGGATCGACAAGAATAAGGTACTTTTTTTTGTCGTCTTTCATCTTCCAGAATGTTCTTATCTTGATGCACTGCAAAACTCTGATTTTTTTTTTTGATGATTTCGAATTGCTACTGAGAATTTGCAAAGTTGATTCACCACATCCTTTCCCAACAAGTATACTTTCTGTAGATTAAGTAGTTGCAATTAAGTCTTATCCTTTCCTTTATTGCCTACTTTTCTTCCTCTTTCCATGTTGGTACTTCATCTTAGTAAAGCTTAGACTCCGGAAAACAAGGACTTGATATTATACATCAACGAAGAGCACCACAATCCTACAGTAACACAATATTTCCCATGTCCAAGCAAACCACAAGCTTGCCATTTTGACTTTTGAAACTTTCAACTCTTTCTTTTCTTCTCTAGGTACTAGCATCGATCGAAAACACATGTATGTGCTTATGGTACACCACTATGTCTACTTTTGTGCACCGAATGTTCTCTGCATGGCTTGTTGTTTATTTCTATTGAATGAATCATGGCTCGAAATGTGTAATCCCAATCTTTACTATGAGATTATTTAAATCTCTAAAATGATTTCAACATGTTATTTCCTTTCCCTATCTGAGATTATTTACGAGCATAGGACAATTGAATATCTTTCAAGAATCCCACGTGGAAAAGTAGGAAACATGTAACAAGTGTTTGTATGTTTGTGGCTTGTTCTATATGCATGAACTTCAAACAATCATTGTTACCCTGAGGTTTTGAAATTTGGTTCTTCTATTTCAATCGTTGTACAAACAATCCAGTATGAACCACACAGCACAAACGGTTTTCTTAATTGATGATGGATATTTAATTTTCTCTGCAGATGATTTTTCCTATTTCCGTAGAGGATGTTAAGCGTGAAGTAAAGATACTGCAAGCTCTCAAAGGTCATGAAAATGTTGTCCACTTCTACAATGCCTATGAAGATGATACTTATATCTACATAGTCATGGAGTAAGTTCTTTGATCAATTTATGGATACAAATTTACTGAAGCTAAGCTAAGAAACTATCGATAGGTTATCCAATGCCATTTTTTATCATGTGGAGAATAAAATCCAGTTTTGCACTATGATGATAAAACAGAATTAAGCTAACTTCTTCCAGGAAGTTTATTTGTGCTAATCTTACAGAAGCAATTAGGAAATTTTTTTTTACCCTTGATCTATGCATTTTGTAAAGCCTTCTATTTGTTTCTCCTCTAAGTGTTATCCTTTCCTACTGATACTAAGAAAGACGGCACATAATTGTTGATCTCTTAGATGGCAGTTGTAAAATTGTAATTGAAAACAGTATTTAGCTACAAAAGTGTTCTCTATTTTTCTGGAAAAGTTTTTTTTTTTTGTTTTTGCTTTATGTTAGTAATTCCAACATTGACTTCTAACTTGATACTATGCAATTATAGTTAAAGGTTTTATTATTTTGATTGTATACTTATGGCTTGTCTAGTTTCTTGTTGGTTGGTTCAATTTTTCTTCCAATATTTTTCATATATTTTCCATATTCATAGTTGTTGTGACAATGAATAATATCATGGAAATAAGGTCGGATAAGATATGGATGGGATTTTTGTATCCAAATACATAAAGTGGAAGTTAACCATACATAAGGACAATCTGGTGATATAAAAAGTGAAATAAGATCATTGATTAGTCCTAATCATTACATATTTCAACAGTTAGGAACTAGATTGGCACATGAAAATAGTGATAAAGCTCTTAGAAAATGATAGTTAAAAATTTAGTTAGTATATTATTCACTCTTAATAAACGTTATTGTTCTGTTTGTTAGTACTTGTTCAAGGTAACAAATTTTCCTTCCTCGGGTGTTGAAGAGATTTCTATTTTGGGATTTTTTTTATCATATTTACCATTTCCTTTTAGGGAGGTTTTGTTATCTTTAGCATTATAGCAATTTGTTTATCTTCTGCTGTTGATAACAATGCAAGGAACATAGGATGACTATTTGTACTTGCATTAACTGCTTAACTTCATGTTTATTTGTAGATTATGTGAGGGTGGTGAACTGCTTGATCGGATATTGGCCAAGTAAGATTTTTCATCTTCTTATCTCTTAATTATTTAGAAAAAATTACTTTGATTTTGAAATATGGAGTTTCGTTTATCCTTACAATCATTTTAAACATGGTTCCTGCTCATGTTATTGCTACTGCTGCTAGAGATTTTCTTTAATAAACTATGTGTTTAAGCTAAAATTATTCTGAATAAGTACATTTTACAGAAAAGATAGCCGATATACTGAGAAAGATGCAGCAGTAGTAGTCCGACAGATGCTCAAAGTTGCAGCTAAGTGTCATTTACATGGTCTGGTTCATCGAGATATGAAACCAGAGGTAAAAATAAAACATCAACTGAGTACATCTGAGGAAATATCTGTCGGGTGTTATCTTATGAACAGGTTACAAAATCAGGTATACATTAAATTCACATAATGTTTCTGACAATTACAGAACTTCCTTTTTAAATCTACAAAAGAGGATTCATCTCTGAAGGCAACAGATTTTGGTCTGTCAGATTTCATTAGGCCAGGTGTGTATGAAGTGATGCTTGTTCTAGTTTTACTCTTATACAAATAAAGTGATTAAGTGATGAACTAAATTTAAGTTTTAACTGATGATACCACTTAATTCAGGAAAGAAATTCCATGATATTGTTGGGAGTGCATATTATGTTGCCCCAGAGGTGCTGAAACGGAGATCTGGGCCTGAGTCAGATGTTTGGAGCATAGGTGTGATAACCTACATCTTGCTTTGTGGAAGGCGCCCATTTTGGGATAAAACTGAAGATGGAATATTCAAGGAGGTATCTTTTCTGATTCGAGGATATTTATCTGTGGGGAAAAAAAAAGTTTTTGTCCATAATTTCCAGTTAGTAATCAGGATTCAGTGTAACAGTTATGTATGCTCAATTATTAAAAATAACATTCTAGATTCCTAATTCTTGATCTCTCTTGCTCCTGGATCATGTCTGGATTGGCCTTTCTTACATCCTGATGTTATTTCCAACTTTGTGCTTGGAGGTATATACGTATGGAATTTTGGATAGGTTAATGCTTATTCAGAATGACTGCAGTTCCTTTCTTAAATGATCATGAAATTGTAAGTCATATCATCTTCCATGTTCCCTCCTTATGAAATGTCATCAAATATTTGTGCAATCCAGTTCATGTAGTTACTTGAAAAGCAGCCTAACAAAGTGCTAGCACATACATTTATGTTCTTGACTTTTACGTCCATATACTACTACAACAGTCTATTTGTCTCTTCAAATCTAACATCTCGTTATCTCAATTACACTTACGTGCTTTATTTTTGAAAACCAAAAGGATTTGCAAAGTGTCCTTTCTTAATAATATTTTTGTGTAGACAATCTAGAATTCAGAAGAATAGTTATTTTGTTGTTCTAGGACTTGATTTTATTCTTATACCCATATAATAGTATTAAATTTCCATATGATGTTTGCTTCAGGTCTTAAAAACAGAGCCAGATTTTCGAAGGAAGCCATGGCCAAACATAAGCGATAGTGCCAAAGATTTTGTTAAGAAGCTACTAGTTAAGGATCCACGTACAAGATTAACTGCTGCTCAGGCATTGTGTATGCATTAAACTTGTCCTCTTTAACTGCTAAATAATGATATAGGATGTTGATTTTTGAATTTGTGTTAACAAATGACATCGTGATCTGTTTTTTAATTTAGGTTCTCTTTAACCATAATTGTAGTTTATCCTCCCATCATGTATAGAAGTAATCTTCAATTTAGTAATTCCTCTTTTTCTGTCACACTTTTTGCTAACTGTTTCTGCATCCTATTTTTCTGACTTACTTCTGACAAAGTGTTATCTATTTCAGCACATCCGTGGGTAAGAGAAGGGGGAAATGCATTAGAAATGCCTTTGGATATATCCGTCTTATCTAACATGCGCCAGTTTGTAAACTATAGCCGGTTTAAGCAATTTGCACTAAGGGTAAACACTGGAGTTATTAAAATATGTTTCTAAACCCTCATGTATTTGAGGAGTTTTTTGGAATTTAAACTGTACTTTGGCATGTACAGGCATTGGCAAGTACTCTCAATGAGGAGGAGATAGCTGATCTTAAAGATCAGTTTCATGCAATTGATGTTGATCAAAGTGGTGCAATCAGTCTTGAAGAAATGAGACAAGTATATTTTCCTTGATGCTTGATTTCTAACACCTGTAGTTCATACTTTGAATTGGGAAGTATTGCAAATAATGTACATGATTGCCGTGTTTCAAGAGATTTCAAATGTCCTCAAGATAAACATAGTTGAATGGGCTGATATTTAAGTGATATAGATAGCATTCCATCTAGTTTCTCTTGATTAGGATTTTTTGTGCCAATTAGGTATTTTGAGTTGCTGCCAACATATTGCTGAATTCTCCTTTAAGTGTGGCTTCTGATGTAGGTTATCTGAACTCTAGGAAAAAAAAGATGCCTCAATGTACTGCAGATATGATATTTTGACACAGTATAATTTTGTATTTTTATATTCAACTTTCTTATCAATAATTTTTGATCTATTAGGCACTGTGAGCTGTGTTATTGTGCAATTTTTTTTGTTGGTGCTTGATCAAAGTTGCTAAACTTGTGTTGTTATCTTCAGCAACTTTTGTGGCCTTATCGTAAACATGTAATGGAAACTGGTACTATATTTTTCATTTGAATATTATGATTCGTGATAGTTATTATGCAGGCTCTTGCTAAAGATCTTCCATGGAAATTGAAGGATTCTGGTGTTATGGAGATTCTTCAAGCGGTAGACTATAATCCTTTAAGAAATTCATGATATGATATTTTTTTCTTGCTGACCCGTTTTGCTTGAGTTGTATTGCATTTTATAACTGAAGATTTCTTGAATATTCTCAGTAACCAACTGAGCAATGGTTCAATAAATTTTTATTTTTTTCTTACGAGCAAGGCACTTTCTAGATGATGAATATTTGCAATATTTTATTATTCCATTTTAATTTCAGATATTGTAGGATATTAAGGCTCCGTTTGGCCTAGCTTCTGCTTGTAGCTTTTGCTGGCTGAAGAAGTTTGAGGGTGTTTGGATGCACAGCTTATGACTAATTATTCTATTTATAATAAATAAGTTTTTATTAAAAAAAATTACTAAGATAAAAATTATATGATTAAATTTATTGTTAACTATAATTAAAGTATTTATTAGAAATATTATAAGTTATACTATTAAAAAATTATTATTACAATTAAGCATAAGCAGGTGGGGGCCAGAGAAGCAGCTTCACCTTTACTTCTCAGAGAAGCAGCTATTTGTGGTTTGGAACAAAGAAGCTGTAGGGCCAAACACCTCAGCTTCTTAATTTCTGCTGGCTGCAACACCATAAGCAGCTCCAAAAGCTAGGCCAAACGGGGCCTAAATCTTTTGAGAAGAAATTTAGCAAATCATTTTTCTTGCCTTATCTTCTATTTATATTCTACCTTTTCATGTCATATGTTTTTTTTTTTCATTTGACAAGTAGAAGAACAAACTTTGAGAAGTGACTTGAACCAACTTAACCTAAGCTTTATTACCATTTTTAGCTTCAATCCAATAGGAAAACTATTTGAGCACTCTAATTCATATTTCACAGAATTAATAAATATTGGACTATCAAAAATATGTTATATTTTTATTAGCAAAATCAGAATAGGGAAAAATAACTAAAAAATGATGAAAAACATAAGAATAAATTTTAAAAAGAAATGAAAAGAAGAAGAGTTATTTAACTGGAATTACTGAACCTTACAGTCATTTCCATGTACATAATCACCTGAAAGTTGAAACACATATAGCCTTAGTAGGAGGTGATGGCAAGTAGGCTAGAACAACGCTTCCTCTCCTTGCCCTTCTTTGCTTTATCTATTCTTTTTGTTTTTAATATGTTTTATGCATTCTATAAAGACTAATGATTTTAAAATGGTTTTATAAGGGTTGCCTTATTTCAAGCTGATTCTTTGTAGATTCGTCCAACTTTTTCTTGATCGGAATGTTCTTTTTGAATTTGTTCAATTTTAAACATTGAATCAGTGTGAACAGGACATTTGATTTCTATGGCAAGATCAGGTTGCCTTTGGCTGATACATAGCCAACTCAGACAATCCTAGCCAACTTTGAAAACCCGCAAATCAATATGAATAAGATTTATGGTTTCTAGAACAAGATTGATTGGTGTCCACCGATACTGATCCAACTTGGCTGATTTCGATCTGAACTTTCCTGATCCAATATGAGTAACATGTTTTGCTTCCTTTCCTGTTAATACTTCATGAACTGTGTCTGCATGCTTTGGCTATTGTTAACATTTACCGGGAGGTCAGCAAACTACCCCTTTTTTGTCTTTAGAAGTTGTAAAAAATGTCAGTGCTGTTTTCCTGGACAGATGGACAGCAATACAGACGGGCTCATTGACTTTGAAGAGTTTGTAGCAGCTGCACTACATGTGCATCAATTAGAGGAGCACGACACTAGCAAGTGGAGAATTCTTTCTCAAGCAGCTTTTGAGAAGTTTGATGTGGACAAAGATGGATATATCACAACTGAGGAACTTCGGATGGTAAAACGTTTGGAAAAAAAAATTGTCATCCAAATGCTGTTCTTTCTGCAGAAAAAATTCGTAGCCAGTGTTTCCATTTGGTGCTCACCAAGATCGATCCTTCAGTAGTACAAGAACTTTATGATCCTATTACCCTTACTGTATACTTTATGTATATTGTAGTGAATAATACTTGATGTAATCTGAACTAATGGAAGTTTCTCAATATCTGCAGCATGCAGGTTTGAAGGGCTCCATGGATCCACTACTGGAGGAGGCAGACATCGATAAGGATGGCAAAATCAGCTTGGATGAATTCCGAAGGCTCCTAAAAACTGCCAGCATGGGTCCTCGCAATCCAAACCAGTCTACTGATCCTCAGAAGTCATCGCTCATGACAATTGGACGATTTACAAGTGTGACTGATGGCTGTTGATCTCTCAATTGATAGGTCAACGTACGATCGATCTCTCGAATGTATCATGCTTAGAAGACTTGTATACAATCAAGAAATTCTATTGATAAGAAGACTGCCTTCAGAAGAGAGCAGTCAACTTAAGTGGAGGATTCACTTTGAGATAAAAGAGTTTTTTACTCTTTCTGCAACCTGTGTACTGTTGGTGTGGCTGGTTGGGATTTTCTTTTCGTGTATGTCCGACTAGACCAACAGATGACACATTAATGCAAAATTGTACCTACAGTAGTACATTTCTTCACTGTGATTATTGACAATATCTCCAACCTTGGATGAAGGACCTTAGAATTGATTTGAGTCCTCGTTGTCTAGAACTAGCTTAGAATGTTTCATCTAGATGGATTAGACCTTCAAATTTATTTTTGTTCTTCTCTCTAGTGCTCTTAAGAACTCTACTTCCTAAGACCTAGGTTGCTTGTGACCTTACTAAGTACTGTCTGGTCAAACGCATCTAACATGCTTTGTTGAAATAATTTGTTTATGCCTTTCAAAGAAAGTTTTTAAAATGGTAGTGGTCTCCAACTATTCAAACTAATCCATCACACGGTTGTATAATTGTATTAACATTGCCCACAACAAGTAAGATCAAAGGCTTCATTCGCCATGTGTTCTCTTTCAAGCCATTGGAATTAAGTGGCGCGAGTGTCAAAAACTATCATCATGTGAAGTGATCTTCATTAGCTTTATGACCATCTCATCATACTCACTGTTGGTCTCTTTAATGGGTTTAAGGTGACATTAGTCTCATTGAAAAGAGCTTTTTCTTTAAAAACCCTAATCAACTATTCATTTCTAATGGTGAAACTTAGCTTTGGTCATTAGAGACCCTCTATTACCTTCTCACTTTCTTTTTCTCTTGTGATCGAAGCCCTTCACATTCATCTTACCTTTGCCATACCAATTCCCATAACCTTTTTCCTCCCAGTGCCGGACTTTCATAAGTTGTGACATAATCACTCTTTCCTTGAATTTCTTAAAGATACGAGTGTTTTCTTTTTAGTCTCTTATTTTTATTTTAGAATGAATCAAGTTACGTTATACTCCAACGGTGTCACGCCCCGGTCGGATCGATCTAGAATTAGCGCTTATCCGCTTCCTAGAGCCGTCCGGCGGAATACCAGAACGTAACTCTCCCTAGGGTTTCTGACCCGAAATTAGAAACCCTAATTACCCCGATGAATTTTTATCCCCAAATTACAGATCGCTCGAGAAATCCGAAAAATCCTAATTTTAATAATACCTCCCAAATCGATTTTGACCCGAAAGTCAAAATCACGCCGCGCCGTTCGAAATCACCTCTACTGACGTCGTCACCACGTCAGCCGCCCAAAATCAGATTCGTGAAATCAGAATTTCGATTTCGCTTGCGTCAGCCGCCAATCGCTGACGTCACTCGTGCCTCGTTTCGAACGCCACCCGCGTTCAAAAACTTCTTCTCGGCTTCGTCTTCGAGCTCGCGTCGCCCTCACGCGCCCGTCGCACCGTCGTCCGCCGAGAAACGGAACGCACCTAGCCGAGAGCGTACGTCGCCCTACTTCGTCTCGCCGGAACCCTAACTCGCCGAATCTCGTCGCCGAGAGTTTTGTGAATCCAGGGAAGAGGATTGAAACAGGAAAGCTTTTATTCACCCGTAAACAGCTTACAAGACCTTCTCGCCGCCGACCCCCGGTCGCCGGACCTCCCTCTTCCCTCCCTCACCGTCGACCCTTGTCGACGGTGACAATCTCTCTCAGTGGATACCCCTCGCCAACGACTCCTCAGTCGCTGAACTCCTCACAGCAACCCGCCTGATCTCCTAGGAAGATTGTCGCCCGCTCGCCCCTCCTCAGAGCAGCTTTAACGAGTCGGGCGCCGCCTCCATTCGCCCGGTTCTTCCGCGTCCGAGATCCTCTCTGCGCCGCACGCTCCGTCGCCCAGTCGCGTCTCCGTCCGATCCGTCCGGGAAGATGTCGCGCCGTCCGCGTCCAACGCGTGCGGAGACGACGCCGTCGCCCGGCTGAAGTCGTCCAACGAGCTCGTACTGCTTGGCGCGTCCGTGAAGATCGGAGGGGAAGGCGCGTCCGACGCATGCGGAGACGACGCCGTTGCCCGCGTGCGTGAGGGTCGGACGTCACTCCGCGTGGACGAGTTCGGCGAGGCAGGCATCTCCTCGGGATGGGCCGCTGCCCATTTCATGCATCTGTTGGATCTGGGCTTGGGCCGGACCGGGTAGACCGGGCCCTGACAATACTCCCGCGCCCAATTTGGACATCGCCCTCGATGTCTCTAGCGGGCGGATCCTACAGAACCATCGCTCCGATCCTCAAAGCACCAACCCGACACTGCTGCGCTCCCGTGGCGGTGTGTGGAACTACCTGCAGTGATCCAATCCGCGGTTGCTCGGTTTCCTCGGCTGGATCCTGTGCCGCTATCGCCATAAGCTTTTGTTTGCTAGGACAATCCTTTACCCAGTGAGGACCGCCGCACCAAAAGCAACCCTGTGGCTTTTGCTCCCGTCGTCCCGGTGAACCCTTGTTCTGCCGGTAGAATGGTCTACCCCTCTCTGGAACTCTAGCCCCCGGTGGCGTGCGTGGGGAGCTGCGCTGAGGTCCGCGCTTTGGTGGTGTCTTGGATTTCTTTGGTGGTGCTGGTTTGAAATTTCTGTTATCCACCAGAGATTCAGCTACCGCCGCCGCCGCCCTCCAGTCAACTGGCTCGCGACGTCGGACCTCCGTTTCTGCCCATGGCTGAAGGCCTCGGAGGAAGAAATACCTCCTATCGTCCTCCGCCATGCCTGGAAGCTCCAGCATCAAAGTAGAGAAAGTCCGGACGTACTCCTGGATCGAGCCTATATGCCTCAGCCGATCCAGTTTGCCACGCGCCTGGTCCGCCGAGTTTCTGGGAAGAAACTGCCGCCGCAGTTCCTCACGAAAAGTCTCCCAAGTCCAGCTAGTAGTCCCTGAGGTAGAGCCGACTTTGGTTCGCCACCAAAGTTTCGCGTCGCCTGTGAGATAGGCGATGCACACCTGTACCCGATCTCCTGCAGAAATATGGTTAGCTGAAAACAGTTGTTCCATATCCCAGATAAAGTTTTCGACCTCTCTGGACGATCGAGCCCCCTCGAACGTCGCTGGGTCTGGCACGCGTATTCTCGGTTTGGGAGCCTCCTGCTCCACCGGTGCTGATTTCGATACTTGCGCTAGGGCTAAACGCAGTACCCTTATTTCAGCGTGCATGTCTTCCTTCATGCGAACCATCTCTCCTGGCAGATGGATCAGACCCTCCACGGTCTGTTGCATGACCTCGATCTGCAACCTTTGTTGCTCGATCTGCAACCCCTGTTGTTCGATTTGCAGCCTCTGCTGTTCGATCAGCAATTCCTGATCCTCTACTATCTTCTGAAGACTTTCCACCTGTGGAATCATCCCATTGCCTCCACCACTGGCCAAACCGAGCACCTGCTCGATCTGAGCAATGCGATCACCCTGGTTCACCATCTCCTCAGGATCAGCCGTCTCCTTGGCTTTTCCTTTATCCTGCCTGGGTCGGGCGTCCTCTGACGCTCCTCTAGCAGTATGGGTGATTTTCTGGAACTTCAAACCCTTCCTCACCTTCGAGAGTGAAGCTGAAGGTGCCGTGTTTGCTGGAACACGTTTGCCTCCTCTGATACCTGTTGTCACGCCCCGGTCGGATCGGTCTAGAATTAGCGCTTATCCGCTTCCTAGAGCCGTCCGGCGGAATACCAGAACGTAACTCTCCCTAGGGTTTCCGACCCGAAATTAGAAACCCTAATTACCCCGATGAATTTTTATCCCCAAATTACAGATCGCTCGAGAAATCCGAAAAATCCTAATTTTAATAATACCTCCCAAATCGATTTTGACCCGAAAGTCAAAATCATGCCGCGCCGTTCGAAATCACCTCTGCTGACGTCGTCACCACGTCAGCCGCCCAAAATCAGATTCGTGAAATCAGAATTTCGATTTCGCTTGCGTCAGCCGCCAATCGCTGACGTCACTCGTGCCTCGTTTCGAACGCCACCCGCGTTCGAAAACTTCTTCTCAGCTTCGTCTTCGAGCTCGCGTCGCCCTCACGCTCCCGTCGCACCGTCGTCCGCCAAGAAACGGAACGCACCTAGCCGAGAGCGTACGTCGCCCTACTTCGTCTCGCCGGAACCCTAACTCGCCGAATCTCGTCGCCGAGAGTTTTGTGAATCCAGGGAAGAGGATTGAAACAGGAAAGCTTTTATTCACCCGTAAACAGCTTACAAGACCTTCTCGCCGCCGACCCCCGGTCGCCGGACCTCCCTCTTCCCTCCCTCACCGTCGACCCTTGTCGACGGTTACAATCTCTCTCAGTGGATACCCCTCGCCAACGACTCCTCAGTCGCCGAACTCCTCACAGCAGCCCTCCTGATCTCCTGGGAAGATTGTCGCCCGCTCGCCCCTCCTCAGAGCAGCTTTAACGAGTCGGGCGCCGCCTCCATTCGCCCGGTTCTTCCGCGTCCGAGATCCTCTCTGCGCCGCACGCTCCGTCGCCCAGTCGCGTCTCCGTCCGATCCGTCCGGGAAGATGTCGCGCCGTCCGCGTCCAACGCGTGCGGAGACGACGCCGTCGCCCGGCTGAAGTCGTCCAACGAGCTCGTACTGCTGGGCGCGTCCGTGAAGATCGGAGGGGAAGGCGCATCCGCCGCGTCCGACGCATGCGGAGACGACGCCGTCGCCCGCGTGCATGAGGGTCGGACGTCACTCCGCGTGGACGAGTTCGGCGAGGCAGGCATCTTCGCGGGATGGGCCGCTGCCCATTTCATGCATCTGTTGGATCTGGGCTTGGGCCGGACCGGGTAGACCGGGCCTGACAAACGGCATGGTCAAAATAAAACAACCAAAGGATTTTTTTTATTACATCTAGCGTGATTTGCAAGCCAATCAGCTGGCTCATTACGTTGTCTTCCACTGCATAAAAATGTATAATTGCTTTGTTGCACATATGTGTTTAGTTTCCAGAGAGGGAGGGGACAGCGGATGGAATAGCACCGGGGAGGTCGGCGACTTGCTCCGGTCAAACCTCCCCGGCCCCTGCCGCCGCGTGAACGACGCTAGCTGCCGGAGCTCTTGCGACACCTGCCAGAACTTGGACGACGTCGTGCGCATCATCTTCTTCTCGACGCCTGCGCTCGCCCAGCTCCCGTTCTCACCATTCTCGCCGACACCAGCCCCTCGTCGACGTCAATGCCTCGCCGATGTTCTGCGGGGTTGGCTCCAGCAGCCGCACCAGATTGGCTATGCTCCTCTCGTCCCTCTTAAGCTCCCTCTTGTTATGCGGGCAGCATAACAAGCACAGCGAGGGGCGAACTTCCGGCACCGACGCAAGATTCTTCAGAGCCCCTCCGGCAGCCGCCCCAGTCTTCACCTGCAGCGCGCAGTCATGGAGGAGGAGGTCGAGCTCGCCCGAGAGGGCGTCCAGGTCGCTCTGCGTCTGAAGCTTACCCGAGCGAAGCGAGTCGGCGGAGCTGCACTTGGCGGCGAGTGCGTGTGCAGCAGCGAGAGTGGCTGTCGCGGACTGGAGCAGCTCCTTGCAGAGGGCGTTTCTGGCAAAGCAGGGGTGGGTGGAGAGATCAGAGAGGCACGGCGAGAGGCCCTTGTCTGGGCTCGGAGATGACGGCGGGGAGGAGCTGGTGTGCTTGAGATAGGAGCTGAGCGACGGAATTGGCGTCCGGTGTAGGCCGCCTTGTCTGGGCTCGCCTCCTGGATGCCTGTCACCTCCCACGTCTCCTCTGGACGAAACTCCGTCATGTGCGTTTCCATCGTGTTAGGAACCCGAGGGTAGCGCGGGCCTCGGAGATGACGGCGGGGAGGAGCTGGTGTGCTTGAGATAGGAGCTGAGCGACGGAATTGGCGTCCGGTGTAGGCCGCCTTGTCTGGGCTCGCCTCCTGGATGCCTGTCACCTCCCACGTCTCCTCTGGACGAAACTCCGTCATGCGCTCTCCGGCGTCGTCCAGTTCCAGCGTATCCTGCACCGATGCTCCGCCAGCCACAGCAGCAGCAGCTCCGGGTCCTCTGCCTCCGCCGCCGAGTGGTCCACCTAGTAACCCCCAGAAGGAGACTCATCAGAGAAGTTGGAGGCGGCGCTAGCGTCGGCGAGAACGGGAGCTGGGCGACGGCAGGCTTCGGCGAGGCGCTGGCGTGTAGGAGTTAAATTGCTTTCCTTAACTCTTTCCTCCAGCCGTTGGACATATTTTCAGCCATGCGTCACGCTCCTGTTGTCAACCGTTCGGATGGTTTTAAGCGGACGGTCCGCTTAGAAAACGCGCTCCAGGGGAGGGGTACGAGTCTCTGCGGACAGTTCTAGGGGGAGGTCGGTGAGCTCCAGCGGATAGCGCCTAGAGGAGGTCAGTGAGTTCCAGCGGACAGCGTGAGGGAAGTCGGTGAGCTCCAGCGGACAGCACTAGGGAGGTCGGCGAGCCTCCAGGGACAGCGCTGGGAGAAGGTCGACGAGCCTCCGCAGACAGCGGCAGGGAGGTCGGCGATGGAGGGAGTCGGAGGCAAGCGCGATGACAGGGTGGAGGCGGAGGCAAGCGTGATGACAAGGGGATGTCGTTGGAGGGGGGCGATGGGGGAGGTCGACGGCTACGTCGGGAGGCAAATAGCAGGGGGCAATGGAGACGGCGTTAGAGGGAAGGGAGTGTAGTTCATGAGGAGCAACACATTCGCTTCGTTTTTCGCCCGATTCAGGAGGAAGCACAAAATGACTCTGTAGCCTCTGGGTTTTTCATCCGTCCAAATTCGTCCATCCAAGAAAGCCATAGAAAATTTAAAAATCCGTATGTCCTCTCGTGTTTTCTCCGAGAAAAGAAAACACGCCCTAATAGTATTTGTATTTACATGTGCTTAAACCCGCACTCAATATTTTGAAAAATATCTTATTCTATAGGAAACTAGGTTCCTTGTTTCTTTCTTCAAGCTTGTTTAGGTTTTAAAATCTTTGAGTTGACTTTTCTCCCAAGGCTGGTAATGCTTTATCTTTTCTTTATCCATAACTTTGGTTTCACCTCACACTTTGTCTAGAAAGAGGAAAACTCTTAATGCCTCTTTCTCCTTTGGAGAATAGGAAGCCCAATCATGCCTTCTAGATGCATTAAAAAGGCATTTAATCCAAGGCCTTCTCCTTGGTGGCCACCAAGGTTTTTCTTAAAAGTGCTCTAGGCTTTGGGATGGTTTAATCTTTGCTTCATTTTCTAAGTTCTTAATAATATCTAACTTTTTCTTGATGTCTTTGCAGTGGTTGACGCTATAAACTTCTTGAAAGATACCATTTTCATCATTTGATGCATCCTCCTTTGAGGTATGTGGCTTGATTGTCCACAACCCACCTATTTTATTGAGACCATCACTTTCTAACCTTGACTTCCTAAAAATTGCTTGCTTAGCTGCATTTTATGTCTTATTGCAATGGTTTGCATATGGCTTCCTAAAGAAATTTAAGTTAGGGATCCCTGCTGCTCAAATTACTCCTTGTATAATGACATCACAAAAGGGATATAAATATTTTCCTACAATTGTAGTGTTCAATCTTTTTCTCCCCAAAAAATATAACATAAACAAATTTAAAAATATCTTGATCGTTTAAATATAAATCATCTTTTATTTTTTATCCATATTTCTCTTTCTAAAAAAATTAATAAATATAATTCTCCTTTGTTTTTTTTTTTCTTCAATTTTTTCTGCTAGTCCTCGACACGGACGAATAGTGAAAAGATGATGCACATAGATTATAACTCTCAAGCCAAGCCTTATCAATGAACCACAAGTGGCTCAATGCCGTACTACACATCATTATCATGCAGTGTGGTAGCACAGCGTGTATTGTGAGGCAAGGTGCGGTACAAAGTGTAAACTACTACTCTACTGAATGAACTCGACTTCTGATCAATTTACCCCAGACTGTCATTAAAAAAAAGGGCGGCGAAGATCCAAGAAATGTAAGATAACATTACAAACTAATCCAAGATATACAAGTTAGGAATAATCATGAAAAGATCAATGTCCACATAATGCATCTGGCATCAGATGCAGATAACTAAGTTTGCTTGAGCTATATGCCCTTGAGAAACTAACCATCATCGCGGTTAAGGTTATCTGAGCCGCATAGATTTCCAGGCAGAAAAGTACATGTTCTCCATCTGTTTTATGCAGCCGAAAGATCAAAATGAAACTTCAAGTATGGCCATGCCTAAAAATTCTGGCTTCGGGAAAAGTTTTTTTTAACAGGTGAACATCCACAGCAAGCATTATCTGCGTGCAGCAGACAGACTTCACGCGTTGTCCATCTCCTCAGTGGATTTCTTGTATTCTGGCTTCAATTCGTGGGTTCCTTGATTTGGTCCTCTCTTGTTGTAGACGCAAAGGTCATTTAGTATCTCTTTCAGGAATTGCTGTGAAAAGATTGAATATGTTAATATGAAAGATAGAGCAACTCAACCACTCATCAAGTACATGCACAACGGAATAGGAGAGAGAACCATAAACCAATCATTGCTTCCTAAGCAAACCAATTAGTGAAGCACTAGAGTTAGTTGCCACCTTAAATATATAATAGTGGGATAAGATTTTATGACCGAGACAGACTTTGTTCAGAATGGAACCAAGTCGGTTAGCGCTGAGAACCTAGTAAACTGACAATTACCAGACAGATAAATGCAGAGTAAAAGATCTTATTCCCAATGGAAGGAATATTTATATTCAGCTAGTCAAAAATCTGTATTCAAGTGTTCAGAATCATCACCACTCATTCGCCCACAATATCGTCTCTTGAAGGAGGACTAGTTAACATATTGATGAAATGCCACATGTCATTTAATACACGATCATAACGACTTCTAGGGATACCCAAGAAATATTTTGATGGTGAAAGACCAAAATGCCTAACCCGACTAATAAGTCGGGTAAAGGAGAATGAGTTGATTGTTTGAATTCTGTCAGGAAATTCACTCAATGTGGTTGCCCAAGTGGCACTTGTCTATCTGTCAAGCTGATGCCTGAGAATAAATGCCAGAACAAACTGGAATTCTCATGAGTTGGTCCCTCCACACAAACCCAGCCAACATGTGGGTTTGATACTCATGAGAGCTTGAACCTATCTTTACCATCACGCATGGTACCCTTATGCATGTGGGAGGTTGTCGTAAAATATTCTCATTAATTTATTCCTCCATGTGTTACTCACCTGTTTATGGCCAACGCGTATTGTTGCTCTGAGAAGGGCTCATCTAATGGCTAATACATCCTAACCTCAACAAATAGGCAAAAAAGTGGACCCTCAGTAGTCAGTAGGACATTCCCTGACTTTTTCACTATCTACCGCTAGTTTTCTCGACCTTCAATCCTACCTTTTAGCTTACTCTATTCTCCTGAACTAGTCAAATGATTAACCCTGACTGTAATGAATCTAAGATAGAATTATTAGAATCAAACTCAGTGTCACTAGTTTAAATAAAACACCAAGCACTAGCAGATGATTCCACTTTGAGTCATGCTGGCCCAGCTAATAGCATTAGATGGGGAAGACGGGAAAAATAAGTCATTCATCTAGGCGAGAAGGCAAATGACGTAGCTCAAAGATAAGTCATCTCCCTAAGGTAGCCATATTGAAGATCACATTCAATCAAAGCTCTTCGAGGTGTTTCAACAAGGGTTCTACATCTCAGAGGGGGATAACTCAAAATTGGAGATAGCCTAGTTGGAGAACCATCCATATCACTCTTAGGAGTTAGGACTTATCCTAGTATATGAGGTCAGCATGAGAATGAGCTCTCCTAGTTTCCTCCCTCGAAGCTAATCTTTTGCTTCATCGGGTGGAAGGGATAATGCCCAATACAATTTGCCCTGAACAGTAGAGACATCCTAGTGATCTTCAAATGATCCTACCGCCTAAGAAAACATCTCAACATGACTAAGGCTATTAAAAAAATGCCTAAGAAGTCAAGGCACCATTTTCACCTCCATTCTCTCGGGCTTTAAGGAAGCAAATATCCTTCTCACATAGAATACTAGGAGCATAACAACAATCAACAACGCCATGCTTATTCTGAGTGCCCCTTAAAATACCAAGAGGTTGCCTGTGCTCCCTGGCCACTTTTTGAGCCTTCACACACCCTCAAGATGTATAGTAGTTAAGGTAGCATGGTCAAATTCTTGAGGACAATACTGGGCCTAGCATATGCCTCCTGGATCTTCAAAAGGCTTCTCTCAAAATGACCTCTCTTTTGCCCAAAAGGCCCTGTGTCGAGCATACATTTTCGTGGTAGAGGCCCTTTGCCTCCAATTGATGATCACATCAATCTAGGGAGTAACCTGTCCTTGAGGCTAGGGAAAAGAGAAATTTCTTAACTGTGGTCGTTCGAGCTGGCTAGGAAAATGTTCATGATGCTTTGTCGATGAACTTTGCAATCTTAAATCTCTAAGTCCCTCCAGTCTTACATAGTGGTAGAGATGAAATCACAAAATAGGCAATCCCGATTTACTAAGATCTACCTTCACATCAATTAGAGAAGCTTTAATATCTTGAATCCTATCTCCATAAAGATTTCAACCCAAAACTAACTAAGGGTAGGAAGGTAATTCTCATTGATTCTCTGTTGGTCTTCTCCATTGACTTTACTTTCTCTTTTGATCTCTTCCTCTCAAGAATCTTAGTCTTCTTCCAATCCATAATAGCTTTCTCAATAGGTTAACCATCATGCGACGTCTTTTAGGATAGAGTCCGTAGCTTTTGAAGTTTAGCTTATTGATGACATGGATAAAATTTGTGGGCATCCTTCACTTGTTGAACGTCCTACTTCATAGCCACTATCATAAAGGCACTTTCTATCCACTTTGTTGATGACAAAGTGGTTTTTAGGATCCTAAGCAATTAATGGAAGCTCTATGGAGCCCTTGTCTTGTTAGGAAAACCTTTTATTTATTCTCCATTGAAGTGAGTGGGAAAATTTGACATTCGATGAAGTTGGAGTTGTCATACAACACCATCTATGCTGAGAAGGCTCCCACATGGTTATAATTGGATCTCAAGTGTCATCATGAGGCTCCATATCTAGCATCTTAAATTTTCTCATATTGACTCATCTCAAATCTATTGGTGGAAGTGGACTTGGGTCCCACTCCCTAATAAGGTGTGAGACTTAGAGCTTGACCAACTAGGCCTCTTATTCACGCTCTCCCCAAGTGTCAATTGTGCCTAGAGTTTAAGATAGCTCAATCTGCTCGATCTTGGGGGAGTGATCAGATGGGGTGTCATGGACTAAAGGATGTCCAATGTAAAAACTCATGTGACTTGGTCTTATCATATAAATAAGTCTACCCTATGTGTGTCAAGTGACTACTGTGCCAGGCAAGATAACAGGGCTAAAATCCCTAGTTGCAGGCTAGGATTTGCATGTTTTGTAACATGCTTAGGGGTTTTTATAAATTATTAGCCCATTGGACTCCAAGGAAGCCTTTAGGAAATCTAGAGGACTTTTGGGCTTACGATAATGTCTAGGTGCGTGCTTTGTTAAAATGGCTCCTGAGTTTAAAACTAAAGGTTCTATAATACTTATCTTTGTAGGCCTTGCGATCCCTAGTCTTGTGCCCTTGTAAATTTTCTTTTCTTTAGTGAACTTCAGATGATCACAGAGCTAAGGTTTTGGGATGGTTGGTAGACTCCCATCAACGAGCATATTACTTGCGTGGATTTACCAAAGATCAAGTTAAGTTTGTGATAAAGGGGTCACTAGGCTACTAGTAAGGAAAGAGAGGGACAATATTTTCTCTACCGAAACTAATATCCATTGAGTGGACATCTTTTCAAATGATGATGTAGCCTGGAGACTTGCAGGGCAATCAAAGGATTGAAAATTGAACAAAGAAGGCTTGGAGTAAGTGGAGGAATTTAGGATGACATTAAAGGGTTTCTTCAATATTAGGGAAGAGGACTGATTAGATAGTCTTGGATATATGGTAATTAAACCCTACTAGTGCCAATGAAGGAGATCAAATTTGTCATTTGAGTCTATTTGAGAATGTTCAAATTTAACTTAGGTCCTTCAATAGGAAACTATCCACATCTAAGTCGCTAGATCGAAGGGTGAGAATCCTTGACACTCTGAGAATCCTCGCCAATCCCATTGGAGTGTGTAAAGGAAGATGGAGAAGCACCTGGTATAATCTACGGAAGCTAGCTCCTTCAAGTATCCTTAGGCACTCCTAATGCTTATGTTAGCACTCATGTCAAGTAGTAAAATAGGAATAATTGTAAGAGTAAATTAGAGTAGCAGTTTTACCAACCATGTCATTTAATGCAACCTAACTTGCTGCATAGTGTATTGAATGATGGTGTTTAGAGGCATGCCCATATGTCACTTAATACATTATGGCAACTGCAAAGTGACTTTCCAAGAAATATTATGGGGTGACATGCCAAATGTCCTTCTAATCTGACTTTGTATGGGAAGAGGGGATATATGTAGCTAATCAGACTCAGTCAAGGAGCTTTACTGAAATGTACTTACCCATTCGTCTAAACCAATCGCCTAAATAAAAAAACCTAGGCTGCCATACCTATAGCATCCCACAGGCTGGACCTCCCTTCAAGCTGACAACCCCTACTATGTCTCATTATCAAAATTGCAGATCCCCTAATCTCACGCATCTTATGATGAATTTGAAAATATGAGAAAATGTTTATACCAAATTCATAATGTATGAAGCTGCATTATAAAGGACATGATTATACCAAATGTTTATACCTAAAATATTTAATCCTAGTTTGAAATTATAGTGATGACATGAATCATAAAGGATAGATAATTGTTATGTCATAAAATTTATAATAGATTGGAATGTTTATGAGCTCTCATTCGATTAGGCTTATGATACAACTGTGGCCGGCTGTCCCTTAGGCTGATGATTCCGGTGAGTTCCAAAACAAGGTGGTAAATCTCCTCTCAATCAAACAATGATGCAGATAAAACCTCCCCCTCCCTCATCCTCCTATTCTATTCTCACATTAACCCGGATGGGCTTGGGCTGGCAGGTCAGACCCTTCTTTGGGACCCGTTTGGTGTACACCCTCCACATAGGCTGCTAGGCTTGGGCCGTAATAGCTTATCACAGGGTCTTTGTTGAATTAATCAAAACAAATTAATAGTGGAGACTGGAGAGAGCCATGTCAAGAACATTTAATATCCAACTAGGGTCCTATATGCAAGCCTTATATGCATATGATATTCACAAGCCCACTACAACTATCATTCTCCTGATAAAAAAAATCAGATCCTGCAGGGGTTGAAAAATAATCAATGTCAAAAAGGATAGAAAGCCCATTTTATTCCAGAGACCAAATTATTTTGTTCCTAAGTAATAGAAAACATACTTCAATTATATGTGAAGTTCTAGATCAGCCAACACAAATCATTAAAACAAAAGAGATTGGAGTTAAAAGCCTTATTACTTTGGGCCTAAATAATAGGAAACATAGTTCAACATTATGCTCTGATTCTTTATGTCAGCTATGATAGCAACATCTGAAACAATGGAATCTTTTGGAGTTGAAGTAACATACCTCAGGTTGGTCTGTCTCTTGCACAAGTTGTTTCAGTGCCCAATTGGGTTGTCTTTCAAAGAGTTTAAATATAATGTTCTCCAATTCACGACGATCTCGGCGTGTCCGTTTTGCGTCAGATCCTTTTGTTGGTGTCAATTTCTTCTTGTCCTGATATAGAAATTATACATGGATTAGCAAGTTTATGCAAATAGATGATCAGCAATTTCTTTGAACAAATCAAGGTTTTAGTGCACCGGTATAAGATTTGACTACTAGATACCAGCATACAGTACCAATCGGTACTAGCAAAAGAACATATTTATATATGTAACTATATATACATATATAAAACTAGAAATGTATGGACCTTCTACTGTGTATTGGTACATATTTAGACTAGACTGGTACATATAGCCCATATCAGGTAGTAGGGCGCTGTTTTTAAATCCATAGAACTAGTACACTAATGTGAACAATAGTGAAATGAAGTAATTTTTCTTTTTGCAACAAAATACAAAGAAAGAAGTTAGATTCCCAAATAGGTTTTCTATTCACATTTAAATGACAAAGGAGATAGCAATTTATTGAAACATGCCTGTTGGATATGCTACGTAATCAGGGTCTTACCCATTAACCCGTTAGGGTTAATGGTTGAGTGTATATATACTTGTGTATAGTGTAAAGAGGGAAACGGCTTTTAGAAACAAAACAATTCTTTCTATTACAACATGGTATCAGAGTCGACTCCTTCGCACGCTGTGATCACTGCCGCTCTGCCTTCATACGCCGTGATCGCTGCCGCCTCTCTCGCAATGTCGCATCCTCATCTTACCTAGCATTCGTCCTTCCCCTTCGCTTGGCTGGGCTGACCTTGGTGGCAGTCTCTGTTCGAGCGCATTCTTCTGACGACACAACTTTTGGCGGACACGACGCGCCTTCTTCTGGTGACGCGATTCCTTCTAGCGGACGCGTTTTTGGCTGGGATTCTTCATCTAGTGACGCGACTTCATCTGGCAACTAGCTTTCCTGCGACTGGCGACTTCGTCTTCTGGCGGACTTCTTCCGGCGGCTTCATCCGATCAGTTATTATTTCATCTGGATGCGTTCTCTTTACACTACGCACGATATCTATTGGTACTTCTTGAAGGTAGCTCTCATCCGATCAGTTCTTGGTTTTTGGGTCTATTCGCGTGTGCTTTTGAAGCTGAGTTCTTTTCCTGGATTTAAAGTGTTAGACAACTGATATCTTGTGATTGTGTCCCTCCATCTAGTATACAAGTTTGTTTGATATTCAGATTCATGGATTCTCAACTAACCTTGTTTGAGAATAAACTTAATGCTAATCTTGGCACCACTATGAAGTTAGATGGCTCCAACTATTTATTGTGGGCAAGAGCTATGCTCTTCTTTCTTGGCTCTCATGGCAAACGACAGCACGTCGAAAATAATCCACCAGCAACCTCTAACCCACGGTATCTGACTTGGAGCATGTCAGATCAGGCTGTAATAAATTCTCTCCTTCACAATATGGAACCACATATTGCTTCCACCGTGATGTTTCATAATACTACAAAGGAAATCTGGAATGCACTTGCTAGTTCCTATGCGCCCCAGTATAACATCAGCCGTATCTATCAACTGTACGAGGAGATTCTGTTTATGCGCCAAGATGGTAGACCTCTTCAAGAATATTATACTCAGTTAAAAGCTAAGTGGGATGAATTGCGCCAGTTTCATCCACCTGTTGCTGATATCTCGGTTATCCTTCAACAACAAGAGGACTTTATAGTTGCGAAATTTTTATCTGGTCTTGATGCTCACCTCACTGTAGCGCGGAATCAACTTCTTGTGGAACCTACCGTTCCCACATTTCAGGGGGCCTTCCATCGGCTTCTTCGGGTTCCTACTACTACTGCCTCCTTTGAACCCCATAGTGTCATGCTTGCACCTCAGACTGGTGCATCTCAGACTGGTGTTCTGCCTACCCCCCCCCCCCCCCCCGACTGGTGGTCGGTCTAGGGGCATGATCCATGGTTTTGGCCGTGGGCGTGGACGCGGGCGACGTCCGGTTGCTTATACGTATTGTGGGCGTACAAATCATCCTTCTGAGCACTGCTGGGCTCTCTTTGGTTGTCCACCTCATGCCCGTTTAGCTGTGGTTTCTGATTCTGCTGGACAGACTCTTGATAATGCCCCGACTATTACTCCCACTACCGGTTCTTCTGCTCCTCTTCCCGGAGCACCTTCTGGTATTGCCTCTTTAGCCACACATGACTCTTTTTGGATTCTTGATTCTAGGGCTACATCTCATATGACAGGTAATAAGACCTTATTTTCCACTATTACCTTTAGTGATCACCACCCCCTGTTCGGATTGCTGATGGGTCCTTTGTATCTGTTTCAGGCGTTGGGTCCATCCACATTAGCCGCGCTCTCATTCTTATTGATGTCTTATATGTTCCTGCTTTTCCACATAATCTCCTATCTATATGTGCACTTACTCGTCGCTTAAACTGTGCTGTGACCTTTTTTCCATCTCATTGTATTTTTCAGGACCTGACGACGAGGGGGACGATTAGTGGGGGGCATAGAGACAGGGGCGTCTATGTGCTGCAGGCGGCTCCACATTCACCTACCACTACTTGTTTCTCGGCTACTATTACTCCTCTCCAGTGGCATTGCCGTCTTGGCCACCCTTCTCCGACTACTGTTTAGCGGTTTTTGTCTTTGTCATCGAGTCCTGTGTTTCAATGTGCTGCCTGTCAGTTAGGCAAGCACCATCGTGTGTCATTTCCGTCATCTGGTGTGTCTCTTAGCTCTAGCCCTTTTTTGCTAGTTCATTCTGATATCTGGGGTTCGAGTCCTGTACCTACGAAGGATGGTCATCGTTATTTTGTCTCCTTCATTGATAATCATTCTCATATGTGTTGGTTGTTTTTACTTAAGTGTCGCTCTGAACTTTTGAATGTATTTCGTATCTTCTATGAAGAAATTAAAAACCAATTTGGTCTGTCATTGAAAGTTATTTAGTCTGATAATGCATTGGAATACACTGGTGCTCACTTTCAAACCTTTTGTCGTGACAGGGGCATACTTCACTAAACCTCCTGTCCTTACACATCTCAACAGAATGATATCGCTGAATGGAAGAATCGGCATCTTCTTGATGTTGCTCGATCGCTTCTTTTTCACATGCAGGTTCTTCGCTTTTTTTGGGATGACGCCATTCTCACCGCTGTCTTTCTTATTAATCGTGTTCCTATGAAGCTTCTTCAGGGGCAATCCCCTTTCTCTGTCCTCTTCCCTCACCAGTGTGTTTTTCCAATTGTTCCTAGGGTCTTTGGTTGTGTTTGCTATGTTCATGTTCCTACTTCTTCTCATGATAAGTTACAGTCTTGGGCTACTCGGTGTGTGTTCTTGGGCTATAGCCGGACTCAAAAAGGCTATCGCTGCTATGATCCCACTACCCGTCGCTCCTTTATGAGTGCTAATGTTTCCTTTTTTGAGTCTACTCCGTATTTTTCCTCTCCACCTGCTTCTGCTTTGGATTCTTCCACATCCCCTCCCCTACTCATCCCCCTTCCCGCTGCGGGTCAACTGCCCTCACCCCCCGATTCTTTGGTTGAGCCCTCGGTTCCTCCCCTGTAAGTCTACAGTCAACGCCCCTGTCCTCCTGCTTGCGTCTCGGTGCCCGCACCCTCTTCCTTGTCTGATGGTCCTCCTTCTCCTGCGCTGCCTCCACCAGATGATCTCCATCTTCCCATTGCCCTCCGCAAAGGTAAGCGTCATACCTCGTCTTATCCGCTTTGTCATTATGTGTCTTATCATTGTTTTTCTCCTGTGCATCGTGCCTTCCTTACTCGACTCTCGTCCGTTGTGGTCCCTCGGTCCTATGCGGACGCTCGGTTGCTTCCTAAGTAGTGTGCTGCTATGGATGTTGAGATGGCCGATCTTCGCTCTCGCAACACATGGTCCTTGGTGCCCCTTCCAATTGGTGCTCGTCCTGTGGCTTGCAAATGGGTTTATACCCTCAAGCATCATCCAGATGGTTCTATTGACCGCTACAAAGCTCGGCTCGTTGCCAAGGGCTTTACTCAAACGCTTGGTATTGATTATTTTGAGACTTTCTCCCTTGTGGCTCGCTTTAACTCCGTTTGGGTTATTTTTTCTTTGGCCATCAACCTTGATTGGTCGCTTCACCAGATGGATATCCGCAATGCGTTTCTGTATGGTGACCTTCATGAGACGATTTATATGGAGCAACCTCTTGGGTATGTTGCTCAGGGGGAGTTGGTATGCCAGCTACATAAGGCTATATATGGCTTGAAGCAGAGTCCGCGGGCCTGGTTCCAGAAGTTCTCTCAAATTATGTCTCAAATTGGTTTTCATGGCAGTAAAGCAGATCATTCGATTTTCATTTGGCACTCCACGAGAGGCATTGTTATTCTTGCTGTCTATGTAGATGATATTCTTCTAACGGGCAGTGATCCTGAAGGTATAATGGAGGCTAAGTCATATCTACATTCTAAGCTTGCCCTTAAAGATCTAGGCAAACCGAAATACTTCCTGGGGATTGAAGTTGCGTATAAAGGCACACATGTATATCTCTCACAACGAAAATATGCCCTTGATCTGCTCCAGGAAACAGGAATGGTTGATTGCAAACCTGTGGACACACCCTCTGTTCCCAATCAAAAGTATTCACGGGATATGGACTCTGCTTCGGTGGACCCAACTAGATACCGTTGACTGGTAGGAAAGTTTATCTACTTAACTGTTACCAGACCAGATATCTCTCACTCTGTTGGAATAGTTAGTCAATTCATGGAAAACCCTAAGAAGGCTCATTTGGAAGCAGTGATGAGGATACTACAGTACATCAAAGGAGCTCCAGGAAAGGGTCTTCTATATAAGAAATATGGACATGCTAGGATTGAAGCTTACTCAGATGCAGATTATGCTGGTAATGTGGATGATAGACGCTCGATTACTGGGTATTGTACGTATGTTGGAGGGAATTTGGTCACCTGGAAAAGTAAAAAACAAATATGGTTTCAAGATCTAGTTGTGAGGCAGAATACAGGGCGATGGCGCATACTGCTTGTGAAATGATGTGGCTTAAAAATCTCCTCACCGACTTCCGGATCAAGTGCGACGACTCTATACCTATGTTTTGTGATAATCAAGCTGCAATTTTTATTGCAAACAATCCAGTGTTTCATGAAAGGACAAAGCACATTGAAGTAGATTGTCATTTCATCGGGGATGCTGTCTCCAATAAATTCATTCATCTCCCCTACATCAAATCTGAAGAAGAGCTGGCTGATATTTTTACAAAATCCTTGGGACCGTCAAAATTTTCTCCTTTGTGTAACAAACTGGGCATGACTGATATGCATACTCCAGCTTGAGGGGGATTGTTGGATATGCTATGTAATCAGGGTCTTACCCATTAACCTAACGGGTTAATGGTTGAGTGTATATATACTTGTGTATAGTGTAAAGAGGGAAATGGCTTTTAGAAACAAAACAATTCTTTCTATGACAACAATGCCAATTCAAATGAAGTAGTGAAATAAATGGCATAATGCAAAATCAATGGAAAATTATGTGTAAAATGTTAGGAAAAAAAGTTCAGTGTATGGCCTCACAAACAAGCGTTGCACTCTATATTGCCATTCAATAAATACAGGGTCATTATAATAAACATATGTTGCATACAAAATAAGGACCAATTGGATATACGGAATGTAACTCAAAAGTATACTTACTTACCTTTGAACCAGATGGCACAAGACCAACCATTCCAGGCATAGGCCTCATGAGCACTCCATGATCATTGTCAATTACCTTTGAAAGAAAAAAAAAGTAGGTTTTATATTCAATATAAATGAAACGAAAGACAGAACCAAAATGAATGCAGAAAAAAAGCAACATCAACCTGAACTTGTCTAGTTTTGATCATAGCCTTGTTGGTTCTTTCACGGCATAACTTACCATAGTCTCCAAAATTTTCACTATGAGGTTCCATGTCAAATTTGTGTTCCACCTTCCCCTCCAATGAAAATTTGCCTACATTAGCAATTGTTTTCAAATAAAATAAAATAAGTATCAAATGTGTAAATGCATTCTGTAAGTAACATGGCTTATTTTCTAGCTGAAAGTAGATTCAGTCATACTCAATTTGAGTATAACATGACAGAGCATTTAGCAGCAAAACAGAAAAATGATACGTGAAGCTTAAATACAAAAATCATAGTACAGGTTTTTCAAAAGAAAGAAAAAAGCACGGTAGCATGTTCATACCTTGGTTGGATTCAGAAAAAACACACATTGGAACAAAGTCTTTGAACATATTCAAAGTGTAACTCTTGGGTGTATTTCCAGAATCTGTTTGAACCATTTCCATCTTGAACTGGAAATATAAAACAATATTGTTATTGCAGAGGCAGATCAATAATATATTAGCATTAATAGCTCCATGAAGGCTTTAAAATAACTGGTGGATTTAAAATGCCAATCTAACTTGACACGCATAAAAAGTATAAGCATGAGAAAACACAGAATTACATGAATCTTAAACAAAAACAAGTGCTGCAGACCAAAGTAGGTGATGTGTGAGCAAAAATAGGCTCAAGCTCGGCATGCAGAAAAATTTTACAGCAGAAGCAATGTTTTTCTTAATTACTTTCAGGGACCTATATGGAAGTTTAACAGTTCAGTATATTTTTGTAATTTTAGAGACTCATAACCTATAAAAGGGTCATCATACCATGAATACAAGAGGATTATAGGGAAACGGAAAGTGTATAAAAGGCCATTGTAAGCATGAAGATGACAGGGTTTGAGAAAAAGTAAGTGTTCTGGTTTCTTGTGTATTTTGTTGTCACTGTACATGTCCAGCGATGATCCTTCAGGCGCTCTAGTGTTGTCTTGGGCATTCACAAGCAAGAGATCATGAACTGTACAATCTTTATCTCCCAAATTTGGTGAACTGTGAACATCGAATCTAGTCACATTCTCCTCCAACTTCTAGTTGACCTAAATCAATTAAAGCTACTAACCAATCTTCAAATCTCCTCAGAATTATACCACCTCTGACCATTTCCGGTGCCAACCAACCAACTCATTTTCATCCCCTCCTTTAATAATTGTGATCCCACCGTGGGAATAGACCACTATTTCCTCCTCTTCAACAATCAATGTGGGGTTGATCTAGACATTAGATTAAGGCCATCGTTCAGCGGTGGGTTATCTTTTGAATCAACATCCTCCACTAGAGCAAAATAGGTCACCAATGTATCAATCAATGATGGCTCCCTTTCTTCACTTTCCCTGGTCCCATCCATGCTCTCAATCTAAACCATCTTGGGTCAAGAAGTTCTATCTATAAGTTCTCAGTTCTCACTAGCATGGTTTTCCACTGAAGAAGTTCTTCTTGTCACATGAGGAAGGAGATGAACTATGTAGATCAAAATCTTTCTTACTACTTTACTATCAATCAACAATGTTCATTTGTTCAAACCATAATGGTTCAGCTGGCCAGCACACTAAGCAAATTCCAAGTATAACAAGATGCCTGAAATAAACCTACAATCTAGCACCTAATATATTCATAAGTCAATTGGATTTGAATCAAGTTGAGCTTGATTAAGTACAAGGTTGACCCAATTAGTTAATATGGTAAGATCATAATTCAATCATTGGACCAAGCAAGCATCAACTATTCAAATGTGAACTTATTTCTAATTTCTAACAACTTATGATAATTTGAAATACAAAGATTTAATTGCTTGATCTAGAGCTCTAGAAGGCCCAATCAAGATCCAACCGCCAATTTAACTAATTTGAAAATGATCTTTATAGATTTGGCCTTAGATTTCACACTAAAAATTTCTATGGCCCAAATGTAATCAAAGTTGATCAACAACCCACATTGAAATAATAATATTTTTCCTATGTAAGTTCAAATTTAATTCTATTATTATGTATAATCACTCCTGTACTACATACTTATTTCAAAGGTTTTGTCTCTGTCGCTTGCTCTGTACCCATTTATTCGTTGGGCTAATAAATCATAACAAATACATGTTATCTCTATACTGAACAAGCCAGTAGAAGTATGAGAGCTGGGAAAAATCATGAAAACAAAATAGCTTCATGCATGTTTTCTCAAGAATAAAGAGGTTAGGAATTTTCTAAACTATCATAAACCCAATATTATTATGAATTCTCTGATCTCTGAAGCAAATACTAAAATAAGATGCACATTCATGAGTCCTTGAGTGTTTCTTCTTTCTCAAAACCTTATGTGAAACGCACTTGTAGGAATTTTCTCTAATTCTACGAAAAAGTTAAAAGATTAAAAAGGTGTAGCCATAGTACCTCTTAAAAATTGCTAAGATAATGTTCAGTGCAATAAAACTTCCATTCCCAAGGTCATATACCGAGACAGAAAAAAGAACAATCTAATTTATAATGTTCAGCATAATAAAACTTCTATTCCCAAGTTCATATACCAAGGTCACTACTTATGAGGTTAATCAAAATACCAAATAGACCTACACGACCAGAAAAATCAACGAACAAAGCATTAGCTGATGATTACTACACTAAAATCCAGTAATGTCATAGTAAACTTCGATACACACAAGGGCAACATCAGAAAGCAGGAAATGAGTAAATCTTCACCAGGAAATCTGTTTAAATCTTTAATCAATACAGCCAATGTGAAGCCTTTCTTCCACCATCCTACACATTTATACTCGAGATTTAGACATATTCAAGTAGTTATTTCAACAGGAATACCTTAACGTTGCGAATCCTAGTAAATCAGGGGAAAATATACGCCGGAAAATAAACTAAAACGACAACAAAAAACTGATTCCTCCAAAGAGGGCACGAGGGCAGGAGACCATCGTGCATCAACATCAACAAACCACAATTTCAAACCTAATTCCGTGCGTCTTTGAAAGTAATGCAGAAAAAGTGGGGATAGAAGGAGTGAGAAGTTTGTATTACCTGGAGGGAGGAGGGATCGTCGGGGCGGAGGGGATCGAGGGAGAGGACGACCTTGGAGACTACGGGGTTGGAATTGGCGGGGTCAGCGGAGCCGGCTGCGGACTGCCACGACCGGGAAACCACAGGAGGGCACTTCATCAGCCAGACCGACCGCTCCGCCCGACCCGTCTCCAGCGTGATCCTCCCATCCTCCATCGATCTCTCTTTCTTCCTTCCTCTCCCTCGCCGCCTTCTTACTGTTCTTCGATGTAACTGCTAAACGGATCGAGAGAGAGAACGAAAGAGAGACTATGTTACAGGCAAGCCAGAAAAGCCACTGAGGTTGTGACATACCCACTGCTAAACGGATCGAAATTGGTTAGTTATTACAATTTATCTATCAATAAAAATATTTTTTTAAAAAAAAATATTTTACTAAAAAGGTGGAAATTTTATTATTTACGATTAAAATTTCTTGATTTATAAATTTTTTGAAATTTTTTTTTAAATTCAAAGATTATTTATGGTGAATAATAACAAAAAAAAAAAACAAAATGTCCTATGTAATAAATATTCTAGAAACAATTGCTTCCCAGAATAATAAGTTTGTAATTTAAAATATTATTTTATTTTAAAATATTTTTTAAAAATATTCTTTGTACCAATTTGCTCTTTGGATCATTATCGTACCCGTTACGATCAAGTTGGTTTAGAAAAAAAAAATCTGATTTTATTGACGTCTATTCAATTTTTGAATTGTTTTACAGATTATGGGATTATGCGGAATGAATAAAATATTACAATATAAAATATAATTGGGACTACAAAAAAATAACTATATGTCGCACGTGTAATTCTATGTTCTATCGTACCAAGAAAATGGATCTGATGAGACTTATAAAATTTAGGAGCAGCTTAGAATCAATTGAACGGTGAAACTTTTATTTAAAAAAAAAATCATTCGAATCGACCGATTATTAGCTGAACAAGTGGATTCATTGAGCCAAGTTGACTCAAGTAGTCTAATCGATTAGTCAAAATTAAACCAATTCATTATGTACTTATAATTTACTATTACTTTTTTTCTTTAGTAATAGTTCATTTTGATGACGAAATGACAATTCAATCGATATGAGGATCGCATATAAGCTCTCTTAAATATTGAGCATGAGCTAGATCTTCGAGCAGGGCCTAAGCAGGAGGTTGGCAAGGTTGCACTTTTATCCTTCCAATCCTTGCCAACGAAAAAAAAAAATGGTAGCTATGTAAGATTGATGCCCTCATTAATAGTCATATTAATATCGTATTTATGATGTTAATAATAGCTATATATCTTTAACATTAAGATTTATGACCCTCATTAATGGTCATACTAATGTCATATTTATGACCTTAATAATGGCTATCACCCTCATTAATGGTCATACTAATGTCATATTTATGACCTTAATAAAGGCTCTATCTTTAACATTAAAATTAATTACCTACATTTATGGTTCGTTTTAAATTCTAACATTAATAGTGAAATTAATGCCATCAATATCATTTATGTAACGTGATAGATGTTATGTTTTAAAAGTAATGGATGTATTAATTGGTCCTCTCTCTATCTCTATAAATATGCAAGAAAGTTAAGTCTTTTCTATCGAGACTTGTATTAGAAGAGAGATCAAGCGAGAAAAACCGATTATTGGAGGTTCGGCAATTCTTCGACTTTCTTCGATCATGATGTCTTCCGCATCAGGTACATGTTTATGTTATTGTCTATTGTGAAGATTATTTATTCGAAGATCCAAAAAATTATGAATGTCGATATCATGATAGTTATTCTTATGTTTTTTGTGATGTTGATTTTACGAACTTATGTTGATCTTAAGATCTTACATGTGGTATCAGAGCATCGTTGTAGAATAAATAATCAATCCATACAATTATTTTTTTTATGAATTTTGCATATGTGTTTTTTATAACATGATTCATGCAAATCAATGTTATGTTTCATAAATGTATTTTGATTTATTGTTTACGTAAGACTCATAGCAAATCAAGATTTACTGTTTTATGTTTCTCGGCAGCATGAAAAAATAAGGAATTTTTATTGATTTGATGTTTGTGACAATTAAGTAAATAAAGAAAAGAAATTTTTGATATCGCCTCAGTAATGAATTAATGTTTTATTGTTTTGATGGCGATTTCAGTAATTTGCTTAATTGATTAATTACTGAGTCAACTTTCATTTATGTTTGTTTGGAAAGTTAATTACTATTTCTTTTACGATTTTAGTATGACGACTTTACTTACTTATGGCTAATTGCGTATTAGATATAAATGAGTTTTTCTATTACGCATGAGGTTAATATCTTGTGAATAATAAAATTCACAAAGATATATATAGATCTATATTATGTAAAACTTTAGATCTATATATTTTCCTTCACATATAGTGAATGGATATGAAGGTTAATAGTTTGTTTGTCACCAAAGTGACCAAGTGAATGGATATGAAGGCTAATAGTTTGTTTGTCACCAAAGTGACCAAACTAATTAAGTGATTTATTTTAATAATAAGTGTTAATCACCAAAGTAGTCATTTATTATTAAAATATAATGTTAACATCTTGTAATAATAAATGTTAGTCACTAAAGTGACCATTATTCTTAAAGATAATGTTTTGGTTTATTTATATAAACCATTTTTGCACATATATTTATTAGTGTGAATTTTGATTTTACCAAAGGTAAATCAATATTATGTAGCTAATAAATATAATTAAAGAAAATTAATGGTTTATTATTAAATATAATTATACATCCAAAGATGCTAATTATATTTGAGAATGTTTATGTGAAAGTTTCAAAGCATTTAATGATGATAAATATATTGTTAGGTTTACCCAAAGGAGACCTATAATATATTTTGATGTTATAAATATCTGAATCCATAACTGATTGAGCATTTTTGTTTGTGCAGCTATTTCTCTTCATTCGCATGCTTCTTCTATTACTATGTTCAATGGTTTGAACTTTTCTGAATGGTGCGAACAAGTCAATTTTCACTTAGGTGTTTTGGATCTTGACTTAGCACTATTAGAAGAAAAGCCTACTGTCATTACTAATAAGAGCAGTGAGGAAGAAAAGTCAAACTATAAAGCATGAGAAAGATCTAACAGATTATGTTTTAGCTTTATGCGAATAACGATTGCTAACAACATTAAGACTACTATTCCACAAATTGAGACTGCTAGAGAGTATTTTAAGCTTGTGGAAGAATATTTTCGTTCTGCGGATAAATCTCTTGCTGGTACATTAATGGCTGAACTCACGACCATGAAGTATGATGGGTCACGTAGTATGCAGCAACATGTCCTAGAGATGACTTATTGCAGCAAAATTAAGAACCCTATGAATGATAGTTGATGACTCCTTCTTAGTGCAATTCATAATGAACTCGTTGCCTTCTGAATATGAGCCTTTTCAAATTAACTATAACATTATAAAAGACAAGTTGAATGTTAATGAATTGGTCAGTATGCTTACTCAAGAAGAAACAAGACTTAAGAAGCAAGGAGTTCATTCAATTAATCTTATGGGTCAAGGAGCAAGTAAGCCAAGGGCCAAGAAATTTAAGAAGAAAGCACCTGTTAAAGTATCACAGATTGCGAATGCAAATAAAAAGGAACAAAAGACAGATAAATGTCACTTCTATAAAAGGGAGGGACATTATCAGAAAGATTGTCTGAAACGAAAAGGTTGGTTCGAAAAGAAAGGTACTTCTGACCTTTTTGTATGTTCTGAACTAAACTTAACGGAAGTTCCTTCTAATTCTTGGTGGCTTGATTCTGATGCTACAACTCATGTTTCCAATATGATGCAGAGATTCCTTTCAATCCAAACCATAAACCCAACTGAGAACTTCTTATTTATGGGAAATCAAAAGAAGGTCTCAATTGAAGGCATAGGGACTTACAGATTGGTGTTAGACTCTAGCTATATGTTGGATCTAATGCAAACTCTCTATGTACCTTCAATTTCTAGAAACTTAATTTCAGTTTCGAAACTTGATGAATGTGGGTTTAATTTTAAGTTTGGACATGGATGTTTCAATTTATCTAAACTTAATTCCTGTATTAGCTCTAGAATTCTTATTGATGGTTTATATAAACTAAAACTGGATGTTAATTTTGAATCCCTATTTTGTATTAATCATTCTATTGGATGTAAGTGTAGCATAATAAAAGAAAGTTCTGCTTTCTTGTGGCATAAGCGTTCGAGTCATGTATCCAAAGAAAGATTAGAAAGATTAGTAAAAGATGAAATTCTTCCGGATTTAGATTTTTACTGATCTTGATATATGTGTGAATTGCATTAAGGGAAAGCAAACCAAACATAACAAGAAAAATGTCACAAGAAGTACTCAGCTCCTTGAAATTATACATACTGATATATGTGGATCTTTTGATACTCTATCTTTTAATGGAGAGAAATACTTTATCACCTTTATAGATGATTTTTCACAGTATGGATATGTCTACTTGCTTAAAGAAAAATCTCAAGCTGTAAATGCTCTTGAAGCATTTATTAATGAGGTTGAGAGGCAATTAGATATGAAAGTGAAAATCATTAGGTCTGATAGAGGTGGTGAGTATTATGGTAGATATGATGAGTCAGGACAATGTCCTGGTCCATTTGCCAAACTTCTTGAAAAGCATGACATATGTGCTCAACACACTATGCCAGGAACACCTCAACAAAATGGTGTTGCAGAAAGGCGTAATGGAACATTAATGGACATGGTTAGGAGTATGATGAGTAATTCCTCATTACCCAAAATCTTGTGGATGCATGCACTTAATACCGCTATGTATTTGCTGAATAGGATTCCTAGTAAGGCGATTCCTAAAACTCCTTTTGAGTTGTGGACCGGTAGGAAACTTAGTATGAGGCACCTTCATATTGGGGATGCCCAGCAGAAGCACGAGTTTATAATCCACGTGAAAGAAAATTAGATTCTCGAATTGTTAGTGGTTACTTTATTGGTTACCCAGAGAAATCTAAAGGGTATAGGTTTTATTGTCCAAACCATAGTCCAAGAATTGTTGAAACAACTAATGCCAAATTTATTGAAAATGGAGAAGTTAGTGGGAGTGCTGAAAGAAAAATTATGGATATTAATGAAATTAGGGTTAATGTTCCATCACCCATAAATGTTCCAATATTCATATCCACATCGAATGTTGCCCCAACATTGGAGGAACAAAATGATGTTGAGCAACATTTGAATGAAGCAGCACTTCATAAAGTAACTAACTTACATCCAACTGACATAAATGAACCACGTGGGATAGCATTAAGTAAACTTGTAAGAATAAGAAGGTCAGCTATTCCTGATGACTATGTGGTTTATTTGCAGGAGTCAAAATTTGATTGTGACATTAATAAAGATTCTATTTCTTTTTCAAAAGCCATAAAAAATAAAGAGTCTGATAAATGGATTAATGCCATGAAAGATGAGTTAAATTCAATGGCACAAAATAATGTCTGGGATTCCGTTGATTTGCTAGAAGGTTGTAAACGAGTTGGATGAAAATGGGTCTTTAAGACCAAACATGACTCGAATGGCAATATAGAACGATATAAAGCCAGACTTGTTTTCAAAGGTTATTGTTACGGGCCCATTAGTGTTAGTAGGTTATTAATAAAGTGGATCTGGGTTGGTTTGTCATACCCAGTCCGCTAAGTAGTGAAAGGCTATAAATAAGGGCCTAGGGTTAGGGTTGAGATTTGTCTAGGATATTTGCTTTGTTTACTTTGGCGTGCTTTGCACGAGTTCCTATCAATTGGTTCGACCTGCCGGATCGATCACCGGGGAACCGGTGGTCCGGCGACGGATAAAGGCGGAAGGAGTTTCCGTTATCGGTATTAGATCTACACAGCGGATCTAGTATCGTTCATCAAGCCGAAGAGAAATCCTAGGGTGACAGATTTTTTCAGCAGAGGCTTTTCCCAGTAAGCTTCAGTGTGAGCAGCATCTTCATCCAGGCGGACGGCGAAAGCAATCGGGTGGAAGGCGACACCGCCGCTCCCTTCCCATGACCCTCCTCCTGGCCGAAACCCTAGCCGGTCGGAAACCCTAGCCGGCAAAGCAAGCCGGCGACGCAGACGCTATGCATGTGGATCCGCCCGATCGTTCCGCCCGCTGAAAGTTGAGCGTCTTCGACTCCGCCTCTTCTAGTCACTGTGTGAGGTCGGCGACGCCATTAGCGAACGCCAGGAATCTCGCCTCGCTGGAGTTTAGAGGACGCATGCCTCTTCCCCGCCGGAACCCTAGCCGGCGAGTGCTGTTGACCGGTGAAGCGGATGCAGGCGGACAACGACAGCGGCGACCCTTCTTGCCTTGTTCCACCAACATCCAGGAATCGACGCATCCTGTAGTTGGCCGAAATCCTTCTTCGACGCCTACTCATCTTCAGAAGCCCTAACAGGCCGGAGTGGTTGGTCGGCGAACAACTTGATTCCGGCTGAGAAGCGGCAGCGAAGCCGGCGCAGTGCCTGCGTGCACGAGGAGGTACTGTAGTAGCGTATTAGAAAAAAAAAACACAGAGAGGAAAAAAAATATATTTTGGTAGCAAGTTACTGTAGCATAAAAAAAATCAGAAGGATGACGACATGCAGTGAGGCTAGATTGGAAGCTTTGGAGAAGACAGTAGTAGAAGTGCAAAGTTCTCTTGCGATTATATGAGAGGAACTTTAATCTGCAGGGGAAGATAGGAGAATTGAAGCTATGACGGCAGTGGAAGAGCGACGTCTACATCATGAGGAGATGGCTGGATTTAATAGGCACCAAGATGAGATGGAGCGACACTTCGGGGTTATAGATGAGTTAAGGAACGAGATGAGAAATCTGGCAGAGATAATGAAAGAAAGGAGAGATGAACAAAGGGAATTTTCAATAGGCCCTAGCCATCGCTAAGGCAAGGAACCATACCGACCTCCACAGGCACATGAACATTGGTCCCCACTAGAGTCACACATGAGGCCAAACAGAATAGAAATTATTGATGATGACAGATGGGGAGGTGGAGTTCACTTAGGAGACCCAGCCAGGGGGATGACTTCTGGGGAGGACATACGGTGGATCCATAGACGTCTAGAGCTTCCAGAATTTGATAGGACTGATCCCGTAGGATGGATTGCACGGGCTGAGCAGTACTTTGATATCCAGGGGACGACAGATGAATACAAGGTCCCAATGGCTTTTGTGAGCATGGAAGGCTCAGCGGGGCACTGATTTCGATGGATGAGAAGGAGGATTTCCAATCTGACATGAGAGAGGCTGAAGGAGGAAATGCTACAACGCTATAGTGAGTTCCCAGCCACTTTAGCCTATGAGCGTCTGGTAGCCTTAGAACGGGGTCTCCTGACTGTGACCGAGAACATAGGAGTTTTGAGGAGATTGTTTTCACAGATACCTGACCTGTCTGAGGAACAGTACGTGGGTTTCTTCCTAAAGAGCCTAAACAGCACTATCAGAGAGAAGGTGCGAGCCTTCTTACCCACTAATGTTATGCGGGTCATGACTCTCGCTCGAGTCATTGAGAGGGAGCTGATTGGGGGATCCACATTACAAGGGTGGACAGGAACAGAAGGGGTGGCAAGCAAAGGCCAGCCAGACAGTGGGAATTATTCTTGGGGAGGAAGCTTTCCTCCTAATCCAGCTGTGCCAGATTCAACTTCCCAAGGGGTTTCGGCTTATAGTGTCCAGCAGCCAAGAAGAAGCGTTAGTATAAATTCTAGCAATACTCTGCCTACTGAAGGGAAAGGAGATGGGCCGTCTCATAATGGCTCTAAAGAGGTGGGGGGTCAACGTACATCTGCAAGCACTTATGATCGTTCTAGAAGGAATCGAGCTATATCCCATCAAGAGTACATCAATAAGAGAGAAAAAGGGTTATGCTTCCAGTGTGATCAACCATATCATCCAATGCACCGATGTGCGAACAAGCAATTCCGGGTGATCTTGTTAGCCGAAGATGAAGATCTGGAGGGAGAAGATCGAGTGCCGTGGGACCTTGGTGACGACACAAGAGGAAATTTTCAGCCTTGAGGACAAGGCTAGTTTAAGAGGGGGGCAATTGTTATGGGCCCATTAGTGTTAGTAGGTTATTAATAAAGTGGATCCGTGTTGGTTTGTCATACCCGGTCCGCTAAGTAGTGAAAGGCTATAAATAAGGGCCTAGGATTAGGGTTGACGTTTGTCTAGGATATTTGCTTTGTTTACTTTAGCGTGCTTTGCACGAGTTCCTATCAGTTATACTCAAAAGAATGATATAGATTATGTAGAGACATTTTCTCCTATCTCGAAGAAAGACTCATTAAGAATAATTATGGCACTTGTAACTCAGTTTGATTTAGAGTTACACCAAATAGATGTGAAAATAGCATTTCTAAATGGGGATCTTGAAGAAGAAGTTTATATAGATTAACCTGAAAGTTTTACCATTGAAGGAAAAGGTCACATGGTATGTAAACTTAAGAAATCAATATATGGACTAAAACAAGCTTCCCACCAATGGTATATTAAGTTTAATGATACCATAATATCTTTCGATTTTCAAGAAAACACTATTGATCAGTGTATATATCGAAAGATCAGTGGGGGTAAGTTTATATTTTTAGTTCTATATGTTGATGATATTTTGCTTGCTGCTAATGATTTGGGATTATTGTATGAGACTAAAGATTTTCTCTCTAAGAATTTTGAAATGAAAGATATGGGTGAGACATCCTATGTGATTGGAATTTCAATATTTCGGAATAGATCACAAGGATTGGTAGGATTGTCTCAGTGATAGGGCCTCGACGGCTGCTATCGCAAGTGCACGGTCTATCGCGTAATATAATAAGTATCGATCCCACGAGGACTAGGGGTCAAGTATTAACTAATCAATCAACTAATAGCTAGGTTAATGATTAATGGAGAAATGACTAATATCCTAGTGCAAAAGATTAAACTAAAACGAACTAAAATCAAACAGAGCAGAGAGCAAAACAATCGGGGTTTTAAGTCTATGAGAGAGAATCGGGGTATCGGGTTTCACCACACTGAAACATGAAGAAATATTAAGGCTTGATGTTTTAATCGAGTTTTATCTAAGTTCTCAAAGTAATCATTCCTAGGGTACAGACGCGCTCCCTCTCAGGACACGATCCAGTATCCGACTTAACCCAAGTCTCCTACTCTCATGGCTTACCGGATTAAGCGGATCCAATGGGTTCTGTGAAGGATTAGAGTTCCTCGGGTGATTTCGAGTGCTCTCGCCAAACGAAATCACCAGTCCAGTCTAAAGGATTTCGATGATTGTGGTTCACCTCTCAGTCCATCCCACAACATCTAAAGCATGCATACATATGACCAGTACATAAACATGAATGAAAACATCCTAGACATGAATAAGAACAAAGATAAATAGAGAAATATATATATATATATATATATATATATATATATATATATATATATATATATATCAAGTCATAATATTCAACATTCATACAGTGGGCTACGCCCAAACCCCGAAAAGAGACTTTACGCTATCATATACATCGTGAAATATATCAAATCTCTTGTGCAAATGAAATCAAAACCAAAGGGAAGGGTAGATCCTTGATGGAAGAAAGTCCAGCACGAAGATCCATGTCGGAACGGTGGAGAAATCACGTCGGAACAGTGTTGTCGCCCAGAAAATCACCCCAAACCCTAGGTTGTTTCCGTTTCGCTTCATTCTCCTCAACCGCTAAATCAAATCTAATGATTCCGGTCCCAAAACGTGCGTAGCTAAGTTAGGAAGGTCTCCTCAAAATTTTAGTGAAATCTTCTTCCAAAATAGAAAGTTATGAGCGAAAAATCGGGAGCCTATCGAAGTTGCGCGGGACGATGCACGGCCATGCCCGTGTATGGCTCGGTGGCTGAAAAACTTACTCTTCACGGCCGTGCATGGATGCACGGCCATTCCCATGAACATCTCGGTGAAGCCTGGGATAGTCAGCTTATGCACAGCCGTGCATGGATACACACCCATGGCTATGAAGAGCGTATAGGACTTCGATTAGGCCGAAATTTCACGTGTAGCTTCGTCTCATCATGAGGAATCGTCCCATATCTTCAGATCTTCCAAATTTCACTAATTTTGAGGCAAAATACCTACATTTAAATAAAACAAAAGAAAAGTGAAGGTTCTAAAGAATATGAAGCATTTAAGTGCATAAATGAGACAAAGCATGCATTTTACTCTGAAATAATCATAAAATTAAGCCACGAAATATCATATATTTGCATGTCATCAAAATACATTGGACTTAAAGTTTTGCTTGTCCTCAAGCAATTGAATTGTCTAAAACACAGTGATGACATGAAATAGGGAATCTCGATTAGCTCAAAGTGGTCTATTTAGGTTGTAGGTTAATCACAACAAGTCTTCAGGTTGTAATACAGTATGGAAAGTAAATTAAACCAATTATCATGAATGCAATCTATTAGAGCATGCAAAGTTACCTTACCAAAAACCTCTACAATACATTTCACATGAATGATATGATTGATCAAGCATTCAAACAGGGGATAATTGTGCATTAAGTCATGGGAAAAATAGCATCAGTACCACATAGTCCCTATGTGGTGCCTTTTTTTTTTAAATAGAACAAAATATGTTTAGACAGTGCCAAGTGCCAAGCTTTGCTTCGGTACCACTGTCTCTGCTTCTGTGGAAGTGCTATGAATAGTGCCAAGTGTAGGTACGATGTGCAATGTATAAGAACACTTCGGTACCACTATTATTATTTCTGATTCCCATGGCAAAGTGCACAAATAAAGTAGAGTTATAAAGCAAGCTACAATCACGCACATAGGATGTATATCAAGGGTAAGGTGAAATAACAGGCATACTATGCAAGATCGTAGCAACAATGAATTGGGTTAATTAATTCAATCAACTACATTAAACTAAAGAATCATATGTGCAGCCCAAAACTATTATAGACCGCTGGCAAAGAAAAGTCAAGATTTCCATCCTAATCAATCAAGTACCCGTAGAACAATTCAATACCATAGGACAAAGCAAATAGCATAAAGAAAAGTAGGGGTTGGGCAAGACACTAAAGATGTTGAAACAACTAACTAACAAAGCATGCAAGGGAATAGAAGTGACAAACTTAAAACTAGCAAGAGTTAACTAAAGAAGACAAACAACCACGATAAAGTAAACTACTGGAAAAACAGAAAGCTGACCAAGTGATGGGTGAAACCGATGATGCTCATCCCTAGCGCCGACGAAGTCTCGCCTGAAGGTCATGCACAGACTCTAAAATAGAGGACTGTACTCGTCCTTGGCGCTCAACCTCAGTCTCAAGATGTTGAATCCGGTCATTGCCTGCATCGACGGACAGGTGAGTCTCTTGTTGGGCATCTCGGACAAAGCGGATCATAGTCTCTATGCGGTCAAGCTGGGTAGAAGGTCGCTGCGAAGGGGGTGGAGGCTCAGTCGCAAGAGGCACGTCATGATCCTCGACTGCCTCAACTCTCCAGTTTTGCTGCTCGCGGACTGTGGTGCGCGTGGGATTTGGTAGTGGTAGCTTGACATCGCTCCCGGGGAATAGCAAACTGTAGAATTCTCCCTCCTTGACTATCATCCGCATAGAGATGCAGGAATCAAGATCGAGTCGGCTGTTGCCCCGGGCTTGTTCCATCTGGTAGGGATGGATCCCTACTGCAAAAGCTAGTGGGGTAAAAAGTCCACCGAGAGCAATGGCACCCTTCGGCGCCCTTGATACCTTCTGGAGTTGCTTGGCGAAATAAAAGGTAGTGTTGAGGCGGACCCCATGCAGCATCGCCCAGAGAAATTGGAGTTCGGATGCCCGAACAAGACCATCAGACTCCCCTCAGTCAAAAATAGTGTGCGTCATGACACGATGCACATACTTCAAGACAGGGTTCCTGAGGCAGGTGGCTCTGGCTGTCCTGGTATCAACAGGTCAAAAACTGGTCAAGTCGGCCCAGAAGTTGCTTGCTTTAAATTCAGTTGGTGTGAGTCTTGTTCCATCCGTAGGAAAGCCATATATCGAATTCAACTCTATCAACATAAGCACAAACTCACTATTGTTGAGCCGGAAGGATAGGCTGCCATCATCTTTATCGGTGTGGATGCTAGCATGAAACTCCATGGAGGATAGGAACTCTAATACAATGGGAATGTAGGTGGGATAGCAGATAGTGAAGAACTGATCCCACCCCACACGTTGAAAGAGCCATTTCACATCCTCGTAGAATCCCAGAGTGTTCAACGTAGCATGATCCAGGAATCATGTGGTGACCACCAGACGGCGTGTGAGGGCGGTGAGTTTGGCAAGCTGCTCAAGATCTCTGCAGATGATTCCATAGGGAGTTGGAGGAGCAGCAGGCGGTGGCTGTTGGACGGCGGCGGCGCTGGAAGGGGAGGCGCAGTGTTTGGAAGTTCCCTGTTTACGTCGAGACATGCTGGTAGTGAAGGGAGGCGACGAGAAGGTAGCTGGTGTTGTAGAGGAAGCTTTAGAGGCGCCGGAGTCAAAGGAGGAAGGTCAGCGGCGGCGGAGTCACAAGCGGCGACTGGAATTAGGGTAGTAGCAAATAGCGCCGCAAGACACGGACCGGCTGTGGAAATTTGGGGGAAAGACTCGCCAGAGGCCGGAGAAGATGGTGGGGGATCGCCTGAGGCCGATCGGGTACCGGAGGTTGCGGATCTGGATGGCGGTGGCGGCAATAGGGTTGCGTACACGGGTGTGTATGCGGGTGTGCAGGTGGCTCCTTTTTATAAAATATCATGCACGACCATATATGGATACATGGCTCAGCCCGTGCAACGCTCGGCCGAAGAACGCATCCGAGTTCACTTACGATGCACAGCTGTGCATTGGTGCACGTGTTTGGTTTTAAGTCTATGAAAGAGAATCAGGGTATCGGGTTTCACCACACTAAAATATGAAGAAATATTAAGACTTGATGTTTTAATCGAGTTTTATCTAAGTTCTCAAGGTAATCCTTCCTAGGGTACAGACGCGCTCCCTCTCAAGACACGATCCGGTATTCGACTTAACTCAAGTCTCCTACTCTCATGGCTTACTAGGTTAAGAGGATCCAATGGGTTCTGTGAAGGATTAGGGTTCCTTGGGTGATTTCGAGTGCTCTCGCTAAACGAAATCACCAGTCCAGTCTAAGAGATTCCGATGATTGTGGTTCACCTCTCAGTCCATCTCACAACATCTAAAGCATGCATACATATGACTAGTACATAAATATGAATGAAAACATCCTGTACATGAATAAGAACAAAGATAAATAGAAAAAAATATATATATATATCAAGTCATAATATTCAACATTCATACAGTGGGCTACGCCCAAACCCCGAAAAGAGAGTTTACGCTATCATATACATCGTGAAATACATCAAATCTCTCATGCAAATGAAATCAAACCAAAGGTAAGGGTAGATCCTTTATGGAAGAAGGTCCAGCACGAAGATCCATATCGGAACGGTGGAGAAATCACGCCGGAACAGTGTTGTCGCCTAGAAAATCGCCCCAAACCCTAGGTTGTCACTGTTTCACTTTGTTCTCCTCAACCGCTTGATCAAATCTGATGATTCTAGTCCCAAAATATGCGTAGCTAAGTTAGGAAGGTCTCCTCAAAATTTCAGCAAAATCTGCTTCCAAAATAGAAAGTTATGGGCAAAAAACCAGGCGCCTGTCGAAGCTGCACGGGACGATGCACGGCCATGCCCGTGAACGTCTCGGTGAAGCCTGGGATAGTCAGCTCATGCACGGCCGTGCATGGATACACACCCATGGCCGTTAAGAGCGTAGAGGACTCCGATTGGGATGAAATTTCATGTGTAGCTTCGTCTCATCATGAAGAATCGTTCCATATCTTCAGATCTTCCAAATTTCACCAATTTTGAGGCAAAATACCTATATTTCAATAAAATAGAGGAAAAGTGAAGGTTCTGAAGAATATGAAACATTTAAGTGCATAAATGAGACAAAGCCTGCATTTTACTCTGAAATAATAATAAAATTAAGCCACGAAATATCATATATTTGCATGTCATCACTCAGAAAGACTATATCAAGAAAATTCTTGAGAGATTTCATATGGATAAATATTCTCTAGGTATTGTTCCAATCCAAAAGGGAGACAAATTTAGTCTTATGTAATGTCCAAATAATGATGTAGAATGAAAGGAAATGAAATCTATTCCATATTCTTCAGTAGTTGGCAGTTTAATATATTTGCAAACATGCACAAGACCCGACATTAGCTTTGCAGTCAGAATGCTTGGGAGATATCAAAGTAATCCTGGTATTGAACATTGGAAAGCTGTAAAGAAAGTGATGAGGTATCTTCAAGGAACAAAAGACTATATACTCATTTTATAGGAGATCTAATCCATTAGAAGTGATTGAATATTCGGATTCAGATTTTGCTGGATGCATTGACAGTAGAAATTCAACATTTGGTTATTTGTTCCTACTAGCAGAAGGAGTAATTTCATGGAAAAAGTGTCAAACAATCTGTTATTGCTTCATCCACTATGGAGGCAGAGTTTGTAGCTTGCTTTGATGCTACAATTCATGCATTATGGTTGCAAAACTTTATTTCAGGGCTGGGGGTTGTTGATACTATTTCTAAGCCGTTGAAAATTTATTGTGATAATTCTGCAGCAGTTTTCTTCTCCAAGAATGATAAATACTTTAGAAATGTAAAACATATGGAGTTGAAATATTTTGCTGTGAAAGAAGAAGTTCAGAAACAAAGAGTGTGTATTGAACACATTAAGATGGAACTTATGATTGCAGATCCTTTAACTAAAGGAAACATGTTCAAAGAATGGGTCTTGTTTATAATAATGATGATTGATAGTGATTATGTAATAACACTCTTGAGCTCAATAAATGTTTCTGACCTTATTATTAATTTTTCTTGTTCATTATGTTTGTGTACACCTAATGACATCGAACAAGAAAAATGAAATGTCTATGAGACACTAATGTGGACCATTATATTTTTTATATCTCTTATGATGCCTAACTTATTAAATTGCTAATGTTGTGGTATATGGAAGGAAGTATACGATGCTACAGTGTACGACCGCCATAACTCACATTATGTGAATTTATTATGTTAAGGTATATTAAGTTAAGGATATTGATTGGATGTATGCGCGCTTAATGTTTTCACTATTAAATTATGTGTTGGAATATCGGGCCAAGTGGGAGAATGTAAGATTTATGGCCCTCATTAATGGTCATACTAATGTCGTATTTATGACCTTAATAATAGCTATATATCTTTAACGTTAAGATTTATGACCCTCATTAATGGTCATACTAATGTCATATTTATGACCTTAATAATGGCTCTATCTTTAACGTTAAAATTAATTACCTGCATTTATGGTTCGTTTTAAATTCTAACATTAATAGTGAAATTAATGTCATCAATATCATTTATGTAACGTGATAGACGTTACGTTTTAAAAGTAACGGATCTATTAATTGGTCCTTTCTCTATCTCTATAAATATGCAAGAAAGTTAAGTCTTTTCTATCGAGACTTGTATTGGAAGAGAGATCAAGCGAGAGAAACCGATTATTGGAGGTTCGACAATTCTTCGACTTTCTTCGATCATGATGTCTTCCGCATCAGGTACATGTTTATGTTATTGTCTATTGTGAAGATTATTTATTCGAAAATCCAAAAAATTATGAATGTCGATATCATGATTGTTATTCTTATGTTTTTTGTGATGTTGATTTTACAAACTTATGTTGATCTTAAGATCTTACAAGCTATTGAAGTTCCATTTATGACAAATAAGCTAGTATATTAAACATTCGAGGCAGGCTTTGTATACCTTGGGCTTTCATATTTTGATTTAATATTCTGAATGCTAGATGATGTGACCCTTGAAAATTATGCTAATGAGGGTATTAGATAAGAAATCTCAAGTTTCATTTAGATTCATTGCATTTTTCTTTTTCGTAGATTCTTTCCAATAAAACATACCCTTAAACTAGCTTGAGCCTCAAGATGCAGTTATAGTTATCTTGGGCTGCAACTGTCAAACTAATTTGAATCCTCTTGAAATACAACTCTTGTATTGTCCAAATTTCTAGAGCTTATCAAATACAACTTAATCCATAGTCATTAGTGACATTGGTCAAGAGCAATGAGCATCGTTAATATTATACTTTTGCATGAGGATGCAGGCCCACGTAATAACACGAAAGAGGTATACTGTAGATTATCCACATTCAATGTATCAACAAGTCTAAACATGACCAACCCGTTAGGCTTTGTTACGTAGGAGGAAAAAAAAGAAAAGAAAAGATAAAATAAAGGCTGTGTTTTCTAAAAGGGAAAATTAGAGGGAACAGATTAATTTACTTATTTTCCTCCGAAACTGAGTGTTTCGGAATGCGGACGGATTGATTAGGAAAGAAAAGTGCAGGAAAGAATTGAATTTTTTTTCCTCTGAAACTAATCCGCCCAAATCGGGTGGATAGCTCGCCCTTCGAGAATGTGTCCTCGTCACGTCGCCTCGCCCCTTCTCCGTCGCCCTCCCGCTCTCTGGTTTCCTTGCCTCGGCAGTGGTCAAGTCCGAAGGCAGCGAAGGGGGGGGGCAACTCTGAGCACTCTCACCTCGACGCCTCGGCCCGGGAGGCTACAAGCAGCGCGATCATGGAGCCAGAACGGCAGCCGAAGAAGCGAGGGCGAAAGCCGGTGAACGGACGCGAAGAGCCGTTGGATCACGTCGAGACGGAGCACCAATGGTGTGAGAAGCTAAACTAGCGGTTCTACGCGCTACGCTTAGTGGTTCCCAACATCTCCAAGATGGACAAGGCCTCCCTCCTCGCGGACGCCGTCGCCTACATCAACGACCTGCGAGCCAAGATCCCGGCGCTCAAGGCGGACGCGCGGCAGATGCGAGCCGAGATGGGCGTACTCAAGGCGGAGAGAGAGGCCATGGGCCAAGGCCCGATGATGAACTGGGAGCCCAACTCGGGTGGATCGGGTGGCGGGGATTAGGTGGAGTTGGAGGTGAAGATTCTGGGGTGGGAGGCGATGGTGCGGGTGCAGAGCGCGTGGTAGGGCCACCTGGCGGTGCGGTTGATGGCTGCGCTTTGCGATCTAGATCTGGAGGTGCACTACGCGAACGTTTCGGTGGTGAAGGAGCTTATGATCCAGCAGGCAACGGTGAAGATGACAGAGCCAAGTATACACGAAGGAGCAGCTCACCAGGCAACAACGACGAAGCTCACCTCGCCCCTTTGTTCAACGCCTCGATGACAAGCGGAGCCATTTCGCTTGGAGACGAAGGCTAAGCTAGCGGATCACCTGTTCGTCCAACACGTGCCCTTTGTCACGCTGCCTCACCCCTTCTCCATCGCCCTCCTGCTCTCTCCTCACGACATCGGGCAACGACGATGGAGCTCACCTCACCCCTTCATCCAACTCGCTAACGATTGGTGGAGGCATTTCGGTTGGAGACGAAGGTTAAGCCAACAGATCACTCGTTCGTCCAACACGTTGCCTTCGCCCCTTCTTCGTCCCCCTCCGGCTCTCTCCTCACAACACCGAGCAACGACGACGGAGCTCACCTAGCCCCTTCGTCTAACTCGTCGACGATAGGTAGAGCCATTTTCGCTTGGAGATGAAGGCTAAGCCGACGAATCGCCCGTTCATCCAATGCGTTGCCTTCGCCCCTTCTCTGTCGCCCTCCTGCTCTCTCCTTACAACACCGGGCAATGACGATGGAGCTCACCTCGCCCCTTTGTCCAACGTGCCGACAACAGGTAGAGCCATTTTGCTTGGAGACGAAGGCTGGTGTGGCGAGATCGTGGAAGTCGCCCCTCCATGGGGTGGAGCCATAGGAGGCGACGGTGATGAGATCGCCCGATCGGGACACGATGGTGTGGCGAAGATTTTGTCAGTGTGGTAGTACTCTGTTAAGCTAGCGGCTGCATCGTCATTGTCAAGATTGATGGAATGGTGATGGAACAGACACCAAAACACTCAACACTCAGCTGATCAGTTTTTTGCATATGATATATATTTTCATTCTCTCTATTCTTCTCCTCTTCATTTTTCCTTTCTTTTTATTTTTCTTTCCTTCTTAGGGAACACAGAGAAAAAGAAAATAAAGGGGATAGAAAAGTATAATCTTGTGTTTTTTAAAAAAATAAAAAAAATTTGAAGGAAAAATATTAATTGATATGTATACCCCATTTTTATATTTTTAATATTCTTATTATAAAAATATTATTAAATTAAAATATAAGTGAATACAAATATTATTAATTACAATTAAATAGTATAAAATACTTAAAATGATTATTGATCATAAAATATAAACTTATAACAAATAATCTAACAGAATAGCACACCTATAACAGATTTATAATTTAAAGCAAAATAAATAAAACAAATAATATAACTACATCAAAGTATGTAACTACATTCAAATAATCATATACCTACATCAATACGTATATTAAATTATCCACATACTGTAGATTATCCACATTCTATGTATCGGCAAGTTATTCTTGATTCAATAAGAATATTTTGCATGTCCAAGCTATTAAGAACTCTAAAAAATTTCAACCAAGGAGAAATTAAGAAAACTATGAATGATCAAAAATTTCTTACAAAAGCTTTCCATAAAGTAGGTCACGTCAACCTTAGCCTAAGCAAATTACAAATCGGTATCACAACCAAATGAGACTTTATAACCTAACAACAGTCAATTAGTTATATGCCAAATATATATGTTAGGGTAGAAAGTAACACAATCCCTTGAATTTTAATCTTATAAAAGAATGCTAAGTAGTAAAATTGATCAATAAATAATAGACAAGACCAGGTGTTTCAATGAACAGATAAATATTTGCTTATTTCACAGAAAAATAAGTTACATCATGTGATGTATTATAAAGATTATTATCAAGGAACAAATCGTTCTCTAGGCCATGATGAATTGCCATCACTACAGGAAACTATAAATCATCAACCACTAGGATACACCCGTAACACACACACACACACACTCTATATATATATATATATCTTAGTTTAACCTGTCTCCATCAAATAATGGAGAATATTAACTGCAAAATTCTTTTCACTCATAAAAGACAATCCTTTACAAAGGCTATAAAAGCCATTGCAAATTTTACACAAAAAAAGAATCGAGATCACACTTCTTAGTCTTCCTCCTCAGCAACCAATGCAAATGAAAATGGGGAGAATTTGTAACCATCTCCTTCATAGAACTTGCTCTGGAACTCGACCCAATGGAGCCTCAATGCATGTAAAAACGCACTTAATGTTTCCATCACAAGCAATACACCGATGGTAGCACCGATGAAGACAATTATGCCAATGATGAGAATAATGATATTGTTGAACCTTCAATCAAGAAATAATGATATTATTAATCATGCTCTACTACCAACTCCATCAATTGAGCTTTTAAATTTTTTTTGATGGAGGTATAAGTAACTAAATAAAAATATGTCCAAATAGAACTTACCCCCATGCAAGAAGAAGCACCTTTTCGTAGAACACACTTGACAATTCTGAATGAGCTAGGCTGGAAAAGGAACAAAAAAGATTGTCATCGTTTATAGTCTTATGTTTACACAAAAAAAAGTAGCATTCATGTTCACTGAAGGCAATCCTATAGATTGACTTCAGCTTGTGCATGTCACTATGGTTGGACATATCCAAATCACTTTTTTGTTCTTTTTATTGCGTGCCAACTTAGGTGTGGTTTAGCCAGAACCAATGTATTATCACCTGCTGCAAGAACAAGGTAAATTATCTCAAGAAAGAACAAAGTAAACAAGGTTAAGGCTTACATATATAAAGCTTGATGGACTTAAATCTTCAGGTTCTAAAAGCATTATCCACTTTAGTTATGGGCTAAAATATCATTACTATTTCTGCATGTCTTGAACACACAAGGAACATGAACATCAACTTACACTCCAGACACTTACCATATGTATGTTGTTTTTTATTTTCCATCTCTTTAACCGACCAGGAAGATGACCATCAGCTCACATCTTAGACATAACTATGTGTTTATGTTATCGTTTAATTGCTAGTGTTGAGTAATGTATATTAGTTAGCCCGGGTTTTTTTGTTAATTGAATTTATAAATTCAATTTCGCATTCGCAGACATTACATATAGTTGAATTGTGTGAATTGTTTATTTATTGATGGGTATGTCTGGATCCTACTAGGTCTGGACACTTAGTTACAACTGAGTTAATAGAAACCCTCATCTCTTTGAGCTGCTCCGTGGTATACCCACAGCTCCCACGATGTTAACTGCCAGTCACCAACTCCAACCATCACAGCCAACCCAACTTTCTCCCACTGCACTCTGCCCTTTCTAGTCGAAACTCTTGATGACCCACTAACTCTTCTATCACTGTACAAACAGGCAAAAATCCCACAACCTCACCTCGTTCGATGAGATTGTGTTTGCCACCTCTGCCGCTATCATCAAAAAGCACTCAAGCAGTAGTCGCCAGGTGCCATAAGCAAATCAGCCTGTGCTTACTCTTCCATCTCCTATGTCCCGACGTGAAATAGCTGGACCTTTCAGCATACTCTACAGAAGCACTAAATTGAAGTTTGAAGTTTGAAGTTTGAGCTGATTTACTGTATCAAATAGCCAAAGTTACAAGGAACAGGTGACAAATAGTGAAATTGGAACTTAAAATTTTGCATTCTGGATACAAACCTAGCAAACACAGAGTTGAAGCCCACAACATTTGGCACCATTGTCAAATTTGCTGGTGCCAGGCTATTTTCTTTGGGCAAAGTTCATGCTTTTCTTCCTTGGTTCGCATAAGGATCAACAACTGACCAATTCTTCTCGGGAACCCTCAAATCCATCACATGATTTCTGGCGTCATTCTGTCATAGTTGTGGTTACTTCATTATTGAGCAACATAGTAGCATCAACTATAATGTTTCATGACACTAACAGAAATTTGGGGACTTAATGCTATCACGCCACAGGAGAACATCTGCTATATCTACTGTCCGTCTTTACGAAGAGACTTGTAGTCTAAAACAAGACAAGTCCCCATAAGAGTATTATTGCTTGCTTAAAGGGAAATGAGACCAGCTATCCTAATATCATCCACCCATGATACATCAATTATCCTTTAGCAGCACCAAGATTTCCTTATTGTGAAATTTCTATTTGGATTAAATGACACCTATGCCTTAGCATGGATGTAGCTTCTTGTGGATTCTACACTTTTGACTATTCAAAAATGCCTACCCTTGCCTATTATGTGTATCCATAACCACACCAACTAGCAAGACAAGTAGAGTTTATGTGGTAGATGAAGACGGGGACGAGGTCATGATTAGGCTAAGGACAAGGCTCATTAGACCATACAAAAAATTTGGAAAACCTCCCCATGCTAGGGGTGCAATTGATTGTGCCTTGAGCACACTAGCATCTATCTAGTCTTTGTCAGCTACCCCACCAGCTCAATCAGATTCCATAGTGATAATCTCTGATGATGAGTGTCTGCTTAGGTTGGCACCACATGTTGAATCCTCCTTGCATCTTCCAGCACAGTTTATGATATTATCACTCTTGCTACCTCTGCAAATATTTGGATACTTAAGACTCTAGAGCTACTTCACGTGTGATAGGTACTCGATCACTATTTACATATTTGCAATTTGATACCAAACATAACCCAATATCAATTGTAGATGAATCTCTTGTTCCTATTCAAAGAGTTGGTACTGTGTGCATCAATCCAAAGATTACACTGACTAATTGTTCATGTTCTTGATTTTCAATCAATCTTGTATTTGTTTGTATATGTATCAAGGCTTTAAGCTATTTAACGGCTTTCTTCTCATCCTATTGTGTTTTCCAAGGCCTCAAATTGGTGGCGGGCTTAAGGTAGGTGGTGTATATGTCCTTTCTGATCCGGCTCTAGCTATTCCCCGAGCTCTTATATCCGTGGACATGGCCTTCTACACAGCATAGTCGAGGGTCACCATTAAGAAAATATTAATCTTCCTAGCAACGTACAACCACCTATTACATCTCATAGTATGTATCAAATGCTCATCTGGCCGCATCTCATAATACATATATTGCTACTATTTCTATTCTTCCCAAGAATCTTTCAAAAGCTATACTTCAACTTGAGTGGAAAGCAACTATAGATGAGGAATGACGGTCTTGACATTAGTGATGCTACCCCGTAGCATTTGACCTATTGCCTATAGATGGGTGCATAATATCATCAATCATAATCTAGGTCGATCAATAAATTGATATAATGCACACCTTGTTGCCAAAGGGTTCACATATATGGTATTGATTATATGGACATTTTTCTCTATAGGTGGGTGTATAATACCATAACATAATTTAGATGGATCAATAAATCGATATAATGCACACCTTGTTTCCAAAGGGTTCACCCGTATGGTATTGATTATATGGGCATTTTTCTCTAGTAGCTCGACTCAATTCTATTTGAGACATTTTTTTTACTAGCTATTAATCTTGACTAGTCTATTCATTAGATGGACATCAAAAGTAAATTTCTATATGATGACCTTATAAAACATGTATACATGGAACAACTTCCAAGGTATATTACTAGGGAAAGTTGATATGCAAGTTACATAAGGCAATATATATATATACGCTAAAACAACATTCTAAAGCTTGGTTCTATAAATTCTCTAAGTAATATCATTCTCTCATATAAGAATGTTTTTTTTTATATGATGACCTTATAGAGCACGTGTACATGGAGCAACCTCCAATGTATGTTGTTAGGGGAAGTTGTTATGCAAGTTACATAAGACAACATTCGAGCTAAAATAGAATCCTAAGACTCTGGTTCTATAAATTCTCTCAAATAATGTCATTCACAGACTTTCATTATAACATGAATGATCATTAAATATTTAACTATAAGTCAAACTCAAGTATCGTCATATTAGCAATCTATGTTGATGATATTGATGCAGACACAAGGGGCAGTGCAGTAAACAGCTTAGATTGATACGAATGGAGATGACAAACAAACGATTACGCATTGCAAGCAACAAGAACAAAAGCAAAAGATAGGTTCGTTTCCTCAGCCGACTGACCCGGCAAAATACAAAATACAAAATGGATATCATTGACCTAGCATGCCCTTTCCCCAGTTCCTTCTCCTTTCTTAATATATTCCGCTCTCCTTTTCTAAGCCGAGTTCAGCGTAGCTAAACCCGGAATGGTCCAGCACGCATAGACCCTCTAGATTGGGGGCCGGTTCGGTCCTGGTTCGCTAACAATGTCTTCCCCATATGAAACAGTCTTGTCCCCAAGGCTGTCCAGTAGTTCAGGAAACTGTTCACTGATGATTTCAACATCCTCCCATGTCGCCTCCTCTTCAGGCTTCGAGGACCACCGGATTATCCATTAGCCACTGTTCCACCTATTTGTCCCCATGAAGATGGTGTCGGGATGCTAGCACAGCAGTAGGGATGCAGTCAGGAGCTAATTCCGTCTCAAGTTCAGCTGGTAGAGTGACATTGGTCTCCTTAGATCCGATAGCTCGCTTCAACTGGGAAGCATGAAAAACCGGGTGAACGCAAGGGCCAGCCGGGAGTCGCAGATGATAAGCCACTTCACCTACGCGCTTATCAATGCAAAAAGGCCCATAATAGCGAGCTGCTAGCTTCTGATTGACCCTGCGAGCCACAGATTGTTGTCGATGGGGGCGTAGCTTCACATACACCAATTCGCCAACAACGAAAGAGGTATACTTGCGATGAGCATTTGCTGACTTTACCATCCTTTGCTGAGCTTGCTCTAAGTTGTATCTGAGTTGTCTCAAGATTTCATCCCTGTCAATAAGATCTCGTTCCACTACTTCGACCGCCGATTCGCCTGCAACATAACGCTGTAATGTCAGGGGCAGACATCCAAAAACTATTTCAAAAGGCGTTCGCCTCGCTGCTGACTCGAAACTTGTATTATACCAATGTTCAGCCTAATGTAACCAGCTTGCCATTCACGAGGCTGTTCGGAGGTGAAACATCTCAGGTAGGTTTCGAGTCTCACTATTTCTTTGACAATCACTTTTGCCATCGATCTTGCCGAATACGAGTGTCTGAGAGCCAAGAAATGGCCATACTTAGATAGTCGATCAACGACCACAAAAATGGCATCCACTCCCCTTGACTTGGGCAATCCTGTTATAAAATCCATCGCAATGTCTTCCCAAATCATGGTAAGAATGGGTAGAGGTTGAAGCAAACCTCCAGGTGAGGTAGTTTGATATTTTTGCCTTTGACAGATTGAGCACTCTGCTACCATGCGATATACACCCCCCTTCATACCAATCCAGTAGACATTGTCCGCTAAACGCCGGTAAGTGCGATATGCCCCGGAATGTCCCCCGGTGGGCGTGTTTTATGGCACTCATGAAGCAAGGTGTCCACCCAACATGATTTCACCAATAGTACTATGCGCCCCTTGTAAAATAGGCGTCCCTTGATTACTTCAAATGGGGTTGGTAAAGCTGAATTATTCTTCAACTTAGCAAGTATCTTCTGCAAGGCGATATCCTTGTCTACCACCTCTTGAATTGCCTCCACATCAAGCCAAATTGGTATGGAAATTGCTCAAAATTCCACGTGCTCGGGCAGTCGAGATAACGCATCAGCTGCCCTATTATCATTTCCTGATTTATACAGCATATCCATGTCATACCCCAACAATTTCACAAGCTAATTCTACTGATCCGAGGTAGTAATGCCCTGCTCCAATAGATGGCGCAACGCCTTTTGATTGGTGAGGACCTTGAATTTTCATCCCAACAAATAGGGTCTCCAGTGTTGCACTGCTAGAACCAACGCCATGAGCTTCTTCTCATATGTGGATTTGGCCAGGTTCCCCTCAGATAGGGCCTTGCTAAAATAGGCCAGTGGTCTTCCCCTTTGCAGCTCCTTGACCGATCATGGAATAGGCCAATGCAACACGCTCGACACCTTCCTCGGGTCCATAGCAACTCCTCCTGCGGATGATGTGACCCAAGTACTCCACTTGCCTCTGCCCAAATTGGCACTTATGTTTGTTGGCAATGAATTGCTTTTCTTTTAGGACCCCTAAGGCGACTTTGAGATGCTCCAGATGTTGCAGCCATGTTGTGCTGTATATTAAGATATCATCGAAGAATACCAAAATGAATTTGCGCAGATAGAGTCGAAAGGTCTCATTCATCACTGCTTGAAAAGTGGTCGGTGCATTTTTGAGACCAAAAGGCATAACTCGAAATTCATAATGCCCTGAGTGAGTACGGAAAGCTGTCTTATGCACATCTTCCGGTTTAACCCGAATTTGATGATACCCCAAACGTAGGTCAATTTTGGAAAAGTATTCCACCTCATGAAGTTCATTAATTAATTCTTCAATCACTGGAATCGGGTACTTGTCGGGTACAATGATATTGTTGAGAGCTCTATAGTCCACACAGAATCTCCAACTCCTGTCTTTTTTTCGCACAAGAATAACCGGGCTCAAATAGGGACTGGAACTTGGTTGAATCATCTCCGCCATTAGTATTTCCTACACCAATCGCTCTCCATTTCATCCTTTTGATGATATGCACATCGGTAGGGCCTCACCCTAACCGGCCCCTCAGTTGGATGCGTGACAATGGCAAGATCGAGTTCTCTTTGAGGAGGGAATTTTGCGCCTTCTACAAAAACTTCATTATAACATTGCAACAACCCTTGTAATTGTTGGTCCTGTTGTGTAGATATCCCATGACTCCTATCCTCTAGAGAAGAATCAATGTCCACCGCCCATATCATGCCCCAGAGTTCCGTATCAATATTCTTCTCCAAGTTCTTCATAGATGTCAGGGTTCAAGAGAGAGAGGGGTCCTCCTTTACCGTCAATTCTTGGCCTTCCTGCTGAATTATGATTTATTTCATTCCCCAATCGACCTGTTTCCCCAAGGGTCTCTGGCCATGCCCTGCCCAAAATAAGATCAACTCCCCCTAAAGGAAATAGATATCCGTCAAGCATAGTCTCATAGTTTCCTAATGATACTTTTAAGCCATTGCATCTTCTTTGTGCCTCCACTTTCCCTCCATCACCCAAGCTCACCCCATAGGTTGGTGTCGGGGTGATAGTGTTCTACAGGCTTCCCAGCGAACCTTCCACAGCTTCCAGGCGAGCTTCACTCCTATTTGATCATCCGCCAGCACCCCCAGCCTTGAAAGGCTTTCGTTCGCTAGCTACAATCGCCCGCTGAGAGATCTCCGCTGGTAGTGTAACGTTATGAAATTTTAAAGAGTTGATTGGACGGGACATCAGTGTTCTGTCCCATCCCACTCTCTCTTGCTCCCAGCGCGTTCCCCCTTTTTCCCCCCTTCTCCCCTATTCACCCCGTGATCACTGACCCCGCTGCCTCCTTCTCCTCCCTATTTCTCCCCTCCTCCGCCCGCTGCTTCACCATTATCGAACCTAGCATCTTCTTCCTCACGCGTCTCCTCTCAACCTCCTCTTCCCAGCTCCGGCCGCAGCTCCGGGGACCTAGATCCGGCGGACTCCTCACCTTCCTCTTCCACGCGAATGAACAGCGACGGGAAGTGATCGCCAGCCCTAGATCCGCCTCGCCTTTCATCTCCGGCGACTCCGGCGGGTTCTCACGGCATCGGCAAACGTTTCCTCTCTCTTTCCGCCCGCTTTCCGGCGTCGTCTTCCCCAGCTCTGGCGACATCCGTGAATGACGCCACCGGCGGTTTTCTCTCGATCTCCAGCGATCCAGAACTCCTTTCACGAAACCGATTGTACGAACGTGGTCCTCTCGGTGCTGGCGACATTTTCCACACCGGGAAGCTCTATCCGACCATCGGAGTTACTGTTCCGGCGATCGCCGCCGGTGAGGTTTTCCGGCGAAGTTTCCGGCGAGCTCCGACGACTGAAACCTACGGTTCGGGGTTGTGCGTGCGTGGACTATATTAGACGAGTACCTGGTTGGTTCTAGTGCAGACCTACAGAAACCAGGTAGGGTTCTTACCTCACTATCCTTGTTCGGTGCCAAACTGCGTGCGTAGATAGCGGCACCATCTTCTTGCTGACTGAATCTGATTATTACCTTCGTATGTCCATTGAAATCTGTATCTTGCCATTGAGTCACATGGATGCTTGCATGTTATCTGATTTTTATGTTTCGGTGCATCATATTGTTGATGGTAGATTATATGCGGTACATATATATTTTGGCTGTCTCTACAGCCAGCTTATGTTGATATTTGGGATAGACGGATAGGTCTGACGGGGATAGTCCACCTTCCGAGATCCTTGTGATTTTGGCCATTGGTAGTAGTCATGGATGCAGTCTGTGTGAGCCCATGGACTACAAGCCTCCGGATGGGTCACAGTCAGATGTCGTGGGACTCGGCATTCCGGGGTGATCTGGGTGTAGGACGCTACACCGGCGGACTGTTGACGGACAGTCGTCTCTACCGTTAGCTGGCAGTAGGAACCACTCTTTGAGTGTGCGTCCTACGGGACATTTGGCACAGCTGGATTTCCACTTGCATGCTGTACTTTATGTACTTACTTAGTCGGGTTATATTTACTTACAGTGCACTTCCGTTTATTGATTATTGCTGGATTCTCCTTACTCTTATATGCACCATCTACTTATTAAACCCTACTTAGCCTCCCGGCTAACTCCCCTTGCCTTGCCTCCAGGTTCAGGCTCGGCTCCCTCTGGTGCGCAGTAGATAGATAGGTAGATGATTTTCCCTATCATGTGTTGTATTTACTTATGTGTCACATGTATTTTGGTTATTGTCGTATTTCGAGGACTGTATCCGGTGGATTTATTTATCTGGTCATGGACCAGTGTGGATTGTGGGCCTAGACTGTTTGGCCTTGTGTGTATTGCTGACTTTGACCGCTGCGTCGGTCTGACGTGTATTCTATCTATGTGGATCTCATCGTTTTATGATATTTTTGTCGTCTTGTATTGTATCCTGGATCTGTATGGCTTTGCAGGTCCATTGTTTGCCGCGTCCTAAGGCTGGGAGAGTCTTGGGGCGTGACAAATTTTGGTATCAAAGCTTCTAGGTTATGAATCTAGGGCGAAGTCTTAAGGATTTAGGATAATCTTAGGATTTGGGACACGCGATAAAGTATAATTATGATGTTTAAGTGTAACTAATCAAATCTGTACTTGTGGGTTAACTGTACTTGTGATTGCAGGATGCCTCCAAGGGCTCGCAGTGGTCGAGCCAGGGGAATTGCGGATATTGCGCGGGATGCGATGAACATCCCTATGAATTGGCTTGGCCGATGGCGAAGACAAAGGGAAGTGTCTGTTGAAGTACCTCAAGTGGTGGAGCAACAACCCACTGCATATCATGACACACCATCAGCTTCGTACACAGTGCCAGTAGCTGTAGAGCCCGACCGGGAAGCCACTCCGCCCCCGACCCGAGGCGACTAGCTATCCCGCTTCACTGAGTTAGCACGAGGTCGTCTGGACGTGTTCGAGGGGAACGACGACCCATGGAAAGCCCAGGAGTGGCTAGCCAGCGTGACATATACTCTGGATGCAATAAAATGTACAGAGAGGAAACGGGTGAAGTTGGCAGTTTTCTATCTTGGTGGCCAGATACGAAAGTGGTGGCAGTCTACTGTAGCCATTTTGGGACCGGCAAGCACGTCTTGGGATGTTTTTCAGAGCGTATTCACGTAGCAGTATTTCCCACAGGCATAAAGGTCTGTAGCGAGACGGGATTTTGTTCACATCAAGCAAAATGGACGTCTAATTGAGGAGTATATCGCCGAATTCCAGAAGCTGTCTGAGATGTTTCCCGGACTGGTGGCCACAGAGAGAGAGCGTTCGGAGCATTTTATAGAGGGCCTTGATGCACAGCTCAGCATTCTGGTGAGCATTATCCCACCTGATAACTTTGCTGAGATGGTAGATACTGCTCGGCGGATGAGTCTACGTGGGCAGGATGTCGTTCGTGAGGCACAGGAGCGTTATGCCCAGAGACGGGGGAAAGCCCCAGTGCAGACGGACTTTTGGGGGTCTTTCGCTCTAGGAAGTCCACCAGCTTCAGCTTCTGGATCTAGACGCCAAGACATCCAACCAGGGCGTAAATCTTGGGCTTCGGGTAGCAAGTATCGGGGTCCAGCACCGACATCATCCCCTGGTTTTGGCTCGCCCCCAGCTACTCCTTCTAGAGCCTGTTTTCAGTGTGGAGAATCAGGTCACATAGCAAGGTTGTGCCCGCTCAATTTCGTCCGATGTTATCACTGTAATGAAATGGGACATTTGCAAACAACTGCCCCCAGAAGGGTAAACAAGCCCAGAGCTCACAGGGATCAGCACCAGCGCCGCGGCAGAATCCCGGGCGATCTTATCGACGGCAGAATCCCCCACGTGGTGGGCGTGGGCAGACCCAGGCATCTGGACGCACATATACTATATCTGAGGAGGACGCTCAGCGTGCATCAGACTCCGTGATGCGAGGTATTATCTCTATTTATGGCGTTCCTGCTTGCCTACTTATTGATACGGGTAGTTCCTATTCATTTGTTTCTTACGAGTTCGTTAAGAAAATTGATCATAAACCTGTATTGGCATGGTATGATATGACCGTGCACGTACCTAGCGGTGGTGTGCTGCGATCACACCTGGAGTTAAAACGGTGCCAACTGAATTTTGAGGACATCGTTGTTCACACTGATCTGATGTTGTTGGACTTATCTGATTTCGACGTCATCGTCGGCTGGAGCTGGCTCAAAGCTAATCGAGCTATTGTAGACTGTTATGAAAGCAAAATGACCTTCCGTATGTCAGAGTCTACTACCTATACCTTCACAGGGGTTTCTGGACAAGTTGCTCCTGTTATTAACGCTATACAAGCCAAGAGGATCTACGGGATGGATGCGAAGCATACTTGATGTCCATTACAGAAATCAAGGAATAGTCCTTGCCTCCGATCGAACGTGTGCCCGTAGTCAGGAGATATACGGACGTTTTCCCTGACGAATTACCCGGCTTGCCTCCACAACGACAAGTCTAGTTCGCTATTGAGCTTCAGCCCGGCACGGGACCCATTTCTAAAGCACCATACAGAATGGCGCCAAGGGAATTGGAGGAATTAAAAGGGCAACTTCAGGATCTATTGGAAAAGGGGTTCATCAGACCTAGCACCTCTCCATGGGGTGCTCCTGTACTCTTTGTTAAGAAGAAAGACGGATCCTTCAGGTTATGTATTGACTATCGGCAGCTCAACGCCGTCACTATCAAGAATAAGTATCCTCTACCTCGCATCGATGACCTATTTGACTAGCATAGAGGTTCTACTATATTCTCTAAGATTGATCTAAGTCGGGTTATTATCAACTGAGGATTCGAGATGAAGATATTCCAAAGTCAGCGTTCCGAACGAGGTATGGACACTACGAATTCATGGTGATGCCGTTCGGACTAACCAATACACTGGCCGCATTCATGGATCTAATGAACCGGGTATTCAGCGATTATCTGGATAAGTTTGTGGTCGTGTTCATTGATGATATCTTGATTTATTCTCAAAATAATGGTGAACACAAGAACCACTTGCATATGGTGCTGCGTACTCTACGAAAGGAGAAATTATACGCCAAGTATAGCAAGTGCGCCTTTTGGCTCGGCGAAGTGTCGTACCTCGGTCACGTTATCTCAGACAGCAGTATTTCTGTTGACCCTAAAAAGATCCAAGCACTTGCTGAATGGGAAACTCCAACCACAGTCCAGGAGGTTAGAAGTTTCCTTGGGCTGGCTGGCTACTACAGAAGGTTTATGGAAAATTTCTCCAGAATATCAGCCCCGTTGACTCGTTTGACGAAGAAAGGCGTAACATTTGAATGAGATGATAACGGTGAGAACAGCTTTTAGGAGCTAAAGCGAAGGTTGATTAGTGCGCCAATCCTAGTGCTTCCAGACGGTGATGGTGATTTCGTGGTATACACTGATGCTTCACACCAAGGTCTGGGTGCTGTGCTTATGCAAGAGGGTAAGGTTATCGCGTATGCTTCTCGGCAGCTTAAGGAGCACGAGAAGAATTACCCTGTTCATGATCTGGAATTGGCCGCAATCATATTTGCTTTGAAGATGTGGCGACACTACTTCTACGGTGTCACATTTGAAATCTTCACCGACCATAAGAGTCTGAAGTATCTATTCTCTCAAAAGGATCTTAATATGAGACAACGTCGGTGGATGGAATTCCTGAAGGATTACGACTGCATAATAAATTATCATCCAGGAAAGGCTAATATAGTTGCCGACACTCTTAGCAGGAAGTCCACAGGGATGATAGCAAACTTGAGGGTGACGCCTACAGAATTGGCCAGATTTGCGCTTGAGTTAGATCTAGATATTATATGTCCCACAGAGCGTGGATGCTTAGCAGTGATAGTGGCTGGATCCCAACTTATACAGAAGGTAATTGAAAATCAATCAGATGATGAGTACCTTCAGGCGATTCTTGCTAGAGGGAAGAGGTCTGAGTTCACACAGGATTCCGAGGGTGTGATACGGTATGAGCATCGCATTTGTGTGCCTAAATCTGTGAAGCAGGAGGTGATGGATGAAGCACATAAATCAAGATTTGCTATGCATCCTGGCGGTACCAAGATGTACCAAGATTTGAAGAAGACATACTGGTGGGAGAATATGAAACTAGACATCGCCGAATATGTCTCGTGCTGTTTAACTTGCCAGCAAGTAAAAGCAGAACACCGCAAGCCACCAGGGATGTTGCAGAATATTCCCCTTCCAGAGTGGAAGTGGGAACATATCACAATGGATTTTGTGACGGGTCTTCCTAGGTCACAAAGGGGTCATGATTCTATTTGGGTGATAGTTGACCGATTGACGAAGTCTGCATCCTTCTTGCCTGTGAAGAAAGTGTTTTCTGTGGATAAACTGGCTGTTTTGTTTTGCCGAGAAATCATACGGTTGCATGGGGTCCCTTCCAGCATTATCTCTGATAGGGATTCAAAGTTCACCTCTCGGTTTTGGGGAAGTCTGCAGAAGTCGCTTGGCACTCAGTTACATTTCAGCACTGCCTTTCATCCCCAGACGGATGGTCAGTCCGAAAGGACCATCCAGACCCTAGAAGATATGCTTCGGGCTTGTGCCCTAGATTTCGGGATTAACTGGGAAGTTCACCTGCATTTAGCTGAATTCGCCTATAATAACAACTATCACTCGGCGATCCAGATGGCGCCATTCGAGACATTGTACGGTAGACGGTGCAGATCGCCAGTCCTATGGGACCAAGTTGGTGAAAGCCGTGTGTTTGGGCCAGACATGTTGGAGTTTGAGGCCGAAAGGGTTCAGCTGATCCGGAAGAGACTCTTGACTGCCCAGAGTCGGCAGAAGAGTTATGCCGATAGGAGGCGACGTGAACTCAAGTTTGAAGTTGGCGACCATGTGTTTCTTAAGGTTACGCCAGTAAAAGGAAGAGCTCGGTTTGGTTACTCAAGTAAATTGGATCCACGGTTTATGGGTCCCTTCGAAATCTTGGAGCACATTGGAGCCGTTGCATGTCGGCTAGCCCTACCTCCAAACTTGTCGCAAGTACATAACGTATTCCACGTGTCTATGCTGCGAAAGTATATGCGAGATCCATCGCACATCTTGCAAGATCAGTTCCTAGCTATCACGCCTGACACCACGTACCAAGAGTCGCCTGTCGAGATCTTAGATCGCAAAGAGCATTAGCTTCGCAATAAAGTGATACGACTCATTAAGGTCCGTTGGAACAATCATTCTGAAAGTGAAGCCACGTGGGAACGCGAAGACGAAGCCTTGTGTCGATGGCCACACTTGTTTCCTGAACGACCAGAATGTTATGAGTTTGTGTACGACATGTATTGAGTGACTGTAATCAATGCGAATGTTATCTTTATTAATGATATCTCTATCTTTTGAATTTGGGGACCAAATTCTTATAAGTTGTGAGTATTGTAACGTTATGAAATTTTAAAGAGTTGATTGGACGGGACAGCAGTGTTCTGTCCCATCCCACTCTCTCTTGCTCCCCACGCGTTCCCCCTTTTTCCCCCCTTCTCCCCTATTCACCCCGTGATCACCGACCCCGCTGCCTCCTTCTCCTCCCTATTTCTCCCCTCCTCCTCCCACTACTTCACCATTATCGAACCTAGCATCTTCTTCCTCATGCGTCTCCTCTCAGCCTCCTCTTCCCAGCTCCGGCCGCAGCTCCGGCGACCTAGATCCGGCGGACTCCTCACCTTCCTCTTCCACGCGAATGAACAGCGACGGGAAGTGATCGCCAGCCCTAGATCCGCCTCGCCTTTCATCTCCGGCGACTCCGGCGGGTTCTCACGGCATCGGCAAACGTTTCCTCTCTCTTTCCGCCCGCTTTCCGGCGTCGTCTTCCCCAGCTCTGGCGACATCCGTGAATGACGCCACCGGCAGTTTTCTCTCGATCTCCAGCGATCCAGAACTCCTTTCACGAAACCGATTGTACGAACGTGGTCCTCTCGGTGCTGGCGACATTTTCCACACCGGGAAGCTCTATCCGACCACCGGAGTTACTGTTCCGGCGATCGCCGCCGGCGAGGTTTTCCGGCGAAGTTTCCGGCGAGCTCCGACGACTGAAACCTACGGTTCGGGGTTGTGCGTGCGTGGACTTTATTAGGCGAGTACCTGGTTGGTTCTAGCGCAGATCTACAGGAACCAGGTAGGGTTCTTACCTCACTATCCTTGTTCGGTACCAAACTGCATGCGTAGATAGCGGCACCATCTTCTTGTTGACTGAATCTGATTATTACATTCGTATGTCCATTGAAATCTGTATCTTGCCATTGAGTCACATGGATGCTTGCAGGTTATCTGATTTTTATGTTTCGGTGCATGATATTATTGATGGTAGATTATATGCGGTACATATATATTTTGGCTGTCTCTACAGCCAGCTTGTGTTGATATTTGGGATAGACGGATAGGTCTGACGGGGATAGTCCACCTTCCGAGATCCTTGTGATTTTAGCCATTGGTAGTAGTCATGGATGCAGTCTGTGTGAGCCCATGGACTACAAGCCTCCGGATGGGTCACAGTCAGATGTCGTGGGACTCGGCATTCCGGGGTGATCTGGGTGTAGGACGCTACACCGGCGGACTGTCGACGGACAGTCGTCTCTACCGTTAGCTGGCGGTAGGAACCACTCTTTGAGTGCACGTCCTACGGGACATTTGGCACAGCTGGATTTCCACTTGCATGCTATACTTTCTGTACTTACTTAGTCGGGTTATATTTACTTACAGTGCACTTCCATTTATTGATTATTGCTGGATTCTCCTTACTCTTATATGCACCATCTACTTATTAAACCCTACTTAGCCTCCCAGCTAACTCCCCTTGCCTTCCTCCAGGTTCAGGCTCGGCTCCCTCTGGTGCGCAGTAGATAGATAGGTAGATGATTTTCCCTATCATGTGTTGTATTTACTTATGTGTCACATGTATTTTGGTTATTGTCGTATTTCAAGGACCGTATCCGGTGGATTTATTTATCTGGTCATGGACCAGTGTGGATTGTGGGCCTAGACTATTTGGCTTGTGTGTATTGCTGACTTTGACCGCTGCGTCGGTCTGACGTGTATTCTATCTATGTGGATCTCGTCGTTTTATGATATTTTTGTCGTCTTGTATTGTATCCTGGATCTGTATGGCTTTGCAGGTCCATTGTTTGCCGCGTCCTAAGGCTGGGAGAGTCTTGGGGCGTGACAGGTAGCTTCCACCGCCCGTAGATGTCCCCAGCAGCGACGTGCTGCCGAGATGCATCGCCCACCCATGAGTCCCTCTCGTCAGGTGGACTAGTCCGCCACAGCTCAAACCCTCCGTAGTCTGCCAACGACAGAGCAGACACTTGCTGAGAAGTCGTCCGCCAAGATGGCCTCTGCCGCTGACGCGATCTCCGTCGAGAAAGCTTCCGCCGCTGTCACAAACCCTGTTGAGAAGACGATTGCCGCTCCCGACTCCCCCACGCGGATCTGGCAAGTCGGACCAGATGATGTAGACACAAGGGGCAGCGCAGTAAACATCTTAGATTGATACGAATGGAGATGACACGATTACACGTTGCAAGCAACAAGAACAGAAGCAAAAGTAGATTCGTTTCCTCAGCCGACGGACCTAGCGAGATACAAAATGGATATCATTAACCTAGCATGCCATTTCCCCAGTTCCTTCCCCTTTCTTAATACATTTCGCTCTCCTTTTCTAAATTGGGTTCAGCGCTAAACCCAAAATAGTCCGGCGCATATAGGCCCTCCAGATTGGGGGCCGGTTCGATCCTAGTTCGCTAACAGATATCATTTTCACATGAAGTGACTTTAAAGGGATACAAGAGATTAAGAAACATCTATAGTAAATCCAAGTATTTTCTGGGGATTGGGGTAGCTTACAAATGATCTACCATATTCCTATCATAAAGTAAATATGCACTCAATCTTCTCACAAAAATAGGGATGTTTGTTTGTAAGTCCATTGATACACCAATAATGAAAAACACACAAAGATGACAAAGTCATAATACATTGATCCAACATGATATCAACAGTTAATTGAATACTTATCTATCTTACAATTACCCGACTGAACATCTCATATATTGTGGAAATTATGATTCAGTTTATGCAAGGTCCAAAACTCTACCATTGGAATGTTGCATTAAGAATCTTATAATATATCAAGGTCGCTCCCGAGAAAGACCTCCTTTACAAGAGATAGATATTCTAGAATTGAAGCTTATACAAATGTAGGAAACACAAATGACAAAAATTCTATCTTGGGCACTAATGTAGGAGGAAACTTGGTTACATGGAAAAGCAAGAAGCTAAGTTGAGTCGCAAACTTGCAATATCTAGCTACAAAGTATAATACCTATGACTCACACAACTTGCAAAATATTGTGGGTTAAGGGTCTACTGCTAGAGTTTAATATCTTAGTCAAAGCCCTTTGAGCATCTTATGTGACAACCAATTTATTATACTCAACGCTAGCAACCTAATATTTCATGAAAGAATGAAGCACACAGAAGTCAACTGTCATTTGTTATAGAAGTCATCATAAGCAAACAAATTAGTACACCATATAACAAGTGTGAAAATCAATTATCAAACTTCGTCACCAACGTGTTGGCTAGGTTCTATACATTGTATAGCAAGCTAGGTGTTACGCCCCTATTTCTCACCGAAGTCGAATTTCAGCTGAATTCAAATGCGAAATTGGAATTGAAGCGCACGTTCCGATTTTAACCTTTGACATTGACTCCTCGTTTCGAATGCCAACCCAGTGTCCACCTTCGAACATCAACGCGCTGTTTGTGTCTGGCTATTAACGTCAGTGTTCGCTCGCCAGAGGGGACAGGTAAAGGGCGTGCGGCAGGCTCGGACCTCGCGTTCGCGCCTCGGCAAAGATCGCCGGTGATGGTGGTGAAGGAGACGCTCGCCAGAAAACTCAGAGACTCATCAAAGCCAGAGAAGACAACAGAGGGATAGGAAAAATTTTCGTTGATTTCAATTATCAACCTACCTAAATCCCTCTACAGATCTTCTCTCTCAGATTTGCCTCACTCCCTCGTCGTCAGCCCTCACCACTGATGGAAGTTTGCTGACCCGGAGGAAAGGGCGTTTGCCTCTGCGCACGCCGTGGAGGGGAGCAGCGTCACATGCTGCTCTCTTGCCGGAAGAATTGTCTGATGGTCGTCGCCAGGGAAAGGTTCTCAGAGGTGTTCTCAGGCGGAGCTCCCTCTATGTCGCCATTCTCCCTTCTTCGTCAGCAACGCTCGGCATCGCAGCTGGAAGTTCTCCTCATCTTTCCCCCCTCGTTCGTCGTCGAGGCTCCTCTCTTAGAGGAAGCGTTGCTGGCTTTGGAAGGAAGCTGTCTGCCAACCGCCCTTCCTTCTCAAACTTCTAGAGATCACGCCTCCGCATGATCTTGCTGCCAAGTCTACAGCTATCGGCGCCGTTGAGGCCACCGCGAATTGCACTCACCGACGTCTCTGCCGAAGTCGTAGCCACAGTTGATGCTGGAACATGCACCATTGTCAGTGCCGAAGCTTTCGTGAAGTTTCCGTCCACGTGGGTTTGGGCTGTCTCCCGATCCAGCTTGCCTTTTGGCCCTGTCCATTTGAGAACCGGCATCACACTAGCATAGTTGGTATCTTTGCTCTAGCTTCAGGGGAGTGGACTAATGTATATTAGTTCACAGGCTAGCAGGCTTTTTTCAGCTATTTATTTGTTATCAGATTTGTCTGATTCTTACCGGGTTTGTACACTTAGCTATAATTGAGTGAATGAAAACCCTAATCTCTTTGAGCTGCTACGTAACATTCCATCACTCAAAGTAGAAGAGGGCTAGATATCAAGATGTAAATTGAATAAAAAAATAATAGTAATTACAAGAAAACAATTAGTGCACTCCTGAAAAGCTAGTATTCATTAATATTACCGCATACAAATTTGACGCCAATGGTGATAATACTAATGTACAACCAACACAGTAAAAGAGTAAAGTGCAGCACTTAATAACAATTTATTTTCCTCATTTGAAGCTCTGAAGCTAGTATTGCTTCTAAACATACAATAAAAAATTAATATTTTGGCTCATAACATTGATTCCTCGGTAATTAGTTAAGAAGCACTGCAAAGATCTCAGAATTCATACTTAACAATTAGTTAAAAAAATTGAAATAGCATCATCGTAATGGAGAATAGGTCAAAAAGCTCATTAGTTGGTAAATAGTAAAGAAATTTATGTGAAAAACAATATATACATGAACAGTTGCAGACTTAACAGGGCAGGGTAAGGATGAGTAGAGTAAAATAGTTCCATTTATGGAAAAAAGGAATTCCACAGTTTTCTTCTGTGGAAACGATATTTCTTCAAAAGTAAAAGCATGTCGAGTATTGCATGTTGCCAATCTCAGCACTAAATCTCATATAATTTACAGCACCATGAATCAGATACAATAATATAGGAAAAAAAACCATAGGCTATATTTAGCATATAAGGTACTTTCAAGTATGAAAAGCATACCTAAGAGCCCATAGACGAAGATATGAGGCAGTATTTGAGACTGCTCCAAGGACAAATTCTATAGTATGTATTAGCTGGTGGACAAAAACTTCACTGATCTCAAATTCATGTTCATGGGAATCATGATCATGATCATGCTCAATCTCAAGTGATTCTTCAGTGCTGTGGAGCATGGCATATGATTGACCTTGATGTCTCTGAATCATCAGGAACATGAATCACATGATCAGTACAAGAAGCAAGGAAACATGACAAAATACTTCAGAAAAAGAATAACGTACTTCTTCGTGCTGCTTCTTCAAGAAAAAGGGCTTTGGAAATAACATCCAAGGAACTGAAATAAAGGCCAGTAAAAGCAACACAAGCTGGTAGCATGATGGTAAAAAAATGGAAATAATCACACAAACTGGAAATTGTGACATGTATGGAAGTTTACTCAAATAAAGCAGTAGCGTAATACCAACCTGAACTGGTTTCTGGCCAGGAAATAGCTGGTTCTCACCTAAGTCATCAGTTGGGCTCAGAAACATATATATCATTACATGATATAGATCTGCTTGTGAACCAGTACACCATTTTACAAGTACGAGGACTGAAAGGTATCCAAACAAACTGTTCAAAAAGATTAATTGTGGAATAAACTGATACCTGTGACAAAATTAATAGGCAGATTAGAACATAATTAAACTGAAATAGCAGCAAGGTTCAAAAAGACAAAAACTACTTATTCACAAGCTAGAAGTAGGTAAAACTATATACATTATATTGCTGCTACTTGGGTAGAAAGATCGAAAGGACTACAAAAGAGGACCAGTTCACAAGTTTGTCAATAAGGAACACTTCCGTGTATATGCAAATGCATATTTATATATGAATCAGCTTCAAACCAGCACAATGTGCGGTTCTACTAAAATTAATACAATAATCATCTTATTTTTTTACAAATAATGTTATAATATTCATTATATAACAATTCAACATAAGTAATTAATTCCAAGCTATTAAATATTGTAGTGTAAAATATAATATGCTTAGAATTTGAAACAACTTAGGTGCCACAAATTAATTATATTCAAATACTACAGAAATTATGTATTACTCATATATATATATATATATGTGTGTGTGTGTGTGTGTGAATTTATATGGTCTTGACTGCAGGATGCATAATAAATAAGGATACAACATTCAACTTTAAAATTTTATAATGAACTTAAATTTGTGACAATTATTTGTGGTTGAAGATCAATTCCAGTACACAATCAACGAACTTAATTATCCTTCACAGGAATCTGTATCTTCGTAAGAGGAAGGATAATTAATAAGGTACAAGCTTACAAGGTTTAACTAGTTCAGAGTACAGACTCCATGCGCCCTCATGCTGATTGGTTATCTGAGGAAGCATGCTTGCTTCTATGAGGATAGAGGTAGCAGAGTTCTTCAGCTTCCATGAATTTGGAAGAAAACATTGAAAAAGAATGAAAAAAGATATTGACGAGGCAATTAAGATGGTGTTACTAATTTCCTTCAATTACCATTTGTATTATTCAATTAGCAACCAGAAAGAGGTGGAAACGGATTTGTTTCTGTGTATTAAGAAGAAATAGCTTATCATATATAGTTAACACATGGATATTTAACGGAGATAGACCCATAAAAGAAAACCCAATAAAACTAAACCTGCTAACTGGCTAAGTATCCAACACTAAAAGTCGGAGCCACAGATATATAAAAGCAGGAATATAAAAGATATTTGGGGAACACAAGTGCAGACTGGTCATTTCAGCAGGTATAGGGGTTCTCTGCTAGCATAGGAAGTATTTAAGTTGATTGTCCTCTTGTATAATATGTTTTTTTTTTCAAAAAGCAAGTGTGGAATGTATAAGTATAACTTGATATTTTTCCGCACTTAGACTTTTTTTTGCCAAAACAGTCAAATGCAATGAGATAATGAGCTTTAATGTGTTTGGTTACTAGCACTGTAGATCATGGTTTGAGGTTATCGGTCCGACCGATTGTATCGTTCGACAGTCGAACTGATACATACCAACATATGACACCAATAGTTTTATAATATATATATATATATATATAAAAATAAAAATATATATATATATATATAGCCAGTACCGACCATGATCAGACCCCATACTGCCTAGTACGGAATGGTACCTTAAACCTTGGCGTAGATTGCATACTATAGCGTATAATTATAGCCATAGAGCAAGAGAGACCAAAAGCTTTCACAAGGTTAGGGAGTCTGGGCATCTACCATAGATCCATACTTTGCTTCAAAACTAAATTTTCTATTTCACTTTGTTCTTAATTTTTCGAAGTGATCAAACTAAGATTTTGAAAACCGGTCCAAAATGACCATTTTCTAGATTTGTATCGATCTAATTAGGGATCAGTACTTGGATGCAGTGGGATGCAGCGGAATCAAGCGGTAGCAAGAGGAAGAGGAAGGAGAAGGAGAAGGAGAAGAAGAGGAGGAGAGGAAGGAGAGGAAAAAGAAGGAGGAGGAGGAGAGAAAGAAAAGGAGAAGGACACAAACCCCTATTTTTTTTTCCTTTTCTTATTCTTCTTCTTTCTCTTCTTTTTCCTTCTTTACTCCACCCAGTTCCACCGATTTTCATCCAGCCGAATTTTCAAACCTAAGACTTTTTATTAAGATATCTCTTGCACAATAAGTGGAAAAGAAAGATTCAACCCTTACGTGACTTTTTTTGGTAGAATAATTCCTTAATTTGAACACCTTCTAAATAATAAAGAATATGGAACTTATTTTAAAGCATCATTAGTTTGCAAAGTTTTAATCAAATATCAAATTGAGTTTTAATTCTTCATAAAATGACATGAAGACAATAAGAAACCGAGTACGAGTATTAAGAAGATAATACAAAGTGCCACACAAATAATTATCAATAAAAGTCACAAAATTTCAAACCTCTTTCGAATAGAAATAGAACATGATACCAAGTGTTCGAATATACTAAAAAGAACTTGTGCTACAACTAGCATAAGTATATGAAAAGTTAACATGAAGGTCTTTTCCTAGCTACCAGACACCGCATACTAAAGTATGATATGACTGCAAAGAGAGAATCTATTGAACTTCAGTAGAAGGATGACCTAGCAGATAGTGATGTTGATATGGTATGAAGCTTGTGAATGAATTGGATTATGAAGCAAGTGTTCGCTATAGAGGTCGAGGGAAGGGAATCTAGTAGCAAGGGTTGCACATTAAAAATGCATAACTATGTTCTAAGGGTTCGTAATGAAGATATCCACAAGCAATTATATGAGAGTAGTAGTATGAGTGAAGTCTTCACACTGCTTGAGAAGATCAGACATCCTACGAGTAGGGGGATAATACTCAATCAATTCACTGTACTTTCCACTCAGTGTAGCATAATATTCATGAAGAGGTTGCCAACCCTATTTGAGGTTGAAGATTTCTTCATGGATCTTATAATGTAGCACATATTCAAATCTAGGGAGCACGAATATGAATGTGGAGGCAGCATTGGGTTCCATATAGTTAAGGATGCGTGAAGATGGTGTAGTTAGAACACTACCACAGTGGTATGGTGCATCCTTAAGGGTATGTTTGGTAGAGTAGAATCCACCATGAAAAGCCATCTAGATTCATTGATGTTTCCATCCTTTCCATGGTGGATTCCACTCTACCGAACATACCCTAAGAGTCTAGAGTATGGGGTGAGAGAATCTAGGTTAAGTTCCACTAAAGGGAACCAACAAAATAGCAAAAGATTGAGCCCAAAGGAGATAATTGGTGATAATGAACTTAGTAGTGGTAGCAAAAGTGTTAAATGGTCAAAGAGGGACCAACACTAGAACACTCCATTAGATCCACAAAAAGGATAAAATATAAACGACCAAGATTTGGGTTTTCAGAAAAAGTTACATACATGTAAACCTACGTGAAGAAACACTAAAAGATTCTAGAAAAGAGAAATGTGGCTAGCGCTCAACCGAATATAGGGAGGGAACAGATGCAATGCTGAAAGATCAACAATGGGGGTGCAATTAATAGGGGAGGGGAGCAATATTACAAAGTGAAAAGAGGTTATGGTGGAAGAGGTTAAGGCAAAAGTGAGAAGAACAGTAGCACGCGACTAGGGGCTACAAAGAGATTAGGGTGGCGTAATGTAAGTTAGGTGGTAACACCATGTGAGAAGGGGCTGTGAAGAAAGGTGTGCAATAGAAATGTAATGGCTTTGTGGCAACAAGAGAAGGAGATGGGAAGGAGGCAATATGATGGCAACGAGACTACAAAAGACGTATAAGGCAGTGACAAGGGAAGAAGAAAGGAGAGGATAGAACTAGGGCATGATTTGCCACCAATTGAAGCCCAAAGATAGACAATATTCATTGCATAAGAAAAATAAGAAGTGTACATAGATATATAATGGAGAGAAAACTAATAAAAGCTCAATAAGATCAAACCCACTGAGTATCCTATATAGCTAGTGATGCTTTTCAACCAATGTCGTTTACCATACGTGGAAATGACGAAGAGGGAAGAAATGGTAGAGATAAGAAACTTTAAGAGAATTGTTAGGAAAATTAAGGTCTCATTCAATCGTTAAAAAATGTATATTATAATAACTATAAACAACCCATATTTATAGGCTTTAAACATGACTTTAACCAAAACATTGACCACATATTCTACTAATTTCCTATTTGACTTAGTGAACACTCATTACTTAAAAGGTAGCATTCACATTAATGAGTTAATTCGTTCTCCCGTACCAAAAAGTACCTGACTTTGATGAGTTAAACTTGAGCTTGTTTGTGCTTGATTGAACACAAACGAAAGGCATAGGTACCGAGATAACAATGAACTTCAGGAAGACTAGGACAAAATGAGATATCACATAATGTTGTTACGATTGTTGAATTCCAAGATATCCATCATGTGCTGGATTTTATAGCTCTGCTTCTAAAATTCATACATCAGATAAACTAGATTGTTTATTCCATTGAATAAACTAGTAATGAGATATTCCTTTTAGCAATATGATTGTTTGGGTATTCGCTATTTTTTGAATGTGTGTGCGTGTATATATCAGTACAAGTGCAATAAATTTTTTACAAAAACATGATGGACAACAAGATACAAATAGATTTCCAACTTTATATCCAATTTGCAGCAAGAAGATGCTATTTTTTCATCAAATATGAGTTGTTATTATGTTCGTTATAGCCAGCAAACATCATGAAACTTTCCCATAGAAGGAGACCAAGAATGACAGGGCAAACTGAAATATTCAGTTCGGGCAAAAAATGTCAGAAAATCAAATAATGTAGCAAAGTTCCATTTTGACCGTAAATGCCAAAAAAAAGAATGTAAACAAGTGATCACCACTCAGAGGCCAAACATAATATTTAACATGTATAATGCAGGTCTTACAATCAATCAACTACTATATGAAGGTATATGTGACATACATATACATATATACATAAGATATACAAATATAGAAGTTGTTATCAGTGCAAGTGCACTGAAATTTTTTACAAAGAAATGATGAACAGCAAGCTAGAAAAAAATTTTCTATTTTATATCAGATTTGTAGCATGAAGGTGCTATCTTTCATTTAAATATGAGCTGTTATCCTGTTCGTTGTAGCCTGCATAATCATATGAAACTTTCCCATATAAGGTGCCGGAGCTTGACGAGGCACACCAAATTATTCAGTTCAGATAAAAATGTCGAAGAAAAAAACTACTAATGTAGTAAAATTCCATTTTGACAGTAAGTGGCAAAAGCATGTAAACCAAGTGATCACTACTCAGAGTCCAAATCATATTAACCAATGTTAACATGTGCAACGAAGTTTGTACAATCAATCAATTATAGTTTGCAAACCAAGTTACAGATAAGTAAACACGATATCTAAAAAATTACCAGATATTAATATTGTTACTGAAGAACTTTGCATTGAAATAACTCAAGAAAATGCCGAGGTTCATTTGTGCGACTCCAAGAAGGATAGACATTTTCATCTTCAGTGAGTTAAGAAATGGTAACTCACTTCTGCTGCCATGCCACTTCGGATCCACACCAAATGGATAGGCTTCTCTTACTTTAATCAAACCTATCGTAGTTGCATCCCTACAGTAGGACAGGATAGTACACCTATTATATGAACTCATAAAAAATGATAACTAAACTTCACTATAACCCATTCCATACCTGCATGAAGGATCCCGACATTCATAAGCAGATTTACCAAACATCTCAAATGGGACAGAAAAGAATTCGTTATAAATCAATCCAGTGTAAATTGAGAATAATGCCATCATCATGATCACATAACGACCACCAAACATCATCTCCATGATGTCACCAAGTTTCTATAAGCAAAATAAAAAAGGTAAGATTCCTTATTAAAAAAGTCCAAGTTATCAAAAGAAGGAAAATTGTATTATCAAGAAACAAGAACATAATTAAAGATGTTACTAGGAAATATGTGCTGAACAAAAAAAAATTAAAAATACCAGCTATCACTTCTTATTCAGGAAGATCAAACTATCATAAATAAACACCAAGAGGATTTAAAGAATAATAAGAATACTAGCAATAAAATTCTTAGCTAATTCTCCTTTTCAGAGAACTTGGTCCTCAATTTTGCCAGATATACAAGGTTGTGTGTAAATCACATCAAATATTGCATACACAGCATAACTTGGTCAGTCATCAGTGTTGGCCGGCTTTAACAACAGGAAAAAAAAGTGAACAGAAGTACCAAACAGTAAAATTGCATCACGTGGTTATGCGATTCGACTAGACACAACTATCACTATCCCAATAAAAGACAATGACATCTAATTGGATATAAGATTTAAAAGGAAATACTATTTAGTGCAATGAAAGATGAGATACATCTTTAAAAACCTGTTGGTTTTAATCTTTATAACCAATTAGTAGTTAATTAAGAATTCAAATCACAATTTTTCCCATCTCGCTGTGCAGTCTATCTTAACGCAACACTAAGGTTTATAATCATGTTTCTCATAGATCATCAAAAACCCATAGAAATACCAGGTAGAAGGATCATCAAATTCATTAATTTTAAACCACTAGAATATTTGCAACCAATTTTGAATTTCTGTGGCCAGCTTGAAGGCTTCTTTTAACATGTAGTTTTCAATTTTCTAGTGATTGAAGTTCATTTTATTTCAGTCCTTGTACAACTTAATGTTCTTGCCAACGTGTGTTTAGTACATTTGTAGCTGATCCATACGACACAGTCTATACCTGCATTATTATTGTTAGAGTTATTTGTCTTGTTGGAGTGAATTAATACCACACATGTAGTCACATTACTCTTTTTTTTTCTAGGCCTTATATGAATGAGAGTATATATTTGTACTCTAGCTCTTCATATAAAGCAAATTACAACATTGCATTCTCATCATCCTTCTCAAACCAAGCTTCAATTACAGAAAACACTCTAACAAAGTCCCTACAGTCCATCAACTGCTGCTCCTTCCGCTATTATCATGCAATTGTTTCTCTTGTTGTTATTCCTTGCAACTATTGCCCTTATTTCTAGATACTACCTTGCAACTTGTCTGCCATCCTACACTCCCCCTCTAGCATGAAACTACGCTTTCTCTCCAAACAAAATGTTTCCACTAAACTACTTTCATGTGCCCTATGCCCCTCTCTGTATGGTTGCATCTCTTCAAGGATGAACAAGTAGCATTTCTACCACTATATGAAAACTAATGCAATCCCTATTATACGTGCATGGATAGATGATAACTAGATACTTTTGTATCTCTCACGAACAAGTACCGCTACTGCCATTACATGCCAAGTAACATAAACTGTGTGCATGGACAAATGGTACTTAACTACATTGTGGTTCTCTCATAAACAAGCAATGCTCTTAGCGCTACATGAAGACTAACACAAACTATGTGCAAAGTAACGACTGTTTTGTCAGACCTAGAAGGCTTTAGGTACAATCTAAGTGAGCCCAGAATAGAGATGATTGTGTATCCAAACTCTTTGAATGAAGGGGATGAATCTTACAACTTCCTTCAATATAGGATTCCTATGCAAGGGTACGTACATGCATATCATGTATGTATGCATATGTATGTGCATATATATACATATATACATATGCTAGATGAGTGGTGTGGATTCCCCCTTCATTCCTATGAAGGGGTGAGAACCCTTTTTTTTAGGGGTAGAGATAGAAGAACTATTCTGAAAGACTTAGCTTTGTAACATACAAAGTTAACACTGTTGTTTGGTAATTTAAAATTGGTTCTCATCACAGTTCACATCTTTCCATTAAAAGATCTATACAGAGAAGAAGATCAGCAAGTTAATCTGTAGCTTCTTGAAGTTCAAATGCAGTAATATACTACTATTTCAGAAGTACCATACTAAAAGGTAGTAAGAACATATCTTTACTCAAAACATGACTTCTTCATCTAGTCAATTTTCATTCACTATTATTATACAATTAAAAAAAACTAAAGATGTCATTTCCTAATCAAAGAATGTGAGAAAAAGAGCATAGTGGAACGATTCTGCTGCTTCCGAGCCTTCTTAAGGATGAGACAAGTTGGTGCTTATCCTTTATATGCAACGAATACAAGTCATCTTTGAGTATAAGCATTGTAATATCAAAAAATTTCTGTAAGCGGCAGTCATTTAACATAAACATAAGTACAAAAAAAATTCAGCAAATGAGATATTCATAAAATGTATACATAATTTGTGTTTTCAATTGTTTTTTCATTTTGCAATTACTAATGATAGACATAAAGCTGCTGGCAGGATAGTAATTCCATTCTAAATTGCATACAGGTTCAAGCAACCAAACGAATAAAAAAACAAATCTAACTTATGTGCGTAAACATCATTATTGATTTAAACATGTTAAAATACAAACAACACCCAGAGTACCATATAACAATTTCAAAAAATTAGAGCATACAAACAACGCCCGAGAGGCAAGCACTCACTTGAGAAGATAGTTTCTTTTCCCGGGCTATAAGTAACAATGTTGCAAGTAATAAGCATATTCCATGGCCCCAGTCACCAAACATGACTGCAAATAAGAATGGAAATGTGACAATAGTATAGACACCAGGGTTCGCCTCTTGATACTTTGCAATGCTGCATTACATAATGACTTTATTATCAAACAGATAAATATAACCATTAAGGGTTTTACTTTAAGGCAGCCTATATTATATGTTCAGTAGAAACCATAATAACTACTAACTATCCATCTTAACAATGATTTACAAATCAACCATATTTTAGAAACTGGTCTGTACCATGCACCATGGTTAGCTTGTACCAATCCGACTATGTACAACTACCGGTATATACTCGTACTACATTTATGTGTATATATATTATATATGTTAGAAATGGTAATAATTAGGGTAAGAATTAGTAATATTAGAAATAGTATTATATATATTAAGTAATAATTAAAATATTTTTTTTCATGTACACAATATCTCAATACCTCTATATATAGAGGTTGCATCTATTCTATAATTGAATAAGCCCTTTAGGGTTTTCTATCCATTCTCCTCTCCTCTGTCTATTTCTTTCCCTATACTTTAACATAGTACCATAGGAGGTTTTATAAACTCTAGCCGTACCTCTCAGCTTAATGTCAAAGTAGAAAACTCTAATATTCTCTCTCTTTTTCTCTTCTCTACTATAGTACTGTTCATAATCACGGTTCACCGTGCTATAGCTACTACAACAACACTATTTTTATGGTGCTTTTCATCCGTACCATGGTACTATTTATCATCATCTTATATTATAGATGACACCATATGCTACCCTCTACTCTTACTAGCAATGTCTTATGCTGCCCCTTTTACTCTTACGGGTAATGCGTTACACCACCCTCTACTGCTAGCGAAGCCTTACATCACCCTCTACTATGGCCGGTGTAAAGGCGATACTTGATGTTGCCTACTACTTCTGCTGGCGATATCTGACACCGCCTTCTACTCCTATTGTCGATGTTTGATATTACCTTCTATTGCTTGGAACACTTAATGCCTCCTACTTTTCTTTTTAACTATATCATTATCTCTTTTATTGCAACTTTATTTTCATGTAGGCCAGACATAATTGTCGTATATTCTTTAGCTTGAGGGTGAGCATTAGAATTAGTAATAGTTAGGGTTAAAATTAGTAATATGAGAAATGGTATTATATATATATATATATATATATATATAGTAAGTGTTCGATTTCTTACTAAGCAAAAAAGTTACAGCTCCCCCTCACCTAAGCCTCCCTTTTTATAAAAGAAACTTAATCCTAACAAGTTAAGAAGTGCTTTTACATCTTTACACTCCTCCTCAGGTATATCGTGCCCAACTTGTTACATAAAATGAAAAACTTAGATGACCGTAAGGCCTTTGTAAAAATGTCTACTAATTCCTCTTTAGACTTCATATAAGAAAGATATATGAGTTTATTGGAAACCGCATCCCAAATAAAATGGCAATCCACCTCCATATCCTTAGTCCTTTTATGAAAGATTGGATTGTTCACCATTGTTTATAGTTTCGGTCCGCACTGGCCAAAATTTTGATCCGGTACCGATCTGATGAGCCACTGAGCTAAGACCATGTGTTAGAGCACAGTCAGAGCTTCATGTAGGCAGACAGGAGGCAGAAGGGGATGGCTGAAGCGGGGAAGCTCTTGTCCGCTTGTGGCAACTTCCAGCGGAAGCGAGGCACAGCCAACGTGGGAGAGGGAGCAGCGGAGGCTCCGCCTGGAACTTAGCCATGAGCAGGAGCTCCACATGGAGCTTTCACCGCGAGTAGGAGCTCCGCCTAGAGTGTCCACTTCCAGCGGAAGTGAGAAGCAGCCGACGCGGGAGCGGGTGTGGGAGGCAAGAGCAGGAGGCGGGAGCCCATATGGTTTCATCCGGTTTTTGACCGGTATCGACCGGTTCATACCGGTCTGGCAGCTGACCGGACCGAGTTGCAGGACCAAAACTTTGAACTTTGTTGTTAACAATAACGATCATAGCTTGATTGTCACAAAATATAGGCATTTAGTCTCACACCTAATTCTAAAGTCGATTAATTGATTTCAAAGCCTCATCATTTCACATGTTGTGTGCGTCATTGCCCCTATACTCTGCCTCGTAACTAAATCTTAAAGCAACATTTTATTTTTTACTCTTTCAAGTAACTAAACTCCCCCAACATATTCATATGTACAATACCTAGTTATTAACCGTCTATCATCCATATTACCAGCATTATCCACATCTACACAAGCCTCAATTTTAGAATGCTCATTTTTTTATATAAATCGTCTTTTCCTGGGACTCCTTTCAATACTCATTACAGCTTCACAATGCGCCTTCTTTGGCTTTTCTATCTAACAATTCCAACACAATAAGAAATATCAAGCTTCTCAGGCCTCACAATTAGATCAGCTTCCCAACAAGGCAACGATAACAAGTTGCATCTATAGGATCATATTTCATTCTACAAGAATATTTCTGATTAGGTACTGAAGTGTGTCAGCAAGTTTGCACCCAATCATTCTAGTTTCTTCAAGAAGATCAAAAGCATTTCCTTTGTGAGAGGTACACTTGACTCTTTATTTGCAACTTTGATCCCTAAGAAATATTTGAGCTTACCTATATCTTTAAGTACAAACTTGGAATACAAATTTTTGTCTCTATTATAGCTTTGGAATCACTTCTAGTTAAAAGTATATCATCCACGTATACAGCCACTCACCAAAGTGGCGAATAAAAATAGAATGATCAACTTTGCTATCCCAAAAACCATGTGATGAGAGAAGTTTTGGAATTAGGCCCGTGGGCTTTGTTTCAAACCATAAATAACTTTATGTAACTTGTATATCAACTCCGTTAAGCAACATAATCAGAAGATTGCTCCATATAGACATCCTTAGTAAGGTCACCATATACAAAGGCATTGTGAATATCCATCTAATGAAGCTACCAATCAAGATTAGTAGCTAAACAGAAAAGAACACAAACAAAGTTGAGACGAGCCATAGGAGAAAAAGTCTCAAAGTAATCAATTCTAAAGGTTTGTGTAAATCTTTTTGCTACAAGACATGCTTTGTACTGATCAACAAAGCCATCCAAATTATGTTTGACAGTGTAGACCCACTTACAAGGCACTAGCTGAATAGCTGGAGGAGGTGGGGTACTGAAGACCATGTGTGGTGAGAGTGAAGAGCACCGACGCTTCATCCATAGCAATAGACTACTTAGGGAATTGTGTTGCCTCCTCAAAAGATTTAGGAATCATAGTAGATAAGATGCCAACAAGAAAGGTGTGATGCAAAGGACCCCAGGCAGGAAGAGGAATGTTGCCAGGAGGTTTGTTGATAGTAAGAATGGTAAAGTAGGGGGTGGTTCCATGAAACGTGACATCAGCACTAACAGAGGACCGATGAGTTGTAGAATCATAGTAGTGATATCCTTTCTAAGTACAATTATAGCCCAAAAACACAACGAACATATCTTGATGGGGGTCATGAATATTGACATAACACATGCAACCAAAAACTTGAGGGACAACAAGAAAAACCGAGCAATGAGTATAGGGTTTGGAGAAGGGAACTTACCCTAAAGTAATTTTATTGGAATCTTGAGGAAATCGGTGGTGAGAACAATATCACCCCAAAATTAATGAGGACATTCATGTGAAAAAGAAGACCTAGCCACATCAAGGAGATGACAATTTTTATGCTCAGCAATATCATTCTATTGGGATGCATAGGGATAAGTAATTTAGTGGAAAATACTCATGTCATTACAGAAAGACTAAAACTAAGTATTAGTATATTCTAAAGCATTATCGGGTCGAATAATTTTCAAGAGCTAAGTTTTAATTTCTTCGTAGAAGATACGAAATATGGTAAAAAGTTCAAAACAATTTTTCAACAAAAACAACCAATACATATGCAAGTGATCATCGATAAAGGTGATAAAATAATGATGACTCTCTTTAGTGAGAAGAGGACTCAGACCCCATATATCTGAGTGAACAAGATTAAAGGAGTCTTTACTACAACTATTACAATTAGGAGAAAATGACACACAATGATGTTTGTCTAGCTGACAATCATCACCCTGAAACACAGGATAGGATGTTAAAGACAAAAAAGGCTGAACTTTGACCGGAGTGGGGTGGTCAAGCCAACAATGCCACCGAAAGGGAGAGGCTACAACAGATAGATAAGCTTGTGTAGAAGCATGAATAGAATCAAACAACACATAGATGCCCTTGTCTTTAAGTCCCCCACTAATCATCTTCCTCGTGGACAAAGAAAATACAATAAGGAAAAAATGTCACATCAAAATTTAGGCTTTTAGTGATAGCACATATTAATAGTAAGTTATTCGGAAACTGAGGAATGTAAAGGACATTATCAAGCACAAGAGTACCACTAATGTGAATGGACCCAACTTAAGAAATAGATACAAATGAACCATCAGACGGGTGTGGTGACTACTAAAAGTGATAAATGAAAATAAAACTTTATTGCCTGAGATTAGGCCCCTAGTCAAAAATCCATAAGTTATCAAGGGAAGCTATACTAGAAGGTGGCCTGATGGGTGTGGCTGTGAGGCTAGTAGATGGCATTAGGGATGGTGCATTGGCCAACAGTTGTGTAGCACTTGAGGAGTCGAGTTGTGTAGCACTTGAGGAGTCGACAACCATTCAAGCATGAGAGGGTATTCCAAACCTTGTCCTAACACCGATTAGATGAGTGATTGGTGCAACCACAATCAATATAAGCCAAGATATGATGACCATAGCCTAGTCCATGAGCAGAGCCAATACTTATACCTAGGATCGACCACCAAACTGTGGCACTAGAAGAACATTCTAGGGCTCAAGTGATGATGAAGTAGCCAGAACATGAAAAAGTCTATAAAAGGTATTCTGCAATGTGGGTACAATAGGCTCCAGTAGCAACTGATTTGAGCCCAAACAGATTTTTATCTAGACCAGAAAGGAATTTTGCAACAATAAAGTCTTCTTATTATTGGACAATGACGATGTAATTCATCCAATTTGGCCTTTCACTGAGTGTATTCCTATAAAGGTTAGCCATCCTATCGCATAAGAAAGATTTATTCATATAATTGATAAATGCAACTAATATTGTATTGAGGAGAATATGTGCTGGCTAGAGCATCCCACACTTCTTTTGTCGTATTGTGAAACATAATGGTTAATGCAATATGAGATTCCATGTTATGAATGAGAGAGGTAAGAACAGTTATATCGGACATGCTCCAAGATGCATTTTGTGGGTTAGATGTTACTGATGGATTCATTTCTACATGGTCTCTTCCTATGGGATCTAAGAAAGAACAACATAGCTCGAGCCCAAAGTAAATAGTTTGTACCATCCAATTTCATAGTAGTACCAAGATTAGTGGTAGATTTGATTTTTGAGATTTGATATTTGAGTATCCATGATAAAAAAAATCTAAAGTATCAAATCAAACCATGAACAAAACTAAAACATCAATGATTCGGGTGCCTGGATGAAAACTAAGAAGAACAAGAACCAATAGATTCAACCCCAAAGACAAAAGACTTCCACTCCAAGACTCACTTCTGGAAAGGGAGAGAGGATAAGTGGCGACGATAACTTCACCATAACCAAGTTGGCGTCAATAGCCAGGTGTGTTGTCCGACAATGGAAAAGTAATGACGAAGGTGAGAGATGTAAAAGGAGATGAAGACTACTCGTGTGTAGGATTAGCAATGACGAGGCCGGAGGAGAAAAAGACTCAGGCCCCTAGCTAGGGTTGAGAGAGGAGCCAGCATCGAAGCCATATTAAGAGTGAGATGAGGAGCTCGCATTGCTCAAATACCATATTTAATTTCTTACTACGAAAAAAAGTTCCAGCTCCCCCTCACCTAAGCCTCCCTTTTCACAAAAGGAACTCAACCCTAATGGGTTAAGAAGCGGGTTTTGTCTCAAACCCGCTTTTACATCTTTAAGGTAAGTAATAATTAAAATATTATTATTTTATGTACTCAATACCTTTATATATATAGAGGTTATAACTATTCTGTAATTGAATAAGGAGATTATAGCCCTTTATGATTTTCTATCTCATTCTCCTCTCCTCTATCTCTTTCCCTATACATTAACAATATAATTTAATTAAAATCAACCAATATCAATTATTAGTATGAACCAATATTTATATCATGCAATCAACTAATAAAAAATATGTGAATCCAAGGGTTACAAGACATATACTAAGACATCTGCTCATGAAGATCACATAAAAAAAAAGTATTGCCAAACCAGAGACCAGTGCGTACAACATCATGCATATATATTAGAATGAATTAGAACCATCACTGAAAAGCTAATAGCTTTATACATCTGTGCCAATTCCATGCCCATAAATGACTAAGCATTATGCCTTGATCTGGGCAACTTTTGGTGAATTCTGAGCTGCACGATAAATCTTGGGACGTGGTGAATCAAATATGATGCAAATCTTGGATGAGGGTATAAATCTAGACATGTCCTAATTCCTATGCAAAAAGGTTTCTCAATGAATGAGGTGCCTTGATAGGGCCAATATACAGAACCTTGACGTCTACAAGGGAGAAGTTCATAGCTAATGCTTTTCCATTAATGTACTTACCCATAAGCATCGACAATTTCCTGAAAAGCAGAAGTAAATTTGTTTGTTCGGAAGTATGTAGGTGGAGATTCTTTTGTCTGGAGAACTTGGAAAATAGAATCAACTTGGGAATTGCTATCATATGTTGCCTGTTGCAATGCATCTAGTATCTGTAAAAAATTGTTCTTTTACATACCATCCACAATAGAAGACAATCAGAGCATTTGAGAAAAAAATGACTATATCACCATCGCATCAGAAGTGTGTATTTCTACATATATATAATATGTAAAAATATACATATATATAATATATGTATGCATATGTATACATCTACATATGTATATCTATATACACATGTATTTGTATATCCATATGGATTATGGACCATATGTATATATATGCATATAAGTATACATGTGCGTAAATATAGAGACATATATAGACAGGCAAACACCAACTAGCGCAATCCAGGTACCTGTGCAGTTGCGAAAACAGGGCTCCAACCCTCAGCAACTAAACATTTCTTTGTAACATCAACACTCAGCATGTTTAAAGTGTGGTGAATAGATTTCTCCTTCCTTACCTGAAATAGGTAACAATTTAAAGATTAATGGTGTTCATGATGACGGAAAAGAAATTCATATCTTGTAAGGATTCTTTATCATATGTTTTTTTAAATTATATAATTAGGGTGAAGTAGAGAATATTCAGTATTCTGACAAACATAAAGCATGATTTCTAGCTGGATCAATGGTGTCTAATAATGCGGTATATGGATCTTGGAATCAAAATGCACAACCTTACTCCCTCAAGCAGACAGGATGTCCCATGATCCAAACTCCAAATTCACAATGGTCATAAATAAGTAACCTCATTATAATGCCAAGACTGGCTCTTGTTTTGTTACTAACTATATTGCTGACAAAAATAGGAAAAATACGAAAGCCAAGTTTACCAAGTTATTCCAGTATGCAAAATGGTAGCTAATATTTTTAAGTATGTTATCACGGTGAAGCAATCCAACATCTATCGTGGTCTTCAACTCAGAGATTTTTCCAGTAACCTGAACAAAAATAAAAGCACAATGGTCAACAGAAATTGCATAGTCCTATTACCAAGCAGCACAACAAAACATTTAAATAGCACAATGCAAGGACCGGGGAAACTATATGCACATTCACCATTTAAAGAAAAAGAATCAGAATATTTAGAAGAACACAGGCTCTACCAATAAAATCTTCTAAAAAAGTGATGATCACACTTCACAGATGTAAAAATAAGTTAAACCTGGAGGACTAAGCAAAGAAAGTTGAAAAGAACTAAACCATCCCCTTTTAACGATTAAGAATATAAAGGATTGTAAAGAAACCCTAGAGAACAACTATCAAAGAGGAATTAGTTACTAAAAGAACCAAAGAGTCCAATGAGAACAGTAACGACTTACCACGTATGACATCACTATAAGTCATTCTTCTTAGTGCAATTAAAATATGATATATAACTATATTCCATCAATTATTAAATTAATTAACAGAATGCTACTATACTTTGCATATTATCGAAAAAAATTGGTTCTTGATTTAGGAAATTAATACGATATTTTATCATTTAATTAATTATAATGTGTTAGTGGGTTTACCAACTCAAGTGTATTAGTACGCTAGTTAACTCGACCATGGATTAGTGGTATATGTGTGGTTAATAATATTTAGGGTTGTGCCTAAAAGCTTATTTATAGGGCTTAAATCTATTGGAAATGGTGGTTTGATTAATAAATCATTAAATTATCTTCCGTTGCTAACTCTATTTTCATCAACTTTGTCATATATATTCTCAGTTTCTCACTATTACTTTTCTCCTTTCCTTTTGGTTCCTCAAAATTTTTAGTGACTTGCATCATGTTGGTATTTAAGTAACACATTAATCCACTTCGATTCATCCCTCATATTCCTTCAACTTTCTCAACAAAACATACACCGACCCTTCATCTCCACCTTTGATCACCACTTGCAATTGGCTATTTTCTTTCTCCTATTGCCAAAAGGAAGCCATATAAGCTTGGTATGGTCTAGTATAATATTGGTATTAGTCAGTGCCGACAAATACCATATGTCGATTCACATCGAGGTGTATAGGTCTCGTAATAAGATTGAATACCTTAGTTACAATCTACTTTTTACTATCATATGTCACTCTCCTTGAGTCCAATCGGTTTGATCATGCCAACTATCCTCATCCTACTCCCTCCCTACATGATCACATTGATTTCACCATGTCTACCCTTTCACCCTCATACCCACTTCCTTCTCATCATTTGAACAATATCACAAAAAAAAGGTGAACTGGCGAACTAGAAAAAAATGTGATGGCATGGATTTTCTTAAGTGAGAGCTCCATAAGAAGCAATAAAGTCTGCAATATAACTTTGAAGAAGAAGTTCCTCGAGGACTGTGATAGAAAAGCTCAGGAATGAAGAGCAGTGTAAGGGAATCTATCTTCATGCAGTGTAAGTATTAATTATTATATTAGTGTTAGTAGATAAGCAATAATAGAGAATTAATGGAGTAATCGGTATTATATTATGGCTAGTTGGCTACTTTTAATATGTGATCACTATATATATCAAAAGCCTATTTATAAGGGTTAAGTCCATTGTAATAGGATAGCTTGATGAAAGAAATATTGAATTACTACTCTCTTTAGTATCACTCTTATATCTCCTACCTCTTCCCATTCCAATCCCCGAGAAGATGAGAGTGCTCCTCTCTCCTCTTCTTCCCTCTCTTATCTCCCCTCTCTACCTATGTTCTCTACTATCTTCCCTACATTAATTAGTATTGAAGTCGAAACAATATCTTCCCATTAGTATAGATTCGTAGTTCTGTATTCCCTTGGCCAACACAACAACCAATCACTGCCTACATACACTCCCCTAGTCGCAATAAAGCTTGCCCCCATCACGCCCCATCACCCTAGTTCAATTCCACATAAAAGCCACTACTACTCAATGGAAGCAATACATGCTCATCCCCCTAACATCCACTTATAGGAGTGATGACATTGTTTAGTCATCATGTCTTCAGAAAACATCTCGAGGGACACAATTCATCCCTAATCACAATACTTGAACTCCTGGACACTGCCAAATTCACCACACCACCTTCATTCTTCTCCACTAGCACACATGATCCCTCCTCCACAAAATCATGTTGTTTTCTCCATAGCATCTCAGTACCATCTCTGCTATATCACATGCAGAAATAATGCTTGTGGCGACTTATGACTTAACTATGTTTGGAGCCATTGTTTGAACCCATCATATAGCATATCTGCCTTCAAACTTCAACACAGTGCTCACTCTTCATTTCAATCATCACACCCAATTTCCCTTCTACCTCTTTGATTGTCACTGAACACCTGGATGCCATCAAAAGGATGCAAACTTCTATGCAGAAACCTTCTCCTTGACAATCTATATTATTGCACCTTACTCTGCCGCTCTCACTTTAACTTCTATAGCAAGGCCCAGCATCTGCCTTTACCACCTCCTCTGAGCTCAATTTTGCCAACCCTTCTAAAGCTCCACAATGATACCATGCATGATACCAAGCGGCGATGAAAAGATCTCATATCTCACCATGCCTACATTCCATGACTATTAGCAAGCAGCCTATACCAGTGTCTCATAGCAACGAGCGATGACTCACCTCATGGTGACAGCTGATGGCAAGTTCAAGTGCCACAACTTCGTCATAGGTTTGTCAGTCCTTCAATAGGAAACAAAAAAAATTATTTACAATTTAGGTCATGGAAGCAAGAAAGCAAAGAACATATTGACCACATGAGCCAAGCAGCAATAAAAAAAAGATTGATTGTGTAGCACAAATAGGAAATATCAACAATATATATGGAATATTTTTACAAAAGAGTAAAAAAATTCCAAAAGGTATCAACATTCATTATTTGGAGTTGATTCATTAAAATCAAGTTCTTTTCCAATTGAGAAGACTGATGTGTTGTAAGCTTTAATTATTATATTAGTATTAGCAAGTAGTTATTAGATCATATGTTTAGAACCTAGTGACATAGCGGGTATTAGATATGAGTTATTCTAGCATTGGTTATTATTTATATTATTAGAATTGGTAATAGTTAAAATTAGTAATATCAGAAATAATATTATATATATATAGTAAGTAATAATTAAATATTATTTTCATGTACTCAACAATACTTTATATAAAGGTTGCATCTATTGCATAATTGAATAAGAATATTAATACAATATAACTCTTTAGGTTTTTGCCTCTTTTCCTCTCCTCTCTATTGTTTTAGAGTAGATTTGTTAAACCCTAACTCCACTTATCCTAGCCAGCATCACTACTTTGCTACTGCCATCTCCTTCTCCCTTTCTCCACTGTGGCTATTGTTCATCTGTACTACAATTACTGCTCATCTATAGTGGTTATTGCTAGGGATGTCTGATGTCTAATGCTACCATCTCCTTCTCTTTCTCAATTATAGCTATTGTTTATGAGTACTATTCATCTGCACTATGATTATTGCTCTTCCGTATCGTGATTTCTGCTAGCGATGAAGCTACTATCTCTATCTTTCTCAATTACGACTAGTGATTGGTCGTGGACCTTTAATCGGAGCATGGTCGATGGGTGGACGGCGGGCGGAAGCAGCAGAGGCGGCGGCGGAAGCCTTCCGCGTTGAAGCTTCCGCCACCTCTGCTACCGTCCTCACTGCCGCTACCCATTGCCATTGTCAGTACGCCGTTACCGTACCAGTCCGGTGGCTCACCAGACCGGCTTTTTGAACCTTGACTACGACTATTTTTAATGGGTATTGTTCATTTGTACTACAGTTATTGCTCATCCGTCTTGCGGTTCCTACTAGCGACATTTGGTGCTACCCTCTACTACTGAGGATGTCTGATGCAACCCTCTACTCTTGTTGGCGATATCTTACACCATCCTTTACTTCTACTGAAGTCACCTTACGCCAACTTGTACTCCTATTCCTAATGCTCCCTTTTACTTCTGCTTGCAATGCCTCAGGCCACCGAATCAAATTAAATCAAGTCTAGATGGCCAAGATTCTCAATCCCACCTCTCTTTTAATGTATGCTACTATCTTTTTTATTACAACTTTATTTTTATACAAATTGGACATAATTATACTCTAGCTTGAGAGAGAATGTTAGAATTGATAATAGTTAGAACTACTAATATTAGGAATAGTATTATATATATAGTAAGTAATAATTAAAATATTATTTTCATGTAATTAGTACCTTTATATATAGAGGTTGTATCTATTATGTAATTGAACAAGGAGGTTAATCCAATATAACCTTTAGGGTTTCGGTCTCTTCTCCTCTACTTACTTGTTTTTCTATCTACTTCAACATATATCAAAAGTCTATTTATAATGCTTAACTCTATTGCAGGATTACTGAAATATTGGAAACTAGTGTTAGGCTTTTGGGCCTGAATTTGGGCGTTGCCCAAATCCCAGCCCAACCCACTATTTTAGCCGAATGGGTCGGCGAATTTGAACAAACGGGTTGAGCGCCACCCGCACCCGTTATCGCCTCAATGGGCGAAATGCATGCGAAAATGGTTTCGTGCAGTGTGGGTGGCTGATGCAGGGGACGTCGTGCCAAGTGTGGGTGGCGAGTTGTTGCGACGTGGATGCATAGAAATTGAGGGAGAAGAAGTGAAGAAAAAAAAAGACAAAGGACGTCGTCTTTTGGGACACACGAATGCACTACCGTTCACAGTGACCTTGCACTCATCCCTCCGGCGACCTCCTCCCCTCATTCCCCTCCGACGAGCTCCGACTCTGTTGGACTCCTCTTCTGCATTCGTCTCGTGTATCCGGTGGTGTGGGTGGGTGGTACAGATCACGATGAACTCCCGCCTCCTTCTGTCGTCTTCGTTGCACTCGGCATTGACGTCACCGGTGACACTCTCGGACCAACTTGGAAGGCGACTTCGGCATCCACTTCATCAGTTAGAAGGAGCCGGTGAACTTCGCTGAGGTACTCCCTCTCCCTGCCTCTGTTTTACTTTGTCTTCGTCCTGGTCGAGCTCGCGGTTCCCGACGACACCCTTCCCTCTCGTTTCCATTGTGCATGCCTGTCATGGCTGCTTCCTTTTTTCGTGCTCCTTTGGCGAGCCCCTTCTTCTCCTCCCTCTGGGTGCCAGCTCGCCTGCGCATGAGAACTACCAAACCTAGCTCGCCTGCTCGTGAGTTTTCCCCAGATTGGCGACAGCTGCCATCCGTTTGTGGTCATAGCTGGTCGTTAGATGTCTCCTACCTGTATGCAGGTCTTTCTCTTCTCGATGACCCTTTGGTATTGGTGTTCTCCTTCCAAGTTGCCCCTGGAGTTCTGGCCCAACTCTCCTGCCATCGTCTCCATCCATGCAAGGTGGTGAGGACACCCCTGTCCTACCATGGCGTTGTGGGAAAAGGAGACCTCCCCATTCTCCCTACTCGCCGGCGTGCGATTCCAACTGCTCCAAACCAGTCACCGGCAAGCGACCAGGCTTCCTCCCTTCCTGAGTTCAGTTGTGTGTGAACCATGCTTGGGTAATCTTTCGGCTAGCCGACGGATGCACACGAATGGAGCTGCATCGATGTAAACAAGGGCGGCTTCGCCTGTCTATTGCCGGCGGATCCGTACGTGGGGCACCATGGCCCTTCTTTTCTGGCCGAACCTTACCCCCTCCGTCGGCGTGTGACGCCGTGACGGGCTAAGGATGTATAGATGGGCCGACCTCCCAGCGCGGGAAGTCTGGTTGCCTAGCTCCATCTTCCTCTGTGTACGAATGCATTGTCTTCAACGCCCGCGACGTTGCGACATCTTCGATGTCCTCGGTGTTGGCGGTGTAGTCGGCGAGATCATGTCTGTGGGGGACCCCGTCCGACGTGGTCCATTTCGGGTGGGTCTTCTTTGGGCTTCAAGTGAATCTGGTTCAACTCGGCGACACCAGTCTACGATGAATCGAGTGTTGATCAGAGTTGGGTTGGGACGACAGAGATCTCCACAAAGTCCTTAGTCGGGCTGGAGGTCGGTTCGAAGAATCGTCCCCGCTAGTCGACTTGGTTTGCGAGGGATGCCCTAAAAAAAGTCCGGTATATTGGGAACATCTGGGACTACGTGCAGTAGTTCTCCCAACTGATGCTGGAAATTGACGATATATCAGAGGAGAGCCGACTCTACACCTTCATGGACGACCTCCAGGGCTAGCCCGTGAGGAGTTACGCTGCTAGGAAGTGAAGACCCTGAAGGCCGCTATGCAGACAGCCAATGCCTTGGTGGACCACAAGGGTTCCAGGGGACAGGCCCCTCCTGCTACTGCTACTACCACTACTGGGGCTTCTTTCTCATGGACAAGGGGCTCGTTCGCTCCGAGGGGGAAGAAACCATTTGCAAGGAAGAACCAATCTGCTATGCCAAAGCCTTTGAGATCGGTCAGGGACCGCCCATCCACTCTAGAGCCGAGGAGGACTAGCGCCACTATGGAGTATTACATTTATAGGGGACCCCATATGATGAGGGATTGCCCCAAGAGTAGGGATGGCAACGGGGCGGGTCGGGGTCGGGTTTTGCCATCCCCGACCCGACCCCAACTTTCCCATACTCGTCCCCGACCCCGACCCTGAACCCGACGGGTTTAGAAAACCCAACCCCACACCCAACCCCGCGGGGAAACCTGACCACGCGGGAAAACCCGACCCCGATCGGCCTAACAAATAAGTATATATTATAAATAATATTTTAAAATTATTTTTTATTCCATATTCAAAATATATAAATAAAAAATATTTTAGATAAACTATACAATCATTTTTATATCAAACTACTATAAATTTAGTACCTAAATTATAACTTAGAAGGGGTAAATTTGTCATTTTAATGATCGGGGCGGGTTCGGGGCAGGTACTTGAATTCCCATACCGGACCCCGACTCGACTTTTTCCCGTCGGGTTTTCCCCGAACCCAACCCGAGACCCAGTCAACTCAGGTTTTCCCCGTTGACTTCGGGTCGGGTCGGGGCAGGGCGGGGATGGGTTTTCTTGCCATTCCTACCCAAGAGAGAGAGGGTTGCTGCCCTAGTGGCAGCAGATGAGAGCATTGTAAAGGATAAGGAGGCACTCCTCAATCCTATTGTACTAGGTACTACATCCACTTCTAGTGATAGACCTACTTTGCTCTACATCGAGTGTCTTGTGAATTTCTTGCATGTAAATGTCATGATTGACATGGGTGCATCACACCTCTTCATAGGAGAGACCATAGCCAAGAGAATTGGATTAAAAACATCCTCAGCACAAGACCGAGTAAGGTCGGTCAGTGTGATAGACCCTCAGGTCATAGGGGTAGCTTACGATGTAGATATCACAATTAGTAGTTGGTGCGGCCAATGCTACGCGAAGATCCTCGATCTCGTAGATTACGAGACTATCTTTGGTCTTGAGCTATTGGTCAAGGCAAAGATAGTGGTGATGCCACATCTGTATGTGATACAGATACACAACGAGAGGTCCCCTTCGTTCCCTACATTAGCAACACGGAGACAAAGAAGAGAAAGAAAAGGGACTCCAGGAGAGTGCCCCTATCAACAAACGCCTTAGCCGTAGGCTTGCGCCATAGCGACCTAACTCTTATGGCCGTCTGGGTGGAGGGCCCCTTGAAGAGGAGGGAGACTCCTGAAGCGGTTAAGAGAGTGTCGAAGGAATACACTGATGTGATGCCTTCGGAGCTGCTGAATCATCTCTCACCCAGGAGAGGGATCGACCATAGGATAGACCTTATGGTAGGATCTACCCTCCCATCCAAGGCTCCTTATAGGATGCCACCGGTGGAGTTGGCCGAGCTCTGCAAACAACTCGACGAGTTGTTGGAAGTAGGGTTTATGCGGCCAACTGTGTCACCATATGGAGCCCTAGTCCTATTCCAAAAGAAGAAGGACGAGTCCTTAAGGTTCTGTGTGGATTACAAAGTCCTGAACAAGATAATACTCAGGGGTTGCTATCCTATTCCATTGATCCCAGATCTATTGGATAGACTGGGAAAAGCTAAGATATTCTCCAAGCTTAACTTGAGATCAAGGTATTGGCAAGTTCGTATCGCTAAGGGCGACGAGTAGAAGACAGCCTGCGTTACTCGATATGGGTCGTTCAAGTTCTTGGTCATGTCCTTTGGGCTGACCAATGCTCCAGCGACATTCTGTTATGTAATGAACCAGATATTGGTACCCTTCTTAGATGACTTCATCATAGTATATCTAGATGATATCGTGGTGTATTCCTTAAGCGTTGAGAAGCACTTAACCCACTTGAAGAGGGTTCTTCAAGTTTTGAGGAAAAACGAACTCTATTTAAAGTTAGAAAAATGCACTTTCATGTTGGAAGAGATTTCCTTCCTTGGACATGTGGTGGGCCATGGCAAAGGTGCAAATGGACAAGAGTAAGGTCCAAGCCATTATGAAATGACAAATTCTCTCAAATCAGACCGAGTTATAGAGTTTTCTCGGTGTGGTGAACTTTTATCGAAAGTTCCTCTGGGGTTGCTCGAGATTGACTGCACCCCTCAACAACTTGTTGAAAAAGAATACCCACTAGGATTGAGATGACCGGTGTCAGTTGGCCTTTTTAAACTTGAAAGAGCGCGTTGCCTCTGAACCGAACCTAAAACTATCATATTTTGGAAAACCTTTCGAGGTTCACACCAACGCTTTGGATTAAGCGATCGGTGATGTTCTAATACAGGACGAACATCCTGTAGAATTCGAGAGTCGAAAGTTAAATGAGATAGGGCAGAGATACTTGGCGCATGAGAAGGAGATGGTAACAGTAGTTCACTGCCTCTGGATATGGAGAGTATACCTTTTGGGTTGTGTCTTTGTAGTAAAGACCGACAATATGGTGAATACTTATTTCACCACGCAGAAGAAATTGTAAGTAAAACAAGCCATATGGCAGGAATTCATAGCAAAATTCCAGTTCTAGTGGGAACATAAGCCTGATATGGTGCTTGATGCACTGAGTAGTCGTAACGGCTTAGTCTGCTGCACAATCTCCAGAGTAGAGGGGGATCTTCTTACAAGGATAAAAGCGGCAGCCGCTCTCGATGAGGTATATCGAAAGCTAATTCAGTAAATGAAGTTGGGTATGATCCGACTATATTACTTAGACGTCAATGACATCATCATGGCCTATCGAGGGAGGCCATTAGTCCCCGCATCCGATGGGTTATGACGAGAGCTGCTTAGGGAGCTCCATGATACACCGATACCCCATGGTCGGGTCATCCAAGACAAAGGCGCATGCTTGCCTTACTGTCCAGGTCATATTATTGGCCAGATATACGTGCCGATATTGAGATGTATGTTCGCACATGTCTTGTTTGTCAACAAGATAAGATCGATCAAAGGTTGTCGGCTGGGTTGTTACAACCATTGCCTATCCCCGACACCTCCTAGACAAGTGTGTCCATATTGAGATGTATGTTCGCACATGTCTTGTTTGTCAACAAGACAAGATCGATCGAAGGTTGCCGGCTGGGTTGTTATAACCATTGTCTATCCCCGACACCCTCTGAACAAGTGTGTCCATGGATTTTATCGGTGGGTTTCCCAAAGTCGAGGGGAAGACATTGATACTCATGGTTATAGATAGATTCTCCAAATATAGGGTTTTCATTCTTGCACCTGAACCTTGCTCAACTGTAGCGAAAATAGAGCTATTCTTTCAAAATGTGGTGAAGAACTTTGGGATCCCAGAGGATATCGTGAGCGATAGGGATGCTTGGTTCACCAGACAATTCTGATCAACACTGTTTGACAAGTTGGGGATGAAATAAAACTTATCCACAACAAACCATCCACAGACGGATGCCAGACAGAGCAAGTGAATGCCTCGTAGAGGACTACCTCCATCACTTTGTGACTGTGTGTTAAAAGTCCTAGGTGAAGTGGGTGGATTCAGCGCAATTTGTATACAATCTCCATAGATCATTGCCCACGAGTCACAACCTCTTTGAGCTGGTGTTAGGAAGACAACTCCTAACCCTGTTCATATTGCAATGAGGAACTCTAGTGAGAAGTGTCTTGGGGCACAACGGGAAGCTCGGAGCAGGTGGAGTCACTCCAAGAGTGAGAGACAACCTTGAGCTAGCCGCTCGACGAATGCAGCATTATGCGAATCGTCGACGTCGGGATGAAGAGTTCGCTGTGGGTGACTTAGTTCTTCTCCGACTTACTTGGCAAATATGGAGGAAAATATCTACAAAGGCGGCACACCAAGGTCTTATTCAGAGATGTGATGGACCTTTTGAAATATTGAGTCGGGTTGGCTCAGTATCGTATCATCTGAAGCTCCCCGATAGGATGAAGTTACATCCAACTTTCCATGTGAGCTTTTTAAAGAGGCTCCATAGGGATCCGGGGATCCCGCTCAGTCTCAGTCGCTTCGTGTGCCTCCGACAGTTCGAATAGAGTTCGAGATCAGAGAGATCTTGGATCACCGAGTTTTGAGACACAATAGGATGAACCAACGAACAGAATTTCTTGTTAGGTAGGAAAGTTCTCAAACAGAAGAAGCTACGTGGTACGAGGCTTCCAAACTGTGGCAGTTCGAGAACGAGATCCCATGATATTTTGATGATATTTTGAGTCATTGAGGATGGCGACTCGCTCCGAAGAGGGAGAACGTTAGGCCCCTGGGCCTGGATTTGGGCGCGAGCCCAACCCACTATCTTAGCCGAACTGGTTGACCGATTTGAGCAAACGTGTCGGGCACCGCCCGAACCCGTTATCACCTCCACGAGCGAAACACACGCAAAAAATGTTTCATGCAACGTGGGCGGCTGGTGCAAGGGATATCATGTCAAGCGTGTGCGGCGGGTTGACATGACGTGGATGCATGGAAATCGAGGGAGAAGAAGTGATGAAGAAAAAAAAAGATGGAGGACATCGTCTTTTGGGACACACGAACGATCTACCATTCACAGTGACTTTACACTCATCCCTACGGTGACCTCCTCCCCTCATTCCCCGACGAGCTTTGACTCCGTCGGACTCCTCTTCTTTGTTCATCTCGCGTATCCGGTGGTGCGGGTGGGTGGTATGGATCGCGACGAACTCCTGCCTCCTTCTGTCATCTTCTTTGCACTCGGCGTCGACATCACCGGCGACACTCTCGGACCGCCTCGGAAGGCGACTTCGACATCCACTTCATTGGTTAGAAGGAACCGGTGAACTTCGCCGAGGTACTCCCTCTCCCTTGCCTCCGTTTTACTTTGTTTCTGTTCCAATCGCGTCGCCCCTTGATGGAGTTGCGAAGTTGGACTTCCCAGCAGGGACTCGAGTGCTGTCGAGTCCCGGTGAGGGGCGGAGTTCTTAAAATCCAATGGGGTTAGGTATAGGGTTTGGGAGTCAAGGGTCGAGGTCAAGTTTGGCACTACCCTCCCCCACCCTCCCTATTTATCATGTGAAGTTTTGGTGGGGTAGTTAGCTAGGCCATGGATAAATAGTAGGTTTTATGAGTGGTTAGTAATTAATTAGATTTGTCTAAAAGCTTATTTTTAGGGTATAAGTCTATTGTAATGGGCAATTTTGATTAATGAATTACTAATATCTTTTCTTGATATCTATAATTCCTTCAATTCTCTCTCTTAGTTCTTATTCTTCCTCTCCTCTTCTCACTTCTTTTTCTTCCTCTTCGCAATTGTAGGAGTCCTGCATCAAAAATTCAAGAAAATGTTTCTATTGCTTTATTTGTTAATATAAATGTGTAGACCAAGGATTGAGGATTCAGTCTGACTAGTTGTAATGGTCAGCGGTTGGACAAGTATATACTGGTCCATACCGGTCGAACTGGCCGGAGCAATGGAAGAAGAAGGGGAAAAAGAAGAGAAGGGGGAAGAAGAAGAAGAGGAGGAAGAGAAAAGAAAAAGAAAAGGAAGAAGAAGAGCGGTCTGCCCATGTCCGTCGGCACTTCTTCTTCTCCTTCTCCTTTCCTTCTTCTTCCTCACCTTAGTGGTCCAGTCCAAACCACTGTCGGATCAGTACAAACTAGACGAACCAGGAAAAACCAGCCAATTCGGACCGGTTCTTTGAACCTTGGTGTAGAAATAATTTTTTTGCAAAGTATGACTTATTTAGAATACTGAAGAAAATTACAAAATGCATAAAATTACAAAAAAGAACATCAAGCTATGCCTTCAAGAACATTTTTCCCAATATGACAATAAAGCACAATTCTAAAAGAAGCAAGTGAAGTCTAGGAATGAACTTAATGTGGCATAGAGTAAAATTTTGGTAGTGGTATGCCTTCAGTGGCAAACCAAGATCAATAATACAAAAATGGAAGGGAAGAGATTATTCTAACTAATTACTGCCAGCTCACATGCCTTAAAAATTTCTCAAATTCCAAAATTGTATTTGAACTGGAATAAGAAATAAGAGAGTGAAAATATGCAAAAAGGTTGAAAGTCAGATCTTATTAAATTTTTAAAAACAATGAACTATTTCCCTCTAACAATGAGATAACATGAGCACTTTCTCAAGCTAAATACATCACAGACTTATTTCTACGGATACAGACAAACACAAAGGACATAAGAGATTGAGAAAATAAGTCATCCTAAAACTGGTACCGGAACCCGTTCCGGTGATGCCGGTATGGTACCGGTACCGTACCGTGGTACCAGAAGAAAAACCGCGTCGACCTTCCACTCTTCCAGCCGCGTCCACATTCCAGACTTCTAGCCGCATCCGTGTCCACCTTCCAGGCTCCAACCACATTCGCCCACTTCGATCGAAGCTTCCGCTGGCAGCGGAAGCCTCGTTTGAAGCTTCCTCCAGTGGCATAAGCTTCTTTCGAGGCTTTCTCCGGTTCGAGGCTTCTGCCACCGGACGAAGCTTCCGCCAGTGTCTACCAGCCGTCTATCCGCCGCCGACTAGCCGTCCGCTTGCCGAAGACCCGTCATCCGCCCGCCAGAGGAAAACCGTCGGTTTTCCTGAAATCCCGTGCACTCCATTGACAAAACGGTTCTTAACCAGAAAACCGCCCAGTACGAAATGGTTTTATAAACATTGGACATAAGAAAAACCATCAGTGTCTCTTGCATCCTTCTAGGATCTTTTGATAATTAATTGAGCTCAAGAGGGAGGCACCCAATGGATGAGATTACTGCTCCTGCCCATAGCATTAAAAATCAATTCATACCACCCAATATATGTGGTACGAACTAGTCCAAGACACAACCAATACCAATACACTGTGTCTATAGAATTGGTACTTATACACTATAGTGTTGGTGCATGGTACATACTTGTCAGAGAGGGATTATAGTTGAAGGTCTCAATACTCAAAATGTCTGTCAGGTTTACTACCATATTGCAGCTTCAGTTGCTATGCTCCAAATCCAGGACAAGGACAAGAACACTACCTCCACACCAAGGTAAGCTCTTGACCCACAGAATCCAGTAGATAAATGCACCAAGAGTGCATAAAAAGAGATTTTATGGAGTCTATCAATGGATAATGTGCAAGAAATTATGAAATCACAAAAAATGTCCTCATGTGCAGTATCTCATTGACAAATATTGATTTGGAATTCACAATGGGTAGTGGATTTAGACACAGTATAAAAGCAAAGAAATCCTTTCTCAAGCAATGAAGAGTTGTAAACAAACTCAAGCCATTAGATCTGTAGATGGATCAAAAAAATAAATGTGTATTTTAGATGGATCTAAAACATAAATGTGTGAAGACCTAAAAATGCGCCTGAGCAAATCAATGGCTGATACCAATGAATGCAAACTGTTTAATTTGTAAACCCACAGGTGCCACAGTAATGTAAGATGTACAAATACAATCTGTTGTTAGCAAGTTCACAAGCAACCAAACACAATTGATCTGAATAACAGAAAATTGCATTATATTTTTTTGTGAACAGTATCAGCTGTTAATAAATGATGCTGAAATGAAGAAATCATATAGCAGATACCAAATAATTTACACAACATAATGAGGTAAGAACAATATGTTACAGCATGTCTGTGGAATTTTTAAATCATTTAGGACACAACATACAGCCAGTATTTGCATCATCAAGAAACAAAACAGTGAAATTAAGTGAAAGGCAAAGTTTTCAAGGACCAAAAAAGTCTATTCCAGACCCTAGATCCTGCTAATTCAAGCTCCACATAGAAGTATAGAAAAAAATACATTTTAAATATCAGATATAAACAAATGCACACAAAAAAAAAACTTTAACATATTGAGTGAAATATTATCCTGGGATTAATGGATAAGTCCAGTACACGGAGCAAAAGCAGACCTCCGCAATTATTTGCATTTGCCTGCCCAAGTCTTCTGTAAATGGATAACGATTTGCTCCAAAAGCCTCACATATCTTTAGAATTTTGCTCTTTGCCCTTTCCCCAGAATAGAAGACCACAAACACATTTTTGGCAACCTGCAGAAATTATGATGAATAAAATAGGAAATACAGTTAATTCATGTCATGATTAATTATTCATATGATTGTAGAACTCTGATCAATTGGGAAAAGATATTGTTGTAATAGTTAAAACTTTGTGCAAAAGAAACTAACCTTTTCTCCTGATACAGGATCAATAATAGGATCATCAACAGTGGCTTGACTAAGATACATGTTGCCCCTAGTAGCACGAAACAAAATTCTTTCAAAAGTCATTGCCTTCTCTTTGGGCACAAGGCCACTAACAAATCCAAGCTTTACTTGCTTTGAAGGATCCGTAAGCATTTCCTGAGAAATACCATCTAGAATGTTAATAATTAATTGGAAGAGGGAGCACCAAATAACCGAACATGACAGTTGCAATACTTGTTCCACTAATAAAGGGCTATCAAGAGAACCCTCCCCAGGTTGCTGTGCCTCAATTTCTCTCTGCTGGGCTGTAGCACTACTGTGGGCTGAATAGAAAAATTCACCAGCCTGTAATTAAGAAAGAAAATACACACTGCATGACAAAGAAACATAAAACGAATTAAAAAAAAAGTTAATAGGATTACATTTAGAATGCGGGCTAAAAAATTATTGTTACAAGAAGCAAAACAATGAAACCATATAAAACTTCACATATTCTAAATTAAAACCCAAAACACATCTTTGATTTGCCATTTATTTTCCTTGTCACATGAAAGCAACTAGAAGGATTTAATAAAGTCCTATATGCACCATACGTTCAATCTTACAGCTAACGTAAACTTCATGCATATAAAATATTCGTCCTTCCCGCTGCAGCACAAGTAGACCAGTACAAATGAAAGCCCTTGACAAACATCTACGTAATCACCAAAGTAATCTGAGACATTTATTTTAAAAAAATCAAGTTGTTCTTTGTAAAGAAGAAAACTTAGAAAGTATCAAAATGTATAATAGATGAGATGCACACTTCAAATTCAATTATTCCAAACAAATTCCAAAGTAGTTCAAGCAATCTAATAAGTTCAAAATGCATTTTTAACCTATTCAAGTTTCAACCATTCAAGATTTCCAACCTAAAAGGCTAAGGCAATAACAGAGTAGAAACTTTGAGCGCTATGAACTACACAGCTGATTGCTGTCGTTGATAGCAAGGTCCATGCATCAACATGACCAGAATGGCTGTGCTCCAAAACTATGATTAATCAAAGGGCAAAGTTTTAATTGCCTGGGTAACGGTCCCCTCTCTGCTCTCAAATGATAGACATCTTTTCTTTTATTTTAATTATGATCAGGCAAACAAAAGCAAGCATTTCATTAGGGCTAACTACCACCACTGCTACAATTTGATTCTAATGTCTTTTTGTTTCAAATTGGTCCCCAAGCTTCTAGTGTCATATGTGAAACTCACTCCATTATATTTTGTCCTAAACTTTATCGCGATTCCTAGTTGCCTAGTTGTCTAACTAGAATCACAAGGAAACCAAAAAAATCAAAATATTAAAAAGTAATTTTCTACTTAAAAGAAAACTGAATACGTGAAGGATGAAGGTAACATGATCTTTTATTCTTAAGAAAAAGTATATATCTAATATATATATATATATATATATATATATATATATATATATATATATATATATATGTATGTATATTTCTAGACTAACCCTAACATAAAAATGTCCCATGAAACCATACATAAAAGAATCATTCCAATACCAAGTGACATGCTCGACATGAACTAGTTTGATGGCCTATGGCACTAGGATCACCCTCTATCCTATGCAAGAATGGCACAATGCGTACTTGATAATTTGGGACTGAACCAGGCAATACAAGGTTGTACCAAGCAATATCAATTGGTACAAGCCTTGTAACTATTAATCTACGTAAAAGCAGTAGAGTACACAAGAGCACAGTACCAGTACGAATGAGTGCTGAGATTTCAACCTTGTATAAGACTGAGAACTAACCTTAAAAAAATAAAAATAAAAAGTTGAGGTACTAAATCATACCAATAGTGGTAGTTTAGGGATGCCCACTGTAACTAGCCCATAAAAGGATGTTAAAGGCAAATTATAATTATAAGTGAACCCAAGTGACATTTATCACATTTTAGTTAGCACTGTATGCATGAATATACAAGTACCTTTTTTAGTACTAGCAGGTACTCTGACAACTCATTGAAAGTTCTTTGCAACTTTTCATTGTTTGAATTAACTTCATTTAACTCAGCTTCAAGTTCTCCAAGTTTTATCTGCCGTGAATATGAAAGTTCAGAGCAATACATACAATTAATATGTCAAGAGAATATACATAAAGAGATAAATAGTACTTTGACATCAAAAATGTACCTCCAGTTCGTCAAAACCAATACGATTTTGGGTTATCATTTCTGAATGTGATATACCAGACTTTGCTATTTGATCTTTGATAGATCTTAGTTTGCGTGCCATTTCGCCACATCTTTTGATCTAAAAATGAGATAAACTTTAATAAGGAAATACAAAATGAAGCAGTGTAACAAATTTGGATGTATACAACATAGTAAACAAGTGAACATGTATAGAATCATTACATAAAAATCTACATCCCGTTTATACAGAAGAATCTATCATTAAAAGAATATCTGGAAACACTTACAGATTATGTAATACAACAACTAAATAAATTATTTGAATCCTTATTTAATGCTTGAAATTTGAATTTTCCTTATCATACTGTCAGGCTTCCAATTAAGTAGAACCAGCACAAAATTCATAGAATTCTCCTATATCTTATAATAAACACGAATTCTGAAGGTGGTATATAAGAAATCATAATAAGAGCAAGTAAGATACCTGGTTCGCGTACGTCCTCTGGAAGGGACTTTTATCTGCATTAAGCTGAAATATTGTGAATTAGAATAAAATAAAAGGTTAAATTTTCACATATAGGTAAGGAACAATTAAAATTAAATTTTATCACTACTTTGGATACATTGCCGAACAAGAAGAAATTAAAGAACGCATGGCTGATTGAACAAAAGGAATAACTCATTTTTCTAGCATTTAGTTCGAGTTTCCACAGAAATTCGCTCATGAAAATGAAACATTGTGGTTCAAAGAAAAAGTTGTGCGAGGAAATGAAAAGGGAAAAGTTTTTATGTGGCAACATATATTATCTTTGTTCTGGATGAGAACATTTCATTAGCTTCAACTCCAACTAAATTTAGATATCTGCAGCGAATAAGCTCAACTACATAAACGATAAGATGCAATAGTGATCGTAATCAGTTAACCAAAATTGCCCCGAGCTATAACACCGTTAGTCAAAGTTAGCCTCCCATATGTTATAACACGGTGAGCTATAACTATCTTGGATGTCAGGGATCACTGAACATGTCGAATTTAGTCTCCCATATGTTATAACATATGGGAGTCAAATTTAGTCTTCCATATGTTATAACACGGTGAGCTATAACTATCTTGGATGTCAGGGATCAGTGAACATGCCGAGTCACTTTATTCTCTAGCAAAAAGCTATTGTTTTCCAGACATTATAAGAAGTAGAATACATATTAACGACTTAATCTACAATTTGTCAGAGTACAGTTCAGGCCATTCTGTATCAGGAAGGTAGGACCTTCAAAAGGCCTGATGGCTGAACCTCATGAACAGATGAGAGTTCATTCATTCACTTACCTAAGTAAGGAAAGGTGAGTGGGAATGGAGCAAAAGGTCAGGATTCATATTTATAAGTCGATGTACCAAAAAAAATCAGGTGCCGTCAAATTCATCAAACATCATCAATAGACCGCTCGCACGCAGCAGAGAACGATCACAGATTGTGACTAATTACACCCCCCACCCCCCGGATCGGAATCCAAGATCAAACAGAACCGGGAATCGAGCCAGGAAAAGCCTCACAGATCCCTGCTTACATCCTTGAATTGGAGGAGGCCAAGGTCGCCGAGGTAGGACAAAGTAAGGTGGGCGGACTCGACGGGGATAATAGTGCGGACCAGCTGCATCGCCTCGGACCGCATCAGATCCATCGCCGGGCAGCACCACCCCCGCCGCGCGTTGAGCCTTTGATAGTCTCCCATTGCCCCTCTCTATCCCAACCTCTCCTTCGATACGTTAACTGATCGCCCTCTCAGACAAACCTCGAAGAAATTAGGGAAGCAAGCGGACGCCGGACCGTTGACGGGGTGGATGGATCGGTGTCTTCGTCTCCGCCTCTCTCTGCTTGTAATAAAAGAAAGCATAAATCCTCGTTTTGTTTCCATGCGGGAGTTTATTATTGGAGCTCCGATATCGTGCCTCAAGAGTCGTCGTGTCCGCCGCTCAAACTTGATCTGCAATAATTAAATGACTTTTAAAGGCAGCAGTTAATTAGAATTTGTGGCAGTTTTTTTGGCGGCAGATTGTTGAGGTTTTTTTACTTTAAGCACCTCAAAATTTTAAAATATCCCATTTTGACGATAAAAAGAAGTTTCAATCTATAACTAATTTCATTTTAGCCCTGCAAAATTAAACATAGTCAAACATTTGGTTCCTAAATCTTGAAAAAACCAAATTAAACTTTAAATTTCTTTTAGATAATTTAATGTGGGAACAGAGAGAGTGAAAAAAATCAATGGAAATGAATTTACGAATAAAATTTGAAATAAGAAGTTTAAGCTTTAGAAAAAAAAACCCAAGGCTAGCAATTTTTTAATGTAGATATTAAAATTATCATTTTCAAAGTGTTAGGGGGGCAGATTTTAGAACTTTCCCTAATTTAACAAGTAAAGCCTCGTTGACCACTCCCTAAGTGCGAGGTGTTGAATGCCCTTTATAAAAAGGAGATGACTTTTATTGTAAAGGAGCTTCGTGCTTTGCCACAAAATGGCTTCCCTTAGTTTTTAGAAAAAAGTTATAGTGACCAATCAAGGGCCAAGATGGTAAGTTTCATGCTTGTTTACTTGGATTAAAAAGAAAGACATAAAGAAGAGAAATTAAAAAGAAAAAAATAATAAAAGAAAAATAAAATAACGTGAAAGTCACGTGACTATGTCTCATATGAACGAGGAAAAGAGAGTCGGTGATGATAGCGAGAGTGCGAAGCAACAGACGAGCGGCGGCCGCGAGCATGCGAGGTAGTGGGCAAGTGGCATTGGGTGGTCTGTAGGCGAGCGGCGTTGGGCGGTGAGTGGTGTCAAGCGGGCGACGACGTCGAGCAGGTGAGCAGTGTTGAGCAGTTGCAAGCGGTGTCGAGCGGGTGACGATGTCAGGTAGGTAAGTATCGTCAAGCAGGTCAGCAGCAGCATCTAGCGAATGAGCAGGCGAGTGGTGTCGAGTGGGGCAATGGTGTGAAGCAAGTAAGTAGCGACGATGTCGAGTGGGCAAAGTAGCGTCCAACAGGCGATGGCGTCCAGTGAGCGGCGATGAGGGAATGAGGGAAGAGGTAGTAAACACAATCTGCCCAAATGATTTGGGCAGATAAGAAAACAAATGAAAACACCAAAGTTTTTTCTCATATTTCTTTCTCTACTTTTCGTTTGCCCAGTAATCAAGAAAAAAAAAGCTTAAAATTTATATTTTCCCCTCTCCTTTCTGCCGTGATAAAGGTGTTACAGTTTGTGGATCAAACTATGAAAAATGAAGATTTATAAATCAAATAAAGAAAATTTAACGAAAATTAAGGTACCAACTTAAATTTGTTAATGTGAAGAATAATTTGTGTTCCTCGTATACTTGTTAGTAGAACCAATTGGAATATGATATCCAATTATAAAAAAAATATTTTTTTCATCTAATATTTCATTTTTTTTTCATCTAATATTTCGTAGTTGACCATTTACAACGAAATTCTAGATTTTTTTCCCCTCACTATTTTTAAAAAAATCGAGTGTCTTAATTAGACTTTCTTATCATCATTGTTGAAAAAGATCGTGATCTGCATTGTATCTTGAATAGACTAGACAATCGAGTCTAATTAAATCATGAATTCAAGTGCGAGCAATCGATTAGACAACATGACTAGATCATGATTTAATTAGTTTAATTTAGTTTTATTAGGAATCGAATTAATATATTTTATAAAGCAGGAGAACCGTTGAGTTTGCCTTAGAAGCTTCTAGAATTCTTGCTACTTCTTTAAGAAGCGTTTCACCGTCACCCTCTGGCGTTCCAATCTTCGGCTGCAGTTGCGAGTTACATTCTGTTCGTCGTTCACTCTCTCCGAGTACTATTTCAGTTTCGATCTGTTGTCGAGAGCAGCCCATACGGTAATGGCGGACGTGCAGATGGGCGACACGGAGACCTTCGTCTTCCAGGCAGAGATCAACCAACTCCTCGGCCTCATCATCAACACCTTCTACTCCAACAAGGAGATCTTCCTTCGGGAGCTCATCAGCAATGCCTCAGATGTAAGTGTGCTTTTAGGATGAGTTTTTTTTTTTCTTTTTCGTTTTTAATAGTTTGAATCGGTAGATTCGTTGCGGCCACTCGTTGTCTTTGCTACGGCGATTTATCGATTTGGGTTTTTGTTTGTTTGTTTTTTGTACTCCGCAGGCGCTGGATAAAATACGATTCGCGAGCCTGACGGACAAGAGCAAGCTCGATGCTCAACCGGAGTTGTTCATCCACTTGGTGCCGGACAAGGCTAACAAGACTCTCTCCATTATCGACAGCGGCATCGGCATGACTAAAGATGGTAAAGTTGATCTTCTTGGGCCGCAATTCACTTCTGCTGTTAGGATTTGTTCAGCGCTCCATATAATCACTTGGATAATAAATCTGATAATGAAGCATGCATTCTCCTCTGTTTTCTCTTAGCTTCTTTGCTGCGAGTTTGCAGTTACGAAATGAATTTAGTTCGTTGGCGCTCTCCAATCCTTGCGTAGAAGACGCGAAACGCGATCTATACAGTGCTATGTTTCAAATGCTAATTAATTTAGGAATACTGTCTTCTATGCTTTCTTGTTCTCCCAGCTCTCCAATCCTGGCGTAGAAGACGCGAAACGCGATCTATACAGTGCTATGTTTCAAATGCTAATTAATTTAGGAATACTGTCTTCTATGCTTTCTTGTTCTCCCTATCTTTAGTGCAAGCTCGAAATTCTAGAAAAGAGATTCTCTCTCATAATTCGGGCTCTAATTTTCTACGCTTTCACTAAAAAGATATGTCAAAACATAATGGAAACTTCGATTTGTCTTTTCTTTTTTTTTCTTTTTGCCATGGTTTCTTGATAGATGGATGCAATATTTTATTCTGCTGTAACTTCTATCTGATCTCTTTATGTTCCTTTTTTGTGTAGATCTTGTGAACAATCTGGGGACTATTGCCAGATCTGGCACGAAAGAGTTCATGGAAATATTACAAGCCGGGGCTGATGTGAACACGATCGGTCAATTTGGTGTTGGGTTTTACTCTGCCTATCTAGTTGCTGACAAGGTTATTGTCACTACCAAGCACAATGATAATGAACAGTATGTTTGGGAATCTCAAGCTGGAGGCTCCTTCACTGTGACCAGAGACGCCAGTGGCGAGCAACTCGGCAGAGGAACCAAAATCACCTTATATCTCAAGGGAGATCAGGTACGATTGCTAGCAACACTTCGATGGTTTACTAATTTACTTCCGTAGTAAGGCTGGTCGACTTTGGCTGATTCTATGTACAAATACTTGCAGCTGGAGTACCTTGAAGAAAGGAGAATTAAGGATCTTGTTAAGAAACACACTGAGTTCATTAGCTATCCCATATACTTGTGGGTTGAGAAGACCATTGAGAAGGAGATTAGTGATGACGAGGATGAGGATATCGATAAGGAAGAAGGTGAAATTCAAGAAGGTGATGAGGAAAAGGAGAAGAGGTCCAAGAAGAAGAAAGTGAAGGAAGTTTTCCATGAATGGCAACTCATCAACAAGCAGAAGCCCATCTGGCTCCGGAAGACCGAGGAAATCACTAAAGAGGAGTACGCTTCCTTCTACAAGAGTCTGACCAATGATTGGGAAGAGCACTTGGCCTTGAAGCACTTTTCGGTTGAAGGACAGCTTGAATTCAAGGCCATTCTATTTGTGCCAAGAAGGGCACCATTTGATCTCTTTGACTCGTTAAAGAAGTTGAACAACATTGAACTGTACGTTAGAAGAGTCTTCATCATGGACAACTATGAAGAACTAATTCCCGAGTACCTGAGTTTCGTGAAGGGAGTTGTGGATTCTGATGATCTTCCTCTCAGCATCTCCCGTGAAAAGCTGCAGCAGAACAAGATTCTTAGAGTCATAAGGAAGAATCTTGTTAAGAAGTGCATCGAGATGTTCTTCGAAATTGCAGAGAACAAAGAAGACTACAACAAGTTCTACGAGGCGTTCTCGAAATATTTGAAGCTCGGCATCCGTGAGGACACTCAAAACAGGGCTAAGTTGGAAGATCTACTCCGCTACCACTCGACCAAGAGTGGCGAGGAGATGACTAGTTTAAAGGACTACGTGACCAGGATGAAGGAGGGCCAGAAGAACATCTTCTACATCACAGGCGAGAGCAAAAAAGCTGTTGAAAATTCTCCTTTCCTGGAAAGACTAAAGAGAAATGGCTATGAAGTGCTCTTTATGGTTGATCCTATTGATGAGTACGCTGTGGGGCAGTTGAAGGAGTATGATGGCAAGAAGTTGGTTTCAGCAACGGAGGGACTGCAGCTTGAAGAAACCGAGGAGGAAAAAAAGACCGAGGAGGAAAAAAAGAGAGCTGCCTTCGAGAATCTCTGCAAGACTGTGAAGGATATTTTAGGCGATAAGGTGGAGAAAGTTGTGGTGTCCGATAGAATTGTAGACTCTCCCTGCTGCTTAGTGACCAGCGAGTACGGATGGACTGCTAATATGGAGAGGATCATGAAAGCCCAAGCGCTGAGAGAGAGCGGCATGTGCTCCTACATGTCCAGTAAGAAAACTATGGAGATAAATCCTGAGAGTGGCATCATGGAAGAGCTGAGGAAGAGGGCAGAGGCTGACGAAAATGACACGTCTGTGAAAGATTTAGTTTTGCTCCTGTTTGAGACTGCACTATTAACTTCGGGCTTCAGTCTGGAGGATCCAAACACGTTTGCAGGGAGGATTCACAGAATTCTGAAGCTGGGTTTCAACATTGATGAAGGCGCTGGTAGTGATGACCCAGACATGCCTGTCCTGGAGGAAAAGATCAATGGGGAGAGCTTGATGGATGAGGTTGACTGAAAATTTTTTTAGGGTCTAAGCATGTTCACTTGATTTGTTTGTTCGTGCCACTTGTTTGTTTCTTGTGTGCGCTGTAATAGGATGAGTGTCTTTCTTTTTTATATCGACACTAGGTGTCACTCCCCGGTCGGATCGGTGTAAAAACAGCCTTTAACCGCTGTCTCAGGACTATCCGGCGGAATACCGGAACGCAACTCCCTCTAGGATTTTCGACCCGAAATTTGAAAACCCTAACTTCCCGAATTAATTTTTATCCCCAAATTACAAGGTCGCTCAGAAACCCTAACCCTAATTTAGGAAAATCCGGAATCGAACCCTAATTTGGAAATACCTCTCTCTGATTTTGATCGAAGTCAAAATCGCCGATTTAATTTGTGTTGCTGACGTCAGCCTGCATCAGCACCAAATTTCTCTGACGCGCTTTTGATTTTTGGATTGCTGACGTCGGCTCGACGTCAGCCCCTCAACTCGAATTCGAAATCGAAATCCGATTTCGTTTTGCTGTGTTGACCAACTCCGTTGACCGCCTAGTTTGGAACGCCGGCTGGCGTTCGAAACTCTCGTCGTCGTCTTCGCGCGGATGAACGCAGCCGCTGCGTTCGTTCGTCCACCCGTGTGTCGCCGGAGAAGCGTGTTTGGAGGGTACCGCCTGTACCTCACCTCCACTCCTCGCCGTCGACGGTCGCCTACTGCTGCGGAGCCATCGAGTGTTGTCGCCGCGTGGGAGGAGCTCGGAAACAGGAGAGGAAGGAGATGGAGAAAGAAGCTTTTATTCTCGTAACGAAAGCTTACAAAACTCTCGGTTGTCGCCCCGCCGGCGTCCCTCTTCCCTCCCTCGCCGGCGATCCCTATCGCCGGTTACAAATCTCTATTTCTCCTCTCGATCGTGGTTGAAGACGCTCGCAGGTGGTCCCTGATCGCCCCCCGCCGCCTGGTGGAGATCCTCTTTTAACGATGGAAGGCGCCGCCTCCATCCTCGCCTCTATTTCGAGCGTCCGAGCCCGATTCGTCCGCCGCCATCCGAAGCTCCGCTCGCGTCCGCGTCCGACGCATGCGGAGACGACGAACCGGTTGACCAGAACTTGGCGTCTGGGCTGAGATTTGGGCCAGGGTTTGGGCTTGGGCCGAACCGGTTGAATCGGGGCCTAACAATTCTCCCCCGCCCAATTTGGACATCGCCCTCGATGTCTCTAGCGGGCGGATCCTGCAGAACCATTGCTCCGATTCTCAACGCCCCGATCCGAGACTGCTGCGCTCCCGTGGCAGCATGTGGAACTACCTGCAGTGATCCAATCCGCGGTTGTTCGGTTTCTTCAGCCTCCTCGGCTAGATCCTGCGCCGCTATTGCCATGAGCTTTTGCTTGCTGGGGCAATCCTTTACCCAGTGAGGACCGCCGCACCAAAAACATCCTTGTGGCTTTTGCTTCCGTCGTCCCGGTGAACCCTTGTTCTGCCGGTGAAAGGGTCTACCCCTCTCTGGAACTCTAGCTCCCGGCGGTGTGCGTGGGGAGCCGCGCTTTGGTGGTGTCCTGGATTTCTTTGGTTGTGCTGGTTTGAAACTTCTGTTATCCACCAGAGATTCAGCCACCGCCGCAGCCGTCCTCCAGTCAACCGGTTCGCGACGTCGGACTTCCGTTTCTGCCCATGGCTGAAGGCCCCGGAGGAAGAAATACCTCCTATCGTCCTCTGCCATGCCTGAAAGCTCCAGCATCAAAGTAGAGAAAGCCCTGACGTACTCCTGGATCGAGCCTGTATGCCTCAGCCGATCCAATTTGCCACACGCCTGATCCGCCGAGTTTCCTGGAAGAAACTGCCGCCGCAGTTCCTCACGAAAAAGTTTCCCAAGTCCAGCTAGTAGTCCCTGATGTAGAGCCGACTTTGGTTCGCCACCAAAGTTTCGCGTCGCCTGTGAGGTAGGCGATGCACACTTGCACCCGATCTCCTACAGAAATATGGTTAGCTGAAAACAATTGCTCCATATCCCAGATAAAGTTTTTGACCTCTCTTGACGATCGAGCCCCCCCCCCCCCCGAACATCGCTGGGTCAGGCACGCGCATCCTCGGTTTGGGAGCCTCCTGCTCCACCGGTGCAGCTGCTGATTGCGATACTTGCGCTAGGGCTAAACGCAGTACCCTTACTTCTGCGTGCATGTCTTCCTTCATGCGAGCCATCTCTCCTGGTAGATGGATCAGACCCTCCACGGTCTGTTGCATGACCTCGATCTGCAACCTCTGCTGCTCGATCAGCAATTCCTGATCCTCTACTGTTTTCTGAAGGCTTTCCACCTGTGGAATCATCCCATTGCCTCCACCACTGGCCAGACCGAGCACCTGCTCGATCTGAGCGATGCGATCACCCTAGTTCACCATCTCCTCAGGTTCAGCCGTCTCCTTGGCTTTTCCTTTATCCTGCCTGGGCCGGGCGTCCTCTAACGCTCCTCTAGCTGTGTGGGTGATCTTCTGAAAGAGGTATTTCCAAATTAGGGTTCGATTCCGGATTTTCCTAAATTAGGGTTAGGGTTTCTGAGCGACCTTGTAATTTGGGGATAAAAATTAATTCAGGGAGTTAGGGTTTTCGAATTTCGGGTCGAAAAACCTAGAGGGAGTTGCGTTCTGGTATTCCGCTGGATAGTCCTGAGATAGCGATAAAGGCTGTTTTTAGGCCGATCCGACCGGGGCGTGACAGTGTCACACCCCGGTCGGATCGGCCTAAAAACAGCGCTTATCCGCTTCCTAGAGCCGTCCGGCAGAACACCGGAACGTGATCGCGCTAGGGTTTCCGGACCGAATCTCGTCCCCAAATTCGAAACCCTAGTTCCCCGCTCACTTTTTACCCCCAAATTACAATTCGCATGAGAAACCCTAACCCTAATTTGAAAAGACCGGAAAAGATCGGAAAACCCTAAATCAAAATACCTCACTGGTCAAAATTAATTTTGACCGAAACAGTGTCGTTTGCCGAATTCCGAATTAAATCGGATTGCTAACGTCGGCTTGCGTCAGCCGCCCAATTTCGAAATCGCGAAACTGATTTTTCTCGCATTGACTGGCTCCCAATTTTGACTTTCTGCTTCACCTCGTTTCGAACGCTCGACGCGCTCGAAAACTCGCGTCGTCGCCTTCACTGCGTCTTCGTCTTCCTCGCGCCGAGCTCGAGCGCTCACCGCCGCCGTCCGCTGCGCCGGAGAGAATGGGCGAATCAGCAAGGTGGAGACGTCCCCGTCTCACCCTCCGCCACTTGCCGCCGGTGTGGCAGCCGCCTGCTGCCTCTGAACTCGTTGCCGCCGCGAAAACAGAGGAAACAAGTGAGGAACTCGCTCGTCGGAGAAGAAACACGGGGAAGGGAAAATTTCCTCTATTCGTCAAATAGATTACAAAAACCCTCGCCTCTCTCTTTTCTCTCGTCGGTGGCCGAGCTCTCCCTCACGTCAGCGACACCTCTTGTCGCCGCTTACAGAGTTCTCTCAACCTCACTGAAGGCGATCCAAGCTCTGCGTGCCCTCTGGATCCCTCGATTCTCTTTTCTGATGAAGCAGAAGATGGAGTCGCTGCTGCTAACCCGATCTTCACCTCTATCCTGGTTTTTATCGAAGCGAGGCGCCGCCTCCGTGCCGACCTCGTCTCTGCTTCCATTAGGGCACCTCCTGCCCGAATCTCTCGCCTGTCGTCCGCATGAGTCGCACAGCCCGCGTCTCTCGCGCCAGCTTTGTCGACCACCCCGTCTCCCCCCGATCTCCGCGGTGAGGACGCTATTGCGTCCGCTTCCTTCGCTTCCGCGGAAGACAACGCCCCTGCGTCTGGACGATTCGAAACAGCATCTGGGATTTGGGGTCAATCGCCCCCGTTGACCGTCCCACTTGGGCCCTCTGTTCGCGTAGCGTTGCCTCGGGCTTGGGCTTGGGCCGAACCGGCCTGACCCAGGCCTGACAATTCTCTCCGGCCCAATTTGGACATCGCCCTTGATGTCCGGCACGGGCGCTCAGGCTGCGCTCGCCGTTCTTTCTTTCCTTGCTGGCGGGCAGCCTCATAGCTTTGACGCCTTTGTTCATACTCTACAGGGTCGGCTAAAGAGAGCCAATACCTCCCCTGGATCTGCTGAGGCATATCATCCCTTTCTGTATCCAAAGAATTCGAGGACTTCAGTGGAGCCTTTTCCTCCACTACTTGCCTCCACGTTTTCTTCTCCTCCGGAGATTTTGTATCTCCGGAACTCGTCTTCTGCTCGACATTGTCCTTGTTGACTGCGTCTTTCGGCTCTGCTTCTGCAGGGGTCGGTGATGATCTTCCTGCGACCACTGAGGCAATGCGCACAACTCCTATGCGGGCCTCTACTGGTTCCTCGTCATGCACCACCGCCGGTTTCTCAGCTAGCTCCCGATGCACAATCACTGCAATTGCGTTCACCCTCTGTCGGTCTGGACAGTCGCGTATCCGATGCGGTCCTTTGCACAAGAAGCAGGCAATCGGTCTCAGTTGACCCGGCCCTCTCTCTGTAGGTCGAGTATGCCCCTGCCATGCGGGTTATCCTCCGTTCCGTCGGGGAGAGAGCCTCTCTCTCTCTGGCGCTCTAGGTCTGGGTGGAGATGGTCGTTTCGGAGGCGACCTCTGTGCTCTCTGAAAGGTCGTCCCTGAAGTCCTCTGGTCCACAAGAGACTCGGCTATAGCTGCAGCCGTTCTCCAGTCCTGCGGCGCATGTCGTCGGACCTCCGTTGCCGCCCAGGGTTGGAGATTCCGGAGGAACCTGTTAGGAAACCCCGGGGATATTTTACAATTTTCAGAGATAGAGATTACAAAATACATTGCACAGCGGAAGCAATATCCCCGAAACAGGCCGGTCCCAAAAACCCAGTGAAGATCGCAAGCAAGAGAGTCGACACGATGAGTTAGGAAATACCTTAGAGCAAGATGAGGTCGATGTCGTGACAGGCGCCCAAGCGTGCGCCCTCTGCAGTCTCATACACACGGATCCCTCGAGTCCTCTTCTTCCACGCCCGGTGCTAGCCACGGGAAGAAGTTCCAAGCCTTGTGCTCCTTCTTCAAAGTATGCGCCACCTCCAAGGTTGATGCACCAAAGATGAAGAAGGATGAGGGAGAGGGAAACCGCCAAGCATCAAGTTCCTTGCGTCAAGAGAGAAGGAAGAGGCTTGCGGCTAGGGTTTGGAAGGAAGAAGAAGATGCGCCACTTCTTGGTGTTGTCGCCCTTCAAGCCCTTGCTTTCGCCCCTCCTCTTGTTGTCACGCCTCTAAGGATTGTAACCTCTAAGAAGGGGCGGCTAGGGTCACTTATAAAGAGCTAGAGGCGCTTAGGGCAAGGGTTGAGATCATGACAAGTGTATGGCTTGGATGAGAAGGTTTGAGGTAAGGAAAGTCTCCAAGACTTTACCATAAACCTCATTCAACCTTTCCATAAGCTACCAAGCCTTGCCTTGTGCGCCAAGGCCTAGCCTTGCACCCCAAGCAATGCCTTAATGCATTCACACTATCAATGGGAGAGGGCTAGGCGCATAAAGCTTCCTTAATGAAGCAAATTTGCCATCCAAACCCCATTATGCCCCTTAGGCGCCAATGGGCTTGGCTTCCTCCCCATTATACCCTTTTAGCCTATTGCCTCTTCATGACAACTTGTTATTGGGCCTCATTGGATAATGAACTAGCCCAAACTTCATTACATGGCTTGATTAAACACTTGGATCCAATCCAATGCAACCCTAATCCAAAAGTGGCCAACCATGGTCAATTTCGGGTCAACCTGCCATAAATGGAGTTTGGCTCAATAACATCCTTCCATTTCATCAGGCCCATTGGCGCTGATGAAATCTCCAAAATAGATCCGAGTTATCCAATAACTCGATCATAAGGCTTCCCGATCAATACGAGAACTCGAGTATCAAGGTGTGCGACCCTGTAGGTCCCTCTGACGTTGGCAGTGCTGACCAAATGTCATCACAAGCAGTGAGTGGCACCTAGCAGTGCATCGCTGCTACCCAAGTCATCAGAATGGATATCGACATTGACATCCCCATCATTGCAACAAGGTACAGATGCATTACAGTCTCTTTGCCGAACTGATATCCGATTGGACAAGTGTGTCACCACTTGTTTTCACCCAATCACATGGTTATGACTAAATCAGGTTCTCACCTGGGTATGGCCATACACTTTCAGTCATAGAACCATAGAGGAGCTCCATGGATATCATACTTCCCTTAGGAAGGGACAAATCCTATGTCTGTCCATTGACCTTCTCATATGGGTCGTGACATGCTCAATGACAACCGTTATTACCTCCCAACTACGGCGAGGTGTTAGGTTGTATCAAAGCAAGTCCCTAACCATATAGAATGGTCACTGACCTCAAGTCAAGGGATCAATGCATCTCCTATCACTTGTGAGGATAACTCATGACACCAAGTCATAGCCTCACAGCGGGTCGGTCCAGTATATCCACCACTGATATACCCATATGTCTGCATTAGCACCTCGTGCCTAACCAGCCCATATACTAGTCTCACAAGTACCAGAGCTGTCCCATATCCACTCAGGTACATCGACTAGGGACAATTATTTGAGCACAGATCCAATCTATCTCTAGGGACATTATCATGTAAGTACACAATCGCAGGTGTAGACAAACAATGATAACGACAATGCCAGAAAGATATATATATGAATATCAGAGTCAAGTAGTACAAAGATGGACCAAAACTAGGTCCTAGGGAATATACACCAACAGAAGTACCTCCTGTCTCCCTCCGCCATCTCGGGTAACTCCAACATCAGCGCGGAGAACGCCCTGACATACTCCTGGATCGTCCCTGTGTGCTTTAGCCGATCCACCGCCTCTCGCGCTTGGTCCACCGAGTTTCCGGGAAGGAACTGTTGTCGCAGTTCCTCTCGGAACACCTCTCATATCCAACTAGCCGCCTCTGATGTCGAATCAACTTTGGTTCTCCACTAGAGCTTTGCATCATCTGAGAGATATGCTGTGCACACCCTCACCTTCTCCTGATCTGAAACATGGTTAGCCTCAAAGTATTGTTGCATATCCCAAAGGAAGTTACCCAATACTTTTGCGTATCTGGCCCCCTTGAACATTGCAGGTTCTGGGGTGTGAACCTTTCCGTTGCCGTTGGGAGCCCCATACTCCGTCCTGGTTGCTGTAGGGGCACCTCCTTGTGCCTGCGCCAATGCCATGCGCGTCACCGCAAGATCTGCTAATATCTGCTGCTATGCTGCCATGGAGTTGGTTAACTGTGTCGTCAAGGTTGCTACCTGTCCTTGCAAGGTTGCCACCTGCTGTTGTAGTGCCGCCATCCCTTCAAAATTTTGCTGGGCTTCAGCCATTCCAGCCAAAGTTTGTTGAAGGGCAGTAATTTGCAACCTTTGCTCCTCTACCGTGCGATGGATTTCCTCAACTTGAGGAACTACCGCATCTCGGCTGTTCCCCGTCAAACCGAGCACCTGTTTGATCCGGGCAATGCGATCTCCTTGATTCACCATGCTGCTGGATCACTTTAGCCTCTGATACCTGTTGTCACGCCCCGGTCGGATCGGCCTAAAAACAGCGCTTATTCGCTTCCTAGAGCCGTCCGGCGGAACACTGGAACGTGATCAAGCTAGGGTTTCCGGACCGAATCTCGTCCCCAAATTCGAAACCCTAGTTCCCCGCTCACTTTTTACCCCCAAATTACAATTCGCATGAGAAACCCTAACCCTAATTTGAGAAGACCGAAAAAGATCGGAAAACCCTAAATCAAAATACCTCACTGGTAAAAATCAATTTTGACCGAAACAGTGTCGTTTGCCGAATTCCGAATTAAATCGGATTGCTAACGTCGGCTTGCGTCAGCCGCCCAATTTCGAAATCGCAACACCGATTTTTCTCGCGTTGACTGGCTCCCGATTTTGACTTTCTGCTTCACCTCGTTTCGAACGCTCGACGCACTCGAAAACTCGCGTCGTCGCCTTCACTGCTGCGTCTTCGTCTTCCTCACGCCGGCTCGAGCGCTCACCGCCGCCGTCCGCTGCGCCAGAGAGGATGGGCGAATCAGCAAGGTGGAGACGTCCCCGTCTCACCCTCCGCCACTTGCCGCCGGTGTGGCAGCCGCCTGCTGCCTCTGAACTCGTTGCCGCCGCGAAAACAGAGGAAACAGGTGAGGAACTCGCTCGTCGGAGAAGAAACACAAGGAAGGGAAAATTTTCTCTATTCGTCAAATAGATCACAAAAACCCTCGCCTCTCTCTTTTCTCTCGTCGGTGGCCGAGCTCTCCCTCACGTCGGCGACACCTCTTGTCGCCGCTTATAGAGTTCTCTCAACCTCACTGATGGCGATCCAAGCTCTGCGTGTCCTCTGGATCCCTCGATTCTCTTTTCTGATGAAGCAAAAGATGGAGTCGCTGCTGCTAACCCGATCTTCACCTCTGTCCTGGTTTTTATCGAAGCGAGACGCCGCCTCCGCGCCGACCTCGTCTCTGCTTCCATTAGGGCACCTCCTGCCCGAATCTCTCGCCTGTCATCCACATGAGTCGCACAACCCGCATCTCTCGCGCCAGCTTTGTCGACCGCCCCGTCTCCCCCCGATCTCCGCGGTGAGGACGTTGTTGCGTCCGCTTCCTTCGCTTCTGCGGAAGACGACGCCCCTGCGTCTGGACGATTCGAAACGGCATCTGTGATTTGGGGTCAATCGCCCCCGTTGACCGTCCCACTTGGGCCCTCTGTTCGCCTAGCATTGCCTCGGGCTTGGGCTTGGGCCGAACCGGCCTGACCCAGGCTTGACACTAGGTATGAGATGAACTACTGAGTCTCCCAAAAATGTACTAATCACAATTTTTTTTTTTTTCAAAGATACAGAAACAGCTTGAAGATACTATTCTAATCTGGTTTAGTTTCTTTCTAAGTCATTATGGTGTAGAAGAGTTTCCGGTTTTTGATAAACTGAACAAGACTAGATAGAGTAGCCATAATCAGACTGGGAATTTAGCTGCTACAGAAATGAATTGCATAAATGCCTAAACTATAGCGTGAAGTAGAAAATAACAATACTTTAATCACCTCTATTTTTTAAACAAAGACACTTTTCTTTAAATTAAAAAACAGTGATTTTAAATGCTCAAACTACAGATATCTCTAAACATAAAATTGCTGGTAATGTCAATTTTGTTAAAAAACAAAAACAAAATAAAAAATTGCTGGTGAGATCTTCAAATTTGAAAATGAAGATGCTTTCGACTTCTCTAATTTTCATGCTTTATGTTTAAATTCTGAGATAACCTGAAAATTAATAGGGCGGAAAAGGGAAGGGAAAGGAAGGAAAGAAGGAGGGAAAGAAGCTTTCACTCGTTTAATATGACAAATGGATGGGAGGACGGACAGAAAATACTATCATTTTCCATCCAAATGCATTCCGCCCAAATTGGGCGAAAAGTCTGTAGCTGCTCACCCTCGCACACTCGCCGCTTGCGAGCTCACCCTCTCCCTTTTGCCCTCGCGGTCGCCACTCATGAGCTCGCCATTGCCCTTGCCGCTCGTCGACGCCGCTTTTGAGCTCGACATCGCCAGCGCCGCTCACCGTCACCGCTCGTGAGCTCGCCGCCGCCATTTGTGCACGGCACATGCATAGCACATGAGTCCTTTATCTTTCCCTCCTTTTTTCTTTTCCCCTCTTTTTTCCCTCTATCATACTGATAGCTCCCACTAATGTAGTAGGCGTTTCCCGCAAGTGCACGGGTCTATCGAAGTAATAAAATATCGATCCCACAGGGACTAATTGTTACAACCCAGGTTTCTGAATGCGGAAAAAGACTGAAATTATAGATTATTTACATATACACTTACTCAAAAGATGGAATGTAAAAGAAGCCATATCATTATTTAAAGAATTTATTACAGGAATTGAACATAATGTTTTAATTCCAACTCTAAACCTCATTATTACATGGCTTTTAAATGAATCGTACTATCTAACTATAGAGCTTTGAGCATGGGGCAGAACCACCTTTTGAATTAAACGTATGAACGCTTCTGGAATTTAGCTGTAGATCTTGAGCTACCTTGAGGAGTATCTGCAACAAAAATCCGTCGCGGGTCAGCATTAAGCTGAGCAAGTCTCTTTCCAAGAGAAAGGGAAAATCTCTTGAACAGAGGAGGAGGTGATAAAATCAAAGTACTAGCATGATATACAAGGAATTGCAATAGATAAAGAATAACATATATTCAAAAATGATCAATACTACTATAATTCAACTGCAAAGTTCATAAATCTTAACATGTAAGCTGTATAAATGACTGATAAAACAGAATAAACAATATACTATATAACTGAATGAGACACATATCATAACATGTAAGCATATAATTGATTTTCCTAGTTCACTGATTTACTGATTTAGCCCGTGGGTCGTCACCCTAAACCGCACCCGCAGGTGGTGAACACACCCGCCACAGTGTGCCACGAGTTCAATAACTGAACCCCGGACAGAAATTGATATACACTTGTTTATGATAATAAAATAGCATGTCTCAAAGAAAATATATATCAAAATTGTATACAAACAAAGGTTCATAATCATGCTGTTTTAACTAGGAACAACTGAAGGAAAATATACAAAAATTAAACTTGGTTTGAGCACTTACAAATTTGAGAATGTTTAAAGCTAAAGCCCTCAAAATCCCAGATTCAATGAAATCAGAAGGTCTGTGATTTAACATATAAAAACTAAATAAATACCAGTCCAAAGCTCAAAGAAACTATTTCAACCTCTAATTGACCTTTAAAAACTTCTAGTTAGATTCTGGTTCAAAGAACCAAACTATAAACCTACTGAACCAACCAAAATTCCACTGAACCGATTAAAATTAAGCCTAAACCAACTGATTTTGACTGAACCGAATACTTTGACCCTAATTTACTCCTAACATACAAATCAAAAACACCCAAAACCTATGCCAATAGATAGGCAATTGAAAGAGCTTTCCAACGCCTACCTGAACCGGCCGAGATTCCACATCCACATGAATCCCCCTGAACCGGCCCAAATACTACTTCTGAGTCGAACCTGAAATTGAACCAGTCAAACTGTTGACCCGGCTCAAATCAAAATCTGACTCACACCTGAAATTCACCCAGTTCAATTCCAATTAAACCGGACGAATCCAGTTTTCCTTATTAAACCTAACAGACGGCGGTGCTTCTGATTTCCGCCGCTCGCAACCGCCGGAGCCAAAGCTCGCGACGTCTCCGGCGAGCAATTCAACGCACGCTGGACCTCCGATCTCCTCCAAAACGTCCAGATCAGAAATTGGTAGGAGGTCGAAGATCCCCAGCCACTCGCGGCGAACTTTGGTCACTGCCCAAGGTTTTCCGGCGAGTCACGAAAGAATCACGCGGCGCCGCCGCCACCGCCCGAAATCAAAACTCGATAAAACCCGTCGGAAACAACAGGAATAGGGAAATACCTGGAGCAGTGTTGGGCAAACGCCGCGGGCGAAGAATCGAAGCTTCACCAGCTTCAGTCGACGACGAAAACTCAGGCGGCGGCTTCTCTCCTCTGGCGATCACGTTGACCGCTTCCGGCAGCACAAGAGACGACGATATCCGGTTCTGGAAGTTCCGGAAAGACGAGGGGAAAGAGGCGTAACCTCCTACGCTTAAAAACACAAGTTTTTACTCCTCTTCAACCGCAACCGAGCCGAAGACTCGATCACCGCCGGAAAAAGCGGAGGCGAACGAGTTTCGCCCCAAAAAAACCAAATCACATTAATATCGGGTTTTCATTATGAAACCCGTTTACTTTAGCAACCCGCCCGCTAGCGCGGCGGTTGCGTTGCTTACACATCGAACGGTGCGTCGCATGTTCGAATCCGCACGCGTCGGTCGTTTTCGGCGATGAATGAATCCAAAAAATATATATTTTTTAAAACTGAAATTCGAAAATACAAAAATATTAATAAAATACTGAAAAATACTGTATTAATTCCAGAAAAATATGGAAAATTCCAGAAAAATCCTAAAATTAAAAATACAAAATAATAAAAATAATTCTAGGGTATAACATTCTACCCCCCCCCCCCTTAAGAAATTTGATCCTCCAAATTTCCTACTCAACGGATTCCTCAAAAAGAGAAGGATACTACTCTCGAACTTTGCTTTCAAGCTCCCATGTTGTCTCATCTTCTGAATGATGTTGCCACTGCACCTTAACCCACGGAATGACCCTGTTTCTGAGCACATAATCCTTTCTTTCTAATATCTTAACTGGATGCTCCACATAAGAAGCATCATCTTGCACTATTTCTAACTTGAGAAGACAGAACATGAGTTGGGTCTGGAGTATACTTTCTAAGCATGGATACATGAAAAACATTATGCACATAGGATAGAGAAGGAGGCAAAGCTAATTTATAAGCTACTCCCCCTACACGTTGCAAAATCTCAAAAGGACCAATAAACTTAGGTGACAACTTTCCTTTCTTTCCAAATCTCAAAACGCCCTTAACTGGTGAAACCTTTAAAAAAACATGATCCCCAACATCAAATTCTAGCTCCCTTCTTCTTTTGTCTGCATAGCTCTTTTGTCTACTTTGAGCAGTCAACAACCTTTGTCTAATCTGATTAACAGTGTCAACATCCCTCTGGATCATCTCTGGTCCAACAGAAAGCTTTTCCCCTACTTCATCCCAACAAATAGGGGACCTACACTTTCTTCCATAAAGAGCTTCAAACGGTGCCATTTGAATTCCAGAATGAAAACTATTATTATATGAAAACTCTACTAAATGAAGATGCTTATCCCAAGAAGATTTCATATCTAAGGCATATGCTCTCAGTAAATCTTCTAAAGTAGGAATAGTTCTCTCGGACTGTCCATCAGTCTGAGGATGAAAAGCTGTACTAAAACTCAAATTAGTACCCCAAAGCCTTCTGTAAAGCACCCCAAAACTTAGAAGTGAAACGAGAGTCTCTATCAGAAATAATACCAAGAGAGATACCATGTTTACTAACCACAGCTTTAATATAAATATCTGCTAACTTACTCAAAGGAAAATTTTCCTTAACAGGAAGGAACTGAGCTGATTTGGTTAATCTATCCACAATCACCCAGATAGAATCAAACCCACCTTGAGTCACAGGCAAACCAGAGACAAAGTTCATGGTAATATTATCCCACTTCCATTCAGGAATTGGTAAGCTTTGCAATTTTCCAGCAGGTTTCTGATGTTCTATTTTAACTTGCTGACACACTAAACATTTAGCCACAAAATTAGCAATTTCCTTTTTCATACAAGGCCACCAATAATTTACTTTTAAATCTCTATACATCTTTGTACTTCTTGGATGAATTGAAAATTTAGAATTATGAGATTCTTCTAATAATTTCCTCTTAAGTTCAACATCATCAGGGACACATAAACGATTATCAAAAACAATTGCACCATCAGGTCTAACTTGAAATTCTGGTTTACTGACATCTGTCTGTAACACTGGATCCCTAAGTTGCGCTTCTTTAATTTCATCAACTAGAACTGATCTGGCCATCAAGCAAACAACCATACTATGTGGTGTATAATTGAGAGGTGTTAAAGATAAATCTGCAAAATCTGAAATCATCTTAGAATGAGAAAGTCGGAAGTGAGCTAGTTGACTTATGGACTTTCTACTAAGGGCACCTGCAACTACATTAGCCTTACCCGGATGATATTTAATGTCACAGTCATAATCTTTTAAGTAGTCCATCCATCTTCTTTATCTCATATTTAAATCTTTTTGTGAAAAGATATATTTAAGACTCTTATGATCAGTAAAAATTTTAAAGGTATTTCCATACAGATAATGACGCCATATTTTTAATGCAAAAATAATTGCAGCTAATTCTAAATCATGAATATGATAGTTTTTCTCATGAACTTTTAACTGTCGAGGGTTTCCGGACAAAAGTGTCGAGGGTGGAGGAGAAGGGCAACTCGAAGAGAAGGGCAGAATGTGCAAAGTGCGAAACCCGTTGGATGCATTGACATTTGATTTTCTTTTCATTTTACCAAGTGGATTTTGTGTTGAAGTGTTACCTCCATTGGACCGTTGATTTTCTTTTTTTTCTATCACATATGGATTTGCTTTAAGATTTGCACCAAATTGCATCAGATGGCTAAGCGCTCTCCTACCTAAATGCTTTTAGGCGGGTGCTCTACCGAGAAGTTTTATCCTCGTAGGCATGTGATGATAGGAGACATGCGTAGCGCGTGCCTAAGGGCCTTTTTGGCCCACCTTTTAAGTTGATTTTAAATAGCTTTTAAACAGAAAGCAGGTAAAAAACAATTTGATAATGAAAAACAGAAGCAGAAAAAATTAATAAAAAAAACAGAAGTTGAGAAAACTATAACATAATTTCATTTAGATTTTTAAATATTATTATTTTAAATAATTTAAAATTTTAATGCTAATTAAAAATAAAATATATTATTATTTTAAAAATTTTAAAATAATATATTTATTTATTATTTTAATTTTGACGGTACGTAAAAATTAATAATCAAATATCTTATAAATTTTGATATGAAATATAGTATAATACACTACAGTTAAATACAATTATAAAGCTATTAATAACAGACTCAATATCATCATATTTGTGAGAACAATTTTGGAAAGTGCTTTTAAGGCGACAATTGAACGGATTGGATGGATTGGTGTGGTTATTGTGAGAGCAAAATACTATTCATTATTATTAAGCAAAATATTACATATATTATAATTAAAAATTTAGTGATAAATAAGTTCTACTGTATCATAATTGTAGACAAATTTTGACAAGATAAATTATTTGCTATACCATAAATTGTTTATAAAAATACATTTCGTACATTTATAAAAATACAATCAATAATTTTATTTTAACGGCTCCGCAAAAATCTCCTGCCCAGACGCGTGGCGGCTACATAGCGGCGTGCGCGACGGTAAGATTTGACTTTTCAAGTGATTTTATATTTTTATTTTAACCAATACAAACTCAAATGAAATTATTCATACAATGTGATAGAAAATCCTAATAAATAATATTATAAATTCTCGTTAAATTATCATATTTTATTTTAACGGCTCCGTATCCGTAAAAATCTTCTGCCCAGACGCGTGGCGGCTAGCTACAAAGCAGCGTGCGCAACGGCAATAACCGCATAACAAACTTATGCAAGTAGTAGCTTTTATTTAAAAGGCCGATATCCACCTCCCGCGCCACGAGCGTCGACCGCTTCCTATAAATTCGGAATCCGACTCCGAATCCTAATCGGTCTTTCACTCGGGCACGCTTCCTTCTCTCCCCTTCATATATCCCCGCCTGCGCCGAGCAACTTCTCTCACTTGCCTTCCTCCACTCTCCCTCTCCCGTTTCCTCTGCACCTCCTGCTCGTGCGATCCCTTGCCACTCCAGCGCCATGTCCACGCGAAAACCCACCTTCGCCGATCTTAATGGTAACTTTTCTTGCACTCTGTGTTTTTTTTTTTTCCTTTTTCATCTGTTCAATCTTTGCTAATTAGTTTCTGTTGTTGGATTTCGCCGTCCCTTTCAGATAAATTTGATCGCCTTTCCTTGGGCAAATCTCCAGCCTCGAGTCGGCCACCGCGGGGGCAGATCACATCATCGCCTTCGCCATCACCGGCGCGACTCTTGGACGGATTAGGGGAAAAGGAGGCCAACTCCCTTTCGACTGAGGAGCGGGAGGCGATTCGGCTCTCCATGGTGAAGCGGACGAAGAATTTTGAGCAGATGGAGAGGGTTAATGGCAAGTTGACCAACATCCTCTCCGGCCTCGAGCTTCACACGGGAGTATTCAGCGCTGCCGAGCAGAGGCAGATCGTCGATTGCATCTATGAAGTTCAGGAGAAAGGGCAGCAGGGGATGCTTAGAGGTATGAATCATCGGAGCCAGTAACGATTTTTGCTTTTTATTGGTGGATGAATGTTTATTCATAGCCTGAAAATTATAGAATGTTTTATAATTGAAATGTTCTTCTTGAATGCTGTTCGCTTAAATTTTTCTTGTGACTAATATATCCATATTCATGCAAATATCGTTTACAGAGCGCACATATTCTGAACCTAGAAAGTGGATGCGGGGAAAAGGACGTGTAACTATTCAATTTGGATGCTGCTACAATTATGCCGAGGTATTTGGATATTTGACTTTTATCATTCTGTCTAATCACTCTTGTTCATCTTTTCTTAATTGTAACATATGGCTGTGATTATCAGGACAAGAATGGCAATCCTTCCGGCATACTACGGGATGTGGAAGTCGATCCCATCCCTCCCTTGCTAAAATCAATGATTAAACGAATGGTGGAGTGGCGTGTCCTCCCCGCGACGTGCATACCAAACAGCTGCATTGTCAACATATATGAGAAAGATGATTGCATCCCTCCTCATATCGATCATCACGACTTTTTGCGGCCGTTTTGCACTGTATCTTTCCTATCAGAGTGTCAGATTGTACTTGGGACAAGTTTGAAGGTGCTAGGCCCAGGAGAATTTTCTGGTTCCACTGCCATATCCCTAGGTATGTATTTTTATTGTTAGGTTTTTTTTGCTAGATCATATTTTGTAGGTGATTAATTTCTCTAATTTGTGTGTTTTGAACTTTAAAAGTCAAATAAATATTTGTCTTATTAAGATATTTGCCAATATCTACAAACTGATGGGATGGTATAAATCTACCAGATACTTCCAAATAATTATTGATATTCCAGCAGTAAAAAAGAAAGTAGTACATTTGTTCCTTATATGCCTAAACTGTCTTGAATGACAAGTTTATAAGAGTGCATGTTATATATCTTCTTGCTGTGCTGCTTGTGATGACTCAAATAAAGGAGCATCTTGAAATCATTTGAGAATGTGTTAAATATGGAGATGCAAATGATTGCATATTTGTTGCATTCTTTTGTTAGTTTAATGTTAATTCCATTGCTTTACAGATCTGTCCTTGTTTTAAATGGAAATGGTGCGGATATTGCTAAACATTGCATACCTGCTGTCCCTTCAAAACGGTAAATTCTATTTTAAGTTTCATATGCATTACTTTTGTAATTTTATGAATTCTCTATACTTTTTTTTATATAATTTTGATAACTTACAATTTACAATCTATTTTACAGGATATCTATTACATTTAGGAAGATGGATGAAAGAAAGATCCCCTTCAAATTTTCCCCTGATTCAAAATTAATGAATCTTAGGCCTCTTCCATCATATCCATCTAAAGGAGTCCGCATGCAGCAAACACAAAGTCATGGTTCTTTGCCTCGTATCCCAACAGTTTCACCGGTAGGGCATGATTCTGAGGTTCAAGAGAAACAGTTCCCGGGGAATCAATCTAAAGAAGTGAATCAGCCACCTAAAGGAGGAGTGTCAGGGCAGCAATTGCAAAGTCAAAGTCCATCATTTCTTAAAGCGCTGCAAGTGCAAAGTAGAGGATCATCAGCTTCGTTGGTTCCACCTTCACATGTTTCAAATGGTCAGAACACTCTTTTGAAAGGAACTCAACAAAAGATGAATGGCTCTTACCAGTTGCGTCAAGATGACTTTCCACCTCTTGGTTCTGGCACAGGCCACACACGCTCAAGACCCCGTGGCCTGTCACATTGATTTGCTTTGAAGCCAAAACACTAGGGTTAGCAGTGATAGCTCAGTGATTTGTTTATCTATTATCTTTTAGAAACTCTAGCAACTGTTTGTAATATATTTTTTGAGTTCTCCCAAACTTGTTTGGGCCAGTGGCCTGGAATGTATGCTTGATATCCCACACTCATGTTACGGTTGGGACTTGAAAAGCAGGGAGTGCAGTTGTATGTATCAGTCAATTGACTGAGCAAACTTTTGTTTATAATCTTCATACAATTTTGCTTCTTATTTTGATGATAGTCAAATACCTTGTTATGAATGTGTAAATGGTGCATATTATACTCATTGGGGGTGTATAAAAGTATGTACTCCGATTTGACAAGTGGTTGTATTTGAGTGAGTTCTGCTTCGTATAATTATATGTATTGATCACATGTGACAAGTGTGTTGCAGGTTTAGTGACTTGCTCAGTATTCTAAAGAAATGCCAGACATGATGGTATCCAACCTTCTTGAACCTGTGGAGACCGTGATAACACAGTTTGGATACATACCTGTCCGGCGGTAATACCATCACAAGAGTTGACCTCCTAATGACAATGAGTAATAGTGGATAGTTTATTCGACTCATAATTTGCTTCTAAGCTTCATTGCTTGCCTTTCTCTAGGAGACTCATCTGTTCAAATAATCCTAGGCATCTTGCCTTAGCTTACCTGGACAGATTAAACTTGTAACTAATGCAGAATTCAATAGCGTCTTTCATTGTAGTCAGTTGTCATTTTACGATCAGTTATGGATACTTACGACTACTATGAGGGTGTACCCGAAGATTTCTGAAATTATTAACCTTACTCAGCTAAACACAGTAATCCTGAATCAAATTGAAGAGATGTGAGACGATTGATGAGGCCTGTAGTCTCGTTGAATAAGAAAAGGCTACCAAGAACAGTGCTTGAAGAAATCAGTTTGCTTAAGGATGTAATTCATTGGGCTCAAAGATATCTATGCAAATGATTATCTGCAGAAGTAGGTAAGCGTCGATTCAAGAGAGTTGGCTCGATAAAAGGAAACAGAAAGTTAAGCTTAGGATCGAGAATCTCATGTCAAAAAGGTGAATCGGCTAATGTGAGGAGGCTCATGTCATGCTTGGGAGGTAGATGTTGAGAATAGGATTGATTGACGCTAGGATGCTAAATCGTATTTATTAGATATGAGAATAGGGTTGGATCACTCGAGAAAGCTAACATTGATTTGGCCAAATTGAACACCAAGACTTGACTACCCCTTGGTGGCAAAGATGATATACAAAAAAACTCATGATTTGGTAATTGACAGCTTTGATCTTCAATCCTTGGATCTAGGATTTACCTAAAAAGACAAGGATCTGGTTGGATATCTATTACATTTAGGAAGATAGATGACAGAAAGATCCCTTTCAAGTTTTCTCCTAATACAGAATTGATAAATCTTAGGCCTCTTCCATCATATCCATCTAAAGGAGTCCGCATGCAGCAAACACAAAGTCAAGGTTCTTTACCTCGTATCCCAACAGTTTCACCTGTAGGGCATGATTCTAAGGTTCAAAAGAAACAGTTCCCGGGGAATCAATCTAAAGAAGTGAATCAGCCACCTAAAGGAGGAGCGTCAGGGCAGCAGTTGCAAAGTCAAAGTCCATCACTTCTTAAAGCGCTGCAAGTGCAAAGTAGAGGATCATCAGCTTCGTTGGTTCCACCTTCACATGTTTCAAATGGTCAGAACACTCCTTTGAAAGGAACTCAACAAAAGATGAATGGCTCTTACCAGTTGCGTCAAGATGACTTTCCACCTCTTGGTTCTGGCACAGGCCACACACGCTCAAGACCCCGTGGCCTGTCACATTGATTTGCTTTGAAGCCAAAACACTAGGGTTAGCAGTGATAGCTCAGTGATTTGTTTATCTATTATCTTTTAGAAACTCTAGCAACTGTTTGTAATATATTTTTTGAGTTCTCCCAAACTTGTTTGGGCCAGTGGCCTGGAATGTATGCTTGATATCCCACACTCATGTTACGGTTGGGACTTGAAAAGCAGGGAGTGCAGTTGTATGTATCAGTCAATTGACTGAGCAAACTTTTGTTTATAATCTTTATACAATTTTGCTTCTTATTTTGATGATAGTTAAATACCTTGTTGTCAATGTGTAAATGGTGCATTCTCAGACTCATTTGATATGTATAGAAGTAAGTGTATACTTTGATTTAACAATTTATAGAATAGTCAATCTGTTTAAGTTTATTTCTGAGTCATTACGGTGCAAAGGAGTTTCTGGTTATGATAAATTAAACATTCTCCAATAAACGAGAAAGAATAAACGAGAAAGACTAGGGCCAGTTCTTCGCTAGAATTTTTAACTTTTTCTGGTTTAGAAAATGCTGGTTCAAAAGGTTTTGTTGGAAAAAGTTTAAAGCGGTTTGGGTACACAATTTTTAATAGAAGATTTTAAAATTTTTCTGCTGCTATAGAAATAAACTACATAAATAAAATTATAGGTTATAAATAATAAGAATTTAAAATTTTAAAATTTAAGAATAAAACACCAAAATCCCCCCTTACCCCCCCCCCCCCCCCCAATTTAAAATTTTATTAAATAAATAAAATTATTATTTATTATTTATCAAATTTTGCTAAGTAAAATATTGTATTTAATCCCACAATATAATCGTTAACTCCAAGTTCTCGTAATCGATATGCTATAAATATTATTTAATTCATGTCATAAAATTTTCTAATTTATAGCGTTATAGAACTATTTTAAGTGTGTAATCAAAGCAGTATTATATTAGAGAATAAATCAAATCATATAATTAGTATAATGTCTCAGACTAATAATCTAAGTTATTTAAATAATATAGTTTCATAGATCGATCATTTGAGTATTTTATTCAATCCCGTGATATAATCATTAATAAAAATTAACTATATCAATTAAATATTTTAGAATTATAATTAATAATTTACAGGATAAGTGCAAGTAAGTAAATTCAAAAAGGTTAAATTATATAAAATTAAAAAAATTTAGTTTCGAAATTTTAAATTGTTTAAATACAATTTTAGAAAATTGGGATCATATAACTTTCAAAATGAACTAATTTTACAAAATTAGAAATATATTAATTTTAATATATTTTAGAAATTTTAATTCCTTTTAAAAAAACGTTGTAGATAATTCAAGATTTTTTAAATAATATAAATTTTATTTAATAAATTCGTATAATTAGTCATAGAGATTTTTAAAAAAATTTATTCAGTAAATCAAAATATATAATTTATCAAAATGTAGAATATAGACAATTCAAAATAACATAAATTCAAATTTAATTAATTACAATGTTAATCATTATGTTTTTTAATTTGATTTATTGAAAATTTAGTACGATATAAATTTTAATATTTATTTTTTCAAGTCCAAATTTAACATTTTTTAACCAATTTACATTAATTAAATTCAGGTATCATTTTATTTCGTCTTAGAAAATGTTTGGCATAAAAAGCTGAATTATAATGAAATTGATAATAACAACAATCCAAATTGGAAGAAATGTATAATTAAATAAAATGAGCAATTAGGATGGTAGAACTTAAAGTTATGGTATAACTAAGTGCTTCTTTGTTGGTGTTTTAATAGAAAAAATTTAAAATTCATCTATTATTTTAATTGAATAATTAATTTATAATTTTTTAAATTTGCCTATAATTATTTAATATTAATAATAGCATAATTAAGATTTTTTAATTATTTTATTATTTAATTTATCTTAATTAATAAATACTATTATTAAATTTATCCAAATAAAATATGTCTAAATTAGACGTGTTTAAATTGGCTTCCTAACTGTTGCAACTTCTCCTTTATAAGAAGAGGTATGCAAATAATTGGAAAATACATCCACAAGCTCTCGAGTTCTCTCTCGCGCTTTCTCTCTCCTTTTACGCTATAAGCCGAAAGCATCTTTGTGATGACTGCTACACCGACGCGCCAGCAATAGTGGAATCCTGGTTGAATCTTCGAGGCTTAATACTGGTTAAATCCCACACAAGGGACAAAAATTTGTCTAAAAATAAATCTTTGGATTGCCTCCAAGTTTTTTTTTACCCTAATTTTTTCTTTATTTTTATTAATTGTAGTATTAGATCTAATAATTTTAGGCAAATATTCTATCTAATCTTGCTTTGTTAATTACCGTTTATAAGTATCTATTAATTATTAACTGCTTAAGGGAAAGAAAAAGTTATTTTCTTTCCTTTCAAAGCTTTCTCTCTAAATCGGGCGAAAATAACGTTTCCTTCCTCACGCTCGCCCGATCTTGCTCTATTATATATTATTATACTAATATAATAATATGACATAATATAATATAATATATTATTATTATATTAATATAATTATAATATTAAATAAATATAAATAAATAATATGCTAGATAATAAGAATGATATTTAATAAAAAAATTTATCATTTTATTTAATTAGTAAACTATATTATTTATATAATTATTAATTATTTATTTATTAAGCATAATATATATAGTTTTAAAAATAAGTATGTCTTTTTTTTCTTTCCTTACAATGAAACACCGAGTCTATAAGAAAAAATAGTTTTTTTTTTTCTTGTATGATTTCTATCTCTCCACTCAAACATAGCGTTAATCACTCACATCTATTCGTTCGCTTCAAATTAAATGAATGCTCGGACAACATCATATTATAGGAATTTAATGTGGCACAATACCCGTGTGGTCTAAAGTAATTAATTAATTAAACTCATCATATAAATTTAATGGACGTCACAAGTCACAACCCAAGTCAAGTCAACAACCTCTCCGTTCCGATTAGATGTCTCTCTTTCGATTCCATGAACCATTACCCAAGAGCTGAATCCCATTGTCTGTTGCCAAAAAGCAATCGAAGAAGAAAATGGAATTCTTCCTGGATCCCATCGTCGCCAAGCTTATTGATAAGTTGGTCGGCTTGGCTAATGAAGAGCTAAACTTGATCTTGGGCGTCCCCGAAGAGATCCGGAAGCTCCGTAACACGCTGGGTTTGATCCAAGCTGTCATCAACGATGCTCAACAACAGCAAATTACTAAGCAGACCGTAAAACATTGGCTGAGCAACCTCAACGACGTCATGTACGACGCAGACGACATCCTTGACGAGTACCGGATCATGGCCGAGGAGTGGGCTTCACGAGAGCACACTCCAGAGGTGCCGTCCATCGGCTGCCGGATGCTGCCTCTTTTCGATTGTTTTCGACAGGTGAAGTTCACTCATGAAATCGGCTCTAAAATCAGGGATCTCAACCAGAGCCTGGAACAGATCTGGACCATGAAGTCCAACCTCAATCTCACAGAGTCCGACAGCCGAAGAGAGGAGGTTATTCGAGGACATCGCCAGACCTCCTCGGGAGTGGAACCTGATATTGTTGGGGAAGCAATTGAAAACAACACCAGAGATCTTGTTGATTTGCTCACGAGGAAGGATGAGGGTGCAAAAACCCATGTAGTCGTTCTTGCTATTGTGGGACTCGGCGGTATTGGCAAGACCACCTTAGCTCAGATGATCTTCAACGATGACAAAATCAAGGCCGTCTTTGAAAAGTCCATATGGGTGTGCGTGTCCCAAGAGGCCAAAGAGACGGATCTTCTAAAGGATATTATTTTAAAAGCGGGGGGAACTCCGGGTGAAGCTCTGACCAAAGCTCTGCTTGAGGAGATACTGGAGAATCTCTTGAAAGACATTAAGTTCTTCCTTGTGCTGGATGATGTTTGGGATCCAAAAATCTGGAACGACTGTTTGCGCAAGCCTTTCCAAGTTGGTGCAGTTGGGAGCAGGGTCCTTGTCACCACGCGCAACAAAAAGGTTGCAGATCGAATGAAAGCGCATCATATTCACCCTATGAGTGTATTGTCTTCGAACGATTCTTGGTTACTCCTGCACAAAAAAGTCACCAAAAACGCAGAGGAGGAAAGAGACGTCGAAAGCCTGAAGGACATTGGGATGAAGATCGTGGAGAAATGCCAGGGGCTTCCCTTAGCCATCACTGTTATTGGAGGTGTCCTATGTGGAGAATTCAGAAGATGGAAATGGGAGGAAGTCGAGCGCAGTTCGATATGGTCGCGGACAGGGCTTCCAGAAGGAGTCCATCAAGCTTTATACTTAAGCTATGAAGATTTGCCGTCGCACCTCAAACAATGCTTTATTCATTGTTCTTTATTTCGTGAAGTTATGGGTAGCCGAGGGAAAGCCTCGTACAGTTATGGGTAGCCGAGGGTTATGTAGTCAAAGTAGATGGAGAAGAGTATCCCTCGCTGGAGGAAATTGCACAAGGGTACCTTGACGAGTTAATACAAAGAAGCCTTCTGCAAGTTTACGGAGAAGATCCAATAATCAACGCATTTACGTATTGCACGATGCACGACTTGTTGAGGTTGATGTGTCATTTCTTGGCAAGAGGCGAGATGTTGGTCATCCGAGATATTTGTAAACATACTACAGATGATGACTCCACAATGCTGCGTCAGTTATCCATCGTAGCCCCAAAGTCCCAGGATATCAAACCTATCTTGCATGTGACCCAAAAGCACAAGTCACTAAGGACCTTGATGCTACAGATGGCTGGAATGCTAGATGACAAGGACGTTGAAGATTGCCTCAAAAACTTTCGACGTCTTAGAGTTGCTCGTCTTTGTAACACAAAGATCCAGTCTTTACCACACTCTGCTGGAAATCTGTTACACTTGAGGTACTTAAATCTCTCCAATTGTTTCGAATTGAAGTCACTTCCAGAAAGCATAGGAAGCTTACAAAATTTGCAATTTTTGATCCTTGAATGGTGCACTAACTTACGCACCCTCCCTAAGGGGGTGGTACAACTCCGCAATCTAAGAACACTGAATCTTGATTATGTGCCTCTGAAGGAATTACCATTAGGGATAGGTAGGTTGGAGCATCTAAACGTACTCAAAGGAGCTGTGGTTAGCTCATTTTCCAGCGATAACAGTAACAACAGCAGTAGTAGTAGCTCATGCTCCTTGGAAGAAATATGCCAGCTTGGCAAGCTTAGATGGCTCTCCATTTATTTGAATATAAGTGCAAGATCCAATCTGAATGTGAATGGCTTAAATATATCATTGACGGCCTTGAAGTACCTTCTGGACCTAAAATTGTCTTACTTTCACGTTGATATAAATGACAGCATATTTGATGTGGTACTTCAACCACCGTCGTGTGTGCGCCAAATTCAAATTTCTAACTTCTTGGGCCATCAATTTCCACAGTGGTTAATATCCAGTAGCATTAGTTCGCGCCTTCCTAACTTAAAAGAATTAGTCATTTATAGATGTTGGAGTTGCTTGTTACTTCCGCCCTTGGGGAAGTTGCCGAATCTGGAAGTCCTAAGTTTAGAAGACTTAGATGCAATAACCAATATTGGTGCTGAATTTTTTGGATATGAGGAGGTTTCAACAAGTGATGGACCTGCACATGAGAGTGGAGGATCAAAAAGTGTATCATCTTCTCTGGTGTTGTTCCCTCATCTAAAGGAACTTCATTTGCAATACTTGCTTAACCTTGAGGCGTGGGATTGGGTGCCAGAGGTTGGAGGGACGGTGGCCATGCCACATTTGAACGAGCTAAAAGTTAATTGTTGCCCCAAGTTGTCATCCCTGCCAGAGGGGCTCACTCGTCAAGCCACCTCTCTGACTTCATTACGCGTCTAGAAAACTAATATCAATTCCTTCAGCGGATTCCCTGCACTGGAGAGTTTAGATGTGGAGGTTCACCAAGTGGGAAACCTCTCTTTACCAAACTGGTTGGTGCACAACCGACCACATTGGACATCGCTTCAGAGGCTAATACTGGAGTACAAAAATCAGTCTCTACTCCCCCACTTTTTGCAAGATGACCCAGGTTGGCCCGCAATTAGAGAGATTCCGGTTGTTGAAATCAGGGATCACCATGGCAATTACATCAAACATTCCTCCACTTTCCCAACCACTTTTCATACCAAGCTAACAGGAAAAGAGTAATGGAGCTTGTCAGGTCCGTTACCCTATGTATTACCTCAATGATTTTTTTTTCATCATTCTCAAGTGAATTTGCATGGTAATGTTGATGGTTGAGTTTGGTTCTAATATGGGCTTGATGCAAGTGGTATGTTAGTAAATATATCCAACTTAGTGCTCTAATATGAGCATGACGCAAGTGTGTAAAAAATCAATTTCACTAGGCATCTTTTTGTGTTATTATGAATTGGTTGCTTGTATATTTTTCTCCAAAAGTGTTATTAATCTAAGCTAAATCATTTGATTACTTATGATGAAATTTAATATTAGTATAATTATTAGCCTCTATAGTAGTAGTTATTATACTTGGAATAAAGAAAATAAAAGATCTCCTGTATGATACAACGCTCCAATTTTAGGTGAATATGCAAAGCCAAGTATATAAATGATGACCAAAAGTTGTTGCATAGGCGTGCCTATGGTTATATTATACAATGAGTAGAAGATAATTTTCATAATTATATATTATAAGAGAATAATGGACATAATACTTTGGTGTAATCTAGTGAATTACATGTCAAAAAGATAGGAAGAAATAAATTTGTTCTCTTATTATTAATCACTTGAATGGGAAACAAGATATAATAAATCAATTAACATTTATGAAAAAGATTCTATAGATTAAGAGCAGGCATTATGCCTCCTTTTGATATTAATGGTGTTAGCATATAAGAAATTCATTACAACAATTAGAAACTATAAACAATCAAAAAGGTGTGTGAGTACGAGGCCTTTGGGAGATAACTCTTGAAATAAAATCCTCGAAAGATAGTCTTTGGGGAAAGCCCTCGGGAAAAGATACTATGGTGTTCTAAGTTTTGCTTAACCACAAGATTCTGAATCACTTAGAAGAATATGTCCAATAAGATTGAACCACTAAAAAAAAGATACTCATAAGAACATATTCTTAATAGCATAAACTAGATAATTTATTACTAAGAAAAATAATTAAGCTTCCTTGGCTGATTTTCTAGAAGCTCCATGAAGAGAAAATAACTGAGAAGCATAAATGGTCTAAGAATATGAGATCAAGTATCACAAAATAGAGAATCACTCGTATACACTATGTATAAATACTATAAACACTACACTGTTCAAGTAAGCCATTTGATTTCAAAAACTATTTCCTCATACATTTATAAAGCTTGACTTGATAGTTAGAGAGAGAAAGTCCCAGATCCTTTGAGACCTTTTTTTTTTTTCATTTTGTTATAGGTATACTAAAGACAAAAATAAAAATGAGTTCGGGAGGTTGATCCATCTAAACACACCGCTAAGCCAAATGAGCTCTGGGTATGTATTTTTACTGTTAGGTTTTTTTGTCTGACTCTAGATCATATTTTGTAGGCTATTAATATCTCTAACTTGTGTGTTTTGAACTTTAAAAGTCAAATAGGTATTTGTCTTATTAAGATATTTGCCTAAATCTACAAACTGATGGGATGGTATAAATCTACAAGATACTTCCAAATAATTATTGATACACCAGCAGTAAAAAAGAAAGTAGTACATTTGTTCCTTATATGCCTTAACTGTCTTGAATGACAAGTTTATAAGAGTGCATGTTATATATCTTCTTGCTGTGCTGCTTGTGATGAATCAAATAAAGGAGCATCTTGAAATCATTTGAGAATGTGTTAAATATGGAGATGCACATGATTGCATATTTGTTGCATTCTTTTGTTATTCTAATGTTAATTCCATTGCTTTACAGATCTGTCTTTGTTTTAAATGGAAATGGTGCGGATGTTGCTTAAACACTGCATACCTGCTGTCCCTTCAAAAAGGTAAATTCTATTCTAAGTTTCATATGCTTTCCTTTTGTAATTTTATGAGTTCTCTAAACTTTTTTTTATATATAATTTTTATAATTTACAATTACAATTTATTTTACAGGATATCTGTTACATTTAGGAAGATGAATGACAAGAAGATCTCTTTCAATATAATTAATGAATCTTAGGCCTCTTCCATATCCATCTAAAGGAGTCCCAATGCAGCAAACACAAAGTCAAGGTTCTTTGCCTCGTATCCCAACAGTTTCACCTGTAGGACTTGATTCTGAGATTCAAGAGAGACAGAACCTGGGGAATCAGTCTAAAGAAGTGAATCAGCCACCTAAAGGAGGAGTGTCAGGGCAGCAATTGCAAAGTCAAAGTCCATCATTTCTTAAAGCGCTGCAAGTGCAAAGTAGAGGATCATCAGCTTCGTTGGTTCCACCTTCACATGTTTCAAATGGTCAGAACACTCCTTTGAAAGGAACTCAACAAAAGAGAATGGCTCTTACCAGTTGCGTCAAGATGAATTTCCACCTCTTGGTTCTGGCACAGGCCACACACGCTCAAGGCCCCGTGGCCTGTCACATTGATTAACTTTGAAGCCAAAACACTAGGGTTAGCAGTGATAGCTCAGCGAATTATTTATCTATAATCTTTTGGAAACTCTAGCAACTGTTTGTAATATATTTTTTGAGCTCTCCCAAACTTGTTTGGGCCAGTGGTCTGGAATGTAATTTTTTATTCTAATATACAATAGCGATCAAGGTTCAAAAATCCGCTCTGGTACACCGATCCGGTGAGTTACCGGACCGGCACTATACCGGTATCGTACCATTTGTATCGGACAGTAGCAGACGACAACGGTGGCAGCGGGCTAGAAGTGGCGGCAGCGGGCTGGTAGCAGCGGCAACTTCGATCGAAGTTTCCAGACGCCATTCGCCACTGCCGCTGTTGCCTACTGCCCTTCTACTTAGAACTGCGCTCCGAAGCTTGCGCCAAAATTAGCTGCCCACCGGACCGATTCGTACCTGACATACGGAACGGTTTTTTACACGGTGGTAGCAACTATAAGATATATAGAATAGTTAATCTGGTAAAGTTCTTTTTAGTGCTCATGGTGAAAAAGAGTTTATAATTATAATTTATAAACTATGAATTTTGCAGCTTCATAAATGGACGGCATAAATGCCATGCAGTGTGAAGTTGAAAATAAGAGTATTTTAATCACTTGCATTTTTTAAACAAAAAACACTTTGAAACTCTCTAATTAAAAATAGAGATATTTTAAAATTACAAACTACAGACGTCTCTAAACTTAAACGTTGTTGATAAGATGTTCAAATTTGAAAATAGATATGCTTTGGACACCTCTAATTTTAATATTAAAGATGCTTTATGTTTAAATTTTGAGATAGCCTGAAAATTAAAGACACTAATGTATTTCATCTTAGAGATATTTTACACTTCTTGAACATTTAAAATAGTTACACAGAGTATTTTCTTTACTCTAAATAAGGAATATATTTCAAAAAATAACACATGCATGATATCTATGTATGCACACATAATATATTAAGATAATCTCATATATAATGTTTCTAAAATATTTACTTCGCTTAAAAAAGGTATGTGATTTAGTGAATAAACAGAAAGGAAACATCATCTATTTTATGTGAAGTGTGGTAACATAAGTAGAGGTAGCCTATTGGTTAGGCAGCCCATCGTGCACATTGCCTCGACCTAGTCTGGCCAAGAATCTCAAAGTGTGAGGTGGAGAAAAAAATGACTAGTAATATGAGATTGGAGATATTTTTATTATGCCAAATTCCCATGTTTGATCTTTCATACATCCACCTCAAGTTTCTTGGATGCTAATAATAGCAAATTACTATATCAAATATTATTGAGCATGTTCACTGAATCATACCCATTGATGTGTTTAAGTTTAAAGAGTGCATTTTCTCCTTATCTAACCTCGCAAAATGCTAATTTTTGCTTCCCCTATCCCTCGAGTTTAGATTGAGGTTGAGAACATTTAACTTGATGATAACAATGATGGTAACACATTTAAAGATGAGGCAAAGCAGTAGAGGTGGCCAACGGGCCGGGCTAGGCCGGCCCGCACAGCCCGACACAATGCAGGCTTAGCACGGCACGGCCCGTTGACCAAGTCAACGGGCAGCGGGCGGCCTGTGCCCGGCCCGCAGGCGTGCCGGGCCAGGCACGGTATGCGGATTTGGGCGGTAACGTTCGAAAATTTCAAATTGAGCATGTGTTTTTACCCAAATACCCCCATAACAGTTAGAAAAAATTTAAAAGTTAGGGATATAATTGTCTTTATGTTATAAAATTACCATTTTAGCCCCTTTTAATAATTAAAAATAGGGGATAAATATGTAAATTTACACCCAATTCATCCCTATAAATTGACCCGCCAACCCTCTCATTTCTTCACACAAGTTTCCAATTAGCTTTGGAATAATTTCTCATTCTCTCTTAATACTCTCTTAATCTCTTTTCTAAGTCTTGAGTTTCAATTAGCCATCAAGATTTCAAAGCCCCCTCGGTCTAGTCACGTGGAGAAGATCAAGTAAGTATTAAATCAATTTACTTTTATAATATAATTGCACTTCAATTTAAATTATTCTAATATTTTTTTTCATGATTATGTTTAAGTTAAGGTTGTTGAAGGCTGAAACTTCAACTTCTTAGTTCTTACTAAGCGATCTTCAAACACGTGATAAGGTAATTTTTTAATGTATAATTTATTATTATTAAGTATTTAATCTTGTATTACAAATTTTTTTTAGCTAACATTTAACATTATTTGTAGAATTAATGGCTGGAATTAACAATACATGAGATTATTTGCCATGGGAGCTTGAGGCATTAGAGCAGACGCTAATGGGGACATTTGACCCCGTTATGCCACCCAATCAAGATGCCAACCCTCCGCCTTACGACCCAAATCAAGAACAGCAAGATCATATTGAGCCTACTAACACTATGCAGGGAGAGGAGGGATGCAGTGCAAACCCTCACGAGTCTACTGTGTCGGGCTCAAGAAAACGCACGAGTGACGTTTGGAAGAACTTTGATGTGGTGATGATTAACGGCAAAGAAAGAGCCAGCTGCAAGAAGTGCAGAAAAGTAATGACTTGCAAATCATCAGGTGGAACTGGTCATTTGGCTCGCCACATCAAAAGTCATCAAACTCAAATTGATCGTGCATAGGCTACTCTTAACCTTTCCTCTAGTTCTTTTGAAGTTTTTAATTATTCTACTGAAGTTCTTAGAAAAGAATTAGCTAAATTTATTGTTTTGAATGAACAACCTTTTCCTTTAGCACAAAATTCTAAATTTAAAAAATTTATACATAAATCACTACAACCTAAATATAAAAAAGTAAGTAGGCAAACCATGCGTAGGGATGCTTTAAAAATTTTTTCTGAATATAAAACTAATCGTTTACAAATTTTAATTACATTAACTTCTTGTATTTCTTTAACATCTGATATTTGGACTAGTAATCATTCTAATCAGTCATATATGTGTATTACAGTACATTGGATAGATAGTGATTTTCTTATACAAAAAAGAATTATTGCTTTAAAATTTTTGAATATCCTCATACTGCAAATGCTATAGTTAGACAATTTCATAATATTTTACATTCATATAATATAATTAATAAAAATTTTTCAATTAGTTTTGATAATGCAAGTAATAATGATAGTGCAATTGACAAATTAAAAAGAATGATATTTAATGGTGTTTTTTTCCATATACGATGTGCATGTCATATTCTTAAGTTATGTGTTCAAGATGGAATAAGAGAAGTAGATGAACATGTAAATAAATTAAGAAATGCTATTAAATTTGTTACTTCTTCTACTTCTAGAAATCAAGATTTTAGGCAAATATGTAAATCTTATGGTTTATCATATAAAAAATTTAAACTTGATGTTAAAACACGATGAAATTCTACTTATGATATGCTAACAACATGTTTTCCATTTAAGGATCCTCTTATATTGTTTTATAATGAAAGAATGACTGATGGAAATATTAAAGAAAATGATTGGGAAAAGGCAAAGTTATTATATAATATTTTAGAAATTTTTTTTAATGCTAGCACTCATTTATCTGGTATTTATTATCCTACCTCATGTTTAATTTTAGAACATTTAGTTTTAATTAGTGAAATTTTTTCTCAATATAGAAATGATGAAAGTGTTTTTCAAGTAATTTTTAAAATGGAAATAAAATTTAAAAAATATTAAAAAAAATATATCTCCTTTATATTGTTTAGCTTCAATTATGATCCTAGATTAAAATTAGAAGGTGTTCATATTTTATTAGATGAATATTATAAAAATATGGAACTTGAAGGGATAGATGAGAAAAAAAATGAAGTTTCTACCTTATTAGATGAAATGTATAATGTTTATAATTTAAAATTTGGAAATGTAATGAATCCAACAGTTTCTCTAAGTAATGCATCTACTAGTAGTAAAAATGTTACAGGAAGAATACGCTTAATTTTAAATAGAAAAGAAACATAAACAAGTAGATCTAGTAATTTTAAAGAATTAATATTTTTTTTTAGAAAATAATCATACATCTTTACTTACAGAAAAACAAATTGATAATTTTGATATTTTATCATGGTGGAGATCACAAGGAAAATCATATCCTGTGGTTTCTGCTATGACACGTGATCTACTAACTCCTCCGGTGTCCACGGTAGCATCGGAGTCTTGTTTTAGTGCAGACGGCAGGGTGCTGGACGAGAAGCGAAGCCGAATGAATGAAGAAAACATGGAAATGTGCATTTGTCTTAAAGATTGGCTAGATGCTAAAGATCGTCTTCAAGATAAAGGTGGTCATTCAACTTCGTCGGATGATGATGAACAAAGTCTTGGAAGTGCAAGCGGAAGCAACAATGGATAAACATTGTAATAAATAATTATAAAAAGAGTTGTAAAGAGAGAACTACGTAGACCTGATTCCTCCTTTGAGTGGGGTACGTAGGCAGTCTGTAATGAGTCCGATCTAAAATATATAATATTTTAACATTTTTTCTAAAATTTGTGCAATATACATTCTCAATTTCTCAATTTTTTTTAATTTTTTTGTATTTTATATATTTTAATTAAGTAATAATTTACTTATTTATTTAATTTATTTTAATTAAAATTTATATTTTTTTAAATTTGGCACGCGGGCCAAAAGTCGGTTTGTGGGCCAAATTTGGCCCATGGGCCACAATCAGGTCGGGCCAAACACGGCCCGCGTGCCACATTTGGCCTATCGGGCGGCATTCGGCCCATGTGCCGGATTCGTGCTAAGCATCCAGCGTAGCCATGCCTGGGCCGGCACAGTTAATCGGGCTGCGGGCCGTGCCGGGCTCAGACTTTTTTCCGCCGTGCCATGCCAGGCACGGCTCATGGCCACCTCTACAAAGCAGTATATGAAATCAAACTAAGGTGAAATGTGGGGCTATTATGACATGCTAATGTTGAGGGTGTTTTTCACTATTAAAGAAGGAGACCGGGTTGTAATGTGCTGTGCATTATATGCTTGAAAAAGATGCCACATGACAACAAGTATTGCCTACATCATGCTTGCACATCTTTCATGTTGGTTGCCAACATCATTGGCTATAGGTCAACTTGCTTTGCCTACTATGTGAATAGCTCGTTTAAGCTGCATTACATAAATATACTATTTAATCAAATTAGTTTAGACTTTAATCACTTAATCAAGCTTGAATATGCAGTTTAAGTAGTGTATCTATATAAAAGATGTGTTGTTTCATTTAAATAATTTTTTTAAATTTAATTTAATTTTAGTTTATAATGCATATGTTAATGGCTCTCAATTTTTCCCATTTTTATTTTCCTAATTTTTTCTTTTATCATTTTATGATTTTTTATTTTCCCTTTTTTACTCGTTTCCTATTCTAAAAATATTTTTCCTTTTGAAAAGTTGGGTTGGGTTATAGCTAACACAACTAGTTCGTGCCGCAAGCTAGGCTAGGTTGAGGTTTTGAGAAGTGAGACATGACCCAATTGTTGTTGTATCATGCCTAACATAGACTCCTATAGAAACGAGCTAGAGCGGCCCCAACCCATCGGCCATCTTTAAACATAAGCATACAGTTTTAAAATTTAAGCTCAATTTTGTAACGTATTCGGGCAAGATCAACTTAGTAGCCCCAATTATAACTAGGGATAACAATTTAACCTAAGTACCCAACTTAGTTTGGTACCCAACCTAACCAGACCCATTTACAATGTATTTAGAATCCGATTAGCTAAATGAGATAGGTTTGAATTTAGTGGATTGAGTTTCAATCGATTTGAGTTAGGTTCAAGCTTATAATTATAGGTACCCGATATCCAATAACGAGTTTAAAATAAATATAATATTTGTTTTTATTATTAAATAATATAAATTATTATATAAATATATTAATACTACTATTGTTTAGAAAATTGTATTTTTATATAGTCATTAATTTTTAAAAAAAATATATATTTTTATTTAATCATGTATCTCTAGGTACTGATTAAATATCTTATATCATGTTTATGTAATAGGGTATCAAACTGACACGAGCTTAGGTCATGTTTATAATTAGGTTGGGTCCTAGTATCAAACAAAAAAATTTATATGGTCATTAAAATTGGTACCCAACAGGCACGCATGCATCCAGCCACGAAGTGATGCCGTAATACTAGTTGAGGATAAAGTGAGTAGAAGCAAAGTTAAATTTTTGAGAATCATGAAAGGATGATCTTGAAATTTTTAGAAAATAGTTAATAAATTAAATCCGTGATTTGAAAAAAAAAACAAATATTTTAAATTAAAAAAAAATACAAAATCTACTATATAATAAAATTTACAATTTTATAATTTTAAATATGTCAATATAATTCCTTAGAATTATATTTTAAAATAAAAATATTTTAAAACTATTTTTATTAAAAATATCACGAAAAAGATCATCCATATATCTCATCTACGGATTAATCCCGGCCGTTCGACTTAGGGTTTCCTTCCTTTAAATATGATCGCCTTTCCAAACGCAAATTTGACCCATTTGATCATTCGTCTTGCTGCTTGCAGCGTTATCCGGAGGTCTCCGTGCTCTTCCGTTGTAAGTTTTTACGATTTAACTGCCCTGATGCTCTGTTGCGTTTAACTTAGCTTCCTGTCACGACGAATTTGGCAGATCAAATTTATGTTTCTTTTTATGCCGAAGATGATTTTTTGCGTGATGTGTTCTGTGTTTGATTTTGTGAAGAAAAGATGGCGGTCCCTTTGCTGACGAAGAAGATCGTTAAGAAGCGTGTGAAGAAGTTCAAGCGGCCGCAGAGCGACCGCAAGATCTGCGTGAAGGTGAGATTATTGTGGATTAAATTGTCCTGCTAACTCCATATGTGGGCGCTTCGATTTGTTTCGAAGTGACATGAATCTTTCCCTGATAGGTTGAGTTGCTTTTGTAGTCGTATATATGCTCTTCTTCCAATATTTATGTGGTGCCACTGAAAATAAGAATCAAATCGAGGAAAATACGTTTCTTTTCTCTTAATCGTGCACGAGTGCTTGTCTCAAATATATACACATAAGAATCCTCCAAAAATATTGAAAGATATATGCTAGAAAACCAGTGGATGAGCCATATAATTGAAGTATACTCAAGGCAATCCATAGCTATCAACACTAATCTAACATCCCACAATGCAATCACATTAACAGGGTTGATACTTACAGAGAAATTATAATGCTACTAGTTTGACAGATTAGGCATAGGGTGCTTGTTTGAGACCAAATGGGCTCTGAAAATTTGCATAATTGATGAGGGAGTAAGTGGTAGTTTCGTATATACTTATTTTGACTACATACTATTCAGAAAGGTATGCTTACATCAAGTTGATACAAAGATCTTGTATGAGCAGATGCGGTAGTGAGGATAGTCGCATAAACATCCATCATGCAATAGGTGCAAAAGTCTCTTCAAAAGCAGTGCCATATTCTTACAGAAGTCTTCTTCTACTAAGTATCAGTTCTGCGTTGTGGCAATCAATATTCCCATTAGCTTTTGTTATGATTTTAAAGTTCCACGTGCAACCTATTTATTTTTGTTAAGAGGTATGATGGACATTTTCCAAATGAGATTTTGCCTAGAGCGTCAAGTACCTCAAAAATTGCTTTCTACCAAGGTTTGATATGCAACCATGACCATTCATGGACCCCCTTTTAATAGAGTCTAGTGAGTAGCGGGCAAGACTAGTCCACCTAGTGTTTTTTGTGTTGTATGCTTGATATGTTTGGTTAGTATACTATTATGCATTGGTGACTCATGACTCATACACCAGCTCCTTTAAACATGTTTTCTATCATATAAGATTTCCATAAGCCTTTTTAAAAGAAGTGAGCGCATGATGAGATACTAGTTCGACAAAGAAGGGAATGCAGCACCTTTCTAGATGTACTTCAGGTGTTTTATTTATGAGAACATAGAGTGGCTCACCGGATGTTGATGGTGTATGATCATAAGATAGAAGAGTCATTGAGAATGTCAAAAGGCAGGTCATGTTTTCTCAAACAAAACTACATTCTCTTCTAGAAAAGCGTTCAGTTGAAATTCTATGATAGGGAATGGATTAGTGATAGGAGAGATAGTGCTAAAATAGTGTTTATTCACAAAAAAATATGGCGAGAGGTGAAGACACTAACACTGGTAATGTTTATGTTCATTTCCATGCCCGAGAAGTATTCACATTGGTGAGTAAGTTGAGTAGTTGACAGCTTGTTTTCCTCATTTGCCATTAAAAGAACAAAGCATGTACAGCCAAAGGATGTAAAGGTATATTGTAAATTTATGTAACATTATATCTATGCGAAACATGGTTGATGGAAGTCTATTTATCATGTAAAAAAATGTAAAAATACTCCCACAAAAGTGATTAGGGAGGAAAATAGATAATATCATTGTTTTGGCAAGTGCTAGTAACATGTTTGCAAGCTTAGCAACTCTATTTTGTTTAGTGTGAGAGCAAGACATCTCAGTTATGGTGCCTTCAATTATAGCAACTTTATTCTATTGCACGGCTTTGCTTATGTTTTGTATCGTTGTTTCCTGTAAGCCCATACTATACTAGCTTTTCTTTGATTTAATTCAACTTGAGTGAATTCTTTGGCTAAAGGAGGTTCTATGGTAGTTTTATCTTGCTTATCCCATGGGAGAATTGTTAAGGAATATGTTTATATTGTTCTGGAGGATCCTACTGATGTCTCCTTTGGCTTCTCTAATCTTGCATTCCTGATTTAGTGACATGAAAAGGCTTCGAGAATTTCCAAGTTAAGTTCCTGGTTAGTTTGTTCGATTTGCAAAAACATACTACTCTTCATAGGTATTCCTGAATAATGTCAATTAGTTTACTGCATAATGCAATAACGCTGATTTGAGGGTGCCGGAGTTGTTTCCAACAAATCTCATTGCAGTTCTTATTGCAAATTCCATCTCGCTCTTATCGTTTTGCCTGTTTTGGTTGACTCTGCAGACTATTTGTCTGACTTTGTTATTAATCGAATTTGAATGTTCTGTTCTAGCCAAGCTGGCGCAGACCCAAGGGTATTGATTCTCGCGTAAGAAGGAAGTTTAAAGGGTGCACCTTGATGCCAAACATTGGATATGGTTCTGACAAGAAGACGCGTCACTACCTGCCAAACCGATTTAAGAAGTTTGTGGTGCACAATGTTGCAGACTTGGAGTTGCTCATGATGCACAACAGGTGCCCTCAGTTCTCACTAGAAAAACTAAAATGATTTGATCGCTTGAGTTCTAAAATGTATTGTTACTTAAACTGTCAGGACCTACTGCGCTGAGATTGCACACAACGTTTCTACGAGGAAGCGCAAAGCGATTGTTGAGCGTGCTGCGCAACTTGATATTGTTGTTACCAACAAGCTTGCAAGGCTGCGCAGTCAAGAGGACGAGTGATCGGATCTACATTTGTCTTGCCACCTTCCCCTTCAATTATTTAGTGCATTTTAATTTGTCAGTCTGGCCATGGAGCGTAGTTTTAGACACCAATGTGTTTGTTTGAAGTTCGTTGCGGTAACAAAGATTTTGTTCAATGTTCTAGGTAATGATTATTTAAGGCGAGTGTCAACTGCTTTATTAGTGTTCCTGAAGATTGAAATTTTATCTGGTGAGCTGCTCATATTTCTTGAAAAATACATTTAAATGAGTGGTCAAAATCTACCTACTTATATAAACTGAAGGACATTCAGATTGCTTTCGTTATACTGTGCAAATCCAAATAATAGTGACACCGACTTAAAGAGCTAATATGTTGATCCTGGCAATTAACTCCTCTTGAAGGTTATTACTAACTCTTAGTTTAATTTTATTTTTATTTTGTTTTCCTACTGCTTTTTCTAGAATGTAACTACAAATCTACTTGGATCCTTCGAATGAGCGATCATATTTTCTGTACATAAGTTTTACTATCCATGTTGCTTTTATATTCCTTCTTGACTTAAGCTGAAGTCGTTGTGACCTCTACCTTATTCAGTCATACATTCAAAGGGTAAAAAATAGAGGCATTGCTTAGAGTTCCAAAGACTATCGGACAATATTGTGTGATTTAAGTGACTTTCCATGTTACAACAGGTTGCAAGGCTACAGAGAAAGCGAACTACGTTCACTTTCACTTTGAATCTTCTTGGTTATGAATGTATTATTTCACGGATGGTTCACTTGATTTCAAACTTGTGCCTTCTTTGATCCATCGTACCTGGCAAAAACTAGATTCAAGAACTTAAGGAAAAGAAATGAAAATTGAAATTGTATATGTTCATTGAAGAGCTATAGCAAGATTGATATGTTATAACATTAGTAAAGTTATTGGTAAAACATCTCATTAGAGAGAACTCATGGAGCCACCGTACACAAGCCGTCTTTTAGCAAAAGAGAGCATGCAGCTGCTAAATGAGACAAACCAAAATGTCTAAGACATCAACTTGATCTATAACCAAACATTTAGAGCGGCAGCGAATTATTTGACAAATGACAGGCAACGCAATGCGTTTAGGACGTTTAGGTTATGTTCGGTTGGATAAAATTTACCGTGGAAAGAAAGAAAAATGCAATAAATCTAGTCTAAAAGTCATCTAGATTTATTATATTTTTCTTTCTTTCCACGATGGATTTCATTCAACTGAACATAGCCTTAGGTTAGAGGTTTACAGGGAATCGCAGAAACCAACATAAATTTCAATCAGCTCAAGAGAAACATGATTGATTGGTTCCTTGCATAAGCTAAGCACAAGTTACCAGTGAACCTGCATGTGGCTCAAATAAGAATCAGGCTGATTCAAGAGACACTACTAAAAAAGTTTATTGCAAATATTACTCCCAATGGTTTGCACTGAATTGTAGATTTGCCTACTAGTTTTAAAACACAAATAGCCCCCTTGAATTCAGTCTCTGCAAAAGCTATTGGGAAGGATAAATTAGAGCAAAATAGTTAGAAGTATATAGGATTATTGTAATTGTTGAAATCTAGTCATCGTCGCAGTTGGGTAAAGAAGAACAAATTCCAACCTATGAAATGTTTTACTTGGGTTATATTGGATTGACCCAATTATATATGCATCATGTTTGGGTTAAATCCCTTGACTCAATTACTTATGTGGGTCATATTTAAATTAGCCTAATTGGGTCACAGGTGCCAACATACACTGATCTAAATTATGAGGTATATTTGTGTTGAATAGTTAGTGATTACTACTTTCTATGTAAAAGAAATAAATTCAAGATTATTCACAAAGAAGAATCAAGTACAGCATAGTAATTACAATATGACAAAAGCTTGAAGTGGGCTTTGGTTTTAACCAACAACAAGCCAACAAATGTGTTACCGTGATAAGATCACGTGTGAATATGTATGACCCATTTAATAAATAGGTTACTCGAGTCATATCGGGTTGACCTAATTATAAATGAGTTATATTCGAGTTAGACCTTTTGACTCAATTATTTATATGAGTCTGATACGCACCGCAAGTGCACGGTGTTATCGAAGTAATACAAAAGATATCGAATCCCACAGGGAACAAGGTGAGTACCAGAAAATCTAATTCTTGGAATCTAAACTGATCAAATCGTGGTTTTTGGAACTTTAAAAACTAAAACTAAGCAAAATCGTAAGTAAGAAATCAAACAACTACGGCAGAGAAAATGTATGAGAGAGAATATCAGGGCTTTGGTTTCCACTACTCTGACGATTTCAATTGCGCTAAGAAATAAATATCTGTTACAAGGATTTACAAATATGCATAAGGAATCTACCCTATGGTACAAGGTGCCATCTTTCAAGTGTACACTCCGGTATTTATCCAGAACGTCTCCTACTTTCACAATGGATCGCTCTAGACAAACCCAATGGGTTCCGTGGTAGATTATGGACCCTCGAGCGAAGAACAAGCACTTTCATGTCGAGCCTTCGCAAGATTCACAAAGAGGTTCCATCGTTACAATCCTACTTTTGTTATGAACTGTAATAACTATGACATGATAATACTTGGCCAGAGTAAATATCAAGAAATTAATACTTCATGTGAAATATGCTTAGAATATGATCCAAATAACAAAGTTAACACAATAATTGCAAATAGAAATCGTCAGAGGGCTTCAACCTAGCCCTGAAATAAAGTTTACGCTACAACCATCGTCGAAACGTTAAAAGATCTCTCTTTGTACATAGGAAAATCACAGAAAAAGGTTTCTAAGAGGGAGGAGACGATGAACCGAACGAAATAACCAAGGATTGCTGAGTTCTGATGCTCGAATCTCCAAAAATCACCCCAAAGTCGCCTGTCCGTCGTGTCCGTCCGCCCTAGCCGCTTCGTTGCAAGATTCCTCCTCCCCTAGGTCACGAAATTTAGGGATTTTATATTCTATCTGTTCGCCTTCGAGTAAGCTTTCCAAAAAGTCCTCACTTGCTAAATTTAGACTTGAATCGAGCCCGAAATCGATGAAAAACCGGAAATCGATGAAAAACCGAGTGAAGGTCGGGCTGCTGTGATAGTATCACGTTGCGAAATAATCATAGGTGAACCCTGCCAGGTTCACTTACCAGTGAAGTCCACGGTATATTTCTACCCAGGTTTTATCAGACGGAATCACGGGTGAACCCCATGGGGTTCACTTGCCAGTGAAATGCGCGGCGACTTTCGGATACCCTGACATCATCGGTGAACCCCGCCGGGTTCACCTACCAGTGAAACACGCGGTGAGTTTCGTCCTTCGGCAAGATCACCGGTGAACCCAGTGGGGTTCACCTGGCCGTGAAGTCTAGAAAAAGCTCTGATTGAGCCCAAATTTTATGGACAGCTTCGTCTTCTCATAAGGAATCACCCCATGCTCTCAGATTCTTCAAAAAGACTTCAGAATTGGGTGATTTTACCTGAAATTCAATAAGACAGACGAAAAGTGAAGATTCTGAAGTTTTTAACTAAATAAGTCTTAAAGGAGTGTAAAAATATTCAAATAGGCCCAAATTCATCATGGAATATCAGTAAAAATCACTACTAAAATGTAAGGCATCAGAGTCATATTCAAATTAATCTAATTGGGTCATAAGTTACAACTACACACCTAAATTATAAGTCGACTAGTTACTTATTACTACTTTCTAAATAAACAAATAAATTTAAAATTATTCAAAAAGAAGAATCAAGTAAAGTAATTATACTATGACAAAAGCTTGAAGTTGGCTTTGGTTTCAACAAACAACGAAGCCAACAATGTATCGAGGAATAAAGAGTGTCACAAACATGTTAAAAAAAGAAATATCCTCTGCTTCTTTCACATGCAGGAATGGGAAGTTCCCATTCAAGTATCTTGGTGCTTATATTTCCCCTAAGCCCTCTTACAATGCTACCCTACAACATAGCTTGACTGCTCTTCAAGCTCACTTAAGCACTTGGAAAGGCACGCTCCTATCCCAAGCGGGCCGTGCTACCCTTATTAATTCTACTCTCTCTGCTACGCCTATTTACTCTTTAACTGCCTCTTGGTTGCCTAAATCTCTCACCGATAAACTCAACCAAGTTGTTCGCCGCTTTCTTTGGTCTGGTACTTCCTCCTCTAGGAAGCTCCATCTGGTTGGTTGGCACCAGGTAATCCAACCTAAGTCCACTGGCGGACTCGGTATTAAGGATTTTTCTATCCTTCGGCATGTTACTCAATGTAAGTGATTGCTTAATTTATTTAATTGCAAGGACTCCATCTGGAATAGACTTGTTATCTCTAAATATGGTCTTCCTACTCCTTGGAACTTAAACTGGAAGCTTATCTCTAAATATGGTCTTGCTTGACTTGGATATTATGAAAGCTGGTTTTACTCGTAGCATTGGTAATGGCCAGGATACTAATTTTGCAATGCATAATTGGTGTTTTGACGTACCCATTGCTCGTAAACCCACTTACATTATATCATCCTCTCATATTTTGGATCTCACTATTGCTGATCTTTTGCAGGGTCATAGTTTGAATGAAAACTTAATTTACTCATTGGGTGGTACTAATCTAGTGAACGCAATCCTGAATCTTAAGATACCTACGTACCCCCATGATAATCAATGGGTTTGGCGAGAGGCATCTCATGGTTCTTCGGTAACTAAGTCGGCTTATCTCTATCTCTTAAGACACCATTTGAGCCTTAATGAGCCTTGGGTTGGTTGGAAATATCTTTAGAGATTGCAAGTTACCCCAAGGGCCAAGTTCTTTGGTTGGAAGCTGCTTCTCCAAAGGTTACCAACTAATGCTTTTGTTGCTAGCATTGGACTTAATGGGGCCAGAGCCTGTTGTTTTTGTTCGCATGGGATTGATGATGCTCAACATTTCTTTTTTCAATGCTCTTCGATCGACTTTATCTGGAATTTTCTATCTACAAACTTTGTAATTCAATTTCAATTTAGGAATAGCTGGGTTTCTGAAAACTGGCTTTTTGAACTAAAGCATATTTCTTATCTGATTTTAACGCTATGCTGGTTTTTATGGAAAGCCCGTAATTCTTTTTTCTTTGAAGGCAAAAAATCGGTTTTACTTGAAATTATCATGCTAGCTCTTATTGAGCACAATGATTTGCTTGGTGTTGCTTTATCTGAGGGGAAAAGTGTAATCTTGGATAGACGGCTTTGCCACTAGATTAGGCCACCTTCAGGTTGTCTTAAAGTGAATATGGATGGTTCTTGAAGGTCTGAAAATCAAGCTGGAGGTGCATGTTACTTGCTTAGGGATGCGGATGGATTTTGTAGTTTTGCAGCCTCAATTGCACTCCACTCAAGCTCTACTCTCTCTACTGAACTTCATGCCATTAAAGCAGTGCTCAACTACCTTTACAGCCATTCAAACGATCCGGGCCTCCAAATCCTTATGGAAACAGATTGTCAAGCCTCCGTTGCTGCTATTCATAATCAGCAAGTGTTTGATCTCCCAGGTGCTACCACTTTATTATTAGAAATTCGTTTTGTACTTAGTAGAATGCCGAATTGTAGAATATGTTTTGTTCCTAGGGAGGCCAATCGAGCTGCCGACTGGTTAGCTCGATACGCCTCCCTTAATGGGTTTTGTAATTGCTGGTCAAGTTGTTGACCCTCTGAACTAAACTATATTTTGATCTTCAACCTTGGAGGTAGTGATTCTAAATAAATTCCTTTTAATTTTCAAAAAAAAAAAAGTTCTTGTAACGGGGGAGTTTGGTGATAAGATGAAAAGATGGGCCTTAGAGACTAATAGAAGATGCGAAAATAAAGCAAGTGAGAGACTAACAATGGCATTTAAGTATTGTTCGTAATAAGGCTATAAGAAAAGAATTAGCTACTTTAAAAAATCTTGCATTACCCTAATGATCCAAACAACTTAGTAGGATGAAGATGAGTGGATTTGACATTTAATCACATGCTTTATTAGATTGAAACAAATCATTGATCCTATAGATCTTACCATTGATTTCGTAGATTCTATAGTTTTTATCACTAATAAATTCCCATGCATATTCTAAGTCACTTGGGTTAATTTAGATTATACAATGATAAGATCCTAAGATTTAGAAAATTATAACTTTAGTTGTAAGCAATCCAACCAATTTTATTTAATTATGTAGTTGTTTGTAATACCCTAGTTTAGTTTCATATTAGAAGTGAGGGAGATTGTTATTGTTAACTTAGGCTTAAGTATTTTAATAAATTGAGTCACGTTGCAATTCTGGCTCTCTAAGTTAATAGATAGTTCGCTTACTAAGGGTGTGTTTAGTATAGCTAGAGCTTTTAGCTTCTGCTGGTTGAGAAAGTACTCATTGAAAAATAGCTGACTGGAAAAGCTAAGTGGTGTGTTAAATTAGTGCAGAAGTTGATAGCCAAACAGACCAGTTTTTCAAAAACAGCTTTTGCAGCCAGCAAAAGCAGCCTAGAAGCTGTGCCAAATGCACCCTAAGTTGGTCATAATAAATGGTATTAGAGCCAAGTTTAGTCCCAAGTATGGTGAGATTCCAGTAGAAAAAGGGCTACCAAGGGTGGTGGAGCCGCCATTGGGTTGACCTCATATGCTACCGACTAAGGGATGATTCCTGGGCTTATTTAAGGTTTGGGCTTGACGAGGATGTTTAGTCTTAAGTGGGGGAGATTGTAATACCCTAGTTTACTCCCACATTGGAAGTAAGAGAGGCTATTGTTAATTTGTGCTTAAACATTTTAATAAATTGAGTCACATTGCAATTTTGACTTTCCAAGTTAATGAATAGTTTGCTCATTAAACGGGTCATAACAAAGGGTATTAGAGCCAAGTTTAGTCCTAAGCATGGTGAGATCCTAATAGGAAAGAGCTACCAAGGGTGGTGGAGCCGCTATTGAGCTAACCTCATATGCTACCGACTAAGGGATGATTCCTGAGCTTGTGTTAAGGTTTGAGCTTGACGAGGATATTAAGTCTTAAGTGGGGGAGATTGTAATACCTTAATTTAGTCTTATATTGGAATTGGGGGAGTTGCTATTGTTAACTTGGGCTTAAGCATTTTAATAAATTGGGTCACGTTGCAATTCTTGCTCTCCAAGTTAATGAATAGCTTGTTTATTAAGTAGGTCATAACAAATGGTATTAGAGCCAAGTTTAGTCCTAAATATGATGAGATTCTAATAGGAAAGGGCTACCAAGGGTGGTGGAGCTGCCATTGGGCCGACGTCACATGCTACCAATTAAGGGATGATTTCTAGGCTTGTGTCAAGGTTTGGGCTTGAAGAGGGTGTCAAGTCTTAAGTGGAGGAGATTGTAACACAGTTTAGTCCCACATTGAAAATGGGAGAGATTACTATTATTAACTTGGGCTTAAGCATGAATAATTTGCTTACTAAATGGGTCATAACATTATTCCCTAGTAGTTAGTTCCATGCAATCATTGCCTTTGCCTCCATATTCTTATAACGACTATCTCCCTAAAAATTGCTAGCCCTAGAAAGCCATAATACTAGCTTTCTCATAGTCATTCTTCACTTAACTAGCAAAGATTTCAATTATGAATTTTAATATTAGTCTATACAACCAGAAAGCTAAGATTTGGTTCTAACTTTGAACTAAATTGCTTTCGATTAAAATAATTTTCCAAATTTCAATCTAGATTCAGTCAGCATCAAACTAAATTTAAACCACCTTAATTTTATTTGACAATTCTTGGTCCAATTTCAATATACAATTACCTATTTACAATTTTTTGACATAATGATATAATTATATATATAATTATATATATATATATATATATATATATATATATATATATATCCATGTCAAAATTCTATAATGGAGATCATAACTAACAAAGAAAAATATTTCAATTTAAATTATGAAATACTATGTCATTAATATTTTTAAAATACCTATGATTGTCTACCTAGTACAAGAATAAATGGTATTTAATGAATATGAATATTAGTTAAAAACTCTCCCTAAAATGTGATAGATAGAATCTCAATCAAAATTTTCAATTTAGACAAAGTATTATATATAATTTTATTTATGTGTTGACTTATGCGTAGTGTGTTCAAAAAATTAGAGAATCACTGAACCGCAGTTAATTAGCCGAACTGAATTAAACTAGTGGTTAACCAAATTGATTGGTTTATTTAGCAGGTAAATTTTCAAGAAGATAACTGAGATTTGGTTGGAGACTGGTTAGCCCTAAGCAAAACATCTCGTTAACCATTAAAATCGGTTATAGAGCTAATGTGTAAAAATTTTAACCAAAAAATTAAAACCTTAATATATATTATAAATAATATAAAAATTAATATATATATATATATAATAAAAAAATTAATAATCTATACAAATTAATAAATTTATAGATTAATACTTTTAAATAATAATTATATATATATATATATATAATTACCAGTTAATCGAAACCTAATGATTACTGAAAACCCGATTAACCAATTAATAGATTTTTTTTTTGTACCAAACCATAAGCACTCCTACTTATGCATGATTAATAAGTTAATGATCATATAACTAAGATCCAAATAGCCCTCTAAATTACCTAGTAATCTAACGTAATCATTCATTACCAATTTAGCATGTGCTTTAACTAATTTTGTCTTGTTATCGAGCATTTCATTTAATTATTATATTTTCATTGTAAATATAAAAAAAATCAATTTGGTGGAAAATCCAACCATGACCGACCTTGTGTGCCTAACGCACGAATCCTAAGGCTAAATCTAAGGCTTAAGAGATTTTTTCACCTAACATCCTAAGTTTGTGCACGTTTATCTCTAGGTTAAAAAATGTTGCTATCGAACAATCTTAACACCCAAAATACTCTTTAATCCCTATCTTTATATCTATCTAATCTACCAAACACAAATCCTAAACTTTCTTGTCCGGCAATTTCTTATATTTTAATCACAATCCGAGCCAATAATTTAAAAAAGCTTCGTCCGAATGAAACAGTAAATAATAGCTTTTTCAAGAAACAAACTGTTCGAAACCCCTACAATTCCTGTTTTGGAATCTGTGCTTCATCGATAAGGGCCATAAGGCCATCCCCAGACTGGATCCACTTTGTCGCAGCTTCTGTCTCCTTGGTATCCTCAATCCTGCTCCCCTTTCCAGTTCCCTTCCTGCAGAATAAAGGCCAAGAACAGTGGAGGAATCCCACAATCAGATAACATGGCAGCAGGAGAGGAGGAAGGCCATGTGACCCTCGAAAGCTTGAGGAAGAAGATGGCAGACTTTGCAAAGGAGAGGGACTGGGACCAGTTCCACAGCCCCAGGAACCTTCTCCTGGCTCTGGTGCTCCCTCTCTTTTCTCGGACCCTCCTCGCATCTCCCCCTTTTGTTTTCTTGCCCTACTTTTTGTCAGAAGCACCAGATCTGTTTCCCTGTCTTGATTCCTTCGATCCTTTTAGGTGGGCGAGGTGGGAGAGCTGTCGGAGATCTTCCAGTGGAAGGGAGAGGTGCCGAGAGGGCTGCCGGATTGGGAGGAAGCGGAGAAGGAGCACCTGGGCGAGGAGCTCTCCGATGTGCTGCTCTACCTTGTGAGACTGTCGGACGCCTGCGGGGTGGATCTGGGAGGTGCCGCGCTCAGGAAGATGGAGCTCAATGCCGTCAAATACCCCGTTCAACTCTGCAAGGACTCGTCCAGGAAGCTCGACGAGATCCCGGATGCGATCTGTGAGGGCTCCGGCGGCGGTGGCGGTAGGGCTGCTCGGGGACCTTAGTGAGGTCCGCTTCCAATCTTCTAGGGTTTCATGCGGTCTCTCGTATGGGTTTTCTTTTGGGGAACACAAAAAACAACGGCCGAGCACCATCTAGGGTGGTGCCGATGGTGGCGAACAGTGCAATAATGCTATATCCTTTGTTTAAGCTTATCCTTGTGTGTTTCTGAAGTGCTTTATGATGGACAGGCTCTTCTCAAGTGAAATCTGCTTTTAGGGCACAAATTGGTAGTCAATGCTCAATATGACTATGCTTCAAAAATTTTATATGGGTGTCTGCATACATTTCTTTATGAGTCGGATCAAAACAAAATGATTCCTAGCTATCTGGTCAATAAGTTTTGTCAGTTCTAGATGGACTTTCATAGGTGCAAAAATTTAGATAAAAAGATAAATTTATTGTACATCATTGAAGCTACAAGACAATAAGGAAACAATAACATCAAGAGGTCATGTTATCCTTCAAGACTAATGCATGGGAGCTATACGGCACGTGAGTACATGCTAGCCACAAAATATAAAACATATAACTATTAAGAATTCAGCTAATCATATGACAAGTATCAGCATCTAATCTAATCGAGATCTCTCGTGCATCATGATGCACAAAAAGCTAGAAAATTATTTGCAGATTCATTGAGCCCCTAGATGTTGTAATAAGAAATGATATCTTGGCACTTAGGGAGGCATTAAGGTTAGAGATGAGCTGTCATTGGTCCTTAAAATGTTGATTAAAGATCCGATTGTTCATTTCTCTACATATCATATAAATGAATTATATGATTAGCAATTTATGAATTACCCGATATGGGTGAGTAGTGTTCCACTCATTGGGATTTGAAGTTAATATATGCAACCATGGTGCTGTCATAATTTAAAGCTGTTTGGTAAACTTTTTATTGTTATTATTGTCAAATATCAAAATAACCAAACAGTATATATATATATATATATATATATATATATATATATATATATATATATATATATATATATATATATATATATATATAAAATTTAAAATTTTAATAAATTTATTTTAGAATAATATTATAAATAAATAATATTTCTAATAATTGCAATAGGAGAATTCTATAATCATATCAAAGTTTGAAATATAAACTGGGTACTAGAATACCTCCACAAACAAAAAAAAAAAAGTCACAATGTCTCTTTGACCCCTCATCTCTTATCCTATTACATGTATCATTCATTCCTCCTTTCCATCAAAGCATAAGCTATTTCATTTCGTAAATCATCCATCTCCCTTGAACCACTTCTTGATGGCCCCTCATCTGCCTAATAGTTTGCTCTATCATTTAAAACATATGCAGGAAAATAATTAGGATTGTCTTGTAACAAGGCAAATGCAGGATCGATCCCAGATTTTCTCAGAAAATTATGCAAAGCAATAGTTGAAATAATAATATCCCTCTGCTTTTCAAATAAGAATGATGGCATGTTCCGCAAGATTTTAAACCTTACTTTCCAAATACCAATACTACGCTCAATACAACCTCGAAGAGATGAATGAGCTCGGTTAAAGTGTTCTTGCATCCCTACCGGTGGTCCACTACGCTGAAAATTAGGAAGATGATATCGTGCTCCTCCCTTATATGACGCAAGATATCCTTTCACTTGAGCATAACCAACATCAACTCAATAATATTTGCCTGTAAGAATGTATTATAACCAATATGTTAATCACATATTTATGACCAAAACAATTATAGTAAATTCAAAATATGTAAGAAACAAATACAATTACCTAGTGGTGGTTTCAGAAAATTCATATTTGGATGAGTGATGGCATAATTCAATATACGTGAATCATGTGCAGTGCATTCCCATCCAGCAAGTCCAAAGGTGAATTTCATGTCAAAACTTCAACCCAACAATATATTTTGGATTTGCATTCCTTTCCTCCCAATAAACTTTATTTGGTCTTTAGGTGATACACATGCATGCATGTGTGTGTCATCTAATACTCCAATGCAATCCTAATAAAATATAAATAAGTTAATCAAACAATACTAATCAATAAATGTACGTAGCAACAATAGATGAATACAATGCTTTTTATAGAGAATTTGAATTAAAATTTACCTTAAAGTAAGGCATATATCGATTGTCGGTTAAGATCTCCGAAGGAATATCTTTAAATTCAGGTTCAACAGGTTTTATCATATCTACAGCAAATCCTTCTTTCATTTTTTGTAAGACTTCAGCAAAGCATCAGCTAATAGTTTCAAGTGAATGTTGAAAACGTCTACATGCATTCCTAAATGATGCATCCAATGCAATTATATGAACAAACAATACTACTTTCTCAACTACGGACATTCTACGTGATGATTCTAGTCCATATTTGTTTTGCATCTCACCACATAACCTTAAAAAGTCACTAGCTGACATTCTAAACATATTTATACATCTTCGTTCATGTCTGTTTAATATTTCATGTAGCCACTGTATACCCATATGAAAACTTACGTAGCAAGGTTCTTTATACAAATACTTAAGATAATATTCAGCAATGCAGACAACTGCAGTTGATACTTCTATTATAAAGTCTTCTTCATCCTTGATAATTGATTGAATATCCATATCTATTGTAACAAAAGATAAATTATCAATAAAAAAATGGATTAAGGCACATATAACAACAATCCAAATTATTTTAAAACATATATAAACCTCCAAAGTACATATAGAGCATCCACTAGATAACATATATGGAGTAATTAAAAACATCCAAAGTACATATAGAGCATCCAAAACATCTAAAGTCATTAAATTAAAAACATACAATATTCAAAGGTGCTAAAGTCATCCACAAACAATACAATACTAAAAAAAATGTCTTAAAGCATCCCAAAACATTCAAATTCATCATAAAAGTACATATATAGAGCATCAACTAAAATTGATTGGCCTTATTAAATTTATGTTGAAGCCATTCCATCTTCTCTTCTACCGTTTCAAGTGCCACATATGCTTCTCTTTTGATTTTCTCCTCTAGTAAATCAACAACAAACAAATACAGACGTCTATCAACCTTGAGCTTTGGAATTTTTTTTAGATCAGCTACTACTTCTCCCATGCTTATACCAAGTGGATCCACTAGTCTTGAAGTTGCACTTGTCCTATTATTAACACTTTGAACTAGAGACTTGATATCTTCTCTTGGCTCAACTGCAGTTCCAGCCTTTCTTGTTAGCAATTTTACCCTTTTTGGAGCCTTTCCACACGGTGACTCATTATAAAACTTTTGTTTTTCTTTCTTACAAAAATTTTCTTGGGGATCACCAGCAAGTATATCATCTAAAGTCTTATCTAGTTCTTCATAATTTGAATCCCCAGCTGGCTCCAAATTTATTGTCTCATCAATGAATGGAATATCTTGGCTAGAGATGTTTTCTTGCACTTTGCTATGTGACGGTGCCCATGCAATCTCCAGTAGCCAAAATATCTCCAAATATTATTTCATATTTAGAAGATAATTCAGGTTCTATTCCTTCTTTTTTGAACTTGGCAAAACTAGAATCAACCTATAAAAATAGAATAAATGAAAAATTAACACAATAATATATAAAAAGAATAAAAATGAATCAATAGATATAGAATAAAAAGAAAAAAAGTACTACCTGGATTTTTTGCACCCACCATTCTTCGTCTGCATCAATTGTTCCCTTATATGGATTGCATCTAGACCTGGAAAAATCTGACATGACCTGACTCGACACGAAGTTAGGCGGGGTCGGGTCAGTCATAATCGTGTTCGGGTCATAAACAGGTCAACCCATTTTTGACCCGAAAATAATCGGGCCGTGTCGGGTTATAAACGGGTTGCCCTGCTTAACCCATTTACAATATATATATATATATATATATATATATATATATATATATATATATATATATATATATATATAATTTAAATATAGACTTACCTAACTCTCATTGCTAGCCCATAAGCCCAAATATCTTCTAACTATCTTTTAACCCATATTTTGGCCCACTCATAAGCCCAAATTTTTATTAATTTTAAACGAGTCGTGTTCAGGTTACACAGTTTGACCCAATTAATTAAACGGGTCGTGTTCAGGTTGGCTTAATCAGGTCACGGGTCACAGTTGACATGACCCGTTTATGACCCGCTGACCCGCTGACCCGAATTGCCAGGTCTAATTCCATCCTAGACCGGTCTCTTTTTTAATTAATTGCCTCCATTTTTTTCATGTATTCTTCAGTTGATCTCACTTATTTTTTAATTGGATTTTCTTATACTTTAAATTTGTTTTGCTCTGAAACTATGAGACCAAAAACTTCCACTCTCACGCATTAAAGTGAGTACTAGAACGCATCCCATTATGAATTGCCTCAATACATATGTCACCAAAAATGTAAGTGTTCTTCTTATCCTATTCTGCTTTAGTTTTTCCCTCCATGTTGCAAGTTACCTATCAATTCCAAGTGCTTGAGATGAATATTATCCCATTATGAATTGCTAATTTGAATAGGACCGTGAATTCAAAACCAAATTGGAAGATCACATGAGTGTCTTCGGGGAAGAACTTCCAAAGCAATTTTGATGATAATAATCAATAGAACAATAGCATGACCTTTATTAGAGAATTTTAATGATGGGGTAAGAAAAAAAATTTCTGATCAGGAAAATCATTTGTAGATCTGAGATGGAGCTTGCAAGATCCAAAGCAAGTGCCCAAGTTGAAGGGGCTAATGCTACGGCCCATAGGCTTGAATATGAAAATATTAAGCTAAGGTTGGAGATGGAAGCTACTAAACTGCGTGCTTCAGAATCAGCAGTAAATTATCGAGAAGCTTCAAGAAGGGAGATAATGACTATGAAAATGTTCCAATCATGGGAGAAACAACAAGTCCTGTTACAAGATGAGCTTGTGATGTGATCCACAAATGCACGATCAAATCGAAGTAATAAAAATATTGATCCCACAAGGACCAATGGCTAAGTACTGATTCTTACTTAGAATCGTTAGCTAGACTAATCTGGGAGAAAATGATCTTTATCACTACTAAAAATGAAGAAACAATAAGCAGACTTTGGTTGTAATCAATTTATGGAAAAAATTCAGGATTTAGGGTTCACCACTCTATGTTCCACGACTTATTAAAATTAAAGGTATCTAAAGAAGGATCTACTATGTTGAAGGGGATTTATCCATATGTAGAGATTCCCCTTCTCAGTAGTACAATCCGGTGTTTATCTGAATTAATCCCCTACTCTCGTGGTTATTAACTCAAGATAAACCCAATGGGCTCTTGATAAATCTAAAGGTCCCTCAAGCCGATTCGAACTACTCTCGTGTTCAAATCAACTTGTCTAAATATTATAGGTCCGACATCACAATTCACTTCTCAGTACTTCTTGCGATGTCTAAGTCATGAAAATCATGGCCAGTAATTATCATCTAATTATTATAAAAATAATTGAATCTAACAAGAGTAAATAACTTCATAAGATGATATTAAACATTTAAGTCATGAAATCAAAGAGGGCTATGCCCTTAATCCTGAATAAAAGTTTACGCTGATATGTTATACACATTCACGTCTAAGAAATCCATGTTTTTTATTATAAATTGGCAAAATAATTCGAAATAGACAAAGGAAGATAAGGATTAATGTTTCCTGAAGAATATTGATGCCAACAATCTAGAAAATCAAAGCTTTCTCGATGTAGAATCACCGGTCGCCACTTTGTGCCCTAATTCTCGCTTCTTCGCTGATTTCAGCTGTAAAATTTGCCAAAAAGTCCTTAAACTTGGCCCAAAGCTTCCTTAAATAGTTCCCTATCCTTGTATTAGGTTTCCCCAAAATCTGGTTCGAAAATGGATCGAATCGGACGAGAAATGAGGTCAAATCCGAATCTGACGGATGAAATTACGGCTGTGAAATATTTCACCGGAGGGGGGGGCCGTGAAATACTCTGTTCAGTTCTGGAATTTTTATCCGATAGAATCACGGCCATGAAATATTTCACACCCGACCGTGAAACTTTCTGTTTAATTCTGGATTTACAGAATCACGGCCGTGAAATATTTCACACCCGGCCGTGAAACCTTATGTGGATTTCTGATATGGCCTTGATGAAAATTACAGGTAGGACCGTAATTTCTTCTGTATGCTTAGAAAATACGGCCGTAAAAATTTTCATGGGGGGGCGTATTTTTCTAAGCATGCTCCGATTTATATGAAATTTTATGGGCAGCTTCGTCTTGACTTGTAGAATTCATCTTGGATTCACCAAAGTCAATCGATTTGTAGGCGTTTTCACCTAAAATATGACAAAAGTAAAGAAAGGTGAAGATTCCGAACAAATAAAGGGATTTAAGCCAAAACATGTAAAAACATGATAGAAAAAAGAGATAAATAATGGTAAAAGTATACTAAAAATACTATGTAAATGCATGTCATCAAATCTCCCTAGACTTAAACTTTTGCTTGTCCTCAAGCAAACAAATAAACTAAAGAATAATGCTGAGTATGGAAAAGATAACTCACTCATGAAAAATAAACTTCCAAAATATAATCACTCATTAAAGATTTCCAACTCATGTCACAAAAGATTCTAGAGAAATAAATTGTCTTCAGAATTTAATCCTTAAGATTCACAATCCAAAACAAATAAAATTTATAACTTGCATAATAATCTGAATCTCAATCTTATGAGTTCACTTTGTAATCAGTTCAACACTATAATGTTTTTTGTTTACAGGAATAAGACCTCCAAAATCTTTTTTTGTATTTATTTTTGACATTCTCTAAATCGATTACCACCTTTTTTCTAGTGACGAATTTAGAGTACACCAACCACATAGCCAATGTAATAGAACTCATATCTTTAAGCTAGCAGAGTTGTGACTCATAGCCAAAGATAACAGAGTTAATGTCAAAATCTTTTCTTGGCATGTACCAACATAGATACATACTTTTATTTCCTCTCTTTTTTTTTTGGACTTCAACTCATGTCTTCGGTACCACTACCAATTTTTCGTAGTGCCAAGTAGAGGCGTCTTTCTTTTTTTTTTAACTTTTTTTTTGGATTTTGGATTTTTTTCCATCCCAACAAATAATACAATAGACCAAACATATACAAGACTAATCAATCAATGTCAATTCAAGAAAATTATACTCATCTACTCACCTTATTTGAAAAGATGCTTCACTCTTGAATCTCATTCCTCGAACAATCTACTTACTAGAATCTTATGATCAATAGCGGAATATCAAATATGAGGATATATATCAAGGAAATAAATTCAACACATAGAGTAATTAATCCATTCAAGCATTGGTATAAGACTATCTACAGCATAAATCATCAACATAAAATCACACATTATCATCAAAAACATTATGCATCAGAAAGTACATATAATCTAAGTATGATTCAAAATTCATTTAGACATTCACATGACATCATATCATAAATCAAAGAGTCAAGACAAATACAATATCCATGAAATAAAATATTAAATAAAATATCCTCCCCTACATAAAGAATGCATCGTCCTTGATACACTAAACAAGTAATAAGAAAGTAGGAGAAAAGATACTCACAAAGCGCTACTTATCCGTACTATCGCCCGAACTGCTCTCCTCGGAGCTGTCCTCTTCCTGGTAATTGTAACATAAAGCTCCTACACAAAATATAGATAATGATCAAAAAGGGGAATAATTCTAAAATCATCATATAAGATTCATAGCGTAACTCCTAAAAGCAAATAACTAACCTATACTACCAAGAAGTGAAATAACACAAAAATAAAAACTGTGAATGAAAATGAGAGATAGTGCTTGGGTTGCCTCCCAAGAAACACTAATTTTAACGTCGCTAGCTCGACGAAAATCAACCCTGATCAAGTAACGGCTCCTCGAATCGTATCTGTATGCTTTCCTTGTTTTGTTCTTTGATCTCTGAATATATAAGGCTTATCCCAAAAATAGTGTTTTACTTTAGTTAAGAATTTCTTTCTTCCCTTATCTTCATCAAACAATTTCGACCCTTCCTTTCTTTTTCATCTCTTCCTCTGAATTTTCTGCTTCTTCAAAAGTAAATTAGTCTCCTCCTTATTAAGCTGACATTCTTTATCATTAGAATTCATAATACAATTCACAAAAGTATAACCTTCAGAGTCAGAATGTTCAGCAAATAATTTATGCATATCAGTCAAAATATCATCCACAGTACTAATATTACAGCAAGATCCATTATATGATGGGTTTTTTATAGTTTGAGAAGCCTCAAGATTTGCATTAATAATTACAGAAAAAGTAGAGTTCTTTCCAAGAAATTCATATCTGAGCTTACTTGGGAGAGTTTTAAATTCATACCTCTTTCCTCCATCACTGTCATCACCTTTGATAAAAACATACTTCAAGCGGATCTTTCTCTATCTTGGAATTAATAGTCATCGGTGAAGTGTCTTCCAAGACTTCTACACTGCAACAAGATTCTGCACAAGAAAGCTCCTTTAGATTTTCTGTCAGATCAAAATCTACAGAATTCTCACTTATTTTAAAAGTTAGCTTCCATTTTTGACATCAATATTTGCGAAGTAGTCGCCAAAAAGGGGCGACCTAAGATTATGGGAAGCCTAGAATCTTCCTCCATCTCGAGGATAACAAAATCAAAATGAATAAAAAACTTACCGACCTTAATGGGCACATCTTCTAAAATACCTACCGGATGCCGTACAAAGCGGTCGGCTAGCTGTAAAGAAACAGAAGTGGGCTTCAAATCTCCTATGTCTAGCTTTTTACAAACAGAGTGTGGCATCAAGCTAACACTAGCCCCTAAATCACACAGAGCATGGTCAATAGACATATCACCAATCAGACAAGGAATAGAAAAACTCTCTGAGTCCTTAAGCTTAGGTGGCAGCTTGTTCTGGATTATAGCACTGCACTCCTCTGTAAGTGCGACTGTTCCATGCTCCTCCAACTTTCTCTTGTTAGACAAAATCTCTTTCGAAAACTTGGCATAAGAAGACATTTGTGACAAAGCATCAATGAAAGGTATATTAATGTAAAGTTTCTTAAGTACTTTAAAAATTTTCTAAATTGCTTATCAATTTTAGCCTTTGCCAATCTCTGAGGGAAAGGTATTGGTGGTTTGTAGGGAGGTGGTGGTACATAAACTGGCTCCGGCTCCCTACCCCGCGAAGTTGACTCCTTATCTTTTCCCTCTTCCTCAGTGGACTCAGAATTTTGCACCCCTTCTTCTTGTGTTGAGTCTGGTACTCTTGGCTCTTCCAACTATTTCCCACTGCGGGTGGTAATAGCATTGCAATACTCACGTGGGTTCACCTCTGTCTTTCCTGGTACTCTGCCTATAGTGTCACACCCCTAGAAATAATAGTTATTATCTATTCTGTTAGAAGATCAATCATGGATATCACATATAGGCCTGCTTGAAGAGTTAGCCTACTGAGCTATTTGAGTTTCCAACATTCTCTGATGGGTCTTCATAGACTCCATTTCAGAACTAAGATTCTTGATAGACTCATTAACATATCTGAAGTTGTCATTCTACTTCTCAAATTATTGTGCAAAACTTTCGTTCTGGTTCTCAATCTGTCGTGCAAAATTTTCGTTCTACTTTGTCTATGAGGCAATAAAATTTTTCATCGTAACCTCCAAGTTAGACTTCTGGGGTGCTGGAGGTTGGTTATACTGTCTCGCTTGAAAATTAGAGGGTTGTCGATTGTTGTTCTGGGGTGTTTGATTTTGATTTTGATTGCTCTTCCAAGAAAGTTTGGGATGGTTCCTCCAACCAGGGTTGTAAGTGTAGGAACCCCTAATCATAAGGGGGCAAAACCCTAAGCATGGCGCTAATGTAAAATATGCAAGCGGAAGCAAGGGTTCAAGATCATTTGCATGCCATATGTTCAACTATAATCGATTGAATAGATTGAGATAAAAATCATACCAACGCCATATGCTTGGAAGTCGGCTTGGATAAAGAGAACAAAGTAGATCTCCTCCACAAGTTCACACACAAGGTGAAGATGCTTACTCCTTGCGGTCTCTTGTGCTAGCAAGACACCCAAGCCTTCAAGTGTCGAATGGAAGGGGATGATGAACCTCTTGGCCGAGAGCTCCTCTTGCTCAACCTCTCCTTCTCTTCGTCAATCACCGCCCAACCAAAGTCGAATGCGTTGAAGAGAAGAGAGCAAACGCATATGCGTTTTTGGCATTGAAGTGAGTGAAACCGGCCCTTGATGACTTTCCATAAATGGAAGCTCATCAAGTCCATGCGCTCAACTCAACCCAAACGCATTTTAGGATTGAACCATGCGTTCACCATTGTGAACCGGTTCAAGCCAAAATGTCAAATCGGCTTTGGTTCAACAAACCAAACCGAAATAGCTCTAGCCACTTGGTCTAGACCAAATTGAACCCCAAAGGCTCATGATCTAACCATTCATCATCTGATGCCCTTGATCTCTCCGATCTAGCATCACCTCTCTCGATCGAAGCTTACCGATCTCAAGTCCTAATCAATCAAACATGATCAGACCAGATCTCACTTACAATCAGAGATTAAATCCCTTTAATCTGAACTCAAAGAATCCAGTCCATACGATCTGACTCAAGTAAGCCATATCACCAAATTGTGCGACCCTGAGGGTTTCCTCTAAATGTCGGTAACGATAACTTACGTTATCACGATCAGTGAGGGGTATCTAGCAACACATCACTGTCTCCCGATATAAAGGAAAGAGTCTTCCAAGACTACTCCCAAACCATAGCACAAGTGTGACTCAATTCACAAGGCATACATGTGTCCTTTGCCACTGGATGTTCTTATTGGACAAGCGGGTCAAGCTTGTAACTCCAATACGATGAGCATGATTAGATCAGATGCACATAGTCATCTGGGTATGGCCATACACTATCTCAATCATCTCATATAGGGGGGCCCTTAGAACACCACACTCCTTAAACAAGGAGACGGCAATCCTATGTCTATCACTAGTGCCCTAACCTGATTCAAGCTCACCATCCAAGATAGTCTATAATCATTATATTTCAAATGATATTGAACTACCTCAAAACAATGACAATCATCATTTAGAAACACAAGTGATCTCAAGTCAGAGGACATGTGCCACTTGCTGCTTACAAGGATCATTCACATTGTGACAAGCAATGGAATATCCCAGTAGGGTCTGTCCAGTACATCCAATGTACCCATGAGTCTACATCTTATTCCATGCTCGAAGCATCCTATAAGATTAGCACTTATATTAGTCTCAATCATATCAAGGCTGTCTCATGTTCACCAAGATATCTCGACTAAGGACATATAGCCTGTTAGCCTAGCTGAACAGCTTTGAGACATTATTCAGAAGTACACTTATTACAGCAGATAAGGTAACAACCTGAATAACAACCATGCCTTTTATAAACATAAGAGTTTATTACATGATACTTATACAATCCCAAGGCCTCAAACATTAGCCTTAAGGGCATACCCCAACAATCTCCCACTTGCACTTAATCTAATGGTTGAGAAATCTCAAACCCATATTATTACAGTGCTTCTCATGCTTCTGCTGCGCCAGAGGCTTGGTAAGCGGGTCTGCCAGATTGTCATCTGTATGAACCTTGCATATTTTGATCTCGCCACGATCAATGATCTCCCGGATCAAGTGAAACCGTCTCTGTATGTGCTTGGACTTCTGGTGCGACCGTGGTTCCTTTGCTTGTGCTATAGCTCCAGTGTTATCACAGAAGATAACCAAAGGATCTGCACTCGAAGGAACGACACCAAGTTCTCTCACGAACTTACGAATCCACACTGCCTCCTTGGATGCTTCCGAGGCTGTAACATACTCGGCTTCTGTTGTGGAATCAGCAACAGTAGACTGTTTGAAACTCTTCCACACCACTGCTCCACCATTCAAGCTAAAAACATAGCCTGATTGCGATCGGAAATCATCCTGGTCCGACTGGAACGAAGCATCAGTATATCCCTCTATACTGAGTTCTTCCTGACCACCATATATCAAGAACATATCTTTGGTCCTCCGCAGATATTTCAAGATGTTCTTGACTGCAATCCAGTGCGCCAATCCTGGATTACTTTGGAATCGACTGGTCACGCTTAACCCGTAAGCGACGTCTGGGCGAGTACACAACATCGCATACATAATGGACCCAATAGCCGAAGCATAAGGCGTATTGTCCATTTCATCTTTCTCAGTCTGTGTTTGTGGACACTGACTCTTTGAAAGATTCAGACCATGTCTGACTGGAAGATATCCACGTTTAGAATTCTCTAAATGGAATCTCTCCAGGACCTTATCGATGTAAGTACTCTGGCACAGCCCGAGAAGCCTCTTAGATCTATCCCGGTAGATCTTGACACCTAGTACATAGGCTGCTTCTCCCAAATCTTTCATCTGGAAACATTTTCCTAACCATGCCTTAACAGCATGCAGTTCAGGAATATCATTTCCAATGATTAAGATATCATCGACGTAGAGGATTAGGAATGTAATCACGCTCCCACTAAACCTCTTATATACACACGGGTCATCTTCGTTCTTGATGAAACCAAACTCAGAGATTGATTCATCAAAACGAATATTCCAGCTTCTTGATGCTTGTTTAAGTCCATAAATGGACTTCTTTAACTTGCATATTTTATGACGATCTGCTGGATTAGTGAAACCTTCCGGTTGTGTCATATACACATCCTCATCCAGATTTCCATTAAGGAAAGCTGTCTTCACATCCATTTGCCAGATCTCATAGTCGTAATATGCTGCTATCGCGAAAAGAATCCGAATAGACTTAAACATGGCTACAGGAGAGAAAGTTTCATCATAATCTATCCCGTAGATTTGTTTGAAACCTTTCGCAACTAGCCTGCCTTTATAGGTAACCACGTTACCGTCCATGTCAATCTTCTTCTTGAAGATCCATTTACAGCCTATAGGGATTACTCCCGGAGGCGGATCAACCAAATCCCAGACTTGGTTATCTGACATGGAGTCCATCTCGGCTCGCATAGCTTCAAGCCATCTAGCTGACTCCGGTCCACTGACCGCATCCGCATAAGTTAGGGGTTCATCATTATCAATGATGTAGACTCCGTCATAGCGCTCAGGCTGTCGAAGGATCCTACCCGATCTTCGCGGTTCCCGTGATATCTGAGCCTCAGGTTGTTCAATAACCTGATCTACCGGCTCAGGCTCATCCAACTCTGCTTGACTACTTTGTCCTTCCTCTGAATTCTCATCCAGCTTTATTTCTCTCCCACTGGCCTCTTGCAGAAGAAACTCCTTCTCAAGAAATATGGCCGTCCGAGCAACAAAAACCTTGTTCTCTTTGGGATCGTAGAAATAATAACCCTTAGTTTCCTTAGGGTAACCGACAAAGATACATTTCTCAGATCTGCTCTCCAGTTTCCCAGAGGCGAGCTTTTTGACATAAGCCTCGCAACCCCAGATCCTGATAAATGTCAAGCTAGGCTGTTTTCCATACCATAACTCATATGGCGTCTTTAAAACTGCCTTGGATGGCACTCGGTTTAGTACCTTTGCAGCTGTTTCCAGTGCAAAACCCCAAAAGGAATATGGAAGAGTAGCCTGACTCATCATAGAACGAACCATATCAAGTAACGTTCTATTTCTCCTCTCGGACACACCATTCCATTGCGGTGTTCCTGGCGGAGTGAGCTGTGAGATAATCCCACACTCCTTCAGATAGTCAGTAAATGCATGACTCAGGTATTCACCACCTCGATCAGAACGAAGTGCCTTGATATTTCGGCCTAGCTGATTTTGTACTTCATTTTTGAACTCTTTGAACTTGTCAAAAGATTCACTTTTATGTCTCATTAAATAGACATACCCATACCTACTGAAATCATCAGTAAAGGTAATGAAGTACTGATAGCCACCTCTGGCATGTTTACTAAAAGGCCCACACACATCACTGTGTATAAGGTCAAGTAAACCTGAAGCCCTTTGACCTTTGTGAAGAAAAGGAGACTTCGTCATTTTACCCATCAAACAAGCTTTGCATGTATCAATCTCCTCATAGGAGAATGATCCCAGCAGTCCATGTTCATGCAACCGCTTAATGCGCTTCTCGTTTATATGGCCTAAACGACTATGCCATAACAAGGTGCTGTCATCAGCATACTTGGCTTTCTTATTATCAATGTTTTGTATAGAATTTTCCATGTCCAACATGTATAACCCATTGTTAATTGAACCAGTTGCATACACAATATTATCATGAGATAAAACACACTTTGAAATATTGCATTCAAAGGCAAATCCTTTCCTGACAAGAGCAGGAATAGAGATAATATTCTTGGTAATACTCGGTACAAAATAACAATTGTTTAATTCTAATACAACGCCAGATGGTAAAGAAATGAAATAGTCTCCTACAGCAACAGCAGCAACCCGTGCCCCGTTTCCAACTCGTAGGTCTACCTCATGCTGTCCCACCTGCCTTCTTCTCTTGAGTTCCTGCACATTTGAACAAATGTGAACTCCACATGCGGTGTCCAACACCCATGAAATGGTAGAAGAAGATAACATGACCTCAGTCACATATATACCTGAGCCAGAAGCGATGCTTCCCCTCTTATCTCCTTGGAGCGCTTTACAGTCCTTTTTCCAGTGACCCAGCTGGCCACAGTGGAAACACCTGTTGTCCTTCGACCGCTTCACCTTCTGTTTCAGGGCCTTGCTGTAATTCTTGACAGGGGCCTTGCCCTTCTTCCCCTTCTTCTTGTTCCTTGAAGGAACCATTAAGACAGAGGTTGAAGGCTTACCCTTCAGAGTTTCCTCAGTTGTCAAGAGCATATTCAGCAGCTCTGCCGGCGTACAATCGATTTTGTTCATATTAAAATTAATGATGAACGCATCGAAAGAAGGCGGAAGAGACTGTAGAATAATGTCCACAGCAAGCTCCTGGTTGACGGTATGCCCCAGTTTCTCTAGAGCCTCCTTGTGCCCAATCATCTTGAGCACATGAGCTCCCACTAGGCTCCCCTCAGCCAGTTTGCTCTGAAAGAAGAGCTTCGTCAGATTATAGCGCTCAGTCCTCGCCTGTGCAGCATACAGCATCTTGAGGTTCGCTATAATTTCTATAGCCGACATATCCTCATGCTGACGCTGCAGCGGTGGCGTCATAGACGCTAGCATCAGGCAAGCGACATCAATGCTATCATTGACGTGCTTTTCGTAGGCATCCCGAACCGCCCTTGCGGCGTTCGGAGCGGGCTGCGGCGGTATCGCCGTCTCGAGGACATACAGTTTCCTCTCTGCCTTAAGAACAATCTTAAGGTGTCCGAACCAGTCAGAGAAGTTCGGCCCAGCAAACTTCTCCCTTTCCAGTAGGGATCGCACATTGAAGCTCATGGTGTTCGTTGCTGCAGGAATCTACAACAAGCAAGAACAGCAAGGTCAGTATCAATGTTTCAGAATCAATCCAGGACTTAAGAAAGATTCTTTTCTCACTATTTTGTCTGACTGAAAAATCCAGTAAACAGTCCGAAAGAGTAAACACTCTTTTAGTGAGATGGGATCCAGATTTCATACTTGGTCTCCGCGTCCCGCTCAGGCGAGATAAGATGCACAGAGATGACAAGCACTAGTTTCTGGTAGGCTGTCCCAGCCAATCGCCAACCCGTGCGATTCCCCTTCATCTTGGCAATCCAGCAGACTGTGCCAACTGAGTTGGTACAACACAGTCTCTGATCCCAGAGATGGCTGCCTCCATGTGCTACCATATGCGCCACATATGTAGTCTACATGGTCAAGCTGACCTGACCTACTCCCTGGACCACCACGTGCTATGCTGAGCAACGAGAGGGGATAAATCCCAACTCTGTAACACGCAGGTGAAATCCAGCACCGTCTGAAGATAGATGGACGTGCCCACTGAGTGGGTTCAACACGGCTCCAACGATAGTCAGAAAGGTGAGGTTTCGCGTCAGAAGGCTTACGAGCTTGATATGTTAGCGTTGGATTTTAACGGTCTTTTATCTTCTTACTATCAGGCATGTCCTATGGCTATAGCAGAAGATAAACATAAATATGCAATTCTAATTATTAGCAATAAGTAGAAAGCATGATCTTATGTGGTAAAAGCCCATGAACCCTAGTAAGACCTTAATATTACTTAAGTCTTCACTTGAGCTTCATTGCATCTCATCTGGTCCAACCCAGTGCCCTAGCGCCAAGAGCACCTCAGGTGCACCACCAGGTGAATGCCCCTCTTGGATGTGTGCCTTTGTTCTTGTCTAATCAAAGTACATTTGATCTATCTAGACAAGGTTGACTCGCAGGTCAACAACATATTATAAATTAAGTACAATGTGATTCGCAGATCACAAATTAATTTACAATTTTTAAGTCCAGGCACGCAGGCCCCAGCACAGCACACAATTGGGCAACCCACATAAGACTAAATAAACAAGCATATGGTTCAATCAACATGTGATCCAATCATCTTGAAATTAAAAGTTTTGAAAACCCCATGGCATCAATTTTAATTTCCTTATGAGCCCTACAACCTTACAATGGTCCATTGATGGGGATCCACTCATCCATCTAGTTAGATCCTTTCCCCTTGCATGCACCGAGTCCTAACTGACCCGAGTTGACCTAATGGTCAACCATGCATGCGCCAAGGGCTGAACTACCCCCATGAGTTTTGGCAAGCGGGTGTGACCCCGGGCCTAACTCAAGTGTGTTCAGTAGTGTCTCAACCAGACCTCGCTACACGCCCTAGATGCAGTCAACCTATAGCCACCTTGTGCTTGCGCATAGGTGCTATCAGGTTAACCCATCTGAGCTGTCAGATGGTCTGATCAGACTTGGATCTAACCTAGTGGTGACTTCAACCCCATCAACCCATCTAAGGGTTTAATGTAGTGGCACCTTAGATCTAATCAAGCGCGCAAGATGTAAGTTTTAGAAAAACCTTAGAACATGCGCAATCATACAAACAAACAACATGCTTGCATATAACCCTTAGATCTAAGGGGGTCCCCTTCAAGGGGGAGCGCAAACTTTAGGGGGTCCCCTTCAAGGGGGAGCGCATACTTCATATAAGCAAAGCATGATACAAGCGCAACTTCATGTAAGCAAAGCATGATACAAGCGCAACTTTATGTAAGCAAAGCATGATACAAGCGCAACTTCATGTAAGCAAAGCATGCCTCAAGTAAAAGTAAGCGCAACATGAGGATCACATCAGCAAACATAATAGCATGCATAGAGCCTAGCTCTGATACCAATTGTAGGAACCCCTAATCATAAGGGGGCAAAACCCTAAGCATGGCGCTAATGTAAAATATGCAAGCGGAAGCAAGGGTTCAAGATCATTTGCATGCCATATGTTCAACTATAATCGATTGAATAGATTGAGATAAAAATCATACCAACGCCATATGCTTGGAAGTCGGCTTGGATAAAGAGAACAAAGTAGATCTCCTCCACAAGTTCACACACAAGGTGAAGATGCTTACTCCTTGCGGTCTCTTGTGCTAGCAAGACACCCAAGCCTTCAAGTGTCGAATGGAAGGGGATGATGAACCTCTTGGCCGAGAGCTCCTCTTGCTCAACCTCTCCTTCTCTTCGTCAATCACCGCCCAACCAAAGTCGAATGCGTTGAAGAGAAGAGAGCAAACGCATATGCGTTTTTGGCATTGAAGTGAGTGAAACCGGCCCTTGATGACTTTCCATAAATGGAAGCTCATCAAGTCCATGCGCTCAACTCAACCCAAACGCATTTTAGGATTGAACCATGCGTTCACCATTGTGAACCGGTTCAAGCCAAAATGTCAAATCGGCTTTGGTTCAACAAACCAAACCGAAATAGCTCTAGCCACTTGGTCTAGACCAAATTGAACCCCAAAGGCTCATGATCTAACCATTCATCATCTGATGCCCTTGATCTCTCCGATCTAGCATCACCTCTCTCGATCGAAGCTTACCGATCTCAAGTCCTAATCAATCAAACATGATCAGACCAGATCTCACTTACAATCAGAGATTAAATCCCTTTAATCTGAACTCAAAGAATCCAGTCCATACGATCTGACTCAAGTAAGCCATATCACCAAATTGTGCGACCCTGAGGGTTTCCTCTAAATGTCGGTAACGATAACTTACGTTATCACGATCAGTGAGGGGTATCTAGCAACACATCACTGTCTCCCGATATAAAGGAAAGAGTCTTCCAAGACTACTCCCAAACCATAGCACAAGTGTGACTCAATTCACAAGGCATACATGTGTCCTTTGCCACTGGATGTTCTTATTGGACAAGCGGGTCAAGCTTGTAACTCCAATACGATGAGCATGATTAGATCAGATGCACATAGTCATCTGGGTATGGCCATACACTATCTCAATCATCTCATATAGGGGGGCCCTTAGAACACCACACTCCTTAAACAAGGAGACGGCAATCCTATGTCTATCACTAGTGCCCTAACCTGATTCAAGCTCACCATCCAAGATAGTCTATAATCATTATATTTCAAATGATATTGAACTACCTCAAAACAATGACAATCATCATTTAGAAACACAAGTGATCTCAAGTCAGAGGACATGTGCCACTTGCTGCTTACAAGGATCATTCACATTGTGACAAGCAATGGAATATCCCAGTAGGGTCTGTCCAGTACATCCAATGTACCCATGAGTCTACATCTTATTCCATGCTCGAAGCATCCTATAAGATTAGCACTTATATTAGTCTCAATCATATCAAGGCTGTCTCATGTTCACCAAGATATCTCGACTAAGGACATATAGCCTGTTAGCCTAGCTGAACAGCTTTGAGACATTATTCAGAAGTACACTTATTACAGCAGATAAGGTAACAACCTGAATAACAACCATGCCTTTTATAAACATAAGAGTTTATTACATGATACTTATACAATCCCAAGGCCTCAAACATTAGCCTTAAGGGCATACCCCAACAATCTCCCACTTGCACTTAATCTAATGGTTGAGAAATCTCAAACCCATATTATTACAGTGCTTCTCATGCTTCTGCTGCGCCAGAGGCTTGGTAAGCGGGTCTGCCAGATTGTCATCTGTATGAACCTTGCATATTTTGATCTCGCCACGATCAATGATCTCCCGGATCAAGTGAAACCGTCTCTGTATGTGCTTGGACTTCTGGTGCGACCGTGGTTCCTTTGCTTGTGCTATAGCTCCAGTGTTATCACAGAAGATAACCAAAGGATCTGCACTCGAAGGAACGACACCAAGTTCTCTCACGAACTTACGAATCCACACTGCCTCCTTGGATGCTTCCGAGGCTGCAACATACTCGGCTTCTGTTGTGGAATCAGCAACAGTAGACTGTTTGAAACTCTTCCACACCACTGCTCCACCATTCAAGCTAAAAACATAGCCTGATTGCGATCGGAAATCATCCTGGTCCGACTGGAACGAAGCATCAGTATATCCCTCTATACTGAGTTCTTCCTGACCACCATATATCAAGAACATATCTTTGGTCCTCCGCAGATATTTCAAGATGTTCTTGACTGCAATCCAGTGCGCCAATCCTGGATTACTTTGGAATCGACTGGTCACGCTTAACCCGTAAGCGACGTCTGGGCGAGTACACAACATCGCATACATAATGGACCCAATAGCCGAAGCATAAGGCGTATTGTCCATTTCATCTTTCTCAGTCTGTGTTTGTGGACACTGACTCTTTGAAAGATTCAGACCATGTCTGACTGGAAGATATCCACGTTTAGAATTCTCTAAATGGAATCTCTCCAGGACCTTATCGATGTAAGTACTCTGGCACAGCCCGAGAAGCCTCTTAGATCTATCCCGGTAGATCTTGACACCTAGTACATAGGCTGCTTCTCCCAAATCTTTCATCTGGAAACATTTTCCTAACCATGCCTTAACAGCATGCAGTTCAGGAATATCATTTCCAATGATTAAGATATCATCGACGTAGAGGATTAGGAATGTAATCACGCTCCCACTAAACCTCTTATATACACACGGGTCATCTTCGTTCTTGATGAAACCAAACTCAGAGATTGATTCATCAAAACGAATATTCCAGCTTCTTGATGCTTGTTTAAGTCCATAAATGGACTTCTTTAACTTGCATATTTTATGACGATCTGCTGGATTAGTGAAACCTTCCGGTTGTGTCATATACACATCCTCATCCAGATTTCCATTAAGGAAAGCTGTCTTCACATCCATTTGCCAGATCTCATAGTCGTAATATGCTGCTATCGCGAAAAGAATCCGAATAGACTTAAACATGGCTACAGGAGAGAAAGTTTCATCATAATCTATCCCGTAGATTTGTTTGAAACCTTTCGCAACTAGCCTGCCTTTATAGGTAACCACGTTACCGTCCATGTCAATCTTCTTCTTGAAGATCCATTTACAGCCTATAGGGATTACTCCCGGAGGCGGATCAACCAAATCCCAGACTTGGTTATCTGACATGGAGTCCATCTCGGCTCGCATAGCTTCAAGCCATCTAGCTGACTCCGGTCCACTGACCGCATCCGCATAAGTTAGGGGTTCATCATTATCAATGATGTAGACTCCGTCATAGCGCTCAGGCTGTCGAAGGATCCTACCCGATCTTCGCGGTTCCCGTGATATCTGAGCCTCAGGTTGTTCAATAACCTGATCTACCGGCTCAGGCTCATCCAACTCTGCTTGACTACTTTGTCCTTCCTCTGAATTCTCATCCAGCTTTATTTCTCTCCCACTGGCCTCTTGCAGAAGAAACTCCTTCTCAAGAAATATGGCCGTCCGAGCAACAAAAACCTTGTTCTCTTTGGGATCGTAGAAATAATAACCCTTAGTTTCCTTAGGGTAACCGACAAAGATACATTTCTCAGATCTGCTCTCCAGTTTCCCAGAGGCGAGCTTTTTGACATAAGCCTCGCAACCCCAGATCCTGATAAATGTCAAGCTAGGCTGTTTTCCATACCATAACTCATATGGCGTCTTTAAAACTGCCTTGGATGGCACTCGGTTTAGTACCTTTGCAGCTGTTTCCAGTGCAAAACCCCAAAAGGAATATGGAAGAGTAGCCTGACTCATCATAGAACGAACCATATCAAGTAACGTTCTATTTCTCCTCTCGGACACACCATTCCATTGCGGTGTTCCTGGCGGAGTGAGCTGTGAGATAATCCCACACTCCTTCAGATAGTCAGTAAATGCATGACTCAGGTATTCACCACCTCGATCAGAACGAAGTGCCTTGATATTTCGGCCTAGCTGATTTTGTACTTCATTTTTGAACTCTTTGAACTTGTCAAAAGATTCACTTTTATGTCTCATTAAATAGACATACCCATACCTACTGAAATCATCAGTAAAGGTAATGAAGTACTGATAGCCACCTCTGGCATGTTTACTAAAAGGCCCACACACATCACTGTGTATAAGGTCAAGTAAACCTGAAGCCCTTTGACCTTTGTGAAGAAAAGGAGACTTCGTCATTTTACCCATCAAACAAGCTTTGCATGTATCAATCTCCTCATAGGAGAATGATCCCAGCAGTCCATGTTCATGCAACCGCTTAATGCGCTTCTCGTTTATATGGCCTAAACGACTATGCCATAACAAGGTGCTGTCATCAGCATACTTGGCTTTCTTATTATCAATGTTTTGTATAGAATTTTCCATGTCCAACATGTATAACCCATTGTTAATTGAACCAGTTGCATACACAATATTATCATGAGATAAAACACACTTTGAAATATTGCATTCAAAGGCAAATCCTTTCCTGACAAGAGCAGGAATAGAGATAATATTCTTGGTAATACTCGGTACAAAATAACAATTGTTTAATTCTAATACAACGCCAGATGGTAAAGAAATGAAATAGTCTCCTACAGCAACAGCAGCAACCCGTGCCCCGTTTCCAACTCGTAGGTCTACCTCATGCTGTCCCACCTGCCTTCTTCTCTTGAGTTCCTGCACATTTGAACAAATGTGAACTCCACATGCGGTGTCCAACACCCATGAAATGGTAGAAGAAGATAACATGACCTCAGTCACATATATACCTGAGCCAGAAGCGATGCTTCCCCTCTTATCTCCTTGGAGCGCTTTACAGTCCTTTTTCCAGTGACCCAGCTGGCCACAGTGGAAACACCTGTTGTCCTTCGACCGCTTCACCTTCTGTTTCAGGGCCTTGCTGTAATTCTTGACAGGGGCCTTGCCCTTCTTCCCCTTCTTCTTGTTCCTTGAAGGAACCATTAAGACAGAGGTTGAAGGCTTACCCTTCAGAGTTTCCTCAGTTGTCAAGAGCATATTCAGCAGCTCTGCCGGCGTACAATCGATTTTGTTCATATTAAAATTAATGATGAACGCATCGAAAGAAGGCGGAAGAGACTGTAGAATAATGTCCACAGCAAGCTCCTGGTTGACGGTATGCCCCAGTTTCTCTAGAGCCTCCTTGTGCCCAATCATCTTGAGCACATGAGCTCCCACTAGGCTCCCCTCAGCCAGTTTGCTCTGAAAGAAGAGCTTCGTCAGATTATAGCGCTCAGTCCTCGCCTGTGCAGCATACAGCATCTTGAGGTTCGCTATAATTTCTATAGCCGACATATCCTCATGCTGACGCTGCAGCGGTGGCGTCATAGACGCTAGCATCAGGCAAGCGACATCAATGCTATCATTGACGTGCTTTTCGTAGGCATCCCGAACCGCCCTTGCGGCGTTCGGAGCGGGCTGCGGCGGTATCGCCGTCTCGAGGACATACAGTTTCCTCTCTGCCTTAAGAACAATCTTAAGGTGTCCGAACCAGTCAGAGAAGTTCGGCCCAGCAAACTTCTCCCTTTCCAGTAGGGATCGCACATTGAAGCTCATGGTGTTCGTTGCTGCAGGAATCTACAACAAGCAAGAACAGCAAGGTCAGTATCAATGTTTCAGAATCAATCCAGGACTTAAGAAAGATTCTTTTCTCACTATTTTGTCTGACTGAAAAATCCAGTAAACAGTCCGAAAGAGTAAACACTCTTTTAGTGAGATGGGATCCAGATTTCATACTTGGTCTCCGCGTCCCGCTCAGGCGAGATAAGATGCACAGAGATGACAAGCACTAGTTTCTGGTAGGCTGTCCCAGCCAATCGCCAACCCGTGCGATTCCCCTTCATCTTGGCAATCCAGCAGACTGTGCCAACTGAGTTGGTACAACACAGTCTCTGATCCCAGAGATGGCTGCCTCCATGTGCTACCATATGCGCCACATATGTAGTCTACATGGTCAAGCTGACCTGACCTACTCCCTGGACCACCACGTGCTATGCTGAGCAACGAGAGGGGATAAATCCCAACTCTGTAACACGCAGGTGAAATCCAGCACCGTCTGAAGATAGATGGACGTGCCCACTGAGTGGGTTCAACACGGCTCCAACGATAGTCAGAAAGGTGAGGTTTCGCGTCAGAAGGCTTACGAGCTTGATATGTTAGCGTTGGATTTTAACGGTCTTTTATCTTCTTACTATCAGGCATGTCCTATGGCTATAGCAGAAGATAAACATAAATATGCAATTCTAATTATTAGCAATAAGTAGAAAGCATGATCTTATGTGGTAAAAGCCCATGAACCCTAGTAAGACCTTAATATTACTTAAGTCTTCACTTGAGCTTCATTGCATCTCATCTGGTCCAACCCAGTGCCCTAGCGCCAAGAGCACCTCAGGTGCACCACCAGGTGAATGCCCCTCTTGGATGTGTGCCTTTGTTCTTGTCTAATCAAAGTACATTTGATCTATCTAGACAAGGTTGACTCGCAGGTCAACAACATATTATAAATTAAGTACAATGTGATTCGCAGATCACAAATTAATTTACAATTTTTAAGTCCAGGCACGCAGGCCCCAGCACAGCACACAATTGGGCAACCCACATAAGACTAAATAAACAAGCATATGGTTCAATCAACATGTGATCCAATCATCTTGAAATTAAAAGTTTTGAAAACCCCATGGCATCAATTTTAATTTCCTTATGAGCCCTACAACCTTACAATGGTCCATTGATGGGGATCCACTCATCCATCTAGTTAGATCCTTTCCCCTTGCATGCACCGAGTCCTAACTGACCCGAGTTGACCTAATGGTCAACCATGCATGCGCCAAGGGCTGAACTACCCCCATGAGTTTTGGCAAGCGGGTGTGACCCCGGGCCTAACTCAAGTGTGTTCAGTAGTGTCTCAACCAGACCTCGCTACACGCCCTAGATGCAGTCAACCTATAGCCACCTTGTGCTTGCGCATAGGTGCTATCAGGTTAACCCATCTGAGCTGTCAGATGGTCTGATCAGACTTGGATCTAACCTAGTGGTGACTTCAACCCCATCAACCCATCTAAGGGTTTAATGTAGTGGCACCTTAGATCTAATCAAGCGCGCAAGATGTAAGTTTTAGAAAAACCTTAGAACATGCGCAATCATACAAACAAACAACATGCTTGCATATAACCCTTAGATCTAAGGGGGTCCCCTTCAAGGGGGAGCGCAAACTTTAGGGGGTCCCCTTCAAGGGGGAGCGCATACTTCATATAAGCAAAGCATGATACAAGCGCAACTTCATGTAAGCAAAGCATGATACAAGCGCAACTTTATGTAAGCAAAGCATGATACAAGCGCAACTTCATGTAAGCAAAGCATGCCTCAAGTAAAAGTAAGCGCAACATGAGGATCACATCAGCAAACATAATAGCATGCATAGAGCCTAGCTCTGATACCAATTGTAGGAACCCCTAATCATAAGGGGGCAAAACCCTAAGCATGGCGCTAATGTAAAATATGCAAGCGGAAGCAAGGGTTCAAGATCATTTGCATGCCATATGTTCAACTATAATCGATTGAATAGATTGAGATAAAAATCATACCAACGCCATATGCTTGGAAGTCGGCTTGGATAAAGAGAACAAAGTAGATCTCCTCCACAAGTTCACACACAAGGTGAAGATGCTTACTCCTTGCGGTCTCTTGTGCTAGCAAGACACCCAAGCCTTCAAGTGTCGAATGGAAGGGGATGATGAACCTCTTGGCCGAGAGCTCCTCTTGCTCAACCTCTCCTTCTCTTTGTCAATCACCGCCCAACCAAAGTCGAATGCGTTGAAGAGAAGAGAGCAAACGCATATGCGTTTTTGGCATTGAAGTGAGTGAAACCGGCCCTTGATGACTTTCCATAAATGGAAGCTCATCAAGTCCATGCGCTCAACTCAACCCAAACGCATTTTAGGATTGAACCATGCGTTCACCATTGTGAACCGGTTCAAGCCAAAATGTCAAATCGGCTTTGGTTCAACAAACCAAACCGAAATAGCTCTAGCCACTTGGTCTAGACCAAATTGAACCCCAAAGGCTCATGATCTAACCATTCATCATCTGATGCCCTTGATCTCTCCGATCTAGCATCACCTCTCTCGATCGAAGCTTACCGATCTCAAGTCCTAATCAATCAAACATGATCAGACCAGATCTCACTTACAATCAGAGATTAAATCCCTTTAATCTGAACTCAAAGAATCCAGTCCATACGATCTGACTCAAGTAAGCCATATCACCAAATTGTGCGACCCTGAGGGTTTCCTCTAAATGTCGGTAACGATAACTTACGTTATCACGATCAGTGAGGGGTATCTAGCAACACATCACTGTCTCCCGATATAAAGGAAAGAGTCTTCCAAGACTACTCCCAAACCATAGCACAAGTGTGACTCAATTCACAAGGCATACATGTGTCCTTTGCCACTGGATGTTCTTATTGGACAAGCGGGTCAAGCTTGTAACTCCAATACGATGAGCATGATTAGATCAGATGCACATAGTCATCTGGGTATGGCCATACACTATCTCAATCATCTCATATAGGGGGGCCCTTAGAACACCACACTCCTTAAACAAGGAGACGGCAATCCTATGTCTATCACTAGTGCCCTAACCTGATTCAAGCTCACCATCCAAGATAGTCTATAATCATTATATTTCAAATGATATTGAACTACCTCAAAACAATGACAATCATCATTTAGAAACACAAGTGATCTCAAGTCAGAGGACATGTGCCACTTGCTGCTTACAAGGATCATTCACATTGTGACAAGCAATGGAATATCCCAGTAGGGTCTGTCCAGTACATCCAATGTACCCATGAGTCTACATCTTATTCCATGCTCGAAGCATCCTATAAGATTAGCACTTATATTAGTCTCAATCATATCAAGGCTGTCTCATGTTCACCAAGATATCTCGACTAAGGACATATAGCCTGTTAGCCTAGCTGAACAGCTTTGAGACATTATTCAGAAGTACACTTATTACAGCAGATAAGGTAACAACCTGAATAACAACCATGCCTTTTATAAACATAAGAGTTTATTACATGATACTTATACAATCCCAAGGCCTCAAACATTAGCCTTAAGGGCATACCCCAACAGTAAGTACTCGAGTATGGGTCATTCTGAGGTCTCCCATTATAGTTCCCAATTGCATTTACTTGTTCAGAATTGCACTCTCCCTGTGTAGAAACCCCTAACTGACAATTCTCTGCATCATGTCCTGCATTGCCACAAATCTCACACAAAATAGCATTAACAGTAGCAGGATTGACATTCAAAGCATTAATTTTATGGGTCAAAGAATCAACCTTGGCGGCAAGTGAAGCGATAGCATCTAAATCATACTTACCTGACGCCTTAGCAGATGGTCCTCTCTCACTTACCCATTGACAATGGTTCAAAGCCATCTCCTCGAATAAATTAATTGCTTCATCCATAGTCTTATTCATGATTGCTCCACCGGCGGCAGCATCTACTGTCATACGAGTGTTATAATTAAGAGCATTATAGAAGGTATGGACTAATACTCACTTCTCAAGGCCGTGATGCGGACTCATCCTCTGAAGCTCTTTAAATCGATCCCACGCCTCATATAATGATTCTCCTTCCCTCTGAACAAAATTCGTGATCTGGTTTCTTAGATGAGCAGTTTTACTTAGGGAAAAATATTTTGCTAGAAAAGCATTGGAGAGCTCCTCCCAAGTCGTTATGGAACCTGGCGGATTAGAATGAAGCCATGCATGAGCCCTATCCCTGAGAGAGAAAGGAAATAATCTGAGTCTCAAAGCATCACTAGAAACACCATTCATTTTTAAGGTATCACAATATTCAAGAAATATGGAAAGGTGCATATTAGGATCTTCATACGGCAAACCTCCAAATTGGTTCTGCTAAACCATGAAAAGTAAAGATGGTTTGATTTCGAAGTTGTTCGCCTCAATGTTGGGGCGAGCAATGTTAGAGCGAACTCCTTGATAATTTGGGTTTACATAATCCTTTAGAGTTCTCGGTTGCGGGTTTGCGTCGTCCATCTCAGATTTTATGGTTTCCTTTGCTAATTATTTTCTACGCAAGCGAAAAGTTCGTTCTGGTGTCGGATCATCTGCAAATAACTTTCTAGACCACCTGAGCATAAACAATCAATAAATAAAACTGAAGAGAAAAGATAGAAAATAAGTTCAAGAAGGGAAAACAAAATAGAATTAAAAAAAAAACAAAAGTCTAGTCTATCAATCCATATATTTAATCAATATTAGTGAAATTGGTCCCCGGCAACGGCGCCAAAAACTTGATGTGATCCGCAAGTGCACGGTCAAATCGAAGTAATAAAAATATTGATCCCACATGCACCAATGGCTAAGTACTGATTCTTACTTAGAATCGTTAGCTAGACTAACCTGGGAGAAAATGATCTTTATCACTACTAAAAATGAAGAAACAATAAGCAGACTTTGGTTGTAATCAATTTATGAAAAAAAAATCAGGATTTAGGGTTCACCACTCTATGTTCCATGACTTATTAAAATTAAAGGTATCTTAAGAAGGATCTACTATGTTGAAGGGGATTTATCCATATGTACAGATTGCCCCTTCTCAGTAGTACAATCCAGTGTTTATCTGAATTAATCCCCTACTCTCGTGGTTATTAACTCAAAATAAACTCAATGGGCTTTTGATAAATCTGAAGGTTCCTCAAGCCGATTCGAACTACTCTCGTGTTCAAATCAACTTGTCCAAATGTTATAGGTCTGACATCACAATTCACTTCTCAGTACTTCTTGCGATGTCTAAGTCATGAAGATCATGGCCAATAATTATCATGTAATTATTACAATAATAATTGAATCTAACAAGAGTAAATAACTTCATAAGATGTTATTAAACATTCAAGCCAAGAAATCAAAGAGGGCTACGCCCTTAATCCTGAATAAAAGTTTACGCTGACATGTTATACACATTCACGTCTAAGAAATCCATGTTTTTATTACAAATTAGTAAAATAATTCAAAATATACAAAGGAAGACAAGGATTAATGTTTCCTGATGAAGATTGACACCAACAATCTAGAAAATCAAATCTTTCTCGGTGTAGAATCGCCTATCGCCGCTTTTTGCCCTAATTCTCGCCTCTTCGCTGATTTCAGCTATAAAATTTGCCAAAAAGTCTTCAAACTCGGCACAAAGCTTCCTTAAATAGTTCCCTATCCTTGTATTAGGTTTCCCCCAAAATCTAGTTCGAAAACGGATCGAATCGGACGAAAAACGAGGTCAAATCCGAATCTGGCGGATGAAATTACGGCTATGAAATATTTCAAGGGGGGGGGGGCGTGAAACACTCTGTTCAGTTCTGGAATTTTTACCCGATAGAATCACAGCCATGAAATATTTCACACCTGGCCGTGAACTTTCTGTTTAATTCTAGATTTACAGAATCACGGCCGTGAAATATTTCACACCTGGCCGTGAAACCTTATATGGATTTCTGATATGGCCTTGATGAAAATTACGGGTAGGGCCGTAATTTCTTCTATATGCTCAAAAAATACGACCGTAAAAATTTTCATGGGGGGTTGTATTTTTCTAAACATGCTCCGATTTGTATGAAATTTTATGGGTAGCTTCATCTGACTTGTAGAATTCATCTGCATGCTTGGATTCACCGAAATCAATCGATTTGTAGGTGTTTTCACCTGAAATATGACAAAAGTAAAGAAATGTGAAGATTTCGAACAAATAAAGGGATTTAAGCCAAAATATGTGAAAACATGATAGAAAAAAGAGATAAATGATGGTAAAAATATACTAAAAACACTATATAAATGCATGTCATCAGCGTGCAAGAGAAAAGCATTTGATGTGTCATTTGCAACTACATGAACATGTCAAGGAGCTTCGAGATCAATCAGAGGTAATTCTCTTTCACTTGCATGTCATGGAAAATTTCAAGTGGACTTTATAGCAACAAAAAAAAAATTTATCAAATCTTGACTCATCCATCTGGTGAATAAATGTTGTTCAACACATTTATCAAATCTTGACTCATCCATCTTTAGATAATTGCTACACAATTTTTTTACTACCCATATGAAATTTTTCATGGAAGGATGATTTCCAAGAATTAAGAGTGATAATCATGGTTTTAGTATGAATCCTTAATAGGCGGTATGATAAAATCATATCAGTGCTGGAAAAAATTTCAATGCCTAAAGAATTCAGTCGCCACCACCCACCAGCTCTCGGAAAAAATTTCAACCAATAAAAAAGAAAAAACAAGAGTAGAGTGCAGGAAGAAGTAAACATGATAGAACATCAAAGGAGGAGCATTTGGTGAAGATCTCTTGCTTCAAGTGAAGAACCAATTTTCAAACAAGAAACGTAAGGTGTTGTGACATTACTCATTATCATGCTTTAGGGTTTGTACCAGGTAGTGAAATGGGGAGAAAATTTGTACCAGGCCTTGATGAAAGTGAAGATGAAGCTTGCACAAAGAAGATGAAGCTGTCGTCCAAACTACAATGAAGAAGAAGACTTTCGGGGAAGAAGACTGCCGCTGCAAATACGCTCCCACTACCACCACCACAATCTGCTATTCCACCACCCGTAGGTTCCCAAAGCTTCTCCTTGAGTTCTTCGGGGAAGAAGACTGCCACTGATCTTCGGATGAAAACGCAGCAAGAGTTCTTCGGGGAAGAAACTTTTGGGGGAAAAGGTGGAATCTACGAAGCTGAAAAAGCTTCATTTTATTGCTTTTGCAGCTTTTAACTTTTTCCAGCTTTTTTGACTGTAGTTTCACGTTACCAAACGCTTCGTTGTTCAGCTTTCTACACCAAAGCTGCTTTAAAGCTGCAATGAAGCGGGGCCAAACAGGCCCTAAGATCGTATACCTTGACTAAAATTTTTCAGGAGGTCAAACTACATGATTTTAGTTAAACTACATGATCTTCTTTGTGTAGGTTGACTAACATCATGTATATTGACATTATATTAAAAATCGTGCTGGGAAGATAGTGATCTCAGCTATTATCTCTCTTGAGGAAGGGTGCCCTTCCACAAAAAAAAATTCGTAAAAAAGGATAAAAAAGCAAGTACCAATCTATTGTTATCCCTAAACTGATGATGATGGAGGTAAAATGCAATTTTATAAATTGATCCATCTAAATGGAAATAGACTAGACCAACTTTTTGAAATAATCGAGGAATGATGATAACTTATCTACATTATTAATATCTTCTTTAAATTATTACATTTTCTCACCGTATACAACGAATATTTGGGATAATCCAAACAATCCATTACCAAATTTACCAATTTATTTTTATAAATCAATAAATTTAATTTTCTCAACCAATTATTTTGCGTACCCCTGCATTTATTTCTATAACCAATTATAAATATATGCATAAACATGAAGTGAGATAATATTTTAAAAATAATATCTTTTATAAGGAATTTGTAATAAAACACATTACGAGTGACAATTAAATTTAAATTATTTAAATGTTTAATATAAAATGACTCAAAATAGCTTATTCAAATACTCTATGATATCTTGGGTTCAAGTTAAATTTAAATTTCAACGTATATACTTGATACTTGATAACTAGTTTTTAAAATAAAAATTTAATTTTATAATTTTCTTTTGATTTAATTAAATATTATTAAAAATAATTATTAATAAATAATATAATAATATTATTTAATTATTTTATAAAATAGTTTTAGATAAAAACTTTAATTAAATTCAAATATTCATGAGAGTATTAATTAGTTTAACTGAAAAGGACTTTAGTTGTTGATAATAACATCTTGGGTAAAATCTTACTTTTATTACTCAATTTGTTTGTATAAAAAAAAATCATTTCTTTGCCAACATTTTAGATTTGCTAAAAATATAAATTTTAAAATCGGGGTCTTTGTAGGGACTAGGGACGTTTTAAGATTTGAACTTTCAGTAAATTTTACGGCTTAGGAATGACAATATCTAAGACATCTAAGGTTGGATTCGCAAAAGTACTAATTTTAAAGCCAGGGTTATTATAGTGGCGCTTTAAAATTCGAACTTCCAGCAAATCCAACGGCCCAGAATATGGTCACTACTCAGTACCCGGAATTTGCTTTCCCTCCCACCTCGTGTGCATGAACTCATATCCCTTAATTAGCATGTCAAATTCAAGCAATTAAATGAAAGAATGGATATGCATCCATGCTGTCCTTCCACCTCACACAGCCACCGCTTATCTAATTTGGATCAATCTTTCGTGTCTCATATTTTAAAAAAATATTACTGAAATAGGTTGAAATGCATGCATGTAATTCATTCACGAATGGAGACAACTCACGCAATGCGTTACTTGTTTTGAGCTTGCTGCAGACTTCTATGTACGTGTAGCTGCCGAAATCACCCTTCTTTCCTAAATCTCCACGCCTTTTCTGATTCATTCTCTCACGGCCATTTCTCCCATCACTCCTCTCGATCGAAAGAATACTTGTTTTCCATGGCGTCGGTTTTTGCTGTCACTATGCCTTGGCTGTTGAATCGAGTTCTTTTGGTCTTATTGTTTGTCATTCCTTCAAAAGCGGCACCAGTTGGTGCAGAGGTGAAGGAGTTTCCGGGATTCGATGGCGAGCTTCCTTCCAAACACTACGCTGGGTAAGAAATCGACTCTGAAATCGTAAAGTTCTTTTCTTTTGCTTTTGTTTATTGGAAAGATTTGATTTTTATTTAGAGGCCACATGACTTTGATTATGTGTTTAGATACATATCTGTAGGCGATGAAGGACGCAAGAGACACTTGTATTACTATTTTGCAGCTTCAGAAAGAAACCCTTCTGAAGATCCAATCACTTTCTGGATAAATGGCGGCCCTGGTTGTTCTGGAATTGCTGCGCTCACCCAGCTAGTTGGTAGGGTGCTTTTACTCTCTCCTGTGTGAGTTTAGTGTTTCTTTTGTTTTATAAAAGAAGACCTGGTGAATATATTGGTCCCTGATTCATTCAAGAGGTGTGAAGAACAAGCATCTCATATTTGAGTTCAGTCTTGCTTACTAGGTGATTGAGATGGTTTTGGTAGAACAGAACTTAGTACAGTGTGAAATATGGATAGAACAGGACAGTGTGAAAGATGGATAGAACAGTACTTAATACATTTGACCTCAATAACTCAAAGTTATACAACTTGTTGCTTCATAAGGATTCTGAATAATTCAGATAAACTAATTGTGTTTTGTTTCGAAATAGAAGATTAATGTGTTGTCTGTTTTAGTTCAATGCGTGGAATGAAATTGCAATCACTTGGTACCACAACGATTGTGGTCTACAATTTGATGAGAACTTTTGAGACTCAGCCCCTTGCAAAACCTCTTTAGGGGTTTACTCAATTGATTATGCGTCGATCCAAATGTGTGGAGTGAAACAGCAATCACTTACCTATAGAGTACACTTTTATCATCAATGGATGAGATTCATTCCCTTCCATGGAAGAAGCATTTGGGAATGGAGCTATGACTCATGTAACAATGTGAGGGCGATTCAGAGGATCTCTTTTTATCTAATTTGGTCTTAGAAATTTTTGACGGAGAATTATGAAACTTTTAAAGGGGTAGGGAGAGAGGGAGAGAGGTTGTTTGGTGATTTACAGGTCTTGGTATTGGTGTTGTTTCTATTGAGGAAGAAAGTCCTTTGGCATAGATAATTTTAGGCTATTTGTATTGCTTCTTGTTCTTTTCTTTCTTTCTCCTTTAAGTGTAAATTATGTTATATCTCTTCAATTATTTGTTAGGTTTTTTTAAAAAAAGATAAATCCAAAGTAGGATGCTGTAGTTCTTACCAATGTTTGAATCAGGGCCTTTTGAGGTAGAACCTGATTCATTTCACTACAAAAGGCAACCAAAACTGAGGCTAGCTCCTTACTCATGGACCAAGGTACTAGTCTTTTTTTACTTTCTTTTCTTATATGTGATTCTAGTGCAGACATGATCTTTTGTTTTTTAATTTTTATAGTTCAGTTAAATGCTTACCCTAGTTGTAGAATTAGCACAAGTATACTTTACCCAATAAGAATGAACTAATGTGATATTTAAAATAGTAGTAAAACTTAAGTGCATTCTACCATTTTTTTTGGTTTTTACTCTTGTAGTTTGAACTTTGAATCTACTAGATTAATTCTTGTAGCATGAAAATCTTAAGGTTGATGTTTGTAGTTAAGTTTGGTCCAGTGAACACTTGTTATTTTGAGTATAAAGGAGGATTTCCTAAAATTATTAATGAAGTGAAATGAGTGTCAAATAAAAATGGATAAAAAGAAAAAGTGGTCATGAAGTTTGACACCAATCTGCAAACTAAACATTGAATTTGATTATTTTCAAATTACAATAGTTCAACTTGATCCATAACAGATTCTTTTTTATCTAGTTTTAGTCTTTTCTTGTATAAACTATAAACTACAATAGCAAGGGTTAATTTTCTTAAGAAAATATATTTACTTGCACGCTTTGGATCCCCAACATCCGTTGATCCCGGAAGAACTTTTGCAGATTTCGAGCGTTCTCTCTGTGGATTCTCCTGCAGGAGTTGGATACTCATACGCTGAAAACACTGATGACTATAATACAGATGATGCCGAAACAGTCATTGATTTATATGAATTTATAATGAAGGTTTGAGAAAAGTGTTCAGTTCTGGTTTAGTCTTAAAAACATTTCCTGAATGCTACTGACTAAATGATGCTTTCTATGCATGCAGTGGTATTCTGAGTATCCAGAGTTCCTCCCCAATCCTCTTTATTTGAGTGGTTGCTCATACAGTGGGGTCATTGTGCCAGTGGTAGCTCAGGAGATAGCAAAAGGTATGCCCAAAGGGCAGATTTTTTTTTTCAACATAAACACACAAGTATGATCAACTAGAAAGTCTAGTCTTTCATTTGTCTTAGGGTTTTGCTTTTCTCATCTTTTTCTGACATGATTCAATTCATCTAATTTTCAGGTATTGAATCAGGCAGGGAACCAAAGCTAAACTTGAAGGTCATATTATTATACTTGTTTTAGTACTTGATATTATTGATTTCAATACCGATCCATACCGATGTATGGTCGAATGCCTGTTAAAAATCATACTTGTTGCTGATGCCAATCCCTTTTGTCCTATTGAATCCTTTTGGTCTTCAATCTGAATATGGATTGTTTATTGTTGGTATTAAGGGAAATTTCAACTAGCAACATGTACCGTGTGCATTTTTCTCTCACACAATACTGTCTCACAGGGCTACTCACTGGGCAATGGAGCAATTGATGTGGATTTCGAAAACAATGCCAGGGTGCCATTTGCTTATAAGATGGGCCTAATATCAGAGGAACATTATCAGGTCTCTTTTATATATTTCGCAGCTCCTCTACTAAATTTTGGTCCATACTGGTATATCGATTCAGTCTATGTCTTGGATTGATATATATATAACCGGTATTGGGAGCTACAAATAGATTTTTAAAACCTTGATTGGTAGTGGGAACAAGGTCTTACTTATCATATCAATTGATTTCAGGATTTGGTTAGCTCCTGCCAAGGGAAATACTATGACAACAGCAACCCTGATTGCCTGAAAAACTTGGAACTTTTTCAATATGTAAGAAATTGCTTGTTCTTTACTACTTACTCGTAACAGCAGTGCTCATAAAATTCTCCTCTTTTGCAGAATATCCAAGGCATTAATGGTTACCACATCCTTTGCTTGCACTGCCATTTTCAAATGGGAATCAGAATGGATGACTATGAATCTGAATCTCTCAGAATGTATGAAAGCATCCATGGCTCCACTCCCTTTCCAGTTTACTGCCATGTTAGTATTCTTGTTTAACAATCTTAACTATGCTTCTTCTCCTAGGAAAGCTTTTCTTTTGGTTACATTGGCACTTTGCTTACACAGGGGTATGAACTGGCCTCACAAAGATTGTTTTCACCAGAAACTTCAAGGCAAATTCTACATGCTGCATCTGTGAGTGTGCCTGGAAGACAGATTTTATTTTCTGATCTTTGTATTTGTCTCAATCTCCCTGCTCATGAGATGGAAGCTTGTACTGTACAGGAAGAAGTCACGGGACCCTGGATAAGGTGCTCAAAAAAGATCAACTATGAGAGAGTTATCTTAAGCACCACACCCTACCATTTGAACCTAACAAAGAAAGGATATAGAGCCTTCCTTTACTGGTATTTCTACTTCAGATGAACATTAATTGAGCTTCACCAAGAAGCTGCTCATTTAGCTTTCTTCTTCTTCTTTTCAGTGGGGATCATGACATGGTGATTCCATATAATTCAAATCTTGATTGGATCAAAACATTCAACTACTCTTTGATCTCCAAATGGCATCCATGGTTTGTTGATGACCAAATAGCAGGGTAAACTCCTCTTCCTGAACTCAGTAGCAGATATCAGAACCAATCAGACCAGTATCTAAATATCACTTCTTTTTTCTGTGTGCCTCTTGAACAGGTACGCTGTTCAGTATGAGCACAATCTATTGTTTGCCACATTCAAGGTAATTACAGATTCAATTCATCTCTTACCAATTCAATTCATCTCTAACCAATTCAATATCAGACTGATATGTGCAGAGCCTATTGGCATATAGATATACCAATATCTCAACTCAATCTAATAACATCTCAGACAGACTGATATGTACTACTCGATATGAATTGATTGCTCAAACACTGATCGATAATGGCAGCTTTTAATGTGCTCATGCTTTGGTGTGCAGGGAGCTGGGCACACGGTGACTGAATTCATGCCTCGGGAGGCACTGGTGGCTTATCAGAGATGGATCGAAGGGGCTGACTCTCTGTAATATCTGTAGAAGGATTTGATATTTGATGGAGATTTAATCTTCCAAGGAGCAAATTAATAGGACATTTGTTCCTGTGACTGCACGGTTTGTGGAAGATGAAAGCTAAGAGAAAAGTAATAAAAATAAATAGGTTCTGTTATTAGATAACAACTTGTGCGAGTTCAAAATTACACTATATTATATGATCATTCAAAATCTTGATTATGTTTGACAAAATTTTTTAAAAAAATGAGTTTGATGGAAGGGCGAATCTACGTCTCTACTAAGATTTATATAGTATATATATCTTATAAATAATACTTAGTATATATACTATGAATAGTATAATTTCTTGAGAGGATGATGAAAATTTGAGCATATGAAGGACAAATTCTACTCCTAGTCAACTGCACTAGGAAAATGATATTTATAATGGTATATATGATTAAATGATATTATATTTAAAATTAAAAAAATAAATTGAATTTTGTTGGGTGAAAAATGGTTCAATTTCATATAAAATATGATGCGACCGTTTCAAATTCACCTTATGAACATAAGGCTTTTTATTTAGGTGGATTATGGCTTCCAATGAACGCAAGCATTCATTGTAATTTACCCCAAGTAGCTTAGGGCACCTTTGATTAAAAGATCTAAACATATAAAATCAAATAAAAATAAATATTCGGAAGAACAATATCATTTATTCATAACATCTGCCATAAAAGGCTTACAATTTCAACACTTTCACTCTTCATTTCCTCATAAATATTCTTTCAACGAATATTTATATTTGATTTCAGCGTCTGACAAATGTTCTTTGTATTTCATCCTTCATTTCAATTTCTTTCATCTTCTATCTTTCATCTTCCTTCAGTCAATAAATATTCCTTCTATGAATATTTATTTAATTTTCAATTTTCCTTTCCTTGATAAATATTCTTTCATTGAATATTTATCTGATTTCATCTTTCTTCAATAAATATTCCTTCATTGAATATTTATATGATTTCATTTCTTCGATAAATATTCTTTCATTGAATATTTATATGATTTCATTTCTTCGATAAATATTCTTTCATTGAATATTTATCTGATTTCATCTTTCTTCAATAAATATTCCTTCATTGAATATTAATATGATTTTATTTCTTCGATAAATATTCTTTCATTGAATATTTATATGATTTCATCTTTCTTCGATAAATATTCTTTCATTGAATATTTATATGATTTCATTTCTTCTATAAATATTCTTTCATTGAATATTTATCTGATTTCATTTCACAATTCTTTCTTCAATAAATATTCCTTCATTGAATATTTATATTATTTCATTTCTTCGATAAATATTCTTTCATTGAATATTTATATGATTTCATCTTTCTTCAATAAATATTCTTTCATTGAATATTTATATGATTTCATTTCTTCGATAAATATTCAATGATTGAATATTTATCTGATTTCATTTCACAATTATTTCTTTCATCTTTCAAAATTTTTTTTCTTCATCTTTCGATAAATATTCCTTCTGTGAATATTTATCTGACTTCATCTTTCATAAATAAATATTCTTTCTGTCTTTCTGTGAATATTTATTTTATCTTTCATAAATAAATATTCTGTCTGTGAATATTTATTTTATTTCATATTTCACAAATAAATATTCTATTTATGAATATTTATTTTATTTCATCTTTCACAAATAAATATTCTTTTTGTAAATATTTATTTTATTTCATCTTTCACAAATAAATATTCTTTTTGTGAATATTTATTTTATTTCATCTTAAATAAATTGCTACAAGCATTATTGTAATAATATTGAGGAACTATGCCCCGATACATAGTATCGACGTACGCACCTCCCAAACAATATTAAGGATAAAATGCAGTAACAAAATATTCTTTATCTTCAATTCCTCTTTCTTTCTTTTCATCAAATCAAAGTTGGGTTCAGTCATGACCAATGTATGGTTAAGACAAATTCAAACCCGAGTTGGGTAGATCCCACACATATATCATTTCTCACTCTTTCAACAGTCAAGTTATTTCATCTTATCAACATCTCCGATTAAGTTCAATTCAACCCAAATCAAATCTCATAGACATTAGATTGGGCCTAGCCAAATTTCTGATTTCTGAATGTTCCAAATGTTTAGTCAAAGCTTTATGTAACTTTCATATAAGATTGTAGGAGATTTCATTTTGACTCTTAATCAAAATTTTAGTTTCGAGTCAAAGTTTCAAATTTCTGATTTAATTGTCATATGATTTGACTCTTGGTCAAAATCAATTTCAATCCTTTATTCATATGAAGGATTTTAACAAGTAATGGTAAGTTGGGACCATTACAATTCAGCTTAAACAAATTTCACTGGTGAAGAGAAAAAATTTTCCTAAGCACAGCCCCTAAGATTTGAAAACGTGTCCAACTTTTGCAAATCTCAAGAAAAGTAACATTAATAAATAGCTCCGTCAACGGACGTTAACAGCTCCATTATGTGCAGCTCACATGGGACTTATGCACGGATTTTAAAGCTAGAATTTATGTATTGATGGCAATCTTGTAATATTATGTGTTGGTATCATGGACACTGTGTCACGATGGGACTTATGCACAGATTTTAAAGCTAAAATTTATGTGTTGATGGCAATCTTATAATATTATGTGTTGGTATCATGGACACTGTGTCCACCATGATCGTGGACACTTCGTGGACATAGTGTCCATGATGATCATGGACACTATGTCCACGATCATCATGGACACAGTGTCCACGATCATAAATATTAAAAAAAATCATGGATATTTATATAAGCTACATCCATGATAATGCAAGCTGTATTATCATGGATGTAGCCTATATTATCGTGGATGCAACCTATATAAATATCTATGATTTTTTTTAATATTTTTAATCATAGACACTGTGTCCACGATGTGTCCACCATGATCGTGGACACTGCCAACACATAATATTACAAGATTGCCATCAACACATAAATTTTAGTTTTAAAATCCGTGCATAAGTCCCATGTGAGCTGCACATAATGGAGCTGTTAACGTCCGTTGACAGAGCTATTTATTAATGTTACTTTTCTTGAGATTTGTAAAAGTTAGACACATTCTCGAATCTTAGGGGGTTGTGCTCAAGATTGAGCAACGGGGTTACTCAGGAAATTTTTTCGTGAAGATGAGCATGTGAAGCAGCCCGTAAATCTGCATAGCCCAAATCCTGCTAATCAAGCGATGGACGGCTGATAACGAAGCTAACACTGAACATAGTGAAACGCATTCGTCCGAAAATGTGATAAAAACAGGGTTGCCGGAAAAGCTTTCGGTTCCAGCGATCCGACCGTCGGATGACCGGATCCTTCGGGTCATAGGTTCGCAAGCTCCTTGAGAGGATGTGGCCAAATTTTCACTTCGATCGGATGGCTGGATGTCGCGTATGTAAAGCAGAACTTCAGAGTTGTATATAACAAACGGGAATAGAAGATCGCCGGAAAATCGTTCGATTCCGGTGATCCAGCTGTCGGATGACCGGATCTTTCTGGTCATAGGTTCTAAATTTCTAGGAGAAGCCGTGGCTAAAATTTCAACATGATCCGATGAACGGATGTTGAGTTCGACAAAGATGAACGCCGGGTGTGCGTGGCTGGAAAACAGAAAAGATCGCCGGAAAAAAGCTTTCGACTCCGGCGATCCATCCGTCGGATGGCCGGATCTTTCTGGCCATAAGTTCGCAGACTTTAGGAGAAGCTTTCCTCAAAATTTCGGTTCAATCAGATGTGAGGATGTCGCATTCGGTGGAGACGCGAGGGGAGATTGAAATCCTGCGTCGTTAGCATCAATGATGCTGATGCCTGCCGATGTCTTCGGCAGAATCGGAGACGAAAGCGTCTTCGACGGATGCGCCGGATGAAGTCGCCGGCGTCAATGGTGGCAGAAGAACCTGGCGGCTTCAACACTAGCGAACTCGCTCATAGATGAGGCGGACTGCCGGTCCGGCGGCGGAATCACGCGGAAGCATGGTTTGCGGAAGCGCCATCCTTTTCTTGTTCGGAGGCGGATATCCTTCTTCCAAGCGGCGACGATTTCTTCTCATGCCGGCAGCTTCTTCTCGCGTTCCGATGACGATGACGAGGCGAGCATGCCTACATCATAGTGGGTTTCGCGGCGTTCGCAGTGGCGACGACTTCTTTCCAGCCAGCAGCTTCTTCTCGCCTCGGAGACGCAGCAATTCTTTCTCCGCTGCTCAGAGGCGGACAGGCTTCCTTCTGGCCGGCGATGTCTCTTCCTTGTGCCGGAGACGATGATGATAAAGAAAGCGAAAGAAAACTTTCTTCCTCCCTGTTCTGCTCCACGGCTGCGGCGGTGGCGTTGGAGATGAGAGTTGTCGACGAAATCACGCCAAGGGTGAGGCAAACGTGCCTCTTTCATGGTGAATTTCGTGGCAAGATCTGGCGATGAGATCTGGCAAAGAGAAGCAGCGTTTTCTTTTCTCCTAACTCTTTCAAAATTTCTTTCATTTTTTTCTTCATACTTCCTTCTCACGCATCTTCTTCTTCTACCGAGACTTCATCTTCTTTCTTCATCTTTTTTTTCTTCTATTTCTCTATCATTCGTGATTCTCATCATGTCTTTTTTTTTTCTTCGTCACCGAAGAAGAATCAGCATGGGACAAGTTACTCTCTCCCCGTCTATGATTTTATTTATTGGAGTTAGTCTCTCCGTTAATGATTTTTGTTAATCAAAGTTATCTCTCCGTCAATAGTTTTGATATCGGAGTTTTTCTTCTCCGTTAATAATTTTATTTATCGAAGTTTTCTTCTCCGTCAATAGTTTTGATATTGGAGTTTGCCTTCTCCGTTTATGGTGTCGAGAAAAGAGGAAAACCAAGGAGGGAGAAGAAAAACTTACCTTTTGTGTGTCAATGTTTCTCTTGTAGACTACTCTTTGCCTCAACTTCAAGTCTTCCAAAATTAGCAAAAGCCGACCCGTTTCTCTTTTTTTTTTTTTCTTTATCATCGCTTCTCACATTCCGTTTTTGGAACCGTCGTAACTCTGCAAAAACTTCTCCTCAAACTGTACCTTTAAAATAAAAATAAATTAATTTATTTTTTAATTCCTTGCCACGGTTTCATATCAATTCATGGTCAAAATTTTCCTTCTTTTTCTTTGACCCAACATTCGCAAATCATAATCATCTCAATAAAAATGGATATTAATATCCAATTTCAATTCGGTCAAAATCTAAATTTTTACACAAATTTTATTAGAAATGTGATAAAAATTGGAATTAATCCCAACTTGGTCATAATTTTAATTTTACCAAAAATTAAGATGTCAAAATTATAATTTTGACCAAAAATTGCATCATCATCGATCCTTTCTCTAAAATTTGAGAAATTGGGATCAAATTTCAATTTTGTATTTCATCTTGAACAAAATTCTCAAGCTAGCCGAGTGATTTATTTCATCTTGGTCAAAATTTTAATTTGACCCATAATTTCGTAAAGTGATTTAACTTGATCAAAATTAATTTCGACCAAAATTAATTTCGACCAAAATTAATTTCAATAAATTACATATGTCTCAATTTCTGCATCGAATCTTATCCAAGATTCTTTTTTTACCTTCAACAAATTTATTTGGAAATTTTAGGCGCAACTCAAAATTGATGGAAACTTAGGGGTTTCAACTAAAAATTTCGCAATTTATAACTAACTCAGGTTAGAAACTTTGACTCTTTATAAAAACCTAATTGAGTGCGAAGGTTAGCCTAGAAGAAAATATCATAGACATGGTTATTGTTTAGGATATTAGAGTAGAGTGATGGTCTCATTCTTGATTTTACTTTTAAATATATTTTCTATTTGAATTTTTAAATTGAGATTGAATAATGCATAACTAAAAGCAAAATCGATAGTTAGATCTGAAAGCAAAATCGATGGTATAGATCTGAAAGCAATCCCCGTGTTACATTTCGCTGCTCTTCTACACAAACACCAATCTGATTCAGATGCCTGGTGATGCAAGGCAATGAATCATCCCATGTTGAGATGCAAGGTTAGAACGTGGCTGCCTAACTGATGCAAATACTAGCCTTATCTACCCATTGGCAGGTATGATGTGCATTGTTTAGTTTTTAGTATTCTTCATTTCGTGTAATGTTTGTTATTCTTGTCTATTAGTGGGATGGAAAAATACCAAACCCTTGATAGAAATATAATATTTGAGAGCTATATATGATGCAGAATTAGGAGAAAGTGGGAACTCTCGGAAGGAAGATAGACAAATAACCAATATCAATATATTATTAGTCAAATCGTGTCTATTACAACACTTAAAAACTTTATATAGGTTTTAACAAAACTGACAACCACATACTCATCTAGACTTACTCAACCCTAACATTACAATTAATAAAGAGTTTTGTTGATTAATTCCACCAAAGAGAACATGATTCTGGTGAGTTAAATTAATGTATATAGGCTGTGATAGATGCAACTTCTATGAAGATGATAGTGGGGGCAGTGATGATTGCTCAATGTTTGGTAGAAATAAGACAATGTTTGTAGTGGCACTGCAAGTGTGACTGTCAACTATGTACTGAGGCAAAAGAATTAGGCCCCATTTTGCAAAAGCTTCTCCTTGATCCAGTTTCTAGCAGCATGCTTATTTCAAGCAATTTCAACTTTATTCTCTCACATCCTTTTGGCTTCTCAACATATTTCTTTTTAGATACTGCAAATTGGTTTAAAATTTTAATTCCTCTTTTTCTTTCTTTTAGAAAGGATGAACTATGTTTGCAGCAAATGCTCATATTCAAATTTCTTACAGAATAGCCAGGCCTATAATTCTTTTAGTTGAAGAGCATCTTTGAGACTGAGGTATAACATGCTCTTTGTGATATTTACTTGAAAAAGTGTGGTCTAGAGGGATAACTATCATAAGATCAGAGATCAGTCATGTAAACATATACTACTAAATAAACTTCCATAAAGGTATGTTTCCAACAATGTGAATTAGCTAAATCTATGATTGAGTAGAATTGTTGAACGTTCTGTGAGAATCACCGCATGAGCCCCATAAGGAGAATACAGCAAGATTTCTCACCGCATGAGTCCCATAAGGAGAATACAGCAAGAGGGAGAAGTAGAGGAGAAATGGTTTACGGGCATGCTTAGTGCAGCTGTCCATTTTTTGGGTAAATCCAGCTTACTACAAAAGTGAAAATAAGGCGGGTCAATGCTGGGCGGACAATAGCCAAAGGTGGAAAGTGTGCGGAAAGCTCCACCAAACACACCCTACTTCAACATAACCAAGCACAATAAACGTAGGAAAACCTTGTATACATTGGTATAAGTACTCATAAATCCAACATTTGTTAGGAATGCAATTCATTAGCCAAAATTTTAGTGTATTCTTTCTACATACATCTTAGTAATTTGGGTTTAAGTGTTAAAAGGGAACACATTCTAAACTTCTTTGGAACATTCTTTTTCCTTACAAGTCCACTGATACATTTCCATCCTTCAGTCGTTTTAGACTAGTACAGAGCTACATAATTTATTTTCTTTCTCTCCTATTCACTTATTAGCTCGGTTATTTGTCTCGCTATCTTTGCAGTTAGCATTTGCTGATGTTTTCCTGAAAGAGTTGCAGTTTCTTGTTTATGGAAATGGAAAAGACAAACCCCCTACCAGCCTCATGTTTGACAAACTTTATTGTGAGTTATTGACAAGTGAAATTACTGGGTTAGAAGATGATTAATATTATTGGATGTGATGTACAAACTTTATTGTGTTGCATAAACTTTTATTATATTGGATGTTGCCGTGTTGGCAATTGATATTGAGTATTAACTAGTGTTGACATTATTTTTGTAACTTAATGTTGGGTGTTATCTATTTTGTTTAATGTTGGGTATATATCTATTTTGTTGAATGTTAGGTAACTTCATGTGGGCTATTACATATCTATTTTGTTGAATATTGATATTAGATTGAGTTGATAATTATTTTGCTATGTAAATTGTAATATTTGATTTGAGACATGTTGGGTTTTTTTTCCCGCAGAGTCGGGTTTTTTGCGGGTACCCGATTCCCCAACGGAGTCGGGTTTTCCCCGCAGGTATCCGATCCTCGGCGGGGTCGGGTTTGGGATTAGTTTTCTCAAACCCGGCTGGGTCGGGGTCGGGTATTAAATACGCGGGTTGGGGTTGGCACTAGCCACCCCTGCCCCGACCCGATGTCATCCCTACAAGTATACTGAATTACATATTATCATATTTACTCATCAAAAACGTTAATCATCAATACTGAATGAATTTAGATAATTATCAAATATTATCAAAACAAATAATTTTAAGATTTGGTAAACTTGTAATATTAATTTAATAAACTATTTTTACATCATTAAAAAATAAACCCAACCAGAAATAATTTTTTGAATTTACTAAATTTATTGAACATTTGTTTAAAATTTTATGTAGACCTTTATTTAAATATAAAATAAAAATAAAAATTATAAAGCAATATAACTTGTAAATTATATTTTAAAAAGAGTTAGAAAGATAGAACCCAAAGGCGCATAGCGGCTTATTCTTAAGTGAAAATTTGAGCTCTTGTGTGAGTTAATTTTGTTAGATCTAATCCTGCACTTAACAAAAATAAAGGAAAGAGATTAGGGTTAAAAAACCTAGAGGCGATCCTAATAGAGCTGTCCTTAGGCAAATTTTTGCCCTCATGCGGGATTTGACCAGTATTTCATCTCATAGTTCAACTATAATTTCACTATTGCCGGCGCGTCGGTGTAGTAGTTGTCACAAGGATGCTTTTGACTGACAACGTAAAATGAGAGAGAGAGCGCAAGAGTGAAGAGAAGCTTGTCGATGTGTATTCCAACCCTCTGCATGCCTCTCCTTATATAGGAGAAGTCTGCAACAGCTAGGAAGCCAAGTTAAGTACGTCTAATTTGGACATGTCTTATTTGGATAAATTTAATAATAACATTTATTAATTAAGATGCATTAAATAATAAAATAATTAAGACGTCTTAATTAGGCTATTATTAATATTAAATAATTATATGAGTAATTAAAGAATTATAAATTAATTGCCCAATCAAAATAATCGGTAGATTTTGGGTTTTTTCTATTAAAACACCAACAAATCCCCTGCAAAAAAAAAACACAAAAACCCAAATTAAATTATATCATATAGTGATATGCTTAACACACTTAATACACGAAACTCTATTAGAAGGAATGTAGTGAAGTAGGTCTTGAACTACACTCTTTTAACTTAATGTTGAACGGTGCACACATAATACAGTAGCCTTGTGACGCAGGGTTGCGCATTTTTGGCTGTGCACATAATCTGCTTATTTATATAACTTTCACTTAGCTAGAGAGGTCCAGTCTTTATTCTGCGGCCGTATATGGGAAAGTTACATATAGGAGAATCCCTATGAGGAAGTGTGTAGAGGCATTTCTTAAGATATACCTTTGGGTTTCTTTAAGAGTTCTATACTCAACCTTATATCTACATAGGAGTAGAAAATCACTTTATGAATGGGGTATTAAAGTTTTATAAATAACTCCAATAAACACAGTAATGTTTTTACAAATTTTAGTTGGTACTCCTTGGCCAACCAGTCAGTTTTATTATTACCTATTGAACCTCTTTCTAGGGTCTACCTATCACAGAGGTTGAGTTGCCACTGTAGGAAGACCCATTATGGACAAACCCCCATTTCCCTAGATGAGGCCACCACTTTGGTTTGAGACAAAATTTTAGTGAGACAATCAGCAAGATTATCATCAGTTTTACAAAAGATAGAGAAATCACATTATGTGTTACCAACCATCTAATTGATTTTTGTCTAAGCTTAACATATCTACTCAAATTATTATCACAATTTATCAGAATTGATTACTAGACACATATATGTATTAGAGTCTAGGGAATATCCTATGAAGACAGAATTAATAGTCTTAGGTCCAATTTTTTTTCTTTTGAGTTTTGGTATATTGGCCTTAGCCAAACATCCCCACATTCAATAAAATTTTAGATTAGATTTATGACTTTTCCAAGCTTCATAGGGAGTCATAGGAGTATTCTTATGAGAAACTCTATTTTGAATGAAATAAGCTATAAGGATAGCTTTCCCCCACAAGTTCGGAGGAGCTCCAAAACTTAGTAGCATGGCATTTACCATGCTTAACAATGTTTCATTTTTTCCTTTCTATCACTCCATTAGACTGAGGAGAGTAGGGAGCAGTAACTTGATGAACTATCTTATGTTCTTGATAGAACTAAGGTAAATTCATTAAAGATATATTCCTCACCTCTATGAGATCTAATGATTTTAATTTTTATATTTAATTAGTTTTAATTTTTATCAAATGGATGGTCTACCCCAATAACACTGAAAAGTCCTAAGGTGGCTAATCATACTTCCATTTAAATTTTCCATCTGTACTAGTAAATTTTTTTAGGTTTACATTTTAATAAAAAAAATTAAGGTGAATTATACTGTAATATTGATTATTTAATTAGGCAATGTTTAAAATAAATAAAATTGTAAGTAATAAATAGTTTGAATATGTAACTAATGAATTTTTAGTAAGCAGTAAATATATATATATATATATATATATATATTTATAATAAATAAAATTGGCTAATAAGCAGAAATTAAAATAAGTATTTTTTTAATACAAAATAATGAGCTGAAATGAATAATATAAATAAAACGTATCATATATTTTATTAATTATTTGGTGTTGCGTGCGCTGGTCACGCACGCGCGCGCCCGTAAGTTGCGGCACTTCACGTGGGTTGTCGGTCGAGACCGCGTTCTGCTCTTGTTTTTAGCGTCACCTGCTTAGCTTGTGGGGCACGCTAGATGCGCTAATAATTAACTAATAGATTAATTAACTACAGGCATTAAAAAATTAAAATGCGCAGAAACGTAGTTAAGATGCAAATTTATTAGTAATTAAGATGCAGATCTATAAAAAAAACTAATTAATTTATGGGAATAAAAATGCGAGAGATTATTACTGATCAAGATTAATAATCAAATTAACCAGATTAACAAATCAGGATGTTTACGCATATCAGAGATATAAATTTAATCTTAACAAAGATGCAGATTTATAAAATAATTACAGAGTTAGGCTTCGTTTGGTCTAGTTTTTGCTTTTAATTTTAGAAGTGCTAGCTAAAAAAGTTTGAGGGTATTTGAACGCACAGCTTATGACTAGGTTATTCTATTTATAATAAATAAATTTTTATTAAAAAAAATTATTAAGATAAAAATTTTATGATTAAATTTATTGTTCACTATAATTAAAATATTTATTAAAAATATTATAAGTTATACTATTAAAAAATTATTATTACAATTGAGTATAAGCATGTAGAGGGCCAGAGAAGCAGCTTCACCTTTGCTTCTCAGAGAAGCAGTTATTTGTGGTTTGGAACAGAGAATCTGCAGGGCCAAACACCTCAGTTTCTTAATTTTTGTTAGCCGTAACATTATAAGCAGCTCCAAAAGCTAGGCCAAACAGGGTCTTAATCTTGGAAGCAGACAAAGAGACAGTAAATAACAGAGTACCAGGGATTAACAAATTAAAATCAGATGTTGAGCAGATTTGAGATTTGAAAAGATGCGAGAAAGACTAATCAAATCAGAATTAATATAATAACCAAATCAGATCAGATGGATTAATATAGCTAGTCAAAATTAATTAATTTAGAACAGTAATTAATTAATATGGATAAATAAATATGAGACTAATTAGGATTAATAAGATTAATGAGGATAAATTATTAATCTAACGAAGATAAATTGATTTGGGAATAAAACTTACGGATGCAATGAGCGAGAAAAGAACTAAAATTAGATGCAAATCTAATTACGCTAATTAAGATGCAGAGAGCGAGACTTAATTAGAAAATGCGAAGCTTAGATCGAATTAAAACTAATTAGAATTAGGAGATGCGACAACTATTAGCAAAGTTAAATTATAGGATTAGAAAAATAGTTTGTCTAAAATTGTTGGATCTAATTTTATAATTAAAAAAATAAAGAAAGAGATTAGGATTAAAAAAATTTGGAGGCGATATATGTTTTTAGGCAAATTTTTGTCTCTTGAACGGGATTTGACAGCATAAAACGAGTGAGAGAGAAGAGAAGTTTGTTGCTAGGTATTCCAACCTTCTGTATGTCTCTTCTTATATAAGAGAAGTCTACAACGGCTAAAAAATTAAGTTAAGTACGTCTAATTTAAACGTAGTTTATTTAGATGAATTATTAATAGAATTTATTAATTAAGATGTCTTCAATAATAAAATAATTAAGACATCTTAATTAATCTATTATTAATATTAAATAATTATGAGCAAAATTAAAGAATTATAAAATAATTGTTTAATTAAAATAATAGGTACATATTGAACGTGCTTTAGCCATGAATAGCGAAATTAGAAATCCAAAAAAAATAAACAAATGGAAGAAAAAAAAATAAAGGGAAAGAGAATTTAAAAAAATCTCAATAGGCTAGTTAACATTAGGCTAACCTTACATTGCCTCTGAAAATGTTAGCATTTAATGCTAACATTAAATATTTTTTTAATTTTTTTCTAATAAAAACTAATATAATTATTTTATATATAGAATTTGGATAACTTTAGTAGTTTTATTAAATTACAAAAAAAAAATTGTCATTATCAAATTTACCAATTTATTTTGATAAATCAATAAATTTAATTTTCTCAACCAATTATTTGCTTACCCCTACATCTAGTTGTATAACCAATTATAAATATATGCATAAACACGAAGTGAGATAAAATTTTAAAAATAATACCTTTTATAAGGACTTTGTAAATAAAACACATTATGTGTGACAATTAAATTTAAATTATTAATATAAAATGACTCAAAAAGAGCATATTCAAATACTCAATTACATATTGGGTTAGAGTAAAATTTAAATTTCAAGATATATACTTGATACTAGATAACTAGTTTTTAAAATAAAATTCTAATTTTATAATTTTTTTCATTTAATTAAATAATATTAAAAATAATCATCAATGAACAATACAATAATATTTATTTATATTTTATAAAATAACTTGAGATCAAAACTTTAATTAAGTTTAATTTGTTCAAGTTTAAATATTTATTAATAGGTACAAAGATCAGTCAGGTTTGAATTTAAAGAAAGATTTGATCTTCATCTAATTGTCCATTTAAGCCAATTATAACTCAAATCACTTTTATTAAAAATAATTAAAATAATAAAAAAAATCTTTTTTTATGTCTTATTACAATTCGAACCTTGAATCCTTTTAGGATTTCTATAACATAAACCCAAAATTCGAAAGGAAAATTGCATTGCATAAATTTAGAGCAAATGCATTGTATCATTTCTCAAAAAGATTATTCTCCCCAAAATGATTGGATTTGCTAAAAATATATTAAAGTCGGATCATGAGTGACAATGTCTAAGATACCTAAGGTTGGATTCGCAAAAGTACGACTTTTAAAGCCAAGGGTTATTGTAGTGGCGCTATAAAATTCGAACTTCCAGCAAATCCAACGGCGGACGGCCCAGGGTTAATACATATGGTCACTACCCTCCCACAGTCCCACCTCGTGTGTATTAACTCACATCCCTTAATTAGCATGTCAATTCAAGCAATTAAATGAAAGAATGGATATGCATCCATGCGCTCCTTTCACCTCACACAGCCACCGCTTATCTAATTTGGATCAATCTTTCGTGTCTCATATTTTAAAAAATATTACTGAAATAGGTTGAAATGCATGCATGGAATTCATTCACGAATGGAGACAACTCACGCAATGCGTTACTTGTTTTGAACTTTGCTGCAGACTTCTATAGCTGTGACGCTTGAATCACAGTAATATTTTTTTTATGAATTTCCACGTGAGTCAACACTTGACTCGAGTTCAAATACATCAACACAAGTATCCCAACAGTCGAAACCGCTGGATTGGGCGTGACTGGCGGAGTCAATTCCTCGAACCAACTCCCAGCCCGACTATGGACTCTACAGAAGATCGCTGCCGTTCCAACGCGACTTGGATCTACGCTCGTGATTCACCAAGAACCGGTATCGCTGAGTCGAACCGGGTAAACCAAACCCGAAATAGACGCGCCTGTAACCGACTGCGTCGGACGGGGTCCACAACAGATTCTGGACACGCACGCGTGTCGGAGGAAACGGAGGGAAGTCACCGGACGTCCCATGCTGGGGAGTCGGACTCACCCTCGCATCCGTGGATCAAGCCAGTGCCCGGCGATCACGGAAGGTGGTTCACACAGTGTCGCACACCGGTGATGGAGGAGACCTGGTCGGTACCTCACTCACATGCTGGCGAGGAGGAGAGTTCGACCGAGAGACCTTCGCACGTGGTCGCACGCATCGACAATGGACGGACGGACCGTCCAAGCACACCTTGTGTGCGTCTGCAGGTAGGCTGGAAAACCAGCCGCTCGTCCTCGCGTATGAGGAAAGCTAGAAGACGAGAGAGGAGCCGCCTCCTGCAGCTGACGGCGCCGGGAGGACTGCCAGGCGGCAGAGAGCACGGAGAAGGAGTCGCCCTACGACGACAGGTGGCGCCAGGAAGGGGGCGGCCTGGCGGCAGGCAGCAAGCAGGCGGACAACGGCTTGAAGTAGGTGGACGATGGCTACACACTGGAAGTGGAACTGCCACCTAGCTGCTCTCCTACGTGAGCACGGGAGATGCCGACCATCGAGCTCTTTCGCTGGAGGGAGGGAAGCTCCGCCGGACGCCACTAATGAATCCCAGACGACAACGTCGCACGCAGGTGACAGGCGGACGATTCTCGCACGCAAGTGAGGACTGGTTCTGGAACTTCTTGCACGCAGGCGAGCCGGCCACCAGGGGAAGAGAGGGGAGGGCTCGCCGGAGGAGCAGGAGAAGAAAGCGCGGTCACAAACTCACCGTCGGAACGAGGAGCGGAAGCCGCCGGGAGCCGCGAGCTCGACCGGGGAAAACAGGAAATGACGGCAGAAAGAGGTTACTTCGGCGATCACTCAGGCCGCCGAATCCTTCCTTCCGGTGAAGCTGTTGCTGGCTGTGCCTTCCAGGGCGGTCTGACAGTGAGGTCGGCGACGGCGACTCCGATGGCGAAGAAGATGACGCGGGGAAGAGGGAAGGGACAGAGGTTTCCTAACTGCTTCGTCCACCCGCTCACACCACCGAAGCTGCCGGGAAACTCCTCCGCCGCCGCCGACGTCCGACGAAGACTGCGACCGAACGGAGGGGTTGAAGAAGAGGATGCCGGCGAGCTTTTTTCCCAAAAGTTCTTTTGCCTCCACGAGGACAACGTCCTCGTTTTTCTTCTTCACATAGCCATCACACGCCGCACGACGACCGAGGCTCACTGCGTCCCATCAAACCACGCACGCGGTTTTACCGTGTGACGCCCGTTGGACGCAATGGATTTGGATTTGGATTCCGGGCGACGCCCGATCCGATCCACCAGGTAAGTGAGGCAGGGGCTGGGCTGGGCTGACTAGGTGGGCCGAAATTAGGCCACACCCAAACTCTGGCCCGTAGACCTAACATTCTCCCCCTCCATAGCGAGTCGCCGCCCTCGGCGACTCAAAGTAATGTCGAATCTCGTCCTCGAACTACCACAGTTCGGACGCCTTATACCATGTAGCTTCTTCTATCGGAGAACCTTCCCGTCGAACAAGAAATTCTGTTCGTCAGTTCATCCAGCTATGTTCCAAAACTCGGTGATCTAGGATCCCTCCAATCCTTTGGTCGAACTCTGTTCGAACAGTCGAAGTCGCACAAAGTGACTGTGACCGAGTTGGATCCCTCGGATCCTTATGAAACCTCTTTAGGAAGCTCACATGGAATGTCTAATGCCGCTTCATCCTGATATCGATGATTTGCGTATTGTTGCATTCGTCTCACGGCTACCTCGAGGCTGTTTCTAACCTCATGGAACGACTCCACTCGCTCATGAATTACCCGTCGAACCATAGGACATCTCCCCTCGGAGGTCCTCATCGCGATATCAACTGAAGTTAGGGACCGTCTCCCTAACACAAGCTCGAAGGGGCTGTACCCCCATAGATGATGATTTGTGAAGACTGTAGGCAAATTGAGCCAAAACGATCCACTTCATCCAATCCTTTGACTCGCAGTCACAAAATAACGGAGGTAGTCCTTCACGAGGGTATTCACCTACTCCATATGTCCCCATACTATTGTCGGGATGTACCCGACTTGATCAACTGAACCAATTTTTGATACCTCTCACCGAAAGTATCTGCTGCTTTTATCCTCGTAAGGAGATCTCCTTCCACTCTGGAGATCGCAAAGCGAACTAAGACGTTTAGCCTACTAGTGCATCAAGCACTACATTAGCCTTTCCAGGCTTGTGTTCCCACTGGAACTAGAATTATGCTGGGAATTTCTGTCATCTTGCTTGTTTTGCCGATAAATTCTCTTACGTGGTGAAACAAATGTCCACCACATTGCCGGTTTTCACCCCAAAAGGTGTTACCCAGGAGATAAACTTCCCATATTCGGAGGCAGTGTACCACTTCCACCATCTCTTTTCCATGCGTAGAGTATCTCTGCTCTACCTCACTTAGCTTTCGACTATCGAAAGCTACAGAATGCCCATCATGTATCAACACACCACCGATTGCTTGTTCTGAAGCGTCGGTGTGAACCTCGAAAGGTTTCCCAAAATCTGGCAATTTTAGGATCGGTTCAGAATCTATGCGCTCTTTCGAGTGGTGAAAGGCTGACTGACACCGACCATCCCAACCCCAGTTGGTATTCTTTTTCAGCAAATTGCTGAGACGGTTCGACAATACCTGCGATCGAATTGGATCTCATATTTCCTAGGGAGACTCGTCCAACTTGGTAGCGCCTAAGTCTCATCCTTTTCGAAGGTGTCCCATACCACCTCCGTCGAAGAGTAACTTAGCTCACCCCAATTACTATTTTGTCCCTGAGTCTTCCCCCTCATAAAGGCGTCCCCTCATGATGAGAAACCCAGCTCGGACTAATTTCAAGGATTTTTCCTTGCTTGTCCACCCAAGCTTCCCTTACACAAAGACGTCCCCTTATGCAAAGTTGGCTCAGTTGAACCAAGGAGAGGGATCTCTTTTGTTTTAGTTGGACATCGTCCACTCTCCTTGTCCCAAATAATAGTTTTAGAGTCTGCTAACTCTTCCTCATTTTATCTCCCTGAGTAACAGTTTTAAAGTCTGCTAACTTTTCCTCAAATAACAGTTTTGAAGTCTGCTAACTTTTCCTCAACTTTTGTGGAACAACGCACCCCTCCGAAAGGGCAAGCTCCAGCATGCGTCCCATGTTTTCGCGCCCACTCCCACGACGCACGCGAACCCCATTGGTTAACGGGGTCGGATCCGGGTTCAGGCAGCGCCCGATCCCGTACCCCGACCCGAATAACCGGAGCGCTCAAGTAGACTGTGGGCCGAAATGTGGGTCATCGCACGATGGTCTCTTGGCTGAAATCAGTTGTGGTCAGTGCTATTGAAGCCGCCATAGCACGCTTCAGCATCACGACCTCTGCCTGAGATGCCTCTAGCTCCTCGGTGTGTCGAGTCACCTGAGCTACGAGACGCTCGTTGGAGACGAGCAATGTGGAGATGATCTCCACTGTGAAGCGGGGATCCAAAACCCCATTTGTGACCACGTCCGTGGGGGATGATAGTTTGTTATCCGTCGACGACGCCATCTGTACACAAGCAGGAAAGTCAGTCGACATGCATGTACGACGCTCGTACAGGTTGAAACGCACAGCAACCTCCCTCTGATACCAAGCTGTCACGCCCTGAATTACGGTAATATTTTTTTGTGGATTTCCACGTGAGTCAACGCTTGACTCGATTCCAAATACGTCAACGCAAGTATCCCAACGGTCGAAATAGCTGGATTGGGCGCGACTGGCAGAGTCGATTCCTCGAACCAACTCCCAGCCCGACTATGGACTCTACGGAAGATCGCTGCCGTTCCAATGTGACTTGGATCTACGCTCGCGATTCACCGAGAACCGGTATTGCTGAGTCGAACCGGGTCACCCGAACCCGAAATAGACGCACCCGTAACCGACTGCGTCGGATGGGGTCCACAACAGATTCCGGACACGCACGCGTGTCAGAGGTAACGGAGGGAAGTCACCGGACATCCCATGCTGGGGAGTCGGACTCACCCTCGCATCCGTGGATCAAGCCAGCGCCCGGCAACCACGGAAGGTGGTTCACACGGTGTCGCACACCGGTGATGGAGGAGACCTGGTCGATACCTCACTCACACGCTGGCGAGGAGGAGAGTCCGACCGAGAGACCTTCGCACGTGGTCGCACGCGTGTACGCGTCGACAATGGACGGACGGACCGTCCAAGCACACCTCGTGTGTGTCCGCCGGTAGGCCGGAAAACCAGCCGCTTGTCCTCGCGTATGAGGAAAGCTAGAAGATGAGAGAGGAGCCACCTCCTGCGGCTGACGACACCGGGAGGACTGCCAGGCGGCAGAGAGCACGGAGAAGGAGTCGCCCTACGGCGACAGGCGGCACCAGGAAGGGGGTGGCCTGGCGGCAGGCAGCAAGCAGGCGGACAGCGGCTTGAAGTAGGTGGACAGTGGTTGCACGCCGAAAGTGGAACTGCCACCTAGCTGCTCTCCTACGTGGGCACGGGAGACACCGACCACCGAGCTCTTTCACTGGAGGGAGGGAGGCTCTGCCGGACGCCACTAACGAACCCCAGATGACGACATCGCATGCAGGCGACGGGCGGACGATTCTCGCACGCAGGCGACGGGCGGACGATTCTCGCATGCAGGCGACGGGGCGGACGATTCTCGCACGCAGGCGAGGACTGGTTTCGGAACTTCTCGCACGCAGGTGAGCCAGCCACTAGGGGAAGATAGGGGAGGGCTCGCCGGAGGAGCAGGAGAAGAAAGCGCGGTCATAAACTCACCGTCGGAACGAGGAGCGGAAGCCGCCGGGAGCCGCGAGCTCGACCGGGGAAAATAGGAAATGATGGCAGAAAGAGGTTACCTCGGCGATCACTCAGGCCGCTGGATCCTTCCTTCTAGTGAAGCTGTTGCCGGCTGCGCCTTCCAGGGCGGTCTGGCAGTGAGGTCGGCGACGGCGACTCCGATGGTGAAGAAGATGACGCGGGGAAGAGGGAAGGGACAGAGGTTTCCTAGCTGCTTCGTCCACCCGCCCACACCACCGAAGCTGCCGGGAAACTCCTCCGCCGAAGATGACGTCCGACGAAGACCGCGACCGAACGGAGGGGGTTGAAGAAGAGGACGCCAACGAGCCTTTTTCCCAAAAGCTCTTTTGCCTCCACGAGGACAACGTCCTCGTTTTTCTTCTTCGCGTAGCCGTCCCACACCGCACGCCGACCGAGGCTCGCTGCGTCCCATCAATCCACGCACGCGGTTTTACCGCGCTCCGCCCGTTGGATGCAATGGATTTGGATCTGGATCCCGAGCGACGCCCGATCTGATCCGTTAGGTAAGTGAGGCAGGGGCTGGGCTGGGCTGACTAAGTGGGCCGAAATTGGGCCGCATCCAAACTCTGGCCCGTAGACCTAACATACGTGTAGCTGCCGAAATCAGCCTTCTTTCCTAAATCTCCGCGCCTTTTCTGATTCATTCTGTCACAACCATTTCTCTGAGCACTCTACTCGATCGATACCACTTTGAAGGGAGAGAAAGTCAATGAGCGTTGCTAGATTTAACACTCAATATCAACTAGGAATAGAACTCAAATATGACAGTGAAAGAAATAGCATTAAACAAATAACACCAATAATTTTATGTGAAAAATCTCCTCAAATTGAGGAGTAAAAACCTCAGGATCAAAGTCCTTCAAAATCTCTTCTAAATTAATCAATATGTTCAATAATTCTTTCTAGAGCATCTAAGAGTACAACAATATCATCAAGAATAATCTTAAATATCAGAAAGTATCAACTTAAAGTTAGGAGCAAATACAAGAGAGAAACAAAGTGAGGGTGTCAGTTAGTTTAACTGGTAAAGACCTTAGTTATTGATAACAAGGTCTTGGGTTCAAATCCCGCAAAAAAGAGAGACAAATTTCAGATTTCACTAACAGCCTCTTTCAGAGAAGAGATTTCTAGAGTGAAAGGAAAGAAAATTACCTTTTCCTTTGTTTCAGTAAAAAAAAAGAAAAGAAAATAAGAGGGAAATTTTGATCATTTTCCCCCTCAAACCAATCCCTCCAAATTAGAGGGAAACGCATTTTCCTTCCCTCCCACGCCTCGACTCTCGCGCATGCCTCATGCTCGACTCTTGCGCACGTCTCACGCTCGAGTCTCGCCGACACCATCGCCTTTCACGAAGCCAAGCAGCGGGGTCATGGCGGGTGACCCCTTCCAGCATCTTCCCAAGCTCGCCAGCCTCGTGCATCTGCCGGATCTCCTCGGCGCTGTCGATCCAGCTCGCAGCAGAAGGCGACGTCCATGGAAACATCGCGCTCGTCGACGGTGATATGGAAGCCGCGCAGGATGGCGCAGACGGAGTGGCAGTCCTCGAACGTGCGGCGGACGCTGCGGAGTGAGGTGAAATAGAGGACGACCTTGGGGCGCTTCACGGAATCATCAGCGGCGATGGAGAAGCGGGTGGATGGGGGTTTGGAGCGGTGGTGGTAGGTGAAGGATCGGGAGAGGGAGAAGGGTTTTTTGGCGGTGGAGGACGAGGCGGCAGCGGCAGAGTCATCAGCCATGGGGTCGCACGATTTGCGAGATGGATTTGCTTCAACGAAAAGTGAATACCTTAAACAGTGAAGCAAAGAAGCAGAGAAAGTAACTTGGCTAGCAACGAGCAACCATGGCTAGCAGGAGTGGCGGTAGCGAGGGGAAGCGCCAGCGGGAGTGGCAGCAGCGAGCAACCATGGCCAAGGAAGCAACTTCTCCATTCTATTTTCCTCTCTATCCTTGAAACAAGGGAAGTAACTTCTCCAATTCATTTTTCTTTCCTTTCAGTTTTCCTTATTTTTCTTTTCCTTCTTCTTTTCTGTCCTTCCTCTGAAACAGACTGTAAGGCTATGTTCGGTAGGATGGAATCTACCGTGGAAAAGATGAATTGTTCAATGAATTTAAATAGAAAGTCATCTAGATTCATTGAACAATTCATCCTTTCCACGGTGGATTCCATCCTACCGAATATAATCTAAGAGAATCTATCTCGATTTTAGGCAAACTGCAAGAGATAGAGAACTCTTTCGATGATCTGATCATTAGATTGAAAAGTACGAGTCATAAACCTTCTGCTACTAAACCTTCTACTAAAAGTACGAGTCATGCCCTGAGTTCATGTCACCAAATATTCTCCTCTCTTTCTTTGTTTTTTACGTCAAGTGACTCTCGATAATCGATATGGCGGCATACCTTCGTACCTAAAAGAATCTAATGACAATAATATGTGTTAAACTTAGTGCATCCATGATCGGCGCGGTGCGTCCACGATCATCCACAATCTGGACAGCGCGTCCACGATCATCCACAATCTGGACAGCGCGTCCACGATCCAAGCTCACCCAACAAAGAATACGTGTTTTCCATGGCATCGGTTGTTGCTGTCACTATGCCTTGGCTGTTGAATCGAGTTCTTTTGGTCTTATTGTTTGTCATTCCTGCAAAAGCGGCACCAGTTGGAGCAGAGGTGAAGGAGTTTCCGGGATTCGATGGCGAGCTTCCTTCCAAACACTACGCTGGGTAAGAAATCGACTCTGAAATCGTATAGTTCTTTTCTTTTGCTTTTGTTTATTGAAAAGATTTGATTTTTATTTAGAGGCCACATGACTTTGATTTTGTGTTTAGGTACATATCTGTAGGCGATGAAGGACGCAAGAGACACTTGTATTACTATTTTGCTGCTGCAGAAAGAAACCCTTCGGAAGATCCCATCACTTTCTGGATAAATGGCGGCCCTGGTTGTTCTGGAATTGCTGCGCTCACCCAGCTAGTTGGTAGGCTGCTTTTACTCTCTCCTGTGTGAGTTTAGTATTTCATTTGTTTTGTTGAAGGAGGCCTGGTGAATATATTGGTCCCTGATTCATGCAAGAGGTGTGAAGAAATAGCTTCTAATATTTGAGTTCAGTAATTGCTTACTAGGTGATTGAGCTGGTTTTGGTAGAACAGTACTTAGCACAGTGTGAAATATGTATAGAACAGGACAGTGTGAAATATGGATAGAACAGTACTTAATACATTTGGCCTCAAGATCTCAAAGTTATACAACTTGTTGCTTCATAATAATTCAGATAAACTAATTGTGTTTTGTTTCAAAGTAGAAGATTAATGTGTTGTCTGTTTTAGTTCAATGCGTGGAATGAAATTTCAATCACTTGGTACCACAACGATTGTGGTCTACAATTTGATGAGAACTTTTGAGACTCAGCCCCTTGCAAAACCTTTTTGGGGATTTACTCAATTGATAGACAGGCCTTCCATGATGCAGGACTCATCTGACAACTTACAAAAACTTCAAGCGAAAGAGTTTTCAATCAATTGGCATATGCGTGGATCCGAATGTGTGGAGTGAAACAGCAATCACTTACCTATAGAGTACACTTTTATCATCAATGGATGAGATTCATTCCCTTCCATGGAAGACTAAATTTCCTAATTTGCATTTGGGAATAGAGCTATGACTCATGTAAGAATGTGAGGGTGATTCAGAGGTTCTCTTTTTATCTAATTTGGTCTTAGAAATTTGTGAGGGAGAATTATGAAATTTTTAAAGGGGAAGGGAGAGTGGGAGAGAGGTTGTTTGGTGATTTACAGGTCTTGGCATTGGTGTTATTTCTGTTGAAGAAGAAACTCCTTTGGCATAGATAGTTTTAGGCTCTTTGTATTGTTTCTTTGTTCTTTTCTTTCTTTCTTCTTTAAGTGTAAATTACATTATATCTCTTGAATTATTTGTTAGGTTTTTGTTAAAAAGATAAATCCAAAGTATGATGCTGTAGTTCTTACGAATGTTTGAATCAGGGCCTTTTGAGGTAGAACCTGATTCATTTCACTACAAAAGGCAACCAAAACTGAGGCTAGCTCCTTACTCATGGACCAAGGTACTAAGTCTTTTTTACTTTCTTTTCTTATATGTGATTCTACTGTAGACATGATCTTTTGTTTTTTAATTTTTATAGATCAGTTAAATGCTTTACCCTAGTTGTAGAATTAGCACAAGTATACTTTACCCAATAAGAATGAACTAATGTGATATTTAAAATAGCATAAAAACTTAAGTGCATTCTACCAATTTTTTTTTTGTTTTTACTCTTGTAGTTCGAACTTTGAATCTACTAGATTAATTCTTGTAGCATGAAAATCTTAAGGTTCATGTTTGTAGTTAAGTTTTGGTCTCAAGTGAACACTTGTTATTTTGAGTATCAAGGAGGATTTCCTAAAACTAATTTCATTAATGAAGTGAAATGAGTGTCAAATAAAAAAGGAAAAAAAAAGAAAAAGTGGTCTTGAAGTTTGACACCAATCTGCAAACAACATTGAATTTGATTATTTTGAAATTACAATAGTTCAACTTGATCCATAACAGATGCTTTTTTATCTAGTTTTAGTCTTTTCTTGTATAAACTACAATAGCAAGGGTTAATTTTTTTAAGAAAATAAATTTACTTGCACACTTTGGATCCCCAACATCCATTGATCCCGGAAGAATTTTTGCAGATTTCTAGCGTTCTCTCTGTGGATTCTCCTGCAGGAGTTGGATACTCATACGCTGAAAACACTGATGACTATAATACAGATGATGCTGAAACAGTAATTGATTTATATGAATTTATAATGAAGGTTTGAGAAAAGCGTTCAGTTCTGGTTTAGTCTTAAGAACATTTTCTGAATGCTACTGACTAAATGATGCTTTCTATACATGCAGTGGTATTCTGAGTATCCAGAGTTCCTCCCCAATCCTCTTTATTTGAGTGGTTGCTCATACAGTGGGGTCATTGTGCCAGTGGTAGCTCAGGAGATAGCAAAAGGTATGCTCAAAGGGCAGATTATTTTTTTCAACGTAAACACACAAGTATGATCAACTAGAAAGTCTAGTCTTTCATTTGTCTTAAGGTTTTTCTTTTCTCATCTTTTTCTGACATGATTCAATTCATCTAATTTTCAGGTATTGAATCTGGCAGGGAACCAAAGATAAACTTGAAGGTCAAATTATTATAGTTGTTTTAGTACTTGATATTATTGATTTCAATACCAATCCATACCGATGCATGGACGAATGTATGTTAAAAACCATACTTGTTGCTGATGCCAATCCCTTTTGTCCTATTGAATCCTTTTGGTCTTCAATCTGAATATCGATTGTTTATTGTTGGTATTAAAGGAAATTTCAGCTAACATGTACCGTGTGCATTTTTCTCTCACACAATACTGTCTCACAGGGCTACTCAGTGGGCAATGGAGCAATTGATGTGGATTTCGCAAAAAATGCCAGGGTGCCATTTGCTTATAAGATGGGCCTAATATCAGAGGAACATTATCAGGTCTCTTTTATATATTTTGCAGCTCCTCTACTAAATTTTGGTCCATACTGGTATATCGATTCAGTCTATGTCTTGGATTGATATATATAACCGGTATTGGGAGCTACAAATAGATTTTTAAAACCTTGATTGGTAGTGGGAACAACAAGGTCTTACTTATCATACCAATTGATTTCAGGATTTGGTTAGTTCCTGCCAAGGGAAATACTATGACAACAGCAACCCTGATTGCCTGAAAAACTTGGAACTTTTTCAATATGTAAGAAATTGCTTGTTCTTTATTAGTTACTCGTAATAGCAGTGCTCATAAAATTCTCCTCTTTTGCAGAATATCCAAGGCATTAATGGTTACCACATCCTTTGCTTGCACTGCCATTTTCAAATGGGAATCAGAATGGATGACTATGAATCTGAATCTCTCAGAATGTATGAAAGCATCCATGGCTCCACTCCCTTTCCAGTTTACTGCCATGTTAGTATTCTTGTTTAACAATCTTAACTATGCTTCTTCTCCTAGGAAAGCTTTTCTTTTGGTTACATTGGCACTTTGCTTACACAGGGGTATGAACTGGCCTCACAAAGATTGTTTTCACCAGAAGCTTCAAGGCAAATTCTACATGCTGCATCTGTGAGTGTGCCTGGAAGACAGATTTTATTTTCTGATCTTTGTATTTGTCTCAATCTCCCTGCTCATGAGATGGAAGCTTGTACTGTACAGGAGGAAGTCACGGGACCCTGGATAAGGTGCTCAAAAAAGATCAACTATGAGAGAGTTATCTTAAGCACCACACCCTACCATTTGAACCTAACAAAGAAAGGATATAGAGCCTTCCTTTACTGGTATTTCTACTTCAGATGAACATTAATTGAACTTCACCAAGAAGCTGCTCATTTAGCTTTCTTCTTCTTCTTTTCAGTGGGGATCATGACATGGTGATTCCATATAATTCAAATCTTGATTGGATCAAAACATTCAACTACTCTGTGATCTCCAAATGGCATCCATGGTTTGTTGATGACCAAATAGCAGGGTAAACTCCTCTTCCTGAACTCAGTAGCAGATATCAGAACCAATCAGACCAGTATCTAAATATCACTTCTTTTTTCTGTGTGCCTCTTGAACAGGTACGCTGTTCAGTATGAGCACAATCTATTGTTTGCCACATTCAAGGTAATTACAGATTCAATTCATCTCTTACCAATTCAATATCAGACTGATATGTGCAGAGCCTATTGGCATATATATATACCAATATCTCAACTCAATCTAATAACATCTCAGACAGACTGATATGTACTACTCGATATGAATTGATTGCTCAAACACTGATCGATAATGGCAGCTTTTAATGTGCTCATGCTTTGGTGTGCAGGGAGCTGGGCACACAGTGACTGAATTCATGCCTCGGGAGGCACTGGTGGCTTATCAGAGATGGATCGAAGGGGCTGACTCTCTGTAATATGTGTAGAAGGATTTGATATTTGATGGAGATTTAATCTTCCAAGGAGCAAATTAATAGGACATTTGTTCCTGTGACTGCACGGTTTGTGGAAGATGAAAGCTAAGAGAAAAGTAATAAAAATAAATTGGTTCTGTTATTAGATAACAACTTGTGCGAGTTCAAAATTACACTATATGATCATTCAAAATCTTGATTATGTTTGAAAAAAAAAATGAGTTTGATGGAAGGGCGAATCTACGTCTCTACTAATATTTATAAAGTATATATATCTTATAAATAATACTTAGTATATATACCATGAATAGTATAATTTCTTGAGAGGATGATGAAAATTTGAGCATATGAAGGACAAATTCTACTCCTAGTCAACTGCACCAGTAAAATGATATTTATAATGGTATTATATTTAAAATTAAAAAAATAAATTGAATTTATTTGGAACTTTTAGGTGCAATTCAAAATTGATGGAAACTTAGGGTTTTAACTAAAAATTTCGCAATTTATAACTAACACAAGTTCGAAACCTAATTGAGTGCAAAGGTTAGCCCTAGAAGAAAATATCCTTGATGGTCATTGTCTAGAGACTAGAATATTAGGGAAGAGTGATGATCTTATCCTTGATTTTGATTTTGTTTTAAGATATATTTTTTATTTGAATTTTTAAATTGAGATTGAATATTAGCGAGATAGCATAGATCTTTAAGGCAAAATCAAAAGTGAGATCTTCATATATCCTGGGTAGTGTCACTGACCAGGATATGTTGCTTTGCTGCTGCCCGTAGGAGCAAGAGGAGGTATCAATGACAATGGTCGGTGACGGCGGCGGCGTCGCTTCTGGGCTGGTGCTGGCACCACCGGCATCACCGTCGAACCCCATAAAGATGGCGGTAAGGAGCTCGAGATCGGCTTCCGCAATTGGCTGGCGAAGCAGTCCATGGCTGTAGAGGCTGCCGTGGTCACGGTTACCAACGCCACCCACGGTCCTGCCATCGGGGACTCCTCAGCACCCTTACTTCGGATCTCTCGTCCGCTCTCACCGCCTCTCCCCCTAGTGCCGCCTCGCTCAATCCTGAGGTGTTGGCCTCCTTGAAGAACACCCAGGTTTTTTCTTGCTTTCCTTGTTCGATTCCATCTCTCAAAAATCTCTTTTGTATTTTGTCAAGTAGGTTTAGTTCTACACAAATGGTTGCTTTTCTTTTCTTGGTTAATTATGGTAATTATCTGTTCCCTATGACGGATGTCTAACAATTAACGATTAAGGTGAGCTATTATTATCTGCTTTTCCGTTGAATTTTGCTTCTATACCTAGCTTGGCAAAAACTTATCTCCTCAGGTAATTGGAAATTAGATATCTTCTCGTCATTTATGATCGATCTCCAACAAATATCTCCGCTATTCTGCTCCAATGTATATTCAAATAAGGTGGAATCCACTTCAAGAGGTTGGAAGGGCTTCTTCTACAAATTAAAAGGCACACCTTTCCATTTCCCTCAGCAATCCCCGTGTTACATTTGGCTGCTCTTCTACACATACACCAATTTGATTCAGATGCCTGGTGATGCAAGGCAATGAATCTTCCCATGTTGAGATGCAAGGTTAGAACATGGCTGCCTGACTGATGCAAATACTTGCCTTACCTACCCATTGGTTGGCCCATGGGATGAATGAACAAAACCCTAATGGCCAACCCGACCTTGGCTAAGGTTGGCAGTACTAGACCAACCTAACCCAAGGTCAGAATAACCACTCCAGCATAACTCTGGAGCAGGGCTGGTCCAACAATGGATAAGTTCGATGGATCCAGGTCAACCAGGTCAAAGGTTCCGCCAAGCAATCCAAACATGAGCTAGGTGGAACCAATCCTACCCTAGTTAAGGATAGCCAGATTAGGTTGACCTAAAAACAAGGCTAGACCAGTTATGCTAGCAAGACTCAACTAGGAGAGTTGGTTCAACCTTGGGTTAGCAGCATTGATTCAGTTGGGCTAGCAAACTTGGTTAGAAGATGGCTCAAAAAGATGGAGGAGGGCTAACTAGATGGCTTAATCCAACCAACGTAATTTACTGTTGAAAGTAAGGCTAGCTTAGCTTGACCAACCCACAACTAAGGTTAGCTATACTGAGTACAATTTACCAAATACTTGAACCCAATTCGGGTATTTAAACGGTAATCATAAGCACCTAATTATATAAAATATTTTTTATTATTGTGTAAAATATACTTTATAAATTAGTATCACAACAAATATATTTATCAACATTTATTATTATTATTATATATTTTTATTATTTTTAAATCATGTATTAGATACAAGGCGTCTATATCTTTAAACTTGAACTCAACCAATTTAGCTAACCAATTACCTCGACCTGCTCTAAATAGGGTGGGTTAGGTACCCAACTATGAGAGAAAAATTTGCCATCCCTAGCATTAGCCAAGATTGCTTGACTTTGTCTAGGGTAGGCTAGGTGCAGATCAAAAGATTGATCATCATATATCCACAAGATCCATCATCAACAACTATAAATTGATTTGCTAGAAAATGATGTTGACAAGTCACCATGTGACATGTGGACAACTTACATGCTTGGCATGCCTGGTCAACCATGATGCATTAGTACATTTCTTAAATGCTTCTAGAAGCTTCCTTAAGGCTGAGGTGTCATGCCTTCTTCCTCTTCTATGATATAAAACATATACATTATTTCAATGTATATGAGTGAAGCTATCACCTTAAGTATCAGAGATAGGACTCTTAGGCCTTCTGAGTTCTGATGATGCAAGGGAGACAGAGGCTAATTTTGGCACAAGTCCGATTAAAGATTACTCTCAACTTATATGATATTAATTAAATCTTTGATGGGATTTTAACTAGTTTCTTGGGCTTGTGCATTTTTAGTGTGGCTAAGATCTATACTAGTTACTGGGCCACTATATATTGAGCCATTATTGATGATCTCTAAGAACTTCCAATCCACAAGTGGCTGGTCTTAGGTTGTATAGTATTTATATTTCAATATGAAATTATCTATTTGCTTTTGTTGGAAGCATGACAACCAAGAATTTAGCCTAGTAATCTGCTCAGGTCAAGCTATCCCTGTTATAATTTGTGACTTAATAATGTCTGATTAGTATTATTCTTAAGCTGTTTAGTGTCTTTATTAGTTGATTGCTTAAGAAACATCTACTAGACTCCTTGAATCTTAGTAATGGTGTTATGGGCTCATACTGTGTAGTAATAATTCTAAGGGCCTGTTTTATTGGGGAGAAAAACGGGGAGAAAGGAAAGAAATAATATTTTTCTCCTGTTTTATTGAAGAGGCTGATTTAAGGAGAAAGAAAAAGAAGGGAGTTTTCTCTCGTTTTACATTCTCCCCAAATCGGAGAGAAAACATTTCCTATATAAAAGTTTTTAGGATGTTATTTGTCCAGGGCACGTATGATTTACATTGTTTAGTTTTTAGGATTCTTCATTTTGTGTAATGTTTGTTATTCTTGTCTGTTAGTGGGATGGAAAAGTACCAAACCCTTGATAGAAATATAATATTTGAGAGCAATATATGATGCAGAACTAGGAGAAAGTGGGAACTCTATTGGAAGGAAGATAGACAAATAACCAATATCAATATATTATTAGTCAAATTGTGTCTATTACAACACTTAAACCTTTATATCGGTTTTAACAAAACTAACAACCACATATTAATCTAGACTTATTCAACCCTAACATTACAATTAATAAAGAGTTTTGTTGATTAATTCCACCAAAGAGAACATGATTCTGGTGAGTTAAATTAATGTATATGGGCTGTGACAGATGCAACTTCTATGAAGATGGTGGTGGCAGTGGTGCTTGCTCAATGTTTGGTACAAAGAAGACGATGTTTGCAGGGACACTGCAAGTGTGACTGCAATTGCTGTCAACTATGTACTGAGGCAAAAGAATTAGGCCCCATTTTGCTGAGCTGTGTTGTTGTTCTTGTGAGAAGGTGTTTGGCAGGTCACTTTGCTATTATTGTTAGTGTTATTTTGAGTTTTAACTTATAATTAAGTTTTAAAAATTTGTCTCCCTTTATATGTAAATACAATATAAAAAACTAATATATATATATGTCAAAGCTAATTTTTGATGATGTCCTTAAATAAGAGCAATTTGATTACAAACTCTATTTATCTTTCTTGAATTTATTGTACTATTTGTCAATTGTTTATTTACTTAATCCAAATGTATATCTCCTCCAAGGGCATGGGTAAAGATGATGATGGTTTTCTTATAATTAAATGAAAGTTTAAGTTTTTATTTTTAAAATAAGCAATTATACAAAATTCATATATATATATATATATATATAATCTGTTCTCTCTGCACCAGCACAGTGGTAGAAGCAGGCCATTGCTTTTGCGACACTGTTCCACCATGTAGCAGCACTGCCCAACGCTAAAATAGTGCCAACTGTGGGGTGTTGCCTAGAGACTCAAGTGCTTCATGCCCACAGCTTTGCTAGTTGAGACTCAGGTGTGGGTATGATTTTGTGGTGAGAGATATTCACGAGACACATGGTTATTGCATTTGTTGGAAGTCTCAAGTAGGGAGGCGTCGGAGATGTGGTTGCACAAGATGTGGTATCCTTGATAATCATGTGATACCTAAGGAGGCATAAAAAAATCATGGGCCTATGCACTTGTATTGCACTCATAAGGAGGTTGCCATTGTGACATGGGGTAAGGAGGAAGTGTTTTGATGCAAGACTATATAATGTACTTTGTCTTGCACGCAGGAAGTCTCTGCTTCTCACTCATGGGATTTGCCCAAATAGACTGCCAATATACATGGTTTCCAAAAAGTTGTTTTCTCTTTGAACTTCCTGTACAATTGTTGGGTATTAAACAACCAGGTCCTTGTATTTGAAGAGAAAAAGAACATGAGGGTCTGGGATTCAATTTGAATTATGAACTAGTATAAGTTGTGGAATGTGTGATCGGGAGATTATATCTACAATTGTTTTTTCATTTAGGTCTATTTGCAAGAGTAAATCCACTGCATATTTCTGCTGTATTGAAACTTGAGACCCTTGAACCATGTGGAAAAATTAATTCTCATAAATATAATAGAAGGTTTTTTTTTTTGCTGTAGCATGGTGGCAGCTTTTGGTTCTGGAGCATTGTTTTCATTGGTCAGCGGCATGGGAGGACCAAATCAAGTAGCCAATGTAATTACTTCAGGGCTTTTCTTTGCACTTTTTCAAGGTGGCATATTCATAGTAAGAATTTTTTAAAATTATTTGTTTGCACTTTCGCTTATGATTGAATTCCTTGATCCAGTTTCTAGCAGCATGCTTATTTCAAGCAATTCAACTTTATTCTCTCACATCCTTTTGGCTTCTCAACGTATTTCTGTTTAGATACTGCAAATTGGTTTAAGATTTTAATTTCTCTTTTTCTTTCTTTTAGAAAAGATGAAGTATGTTTGCAGCAAATGCTCACATTCAAATTCCTTACAGAATAGCCAGGCCTATAACTCTTTTAGTTGAAGAGGATCTTTGAGACTGAGGTATAACATGTTCTTTGTGATATTTACTTGAAAAAGTGTGGCCTAGAGGGATAACTATCATAAGATTAGAGAATAATCATGTAAACATATACTACTAAAAAAACTTCCATAAAGGCATGTTTCCAACAATGTAAATTAGCTAAATTTATGATTGAGTAGAATTATTGAACATTCTCTGAGAATCACCGCATGAGCCCCATAAGGAGAATACAGCAAGAGGGAGAAATGGTTTAGGGGCATGTTTAGTGCAGCTGTCCGCTTTTCGGGTAAATCCAGCTTACTACAAAAGTGGAAATAAAGCGGGTCAATGCTGGGCGGACAACAGCCAAAGGTGGAAAGTGAGCGGAAAGCTCCACCAAACACACCCTACTTCGACATAAGCAAGTACAATAAATGTAGGAAAACCTTGTATACATAGGTATAAGTATGCATAGATCCAACATTTGTTTGGTATGCAATTCATTAGCCAAAATTTTAGTGTATTCTTTCTACATACATCTTAGTAATTTGGCTTAGTGTTAAAAGGGTTCTAAACTTCTTTGGAACATTCTTCATGCTTACAAGTTCATTTATAATAGGGATAACAATTGTCACAGACAATTTTTCTTTTAACTAGAAATTTTGCATTGAGACCGTAGGATTTCTTTCAAAGCCCCTCAGCTGTAATATAGAGTGAAACATTCGATTAGGGATACTTAAGCAAAAGTATGAGGACTCTCAATTTCCCATGCCCAAGAGGGATTCGGTGACTCATCGCCCCTACAAATACGCTCATAGAAATCACACCACTAATATCTCTCAATCCACACTCCCCACTAGTCATAATACTCAAAACGGGCTGACGGATAAATAATAGTATTTGCGCGTAAAAGCAAGCAAGGCTGACCCTTGAAGGGGCTGGGCCGAATAATAGCAGATATAATCAACCAGCCTAAGTGGTCGAGCAAAAAGTCCATAAAGAGCTCGATCGAGGATGCAGGTATGACAGTTAAGTTCTAAGTCCGAGGAGTTTTAGATATTTCCTTTGTAGTATACCTCGCTCCTCATGCCTCAAATCGTTGAAGAAGCCTCTACGTAAGCTCTGTCTAAGCATCACGTCAACCTGAACCTTGGCGCACGTGAAGCTTGTCAAGATTCTAGCTGCACGTGAGGTCCACGTGCGAGCAATGCTTGCTTCCTCTGTTTGCCTGCGAGATCTACCCACGTCGCCCATGCGTGCATCGTCTGCACACAAGCTTGCCTGCCTCTAGCTACCGTTCATCGTCTGCCTCACCTTTTCGCCTAGCCTGGGTGAGCCAGCTACTGTCAAGGTCGTCGAACCGTAGTCGCCATGCTGCCGCCAAGATCGGATCCTTAGCGCTGGCGTTTGGGTTTGAGTCACCGCCTGTCGTCGCCTCGCGTTGGGAAGAGCACGCCACACAAGGAAGGATTCGCAGAGCCACTTGACGTCGACGCTGAGCCGCCTGGGAGTGTCCGCCTATGAGGATGAGGGTAGTGGCGCCAAAGACAAGCCGCCGCCCCCTTTGCTCGATGCCGCCGACGAGCGCACACGCCGAGCACTGTTACTGCACATGCCCGTGCCTCTCACCGTCTGCTGTCCCCGTATGACGCCCCGATGGCGCATACGTGTGTGTGGAACCGGAGAAGTGCACTGCGCTTCCCTCTCTCGCCTAGGTCTCCAGTCGTTAACTCAGAACACTACGGGGAAAACCTAGACTCGTTAATGCATTGATGTCACCCCGTGGCTCTTGAGGTCTATTTAAAACCTAGGTGTGACGACCTGGGTGTGCGGGGTACACACCCAGACCCCTCTGCATACTCATAGAGGTTATGAGCAGGGAGAGACCCTCATCTTGGGGTGAGGCCTGATGTAGAAGGGGGCAAAACCACTAATAAATGTGTTAAGATGTTTTGCAGGTACCATGGAGGAGCATTATGTACTTAGCAAAAATTATAGCCTTGTACAGGAGTGTACGAGCATAGAAAAAAAAATGTGGCATGAGTGAGTCTCGAACCCATGACCTGGAGGAGAGCTAAGTCTTATGTTGCATGGGATGGCCAACCCGAGCTTGGGTCATTCGCTGATATGGAGCATTGGCGCATCCTCTTAAAGTCTTCAAGGCTTCACTAATCTCAAAGCACAATCGAAGGGCTGAGAGAGTAAGTGAAGAAGGGGGCGATTTGGATTAGGGAACAACCCTAATCGGCAGCTCATCCATCGGAGGGTTGTGTTGTTGCGGCTGCTTGTGTGAGAGTCGATTTGGGGGCGATTTCAACCATCTCCGGTCATCTCCTTCTCCTCTACATCTCCGGCGAGCTGGAGGGCCTTTGAGAGAGCTCAAAGGGTGCGGCAATCAATCTGGTTGCTGGGTCTTGGGAGGAGAAAACCGAGGAAGAGAGCAGCTCACTCTCGGTTCACTTGGAGCAGCAGGCTGCAGCAGCTCATCCGCCACCTCCACCCTCTCTTCCGGTGGTATTGAGGGCTTTTGAGCTTAGGAGAGGCGACAACATCTGGTTGGTCGGCCTTGGAGGGCGGCAGCTCTAGGGGAAGGTGTTTCCCATTTGCGGCAGCAAGGAAGAATGTGTTCTTCCACATCCGGCAGCAAGCTTTAGGGGTTCTCCCCTACTCGGCTACAAAGGGGAAGGAGTTCCCCCTACTTCCGGCAGCTAGGGGATAGTGTTCCCCTTCCATCAGCTTGGTTGGAGCTTCGTGGACAGCAGCTTGGGGCAGCTTGGGAGGACACTTCCGGCGGCTCAAGAGGGTTTTCCGGCAAGGAACAACCAAGGCAACCTTGTACAAACTGCTCCCAAGGATTGTGCGATCCTTAGAGGTATATTTACCTGCTTTCTAGATAGGGGCTTGTAAAATTGTATAAGATGCTTGTGAGTAGCTAGTGTGAGGTTTTTGATCCCTCAGCCCACATTGGGTAGTGGAGGGGTTTTCCTCACTTTTGATATCTTGTGTACTTTGCCTGGCCAGCTGAGGCCTCGGTGTGATTAGGGGCGGACGCACCTAACTGATAGGGCGTACCCTCCTTGCTGTGTAGTGGTAGCTATCTGCTTAGGTTTGGGGGCATATGTCTAGTGCCCGGCTATTGCACTGCCTGTGATTCTTGTGTGTGTATTTACACAGGGCGCTTTACGTATTAAGGACGGTCGTGAGTGCGCATATTGGGTTGAGGAGCAACGTGTGCTGCCCACCCGCCGCTCATTGACGTAGAGTCTAGGGCTAGGAGAAGATTAGGCCCAGACCATCAGATATCGGCCCGGGAGCACAGTGATCCACAGAGAGCACAGAGGCAGCGGATCGGGGCACGAGCATCCCATCTGGGGATCGGGCATTTTGAGTTGGGGGCGCAGCGATCCTAGACTTCCGCATAACGCACGTGTATTGAGTAGGCTGACGGTTTACTCATTGTGTAATCTTCACTCTCGGGTTACACAGTGTGTAAGTCGTGCCATCACACCTCAATTTACACAGCGAAAAATTGGGGCGTGACAGAGTGGTAACAGAGGCCACACGTGACCAGATTGATATCAGATTCCACAGCGTACCCGGAACAACTGCAACAACTCAACCTGACAAGCAGTGGTTGTTTGTGACACCGAGATATAGACGTGAGTTGTTGTGCTGTTTGGGAGTTGCGTACGTCGGTGCTTAGCGCCGGGGCGTAAATCCTCAGTTACACGACTTATCGATCAGTTTCGGGGTCCATTCAACCGTCAGCACAGTTCACCCATCACAGCACCAGATGGCAGAGTCAGATTTACCAGAGTTGCTAGATCTAGATGAGAGGTTCATCAGACTAGAGATGGCTGTTGGGATAGATGAGGCGGAATGGCAGGGAGATCCATTGGCTGAGCGTATGCAGACACTCAGGGAGCTCCATAGGCATTATGAGATTACAAATGATGCCAGAGTCACGAGATTAGAGTCTACTGTAGAGACTCTAACGGCAGAGATAGCCATGTTGAAGCTAGCCTTAGCCCAGGTAGCTTCAAACCCACCTACACCCACAGCTGGGGTTATGCCTTCACAGCCGATGGTGAAGTGCAATATACCCGATCCTTCTACCTTTGGAGGAGCCAGGGTAGCTAAGGAGTTGGAAAATTTTCTGTTTGACATGGAGCACTATTTTAAAGCTGCTCGGGTGCCAGAAGAGGACAAAATAGAGGTTTGTGCATCGTTCCTTACTGGAGATGCCAAAGTCTGGTGGCGTACTTCTGTAGCCCCGAGGACCGAGGGAGAGCATCCCGAGGTTGTGTCGTGGGAGGATCTGAAACTGGAGATGAGAGCTCAGTTTCGGCCTGCGAACACCCTATTCACTGCTCGCATGCAATTCAGAAATTTGAGGCAGACCGGCACTGTAAGAGATTATGTTAAGCAATTTGCCACATTGCTTTTGGAAATCCCTAATATGAATGAGGAAGAGAAGTTCATATCATTCTTAGGAGGTCTTCAGGACTGGGCATTGCTAGAGCTCAGGAGACAGGGAGTGACCACTTACAGAGATGCCGTGATAGCTACCGATGCACTGTTAGATATGAGAGGTACGAGACCTCATGCTGGGGGAGTTACTTCTTCACCATCTTCCCATACCCGTGTGCCAGACAAGGGTAAGAAGAAGTACGTCCCCAAGCAGAAGCAAAAGAGTAAAGCACCAGTTCCTCAGACTCATCAGAAACCAGTTGTGCAGAAAAAGAGGAATGAGTCTAGCCTAAAGAGGAAGCTGGCTTGCTTTGTTTGCAATGGCCCTCACGTGATGAGGGATTGTCCTACCAAAAGAGCAATAGCTGCGGTCTTAGCAGATAAAAAGGACGCAGGAAAAGAAGATCTGCAGGGTTGTGCATCAGTCAACCCCTTGGTAATTGCCAATGTATCAGTGAGATCTTCCCCACTAATGTACACAAATATTAGCCTGAACGGAGTAGAGATTGCAGCCATGGTGGATACTGGGGCCACTCACTTATTTGTTGCAGATAGGTTGCGTGAGCAACTGAAGCTGAAAACAACGACCAGTAACACCCATGTTAAGACAGTCAATGCTGAGGCTAGGAAAGCTATGAGTATCTCATATGATGTCCCAGTGAAGATGGGACCCTGGAGTGGGAAATGCACTGTTTTGGTTACTCAACTAGATGTCTTTGATGTCATTGTGGGCATGGACCTTCTGAGAAGAGCTAAGGCCACCCCAATGCCACATCTCAATAGTTTGCTGGTACTAGATGAAAAGAATCCTTGTTTCATTCCTTGCTTTACTGGAATAAAAGAGGAGAAGAAGAAAGCGAAGGAGAAGGAGCTTACTCCTACCTCCCTAGCAAATGGAGTGAGGCATGGTGCTTCCACCTACTTAGCTCATATTAGAGTAGTGGAAGACACTCCACGATTGGATTCAGCTCCTGGACAGCTTATGAGGGATGTGAGGGAACTGGCCACTTCCTCCAGTTCTTGTAGCAGAAAAGGAAAAGAAGTCATTGTGGGGACTGCTGTAACTTCATTGGAAGACATAATGGCATCAGTACCACGTTCTGTTGGTTCTTTACTGAAAGAGTACTCAGATGTGATCCCACCAGAGATGCCAAAGGTACTACCTCCCAGGAGAGACATAGATCACCAGATTGAGTTAGTCCCTGGAGCGGTACCCCCAGCACAGCCTCCCTACCGCATGCCACCATTAGAACTGGCAGAGCTCAGGAAACAGCTGAACGAGCTCTTAGAGTCAGGGTATATCCAACCCTCAAAGGCACCATATGGAGCGCCTGTCCTGTTTCAAAAGAAGAAAGATGGGAGCTTGCGCATGTGCGTGGATTATAGAGCCTTAAACAAAGTCACAGTGCGCAATGCCTATCCCATTCCTCTGATTCAAGACTTGCTGGATAGATTAGCAAATGCAAAGATCTTTAACAAGCTGGACTTAAGATCAGGATACTGGCAGGTGCGAATTGCCGAGGGGGATGAGCCAAAGACAACTTGTGTCACGCGGTATGGCTCGTTTGAGTTCATGGTTATGCCTTTTGGGCTAACCAATGCTCCTGCTACTTTTTGCAACCTCATGAACAATATCCTAAACCCATTTTTGGATAAGTTCGTGGTGGTTTATCTAGATGATATTGTGGTATATTCATCTGATCTGAAGGAGCACGAGAAGCATCTGAAGCAAGTACTGCAAGTTCTCCGAGATAATCAGTTGTATCTAAAGGCAGAAAAATGTGAGTTTGCCCAGACTGAAATTCAATTTTTAGGACATGTTGTGTCCCAAGGCAGTGTGAGGATGGACAATGATAAGATTAAGGCCATTTGGGATTGGCCTAGTCCTTCCAATGTGACTCAACTGCGTTCTTTTCTGGGTCTGGCAAACTTCTACCGTAGATTCATCATGGGATATTCAAAGGTAGTGGCACCTTTGACAGATTTGCTCAGAAAGGACAAGACTTAGTGTTGGGAGAATACACACCAAGAAGCTTTTGAGACTCTGAAGAAGCTGGTAACTTCAGAACCAGTGCTAAAATTACCAGATTTTTCACAAGGGTTTGAAGTGCACACTGATGCTTCAGACCGTGCTCTAGGCGGAGTATTAGTTCAGGATGGCAGACCTGTGGCCTATGAGAGCAGAAAGCTGAAAGCAGCTGAGCTGAATTACTCTGCACATGAGAAGGAGATGCTAGCTGTCGTCCACTGTCTCAGATTGTGGCGTATTTACCTTCTGGGGAGTCACTTTATAGTCAAGACTGATAACATTGCTAACACTTTCTTCCAGACTCAGAAGAAATTGTCAGCCAGGCAGGCCCGTTGGCAAGAACTCCTAGCAGAATTTGACTTCAGTTGGGAGCATAAACCGGGCAAGTGTCATCAGGTCCCAGATGCCCTCAGTAGAATTAGCAGTGTTGCTATGGTATGCGCACTTTCTAGAGCAGAAGGGAAAATCTTTCAGTATCTTAAGCAGACCGCCAGCACAGATAAAGCCTACCAGAAGCTTGTGGCACAGATCAGAGATGGTGTAGTGCGCAGGTTTTATGTAGATGAGGATGGCCTTATCATGGCTCAGGGTGGCAGAACTTATGTTCCTGCTTCGGGGGATATTCGTTTTGGCCTAATGAGGGAGTTCCATGATACTGTTTGGGCCGGACATCCAGGTGGTCACAGGATGTATGCACTGCTCAGAAGAGGTTGGTTCTGGCCAGGAATGAAATCAGACATAGAGCATTTTGTGAAGACCTGTTTGGTATGCCAACAGGATAAAATTGAGAGAAGACTGGAGGCAGGTCTTCTCCAGCCTTTGCCCACACCAGCTAGACCATTTGTTTCAGTGTCAATGGACTTTATCACGCACTTTCCAGTCTTTGATGGACTCGGTTCTGTGTTGGTGATAGTGGACAGATTTTCTAAATATGCTATATTTGTGGCGGCTCCTGAGGAGTGCTCAGCTGAGGTGACTGCCAATCTGTTCTTTCAGCACGTGGCGAAGCACTTTGGCTTACCACGAGATATCATCAGTGATAGAGACACCCGCTTTACTGGTAGATTTTGGGGGTCCTTGTTTAAGAAGCTGGGAACAGACCTGAAGATGTCCACTGCCTTTCACCCCCAGACTGATGGGCAGACCGAGCGCATCAATGCTATGGTAGAAGAATATTTGAGGCACTTTATTTCTGCTACTCAGAGAAACTGGCCATTCTTACTGGAGACGGCCCAGTTTGCTTATAATATACAAGTGTCGTCAGCTACGGGAAAGAGTCCATTTGAGATGGTCTTAGGATATCAACCTTCTACCCCGGTTGATAATCTAGCAAGTGGAGCAAGCAGTCGGAATAAGGCTGCGAATCAATATGTCCAGGATCGCATAGAGCTCTGGGAAGAGGCTCGGGATAGCTTGAGGAAAGCTTCCAACCGTATGGTGAAATATGCGAACAGACATAGGCGTCATGTGGAGTTTGAGGTAGGTGGTTTGGTGCTCCTCAAACTCACCCCACAGATGTGGAGGAAGATAGTGGCAGGTACTTATCATAGAGGGCTAGTACCCAGATATGAAGGACCATTTACAGTTATCAAGAGAGTGGGTACAGTAGCATACAAGTTGAACCTGCCAAAGCACTATAAGTTGCATTCCACATTCCATGTTAGTTTCCTCAAGAAATTTCACGCAGACGATGTTCATCTGGAGCGTCAGCAAGTGAGAAGAAAGCTAGCCCGTGGTTCTGTAGAGTTTGCAAAGCAGCCTTTGAAGATTCTGAATCACCGTGTCTACGGATGGAAAGGCAAAGGACAGAAGGCTGAGATGGTAGTACAGTGGCAGGGCGAAGCTGAGGAGGATGCTACTTGGGAAAGAATGGCTGACCTTGAACAATTTCACTGGTTGTTCAAGAAGTATGAAGAAGCCCTCGGGGGCGAGGTCTAGGTCAACTGGGGGAGAGTGTGACGACCTGGGTGTGCGGGGTACACACCCAGACCCCTCTGCATACTCATAGAGGTTATGAGCAGGGAGAGACCCTCATCTTGGGGTGAGGCCTGATGTAGAAGGGGGCAAAACCACTAATAAATGTGTTAAGATGTTTTGCAGGTACCATGGAGGAGCATTGTGTACTTAGCAAAAATTATAGCCTTGTACAGGAGTGTACAAGCATAGAAAAAAAAATGTGGCATGGGTGAGTCTCGAACCCATGACCTGGAGGAGAGCTAAGTCTTATGTTGCATGGGATGGCCAACCCGAGCTTGGGTCATTCGCTGATATGGAGCATTGGCGCATCCTCTTAAAGTCTTCAAGGCTTCACTAATCTCAAAACACAATCGGAGGGCTGAGAGAGTAAGTGAAGAAGGGGGCAATTTGGATTAGGGAACAACCCTAATCGGCAGCTCATCCATCGGAGGGTTGTGTTGTTGCGGTTGTTTCTGTGAGAGGCGATTTGGGGGCGATTTCAACCATCTCCGGTCATCTCCTTCTCCTCTACATCTCCGGCGAGCTGGAGGGCCTTTGAGAGAGCTCAAAGGGTGCGGCAATCAATCTGGTTGCTGGGTCTTGGGAGGAGAAAACCGAGGAAGAGAGCAGCTCACTCTCGGTTCACTTGGAGCAGCAGGCTGCAGCAGCTCATCCGCCACCTCCACCCTCTCTTCCGGTGGTATTGAGGGCTTTTGAGCTTAGGAGAGGCGACAACATCTGGTTGGTCGGCCTTGGAGGGCGGCAGCTCTAGGGGAAGGTGTTTCCCATTTGCGGCAGCAAGGAAGAATGTGTTCTTCCACATCCGGCAGCAAGCTTTAGGGGTTCTCCCCTACTCGGCTACAAAGGGGAAGGAGTTCCCCCTACTTCCGGCAGCTAGGGGATAGTGTTCCCCTTCCATCAGCTTGGTTGGAGCTTCGTGGATAGCAGCTTGGGGCAGCTTGGGAGGACACTTCCGGCGGCTCAAGAGGGTTTTCCGGCGAGGAACAACCAAGGCAACCTTGTACAAACTGCTCCCAAGGATCGTGCGATCCTTGGAGGTATATTTACCTGCTTTCTAGATAGGGGCTTGTAAAATTGTATAAGACGCTTGTGAGTAGCTAGTGTGAGGTTTTTGATCCCTCGGCCCACATTGGGTAGTGGAGGGGTTTTCCTCACTTTTGATATCTTGTGTACTTTGCCTGGCCAGCTGAGGCCTCGGTGTGATTAGGGGCGGACGCACCTAACTGATAGGGCGTACCCTCCTTGCTGTGTAGTGGTAGCTATCTGCTTAGGTTTGGGGGCATATGTCTAGTGCCCGGCTATTGCACTGCCTGTGATTCTTGTGTGTGTATTTACACAGGGCGCTTTACGTATTAAGGACGGTCGTGAGTGCGCATATTGGGTTGAGGAGCAACGTGTGCTGCCTACCCGCCGCTCATTGACGTAGAGTCTAGGGCTAGGAGAAGATTAGGCCCAGACCATCAGATATCGGCCCGGGAGCACAGTGATCCACAGAGAGCACAGAGGCAGCAGATCGGGGCACGAGCATCCCATCTGGGGATCGGGCATTTTGAGTTGGGGGCGCAGCGATCCTAGACTTCCGCATAGCGCACGTGTATTGAGTAGGCTGACGGTTTACTCATTGTGTAATCTTCACTCTCGGGTTACACAGTGTGTAAGTCGTGCCATCACACCTCAATTTACACAGCGAAAAATTGGGGCGTGACACTAGGCCACTTGTCACGGACGCACTTTTCTTAGTGCCTGGTGTCAGTACGACATACTACTTGGAGTAGTGCTAAGCCTTCTTCCCACGTGCACTTATGCACTAGCTTATGGCAGCCAAATAAACCGAGGCAACAGAATCCGAAGGAAACACAATGACATAATAATTTGAACAAGGCAACTAGCAAGTTTCCTGAAAACGGCTAGTAAAATACTTGGTGAAGAATTCAGCCAAGCACCTTGCCGGTATATTATTAATAAAGCAAGATTACACAGACATTACAAAGACACTAAACAGACATTAAGTGGACCCTAAACCTAGAGACTTGGTGGAGAAGGCAGGTGTGTGGAACCTTGCAATTTTATACTTGCATGGGATTACAAGACTGCATTTAACCAAGCACTACTACCCTTCTCAATGGTATCCCACATACACAAATTAAGGGGTGTGAGTAGAAGGCTTTACAAGGCTTGGGTGGACTAATTTTACACATTTGAGCCCCCCATCCTGGAGTACTTATGAATCCATAGTCCCCCACGTGCGTGTACATTCCCCGAGACCCCCGAGTGCATCGCAACCTCAATGACCAAAACGCATGACACACAAGTGCCAAACCCTATTTTTACATAGATCTACCTATCTACCAAATTTTAAACCAAAAAATAATGTCAGGGTCGGTAACAGTGTAATTACACCCAAACTCCTCCGATCCCTGACAAACTCTCCCACCTGAACTATATCGGTGCTGCTTGGGCTATCTTCAGAAGTGCAGTTCCAAGGATGATCTTGAAGTCATCCAAGGGTACCACCACGAAGTCGGTGCACCCCCACCCGTCCCCAATTCTGATGGGTACACTTTTGGCTGAGCCGATCATCTTCTTTACCTTTGAGTTTAGGCACTTCATTTCGCCCTCGCATTCTTCATATTTAAGGTGGAGTCTAGTAGCTTCCTCCTTCGAGATGAAGTTGTGACTTGCCCAGGAGTCAATCATAGCTTCAGCTTTGCGGCCAAACAACTTCACCTTAACATACATCAGTCCATCTGTGTCCTTCGGTTGTTCAGGGGTTTTTGGCTTCTCCACTTGAGTTTGGATGGTATTTAGGCACCTGACGGCTCCATCTTATAAGAACTCTTGTCTTTGCACTGGCTATCATCGGAGTCACTTGAGCTGCTTGATGTCATTGGAGCTTTTCCCTTCTTTTTTTTTCAGTTTTGATGCCTCTTTAGCTACTAAGGCATTCAGAACCTGTTTCTGGGGACAATACCTGGATATTCTTTCTTTTACTTGCACCGCTTTCGTAAGGGAGGGGATTTGCGCCTTCAACTCCTCGATTTGTGCCCTCAAGAATTTGACGGACTTTCGGGTATTGTCCTTATGCCCCTCTATTTCCGAAGCCATTGCAACATGTCTCGCCTCAGATAGGTCCCGTTGGTCTTCAATATCAGTAAAATGCGCTTCTCGGCGTTCACGGTGCCTTCTCCGCCTTTCCTCCCTACCCAGCTCAGGAGGATTAGCCACAAGTGTTTCCACATCAGTTCCCTCGTAAGCAAACATTCTTGAGAGCCTGATCTATGGATCGTTGTCTCTCTGATACCATTTGTCACGGATGCACTTTCCTTAGTGCCTGGTGTTCGAGCGACACACTACTTGGAGAAGTGCTAAGTCTTGTTCTCACGAGCACTTACGCACTAGCTTATGGCAGCCAAATAAACCGAGGCAACAGAATTCGAAGGAAACACGATGGCATAATAATCTGAACAAGGCAACTAGCAAGTTTCCTGAAAACGGTGAGTAAAATACTTAGGTGAAGAATTCAGCCAAGCACCCCGCCGGTATATTATTAATAAAACAAGATTACACAGACATTACAAAGACACTAAACAGACATTAAGTGGACCCTAGACCTAGAGACTTGGTGGAGAGGGCAGGTGTGTGGAACCTTACAATTTTATACTTGCATGGGATTACAAGACTGCATTTAACCAAGCACTACCACCCCTCTCAATGGTATCCCACATACACAAACTAAGGGGTGTGAGTAGAAGGCTTCACAAGGCTTGGGTGAGCTAATTTTACACATTTGAGCCCCCATCCTAGAGTAATTGTAAATCCATAGTCCCCCACGCGCGTGTACATGCTCCGGGAGAGTCCCCCGAGTGCATCACGACCTCAATGACCAAAACGCATGACACACAAGTGCCAAATCCTATTTTTACATGGATCTACCTATCTACCAAGTTTTAAACCAAAAGATAGCGTCAGGGTCAGGTAATAGTGTAATTACACCCAAACTCCTCCAATCCATGACACACCGCCCACACATACACCACATGTGGCCACCTAAGGCACCACATGTGCACCACCAGGATCCGCACAACCATGGGCTCACCAATGGTTCAATGTGAACCTTGCGCTTAGGCCCATAATTACTTGTGCACTCTTCGCACGTAACACGTGTGAGCGTCTGTGCCTCTATGAGCTAAATGGGTCGGGTTCAGGTTTACGGGTACCTGATACTCAATTTATTAAATTATTCATTATTTATGAGATAAAACTAATATTGATTTGTTTAATTTAAATAAATTATCATTTAATGTATTAGATGTAGACATATGAAGAATAGGACCAAACAAATTAAAAATTAAAGTTATCATTATTGAACTAATTTAGAAAATTACCAAATGTTATCAAACCAAATTTACAATTTGGTAATATTGATTTAATAAACTATTTTTACATCATTAAAAAAAAATACTAAACCTAACCAAATATAATTTATTGAATTTACTAAATTTATTGAACTAAAACCCAATATCATTATTTCACATATATAATTTTGATAACTTTAGTAGTTTTATTAAATTATCGAACTTGTAGAAAATATTTACTATTACCAAATTTACCAATTTATTTTGATAAAATTGATAAATTTGATTTTCTCAACAAATTATTTGGTCAGCCCTACATACTAGTTGTCGGGTCCATGATTAGCTTAAGCAAGCCACGTAAGCACCAGGTCAACTTATTCGGCATTTTTCTCTCTCTTTTTTTTTTTGCTGCATTGCTTCGTTCTCGCTCGAAGCCGAACGCGTACATCGGACGCCTGAAACAACTGTGCCCACAGGCATCGCTGGGACAGGGACCTGCGGCTGGGGAATGACAGCTCGAGCCCCTCGCCCTCAACCTCATCGGCGTCCCTCCGGATGTCGGAAATACATCGCTTGAGGTGGGAAGCTGGCCGGAGTTCACTGGTCGGAGTGAGTGAAGGAGAGACGCGGGTGAGGGGAAATTTTTGCGGTCTTATTCCTCAAAATCCGGTTATATAAAACCCCTCCTCTCCTCTCCCTATACAACATTCTACTCGCTCAACCCGTCCCTCCCGTCTGGCCTCATTGGCGACGGAATCCTCGCCGAACCACACTGCTGAAGGTCTCCGTCCAAGGGAGGAGCGCGGCGTTCTCTCGCCGTTGGTTCGCAGTGGATACGACGCTCTCGTCGCCGACCGCCGCTTGGGGAGGAGGACGGGGAGCTCTCACCTTCATCGTCGTCCGCCACAGACGACGGGCTCGTGTCCCCCTGGTTTCGTAGGGAAGAAGCCCCCGTCGAAGAGAGAGTCTACAACTTTGCCTCTGCCTTTTCTTCTGCTCTCGCTCGGTCCCCGTCAACGGGCGTTTGTTGCTGATGGGACGCCGCCCACATCTCTGTAGAAAATATTTCCTATTACTAAATTTACCAAATAACTTGTAAAAAATATTTACTATTACCAAATTTACCAATTTATTTTGATAAAATTGATAAATTTGATTTTCTCAACAAATTATTTGGTCAGCCCTACATACTAGTTGTCAGGTCCATGATCAGCTTAAGCAAGCCACGTAAGCACCAGGTTAGCTTATTCGGCATTTTTCTCTCTCTTTTTTTTGCTGTATTGCTTCGTTCTCGCTCGAAGCCGAACGCGTACATCGGACGCCTGAAACAACTGTGCCCACAGGCATCGCTGGGACAGGGGAATGGCAGCTCGAGCCCCTCGCCCTCAACCTCATCGGCGTCCCTCCGGATGTCGGAAATACATCGCTTGAGGTAGGAAGCTGGCCGAAGTTCACTGGTCGGAGTGAGTGAAGGAGAGACGCGGGTGAGGGGAAATTTTTGCGGTCTTATTCCTCAAAATCCGGTTATATAAAACCCCTCCTCTCCTCTCCCTATACAACATTCTACTCGCTCAACCCGTCCCTCCCGTCTGGCCTCACTGGCGACGGAATCCTCGCCGAACCACACTGCTGAAGGTCTCCGTCCGAGGGAGTTCGCAGTGGATACGACGCTCTCGTCGCCGACCGCCGCTTGGGGAGGAGGACGGGGAGCTCTCACCTTCATCGTCGTCCGCCACAGACGACGGGCTCGTGTCCCCCTGGTTTCGTAGGGAAGAAGCCCCCGTCGAAGAGAGAGTCTACAGCTTTGGCTCTACCTTTTCTTCTGCTCTGGCTCGGTCCCCGTCAACGGGCGTCTGCTGCTGATGGGAACCCACCCCCCCCCCCCCCCCCCCCCCCCCCCCCCCCCCCCCCCCGCGTCTACTCCCATCACCATCGACGACTGCCTTGGGATGTCGAATCGTGTCTCCGCACGAGTTCGAATGGGAGACGGGTCAGATCGCACCTCCGCGTGTCGAATTTGCCTTCACGCACCCCGGATCCGCCTCGCGAAGCAGCCCGAGCGACTTGAGCCTCCACCCGAGCCCACGCCGAACGGCCATTGGGCTTGGCCCAGGACCTGCAAGTCCATGGGCATAACACCTCTCCGCTTGCCGAAATGGACGCCACCCTCGGCATATGGCCCTTTTTGGTGTCTGGCATGGCCAGAGGTACTATGCATGCTGGTGCCTCAGGCACCTCTGCCCCTTCGCTAGACTTGTCAGAGCTTCATCAGCACCCTTGTGTCTGCACTCAGCTCGCTGGGCACACCCTTGGATTACTGATGGAGGGTGCACGGCTGTAGTCTCGTTGCCACCTTGCTGGTGTCCTAGACGAGCAACTCGTCTTGTTCGTCGCTCGTGAGGAAGATGAGCTCTCTCATCCGCCTCCGCCAATTCCTCGTTGCCGTTGCTCGAGGAGGGAAATTGCCTAGAGACGAGAAGTGAAGTGGCTGCCACCCTCGGTGTCTAGCTCCGCATGTCCTTTGCCATGGCTGGGACTTCCGTTTACGCTAGGCTCCGCCTCTGCAGCTCCACCGAGAGGAAAAGCCACCGCTTCGTTCCCCTTCATCGTGCCCACCGTCGACCTTTCCAACACCTCTGTGTCGTTGTCGAGTTTGCCGATGTCGTCTGAAGATAATCTCAGGAGGTGGGGAAAACTGTCGTCTCCAACTCGTGGAGACGTCATCGCTGGCTGAAGGGAGGCGTCTACCTTTGTGGGCGTGAAAGGATGGAGCAACTTCACCTACTACTACTAGTTGGCAAGAGAACTCGCCTGTCGAAGTCACTGAGGAAGGACCTCTGCCTTCCTTGCTCTCGGCTTGGATTCATGCAACCCAAGCTCCCCTGTTGCGAGTAAGATATGCATCGGGTGAGTCACCGTGGGCGTGCGGCCTACGCTTTCCGTCCGACTCGTCCTGTCGGCCCGTCGGTGAGGGTGGCTGGCCGAAGCTCTCTTCCGTCGCCTCCCCTTTTCTCACCGAAGTAGATCTGTGCGACCTTCTCCCTGCATTGCCAAGATCTCATGCGAGCTCACGCTCCGATCTCTTGCTACTCGCCGAGACCACCTGCTGGTCGCCGCCTGAGGGGAGGAGCGCGGCAGACCTCTATCTCGTCTGCCCCGCCGAACTCCTCGAGGAGACACACTCATCCCGTTCGTTGCCCGGGTGGAAGGGGGAACCACCGTGTGGAAGAGGATGCTTGCATGGGGGAGCTCGTGTCCACAGTTCGCTCCTCTTCCTCTCATCTCCGGGCATGGAGAAGAGAGCACCTCCCATTGTCCCTCGTCCATTGCTACTCAAGGCAACGATGTCGCGTGGAGGGAGTGCTCGACATCGTTCCTTTAGGTCGCTGAGGAAGCAGTGCTCGTCGCCCGTGGAAGCAGCCCTTGCAGCTCTTTGCTTTTGCTCTTCTTCACCCGTCCCTCTTCTCGAAGCACTTTCTCCGCTCTCATCGTCTTCGTCTCGTGAGGACAACGTGGCCACCGCCGTCCTGGAGCAGGAAAAAACACGCAGCTCCACCTCTTGCTATTGCTCGCCACCTGAGAGAAGGCGTGAGCCTCCGCTCGCTTCTCCTGGCTCTTGGAGAAAGGGGAGGCGTTCGTCTGCCTTCGTCGTCATCCCGGACTCGTGGGGAAAACGTTCATCCACCTAGGAGCAGCCGCTCTCGTTGCCGCTCGTGGGGAAGGTCACCTCCAGTCGCTTTCTCCTACTCATGGAGAGGATTATGGAGGATGCGCGCTTGTCCGACCTTGTGGAGGAAACTCACGTGGAGAGGAATCGCTCGATCCTCTGCTCTGAAAGCCGTCCGAGGGAGTTTTGCGCCTCCACGCTTGCGACGATAGGAGGTGGGTCGGGTCTGGGTCTGGGTCCTCTGTCAGATCCGATTGCTCTCGTCTGGAAGGAGAAGACGCTCGTCGTCTTCCTCCTACATGCCGGCAAGATTGCCGGAACCACCTCGACTGTCCTCTGATACCACTGTCAGGCCCATGATCAGCTTAAGCAATCCACGTAAGCATCACGCCATGTTGTTCGGCGTTTTTCTCTTTTTTTTTTTTTTGCTGCATCGCTTCGTTTTTTGCTGTCTTATTCCTCAAAATCCGGTTAGATAAAAGCCCTCCTCTCCTCTCCCTATACAACATTCTACTTGCTCAATCCATCCCTCCCGTCTAGCCTCGCCGGCGCTGGAATCCTCGCCGAATCACGCCGCCGAAGGTCTCCGTTCGAGGGAGGAGGAGCACGGTGTTCTCTCACCGCTGGTTTGTAGTGGAGACGACGCTGTCGTCACCAACCGCTGCTCGGGGAGGGGGAGGATGGGGCGCTCTCGCCTCCGTTGTCGTCCGCCACCGTCGTCTCCGTCTTGGAGACGACGGGCTTGCGTCCCTCAGTCTCGTGGAGAAGACGCCCCCATCGAAGAGGGAGTCTACAACTCCACCTCTCTTCCTTTTCTTTTGCTCCCGCCCGGTGCTCGTCAATGGGCGTCTGCTGCAAATGGGACACTGCCCACATCTCTGCAGTGCAACCGCCTTGGGACATCGAATCGCGTCTCCGCATGCGTTTGAACAGGAGACGGGTTGGATTGCGCCTCTGCGCGTCAAATCTGCCTCCACACACCCAGATCTGCCTCGCGAAGCAGCCTGAGCGACTTGGGCCTCTACCCGAGCCCACACTGAACGGCCGTTGGGCCTGGCCTAGGACCCGCCAGTCCACGGGCGTAACACTAGTTCTATAGGCACATTCACTGACATGATATGCATAAACATGAAGTGAGATAAAATTTTAAAAATAATATCTTTTATAAGGACTTTGTAAATAAAGCACATTACAAGTGTGACAATTAAATTTAAATTATTTAAATGCTTAATATAACATGACTCAAAAGAGCATATACAAATACTCTATTACATATTGGGTTCAAGTTAAATTTAAATTTCTAGATATTGGCTTGATACTTGATCACTAGTTTTTAAAATAAAAATTAATTTTATAAATTTATTTTGATTTAATTAAATAATATTTTATAAAATAACTCGAGATAAAAACTTAATTAAGTTTTAATTTGTTCAAGTTTAAATATTCATTAATAGATACACAGATCGGTCAGGTTTGAATTTAAATAAAGATTTGGCATTCATCTAATTGCCCATTCGAGCCAATTATAACTCGATTATGTTACAATTTGAACCTTAAATCCTTTTAGGGTTTCTATAACATGAACCCAAAAAATCTAAAGGAAAATTGCCTTGCATAAATTTACAAAAAATAGCTTTAATTTAATCTGCAGCATCATTTCTTGAAAAGATTATTCACTCCGGAATGGCCGCTAATTGTTTTGTACATTCCTAGATAGTGGCCCTTCCTAGGGTTCATAGGTAGATCATTCTTATGCCTCAATTTACTAAAAATATGAATTTTAAAACCGGGATCATTGTAGTGGCACTTTAAGATTTGAACTTTCAGTACATTTAATGGCTCAGGAGTGGCCCTATCTAAGATACCTAGGGTCGGATTTGCTATAATACTAAATTTTAATGCCGAGGTTATTATAGCGGTGTTTTAAGATTCAAACTTTCAGCAAATTCAACAGCTTAGGGTTAATACCTATGGTCACTGCTGGGAATTCTTTTTCTCTCCGACCTAGTGTATATGAACTTACATCCCTTAATTAGCATGTCAAATTGAAGCAATTAAATGAAAGAAAGTTCAAGGGAGCAACAATGGATATGCATCCATGCTCTCCTTCCACCTCACACACCCACTGCTTTCTAATTTGGATCAATCTTTTGTGTCTCATATTTTAAAAAGTATTACTGAAATAGGTTGAAATGCATGCATGGAATTCATTGACGAATGCAGACAACTGAACCAGTTACTTGTTTTGAACTTGTTGCAGACCTCTATGCTCGTGTACATGCCAAAATCAGCCTTCTTTCCTAAACCTCCACGCCTTCTCTGATTCATTCTCTCACGGCTATATCTCCCATCACTCCTGTCGATCAAAAGACTACTTGTTTTCCATGGCATTGGTTGTTGCTGTCACTATGCCTTGGCTGTTGAATCGAGTTCTTTTGGTCTTCTTGTTTGTCCTTCCTGTAAAAGCAGCACCAGTTGGCGCAGAGGTGAAGGAGTTCCCGGGATTCCATGGCGAGCTTCCTTCCAAACACTACGCTGGGTAAGAAATCGACTCTGAAATCGTGAAGTTCTTTTCTTTTGCTTTTGCTTATTGGAAAGATTTAATTTTTATTTAGAGACCACATGACTTTGATTTTGTGTTTAGGTACATATCTGTAGGCGATGAAGAAAGCAAGAGACACTTGTATTACTATTTTGCAGCTTCAGAAAGAAACCCTTCAGAAGATCCAATCACTTTCTGGATAAATGGCGGCCCTGGTTGTTCTGGAATTGCTGCGCTCACTCAGCTAGTTGGTAGGGTGCTTTTACTTTCTCCTCTCTGAGTTTAGTGTTTCTTTTGTTTGATTGAAGAAGGCCTAGTGAAAATCCCTGATTCATTCAAGAGGTTTGAAGAAATTGTATCTCATATTTGAGTTCAGTAATTGCTTACTAGGTGATTGAGATGGTTTTGATAGAACAGTACTTAGTACAGTGTGAAGTATGGATAGAGCAGTACTTAATACATTTGGCCACAAGAACTCAAAGTTACACAACTTGTTTCTTCATAAGGATTCTGAATAATTCAGATAAACTACTTGTGTTTTGTTTTGAAATAGAATTTTAATGTGTTGTCTGTTTTAGTTCAATGCGTGGAATGAAATTGCAATCACTTGGTACCACAATGATTGTGGTCCACAATTTGATGAGAACTTTTGTGACTCAGCCCATTGTACAAACACTTTAGGCTTCACTCAATTGATAAACTGGGGCCTTGCCTGATTCAGGACTCATCTGACAACTTAACAAAAACTTCAGGCGAAATAGTTTTCAATCAATTGGCATATGTTTCCTTCCGAAAATGTGGAGTGAAAGAGAAATCACTTACCTAGAGAGGACACTTTTGTCATCAATGGATGAGATTCTTTCCCTTGCATGGAAGACTAAAATTTCCTAATTTGCATTTGGGAATGGAGCAATGACTCATGTAACAATGTGAGAGCCATATACAGGGTTTCTTTTATCTAATTTGGTCTTAGAAATTTGTGAGGCAGAACTATGAAATTTTGAAAGGGAAGGGAGAGAGGTTGTTTGGTTATTTACAGGTCTTGGTATTGGTGTTGCTTTATCTTCCTATTGGGGAAGAGACTCTTTTGGCATAGATAATTTTAGGCAATTTGTATTGTTTCTTTGTTCTATTCTTTCTTTCTCCTTTTTTGTGTAAATTATGTTATATCTCTTGAATTATTTGTTAGGTTTTTGTTAAAAAGATAAATTCAAAGTATAATGCTTTAGTTCTTACCAATGTTTGAGTCAGGGCCTTTTGAGGTAGAACTTTATTCATTTCACTACAAAAGGCAACCAAAACTGAGGCTAGCTCCTTACTCATGGATCAAGGTACTAAGTCTTTTTTACTTTCTTTTCTTATATGTGATTCTAGTGTAGACATGATTTTTTTTTTTTTAATTTTGATAGTTCAGTTAAATGCTTTACCCTAGTTGTAGAATTAGCACAAGTATACTTTACCTAATAAGAATGAACTAATGTGATATTTAAAATAGCATAACTTAGTGCATTCTACCATTTTTTTTGTTTTTACTCTCATAGTTTGAACTTTGAATCTACTAGATTAATTCTTGTAGCATGAAATTATTAAGGTTGATGTTTGTAGTTAAGTTTTGGTCTCAAGTGAACACTTGTTATTTTGAGTATAGAGGAGGATTTCCTAAAACTAATTTCATTAATGAACTGAAATGAGTGTCAAATAAAGAAGGAAAGAAAAAAGAAAAAGTGGTCTTGAAGTTTGACACCAATCTGCAAACTAAATATTGAATTTGATTATTTTCAAACTACAATAGTCCAACTTGATCCATAACAGATGCTTTTTTTAATCTAGTTTTAGTCTTTCCTTGTAAACTAAAATAGGAAGAGTTAATTTTCTTATAAAAATATATTTACTTGCACACTTTGGATCCCCAACATCCCTTGATCCCGGAAGAACTTTTGCAGATTTCTAGTGTTCTCTCTGTGGATTCTCCTGCAAGAGTTGGATACTCATACGCTGAAAACACTGATGACTATATCACAGATGATGCCAAAACAGTCAGTGATTTATATGAGTTTATAATGAAGGTTTTAGAAAAGTGTTCAGTTGTGGTTTAGTTTTAAGAACAATTTCTGAATGCTACTGACTAATTGATGCTACCTATGCAGTGGTATTCTGAGTATCCAGAGTTCATCCCCAATCCTCTTTATTTGAGTGGTTTGTCATACAGTGGGGTTATTGTGCCAGTAGTAGCTCAGGAGATAGCGAATGGTATGGCCAAATGGCAGATTTTTTTTTTCAACATAAACACACAAGTATGATCAACTAGAAAGTCTAATCTTTCAGTTGCTTAGGGTTTTTCTTTTTCATATTTTTCTGATATGCTGCACGCATCTAATTTTCAGGTATTAAATCTGGCAGGGAACCAAAGATAAACTTGAAGGTCATATTATAGTTGTTTTAGTACTTGTTATTATGGATTTCAATACCAGTTCATACCGATGTACCTATGTAAATGTCCGGTAAAAAGCATATTTGTTCCTCATAGCAATCCCTTTTGTCCTATTCAATATTTTTGGTCTTCAATCTGAATATGGATAGTTTATTATTGGTATTAAGGGAAATTCAGCTAACCTGTACCTTGTGCATTTTTCTGTCTCACAGGGCTACTCAGTGGGCAATGGGGCAATTGATGTGGATTTTGAAAACAATGCCAGGGTGCCATTTGCTTATAAGATGGGACTAATATCAGAGGAACATTATCAGGTCTCTTTTATGTATTTTGCAGCTCCTCTAATCTTGGATTTAAATTTTGGTCCATACTAGTATATCAATTCAGTCTCAATGCAGACCCTGTAATCTATCAGTTTTGTCTTGGATTAATATGTATAACCGGACTAGTAGTGGGAACAACAAAGTGGTATCATACCAATTGATTTCAGGATTTGGATAGCTCCTGCCAAGGGAAATACTATGACAACAGCAACCCTGATTGCCTGAAAAACTTGGAACTTTTTGAACATGTAAGATATTGCTTGTTCTTAACTTGTTACTCGTAACAGCAATGCTCATAAACTTCTCCTCTATTGCAGAATATCCTAGGCATTAATGGTGACCACATCCTTTGCTTGCACTGCCATTTTCAAATGGGAGTCAGAATGGATGACTATGAATCTGAATCTCTCAGAATGTATGAAAGCATCCATGGCCCAACTCCCTTTCCAGTTTCCTGCCATGCCAGTGTTCTTGTTTGACATTCTTAACTATGCTTCTTCTCCTAGGAAAACTTTCCTTTTTGTTACATTGGCACTTTGCTTACACAGGGGTATGAACTGGCCTCACAAAGATTATTTTCACCAGAAACTTCAAGGCAAATTCTACATGCTGCATCTGTGAGTGTGCCTGGAAGACAGATTTTATTTTCTGATCTTTGTAACTGTCTCAATCTCCCTGCTCATGAGATGGAAGCTTGTACTGTACAGGAGGAAGTCACAGGACCCTGGATAAGGTGCTCAAAAAAGATCAACTATGAGAGAGTTATCTTAAGCACCACATCCTACCATTTGAACCTAACAAAGAAAGGATATAGAGCTTTCCTTTACTGGTATTTCTACTTCAGATGAGCATTAATTGAGCTTCACCAAGAAGCTGCTCATTTATCTTTCTTCTTCCTCTTTTCAGTGGGGATCATGACATGGTGCTTCCATGTAATGCAAAACTTGATTGGATTGAAACATTCAACTACTCTGTGATCTCCAAATGGCATCCGTGGTTTGTTGATGACCAAATAGCAGGGTAAACTCTTCTTCCTGAACTCAGCAGTAGATATCAGAACCAATCAGATCAGTATCTAAATATCGCTTCTTTTTCTGTCTGCCTCTTGAACAGGTACGCTGTTCAGTATGAGCACGATCTATTGTTTGCCACATTCAAGGTAATTACAGATTCGATTCATCTCTTACCAATTCGATATCAGTGTAGAGCCTATTGGCATATAGATCTACCAATATCTCAACTCAATTTAATAACATCTCAGACCGATATGTTCTACTCGATATGAATCGATAGCTCAAACACTGAAGGATAATGGCAGCTTTTAATGTGCTCATGCTTTGGTGTGCAGGGAGCTGGGCACACTGTGACTGAATACATGCCTCGGGAGGCACTGGTGGCTTATCAGAGATGGATAGAAGGGGCTGAGTCACTGTAATATCTGTAAAAGGATTTTGATATTTGATGGAGAATTAATCTTCCAAGGAACAAATTAATAGGACATTTGTACCTGTGTCTGCACAGCTTGCGAAAGATGAAAGTTAAGAGAAAAGTAATAAAAAATAAATTGGTTCTGTTATTAGATAACTTGTGCGAGTTCAAAATTACCTTATATGAACAATCAAAATCTTGATTATGTTTTAAAAAAAATGACTTCGATGCAAGGGCAGATTTATATCTCTACGAAGATATACTAAGTATATATATCGTATAAAGAATAATTAGTATATAACTAAATTTTCTGGAGGGGATGATGAAAGTTTAAGCACAAGGAAATTGAAATATACGACTTAAAAAAGAATTTGATATGAAGGATAAATTCTGTCAACTGCACTTGTAAATGATATTTGTAATAGTATACATGATTATATGATTTTACACTTAAAATTAAAAAAGAAATCAATTGAATTTGTGTGCAAAGTGAAGCCAGAGGAAAATTCAGGTCCAATTCCGCAATGATGAAACTTGGGGGTTTCAAATAGAAATTTCGCAATTTGCAAGAGGGCCCCGGTTAGAAACTTGACGCTTTCAAAAAGCTACTTGAGGAGGGCGAGGGTTAGCGTTCGTTACTTTGCTGCTGCCCATAGGAGCAAGAGGAGGGATCAATCATGGCAATGGTCGGTGGCGGCGGCGTCGCTTCTGGTCTGGTGCTGGCACCACCGGTATCTCCGCCGAACCCCATAACGATGGTGCAGACCCGTGTTAAGGAACTCGAGATCGGCTTCCGCAGTTGGCTGGCGAAGCAGTCCATGGCCGTAGAGGCTGCCGTGGTCACGGTTACCAACGCCGCCCAGGGTGCTGCCATCGGGGGACTCCTCGGCACCCTTACTTCGGATCTGTCGTCCGCTCTCACCGCCTCTCCCCCTAGTGCCGCCTCGAACAATCCTGAGGCGTTTGCCTCCTTTAAGAACGCCCAGGTTTTATCTTGTTTTCCTTGTTCGGTTCCATCTCTCAAAAATCTCTTTTGTATTTTGTCAAGTAGTTTTGTTGTTAGTTTTAATTCTACACAAATGGTTGCTTTTCTTTTCTTGGTTAGTTGTGGTAATTTTCTGTTCCATCTGACGTCTCTAACAATTAACGATTAAGGTGAGCTATTATGATCTGCTTTGTCGTTGAATTATGCTTCTATACCTAGCTTGGCAAAACTTATCTCCTCGGGTCATTGGAAATTAGATATCATTTTCTCGTCATTTTATGATCTCCAACAAAGATCTCTTCTTCGCTATTCTGCTCCAATGTATATTCCAATAGGGTGGAATCCACTTCAAGAAATTGGAAGGGCTTCTTCAAATTAAAAGCCACACCTTTCCACTTCCATCAGCATTCCTCGTGTTACATTTTGCTTCTCTGCTGACGGTTAAAATTGTTCGAGGACACACACACATACACCAATCTGATTAAGATGCCTGGTGATGCAAGGCAATGAATCTTCCTATGTTGAGATGCAGGACTAGAACGTGGCTGCCTAACTGATGCAAATACTGGCCTTACTACCCATTGGTTGGCCCATCAATATAGGATGAGTAAGCAAAACCCTAATGGTCACCCCAACCTTAGCTAAGGTTGGCAGTACTAGATCAACCTAACCCAAGGTCAGAATAACCACTCCAGCATAACTCTGGAGCAAGGCTGGTCCAACAATGGATAAGTTCGATGAATCCAGATCAACCTAGACATCGGTTGCACCAAGCAATCCAAACATGAGCTAGGTGAAACCAATCCTACCCTAGTTAAGGATAGCTAGATTAGGTTGACCTAACACAAGACCATACCAATTAGGCCTGCAAGACTCAACTAGGAGGGTTGATTCAACCTTGGGTTAGCAGCATTGATTCAGTTGGGCTAGCAAACTTGGCTAGAAGATTACTTAACAAGATGAAGGACCAACTAGATGGCTTAATCCAACCAACCTAATTTAACATTGAAAGGAAGGTTAGTTAGCTTGACCAACCCATAGTTATGGTTAGCTACACTGACTAGTGATGATAATGGGTCATGTACCTAGCTGTTTACCCAATACCTAAACGCAATTTGGTTATTTAAATGGCTACCCATAGTTACCTAATTAAATAAAATAATTTTATTTTTTTATTCCTAATTTTAAATTATTGTGTAAAATGAGATATATAAATTATTATTATAACAATTATATTTATCAATATTATTATTATTATTATATTTTTAGTAATAAAATATTTTTTATTTTTTTAAAACCTTGGAACTAGATACTGGGTATCTATACCTATGAACTCGAACTTGACCAATTTGGCTCGGACCTACTGGAAACAAGTTAGGTAAGGTACCTATGGTAGGTAAAATTGTCATCCCTAGCACTAGCCAAGAATCCTTGACTTTGTCAAGGGTTGGCTAGGCACAAATGTCTTGATCAAAAGATCGATCATAAGATATCCACATGATCCATCATCAACAACTATAAATTGATTTGATAGAAAATAATGTTGTTAATTAGCCGCAATAGCAATGCTAAAGCGTTTTTCTATAGCGGTTTTTAAGTAACGTTATAAAACGCTATAACACCGCTATAGCGAATAGGATCACATTATTATGTTTTTAAGTTTGAAAAATTAAAATTAGTACTTGAATTGAGTTAGTAATATGTTATTTTTCTTTATATAATTTATTTTATTTTTATGTAGCTTAATTTATTAGGTATATAACATATATTTTAAATGTTATATTTAAAATTTTATGTATATAATATATATTTCAAACGTTATGAGACTTCCGCTATTTGCCCGTAACGCAATCCGCTATATCATATTGCCGATTTTTAGCTTTTTGCTAATTTTTCGCGATCCGCTATTGATAACACTGATAGAAAATGATGTTGACAAGTCACCATGTGACATGTGGACAATTTACATGCTTGGCATGGCTAGTCAACCATGATGCATTAGTACTTTTCTTAAATGCTTCTAGAAGCTTCCTTAAGGCTGAGGTGTCATGCCTTCTTCCTCTTCTTTGATAGAAAACATATACTTTATTTCAATGTATATGAGTGAAGCTATCACCTTAAGTATCAGAGATAGACTCTTAGGCCTTCTGATGATGCAAGGGAGACTGGCTAACTTTGGCACAAAGTCTGATTAGAAGATTACTCTCAACTTATCTGATATTAATTAAACCTTTGATGAAATTTTATCTAGTTTCTTGGGCTTGTGCATTTTTAGTGTGGCTAAGATCTATATTAGTTACTGGGCCAGAATACATTGAGCCATTATTGATGATCTCTAAGAACTTCCAATCTACAGGTGGCTGGTCTTAGGTTGTATAGTATTTATATTTCAATCTGAAATTATCTGTTTGCTTTTGTTGGAAGCATGACGACCAAGAATTTAGCCTAGTAATCTGCTCAGGTCAACCTGTTGTAATTTGTGATGCAATAATGTCTGATTAGTATTGTTCTTAAGCTGTTTAGTGTCTTTATTAGTTGATTGCTTAAGAAACATCTACTAGACTCCTTGAATCTTAGTAATGGTGTTATGGGCTCATACTGTGTAGTAATAATACTCAGTAAAAAATTGTTTAGTTAATTTTATTATCTATCAAAAATTCATATGTTGATTAATATGTTATACAAATAACAGGCTCTTGCAGGTGGCCCTTTAGTGCAGGCTCGTAATTTTGCTGTAATGGCTGGTGCAAATGCTGGTATATCATCAGTTATGAAAAGAATAAGAGGAGTGGAGGATGTCCAGGGCAGGTATGATTTACATTGTTTAGTTTTTAGTATTCTTCATTTCATGTAATGTTTGTTATTCTTGTCTATTAGTGGGTTGGAAAAAAATACCAAACCCATTATAGAAATATAATATCTGAGAGCAATATATGATGCAGAACTAGGAGAAAGTGGGAACTCTATTGGAAGGATGATAGACAAATAACCAATATCAATATATTATTAGTCAAATTGTGTCTATTACAACACTTAAACTTTTATATAGGCTTTAATAAAAATAACAAGTACATTAATCTAGACATAGTCAACCCTAACATTACAATTAATAATGGCTTTTGTTGATTAATTCTACCCAAGAGAACTTGATTCTAGCGAATTAAATTAAAGTATATAGGCGGTGTTAGATGCAACTTCTAGATGATAGTGGTGGCAATGGTGCTTGCGCAATGTTTGGTAGAAAGAAGACTGTTTGTAGTGACATTGCAAGTGTGACTGCAATTGCTGTCAACTATGTACTGAGACTGAGGCAAAAGAATTAGGCCCCATTTTGCAGAGTTGTGTTGTTGTGAGACGGTGAGAAGGTGTTTGGCAGATCACTTTGCTATTATTCCTAGTGTTATTTTGATTTTTAACTTATAATTAAGTTTTAAAAATTTGTCTCCCTTAATATGTTTTAATACAATATAAAAATCTAACATATTGTGTGTGTGTATATATATATAATTACATATAATGTCAAAACTATTTTTTTCATGATTTCATTAAATGGGAGCAATTTGATTAAAAACTCTATTTATCTTTGTTGAATTTATTGTATTATTGTACTATCTTTCAATTGTTTATTTACTTAATCCAAATGTATATCCTCTCCACGGTCATGGGTAAAGATGACGATGGTTTTCTTATAATTAAATGAAAGTTTAAGTTTTTATTTTTAAAATAATTAATTGTACAATATTAACAATATTAATAGTTAATTTATACTATATATATATATATATATAATCTGCCCTTTCTCTGCACCAGCACAGTGGTGGAAGCAGGCCCTTGCTTCTGCGAATAGGCATTACCATGCAGTAGCACTGTCAAAAGCTATAATAGTGCCAACAATGCGGTGTTAGCCTGCTGACAGCTTAGTGTTGCCAAACAGGACTCACTTGCTTCATGCCCACAGCTTTGCTAGTTGAGACTCAGATGTGGGTACGATCTTTTGGTGAGAGATAATCACGAGATACGTGGTTGTTGCATTTGTTGGAAGTCCCAAGTAGGGAGACGTAGGAGATATGGTATCCTTGATAATCATGTGATACCTAAGGAGGCGTAAAAAAAAAATCATGCGCATATGCACTTTATTGCTTTCATAAGGAGGTTGTCATTGTGACCTGGGGTTAGGCGTAAGAGTGGTTTGATGCAAGACTGTATAATGTACTTAGTCTTGCACGCAGGAAGTCTCTGGCATTTGCCTGAATAGAGCATTGCCAATATGTATATAGTTTCCAAAAAGTTGTTTTATCTTTGAACTTCCTTTACAAATGTTGGGTATTAAACAACCTGGTCCTTATATTAGAAGAGAAAAAAAAAGATGAGGTTTGGGATTCAATTTGAGGTATGACTTGTACGAGTTGTGGAATGTGTGATTGGGAGATTATATCTATTGTTGTTTTTCTTTTAGGTCTATTGGCAAATAATAAATCCATTGCATATTTCTTCTGTATTGAAAACTTGACTCTTGAACCATGTGAAAAAAATTAATTCTCATAATAGAAGGTTTTATTTGCTGCAGCATGGTGGCAGCTTTTGGTTCTGGAGCATTGTTTTCATTGGTTAGCGGCATGGGAGGACCAAATCAAGCAGCCAATGCAGTTACTTCAGGGCTTTTCTTTGCACTTTTTCAAGGTGGCATATTCATGGTAAGAATTTTTTTAGTAGGTTATCTAGTTATTTGTTTGCACTTTTGCTTATGATTGAATTCCTTGATCTAGTTTCTAGTAGCATGCTTATGTCAAGCAATTTCAACTTTATTCTCTTACACCCTTTTGGCTTCTCTGCATATTTCTTTTAAGATCATTTTCCAAGAATAGGACTGCAACTTGGTTTAAAATTTTAATTTCTCTTTTTCTTTCTTTTAGAAAGGGTTAAGTATGTTTGCAGCAAATGCTCATATTCAAATTCCTTACAGAATAGCCAGGCCTATAACTCTTTTAGTTGAAGAGGATCTTTGAGACTGAGGCATAATATGTTCTTTGTGATATTTACTTGAAAAGTGTGATCCAGAATAACTTGGTTTTCACTGTTTACACTGTTTTCATACATAATTAAAATTTTTCTTGGGATTTAACTTGGCCTGTATATGCGCTATTTAGTATACTTTGAATCTCTTCAATGCCACATTTCTCATGTGGATATTTACCATGAAATAAACACCAAAGTCTCTAACCTTCAATAGGTTGATAGAATTGCGTCTGATATTGTTCGATTCAATCTAAACTTGGTATTTATATCGGAGTGTCTATCTAACCTGCTTGTCAAAGTGACTTAACATCACATTGTTATTGTGTGGACTCATGTAAAAATCTTAGCGAGTTGATGGTATGTGGAACATACCATTGAAGCAGTTTCACTTGACGAGTTATTTTCTTTATTTTTCAGGTGGGCCAGAAATTCTCCTCCACACCAGTTGAGGATGTACGTTACTTACAGACAAGGGGCATGTTAACAAGCCTTGGTCTGCAGGGCTACGAGAAGAACTTTAAGAAAGGTTTGCTAACAGATAATACTTTGCCTCTTCTTACAGACAGGTAAGCCTCTCGGGTTCAAAATTTTGTTGGTTCTCTTTATCTTGCGCACGCTTAAACCAGCTCATTTTGTGTTTCATCTCCAGTGCCCTCAGGGATGTCAATATTCCGCCTGGACCAAGGCTTCTCATTCTCGATCACATTCATAGGTTGTACGCTATTCATGCTACCTGAATATCTCGAATATTGTAAAGGCTGTGCATGAAATGTGATCAAATTGTCTGCTTTACATTTTCAGGGATCCCGAGTTGAAGAAAGGACGTTGAATTCTAAAGGCGTTGCATGTATGCCTGAGTGGTAAATCATTCCTGAATGTCAAAAGGGTAGTTCTATTTTTAGTTTAACCGTTTTCCTTTTTAATTTCATATTTAAATATTTGGCATTGTATACGAAGATGTCACCCTGAAATGGATTGGAATATCTGTCAATTCTATTTTCTTTGCAAGTGATTTGTTCTAATAACCTATTTGAGTGAGCTGCTATCTGTTGTTTACCTTTTAAAAGCCAGACGCTCTATTTGGATGTTTGAACTATTGAGCAAAAATTCAGAATAATTAACCCCTTTAAAAATGGTAATAATGACTTTACGTTAATCTTGAGTTTCCAATGAGAACATCGAAGAAAGAACTTGTAGCCGCGATGTAATTTATAATCAAGGTATTTATCATCGAAAAGTATATTTGGATTCGATAACATTTTCTTCGGAATTTTGGTTGTTCTTGTATGCTGTAGAAGAGAACAAAATCCTAACTATGTTCTCTCAGTATCCAGACAGCAACAGTGACCAAAAAAAAAAGAAGCATGGTATAACTCGATCCTCTGCAGCAAATGCTGCAGAATACTTTGATCAGGCCATTTCAAGGCTGAGAGATCTCCTTCACACTCGAGGCTATAAAGTTTCTTGAAGCCATGAAGAATTTTGTCATTGCTGCATCACATTCATCAATGCAACAGTTTACGAATCTCTGCACCCTCGAGTCACCATCTTCGCGCTCCAATTTCATCAGCTTCGATCCTCCAGCATCAAGTTTTAATATCAAATCCTTCACTATCTCTCTCACCTCACCCGAGTTGCAATTAGCAGCGCAATCCAAAAGCTGTAGTAGACAATCGAAATGCTCGTGGCATGGTTCAATGCCGTAATGCTCGATCATGGCCTGAAAGAACCTGAAGCCCTCCGCCACCAGGCGCTCCTTCACACAGGCACTCAACACACCGACGAAGGTGATGCCGTCTGGCTGCACATTTACCTTCTCCATCCTCATAAAGAGAGCCAACGCATCCTTCCCCTGCCCGTGAACTCCCAAACTGGTGATCATCGAGTTCCAAGTAGCCAGGCTCCTAACCTGCATTCTGTCGAACATCCTCCGAGCGTCCTCCAAGCTGCCGCATTTGCTATACATATCCACAAGCGCAGTGCCAACGTACACGCTTTCATCAAGCTCGCCATTCTTTCGAGCGAATTCATGCACCCAGCGACCCAACCTGAGGCTTCCGAGCTCGGCGCAAGCGATCAGCAGCGAAATAATGGTGAACTCATTCGGTCGCACGCCGTCCTCCTGCATCCTTCGGAACAGCACAAATGCCTCATCTGGGCGCCCGCTCCTTACAGAGGAATCGATCATTGCTGTCCAGCTCACCACGTTGCGGATCGGCATGGCCTTGAAGACAGCCCTTGCGTCCTCCATCTCGCCGCACGACAAGAGCCCGGAGAGCATAGCCGTCCAGGAGACAACACTCCTCACCGGCATTCTGTCGAACATCTTCCGCCCGCAGTCGGGTTGGCTGCATCGGAAGTAGAAATGAACCAGCGAGTTTTGCAGGAAGGAGTCCCGGGCGAAGCCGGATTTGATGGCGAAGGCATGGATTTCCTGGCCCTTTCCCGCGTCCGCGAGAACCGAGCACGCCTTGAGGGCGAAGGGGAATGTGAACTTGTCGGGCCGCACGCCGCCGCCGAGCATGCGGTTGTAGAGAAGAAGGGCGTCGTAGGGAGCGCCGTCGCAGGCGAGGGCATGAATGAGGAGGTTCCAGGCGATAGTGGGGGGATCCCGGGAGGCGGCGAGTAGACGGGAGGCGAGGTCGAGGCGACCGTGGGAGGAGTAGAGGCGGAGGAGGGAAGGGAGGAGGGCCGGGTCGCGGGAGAGCCCGGAGCGGAGGGCGCGAGCGTGGGCACGTTTCGCTTGGTCCAAAGTGATGGTGGTTCTCTGGGTGAGGAAGCCGAGGGCGTCGCCGGGGCCGAGCCCGGGGGTGACCTCGGCAGGTTCGCGGCCGGAAGGGGCGGCGCCGCCATGGGCGAGCGGATCGAGCAGGTTGCAGGCGGCGACGCATGAGAGCATATGTCCAATGGTGTTAAGAGCTGACGAGTCAGTAATACACTTATCAATGGGTTTTCAGTTTGAGCCAATTGAGGCCGCCCATTTTGGCATGGGCCGAGTCAGTAATACACAATAAGCTGAGGGCGTTTTCGACAATAGCCGCCATTTCTGTGCGAAAACAAAAGAACCCTACATCAACGGCGAATTACCGTTACGTGAAAGAGAACCCGGCAATGTCATGATCTGAAACGCTCTGCCGAAGGTGAACGCAATCAAGTCGGACTGCGCGGAACACCAGTGCAGCTGTTCGACCGGCGGAATGCTCGTGTCTTCCAATTCGGCACGGAAAGCGGCGAGGCTGCCAGTTTGTAACATGTTGGAGATGTCCCAAAATAGGGTTAGGCTGTCGCTGCCGGTTGTGCAAATCTGTGTGGCGGAGTGTGGAGCCCAAGCGACGTTATTGATTTGAGACCAATGGTTGAACTGGACGAGTGGGGAATTGGGGAAGCGGAGGTCGACGACCAAGGCCGCCGAACATCCCGCGGCGGCGGTGGCCAAGTAGTGAGGCTGTCTATGGCTCCACGCGACACGGACGATCGGCGGGCTGTAGGGTTTGGCTGTCGCTGCCGGTTGTGCAAATCTGTGTGGCGGAGTATGGAGCCCAAGCGAAGTTATTAATTTGAGACCAATGGTTGAGCCGGACGAGTGGGACATTAGGGAAGCGGAGGTCGACGACCACGGCCGCCGAACTGAACGCGACCGCCAAGTAGTGAGGGTGTCTATGGCTCCACGCGACACGGACGATCGGCGGGTTGTAGGGGCTGTTGGCGTTCCTGAACGCCATGGTGGGGTAAGCCACGTTTCGGATGTCGTACACGCGGATATAGCCATCGCCGTTGGCAGAGGCGAAGTTGGTGTCGCTGCCCCAGGCGATGTCGTTTACCGCAATGTTGCAGGCGGGGTAGTCGGCTTCAACGGCCTGACTCTCGATGTCCCACACTTTGCAGGTGGCGTCCCTGGAGGAAGTGCCGATGCAGCGGGGCGCATATTGGTTCCAGTCGAAGGAGGTGAGGCGGGGCTGGAACGGGTAGCTGATGAGGCCGCAATAGAGGTCCACACGGGAACCGTTGTCAGCGATACGCCGGAGGCGAAGTAAGTCGGCGGAGGTGGCGAGGAGGTCCGGCCGAAGGCAGTCATTCAAGGGGAAGAACATGATCTTGGTGGGTACTTTAGGGTGCAGGAAATAGAAGGTGGAGCGTAGGAGGTCCATTTCGCCGGCGGTAGAATCCAGATACAAGATTTCTACAATGTTTTGCATGTTTTCGCTATTGCTTCCGATGGCAACGCGGTGCTGCCTGTCCCAGCTTCGCCGGTAGAGAACATATCCCAGAAGTTTCAACTTAAAAAGATCTCGATCGGAGGAGAAATCGATGAACAACCCGACGCCAGCACTATTCACGCTTGATTATTACGGCTGTAATTTTCATTACAGCCGTGTGATTATTCGTTCTTCCCCTTTCTTTTCGATTTTTGATCGCTAGAAACTATGGTTTATTGTAATCTTTTCTCCATGCTAGCTTAAACCTTTTTGTGGGACTTGGGGGAGTAATTCCCTTTGATTTCTTAATGACTAGATAACTTTTATTTTTGTCATAATAGTTTTATTATGATAATTCTACTTATGTGATAGATTGCTCTATGATTCTCCATAGTTTTCTTATTATCAGGCATGATTCTAGAGTTTTCACAATAGACTGAAAAGTGACTTGCTTGAGAGCTTGGAACCCTAAAATTGAATAATAGGAACTCACTAGAAGAAATTAGGTTAGTTCTTATTTCCTGATTTTAGAATAATAATTGCCATGTTTGATAAAAAGAATCTATGATTGAGTTATTTTGTCAAACGAGAAGATCTTGTGCGAAAGCAAGGATCCGAATGTTGGAAAACCATAAGTAGAACATGTGTTGAGACTCGGATGCACAAAAGTGGTCCTTGAGATAATTAACATAGAATTCGGATGCACAAAAGTGATCCTTGAGTTCTTCGTTTTATGATTTACTTATTTTCAGCGTTGGGATAGATCTTGCGCGAAAGCGATGATTGGTCCCTGCATGATTGTCTGCACGAAAGTGAGATGATCATTTTATGAAGTAAATTATATCTTTATCATAATGAAATTAGACTGACGACCTTTTATTCATATCTAGTCATAGAAATCAAAGTGGATGAAACCTTAGTCTCAGTTTCTCTCTTTGGTATTTTCGTTAACTTTCAATAATTCACCTGCATAGTTTTGATTGCCTAGATAGTAAGAACTCAATTATTCGGTACTTGACAAACAAGGTCTCTGTGGGATCGATATTTTTTATTACTTCGAGTATCCGTGCACTTGCGGACACAACAGGTTTCTGGGCATAACAAGTTTTTGGCGGCAATGTCGGAGATAAGTTTTTGTCTAGCTACCTGTTGGGATACAACAGTCACATGAATGAGAATCAAATTAACTTGATCAATTCTCACATTAATAACTTCCTCAGGACAAATCCTAGGAAATATAAGGGCATCCATCTCATTGGCTGGGATAAACTTGTCCTTCCAAAAGCTTACGGTGGCTTAACTATTAAAGACATGTTGATTATGAAACCTGCTTTAAATTGCAGTAGAATCCTTAATCTTCTTAATCAAACCAACAACATTGGGTTCAAACTCACATAGCCAATGGTCAATTTGACATATGGAGTAGATCTATCAATTCTTGCCAGAAACAAAGTGGTAATTGCAAAAGCTTATACAAAGATACAAACTTATTAAAGCTGGGTTTTCTCCATACCACTGGCATAGGAAATGACACTAGTATTACTTCTCATTCATGGTGCATTGATGTGCCTCCCAAGTTGAAGCTATGCTTCATAACAAATATACCAAACACACTTGTTTCTAGTCTTATGTAGGGTAGGAATCGGAGTAAGCAAAATATCTTCAAGGTAGGCAATCAAATACTATATGAATTGATTCAAAAGGTACCTCTTTCAACGGTCTCTGATGAGGGCAAATGGGTGTGAAAATTTGGGCTAAATGGAATGACTCTTACCAAGATATCAAATCTCCCTTAGAATGGTGGGAAGAAATTGTGGATGCTGTTAGTTGCCTCAAAGATTAATATCTTCAGTTGGAAGCTATTGCATATTGGCTTCCTACAACCTTTCACTTGGCAAAATTTAATATTAGTGAAGTCTCAAGTTGTTTTTCTATGTGATGACCATGAAGATTCTATTGATCATATATATTTTGAATGTGAATTTGTGATGCAAATTTGGGATATTTTGAAGCATTTTATCATATAGTGATGTGCCAAAATTTGATTAGAAAGCCAATAACTAGATTTTTGAAGAGCATCACTCTTCTAGGTACTTACCATTCTTAATTCTTCTTATCTATTAGCATTTTTGGAAGTTTAGAAATGATAAGTTGTTTAATAAGAGTAATTTTGAATGCCCAAGAAAAATTGTGAGGAATGCAATAACTGACCTTTGCGATATGATTGAAATCACATATTCCGAGGGGATGCTTCATGGAGATTTTTCTATCAAGCTACAAACAATTTGGAGAGCACAAGATCAACACTGATGGAGCATGAGATATCTTAACTGAGAATGCTGGAATTGGTTATCTTATAAGTAACACACAGGTAAATGTATTCAAGAAGTTGTAGCCTATACTTGAGCGTTTTCTACTTTATGTGTGGAGATGGTGGAGATGATGGCTATGAGAAGTGCTATCTACCATTTATATAACAACCACTATCCTTCAAAAAATAATTATAATTAAAACAAAAATAATTGTAATTAAAATAGATTGTGAGATAGCTATCAAACTAATCAAAGAGAATGATGTTGACATGAAGCCACAAGTTAAAAGGATACAAAAGAAAATCATATTCATGACCTCAAAGTTCAATAACTTAATCTTTGAACAGGTCTCTAGGAAGGCTAATAGAGTTGTCCACTGGTTAGCTAGTCATGATAAACACTCTAAAATTTGTAATAGTTGGTTTGAAAAATAGCATGATAATGGATCATATTTTGCAACTTGATGTAACACTTATGACTACTTAATAAAATTTACTTTTGACAAAAAAAAAACACTGATTCTAGTAACGATACGGTGCTGGTTGCTCGGATACTTTGGTTGACGGCAGAGACAGGCCATGGTGAGTTGTGCCTAAAGGTCTGTAGTTCACTGAGTTCATGATCGACGATTTCTTTTATTTAATATTACAAGAATGAGGGCAAAAGAAGCAATCTTTTTCGGAAGCACACATATTTCCATTTTTTTTAATATTTATTTATTATTGTTTATTGACACGTTTTTTGTCTTTCTTCTTTTTATATTTTCCATTTGCTTTTATTATTTTTTAATTAACTCGTTCCATTTTATATTTATTTTATTTTTTACATTGACATTTTTATTACTATATTTTGTGTTTGTTTTGTTTTAATAATAATTGGTTCACATTTTCCTTAATTTATTTATTATACTTTTGATATATTGTATTTTTATTCATTCATTCATTTATTTATTATATAATTCAATAAATTATATATAATAAAATAATTATTCATAAATATATTTGGTGCAATAATAATGTATAAAATTATATTTTATAAAATAATTTAAAATTAATAAATTTAAAACTAAAAGTTTATGATGAATTGTGCAATTTTAAATTAAAAGGTTGTAATGTTCTTTATAGACTAAAAGATTTTAATTTTTAATTATATTATTATTTTTAGATTATTTGAGTATTTCAAAAAAAAATTGAGTGATGAAATTAGTTGTTGTTCATTAGCTCGTTCATTGAGTTTAATCACTTCCTTACGAAGAGAGCCAGCGCTTCCCTTCCAATCCATTCTGTTTTTCCTTTCTTTCGTAATTTCGCTTTAACCAAATTCCAATTGCACGACCAAACAAATTAGTAGAATCGACGCCCCAACTAATTATATATGAATCGCCCCCAGGAAGGAAACGAACTTTCCGTTCCATGGATCAGAGCGGACTCCACCGCCACCTCAACTGGAATCCTCCGCGCCTCTACTACCCCGAAGCGGATGTGGATCCCGCCGGCACCACCATCCCCGTCGCCCCTCCGCTGAGTCAGTTCCTCGACTCCGCATCCTCCACCGACCCCCAAGTAGACGCTTCCCTTTTCGAGCACGAGAATCTTGAGATCAACACCTTCATCCAGAGACAGGTGACGGGGAAAAAAAAAATTAAACCCTCGATTTCTTCGTCTCCCTATCTTGGATTAGCGATCGCTCTCCGACCGATCGATATGGATATGCCGCCGCAGAATCAGGTGCTGCGAATGGTGCTGGCGGAGGCGAGCAAGAGGCACGCCCGCGCGCTCCTCCTCGCGGCGAGGGAAAGGGCGTTGAAGAAATTGGCGGAGAAGGATGCCGAGGCGGAGAGCGCTCGCCGGAGGCGCGCGGAGCTGGAGGAGGCGATGCTGCGGGCGCGGGAGGAATCCCAGAGGTGGTTCGACTTGGCCAAGGAGCACAACGACACGAAGCACCGGCTGGAGGCGGACCTGGAGAAGGCCCGCCGTCTCGAGGAGAGTGCAGGGTCGTGCGCCGCCGTGGCGGACGAGCCGGATCTGCGGCTGTGCCGGGCATGCGAGATGCGGGAGGTGAATGTTCTGGTGCTCCCCTGCCGGCACCTTAGCGTATGCTCGGACTGCGCGGCGAAGGTCGCCATGTGTCCCACCTGCGGGCACCCAAGATACGCTCACATTGCCGTTAACTTCATGTGAGTCTTTTTTTTCTTGAACGGCGGCGAGGCGTTTGACGATTAGGTTTCCATTTCCGACTGGAGGGAGACTCCCGGCCGTTTTGGATCGGGTGAAAATGGTTAGTTTTTGCATTGATCCGCTTTCGCAGGTAAGCTTCTTTCCAAATAGTGGGGATTGAATAACAGCCAAACTGGTTGAATCATGATTTGCTTCGTCTTCATTCTTTAATCGTTTCATATCAAACTCAATTTTGCTTATTGATCCTTTCTAGAAAATGAATTATTTGTTTTAGTCATTTCACCCTATACTATTAGCTCCAATTTTAAATACAAAAAGTCATATAGCTTTTAAAATTTACTAATCTAAAATGAAAAATCCAAACTTTAGTTAATTCATTTGTAAGCATAAGATCCAACTTTATGAAAAACTATTATGTGCCATATATTTATTGTTTTTAGATATATATTATTCGATATAAAATAATCATAGTTATGAAATAAAATAGTTTTTAATACTATAAAGTTTGAATAAAAGAGATTGTTACTATTTTATAATATTATATTAATAATAAAATATAACTATGTATTTTACATTATGCTTGTTTTTATGTTATTAAATAGTTGCTGGCAGCTATTATTGTGAGGCTAATTCGGCTACTACGGAAGCAATGGAAAGAATCCTAGGCAGAGAGACATATGCGTTCTCCATCTCCCAAAGCAATGCAAATGTATCTTGATATAGATTATCTCCATCTCCCAAAACGAATAGCAACCTTCCAAATAGTATATAAGGGTAAAAGTGTTGTGCATATAAGAAATAGATGATTTGATATGATTCTACCTTTGCCTAAGAATTTTTCTAGGGACACACTACTCTGCAAAAGGTCAATGGTCCAAAACAAGCCAAATCGCAACATGTTATTTACCACCCAATAAAACTCTCATCTTTCATGTTGGTGAGGATCGCATACTTGTAAGTCCAATCCTAAGACCATTTAAAGCAACCCAAATGACATCAACCAATTTGAGTAATATTTTTATTACATGTCATCTTCCCTCTCCTTTGTTAGCCCTGCTAAAGCTCGTATCTGATCCAAAACCTAAGCAACGTTGGAACTATCATAGAATATGGAGGTGATAACAACCTTTTTCATAGTGGCCTGAATATATTCATCAACTTTATCTCTTCATTTATACATCATGCCCTAAGCTTAGCCAATCACCCTAATATTATATTAGTCTTGGCTAAGAAGCAGAGTTAACATCCTGCAAAAACTTTTAACTCAGAATTGTTTCTATCCTTCACTTTATTGAGGAGCTAAGAAGATGCAAAAACCAGTCAGCTGACCATGGCAAACAGTTTAGCAGGAAACATAGCATACTAAATTGACACAAACATATCTCTCAAGCTTCCTTCCTTCTTCTTCAAACTTGCTTCTTACAGTATCTCTCAAACTCTCTGTTGATTTTATCCTTAAAATAGTTTGATTTCATTTCGAATAATAAAAATATTTCATTATCCACTCTTCAGAAATATACACCAAAGAGAGTTTCAATCTATAGCATCACGCCATCACATTTGATGAAAAATCCATCACATATTCAAGAATTATCTCAAAATTTTCATTTGTTTAGCTCTAAAATCACACAGCATCAATGTTCTAGCCTCTACATGGATTCCTGATGCTCAAAAACACCAAAAATCAAAGCTCCAGATATATTTTGTTTGTTTCTTCTTGCAAACTCAACAAGTAATCAATATCAACAGAGGACAATAGCCGCCATTTTTGTATGAAAACAAAACAACCCTACAACATAAGAACCCTACTGCAAATCCATGACATATTCAAGAATTACCGTTACGTAAAAGAGAACCCGGCAATGTCATGATCTGAAACGATCTGCCGAAGGTGATCGCAATCAAGTCGGACTGCGCGGAACACCAGTGCAGCTGTTCGACCGGCGGAATGCTCGTGTTTTCCAATTCGGCATGGAAACCGGTGACGCCGCCAGTTTGTAACATGTTGGACATGTCCCAAATTCGGGTTTCGTTGTCGCTGCCGGTTGTGCAAATCTGTGTGGCGGAGTGTGGAGCCCAAGCGACGTTATTGATTTGAGACCAATGGCTGAACTGGACGAGTGGGGAATTGGGGAAGCGGAGGTCGACGACCAAGGCCGCCGAACATCCCGCGGCGGCGGTGGCCAAGTAGTGAGGCTGTCTATGGCTCCACGCGACACGGACGATCGGCGGGCTGTAGGGGCTGTAGGGGCTGTAGGCGTTCCTGAACGCCATGGTGGGGTAAGCCACGTTTCGGATGTCGTACACGCGGATACAGCCATCGCCGTTGGCAGAGGCGAAGTTGGTGTCGCTGCCCCAGGCGATGTCGTTTACCGCACTGTTGCGGGCGGGGTAGTCGGCTTCGACGGTCTGCCTCTCGATGTCCCACACTTTGCAGGTGGCGTCCATGGAGGAGGTGCCGATACGGCTGGGCGCGAATTCGTTCCAGTCGAAGGAGGTCAGGGGGACCTGGTACGGGTTGCTGATGAGGCCGCAACGGAGGTCCACACGGGAAAAGTCTTCAGCGATACGCCAGAGGCGAATGAAGTCGGCGGAGGTGGCGAGGAGGTCCGGCCGGTGGCAGTCATCCAAGGGGAAGAACATGATCTTGGTGGGTACTTTAGGGTGCGGGAAATAGAGGGGGAAGCGTAGGAGGTCCATTTCGCCGTCGGTAGAATCCAGATACAAGATGTGTACATTGTTTTGCATGCTTTCGTCATTGCTTCCGATGGCGACGCGGTGCCGCCTGTCCCGGCGGACGCTCCAGTTCACGGCGGAGACGGGCCACGGAAAGTTGCGCCTGTAGGCCACTACCATCGGCTGGTGTCGGCGAGTCGACCCCGGAGTGACAGGCCTCATGGATCGGCCGTTTCACGCAGACGATATGTTTGGAGTATTTCCGGTAAGAGGAGGCGCAGATGTAATGCCGGTGGGATATGGAGTGGAGACGATCGACGAAGCAAATCTCATGCGATACTTAAATTGTTCGATTCTAATTTACGAGAAATTACAGTGAAGTATTTGTGTTCTGTTACGAATTACAAAGTTCAAGAACAAGAGGATGTCTTGGGATAGTAAAGAACGCAGACCGAAGAACAAATCTTTTTCGAAAGCGCCCTCAAGTTCTTGTGTGTTAATGGCACGACTCAGGACAAAATGTGAGGACTTGGAAATGCAAACTCATACCCTGCCAGGCTGCCACACCCGAAAAAATTTACTTTCCACTCCCCCCCTCCCCAAAGATCGCTAGGCACAAATATTAATGCAAAGTAAAAGTACACAATCTCAATTAATTTACACGAATTGACTTAACAATCTTAGTTTGACTAAGATCATGTACTTTAACTTTGCATTCAGATTTGGGTTTGAAAGATCGCAGCACCAAAAACTTTTTTGCCACACGCTATCTCAAGTCTGACTTCAGATATATTTTGTCTCAACTATTCACGGAAGCACTCAGGATCCTCCGTACATAATGGTGTGTCATCCTGATATGCCCCCTTAAGCTTTGGCTGCCTGTCCAACTGTCGGATGATGAAGATCAAATCATTTGTCATGTTTAGTGTTAGGCTCTTGGACCAACGGGCCGGATCCACCAGGCAAAATGGGTTTGGACCAAGCGACAAATGATTTGATCTTCATCAAATGAAGATCCGGCCCAAACCCATTTTGCCTGTCGCTTGGCCCAAACCCATCATTTGTCGAACATCTTCCGCCCGCAGTCGGGTTGGCTGCATCGGAAGTAGAAATGAACCAGCGAGTTTTGCAGGAAGGAGTCCCGAGCGAAGCCGGATTTGATGGCGAAGGCATGGATTTCCTGGCCCTTTCCCGCGTCCGCGAGAACCGAGCACGCCTTGAGGGCGAAGGGGAATGTGAACTTGTCGGGCCGCACGCCGCCGCCGAGCATGCGGTTGTAGAGAAGAAGGGCGTCGTAGGGAGCGCCGTCGCAGGCGAGGGCATGAATGAGGAGGTTCCAGGCGATAGTGGGGGGATCCCGGGAGGCGGCGAGTAGACGGGAGGCGAGGTCGAGGCGACCGTGGGAGGAGTAGAGGCGGAGGAGGGAAGGGAGGAGGGCCGGGTCGCGGGAGAGCCCGGAGCGGAGGGCGCGAGCGTGGGCACGTTTCGCTTGGTCCAAAGTGATGGTGGTTCTCTGGGTGAGGAAGCCGAGGGCGTCGCCGGGGCCGAGCCCGGGGGTGACCTCGGCAGGTTCGCGGCCGGAAGGGGCGGCGCCGCCATGGGCGAGCGGATCGAGCAGGTTGCAGGCGGCGACGCATGAGAGCATATGTCCAATGGTGTTAAGAGCTGACGAGTCAGTAATACACTTATCAATGGGTTTTCAGTTTGAGCCAATTGAGGCCGCCCATTTTGGCATGGGCCGAGTCAGTAATACACAATAAGCTGAGGGCGTTTTCGACAATAGCCGCCATTTCTGTGCGAAAACAAAAGAACCCTACATCAACGGCGAATTACCGTTACGTGAAAGAGAACCCGGCAATGTCATGATCTGAAACGCTCTGCCGAAGGTGAACGCAATCAAGTCGGACTGCGCGGAACACCAGTGCAGCTGTTCGACCGGCGGAATGCTCGTGTCTTCCAATTCGGCACGGAAAGCGGCGAGGCTGCCAGTTTGTAACATGTTGGAGATGTCCCAAAATAGGGTTAGGCTGTCGCTGCCGGTTGTGCAAATCTGTGTGGCGGAGTGTGGAGCCCAAGCGACGTTATTGATTTGAGACCAATGGTTGAACTGGACGAGTGGGGAATTGGGGAAGCGGAGGTCGACGACCAAGGCCGCCGAACATCCCGCGGCGGCGGTGGCCAAGTAGTGAGGCTGTCTATGGCTCCACGCGACACGGACGATCGGCGGGCTGTAGGGTTTGGCTGTCGCTGCCGGTTGTGCAAATCTGTGTGGCGGAGTATGGAGCCCAAGCGAAGTTATTAATTTGAGACCAATGGTTGAGCCGGACGAGTGGGACATTAGGGAAGCGGAGGTCGACGACCACGGCCGCCGAACTGAACGCGACCGCCAAGTAGTGAGGGTGTCTATGGCTCCACGCGACACGGACGATCGGCGGGTTGTAGGGGCTGTTGGCGTTCCTGAACGCCATGGTGGGGTAAGCCACGTTTCGGATGTCGTACACGCGGATATAGCCATCGCCGTTGGCAGAGGCGAAGTTGGTGTCGCTGCCCCAGGCGATGTCGTTTACCGCAATGTTGCAGGCGGGGTAGTCGGCTTCAACGGCCTGACTCTCGATGTCCCACACTTTGCAGGTGGCGTCCCTGGAGGAAGTGCCGATGCAGCGGGGCGCATATTGGTTCCAGTCGAAGGAGGTGAGGCGGGGCTGGAACGGGTAGCTGATGAGGCCGCAATAGAGGTCCACACGGGAACCGTTGTCAGCGATACGCCGGAGGCGAAGTAAGTCGGCGGAGGTGGCGAGGAGGTCCGGCCGAAGGCAGTCATTCAAGGGGAAGAACATGATCTTGGTGGGTACTTTAGGGTGCAGGAAATAGAAGGTGGAGCGTAGGAGGTCCATTTCGCCGGCGGTAGAATCCAGGTACAAGATTTCTACAATGTTTTGCATGTTTTCGCTATTGCTTCCGATGGCAACGCGGTGCTGCCTGTCCCAGCTTCGCCGGTAGAGAACATATCCCAGAAGTTTCAACTTGAAAAGATCTCGATCGGAGGAGAAATCGATGAACAACCCGACGCCAGCACTATTCACGCTTGATTATTACGGCTGTAATTTTCATTACAGCCGTGTGGTTATTCGTTCTTCCCCTTTCTTTTCGATTTTTGATCGCTAGAAACTATGGTTTATTGTAATCTTTTCTCCATGCTAGCTTAAACCTTTTTGTGGGACTTGGGGGAGTAATTCCCTTTGATTTCTTAATGACTAGATAACTTTTATTTTTGTCAGAATAGTTTTATTATGATAATTCTACTTATGTGATAGATTGCTCTATGATTCTCCATAGTTTTCTTATTATCAGGCATGATTCTAGAGTTTTCACAATAGACTGAAAAGTGACTTGCTTGAGAGCTTGGAACCCTAAAATTGAATAATAGGAACTCACTAGAAGAAATTAGGTTAGTTCTTATTTCCTGATTTTAGAATAATAATTGCCATGTTTGATAAAAAGAATCTAGGATTGAGTTATTTTGTCAAACGGGAAGATCTTGTGCGAAAGCAAGGATCCGAATGTTGGAAAACCATAAGTAGAACCTGTGTTGAGACTCGGATACACAAAAGTGATCCTTGAGATTCCACTTGAGATAATTAACATAGAATTCGGATGCACAAAAGTGATCCTTGAGTTCTTCGTTTCATGATTTACTTATTTTCAGCGTTGGGATAGATCTTGCGCGAAAGCGATGATTGGTCCCTGCATGATTGTCTGCACGAAAGTGAGATGATCATTTTATGAAGTAAATTATATCTTTATCATAATGAAATTAGACTGACGACCTTTTATTCATATCTAGTCATAGAAATCAAAGTGGATGAAACCTTAGTCTCAGTTTCTCTCTCTGGTATTTTCGTTAGCTTTCAATAATTCACCTGCATAGTTTTGATTGCCTAGATAGTAAGAACTCAATTATTCGGTACTTGACAAACAAGGTCTCTGTGGGATCGATATTTTTTATTACTTCGAGTATCCGTGCACTTGCGGACACAACAGGTTTCTGGGCATAACAAGTTTTTGACGGCAATGTCGGAGATAAGTTTTTGTCTAGCTACCTGTTGGGATACAACAGTCACATGAATGAGAATCAAATTAACTTGATCAATTCTCACATTAATAACTTCCTCAGGACAAATCCTAGGAAATATAAGGGCATCCATCTCATTGGTTGGGATAAACTTGTCCTTCCAAAAGCTTATGGTGGCTTAACTATTAAAGACATGTTGATTATGAAACCTGCTTTAAATTGCAGTAGAATCCTTAATCTTCTTAATCAAACCAACAACATTGGGTTCAAACTCACATAGCCAATGGTCAATTTGACATATGGAGTAGATCTATCAATTCTTGCCAGAAACAAAGTGGTAATTGCAAAAGCTTATACAAAGATACAAACTTATTAAAGCTGGGTTTTCTCCATACCACTGGCATAGGAAATGACACTAGTATTACTTCTCATTCATGGTGCATTGATGTGCCTCCCAAGTTGAAGCTATGCTTCATAACAAATATACCAAACACACTTGTTTCTAGTCTTATGTAGGGTAGGAATCGGAGTAAGCAAAATATCTTCAAGGTAGGCAATCAAATACTATATGAATTGATTCAAAAGGTACCTCTTTCAACGGTCTGGGCAAATGGGTGTGAAAATTTGGCCTAAATGGAATGACTCTTACCAAGATATCAAATCTCCCTTAGAATGGCGGGAAGAAATTGTGGATGCTGTTAGTTGCCTCAAAGATTAATATCTTCAGTTGGAAGCTATTGCATATTGGCTTCCTACAACCTTTCACTTGGCAAAATTTAATATTAGTGAAGTCTCAAGTTGTTTTTCTATGTGATGACCATGAAGATTCTATTGATCATATATTTTTTGAATGTGAATTTGTGATGCAAATTTGGGATATTTTGAAGCATTTTATCATATAGTGATGTGCCAAAATTTGATTAGAAAGCCAATAACTAGATTTTTGAAGAGCATCACTCTTCTAGATACTTACCATTCTTAATTCTTGTTATCTATTAGCATCTTTGGAAGTTTAGAAATGATAAGTTGTTTAATAAGAGTAATTTTGAATGCCCAAGAAAAATTGTGAGGAATGCAATAACTGACCTTTGCGATATGATTGAAATCACATATTCCGAGGGGATGCTTCATGGAGATTTTTCTATCAAGCTACAAACAATTTGGAGAGCACAAGATCAACACGGATGGAGCATGAGATATCTTAACTGAGAATGCTGGAATTGGTTATCTTATAAGTAACACACAGGTAAATGTATTCAAGAAGTTGTAGCCTATACTTGAGCGTTTTCTACTTTATGTGTGGAGATATGGCTATGAGAAGTGCTATCTACCATTTATATAACAACCACTATCCTTCATAAAATAATTATAATTAAAACAAAAATAATTGTAATTAAAATAGATTGTGAGATAGCTATCAAACTAATCAAAGAGAATGATGTTGACATGAAGCCACAAGTTAAAAGCCTACAAAAGAAAATCATATTCATGACCTCAAAGTTCAATAACTTAATCTTTGAACAAGTCTCTAGGAAGGCTAATAGAGTTGCCCACTGGTTAGCTAGTCATGATAAACACTCTAAAATTTGTAATAGTTGGTTTGAAAAATAGCCTGATAATGGATCATATTTTGCAACTTGATGTAACACTTATGACTACTTAATAAAATTGATACTTTGGTTGACGGTGGAGACAGGCCATGGTGAGTTGTGCCTAAAGGTCTCTAGTTCACTGAGTTCATGATCGATGATTTTTTTTTTATTTAATATTACAAGAATGAGGGCAAAAGAAGCAATCTTTTCCGAAAGCACACAGATTTCCATTTTTTTAATATTTATTTATTATTGTTTATTGACACGTTTTTTGTCTTTCTTCTTTTTATATTTTCCATTTGCTTTTATTATTTTTTTAATTAACTCGTTCCATTTTATATTTATTTTATTTTTTAAATTGACATTTTTATTACTATATTTTGTGTTTGTTTTGTTTTAATAATAATTGGTTCACATTTTCCTTAATTTATTTATTATACTTTTGATATATTGTATTTTTATTCATTCATTCATTTATTTATTATATAATTCAATAAATTATATATAATAAAATAATTATTCATAAATATATTTGGTGCAATAATAATGTATAAAATTATATTTTATAAAATAATTTAAAATTAATAAATTTAAAACTAAAAGTTTATGATGAATTGTGCAATTTTAAATTAAAAGGTTGTAATGTTCTTTATAGACTAAAAGATTTTAATTTTTAATTATATTATTATTTTTAGATTATTTGAGTATTTCAAAAAAAAATTGAGTGATGAAATTAGTTGTTGTTCATTAGCTCGTTCATTGAGTTTAATCACTTCCTTACGAAGAGAGCCAGCGCTTCCCTTCCAATCCATTCTGTTTTTCCTTTCTTTCGTAATTTCGCTTTAACCAAATTCCAATTGCACGACCAAACAAATTAGTAGAATCGACGCCCCAACTAATTATATATGAATCGCCCCCAGGAAGGAAACGAACTTTCCGTTCCATGGATCAGAGCGGACTCCACCGCCACCTCAACTGGAATCCTCCGCGCCTCTACTACCCCGAAGCGGATGTGGATCCCGCCGGCACCACCATCCCCGTCGCCCCTCCGCTGAGTCAGTTCCTCGACTCCGCATCCTCCACCGACCCCCAAGTAGACGCTTCCCTTTTCGAGCACGAGAATCTTGAGATCAACACCTTCATCCAGAGACAGGTGACGGGGAAAAAAAAAATTAAACCCTCGATTTCTTCGTCTCCCTATCTTGGATTAGCGATCGCTCTCCGACCGATCGATATGGATATGCCGCCGCAGAATCAGGTGCTGCGAATGGTGCTGGCGGAGGCGAGCAAGAGGCACGCCCGCGCGCTCCTCCTCGCGGCGAGGGAAAGGGCGTTGAAGAAATTGGCGGAGAAGGATGCCGAGGCGGAGAGTGCTCGCCGGAGGCGCGCGGAGCTGGAGGAGGCGATGCTGCGGGCGCGGGAGGAATCCCAGAGGTGGTTCGACTTGGCCAAGGAGCACAACGACACGAAGCACCGGCTGGAGGCGGACCTGGAGAAGGCCCGCCGTCTCGAGGAGAGTGCAGGGTCGTGCGCCGCCGTGGCGGACGAGCCGGATCTGCGGCTGTGCCGGGCATGCGAGATGCGGGAGGTGAATGTTCTGGTGCTCCCCTGCCGGCACCTTAGCGTATGCTCGGACTGCGCGGCGAAGGTCGCCATGTGTCCCACCTGCGGGCACCCAAGATACGCTCACATTGCCGTTAACTTCATGTGAGTCTTTTTTTTCTTGAACGGCGGCGAGGCGTTTGACGATTAGGTTTCCATTTCCGACTGGAGGGAGACTCCCGGCCGTTTTGGATCGGGTGAAAATGGTTAGTTTTTGCATTGATCCGCTTTCGCAGGTAAGCTTCTTTCCAAATAGTGGGGATTGAATAACAGCCAAACTGGTTGAATCATGATTTGCTTCGTCTTCATTCTTTAATCGCTTCCCGACAGTGAACCCTAAGGCGGTGGCGTGAAAGTCGATTTCTCCTCTATTAGTGGATGAAATTTAGGGCTTTTGGTCTCTCCTTGCTCGTCTCGTCCAAAGCTCCCTTTTTGCTTCTTATAGCTTTTGATTTTATGGCCTGAATCATCCGCAATCGATCCCGCAAAAATCGGACTCAAATTTGACCGTGAAAATCGCGTCTCTAGGTTGTAATTACAGCCGTAAAAATGATTACAGCACTACCATAATTTCAGTCGAGTTCTCGGGTTGAAATCTGTCTGGCAATTACGACACCGTAAAATAGGTTACGGCAGTGCCATAATTTCATCCAAAAATTCTGGTAGAAAATCACTCCAAATAACGGCCCGTGAAAATCTTTATAGTAGTGCCGTAATTTCTGAAAATCTTTCTGGATGAAAAATTTTCAAATTACGGCAGTGCTCCGATATTACGGTAGCCGTCAAAATTACGGTACTGTAATATAAATTATGGCCCTGCCATAATTTGGTCTAAAGCTCCAATCTTCATGAATTTTGTCGTGTAATCTCCTCTTGATGGTGGGAATTCGTCCATGCATCTGGATTGCATGAAAATGCCTGAAAACCGTGCCTTTTGCCTGAAAATCATCAAAAACCAAAAAGAGTGTATATTCCGTAGTAATTGATAAAAAAAGACATAAAAATAAGCAAATGTTCATGAATTTGACACAAAAAGATATATGAAATGACATGAAATTTACTATAAATTTCAGTGCCATCAAACACATAAGACTCAAACTGCTTGTCCTCAAGCAAAAATCAAAAATTGATCATAGGAAAAGATTTTCTCATGAAGAATAAATTTCTAAAATATAATCACTAATGAAAAATCCCACCAATTGATTCATAAAATTTTAAATAAACATATCATCCTTTGAATTCAATCCTCAAGATCCGTAACTTATTCGAATAAAATTTTGCAACTTGTATGAAAAGTAGAATTTCAATCTTATGGACTCATCTAATCTTCAGTTCAAATCTACCATGCTATTGTTTACAGGAATAGGATATCCAAAAATCTTTTTCCACTCAAAATTTTTCCTTTTCTTCATTTTTCTTTTTATTCCTTTTTGTGTTTTTGATGGTATGTACCCACATAGATACACACTTTTTATTTGGGACTTCAACTCTTGTCTTAGGTACCACTATCAATTTTATACAGTGCCGAGTAGAGGAGTCATTTTCTTTTATCTTTCTCTCAATTTTTTTTTTCTTTTCAGACTTTAACCCATGTCCTTTGGTACCACTGTCAATTTTATACAGTGCCAAGTAGGGGAGTCACTCACTATTTTTGGATTTTGGATTATTTCTTCCCAACAAATAGCAAATAGACTAAACATCAACTAGACTAATCAATTGACCTCAATTCAAAAATTACACTCATATGCTGATTTTATTCAAAAAGTAGCTTCACTTTTAAATTAAATTCTCCAAATAATATATCTCCTTAAAATCTCACTCATCAACCAATGAAAATTTTCAAAAGTAGATATGTATAAGAGAAATAAATTTGACATGATAGATCTAGTCTTAATCACAAGCATGAGTTCATTCATCATCAATTGAATCAAACAAGTCATCAACAATAAATAGATCAATGCCATAAATAAATCACATCAATCAAAATTATACTTGTTAATCATCAAATTATATCATCAAAAATATTAAAAACATCATCACGTGTAATACAACCATATCGAAATAGATCATCAATACCAAGATATGATAATACAACCCCATCGAAGATAAAAAATCAATACCATCATCATCATACAACCATATCGAAAATAAGAATATAGACATGTAAAGTAGAGTGAAGTAGCACGGTGGACACAATATCTATGGAGGAATCATCTTTCCCTATAAAACATGAAACATCAATAAGATAAAAAAAAATAGAATGCAAAAAGTAAAGGGAAAAAGATACTCACATAACTCTACTCATCATCGGATCCAATCTCCTCGGTGTCCTGAGCTGCTGTGTCCATCGGATCAACATGTGGCTCTCCCTGATGCTCTCCATAGTCTCCGCCTCTCCTCAGATCTTGGAAGTCAAAACGCTCATACAAGAAATTCCCCATCTCCTCCATATAGGTGATCAAATCCTCCACAAACCTGTGGATATGGAGCATAGTGTCCTGCATCTGCCCTACAGAATCCATCACCCTCTCCATACGATGTCCCTGACGATATATCTCAATGGAGAGTGCCCGGAATCTAGGGTCAAAGGCACTAGACCATCCTCCAGAAGGTCTGTGGAAAGATCCAGCAGCTGGAGGAGTAGGATCAGCAGGTCGGTGAGATGGTGACTCGATACCATAAGGATCATCCCTTCCACCCCAAGTGGGTGGTGGTGGAATTGCACTCAGCGGTGGTGTGAAGGCTGCCTCGGCGGCGCTCGGTGAAAGCTTCTAATTCGTTCTTTCTTTCACAGTGGTTTTCTCTAGATGGGGTAATGGTAGAGTAGGGGCATTTGGTCCAAGGACCAAACAAAAGACATCCCCTTCTCTAACTATCTTTTTCATTGCCATGCAAGACTCAAGATCAAGTCTTGCATTCCCCCTTGGTACTTCTATCCCATATGGTTTAACATTCAGATGTAGGGCTATAAGTGTAATCAGCCCTCCTATCACAATGGCACCCCTCTTGGCCCTAGCCACTTTACCATGTGTTTCATCATAAAGAATGCAACATCTACTACTACTCCATTGAGCATCCCCCAAAGAAGGTAGAGTTCAGACTGTCTTACCATGCCATCATTGTCTCCTCTGCCAAAGACAGTGTGGGCAAGAACTCTATGCACATATTTGATACAAGGATTCGCAATCTTTGAAGCTCTAGCAGAAACAGCAGAAAAGTGAGTTGATGTCTCATATTTTTATAGTCTTTTTGAACGATATTTACTTACGAATCGAGACCTATTTTCATGATTTTACATTTCTTTCCAGCTTACTTCATTGATTTTCTTCAGAAGCTTCACTACTTGTCATGTTTGTTGAATACAGGACAATTCGCTCACTTTTAGAGCTACATGGAGATACATTTACATATCCGAGTGAAATCAGGAATACTGACAAGAAGTTTGGCTTCAAACGGGAGTAATTTCAAGAATTACGGCTGAGGCCATAATCTACATCACAACCGTAATTCTCTGACTAGCTATACGATGGACCCGTCTCTATACGAGCATAGGCATGTTGCGAAGACGCGATCATAAATTCCTCGACGATAACCTTTCGGCTAAAGACGACCTCGACAAGAAAATTACGGGCATGGCCGTGATTTGCCTCACGACTGAAATCTCGCATCCGTCGCAAGAGTTTATTCGCAACCGTACCAGCCATCAAAGGATTAAATGAGTATTAATCGTCTGAAGGTTACAAGAATTAAAGAAGACGCAATTAATGCTTTACTGTTACAACCATAAATGCGGGAGTTACAAGGATTATTTAGTAGCCATCAAGTGTCATTATGGGAGTTTAATTCTGAATGTGAAAGGACACGCCATTAAGAGACAATTATGGAGGATTAAATCCAGAATTTAATTCTAGTATTTAATTTAAAATTTAATTCCAATTTAAATTCGGAATTTGTAGAGCCACCCGGTCTTCTATACAAAGGACTCAAGTTAAATTCCAAAAGGAGAGCGCCCGGGAGGCGCCCAGAGGCCCAAGGAGCGCCCAGTTGGGGCTCCAGGGGAAGAGAGGAGGACTACGCTCGAGAGCTCAGAGTTCGGTGGCGACGAAGAATGCAAGCCATACCAAGGAGAAGAAGGCGACAACAAAGGAGGAGAGAAAGGAGTTTTTTTAATTCTTTTCTCATCTTTACTTCATTTAGTCTTCTTTATGTGCTAATCGAATGGCTTGTACTTGTCGTAACCATATATGTATTAGCGTAAAAACCTCAATCGGGATTTGGGCGTAGCCCGTCTTTTTGATTTGTAAGTCTTAATGTTAAGAATTGCTTTTGGATGTATCTTTCGAGGCTATTTGATCTTGGTTTGTTTCATTCGTGTTTATCAATTTTTGGCCAGATCGGTTTTCACACTTTAGTTGATTGTGGTAAAATCTGAGAGGTGAATTGCAATCGACGGATCCTCCTTGATCATTCCTGTGTGCTCTACTACTTGAAGATTTGATAATAACGAGAGTTGTAGAGACCACTTGGGGAATCTTCATGTCCTATTTCAACGGATCTACTTATGCTTAGTCCACCGTGAGAGTAGGAGACTAACTAAGTTGCTAAGTTGTGCACGGCTCAAGGGGACATGTCCTTGGTTTTCCAAAAGATTTTCTAAGCAGTACTTTTCATTACGCTTATAAGTTGATAGACATGGTGAACCCCGATTTTCCGATTTCTCTCATATCAGTAGGACCTTTTATTTTGTTACGCTCTTAGCTTAGTTAACCTTACCAATCTTGATTTTCAATCGTTTAGCTATTAAAGATTGAAAGATTTGGTACTTGACAATCCATCCCTGTGGGAACGATATCTTAAGTACTACATCGGTAAGCCGTGCACTTGCGAATTTTGTACATCATGAGTCTCAGGGGTTATCTGATTCCAAAACACATGTTCTATAAATCCAATTGGTATTTTTGTAAATCCTCCAGAACCCAAGTGAAATATAGATCTGATTTCTCTTATGGTTAGCTTTCTTTCGATATTAGCCATTCTGAATGTGATCTCTCCCTCAGCAGGTCCATCAGAAAACTCTCTTAGATCCACATTCAAGCTGCTCAGAAATTCCAATGTAAGTGGCAAATAGGTGTAAGGTGTCATCTCAAAAAATCTTCTGGCCCTGACTTGCTCAAACATCCACATCACATCCTCATAAAGCCCAAGTGCCTCTAAAGTCCTTTTATTAGCATATTTGGTATTGACAACTCTTCTTTCAACCAATTGATTGTATCTGGATTCTTGAATTTCATCTCTAAAAACAATCACATAGGGATTTGGTGGTGTAGAAGATGTAGCTGGTCCTTTTCCTCTCTTCTTTGAAACAACTTGTTTGATCTGAAGTGCCATGAGTGAACTTCAAGAATGAACTAAGCTGCAGCTCAAGTTTGACAACACAATATAACAAAGTATAGCAGAGATAAGATTCCAATAACACTTTCTACATTAATGTCAATACTCATCAAGCATAATAGGAGTAAGAGTCAATTAAAATCATGCTTAAACTTCAACATTTCAGCTAGATATGAAAAGGGGCGAACATGAATAGTAAATCTCAGCAAATCAGCTTGTTTAAGCTTAAATCTCTTCACAGAAATTGGTCAAAAATGCTAGAAACGGACAAGAACTAGTCGCCTATCATCTAAGAAGTAAATGGAAGCAAAAATCTCTGAAAATGACTAAGAATCAAAGACAAACGATGAAAGGGGTGACATATGTGTAAAAACTCACCAAAATCGAGAAATCGGGTGAAAGAGTACCAGATCGGCGGCAATAACCGGAAAGGAAGGGTCGCCGGCGTTCTCTGAAGGTCGGAGATGGTCTGGAGACGAAGGTCGGCGCTCGAACAAGTGAGAAAACTCAAAACACGGCCCAGAAAATCCTAAAAAAATGGCACAGGAATTGTGTCTAAAAACAGAATTACAGCCGTAATATTTATTACGGCAGTGCCGTATTCTGGTGAAATCGAAAAACACGGGCCGTAAAACAAATACGGTAGTACCGTAATTTGGCTCCAACTCTCGGGTCGAAAATTGTCTCTAATTACGGTACCGTGAAAAAGCTTACGATACCGCCATAATTTTTAGAAAACTCTCAGGTCTAAAACAGATGAAATTACGGTACCACAAAAATGGTTACAGCAGTGCCGTAAAAAGTTCAATTTTTTTTTGAAGGTAAATAAATAAGAAAAAATAACTCAAAAATACGGCACCGTAAATTTATTTACGGCAGTGCCATAAAATCTAAAACACTCTCGGGTCGATTTTGGACATAAAATACGGTACTGTGAAAATACTTACGACAGTGCTGTAATCTCATCACAACCTTCTAATCAAAATTGACAGGAATTACGGTACCATAATATGAATTACGGTAGTGCCGTAATTTGTGCCAAAACTTGCTTTTCTACAAAAATAAAAGAAAAAAATTAGTTCTAAATGCAAACTAAGGAAAAAGTAAATAAAATAAAGCAAACTAAAGTTAGAAAGCTTGGGTTGCCTCCCAAGAAGCGCTAATTTAAAGGTCATTAGCTTGACCCTTTTGCACTCAGTTTTGGTTCTGATTTCCTCAATTTCCACTCTGATTTTTCTTTGATTTGAGCATCTCTTTCAATCACATAAGGCTCAGCCTTGAAACAGTATCCAAATTTGCTCAATATCTTCTTTCCTTTATCAAACAATCTAGAGCCTCTTCTTCTTCTTCTCTTTTTCTTCTTCTTCTCAGAAATTTGATGTTCTTTCTCCTGTAATCCTTCATTAATATCCTTAGAAAAATTGTTAGTTTCTAAATTAGAGGATTCATCAAATAAATTACAAACATTATAAACATCATCATCAACTATGTCAACACTACAACATGATCCAAAGTATGATAGTTTATTCAAAGAATCGGCAAGATCAAATTCAATTATTTTTTCACAAATATCAAAAGTGATTTTTCCCTTTTTTACATCTATGTGAGCTCCAGTAGTAAGTAAAAATGGTATACCAAGAATTAAGGGATTTTTATGATTTTCCCCCATGTTTAAAACTACAAAATATGCAGATATGAAAAATTCACCTACCTTGATTGGAACATTTTCTAAAATACCTATGAGATACTGTACCGAGCTATCAGCGAGCTGTAAAGATATGGATGTGGGTTTAAGCTCTCCAATGTCCAGCTTCCTGCAAATAGATAAAGACATTAGGCTTATATTGGCTCCTAAATCACATAAGACTCGGTCAGAAGTCATGCTTCCAATTGAACAAGGTATAGAAAAACTACCTGGATCATTCAGTTTTGGTGGCAATTTATTTTGTATAAGAGCACTACAATCTTCAGTTAAAGCCACAGTGCAAGTACCATAGTAATTTAATTTTCTTTTGTTGGATAAGATCTCTTTCAAAAATTTCGCATATGATGGCATTTGAGATATAGCTTCAGTAAAAGGAATATTAATGTAAAGCTTTTTCAACACTTCAAGAAATTTACCAAATTGTTTATCAAGTTTTGCTTGCACTATCCTTTGTGGAAAGGGTATAGGTGGCCTATAAGGTGGTGGTAAATTAGGTTTAGAATCATCTTTCTCACATGGTACATCCCCTTTTGGTTTATCACCCTTTTGAGGTGGCAAACTAGCTTGAGTTTTCTCATGTTCATAAGATTTTTCTAACTCTAATTCCTTATCATGATCATCATTAGGCTCTTTTTCATTGATCACAACTTTCCCTTTAGGTTCCTCTATTGTTTCTCACTTCTAGTAATAATAGCATTATAGTGCTCCCTAGGATTCAATTCAGGTTTAGCAGGCAATTTTCCAGGGGGTCTGTATGAACTACTAGCTTGTTGAGCAATTTGATTTTCTAAGATTTTGTTGTGGGCTGTTAAAGATCCTACTTGTGAAGCTAATTGACTAACCATTTCTTTGAGATATTCAATTTCCTTATTTTTATTTTGCATGAACTGATTTTGATTAGCCATCATCTTTTCAAGCATGGACTCAATGTTTGAATTCTGATTTGAATTTTGATTTTGATTTGGATTTGGCCTTTGGTATCCTTTGTTTTCAGTTTGTCCCCCTACATTACTATTGTTTTTCCAAGATAAGTTGGAGTGATTTCTCCATCCAGAGTTGTAGGTTCCAGAATAGGGATCATTATTTCTACATTGATTATAGTTCCCTAATACATTAACATGTTCACTACCCTGATCAGTAATGACTTTACAATCTTCAGAGACATGACTATTGTTACCACATATATCACAAACAACAGATGAAGAAATAACAATAGTTTGCATCTTAAATGAATCAAATCTGTTGCATAAAGAGTCTACCTTCTCTGTCAAGGTGCGCCAACCATCACTTTCATTCTTACCTTGGGAAGGTTTATAAAGCACTCCTCTCTTTGAAGTCCACTGGTTATGATTCAAAGCCATCTCTCCAAGCAATTTGAAAGCATCATCAATGGTTTTGCTCATCAGAGATCCTCCTGCAGCAGCATCAACAGTTAGTCTGGTATTATAAAGTAAACCATTGTAAAAAGTATGAATTAAAACTCAGTTTTCAATGCCATGGTAAGGACACTTCCATTGTAAATCATTGAATCTCTCCCATGCCTCACTGAAAGATTTACCATCTCTCTGTGCAAAGCTCGAAATCTGATTTCTCATTTGAATGATCTTGCTTGGTGAAAAAGATTTCATCAAGAAGGCATTGGACAGTTGCTCCCATGTTGTAAAGGTACCGGTAGGTTGTGCTTGAAGCGAAGATCGCGCTCGGTCCCTAAGAGAAAATGAAACAATCTCAATTTTAGTGCATCGTTAGAAACTCCGTTAATTGATGCCTTGCATTTTAGTAGTGATTTTTATTATCTTTCCATGATGAATTTAGGCCTATTTTAATGTTTTTACACTCATTTAAGACTTATTTAGTTAAAAACTTCAGAATCTTCACTTTTCGTCTGTTTTATTGAATTTCAGGTAAAATCACCCAATTTTGAAGTCTTTTTTTAAGAATCTGAGAGCATGGGGCGATTCCTTATGAGAAGACGAAGTTGCCCGTAAAATTTAGGCTCAATCGGAGCCTTTTCTGGACTTCACGGCCAGGTGAACCCCACAGGGTTCACCGGTGATCTTGTCGAAGGATGAAACTCACCACGCCCTTCACTCCCAGGTGAATCCGGCGGGATTCACTGATGATGTCAGGCTATCCGAAACTCGCAGCACGCTTCACTGCCAGGTGAACCCCACGGGGTTCACCCGTGATTCTGGCTGATAAAACCTGCGCAAAAATATACCGTGGACTTCACTGGTAGGTGAACCCGGTGGGGTTTACCTATGATTATTTCGCAATAGAACTGCATAGAACAACACTTCACTGGTAGGTGAACCCGGCGGGGTTCACCCGTGATACTATCGCAGCAGCCCGACCTTCACTCGGTTTTTCCATGATTTTGAGCCCGATTCAAGTCCAAATTTGGCAAGTGAGGATTCTTTGGAAAGCTGATTCGAAGGAGAGGGCAAGGAATATAAAAGCCCTAATTCTTGTGTTATATTTGGGGAGAAATTGAGGAAAAGGCGTGTTAGGACGAGTTGACCGACACCCATTGAGTATTTTGGCAATTTTGAACCCAATTGATATCCAAATTTGGCAAGTGAGGACTTTTTGGAAAGCTTACTCGAAGGCAAATAGAAAGAATATAAAATCCCCAATTTCTGTGATCTAAAGATCGAGCAATTGGGTGATGAAGCAGCTAGGGTGGAAGAACACGGTGATTCGGCGACTTTGGGGTGATTTTTGAAGATCTGATCATTGGAACTCAGTGATTCTTGCTTATTTCCTTCGGTTCATCATCTCTTCCCTCTTAGAAACCTTTTCCTGTGATTTTCTTATGTTTAAAGAGAGGATTTTGAGCGTCTCGACGATGGTTGTAGCGTAAACTTAATTTCAGGGCTAGGTTGAAACCCTCTGACGATTTTTATCTGCAAATCATGTTTTAATCTTGTTATTCAGATCATATCTTAATCATATTTAACTTGATGTATTTATTTCTTGATATTTACTCTGGCCAAGTATTATCATGTCATAGTTGTTACGGTTCATAACGAGAGTAGGACCGTAACGACCGAACTTCATTGTGAATCTTGCGAAGGCTCGACACGAAAGTGCTTGTTCTTCGCTTGAGGGTTTATAATCTACCACGGAACCCATCGGGTTTGTCTAGAGCGGTCCACCGCGAAAGTAGGAGACGTTCTGGGTAAATATTGGGGTGTACACTCGAAAGAGGGCACCTTGTACCATAGGTTAGATTCCTTATGCATATCTGTAAATCCTTGTAACTGGTATTTATTCCTTAGCACGATTAAAATTGTTAGAGAGGTGGAAACCAAAGCCCTGATATTCTCTCTCATATATTTTTTCTGTCGTTGTTTGATTTCTTGTTTACTGTTCTGCTTAGTTTTAGTTTTCTAGTTCCAAAAACCACGATTTGATCAGCTTAGATTCCAAGAATTAGATTTTCTGGTACTCATCTTGTTCCCTGTGAGATTTGATATCTTTTATATTACTTCGATAACACCGTGCACTTGCGGTGCGTATCAAGTTTTTGGCGCCGTTGCCGGGGAACAACGGTTGATATTAGTATATTTCTAAGGATTGGTATACTAAGCATTTTTCTTTTTCTTCCTTTTTATTTTTATTTTTATTTTAGCTATTTCCTTTCTTAAGCTTTATCATTGTGTCTGATCAATAGTTTTTGCAAAGGAGCTTAAGAACAGGTGATCGTTGAATTTGGAGAATGCCCGAGCACCTTTGACTGCTGGAAATATGAACAACAAGACTTTGAGAGATTATGCTACTCCATCTATAGAACACTTACAATCAAACATTGCTCGCCCGAATGTAGAAGCCGACAGTTTTGAGATCAATCCTGCACTACTATCAATGGTTCAACAAAACCAATTTGAAGGCTATCCACTTGAAGACCCTTATATGCACTTGGCTAAATTTTTGGAATATTGTGATACTTTTAGAATTGAAGGTGTTTCTACTGATGCAATTAAGTTAAGATTATTTCCTTTCTCTCTCAGGGATCAGGCTAGAGCGTGGTTGCATACTATACCATCTGCTTCAATCAGAACATGGGAAGAGCTTTCACAAACTTTCTTGTCCAAATACTTCCCTCAAAGCAAGACTGTGTGGTTTCGTAACTAGATTATAAGCTTTACTCAGAAAGATAGAGAATCACTCTATGAAGCATGAGATAGATTTAAAGAACTTCAAAGAATATGCCCACATCATGGACTTCAAAAATGGGTAATTGTTCACACCTTTTATAATGGTCTAAATTTTAACTCAAGGCGTATTATTGATGCAGCTGCTGGTGGGGTTTTGATGAACAAGACTGTGGATGATGCTATGAACCTGTTGGAGGATATGGCCTTCAATCACAATTAATGGTCAGGACACAGCTTCGCTGAATGCCAATTAGGAATCTCACAACTTGAACCTTTTGGAAAGCAAGCCAATACCTTTTGGACTCACCACCCTAGACCACAGTTAAACCCATATTCCAACACATACAATCCAAGTAGATGGGACTATGAAAATTTTTCTTATGAGAACAATCCCAACACAATTCCCCAACCTAACTATAGGCAACCTCCTGAATTTCAATCGAGGCAGTTTGTGTCACCTCAAAAGTCTAACCTTGAGTCACTACTAGAGACTATTGTGGCAGCACAAACCAAGGAAAATGAGAGTGTTTGTGAAGTCATTAGGCAACTAACATCTAAAGTAAATGCTCTCGAGGCCTATAATAAGATGTTGGAAACCCAATTGGCTAATCAAGCTAGCACCTCCACAATAGCCTCTGGTAAACTCTCATCCCAATCTGAAATAGACCTAAGAGAATATTGTGATGCAATTATAACTTGTGATGGGAAACAACTTGAGGAGCCTAGGATGCCTGCACATGACACTGAGATTAAATCTCCCGAGACACTTCAACTTGAACAATCAAAAGAGGAGATAGAACATAAGAAACCACTTGAGGATATACCTTCTTTTGTAGGGTCTTGTCACAATGTTGATATTGTTGAGGAAGTAGTTAACCAAGATATGATTGACAAATTGTTTGTGGATCCTATAGATATCTGTTTTGCAGCTGAAGAGAAGGTGAAGGACAATGAAAAAGCTCAACCTTTTGCAGAAGGTACAATTTGAAAATTTGCATAAGGAAACAACCAAGGTAACTGATGAAGGTAAAATAAACTTGAAATCATTTTCTGACCCTTCAAGGTATGAACCCCTTGGTAATTACATCTTCATTCTGATTTATGAATAACACTACGGTCGAGCTAATGACCTTAAACAAGCGCTCTTGGGAGGCAACCCAAGTTTTCTCGTTGTTTTCATTTTTATTTATTTGCATTGGTTGTCATTTAGTTTTTAGTTTATCATCGTTGAGTACCCCTCTCTCTTGCTTATCTAGCTTATTCTAGGAAATCTTGATCTTGACATATGCTGATTAGAGGTTTATTTTTGTGATACAGGTGTGCCTTTAGAACGAGAGATTTTTGCTGGATTTTCACTAAAGATCAGTGCACTGCACGACCAGGTGAACCCGGCGGGGTTCACCCGTGAAGTACACTGTGCAACCTGATGACATCGCCACCTTCTCCTCTCTCATATATGATGTCGCATAGAGTACTATGCAACATTTTAGAGCGGGTGAGCTGTCTTTACTCCAGCTTCTGTTTGATTGTTGTGTTCTGACTCTTTATGGATTGGTTATGATATTTTCTGATGGATGTTATTTTGATATTGGCATTGTATTTTATATGCCACTATTCGTGGGCCTTGTCCACATCTACAGGCCCCACTTTTTGTAGTGATTTTACTTAACCACTTGCTTTCCACTCTAGTGCCATATTATGCTATAACCCTCTTTACATGTTACATGATGTGTGGGTCTATGTGTTTTCATGAAGTTGTTTTAAGGTATCTATCGCTAGTCTTGTCTAATGATAGCTTTGCATAATTGGTTGGAATTTATCAAGACATGTTGAATGTAGTACTTGTTGGAAATTTACTCAATAGTCATGTTTATATATTCTATGAATTAGAAATTCTCTAAGTGGATTGATTTTAGGTTGTTCATTTAGCGGGTCAAGCGTTTTCATGATTCTTCAATTGATTTTGGTTTGTAATTTACATTCGATACATATTAGGATACATATTCTCTTTTCAAACTTTGAATTCCTTTCTAGTATTGGGGAAACACTGCATTTGTTAAAAGCCAGGATATGTTGATTTCTGTTAGCTTAAAAAAAATAATCACACTTAGATTCCTCTACTTAGCATTGTGAAAAATTGGTAGTGGTACCGAAGGATATGAGTTGAAATCTAAGAAATGTGAATTGAAATAAAAAGACTCCTCTACTTGGCATTGCAAAAAATTAGCAATGGTACCTAAGGATATGAGTTGAAGTCTAATGCAATGATCAGTGTTTGTATCCTGAATAAAACATTTGAGTCAACCCCAACATTATGAATTGGAAGGATAGGGATGGAATGAGTATTGTGTTTGCTTGATTGAATCTCTTGTTTACTGCTTTGTGAATTGGTTGACATCTAAAAACTGTGGGACCAAACTGATGAATGCTTAAGACACTCATCTTAGTTAATTTCTTCTGATTAGATCATGGATTGCTAAAAAGTATTTTTCTGAACTTAGGTGCGAACTTCAACACGAAAAGATTATTCTTATACCAAGATTGTATTTCAACTTATTTTATGCTTAATGACAAGCAAAGATTTAAGTCGAGGAGTATTTGATGCCTTGCATTTTAGTAATGATTTTTATTATCTTTCCATGATGAATTTATGTCTATTTTAATGGTTTTACACTCCTTTAAGGCTTATTTAGTTAAAGGGTTTAGAATCTTCACTTTTCATCTGTCTTATTGAATTTCAAGTAAAATCACCCAATTTTGAAGTCTTTTTGAAGAATCTGAGAGCATAGGGTGATTCCTTATGAGAAGACGAAGCTGCCCGTAAAATTTAGGCTCAATCGGAGCCTTTTCTAGACTTCACGGCCATGTGAACCCCACAGGGTTCAACGGTGATCTTGCCGAAGGACGAAACTCACCATGCACTTCATTGCCTAGTGAACCCGGCAGGGTTCACTAATGATGTCAGGGTATCCGAAACTCGCCGCACGCTTCACTGCCTGGTGAACCCCACGAGGTTCACCCGTGATTCTGGCTGATAAAACCTGCGCAAAAATATACCGTGGACTTCACTGGTAGGTGAACCCGGCGGGGTTCACCTGTGATTATTTCGCAACAGAACTGCACAGAACACTTCACCTGTAGGTGAACTCGGCAGGGTTCACCTGTGATACTATCGCAGCAACCCGACCTTCACTTGGTTTTTCTATGATTTTGAGCCCGATTCAAGTCCAAATTTGACAAGTGAAGATTCTTTGGAAAGCTAATTCGAAGGAGAGGGCAAGGAATATAAAATCCCTAATTCTCGTGCCATATTTGGGGAGAAATCGAGGAAAAGACGTGTTAGGACGAGTTGACCGACACCCATTGAGTATTTTGGCGATTTTGAACCCGATTGATGTCCAAATTTGGCAAGTGAGGACTTTTTGGAAAGCTTACTCGAAGGAGAATAGAAAGAATATAAAAGCCCCAATTTCTGTGACCTAACGATCAAGAAATTGGGCGACGAAGTGGCTAGGGCGGAAGAACACGGCGATTCAGCGACTTTGGGGTGATTTTTGAAGATCTGATCGTTGGAACTCAGTGATTCTTGCTTATTTCCTTCGGTTCATCGTCTCTTCCCTCTTAGAAACCTTTTCCCGTGATTTTCTTATGTTTAAAGAGAGGATTTTGAGCGTCTCGACGATGGTTGTAGCGTAAACTTAATTTCAGGGCTAGGTTGAAGCCCTCTGACGATTTTTATCTGCAAATCATGTTTTAATCTTGTTATTCAGATCATATCTTAAGCATATTTCACTTGATGTATTTATTTCTTGATATTTACTCTGGCCAAGTATTATCATGTCATAGTTGTTATAGTTCATAACGAGAGTAGCACCGTAATGACTGAACCTCATTGTGAATCTTGCGAAGGCTCGACACGAAAGTGCTTGTTTTCGCTCGAGGGTTCATAATATACCACGGAACCCATTGGGTTTGTCTAAAGTGGTCCACTGCGAAAGTAAGAGACGTCCTGGGTAAATACCAGGGTGTACTCTCGAAAGAGGGCACCTTGTATCATAGGGTAGATTTCTTATTCATATTTGTAAATCCTTGTAACTGGTATTTATTCCTTAGCGCGATTAAAATCGTCAGAGAGGTGGAAACCAAAGCCCTGATATTCTTTCTCATATATTTTTCCTGCCGTAGTTGTTTGATTTCATGTTTATTATTCTGCTTAGTTTTAGTTTTCAGGTTCCAAAAACCACGATTTGATCACCTTAGATTCCAATAATTAGATTTTCTGGTACTCACCTTGTTCCCTATGGGATTCGATATCTTTTATATTACTTCAATAACACCGTGCACTTGCGGTGCGTATCATTAATCTTAATTGTATCACAAAGTTCAAGAAATAAAGAAATGTGTTGGTTATGATCTTCAAGAGGAGATCCTCCAAACTGATTCTGTTGAATCATGGATAGGAAAGCGGGCTTGATTTCGAAGTTGTTAGCCTCTATGACCGGTCTAGCAATGCTAGAATGAATCTCTCGTGGATTAGGGGCTGCATAGTCCCTAAGTGATCTTTGTTCTGCCATGGTCACTTCTTCTACTTCTTGTTGTCTTTCTTTAAATCTCAACTTCCTACACAGTCTAAGAGTTTTGTTTATCTCAGGATCAAAAGGTACAAGAGGTCTTGATCTAAGATTCCTGCGCATACAAAGTAGATAAATCAAATGATTTCAAGAGAAAAGAAAATAAATAAAAAAAAATAAACAGGAAATAAAACCTAGTCTCGCAATACTTTCAATGTCTTCAATATTGACAAAAACCAAGGTCCCCGGCAACGGCGCCAAAAACTTGTTGTATCCCAACAAGTAGCTAGATAAAAACTCATCTCCGACGTTGCCGCCAAAAACTTGTTATGTCCGCAAGTGCACGGATACTCGAAGTAATAAAAAATATCGATCCCACAGAGACCTTGTTTGTCAAGTACCGAATATTGAGTTCTTACTATCTAGGCAATCGAAACTATGCAGGTGAATTATCGAAAGTTAACAAAAATGCCAGAGAGAGAAACTGGGACTAGGGTTACATCCACTTTGATTTCTATGACTAGATATGAATAAAAGGTCGTCAGTCTAATTTCATTATGATAAAGATATAATTTACTTCATAAAAGGATCATCTCACTTTCGTGTAGAATCATACAGAGACCAATCCTCGCTTTCGTGCAAGATCTATCCCAACACTGAAAATAAGTAAATCATCAAACGAAGAACTCAATGATCACTTTCGTGCATCCGAATTCTAAATTGATTATCTCAAGTGGAATCTCAAGGATCACTTTCGTGCATCCGAGTCTCAACAAGGTTCTACTTATGGTTTTCCAACGTTCCGATCCTTGCTTTCATACAAGATCTTCCCGTTTGACAAAATAACTAAATCCTAGATTCTTTTTATCAAACATGGCAATTATTATTCTAAAATCAGCAAAATAAGAACTAACCTAATTTCTTCTATTGAGTTCATGTTATTCAATTTTAGGGTTCCAAGTTCTCAAGCAAGTCACTTTTCAGTCTATTGCGAAAACTCTAGAATCATGTATGATAATAAGAAAACTATGGAGAATCATAGAGCAATCTATCGCATAAGTAGAATTATCATAATAAAACTATTCTGACGAAAATAAAAGTTATTTAGTCATTAAGAAATCAGAGGGAATTACTCCCCCATGTCCCACAAAAGGTTTAAGCTAGCATGGAGAAAAGATTACAATAAACTATAGTTTATAGCGATCAAAAATCGAAAATAAAGGGGAAGAACGAATAACCACACGGCTGTAATGAAAATTACAGCCGTAATAATCAAGCGTGAATAGTGCTGGCGTCGGGTTCTTCGTCGATTTCTCCTCCGATCGAGATCCTTTCAAGTTGAAACTTCTGGGGTATGTTCTCTGGCTCCAGGCGAAGCTTCCCTTCAAATTTCACGACCGGGGATGCGTTGTACGCTTCCCAGCAGCGAACCCTAAAGCGGCGGCGTGAAAGTCGATTTCTCCTCTATCAGTAGATGAAATTTAGGGCTTTTGGTCTCTCCTTGCTCGTCTCATCCAAAGCTCCCTTTTTGATTCTTACAGCTTTTAATTTTATGGCCTGGATCGTCCGCAACCGATTCCGCAAAAATCGGACTCAAATTTGACAGTGAAAATCGTGTCTCCAGGTTGTAATTACGGCCGTAAAAATGATTACGACACTGCCGTAATTTCAATCGAGTTCTCGGGTTGAAATCTATCTAGCAATTATGGCACCATAAAATAGGTTACGACAATGCTGTAATTTCATCCAAAAATTTTGGTCGAAAATCACTCCAAATTACGGCCCGTGAAAATTTTTACGGTAGTGCAGTAATTTCTAAAAATTTTTCTGGATGAAAAATTCCCAAATTATGGCAGTGCTCTGATATTACGGTAGCCGTCAAAATTACGGTACCGTAACATAAATTACGGCAATGCTGTAATTTGGTCTGAAGCTACAATCTTCATGAATTTTATCGTGTAATCTCCTCTTGATGGTGGGAATTCGTCTATGCATTTGGATTGCTTGAAAACGCCTGAAAACTGTGCCTTTTTGCCTGAAAATTATCAAAAACCAAAAAGATTGTATATTCCGCAGTAATTGATTAAAAAAGACATAAAAATAAGCAAATGTTCATGAATTTGACACAAAAGATATATGAAATGGCATGAAATTTACTATAAATTTCAGTGTCATCAGTGACAGGAAGCCAAAGTGTGCATTGGAATAGAAGTGAGGGTAGACTTAATGAGGGTTATTCTACCCTCTTGAGAGAGATATGAAGCCTTCTAATGAATGAGCTTCTCCCTTAAGATGTTGGTGCAATGATGAAAGTTGGCAAGTTCATTCATCTTAGGGGATATGAAAGCACCAAGGTATTTAAAAGGAAAGATTCCTTCTTTTACTAAAAAAAAATGATATGGGCTCTAGTCGAGTTGGAATAGGACTTAGGAAAGTATATACAAGATTTCTTAGTGTTCATCTTTAACCCTATAATTTTATAAAAAAATATCCATATTATGGGCAATGAACTTGCTCGATTTATTAGTAGTCTAAATCATAAAATTAAGTAATCAACATACATGAGATGAGTACCTTTTCCATGAAATTTGAAAGGACTGAATTAATGGTTTTCTTCACTCAAGAGTAAAAAGCTTAAGATATTCATTATCATAACAAAAAGGTAAGGGGAAATAGGATCTCCCTGCTTTATACCTTTACCACTAGGAAAATATTTAGATTGAGCACCATTTAAAGGCAAGAATAAGTAAAAGAGGAAATGCAATTCATTACCCAGCCACATAATTTGGCAGGAATGATATGAAGTCTCATGCAAAGTGATGAGTTGCATTTACACCATATTTTTCCTAGTATTTTACATGATATTTTGGGCTTAATTGCATGATTCTATATAATTTTTAGTGTTTTTATCTTCTTTTGTATGGAATCTTTACTTTTCTTAGTTTTTATTAAAATACAGGTAAAATCGCATAAAAATGATGGATTTTGAGTGTTTTGAGGCCATAACATAGTTCCCAAAGAAAATACGATGTTGCATATCAAATTTGGATTGAAATGGAGGCCAGATGCAATATTCATAGTTGCACCCGTGAGTCCTTCATGGGCCATGAATATCACTAAAAAATAATGAATTTTATGAGTTTTGATGCCACGGGGTGATTCGTGATGAAAAGACGAGGCCGTACATCAAATTTGAAGCAAAAATAGAGGTCAAACACAACTTTCAGGGCCGTGGCCATGAGTGTATTCATGGGCTATGAATACACTTCTGTGCAGAAATAGAAAAACTCAGGGCCGTGGCCATGAACAGTTCACCGCTTGTGAGTTTTTTCTCCCCTTTAAGTTTTTCACTTGATTCGACCCCGAATCGAGTCGAAACTTAACCAAGGTTTGCAAAAGCCTTCCTAGATGGGTTCTACACTGATTAAACTATAAAAGAAAGGATTTTATAAGGGTTTAAGGGAGCTTCTATGGAGGAACATGAATAGAGGCAGTGGCTAGTGCGAAAATCAACTTCTAGGTGGAATTCCGGTGAAAGATCACGCAAAGGAGGGATTTGGATGCTTCATTTTCATCTCCTGATTGAGGGGAAGAGTTCTAATTACTATTCTAGTGTCTTTTTGCATTATTTTTGAGAGATTATATTGAGTTCGTCGATGTACATGTTGTTTTCTATAAACACGAATGCTTAAACTCTTTTTCGGGATTAGGGATGTAAACCCGTTAATGTTTTATGGATTAAACTTATTATTTAAATCTTTGACATGAATTTTATAGAGTTGATTTGATTAGAATTATGTTTATTCCATAATTTACTCTGATCAAGTAATTTTACATCTTAGATATCGCGAGAAGGACCGAGAGGTGAATCGCGACATCGGATCTATTCTTTTCAAACCTATGAATCCAATCACGAGAGTAGTTTGGATTTGTTAGAAGGATTTTTATAGTTTTTCACAGAGCTTAAAGGGCCTATTTACGTAATTATCACGAGAGTAGGGAATTGTCATAAATAGGTACCAGATTACACTTCAGGAGAAGGTAAGCTGTACCTAAGGAAAAATCCCTTTTAATACTTTAATTTTTTGTTCAAAGATTTATTTTTACTAAATTCATATTCGTCAGCGTGGTGAAACCCCGAGTCCCGACTCTTTCCGTAATGATTTCTACTCGAACGCTCGCATTTGCTCTCTTGTACTTAGAAGACTCCAAGCAAAAACATCATTTGAATCGTCTAGCTATATATCGATCATGTAATCGGTACTTGATAGCTAGATCCTCGTTGGGAATGATAATCTTTTTATTACTTCGATAAAGTCGTGCACTTGTGGTCGCATCAAGTTTTTTAGCGCCGTTGCCGGGGATCAGGCCAGCCAATATCGATTTAATCGTGAGATTTATATACTAGATATTTTTTTTGTTTTTATTTTTTTTCGCTTTCTTTTTCTTTATAGTTACTTTAAGTTATTTTTATCTTTCTAGATTAACATGATGTATGAACAGGAGAACTCAAAAATCACTTCACTAGATATTTTAAGCTTTATTTTGCATTTACTGTTTTACACTTTGTATTTCTGAATTTTATTGCACAAATTAAAAATATGATGTTCAACCAATGTCAATGGTCAAATTAGAGGTATGTACCACCGATAATGACAAGAGAATATGGTACGGATGCATTACAATCATTTTCAACAAAGGTAAATTCCTTTTACTCAACAAACTGATTATTTAAGCAAGCAATATTCTATGTTGAAATCTAGTACTTGAAATATTTGTGAATATCATGGGCATCATTATACAGAATGTCAATTAGGGATTGCTTCGTCCTTTAACTTATGCCCTAGTGCTTATAATCCAAGTTGGGAGAACCATCAAAACTTATTTTATCAGAACGACCCAACATTTATTTCACAATCAAACTTTAGTCGACCTCAAGAATCCAATTTAGAGGCCGTGCTTGAAAGCTCTATAGCTAATATGACCAAACAAAGTGAAGAATTTCATAGTATAATTTATGGCACTCATAAAAATGACATAGAGGAAGGAATCCATGATGAATCTGAGAATTTTGTAGAGTTGAAACAATCAGTAGTCATGACTCCAGTCACATATTATGATTTAACTTCTTCAAATTTTGATGATTTTGAAAATTCTAAATACCCCATTAACCCTTCCTCAACACTTTACTAGCCATCCAGTCCCCTCTCACATAACATAGTGCCTTGCAACACAAATACTTGGGACATATTTGAAGAAAAGTTTAAATTTTTGGAGTCTTGTGAGAAGAAAGATGAAGAATTTAAAGATCCTCAAGTAAGAACTAGCGAGATAGAAGGAGGTGAATTTGATAGTGTTAGGATAAAATACCCCATTGAAGAGAAAGAAATTGAGGAGAAAGATGAGGAAGAGGATCCTGTACATATTCTACTACCAACACTATATGAATCATCAATCCCTTTTCTCTAAAAAAAATTCATTAGAAATTTGCATAATAGATGATGAAGCAGATGATTTTAAGGATAATGATGATGAGGTTATTAAAATATTATTTGATTCAAATCCAACCACAGATACCCAAAAGATGATAACACATGAGATTCTTGATCACATTAACATTGAGGTAAATGAAAAACCCGAAATAAAATTTGAAAACTTCTTGATCAATCCAAGGTATGATTTTTTTTTATTTTAATTCTAATCTTCTTCCAATTGCTGATATAAATCTAAAGGAAGAACACATGATATTACTCTTGATAAATGCAGAAAAAATATTGGGTATTCTTTGCATAACTTTAATTTTTATTTGCATGTAATGACCACTGTAACATTGATCTACCTATTTCACTAGATATATACTTTGGTGGGCACACTCTTGAGATGGAGGAAAAACAGAATATTATATGCTCTCTACTATGCCACTGATTCACCAACTCCGCTATGACATGAAGCTATGGTCAAGCTAATGACCTTAAACAAACGCATTTTGGGAGACAACCAAAATTTCTAACTTTTATGATTCTTAGTTTTAGTTTTTGATTTTGTTTTAGATTTTTAGGAATTTTTGTAGCATGTTTTGATGAATTTTTATTGATGGAAAATCTTTTAATAAATTGTTTTATATGCAGGAATTTTTGGAAAATTTGTACTTGAAGAATACATGTCAAACGAGACATTCACGGGCATGCGTCTGAACATGGGCAGGCCGTGTTCATCTCGGCGGAAAATGAGAAAGACGGTGATTTCGGATGCGAACGAGAACATGGCCGTGCATCTGAACACGGGCAGGCCGTGCATCTGAACACGGGCAGGCTGTGTTCACCTCGGCGAACCTGAACACGACCGTGTTCACCAACACGGGCAAGCCGTGTTCCCCCCGGAAGAGCCTCGACGACCCCGTTTCGACGTACGCCACCCTCCCTACCATGTTGCTCCACCGCATGAAGACTCAAAGGAGCGAAACAAGGTGACAATCCGGCGGTCCCAATGCCAAAGCAACCCTCCGGACCGCTTCATGATTTCTGCGCATTGTGTAAACACCGTAGAGTATGGGTTTAAGGACCTCCCACCTATAGTAGCTTCATCACCGCCAATACTTGATTTGGGGTCAAAATTGCTAAAATGTTGTGTTGACCGAAGAATTTCGGTGTAGCTTCGGGCTTTGCTTTCACCGTATGGCTGTGGGCTTGGGCTTGGCTTGGCCCAATGATCCATGGGCCTAACACGAAGAGAGCCAACGCTTCCCTTCCATTCTGCTTTTTCTTTTTTCTCTTGTAATTTCGCTTTAACCAAATTCCAATTGCACGATTTTAACAAATTAGTAGAAACAGCTCAACCTAACGCCCCAACTAATTATATTATGAATCGTCCCTAGGAAACCAACTTTCCATTCCATGGATCAGACCGGACTCCACCGCCACTTCTACTAGAACCCTCCGCGCCTCTACTACCCCGTAGCGGAGGTGGATCCCGTCGGCACCACCATCCCCTTCGCCCCTCCGCTGAGCCAGTTCCTCGACTCTGCATCCTCCACCGGCCCCCAAGTGGATGCTTCCCTTTTCGAGCACGAGAATCTTGAGATCAACACCTTCATCCGGAGACAGGTGACGGGAACAAAAAAAATTAAACCCTCGATTTCTTCGTCTGCCTTTCTTGGATTAGCGATCGCTCTCCGAGCGATCGATATGGATATGCCACCGCAGAATCAGGTGCTGCGAATGGGGCTGACGGAGGCAAGCAAAAGGCATGCCCACGCGCTCCTCCTCGCGGCGAGGGAGAGGGCGGTGAAGAAATTGGCGGAGAAGGACGCCGAGGCAGAGAGCGCTCGCTGGAGGCGTGCGGAGCTGGAGGAGGCAATGCTGCGAGCTCGGGAGGAATTCCAGAGGTGTTTCGACTTGGCCAAGAAGCACGACGACACGAAGCGCCGGCTGGAGGCGGACCTGGAGAAGTCCCACCGTCTCGAGGAGAGTGCATGGTCGTGCACCGCCGTGGCAGACGAGCTAGATGTGCGGCGGTGCTGGGCATGTGAGATGCGGGAGGTGAACGTTCTGGTGCTCCCCTGCCGGCACCTTAGCGTATGCTCGGACAGCACGGTGAAGATCGCCATGTGTCCCACCTGCGGGCACCCAAGATACGCTCACATTGCTGTTAACTTCATCTGAGCTTTTTTTTATGAACGGCGGCGAGGCGTTTGCAATTAGGTTTCTTAACATCATGTTTCCTTTTCCGACTGGAGGAAGACTCCCAGCCATTTTAGATGAAAAAATTTTTGCCGGAGGGTGCCTTCTGCTGGAGAATACAGACACGTATCTTAAAACGTAGTCTATTACATGAAAAAAAGTCAAGTTACATATGATGTTAATTACCCAATTCTTTGTTGAGCATCGAAAGCGGGATCTGTGGAATCGCCGCCCGGAGGAACCCCACCTTCTAGTGGTCCCACATGATTCGGACGAACTGGATTAGGGACGGCCCGATCCTGAGGTCCTTGATGATTGAGGGATCCCGGGCGAAGCAAAGGACCACACCCAGCACGAACATGATCAATGCCGCCGGGATCCACGAGGATTTGCGCCTTGGCCGTTGGGAAATTGGCGGATCTTGAACGGGCGGTTCGTCGCCCAAACTGGTGGTGAGGACGATGAAAAGGAGGGCCGAGAGCGCGACGATAAGGCCATTGAGGCCGAGCCAGGGGCGGGGGCCAAGGGAATTGCTTGCGGCGAAGTCCTGGTTGAAGCGGACGTACTTAATGGCAGAGAAGGCGAAGGCGAGGCCTTGGGAGAGCTAGACGCTGCGGACGACGAGGAGGGGGATGAAGCGGTAAAGCACAGACATAAGGCCGGTGGCGCCGAGGACGAAAAGGACAACAGCAGTGGAGAGGCCGGCGGCCATGATTTGTGGGATGGAGAGGTGAACGGAGGACTCGGAGATGGCAACTGCCACAATGGATTTCATGGGTTGGACGGGCATGGGGAGGCTGAAGAGGAGGCCGGTGACGGCGTTGTAGAGGCCAGTGAAGATGTTACGCCCCAAAATCCACCCGGAACCCATGCCGAAAATCCAGGACCTCGGGACGCACAACACTGTACCTGTCAAATCAATCCTAACAACCGAAAGGTACAGACTGAATAAAATAACATAACCAGAGGCCAGCCCGGCATTAAATATCTAGAAGCAATAATACTGACACAAGACCGACGCAGCGGTCAACAGGAATAACAACAACAGGACCGGCGCAGCGGTCGACAAACCAACAGATAACATGACCGACGCAGCGGTCAACAGAACCAACAGATACACGACCGGCGCAGTGGTCAACAGAGTCCAACATAACATAAACATAATAAACCATAGACCGACAGATGCAAAACCAAACCAGACTGGTAGTCACCAAGCTATCTATCTAATCTGCCCCCGAAGGAGCCGCGCCTAAACCTGGAGGCAAAACAAAGGGGGTTAGCCAGAGGCTAAGTAGGGATACAACAAATCACATGGTGCATGATCAGAGTGTAAGGGTTTACCAGATTGCCACAGTAACTCTACATGTCCCGTATATCGTATAGTCAAACTCAAATACGTTTCAATATACGTGTCCTCAGACAGATAAAACAGGGAGCTGGTACAGCAGTGGTCCACGACCCGCAACTCTATAAAATAGAGTGGTCCCTACTGATGGCTCCCCGAACAGTAGAGACGCCTGTCCGTCGACAGCCCGCTAGTGTAGCGTCCTACACTCAGTACAACCCCTCACTGGGCTGATAACAGACCTCAAGCCCATAACATCGGACTCTCTCGGTCAATCTATCACAGAGACGATCACACAGCGTCTCAACAGAAATCTCACAGGCAGTACATCGAGGTACACTAAAGTATCTATCGCTAGACATTCAGCCCTCATACATACGTATAACATAACTCATACCAGCTATCTCTACAGACTAGCATGCAATACTGATACTCATACCATATGTCATACAGGCAATTTATGTCAATGGATAAATACTAGAGCAGAACAGGAATAGAAACGTAATCAACAGGGTTAATCAGCAAGAAGAAGGTGCCGCTAACTAACATGCGGTTGACACCATAACAATGGAAAGAGGTAGAATCCCTACCTCGACAGTAGTCGAACAGTACAGATCCAACCAACACAGTGTCAGGTATCAATCAACAGGACCTAACAGGGTAAATCATGTATAAGTCACACCATTCTATTTTAATCCAATTAACATGTTAATCCGGTTTCATTATGCTAATCAGGTCATACCAAGTTATTAAATCAAGTTTGACAGGTATACGTGAGTCCAGGGTTATGTTCGCATGCGTTCGTATAATATGTGTACGGAGACGGGGTACGGGTACTAACCTAGTTCGCAGCCACGTGCGAACGAACAACACCATGTGATGACGGAGAACGTAAGAACCAACCCAATCAATCATCAGCATAGGTTACGAAGTTCACCGGAAAGTTCGCTGGAGCTCGGATCTCGCCGGAAATAGAGGGGAAAGACCCGCCGGAAAGTCTAGTAACCCTCGAAGCCACTAATGCCGCTGAAAAGCACGTCAGCCGTGCCTTCGACCAAGCCCTATGTAACATCCCTCAGAATCACACCCCACACGCATACAAGTAAAATACGGGGTTTCAAAAATTTTTTTTTACTCTTCCATTAAAACACAAGAAGAAAGCGGCATCGAAGGACATTACTACGGAACAGAAAACCGCACAGAACTGAATAGGATCGATTACTAGGAAATAGAAATCCGGAAATCCAGAAAAAATCCGGCAGCAAGTATTCTAAACTACTGCTGCACAGACACACATATCTTGTAACAACAACAAACGTCCACACTACACATATGTGGAATTTCAGAAATATACAGAACTGATTATTCAGATACTAAAATAAACAACACAAATTCGGTTACACATCTCAAATCGGACATTTCAAAATAAGAACCAATTCAATAAAAGAATCCAAGACTTGTATCCAATAATTTAAACGAAACAACTATAATATAATATCCTGAAAACAGGCATAAGCCCTCAGGAGATAAAACATGTCATATAGGTCATAATAAATTAGGCACGCAGGCTTGATAAATCTTTAGAAGACTATTCTTAGAAATGACATCAAACATTAGCGTCATATTAGCTGTAGCAATTACTGTCTTGATGTCTCACCTGAAAACATTTAAACAACGGAGGTGAGCTAAAAAGCTCAGTGAGTAAAAGACACTAAAAGTCATCCATAGTACACATCAAAAATATCATACTTAAGTTGAAATTCTTTTTATTTAACAGATAAGATAAATCAACTTAACATGCATGCTCATATCAGAAACAAACACAATCAAATACAGATACTTGTAACAATAGGCATCAAACAGGTAGGATATGAATATACCAACCCATACCAACTAACCACACCGCCTAATACATCTAAATACAGATCGAAACAGAACTACAGAAGTCAGAACTGACAGACAGAAAATCAGAATTTTCAGAGTCCAAACGGATAGTCTACATCGGAAACAGAAAGGCCACAGAAGGCCTGATGACCACAGAAGGTCTGACCCCACCTCTGCCGAGGACGAGACAATGCATGCATATCAGAAACAGAATGGTAGAGGAGGTATCAGTGGGTGGCCCCCGTCTTGTTAGGACGTGGCACTCTGGCCTCCAAAACCCAGAACTGAATGGTAGAGGAGGTATCAGTGGGTGGCCCCCGTCTTGTTAGGACGTGGCACTCTGGCCTCCAAAACCCAGAACTGAATGGTAGAGGAGGTATCAGTGGGTGGCCCCCGTCTTGTTAGGACGTGGCACTCTGGCCTCCAAAACCCAGAACTGAATGGTAGAGGAGGTATCAGTGGGTGGCCCCCGTCTTGTTAGGACGTGGCACTCTGGCCTCCAATACCCAGAACAGAAATAGTGTCTCAAGGGTCGTAGTAGACTATCAGCACCATTACAGCGCCACAGAAGGAGGGTAAGGACACGGAAGAGTGCTACACTAGGGCATAATTTTACAGAACAGATTATACTGAAACAGAGAAGTAGGATCAACCACTACTTAATTCTTACATTATGCCCAAAGTCTAACAAACCAGAAAATGACACACCCCAATATCCAGTCCTTAAACACAGAACAGAATTTATATGAGTGAACTCCTTACAACTAACCTTAATTCATGTCAAACCATTCTATGTTCTCACAAATGTTTTAACACATTCAAGGTTTTCAGAAACTTCACAACATATAAACAGAACAGGAAATATCCACATAACAAACAATTAAATACAGAGCAGAAATTATTCATATAACAAACATTTAAATACAGAACAGAAATTATTCATGAAATAATCTCCTCAAAATTCCTAAAACCGTGAGCTATAAAATTACTGTAAGGGGCGCCACTTTCAGAACCTTAACAGAACGTACAAATTTCATGTAATTAATTTCAGTCCCCCACTACAGATAATTTTAATTACACGCTCGTGAAGAAAATTGACAAAAGCCCCAAAATTGGCTCGAACTATATTTTCGAAAATTCCTAAGTTCTTAGTTAAATCCCCAATTTTGTTTTCTCTAAAATTTCTCATCAAACAAATAAATTTTAGAAGAACTACAGACCACAATTTAAGAGGTTAAACCATACAATGTAAATTTTTCTCACAAAGGAATATTCGTCTAACCAAAACATAGCAGATTTATATTGTCAGTTTGCAAAATATATTTTTAGTCCAATTTCGAACCAAAACTAGTCAATATTGTATTCAAAATGAAGCTCTCTGAATCTAGTTTCCAATAAAACTGGTTTCACAAGATTTCGAATTTTAGACAGGAAGATATAAGGGTTCGAACACAGGAAGGTCAGAATTTCAGATTTCAAGAAAACAGATTCATATATCAGACTTGCGACATTTATTTCAGATCCAATAACTAATCGAAAATAGGCGTTATGGGAGTCAAAATAAAGCTCTTCGAGCCTACGGTCTAATAAAACTGATTTGACAAGATTTCGAGCTATACCTAGGGAGATATGATGGTTCGAACACATAAAGGTCGAAATCCAGATTTCCAGAAAACTGATTTTGTACAGCTAGATTGCAATACAGATTGAAATACGAATACAGCTCGGATATGGTCGATATCAGATTCAAATTAAAGCCAAACATATCTAGTTTCATACAAAATTTATCTCGTGCGATTTGGATCTATAGGCCATGAGATATTGGGGTTATAGTACACAAAGGTCAGATTAGAGAATGCAGACTTTCAGCAGAACAGGATTTTAAACCCTATAATTATTTGAATTCAACCCATACGGATAATCATGGCAAATAACGAATTTTAATTCGGATTAGACTCCTTAGGATCGAATTACTCACCAGAAAAATCGCCCACAGAGAAAACGCCAAAACAGGGGATCAGGGGTCTCCAGAAAGTTCGTCCACCACCAGTCTGCCACCACCAGCGTCAGAAATTTGCAGGAGGCGCCAAGCACAGTGAGGGGCGACAACACAGGCGGCTAGGGCAAGAAACAAACCAAAAATCGTGAGGGAGAGGAGCTCTCACGAATTTTCCCCCTTTTTTTTTTTTTTATTTTTTTTTTTTTTCCACCCCAAACGGATCCAAGATCCAATAACCCAATTAACTTAAGTGGAAATCGGCTTTAATGGGCTTACCTGGGCTTAACCACCATGCGCCACTCCAATAACACAGAAATATGCGCCACCATGGTGGAAGAATTCCAGGAGCAAATAGTCAAGGTTGAGGGTTCGAAGCCCCAACGAAAATAATTATTTTTGCCCTGTAGGAAAAAGTCCTACAATTAGGCAAAAATCCCAAAATTTTAACCGATAAAAATACAGAAACTGAATTTCTAACCTTAAATCATAATTCAGAAAATCAAGGGCGTTACACCCTAACTCGTCGGGTAGAAATCAAAATGGCAGATGGCGACGTTGGAGCAGAGGGTCGACGTCAGAAGGAAAGAAGACGTTGATCAAAGCTGGAAGAAGACAACGTCCAAATGTTTGCACTCGATGAGCCCAACGCGTCCGTCACCAAGAAGGAATCACGAGCAGCAGAGCAAGGGAAGCGGCGCCAAAATCCACTCACAGGTTTAGGGGTTCGTCGCCGAAAACTAGAGCTCACCGGAGCAGGCCGGACGAGGGTGGAGACGTGAATGACGGAAGAGAGTTGAGCGTTGCTCGAAGAAGGAGTAGAGGAAGCATGGGTTCATTCGTGAAGAAGGCGTGAAGGCGGGGAAGAAATAAAGGGGAAAGGAGGTGTACGCGACCGGATGGGATGGCACAGCGTGGGCTTGACCACCGCACACTGACGTCCCATCAATTCATTATTTTAATATTACTTTATTTAAAATTCATCTGCGTTTTGTCCGTTTGCATCACGGGCGTAACAGAAGATGAGGGTGGTGCCGAGGTCGAGGCCGTTGACGAGGGAGAGGGCAAGGATGATGGGGATGTAGGTGCCGAGGTCGTCGACGGAGCCGCCCAGCTTCGACCAGACGAAGGTCTTGAGGCGAAAGCTAGCGGCTGGGAAAGGAAGCTTGATGGAAAAGTTAGGATAGAAGCACCACCGCCTCCGCTGGTCGGAGTTGAGGAGAAGGTCGCCTGCTGTGCCTTTCCTGTTTCGCTCCCTTTTCCTTAGGCAAATTCGGTAACTTAAGATCATGTACTTTGACTTTTTTTTTCATGTAATAGACTACGCTTTAAGATGCGTGTCTGTATTTTCTGCCACTCTTCTGCGATCACGCGTAGAAGGAACCCTCCGGCGAAATTTTTTTTGTTTTGGATCGAGTGAATATGGTTAGTTTTTGCATTGATCCACTTTCGCAGGTAAGCCTCTTTCCAAAATAGTGGGATTCAATATTCTTTTGAAAGCAGCCAGACTGGTTGAATCATGATTTGCTTCAATTCGTGTCTTCATTTTATAATCGCTTCATATCAAACTCATTTTTTTGCTTATTGATCATTACTGGAAAATGAATTATTTGTTTTAGCCATTTCACCCAATACTGTTAGCTCCAATTTTAAATACAAAAAGTCATATAGCTTTTAAAATTTACTAATCTAAAATGAAAAATCCAACTTTAGTTAATTCATTTGTAAGCATAAGATCCAACTTTATGAAAAACTACTATGAGCCATATATTTATTGTTTTTAGATACCTAGTATTCGATATAAAATAATCATAGTTATGAAATAAAATAATTTTAAAAGGTTGAATAAAAGAGATTGTTACTATTTTATAATACTGTATTAATTATATTAATAATAATATATAACTATGTATTTTACATTATATTAGTTTTTATGTTATTAAATAGTTGCGGGCAGCTATTATCGTGAGGCTAATTCGGCTACTACGGAAGCAATGGAAATGAATGAAAAAAATCCTAGGCAGAGAGACCTGTTCTCCATCTCCCAAAGCAAGGCAAATGTATCTCTTTTTTTTTTTAATGAAAATGTATCTCTTTAAGATTCGTATTTTGATATAGATTATCTCTTGTTTAAGATTCGTAGGCATGTTGCTAGGAATTTTTCTTAAAACGAATAGCAACCTTCCAAATAGTGTATATAAGGGTAAAAGTGTTGCGCATATAAGAAATTTTCCTAGGTAAAGTCACGTATATATATGTATGAAATTATAAATTTTAAAGTAAGAATCACTTGTTACTTTTAACATTTGTACATTTTATCAAATAGATGATTTGATATGATTCTACCTTTGCCTATGAATTTTTCTAGGGGTACACTCTGCAAAAGGTCAATGGTCCAAAACAAGCCTTAGTGATCTGTATGAAGCAACACTCGGGTGAGCATTTGACTTGGACTTGGAAACATTAACAAAGGAACATATTCTTTGCGTGCATGATCCTCCGTTGGATCCCAATAAAACTCATCTTTCATGTTGGTGAGGATCGCATACTTCTAAGCCCAATCCGAAAAAAATTTCTTGGGCAGGATCTCCTGTGCACAGCTCGAATCGCACGGTTAAAAATTCTTTGAGATTCGTATTTTACACAATTTTCAAAGCACGATCCGATAGACACGAATCACCTTTAAGAGTGCAATTGAGGCTGTGCACAGGATTTCTTGGGCAGGCCCGCTGCCCAAGAAATTTTTTCGCCTAATCCTAAGACCATTTAAAAGCTCATCAACCAATTTGAGTAATATTTTATTGCATGTCATCTTCCTTCTCCTTTGTTAGCCTTGCAAAGCCATGCTAAAGCTCGTATCTGATCCAAAGTCTAAGCAAAGCTGGAACTTATATAAAATATGGAGGTGATAAAAACCTTTTTCATAGTGGCCCGAATATATTCATCAACTTTCTTTTATATAGGAAAATTAAATAATGAGAGTGATGTTTGACTTCAATATGTTGTTATTCACAACTAAGGTCTTACTGGTTTAACTAATCATTAACTTTGCAGAGAACATAAAGATTCAAAAGACCGCATTGGTTCTTCCTATTTTTAAGTTTGTAATTTTTTATTCTATTATGAGTTGGAGAATATATTTGTGAACTTTGCTTGCTAAGTTACAAGCAAGGCAAAGAACCGATCCATTTGAGTGAAATTTCACAATTGTCATTCCTAACCATACCAATCAATATCGTTTTCAACTAGAAAAGCAAGAATCTTATTTCAGAAGGCAAACAACCAAGTTCACCAAAGTATGGCATATTGCCATTCAACAATGCTTGCTTGAAACATTTAAGAATTTCAATATGACAGTAGCAAACTAAGCAATGGGAATTCCAAGAGAAAGAAATTAACCAAGAGAGTTGGCACAAATCCAGTTCATCTTTTTTTTAACGCACAGAGAAAGTCCATCCTCAATAATAGCAATCTAAAAGATAACATGCTATCAATAATGTTCCAACCAAAACTGAAATATCAGTTGAAAAGGAAAGTTTTTCTCGCTAGAATATCACTTCCTCGAAAAAGAAATCGATGCACAAAGCAGAGTTAACTTTATCTGTTCATTTATACATCATGCCCTTCCCTTTTCTTTCAAGCTTAGCCAATCACCCTAATATTATATTAGTATTGGCTAAGAAGCAATAACATCCTGCAAAAACTTAACTCAGAATTGTTTCTATCCTTGACTTTATTGAGGAGCTAAGAAGATGCAAAAACCAGTCAGCTGACCATGGCAAACAGTTTAGCAGGAAACATAGCATACTAAATTGACACAAACACGATCCAAACTGACGAGTAATATTTTGTGACTGAAGATCAATAATGTTAACACAAACTTGGGAACAAATAAAGAAATCATTTGGCTTTTCTATGCCTCCAATGTACACTTGAATCAATATATTATTAGATTTGGAACATTACTGCTGTTATTTCTTTGGCTTTGTGTTTGGTACTATTCAATCGATATAACATGGTCTTGTTCACGGCCTCTTAGGTATAGGATTGGCAACCAGAATCTAGCTTTTGTGTTAACAATAGTAGTAGGCTTACCCGACAAAGCATGATAAATTTTGGCATGCAACAAATCAAACTGCATGATTCCTACCACATTATAAGTACATAATTTGGTAATGACATTGAACAGATTTCATATAACAGAAATTTTGTTTTATCACCATCTCAATTAGTCTTGCACTGTGAATCTTTTCCTTTTCATTTGTCGCTTTCATAATGAAAAATAAACAAATCAGAGATAACCAAAAAAAGAACCGCAGGCAAATATTTACAAGTATCTAGCTAGATACGCTAGTCTTGAGTTTTTTTGTCACTGTTTGTCGTTCACAGTAATCTTACTCAAAAACGAACACTAAGTTTCCCAATTTATTCCAACTAGATGGTCAGTGCATGTAAGACATGCTAAGGCCTTCATATAAAAGAAAAGAAATTTCAACAAATGTTGGGGGAGTGTTAAGTCTAATCAGTAACAGATTAGCATCCTTCTAAGTATTAATAGACAGGCGAGAAAGATCCATAAACAAGATAAAATTGGGTACAAAGGAAGCGTTCGATCAAAAACTGGTTAATACTTAATTCAAATTAGGAAGAGATAAGTGTACCACAGCTTGAAATTTGATTGTTTAGAAGAAGCCCCTGAAAATTTTAGCATCCATCTGGAGGATGGCCTTGCAGTGCGCCTAGCTGCAATTCTTCTCCACGCCCCCATTCTCGATCGGCTTAACTTTCCACCCATCTCCTTCAGGATCACTGAGCACATCTGAGATAAACTTGATAAGCGAACACAGCCCGCCCAAGAAATTGTGATCGATGACTCCATTGCCGTCTTCCACATGGGCGAAATCCACAAGCTTCACCCGCATCTCCGAAGCCATCTTCTCACTTTGCTGCCCCGCAGCCGCCGCGGCCGCATCCTTCTCGTACACCAACAAGAACGAGGCGGAGTAGAAGTGGAAAAGCGTCTGCTTCTCGAACCACGCCTTGAGATCCAGCAGCTGCGACAGGACGCCGTTCGCCCCGCCGTATACAGCGGCAGCAAGGGCGCAATCGGGCTTCTCCCCGTCGGTGGGCGCATTCGTCGACACGAATTGTCTAAGCACGCGCCGCACGTCCTCCGCGTCGAACCGTTTGACATACGCCCTGGACGGGCGCCAGAAACCGCCGTCTGCGCCAGGATCCCGGATCTGGACCCCGGAGACGCGGAAGGCGAGAGCGGCGGTGGTGCTCTCCCTGTCCTTGCTGATGCACTTGCTAAAATAGTCGTCGGGGCAGTTGGGAGGCCACGTGCGGGCGCCGATCTTGAGGTCGATAAGCGAGGGGGAGACGAATCCAGCGAGGAGGTCATCGAGGACGAGGTGAGCTCGGGGGCCGGAGCCATCGGAGGCGAGGATGACGAGGGTGCCGTGGAATCCGGGAAAGAAGGATTTGATGCGGGCAGGGACGGCGAGGTGGGAGGAGAAGGCGGCGTAGAAGGCGACCTCAGTATCGCCGCGGCCGTCGCCCTGGAGGGGTTTGTAGAAGAGGCCGCGGCCGTCTACGAGAGGGCCGAGCACCCCGTCCTGGGCGCGATGCCCGGCAACCTGGTGCTCCGGCGGCTGCAGCATCGCGATGGGGAAAGCAATAGTGGGCGTACAATCTAAGCGGAGGTTGCTGCCACCTGTGTATATATGGGATGGGCAGACTTACGGTGGCAAATGGAGCTTTCTGAGTTCTACGAAATTAGGGCGCAATTGTATTTACGTTTTTGTATAGGGAGTTTTGTGTAAGTTTTCAAATATTTATATAGATTTCTAAAGTATATATTTAAATTATTATTTTTAATTAGCACCTACAATTTTTTGTTAAAAAATTATGAATTTTGCAAATTAATTACACTTGTAATTCATTGTTAGTTAAAAAAAACCAGACCGGAGTTATTTAATGGGTTAAAATTAGCCGTGTTCAAGTAAACCGGATTTGCAAATTAAAAAGTGGTTACGGGCCAATGTCATTAAGGATGGATATATGGGCAATTTTGTCATTTAATGCCAATGCCTTTCGCTTTTTTTAGCTACTAATAGAAAAATAAATAACAAGAACTAAAACAGTAACAAATCTTTCATCCCGCTCCGCGCCTCCCTCACCGCCTGGCCCATCGCGGAATCGGCGCTCCATTCGCCGGTGATGATATCGAAATCGGCACTTTGTCCGGTCGGTATCATCAACAGGTAGCTCGTCCGGTCACCTCCCCGCCCCGGCGCTGTCGCTTCTGTCAGCTCGTCGGAGGTGATCGGCCAACTGACGGTGCGCTCTCTGGGGGAGACACCGTCTAGGGTTCCTACACATTGGCCTAATTGATCATTGGTCGTGAGGTAACGATTCTATCATGTTCTCTTGTCTTATTTTGATTTCAAATAGCGGTTTTTTTTTCTGGGCATTTGTTGAATTTTATGCCTTCAATTTGTTTTTTTTTTCCTTTTTCTGCATATGTAATTCACTCCCTTCCCCTTTAAGTCGTTGTCTTAGGTTCCATTTGGGGATATTTCTATGTAATGTTTATGAATTCCTCCGTTCCTTGACCTCGTTGATGTGCATTTTCTTGTGACGTTTCTAGCGGTTCTTTGGTTTCGGATAAAAAAAGGGGGGTAATTAACTTTTCTCGCAGCCACTCTTGATCTGTACCTCAATGTTTGTAGTTCTGTTTCAACACGCCCTAACCTCGTCCAAGTTGTCGACTATGTTTCACTGGATAGAAACAACATTAAGCACAATTCACGTGACCCTCTCTAGCATAAACAACAAGGAAAAAGGGACATCATGTCATATAACTAGTTTCAAATTTTAATGAAAAATAACTTCCTTTGCTTGTCCATTTAATTGTGCTATTCTCATCAGCAGATTAGGTGAACTTCAGAGTTGTTCACTTTTTCTATGATTTGGACATCTTATGCAGTTGGTGTAGATTGAAACGAATTTATAATTTTTTCAGATGTAAATAATAATATGAAATTTTACGATGCAAACTAAAATTTCTCTAAGGATTTCATACCTGAGCTAATTTGCAGCATTCATTTGGTGTAATTTGATACTAAAATATTGTTCTTGCTTATAAGATATCGAAGGGATAGCTTTTGAAACTGAGGTTTGAAGGAGGCAGGCAAAATGTACGAGAACTCTCTTCCTCATTCTATGACTGATTCAAATCGGATAATTATTGAGACAAGTGGTTCATCCAAGCGGTTGTACCAAGTGTGGAAAGGAAGCAACGTAAAATGTCCAATCTCATGCTTTCTACTATATTGCTGATTCTTTCGTCAGTTAATCTGCTAAGTCCTTTCTATTTGGAAGAGTAATTAATTATCTCAATTTTGCAGAAATTTTGTTTGGGAGGGAGACTTATATTCGGGCCAGATGTAAGGTCCCTGATGCTCACTATACCTCTTATTGTAGTTCCAGTTATCCTCTTTGTGCTATTTGTTTCCCGGCCGCAGATTAATGAGTTCCAGCATCATTTTGGAAATTTCACAGTAGCTTTTGCTGCCGTCTTTGCTGCATTCGTGAGTGACTATTTGCTTTAGTTATTTTTCAATTATAGCCAGTCGCTGATTATTTTTGTTCTGTTTTTGGTCTTAAATGAAGTCGTTGTTTGAAAGCACAGAGCGGTTAGTTTAGCTTGAAAATGGCATAATCCATGGAGACTCCATTTTGGATTAGTACGTTACTTTAGAAGTTCATTTTTCAGGGAGTAACACCATCTTAGCGAAGTTTGTCTTAAGGGAAGCTTTAGCTGATAGAGAGACTTATTCTTCAAGCAACAGAACAGGGTTTTCTCCTGAAATTGTCTCTGAAAAAAAGCTTCAAAATCGTCATTATAGACCTTAGACTTTCTGACACATTAATTTACAAGTTTGAGCATAAGAACATCTTTAAACAGCCCCCAAGATCCATAACAAGAAAGAACCAGTGATGGATCCCAAAAGAATCAGATAGCCATAAAATAATGATATTTCTGTAAGAAGGAAATCCAGGATAATTTGAATTTCGAACCTTTGCATAATGCAATCTACTATTTAGATTGAAAATGTGCCATCAACTTAACAAAATTTGTGAGAGTTGTTACTAGAGTTTTTAAGTAGAACTTTGTTATTATAGTCTAAAATATATTGGCACTGTTGGCTTTGCTACGTGCAGGACATTCTAGTTCTTTTTCTTACTTCTGGCCGTGATCCTGGAATTGTTCCACGTAACGCACATCCTCCTGAACTAACAGAAGTTGGCAGTCTCTCCCCCGGTTTGTCTAGAGAGTGGTCAGGAGCGTATGGTGGCACCTCAACTTTGCCACCAACCAAGGATGTCTTTGTAAATGGCATTATTGTGAAGGTGAAGTACTGCAATACGTGCATGTTGTATCGTCCACCTCGTTGCTCCCACTGCTCCATCTGCAATAACTGTGTGGAGCGGTTTGATCACCATTGTCCCTGGGTTGGCCAGTGCATTGGGAGGGTATAATCTCTTTTTTTTCTCCTTTTCTATATTCCATCCTTATCTGTTGCCATTTCCTTTACTATTGAGTTGTTCATGGATCAGATGTAGCTTACTTTAAATTTGAATTTTGGTTACAAGAATTAATGTCATAAAATTCATTATATCAGTATTACTCTTCCTGATTATTGGTAATGAATTTTCTAAATTTACAATATTACTGTAGTCAGATTAAACTGAGCTGAATGGAGAAGCTTGCACACATTTTTTTAGGCACAATGTTCAAACAATTTGAGTTACTGCTCGTTTGACAGATTTCATTCTTTTTGTTCTTGTCATAATTGATCAAGTTTTATAGGATGAGCATGTATAACGCCCCCAATGTTTAGTGATTCGTACTTGTGTAATCTTACTTCATGACAATTCAGTCAAATTGGCCAAATAGTTGTATTCAGCTATTACTAAGACCAGAAAAGGGGACCATTGCCTCTAGACGTGACCATTCATCATTTTAGATCAAAGACGTAGGCCAAGACAAGAATAAACTTGTATCAATTTTGTAGGTTTGAGCTAATCTAACATATCTTCTTGAAAACTCGTATAGAGATCGGAAGACTTTGCTTCTCTATATTTCGTAGGGATGCCATAACAGAGTGAACCGTTCCTTGTCAGAGAACTAGTATGTTGCTTCTTCAAATTTTCAACTTTTCTTCCACGAGAGAATGGATTCAAAGAGTTGAAGCGATACAGTAACTTTATTATACATTAAATTTCATATCCCTAAATTGTTAACCATTTTGCATATTACTATCACTACATTGATGTTTTTTGCATGTCCCTGTTTCCATACCATCATACTTCTCTTGGCAAGCTTCAAATTAGTTGATTAAGTAAAAGAAATTAATCTTATCAATGTGGGCATCATCTATTCCATCTTATAAGACCTGTTTTGCTTTGTTTTTTTCTCGAGCAGAGGAACTACCGTTTCTTTTTTATGTTTGTGTCCTCAACGACCATCCTTTGTCTCTACGTCTTCTCCTTCTGCTGGGTTAACCTAATAAAGATTATGAAAGCATATGATTGCAATCTTTGGGAAGCTGTTGTGAAGTCACCTGTTTCTGGCATTCTCATCATATATACATTTATAGGAGCTTGGTTTGTTGGAGGCTTGACATCCTTTCACCTTTACTTAGTCTGCACCAATCAGGTATCCTTTTCTTTGCTGAAGCAATAGGTAGCTAATTTATTTTTCATGTTTCATTTATTAGAAGGCAAACGCTAATTGTGTAAAGAACTTTGCTTCCAGACTACATACGAGAATTTTAGGTATCGCTATGACGGGAAAAAGAATCCTTATAACCATGGGTGCTTCCATAATGTTAAGGAGGTTCTCTTCTCAGCAATTCCCAAGTCCATGAATAACTTCAGAGCAAAAGTGAACGAGGATCCCACTCTTTTCACCTCAACGCGTCCCATGGGGCAAGTTAGGAGTCCACATGTGGCCAAACTAGGCTTTGATTTAGAGATGGGTGGGAAAAAGCATCCGGCTTCAGCAAAGGAGCTTGAAGACTCAGAAAACCAGTTTGAGATCGGATCTATAGAAGGATGTGATGCTCAAACTACAAATTCATTTTGGGCTAGTAGTGAGAAAGGCAATTGGGAAACAACAAACCACACGGAGGCATTTTCGACCGAATTCAGCGTAGACCGAAATTGGGAAAGGCGGCATGAGGTGGGAGCGGATTCGTTTGAATATGAAGTGTCACATGGATTTGCCGACAGCGGAAAGATGCACGGATTTCATTGAAAGTAGAAAAGCAATTGCTAATCAAGTAGATGGAATCCCATGTAGAGGTTGGCAGACGTGGAACAAGTCTTCGTCTGATTCAAGCCATCTGAGCAGATGAAATTTTCTCTTGTTTCCGATCAAGAGGACCATGATGCTCTATTCACTGCATACAAGTAGGTAATATGGAATTGACTTTGCTTGTAAATGGTTACATCAGTTGTTTTGTTGGTAATCAAATCATCCAATTATTTTCACACTTGATTCAATTTGTACACTGCAAACATTATGTAGAATTGTGTCCCTTTCATTCACAATCTTTACTTGCAGCCAATTCCACCCAGTTCATCAAAGAGCTTACTATCCACCAATAGCAGATCGCTGTTGACTTACAAAGAAAGGTTAACATCCTGCCGACACATTAGTAGAAGCAAAAGGAAAAGATTGGTTAGATGTAGGCCTCTGATTTTATAAAGAGTAATCGCAGAGGCAAAAGAAGACCAATCTTGAGTTAGAATGGCAGATCAGAGTTCCTTGCAGTGAATGCATTCATCTGCACTGGACCATTCTGGGGTCCCACACCCTACAAAAGTCTCCTCATCAATTTTGTGGTGAAGCCAAGCTTTATATTGAGATCTTATTCGACTGAAAATAACATTAGTATCTGTTTGGTCAATTATAACTAATTTTTATGTAAAAATAGCTTAAGAATAATTATAATTTTATTATATAAAAATATTTAATTAAGTTATAGATTAGAAATAATCATCAAACTATAAATGGTTTAAGAATAATCATTTAATGAACTTATATAATTTATTAATAATATTTGAATAATTGCATGATATCGTTATTTTATGAATATTATTTGGTAAATATAGTTTATGAATATTTATTTTATTAATTTAGGACTTAAAATTAATGATATGCTCAGTAGGAGTAGGCCAATCAAGATAAAAAAATTTCTAGACAAGGCCCTTGCCTAAGAAGCTTAAGCAAAAACATATCTTTGTCATTCATCTTACTGGATACACGAATCTTAAAGCAACACATATATATCTTTTACTTTAAATTTATGATTTAAAAAAAAAAAATGAACGACACATATATACCCTTGCGTAAGATTGCTAGACAAAGTTGTTACCTAGGGTTTTTTTTTCCTCCAAGAAAGTGATATTTACTAGCTCCCTCCAAATTTCTTTACAAGTGAAAACTCATCTTCTCATAAAATAATAGAGACTAGTAGACTAAATAGTGGAATTATTGTAACCTAATTCTAATATTAAATTGTCCATTATATGCTTTTTTTTTTCATAGTCAAGAATCAATGGAAATAAAATCTTGAACCCGCAGCTAAATCAAACAATGGGTTTAATGAAAATGTCAAAAGTATTCTTAGCTAGTAAACAAATCAATAATTAAGCACATAAATAATTTACCAAAAAAATGTATACTTGTCCATCTTGTTAAAGTAAAAAAAGGGTATAATAAAAGAAAACTATACATTTTATCGATAAAATTTATCTCTATTATATGAATTAAATCCACAAAGTATATTTGTGTAATAGCTATTATGCCTTCAACTATATGACTTTGTATCCTAAGACTTGATAATAATTAAGCACAATAAAATTTTCACATTAATTATGTTTTTCTTTTTTAACACATAGTGACTACATAATACTTTGAATGGTGGATAAATAAATTTAATTGATAGAGAGAAATTTCAATTTTTATTAATTTTTTTAACTCACATGTAATATTTTATATATGAAGTAAATAAAAAAAAAATTCTCTAATAGAAATATAATAATTATTAAATCATAATAATTACATAAATAATCTACATGAAATATCCAACAATATTGTCACTTCATATTAAATAAAATTATATGATAATTGCAATTAAAAAAAATAACGTCTTTGATTTTTTCTACTTAATAACACAGCATATACTTATGCTAAACGTTTTTTTTCCATCCCTTTCAATTTTCCTCTAGTGTGCCCTAGTTTCTTCCGGGAAAGTCCATGCAACAATTGCAGCCGCCCGTTACTACCTAATCTAGTACCATTTTGACACTATGAGCAGCAGTTATAGGGACACCGTGTTCCTAAAAATTTTACAGAATCTAATTTAAATCGTTGAATCTTCTATACACCAAAAAAGGACTACTTGATCAGGTAGGGCAGGGAATGAAAGCATCTTGCTAATATACGCGCCTCTTGCGGGTCAGATTTTAACAAGACTTTTTAACTTGTTCCTACCAGAAACAAAACAAAATAAAAAAGTCAACCTACAGCACTAGAAATTGCATGGTTTCCATGCTTAGTCAAATTAATGCATTAAAAGTATAGGACGAAGAATATTCAGGCACCCTCCGTGCATGCGTGACGCGTAAACCTAACCATAGCTTCAATTATTGCTCAACATAATCCCTACTTAGGAAAAATTCCTATAAATATCGATCAAAATGCAAGGCCAAGCCAACGAAACAAGCTTGTAATTGAAGCACTAAAGCAGTAACTAATGGCTGCTGTCGCAGCAGACAATTGCACTAGTAACCATAGCGACGGGGGAGACGGAGATCATGAGCCGCCGGTAGAACGCCGGTTGCCGTCCAGAAAGTTCTGCCGCGCTGATTCGCTGCACTTGGAGGCCGGAAGCGTAACGCGAGGCAGGCACGGCTTCGGTTCTCAGGTCTTGATTTGTCCTGTGTAGATCGATCATTTACGTGTGCGTCTTGAAGCTCAGGGCATAAACGTTTGTGTGTGGATGGAACAGGACTCGTGGCGGCGGACGCTGCTGCTGGCGTTCCAGAGCGTCGGAGTTGTGTACGGCGACATCGGGACGTCGCCGCTGTACGTGTTCGCTGGCACGTTTCCCGACGGAATAAAGCAGGGCGACGACCTTCTCGGGGCGCTGTCTCTGATCATCTACACCATCCTCCTCATCCCCTTCCTCAAGTACGTCTTCATCGTTCTCCGGGCCAACGACAACGGCGACGGTGAGTCCGCCATGCACCGCCCGCCTTTTTCCTAACGTTTTTTTTTCTTTTTCTGCACTTGGTAATTTTACAGTTTCCCCCGTGCACTTTGTAATTTTAGTGTGCTCGAAGATTTTAGGGTTAACTAAAAAATCATACTAAATTAATTTTTTTTATTCGATTCGTTTTATATTATTAAGTCGGTTCAATTTTTTTCTAGAAAAATCCAATTTATTTTTTTGGGTTAAACATAAAGGTTTTTAATTGAATTTAATAAACTAAACTTTTAACAATTATTTATTTATATATATTTTTTAATCTTTACTTATTTACGCGTGCTTGTATTTCATTTTCCGCTTTTAGTCAAAATAAACAAATATATTTCCGACGTGGATGGGATACAGTGGAAGATTCCCTGCAATTTCGACGGAATCAAGAAGCAAGATTCGAATATAATTTGTTCGTTCAAGCAAAAGGATACGAGGAATCCAACTTCCAAGAAGTCAACGAGCCGCCACAGTGGACAATTTGGGGAAGGGGCACGTGGGCAGAAACTAAAAATATCTTACCACGTGTGCTGCACTTGTCACATGTGTTTTCTTCCAAGATTCTTGGGTTATATAATTCTTTTTATAAATATTTTAGGCTCGATATTTCTGATTCTAAATCCTAAGAAGAAAATAGTGATTATTTTATAAAATAAATTAATTAATAAATTATACCTTAATTCAGGGGGAACATTTGCTCTCTACTCCTTGATATCCCGGCATGTGAAGGTGAGCTTGGTTCCCAATCAACAGGCAGAGGATGCCAACGTGTCAAACTACAGATTGGAGTCAGCATCCAAAAGGTTGACCAGGGCCGAGTGGGTCAAAGAAAAGCTGGAGAACAGCAGCAAGGCCAAGGTTGCGCTCTTCCTCCTCACAATCCTCGGAACCTCCATGGTCATTGGAGATGGAGTGTTGACTCCTTGCATCTCAGGTATCTAAATAACTTTTTCTTCTTCTTAATTTCTTCTTAATCATCATATATGATCACTTATTCCAACTAGCTATTTGACTTCTTGTGTTTTTGTGCTTCAGTCATATCTGCAATCGATGGGGTCAAGCAGAAACTACCTTCTCTTTCTGACAGTAAGCAATTCCATTACATGCTGAAATCTGAATAATAAGCTAAGCTGATATGCAATATTCTAATGAGGATTGGTGGAACTCTTTTTTTTTTTTTTTTTTTTTTCCAACTTTAAGTTTGACTTTTCGGCTCCTCAATAAGCTTTTGTTTTTTTGTCTTGATCCTTGTTTGATAGGGAATATTTCATACATTTCCGCTGCCATTCTTGTTGCTCTATTTGGTGTTCAAAGATTTGGTACAGATAAAGTTGGCTACACATTCGCGCCTATAGTCTTCATATGGTTTCTATTCATTGGTGGCACTGGGATCTATAACTTATTCAAGTATGATCCCACTGTTCTTCGCGCATTCAATCCAAAGTACATCGTTGATTACTTCAAAAGAAATGGAAAGGAAGGATGGATATCTCTCGGTGGCATCGTCTTATGTATTACAGGTTGAAATTTACTTATATATAAAAATTTTTCATTCTTTTTCACTCATATTTGCTATCACTATGATCTGGATACAGGAACAGAAGCCATGTTTGCTGATCTGGGCCACTTCAATGTCAGAGCAATTCAGGTAATGGAGTGTATATATGATTCATCAATCAAACAATGCAATGCTTAGCCTGGATTCTGTAGCTTAACACCAATCAATATCCTTTTTTCGGATATTTTTTCCAGCATAAATTTTGGTTTGTGAAATTTAATGCACTGCTTCTCAAGTGTAATTGATTATACTAATTCAACAACAGATAGGGTTCAGCGGCATTCTGTTGCCAGCAGTATCGCTGGCGTATATTGGGCAAGCTGCATATCTTGCCAAATTCCCAGATGATGTTGCTGAAACCTTCTACAAATCGATTCCAGGTGATGAATCATTCATACTTCTGATCTTTGATTTCTCCTTGATTAATTCCTTGTACGTACGCTATTAGAGCTAATAAAATGCATGGCTACGCATGCAGATCCAATGTACTGGCCAACATTTCTCGTGGCAATCGCTACCTCCATAATTGCAAGCCAAGCTATGATCTCCGGTGCCTTCTCAATCGTAGCTCAATCCCAAAACCTAGGGTGTTTCCCTAGGGTTCGGATTCAGCACACTTCAGCCAAGCATGAAGGCCAAGTGTACATTCCCGAGGTCAACTACGGCTTGATGATTGCCTGCGTTATCGTCACTGTTAGCTTCAAGACAACACTGAAGATCGCAAATGCTTACGGTAAGCACAACCAGATCAATCTATCAATCAATCTGCTCTTGATTATACATTACTACTGCCCAGCAGCATCTAAGAACAAATGAGTATGACAGGGATTGCAGTGGTGGCTGTGATGACGATCACCACCTGCATGGTGGCGCTGATTATGCTCGTGATATGGAAAAGCAGGATCTGGTGGATATGTTTGTTCCTCCTGGTGTTTGGGAGCGCAGAGCTGCTGTACCTATCCTCAACTCTGTACAAATTTGTGGAGGGAGGGTACCTTCCCATGGCGTTCTCAGCCGTGATGATGGCGGTCATGACTGTATGGCACTACGTTCACGTGAAGAGGTACTGGTATGAGCTCAACAACAAAGTGCCCAGTAATTACATAAAGGAATTTGCTGCTCGCCATGAAATGAGAAGAATACCTGGGATCGGGCTGTTCTACTCCGAGCTGGTGCAGGGCATACCTCCCATATTCCCCCATTTCATCGAGAAAATTCCCTCCATCCACCAAGTCCTCGTGTTCGTCTCCATCAAGCACCTGCCCGTCAGCAGAGTGGAGGCGGAGGAGCGCTTCGTTTTCAGGCAAGTGAATCCGAGGGAGAGTCGGGTTTTCCGGTGCGTGGCCAGGTACGGTTACAGCGACGCGTTGGAGACGGCGAGCGAGTTCGAGAGCACGCTGGTGGAACACCTGAAGGGCTTTGTCCGCCGTGAGCAGCTGGGCCAGGAAAATGTTGGTGAAAGCGGCGGCGGCGCGGAGGGGGCGACGGTTGAGGAAGAGCTGGAGTTGATAGAGAGGGAGAAGAAGAAGGGGGTGGTGTATCTGCTGGGAGAAGCCCGAGTTGTGGCAGCCGGCGATTCCTCCTTCATCAAGAAAGTAATTGTCAATTACGTTTACGATTTCATCAGGAGGAACTGCAGACAGGGTGAGAAGTCTCTCGCGATTCCAAGGAACAAGATGCTCAAGGTGGGGATGACATACGAAATATAGGGTTAATTTTAGAAGTTAGATAGAGTAATTCCTATTAAATGTGTCTCTTATAATATTCATGTCTTGATATTTAATTAAGAGCACAGGAGCTTGGGAATTTGTTGCTCTTATTAATCTTGAAGTTGAAATCGATTGATCTTTTCTTTTTTGATGAGAATTTTGAGGACTCATTTTTCTCTTTTACTATTTTTAGTAAATATTCTTATCAAGTTACCTAACTTAAATAATAATAGATGGATCTCTTCAAAACACACATAAAATATTTATTATATTATCTTACTTGGCTCATATCGATATCATTCATAATTTTATGAGTATCAACTATACAGCCTTAAAACAAAATAAACAATATTTATTGCATCATGAGTCATAACTAAGATTAAAAACTAATAAACTTATGAAAATAATTATAAAAAATTTACACATTAATGAGCTCAGAGTGTCAAATATACATTGAAACTTAATAATCACATTATTTAACATTCATTAACCGAGTATATGAGCAATGCTCATACATTTATAAATATTTTGGATGGTAACCTTTTTGTCAAGGGGCCAATAAGCATAACATTAGCGCTAATATGCTCAATTGATACTTTTTGTTTCTAAACTTTTTTTTAACAATAAAGTATTTTAATTCTATATGTTTAGCATCTTTAGAATACTTGTCATTTTTAGAAAATAAGATAGGTGCATAATTATTACAATAAATTTTAGTGGCCTAGAAATACTATCAACTATTTAAAATCCTAAAATAAAATTAATCATTTGGCCTGAACCATGGCTTCAAAACAAGCCACAAATTTAGCTTCCATAGTGGACTTAGCAATAACAGACTGCTTTGCACTCTTCCATGAGATAACTTCTTGAGCTAAGAGATACAGATAACAAAAAGTAGATTTTCTTGTATTCATACAACTAGTAAACTCTAAATTTGAATATCTGACCACTACAAAGATGATTAGATCTTTTATAAGTATGTGATCCTTTGTTCTTTATAGATATCTTAGAACTTTCTTTGTAGTTTTCCAATGATTCATACTAAGATTATTCTAGTATCTTACTAATATTCCAATTGCAAAACTAATATCTGGTTGATACAAGTTTGAGCATACATTAAACTCTCAACAACAGATGCTTAAAGGAATTATTTCTATATATATGCGTTTAATATCATTATTTGGACTTTGCATGAGACTAAATTGATCTCCCTTTTGAATTAGAATAGGGTGAACACTTGTTCATTTTGCTTCTATCTAAAACTTTAGTAATATATACTTTCTGGGATAAGCCTAACAATCATTGTGATCTATCTCGGAAGATTTCTATTCCTATCGCATAGCTTGCCTCACCAATATCTTTTATTTCAAATTTATTAGAGAAAAACTTCTTAGTCTCACTTAATAGACTAAGATGTCAATAAAATTGTGCCATAAAAGTCTGCCTCTCTCAGTAGCTTTCATTTCCTTTTAACTAAACTCTAAACGGGTACGGGTCTAATACAAAAGGGTAAAAGAAACTTACAGCAAAATACAAAAAGGATTAAATGAATTTACATCACTTCCTAACTAATATTTACATGTCTGCCACTAATATCCCCCCTCAAATTGATGCGGCGTGATAAAAAAGCATCAATTTGGTAGCAAAAAACTTATGATGAGGTTTGGAGACGGCTTTAGTAAAGATGTCAGCAATCTGAAGATCAGTAGTAATGTGTGGTAGAGAAATAAGATGAGAATCATAAGCTTCACGAATGTAGTGGCAATCAACTTCAATATGCTTGGTACGCTCATGATACACAGGATTCACAGCAATTTGGATGACACTAACATTATCAACATGCAAGGAGGTAGGCTCGAGTTGAGGAAACCCAAGTTCCCCTAACAATACACGGAGCCAAATGATTTCAGAACAAGCAGAGAACATAACTCGATATTCAAACTCGGTAGAGGACTTTGACACCCAATCTTGCTTCTTACTTTTCTAAAAAATAAGGGAGTCATCAAGAAACATACACCAACCAGTAACAGAATGTAGAGTGTTAGAACAACTAGCTCAATCAGCGTCATTGTACGCAACCAAACAAAGGGGAGAGTTTACTAGAAAGTGAAGGCCCCTAGTATAAGTCTCTTTGAAGTAGCACAGAATACGATGAATCGTAACTAAATGGATATGTGTAGGGGCCTACATAAACTGGCTCACCTGTTGAACAACGAAGGAAATATCGGGCTGATTGATCGTTAGATAATTCAGGCTGCCCATAAGTTAGTGATACAAGGAAGGACTAGAGAGAAAAGTCTCATCATTTTGGCAATATTTGACATTCACCTCTAATGGAGTATTCACTGACCGACCCTCTAGAAGATTAGCAAGAGTAAGTACATTCTCAATATATTTATGTTGATGTAGAAAAAAACCATTTGAGGTACGAGAAACTTCGAGACCCAAGAAATAATGCAAAGATCTCAAATCCTTCATATGAAAACATTGCTGAAAATTGTCTTAAAGTTTAGACATTAAGGATGAGTTGGATCCGGTGATAACAATATCATCAACATACACTAGAAGGAGAACAATACCAAGAGAAGTCTTGCAAAAAAATAAGGAGAAATCATATTGGCTCTGAGCAAAGGAGAAGTCAAGTAGAGTAGATCGAAACTTATCAAACCATGCACGGGGCACTTGTTTTAAGCCATAGAGAGATCATTTTAGCCTACAAATATTAGAAGAAGGTATAGAAAATAGTCCAAAGGGAGGAGTCATATATATCTCCTCCTTAACATCATCATATAAGAATGCATTTTTCACATTCATCTGACGTAAAGGCCACCCTGAGATCCAGCAACAGCAAGGACAAGATGAACAACTGTCATTTTAGCGACAAGGGCAAATGTCTCCTCATAATTGATATCATATTCCTACCTATTACCAAGAGCGACCAAATGAGCTTTATATCGATCAAGAGAACCATCCGCCTTCAGCTTAATAGAATATATCCACTTACAGGCAACAGGTTTAACATCACTAGGACAAGGAACAATGTCCCAAGTATGATTCTCCTGAAGTGTTTGAAGTTCCTCACACATAGCATTTACCCAACAAGCTTGTGTAGAGGCCTGAGAATAAAAGGTGGAATGATGGTATTAGTTAATGTAGCTAAAAAGCCATACTTATCTGGAGGCTTAATAGTATAAGAGGAATGCTGGGGACACATGACATCTGCCCCAATATGAACTGGAACCCTTGGATCACTTTCAAGGATAGTGTGAGGGGAAACAATTCGCTGCCATTGATAGACCATACCAAGTATAAAGCTGATAGAGCCCAAGGATGCTTGATAGGCTTCCCGCAAGTGCACGGGTCTATCGAAGTAGTAAAATATCGATCCCACAGAGACTAATGGGCAAGTACTGATAAATCTCAAATTTGCTAGCTAGACAACATCGAGACTGGTGAAGTTTGAAGTGTTAAACTAATTAAATGCACAAGAACATAAATAGAGGATTTGCACGAGAGAATTTTAATGGGGAGAAGAGTCAGGATATGGGTACACCATTTTGACTCCTTACAGCTGAATAGTTAAACTTCATTACCAACGTCCTATCTAGTTCAAGGGATTTAGCCACCTGTCGTACAGGTCACTCCCTCCAATGGCCTCGTCCACTCCCACGGACTAGGCCACCGGTCCAATCCGTAGGGTTCTGACGTTCAGTCAGACTTGCTGTCTCCCTAACACGTCTAAGGCCCTAATACTTTCAAGGTGAGTACGGGTTAACAAGAGGGGTCCTCCCCGAGAATTCCTAGTTTACTAACCTCCCCAGCGGAACTCCTGGCTCAAGCGCACCCTCTCGAGCAGCGCAGGCAAAGAACTTAGATACAGTCCAATGCACCGGCGCACTTTTGGTTTGCCAGATGTGTCTAAGATCCGGAAGCTCACGCTGAGGGAGTACAGTTCGGCAAGGGGGTTTTTCCTAGCCCCTAATTTACAAACCCCACACAAGAAACTAAAAGGCTCAAACGTTCCCTTTCGAGCAACGCAGGCATAGCACATCAACGGATTTGATAAACTCCCAACCAAATGGTTCTGACGCGCGGTCGGACTGGGGTCTCCCTGCTGCATCTAAACTCCTTATAGTCCCCGCAAGTGAGTACAGATCCGCAAGCGAGTTTTTCTCCTAGAGATACTGATTAACAAACCTCACTTAGGTGACTAAAGGCTCAAGCATACCCTTCTGGGTAATGTAGGCAAAGCACGTACATAAGGTCGAGCTGGGATTTCGGCAGATAGAGCTAAACTATTACAAGTAGTAAATCATCAAGGGCTACCCCACATCCTGAATGATAGTTTTAAGCTACCATATTCATCATAAAGGTACAAGTAAAGGTCTTTAATAACATACACATTTGCAGATTTGTGCAGGAATTGTAAAAGAGGGGCAAGATCATAAGGTATTTTGCAGGATCATACAATGAATATGGCAAAATCAAATATCTCAAGAGATCTTCCCTTACAAATTTCTCCTTGAGTTGTTGGCGCAAGAAGGTCTTCAATAGTTGCAGATGCACAACCCTCTTCCCTGCGGTAGCTTTATTTCTCCTCAAGTTCAACCCATTCTCTCGTATATCATCCCCCTTTCTTTGCTGAACTCTCCCCTCTTAAATAGGCTAAAGCTTCCCTCCTTTTCTCCTTCACTTGCCAGAGATCTGCCCCTTTCCAAGATTCTGCAAAGTTGCTGTAATTTTAAAAATAAAGTTTTAAGCAAGATGACCCTACGATACAGAAATATGTCAGGATAATAGCCAAAATATGTAAATCTCCCCCAAAGCTAGAGGATGCATCGTCCTCGATGCATAAAATATGTATAAAGGGGCAAAAGAGGGAGAGACTTACAAAAGTGCAGTTCTACTTGTTGCTTTCATCAAGGTCATCGTCATCGTCGGATGGGGATGAGTCCGAGATATGGACCGTCTCATCTTGGTCGTCCTCTTTGCGGGAAGGATATTCTAAGAGGTACGTGTGAAGAAACATCTTGAAGGAGTACGTGACCTCGATCAGGTGTGCAATTTGCTCCCCCCACGTAAGCTAGTCCTAGCGAATAAGCTGTAGAATATCAATAGTAGAAGGACAAGTGGTAGTCTTCGGTTGGGCACCAGAGGAAGAGCTAGGATCCATGTCGAGTGGTATAGTAGAATCCTCTGGAGCAATGGGATCTAGGTGTAGACACCAGTTGGTGCTGTCCCAGAATAGAGATCATGGATGCTTGGGCACTTCGTGGGGAGTAGGCGGTCATCGAGGAGATGCAACCCCAAAAAAATGTCTTCGTTGAAGTTTGGAGGGCCAATGTGGGACACCTTGTGTTGATGAACCGGCAACCAGAAAGGACTTGGTAATGAGCAGCTTGGAGCTTGTCATGTATTTGTATCTCCGCTGGACCTGGGTGCTACGGTGGTGTAAGAGCTGGACGGGAAGCACCGGCCTGTCGCTTTCTCATCGACTTCTTTCCAGGCAGCATGGTTGAGCCAAAAGATACAAATGAAGTTGCTGCCGTGAAGCACTGAAGAGTAGGTTATCGGAATAGAGAGTTCGGCGAATTGAAGATGGAAAACTTGGAGTGTAGTGATCGCCGAACGAGGTCGGAGGGGTTGCCGAAAAATTGAGTAGCGGTGACTTGTTGGGGCATAGCTAGTGGGCTGTGCGAGTTCTACGAAAGAATGAGAGCCCTCAGTGAAAAGGTCCGGCGGCAAGTCAGGATCTAATAGCAGTTTAGGAATTGTGCCCGCGCCTTTTGTCATGACCTAGTCGTTATCCTCTTTGGATGGACCTTTGGGCGTAGCTATTATGGTCGTGACACAGTCACAGCCCCTACCGTGATTCTTTCGGCGAGATTTCTTCATTTAGCTTTGTAAAAATCTCGATCAAGATTTTCATCATAACCTGGTCATGATTCTTCTCGCAGATTTTTGGTACTAGTTTTCATGGCCGTGACTTAAATTACTGGGCAGTTGTGATGCTCTCGTCAATGTTATACTTCATTCTGTCTTTTAGAAATTCTGCCCATGATTTTCATCATGACCCGCCCGTGATTTCCTCTGGAAGATTTCACATAGATTTTACGGCCATGACCAAAGTCACGGCTCTACCGTAATTTTCTCGTTGGATAAGTCTTTGTTTTGTCTCCGAGAAATCTCGGTCATGATTTTCAACATACCCCGGTCTTGATCTCCTCGTATAATTGTGCGCTGCTGATTACGGCCGTGGCTTTTGTCACCTCCCTGTCGTAATTCTCTTGGCGAAATTTTGATGTTGGCTGAGTGATAATCACGGTCGAGATTTCCGTCATGACTCACCCATGATTTTTGGAAAAATGACAGAAAATGCCTATCTCCTTAGGATCAGTTTGGGATATACTTGTGTTATTCAAAGTCAAGCAGAAGCATCAATAACCATATCAAAATAAGCAGGAACATATGAAAACCAAGGAGATAGATAATGTAAATAGTGAAAGGGCACAACAAGGCCACATAACACTCCCAAATACAACTACAAACTGAATGGCAATGCTGGGAATAAATAAGTAAGCAAAGATGAGCTTAGACAATCTCCCAAGAGTGCAGACTGAAAATCATCAGCTCGGCCGCGGCTTGTGTTCTCCTGGTAAGCGATTGCGATTCACCTATTCTTAGCAGCTGATCATTAGGAACCTCCACGATAACTTCATCACCAATGTTTGTTAAGGCATTCAGTATTTGGTGGTCAGGACCAGATGAGTGTATATGCTTGATCTATAAGATTACTACTATTATCAGATAATAAAACCTTGAAGCTGAGTGAAAACAGAAACTGCAATTAGGAGGAAAATCAAATCTAGATTAGATGAAATTAGGGGTTTAAAATTGATCAATACCTCCTCGTGTCATCCTGAAATATAACAAAATAATTAGATCATCAAGGATTTCAGATTAATCAATAAGGAAGACTCATTAAAACATGTTAATATAACTAAACTACACAAACCATGAAAGCAAATAAGGAAAAACGCTGGAAATAAAATCAACTAGAGCAAGATACTTGGGTTGCCTCCCAAGAAGCGCTAATTTATAGTCTTTAGCTTGACCAATGCTTGAATATCATGGTGTTGCTGGCGGGTCACTAGCATAGTAAAGTGCATATAGTCTCCTGCCTTTTTGCCATCCTAAAAGAATTCCCACTAAAATAAATATCATGTTTTTCAAAAGCAAGTTGATCATGTTAAACATCCTTAGTCTTGGGATAGATTCAAATTCACATTTCAGAATTTCACTTATCTCAAGGTTAATGATGTCAAGTGTCTTTGCTCCTCCCTTTTCTACATCAAGAGTTGAATTTAAGTCTTGTAGTTGAGAGTTTACTTAAATATCAATTTCAGTCAACTCATGATCATCATCATCAATCATGTCAATTGCCAATGGGTCTTTGTTGATTTGGGGGACATGAATTTGCTCAACTATTTGGTTCAAGATTTCTTTGTTATAGCATAACCCAAATCGCATATTAGGTCTTACTTTCATCAAACTTTGGGAAAAAGGAATCAATAGTTTATACGGTGGTGGTAAAACACACACTAGTTCATCTTCATCAACATCTATGATGTTAGTGTTTGATTCTTTTTCATCCAAATTACTCTCTAATTCACCCTCACCTAACCCACTGATCTTCGCTTGAGGCTCCTCTGGCTCTCCCATGGGTTCGGCTAAGGTGATGGCATGCTGGGCTTTTTGATTCTCCAAGATGTTGTTGAGTGTAGTCAAAGAATCTACCATGGAGGTTAGCTCTTTGAGTGCTTCAATTATACTGTAATTTTGCTTAGTTTGAGCAACAATATAACTCTCAATCTTAGTTTCTAAGTTTAAGTTTTGGGGTTGATCGAATTGCCATTGGTGGAAATCTACAAAGTCTCTAAAATTCATTTGTTGCATAGGGTTTGAGTCATTCTCGTAAAAGTAGTTTGGGCTATGTCCCCAATCCATATCATAGGTGTTAAAGTATGAGTCAATAGGAAACGGAATCTCTAATTGACATTCATGAGAAAAATGACCTATACATCCACGAATATCACAAAAAGCATAAGGTAACATTGTAGGATTGCTAAGATATGGATCAAATGAAATTCCCAATTGGCATTCATAAGTAGAATGACATGTACGTCCACAAATATCACATGAAACATAAGGTAACATTTTTTTTTTGAAATTCAAAGGTTATAGATGATAGGAAAAATTCAGCTACAAGAAATAAAAATTACAGAAAATAAAAAGGTCTAGTCTAGCAAATTTTCAATCTTATCAATATTGCCGAAATTATTCCCCGACAACGACGCCAAAAACATCATAGAGCCCAAGGATGCTTGATAGGCTTCCCACAAGTGCATGGGTCTATTGAAGTAGTAAAATATCGATCCCACAGGGACTAATGGACAAGTACCGACGGATCTGAAATTTGCTAGCTAGACGACATCGAGATTGGTGAAATTTGAAGTGTTAAACTAATTAAATGCACAAGAACATAAATAGAGGATTTGCACGAGAGAATTTTAATGGGGAGAAGAGTCAGGATATGGGTTCACCGCTTTGACTCCTTATAGCTGAATAGTTAAACTCCATTACCAACGTCCTATCTAGTTCAAGGGATTTAGCCACCTGTCGTGTAGGTCACTCCCTCCAATGGCCTCGACCGCTCCCACAGACTAGGCCACCGGTCCAATCCGTAGGGTTCTGACGTTCAGTCAGACTTGCTGTCTCCCTAACACATCTAAGGCCCTAATACTTTCAAGGTGAGTACAGGTTAACAAGAGGGGTCCTCCCCAAGAATTCCTACTTTACTAACCTCCCCAGCGGAACTCCTGGCTCAAGCGTGCCCTCTCGAGCAGCGCAGGCAAAGAACTCAGATACAATCCAACGGGCCGGCGCACTTTTGGTTTGCCAGATGCATCTAAGATCCGGGAGCTCACGCTGAGGAAGTAAAGTTCGGCAAGGGGGTTTTCCCTAGCCCCTGATTTATAAACCCCACACAAGAAAATAAAAGGCTCAAACGTTCCCTTTCTGGCAACGCAGGCATAAAACATCAACAGATTTGATAAACTCCCAACCAAATGGTTTTGACGCGCGGTCGGATTGGGGTCTCCCCGCTGCATCTAAACTCCTTATAGTCCCCGCAAGTGAGTACAGATCCGCAAGCGAGTTTTCCTCCTAGAGATACTAATTAACAAACCTCACTTAGGCGACTAAAGACTCAAGCATACCCTTTTGGGTAATGCAGGCAAAGCACGCACATAAGGTCAAGTTGGGATTTCGGTAGATAGAGCTAAACTATTACAACTAGTAAATCATCAAGGGCTACCCCACATCCTGAATGAAAATTTTAAGTTACCATATTCATCATAAAGGTACAAGTAAAGGTCTTCAATAACATACACATTTGCATATTTGTGCAGGAATTGTAAAAGAGGGGCAAGATCATAAGGTATTTTGCAGGATCATACAATGAATATGGCAAAATCGAATATATCAGGAGATCTTCCCTTATAAATTTCTCCTTGAGGTGCTGGCGCAAGAAGGTCTTCAATAGTTGCAGATGCGCAGCCCTCTTTCCTACAGTAGCTTTCTTTCTCCTCAAGTTCAGCCCCTTCTCTCATAAATAGGCTGAACTCTCTCCTCTTAAATAGGCTGAAGCTTCCCTCCTTTTCTCCTTCACTTGCCAGAGATCTGCCCCTTTCCAAGATTCTACAAAGTTGCTGCAATTTTCTAGCTGAAGAAAGTCGTTGCCGCTTCCTTCCCCATATCCTGCAAATTCTGCCAGCCTTATCTTTATGTCGTCATCATTATCCCAGCCGATTTCACCCTCTAAAGGTTGCTCTAGGGCTTTTCGTCAATGGAGGAGAAAGGACCTGGCTGCCCCCAAGCTTCCCCTTAGGTTAGGTTGAAGAAACCTAGGTTATAATCGCGGTTTCGAAACAGGCGAGTCCGCGATCATGGGCGTGATTCTGGTCGTGACCTGGTTGTGATTTGTCAGTTGCAGCTTCAGGCACAGAGACGAGTCACGAGCGTGATTTGGATCGTGACCCGATCGTGATTCTCAGTAGAGGCTCCAATAAATCCAAAAATTTCCAATTAGACTCTTCTTGAATTAGGAGGAGTTCCTCTAATCTCAAAAGTCCCAAAATCTACCATCTTTGTGGTTGTTTTGACCTGAAAACATGAAAAATACCGAAAGAGGTGTAGATTCCATAGATGTATAATATTTAAGGCAATAATGGGATAGAAAACCCGGAAATAGAGATGATTCTGATGGTAAAATCATACTTGAAATGCTATATTAATTTGTGTCAACAAAAGTGCCCAATGGAAACTGTCCCAGTGGACTGAGAAGCTTCCTCAAAATTGGGAAGAAGAATTTATGTAGGAGAGAAAACTTGTTGCTGAAAATAATATTCTCCCTCAAGGAAAATGACATTCCTAGATATACACATATGATTAGCAGAAGCATCATAACAAACATAGCCCTTTTGAGTGTTGCTATAACCCATAAAAGCACATCGAACCGATTGAGCAGTAAATTTGTGACGTTCATGAAGAGGTAAATGAACAAAGCAAACACATCTAAATGTGTGGAGCATATGATAGTCCAGATGAACACCACAAAGATAATAAAACAAGGAATCAAATCCCAAGTGTTGAGAGGGCAAGTGATTAATCAAGTACATGGCAACAGCCAATGCTTTAATCCAAAATTTAGGTGGCACGGAGGACTATAAGAGAAGAGTACTAACCATGTCTAACAAATGATGATTTTTGCATTCGACCACCCCATTATGTTGTGGAGTATAAGGACATGAGGTCTGAGAGATAATACTTTTTTCTTACAAATAAGCCTGAAATTCATGTGACATATATGCACCACCATTATTAGTGTGCAAAATCATAATGTGTATAGAGAATTCAGTCTCAATAAGGGCGACAAAGCTCTGAAATATCAAAAGACCTCAGATTTAGTGTGCAAAAAATATATCTAAGTGAATTGACTATAATCATCTGTAAATGTTACAAAATAGTGGTAGTGACTATGAGAGAAAAGAGAAGTTATACCCTAAGCATCACTATGTATAACATCGAAGCACACTTTTGCACGACTACCAGAATTAGAAAAAGATAAAATTTTACTTTCCTAGATTACATGTAGAGCAATTAAATACCAATACAGAATTAAAATTGTTGCCAACGAAACCACGTTGTATCAAGTTCGACAAAATTACATGATTCGGATGGCCTAAGCATTTATGCCAAAGTTCAACTTGATTGTTAACAAGAACAGAAGCTAAGGCTAAAGGTCTAGGAATAGAAAATTGCAACGGAAACAATCTGCCCACTCTAGGTCCCTTTGCGATCACCTTTCCCGAAGCTTGATCTTGTACAACATAGCCAATACGAGAAAAATATACATCACAGTGAATCTCTATAAGCTGACCAATAGATATCAAATTAGTTGACAAATTTGAAGCAATAAAGACATGACTAAAAGTGTGTCCAATATCACCAATAGCAGTAATCAGAAGACTACTATCATTGGCTATTTGAATATGTTGTTAACCAGTATAAGGATGCAAATTTTATAGAAAATCAGGAAAGCTAGTCATATGATTAGATTCACCAGAATCAACAAACCAAGTAGATGAAACTTACTTACTGCAACCTTAAAGACCATGTGTAGAAAAAGCAGAAAGAATCATCTGCTAGACTATGAACGGAGTCATAACCACTTGATTTTGACCTGCAGCGATAGATGGGGTGCCAAACTAGTCACAAAAATAGTGGAATCTGGCATAGTAGTGTGCACAACTTTGTATGCCTTTGCCCTTCTATTTTCTGGACGTGTAGGACAATTCTTGATAATATGAGCATTTTGTTTATAATAGTTACAGAATTTCTTGTCACAATTCCTAGCTAGATAAACAAATTCCTTGCACTGTAGCATTGTATTTGTCCTTTACCCCTATTTTTACCTTGTACCGCATAAGCCACATCGACAACCTCTGAGGTCCCATAAGTCACACCAATGAATGATTGAGTGGCCAGTTGTTGCTCTTCACGTAGAAGCTTAATAAGACAAATATCTAAGGATGGAATAAGATATATATTAAGTAATTCAACTCGAGCAACTTCAAATTCAAGTCTCAAATTCATTAGAAATTGATCACACATGCTGACTTCATAAACTTGTTGCAGGCTTGCCAAGACTTCTTTAGGGATACCAGAGTAGATAATACCAATATATTCACTTCATAGATTCATAAAGCCTAAATAAAATTCTTGAATAGATAGGTTTCCATGATTGAAATTATTGATTTCAAGTTCTAGCTAAAATCGTCTTGCTGTATTGTCCTAATAATATATGCATTTTAAATAATCCCATATCTCTTTGGCAATACTAAAAGAGCGTATATTATTCACCATATGAGGTTTAATAGATGCCAGAATCCAAGAGATAATTCTAGTATCATTCACTTCCCATTTACAGGATTCAATGTCATTTTTAGAAATAGAGGATGAGCCATCTATGTGACCCCATAGCTCCTTTTCTTTCAAAAATATCCTAAACTTAAAATTTTCATGAAGCATAGTTTTTGCCCGTAAATCTCATAGACAAAGTTTTTGTCGACACTTAACCAAAAGGATTCTCCATGTGAATAAACACAATTACCCAATAAAGGATGCTAACTAGGATTAAAGAAAAAAATCCACCAAGATAACCAAGCAACTAGAAAACAAGAGTCTCAGGAGAGGGGAAGAAAGACTCACAGCTCCAAAAGCAATCTAGCGCGAGAATCTTCCAAAACCTGATGCCCTGCACTTTAGTAGTGATTTTCGATATTATTCCATGATGAATTTAGGCCTATTTTAATGTTTTTATACTCCTTTAAGACATATTTGCGTAAAAGCTTTAGAATATTCACTTTTTCCTATTTTTATGAAACTTTAGGTGAAATTGCCAAAAATTGAAGTCTTTTGAAGATTTTAAGGTCATGGGGTGATTCCTTATGTGAAGGCGAAGCTGCTCGTCAAATTTGGGCACAATCAGAGTTATTTTGAGAAATACGGCCAGGTGAACCCGGTGGGGTTCACTAGTGCTTTTGCTGACGATCGAAACTCACAAAATACTTCACTGGTAGGTGAACCCGATGGGATTCACGCATAATTCTTTCGGAAGGATTTTAGGTAGAAGATTACAGTAAGCTTCACCACCTGGTGAACCCGGTGGGGTTCACCCATGATTTCGACTGAGGCCTCCGATCTCCATCCGAGTTTCCTTCGATTTTGAACCCTACATATGTCTAAATTTAGTAACTGAGCACGTTTTGGAAAGCGGACTGAAAGGCGAATCCATAGGATATAAAAGCCCTCTCCAAAACTTCCTAATCAGAGAGAAATCAGTGCACGAGCGGGCTAGGGTGAGAAGGAACGGCGACAGCATGATTTCGAGGCGATTCTGTGAGATCGGATTATCAAAGCATCGCGATTCTTGGAGATTTACGTTGGTTTATCATCTCCTCCTTCTCAAAAACATTTTCTTGTAGTTTTCCTATCTTTACAAAGAGAATTTTGTGCGATTTCATGAATACTGTAGTGTAAAACATATTTCGGGGCTTGGTTGAAGCCCGCTGACGAATTCTTATTGTGAAACTTATTTCATACCGTTAATTTGGATTCTTGTTTGAGCATATTTTATTTTGCTATGCATATTTCATAATTTTACCTTGGCCACGTATTGTCATGTTTCAATCGGCATGATTCATATCGAAAGGAGGATCGTGACGGTAGATCTTCTTAGTAAAACTTGTGAATCTATGATATATCATGACTTATTTCTGCTATTATTTTGGAGTAAAATGCATGCTTTGTTTCATTTATGTGCCTAAATACTTTACATTATTCAGAATCTTCACTTTTCCTTATTTTCATTGAAATGTTGGGATTTCGCCCTAAAATTGGTGGAATTTGGAAGATATAAAACTATGGGACGATTCCTCATGACGAGACAAAGCTACAGATCGAATTTCAGCTCAAACGGACTTCTCTACGCTCTTCACGGGCATGGCCGTGCATCCATGCACGGTCGTGTATGAGCCTGCATTCCCAGACTGCGCCGAGCCATTCACGGGCACGCCCGTGCACCCATGCACGGCCGTGAAGGGATCGGCCGACTTTTCCAGAACTTGACGAAACGTTTACAGGCACACCCATGAACCCTTACATGGTCATGAAGAGTAACTTTCGTAGAAGATAAACCTCGACGAGCCGTTCACAGGCATGGCTGTGCATCCATGCATGGCCATGAATGGTTCTGCCTAGTTTCTATAGGTGTTCGGTTTTTCAGTCGTATCTTACTATTTTGGAAGCGGATTTTGTTGAAATTTTGCGGAGACCTTCCTAACTTATACATGAACGTTTTTGGACTGGAATCACATGATTTGGGCGAGCGGTTGATGAGAACGAAGTGAAACGGTGAGACCTAGGGTTTTGAGGCAATTTTCTGGCGACGAAAGGTTGTTCCAGCTCGATTTCTTCCTCATTTCGATGCTGAGGAATGTGCTCCACCCTCTCTCATCAAGGATCTAGCCTTTCTCCTGGTTTGATTTGATTTGTATGAGAGATTTCATGTGTTTAACGATGTATCTTGTAGCCTAAACCTCTCTCATCAAGGATCTAGCCCACTATAAGAATGTTGATTGTTAATGTTTGATCTACACTTTATCTAAACTTATCTTTATTCTTATTCATGTATAGAAAGTTTTAATTCATGATTATGTACTGCCCATGCATATTTATGTTTTAGATGTTGTGGGAAGGACTGAGAGGTGAACCACAATCATCGGATCCCCTTAGTCTGGACTGGTGATTTCGGCCATGAGAGTTGTCGAAATCACCTAAGGAATCCTAATTCTTCACAAAACCCATTGGGTCCGCTTAACTCGGTAAGCCACGAGAGTAGGAGACTTGGGTTAAGTTGGATACCGGACCGTGTCCTGAGAGGGAGCATGCCTGTACCTTAGGAAGGATTACCTGAAGAACATAGGTAAAAACTTATTTAAAATTTCAGCATTAACTTTATTTCATGCTTTAGTGTGGTGAAACCTGAAACCCCGATCTTCTCTCAAAGATCTCAAACCCCGATTACTTGCTTTATGTTCTATTTGCTCTAGATTAGCATTAGTTTACTTTCTTGCATTAGGATTTAGTGACACTCCTAAGCTTATTTGATTGCCTAGCTATTAGTTAACTAATCAGTTAGTACTTGACCCCTAGTCCTCGTGGGATTGATACTTTTTATTACGTGATAAACCGTGCACTTGCGGTACGCACCTATCAAGTTTTTGGCGCCGTTGCCGGGGACTAGGTTGCCAATATTAACACGATCAGGAGGTTGATAGACTAGGTTTAGTTAGATTTTTCTCTTATTTTTATTTTATTTATTTACTATCTATTTACTTTCAGGTATTTTCTTTTTATTTAAGTTGTAGTTTTTATTTGGTGCCGGTGTTACTAATCTCTTTTGTCAAGGTACTTGTTTATGCCCAGGAATACTGTTCGAACAGGAAAACTTGTACTTGGAGACCCGGAGATAGAGTGTACCTTCCGTCTGGTCAGAAGAAATCTAAAAAGGTTGAAGCTTGAAGGACAATTTTCTAATAACGAAACAATGGAAGCTAACCACTATTTGAAAGACTTTGTAGCACCCACCATCGTTGGTGTGCACTCGAGCATATCGCGACCGGCTATCAAAGCTAACAACTTCGAAATTAAGCCGTCCTTATACAAATGTGCAACAGAATCAATTTAGTGAAGCAGCCACTGATGACCCTAAGCTTCACTTATCTATTTTTCTAGAATGCGGTGACACTCTGAAAATTAATGGTGCTTCGCCTGATGCTATTAAATTAAGGCTTTTCCCTTTTTCTCTTAGGGACCGAGCCAGGGCATGGTTGCAATCTTTACCGCAGGGCACTATCACGACGTGGGACCAACTATCTCAAGCCTTCTTGTCAAAATATTTCCCACCGAGTAAGACTGCCCAGCTGAGAAATCAAATCACCAACTTCGCCCAATGAGAAGGAGAGTCCCTTTATGAAGCATGGGACCGTTTCAAAGAATTATGGAGGATGTGCCCGCATCATGGTCTACAAAAATGGGTAATCATACATACTTTTTACAGTGGATTATTATATCAGACTAGACTTTCTGTAGATGCTGCTACTGGTGGGGCACTGATGAACAAAAACTATGATGATGCGATGGAGTTGATTCAGGACATGGACCTCAATCATTATCAGTGGTCAGGAGAGAGGAGCCAGCCAGTTTGAAATTCAGGGAAGTTTGATATGAACATAATTAATTCCCTAATAGCAAAAGTAGATTCACTTTCTTCTAAGCTAGATTCTATTAATGTTTCTACTTCTAACTCTATGACTTGTGATGTCTGTGGAGTGACAGGACATTCTTCTGATGATTGCCACATCTTGAGTGCCCCTTCTGAACAAGTCAATGCTATTGGGAACTTTAGGAATCAGAACGACCCCTACTCGAACACATATAATCCAGGATGGAGAAATCATCCGAATTTCTCCTACAGGTTGAATCAAGGGCAAGTACCTCCTCTAAATTTCGCTAATCTAAATTCTTCTCCTAATTTCAGGCCTCCTCCTGGAATACAACATCCATCCGCTAATCAAATATGGCCGGATCCTCCTCAAAAATCAAGTCTAGAATTCATGCTAGAAAAACTCCTCGCCATGCAAGTTAAACAACAAGACGATACCAGTGAATATATGCGCTAGCTGAACTTGAGAGTAGACTCCATGTTCACGTATTCTAAAGAGCTTGATGATCGACTTACTCAACTTACTCAATGAGTTGATGCATCCTCAAGATTTCGAGAGAGAGTCAACCCCAACGAGCACTGTAATGCGATAACGACGAGGAGTGGAATCCAATTAGAAGATCCCTAAAGAAAGAATAATGCAAGCTTCACCCGAGGAACTTCCACCTAAAGATGACTCATCCGTCAACCCAGAGCTAGAACAGCAAAACTCAAATGCATCAAAGGAGCATGTCTACATCCCACCTCCGTCATATAAACCATATAAACCGCTCATCCCTTTTCCTCAGCGTCTAGCTAAGGCTAAATTGGATCAGCAGTTTGGAAAATTTTTGGAGGTATTCAAAAAACTCTATATCAATATTCCCTTTACTAACGCTCTTTCGCAAATGTCAGCATATGCCAAGTTCCTAAAGGACATCCTTTCCAACAAGCGAAAGATTGAGGAGCAAGGCATAGTTGCTCTAACCGAACAATGCAGTGCCATCATCCAGAATAAGCTTCCTACCAAACTCAAAGATCCAGGGAGTTTTTCCATTCCATGTCAAATTGGAAATATGCCTTTTGATAAATTTTTCTGTGATTTAGGAGCTAGTGTTAGCTTAATTCCACTGTCTATTTGCAGGAAGTTAGGTATGGGTGAGATGAAGCCTACTTCTACATCTCTTCAGTTGGCTGATTGATCGGTGCGCCGACCAGTCGGAATAATTGAAGATGTGCCAATAAAAGTTGAAGAATTTTTTATCCCTGCAGACTTCGTGGTTCTAGAGTTGGAAGAGGATACACGACTACCCAACATTCTAGGGCACCCCTTTCTTGCAACTGTCGGAGCTGTTATTGATGTGAAAAATGGGAAATTGGCGCTGAATGTTGGTGAGGAGAAGTTAGAATTTGTCTTGTCTTATACTCTAAAAAAACCATCTTTTGCAGGGTCTTGCTGCAATGTGGAGACAATGGAAGACAACATTGAACCTAATTCATCGACCACTGAAGACACCTTGGAGGTCTGTCTGCTGAGTGATGGTCACGAGAATGAAACTGATGAACCTCAAGACCAAGTAAAAATTTTGGGGATTGCTCACACTGAGAGATTCAGGAAACTGCAATTCGAAAGTCTTGGAGAGGTTAAGTCTAGACTTTCTACAAAGAAGGAGTTGGAATTTAAGCCCCTCCTAGATAATCTGAAATATGAATTTCTTGATGCTAACTCTACTTGCCCTGTGAAAATTAGTGCTGATTTAAATGCAGAGGAAACTGAGAAGCTACTGAAAGTACTACGTCTCCATAAACAAGTAATTGGGTATTCATTAGAGGATATCAAGGGAATTAATCCTTCATTCTGTATGCACAGGATCTTTTTGGAGAACGATAGTCAAGCCTTTGTGGAATTCCAGTGCCGTTTGAATCCGAATAGGAAAGAAATGGTTAAGAAGGAAATATTGAGATTACTCATGGCGGGGGTCATTTACCCAATATTAGATAGCGAATGGGTAAGTCCGGTGCATATTGTGCCGAAGAAGGGTGGAGTCACTGTGGTCAAGAATGAGAACAATGAGCTTATCCCCACCCACATCGTAACTGGGTGGCGCATGTGCATCGACTACAGGAAGCTAAACAAAGCTACGCGCAAGGACCACTACCCACTTCCCTTCATCGACCAAATGCTGGAGCGGCTGGCAAAGAATTCTAACTTCTGCTTCCTTGACGGCTTCTCAGGATTTTTCTAGATCCCTATTCACCCAGAGGATCAGGAAAAGACGACCTTCACCTGTCCTTACGGGACATTTGCCAACCGCCAAATGCCGTTTGGGCTATGCAATGCCCCCGCTACTTTTCAAAGATGCATGGTTTCAATTTTCTCTGATCTTATAGAAAATATAATGGACGTTTTCATGGATGATTTCTCAGATTATGGTGCTATATTTGATATTTGCCTTGCTAATCTCTCTAAACTGCTGCAAAGGTGCGAAGAAGTCAACCTCGTCTTAAACTAGGAGAAGTGCCATTTTATGGTACGAGAAGGAATAGTGCTTGGACACCTAATCTCAGAACGTGATATCGAGGTTGACTGGTCCAAAGTGGATGCCATTGAAAAGATGCCCCCGCTTTCCTCTGAAAAGGGAGTTCGAAGTTTTCTTGGGCATGCCATTGAAAAGATGCCCCCCGCCTTCCTTTCTCTCTTGATCAGGATTGCATGGCATCTTTTAAAAAATTGAAGAAATCTTTGATCTCAGCCCCTGTCATGCAGCCACCAGATTGGTCACTTCCATTCGAACTTATGTGCAACGCCAGTGATTTCGCAGTTGGAGCGGTCTTAGGACAATGGCAGACAACAAATTGCACGCCATCTATTACGCCAGTCGGACACAGAACGAAGCTCAGATCAACTATGCTACCACGGAAAAGGAGCTCCTCGCTATTATCTTTGCTTTTGACAAATTTAGATCCTATGTCATTGATTCCAAAGTAGTTGTTTACACTGATCACGCAGCTATCAGGTACCTCCTGGCTAGGAAAGACACGAAGCCATGATTGAATCGTTGGATCCTCTTACTTCAAGAATTTGATCTGGAAATCCGCTGATGCCTTGTCGTATGTTGCATTTCCTGATATATTTATTTCACGAATTAAGGCCTATTTTGTTACTTTTATATCTCTTTCAGCACTTATTTCCTTGTTATTTTCAGAATCTACATATTTCTTTGTCTTTCATGTGTTTCAGGTTAAATCACTTATCTATGGAGCTTAAAACTAGAAATTAAAGTTATAAAGTGGTTAAGGATGGAAAGACAAAGCTTCCCGATAATTTTCAGCTCAAACGGACATTGTTACCGAAAATACGGCCTACCCTTGAAAGTGTTCACGGCCGTATTTCTGAGGACGAATATTTCATATCATTTTCGAGCCGTAATCGAAGACACGACCGTGAAACGCGGGAATGAAATTTTGGAATCATGTTCGCCGAGAAGAATACATGCTATCCTGTGAAACAGAATACGCCCATGAAGTCAACTGCAGGCACGACGTAGACTTTGGCCAAGAATTTCACGGGCCAGCCCAAGAAACGTTTCACACCCGTATTTTTATACGCAGATCGCGACTCTTGGCATTTCTCCCTCGTTCCAAGTCAGATTTGGGCGATCTTGGTGTCGAAATGGCGGGAATTAGAAGGGCTACACGTCAGAAACTAGAGGAAGTCGATCAGACATATAAAAGGAAACATTTTGGGGGAAAAACCCATCGACTCCGAGAGGACAACGAAGAGAAGGAGAACAAGGAAGAAGACAGCGCTTGGAACAGAATCTAGAGGGGAAAGTTAGCATTTTCTCTTCTATTTCATCTTGTATCTTCTCTGCCTTATGTATTCCTTCATCTGAAAAGAAATTTTAACCGAAACTATGCAAGTTGTAGCGTAAACACTCAATCGGATTTTTGGGCGTAGCCCACTTTTCAATCTATGAACTGATTGTGTTGCTTTTATGAGATTTTCTTGACTCTACTCGATCTTCACTGTGTTTAATCCGTAATCTTCGACTTGATCAATCGAATTTTACTCTAGTCGTCACGAGAAGTACTGAAAGGGAAAATTGTGATGACTGATCTGTTTTGATTGGGTTGGTGGGTTTTGCCACGAAAGTAGGTGAAATGTGCCTGTGGAATTTATATTCTCCTGCACTCATTGGATCGACCCGGTTCGTTCTATCATGAAAGTAGAAGGACGGTCGGGTTTGGTACTAAGTTACTCCGCCGAAAGGGGGTAACTTGTAAACTTGAGAATTTTTGTGGTTTCAGATTATCTCTTGCAACGCTTTTCATTTAGTTCTTGATTATTGGTGTGGTGAACCCCTTAAATCTGATTTTTCTCATAACAACTATCTTTCTTATGTTTTTGCTGTCAATTGGAGTTGTTTTAGTTGTTTACTTGATTTTGAACATTAAACCGATAACACTCTCAGTCACGATTTCGTTTAGCTATTGAAATTAAGAATTATTGGTACTTGACTCAACCGTCCTCGTGGGAACGATACTATATACTACCGCGATAAAGCCGTTACGCTTGCGGCTAGTATCAAGTTTTGGCGCCGTTGCGGGTGACGGTGATAGTCAATATCGATTGTCTTCTTAAGATTGATAGACTAAGTTTTTTTTTGTTTTTTGTTTATTTTCATTACTGATAACAATCTGTTGCTTCTGAATTATTGTGAAACATTTGCTGCTTACCTTTCTTTTATGCGTCAAGGTCTTAGATCAGGTGGAATCAACGACCTATACGACCAAATCGACGAAATCGAACGGACGCTCCACCGACAAAGGAGGTTAATAGAGCAAAGAAATAAAGAGCAATCCAGTAGGACAGAGACGATTCCTTTAGATCTTCCAATGGAGCCAGAACCAGAGCCGGTACCCTTGAACTTACGAGCTCCAAATGATAACCGAATCTTAAGGGACTTTGCTTCCCCGAATGTGCAAGGACTGTAATCTGGAATTGTACGACCTCCAGTGGATGCTAACAATTTTGAGATCAAGCCGTCCTTACTAAGCATGATCCAGCAACATCAATTTGGAGGCACACACATTGAGGATCCTCATCAACATCTGTCCTTATTTCTTGAGTTCTGTGACACATTGAAGATCAACGGAGTTTCCTCAGATGCTATACGATTGAGGCTTTTCCCGTTTTCATTACACGATAGAGCACGTGGCTGGCTACAGTCTTTGCAGCCAGGATCGATTAACTCATGGGATCAGCTATCCCAGTCCTTTCTGTCTAAATATTTTCCACCGTCTAAAACTGTTCAACTGCGAAACCAGATCACCGGTTTCACCCAAAGAGACGGAGAATCTTTATATGAAGCGTGGGAGAGATTCAAGGATCTTCAGTGTCTCTGCCCACATCACAGCTTAGAACCATGGGTAATAGTACATACCTTCTACCATGGTCTTAATTATAACACTCGTCTTACTGTTGATGCAGCGGCCGGAGGCGCGATAATGAATAAGCGTGTAGAAGAGGCAATGAATCTTCTAGAGGACATGGCGCTAAACCATAATCAGTAGTCTGTAGGAGAACGAGGTACTACATCTTCTAAGGCCATAGCGCCCGGTAAGTATGCGCTCGACTCAATGAGCTCACTAGAAGCGAAAGTTGATTCTCTAGCACGTAAACTTGATTCTTTTCATGTTCACTCTGTTGATACTAACTCTACTCTTTGTGAAATTTGTGGGGCTGCCGGACATAGTTTTGCTGAATGCCAGTTGGGGATTGCCCAAACCTCTGAACCTAACCGAGAGAATATCAATGCCATAGGGAACCTTAACCCTAATCCTAGACCCCAACTGGACCCATACTCAAGTACCTATAATCCGGGGTGGAGGAACCATCCAAATTTTTCATACAGAAATAATCCAAACCCAGTTCCTCAACAGACGTATAGACAACCCCCTGGATTTCAACCCCAACCTCGACCTTATGCACAACAGCAACCACAACAGCCACAAAAATCTCAACTAGAAGCAATCATGGAGACTTTCATTGCTTCTCAGACGAAGACAAATGAAACAGTCAATGATATGATGAGACACATCACTATAAGACTTGAAGCCATAGAAAGCCATAACAAACAAATAGACACCCAGTTAGCAAACTTAGCCACTTCCATAGCTAGAGCTCCAGGAAAGTTACCCTCCCAACCTGAACCAAACCCGAGGGAGCACATCAATGCTATTACCACTCGAAGTGGTAAACTGCTAGAGGAGCCTAGGGTGCCTAATTCTGAAGTTGAAGATGAGACTCTCTCCCAATCTGAACCAGTCAAAAAGGGAGAAGAAAAAGAACCTGAAGTGAAAGAACTAACTTATATTCCTCCCCCTACCTACAAGCCACCTGTCCCATTTCCCCAAAGATTGGCTAAGGCAAAGTTAGATAAACGGTTTGGAAAGTTTTTGGATATTTTGAATAAACTGTATATTAACATTCCGTTTACTGAAGCAATTTTGCAGATGCCCACATATGTTAAGTTTCTAAAGGATATCCTTTCGAATAGGCGAAAGCTGGAAGAACTGGGGACCGTTGCACTCACTGAGGAGTGCAGCGCCATAATCCAGAACAAGCTTCCGCAAAAGATGAAAGATCCGGGCAGCTTCTTGATCCCTTGCCAAATAGGGAATATCTCTTTTGATCATGCACTATGCGACTTGGGAGCAAGCGTCAGTCTTATGCCTTCTTCCCTTTTCAAGCGACTTGACATTGACGACGTGAAAGAGACGCCAATTTCCTTGCAGCTAGCTGACCGCTCGGTGCGAAAACCTATGGGAATTCTAGAAGATGTCCCAATCAAAGTCGGTGACTTTTTCATCCCAGTAGACTTCGTTGTTCTTGAAATGGAAGAGGATGTTAAGTTGCCAATAATTCTGGGATGACCGTTCCTTGCAACAGCCGGAGCGGTCATTGATGTGAAGAAGGGAAAACTGGCATTGAATATCGGTAATGACGCTATTGAGTTTGATTTGTCTTCGAGTCTGAAAAAGCCTTTTGTTGCAGGATCTTGTTGCAGTGTGGATGTTATAGATGATGTGGTAGAAGAAGTTGCGCACATTAGCTCCAGCATTGACCCGCTAGAGGTCACTCTTTTGGAAAGTCCACATACCGAAGACAATGAGGAAGCCATAAGATATGCACAATTGATGGCTACATTTGGTACATTTCATCCGGCCAAGGTGAATTCTGAAGAACTCCATGATAAGATACCAGTTGAGAGTAAGGAAAAGATCATTGAATTGAAATCACTTCCTGAGAATCTTAGATATGAATTCGTTGGTGCAAATTCAACTTTACCTGTTATAGTGAATGCTAACTTGTCTGAAGAGCAGATTGAACTTTTACTTGCTCAACTGAGACTCCACAGGAAAGTCATAGGTTATTCACTGGATGATATTCAAGGACTAAGCCCATCTGTGTGTATGCACAAAATACTTTTGGAAGAGGGGAGTAAGCCCTCAGTGGAGTTTCAGCGAAGGTTGAATTCGAGTATGAAAGAAGTTGTTAAAAAAGAAATTCTCAAGCTTCTCGATGCGGGAGTCATTTACCCCATCTCTGACAGTCAATGGGTTAGTCCCATTCATGTAGTTCCAAAGAAAGGAGGGGTCACTGTAGTTAAGAACGATCAAAATGAGCTCATTCCGGTACGCACCGTAAGTGGATGGAGAATGTGTATAGATTACCGGAAATTGAACAAAGCAACGCGGAAGGACCATTTCCCTTTGTCATTCATCGATCAAATGCTTGAGCGTCTGGCTCACAATTCTTATTTCTGTTTTCTTGACGGTTTTTCTGGTTTTCTGCAGATACCTATTCACCCGGAAGATCAAGAGAAGACCACATTTACCTGTCCATACGGCACTTTTGCATACTGACGGATGCCATTCGGATTGTGCAACACTCCAGCTACATTCCAGCGTTGCATGATGGCGATTTTCTCCGATTATAACGAGGACTTTATGGACATTTTCATGGACGACTTTTCTATTTATGGTCATTCTTTTGAAAAATGTTTATCTAACTTGGTGAAGGTTTTACAACGGTGCGAGGAAGTGAACCTCGTCCTCAATTAGGAAAAGTGCCATTTTATGGCACAAGAGGGCATTGTACTTGGACACCTGATTTCTGAACGCGGGATCAAAGTCGATCAAGCGAAGGTCCAAGTTATTGAGAAGATGAAGCCACCCAACTCCGTAAAAAGAATCCGCAGCTTCCTTGGGCACGCGGGTTTCTATAGAAGATTTATCAAAGACTTCTCAAAAATTGCCCGACCACTCACGAACTTGCTTTCAAAAGATTCTAAATTCTGCTTTGATAATGATTGTTTATTAGCATTTGAAAAACTAAAGTTGGCTCTAATTTTTGCTCCTGTTATGCACCTCTAGACTGGAATCTTCCTTTCGAATTAATGTGTGATACAAGCGACTTCGCTGTGGGAGCTGTACTGGGACAAAGAAAGGACAACAAGCTCCATGCCATCTATTACGCGAGTTGCACTTTAGACGAGGCACAGATTAATTATGCTACGACGGAGAAGGAGCTACTTTCCATCGTCTTCGCTTTTGATAAGTTTCGGTCCTATTTGATTAATTCTAAAATATTCATTTTCACTGACCATGCAGCGATTAGATATCTGATGAGCAAGAAAGATGCGAAGCCGAGACTTATTAGATGGATCCTTCTCTTACAAGAGTTCGACCTGGAGATTCGGGATAAGAAAGGAGCAGAAAACTCGGTGGCAGATCACCTATCCCGACTGATTCATGAGAAAGAAGAACAGACCGGAGATGGTCTTGAGATCAATGATAATTTTCCTGAAGAGTAGCTGCTCGCCATTATGGTGCAAGCTACGCCATGGTACACGGACTTTGTAAATTTTTTGGCTACTGATATCCTTCCACATGATTTGACATTTCAGATGAAAAAGAAATTCTTATCTGATGTACGACACTACTATTGGGACGATCCATACCTCTACCGACGTTGTGCTGACGGGCTTTTTAGAAGATGTATACCAGACTCAGAAATCTCTGATGTACTTTTACAATGTCATTCTTCACCCTACGGTGGCCATGCTAGCGCTGAAAAGACAACATTCAAAGTTCTACAGTCAGGACTATATTGGCCTATGATTTTTAGAGATGCTCGAGATTTTATTTAGAGATGTGATAGTTGCCAAAGGAGTGACAACATTTCTAAACGAGACGAACTCCCCCTCAACTACATTTTGGAAGTTGAAATATTCGATGTCTACGGGATAGACTTTATGGGGCCATTTCCATCATCGTGCGGCAACAAGTATATTCTAGTAGCTGTGGATTACGTCTCGAAATGGGTTGAAGCTGCTGCTGCTGCAACTTGTGATTCTCGAGTGGTATCAAAGATGCTAAAGAAGACAATATTTCCATGATTTGGAGTCCCTAGGGTATTGATAAGCGATGGGGGATCCCATTTTATTGAAAAGAAGTTTGAGGCTCTATTGAGAAAGTATGGGGTGAAGCATAAGGTTGCAACACCATATCACCCCCAAACTAGCGGATAGGTCGAAGTCTCGAACCGTGAGATTAAACGTATACTTGAGAGGACAGTTTCTGTTGGGAAACCCCGGGGACATTTTACAATTTTCAGAGTCATGGACATACATTTTACGCAGCGGAAGAATGTCCCCGAAACAGGCCGGTCCCAAAAACCCAGTGAAGATCGCTGCAAGGGAGTCGACACGATGAGTTAGTAAGTACCTTAGGAGCAATGTGGAGCGATGCCGATGTAGGCGTCCAAGTGTGCGCCTTCTGCAGTCTCGCACACACGGATCTCTTGAGTTCTCTTCTTCCACACCCGGTGCTAGCCTCGGGAAGAAGATCCAAGCCTTAGGGAGATGTTTTACTTCTCTTGCGCCACCCAGAGAAAAGATGCGCCAAGTGAAGAGGGAAAACCGCCCAAGCCGCCAAGCCCTAGATCTCCTTGCGCCAAGAGGAAAGGAGGAAGAGGCTTGCGGTTATGGAAGATGCGCCCTTGCTCCAAGCACTCGCCCCTCTCCTTGTGTTCATGCCTTCAAGGATTGATTACCCACAAGAGGGGGCGACTAGGGTCACATTTATAGGGCAAGAGGCGGTTAGGATAATGGCTAGGATCATGACAAGTGTAGGGCTAGGATGAGGAGGTTTGAGACAAGGAAAGTCTCCAAGAGATTTCCATAATTCTCATTCAACCTTTCCTTTTGTTCCCTTGCCTTTCCTTGTGCGCCAAGGCCTTGCCTTGCGCCTCAAGCAATGCCATAGAGGCATTCATTCCATCCTAGCAAGAGAGGGGAGGCGCCCTTTACTTCCATAATGAAGTAAAGGTGCCAACATGACCCCATTATGCCCCTAGGCGCCTAATGGTTCATGTTTCTCCCCATTATACCCTTTTAGCCTCTCATCTCTTCATGAGAACTTATTATTGGGCCTCATTGGATAATGAGCTAGCCCAGACTTCATTACATGGGTTGATTAAGCACTTGGATCCAATCCAATGCAACCCTAATCCAAATGTGACCAACCATGGTCAAATACGGGTCAACCTGCCAAAAATGAAGTTTGGCTCCAATAACATTCTTCCATCTCATCAGGCCCATTGGCGCTGATGAAATCTCCCAATTAGATCCGAGTTATCCAATAACTCGATCATAAGGCTTCCCGATCAATACGAGAACTCAAGTATCAAGGTGTGCGACCCTGTAGGTTCCTCTGACGCTGGCAGTAGTGACCAGAGGTCATCACAAGCAGTGAGTGGCACCTAGCAGTGCATCGCTGCTACCCAGGTCGTTGGAATGGATATCGACATCGACATCCCCATCATCGCAACTAGGTACAGATGCATTACAGTCTCTTTGCCGTACTGATATCCGATTGGACAAGTGTGTCACCACTTGTTTTCATCCAATCTCATGGCTATGACTAAAACAGGTTCTCACCTGGGTATGGCCATACACTCTCAGTCATAGAACCATAAAGGAGCTCCATGGATATCATACTTCCTTAGGGAAGGGGCAAATCCTATGTCTGTCCATTGATCTTCTCATATGGGTCGTGACATGCTCAATAACAACCGTTATGACCTCCCAGCTATGGCAAGGTGTTAGGTTGTATCAAAGCAAGTCCCTAACCATATAGAATGATCAATGACCTCAAGTCAAGGGATCAATGCATCTCCTATCACTTATGAGGATAACTCATGACACCAAGTCATAGCCTCATAGCGGGTCTATCCAGTATATCCTCCAATGATATACCCATGTGTCTGCGTTAGCACCACGTGCCTAACTAGCCCACATACCAGTCTCTTAAGTACCAGAGCTGTCCCATATCCACTCAGGTACATCGATTGGGGACAATTATTTGAGCACAGATCTAATCTGTCTCCAGGGACATTATCATGTAAGTACACAATCGCAGGTGCAGACAAACAATGACAATGACAATGCCAGAATGATATATAAATATCAATGTCAAGTAGTACATAAGTTGACCAAACTAGGTCCTAGGGCATATACACCAACAATCTCCCACTTGCACTAAGACCTAGAAGTTGAGGAATCTCAACCCCATATCTCTAGCGTGACCATCATGCTTCTGCTGCGCCAAAGCCTTGGTCAATGGGTCTGCCAGATTGTTTTCTGTGTCTACTCTACTAATCTTGACATCACCTCTGTCAATGATCTCTCTGATCAGGTGAAATATTCTGAGTATGTGTTTGGATCTTTGATGAGACCGTTGTTCCTTGGCTTGTTCAATTGCTCCATTGTTGTCACAGTAGAGTTCAATGGGATCCATTGCACTAGGTACCACTTGAAGATCACATAAGAACTTCTTTATCCAAACAGCTTCCTTGGCTGCCTCAGAAGCAGCCACATACTCAGCTTCGGTTGTAGAATCTGCTATGGTGGATTGCTTGAAGCTCTTCCAACATACAGCGCCTCCATTTATCTTGAACACATAGCCGGCCTGCGATCTAAAGTCGTTAGGGTCAGACTAGAACGATGCGTCAGTATAGCCCTGCATACTGAGCTCTTCCTGTCCCCCATAGACCAAGAACAAATCCTTAGTTCTTCTCAGATACTTTAGGATGTTCTTTACAGCCACCCAGTGCTGTAGACCAGGATTGGATTGGTATCGGCTGGTTATGCTCACAGCATATGCCACATCTGGTCTAGTACATAACATTGCATACATGATTGATCTTACTGCCGAAGCATAAGGAATTCGACTCATGTCGTCCCTCTCAGCCTGTGTTGTAGGACACTGGCTCTTTGAGAGAGTAAGGTCATGTCTCACTGGAAGGTATCCTTTCTTGGATTGCTCTATGTAGAACCTCTCTAGTACCTTATCAATGTAAGTACTTTGACTAAGGGCCAGAAGCCTCTTGGATCTATCCCGGTAGATCCTCACGCCTAGAATATAGGCGGCCTCCCCTAAGTCTTTCATCTCGAAACACTTCCCCAACCATATCTTCACAGCTTGAGGACTAGGGATGTCGTTTCCGATGAGCAGTATGTCATCAACATACAAGACCAGAAAAATCACCAAGCTCCCACTGAATTTTCTGTATACACAGGCGTCATCTTCGCTTTTGATAAACCCATAATCTCTCACGGCTTCATCAAATCGAAGATTCCAACTTCGAGATGCTTGCTTTAATCTATAAATGGACCTCTTTAACCTGCAGACCTTATTAGCCTCTGCAGGATGGATGAAGCCATCAGGTTGTGTCATATACACATCCTCAGTCAGCTTCCCGTTAAGGAACGCTGTCTTCACATCCATCTGCCATATCTCATAATCATGATATGCAGCTGTAGCAAGCAGAATCCGAATGGATTTAATCATGGCAACTGGCGAGAAGGTTTCATCATAGTCCACCCCGTGGACTTGTTTAAATCCTTTAGCCACTAGTCTACCCTTGTAGGTAACTATATTGCCATCCATGTCTGTCTTCCTCTTGAAGACCCATTTACACCCTATGGGTTTTACCCCATCAGGCAGCTCAACCAAATCCCAGACTTGGTTAGCCGACATGGAATCCATCTCGGATCGCATGGCGTCAAGCCATTTCTCAGAGTCCGGTCCACTGACCGCCTCATCATAGGTTCTAGGTTCATCCTCAATGATGAAGATCCCATCGTGTTGGGTCGGTAGCGACCCATACCTTTCAGGTGCACGACGAATTCTCCCAGACCTACGCGGGACCTGTGTCTGAGCCTCAGGTTGCCTAGCAACCGGTGCAGGTGGCTCAGATTCCATCTCTTTGTCTTGTGCTTGCACTTGGACCTCATCCAAGTCAAACTTCCTCCCACTAACTTCTTTCATAAGAAATTCTTTCTCTAGAAAGACAACACCCCGAGCAACAAAAACTTTGTTCTCGATTGGGACATAGAAGTAGTATCCTTTAGTTTCCTTAGGATACCCCACAAACACACACTTATCAAATCTAGGTTCTAGCTTGCTAGAATCCTGACGTTTGACATAAGCCTCACATCCCCAGATCCTGATAAACGTGAGATTAGGGCGTCTCCCACTCCACACCTCGTATGGTATTTTGGAGACACTCTTAAATGGAACATTATTCAGTATCAGAGAAGCTGTTTCTAGTGCATGCCCCCAGAATGATGAAGGTAGAGTTGCATGACTCATCATGGATCGAACCATATCTAATAAAGTTCGATTTCTCCTTTCAGATACACCATTCCATTGAGGTGTTCCAGGAGGAGTGAGTTGGGATATGATCCCACACTCTCTCAGATAGTCAAAGAACTCACCACTCAGGTATTCTCCACCTCGATCTGATCGAAGAGCTTTAATGGATCTTCCAAGCTGGTTCTCTACTTCATTCTTGAACTCCTTGAATTTCTCAAAGGATTCAGATTTATGTCTCATTAAGTAAACATAACCATACCTACTGAAGTCATCAGTGAAGGTAATGAAGTAGTTGTACCCTCCTCTGGCTTGTTTATTGAAGGGCCCACATACATCAGTATGTATGAGATCCAATAAACCTTCTGTCCTCTCACCAATCTTGGTGAAGGGTGCCTTTGTCATCTTCCCTAATAAACAAGGTTCACAAGTATCAAATTCCTCCAAGGAACTTGAATCTAACAATCCATTTGCATGGAGTTGTTGGATGCGATTCTTGTTTATATGGGCTAATCGACAGTGCCATAGGAAAGCACCAACTGAACCACTCAGTTTGGTCCTTTTATTACTTATGTTACAAACAGAACTTTCCATATCCAAGATATACAGACCATTGCATAAAGTACCCTTCCCATAGAACATATTTGCAAATGAAAAAGAACAGGAGTTCTTATTTATTTCAAATTTAAATCCTTTCCTTGCCAAGCAAGGAATGGATACAATGTTCTTTGTTAGCGAAGGTACACAAAAGAAATTGTCTAGTTCTAATTGAAGTCCAGAAGGCAAGGAGAGAGTCAAAACGCCTACAGCAACAGCAGCAACCTGTGCCCCGTTTCCAACGCGTAGGTCAATTTCTCCAAGCCGCACCAATCTACTTTTCTTGAGCCCCTGCATATTTGTACAAATATGAGCTCCACATGCGGTATCCAATACCCATGACATAGAAGTAGAAAGATTGACTTCTGTAACATAGATACCTGAGCATGAAGACGAAGCCTTGCCTCTCTTCTTCTCATTCTGAAGTCGTACTATGTCCTTTATCATGTGAGGTGGTCCTCCACATGAGTAGCACTTATTATTCCTGACTCTCTCCATCTTTGTTTTCAATGTATTAGTTAAGCCTTTGGGCTTAACACACTGAATGTCTACTTTAAGAGGGTTGAGCTCAACCAATGCATCAAAGAGCTGCCTTAGACTAGAAATAATTTCAGAGGCACTCTTAGATTCATATTGCCCTCTTAGCTCGGGCGACATGTTGGTTAGCATCAATTGTGCAATCTCCAAAGTATCAGCTTGATGCTTATCATAAGCATCCTTCTCAGCCGCTGAGGCCAAGCATGGAAGTGGCTCAGGAATTGGCTTCTTAAGGACATATAGCTTCCTCTCGAGCTTGAGCACAATTCTCAAGTTCATATACCAATCCTTTAAGTTGGATCCAACCAACTTATCCCTTTCAAGGGTAGATCGCAGTGACCATCTGCCATTGTTCACAGCCATTGTTCTACAACAACCAAGAAATAGCAGATTAGTACTACCTCGAATCATTTAAACTGGACTTGTTTTAAATGATTTCTGCTCTCACTATTTTAAATTCGCATTGACAACCCACAAAGTCAATCGGGAAGTTTAAGACTTCCTAGTGAGATGGGATCCTTATTTCACATGAGGCTTCGCGTCCCACGAGGGTGGGATGAGATGCACAAAGTAACCCATGCTTCCTAAGGTGGGCGCGCCGGCCGATTGCTCCAAGCAACTCCCCTTGTTGAGACAGTCTGGGCATTTCATGTCCAGCGAGGGCTGGATACAACATGAAACCTTTACCTCTCAACGATGCCTCTAGACTTTCACCATGCGCCCAGCACATGTGAACTTCTAGTCAAGTCCATTCCTAACCGTTATGGCCAGGGCCAACGAGTTTCCTTGCGAAGGCATGCCCAGGTTAAAACTGGACTGGGGAAACCATTGCCACCACGCACTTTCTAAAGATAAGTGGTGTGTCCCACGAGGGTGGGAAACAATTCACAACTCCACTGATCGATAGCTTAGTGAGGGCTACGCGTTAGAAGGCTACCAGACTTGATATTTTAATTGAGGGTTTTTGTTTAAGGTCTCATCATCTCAGTTTTATCTTATGTCTATCATTATAGGCATGCAATCCTATAGTGATAACATAACAGTAAAACATTTCAGGCATGCTTCTGCAGATAATAATAAAAGCAGTAAAGGATGATGTGATCATATCCTATACAAGACATTGAACCAATCCATGCCATGAAATAGGTTCAACTCTTGTCCTAGAACTCAAGCCCCAAAAACTAGACCTAGCCTAGCCGACCTCTAGCTTGAACTTCAAGGTTGGCTCCAAGGTCCTTCTCTCATGGTTTAGCTCTCAAACCTTAGGGGTACACCCATAAGGTTCGGCCAATGCCATGGTCTTCTTCCAAGGAAGGTGCGCCATCCAGCATCCAGCAAGCCACAAGAGGGATAGCACACAAGCACAAGGCTCGGTCAATCCTTAACTTGCGCCCCCATGCAAGGATGTGCCACCTTTGAAGCTTGTTGCGACATCAGGCATGGATGCGCAACCAAGCAAGCATGCACCTTGCTCTAAGTAGATGCGTCACCCTAATCTTCTTCTTAGTTAAAAGCAAAAAGAAAAGCGGCACGCAGGCCTCACAAGGATACATCACAGGCATGCAAGAGGGGCTTGACTAATAATCACAACACCATGCACAATCAAGGTATTTACTCATGCAATTCTACATGCTCATGAAAAACATAAAATCTGAAATTTTACTTTTTCATAAAACCAGTTTCTTTTTCTCATCTTTTTCTCACAAATCCTTTGGTTTATTGCGATTTATTTTTCATGATGATTTCAGAGATCCTTTCGGCTTGCAATTTTGTCAGATCAAGAGACTTGGCCAGTCCGAAGACACAATGCCCGTCCTACTTGACAAAATTACGTGCGCCTTTGATCTTTAAATCAAACAAGAAAAATAGCCCAAAAATCCAAAAGAGATTGAGAGGATGATAGAAACAAGAAACCCTAATTTTTCTACTTTTAGAAAAATCGTTTGCCATGCATCATGCTATTTACGAAAATAGAGATATGGCATGTGAGCATGGAAGAAAAGCATAAAACATCGTTCGAGTCTTGCAATTCGCTCTGATACCACTGTTGGGAAACCCCGGGGACATTTTACAATTTTCAGAGTCATGGACATACATTTTACGCAGCGGAAGAATGTCCCCGAAACAGGCCGGTCCCAAAAACCCAGTGAAGATCGCATGCAAGGGAGTCGACACGATGAGTTAGTAAGTACCTTAGGAGCAATGTGGAGCGATGCCGATGTAGGCGTCCAAGTGTGCGCCCTCTGTAGTCTCGCACACACGGATCTCTTGAGTTCTCTTCTTCCACACCCGGTGCTAGCCTCGGGAAGAAGATCCAAGCCTTAGGGAGATGTTTTACTTCTCTTGCGCCACCCAGAGAAAAGATGCGCCAAGTGAAGAGGGAAAACCGCCCAAGCCGCCAAGCCCTAGATCTCCTTGCGCTAAGAGGAAAGGAGGAAGAGGCTTGCGGTTATGGAAGATGCGCCCTTGCTCCAAGCACTCGCCCCTCTCCTTGTGTTCACGCCTTCAAGGATTGATTACCCACAAGAGGGGGCGACTAGGGTCACATTTATAGGGCAAGAGGTGGTTAGGATAATGGCTAGGATCATGACAAGTGTAGGGCTAGGATGAGGAGGTTTGAGACAAGGAAAGTCTCCAAGACATTTCCATAATTCTCATTCAACCTTTCCTTTTGTTCCCATGCCTTTCCTTGTGCGCCAAGGCCTTGCCTTGCGCCTCAAGCAATGCCATAGAGGCATTCATTCCATCCTAGCAAGAGAGGGGAGGCGCCCTTTACTTCCATAATGAAGTAAAGGCGCCAACATGACCCCATTATGCCCCTAGGCGCCTAATGGTTCATGTTTCTCCCCATTATACCCTTTTAGCCTCTCATCTCTTCATGAGAACTTGTTATTGGGCCTCATTGGATAATGAGCTAGCCCAGACTTCATTACATGGGTTGATTAAGCACTTGGATCCAATCCAATGCAACCCTAATCCAAATGTGACCAACCATGGTCAAATACGGGTCAACCTGCCAAAAATGAAGTTTGGCGCCAATAACATTCTTCCATCTCATCAGGCCCATTGGCGCTAATGAAATCTCCCAATTAGATCCGAGTTATCCAATAACTCGATCATAAGGCTTCCCGATCAATACGAGAACTCAAGTATCAAGGTGTGCGACCCTGTAGGTTCCTCTGACCCTGGCAGTAATGACCAGAGGTCATCACAAGCAGTGAGTGGCACCTAGCAGTGCATCGCTGCTACCCAGGTCGTTGGAATGGATATCGACATCGACATCCCCATCATCGCAACTAGGTACAGATGCATTACAGTCTCTTTATCGTACTGATATCCGATTGGACAAGTGTGTCACCACTTGTTTTCATCCAATCTCATGGCTATGACTAAAATAGGTTCTCACCTGGGTATGGCCATACACTCTCAGTCATAGAACCATAAAGGAGCTCCATGGATATCATACTTCCTTAGGGAAGGGGCAAATCCTATGTCTGTCCATTGATCTTCTCATATGGGTCGTGACATGCTCAATAACAACCGTTATGACCTCCCAGCTACGGCAAGGTGTTAGGTTGTATCAAAACAAGTCCCTAACCATATAGAATGATCAATGACCTCAAGTCAAGGGATCAATGCATCTCCTGTCACTTATGAGGATAACTCATGACACCAAGTCATAGCCTCATAGCGGGTCTATCCAGTATATCCTCCAATGATATACCCATGTGTCTGCATTAGCACCACGTACCTAACCAGCCCACATACCAGTCTCTTAAGTACCAGAGCTGTCCCATATCCACTCAGGTACATCGACTGGGGACAATTATTTGAGCACAGATCTAATCTGTCTACAGGGACATTATCATGTAAGTACACAATCGCAGGTGTAGACAAACAATGACAACGACAATGCCAGAATGATATATAAATATCAATGTCAAGTAGTACATAAGTTGACCAAACTAGGTCCTAGGGCATATACACCAACAGTTTCTGCATCGAGAAAGGATTGGGCCCTTAAATTGGATGATGCTTTTTGGGCCTATAGGATGGCATTTAAGACTCCATTGGGAATGTCACCATTTCAGCTTATCGATGGCAAATCTTGCCATCTGCCAGTGGAGATAGAGCATAGAGCATATTGGGTTGTTAAATTGCTGAACTATGATTTGAAATCTGCAGAAGAGAGGAGGAAATTCTAGCTGAATGAGTTAGATGAAGTTAGAATGTTTGCTTATGAGAACTCCAAATTGTACAAGGAAAGAACAAAATTTTGGCATGACCGGCGCATTAGGAAGAAAGAATTTAAAGAAGGAGACCAGGTTCTCCTATTCAATTCACGTCTCAGGCTCTTCCCTGGAAAGCTAAGAACACGTTGGTCAGGACCCTTTGTGATTCAAAAGGTTTATTCTCATGGAGCTATAACGATATGGAGCGAAAATTCTGGGAGTTTCACTGTAAATGGACAAAGGCTGAAGATTTACTATGAATCTGAACCGGTTGAAAAGGGGAGTACTCAAACTCTCCTAGAACCTCCATCCTCTACTTGATAAACTTATTGGTCGAGCTACCGACCTAAAAGTAGCGCTCCTTGGGAGGCAGCCCAAGTATCTGATGCTTAGTGTATTTTGTTGCTCATAGCTTTTATCTATCTCTTTGTGTTTCTTAGTAATATGGTTACTATGCTTAGTGAGCATTTTTGTTCATTTCTTTGCTTCATTCTGATGAACTTTGTCTCATGGTGAATGTAAGAATGATATGCAGGAAGCTGGGAGCTGAAAAACTCTATTTCTGGGATTTTTGGAGAAATACGGGCTGCCCGTGTAATGCTACACGGCCGTATTTTGGACTTTCAGCATATGGAAGTTTTCCACCGAGAAGAACACAGCCGCGCCTGTGAAGTGATTTCTGGCTGTTCTTTGCAAACTTGATTTTTCCCGAGAAAAATACGGCCTGGGCCGTATTACACTATACGGGCGTAATTTGAGTGACTGTTTTCTCCCGAGGATTACACAACCGCACCTGTGCTTCATTTCATGGGCGTATTCTTTCTGAGCCTACTTTTTGCCAAGAACAATACTGCTGGTGCCGTATAATGGTATATGCCCGTATCTTTAAAGTCCCGAGGATTTCACGACTGCAGCTATATTTTCTTTCTTGGGCATTCTTCTTAAACCAAGTTTTCACCGAGCGAAATACAGGCATAGGCATATAAATGGTATATGCCCGTAACTTCATCACTTTTGCTGGTCAAAGCTGGTTAACACCCTTTCCTTCAAATTCACCGCCTAGGGTTTTCACGCCTTCCCCCGTGCCCTAGACCACACCAGCGACCGCCGCGGCCCCTCTTCCCATCCTTCTCCGTCGCCGATCGGTGTCTCCAGCCTTCCAGCGAGATAGCCGAAGTTCCTACTACTGCCGTTGCCATTATTGTTTCCCCTCTCTGCACAAATAGCTTCCGGCGTGCGACATTGAAGGGATTAGTGTCCTGTGCCATCCTCTCCGCTCCACGACATTTCTTTCCTCACGCAACACTCTGATTTCTTCTTTCTTAAAACGTTATGAAATCGGTTTTCGCTTGAGGATTATTGAAAGCATTCTATCTATCGTCCATTTTCGACCGAGATTCATCTAATATTCTGCTATCTGGTTTTCTGGAATACCCTATTTCTGGGCTTCTCTATTTTTGTTCTTCTGCTCTGCGACGTTTCTCCCCTCAGCATTCTTCGTTGATATCTATGGCACCCAGACGGAAAGTTATGGCAAAGAAGCACACCTCCCGTGCTAGCACTTCCTCATCAAAGGGTCCTTCTTCATCTCGTTCAGGCCAACAATGGCAACCCCCTGCCGAAGCTCAACCAGCTGCCGCACCATATGGTTTTCCACTTCTTAATGCTGCCCAAGAGTCTGCTTGCGCCCTTATTCTACAACGCCAAATCATCAACACGCGCTATCTTGATACCGAAGCAATGAGTATGTTGGGACTTTATGAAGATGTTCAGTGGATGTATGAAAATGTCGGATGGCAACAATTCTTTGGATTACATCATGCCACATATATACCACTGACTTTGGAATTCTTTAGTTCCTTAACCGTCAAAGTGAGTACATACGACGATGCAGATAAAGGTCGAGTTGCATTCCGCTTACAGGGGAAGGAATTCTCACTAACTCTCCAGCATATCAACCAAATGTTTGGTTTTCCAGAGGACAGCACGCGACGGGCACCTCGGGTTTATAATGAAAGTGAATTTTGGAAGATCGTTAGTAACGACCACTACTATTCTTCTAAGATAGCTCGTGCTAGTTCAATTAGTAACCCGGTACTCAGATACGTACATAGGGTGTTGGCACACACCATCTTCGGTAGAGGTGAAAGTGACAGCATGGTACGCTCCACCGAGGTCCTCTTCATCTGGGCAATGCTGCATGGATTTAAGTTGAACTCTGCTTACTTTCTGGTCAAGCAACTATATAAGGTAGCACGAGCCCAGAAAGGAATGGTTGTCATGGGTGGACTCGTTACACACATTGCCTTAGCTTTAGGAGTCGACCCCACTGCTATGCCAAAAGCCAAAGGGCGTAACCGTATTGATTTGGACTCTTGCATTTCTATGAAGCTGATCTTGAAAGAGGGTGATAACTATTATCTGATTTTCAAGGGCAGCGAAATTACTATGCCACTACCTAATCAAAGGCGCACCACTATACGTGATCAACAAAATTGGAACTTAGGGCCTGAGGTAGTTGAGGAGATCCCTACTCCTATTTCTACAGCTGCACCGATACCACCACCAGGCAGATCATTTGGTTTTGGAGCCTCCTCTTCCTCCTTTGCTCCAGAAGCATAGGCAAGATGGAGTCGTATTGAAGAGAAGTTAGATCGCCTACTGACTATCACCGAGGGTACTGACGACACTTTGGCACAGATGCGCTTTGATATATCTAGCCTCCATGATGAAAATAGCGGGCTCAGCGATGAACTAAAACGCCAAGCAAAATTTATGAGTTCTTTCTGGAAGTCATTCAGTGATCTCAAGACGAAATTGCAGCCCGGTGATGATGATTCTGATGATATCCGGGGAGACGGCGATGACGATGGAGACGACGATGATGGTGGTGATGGCACCTCTTAGTTTTTGTGAGACGATGATGATGATGATGGTGATGGCACCTCTTAGTTTTTGTGCAATTCTTCTTTATAGCATAGAGGACTATGCTAAATTTCAGTCTGGGAGATATGTAGGGTATTTTTGATGTTGTGATGCTTTTGACACAATGCTGTGATGAAAATAGATGTTGATAGGATGCTGTGATAAAAAAATCTATGGATGTTGATAGGATGTTGTGATGAAAATTTTTGATTTTGTGATGATGTGATGGTACTTTTATATTATGATGGAATGATGAATGTTATGATACTATTTTGTGATGCTATTTTGTTGTATCTGATGATGGAATGTTCTTGAAATTTTTTGTTTGTGAATTACGATTTCACATGATGAATATTCAAGATGCCATGATATGAATGAAATTGTTCTATGTTTAACCTTGTCTCCTTGGATGCCAACTGTGATTAAGATAGATAGGTTCTTGTAATTAGTTTATTCGATGGATGACAATTGATGAGGAATATGTTCAATTTTATTAAGGTTTTCAAAACTTATGTGATGTTTTTGTTCTTCTGGTTAAGTGGATTGCTTTATCTATCTATGCGGTTTACCTGATTGCTTGTTGGTATGGAAACTCAATGCATAACCCTCGCCACTTCACTATACAATTATCATTTGCCCTCCACACTACAATTTAGGGCAATCATTTTGAAAAAAAAAGGAAGGGGCAAAAGCCTTTATTGGAAAAGATTCTCTAACAAAAGTTTAGAGACACACAAACACAAAAAAAAAATGAAAAAAAACAAAAGGGGTTTCTTTTATCAAGTTTTATATTACATCAAGCTTTCCACGTCAGCATTGAGTTTTTTCATCCCAATTCGTGATCTTGGTAAGCCTAGATGGGTGGATGAAGTTTATTCATAAGATTGGAGTTCATTGCCTTGCATAGGTTGCGAGTCCTTTTTGATCTTGGATTGTGGGACCTTATTGATTTGACTTTTGACAATTTGCTAATTATTTTGAATTTTGAAGCTTAGCATGGTTACTCTTTCCTTGGAGACAAGTCATAAGCTAAGATCATTTTCTATCATAACTGGTTTTTCTGTTTTCTGATTCTCATTGCTTGAGGGCAAGCAAGGATTTTAGTCTGGGAGAATTTGATGCCTTGTCGTATGTTGCATTTCCTGGTATATTTATTTCACGAATTAAGGCCTATTTTGTTACTTTTATATCTCTTTCAGCACTTATTTCCTTGTTATTTTCGGAATCTACACATTTCTTTGTCTTTCATGTGTTTCAGGTTAAATCACTTATCTATGGAGCTTAAAACTGGAAATTAAAGTTATAAAGTGGTTAAGGATGGAAAGACGAAGCTTCCCGACAATTTTCAACTCAAACGGACATTGTTACCGAAAATACGGCCTGCCCTTGAAAGTGTTCACGGCCGTATTTCTGAGGACGAATATTTCATATCATTTTCGAGTCGTAATCGAAGACACGACCGTGAAACACGGGAATAAAATTTTGGAATCATGTTCGCTGAGAAGAATACATGCTAGCCTGTGAAACAGAATACGCCCATGAAGTCAACTGCAGGCACAACGCAGACTTTGGCCGAGAATTTCACGGGCCAACCCAAGAAACGTTTCACACCCGTATTTTTATACGCAGATCGCGACTCTTGGTATTTCTCCCTCGTTCCAAGTCAGATTTGGGCGATCTTGGTGTCGAAATGACGGGAATTAGAAGGGCTACATGTCAGAAACAAGAGGAAGTCGATCATACATATAAAAGGAAACATTTTGGGGGGAAAAACGCATCAACTCCGAGAGGACAATGAAGAGAAGGAGAACAAGGAAGAAGACAGCGCTTGGAACCGGATCTAGAGGGGAAAGTTAGCATTTTCTCTTCTATTTCATCTTGTATCTTCTTTGCCTTGTGTATTCCTTCATCTGAAAAGAAATTTTAACCGAAACTATGCAAGTTGTAGCGTAAACACTCAATCGGATTTTTGGGCATAGCCCACTTTTCAATCTATGAACTGATTGTGTTGCTTTTATGAGATTTTCTTGACTCTACTCGATCTTCACTGTGTTTAATCCGTAATCTTCGACTTGATCAATCAAATTTTACTCTAGTCGTCACGAGAAGTTCTGAAAGGGAAAATTGTGACGACTGATCTGTTTTGATTGGGTTGGTGGGTTTTGCCATGAAAGTAGGTGAAACGTGCCTGTGGAATTTATATTCTCCTGCACTCATTGGATCGACCCGGTTCGTTTTATCATGAAAGTAGAAGGACGGTCGGGTTTGGTACCAAGTTACACCGCCGAAAGGGGGTAACTTGTAAACTCGAGAATTTTTGTGGTTTTAGATTATCTCTTGCAACGCTTTTCATTTAGTTCTTGATTGTTGGTGTGGTGAACCCCTTAAATCTGATTTTTCTCATAACAACTGTCTTTCTTCTGTTTTCGCTGTCAATTGGAGTTGTTTTAGTTGTTTACTTGATTTTGAACATTAAACCGATAACACTCTCAGTCACGGTTTCGTTTAGCTATTGAAATTAAGAATTATTGTTACTTGACTCAACCGTCCTCGTGGGAACGATACTATATACTACCGCGATAAAGCCGTTACGCTTGCGGCTAGTATCATCCACGATAAGAAAGGCTCAGAAAACTTAGCGGCTGATCATTTATCACGATTACCACATGATGAAAAAGAAGAAAAAAGCTACCACGACATTAATAACTATTTCCCTGATGAACAGCTTTTAGCTCTGACAAGAATCGAAGCTCCTTGGTATGTCGACTTCGTCAATTATTTGGTATCTGATATCCTTCCTTTTGATCTTTCCTGGCAGCAAAAGAAAAGATTTCTACATGACGTCAAACACTATTATTGGGATAACCCTTTATTATTTCGACGGTGTGCCGATGGACTTTTCCGGTGCTGCATATCTGAAGAGGAAATCCAAGATGTTTTATATCATTGTCACTCATCGCCTTATGGGGGCCACACTAGTGCTTCGAATACAGCCTTCAAAGTACTACAATCCGGACTTTACTGGCCCACTATCTTTCTGGATGCCTGGCAATTTATCACCCGTTGTGACTAGTGCTAGCGGTCGGGGAACATTTCCATACGAGATGAGTTACCGTTAAATAACATCTTGGAACTAGAAATCTTCGATGTATGGGGAGTAGATTTCATGGGACCATTCCCATCATCTTGTGGACATCGTTTCATACTTGTCGCTGTGGATTATGTTTCCAAGTGGGTGGAGGCCTCAGCTGAACACACATCTGATGCGAAGGCGGTAACGAAGATGATAAAGCGTACCATTTTCCCTAGATTTGGTGTACCGTGAGTATTGATTAGTGACGGAGGATCCCATTTTCTGAATCATAAGTTGGCCTCCTTGTTAAAGAAGTATGGGGTAAACCACAAAGTCGCAACCCCTTATCATCCACAGACCAGCGGGTAAGTGGAAATCTCTAACAGAGAAATAAAGAATATCTTACAGAAGACGGTCAACTTCTCACGAACTGATTGGTCATTGAAGCTCGATGACGCACTTTGGGCTTACGATACCGAACTACGACGCTACTCACGACTTTCCCGGTCAACTCCGAAGCCCGATTTTTGCACGGTTGATTGTGGATGATCTAGACACTTATATTCAAAGCTGTAAGAAGGCAAAAGGGAGCCATCATCGAGACGAAGACAATCACACAAAAAGCCCTAATTTTCGTTCACCATAGAGAGAGAAATCGCCTCACACGCCGCCACCCTAGACCCTAGGTTTCGCCACTGGAAAGCGTACAGTGCATCTCTGGCTGTGAAATTTGAGTGGAAGCTACGCATAGAGGGGGAGAAGGAGCACCTAAAGTTTCAACGTGAACGGAGATCAGACGGAGGAGAAATCACTAGAAAATCGAGCGCTGCCGCTGTTCGCCCAGATTACGGCCGTAAACTTCTTTACGGCCGTACCATAATTTTCACTCCTCCTCTGTTTCGATTTTCTTCATCATGAATCATTGTAATCTTCCCTCTATGATAGCTTAAACCTCTTTTGGGACAAGGGGTGAGTAATTCACTTGAGTTTTAATGACTAGATGACTATTTTTTCTATTATTTTATCTCATTTAATCTTAGCATGATGATTTTTCTCATGTGATGTTTTGTTCTTAGACTCTCCTTAGATCTATATTATTATTATTTATGTTTTAGAATTTTCGCTATTGACTGAAAAGTAATTGCTTGAGAATTCGGAACCCTAGAATTGCATGATAGGAACTCCTTTTAGGTTAGTTCTTGTTTATTTGATTCTAGTAAGCTAACTGCCATGATAATAATATAAATCTAGGATTGAGTCTAAGCTTTCAAACGTGGAGATCTTGTGCAAAAGCAAAGATCGGAACGTTAGAGAACCTTGAGTAAAACTAGTGTTGAGATTCGGATGCACGAAAGTGATCCTTGAAACTCTACTAGAGATTATCAACTTAGAACTCGGATGCACGAAAGTGATTATTGAGTTCTTAGTTTGATGATTTACTTATCATTAGGTTGGGACGACTCTTGCGTGAGAGCGAAGATTTATCCCTGCATGGTTGTCTGCACGAAAGTGAGATAATCCTTTTATTCAAGTAAATTGCATCTTTGTCATGTTGAAATTAAACTGATGAAATCCCTATTCATGTCTAGTCATAAAAATTAAAGTGAACGAAACCCTAGTCCCAGCTTCTCTCTCTGATAATTCCGTTTCAGCACTTTGGTCTTCGTTTGCTAGTTTGCACTCTTTCGATTTCCTAGATAGTGAAAAATTAATTATTCGGTACTCAGCAACATAGGTCCCTGTGGATTCGATACTTTCTTTATTACTTTGAGTATCTGTATACTTGCGGACACAACAAGTTTTTGGCGTCGTTCCTGGGGACCTTAGTTTTTGTTGATATCGAAGACATTGAGATTATTGCTAGACTAGGTTTTTATTTACTATTTTTATTTAGTTTTCTTGAAATCACTTGATATATCTAATTTGCATGCGCAGGAGTCTTAGGCCATGACCGCTTGTTCCATTGGATCCTGAAATCTACAAAACACTCAGAGTGCGCAGGAAACTGAGACTTGAAGAAGATTTACAAGAGACATCGCAACAGGAGATACAAGTAGAAATCTTAGAGATGGGAGATAATCAGAGAACCCTTAGGGACTATGCAACCCCTAATCCTCAAGAGATTCACTCTAGCATTGTTAGACCAGCGATAGAGGCTAGCAACTTTGAAATTAAGCCTGCTTTTATTTCCATAATTCAACAAAATCAGTTTGGAGGATCTCCACTGGAAGATCCAACCCAACACTTGTCTTTATTCTTAGAATTATGCGATACTATCAAAATTAATGGTGTTTCTAACGACGCTTTGAAATTAAGACTTTTTTGTTTTTCTCTTAGGGACCGGGCGAAATCATGGCTACAATCACAACCTACTGGAACCTTCACAACTTGGAATCAACTTTCAAATTCCTTCTTGACGAAATACTTCCCCCCAAGTAAGACAATTCGACTAAGAAATCAAATTACAAGCTTTCAACAAAAAGATGGGGAGTCATTCAGTGAGGCATGGGAGAGATTTAATGAAATACAATGAAAGTGTCCTCACCATGGCATTGAAGATTGGGTTTTATTGCATACTTTTTATAATGGATTATTGTATAATACCAAATTAACTGTGGATGCTGCTGCAGGTGGAGCCCTGATGAGCAAAGCGATTGATGCTGCTTTCAGATTACTAGAGGAGATGGCATTGAATCACAATCAATGGACTACTCAGAGAGGAGTACTTTGCAAGCCTTCTCAAGGTAAGGGTGAAAGTGATGGATGGCGATCCGTAGCAGAGAAGGTAGACTTTTTGTGCAGTAAGTTTAGTAAGTTTAATTCTATGCAGACTACTTCTATTTCTTCTTTCACTTGTGAAATTTGTGGCAATGAAGGTCATACTTCTAAAAATTGTAGAATAGTTGTTGATCAGGGTAATGAGCATGTGAATACCATAGGGAATTATAATCAAAGTAGATCTAATGATCCCTATTCTAGTACTTATAACCCTGGATGGAGAAATCACCCCAACCTTTCATGGAAAAACAATAACAATGTAGGGGGAAACACTGAGAATAAGGGATATCAAAGACCAAATCAGAATTAAAACATAGAATCCATGCTAGAGAAAATATTGGCCAACCAAAATCCATTCATGCAAACCACAAATAAAGAAATTGAAAACCTTAAGGGAACGGTTAGTCAATTAGCTTCACAGATGGGATCCATGGAAGCTCACACCAAAATTCTTGAAAATCAAATAACACAACAAGCGAGTGTATCTTACAAGCCACCTCAAAAGGGTGATGAACCAAAAGGAGATGAATCATGTGAGAAAGACAATCCTAAACCTAATTTGCATGCACCTTACAAGCCACCCATACCCTTTCCCCAAAGGTTAGCTCAAAATAAATTAGACAAAAAGTTTGGCAAGTTCCTTGAAATCCTGAAAAAGTTTTATATTAACATTCCATTTACTGAAGCTATTTCTGAAATGTCATCTTATGCCAAATTTTTAAAAGAGATTTTGTCTAACAAAAGAAAGTTAGATGATTATGGCACTTGTACTGTTACTTTGACTGAAGATTGTAGTGCTATCATACAGAACAAACTGCCACCAAAACTGAAGATCCAGATAGTTTTTCTATACCATGTTCTATAGGCACTATGGCTTTTGACCGAGCCTTATGTGACCTAGGTGCTAGCGTGAGTCTAATGCCTCTTTCTGTTTACAGGAAACTGAATATTTGAGAGCTAAAGCATACATCCATATCCTTATAGCTCGCGGATTCATCGGTAAAGTATCCTGTAGGTATATTAGAAAATATCCCAATAAAAATAGGTGAGTTTTTCATTCCTGCAGATTTTGTAGTGTTAGACATGGAGGAAAATTCTAGAAATCCTATAATTCTTGGTAGACCACTATTAGCCACTGCTAAGGCAAACATAGATGTGAAAGAGGAAAAATTACTTTTGATATATGTGACAACAAGATTGAATTTAATCTTAATGACTCATTGAACAAACTTTCATACTCAAAATCTTGTTGTAGTGTTGAAATATTTAATGATGATATTTATGATGTGTCAAGCTTATTTGATGAAACCTCGAATTATGAATCTAACAATCTTTCTGAGGGTATTGATAAGAAATTGCAGAAGAAAAAGACAAGAAGGAAGAGAAGAAGATCAAAATTGATGGAGAGAGGAAAGAAAATTTGGAGCAAATTTAGAGATTATTTCAAGACCGAGCCTTATGTTATTCAAAGAGATGCCCAAATCAAAAGAAAATCAGAAGGGCAATCTAGGAGTTCACGATCAAATCTGAGTGTAAAAGGGTAAAGCTAACGACCTTTAAATTAGCGCTTCTAGGGAGGCAACCCAAGCTTTCTAACTTTAGTTTTGCTTTCTTTTATTTACTTGTTTTAATTTTGTTTTAGGACTAATTTTTACAATTTTTTTTAGGAAACAAGATTTGGCCCGAAATTACGGCACTACCGTAACCTCCTTTACGGTACCGTAATCCTGGTTATTTTTAACCAGAGAGTTTTAACCCGTTACGGTACCGCCGTAAATTCCTTTACGGTACCGTATTTTGTGACAAAATCTTCCCGAGTTTACGGTGCTGTAATTTTTAAATTTTGAATTTTTTTGAATTTTGAATTTTTTGAATTTTGATTTTTTTTCAAAAAAAAAAATTATTTCTGATCAATATTACGGCACCACTGTAAACTTCTTTACGGTGCCGTAACCGGTGCTGCTTTTCAACCCGAGAGGTTTTTTACCATCACGGCACCGCCGTAAACGTCTTTACGGCTGTAAATGTATCTGGAAAACGCGGTAAAGGTGCCGTAACCTAAATTCTTCCGCTACCGTTTTGAGGTTTTCTCGCTCGCTCGTGCACCGATCTTGAAGCTCCGACCTTCCCCGACCTTCGGAAGACTCAGGCGACCTCTCCCGTCCGTTTATCGCCGCCGATCTGGTACTCTCTCATCCGATTTCACTGTTTTAGCGAGTTTTGACCTAGTTTCTGCCCCCTTTGCTCATGTGCTTTCATTTCTCAGTCAATTTTAGGGCTTTTTGTTTCTATCTGCTCGTGAGAGGATAAGCTGCCGTTTCTTTCTTGTTTCCAGAGATTTTAACTAATATCTAGGGAGATCTGAGTTGAAAAGTGATGAACACGCTTAGGGTTTACTGTTCACCGTCGCCCTTTTCGATTTTTTATTGATTTATGAGTCCAAACATGACTTTAAGTTGACATCTTACTTGATTATCCTTATTTGTTGCCATATACTTGCTATATCTATGTTGAATCTTAGTTTCAGCTTGTGATTGTAACAATGCCACCAAGAACCAAGGGGCCTGTTGCTAAGAGAAAAGGAAAGGCACCAACTGAGCCTTCCTTTCCACCCAACCCACATGGAATTTTGTTCAGAAATGAAATTCAAGCTGCAAGATATAATCAACTAGTTGAGAGAAGAGTAATTGCCACCAAGTATGCTGATAAGAGAACCTTAGAGACATTGGGTTTGCATGAAGATGTCATGTGGATGTTTGAGCAAATCAAAGCCTAGAGATTCTTCCAAATGACACCACAAACATATATACCATTGGTGCTTGAATTTATGATTAGTTTTGATGTGCAGCTGTATGAGTATAGTGAAGACATGCAGATGGTTATATCACCTTCCGCATGGCTAATGTAGAAAGGCAGCTGTCCATGCAAGACTTGAGAACCATCTTCTAGTTTGGTACAGGAGGCCACACATCAGTTTCAGTGGGGTATGCTGAGGATGTGTTTTGGAACCAAATCACTGAAGAGACCCACTTTTCAACACTTACTGCTAGAGCTTCAAAGATTTCCAATCCTTGCATCAAGTATGTTCACAGAGTTTTGGCCCACACTGTCTTTGGTAGAGGTGACAGTGATGGGATGGTGAGGCAAGCTGAGTTGTTCTTTTTATGGAGTATGCTATTTAGATATCCCTTGGATGTTGCCTTTTTCTTCATGAAACACTTGGAAAAAATTTCTAGGGCAAAGAAAGGAGCTATTGTGATAGGTGGTTTCATTACACCTATAGCCCTGTACTTAAGAGTTGAGTCATATGGGACAGAGATTGCAAGAGGGAGTCCAAGACTTGACATGGAGTCTTGTATTGCAATGAAAATGGTGATAAGAGAAGGGGATGGTTTTTCACTGATTCTTGGACCTAGAGGATATAAGTTACCACTTCCATGCACCGAGAAGACCACAATTAGAAACCAAGAGAACTGGAGGTTGGTTCCAGAAGATGCTAACATTGCTATGCCGCCCCCTCTTAGTACCATATGACCACCATCCTGGGGTGGTAATGATGATCCTTTTGGGATGGGCATGGAGCAGCCATCTGGAGCTACAGATTCTTCCACCCATCAAACTTCTGATAAACGATTCTCCAGTGCCTTCGATCTCGGATTCAGATATCTTTCCACTCAGCTGTACTGATAGAAGCAGAGGATGGAAAGAGTGATGAACACAATGAGTGACATGAGAGGTTCCAAGAGCCAGATGACTGATTCTATGCATCACATGCATAAAGACATTGAAAATCTGAGTACCTATATGGAGGAGATGGGAAACTTCTTGTATGAACGTTTCGATTTTCAGGATCCTAGGAGGAGTGGAGAGTATGGAGGACCCCAGAGAACGCCACCTATTAATCCTATGGATGCCGCAGCGCAAAGCACTAAAGAGATAGGATCTGATGACGGTGAAAATTGATAGTCTTGTAAGTATCTCTTTCCCCTTTTATCTTTTGTCTTTCATTTTCTACATCTTATTGATATTTCATGTGTTGAAGGGAAGGATGCTTCTTCTGCATATCTGTGTCCGCCGTTACTACTACTCCATTTTTCATACTTATCTTTTTGATCTTCGATGGGGTTGTATAACAATATTTTGATGATATTCTATTCTTCGATAAGGTTGTATGATAATATTTTGATGATAACCTCTTCAATTTGGTTGTACACACATAATGATATTTTTAATGATGATGAGATAATTTGTGGCTTTGAATCACTTTTGAAATTATTGATGATTGATGTTGTTGAATGAATCCAAAATTGAGACTAGAATAAGGCCTATCATGTCAAATTTATTTCTCTTATACATATCTACTTTTGAAATTCTTCATTGGTTGAGGAGTAGGATTTTAGGGAGATATGTTGTTTGAAAAATTTGATTTAAAAGTGAAACTACTTCTTGAATAAAATCAGCATATGAGTATGAATATTTGAATTGATATTGATTGATTAGTCTAATTGAGGTTTTGTTTATTTTACTATTTGTTGGGAAAAAGAATCCAAAATCTAAAAAAAATAGTGAGAGACTCCCCTACTTGGCACTGTGTAAAATTGACAGTGGTACCGAAGGACATGGGTTGAAGCCTGAAAAGAAAAAAATAATAATAAATGAGAGGAATCTATTCACATTAACTCCGATGTCTTTAGTAAAAATTCCCAATACTAAAAAGACATGAGTTCTATTACACCTGACTATGTGACCAGTGTACTCCGATTTCGTCACCAGAAAAAAAGTGGTAATCGAATTAGAGAATGTGATTGATGCAAAAAGAAACAAAAAGTGTGTATCTATGTGGGTACATGCCATCCAAAAACAAAAAGAAAAAGAAAAATATGAGTGGAAAAAGATTTTGGATATCCTATGCCTGTAAGCAAAAGTATGATAGACCTAAACTGAAAATTGAATAAAGTCTTGAGATTGAAATTCTTTCTTTTATGCAAGTTACGAAGTTTTATTTGACTAAGTTGTAGATCTTGAGAATTAGATTTAGAAGATGATATATCTGTTTTAAAATTTTATAACGCAATTAATGAAGATTTTTCATTGGTGATTGTATGTTAGAAATTTATTTTCCATGAGAAAGTCTATGCCTATGATCAATTTTTGAATTTTCTTGGTTTTTGCTTGAGGACAAGCAAGGTTTGAGCCTTATGTGTTTGATAACACCAAAATTTATCGTAATTTCTATGCCATTTTGTTGATGGTTTTGTGTCATATTCATAGATTTTGCTTATTTTTATGCCCTTTTATCAATATTTGCAAAATCTACACTCTTTTCTATTTTTAATGATTTTCAAGCAAAAAGGCATATTTTTCAGTCGATTTCGAGCAATCCAAGTGCATAATTGAATTCACAACATCAAAAGGAGATCACACGTCAAATTTCAGAAGATTTGGAGCTTCAAAGGAAATTACAGCACCCCCAATATATTCTTTACGATACCGTAATTTGGATGTTTTCCGGGCAGAGAATCACATATGATTATGGCACTACCGTAAGCATCTTTACGGTGCCGTATTTTGGAGCATTTTTTATCAGAGGATCGATGGAGATTACGGTACTACCGTAAGGAACTTTACGGTACCGTATTTTGGGTCAATTTTCAACCCGAAAGATTTAGACATTACGACACTACCGTAAAAAACGTTACGGTACCGTAACTACGACGCTACTCGCGACTTTCCCGGTCAACTCCGAAGCCCAATTTTTGTGCGGTTGATTGCGGATGATCCAGGCACTTATATTTGAAGCTGTAAGAAGGCGAAAGGGAGCCATCACCGAGACGAAGACAAGCACACAAAAAGCCCTAATTTTCGTTCACCACAGAGAGAGAAATTGCCTCACACGCCGCTGCCCTAGGTTTCACCGCCGGGAAGCGTACAGTGTATCTCCGGTCGTGAAATTTGAGTGGAAGCTATGCATAGAGGGGGAGAATGAGCACCTAAAGTTTCAACGTGAACGGAGATCAGACGGAGGAGAAATCACCAGAAAATCGAGCGCCGCCACTGTTCGCCCAGATTACTGCCGTAAACTTCTTTACGGCTGTACCGTAATTTTCACTCCTCCTCTATTTTGATTTTCTTCATCATGAATCATTGTAATCTTCCCTCTATGATAGCTTAAACCACTTTTGGGACATGGGGGGAGTAATTCACTTGAGTTTTAATGACTAGATGACTATTTTTTTCTATTATTTCATCTCGTTTAATCTTAACATGATGATTTTACTCATGTGATGTTTTGTTCTTAGACTCTCCTTAGATCTATATTATTATTTATGTTTTAGAATTTTCGCTATTGACTGAAAAGTAATTGCTTGAGAATTCGGAACCCTAGAATTGCATGATAGGAACTCCTTTTAGGTTAGTTCTTGTTTGTTTGATTCTAGTAAGCTAACTGCCATGATAATAATATAAATCTAGGATTGAGTCTAAGCTTTCAAATGTGGAGATCTTGTGCAAAAGCAAAGATCAGAACGTTAGAGAACCTTGAGTAAAACTAGTGTTGAGATTCGGATGCACGAAAGTGATCCTTGAAACTCCACTAGATTATCGACTTAGTACTCGGATGCACAAAAGTGATTCTTGAGTTCTCAATTTGATGATTTACTTATCATTAGCGTTGGGACGACTCTTACGCGAGAGCGAAGATTTATCCCTACATGGTTGTCTGCACGAAAGTGAGATAATCCTTTTATTCAAGTAAATTGCATCTTTGTCATGTTGAAATTAAACTGATGAAATCCCTATTCATGTCTAGTCATAAAAATTAAAGTGAACGAAACCCTAGTCCCAGCTTCTCTCTCTGATAATTTCGTTTCAACGGTTTTGTCTTCGTTTTCTAGTTTGCACTCTTTCGATTTCCTAGATAGTGAAAAATCAATTATTCGATACTCAGCAACATAGGTCCCTGTGGATTCGATACTTTCTTTATTACTTCGAGTATCCGTATACTTGCGGACACAACAGCCACCTACACCTTACGACATTATTTGCCGTGACCCAGAGCAGTTGGCCAAGCTGAATGCCCTCACACGCCGCCAAGTGGTCACAACCAGGTTCCTTGATCATTCCACTATGAACACCTTGGGTTTCTATGAAGACGTACAGTGGCTTTTTTAGGGCGTGGGGTGGGATCAGTTCTTCACGATCTCCTACCCCACGTATATTCCTATTGTGCTGGAGTTTCTGTCTTCCATGGAGTTTCATGCAAATATCCATACCGACGACGATGATGGCAGCCTATCCTTCCAACTCAACAACACCGAGTTCGTGCTTACTTTGTCAGAGCTGAATCAGATCTATGGCTTTCCTACTGATGGGACGCGATTGATCCCTAGAGAATTTAATGTCAGTACCTTCTGGGAACTTATTATTGGTGCCCTACCGTTTGATACCAGAACTGCCAGAGCGACTTACCTCAGCAACCCTGTTTTGAAGTATGTGCACCGCGTGATGGCACATACTATCTTTGGCCGAGGAGAATCCGATGGTCTTGTACGAGCTTCTGAACTTCTATTCCTCTGGGCGATGCTGCATGGAGTCCGCCTCAACACAGCCTTCTACTTTGCCCAGCAACTCCATAAAGTTTCTAGAGCACCGAAGGGTGCCATTGTTCTCGGGGGACTTCTTACCCCACTTGCTCTTGCGGTTGGGATCCAGCCTTACCAGATGGAGCAAGCTCGTGGGAACTCCCACCTTGACCTTGACGCATGCATCTCGATGCGGATGATAGTCAAGGAAGGAGAACTCTACAGCTTGCTCTTCCCCGTGAGCGATGTCAAGCTACCACTGCCGAATCTTGCACGCACCACAGTCCGTGAGCAGCAGAACTAGAGAGTTGAGGCAGTTGAGGATCATGACATTCCTCTTGAGATTGAGCCACCACCACCTTCTCAGCGACCTACTACCCAGCTTGATCGGATGGAGGCTATGATCCGGTTTGTCCAGGACGCCCAGCAAGAAACTCACCTTTCCGTCGATGATGGGCTTGATCGGCTTCACAACCTTGAGACTGAGGTAGAACGCCAAGGACGAGCATAGTCCTCTCTCCTAGAGTCTGTTCATGACCTTCAAGCGAGAGTGTGTCGACGCTGGGGAGGAGCATGATTGGTTTCACCATCACTCGGTCAGCTTTCTATGTTTCCAATAGTTACTTTAGTTGTTAGTTTTTCTTTCCGGTTATGCTATTTTTTTTTGTCAGATTGGTATTTTCCTTTTTGCATATCTTACTTTTCTAGTAGTTTCAACATCTTAGATGTCTACCCCACCCCATATCTATGACATTTGCTTTGCCCTTAGGATTGATTTGTTCTTTGAACACTTGATTGATTGAAATGCGAATCTTGCATGCCTCGTTGTCTATATGGTTATAGTTTGAACACATAGCTTTATGTTTGGTGCAGTTGAAAGATTAATTAACTCAATTAATTATTACTCATTCATAAGAGGTGCACTTGTTTTATATATCTTCACCTTGAAATACATCACATGTGACACACTTCTTTGCATCTTGCTTCAAAACTCCATACTTATTTGTACACCTGGTCATGGGAATCAGAAATAATAATAGTGGTACCGAAGTGTACTTGTACATTGCAATTGTACTCCCACTGGGCACTATTCATAGCATTACAATAGCAAAAGGGATGATGGTACCTAAGTTCGTTGCTTATCGCACTTGGCACTATCCCCCGAGTTCAAAATAATAGCAGTGGTACCGAAGCCAGGATGTTCTTATTTCCATGGCTTGGCATTGGTCTCTCGAAAAAAAAAAAGAAGCACCACATAGGGACTATGTGGCACCGATGTTATTTTCCCATGACTTGAGGTACAATTATTTTATTTGTGAACGCTTGATCAAAAATTTCATTTATGTGTGATGTATGGTAAAGGTCGTTGGTATTGACAACTTTGCATATTCGAATGAATTGTATTAATGATATTTGATTTAATCTGCTTTTGATACTGCATCACAACTTGAGGCTTTCTGTGATTGAACTATAACCTTGTCAGACTTACCAAAGCTGTTCAAGATTCCTTATTTCATTCCATCACTGTGTTCTAGACAATTCAATTGCTTGAGGACAAGCAAAACTTTAAGTCCGATGTATTTTGACAGCATGCAAATATATGATATATCATGACTTATTTCTGCTATTATTTTGGAGTAAAATGCATGTTTTATCTCATTTATTTGCCTAAATACTTTACATTATTCAGAATCTTCACTTTTCCTTGTTTTCATTGAAATGTAGGGATTTCGCCCTAAAATTAGTGGAATTTGGAAGATCTGAAGCTATGGGACGATTCCTCATGACGAGACGAAGCTGCAGATCGAATTTTAGCTCAAACAGACTTCTCTACACTCTTCACAAGCATGGCCGTGCATTCATGCACGACCGTGTATGAGCTTGCATTCCCAAACTGTGCTGAGCCGTTCACGGGCACACCTGTGTACCCATGCACGGCCGTGAAGGGATCGGCCAACTTTTCCAGAACTTGACGACACATTCACGGGCATGCCCGTGAACCCTAACTTAGCCGTGAAGAGTAAGTTTTGCAGAAGATAAACCTCGACAAGCCGTTCACAGGCATGGCTGTGCATCCATGCACGGCCATGAACAGTTCTGCCCAATTTCGATAAGCGTTCAGTTTTTCATCCGTATCTTACTATTTTGGAGCGGATTTTGCTGAAATTTTATGAAGACCTTCCTAACTTAGACACGAACGTTTTTGGACTGGAATCACATGATTTGGGTGAGCAGTTGAGGAGAACGAAGCAAAACGGCAAGACCTAGGGTTTTGAGGTGATTTTCTGGCGATGAAAGGTTGTTCCGGCTCGATTTCTTCCTCGTTTCAACGCTGAGGAACGTGCTTCACCCTCTCCCGTCAAGGATCTAGCCTTTCCCCTAGTTTGATTTGATTTGTATGAGAGATTTCATGTGTTTAACAATGTATCTTGTAGCCTAAACCTAACTTCGGGGTTTGGGCGTAGCCCACTGTAAGAATGTTGATTGTTAATGTTTGATCTACACTTTATCTAAACTTATCTTTGTTCTTATTCATGTCTAGGAAGTTTTAATTCATGATTATGTACTGGCCATGCATATTTTTGTTTTAGATGTTGTGGGAAGGACTGAGAGGTGAACCACAATCATCGGATCCCCTTAGACTGGACTAGTGATTTCGGCCACGAGAGTTGTCGAAATCACCCGAGGAACCCTAATTCTTCACAGAACCCATTGGGTCCGCTTAACCCGGTAAGCCACGAGAGTAGGAGACTTGGGTTAAGTTGGATACCGAACCGTATCCTGAGAGAGAGCATGTCTGTACCTTAGGAAGGATTACCTTAAGAACATAGGTAAAAACTTATTTAAAATTTCAGCATTAACTTTCTTTCATGCTTCAGTGTGGTGAAACATGAAACCCCGATCTTCTCTCAAAGATCTCAAACCCCGATTGCTTGCTTTCTGTTATGTTTGCTCTTGATTATCATTAGTTTACTTTCTTACATTAGGATTTAGTGACACTCCTAAGATTATTTGATTACCTAGCTATTAGTTAACTGATCAGTTAGTACTTGACCCATAGTCCTCGTAGGATCGATACTTTTTATTATGTGATAGACCATGCACTTGCGGTACGCACCTATCAAGATGCTATGAACCTCCTCAAAGACATGGCGATGAATCATCATCAATGGACATCTGACCGAGGTACACCTTCCAGGAAGACAAGTAAATTCGAACTTGATACTTTGACTGCTCTTACTGCAAAGGTAGACAATTTAACTAAAAAAATTGATTCTTGGTCTGTAAATTCATTGGATGCTAATTCCATATTGTGTGAGATGTGTGGTGTTGCAGGCTATGTAGGTACTGAGTGCCAATTGGGAGATGGGCAGTTAACTCCAAATCATCCTGAAATCATAAATGCTATTGGAAACTTCAATCCCACCAATAACCCGTATTCCAACACGCACAATCCAGGATGGCTCAACCACTCAAACTTTTCATACCGAACTACTCAACTGATACAACTAGGACAAGCACCGCCGCAAGCTTAGCCTCCACAAGGAAATTTCAGGCAGCCTCCATATGGCAATTACAGACAACCACCAGGATTTCAGGGCAGAAACTACAACCCACCACCGAAGCCAAATATGGATGCTCAGCTGAGTAAACAAATCGAAGGTTTGACTGATATGATGAAGCTCATGATGACTAGAATGGATTCGTTGGAAACTCATAACAAGATGTTGGAGAATCAGCTAGCCCAACAAGCTAGCTCATCCTCTAAGGCACCAGGGAAGCTTCCATCACAACTAGAAATCAACCCGAGAGAGCACTGTAACGCAATCTCAACTAGAAGTGGCAGATAATTAGAAGACCCCAAGATGCCAATTGATGACAGAGGAGAAGGTGCAACACCTAACATTAGAGATTTGAACTATGGAACAACAACTGTGGCACAAGAACTAGTTGAGGAAGAACAGACCTATGTTGGGCCCCCTGCTTACAAACCTCCAATTCCCTTCCCACAGAGGCTTGTCAAATCTAAACTGGACAAGCAGTTTGGTAAGTTCTTAGAAGTTTTGAAGAAACTCTGCATTAACATTCCTTTTATTGATACTTTTTCACAGATGCCCACCTATGCCAAATTCCTGAAGGACATCTTATCTAATAAGAGGAAGTTGGAAGATCAAGGAATAGTTGCACTTACTGAATAGTGCAGCGCAATAATACAGAACAAGCCTCTCGGAAACTTAAGGACCTAGGCAGCTTTTCCATACCCTGCTAGATTGGGGAGATGACCTTTCAGATAGCTTTATGCAATTTAGGAGCAAGTGTCAGCCTCATGCCATTGTCATTATGTAAAATGCTGGATTTGGGTGATTTGAAACCCACTAACATTTCTTTACAACTTGCAGATAGATCAGTTCGTCGTCCTGTTGGTATTTTAGAGGACGTTCCTATTAAAATTAGAAATTATTTTGTGCCTGCTGATTTTATTGTTCTAGAGATTAATGAGGATAACAGACTCCCTATCATTCTAGGGAGACCTTTTCTTGCTACAGCTGGTGCTGTCATTGATGTCAAAAACGGGAAACTACAATGTTGTTCAATTTGATTTGTTAGACTCTTTGAAAAAACCTTCTTTTGCAGGGACATTCTTCAGTGGATATTGTTGAGAGGACTATACAACAAATTTAACCTTACAAAAATGAGGTAGATCCACTGGAATTGGTCTTGACCAACACCGAAGACAGAGACATGGAAGGCAAAGCTGATGAGTACATTGCATTGCTGGATGTCAACCCAAGCATTGGCATCACACCTGAAGATGACCGGGAAAAAGAAGAACATAAGAAGCTTGAATTTAAGAATTTACCCAGCACATTGAGATATGAATTTCTAGGAGACAACTCCACATACCCGGTAATAGTTAGTGCATAATTGGACCAAGAGCAAACCGAGCTACTCCTTCAAGAACTTCTTCACGGGAAGGTAATTGGTTATTCACTTCATGACATTAAAGGGATTAATCCCTCTATCTGTATGCACAGGATCTTGTTGGAAGAAAATAGCAAACTTTCTGTGGAATTTCAACGCTGACTTTATCCTCAAATGAAAGATGTTGTGAAGAAGGAGGTGCTCAAGCTCCTAGATGCATAAGTTATATATCCTATATTAGACAGTTCTTGGGTGAGCCCGGTAGATGTTGTACCCAAAAAGGGAGGTGTCACAGTAATTAAGACTGATGCAGATGAATTGATACCAATGTGCACAGTTACAAGATACAGGATGTGTATTGATTACAAGAAGTTGAATTCTGCTACACGAAAATATCACTTCCTTCTACCATTTATTGATTAGATGTTGGATAGATTGGCTCATAATTCTTACTTTTATTTTCTGGATGGATTTTCAGGTTTCTTTCAAATTCCCATCCACCTCGACGATCAGGAGAAAATGACTTTTACATGTCCCTATGGAACCTATGCATATAGGAGGATGCCCTTTGGACTCTGCAATGCACCTGCAACATTTCAACAAGCCATGATGGCCATATTTGCATATTATAATAAGGATTTTATGGACATATTTATGGATGATTTTTCTGTGTATGGCTCCTCTTTCAGCCATTGTTTGTCTAACCTATCTAAAGTTTTGTAGAGATGTGAAGAGGTGAACCTAGCGTTGAACAGGGAGAAGTGCCACTTCATGGTCCGGGAAGACATAGTTCTTGGACACTTGGTCTCTGAGCGTAGAATCGAGGTGGACAGAGCAAAGGTTGAAGTAATTGAAAATTTGAAGCCGCCTTCAACAGTGAAAGGAATTAGGAGCTTTTTGGCACATGCCGGTTTTTATAGGAGATTCATCAAAGACTTTTCTAAGATGGCTTGTCCTTTAACTAATTTACTCGCTAAAGATGCTATTTTTTATTTTGATAAGTAATGCGAGGATGCCTTCACGAAACTTAAGGAAGCCTTGATTACAGCATCTGTTATCCAACCTCCAGATTGGTCATTGCCTTTTGAATTAATGTGTGATGCTAGTGACCAAGCTGTGGGGGTGGTTTTAGGATAAAGGAAAGACAAAAAGCTGCATGCGATATATTATGCTAGTAGAACGCTTGATGATGCTCAGATGAATTATGCTACAACAGAAAAAGAGCTCCTAGCAATTGGTTTTGCTTTCGATAAATTTCGTTCATACTTAGTTAATTCGAAAGTAATTATTTTCACTGATAATGCAGCTATTAAATATTTAGTGAACAAAAAGAATGCCAAACTAAGACTCATTAGAATCATCTTGCAAGAATTTGATGTAGAGATCAGAGATAAGAAGGGGAGTGAAAACTTAGTGGCTGACCATCCTTCTAGGCTTGAACGAGATGCTGAAAAGAAAACTGACGAGGAGTGGGAGATCAATGATGCATTTCCTGAAGAACATCTATATGCTTTACTGGAACAACAAGTCCCATGATATGCAGATTATGTGGATTACATTGTGTCTAACATTCTTCCTCCTAATCTTACTTTTCAAAAGAAGAAAAGGTTTTTGCATGATGTGAAGTTTTATTACTGGGACAAACCATATCTGTACCGGCGATGCGCAGATGGGTTATACAGATGATGCGTGCCAGAGGTGGAGATATATGATGTGTTGACCCATTGTCATTCTTTACACTATGGAGGACACGCCGGGGCAGCTAAAACAGCCTTTAAAGTTCAACAGTCAGGTTTATATTGGCCCTCTATATTTCATAATGCTAAACACTTTGCTTTAACTTGTGACAGTTGCCAACGGACAAGAAATCTCTCCAAAAGGGATGTGCTACCTCTGAATGATATTATGGAAGTGGAAATTTTTTATGTGTGGGGGATTGATTTCATGGGATCTTTCCCGTCCTCATGTGGTAAACGGTATATTCTTGTTGCCGTTGACTACGTGTCGAAGTGGGTTGAGGCATCCGCTGAGACTACTAATGACTCTAGAGTTGTTATGAAACTTATGAAGCAAACTATTTTCCCTCGATTTGGAGTTCCGCGTGTTTTGATCAGTGATGGAGGATCCCACTTCATTGAACAAAGGTTTGGAGTGCTCTTGAAGAAGTATGGTGTAAAGCATAAGATTGCCACGCCCTATCATCCTCAAACTAGTGGTCAGGTAGAGGTTTCTAATAGAGAAATTAAACAAATACTTGAGAAAACTATATCATGATCACGGAAGGATTGGGCGTTGAAACTACATGATGCTCTATGGGCCTACAGAACCACATTCAAGACACCCCTTGGTATATCTCCTTTCCAATTTATCTATGGAAAAATCCTGTCACTTACTTGTTGAACTTGACCACAGGGCGTTTTGGGCTGTCAAGCAAATTAACTATGACTTCAAAAGCACTAGGGAGAGGAGAAAGTTGCAGCTTGACGAATTGGATGAAATGCGCCTCTTTGCATATGAAAACGCCAAGATATAAAAAGCATGCACTAAACATTGGCATGACAAGCGCATTGAGAAGAAAGAGTTTCATGTTGGGGAGAAAGATCTACTCTTTAATTAAAGACTTCGATTATTTCCCGGGAAGCTTGAAACAAGGTGGTCCGACCCTTTTGTGGTACAGCATGTGCAACCTTATGGCGCGATCACAATCTGGACTGAACGCATAGGAAGCTTCACCGTCAACGGTCATTGCCTTAAGCATTATTTTGAGGATGAGCGGGTCGAACAAGGGGTTGTTCTTGCTCTCATAGACCCCACAGAATTGGTGACATGAGAAATCTTCTGGTCGAGCTATTGACCTTAAACTAGTGCTCTTGGGAGGCAACCCAAGTTCTTGATTGTTTTTTAGTTTAGATGCATTGTTTCTCGTTGTTATTGGATGCATTTCTTAGTCTGTTAATTTTGTTTCACTTAGTTTTTGATTTTATTCTAGGGATTTTTGCTGATTTTATGTCTTTTTGCGTTGTAGGAAGTATGTGGCAACATGGTTTTCGAAATAGCGACTTTTGGGCTTTCTAGAGAACTTCACAGCTAGGTGAACCCCATGGGGTTCACCCGTGTAGTTTACTATGTTCATCAGAACATTTGATTCTCACAAATAAATTTGCAGCAAAAAGATGGATCTAGCATTCATGGTAGCAGTATAGCATATCAGGCCTTTCAAATCTCATCCAGAGGACTTCACACCAGGTGAACCCCATAGGGTTCACCCGTGAAGTCTACTATGTCCAGACGAGTAACTTCTCTGCCAAAGAACTTCACGGTCTGGCGAACCCCATCGGGTTCACTCGTATTTTTGACTAAGTGGATCCATCTAGAAAACTTCATGGCTTGGTGAACCCCATTGGGTTCACCTGTATTTCTGTTGCTGCTGGTTTCTACCAGAAAGCTTCATAGGTTGGTGAACCCCATGGGGTTTACTCGTGCTTCTAACGTGTGATCACACGTATTTAGGGCAGCACACGGGTAGGGTTTCCACCAAACCTGTGTGCCGCCACCGCTAGCCGCTCAGAGTCGTCGGCCTCGCGCCGCCATCTCTTCCCCTCAGCGCTCCAAGAGAATTTCTATTACTTCGATTCGAGCTTCCCCCGAGGTTTGCACAGGATTCATCTCTACTTCGCGTCGGATTTTGGTTTGCCCTCTTCACTAGTATTTCTCTGTTCAGATTTTCTCAAGTAAAACTGTATTTCGGTTTGCCCTCTTCACTCGTATTCCGGCATATGTAATCCTATCATCTGATACATCCACCGCGTGCTCACGCACACTATCTTCGGGCGCAGGGAAATTTACGGTATTGTACGCCAGTCAGAGTTGTTTTATTTGTGGTGTATGTTACACAGTTTCAGGGTAGACTCGGGGTACTATCTGGCAAAGCAATTCAGCCACGTCGCCTGTTCTCGCAAAGGGGTGATAGTGGTTGGTGGACTTATTACCCCGCTGGTGGTCTCTTTGGGAGTAATCCCCTATGGAAATATGGAAGCTACTGGAAACAACCGGCTCGAGATCGAGGCATGCGTTTCCATGAAGCTTATTATTCGTCAAGGGGACTCCTATTGCTTAACTTTCAAGTGGAGCCAGTTCACCCATCCTCTGCCAAACTCAGAGCGCACCACTGTGCGACTGCGAGCCAATTGGCGTATCCAGCCCGTTGCCGACCCTCAGCCATATCCGGTGGACACAGCACCACCAGCCCCAGGCGCCTTCCACTTTGGCGGTTCCTCCTCTTCTAACTCTATGATGGCGATTCTGCAGGAAATCAGGGAGGAACAACTTCATCAGTGTGAGGTTCAGGAACAGCTGGATTCCACCCTCTCCTACATGTGCCAGGAGCAGACATCTCATTGGGAGAGCATGGAAGCTGGTATGTAGAGACATCACAAGATGATGAGCTCTATGTGGGAGAAGCTCTCAACTATGGATGATAGGTTGGCCTTTCTAAACGAGGAGAACATGGAATGAGTTACAGTCTCTTCGGACGAGGAGGACCAGCCAGACTATACCGCTCGCGGGAAGGGCAAGGGCTCTCGGGCCTCTGGCTCCAAATCTCGCAAGCAGAGGTAGCTTCTCCAGCTCTCGCTCCAAAACCTGCTCCTCTCACGTACACGACTCCACATAGAGGACTATGCGATATTCAGAGTGGGTGAGCTGTCTCTATTCTAGTTTATTATCTTTGTTCTCATGCGGTTATCTGACTTGGTTATTTTGGTTGGTTGACTTGCTATGGTCATGGTCTACTATCTTGGTGTGATGGATGGTTTTTGGCATTGTACTTATATGCCAGTCTTCGTGGGCCTGGTCCACACCTCCAGGCTCCTTGACTATTATATTTACTACTATTCGTGGGCCTGGTCCACCTCTATATGCCCCTTTAACAGTTGTGTATGACATATTGGGATTTGCCTTATTGGTTATTTAGATACTCTGCTATGATTGCTATGATTCTCCTACATGTTGTGTGAATTATTAATGAGTTCGCATGTGGTCATTCCAAGATGTATTGTTCATTCATTGATTTATCATATTAGAAGTATGGTAGTCTTGTTCCTATGATAGCTAGGGAAAAATTTCTAAAGTTGAATGCATGTTTGGCCAGGAATAATCAGGACCTATTGAATGCACCACCCTGTTAGAAATATTCTATGATCATGTCTGTATGTTCTATGATTCTGAAATCTTCTAATTTGGATTGTTTTAGGTCGTTCACTAGTAGGTCAAATATTCCTATGATTGTTCAATTAACTTAAGCTTGCAATTTACATGTGATTCATATTAAGATGCACACCGTTAGATTCCTCTACTTGGCACTGTGAAAAATTGGCAGTGGTACCTAAGAACATGAGTTGAAATCTAAGAGATATGAGTTGAAATCTATAGAGAAACTCATCTACTTGGAACTGCGAAAAATTGGCAGTGGTACCTAAGGATATGAGTTGAAGTCTAATATAATAATCAGTGTATCGTATCCTAAATAATACATTTGAGTTAACCCCAACGATCTAATTTGGATGGATTGGAATTGCATGAGTATTGTGTATGCTTGATTGAATTCTATGTTTACTACTTACTGAGTTGTTTGGCATCTAGAAATTGTGAGACCAAACTGCTGAACGCTTGAAACAACTATTTACTTCATTTCTTCTACTAAAGGTTCAATTATTTCATTCTCATTATGGATAATGATATAATTTATTTGTTGTTCTTCTTGATTATTAATTGGTTCAACAACTTGAGGAACAACAAACTTACTAGATGTACAAGTAGGGATGGCAAGAAAACCATCCCCGACCCGACCCAACCCAAAGTCAATGGGAAAAACCCTAGTTGACTAGATTTCGGGTTGGTTTGGGTAAAACCCGATTGGGTAAAATCGGGTCAGGGTCGAGTATGGGAATTCAGGGGGCGCATTTTCTAAGTAGCAAGCCTACTAAAAATATCTGGGTAGCCGTTTCTAATCCACTGGACACATATCTTAAAGCACTCTTATTATCCGAATCTCAAAGCAAGAGTTATAACTCTCGCCTGCTGCCTCCGCTACCTACCTCTTCCCCGTTTTCCTATCATCTTTGTTAGCTTTCCCTAACCAGAGTTAAAAAACCCTAGCTTCTTTCACATTCCAGCCTTCTTCCCACATAAACACGAAACCTCTCTCCAAAGCTCTCTCTCTGAAGACGAAACCCTCTTACGGACACTCTTTCTCGCCAAAGCCCTCTCTTCGAATCTCTTTCGCTGAAGCTCTCTAGTTGAAGCTCGCTGAAGCTGTTTCTCGCCGAAGCAAAACAGTCTTTGACGACATCATTTAGTTGACTCTCTTTGACGACAGGCGACACCTCTATAGTTGGCACAGGTTGAAGACATCGCTTGGATGAGCTTCTTCAGAGTTTGTTTATACTCTACTATTACGCTTGGAAGAAATTATTGTAGTTGAAGTACGCATGCATTTTCACTGTCCTGATTTCTGCAGATCCGGAAATGCTACACAATATAATGAGGAGAACTGTTCTTTTTAACACCAACACTTGCAAATTTCATTTGTCGAAAGGAGGAATTTAACCAAAAAACACTATCCACATCAGGAAACGAAAATGCTACACAATATAATGAGGAGAAATGTTCTGTTTAACACCAACACTTGCAAATTTCATTTGTCGAAAGGAGGAATTTAACCAAAAAACACCATCCAGATCAGGAAACAAAAATGCTACACAATATAATGAGGGGAAATGTTCTATTTAACACCAACACTTGCAAATTTCATTTGTCAAAAGGAGGAATTTAACCAAAAAACACCATCTAGATTAGGAAACAAAAATGCTACACAATATAATGAGGATAAATGTTCTGTTTAACACCAACACTTGCAAATTTCATTTGTTGAAAGGAGGAATTTAACCAAAAAACACTATCCAGATCAGGACAGCGAAAATGCTACATAATATAATGAGGAGAAATGTTCTTTTTAACACCAACACTTGCAAATTTCATTTGTCGAAAGGAGGAATTTAACCAAAAAAACATTATCCAGATCAGGATCGTTAACCAAAATAGGATAGACAAGTTTTACAGTCAGCATTGTATGTACGATAATAATGATTAAATACAATCAACTACATCAGAACATTTACACAATCAGGATTTTCAACATACGCGCTCGATATAGTTTTACAATCAGCATGAGGAGCATGACGCGCTCGATTACTCTTTGATTCATTTTTGTAGGTGATCAAACTGTGATCCTTCATTAGAATAGTGCTGCAATATATAGTAACAATGATTAAATACAATCAACTACAATGAATAAGGTAGTAAAATATTTTAATAAGTATACTTACAGGAAATGAAGTGGCTCCCATCAACATAGAAGTGTAAGACGTGTAAGGTTGTATCGGATTAAATGTTGTCGCCATCTACATTCACAAATGAATATGTTTTTGTATTAATTAAATGGTGTCGCCATCTACATTCACAAATGTATCAATCATCATTTCCATACCTATGTAGTTGTTGTGTATGATGTTGTAGGAGGTATACTGACATGATGTACACTATCAAGAGATGTGATATCAATAGGTAAGCTTGAGCTGCCACATGACTTTGTAGTACCAATCCTTTTTGTGGGGTTCTTTCTCTCAAGAACACTCTTCTTCCTTCTTTGTTTTGGAATCTTCTTTGAAATTGGAAGTTGTACAGTAATATTTGGAATTGGGTCAATATCATTACTACTGTTATGTGTGGTGAAGCCCTCTGGCTGAGGCTGAGGCTCAATGCAAATTAATTTTTCCATATCTTACTTTAGTTGTCTGGTTGCATTATCAATATATTCAAGCACACTTTTGTTGTGTAAACCCATTGTAGAAATACAATGTTGATTTTGACAAACTCGGTTATAAATAGATGCTGAACTCTCTATTCCATAATTATCAATAATAGGTGGACAAGCATTGCAACCATCACCTTCTCGAGCATACTTTGTCCACCTAGATAATATATATTGTTGAGGTATTGAGTGTACTTTGTTAGCTGAGAGAACCTTTATTGTATGACTACATAAAATTCCATTGCATTCCCACATTTTACATGTGCATTTTATAGTCATGGTGGAAGGGATGTAAGTAACAATTTCAACTCTAGCACCACCAAGTGGGGTTATTTTATATTTCAACCCAGAATCATCATCATTCACAAAATCAATATCACAATCTACATGAATCACATACTGGGCGGCAAACTCATCATATATAACTCTAGTGTATACATCTGCTGCTTCTCTTAGCATGTTACCGAAAGGCACAACTGGTCTCCTTGTTCTGTCTTTGAAATCAGCTTGAACTTCTTTCTCATGAAAGAATCAAACTGCTTTATCATATTGATCTATAAATTCAAACAAAGTTAATTTCTTTTTGAAAAACCTCTTAAAGTGATGATTGATACTTTCACTGCGTTGTGTTGTTGTTGTTGGGAAACCCCGGGGATATTTTACAATTTTCAGAGATAGAAATTACACAAAACATTGCACAGCGGAAGCAATATCCCTGAAACGAGCCGGTTCCAAAAACCCAGTGAAGATCGCAAGCGAGGGAGTCGACACGATGAGATAGAAAGTACCTTGAGCAAGGTGAGGCTGATGTCGTAGTAGGCGCCCAAGCGTTCGCCCTCTTGTGATCACGCCTTCAAGATTAATTGTGTATCAAGAGGGGGCGCCTAGGGCCTCCCATATAGAGCAAGAGGCGGTCTAATGTGTGGCCACAATTCAAATCAAGTGGGCGGCTAGGAGAGGATGTAGGAGAATTAATCAAGTTAATCAAGTCCTAATCCAATTAGGACTCTAATTGATTCAAACAATTAAATCCTAATCCAATTAGGATTCTAATTATTTAAATAATTAAATCCTAATCTAATTAGGATTCTAATTAATTAAATAAATAATTAGTCCTAATCCAATTAGGATTCTAATTAATTAATTAATTAACCCATATGATTAATTTCAAACCATAGGCGTTAACTCTAGTCTAACCAGGGTTAAGCACACGCCTACTTTCTCCTTCTCCTTAAGCCCAGTAAGCCCAACTTTACAATGGGCCCAGCCCAAGGTCCATTATGCATGTTAACCAAGCCCTTGGATCCAATCCAATTTAACCCAAGGTCAAACTAGGCTAACCATGGTTAATATGCTGTAAATGGAAGTTGGCTCCAATAAATTTCTTCCATCTCATCAGGCCCATTGGCCCTGATGAAATCTCCAAAATAGATCCGAGCTATCCAAAAACTCGATCATAAGGCTTCCCGATAATTATGAGAACTCGAGCGTCAAGGTGTGCGACCCTGTAGGTTCCTCTGACGTTGGCAGTGCTGACCCATGGTCATCAAAAGTAGTGGGTGGCACCTAGCAGTGCATTGCTGCTACCCAAGTCATCGGAATGGATATCGACATCGACATCCCCATTATCGCAATCAGGTACATATACATTACAGTCTCTTTGCCGAACTGATATCCGATTGGCCAAGTGTGTCACCACTTGTTTTTATCCAATCTCATGGCTATGACTAAATCAGGTCTAACCTGGGTATGGCCATACACTTTCAGTCATAGAACCATTGAGGAGCTCCATGGATATCATGCTTCCCTTAGGAAGGGGCAAATCCTATGTCTGTTCATTGACCTTCTCATATGGGTCGTGATATGCCTAATGACAACCGTTATTACCTCCCAACTACGGCAAGGCGTTAGGTTGTATCAAAGCATATCCCTAACCATATAGAATGGCCAATGACCTCAAGTCAAGGGATCAATGCATCTCCTATCACTTGTGAGGATAACTCGTGACACCAAGTCATTGCCTCACAGTGGGTCGGTCCAGTATATCCACCACTGGTATACCCATATGTCTGCGTTAGCACCTCATGCCTTACCAGCCCATATACCAGTCTCACAAGTACCAGAGCTATCCCATATCCACTCAGGTACATCGACTGGGGACAATCATTTGAGCACAGATTCAATCTGTCTCTAGGGACATTATCATATAAGTACATAATCGCATATGTAAGCAAATATAGATAATGACAATGCCAGAATGATATAAAATATCAATGTCAAGTAGTACAATAATGGACCAAAACTAGGTCTTAGGGCATATACACCAACAATCTCCCACTTGCACTAAGACCTAGAGGTTGAGGAATCTCAACCCCATATCTCTAGTGTGATAGTCATGCTTCTGCTGCGCCAAAGCCTTGGTCAATGGGTCTGCCAGATTGTTCTCTGTGTCAACTCTGCTATTCTTGACATCACCTGTATCGATGATCTCTCTAATCAGGTGAAATCTTCTAAGTATATGTTTGGATCTTTGATGAGATCGTGGTTCCTTGGCTTGTGCAATCGCTCCATTGTTATCACAGTAGATTTCAATGGGATCCACTGCACTAGGAACCACCTGAAGTTCTGAAAGGAATTTCCTGATCCAAACGGCTTCTTTAGTCGCCTCAGAAGCAGCCACATACTCAGCCTCGGTTGTAGAATCAGCGATGGCGGATTGCTTGAAGCTCTTCCAGCATACAGCGCCTCGATTCATATTGAACACATAGCCAGCCTGCGATATGAAGTCATCAGGGTCGGACTGGAAAGACACATCAGTGTAGCCCTGCATACTGAGCTCTTCCTGTCCCCCATAGACTAGGAACAAATCCTTAGTTCTTCTCAGATACTTCAGGATGTTCTTTACAGCCACCCAGTGCTGCGTTCCAGGATTGGATTAGTATCGGCTGGTTATGGTCACAGCATAAGCCACATCTGGTCTAGTACACAACATTGCATACATGATTGAACCTACTGCCGAAGCATAGGGTACTCGACTCATGTCATCCCTCTCAGCCTATGTGGTGGGACACTGGCTCTTTGAGAGAGTAAGGCCATGTCTCACTGGAAGGTACCCTTTCTTGGATTGCTCCAAGCTAAACCTCTCCAGGACCTTATCAATGTAAGTACTTTGACTAAGGGCTAGGAGCCTCTTGGATCTATCCCTGTAGATCCTCACGCCTAGGATATAGGCAGCTTCCCCTAAGTCCTTCATCTCAAAACACTTCCCTAACCATGTCTTCATAGTTTGAAGACTAGGGATGTCATTCCCGATGAGTAGTATGTCATCGACATACAAGACCAGAAAAGTCACCAAGCTCCCACTGAATTTTCTGTATACACAGGCGTCATCTTCGTTTTTGATAAAGCCATAATCTCTCACAGCTTCATTAAATCAAAGATTTCAACTTTGAGATGTTTGCTTTAATCCATAGATGGATATCTTTAGCCTGCAGACCTTATTGGCCATTGCAGGATGGATGAAGCCATCAGGTTGTGTCATATACACATCTTCAATCAGCTTCCCGTTAAGGAACGTTGTCTTTACATCCATCTGTCATATCTCATAGTCATGACATGCAGCTATAGCAAGCAGAATTCGAATGGATTTGATCATGGCAACTGGCGAAAAGGTTTCATCATAGTCCACCCCGTGGACTTGTTTCAATCCCTTAGCCACTAGTCTACCTTTATAGGTAACCATGTTGCCATCCATGTCTGTCTTCTTCTTGAAGACCCATTTACACCCTATGGGTTTTACCCCATCAGGTAACTCAGCCAAATCCCAGACTTGGTTAGCTGACATGGAATCCATTTCAGATCTCATGGCATCAAGTCATTTCTCGGAGTCCGGTCCACTGACCGCCTCATCATAGGTCCTGGGTTCATCTTCAATGATGAAGATACCGTCGTGTTGGGTCGGCAGCGACCCATACCTCTCAGGTACACGGCGAATCCTCCTAGACCTACGCGGGGCCTGTGTCTGAGCCTCAGGTTGCCCAGCAACCGGTGCAGTTGGCTCAGGTTCCATCTCTGTGTCTTGTGGTTGCACTTGGACCTCGTCCAAGTCAAACTTCCTCCCACTAACTTCTATCATGAGAAATTCTTTCTCTAGAAAGGCAGCACCCCGAGCAACAAAAACTTTGTTCTCGGTGGGAACATAGAAGTAGTAACCCTTAGTTTCCTTAGGGTACCCGACAAACACGCATTTATCAGATCTAGGTTCTAGCTTGCTAGAATCCTGACGCTTGACATAAGCCTCACATCCCCAGATCTTGATAAAAGATAGGTTAGGGCGTCTCCCACTCCATACCTCGTATGGAATCTTTGAGACACTCTTAGATGGAACATTATTCAGTATTAGAGAAGCTGTCTCTAGTGCATATCCCCAGAATGAGGGAGGTAGAGTTGCATGACTCATCATACATCGAACCATGTCCAACAAAGTTTGATTTCTCCTTTCAGACACACCATTCCATTGGGGTGTTCCAGGTGGAATGAGTTGGGATAAAATCCCACACTCTCTCAGATAGTCAAGAAACTCACCACTCAGGTACTCTCCACCACGATCTGATCGAAGAGACTTAATGGATCTACCAAGCTGGTTCTCTACTTCATGTCTGAATTCTTTGAATTTCTCAAACGATTCAGACTTATGTCTCATTAGGTAGACATAACCATATCTACTGAAATCATCAGTAAATGTGATGAAGTAGTTGTGGCCTCCTCTGGCTTGCTTATTGAATGGCCCACACACATCGCTATGTATGAGATCCAACAAACCTCTTGCCCTTTCACTAGTCTTGGTGAAAGGCGTCTTTGTCATCTTCCCTAACAAACAAGGCTCACATGTATCAAATTCCTCCAAGGAACTTGAATCTAACAACCCATTTACATGGAGTTGTTGAATGCGATTCTTGTTTATATGGGCTAATCGACAATGCCATAGGAAAGCACCAACTGAACCACTCAGTTTGGTCCTTTTATTATTTATGTTGCAAATAGAGTTATCCATGTCTAACACATATAGACCATTGCACAAAGTACCCTTCCCATGGAACATACTTGCAAATGAAAAAGGACAAGAGTTCTTATTTATTTCAAACTTAAATCTTTTCTTTGCCGAGCAAGGAATGGATACAATGTTCTTAGTAAGCGAAGGTACATAATAGCAATTTTCTAACTCTAACTGAAGTCCAGATGGCAGGGAGAGAGTCAGAACTCCTACAGCAACAGTAGCAACCTGTGCCCCGTTTCCAACTCGTAGGTCAATCTCTCCAGGCCGAACCGATCTACTTTTCTTGAGCCCCTGCATATTTGTACAAATATGAGCTCCACATGCGGTATCCAATACCCATGACATAGAAGTAGAAAGGTTGACTTCTGTAACATAAATACCTGAGCTAGAAGCTAAGGCCAAGCTTTTCTTCTCCTCATTCTGAAGTTGCTTGCAGTCCCTCCTCTAGTGACCCTGCTCGCCATAGTGGAAGCACCTCTGGTCCTTTGACTTCTTCGCCTTTTTCTTCAGTGCCTTGGTAGGACCCTTGGCACCGCCCTTGGCATGTGCCTTACCCTTTTTCTTCATCTTCTTGGCCGTAGGGACCAAAAGAATAGAATTAGGTTTGGTCTTTACCATCTCACGCTCGGCTGTCTAGAGCATATTCATCAATTCCTCCCGTGTGCACTCAATCTGGTTCATGTTGAAATTTATGATAAACGGACTGAAGCTAGGGGGCAGAGAATGCAGAATAAGATCCACAACTAGCTCGTTATCTATGGCGTGTCCCAGCCTCCTGAGATGATCCACGTTCCCAATCAACTTGAGAACATGGGGTCTCACTGGTGCACCCTCAGATAACTTACACCGAAAGACTGCTTTGGCGGTGTCAAATCTCTCAGTTCTAGCCTGAGCCTCAAACATCTGTTTTAAATGAGTGATCATCTGAAAAGCGTTCTCCTCATAGTGGCCAGCATGAGACATGATACTTCCATAGAGTCATCCTGATGCTTTCTAAAAGCATCTCTATCTGCCGCTCGGGCATTAGGCGGAGGAGGCGCCGGAAGAGCATGCTCTAGGACATACAGCTTCTTCTCGAGCTTGAGGACTATCCTCAAGTTCCGATGCCAGTCCATAAAGTTGGTTCCAACTAACTTATCCTTATCAAGGAGTGATCGCAGTGTCAATCTGCTATTGTTCGTTGCCATTATTCTACAACAGTCAAGAAACAGCAGATTAGTACTACTTCAAATCATTTAAACTGGACTTGTTTTAAATGATTATGGCTCCCACTATTTTAATCGAATTGACAACCCACAAAGTCAATCGGGAAATTTAAGACTTCCTAGTGAGATGGGATCCTTATTCCACATGAGGCTTCACGTCCCACGAGGGTGGGATGAGATGCACAAAGTAACCCATGTTTCCTAAGGTGGGCTCGTCGGCCGATTGCTCCAAGCAATTCCCCTTATTGAGACAGTCTAGGCATTTCATGTCCAGCGAGGGCTGGATACAACATGAAACCCTAACCTCTCAATGATGCCTCTAGAGTTTCATCATATGCCCAGCACATATGGAACTCTAGTCAAGTCCATTCCTAACCGTTATGCCTAGGGCCAACAAGTTTCCTTGCGAAGGCGCGCCCGATTAAAACGGACTGGGGAAACCATTGCCACCACGCACTTTCTAAAGATAAGTGGGTGTGTCCCACAAGGGTGGGAAACAGTTCACAACACCACTGATCGATAGCTTAGTGAGGGCTACGCGTTAGAAGGCTACTAGACTTGATATTTATTTATGAGGGTTTTTGAGGTCTCATCAGTTTTATCTTATGTCTAGCATTACAGGCATGCAATCCTATAGTGATAACAGAACGATAAAACAGGCATGCATTAGCAGATATGTATGGAAACGGTAAAAGAATGATGTGATCATAGCCTATTCAAGACATTGAACCAACCCATGCCAATAGGAGGTTTAACTCTTGACCTAGGATTCAAGCCCCCAAAGACAAGACCTAACCTAGCCGACCACTAATTTGATCTTCAAGGTTGTCTCCAAGGTCTTTCTCTCCATGGTTTAGCTCTCAAACCCTAGAGGTGTCCCTCATGGGTTCGGCCAATGCCATGGGTCTTTCTCCATAGATGATGCGCCACCATGCAAGGAGCCAAGATGGCTAGCTCTCAAACCCTAGGGTTCGGCCATGCCATCTTGCGCCACTCCTCCATACGCCATCAAGCATGCCAGGGTTCCATATGGTTGTGCCCTAATCTTCTTCTTCTTGTTACAAAAATAAAAGAAAAGAAAAGCGGCACGCAGGCCTCACAAAGATACATCACAGGCATGCAAAGGGGCTTGACTCATGATCACAACATTATGCACAAGCAAGGTATCTACACATACAGTTCTACATGCTCATGAAAAACATAAAATCTGAAATTTTACTTTTTCATAAAATCAGTCTCTTTTCCTCATCCTCTTATCACAAATCTTTTGGTTATTTGCGATTAAACTTTCATGATGATTTCAAAAATCCTTTCGGCTGGAAATTTTGTCAGATCAAGAGACCCAGCCAGTCCGAAGACACAATGCCCGTCCTACTTGACAAAACCACGTGCGCCTTTGATCATTTAATCATGCAAGAAAAATAACCCAAAATCCAAAAGAGATTGAAAAGATGATAGAAACAAGAAACCCTAATTTTTCCTATTTAGAAAAATCGTTTGTCATGTGATCATGCAATTTGCGAAAATTGAGATATGACGTGTGAGCATGGAAAAGCATGAAAATACATCGTTCGAGTCTCGCAAGTCCCTCTGATACCACTGTTAGGAAACCCCGGGGATATTTTATAATTTTCAGAGATAGAAATTACACAAAACATTGCACAGCGGAAGCAATATCCCCGAAACGAGCCGGTCCCAAAAACCCAGTAAAGATCGCAAGCGAGGGAGTCGACACGATGAGATAGAAAGTACCTTGAGCAAGGTGAGGCTGATGTCATAGTAGGTGCCCAAGCGTGCACCCTCTGCAGTCTCATACACACGGATCACCTCGAGTCCTCTTCTTCCACGCCCGGTGCTAGCCTCGGGAAGAAGATCCAAGCCTTGTGCTTATTCCTCAAGCCTTGCGCCACCTCTAAGGTATATGCGCCAAGAGGAAGATGAGGAGAAGGAAGTCGCCAAGCAACACCAAGTTCCTCACGCCAAGAGGAAAGGAAGATGAAGTGTTCTCGGCTAGGGTTGGATGGAAGAGAAGTGCGCCACTACCTCTTGCTCTCGCCTCTCTCTTGTGATCACGCCTTCAAGATTAATTGTGTATCAAGAGGGGGCATCTAGGGCCTCCTATATAGAGCAAGAGGCGATCTAATGTGTGGCCACAATTCAAATCAAGTGGCCGGCTAGGAGAGGATGTAGGAGAATTAATCAAGTTAATCAAGTCCTAATCCAATTAGGACTCTAATCGATTCAAACAATTAAATCCTAATCCAATTAGGATTCTAATTATTTAAACAATTAAATCCTAATCTAATTAGGATTCTAATTAATTAATTAAATAATTAGTCCTAATCCAATTAGGATTCTAATTAATTAATTAATTAACCCATATGATTAATTTCAAACCATAGGCGTTAACTCTAGTCTAACCAGGGTTAAGCACACGCCTACTTTCTCCTTCTCCTTAAGCCTAGTAAGCCCAACTTTACAATGGGCCCAGCCCAAGGTCCATTATGCATGTTAACCAAGCCCTTGGATCCAATCCAATTTAACCCAAGGTCAAACTGGGCTAACCATGGTTAATATACCGTAAATGGAAGTTGGCTCCAATAAATTTCTTCCATCTCATCAGGCCCATTGGCGCTGATGAAATCTCCAAAATAGATCCGAGCTATCCAATAACTCGATCATAAGGCTTCCCGATCATTACGAGAACTCGAGCGTTAAGGTGTGCGACCCTGTGGGTTCCTCTGACGTTGGCAATGCTGACCCATGGTCATCACAAGTAGTGAGTGGCACCTAGTAGTGCATCGCTACTACCCAAGTCATCGGAATGGATATCGACATCGACATCCCCATTATCGCAATCAGGTACATATGCATTACAGTCTCTTTGCCAAACTGATATTCGATTGGCCAAGTGTGTCACCACTTGTTTTTATCCAATCTCATGGCTATGACTAAATTAGGTCTCACCTGGGTATGGCCATATACTTTCAGTCATAGAACCATAGAGGAGCTCCATGGATATCATGCTTCCCTTAGGAAGGGGCAAATCCTATGTCTGTTCATTGACCTTCTCATATGGGTCGTGATATGCCCAATGACAACTGTTATTACCTCCCAACTACGGCAAGGTGTTAGGTTGTATCAAAGCATATCTCTAACCATATAGAATGGCCAATGACCTCAAGTCAAGGGATCAATGCATCTCCTATCACTTGTGAGGATAACTCGTGACACCAAATCATTGCCTCACAGTGGGTCGGTCCAGTATATCCACCACTGATATACCCATATGTCTGCGTTAGCACCTCGTGCCTTACCAACCCATATACCAGTCTCACAAGTACCAGAGTTGTCCCATATCCACTCAGGTACATCGACTGGGGACAATCATTTGAGCACAGATCCAATCTGTCTCCAGGGACATTATCATATAAGTACATAAACGCGGATGTAAGCAAATATAGATAATGACAATGCCAGAATGATATAAAATATCAACGTCAAGTAGTACAATAATGGACCAAAACTAGGTCCTAGGGCATATACACCAACAGTTGTCATATCAGCCGAAAATGTATGAACGCGATAACATGCAGCCCATTTATCACGCAACTTATAAAAGTTTATCATCCAGCTATTTTCATGGAGGTTGTATTTATTCAACAAGTTTTCCCATAGTTTTTCAAATTCTTCCAAACTACAACGCTCGTAAACACAACGGCGAAAATCTTGTAGAAATGTATTTGAACCATGAATCACATGAGACAAATGTATTGCTGCGTTCTAAAATATATGCCATATACAAAGTCAATGTGCTGTGTTAGGCATCAAAATTTGCACTGCTTTCATGATTGCAGCTGATTGATCAATAAAAATTGTTTGAGTTTGTCGATTATTCATTGCTCGCAAGAAGGCCTCAAATGGCCAAATGAACGACTCAGTCGACTCATCGTATAATAAAGTAGCACCAAATAAAATAGTCTGCTTATGGTGATTCAAACCAATAATTGGAGTGAATGGCATGTCATATTCATTAGTTTGAAATGTAGTATCAAAATAAATGACATCACCAAAGTATGCATAGTCTACGATAGACTGACCATTGACCCAAAAAATATTAGCAATCTCTCTGGACTCATGTGTCTCAATAACATAAAAGAATGAACGGTCTTTTGCCAACCTATCTTGAAGGTATTTAAGGATACCATTTGTTTCCTTTCCATCTAATGTTTTCCTCTTACATCTTTGAATGTAGTTGCTATTATCTTCTCTAGTAAAACCAACTTCATTATTGACTGCCCCTGATTGAAGATTTATACACATTATGCGCTTTTATTCCAGAATCAATCATCTGATCTATAAGAGCCCGTTGGAAAGGCAATATTTTTCTATGCGATCTTAACATGAAAGTCTTCTTTGGGCTAATCATTGTATGGTTATGATTACTTTCAAACTTGGATAATGTCCAAATTCCATTCAGGTCAATTTTAAATTCAACCCGAGCCATACAATTTATTCTTGTCTCGGGTTGTGCTTTCTTAGTCACATGATTTTTATGAACTTGACGTAAACCTTGTTTGCTACAAGTAAGCTTACGATATCTCAAACTCCCATCTTTTCTCTTTTGAAAGTGATATTTTTTTATACTAAACCTCATTCTTCTTGCATACTCATTATAGAAATTGTATGCTTCATGTTCATTATCAAATGTCATACCAACTTTTGGATCTAACGATGCAGTAGTTTCCTGTGGCTGAACTTTTACAGAAGGTTCAGCTTCATCAACTACCTACATAGTATTCATAATTTATCCATTGTGTCATAGTATCCATTACAAATTCTCATTAGAAATAAGACCAATCTATTATATCATTTGTAACGTACCAAATTAATATTTTCTGTATCGACTTCAGGTAATTGGTATTTACTTCCTCAGTAGATGTCTCCCACTCAAGAATCTCATTGTATGTCATTGGATTATTAGATTTATCCATTGTGTCTAAGTATCAAACTTAATAATGCAGGCTGTACAATATGTAAATAATTTAAAACAATAAACTCAACAAATAGATATAAAGGAAATTTCATTGATACCTACAAAATAAAATTCTTACAGATAGGAGATCGAAGGGTCGTCGAGGTCTAGGGTCGAGAAAGGATTATTAATGTTGTAGTGGTCGAGGGCTTCGACAATAAAGATTCAGCGAGAGGGCTTCGGCGACCTTCGGCTTCGGCGAGAGAGCTTCAAAGAGATGGCTTTGGCGAGAAAGAGTGTCCGTAAGAGGGTTTCATCTTTGGAGAGAGGTTTCGTGTTTATGTGGGAAGAAGGCGGGAATGTGAAAGAAGCTAGGGTTTTTTAACTCTGGTTAGGGAAAGCTAACAAAGATGATAGGAAAACGGGGAAGAGGGAGGTAGCGGAGGCAGCAGGCGAGAGTTTTAACTCTTGCTTTGAGATTCAGATAATAAGAGTGCTTTAAGATATGTGTCCAGTGGATTAGAAGCGGCTACCTAGATATTTTCAGTAGGCTTGCTACTTAGAAAATGCGCCCGGAATTCAGGTAGCCGCCCCGAATCCGCCTCAATTATTAAAATAACAAATTTACCCCCTTCTAAGTTTTAACCTAGTTACTAAATTTATAATAGTTTAATGCTTTATTAATTATTTCATTATTATTTATGTAGAAATAATTGTGTAGTTTATGTAAAATATTTTTTACTTATATATTATGAATATGCAATGAAAATTAATTTTAAATATATTGTTTACAACATATACTTATTTTTAGGCCGATCGATGTCAGGTGTGGGGTTGGGTTTTCTAAACCATCGGGTTCGGGTTCGGGGTTGGGGATGGGTTTGGGGAAGTCAGGGTCAGGTTGGGATGGCAAAACCCGTACCCGACCCACCTCGTTGTCATTCTTATATACAAGTCAATGGGACTTGCACTCTTATTTTTTGAATTTTTCACTTTACGTAGAGTTTGACTCTTACTATTCTCACCATTTTTAATGAACTTAATATTCTCAGTTTCAATAATTCTTGTATTATGGTCTAGACAATAAAATATATATCCCTTTGATTTTTCAGGATAACCAATAAAATAGCCACTAATTGTTCTTACATTCAATTTCTTTTCTTATAGATTATAAATCTAATTTTTGATTGGCATCCCCAAACACATAGGTGCATCAAACTAAGTTTCCTACTAGTCCATAGTTCATAAAGTATTTTTGGAACTGCCTTACTAGGAACCTTATTTAATACATACATAGTAGTCATTAAAGTATAAGTCTATAGTGAAATAGGTAATAACAATTGTCAACATACTTCTAACTATATCCAACAATGTTCCATTACGCCTTTCTGATACACCATTTTTTTGTAGTGTACCTACATTATGTATTGAGCATAAATATAACGTTTCTCAAGGAATTTAGCAAATAGACCTAGGTATTATCCACTTTTATTATATCTTCCATAATACTCTCTACCTCTATCATATCTAATGATTTTTACCTTTTTATCTAATTGTCTCTCTACCTCTTCAACGAAAATCTCTAACACATTTACAGCTTGAGATTCTTCATGTAGTAGATAGACATATCCATAACATGAATAATCATTAATTAAGGTAATAAAATATTTTTCTTTATTGAAAAACTAATATCAAAGGGCCCACAAATATCAGTGTGTATAATTTCAAGAAGTTGAATGCTTCTTGTTGCAACTTTCTTAATCTATTTTGTTTGTTTTCTTTTGAAACAATCTATGCAAACGTTAAGGTCATTGATTTTGGAAGGATTTCATTATTTACTAATCTTTAATTCTGTCTCAAAAAAATGTGACCTAAATGTTTATGCCACAAGTAAGAAAATTGATCATTGACTAAACTATGTTTAGTAGCAACATTATGATACAAGGTCAGAAGTGTTACAGCATATAAATTGTCAAGTTTTAATTTATATAAACCATTACAAAATATATCAAATCCAATTATACAAGTATGCTTATATAAACTAAAACATCTATTACCAAATTTAAAAGAGTATCTAGCAACATCAAGTTTAGATAATGAAATTAAATTCCTAGAAATACTAAGTACATAAAGTGTTTTAAATAAATCTAAATGATGTCCAATGTCTAGGATTAAACGATAAGTCCCAAAAGCTTCCACTAGAACTTTCACACTATTTCCCATATTTGGGTTTATGGTTTGGATTGTAAGGAATCTCTGTATAGGATAAGAAATATGAATTGTACATAAGCACTAAGCTTATATTTCTTTTCAAACCATTGCTTGCGTTTGAACAATCCTTTTAGAAATGTCCAAACTTTCTATAGAACTGTCATTTGTTTCCTTATGGTTCCTTCTTGTGGACTTGAGAAAAAGAGACTTTATTAATTTTCAGGGGTCTCTTTCTTTTTTATCATATTTCTTACCAAACTTTTTCTAGCTTCTTAATGATTAGTATAATTGATGGAATAATTTCTTTAATTCTTAAGTCTAGTTTCTTGCTGAACTAACATACTGTGCAACTCATGCACATTCTATTTATCTTTCATAGTGTTATAGTTCATTTGAAAAGGATCATTCTCATATGGTATTGTACAAGAAAATTTTTATCGACATCTATTCCCATTGACTTATGTCTTGTTACAATATTTATCATTTCAATGACAAGTTCATGCATAGTACTAGAACTATCAAATTTCATAGTGGTCAAAGTATTCATTAAAGTCTAGTTTGGAAGCACACTTCCACAAAGCATTTTAAATTTTAGGAAGAGCTCACTTAATATTGTTAGCTATGCTCATTTGTATGTATACCAAACTCAACATATTTGATTTTTCTCATTTTTTATAATGAACTTTCACTTCTTGAGTACTTAAAGCAGTAATAGCATCTGGCTTCTGTACTCAAAGAGCTAAATCCAAATCCATTACCCACTCATTCTATTCAAATAAGTTAGGCCTATTAAAAATTGAAACAGTTGAGATATGTGAATGCATAGGAATTTGTGTTACAATCAATAAAATTTTAAAATCAATAGTGCCTTGAATTATATATCAATATGCAATATAGATTTAGATAATCATTTCATATAATATATTAATATTCACCCTTGGGTTATCTATCAATATATCATATACTATTTTTCATATAATATATATTGATATTCACCTTTGGGTAATCCAACAATATATCATATTTTATATTTTATATAATATATATATTGATATTCACCATTGAAAAATCTATCAATATATCATATTCTACGTAATGATGCTAATAAACTTCACTTTATTTGTAATGATACATGTACTAACATTAAACATTTATTATCTTTTGATATATAAATGTTGCACTTACGTTCATTAATTAAAAGAGAGATAATCAACCTTTTGGGTGATTCTCAACTATCCTATAATAATGAACTATGATATAATGAATAATCATTATATCATTTGCAGTATCAAAGATATGAGTTTATATATATATTCATATGGTTTGGAATTAAGTCAAAATTTAACTACTTTGGTGATTAACAAATTTATCATTATTTAATTCTAAAATGTAAGCATTTCATAAATATTTAAGAATTCAAAGAATTTAAGAATTCAAAGATTCACATTTAATTTTGATTATGAAGTATATTATTTATCATTTAATAAAATAATTTTCTTTAATATTTTTATTTTTTTACCTCACATAATTATCAATTTTATTTTAACTTACATAAACAGTGAAATATAATAAGATAACATTCATTGTTTTTACACAACATATCTCACTGTACATAAATATGATTAACCTTTATTAGCAACGTAAATATGATTAAGTTTTTTATGCTAATACATTAATTATATATTCATGCAACTCAAAAATAGTGAAAATAAGCACTAAAGATAGTCATTTAATTCGTAGGAATACATTCAATTAATCCATTAAATGTGCTAACTAAGAATTAATATATTATAATAATTAGCTTTCAAAAAAATGGTATTAAGTGTACCTTTTTATATTATTTTATTTTAATTTTTTTCTCAGGGCACTTAACATATTCCATGAACAACAATAATATAAATAATTAATATTGTAAGTGCTTGAGAGTGTCATGAAAAATAGGAATCATTTGTCCAAATTTATGCAAAGGAAATGAAAAATATATTGGAAAGCTAAGCACTCAGAACAGAATTAATTTAAGAAATAATATTTACGGAACAAATTAATTATCATTAGGGAAGAATAACAAATTCCCTAACCTTATACCACGAGTAGAAATAATTCCTATTAAATGTGTGTCCTATAATATTCATACCTTAATATTTAATTAAGAGCACAAATAAAATAACATGGGAATTTGTTATTTTTATTAATAAATAAAAAAAAAATATTTTTTTTTCATGAATGCTTTTCTTGAACTTAAGAACATTTCTTGTTGATTGATCTTCTCTAAGAGAAGGGGCTGGTTTTTTTATTTATACGCATTTTTAGTAATTACTCTTATTAAGCAGTTAGATAACTTAAATGTGCATCCTCAAAAAGGGCACTGCAATGCGTGCAGGTGGCAGGCAAAACACGACGCTATAATTTTTTTTTCTCCACGGGTGGGCGGATCACAAAACCAGGAAAAATGCGTATGATTTTCGTTCTATTTTTGCTCCAAGCCTTTCCATCCATCCCGATAAACTAAAGAAAATCTACTTTTTCATCTGTTCTCTTGTTTTTCTCCTTTTGTAAACACAGTGTAACTGTCAAAAAATTTGACTGCAAGGATGTTGACAATCTAACCTGTGAACCTCTTGGTGTACAAACTATTTATTTTATATTGTCAAAATTTGAATAATAGGTGAAGAAAATCTCTATTTATAACTACAAAATTTATAGCCTCCTATCCATTTATAACCACAAGGTCGTTGTCGTAGAACAAGGTGGTTGTAAGTAGAAAAGTGAGTGCGGAAGGAAGCTGTAAGCAAGTTGGACATAGCTGAAAGCAAATTCATGAGGAAATCACAAGCAAAGCAAGTGAGTTGGCTGACGAAAACGAATGGCCGCTAGAGTTTTTACGTGCACTTGTGTTCATGTGGAGGCTGATGAAATCTAATAATTAACCTTAGTTAGGAGATTTAAAGGATCGCTTTAGGATCTATATGCTTGGGGTGCTTTAGGCTATGTTCTATTGGAAGAAATTCACGGTAAAAAGGATAAAAAGTACAATGAATCTAGATGAAGATGAACTATCTAGATTCATTATACTTTTTATCCTTTCCACCGTAGATTCTTTCCAACAGAACATAGCCTTAAGATTCATAAAATGACATTATGATGGGGAGAAAATTTATAAGGAGAGTGTATCCCACGTTTTTGAGGGAGTAGCTTAAAGACGTTGAGTAGAGAAAAAAAAAGTTTGGTCCATTCCGGTGCATGCTAGCATGATGTTACTGTGTACCACACTATCTATTTTATTCCAAAGGCTATTGTGTGTTGTGTAAGTAGATGATCCAACTGTACAAGCTAATTTCCTAAAAATTTTTAGGAGGAGGATCTTCCTAAAATTTCTACTGTGGTTAGGGTACTTAATTATTTTTTTAGTTGTCTTATCCTAGGTTTAATTAAAAAATATATAACTATATTATTCTATATTTTTTTAATTTTTAAATATATAAGAATATATAGTATAGTATTTTGATTAATGGTAATTAAAAACAAAGTCAACACTACTGATTTGACCACCATTACGTTACCGTTCTAATTACCATCCATCTTACACGAATCCCAAGAAAATTCAATTCATCGTGTCCTCACTGGCTTCCGTTTTCTTCTCGTTTTCTCACTGTTTGTACCCAATAAATTTGGCACAAATATTAAGATATTTTATAGTATAATAAAATATTTTATTATATTATAGAAATTTAATAATACATGGTAGAAATTTAGTAATACAAGTTAGAAATTTAGTAATATATGATGGAAATTTAGATAAATATTTTTTAAAATCTAAATTAATTATAGTAATTAAGTTAACACTAAGAAAATAAAATATTATATAAATTATTTTTTATTAATGCATATTTTTTATTTTTATGTACTTTTATAAATGTTTTTATGTATATTATAATAATGTAAAATTTTAATACAATAAAGTAGAAATTTAATTGAACTCTATGATAAATCTAAGAAAATAAAATATTATATATATTTTTACTTATATATATTTTTTAGATTTTTTTACATATATTATAATATCGTAGAAATTTAATATGATATAGTGGAAATTTAGTTAACTACCTTATTACTAAGTAAATAAAACCCTAACTAGCTTACATAATGGAAATATATATATAACAGATCTAAAGATAATATATATATGACATAGCATAACTATATTTCTACTACATTATATTAAATTTCTACGATAATACGTGGTAAAAATTTAGTAATACATGGTAGAAATTTAGATAAATATTTTTTAAAAATCTAAATTAATTATAGTAATTAAGTTAACACTAAGTAAATAAAATATTATATAAATTTTTTATTTATGCATATTTTTTATTTTTTTGTGTATTTATATATATATTATGCATAAATAAAAATATAATAACTTAATTACTATAATTAATTTAGATTTTAAAAATAAAAAATATGCATAAATAACAAATAAATTATATAATATTTTATTTTCTTAGTATTAACTTAATTACTATAATTAATTAAGATTTTAAAAAATATTTATTTAAATTTCTACTATGTACTATTAAATTTCTACAATATAATAAAATATTATATATATATTATTACATCTTTATGTTAAACCTAAGTCAATTATGCTACCTAACTTAGAATTAAGAAAATAAAATATTATATATATTTTTTATATATATTTTTTAATTTTTTACGTATATTATTCTATCATAGAAATATAATATTATATAGTGGAAATTTAGTTAAGTACCTTAGTACTAAGGAAATAAAACCCTAACTAGCTTACTTAGTAGAAATTTAGTTAACTAGTAACAAAATAAAATATTATATAAGTTATTTATTATTTATACATATTTTTAATAAATTTTTTATATATTTTTTAATATAGTAGAAATTTAATATAATATAGTAGAAATATAGTTATGCTATGTCATATATATATATTATCTTGAGATCTATTATATATATATTTCCATTATGTAAGCTAGTTAGGGTTTTATTTACTTAGTAATATGGTAGTTAACTAAATTTCCACTCTATAATATTAAATTTCTACGATATTATAATATATGAAAAAAATTATAAAAAATATATATAAGTAAAAATATATATATAATATTTTATTTTCTTAGGTTTAACATAGAGTTCAATTAAATTTCTATTTTATTGTATTAAATTTTTACATTATTATAATATACATAAAAACATTTATAAAAATACATAAAAATAAAAAAAAATGCATAAATAAAAAATAATTTATATAATATTTTATTTTCTTAGTGTTAACTTAATTACTATAATTAATTTAGATTTTAAAAAATATTTATTTAAATTTCTACCATGTATTACTAAATTTCTACCTTGTATTACTAAATTTCTACCATGTATTATTAAATTTTTATAATATAATAAAATATTTTATTATACTATAAAATATCTTGATATCTGTGCCAAGCATATTGGGTACAAACAGTGAGAAAACGGAAGCCAACGAGAAAACGGTGAATTAAATTTTCTTGGGATTCGTGTAAGATGGATGGTGATTAGATAACTTTCTGAAGTTTTCTCAGAAAGAAACTTTCTGAGAAAATGCACCCAGCAAACTGTCCTCCAAATGTACCCGTAACTTGGTTGGCTCGAGTACATTTTCTAAACGCCGGAGCGCTTAACTTTTAAAAACGGGGTGCTTTATTTTTGTTTCAAAAATATTTTTGTTTATTTTTTTTTAAAAATGATGTACATCTTGTAAGCTATTCAATGGTATTAATATTGGGATATTTTAGATTACGTATATGTATAAAATATCGAGATATTTTAAATTACAAGATATTGGTTAGGGTATTTATACGTACATATACGTAATCTAAAATACCCTAATATTGATATCATTGAATAGCTCACAAGATGTACGTCATTTCTAAAATAAAAAAATAAAAAAATATTTTTGGGGCAAAAATTATGCACAACATTTTTGGGAGTTAAGCGGCCCTGGCACTTAGAAAATGTATTCGATTGGCTCCCTCTCATGGGAAAGAAACTTTGCAGCGGAGTTAGGTGGTTAATTTTCAGGTTTTTTTTAATTTTTTTTTATAAAAATAATCTACACATTCTAAGTTATCCAATGGTACCTATTGCTATGAACTACATTACATACAATGAGAAATTCACCTAAACATTTTGCATAAAAAATAAAAGTAAATAGTATTTTTTTTATTTTTTATGTAAAATATTTAAGTGAATTTTTCATTGTGTGTAATTTTGTTCATAGCAATATTAGTACCATTAGATAGCTTAGGATGCGTAGATCATTTCTATAAAAAAAATATTTTAAAAAAATTATTTTTAGTGTAAAAATGGAGGACCCTACTTAGAAAATTAAGTAGGGATGTTTCGTTGCAAAATTTTCACCCTCTCATGGAAAAAAATCTCTAATGAAGGACCTAACATAGAAAAACTTATGTTGGGTCCTTTGTTTTTATACCAAACATATTTTTTAAAAAAAAAATTATAAAGAAATGATCTTCACATCTTAAATTTTTCAATGGTACCAATATTGTCTTAGAAAAAAAATCATCATCATAAGCTTTCTATGATAATATGATGATGATTTTTTTTCTAAGACAATATTGGTATTATTGAAAAACTTAAAATATGTCGATCATTTCTTTATAATTTTGTTTTTAAAAAAAATATGTTTGATATTAAAATAGAAAACCCAACAGGGTGGGTCCTTCACTAAAAAAATTTCTCCTCTCATGAACCTCCTTGACACTGTTAGTCTTTCCCTTCCTCCTTCTTCAACGATTATGGACCTTCTCTTCTAGTTCGGACTCCTCATTCTCAGTTCCTATCTTCATCAGGTAGGTTGACTGAAAATTAATATAATAAATGACTCAGCAATCAAAAGAGTTTCTGTGCACTTATTTAAAATTATAATAATTTGTGCAGCGGTGAATGACTGAACGATCAACACAAGTTGATTTACGCCTCGAGAATCTTTCTGTCTCAACATTGAAATTTATACCAACTCATGAGCCCTCGAATTTTCGAATAGTTTTAACATGAATATATGCCCGAGAAGACAAGCCAGCCAATCTATGCATCTGCTGTGTTGCATTTCAGTTCAGTTCTGAGCTTTGCAGTCCGCGTAACCTGTTTGTCACAGTCAAGATCTTGCAAGTTTTCCCATTGCAAGAATCAAGCATCTTATTTTTGTTTTTGTTAGTAGAAAGAAATCTATGCTTTGCATCTCCGTGTTTCTTTTCCTCATTGGGTTCTATGTATGCCACCCCAGCCGCCATGATGAATGAAAAAGACGGCGCCGTTTTCAGCGACAGATGCTCAGATTCCGTCAGGACTTGTTGTTCCAGCTTGACGCTTAACTAATCTCTTGTCATCTTAGCTTAAGTTGTAAGCACGAGAAAGCAACTTATTACTTTAAATTAGCTGATCTTTCCTTTCGGTATTACGATGAAAAATCTCTACTTCCAAGCGAAAAATGGTACATATTTGTAGCTGGAATTAATGGAAATGGGAGAATAGAGCATGATGCATTTTATTAGAGCCCAATGCAGCAGCTAATTAACTCCATCCGTGCAAGTTTAAAGAGCTAGATCAATGGAGAGGAGGCGGCGACTTTTGGGTGGAGGCGTCGGCGCCGTTCTTGCGCTGGTGGTTTCTGCCGAGGTTGATGTGCACTCCCGGGCTGCCGTGGATGCAGGCAGCGCCGAGGAGCAGCGAGTTGTTCACGCTCTGGACGTTGCTATTCACCAGCGAGAAAAATGGTTTCTTTCCGCCGCCTCCAGATTCTGCAGCCGTGTGATGATGTGTTTCAGACATGGCATCGCTCTTCTTGACCTCGGATTCAGGTTGAGTTTTCGCGTACAATGACTGCTGCTGCTGCTTCATTATCCGGTGGCTGTAGGCAGCGCCGAGGTCCATGAACGCCCCGATGTTGCGTCCTGCGAGGGTGATGGCCCTTGTCCCCCTCTCAGTGCTCTTCTTGTTCGATCCACTGCCGTTTCCCGTCGCCGGAGGCTTGTAATCTTCGCGCGTGGGCGAACCAGGGGAGGGTGCTTTTGCGTCGCCATTGCGCTTGTTGAAGGAGTCGATCCGATTCTTGAGTGGCTCCGCCGCGCCGTTGCTAAGAATCACCTTGGTGCCGTTTATGTTAGCGCTTCCGTTTTCAGTCGCAGCGGTAGGGTTCGCGATGACCTTGGGAGTTTGGGGAGGAGTCGGCAGCCGTGTCAGCGTCGCCGCCACCGGCGAAGGCGGTGGAGTTGGCCTAGCAGTAACTGGCCTCATGGGGGCCTCTGAGATCGTGGGGGTAGTGGCGGGACCATTACCGTTGGCCATTGCAGGTTTGGTGACCGAGATTGTTACGGGAGGCTGAGATGGCAGCGGCGCTGGAGATGGTGGTGGAGTTGGAGGCAATGCTGCCGGCGGAGGAGTTGGTAACCGCCGTGGTAAAAGAACTGGTGGTGAAGTTGGAGGCATAGTCGCCGACGGAGGAGTTGGTAACCGCGGTGGTGAAAGAGCTGGTGGCGGAATTGAAGGCAATGTCGCCGGCGGAGGAGTAGTTGGTTGTGGTGGTAAAATCGGGGTCGTCCTACCAAGGGCTAACGATCCTTGGCCAACGAGCGGTACACGAGGAGGAGGCGCTGCCGGCGCCGACGCGGGTGGGGGCTGAGGATCGGTGTTCCGGGACAGCGAGGCCAGTCGGAGAAGCCACGGACGGGCGGGCGGCCTCTGGTTCGACATTGCTGCTCCGCTATCGAAGATTGAAGCTCTTAATTGGAGATGAAGGCAGAAGGGTGGTCTGGTATTTGTAGGAAGCGAGCGGAGCGGACGCCCGCATTTGGATTGCGGCGAAGTTCGTGGTTGTGTGAAAGGAAAGAAAAGCGGGAATAGGAAGGGATCGGATGCCATGACTTACGAAGCGGAAGAAAACACGACAGCTACTCGCACGGGCCACGGCCCAAACGCGCTATGAAATCGACATCAGTACGGAATGTATGGGTCTCTCACTATTATTTATTCCTGCGGCCCCATGCATAAAAATTCTATACGCTTGTACGCAGGGTGAGAGAAAAAATATTTAGTTAATTTATTTAATCTTTTGGTTGACCTTGCATTTTGTCAAACCCTTTAAGTACTAATAAATTAGGTATTTAGCAAGTATTATCTATCAAATTGGCATCAAATTAATTTCCATTTTCCAACTTATTTTCTTAATAAAAAATTAATTAAATTATTAAAAATCTAATTGTGACCCTTTAGTTTTAGGAGACCCCCAAATAAGGTTTGACAAAATAAATAAAAGAAAGAACCTTGTGTCTCATAATGGATCTATGGTGACATTGATTTGACATCAAACACACAGAATTTATAGTGACGTTGATTATAATATAATGGTCACATCCATCGGGTGAGTGACAAATTATTCTTTTCCGCAATTGAATTTAATTATAATAATATGAGATGAGTTGTTGTCAACGAGAATTTAATTATAATTGATAAAGTATGACGTGTCCCTATATAAAAATTCTATGCATTCATTTTAAAAAGTTATTATTTTTATTTATTGAATTTAATTTCATAAATCTAAATTATCTATATACTAACTCATGGGATAGGTAAAGGCAAAGATGTGTCATGGGCCGGCCCCAACCCAACTTTGAACTGTAAATAGCGTGCCGATTCAGGCCCAACGTGCGAAAGCGCAACGAAGACGACGCGTGGCTGAGTCGGAGTTTACCATGAAAATCTGATGTGCTCACTCCCTTTCTTTTATCCAACGCGCCACTTTACCCGAATTACTAGCTGAGCAACCGTACAATTAGCGCAGATATCACAAAATGACGAATCGGTATATCAATGTAACTTTTTTTTTCTTTTTTACCGTCGACGGCGAGCTCGGTCGCGTCGATTCCCGTGGCGGTGATGGCGTCGTCGTTGAGTAGATTCCTTCCATGCCTTTGACGAACCCTAATGTCATCTGCTCCGAGGTCTTTTGAATCGCTTCTTAGGTACCATTCCTGACATTGGATCGGCGATTCAATTTACGTGGTTCCGTCTAATTTGATAGTCCATTACGTGAAATAGATCTCAGATCCAAACCTTTTCACGGTTTCCTTCGGGTAATCTATCGGTTGACGACGACTTCTCCGACGAAGAGAGCCGGCGTCGCATTCATAACATGTTACGCCCCAAAAATTCATCTGGATCCCACGCCGGGAATCCCGGACCTCGGGACACACAACACTGTACCTGTCAATCACTCCTGACAACCGAAAGGTACAGACTGAAATAAAATAGTCTAAACAGAGGCCAAGCCGGCCTTAAATATCCATAATACAACACCGACAGATACAAAAAATAGACCGGCGCAAACGATCAACAGAAATAACAACCACAGGACTGGCGCAGCGGTCGACAAACCAACAGATAACATGACCGGCGCAGCGGTCGACAGAGTCCAACAACATAATACAAGATAATAACATACCACAATGCATTACAACCCACCCAGACTGGTGGCCAACTACTAACTATCTACTCTGCTCCAGATGGAGCCGCGACTGAACCTGGAGGCAAACCGAAGGGGGTTAGCCGGAGGCTAAGTAGGGATATTACAATGATATGGTGCATGATAAGATACAGGGAAATACCAGAACACTACCAAGACTCTATATGACCATATAGAGTATAATCAAATCTCAACATATATATCAATATATATGTATCCTCATACACAGATAAAATCTGGGAGTTGGTACAGCAGTGGTCCACGACCCGCAACTCTATAAAATAGAGTGGTCCCTACTGATGGCTCCCCGAACAGTAGAGACGACTGTCCGTCGACAGCCCGCTAGTGTAGCGTCCTACACTCAGTACAACCCCTCATTGGGTTGATAACAGACCTCAAGCCCATAACGTCGGACTCTCTCGGTCAGAGACGATCATACAGTCTCGACAGAAATCTCACAGGCAGTATCTGAGGTATACTGACATGTCTATCGCTAGACAGTCAATCCTCAATGTACATATACAGAACTCATACCACCTACCAACTACAAGTAAACATGCAAGAACCGAAAATACTCATACCATGTTTCATGTAATAGTTTATGTCAATAGGAGTGTACGCAGAGTAGAACGGGAATTAGAACAGTAATCAATAGTGAAATAAGCAATAAGGGAGGTGCCGCTAACTACACATGCGGTTGGCACCGTAACAAAGAACGGAGGTAGAATCCCTACCTCAACAGTGGCCGAACAGTACAGATCCAACCAACACAGTGTCAACTATCAATCAACAGGACCTAACAAGGTAAATCATGTATAAGTCACACCATTCTATTTTAATCCATTTAACAACAATTAACATGCTAATCCGGTTTCATTATGCTAATCAGGTCGTACCAAGTTATTAAGTCAAGTTTAACAGGTGTACGTGAGTCTAGGGTTATGTTCACATGCGTTCATATAATACGCGTACAGAGACGGAGTATGGGTACTAACCTAGTTCGCAGCCACGTGCGAACGCAATAATCACCACCGGAAGTCGGGATACGCGAGAACCAACCACGCGCGCGTAACCGAGTCGTCAGCACGGAACTCGAAGTTCGCCGGAACAGTAGCGCCGCCGCTACAGTGATCGCTGGAACAGTACTTTCTGTGACCGATCGGAATTTTTGAAGTGCCACAAGGAAGCCGCCGGCGAGGTGAGTCCGGCCGTACAGTCCGTTTCCCAGGGAGACGCCGGAGGCCGCGTAGATCTGAGGTCGAAGGCTCAGCGGCGCCGTTCGCGCAACTCGCCGGAGCCGGAGAAGAAAGTGTCGGGGAGGCATCGGCTGGTGGCGGAAACGTCCGCCGAGGCCAGAGGAAGGTCGCTGGAGTCGCCGGAGACGCGTCGGACGTCGGATCTGAAGCTTTCCCGTCGGACGCGAGAAAGAGAGAGTTTCGCCGGAATCTGCTCGCAGGAAGCGGATCTGGGTCTTGCCGACGCCGGATCTCGCCGGAATGGTCGCCGAATGGGGGTGGAGGCGCTCGGGAAGGGAGAGCGGGAGTGGATTCAACGAAACGAACGAGCTTTCGTTTCGTTCGATCGTGATGGGAGACGCGGGCGACGGGGGAAATAAAGAGGGAGAAAGCGAGCGCGGCGACAACGAGTGATGGGAGGAGATGGGCTTGACCACCGTTTCCAGAAACGTCCCATCATTCAACTTTTTACCAATATTTTATTTTAAAATATTATCTTTTTCGTCCGTTTTTATCACGGACGTAACATTATATCCACCTTCAAAGAATTTGGTCCCCAAATTCAAAACATATTTATGACTGATAAACAAATAAGGTTACAAAAGCACTGATACAACGATCACTCATTTACTCCTCCATTCCCGGAAACAGATCCGGATGGTTTCTCATAAATTCGTCCTCACGTTCCCAAGTAGCCTCACTCTCAGGGTGGTGTCTCCATTTGACTTTAATCAGGCTGATTACTTTATTTCTCAACTTGTGCTCTTTGCGCTCTAGGATCTCTACAGGCATCTCGGCATACGTGGCATCTTCTTGAACAGGGACTGTACCATGGTTCAACACGTGAGATGGATCCACGATGTATTTACGCAACATGGACACATGGAACACCGGATGAATATGAGAGTACATCGGTGGAAGTGCTAAGCGGTATGCGACGGGTCCAACTCTCTCCAGTATCTCGAAAGGACCCATATATCTCGGGGCTAACTTACCAGCATACCCGAATCTATTCGTACCCTTCTTCGGAGAAATTCGAAGGAACACGTGGTCACCGACATCAAATTCAAGTGGCCGCTGCCTCTTGTCTGTGTAACTCTTTTGTCGGCTTTGGGCAGCTAATAGTCTCCGTCTAATAATCTGAACTCTCTCGGCATCAAGTGCTAACATAGCCGGCCCCAACATACGGCTTTCACCTGCTTCGTCCCATAGCACCGGAGATCTACACTTCCTACCGTACAAAGCCTCGAAAGGTGCCATCTGGATCGTCGAATGATAACTATTATTATAAGCAAATTCCACTAAGTGTAGGTGGCACTCCCAACCATCCGTGAAGTCCAATGTGATGGCTCGAAGCATGTCCTCTAGGGTCTGAATGGTCCTCTCAGACTGTCCATCAGTCTGCGGGTGATAAGCCGTACTGAACCGCAGTTCAGTTCCCAAGGCCTTCTGTAAACTAACCCAGAACCGAGATGTAAATCGTGGGTCTCTGTCAGAAATAATACTGGCAGGAACCCCATGTAGCCGTACAATCTCCTGACAATAAAGCCTTGCCAGCTTGTCCATGGAGTAATTCTTTCTGATAGGGAGGAAATGGGCAGACTTGGTCAAACGGTCAACGACTACCCAAACCGAGTCATGGCTTGTACGCGACCTAGGAAGATCCGTCACGAAGTCCATAGTAATATGTTCCCACTTCCACTCCGGAATAGGAATACTCTGTAGGAGCTCAGAAGGTTTCTTATGCTCGATCTTCACTTGTTGGCATACCAGGCACCGCCCGACGTACTCTGCCACGTCTCGTTTCATGCCTTCCCACCAATAAGACTTTCGAAGGTCGTTATACATTTTTGTGGCACCAGGATGTACCGCGAATCTCGACTTGTGTGCCTCTGCTAGTAATTCTTCCTTAACCACCTCAGGTACACATAACCTATTCCAGCACCTTATTACTCCTTGATCATCCTGGGTAAATTCTTCTCTTTTGCCCTTTGTGATGATAGACTGCAGGTACCAATCATTTGGTTGTGCCTCAATAATCTTCTGCACCATAGGGGACTGTGCCATCATCACGGCCAAACAACCATGCTCAGTGGGGCACACAATCTCAACACTTAAATCTGCCATCTGTTGGGCTAATTCAGTCGGCGTTACTCGCAAGTGAGCTAACACTCCTGCAGTTTTCCTACTTATTGCATCTACTACCACATTGGCTTTACCCGGGTGGTAATTAATTGTACAATCATAATCTTTAAGGAATTCCACCCATCTACGCTGTCTCATATTCAGTTCCTTCTGTGAAAATAAATATTTCAGGCTTTGATGATCCGTAAATATCTCAAATGTGACTCCATATAAATAATGCCGCCAAATCTTAAGGGCGAATACCACCGCAGCTAACTCCAAATCGTGTACCGGGTAGTTCTTTTCATGCTCTTTAAGTTGACGGGAGGCATACGCTATCACTTTACCATGCTGCATCAATACAGCACCTAAACCTTGGAAAGAGGCATCTGTGTATACTGTATACCCCTCGTCACTAGTCGGAAGTACTAAGATAGGGGCACTGACCAATCTTTGTTTTAATTCCATAAAACTATTTTCACAATTTTCATCCCAACAGAATTTAACCTCTTTCTTTGTCAAATTTGTAAGTGGACCGGCAATTTTAGAAAATCCCTCTACAAATTTCCGATAATATCCAGCCAATCCGAGAAAACTTCGAACTTCTGCCACAGTCTTAGGACTTTCCCATTCTATAACAGCTTTAATCTTCTCAGGATCAATAGCCACACCTTCACCGGAAATCACATGCCCTAAGAATGTAACTTCACTTAGCCATAAAGCACACTTGCTGTACTTAGCATACAGTTGCTCTCTTCTAAGGGTCTCCAGCACAAGCCAAAGATGTCTCTTGTGCTCGGCCCTGCTCCGAGAATAGATCAATATGTCATCAATAAAAACCACGACAAACCGATCAAGATAATTAATGAACACGCGATTCATCATGTCCATAAAGGCTGCTGGAGCATTTGTCAGACAGAAGGGCATAACGAGAAACTCGTAATGCCCATAACGTGTTCGAAAAGCAGTCTTCGACACGTCTTCTCCACGAATTCTTAACTGGTGATATCCCGATCTCAAGTCAATTTTAGAGTAGACAGAAGTACCCTTGAGCTGGTCAAATAAGTCATCAATCCTTGGTAGAGGGTACTTGTTCTTCACCGTAACCGCATTCAACTGTCTGTAGTCCACACACAGCCGAAATGAACCATCCTTTTTCTTCACAAAGAGAACAGGAACACCCCAGGGAGATGCGCTGGGTCTGATAAACCCCTTATCAAGAAGCTCCTGTAATTGGACTTTCAACTCCTCAAGCTCACGGGGCGCCATCCGATACGGTGCTTTAGAGATAAGAGCCGTACCAGGCTGGAGATCAATAGCAAAGTCTATATCCCTGTTGGGTGGCAATCCAGGTAAGTCCTCAGGAAATACATCAAGAAATTTCCTGACAACCGGCACACGTTCGACAGGAATCGGGGTCTGATCCCCCGTATCAACAATGGACATAAGATAACCATGACATCCACTGCTAAGTAACCTCCTGGCTTGCATAGCAGAAATTATAGGAGCAATCTGACCGGATACTCCAGAAAATGTGTATGTCATATAATCATGACCTTTGAATATCACCGTGCAGTCATCGCAATCAACCACCACACGGTTATAAGACAACCAATTCATTCCAAGAATAATCTCGAAATCTGAGAATTCCAGTAACATCAGATCCGAGTATATAATCAATCCGTTGAAATTCAGAGGGCACTGCTGTACCTCTAAGTACGATCGTAATGTACCCCCAGAGGGTACAGATACCGTCATATCATGTTGAGAGAAAACCGGTTCTAATTCCAACTTTTTCACATAAGCATAAGAAATAAAGGAGTGTGAGCTACCAGTATCTATCAATAAGCATGCAGGTGTACTGAATACTGAAATGATACCTCGCATGACGTTGCCCGTCTCGCGCTGTGCATCCTGCTCAGTCAGCGCATAAGTCTGGCCCGTCGCGGGTGTCTGTTGCGGTCTGCCCTGGGGAGTCGGTGCAGTGTGACCGCGGCGAGCAGGTCGAGGCTGTCCTCGTCGAGCTGGTGGAGCAGATCTCTGTGTACTAGGGGCAACCTGAGGCTTCTTGCCCCTATTTGGACAATGGCTTTTGTAGTGGCCCATCTCATGACAGTAGTGGCACTGAATGTACTGAAGTGGGCAGTCCCGAGAAATATGGCCCACCTCCCCACACTGATAGCAGGCCCTCGTGTCCGGAGAAGACCCAACACTTGGCGGAGGCGATTGGAAAGAGCGAGTAGACATGGACCCTGGGGCCCATGATTTCCGACCCGGCTGGATCGAACGAGCACTAGAACACTGCATAGGTGGACTCCGGCTGCCAGAAAACCCAGACTCCCTAGAATGACTCGAGGTGGGTGCTTTGCCCTTGCGCCGCTTCTGATCAATAGCCTTTTCGCGCTGCTCAGTTCGGCGCGCCATAGCGACCACAGCTGAAAAGTCCTCAAGAGGAGCTGAGTTGGTCCCTCGTGAAATTTCAGGGTCCAATCCACGAATAAACTGTTTCGACTTATCCTCGACTGTAGGGGTCACAGTAGGAAACATTGCCGACAACCGCTGGAAGTCCGCTAAGTATTCATCTACAGAACGCCCATTCTGCTCCAGATGGACATATTCTTGACGCAGCGTCTCCCGAAAAGTCCTAGGGAAATATTCAGTATGGAAGGCCCCACAGAAGATGTCCCAATCATAGCGGGCTGCTCCAATAGTCTGTTCAAGCCCCGCAAACCATGCCTTGGCGTCACCCTGAAAGAAATAAATTGCCAATTTCACCCGTTGGTCATTAGGGCATCCCAATAAATTCAGTGTGTCTGTCACACTCTCTAGCCAATTGGTGGCTTCCCACGGGTCTGGTTTTCCAGAAAATACTCCAAATCGACGTTCCCCCATGGTGGTAAAGCGAGACGCTAACTCCAACGCTGCAGTCGAGGGAGTTTCACGCGCTCTACGCCGTGCAGGTTCTTGGACCGGAGGTTCTGGTGCGTGTCGTCTACTTCCCACTTCACTAACGTCGTCGTCGTATTGAATACGTGGGGCAGCTACAGAGGGTTCTTCCCTTCTCTCACTGCTAGAACCTGAAGCTTTACGCATCCAGCTGAGTGGCACACTCAATGCTTCTCGAGCAAATCCCGCCACTCGTCCAAGATGGGAACTCTTCTTTCGTGCCATTTCCTGTAACGCACCAACAACAACAAATAGTCATGTTAATTAAAATCACATATTAATATGATCAAATACGATTAACACTAACGCGGATCTTAAATCCTAAGATTTGATACTAAGTCCTTATGTCCCATGGAAGATCATGAACCTAAGCTCTGATACCATAATTGTTACGCCCCAAAAATCCACCCGGATCCCACGCCGGGAATCCCGGACCTCGGGACGCACAACACTGTACTTGTCAATCACTCCTGACAACCGAAAGGTACAGACTGAAATAAAATAGTCTATTTAAGGCCGGCTTGGCCTCTGTTTAGACTATTTTATTTCAGTCTGTACCTTTCGGTTGTCAGGAGTGATTGACAGGTACAGTGTTGTGCGTCCCGAGGTCCGGGATTCCCGGCGTGGGATCCGGGTGGATTTTTGGGGCGTAACATAACAGGTTTTTTTTATCTTCGTTAATTCATTAGGAGTGAATTGATTAAGAGGGATACCATGTCTGCTAACCACGGCTTTAATATAAATATCTGCTAACTTACTCAAAGGAAAATTTTTCTTAATAGGAAGGAACTGAGCTGATTTAGTTAATCTATCCAAAATCACCCAAATAGAGTCAAACCCACCTTGAGTCACAGGCAAACTAGAGACAAAGTCCATGGTAATATTATCCCACTTCCATTCAAAAATTGGTAAACTTTGCAATTTTCCAGCAGGTTTCTGATGTTCAATTTTAACTTGCTGACACACTAAACATTTAGCCACAAATTTAGCTATTTCCTTTTTCATACCAGGCCACCAATAGTTTGCTTTTAAATCTCTATACATCTTTGTACTTCCTGGATGAATAGAAAATTTAGAATTATGAGCTTCTTCTAATATTTTTCTCTTAAGTTCAACATCATTAGGCACACATAAACGATTATCAAAAACAATTGCACCATCAGGTCTAACTTGAAATTCTGGTTTATTAACATCTGCCTGCAATACTGGATCCCTAAGCTGTGCTTCTTTAATTTCATCAACAAGGACTGATCTGGCCATCAAGCAAACAACCGCACTATGAGGTGAAAAACTAAGAGGTGTTAAAGATAAATCTGCAAACTCTGAAATGTGAGCTAATTGACTTATGGACTTTCTACTAAGGGCATCTGCAACTACATTAGCCTTACCTGGATGATATTTAATATCACAGTCATAATCTTTTAAGTAATCCATCCATCTCCTTTGTCTCATATTTAAATCCTTTTGTGAAAAGATATATTTAAGGTTCTTATGATCAGTGAAAATTTCAAAGGTATTTCCATACAGATAATGACGCCAAATTTTTAATGCAAAAATTATAGCAGCTAATTCCAAATCATGGATAGGATAGTTTCTCTCATGAACTTTTAACTGTCTAGGAGCATAAGCTACCACATTATGGTGTTGCATCAAAACACAACCCAAACCCTGGAAGGAAGCATCACTATAGATTACAAATCCATCATTACCACTAGGTAAGGTTAACACAGGTGCACTAGTTAATCTCGCCTTTAACTCTTGAAAACTCTTTTCATAATTTTCATCCCACACAAATCTAGTATTCTTCTGTATAAGTCTGGTCAGAGGTAAAGCTAATTTAGAAAATCCTTCAACAAATCTTCTATAATACCCAGCTAAACCAAGAAAACTTCTTACCTCAGAAACATTAGTAGGCTGAGACCAATTAAGTACAACTTCAACTTTCTTTGAGTCTACTGAAATTCCTTCTTTTGAAATTACATGTCCTAGAAAGACCACTTCATCTAGCCAAAATTCACATTTACTCAGCTTAGCATATAATTTTTCCTTCCTTAGTACTTGTAAGGCCAACCTTAAATGGTGTTCATGTTCTTCATGAGACTTAGAGTAGATCAGTATATTATCAATAAATACTATAACAAATTTATCGAAATAATCATGAAAAATTCTGTTCATCAAATTCATAAAAACAGAAGGAGCATTTGTCAATCCAAACGGCATGACCAAAAATTCATAATGCTCATACCTTGTTCTGAAAGCTGTCTTACTGATATCAGAATACTTGATCCTCAACTGATGATACCCAGACCTTAAATCAATCTTTGAATAAACCTGAGTATTCTGTAATTGATCAAACAAGTCATCAATTCGGGGTAAAGGGTACTTATTTTTAACAGTCACTTGATTAAGTTGCCTATAATCAATGCACAGTCTCATTGACCCATCTTTCTTCTTAACAAAAAGAACTTGGCTCCCCAGGGTGAGACACTTGGACGAATCAAACCCTTTTCTAACAATTCTTGAAGTTGCTTCTTTAACTCCTCTAGCTCCTTAGGAGCCATTCGATAGGGTGCCTTAGAAATCGTGTTAGTCCCTGGCTGTAAGTCTAAAGTGAAATCCATCTCTCTAGAGGGAGGAAGACCAGGCAGATCATCTAGAAAAACATCAGGAAATTCCCTAACCACAGGAATATCTTCTACTTTATCATTAGTGACATTTTTTTCAGAAATAAAGGCAAGGAAAGCACAACATCCTGACCTCAAAAGCTGAGCAGCCTGGATAGCCGAGACAAGAGGTAACTAGCCTCCAGTTAATCCTCGAAATGCTACCATAAGATTCTTTTGGGGAGATAAAATAATAACTCTGGCCAAGCAATTAACTTTAGCATCAAAATAAGTCAACCAATCCATTCCCAAAATCACATCAAAATCAAGCATGTCAAGAACAATTAAATCATGATCATACCGATAGGTATTTATAACAATCTCACAGGATTTAAAAACATATTGTGCCCCTACTGATGCACCTAAAGGAGAATCAACTGAAATATTACTCTTAAGCAAAGAAGGTTATCTTTCTAATCTATTTGCAAAGTGCAATGCAATAAATGAATGTGTAGCACCAGTATCAAATAAAGCATTAGCAGGTATTCCAAAAACATAAATTGTACCTCTAATGACTGCATCAGCTTCTGGGACCTCCTTTTTAGCTACAGCCGAAATCTGACCCTTACTGGAAGACTGAGTTTTCCTTGGACAATCACTCTTATAATGACCAGGCTGCTTGCAATAAAAACAAATTATTTCTCCCCTATGATAGTTTGCAGAAACATGCCTAGTATCTCCACAAAATTTACAAAAAACTAAGGTGGAGGAATCTGATGATGCTGCACCCCCTTGATTCTGAAAAGCTTTATATTTCCCAGGAGGTGACTTAAACCTTTTAAAAGATACCTGATCTCTATCCCTCGGGCCACTACTACTTGCAGCCTTACTGCCAACAGTTCACTTGGCATTAACTTCCTGAACTTCCTGAGCCATCAACTCAATATTCTGCTCAGCCCAACGCGCTTTCCCCAAAACCTCTGCATGAGTGGGTAATTCAAACACAGAAACCCAAGACCTCAAATTAGGGCACAAGCCCTTCTCAAACAACCTAGCTCGTTTCACTGGGTTAGCAACCCAGTCAGGAGCAAAGCGAGCCAGATTATTAAAACTCTTATCATAATCAGCAACAGACATATCTCCCTGAGCGAGACTGAGAAATTCTTGCAATTTAGTGGTCCGAACAGAATTAGGAAAATACTGACTTAAGAAAACTTCTGTGAACTGAAGCCAAGTGATTCTAGCATTTGCAGGTAATCCTCTTTTGTAATTGCTCCACCAGGCATCTGCATCCCCATGCAGAAGGTGACTAACAAATCTTAGCTTATCGTCATCAGTACACTCTACTAACTCAAAGGCTTTTTCTACTAATCGCAACCACTCTTCAGCCTCAGTTGGATCGACAGTTCCGTGGAAAGGTCCCGGACCATGCTTTTGTAACTCCGCGAGTGTAGCATTCGCGGCGCTCGCGGCGGAACCGTGCATGGCTTGGGCAATCGCTGCTGCTAACTCAACATTAGCAGGTTCATTTCTGTTTGTCCGTCTCCTCCTTGGTGCTTCTCTTCTCGGTGAGTCCATGCTCTACAGTTAAAGAAGAGTTATTCAACTGATAAAGGAGTGCAGAATTAGTCCTAAACCTTATATGTTATCAGTGCAAAGACCGTTAATCCTCTGATACCAAATGTTACAACCCAGTTTTCTAAATGTGGAAAAGACTGAAATTATAGTTTATTCACAGATGTTCACAGATACACTTACTTAAAGTATAGAATGAAAATGAATCCATTTCATTAATTAAAGAATTTATTACAGGAAATTGAATACAATGTTTTTTTACTTCCAATTCAAATCCTCTTATTACATGCCTTTTAAAATAAATCAAACTATCTAACTACAGAACAACGAGCATGGAGTTGGACCACCTTGAATCAAATGTACGTACGCTTCTGAAAAATAGCTGCAGATCCCAAGTTGCCTTGAGAAGTATCTGCAACAAAAATCCCTCACGGATCAGCATAAGCTGAGCAAGTCTCTCTCCAAGAGAAAGGGAAAATCCCTAAAACCGAGGAGGAGGTGATAAAAAAATCAAAGTACTAGCATGATATACAGGGAGTTGCAATGGATAAAGAATAGAATAAATTTAAAGCTATAGAAATGACTGATAAAACAGATAACAGTATACTATAGAACTGAATGAGACATAAATCATAACATGTAAGCATATAATTGATTTTTCTGATTTACTGATTTACTGATGTAACCCGTGGGTCGTCACCCTAAAATCGCACCCAAAGGTGGTGAACACACCCGCCATAGTGTGCCACGAGTTCAAAAATTGAACCCCGTATATAACTGATATGCACATGTTTATAATGATAAAATAGCATGTCTCAAAAGAAAATATATTTAAACTGTACACAAACAAAGGTTCATGATCATGCTATTTAACTAGGAATAACTGAAGGAAAATATACAGGAAATGAACTTGGTTTGAGAACTTACCAAATTGAAAATGTTTTAAAGCTAAAGCCCTCAACAATCCCAGATGTAGTGAAATCAGAAAGTCTGTATTTTAACATGTAAAAACTAAATAAATACAATGTCCAAAACTCAAAGAAGTACTTCACCCTCTAATTGACCTTTAAAAACTTCTAATTAAACTCTAGTTCAAAGAACCATACTATAAACCTACTAAACTATCTAGAATTCCACTGAACCGATTCAATTTAAGCCTGAACCAATCGGTTTTGACTGAACCGAAAACTTTGACCCTACATTACTCCTAGCATACAAATCAACAACACCTAAAACCTATACCATTAGATAGGCAATTGAAAGATCTTTCCAATGCCTACCTGAACCGGCCGAGATTCCACAGGAATCCCCCCTGAACCGGTCCAAAAACTACTTCTGGGTCGAACCTGAAATTGAACCGGTCAAACTGTTGACCCGGCTCAAATCAAAACTCGACTCAGACCCAAAATTAGCCCGGTTCAATCCCAATTAAACCGGTCGAATTCCGGTTTCTTATTAAATCTAACAGACGGCGGCGCTGCTGATTTCCGCCGCCCGCAGCCGCCGGAGCCAAAACTTGCGACGTCTCCGGCGAGGAATTCAGCGCAAGCTGGACCGCCGATCTCCACCAAAACGTCCAGATCATAAATTCGTGGGAGACCGAAGATTTCCAACCATCCCCGGTAAGCTTTGGTCTTAATCCAAAGTTTTCCGGCGATTCACGAAGAAATCGCGCGGCGGCGCCACCTCCGCCCAAATCAAAATACGGAAAACTTGACGGAAAAACTACAGAAATAGGAAAATACCTGGAGCAGCGTTGGGCAGACGCCGCTGGCGAAGATCTGAGGCTTTGCCGGCTTCAATCGACGACGAATACTCTAACGTCGGCTTCTTCTCCGGCGATCTCTCCCAAAGCTTCACGCAACGCTCCGCAAGTCCCAGTCTCCCTCTGAAAGTTCTGGAAGCACCATAGGAAAGGGGCGGAACTTCCTACGCTTAAAACCCGAGTTTTTACCCCTGAATAACCGCAGTCGAACTGAAGACGCGATCGCCACCGGAAGAAGCGGAGGCGAACGGGTTTTCACCCTAAAAATTAAATCCAAATGTCGGGTTTTCAATAGCGAACCCGATTTCTTTAACAAAGCGCCCGATAGCGCGGCGGTTACGGCACTAATCCGCTGAGCGGCGCGTCGCAGGTCCGCCTTTTTCGGCGTTTAACGAATCAATTTTTTTTTTAAAATTCGAATACGGAAATATTAATAAAATACCAAAAAAATACCGTATTAAATCCAGAAAAATACAGAAAAAACATAAAATTAAAATACAAGGTAATAAAAATATTTTTAGGGTATAACATTAGCCCAATGGTTAAAGGGTCATGATCCGTGAGGGTCATGTCTAGGGGTCGAATCCCACTGCAGACGGAATATGCACGGGGGAACCATGCCGGGATTCGGGTCCCTAGGTGTTAGGGTCACCACCCGTAACAGGTCCAGGCCCAGCGGGCTAGGTCCCTCCGACCTCACGAATCCCGGTTTGGATCCCCGTTACCCCAAACAATTCACGTCTGCAGCGGGATTCAACCCCTGTCCATGACCCTCACAAGTCATGACCCTTTAACCAATGAATTGTTTGGGGTAACGGGAATCCAAACCGGGATTCGTGAGGTCGGAGGGAACTAGCCCGCTGGGCCTAGACCTGTTACGGGTGGTGACCCTAACACTAGGCCTGATATGTTATGGCCAGCCCAAGGTGGCAGAGCGCCGACTGAGACAGCCAAGGGGGTGTCTGGCCATAACACCCTGGACTTCAAAAAATGTCACTGTGCTATCAATTTAGGTTTCAATGGACGTTTTATAGGGTCATTAAATTGACATTGGCCAAAGTGAACTAGTTCAGTAAAGAGTAGAGGACAAAATGATACTTTTAGATTATAGCAGGCGAAGTGAAAAATAAAATATAAGTAGAGGGAATGATGTAGAATCAGCAAAATTTTCAAATATTACATTGACAAGCATAATTCTGAATCACTGACACCATCATCACTCGGACAAATTCTTCAGGAAAATCCAGATTTGTGGAAATGGCTCACTGGCCAAGAGCTCCCACCAGCAGAAGTAAAGAGCAATCCTGTATGACACTAGAAAAGCAAGTTGTGTTAAATTTATATTACGAGTACTTGCAAGCCTGAAGTTTTCTTAACGTTGTCTCTCTAAAGGTGTTTGGAGCTATTAAATCCAAGATTATGGCAAATCTCAACAGACATAGTTCTCCAGAGCCCCGAGCAAATCCAGGTCAGCCATGGGTGAGAGGATGTGATGACGATAGAATGGAAAACGGTCCAGAGCATGGGAATCAGTGATGCTTGAAATTGTTCTTGGATGTAAGCAGAAACAGGTCGATACAAGTCTATGGAGCTAAATCATGCGTCGGGAATAAGCATGTATGTAATGAATTATCGATTTCTTTATATTGTAGCATACCGTTGCTGTTCCATGGCTTTCTTCTTTTTTCTGCGCAATTACTGTAAAGCTTATTGTTCATGCAAAAATATGTCATGGATTATTGGCTGCATGAACAACTAGTGATATCTTACTTGTACAACACAATTGAATAGACAATCGATTAGCAAATGTGTGAGTCTTAATGAGCCTTCTTCATTGAAGATTAATTTAATTAATGTGGTCCAATTTTTGCCTACTTTGTGCTAGTCCTAATTTGGATATTGATCATTTGTCAGTGGGTAGATGGTTAGATTGTTTCTTCTAGGATCACCATTGTAGGTGGAGTATTTTCTTCCTTCAAGTGGTTTGTCATGGAGATAGCCAAAATTGTTGAGAAGAAGATGGCTAGTAGTGGAGTAAAGACTGAGCAATTTCTACATATTTTGAATTCTAGATTGGTAGCTAATCACTTTGTGCTGGATAAAGGTAACAATTTGGATGAATTCTACTAGAGATGAGAAATATGTATTAGAGATGTATTAGAGCTTCTTCAAGAGATGGAGTACTAGTGGTGGTTAGAGGTGGTGAAGACAACAAGATGGTTGAGTTTCTACGAAAGACTAGATCATAAGTCTAAGATTTTTGTGCTTTCATTGGCAATATATGGCTAATGCTGAGAGGCTTTAGTGAATAAGAGAGAGGAGAGGGCATATGACAGGATGAGAAGGTGGGCTAGGCATCAATAGTAAGAGAGAAAGAAGAAAGAAGATAAAGGAGGAAAAAAGGGAGGGAAAGCTGGCCATGATGATGCCTTAATCCTAGGACTTGACCATTAATCGCAATCCTCTATTTGTTACACATGAGTAGACCAAATCACCGTACTTAGTTGTGATGTTATACACAATGCACTTAAGTTGAAGGCATTTGATGTAGCAAAGTACATGAATCATGAGCCTCTATAGGATAACTATTGCATACCATCTATTTATCATGGGTATAAGACCCATCAACAAAAAATGAGTAGCCATTAAGGCAGGAGTGTCCCCTCTCATAAATCTATAGATCATCCTCTATCTTACCGATTTGAGACTACTAGAAAAATAAATACCTTGTCTTGCCCTATGGTATTCTCCTACATGCAACACCCTTTTGTAGTTTGTAGTAAAGGTAACATGCTGAGTTGTGCTAGGCTTGATCCTGGTTCGCTAGGGCACACAAACAATTGTTTTATGTCATACCATCAATAGTTGTGTCGTGTAAGTTATCACATGTCTAAGAAAAATTTCAACCTAGTGAGACGCAGCACATTTAAGTTGTGCTTGGTTTGGCATAATTCAACTAAGGGTGGCTCGAGTTTAGCACTACTCTTGTGCTTCAATTGACCCACAGCGTATGTGTGAAGATCAACTTGTGGACTCAGAATTCCCTATCTCCTATGTTTGAATAAAAATAAAATAAAAATGATCATGTTATTTTTCTCAGCAAAAATCATATAATTATAAAATTTTAACTAATTTTTAAAAAACAAATAATTCATTTTGGATTACATTATATAGTTTGGCAATGCACCTAGGAGAGTAACCTATGTCTCTTTCATAATATTTATAAAAGGATTGGATCTAAATATTTTAAAACTAATATTTATATGATATCTCTTATGATGTGTTTCCTTGGACAGAATTCACAGTGGAAAGAAGAGAAATGTGATTATTACTTTGTCAAAGTAATAATTAAAGCACATTTTCCTTTTTTCTGCCTTGGATTCCTTCCAAGGAAACACCTTAGGGTTGCCTAAATACCTCCCACAATATTTATAAAATGTAGTTATTCTTTATTTCTTCTCCTTAGTTTACACTTGTTAACACTTGTTGCTTGCTTCTACATGTCCAGCTAGTATTTGAAGCATATGCTGAGACTTGCTACCATGACATAATATCATATTTTTCTAAATTGTGATTAGTTAAAAGTTACATTATTTCTATTTTCTAAATAATATATTAATTTATTAAAATTAGAACATATAAACTAATATAAGTTTTTATATTTAAAAAGTACATATTTTTATAGTGATATCTCTACTACAGATTGGAGTTTAAGAAAGTTTATTTTCATTTTTGCTTCAGAAACATTAAAGATGTATTCTTATAGTGAAAAGATCCCAACTTAGTTTGCCATCTAATATAAATTAGAATCCATAATTTTAGCTAAATAAAATAATGGTGATACACTTTGTAAAAATATTTTAAATGTATTTTTTTATCTATTCAATTACATTAGTTATGTGTTTAATATTCCTATTTACAGAAAAAAATTCAGTAACTAAACTAAAATATTCGAAAACTAAGTATGAACTAGAATAATAAGCACTAGATAATTGGGTAATAACATTTATAAAAAAATCTAATATACTATATCATAATTTAGCATATTTTTAGTCTCTTCATGAATAGTATCATATAATATTGTTTCATTATAAAATATAATTAAAATATTTTTATAAGCCATGTATACATTTAACATGATGCAAGTTGAATTTTATATAGTTTCAACATCTATCTTAAACTTTATCAAATTTTACCATAAATGATAATATATTACTTTTTTCCGAAAAAAACAAGTATTAATCACTTATCATAGTGGAAGCAAGATTTGAAACCAAAACCTTGAGATAATCAATTTCTTTAAAAAATATTGTGCTTAACACCAATTTGGTTGCATTATTAGATACTAGAAGGATTAAATTATTAGGATTTCATAGATATTTGTACAACTCATCTATTTTGTTGCTCAAACATATAGTTTGGATAGTTTGATCACATAGGTTCACCTTTAACCTCCCATGGAAAGTTATCATTCATTATTAAATTCTATCATTATGTCTAAAAATAAAGATTGTGTTAGACAAAAAAAAATGGAATATATGTTTAAAATGTATAGTGAATAAAAAAACATAAAAAAATGAAATATAATTTTTAAGTAAATTTGTGGGAACTAAAAATGCTATCTAAATAAGCAAAAAAACAAAATTATATTGAGTCTTTGATGATAAGAGACTTTGAGTTTGCTTATACATCAAGAAAAGCTTCTTTCCTTACGTTCTAAAAGGCAAAAACAATCTTTTTAATTTGACTTTGAATTTAAAATTGGGTTAAAAGTTGAGTTGGACTGGCGCGTGTCATGTTAGGTGTCACGCCTAGACCGTTCGAACCCATCCACGTAGGCAAACCGCGTGGAACTGTGCGCTCGGCGATCCACCCGAAATCCAAATCGAATTTCCGTCGTCGAATTCGAAATCTCAATGCCGCGCTTCAATTAGATTTTGACCGGAGAGCCGCGTTGACCACGCCTCGATTCGAATGCCAAAACCGTCGTCTTCGTCTCGCCCGCTACATCGTCCTCGCATGGCTCGAACGAAAGCCGCTTGCGTTCGTTCGTCGGCCGCTGTCGACCGTTGCCGGAGAAGGTGGACGGGAAAAGGGCGTGCGGCAGGCTCGGACCGCCCGTCCGAGCCTCAGCCTCGTCGGCGCTTCGCCGGAAGCTGTCGGGGATGGTGAGAAGACGGAACTAAGAACGCTGCCGGAAAACACCGAAAGAGCTCTCGTCGGAGCCAGAGAAGATGACAAGAGGGATAAGGGAAAATTTCCGTTCGATTTGATCAAGATCGAACCTACATAAAACCCTCAAACCTCGCTCAGACCCGCCCGCCGGATCTTCCCTCATTCCCGTCGACGGTGACCCCCGCCGTCGACTCACATACACTCAAAGCTCGCATGGGGGAGGCGGAGAGCTCACCGCCGGCTCAGGTGCCGCCTCCCCCTCCTCTTGCCTGACGACGGAGCTGGAAGAAGATCTGCCGCTCGCTCTATTGGAACAGGCCTGTTCCTCCTTCCGTCCCTTCCTTGTCGCCGGCTCGGTGCTTTAAGGAAGGAGGGCGCCTCCCCATTTGGTAAGTCTAGCCAGCCGCCAGCTCCTCCTTCCATCGCAGAGCATCCCTGAATCATGCCTCCGCGTGATTCCGCATCCGCTGTCGACGCCGCGTGTTTTGTCCGCCGATCCAACCGCAGATAGTGCCATTCCCGCCGGAGAAATCGCCGGACTCCTCGCCGTTGATCCCGCCACTGTCAGCGCCGAAGACAGTGTTGTAAACACTACCGGAAGGGTCGACACCGCCTACATCGACTTCGCTCACGATGGAGACGCGAGCAGCTCCGGGCTTCCACTGCTGTTGGATTGGGCTCCATCCGGCCCAATGTCCTCAAACCCGGTCCAGGAAGAGTAGCTCCTCACATTCTCCCCCACCAAATCTAGATGTCGCCCTCGACGTCTACTTCAGGGTCCTCCGTCGGAGCATCGCCTGTGCTCCAATCTGATGAAGTATGCTGCTGAACCAACCTTGCATGGCTTTGGCACTCCGTCCGACTTAACACAGCCAGGTTCACGTACTAGCGCACCACCCTCTGGTACTCCGCCCAACCTCCTGTGATCCAGCCGACGTCCTATCGTGCTCTTGTGCTCCACCCAACTCAATGCTATCAGGGTCACGTCCATAACGCATCATCCCCAGATGCTCCGCTTAACCTATAGTGATCGAGTTCACGTCCTATCGCACTAGATCAGCAACCAGTATCACTAAACTCGTAGCCCTGGAAAGAGTCTTGCAGACCCTCATCGGCGTACCCCCTACGCCGGAATCCTCGTCGCCCGCCTAGTGACGGCATCGGAGCCCGCTGCTCCGTGAAGAGATCTGGCAGACCTCTCATCGTCGCCCCCTCGACGACGGCATCAGAACCCCATGCTCTGGAAAGGGGCGGCGGACGCTCACACCGCCTGCCTTTGTTGGTGCACCGCCTGCGCACCTGCTACTTGCCTCAAGTAGCATCGTCATCTCCTCCATTCCGGTCACGTCGATACCCCCTCGACGCGATCAGTCCTTCACCAACTTCGCCGTAAACCTGCCTCTGATACCACTGTCACGCACAGACCGTTCGAACCCATCCACATAGGCAAACCGCGTGGAACTGTGCGCTCGGCGATCCACCCGAAATCCAAATCGAATTTCCATCGTCGAATTTGAAATCTCAACGCCGCGCTTCAATTAGATTTTGACCGGAGAGCCGCGTTGACCACGCCTCGATTCAAACGCTGAAACCGTCATCTTCGTCTCGCCCGCTGCATCGTCCTCGCACGGCTCGAACGAACGCCGCCTGCGTTCGTTCGTCGGCCGCCGTCGACCATTGCCAGAGAAGGTGGACGGGAAAAGGGCGTGCAGCAAGCTCGGACCGCCCGTCCGAGCCTCAGCCTCGTTGGCGCTTTGCCGGAAGCTGTCGGGGATGGTGAGAAGACGGAACTAAGAACGCCACCGGAAAACACCGAAAGAGCTCTCGCCGGAGCCAGAGAAGATGACAAGAGGGATAAGGGAAAATTTCCGTTCGATTTGATCAAGATCGAACCTACATAAAACCCTCAAACCTCGCTCAGACCCGCCCGCCGGATCTTCCCTCATTCCCGTCGACGGCGGCCCCCGCCGTCAACTCACATATGCTCAAAGCTCGCATGGGGGAGGCGGAGAGCTCACCGCCGGCTCAGGTGCCGCCTCCCCCTCCTCTTGCCTGACGACGGAGCTGGAAGAAGATCTGCCGCTCGCTCTATTGGAACAGGCCTGTTCCTCCTTTCGTCCCTTCCTTGTTGCCGGCTCGGTGCTTTAAGGAAGGAGGGCGCCTCCCCATTTGGTAAGTCCAGCCAGCCGCCAGCTCCTCCTTCCATCGCAGAGCATCCCTGAATCACGCCTCCGCGTGATTCCGTGTCCGCTCTCGACGCCGCGTGTTTCGTCCGCAAATCTAGCCGCAAACAGTGCCATTCCCACCGGAGAAATCGCCATACTCCTCGCCGTTGATCCAGCCACTGTCAGCGCCGAAGACGGCGTCGTAAACACCGCCGGAAGGGTCGACGCCGCCTGCGTCGACTTCGCTCGCGATGGAGACGCGAGCGGCTCCGGGCTTCCGCTGCTGTTGGATTGGGCTCCATCCGGCCCAATGTCCTCAAACCCGGTCCAGGAAGAGTAGCTCCTCACATTAGGCTATGCTGGTCCATATGCTTTATCAAGTCATGCATTATTGCCCTTAATTCATATGTTGATAACCTCTAATTCATATCCCATTTTTGCCCTTACGTAGTCCCATCCTTCAATGGCCTCATTCATAATACTCTCAACGTGGCAATAAAATAGAGAATAATAATAATAATGAAAATCAATTAAATCGTGGATTATTGCCACGGTTAGAAATGAATTAATTTGTGACTGTGGGTCTCGAAGGCAAATAAAGTTCTTCCCTTGTAAGAGGGCTAAAAAAAAAGAAAATGCGATCGGTAGAGAAATCGAAAGAAAAAAAATAATAAAAAAGGGACTAAGTAGACCTAAAAGGACTAAAGAGCGAAGAGAGGCTTCGAGAAAGGAGGGGAAAGATAGGGAGACTAACATTGTGTTTAGAGAGAAAAATAAGAGAAAGGATAGAAATTTAAGATTTTTGTCGTTTACTGGATGGACAGAAATTATAAGAAGGAAAAAATGAAACATTTTCCTTGTTTCGTAATCAACCCAATTCGGGCAAAAAATAAGCGAAAAAAATAAAAGTAATATCTATGTTGTTAAACCCTAGCACGAGCACGAGGAAGCCCCACTGCCCTTGATCCATCGGGTTGCCACCATTCCAACGCCACTGCCATCGGTCGACACTCCTGCTTGTTTCCACAAGGTATACTTTCTCTACCTCATCAGTTGCCTTCTCCTTTTGCCGCTCGTCTCCAACCTCATTCGCCACCCCTTCTACTGCCGAGCTGCCCCTTCTCCACTCTCCAATGCCCTTCTTCACCCTCCTTCACTCATCCGTCACCGAGCCTCTTCCACCGTCTCGCCTCTTCCACTGCCAAGCCTCTTCTACTGCTCTCTAGAGCCCTTCTTCACCCTCCTGAAACTCTTCTACTGCTAAGCCTCCCCTTCTACCACCAGATCCTCCCCTTCTACTGCCAAAGCCATAATGTCTATTTTATAGTCTTTTTGACCTATATTTACTAGCGAATCGAGATCTATTATTATGTTTTTACATCTCTTTCCAGCTTATTTCATTGGCTTTCTTCAGCAGCTTCACTACTTATCATGTTTGTTTGAATACAGGACAATTCACTCACTTTTAGAGCTATATGGAAGTACATTTACATCTCCGAGTGAATCAAGAATCCTGACAAGAAGTTTAGCTTCAAATAGGATTAATTTTAAGAATTACGGTCGAGGCCATAATCTACGTCATGATTGTAATTATCTTATTGGCTTCCTAATGCACCCGTTTTTATGCAAGCATAGTCATAATCCGAAGTCATACCCATAACTTCCTCGACAGCAACTTTTCAGATGAAGAAGACCTTGATAAGAAAATTACAGGCATGACCATAATTCATCATGGTCATAATCTTCTGATCAGAAATTTTTGACACTACAACTATGACCGTAAATCAAGCCAAGACCATACTGCTTACCCGCAAATTTTCAAACAGATTAGACTTCTACACCAAGATCACAGGCATGGCCATAATCTGCCTTATGACCATAATCTCGCAATAGCTATATTAATTACCAGCTGCCAAAATTTAAATACTCATAACCCCTTCGTCTTAACTCGAAAACAGGTGTTTGGAGTCAAAACGAAGAGAATTAAATGAGCTACATTTATATGAATGTTTGCAGAATTAAAGAGTTACAATGAATGCATTACGGTTACCACCGTAATTGCCATTACACCCGTAATTATGGAGCCACCTCCATTAAATGAGCTATAACTTTGTCGTCTTAAATCCATTTTGGACGTTCTTGGTGCCAAAACGTCGAGAATTTAAAGGGCATGCATGTGTTCAAAAGACACTTTTGACTCTATTTAAGAGGTGGAAATTATGATACAAGGGGATAGACGAGTTTAGCATAGAGGGAAGTTCTTGTTGAGAGCAAGGGGAAAAGAAGAACTTTGTGCGTCCACTTTAGAAGGCTTGAAGGAGGATAGTTGCAGCTCTTTCTTGAAGAGTTTGGTTCCTTCTTTCTTCTATCTTCACTTTGGTTTCTTCTTTTCTTAGAGATTTATACTAAATCAATGCTATGATAGCATAATCTTCTTTATTGGAACAAAAGTGTAGTTGAGTCGTTTGGATCTTCTGTTCAGACTTGTTTTCTCATTACTAATGTAATTTTATCTTATATTTATTCAATCTGAGTTGTTTTATTGCTAGTGATTGCATTAACCATGTAATTACTTTTCTTGGTCATCGCAAGATAGACTAAATGGAGAATTGAGATGCTAGATATGTTGAATTGAACATGCTTTGAGCTGTCAAGAAATGGGGCAGAATTTGTGAGAGGAACTTTGTGATATTTCTGAACTCATTGGATCAATCTAGATCCGATTAACCACGAAAGTATGATGCCGATCTAGATTGATACCGGATTATGCTGTCGAAAGAGGGTAATCTGTACCTTTGGATATCTCCTTGAATGTTTTAAAATTTCATTGTTATGATATTATTTTGTTTGAGTTTAAGATCCATCGACGAGACAAACTCAAAGTTCCAATGTCTCTAAACTTTATTTTTTACCCAGAACTATCTCTTGCGAAGTTCGATTGTCACTTGTATTTAGTTGTATTTGATTTATTTTTTAAAAACCCAAAACATCCACCCGTTTGTCTAGCTATTGATTCGCAATCATTTGGTACTTGATCACTATCCCTGTGGGATCGACTCTTAAGTATTACTACGACAAAACCGTTACACTTATGGTTACACCACATCACGCCCTTCTTCACACTCTATTATACATTTATTTTACATGAATAATTCATCACTCTCCGTTTTTAGTAATTTACATGAATAAATTAACATTGATACTACATTGAAGATGCTATTAATCTTTTTCTAGATATAACCTTCAGGTTCTTTTATATGGCTTCATGTATGTATAGCTTATATGGCTTCATGTACATATCATGTATATATAGCTTATCCATTTGGTATACAAATTAATGGTAGTATGAACTGTTATCAATGTGAACCATTTCCATAATGCAAACCATAATTTGAGTTCACAACTTGTCTAACATTTAAAGCATAGTTATGAATTTATTACCATGGAAATTAGTTTGTAAAAACATTCATGAAAGCATCATACTTCCTATAGTCATGTATCATGAAATTAGGTGGATGAACATGGGTCTATAACTTTATAAAATTTTTAAAAAAATTACCTTTTAAATATTTTTATTTTAATAATAATTATGTTTAATGATAATTAGTTAATTTATAAGTATTTAATTATATTTTAATAATAATAAGAGTATAAGATAAAAGAACATAAATATAAAGTGTATATATCAATCCATCTTATTTTTTTTCCCTCCAAATAAACACAAAAAAAAAATCCTCTAATTTTTTTTTTTTTTTTTTCATCAATTTTTTATCCTTTCTAATAAAGACAACCTAAGTAACTATTTGGCTCTACTTTTGGAATAGCAAAAGTGAAAAAAATATCATTTTTTAGCTTCTAAAACTTATACTTCTAAGTTACTTTATCCTGATTCTCTAATTATTATTACAAAATAGCTTCTCTTTAAAAGTATTTTTAAGTTGTTTTAGAATCGGCAAAATCGGCCCTAGAATAAAAGGGAAGTTTGCCGAGAAAGTAAAAAAAAATAGAAGAGACTGGGTCAGTCAATACAGAAGTGCGCCAACCGAAAGGTAGAAAAGGGAGAATGAAAAAAACAAAAAAAAGTCTAGCGGGGGCTTAGAGAGTGGAGTAACGAGATTGGATAGCCACTACCACTGTCAATTATATACACAGGTGTGTACGTCTATATCTGATATTGGGGCGTAACTTCTCAGCGATGTGCTTCCTCCATTTTGCCGTCGTCATTGTCGCAGATGCTTGCTGCACTAAAAAAGTTGAGGAAAAAGAGAGAAAGGGAGAGATACGGTGCAGGAGTAAATTTTTTAAGCGGGTAACCGACTTCACCATTCAATCACATTGGGATCCATGCATGCATGAATCCCAATGTGAGTTTAAGGTTGGATTGGGTAACTGCTTCAGAGTTTTTTTCTATGATGAAGGGGTCTATCGGCAGGATAGGATGGAAGAATAAAAAAAACAGAGAGAATCGAAGAGTGGGGGAAGAAAATACAAAAAGAGGGAGTTGTTGCAAGCTGGGGGCAAGAGAGTGGAAAAGTAGAGAGAAAGTGAAAAAGAAAAAAAAAGAAAAGAAGAGTTGACTTGAGAGATTGAAGGGCTCTCGCGAGAAAAAAGAATGGGTGAGAAGACTAAGTAGAGCTCCCGGCGGGTGAGAAAAAAAATAGAAAAATAAGAATTTAATTATATATAATTACTTTATTTTTAGTATAATATTACTATAATATAAACTATAATATTATTATGATATTAAAGTGATATAAATATTATTCTGATATTTTTGTTGATATAAATTGTGATATAATCTGTAATATTATTATGATATTACTATAATATAAATTGCAGTATTATTATGATATAAATATTATTTTAATATTTTTAGTGTGATATAAATCACAATACTATTGTGATATTAATGTAATATAAAGTGCAATATTATTATGATATAAATATTATTCTGGTATTTTTGCTCATATAAACCACATAAACCACAATATTATTATGATATAAACCAAAATATTATTATGATATAATTATAATATTATTGTAATGTTAATATTGTTATTAACTATTATATTGATATTGCTAATAAATTGACAGCATTGATATTATTATTTTTATATTAATATTGTTGATATATTAATGATATTTATGATTAGTAATATTATTTTTGTTATAACGATATATTGATGATGTATATAATCCCCTTTAGAGAGAAAGGATCATGAGAAAAACAAGGGGAGAAGAAAAAAATGATGAGAAAGCTAGCTAAAAAAACAAAGAGAAGTTGTAGTCAGAAGATGCAACAGCCACCAAAATATAAAAAATTGAATCTTCCGCCAACCAAGAAGCATCGCCCAGCTTCCTGAGCAATTGTACGGTGAAAAGACCCTTCTCCACAAGCTGTGAAGAAGGATCCCAATTTGATGACTAAAATAGAGCTAAAAAAATTAAAAAATATATTATGGTGATCTACTCATTGAGATCTATCCAATGGTATAAAAATCGTCGCAATTAGAATCTTGTGCGCTAAGAAAAAAATTGGAGAAAGTTTAGTAGAATTTAAGTTCTTAAATTCTACTAAATCTTTTCTAATTTTTTTCTCGCATATAAGATACGGATTGGATGATTTTTATACCATTTGATAAATCTCGATGAATAGGTCACTATAATATATTTTTTTAATTTTTTTAGATCCTATTTCCACAAACTGTGAAGAAGGGACCTTTCCAGAACTTTTGCCCAGCTTCCTTGGCTCTTCACGTCGTAGCAAGCCAGGCGTCGCTCGCTGGCCGCTGCTGTAGGCCTGTAGCCAGAATAAATGTTATATGCAGGCCCCGCACTCATCTACCGTCCCATACTTAAAAAAATATATTAGAATGCGTACATACACATATCTCAACATAGTCCTTGTGGTGGAGGATTATTTTCCGTATAGCCAAGGCACCAAGTTCAAAAAAAAAAGATTATTTTTTTTTATTGTCATTACTCTCGACTAGCTTCTCATCGTCTCTCTCGCTGCCTTTTGTACCACAACGAAGCCTCATTGTTGTTGTGCAGCAATAACAAAAAAAAAAAAAGAATGGGAATAAAAGGAGGGCGAAGCCTCTCTCTGTTGTAGCAAATGGCTTAGAACTGTCATAACAAACAGTGAGAACCAAATAAAAGGAAAGAAACAAGAGAAGAAGAAAAAATTATAAAAAGAGAATTCTACGATTGAAATAAACAAAGAAAGAAGTACAAAGTTAAATCAAAAGTAAGCAAAGAGATTATAAGTTCATTTGGTATAGTTAAAATTTTTAATTTTTGTTGATTGAAAAAGTACGGATTAAAAGAGAGTTGGCTAGAACAGTTTTAAAGTGTTTGATAAAATCAGCTTTTAAACTAATCAATAGTTTTGGCTAGCCATAAGTAGGGGACAATAGCCTCTCAAGAAAACAGCTACTTCTGGGTTTTAAATCCAAAAGCTGATACCAAACACTCTAGCTTCTGAAAATCTACTTTTACAACCAGCAAAAATAATTAAAAAACTGCATCAAACACACCCTAAGACTCTTTTTAGAGGTGTCCATATATATCAGCATTCTAGCACAAACTCTGTCAAGCACTCTATTGAGCAGTTATGCAACCTACGGCTTCGCCAACAATAGCTAAAAAAACACATGTGACGAAATATGTTGTTTGACTAACAGATGAGATATGCACACTTCATGTTAGTGAATTATCATATCACTCCTTACTCAAATTCAAAGTCACCAACGAAGTCCAATCCATTACTTTAGCACCCAGCTTAGCCACTTATTCAGTTCAATGGCCAAATCTACCACAACAGTAACATTAATAATGCAATGGGATAATTACGCACCATGTGCTAAGTATTATTTCTAAAATTCTTATAAAATTTAAATTTAAATACTCATAAGCCATTAAAATCTAGTGTGAGGTGCATTTCCTCACGGGCCAGGCCGAGAGAAATTGTGGCGGCCCAACCCAATGCTGGCAAAATGGGCGTAGCCCAAAACCACCAAGCGGCAAAGGAAGTGCAGCAACCTTCTCTCCCACTATCGACGGCGACATCAGCGGCTGCATCGCCGGCGCTATCCCTGGCTGGATCGGCGGCGAGGGCGACATCCAGATCTGTCGCCAGCTCGGATAGGGGTCAGCGGACTAGACTGGTTCGTGGAAGAGGCGGTGGAGTCGCACGGGGACGCGATTCTCGGAGGGCTCGAATCGGGAAGACGGCTGGCGAACGGACGGCTTTCCAAGATCGGTGACATCTTCTCGCCCTTAAGAGTAGAGGCGAGCGGACGAGAGGGGGTAGAGAGCTTCGGGCGACGATGAAGCATAGACTTGGTGGTGAGGACCCTCCCCATCGGCAGACCTCCAAGGAACTTCCTTCGGCGATGAAGCACACACTCGCGGCCATCCTCTCCTCCTCCAGCGACGACGTGACCTTCCAGTGGGAAGCAGGTCCAGAGGGAGTGAGTTGTGGGATTGTAAATCGGCGGCAAGCGTTGCCGCCGACGTGAGGAGTGTGAGTGCTGTAAGAGGGGTTTTAGGTAGGTTGATTTGAGAATAGAAATCAACAGAAATTTTCACCAATCTCCTGTCTCCTCTAGTCGTCTTCTCCGGCGTACTTTCCCTAAGTTCCGGCTGAGTTCTCCCCTATCTCTGATTTCCGGTGAAATCCAGCGAACGAAGGCGGCGTTTGGTAACACATGGCACGGCGACGACGTGACCTTCCGGTGGGAAGCAGGTCCAGAGGGAGTGAGTTGTGGGATTGTAAATCGGCGGCAAGCGTTGCCACCGACATGAGGAGCGTGAGTGCTGTAAGAGGGGTTTTAGGTAGGTTGATTTGAGAATAGAAATCAACGGAAATTTTCCCCAATCTCCTGTCTCCTCCGGTCGTCTTCTCCGGCATACTTTCCCTGAGTTCCGGCTAAGTTCTCCCTTGTCTCTAATTTTTGGTGAAATCCAGTGAACGAAGGTGGCATTCGCTAACACTTGGCGCGGCGACGCCTGAAGACGAAGGCTAAGGGCTGAGCAGGTGCGGCTTAGCTCTGCAGCACACCCTGAACCCGTCCCCTCCGGCGACGGACCCTGTAGACGCCGACGAACGCGTGGGAAGAGTCGAAGCAGACGCCAACGTTCGAATGCTCTCAGCGTTCGAAAAGAGGCACTGGTGAGCGTTGACTCGAGTCAACGTAGCTGCAACGACACGGAACGAAATCGAATCCGATTTCGATTTCGGGTAACTCGGCGCACAGTCCGATGCAATTTTGCTTACGTGGATGGGCCAAACAGGCTGGGCATGACATTGGTATCAGAGATAAGTTCCTGACGAGATGGTGACATAGGGGGACCGCTTGAATCGAGTCGAGGAGGTGCTCAGCTTGACCGGAAATGGGGAATAAGGTGTTGTTCCAACTCTGGAGAACCTGCATTGAACCATTGAGGGGCAACGGTTACAAATTACCTCACTGCAACGAACACTGGAGGGGCAAGTGGCAAGTGCGCAGGCGGCGCACCAACAAATGCAGGAGGACCTCGCTGTGCTGCGCCTAGCACTAGCGCAAGCACAAGATGGATCTTTTGGGGCTGGGAGTTCAACGGAGCAGGCGGCTCCAAGGACCAAAGTCCGGATCCCCGAACCAGAGGCATACAGAGGTGCCCGTACGTCCAAAGAGTTAGGCAACTTCGTCTGGGACATAGAACAATACTTCATCTCCAATCATGTCCCAAACGGCGATCGGGTGTAGGTGTGCATCGCTTATCTCACCGACGACGCAAAGCTTTGGTGGTGCACCAAAATTGATTCGTCGCCAGAAGCTGCGCGATGGACTTGGGAGGTGTTCCTGGATGAACTACGGCGGCAGTTCCTTCCCGGGAACTCGGAGGATCAAGCGCGCGATGAGGTCGACAAGCTTCGACATACTGAATCGATCCAAGATTATGACCGAGCCTACTCGACACTTATGTTGCAGATCCCCGACATGTTGGAGGCGGACCGATGCCACACCTTCCTCCAACATCTTCAGCCGTGGGCCGAGACAGAGGTCCAACAGCACGCACCCCAAGGTTAGAGAGAGGCCGCAGTGGTGGCTGAAGCCTTGGTGGATGCACGGATGATGACACCGAGGGAATCAAAATCCCCTCAGAAGCGCGGCTCTCCGGTGAGGTCGAGAGCCCCAGACAGACGGAGACCCTCTCCCCAGCAAGGCAGAGGACAACCTGCACATCCCCAGCCGCGGCAAGAACCTCCCCGACGTAAGGCCCTTGATTGCTTCCTTTGCAAGGGGCCTCATCAGATACGAGACTGCACAAACAGGGAGTGAGTTGCAGCAATCGCGGCGCGGGAGTTGGCCAAAGACAACGATCCGCTAATACTCGGATCCATGACGATCGGCGCGTTCATGGCGGCATCCTCGAGCAGAGCGAGGTTGATCTTTGTCCCGATGCGGATACGAGGAGTTGAGGTGGAAGCGATGGTCGACACCGGCGCGACTCATCTCTTTGTGTCGAAGCGAATGGCAGCGCGACTGGATTTGCGTACTTCACCGACAGAGGAGCGGGTGAAGACAGTCAATACTGCAGAATAGCGGATGGTCAGGATCTCCTATGACGCGCCAGTGGAGCTAGGTCGTTGGAGCGGACGACACCACGTTCGAGTGGCGAGGATGGACGACTTCGACATCATCCTCGGCTACGAGTTACTTCGGCAAGCTAAGGCGGCGGGCGTGATGCCACACTTGGGAGGAGTCCAAGTGTTCCATGAGGACGCGGCCTATTGGATTCCCGGCATCCAGCGAGGCAGCTTGTCGGCCTCGACTATTAGAGCGCGAGGGGCGCAAAGAGTGACGGACTCCGCACAGAAGAGGCGACATACATCTCGACGGTGGCTGCGATGACGGACCCTTCGGAGGACGATGAGGGCGACGTCCAGTTCAAGCGGGGGAGAAATGTGAGGTGCATTTCCTCACGGGCCAGACCGAGAGAAATTGTGGCGGCCCAACCCTATGCTGGCGAAATGGGCGTAGCCCAAAACCACGAAGCGGCAAAGGAAGCGCGACAACCTTCTCTCCCGCTGTCGACAGCGACATCAGCGGCCGCATCGCCGATGCTATCCACGGCGGCGAGCGCGACATCCGGATCTATCGCCAGCTCGGATAGGGGTCAATGGACGAGACTGGTTCGCGGAAGAGGCGGCGGAGTCACGTGGGGACGCGATTCATGGAGGGCTCGATTCGGGAAGACGGCTGGCGGACGGGCGGCTTTCCAAGTTCGGCGACATCCTCTCGCCCTTAAGAGCAGAGGTGAGCAGACGAGAGGGGGCATAGAGCTTCGGGCGACGACGAAGCATAGACTTGGTGGTGAGGACCACCCCCCCCCCCCCCCCCCTCCGGCGGACCTCCAAGGAACTTCCTTCGGCGACGAAGCACACACCCGCGGCCATCCTCCCCTCCTCCGGCGACGACGTGACCTTCCGGTGGGGAGTAGGTCCAGAGGGAGTGAGTTGTGGGATTGTAAATCGGCAGCAAGCGTTGCCGCCTACGTGAGGAGCGTGAGTGCTGTAAGAGGGGGTTTAGGTAGGTTGATTTGAGAATAGAAATCAACAGAAAATTTCCCCAATCTCCTATCTCCTCCGGTCATCTTCTCCGCGCGTACTTTCCTTGAGTTCCGGCTGAGTTCTCCCTTGTCTCTGATTTCTGGTGAAATCCAGCGAACGAAGGTGGCGTTTGCTAACAGTTGCCGCGGCGACGCCTGAAGACGAAGGCTGAGGGCTGAGCAGGTGAGGCTTAGCTCTGCCGCACGCCCCGAACCCGTCCCCTCCGGCGACGGACCCTGCAGACGCCGACGAATGCGGTGGAAGAGTCGAAGTAGACGCCAACGTTCGAACACTCTCGGTGTTCGAAAAGAGGCACTGGTGAGCATTGACTTGAGTCAACGTAGCTACGACGACGCGGAACGAAATCGAATCCGATTTCGATTTCGGGTAACTCGGCGCACAGTCCGACACAATTTTGCTTATGTGGACGGGCCAAATAGGCTGGGCGTGACATCTAGTATATACCAAATTCAAATACTCACAAACCATCAAGGTCAAATACATTCTAAAGTTAAAATACTCATAAGCCATCAAGGCCGAGTACATTCCAAATCTAAATACTCACAAGCCATCAAAACTGAGTATCTATTGAGTTTAATTACTCAAAAACCATCAAGGCGAGCATTTATTAAATTCAATTACTTGTAAGTCATCAAGGTGATGCCTTATATTTTAACAGTAATTTCTAGTATTATTTCATCTCAAATTTAGTCTTATTTTAATGTTTTCATACTTCATTGAGACTTATTTACTTGATTGCTTCAGAATCATCACTTTTTCTTATTTTTGTAGAATTTCAGGTAAAATTACCCAATTTTGAAGTCTTTTGAAGAATCTAAAGTCATGGGGCAATTCCTTACAAGAAGAGGAAGCTACATGTCAAATTTGGGCCTAATCCAAGCTACTTTGAAAAATACTGCCAGGTGAACCCAATGAGTGGGGTTCACCGGTGCTTTCACCGGATGTTTAAAAGTCCACAGAAGACTTCACCGCCTAGTGAACCCCATGGGGTTCATCCGTGATTCTCTCGAAAGAAGTTTGCACAGAAAAGAATAGTACACTTCACTAACAGGTGAACCCGGCAGGGTTCACCGGTGATTCTTACTCGACAGAAACTACATAGAACACTTCACCGCCTGATGAACTCGACGAGGTTCACTTGTGATCATAACTTCAAAACCCGACAACCACTCGGATTTTCCTCGATTCCGAGCCCTAAAAAAAATCTAAAAAAGGCAAGAAAATATGTTTTGAAAAATTAACAGAGAGGTGAATCTAAAGAATATAAAAGCCCTTTCTATTATTGCCCAATCATTGAGCAATCGGTGCACGAAGTGGCGAGGGTGAATGTGACATGCGACAAGGCAATTTTGGGGCGATTTAGAGAGATTGGAGTGTCAGATCTTCACGATTTTTGGGGATCTTGTTTGGTTCATCCTCTCCCTCCTCTCTAAAACATTTTGTAGCAATTTTTATGATATTTTAGAGAGATCTATGCGAGCTTTCATGACTATTGTAGCGTAAAACCCTTTTTGGGGACTTGGTTAAAGCCCACTGATGAAGTCTTTCATGCAATCTTAAATTATTCTGTTATTTCAAAGTTTATTTGAGCATATTTTACCTTAGTGGAATTATTTCTCGATATTGCTTTGGCCGCGTAGTATCGTGTGGTAGTCGACGTGGTCCTGGTTAAGAGGAGGATCGTGTCGGCAGATCTCTTAGGTAAAACTTGCGAATCCTTGACAGGAGAGTGCTTGGATTTCGCTAGAGGGGATCATAATCGTCCATCGAACTCATTTGGTTTATCTAGATCGATCCACCGTGAGAGTAGGAGATCGTTTTGGATAAGCACCAGGGTGTACCGACCGAGAGGGGGCATCCTGTACTTTTGGGAGGATTCATTATGCAATATTACAGACTCTTGTAATAGATAACTTCTATCGTAGTTAGATTCATCAGTGTGGTGGATATCAAAGTCCCGCTCTCTCTCATATAGATAACCTCCTCATCGTTGCGTTTAATCTCTTGCTTTCACTTATTGATTGCAAAAACCCCATTTTGAATCGCTTAGTTATTGAGATTTAGACTTTCTAGTACTTAACCTTGCTCCCTATGGGTTCGACAATTTTTTATATTATTTCGACATTACCATGCACTTGCGGAACGTGTCAAGTTTTTAGCGCCGTTGCCGGGGAGCAACGGTTATCTACTTTTTGTTGCTTTACTGATATTTGTTTTTGTTTCATTTGTTAGTTACTTGAGCTTTATAACTGTGTCTGACATCTTTTTATGCAAAGAAGCTCAAGGGCAGGTGAATTTTTTGAAATAGATCTTGAGATAGAGAGGACTCTCAAAAGAAGGAGAAAACTCAAGCAACTTAAAAAAAAAGGAAGATAAAAACTAAATGGAACACATTCCACTAGACCTGAACAACGAACAAGCACCCCAACCTGCGGGGAATAATAATAACAGAACATTGAGAGATTATGCTACTCCATATGTTCATGGACTACAATCAGGAATTGCTAGGCCTAATGTAGAGGCCAACAATTTTGAGATTAAACCTGCTTTACTTTCCATGGTTCAACAACATCAATTTGGTGGTTCTCCTCTTGAGGACCCCAATATGCACCTTGCTATATTTTAGAGTATTGTGATACATTGAAAATTAATGGTGTTTCTCCTGATGCTATCAGGTTGAGATTGTTCCCTTTCTCTTTGAGGGACAGAGCAAGAGCATGGCTTCATACAATACCTGCAGCTTCCATAAGGACATCGGGAGAATTGTCTCAGGCCTTCCTTTCAAAGTATTTCCCTCCTTCTAAGACAATACAACTGAGGAATCAGATAACAAGCTTCATGCAGAAGGATGGAGAATCTTTTTATGAGGCTTGAGACAAATTCAAAGAGCTGCAAAGAATATGTTCACACCATAGGATAGAGACTTGGGTTTTGGTTCACACATTCTACAATGGACTAGACTATAACACAAGACTCACAGTCGATGCTGCAGCTGGTGGGGCTTTAATGAATAGAGGAGTTGATGATACTATGAACCTCCTGGAAGACATGGCAATGAATCACCATCAATGGTCTTCAGAATGAGATACACCTTTCAGGCCATCAGGTAAACTCGAACTTGAAACTTTAACTGCTCTTGCAAAGGTGGATACTTTAACTAGGAAGATTGATTCTTGGTTTGTAAATTCAGTGGATGCTAACTCTATATCTTGTGAGGTTTGTGGAGTTGCAAGCCATTTAGGTACAGAATGCCAGTTGGGAGATGGGTGGTTGACTCAAAGTCATCCTGAACATATCAATGCAGTTGGAAATTTGAATCTCATAAATAACCCATATTCCAACACTTACAATCCAGGATGGCGAAATCACCCAAACTTCTCATACCGAACTCAACAACCATTACAACCATGGCAAGCACACCACAAGGTCAACCTTCATATGGAAACTTCAGACAACCTCCACAGGGAAATTATAGACAGCCGCCCAGATTTCAAGCCAGAAATTATAATCCACCAACGAAGCCAAATATGGATTCTCAGCTGAGTAAGCAAATTGAAGGATTAACTGATATAATGAAACTCATGATGACAAGAATGGATTCCTTAGAAACTCACAATAAGATGTTAGAGAATCAGCTAGCCCAGTAGGCTAGCTCATCCTCTAGAGCACTAGGGAAACTTCCATCACAACCTGAAGTCAACCTCGAGGGAGCATTGCAATGCAATCTCTACTCGAAGTAGCAAACAGCTTGAAAATCCAAAGATGCCGACTTATGACACAGAAGAAGATACAACACCAGACATAAGAGATCTGAACCATGGGACAACACCAGTGACACATGAGCAAACTGAGGAAGAAAGGCACTATGTGGGGCCACCTACTTATAAACCTCCAATTTCTTTCCCACAGAGACTTTTTAAAGCCAAATAAGACAAACAATTCGGAAAGTTTTTGAAAGTTCTTAAGAAACTCTATATTAACATACCTTTTGTTGATGCCCTTTCACAGATGCCCACCTATACCAAATTTCTAAAGGACATCTTGTCTAACAAGAGGAAGCTGGAAGAACAAGGAATAGTTGCACTTACTGAGGAGTGCAGCGCGATCATACAAAACAAACTCCCCTAGAAACTCAAAGATCTAGGTAGCTTTTCTATACCTTGCCAGATTTAGGAGATGACTTTCCAGCGAGCCTTGTGCGATTTGGGAGCAGTGTCAGCCTTATGCCTCTTTCTTTATGTAAAAAGTTAGAGTTGGGAGATTTGAAGAATACTAATATCTCTTTACAGCTAGCAGACAGATCAGTTCGTTGTCCTATCGGTATCTTAGAGGACGTGCCTATAAAAGTTGGAGATTATTTTGTTCCTATTGATTTTGTTGTGTTAGAAATTGATGAGGATGACAGCTTCCCTATCATTCTAGGGAGACCGTTTCTTGCTACAGCTGGTGCAGTCATCGATGTCAAAAACGGAAAACTGGATTTGAACATCGGTGACAATGTTGTATAATTTGATTTATCTGACTCTTTGAAAAAACCATCTCTTACAAGTACATGCTGCAGCGTAGATATTGTTGAGAAAACTGTGCAGCGAATTAAACCCTACAGGAGGGAGGTGGATCCGCTTGAGTTAACCTTGATCAATGCCAAAAAAATAAGACATTGAGGGGAGAGCCAAAGAGTACACTACACTTCTTGATTCCGACCCAATCATGGATGCAACACCAGAAGTTAACTAGGAAGAGGAAGGGCAGAAGAAGCTTAAATTCAAAATTCTACTTAGCACATTGAGATATGAATTCCTAGGTGACAATTCTACATATCCAATAATAGTTAATGCTGAATTGAACAAAGAGCAAACCGAACTATTCCTTGGAGAACTCCGTCTTCACAAGAAGGTAATTGGCTATTCACTTGATGACATTAAGGGGATTAACCCCTCTATTTGCATGCATAGGATTTTATTAGAAGAAAATAGCAAGCCTTCTGTGGAATTTCAACGCCGACTTAACCCACATATGAAAGATGTTATGAAGAAGGAGGTGCTCAAACTTTTTGATGCAGGAGTAATATACCTCATATCAGATAGCTCTTGGGTGAGCTCGGTACATGTTGTACCAAAGAACGGAGGTATCATTGTAATTAAGAATGATTCTGATGAATAGATAACTACATGCACAGTAATAGGTTGGAGAATGTGCATCGATTACAGGAAGTTGAATTCTGCTGTAAGAAAAGATCACTTTCCTTTACTTTTCATTGACTAGATGTTAGACAGACTGGCTCACAATTCTTATTTTTGTTTCTTGGATGGTTTTTCAGGTTTTTTTTTCAAATTTTTATCCATCCTGATGACCAAGAGAAAATGACATTCACCTACCCCTATGGTACTTATGCATACAGGAGGATGCCCTTTGGGCTTTGCAACGCCTCTGTGACCTTTCAATGGGTAATGATGGCAATATTTGCTGACTATAATAAAGACTTTATGGACATATTCATGACCATTGCTTGTCTAACTTATCTAAGGTTTTGCAGAGATGTGAAGAGGTGAACTTAGTGTTGAACTGGGAAAGTGACACTTCATGGTCCGGGAAGGTATAGTTTTGGGGCAGTTAGTCTCTGAACGTGGAATCGAGGTAGATAAAGCAAAGGTTGAAGTCATTAAAAAATTTGAAGCCGCCTACAACAGTGAAAGGAATTCGAAATTTTTTGGGCCATGCCGATTTTTATAGAAGATTCATCAAAGATTTTTCTAAAATAGCCCATCCTCTAACTAATCTGCTTGCTATGGATTCAATCTTCTGTTTTGATAGGGAATGTGATGAAGCCTTCCAGAAACTCAAAGAGGCCTTGATAACTGCGCCTGTGATCCAACCTCCAGACTGGTCTCTACCTTTTGAACTCATGTGTGATGCTAGTGACCAAGCCGTGGGGGTGGTTTTAGGGCAAAGGAAGGACAAAAGGTTGCATGCTATATACTATGCTAGTAGAACACTTGATGATGCATAGATAAATTATGCCACCACAGAAAAAGAGCTACTTGTCATAGTTTTTGCTTTCGATTAGTTTCGTTCATATTTAGTTAATTCAAAAGTAATTATTTTACTGATCATGCAGCTATCAAATATCTGGTTAAGAAGAAGGATGCCAAGCCAAGACTTATTCGATGGATTCTTCTTTTATAAGAATTTGATGTTGATATTAGAGACGAGAAGGGGAGTGAGAACCCTGTGGCTGACCATCTTTCCAGGCTAGAATGCGATACTAACAAGAATCCTGAAGAAGAGTTGGAAATTAATGATTCATTCTCTGAAGAACATCTTTATGCTCTATTGGAACAGCAAGTACCATGGTATGCAGATTATGTGAATTATATTGTTTCTAACATTCTTCCCCCTGATCTTACTTTTCAGAAGAAGAAAAAGTTCTTGCATGATGTGAAATCCTATAACTGGGACGAATCTTATCTATACTGGCGATGTGCTGATGGATTATACAGACGATGCATTCCCGAGGCAGAGATACATGATGTGCTGACACATTGTCACTCTTCACCATATGGAAGAGACGCCGGGGCAGCCAAAACTGCCTTCAAAATCTGACAGTTAGGATTATTTGACCCTCTATTTTTCATGATGCTCGACATTTTGTTCTTACATGTGACAGCTTCCAACGAACTGGAAATATATCAAAAAAGGATGAACTTCCACTAAGCGACATATTGGAGGTGGAGATTTTTTATGTATGGGGAATTGATTTCGTGGGACCCTTCCCACCTTCATGTGGTAAACGGTACATTCTGGTTGCTGTCGACTACGTGTCTAAGTGGGTTGAGGCTTCCGCAGAAGCTACTAATGACTTCAAGGTCGTTATGAGGCTTATGAATAGAATGATTTTTCCCAAATTTGGAGTTCCACATATTTAGATAAGTGATGGAGGTTCTCACTTCATTGAGCAGCGATTTGGAGCACTCTTGAAGAAGTATGGTGTAAAGCACAAGGTGGCCACACCCTATCATCCTCAGACTAGTGGTCAGGTTGAGGTTTCTAATAGGGAAATCAAGTAGATCCTTGAGAAAACTGTATCGAGATCACGGAAGGATTGGGCATTAAAATTACCTGATGCTCTATGGGCTTACAGAACCGCCTATAAGACACCCCTAGGTATGTCTCCTTTCCAAATCATTTATGGGAAATCCTGTCACTTACCTGTTGAACTTGAGCACAGGGCATTCTGAGCTGTCAAGCAAATCAACTATAACTCCAAGAGTGCTGGTGAGAAGAGGAAGCTGCAACCTGATGAATTGGAAGAGCTACATCTTTATGCATATGAAAATGCCAAGATCTACAAGGCACGTACCAAACATTGGCATGACAAATGCATTGTGAAGAAGGAATTTCATGTAGGGGACAAAGTGTTACTTTTCAACTCCAGACTTTGATTGTTTCCAGGGAAGCTTCGAACAAGGTGGTCCAGTCCCTTTGTGGTATAGTAGGTGCAACATTATGGCGCCATCACTATCTAGACAGAACGCACATGAAGCTTCACAGTAAACAGGCATCGACTCAAGCATTATTTCGAGGATGAGCGGATTGAAAAAGAGGTTGTTCTTACCCCTTATGATCTCACAAATTTGGTGACTTAGAAATCTTTCACGGTCGAGCTATTAACCTTAAACTAGCGCTCTTGGGGGGCAACCCAAGTTTTTGTTTGCTTGATTCATTTTGAGTTGATTTTTAGTTTCTAGTTTATCTTAGGTGAGTCCTTTGATTGTCTAGTTTTGTTTGGTCTCTTTTGGTGGGTTTTGATCAAGAATTTATGCTGATATGAATATCCTTTTGTGTTGTAAGAACTATTTGGAGAACAAGGTATTCGAGAGGAAACTTCTGAGTAGTCTAGAAGACTTCACGGCCAGGTGAATCCCATGGGGTTCACCCGTGAAGTCTACTGCGTATTGAAAAATTGGGTTTTCACGGAAATATTTGTGGCAGCAGCGTGAATTCGGCGATCCTGGATGGAGTATAATGCTTTGGGATATTGAGGTTCTTACAGAAGACTACACGGCCAGGTGAACCCCATGGGGTTCATCCGTGAAGTCTACTGTACCAAGGCAGAGCACTTTTCCTACAAAGAACTTCACTGGTAGGTGAACCCCATGGTGTTCACCGATATTTCTAACAGTTCTGAATTTTCCAGAAAGCATCACGGGTAGGTGAACCTCATGGGGTTCACCCATGCTTCTGATTATAACTCTCTCGTATTTATGGAAGGTCATGGGTAGGGTTTCACCTACACCCGCTCGCCGCTGACTTCCTTCGACCAAATCCTGCTCCTTCGAGGCAAAAACTCTTCTCCTTGGCACTCAAGGACAATTTTTTCTCCACAGATCTAGGTTTCCCCCTTGGTTTGCGCCCTCTAAGTCAGAGATTCCCCCTTGGTTTTCCTTCAGCGTTTGCTGCTGCCTACGATCTGATTCTTCCATGAAGGACAAAGTGTATACTCCTCCGCCGTCACGTTCTCCTCAGCCACCACCTACATTACACCGCGCCGCGCCTTCTTCCTCCAGGCAGCCGCACTTCTCAGCTCGTCGACCATAGCCTTATACTCCAATGCCGAACGAGTTCGACATAATCTTTCGCAATGCCAAGCAGGAAGAACACTTTAACTTGCTCCTCCAACGCAGGTGATCAAGACTCGTTACCTCGACCGAGGGACGTTGAGCATGCTTGGACTATTCGACGACGTGGAGTTCATGTATTCAAACATCAGTTGGGACCAATTTCTCCGGATGGCGCACCCCACATACGTTGGGGTCACACTTGAATTCTTCAGTTCTATTGATGTGAGGGCTGATACAATCCTCGACCAAGACCCTGGGCGACTCACCTTCCGAATCGGTAACATCGAAGACTCCCTATCCCTATCGCAGTTGCATAGTATTTATGGCTTCCCAGGACTTTGCACGCGCAAGATACCGACGGAGTACAATGAGCAAGGTTTCTAGGGAGCGATTACAAATGAGTACATCTACTCTACACGTGTTGCTCTGGCATTGACATGATCCGCAAGTGCACGGTTATGTCGAAGTAATATAAAAGATGTCGAATCCCCACAGGGAACAAGGTTAAGTACCATAAAATCTAACTGTTGATAGCTAAGCGAATCAAAACGGGTTTTTGAGAACTTAAATCAAAAATGAGAAATCGAAGCTACGTCGGTAGAGAATAAATATGAGAGAGATATCAGGGCAATGGTTTCCACCACGCCGACGATCTGAATCGTGCTTAAAAATATCGGTTACTTGGATTTATGATTTTACACAAGGAATCTATCCCTAGGGTACAAGGTGCCCTCTCTCAAGTGTACACCCCGGTGTTTGTCTAAGACGATCTCCTACTCTCGTGGTTGATCATTTTAAACAAACCCAATGAGTTCTATGGACGATTATGAAACCCTCGAGCGAAAACCAAGCACTCTCGTGTCGAGGTTTCGCAAGTTTTACTAAGAAGATCCGTCCTTACGATTCTCCTCTCGGCATTAATCGTAACGGCTGAAACATGAAAACACTTGGCCAAGGTAAAATCATGCGATTTGCACATCAAAGTAAAATATGCTCACAATATAATCCAAATAACTGAATTAAAACAAGGATTGCGATTAAGAATCATCAACGGGCTTCAACCGAGCCCCGAAAAAGGGTTTCCACTACAATCGTTATTGAAACGCTCAAAATCTCTCTTTAAAGGGAAAGAAAACTACAAGAAAGTGAATCTGAGAGGAATGAGATGATAAACCGAAAGTAATCTGCAGAAATCATGATGATCTGATGGTTCGAACTCTGAAAATCACCTTAGAAACTCCTTGTCGCTGTGTTCTTTCGCCCTCTGCCGCTTCGTCACCTGATTACTCAATGATTAGGTCACAAAAATTGGGACTTTTATATTCCTTGTGTACTCCTTCGAATCAGCTTTCCAAAAAGTCCTCTCTTGCCAAATTTGGACTTGAATTGAGTTCAAAATCATCAAAAATCCAAATGGCTATCGGGTTGTTTCGTAAGTATCACGGGTGAACCCTGCGGGGTTCACCAGACGGTGAAGCTAGCTGTGCTGTCTTTTCGTGAAAGAAGCACCGGTGAACCCCGCCGGGTTCACCTGGTGGTGAAGTATTCTGTGAGTTCTCTCGCAGATTTTTCTAGAAAGGATCACCGGTGAACCCAATGAAGTATGCTGTAAGTCCCGGTTACTAGCAAAAGCACCGGGGTTCACCTGGCCATGAAGTCCAAAAATAGCTCCGATTGAGCCCAAATTTGACGGGCAGCTTCGTCTTCTCATAGGGAATCATCCTATGATCTCAGAATCGTAAAAAGATTTCAAAAATAGGTGATTTTACCTGAAATATCACAAAAATGAAAAAAAGTGAAGATCCCAAAGATTTTAAGTAAATAAGCCTTAAAGGAGTATAAAAACACTAAAATAGGCCTAGATTCATCATGGAATAATGATAAAAATCTGTACTAAAATGCAAGGCATTAAACACTCTAGTCTTAAATCTTTGCTTGTCCTTATGCAATAAAATAAGTTGAAATGCATGATTGGGATGAAAGCAATCATTTGCGTTGAAGTTCGAACCCAAGTTAGAAAAACACTTATTAGCAATCCAAGATCTAGTCAGAAGAAATCAACGAAAAGAATTGTCTCAAGCATTCACTAGTCTGGTCCCACAATTTTTAGATGTCAACCAATTCAGTAAGCAGTAAACATAGAATTTTACCAAGCATACACAATACTCATGCAATTCCTATCCATCCAATTCATATTGTTGGGGTTAACTCAAGTGTTTTATTCAGGATACGATAAACTGATCATTGCATTAGATTTCAACTCATATCATTGATTCAGGCCCATGAATCAATGCCAAAATATAACATCCATCACAAAACCATGGAAAGTCACAAGTCAGAATAGCCACAGTTAAACAGAAAATAAGAAACTAAAGTAAGGAAAGCTCACCCCCTCTGAATGTCGCATAGTCAGCTATGCGAAGTCACGTATGTGAGAGGAGCGGATGGAGGTGCGGAGCCTACTGAGGGAACTAACGTCTCTTGCGCAGTTTAGAGCCAGAAGCCCGAGAGCTCTTGCCCTTACCGCACATAGTAAAATCGGATTCATCTTCCTCGTCAGTAGAAACTGGAATATGCTTCAGATTCTCCTCGTTGAGGAAGGCTAACCGATCGTCCATGGTGGATAGCTTTTCCCAAATAGAACTAAGCATCTTATGCTGCCGCTGCATTCCGGCCTCATTAGCTTCCTAGCGGGAAGACTGCTCCTGGTGCATAGAAGAGATGGTGGAGTCCATCTTATCGATAACCTCCCGCTGATGTAGCTGCTCCTCGTGAATCTCCTGAAGTACAGCCATCATAGAGTCTGAAGACAAGGGTCCGCTAAAATAGAAAGCGCCGGGTTCTGGAGGTGTAGTATCTACTGGATCAGGCTGGGGGTCGGCAATCGGCTTGATGCGCCAATTCTCACATACGCGCATAGTGGTGCGCTCAGGGTTCGGCAGCGGTAGGCAGAACTGGCTCCCTTTGAAGGTGAGGCAATAGGAGTCACCCCGGCGGACGATGAGTTTCATGAATACGCATAACTCGATCTCGAGCCGGTTGATCCCACTAGCCTCGGCCATGCCATAGGGAATGATACCAAGAGAGACCACCAAAGGTGTAATTAACCCACTAATAACTATTGCGCCCTTGCGACAGTGCGCGATGCGACCGAATTGCTTTGCGAGGTGGAACCCCGAGTCGACCCTGAAACTGTGAAGCATGCACCATAAATAAAAGAGCTTGGATTGGCGAACCATACCGTCACTCTCCCCGTGGCCGAAGATGGTGTGGGCGAGGACGCGGTGTACATAGAGAATCACCAGGTTGCAGATGATGGACGCCCGGGCAACTCTAGCTAAATAGATATGTTCATTTGTAATCGCCCCCCAAAAAGCCTGCTCGCTGAACTCCGCCAGTATTTTGAGTGTGCATGGTTCTGGAAAACCGTAAACATGGCGGAGCTGGGAAAGAGAAAGACAAAGCTCTGTATTTCTAAGGCGGAAGGATATGCGCCCCAGGTCTTCGTCAAGCGTAACGTCGGCTTTCACATCTAGGAAGCTCAAGAATTCCAAGGTGACGCCAACGTATGTAGGCGTGGACATCCGCATGAATTGTTACCAGTCGATGTTCGAATACATCAGCTCAACATCTTCCAAGAGGCCAAGAAAAGCAAGCGTGCCTCTGTCTAGATAGCGGGTGTTGAGCACCTGGCGATGGAGAAGGACGTTGTAGTTCTACTCGTGCTTTGCATTCCTGAAAATGATACCGAATTCGTTCGGTGGAGAGACATACGCCTGAGGTTGCTGAGCAGATGGACGCGAGTGTTGCCTGGAAGAAGAGGGTTGTGTCGGCTGACTAGCCGAAGATGCATGCGAAGGCTAAGATGACTCAGGCGGAATATACTCGTCGTCCTCCGTTGAAGAGTTGGACATAGGTTTCGGATTGCGACGACAGGAGACGACGGCCTTGCGCCTTGCTGCCATTTGATGAGATTTCCGAAGACGAAGAGGAAAACCAGAGAAGTCTCGGCCAATCGAAGAGGCGAAAGCAGAAAAATCGGCGAGCAAGAAGAGAACTGGAAAAGTGCTCTAAGGTCTAGATCGGGGTGGCACAAACCTATCAGGAGGTCAAGGCTGTGGGGAGAGTGGCTCCTGAAGGAACGAAGAAGAAAAGTTTCACCGGCAGGAGCAAGATGTTGGAGAGAATTGAGCGGCAGCATGCGGGATTGGGGAACCCTACCCGTACTTTAGGGTTAACGCGGGCGATGCATAGTTAGAAGCACGGGTGAACCCAGTCGGGTTCACCAAGTCGTGTAGCTCTCTGTATGAGGATGGGTGCGCAACCGGGTTATTGATCTTCACAGGTGAACCCCCTGGGGTTGACTTGACCGTGAAGCTTTCTGGAAGCAATTAGTGCCGACATATATACGGGTGAACCCCACCGGGTTCACTAGGCCATGATGCTCGCTGTGGCTAAAATCCTCTAACTATGATATGATACAGTAGGCTTCACGGGTGAACCCGTTGGCCGTGAAGTGTACTGTAAGAAACTGAAGATACCAAAGTACTAAAAATTGCCCAGAACCTTTGAATCCATCTTGACTCCATGAAAATTTTCATGAAAACCCCGTTTAACTGAAGGTACAATAGATTTCACGGGTGAACCCTGCGGGGTTCACCTGGCGGTGAAGTGTACTGTGCTACCGAAAAGAATCCTAGTAAAAATTCCCTATTCGCCTAACACACCTGCAACACAAAATAAGTCTTTCATCAGCATAAATCATAATCACAATCCTCTCAAGAGAGACTAAACAAAAACTAGATAATTGAAAACACTCTACTACGATGAACTAAGAACAAAAATAAACTGAATATGAATCGAAAAGAGAAGAAACTTGGGTTGCCTCCCAAGAGCGCTAGTTTAAGGTCAATAGCTCGACCATAGAAGTATCAAATCATCAAGTCGGTAGTGTCTAAAAGGGCAAAAACTTCCCCCTTGTCAACCCGTTTATTTTCAAAATAATGTTTAAGTCGGTGTCCATTGACTACAAAGCTCCCTGTGCATTCAGTCCAAATTGTGATTGTGCCATAAGGTTGAACATGTTGTACTACAAATGGTCTAGACCACCTTGTGCGGAGCTTTTCTGGAAACAACCAAAGTATCGAGTTGAAAAGTAGTACTTTGTCCCCTTCGTGGAGTTACTTCTTCAATATGCGCTTGTCATGCTAATATTTGGTGCGTGCTTTGTAGATTTTGGCATTTTCATATGCAAATAGGCACATCTCATCCAATCGTCAAGTTGCAATCTTCTCCTTTCACTGGCGCTTTTAAAGTCGTAATTTATGTGCTTGATAGCCCAGTACGCCCTTTTCTCAAGTTCAACAGGTAAGTGGCAGGATTTTTCATAAATAAGTTGAAAAGGAGACATACCTAGGGGTGTCTTGAATGCAATCCTATAGGCCCATAAAGCATCAGGTAACATCAATGCTCAATCTTTCCGTGATCGAGATACAGTTTTCTCCAATATTTGCTTGATTTCCCTGTTGGAGACTTCTACCTGACCACTGGTTTGAGGATGGTAGAGCGTGACAATCTTGTACTTTACCCTATACTTTTTCAAGAGTGCTCCAAACTTCTGCTCAATGAAGTGGGTGTTGGGAAACCCCGAGGACATTTTACAATTTTCAGAGTTATAGACATACATTTTTCGCAGCGGAAGAATGTCCCCGAAACAGGCCAGTCCCAAAAACCCAGTGAAGATCGCAAGCAAGGGAGTCGACACGATGAGTTAGGAAATACCTTAAGAGCAATGTAGAGCGATGCCGATGCAGGCGCCCAAGTGTGCGCCCTCTGCAGTCTCGCACACACGGATCTCTTGAGTTCTCTTCTCCCACGCCCGATGCTAGCCTCGGGAAGAAGATCCAAGCCTTAGGGAGATGCTCTACTTTACTTGCGCCACCAAGAGAGATGATGCGCCAAGAGAAGAAGGAAGACTATCCAAACCGCCAAGCACTAAAGTTCCTTGCGCCAAGAGGAAAGGAGGAAGAGGCTTGCGGTTATGGAAGAAGGAAGATGCGCCCTTGCTCCAAGCACTCGCCCCTCTTCTTGTGTTCACGCCTTCAAGGAAGAACCTGCCTCAAGAGCGGGCGACTAGGGTCACATTTATAGGGCAAGAGGCGGTTAGGGTAAGGGCTAGGATCATGACAAGTGTAGGGCTAGGATGAGGAGGTTTGAGACAAGGAAAGTCTCCAAGACATTTCCATAATTCTCATTCAACCATTCCTTATTGTGCCCCACGCCTTTCCTTGTGCGCCAAGGCCTTGCCTTGCACCCCAAGCAATGCCATAGAGGCATGCATTCCATCCTAGGAAGAGAGGGGAGGCGCCCTTTACTTCCATAATGAAGCAAAGGCGCCAACATGACCCCATTATGCCCCTAGGCGCTTAATGGTTCATGTTTCTCCCCATTATACCCTTTTAGCCTCTCATCTCTTCATGAGAACTTGTTATTGGGCCTCATTGGATAATGAGCTAGCCCAAACTTCATTACATGGGTTGATTAAGCACTTGGATCCAATCCAATGCAACCCTAATCCAAATGTGACCAACCATGGTCAAATACGGGTCAACCTGTCAAAAATGAAGTTTGGCTCCAATAACATTCTTCCATCTCATCAGGCCCATTGGCGCTGATGAAATCTCCCAATTAAATCTGAGTTATCCAATAACTCGATCATAAGGCTTCCCGATCAATACGAGAACTCAAGTATCAAGGTGTGCGACCCTGTAGGTTCCTCTGACGCTGGCAGTGCTGACCAGAGGTCATCACAAGCAGTGAGTGGCACCTAGCAGTGCATCGCTGCTACCCAGGTCATTGGAATAGATATCGACATCGACATCCCCATCATCGCAACTAGGTACAGATGCATTACAGTCTCTTTGCCGAACTGATATCCGATTGGACAAGTGTGTCACCACTTGCTTTCATCCAATCTCATGGCTATGACTAAAACAGGTTCTCACATGGGTATGGCCATACACTCTCAGTCATAGAACTATAAAGGAGCTCCATGGATATCATACTTCCCTATAGAAGGGGCAAATCCTATGTCTGTCCATTGACCTTCTCATATGGGTCGTGACATGCTCAATAACAACCGTTATGACCTCCCAGCTACGGCAAGGTGTTAGGTTGTATCAAAGCAAGTCCCTAACCATATAGAATGATCAATGACCTCAAGTCAAGGGATCAATGCATCTCCTGTCACTTATGAGGATAACTCATGACACCAAGTCATAGCCTCATAGCGGGTCTATCCAGTATATCCTCCAATGATATACCCATGTGTCTGCGTTAGCATCACGTGCCTAACCAGCCCACATACTAGTCTCTCAAGTACCAGAGCTGTCCCATATCCACTCAGGTTCATCGACTGGGGACAATTATTTGAGCACAGATCCAATCTGTCTCCAGGGACATTATCATGTAAGTACACAATCGCAGGTATAGACAAACAATGATAACGACAATGCCAGAATGATATATAAATATCAATGTCAAGTAGTACATAAGTTGACCAAAACTAGGTCCTAGGGCATATACACCAACAATCTCCCACTTGCACTAAGACCTAGAAGTTGAGGAATCTCATCCCCATATCTCTAGCATGACCATCATGCTTCTGCTGCGCCAAAGCCTTGGTTAATGGGTCTGCCAGATTATTTTCTGTGTCTACTCTGCTAATCTTGACATCACCCCTGTCAATGATCTCTCTGATCAGGTGAAATCTTCTGAGTATGTGTTTGGATCTTTGATGAGACCGTGGTTCCTTGGCTTGTGCAATTGCTCCATTGTTGTCACAGTAGAGTTCAATGGGATCCATTGCACTAGGTACCACTTGAAGATCACATAAGAACTTCCTTATCCAAACAGCTTCCTTGGCTGCCTCAGAAGCAGCCACAAACTCAGCTTCGATTGTAGAATCTGCTATGGTGGATTGCTTGAAGCTCTTCCAACATACAGCGCCTCCATTTATCTTGAACACATAGCCGGCCTGCGATCTAAAGTCGTCAGGGTCAGACTGGAATGATGCGTCAGTATAGCCCTATATACTTAGCTCTTCCTGTCCCCCATAGACCAAGAACAGATCCTTAGTTCTTCTCAGATACTTTAGGATGTTCTTTACAGCCACCCAGTGCTGCAGACCTGGATTGGATTGGTATCGGCTGGTTATGCTCACAGCATATGCCACATCTGGTCTAGTACATAACATTGCATACATGATCGATCCGACTGCCGAAGCATAAGGAATTCGACTCATGTCATCCCTCTCAGCCTGTGTTGTAGGACACTGGCTCTTTGAGAGAGTAAGGCCATGTCTTACTGGAAGGTATCCTTTCTTGGATTGCTCCATGTAGAACCTCTCCAGTACCTTATCAATGTAAGTACTCTGACTAAGGGCCAAGAGCCTCTTGGATCTATCCCGGTAGATCCTCACGCCTAGAATGTAGGCGGCCTCCCCTAAGTCTTTCATCTCAAAACACTTCCCCAACCATGTCTTCACAGCTTGAAGACTAGGGATGTCGTTTCCGATGAGCAGTATGTCATCAACATACAAGACCAGAAAAATCACCAAGCTCCCACTGAATTTTCTGTATACACAGGCGTCATCTTCGCTTTTGATAAAGCCATAATCTCTCACGGCCTCATCAAATCGAAGATTCCAACTTCGAGATGCTTGTTTTAATCCATAAATGGACCTTTTTAGCCTGCAGACCTTATTAGCCTCTGCAGGATGGATGAAGCCATCAGGTTGTGACATATACACATCCTCAGTCAGCTTCCCGTTAAGGAACGTTGTCTTCACATCCATCTGCCATATCTCATAGTCATGATATGCAGCTATAGCAAGCAGAATCCGAATGGATTTAATCATGGCAACTGGCGAGAAGGTTTCATCATAGTCCACCCCGTGGACTTGTTTAAATCCTTTAGCCACTAGTCTACCCTTATAGGTAACTATTTTTCCATCCATGTCTGTCTTCCTCTTGAAGACCCATTTACACCCTATGGGTTTTACCCCATCAGGCAGCTCAACCAAATCCCAGACTTGGTTAGCCGACATGGAATCCATCTCGGATCGCATGGCGTCAAGCCATTTCTCGGAGTCTGGTCCACTGACCGCCTCATCATAGGTTCTGGGTTCATCCTCAATGATAAAGATCCCATCGTGTTGGGTCGGTAGCGACCCATACCTTTCAGGTGCACGACGAATTCTCCCAGACCTACGCGGGACCTGTGTCTGAGCCTCAGGTTGCCTAGCAACCGGTGCAGGTGGCTCAGATTCCATCTCTTTGTCTTGTGCTTGCACTTGGATCTCATCCAAGTCAAACTTCCTCCCACTAACTTCTTTCATAAGAAATTCTTTCTCTAGAAAGACAGCACCTCGAGCAACAAAAACTTTGTTCCCGGTTGGGACATAGAAGTAGTATCCTTTAGTTTCCTTAGGATACCCCACAAAGACACACTTATCAGATCTAGGTTCTAGCTTGCTAGAATCCTGACGTTTGACATAAGCCTCACATCCCCAGATCCTGATAAACGCGAGATTAGGGCGTCTCCCACTCCATATCTCGTATGGTATTTTGGAGACACTCTTAGATGGAACATTATTCAGTATCAGAGAAGCTGTTTCTAGTGCATGCCCCCAGAATGATGAAGGTAGAGTTGCATGACTCATCATGGATCGAACCATATCCAATAAAGTTTGATTTCTCCTTTCAGACACACCATTCCATTGAGGTGTTCCAGGAGGAGTGAGTTGGGATATGATCCCACACTCTCTCAGATAATCAAAGAACTCACCGCTCAGGTATTCTCCACCTCGATCTGATCGAAGAGCTTTAATGGATCTTCCAAGCTGGTTCTCTACTTCATTCTTGAACTCCTTGAATTTCTCAAAGGATTCAGATTTATGTCTCATTAAGTAGACATAGCCATACCTACTGAAGTCATCAGTGAAGGTAATGAAGTAGTTGTACCCTCCTCTGGCTTGTTTATTGAAGGGCCCACACACATTAGTATGTATGAGATCTAATAAACCTTCTGCCCTCTCACCAATCTTGGTGAAGGGCGCCTTTGTCATTTTCCCTAATAAACAAGGTTCACAAGTATCAAATTCCTCCAAGGAACTCGAATCTAACAATCCATTTGCATGGAGTTGTTGGATGCGATTCTTGTTTATATGGGCTAATCGACAGTGCCATAGGAAAGCACCAACTGAACCACTCAGTTTGGTCCTCTTATTGCTTATGTTACAAATAGAACTTTCCATATCCAAGATATATAGACCATTGCACAAAGTACCCTTCCCATAGAACATATTTGCAAATGAAAAAGAACAGGAGTTCTTATTTATTTCAAATTTAAATCCTTTCCTTGCCAAGCAAGGAATGGATACAATGTTCTTTGTTAGCGAAGGTACACAAAAGCAATTATCTAGTTCTAATTGAAGTCCAGAAGGCAAGGAGAGAGTCAAAACGCCTACAGCAATAGTAGCAACCTGTGCCCTGTTTCCAACGTGTAGGTCAATCTCTCCAAGCCGCACCGTTCTACTTTTCTTGAGCCCCTGCATATTTGTACAAATATGAGCTCCACATGCGGTATCCAATACCCATGACATAGAAGTAAAAAGATTGACTTCTGCAACATAGATACCTGAGCAAGAAGTTAAGGCCAAGCCTTTCTTCTCCTCATTCTGAAGCTGCTTGCAGTCCCTTCTCCAGTGGCCCTGCTCGCCACAGTGAAAACACCTCTGGTCCTTTGACTTCTTCGCCTTTTTCTTCAGTGCTTTGGTAGGACCTCTGGCACTGCTCTTAGCACGTGTCTTACCCTTCTTCTTTATCTTCTTGGTCGCAGGGACCAAAAGAACATAATTGGGTTTGGTCTTACCCATCTCTTGCTCGGCTGTTTGGAGCATATTCATCAATTCCTCCCGTGTGCACTCAATCCGGTTCATGTTGAAGTTAATGATAAACGGACTGAAGGTAGGGGGCAGGGAATGAAGAATAAGATCCACAACCAGCTCGTTGTCTATGGTGTGTCCCAGTCTCCTGAGATGATCCACATTCCCAATGAGTTTGAGAACATGGGGTCTCACTGGTGCACCTTCAGACAACTTGCACCGAAAGACTGCTTTGGCGGTGTCAAATCTCTCAGTTCTAGCCTGAGCCTCGAACATCTGTTTCATACGAGTAATCATCTGAAAAGCGTTCTGCTCCTCATATTGCACCTGCAGTTCAGGTGCCATACTGGCTAGCATAAGACATGCAACCTCCAAAGAGTCATCCTGATGCTTTCTGTAAGCATCTCTGTCTGCTGTTCGGGCATTAGGCGGAGGAGCCGCAAGAAGAGGCTGTTCAAGGACATACAGCTTCTTCTCGAGCTTGAGGACTATCCTCAAGTTCCGATGCCAGTCCATAAAGTTAGTTCCAACTAACTTATCCTTATCAAGGAGTGATCGCAGTGATAATCCGCCAGTGTTCGTAGCCATTGTTCTACAACACCCAAGAAGAACAGATTAGTACTACTTCGAATCATTTAAACTGGACTTCTTTTAAATGATTTCTGCTCTCACTATTTTAAATTCGCATTGACAACTCACAAAGTCAATCGGGAAGTTTAAAACTTCCTAGTGAGATGGGATCCTTATTTCACATGAGGCTTCGCGTCCCACGAAGGTGGGATGAGATGCACAAAGTAACCCATGTTTCCTAAGGTGGGCGCGCCAGCCGGTTGCTCCAAGCAACTCCCCTTGTTGAGACAGTCTGGGCATTTCATGTCCAGCGAGGGCTGGATACAACATGAAACCTTTACCTCTCAACGATGCCTCTAGACTTTCACCATGTGCCCAGCACATGTGAACTTCTAGTCAAGTCCATTCCTAACCATTATGCCCAGGGTCAACGAGTTTCCTTGTGAAGGCACGCCCAGGTTAAAACTGGACTGGGGAAACCATTGCAACCACGCACTTTCTAAAGATAAGTGGGTGTGTCCCACGAGGGTGGGAAACAATTCACAACTCCACTGATCGATAGCTTAGTGAGGGCTACGCGTTAGAAGGCTACCAGACTTGATATTTTAATTGAGGGTTTTTGTTTAAGGTCTCATCATCTCAGTTTTATCTTATGTCTATCATTACAGGCATGCAATCCTATAGTGATAACATAACGGTAAAACATTTCAGGCATGCTTCTGCAGATAATAATAAAAGCAGTAAAGGATGATGTGATCATATCCTATACAAGACATTGAACCAATCCATGCCATGAAATAGGTTCAACTCTTGTCCTAGAACTCAAGCCCCAAAAACTAGACCTAGCCTAGCCGACCTCTAGCTTGAACTTCAAGGTTGCCTCCAAGGTCCTTCTCTCATGGCTTAGCTCTCAAACCGTAGAGGTACATTTTAAAAGTTCCCCATAGGTTCGGCCAATGCCATGGTCTTGCGCCTCTTGCTTGTTGCATCACCATCCAAGGTATGCATGCGCTAAGCTCCAAGCACATGCGCCACCCTAATCTTCTTCTTAGTCAAAAGCAAAAAGAAAAGCGGCACGCAGGCCTCACGAGGATACATCGCAGGCATGCAAAGGGGGGCTTGATTAATGATCACAATATCATGCGCAATCAAGGTATTTACTCATGCAATTCTACATGCTCATGAAAAACATAAAATCTGAAATTTTACTTTTTCATAAAATCAGTTTCTTTTTCTCATCTTCTTCTCACAAGTCTTTTGGTTTATTGCGATTTATTTTTCATGATGATTTCAGAGATCCTTTCGGCTGGCAATTTTGTCAGATCAAGAGACTTGGCCAGTCCGAAGACACAATGCCCGTCCTACTTAACAAAATTACGTGCGCCTTTGATCTTTAAATCAAACAAGAAAAATAGTCCAAAAAACCCAAAAGAGATTGAGAGGACGATAGAAACAAGAAACCTCAATTTTTCCTACTAAGAAAAATCGTTTGCCATGCATCATGCTATTTTCGAAAATAAAGATATGGCATGTGAGCATGAAAGAAAAGCATAAAACATCGTTCGAGTCTTGCAAGTCGCTCTGATATCACTGTTGGGAAACCCCGGGGACATTTTACAATTTTCAGAGTTATAGACATACATTTTTCGCAGCGGAAGAATGTCCCTGAAACAGGCCACTCCCAAAAACCCAGTGAAGATCGCAAGCAAGGGAGTCGACACGATGAGTTAGGAAATACCTTAAGAGCAATGTAGAGCGATGCCGATGCAGGCGCCCAAGTGTGCGCCCTCTACAGTCTCGCACACACGGATCTCTTGAATTCTCTTCTCCCACGTCCGGTGCTAGCCTCGGGAAGAAGATCCAAGCCTTAGGGAGATGCTCTACTTTACTTGCACCACCAAGAGAGATGATGCGCCAAGAGAAGAAGGAAGACTATCCAAACCGCCAAGCACTAAAGTTCCTTGCGCCAAGAGGAAAGGAGGAAGAGGCTTGCGGTTATGGAAGAAGGAAGATGCGCCCTTACTCCAAGCACTCGCCCCTCTTCTTGTGTTCACGCCTTCAAGGAAGAACCTGCCTCAAGAGGGGGCGACTAGGGTCACATTTATAGGGCAAGAGGCGGTTATGGTAAGGGCTAGGATCATGACAAGTGTAGGGCTAGGATGAGGAGGTTTGAGACAAGGAAAGTCTCCAAGACATTTCCATAATTCTCATTCAACCATTCCTTATTGTGCCCCACGCCTTTCCTTGTGCGCCAAGGCCTTGCCTTGCACCCCAAGCAATGCCATAGAGGCATGCATTCCATCCTAGGAAGAGAGGGGAGGCGCCCTTTACTTCCATAATGAAGCAAAGGCACCAACATGACCCCATTATGCCCCTAGGCGCTTAATGGTTCATGTTTCTATCCATTATACCCTTTTAGCCTCTCATCTCTTCATGAGAACTTGTTATTGGGCCTCATTGGATAATGAGCTAGCCCAAACTTCATTACATGGGTTGATTAAGCACTTGGATCCAATCCAATGCAACCCTAATCCAAATGTGACCAACCATGGTCAAATACGGGTCAACCTGTCAAAAATGAAGTTTGGCTCCAATAACATTCTTCCATCTCATCAGGCCCATTGGCGCTGATGAAATCTCCCAATTAGATCCGAGTTATCCAATAACTCGATCATAAGGCTTCCCGATCAATACGAGAACTCAAGTATCAAGGTGTGCGACCCTGTAGGTTCCTCTGACGCTGGCAGTGTTGACCAGAGGTCATCACAAGCAGTGAGTGGCACCTAGCAGTGCATCGCTGCTACCCAGGTCATTGGAATGGATATCGACATCGACATCCCCATCATCGCAACTAGGTACAGATGCATTACAGTCTCTTTGCCGAACTAATATCCGATTGGACAAGTGTGTCACCACTTGCTTTCATCCAATCTCATGGTTATGACTAAAACAGGTTCTCACCTGGGTATGGCCATACACTCTCAGTCATAGAACCATAAAGGAGCTCCATGGATATCATACTTCCCTAGGGAAGGGGCAAATCCTATGTCTGTCCATTGACCTTCTCATATGGGTCGTGACATGCTCAATAACAACCGTTATGACCTCCCAGCTACGGCAAGGTATTAGGTTGTATCAAAGCAAATCCCTAACCATATAGAATGATCAATGACCTCAAGTCAAGGGATCAATGCATCTCCTGTCACTTATGAGGATAACTCATGACACCAAGTCATAGCCTCATAGCGGGTCTATCCAGTATATCCTCCAATGATATACCCATGTGTCTGCGTTAGCACCATGTGCCTAACCAGCCCACATACCAGTCTCTCAAGTACCAGAGCTGTCCCATATCCACTCAGGTACATTGACTAGGGACAATTATTTGAGAACAGATCCAATCTGTCTCCAGGGACATTATCATGTAAGTACACAATCGCAGGTGTAGACAAACAATGATAACGACAATGCCAGAATGATATATAAATATCAATGTCAAGTAGTACATAAGTTGACCAAAACTAGGTCCTAGGGCATATACACCAACAGTGGGATCCTCCATCACTTATCAAAATGTGCGGGACTCCAAACCGGGGGAAAATTGCTCGCTTCATTAACTTCATGACATCCCTGGAGTCGTTAGTAGCCTCGGCGGATGTCTCAACCCACTTCGACATGTAGTCGACGGCAACTATGATGTACCGCTTGCCACATGAGGATGGGAAGGGTCCCATAAAATCAATCCCCCATACGTCGAAAATCTCCACCTCCAACATATCATTCAGAGGTAACTCATCCCTTCTTGAGAGGTTCTCAGTCCGTTGACCGCTGTCACAAGTTAAAGAAAAACGTAGAGCATCATGAAATATGGAAAGCCAATATAAACCTGGTTGTAGGACTTTGAATGCCATTTTTGCAGCCACGGCGTGTCCTCCATAAGGTGAAGAATGGCAATGAGTCAACACATCTTGTATCTCCACCTCTGGTACACATCCTCTGTACATCCCGTCAGCACATCGCCGGTATAAGTATGGCTAGTCCCAATAATAGAACTTCACATCATATAGAAACCTCTTCTTCCTCTGAAAAGTGAGATCGGGGGGAAAGATGTTAGACATAATGTAATTGACATAGTCTGCATACCATGAGACTTGTTGATCTAATAAAGCATAGAGATGTTCTTCAGGAAATGTGTCGTTAATCTCCAACTCGTCATCAATCTTTTTGTCAGCGCCACGTTCAAGTCTAGAAAGATGGCCAGCCACTAAATTTTTAATCCCCTTTTTTTCTCTGATCTCTACATCGAATTCTTGCAAGAGGAGAATCCATCGAATGAGCCTTGGCTTGGCATCCTTCTTGGTCATCAGATATTTTATGGCTGCATGATCAGTAAAAACAATCACTTTCGAGTTAACTAAATAAGAACGGAATTTATCGAAAGAAAAGACAATTGCTAGCATCTCTTTTTCCGTGGTCGCATAATTTGTTTGAGCATCGTCGAGTGTTCGACTGACATAGTAGATGGTGTGAAGCTTCTTGTCTTTCCTCTACCCCAAGACTACCCCGACTGCCTAGTCACTTGCGTCGCACATGAGCTCGAATGGTAAGGACCAGTCTGGCGGTTGAATTATTGGGGCAGTAATCAATGCTTCTTTGAGTTTGGTGAAAGCGACCTTGCAGTCCCTGTCAAAGCAGAAGATAAAATCTTTAGCAAGAAGATTAGTCAGGGGGCGAGCAATCTTAGAGAAATCTTTAATAAATCTTCTGTAAAAGCTGGCGTGTCCAAGAAAACTCCTGATCGCCTTTACTGATGTAGGTGGCTTAAGATTCTCAATAACTTCAATTTTTGCTCTGTCCACCTCTATCCCCCGCTCAGAAACTAGATGTCTGAGAACGATGCCTTTCTTGACCATGAAGTGGCACTTCTCCCAGTTCAGAACTAGGTTCACCTCTTCACATCTCTGCAAAACTTTAGACAAATTAGACAAACAATGATGGAAAGAAGAACCATACATAGAAAAATCATCCATAAATATATCCATGAAATCTTCATTAAAGTCAGAGAATATGGCCATCATCGCTCGTTGGAAGATAGCTGGGGCATTGTAGAGTCCGAAAGGCATCCTCCTATATGCATATGTGTCATAGGAACATGTAAATGTTGTCTTCTCCTAGTCGTCCGGGTGGATAGGGATCTGGAAGAAACCTGAAAACCCATCCAAAAAGCAAAAATAAGAATTATGTGCTAATCTGTCTAACATCTGATCAATAAATGGAAGAAGGAAATGATCTTTTCTCGTTGCAAAGTTCAACTTCCTGTAATCAATGCACATTCTATATCTTGTAACTGTGTGCGTCGGTATCAACTCATTTGCTTCAGTCTTGATCACTGTGACGCCACCCTTCTTGGGTACTATGTGTACTGGACTCACCCAATAGCTGTCTGAAATCGGGTATATTACTCCAGCGTCGAGTAGCTTTTAGCACTTCTTTCTTCACCACATCCTTCAAGTGCGGGTTGAGACGGCATTGAAACTCCACTGAAGGTTTGCTGTTGTCGTCCAATAAGATCCTGTGCATGCAAACAGAGGGGTTAATCCCTTTGATGTCATCTAATGAGTAGTCTATTACCTTCCTATGGAGATGGAGTTCTTTGAGTAATAATTCGATTTGCTCCTTGTCTAGTGCCACACTAACTATTACAGGGTATGTAGAGTTTTCCCCCAAAAATTCATATCTCAGAGTGTTGGGTAAACTTTTGAACTCGATTTTCTTTTGCCCTTCTGCTTCTTGATTTTCTTCTAGTTCAGCACTCAAGCTTGGGTCGACATTCAACAGGGCAACACACTCTTCAATCTCGCCTTCAATGTCTCCATCAACTGTGTTGGTTAGGGCAAGCTCCAGTGGATCTACTTCTCTTCTAAAGGATTTAGCATGCGGTATAGCTTTTTCAACAACGTCCACGCTATAGCATGTACCTGCAAAAGAGAGTTTTTTTAGAGAGTCAGACAGATCGAATTGAATAACGTTGTCACCGATGTTCAAGGATAGTTTTCCATTCTTGACATCAATGACGGCGCTAGCAGTAGCAAGAAAAGGTCTCCCTAGAATGATAGGGAGCCTGTCATCCTCATCAATCTCTAAAACAACAAAATCAGCAGGGACAAAATAGTTTCCAACTTTAATGGGTACATCCTCTAGAATACCGATAGGCTGACGAAAAGATCTATCTGCAAGCTACAGAGAAATGTTAGTAGGTTTCAAGTCCCCTAAGTCTAGCCTTTTACATAGTGACAATGGCATTAGGCTGACGCTTGCTCCTAAATCGCACAAAGCTCTCTGAAAAGACATCTCCCCAATTTGGCAGGGTATGGAAAAACTGCCTAGGTCCTTGAGTTTCTGAGGCAGCTCATTCTGAATGATGGCGCTGCACTCCTCAGTGAGAGCAACGGTTCTCTGATCTTCCAGCTTCCTCTTATTTGATAGGATGTCTTTCAGAAATTTTGCATAAGTTGGCATCTACGAAAGAGCATCAACAAAAGGGATGTTAATGTAGAGTTTTTTCAAAACCTCTAAAAACTTGCCGAACTGCTTGTCCAATTTAGCCTTAACAAACCTCTGTGGGAAAGGGATCGGCGGCTTGTAGGAGGGCGGTCCCACATAGGGCCGCTCTTCTTCAGTCGATTCTAATGCCGTCGGTGATGCACATGTGGGACCGCCCTCTACTACATTCATCTAATCAGGATGGCTCGTGGTTAACTGCCCATCTACTAACTGGCAATCGGCACCTGCATGACCTGTGACTCCACACACCACACAAGATATAGAGTTAACATCTAAAGAATTTGCAGACCAAGAGTTAATTTTTCTAGTTAAATTATCCACCTTTGTTGTAAAAGAGGTCAGAGTGTCAAGGTCGTACTTACCTGCCTTCCTGTTGGGTGTACCTCGCTCGGATGTCCTTTGGTGATGGTTCATCGTCATGTCTTCGAGAAGGTTCATAGCATCTTCAACCCTTCTATTCATTAGGGCTCCTCCCGCTGCAGCATCCACTATCAGCCTTGTGTTGTAGTCCAGCCCGCTATAGAACGTGTGGATCAAAACTCAAGTCTCAATCCCGTGATGTAGGCACATCCGTTGCAGCTCTTTAAATCTCTCCCAAGCCTCATATAAGGATTCTCCATCCTTCTGCATAAAACTTATTATCTGATTCTACAATTGAATTGTCTTGGATGGAGGGAAGTATTTAGAGAGGAAGGCTTGAGATAACTCTATCCATGTCCGTATCGAAGTTGAAGGTAGAGTGTGGAGCCAAGCTCTTGCCCTATCCCTCAAAGAAAAGGGAAACAGTCTCAACCTAATAGCATCAGTAGAAACACAGTTAATCTTTAGCATATCACAGTACTCTAGAAATATAGAAAGATGTATGTTGGGGTCCTCAAGAGGAGAACCACCAAATTGATTTTGTTGCACCATAGAAAGTAATGCAGGTTTTATTTCAAAGTTATTGGCCTCTACAGTAGGCCTTGCTATTCCTGATTGTAAACCATGACTGTAGGGAGCAGCATAATCTTTCAGCGTCCTGTTATTGTAGTTGTTCCCCACCGATTGAGGTATCTAATAATTATCCCCATCACGTTGAATATGCTCCATCTGATTCTCGCCTCCTGGATGGTTCATGTCCTCTTTTTTCTAAATTTGGTTGTGTTTCCTTCTAATCCTGAATGTGCGTTCGATCTCTAGATCAATGTCAAAGAATGTGCCTGCCCTAGAACTTCTTTGCATAAAAGGGGTCAGTTAAAATTCCAAAGTTCTAAGACAGTAGACAAATAGGGAGTAAAAGAAAATGAAAATGCAAAAGTGCAATAAAACTAACTAAAGCCTAGTCTACCAATCCTTAGAAATATACTAATATTAACTGTTGTTCCCCGGCAACGGCACCAAAAACTTGACACGATCCGCAAGTGCACGGTTATGTCGAAGTAATATAAAAGATGTCGAATCCCACAGGGAACAAGGTTACCAGAAAATCTAACTCTTGATAGCTAAGCGAATCGAAACGGATTTTTGAGAACTTAAATCAAAAACGAGAAATCGAAGCTACGTCGGTAGAGAATAAATATGAGAGAGATATCGGGGCTATGGTTTCCACCACGCTGACGATCTTAATCACGCCCAAAAATATCGGTTACCTGTATTTATGATTTTGCATAAGGAATCTATCCCTAGGGTACAAGGTGCCCTCTCTCAAATGTACACCCCGGTGTTTGTCTAAGACGATCTCCTACTCTCGCGGTGGATCATTTTAAACAAACCCAATGAGTTCTATGGACCATTATGAAACCCTCGAGCGAAAACCAAGCACTATCGTGTCGAGGTTTCGCAAGTTTTACTAAGAAGATCTGCCCTTACAATTCTCCTCTCGGCATGAATCGTAACGGCTAAAACATGAAAATACTTGGCCAAGGTAAAATCATGTGATTTGCACATCAAAGTAAAATATGCTCACAATATAATCCAAATAACTGAATTAAAACAAGGATTGCGATTAAGAATCGTCAACGGGCTTCAACTGAGCCCCGAAAAAGGGTTTACGCTATAATCGTTATTGAAACGCTCAAAATCTCTCTTTAAAGGGAAAGAAAACTACAAGGAAGTGAATCTAAGAAGAAGGAGATGATAAACCGAAAGTAATCTGCAAAAATCAAGATGATCTGATGGTTCAAACTCCGAAAATCACCTCAGAAACTCCTCGTCGTCATGTTCTCCTGCCCTCCGCCGCTTTGTCACCTGATTACTCGATGATTAGTTCACGAAAATTGGGGCTTTTATATTCCTTGTGTTCTCCTTCGAATCAGCTTTCCAAAAAGTCCTCTCTTGCCAAATTTGGACTTGAATCGGGTTCAAAATCATCAAAAATCCTAATGGCTGTTGGGTTGTTTCGTAAGTATCACGGGTGAACCCTGCGGGGTTCACCAGACGGTGAAGCTTGCTGTGCTGTCTTGTCGCGAAAGAAGCACAGGTGAACCCATTCACCTGGCCGTGAAGTCCAAAAATAACTCCAATTAAGCCCAAATTTGATGGGCAGCTTCGTCTTCTCATAGGGAATCATCCTATGACCTCAGAATCATCAAAAGTCTTCAAAAATGGATGATTTTGCTTGAAATATCACAAGAACGAGAAAAAGTGAAGATTCCAAAGATTTTAAGTAAATAAGCCTTAAAAGAGTATAAAAACACTAAAATAGGCCTAGATTCATCATGAAATAATGATAAAAATTTGTACTAAAATGCAAGGCATCATGCATCCAGCATCTGCAACCCAGCCATTCGTTATGTCCGTCGCGTCCTTGCCCACATTATTTTCGACCGCAGAGAAAGCGATGGTATAGTACACTAGTCGGAATTATTTTACTTATGGTATATGCTTCATTCTTTCAGGGTTGACTCGGGGTATTATTTGGCTAAGCAGTTTAGCTGTGTCGCCCACTCACACAAGGGGGAGATCGTCATGGGTGGTTAGGTCACCCCACTGGCTGTTTCCCTAGGGGTTATCCCCTATGGTACCATGGAAGCAAGTGGAAACAACCGGCTCGAAATCGAGTCATTTGTTTCCATAAAACTCATCATTCGCCGGGGTGACTCCTATTGCCTTACATTTAAAGGAAGCCAATTTTACCTTCCGCTGCCGAACACTGAGCGCACCACGGTGCGCATGCGAGCAAACTGGCGCATACAGCCCGTCGCATACCCTCAGCCTAACCCAGTTGATACGGCACCCCTAGCCCCAGATGCATTTTATTTTGGTGGTTCCTCTTATACCGGGTCGATGATGGCCATCCTTCAAGAGATATGGGAGGAGCAGCTTCATCAGAAGGAGGTGCAGGACCAAGAGGATTCCACTCTCTCCTATATCCACCAGGAGCACTCCACGCGTTGGGAAACTATAGAGACAGGAATGCAGCGATAGCATAAGATGATGGGCTCGGTTTGGGAGAAGCTCTCTGCTATGGATGAGCGGCTAGCCTTTCTGTCCAAAGAGAACATGGCGCGTGTAGCCATCTCTTCAGACGAGGAGGATGAGCATGATTACTCATCTCGCGGTAAGGGCAAAAGCTCTAGGGCTTCTGGCTCTAAGTTGCGACGAAAGAAGTAGAGTCCCCAGCGCTCGGCCTTCCACCCACTCCTCTCACGTACACAGCTTCGCATAGAGGACTATGCGATATTTAGAGTGGTGAGTTGTCTCCTTTCTAGTTTCATATCTCATGTTGCCTTACTATTTTGCTGACTTTTGTGTTTAATACTTCACTTTGACTGGATGTTATTTATTTGGCATTGTTCTTATATGCTACTATTTGAGGGTCTAGTCCCATCTTCAGGCCTTGACTGCGATGTATGATGTTTTGGCACTCTCGGATCTATTATTTTTGTCTTATCGTAGTATTGCATGACATGCTTTGATATGAAATATTGTGTCACACTATAGATGTATTGATCTTGAGTCGTGCATGTGGTCATGTTTGATACGTTTATACTATGGTGAAGTGGTGAAACTTTGATCCCATGATAGCTAAGCCCAATTGTTGAAACTGAATTCATGTTTGGTTTGGAATAATCATGACCTGTTGAATGCAACATCTAATTAGAAATACTCTATGATCTATCCGTTTACTCTATGATTTTAAAATCTTATGATTTGGATTGCTCAAGACTATTCATTAGTGGGTCAAATATTTTTGAGAATGTTTAAAGAATATATACTGGTAGTATGCATGTAAATTCATAGTGAGATACGCATCTACTTATTCATTCCTTGAAGTCCTTTTTCTTGTTGGGAGAAAACTGCATTTGTAATGTGTTGAAAAATCTTATCTGCACCTTATGTATGATGTTTTAGCACTCTCGGATCTGTTATTTTTATGCCTTATCGTAGTATTGCATGACATGCTTTGATACAATATATTATGTCACACTATGTATGTATTGATCTTGAGTCGTGCATGTGGTCATGTTTGATACGTTTATACTATGATGAAGTGGTGAAACTTTGAACCCATGATAGCTAAGCCCAATTGTTGAAATTGAATTCATATTTGGTTTGGAATAATCATGACCTGTTGAATGCAACATGTAACGCCCCGTTCAAAATTAAAATAAAATAAAATAAAATAAAAGTTATTATGTTGATGGGATGAGATGTGTTGTCCCATCCCTCTCTCTCCCCCAATTTTTCTTCTGCCGCCTACCTACTCACGCGTGCACGCTACCCTCCCTTCACTCTATCTCCAAATCTCTCACTCGCGCGTCCTTGTCCCTCTCTGTTTTGGAGAGTGAACAAAAGCCGTGTGTGACGCTCGCCTTCTTCCTTTCGATCGGCAAAAGAGTCGCCTGCTCCCACCTGCACGCCGTCCTCTTCCTTCCCTCCGGTCGGCGAGCTTCCCACCCTCACTCACCTTCGTCCTCTCCTGTGCCGACGACAAGCTTCGGCTGACAGTTCCGGACATCTGCCACTACCGTGCGTTCTTTTCTCCCTTGCGTCCGGCGAACTCGGCCTACGGCGATGAGTTCCAGACGTTCGCCTGCCTTCTCCCTGATCTTCCCCTCCCGTCTAGCCAGAATCGCGGCGTCTCCTCCTCCAATGTCGGCGAATAACGCGAGCGGCACCGCCACCGATTTTCGCTCAATTTCTGGCGACTCCCGCCACCATTTGCAGAAGCAACTGTATAGCTGAACTTCCCTCGGCATCAGCTTCCTTCGATGTTCCGGCGCGCTCCGATCTCCACCGGCGAACACTATTTCGGCGATCACCGCCGGTGATCCTCTGGCGACCCTCGGAACACTACCGACGCCTCCTCATTGGTTTTCGGTGATTCTGCCTACTCTGTGAATTACAGAATCCACTGTTCACGCGAACTCTCTGATGAACTTTCCGGCGAACCCCGGGATCCGTGCCGACACGTACATCTGTGTATTCCGGGTTGGTTCTCATGTATACTGACGACCTGTGGTGGTTAACGTTCGCACGTGGCTGTGAACTAGGTTAGTACCCTAACCCTATTTATTCATACACACTATAGAACTGCATGTGGTCTAGGGTTAAAATAACACATACGACAACACCTGCATATTGTGACACTAGCCTTCCATATGTTTTAAGGTTCGACGATCATAGACGCACGGACACTGTGCGTTATACTCATTCGGTTGGTTCTTAGCACAGACTTGCATTTCGAGGTAGGGTCCTTTCCTGTCTTTGTCTATGGTGCCAAATGCATGATCTAGTTAGCGGCACCTTACTTATAGTTCTATTCTTTGACTTGTATCTGATGTCGTTGTAGTCTTACCTTGTTTTATTGGACATATACATGCTTGCATGTCTTCTGGTTTTATGATGTTTATTTGTCCTGATAGTATGACATGATACTTAGTATTTGTGGCTCTATATGAGCATCCGTTGAGCCTCCTTCCTTGGGCTAATCTTGAGGCCCATTTCCCGGGCTGATATGCATGTTGCGTTCTGGTCGTGACCGAGGCGGGGGTAGCCGAACGACCGATGTTGAATACCGTGCGTGGTGGGGGCGCACGTACGAGGTTTCTATTCGGGCCTTACTGTGGTTGTAGAGCCATGGTTTGCGCCACCACTGGCTCATTGATGATGTCGACGGGAGATAGCCCCGATTCATCGTTTACCGACTTTGGGATGATCAGTGTTGGACGCTACACTGACGGGCTGCTGACGAGCAGTCATTCCCTCTGTGTGAGCTACATTGGGGACCACTCCTGTGGAGTGCAGGTCCTACGGGACGAGTTGGCCCAGCTCTGTTTTACTATTGCATGATGTGGTATATTTGAGATATTGTTGACTTGTGATATACTTACATTTACCTGTTATACATTCACATTGGGTACTGGTAGTGTTTTCAAATAAACTTTATTGTTGTTCATGCATCATCTCCTCTTTATATCCCTACTTAGCCCTTCTGGCTAACTCCCCCTTCTTTTCCAGATTCTGACGTGGCTCCACCTCCTGGAGCGGATTAGATAGCTAGAGTTAGTGGCTACCACGGGGTGATGCATTCGGTACTTGTTTATGTATGTTTCTTCAGACTATGTATTTGAGACTATGATGTACTCGGATTTGTATTTATGTATGCCCGATCGTAGACCGGAGGATGTTGTATTATATGATTGTATCTCTGAGTTGTATTATTGGGTTATGTTATTTTATTTGCTGCCTGGAGATTTCATGGCTGACTCATCATGCAGGTTGACCTTATCACGCCTTGACGTTTGACCCTCGAGGTGTGGGCCCGGGTTCCGCGTCGGGGCGTGACACAACATCTAATTAGAAATACTCTATGATCATATCTGTTTACTCTATGATTTTGAAATCTTATAATTAGATTTCTCTAGACTATTCATTAGTGGGTCAAATATTTCTGAGAATGTTTAAAGAATATATACTGGTAGTATGCATTTAAATTCATAGTGAGATACGCGTCTATTTATTCATTCCTTAAAGTCCTTTCTCTTGTTGAGAGAAAACTGCATTTGTAATGTATTGAAAAGCCTTATATGCACCTTATATTGCATTCGAAAAAAAAAAACTCTTAGATTCCTCTACTTGGCACTGCGAAAAATTGGCAGTGGTACCTAAGAACATGAGTTGAAATCTAAGAGAGACTCCTCTACTTGGCACTGCGAAAAATTAGTAGTGGTACCTAAGGACATGAGTTGAAGTCTAATATCATAATAAGCTATTGGAGTTTTGCATCCTAAATAATATATTTGAGTTAATCCCAACGAGTTGATTTGGATGGATTGGATTAGCATGAGTAATGTGTATACTTAATTGAGTTTTTTTTGTCTACTACTTGCTGGGTTCCTCGACTTCTGGAAATTGTGGGATCAAACTACCGAATGTTCTATGACACTTGATCACTTGATTTCTTCTGATTAGATGATGGATAACTAGTAGATGTTTTTCTAATTTAGATGTTTGCCTTTAACTAGAATGATTACTCTCATACCTTTCATGCAATTCACTTTATTTTATTGCTTGAGGACAAGCAAAAATTAAAGTCTGGGAGTATTTGATGTCTTGCATTTTAACAGTAATTTCTAGTGTTATTTCATCTCAAATTCAAGCTTATTTTAATGTTTTCATACTCCATTGAGACTTATTTACTTGATTGCTTCGGAATCTTCACTTTTTCTTATTTTTGAAGAATTTCAGGTAAAATCACCCAATTTTGAAGTCTTTTGAAGAATCTAAAGTCCTAGGGTAATTCCTTACGAGAAGATGAAGCTGCATGTCAAATTTAGGCCCAATCCGAGCTACTTTGAAAAATACGGCCAGGTGAACCCGGCGGGGTTCAGCAGATCGGATATCCGAAAGTCCACAAAAGACTTCACTGCCTAGTGAACCCTATGGGGTTCATCCGTGATTCTCTTAGAAGAAGTTTGCGCAGAAACAAATAGTACACTTCACTGGCAGGTGAACCCGGTGAGGTTCACCGGTGATTCTTACTCGACATAAACTACACAGAACACTTCACCGCCTGGAGAACCCGACGAGGTTCACCCATGATCATAACTTCAAAACCCGACAGCCACTCGGATTTTCCTCGATTCCGAGCCCTAGAAAAATCCAAAAAAGGCAAAAAAATATGTTTTGGAAAGCTAACAAAGAGGCGAATCAAAAGAATAAAAAACCCTTTTGTATTATTACCAAATCATCTAACAATCAGTGCATGAAGCGGCTAGGGCGAATGGGATAGGCGACAATGCAATTTCGAGATATTGGAGCGTTAAATCTTCACGATTTTTGGGGATCTTGTTCGGTTCATCCTCTCCGAAACGTTTTGTAGAACTTTTTTTGATATTTTAGAGAGATTTATGTGAGCTTTCATGACTATTATAGTGTAAAACCCTTTTTCAAGATTTGGTTGAAGCCCATTGATGAACTCTTTCATGCAATCTTAAATTATTCTGTTATTTCGAAGTTTGTATGAGCATATTTTACCTTAGCAGAGTTATTTCTCAATATTGCTTTGGCCGCGTAGTATCGTGTGGTAGTCGATGCAGTCCTGACCGAGAGGAGGATCGTGTCGGCGGATCTCTTAGGTAAAACTTGTGAATCCTTGACACAAGAGTGCTTGGATTTCGCTCGAGGGTATCATAATCGTCCATCGAACTCATTGGGTTTATCTAGATCGATCCATCGCAAGAGTAAGAGATCGTTCTGGATAAGCATCAGGGTGTACCGACCGAGAGGGGGCATCCTGTACTTTTGGAAGGATTCCATATGCAATATTACAAACTCTTGTAATAGATAACTTTAATCATAGTTAGATTCATCAGTGTGGTGGATACCGAAGTCCCGCTCTCTCTCATATAGATAACCTCCTCATCATTGCGTTTGATCTCTTGTTTTCGCTTATTGATTGCAAAAACCCCATTTTGAATCGCTTAGCTATTAAGACTTAGATTTTCTGGTACTTAACCTTGCTCCCTGTGGGTTCGACAATCTTTTATATTACTTCGATATTACCGTACACTTGCGGGACGTGTCACAAGGCCGAGTACCTAGTAAGTTAAGTTACTCACAAATCATCAAGGCTGAGTACCTACTAAGTTCAATTACTCGCAAGCCATTACGGCCGAGTACTTACCAAAGTTTAGTTACTCATAAGTCATCAAGGTCGAGTACTTATCAAGTTTAGTTACTCACAAGCGATTAAAGCTAAGTACCTACCATGTTCAATTACTCACAAGCCATCAAGGCCGAATACTTACCGAGTTTAGTTACTCACCAACCATCAAGACTGAGTACCTACTAAGGTCTATTTGGCCCCGCTTTCATCCAGCTTTTGCACGAAAGTCGAGATAATAATAAGCTGAAAAGTTAGAAAAGCTAGAAATTAGAGCTTCTCCAACTTTAGCTTTTATTAGCCTCAACTTCCGTGCTCATCCTTTTTGCAACGGGGCCAAATAGGCCCTAAGTTTAGTTACTCATAAGCTATTAAGGTCGCATACCTACCAAGTTCAGTTACTCACAAGCTATCAAGGTCGAGTACCTGTCATGGGTAGAGGTGGCCAACGGGCCGGGCCGGCCCACGGCCCGACACGACTTGGGTCGGGCACGGCACAGCCCGTTGACCAAGTCAACGTGCCGCGGGCGGCCCGTGGCTCGGCTCGGGTCGGGCTGGGCCGAGGGTTCACGGCCCGCGGGCCAGGCCAAGCACGGCACGGACCCGTGCTCGGCACGGCCCGCAAGCCGAGCCAGGCATGGCACGCAAATTGAGTATGCGTTTTTACTCAAATGCCCTTGTAACAATTAGAAAAATTTTAAAAGTTAGGGATATAATTGTCTTTATGGTACAAAATTACCATTTTATCCCCTTTTAATAATTAAAAGTAGGGGATAAATATGTAAATTTACACCCAATTCATCCCTATAAATTGACCCCCCCCCCCACCCTCTTATTTCTTCACACAAGTTTCCAACTAGCTTTGGAATAATTTCTCATACTCTCTTAATATTCTCTTAATCTCTTTTCTAAGTCTTGAGTTTCAATTAGTTTCTTAATTGAACTCAAACTTAAGCCTCTTTCTAGCCATGAAGAATTCAAAGCTCTTTCGGTCTAGTCACGTGGAGAAGATCAAGTAAGTATGCATGAGGCATAGAGAAAAATGGCAGATCATAGAAGAGTGAAGATAATTATCATTCTGCCAAATTCTCCACGTTCAATCTTCCTTACATCTACTTTAAATTTCTTCAATGCTGATCAATGGAAAATCATTGTTTTAAGTATTATCGAACGTGTTAGTCAAATCATACGAATTGATGTATTCAGGTTCGAAGAACACTTTATTCACTTATCTGATCATGCAAGGCAAGAATTTTTAGCTTCTCCCTCCCCTTCTGGGGTTGAGATTGAGATAGATGTTGAGGACTTTGAAATAAATGATAGTGAGGAGGACAGTGATAATATCAACGATGAGCCGAAGCAATATATCGAAACAAGCCAAGCACAAGAGTCACTTGAGTTTTTTATTGTTGAATAAGGAGGTAGAGCTGAAAACATGAAGTGCGCAATATGCATAGAGAAGATGAAGCATGGAAAGCAAGTATGTTTAACACAATGCTCTCACATCTTCCATAGTAGCTGTTTGCGTCGCTGGCTACTTGTCAGTTGTTTATTCTCATTATGTCGGCAATTGATTTAAGATTAAATGTATAATTTATGAATATGAAATTTAATCGAGTTGGTTTTTTTACTTTAGTCATGTGTTGTTAGTGTTGTTAATAAATAAATTAATATTAATTTAATAAAATATATTAAAATTAAAATTATATATTTTTAAAATAAAATAAAATAATTAATTAAATAATAATTTAAAATTTTTTCAAAAATTTATGCAACATACATAATTCTCAATTTCTCATTTTTTTTAATCTTTTCTTATTTTATATATTTTAATTAATTAATAATTTACCTATTTTAAAATTTATTTTAATTAAAATTTTATATTATTTTTATATTCGGCCCGCGGGCCAAAGTCGGGTCGGGCCAGGCATAGCCCGCGGGCCGACTTTGGCCCGTTGGGCCGGATCCGACATGCGTGCCGACTCCAGCCTGCGGGCCGGTTTCAGCACGCGTGCTGGATCTGGGCCGAGTGCACGCTTGAGCCGTGCCTGGGCCGGCACGGCTAATCGTGCCGCGGACCGTGCCGCGGGCCATTCCGGACCCAGACTTTTTTCTGCCATGCTAGGCTCAGCATGGCACGATTGTAAACGGGCCGTGCCGGCCCGCCAGAAGCCGGGCCAAAGTGGGCCCGATCGAGTCGGCCCATGGCCACCTCTAGTCATGGGCTTCGTTTGGGGGGCGGCCAACAGAAATAGCAAAAGAATCAGCATTTGGGGCTGATTCCGGTGGGCGCAATCCCGAATTCGTGCTGCACGAGAGAAGCTGCTCGCCGCCTGATTGAGAGAATCCGCCTCACTTGCCTCGATTCTTGTTCCCGCTGCAAGCCATTCCAAAAACTCTTCACTCGCTCTGACACTCTGACGCCTTCTCATCCGAGCTCCAAACGACGCTAGCGACATCCAAATCTCAGTAGCTCCTTCCAAATCACAGCATCGCCTCCACGTTCCCCGCTCGAGCAGCGCGCTCCTTCCACCGCCTCGACCAGCACACTCTGGCCCGCCTCTGCCAACCAAAGATCCAACTCCAGCCACTGCCTCGACCAGCACACTCCGGCCCGCCTCTGCTGACTAAAGATCCAGCTTCAGCCGCCGCCTCGATCCAGCACACTCCACGCTCTTTCTGACGCTCTCCAATGAGATCTAGCGCATTCTCCAGCGCCAGCGCCTGCCTCATCCAGATCATTTGCCTACCTTTCATCTAGATCCAGGCTTTGCCCGCTCAAGAAGCGCCGGCAGCTCCAATGGCCCTCCTCCCGGTTCCAGCTCCAGGTTTGCTCCAGCTCCAGCTCTGGCAATCCGCCCCCTCGTCTCTCTGTATGTCTCTCTGTATGTCTCTCTCTCTCTCTCGCCCTCGCTGGAAATCCATGGCCGTCGATGCAGAAGCTCGATTCCATGTACTCGCTGTGGACAACAACCTCATGGACAGGAAGCTCATCGAGAGGCTCCTCAAGACCTCCTCCTTTCATAGTACTAGCAATTCCTGTCCAGATCCTGCTTCTGCAATTTGTACTGCTCTTCTGTGCTCTGACAATTTTGTTCATCTGGCTTTCGTGTTCCCAGTCACCACGGTGGATTCAGGGAGCAAGGCCCAAGAATTTCTCAAGTTAAGGGAGAATCAAGCAGGCTTGTCATCTCCTCCGCCAGAGCAAGCTGTAAGTTTTGATCTCTTGCTTTCCTCACTCGTCCCCCCTTCTTTCAGTGTTCTTGAATGAGTTGGTTTTGCAAATGATTCACAATATATACACATCAATTTGTGTTTCAGGGAAGTGGAAATAGCTTATAGTTTAGTGTAAATTTATGTTTATGAATTGTTGTTCATTGTAAATGATTGTTAAAAATTGAAGTGTATATTTTGTGATTTAATACTTCACCAAATTTTAGTATTTTGAGAATTTGATACTAGTATCAAAATTCTAAAATTGTTAGCAATATTAGTACTAGTATAAAAGATAGGGGTTTGAGAGTTTGGTACTAAAAGTTTAATACCTGTATTGGTACTAAACTCTTGTTTTCTCAATCCTATCTATAACTTTGGCATCACTACTATCTATAACATGATATTAAACTTAAATATAATTTTGTATGTGAGAAATATTATTTGTTTTGTATGAGATAATTATTGTAGAAATATTTATTTTTGTTAAAAAAATTTTGCTTAATATAATAGCACAATATTTTTATTCTGCTGACAACACTTGTAGTTTCCCAAACAACTTTCTGCTTCCCCAACCAGCTACATTTTAACTAGCAATTCTCTAACCAGCAAAAACTAGAAGCAGAATCAGCCCTAAACTAGCCCAAGTTCAATTACTTACAAGCTATCAAAGCCAAGTACCTACCAAGTTCAGTAACTCACAAGCTATCAGTCGAGTATATAGCAAGTACAATTATTCACAAACTATCAAAGCCGAGTTCCTACCAAATCCAAATACTCATATACCTACTAAGTTCAATTACTCATAAGTCATCAAGGTTGAGTATATATCAAATTTAATTACTCATAATTCATCAAAGACGAGTACCTACCAAATCTAAAAACACTCATAAGTCATCAAGAACGAATACCTACCAAGTTCAGTTATTCATAAGTCATCAAAGCCGAGTATATATCAAGTTTAGTTACTCACAAGCTATCAAGGTCAAGTATTTATTAAAACCATCAAGATTGAATACTCACAAGCTATCAAGAATTGATACATACCAAATCCAATCATCCACATACCATCAAGATATCTCCTAGTCAACAAAAATTGCTTACATTATTCTCCTATTATGTAATGTTGTCTATTATATTATATAGATGTGTCTAACTTCAAGAATAATTAACAATAAGTACTCTGCACTTATCTGAAAACAAGAACCCAAAAGACAATCATACTACTTTAAATTGTAACACTTTTTTGGACCCCATATGCATCGGAGACTGATCAATCTAAAATAATTAAATTATTAAACAAAATTATAGCTTATAAACTGAAATTTTTTTTACCAATATATAATTATTAGAGATATTGAATATCCTGTCCATGATGCTTAGTATAAGTTATCTAGCCACTGGTTCACTAGGTCGATGTGTTGATTTTGTGATCAATAATAAATAAATAAATGATATGAACTGAACTAGTCCATCTCAACCGAATTAATGATGTTTGAATCTGATCTAGTTCATATTCTCAGTCAAACTGGCAAGCACTAATCGATAATCAAAACTACTGGCTGCAACTCCCAAGCATGATCAAAAGAGAAACAAACTAATTTAAACAAAAACTTATATTATTTGAAATAATATAAAAATTAAATAATGACGCATACTGCCGTGGTTCATTTGTTTACTTTTTCAACCTTCATTGTTGATGAAGAGTTGTACATAATTTACAAGCAAAATGAAAAAAAGAAAAAGAAATAGTGACTCTGACTGCTGTGGTTCATTTACATAAAGGCTTTTTATAAAGAATTAATCAAATTCTACTGTGGTAAGAAAACTGGGATTCGGTGAATCTGATTTTACTTCCATGACAACTTGTCAAGTGAAATGGGGTAGTCAGCTCACAGCATCAGGTGCTACAGTACTTTGAGCTTTCAGCACAAGTTCTTCTGTTGTGGTGCCAATGATTTCATTTGCTCGCTTCAAGGAGACACAGTAGATTCTTCCCATAATATCCTGTATACATAAACTCAGCTCTACATTTTAATCATGAAAATATGGAATAGAAGTATGCTATCCTGTTATTAATCATGTTTTGTTAACCAAAATCTAGAAACATAAAAACTTCTCATCACTGGTAGAAAGATGCCAAATACAGAAAAAATTTAAAGTGTTAAATTAAGACTGGGAAGCAGTATGCCAAACTTACTCGTGAAGCAATTCCGAGCTTCTCCAGCTTTTCTACGGCATCTTTGACATCAAAATTGCAATCCTCATGGAACTGTTCTTTAATCAGTTCCTCGCATTGATGGTCAAGATCCTGTACTTATTTTGCAGATAGTGAGGCTGACAATTTTGGTTAAAGCATGATTAATAAGTTTGATTGATGCAAAGAAAAAAAAATATAATGATCAAGAGTTCATTACTTCTAGTGTTAACTTCCCTTGCTCCATCAAAATAAAGTAGGAAATTATCACCTCTTTGACCTGCAAATCGAGATTGTAAAATGCAAACATCAACTGGAGGCAAAATGCGTTGTTGGGATGGAACCTACTTCTTGCTGTATCACGTCATCACACAAGTGTAGGAGTGTGCCTCGCCCACTATCCAGTTGTTTGTCATACATGGATTGAGTGATTAGATTTTGATAAGTCACCATGTTTTGCTGAAACCTGCATGATTTAGTTGAGCTGGAATAAGAAGAGACAACCTGCCAATAAAGCCTTAGAAACTTTAACCTTTCTATCAGAATTCGACATGATTATGAAAAGCAACGAACGATAATTAAAAGGAAAAAAACGCTGAATAAATGTGGACCATGTAATTGTGCTGCAGAACCAGAAATTCTGGGAAAATCTCAAATCAAACGGAAATGCAGACATGACTAATGATGGGAGCCAGTGGTAATCAACGATGAAATGGAGTGTTTCATATGCTAATACTCACGTGAAGTAGATCTTAGCACAGTAACCAACAAGTCCAGAAAGGATAGCAATGACAACCCAGATGTCAGCTTTTGGCATTTCGAGAGAGCTAATTAGAGTAACCTGAGATAGTATGTGAGATAGTAGGTATATAGAAGGAAAGAATCATACTAATCGTATCAAGTTAAGCTGTATAGAAACTTACAAGACCAAGTACGACAGAAGCAAGGAACGTGACCCAGTCCATAGGAGTTAAGGTTGGATTTTTCTTTTCAGGCTACAAAATTAGTGACCTAACCTCAGGAAATAGGTAGAAGAATGCTATACATAGGAGTTTAAAAAAGAAAAAAAAAACATATATCCTCTATGGAAATTTAGTTTAGGGGAACCTCACCAAGATCAATTCCATATCAGCCATAGGTATCCTTTTGAAATGTTTTATATGGATTCCTCGTTCTACTTTGTCCTTTGTACTGGCCTGCCTGTTTGATCATAATAGCACCAGTCACACAGTACAATGGGCTACAAGAATTAAAACGGAAAAGTGCATAATTTCCTTAAGAAATTTCACAGAAGGAGATCTCACAAAGAATGTTTTCTTTTCAGTAAGAACCATGAACAAATTAGTTAAAAAGAAAAGTAAGCGTCATATAATCTCAATAGTCCAACAATAAGATTATTCTCACACTTGGTTACTGACACCAGAAAATGTGTTTACTCTCCACAACTAAATAAAGATATCTAAGTGTCACATGTCTACCTGTACACAACAATCATCCTGTCAAAAGTAGGCTCTTGAATTGTTATCTGGCCAATTAGATTTAGAGCGCTGCAGTGAACACAAGGCAAAGTATGAGATGTCGAATGTTAACATATCAAACATTTTTTACAGTAGAGCAAGCAAAAGAAAGTATTAAATACGTCAGCTCCATGTTCTCAATGCGGATACGTTCAACAATTATGTCTTGATTCTCTGTATCAGGGATATCTTCATCGGTTTTCTTAGTATCTTTTTTTGTTGTCTCATTTTGTTTTTGCATGAATAGTACCCAGAGCCTATCAAAATGCATCAAGTTAGCAAGAATTGTCTTTTAACTATAATATAAATCACCATAAGAAATGCGATTGTTAGAAAACCTTTACCTAGTAATTCTTAGAAACCACCTCCAAATACGAGCTATTATCATATCCAACTTCTCCATGAAAAAGTAGTCAGTTGTACGATCAATTCCAATTCCCCGGCGGAAAATAATGTACTTGCAGAATGGAATATCCAAATAAGAAAATTTTCAAATATTAACATAGAACAACATATCATAGTCTTCACATCTTCTTCAAGAACAGTCAATGAAGCAGTATAGAGAATCAATGTCGCACATATCAGGAAGAGGAGAAACCAGTAATTCATTCAAAAGATATTTGTTATCATACAACTAAGACATATACTAACATAAAACAGAGACAACTGCCAGGGTAATTACCTACTAATATATGACTTGGTAAACACGACTTTTAAACCCCACTATGACTCAATGACAGTCATTAAATAATAAATATCCAAATACATCATTATTCCCACTGAAAAAGTTGGTTTAGATTAGTTAAGTGGCGCTTAACTAGGATTGCAACTACTAACATATGTATGCAGATATTGCGCTACTTTAGGAGGATCTAATATAGAATATAATGTATTGACAATTGTTGTTGCTTTCTTGAATTTCAAGATATTATTTAGGTGCTAAATTATGAAGGTCGTCCATATAAATCCATGGATCATCAAAGTTTGATCAACCAATCCATCAAATAAGACAACCCTGAGAGGAGCTACTATGCGGTGACTGTGAGGGTATCATCTATGTATGTAATATTTCTTGAACTAATGATGCTAATGATTTTGTCAAAGTGTTGATACCAAAAGTGGAAAAGGGATATGACTTGTAAAACATCAACTAGCAATACCAGGAAAGATGATCAAAAAGTCCCCTCATAAAGTAGTAAATCTTTAATATTTTGAACTAGTATTTGATATTTTGGCAAACTAGAAGCGTAACAGTTTGAGCATAATTTTTCACTTAGTGAAATTGACTATATGCACAAGCCTTTTTTTAAGAGGATTTAAGAAACTACATGGACATCTGAATAAGAAGATCCCTCTGGCCTTCTAATTCTTGGCCCAGATCAAGTGCTTGATTTCTTTATTAAGCCTCTTAAAGTGGTGGGTTTGCATCCACTAGGAAATGGTATGCAAGGGAATATAGGTAAGTATCAAGTTGGTCTTAGTAATTTCGCCTACTTGGGAAAAGTAATTGCCCTCCTAGACAGTAATTCTCTTCTGGTGGGGCATCAAGCAATTTTGAAGGTTGGCGCTAGCTTCATGGGAAGGGTATATGAGAGCTCCCAAATATGTGAATGTTAAGCTGAATTGGCTAGCACAAATGTCCACGAAAAGGTGCGGATGATAGAAGGTAAATAAAAGGAACAAAATAATATTGAATGATAGGATGGAAAACAAATGGTACATCTTAGTACCATTCAGTGAAAATTTTCTCAAGTTTCCATAAATGGAATTTATTCTATAATTAGCAACATAAAATAAGGAATAATCAAGGAGTATTATCAAGCATGTAAAAACGTAGTGTTATGGACATTGACAAGGTAATAATCCACTATGTTTAAACTTGATAAATCTGGCACAATTAATGAATAGCATGCAAAAGTAGAGTGTTATATATTCATTGGCAGCCACTAATTAATGAATGGTCTAATTATATGTAGTGCCATGAATGCATTGGGTAGATTTTGTATTTTTGTTGCAACAAGGTTCTAGTTTGACATGCAAATATGAGAGGACACGCAGATTACAAGATTGTGAATATCGAATTCTACATATGAAAAAAAATATATTGGGCACGAAATTATTGATAAGCAAAATAATCTTCAGGGGTATAACCAAACCTTATCAGAAAAGGCAGGAAGATTCTCACGGGGGTGGTCCTTAAAATACCTTGCGAGAAGTTTGTTGTCCAGCTATATTCCAAAAGAATTGTCAGCATAAGCCAATGTGTAAGATAAAAAGCAACTAAAGTCTGAAGTAAACAGAAAAAAATACCTTTTTGTCATTCACTTTGATTGGAAGATTTAATAAATATTGCCCATTATGTGCAACTTCAATCTCTTCATCAGTTACTATTTTGAAATTGCTCTTTTCCATCACCTAGTTCAATCAGGCGAGAATTTCTTAATGAGAGGCTAGTTTAAGTGGAAGTGCGCTTGTGGATTGAAGTTGTTAGATGCTCTAAAGGCAGATTGACCTCATGTACTTATTTCTACATTATTTAACAAAACTAGCAATTTTGTACAAACACTAATTGCTGACTTTCTTTACTCGTAAGTGAAATTTATTATAAACTTGCATCCTAAGCTTTTAAATCTTTGATGTGCTCTCAGTATCAAAGGAAACGAAAGTGATGTCTACCAATCATGAAAAATCACAACAAACTTGTTAGAAATTTCAAAAACCTGGAATAAATACTTCAAGAAATTTAACTCCAAATCATCAATCTCTGTGGCAGATAAGTCATGCTGTTCCAATCGATGAGCGCCATGGATAGGATCAAACAGGGAGTGAAGTTGCTGCGGATAGAATGTTGTTCCAAATCATAAATCATCAACGAAAAAAAAAATTCATCGAATGCACATGAAAATTACTTTGTCCGTGCATAATGCTTGAAGAACAAACAAAAATATATAAACCAGGAGTGTAATTTTAGCTTGCATGGTCAGCCACCTAAAATATCCACAAATCTTCATATAGATGGGAAAAGAAGAGAAGAATAGGAAATAGTTATACCATCAGATCTTCAAACTTTAGAAGGTACCAAGCACGGATGGTGTACTCAACTCTCTTGCATAGCTTAAGGAATTCAGATCGATCAGTACTATGCTCTGAGAAAAGGGAAAAAAAGGGAAAATTTTCCAAAGGCGTAAGCACAATATACAATCAATCAATATTCAATGCAACTCTGCACACGATGAAGAAACCAATGCAGAAAATTTATTACTCCTCCATCAATTTAACTCTTTTTCTTTTCCAATTAACATGAAATTTGTTGAAGCCTGGTTTTATGTCCTCATAATGTTTAATAAATAAATAAAAACAAAAGATTCCACCTTGAAAGTCGAATGGTTAACAGACAAGAATCTTGAGCTCTATCGGGAGAGTAAATGGGGCAAACAAAACCTAAATTTGCGAAAAAATATGAGAGGAGCGGATACGCAGCCCCGAGACAGAGCGAAGGATCTACCGACGAGATACGCCAGTTTCATGATGAGCTTGGGCTTCAGAACCGGGATGACCGACTCGCGCTCCAAACGTATCACATCCTTCTTCCTCTGCTCCTTCGCGTCCGACTTCTTCTCCATTGCGACCTCGAATGGAAGCAGAAAAGCAAGTACAATGGCGGAAGGGATTCGTTTTACCAATGCAGAAGCGGAGCAGAGAGGAAGCTCGGCATCGGCCAAGGCTTCTTGCCGAGGAACTGGATCGGATTGAAGAGGAAAAGGCGGAGGCTTGGAGATTTAGACGTGCATAGTTCCACCTGGAGCACTGAGCATGGCCATGAGCTAATCTTTGAGCGCGCACAATTTTGATGCGATCAAATTTCACGCTGTTGGGTAGGGATGTAAAAATAAAAAATAAAAACCGAGGATAAGAAATCAAACCGAACAGCATGTTTCCTTGGATAAAAAATATAAAATGAAAAAACACACATTAAATCTATATGTAAAATGCTGGTAAAATAGTACTCAATTCAATGTATTTTTTTTTCTGTAAATTTTATCTAAGGAAAAAAAACCTAAATAACCGATATATATATATATATATATATATAGTTAAATTACTGAAAACAACTTAATCTATTAATCTAGGATTTTTTTTAGATTCTCCCAATTTTTTATAGTGACGACTAGAGGTGGCCATGGGCCGTGCCCGGGCCGGCCCGGGCCCGAGCCCGCCTCGGCCCGGTTCCAGGCGGGCCGGGCACGGCCCGTTTCAAATCGTGTCGTGCCCGGCACGGCACGGCAGGAGAACCGCTGGGCCCGGCACGGCTCGCGGCCCGATTAACCGTGCAGGCCCAGGCACGGTTCGGTTGCAGCGTGAGCACGGATCCGGCCCGCGGGCCGGATCCGGCACGCGGGCTTACGTCGGCACGCGGGCCAAATACAGCCCAACGGGCCCAATGAGAGACGCGGGCCGTGTTTGGCCCGGCCCGATTGTGGCCCGTGGGCCAAAGTTGGCCCACGGGCCGACTTTAGCTCGTGTGCCAAATTTAAAAAAAATAAATTAATTTAATAAGTAAATTATTACTTAATTAAAATATATAAAAATATAAAATATGAAAAAATAAAAAAAAAATTGAGAAATTGAGAATGTATATTGCACAAATTTTTGAAAAAATGTTAAAATTTTATATATTTTAGACCGGACCCATTACAGGCTGCCTACGTACCCCACTCAAATGAGGAATCAGGTCTACGTAGTTCTCTTTTTACAACTCTTTTTACAACTCTTTTTACAACTCTTTTACAACTTTTTTTATAATTATTTATTACAACGTTTATCCATTGTTGCTTCCACTTGCACTTCCAAGACTTTGTTCATCATCATCCGATGAAGTTGAATGACCACCTTTATCTTGAAGACGATCTTCAGCATCTAGCCAATCTTTAAGACAAATACACATTTCCACGCTTTCTTCATTCATTCGGCTTCGCTTCTCGTCCAGCACCCTGCCGCCTGCACTAAAACAAGACTCCGATGCTACAGTAGACACCGGAGTAGTTAGTAGATCACGTGCCATGGCAGAAACCACAGGATATGATTTTCCTTGTGATCTCCACCATGATAAAATATCAAAATTATCTATTTGTTCTTCTGTGAGTAAAGATGTATGATTATTTTCTAAAAAAAAATGTTAATTCATTAAAATTACTAGATCGACTTGTTGATGTTCCTTTTCTATTTAAAATTGTGCGTATTCTTCCTGTAATATTTTTACTACTAGTAGATACATTAGTTTGAGAGGATGTTGGATTCATTGTATTTCCAAATTTTAAATTATAAATATTATACATTTCATCTAATAAGGTAGAAACTTCATTTTTTTTCTCATCTACTCCTTTAAGTTCCATATTTTTATAATATTCATCTAATAAAATATGAACACCTTCTAATTTTAATCTAGGATCCATAATTGAAGCTAAACAATATAAAGGAGATATATTTTTCCAATATTTTTTAAATTTTGTTTCCATTTTAAAATTTACTTGAAAAACATTTTCATCATGTCTATATTGAGAAAACATTTCACTAATTAAAACTAAATGTTCTAAAATTAAATATGATGTAGGATAATAAACACTAGATAAATGAGTGCTAGCATTATAAAAAATTTCTAAAATATTATGTAATAACTTTGCTTTATCCCAATCATTTTCTTCAATATTTCCATCAGGCATTCTTTCATTATAAAATAATGTAAGAGGATCCTTAAATGGAAAACATGTTGTTAGCATATCATAAGTAGAATTCCATCGTGTTTTAATATCAAGTTTAAATTTTTTATATGACAAACCATAAGATTTACATATTTGTCTAAAATCTTGATTTCTAGAAGTAGAAGAAGTAACAAATCTAACAGCATTTCTTAATTTAGTTACATGTTCATCTACTTCTCTTATTCCATCTTGAACACATAAGTTTAGAATATGGCATGCACATCGTATATGAAAAAAAGCACCATTAAATATTGGATTTAACAATCTTTTTAATTTATCAATTGCACTATCATTATTACTTGCATTATCAAAACTAATTGAAAAAATTTTATTAATTATATTATATGAATGTAAAATGCTATGAAATTGTCTAACTATAGCATTTGCAGTATGAGGATATTCAAAAATTTTAAATGCAATAATTCTTTTTTGTAAAAAAAATTCACTATCTATCCAATGTGCCGTAATACACATGTATGACTGATCAGAATGATTACTGGTCCAAATATCAGATGTTAAAGAAATACAAGAAGTTAATGTAATTAAAGCTTGTAAAAGATTAGTTTTATATTCAGAAAAAATTTGTATAGCATCCCTACGCATGGTTTGTCTACTTACTTTTTTATATTTAGGTTGTAGTGATTTATGTATAAATTTTTCAAATTTATAATTTTCTACTAAAGAAAATGGTTGTTCATCCCAAACAATAAATTTAGCTAATTCTTTTCTAAGAACTTCAGTAGAATAATTAAAAATTTCAAAAGAACTAGAGGAAAGATTTAGAGTAGCCTGTGCACGATCGATTTGAGTTTGATGGCTTTTGATGTGGCGAGTCAAATGACCAGTTCCACCCGATGATTTGCAAGTCAAGACTTTTTTGCACTTCTTGTAGCTGGCTCTTTCTTCGCCGTTAATCATCACCACATCGAAGCTCTTCCAAACGTCGCTCGTGCGTTTTCTTGAGCCCGACACAGTAGACTCGTGAGGGTTTGCACTGCATCCCTCCTCTCCCTGCATAGTGTTAGTAGGCTCCAATTCAACATGATCTTGCTGTTGTTGATTTGGGTCGTAAGGCGGAGGGTTGGCATCTTGATCGGGTGGCATAACAGGGGTAGTACTAGTCCCTATTAGCTCCTGCTGTATTACCTCAAGCTCCCATAGCAAAAAATCCCATGTATTGTTAAATCCAGCCATTAATTCTACATATAATATTAAAAGTTAGCCAAAAAATTTATAAAATAAGATTAAATACTTACTAATAATAAATTATACATTAAAAAATTACCTTATCACGTGTTTGAAGATCGCTTAGTAAGAACTAAGAAGTTGAGGTTTCAGCCTTCAACAACCTTAACTTAAACATAATTATGAAAAAAAATTTATATTAGAATAATTTAAATTTAAGTACAATTACATTATAAAAGATTAAAAGTAAATTAATTTACTACTTACTTGATCTTCTCCACGTGACTAGACCGAGGGAGCTTTGAAATCTTGATGGCTAATTGAAACTTTAGAAAAGAGATTAAGAAAGTATTAAGAGAGAATGAGAAAGTAATCCAAAGTTAATTGGAAACTTGTGTGAAGAAATGAGAGGGTTGGGGGTGTGGGGTCATTTTCGTTACATTGGGAAATGTATTATGACCGTTTCAAATCCACCTTAAATTAATAAGGCTTTTGTTTAAATGGGTTCTGGCTTCCAACGAGCGCAAGCGCTCATTGTTAATTACCCCTAAAATTAGGGAACCTTTGATTAAGAGATCTATAATACACGACAAGATAAGAGCGATAACCAGATGATGTTATTTATAAAATTTCATTCATGAATTTGATTTGACGTGATACATATTCCGACATGAGAAGAGAAAAAAAGAGTTTCCATCAACATGGGCAATTTGTGTTCGCCGAACTTTAGCCTTGTGACGGCGTGTTGGATAATATCCGGCCCAGTCAGTACAACGTTATATCGAGGAGCTACGCCCCGATGGTGAACATCGACGTACGCACCTCCCAGACGATATTCCATCGTAATGCATTAAGGCGTGTTGGATAATTTGATTTGAAGATTTATCCGGCCTCACGACGTAATGGATAATTTGGTTTGGGATTTATCCGGCCTTGCGGCGTGGTGGATAATTTGATCTGGAAATTTATCCGGCCTCACGGCGTGATGGATAATTTGGTTCAGAGTTTACCCGGCCTTACGGCGTAGTGGGTAATTTAATTCGGAGTTTACCCGGCTTTGCGGCGTAGTGGGTAATTTGATTCGGAATTTACCCGGCCTCGCGGCATAGTGGGATGATTGGAAGAAAATTACTCGGCCTTGATGGCGTGTTGGATGATTAGAAGAAAATTACCCGGCCTTGATGGCATGTTGGATAATTTGAAGAAAATTACTCGGCCCTGATGGCGTGTTGGATAATTTGATTTGGGATTTATCCGGCCTCGCGGCGTATTGGATAATTTGGTTTTGGAATTTATCCAGCCTCGCGGCGTATTGAATAATTTAGTTTTGGAATTTATCCGGCCTTGCGGCGTGATGGATAATAAAATACTTCGGCCTTAGTGAACGCAATGTCGTATTGAGGAGTTACGCCCCGACGATAAACGTCGACGTACGCACCTCCCAAACAATACTTCATCGCATGTACTAGGGCTTTCAGTATGTGTAGTATTTAATTTTGAGAACGCCTTAGTTGTTTCATTTTAGAGTTGACATCTGGTTGGACGCGACATCGAGCCGAGTTCAAATCATTTAACAAAGGGGCTAGACTCGAGCCCGTTCAAATTATTTAACGAAGTGGCTTTCAGTATGTCGCTCTTATTTATTATATATATATATTTTTATTAATCCTTTTGTTTCGATGTCCGTTCACGAAAGAGTAAAGTTACCCTTTCAACGTTTTCACTCTGCCGCAGCCGCGTGGAGGAGTGATGGAGTCGGAGACTGCCGGTGGCGTTTATTTGAGCCAGAAGAGGAGAAACAACGAGAGTCGAAGATGTTCATCTATGTTGGAAACAACGGTGACATTGGCTTGCTACGGCGTCATCTCAGGCGGCGACAGCCTTCATCGGCAGCGTCTAGGTTGAGGAAGACGAGACGATGCTAAGGCTAAGTAGGGGCGGCGTGATCTTGGGCGAAGGAAATGTCGCGAGGAGGGCGCCGATGAGCTTCAACAAATGCGCCTAAGTCACGCGGTTACACTCACGGGGGTGTCAGAGATGCTATTGGAGTAGGAGGCGAGTTTGGTGGAAGGGATGTTGTCCGATAGCGACAGAGGTAGAGGCGTCCGCCTGCCCAGGGAAACAACCACGACATCGGCCTATCCTTTCAAGCAGTGTCCATTGAGGAGACAGAGACCGTTGCAGGGATCGCTCGCCTGCCTGCGGCCGGTGGGCTACCGTGATTCTTCAATAAGCGGCATCAAAGGGGATGGCTATAATTTGCCTGGGGCTGGATCATCGGGAACGAACTGGGTCGGATTTGTTTGTACGTCAAAAGGGTATAGTAAGTTTGCTCCTTCTGTTTCCCAGACAAATTTGGCCCCCTTTTTATTTCCGAGCAGATTAGGTTCCTTTTATTTTCGAACCGATTTTTCTTGCTGTGAGATTTCTCTTCAGACATCTTGAAACTCCTTTCCTTTTCTGAAGCGTGTTTGCAGGATTTTGGGCGAAACCATTTTGATTTTTTTTTTTTTGCAATAGTATGGTTGTGACGAGGATCTTTTCTGTGATTTTATTTACTGTTTGTGAGGTAATTCTTTCTTCGTTCAGGGCAAGACGTAAGTTAAGTTCTTCCATCTTTTCCTCAGCGTTCTTCTGCTAATTAATTTCGTTGGTCACTTTCTTGACAGCGGACTTCTGGTGCTTAGAACAGCGAGAGGGGGGAAAACTCAACAGTCATCGATTTTTTTTTTACAGCGGTTTGCGAATCCAACTTGAGGTAACCAGGGTTCTTGTGTTGAATTTGGTTTCATTCCCAGCTTTGAAGGAAACTGGGGGACATCAAGAGCAGCGAGGAATCTGGAATGGCAGGTTAGACTTAGAATAGTGGGGCGGATCTGGTCGGGTCCACCCAAAAGGCCCACACCCCTTTTATCATTTTTTGTATTACTCCCCCTTTTGCTTTCTTCTTTTTTTTTTTTTAACGGCTCGCTTATGCTTCGTTCTTTCTCAGCTGAGGACGCTCGTGTGGCGGCGTTCGGTGATCGAAATAAAACCTGATTGTCCGTTGATTTAATACAGGTGATTTCGCCTCCCCCTTTATACCTTCCCTTTGCTTCCACATAATGGTTTCTGAACGTCTCGTTACAGCATCCTCATCGGAGGTTTTAGGGCAACCGCCAGTCTCTTGACAAAAAAACTCTTCGAGAGGCACTTCATCACTTAGTGCCATCGTGCTCTAGACAAAGGCCCGGAGGGGAAACTAAAGCGAACTTCACATCAGGTGTTGTGTTCCCTTCTTCTTTCTCCAGGGTTCTCCCTTCTTCTCTTGCTCCTTCCTCCTTCTTAGGCCTTCTTCTATCTTTCGTTCAGTATTTTCCTTTCTCTTTTTTTTGCTTACAGATTCCTCTAGTCTCTTTTTACGACCTTACTTCTTTCAGATTTTCTTCCCCTCCTCCCTTGTGCGGTTTTACGAGTCTCTCTGCACCGTTCATTTTTTTTATCATTTATTATATTTTTTTTACTTCCTCTCCTCCCAACCGCCTCGACACCCCTTTTTACTCAGCGCGTACCATGGATCATTCGTGCTTTAAACTTTTGAAAAAAAAGAAAAAAAAAGGGTGGTGTGTGTGCCTTCTCTTGATGCCAGGTTGCTTAGTGCAACCATGAAGCCTAAAAAAAATTTCGAACGATCCAAAGAAGAAAGAAAGAAATGGCGTGTGTGCCCTTATGATGCCAGGTTGCTTAGTGCAACCATGAAGCCTAGGAAATCCGATCGAAAAAAGAGAAAAAAAAAGAAGTTTCTCCTTTACTACCTTCTTCCGCTGCAGTGTTCTCCTCCTTGCCTTGCTCCTTCGGGTGCCTCTTTTGAACCCTTCTCCTCTCCTTTTATAAGCCGCTGGCCTTCTCCCCTTTTCTTCTTTTTTTTTTACCTTTTCACCTTCTATTACGTTTTCTGTGGGCTCCTTTTTGTTCTTTCCTCCTTTTTTAGTTTTCTTGTCTGTTCTGAAAACCTCTTGCCTGCAGACTTCTCTTTTGTCTTTTTTCTCTTATTGGCCACTGCCAAAACCTCTTTTATTCTCTTCCTTTTGGGCAGTGGCCACCCCATATCTCGTGTCTTTAATGACCATATCTCCCAGCCCCCACTTTCCAGCATTTCTCCTTAGCAGGTTCTCACGCCAAGTCTCCTCAAGAGGTGACTAGACTATTAAACTCATGTCCCTCCTAAATTTTACATTTTTTAGTGGAGTATCATTGTACATGAAGTGTCATTTTGGGTTAAGTGGATTTGTGGCAACTATTTTGTTGCCAGATCCATAAGGTCTCTTGAGTCTCCCCTAAAAAACTGCCTGCGGTCTCACATAGCATGTGGAATAATTTTGTGGAGGCTTCTGTTTGATGTTGGCAAATTGCTCAGCCGCTTCTTCATCAACACCTGTGGAATTTAGGAGGGGTCTGAGTTTAATTCCGGACTATTTTATATCTCGTTTGGAAGTTTCCTCATCACACTCTTGGATCTCTTTATCCAGCACTTCTTTTTTTTTTATAGCATTAAGCCAAAAGCCGAGGGCGCCTTTCTCTTTTTTGGTAATTTTGTCGTCAGCATGGGTGTCATCGTCCTTAACGCTTTCACTATTTACAATCTCGTGCCTCTTCGCATATAATGGTTCATAAAACTTCTGGTATTTCAGTTTCAGGTGCAGCCTCTCTTCGAGAATTGGGCCTCAAGTTCATCATGTTGCTTCTGGATTTCTCTTAAGGATTCAATGCGCTTTCCTTGAGAATATTAGCACGGTAAGTTGCTACTTTTCTTTTCAAACATCAAATCTGAATATTGGAGTATCAGTGAAGTTTAATGCTATTCTCTTTCTCCCTCTTTTATTTATTCCAGGATGCCTTCCTCTTATCTGTTTGTTGTTCATGCCTTATGGTCACTATGGTCTTATTTTTTTATGTCTGCATTGTTTGCATTTGCGTTGCTCCTCTCTTTACTGCTATTTATTAAAGTATCGTGTCTAGTGCGTCCCTTTCTCCATCAAGTCAGCCCATTAAAAAAAAAAATCGCTTCTAACCTCACTGAACGGGTTTGCGTGCAGGCCTTATTCCACGAACTTGCAGTTTTGACTTGTTCTCTTTTTTTTGGTGATATTTCATACTGGACAGCAGTAGTCAAGACATGTCCCCAGCATCTTTCCCCAGGAAGCATGTCCTTAAAGAGGCTTGACCACGAAAATTAAACAATCTCTTTTGACCAACATTCGGTCCATTATATACCACTCTGGAGATCCTCCAGGACAGATCCAAAAAAAAAAAAAAAAATCTGTTGCAGTTTCATAGAAGCATTTGCTTCAGTACTTTCTACTCCAATTTTCTCCATGCAGCGAACCAGAGCCTCGTATGTAATAAATTCTGGGACAAAACCATTTCCTTTCGTCATGATCAGTAAACGGCCTACTTTGCTAATATTCCCTTCTTTGCAGAAACCACACGTAAGGTTTAATTCCATTGTTACTGATTGAGAAGAGCGCCGGAAGAGAATTCTTGCATCTTGCGTTTGTTGCCGCTTGCAAGGGCGCCGGAAGTAACAACATCAGGTTTAATTCCATTGTTACTCATGCTACACCGTATCAGAAATGTTTCTTCCATATTGCCATCCGGGTGAAATAAATGGCTTAACAGGGGGGTCAATTTATAGGGATGAATTGGGTGTAAATTTACATATTTATCCCCTATTTTTAATTATTAAAAGGGGCTAAAATGGTAATTTTATAATATAAAGACAATTATATCCCTAACTTTTAAATTTTTTCAAACCGTTATAGGGCTATTTGGGTAAAAACGCATGCTAAATTCAAATTTTCGAATGTTGCCGCCCAAATTATTCGTGACGTGCCCGTGCCGGCCCGCGTGCCGTGCCTGGCACGGGTCCGTGCCGGCCCGCGTGCCGTGCCTGGCACGGGTCCGTGCCGTGCCTGGCACGGCACGCCTACGGGCCGTGCCTAGCACGGCCCACGGGCCGCGAACCTCCGGCCCAGCACGACCCGAGCCGGGCCACGACACGGGCCGTGTCGTGCCGGGCCGGCCCGGCCCGTTGGCCACCTCTAGTGACGACAATTCTCTTTCTACTTTATCCTTCCCAATGCATGCATGGCGACACCCGACAACTCTTTCCTACTCAATTGTCTCTGTTGACAGTAAAAAAAAAAAATAAATAAATAATTATTATGAATTTAATTCTTGTGAATGTGTATGACTTTATGATAACTCTTTGGATGACTCTTCATAACTCTTCTATTTAGTGCATATGATTCTTCATTTTGAGAGGAATGAATGTTCATGTATCCACTTGCCCTATAAATAGGTGTTGTAAATTCTATTTAAGATATCAATGAGAATACTCTCTACTTACTCCTCTCTCAATTTCATCTTTGTTTTCTAATACGTTATCAGCACGAAGCTCTTATCAATGAAGGAAGCCAGTTTCTTTGAGGTTGTAAACAGTACTTCCATCCATTCTGTTTTTAATCTTATTACTTTTTGTTCTTTGAGTTATCATGTCGAACCTCACAAAATTAGAGTTCACGGCCCTTGATATCACCGGAAAGAATTGTCTTTCATGGTCTTGAAGATACCATCAAAAGGCAAAACACCACGTCCAACCAAGATAAGGCTAAAGCAATGATCTTTCTCCGTCGTCACCTTCATGAAGCTTTGAAAATTGAATATCTCACCGTGAAGGATCCTCTTGTTCTTTGGAACAATTTAAAGGAGAGGTATGATCATCTAAAGACAATCATACTTCCAAAAGCTCAATTTGATTGGTTGCACTTGCGCCTATAAGATTTCAAATTTGTAAGTGACTATAATTCAGCAATATTTCGAATTACTTCTCAACTGAAATTATGTGGGAAAACTATTACTGACAGAGATATGTTAGAAAAAATATTCTCTACTTTTCATGCATCAAATGTGCTCCTACAGTAGCAATACCGTGCAAAGGGTTTTGAGAAGTATTCTGAATTAATCTCATATCTACTATTGGCTGAGCAAAATAATGAGCTTTTAATGAAAAATCATGAGACTCGTCCAACTGGATCTGCTCCATTCCCTGAAGTGAATGCGACAGCATATAATTATGGAAGCCAAAATCGCGGTCGTGGTCATGATTATGGACGTAGACGTGGACTTGGACGTGGACGAGGTCGCCAATATTTTCACAATGATCGCCCTCGTTATATGGATAAGGGAGAAAATACCAAAGAAGCGCATGAAAGCAAGAAGGGCCAAGGCACTAAAACTATAGAGAACAAATGTTATCGTTGTGGTATGAAAGGTCATTGGTCACGTACCTGTCGTACGCCAAAACATCTTACCGATCTCTACCAAGAATACGTGAGAAATAAAGGAAAAGACGTGGTAGAGGCAAATTTTATCTTTAATGATGATAATGTTGATTATGGCCTCGACGATATCCCTCAATTTGATGTAGCTGATTTCATAAGTTAGCCTGAGGATAACGTCGAACAATTTATCTAATAAAGTCTCGCACTTTCTTTACTTATAATATTGTATTTACTTTATCTTACTTTTCTATTTATTAATTCTGTGATTTTATCTTTATGAAGAATATGGAAAAACTTTCGATCAAATTCTCAATCTACGATGATGATCCATGCCTCATAGATAGCGCATCAACATATACTATTCTTAAAAATAAGAAATTTTTTACCTCGCTGGTAATGAATAATACAAATGTGAATACCATCTCAGGAAGTGCGAAAATGATAGAAGGCTCCGGAAGAGCTAACATTCTTCTACCTGGTGGAACAAATGTTCATATTAATGAAGCATTATTTTCTTCTAAGTCTCCCAGAAACTTACTAAGTTTCAAAGACATCCGTCAAAATAAATATCATGTCAAGACTATGAATGAAAATAATTCTGAATATCTTTGTATAACAAGTAACATCTCGGGTAAGAAAAGCTTATTAGAAAAACTACCTGCAGTCTCATCCGGGTTATATTATACAAAGGTAAGTGTCATTGAAATACACGTTGTTACAAACCAGAAGTTTGTTGAGCAGGACAATTTTATTACATGGCATGAACGGTTGGGGCATCCAGGTTCTATTATGATGCGAAGGATTATTAATAATTCAACTTGACATTCATTGAAAAACCAGAAGATTTTTTAGTCCAATGAATTTTCATGTGCTACTTGTTCCCAAGGGAAGTTAATAATAAGGCCATCACCAATTAAAGTTAGGACTGAATCCCTAACATTCTTAGATCGAATACAAGGTGATATTTGTGGACCTATACATCCATCATATGGACCATTCAGATATTTTATAGTCTTAATTGACACATCAATGAAATGGTCACATGTAAGTCTTTTATCGACTCGTAATCAAGCTTTCGCAAGATTACTTGCACAAATCATTCGATTACGAGCACATTTCCTAGATTATCCAATTAAAACTATTCGTCTTGATAATACCGAAGAATTTACTTCCTAAGCTTTTAATGATTATTGTATGTCAATTGGGATAAGTGTTAAACATCCTGTAGCCCATGTTCACACACAAAATGGTCTTGCAGAGTCATTGATAAAAACATCTTCAATTAATTGTGAGATCTTTACTAATGAAGACAAAATTACCAATTACTACATGGGGACATTCTATTTTGCATGCAGCGGTATTAATTCGCATCAGACCTACAAATTATTATGAGGTCTCCCCTTTATAATTGGTTTATGGTCAGGAACCAAATATTTCTCATCTAAGAATTTTCGGATGTGTGGTATATGTGCCAATAGCTCCACCACAACACACTAAGATGGACCTCAAAGGAGGTTGGGAATTTACATTGGATATGAATCTCCATCAATTATTAAGTATTTAGAGCCATTAACTAGAGATTTATTTACAGCTCGTTTTGCCGATTGTCATTTTGATGAAATGACATTCCCAACATTAAAAGGGGAAAATAAGCAGTTGGAGAATGAAATTATCTGGCATGAAATATCATTATCTCATTATGATCCTCGTACAAAACAATCTAAACTGGAAGTTCAAAAGATTATTCACTTGCAAAATTTAGCAAATCAAGTACGAAATGTTTTTACTAACCCCAAGAGAGTGACAAAGTCATACATTCCATCTGCAAATGCTTCAATCAGAATTAGTGTTCCTATAGGACAACCCATAATTGCAAATGAGCCTAGAATGCAAGTGAAATGTAGTAGACCTGTCGGTTCCAAAGATAAAAATCTTTGAAGAAGAAAAGAAATAAAGGCTCAAAATGAGGATGTTATGACTCTAGAAGAGACTCCAGTCATTCATAAAATAATTCCAGTAGAATCTCAGGTACCTGACAATGAAGAGATCTCCATAAATTATATTATGACTGGAAAAAGATGGAACCGAGGTGGAATCGACGTCAATGATATTTTTACTTATCATATTGCATACAATATTATGAAACATGATGATGATCATGAACCAAAGTCTATTGAAGAATGTAGATGAAGAAATGATTGGCCAAAATGGAAAGATGCGATTGATGTTGAATTAAAATCACTCACAAAACATAAAGTTTTTGGACCTATAGTCCGTACACCAGAAGTGTCAAACCAATTGGATATAAATGGGTGCTTGTGCGCAAACGAAATGAAAATGAAGAGATTGTCAGATATAATGCACGACTTGTTGCCCAAGGGTTCTCTCAGAGACCTGGGATTGATTATGAGGAAACATATTCTCCTGTGATAGATGCAACGACTTTTCGATATTTGATAAGCTTATCAATTCATGAAAAATTAAAAATGCGATTAATGGATGTTGTCACTACATAATTGTATGGTTCACTTGACAATAACATTTATATGAAACTCCCCGAAGGATTTAAAATGCCAGAATCATTTAATTCAAATCATCGAGAATTATTCTCAATTAAATTGTCTAGATCTCTATATGGATTGAAAGAATCTGGACGAATGTGGTATAAACGTTTGAGTGAGTATTTGTTAAACAAGGGATACCAAAATAATCCTATTTGCTCATGCGTTTTTATTAAGAGATCTGGATCAAAGTTTGTGATAATTGTAATATATGTTGATGATATAAATATTATTGGAACTCCTGAAGAGCTTTCCAACACGGTTGATTATTTGAAGAATGAGTTTGAGATGAAAGATCTCGGGAAAACAAAACTTTATCTTGGACTACAAATTGAACATTTAGAAAATAGAATTTTTATTCATCAATCAGCTTATATAGCCAAAATGTTGATAAGATTCTATATGGATAAAGCACATCCATTAAGTACCCCGATGGTTGTTAGGTTGCTTGATGTAAATAAAGATCCATTTCGACCTCAAATGAAAGATGAAGAACTGATTGGTCCAGAAGTACCATATCTTAGTGCTATTGGGGTACTAATGTACCTCGCTAATCATACTCGACCGGATATCACATTTGCTGTAAATTTATTAGCAAGATATAGTTCTTCTCCGACGAGAAGACATTGGAATGGAATTAAACATATATTTTGATATCTTCGAGGTACAATGAATTTCGGATTATATTATCCTCATATGCATGAAGCTGAATTAATTGGATATGCAGATGCGGGCTTTTTATCTGATCCTCATAATGGTAGATCTCAAACAGGTTATGTATTCACATATGGAGGAACAGCTATATCTTGGAGATCTATGAAACAAACTATTACTGTCATATCTTCTAATCATTCTGAGATCATAGCAATTCATGAGGCAAGTCGAGAATATGTATGGTTAAGATCTGTTATCCATCATATTCGGGAGGCATCTGGATTGGCTTTAAATAAGAATGTCCCGACGATATTATATGAGGATAATGCTGCATGTATAGCCCAATTAAAGGAAGGATATATTAAAGGCAATCGAATAAAACATATATCACCAAAGTTTTTATTTACACACAATATCCAAAAGAGAGGTGATATTGATATTCAACAAATTCGTTCGTCAGATAACTTAGCGGATTTATTTACAAAATCATTACCTACTGCAACCTTTGAAAGACTTGTTTATCAAATCGGAATGCGCAAACTCGAAAATTTAAAGTAACATTGCAACGAGGGGGAGTAAACGACTGCATTCTTTTTTCCTTAACCATGGTTTTTCCCACAGGGTTTTCCTGGTAAGGTTTTTAATGAGGCAGTATCTGAAATGGCATCAAGGGGGAGTATTATGAATTCAATCCTTGTAGATGCCTATGACTTTATGATGACTCTTCGGATGACTCTTCATAACTCATCTATTTAGTGCATATGACTCTTCGTTTTGAGAGGAATGAATGTTCATGTATCCACTTGCCCTATAAATATGTGTTGTAAATTCTATTTGAGATATCAATGAGAATACTCTCTACTTATTCCTCTCTCAATTTCATCTTTGTTTTCTAATAACAATTAATTAATTGACCATTGTGGTGTGGCAAAAAAAAAAAAGAAATTAACTATTAAGTAATTAATTAATTAAATCAATTAATTACCCATTAATTATCAAGTAATTGATTAATAAATTACTTGATTTGACCACATTGGCGCATAAACAAAAAATAAAAAATAAAATAAACAATATGCCATGACATGCGACCATGGCAGCAAATAAAAAAAAAGAGAAAACCAAAAATAATAAAAAAAAAATCTATTTTTGAAGGGATGCAAATGTGGAAAGAAAAAAATAATAATAAAATATAAACCATGATAAGCATCGTGGAAAATAAAAAAAAAAGATAAAATAGCAAAAACGAGGAGGGGCCTTGGAACGTGAACTAAATATAATAAAATATAGGGGAAAGTGGTCGCATGCCTCTTCAAAAATAGCAAGAAAAAAAATATAAAAAGAGGAAAGGAAGGCCATTGGACGCTGTTTGGCTATGGTGCTATTCGACCAAAGAGAAAAACTTGTGGAGAAAGGGATTTTTTTTAGAAGAAAAGAGGAAGTCTCGGCTACAAAGAGAAGCAGGTATATTAAAAAAGCCTAAGTTTTTACAAAAGACAATGTAGAGCAACCAAGCGGGTATATTAAAAAAGCTTAAGTCTTTATTAAGGACAATGTAGAGTGGTGGAGAAAAAGAGTTTCTATTAAGACATTGTAGAAAAGTCTAAGTTTTTATTAAGGACAATGTAGAGCAACCTCGGTGAAGAAAAAAGTTTCCATTAAGGACATTGTAGAAAAGTCTAAGTCTTTACTAAGGACAATGTAGAGCAACCCGGTGGAGAAAAAAAAAGTTTCTATTAAGGACATTCTAGAAAAGCCTAAGCTTTTACTAAAGACAATGCAGCGCAACCTCGGTGGAGAAAAAAATTTCATTAAGGACATTGTAGAAAAGCGTAAATCTTTATTAAGGACGATGTAGAGCAACCTCGATGAAAAAAAAAAGAAGAGAGTATGGTGCTGTAAAAACAACGAGAAAAAAAAAGAGAGGGAGAAGCGGCTTGAAATTTTGATGAAGAAAGGGCTGCTCTGCTGGCGTACACAAGGGTAAAAAACAAAAGAAAGAGGAGGGCTGTTGTATGTGTAAGTAATTGGAAATATTAAGGGTGAAAGAATTGGTGAAGGGAAGAGATAAATAAAAAAGCTGCTTGAAAGATTAAAAAAAAAGAGAATAGGCTGCTGCTGAATCCTCTCGGCTGAGAGGTTTCAAAAAAAAAAAGGGATAGCTGTTGTTGCAAAGGGTCACAGCCGAAATGCATGTGACCGAAATAAATAAAAAAAACTGATCGAAGATGAAAGAAAAGGGGTACGGCTGGAATTGCATGTAAAAAAAAGAGAGGAGATGTATCGGCTGGAAATTCATCAGTAAAAAAAAAAAGGAGGAGATGTTGCTGTAGGGTCACGGCTGGGAATTACATGAGACAAAAGCAGCTTTCGAACTCGCCGCTAAGCTGGGATTGCCTTCTAAAATCTGCATCTCGCAGATAGAAGTTTGTTATCAAATCTTCGTGCCATGAGCTCATCGTAGAAGTTGGAACTCAGCCGTTGCCGAACTGGAGCCGCCAGGCGTGGATCGCCCTCAAAAATCTACATCGCATAAGCGGAAGTTTGCTGCCAGATCTCCTCGCCACAAAAACCCGAAGCGCTGAGTCTGGATCCACCATTTGATCTGCTCTTCGGCAAGCTTGTCACACAGACAATGATTCCGGCGCCAAAGCTTCTGCTCCGCTGAATTCGCCCGCCTTCGACGCTGCCATCACTCGACGCTAAAAGAGAACTTCAAAAATCCATCTCTTCGAATTCGATTTGGGTCAAAATTTGATATTTTACCCATACAACGACGCCGTCACCACCCTGCACTCTGAAGCCGCGCTCGTCACCATCCTGCACTCGACACCCAGATTTCGAACGAGTCTTACACCGAATCCAGGCATCTGATCGAGCCAAAACTCCATCCGCATCATCTCCTTGAATGTACGTGTCTATGGATGAGAGGATCCGATGATCCGACGGCCCGATCGCCAGAATCAGCAAATTCTCCGGCGATCCTTTCTCACTGCCGTATGCAACATCTAGCGGCCTGATCGAACCCATATTTTTCCCACAGCATCTCTTCTAGTGTGCGAATAAGTGGGAAAGAAGATACATTCATCCGGTGGATGGATCACCGGAATCGAATGATTCCTTTCCGGCGATCCTGTCTGCCCGCTTCTTAGAAGAAAGCCCATTCGAATTATTCCATATTCGCCACCGTCCGGCGGCCACTATCCCAGCGAGATGCGGAGAGGCTTCGGCCAGAGCCACCGGGCGTCTAGTCGGCGGACGGCGAACGGCGGACAGACGATGAGCGGCAGACATTGGGCGGCGGAAGAGGAAGACGCACGTTACGTGCGTAATCAAAATCTGATCCAACGGCCCCATTTGATCAAGGAAAATGACCTAACGGCCCAGATCGAATTTTAAACCAACGGTTTGATCTTTTGAATCAATCTAAAATATATTGATCCAGATGCAATCAGCGGGAGAGATAAATTTGCTAAAATCTCAGCCGATCAGATAACTTTCAAAATGATCAGAATATTGAGCCTTACGGAATGGATCCGATCTCTTCAGATCCACCCTTAGATATTCGATGAGAGATCTGAATCAAAACAGATCTACGAATTGAATTTTCAATGGTTAAGATTGACTTACATGAATCTCGGCCAATCGGGTGACTTTCGAAATGATCCGAACATCAATCCTAACTTGAATGGATCAGATCAATCCAGATCCGACTTCAGATGTCCAATCAGAAATTTGGTTCTAAACGAATCTATGAATTGAACTTTCAATGGTTAAGATTGATTTACACGAATCTTAGCCAATCGGATGATTTCCAAAGTGATTCAAATGTTGATCTTTACAAACTTAAGTTGACCGTTCCAGACCCGCATTTAGATGTACGATCAGAAATCCGAATCCAAGCAAATTTGTGAATCAAGCTTTCAACGGCTAAGATTGATTTGCACAAATTTCAGCTATTCGAATAGCACTCGACACGATCCAAATGTCCATACTTATAAATTTGAGTCAAGTATTTCCAAATCCGCCCTCAGATTTTCAATCAGAAATCTGGATCTGAGCATATTTGCGAATCAAGCTTTCAACGGCTACAATTGATTTGCACAGATCTCAACCATTTGGCTAGCTCTCGACACGATCCAAATGTCAATCCTTATAGATCTGAGTCAGATCTTTCCTGATCCGCCCTTAGATTTTTGATCAGAAGTCTGGATCTAAGCAGCTTTGTGAATCAAGCTTTCAATGGCTAAGCTTAATTTTACATAAATTTTAGCCAATCGGATAGCTCTCAAAATGATCCGAATATTGATCCTTACTCATATGAGTCAGATCTTTTCAGATCCACCTTCGGATTTTCAATCAGAGATCTAGACCTAGGCAGATCTGCGAATCAAACTTACAACGACTATGATTGATTTGCACATATCTTAACCAATCGGATAGCTCTCGAAATGATCCGAAAATTGATCCTTACCCATCTAAATCAGATCTTTCCAGATCCACCTTCAGATTTTCAATCAGAGATCCGGATCAAAGCAGATCTGCAAATCAAACTTTCAACGACTGAAATTGATTAACCCGAATCTCAGTCAACCAAATGACTTTCAAAATGATCCAAACCAATATCCTCACTTATCTGAGTTAGATCTTTCTAAATCCATCCTTGGATCTTCGATCAGAGATTTAGATCAAAACAAGTTTATGAATTGAAATATCAACGGTCGACATTAGTTCACCTGATTCTCAATCAATCGGATGGCTTTTGATGCGATCCAAATGTTGATCCCTATTCAATTGGATCAGATCTATTCAGATCCACCCTCAGATTTTCAATCAAAAATCTAGATCTAAGTAGATCTGCAAGTTGAACTTTCAATGGTTATAATTGATTTGCACAAATCTCAGCCAATCAAATAGCTCTCGAAATGATCAAAGTATTGATCTTTACTTGAATGGATCAGATCTTTCCAGATCCATCTTCAAATCTTTGATCAGAGATATGGATCATAGCAGATTTCCCCAATTTTGAACGTTTGGTCTTATGACCCGTTCATTCAATCTCGAACGCTTGGCCCATCGGCCCGTTCATACCAAATTCTGAATATTTAGCCCAACGGCTCATTCACCCAATTTTGAACGTTTGGTCCCATTACCGTTCACTCAATTTCGAACGCTTGGCCCATCGACTCGTTCGTCCAAATTCTGAATGCTTGGTCCCACGACCCATTCACTCCAAATTTGAACGCTCGGCTCATTTGCTCGTTCATCTAAAATTCTGGATGTTTGGTCCCATGCCCATTCACCCAAATTTTGAACGTTTGGCCTATCGACTCGTTCATCCAAATTCCGAATGATTAGTCCCACGACTCATTCAATCAAATTCGAACGTTTGGTCCCACGACCCGTTCATCCAATCTTGAACGTTTGGCCCATCGAGTCGTTCATTCAAATTTTGAACATTTGGCCCATCGGCTCATTCATCCAAATTCCGAATGATTGATCCCACAACCCATTCAATCATATTCGAATGTTTGGTCCCACGACCCGTTCATCCAATCTTGAACGTTTGGTCTATCGGCTCGTTCATCCAAATTTTGAATGTTTGGCCTATCGGCTCATTCAATCGAATTCGAATGTTTGGCCCATCATCCCATTCACCAAATTTCAAACGCTTGGCCTGTCGGCTCATTCATCCAACTTTGAACGTTTGGTCCCACAACCCGTTCACCCAAACCTTGAATGTTTAGCCCCACGGCTCGTCCAATTAATTTAAACATAGTCATAGACGATAAATTCTTGATGCGTGTTGTCGATGACGTTGTTTGGGAGGTGCGTACGTCGATACTTCGTATCGGGGCGTAGTTCCTCAACGTTGTTACAACACAACTCAAATTTTTCTCCATGGCTTATGTTAGATGATGTACTCTTGTAATTAAATTGTAACCCGTGTCATGACATGGAATTATAAATGATATTATTCTTTCAACCATTTTGTCTTCACTTTGTTATATATTATAGATCTCTTAATCAAAGGTGTCCTAAACTCTTTAGGGATAATTTACAATGAATGCTTGCATTCACATTCATTGAAACCTAGGACTTACTAAAACAAAAAACCTTATAATTTATAAAGTGAATTTGAAACGATCACACTAACTTTTTAATATTTCAATTTATATTAAAATGTAACAAAAAATGATCATACAGTCTCCTTCGGCTTCATCCTTCCTAACATAAGTCAGTGGCCAGCGACTCTTTTTTACATCATTATCTCCTTACACTTCATCATTTCCATTGCAAGTTGGTGGCGGCTCTTTCCTACTATATTATCTCCTTCTCTAACACCATTCACCCAGAGGGTCTGATAGTCTGATAGATAGGATTTATTTTTAGTTGTTGAAATTTGATTAAATGAAATAAGAATCAATAGTAGTATAGGAATATAATAGTTAACTAATAACTATGATTAACTGATCCAAAAATTAGATTAATCGAACTAGCAGTTTTTAAGTATACAATTCAGAAATGGTTATTGATTTTGTTAAACTGTTATGATTTGAGATAGAAATTTAGGCACTTATTCGATTAACTAAATTGTGCGTACCCATTGGGGATGTGAATCGATCCGATCCAAAACAGTTTTATTTATCTTGCCTTTCCTAGTGGAGGGAAGATAGGAATGATAAGAATTAAGATTGATAACAAATCTAAGTGTTTTATCTTATTATAAGATTGATATAACGTTCACCAAATTATAAAATTTGATACTCCAGTGGTAACCAAATTCAAGTCGAATATCCTATTATTTAACCTCAACTAGACTTAGAATATTTAAATGAGTATGCATGTGTTTTTAATTAAATAATTTGTTATTTTAAAATTTTTTTATAAAAATATAATTTTATAAATTAAAATAATATTATAAATTTATATAATAATTATTTTTTATAATTAATTTACAAAGTATTTTAGGTTAAATATTTTTCTATTTATATTTTAAATTAGGTATTAAGTATGAGCACTTATATTTTTAAATTCAAACTCAATCTAAATTTACCTTATCAAATTTAAGTCTATCTCATTTAGCTATAAGGTAGCTAAATCTACTATAAATGAGTAAGATGGACCAAAGGTCAATATGTTGGGGGAATTACATGTGTAAAGAAAAAAATTTAATAGAAAAAATTGCAATGAAATAAAATTCAAAACTAATTTACATCAAAAAGATTGATAATAAGAACTTAGAACAAATAATGCGACAGAAATTATTAACCTTAAAGCATGTCTTGCGCTAAGAGGTATTGGTGATGACAAAGGGTGTGGGCGCATAAATGTTCACCCTCTACCAATATCTACACATCAATCCACTCATGATCATCTCGCTCCATACCTAGTGCTAGCCTTAGGAGTAAGGATTCAAATTAAAAGACCAATACATCTCTATCACATGTGCTCAATTTGTAACACCAAAGTTAAATTTTCACAGTGGGTCGGTCTAGTACATCTATTGTTAATATACCATATGTTTGTGTTAGTGTTTTATACATACCAAACTCTTATGCACTAGAGTTATCTTTATCCACTATGGTACTCAAGTGAGGACATTTTGAGAATGACTAAAATCAATCTTCAAAACATTATCATGCAAACCCCACATATAACACAAATATGGAAAAAAAACATATAATGACGTTAATACATTTAAATAGGATTCAAACATTAAGACCACAAAAACTAATAGTTAGGGCATATACATCAATACAATCAAATCTCTAAGGAAAGAGAGGGTAAAAAAGCCAAACCAGATACCTTCGCACCCCATATGAAGCAAAGATGAGCTCTTAATTGGATAAGACTTTTAGAAAAGAATCTCCAGTCTTATATGAAGATTTGAGCTTGAATTAAACAATTAGGCACCTACTAACTTGAATCGTCTAATCAAAATCAAGCCTAAAATAGAAGATGTAAGTTATTAGAAGTTTCAAGTCAAGATGAAGGAAGACAAGTCAATTGATCAAGTAAATCCAATTGAATTGATCGAGCCGACTCAAGTTTCCCTGATTGAGATCTCGGTATAAACTACGGCACTGAAGCTGAGAATTGCTTTTGAGACTCAATGAACAAGATGAACAACATACTTTATTCCCAAACTTCATGGTCCTTGATACATTATCTATCCTCTACTAAAATGGAAGGAAAAAAAGGATAATTAAAAAAAGACAAGCAATATAACAGCTACAGGTAAAGTACACCAAGCCAGCTTTATTTAGATTGCCGTCCACAGTAGCCAGAGTCGTGCACGATCACACAACAGCAATTCTACACGCTGAGTGCCGTGAGAGCCTCACCCTTCTCTTTCAGACTAATCAACAGACTGTCAAAACTCTTCTTGAAGGACTCCACTCCCTCTACCTCAAGCTGTGTCCCAACTTCATTCCAGTCGATCCCCAATTTCTCTAGTGCACTGTAGATTCCCTCAGCCTCCGAGACATTTGCATCAATGGTCCTTGAGACAACACCATGATGAATAAAAGCTTGCAGAGCCTGGTCAGGCATAGTCGAGACCTGAAAACCACAGGACAAAAATTACGAATGTCAAAAGTAAATTTGTTCTTAACCAGAAGCAATTTAACCAAATAAAATCAATATCTTGGAAGTAAATAAACTACAGTATTAGAACTCCATGCTTGATTTAAGAAGTGGTCAAATATATGTAATTGTGTTAATAGAACTGCTAATGATATATTTAACTTTTGTAAGACCATAGCCAGAACAAGTGCTACTTCTGGTAATTGTTTGATGCCCATATGAAGATAAATCAAGATGTATGATCTTCATTTGTCATTTTCATTTTCTTAAATGATTGTATGTGAAGTTGGTATGAAAATATTGAGAAGTTGCTGTCGCTCACCGTGTCAGGTCCAATAAGAGGATCTACATAGAGAGTGTCAGGATATGCAGGGTTCTTAACACTAGTGGAGGCCCATAGCAATCTCTGCTTTTTGGCACCCTTCTTTGCTAAAGCTTCCCACCGAGGACCAGAAAATTTCTTTTGATATAGCTTATAAGCTAGAGTTGCTTGAGCTACTGCTGCCTGCAGCATTGCAATGTACACTAGGTGAGAATCTACTGAAGTCTCGTCATTTTACTACAGAAAATTTATAGTACCTTCCCCCGGAGATCAAGAGCCTCAGGTGTTCCAATCTTTTCAAGCATTTTATCGACAAGTGTATCAACACGACTGACAAAAAAAGAAGCTACACTTGTAAGCTTAGACAAATCACTCAGGCCAGATGCCTCGAGACCATCCAAATAAGCATCAATTACTGCCTCATATCTTGGCAGTGAGAAGATCAACTGCAGAATTTACAAGTATTATTAGTAAAAGGATTGAGATATACTGTAATAATAATTAAAATCTACGGTCACAGGCCGACTTTAAAAATAATCTTCCTAGAAATCAAGTTTGGGATTGCAAAGTCTCCAAGCAGATTAAAAATTGGTTAAAGAAATCTATGTCCTGGTCATGTCTAATCAGCAATGGAAGTGCACAACAAATGGATTCAATCGTGTAGGTTTTATTTTTGCATTCTCATGTTTATGTTTTATCTTTAGTTAGGTTACACCTTTAAATTTTTGTTAGTGTTCTCGGGTTATTTCTCAAAATTCAAATAGTATTTGTTCAAGGAGCATGAATTGTCATGGAATCATAAATTGTCTCCTCTTGTTTTGACAGTGCTCCTATTACTTTTGTGTTACACAGGCTCTTAGACAATTCTAAAAATATACTACCAACAAATAAACCCCCTAGGCACAATCACATGATCTTAATATTCACTAACCCACTACCACAAATCTTAAAAATCTTCATAACAAAAAAATAATATCCTTACTAATTACTAGTGTAATGTAATATACTAATTATCACCACATTAAACTAATATAAAGTGAAGTACTAACATGATATCAAGGCTGAGAGAACAGATGAGCATTGATAGCCAATTTGAACTTTGGCTGTTCAACAAGTTTTAAAAAGAGTAATTTCTTGCTTGCCTACCTTCTTGATTCTTTGCCATTCACTTTCTTTTATTTCTTTCTCTTACAATTCCAACCAAGGAAGTAAAAACCGATTCGTACTGGGCAGTTCAGCTAATTTTTACTGGCAGGGAATAGATGCGGAACAAAAAGAGGAAGGAGAGGAAGAGGAAGAAGGAGAAGGGGCACATACCATACATCTTTTGAAGGGCTTCCTCCATCCTACTTCGGCATATAGTCAGACTTGTATGATCAGGTAATAGACTTACGTTATTTGCAGGTATGGAAGCGACAAAGATAGACTATCACCATCAATCTCCGGCCATGATTCGGAAGACCTTAGTGGAGACTTTTAAAAGAACTTTTAGTACAACACACTGAAGCGCACTGAAGCAAAAAGAACTTTTCGTACAACGCACTGAAGCGAAAAGAACTTTATTCCTCCACTAAACAATAAAGAAAGATTCGCAAGGCTGGAAAGATTACAAAGGACGATTCGCTATGCTGGAAAGGATGATCCTCCATGATGGAAGAAACGTGGAATGAAAGATTGTGTTATTCTCAAGAGGTCTGTTTGCTCTATAGAAGAACAAGAACGACATCTCTATCATCTTCAGGTTCAGGGTTCGAAGAATAATTATGAAATGATGCAAGAACAGAATCCCTCCCAGATTTCCAAAAAGATATACCTGAAGGAACCCAAGTAGAAGTCTCAGGAAGGGTAATTTTCCATTCATCACCTTCGAGAGAAGAAGTAGGTATCCTCTTCCCCTTCATGGCTAAGATGCCATGGGTGCTAAGATGTTCTAAGACATCTGTGATTTGTAACTTGAAATGACACGTGGCTTGATTACTTATCCTAGCTACAAGCCCTTTTGTAATTAACAAATTGTGTCCAGCAGTGAAATTTTCATATCCCTTTGTTTGAATCAACAGATTTATATGTTTGGTAAAATCGGTGATAGTCATTAAAAAGTCTGGGACAAAATAGATCAGCTCATGATTATTTGACATATCAATCTCCATGGTTCCAATGAAAGATTTTTCAAGGTCATTGAAACGAGTGTCTACAAGTGTAATAAGACACTTACAACCCAATTGTGATCTATGAAGACCATGAATACCAATGAGACAGAGACCCAAATGTATTGTTTTGTAGTCTTGATTTAACAATTTCTGCTTAGACTCGTCAGAGATAAAGGATAACTAGATCTGAGCTTTATCTGTACATGTGACTAGAGACTCGGAGTACTGTTGATACACCTTTTGTTTTGACTCTAGTATAAGATGTTCATATAGTACTTCGACTAGTACTAATTTTGCCTTTTTGAACCGACTCATCTTTAGTTGATGTTCTGGATCAACTAATCTTTCTAAAACAACCATCTTTTTACTCTGGACTTTGGCTAACAAGGTCGTTAAAGTATTATACCTTCTTATGACATCTGTAGTCGAAGCAACTTCAACGTTACTGCTACTTGGATCCATGAGTTTTTCTATATTCTTCTATTAAAGTTTGAGGATCTGTTTTGACAATGAAATTTCTAGAAGGAGTCTTGGTAACTCCAATCTTTAGAGCAGCCAAATTTCCTTGAAGCTGGTCAATAATTGTGGATGTAGAGGCAGTAGACACAGACTGACTATACACAAGTCTGTTGTGCAGATTGATTAAAAGTTCAATAATCAAATTATTCTGCCCAATTATAGCCTTATCAGCAGCTGTTCTGTTAACTGATTCAGGATTTATAAAACCAAAAGACGGAGGATAAGTATCGTTCACAGTTTCAAGAGACTTCTGATATGTTATGTCTTTATCCGTCATAATAACTTGGATAGTTTGTCATTTAAAGACTGAACTACTTGTTCCAATTGATCAATCCTTTGTTCAAGCTTAACAAGTACTTGTTCAGAAGAGTCTCCAAGTTTTTTGAGAAAATAGTCAGACTCAGATCACTGAGAAAATTCAGTTGTGAGGATGATTCTAAGGTATCAGTATGACCTTGATGACAAGAAGCAGTCTTGAAGAAACAAGGAAGCTTTATATTGTCCTTACTGAGTTTATAGGTTACAGAAGATATTTCCAAATCTAAATACTCAAGCCTTTTGGAAGGATCTACCATAAGTCTTGCTCATCTCTAACTCTTCACCTTCTCGACAAACCTATTCTTCCTTCTGGAATACTATCGGTTGCGTCTTACATCTTTTAGAGTTTCGATCAGAACAAATACTTTCAAATAGATAACCAGCAAGCTCAAATATAGAGAAAATGAAAGCACTCTTTGTAATCTATTTCACAATAACTAGCAAAACAAAGCTTCAGAATGTAAACTTACAACACTTCTTCTAAGAGTTTGGTCCACAGTGTTTGAACCTTCATCTGATACCAATATTTTTTACACGCTCACAAACTCCTTCCTCTCACTCACTTACACACATAGTTATTTATAGAGCAAACCGACCTCTTGAGAATAACACAATCTTTCATTCCACGTTTCTTCCATCATAGAGGATCCTTTCCAGCATAGCGAATCGTCCTTTGTAATCTTTCCAGCCTTGCGAATCTTTCTTTATTGTTTAATGGAGGAATAAAGTTCTTTTCGCTTCAGTGCGCTTCAGTGCGTTGTACTAAAAGTTCTTTTAAAAGTCTCCACTAAGGTCTTCCGAATCATGGCCGTAGATTGATGGTGATAGCCTATCTTTGTCGTTACGCTTCCATACCTGCAAATAACGTAAGTCTATTACCTGATCATACAAGTCTGACCATATGCCGAAGTAGGATGGAGGAAGCCCTTCAAAAGATGTCTGGTATGTGCCTTCATCATAGATTTGAGAAAACCAAGGGCAACCAGATCTTGTGACCATATTCGCTCATAATGAATAGTGATACGCCGAGAGATTGGTTTAAAATGATGATTCTTATATAGCGGAAAATCGGAATAGATAGTTAAGCTCTGAAGACGTCATCAGTAACGACTTCTAATAATGTTGGATTCAGGAAAGTTGGAGTCAGAAACTCAAATTCCAATTGGCGAATCATCCCAAAATCATATAGTTGTTGAACAAATGAATAATCCTTTTCTTCCACTTCATCAAAATCTATGGAGGTTGTATAAAATAGTTTTCCATATTCTTGAACTACCGAAATTCCTGGAATCAGTTCAACTTGATGTTTCAATATTTCTTGTAAAGAAATTAACTGATTCAGACTACTTTGTTCTGCAAGAGACTGAATGTACTGATTAATAGAAACTGGTAAGCAGTTTAAACATTCATCTCTATAGCTGGGCAATAGCATCATTTTAGCCGTGAATACTTCAAAGCTAGGACCCTTTTCTTTTACTGTCTTAAAAAATGTTGACAGATGTTCTAAATGTTGTGATATTGAATCTGAAAAAATCAAGATATCATCAACATAGACACATATAAAATCAGCATAGTCTCCGAAAATCTGATCCATTTTGCGTTGAAAAATAGATGGAGCATTCTTAAGACCAAAGGGCATGACTAGCCACTCAAAATGTCCTTGAGGACACACAAAAGCTGTCCACTTGATGCTTTCTTCAGCCATAAGCACTTGATGAAAACCTGACTTTAGATCAAACTTACTAAAGACTTGTTTATTCTTGATCTTCCTTATCAACAGCTCAATATTGGGTAAAACATATGGATCTTTATACGTGTTATCATTCAGGCACTTATAATTGCAGACCATATGTGTTTTGCCTCTGACAATCTCAGAATGTTTATTCACTATGAAAGCCGCAGTTCTATGCTTGCTTTTAGAGGGTCTAATCAGCTTCATTTCTAGTAACTCTTTTATGTGCTGCTGAAACTCTGTATTCATTTCAAGAGTAGAAACTATAGGTTTGTCCTGTATAACAAGGTCTTCATTAATGATACTAAGTACACATCTAACATCATCTTTTTCCCAGTGTGCCTTAGGATCCATACCTATATTCTGTGACTCTTCTAAATCCTTCAGAGTCGGTAAAACTTGCTGTTCATAATCAGAAAGCGGCTCCAAGTTGTAATAACAGAGTTCTTGAATTCCAATTAGACTCAGATAGTCTAACTCAACTTGTTCATGGAATATATTCAATGCCACTTTTGAACTTACAGGCGTTGTCTGAATAACATCAACCTTTTTGTAAAAGGTTAAAGTTCCTTGTTCTATACGTAGACCTCCTTTAAAGCTATGTACAAAATTCATGCCTATAATCAACTGTGTTTTATCACCTATAGAAAGTGGTAATGCATATGTAAACGGCATGATATATTTTTCTTTGTTCAAAATGAGGTATCCAGTCTTTAATCTCTTCTTTGTGACTTGTACACTATTTACTCTATAAATTGTGTACTCACCAGTTTCTTCATAGCAATATGCTGGCAATGCAGTCGGTGTTATACAACACTTAGATGCTCCTGTATCTAGGATAGCTTGTAAATTGAACTTCTCGCCATTTATTTCCAATGTTGCTGTAAGATTTAACAAATTATTGCTTATACTGGCGAATCTAACTGGTTTAGTGTCGTCAGCTCTAAAGATCACTTCTTCCATAACTTCTTTTCCTTTTCCTTTGTCTTGTTTTCGTGTCCCAATGAGTGACCTAACCTCTTCTTCAAGGTTACAGATGTGTTTTGCTTACTCCTCTGTAAGCTTTCTATAATCCACTTTAACATACCGAGGAGGTAATTCTCCTTGTGGTATAGTGATGTTAAACTTTAACTAGCTACAGCACGCACAAACTACTGTTTGACAAATCTCACATTGCATACGAGCCCACTTGAAAATTTTAATAGGACAGAAACTGCATTTGTTTGTGTGTGGCATGAGTTCAACATGAAAAGCCCATTTATGAGGACATGATTCAATTTCTGGAGTTAACTTCAAATTTGCTCTCGTCGTATTCCAATCTACACCAGTCATCATTAAAATCGTTTGAATACGTTCTTGTGCATCTATCTCATCATCAGAAAATGAACAAAGATCTGAATCATCAGGATCTTCGTCTTCTCCTACACTGACTATATCAATTTCTGGTACTAACTCGAGTTGTTGGTAAATTGTCAGACGTTCTTTATTCACCCTTTTACTTCTACACTCATTTGCGTAGTGCCCTATTTCTCCACAAATAAAGCATTTGCATTTAGCGTTTCTAGGTTTTTTCTTCTTAAGCTTCCGTACATGGTTTTTGTGAAGATGAGTCTTATAGTTGAAGCTTTTCTCAGAAATTTCTTGGGTCTAGGGTTAGAAGAATAAACCCCTGGTACTGCAATAGACTGACAGAAAGAGAAATCCTTGGCCTGACGGTTAATTTCATTCTGTTTACAAATTTCTTAGAGTACACTATAAGTGAATTTTATTCTGGGAGCCAACCCTATTACCATCCTTGGATATTGTGCAGTCCAAAGTTCTTCCATTTTTGTATTAAAGGGTGGAGGCATCTTACGAAAATACCTATTAGACATATCCGCAGAAAGAAATGCAGCGCCTGACTTAGAAGCTAAAGACAAGTATTGATTAGAATAGGGTATTATGTCTTTCATATTTTTCAGGGTAAGTTGTTCCAAATCAAGAATAGCTTGATTCTGCATCTGAGTATACCCCCTATATTCGTCATACCCTAATAGCATTTGTCGAATCTGAGTAGTCACATTCGACGTATCATCTGCTGTCATAGTTAACTGTTGGTACTCATGAGGATAAGCTGTCCTCCAATTCTAAAAATATAATTTAACCGTTTCTCCTAACAATTCTCAATGTATACAACTTTGTATGTACTATCCACGAAAGTTTTGTTGGCACAATGAGTAATCGTATTTGATTCCCAACGTCTAATTATATCTTCCCATGCTCCTACGTCTGATCCTAACTGTAAAATGGATCTTGAACTAACATTTGCTGCAGGTAATGATGGCAAACTGTCAATTTTTGCGGCCGTGGATATCTTGGTTGAGAAGTTCCTGCTTCAGGGAAGACTTCATGAATCTTTTGTTGGAATGTTAAATCTGGTGTTGTTACCGGACCAAAATCAGGCTGACTTTGTGTTCTGTTTTGTGGAACAACAACACTACTACCCTCGTCGTCTGCCATGGCTATTCTCTCTATTTTAAAATCACTTTCCTCTAGCCATGTATTTTCTAATAAATCATGGTAAGCTGGGTGTTCTTCCAACTCAACTGGTTCATAGACAACAGCAGGTCCAATAAAGAAATCTGATTCATCATAAATTCTAGATTCGAGAAAATCAATATACCCTGGATGTTCTTCGAGAGGAATTGCTTCCTCATCAAATCGTGGAATATCCTCAATATTTTGTTCTTCGCTACTATCATCCCCCCATGGATTGAAAAAGGATGAGTCTTCATCCGAACATCAACTAAAGATGAATCGTACCAAGATGAAACTAGGGGTTTCTAAAGATGAGTCGACGACCCTCGTCGACTCATCTTTAACCGTTTCTCAAGAGGGCTGATTTTATCTCTGAAATCTTTTATGGCACAACAGTTAGATTAAATATCACAGAGAAACTAAATATCACAGAGAAACGGTTAAAGTAGTGTCATTCAGAGATAAAAGCTTCAACGCAAAATGTTATTCAGAAATTTCGTATCACAAATTTCGTATTACAACACCAGATTTGTTTCAATAGGAATGTAGTTTAAAAAACAGATTTTCGTATCACAAATTCACTTAAAGATCTATGGAGCATTCTTAAAAAATAATAATAACGTAATAGACTTACGTTATTATTATTTTTCTTCTTCTTTGTCCTCTTTTTTGATACTCCCACCTGATTCTACTGATTCCGTCTGATACAGATCAATATGTACCGATCCTACTGATTCCTTCTTATACATATCAATACATACTAGTCCGAGTATGGACCAATAAGCCAATATGAGCCGGCTTTTAAAACCTTGGATCCAACTATCTAAGACTCTTATGATATTTAATTTTGGTAGTATAAATTATTATAATATTACAAATTATTTATTTATTTATAGTAGTTTCCTCAACCATGTCCATGGACATCATTGTCTTTTACCAAATCAGACATGGATCTGAGTCCATATCAAATTATTGTCTCTCTATACAAGCCAGATCATTGCATTGCTTTTAATCTGGCAAGAAAACCATTGGTGTGTTTCTTCTAAAGGAACAAAAATCATCTGTTAAATTATCTTGACTAAGTGCGATGAAGCAATGTAAATGTGAAGTATCAGTAAAATTTGACAGGAAGAATCCTATACCATGATTGAAAAAGTTGAATTTCATAATAATGGATATTCCATGGCATAATTGGCGTTTGTGGTAACATGTATAAGTCAATTAACTTAGAGATAAAACAGAAAAACACATACCGTTACATTGACACTTATACCAAGTGAAATAACTTGTTTGATGGAAGGAACACATTCAGCTGTAGCTGGTATCTTTATATACACATTTGGGCGATTAACCATGTTGTGCAACCATTTAGCAGCTTCAACAGTACCATCCGTGTCGTTTGCAAGTCTAGGAGAGACTTCAACAGATACATAACCATCGGCAGCATCAGTTTGATCGTATATATGTTCAAAAAGTTTGCATGCATCTTGAATGTCTTTTATAACGAGTTCCCAGTAAGCACTTTCTATGTCCTTTCCTGACAATATAAGCTGCCTACAAGCCAAATTGACTTTAGTCCAACAAAAATATACCACGGTAGCAGACACATAATAGTGTAAATCAGGAGCGTGTAGAAAAAGTAGTAAATATTAGCTGATATTAATCCTCCACTATAAGGTATGCTTTTGTGGTCTATTCCACTAAAAAAATTAGCCTTTTGAACTACTGAACAAAAACACATGTTTTATTCTTGTAGCAAACTACCTAATAGAGAAAAAGTTTGTGAACCTAATGAAATAATCTATTGCAGAGAATGAGTACCAATAAGAATCTTGGTTTTGTTCATCAACTTAAAAATGCAATGTCATGCAATAGGTTGTTCACAAATTTCCAATATCACCAGCAGCTTGGCGTAGTATATTGTTGTGGTTAATGCAGTAACAGTAGACCAAGCTAAGTCAGCTAAATACCTGAATTGCTCATCATAGGCATTTGACGAAGATATAGCTTTCTGAAAAATCTGCGGCAGTAAGACATTCAAGTAAGCCCAAAAACAAGACTGAAGCGCAGTCTGTAAAAGGGGGAAAAACTAAACATTCAAGAATGATTACCGTTGGATTACTGGTAACGCCCCTGACACCAAAGGCTATCAATGGCAGCAAATCCGTCACAGGTCGGCAAAGGTTATCATACCATGGTGATTGTCTTTGCTTTTCATAAAGATCATGTAGCGTTGTCCTCTTTGATGGGATGCCATTGCCATCTTGCAGTGAGCACATAGATCTGTATATCCAGAAATTTGATATTTAGATAAATATCATGAATTTGCATAGAACAAAAGTATTTTGATCATACAAAACACTAACAGCTAACCAAAATAATATTTGCGAACTGAGGAACCCAAGTTTATGTGCATATTATTTTACATCTCTAGGCTGTGTTTACCGGAGAAGAAAGGAAATGAGAGGGAAAGGAAAAGAGGGAAGAAAGAAAGAAAGGAAAATGAACCACATAGATGAGAAGTAAAAGAAAATAACGGGAAGTAGCAGCGAGACGGGTGGAAAGGCAGACTGACGCGGCAAGGCAAGTGGCAAGCCGATGGTGAGGCGGGCGACGAGGCTGACAACAAGACAGGCATACGCAGACAAGTGAACAGCGAGGCAAGTGGCAAGCAAGACGGACGCAGTAAGGCAAGCGGCATGGGGCGGTGAGACAGACACGGCGAGGCAAGCGGCAAGCAGATGGCAAGTTGAGTGGGGTGGGCGACAAGGCAGACAGGTGGGGCGGGCGACAAGGCAGACGGCAAGTAAACGAGGCAAGGCAGGCGACAGGCAAATAGAGCAAGTGAGCACACAAGTTCGTTTTCCGCCTGGGCGGATAACATTTGGAAGGAAAATGACCCTAGTTTTCCTTCCTCTAGGTTCATTTCCTTCAGAGTAAACAAAGAAAATGAATTTTTCTTTCCTTTCCCTCCTTTTCCTTCCTTTTTTTCCTTCCTAGGAATCAGACTGTAAAGCAAGCGTTGATAAGAAGAATAGGAAAAAAAAAAAATCAAAATCACATCCATGCACAAAACCTAATTGTTAAAGGAAATGTCTACTCCATCAAAATTACAGTTAGCAATTCACTCTTACTAATGGTGTCTGAATTGAAAATCTGGTGGACCTTGCAGTCACAATGCATCTTTACAATTCAATGACTAGATGACATTGAAGATCAAATTAATGTGTTTTAGCTATAAGCCAGAAAACATAATAAAAGGCCTTTTCTTTTCTAACAAAAACAAGCAAGTGCGAGGCTTCATCACCAACCAACTATATAGTCCATACCTAGCAATTTTAGTCCCACTTTAGAGTTCTCAGAACCAGCATATTTTAAATTTACCTGCACCAAGCTTCGCTTCAACATTTTCTTGTTCATAATATAAACAACCATATGATTACATCGAATGTTGTGCCATCCATCATAAGACACCAAAGCAAAGGAAACAAGAGCAGCTTTGAAAGAAATCAAACTGCAGAAAATTTAAGAACACACACAACTAGAAAATCCGTTGGTCATGATGACAAGATCCAATAATTTTGCAGAATATTGGCATCAAATTAAACAAGAGATTGCGCAACAAAACAGAAACCAAAAGTGTCGGCAACACTATAATCAGTAGACAATTTTTTAAAAAAATTATGAACAAGGCCTCACCAACAGCCTCGAATTATAGATTATAAAGAAGGAGCTAAAGCAGAAATCAAATAAAAATGGGCTCTCTTGATCCCTAAAGAACAAGGATGAGAAGGCATACATCAAAGCACTCCTATCTGCACGATCCCATCGAATGGAGAGGCTACGGGTAGCGAACGTGTTGCCAAACCGACGTCCTCCGCGGAAGTCGACGGCGAGCTTCGGTTCAGATCGATAAACCGATGAGGGCGCGGCGACGGCGGGACAGGAAAGCTTGGAGATCGAGGCCATGCGGGGCTTGTTGAGTCGGCAGCAGGCAGCCGGAACCTGGAAGGACGGGGAAGGTGGAAGATGGGGTTTAAGGTCGACGCCACCGAGGGGAGGTGGCCAAAAAGGTCGAGATCCAGGGGTAAAATGGGAAACTCAAATGTCTAAGGGGATAGGTAAGGACGTGCGGTAGGCAACCCAAGTGTAACTGCAAGCAGCCCATCGCTGTTGTGGAGAACTCGATAGCACGTGTCTGCGTTGGAAGGGCTACTGCTAGGATTTTAAGGAAGGGTAATATCGTTATTTTTTATTTTATTTTGTGTACAAGTACAATAGAATTTAGGCAAGCTTTTGCTAACTGGAAAGCCAAACATTATTTGAGAAACTATCAACAAAATAAAATTATTATATTATTATATTAAACAAAAATTTATAATAAGATTAAATATTTCAACAATAAAGTACATCTCTAGCTTATACAACATAAATATTATTTTTCATATATAAAATAGTATTTAAGTCTAATATTATATTAAATACAATATTTATACAACCAAATCACATTTCACACTATACATGTGATACCATGATACTTAAAGCAATTTTATTAAAGCATATTTATCTCTGTAGAATCTACTTTAATTTCATTGGTCTCCTCATTTTCTCCAAAATTATCCTCCACAACCAAATCAAGATTTTCATCAACTTCTTAAAAAAACTCATGAGTTTGTTGATTATCTAATATAATTATGTAGCCTCATTGATGCAACTATAATTTTTTACCTATGTTCCATATAAAAAGGATGACATATCATGCAATATATCCTACCGCTTCTTCTACACTCCAAAACATCTTTCAATACAATTTCTAAGAGAGGAGTGTGCTTTATTAAATATTTCTTTGAAATGTTATCGTTACTTCCACACTCCAAAACATCAGATGAATCACTACTTGTATGTGTATCGTTATTGTTATTAGAATCCATATCTATTAAAAAAAAAGACAGCATTAATATGCAAAGATAATATATTCAACCATATTGAAATGTTCAAACATAGTACAATGCTTTTATGACAACTAACCAACATGTTTAAATATAAATGATACAACTAACCAACATGTTCAAATATAACATTACAACTAGTCAAGTGTGTAGATACATATCATAATAACAAATATGACAGGTCACTCTCGCAGGAGCTGGAACCGGGGCGACTGGAGATGGAGGTCACTGGATAGAAGCTGGAGTTGAAGCTAGAGGTCGCTGGCACTAGAGGTTGCTCGCGCAGGAGTGTGGATCTGGTCAAGATGGCGAAAGGAGCATCAGCGCTTGTCTATCGGCAGGATCTAGACGACGAGGCGAGTGAAGCATGGATCTGCTTAGTAGAGGTGGGCCTGAGTGTCGCTCGAGTGAGAAAGCCTGAATCTGGACAGCAGAGCCAGGCGATGGAGATAGAGTGTTGCTTTAGTCGGCAATGGAGTTGGAGCTGCATGTCGATGGCACAGGAGTTGGAGCTAGAGCCGGAGGACGCTGGCGCAGAAGTTGGAGCTAAAGGACGCTAGCATAGGAGTTCGGGCTAGAGGATGTTGGCGGACCTGGAGCTGGAGCTAGAATGGAGCTGTTTGGAGCGTGGATCTGGTCAAGGCGGTGAAAGGAGCGTCGGTGCTACCAACGGTAGGATTTGGGCAACAGCGTAAGGAGCATCGGATCTCGGCAGCAGCTACCGGCAAGCAGTTGGATCTGGTCGAGGCTAAGTGTTAGTGGAGCATAGAAGGAAGGAGAGTTCTTCTATGCGAGGGAATAGTGTAAATTTGCTGCCAATTCTGTGGGAAGCTGGCAATTAGCTACTTCTCCCAGGCAGCTAGTTTTTGGGGGTTGCGGCCAGTGAATCGTCCCCAAACAATAAGAAACATGTTGTTTCTGTTGGTCGCGCCTGCAAAAGTTAGCGGTCAGCAACTCCAAACGACGCCTTAATGGGGCAAAATTCATTAGATTAAATGGCTACTTATAACATAACAAAATAGAATCACAAATTGTAAAATATTAAATGTGGAATTAATTAGTCATAAATGGGCAGTTCACCGGACACCGATATCGGTGTTCAAATTGATTTTTGGTGTTAGTCATTCCACACGTTTAAGCTGTGCGTGAATTTTTTTTATATATAATGAGAAAGTTAAGTTCCTTTAAAAAAATCCATCCAATACAAGTATAGAGAATTAAAAAATCACGAAATGTTTTTTGGCATATATTTTTCAACATATGAAACTAAAATCATGTTATAGGTGATGATGCATATTAAGATTCCTCTTTTTTTATAAATTATTGTGCCTCTAAAAGGTATGAGCTAAGTGTAAGAAATGTCTCATACAAAGAAGAGATTTCGTATTTTTTGTTACTTCATATCTTGGAGTAGGAACAAATCAATGTTTGTTTTGAAGAGGCATGTCTATTAATATATAAGTTAGCAGTTACTAAATGTCATGTCCTGATTTATACAAACCCGCAAATTAGCTTAATTAATTATTAAACGAATTTCAAATGTCATGCAGAGCTCAAATTGGTCAAAGTCTCACGCAAGGGATGAGCTTAAGCGATTCCTCCAGGTTCAGCGTGACCAGCAGGGGTGCACCCAAACGTGCCTCTTAGCCTCCATGAAGTATTCTGACTTTTGTCCAACCTAGGAAAGAGAAAAGCCACGTCAGTATTAAAAATCAAATAGCAAAATAGGGAATAGTACTTCACTGGGTTGGATCCTCGACCCGGATCCAACCCCATGGATCCACTCGCTCCCACGTCCATGCCCGATGCTGGTTCCGGGTCCACACCCAATTCCAGTCAACGCCCGTATCCGAAGGGCGAAGCCACATGCTTCATCGTGCTAGCATCGGAGCACTCATCGTCTTTGGCGGACCACCGCTCCTCAAGTCTGACGAGAGTTCATCGCCCCAAGCGAGCTCGGCGTTCAGTCGAAATCAACCATTGTGTCCGGGCTTCGTATTTGTAGTCGAACTATGCTAATCTCAACGGCGGGCGCATGCATCCTTGTTTCCGACGTACACGTATTGGTCGTGTCCTCCGATGAACGCGCGGTCACCGTGTTCGCACCCGAGGCGGGTTCTGAGTCCCGACCTTAAACGTCAGCCAATGTCCGCTCACGTCCTAGCCCGTTTATTCACGCCTCCACTTGCGCACGCGTCGCCACGTCGATACGAAGGAACGTCGCTTCCTTCACTGGTAATCAGGGCCTGCCCTCGCGTCGCTTTCTGTTGGGTTCTCTTCTCATCGGCTGGACTCGACGTCCGCACGGGTCGTCGACCAGGTTTGTCGACACCGTTTGGCACAGAGACGGACGAGAGGGGGGAAAGAAGACTGGGAAGCTACGAGGGGAAAACCGACGCCACTCGAGAATGTCGGCTCGGGCTCGCGCGGGATTGATAAGCGTTATTTTTACATGATTTAAAGTCTTATTTATTTGATGTTTTCAGACTTATTCCTGTTTTTAAGCTATTATTTTGAATCTTTTCTCTTTAAGTTCAAAATCTCCACTCTTTTTTCGATTATTTATGAAATGCAGGTTATTTCTCTAGATTTTCGAACATATTGTGAAGATATGAAGTTATGGAAAGGTTCAGCACATTTCAAGCATAACACAGGAAAATTTTCGGACTTTTTATGGAGAACACGGCCTGCCCGTGCGTGTGATCACGGCCGTGTTCATCGCGGCTGCAAAATCCACATATGTCGAGGAGAACATGGCTCGGCCGTGCTTATAATCACGGCCGTGTTCAACAGAATCCAAAATCAGCCGAAGTCTTCACCGCCGTGCGCATACCCGTGTTCGGGCATTCCAGAATTCACAGAATAGAACACGGCCTGCCCGTGTTTAGACACACGGCCGTGCATACGTACCTGCAGATCACAGAACCGAACACGGCCTGGCCGTGTTTATCATCACGCCTGTGATCGCTTCCGTTGATCACGACCTTTCGTTCGTTTCTCCTCAAATCTGACGCTCCAGATGCTAGAAAATTGGGGGAAACTCCCAATTAATCTTCCTAACCACCCAATGGTTCAAGAGAAGCATATAATCGACATTTTTAGGTGGTTAGAGGGGTCGATTTCATGAAGGACTCGACTAGGGCGAAAGAGGGGCGATTTTTACATTCCAGGGCTCGTTTGATCCAGATTTCTTGGGGCTATCGAGAGAAGACCAAGGATCTGTCGTCTCCCACCCTTGTACTATAAATTCCCTTTCTTTTGAATATATTTTTGTGTGTTTTAGTTGATAAACAATGTATTTTCTAGACTAAACCCTAGTTCGGGACTCGGGCGTAGCCCGTTGAACATATTTCCTCATGTAAAATATTTCTAATGAATCTCAGTGTATTTATTAAGTAATTTGACTTATTTAAATGAGTTGCACTTATTGTGTATGATTGTTGTGTACAGACATTTATATGTGTTAAGTGTTACGAGATGAACTGAGAGGTGAATCGTAACACTCGATCGTGCTCATTTAAACTTGTGACTAGAATTACGAGAGTCGTTCGACGTCACTCGAGGATTCACGGTCTTTCATAGATCCCAATGGGTCTCTTAGGTTAATTTTGCTACGAGAGTAGGAAATTAGCTTATGCTAGACACCGGATTACGCTTCGAGAGAAGGTAATCCGTACCATAGGAAAGATCGCCTTAAGTTATTTACTGTCAGATTGAGCTTCGAGAGAAGGCGATCCGTTTGTTTTAATTTAATTAGATTCAATGTTTTACGTTTAATTAATTCAACGCGGTGAAATCTAGAGTTCCGAACACTTTTTAAACTGTAGTCTTCCCTTAAAGTCGTTGACTTCTTGGTTCGATAATTTAGATAATTTAGTTTTAGAGCAATTCTTTTATTTTGAGTCTGAACCATCTAGCTTTCAATGACACTTAAGGTCGGTACTTGACACCTGCTCCCTGTGGGAACGATATTATTTACTACTTCGATAGACCGTGCACTTGCGGGTCCTATCAAGTTTTTGGCGCCGTTGCTGGGGAGCAAGGCGTAGTCAATATCGATTAAAAAGTTGATTTGATAGACTAGATACTTTTTGTTTTTATTTCCTTTTTTTTATTTTTATTTTATTTAAGTTCATTTGTTCATAATTCTTGTCTTCTTCCTTCCTTTAAGCTTGTATTATCTGGTTAGCTAACCTTGTGCATGCCAAGAACAGTTAGAACAGGTCAGCTAGTGCCAGAAGATCTCGAAATTGAAAGGACCCTCCGAGCTCAGAGGAAAAATCAGGATCAACAGCTTGAGGAAGCCCATCCGAACCCGCCTACTACAATGGACCAGAACCGCTCACTACGAGATTTTGCTGCACCCAATGTACAGGGCGTGCACTCTATCATTGCTCGACCGTCGGTCGAAGCAAATAACTTTGAGATTAAGCCGGCTCTTGTGCATATGGTTCAGCAGAACAAGTTCAGCAGTTCACCACAGGATGATCCAAATTTACATTTGTCAATTTTCCTTGAATACTGTGATACCCTGAAGATAAATGGGGTAACTTCTGATGCTATACGCTTACGTCTTTTTCCCTTTCCCCTTAGGGATTACTCGCGAGCATGGCTACAGTCTCTTCCCCAAGGCTCAATCACAACATGGGATCAGCTTTCCCATGCGTTCCTCTCCAAGTATTTCCCGCCGAGCAAGACTGCTCAATTGAGGAACCAGATAACAAATTTTAGCTAGAGAGAAGGCGGGTCGTTATATGAAGCTTGGGACCGTTTTAAGGAGTTGCTACGCATGTGCCCGCATCACGGACTGGAAAAACGGGTACTTGTGCATATTTTTTATAATGGTCTCTTATATCAAACTCGTTTGTCTGTAGATACAGCCGCAGGGGGTACACTCATGAAGAAGAATGTAGACGATGCCATGAATTTAATCGAGTACATGGCCCTAAATCATTACCAATGGACGAGCGAGCGAAACGTCCCGGTAAGAGGAGGAGGTAATCATGACCTTGACGTGCTCAATTCGTTGGTGGCAAAGGTTGATTCCTTGTCGCACCAACTTACTTCAGTGAATTTTAATGCATCGTCTGTTAATACAATTATCTGCAAAATTTGTGGGAATTCTGGACATGGTGCTACTGACTGCCAGATAATGGCTTCATCTTCTAATGTTTCTGTTGAGCAGGTGAATGCCTTAGGCAATTTCAATCAGAGGCAGCAGAATGATCCATTTTCCAGCACCTATAACCCCGAGTGGAGAAATCATCCCAACTTCTCCTATCGGAACAACCAGAGCTAGGCCGTTCCCCCGAATTTCAACAATAAGGCTCCCTAGGGAAATATGGGCAGTCAGTTTAACCAGCATTCCTTTATGCCACCACCTGGACTTCAACCGCAATAATTCAACCAACCACAGAAGTCCAATTTAGAAATACTGCTTGAGAACTTCGTCACACACAGTCAAAGCGAAATGAAGATGTGGACGAGTCTCTCAGGCAATTGAATTCTCAGGTGGGGCAGTTGAATTCTAAGGTGGATTCATTGATTACTCACTCAACGATGTTGGAGAACCAGATTGCTCAACAAGCTACTTCATCTTCTAGGCCATTAGGGAAGTTTCCTTCCCAACCTGAGGCTAATCCAAAGGAGCACTGTAATGTGATTATGATTTGCAGTGGTGCCCAGATGGACGACCCTCGCGTGGCGGAGGGGGATTGTTTTGAAGAGTTGTCTAGTGTAAGCACAGATGCACAGTATTCTGAGGCGTTATTTTTGGATTCTCAGGTCAAGCCAGAACCAGTCATCATTTCGTCACCACCTCTCACACCACCTGTGTCCAGTCCTCAGAGATTAGCCATGGCATTGACAGGACAATACAACTCATTGATGCCCGTGAAGCTTCAAGATCCTGGCATTTTTTTCTATTTCTTGTAGTATTAGCAATTTTTCTATTGAGAGAGCTCTCTGTGATTTGGGGGCTAGTGTGAGTATCATGCCCCTCTCCTTGTTCCAAAGTCTGGACTTGGGAGGCATGAAACCCACGCCTATAGCTCTGCAATTCGCAAATGGCTCTATACACCGCCTAGTGGGAATAGTAGAGGATGTGCCAATTAATGTCGGGGAACTCTTTGTCCCAGCCGACTTTGTAGTCTTGGATATGTCCGGAAATTCAAGATTACCACTTATTTTGGGCCGCCCTTTCCTAGCTACCACCGGGGCAGTTATAGATGTCAAGAAGGGGAAGCTTTCTCTGAACTTTTGTGATACTATTTTAGAATTTCATTTATCTATTGATATGTCAGGTCTTCCTTTTTCAGGCTCGTGCTGCAGTGTTGAGACAGTGCCTGAGCTTGTACATTGTTCGTGCCACAAGTGGGCTCTTCTTGCATCCCACCGTTGTACCGATATGAAAATAGGTGCTGCACAGATGAGAGATGAACGAACCACTCTTGATGACCTGTTTGATGCAGACCCTGATTCCGGTTGCACTGAGCTTTTTCATGATGGGGTTGAAGAGGAACATTTGTTATTTTTCAGAAAGACAGACAGTGAACTAAAAAATATTTTTATTTTGCATGATTTTCGGACATTGACCTATGTACACCTATTATTACTGCTGCTAATCTCTATAGGTGTTACTTTTAGGCGAAGAAGAAAGGAGCATTTCCATGCCATTGCTTCTGCCTCCGATCCACTGGATGTACCTTGAGGCATGATCATCGGTCAAGTTGCTGACCTTAAATCAGTGCTACATGGGAGGCACCCCATGGCTTTATCTTTTGTGTTATATGGTTAGACAGACTTTGTTTGTTGTTGTTGTTGTTTGTTTAGTTAGTTTGTTATTTTTGTTCTGATAATTTTTGTGATGACTCGTGGCATGATTTTTCATGTTTTATACATTGAATAGCATCATATTAATCCTGGAAATTTTTGGCAAATTTCAAGGAATTTTTTCCTAATTAACGAGACGAACACGCACCGTGCTCAGCTCGCAAATTTCCAGCATGTTGCTGCAGTCATCACGGGTGTGCCGTGTTCATGGTCACGGCCATGCTCGAGTTTTGGAGAATTTTCACCGAACCAATCACGGCTTGGGCGTGTTCCTCTGCACGGCTGTGTTCGAGTCCACGGGATTTCGCCGAGCCCACCACGGCCTCGCCGTGTTCTCCACCACAGGCGTGTTTACTTACCACCCATTTTTTACGAGGCAAACACGGCTACGCCGTGCACCTAACCACGCCCGTGTTTGTATCACGGGTCTTCGATTATAAGACGGGCGCGGCGGCGGAACTTAGGGTTTCCGCCCGTTTCCAGCGCCGCCGCCACCCATTCTCCTTGCCTCACAGCTCCTACCTCACCGGAACTTCTCTCCGCCACTGCCCGACGCTTCTTCACCCTTTTCCGCCGCCCAGCGACACCCAGATCTCCTTTTCTGGGCGGATTTCGCCTGATCGCCGGATTTCGCCGCCTGCAGACGATCTTCACTGATTTTCGCTGGATCTCGCCGCCGGCTGGTCTCGGAGTTTCCCTATTTACGGCCGCCAGTTCCCCTCACCCTCTGGCGCCTCCAGTTTTCCAGATCTGCGAGATTCCACTCCTAGTTCTGAGATCCAACCTTTCAGCCGCCGCCAATTCTCTTTTCCGGCCGCCGTCGTTGCTCCTCCGCCTTCTTAGGCTCTCTTCTGCCATCTCCAGCTGCTGCTTCATTTTTGTCAGCGCCGTCAGCCCCTGCCGCCCCTACCTTGCCGGATTCTGCCGCCACCTCGCCGGATTTCTCCGCCGGAAGTTGATTTTCTCTTCAGCTCCACCAATTTTTCTCCGGCTTTCTCTTCATGATGTCCGGTCGGAGGAAGGTGATGGAGCGGAAGTCCTCCAAGCGTCCCGCTGTGGAGGAGGAGCCGAACCAATACGACGTTATCTTCCGGGATCCTGCGCAGAAGGCGCGCTATGCGCTGCTTGAGTCCAGACGGGTTATTACTACCCGGTATCTTGATCGCGGGACTCTTACGTCGTTGGGATTATTCTACGATGTCCTTTGGATGTTCCAAAACATCGGGTGGACGAAGTTCTTTGAGATAGCTTCACCGACGTACATCCCGATTACATTGGAGTTCCTATCGTCGCTTGAGGTTAATGTCAACATTCACGATGATAATGACAATGGATGTATTTCTTTCCGATTAGGGAACCAGGAGCGCACTCTCACCCTCTCGCAGCTTAATCAGATCTTCGGATTCCCAGTGGAAGGTACTCGCCACATTCCTGACGAGTATAGTGATAATGAGTTTTGGGCTGCGATTTCTGGGCACCATCCCTTTGTATCTAGGATAGCACGGGCCAGCTACGTTAGTAACCCTTGTTTTCGTTATATTCATCGGGTTTTGGCGCACACTATATTTGCACGGGGCGAGAGCAACGGCATGGTGCAAGCCTCCGTAGTGTTCTTCCTATGGGCGATGGTACACTCTTTCAAGATTAATACTGCATTTTATTTCGTTAAACAACTGCAGAAGCTCGCCACCGCGCAAAAGGGGGTCGTCGCCTTAGGCGGCCTTATCACACCGATCGCTCTTGCCATGCGTGTCGACCTTCATGGGGTGGAGCGGGCCAGGGGGAGTTCGCGGATTGATATCGAGTCTTGTCTCTCGATGAAGATGATCGCCCGCGAGGGCGATATCTATTGACTTCTCTTCTGTGATAGTGACTTCATGCTGCCGCTGCCGAACCCTCCTCGTATTACCATCCGCGAGAGGCAGAACTGGTGCATGCTCCCGGTACCTGATGACGACACTCCGATGGAGACTGTACCACCTTCTCCATCCTTTCGCACCTTCAGGCATGGCGAGCCCTCTGCTTCTGTGTCCACCGCGACCGCCTATGCCAACATTGAGGGCTATCTTAAAGTGATTCGTGAGGACCAGCAAGAGAACCGCCTGGAGATGCAGGATGTGTTACGGCGCTTGGGAGACATTTAGACCGAGCAAGCTCGCCAGGGTCGTCTTCAGGCCGAGGACCATCGGGATATTCAGGAGATGCTGCGGTGCATGACTACTCGTGACTGGTGATCTTGTTCCATATTTAGTAAGTTGCTTACTTTGCTATGCTATTCATGTATTTTCACCTGCATAGGAGACTATGCATTTCTTTTGCCGTGGGTAGAGGGTTTCCCTCTTAGTATGTGTTAGTCAGTAATCTTGTACTGTTCCTTTTAAGACTTTGGTTTTTCATGTGTTAGTGCTATGTTATGTGATGTTTCTTGCACACCGAGTTTCATAGATATTTTTCTTGCTCATCTTTTGCACACCTGTGTCCAATTCTAAGTCTGTGATGCTTATGCTATCTCTTTTTGTCTGAGTAATTCAGCTAGTCAGAGTTACCATTGTGGCATAGAAATATGTTTGTTCTTTGGTTAAAGTGCTTCAAATCATGTCTACTTTTACACAGCTACCTTGCCTTTAGATTATAATTGAGCATGAGTGATATTGTAGCATGAATGATATTCACTAGGTCAACTTTTCTTCTGATTTAGTTTTACAGCACAATTACATACTATGACTTTATTTTATTTATTGAATTCCTTTCAGTGAACCATCTAAGAAGGAGATACCAAGGATGTAAAAACAATATATATATATATATATATTTGGGAAATAAAAGGGGCAGTGGTACCGAAGTGAAGATGGCTCCAAAGGTTTCATCCAACTTGGCACTGTCAAGAAAGACAAAAAAAAAATAAAAAAATAATAAAAAAAAAGAATAAAAAGGGTCATGAGAAAAAAAGGGGTTTGGTAAAAATGAACAACTCCTCTTTCTTCCATTTAGGATTAGAGTGAAGATATGAGTTTGTGTACATTATGTGGTGTCCACACTCTGTGTTTACTTATTAACTAAGTACCGGGGGTGCATTCATCACAAATGTTTGTCCTTCGCGTCACAAGGTGTCAAGTTAATTCAGGGAAGTAGCTTGAACCAACCGATGCTAATTCATGATTCTATGGTTACCATAATACATCCTGGTGAATTCTTATTAGTTAGGTTCTCTTAGAGAGAATTGATAATAATGTTTAGTTTTAGTATGAATAGTGCTTAATCCTTTTTCAGATGTTGAGGTATACCCTAGTGAATTGATTTCTGCTTTCAATATTAATTGTATATCAATTGTCTTCTAAGGTTGAAGGTTGAGTGTAATGGTTTCATATTAGTAAGTGCTTTAGCATTAGAACATCCTTCTTTCATTACCATTTGGTTTCTTGCTAGTTTAATTGCTTGAGGACAAGCAAGCTTTTAAGTCTGTGATATTTTGATAAGCGTTATTTTTACATGATTTAAAGTCTTATTTATTTGATGTTTTCAGACTTATTCCTGTTTTTAAGCTATTATTTTGAATCTTTTCTCTTTAAGTTCAGAATCTTCACTCTTTTTTTGATTATTTATGAAATGCAGGTTATTTCTCCAGATTTTTGAAGATATTGTGAAGATATGAAGTTATGGAAAGGTTCAACACATTTCAAGCATCACACAGAAAACTTTTGGGAATTTTTGGACTTTTTATGGAGAACACGGCCTGCCCGTGCGTGTGATCACGGCCGTGTTCATCGCGGCTGCAAAATCCACATATGTCGAGGAGAACACGGCCCGACCATGCTTATAATCACGGTCGTGGTCGACAGAATCCAAAATCAGCCGAAGTCTTCACCGCCGTGCGCACACCCGTGTTCGGGCATTCCGGAATTCACAGAATAGAACACGGCCTGCCCGTGTTCAGACACACGGTCGTGCATACGTACCTGCAGATCACAGAACCGAACACGGCCTGGCCGTGTTTGTCATCACGCCCGAGATCGCTTCCGCTGATCGCGACCTTTTGTTCGTTTCTCCTCAAATCCGACGCTCCAGATGCCAGAAAATTGGGGGAAACTCCCAATTAATCTTCCTAACCGCCCAATGGTTCAAGAGAAGCATATAATCGAGATTTTTAGGCGGTTAGAGGGGTCGATTACGTGAAAGACGCGACTAGGGCGAAAGAGGGGCGATTTTTACATTCCAGGGCTCGTTTGATCCAGATTTCTTGGGGCTATCGAGAGAAGACCATGGATTTGTCGTCTCCCACCCTTGTACTGTAAATTCCCTTTCTTTTGAATATATTTTTGTGGGTTTTAGTTGATAAACGATGTATTTTCTAGACTAAACCCTAGTTCGGGACTCGAGCGTAGCCCGTTGAACATATTTCCTCATGTAAAACATTTCTAATGAATCTCAGTGTATTTATTAAGTAATTTGACTTATTTAAATGAGTTTCACTTATTACGTATGATTGTTGTGTACAGACATTTATATGTGTTAAGTGTTACGAGATGAACTGAGAGGTGAATCGTAACACTCGATCGTGCTCATTTAAACTTGTGACTAGAATTACGAGAGTCGTTTGACGTCACTCGAGGATTCACGGTCTTTCATAGATCCCAATGGGTCTCTTAGGTTAATTTTGCTACGAGAGTAGGAAATTAGCTTATGCTAGACACCGGATTACGCTTCGAGAGAAGGTAATCCGTACCATAGGAAAGATTGTCTTAAGTTATTTACTGTCAGATTGAGCTTCGAGAGAAGGAGATCCGTTTGTTTTAATTTAATTAGATTCAATGTTTTACGTTTAATTAATTCAACGCGGTGAAATCTAGAGTTCTGAACACTTTTTAAACTGTAGTCTTCCCTTAAAGTCGTTGACTTCTTGGTTCGATAATTTAGATAATTTAGTTTTAGAGCAATTCTTTTATTTTGAGTCTGAACCATCTAGCTTTCAATGACACTTAAGGTCGGTACTTGACACCTGCTCCCTGTGGGAACGATATTATTTACTACTTCGATAGACCGTGCACTTGCGGGTCCTATCAGGGATCGCGTAGGAGGATGCCGAGTGTGGGAGAGAAAGACAGGGGAGTTTCAAGGGAGTCCTCTACATCGGCAAAGTGCTGAACTGCTGATGAGTTGCATTTACATCACCTTTTTGCCTATATTTTACAGGATATTTTGGGCTTAATTGAATGATTTTATGCATTTTTGGTGTTTTTATTTCACTTGGCATAGAATTTTCACTTTTCTTGGTTTTTATGAAAATGTAGATAAAATGACACAAAAATGATGGATTTGTGAGTTTTGAAGCCATAGCACGATTCCCGAGGAGATTACGAGCTCGCACGTCAAATTTGGAGTCAAAATAGTGAAGAACACAACTTTCATGGCCTCGGTCGGCCGTAATTTTGGTGTTCGAGCGGGTGAAAAACGGCTGAGTATAGAAGTCCACAGAAATTTTCACGGGTGAAACCGTGAATCCTTCACGGTCCGTGAAACTTTCTGTGTACAAGGAGCTGTAGACACAGAGAGAATTATGGCCGTGGCCATAAACACATTACGGGCGGTGAAAGTTTCTGCCCTTTTGATTTTTCACTCGATTCGACTCCAAATCGAACCAGAATTGAACCAAACTCTCCTGAAACCTTCCTAGATGGGTTCTATACTGATTAGACTATAAAATGAAGGATTTTGGAAGGGTTTCGGGGGCTTCTACAGATGAAAACGAATGGAGGCAGCGGCGACGGCGAAAATCACTTATAGGGCTGAATTCAATCAGGAAAGCCGTGCAAAGGAAGAATTAGATGCTTCATCTTCATCTCCAGATTGAGGGAAAGTCTTTCTAGTATCTTGTCTAGCTATTTCCTGTAATCTTCTAAGGTTTTCATGCAATTTTCATCGATGAACATGTTGTTTGCTTTGAACATGAACGTGTAAACCTTATTTCGGGATTTGGGAAGTAGCTTGTTGATTGATTCATGAATTACATCTTTTGCATGAATCTTTGTTAAGAATATTATTGAATTGATTTGATTAGAATTGTACGTATCCCGCTTTAATTCTCTGGAGAAGTTTTATTGCATTTGAGACGACGCAAAAAGGACCGGGAGGTGAATCGTGACATCGGATCTATTCTTGTCAAACCTACGAATCCAATCACGGGAGTAGTTTGGATTCGTTTGAAGGATTTACATGATTTTTCATAGAACTTAAAGGATCTAATTGCGTTAATTGTCACGAGAGTAAAGAATTAACGTAATTAGGTACCGGATTACACTTCGGGAGGAGGTAATCTGTATCTTAGGAAAAATCCCTTTCAACGCTTTAATTTTCTGTTCAAAAATTTATTTTTATTAAATTCATAATCATCAGTGTGGTGAAACCCCAAATCCTGATTTTATCCGAATTGATTTTTACCAAAAATACTATCTCTGTTTCTTTTAATTTGTACTTAGAAGTTTCCAAACAAAACCACGATTTGATTCGTTTAGATATAGATCGACTGTGTAATCGGTACTTGACCACCTGATCCTCGTTGGAAATGATATCTTATTTTATTACTTATATAAATCCATGTACTTGCGGACCATATCAACTGCCCATCCCCCATCACCGGAGTTCGCACGCCAAGTTCGAAAGGAGAGACGTAGAGAGGGGCAGAGGAGATGTCCTCTGTGAGTTCCAATCGCCGGCACGTCGTCGTTCCACTGAGTCGGCCGTTCGTCCACTTTGGTCCCCTCCTCTTCTGTCTAGTCCCCTTCCCCCTCTCAAGGTCGCCGAGCTACCCTACATATAGGCAGTCAGCCTCCGATTCCCTTCGCTCGTCCAACGCACGCGGCTGCTGAAACCATGAGAAAATGACTGGATGGTAGACGGCGCCCATGTCTTCCCATGTCACACGGTAGTCGGCCGCGCCACTCCCCTCGTTGGCCTGCTAGTCCGAGCATCGCCGCCCCTTTGGCCCGCTGGTTTGACGGCTGCCGCCTGACGCTTGATGGGATGATGCTTCACACGTCATCCCTTGCCCAGTCGCGTCCGCCGCATGTACCGAAGCTTCGCTAATCGGGAATCGTCGCCTAGCGTCTCCTTGTTGTCTGGCGTTGATAGTGCCCACAGATATAGGTAGGCGTTTCCCGCAAGTGCATGGGTCTATCGAAGTAATAAAATATTGATCCCACATGGACTAATGAGCAAATATCGACAGATCTCAAATTTGCTAGCTAGACTATGTCGAAACTGATGAAGTTTAAGATAACGAAATAATTAAATGCGCAAAACGTAAACGGGAGAAATCACACGAGAGGATTATAATGAGAAGATGCATCAGGATATGGGTTCACCACTTTGACTCCTTACAGTTGAATAGTTAAACTCTATTGCCAATGTCCTGTCTAGTTCAAGGGATTCAGCTTCCTTTGTCACGTAGGTAGCTCCCCTCTAATAGTCTCGTCCGCTCCCACAGACTAGATTATCGGTCCAATCCGTAGGGTTCTGACGCGCGGTCGGACTAGAGTCTCCCCGCTACGTCTAAGCTTCTTATAATCCCCTTAAGTAAGTACAAATCCACAAGTGAGTTAAAACTCCTAGAGATGCTGATTAACAAACCTCACTTAAGGTGATTAAAGGCTCAAACACTCCCTTTCGGGTAGTGTAGGCATAGCATACGAACGAAATGGATAAACCCTCAACCAAATGGGTTTGACGCGCGGTCGGACTAGAATCTCCCCGCTACATCTAAGCTCCTTATAACCCTCTCAAGTAAGTACAGTTCCGCAAGCGAGTTTTCTCCTAGAGAAGCTGATTAACAAACCTTACTAGAGTGATTAAAGGCTCAAGCATGCACTTCCGAATAATGCATCCCTATAATCCCACGAGTAAGTACAGTTCCACAAGCGAGTTTCCTCCTAGAGAAGCTGATTGACAAACCTCACTAGAGTGATTAAAGGCTCAAGCATATCCCTCCGGATAATGCTTCCCGTTAGTCCCATGAGTAAGTACAGATCCGTAAATGAGTTTTCTCCTAGAGATACTGATTAACAAACCTCACTCAGGTAACTAAAGGTTCAAGCATATTCTTTTGGGCTACACAGGCAAAGCGCGCTCATAGGGTCGAGCAAGGACGTTAAACTAATAGAGTCAAACCATTACAACTAGTGATTCATCAAGGGCTACCCCATATCCTAATTTAGAACTTAGCCTATCATTATCATGATGAAAGCGTAAACGATGTATTCAGCCATAAACATCATACATAATAACATGTTTTGTGCAGGAGTTGCAAAAGAAAGATAGATCATACAATATTTTTCTAAGATTATACAATAAATGCAGCAACTCAAATGTTGATCTAAGATCTTCCCTAAAAACTTATCTCTAGATGCTCACGCACAAGGATATCTTCAATGAGTGCAGTTGTGTGGCCCCTTTCTTCCCCTCTCTTCAAGTTCAACCTTTGCCTCTCGTGCGATCCCCCTCTTCTCTTCTCTTTGCTGAACTCTCCTCTCTTAAATAGGCTGAAGGTTTTTGCTTCTCTTTGAAGGCTCTATCTTCCTCTTCCTAGTGGGCTGCTGCCCCTTTTCTATTCTGCAAAGCCGCTACAACTTTTCAGCAGAGAAAAAGTCTTCGCTGCAGCTTCGTCCATCCCTTGCAAATGCTGCCAGCCTTATCTTCATGCCATCATCATTTTCCCAGTCGATTTTACCATCTAAAGGCTGCTCCACACCCTTTTGTCAACGGGGGAGAAACGACTTGGCTGCCCTCAAGCTTCCCCCTATGTTAGGTTGAAGAAACCTGGGTTAAAATCGCAGTTTCGAAACAGGCGGGTCCGCGATCACGGGCGAGAATTTGGTCGTGACCCGGTCGTGATTTATCAGTTGCAGCTTAAGTGCAGAGACGAGTCACGAGCTTGAATTTGATCGCGACCCGGTCGTGATTTCTAACAAAAGCTTCAATGAATCCGAAAACTTCTAGTTAGGATCATCTTAAATTAGGATAAGCTCCTCTACCATAAAAGTCCCAGAATCCACCCTCTTTATGGTCGTTTTGACATGAAAACGTGAAAATGCACAAGGAGGTGTAGATTCTATAGATGTATCCAAATAAAGGCAATTATGGGACTTAAAGTCGTGAAATAGGGATGATTTCATTAGTAAAATGACGTGTAAAACTCTATATAAATCTGTGTCAATAGGCGTCAGTCCTGTCATCTGGTCCGGGACCTCTGGCCGCCGTCAGGCGTCACCAGTGTCACCTACAATCGACGTGCAGAGCATCTGTTTTGCCAACGAAATCCCAATTCGAATTTCGATTTCAATCGTGGGTCCAGGCTAATTTTGACCTGGTCAACAGCCCAATTGATTGGGCCTGGTCCAATAGGCCTTTGGGCCTAACATTCTCCCCCTTCTGAGTTGTTTGTCATCCTCGACGAACTTATAATGAGGTTTGACTCGCACTCACAATCCCAATTATATCGTAGAAGAGGGTTCAATCGAACCTAATTATTTGAATCTGGTGGAGAATCGTCCTTTTTCATCGGATGACATTCATATCCTTCTCGGAGAGTTTGGTCGATGTCGCATTTGAGTCACTTGACTCCAGTGCCTTATGGGTCGATATATCTACGGACTTATCTTTAGATGAGGTCTTTTATTTTTTAACCGATCCTCACTCTAATTTGTCCAACTTGGTCGCACCTAAGTCTCGTCTTTTCTGAAAGTGTCCAATACCACCTCCATTGAAGAGTAACTTAGCTCACTCTAATTTATAATTTGTCCCTAAGTCTTCCCCTCATAAGGCGTCCCCTTATGACTAGAAACTTAGCTCGGACTGATTATAAGGAGTTTCCTTGTCGTTCTCCCAAGCTTTCCTCACATAAAGGCATCCCCTTATGTGAAGTTGGCTCAGTTGAACCAAGAAGAGGGATCTCTTTTATTTTAGTTGGACATCGTCATCTCTTCTTATCCTAAATAGCAGTTTTAGAGTCCGCTAACTCATCTACTTTGACCTATCCACAAATAGTAGTTTTAGAGTCTGCTAACTCTTTCTCGAATAGCACTTTTGAAATTTGCTAACTTTTTATCAACAAATAGTAGTTTTAGAGTTTGTTAACTTTTCCCCGGATAGCAGTTTTGAAGTCCGCTAACTTTTCCTCAAATAACAGTTTTAAAGTCTGCTAACTTTTCCTCAGATAGTAGTTTTGGAGTCTGCTAACTTTTCCACTTAGTTTGAGTTCTTAAAAACCCAAGCACGAACCCAAAATTCTTAATCGTGGGTTAGGTTCATGTGTTTTACGCTCGTGGAAGCTGCGTCTGCAATCGAGCATTTGCGGTCGCATCATGGCGAAAGATCACCACGACAATCCTCTGACTGGTGCAAATGGCTATCGAGGTTCCTTCATTGAGCTGCGTCGCTCGATCGTCCAAACACTCACGCGCGTCCATCTACGTCCTCTGCTTCACTTTGCTGGAGCTGCACCTTTATAGCCACTTGCGCACATCCCAGCCATCCTCGCGTGCTCCCGGCCTGAGTTGCTGACGCTCACTAGTCGGGCTCATCGTCCGTTGCCCACGCAGCGTTGTCATCCACTGGCCGAAACTTCACTGGATGAGACGCTTACTTCCCCCCGTGTTGGCCGCCATATCAGTTCCGACGTCCACCACTGCTCAGCATCACGAAGCAACCTCTTGCTTCTGGTTTTATTTTATTGTCTCACGTATTGCTTCCTCAAGCTGGGAGATCATGTCCGTGTTATACGACATTATTTTCTTCTCTCTTTTTAGCAAATTTTAATTCTTGTCATTTTAAACATGGATTTGATACCAAATTGTCATGCCCTAATTTATATAAACCCGAGAATTAGCTTAATTAATTATTATACGAATTTCAAATGCGACACAGGGCTCAAATTGGTTAAAGTCCCACGTAGGGGACGAGCTTAAGTGATTCGATCAAGTTCAGCGTGACCGGTAGGGGTGCACCCACACGCGCCCCTCAGCCTCCATGAAGTATTCTAACCTTTGTCTAGCCTAGGAAAGAGAAAAGCCATGTCAGTATTAAAAATTAAATAACAAAATAGGGAATAGTACTTCACTAGGTCGGATCCTCGACCCGGATCCAACCCCATGAATCCACTTGCTCCCATGTCCACGCTAGATACTGGTTCTGGGCCCACACCCAGTTCTGGTCAATGCTCGTATCCTAAGGGCGAAGCCACATGCGTCATCGTGCTCGCGTCGGAGCACTCGTTGTCTTCGGTGGACCACCGCTCCTCAAGTCCGATGAGAGTTCATCGCCCCAAGCGAGCTCGGCGTTTGGCCGAAACCAACCGTTGTGTCCGGGGTTCGTATTTGTAGTTAGAGGTGGCCATGGGCCGTGCCTGGGCCGGCCCGGCACCTGGCGGGCCGTGCCTGGCACGACCCGTTTCCAATAGTGTCGTGCCAGGCATGGCACGACGGAGAAACATCTGGGCCTGGCATGGCCCGCGGCCCGATTAGCCATGCCGGCCCAGGCACGGTTACGGCAAAAGCTAAGCCCGGATCCGGCACGGCCCGCGGGCTGGCGTCGGCACGGGGGCCGAATACGGCCCAACGGGCCAAATGTGGCACGCGGGCCATGTCTGGCCCGGCCCGATTGTGGCCCATGGGCCAAATTTGGCCCACGGGCCGACTTTGGCCCGCGTGCCAAATTTTAAAAAAAATAAATTTTAATTAAAATAAATTAAATAAATAAGTAAATTATTAATTAATTAAATTATATAAAATAAGAAAAAATTTATAAAATGTGAAATTGAGAAATATGTATTTTGCATAAATTTTAGAAAAAAAAATTAAATTATTATATATTTCAAACCAGACCCGTTATAGGTTGCCTACGTACCCCACTCAAAGGAGGAATCAGGTCTATGTAGTTCTCTTTTTACATTTTTTTTATAACTATTTTTTACAACGTTTATCCATTGTTGCTTCCGCTTGCACTCGCAAGACTTTGTTCATCATCATTCGATGAGGTTGAATGACCACCTTTATCTTGAAGACGATCTTCAGCATCTAGCCAATCTTTAAGACAAATACACATTTCCACGCTTTCTTCATTCATTCGGCTTCGCTTCTCGTCCAGTACCCTGCCGCCTGCACTAAAACAAGACTCCGAGGCTACTGTAGACACCGGAGGGGTTAGTAGATCACGTGTCATGGCGGAAACCATAGGATATGATTTTCCTTGTGATCTCCACCATGATAAAAGATCAAAATTATCTATTTGTTCTTCTGTGAGTAAAGATGTATGATTATTTTCTAAAAAAAATGTTAATTCATTAAAATTACTAGATCTACTTATTGATGTTCCTTTTCTATTTAAAATTGAGCGTATTCTTCTTGTAATATTTTTACTACTAGTAGATACATTAGTTTGAGAGATAGTTGGATTGATTGTATTTCCAAATTTTAAATTATAAATATTATACATTTCATCTAATAAGGTAGAAACTTCATTTTTTTTCTCATCTACACCTTCAAGTTTCATATTTTTATAATATTCATCTAATAAAATATACACCTTCTAATTTTAATCTAGGATCCATAATTGAAGCTAAACAATATAAAGGATATATATTTTTCTAATATTTTTTAAATTTTGTTTCCATTTTAAAAATTACTTGAAAAACATTTTCATCATGTCTAAGAAAAAATTTCACTAATTAAAACTAAATGTTCTAAAATTAAACATGATGTAGGATAATAAACACTAGATAAATGAATGCTAGCATTATAAAAAATTTCTAAAATATTATGTAATAACTTTGCTTTATCCCAATCATTTTCTTCAATATTTCCATCAGGCATTCTTTCATTATAAAATAATGTAAGAGGATCCTTAAGTGGAAAACATGTTGTTAGCATATCATAAGTAGAATTCCATCGTGTTTTAATATCAAGTTTAAATTTTTTATATGATAAACCATAAAATTTACATATTTGTTTAAAATCTTGATTTCTAGAAGTAGAAGAAGTAACAAATCTAATAGCATTTCTTAATTTATTTACATGTTCATCTACTTCTCTTATTCCATTTTGAACACATAAGTTAAGAATATGGCATGCACATCGTATATGAAAAAAAGCACCATTAAATATTGGATTTAACATTCTTTTTAATTTATCAATTGCACTATCATTATTACTTGCATTATCAAAACTAATTGAAAAATTTTATTAATTATATTATATGAATGTAAAATGCTATGAAATTGTCTAACTATAGCATTTGCAGTATGAGGATATTCAAAAATTTTAAATGCAATAATTCTTTTTTGTATAAAAAATTTCACTATCTATCCAATGTGCCGTAATACACATGTATAACTGATCAGAATGATTACTGGTCCAAATATCAAATGTTAAAGAAATACAAGAAGTTAATGTAATTAAAGCTTGTAAAAGATTAGTTTTATATTCAGAAATTTTTTTTATAGCATCCCCACGTATGGTTTGTCTATTTACTTTTTTATATTTAGGTTGTAGTGATTTATGTATAAATTTTTCAAATTTATAATTTTCTGCTAAAGAAAATGGTTGTTCATCCCAAACAATAAATTTAGCTAATTCTTTTCTAAGAACTTCAGTAGAATAATTAAAAACTTCAAAAGAACTAGAGGAAAGGTTGAGAGGCGCCTGTGCACGATCGATTTGAGTTTATTGGCTTTTGATGTGGCGAGCCAAATGACCAGTTCCACCCGATGATTTGCAAGTCATTACTTTTCTGCACTTCTTGCAGCTGGCTCTTTCTTCGTCGTTAATCATCACCACATCGAAGCTCTTCCAAATGTCGCTCGTGCGTTTTCTTGAGCCCGACACAATAGACTCGTGAGGGTTTGCACTGCATCCCTCCTCTCCCTGCGTAGTGTTAGTAGCCTCAAATTCAACATGATCTTGCTGTTGTTGATTTGGGTCGTAAGGCGGAGGGTTGGCATCTTGATCGGGTGGCATAACGGGGTCAGTTGTCCCCATTAGCTCCTTCTCTAATGCCTCAAGCTCCCATGGCAAAAGATCTCATGTATTGTTAAATCCCGTCATTAATTCTACATATAATATTAAAAGTTAGCTAAAAAAATTTATAAAACAAGATTAAATACTTACTAATAATAAATTATACATTAAAAAATTACCTTATCACGTGTTTGAAGATCGCTTAGTAAGAACTAAGAAGTTGAGGTTTCAGCCTTCAACAACCTTAACTTAAACATAATTATGAAAAAAAATTTATATTAGAATAATTTAAATTGAAGTACAATTACATTATAAAAGACTAAAAGTAAATTAATTTACTACTTACTTGATCTTCTCTACGTGACTAGACCGAGGGAGCTTTGAAATCTTGATGGCTAATTGAAACTCAAGACTTAGAAAAGAGATTAAGAGAGTATTAAGAGAGAATGAGAAATTAATCCAAAGTTAATTGGAAACTTGTGTGAAGAAATGAGAGGGTTGGGGGGTCAATTTATAGGGATGAATTGGCTATAAATTTACATATTTATCCCCTATTTTTAATTATTAAAAGGGGCTAAAATGATAATTTTATAACATAAAGACAATTATATCCTTAACTTTTAAAATTTTTCTAACCGTTAAGGGGGTATTTGGGTTAAAAACGCATGCTAAATTCAAAATTTTTGAACATTACCGCCCAAATACGCGTGCCGTGCCGAGCACGGGCCCGTGCTGTGCCTGGCCCGGCACGCCGGCGGGCTGTGCCCGGCCCAGCCCACGGGCCGTGAAGCTTCGGCCCACCCGACCCAAGCCGGGCCACGAGCCACCCTTGGTCAACGGGCCGTGTCGCACCCGGCCCGCGTCGTGCTGGGCCGTGCAGGCCGCGGGCCGGCCTGGCCTGTTGGCCACCTCTATTTGCAGTCGAACCACGCTCGTCTCGACGGTGGGCGCTCGCATCCTTGTTCTGACGTACGTGTGTCGGTCGTGTCCTACGATGAACACGCGGTCGCTGTGTTCACACCCGATGCGGGTTCCGAGTCCCGGCCTTAAACCTCAGCCAATGCCCGCTCACATTCTCGCCCATTTATTCACGCCTCTGCCTGCGTACTGGTCGCTACGTCGATATAAAGGAATGCCGCTTCCTTCGCCGGTAATCAGGGCCCGCCCTCGCCTCGCTTTCCATTGGGTTCTCTTCTCGTCGGCCGGACCTGATGTCTGCACGGGTCGTCGACCAGGTTTGCCGACACCGTTTGGCACTGGACGAGGGAGGGGAAAGAAGACTGGGAAGCTATGACGGGGGAATCCGATGTTGTCATTGCTCCGAACCACCCACACTGACCACCAGAGCACGCCGGAGAGGGCAAGCCACTTGCCTTTGCTAGAATCGTCGGATCGTTGTTGAAGGGAGAGGTGAGAGCAACGAGCTGACCAAGGTTCGCTCTCAACCTTGCCAACCGCCGGTTTTTCCCCATCTCCTCAGTCAGCGACCACCTCCCACCGGCACTCTACTCCTCGTTCCTGATTCATTCCTTAGTCTTGTCTCGTCTCCCTCAGTCCCTCTTTTGTCGAGGGCTCTTCTGGCCAATCTCGTCGTCCACTCGAGAATGCTGGCTCGGGCTGGCCAAGATTGCGTAGGAGGATGTCGAGTGCAGCAGAGAAAGACAGGGGAGTTTCGAGGGAGTCCTCGCCATCAGGCGTCGCCAACATTGCCTGCAATCGACGTGCAGAGCATCGATTTTGCCTGCGAAATCCCAATTCGGATTTCTATTTCAGCAGTGGGTCCAAGCTAATTTTGACTCGATCAACAACCTAGTTGACTGGGTCTGGTCCAATAGGCCTTTGGGCCTAACATAACACTAAACATAGTAAAAAAAAAAAGGGAAAAACTAAACCCCCCCCCCCTTCTCTCTCTCTCTCCTTGCAGACAATTTCCGTAAAAAATTCATATCAAATTGAAAATATAAAAAATATAAAAAAATGAGATAAGATCAATCAACCAGAAAAGATTGCAAAAATAAATATTTTTATTTCGTTTATTAGTAAGAATAACAAGTTCTCATATTTTTTTTCTCTTAATTAAAAATAAAAGTATGAATTTTATAGAGCACATTTATTATAGAATTATTTTTTACACTAAGAGCTTATGTCCACGATAAAAAATGATTTTATGGATAAATTGTAGTATTGCATTTCTCATATTCGATTGTGCTATATTCGAACTATAGATTGTGGTGAGATAAATTAATATCATATGTCATAAATCTTATTATGTGATGTCTAAATCATAAGATGAAATAGATACTAAAGATTTCGTGGAGGTACAGAATATTTAAACCTATGGTAAGCTAGGAGTGACTTAATAAATCCACCTAAGTGATATGGAGAAAAGTAGAACTCTTGCTCAATAGTCTCACTGAAATACATGTTAACACTTAGAGAGGAGCCTAAGTGCATTGATGACTCTAAATTTCATAGTATATTTTTTGCTTTGCTAAATCCACTGCATTTTTGGGTCGTAATTATGCTCTGTTGCTTATTTTTATGCCTTATTTATCAAACACTTCGGAATCTACACATTTCTTCGTTTTTGATCAATTTCAGGTAAAAAGGCATCATTATCATGCATTTTCGAGCAACTTCAATGCATGAACAAATTCTAATCATCAAGAGGAGTTTACACACAAAATTTCAAGTCAAACTAGATTTTTCTACAAAATTACGGTAGTGTCGTAATTAATTTTACGACCGTAATCTGAGAATATGGCACTACCGTAATGAATTTCACGGCAGCAGCTCACAGAGAATTTTTTTGGAAATTACGGCACTGCTGTAATGAATTTTACGGTGCCGTGATTTCGGTCCAAATTCAGGCTGAGACTTCAGAGGATTTCGGACAAATTACGGCACTGCCGTAATTAATTTTATGGTACCGTAATTTTGGGCAAAATTCATACAGAAACTTTCAGAGACAAACGAGAAGATTACGGCACTACTGTGACGAATTTTATGGTATCGTAATTCTGGGCCGTTTCCTTACAGAAACTTCCGAAACCATTACGGCAGTACCGTAATGCTCATCACGGTACCGTAATTCTGCACCCAGTTGCCCGATTTTTCCACCGAAAACTTAAAAAGATTATTTCTCAAGATTTAGGGCACCAATTGAAGATCCGTAAAAAGTGGAATGATCAGAATTAAGAGGGGAAGGTTTTTGAAGTGAAAGGAACAATTTTTTATCACGGATTCATGACGAATTTTAGAGAATCACTGCCGCGCTAGGGTTCGTCGCCGTTCATCGTACAGACCACCTCCGGCCACGAAATTTGAAAGGAAGCTTCGCCCGAGGGAGGAGAACATGCCACAGAAGTTTCAGAGTGAAAGGAGGCCGATCAAGGGAGAAATCAAGAAAAACGTGGTCACGTGCACTGTTTATCGTGACTCTGCTGCAAATTACATGCTGTAATTTTGATTACAGCCCTGTTTTGTAACTTTTACTTCTTCCTTTCGATTTCTAATCATTCTAAAACCATGTTTTGCTATAATTCTTCCATCATGCTAGCTTAAACCTTCTTTTGGGACATGGGAGAATAATTCCCTTTGATTTCTTAATGACTAGATGAATCTTTCATTATTTCGTCAAGTATAATTTTAGTATGATACTTCTGCTTCTGTGATGCTTGCTCTTTAATTCTCCATAGATTCATATTATCAAGCATGTTTTAGAGTTTTCGCAATAAGGACCGAAATGTGATTTGCTTGAGAACTTGGAACCCTAAAATTGAATGTTATGAACTCACCGTAAGAAATTAGGTTTGTTCTTATTTCTTAATTTTAGAAGTTTAATGCCACGATTGATAATCTGATCTAGGATTGAGTTAATGAAACAAACATAACGATATTGCAAGAAATTGAATATTAGATTGTTGGAGAACCTTAAACAGAACCTGTGTTGAAATTCAGATGCACGAAAGTGATCCTTGAGTTTCCACTTGAGATTATTAACTTAGAATTCGGATGCATGAAAGTGATCCTTGAGTTCTTTGTTGATAATTCACTTTTATTTAACATTCGAATAGATCCTAGACGAAAGTGAGGATTGGTTCTAGTAAATTGTCTTCGCAAAAGCGAGATGATTTCTTTATTAAGTGAATTATGTCTTTATCATGATGAAATTAGACTAACGAACATCTATTCATATCTAGTCATAGAAATTAAAGTGAATAAAACCTTAGTCCCAGATTCTCTCTCTGATATTTCATACAATTTCCGTTTGCGCTTTCATCATATTCGATTGCCTAGCTAGTAAGAAATTAATTATCCGCTACTTAGAAAACGAGGTCTCTGTGGTTCGATATCTTAATTATTACTTCAAGTATCCGTACACTTGCGGACACAACATACAGCTTGGTACTCAAGTGGACCTCAAGTGCAACACTATGATGACTCAAGAATTGATCACTTAGGTGGGTGCCCGAATGCCCCCAAGTGAAAAGTCTAGCTATGTGATAGAAAAAAGTGTCAGCTTAATTGGTAAAGATTTTTATTGTTGATAATACGACCTTAAGATCAAGTCCCATCTTAATTACTTTAGTTGCCTATGTAAAAAAAAGTATATTACATTGAGGTCCATCTTAGAGACAATTTTGCTAAAATAAGTGCTTGCACCGAGAGAAGCATGGGTTTGGAGGTCCAAATCACACTCTTAGGATGTAAGATCGTGTCCTGATTATGGACAGAATAAGAGATAATAGACCAAGATACTACAAAATTACTATAATCTACTTAAGCAATAAATCAATTGACTGAGTAATAACAAAATCTAAATAAAAGCAATGTTAGGAAAAATAAAAACTCACAAAGATTTGAAGAGAATGTGTTAGATAGGTTATTTATGGAAGAACCATCTAATTATGCATATATGAACTTTGACCAAAAAATACCCTGTTGAATCTCCTTCATTTAATGTCTGATGGATAATCAGATGTCATATCTGAAAAGATCTCATACAAACAATGCATATTGTTGATTTAAATTGGGCGGTCCAATGAAATCGGACCATATGTGCAAGCAATTTTGGACCGGCTAGGCCAATTCGATTGGATAGGGTCAGCGGCTTGTCACTAGAACGGTGTCAAACATGTGTCCTCTTTGATCGAACAACTGTGGTCACTTGAACTGTGACCTCAAAGGAGGTGGTGGAAGGTCGGCTTTGATGAGGAGAGTCCAAAGATGGATTTTGGTGGCCAGCTGTGGAGTAGATCAGCAATGACGGACAAAGTCGTGGTCTCCGGATGAAGGTGCGGTTTTGGCGATCAACTACTCTAATGCACCGATCATTGGACCTGAAGTTTGGGAATGACGAGGAGAGGATAACACAGAAGTTTGACGAAGATCCGTCAGCCGGATCATCATGTAGTGGCGTCGATAGCAGTTAGGCTAAGGTAAGATTTTGAAACGGTGGGGATGTGTCGAGCGCTACGATTGGGAGAGGAGAAGGTGGCAATGGATGACATGGAGGGATGCAGGAGCATAATGACAGTAGTGTACAGATGATGATGAAGTGGTAGCCACAGCCTTCACGATTGGTCAAACCCTAATGTGATGGAACTAATGCATCATACAACCTGATCAGTGGTGAAAATTTTCATTCAATAATCTTTGTTCTCCCCTCTAACAGGGTTTATAGTATATTTAAAGAAAAATCAACAATTCATATGATATCAATCATCTATTGATGTATTACAAATATTAAAAAAAAAACTTCAATTGCATAAAAGAAATATAACAAAACTAGTTATTCATCAAGTCGTCTTGTAATAGGCTTACTATCGAGTCTGATGTGAATGTTAAGTCTAACCACTTCTTTTATCTTCCATCACAAGCATAAACAATGCTAACATTTATTGAAACTTTGATCATAGTAGCCAAGATTTACATCCTAAAACCTATTGTATTCTTGTATGTGCATAGTATACATGATCTTTTGTAATTTTCTCTGAGTGTGAAGAAATATTAGTATGGGCATCAAACTACTATATTCTATTCTAACATTATTGTTGTAGCATATGTGTTAGACAATGAGAGGCAACACAAATAGATGACATTATAAGCAAGCCTCTCAATGGGAGCAAACTTACGAATAAATGTGGCAATTACTCATCAGTGAAGCCCTATTTCCTCTATGACGATTCGCTCAAAACAAGAGACTCCCCGGTTTGATAAGATTATAGCAACTCAAGAGAACCTAGATGACATCCATAAACTCACTCATTTTTATGCAATCTCAGCCTCCTTATCCCTACTATATGTGTTCAATACACATTCAGTGGTGGACACTAATTCACTCTAAGTGTTTATGACTGTTTGACTTATTGAATGGTTGGATGGTGCTTGCCAAAGGCAACAAGTCAGTGATGACATGGCGATCACACCTGCCGACGCAAATGATGACATGATCAGTGGAAAAAGAAGAGGAATTAGCCATGTCAGTCCAACAATAGCTTTTATATTCAAGTCTATGTCCTTTTATTGAGGTGGAAGATCAAATTAGCTAGACTTTTGAAGGCTAATTGATGATTTTTTTTTCCCAAAGAAGGATTCACTTTATGAATGTAGACTATGATTCAAAGAATTTGCTGACTTTCAAGGCTGTGAGCTGCTTACTTGTTCATTGATGCTTGTTAATATAGAAAAAATGACTTGTAATAGTTGACAATGCATCAGTACACAATGACTTATAATAGTCGCATGTTAATCCATTCGACATATTAAAAAATTTTGAAATTTTCTCCTGTACAGAGTCGTAAATTATTTAGCTAGTAGCTAGGTCAAACTTTTTCTTTTATATAATTCACTGATAATGAAATTCATACATAACTTACAATTATTTGACCAGTGGATTAGTAGTTAGCTTCTTCCAACAACTTTGTTTTAGTTTAGAGATCAAGAATCTATGTTTCCCCCTACTTTAGGGTTTGAAAGAACAAGCGTATATGTACCTGCAATATTAATTAACAATGGCGGATCTCCAGGACTACACTTCTTTACTGTCTGAATAATTTGACATCTCAGATCTTGATTGTAGTTGATTCATGGAACTCGCTCGAAGTGGGGAAAAACACAAGGCTGTGACCTCACTGGAGATGTAGTCGAGTGATCAACTAGGAAGATCTGGGAGGAGCGGGAAAGGGACCTTGCCGTGTTCAGGAGGTTGCTTGTTCTAGGGTTCAATGTTTGTCTCCCATGAAAAAAAACGTACAAATTAGGCAACTCAAATGCAGTAGCCTAGCATCTTAGACCCTAACATCTACGGAATTTTTTTTTTCTAAAAGTTACTGTTGGTCACTCGGAATATTCTTGACGTCAATTGTGTTTAGATTCTGCAAGTATTGCTGACTACTGTCTATAACTTCAACGCCCGTTTGTGGCCATACACTTGTGCGCAATTTTTTTTTTGATAATTTTAAATTTTTTTTAATTAATTTCACGTCCTAATTCCTCGTATAGTATAGTTATAGGATGGTTTCAATGAGTATTAAACTGTTATAGGATGGTTTCAATTTTTGTTTTTGTTGCTTTTCTCTGAAAAGGACGATCGATTAGCCTCTTTATAGTTATGTTTTGGAGCACCTGTTTGTATTTACTAAGCTTCAGATATAAGAAAGGTAGGATTTTTACCCAAAAAAAACAAATTTTAGCACTCAATTCAAGAACAAGAACATCTTTTCCAGTTGCAGACAAATTCAAGAACAAAAACAGAAAAAGAAAAAAAAAAACCTACAGCTTCTTGTCAGACATATCCAATCATCCTGCAGTTGCTAGAATTAGGCGGACGCCGATCATCGACCTCAAACCCTAATTTCGTTTTCCCCCAAAATACAAGTGGAACCTGCAGGTCTGGTTGAGCAGTCAAATCATCGGCTTGCTCCGCTACCTAAAGTTAGCTGATCTGAGGGACAGCTTCCATGATGTGAGTGCCTGGGTGTTCCCCTGCAAGCCTGCTTTGCAGATCCCCGCCGTCCAATCAATGTAGGGCGCACCGAGTGGGAACGGAATGGGGGAAATGGGGGCTGCGGCATTCCCTTCACGGGCCCATCTGCATGTGTTGGAATGGATTGAGAAGGGGGATGTCAAGGAGTCATCAAAGAGAATAGATGGCCACTTTGGGGAAAGGCACATGCGGTCTCCTGGCTTTGACCACCGAAAGCTTGCAGCAGGAGGCATCTGCGAGCATGCTGCTGAAGAAATTTTGGGCATAGATGTTCCGATGCCAGACTGATTGATTTCTCCATTCTGCTTGGAATTTCTACAGTTTGGATTCTTCATTCTGCTCTCACTGGAAGCGAAGAAGAAATTCTTGTGTGATTCAATGCACCTTGAATCAGATAGAAACTATCTTAGATTCGTCGGCAAAGACTCCAAAAGAAAATGCAATCGATAATGAGTTATATTCACGCAGTTACTGAATGTATGCATTACTAACATAGAGCAATTGGTTTTGCAAAGAGATCAAGAATGCATTAATAATAATGCAGTATTAACATAGGCTCTGGTTTTTGTTTTTTTTTTTAGAGAATTCAGAGAAAATATGATAGTTTTTACATTTGGAGAAAAAAAAAGCAATACGAAGAGGAAAAATACAAGACAAATAAGAAAAGCAAGAGCAAAATAGCTATTAGAGAAGAATTAACTCTCCTCTGATGTAGACTCGATAATATAAATAGAAAAAAATAAAAATAAAAATAAAAAATTCAAGGATCAAAATGTAAAAGGTTGATAGATACCAGTAGAGGTGGCCAACGGGCCGGGCCGGCACGACGCGGGCCGGGCACGGCACGGCCTGTTGACCAAGTCAACGTGCCGCGGGTAGCCCGTGGCCCGACTCGGGTCGGGCTGGGCCGAGGCCTCTCGGCCCGTGGGCCGGGCCGGGCACGGCCCGCAGGCGTGCTGGGCCAGGCACGGCACGCGGGCCGTGCCAGGCACGACACGGGTATTTGGGCGGTAACGGTCGGAATTTTTGAATTGAGCATGCGTTTTTACCCAAATAGCCCTATAACGATTTGAAAAAATTTAAAAGTTAGGGATATAATTGTCTTTATGTTATAAAATTATCATTTTAGCCCCTTTTAATAATTAAAAATAGGGGATAAATATGTAAATTTACACCCAATTCATCCCTATAAATTGACCCCCCAACCCTCTCATTTCTTCACACAAGTTTCCAATTAACTTTGGATTAATTTCGCATTCTCTCTTAATACTCTCTTAATCTCTTTTCTAAGTCTTGAGTTTCAATTAGCCATCAAGATTTCAAAGCTCCCTCGGTCTAGCCACGTGGAGAAGATCAAGTAAGTAGTAAATTAATTTACTTTTAGTCTTTTATAATATAATTGTACTTAAATTTAAATTATTCTAATATAAATTTTTTTCATAATTATGTTTAAGTTAAGGTTATTGAAGGCTGAAGCCTCAACTTCTTAGTTCTTATTAAGTGATCTTCAAACACGTGATAAGGTAATTTTTTAATGTATAATTTATTATTAGTAAGTATTTAATCTTATTTTATAAATTTTTTTGGCTAACTTTTAATATTATATGTAGAATTAATGGCGGGATTTAACAATACATGAGATCTTTTGCCATGGGAGCTTGAGGCATTAGAGCAGGAGCTAATGGGGACAACTGACCCCATTATGCCACCCGATCAAGATGCCAACCCTCCGCCTTATGACTCAAATCAATAACAGCAAGATCATGTTGAATTTGAGCCTACTAACACTATGCTGGGAGAGGAGGGATGCAGTGCAAACCCTCACGAGTCTACTGTGTCGGGCTCAAGAAAACACACGAGCGACGTTTGGAAGAGCTTCGATGTGGTGATGATTAACGGCGAAGAAAGAGCCAGCTGCAAGAAGTGCAGAAAAGTCATGACTTGCAAATCATCGGGTGGAACTGGTCATTTGGCTCGCCACATCAAAAGCCATCAAACTCAAATCGATCGTGCACAGGCTACTCTCAATATTTCCTCTAGTTCTTTTGAAGTTTTTAATTATTCTACTGAAGTTCTTAGAACAGAATTAGCTAAATTTATTGTTTGGGATGAACAACTATTTTCTTTAGCAGAAAATTATAAATTTGAAAAATTTATACATAAATTACTACAACCTAAATATAAAAAAGTAAGTAGACAAACCATGCGTAGGGATGTTATAAAAATTTTTTCTGAATATAAAACTAATCTTTTACAAGCTTTAATTACATTAACTTCTTGTATTTCTTTAACATCTGATATTTAGACCAGTAATCATTCTGATCAGTTATACATGTGTATTACGACACATTGGATAGATAGTGAATTTTTTATACAAAAAAAAATTATTATATTTAAAATTTTTAAATATCCTCATACTGCAAATGCTATAGTTAGACAATTTCATAGCATTTTACATTCATATAATATAATTAATAAAATTTTTCAATTAGTTTTGATAATGCAAGTAATAATGATAGTGCAATTGATAAATTAAAAAGAATGTTAAATCCAATATTTAATGGTGTTTTTTTTCATATTCGATGTGCATGCCATATTCTAAACTTATGTGTTCAAGATGGAATAAGAGAAGTAGATGAACATGTAACTAAATTAAGAAATGTTGTTAGATTTGTTACTTCTTCTACTTCTAGAAATCAAAATTTTAGACAAATATGTAAATCTTATGGTTTGTCATATAAAAAAATTTAAACTTGATATTAAAACACGATGGAATTCTACTTATGATATGCTAACAACATGTTTTCCATTTAAGGATCCTCTTACATTATTTTATAATAAAAGAATGCCTGATGGAAATATTGAAGAAAATGATTGGGATAAAGCAAAGTTATTACATCATGTTTTAGACATTTTTTATAATGCTAGCACTCATTTATCTGGTGTTTATTATCTTACATCATGTTTAATTTTAGAATATTTAGTTTTAATTAGTGAAATTTTTTCTCAATATAGACATGATGAAAATGTTTTTCAAGTAATTTTTAAAATGGAAACAAAATTTAAAAAATATTGGAAAAGTATATCTCCTTTATATTGTTTAGCTTCAATTATGGATTCTAGAATAAAATTAGAATGTGTTCATATTTTATTAGATGAATATTATAAAAATATGGAACTTGAAGGAGTAGATGAGAAAAAAAAATAAAGTTTCTACCTTATTAGATGAAATGTATAATGTTTATAATTTAAAATTTGGAAATACAATGAATCTAACATCCTCTCAAACTAATGTATCTACTAGTAGTAAAAATATTACAGGAAGAATACGCTCAATTTTAAATAGAAAAGGAACATCAACAAGTCGATCTAGTAATTTTAATGAATTAACATTTTTTTAGGAAATAATCATACATCTTTACTCACATAAGAACAAATAGATAATTTTGATATTTTATCATGGTGGAGATCACAAGGAAAATCATATCCTGTGGTTTCTACCATGGCACGTGATCTACTAACTCCTCCGGTGTCTACTGTAGCATCGGAGTCTTGTTTTAGTGCAGGCGGCAGGGTGCTGGACGAAAAGCGAAGTCGAATGAACGAAGAAAGCGTGGAAATGTGTATTTGTCTTAAAGATTGGCTAGATGTTGAAGATCGTCTTCAAGATAAAGGTGGTCATTCAACTTCATCAGATGATGATGAACAAAGTCTTGGAAGTGCAAGCGGAAGCAACAATGGATAAACGTTGTAATAAATAATTATAAAAAAAGTTGTAAAAGAGTTGTAGAAAGAGTTGTAAAAAGAGAATTACGTAGACCTGATTCCTCCTTTGAGTGGGGTACGTAGGCAGCCTGTAATGGGTCCGGTCAAAAATATATAAAATTTTAACATTTTTTCAAAAATTTGTGCAATATACATTCTCAATTTCTCAATTTTTTTTATTTTTTCATATTTTATATATTTTAATTAAGTAATAATTTACTTATTAAATTAATTTATTTTTTTTTAAATTTGGCACACGGGCTTTGGCCCACGGGGCCACAATCGGGCCGGGCCAAACACGGCCCGCGTTCCTCATTTGGCCCGTTGGGCCGTATTCGGCCTGCGTGCCGAAGTCAGCCCCCGGGCCGTGCCTGGCCCGCGTGTCGGATCCGTGCCCACTCTTCGGCGGAACCGTGCCTGGGCCGGCATACCTAATCGGGCCGCGGGCCGTGCCGGGCCCAGCATTTTTCCTGTCGTGCCTTGCCAGGCATGGAACGATTGCCGTGTCGTGCCAGGCACTGCACGATTTGAAACGGGCTGTGCCAGGCACGGCCCACTAGGAACCGGATCGAGGCGGGCCCGGGCACGGCCCATGGCCACCTCTAGATACCAGGCTTGCCTAGTAGCCCATCCCTGTCCACTTTACTGCTGTAATAGGTTCTTAGTCCAAATTCCCACAGTGATCCTTAAATACTTGATCTTATTCTATTAATGAGGAGAATTTTTTTTTTCTCTTTCTTATCGCTAGAAGAATCCACGTGCAAGAACAATATAATCTAACCGATATATTTGAATTTTGAATTTGGTAAAAAAAAAAAGTTCGACAATGTTCTCTTTTTTTTTTTCATTCTTGTTTCTATTCTATTCTGTGAATCAAATTTATCAACTATCAATTCATCAGATACTAGGTTTTCTAACAATTATTTCAACAAATTTTTTTAATATGCAGTATATTTTCAATTTAATGATAATCATACTATTGTAAGGCTTCTCATTTTTTAATATGCAGTATATTTTAGGCTTCTGTGAATCTAACGATCTCCCTCTCTCTAATTGGCAAACTCTTTCTTGCTTCATTCACACATTGTGTGTGTTGCAAGGTACGGTCGGTGCCCAACTAAGTTCAACTCAAGTCACTAGGAACTAGTCTAGCTCGAATAGGTTAGATCAAGCTTAATCTAAACCAGTTGTTATTGTTAAATAGTGGCAACTGTGCAATAATTTATCAAATACTCTTCAGAAAACTGCTACAGTCACCCTATGCAGAGCAACTGCTATGCTTAGGTAACCACCGCCTAAGCAAACACAAGGTAGCATCTAATTTTCTCCCCTATACATTCCAAAAATGCAAGATTGGTCTTAGGGGGAGCCCACAAGCTTATCTCCTCCACATCTCCCTCTGCACCTCACCACCCTTCACCTCTTTTAAAAGGGGGGCAGATCAGCAAGAGGTGAAGAGGGGCAAGGAACCACACACCAACTCCCAATTCTCAAGCACAGGCCAAACAAGCTCTCCAAGAGCTTGCATTCTCTGGGTGTCCCCTAATGGAAGCTGAGGCTCACGCTCTCGCAGCCAAGAGGTCATCCTCCTCCTCGAGGTTCAGAAGGGTCGGTGTCTTCTGCGGCAGCAGCCCTGGGAAGAAACCCAGCTACCAGCTCGCAGCCACCCAATTGGGCCATGAATTGGTGCGTAATCTTCCCCCTTCAACTTCATCTTCTTGTTCAGTTTTGCCCATTTCATTTTACCTGTACTGAATTCAATCACGACCTCTTCGCTTGAGTTCTTTCTTTTTCTTTTATTTAAGATCTAATGGATTGGTGGAGATTCGTGGTCAATCTTATCCCCAAATCCTCTCTGTTTCTCTTTTCATTTGCAGGTGAATAGGAAGATTGATTTGGTTTATGGCGGCGGCAGTATTGGCCTCATGGGCCTCGTCTCTCAAGCTGTTCATGATGGCGGCCGCCATGTTTTAGGGTTTCTCTCTCTCTCTCTCTCTCTCTCTCTCTCTTTGCTGATTCATTTCAATTTAGTAATCTGAAAAACTGTAAATTGGAGAATAAAGTTTGCTCATTCTGGTTTCCAATTGGCACCAAAATGGAGATCAGAGCAAAGCATAAAGTCAATTTAGCTCATGTTTTATTGTTTGAATGTATTGCAGAGTGATTCCGAGGACTCTGATGCCGAGAGAGGTATGTTCTGCCAAAATTTGGGCAAAGGTTTGACGCCCTTCTCCTAATTGGGGCTGCTCATTGCAGATCACAGGAGAGACTGTAGGAGAGGTGAAGGCAGTGTCAGGAATGCATCAAAGGAAGGCCGAGATGGCCCGCCAAGCTGACGCCTTCATTGCTTTGCCTGGTTGTTCATCCATCTCTGTTTCCACTAATCAATTGGAGGTCTGAATCATGTTTGACTTTCTGATGATCAAAGCATGCTTCCTCAGGTGGCTATGGCACCCTGGAAGAACTCCTCGAAGTCATAACCTGGGCTCAGTTAGGCATCCACGATAAGCCAGTAAATGCAGCCTTCTTTTGATCAGCTTAAGCTCAAGAAATGCTTGTTTCTTCTCTCCTCCTGCTCGTCTTCTTCTTCTTCTTCATCGAGGAATGGGATTTGGCAGGTGGGTTTGCTGAACGTCGATGGCTACTACGACTCCCTGCTCTGCTTCATCGACAAGGCCGTCGACGACGGATTCATCGCGCCGGCGGCGCGGCACATCATCATCTCCGCAGAGACTGCTCACGAGCTGCTGTCCAAGCTCGAGGTACTGCATACTGCCGCTCCTCCAAAGCGGGAGACTCAGGCGAACGAATCTAACAGCTTCACTTTCATGCAGGATTACGTGCCGATGCATGATGAAGCCGCGCCGAAGCTGAGCTGGGAGGTGGAGCAACAGCTGGGGCCTTCGCCGGAATTGGACATTGCCTGTTGACTTCCACTTTCATTCTGCTAAATGTCTTCTTCACCTTCTTTTATGGTGATTGACATTTTGACCTACAACCATAGATAGATAGACAGATCAAGTCCCATCGATTCAACTGTAGATCCTTACGTGGAGAAACAGCAGCTCTTGTCTCCTCCAGTCGGCAATTGAACTTTTTCTTTCCTGTTCTATAATTAGCTCCTGTCGATCCCCTGTATTTGTGTGGAACTCGCGTATACACACCTATTGATCATGTAACTCACAACACGTAGTAGTTTTTTTCTTTTCCTCTTAATCTTTATGGTCGTTGACTTTTATGAGAATGGGAACAAGAATGAACAGTTGGGGAGGTTGTCGTGAGGGGTCTTATTGTAATTGCGATGTCCTGCTGCTGCTGTTGCGATGGGGTCATATGTGTGAATAATTCTTCCAGTCGAGGACCTTGTGCACAGTGTGTTAAATTAATTATATGTTTGCCAGTGAGAAATATCAGAGATGATGTGGACTTATCATGTGACACGTGGAGGGACAGGAACGGTGGTTCAAAAAATGAGATGGCACAGGAGAAGGAATTATTATTATTATTTTTAGTGCTCTTCTTGGACAATTAATAAGTACAGAGGTCCATCGCTTTCTTGGAGTGGGAGAGTTTTGCCATATATGGAAAAAGTGTAGTTGAAATATTTGTTACTACTCTAATAATTATTTATTTAAGTTAACAAGTCTAAAAATAATAATGTGAACAAATTATAGATATTTAAATCTAAGTAAATAATAATAAATTTATTTTTATATCACTATAATTTCTATCACTAAAATATCCTAAATCACTTTTAGTTAATATTTAGCTTTATTTCCTTGAAAGGACAAAAAACACAAAGAAAAGGAAAAAAAAATTACACAAAGAAAAGGAAAAAAAATTACCTCTGATGAAAAATTTTCCGCGCGGAAGTCATGTGTGGAGGCAAAAGAGTGAGCATTGGCTTGGCGGGGGCTACTCGTTGTGATGGGAGGCTGGAGAGCGGCTACGACAGTTGGGGAAGGTGGCGAGGGCTGGAGGAGGCAGTGATGGCGACGGCTGAAGGAGAAGGCAGCGGTAGCGACGGCTAAAGAGCGAGTGATGCTCGCTAGCCTGGCGGGAGCTGCTCGCTACGATGGGAGGGTAGAGGGCAACTACGGCCGCTGAAGAAGGCGGTGAGGGCTAGAGAAGACAGCGACAACAACGGCTGAAGAAGGAGGAAGTAGCAGGTCTAGAGGAGACACCGAAAGCGGTGCTGGGGAGTGGAGGAGGCAGTGGAAGCGGCGTAGGGGCTGGAGGATGTGGCGGCAACAACTCAATCATGATCGTGCGTCTGTTCAATTTTTTGCTAAATTCGGACGAAAGCCAAAAACAAAGAAAAAATCTTTTAATTTTCCTTCCTTCCAATTCCATCCGTCTAAAGAAATAGCAAAAAATTAAATTTTTCATCTATTCCCTCGTGTTTTCCCTCTGGGGATACACGCCTATGTCTCAAATAAGCTCCAAATTTAAATTACATGCAAGAATTATTCCTAATATGCAATAATTGATATTTCTCAATTTCAACAACACTATTTGAACATCTTTTTTTACGTGGTCAATAATGCTATGGACTTTAGTAAGTCTGCTGAAGTGCGGAGAATATGAAGACCCAAGAAGTACTAATCGGTTGAGCATTTTAAAAGTGCTTGGGGTAGGGGCACTCTACATGTACCTAAATTGAGCAATCAAAAAGGTAGTTAGATTACTCAAGAAGTAGAAAGAGGTTGAGCACTAGGAGTACCCAAGTGTGCCCAAAAATTTGCTCAAATAGGTAATCATACCTATCATGATTATATCCGGTAGGGCAACCATCAAGCTAGAATGATCCTAAAATGAAAGTGAGACTTTTCACATAAGACAATCTTTGTTTGTACAATAGATGATGCCATGGTTAAACAACCATCGTAATCACTCTAAACCACATGCTTAAAACCCTCTTGTATGATAAGGCCTAGGCAAATGATCTATGTAATTAAAAACTTGACAAATACTCACAAAATGCTCTTTTTAAGTGGCAAGTGGCAACTAACTTGAGTGTCAAAAGAGAAGAAGTCTGATTATACCAGGTACCATCCGAGCCTACAAATCTTACCTAGAAGATGTTTATTGTCCTTACCATCTTGGAGCATATGCAATAGAGGATAACTTTAACATGCATACATCCATAGAGCCAATTTTGGCTAAAGCCATTGACAAAAGATCACCTAATTGTGCAGAGTGAAATTCTTTGGCAAGAAGGCCTCCACTGATTCCAAGACTAGATCTGAGGATAAGGATGATGATGACTGTTAATCTTTCACCCCAGCCTCCTGCACTGAGGCTTCTCTTTCTGGAATGACTGCATCAGGCGAAACAAACAACAAGAGCAACAACAAATCAAGTCTGTCCCTCTCAGCCACAAACATTTGGCTTTTGGCCTGTCTGCACATTCATTTGACGAACGGAGCAAGACACAAGAAAAGGATTGGTCAGAGGTTAGCCCAATCATTCCCTTTCCGCACTCGTGAACCTCCTTTTTTTCATTTATTTAGTAATTTAAATGTGAAGAGGTGTGCTAAAGTGATGATTCATGGCAGAAATGGGGCTGCTCGAGGATCTGCGCCACATTTGGAACATATTCATGTCCGCTTCCGGCGCCTCATGCTCCTCCAAGTGACAAGTTGGGGGTGCACAAGAAGCTAAAGGGAGCTGCAATTGATTCCTTTGTTGCCATGCAATGATGGGAATGGGCGCACTTCTTCTCATCTCTCATGTCCAAAATGTTGGAATAAAATTAAAAATAATAATAATAATTTCTTCCACCGAATTTTTTCTATTTATTTGGAGAGAATTTATATGTGGAAAAAAAATACAATGAATTTGGTTATTTTTTAATCTAGATTCATTGTATTTTTTCTTTTTTCCTATATGAATTTTCTATACAGAAAAAGAGTTTGTGTTTACTCATTAACATTAGCAAATAAATTTCTATTTAAGTGGAAAATACTGTGTGGGAAAATTTCTCTTTGAAAAAAAATATTTATTTCTATTTTATTAAAATAATAATTTTTTTTTGTAAAAATACTGTTTTAAACTTGTTATTAAAAAAAGTTTATAACAGTTTAAATTATTGTTTGTAATATTTTAAACTAGTTGATTTATAATGTTGTGTTTACCATTATGTATTGTTTTCTATTTGTAACAAATTTGCTGCTACTGTTACTGTTGAATACTGTTTTACACTTTTACATACTAACTAGTACTGTTACAGTCCTGAATTGATTTTATTGTTCCAACGGCAATGTATTATTAATCTGTCTGTTTTAATTACCGCAATTTACAGTAATGTCTTTCATTATTCTTTAATTTCTGTGTGGTTTAATTAAAAAAATAATTAATTCGGCCATTAGATCTCCACTCGACAATCTTAGATTTTATTTGCACGTGACTGATAATGTAATATATTTAATTATTATGTTATTATTTTAATTTCTTGTTACTGTTTTAAATTACATTTGTTGTTTATAAAAAAAACTATCTGCTATGCTATTTTAATTAATAATTAAAATTCTAATTATCACGCTTGAAACCGCAGCTTGTATTCGGGCTTATTTGGTTCTGATATTAAGCTACTGTTAAGTAGCTTTAAGGAAAAATCAATTAGAAAATTATTTGGTAAAAACAGAACTTGGAAATATTATAATTTGATACTTTTATAGTTTCTGTTTATTCAAAAAAGTAACTTACATAATTTCGTTTAAAATTTTAAGTTTTGGTATTTTAAATAATTTAAATATTAAATAAAAATAAAATATATTATTATTTTAAATAATATATTTATTTATTATTTTAAATTTTTATAGCAGTTAAAAATTATAAATTAATCATCTTATAAATTTTGATAATACAACACAATACAGTTTAGTATAATTATAAAGATATTAACAGTACGGCCAAATAGGCCTTAAAAATTATAGTCGCTGCAAGAAGCAATAGTTGTGATAATAAGGAAAAGTATCCAAATTATTGTATGTATATACCTTGATTAATTAGTTTTATTTTGCAAGTAGAATTGCATGAATATAATGTAGTTTATTTTTTGTTCATATTCATATTGAATATATTGGATAATATTTTAAACATATTGAATAGATAAGTATAATGTGTAATTTAAATATTTAAAATAATAGTTATAAATATTGTACGAATTATGGTCATAATAGAAATTATAAATGTCATAATGTAAACAACATTGATAATGAAACTAATGTTCATAATATATAAAATTAATATATTTGACATAAAAAAAATGAAATACATAAAGTGCATAATTTTCATAATATACATAATGAAAATGCACTTAATGTAAATCATGAAAAAATTATACACATGAGAAAAAATTAAAATGCACTTAATAAGTACATAATATACTTGATGTGCATAATATATAATTTAATAATTTATATAATATTTAAAGGATATCAAAGTCATCATGAACATAATGTTGATAATAAAAATAATGTATGTGGTAATGTACGTCATGAAAAATAATGTACATAATGCATATAAAAATAATAATAATATGCATAATAAATATAATATACCTAAAGTACATAATGAATTAAATTTATGTTGGATAAAATAAAAAAAATATTTTAAAATATTTATTTATTTCTTTTACCTGGTTTAAATTAAATATTTTATTAATTAAAACTGTTATTAGTGGCAAATGCCTTGTGGCCGTCCGATTTAATCCACGGTTCTTACCCTGATGGTTTAGCTTATAAATAGGTGTCTGACCTCTTGGTAGAAAAACATTGGTGTGTAACTACTCAAAAAGCCAACATGTCTCTCAAATTAAATTTTCATTTTTGTTCTTTGCTGCTCAACGCCAAAAGGAAGCCGATCAACTTCTCCATGGTCGTGATCCGCAGGAGAAGAATCTTAGTTGTATCCTAGGTGATCTCTCTGGATTTTGCTCAGACGAGGGCCCAGAAATTCACCTAAGTACAGCAGGTTTCTCCGTGCCTCCAGTTTCTTTTGTTCTTATTTTAATTCTGTTATTTTTGTTGATTAATTAGAAATAGTTTAATCTACATTCGTGCTAACAATCTTAGGTGGATTTCTAGTAGTTTAGATTAAATTATTTCTTTGATCGCATATGTTTATTTCTATTGTTCTAAAATTTACATTGCATTAGGTTTAATCTATTTAAACGTATTTTGAATCTATTTTCAAAATATCATTCTGAAATTTTCTTTCTACGGTTTAAACCTATTTTTCCTTCATTACTGTTTGAAAAAAAAATCAAAAAAAAAAAAAAAAATCATGTTGTTGCCTTCATCAGGCGACTGAGAAAATAGGGTATTAACCCTAAGCCTTCACTGCCGTTGCCGATCTTCGCCTAGTAGTTTGTCAAAAATATGGTATAATCCACCAAATAACACCTTCTTATTCACCACAATTAAATGGTGTGGTAGAAAGAAAAAATATAACTCTTCTTGATATGGTTAATTCCATGATGTTGAGTTCTGATGTCCCTCAAAATCTTTGGGGTGAGGCATTACTATCTTCATGTTTTATTCTTAATAAAATTCGTTTAAAAGATAAGGATGTCACCCCCTATGAATTGTGGAAGGGTTATAAGCCAAGGCTTAATTTCCTTTGAATGTGGGGGTGCCTTGCTAAAGTTAACATTCCTGAGCCTAAAAAGAGAAAAATAGGTCCTAAAACTATAGATGTTGTTTTAGTAGGTTACTCCTTAGATAGTAACGCTTATAGATTCTTGGTAATCAATTCTGAAACATCAGAAAATATCAAATAACACATTAATTGAGTCTAAAGATGCTTCCTTTTTTGAACACATATTTCCTTTCAAAAATAAAATCTTATCAAGTATTCAATCAACCTCAACCAGAAACATCTTTTGGTGATGACTTGGGTCTAAACCTAGAAGAAGTTAGAGAGTTAGAGTTGGAAAGAATTTTGGTGATGACTTCATAACTTATTTAATTGAAGACACACCTAATTCTTATCAAGAGGCTCTTAACTCTCCTGATGCTCCTTTCTTGAAGGAGGTAATTCATAATGAGATAGATTCAATTCTAAGTAATCATACTTGGGTCTTAACTGATTTACCTCCTGATAATAAACCTTTAGGATATAGGTGGTTGTTTAAAAAGAAATTAAGACCTGATGGATCAGTATTGACACGGATTTATATAGAATTTTACATGTCATTTTACTAATAAAATCATCCCCATTTTACGACTTTACGCCTCATAACTGTCTTTATTTGGATACATCTATGGAATCTACACCTGTTTCGGTATTTTTCACGTTTTCAGGTCGAAACGACCACAAAAAGGATAGATTCTGGCACTTTTGTGGCAAAGGAGCTCATCCTAACTCAAGATGATCCTAACTAGAAGCTTTCAGATTCATTGAGACCTTTTGTTGGAAATCACAACCGGGTCCCGATCAGAATTATGTCCGTGATCGTCGTTATGCCTGAAGCTGAAATTGATAAATCACGACCGGGTCACGACCAAATTCTTGCCCGTGATCGCAGACCCGCCTGTTATGAAATTACGATTTTCACCCAGATCTCTTTGGTCTAACCCTAGGGTTAGCTCAGGGGCATTGAAGACCATTCTCCCCCATTGACAAAGAAGGCCTGAAGCAGCTTTTGGCGATTGATTTGGTCACGAAATCATCATTTGTTGGAGATCTGAAGAACAGCAGGGAATGGAGGCTGGCGGCAGAGTTTTCTTTTGGTGGAAGAAAAGACAGCGGCTACAACAACTTTGGCAGGGGATGGGAAGGAGGAGAAGGCGCAGAGAGGACTAGAATAAGAAGGCTGAAGAGAAGAGGAAGAGGGAGTCCCTCGATTGGCTCGGCAGAGAGATCACGCGAAGGGGAGTTGTGTTTGCAAAGGAGGAGAAGGAGAAGCTGCGCATCTGGTAACATTGAAGACTTATTTTGCGCAGAATATCTCTGGACTGAATTTGTAAAGGAAGATCTTGGGAATACACCTGATTCTTATTATGTTCATTGTCAAATCTTAGTAGAACATTTTATGATCTTGCCTTCTTCTTGTAATCGCTGCATAAATCAGGATAATGCTAGGCTAAACATTAAATCAGGATGTGAAGTAGCCCTTGATAACTTACTAGTTGCGATAGTTAGTTCTATCGCCAAGGTCCTTGCCCGACATTGTGTGCATGCAATGCCTACAATACCCGAAAGGATATTCTTGAACTTTTAATCCCTCGATAAGGTTTGTAAATCAGCTTCTCTAGGAGAAAACTCGCTTGCAGGGCTGTACTTACTTGTAGGATTATAGGAAAGCATTATCCGGCAGGGTATGCTTGAGCCCTGAGTCGCAAGGGTGAGGTTTGTTAATCGGATCTTAAGGAGAAAACTTGCCCGCAGGTCTATACTCACATAGGAGAATACCGAGGTGAGGTTTGTAAATCAAATCTTTGGAAGAAAAACTCACTTGCGGATCTGTACTCGCTTGTGGGACTGTAGGGAGTTTAGACGCGGCAGAGAGACTCTAGTCCGACTGCACGTCAGACCCATTAGGTTGAGAGTTTATCCATTTCATTGGTGTGCTATGCCTACACTACCCGAAAGGGAGTGTTTGAGCCTTTAGTCATCGCAAGTAAGGTTTGTCAATCAGCATCTCTAGGAGTTTCAACTCGCTTGAGGATCTGTACTCACTTGCGGAGATTATAAGGGGCTTAGACGTAGCTGGGAGATTCTAGTCCAACCATGCATCAAAACCCTACGAATTGGACCGATAATCTAATCTATGGGAGCGGACGAGATTATTGGAGGGGAGCTACCTACGTGACAAAGAAGCTGAACCCCTTGAACTAGACAGGACATTGGCAAAAGAGTTTAACTATTCAACTGTAAGGAGTCAAAGTGGTGAACCCATATCCTGATGCATCTCCTCATTATAAATCTCTCATGTGATTTCTCCCGTTTATGTTTTGCGTACTTAATTATTTCATCGTCTTAAACTTCATCAATTTCGACGTAGTCTAGCTAGCAATTTCGATATCTGTCGGTACTTGCCCATTAGTCCCTGTGGGATCGATATTTTAGTACTTCGATAGACCCGTGCACTTGCGGGAAATGCCTACTATATTCGTGGGCGTACCCGCTCACCTGGTGGAGTCGCCCTCCGTCGCGCACTCCCTCCCCCCTTTTCGCTCGATCGCGGCTACCCTTATAGGGAAACGCCGCCGCCTTTGCTTGCGACGCTGACCTCGTCCTCGCGTTCGAATCTCGCGCTCGCGTGGACCGCGTCCACTCTTCACCAGCGTCCGCGAAGATGGAGAGCTCGCGAATGTCGCCGCTTCGCTGCTGCATCAGCTCCGAATGGTTCGCGCGTCCGGGTCTCGCGCTTCATCGTTGCCGCGTGCGTCCGTGTCCAAGCCAGCAACCGCGTCCTCCGGGTCTTCCGCCAAGCCGCGTTGCCCGCCGAAGCCTCCGCATCTTCCGCAGCCGCCCGCGTCCGAGGAGCTCGGTGAGGGCGACGTTGTCCTCGTTGCGTGTGCATTTCCTCCACGCCCTCCGCTTCTAATTTTGCGGTCAATGTCCACCATTGACCCTGCAATTTGGAAAGGTTGTTGGTCTCTGTAGCGTGGTCTTTCGCACGACTTGGGCCTCCTCGCGGCCCGATGGGCTTGGGCCGAACCGGTTGAACCGGGGCCTAACACTAGGGATGACAATTTCACTCATCGAGTTCGAGTACCCGACCCGACCCGACGCATTTATGATGATACCCAATTAGCTAAACGGGGCAGGTTCAGGTTTGATAGGTCCGGTTTAGGTTTAGGGATGTGAATACCCGGTACTCAATAGTCAATTTTAATAAAAAATATAAATATTTATTTTTATTAATAAAATATAAATAATAAGAAAATAACTATTATATAAATATTTATTTTAATTAAAAATATAAAATAATAATAAATAGTTATTATATAAATATATTTAATATTATTTTAAATTTTTAAAATATATTTTATAAAAATAAAATAATAAATAATTTATTTTTTAATTAATCGGGTACCCTGTGGGTACCCATTTAAATACCCGACCTAGGTTCAGGTTGGGTTCGAATTTAGGGTTAAAACACGGGTACCCGACCCATTGCCACCCCTACCAACCTCTGTGATATGAGATCCCTTGAAGGAGGTTCTATGTGGCAATAACAAGCTGATTGATTAGTCGAGTAGCACTTTAAAAAATAAAAATTATAAAAATACTATGATGTATAAAAATATTTATTGATAGAGTTGATACTCTCACTCTAATATACTTCTTATTGTAGAGGTAAGGAAAACTTCACGAAGTGGTTAATTACCATGAGATAAGCCTCTACACTCATCCCTTGGAGGGAACTTCCTACATGAGAGAGTTCGTATATGGCTATTGCTGTGGACATGAACAACTCTCAGAAGCTCGTATAAAGATATATGTGCATGGCCAAAAATGTGCAACCCGATCGGATAAACCTTATATTGTGTATGGATCTGTTGAAGTCCAGATCAAAGGGAAGTAGTTCAAGATTAATTCTATTTTTTCTTCAGATTGAAATATTTTCATTGAGTAAAGGTTATATCTATAATTGCATTTTACTAACATCATGATATAGACATGAGTAGTAATTTAAATTTATTTAATCATCTTATTAAGTTTAATTATATTTATTTTTTTTAATTTTGTGGGAATTATTGGAATAAAATTAAAATAATAATAATAATAATCTCACCTAGTTGGACGTTAGCATTACTGGCAATGTTTCTCTTTGCTTGTCGATTAACATTAGCAAATAACTCCTAATGTTAATAGTGTTAAAGCTATTGGATTGAGCCTTTAAAAAGGCTCTACATCTCGGGTGAGAGTATAGGTTTTTTTTTTTTCTTTCGTTTTCTTTTTTTTTTCATTGGTTTATTTTTTGAATTTTTGATTTCGCTACTTGTTGCCAAAAGGAATTTGATTAACTTCTCCACAGTCTTGCCCAAAGGAGAGGAGTATCCGATTGCATCCTCAAGTGTTCAATTCAAAATTAACTCACACGAGAGTCCAGATTTTTACCAAAGGACAAGTTGCAACTTGCCTCCAAATTTTATCTTTTTTTGCTCTTTTTTATAAATAATTTGTAAATTTATTACTTTATAATTTATATTTTAAATTTTTTATTTAAATAAAAGTATGGATGAAAATTTAGAGAAACACAAAGCACTGCATGTCCCATCTTTAGAGCTTGATGAAGAAATTCATCACTAAAGTTTCCTCTACAAAATGCTAAGGATCGATATGTATGCTCCGTGTCAAATAATGACCTGTCGAATAATGACCATCACAATCTCAGTCGAATCTAACCTTATTAATTCTGACATTACATTTAATTACAGTCATTTGTTCCTTCTTCTCCACCTTTGTAGAGTCCGTGAGTTTGTTTATTGTAGGATTCAACCCTTATTCCTTCTACAAGGACTCCCCACCATTTTTGGCATTACCAATGTGCTTCATTGTATTCATGTCACAAGATTCAGTTCCTATTACTATTGAAACTCTTAGACATTGCTTGATTCATCTAGGTATGTGCACCCAAATTACTAACATGATGTTATAATTCACCTAATAAAAAAATTAACCTACTAACTTAGAAAGACTTAAGTAGGATAACTCAATTTAAAATATTTAAACTCAAGTTAATATATTAGTAAACACAATAAGCCTTATACATCATTATATCTCCTTATCTACTTCTCATATAATACTAAACTAGAGCATCACAATCTCCTCTACTTAGGATTTAATAACTCATCAAGCCTAGGACTAGAGTATCACAATCTCCTCTTCTTATGATTTGACACCTCATTAAGCCTAAGGCCTAACACATATTCAAAAACAAATCTAGTAACTTAGTGAGCGTAAAACAATATAGTCTAACTTAAAATACCTAAGCTAAGTTAATATTAGTAAACTCATTAAGTTTATATATTACAATATTTCTTCTCCCGTTTTTCATATTGTGAGCTAAACTATAATACTAAGCATGAAGCCACCAACAATCAAATGAATCGCATATCTCTTTAGAGTGAACTCAAATGCAACGACAATCCAACCAGACCCTTGTCTTTTTAGGTAAATCCTAGATCCAAGGATTGAAGATCAAAGCTGTCAATTACCAAATCATGAGTTTTTTTGTATATCATCTTTGCCACCAAGGGGTAGTCAAGTCTTGGTGTTCAATTTGGCCAAATCAATGTTAGCTTTCTCGAGTGATCCAACCCTATTCTCATATCTAATAAATACGATTTAGCATCCTAGCGTCAATCAATCCTATTCTCAACATCTACCTCCCAAGCATGACATGAGCCTCCTCACATTAGCCGATTCACCTTTTTGACATGAGATTCTCGATCCTAAGCTTACCTTTCTGTTTCCTTTTATCGAGCCAACTCTCTTGAATCGACGCTTACCTACTTCTGCAGATAATCATTTGCATAGATATCTTTGAGCCCAATGAATTACATCCTTAAGCAAACTGATTTCTTCAAGCACTGTTCTTGGTAGCCTTTTCTTATTCAACGAGACTACAGGCCTCATCAATCGTCTCACATCTCTTCAATTTGATTCAGGATTACTGTGTTTAGCTGAGTAAGGTTAATAATTTCAGAAATCTTCGGGTACACCCTCATAGTAGTCGTAAGTATCCATAACTGATCGTAAAATGACAACTGACTACAATGAAAGACGCTATTGAATTCTGCATTAGTTACAAGTTTAATCTGTCCAGGTAAGCTAAGGCAAGATGCCTAGGATTATTTGAACAGATGAGTCTCCTAGAGAAAGGCAAGCAATGAAGCTTAGAAGCAAATTATGAGTCGAATAAACTATCCACTATTACTCATTGTCATTAGGAGGTCAACTCTTGTGATGGTATTACCGCCGGACAGGTATGTATCCAAACTGTGTTATCACGGTCTCCACAGGTTCAAGAAGGTTGGATACCATCATGTCTGGCATTTCTTTAGAATACTGAGCAAGTCACTAAACCTGCAACACACTTGTCACATGTGATCAATACATATATTATACGAAGCAGAACTCACTCAAATACAACCACTTGTCAAATCGGAGTACATACTTTTATACACCCCAAATGAGTATAATATGCACCATTTACACATTCATAACAAGGTATTTGACTATCATCAAAATAAGAAGCAAAATTGTATAAAGATTATAAACAAAAGTTTGCTCAGTCAATTGACTGATACATACAACTGCACTCCCTGCTTTTCAAGTCCCAACCGTTACATGAGTGTGGGATATCAAACATACATTCCAGGCCACTGGCCCAAACAAGTTTGGGAGAACTCAAAAAATATATTATAAACAGTTGCTAGACTTTCTAAAAGATAATAGATAAACAAATCACTGAGCTATCACTGCTAACCCTAGTGTTTTGGCTTCAAAGCAAATCAATGTGACAGGCCACGGGGTCTTGAGCGTGTGTGGCCTGTGCCAGAACCAAGAGGTGGAAAGTCATCTTGACGCAACTGGTAAGAGCCATTCATCTTTTGTTGAGTTCCTTTCAAAAGAGTGTTCTGACCATTTGAAACATGTGAAGGTGGAACCAACGAAGCTGATGATCCTCTACTTTGCACTTGCAGCGCTTTAAGAAATGATGGACTTTGACTTTGCAATTGCTGCCCTGACACTCCTCCTTTAGGTGGCTGATTCACTTCTTTAGATTGATTCCCCGGGAACTGTTTCTCTTGAACCTCAGAATCATGCCCTACCGGTGAAACTGTTGGGATACGAGGCAAAGAACCATGACTTTGTGTTTGCTGCATGCGGACTCCTTTAGATGGATATGATGGAAGAGGCCTAAGATTCATTAATTTTGAATCAGGGGAAAATTTGAAGGGGATCTTTCTTTCATCCATCTTCCTAAATGTAATAGATATCCTGTAAAATAGATTGTAAATTGTAAGTTATCAAAATTATATAAAAAAAAGTATAGAGAATTCATAAAATTACAAAAGTAATGCATATGAAACTTAAAATAGAATTTACCGTTTTGAAGGGACAGCAGGTATGCAATGTTTAGCAATATCCGCACCATTTCCATTTAAAACAAGGACAGATCTGTAAAGCAATGGAATTAACATTAAACTAACAAAAGAATGCAACAAATATGCAATCATTTGCATCTCCATATTTAACACATTCTCAAATGATTTCAAGATGCTCCTTTATTTGAGTCATCACAAGCAGCACAGCAAGAAGATATATAACATGCACTCTTATAAACTTGTCATTCAAGACAGTTAAGGCATATAAGGAACAAATGTACTACTTTCTTTTTTACTGCTGGTGTATCAATAATTATTTGGAAGTATCTTGTAGATTTATACCATCCCATCAGTTTGTAGATTTAGGCAAATATCTTAATAAGACAAATATATTAATCACCTACAAAATATGATCTAGAGTCAGACAAAAAAACCTAACAATAAATATACATACCCAGTAGGTAGGGATATGGCAGTGGAACCAGAGAATTCTCCTGGGCCTAGCACCTTCAAACTTGTCCCCAGTACAATCTGACACTCTGATAGGAAAGATACAGTGCAAAACGGCCGCAAAAAGTCGTGATGATCGATATGAGGAGGGATGCAATCATCTTTCTCATATATGTTGACAATGCAGCTGTTTGGTATGCACGTCGCGGGGAGGACACGCCACTCTACCATTCGTTTAATCATTGATTTTAGCAAGGGAGGGATGGGATCGACTTCCACATCCCGTAGTATGCCGGAAGGATTGCCATTCTTGTCCTGATAATCACAGCCATATGTTACAATTAAGAAAAGATGAACAAGAGTGATTAGACAGAATGATAAAAGTCAAATATCCAAATACCTCGGCATAATTGTAGCAGCATCCAAATTGAATAGTTACACGTCCTTTTCCCCGCATCCACTTTCTAGGTTCAGAATATGTGCGCTCTGTAAACGATATTTGCATGAATATGGATATATTAGTCACAAGAAAAATTTAAGCGAACAGCATTCAAGAAGAACATTTCAATTATAAAACATTCTATAATTTTCAGGCTATGAATAAACATTCATCCACCAATAAAAAGCAAAAATCGTTACTGGCTCCGATGATTCATACCTCTAAGCATCCCCTGCTGCCCTTTCTCCTGAACTTCATAGATGCAATCGACGATCTGCCTCTGCTCGGCAGCGCTGAATACTCCCGTGTGAAGCTCGAGGCCGGAGAGGATGTTGGTCAACTTGCCATTAACCCTCTCCATCTGCTCAAAATTCTTCGTCCGCTTCACCATGGAGAGCCGAATCGCCTCCCGCTCCTCAGTCGAAAGGGAGTTGGCCTCCTTTTCCCCTAATCCGTCCAAGAGTCGCGCCGGTGATGGCGAAGGCGATGATGTGATCTGCCCCCGCGGTGGCCGACTCGAGGCTGGAGATTTGCCCAAGGAAAGGCGATCAAATTTATGTGAAAGGGACGGCGAAATCCAACAACAGAAACTAATTAGCAAAGATTGAACAGATGAAAAAGGAAAAAAAAAACACAGAGTGCAAGAAAAGTTACCATTAAGATCGGCGAAGGTGGGTTTTCGCGTGGACATGGCGCTGGAGTGGCAAGGGATCGCACGAGCAGGAGGTGCAGAGGAAACGGGAGAGGGAGAGTGGAGGAAGGCAAGTGAGAGAAGTTGCTCGGCGCAGGCGGGGATATATGAAGGGGAGAGAAGGAAGCGTGCCCGAGTGAAAGACCGATTAGGATTCGGAGTCGGATTCCGAATTTATAGGAAGCGGTCGACGCTCGTGGCGCGGGAGGTGGATATCGGCCTTTTAAATAAAAGCTACTACTTGCATAAGTTTGTTATGCGGTTATTGCCGTTGCGCACGCTGCTTTGTAGCTAGCCGCCACGCGTCTGGGCAGAAGATTTTTACGGATACGGAGCCGTTAAAATAAGATCATTGATCGTATTTTTACGGATACGGAGCCGTTAAAATAAAATATGATAATTTAACGAGAATTTATAATATTATTTATTAGGATTTTCTATCACATTGTATGAATAATTTCATTTGAGTTTGTATTGGTTAAAATAAAAATATAAAATCACTTGAAAAGTCAAATCTTACCCTAGTCAACTTAAATTACTTTCAACCTTTTACTGAGTAATCAATTGCAAGTGGATGCATTTTAGGTACTTGAGTGGCAATTAAACCGTAGCATATATTGTATTAATATTTAAGTCACAAAAATTATCACAAGCAATCCACTCTACCCCTATTGTCAGGCCTGGAATTTCCGGTTTAGCCCAAAGCCCATTGGGCCCGACCCAAGCTCAAGCCTCAGAGAGAAGCTCGATCAACTATCAGCGTTGACCCCAAAATTGGAAAGTAGGCGCGGTTTTCATCCGCGTCGTCACGCTCGCAACCGCGGAAGCGAACTCGACTCCGCGTAGCTCGGACGCGGACGGGCGGCGCGTGAAGCTCGGCGGTGCGACTGGGTTCTCAACGAGAGAATCGGACGAAGGCGGCGAGCGAGGCGGACGCCCTAATTAGGGCACGACACGCGGTCTTCAGCGGAGAAAGCGGGAGCAGCAGCGGACGCTCCCCGCTTCTATAAAGGGTGCGCGGAGGCGACACCACAAAGGGGGAGTGCGCGACGCACAGCGGCTCCTCCCAGCAGGTCGGGGAGGGCGCCCCCTCTAGGGCGAGAGCCCTTTTACCAGCGGTGTACGTGAGGTTGAGCGACGAGCGAAAGAGCGATTGTAACCGGCATCGCCGGCGAGGGAGGGATGGGGGCACCGGCGACGGGGGTCGTCGGCGTAGAGGAGGATCCTGTAAGCTTTCTGAGTGGAATAAAGCTTCATCTTCTTCAATCATCTTCCCCTGTCCTGTGTATGGCGGCGACGCCTTTTCTCTGTTCGGCGACGAACGGCTACGGCGGCAGGCGGCTGTTTGGACGCCGATGAGGTCGAAGGGAGGCAGACGGCCTTCCCCTTCCTCGGCACAATTCCTTCCCCTGCGACACAAGCGACGAACGAGCTCGGCAGCTCTGTTCGCGAGTGAAGGAAGAAGACGAACGCGATCGGCGTTCGATTCGAGGTTCGGGTCAACGGTCAACGATTTCGGAACGAAATCGATTCGGAAATCGATTTGGAGGCTGACGTCAGCGAGGCAAAATTACGAGCGCGATTTCGATTTCGCGCGGCGACGAGGGCTGATGTATGGTGACGTCAGCAACGGCAGGAATTCGGCGAGTAACGAACACTATTCAGGGTTGACCAGAGGTAATTTTAATTGGGTTTCCTAATTAGGGTTAGGGTTTTCTGAGTGAATTGTAATTTGGGGATTCAAATTGAGCGGGGAACTAGGGTTTCTTATTTGGGGACGAGATTCGGTCCGGAAACCCTAGCGCGATCATGTTCTGGTGTTCCGCCAGACGGCTCTAGGAAGCGGATAAGCGCTATTTTTAGACCGTTCCGACCGGGGCGTGACAACAGGTATCAGAGGCAGAGATTCAGCCATGAAGGTGAATCAAGGAGATCCGAGATGGAGCAGACACAGGTGCTCAGCAGGAGCAATTCCAGCGCGCTACGACGTAGACTGGGGCACGAGGGGTTGGGCAATACGTTATGATGTGAACCCAGTCATGCCAAGTCAGGCGGAGTGCTGAAGATTCAGTGCGCTAGTATGTGAACTCAGTTCTTGCAGGTTGAGCGGAGCATCTATGTGGATGATGCGTTACTGACGTGACCCTAATAGCGCTGAGTTGGGCGGAGCACTATGACATGTTATGACGAGAGGCTTACGAGATCACTTCCCGGAGCAGGAAGCTTCGATGCTATTACCAGGAGGGTGACGAAGAGAGGTGTGTGAGACCTCTTCCCGAAACAGCGAGCTCCGATGATAACGACAGCAGAACATTCCACGAACATCGAGGACGATGTTCAAATCAGGTGGGGGAGAATTGTCAGGCCTGGAATTTTTGGTTCAGCCCAAAGCCCATTGGGCCCGACCCAAGCTCAAGCCTCAGAGAGAAGCTCGGTCAACTATCAGCGTTGACCCCAAAATTGGAAAGTAGGCACGGTTTTCATCCGCGTCGTCACGCTCGCAGCCGCGGAAGCGAACTCGACTCCGCGAACCTCGGATGCGGACGGGCGGCGCGTGAAGCTCGGCAGTGCGACTGGGTTCTCAACGTGAGAACCGGACGAAGGCGGCGAGCGAGGCGGACGCCCTAATTAGGGCACGACACGCGGTCTTCAGCGGAGAAAGCGGGAGCAGCGGCGGACGCTCCCCGCTTCTATAAAGGGTGCGCGGAGGCGACACCACAAATTGGGAGTGCGCGACGCACAGCGGCTCCTCCCGGCGGGTCGGGGAGGGCGCCCCCTCCAGGGCGAGAGCCCTTTTACCAGCGGTGTACGTGAGGTTGAGCGACGAGCGAAAGAGCGATTGTTACCGGCATCGCCGGCGAGGGAGGGATGGGGGCACCGGCGACGGGGGTCGTCGGCGTAGAGGAGGATCTTTCTGAGTGGAATAAAGCTTCATCTTCTTCAATCATCTTCCCCTGTCCTGTGTATGGCGGCGACGCCTTTTCTTTGTTCGGCGACGAACGGCTACGGCGGCAGGCGGCTGTCCGGACGCCGACGAGGTCGAAGGGAGACAGACGGCCTTCCCCTTCCTCAGCACAATTCCTTCCCCGGCGACACAAGCGACGAACGAGCTCGGCAGCTCTGTTCGTGAGTGAAGGAAGAAGACGAACGCGATCGGCGTTCGATTCGAGGTTCGGGTCAACGGTCAACGATTTCAGAACGAAATCGATTCAGAAATCGATTTGGAGGCTGACGTCGGCGTGATGTCAGCGAGGCAAAATTACGAGCGCGATTTCGATTTCGCGCGGCGACGAGGGCTGATGTATGGTGACGTCAGCAACGGCAGGAATTCGGCAAGTAACGAACACTGTTCAGGGTTGACGAGAGGTAATTTTAATTGGGTTTCCTAATTAGGGTTAGGGTTTTCTGAGTGAATTGTAATTTGGGGATTCAAATTGAGCGGGGAACTAGGGTTTCTAATTTGGGGACGAGATTCGGTCTGGAAACCCTAGCGCGATCACGTTCTGGTGTTCCGCCGGACGGCTTTAGGAAGCGGATAAGCGCTATTTTTAGACCGTTCCGATCGGGGCGTGACAACTATTATACTCGCATCATTGTGATGCCAAATGATAATTTATGACTTAAGCATTAGAGTGGTAATGTTTTCCCCTATCTGGGAGATCGAGCCTCCTACTGTGACAAGAGCAAGTAAGGATGACAATCAAGTTATTTTTTAGCAGTTACCTGATCTACCAGAATACGACTATAGGTTTCAAAATTTAGATAGTATATATACTATTTGAGTCAAATTCGAGTATTATAAATAGGATATCCATACCTCAACTCGATTATATATATAATAATAAAATTTAATAATTATATATTATTAATTATAATATAATAAATTAATACTAATACTCTAACCTAACCCTAATATCTTAATCTTACCCTAATTCCTAACCTAAACCTAAAATGATCCTAAACTTACCTCAATCCTAATGAGACAACAAAGACATAGCGCTTAGCTTGCCGCCTCCACACAGAGGTGGCGGGGGCACGAAGCTTGCAATGTGAGGCAGCGAGGCACGGAGGCAACGAAGCAAGGCTACAAGGCACAAAGGCAAGGCTGTGTGAGACCAGTGGAGGCAACAAGCATGAGATCAATGGTGATGATGAAGTGGGGGCAGTGAAGGCTAGGGCTTCGACGGCTAGGGGTAAGCATTCAGTATTAACCGATACCGAATTTATCGAAATTGATTTACCAAATTTTTTTATATTGAATTTTTATAAACCAAAACCGAACCGAATTACAAAAATACTGATTTGCTATCAAACCGAATTTACCAAAATGTTTTCGGTAAATTTGGTAAATTACCAAAAATATAATATAAATTATATAAGGTAAATTCGATAAATTACTGAAAATATAATATAAATTATATAATATATAAAAATATAATAATTTTAGCTTAATAAACATATTTTAAAAAAATAAATTGTAAAATTTAAGGAAGTAAGACAACAATAACACATACATTACAATATGTTATACAAATAAATGTGGAAATATTTGTTCTTTTGGCGTTTACCATCAGGCATCTTTCGAATGCCTAAAACTGAGTTTGTCTAGGAAAGAACAAAAAGTTGCTCTAGTTCATTCTCCATATATGATGAACTTTCTACGTGACTTTTATGCTACAAAATGGAGGCTCTAAACGCCATCTTCTTGACGGATTCGATGTCATCAGTTTCAGAATGTGTATGGATTTGGAGAGTGTCTGCAACCTCACTGTAAACAGTAAATTATACCAAAAATAATTATAACAATTGCCAAAGTAGCTTATTTATAGTTAATTATAATTTTAATATATTATATAATGAGGCTAACATGTCTGTACAAAATTATCATATATATATCAATTAATTATCGTCTTTGGGCAGGTAAATTAATTAATATAACAAAGCATATCATAAATATTGAACATATTATAATTAATCATAAATGAGCTACTTTGGTAGCCAAACATTTATAATTATCATACAATATATTTATGTAACAATGACATGATTATGTATTAAATTTAAATCAATATTCATAACATTCTCTCTTATAACATGAATATAACAAAATTATCCTATATATATACTAATTAATTACCCCCTTTGGGCAGGTATATTAATTAATATAAGTAAAATAAAATAATTTTTTTTATAAATATTTAAAAATATAAAATTATGCTATGAACCAACCACTTTGTAGCAAATGTTTATAATACAATATGTCATCAATGTGAGGAGTAGAAAATAATTTATTAACATTGTCATAAATTAACAACTATTATGAAATATGGCCAAAAATGCATTACCATAAATTTACATATCATACCAAAACAACTTATGTTTTAATAATTGTGGTAAGACACAAATATTTATGATATACATAAGATTCAAAATGAATCTATATAATTGCAAAATATTTCCAAACTTAGAAGAATTGAAAAACCAATATACAGAAGTTAATTACTATAAATGTACATATAATTCGACCAAATATTAACCTTCCTTTGGGCCAATTAATATCCGCATGAATTATATACACAATTGTCTTAACATTATAAGAAAAATAAATTAATTTAAACAATACGCTACTTTGGTAGTAATATTGAATTAATTAATTAATTTTATAATGTCAGACCCTTTTATTATTTAAACAATTATGCCATCATTAGAATTTATTAGAAAATGTTTTCCTGAATTAAAAAGAATGCAGCAGGCAATTGCTGCACAGCATAGTAGGCTAAGCAACACTCTACTGCTTCTGCACACATCAGAAAAGCCAGCATAGTAGGCTAAGCAACACTCTACTGCTTCTGCACACATCAGAAAAGCCAGTGCAAAAGACTAGGCCCAAAATAGGCTTAGACAGCAGGAGCAGCACAGTAACCTACTTTTGCGCAAAGAAGATGTGCCTCTGCACACAACACAGTTGAGGGCATAGCCCAAACCCAAGCCCAGCAAACTAGCCAGATTAGGCTTGTCCACTATTTGGTCTAACCTGACAAATCGAACCGAATTAGTCGGTTCGGTTTGGTTTTTTATCTAATCGGTTCGATTCGGTTCGCGTTAAAAAGTTAGAAAATGTTAATCGGTTCGGTTTCGGGTTGAGAGGAAAAAAAAATCGTATAACCCGAACCGCACCGAATAACATATATAATATAAAAAAATTTATATTTCCTATTTTCTTGAACGAGTAAACGGCTAATGCTAAACCCTAATTTCCCTTATTCCCTACATTCGCAGTCGTCGACTTGCGAATCGCAATCGCCGTGACTCACGCCGCCAGTCGCCTCCCGCGGCCCCGCCTCCCCGCCGATGGTGACTCCCGCGGCCCCGCCTCCGCTGCTCCGCGGCCAGTAGCGCCTCCACGCACACACACTCTCTCTAAAAGGATTCCAGTGTCACGCTTCTCATGCTCCTCCACCGCCCCTGCACGAGAACTGCGCGTAGTGCTGCGAGCTAGAATAACAAAAAGAAGTGGCGGCAGCAAACCGAGCAATCGGAAAAAGGTAGGGTTTCCCACACCCTCTGCGCAAAGATCAAGAACCTGATTCCTTTTTTCTTGTTTGTTTACCTCGCTTTCGTTGAAGTTCTTGGCACACCAAGATCGAGGTGGCACACCAAGCTTCTTTCTAACAAGCTTTGTTACGATGCTTTGTTTGTGGTTTATAGTGTTTTTGTTTGATAAAAGACAAGTTTCTTTTTCTGTAGTTAGTTTAGTGTAATCCTTTTTGTCACCTTCGATTAGATCTGCTTTCGATCGAGTTTGATTCCGTCTTTGTATTTCGCTCGAAATAATTCTCGGAGTTCTTTTGTTCAAATTTTCTGATTAGTGCAATGTGGAATAGTGACATTCCCCTTAATCGGTTTTAATCGGTTTAAACCGAAATTCGGTTTTTCACCTATGACGGTTCGGTTCGGTTTGACAAATTTCATAAAATTTTAATCGATTTTCGGTCCAATCGGTTCGGTTCGGGTTGAATCGATTGGACAGGCCTCCCAGATTATAAACCCAGTCTGTAAGCCCAAAAGAGGCCCAGATCTAGCCCAATAGCCCGACCTCAACTGCAAGCCCAAAACACTAAAGAGAACAGATCCACTAAAGAGAACAGATCTAGATCCGAAAAAGGAAGTGGATCAAAAACAGAATAAATGGATCGACCCACTCCAAAAGCACGCCCGCGAGCGTCGCTCACGCACAGCCCACGATCTTGCCCTAACACGTCTAACGCCGCACGCCGCTCGCCCGAAAGTAGCAGCTGGCGTCGACGACGTGCCCTCGTTGCACGTCTGAAACCGTCTGCGCCGGCGAAGGAAGACCGTCGACAACGATAGAACCGCCGTCGCCTTCGCCAGGAAGCCGCACGCTTGCTGGAGCTTGAGGAGGAGAAACCACCGTCAAGTGTAGAGCGCCCATTCGGCAGCATATCCGGCGCCGCACATGACCCACGTCGCCTTCGCCACGCGCGTGACTCGTCGCCCATCCGCAGCCATCTCCCTCATCGCCGCGATCGATGATGAAGATCGAAAAACAGGGCATCCGATGCTGCCGCTTCTCATCAGCCTTAGCCGACAGCCAAGCGATGCGGTGTGCCAGGGATTTTGGGCAAAATCCTTTCCGATTGGCAACGACGAAAAGGAAAAAAAAAAAAAAGAAACACCAAAAGCGTCGACGAACAAAAAAAGCAGAATCCCTCTGCCCCAGCGACAGCAGCTCTGAAAATTTTACAGAACGGTACCCTTCTGCAATGAAGGGGTACTACATCTATCTTGCGTGCAAGAAAGATGCAAAGACAGGGCTGAAGCACTGACTAGTGCGAGAATCTATAAAGAGGATGACACCAGCGATGACGTCAACCAAAAAAAATTAGGGCAAAAAACCTAATTTTCCGTCAGTTACTTCGGCGGAAATGAAACAGAGATTGAAAATCAAAAACACAACGCAAAAAATAAATTAGGACAAAAATATCTTGACGATAAAATTTATCACTCATTTTAAATCCATACAAAACCTCGCTCTAATACCATATGTTAGAATATTTTGACATTCATAAATACAGGATTTATTACATAGAGTTAGAATAACATGAATTAGACAAATATTAAAACATTAAAATGTACCTGATTGCGTTATCAATCTAATATCTACTGTTGGGCTATAAATCTTCCGCTTATCGAAGGATGCAAGTGGGGACCTAGCTCATATTTATAATCATAAAACCCTAAGCTCCCCCATAAAGGAGTTTTGGGTTTTAGGTGCGAAATCCATAATCCAATAAGGATTTCTCTCAAGTCCCAGGGTGCAGAATCCAATATCCAATAGTGATTCCGCTTAAAACCAGCGGGCTACACGGGCCGTCTTTCACATTCAATAATGAGATGTTATGGCCCAATAATTAATTAACAAATGCTCCCACAAATCAATAATGTTAGCCCAAAAATTCTAACATTCTCCCACTTGGTCAACATTAATTGATTTATAATCTAAAGATTTTATAAAATAATAATCATTTGTAATATATATTAAAAAATAATTTTGAAAGAAGGATGCACTTGTTAATCTGATAACACCTTATTCAATCTGGTCTAATGCAATTACCAATATTGAATCATGACGAAACATTGTATCAATATGCAATACAAGTCTTCCATGGTCACAAATATTAGTAGATTACATCAACATGAATCACAATGCGATTGTGTAGTAAAATGATAAATAAACTTAATATTATTTTTTTATCGGTCCTCTTTATGATTTCTCGAACCAAAAGAGAAATCTACTTTATGGTTTCTTTTAATCTGAGAAAACCGACACCAATGTATGCATATATGTCTCATAAATCTCTCTAAACTATATGAGAGAATCTCTTTATAATTTCTCTAAAGTAAATGAGAAAATTATTAATTTTAAATTAAGTATATGCCACTCGGCAAAATCGCCATGCTTAAGGTTATGAATCTTTAAGACTTTAAATAGATATAAGGTAACATGTGCACAAAAGATCAGCATCTTATTAATGTATCAAAATTGCATCCATGATTAAGGTAACTGACACATGAATAAAAGAAGCAAAATTAAAATTGCAAAGCAGCAAAACTCTCACTAATCAAAGCATCAAAAGATTCAATGATACTCATGCTAATAACATGGTTCACAAAAAATAGAGGGAGCTAAACTTTTAGTTAAAGGATCTGCAATCATCTTGTTAGACTCAATATAGGAAAAGATTTCTCATTGTGCACAAGACCTCAATTATATCAGCTAACAACCCCCTTTGGGCAAGTAAATTATCAAATATAATATTAATAAAAATTTTATCATCACAAATTTTAACATATCATAATTAATTATAAACGAGCCACTTTGGTGACCAAACATTTATAATAATTATAATACAATTATAATGATAAAAAATCGAACTTGATTTATCTTAAATTATATCAATTAATTACCCCCTTTGGGCAAATAAATTAATTAATATAACAAAGATAAAAAAGGTGAAAACTTATCTCAATAAAGGAGAAACAATCATTATGAATATCATCTTATATTATATCAACTAATTACTCCCTTTGGGCAAGTAAATTAATTAATATAACTAAGATAAAATTCATCATCATTATAAATATCGAAGTACATTATAATTAACTATAAATGAGTCATTTTGGCAATAAAACATTTATAGTAATTATAATTTTAATGTATTATATAATGAGGCTAACACATCTATACAAAATTATCCTATATATACTAATTAATTACCCCCTTTGGGCAGGTAAATTAATTAATATAACAAAGATAAAAATGTAACCATATCATAAATATTGAACATATTATAATTAATCATAAATGAGTTACTTTGGTAGTTAAACATTTATAACAATTATAATACAATATATTTATGTAACAACAATGACATGATTATGTACTAAATTTAAACCAATGTTTATAATAGTCTCTCTTATGACATGAATAAAATAAAATTATCCTATATATACTACTTAATCACCCCCTTTGGGTAGGTAAATTAATTAATATAAATGGGATAAAAAAAACTTTATAAACATTTAAATATATGAAACTATGCAATAAATAAACCACTTTGGTTGCAAATGTTTATAAAATAGCATGTCATCAATGTTAGAAGTAGAAGTAGAAAACAATTCTGACATTGTCATAAATAAACCATATGCACTGAATCATTAAACCCCACTCAGAAGAATTGAAAATCTAATCTAATGATGCTAATTATTACATGTGTACATATAATTCGACTAAATATTAATCTTCCTTTGGGTAGATTAATATTCGCATGAATTATATACACAATCGTCTTAACATTATAAAATAAATCAATAATAAATTAACTTACACAATATGCTACTTTAGTAGTCATATTACTTTAATTAATTTATTTTATAATGTTAGGCCCTTTTATTATTTAAAAAATTATGCCATCATTATGCTATTACTTGAATTTATTAGAAAATTATTTTTTTTATTTTATTAATAAAAAAAAAAAAAAATAGGCAGCCGCTGTACAGCACAACAGGCCAAGCAGCACTCTGCTGCTTCTGACTGGGCCCAAAACAGGCCCAGACAGCATAAATAGCACAGCAGTCTGTTTTTGCGCAAAGAAGATGTACTTTTGTGCTGAGGGCACAGCCCAGACCCAAGCCCAGTAAACCAGCCCTGATTACAAACCCAGACTGCAAGCTCAAAAGAGGCCAGATCTAGCCCAATAGCCAGACCTGACCTGGTTTAGCCAAATCGCTAGACCTGGCTTGGTTCAGCCGAACTGCTCGACCCAGAACGATTCAGCCGAACAAACCCAGATCGGGTCAGCAGAACCGCCAGATATGACCCAAATTTATTATGCCAATTCTGAGATTGGATTCGGACCGAATCCAGACCACACACACGTGAATCCGGATCCGATAAAGCCTTCACCCGCAGATCAGAGATGCAGATCTCGTTCACGCCGCACGTTTGCCGTAAACATGCATCATTTGCAAGCCTCACCGCCCTGATCCGCACGTCGCCTTCCTCTCGCAGCAACACGCGACCCACGTCGCACGTTATTTGCCTGCCACCAGGAGCAAGGAGGCAAGCCGTCGGCACTCTCGGCTGCGGCTCCCAGCGACCCATGTCGCCCATCCGCAGCCTGTCCTCAAGGATCACATCCAGCCGCAGATCGGTTCCTGTCCTAAAAGTCGCACACGTGCACGCGGACGTCAGACACTGCCAAGCTTCATCAGCACCAGACGGCGAAAAACTCAATGGCAGCGTCGCACGCCGGCAATCGCTCGTCGTCGCATTCCATCCACAGCCACCGCACGAAGCAGTCGAGTCGCCAAAGCTAACCTAGACCAAATGGCAGCCTCGGCTCACCGTTCCCATCACTGGGCGACCCGCGTTGAATCAACGACAAGCGCCGATGGACGAGCGGCGGAATCCACCCAAGCAGTGAACGAGAACTAGGGCAAGAGCCTTCGATCGTCCGGTCGTAGCATCAGCGTGAACGACGACGACGTTGTAGAAAACGATTCAGGCCTGATGCACCACCGGTGCCGATGAGGACCGAAGCCCTCACCTACGTCCATCACCACCGATCGAGTGCTGAACCATGATTAGGGCCGAAGCCCTAGCGCCTCGATGCTGCCAACCTAGAAGACACCGCTGACCCAAAAAATAGGGCAGAAGCCCTACCCATGTCGATGCCGGCGCCGCTTCACCCTGCCATCGATAAGCACCAATGAGGCAGATTGCGCCAGATTTGGGCAAAATCCCCAATTGGGATCGTCGGCAACACCAGTAGCGTTGACGGACGCAAGAGTCGACCAACGCCGACAATCCAAAACAGGACGACGACAGAAATTTGAATGACGTCAGCGACAACGTCAACAAAGATGAAATGATGAAATTCAAAATACAAAATCCGGAAGCAAAAACGCCTAAGTACTAACGTGACCCAATTTATTAAAATGTTTAAATCTAATTTAATAATAGAAAATCTACTAAGCCTTATATACCATATAATGGTTTCTTCCACTTGTAATGTGGGACTAAACTCGAGATATTACAATCTCCCCTGCTTAAGACTTGACGTCCTCGTCAAGCCCATATCCCTTAATTGGCAGCATGTGAGATCAGCCCAATGACGATTCCACAACCCTCGGTAGCCCTTTTCTATTGGCTTCTCATCATGCTTAGGACTAAGTTTTGCTCTAATATCATTTGTTAGAATATGTTAACATATTCATAAATACAAGATCTTTGTATAGACTTAGAACAACATGAAGAACAAATATTAACATACCTGATTGAGTCATTTGATTTTGTTTGTCTAAAAATGATTCGCTGCACGGGTGAATATCTTTCACTTGCTATCTCTCTATATGACGACTCTAGGAAGAAACCAAAACGATCGAGATGCAAGCAGGGACCTACCCCATATATATAATAATAGAAAACCCTAGGCTACTCCCATCAAGTAGAATGAGTTTCGGGTGCAGAATCCACAATCCGCTAAGGATTATCCATTATGATTCCTCTCAAACCCGCGGGCTACACAGGCTGTCTTTCACATTCAATAATGAGATGTTATGGGCCCATTAACTAATTTACAAATGCTCCCACAAATCAATAATATTAGACCAAAAATTCCAACATCAGAATGTGTATGGATTCGGAGAGTGTCTGCAACCTCACTGCAAATAGTAAATTATACTAAAAATAATTTGTGGAAAACAAAATAGAAGACTGTTATATACATATACATGTGGGGACTAATCATACTCTATAACACCAAATATTTCTTTAACGATGAGAGAGTTGTCTCTAGAGCATTAACTCTGGAAGCTGCAATTACATGTGTAGTCACCGGTAAAGTGTTAGCATGTATGTGAAAAAGTGGAAAACGCTACACAAACAGAATATCCATGTAAGAAGTAAACTTTTTTCTAGCAGGAATCCATGTAATAAAGTTGAATGAGATATGAACCAAAAGACCCCTAAAACAACAGAGATAAAGTGAAAAAAATGGAAGAAGCAAAATGCTAGACATGATGTTATAATCAAAATAAGCAAAATTCCTTGAGCATTAAAATTCAGTATCAGAATAATAAAACTGTAGAAATTAGAGTTTCAAATTTTCTAAGGTTTAGGAGCTTAAAATTCTTGGACGCCTCTTATATCTTACCTCAGATAAGTAGAAAATCTTCCCAAATGATGCTTGAACAGCAAGCTTTCGCTTGAATCCCTTCTCTGTGAAACCTAATAGGTCCATGACTACTGGACCTGGAAGAAATAAAAATATAGAAAAATAACATCATAACACCAACTAATCATCTCTAACCAGTCAAATCAGTTCCATAAATTCATGGGATCATCCCTAGATAAAATGAGAACTAATAGGATACTAACATTACCAGATTTAAACCAAAAGTGTAACGTAGATGCAAGAAAGTTGTGCAACCAAGTTGTGTGCTTCTGTTGTATTTTTTTTTACATACATAGAACATATGCTTAAAAGATATTCAGCCAAAGACATGTAAGTGTAGAAGCGAATAAAACAAATGTTGTAGAAATGAAAACTTTGAGTCCTTGAGCATTATGTTTAACTCTTGATCTGGACTTTGCATATTCCACCAAAATTAGCCTCCTGCCACAAAAATCAGCTAGCTCTAGAATCAATAGCATCCTCAATAAAAAAAACAAGATATACGATTGAGAAAATACTTTCTTCAATAATACCATAACCGACAAAGTAATAAAAATATAAAACTTAGATAGTAACATCAAAAACAAAATATGAGAAATCAACATCAAAGTTAATCTCTCACAAAATTACAACATTGTTAATTCAACAAATAGTCCACATTAAAAAGTGTTGAGATCTAAATCATAAGTTCACAATGAAATCAAAAGGTGAAGCATCTTGTAGTCTACAATCCATCAATCGTCCCAAGATCCAACAAACTATAAAGTAAAACAAATAAAATAATCATTATTAGTCACATATATCTTACAATTATAAAATTTTAAAAAAATATAAGCATGCAATCTGAAGTGATTTTACTTCTTACAAGTGAGAGCACCAAGCATCCCATTCAAAATCTGTGAAATCATTGTCATTTACTTCATTTTGATAATTCTGCAAAAATAAAAAATGAGTTTAGCAAAAGGAAAAAAGGTGCAGTACAATAGAATAGAAAATTAATTAGCAAAAGAAAATTATACCTGATTCAAATTTATCTATGTCTCCAAGTGTTTCTTCAATATTAATTGGATGTGATGATCTTCTAAACCAATCTTGACCATATATGAGAGCTTCTACTAATTTAGGAGATAATGAACTCCTAAATTGATCAAGAACTCGATTTCCAGTGCTAAATGTTGATTCTGAAGGTACTGTGGAGATAGGAACAACAAGCACATCTCTAGACATTTGTGAGAGCACAGGAAACCGAGGACTGTTGACTTTCTACCATGATAATATATCAAACTCATCATAATCATCATCACATTCCTCACTTAAGTATTTGTCCAATTTCGTTCTTGAATCTACCCCTTCAAAATCTGTTTTGCACCTTTTTAAGCTTTTGCCTCCTCTTTCTCATCTCTACACATCAAAAATTTTCATTCCCACTAGAATCTTCAAGCGTGATTTCAGCTTGTGCATTTTCAGTTGTTTGTGGGCCTTTGTGGAAGCATTTAGATGCTTATATTCATTAAACACCTCAAAAAGTGCAGTTTTTTACTTCCTTACATGCAACTGTTCCCTTCTCATTCCCATACAAAGTGTATAGCTCTCCTTCAACATATTGAAGCTTAAGTCTTGGATCAAGTATAGCACCAATGTAAATTAACTTATTTGTTTTTGAAGTTTCACCCCAATACTTCTCAAATTTCTCCCTCATTGCATGAGCCATCACACATAAATCAAAGTCTTCACTTTTTTCCAATTTGGTCAATAATTTATCAACAATGGTTATTTCATCAAATAAAATGTGAGAAGTTACATATAAGCTACCGGATACTTTGAGTGTGAGATCATAAAAGTTTTCCAAAAACTTGATTGCTCTCCTTTCATCATCCCAATCTCTATTATTGGGCATGCCATCACTCCCATCCTCCTTCATAAGTTCATAGGAAAAGTTAGGATCTAACACTTTATATCTATCAAAAGCTCTTTCGAATTTTTGAGCAACATTTAGCATAAGATAGGTTGAATTCCATCTAGTACAAACATCCAAGCATAACAAGTTCTTGGATTGAATTTTTTCAATCTCAACACATTCATTATACCTCTTCAATCTTGATGGAGATTGACTAATATAGTGAATAGAATGCCGAATTTTTGAGATTGACCTACTAATCTCTTTCAATCCATCATTCACGATAAGATTAATTATATGAGCAATACATCTTACGGGAATATATTTCCATGTGCAATACTAAAGCCCCAATTGATGATTTTCCGTCTCAAATAATTAATGGTAACATTGTTACATGCAGTATTGTCAACTGTTACAGAAAAAATCGTATTAATACCCTAGTCAATTAGGCACATCTCAATAGCTATGCCTGAGCCCCTACCAGTATGATCATTAATTGGGCAAAAGTTTATTATTTTTTTATTCAACATTCACTCCTCATCAATATAATGTGCCATTAGGCAAATATAATTAACCCTTTGTAGTGAGGTCCATGTGTTAGTTATCAAGCAAATTCTTTGAGAGTGAGTAGAATTTTGGAATTATTGCTTAAGCTTTAATTTCTCATCCATGTAAAGCTGCAAACAATCACGTGAGATAGTCCAATGTGAAGGAACTTTAAATCTAGGACAAGCAACTGTAAGAAACTCTTTAAAGCCTTCACTCTTAACAAACTTAAAAGGAAGCTCAGCCACAATAATCTTTCGAACTAGTGCCTTCCTTACAATGTCTTGGTCAAATTTCCAAACACTACTAGTAAATGCTTTATCATTTGTAGGATCTTTCACAAAATTAAGTTCAGTTTGTTGTTGCCTAATACTACATTGGTACTTTTTACATATCCTGATATGATTTCTTAAACTATATGTATCATTACTTCTTGGATCAGCTTTAATTTCTCTATCACAATATTTGCATTTGCCAATATTCAAACCTTATGCATTGAGTTGTTTACTAAAATGGTCTCATACCTCTGATCACGTGTTAACTTTTTTCTTTTTTTTTATTTTGAAATAGCAAGTACAGATTGTGACCCTTGTCCTTCAACTATTGGTAGTTTTTCAGTTTCATGTCTAGAATCTAAACTTGGAGAAATGTTATCCATTGACATATCTTCTGGTATCTACACTATGAACATAAGTTATATAAATGTAAATATAATATTATAAAATATAAACATTACATTAATGCATTTACTAAAAACTTACATTTGTAGCTAAAGATGTAAAAGCCATTATGCCTTTCGTGTAAAAAAAACAAGGGTCCAACTGTCCAAAATTATTCTCAAAATCTTTAAAATCATTTCGTCTATAAAATTCAACACATAAATAACTTAGCTTAGCTTAATATTGACACATACTTATATAGCATTTTATGTGTGATTTTACTAATGGAATCGCCTCCATTTCATGGTTTCCGTCTCATAATTGCCTTAATTTCAATACATCTATGGAATCTACACCTCAATTTGTGTTTTCATGTTTTCAGGTCAAAACGACCACGAAAGGGGTGGATTCTTGGACTTTTGAGATTAGAGGAACTCCTTGATGAGTGTTATTTTTATAGGATTTAGAGTCTTATTTATACCATCATTTTAGGCTTAAGTTCTATTTTATGTCAAAAATTTGATATCTTTTCCTGTAAAGTATGGAATTTTCACTATTTTTCCTTTATTTGTGAAATTCATGTCATTTTCCTAAATTTTTGTGAATATTTTAAAGATTTAAAGTTACAGGAAGATTCATCACAGTTCGGCGAGGTCATATGTCAAATTTCAGCCTTTTTGGAGTTTTTCGAAGTGATCACAGCCTGCCCGTGTTGCTTATCACAGCCGTGATCATCTCACCGTCCCATTCCTGCCCGTGTTCGTCATAACTCCAAATTTAAGAAGAATCTAACTAGAGATTTTTGAATTTATTAAAGCCCCCATTGAGAATCACGATCGGGTCACAAATAGAATCACACCCATGACTCGTCTCTGCACCTGAAGCTGCAACTGATCAATCTTAAACAGGTCACGACCAGAATCATGCCCGTGATCGTAGACCCGCCTGTTTTGAAATCACAATTTTAACCAGGGTTTCTTCAACCTAACCAAAGGAGAGGAAGGAGGGCAACTAGGTCCTTTCCTTCCCCTCGTCCAGAGACCCTAGACCAGCTTTTGGAGGGAAAAATCTGCCAAAGCTATGATGGTTGCGTAGAGATGGAGGTTGCCAGCATTTTGCAGAATATGGGAAAGAAGTGGCGAAGACTTTTCTCTACAGGAAAATGGCAGCAGCTGATGGAGACTTGGCAAAATCTTGGAAAGGAGAAGCTGCCCACTAGGAAGAGAAGATAAGAGCCTTGAAGAGAGGGGATAGAGGAGAAGAGGAGGACGCGACTGGACTTTGGAGAAGGAAGGCGATCACAGGAAAGAGGGCTAGGCATATGAGAATATTGAAGATCTGCACTTGCGTAAGCACCTAAAGGAGAAATTTGTAAGGAAAGATCTCCAGCTATATTCGATTTTGTTATGTTCATTGTATGATCCGTGAAAAAATACCTTATGATCTTGTCCATCTTTTATAATTCCTGCATAAATCTGAAAATGTATGTGTTATTGAAGATCATTACTTGTATCTTTATGATGGATATTATAGTTTTAAACTTTAAATCAGAATTTGGGGAAGCCCTTTGACAATCCTATGTGTGTAATAACCTTACTCCAGGTACTTTGAGTCCTTACTTGATCCTTATTGTACTCTATGCTTGTGTAATCCAAGAGGGAGCACTTGAGCCTACACTCTCCCGGTGCAAGGTTTGTAAATCAGGATCTGGGGGAAACCCAGTGATAACCTGTACTTGCCCGCCATGAGTGTAGGATCTTAGACGTGTCGGGTATGCCGAGAGGTCGTCTGCATGTCAAAATGATTTGGGTCAGAGTTTATCTTACCCTTATTGTGCTCTATGCCTGTGTAATTCGAAAGAGAGCACTTGAGCCTACACTCTCACGGTGCAAGGTTTGTAAATTAGGATATGGGGAAACCCATTGATAACCTGTACTTGCCCACCGTGAGTGTAGGGCCTTAGACGCGTCTTGTAGGCCAAGAGGTTGTTCGCACGTCAGAACCATTCAGGTCAGGGTTTATCTAATCATTATGGTGCTTTATGCTTGCATAACGCGAGAGGGAGCGCTTGAGCCTACACTCACCCGATGCAAGGTTTGTAAATTAGGATCTGGGGGAAACCCATTGATAACCTGTACTTGCCCACCATGAGTGTAGGGCTTTAGACAAGTTAGGTAGGCCGAAAGGTCATTCGCACACCGGAACCATATGGATTAGACCGATAACCAATCCATGGGAGTGGGGAGGTTCATCAGAGGGAGCAACCTGTACCTTTGGTACAAATTCCCTTGAACTAAATAGGAAGTTAGTCTTGGAGTTTGATCATTCACTCATAAGAGGTCAAAGAGGTGAACCCATATCCTGATTTATCTTTCATCCAAGTTCTCTCATACAATTCATGCCCTTTACGTTCTTGCTCATTTAATTAGTTCAACATTCAAATCTCACAAATCTCGATTCTGTCTAGCTAGTAAATTTGAGATCAGTCGGTACTTGCCCATTAGTTCCTGTGGGATCGATATTTTACTATTTCGATAGACCCGTGCACTTGCGGGTTCCTATCAAGTTTTTGGCGCCATTGCTGGGGACTAATTTTGGCAATATTGACAAGATTGAGAAGTTACTAGACTAGACGTTTATCTTAGTTTTGTTTCATTTCAATATACTTTCTTTTATTTATTTCAGATTACACCTTTCTTGAATTAACAAGTTACTTGCCTTGTTAGATTTTAGTTTATGCATAGGACTCCACGCACGGTACCTCTAATACCATTTGATTCAGAAATTGAAAGAACGTTCCGGCGTCGGCGTCATAAGAGACTTCAGAAGCTTCAACCTGAGAAGGATTCACGGACATCAATCATGGACGCTAACAAGTCGCTTTGAGACTTTGCAACACCAAATGTCCAAGGATTTCATTCTAGCATTACACGCCCACCGATAGAGGCAAATAATTTCGAGATAAAACCGTCACTTCTTTCGATGTTGCAGCAAAACCAATTCAGTGGATCTCCAACTAAGGACCCGAATATGCATTTATCTATTTTTCTTAAATATTGCGATACTCTTAAAATGAATGGTGTGACCACTGACGCTCTGAGACTTTGACTTTTTCCTTTCTCACTTAGGGACAGGGCGCAATTTTGGTTACATTCTTTACTAACTGGATCAATTACCACATGAGAGCAGCTCTCACATGCCTTCCTTTCAAAATATTTTCCTCCGAGCAAAACTGTGCAATTGAGAAACCAGATTACCAATTTTTCTCAAAAAGACAGTGAATCGTTATATGAGGCTTGGGACTGCTTCAAGGAGTTGCACCGAATGTGCCCTCACCACGGCCTTGAGAAATGGGTAATGGTACACACTTTCTATAACAGTTTGCTTTATACTATTGATACAACCACCGGTGGAGCCTTGATGAATAAGAGCATCGACGATGTCTACAATTTGATCGAAGAGATGGCACTCAACCACTACCAATGGTCTAGCGAGAGAGGTACTTCATCATGGCAGGCCGGTAAGTATGAACTCGACACTCTTAGTTCTCTCGCTGCAAAAGTGGATTCATTATCTCATAAGCTTAACTCTATGAACATGCGTTCCACTGTTTCTAACTCTGCTTTGTGTGAAATTTGTGGGGTGGAAGGCCATTTTTTTGATACTTGTCAATTAGGGATTTTGGAATCCTAGGACCCCCACCTGCCTTTGTGAATGCTGTAGGTAATTTCAACCTGAAGGTCTAAAACAACCCCTTTTTAAACACCTACAACCCTAGGTGGAAGAATCATCTAAACTTTTCCTGTAGGAACAATAATGCAGCCCAACCATCGAACTATAGGCAACCTCCCGGATTTCATCCACCCAATATCGAGTATCAACCTAAGTAATTCAACCAGCCACCACAACCGAATACCACCACACTACCATAGGAGCAAACCCTAGAGTCGCGCTTCGACAATTTTGTGTCGATGCAAACAAAAGCAATTGATGATATTCTGGAAGCAATTAAGGGCTTAACCACGCACCAAAAGATACTAGACAACCAAATGGCCCAGCAAGTACATCCACTAGACCACCAGGAAGATTGTGCGGACAACCTGAAGCAAACCCTAGGGAACATTGCAATGTCATTACCACACGTAGTGGCAAACAGCTTGAAGCACCAAAAATGCCTAAGGATAACCATTGCGAAGGTGAGGCCAAAACTCCAGAATCCAAGGAACTTGTTGTTGAAAGTGAACCATAGATGAAAGAGGGAGAACCTATCTATGTTCCCTCACTACCTTACAAATCACCTATCCCATTTCCCCCAGAGGTTGGAAAAAGCGAAACTTGACTGGCAATTAGGTAAATTTTTGGAAGTTTTAAAGAAATTGTATATTAACATCTCATTTACCGATGATTTATCACAAATGCCATCGTATGCTAAGTTTTTGAAGAAAATCTTATCCAACAAAAGGAAAATGGAAGAACACGGCACAGTAGCACTAACTGAGGAATGCAGCGCAATCATTCAAAATAAATTATCGCCAAAGTTGAAGGACCCAGGCAGCTTTACCATCCAATGTCCAATTGGGAACATCCCTTTCGACTGTGCTTTATGCGACCTTGGTGTCAATGTAAGTCTAATGCCACTCTCTCTTTGTAAGAAACTGGATATCGGAGACCTCAAGCCGACAAATATCTCTTTGCAATTGGCCGATCGTTCGGTACGATATCCGGTAGGAATCCTAGAGGACGTGTCAATCAAGGTTGGTAAATTTTTTATTCCAGTTGATTTCATTGTACTTGAGATGGAAGAAGACTCAAAACTTTCTATAATTCTGGACAGACCATTTTTGGCAACTGCCGGTGCTGTAATTGATGTTAAAAATGGGAAGTTGACACAGCACATAGGTGAGGATACAATTGAATTTAATATAATCGAAAGTTTAAAGAAGCCTCTTTTTGCAAATTCGTATTATAGTATCAGAGTTTTTGATGGCAAGCATGATTCACCCCACATCCCTTGGACAGACGTCGACCCCCTCGAGGTTTGACTAACGAATGAAGATGACGAGAGGCAGGAAGAGGAAGCTCAAACTTATGCCCAAATTCTTGATTCAAACACTGAAGTTGACCCAGGGACAGAAATTCTTGAGGGATTACCAATGCCAAATTCTGAGGTTAGTGAGCGAATGGAGTTAGAGCTTAAATCTTTACCAAGTAATCGTAGGTATGAATTTTTAGGTGAGAATTCTACTTATCCTGTTATTATAGCTACCCACATCGATTCAAAGTAGACAAACCTTCTCCTCAATAAACTCCGGAAACATAAGAAGGTAATTGACTACACTTTGGAAGATATAAAAGGTATTAACTTTCTTTTTGCATGCATAGGATATAGCTCTAAGATGGCAGCAAACCATCTATTGAATACTAGACGATTAAAACCGAACCTGAAAGAGGTAGTGAAAAAGAAAATTCTGAAGCTATTGGACGCAAGGGATATCTACCCTATTTCAGATAGCCAGCGGGTAATTCCGGTACACATTGTATCAAAGAAAGGAGGAGTAATAATAGTGAAGAATGAAGATAAGAAATTATCCCTACAAGAACCGTTACCGGGTGGCACATGTGTATCGACTATCGAAAACTGAACAAGGTCACCCGCAAAGACCATTTTCCTCTGCCATTTATTGATCAAATGCTTGAGAGATTAGCCACTAATTCTTATTTCTGCTTTTTGGATGGTTACTTAGGTTTTTTTCAAATACCAATACATCCAGAAGACTAGGAGAAAACTACATTCATGTGTCCCTTTGGTACTTTCCCCTATCGGCGTATGCCATTTGGTTTGTGTAATGCACCAGCTATGTTTCAGCTGTGCATGATGGCGATCTTCTCAGATTTTATTGAAGATAGTATGGATGTCTTTATGGACGACTTTTCGTTATACGGGTCTAGCTTCGATTCTTGTTTATCTAACCTGACCCGCATTTTGCAGCGTTGTGAAGAAACAAACCTGGTGCTTAATTGGGAGAAAGTCATTTTATGGTAAAAGAAGGGATCGTCCTTGGTCATTTGATATCGGAGCACGGTATCGAAGTCGATAAAGCAAAAATCGATGTGATGGAAAGAATGCCACCTCCAAACTCTATTAGAGTGATAAGGAGTTTCTTAGGACACGCAGGCTTTTACAGACGCTTCATTGAGAATTTCTCTAAAATTGCTAGGCCTTTTACATCTCTACTTGCTAAGGATGTTCCATTTATTTTTGACCAGGATTGTACGAATGCATTTCAGCAACTGAAGAAAGCGTTAGTTTCTACTCCAATAATGCAACCCCGGATTGGTCGCTATCTTTCGAAGTTATGTGCGATACTAGTGACTACGCAGTGGAGCCATTTTGGGGCAGAGGAAAGACAACCGAACACACGCCATTTATTACACTTGCCGAACTCTTGATGGAGCACAAAGCAACTATGCCACGACGGAAAAAGAACTTTTAGCTATAGTTTTCACATTTGATAAGTTTCGGTCCTATTTAATTTATTCACGTGTTATTGTGTATACAGATCATGCGGCGATTTGGTACCTTATGACGAAGAAGGACGCAAAACCACGACTAATCAGATGGATATTATTAATGCAAGAATTTGATATCTAAATCAAAGACAAGAAGGGAGTTGATAATCTAGTGGCAGACCATCTGTCTCCCCTAACAGGCACTTCTGAAAGCAACCTGGGAAAGGATATCGACGATGCGTTTCTAGATGAAAACTTACTAGCCATTACCACAACAAAGATACCATTGTATGTCGATCTATTAAATTACTTAGAAACCGGTATTATACCTGCAGACTTTACATGCCAGCAACGGAAGAAGTTTATTTCAGATGTAAAACACTATTATTAGGATGAACCACTTTTGTTCAAGCATTGCACAGACTGTATCTTTCGGAGACGCTTACCAGAAGAAGAGATAGCGGATGTCCATTTCCAATGTCATTCTTCTTCTTCTTATGGAGACCATTGCAGTGGTGTGAAAACAACATTTAAAGTCCTCCAATGCAGATTCTTTTGGCCGACCCTGTTCAAATATGCGAAGGATTATGTCCAATCTTGTGATCACTGCCAAAAGATGGGTGGAATATCGCGACGAAATGAGATGCCTCTTAATACCATTCTTGAGATAGAGATCTTTGATGTCTGGGGCATTGACTTTATGGACCCATGTCCCTCCTCATGTGGTAATAAGTTTATTTTAGTTGGAGTAGATTATGTCTCCAAATGGGTAGAAGCCTTCGCCACACCAACGAATGATTCCAATGTAGTTATCCGATTTTTCAAGAAGTTGATATTTCCGCGGTTTGGAGTAACCCGCATTGTGATAAGTGATGACAAATCTTACTTCATCGAACAGAAATTTGAATCACTTCTTAAAAAGTATGGAGTAACGCACAAAGTGGCCACTCTTACCACCCTCAGACCAGCGGCCAGGTGGAGATATCAAACCAAAAAAATCAAGCACATTTTGGAGAAAACCATGTCACACTCATGCTCAGACTGGTCACTCAAGCTAGACGAAGCTCTATGGGCATATTGTACAACATTCAAAACCCCAATTGGCATGTCTCCATTCCAGCTGATATATAGTAAATCATGCCACTTACCAGTGGAGCTTAAGCACAAAGCTTTCTGGGCGGTATGAACTAAATTTTGATTGGAAGCAAGCCAGCAATACTAGAAAATTTCAACTCAATGAACTTAATGAGTTTCGGCAAGAAGCCTATGAGAATTGCAAGGTCTATAAGGAACGAACTAAAAGATGGCATGACCAGTATATCATAAGAAGAGAATTTCATGAAGGAGACATGGTCCTTTTGTTCAATTTCAGGTTCAAGCTTTTTCCTAGAAAATTATGAACCAAATGGTCCGGACCCTTTGTAGTATGCAAGGTAAATCCTCATAGTGCTATATATATTTTCTGTGATTCCATCGGTACATTCAAGGTAAATGGGCAGTGACTTAAGCATTATGTTTCGCACAAGCCGATACCAGAGGAAGCCGCCATAGTCCTCGTTGATTCTCCCTCACCAGAATGACACCGACCATGGTCAAGCTAGTGACCTTAAAAGTAGCACTTCTTGGGGGGCACCCCAAGAATCTTACTCTAGTTGATTTTATTTCCAATATTTTTCCTTATTCACTTTCATGGTTTGTGTAGTTTAGTTATATTAATATGTTTTGATGAGTTTTCTTATTGATTAATCTAAAATCCTTGATGATCTGATATTTCTATTATATTTCAGAATGACACTAAGAGGTAGCGATCAATTTTAGAAAACCCTAATTTTATCTATTCTAGATTCGGCTTTCCTCCTAATTGTAGTTTCTGTTTCACTTTACTCTAAAGTTTTGATATCTGATAATGGTGATAATCTTATAGATCAAGCATGTACACTCGTTTGATGCTGACCACCAAATACTAAATGGCTTAGAAAACACTGGTGTTGAAGTTATCGTATGAGTTCCTAATGATCGGCTGCTAAGAATAGGAGAATCCTAATCACTTACCAGGATAACACAAGCCATGGTCAAGCCGATGATTTTTAATTTACTCTTTTGGGAGGCTGCCCAAGCTCATCCTTTGCTTACTTATTTATCCTAGCATTGACATTCAGTTTGTAGTTATTTTTGGGAGTGTTATGTTGGCCTTGTTGTGCCATTTCAGTACTTACATTGTTTGTCTCCTTGGTTTCCATATGTTCCTGTCTATTTTAATATGGTTGTTGATGCCTCTGCTTGTTTTGAATGATACAGGGATATCCCAAACTAATCTAGGAGAAAGAGGCATTTTTTGTCATTTTTCCAGAAATCACGGGCGCTTCATGATGAAACTCATAACCGCAATTATCACTCAGCCAACATCGGGCTTCTGCCAAGAGAATTATGGGCAGAGCCGTGACTATGGTCACGGCCATAAATCTGTGCAGAATCTACATCGGGAGGAATAACGTGTGGGTCATGACAAAAATCATGGGTGGAATTTCTCGAAGACAGAATGAATAGAAATTTGACGAGAGCATCACGGCTGACCCGTGATTGAAATCACGGCCATAAAATACAGCACATAAAATTTGCGAGAGGATCACGGCAGGGTAGCGACAAAAATCTTGATCGTGATTTCCCAGCAGATATATTTGTTGAACGTAAAAATATATATATATATATATATATATATATATATATATATATATATATATATAATTTATTAGTCTTGAATGCATCAAAATTAATTTTGATTAAAATTAAAGCACCTTACCATGATTATTGGGTCAAATTAGGATTTTTGACCATGATGAAATAAATTGCTCGGCTCATTGGAGAATTTTTGTCAGTGATGGAACTTTGACTAAATTGTGATTTAATCCCAATTTCTTGAATTTTTTTAGAAAGGATTGGCAATCTAATTTTTTGGTCAAAATTATAATTTTGACATTACAATTTCTGAAACACGAAAAGAGGAAATAAAATAAAATTATGATGTGGGATTTAATAGAAGGTCAAAATTAAAATTAAGACTAATTCCAATTTTTATCATATTTCTAATGAAATTTGGGTCAAAATTGTACTTGTGACTGAATTGAAATTGGATATTAATATCCGTTTTGTTGTAGTGATTGAGGGTTACGAACGTTGGGTTAAAGAAGCAATTTTGACAATGAATAGATGTGAAACCGTGAGTGGCAAGGTAAAATTTTTCTTCTTTCTCCCTCCTTGGTCTCTTACTTTTGTCACCATTAACGGAGAAGGACAACTCCGATAAATAAACTATTGCCAGAGAAGGAAAAACTCCGGTTATCAAAAACCATTTAACAGAGAAGGAAAATTCTGGTAAAAAAAACTATTGACGGAGATGACAACTCTGGTAAATTAATTGTCCATAACGGACAAAAAACTCCAATGAAACTAATCGTTGACAGAGAGAGCAACTCCGGTGAAAAAAAATTAATTTTTATGTTGCCTTCGGCAACAACTATGACGGCCAATTTGTGTTGAAAAATCCCTCCGCCGGCGATCTTTCTTTGACGGCAAATTGGCGATGACGAAGATTGCGAAGTAAAAATCCCCTTTGATTCTTCTCCGCTGACGAAAAAGAGAAGAAACAAAAAAAATCCTCTAACCCTTCGACGAAGCAGGGGATGAATCCTGGTCCCATGCTTATTCTCTTCGGTGAAACAGAAGAACAAAGAAATGATAGAAAGAAGAATGATAGAGAAATTGAAAAAAATTAGAGATGAAGATGACGTGAGAAGAAAACTAGAAGAAGAGAAAAGAGATTTGGAGGAATTTGAGAAGGAAATGCTGGCTCACCCTTCGCGTGATCTCGCCAATGACTCACCACGTCGTCGTCATGTCCGGCTAAGAAGAAAACATCCACCTCTGCTGCTGCTCGGTGAAGAGTCGGCGACGATGGAAGCACGTCCGCCTTTGAACAGGAAAGGAAGGAAGGAAATTTCCGCTAGAAAGATGGCATCCGCCTCTGAGCAGGGGAGGAAGGAAACCATCCTCCTTGTATTCGTCCTCATCATCCCCGATCCAAGAAGACGCCGTCGATGCCAGCAACACTGTCCAACGCATCCGCCGAAGATGCCGTCGTCTCTGATTTTGCCGAAGAACTCGAGTTGATGCCAGCGACGCATCCGTCGAAGCTTGCCTTTGTGCCTACCGTCTTCTCTGACGAACATGATATCCTCACATCCGATCGAACCGAAACTTTGGGAAAACCTTCTCCTCAAGATTGCAAACATATGGCCAGAAGGATCCGGCCATCTGACTGCTAGATCGCCGGAATCGGAAGATTTTCCGGCGATCTCTAGTCTTTTTCTCAGCCACTAACACTCGACCTTCATTCTCATCGAACTCAACATCTAGTCATCGGATCATGCTGAGATTTTAGCCACAGATTCTCCTTGAAATTGCGAAACTATGACTACAAAGATCTGGTCATCCGATGGCTGGATCGCCAGAATCGAATGATTTTTCAGCGATCTTCCTTTCTCACTTGTTACAAATACCTATGAAATTCTGCTTTACGTACGCGACATCCGGCCTTCCGATCGAGCTGAAACTTTGGCCACATCCTCTCTACGAGCCTGAGAACCTATGGGCAAAAGGATCTGGCCATCCAACATCTGGATCGCCAGAACCGAAAGCTTTTCCGGTGACCTATCTTTGTCCCTATTTCAGACAAAAAAAGGAAACATGCATTTGACATCTATTCGGCGTCGACTTGTTACCAACCGGCGTTAAGCTCCGTCCATTGATCTGGTGAGATGCATGGAGTCCTCGGCCAGAGCTACCAAGCATCTATCCGAGGTGTCAGGCCTGGGTCAGGCCGGTTCGGCCCAATCCAAGTCCAGGCCCACAACATAGAGAAGCCCAGTGAGCGGCGAAATCCGTCAACATTGGATGTTGACCTTGGCACTGTTTCCTCTGCTCCCAAATCAAACGCACGGACGCGGCGATGCTGCAGACGCGTCGTCCGCGGCAGAGACGCCGCGAGCTTCGGAAGCAGGCTTCGAACGCGGACTCGAAGCATGGCACTGGCAAGGGATTCGGGCAACGCAGAGATTAGCTCCGAAGGATGCGGGCGGCATGGCAACGTGAGGACTCCGGACGACGCGGTCGATGCCGAACGAAGCGGACGTCGAGCGGAGTTCTTTGGAAGCAGCAGAGGCTCGAGCAAAGACGAGGGAGCAGCGATGGCGGCGACGCCCGGACGCGAAGGACGCGGTCGATGCTCGGATGCGGAGGACGCGGACAGAGGCAGCTTCCTCTATAAAGGAAGCGTCGGACGGCAGCGATCGGGGTGCGCAGAGGCGACACCACGGAGGGAGGAGCGCGCGACGGAAAGCGGCTCCTTCCCGGCGGGTCGGGGAGGACGCCCCTCCAGGGCGAAAGCCTTTACCAAGCGGTGAGCTTGAGAGAGAGCCGGCGACGATGAGTGTCGAGGCGAGACGATGTGAGCGGCGGCGACGCCGACGCTGAGAGGGAGAGAGACGAGAGGTGAGGGAGGAGTTTTGTAGCTTGATTAACGAAGGAATAAAAGCTTTCTTCTCCATCTTCCCCGTCTGCTTCCTCTGTTCTGGACTTCTCCACGCGGCGGCGGCAAAGTCCGGCGACGCTTCACGCGGCAGCAGGCGGCTGTCTCGGGTCGGCGACGAGGCTGAGACGCAGGCGGCGTCTCTCCCTTGCCGACCTCCTTCCTTCTTCGACGAGCGAGGAGACAACGAACGCCGGCGGCGCTCGGCTTCGGCAGACGACGCAGCGGCGTCGATTGGACGAAGAAGACGACGTTCGATTTGGCGGCTGACGCAAGCGAACGTCAGCGACGAACGGGTCAAAATTGGCGGCGCGAATTCGAAATCGAATTCGATTTCGCGTGCGACGTCAGCGTGACGTCATCGGAGGAAACCGAGTTCGCGGCGGAGAATTAATCGGTCGCTGACGTCATCGTGACGTCAGCAAGGGCGATTCGGCGAACGAGTTCAAACAGTAAAATCAGATTAATTTGGTGATAATTTTGACTTCGGTCAAAATTAGAAAAGAGGTATTTTGATTTAGGGTTTTGGTTTTAATCGGTTCCTTCCGGATTTCTCGAATTAGGGTTAGGGTTTTCAAATCCTTCCTTGAGTGAATTGTAATTTGGGAAGAAAAATTGAGCGGGAACTAGGGTTTTGAATTTGGGGACGAGATTTGGTCCGGAAACCCTAGCGCGATCACGTTCCGGTGTTCCGCCGGACGGCCCTGAGACAACGGATAAGCGTTGTTTTTGGACCATTCCGACCGGGGCGTGACAACAGGTATCAGAGCTAAAGTGATCCAGCAGCATGGTGGATCAAAGAGATCCTAGATGGAGCAGACGCAGGTGCTCAGCAGGAGCAATTCCAGCGCGCTACGACGTAGACTGGGGCACGAGGGGTTGGACAATACGTTATGGTGTGAACCCAGTCGTGCCAAGTCAGGCGGAGTGCTGAAGATTCAGTGCGCTAGTACGTGAACTCAGTTCTTGCAGGTTGAGTGGAGCATCGATGTGGATGATGCGTTACGGACGTGACCCTGATAAGTACTGAGTTGGGCGAAGCACTATGACACGTGATGAAGAGAGGTATGCGAGGTCTCTTCCTGGAGCAGTGAGCTCCGATGGTAACGATAGGAGAACGTCAGACGAACATCGAGGACGATGTTCAAATCAGATGGGGGAGTATTGTCAGGCCTGGGTCAGGCCGGTTCGGCCCAATCCAAGTCCAGGCCCACAACATAGAGAAGCCCAGTGAGCGGCGAAATCCGTCAACATTGGATGTTGACCTTGGCACTGTTTCCTCTGCTCCCATATCAAACGCACGGACGCGGCGATGCTGCAGACGCGTCGTCCGCGGCAGAGACGCCGCGAGCTTCGGAAGCAGGCTTCGAACGCGGACTCGAAGCATGGCACTGGCAAGGGATTCGGGCAACGCAGAGATTAGCTCCGAAGGATGCGGGCGGCATGGCGACGTGAGGACTCCGGACGACGCGGTCGACGCCGAACGAAGCGGACGTCGAGCGGAGTTCTTTGGAAGCAGCAGAGGCTCGAGCAAAGACGAGGGAGCAGCGATGGCGGCGACGCCCGGACGCGAAGGACGCGGTCGATGCTCGGATGCGGAGGACGCGGACAGAGGCAGCTTCCTCTATAAAGGAAGCGTCGGACGGCAGCGATCGGGGTGCGCAGTGGCGACACCACGGAGGGAGGAGCGCGCGACGGAAAGCGGCTCCTTCCCGGCGGGTCGGGGAGGACGCCCCTCCAGGGCGAAAGCCTTTACCAAGCGGTGAGCTTGAGAGAGAGCCGGCGACGATGAGTGTCGAGGCGAGACGATGTGAGCGGCGGCGACGCCGACGCTGAGAGGGAGAGAGACGAGAGGTGAGGGAGGAGTTTTGTAGCTTGATTAACGAAGGAATAAAAGCTTTCTTCTCCATCTTCCCCGTCTGCTTCCTCTGTTCTGGACTTCTCCACGCGGCGGCGGCAAAGTCCGGCGACGCTTCACGCGGCAGCAGGCGGCTATCTCGGGTCGGCGACGAGGCTGAGACGCAGGCGGCGTCTCTCCCTTGCCGACCTCCTTCCTTCTTCGACGAGCGAGGAGACAACGAACGCCGGCGGCGCTCGGCTTCGGCAGACGACGCAGCGGCGTCGATTGGACGAAGAAGACGACGTTCGATTTGGCGGCTGACGCAAGCGAACGTCAGCGACGAACGGGTCAAAATTGGCGGCGCGAATTCGAAATCGAATTCGATTTCGCGTGCGACGTCAGCGTGACGTCATCGGAGGAAACCGAGTTCGCGGCGGAGAATTAATCGGTCGCTGACGTCATCGTGACGTCAGCAAGGGCGATTCGGCGGACGAGTTCAAACAGTAAAATCAGATTAATTTGGTGATAATTTTGACTTCGCTCAAAATTAGAAAAGAGGTATTTTGATTTAGGGTTTTGGTTTTAATCGGTTCCTTCCGGATTTCTCGAATTAGGGTTAGGGTTTTCAAATCCTTCCTTGAGTGAATTGTAATTTGGGAAGAAAAATTGAGCGGGAACTAGGGTTTTGAATTTGGGGACGAGATTTGGTCCGGAAACCCTAGCGCGATCACGTTCCGGTGTTCCGCCGGACGGCCCTGAGACAACGGATAAGCGTTGTTTTTGGACCGTTCCGACCGGGGCGTGACACGAGGGATGGCGGAAAATCGAAGATGAACGAAGGACGCTGAATTCTGTTCACGTGCATCATAAGCACCATGAAGGAAATTTTTGGATCTAACGATTTAATTTTGTTGAAGGAAAATCTAATGGCCCAGACATGTGCACACATTGATTTGAAAATGAAATAAATCGAAATAAATGAATAAAGAAAATGGGTTTAGCTTGAGTCGAATTGAAACCTAGTCAAATTTCCATCTAAAATTAACCTAAATGTGAATTTGATTTTGGCTTTGGTCCAAACTAAAATTTGAATTACATCTAATTCATGATGAGCATGACAGAAATTCAATCTGAAAATAAAAGTGAAATGTTGCTATGATTCAATTGAAAGAAGAAATAATTTGATTGTAGAAAGAAGGAGAAATGATATATGCCGGATCAACCTAACTCAGATTTGAATTTGTCTTAACAACACATTGGTCATGACTCAACCCAACTTTGATTTGATAAAAGAAATAAAGAAATAAAAAAAAGAGAAAATAAAGAATATTTTGGTACTGCATGTTATCCATAATATTGTTTAGGAGGTGCATACGTCGATACTATGTATCAGGGTGTAGTTCCTCAATATTATTACAATAATGCTTGTAGCAATTTATGAATCTTAAAATAAAATATATTTGTGAAAGATAAAATCGAATAAATATTCATAGAAAAAATATTTATCGAATGAACGGATGACAAAAGAAATAATTCTGAAAAATAAAATCAGATAAATATTCACAGAAAAATTATTAATCGAAGGAATGAAAATTGAAAGAAATAAGATATATATTCACAAAAGAATATTTATCAAAAGATGAAGAAAAAATATTGAAAAAAGAAATCAGATAAATATTCACAGAAAGAATATTTATCGAAGGAATGAAAGTTGAAAGAAAGATTTGTGAAAGTTGAAATCAGATAAATATTCACATAAATAATATTTATCGAAAGAATGAAAAATAAAAGAAATAAAATAAATATTCACGGAAAGAATATTTATCGAAAGATGAAGAGAAAAATATTGAAAGAAGAAATCAGATAAATATTCATAAAAAGAATATGTATCGAAGGAATGAAAGTTGAAAGAATGATTTGTGAAAGTAGAAATTAGATAAATATTCACAGAAAGAATATTTATCGAAGGAATAAAAAATTAAAAAAAAAAAGATAAATATTCACAGAAAGAATATTTATCGAGAGAGGAAAGAAAGAAGCTTGAAAATGAAAGAAAGAATTCTGAAATGAAAGAAATCAGATAGATATTCACAAAAAGAATATTTATCAAATGAAGGGAAATCATATAAATATTCACAAAAAGAATATTTATCAAATATAAAGAAATAATTTTGAAAATTGAAATTAGATAAATATTCATAGAAAGAATATTTATCGAAATGATGTCACAACATATTATCAATAATATTGTTTGGGAGGTGTGTATATCGATACTATATATTGGGGCGTAGTTCCTCAATATTATTATAATATTGCTTATGACAGATTATGTTACTTGAAATCAAATAAATATTCTTAGAAAGAATATTTACTGAAAGAATGCAAGATGAGAAGAAATATCGAAGAAATTGAAATGAAGAATGCAATATGAAGAACATTTATCAGAAGCTGATTTCAAATAAATATTCATTGAAAGGATATTTATGAGAAAATGAAAGATGGAAGAGATGAAAGAATGAAAATGAAATTGTAAGCCTTTTACGGCAGATGTTATGAATGATAAATGATATTGTTTTTCCGAATATTTATTCTTATTTGATTTTTATTTTATTTTTATTTTTTTTAGATCTCTTAATCAAAGGTGCCTTAAGCTATTTAGGGGTAATTAACAACGAATGCTTGTGTTCATTAGAAGCCATAACCCACTTAAATAAAAAGTCTTATATCCATAAGGTGAATTTGAAATAGTCTCATGACATATTAATATGAAATTGAAATTGAACCATTTTTTTAACCCAATAAATTCTAGCACTCCTGGTGGGACATGGCTTCGCCTTGTATCTTTAAGATCTATACTTATAAAATCATTTTATATTTTGAAAGAACATCATTCAAACATCACTCAGCTAAATTTGGCAATGAAGCGAGCAGGGGTGATGACCTGCCAAAAAAATCATTACCTAGCTCGTCACAAACGGTAGACGGTAAAGGCAAATCAAGTCCATTGATAGATGTCAATTTACCAAAAATTGAAATGTTTAGCGCATTCACTGTGAGTTTACTTTGATTTTCCTTTTTACTAGTATTATTCTTCTTTTATGCAGGAAATTTGTCATGGCATCCAAGAAGAACATTTTCATCGAAGGAACAAGAAGTACTGAACTGAACTTACAGTTTGGTTCTATTTCTGAAGTGGCGAATTTCATTTATTTGCCGCCTGAGGATTCTGGAAGCATCCAGGTGATGACGACTAAGCATGAGACTTTGTAGAAGACTGAAAACAAGGATCACGAAGATTCAAAGAAGACCAAGACTATTGCAATGAAGACAATGCAGGTCAAGGATCGCGGAGATTCTAAGAACACTAAGATCACTATAACCAAAGCTGCTTCACGACCGGGGAGGGCCGTTGTCATTCAACAGAAAGAAACCTCTTTCACAGTTAATGGGGGCAAGTTTGATATGTCTGGTCTAGAGAAGACCAGAAAACAAGAAATACAAAGTCTAAGAAAAAAGAGGGCGCGACTTGTGAAGCAAGGCCATGCTTTTCCCATGAACAAATATCAACAAAAGACTCTGAGCCCAAGCGTGCCTGTTAAAAATCAATTCAAACCATTGCATGAATTGCAATATAATTCAAACTCTGTGGAAGGACTACAATTTCGACCAACTCAGAAGAAGGAATTGTACCCGAAGGAACTAGCTAGGGTTCCAAAGAAAACTTTGTCTCAAACAATATATGAAGTGTATAAGAATGCCAGGAGCGCTTTAGATGCTAGGCACACTCATTCTTGAGGAAGGTACAGGAGAGCAAATGGCTATCTTGTTCATACTTTACGTGTGGTTGGCCACACAAAAGAAATGAGTCATGACTCTGATAATGACATGCTGAGATCTATGTTAGAGAAAGCGAAAGGAAAGAAATTGGCCTCTATCATCACTAGAGAGCCAGAAATGCCACTTGAAGATGAATCTCCTTCTCAATTCAGAGAGGAAGAACAAGAAGAAGAACCAGTCATGGCTACTTTACCCCCCTTCCAATCAATTGATCCACAAGATAAGATCATGATGATCTACGGAAACATATTGAGAAAAGGGATAAAGATATCGATGCTTTGATTGCATTGGTAACTAGAACATTGAATAGAGCACAGGAAACACATGAATTACCGCAAGCTTCATCAGAAGAATCATTAAGCCCAACAACAAATTTTCTTAAAAGGAAATCTTGGAGTTGCTTCGTTCGTAACTTCAATAAGATCATTATTTGGGAGATAAAAGATCTACAACTCATCACACTTTGTCAAAGAAAAGAATGCTACACTAGTAGAGGTTCATTATCTTGTTTCAGATTACTAATTTTGTATAAAGAGAATATGCATAACATTTTGATCTAAGGAGAAATTTTGTGAAGAGCATTCCAAATTTCTTTTGCTGTGAAGATAAATATAATAGTATACTAAATATGAGACTTCACAATGTTAATTAGACACATGATAATCCTATGGTCTTTTATCTCTCAGTAAAAAAGCTAGGATCTATAGTAGGAGATATGAAAGTGACCTAATGAATCTTTCCTTGATATCCAAGGAAGTATCAAAGTCCCCCACCCAAATGATAGAATTCTTTCAATAAACTCAATATGAAGCTAATAAGTTGAGTTAGCTTCATGTTGAAATGCGGGCTAGTGAGATCAATCCGCAATAGATAAAATGAGGCTGTGTTTCCTTGGAAGGAATCCACAGCAGAAAAAAGGGAAAGGTGATTTAATTAGTATTTTGTCAAAGCAATGCTTACAGCACATTTCCCTTCTTTCCGCTATGGATTCCTTCCAAGGAAACACAGTATCTGAGCAAGGATTTAAAGAACTTCACATGCTCAACTATTAGGAGATAATAGGTGTAGTAGTAATCTACTCTAAGTGGGATCAAAGATGACCCCAAGAGAGAGTTAGTGTCACCTAAGTAGCAATCTAGAGGATGTAATTAGGGATGACGACGCATTGGATACTCGATCTTTTACTTGATGCATGAACCCAATCCGATTATAAAAATCAAATACCCAAACCCGATAGGTACCCTATTACAGTATTATATAAAATATAATTTGTAATAATTTATATTATTTAAAAATAAAAAGCACCCTTCTTCATAATCTTAGATAGTGACCATGTTTAGAAAATTTTCTCCTTGAGCCAAGTAAATTGCCTAGGACGGTGTTGGTCATAAGGGATAATCAGTTAATGTAGCACTACACTCCCACATTGGCCCCAATATGCATAATACCTAATCAGTTTTCTCCTTCCTATCTAGATCTAGGCCCAGTTTAGGGCAGCTTGGCTTTTGGCTGGTTTGACCAGAGCTGGTTGGAAAAGCTGAGGTTGTTGTGTTGTTCTATTCTATTAAGTCAAAAAATTTATAAATACAATATAAAATTTTATAAATTATAATAGAAATAAACTTTTATAATATCAAAGCATATATAAAATCTAAAATTATGTATTACAACAATAAATATCTTTTTGAGTTATTACATGTGTGAATTTCATGTTAAAGGTGACTGAGCCTAAAAAAATATTTGCAAGAGCCCAACCCCCCCCCCCCCCCCCATTTTACATGATTTATAAAATTGAAAAAGATATTTCAACCATATAAGCAAAGCATAAATCAAAAAACAATATAAATATCATAATACATTATAAGTATAGAGTAACCACAAAAAACAACATACACTTTAAAAATGTAACAGTACATCACCAAATACAAAGTAAGCACAAAACAACATACACAACATAAATATGATAATGCATCAGTAAACCATATCCATATGATATACATGAAAAAAATATTTGCTACACATGTGAATCTATTAAATTTAATGCAATCTGATTATGGAGCATATCTATCTCTGTAGAATTTTGTTGAAATCTTTCTTGTGTTTGTCTGTTAGATGCACCCTGTGCTAATGTATAAATAAAAAGCCTAACTTTTTCATAAATTGATATATTTTTTTAGGGCTTTAGACTGTATGAGTTATATAAAATGATACAAAATTGAATGAAATTCTTTTTTACATTCTCATCATTTGCCTACACTTTTCAAGGTGCCCTTCTATTAGTTCTCTCATCCATCCCATGCTCGTATGCTCAATACCATGCAAGGTGACTTTTGTAAATACCTTGAATAATACTCATGTATCATGGTATTTGTATAATGGACCACATTCCAAGTCTCATTCATTGTATCTTGAATATACTGAATCTCATCGAATTCATGTGAAGCTTCAATGTCGCTATTATGATCATCCATATTTAGAAAAAAAAATTGTGACTATATATTAAATAAAATTTTAAGCTAATATTAATAAAAAGTTAACCATAAAACATTCCCACATACAAATTTAGCAAATGTTCAAGCCCACATATAACATAAAAAGTTTTTTAAGTTACACACATGTTCAACCCCAGATTCAACAAAATTTAACAATCTTACAAATTACACACATCCAGACGGCTTTGCTACTTTTAATTGTCATTGATACTTGAACATATAAATAATATTAATAAATTAGTTTGATATCATGTTGGGAAAGAGGAAATAACTCAATAAATTAGTTCTATAACAAATCACAGTTAATAATAAACTTTAAGCGTGAGATATATCTATGTATTTGAAATTATGAATAGACCAAGGCAATAATTAGCTTCCCTTTATTTAATACAAACACAGGATAACTAAAATACACAACAGATGATCAGAATACGAAAATCCTATTGTCTACAAACTATCAAATATATATCAAAGTTGAATATAATTCTTTCCACTATATTACCATCACAAGAGAGTTAAAATAGGGCCTGTTTTTTTGGGAGAAAAGAGAGTATAAGAGAAAGAAAAATATTTTTTTTCTCTTGATCTATTAGAAAGACTAATTTAGGAAGAAAGAAAAACCCTTTTTGGTTCTCTCCGATTGGGGTAATTAGCTTCCCGGCCACCCCTACTCGCTCGCCATCTTCGTCCGATCAGCCCTGCTCTCCTAGCTTCCCAGCTCGCCCTCTTCCTGCTCGTCGCCGCAAGCTCCAGCGTCTCGCTTCCCGGCTCGCCCTCTTCCTTCTCGTCGCTGCGAGCTCCAGCACCTCGCATCCTAGCCCCCCTACTCGCTCGCCAGCTTCTTCTGATCAGCTCCGCCCCTCTAGCTTCCCAGCTCGCCCAGCCTCTCCAGCCACCGCGTCGCCAGCTCTGATCGCCCTCTTCGCATCTCATGTCGCCCTCTTCCTCCTCATCGCCGCGAGCTCCAGCGTCTCACATCGCCCTCCTCGCCCTCTCCGCATCTCGCGTCACCCTCCAACCTCGCCATCTTCCTCCAGCCACTGCGTCGCCAGCTCCGGTCGCCCCTGCTCCGTTGCTGCCGATGGCATCTCACCCTATCGCCCTCCTCGCCCTCTCTCTAGCGTCTTGCGTCACCCTCTTCGCATCTCGCGTCACCCTCCATCCCCCCAGCCACCTCACCTCGCGTGTAGCCCTCTCCACATCTCGCGTTGCCCTCCAGTTTCGCCATCTTCCTCCAACCTCTAGCCTCCACTGCTTCACCAGCCTCCGGTCGCCATCCTCGCCAACCAGCCTCCTCCTTGTCGCCCTCCTCGCCTGAGGGTCCTCTGATTGCGACTCCGCCACCTTGCCGTGAGCTCCTCCCTACTGCTACGCCTGCAACGCAGTGCAACTTCCCCTGCAACGCAGCGCCGTCCTCTTCCCTGTGATCACGTGCACCACACGTGTTTTTTAAAAAGTCAACTTGCAGATCTCTACTTGTGCTTCCTCACAGAATGCCCGTCAAATCTCTGTTCCCAGCTCCATCAAGAAATGGGAGCCCTCTCCTATCTCTTCATCTCCATTCTGATCCTCTGCATTCTCCACCCCTCGGTCTGCCAGCAGCCATGCAATTTCAACACTGATGCAGAGGTCAGAGCTGGGTTCTGGTTCTCCAAGTACAGCCATTACTTCCCAATTTCCAGCATCAACAATTCCCTCTTCACTCACCTCCACTACTACTCCCTCTCCCTTCCCCTTGGCGGCGCCTTCTCTGACCAGCTCCTACTTCTTGGCACCTTCTCTAGAATCCTCAAGTCAAAGAAGCCAGCCCTGAAGACCATCTTGTCGATTTCAATAGATGATCACCAAGCTGAGGCCTCAACCACCACCTTCTCCGCCATGGCGGCCGATTCATCTCTCCGGGCATCGTTCATCAGCTCGACGTTGGAATTGGCCACCAGAAGTGCGTTTGATGGGATATACTTTTCATGGCGGTTCCCTCTGTCGCCAGCTGATATGGCCAATCTTGGAATCCTGCTCGAGAATCGCGAACTCGAGTCAGGAAACAAGCTCTGAATTCATCATCGTCATCAGCTCAAGCAGGAAGCCTTAGGGGTAGTTTAGGAAGGGTAGCCTAGGTATTTTGTTATTTACTTTTGTAGTAGATGTAGTAGATTGCATTAGTTAGGATTGAGTGTGTACTTGTACAAGGCACCTTCCTCCCTCCATCAGCCCACTTAAAGCAACCACATGGGACCCTATCACTGGCCCAAGTGACCAGCCCAAGACCCCCTCCCTTGCTGCCCAGCTTCAATACAAATCAACAGCAATAGGCGGGTCCAAATGGTCAACATATCAGTCAACATTTCAGCCCACATGTCAGCCAACATTGTAGCCAACAGTAAGTGCCAAAAGCCCACTAGACAACACGAAAGAATAGCAACAAGGAACCTGCGCAAGAAGAACTACAAGAAGCTGATTTGCTTGCTTAACAAGGCAAGTATCATTTTTATACACAAATAGAAGATCAGCCCAAGACAGCCCATGACAAGAAAGTTTGCTTACCTTAAAGGAGAAATGCGCCAGCCCTGCAACCTAAACTTTGTTTGAATTCCATCCCAGCTGGACAGTGGAACGTTGGAGGGAGAGGTTAAAAGACTTGTACATTGGTTTGGGGAGGTATCTTATCATTTTATGAAAAAAAAATCAAGTTGAAAACCTGCTGTGTTGGTGACCGAGAGCCCAGCTCTCTTCCCTTTCCCCACTCTCTTGCCGAGACATCCCTCCTCTCTTCTTCCCCTCAGGTGCTCCACCCTTGGACTTACGTGAGGTTGAAGAAGCAAGGCTAAAGTTCCCTTTGAAACCGCGGCTAGGCATTGAAGATCTGATCAAGAACCTTCTAAGGATTGGTGTTAGTTTAGGGTGCTTGGAAATTGTATTCAGTCCAGCACCTCTTGTCACCTTTGAATTGATTGTAGATCATTTAATAACCCTATTCTAAGCTTCATCGCCAAGATTCGGGAGCAAGGGGAGTCAAAGAAAGGGGTTTAGGCCCCCTTCCCTAAAGGGGGCCATCAGGTCAACTCTAACCAAGCAGTTCAATCTCTTTAGGTTGCATGTTGCATGCCAGAAGTCTTCCTTTCAGTCACTGATTAAACCACATATGCATGCTTATTTCTGTCTTAGCTAAACTGATTGTGCATGTTTAATTCTATCATCATCTAGAGCTTATTACCTTAGGAAGTTCTTGGGGTCTAATCCTACTTCAGTTTCTCACTGCTACCGTGTACTTCTCAAACCACCTGTTCAACGAACCAGCAGACAACCTTGACTACCCAACAGAAGCAATGTCAAGATGTATCGATTGGGTCAACGCACTATGCTTTGGTTACCTAATGCAGAACGGAAGCTGGAGATGCTGGAGAAAGAAGAGATGGAGAGAAGGGATTACATTCCCTACCCTAACCTCACAAGGAGGAAGACACACCAACCCAAAGAGTTTCCAAAAATAACTTTCTTTCAAATTGATTGAACTTCACTGTCTATTACATTAGAATGGAAACATATATATATAGCTACTTGGACGGATCAGATTGTAACACATGTCTAGAATCAGATCGTCCAATAACAAAATATTAACAAAATACTTTAATACGCCATAATGTCAGAAGCAACGAAGAGTCATCATAACGTATGCCATTATTGTCATAATGGTCATAAGCCGAAGAGTCATTCTGTCATTATTGTAATAATGGTAGCCGTCAGAAGCCGAAGAGTCATTGTAAATCTGCAAAATTAATATTGTCATAAATGCTGGTGGTTGGATTAATCCTAGAGCCGTAGAGCGTGCGAGATCATCATCATTAATGCTAATGGTTGGATCAATCCGGAAAGCCGTTCTGGTATTCTTTGAGTTTGCTTGGACCGTCGGATTGAGTTCGGATTCCCATCAATTAGGTTGGATGGGCTTTGACCTTTGAAGCTGGACATTAATTTTGATGTTGACCTGGCATATCAAAACATAATTAGGTCTTGAAAGATACTCTTGCATTATTACCATGAAAGCAACAGCAGCACAGCTCATGATTCTGCACTGATTGATAGGATCTCCCACTTCTCTCAAAAGGCATCACCTCGGGCGCGTTTTCTAAGCGACTCCCGTCGCTTGGTTGCATCCGAACGGATGCCTCTCAATTTTTAACACGTGGCTAATTTATTATCCAATGGCTGATACAGTCGCTCGTCCGAATTTCTCAAAACAACCCCCTCGCCCTCGTTTTCGACCCATCCCGCTATTTTTGCCCTAAGTCGACGCCTGGAGTCGTCGTTGCTCGCCCGCCGACGCCAGCCGCTTGCCATCCAACGCCTCGCTGAGTTCATCGCCTCACCTTGCCGACACGCCTTCCGACTCTAGCGCCGTCGCTGGAGTCGTCGCTACTCGCCCGCCGACGCCAGCCGCTTGCCACCCAACGCCTCGCCCCGTCGACGCCAGCCATCGTCTGCGGATTAGGGCAACGCCGACGCCAGCCGTCGCCCTCGCTCAGCTGCTCGCCCCGCCTGATGCCAACCGCTCGCCACCCAGCGCCTCGCCCCGTCGACGCCAGCCGCTCGCCACCCAGCACCCGCCAACGACATCGCCTCGCCGACGCCAGCGCCCGCCAACGACATCGCGCTCGCCCAGCGATTGCTCCCAGCTCCCGACGCCCAACGGCTCGCCTAGCTCCCTTTCGAGCGCTGATCCTCACCCAACCACCGCCGACGCCAGCCATCCCCTCGCCCATCCATCAAGCTCACTTGCTTGCAATGGTTAACATGCGCACATTTATGCGTTGAGATGAAAACGGCTGATGCACAAAATTGTATATGTTCACCAGATACCAAATTATTTTTGTCAAATTTCATTTTGTTTTCTGATTAGTTTGATACTAATTCTGATGCAGTATTAGGGCTTTCGCTCAAATCGATGGCTTCTGATGCAATTTCATAGTTCTGCTCTTTGTAAATTGTTGCAAATAACTTGTCATGAATGCTCCCTCCTTTCAAAGCTGTTGAATTCTAGCGATCAATCGTTCTCTTTGATTACAAGCAAGCTGAAATTCGATGAAATAATTTACTTATTATGAGATTTTTTCCCCTTTTAAAGTCTGATTTCCTATAAAAATATCTTTGTAGTTTTATGAAAAAAAAAGAAACTAAGTACAAACACAAAAAGCACTGCCGCAACGCAATTTACATCTATGAATAAGAAAAGAAAATTTGCTAGAAATTATCCTAGACTGTTCAAATCTTCATCTTTATCGGAGTAGAACAAACTAAGGGATCATGCTTTAAAAGCTTCAGACACAGCCAGGGGAAAATAAAATACACCCATTCTTGATTGTTGTATGCACATCATTCATCATTCTTAACAATTTGAGTATTAAGGAAAAAAAGGTTTCGTTGTAGAATTCATCGCTTCCACATGATTTTAAATTATTGACAGATCCAATTTCAACTGAAACAATAGAAAACATTTAGACACAAGTTCATATCATCCAATAAAACAACAGTATGATTAACCCGTTCCAATAACACGGTTCATATCATTTCATCCTTTTACGAGCCATAACTTGGGAGGATCCGCAGACGATGGCTGGCATCGACGGGGCGAGGCGTTGGGTGGCAAGAGGCTGGCGTCGGCGGGCGAGCAGCGATGGCGCTGGAGTCGGAAGGCGTGTCGGCGAGGTGAGGCGATGAACTCGGCGAGGCGTTGGGTGGCAAGCGGCTGGCGTCGGCGGGCGAGTAGCGACGACTCCAGCGACGGCGCTGGAGTCGGAAGGCGTGTCGGCGAGGTGAGGTGATGAGCTCAGCGAGGCGTTGGATGGCAAGCGGCTGGCGTCGGCGGGCGAGCAGCGACAACTCCAGGCGTCAACTTAGGGCAAAAATAGCGGGATGAGTCAAAAACGAGGGCGAGGGGGTTGTTTTGAGAAATTCGGACGAGCGACTGTATCAGCCGTTGGATAATAAATTAGCCACGTGTTAAAAATTGAGAGGCATCCGTTCGGATGCAACTAAGCGACGGGGGTCGCTTAGAAAACGCGCCCCATCACCTCAGGGTTGTGATAGAACTTCAGCCGTTATCAGGTATAATATACTAGCTCGAATTCACTTTATTCCATAAATTACTAATAGTATTAGCCCGTAACATATTGCCTAGATGCATAGCACTAAAGGGCGTCCCATTACATGGAAGATCTTGCTATTGAAAATTAAACCTGAATATAATTCAGGCAATTAATAATGTTATCGAATAAATAGTAACGACTCGGCCGAACCAGTATATTAAATAAAGGGAGAAGAAAATGATATAATCGCCTTTTATATATACACAGTGAAAGAAATTGAAGGAGTAGAAATGTTTACCTATTGCAAAATACTTACCTTCGCTTGTTCCAGCGATGTGCGTATTGCTTCCTGCTGCATCTGCGAGCTATTGAAGATGACGCCGAGGGTCGCTGGAGCAAGCCAAGTGTGAACAAAGAAGCCGCACACTGACGATACCATGCCAAGATCGAGAAGAAGATAAGGAGAGCATAAGCATAAGCACGCTGCGCTAAACAGGAGAAGATGAGTTTTACCAGAAATGCCAACCAAGACCTCCTTTATGGCCAGATCCGAGACGGTAAGGTTATTATTATAATTATATTAGCATTATATCAAGAATAAAATCATATCTGATATGATAATTATTAATTTAATAAATTTTTTTTATGAAACTAGATTTCTCTCTTGACCCCTTTTGATCCATGATTGAAGACCATTTCATCATTTTATTGATTGAGAATATATGTTAATGGGTAAAGAAAGGATTTGTTTCTTGTTATCTATTATAACTCACATTTCATCAATATATAGGTTACAAATAATTCATATAATCAATAAGATTTAAAAGCTTATCAATTATTAAAATATGATAAATTATTTAAAACAATTAATAGATTAAAATATATGTACAAATAACCTACAGAGATAACCTGCCACCAAGCATCACCGAAGAACACTGATAACTGCTGAGAAGCCACCTTGCCGATTGATACTCTAATAAAAAATATTCTCAAATACCAACTAATCGTGAGCTTTACAATCTAGGCAAACCAAATTTGGGAATTGTACTAAGGGGTTTATGCAAGCAAAATTGAAGATCGAACTAAAATCAGAGTTGTGAAATTTAGCACTTCGGATTTCACCACGTCGGATTTTTATCACAGTGCCAAGCAACTCTATCTCAAATAGAACTTAATCCAATTAAAGGGCAATCCTAAGGTACAGATTTTCCCCTCTTAGATGCCTAATCTGATATTTGTTTTGGTAATCTTCTACTCTCGTTGTTTATTAGGTCAACTAGATCCTTTGAGTTCTAAGAAAAATTGAGATTTTCCCCTCTTAGATGCCTAATCTGATATTTATTTTAGTAATCTTCTACTCTCGTTGTTTATTAGGTCAACTAGATCCTTTGAGTTCTAAGAAAAATTGTTTGCTCCCTCAGAATATTCTCATGTTTTAATCTAATGTTTGATTAAAGGCTTTTTAATGATATGATTCACCGTTTATTCTTCTCCATCTCTATCTACATGATGTATTCTCTATGTTTATTCAATCCTGAATCATATACTTCTAAAAAAATTCAAATATAAAAATTAGAGATGTCCAAGGCATCTTGATTTTCTAATTTGAATATCTTATCAACAATTTAAGGGTCTGTTTGGCCCCACTGTTAATAACTTTATAACTGTGCTGTACTGTACTGTGCTGCATTGTTAAAATTTATAAGATGTTTGGTTAATAACTTTTTAACTGCCGTCAAAATTTAACATAATAAATAAATATATTATTTAAAATTATTTAAAATAATATAATATTTTATTTTTCTTTAATGTGAAAATTTTAAATTATTTAAAATAATAATACATAAAATTTTAAATAAAATTATGTAAATTACTTTTTTAGAGAAGCAGAAGCTGTAAAAGAATCAAATTGTAGCTTTCATAACTTCTGCTTTTTACTGCTTTTTTCTGCTTCTATTTTTTATTACCAAACAGTTTTTCTAACTGCTTTATGCTTAAAAGCTGATTAAAATCAGCTTCAAAGCGGGGCCAAACAGGCCCTAGGTCTAAAGATGCCTGAAGTTTGAAATTTTAAAATATCTCAATCCTTTTTTATTTAGATAGTTCTAAAGTGTTTTTGTTTGAAAAATAGAGGTGATTAAAATGTTGTTATTTTCAACTTCACACTGTAGTCTTGGGCAATTATGCTGTTCATTTCTGTAGCAGAAAAATTTTCAGTGTGATTAGTTTTTCAATGATGGCAACTCTATCTAGGGTCAGTTTGGGGCTGATTCTGCTTCTACTGGTTGTTGGCTGGAGAATTGCTGGTTGAAAGGTGGCTGAGAGAAGCAGAAGCTTTTTTGGGAAACTACAATTGCTGGTTGAAAAATAAAAATAAGACTTTTAGTACCTTAGACTATTAAACTATTAAGATAAGACTATTAAACATAAAAAGTGATCAATACATACTACAATTTAATCGTAACAAGAAACTATTCAATCTGAAATTAATAGTTTGTATGACCTTAAAGATGTAAAGGTGTAAAACATAATTAGATCATGTAAAGATGTAAAACATTCACTTGTTTCTATAACTTGTTTACAACATTTCATTTGTTGGTTGATTAACAAATGAAATGTTGTGTAAACAAGTATCCAAGGCTAGATGGGGTGGCGCCCATTCTAGTTGACTCCCTCCCCGCAGGTTATATTGAAACGTAGTCTAGAGAAGGGTGACGTATGTGGAGAGGGGATCGAGGAGGCGTGTCTATCCATTCGACAGAGGCTTACAGAGAGACAACTTGATTTATATAGAGATTAGCTATGGATTTCTTTGCACAGATATTAAAGCATCAAATTTACATTTGAGTGGCAATATTGTAATATTTGTCAACTTATGTGAAAATTGCGAATTGCAATTGAGGATTGACTGTGGCTATTTTGACTTGAGAAATTGGAGCGCAAGAGATTAGCTATGGATTTCTTTGCACGGATATTAAAGCATATGATTTACATTTGAGTGACAATATTGTAATACAAGATTTACAGATCTGGAAAAGGCCATCATAGGAACATTAGAGGTTGACATGACCACTAATAAAGAATTGGTCTATTTTACGCCAGACTTCATGTTACCAGTCCGGGATTTCATCCAGCACATTAAGATTCTTGTCCGAACAAAAGGTTATGAAAAATTCGTAGTTGGCCACAATCTCCTCATTACCAAAGGATTAGTCGCTCGAATCAGCAACTCGGCTAATTGCAACTTTAAATTGCAAATAGATGACGTGCTTGAACATCTCAGCACATACGGTGTCAAGGCTTTAAGTGGACGTCGTATTCCAACAGAAGATTTAGAAGGGTCGGATTGGAAAATCGACCTTCCTGAACAACGCCCTCGCATACCTTCTCAATTATCTTTTTGGCACAAAGCCTTTAGCCGGAGGAAATCCGTTTTCTACTGTTTCAAGTCCTTTTAAATATCTCACGTCCTTGTCTGTCATACTAATGACTGGATCTTGTCATACATGAGATCAACCTTTATTTCAAGATTACTGATTTTTGTTTCCAAAAGGTTTAGTTTCTCTAAACACAGATTAATTTTTTTCCAGATGCAGAGGATTATTACTTGTCCTGAGAAATTCCAATTTCTCGTTGATTTCTCGCAAAGAACTAATAATTCCATATGAACTACTAGATCGTCTTTGATTATGTAACACAGCTAAAGCTATGTCACTGATAAGATTCAATTGTGTTGCAATTGAAGTTTGACCGTGGCTATTTTGACTGGAGAAATTGGAGATTTGCATTGGATTTGTGGGCTCGCAAGTTACAAGGGGATGATTCTCCACAGAAGCAAGTAAACACCTGCTTCTCTCGCGCAGCCATAAATTGCTGGTGCTCCTAGCGATTGACATCTCCAAACACACGGATTCAGGTAAAATCAACTAGCCGCACCCGCAAACCGGGCTCTAGTCTTTCTCATCCATTAGACAATGTTCAGTTTATCACAGCCAGAATCTCCTCGACACCTTAATGAATCAGAAAGAAACTCCTCCACATATATTCCAGTGATTACTGTATTTCATAAAAAAAATTTATATAAAGCACATCTCAGTCGAATACACCCACTTGTTAAATCAAAATATACACTTTTACACATACCAAATGAGTATGAGAATGCACCATTTATCATCAAAATAAGAAGCAAAATGGTATAAAGATTATAAACACAAGTTTGCTCAGTCAATTTACTGATACATACAACTACTCGCTGCTTTTCAAGTCCCAACCGTAACATGAGTGTGGGATATGAAACATACATTCCAGATAACTGGCTCAAACAAGTTTGGCAGAACTCAAAAAATATATTACAGCAGTTGCTACAGTTTCTAAAAGATTATCCATAAATAAATCACTGAGCTATCACTGCTAGCCCTAGTGTTTTGGCTTCAAATCAAATCAATGTGACTGGCCACGGGGCCTTGAGCGTGTGTGGCCTGTGCTAGAACCAAGAGGTGGAAAGTCGTCTTGATGCAACTGGTAAGAGTCATTCATCTTTTGTTGAATTCCTTTCAAAGGAGTGTTCTGACCATTTGAAACAAGTGCAGATGGAACCAATGAAGCTGATGAACCTCTACTTTGCACTTGCAGCACTTTAAGAAATGGACTTTGACTTTGCAATTGCTGCCCTGACACTCCTCCTTTAGATGGCTGATTGACTTCTTTAGACTGATTCCCCGGGTTTTGTTTCTTTTGAACCTCACAATCATGTCCTACAGGTGAAAGTGTTGGATTACGAGGCAAAGAACCTTGACTTTGTGTTTGCCGCATTGGGACTCCTTTAGATAGATATGGAAGAGGCCTAAGATTCATCAATTCTGGATAAGAGAAAAACTTGAAAGGGATCTTCCTGTCATCCATCTTCCTAAATGTAATAGATATCCTGTAAAATAAATTGTAATAGTAAGTTATGAAAATTATATATAAAAAAAAAGTTTAGAGAACTCATAAAATTACAAAAGGAAAGCATACGAAACTTAGAATAGAATTTACCTTTTTGAAGGGACAGCAGGTATGCAATGTTTAGCAACATCCGCACCATTTCCATTTAAAACAAGGACAGATCTGTAAAGCAATGGAATTAACATTAGATTAACAAAAGAATGCAACAAATATGCAATCATGTCCATCTCGATATTTAACACATCTCAAATGATTTCAGGATGCTCCTTTACTTGATTCATCACAAGCAGCACAACAAGAAGATATATAACATGCACTCTTATAAACTTGCCATTCAAGACAGTAAGGCATATAAGGAACAAATGCACTATTTTTTTTTACTGCTGGTGTATCAATAATTATTTGGAACTATCTTGTAGCAGGAAGATACAGATAGAAAGAATTAAGGCTATACTTTTTTTTTTCCTGTATGTACCATCATAACCTGTGTTTCATTTAACTTGGACTGGATGCAATATTCAGATTTTTATTTCATGTACAGCAAGTTTTTGTACTCCAGGGACTAAAATTTATACCACCTCATCAGTTTGTAGATTTTAGCAAATATCTTAATAAGACAAATACTTATTTGACTTTTAAAGTTCAAAACACACAAATTAGAGATATTAATCACCTACAAAATACACATACCCAGTAGGTAGAGATATGCCAGTGGAACCAGAGAATTCTCCTGGGCCTAGCACTTTCAAACTTGTCCCAAATACAATCTGACACTCTGATAGGAAAGATACAGTGCAAAACGGCCGCAAAAAGTCGTGATGATCGATATGAGGAGGGATGCAATCATCTTTCTCGTATATGTTGACAATGCAGCTGTTTGGTATGCACGTCGCAGGGAGGACACGCCACTCTACCATTCGTTTAATCATTGATTTTAGCAAGGGAGGGATGGGATCTACTTCCTCATCCCGTACTATGCCGGGAGGGTTGCCATTCTTGTCCTGATAATCACAGCCATATGTTACAATCAAGAAAAAATGAACAAGAATGATCAGATAGAATGATCAATGTCAAATATCCAAATACCTCTGCATAATTGTAGCAGCATCCAAATTGAATAGTTACGCGTCCTTTTCCCCGCATCCATTTTCGAGGTTCAGAATATGTGCGCTCTGAAAGAAATATTTGCAAGAATATGAACATATTAGTCACAGGAAAAATGATTTGAACAGCATTCAAGAAGAACATTTCAATTACAAAACATTCTATAATTTTCAGGTTATGAATAAACATTCATCCACCAATAAAAAGCAAAAAATCGTTACTAGGCTCCGATGATTGATACCTCTAAGCATCCCCTTCCGCCCTTTCTCCTGAAATTCATAGATACAATAGACGATCTGCCTCTGCTCGTTAGCGCTGAATACTCCCGTGTGAAGCTCAAGGCCGGAAAGGATGTTGGTCAACTTGCCATTAACCCTCTCCATCTGCTCAAAATTCTTCTTCCGCTTCACCATCGAAAGCCGAATCTCTTCCCGCTCCTCCGTCGAAAGGCGGTCGCCCCCTTTTTCCTCTAATCCGTCCAAGAGTTGCGCCGGTGATGGCGAAGGCGATGTGATCTGCCTCCGCGCTGGCTGACTCGAGGCTGGAGATTTGCCCAAGGAAAGGCGATCAAATTTATCTGAAAGGGACGGCGAAACCCAAGAGAAGAAACTAATTAGCAAAGATTGAACAGATGAAAAATGAAAAAAAAAAAAAAAAAAAAAAAAAACCAGAGTGCAAGAAAAGTTACAATTGAGATCGAAGAGGGTGGGTTTTCGCGTGGACATGGCGGTGGAGTCGCAAGGGTTCGCACGAGCAGGAGGTGAAGAGGAAACGGGAGAGGGAGAGTGGCGGGAGGCAAGCGAGCAAGGTTGTTCGGCGCAGGCAGGCAATATTGGAAAGGGGAGAACTGAGAAGGAATCCGAGTCAAAGACCGACTAGATTCCGAGTCGGATTCGCAAACGGGGTCAACACAGGAAAGTCGTCGCGCGAGAGGTGGCAGCGGCGCGCTTATCGATCCTTTAATGGTGAAAGTACTTTCATAAAGTGTTTTATGCGGTTGATGCCGTCGCGAATCTTTGCATCAGATTTTTACGGAGCCGTTAAAATAAAATTAAAATATAGAACATAATTTAAAGAAATATTATTTATTAGGCTTTTTTACTACATTGTATGAATAATTTCATTTGACTTAGTATTGGTTAAAGTAAAAAATATAAAATCACTTCAAAAGTCAAATCTTACCCAATCAACCTAAAATATATCCTCACAAAAAATCTTAAATTACTTATAAGCTTTTTCTCAATAAAAAAATATTAGCTGAGTTTCCTTGGTTGAATTTCACAGCGGATAAAAATGAAAAAAGTATATTTTTTTTTCTTGTTTCTTCCAACAGATGGAAAGCAACGGAAAGAAAGAATCGGAGAAACACATACTCATTTCTGCTGTTTTCGAATCCGCTTGAATCGGGCAAAAAGCAGTGGAATGTTCGCTGCGCTTCTATCCCCATCTCCCTCTTCATCTTCCATCTCCCGTCTTCATCCACCCAGACCGTCTCAGCCTTCCCCATCGCCCTCGTCGAGAACTAGAGTGCCTACTGCCTCGACCTGTTAGATGAGCTCTTTGGCAGCGTCTGTGACGCCTCCGTCTGCAGTAGTGGCCTTGACCGCAACTGCTGTTGCCCCATGCTCGCTGTCACGGGCAATTTTTCTTTTAACTAGAAAACTTGCACTGAGACCGGCAGAACTTCTTTCGAAGCCCCCTAGCCCTAATCTAGAGTGAAGTGTCTGGTTATGGACACTTAAGCGGAAGCACAAGGACACTCAATCACCCGCGTCCAAGAGGGGTTCGGTGACTCACCGCCCCTACAAGTACGCTCACAGAAGTCACACCACTAAATATCTCAGCCCGCACTCCTCACTCGTCGTAATACCCAAATCGGGCCGACGGATAATTAATTAGACCTGTACGCAAGAGCAATCAAGGCTGACCCTTCGAGGGGCCGGGCCGAATAATAGCAGTTATTAAGCAGCTAGCCCTATATGGGCTCACACAATAATCAGAAGAGGCCGGTCGAGCAGAAAGCCCAGAAAGAGCTCGACCGACGATGCAAGTACGACAGTTAATTTCTAAGTCCGAGGAGGTTATATATTACCCTTGTAGCGTGCCTCGCTCCTTGTGCCTCGGACAGTTGAAGAAGACGTGTCGTAAGGACCCAAAGATCCCCAAATACAGCCACGCATGTGAGAGTCACGCACGTTGCTTTTCTACGTGTGACACCGCACGCACGCACGCGGACTCGCGTGCACAGTTTCCCTCTTCACGCGTCTGCCTCCTCTGCCCACGCTCGCCGTCGATTGATCGCCGCCGGCCACTGCTGGTCGCCCAGCCGACGCTGACGGGTTCGCCGAAACCCTAGCGCCGCACCGCCGCCTCGATCGGAACACTAATCGGGTCGCCGAGCCGCCGCCTTGAACACCACCGCCTGATGTCGCCTCGCGTCGGGAGGAACGGACGATGCCTGGAAGGGGACGCAAGGCTGCCGGACGTCAACGATGAGCCGATTGGGAGCCTCCGCCGGTGAGGACGAGGGTCGCCGACGCTAAGAATGAGCCACGTGCTCTTTGGCGTCGCCGGGTCGCGCGGACACGCCTGGATGCCGCAAACGGCGCCGAGCGTACTCCGTACACCGCCTAGCCTCGCCGCCGACCGCTCGGATGTCGCCTGAGGAAGGAGCCGCCGCCCTGCTGTCACCAGGATCAAGCACGCTGCACGCCGCCGGGAAGGAAGATGCGCCCGCTTGCCGTTGCCTTCCTGCTTCGTCACGTCCGCACGCGTGAACGTGAACGAACGCCACTTCTCGCCGCGTACGACACCTCGATGGCGCGTGTGTGTGTGGAACCGGAGAAACGCACTGCGCTTCCCTCTCCCTCCTCTAGGTCTCTGGCCGTAAGCTCAGTTCGCTCTGGGAAAACCTAGACTCGTCAATAGTTGACGCCACCCCGTGGCCCCTGAGGTTTATTTATAACCTAGGGCGCCGCCCACACACACACCACGTGTCGCCGCGTGTGCGCCACCAAGGCCCGACATAAGTCGGACCATGGGCTCGCCAACGGTTCAATATGAACGTTGGGTCCAAACCCATGTTACGTGCACACCCTTCGCACGTGTTAGGGCAAGCGTCCGCGTCACTATTACGCGTCCTTCACTCAAACCCCCAATTTAGGGTGACCAATCGGGTCGACCCTTGGTGGACTCGAGCTCAGGCAATCTCAATGCCTGTCCACCGCACCAGATGACCCGGGATCAACATCATCCGCCGCGCTCAATGTGCTTCGGGATTTGTGCTAAATCCCGGGGGCATCACATTCTCCCCCACCTATGTTCATCGTCGCCTTGACGACAGGCCATCCAGATAATCTTTTATCTGCTCCTCAAACTGCCATAGGTTAGAAGCTTTTTCCCATCGTGCTTCTTCCTCAGGTGTGCCTTCCCATTGGATGAGAAACTCCATTCTTCGATTTCTACTTGTGTAGCCAAGTGTTTTATGATTTAAATTTTTTTCTATTTTTTTGTCAAATTCCACTCTAACACTTGGTGGAGCCCGACATCCTTGAGCTCTACTAGGTTCTCCTTCATCTATATGAAATTTCTTCAGAAAACTCACGTGAAATGTCGGATGCAGCTTCAAACGATCTGGGAGTTTCAATCTGTAAGCCACTGCGCCAATCCGCTGTAAGACCTCAAAAGGTCCATCATATCTCTATATCAAACTCCTGTGCGCCGATTTAGCAGATATTTTCTTCCACATTTGAGGTGTTAGTTTTAACAAAACTAGATCCCCAACCTCAAAATTTTCATCTCTTCGGCTTTGATTGGCGTAGTGCTGCATCCTTCTTGCAGCATGCTCTAAGCTATCACGAGCCTCCTAGAGCACCTCGGCACGCTCCTTAGCCACCCGAAACGCTGCTGGGCACTCGCCCTCTGTCTGCTGAATTATGTCCACTGGTGTAAGGGGCTGCCGTCCTAAGACAATTTCAAAGGGGGTCTTCCCTGTGGATGAAGACCGCTGCAAGTTATAAGCAAACTGCGCTGTGCCGAGGAGAGACACCCAATTGCGTTGGCTTGCTGTCACGAAATGTCGAAGATACTCTTCTAACAACGCATTCACCCTCTCTGTCTGACCATCAGTCTGAGGGTGATTTGCTGTTGAAAACTTCAACTCTGAGCCAAGTGTTTTGAACAATGATGTCCAAAAGTTCCCTGTGAATCTGGCGTCTCTGTCGGAGATGATGTCAAGTGGAAGCCCAAATTGCTTCACCACATACTTGAAGAAGAGTTCAGCCGCGTCCTTGGCTGAACAAGGCTCTGGTGCTGTGATGAACACTGAATATTTTGAAAGTCTGTCCACCACCACTAACACTGAGGCTTTACCATCGACTTTCTGCAATCCTGTGATAAAGTCCATGGAAACTGAAGTCCATGAGTGTTCCGGTACTGGTAGAGGCTGAAGTAGTCCTGCTTCACGCCGTCTGTCAACTTTATCCTACTGGCAGATCAAGCAGGTGCGGACGTAATTATCAATATCGGCTCGCATGGAGGGCCAATAGCATGATCTGGACATAAGCGCCAACATCCTACGCTGTCCTGGATGACAACTCCATGTAGTGTCGTGGAGCTCCCTCATAAGCTCGCGACGTAGTCCGCCGGTTGCCGGAACAAAAGGCCGACCGCCATCGGCCATAAGTAGGTCTCCGCCTTCAACAAAGAATCTGCGGACCTTGCCTTCTTTCGTATCATCTAACAACCGCTGATATCTGGTGTCGAGTCCTGCGGCTTGCCGAATACGCTTGAGGAGATCACCCTCAATCCTCGCGAGAGTCGCAAGCACCAATGTACACATGCGACTAAGAGCATCAGGAACAATATTAGCTCGCCCTGGTTTATGTTCCCATTGGAAGTCAAACTCGGCGAGGAATTCTTGCCATCTCGCCTGCTTCGGTGAGAGCTTCTTCTGTGTGGTGAAGTACGTGTTGGCAATGTTGTCGGTCTTCACCACAAAAATGCTACCAAGAAGGTAGACGCGCCAGGTGCGAAGGCAATGAATAACAGCGACCATCTCCTTCTCATGAGCCGAGTAGCGCTGCTCTACCGGACTCAACTTCCTACTCTCAAATGCTACGGGATGTCCTTCCTGTAGTAAGACTCCTCCAATCGCTTTATCTGAAGCGTCTGTATGGACTTCGAATGGGCGCCCAAAGTCTGGCATGCGAAGAACTGGCTCAGAGGCGATTCTGCTTTTTAACTTGTCCATAGCAGTCTGATGTTGTTCCTTCCAATGCCATTGAATATCTTTCTTCAGGAGGTTTGATAGTGGAGCTGCAATCTTAGAATATCCTTGGATGAACTTCCTATAGAAGTTCCCCACTCCAAGGAAAGATCTGAGCTCTGTGGGAGAGGAAGGTGTAGGCCACTCGACAGTAGCCTTAACCTTCTCAGGATCCATCTGGACAGTGCCATGACCAACAACATGGCCCAGAAACTGGACCTCACGGGCAGCAAAAGAGCACTTCTCCATCTTCAAGTACAGCTGATGGTCCCTCAGTCGCTGGAAGACTGTCTTCAGGTGTACTATGTGCTCTTTCATCGTAGCCGAGTACACTACGATGTCATCCAAGTAGACAACTACAAAGTCATCTAACAGCTGTGCTAAGACATCATTCATCAGACGGGAGAAAGTGGATGGTGCATTAGTTAAGCCGAATGGCATAACTAAGAACTCGTAGGCACCATACCTCGTCACACAAGCTGTCTTCGGCTCATCTCCTTCCGCTATGCGCACCTGCCAATATCCTGATCTCAGGTCTAGTTTGGTGAAGATAGATGCACCAGCAAGTCTGTCTAGGAGATCCTGGATATGAGGAATTGGATATCGATTCCTCACTGTGATCTTATTCAAAGCCCGATAATCGACGCAAAATCTCAAGCTGCTGTCTTTCTTCTTTTGAAATAGCACGGGGGCTCCAAATGGTGATTTTGAGGGTTGGACGAACCCTGCTACCAAGAGTTCATCCAATTGCTTCCTAAGCTCTGCAAGCTCTGTAGGAGGCATGCGGTATGGAGGTCTGAATGAGGGAGTGGCCCCAGGAACTAGCTCTATGCGGTGATCAATCGCACGTCGTGGAGGCAATTCCTTGGGCAATTCAGGAGGTATGATGTCCTTGTACTCCTCAAGGAGATCTGCCACTTCTTCTGGTACACCTTCTTGACTCTCAACTTGGGTCGTCACCCAAGTGGCCAGATAAGTCAACTCGCCTCGGCGTACACCTGTCTCCAGGGTGGCTGCAGAAATAGCGCCGCCCTGCACTCCTCTACTCGATCGAGTCTGTGTCTGTGGTCCCTCCAAATGAAGACATCTCACCAAGCACGGATGTCTCTCATCCAAAATCAGGACACCATCCAGATGAGGTGTCACTGCCGCCTTCATCTTCCTCAAAAGATCAAGTCCGATGATCACGTCGAAATCATCTAGAGTAACTACTCGAACGTGATGTCGTCCACTCCAGTTGCCAAAAATAATAGGAGTATCATAAGATATCCCGACGATCTGTCGCTCCTTTGCGTTAACCGTCTTCACTCGGTCTTGCGCTGGGGACAAGTGCAAGCCTAACCGAGGTGCCATCCGCTCGGACACAAAAACATGTGAAGCTCCACTGTCAACCATGGCATAAACTCGATGTGAGTTCATGCTCATCTCCATGTACAGGAGCTTCTTGTTCATCACCGTCGTCGTAGCAATGGTGTTAATCACTAGTGGATTAACAGTGGTCACAGGATCATCAGATTTCTGGTGAGACTCTCTTTCAACAATAGATGCTAGAGTGTCTCCTCTTGGGCAATTACGCATGCTGTGGGGCCCCTTACACAGGAAGTATCTGATCTGTCTTCCTGTGTCTCTGGGCGGAGATCTGGAAACATGTGGCCGTGGAGGTCCAGCACCTGAATTATTCCTCTCCGTCCAAGTCTTCTTCTAACCCTGTCCGGCTTTACTCGGCTTAGGCCGAGAGGTAGAGGCTGGTCGCTTCCCCCTAGTCCTGCGAGGGGAGCAGGACTTGGATGTGCCAGTAGGAGCAGGGGCGGGTGCCGCCCTACTCCGTAAATCCACAAGTCCATCAGCAATAGTCATAGCCTCCTTTAAGTTCCTGGGCGAGTGTCGCCTGACCTCAAGCTCAGCCCATGTCTGCAATCGATCTAGGAACCAATACATTCTGTCCTCCTCGGACATATCCGGAATCTCCAGCATCGCCGCCGAATAGGCCTTGACGTATTCGCGGATAGTCCCTGTATGCCTGATGCGCTGAAGAGCGTCGTGTGCTGCCTTCGTCGGATCAGTAGGCCGGAACTGAGTTTTGAGTTCCGCCTTTAATTCTTCCCAAGAAATATCTCGTGGTACCTCTTCTCCTGCAGGTGCCACTAGGGTGCGCCACCAGAGCTTGGCGTCACCAGTGAGATAGGCAGCACACACCTGTGCACGCTCGGCATCAGCAACCTGAGCAGATCTGAAATACTGCTCGATATCCCAAAGGAAGTTTTCCAACTCCTTTGCACTGCGTGTCCCACTGAAAGGTGTGGGTTCGGGTATCTTCAAATGAACCATAGATGATCGGGTCTCCCCTGCGCCTGTGGCTAACGAAGAGGAAGGTAGAACGGCTACCCAACTCCTAAGATCGGTCACCTCCAATGCAACTGCTCCAAGTGCTGAGGAGAGACGTGCCAACTCATTGTCAAAGCGGGTCTGTAAGGACTCTATCATCTTGTGGAGAGCCTCCAAGCGTTCCACCACTGTGGAATCTCCATCGTGATTCCCGACCATAGCTTCAAGACGGGAGATGCGGTCAGCTGCAGAAACCATAGCTATTCTGTGCTCTGAAGATCTGATAGGTGGTATGTGATCTGAAGGTCTGACCTCTGGGTGAACTGAGAAAGAGCGAAGTAAGCACTCGGTCTGGGCCGAAACTGATCGATTAGTGAAGAGGCCGAGGGATTACGCCCCGGCGCTAGGCACCGACGTACGCAACCCCCAAACGGTGTCCACTAACGTCTATATCTCGGGGATCCAAACTCTGCACAAACCTGGCTCTGATACCAGTTTCTCACGGGCAATTTTTCTTTTAACTAGAAAACTTGCACTGAGACCGGCAGAACTTCTTTCGAAGCCCCCAAGCCCTAATCTAGAGTGAAGTGTCCGGTTATGGACACTTAAGCGGAAGCACAAGGACACTCAATCACCTGCGTCCAAGAGGGGTTCGGTGACTCACCGCCCCTACAAGTACGCTCACAGAAATCACACCACTAAATCTCTCAGCCCGCACTCCTCACTCGTCGTAATACCCAAATCGAGCCGACGGATGATTAATTGGACCTAGGCGCAAGAGCAAGCAAGGCCGACCCTTCGAGGGGCCGGGCCGAATAATAGCAGTTATTAAGCAGCTAGCCCTATATGGGCTCACACAATAATCAGAAGAGGCCGGTCGAGCAGAAAGCCCAGAAAGAGCTCGACCGACGATGCAAGTACGACAATTAATTTCTAAGTCTGAGGAGGTTATATATTACCCTTGTAGCGTGCCTCGGACGGTTGAAGAAGACGTGTCGTAAGGACCCAAAGATCCCCAAATACAACCACGCACGTGAGAGTCACGCACGTTGCTTTTCTATGCGTGACACCGCACGCACGCAGGCGGACTCGCGTACACAGTTTCCCTCTTCACGCGTCCGCCTCCTCTGCCCACGCTCGCCGCCGGCCACTGCTGGTCGCCCAGCCGACGCCGACGGATTCGCCAGAACCATAGCGCCGCGCCGCCGCCTCGATCGGAACACTAATCGGGTCGCCGAGCCGCCGCCTCGAACACCACCGCCTGATGTCGTCTCGCGTCGGGAGGAACGGACAACGCCTGGAAGGGGACGCAAGGCCGCCGGACGTCAACGATGAGCTAATTGTGAGCCTCCGCCGGTGAGGACGAGGGTCGCCGACGCTAAGAACGAGCCGCCTGCTCTTTGGCATCGCCGGATCGCGCGGACACGCCTGGACACCGCAAACGGCGCCGAGCGTACTCCGCCGCCGGCCGCTCGGATGTCGCCTAAGGAAGGAGCCACCGCCCTTCTGTCACCAGGATCAAGCACGCTGCACGCCGCCGGGAAGGAAGATGCGCCCGCTTGCCGTTGCCTTCCTACTTCGTCACGTCCGCACGCGTGAACGTGAACGAACGCCTCTTCTCGCCGCGTACGACACCCCGATGGCGTGTGTGTGTGTGGAACCGGAGAAACGCACCGCGCTTCCCTCTCCCTCGTCTAGGTCTCCGGCCGTAATTTCAGTTCGCTCTGGGAAAACCTAGACTCGTCAATAGTTGACGCCACCCCGCGGCTCCTGAGGTTTATTTATAACCTAGGGCGCCGCCCACACACACACCACGTGTCGCCATGTGTGCGCCACCAGGGCCCGACATAAGTCGGACCATGGGCTCGCCAACGGTTCAATATGAACGTTGGGTCTAGACCCATGTTACGTGCACACCCTTCGCACGTGTTAGGGCAAGCGTCTGCGTCACTATTACTCGTCCTTCGCTCAAACCCCCAATTTAGGGTGACCAATCGGGTCGACCCTTGGTGGACTCGAGCTCAGGCAATCTCAATGCCTGTCCACCGTGCCAGATGACCCGGGATCAACGTCATCCGCCGCGCTCAATGTGCTTCGGGATTCGTGCTAAATCCCGGGGGCATCACACTCGCCACCTAGCTCTTGGTGGTGCACGCCCGCTCTGCACTCGAGCTCCACCCACCGCTAGAGGGGGGAGCGAGCTAGGCAATGAAGATAGTCCAATGATGTCGGATGACAACCAAAGGTGCACAGAATCCAGCTTCCACAGCCAAACACAATTTGCGAAACGGTGCTCTGCTTCTACGGCATCTGCCTCCACTAGATCGGGGCACTCTAGTGCCCTACCGCTAGTTGCGACACAGTGCTCTGCTTCTTCGGCATTCGTCTCCACCAGATCGGGTCGCTCCGGTGCTTGGTCGCCTTCAATCTAAGCAGCACGGGCGGCGTCGCCACCTCCAGAAACATGACGCTGACGGCGGCTATCCGGTAGCTCGAGCGCGACTACCAGAACGCATCCTACACCGTCAGCAATGAGCTCCATCCTACATTGGTAGCTCGAGCGCAATTGCCAGAACGCGTCCACGAGTTATTTTTTTTTGTTTTTCACATGCGTAGCATGTGTTGTATTTTCCCTCTGTCACTCTCTCCTTTCCATTGAGCTCTCCATCCGCCGTAGGAAACAGAGGCTTGTCTACTTGAGAAGCAAGAAAAAGAGAGTGAAAAGAAAATAAAAAAGAAAGGAAAAAAGGAAAAAAGACGAATTATGTGACTTCAAAACAAGATGAAAAAGTAAATGAAGAGAAGAAAATGCGTGAGCAGCTTACTAGTGATTGGCAATGAGCGATGAATGATGAGGCAGGCAGTGAGCCATGAGACAAGTGAGGTAGGGGGCGATGGATGGCTAGGCAGGTAAGCAGGGCAGTGGTCAACGGACGGCGAGGGCAAGAGAGGAGGGAAGGGACAAGCTCTAGTAGAGAGGAGGGATAGTGAGGTAGGCGGATGGAGAGGAAGGAGGAGAGGAAGAGGGAATGGTGAGGTTGCCAAAGGGGGTGAGCTCCTGATGAAGAGGAGGGAAGGCGAGGCACGAGCGTGGAGAGGAGGGAGGAGAGAGAGAGGAGAGGGACATGGTGAGGTTGAGGGCGTTGGAAGGAGGTGAGCTTCAAGTGGAGAGGAGAGAAAGCGAGGTAGGTAGGCGAAGAGGAGGGAGGAGAGGGACGAGGCGAGGTCACCATCGGAGGGAGGCGCACAGTGGTAAAGGAGGCATGGGCAGATGATGCAGTTTTTTTTTCTTTTTTTCTACTAGAATTGGCGGATAGTATTTGGAAGAAAAACTATCCCAATATTTTATTACTTATGTTTTCTTTCCTTCCAAGTAAATGAAGAAAAACAATCTTTCTTTCCGCCTCTCCCTCTAAGTAAATATAGTGTTAAACATCTTGGGATGCTTACTTTAAAATTTGTGAAAAATATTTGAGTGATCTTGGCTCCATTTGGCCTAGCTTCTGCTTCTAGCTTTTGCTGGTTGAAGAAGTGCTGGTTGAAGAAGTGCTGGCTGAAGAAGTTTGAGGGTGTTTGGATGCACAGCTTATGACTAGGTTATTCTATTTATAGTAAATAAGTTTTTATTAAAAAAATTACTAAGATAAAAATTATATGATTAAATTTATAGTTAACTATAATTAAAATATTTATTAAAAATATTATAAGTTGTACTATTAAAAAATTATTATTACATATAAGGGTTATTGAGCATAAGCAGGTGGAGGGCCAGAGAAGCAACTTCACCCTTGCTTCTCAAAGAAGCAGTTATTTGTGGGTTGGAACAGAGAAGCTAAAGGGCCAAACACCTCAGCTTCTTGATTTATGCTGGCTGCAACACCATAAGCAGCCCCAAAAGCTAGGCCAAACGGGGCCCTTGTTTAAAAAAATTAAGCACCCTACCTGCTTAAAAAGACATATTTATCCTTGAGTGAAACAAAAAAACTTGTAAGTGCCATGGGGCACTTTAAGTTTTTCTAAAGGGAACAAATCAGTTATGTTTAATCGGAAAAATGTTAAATGCAGCCCATCCATCGTTAAAGGCAAAAAAGTTATATAAGGTGCCATCGCACCATGTAGTGGCACCATCCACCACTTAGAGATTTTGGGATTCGTGCAGTCACAAATCCCACCCTAGATATAAACGCTGGTGAATGGTGAATATAGCTTTTATTCTCGTTGAAGACACTTTTAAGTGTATTGGGATTAATGTAAACACTTATCTCAATATTCTTCAACGATGGACAGGGTCACCCCGCATCAAACAATTATTCATTTCAATTATGATCCATATTATAGTTAAATGTTTTTTGTATTCTCACCATTTTTACTGTTGTACATGGAATAGAAATTAGAATAGCAGTCCAATTAAAATGAGATTTTATTTGAAAAATTAGATATTTTGTTTTAAAATTTATGAAAAATATCTAAGTGATTTGCATAAAAAAAAACTAAGTATTTTAAATTAAGTTACGTTTGCCGGCAAAGCTTTTAGCCCTATTTCGCGACGACGGGTCGTTTAGAAAATTTTAAGCGGAGGGGCTTAATTTTTGCCCCTCTAATATTTTTTTTAAAATTTTTTTTAGAAATAATGTATTCCTTGTAAGCTTTCTAATGGTACCAAATTTAGGGTATTTTTTATCACGTATACGTATAAAATACTCTATACAAGATTATGTTTTTTCATATAAGTAAATAGTTTTTTGTTTTATATGTGATATTGATTAGGGTATTTTATACGTATACGTGATGTAAAATATCCTAAATTTGATACCATTGGAAAGCTTACAAGGAATACATTATTTCTAAAAAAAATTAAAAAAAAATATTGAAGGAGCAAAAATTAAAAAAAAATATTGGAGAGATAAAAATTAAGTCCCTCCGCTTAAAATTTTCTAAGCGACTTGGATCGCAAAACGGAAAAAAAATTTTATGCGGCCACAGCCGCCTAAAATATTAGACATCTCTTCATCATCACCATCCAAAGCACATTGTGATGTGCACATATGACATGATGTGCAGGGATGCCTCATGATATGCACAGGATGGATAGTGGAGATTTAGCACATCACCGATCCAACGGTGCAAACGGTGATGTGCAGATGTGCAGGGACGCGTAATAATTTAGGCGGCCGCGGCCGCATAAAAAATTTACCCCGCAAAACGTACTCCTATTTCGCTGCCAGCAAAGTCGACGAGGACGAGCTTTGTATCAGCTTTTAAGTGGAAAATTCGTTGGCTTATTTATCTATTTTTTATATTACAAATTGAATTGCAAAGCACCCGGTGCGAGCTTTCTTCCGTTTTGGTTCTAGTCAACGACTATTTAGTATATTTTTTTCTCTCCGCCATTTTCCATCTTCATTCTGTGGAGGCAAAATCAGCGATCCTTCTTCCGCAGTTCCGCTCATCGGTGAAGGCGCAAGGCAAGGGAAAACGTGCAAGCGACAAAGCGCTCGCTGGACTTCGTTCTTCTGTTCGAGGGATCGACGCTTGGAATGGCGGTGAGTCTTCCTCTCAAATTTTCCGATATTTCTGATTGCAGTATGTATAGCTATGCTTAACAAAATTGGATTCTTAGGCATGCTTGTGGTAACAGAAAAAAAAGGGTTTTCAATCGCTTCATGTACTGTTTTGGCGATTTGTAGCTCAGAATACGTGTTGCCCCTTCTTGCTAATGGCTTAATCAATGGAGGCTTTCCGCTCATTTGATGTGAAACTGATGCTCTTGAGCCATTAGCTAATTTGTCTTGCTTTTCATTCTTCTATTACAGTGTGGATTAGCTCGTCGGTCTGCAAGTGTTTCTCTTCTAGTTCTAGTCTTTTCTTTTACTAGTATTGTTATTAATGATTTCTGGTCTTCCCTTACTTCTTGTTCTTTGATTTATGCTGGGACTAGAGTTTACTTGTAAATTTATGATGGATGATGTTATGTGTAGGAAAGTGTGTATCTTGATTTATCTGTTATGTTTTTCTTTATTATCTGTTTCTTTTTTCTCTGAATTTATGTTTGTTATAGATTCTAAAGGCATTGCCCTATTGTGTCTCCTCTCTGTTCGAAGTTTCAGTGAGTTCATACCGCATAGCTCTTAAGAAAGTGTTATCTTGTAAGTTCTTAAAATCAACAACATGTAAAACATAAAAATAACTATTATAAAATTGACATTCATAAATTTTGGATCTTCGAATAAATAATCATCACAATAAATAATAACATAAACATGTACCTGATGCGGAAGATGTCATGATCAAAGAGAGTAGAAAAATTACCAAATCTCCATTAATCAGTTTCTCTCACTTGATCTCTATTCCAATAGAAGTCTCGATGGAAGAGACTCACTTTTGTGTATATTTATAGAGATAGAGAGAGGATCAATCAATATATCCGTTTCACTTAAAATGTAACGTCCATCAAGTTACCACTAAATAAATATTGATAGCATTAATTTCACTATTAATGTTAGAATTTGAAACGAACTAGGAAGATAGGTAATTAATTTTACCGTTAAAGATGTATAGCCATTATTTAAGGCCATAAATATGATATTAATATAGCCATTAATTAGGGCCATAAATGTTACATTCTCCCACTTGGCGCGATATTCCAACACATAATTTAATAGTGAAAACATTAAGCGCACATAAACCAAATCAACATCATTAACATAATTTACCTCAACTTAATAAATTCACATACAGGTTATGGCGGTCGTACACTATAGCATCGTATACTTCATTCCATATACCACTACATTAGTAATTTAATAAGTTAGGTATCATAAGAGATATAAATATTATAATGGTCCACATTAGTGTCTCATAAACATTTTATCTTTCTTGTTCAATGCCAATTAGGTGTACACACACATAATGAACAAGAAAAATTAACAACAAAAATCAGAAGTATATTATTGAGCTCAAGAGTGTTAAAACATCATTATAATCAATCATCAATACAAACAAGACCCATTTTCTGAACATGTTCTTTAAATGTCTTTAGTTATAAACCTTTAGTTAAAGGATCTGCAATCATGAGTTCTGTCTTAATATGTTCAATACACACTCTTTGTTTCTGAACTTCTTCTTTCACAGCAAAATATTTCAACTCCATATGTTTTGCACCTCTAGAGTATTTATCATTCTTGGAGAAGAAAACTACTACAGAATTATCACAATAAATTTTCAGCGGCTTAGAAATAGTATCAACAATCTCTACCCCTGAAATAAAGTTTCGCAACCATAATACATGAATTATAGCCTCAAAGCAAGCTACAAACTCTGTCTCCATAGTGGATGAAATAATAACAGATTGTTTGACACTTTTCTATGAAAGTTGCTGGTAGGAACAAAAAATCAAACGTTGACTTTCTACTATCAATGTATCCAGCAAAGTCTAAATCTGAATACTCAGTCACTTCTAATAGATTAGATCTTCTAAAGATGAGCATATAGTCTTTCGTTCCTTGAAGATATCTCATCACTTTCTTTGCAGCTTTGCAATGGTAAATACCAGGATTACTTTGATATCAGTATTCCAACTGCAAAGCTAATATCAGGTCTTGTGCATATTTGCAAATATATTAAACTGCCAACAATTGAAGAATATGAAATAGATTATATTTCTTTTTGTTCTATATCATTATTTGGACATTGCATAAGACTAAATTTGTCAACCTTCTGAATTGAAACAATTCCTAGAGAACATTTATCTATATGAAATCTCTTAAGAATTTTCTTAATATAATTTTTCTAAGACAATCCTACCAATCCTTGTGATCTATTCCGGAATATTAAAATTTCAATCACATAGAATGCCTCACCCATATCTTTCATTTCAAAATTCTTAGAGAGAAAATTTGTAGTCTCATACAATAATCCTAAATTATTAACAGCAAGCAAAATATCATCAACATACAGAACTAAAAATATAAACTTACTCTTACTGATCTAATCTTTCGATATATACACTGATCAACAGTGTTTTCTTGAAAACTAAATGATGTTATAATATCATTAAACTTAATGTACCATTGTCGTGAAGCTTGTTTTAGTCAATATATTAATTTCTTAAGTTTACATAACATATGACCTTTTCCTTCAATGGTAAAACCTTCAAGTTGATCCATGTAAACTTCTTCCTCAATATCCCCATTTAGAAAGACTATTTTCACATCTATTTGATGTAACTCTAAATCAAACTGAGCTACAAGTGTCATAATTATTCTTAATGAGTCTTTCTTTGAGACAGGAGAAAATGTCTCTGCATAATCTATATCATTCTTTTGAGTATAACCTTTGGCAACAAGTCTAGCTTTATATCATTCTATATTGTCATTCGAGTCATGTTTAGTCTTAAAAACCCATTTACAACCTTCTGGCAAATCAATGAGATCTCAGATATTATTTTGTGCCATTGAGTTTAACTCATCTTTCATGGCATTAATCTATTTATCAAACTCTTTACTTTCTATGGCTTATGAAAATGATACAGGATCTGTATAAATGCCATAATCAAATTCTGACTCCTGTAATTAAACCACATAGTCATCAGGAATAGTTGACATTCTTATTCTTACAGGTTTACTTAAGGCTATCCCACATGATTCATTTATGTCAATTGGATGTAAGTTAGTTACTTTATGAGGTGTCGCTTCATTCAAATGTTGCTCAACATCATGTTGTTCCTCCAATGTTGGGGCAACATTTGGTGTGAATATGGATATTGGAACATTTATGGGTAATGAAACATCAACCCTAATTTAATTAATATCCATAATTTGTGTTTCAGCACTCCCACTAACTTCTCCATTTTCAATAAATTTGGCATTAGTAGTTTCAATAATTCTTGGACTACAGTGTGGACAATAAAACCTATACCCTTTAGATTTCTTTGGATAACTAATAAAGTAACCACTAATAATTCAAGAATCCAATTTTCTTTCATGTGGATTCTAAACTCATGCTTCTGCTGGGCATCCCTAAACATGAAGGTGCCTCCTATTAGGTTTCCTACCGGTCCACAACTCATAAGAAGTTTTAGGAACTACCTTGCTAGGAATCCTATTCAGCACATACACAACAGTTTTAAGTATATGCATCCATAAGATTTTGAGTAATAAAGAATTACTCATCATACTCTTAACCATGTCCATTAATGTTCTATTACGCTTTTCTACAATACCATTTTTTTGAGGTGTTCTTGGCATAGTGTATTGTGCACATATGTCATATTTTTCAAGAAGTTTAGCAAATAGACCAGGACATTGTCCTGACTCATTATATTTACCATAATACTCACCACCTCTATCAGAATTAATGATTTTCACTTTTATATCTAATTGTCTTTCAACCTCATTAATAAATACTTCAAGAGCATTTACAGCTTGATTTTTTATTAAGCAAATAGATATATCTATATCGTGAATAATCATCTATAAAGGTGATAACGTATTTCTCTCCACTAAAGGATGGAGTATCAAAAGGTCTGCTTATATCAGTGTGTATAATTTCAGGGAGCTAAGTGCTTCTTGTGGCATTTTTCATGTTATGTTTGGTGTGCTTTCTTTTAATGCAATCAACACATATATCAAGATTAGTAAAATCTAAATTTGGAAGAATTTCATCTTTTACTAATCTTTCTAATCTTTCTTTGGATACATGACCCAAATGCTTATGTCATAAGTAAGCAGAACTTTCTTTCATCATGATATGCTTACATCAGATAGAATGATTAACACAAAATAAGGATTCAGAAAAAATAACATTCAGTTTCAATTTATATAAACCATCAATAAGAATTCCAGAGCCAATACAAGAATTATGTTTAAATAAACTGAAACATCAATGTCCAAACTTAAAATTAAACCCACGTTCATCAAGTTTTGAAACTGAAATTAAGTTTCTAGAAATTGAAGGTACATAGAGAGTTTGCATTAGATCCAACTGATAGCCAGAATCTAACACCAACCTAACAGTCCCCATGCCTTCAATTGAGACATTCTTTTGATTTCCCATAAATAAGAAGTTCTCAGTTTGGTTTATGGTTTGGATTGTAAGGAATCCCTGCATCATATTGGAAACATGAGTTGTAGCACCAGAATACAACCACCAAAAAATAGAAGGAACTTCAGTTAAGTTTAGTTCAAAACATACAAAAAGGTCAGAAGTATCTTTCTTTTCGAACCAAGCTTTGCGTTTTAAACAATCTTTCTGATAATGTCTTTCCTTACCTCCTTTTTACAAAAGTGACATTTATCTATCTTTTGTTTCTTCTTATTCGCATTCGCAACCTATGATACTTTAACAAGTGCTTTCTTCTTAAATTTCTTGGCCTTTGGCTTACTTGCTCCTTGACCTATAAGGTTAATTGAATGAACTCCTTACTTCTTAAGTTTTGTTTCTTTTTGAGTAAGCATACTGACCAATTCATTAACATTCCACTTGTCCTTTATAGTGTTACAATTAATTTGAAAAAACCCATACTAAGAAGGTAACGAGTTCATTATGAATTGCACTAAGAATGAGTTATCAACTGTCATACTCAGGGTCCTTAATTTTGCTGTAATATTTATCATCTCTAGGACATATTGCTGCATATTACGCGACCCATCATACTTCATGGTCGTGAGTTTAGCCATTAATGTACCAGCAAGGGATTTATTTGCAGAACGGAAATGTTCTTCCATAAGCTTAAGATACTCTTTAGCACTTTTAGTTTGTAGAATGGTAATCTTAATATTGTTAGTAATTGTCATTCGCATAAAGCTAAGACATAATCTGGTAGATCTTTTCCATGCTTTATAGTTTGTTTTTCTTCCTCCCTGCTCTTTCATTAATAGCATTAGGCATTTCTTCGAGTGGTGCTAAGTCAAGATCCAAAACACCTAAGTGGAAATTGACTTGCTCGCATCACTCAGAAAAATTCAAACCATTGAACACAATAATAGAAGAAGCATGTGAATAAAGAGAAATAGCTGCATATACATAAAATGCTCCATCAATTATGGATTCAAATATTTATAACATTAAAATATATTGTAGTTTTCCTTTGGGTAAACACAACAATATATATTGTCATCATTAAATGCTTTGAAACTTTTGAATAATCACATAAACATTATCAAATATAATTAGCATCTTTGGATACATAATTATATTTAACAATTAATCATTAATTTTCTTTAATTATATTTATTAGCCATATAATATTGATTTACCATTGGGTAAAATCAAAATTCACACTAATAAATATAATTTATGCAATAATGGTTTATATAAATAAACCAAAAATATATTATTTTAATAATAAATGATCACTTTTGTGACTAACATTTATTATTATAAGAAGTTGAACATTAATATTTTAATAATTAATGATTGCTTTGGTGATTAACACTTATTATTAAAATAAATCAATTAATTAGTTTGGTCACTTTGGTGACTAACAAACTATTAATCTTCATATCCATTCACTATATGTGAAGGAAAATATATAGATCTATATATCTATGTGAATTTAATTATTTACAAGCTAAGCTTATGCGTAATAGAAAAACCTCTTTATATCTAATGCGCAATTAGCCATAAGTAAGTAAAGTCGTACGTAAGCTTTACTTACACAAACATACTTTGAGCTAATCATTAAAAAGAAGGCCAGTAATTAACTTTCCAAACAAACATTGAGGAAAGTAGACGCAACAATTAAATCAATTAAGCAAATTGAACAATAGACAATTGAGCACTTCAACATTAATTTACTCAATCGCCATCGAAACAATAAAGCATCAATTCAATACTGATGTGATATCAAAATTTATTTTCTTTATTTACTTAATTGCCACAAACATCAAATCAATAAAAAATTCTTTATTTCTTCATGATGCCGAGAAACATAATACAGTAAATCCTTTAATAAAATTTGCATGCGACAAGATTCAAGTCAAATGAAAACATTAAACTTTAATCAAAACATTTATAAACATGACTTTGATTTGCGTGAATCATGTTCTAAAAACACATACACAAAATTTCTTAATTATCATAAAAATAATTATATGACAGATTATTTATGCTATAACCAATGCTCCGATACCACATGTAAGTTCTTAAAATCAACATCATGTAAAACATAAAAATAACTATCATAAAATTAACATTCATAAATTTTGGATCTTCGAATAAATAATCGTCACAATAAACAATAACATAAACATGTACCTGATGCAGAAGCCGTTATGATCGAAGAGAGCAGAAAAATTACCAAATCTCCATTAATCAGTTTCTCTCACTTGATCTCCGTTCTAATAGAAGTCTCGATGGAAGAGACTCACTTTCGTGTATATTTATAAAGATAGAGAGAGAATCAATTAATACATCCATTTCACTTAAGATATAATGTTTATCAAGTTACCATTAAATGAATATTGATGGCATTAATTTCACTTAGAATTTGAAATGAACCAAGAAGGCAGATAATTAATTTTACCGTTAAAGATGTATAGCTATTATTAAGGCCATAAATCTGACATTAGTATAGCCATTAATTAGGGTCATAAATCTTACATATCTGTCATCTTGAACTAAAGAATAACATTGTATACTGGCCATTTTTTTTTCTAGATGTTTGTCAGATAAAGATAAAACTGTGCTAGATGGTGAAATAGAGAGAGAAGAGGGGGAAGAGATAGAGACTACATTGTCAACTCATTAGATATAGGGGTTAATTTATACAGAAATTCATAAACATAAAAGACAATACTAATATGGAATTACATTGAGATTGATTTGATCTTGATCCTATAACGGTTGATTTGATCTGATCAAATTCATCCTGATTTGATTTCCTTTAACACTTAATAACATGTAATTTTTGTATGTAAAAGTTGTGCCAGTGCCACTTCCCAGATTCAACAACAGCAAAGTCGCATGATAAATGGTTCAATGTTTTACTGATGATAACCTACCAATATTCAAAGTAGAAGCAGCGTATGGAATATTAATTCTTCACTTTATGTCAATAACCATTCCATTCTTCTATTTCATACTCAAATGGTTCATTTTTTACTTAGCATAACCTACCAATATTCAAAATGGAAGCACAGGAGCATTCGTAAAGAGTTGGAACAGGAAATAGAAGAATTAAAGGATTAGTGGAATATAATGAAGAGCTACATTTCATCATATATATATATTTTTTATTTTAAGCAGGGATTAGGAGTTTGTGACAATTTCACTAGCAAGACAAGATAAGGCTAGTTGGATGAGAGCGTAGTCTATATATTAGGACATATGAGAAGGATTGATTGTAAAGCATGAACTACACAATAATGTGAATTACCTGATCAACATAGACAATTTGACTAGCTTTAACCACTCAAAATTGCTTGATTAGGCAAAGTCATTAAATTGGTTCAAGCCGCTCTATCAACCTCAATATGCCAACTTATCTAAGTGGCCGGATTAGATTGATTTGCCGATCTGTGTAAACTCCTAGGTTGACTTAGCAAACCTACTAGGTATGGTAAAACAACCTAATCAAGCAACTCCTTAATTAAGTTACCTAACTGATCAAACAAATTGATTGAGTTGCCTAACTAGGTTGGATTGCTATGCAAAAGTGGGCTAGACAATTAAATTACTCAACTGGCCTAGGCTAAAGAACTTGACTTCATTGAAGCATCTATTTATGCTAAATTTTCTTTTAGAGCGTAAAAAATGAACTATTGTATCTCCAAACTACCTAAGGAAGTTGGACCATAATATCAAACCAATCTGCATAACTAGCCCAGCTTAGATAAACAGAGCAAGCTAGAATACTATAGGTAGACTAGATTGGACTTGTTGACCAATCCAAATTGTTAAAATTGTTAATTATATTATCAATAGTGGATTGTGAAAAATAGTAGAAATCCACAAATATAGTAGATATCAGCGCAGGCAAATAGTAGAAACCACATAATGATTGAAACATGTTATACACATGAAAAATTAAACTGTATTCAAATAAAAATAAGCCCTTTCATTCCTAGCATCATTTTTATCACCATCCATCTTCCTAACTAACCGCCCGTTACACATCAATATTATGTACAGTCTCTGCCATAAGCATTGCATTGCAGAATACTCAAAATCCGCAATTCTGCAATGCAAAAATGCTATAGCGCCATTATAATTACTATTTAACAATATTGATGGTTAATTAGTTTGAGTGATTAGGCCTAATGAAAAACAATTGTTATGGAGGACTCCTAAAGATAATACTGAAGCTTACCATGCCTTTTGTACTATAAACCAATTGACCATGCCTACATAACGTCGATAGAATGATACATCTCATCAGCACTCAAGTAAGGCGGTGTGTCAAATTGCCCCCTCATGATATTTGATGTAATTACAAGCAAGGTTTAAAGAATCGGTCACCGGTATGTACCGTACAAACCGGCGGCCGAGGCGGCGCGCAGGCGGTCTGCCTGCTATCGTGCTCTGACTAGAGTTCCGGTGCCGGTCCCTTGCCGGACTGGTTCCTCAAACCTTGATTACAAGTATCTCCTCATGTATGTTAGCTTAGATAAGTTAATTTCTTGACATACTTTCCCTTTCTCTTCCAATGATAGTAGTATGTCATTTTTTGACCACTATTTAGATATACCAACTTGATTTGAGCATTGGAGGGAGAATCCCTCAGGAGCACCTTTTGCATTCCAACAAATTTGATCCACATCATGGTTCCAAATGTTAAAATATTGTTGTATAGAATAATGATATCGCTTTTTAATGCAAACATCAAAGTGTTTCCTAATTGTTTTGGAGTGTGACTTTAGACAGGAAAAATATTTTCCTATTTAAAGCCTTTTCTATGAATCAAATAGAGCCAAGTTCCATTTTTTGAAGAGTCGACTAAATTTCCTGTGATTTTTAAATACCAGACGCAAGGTCGCGTACCCGCATTTGGCAACTGGGAAAATGCTGGGAGTATCTCTTACACAGAATGTTTCCAACTAGCTGGAAACAGTGGGAAGGGAGGAATCTCAAAAGTGGTTGCTGATCCAAATGATTCAACTCAAGTCTCAAAAACATATACACAGGATGGGCCAATTAAAGCTAATGCAACTCAGCATAAAATTGTTCCTAACCCTGAGGATCCGAAATCTCGAAAGGTCTCCAAGTCTAACCATGCATCAACAATAACAAAAGAAGCTGGTAATATGGATCATATTGCTGCAGCTGCTGTGCACAGGGAAGATATAATGAGCCACGTCCAGAAAAGAGATAATAATCTGAAGGATTCAAGTAAAGCCTCAGAAACTTATACTCATGATGCACAAGTAAAAGTTAATGCAACTTCGCATCAAAATATTCTCAAGCCTAAGGATGCATCAACAGTGAGAAATGAAGCTGGTAATATGGATCAGACTGCCACAGCAGCTGTACACAAAAAAGACATGGCATGTAAATCTCACAATGATAGAAGTTCTCCACAACGTGAGAATGCTAAAAAAAGTTATGTAAATAGTGCAACATCTCCATCACAAGACATTTTTCTGTCCGAATCAAAAGATGCCGAAAGAAAAACTGCGAGGCCTAAAGACCTAGGCTGCCACATTCATGCTGTAAGCTTTCGTCTCTCTTTTCTGCATTCCTGAGTACAGATCTAAATGTACATATAGATGTTTATATAACCTAGTTTCTCTCTAGATTTTTCCATCTAAAAAAGAATGAACTTTGATGCAGTAGAGATCTATTTTGATTGAATAATTCTTCACTTAAGAAAATTCGTAGAAGTAAACATAACCCAGCTTTCTGAATAATAGCCTATAGCACCACCATTTGAAGGCTGGGAGAAAGATCCAAAAGCTGCCAACACTTACACTGAGACATTTAGAATAATTGGTGAATTTCGAAGCAGTCCTTCACCCATTCCAGTACACGTGGAGCAGAAGACACGCGAACAAAGCAACACTGAATGCAAGGTAAGACTTCTTCTAGTATCAAGAATTATCACTTTTCATTCTCTTGGTACTTTTTTGTTTGAGGGTGCAGATCCTCCCGCACGTAACTAAAGTATACTTCTCTTTGCAATGATATTTCTGTATAAACTTTTTTCTTGGTATTCATGCATGAAGGTGCATATCTGTTTTAACTTTTCTCTTAACCAAAGTGCACTCTTCTTTGCAAAGATTTATCCAAATATTGGTTCATGTGACAATCTCGACTGCTACCGATCGATTTAAGTAAGCTTCTTTTGTTTTAGGGATGCGGATGCCTGAGCTGGATTTTCAAGTGTAAAATTTCTTGATGAGGAAGCTGTACGCTTCTAAATATTCACCGTGGTAACAGTTTGGGTGGCCTCATGAATTTGCAGTCTATATTTCTTTTCTTTTTTTCCCTTTTGGGTGTGCAGCTCGTTTTGTTTTTGTTTGTACAGACAAGAAAAAGACCAGATGTTGATTGTTGCTCATGGAATTCTTCGGCTGTCATTTTGTTCTTGTATAAGTATCCTTTTTCCGTGGTTTTTGATCTCTCATATATGATTGTGTACAAACCATGACCTGCTATTTGTAAAACTTTGTACAAAAATGACATAGCAAGACTAATAGAATACTGAAATGCTTAAAAAGAAAAGAAAAATTCATGCTTCCTGTAGTGTGTTTTCTATCAACTTGAGAGGTCTTACTTTTCTTAACCTGGCAGAATGGTGTAATAGAAAGAATCACGATGAGAAGAAAAATAAAGCATCATGGAATATCTAATATATTAACACCTTCAACATTGTTTTTTTTTTTCATCAAGGAAATTGATATTTAGGATGAAGGCAAAATTTGAATTTAGGGCTTGTTTACTTAGGGAGAAAGTTAGAAGGGAAGGAGAGAAAATAAGAAGGAAAGGAGTATAGGTTTGTTTATTTAAGTAGATGGATAGTTTACGAGGGAAAGTTAGACATTAATCTCTCCATTTACTTTTCGCTCGATTGAAACTATATCTTAACTTTACTAACTTCACACTTCGCTTTTCACGACACCGTTGCTCGTCCTCGCTCACTATGAGCTTTCCTCGCCTACTTGTCCTTACCCTTACCATCGTTGTTCGAGCTCGCCACCTACTTGTCCTTACCCTTACCATCGTTGTTCGAGCTCGCCACCACTGCTCGTTTTTGCTGCTGATGCTTGTCCTCACCTTGTTGTTTGTATTTAATAGTTAATATTTAATAATTCTATGATATTAATTGTATATATATATATATATATATATATATATATATAATATGAGTGAAAAAATAAAAATTGGGGTGTATATATTAATCCTTCAAACTTTCTTTCCTTGCAAGTAAATACAAGAAAGGAAAACCTATAATACATTCCATCCATCTATTTTTTCTTTTTTTCCTTCTTTTCTTTCCTTTGCACTTTCCATCCGTTCAAGTAAACACAGTGTTAGGGCTTGTTTACTTGGGGGGAAGTTAGAATGAGATGAGAGAAAGTAGAAAGGAAAATGAGTATATGCTTGTTTACTTAGGCAAATAGAAAGTTTAGGAGGGAAAGTAAGAGAGAAACTTAAGTATTAATCCCTCTATTTTGCTTTCCGCATTTGCTTTCTGCCCGACGGAAAGCTAAAACTATGCCCTAATTTCACTAATTTCACACCTCACTTTTTACTGCACTATTGTTCGTTGTCGCTCACTATGAACTTTTCTCGACTACTCGTCCTTACCGTCGCTGCTCGAGCTTGCCGCCATTGCTCATTCTTGCCGCCGTTGTTTGTCCTCACTGCCGTTCCTTGTACTTAATATTTAATTTCTATGATATTAATAGTATTTATGTAATATGAGTGAAAAAAATAAAAAATGGGGTGTCTATATCAATCCTTCAAACTTTCTTTCCTTCCAAGTAAACACAAGGAATGAAAACCTATAACACATTCTATTCATCTTTTTTTTTCTTTCTTTTCTTTCCTTTGCACTTTCCATCCATCTAAGTAAACACAGTGTTAGAGATAAGTTAACACCTTTTAATGATATCTTAACACCTTTGTTTGCTTGCTTACGCATGTCATAGTAGACTGAACTGTGTTATTCACCTTCCTTTTCTTTTTGTTCATTCCAATTGCTGAGCTGCCCAGGAAAGGAAAAATGTTGTTCTTGATGAAATACTCAAAAGATGCTCTATTCTTTGTCTTAGCCAGAAGAATCCTACACTTCCTCATTCCTGGCAATCCATAATGACTCAGGTTGTAGAAAACAACTGAAGTCCTTACGGTTGAACTTGTTATCAATAATTAAATGTAATTGTGAAAAACATGTGTTGACAATGTTTTTTTTTCTTTGACAGACAAATTAAGTAACGAAGGTGGGGTTCAATCCAAGATATTATTATCAATAATTAAGGTCTTTACCGGAAAAAACTCGAATGCGGGGACATTGCACGGTGCGGTGTCCTCATCCACCATCAATGATACATTGGGATAAGTGTTTACACGAATCCCTATACTTAAAATAAATCAAGGAACGGTAGATGGGGGCACCTCAGAACATTTATTTGTCTTTACCGGTTAATATTTGAAAGATATTGCTAGAGGTCAAAGCACCAAGAAACTAGGATTTCTCCAAAGAGGCTAGTAGAATTTTGAGAAGCTATATTTGAAAGATGATCGAGGGATTTAATAAGTAATATGAGACTCTCAAAAGCAAATATCATGGGTGATTCCTTCATCATCATACTAGGCATCTAATATAACCTCTTATTTTATTTGAATAATATGAAATAAAGATAAAATAAATTTAGTTTTTTTAAAAAAATTGCCTTGTTGAATGTATTAGTGCTACCAATAGGGATTGGGGCTTTCTAGTAGCAATACTTAAATTTCATCAATGCAGAGAACTTTAGGAGTAAAGCTAATGTCCATTTTTGATGAGAGAAGAGAAAAAAAAACTCTCAACAGATGGAGTCTAAAGGCCTTTCCTTTAGTAGTTCATAACCTCTTAACAAAATCCTTGTCTTATGATAGAGACTACCATTGCTAGGGTGTTGAAATCCAAATCTAGTATGTTCACAAGATGAAGGGATGCCATCCAAAATTGATTACAGATTAGGAATGTTCACACGGAGGGATGTCATTCACATGAAGTTGTCAATTTGGTAAGGGTCTTAGTTGTTGATAATAAGTTTTTAGGGATTAAGTCTTGCCTTTATTACTTTAGTTGCATATGTCAAAAAAAAATTGAGATTAGGAAGAGAAGAACTTACATCATATTATGAAAGAAACCTAAAGGTACACAAATTTAGTGGCAACAAGGACCATGTGGGGGCTAGGGGTATAGCTAGAGGTGGCCATAGGCCGTGCTCGGGCCGGTCTGGGCCCGGGACCACCTTGGCCCGACTTCTGGCGGGCCGTGCCTGGCACGGCCCATTTACAATTGTGCCGCACGGCGGAAAAAAGTATAGGCCCGACACGGCCCGCGGCACGATTAGCCGTGCCGGCCCGGCATGGCTCAAGCGTGCACTCGGCCCGGATCCGGCACGCGTGCTGAAACCAGCCCGCGGGCTGGAGTCGACACGCATGCCGGATCTGGCCCAACGGTCCAAAGTCGGCCTGCGGGCTGTGCCTGGCCCAACCTGACTTTGGCCCGCGGGCCAAATATAAAAATAATATAAAATTTTAATTAAAATAAATTTTAAAATAGGTAAATTATTTATTAATTAAAATATATAAAATAAGAAAAAATTAAAAAAATGAGAAATTGAGAATTATGTATGTTGCATAAATTTTTGAAAAAATTTTAAATTATTATTTTATTAATTATTTTATTTTATTTTATTTTAAAAATATATAATTTTAATTTTAATATATTTTATGAAATTAATATTTATTTATTTATTAACAATACTAACAACACATGACTAAAGTAAAAAACCAACTCGATTAAATTTCATATTCATAAATTATACATTTAATCTTAAATCAATTGCCGACATAATGGGTATAAACAACTGACAAGTAGCCAGCGACGCAAATAGCTACTATGGAAGATGTGAGAGCATTGTGTTAAACATACTTGCTTGCCATGGTCCATCTTCTCTATGCATATTGCGCACTCCATGTTTTCAGCTCTACCTCCTTCTTCAACAATAAAAAACTCAAGTGACTCTTGTGATTGGTTTGTTTCGATATATTGCTCCGGCTCATCGTTGATATTATCACTGTCCTCCTCACTATCATTTATTTCAAAGTCCTCAACATCTATCTCAATCTCAACCCCAGAAGGGGAGGGAGAAGCTAAAAATTCTTGTCTTGCATGATCAGATAAGTGAATAAAGTGTTCTTCGAACCTGAATACATCAATTCGTATGATTTGACTAACACGTTCGATAATACTTAAAACAGTGATTCTCCATTGATCAACATTGAAGAAATTTAAGGTAGATGTAAGGAAGATTGAACGTGGGGAATTTGACAGAATGATAATTATCTTCACTCTTCTATGATCTGCCATTTTTCTCTATGCTTCATGCATACTTACTTGATCTTCTCCATGTGACTAGAAAGAGACTTAAGTTTGAGTTCAATTAAGAAACTAATTGAAACTCAAGACTTAGAAAAGAGATTAAGAGATATTAAGAGAGAATGAGAAATTATTCCAAAGCTAGTTGGAAACTTGTGCGAAGAAATAAGAGGGTTGGGGGGGGGGGGTCAATTTATAGGGATGAATTGGGTGTAAATTTACATATTTATCCTCATTTTTAATTATTAAAAGGGGTTAAAATGGTAATTTTATACCATAAAGACAATTATATCCCTAACTTTTAAAATTTTTATAACTGTTACGAGGGAATTTGGGTAAAAACGCATGCTCAATTCACGTGTCGTGCCTGGCCTGGCCCGCGTGCCGTGCCGAGCACGGGTCCGTGCCGTGCCCGGCCCGGCCCGGCCCGCGGGCCGTGAACCCTCGGCCTAGCTCGACCCAAGCCGGGCCACGGGCCGCCCGCGGCACGTTGACTTGGTCAACATGCCGTGCCGGGCCGTGCGGGCCGCGGGGCCGGCCCGGCCCGTTGGCCACCTCTAGGTATAGCCCTCAAAATGAAGGAAACATAATAGAGGTTAATGGGGTTCCAAGACACTAAAAGCTTTGTGGCTAAATCATGGCTAAGAATGATGATAACAACACATCCCACATGGCAAAAAGCCCATGGAAGATAGTAGCATACTACACAAGGTATGGGCCTACTAACAAATGATTGGCTATTGTTTTTGCCCTGGACCAATTGTTGGTCTATTGTTGTACTACTTTACTCTGATATATATTTAATATATTATGACATTGTCATTATTGTGCTTATAGTTACATCTGCGTATATGTGTGTTTACATGATAATGTCCCTAGAGATAGATTTTATCTAGTTTTGAAATTATGTTCCCAATGAAGTGTTATAGTGGATAAGGAACAACTATGGTGCATTTGTGACCGGTATATGTACTGGGTGGGCACGTGGTGCTAACGCAGACATATGAGCATATTAGTCATAGATCTACTAGAACTGATGGAGGCAGGGGTCACAGGCCAAGAAGCTACAAGTGGAGCCTACGAGTACCCTAGTCAAAGGCCTAGAGGGTCACGAATAAGCTAGCAAGCTCAATGACAAAAGCTAGCACAATAATTGGAAAAGAACTATTTCAACGACCCAATAAAGTAAAGACATTCAACCTCACTAAAGAAGTTGCTGCATCCAACAAATTAGAATTTACATCTATGCCAACCAATCTAGCCACACCTAGATACGCCAGGCTCAAATCAACCAAGGCCAAGTCAACGCCAATCTTCACGCAGGAGCCTTGCCAGGCTTGCAGCCAACAAAGGAAATGCCAACGTCTCTTTGCACAACGCTCATCTTCAATGCTGGAGCCTTGCAATGTTCGCTTGCAGCCAACAATGGAAACTTCTCCAACGTCTCTTTGCTGGCGAAGAAGGAAACAGCAACATCGCCTGTAACGTCTCTCTGCTTTCCCTATTTGTATCCCCTGCATCATTGTAATCAACAGACAGACAAAGATTTGATGATTTAGCTTAATGAAGTAGTTTTCTTCTAGTATCTTCCTCTTCTATCAGATGCTCTCCTTCCTCTTTCTCCTTCTAGGGCTGAGCCCCTCCTCCCTTCCCCTCTTCTCTACCAGCTTCTTCCTCCCGAAACTAAGCCAACCAGTCACGGTTCCCAGTTTCCAGAATTCTGAAATTTTGTGAGTTCGCCGCCGACCATCTACTAGTCCAATCCTCACGAAACTTCCGACATCACTCATCCTCCCCAAGACGAAGCCACAGCCGCCGGTGTCCGCCCATCCACCCGTCCGATCACTGGAATCAAACTTCCGTTCGAATCCCCTGTTCTCGCCCAGATTCTGTAGCCGTCTCGCCCTTCACCGTCGTTCTCCTCCGACCGGCCACCGCTCGACCAGAAAATCCGGCCACCTCTTCGCCGTCACCACAGCAACCTCCAGTAGTAATAGGTTCCGAGTTTGTGCCCTACTGGCCCAACGCCGACCGCCCCTGCTCTGCTCACTAGCCTCCCCTATTATGTTCGACAAACCGCGTCTCTGCCTCCGCCAGTGCTCAGCTACCGTCCTCGCCCCTTCCAGTATCTCTCGGTGCTCCCACGACTTCAACGTCCCTCCTGGTCCACCGTCATCCCCTATGGCTCTGACAAGCAACCCATGCTCCGGCGTCGTTGATCGGCGCAAACCCTTCTACATATCCTTCTGTTTCCTGCTACAGTTCCTGTTTTGTGAATCTAATTAAGCTTTTCTTGTAGGTACTTTAAGCAACCTAGGTAACAAAAGTCTTCAATTTTGGCACGATTAGGAAGAACAAATCCTGTTCTATCAGTTGGATAAGTCAAGCCGAACCCAGACTAAACAGATCAACCAAGGATACCTAGCAACTTTTGATATCTTATTAAATCCTGCATTTGTTTTAAAAACTAATCTGATTAGCTCTCTTCTTGCAGGTGTTTTAAACATTCAGTGAAGCAAAAGTTTATAACGTTTGCACAAGTAAGAAGCACACATCTTGTTCTACCTCTCGGAATAGTTGGCTCCATAAAAGAATGAATGGTTTATCCTAGGAAGCATAGCAAAATTTGCATTATGATAAAATTCTGTACTACTTTAATGTGCATATCTGATTAACCATTTTGTTGCAGATGTTTTTACATGCCTGATAGTTCGACTCCCTCTATTGTTGCCATGTTTGAAAAGAACTCATTTAGTTCTATAATGAGGTTTAATTAGTTTGAATTTTTGATCATTAGATCCTTCTCCTAGACATGGCTACTTTTCTTAACTGATTACCTATATTGCCCACGAATTCTGGCTGCTTTCATGACTATGATGTTTTTTTTTTCTGAAAATACAAAAATAAATAATTAAATTTTTTTTGTTGCATTTTCACACGCCTCTGTCCTACATCAAGATAGACTCATCGCGAGGTGTTAACTTGGGTGTCGCAAGTTAACATCACATGTGATAGAGCCATAGAGGTGCATTGATCTTTTAACTTTAGGTCATTGACACTTCTATATAGTTAGGCACATGTTTTGATACAATTTAACTTCTCATCGTAGTTGGGAGTTTATAACAGTTATCATTGGACATATCACGACACACATGAGAAGTTCAAGTGACAGACAAAGGATTTGCCCCTTCCTTAGGGATGCTTGATATCCATGGGTTATATATAGATGCATAACTGTAAGTATATAGTCATACCCAAGTGAAAGCCTAATTTAGTCATAACCATAAGATTGGGATAAAATAAAGTATGACACACTTTGTCCAATCATGATATCAATTTGGCAAAAGGATCATAATGCATAAATACTTTATTGCATTATAAGGGATGTCGATGCAGACAACCATTCTAATGACTTGGATAGTAGCGATGCACTACTAGGTGCCACTCACTGCTTGTGATAAATGAAATTCATCATTGCCAACGTTAGAGGAACCTGTAGGGTCACACACTTTGACATTCGAGTTCTCGTATTGATCAGATAGTCTACTGATCGAATTATTTGATAACTCGGATCTATTTGGGAGATTTTGTCAGTGCGGATGCATATGATGAGATGGAGGACATCTTTTAGGGCTAGACTTCATTTTGCCATCAGTTGACCTTAGGTTGATATTTGTTGACCACATTTGACTAGGTCAAGTGAATGAGGATGTATCGGATTGGTTTGATGGCTTGACAACTTGATTCATGATGTCTAGTTTAGTCCATTACTTTGGCGTATGTTTGAATGTGTATTTGCATTCAAATACTGAGAACTTAAGTGATGGGACCCACTTATAAGTTATGAAGCCTTGTGCATTGGTGCCTATGGGTATAATAGGGCTATGGGTTTTGTAATTGGCGCATATGGCATTGAATAGGTGCTTATGGCAAGAGGCTTGGGACATATGGAAAGCTCTCTTGCTCCATGCGTCCATAAACCTTAGCTGCCCACCCTTGAAGTCCTCCTCTCTTCCCTAGCTACCTCTTTACTCCTTGTTGCCACATATAAGAAGAACTTGCCACCCCCTCTTACTTGTATGCTCTCTCCAAGCCTTGAACATCTCCCTTGTCGCAAGTTGCTTTTTCCTTGGCGACAACAAGAAGTGGCTCCCCTCCGTCTCTCCCTCTTGGCGTGGATTTTCTTCCCGAGGCTAGCACCAGGTTTGGAAGAAGAGAACTCAAAGAGTCTATTGTGTATGAGACTGTAGAGGGCACACATTTGGGTGCATCTACATCCATCTTCTCTACTACGCTCTTAAGGATCTCATATATCTTATCATGTCGATCCCCTTGCAAGTTTGATCCTTCTAGATTTTTGGGATTGATCTATTTTGGGTAATTGTTTTGCTGTATGTAATTAAAATTTTAAAATTGCCGGAGATTTTCCAATATATCCCTCGTCATTGATGATAAGATTTTAACAACAATTTCCTTAGTGAAAAAGAAAAATAGAAAGAAATTAGCCTCAAGGTCTTGCATTACAATCTTACCCTCCTTCATAAGATAAGAAACCTAGACTTTAGAATAAGGAAGAGGATGGGTTTATAAAAATACTACTAAAGTGGGAAATAAGCCATTGTTTATGGAGATCCACAAAGAAGGCATCACCAAAGAGACTTGCTAGAACCTCTTAGGAGGGATGGACAGTAAGAGATAGGGATTTATAAGGATGAGGTAGGACAATTCACCAGGTCTCTAAAGGATAAAATATACAACTTAGAAGAGGTTGGGAGAGAATCAAAGGTCACAACAATGGCCTTCAAGGTATGGGAGCAATTAGTGGAAAAGGGTGAGAATGAGTCCTAGCCATCAACTGCCAATTCCTCTTCCAAGTTATTCTACGATAACCGCACCACTTTCCTAGGCTCCCTTCTTTTTCTTCAAGTGTGGTGGTGCATTGATGCATCACTAGAAGTCACCAACTTTGATATGCCTCGTGCATAATAATAAACATATATTACAACATCATTTATAACATCGATCACCTTCACATTGAGAGGAGGGGCTTTGATATGTAGATTTATAGTAAATTTATATTTATTCTTTCTTTCTCTTATTTGATTACTTTAGGGCCTGTTTCGTATTGGCTTTTTTTTTTTTTTTTTTTTTTTTTTGGCCTCTTCTAGCATACTCCTAAAGAATAAGAGAACTCAAGCAACATAAGAAAAGAAGGGGAGACGTAAATAAAAAGTAGAGGAGGACTAATTAAATGTGGTAAGTAGATACCTATTCTTGATGACCTTATTATAAAAATGAATGCTTAATGCTACATAAACTAGGGCTTAACTCATGCTAATTATGTGAACTAATGACAACTACAAGTATGTGTTAATGATCATGTAGTGAAAAATGCCAATAGTAAAATCATCATGGGTGAGTATTAGGAAAAAAAAAATAGAAATTAAAATTTCAATTTTATAAAAAATTATTTATTGAATCCTTTACTACCAAAATTGAACCAAATTAAAGAAAAAAAAAACTGAACTCTACCAAACTGAATAATTTACTGAATACATTTGTGATAAATTCAAAAAAAAATCAATTTAGATTATTTTACATACATCTAAATGATTAACATTTCTCTTTTTATTGTATTATCAAATTTACTTAATTAAATTTATTGAATTTACTCATTTAACAGTAATATCAATAAATTTAATTTTTACTAAATCGAAGAAAAAACCATACGGAATTGATAATTGAAAAACAAAGCTTTTTTTAAAGATTTTGATATTGATACCAAATTTACCCAACCAAAAGATTCTCACCCATATGATCTCTCACTTCTCGCTCATTAATTAATTAATTGATCATATAATATTTTAGATGGTACTAAATAACTGATGTTAGTAGATTCTACCTGGACACTATTAATATACTTTTGGTGAAAATGCTTAAGAAATTTGAGCTTATGCGTGAAGAATTAGTAGTGCTTGTTGCCACTCTAAACACGAATCTGATTTGATTGGCAAAATCTACTATTTAAACCCGACTCAAACCTAGGTTGAATACCCATGGATATCCGATTAAATAAAATATAAATTAAAAAATTAAAATAATAATAAATTTATTTATATAAAAATTATTTATTATTATTTTTATATTTTTATTAATAATAAATATTTATATAATAGTTATATATATATATATATATTACAATCGTCGCATTGAGTATCCATATTTTTAAATTTGAATTCGATTAAAATCTAATTTATCAAATTTAAAGCCATTTTATTTAGAGAAATGAGTACCTGAACTCAATATAATGAGTCAAATTGCCCGCCACAAAACCCTATTTCATATGAAAACTTTAAAATCCTAAAAGAATCCAAAAGTAATCACAATACGAGACTTTGAAAAAAAAAACACAAAGCTAAAGCACATCCAAAATTTTGAAACATTTATTTATTATTTATAAACAAAATTTAAAATGAGAACATTAAACTTAAAAGAAAAAAAAATCCTAGACCCGTGCGGGTCACCCGCACTCCGTCGGCCAGTTGGGCCTGACAAACGCCGGCTACCAGAAAAGTAACGCTCGCACACACAATAAATTAGCGTATCCGGCGACGATTTGAAGAATCTGCTGGGAAGAAAGGCCGGGCGAAGAGGATCCGAGAGCAAGGTCGCCCAAATGGAAGAAGATCTGCGATCTGTGCTCCAAGACCTCGAAGCCCTCAAGGGATGCATCTCCGACGCCACTCGCAGTGCTTCCATCGATCAGGTATTCCATATGCTTGGTTCGTTTGTTAAATTTTATCAGTTTTGTTTTCGAATTTGGATCGTTTGTTGTTCTTCAGATGCAACAGCGAGTTCTTAGAGTTTTGAGTGCAACAAAGGCCGGAGCAACTCGGCGATCGAAAGTGAAGGTCTGAAAACGTAGAGACTTGTCTTTGAAGTTGTTGATTCTATACTCTTGTGTTGATTAGAAATGGATGTGTGATGCAGGACATGAGCGCGGAGGTTGTGGATAGTAATCCCTACAGTAGGTTGATGGCGCTTCAGCGAATGGGTATTGTGGAGAACTACGAACGAATACGAGATTTCTCGGTTGCAATAGTCGTGCGTGCTCATTTCATTGTTCTCTTCGCACATCATTTTTTTTTTGGGTTCAATGTAGCCTGAAGAGACTGACGAACTTTTAGATCCATTTGAGGATAATAACGATACATCTGCTGACAACAAAGTAGACAGCTTCCACTGTAATGATCTATTTCATTATTTCGTTATCACCGCTAAGCCTTTTTTAGATTTTTTCCTCAGCATGAGTAAGTTTCTGCGTGTGCAGGTGTGCCAAGATGAAACCATGAAAAGAAAAATAGCTTGCTTTAGATATAAATCTCTAGGAAGCAAGAGTTTGGTAAAAAAATCATACTAACAGATTTTGATTAGCTCATCATGTTCTCTAATTGGATGATAGAAAAGTAAAATGGTCTGATGAGACAGTGATTTTCAGTTAATAAGAAAAGTCTAGGCACATGCCAAGGAAACTTTTGGTCATGATGGCTGATCTGATAAAGATTTACGGTTGTATCATTTAACTATGCATATTGTTATCTCTCTAGCTTACATGGATTGGCGTTGGACAAAACAGATTGCATTTACAAAGCCATTATAATCTGCAGGAAATTTTAAAAGATTTTATTTGGGCCTTAAAATATTTTTTTTGGTAATCTAAATATTTAGTTAATTAGCTTCTATATCATGATTGCCATATCCTTGTTGTATTTTTTCTTAATCATATTTTTAAATTGCAGTAGCTGAAACTTAAATCCTTTGTTGGCTTCATTGTAATCATTGAAATTTCTGCTAATGCTCTAGGGCATAGGTGGTGTGGGAAGTGTTGCTGCTGAAATGCTCACTAGATGCGGGATTGGTCGCCTCTTATTGTATGACTATGACACTGTTGAGTTGGCTAACATGAATAGGCTGTTCTTCCGTCCTGATCAGGCATGCTATTTTCCATCAAATTCATTTTAGCTGTTTTGCAACATTCCTAAGCTTACCATTCATACGTATGATAGTTTATCAACCCTATACTCAATTATGATTACTTGAAATATTTGCCCACAGCAACCTAAATAATTATGCTGAGGGAAGTTTCTAATTTTGTCAGGTAGGTATGACCAAGACAGATGCTGCTGTTCAAACCCTTACAGATATCAATCCAGATGTCATTTTGGAAGTAAGCTAATACATAATACTATCTGAGCAACATGTTCATGCACTTCTCTTGTTTCGTTAGTCAGCATATTACTTGTTCCTTTGTCCCTAGCTCTCTAAGGATGAATTTAATGCCCTTGTTATTTGAAGCTATTGTAATGTAAAAAAAAGTGGGTATTTGACTGAAACATAATTGATGTGGTGAAGTTGTTGACTATCAGCTAGATTATAGTAGCTGCATAAGTATGCATGTTTAGTGTGTTAAGGGGTAAACATATTAGTATTAATGGGAGTGTGGTTTTTGGCGTGTCGTTATGTTAGTGTTGGTGGGTTCTATTCTTAGCTGTGGAATTAAACCAACTATAGAAATCTGGATTGTAATGATAATGTTCATCAATTCAATGAATTATTGGAATTGAAAATTTTCACTTACACTCCTATATCACTTATGGTATTAAAGCTAAGTACTTGATTCACCCATTTAGTTAGATGATTAGATCTATTCTTTTTTATGAGTTCATTAAATAGATTAATAAAAGAGAATGTGTTAAAAAGATCAAAATAAGAGTTACACAAGTTCATGAATAACATGCCACTTACACTAACTACACCCCCTAGTTCCTATTAATCCACTAACATTACCCTTGATGATTAGAAGAAGCAACCCACTGTAGCACATGCCATGATTTATGTTTATCTGCCAGGCTTTAGAAAGAGTTACACAAGTAAAATTTTTATTATTGGGATTGAGATTTCAAAACTCGGTCTAAGATGTGGTACCAGTCCGGAAAGAAGAAGAGCATGGGTCTTGGGTCTGCATCCGTTCACTGTGCACACATTCACCTCCACTTTCTGTGCAGGTGTTCACCTCTACTTTGTGTTGATGAAACTGGGTGGGCGTAGTTGAGAAGAAGGAAGAAAGAAGAAGAGTTCATAATTTGCCTCTGTTGTGTACACATCTACCTCTACTTGCCGCACACACGTCTACCTCCACTCGCCACGCATGCTAGTGGTAGAAGCTCATGACGTGCTTCTTCTTTTGCTTCTCCTACTTCCTCCTACTTCGCTCTGCTTGTGGTGAAAGCTTGTTGTTACGAGATTAAAATGGAAAGCAACATTGTTACAAGGTTGAAAGTGAAAACAGTCACCTCAACCGGAGACTCTAGCGAGAACAAGCCCCTAAGCTTATTAAAATACACTCAACATGAAAACCTAACCCTTCTGCTCAACCTCCCCTAATACAACTCTCCCCCTCTCCCTTCTCCCTGAATTGATCCTTGACCTGAACTCGGACCCAGACTCGGACCCGGTTTGGTTGGAATAAACCCTCTATATTGGAGGACGAGGAACCGGTTTAGTAACAATACTTCCCTCCTGAAGAGCAACTTCGTCTCCAAGGTTATGGAATTTTTCTGGAAACTGATTTTGTATGATTTCCACATCTTCCCACATTGCATCCTCATTTATCTTGGAAGTCTAGCGAATGAGCCATTGGTTCACAGACACTCCTGAGTAGCAAGAATGGCTTATGGGGTGCACTGAGTTGATAGCTCTGAGTCTAATGCAAAAGGCAAATCCGCCTCTTCTGCTTGTGCCCCTATCTCTTTTTTTAATTGCGATGCTTAAAAGACCGGGTGAATCCGAGAATGCGGAGGTAGGTCTAAGCAATAAGCCACAGTGCCAATTCGCTAGCTGATGCGAAAGAGGCCATAAAAGTGAGCAGCAAGTTTATGATCGACTCTTCGAGCTACTGAGTGTTGGTGATGACGTTGGAGCTTGACGAACACTAGGTCCCCCACACTAAAACTCACATCCTTCCGATGTACATTAGCATATTTAACCATATGCTGTTGGACCCTGCAAAGTTTATATTTGAGCTGCCGAAGCATTTCATCTCTGTCTAGTTGATCTCGCTCAATTGCATCCACTGATGACTCACCCGTAACGATGCAGGTAGGTGGTGGGCGGCCATAGACTATCTCGAATGGAGTTTTACCTATTGTGGACTAGAAACTAGTATTATACCAATACTTTGCCTAATGTCACCAAGCTGCCCACTCTTTAGGTTGTTCCGATGCATAACATTACAATAAGTCTTAAGGCATCTATTCAATACTTCTGATTACCTATCAGTTTTCGGATGATAGGATGAGCTCATCCTCAACATTGTGCCCTGGAGTCAAAAGAGCTTGGACCAATATTGGTTGATAAACACTGGATCTTTGTCACTAACAATTGAATCGGGGACCCCATGAAACCTCACCATTTCCTTAACAAACAATACTGCAACTGAACTTGCTGAGTATGGATGGTTGAGCGCACAAAAATGGCCATATTTAGATAGTCAATCAATCACTACAAGAATAGCATCGACTCCTTTCGAACGTGGCAGCCCTATAATGAAATTCATTGCTATATCCTCCCATACTCTATTTGGAATTGGTAGGGGTTGTAGTAGCCTACTGGTGATGTGGTTTGATATTTCTGTTGTTGACAGATGGTGCACTCCATTACCACGCGATAAATGTCTTTCTTCATGCTAATCCAATAGATATTGTCCGCTATTCTTTGATATGTGCAGTACACACCGGAGTGACCTCCTGTAGGTGTGTCATGACATTCCTTGAAGATAGTTTGTATCCAATTGTATCACCACTGGTCCTTTATAGAGTAATCGCCCCTTATGCAGCTCAAAAGATGTGGCCTTCACTAGGTGTTGCCTTAAATTATCTATGATTTTATTCAGTGTAGAGTCTTTTTCCACTTCTTTTTGGATCCTGTCCACATCTAACCTTATAGGTATGGATAGTGCTGGTAAGTCTACATGCTTTGGCAATCTAGATAATACATCTGCCCGGTTATCATTACCCGGTTTATATAAAACTTCCATGTTATAACCTAAGAGTTTAGCTAACCTGTTCTGTTGATCCGGGGTGGTGATATGTTGCACCAGAATATGTTTTAATGTCTTTTGATCCATAAGAACCTTGAATTTCTGCCCCAAAAGATATAGTCTCTAGTGTTGAACTAACAAAACTAATGCCATAAGTTCCTTTTCATAGGTTGATTTGGCTAAATTCCCATCTCATAGAGCCTTATTGAAATAGGCTATAGGTTTCCTTTGCTGCATAAGAATTGCCCCAATACCTCTTCGAGAAGCATCATATTCTATAATGAACGAAAGAACGAACTCTTTCGTGAAATTAGGTAAAACTAACATCGGGGCTCCTGTCATTACCTCCTTCAGCCTATCAAAGCCTTCTTGTACTTCACAATTACAATGAAACCCTTCTTTCTTGAGGAGGTTGGTAAGGGGCTTTCTTGAGGAGGTTGGTAAGGGGCTGTGCTATTTTGCCATAGTCCTTCACGAATCTCTTATAATAACTTGTGAGGCCTAAGAACCCGTGCACTTGCCTCACCGATGTTGGTATGGGCCACTACTTTACACTGCAAACCTTTTTGGGATCTATGGCTACCCCTCCAGGGTGAATGATGTGACTCTTAAGTATTCCACCAGGGTTTACCCAAAAATGCACTTTAATCTATTAGCCACTAATTGATTAGTCCTGAGCACTTCAAGAGTTTATTTTAAATGCCTCATATGTTGTTCCTATGACCTGCTATAGATTAAAATGTCACTAAAAAAAATACCAAAATAAACTTGCGCAAATATGGTCGAAATGCTTCATTCATCACAGTTTGAAAAATCGTTGAGGGCGTTTTTGAGGTTGAAGGGTATGACTCGAAATTTAAAATGGCCCGAGTCCGTGCGAAAAGCTGTCTTGTGGATATCTTTGGGTCTGACTTTTATCCGATGATAACTTGAATATAGATCTATTTTGGAGAAGTACTCTTATTTGATGATAACCTAAACGCAGATCTATTTTGGAGAAGTACTCTGCTCGGAATAGCTCATTAATCAACTCTTCATGGAATTGAATATTTATCTGCAACGGTGATATTGTTGAGTGCACGATAATCCATGTAGAAATACCAACTGTCATCTTTTTTTCTCACAAGTATCACCGGGTTAGAGCTTGGCTGAATGACACCTGCCCCTAACATTTGTTGTACCAACCGCTCCATTTCATCCTTGTGATGATAGGTGTAGCGGTAGGGTCGTACTTGTAGCAGTCCTTCGCCTAGTTGAGTGATGATCACATAGTCAAACTCCCTTTCTAGTGAAAAATAAGTACATTTGAAAATACATCATCGGATGATTGTAGTAGACACTACAATTGTTGATTTTGCAATTAGGTCAACTTCTGTGGCTTACCCACCTCCAATGAGAAATTCTCAATTGCCCACATAATGCCCCAAAAATCTTCATATAACTTGCTTTTCAAGCTTTTAAATGAAATCGGTGAGCGAATCAACGACGGGTCTCCATGAACAATATGTTCTTGCCCTTCAGGCTAAATTTTCATATACTTTTGTCCTCAGTCTACTCTGATTTAGGATTGATATCGCCTAATGTCTCCAACCATGTCATTCTAAGAACCATATCAACTCCCCCTAGATTGAATAAATAAGCTTGGAATACTGTGTCGTAGTTGCCAAGCACGACTCCCAATTGTTCACACTTGGCTTATGCCGTGACTCATTCGCCATTTCCCAAACTGACCTTGTAAGTTTGTGTATGTGTAATTCGCCACCTTCGTTCTTTGACTAATTGTTCTGAAATAAAGTTATGGTTGGCTCCATTGCAATGAGTATAATGGTTGGAACGCCATTGATAGTCCCCTTAAAGTTTCAGGCATTGTTATCGATCGCGGATTGCAAAAAATAGCGGCAAGCCAAAAATCCGCCATGTAATATAGCGGATAGCGTCGCGGGCAAATAACGGTCAAAATATATATTATATACATATAACACAAGCTGTATAAAAATTAAAATATGTTCTATAACAATTAAAACAAGTTGTATAATAATTAAAACAAGCTGTATAAAATTTAAAACAAGTTAAATAAAAAAAGATAACATGTTACTAACACAATATTCAACAAAAGTCATTGATTTAAATTTTTAAACATCGAAACATAGTAATAGAAATACTAAATCAAGACAAAGTTCAATACAAAATATTGAAAATAGTAAAACACAAAACAAAGCAAAAAATCTATTCATGCTCATTTGTCTCTTCTCCAACATAATCATTATTCTCATTTTCAAATAGCGAGACATATCCTTCAATTTCTTAATCCCCATAATCAATGTCTTCTAATTCTTTTTCTGATTCTTCAAAAATTGTATCATCTTCTCCCTCAACCATAATCTCTTTTCCTTTTTTGGTTGAAGAAGTTACATTTGTCAAACTTTTATTTTTCTTAGATGTTGCACCAACAACACTAGGGGGTTCTTTTCTTTTTTTTTTTAATGTTTGCCTAGATGTTCTAGGCTCTCCAACTCCTGAAACCCTATAAACATCATCCCAGGGCATTATCATTTTCATCCTCAAATACCCTTTCATTACCAGCATCATCTTCATCACCATCCATCTTCCCAAGTAACCACTCATTGCACTCGTCAATATCATTGAGTGAGATTGGGTCAATTTCATCTCTATAATTGTATCTTCTGTGCAAGGCTTGATTGTATTTAACATACACTAAATTATGTAGTCTTTTATGCTCAAGTCTATTCCTTTTCTTGGAATGAATCTGCAACAAGTTAAATAAATAATTAGTAAAATTATATAAGTGATAAATTTTTAATTACTAATAAATTATTAATTTGATAAATTACTTGCTCAAACACACTCCAATTGCGTTCACATCCTGAGGCACTACATGTCAAGCTCAAGATCCTTATGACGAGTTGTTGTAAATTTGGAGTTAGACAATCCATACCATTGTGCTAAAAGGCCAAAAATATTTTATTATTCAATAATCTATGGAACAAAATTTAAAATTTAAAAGATACAATTTCATAAAATTTCTCACCTGGTGCAACTGTGTTCCTCTGTGAAACTGCAAATTTGTTTCTAAACATACCACTAGCTGTTTTATAAATGGGCAGCTCCTCAAGAATCTTTTGTTTCATTTTTAAATTAGAAATCAACCTCTCAATACATGTGTACAACCCATTAGTCACCTTAAAATCAAATTCAATTGAGGGATTATTATAGAAAAATTTTGGATTTAGAAAATGACCAGCAGCATGTAATGGGCGATGAAGTTGGCAAGTCCATCTATGATCAATGATTTCAAAAACATTTTTGTATTTATTTTCATTATTCTCAAAAGATCTCATAATAGCTTCCTTAGCCTTCTCCATTGCCTCATAAATATAACCCATGGCTGGTTTTTTCTCACTGTCTACGAGGCAAAGAACACGCACTAGAGGAGCCATCACCTTAAGCGTGTACACTATATTATTCCAAAAAATTGGCATTAGTACAATTCTTGTTGCTTCCCTCCCTTTAGACTCATTGAATAATTTGTTATTTGTCCAATCATCTGACACAAACATTTTTTTAAGATTTGCTTTTTTCCTTGTGAATTCTTTCCAATGTGAGGAAAGATGTAGCAAATCTAATAATTGCAGGCTTCACCAATTCTCTTTTGTTGGTAAAATACCTTAATAAGCTTAAAGTACTTGAATGACTATAAATGAGGCCAACAAGTGATATTGCATTTTGAATTGTCTTCTTTATTAGAGACAACTTTCCAATATCTTCCAACATCAAATCGATACAATGGGCTGCAAAGGGGTTCAATACAAATATGGTCTTTTTTCTTCAAATAATTTACGTGCAAGAACATAATTGCTTCCATTGTTTGTAATAGTTTGGATAATCTTTTCTTCTCCAATCTCATCCACAATAGATTCAAACAACTCAAATATCTTCTGACCTGTCTTCACAACATCTGATACATTAATAGATTTAATAAACATTGTGCTAGTAGGACAATTCACTAAGAAGTTAACTATGGATCTTTGTTTTCTATCTGTCCATGCATCAGACATAATAGAGCATCCGAATCTAGTCTAATGCTCCTTTTGGCCCTTTAACAACTCTTCAGTGTACACTAATTCTTTGTTGAGAAGTGGAATTCTTATATCATGATAAGATGGAGGCTTCAAATTTGGTCCAAAGCTTCCAATGGCTGTGAGCATGTCAAGAAAGCTTTGCAATTTAATCATGTTGAAGGATAAACCAGCTTGATACCAAAATCGAGCTATATATTGATGAACTCTTACAGTAGCCTCCTTATCAAATGACTCCCTTATGTTTGCTTGCCTTAATTTTTCTTTTTTTTTTCTTAATTGTTTGCCAAAATAGAGAGAAATGGGACCCTTAGAAGCACCCTTCTTTCTAAATCCTTCATTATGCACATTTTCTTCATCTTCATTACTGTCACTAATTTCATCAATTTCATTATGTATCCTTTCCATTTGAAATGCTCACTATCTTGCGCTTTTTTATCCTTCAAATATCCCCATAATTCTTCTCTTACCTCTTTTTGGCATTTAGTACATGCTGCAATTTCTCATCAAGTGTTCTTTGGCTCTAGTAATTCACCCTTTGTGATTTTTTCACAAAAATTACAACTACAAATATTTGTGTCATTTTCGTGGGCTGGTTTACAATATTTCCAACCGGTATCAGTTCTAGCACCAACTTTTGAATGATTTAAAGATTCCTCACGTGCCATACTAAAAAAATTATTTAAAAATAAATTAGGGTATGCTTGGAATAGAGAGTATAGAATATGAAAGATGAATTAATTATACAAGTGAAAAAAAAATAAAAAAAAAGATTGAAGGAGTTGTTACCTTAATGGAGACTTGCAAGAAGCTGGAAATAATACAGAGATTAAGGTTGTGATGAAGTGAACAATAACTAAAAATAATCCAGGAGATTTGAAGTTAACAATAATTAAAAAAATTTCCAGATAAAATAAATAGTGTTCCGTAAAATAGAGAAAGATAAAATTATTACCTCAATAGAGAATAGAGACTCGGAACACTGGAAGCTGGGTGTACCGTAATCAAAAGATGCAGTTGGAAATTTCAGATGGCTGGAAATTTGTAGACGTGAACGTTAATCAAAAGAAGATGAAGACGTGAGACAGAGGGTAGGCAAAGTGGAAAGAAAATAAACAAGGCACTTTTTCGGAAGGTGAAGGCGCTTGAATATTTTTTTCTATACTTACCTTATTAGCTTCAGGACGCACATACGCTTCATCTCCCATGTTGGCGGACACCACGTGTTCGCTAACTCGTCCAGCGTGTCAGATTCCACGCTATCGTTCGTCTTCGTGGAGCGTTCTTCTAGCCAAAGCCTTTCGCCTCTGCCGACCTCGACGCTTACGCCTTCCGCTTCTACCAATGCTGCCCGCCTCTACTGAAGCCGACACTTGCATCTCCTCTTCCGCCTTCGCCTACTTTTTTTCCGCCGGCTGCTTCTTTTCCGCCGCCTACTTCTCCTCTTCTGCCTTCGCCTGCTTCTCCTCTTCCGCCACCTGCTTCTTTTCCGCCGCCTACTTCTCTTCTTCCGCCGCCTACTTCTCTTCTTTTCCGCCGCCTACTTTTTTGCCGCCACCTACTTCTCCTCTTTTGCCTGCCCGCATCTCCTTTTCCGCCGCTATTGCCGCTTCGCAAACACCGACCGCCATCAGTGAAGCGTCCGCAATGGCGAAAATTGCGTTTTCCGCCACGCAACAACGAATTCGTCACGGACTCCACTATTTCCGCTTCTGAATAGCTAGCCGCTATTCGATAACACTGGTTTCAGGGTACAAGGACTAGAAATGCCACCAACTGAATATAATGGCAGTTGCATCTTATTGCAAGTCGGTTACCACTATTCACGTCCTTTCACCACCTCCGCCGGCAGTCCTTTTACCTCTTTTTTCGCTCTCTCTAACCCCTTGTCATCTTCTGCAAGTAAAATTATTCGAAGGCTCTTGTTTTCACACTAATGCATGGGGTGATACGGTTGGTCATATTGAAAGCACAAGCCCTTCTCCCTTTCGTTAATGTAATCCTGGTAAGACATGACTCTCTCTCCTCTCAAGCAATCCCCATGAGGCACACTACCTGATGAAGTGCGAATACCATTCCCTCCTCTAATAAAAGTACGTTGGGTGCCATCATCCTTCACGCCCCCTCGTGACATAGAACCTTGTGACATAGAATGAATACCACCTTTGGTTTTGGTTACACTTGGGGTAGAAATCGTCGTATGAGGAGTCGCAGATACCCACGAATATCTGCTAAATGATGAACCCCCGGCATTTGAGAGGCCCTTACTAGAAAATCTGCCAGAGCTAATGCGGGTCTTTTGCCCCCCTCCACCACAGAGTTCCTTTTCAATGACACGAGCTAAGATTATGGCTCGTAAGATGGTGCTGGGAAAGAATATACGTACACATTCTTGAATTTCCAGCCTTAAGCCCTTCAAGAAAAAACCCAAATATTGTTGTTCAGTTAGATTCGGGATTTGTTAGACTTTCTTCATAGGTAGTAATATATTATGTCATCGTTAGAGTGCCTTGTTCTAGAGCTGCGAGGCGCTCATAAGCATTAGTGACCGGACAATCACCATATCATTGTATCAATTCCTCTTTCAATCCTTCCCAAGTAAAATTGGGAATCCTCCTCAACCACCTAAACTACTGATTTGCTTGACTCTCCACGCTGATGAAGGCTAAGGCTGTGTTTAACAGGAAAGATAGAAAATTGAAAGGAAAGGAAAGTATAAAGGAAAGGAAAATAAAAAGGAAAGGAAAGTAAGAAGATTTTTTGAAAGGTCTTTAATTAGAAGGAAAGAAAGTTGGAAGGATTGATATAGTCACTCTTTTTTTTTTCTTTTTACACCCACATTATATAAATATAATCAAACACTATTAAAAATTATGATATAATATTACTAAATAACTATAAAACTAATTAAACATTATTAATTAATATGAAACTAATTAAATATGATAAAATACTATAAAATTAATTAAATACCTTTAAATACTATAAACTAATTAAATAGCAACAAGCAATCATCTTTTTTTTCCTTATAAATTTTCCTTTTTATTTTATTAGGAATAGCAGCAAGCTGCAAGAGACGAGCAGCACGCTCTCTCATTATTTTATTAAAAAAAATCCATTTTGCAGCAGGCAACTGCTCATCACGCTCTCTCATTATTTTATTAAAAAAAAATCTATTTTGCAGGCAACTGGCGGCGTGGCGCATGAGCGGGGTGAAATTAGTGCCGCACGCTGCAAGATTCTCTTTCCGCCCGAATCGGGTGGATCCGATTTTGAGGAAAAGTTAAACAACTTTCCCTTTGTGTTTCCGTCCCCAATTTTCCATCCGTTCAGTTAAACAACGGAAAATGGTATTCCTTTCATATTTCCATCCTCTCCCCCCCTCTTTCCACTCTATTAAACACGGCCTAAGGGTATTTTGTGCTCCTTTGATGTGCTATGAATATCAAAGTATTATTCAGCCCGAGCAATCCAACCCACCGAATTATTACCATCGAAAGTGGGTAGTTCCACACGTCTATGTGTTAATTGGCGATCATCATTGCCAACAGAATCACGGTCAGTTTCTCCTCCTATTCTTCCTCCATGGCATCTTGCATTTGCCTAAGGGCCTGGTGCTGGTTGACCAAAGCCAAACTCAGGTAATGATCAGTGTTCCTCACGCATCCGGGGTGGATGATAGGGTTCATTCTGAAATTCCAGAGCATCCAACCCTTCTTCTAAACCACGCGCTCCCTGCAACCCCAGCAATAGAATGAATCATTGTGTGTTTAGTCCTTTTTTCCTTTGCAATGTCTGCCAATAGACTATGCATTTCATTCAAAGCATCGAGGTAGTGGTCCATCTCCGTATGTCGTCTGTTAATCTCAGATATCTCCTCCTGATGTTGGCAGCGTTTCTCCACAACTTCTCGCCGCTCCTCTGCTAAAGCTAGAACCTCCAATCGGCGATCTCTTTGGCTGAATGAAGGTTAGCTTGTACCGCAGCCATAGTGGACTGTAGTTTCCCCAATGACTTATCCAAATTCTCCGGCCATGCTTCGCTCCTTGTAGTCGCCATTAGAATAGAGCGATTAGAATAACGCGTATACAATGCGCCAAAACACTTGCCAAAGCCCTGCCGCCGTCGTTTGCGTTGCACGAACTACCAAGCAGCCATGAGCCTCCCTCCCGTTGCTTCCGTGTGTGTCGCGTGAGCCAACAAGCAGATGTGAGTCGTGTGCCTACTCTCTTATCGAAACCCTACCGCTGTCGCTTGCGTCGCGAGAGCTATTGAGCTTCCCTTTTGCTGCTTTCGCGTGCGTCGCATGAGCCCATAAGCAGGCACGAATCGCCCTTCGTACGCCTTCACTGCAGTCGCCTTTCGCTTCCCCTTCACGTCGGAGAAGGGATACGGGATGATTGAGTTTCCTGATGCTCTGCTGCTGTCACCTTCCTGAAGTTTTAATTTGATTTTATGTAATTTTAGTTTGTAGGAAGTTGGGATTTGATTCCATGAAGCTTTTGGAAGGTTAGAATATTCTAACCTCTCACTCATTAGTTTGTTGTTATTCTTAGCTCCCTTCTCCTATAAAAGGGCAGCCAAGAGTAGGGATGTTAACGGGTCGGGTGCCCGCCCTTTTTGGCCAAACCCGAACCCGACCCGCCCCGCCCCGCCCAAACCCAAACCCGGTTAAACCCGAGTCGGGTATTTAAACGGGTACCTGTGGGTACCCGTTTAAATTAAAATATTTATTTTTAAATTATTTTTATAAAATATAACTATATAATAATAATAATAATAATAAATATATTTATAAAAAAATTAATTTATTATATAAATATAAATATATATTTTTTATTATATATAATCGGGTATTGGGTACCTGCGGGTACCCATGGGAGTAAACCCGAACCCGACCCGATTAGGTAATCGGGTACCCGAACCCGCCATAAACGGGTCGGGTCGGGTACCCATTGACACCCCTAGCCAAGAGGAGATAACATGTAGCTTGCTAAGAAGAGTAGAGCTCACTTGGAGAGGGCGAGAGTGTAGGTAGAAGCCATGAAGCTATGATAGCTTCTTGGAGACCCTCTCTTGTAATCTCAAGTTCTTCAAGGAAATTTTAAATCACACCTTGGCACGTCAGGGTAACACCTGTTTCTAAAACTTGTCTTATCTTCTTGAGTTGTTCCTATCTTCCCTCATGCCACTCCGATCACCAGAACGTGGGAGATCGCATTGTTGTTAGTGTGTGTTTAGGGACATAATGTGATCTCCCACATTTTGGTGACTAGAATGGTGTGGGTTAAGATAGAAACAACTCAAGAAGATAAGATAAGTTTTAGAAACAGGTGTACGCACTAAGGTGCGATTTGAATTTTCCTTGAAAAACTTGAGATTACAAACTTGAGATTACAAGAGAGGGCTTCCAAAAAGCTATCCCGCTTTCAACTACACTCTTGCACTCTCCAAGTGAGCTCTACTCTTCCTAGCAAGCTACCTGCTAGCTTCTCTTGGCTGCCCTTTTATAGGAGAAAGGAGCTAGGGATAACAATAAGCTAGTGGGTGGTCCAAAAGTTACATGGAAACAAATCTTAACTTCCTCCCAACTAAAGCTACATGGAATCAAAACAAACTAAAGCTGAAAAAAATCATAACTACCAAGTACAAGATCCTAACAACTTCAGCTGGACTTGACCAAGCTTAGAGTACGAGCAGGGCCTTGATGAGCTAACTATACCATCTTTGAGCATGCTACCACAAAACAACAGAAGTGGCTCGTTTGGGGTTGGATTATTATGGTGTTGACGGGTCCTTATAGCATGTTTATAAGCCAGTTGTGAAGTCGGTCCGGCATAAGCTCTATCTGATTTTGTGGTTCTAGGCCCATGGGATGGAGAGGCTTTATGTGGGCCGATAAGGGCCTGATTATCCCTATGTACCTATTTGCATATTGACTTTGGCATCGAGAACGCCTAGAGTGATGAATTCTCTCTTTCCTATTTTTTTTTGGAATTTTTTTGAATTTTTCCATAGTAGTGTGAAAAATGCATGCGGGTCGTGATTCTGCTCGACATTGATCCTAGGGAGCTCCTAAGATTATCGTAGACGGTTCGACTATCCCTAGGGTTGTTGCCGCATCGTTGCCGCATCACTCCTTTCTACTCTTTTCTTCTTCCACTTTGTTGTCTTCCACTTTGTTGTAGGTCCATGTACCGATCCTTGCTCGAAATGGTACAAATCGGTTGTACTGCCCGGTATGGACCGGTTTTTATAACACTGAATTTGGCATGCAAGCTAGCATTTCATCTTTAGGTTTGCCTTTATTGCATATTCTAAGTCATTACATTGAATCAATTCATTATTATGCCTCTATAGTGTTTACTTCTAGACAATTTTCTATTTATGCCATATGTTATGTATGCCTTCTAGTTTTCTTTTTTTCATGCTTTCCACCTTTTACATTTAGTGCTATAAATTATATTGATAATAGTAGAGTCAAACTTATTCCATTCCTCCTCATTCCACTTCTCCTTCTATTCAACTCTCTTATTTTTTTTCCATTTGGGTCTATGTTCATAATAGACATTTGTCATCCAATCACTTATATTTTACTATGTCTACAACAAGGTTCAAGATACTGGTTCATACCAATATATAAGTGTGTATCAATACGTTGAAATCGACTAGTATTAATAATATTATATATATATATATATATATATATATATATATATATATATATATACACGTAGACTTATATTTTACTATGTCTAAAGCAAGGTTCAAGATACTAGTTCGTACCAATATATAGGTGTGTACCACCAACACGCTGAAATTGACTAGTATTAATAATATTGTATGTATGTATATACATACATGTATATATATATACATACATATATATGTATATATATGTAAACGATACCAATCTTATACCAATATCGGTACAAGCGAACTAGTATGTATTGCCTTAGTGGGAGGAACGAATTTCTTAAACATTGGTCCAAAGCATAATTTTGAATACTTGTTTATATCAATGTACTAGTATTAGACTAACGTACTAGTATTAGACTGGAAATATTCCAATATGGACCAAATCGGCACCATCCATACAAGTGTATAATGTGTGGTTTATATACATATATCAATTTTAATGTGTAAAAGCACGTTAAGGCATGTCACCTTGTGTACACTTTTGTCGTACCATCTATTCAAGCAATAACTATTATTTTTTCCATTATCGCCGACTTTATTATTTCTCCCATAATAAACAAATGTACTGGATCCACCAAAAGCTTGCAGCTTACTTTTCCATAAATTCGCTTGCACATTAACTTACATTTTGCTTCTTGATGTCATGTGAACAAGAAGTCATTGTCGAAAGATCAATTTGGATCACTGCCTGCTATCAAATCTTGAAGCTTTAATTGAATCTAGACCATGTCCCCCCCTCCCAACTTGATAACAACTAATCTCTATGTGGACGATGCCTTTCACCATGGTCAATTTAGTCATCATTTTAGTATGTTGATTTCTATCTGGTAGGGAAATAGTTCGTGGCATCAAGTTCTAACTTCTTGGGTGGTACAACCAAAATTTATTGGTGCAACAAGGGATTGGATTGGAGTTGGTAGACTGGGAGTGAGAATGGGAGAGAGAAGGGAGTAGAAGTGGAAGTCGGCAAGAGAGTTGTAATGGGAGTTGGAGCTAGAGCCGAACTGGTAGGCCGGAGGGGGAGGGAGAACGAGAGTGGGACAGAGAGCTAGATGGGGTTTGAGAGTAGAGTGAATCAAAGAATAACATTCCAACAAACATTAACTAATGAAGTAGATTGTTAATAAATTATACTCAACAAAATTGGCTTATGATAAAAATAATACTTCAAATTAGACTACAAATATAATTAATTTATATTAGTTAGGTTATCTAAATAATTAGTTATTCATGAACTATGAATTTGTGTATAATGAGGTAAAATTAGTTAATATGGTGAAACATAATTTTGCTTTAGTTTTTCTTATCCTGTTAATTCTAATTTACTATTTCTATGTTTAAATCAATATCATGCATAGATCAGTTCTTCCTGTTCTACTTCATCTTAGCAGAAAAAAAATGTGCACCAAGTCTTTCATACAGTAAACTTGATTTGCTAACTTCATTTTCATACACATTTTGTTGATAGTTGGATGCTAAGCATTGGCATTCATTTTGATTAATTAGTTGCTTGTCAAAACTTAAAATTACAGAAACTTTGCTGCACGTATTCCTTTTAAGTCTTAAATTTCTGTTTGATTCTGCTTCACTACTTTATGTTTTTTATATATTTACTGGAAAAGGGATAGTAACTTGCACTTTTCTTGTCACTAGAGCTACTCATTAAACATCACAACAGTGAAAGGGTTTGAAGTTTTTGTGGAGAGTCTTAAAAGACAAGTGTCTCTAAAAAGCGGATACACCAGTGGAGTTGATCTAGTTTTGTCCTGTGTCGATAATTATGAGGCTCGTATGGTTGTGAATCAGGTTCAATCTATTCCTTGGTCTCTACATTCTGTTAAGTTTAAATTTATTTATTTGGTTTATGTTGTTGCATTTCATTATTTTCAATTGTTCACCATGGAAAATGTCAACTTAAAATTTGTTATTGTTCAGGCGTGTAATGAGTTAGGGCAGACATGGATGGAGTCTGGTAAGATCTTTTTCTTCATTCCAAGTTCTAATTTCTTAATGTATCCTGTCTTCAATTTGAAACCTATAGTGATTCTGTCGCCTTATTTTCGTTATGAAGGAACAGTTGTATGTAACTTCCCTTTTCATGATATAACTATAAATGACAGTGTACCATAAAATTTATGAAATGTAAAGCTTGTTCTATTTTCAAGTTTGAACTCTGTGCATACATATTCCATGATAAATCCTGCAACTTTGATTCATCTTATGCACAACTCTCAATGGCACTGGTCAGCCTTTACTTGTTTTATCTCATCCTTTAGTAAAGATATGATCTCATAAAAAACAGGAAGTTTTAGATTCTCAGTTTTTAACTTTTTTGGTCCTTAAGCAATGATGTGTGCATTATAGGTGGGTGGCACTTACAAGGTTACATCATTGTCTTAATCATTGTGTACTTTTTTATGGGATTCTACTTATCACTTTACATCATAAACATTGGTTGAAAATTTCATAACCATACTCCTGGTTCAAATGGATCCTATTGTACTTTAGATGTATGGAGAATATTAACATAAATTTAATTTAAGAATGATAAGGAGGCAAAGTTATACTGGTACTTGTTAAGGAATTACTTTTGTGGTAAGCTAGAAATTCAGACAATAATAGGATAACCTTATATATAAGGTAAAACATTGTATCGGAAAGTTGGATTGGTAACGTATTACAAAGTTATTGGTATGGGCATTTCAGTAAATAAATACATTTTTTAAAGAAACACATTGGATGTTTGGAATTTGGATATCTAGATACTAAAAAGAATTTGACTATATTAATATCCATACATATATTTTTTTTATTTGCAAATCAGATATGATCGTGAATGTAACTAGGGAAGAGATTCATGAACCATATCAAGCTCCAATAAGTTGTAAAAAAATTGACGCATTTTATACCACCTGCTCACTATCTTTTTCAAAATAACTATACTGTAAAATTAAGCGCGTACAATCCTCACCCATGACCTACAGCAGTGATACATGGAACCAGTAGGTCTACTGATTTGTGCTCCTGAAGTCCTGATAGCTACTTCTGTTAAGAAACTGCTATGTGTTTTGTGTTATTTATACTTTCATGTTGGATTTGTATTTGTACATGCTCAATTTGCTCGTTCTTTACTTGTACGTTTTGAGCATTCCTCTTTTCTGGATTCTAGGATGATATTCAAGTGTTCCAGTTAGTAATTTAATTGCTCATTTAGAATGTTTGGACCCATGAAAATTTTTCTTCAATTTCATTTTCTGTCTATTTTGTGATTGAAAGAATTGAATGATCTGAAATTGAAGAATTTTCCCCTCAGGTGTATCTGAAGATGCTGTTTCTGGTCATATACAATTACTGGTTCCTGGAGAAACTGCTTGTTTTGCATGTGCACCACCTTTGGTATGTTTGGAAACATATTCATTGCTTGGAATTGTAGTTGATATTAATTGAATATTTATTTATTGTTCTATATTGAGAGAATTGTAGTTGATATTAATCGAATATTTATTTATTGTTCTATATTGAGAGAATATGAGATAAACCCAATAAAAATTTCCAGGTTGATATAGGGTCATAGAGAAGTTTAATTTGGGAGCAAGGCTGGACGAAAGCTTGTTTAACAAGTCTTGCGCAGAAAGTTGTACCAACATAAAACAAGTTGATATAATCAAAACATTTTTACTTCTGAGTAAAAGGCATTTGAATCTGGTTAATGCCAAAAGTATCTCGGGTGGTGTAACCAGATCTGCTGTTTCGTCTTTTTTTCACGAGGACATGAGAATAGATAGAACTTAATTGGAAATGTTTTGACATAGAAAATTGTGTTTATCTATTTCTTAGAAATACTATCTTTAGTGTTTTGTAATCTCATATCTGATTTGCCCAGCTGGAGATAGAGTATATATTTTTTATGTCATTTCTCAATGCAAATTTTTATGGTTTTCATCAAAGTTTCAAAAATCAATGGTGTCATGCAATGTTTTTAAAATTGTCAGGTGGACCGGTTTAAGCTCGAATCAAAACAGACCGGTCAGTACGCTGGTGTAAATGGACACAGCATAGTTTTACACTAGTTAATTTTATATTAAATATATATTAACACCGGTCTAATACTAACCTATTTGGTGTGCTGGCCCATAGACAAGTACAAACTGAAAATACTGGTCGAACCGGTATTTCAGACACTAATGGTATATACTGGTCCACAATAAACTGATACATTGGTACGAGCGATACTTTAAAATTTGGTTGCCATGATAAGGTGCTTATCATCAAATAGGTGAAGCTGTTATATATTTAGAACTTCATTTACATAACAAAAATCGAAATATGAACAAACATTAGGAAGCTTCTTGTATGGAAGCGTTTGGTTCTTTTTGAAATTAGAAACCCAATTGAATCAAAATTGCAATGCTAGTGTCCATTAGCACATTTTATTAAGATGGATTTTAGAGGAAGAACCAGGATGTTTCATTGATAAACAATAATACTAAGACTTGATGACACCAACTAAGAAAACTCAACTACGGAAACATATCACTTGTGATAATTAAATTTAAAGCGAATAATTGAGGAAGCTAAATAGGGTATATCATGGTGCAAGATTTGAAGGATTTCATAAGACTAGTAGTAAACATTCCCCAACAGATACAACTTGGATGGACTAGGTCCCATGTATTCTTCAACTGAGTTGTGAATGTATGAAGTCTGCCAACACATAAGCAAAGTGTTGAAAGCAAGTGATGAAATCTGGAGGGGAACTACTACCATGTAGCGGATGCTACAAATGGGCTACGACTTATGATTACGTGCTACCATCATCACGAAATTCAGATGAAGTGCCAAAAGATGTGGTGGTTCTTGGACAGAGTAAACACATGGCAATTGAGTGCTGCTATCATGCTATGAGCAAGTAAAAATGACTTGTGTCTGGTGCAAGATCTATATTTTATGCAATTCATGATATTCAGGGTCCATTGAAAGTGATATCGCAAAAGAAGTAGAGGATCTGAATGTGGCTGGTCTTGATGACATGGGAAGGGTGTTAAGTAGCCATGGAGCAGAAATCGTGATGATCGACTGAGAGTTTCAATACAACTAGCCAAGAAGTAAGTGTGGCTTCCATTCTGAGGTATAATCCTTTGAGGATTGCCAATGACCATGCATCTAGTGGAAAAAGCGAAGGGGTGATCTTGAATGACAATGGTGAGGGAGCACCACAGAGCATGCGATGATGCTATAAAGATTAGGGTTTAAGGCACCATTATGGACCTAGCGGTATCTTTGGTCCAATAGTCCAATGGTCCTTGAACCATCTACTTCAGCACACAATCGCTATAAGATCATTAACAATTAATTTACATAAAATATTAGAGTATTTAACCAATACATGATTGGTACAATCAACGTGGTCCAATGTGTATTGGTTTGATATAAGATTGGTATTAGTATGGTTACTAAGATTTTAATCCTTGATGGAGAGATCTATGTATGTAGGATGCCAAGAGCTTGTGAGGACAGAGGCTTTTTTATCAATTGACAACGACTATCCCTGGATGGTTGCAGAAGATGATGAAAAGAGACGCTTGGTTCAAAGATGTTGTAAGGACACCAAGGCAGATGAGGTAGGGAAAGCACCTGTAAAGCACGGCTAGGACCAAGTGACCAACCATATATACTTGCTGGCTTCGAGATGCGACAATATATGCTGAACTCATATTTGTTGTCTTTGAGGCAACATAAGTTATGTTGATGATGTGGGATGAGAAGTTCATGGCAAAAGATGTTCCTAACACTAAGCATTAACAGGGATGGATAGCCAATCCTAGCCAGCACTGGATGAAGCAATTAGAATAGAGGCAGTGATAATATTTCTCCTTTGATGAAAATGAGCTTTTCCAAAGAGGAGAATATATAGGAGTTGCTGCAGATGGTGATGATGCAGATAAATTGGAGGATAAATAATAAAACATTGAAGAGGAGCAACCAATCAAGCAAATTGAGAGGTCATTAGAATTTAGATATCACAGAGGTCAACATCAGTTGTTGGGCACTGTAGAGGCCTAGAGGGCAATAAACTCATTTGAAAGACGATACCTATATAGGTAGTTCTCAGGCACTGTAGTGGACTTTAGATGGGTGAGTGTTTTGGCTAAGATAGGAAAATAGAAGTACATACATGTGTTTTGAGTAAATGCACAAAGGAAACAAGTAGATCATCATTGTTGGCTGCTGTTTCCTACCAGTGCAGTGACTAAGGACAAGGACTCATTGGATAGGTTATCATGGATAGAATAGCATTTGAAGGGAGATTTTTAAAAAATGAAGGAATAGCCTCGATGATTCAGTCATAAACATAGTTTGTCATGAAAAGAGGTTTGATTTTGCGAGCTAAGGAAACTCCACTAGTGAAACACATCACCTAAATGTGTTAATTAAGCTAGTATATAGGAGAGCTAGTTCGGAGATGTGATAGTCTATGATTTGGATTGATAAGGTTAGTGGTTTTGCCATTAAGACTTTCCATTCTTCATAACAAGGTCGTGCTAGTTGAAATTGGCATGATAAAAGTTTTTGGTATCTACGGACTGAAATTTAGCATTGGAATCACAAAAGGAATTTTACGCTTTTATTCCTCTATAATCATGATTTTTAAAGTTAAGTCGTTATCTTACATGATACTATTGGGCCAACTGTTTTACATTTTGTGTTAATAACGTTTTTCTTTTATTGTTGTTCATGTGGCATTGTTTGATTTATTATATTATCTTTATTTATATTTAATAAAATATTATGTTCTTTATTCTAGCATGTCGATTTGATGGTTACATTATCTATGCTAAGTTGTATTATCTTATTCTTGGAAAAAAGAGTTTGCAATGAAGTGGCAATGACAATTGGTTCATGATTAGGCAGGAACAGAGATTCAACTCCCTAATGGGAGTGAGAATAGTTTAAATTATCATTATCCAAACAACAAGAATTATTATTTTCATCAGTATCTATTTTTCACATTACAAACACAAAACCAACTATTGTCTCATCTTTTTTATGGGTACTTGTTATGTTTGATGGATTAATCAACCATTTGATAACTTCAACATTTTGCCTGAATCAATTGTTTTTATGTCTTATGGTTCTTACTCTTGTATAGGTTGTTGCATCTGGAGTAGATGAGCGAACACTTAAGCGGGAAGGTGTATGTGCCGCATCTTTACCCACAACCATGGTAAGAAAAAAAAAATTTCTATTTTTGAATATTGTAGATGGACTCATCTTAACAGCTCATCTGAATTGATTACGCTTTGTGCTATGCTGTACGGGTACTGTCTAGATTAAATGGGTGCATAGAGCTATTCGTAAAATAGATTTATAACAAATGATTTTGCAGTGAAGTTTTTATTTTATCTTGATATTATAACCTCTAATGTAAATATTTTTTGCTACTCAAAATGTAAATTAACCTTATACTCTGAAGTCTGAAGTCATAAATTTACTCCTACAGTTTCTTGGTTGTACATAACAACAAAAATCTTGAGATTAAAGAAATTGATAAAGTTTTAAAAACTAGATTGGTTTATCTACAAAGAATAAAATATTAACTTTAAAGGTATATTTAAACACGAAATAAACATAAGAGGCAACTAAGAGAAAGTAAAAAATCTTTGATAATAAATGAAAAAAATGAAGTTTGATGGCTGAGGTGTATAGTAAATGAGCAATCAGGAACAAGCGGGATAAAATTTAAAACTAAATTCTCTTTGTTTTGTAATACTTTTACATTAAGAGATCTAATTGTTAGTACAAAATTCTAAGCTTTGATGGTTGAAGTGAAATATTTAAAACTTTTTTTGTTGCATTTGAGATACAATTATTTTTCTTCTTGCAAGAAGACAAATGATGACGGTGAAGATTTGGATTTTATTTTAGGAACTTGTTATTAGTAATTAAGATATTTACCAATTGAGCTATCCAGCAGCTTCATAAAACTAAAATGTTACGTAACCTAAAATATTCGTTTTGTTTTATACAAAAGATATAAATTTTGATGATTGAAGTGAACTATTGAGCTTTGACGTACAAGTAGAATAAATTAAATTTTTTGTTAACATAAAATTAAGGTGGACTAAATGAGATACTCATATTTTGTTGCTAAGATGTTCATAGTAGAAGCAGGAGAAGATGAGGAAGATTTTAGGACAAGACTAGTGTCTGAAGCCAACTGAGCTCGAGAAGGATAGCCAAATTTCTCCGACATTTCTGAGTAATGGGTGGAGTCACCATGATGAATGCATGAGAGTAGAGAGTTGCTGCAACGGCTATAACTCCTACCCATCTACATGTGCCCCACCCCTCTCACTAGATGAGGCAGCAATGATGGTGTTCCCTGTTGGAGTTGAGCTAAGGGCATGAGAATAAAAGTAGTTGCAGTAGAGGACACACACAGAAGGTGCACAAAGGCACTTTGAAAGCCTGGAATAAAGGCATCCACGAGCAACTGTGTATGAGGAATAACACAGGTATGCTTGATTTTGGAGAGAAACATGGCTAGTAAGAAGTCTTCATACTGCTAGAGGAGATCTGAAATCTTACCAGTGGGGGATAATAATCAATTCATTCCATTTCCCTTTCAAAATAGTGTAATACTCATGAAGTGATTCTTTGTCTTGCTTGAGGTTGAAGATATGTTAGCAGATTATAAATGTAACATGCATTTGGATCTAGAGAATATTTGGCAACAAGTATCCCAACCTTCTTTTGTCATCTTGAGAAATATAATTGTGGAGGCAATTTCTGAGCAAGGACATGAACGGTATCATATGCATCCTTGGTGTTTGGAGGAAAAAAATCCAGGTGGAGTTCTTTCTCATAGTAGCTAACAAAATAGTGGAGAGATCTAGTCCATAGGAGATTATTGGTATTGTTATAGGAGAGATCAGAGAGGGGTTGACACAAGAAATCCATCATATCCACAAGAAAATATTGGAAACCGAGAGTTAAAGTTTGGAGAGAAATACAAGTACATAATCCAATGTAAGAGGAGGAGATAACCTTGAAAGGTTAGAGAAGAGAGACAATTGTCATGGGAGAATAGAGATAGGAAAGTGGGGACATATGTGGTCTCAATAAGAAAAGAGAGGGTGACAGTCCGAGCAAGAGGAAAATGGGGGTGTGCTAGATGGAAAGTGGGTGACGGAAGCTGAGGGGAAAAGGGAACTGTGGTAGAAAGGGGGTGGGGGTTGGTTCTATGACCGCAGAAGGCAACGACAGCTGTATATTAGTAGGCATCTGATATTAAATGAATACGTCTTAATATATAATGGAGAGCAATCCGGGAAAGAACTAGCTAACTTACTGTCTAATCTAAATATCTAACAAGGATGATCATATGCTACTCTTGTTACAATAATATTAGTGAAGAGTGATTAGGTTTCATTCAGAAAAGCGTAAATGAGCATTGTACAAACTGCACACGTTGTTTGATCAAGTTAAAAACATAATATTTATGTTAGTAGTACTCCAAGAAATGAATTGATTTTTTACATAAAATCTTGTTTTTGCTCATGATGTGGCCATTAAATCTTAATTGTTGTAATTTGAAATTTTGTTTTATTCTACCATTTTTTGTGTGAGTATTTAAACCTTGTGTTACATCAGTATAATTATGAAAACGGCATTAAGTGAAATTTTTTTTCTTTACTTCGATATAACTCATCTTGAATTTGTTTTTTTTATCGAATCCTTTTTGTAACTGATGTCCTTTCCCAGGGGGTTGTTGCGGGTCTACTTGTTCAGAATGCACTTAAGTACCTGTTGAAATTTGGGCACGTTTCTCCATATTTGGTAATTTTCCTGTAATCATTTATGGACATTGATTTCTTTTGGATGGCTCAAAAGACTTTATCGCCTAGCATCGTTGTGGTGATTATCTTTTATTCTCTGCAGTCTGCATGCTATCTGAGCAATTTGTTATAGCGTACAAGCAATAGCAGATAGGTTATATTCCTAGGCAGTGATCCTGCCTAGGAAATTTTCTCGGAATGAAAAAGTTTCTTAAGCAGGTCATTGCTTAGGAATGTTGGAGAAGGTGATATCATCACTCCTTTATTATGCTTTGAGATCAGTGCTTTTGAGACTCAACTTTAAAATTTTCGCATCTCACTAATAAAGGGTGATGATATCAATCTTCCCCATATTCCTACGCAGTCTCAAAATGCAAAAAAAGTTTGTTAAGCAGGGTCATTGCCTAGGAATGTTGGAGAGGGTGCTATCATCACCCTTTATTCTGCTTTGAGATTAGTGCTGTGGAGGCTCAACTTTAAAATTTCGCATCTCACTAATCTCAAAGCAATCTCAAAGCAAGATTAGTGCTGTGGAGGCTCAACTTTAAAATTTCGCATCTCACTAATCTCAAAGTAGAATAAAGGGTGATGATACATATATCAACCTTACCCATATTTGTAGGCAGTGAATTTTCTTCTGTAGCATTACCTAGTTTCCTAGCTGCCTCTTATGTATTACTTTTACCTCATTCTTCATTCAGGGATATAATTCACTTAAAGATTTTTTTCCAACCATGGAAATGAGGCCAAATCCACAGTGCTCGAACTCAGCCTGTATTGAAAGACAGGTTAGTTCGTTTCACTATCACGTGAACTGAAACGAACATGCGTGATAGATTATGCATTTGAATGATTGCTTGAGTAAACTATAATGTGCAGAAGGACTACTTGCAAACAAAACCAGCTCGAGATGCTGCAAATAAGGCAAAGCTGGAAGCTGAAGCTGCCAAAGTTGATGTCCCTCTCCATATGGACAATGAATGGAATATAAGGTGTGTAATTTTGTAAAAAAAATCTTCTAACCCTATTTGTGTTATCCAGATTTAATTATTTTGTTGGAATATAGTAGCATTTTGCCGAAAGCCTATGCATATTTTTGGTACTTCTAGCTGGCGAACTTTCTAGTCTGCGGTAGGTTACCAAATATCCGTAGTGTGATGTATGGCATATGGCATTGCCATACGCAGAAGTCAATGTTCTGAGAGAGGATCTTCCATGTAGTCAATCCTCTAGAGTTGGTCCAGTTGGACCACTTTCTTATGTTGGTTGAATATTTTATTCTCTTAATTATCCCACAGCCTTCATATTAAGCTGCTGAGTTGAGATAGTTTTGTTGACATTTATCCTTAAAAAATCTTTGTCCATAAATTAACTTGTCTGTACGTATATACAGTGTTGTCGATGACAGCGAGATGGAAACCTTGAAGATGTGCGGCGCATCAGGTTATTTGCTCCTTCCATGACCACATCACTCAGTTTGAAAATTGCGCGTTCTTCTGATGGTTGTTCCTCTTAAACTTACGCAGATGCTCTACCCGAGGGCCTCGTCCATGAGCTCCCTGCTGCTGAAAATTTTGTTGATACAGTAGCCAAGGTAGCAGCAAAACCAGTAGAGGATGATCTCGAGGAACTCCAGCGGCAGCTTGATGCGCTTAATGCATCTTGAAATTTTCTTTTTCCCCAGAAACTAGGAAGTTCTTCTGTTTTGCTTTTAAGCATTGTCTCTTGTGGAAATGAAATTTTATTTAATCATAGACAGCTTTTTAGGAAACACTTGTTAGGTTTATATCTGAATTTTGTTTACCATAGAATTCCGCTAGAATAATATATATCTTTTTTTCTTCCGGAAAAGATACACATGTAAACTACAAGTCCTGTAATGATCCAGTAAAATAATTGTGTTGTGCGTCACAGTTGAGCTAAATCTCTAACAGGCTACTAGTAGCTCTCTCAATCTTTCGAAGGAGAAGCCACTGAGCGAGTATCATACACCTTCAGCAAAAGTAGTTCTCTTTGACGTGCTGATCTGTAGGACTGCACCACAAGCACAAAAATACATAAATCAGGAATAGATTGTCCATAATTGAAGCAGTTATTGTAGGATTTTTTTTTTATTTGTTGTAGTACCTGATAAAACATCGTTGCACTTGTTCTTGAGCTTCAAATCTTAGTAGTGTTTCTTGTCTCGAAGGTTTATCATTGTGCTGCCATTAGTACTATGATCTAGGAGTCTTTTACAGTGCATAAGCACAAATTTTCTAACCTTGGCATGTCGGGAGAGCTAAGAGGTTGGTGCCACAAAACAGTTATTCTATCTACTCGGTCATTAGATTGGAGGTGTCGTTATCTGCTGTTGCCTTACACTTGATCTCATCATCTAACTGGTGCACTACTTCCTCATAGAGCACTAGTGTCTTGTTGCTCATGCTCCCTACATTGTCCTTTGGAATATAAGAGTAGTACTAGATGCAGGAATTTGCTGTTTACACTTTGAAGCATTGTATTGTGTCCTACTCAAACAACTATTGTGGAATCATCCCTACTAAAACTAACAATTGAATGATATTGATGCCCTCCTCGATCAAATATACAGTCACTTGCTCTACTCTTAAATAGACTTCAGTGCCAATATTGGCTTACTTTGGCTTGTGCACCTAATCCACGCAAAAATCAAAACTACTCAATTGCAACTTGTGTATTTGTAAGAACCAATATGCTATAATTGACCATTCGATTTGGAGCTAGGTCATTCCATGACTCTGCCAACATTTATGACTTGTCTTGCTCCCCCATTGGGTATTGAGATAGTTAAATATCCTCATATTTGTCATGAAAGACTTTGCAACTTCTTCCTCATTTTCCTAGAGGGTTTGTCATGATCGTTGCTATTGTAGCAAAAAGGACCTGTTTCTATGGGTAATGCAATAGTAAGCCAAATGAGAGTTTCCTCAAAGATTTTTTTTTTTTAAGTAGAAAAAATATTTTAACAAAAGAGGCCTCTTTTATCGAGGCAATAATACAAGCTAAGTCATTTGGCCAGTTAGAGTGCCAATAAAAGGAAGATATAGACTTTCGAGCAAAACAAGCCAACCAATTTGCAACAAGGTTGGAACGTCTAGGAGTATAGATAATTACACACGAAATAATCCTAGATAAAAGAAAACGAATTTCACGAAGGAGATTAAGATAAGACATTTCAGTAGAGATTTCCCTGTCTTCAATGAAGCTAATAACAATTTGAGAATCAATTTCAATGATGTATCTTTGATCATCGTCGTTAGAAATATAGTAGACGTACTGAAGAGCATATTTGATAGCCATAAGTTCGGCAAAGAGCGCAGAGTGTCTTGAAAAGAAAGCCGCCACCGCCAAACTACAACAACCCGAGGAATCTCTAAGAAGATAGCCGAGCCCACCATTGTTGGAAGTAGCACACCAAGATCCATCCACATTAATTTTAATAGTTCCTTCAGGGGGTTTCATCCAAGTATCCAGGTTGCTGAGAAAAAAAATTGAGGAGCATTGTTCCCCTTAGCAGCATGGGCAAAACAACAGTCATTAAAATCAAGAAGAGTAGACCTAACAACATTAGTAATAGACGGAGTTAAACCAGAAAATATAGTATCGTTTCGAGTCTTCCAAAGGGACCAAAAAGTCATGAGAATCAAAGAAGCAACGGTCAAGCGTTCAAAAATCCGACTTCCGTTAACCCAAGAATGTCTAAGCTCAAGATGAAGGTTTGAGAGTTTACCCAAGAGAGAAAAAACCGAAGCAGAAAACTCATATTGGAAAAATAAGTGTTCGATACAATCCTGCTCCTTACCACATAAAGCACAAGGTTCCACTCCACAAATATTAAGCACAGATAGGTAGGATGAGGTGGGAAGTCTGTGGTGAAAAAGCTTCCAACCGAAAATATGGATCTTCGGGGTAACTTGCATACGCCACAGGAAATTCCACCCCTTCCAAGGATCATCAAGGAAGCGGTGCCTTTTTGGTAGAAAAAGATAAGCAGATTTATTAAGATTGCTACCCCTTAAGTCCTCTCTCCAAGCCCAAGTATCTTCATAGGGATTAGTACGTCTTTTAATTTCCCGGATATAAGAGATGATGTCTCCACTAAAAATGGCTGAAAGCTTCTGCAAGTCCCACATGTGATTAATAGTGAGCTCAGAAACTTGCATGAAAGGAAAATTAGTATTAACGTTAATAAAGGTTGGCTTAAAAGTGAAAGGAGTTTCCTCAAAGATTTCACTCTGGATTAATTTGCAACAAACATCTTCCACGGTCAATTTATGTTTTGTTATAACTAAAACTTTTTAGTATTTATTTTATAAGACTTTTGTTCAAATACCATTCTTTAAGACATCCCAACATATTCAACTCTAACATCTCTATAGTAATTGACTAGTTATTCCACCAAAATAAAAAAAAAAGATTAGTTACTAAAATAGTAATTTAATCAAATACAGAGCCTGATTCCACAACTATTTAAATTTATGGCAGTAAATATGGTAACAAGTTAGGTCATGGTTGATGAATTTGTATAAATAGAGAACTTTAAGTTTTTGGATGGCCATTTTATGAAGGAATTGAGTGGGAATTAATAACCTTTTGAGTGAATTAGTGGATTACGGAGAATGTATGTGCATGAGAGGAAGAGAAAAATGTGTGGAGAATTATATTGGGATGGCCATAAAAAAGGGAATATTTTCATGATATTTTTATCTTTTCATGAATTCTATTAAAATTATATACTTGTATGTATGATTTTTTTTTTATTCCATCACTTTACCAAACACCAATAAAGGGTTGTGGCTCATAATGTATCCACACATTCAAAAGCATTTTCGATTTAGTAAATTAACCATGTTTATCATTGATATTTGAATAGTTCAAATAGCTTAATTAACACTTAAACATTCTCAAAGAGTAGTATGACTCATAATTTACTCATACTAATCATTATTAGGAATTTAAATAATAGTAGGTAGAGGTACTTAGGAATTTCTACAATTTCAAACTTTGTATAATTCTAATTCTAACCAATTGATTACATATCTAGCAAATAGGTTTTGTTTCATTAGGAGAAGGGTCATTGGAAATAAAAATATAATTATACAAAGATAGTATAATAATACTAGATAGGGATACTTTTGAAAGTATGAGTAGCTTATGAGTCATAACCCTTTCTTAATGCTTGAGTAAGTTGTAGAATGAAAAATAGTTATATATAAAAATATTTTATTAATATAAAATTAGCATGAAATATGAAAATTTTATTAAAATGCTTCCCTTTAGAAAAAGAAAAGATAATGACCTCCCCAACATTGTTCTTCGCATTCCTTCCCTTCCTCTTGCGCACATTCATTCTCCTACTCTACGCATTCACTTGAAAGTGCATTACTTCCCCCCATTTCTTAAGATGCCCGTCCATAACCTTTAAACCTCTCCATTTATACGAATTCAACAACCAAGAGCTAGCTTGCAACAAGTTAGCAATGTTTACTGCCTTAATTACCACATCTTGTAACCCTATAAAAACCAAGCATTTCATTTCATTCCCAACACAATAAAATCCCATAAAAAAAGTATTCAATAGGAGCAAAGCAATGGCTCATGAATCAATTCTATGCATAGTGCTTGCTTTGGCACTATCTCTCACAAGCGCCCTTGGAGCAAGGCACCTCAATGCAAACATTCCGGAGTCTCCATGGGTGGCCGCACAAGATGCTGGTGGCAATGACCCACACATCCCTGAGACACCATTTATGTATACAACTGGGGTAAAAGCTCACATTCCAGAGACACCATTTAGGCACATAATTAAAGAGAAGGCTCGCATTCCTGAGACACTATTTAGGTACACAACTGATGAGAAGACTCGTATTCCTAAGACACCCCGTATTCCTGAGACACCATTTAAATACACAGCTGGTGAGAAGGCCCGTATTCCTAAGACACCATTTAGGTATGCAATTGGAGAGAAAGCTCGTATTCCTAAGATACCATTTAGGTACACACCTGGTGAGAAGGCCCGTATTCCTAAGACACCATTTAGGTACGCAACTGGAGAGAAGACCCGCATTCCTGAGACACCATTTAGGTATACAGCTGGTGAAAAGATTCGTATTCCTGAGACACCATTTAGGTACACAGCTGGTGAGAAGGCCCTTATTCCTGAGACACCATTTAGGTACGCAACTGGAGAGAATGCCCGCATTCCTGAGACACCATTTAGGTATGCAGCGGGTGAAAAGGTCCATATTCCTGAGACACCATTTAGGTACGTAACCGGAGAGAAAGCCCACATTCATGAGGCACCATTTAGGTATGCAGTTGGTGAAAAAGCCCGCATTCCTGAGACACCATTTAGGTACACAGAGGAGAAGGCCCACATTCCTAAGATATTATTTAGGTATGCAGCGGGAGAGAAGGCTCTTATTTCTGAGACACCATTTACATATGCAACTGGTGAAAAAGCTTACATTCCTGAGATACCATTTGGATATACAATTGGAGAGAAAGCTCGCATTCCTGAAACACCACTCTAATATACAACTATGGTGATGATGCAAAGGGTATTATTTAAATTAGATTATGTATCGCAGAAATAAATATTGAAAAATGTGATGAGAGATATGCTGCATGTAATGTAAGACTTCTATGAAGCATTATTTGATTGGGCTAATTTTTTTTTTAAAAATGAAATCTTATTTGAATAAATTACTATTTTAGTAATCATTTTCTTACTTTGATGGAATAACTCCATAACTAATCAATTACTAAAAAGCTCCTAGTTTTGAATGCGTTGGGTATCTCAAACAATGGCTTTTATTAACTTAAATACTATAAAATAAATACTAATAGTTTTAGTAATAACAAAAATCATGAATTCACAAAAGTAGAAGTTTATAAATTAATCTAGAGTAAAATCTTAAAGGAAACTCTCATTTGGCTTGTTATTGCATCTTAAAATACGATTTATTTACTCAGTGTAAAGTTTTTAATATATTTTTTATTTTTTATTTTTTTTAAAAAATATTTGTTTTCTACATTGCGAATCATCTACTTATCATTGATGTTTGGCGCATACTAGGTGTGATCCAAGGATATGTGACATTTGACTACTTCTTCCTACGTTCCAATTATACTTGTGGTCATCTATGTGTTAGGTTTCATTTTGTTAGGCGCATACTAGAATGCAATTTTGGCATGCCAACACACAGCTTAAATGCATTATGTCGAAATTTTGTAAAATGAGTCATGTGCGATCGTTCGTATAGTCTATGTATTGTACGATTTATTTTTTTCTCCTATTAATAAAGCTCTTACTCGCATAGGGCAGAAAATACATATACATATTTTTGACCTAAGCCTGATTAATTTATGTTTTTTTAAAACTAAAACTATTAGTATTTATTTTATAATATTTTTTGTTCAAATATCATTATTTAAGACATCCCCAACATATTCAAATCTAACATCTCTATAATAATTGACTAGTTATGCCACCAAAGTAAAAAAATAACTTTGTTACTAAAATACAGAACCTAATTCCACAACTATTAAATTTATGACAAAAAATATGGTAACAGGTTAGGTCATGGTTGATGAATTTATATAAATAGAGAACTTTAAGGTTTTGGATGGCTATTTTATGAAGGAATTGAATGGAAACTAATGCCTTTTGAGTGAATTAGTGGACTATGGAGAATGTATGTGAATAATAGGAAGAGAAAAAAATGTGTGTAGAGTAGTATTGGTAGGGCCATAATGTATTTTTTTTTTAAAAAAAAACACAGAGATGGGATAATTGCAAACCAAATGATACTTAATGTCATATCCTGAATTACCGTAATAAATTTTTAAATATTTTACACGAGAGTCAATACTTGACTCGAGTCCAAACACTCCCACGCAGGGGCATAACGGTTGTAACCGCTAGATTGGGCGCAATTAGCAGAGACGATTCCTCGAACCAACTCCCAGCCCGACCAAGGACTTTGCAGAAAATCTTTGTCATTCCAACACGACTTAGATCAACGCTAACGATTCACCGAGAACTGGTGTCACTGACTCGAACCAAGTTCACCCGAACCAAAAAGGGACCCACTCGTAACCGGCTGCGTTGGACGGGGTCCGCAATAGTTTTAGAGCACGCTCACGTTTACCTTAACGGTGTCACAATATTTCAAGAAAATAGCAAGATGAAGATTAGGATCCTGTGTTGGGGAACCCCCAAACTGGGTCTGCTGAACCATAGTCATCAGTGCTGGTTTTAGCTCGAAGTTGATCGCCTCTACATTAGGTCGAATAATACTAGAATTAAAACCCTGTATGTTAGGTACTGCAAAATCTCTTAGTTATTAATTGTTCGCCATCACGCCCTCTTTTGCAACTTTTTTAGTTTGAAACTGTAATTTTCTTCAAAGGCGGAAGGTGCGTTCAATCTCTGGATCTTCAGGAAATAAGGTACCTATCTTTAAGGCTCTGGGCATACAACATGTTAATCAAGTAAAATATAAATTAAAATACCAGAAAATAACTATAAAAGAAAAACTAAGTAGATGCTGAAATCAAAAGAAAAATGCCTAGTCTATAAACTTATTAATCAAATCGATATTGGCTGGCCTAATCCCTAGCAACGGCGCCAAAAAATTATTGCGTCCTTAAGTGCACGGTATCGAAGTAATAAAATAAGATATCATTCCCAACGAGGATCTGGCGGTCGACTCATTTATATCTAAGCGAATCAAATTGTGATTTTATGTGAACACTAAGTACGAAAAGTAACAAAGATAGCATTTTGGGATAAAAATCAGGTTTTAGAAGGTCGGGACTCGGGGTTTCACTACACTGATATTTATGAATTTGATAAAAATAAATCTTTGAACAGAATAATTAAATCTATGAAAGAGAATTTTTCCTAAGGTACAGATTACCTCCTCCCGAAGTGTAATTCGGTACCTAGCTACGTTAACTCCCTACTCTCGTGACAATTAACGCAACTAGGCCCATTAAGTTCTATGAAAAACCATAAAATTCTTCAAACGAATCCAAACTACTCTTGTGATTGGATTTGTAGGTCTGAAAAGAATAGTTTGGATGTTGCGATTCACTTCCCTGTTTTTCTCGCGACGTCTAAGATGTAAACATACTTGGCTAAAGTAAATCATGTAATAACTCAATTCTAATCAAATAAATGCTATAATAATCATGACAAAGAATAAAAACATAAATTTTAATCAATAAACATCAGTGGACTGCATCCCTAATCCCGAAAATAAGTTTACTCGCTCATGTTTGAAGAAAACAACATGTTTATTGATGAAACTTGCATTGAATCTTAATGAAATACAATAAAATCACTAGACAAGTAATCAGAAAAGCTTCCCCTTGATCTGGAGATGAAGATGAAGTGCCTAATTCTCCCTTTGCGTGAATTTCCTGCTCGAATTTGGTTATGGAAGTGAATTTCATCCTAGCCGCCGCCTTTGTTCTTGTTCGCCCGAAAAAGTCCTGCTTTACTCTCCAAAAATTCTTCTTTTTATAGTTTAATCGGTTTAGAACCCTTTAAGGAAGAATTCTGGAGAGTTTGGTTCAATTTAACGTGTAATGTCGTAATTTCCTCGGGAACTATGCTATGACTTTAAAACTCGCAAAATCCAGCATTTTCATGCCATTTTATTTGCATTTTCATAAAAACCAAGAAAAGTGAAGATTCCATACCAAGTGAAGTAATTTATAAAATAAGCCCAAAATATTATATAAAATACAGGCAAAAATATGATGTAAATGCAACGCATCAGTGGCCTCGTCCTTCTCCCACGTAGGCGAGAACAACCAGAGGGGAAGGGTTGCTAGTAGGCGACTGGCCATGTCGCATGCCGGCGATTGCCGGTGAGGTGGAGACAACGCTCGCACGTAGGCGAGCTCAATGGATTGAGGAGCTGAAGTTGGCGAAGACCTCGTACAGGCGCAGGTCTTCCAGTGGACGAGGTGAGCATCACCCACTTGGGTGCTCGCCGGATGGAGGAGGGTTGTCGACCACCAGGTGGCTTCGCCGGAGGAAGGGCGATGACCGCCGCATGCAAGCGACGACGATGACTCAGGCACTACTGCCTGCTTCGTGCAAGTGAGGGTGTCGGTAGGGAGTCGTGCAGAAACGACTGAGGTGGACGGGGAAGGAGAAGCTATCACCGTCCGAAAGCTCACCGGGAAGAGAAGACCGCTGCATGCAAGTGGTGCAACCGGGACGTCAGATGTCGTACGCAGGCGAAGGACAGACCCTCTCACACGTAGGCGAGAAACAACTCTGGGAATTCCCACACGTAGGCGAGCTGGCAGCCGTGAGAGGAGGGGAGAGGGCTCGCTGGAGGAGTGGAGAAGGGAGGCATGCACACAACCGAAAACCACCATCGGAAAATCGGAGGAGGGAGCGATCGCTCGGGAGCCGCAAGCTAAATCGGGGAAGAAAGGAAACGACGGTGGCGAAGGAAGTTACCTCAGTGATCACCCGGCCGCCAGCTCCTTCTAGTCAGTGAATCGGTTGCAGATGTGCCTTCTGAGGCAAGCTAGAGCTCATCGCCGGCAACTGTGATGGCAGACGTGAGGAAGACGGAGGTGGTTGAATGAAGGAGACGAGGTTCTCCGGGGCACACCACCACCCGCTCACACCACCGGGTGCCTGGAGAACAGCCACCGGCGTCGGTGTTGACGAGAACTAACTGCCAGAGAGGAGGAAGACGGAGGAGCAGGGGCGCCAGAGCGTTCAATTTTTCTGCCAGCTCCTAAGCTACTTCGCGAGGACGACGTCGTTGCCTTTTTCTTTTTTTTTTATTGTGCAGTCACCCACGTCTCACACGCTGACTAAGGTCAGCCCCAGTCATGTCAGCGCACACCATTCTACCATGTTCACATGCACGCGAAGAAACGCATACGTAATGCACATTGGCGTTACGGATTCAGATCTAGCGGCGCCCGATCCACTACTCCAACTCGGTCCACAGGAGTATCAACAGCGGGCTGGGCTAGCTAGAATTTTGGGCCACACCAAAATTTCGGTCCATTAGTCCAAAAGGCCTAACATTCTCCCCCTTCAGAGCGAGTCGCAGCCCTCGGCGACTCAAAATAACGTCGGATCTCATCCTCGAACTGCCATAGTTCGGACGCCTTATACTATGCTACTTTTTTTCATTGAAGAACCTTCCCACCGAACAAGAAATTTTGTTCGTCAGTTCATCCTACTATCTCCCAAAACTTAGTGATCCAAGATCTCTCCGATCCTTTGGTTGAACTTCATTCGAGCCGTCGGAGGTGAATGAAGCGACTGTGACCGAGCCGGATCCCCCGGATCCTTATGGAACCTCCTTAGTAAGCTCTGATGTGTTCCACAAATGCATGGACAAATTGAAGTAATAAAAATATCGATCCCATAGAGACCAATGATCAAGTACTGACTCTACTTAAGATCGTTAGCTAGACAATTAGGAAAAAGAGTGATTTTTATCTTAACTAAACTATAAAAAAAATAGTAAAACAGACTTTGGTTGTAATATATTTGATGGAAATTTAGGACTTCGGGTTCACCACACTATGTTTCATGACTTTTTATAATTAAAAGTATCATAAGAAGGATTTACTGTGTTGAAGGGGATTTATCCGCATGTACAGATTGCCCCCTCTCAGCAGTATAATCCGGTGTCTATTTGAATTAATCCCTACTCTCGTGGTTATTAATTCGAAATAAACCCAATAGTTCTTGATAAATCTAAGAGATCCCTCTAGCCGATTCGAACTACTCTCATATTCAAATCAACTTGTCAAAAAATTATAGATCCGATGTCGCAATTCACCTCTTAGTACTTCTTGTAACGTCTCAAAACATGCAAATTATGGCTAGTAATCAACATGTAATAAGCACAACAATTATTGAATCTAACACAAATTAATCACTTCATAAGAAGATAATAAATAATCAAGTCATATAAACATAGAGGGTTACACCCTAAATCCTGAATAAAGAGCTTATGCTAACATGTTATTCATGTTCACATTGTAAGAATCCATGTTCGATTACAAAATTGGTAAATAAATATGAAATCAACAAAGGAAGACAAGAATCAAGGCTCCCTGATGCAGATTGACACAGCTAGCCAGAAAAACGAAGCTTTTCTAGTCAAAAATTGAAGATCGTCGTCGCTAGGGATGGCAACGGGGCGGTTCGGGGTCGAGTTTTACCATCCCCGACCTGACCCCGATTTCCCTAAACCCGTCCCCGACCCCGACCCGAACCCGACAGGTTTTTAAATCTCAACCCCATCCCCGATCCCGCGGGGAAACCCGACCCCACGGGGAAACCCGACCCGACCTTCCTAAACAATAAATATATGCTATAATTATTTAAAAATATATTTAAAATAAATTTTTATCACATATTCATAAAAAATTCCACAACAACCTTATATAAATTACTTAAAAATTTTAGTTTATGAGGGTAAATATGTAATTTTGATAATCGGGGCGGGTACTTGAATCCCCGAACCCGACCCCGACCCGATCTTACCCCAGTCGGGTTTTCCCCGAACCCGACCCGAGACCTAGTAAACTCGGGTTTTCCCCATTGACTTTGGGTCGGGCCGGGTCGGGTCGGACCGGGGTTGGGTTTTATTGCCATCCCTAGTCGCCGCTCACCCTAGGTCTTGCCTCTTCGTCGAATTCCCCTTGTAAATCAGCCAAAAAGTCCTAATAATTGCTCCAAAGCTTCCTTATATAGTTCCTCATCTCCTAATTAGGTTTTCCCCAAATTTAGGCGCAAAAAGGAATCAAATTGAGCTAGAAACCAAATCAAACTCAAGTTGGGCGGACGAAAATACGGCCATGAAAATAAATACAATGGTGTCGTATTTTCTTCTATATCTTTCGGAATTACAATCTGGTAGAAATATGGTAGTGAAAATCTGTTGTATTTCTTTCTGTGGATTTTCTTCAACAAAATACGGCCGTGATTTTCATCACTGGCGTGCCGTATTTCCTTTTGTGGATTTTTGGTATTTTGTGCAGACAAAAATACAACCATGATAAATATCACAAGCGGTGCTGTATTTCTTTCTGCGCTCTTCTAGAAATACGGGCCGTGATAATAAATATGGCAGTACCGTATTTTTCAAATAAGCTCTAATTTGCACGAAATTTGATGGGCAGAATTCATCTGTGCACTTGGAGGATTCATCAAAATCTATTAAAATTTGGCTGTTTTTGCCTGAAACATGTCAAAAGTGAAGAGAGGTGAAAATTCCGAACAAACAAAAGGATTTAAGTTGAAATAAGTGAAAATGTGATAAGAATAGAAGAAATTATGCATAAAAAGTATAGTAAAAATACTATATAAATACGAGACATCAAATCTTCCTTGACTTAAACTTTTGTTTGTCCTCAAACAAATAAATAGACCAAAGAACAATGTTGAGTATGGAAAATATAACTCTCTTATGAAAAATAGATTTCTAAAACATAATCACTCATAAAAAATTTTTAACTCATGCTACATAAAATTCAGATAAGTACACCATTCTTAGAATTTAATCCTTAAGATTCACAATTTTAATCAAATAAAATTTTGCAACTTGTATAATAAACAGAATCACAATCTCATGAATTTACCTTCACCTCAGTTAAATCTACAATACTTTTGTTTACAGGAATAGGATATCCAAAATCTTTTTCTCCATAGATTTTTTTTTATTTCACTTTTGACATTCTTTAAATCGAATACCACGTTTTTTTTTTCTGGTGACGAATTTAGAGTACATTAACTACTTAGCCAATGTATTAGAACTCATATCTTATTGGCTAGCAGAATTAAGATTCATGGCCTAAGATAGAGGAGTTAACATCAAATAGCTTTTCTTTGGCATATACCCACATAGATACATACTTTTATATGGACTTCAACTCTTGTCTTCGGTACCACTACCAATTTTTCGTAAGTGCACGAACAAATCGAAGTAATAAGAATATCGATCCCACAGGGACCAATGACCAAGTACTGACTCTACTTAAGATCGTTAGCTAGACAATTAGAAAAAAGAGTGTTTTTTATTATAACTAAACTGCAGAACGAGTAAAACAGACTTTGGTTGTAATCGATTTGATAGAAATTTAGGACTTCGGGTTCACCACACTATGTTTCATGTCTTTTTATATTTAAAAGTATCTTAAGAAGGATTTACTGTGTTCAAGTGGATTTATCCGCATGTACAGATTACCCCCTCTTAGCAGTACAATCCAGTGTCTATTTGAATTAATCCCCTACTCTCGTGATTATTAATTCGAAATAAACCCAATGAGTTCTTAATAAATCTAAGAGATCCCTCAACCCGATTTGAACTACTCACGTGTTCAAATCAACTTGTCCAAAAATTATAATCCGACATCGCAATTCACCTATCAATACTTCTTGCGACGCCTCAAAATATGCAAATTATGGCCAGTAATCAACACATAATAAACACAACAATTATTGAATCAAACACAAATTAATCACTTCATAAGAAGATAATAAACAATCAAGTCTTGAAAACATAGAGGGTTACACCCTAAATCCTGAATAAAGAGTTTACGCTGACATGTTATTCATGTTCACATTGTAAGAATCCATGCTCGATTACAAAATTGGCAAATAAATACGAAATCGCCAAAGGAAGACAAGAATCAAGGCTCCCTGATGAAGATCGACACCAGCTAGCCAGAAAAATGAAGCTTTTCCAATCAGAAATTGAAGATCGCCACCGCTCGCCCTAGGTCTCGCCTCTTCATCAAATTCCCCTTGTAAATTGGCCAAAAATCCTAATAATTGCTCCAAAGCTTCCTTATATAGTTCCTCATCTCCGAATTAGGTTTCCCCCAAATTTAGGCATAAAAAGGAATTAAATTGAGCAACAAACCAAGTCAAACTTGAGTTGGGCGGACAAAAATACGGCCATGAAAATAAATACGGCAGTGCCATATTTTCTTCTGTATCTTCCGGAATTATAACCTGGCAGAAATATGGCCATAAAATTCTACTGTATTTCTTTCTATGGATTTTCTTCAACACAATGCAACCGTGATTTTCATCATTGGCGTGCCGTACCTTTTGTGGATTTTCGGTATTTTGTGCTAACAAAAATACGGCCATGATAAATATCACAGGCGGTGCCGTATTTCTTTCTGTGCTCTTCCAGAAATACGGGCTGTGATAATAAATATGACAGTGCCATATTTTTCAAATAAGCTCTTATTTGCACGATATTTGATGGGCAGCTTCGCCTTGACTTGTGGAATTCATCTGTGCACTTGGATTCATCAAAATCTATCAAAATTTGATCGTTTTTGCCTGAAACATGCCAAAAGTGAAGAGAGGTGAAGATTCCGAACAAACAAAAGGATTTAAGTCGAAATAAGTGAAAATGTGAAAAGAATAGGAGAAATTATGCATAAAAAGTATAGTAAAAATAATATATAAATACGAGACATCAAATCGTCCTAGACTTAAACTTTCATTTGTCCTCAAGTAAATAAATAGACCAAAGAACAATACTGAGTATAGAAATTATAACTCTCTTATTAAAAATAGATTTCTAAATCATAATCACTCATAAAAATTTTCAACTCATGCTACATAAAATTTAGATAAATACACCATTCTTAGAATTTAATCCTTAAGATTTACAATTTTAATTAAATAAAATTTCACAACTTGTATAATAAATAGAATCTCAATCTCATGAATTCACCTTCATCTCAGTTTAAATCTACAATACTTTTGTTTATAGGAATAGGATATCCAAAATCTTTTTCTCCATGGAATTTGTTTTATTCCTCTTTTGACATTCTCTAAATCAAATACCATCTTTCTTTTTTGTGACGAATTTAGAGTACATTAACCACTTAGCCAATGTATTAGAACTCATATCTTATTGGCTGGCAGAATTAAGATTCATGGCCTAAAATAGAGGAGTTAATGTCAAATAACTTTTCTTTGGCATATGTACCCACATAGATATATACTTTTATATGGACTTCAACTCTTGTCTTCAGTACCACTGCCAATTTTTCGCAAGTGCACGGACAAATCAAAGTAATAAAAATATCAATCCCACAAGGACCAATGACCAAGTGCTGACTCTACTTAATATCGTTAGCTAGTCAATTAGGAAAAAAGAGTAGTTTTTTATCTTAACTAAACTGAAGTAATAGTAAAACAGACTTTGGTTATAATCGATTTGATGGAAATTCAGGACTTCGGGTTCACCACACTATGTTTCATGACTCTTTATAATTAAAAGTATCTTAAAAAGGATTTACTGTGTTGAAGGGGATTTATTCGCATGTACAGATTGCCCCCTCTCAGTGGTACAATCTGGTGTCTATTTGAATTAATCCTCTACTATCGTGGTTATTAATTCAAAATAAACCCAATGAGTTCTTGATAAATCTAAGAGATCCCTCAAGCCGATTCGAACTACTCTCGTGTTCAAATCAACTTGTCCAAAAATTGTAATCCGACGTCACAATTCACCTCTCAATACTTCTTGCGACGTCTCAAAACACGCAAATTATGGCCAGTAATCAACACGTAATAAACACAACAATTATTGAATCTAACACAAATTAATCACTTCATAAGAAGATAATAAACTATCAAGTCATAAAAACATAGAGGGTTACACCCTAAATCCTGAATAAAGAGTTTACGCTGACATGTTATTCATGTTTACGTTGTAAGAATCCATGTTCGATTACAAAATTGGCAAATAAATATAAAATCGACAAAGGAAGACATGAATCAAGGCTCCCTGATGAAGATCGACACTAGCTAGTTGGAAAAACAAAGATTTTCCAGTTAGAAATTGAAGATTGTCGCCGTTCGCCCAAGGTCTTGCCTCTTCGTCAAATTCCCTTTGTAAATTGGCCAAACAATTTCTAATAATTGCTCCAAAGCTTCCTTATATAGTTCCTCATCTCCTAATTAGGTTTTCCCCCAAATTTATCCATAAAAAAGAATCAAATCGAACGAGAAATTGAGTCAAACTCGAGTTGGGCGGATGAATAGACGGCCGTGAAAATAAATACGACAGTGTCATATTTTCTTCTGTGTCTTCCGGAATTACAACCTAGCAGAAATACGGTGGTGAAAATATGTCATATTTCTTTCTGTGGATTTTCTTCAACAAAATACGGCAGTGATTTTCATCACTAGCGTGCTGTATTTCCTTCTGTGGATTTTCGGTATTTTGTGCTGAAAAAAATATAGCCATGATAAATATCACAGGCGGTGTCGTATTTCTTTCTGTGCTCTTCCAGAAATACGGGCCATGATAATAAATATGGCAGTGCCGTATTTTTTAAATAAGCTCTGATTTGCACGAAATTTGATGCTTTGTCTCGACTTGTAGAATTTATCTATGTACTTGGATTCATCAAAATCTATCAAAATTTGGTTGTTTTTGCCTGAAACCTGCCAAAGTGAAGATTTCGAACAAACAAAAGGTTTTAAGTCGATAAGTATAAATGTGATAAGAATATGAGAAATTACGCATAAAATGTATAGTAAAAATACTATATAAATACGAGACATCAAATCTTCCTAGACTTAAACTTTTGTTTGTCCTCAAGCAAATACATAGACCAAAGAACAATACTGAGTATGGAAAATATAACTCTCTTATGAAAAATAAATTTCTAAAACATAATCACTTATAAAAATTTTCAACTCATGCTATATAAAATTTAGATAAATACACCATTCTTAGAATTTAATCCTTAAGATTCACAATTTTAATCAAATAAAATTTCGCAAATTGTATAATAAACAGAATCTCAATCTCATGAATTCACCTTCATCTCAGTTTAAATCTACAATAATTTTGTTTACAGGAATAGAATATCCAAAATCTTTTTCTCCATAGATTTTTTTTTTTATTTTGCTTTTGACATTCTCTAAATCGAATACCACCTTTTTTTCTGGTGACGAATTTAGAGTACATTAACCACTTAGCCAATGTATTAGAACTCATATCTTATTGGCTAGCAGAATTAAGATTCATGGCCTAAGATAGAGGAGTTAATGTCAAATAACTTTTTACTCATATGCTCATTTTATTTGAAAAAAAATGTTTTACTCTCAAATTGCATTCATCAAACAACATATCTACCAAAATCTCATGCATCAATTGATGAAAAATTTAAATGAGAAGATATACATTTAAGAAATAAATTCAACACAAGAGGCATACCATTCACAAATATTGCTATATGAATATTATCCATGATTTTAAAAATTTTGAATCTAACACACATCATTCATCAGTGCAAAACAAACCATTCATCAACATCATTAGACATCACATCCACAATAATAGAAATAGAAAGCATCCAATCATATAATATCCAAACCATAATATGTAAGTACAAGACCCAAATCCACATAACTGTAGTGTCCACATATGATGCTAAAACCAGAATATATCCAATCCAAATATCATCATGCGCCTACACATGACGCCAAATATCATCATGTCATCACAAAACAGAGAATAGCAAAAAGTTATACAATCCACTGAAATGAGCAGCACAAAACAAATAGAAATAGAAATATATAAACATATATCTTCCCCTACAAAAAGAATGCATCGTCCTCAATGCAATAAGCATAGAATGAGAGAGTAGGAAAAGAGATACTCACAAAGTACTAATCATCTGCATCAGTGTCTATCTCCTCGTCATTCTCCTCGCCAGAAGCAGCCTTTTCCATATTCACATCTGGGTCCCTCTCTTCATCACTGCAGAAGTGATCCCCCAGAAAGCCTTTAATATCCTAGACGTCATCACGCACATCCTAGATAAAATCAAGTGCTTTCTCCAGAAGATGTCCCTCACGGAACACCTTTGAAAACAAGGCCTGGAAGCTTGCATCCTGGGCAGATGACCAACCCCTCTGAGACTGTACTGCACCGTGAGAAGAAGAACCAACTCTACATGGCGGAGAATCCATGCTCATCCCAAAGGGGTCGCTACTACAACCCTAGGTGGGTGGTGGTGGTGCGGAGTCGAGTGGCGTAGGAACATCTGTAACAACTGCATCAAGAGAAATTTTCCAATTCAATTGATTACGAACTGTAGTTCGTTCTTTGTTTGGCAAGGGCAAGGCTAGAAAATTCGGTCTAAGAATAAGGGAAAAAATATCACCCTCTTGGACAATTATCCTCATCGCTACACATGGCTCAAGGTCGATCCTACAATTCCCCTTTGCAGTCTCTACTCCAAATGGATCTACATCCAAGGCACGTGCTAAAGTGGTGACAAATCCTCCTAGTACTATAACACCCTTTTTAGCACGTGCAACTTTATCAAATTGCTTAATAAGATAGTATGCCACATCTACTAGATATCCATGAAGTATACACCATAAGAATAAGAGCTCAACTTGTCGGATCATACCATCGCTCTCACCTTGCCCAAAGACGATATGTGAGAGAACTCTATGCACATATCGGAGACAAGGATTAGATATGCTAGTTGCTCGTGCTGTCTTTGTTGAATAATTTGAATATGAAGTGATTTGATACCAAAAAGCGTTCTCAATGTATTCCCGTGGTGGATGTACACACCCTCCTAATGGCAAGTGGAAGATAGCTCTAATCCTTCAGCGTTAGACTCCTTTCAATATTTGCAAGTCAAAAAGTAAGGCGACCTTTCGCCTCTTGACAGTGGTAATCATGGAGCTCAACCTCCAAACTGCTAAGAAACTCCATTACTAAGGGAATGAATGTTTGCAGCTAACTTTGGAAAAACCTTAAGCATAAAATTTGCTCGAACATCCAATTTACATCTTCATCTTGCAATCCTCCTCGTAAGAAGATGATTATACTTGGCTTCTTGTGCATCATTTCTAAAGATAATACCATAAGGATTTGGAGGTGGTGGCGGTGCTGTAGAAGCTGGTGCTTTACCTATCCCTTTGCTTGCTACTTGTTTCTTTCTTGGTGCCATTTCAGGGAATGAAGATGAAAGAAATTTAACTTCAGATGTTGAGAACATAGGTGATACCCAAATACGTGAACAGGGCGCTGGAAACAAAATCTGCTCAAAATGCAATGCTCAAATCTGATCTTTCAGGTTGAAATCGGACTTCAAAACCTTCAAGGGAAAGATCCTCTTATTCAATCGACACCTTGGACAGCTACAGACAAAGCTTGGCGGAAATCGACAGAAGTCAACTTCCTGGACCAAATCGAGACTTTGTACCGCCGGAATGTGGCTTGGAGATGACTAGAAAAATGATCGGAGAAGGTCGCCAGGCGATTTAGAAAGTCGGATGAGGCTTGATTTGAAGAAGCGGCATGAATGAGAGAAGAAAATGAGAAAAACCCTAGAAAATACGGTCGGGTATATATATAGGCGAATGAAAATATGGCTGTGAAAATAAATACAGCCATGCTGTGAAACGTCTGTAAACAAAACCAATAAAAATACGACTGTGAAAAGAAATACAGCACCCCCGTGAAACATTCTGTGCCAAAGTTCAAAGAAAATACGGGGTGTGAAAATAATTACAGCACCCCCATGAAACATTATGTAAAGAAATTTACTGAAAGTAAGGGTGTGTAATAAATACGGTGCCCCCGTAAATTTTTTTTAAAAAATAAAAATACGGGTGTGAAAGTAAATACACCAGACCCATAAAACATTTTGCTTCTTTAGAGATGAATAGTAACACAAAAATACGGTCGTAAAAATAAATACGGCCAGATAGTATTTTTTGCTTAAACTTTCAAATTCACCGTTTTGACGTGAAATTGACTCAGAACACTCCTACAACATAGAAAAAACAAGAATTAGTATTAGAAAAACTCAAAAATAAGAAAAAATAAATTAAATCAAATCAGAAAAGATTAGAATAGAGTGCTTGGGTTGCCTCCCAAGAAGCGCTAACTTTAATGTCGCTAGCTCGACCGACGATCATCATCATTATGCTAGCGGTGGAGGATCTGAGAGCTTCTGGTTGACACCTTCTTCAATAGGTTCTAACATATAATAATGTTTCAGGCGTTAACCATTAACTATGAAGGTTCCTGTTCTTTCACTCCAAATTTTAATAGCATCATAAGGATAAACTTTAACAACCTTGAAAGGACCTGACCACTTTGTTTTAAGTTTCCCAGGAAAGAGCCTTAATCTAGAGTTAAAAAGTAAAATAAGATCGCCTTCCTGAAAATCTTTTCTAACGATGTGGCGGTCATGCCACTTCTTGGTTCTTTCTTTGTAAATTCTAGTGCTCTCATATGCATTCATCCTGATTTATTCTAGTTCATCAATTTGTAACCTTCATTTCTTCCCAGTGGATTTCAAATCATAATTTAAAGTCTTTATCGCCCAATAACCTTTATGTTCAAATTCAACCGGGAGAATACATGATTTACCATATACAAGCTAATAAGGTGACATACCAATTGTAGTCTTAAATGCAGTCCAGTATGCCCATAAGCAGTCCAGTATGTTCAAAATTCCAAGCGTCTTTAAAAAGAGTCAGCTAGAAGAAACCAGACTGAAGCACTTTGAAAGCAGTATTGGACTAACTGCATGTCTTCCATAAGTAGAACCATGGCAATGAAAGAGTACATCCTTGATCTCTTACTATGGCAGACATCTCATGAATAACCCATCTGCACATCTCTTAAATAGAAAAGGATCCTCCCAGAAATAATGTCTTACTTCAGACAACAATCTCTTCCTACCTAGATAATTCAAGTCAACAGGTAAAATATCAGACACCAAATAGTTCATAAAATTAGCATACCACAGAGCACCAATCCTTCCGATAGCAAAGAGATGCTCATCAGGAAACGCATCATTAATCTCATGCTCGATAACTTTTTGCACTCCATCTTCCTGAACGAGGCGCGATAAATGATCAGCAACATAGTTTTTCGTGCCCTTCTTATCCTTGATATCCAAGTCAAACACTTGCAGCAGAAGGATCCATCTGATTGACACGTCCCACAAGTGCACGGTTATGTCGAAGTAATATAAAAGGTTGTCGAACCCACAGGGAACAAGGTTAAGTACTAGAAAGTCTAAGTTTCAATAGCTAAGCGAACCAAAATGGGGTTTTTGCAATCTTCAATCGAAAATAAGAAATCAAATGCAACGACGAGGGAAGTATCTATATGGGAAAGATTGGGACTTTGGTATCCACCATACTGACGTATCTAATATGCAATGAAACTGATCTATTACAAGGGTTCATAATTTTGCATAAGGAATCTTCCCTAAGTTACAGGATGCTCCCTCTCGGTGGTACACCCTGGTGCTTCTCCGAAACAGTCTCCTACTCTCGTGGTAGGTCGTTCCAGATAAACCCAATGAATTCTATAGAAAATTATATTATCCTCTAGCGAAAATCAATCACTCTCGTGTCATGGATTCACAAGTTTTACCTAGGGGTTCCACCGCCACGATTCACCTCTCGGTAAGGATCGCGTCGGCTAAAATATGATATTACGCGGCCAAAGAAACATCGTGGAATAAATGCAACAAGGTAAAATATACTCATATGAACGTTCAAATAATAGAATTGAATTAAGATAGCATGATAGAAATCGTTAGCGGGCTTCAACCAAGTCCCGAAAAAGGTTTTACGCTACAGAATTCATGAAAACTGGCAAGAATCTCTCTAAAAAGTTAACAAAATTGTTACAAAGCATTTTAGAAAGGAAGGAGAGGATGAACCGAGCAAGATCTCCAAAAATCGTGAAGATCTGATGCTCCAATCTCTTAAAATTTCTCCCGAAACACGTTGTCGCCTCTTCCGTTCACCCTAGCCGCTTCGTCCACCGATTTTTTGATGATTTGAAAATATTCAAAGGGGCTTTTATATTCTTTGGATTCGCCTCTTTGTTAGCTTTCCAAAACGTGTCTTCTTACCTTTTTTGGACTTCTCTAGGGCTCAGAATCGAAAGAAAATTGAGTGAAGGTCAGACTGCAGGGTTACGATGACGGGTGAACCCCGTTCACCAGGTGGTGAAGTTTACTGTGCAGTTCTTTCAGGTGAAAAGCACCGGTGAACCCCACCGGGTTCACCAGGTGGTGAAGTGTACTGTACATTTATGCAGAAACTTCCTATAAGAGAATCACAGGTGAATCCCCTTAGGTTCATCAGGTCATGAAGCTTTCTGTAGAGTTTCGGACATCTAGTGAAAGCACCGGTGAACCCCGCCGGGTTCACTTGGCCTTATTTTTTAGAATAGCTCGAATTTGGCCCAAATTTGACGTGCAGCTTAGTCTTCATGTAAGGAATCACCCCATGACTTTAGAATCTTCAAAAGACTTCAAAATAGGGCGATTTTACCTGAAGTTCCATAAAAAGAGAAAAAGGTGAAGATTCTGAAGCAATTAAGTAAATAAGTTTCAATGGAGCTTGAAAACATTGAAATAAGCCTAAATTCAAAATAAAATAACACTAGAAATTACTATTAAAAATATAAGGCATCACTGATCAATCTTGGTTTTGAATCCTTTTTACTCATAAGATACCTGATTGCTGCATGATCTGTGTAAATAACTACTTTAGAGTCAATAAGATAAGATCTAAATTTATTGAATGCAAAAATAATAGCTAGAAACTCCTTCTCTGTGGTTGCATTATTGATCTGCGCATTGTCCAATGTCTGGCTCGCATAATATATAGCGTGCAACCACTTCTCTTTGCATTGCCTAAGAACAGCCACTATAGCATGGTCGCTGGCATCACACATCAGCTCAAAAGGAAGCGACCAATCAGGCGGTTGAATTATTGATGCTATAGTAAGAGCCTTTTTGAGTTTCTGAAAAGAAATAATATAATCTTGATCAAAAATAAAAGGAACATCTTCACCAAGTAATAAAGTAAGAGGTCTAGCAATTTTTGAAAAATCTTTAATAAAGCGTCTATAAAAACCAGCATGACCAAGAAAACTTATAATTCCTTTAACAGAAGATGGTGGTGGCAATTTTTCAATCACCTCCACCTTTGTCTTATCTACTTCAATACCACAATTAGAAATCAAGTGCCCTAAAACAATTCCTTCATTAACCATAAAGTGACACTTTTCCCAATTTAAAACCAAATTAAATTCTTCACAGTGTTGTAACACACGTGATAAATTAGACAAGCAAATATCAAAATCAGAACCATATATGGAAAAATCGTCCATAAACACATCCATAATTTCCTCAATAGGATCAGAAAAAATAGCCATCATGCAACGCTGAAAGGTAGCAGGTGCATTGCAAAGTCCAAACGGCATGCGGCGATAAGCAAAAGTGTCATATAGGCACGTGAACATCATCTTCTCCTGGTCTTCAGGATGAATAGGAATCTGAAAGAAACTAGAATATCCATCAAGAAAACAAAAATAAGAATTGCAAGCTAAGTGTTCCAACATTTTATCAATGAAAGGAAGGGGAAAATGATCTTTTCGGGTGACGACATTTAACTTCCGATAGTCAATGCACATCCGCCACCCTGTTACCATTCTTGTCGGGATAAGAATGTTATTTTCATTCTTTAGCACGGTAATCCCTCCTTTCTTCGGCACAACATGCACTAGGCTCACCCACATGCTGTCAGATATGGGATAGATGACTCCAGCATCCAGGAGTTTAAGAATCTCTTTCTTCACTACCACCTTCATGTTTGGGTTGAGCCTCCTCTGTTACTCAATTGATGGCTTGCTACCCTCGTCTAAAAATATTATGTGCATACAGAAGGATTAATTCCTTTTATATCATTAAGGGTATAGCCAATCACTCTCTTATGTTGCCGAAGTTCATTTAAAAGCCTAGCAGTTTGAGAAGCATTAAGATTTGTATTAATAATTACAAGAAAAGTAGAGTTCTCTCCAAGAAATTCATACCTGAGGTTACTTGGGAGAGTGTTAAATTCATACCTCTTTTGTTCATTGGGTTTAGCTTCTTGTATGCTCAAATGTTCTTCTTTCAACTTTTTGGTCTCAAGCGGCAATGCAGAATTTAACAATGCAGAATATGTGCTTACTTCCTCCTCTTCATCACAGTCATCACCTTTGATAAGACACACTTCTAGCGGATCCTTTTCCATTCTAGAATCAATGGTCATCGGTGAAGTCTCTTCCAAAATTTCAACACTGCAGTAGGATCCTGCAAAAGAAGGCTTTTTTAAATTTTCTATTAAATCAAAATCTACAGAATCCTCACCTATGTTAAAAGTGAGATTCTCATTCTTAATAACAATCATGGCTCCAGCTGTCGCCAAAAAGGGGCGACCTAAAATTATAAAAAGTCTAGAATCCTCCTCCGTCTCGAGGACAACATAATCAGCAGGTATAAAGAACTTAGCGACCTTAATAGGCACATCCATTAAAATACCTACCGGATGCCATACAGAGCGGTCGGCTAGCTGTAGAGAAACAGAAGTAGGCTTAAGATCTCCAATGTCCAGCTTCTTACAAACAAACTGTGGCATCAAGCTGACACTAGCCCCTAGATCACACAAAGCACGGTCAATAGACATATCACCAATCAAACAAGGAATAGAAAAACTCACTGGATTCTTAAGCTTCGATGGCAATTTATTCTAAATTATTGCACTGCACTCTTCAGTGAGTGCGACCATTCCATGCTCTTCCAACTTCCTCTTGTTGGACAATATCTCTTTCAAGAACTTGGCTATGAAGGCATCTGTGACAAAGCATCAGTGAAAGGTATATTAATATAAAGTTTTTTAAGTACCTTCAAAAATTTTCTAAATTGTTTGTCAAGTTTAGCCTTCACCAATCTTTGAGGGAAAGGTACTAGCGGTTTGTAGGGAGGTGGTGGTAAATAAATTGGTTCCGGCTCCCTATCTTGCAAAGATGTGTTGCCATTTTTTCCTCTGTGGATTCAGAATTCTACACCTCTTGGTCTTGCGTTGTATCTGGTGCTCGTGGCTTTTCCAATTATTTTCCACTACGTGTTATAATAGCATTGCAGTGCTCATATGGGTTTACCTCTGGTTTCCCCGGTAGTCTACCTGTAGGCCTACTTAAAGAACTAGCCTACAAAGCTATCTAAGTTTCCAATATCTTTTGATGGGTCTTCATATATTCCATCTCAGTACTTAGATTCTTAATAGACTCATTAACATGTCTAATTCTTGCCTGAAATCATCGAATCGGTGTATGAAATCATCATTCTGCTTGGTTTGTGTGGCAATAAAGGTCTCCATCATAATTTCTAGGTTCGACTTCTGAGGAGCTTGTTGAGGTTAGTTGTACTGTCTTTGCTGAAAGCTAGAGGGCTGTCGATTATTACCCTGAGGTGCTTGGTTTTGATTACTCCTCCATGAAAGACTAGGATGGTTCCTCCAACCAGGGTTGTAAGTGCTTGAGTATGGGTCATTCTGAGGTCTTCCATTATAATTTCCAATTGCATTCTCTTGTTCAAAGTCACACTCACCCTGTGTAGAAACTTCCAACTGACAATCTTGTGTATAATGTCCTGCATTACCACAAATCTCACACGAAATAGCATTAACAGTAGCAGGATTAAGACTTAAAGAATTAATTTTACTGGTTAGAGAATCAACCTTAGTGGCAAGCGAAGTGATAGCATCTAAATCATACCTACCTGACGCCTTGGCAGATGGCCCTCTCTCACTTACCCATTGACAATGATTCAAAGCCATTTTTTCAAACAAATTAATTGCATCATCCACACTCTTGTTTATGATTGCCCCACCGGCGGCAGCATCAACTGTTATACGAGTATTATAATTCAATGCATTATAGAATGTGTGAATGATTACCCACTTGTCGAGGTCGTAGTGTGGGCACATTCTCTAAAGTTCTTTAAATCGGTCACACACATCGTACAATGATTCTCCTTCTTTCTAAGCAAAGCTCGTGATCTGGTTCCTAAACTGTGCAGTTTTACTTGAGGGAAAATATTTTGCTAGAAAAGAGTTGGAGAGTTCCTCCCAAGTTGTTATGGAACCTGGCTGATGAGAGTGAAGCCATGCGCGAGCCCTATCCCTGAGAGAAAAAAGGAAAAAGTCTGAGTCGAAGAGCATCATTAGAAACACCATTCATCTTTAATGTATCACAATATTCAAGAAATATAGAAATATGCATATGAGGATCCTCAGATGGCAAGCCTCCAAACTGGTTCTGTTGAACCATAGAAAGTAGGGATGACATAATTTCAAAATTGTTCGCCTCAATGTTGGGACGAGCAATACTAGAGCAAACCCCTTGCAGGTTTGGGTTTGCGTAATCCTTTAAAGATCTCTGATCACCCATCTTAGACTTTAAGATTTCCTTTGCTAATTGCTTTCTACGCAAGCAAAAATCTCTCTCTAGTTCAGGATCTTCCTCAAATAGCTTCCTGGAACACCTAGGCATAAACAATTAACAAGTTAAGCTGAAGATGAAAAATAGATAATCAGTTCAAGAAAGTCTATAAATAAATAAAGTTAAATAACAAGTAAAAGGAAAAAAAAGTCTAGTCTATCAATCCTTAGATTAAAGTCAATATTAATGAAATTGGTCCTCAGCAACGGCTTCAAGAACTTGATGTGTTCCGAAAGTGCACGGACAAATCGAAGTAATAGAAATATCGATCCCGCAGGGACCAATGACCAAGTACTGACTCTACTTAAGATCATTAGCTAGACAATTAGGAAAAAAAGTGGTTTGTATCTTAACTAAACTGCAGAAATAATAAAACAGACTTTGGTTGTAATCGATTTGATAGAAATTCAGGACTTCAGGGACACCACACTATGTTTCATGACTTTTTATAACTAAAAGTATCTTAAGAAGGATTTACTGTGTTGAAGGAGATTTATCCGCATGTACGGATTGACCCGTCTCAGCAGTACAATCCGGTGTCTATTTGAATTAACCTTCTACTCTCGTGGTTATTAATTCGAAATAAACCCAATAAGTTCTTGATAAATCTAAGAGATCCCTCAAGCCGATTCGAACTACTCTCGTGTTTAAATAAACTTGTCCAAAAATTGTAGATCTGACATCGCAATTCACCTCTCAGTACTTCTTGCAACGTCTCAAAATATGCAAATTATGGCCAGTAATCAACACGTAATAAGCACAACAATTATTGAATCTAACACAAATTAATCACTTCATAAGAAGATAATAAACAATTAAGTCATGAAAACATAGAGGGTTACGCCCTAAATCCTGAATAAAGAGTTTTACGTTAACATGTTATTCATGTTCACGTTGTATGAATCTATGTTCGATTACAAAATTGGCAAATAAATATGAAATCGACAAAGGAAGACAAGAATCAAGGCTCCTAGATGAAGATCGACACTAGCTATCTAGAAAAACAAAACTTTTCCGGTCAGAAATTGAATATTGCCTCCGCTCGCCCTAGGTCTCGCCTCTTCGTTGAATTCCCCTTATAAATCGGCCAAAAAGTCCTAATAATTGCTCCAAAGCTTCCTTATATAATTCCTCATCTCCTAATTCAGTTTTCCCCCAAATTTGGGCATAAAAAGGAATCAAATTGAGCGAGAAACCGAGTCAAACTCGAGTTGGGTGGATGAAAATACGTCTGTGAAAATAAATACGGCGGTGCTATATTTTCTTCTGTGTCCTCTGGAATTATAACCTAGCAGAAATACGGCCATTAAAATCTGTCGTATTTCTTTCTATGGATTTTCTGCAACAAATACGGCCGTGATTTTCATCACTGGCGTGCCGTATTTCCTTCTGTGGATTTTCGATATTTTGTGCTCACAAAAATACGGCCATGATAAATATCATAGGCGCTGCCATATTTCTTTCTGTGCTCTTCCAGAAATACGGGCCATGATAATAAATATGGTAGTGCCGTATTTTTAAATAAGCTCTGATTTGCACGAAATTTGATGGGCGGCTTTGTCATGACTTATAGAATTCATCTATGCACTTGGGTTCATCAAAATCTATTAAAATTTGGTCGTTTTTGCCTGAAACATGCCAAAAGTGAAGAGAGGTGAAGATTCTGAACAAACAAAAGGATTTAAGTTGAAATAAGTAAAAATGTGATAAAAATAGGAGAAATTATGCATAAAAGTATAGTAAAAATACTATATAAATACGAGACATTAAGCTCACATGGAATGTCAGATGTAGTTTCATTTTTTCGGGGAGCTTCAGATGATACTCAATTGAGCCAACCCGACTCAATACCTCAAAAGGTCCATCGTATCTTTGTATGAGGCCCCGATGTGCCGCCTTTGCAGATATCTTCCTCCATATCTGTGGAGTAAGTCGAAGTAGCACTAAGTCACCCACGGTGAATTCTTCATCCTGACGTCAACGATTTGCATAATGTTGCATTCATCTAGCAGCTAGCTTGAGGCTGTCCCTAGCCTCTTGGAGCGACTCCACTCGCTCACGAGCTGCCCATTGAGCCGCAAGACACCTCCTCTCGAAGGTCTTCATCGTGATATCAATATGAGTTAGGGGCTGTCTCCCTAACACTAGCTCAAAGGGGTTGTGCCCCGTGGACGATAATTTGTGGAGATTGTAGGCAAACTATACCGAATCCATCTACTTCACCTGGTCTTTTTGACTCGCAGTCACAAAATGACGAAGGTAGTCCTCCACGAGGGCATTCACCCACTCCATCGGCCCAACCATCTAGGGATGGTTAGCTGTGGAGAAGTTCAGCTTCGTTCCCAGCTTGTCGAACAATGTCAACTAGAACTGTCTGGTGAACTGGGCATCCTTATCACTCACAATATCCTCAGGAATCCCAAAGTGTTTCATCACATTTTGAAAGAATAAATCTCCAACCACCACAGTTGAGCATGGTTCGGGTGCTAGAATGAAAACCCCATATTTAGAGAATCTATCCATAACCACGAATATTGATGTTTTTCCCTCGACCTTAGGAAACCCACCGATAAAATTCATGGACACACTTGTCCAGGGGGTTTCGGGTATAGGCAAGGGTTGCAACAACCCAGCCGGCAACCTTCGATCAACTTTGTCTTGCTAACAAACAATACATGTGTGGACATACATCTCAATATCAGCATGCATGTCCAACCAATAACATGACCTGGACAATAAGGCGAGCATGTGCCTTTGTCCCGGATGACCCGACCATGGAGAATCATGGAGCTCCCTAAGTAGCTCACGTCATAACCCACCGAATGCGGGGACTAGTGGCCTTTCGCCACAGGCAATGACAACGTCATTAGCGTCCAAATAATATCATCGGGTCGTACCCAACTTGATCTGCTAAACAAGTTTTCAATATGCCTCATTGAAAATGGCTACTGCTTTTATCCTCGTAAGGAGATCACCTTCTACTCTGGAGATCGCAAAGCAGATCAAGGCGTTAAGCTTACTCAGTGCATCAGGCACCACATTAGCCTTTCCAGACTTGTGTTCCCTATGGAACTGGAATTCTACTAGGAATTCCTGCCATCTGGCCTGTTTTGCCGACAATTTCTTCTACGTGGTGAAATAAGTATTCGCCACATTATCGGTTTTCACCACGAAGGCATTACCCAGGAGATATACTCTCTATGTCTGGAGGTAGTGTACCACTGCTACCATCTCCTTCTCATGCGCAGAGTATCTCTGCTCTGTCTCATTCAGCTTTCAACTCTCGAAAGCTACAGGATGCTCATCCTGTATTAGAACACCACCGATTGCTTGGTTGGAAACGTCGGTGTGAACCTCGAAAGGTTTTTCGAAATCCAGTAATTTCAGGATCGGTTCAGAAGCCATTCGCTTTTTCAAGTCTTGAAAGACCAATTGACACTAATCGTCCCAACCCCAGTTGGTATTCTTTTTTAGCAAATTGCTGAGGGGTGCAGTTCCTCTCGAACAACCCTAGATGAACTTTCGATAAAAGTTCACCACACCGAGAAAACTCTGTAACTCGGTCTGATTTGAGGGAGTCTGCCATTTCACAATGGCTTCAAGTGTACCAAGTGCTCCTCAACATTTGAGGAATACACCACTATATCATCCAGATATACCACAACGAAGTCATATAGAAAAGGTGCTAACACTTGGTTCATTAGATGACAAAATGTCGTTGGAGCATTGGTTAGCCCAAAGGGCATGATTAGGAACTCGAATGCTCCATAACGAGTCATGCAATCTGTCTTCCGTTCATCGCCCTCGGCGATACAGACTTGCTAGTAGCCCGATCTTAAGTCAAGCTTGGAGAATATCCTAGCTTTTCCCAATCTATCTAACAGATCTAGGATCAGTGGAATACGATAGCAGTCCCGAACTGTTATCTTATTCAGGACTCTGTAATCCACACAGAACCTTAAGGACCCATCCTTCTTTCTTTTGGAATAGGACCGGGGCTCCATACGGTGACACGGTTGGCCACACAAACCCTGCTTCCAATAACTCGTCGAGTTATTTGTGGAGCTCGGCCAACTCCACCGGAGGCATCCTATAAGAAGCCTTGGATGGGGAGTGAATCCTGCCACAAGCTCTATCTTGTGGTCAATCCCTCTCCTAGGTGGGAGGTGCTTCGGCAGTTCTGAAGGCATCACGTCAGCAAACTCCTTCAATACTTTCTTGACCGCCAAAGGAGTCTCACTCCTTTCTAGGTTGGGGCCCTCCACCCAAACCGCCATAAGCGTAGGATCTCCTTGGCGTAACCCTGCAGCCAAGGTGTTTGTAGACAAGGGTACTCCTCGGGAGTCCCTCTTTTTTCCCTTCCTCGACTCCAAGCTACCAATGCACAGTACGAGGCAAGGGGAGTTCTCATCATGTATCTGTATCCCATACAGATATAGTATCACGGCTATCTTTGCCTTGACCAATAGTTCGAGGCCGAAGATAGCATCGTAATCCGTGAGTATAAGAATCTTCGCATGGCATCAGCCCTGCCAACTACTAGTTACGATATCCACATCGTACGATATCCCTAAGACCTCAGGGTCTACTGCACTAACTGACCTCACTCAATCTCGTACTAGGGACATCTTAAGTCCATTTCTCTTAGTTGTGGCTTCGCTTATGAAAAGGTACGATGCACCTGTATCAATCATAGCGTTCACCGGTAGAGAATTTATGAGGTAGGCAACGTAAAGCAACATAGGCTTCTCACTACTAGTAGAGGCAGTGTCTAACACAAGGGGATTCAGGAGCGCCTCCTGATCCCGCACATTGCTCTCCTCTTCTGCTACTTTGGTGTCACGGGCTGATCCTTCTGCATAAATGGTTTCTTGCCCCTCACGGCGAACGAACCCTTCGTTTGCGAGGTAGGAGCTACAGTAAAGGGGGCCTATCCCACAGATCCACTGTGGTCCACCAAGGCTTCTGAGCCCATTGTTGACACAGATTTATATAGAGTTTTACATGTCATTTTACTAATGAATTCATGCCCATTTCACGACTTTAAGTCTCATAATTGCCTTTATTTGGATACATCTACGGAATCTACACCTCTCTTGGTATTTTCACGTTTTCAGGTCAAAATGACCATAAAGAGGGTAGATTCTGATTCCTTTGTAGCAGAGGAGCTCATGCTAACTCAAGATGATCCTAACCAGAAGTTTTCGGATTCATTGAAGCCTTTGCTGGAAATCATGACCGGGTCCCGATCAGAATCATGCCCGTGATCGTTTCTATGCATGAAGCTACAAGCGATAAATCATGACCGGGTCACGACCAAATTCTCGCCCGAGATCGCGGACCCGCCTCTTACGAAATCGCGATTTTAGCCCAGATTTCTTCAATCTAACCAGAGGGGAAGGCTGAAGGGCACTTAGGACTTTCCTCCACCGTTGACAAAAGAGGCGTGGAGCAGCTTTTGGCGCTGGATTTGGTCACGAAATCACGATTTTGTGGGAAGGCTGTGGTGTTACAGGGCATGGAGGCTGGCGGCAAAGTCTTCTCTTGCTGGAAAATAGCAGCGGCTGTGGCAGCTTTGGCAGGGTATGGGAAGAAGAAAAAAAGTGCAGAGGGGAGAAGGATAAAAGGGGGGTGATCGCTTGGCAGCAGAGAGGGCTGGAATCAGAGGAAGGGATTCGCACGAGTAGAGAGGAGAGTGCTACGCTTGGGAGAAGGAGGAACATACCAGGAAGAAGGGCTATGCACTTGCACCTATTGAAGACATTTAATGCGTGAGCACCTTAAGGCTAAATCTGTAAGGAAGATCCTGCGTCTACATTCATTTTGCTACACCATTTTGTATAATCTTCTTAGCAAAGTGTTCTATGATCTTGCCTACCTCTTGTAATCGCTGCATAAACTTACACATGTATGAGATGTTTACTGTTGTAGTTCACGCTTTCACCATGAACATTGTAGGCTAATCTTCTTAGCAAAGTGTTCTATGATCTTGCCTACCTCTTGATGAATCACTAGTTGTAATGGTTTAGATCTATTAGTCTAAAGTCCCCACTCAACCTTATGAGCGCGTGACACATCTCACAAGTGCACGATTATGTCGAAGGAATATAAAAGATATCGAATCCCACAGGGAACAAGGTTGAATACCAGATAATCTGAGTCCTAATAGCTTGGCGAATCGAAATTGGGTTTTGAAGACAGAAATCGAAAACAAGCAATTGCAACTACGTAGGTAAAGGTCAAATATGAGAGAGATAACAGGGCTACGGTTTCCACCACAATGATAATCTTAATCGCACAAGAAAGATATTAATTATTTGGTTTATTGGTTTTGCACAAGGAGTCAAACCCTAGAGTACAAGGTGCCCTCTCTCGAGTGTACACCCCGGTGTTCGTCTTAGACCGACCTCCTATTCTCGCGGTGGATTATTCTAAGACGAACCTAATGAGTTCTATGGCAGACTGTGAGATCCTCGAGCGAAGACCAAGCACTCTCGTGTCGGGGTCTTGCAAGTTTTACTAAGAGATTCCACCCTTACGATCCTTCTCTCGATATGAATCATAACGGCTAACACGTGAAAATACTCGGCCAAGGTAAAATCATGAAGTAAATACGTCAAAGTAAAATATGCTCACAATTCATTCCAAATAACGAAAATAGATACAAAGTTTGCGATCAGAATCATCAAAGGGCTTCAACCAAGCCCCGAAATAGGGTTTACGCTACAATCATCATTGAAGCACTCAAAATCTCTCTTTTAATGAAAGGTAAAGTACAAGAAAACGAATCTAAGAGGAAGGAGATAATGAACCGAAGGAATCCTAAAGAAATCGTGAGGATCTTGTGTCTCAATCTCCGAAAATCTCCAAAAATTGCCTCATCGTCGTGTTCTTCCACCCGCGCCGCTTCCTTGCATGATTACTCGATAATTAGGGAAAAACAATTAGGGCTTTTATATTATATGTGTTTGCCTCTGAAAGAGCTTTCCATAGACACCTTACTTGCCAAATTTGGTCTCCGAACGAGTGAGAAATTGAAGGAAAACCGAGTATAGGTCGGGTCCGTGCGCGAGCCTGGATCAGAATCACGGGTGAACCCCATCGGGTTCACCTAGCTGTGATTCATTCTGTGAGTTCGGCTGAAAGAAGCGCGGTGAACCCCACCGGGTTCACCTGGCTGTGATGTCCTCTGGGTTGTTTTCGGCCTGAAGGAATTCTGGTGAACCCCGCTGGGTTCACCTGGCCGTGATGCTCTCTGTGAGTTTCGCTAGCTGGCAACTGGGATGGTGAACCCCATGGGGTTCACCTAGCCGTGATTCTCAAGCAAACTCAGAATGAGCTCAAATTTGACGGGCGGCTTCGTTAATACAAGAAATCGTCCCATGGCCTCAGAATCTCCAAAATATGTTGAAAAAAGGGTGTTTTTACCTAAAATTCCATAAAAGTGTCAAAAAGTGAAGATTCCGAAGATATGAAGGAAATAAGGCTATAATGAGTATAAAAGTGTTAAAATAAGCCTAGATTTGACACGAAATACAGCGAAAAAACACTACTAAAATGTGATGCATCAAAATACTCTAGACTTAAATCTTTGCTTGTCCTCAAGCAATAAAATAAGATGAAATACATGTTTGGTATAAGAGTAATCTTTCGTGTCAAGATATACATCCAAGTTAGAAAAATATTTAATAACAATCCAATATCTAATCAAGAGAAATTAAGTAAATGGTTGTCTCAAGTGTTCAACAGTTTGATCCCACAATAACTAGATGCCAAATAACCTAGTAAGCAGCAAACATAGGATTCAATTAAGCTCACACAAAACACTCATGCGATTCCAATCCTTCCTAGTCAAATCGTTGGGGTTAACTCAAATGTTTCATCAAGGTATGATACACTAATTATTGCGATAGACTTCAACTCATAACCTTAGGTACCATTGCCAATTTTTCGCAATACCATGTAGAGGAGTCTTTTTATTGATTTCAATTTCATATCCCGTAGATTTCAACTCATGTCCTTCAGTACCACTGCCAATTTTGCGTAGTGCCAAGTAGAGGAATCTAAGGGTGAGCAATATGATTTTTTTCTTTTTGTTTCGGCAGTTGATAGCATATCCTTTTTTAACAAATGCAGTGTCTCCCCAACAATAGAAAGGAATTCAAAGAATAACTAAGCGAATATGCGTCTCTATATGATTCTTATGTAAGTTGCAAGCTTGAGTTGATTAAACAGTCATAGAAATGTTTGACCCACTAATGAACATCTCAAAATTAATCCAAATCACAAAATTTCTAAATCATAGAACATATGGATATGATCAAACAGTATTTCTAACAAGGAGGTATCACTCCAGACTTAATTCTTTGATTATTCCTACCCAATTATGCATTCAACTCAAAATGCTCAAAACTATGCATTCAACTCAAAATGCTCAAAACTTTGAAATAGCCTTGAGAAGACAAGACTCATACACATGCAAATGCAAACTCATGGAAAAATTAACACAGCATGAATGAAAAGCATAATAACCATAACAAAGTGGCATGAATGAAAAACATAATAACCATAACAAAGTGCGGACGCAAGCAAGAAAAATAATGTCATACAAGTCTGTCACAGAGTGGGGCCTGAAGAAGTGGACCAGGCCCACGAATAAAATGGCATATAAGATACAATGCCAAAATATCCATCACAGAATAAAAGTATCCATCCATCCAAACATAGCAAAGTCAAGCGATCACAGTCAAATAGCCACATGCGACAAGAAAATAGAAACCGGAGTATAGAAAGCTCACCCACTCTAAAAGTTTGCATAGTCCTCTATGCAATACCATGGTGAGAGAGGAGTGGATGATGATGCCGGTGCTGATGGGGGAGGGGCTACTTCCTCTTGCGCGAGCGAGAGCTAGATGCTCGGGAGCTCTTGCTCTTCCCGTGTGCGCTATAGTCGGGCTCGGCCTCCTCGTCAGAAGAAATGTTCATGCGAGCTGTTGTTTCCTCAGAGAGTGCGGATAGCCGGTCGTCCATGATCGATATCTTCTCCCAAACGGATCCCATCATCTTGTGTTGTCTTTGCATGTGTGCTTCCATGGACTCCCAATGCGAAGATTGGTTCTGCTGGATGTGGGTAACGGCGGTGTCCAGGTTATCAATCATCTCCCGTTGTTGGAGTTGCTCCTCCCTGATTTCCTGCAACACAGACATCATAGAATCGTGAGAGGAGGTGCCACCAAAGGAAAATGCTCCAGGTGCTGGTGGTGCAGTGTCGACTGGATCGGGCTGTGCGTCCTCAACTGGCTGGATGCGCCAGTTTCCACGGACTCTGACTAATGTGCTCTCCGGGTTTGGCAAAGGCAGGCAGAAAGGGTTTCCCTTGAATGTCATGCAATAAGAATCTCTCTTGCGTAAAATCAACTTCATGGCAACACAAGACTCGATGTCGAGCCTGTTGTTGCCGGTAGCTTCCATGTGCCGTAGGGAATGATGCCTAAGGAAACTGCCAAAGGTGTGATCAAGACGCCAATTACTATCGCCCCCCTCAAAGAATGGGTGATGCGGCTGAAATGCTTTGCCAGATAATACCAAAATCGACTCTAAAACTGTGGAGCATGCACCAGATATAGAATAACTCAGTCTGTCGTACCATACCGTCACTTTCACCGCGGCCAAAGAGGGTGTGGGCCAATACGCGGTGAACGTAGTTGATCACTGGGTTGTACAGACTAGAAGCACGAGCTACACGAGCGGAGTAGATGTGCTCGTTAGTGATAGCGCCTCAGAAGTTCTGCTCACTGTACTCGGTAGGGACTCTGCGTGCACAAGGTTCTGGAAAACCGTAAATGCTACGAAACTGTGAAAGAGTGAAGATGTGTTCGATATTACCCAAGCAGAAAGATAGACGCCCTGGATCGTCCTCAATGATAGGATTTGCCATTACTTCCAATGAACTCAGAAATTCCAGTGTGGTGCCAATGTAAGTGGGTGAGAATAGCTGCTGGAATTGCTCCCACCCTATGGCTGCATACATCAAATCAACGTCTCCTAGCATCCCTAGCATCTGTAATGTGGTTCGGTCAAGATACCTCGTATTGAGCATGCGGCGTTGTCGCAATATCTGATACCGTGCCTCTTGCGCGGCATTCCGGAAGATAATCCCGAACTCGTTCGGGGGAGATACGTAGGGCTGTGGTCGGCTGGTAGGTGTGCGACCTTGGCGAGACGAAGAGGAGCCTGGCACAGCCGAAGAAGGCCGGTAAGAAGGAGGAGTAGGCATCGGCTCGTACTCCTCATCGTCCGTAGCGGACGAATCTGAAAGTGCTTGTTGCGGTCATGCGGTTCTCTTGCTGGCCATGGCCTTCGTCCTAGGAGGCATAGTTACTGGAGATGATCGGAAGATGGCTGGTAAGCATCGGTGAGAGAAGAACTGGCCGGAGGAGGAACGGAAGCAACGGCGGATAGAAGTGTCGGAGAACAGGCGACGAGAAAATCTAGGAAGTGGTGCTCACAGAACAAAAGTGGTGGCGGATCAGCAGAGAAAGGAACTCGGAGAGTAGGCGACTCAGAAATCCGGTGCAAAAGATGCTTGCTAGGAACCATAAACAGAACCTAAGAGATCGCCTTGGAGTGTTGAGAGCGAGGGAAGGCGGCGCGATTTGGTTGTCTTCGTCAAAATCGGGAAGTGGCAGCGAAAATACGTGAAATCTTGCGTTGTGAGAATCAGGGACGAAGTTGAAGAAGAACTCGTCCCGCTTGCAAGGAAACTCAGATCTAACCTAGAGAGATCTTCTTCTGTATTTGGAAAGAAGGAAGAGCTGCGGGATCGAAGGGATCTTGGCGAGATTTGGGGGCGGCGGCGGAAACTCGTGCGCCTGTGCCCTAGCTTCGGGTGAACACATGTTGAAATTCCAGTGAACCCGCCCGGTTCACTCGCCCGTGAAGTATGCTGACTCGGGCAGTTGCAATTAGAAGCACGGGTGAACCCGCTGGGGTTCACCGACCCGTGAAGCATTCTGGAGATTTTTCTGGTCATCGGAAAGATAGGTGAACCCCGTGGGGTTCACCTACCTGTGAAGCTCACAGGAGGGTTCCTACGCGTGCTGAAATTCTGGGGAACCCCGTGGTCGTGATTTGCACTGATCATCTTGAAAAATTCTGGAAAAATCTGAAAAAATTCCCATGCCCTACATCTTCATCCTACATCATAAAGAGACATCAAATTAGTAGCAATCCCATCTAGAAAACCAAAAATAAAATGAAAAAGAAATTAATAGTCTAAAACACTAACTAACAACCATGGAGAAACTATGCATAGAAACTAAAATCAAGCAAAAACTTGGGTTGCCTCCCAAGAGCGCTAGTGTAGGGTCGGTAGCTCGACCATGAGAGTTTTCAGAGTTGCAAATCCGGGGGGTCTGAAAGAGCTAGAACTTCCTCTCTTTCGACCCGCTCATCTTCAAAATAGTGCTTGAGGCGGTGCCCGTTTACTGTGAAACTCCCAGTTCGTTCTGTCCAAATAGTAATGGCACCATAAGGTTGAACTTTCTGAACTGTAAAGGGACCGGACCATCTCGTTCGAAGCTTTCCTGGAAATAGCGAAGTCTTGAATTGAATAGAAGTACTTTGTCTCCCTCATGAAATTCCTTCTTTGCAATGCGCATGTCGTGCCAGAACTTGGTGCGTGCTTTGTAGCTCTTGGCATTTTCGTAGGGGTTTGTCAGGGTGGGTCCCACTGATTCCATTACTCTCCTGGGTGGCTCAATATCCTGTGTGTCTTTTTCCACAATGTCCACCCTGCAGCATGTACCTGCAAGGGAAGGTTTTGTCAACGTGACAGCAAGATCGAATTGGATGACATTACCACAGATGTTTAAGGATAGTTTCCCATGCTTGACATCGATGACAGCACTTGCAGTAGCAAGAAAAGGTCTCCCTAGAATGATGGGGAGCCTGTCATCCTCATCAATATCTAAAACAATAAAATCAGCAAGAATAAAGTAATCTCCTACTTTAACAGGTACGTCCTCTAAAATACCAACTAGGTGGCATAAAGATCTGTCTGCAAGCTGTATGGAAATACTAGTTGGTTGCAAATCACCTAAGTCTAGCCTTTTACAAAGTGAAAGTGGCATTAGGCTAACGCTTGCTCCTAGATCGCACAAAGCTCTCTGAAAAGACATCTCCTCAATCTGGCAGGGTATGGAGAAACTGTCTGGGTCTTTAAGCTTCTGAGGGATCTTGTTCTGAATGATGGTGCTGCACTCCTCAGTAAGTGTAACAGTCCCTTGATCTTCCAGTTTCCTCTTATTTGATAAGATGTCTTTCAGGAATTTTGCATAAGTCGGCATATGGGAAAGAGCATCAACGAAAGGGATGTTAATGTAAAGTTTCTTTAAAACCTCTAAAAACTTACCAAATTGCTTCCGGTATCACTTCATCTATCCTGTCGTCAGTTAGCATCTTTGGATCTTCAAGTTGCTTGTCGCTCCGAGTGGAGATTGCATTGCAATGTTCCCTCGGGTTTACCTCAGGTTGGGATGGTAGCTTCCCTGGCGCTCTCGAAGACGAGCTAGCTTGCTGGGCTAGCTGGCTCTCTAACATTTTATTGTGTGTTTCCAGGGAGTCCATCATTGTCATCATCATCTTCATCATGTCTATAAGTCCTTCAAGTTGCTTGCTCAAATTTGAATCATTATTGGGCCTTGGCTGTGGTGGTGGTGCATTGAAGTTCATAGCCTGAAATCCTGGCGGTTCAAAATTGTTTTGTTGGAGCTGCCTAAAGTTTCCTTGCGGGGGCTGGGCTTGTTGTTTTGGAATTTGTCCAGGCTGAATCGGCTGAGTTGTCCGGTAGGAGAAATTTGGGTGGTTGCGCCACCCTAGATTGTAGAAGTTGGAATAAGGGTTGTTGTTAGAGTTGAAATTTCCAACAGCATTCAATTGCTCAGAGTTGATCGCAGCCATCTGTCCATCTCCTGCCTGACAATCTGCCCCTGCATGACCTACAACTCCACAGACCTCACAAGAAATAGAGTTAGTATCCATCGAATTAACAGACCAAGAATCAAGCTTTCTAGTCAGATTATCCACCTTAGCCGTAAGTGCAGTAAGAGAGTCTAAGTCATACTTACCTGACTTCTTGGTAGAAGTACCTCTCTCGGATGTCCATTGGTGATGGTTAATCGCCATGTCCTCGAGAAGGTTCATAACATCCTCAACTCTCCTATTCATCAAAGCGCCTCCTGCTGCAGCGTCCACTGTAAGTCTCGTGTTGTAATCCAAACCGCTGTAGAACATTTGGATCAAAACCCAAGTCTCAACTCCGTGATGTGGACACATCCTTTGGAGTTCTTTAAACCTCTCCCAAGCTTCATATAGAGACTCTTCATCCTTTTGCATGAAACTCGTTATTTGATTTCGCAATTGAATTGTCTTTGATGGAGGGAAGTACTTGGAGAGAAAGGCTTGAGAAAGCTCTGCCCATGTTCTTATCGAAGCTGCAGGTAGTGTGTGCAGCCAAGCTCTCGCCCTATCTCTCAGAGAGAAGGGAAACAGTCGTAACCTAATAGCATCAGCAGACACACCGTTAATTTTCAACATATCGCAATATTCCAGAAAAATAGAGAGGTGCATGTTGGGGTCCTCCAGAGGAGAACCACCAAATTGGTTTTGTCGCACCATAGAAAGAAGAGCAGGTTTTATTTCGAAGTTATTGGCCTCAACAGCGGGCCTAGCAATTCCTGATTGAAAACCATAAGTGTAGGGAGCAGAGTAATCTTTCAATGTCCTGTTGTTATATTTGTTCCCCATTGGTTGTGGTACTCGGTCCTTGTTCACATCAAGCTGAATGTGCTCCATCTGATTTTCTCCTTCTGGATGGTTCATGACTTCTTTCTTCAGAATTTGATTTTGCTTCCTTCTTGTCCTGAAGGTGCGCTCGATCTCTGGATCAATGTCAAAGAATGTACCTGCCCTAGAACTTCTTTGCATAAAACGGTCAGTCAAAATTATAAAGTTCTAAGACAGCAAGTAAATAAAAAGAAAAAGAAAATAGAAGTGCAGTAAGGAAAATCTAACCTAAGGCCTAGTCTACCAATTCTCGGAAGTATACTAATATCAACCGTTGTTCCCCGGAAACGGCGCCAAAAACTTGACACGTCCCGCAAGTGCACGGTTATGTCGAAGTAATATAAAAGATATCGAATCCCACAGGGAACAAGGTTGAATACCAGAAAATCCGAGTCCTAATAGCTTGGCGAATCGAAATTGGGTTTTGAAGACAAAAATCGAAAACAAGCAATTGCAACTACGTCGGTAAAAGTCAAATATGAGAGAGATATCAGGGCTACGGTTTCCACCACAATGATAATCTTAATCGCACAAGAAAGATATTAATTATTTGGTTTATTGGTTTTGCACAAGGAGTCAAACCCTAGGGTACAAGGTGCCCTCTCTCGAGTGTACACCCCGGTGTTTGTCTTAGACCGACCTCCTACTCTCGCGGTGGATCATTCTAAGACGAACCCAATGAGTTCTATGGCAGACTGTGAGATCCTCGAGCGAAGACCAAGCACTCTCGTGTCGGGGTCTTGCAAGTTTTACTAAGAGATTCCACCCTTACGATCCTTCTCTCGATATTAATCGTAACGACTAACACGTGAAAATACTCGGCCAAGGTAAAATCACCAAGTAAATACGTCAAAGTAAAATATGCTCACAATTCATTCCAAATAACGAAAATAGATACAAAGTTTGCGATCAGAATCATCAAAGGGCTTCAACCAAGCCCTGAAATAGAGTTTACGCTACAATCATCATTGAAGCGCTCAAAATATCTCTTTTAATGAAAGATAAAGTACAAGAAAATGAATCTAAGAGGAAGGAGATGATGAACTGAAGGAATCCTGAAGAAGTCGTGATGATCTTGTGTCTCAATCTCCGAAAATCTCCAAAAATTGCCTCATCGTCGTGTTCTTCTGCCCGTGCCACTTCCTTGCATGATTACTCGATAATTAGGGCAAAAAAATTAGGGCTTTTATATCATATGCGTTCGCCTCTAAAAGAGCTTTCCATAGACACCTTACTTGCCGATTTGGACTCCGAACGGGTGAGAAATTGAAGGAAAACCGAGTATAGGTCGAGTCCGTGCGCGAGCCTGGATCAGAATCACGGGTGAACTGCGCCGGGTTCACCTGGTCGTGATTCATTCTGTGAGTTCGGCTAAAAGAAGCGCGGTGAACCCCGCTGGGTTCACCTGGCTGTGATGTCCTCTGGATTGTTTTCGGCCTGAAGGAATTCTGGTGAACCCCGCTGGGTTCACCTGGCCGTGATGCTCTCTGTGAGTTTCGCTGCCTGGTGACTGGGATGGTGAACCCCTTGGGGTTCACCTGGCCGTGATTCTCAAGCAAACTCCGAATGAGCTCAAATTTGACGGGCGGCTTCGTTTTCACACAAGAAATCGTCCCATGGCTTCAGAATCTCCAAAATATGTCGAAAAAAGGGTGTTTTTACCTGAAATTCCATAAAAGTGCCAAAAAGTAAAGATTCCGAAGATATGAAGGAAATAAGGCTATAATGAGTATAAAAGTGTTAAAATAAGCCTAGATTTGACACGAAATACAACAGAAAAATACTACCAAAATGCGATGCATCAGCACGCCTTGCCTGCATTACCCGTAAGAGTATTGCTTGAACCCTTAATCGCCTGAGTAAGGTTTGTTAATCAGCGTCTCTAGGAGGATAATCCTCGCTTGCGGATCTGTACGTATTTACAAGGATTATAAGGACCTTAGACGTTGTGGGAAGATACCGGTCCAACCGCGCGTCAGAACTGGTACTCTGGTTCGTGGGAGCGGACAAGATTATTGGAGGGTAGCTACCTATGTGACAAGAATGTTGAGTCCCTTGAACTAGATAGGACTTTGACAATAAAGTTAAACCATTCAACTGTAAGAAGTCAAGGTGGTGAACCCATATCCTGATACATTTCCTCATTAAATCTCTCTCGTGCAAATTTCCCCCATTTTATGTTCTTGTGCGTTAGATTACTTCAACATTTATACTTCACCAATTTCGACACCGTCTAGCTAGTAAATTCGAGATCAGTCAGTATTTGCCCATTAGTCCCTGTGGGATCGATATTTTATTACTTCGATAGACTTGTGCACTTGCGGGAAAATGCCTACTATATTTGTGGGCACTATCAAGTTTTTGGCGCTATTGCTGGGGACTAATTTTGGCAATATTGATAAGATTTAGAAATTAATAGACTAGACATTTTTAGCTTAGTTTATTTTCTTTTATTTAATCTTACACCTTTCTTGATTTAACGGAACACCTGCTTGTTAGAATTTTAGTTTATGCGTAGAACTCCATAACCGGAACTTTTAATACCATTTGATTCGAAAATTAAAAGAACGTTCCGGCGTCGCTAGAATCTTCAAAAACATCAACCCAAGAAGAATTCACAAACAACAATCATGGACGGTAACAAATCACTCCGAGACTTCGCTGCACCTAATGTTCAAGGACTACATTCGAGCATTGCACGTCCGCCAATAGAAGCGAACAATTTTGAGATAAAACCGTCACTTTTGTCGATGTTACAGCAAAACCAATTTGGTGGATCACCTACGGAGGATCCGAACATGCATTTATCTGTTTTTCTTGAATACTGTGACACTCTTAAAATGAATGGTGTAACTACTGATGCTCTGTGGCTACGACTTTTTCCTTTTTCACTTAGAGACAGGGCGTGAGCTTGGTTACAATCATTACCATCTGGATCCATTACCACATGGGAATAGCTCTCACATGCTTTCCTTGCAAAATACTTTTCTCCAAGCAAAACCGCACAACTGAAAAACTAAATTACCAATTTCTCTCAAAAAGAAGGCGAATCACTATATGAGGCGTGGGACCGCTTCAAGGAATTGCAGCAAATGTGTCCTCACCACGGCCTCGAGAAATGGGTACTAGTACATACATTTTATAATGGCTTGCTTTATAACACTCGTCTTACCATTGATGCAGCCGCTGGAGGAGCTTTGATGAACAAGACAGTCGATGAAGCCTACAATTTGACCAAAGAAATGACGCTCAATTACTACCAATGGTCGGGCGAGAGAGGTACTTCATTCCGACAAGACGGTAAATATGAACTTGACGTGCTTAGTTCTCTCACTGCAAAAGTAGATTCATTATCTCACAAGCTTGATTCTATGAACATGCGTCACAGTACTTCTAATTATGCTTTGTGTGAAATTTGTGGTGTGGAAGGTCATTTTTCTAACACCTGTCAATTAGGGAACATAGTATCACAAGACCCTCCACCTGCCTTGGTAAATGCTATAGGTAACTTTAACCCGAGGGTCCAAAACAACCCTTACTCTAATACCTACAACCCTGGGTGGAAGAATCATCCCAACTTTTCCTATAGAAACAATAATGCAGCTCAACTATCGAACTATAGGCAACCCCCTGGATTTCATTCGTCCAACACTAGGTATCAGCCTAAACAATTTGACCAACCACCACAACCAAGCACCAACACGATACCATAAGAACAAACCTTAGAATCACGGTTTGATAGCTTCGTGTCAGCGCAAACAAAAGCGATGGGCTGCATGTTAGAAGCGATCAAAAACTTAACCACAAACTAGAAGATAATGGAAAACCAAATAGCCCAACAGGCTAGTACGTCTACTAGACCACTTGGCAGATTGCCTGGACAGCCCAAGATGAATCCCAAAGAGCATTGTAATGCCATTATCACGCGTAGTGGCGAGCAACTTGAGGAACCGGAAATGCCCAAGGATGACCATTGTGAGAATGAAACCAAAACCCCTGAGTTTGAAGAACCCAATGAATCTGTTGAGCGTGAACCACAAGTGAAGGACACAGAACCTGTTTATGTGCCTCCACCACCCTACAAACCGCCAATTCTGTTCCCCCAGAGGTTGGTAAAAAGGAAAACTAGATCGTCAATTCGGTAAATTTTTAGAAGTTTTAAAGAAATTATACATTAACATACCGTTTACCGATGCCTCGTCACAAATGCCATCCTATGCTAAGTTTTTGAAGGAAATCTTGTCAAATAAAAGAAAAATAGAAGAACACAGCATAGTGGCGTTAACTGAGGAATGCAGCGCAATCATCCAAAAACAAGTTACCGCCAAAGTTGAAAGATCCAGGCAGCTTTACCATTCATTGTCTGATCGAAGACACTCCTTTCAAGCGTGCTTTGTACGATCTTGGAGCCAGTGTAAGTCTGATGCCACTCTCTCTTTGCAAGAAATTGGATATCGGAAACTTGAAGCCGACGAATATCTCTTTACAATTGGCCGACCGTTCTGTACGACATCCGGTAGGAATTCTTGAAGACGTGCCAATAAAGGTCGGTAAATTTTTTATTCCAGCTGATTTCATTGTACTTGAGATGGAGGAAGACTCTAAACTTCCTATAATACTGGGCAGACCATTTTGGCAACTGCCGGTGCTATAATCGACATTAAAGATGGGAAGTTGACACTGTGCGTAGGTGAAGATATTGTCGAATTTGATATTATTGAAAGCCTAAAGAAACCTCTTTTTGCATACTCCTGCTTTAGTATCAGAGTCGTCAACGATGAGCTTGATTCGACTTACATCCCTCGAACAAATGTCGACCCCCTCGAAGTTTGCCTGCTGGGTGACTATGATGAAGAGCAGGAAGAAGAAGTTTGTGCTTATACCGATATTCTCGACTCAAGCACTGCAGTTGAGCCAGATGTGGAAAAGCTTGAGGAATCAACTGCACCGAAATCTGAGGTCTGTAAACAACTTAACCTAGAACTAAAATCCTTGCCGAGCAACCTCAGGTATGAATTTTTAGGTGAGAATTCTACTTACCTTGTCATTATAGCAAATCATCTTGATTCGGAACAAATGAACCTTCTCCTTGATAAGCTTCGAGAACATAAAAAGGTAATTGGATACACTTTAGATGACATAAAAGGTATTAACCCTTCCTTATGCATGCACAGGATATATCTCGAAGAGGACAACAAACCATCTATCGAATACCAGAGATGTCTGAATCCGAACCTGAAGGAGGTGGTTAAGAAAGAAATTTTGAAACTATTGGATGTTGGGGTTATTTACCCTATTTCAGATAGCCAATGGGTAAGTCCGGTACATGTGGTACCAAAGAAAGGAGGAGTAACGGTGGCAAAGAACGAAGATAACAAATTGATCCTGTAAAGAACTATTACCGGGTGGCGCATGTGTATCGACTACCAGAAACTGAACAAAGCCACCCGCAAAGATCATTTTCCTCTTCCTTTCACTGACCAAATGCTTGAAAGATTAGCCACTAACTCATATTTTTGTTTCTTGGATGGCTACTCAGGATTCTTTCAAATACCGATACATCCAGAAGACCAAGAGAAAACCACGTTCACATGTCCCTTCGGCACTTTCGCTTGCCGGTGTATGCCGTTTGGTTTATGTAATGCGCCAACTACCTTTCAGCGGTGCATGACGGTGATTTTCTCCAATTTCATCGAAGACATCATGGACGTCTTTATGGATGATTTTTCGATATACAGGTCTAGCTTTGACTCTTGTTTATCTAATTTGACCCGTGTTTTGCAGCATTGTGAAGAGACGAACCTGGTGCTAAATTGGGAGAAGTGTCACTTTATGGTAAAAGAAGGGATCGTTCTTGGCCATTTGATATCGGCGTGTGGTATTGAAGTCGACAAAGCAAAAATCAATGTGATAGAGAAAATGCCGCCTCCCAACTCCGTTAGAGGAATAAGAAGTTTCTTAGGCCATGAAGGCTTTTATAGATGCTTTATTGAAAACTTTTCTAAAATTACTAGGCCTTTAACATCTTTACTTGCTAAGGATGTACCATTTGTTTTTGACCAGAACTGCATGGATGCATTTCTACTACTGAAGAAGGCATTGATTTCCGCTCCGATAATACAACCTCCAGATTGGTCGCTACCTTTCAAAATTATGTGCGACACTAGTGACTATGCAGTGGGAGCTGCATTAGGACAACGGAAAGACAACCGCACACATGCCATCTACTACGCCAGCCGAACACTTGATGGAGCGCAGAGCAATTATGCTACAACAAAAAAAGAAGTTCTAGCTATAGTTTTCGCTTTTGATAAGTTTTGATCGTATCTAGTTAACTCGCATGTTATTGTCTATACAGAACGCATGGCAATCCGGTATCTGATGACAAAGAAAGACGCGAAACCACGGTTAATCAGGTGGATACTGTTGCTGCAAGAGTTTGATGTTCAGATCAAAGATAAGAAGGGAGCCGATAATCTGGTGGCAGACCACCTATCTCGTCTAATTTCCACTCCTGAGAGCAGTTTGGGAGAAGAGATAAACGATTCTTTCCCAGATGAAAATTTACTAGCTGTCACCATAGTAAAAACACCATGGTATGCCAATCTGGTAAATTTCTTGGCGGCTGGTATTATGTCTCCAAATCTCATGTACCAACAACGAAGGAGGTTTATATCAATGGCAAAATACTATTATTGGGACGAACCACTTTTGTTCAAGAGCTGTGCTGATTGTATCATTCGGAGATGCCTGCCAGAAGAGGAAGTTTCAGATATGTCCTATTCCAATGTCATTCTTCTTCCTATGGAGGGCATTACGGTAGTAAAAAGACAGCACACAAAGTCCTCCAATGTGGTTTCTTTTTTCCAACCCTGTTTAAAGATGCAAAGGACTATGTAAAATCTTGCGATCGCTGCTAACGGATGGGTGGAATATCAAGAAAAAATGAGATGCCTCTAAATACCATCTTAGAGATCGAGATCTTTGACGTATGGGGAATCAAATTTATGGGACCATTTCCACCCTCCTGTGGTAACAAGTTCATTTTGGTCGGAGTCGATTATGTCTCGAAATGGGTCAAAGCCTTGGCCTCCCCAACAAACGACTCCAGAGTAGTTACCAGATTTTTCAAGAAACTAATACTTTCACAGTTTGGAACACCTTGCGTTGTAATTAGCGATGGCGGATCTCACTTTATTGAGCAAAGGTTTGAATTACTGCTCAAAAGATATGGAGTATTACACAAAGTGGCCACAACTTACGATCCTCAAACTAGCGGCCAGGTGGAGATATCAAATCGAGAAATAAAACACATCCTTGAGAAAACTGTTTTGTGCACTCGCACTGACTGGTCACTCAGGCTTGACGACACTTTATGGCGTACCGTACAGCGTTCAAAACTCTAATCGGTATGTCTCAATTCCAGTTGATATATGGAAAATCATGTCACCTACTAGTAGAAATTGAACATAAAGCCTATTGGGCGATACGACAAATGAATTTTGACGGAAAACAAGCTGGCAAAGCCAGAAAACTTCAGCTCAATGAGCTCGAGGAATTTTGACAAGAAGCTTATGAAAACGCCAAGATTTATAAAGAACGCACCAAAAGATGGCACGATCAGAGAATTATAAAGAGGGAATTTCACAAAGGTGAATTGGTACTCTTATTTAATTCCAGGATCAAGCTTTTCCCTGGTAAGTTTCGAACTAAATGGACGGGACCATTTGTAGTACAAAAGGTTTACCCTCACGGTGCCATGGATATTTTCAAAGAGTCAACTGACACGTTCAAGGTTAATGGACAAAGGCTCAAACATTACGTACTATACCAAAAGGGACTGTGTTGCTCCTCACGGATGCTTCTTCACCAGAATGACACTGACTACAGTCAAGCTAACTGACCATTAAATCAGCACTTCTTGGGAGGCAACCCAAGCTTCTTACTCTAATTGAATCTATTTTCAGCACCCTTTTGTCTTATTTTTATGTTTTGTGTTAATTTAGTGTAGTTTGCATATTTTGAGAACATCTTAGCTTTTCCTGCCACAAGTCTGAAATCTCTTATCCTAGCTGCTTAAATTCTTACTCGGCTTCATGGTTTTGTTATGTAACATTGGTGGTAATCTTGCAGGTAATGCATATACACTATGTAGATGCCACCCATCAACACAGAGTGCCTTAGCAAAATTCTGATATCGATGTTGATATGAAGGCCCTCAACAAGAAACACACACCAAGAAGGACGCAAGCTACGCTCGCACCAATTGATTTTAATCCTTCGTATTTTGGAGCATATATGCATTCATGAGTTGATCTTGTTTAATTTCAGCATTGGCAATAAAATAGCTGGGAATGATATTTGGGCCTAGTTGTGCCCATTCATTACTTGCATTGTTTGTTATATTTCTGTTTATTTAACTGTGGTTATTGATGTTTCTACTTGATTTTGAATGCCATAGGAATATCGCAAATTGAATTCCAAAATCACAGGCGTGTCCTGATGACACCAAAATATATAGTATATTTTGTATCATTTTATATATCTTTTCATGCTAAATTGAAGATCTTTTGCTTATTTTTATGCTAAATTTATCAAATATTGTAAAATCTACTTCTGTTTTGGTTTTTCATGATTTCAGGTAAAAGGCACTATTTTAAGGCATTTTCAAGCAAAATCAAAGACATGGAAGAGTTACCATCATCAAGAGGAGATCACTTGACAAATTTCACACAAATCAGAGCAACACACCAAAATACGGTAGTGTCGTATTCTATATTACGGTACCGTATTTTCGTACGCTACCGTAATATCAGAGCATTGCCGTAAATTGGTGGATTTTCCAATCAGAGAGTTTAATGAATAATACGGCACGGCAGTAAGAAATTACACGGGCCGTATTTTGAAGCGCGTTCAGAATAGAGAAAATTGCTGAAATTACGGCACTGCCGTAAACTTTGACACGGGCCATATTTTCCAGACGATTTCGACCAGAGAGTTCAGCCAATTTTACGGCAGTGCCGTGAACCATTTTACGGTGCCATATTTTCTATACAATAAGTTTTGGCTGCGACTTCAGAAATAAGTTTTGTTTACCTACTTGTTGGGATACAACAAGTCCTGACAAAAATCTCAACCGTGATTCTCACTCAGTTCAAACATCAGAAAATTCACTGAGAGAACCACGACAGGGCCGTAACTATGAGCACAACCGTGAAATTTGTGCACAATCTTACATAAGCAATCACGGGTGGGTCATGATGAAAATCATAGGCAAGATTTCCAGAAGACAGAACGTGTACGAATTTATGAGAACGTCACGGCTGCCCCATGATCGAAGTCACCACCGTGAAGATTTGCATCAAAAATCTGCGAGAAGATCACAATTGGGTACCATTGAAGATCTCGATCGTAATTTCCCAGCAGACACCTCCGCGAGGATTTCATGACCGGCTCCTGATGAAAATCTAGGGCGTGATCACTAAACCTTGACGCTTAATGGATCTGCCTGGCCAGCCCGACCCGTTAAGTTACCCATTTAACTCTCGCCCCAAATCTCTTCGCTAGGGTTCCCGATTTTCTTCCACTTCCGTACATCTCGCGGCAACCCCACCTGCTCTGCCCCACCATTCGCCGCCGACCGTCGACCCTTCGGCAAATTCTCTGATCACCTCCGGCGAGCTCTTATTACAATTTCCCAATCCTTATCTCGCCGCGAGCTCCGCCTCAATCAACTGCTGATCTTTCTATATCTTCCTCTCACTACTCAAGAGACCAGGCCGCCAAGATGGAAGAATACTGGAAAGCGACCGGCCGGCGCTACAAGTCCTAGACCCGAAGCACCGCCACAGCAAACCACACCACCAGAAATTCAAATGCGAGACAATCATCAGGCGGCGAGGTATCAGGTCCTATCTAACCGGCGGATAATCAATACAAGGTATATAGATCCTCCTGCGTTAGCTGCACTTGGAATTTTTGACAATCTCCTTTGGGTTTTCCGTCAGTTCGGGTGGGGACGTTTCTTGCAATACGCTCACCCCACATACATACCTTTCACACTCGAATTTCTGAGCTTGGTTGAACTGAAGGTCTCCGCCCTAGACACGGATCCTGGACTGCTAACTTTCAAATTGGGGAACACAGAGTACCGCCTTACCATTGCTGATCTTAATGACATTTTTGGATTCCCTGCGTATGCTTCTAGAGTTGGGCCACCGAACTTCAATGAGGACATTTTCTGGAGATGCATTTCCTCCATGAGCGCCTACTCACCTCGGAATGCCAGAGCTTCCACACTCTCCAACCTCTGCATCAGATACGCACACCGCCTGCTAGCGCATTCGATCTTTGCGAGGGAAGGAGATGGGATAGTACGCCAGCCTGAACTGCTATGCTTATGGGGACTCTTGCACCATTTTCAGATAAATGCTGGGTACCATCTTGCCAGGCAATTCATGCGGGTAGCTCATGTGCAGAAGGAAGTCATATGCATTGGAGGGATGATAACCACGATAGCTCTCTCCCTTAGACACAATCCCTATGGTCAACCTGAGGCAATTGGCAGCCGCCGCTTAGATCTCGAGCACTTACTTTCCATGAAGATGATCATCAAGCGAGGAGATATCTATCACCTAGCTTTTGCCGACACCACTGATATCATGCCGTTACCAAATATCGCAAGGACGGATATTAGAGACAGTGCCAATTGGTGCTTGCATTCAGAGCCGGCAGCACTAGAGGATCAAACTGCGCCCCTTGATGTCAACCCGAGCTTCTCTATTGGCGGCCATCCCAGGACTGCACCAGACCCTCTATCGACGACATGCTCCACCTGCTTCGCCGGGACCAGATTCAACAAGGGAAGCAGCTGGCAACACTGGTGGACACGGTAAAGTCTATTGAGCTCTTTTTGCATTGTAACATGGTGCCACCACCACCGAGAGATGAAGATGAAGATGCTGATGACACCATTCATGTTTCTGACTCATCCGAGGAGGTCGATGACAACGATGACGACCCGGCTGAGTGCAGTGAGTAGGGCTGCATTCTAGTAAGTCTCCCCTCACCCCTTTTGATACATACCTATACTATATGCATCGCAGTAGATGTAGCATTTTGCTTTGGGTGAGGGGACTTACGTATTTTGATGGGTCGCTTTACCTTTTCATGATGTGATGATGTACGCACTGTGATGATAGACTTTGTGCTGTGATGAACTGTCCTTGATGATGTGTTGTTGCACAAAACTTGCCAAACTTTTAACTTTTTCACTGCCGATCGTACACCGAACAATATGAACTTTGTTAACATGCTTCTTGACATATATCTTGCTTTTATAATGTTTCAATTTTACAAAGGCACCATCATAATGATTTTCTTCATGCCTTGCCAATAGACTTAGACGCTTTGATAAAATGCTATATCTATCCAATGTGATTTCATGATTTTGTTGATAAGTTTTGAACCTTGTTGATGATTACTTTCTAAACACGTAAAAGCCTAAGTCGTAGGTCTTACCTGAAATTTCTTATTTTTATTGATTGATATTTTCCTCATTCATAATTGATTCTGTTCATTTACCTGATTTACCATTGATCTATACTCCCATACTACATTAAGAACATCATTCATATTGAACAGCTAGTCACTCGATCCCTTATACACTGGAAAACTTGAGGATCGAACATTGATAAGCTTTGGGTCTAGGAAATATCTGAGTATCAACATGAGTACTATTTGTTCGGATGATTATAAACCAAACCACTTGACACATGACACGTCCCGCAAGTGCACGATTATGTCGAAGTAATATAAAAGATGTCGAATCCCACAGGGAACAAGGTTGAGTACCAGAAAATTCGAGTCCTAATAGCTAGGCGAATCGAAATTGGGTTTTGAAAGCATAAATCGAAAACAAGCAATCAACGCTACGACGGCAGGGATTAAATATGAGAGAGAAATCAGCGTTTTGGTTTCCACCACGATGACTACTTTAATCGCACAAGACAGATGCCAGTTATTTGGATTATTGATTTTGCACAAGGAATCTAACCCTAAGGTACAAGGTGCCCTCTCTCGAGTGTACACCCTGGTGTTCGGCTTAGATCGACCTCCTACTCTCGCGGTGGATCATTCTAAGACGAACCCAATGAGTTCTATGGCAGATTATAAAACCCTCGAGCGAAGACCAAGCACTCTCGTGTCGAGGTCTCGCAAGTTTTACCAAGGGATTCCACCCTTACGATCCTTCTCTCGATATGAATCGTAACGGCTAACACGTGAAAGTACTCGGCCAAGGTAAGATCACGAAATAAACACTACAAAGTAAAATATACTCACAACACAATCCAAATAACAGAATAAAGATAAAGTTTGCGATTAAATTCGTCAACGGGTTTAAACCAAGCCATGAAATAAGGTTTACGCTACAATCATCATTGAAACGCTCAAAAATCTCTCTTTTAACATAGGAAGATCACAAGGAAGAGTTTTTAAAGGATAGGAGAAGATAAACCGAAATAGATCCTGAAGAATCGAAGCGTTCCGACGATCAGATCTCCAAAAATTGCCCCAAACTCGTGTTGTCGCCTTGTTCTTCCACCACCTCGCCACTTCATCACGTGATTCCTCGATAATTAGGGCAAGAAAATTAGGGATTTTATGTCCTACGTGTTTCCCTTTAAAAGAGCTTTCCATAGACACCTTACTTGCCAAATTCGGACTCCAAACGGGTGAGAAATCAGAGAAAAACCGAGTAGAGGTCGGTCTTGCGCGTGAGCCTGGATCAGAATCATGAGTGAACCACGCTGGGTTCACCTGGCCGTGATTCATTCTGTGCATTCTGGCGGAAAGAAGCGCGGTGCACCCCGCTGGGGTTCACCTGGCCATGCTTCGCTCTGGACTATTTTAGGCCGAAAGGAATTCTGGTGAACCCCGCTGGGGTTCACCCAGCCGTGAAGCTCTCTGTGAGTTCTACTGGCTGGCGACTGGGATGGTGAACCCCGTGGAGTTCACCTGGCCGTATTTTTTATGCTAACTCCGTTTTGGCCCAAATTTGACGTGTAGCTCCATCTTTGTATAAGAAAGCGTCCCATGACCATAGAATCTTCAAAATATGTCGAAAAAGGGCAATTTTACCTGAAATTCCACAAAAAGCACCAAAAAGTAAAGATTCCGAAGATATGAAGGAAATAAGCTTATAAAGAGTATAAAAGTATCAAAATAAGCCTAGATTTAGCATGAAATGACCATCAAAATTACTATCAAAATGCAAGGCATCAAAATACTCCAGACTTAAATCTTTGCTTGTCCTCAAGTAATAAAATAAAATGAAACACAGGATAGGTATATGAACAATCGTTTGGGTTGAGGCATACATCCAAGTTAGAGAAATATTTGATAACAATCCAAAATCTAATCAGGAGAAATCAAGTAAATGGTTGTTTCAAGTGCTCAACAGTTTGATCCCACAAAAACTAGATGCCAAACAACCTAGTAAGCAGCAAACATAGGATTCAATCAAGTTTACACATAACACTCGGAAAATTCCAATTCTTCCTTATCAAATTGTTGGGGTTAACTCAAATGTTTCATTTAGGGTATGATACACTGATTATTGCATTAGACTTCAACTCATAACCTTAAGTACCATTGTCAATTTTTCGCAATGCCAAGTAGAGGAGTCTCTTTATTGATTTCAACTTCACATCCCTTAGATTTCAACTCATGTCCTTCGGTACCACTGCCAATTTTGCGCAGTGCCAAGTAGAGGAATCTAAGGGTGTTCTCTTCTTTTTTTTTTTATAACAATAGTTGAAAACATATCCTTTTGGACAAATGCAATGTCTCCCCAACAACAGAAAGGAATTAAAAGAATAACTAAGTGAATATGTATCTCAATATGATTCTCATGTAAGTTGCAAGCTTGAGTTGATTTAACAATCATAGAAATGTTTGACCTACTAATGAACAACTCAAAATCAATCCAAATCACAAAATTTCAAAATCATAGAGCATATGGAGATGATCAAAAAGTATCTGTAACAAAGAGGTATATTCCAGGCTTAAATCTTTGATCACTCCTAACCAATCATGTATTCAACTCAACATTTTAAAATAGCTATCATAGGACATAATTCACATGACTCACATGCAAACTCATGGAAAGATTCCACACAGCATATATAAAACGAACGGACACAAGCAAGAAAGTAATGTCATATAGTCACAAGATGGGGCCTGAAGATATGGACCAGGCCCACGAATAGAATGACATATAAGATACAATGCCACAATACCATCCATCACCAAATAAAAGTCGTATCACAGTCATAACAAGTCTAGCAAGCAATATCAAATGGCCACATGAAGATAAGAAGAAGAGACCGGAGTACAGATAGCTCACCCACTCTAAAAGTTTGCATAGTCCGCTATGCAATACCATGATGTGAGAGGAGTGGATGATGATACGCATATCACAAAAATAATTTACAATTAATTAATCCAGGCACGCAGGCCCCAGCACAGCACACATTAAATTGGGCAACCCACATAAGATTAAATAAACACCCAACATGGTTAGACAAGCATCATGTGATCCAGACAGGAAATTAAAATTTTTGAAAATCCCATTGGCATCAATTTTATTTCCTTATGTGCCCTACTACCTTACAACGGTCCATTAAAAGGGATCCACTCATCAGACCTAGTCAGACCCACTGCCCTTGCATGCACCAAGTCATAACTGACTTGCGTCGACCTCATGGTCAACGATGCATGCCTTAAGGGCTGAACGTCCCTCATGATTTCTGGCAAGCGGGTGTGACCCCGGGCCTTAATCATGAGCGTTCATTAGTCGCCTTAATCAGACATCGCTACACGCCCTGTGCAGTCGACCTATAGCCACCTTGTGCTTGCGCATAGGTGCTATCTGGTTGACCCATCTAGGCTGTCAGATGGTCTGATCAGACTATAGGGTCTAGACAGGACGACGACTTCAACCCTAATAACCCGTCTAAGTTTTTAAAGCAGGCGCTTATAGATCTAGTGGATGCGCGCAAGATTATATGTTTGACAAAAACATCATTTAATATGCGCCAACAAGAAAACATGATACATGCGCCAACAACTAATGACTAGCATGTATTCACGCATGTTAACTCCTAGATCTAAACAAACGCAAACAAGGATCACAAAAGAAGCAATCATATAGATCAAGCCAAACCATACGCTCTGATACCAATTGAAAGTCCCAAAGGGGGCGAAACCCTAATCGCATGCACTTTGATTTCTAAAGCATGGGCGGAAATAAGGATTTCAAGTGATCGCATAAGGCATGATCTTATGATTAACTTATTAACTTGCAAAGATCATGTTAAGATCTTACCATTGCCATTGTATGGATGGCGACTTGGAAGGGAAAGAGGCAAGTGCTTCTTCTCCAAAGTGTGCGCACACAAGATGTTGAAGGCTACTCCTTGTCGATCTTTGTGCTAGCAAAGTTCTCCAAGTGATCCTTTTGTGTGGAGGAGAAGAGATGAAGTTCCTTGGATAACCGAACCACCTCCTTGGCGTGAAGACCACCCAAGACGAGAGCAAGAAGATGCAAGTCGGCGTGTGAGCGAGAGGAGAGTTTTTCGTTCGAAAAACGTTGAGAGAATCAACAAGGCAAACGGCTTTCTAAAAATAGAAAGCACTAACTCCTTCTTCAATGCCCACGTTACCACCATCGAACTTCTCTCAATTGAACCATACGTTCACATAAGTGAACCGGTTCAATTATTCGGTTCAATTGCATTTGGTTCAAAGACCAAATCAAACCAAGACCAAACCAAGACATGGTCTAGATCTCCTATGAACCAGATGGCTCAAGATCTAACCATTCATCTCTCGATGCTCTTGATCTCATCGATCTAGCATCAGTTCCCTCGATCGAAGCTTACCGATCTCAAGCCCTAATCAATCAAACATGATCAGACTAGATCTCACTTACAATCAGAGTTTAAATTCCTTTAAACTGAACCAAAACAATTCAGTCCACACGATCTGACATAAGTAAGCCATATCATCAAATTGTGCGACCCTAAGGGTTTCCTTTAAATGTCGGTAATGATAACTTACGTTATCACGATCAGTGAGGGGTATCTAGCAACACATCACTGTCTCCCGATATAAAGAAAAGAGTCTTCCAAGACTACACCCAAACCACAGCACAAGTGTGAACCCAAGTCACTTGACATATGTGTTTCCTTTGCCACTGGACGTTCTTATTGGACAAGCGTGTCAAGCCTGTAATTCCAATATGATGAGAATGATTAGATCAGATGAAACATAGTCATCTGGGTATGGCCATACACTTTCTCAATCATCTCATCCAAGGGGGGGCCCAGTAGAACATCACACTCCAATCAAGGAGACGGCAATCCTATATCTATCACTAGTGCCCTAACATGACTCATGCTCATTATCCAAGATAGTCTATAACCATTATGTTTCAAATGATATTGAACTACCTCAAGACAATGCCAATCATCATTTAGAAACACAAGTGATCTCAAGTCAGAGGAAATATGCCACTTGTTTGCATATAAGGATTATTCACATTGTGACAAGCAATTGAATATCCTAAGTAGGGTCTGTCCAGTACATCCAATGTACCCATGAGTCTACATCTTATTCCATGCTCGAAGCATCCTATAAGATTAGAACACATATTAGTCTCAATCATATCAAGGCTGTCTCATGTTCACCAAGATATCTCGACTAAGGACAAAACTGCATGTCAGCCAAGCTGAACAGCATTGAGACATTATTCAGAAGTATACATATTGCAGCAGATGATGTAACAACCTGAATAACAACCATTGCCTTTATAAACATAGAGTTTATATACATGATACTGATATAATCCCAAGGCCTCAAACATTAGCCTTAAGGGCATACCCCAACAATTGTGCCCCAGAAAATCTGTTCACTACACTCGGTGGGGACCTTGTGTACACCCGGTTCAGGAAAGCCATATATGCTGCGTAACTGGGAAAGAGTGAGTATGTGATCAATGTTACCTAGATGGAACATCAAGCGGCCTGGATCATTTTCAAGGATCGGATCTTCTTTTACTTCCAAGGAACTCAGAAACTCCAATGTCACGCCAACATAAGTGGGAGAGTAAAGCTGCTGGAACTACTCCCAACCCACTACTGCATACATCATGTTTACAACCTCTAGCATCCCAAGCATCTGCAACGTGCCTCTGTCTAGATACCGAGTGTTGAGCACACGACGTTGCCGCAGCGTCTGATACCATGCCTCTTGCCCGGCATTCCAAAAGATGATCCCGAACTCGTTCGGGGGAGATACGTATGGCTGGGGTCGGCCGGCAGATATGCGCGCATGACGAGAAGAAGAGGAGCCTGGCGCAGTTGAAGATGGTTGGAAGGATGGAGCAGTTGGCGTCAGCATCGGCTCGTAATCTTCGTCGTCTGTGGTGAACGAGTCAGAGAGTGCTTGCTGCGGACGCGCGGTCCTCTTGCTTGCCATGGCTTTTGTCCTTGGAGGCATAGTGGCTGGAGAAGGTCGGAAGTAGCCGGCGAACGTAGAGTTGAGAATATCTGGCCAGTTGTGTGAGAGAAAAAGAAGGCAGCGGCGATCAGTAAAAATAGGCGTCGAAGAAGCAGGCGGAACGAAAATCCACAATCTGAAATCGATCGAAACAGAAATCTGTCTGGATGAAATGAAAGGCTGGATCAAACCTTTGGAGATCTTCTTCGAGTGCTAAGAGGGAGAGAAAACGCCACGACCTGATCGGCGTCGTTGAAATCGGGAGGCGGCGGTAGAAATGCATGAAATCGAAGTCGGCGTAAAAATCAGGGGCGAAGTTGAAACAGAACTCAGATCTGCCCTGGAGAAACCTTCTTTCTAATTGGAGAGAGGGAAGAGTACTGAAGTCAGTGGGATCTCTGCGAAGGAGGAAGGCGGCGAAAAAATCGGGCGTTTGTTGCCCTAGCTTCGAGTGAACACCGGTTAGAATATGGGTGAACCCGCCTGGGTTCACTAGCCCGTGATGTTCACTGTGGTCGGGCTGATGCAACAGAAACACAGGTTCACCAGCCTGTGAAGCTTACTGGATGGTATCTGGTGTTTAGAAAAGATGGTGAATCCCGTAGGGTTCACTTGCCTGTGAAACTTACTGGAGGATTCCTGCGCAGACAGAAATACCGGTGAACCCCGTGGGGTTCACCTGCCCATGAAATGCTTTGGTCACAAAGTCTGGAAGCGCTTGTATAGTGCACTTCATGGGTGAACCCCATGGGGTTCACCAGGCCGTGATTTAGACTGATTAACTCAAAAAAATTTGGAAAAATCTAGAAAAATTCTCATTTGCTCCAACTTCCTCCTACAACATAAAGAGACATCAAATTAGTAGCAATCCTCTCTAGAAATCCAAAAATTAAATGAAGAACAAATCAACAGTGTAAAACAACGTCTGAATCAATGCATGAAAACTAAAATCAAACAAAAACTTGGGTTGCCTCCCAAGAGCGCTAGGTTTAGGTTCGTAGCTCGACCGTGAGAGTTTTTCAGAGTTGCAAATTTGTGGGGTCTGAGAGAGCAAGAACTTCCTCTCTTTCGACCCGCTCATCTTCAAAATAGTGCTTGAGACGGTGCCCGTTAACTGTGAAACTTCCGGTTCATTCTGTCCAAATTGTGATGGCACCATATGGTTGAACTTTCTGAATTGTAAAAGGACCAAACCACCTTGTGCGAAGCTTTCCTAAAAATAGCCGAAGTCTTGAATTAAATAGAAGTACTTTGTCTCCCTCATGAAATTCCTTCTTTGCTATGCGCTTGTCATGCCAAAACTTGGTGCGTGCTTTGTAGCTCTTGGCATTTTTGTAGGCGAAAAGGCGCATCTCCTCCAACTCATCGAGCTGTAGCTTTCTCCTTTCACTAGCGTTCTTGAAATCGAAGTTGATTTGCTTGACAGCCCAATACGCCCTGTGCTCAAGCTCAACGGGTAAATGGCATGATTTCCCATAAATAAGTTGGAAAGGAGACATACCGAGGGGTGTTTTGAGTGCGGTCCTATAAGCCCATAAAGCATTCGGTAATTTCATTGCCCAATCCTTCCGTGATCGCGATACAGTCTTCTCCAAAATTTATTTGATTTCTCTATTGGAGACCTCTACCTAACCACTAGTCTGAGGGTGGTAGGGAATAGCAATTTTGTGTCTTACACCGTATTTCTTCAATAATGCTCCAAATTTTTGCTCAATGAAGTGGGAGCAGCCGTTGCTGATCAAAACACGTGGAACTCCGAATCGGGGGAAAATAGTCCGCTTCATAAACTTCATAACGACTCTAGAGTCATTAGTAGCTTCAGCGGATGCCTCAACCCACTTTGACACGTAGTCAACGGCAACCAGAATGTACCGTTTTTCACATGAAGAGGAGAAGGGGCCCATGAAGTCTATACCCCATACATAAAAAATTTACACTTCCATGATGTTGTTGAGTGGGAGCTCATCTCTTTTTGATAAGTTTTCAGTCCGTTGGCAACTGTCACAAGTGGAGACAAATTGTTTAGAATTATGAAATATAGAAGGCCAATACAAACCAGACTATAAAACTTTAAAAGCTGTTTTAGAGGCCCCCCGCGTGTCCTCCATAAGGTGAAGTATGGCAATGGCTCAACACATCTTGTATCCCTTCTCTGGTACGCATCGTCTATACAACCCATTCGCACATCTCTAGTATAAATATGGCTCGTCCCAGTAATAAAATTTTACATCATGTAGGAATCGCTTCTTCCTCTGAAAAGTGAGATCAGGAGGGAAAATGTTAGACACGATGTAATTAACATAATCTGCATACCAAGGGACTTGTTGATCTAATAAAGCATAGAGATGTTCTTCAGGGAATGTGTCATTGATTTCCAACTCTTCATTAGTTTCTTTGTCCGTGCCGTGATCAAGTCTAGAAATGTGGTCAGCCACTAGGTTCTCACTCCCCTTTTTATCTCTGATCTCTATATCGAATTCTTGCAAGAGGAGGATCCATCTAATGAGCCTTGGCTTCGCATCCTTCTTGTTGATCAAATATTTTATGGCTGCATGATCAGTGAAAACGATTATTTTTGAGTTAACTAGATAAGAACGGAATTTATTGAAAGCAAAGACAATCGCTAGCAGCTCTTTCTCCGTGGTTGCATAATTTATCTGAGCGTCGTCGAGTGTGCGACTGACGTAGTAAATACCGTGAAGCTTCTTGTCCTTTCTCTGTCCCAAGGCTACCCCAACAACTTGGTCGCTAGCATCACACATCAACTCGAAAGGTAATGACCAATCTGGGGGTTGAATTATTGGAGCAGAGGTTAATGCTGCCTTGAGTTTCGTGAAGGCTTCCTCGCAGTCCCTGTCAAAGCAAAACACAGCATCTTTAGCAAGTAAATTAGTTAAAGAGCGAGCTATCTTAGAAAAGTCTTTAATGAATCGTCTGTAAAAGCCAGCGTGTCCAAGAAAGCTCCTGATCCCCTTCACCGACGTGGGTGGCCGAAGATGTTCAATGACTTCAATTTTTGCTCTGTCCACCTCTATCCCTCGCTCAGAAACTAAATGCCCAAGAACGATGCCTTCCTTGACCATGAAATGGCACTTCTCCCAATTCAAAACTAGGTCCATCTCTTCACACCTCTGCAAAACCTTAGATAGATTAGATAAACAATGACGAAAAGAGGAGCCATACACAGAAAAATCGTCCATAAAAATATCCATAAAGTCTTCATTAAAATCAGAGAATATGGCCATCATTGCTCGCTGAAAGGTCGCGGGGGTATTGTAGAGCCCAAAGGGCATCCTTCTGTATGCATACGTGCCATAGGGACAAGTAAAGGTTGTCTTCTCCTAGTCGTCCGGGTGGATAGGGATTTGGAAGAAATCTGAAAAGCCATCCAAAAAACAAAATTAGGAATTATGCGCTAATCTGTCCAACATCTGGTCTATAAATGGAAGAGAATGATCTTTTCGCGTAGCAGAGTTCAACTTCCTGTAGTCAATACACATCCTGTATCCTGTAACTGTACGCATCGGTATCAACTCGTCAACTTCGGTCTTGATCACCGTGAGTCCACCCTTCTTGGGTACAACATGTACTGGACTTACCCAAGAGCTATCTGAAATTGGATATATTACCCCTGCGTCCAATAGTTTGAGCACTTCTTTCTTCACCACGTCCTTCAAGTGCGGGTTGAGCCGGCGTTGAAACTCCACATAAGGTTTACTGTTGTTCTCCAATAGGATCCTGTGCATGCAAACAGAGAGGTTAATCCCTTTTATGTCATCTAATGAATAGCCTATTACCTTCCTGTGGAGACGAAGTTCATTAAGCAAAAAATCGGTCTGCTCCTTGTCCAACGTCGCACTGACAATCACTGGGTGTGTAAAATTTTCTCCTAGAAACTCATATCTCAAAGTTTTGGGTAGGCTCTTGATTTTGATTTTCTGCTGCCCTTGGTTCTCTTGATTTCCTTCTTTCTTGTCGTCTGGGCTTGTGTCAGCTTCCAGTAGTTCAACATATTTTTCAGCTTCTCCTTCCTCTCCTTTGTCAACAGACTTTGTTAGAGCCAGTTCCAGTGGATCCACTTCTTTCCTGAGTGATTCAATATCCTGTGTCACATTTTCCACAATGTCTACTCTGCAGCATGTACCTGCAAGAGACGGTTTTTTCAAGGTGTCAGTCAGATCAAATTGAATGACATTGCCATAGATGTTCAAAGACAATTTCCCATTCTTGACATCCATGGCAGCGCCTGCAGTAGCAAGAAAATGTATCCCCAGAATGATAAGGAGCCTGTCATCCTCATCAATCTCCAAAATAATAAAATCAGCATGAATAAAGTAATCTCCTACTTTAACAGGTACATCCTCTAAAATACCAACTGGGTGACGCACAGATCTATCTGCAAGCTGTATAGAAATACTAGCCTTTTACAAATTGATAATGGCATGAGGCTAACGCCTGCTCCTAGATTGCACAGAGCTCTCTGAAAGGACATCTCCCCAATCTGGCAGGGTATGGAGAAACTGCCTGGGTCTTTAAGCTTATGAGGGAGCTTGTTCTGAATGATGGCGCTGCACTCCTCAGTAAGTGCAATGGTCCCTTGATCTTCTAGCTTCCTCTTGTTTGATAAGATGTCTTTCAGGAATTTTGCATAAGTCGGCATCTGTGAAAGAGCATCAACGAAAGGGATGTTAATATAAAGTTTCTTTAATACTTCTAAAAACTTACCAAACTGCTTGTCCAATTTAGCCTTGATAAGCTTCTGTGGAAAAGGAATCGGTGGCTTGTATGCAGGCGGCCCCACATAGGGCCACTCAACTTTAGCCGGTTCAGGTGCCACTGATGTTTCATTTGAATGTGGTTCCACAGGTTCTGATGTAACTTCATCTCTCCTGTCATCTATCGGCATCTTTGGGTCTTCAAGTTGCTTGCCGCTCCGAGTGGAGATTGCATTGCAATGCTCCCTCAAGTTTACCTCTAGTTGGGATGGAAGCTTGCCTGGTGCTCTGGAAGACGAGCTAGCTTGCTGGGCTAGCTGACTCTCTAGCATTTTATTATGTGTCTCCAGGGAGTCCATCCTTGTCATCATCATCTTCATCATGTCTGTAAGTCCTTCAAGTTGCTTGCTCAGATTTGAATCATTATTCGGCCTTGGCTGTGGTGGTAGTGCATTGTAGTTCCTAGCCTGAAATCCTGGCGGTCTGAAATTGTTCTGTTGGGGTTGCCTAAAGTTTCCTTGTGGGGGCTGGGCTTGTTGTGATGGTGCTTGCCCAGGTTGAATTGGTTGAGTTGTCCAGTAAGAGAAATTTGGGTGGTTGCGCCACCCTGGATTGTAGAAGTTGGAATAAGAGTTGTTGTTTGAGTTGAAATTTCCAACAGCATTCAATTGCTCAGAGTTGATCGCAGCCACCTGTCCATCTCCTGCCTGACAATCTGCCCCTGCATGACCTACAACTCCACAGACCTCACAAGAAATAGAGTTAATATCCATCGAATTAACAGACCAAGAGTCAAGCTTTCTAGTCAAATTATCCACCTTAGTTGTAAGTGCAGTCAAGGTCATACTTACCTGAGTTCTTGGTAGAAGTACCTCTCCCAGATGTCCATTGGTGATGGTTAATCGCCATGTCCTCGAGAAGGTTCATTGCATCCTCAACTCTCCTATTCATCAAAGCGCCTCCTGCTGCAGCGTCCACTGTAAGTCTTGTGTTGTAATCCAAACCGCTATAGAACGTTTGGATCAAAACCCAAGTCTCAACTCCATGATGTGGACACATCCTTTGGAGCTCTTTAAACCTCTCTCAAGCTTCATATAGAGATTCTCCATCCTTTTGCATGAAACTCGTTATCTGATTTCGCAATTGAATTATCTTTGATCGAGGGAAGTACTTGGAGAGAAAGGCTTGAGAAAGCTCTGTCCATGTTCTTATCGAAGCAGAAGGTAGTGTGTGTAGCCAAGCTCTCGCTCTGTCCCTCAAAGAGAAGGGAAATAGTCACAACCTGATAGCATCAGCAGACACACCGTTAATTTTCAACATATCGCAATAATCCAGAAAAATAGAGAGGTACATGTTGGGGTCCTCAAGAGGAGAACCACCAAATTGGTTTTGTTGCACCATAGAAAGAAGAGCGGGTTTTATTTCGAAGTTATTAGCCTCAACAGCAGGCCTAGCAATTCCTGATTGAAAACCATAAGCATAGGGAGCAGAGTTATCTTTCAATGTCCTGTTGTTATAGTTGTTCCCCATTGGTTGTAGTACTCGGTCATTGTTTACATCAAGCTGAATGTGCTTCATTTGATTTTCTCCTTCTAGATGGTTCATGACTTCTTTCTTCATAATCTGATTTTGCTTCCTTCTTGTCCTGAAGGTGAGCTCGATCTCTGAATCAATATCAAAGAATGTACCTGCCCTAGAACTTCTTTGCATAAAATGATCTGTCAAAATTATAAATTTCTAAGACAGCAAGTAACTAAAGAGAAAAAGAAAATTACAGTGTAGTAAAGAAAAACTAACCTAAGCCTAGTCTACCAATTCTCAGAAGTATACTAATATCAACCGTTGCTCCCCGGTAACGGTGCCAAAAACTTGACACGTCCCGCAAGTGCACGGTTATGTCGAAGTAATATAAAAGATGTTGAATCCCACAGGGAACAAGGTTGAGTACCAAAAAATCCGAGTCCTAATAGCTAGGCGAATCGAAATTGGGTTTCGAAAGCAGAAATCGAAAACAAGCAATCAATGCTACAACGGCAGGGATTAAATATGAGAGAGAAATCAGGGTTTTGGTTTCCACCACGATGACTACTTTAATCGCACAAGACAGATGTCAGTTATTTGGATTATTGATTTTGCACAAGGAATCTAACCCTAAGGTACAAGGTGCCCTCTCTCGAATGTACACCCCGGTGTTTGGCTTAGATCGACCTCCTACTCTCGCGGTGGATCGTTCTAAGACGAACCCAATGAATTCTATGGTAGATTATAAAACCCTCGAGCGAAGACCAAGTACTCTCGTGTCGAGGTCTCGCAAGTTTTACTAAGGGAATCCACCCTTACGATCCTTCTCTCGATATGAATCGTAATGGCTAACACGTGAAAGTACTCGGCTAAGGTAAGATCACGGAATAAACACTTCAAAGTAAAATATGCTCACAACACAATCCAAATAACAGAATAAAGATAAAGTTTGCGATTAAATTCGTCAACGGGTTTCAACCAAGCCCCGAAATAGGGTTTACGCTACAATCATCATTGAAACGCTCAAAAATCTCTCTTTTAACATAGGAAGATCATAAGGAAGAGTTTCTAAAGGACAGGAGAAGATAAACCGAAACAGATCCTAAAGAATCGAAGCTTTCCGACGATCAGATCTCCAAAAATCGCCCCGAACTCGTGTTGTCGCCTTGTTCTTCCGCCGCCCCACCACTTCGTCACATGATTCCTCGATAATTAGGGCAAAAAAATTAAGGCTTTTATGTCCTACGCGTTCGCCTTTCAAAGAGCTTTCTATAGACACATTACTTGCCAAATTCGGACTCCAAACGGGTGAGAAATCAGAGAAAAACCGAGTAGAGATCGGTCTTGCGCGTGAGCCTGGATCAGAATCACGGGTGAACCCCGCCGGGTTCACCTGGCCGTGATTCATTCTGTGCATTCTGGCGGAAAGAAGCGCGGTGCACCCTTCTGGGGTTCAGCTGGCCGTGTTTCACTCTGGACTATTCTCAGCCGAAAGGAATTCTGGTGAACCCCGCTGGGGTTCACCCGGTCGTGAAGCTCTCTGTGAGTTCTGCTGGCTGGCGACTGGGCAGGTGAACACCTAGCCGTATTTTTTAGGCTAACTCCGTTTTGGCCCAAATTTGACGTGTAGCTCCGTCTTTGTATAAGAAATCGTCCCATGACCTTAGAATCTTCAAAATATGTCGAAAAAGGGCGATTTTACCTGAAATTCCACAAAAGCACCATAAAGTGAAGATTCCGAAGATATGAGGGAAATAAGCCTATAAAGAGTATAAAAGTTACAAAATAAGCCTAGATTTAGCATGAAATGACCATCAAAATTACTATCAAATTGCAAGGCATCAAAATACTCTAGACTTAAATCTTTGCTTGTCCTCAAGCAATAAAATAAGATGAAACACAGGATAGGTATAAGAACAATCGTTTAGGTTGAGGCATACATCCAAGTTAGAGAAATATTTGATAACAATCTAAAATCTAATCAGGAGAAATCAAGTAAATGGTTGTTTCAAGTGCTCAATAGTTTGATCCCACAAAAACTAGATGTCAAACAACCTAGTAAGCAGCAAACATAGGATTCAATCAAGTTTACACATAACACTCAGGAAATTCCAATTCTTCCTTATCAAATCGTTGGGGTTAACTCAAATGTTTCATTTAGGGTATGATACACTGATTATTGCATTAGACTTCAACTCATAACCTTAGGTACCATTGCCAATTTTTCGCAATGTCAAGTAGAGGAGTCTCTTTATTGATTTCAACTTCACATCCCTTAGATTTCAACTCATGTCCTTTGGTACCATTGCCAATTTTAGCCCAGATTTTTTCAATCTAACCTGAGGGAAGGCTGAAGGGCACTTAGGACTTTCCTCCACCGTTGACAAAAGAGGCGTGGAGCAGCTTTCGGTGCTAGATTTGGTCACGAAATCACCATTTTGTGAGAAGGTTGCGGCGTTACAGGGCATGGAGGCTAGCGGCAAAGTCTTCTCTTGCTAGAAAATAGTAGCGGCTATGGCAGCTTTGGCAGGGTATGGGAAGAAGAAAAAAAGCAGAGAGGGGAGAAGGATAAAAGGGGGTGATCGCTCGGTAGCAGAGAGGGCTGAAATCGGAGGAAGGGATTCGCACGAGTAGAGAGGAGAGTGCTACGCTTGGGAGAAGGAGGAACATACCAGGAAGAAGAGCTGTGCACTTGCACCTATTGAAGACATTTAATGCGTGAGCACCTTAAGGCTAAATCTATAAGGAAGATCCTACGTCTACATTCATTTTGCTACACCATTTTGTATAATCTTCTTAGCAAAGTGTTATATGATCTTGCCTACCTCTTGTAATCGCTGCAGCTCAACGGTTAAAGGGACTTGCTTCGAAAGGGGCAAGTCGAGGGTTCGAGCCCCGCTGCAGGCATGTTGAAAGAGACATGTGCATGTGTCGCTGAGGCTTGAATCCTGGATCTTACGGGCCATGCTGAAAGAGGCATGGGCCCGAGGGGGTCGGACTTGGCATGCGTTGCTTGTCGACCCACACATTTAAGGCACACATAGAAACCACTCAACTTGAACATTTTAACTTTGTGATGCCTAAATCTTTAGAGCCAATTGAGTTTGTGATTGCCCCTCCCATGAACCATGACATGCAATATCTTAATTTTATGGGTATTAATTTCTCTCCAACACAACTCCCATTGAATGCATATGATTTTGTTATTCCTTCCTCTCTTCTATTTGGATGCTATAAAAGAAAACATGAGCATGCTAATCTAGCTTGTCTTAATATGAATTTTCTATCACCCTGCTTATTGATTGTGAGAAGTACATTAGGGGTTAAAACAAGACAACCCACTCAATTCATGCATGATCAACTTCTCTTCCTACCTATCCTCAAAGATGAATACACTTATAGGCCTCCACCTAAGCGTGATAAATTGTTTATTTCCATGCTAGTAGTTTAATTGTTGCTAGTCATTTTTAATTAACCTAAGTTTCTCCGGGAGTAGAAACATTTGAACCGGGGGTGTATGATGCAGGAGCATTTTCACAAAATATTTGACTTAATTTTGACTTTGTCAAATTTTTGCATAATTATCGTATATCTTGATTGAACTTAAGACTTCGTCAATGTTTATATTTAAAATTTGACTTCATAGAATCACTAATCCTAATTATTTGTCATGTCATGAATGCGAGGTTATGCCCTTTGAATGAATTATCAAGGTCAAACCATCAAGCCCAAGTTTAGCTCAAGCTAATCAAGTTTAAAAGATAATCCAGCCAAGAGATGAAGCCCAGGTTGCTGCCAAAAAAAAAAAAAAAATCTCCTCCAAGGCCCCACAAAGATGAGTTGCCCTTGCACCCGTTGCAGCTAACTTGAACAAGAAAGGAATGCAGGTTTTTAGCCAGTGTATAGAAGAAGAAAGTTCCCAGCTCAAACGAGAAGCTTTGCCAAATGCAGTAAACTGACATTGAGAGCAAAGGAGACAAACTGCAGCTTACCCATAGAAGAAGTGAACGTTGGAACTTGCAGCCAACGGTCACAAAAAAAAAAAAAAGCTTAGAGCTCACTATCTTCCCTAGTCATCGTTCACAAGGAGCTTCAACGCACGCCTATCTCCTCTTTGTTGTTCTATAAATGTAATCTCCCCCAATGTATTTGTTAGTAGACAAGATTTTGACATTGAAATGGAAATGGTTTTCGTTTGGTTTTATCGGATTCTTCCCTTCCTCCTCTGGTAGCTGAAGGTTTCATTGATTTGGAACTTCTTCACTATCGTCTCCTCTAATCTTACATGGACTTGGAATCTCTACCGTGCTGCATCCTTCTCATCGCTACGCGTTCCATCTTCCACCTCTGTCACGCTTAAACAACCTTCCGCCGCTGTCGCATTCCACACCCAGCTTCCAGCCGAGTCCAGCCTTGGACTCTCCGTTCACCTCGCCGCCAGCGACGATCCAACCGACGGATCGTCCTCAAATTTCAACCACGCCTTCTACAGTTCTAGTCGAACCCACAACCGGAGGGATCGCCCCATCCGACGTCTGGATCGCCGGAATCGGAAGATTTCCGGTGACGCCTCAGCTCACGCCCCTGCTTCCTCCCTTCACCACTGATCGCCGTCGATCTCCTCCGATCAGTCACCGATCGATCCCAAACTCCGGCCACCCGTTCGCCTTGGTCAGGAGAACTTCCAGTTGTAGCAGGTCGGGAGACTTTGCCGTCTCCGATGATCTCCGGCTGCCCCTGTTCGGCCCGCGCGCATCCCCTGTTCTCCTGAACAAGCGCGTCTCCGCCTTCCAGCACCGTCCTCCTCCGACCAACCACCGTCCGCGCCCAAACTCCGGCCATCCCTTTGCCTTCATCATCACGACCTACAGTCGTAACAGGTTTTGCGTTTGTGCCCTCTACGACGAACGGCGACCACAAACGTCAACCCTGCTCCACTCGCGATCTCCCCTGTCTCCCAGTTTTCTTGTTTCAGGCTTATGTTTACTATTAATTCGAATAATCTGACTAAGCCTCTTCTTGCAGATATCTTAAGCAATCGGCGAAACGAAAACCCTGATCTTTGATGCCAATATGAAGAACTCATCTTGCTCTAATAGTTGGATGAGTTGATCGAACTGAAGCCACAATGGATCAACCTGAAAACAATAGCAACTTTTCATATCTGATGTAATTTTCCTGTAATCGTTTTATGAACTAATTTGAGTAGTGTTTTTGTTGCAGGTATGAACACTTGGTGGAGCCAAAGTCTATAACTTTGATATGATTACGAAGCACGCCATCTTGATTTATCTCTGGGATTAGTTATCTCCATGAAAGAATGAATGGTTCATCTTAAAACGCATAGCAAACTTTCAAGTTTGATAATTTTCTTTGCTGCTTTAGTTTGCTGATCTGAATAGTCATTTTTTTGGAGATGCCCTATTTGACTGACTGATAATGACACTACATTTTTGATACGATTGAAAAGAACAAACTTCACTCTGCTATTTGGCTTTATTAGTTTTCATTATTAATCACTAGAACCATCTCTAAGGCATAGCTACTTTTCTAATTGATCATTTTTTGCCCTGCATTTTTGGCTGCTGATTGAGTTTAATATTTTATTTCAAAATATAAAAAAATTCTAATCATGTGTTTGCCCACCACATCAGACTATGTCCTCGAGGGACGATAGTCTGCTGTCGATCGAAGACTCCATCTGCACATGAGCAAAGAGGTCAGTCGAAATACAAGTACAACGCTCATGCAAGTTGAAACGCGCAAACCCTGCCTCTAATACCAAACTGTCACGCCCTGAATTACCGTAATAAATTTTTAAATATTTTACACGAGAGTCAATTCTTGACTCGAGTCCAAACACGCCCACGCAGGGGCACAACAGTCGTAACCGCTAGATTGGGCTCGACTGGCGGGGACGATTCCTCGAATCAACCCTTAGCCCGACCAAAGACTTTGTGGAAGATCTCTACTGTTCCAACACGACTTGGATCAATGCTAACGATTCACCGAGAACCAGTGTCGCTAACTTGAACCGGGTTCACCTAAACCAAAAAGGGACCCACCCATAACCGACTACGTCGGATGGGGTCCATAATAGTTTCCGAGCATGCTCACATGCCGGAGGGAACAGAGGGAAGTAGCTGGACGTCCCACACCTGGGAACCAGACTCACCCACTCGACCACCGGTTACACTGACAACCGGTGTCCAGGGACGGCCGTCCACACGGCGTCGCATGTGACGGGAAGAACCTAGCTGGCTCCTTACCCGCACGCCGGCGAAGAGGCCGGTCGACGCTCCACTGGCGACGTCCCACATAGGGGATGGGGAAGCCGACGGCCTCGTCCTTCTCACAGGCATCCGAGAACAACCGGAGGGGAAGGGTCGCCCATAGGCGACCGGCCATGTCGTACGCCGGCTATTGTCAGTGCGGTGTAGACAACGCTCGCACGTAGGCGAGCTCGATAGATCAACGAAGGAGCTAAAGCTGGCGAAGACATCATACAGGCACAGGTCTTCCACGCGGACGAGGTGAGTGTCACCCACTTGGTTGCTCGCCGGACGGAGGAGGGTCGCTGATCACCAGGTGGCTTCACCGGAGGAGGGGTGATGACTACCGCACGCAAGCGACAACAAAGACTCGGGCACAACTGCCCACTCGCGCGCAAGTGGGGGTGTTGGTAGGGAGTTGCGTAGAGACGACTGAGGTGGACGGGGAAGGAGAAGCTAGCGTCGTTCGAAAACTCGCCGGGAAGAGAAGACTACAGCACGCAGGCGGCGCAACCCGGACATCAGACGCCACACACAGGCGATGGACAGACCCTCTCGCACGCAGGTGAGAAACTGCTCCGGGAATTCCCACACACAGGCGAGCTTGCAGCGGCGAGAGGAGGGGAGAGGGCTCATCGGAGGAGCGGAAAAGGGAGGCGCGTGCACAACCGAAAACCACCGTCGGAAAACTAGAGGAGGGAGCGATCGCTCAGGAGCCGCGAGCTCAACCGAGGAAGAAAGAAAATGATGACAGCAAAGGAAGTTACCTCGGCGATCACCCGGCCGCTGGCTCCTTCTAGTCGGTGAACCGGTTGCAGACGTGCCTTCCGAGGCAGGCTAGAGCTCGCCGCCAACAATTGTGACGGCAGACAGCGAGGAAGACGAAGGGCATTAATGAAAGCTCATATTCCTGTGACACTCTTTTGATATCCTACTAGCTATGGAAACTTGGAAAAGGGCATTAATGAAATTAGAGTATGTATTTTTTTTTTTCTAAAATAAATAGTGACAGAGGTGATGTGAGGTACGGCGAATGTAAGTCTTCTATGATTGGGTTAAATTTAAAATATTCTGAAATCAGGCTCTGTAATTAAATAAAATAATATTTTAGTTATCATTTATCACTTTAATGGACTAGTCAGTTAGTACAAAGCTCCCCGTTGTGAATGCTGGGATATCTTAAACAATGACCCTTATTAACTTAAATATTATAAAATTAGTACTAATAGTTTTATTAGTAAAAAAAAATATGCACTAACAGAAGAATCATATAAATTCATCCAGAGTGAAATATTTTAAGGAAACTCTCATTTGGCATACTATTGCATCTTACAAATACGATTGATTTACTCGGAATAAATTTTTCAAAATATCTTGTATGTTTTTATGTTTTTAAAAAAAAAGTATTTTTTTTTAACTACTGTTCGATGTATAATAATAGATGAATATAATTTGCTATTTGTTAAAATAATGTTATTTTTTTTACCCAACTATGTTAAATTAAAATAATATTATATTTATTATGAATCAATATATCCATATTATAAGTCATCGTACGTTAACATGTTATTAATAGTTACGAGTCGTCGCACACTAACTCATTAATGTACAATAATTTTAACTATTTCATAATTAGTTTTGAGTTTAGATATTCTCTATAAAAATGACATTCAAGCATACTAATGATATCCCAATCACTTATTTTTCTTTTTTTTTCTTTTTTTTTGTTTTTCTCTCTAGCCTATTTACGAACACAAAATAATTTATGAAGTTAAGGGGGGCAATATGAATAATTTGACAAATTATATGGATTAAATTTAAAGCTAAAACACTGTTTTTTATAAAAAAAAAAAAATTACCTATGCATACCCGCTGCTTCTGGAAGTCCCAATCACGTGACTTGAGCTAACTTGGCACGATTCGCACGCTCGTTGGGGCCAACCAAATCAGCCAGCAAATCACGATCTAACACGTTGCAGATTCTAGCTTCCATGGAAATGTAGGTAGGACCCGTCGTGGAGATGATGAGGAGGACGACGTGGACTGCCATGTTCCCTCCTCCGAGGCTAAGGAGATGAGATGACATTGACACTTGGATTAAGTGACGCGGCATGCTTATAGTGCCGCTTTTCTTATCCAAAGGATAAAAATATAATATATCGCACGCATGAACATATATACATATATAAAAAAATAAAAAAATTCAAAGTAATTACTAACAATTCTAAATACCCATACACACAAAAACTTGTTTACTATTGGTGATCTGTCACGCCCAGAATTACGGTAATATTTTTTTAATTGAGTTAACGCTTGACTCGAGTCCAACTGCGTCAACGCAGGTATCCTAACGGTCGAAACCGCCGGATTGGGCGCGATTGGCGGAGCCGATTCCCCGAACCAACTCCCAGCCCAACTGTGGACTCAACACGGATCGCTGCCGTTCCAACTTGAGTTGATCAACGCCGACGATTCACCGAAGACCGGCATCGTCGAGTCAAACCGGGTTCACCCGAACCCAAACGGGACTCACTCACATCCGACCGCGTCGGACGGAGTCCATAATAGAATCCGAACACATTCGCTCGTCCACGGATCAAGCCGACGTCCGGCGATCACGGACGAATGTCCACAAGGCGTCACACGCCGGTGACGTAAGAACCCGGCCGGTACCTACACTTGCACACCAGCAAGGAGAAAGATCCGGCCGTAAGGTCACTACCCCAAGTCGCACGCACATACGCGTCGACGATGGACGGACGGACCGTCCGTGCATGCCTCGCGTGTGTCCATCGGCAGGCTGGAGAGATGTCCGGCAGCAGAAAAGGAGTAGGCGGACAGTGGCTGGCAACGGGTGGGATTCAGGCAGACGGCGGTTGAGGATACGGGCGTCCGCTCCCACGCGATCGAAGGAAACACCGCTCGCACGGCCTCACGTCGAGCAGGGAAGACAAGCACGAGCTCGGCGGAGAGTCATAGGAAGAGGGAGGTGACGCCGATCCGAATGCCCGCCGGCCACGGGAAGCCACCACACACCGACGACGACCAGAGCAACGAGAGTCGTACGCAGGCGACGGCCAAAGCTCCTCGCATGCAGCCGAGCTCTGGCGCCGGAAGTTCTCGCACGCAGGCGAGCCGGCCGCTAGGAAAAAGGGAAGAGGAGAGGGCTCGCCGAGGGAGCTCGAGGTCCGGCCAACACACGCATGCACGCGCAGATCGACGGGAAAGAAGGGCGTCGCCAGAGCAGAGCGAGCTGCCGGGACGGAGACCAAGAGGGAGGGGGAGTACCTCGGCGATCACAATGGCCGCCGGCTCCTTCCCGTCGATGAAATGGAAGAGACGCCGCCTTCTGAGGCGATCTGGAGGTGTCGTTTCCGGCGAGGTCGACGGCGAAGTCGGCGACGCGAGCGAACGGCACGAAGAAGAAATGGAGGAGGACAGAGTTCTCCCGGGCACACCATCCACCCACCCACACCACCGGGTGCCAGAGAACAACCGCCGACGAACGGCGTCCGACGAGAAGAGCCATCGGAGGAGAGAGAGCGGCGATGAGTTTTCCGTTTCGAAAACTCGTAAGGGAGACGACGCCATCTCCCCCTTTTCTTTTCGCTACCCCCACGCTGACGTGCCACCCTCGACGCGCGCGGTCAACACAGCGCCCGAGGTGTCAGCTGACCCACGCCCCCGCGTCGTTCACACGCAAGCCTCGCGTGCGACATCGCCCGTACGCTTGATGGAATTCGCGTGAAAATCGTCCATTGGGCGATTTGGATTTCGGATCCGGATTCGGGCGGCGCCCGATCCGATCCATCCAATACCTAAGCGCAAGGCTGGGCTGTTTAAGTGGACTGGGCTATTATTTGGGCCGCGCCTAATTTTGGCCCACTAGCCTAACAATAGACAATAGAATGTAAACTATAATTCACATAGTAAACTCTAAACGTCTTAACTTTATAAAGATCGATGAAAGTAGATAATATTAATCAAATAATATAAATTATGATATAGATTATCACCTCATTTGTTATTCTTCTTCTCTGATATAATCTTGCATTAGAGAAATGATCGAATCTAGTTCCTTTTGCTTGCTCATAGTCTATATACTATAATCTAAGACTACATAATTTAATATTATAGTTATTTATATTTTACCATTTAGTTGGAAATAGGTTCCAAGTGGTTCAAACCCATACCTACAAGTGTAGATCGACATAATTGCCAATTCCCATCGTATAGGCTTTGAGATCTGAATTGAAAGATTTAGCTTCAATTTATTTATTTGTTTATTTGTTTGATTTGGTGTCAACGTGGAAGCTATTGTCTTGGGATGGAATCTAGAGGCCATCGATTGGATTCCGTTCCCATTTAGTTGAAAAGCCAACCAATGGGAAGGTGCCACTGTTTTTTTTTATATATATTTTAAACTTAACTTTTCCTGTCTCTTTTTCCTCTTTATCTAGTTTTCTCTTTTAATTACTAGTTGAGATTCACAAATTATTATTGTATTTTCTTACATGAAAAACTAAATATGCACTTGATTTAATATATTTTTTATTTTTTCATTTTAATTTTTTTATCCAAGAAAACAAAGCCTAAATATGTGCTTCAAGAGCTCAACGTAGTAGGTTCTACTAGAACTAGGCAGCTAAACTTGTGCACTACCAAAAGTATTCTAAAACTTACGACTTTGTTACACATGATCTAAAAATTAATATTAAATTATTATTGGAATCAAACAAACTACTATTTTATTAAGGAAGAGATTAGAGTAATTTTTTAAAAAAAAATATTAAATTTGCTATTGGAGAATAGAATAAAATCTTCTAAGCAATATAAAATATCAATTATTTATGAGTTTAAATGGTATAAAAGAATAAGATTAATATATTCTTATCATTAAATAATATAACACTTGATAGATAAGAGATAAATCTCTGACACAAAAAACTTTTAGTTTAATATTTTTTTTATATCAAACTTATATAATTGGATAAATTTAGTTACTATTTATTTTTTATATATAATATTTACAAACAGAAGTGCCCTTTTAACAAAAAAAAAAAAAAAAAAAACCCTAGTAATTGTATTATGAAACTGAGGCTTGAAGCTAGCAGCCAAGCCCCCAAAAATTGACCTAAAAATAAAGTCATTGATACATTCAAAGCTAGGTAATAATTATTGTGGATGATTAATTGCGGTGCCAACCCTTCACTTGTTGTTATCTTCATATGGACCACAGGTCTAGGTGCCTGTAGGGCCACTATTCAAACCCCCCCATCTCACCCTAACATACCCTTGTAAAATTTGATAATTACATCTAGTTGGATGCGAGATCGCGATTATTAGTCACTTTGTTGTAATCTTAATTTTTCGCTAACATGAATTCATACAATATTAAGACACAACTTATACCGCATACAATTGCTAATCTTTCGTCAAGAATAAGTGTATCTTATATGAGTTTAAAAAAATTTTAAAATATTTAGGTTGGCTAATTTTACATATTCCATCTCAGAAATTGCATTATTTAGGTTGGCTAATCTTTAAAATATTTAGCTTTGTATAATATATAATATGTACAATATTTAGTTAGGATTAAGTACATAAATTGCATTATTTCCCTATAGACCCATAAAGATTGACTTATTAGAAGCGACATCAAATGCTCTCTATGTATAGTATGGGTGGCATATTTATCGTGGTTAGAAATCAAAATTTGACTTTTTGAGAGTTTAAATTGACTTAGGGATTGAGTCAGTTGAACCGTAGAGACCGAGTTTTGAGTCGCTTGCTCCAGCCTATATATATATATAGAGAGAGAGAAGCTCCTCTGTTCTTCAAAGTGGACTGGTTTGCTTCCATTTTAGTGCCCAGGAGTGGCCTCGTTTGGGAGCATGAGGAGGAGTTATCCGGAGGCGGAGGTCGATGACGACGACGACGACGACGACGAGTTTGCCAAGTTCATTAGGAGGATGAATCGCCCAAGGTCACACGATTCTCAGAATCCTTGCCAATTTCCTTTTTCTTTGGTTGCTTTCGTTTGCTAATTCTTACAATCCTTTTCGATTTCCCCTTTGTTTGCTTGCTTTTTTTTTGATATAGTTGTTTGATTTGGGTGGTTCGGGCTGGAATATGAGGGTTTCATCTGAGATTTCTCTCCAACTTTTTCTCTTGTGTTACTTGATTTGCAAAGTTGGGGTTTTTGTTTCGGGATTACGAGCGGATCTTTTAGTATTATCCTTTTTTTGGTTTAAACCGTACATCTTAGGATTCTTTGCTTGACGATAGTCCACCGTTAGCATCGGCAACGTCAGCTCTGTTCTCCTTCTCCCTGCGAGCCTTGCTTTGCTCCTACCAAAGTTTTTAAGGGTTTGGTTTTGCCCAGTTTTTATTGTCAATATAATTTGCAAGATGAAATTACTGCCCTCTGTTTCTCTTACCTTTTTCTTTTTTTCCTGTTTTGAGTTCTCAGTGCACTAGCACATTAATTTGAACATACTGGTTTATTTGAATAATCGTCTGGATTTTAGGCATTTTGGATGGAATTGAAACATCTGGTATGTGAATTATGTCATCTATTCTGTTCTTAGAATTATGTTGTGATTGGGAGGAATCCCTTTTGTGATGCTTTTTGTGGAATCTTCATAAATACACACCCCCTTTTTACTGTTTCTTCGTTTTTTTTTTTTGCTTTTTGTGGAAACTTTTATCACATAGCAATTGCTTTTCTTTCAAATCTCATTTAACACTTTCTTGGTTCTGGTACGCAGAGTTGTGATAGATAATGATTCTTGTCATGAAGCCACGGTTATAAGCGTAAGTAAGAGGACTCTTGAAACGTTGTAACCTTAGGAGCTTATTCCTCGTGGCATCTTTGCTGAACGTTGTTGTTTATGGACTAGTCTCCCTTACATATTCTAGGCATTGATTGTTTCAGGTGGATAGCTTCAACAAACATAGGATTCTACTAGAAGTAGTTCAAGTTCTCACTGACCTAAATCTTACCATTAGAAAAGCCTATATCTCTTCGGACGGGAATTGGTTCATGGATGGTATTGGTCCTTCTCTTTCAGACTGAAATAAATGTAAAGTGTTTGACTTATATCTACTTCCTGTCATCTTCATGAGCTGAAATCTGCATTTCCCCTGGCGTTTCAGTGTTTAATGTAACTGACCGAGATGGAAATAAAGTGTTTAACAAAGACATCATCTCCTACATACAAAAGGTACATGTTATTTGTCATTAATAGTTTTTAATGGCCAAATTGTAACTTTTAGGCTTAATTGAATTACTGACTCGCTTGTGTTTAACATCAGTTTTAACTCAAATTTATGATTTCTTTTTGTGGTTTTGCTTTATGCATGCGGTCAGTAAATTCAAACTTACCATATGTGATTTCAAGAGTAAAAGCATTATGTTTTAGGCTCTAAATAAAGCAATCAAACAATTACCATAGCTAGACAAACTAATAAAACAAAGAAATTTAGTTGCAGATAACCTTGAAAAATAGGCAAGAAAAAGGTGGATGAAGCAATAACGTCATTAACCATAGATGAGCAAAGCAAGTCAAAATTAACTATAGCCATATGGTGGCTAAAGCCATGGTTAAGCTGCATAGCAACTTAATGAATAGTAACTTTGCAGACTTATTCATGAATGAATTGTATCATAATGTAGGAAAATTACTTTTTCTATTTCTCCACATTATTCTGTATGTTTATTAAGAGAACAAGTTCTGTATTGATATCATGCTATTGGTTTGACAATTTTTAGTGGGCTATTGCATTTGTGCAGTCCCTAGAATCCGATGCTTTCTTCTTCCCCAAATTCCAGAAGTCAGTTGGTATAATGCCTTCAACAGAGCACACGTTAATTGAAGTGACAGGCTCCGACAGGCCTGGCTTGCTATCGGAGATATGTGCTATTCTTGCCACCGAAATGTGTCACGTTGCCAAGGCAGAGCTGTGGACACACAACTCCAGAGTTGCAGCTGTGCTTCACATTGCCGATGAGTCCACTGGTGGAGCGATAGAGGACCTTGAAAGGCTTTCCACAATCAAGAAGCTTCTTTGCAATGTGCTTCAAGTTGACAACAACTTGAGGACAAGCAGGATGAATGTCTCCACCGGGCTTACCCACACTGAGAGAAGGTTACATCAACTGATGTTTTGTGATGGGGATTACGAGAGGATGGATGCTAAAGGAGAGATTGATGATGTATCTAGAATTCAGGTCACCGTAATGGACTGCCTGGAGAAGGATTACACAGTGGTCATCTTGAGGTCCAAGGACAGGCCTAAGCTTTTCTTTGATGTTGTTTGCACGCTCACAGACATGCAGTACGTTGTGTTCCATGGGACTGTGAGCTCAGGAGAAGAAGCTTATCAGGTGCATCCCTCTTAGATTTCTCATCATTTCAGGTGTACATTATTTGTGAACGATACTGTTTCAATGCCAGAGAGATTCATCAATTAACCACAAATGATACTTGGCACTTGCTTCCTTTTTTGTTGATCCTTTGAGTGTATCTTTGATTTCGCTGTCCACTGCTTCACGTAAGACGGACCTAATTTGGAACTTATTTAATTACAGGAATACTATATCAGACATGTAGACGGCTACCCGATAAGCTCAGAGGGAGAGCGACAGCACCTGATCCAGTGCCTGAAGGCTGCTATTGAGCGAAGAGCCTCAGAGGTGCTGTTGAATTTCAGTATTGGTAACAAATGTTTGATTTTTGCATCAAGTTCCTTACATGTGTCTGGTGATTGACAGGGTCTAGAACTGGAGCTGAGGACAGCAGACAGAGGTGGTTTCCTGTCTGAAATCACTAGGATATTCCGTGAGAATGGCTTAACCATTCGGCGAGCCGAGATATCGGAAGAGGGAATCGACACCTTCTATCTTTCAGAAATGTCAGGCAACCCTGTCGATGCCAAGACGATCGATCTAATACGTCAGCAGCTCGGGGAGACAGTGATCAAGGTGAAGCAGAAATCTCTGTTCCCACCATTACCAAAGTCCCCGGATGTGGTTGGAGCTGTTAATTTCGTCTTTGGCAACCTCTTCGGGCTTCATTTCAAGACTTCAGATCGATCTCACCCTACTCATGAATTTTGATTTACTCTTTAACGGAAGGCAATGAACCGGGAGCAATGCATCTCTCTGTTATGTGAATTCTAGATTAGAATTTATGCTGTAATTGATAAGAGAATGTGATGCAATCACACACAGTTGAAAGTGCTAGGCTGTACATAATGACAGTTTCATAATGTTCCTAGAGAGAACAAGATCCATCAGAGAAATGTAGTGCCTAGAGAAAGTATCTAGAGCACATATGCTTGAGTTGGTAATCCAAAGTAGAATTGGCTGGAATCATATGCTTACTTTTACGAGTTTACATTTAAGTAGGTTTAATTTTAAAGAGCACATTGCACATATGCTTGAGTTGGTAATCCAAAGTAGGATTGGCTGGAATCATATGCTTACTTTTACAAGTTTACATATAAGTAGGTTTAATTTTAAAGACATCTCCAATTTGGTAAAACTCCGCAGACTCCGTCTCAATGTTTTAACATAGTGATCTCCATGAAATTGTCTCCTGTTGTAAGGGTTCAGATGTTTAAGATACTATATAATAAGAACTAGGGTTAATTTTACAATGAAAAGTCATCCTTAAGATGAAGATTGTATAAACAAACAGCATGAAGTCATCAATTCGCACTATTGTGATTCCACTTTTCTACTCCCTATGAAAGCTTCTACGAATCTTTCTGAACAAGATTTCTGAAAATCTTCAAAATTGACTATTCGAATTTCCAAAAGCATTTTAAGCAAGTATGCTCAGGCCAATCCACACTGCCTCGTAACGTAGCCAGCTGTTATTGACTAAAAAAAGCCGGCATCATTTGTTTGCGCCCATAAGAAGTCGAATTCAACGCTATGTAGCCAATTCGAGTCAAAGTAGTGCTCAACAGTCATGAAAACCCGGCAAAAAGGTTCTTCCAAATTTGACCTTGAGATGAATTATTATTAAACAAAAAAATAGGCAATCCATGAGTTGACTGAAACAAGATTGCCTTTCATTAACAAAAAGTCAAAAAGAGTCAACTACATAATCTTATAATTATACACAATAATGGATAACAAAAGTAACTTAGCACATACTCACCGAACTACCATTCAAAAGAAAAACTAGAATGATGTAAAAAGAATTAATAAATTGCTATTGAGAGGGGTGAAGTAAATTTCTAAAACAAACTTACTCATCACAATATCTCTAACAAAATAATAAACAATTTTAAATAGCTTGTCAGTTCATAAAAATTATAGTTTTTAGTATTATAAATGATAACAAGAAACCCGAAAGAAATTGTGTTTGTCCTAAGACAAAGATTTGACGCTATGTTAATCGATTTTCTACAGTGGGGTTAGCCTTTTCTAGCATAATAATGATCAGATATCTATCGCAATAATTTTCAATTTAAAAAGCAGAATAAAATACTTAAGATAGGGTCCTAAGTATTTAAAAAAAGGGGTTTTCATTTTTTTTCATATTTGATATGATTAATTTATTTATAAGGTAAAAGCACTCTTTTATATAATTAAATTAATTAACTAAAAACTCAAAAAAAAGAGACATCTCCTAAGAAACAGACATGCCTCGGGAAAGAAATTAAATTGTTAAAAAAAGTAACAAATTTAAAAGTTTTAAATTTTAAAATAAAAACACTAAAAGATGGTAGCATTTTCCTTTCATGTCCCTCTAATATAGATAAAAGTTGTGATTTGTTTTTTAAATTAAAACTAAATGATGACAATACTATATGTTTCGCTTCTCCATGTAACTAAATATAATTGAACACAAACGATGATGCTTTTTAATCAAATGGTATTTTTATTTGTAAGACTTTATAATAGTTGTCACGTAATAATTTTTTTAAATATTTTTATACATGAGTTAACAGTTGACTCGAGTCCAAACACGCCCGCGCAGGGGCACAACGGTCGTAACTGCTAGATTGGGTGCGACTAGCGGGGACAATCCCTCGAACCGATCCCCCAGCCCAACTAAAGACTCAACGGAAGATCTCTGCTGTTCTAACATAACTTGGATCAAATGCTGACGATACACCGAAGACCGGTGTCGTCGAGTCGAAGCGGGTTTACTCGAACCCAAAGGGGACCCACCTGTAACCAACCATGTCGGACGGGGTCCACAATAGTAATCGGACACACTCACATGCCGGAGGAAGTGGAGGGGAGTAGCCGAGCATCCCTCGCTGGGGAGCCGGACTCACCCAATCGTCCACGAGTTACGCCGACAAGCAGCGTTTGCAGACGGCAGTCCACTCGGCGTCGCACGCTGGTGATGGAAGAAACCCGGCTGGCTCCTCACTCGCACGCCGATGAAGAGGCCGGAGGATGCTCCGCCGGCGGCATCACGGACAGGTGACAGAGAAGTAGGCGGCCTCATCCTTCTCGCGCATAGGCGAGAATGGCCGGAGAGGAGGGTTCGTCTGGAGGCAACCAACCAAGCCGGCGATAGCCGATGCTGAGAATGCACACTCGCATGGAGACAAGCTCGATGGGATGGAGAAGATGATGCCGACGAAGATGACGTCCAGGAGTAGGTCTCCCATGCGGACGAGGGGGGGTATGCCTCCTGCTTGGTTGCTTGCCGGACGAGGGAGGGCCGCCGACCACCAAGCAACTGCGCCTAAGGAGATGCGACCACCGTCGCACTCAGGCGGCAACTCTCGGATGGCAGACGTCGCACATAGGCGACGGAAGGGAGCAGGGGAGTCGAACACGAGCGAATGCGTTGTACAGGGAGAGGAGCTCGCGCGTCTGTCAATGAGTTTGTTGGAGGACAAAGGTTCCACACACAGGCGGAGAAGAACGGACGGCCGACCACAGTCGAACGCAGGTGACGACCTCCATCGAATGGAAGGATCTAACGCATAGGGGAGCGCTGGATCCAGTAGTTCTCGCACGCAGGTGAGCCGGCAACCAGCAAAGGGGAGAAGGGAGCTCACCGGAGGAGCAGAGGAGGAAGGCGCGGCCACAACTGTGCACACCGTTAGAGACGAAGGCGGAGAAGTCGCTCGGGAGCCACGAGCTCAACTGGGGAAGGAAAAAGCACCGGAAAGACGAGGCGAGGAGGTACCTTGGCGATCACACGGCCGCCGGCTTCTTCTAGTCGGTGAATCTGTGGATGTCGCCGCCTTCCGAGGCGATTTGGAGCTCCGCTGTCGCTGCCATTGCTTCAACAGGCACGGAGAAGATGAGGGGAGATGGGGTTCTCCGAGGTGCACTGACCACCAGCCCACACCACTGGAACAACCTAGAAAATGCGCCGAGTACGACGTCCGACGAGGGAGAACCGAACACCGGAGAGGAGGAAGATGGGGGAGAAGACGTGCCAATGAATTTTTTTCTTTTCAAAAACTCTTGCCTGCGTGACAAGGACGGCGTCCTCTTTTTCTTTCTCTACGCAGCTGAATCACGCCTTGCACGCAAGCCGAGGCAAGCCCCCATCGCGTCATCCCTCGCTGCGTCAGCACACTAACGGCTTGTTTCGGTGGAAGGAAAGAAATAAACAAAGAAAGAAAATAAGGAGAGAAAGAAAATAATGAGGGAAAGAAATTATTGCTTTTCCTTATAGACCCTGTGTTTCAGTGGAAGGAAAGAAAATAAGAAAAGAGTAAAAAAATTTTAAATTAATTATATTATATATAATACATAAATAATTAGTAAAATTATAAATATTATAGATTGTTAATTATAAAAATACTATAAAATTCATATTAATTTGTATAAATTTTTATTAAAAATTATAAAAAATTATAAAAAAATATAAAAGTACTATAAATTCTTATTAAAAATTATCAAAAATTTTGACAGCATTTCCTCTATATTATAACACAATACCTGTATATACAATATAATAAATTCAACAAAATATAAATACACCACCAAAACATAAATATCATCAATTCAACACATAAGTACCATAACATAAATAGCATCAAGTTCAACAACAAATAAAAAAGAGCACAGTTCTATACCATCTACACAATGATGGTTTAAAATACAATATGGATAAAGTCCAACACAAGTCCAACTAAAGTCTAACACAAATATCTACTAACATGGATATGTTATTAATTCATCAAGCGACTCAAAACATCACCACGTAGCCAATCTGGAGCTGAGAAGAAGAGTTGTGTTTTTTCTTTGTTTGTACCCAATAAGATATATGCATTTATCAAAGTCTCTCGAGGAAGATTAAGCTTATTTAGCTCCTCAAATATTTCAGTCTTTGTGTACTCTTTTTCCACCAATTGTGCAGGATTGACAGCATTTACCAAGACATTAGTATTCTTTTCCATGGAGCTCATCAACATTTGAATGCTTTCATTTGTAACTTTCACTACAGAATCATCATATTTTCTTTTACTAGTCCTTGACGATGTTGCAGTAGTGTTATTGCCTTGGCTTTGTGGGATAGAGGATGGACTTGCTACATCTTCAATATTATCATCTCGTTGCACATCAAATGCCATATCATCATTGCCTTCTTCACGAACAGGAGTGCTCAAGTTCATGTCGATATCTCTGGGAGTTCCAGCCATGTTTCCAATTGCACGATCCTTTGAAAACAACTCCACTAGTTTGTCATAATTATTAACAGGAGTGTTTCTCCATTTTTTTCATTGAAGGATTGGCCTGTAAAATATTAACCATAATTAGTACATATATAACAATCACCATACAACAGACTATTATAAAGCAAGACATACCGCAATTAGTTCGTCCCACACATTGTTGCTATACCACTCTTATTTTTGAACAACTCGTGGCATTGATTAAAATTGACTTTCAAAGTCTTAATTCTATTCTTTAGATGTTCTTTCGTTAATGGTAAACCACAGCTCTCAGCACATATCACTAGCATGTTCTTATATGCGGTTGAGGTAAAGGTACCATCAACCCTAAATCCTTTATTTTGTTGGTCTAGCATTGAATCAATGAAGACATTATCCATGTCTTCAGTCCATTTGATGTGATCTCTTTTACTCATCTTATAGGGAAATAAAAAGATTTGTTAGCACAATGAAATACAACAATGATAAGAAACGTTCAGTACAACAAGTCTATGATATGAAAAGTTCAATACAAAACAACAAGTCTAATACAACAATGACAAATACAAGAACCTTACAAGACATAATCATTCCACATTGCATATGCCATAGCATCTCTAATAAGAACACCTTTCCTAGCATCTTCGTCTTGCCTCTCCACTACAGATGCATCATTGTTCATTGTGTTTGATAATTCCTCATCAACTTCGGCAATAATATTAGCATCAGGATCAACACCCATTAGGTAGTTATGTAAAATGCAACAGGCTGTAATAATTTGGACATGTGTACGTATTGGGAAATGAGGTTCTGTTCCACTTGCAATAATAGAAAATCTCTTCTTTAGTACACCAAAACATCTTTCAATGACAACTCGAGCAGCTGCGTGTCGATGATTGTATAATTCCTTCGCATTTCGAGGAGCATTTTTGGAATACTCTTTCAGGTGATATCGTACACCCCTATAAGGTGTCATAAGCCAACTTTTGATACCAAAACCGGCATCACCCAAATAGTATTTCCCTATAATAAAAGTATGAAATATTAGAATTAATTGTCTCCTAAGTAGCTAAGTATATAATAAGTTTACCTTCCATAATTTTTAAGTTATCAGCTCTACTGATCGCATCTTTTATTATTCGTGAATCTGATGTCGTCCCTTCCCACCCAGCTAGGATATATGTGAACTTCATGTCGAATGAACAGCCTGCCAAAATATTTGTAGTTGGCCAGTCCTTTCTTCCCCGATACCTAGGTACATCGCTAGACGGTACCTTAACTCGAACATGTGTACCATCGATTGCACCTAGACAATCCTGCATATATTATATAATGCTAGCATTAAGTATAATTTTTATGATATTTTGTAGAAATTACTTATGATCGAACATACCTTAAAATAAGGATAAAGTCGGCTGCTATTGTATATCTCAGGAGGAACTATTGAGCCATCAGGTTGTGAGATAAATTGCTCATGCAAGCTAATGGTAGCTCGCAAAACCTCATGAATGTGATAGCTAATGGTTCTAGTACCACGACGAAAGAAAAAGCATATTTCTCTGTATTTCACATTGTGAGATACTAAATACAAGAATGTGAACACTTTTTCCTCCATTGTACACTGCTTTGTATCTCTCAACCCGCGCCTCCCTTTTAGTAACTGACACAAATGCTTAAAAGCATGTACTCTCATTCTTATCATGTTATAACATTGTTCATCTGAACTAGTCAAGTTTTTTAATATTTCTATTCGAATGCCATGCTTAACTTCATCACTAACTCGTAATGGTTTTTCGACCCAAGTTTGTTGTAGTCTATCCATCATCTCTTCTATAAGAATCCATGCAGCTATGCATATGTATTGACAATTAAGAAAATGAATAGCTAGGATCATATTCTTGCTCGGAGCCATAAAAACACCTATAAATAGACAAACAAATAAAATAAGAATTAGGTTCACTTTATCCTTAGCGTAATTCTGAAAATTTTATATAAGCGTGTCAGTAGGATACACATCTCAACTATTACAGAGAAAAAAAGGCTATGATTAATATCTAGTAATAAACCAAAGAATCTTCAGCTTGGTTCTAGAAAAATTTAGCATTCCCTCATTGAAATAAGATCATCCACATAAGGAACCATAAAGCTCTTCACACTGATTTAAATATGAAACAAATGAATATCTAATGGCTGCAGATTACAACACAAAACTCCTCTTGCTAATGACGCATGTCAATTCCAAACGAAGCACCTCAGTGAACATTATGTAGTGTGAGGTCACTTCACTTTAACGGCAAGGATTGGTATAAAGTAAAAATTCACTTACTAAGGTAACTCGAGAGGGTGGATTTTGGATGTTTCTTACAAAATAGTATAGGATCATATTCCGTCATGTATATGCTCAATCCATTGATTGGCTAAACTCTCAAAATGCCACTAGAGCAATAGCAAACCGATGGCAAACGGCAAGACAGTGAAGGACTTTAGTTGAACAATAAGCAAACCGATGGCAAACAAGTAGTTGAACAATAAGCAAACCAAAGATCCAAAATCCATCTTTCCACCCATCGTACCTTTCAGTCGAATGCCCTCACCAGAAAGCGATGAGGAAATATGTGCGACGACGCGAGGGAGGGAGGCTTCCGTTAGGGCGATGACATGAGGGAGGGAGACTTCCGTCAGGGCGACGACGCGAGGGAGGGAGGCTTCCGTCAGGGCAACGACACGGGAGGGCGACGACGCGAGGGAGGGCGACGACGCGAGAGCCGCGGACGAGAGGGCGAAGACACTGGAGCAAGGCGTCGCGGCGAGAGGACGAGGTCGCGGCGAGAGGGCGAGGTTGCGGCGAAAGGGCGAGAGGGCGAGGTCGAGGTCGAGGTCGAGGTCGGGGTCGGGACGAGGTCGAGGTCGAGGTCGAGGTCGAGGTCGAGGGCGAGGTCGAGAGGGCGAGGTCGAGGTCGAGGGCGAGGTCCTCGTCGAGGGCGAGGTCGGGACGAGGGCGAGGTCGAGGTCGAGGGCGAGATCGAGGTGTTTTGTAGGTTTTGGAGAGAAAGGTCGAAAGGGCGAAGGCGAAGGCGAAGGTCGGGATGGAAATGAGGTTTCCGTCGAAATAAGAGGGAACGTTTTTGGAGAGAACGGAAAGTTAATTCTTTCCTTTCCCCCTTTATTTCTCTTCACTGAAACCAAGGAAATAGAGGGAAAGAATTAGATTTCTTTCCTTTCTCTCCCTATTTCCCTTCACTGAAACAGGCTATAAATGCGCTGGACAATTTGCGCACAAAATCGTCCATGGACGATTTTCAGATCCAGGCAATGCCCGGCATGACTCCTCACCCGCCAACTTGATTGGCAGAGGAATAGGGGGCAGGGCTAGGCCAACTGGATGGGCTGAAATTTTGGGCCACGCTCAAATTTGGGCCCAAAGGCCTAACAATAGTCTTCTTTCATAATATACTTGATTTTTCTTATTCCACATGATATAGAATATAATTTTGTCACAATCACAATTATTTGCATTGGTAACCCTAGTAGTTAAAGAATTCCCACTTAACTATAATTATAAAACTATAATATCTGATTTAGTCTCATGTTCTTGCGAGCAAAGATTCCGTCAATGGCATAACCTCAGTTTTGCCAACTCTTACAAAACTATGAATCTTTTAGAGAAAATTGTGATATTACACTCTTAGCTTTCCCCTGAAGATATCATATGTCATACCATTTTGCTACTTTTAGATAATATTTAACCTCTCCGCACAATGATCAAAATATGGGCATTGTGAATAATATATATTACATCATCTTTTTTTTTTCATTGAATTTCTATTGAGTTTTGGAATCCAGTGACTATTTGAAACATGAGGAGACACATCTTAGCATGAAACAAAGTTTCAAAATCCAATCCATACTAACTATTTCAAGCATTGGCATTGGTATAAACTATGAAGTATTCAAAAAAATTAGCCTAAATTAAGATGAGAAAGTGTGATCTAAAGAAACATAATTGGACATTTACCTAAGAGAGATACTACATGCTCAAAATATACACATGGAATTAGTAACCTTAGGCTATGTTTGCTTGGAAGGAATCCACAGCGGAAAGAAGGGAAAGTACTTTTTTCCCTCATTTCTTTGAAAGGAGGAAAAAAGCGAAAGAAAAAAAGACATATTTTCTCTCATTTTTGAGTCTGCCCAAATCGGGCAGAAACTCTTTCCTTTCCAACAACAGCTGCTGCCGCACGTTCTCGCTCCCTCTATCGCATGTTGTTCTCCCCTAGATGTTGCTGCTGATCCCCAACAACAGCTGCTACCGTTTGTCGACGGCAGACGCCTCCTCGCCCAGCTCGTGACTAACACCTCCTAGCCAAGCTCGCAATCGCCGCCTCCTCGTTGAGCTCATGACCGTTGCTTCTTCGCGGAGCTCGCAACTACCACCTCCTCGCCACAACTCCGTCGTGTTGGCACTCCTCGTCTGCAGCGCCGTTGCCCTACTGCTGACGTCCCACTCTGCTTCACCCCGAATCGACACCACTGCTCTTCCCTCAACATTGAGCTCCCCTCACCACTACTCCTCTCTCGGCGCTGAGCTCCCTCTCCCCTCAGCACTGCTCCACTTGCACCCCTTGCTATTGCTCTGCTCCACTTGCACCCCTTCCCACTGCTAGAGACGCCTGCTGCTGGAGCTGTCCGCTGTCGTCTTCACCCCACACATCGGATGTTGCCGTCTTCACCCACGCGTTGTCTGCACGCAGAAGTGTGAAGCACACACGTGATCCGTGTCTACGTCTGCCACACACATGTGGCTCTCACGTGATAAATCAACCCCTAACAATTCTATTTTTGTTCCCTAATGATTTATTTTTCTTTGCCTCTCCTTTTATATCCCTTCTGGGAGACCAGGTCTTAGTGTAACCATGAGAACATTTGATTTATAAAGGCTCAAAATAAATATAGTATTAAGATAAAAAGGAAAGGAAAAAAGGGACAAAAATTATTGACAAAAGATTCTAAGGTTTAACGACTCTCTTACTAATTTAAGCGCACTATTGATTTGATACATTAAATTGATGCATAACCCTATTATTCTCTAAATGTTATGTTTTAATGTCTAAAATGATTTTGGAATTTTCTAGAACTTTTGGGGTTTTACTTTAGGAAATTTTTGAGAGGTAAAAATAAATATTGTAGCGCATTACTGCACTGCTATAATCCATCATATTCTTATGTTAATAAAGCACAATTTTCTATTACCACAATAAAGTTCTTACCTTGAATAAAGAACGAGGAGTGTGCTCCTCCAACAAGGGCAGGTAAATATCTTGAAAGGGTTTGATCAACAATTGCAACTTTTGGATCATCTACGACACCAAATGCTTTAGATGACTGAGGCCTGTGTAGTAAATGCCAATTTTCAACTATTAAAGTTTGCCATCTCAAACATCATTCTAGAATTTGGCACAAAAAACGCCATGAAGTAAATCTGCACTAAGGGCTTATTTACATGGGGTAAGTTAGAAGAAAAGAAAAGAAAGTAAAAAAGAAAGAAGTATAGACTTATTTACTTGGGCGAATGAATAATTTAAGAGAGAGAATAAGAGGAAAAATTAGACATTAATTCCTCTATTTGGGTGGAAAGCTGAAACTCTGTCTTAACTTTACTAATTTCACATTTTGCTTTTTACCGTATCGTTGCTCGTCCTCACTCACTATGAGCTTTCATTGACTACTCATCCGTGCCATCGGAAAGCTGAAACTCTGCCTTAACTTTACTAATTTCACATCTTGCTTTTTATCGTACTGTTGCTCGTCCTCACTCACTATAAGCTTTCATTGACTACTCGTCCGTGCCATCGCTACTCGAGCTCACTGCCACTGCTCATTCTTACCACTGCTACTTGTCTGTTACGTAGAGTTCAACAAGATGATTTATTTATAAACATGAACGAAGATCATGTGTGTGTCTGTACAATGTGAGTGAAATTATTAGGTTCCAGTTAGCTTTAGCAGAAATCATCACAATTTGCAATTTCGCATAAGAGTTTCAATTAAGACACAATATTTACAGGCCTTAATCATATTATGTAATCCTAGCACTACGGAAACCATAAAACCCACGCAGCAATATGATTCTACAAGCATCATAAAATAGCTACTAGCAAAACTATATTTCTACGGGTAACATTTTCATACATCAGAAACAAATGTAAAGTTCATCGAGGAGTTCTATTTATAAACATGAATAGAGATCACATGCGTATCTCTCTACAATGAAAGTGGAATTATTAAGTTTGGATCAGCTTTAGTAGGAATCATCACAAGTTTGCAGTTTTGCATAAAAGCTTTCATTTAAGGCACAATATTTACATAATTTAGTTATATTACATAATACTACCACTCCCGAAATCACAAAACCCAACCATCGATATGATTCTACAAACATCATAAAATAGCTACCAGCAAAACTATATTTCTACGGGTAACATTTTCATATATCAAAGAAATGTAGAGTTCAATAAGAAATTTTATTTATAAACATGAATAGAGATCACACGTGTATCACTATACAATGAAAGTGGAATTATTAAGTTCGGATCAGCTTCAGTATGAATCATCAGAATTTGCAGTTTTGCATCAAAACTTTCATGTAAGGCACAATATTTATATAATTTAGTCATATTATGTAATACTACCACTCCGGAAACCACAAAACCCAACCATTGATTTGATTCTACAAGCATCATAAAATAGGTGGAAGAACATATTGACTTGAGCACACGCTATCATGCCCTGATGGCTATTAAGCCCTAACCGACGACCCACCAATGAAGCATGACAATTTGGGCCTGCTAATCTAGTCCGGCCCAATACTATTTATAGAAAATCATAACCAAACAAAAAAACCCAATACATGCATATACCATAAGGAATAACAATCGTAAAAAACACAACAATCTTATGTTAATACTATGGAACAGCACACTGGCCACATGGCCAAAACATCTACAAATACTCACACATATATATACCAATACTCGGGGAGTCCTCTATCACTATCTATCTACACATGATCCGCTTGTAATAGACCCGTACTAGGACTTGAAATAAAACGTAACCTAACATGGTGTACCAAATATCCACACTGGCCAGAAGGCTAAGTAGGGATTAAGTATATGGTGCATTAATACTAAGAAAAATTGTGTCATACATACATATAACGTAACCTAACATGGTGTACCAAATATGCACTTTGTAAACTATGCACAAATATCATAAATATGCATCATCACACAAACAATACAGAGCTGAGGGCTAACTCATCCCCAATGGACACACACTCATATCTGAGTTGTCCTTAGTGTTAGCTCGCATATTTAAAATGATTGCACGTCAATAGTCCACTGGTACTTCGTCTAGTATCCAATTATACATATGCAATAATAGCACAACTGTATGCAGATAACAATATAGTATACAAGGTCATCCTCCATAGCACTATATAAATTCAGCCCCAAAACAAGTACAACTGGCACTCCACCGCCTCTAGTACGGCCTAAATAACCAATATACAGTGCTAGAGAACACGCATGCAATGTAAACAAGCATGAAATCCCAATAATATGAGAAAAGAACATATTATACAATGAAATATAAATAATCATTCATAACCATACACAATAGAATAACAATCTAATGAAAAGGATAACAAGAGAGTAAATCAGCAAGGCGTCCCTAACCCAGCGGTAAGCACCTTGATCAAAGTACAGAAAAAAATCCCTTTTACCAAGCGGTGGGTACCTTGATCAAAGTACAGAAAAAGATCTCTACCTGCCACTGTAGGTCTGACTAATTCTGATCTCGTATCCGATTAGATCCCGTACGTCCGAGTCTACAATCTTTACGTTGGGATCCAATTTAACAATTATTACTTGTCTATTCTTGTTATTGTTCGGAATCTTTACCCCTATTTGGTTTTATCATATTTCAGAAGAAAATAACTAATTTTTAATAGATTTTGAAAGCTCCGAATGCACAAATGGATTCTAGACGTCAGGATGAAGCCACCTAGCAATTTTCATGCAAATCGGAGTATTTTTGAAATTTACGACCTGCCTATGATTTACATCATAGCCGCAATTCCCTCGGTGCAAATTGATGGAGTTGCCGATAAAATTATAGCCTGCTCGTGATTTCTATTACAGCCATAATTCTTCTTTCAGTGCTATTCAAAGATCTTCACCGAGAAGATTACGGCCTGTCTGTGATATTTATCACGGCCATAATTTTCTTGGACTCTCTGCGCTAGACTTCGATGACAAGATTATGGCTTAGCTGTGATTATAATTATGGCCGTAATTGTTTCCGTGAGGCATGATTTCTCTTTCGTTTCTTGTCTAATTTGGCTTGTTTTCGAGCCAAATTTTGGGGTTTTTATATAGAGTTGATGTTAATCGTTGGTTTTTATATAGAGAGTATAAAAGGATTTGCCTTAGTTAATCGTTGGATTTTATATAGAGATGATGTTAATTTGAATATCTTGATATTGTTAAACGAATATAATATTGTGATTGTGGAATTAATATATATTAAACTATCAGTATTTCTAAATGTTCAGTCATATGTGAAAATTGTGCCTTGCCTTTTTTTTTTTAAGATAAAAAATTGTGGTTCGTGGGGGAAAAACGAACAAGAAATATGAAAATGAGCTATCAACTGTTGGCTTAAACATACAAATTAAATGAACAACAAATTTCATAATCAATTTGAAGATGGATTGATCATCTACTCGATTGAATTTCTCTACATAATTAATTTATTTGAGTAAAAAAAGAAAAAACTTTACATACAAGGAGTGATCCAAAATTGACGTATGTCATTGGAAATCCTAGGCATGTCTTGATTTCCAACACGCATCTCTGCACCATCCTTCAAACTACACGGGTGCCAAGAGAATTTGGACCATGATTCCGAGCAGTCATAACTGTCCGCAAAGTACATGCACCCGGCACCGCATCCCGCTTCACCCGCCGACACCGATAATGATTGCCCGCCGCCGCCCAGAAACATTGCTCGATCAGCGCCCAGGCTCTTCACCTGGACAAAAGCCATGGTGTCCCAATCCAGTCGATACGTTCTGAACCCTAGCCAGCTTTCCTCCCCGTAATCGCACTCACCTACTTGAAACGCGCACACACCCACTTCAAACGCCAGCAAATCTCCTTGAGATTCCACCAGATATGGTCTTCTTCCGCTAGGGTTCAACATATCTCTGCAGAACGTCACTTGCACAACCTTGCACCGTGGCGGATTCAGTTGCACACTGAGCAACCGCATGCCGGGGGGATGCAAATCCAGCACGAAGAGCTGCTCCTTGAGCCATACGGCGGAGCAGAACCCGAGGCCGCCTTCCACGGCTTGCGCGGCCCAGGACCTATCCCCCGGCCTCCAGATCAGAAGGCTCGATCCGTAGTCCCGCGCGATGATGGCGCAGCCAGGGGCGCCGGGATCCGACGTCAGGCAGAGGACATCGCGCAGGTCATCGCAAGGCGGGAGGGAGAGCCGGACGCGGGAGAAGGGGTTGAGGAGAAAGAGCTGTGTTTCCGGCGTTCTGCAGCGGAGGACCAACCAACCATTCCACGAACCAAGGCACGCTAATGTGCCGATGCAGACGTGGACGGGCCTGATGTTTACGATGAAGCTGCCGTCGGCGATGGACTGCAAGCGGAAGTGGAGTTGGAAGTCGGACTGCGTCAGCGCGATCTTCCACGGCGTCGAGCGACGGGTCGGGCCGCAAACCAGGGCAGGGGCGCGCCAGTACCGGCAAACAGAACCCAGCTGGACGGCCTCCTTGGGGTTCATCCTCTTCAGCACATCCCCCAGGATGTCGGCAGGTATGGTCGCCGTGATCCCGTCTCCCTCTTCCTTGTGCTGTTTCTCCATCTGGCACCTCTTCCTTTTGCGCTTGCCGGCATGGAAAGCACCGTGGCCGTTGCTCGCATGTCGCATCTCCGCAACGTGCGTTCAATTCGACGGGCATCTCCGGCGCCGTTGCCCCTCGCTTCTTTTGCGGTTTTACGTGCTTTATAATACTGTAGAGCTGATGGTTGATTAAAATCTGAATTTGAATCCGACTCGGAAAACAAGTCCACACTTCCAATCAAAATAAAATCTGAATTTGAATTTATTTATTTTAATAATTTTTCTAGGTAAAAGTTTGTTACTCATATTAATTAAAATTTTTTAACTATTTTAATAATTTTGTTAATTGCACTCTAATCAAACTAAAATTTCATCGCACATCTAGGACTAACTTATTTTTATTAAAATATTTATATTAGACACAAATTATACGATATATATAAAAGCACTAAAAAAATTAAAAGAATAACTAAAATTATTAAAGCACAAAAAAGAACTCACATCGGGATGAAATTACCAATAAAGCAATTGTGGCCGACTTGTGTTCTTTAAGAATCTTGATTTCATATAAACGTATGTACCTTATTATTACAATTGTTCATTATAAATCTATGGGGATAAAAAGGTAATTCTAAACACCCCTTGACCTATATCTAATATATGTTTATAATAAAATGATAAATGTCAATGCCAAGCTGTTAGCAAATTGTTGAGAATAATCTTCTATTCTTTATAATAAAATAAAAAATATCAATGTCAATGTGAACTTTTTCACTATTGACATAAGGAAATGAACTGTTGGGCTAAATTTCTAGTATGATCTTTGTTGCTTTAGAATTTGCCCATAATTCATCCAATCAAAACAAAATTATAAAAGTGTCATATGACTGCATTAAACAACAATAGTTCTGCAATTTGTTAGAGTTGAGTGAAACTTGTTAGTATATAAATTCTTGTTTCTTTGAGTTTTGCGCCTTTCAATTGCCTCTTGAACATTGTAGGAGGAATTCTTCGTATTTTGGAGGCTTGAAATACCAAGAAGGATGAACGAAATATCAAGAAGGATGAACAGAATTGGGGCTATTATGGAAGGACACATTGAAAGGTTCATAGCTGGGGTTTTGACCTAACCACCCACTCAAACAAGCGTAATGACATAAAATATCAATATATAATTAATAAAAAATATTAAAAATAAGTTGAGACTTAGGTATAAGGCTATGCTTAGAACCCTAAAAGTTTCTAGTGCTTTGCTTTTTTATTCCCCCATTTTTCACGGAGAATATGCTTAGAACCCTAAAAGTTTCTTTGGTTAAGCTTCACTTGTCTTGTTTGATTTTTATTTCCATTTCATCGTTTCTCGCTTTAGCTATCCACTTTTCAATCTTAAATTTGTCATGGATGAATGCTAAGTGTCAAGCCCTACTCAATTTTTTTTATCCACGTCAGCACTTGAAACAGAGTTTATCTGGGTTCACCTGAGATTTTTTTTCGTTACAGAATTTTGGATTTGATTCTGTTTTAAGTAATCAGTTGCCATAACAGACTAACAATACTAGGCGAATTAGTACAACTAACTATGTCCACAACTGTGTATTTTCGAGTGATGGATCTACAAAGGCCCAGTTTGAGGTTGCTGCCCGCCTTGCTTTTGCTGGGGCGAGCAACATAAGCAACTTGAGTAGAGGCATTTGGGGTTGCTTCTGTGGCCAGCAACAGCAAAAATCCTCTTTTTTGGGGAAGCAGATCAATTGCTGCTTCCCGCAGACAGCAATAGCTTCCGGTCTCCGCGCGTAGGCCTCGAGTTTCCTCTCTCGCGTCGCATCCGCACGCTCTCCTCGCCGGCCTTTCATCGCTGCACCTCGCCCACTGTCCACTGCTACTCGGCGCCCGCCATCCATTCGACCTTCCGCTCACGCGCGTTGTGATCACGCCGACCTTCCGTCATCCTGACCTTCATCCGCTCCAACTGACCTTCTACCCACGCTTGTTGTGATCACGCCGACCTTCGTCTGCTCACACCGAGCTCTTCGTCCCGCTCCCTCTCCCCTTTCCTGAGCTCTTCGTCGCCTTCAACCTCTTCATCGCCTTCAAGCTCTGCGACAAGAGAGATCTGCGACCAGCTTCCAAGTCTCCTTCCTCTTCCGCTCACGCCGACCTTCATCCGCTCACACCGAGCTCTTCTTCCCACTCCCTCTCCCCTTTCCTGAGCTCTTCGTCGCCTTCAAGCTCGTCGCCTTCAAGCTCTGCTACAAGAGAGATCCGCGACCAGCTTCCAAGCCTCCTTCGACTGGAGGATGAGGAAGGAAAGGAGCAATTTCCAAGCCTCCTTCCTCTTCGGCACCGCATCCCCCTCTTCGATCTCCCCACTGTGCGCTCGCTCCCACCTCCTCGCTTCCCCCCTTAGCTTTGTTGCCTCCTTCGACGATGCCAGCCGGCCGCTACAGCCACCTCATGCTGCTCCTTCCACCTCCAGTGGTTCGAGCTCCACTGCCACTTGCCACCACCGGCGACCCACCCTCCTTCTGGTGCTGCTCCTTCCATCGGGCGGAGCATATTTACTAGTTTTGCATTGATGATGCTACATATGGATTCAAGTAAATGTAGCATATTTACTTGTTATTGCAGTGATGATTTTTAAGCATGATTTTAGCTATGTACTTGTCATTTATCTTTTACTAGTTTTACTTATCTTTATTTAGCTAATTAATTATTTATTTTATTTTTATAATTTCTACTTAGATAAATATCAATGAATCCTAAATTTTTTAGTACTATTTTATTTAGGGTACATTTTATAGACTTTAGTGTATTTAGATCTTGTTTAAGATAAATATCAATGAATCCTAAATTTTATAATATTATTTTTTATTTTTATAATTTTTATTTAGATAAATATCAATCTCTACTTAATATTGCAGTACAGCAGTTTATTCTGCTTAGCAGCACAGTTATTGAACCAAACAGTTAGATACTTCCCCAGCCAGCAGAAGCTAAAAACAAACTTCCCCAGCCAGCAGAAGCTAAAAGCAGAAGTAACCCCAAACTGGGCCAAAGTTTGATATTTGCAGAAACCAAGGTTCATTTCTTGGATGTTCTGATTCAAAATAGGATTTAAAATCACAATATCTAAAATATGACTCCCTTAACGATGTTATTAAACAAATACATATATTAGCTAAGGATCAGAATTTCGCCGCTTCTTTCAGAGCATAATTGATAAAGGAGACCGAGAAGATTTTGATAGGATATTCCTTGCAATGCATTCTTGATCAAGATGTTCCATGGGAAATTGCCAAGATACTGGATCAACTAGATAGTCATTATCGATTCTGATCTGTACAGAAATTCAGTAGCAATGTTATGGAGAAATGCCTAAAGTTTTCAGGAGATGGAAGGCGTGGCACTATAGTTAATGAATTAATCAATGATTCTCGTTTTCTCGAGATTGTGTAGGATCTCTATAGGAATTATGTTATACAATTAGTTGCAAAAGAGGTTTTACACAATCTTTATGTGAATGGATTTGAAGATAATGAAGGCTAAATTTTTGCTAGATAATGTATAATATATTGGTTGGAGGAAGAGGCAATTTCAATATGAATATTCTATTATATAATGTTTAAAATAATTCTTTGTGTTGTCTTTGATATATAAGATATGTTTGAGGATGGTAAACTCTTTTGATTTATTAATGCTTTGCAGCCATCACAGATATCATGAATTAAGCATAAATGCAAGCAATAGTATAATTGATGGCGTACTGCATTTCATCTAAGTGAAATGATACGAAAAAAATTTCTCATCAAACACAGTCCTCTAAGCCTTATACAGAAAAACAAGAGGGAATGAACACTCAAAGTTGCTTGTGTAGAAAACCAGTGGATGCTTTCTAAGATGAGATTCAAGACTATTCCCCAAAATGAGTTTTTGATACCAGGGTGGCAAGACCATTAGGTGTTCTTGAAAGAGAAGGGAAAGGAGAAGACGTACTTGCCTTCTACATTTTCAAGTGGGTGTGATATGGATCACACAACTTTATGCAAATGGAGCAATAGAAGCAATAAAGTGAAGTTTATTGCAGCGAACATGGGAGACTTAGGATTTTCCTTTTAGTAAAGTAGACAAGTCATTGATGAAGATCTAATTGTTCAATTAGTTGAAGTTTATGGACATTAAGGTTACTGGCAAATAGACTTGTTAAGGTACACATGGAATAACTTTAAAGTGATTGCTAAATCAGTGGAAAAATGAGTAGGCTTGTCGTTAGAGTAAAGCTTAAGCTAGGTGGAAGTGATTAGTCCCAATGATACTTCAACATTAGGAGCAATAGAGGACATGATAATATATATTATCTTTAAACTAATTCACTTGGATGACTACTATGTGATTTTGGATGTATAATTTATGTAGAAGGTTACATAGATACTTATTCCATTCTTTAATTTTGTGCTTGATGGGTGAAACATCATATTTGGTCTATGCTAAGAAATTTCCTCTCAAGACAGCATAGTTGATGGATTAAAGGAGAAGCAAAAAATTTATCTAATCACATTAATGATATGGATGCTCTGACCTCGATTTGGAACCCAAACCTATGGAAGAAGCGCATAAGTCTAAATTTGCTCTGCATCCCGGCGGTACCAAGATGTATAAGGATTTGAAGAATACGTACTAGTGGGAAAGTATGAAATGAGACATTGCTAACTATGTCTCAAGCTACTTAACTTGTCAATAAGTGAAAGTCATGTGCTTGGGATGGATATGTTGGAATTTGATGTTGAAGGGGTTCAACTAATCTGGAAAAGACTGTTGACTGCCCAGAGTCGACAGAAGAGTTCTGCCGATAGAAGATGACATGAACTCGAATTTGAAGTTGGCGACCACATGTTTCTTAAGGTTACGCCAGTAAAAGGAAAAGCTCAATTTGGGTACTTGGGTAAATTAGCTCCACGGTATATTGGTCCGATAGAAATTCTGGAATGCATTGAAGCCATTGCATATTGGCTGGCACTACCTCTGAGTTTTTCGCATGTGCACAATGTGTTTCACATATCCATGCTGCGGAAGTACATATGCGATCCCTCACATATCCTGCAAGATCAATCTCTAGTAATTGTGCTTAATAACATGCACCAAGATATACCTATTGAAATCTTGGACTGTAAAGAACACTGACGCAGCAATAAGGTGATACGTCTTATTAAGCTCCGATGGAGGAATCATTTGAAAAGTGAAGCGACATGGGAATGTGGGGATGCGGCCGCGCGTAGATGGCCACACATGTTCCCTAAGCGGCTTGAGTGTTATGAGTTCCTATATGTGATGATATGAAAATTCATAGTATATTTTGTGTCATTTGATATGTCTTTTTGTGTCATATCCATGCTCTTTTGCTTATTTTCATGTCTTATTTATCAAATATTGCGAAATCTACACCTATTTGTGTTTTTGATCATTTTCAAGCAAAAAGGCATTATTTTAAAGCGTTTTCAAGCAATCCAAATGCATAGACAAATTCTCATCACCAAGAGAAGATTACCGGTCAAATTTCACGTAAATCAGAGCTTCAGACCGAAAATACGACAGAGCCGTAATCAATATTACGGTACTATGGTTTTACTGAACCTACAGAATAAACCATGGTATTACCGTAATGTATATTACAGGCCGTAACTTTAGTCGATTTCTGAACAGAAAGTTTTGCAGATTTTACAGCACTACCGTAAACTATATTACGGGCCATAATTTGGGTTAATTTCCGACCAGAGGGTCTTGCAGTTTTTACGGCACTATCGTAATGTATATTATGGGCCATAATGTTGGGTGATTTTCTTACACAATGTTTTGCGTGAACCACGGCACTGCCGTGGTTGTTTTCACGGCACATGTTTCTTTCCAAGTTCTTCACAGGATGAAAAACGGTACTGTCGTAATGAAAATCATGGCCATAATTTCATCCTAGACAGTCGATTTTCTCGGTCAAATTGAAGCCCGATTTTTGCACGGATGATTGCGGATGATTTAGAACACCAAATTGAGATCCGTAAAAAGGGGAATACTCAAGAGAACAAGGCGAACATCATCACACCGAAAGCCCCAATTTTGATCCATCACGGAGAGAGAAATTGTAATCTTGACCGCCGCCCTAGGTTTCACCACCGAGAAGCATACAAAGCATCTCAGGCTATGAAATTTGAAGGGAAGCTACGCCTAGAGGAGAAGAACATACTCCAGAAGTTTCAGAGCAAAAGGAGATCGATTGGAGGAGAAATCAATGAAAGAAGCGTCACTGCTACTGTTCATCGCGAGTTCTGGAGCAAAATTATGGCTGTAATTTTCATTACAGCCGTGTTGTTAGTAGAACTTCCTCTTTCTCTTTGATTTCTGATCCTTCGAAATTATAGTTTATTGTAATTCTTCAACCATGCTAGCTTAAACACTTTTTGGGACATGGGGGTGTAATCCCCTTAATTTCATAATGACCAGATAAACCTTATTTCGTCAGAGAACTTTTGTTATGATAATTCTGCTTATGTGATGATTGCCTTTAATTTTTTCTAGTTTCATATTATCATGTATTGGAGTTTTTGCGATATGGACTGAAAAGTGATTTGCGAGAATTTGAAACCCTAAAATTGAGATTTATGGACTCATCGTAAGAAATTAGGTTTGTTCTTATTTCTAGATTTTAGAAGTTTATTGCCTTGTTGATAATCTGATCTAGGAAGAATTATTGAATTAAACATGAAGATATTGTAAGAAATTAAGTATCAGATCGTTGGAGAACTTTAAGTAGAACCTGTGAAACTAAAGTATGAAAGTATTTAGTTTTCACTTGAGAAAATTGACATAGAGATTGGATGCATTAAAGTGATCTTAAATCTCCTTGTCAGTGATTTACTTATCTTTAGCATTGAATTAATCTTGTGCGAAAGTGAGGATTGATTCTTTGTAAATTGTCTCCACGAAAGCAAGATGATTTCTTTTTGAAGTAAATTATATCTTTATCATAACAAGAGTGGACTGACGATGTGCTTATTTCCTTATAGTCATAGAAATTAAGGTGGATGAAACCCTAGTCCCAGTTTTTCTCTCTCTGATTTCGTGTTCTTTCCAAATTTTACTTACATCACATTCGATTGCCTAGCTAATAAGAAATCAATTCTTTGGTACTTAGCAAACGAGGTCTCTGTGGTTCGATATCTTAATTATTACTTCAAGTATTCGTGCACTTGCAAACACAACAGTATGGCATGAGATGAGTGTTTGTATTTAATGCAAGTGATATTGATATTAATGTTATCGTTGCTTTTGAATTTGGGAACCAAATTCTTGTAAGTTTGGGAGATTGTAACGTCTTGAAATTTTTTTTTAAAAAAAAATCAACTGATGGGACAGGACAGCAGTGTCCCATCCCATCTGCTCCTCATGCTCGCCCCACTCTCCCTATTTCTCCCTATCTTCTCCCCATGATCGCCGACCCTGCCACCATCTTCCTCCCTATTTCTCCTCCCTCCTCTCTCGATCTTCACCACAACGCCGCCCAAGCTCATCCTTCCTCACGCATTTCCTTCCACCCTCTCTCCTGCTGCTTTGGCGACCAAAAATCCGGTAGCCAAAGCTTCTCCTCTTTCTTCCACGCGTGCAGCGACAGGTTGACGAACGGAGCCCTAGATCTGGCGCGATCTTCATCTCCAGCAACTCCGATTGGCTCCTTCATCTTCGCCGAACTCTTCCCCTCCCTCCAACACATTTTTCAGCGCTTCCTTCCCAGCTCCAGTTGCCATTTTCTGTACCAGCGAGCTCCAATCCAGTGCTGGTGGTTACTGTTCCAGCGATCGCCGCTGATGAGGTTTTCCGGTGAGGTTTTTCAGCAAACTCAGACATGCATGTCGAAAACTTCGGGTTATGCGTGTGGGTTATATCAGACGATTACATGGTTAGTTCTAGCGCAGACCTACAGTAATCAGGTAGGGATCTTATCTCCTCCCTTTGTATGGTGTCAAACTGCATGCGTAGGTAGTGATACTTCTTTGTTGCTATTTAATCTGATTTTTACCTTCGATATCTGTTAAGCTCTATTCCCTACCATTGAGTCATGGACATGCTTGCATATATTCTGATTTTGTGTTATTGTTGCATGATATTGGATTGACATGATTAGTATGATTAGATGTTATACATATATGTTTTGGCTGTCTCTACAGCCGGCTTGTGTTTATTTTATTGGATGGATGGATTGGCCTGACTGTATATAGTCTGCCTTCCGAGATCCGTGGGATTTAACCACTGGTAGTAGTCATAGCATAGTAGGGCCATGGACTACAGGCCTTCCAGTGGTCACAGTCGAAGTATCGTTGTGAGCGAGCTTCGGGGTGACTAGGCGTACGACGCTACACTAGCGGGCTGTCGACGAACAGTCATTCCCTACTGTTAGCTGGCAGTTCAAAACCACTCTTCAAGTGCGCGTCCTTTGTGGCTCAGCTATTGTTGCACTTGCATGTTATATTTTCAGTATTTGTTTAGCCGAGTTATATACTTATGTTGCACACCTGTTTACTTTATTATTGTTGGATCCTCCTGTACTCTATTATGCATTGTCTTATTTGATAATCCCTACTTAGCCTCCCGGCTAACCACCCTTCACTTTGCCTCCAGCCCTCCAGGTTCGGGCTCAGCTCCATTGGGAGCACAGTAGATAGATAGGTAGACATCCACCTGTCATTTGTCGTTTTTACAATTATATCTCATATTACTGTTGTTGTTTATGATATTGGACTGTATTATGTTGGATTATATTTTCTAGTCGTGGACCAGTGTGGACTTTGACCGAGGATGTCGGTCCTATATGTTTATTGACTTTGTCCGCTGCACCGGTCCGATATGTATATATCTATGTGGGTTTTGTCATCATATGATCTTCTGCTACCTTTGTTGTATTCTTGGGATCTGCGTGATGACATGGCAGATCCGTGTTTATCGCGTCTTGAGGCCAGGTGTCACGACGTAGGCCCGGGTGGTTCTCGGGGCGTAACACCGGCTGCCTTCTTCTTCATCATCTGAGCCTTCATCGATTGATCCAAATCCACCTCCCAACTCTCCATTTGAATTTCGCATGCACAACCCAGTCTAAGAACATAAATGCCATCTTCTTCAACAACACAAAGTTCTCCATACTTGATAACTGGATTGATTTGCTATGGTTCTCTGGATGTCCTGCTGAATTCACATGACAACGATGAGGACGACGCTCAAGTGGAAGATGCTGAGATGAGCACCGACGATGACTCTAATTGATATTGTGAGTATTCCAACTCTCCAGATTTTTTATTCTTTACATGCTATGCATATGGACCATGCATAATCTAAGTCTGGGAGATTGTGGGTTGGGTTTATTTTCAAAACTTGTTATGCAGTAACTCAATACTTATGCTTTGATGATACATTTCATATGCTGATATTTTGAATGTTATCTTCTGATGATAGCATATTTTGATGACACATTTCGCATTGTTATTCTGATTTTTGATGAAGTAATCTAGCAAGACACCCCTAGTTCTGATATTGGATTACACTATCTGATTTCTAAAATACTGATGATTTACTGATGATAAGTGATGATATAGTTTTGGTTTTACACGAAAATCATGAAAACTTGATTTTTTTTATGTTGACTCCTTGGGATATTATTATTATGATCTGAATCTAAGTTCAAAGTCAGGTAATTCATATAACCATCTTATTTGATGGAAAAAAACTGTGGAGTGACCTATCCGATTTTTGATTAAGGTTTTTGTTTTCAAGGTTTGTTTATAATCTCCTTGTGGAAGTACGTACCTCTATCTATTTGATTCACCTTACTACTTGTTGATTATGATCAATGCATTTATCTTATGGTTGTTGTCTCCTAATAAAAAAAGAAGGACTCCTCTACTTGGCACTGCAAAAATTTAGCAATGGTACTGAAGATATGAGTTGAAGTCTACGGAAATAATAATAATAATAACAATAAGACTCCTCTACTTAGCACTATAAAAAATTGGCAGTGTTACCGAAGATATAAGTTGAAGTTAGCTAAAAAAAATAAGAGGACAAAAATAACACAAAGATAATGAGTGTATTGGTTTGTTTTTCTAACTTGTATCTTTAGTTGAATCAGGTTTTGAACAGAGTACATTTACCAAACAGAAGATTATTGCATTCTATGGTGGTAAGCTTCATCTGACTTTAGTTTTTGGATCTTCATACCTTTATTCTTGAAAATAGATTATTACTTTGATCCCCTGACTTGGTAAGGTTTGTTCATAATGGTATTGTCCTAGGACACAATATTTTACAACCTTGGACTGATTTCATCTTTCTCTGATTACCATTTTTATCTGCTATTTCTTGCTTGAGGACAAGCAATAATCTAAGTCTGGGAGACTTTGATATCTTGTATATATATGGTCTTTTTGACCTATATTTACTAGCGAATTTTGACATATTTTCATGTTTTTACATCTCTTTACAGTTTATTTCATTGACTTTCTTCGGAAGTTTCATTACGTGTCATGTTTATTTGAATATAGGACAATTCACTCACTTTTAGAGCTATATGGAAGTACATTTATATCCCCAAGTGAATCAAGAACCTTGACAAGAAGTTTGACTTCAAATGAGATTAATTTCAAGAATTACAGCCGAGGTCATAATCTACATCATGATCGTAATTCTCTGATTGGCTTTCCAATGGACCCGTTTTGATGCGAGTATTGTCATAATCTAAAGTCAAGCCCACAACTTCTTCAACAGCAACCTTTCGAATGAAGATGATCTTGACAAGAAAATTATGAGCACGACCATAATTCGTCATGGTCGTAATCTTCTGATCAACGGTTTCTAAGTTCTAACGTTACAAGTATGGCCATAAATCAAGCCAAGGCCATACAGCTCACCTGCAAATTTTTAGACGAATCAGACTTCTACAAGAGATTACAGGCATAGCCATAATCAACCTCTAGACTGTAATCTCGCAGCAGCCACATTAATTACCAGCTGCCAGAAATTATTACTAGCCGTCAAGCTTTAAATGCTCATAATTCTCACATTTTAATTTCGATTTGGACGTTCTTGGAGTCAAAACGAAGGGAATTAAATGAGTATTAATTATTTGAACATTTCAAGAATTAAGGAGTCAAAATGAAGAGAATTAAATGAGTATTAATTATTTGAACATTTCAAGAATTAAGGAGTCAAAACGAAGAGAATTATATGAGTATTAATTATTTGAACATTTCAAGAATTAAAGAGGCTGCAATGAATGCATTACGGTTAGATTATGGTTACAGCCATAATTATTCATTACACCCATAATTATGGAGTCACCTACATTAAATGGGCTATAACTTTCTCGTCTTAAATCCGTTTTGAACATTTTTTTTGTTAAAACGTAAATAATTTAATGGGCCATCAATGCTTGTGTTCAGAAGTTACTTTGGACTATATTTAAAGGGCAAATTTACTAATGAAGGCAGGCCCAGTTGGGGCTCAAGGGGGCTACCGAGTTTTGCAAAGGGAGAAAATTTAGTATTATTAATATAAGAAAAATATGATATTAATACACGAAAATCTAGTATAAATACACGAAAATTTGGTATTAATATATTAAAATCTGGTATAAATACACAAAAATCTAGACTGATTACATGAAAATCTAGTATTATTATATGAAATCTAGTATAAATACATGAAAGTCTAGGCTGAATTTTGTGTACGTTGACTCTGATTTTGTGTATGTTAACTTCCAGAACCAGGATTAAGAGTTAGTTAGATTTCGTGTATATTGATTCGTTTTTCATGTATGTTGACTTCCAGAACTCAGGTTAAAGAGTTTGTTAGATTTCATGTATATTGACTCACTTTTCATATATATTGATTTATTTTGTATATGTTGACCTGACTTTTGTATATATTTAGTATGCTTTAAAATTCGTACATGAGAGATTAAAGTACCCTACTCCATGTACCATCTGCCAAAATTTTTCCCCCGCGAATCGTGAAACGAAAAAAAATATATAATAAGTTTTCGTCCGTCCAAATAAACGAGTCGTCCTTTCTTTTTTTTTTTTTTTTTGTTGTCTCACTAAAGACGGTGTTAGGGTCCAATTCGAACTCAGATTGTCCTCCTTCAATCACCACATCTTCAATTTGCCACAGTCAATCAGATTTGCTTTGCTTATTGTTTAAGCGAGGAAAAAAAATTCATTTGCATCTATGCAGTATTGTTGATTGAATAAATTTATGAATTGTACTAAAAATCTCAATGTTGTCATCACAAAGGAGCACCTAGATGTGTGTACATCAAACACTAATCTACAAATAAAATCTACCCTAGTTAAAGGCTTGCTTTCAACCAAACTTATTTTAGATTTAACTTGGTCCACTTAAATTTTTGGTCTCTATATATGGGTACGATTTTAAATAAAAAAATATCTTACATTACTAAAATTAAGCTCGAGTATGACAAATAAAATAAAATAAAATAAATTCGATAGATATTTCTACATAAACTATAATTTGTCGCGTTTTAGTATATTTACCTTCACTCTAATTTTGGGATGACAATTAATTTTTTTTTTTTAAAAAAAAAATATTGCACCTGAGGCATTATCTGAATATAGGTCCTTACTTAATTCATCAAAATTATACATTGATTTCATACCAATAAAATTGACATGCCATCAACAACATATTATTAGCTACGTTTCAATGCTACGATATCTCCATTTTCTTAATATATCATTAGCTAATTCTTGTACCAAGTGTCACATCTTAAATTTTCAACTAAGAAAACATTAGATTTTGTGGTAAACTTATTTACATTACTTAGTTCAAGTTATTTATAAAGAATAAATATGATACCTTCTGTGTCATTTAGTCAAATATTCATATCATTTTGCTTATTGTTTTGACTTTGACTTGTATGTTTAGTTAAAAATAAAACTCTATATGTCAAGGTATTTGCCACCTATTAAGTCTAAAGTTCTCACATCGCGTGTAAATATATTGTGAATTAATTAATTAATAATGCAGCAGATGTAATATAGATATCAATAATGCTATAATTTTATATTAATTGTGGAAGTTCAATTCTTTCCCTATGAAAGTCAGCTTTCAATATTAATTTACATTCTAAACCTTATTCTATAATAAATTATTTTATAATAATTTCCAACTTTTACTGGCCTCTCTGCGTATAGAATATAGATCATACGGTTAAAGGTGATAATGCTTAGCAGAAGGTAATATAATTTAATTTACAAGAAACAAATGTGCAAATTGAAACAAGAGCAAACTTACCATGAAAAGTAATTCATTACTAACACACATTTACGATTAATTAATGAGCGAACTTTTAAGTACAAATTCATAATTAGCAACTTAGCTGATATATCCTAAACTTTTAAATTCACAACTTGATCCTATTTTGTCATGACTTGGTAAATTTGGAGGGGTGGGGACCTATGTGATATATTTTATTTTCTAAAAAGCGGTCTTACCTTTAAAAATGGATAAAACTTGGGGTGCAGTGCACACAATATATAAACTAATTATTGCCAGAAACTGAATTAATAAAATAATCAATTAATGCGGTACAATTCATGAATTGACCTGTTCTGCATCGGAGCGTGCGTCCGCAAGAATTGGCCAGAGTAATGCCTCCTCCGAACCTGTCCTTGCGAGCGCGGCAAAGAGTGCTCATCTGGTGCCGCTTTTCCTCCTCATCGTATATGTGAATGGCCCCCAAATTTCCTTGCAGCCTTTGAAGATTGCTAAGAGTTATCCACCGATCGCCTATTTCTCCAATCCATTGCAGATCTACTATGCTGCGGAGATCCGATCAAGCCGATCTGTAATCGAGATGGACAGGATCGCGGAGAGCAGGAGGGAGAAGAAGAACATACTCGCCAGAGCCTTGGAACGATGCCGCTCCCTTGGCCGCCTTCACCGCCGGAGAATCTCTGTGCCGTCCGCGTCCGAGATCGGCAAGCCGTGGAGGCGCTCGAAGTCGTCCGCCGGGGGGAGGCAGCTGGGCCGGGGGTGCTTCGCGGTGGTTGTCGGGCCGCTCAAGGAGCGGTTCGTGGTCAAGATGGAGTGCATCAACCACCCGCTCTTCCGGAAGCTTCTTGAAGAGGCGGAGTCGGAGTTCGGGTTCAAGAGCCCGGGTCCCATAGAGCTCCCCTGCGAGGTGGATCTCTTCTTTAAGGTGATGGGCGCTATGGACGAGGAGATCGGGGCGGCGGCGGCCGAGGCGGAGTCCCCGAGGTGCGGCGGATCGTTCGTCCGGTGTTATAGTGCTGGCGCCGGCGGCCGGTATCGTATTCTCAGCCCCTCCAGGCTAATTATCGATCACGGATCGTTGTCGAGCACGCGTGGCTATAGCTACAAATAGATTTTAGTATACTGGATAGGTAACTGTTAGGAGGCACATATGATTAATTATCTGCAAGAACAATGTTGAGTCATCTTTGAAATTTGGATACTAGAGTGAGAAGAACAGTTTGTGAATTAATTACTTACTGGATTTAATATACAAGGATTATATCCACAGGATGCGTTTAGAGCAGTTGGTTAGTAGCTTTTGCAAATGCGTCAAATATAAAATCATAAGCTAGAGCGTTTAGTTCATTGCTTTTTGAGTTCAAACGGAGAAGTAACTTGACCCTGCTTTTCAGAACCATGTATAATGGAATATTTATAGCACCATCCAAAAGAGCCCCTTCTCATTTCCTATTAGCCTAATAACTCATCTAGATATCTATGTCACGCCCTATATTATATAAATATAATGAATTAATTTTTAATTAATTATTACAATAGTTTTATTGTCACGCAGGGCTTAAATTCATAATTCGTCCAAGTTCAGCGTGACCGGTAGGGGTGCACTTGCGCGCGCCCCTCAGCCTCCACGAAGGGTTCCGACTTTTGTCCGGCTCAAAAATAGAGAGGAGAGAGAAAGCCATGTGAGCATTTAAAATGAATAAAATAAGGGAGAGTTTTATACCTCAACCGGGTCAGATCCACTCCTCGGATCCGAACGCCGGTGCTTGTAGCCGAAAATGATTCGAAATCCACTCGCGTCCAAAATCGAGCCTCGTGCTCGATTCAATGCTCGATTGGGTTCGCCAATCTGAGACCGGCGCATCCGTTCGCGAGTTGCGCTCGCACGCTCACTGAGGCAGCGGTCAATGCTGCGCTCGCGTTCGAAGCCGTTCGTTTGTGTCGAAGAAGAAGGGAAATGCCTCGTTTTTCTGACGAACGCACCATCCCCGCGTTTGACGTCTGTCCGAGATGAGGGAGCCTTGTCGTCTCCGCACGTCGTTCCACCCGAGCTCACTGTGTAACCGAAGCTGCTGCCTTGTGTTTGTCGAGGTCGAGCGGGAAGGAGATAGGAGGTTTATTGGCGTGGACGGAGCTCCATTCCTTGCACCCACACCAACAGAGCAGCCGAACGAAGGCTACCACTCGCCTTCGCCAGGGTCGCCAAATCGTCGTTGGAAGGAGGGCGGAAAGGAAGGACTGGCCGAGGTTCGTTCTCAACCTCGCCAGTCACTGGACTTTACCTGTCGTCTTGATTCCTCAGCCGTTTTCCACCCTCCTTTCAGTTCCTCTTCCTCACAGGATGTTGGTTTTTACCTCTGTCAGCCTTTCCTCCTCCTTTCTTCGAGCTTGATGGCTACCCCTTTTATAGGCAGCTCGGCTGCGTCTTTGCTGCTCGCCCAGACGCACGCTGGCAACACCGACGCCGCCGGCGCCCATACTGCGCCGGATGCCCCGCCCATGCTGTCCCATGCCGCACGCAGTTGGCTACGTCTTTGCTGCTTGCCCAAATGCACGCGGGCGACACCGACCAGACGGTAGGCGGCACCCATACTGCACCGAATGCCCCGCCCATGCTGTCCCATGCCGCACGCAGTCGGCCGCTCCACTTCCCTCGTCGGCTTACTGGTCCAAGCGCCGCCATCCCTTTGGCCCGCTGGATCAAGTGTTGCCACCTTGCTTCTATCGTGTTAGCATGCGGGAGTCGATCATGTTCGCGTCACGCGATCGTGATGATTTGCCATGTTAGCAGGGCGTGCTGCTGGAGATGAGACCAGACGGAGGAGGGGCCTTCGTTGCCAGATGCTGGACGAGACATCGACTGGGATCGAGCGATGTCACCACTCGATTTCCTCCCCCAAATCGGATTTCTCGATTTCTCCTAGGTCTAGGCCAATTTTGTCCCGGGCCTTTGGGCCTAACATTCTCCCTCTCCTGAATTGTTCGTCGTCCTTGGCGAATCTTATAGTGAGGTTCAACTCACACTCGCGATTCCAATGGTATCGTATGAGAGGGTTCGACGAGATCCGCGGTCAAGCCCGATTGCTTGCATTCGGGTGAGAATCATCCTTTAATTGGATGTCTTTCGCATCCTCTTATGAGAGTTATATCGTATTTGAGTCACTAGACTCACGTACTATACGGACCGATGTATCTCCGGTCTTATCGAACTTCTCTTGATGAGGTCTTTTGTCTTTAGATGATCCTCACCCTTATTCGTCCAACTTAGTTGCATTTAAGTCTTGTCTTTTTTGAAAGTGTCTCATACCACCTCCATCAAAGAGTAACATAGGTCGCCCCAATTTTACAATTTGTCCCTAAGTCTTCCCCTCATAAAGGCATCCCCTTATGACAAGAAACTCAGCCTAGACTAATTACAAGGAGTTTCCTTGTCGTCCTCCCAGGTTTTCCTCATATAAAGGTGTCCTCTTATGTGAAGTTCGCTCAGTTGAACCAAGAAAAGGGATCCCTTTTGTTTTAGTTGGACATCGTCCTCTCTTCTTATCCCAAATAGCAGTTTTAGAGTCTGCTAACTCTCTACCTTTTTATCCTCATAATAGCAGTTTTAAAGTCTACAAATTTTTCCTCGAATAGCAATTTTAATGTCTACTAACTTTTCCTCAAATAGCAGTTTTGAAGTCTGCTAACTTTTCCACATTTATCCAATAAGTTTTTATCAAGCCAGAATATGATAAAAAGGAAATTGCATTGATAATATTTGGTAATGCACTAATGCATTCACCTAAGTTGATTTTACCCACTATGGGGCTACAAAACATCCCAAAACATCATTTCAAAATATAGGACTTCCACTAAGCCCGATACAAAATATCATAAAAGACTGCCTCACAGCAGCTTCAGGATGGTGGTCGTCGTGTCTTCAGCCCCTTCTTCGCCCTTGCCCTTGTTGGCAACAATGGCAGTAAGCTAGCTGTGCTTGGGGCAATTCCTCATGAAGTGGGGTCCCTTGTAAATATAGCATGCTTGCGTAGTCAGCGGCTTCGGGGATTATGCGGCCGCCCTCAGAGCCCTGATTTCCTTCGGGCCTTTGAAGTTCAGCTTCCTCGCCACTTGATAAGCGTTATTCCTGATGAATTTAAAGTCTTATTTATGTGCTCTTTTCAGGCTTAAGTCTTGCTTTTATCCTATTATTTTGAATCTTTTTTCATTAAGTTCAGAATCTTCACTATTTTTTTTATTATTTGTGAAATACAGATTATTTCCCTATATTTTCGACAATATTTTGAAGATTTGAAGTTATAGAAAGGTTTAACACATTACAAGCATCACACAGGAAAATTTTGAGAATTTTTGGAGTTATCTATGCTGATCACGACCTGGCCGTGCTTGCCATCACGGCTGTGATTAGATCGGCATCCAGTTCTCCTATTCAACGAAGCCGACACGGCATGGCCGTGATTATTATCACGACCGTGACCGCTCAAATCCAGAAATTTCATGAAGTCATCATCGGTATGCGCACGCCTATGTTCACCATTCCAGGATTTTGCATACTCATCATGGCCTGCCCGTGTTCAGCATCACGGCCGTGCTGAGATCGCTGCAGATCCCAGAACTCGTCACACAACTCAGTATGGCCATTATGAGTTTTTAGTAATGCCATTTGGTTTGACAAATGCTCCAGCAGTATTTATGGCTTTAATGAACAGAGTTTTTTAACCTTTATTAGACATGTGTGTTATTGTTTTTATTGATGATATACTCATTTATTCAAGGAGTAATAATGAATATGAAGAACATTTGAGGAGGGTGCTGGGCATACTAAGAGACGAGAAGTTGTATGCGAAATTTAGCAAATGTGAATTTTGGCTCAATCAAATTAATTTCTTGGGACATGTAATGTCAAAAGATGGCATTTCTATGGATCATAAAAAAGTGGAAGCTATTGTACAATGGAAGCAACCAACAAATGTGGCAGAAACTAGAAGTTTCTTAGGCTTAGCAGGTTACTATAGAAGATTTATTGAAGGATTTTCAAAAATTTCAAGTCTTCTTACTAGATTGACCAGGAAAGAAGTCAAGTTTGAATGGAATGAAGAATGTGAAAATAGTTTTCAAAAATTGAAGAAAAGGTTAACTATTGCTCCAATTCTCACAATTCCATGTGGTAATGATGGTTTTTCAGTTTATACTGATGCCTCCAATAAAGGTCTTGGTTGTGTTCTCATGCAACATGGGCAAGTAATTGCATATACTTCAAGACAATTGAAACCCTATGAACAAAATTATCCAACTCATGATTTAGAATTGGCAGCAATCATTTTTGCATTAAAGATATGAAGACATTATTTATATGGACAAGCATTTGAAATATATACTGATCACAAAAGTTTGAAATATATATTTACTCAAAAGGAATTGAATATGAGGCAAAGGAGATGGATAGAATTGCTAAAGGATTATGATTGTACCATTCATTATCAACAAGGTAAAGCAAATGTTGTGGCTGATGCACTTAGCCGCAAATCAAGTGGTAAATTGGCAAATTTGATGGTAAAGCAATGGAACTTATTAGAAGAGTTTTGCAACCTTATCATTGATGTAAAAATTCAAAATCCCAAGATGTTGGTCGCATCATTGAAAGTCCAATCTGATTTTCATCAACAAATACTAGAGAAGCAATTAGAAGATCCTATGTTATCATCCATTAGAAGCAAAGTTGGGGAAGGTCAAATGCTTGATTTCCAAATTACTCAAGATGAGAGTTTGAAATTTTAAGGTAGACTATGCATTCCAAATGATCCAACTATGAAGAATAAGATATTGGAAGAAGCACACAAATCTAAATATTCCTTACACCCAGGTGGTACCAAAATGTATAGGGACTTGAAATGTAATTATTAGTGGAATGGCATGAAGAAAGATATTGCAAATTATGTATCTAAATGTTTAACTTGCCAACTCATAAAAGCAAAACATTAAAAGCCAGGAGGACCATTGCAACCATTAGAGTTACCAGAATGGAAATGAGAAAGTATTACTATGAATTTTGTTTCAGGCTTGCCACGAACATCAAAGAAGCATAATGCTATTTAGGTAATTGTTGATAGGTTAACTAAGTTAGCACACTTCTTGCCAATTAATATGACATATTCCCTTGATAAGCTTGTGAAATTGTACATTGATGAGATTGTAAGACTTCATGGAGTTCCAAATGAAATTATATTAGATAGAGATCCTATATTTCTTTCTATATTATGGAAAAGACTACAAGAGGCATTGGGCACTAAACTGAAACTTAGCACTGCATATCATCCTCAAACCGATGGACAATCTGAAAGAACAATTCAAACACTTGAGGACCTTCTTAGAGCATATATCATGGACTGGAAGGGTGAATGACATGGTGACTTGTCCCTCATTGAGTTCACTTATAACAATAGTTTTCACTCAAGCATATAAATGACACCTTATGAAGCTTTATATGAGAGAAAATGTAGGACACCACTTTGTTGGGATGAAGTTGGTGATAGAAAGATATTGACCCCAGATGAAGTGTACGAAACTACAGAAAAAATTCAAGTGATAAGACAAAAATTGAAAACTGCTCAAAGTCGCCAAAAAAGTTATGCGGATAATAGAAGAAGGGACATTCAATTCCAAGTTGGAGACCATGTATTTCTAAAGATATCTCCTTATAAATGTGTAATAAGATTTGGTAAGAAGGGAAAGTTAAGCCCAAGATTTATTGGTCCTTTCGAGATACTTGAAAGAATTGGATCTGTTGCTTATAGGGTTGCACTTCCACTAGCCTTAACCAATGTTCATGATGTTTTCCATGTATCGTTATTGAGGAAGTATAATCCAGATCCCTCCCACATTATTGAGAATGAACCCTTGGAACTTGATAAAGATATGTCTTACTCTGAACAACCAAAACAAATTATGGATAAAAAGGATAAGATTTTGAGAAATCGTGTTATTCCCTTGGTGAAGGTCATTTGGCAACATCATTCAATGGAAGAGGCAACATGGGAGTTAGAGGAAGAAATGAGGAAGGAGTATCCCTATCTTTTCAAATGAATCAGGTATGAAATTTAGAGGACTAAATTTCTTGTAAGGAGGGGAGAATGTGATATCCATGATTGATCTTCTAACATCAAAAGAATAATGTATAAATGTAATCCGTTAAGATGCATATTGAGCACTTAATTGAGAATTTAACTAAGTAATTTCTCATTATTTTGTAAAGTGAAAACAAAGAAGAGAGAAAGGATATAAGTATTTAAGTGAAATGTATAAAGAGAAAAACACCTCATGCTTTTCTTTATAGCCACCTCAAGCTTGTCATGAGGATAAAATGAACTTGGTGATGACACCTCATACTAGGGGTGACTAATGAGGTAAAAATGAAGTAAACATAAGGGAAAAAAAATAGGGTTTTTACCAGCAACTTCGTTTGGGCTTGGGGAAGAAGTGGTCAAGGTGGTGAAGTGATGAAGAAGACTTAGAAAAGCATAAATTATCATTAAGGCAAGTTTCTACCCTATGCCCTACATTCATGGTTTCATAAATATGATAATTTGATAATAAAATGATGTTTAAATCCTAAATATCTAGTTCATACTCTGATTTGTTGAACTCAAAATGAATTTTGAAGTTGATGCTAAACTAATGTGTAGAATTTTAAAAGAATGGTTAAGGGGATGTGAGTATATAATTCTGACCTTGTTAGGGTTCTTATTCTATATCTTTGTACACACAAGTGGTTTATTAGTGAGAATTGATTTGTGTGAAAGAAGACTTAAAAACCTTTCCAACGCATCCAATATTGCATATAGTTAATCATAGCTAGGGCATTAATTATGCAGCAACATCCAGTATATGTTGTTTGTCATACCAGACTAACCTACTTGTACTATTTTGCTCAGAACTTCTGATTTACAACTCCGTTTTGAGTAATTCTTATTTTGTACGAAAGTCGATTCACAGGTCTTTCCAACGGACTATATATTGAATATCTTTCATATGCATTGTAATCTTAAGCTGACTGGATTTGCAAGATCAATGCCCTGGAATTTCTGGAAACAGGGCAGCTTGACCCTTTGTTACCATAACCCTTATATCTTTTTGTGTACTTTACCAAATTACCTCAAACCAATTTTATTGGCAAGGAGACTCGAAGATAGTTTCAATGACTCCTATGTTGTATAAGTCTATTAACACACACCACAAGTGCACGGTTATGTCGAAGTAATATAAAAGATATCGAATCCCATAGGGAACAATGTTGAGTACCAGAAAATCCAAGTCCTAATAGCTAGGCGAATCGAAAATGAGTTTTGAAAACGGAAATCGAAAATAAGCAATTACAACTACGTCGGTAGAGATCAAATATGAGAAATATCAGGGCTACGATTTCCACCACGATGATGATCTTAATTGCACCAGAAAGATATTAATTATTTGGTTTATTGGTTTTGCACAAGGAATCTAACCCTAGGGTACAGGATACCTTCTCTCGAGTGTACACCCCAGTGTTCGACTTAGACCGACCTCCTACTCTCGCGGTGGATCGTTCTGAGACGAACCCAATGAGTTCTATGGCAGATTACGAAATCCTCAAGCGAACACCAAGCACTATCGTGTCGAGGTATCGCAAGTTTTACTGAGAGATTCCACCCTTACAATCCTTCTCTCGATGTGAATGGTAACGGCTAACGCGTGAAAGTACTCGGCCAAGGTAAAATCACGAAATAAACATATCAAAGTAAAATATGCTCACAATTCATTCCAAATAACGAAAATTGAAATAAAGTTTGCGATCAGAATCATCAACGGGTTTCAACCAAGCCCCGAAGTAGGGTTTACTCTACGGAACATATAGTATCGCTAGAAAACATCTCAACAATCATAGAAAAACTATAAGAAATCTATTCTAAAGGGGAAGGAATGCTGAACCACTGCTGATCATCCGGAATCGTGAAGCGTCGACGATCGAATCTTGCCAAATCGCCGCAAGAACCGAGTTTTCGCATTTGTCCCATGCCCTAGCCGCGTCTCATCTGATTGCTCAATAGATAAGGCATGAAAATCAGGGCTTTTATATCCTATGCATTCGCCTTCGAAAGAGCTTTCCATAGAGTCTTCACTTGCCAAATTTGGATGCCAAACGAGTGAGAAATCACCAAAAATCCGAGTGGAACTCGGTCCGCGCGAGTCTGGGTTGGAATCACGGGTGAACCCCGCCGGGTTCACCTGGCCGTGATTCGTTCTATGAAGTCTGGGCGAAAGAAGTGCGGTGAACCCCACCGGGTTCACCTAGCCGTGCTTTGCTCTGGACTGTTTTCGGCCAAAGGGAATTCTGGTGAACCCCACTGGGGTTCACCTGACCGTGAAGCTCTCTGTGAGTTCTGCTGACTGGCGACTGGGATGGTGGCATGGGGTTCACCTGGCCATATTTTTCATACCAACTCCGTTTAGGCTCAAATTCGACGTGTAACCTCGTCTTTATATAAGAAATTGTCCCATGGCTTTAAAATCTTCAAAATATGTTGAAAAAGGGTGTTTTTACCTAAAATTTCATAAAAGTACCAAAAAGTGAAGATTCCGAAGACATGAAGAAAATAAGCCTATAAAGAGTATAAAAGTATCAAAATAAGCCTAGATTTAATATGAAATAGCTAATATTACTATCAAAATGCAAGGCATCAAAATACTCCAGACTTAAATCTTTGCTTGTCCTCAAGCAATAAAATAAAATGAAATACAAGATGGGTATAGGAGTAGTCTTTTGTGTTGAGGTATACATCCAAGTTAGAAAAATATTTAATAACAATCCAAAATCTAATCAGGAGAAATCAAGCAAATAGTTGTTTCAAGTATTCAACAGTTTGATCCCACAATAGCTGGATGTCAAACAACCTAGTAAGCAGCGAACATAGGATTCAATCAAGCTTACACACAACACTCATGCAATTCCAATTCTTCCAAGTCAAATCATTGGGGTTAACTCAAATGTTTCATCAGGGTATGATATACTGATTATTAAAATAGACTTCAACTCATAACCTTAGGTACCATTACCAATTTTTCGCAATGTCAAGTAGAGGAGTCTCTTTATTGGTTTCAACTTCACATCCCTTAGATTTCAACTCATGTCCTTCGATACCACTGCCAATTTTTCGTAGTGCCAAGTAGAGGAATCTAAGGGTGTTTGATTTTTTTTTTTTTTTTTGCTCAGCAGTTGATAACATATCCTTTGGACAAATGTAGTGTCTCCCTAATAACAGAAAGGAATTCAAAGAATAACTAAGTGAATATGTATCTCAATATGATTCTCATGTGAGTTGCAAGCTTTAGTTGATTTAACAATCATAGAAATGTTTGACCCACTAATGAACAACTTAAAGTTAGTCCAAATTACAAAATTTTTAAATCATAGAACATATGGACATGATTACAAAGAATCTCTAACAAGGAGGTATTATCAACAATCTTTGATTACTCCTAACCAATTTTTGAAATAGCCATCATAGGACAAGACTCATACACATGCAAGGAAAATTTCACACAACTCATATGAAAAGCATACTAACCATAACAGAGTGCGGACACAAGCGAGAAAGATAATGTCATACAGGTCTGTCATAGAGTGAGGCCTGAAGATGTGGACCAGGCCCACGAATAAGATGACATATAAGATACAATGCCAGAATATCCATCACAGAATAACAGTCTCAAATCCAAACACAACAAACCATAACAAGTCAAACAGTCATATAGAAAGGAAGGGAAAAGACCAGAGTAAAGAAAGCTCACCCACTCTAAAAGTTTGCATAGTCTTCTATGCAATGCCATGATGTGAGAGGAGTGGATGATGATACCGGTGTCCGTGAGGCTACCTCCGCTTGCGCGAGCGAAAGCTAGAAGCTCAGGAGCTCTTACTCTTCCCGCGTGCGCTGTAATCTGGCTCGGCCTCCTCGTCAGAAGAGATGTCCATGCGAGCCATGTTCTCTTCATTGATCAAGGCAAGCCTCTCATCCATGCTTGATAGCTTCTCCCAAACGGACCCCATCATCTTGTGTTGCCTCTGCATATGTGCCTCCATGGACTCCCAACGAGAGGAATGATCCTACTGGATGTAGGTAATAGTGGTATCCAAGTGATCAATCATCTCGCGCTGATGGAGTTGCTCCTCCCTAATTTTCTGCAACACAGACATTATAGAATCATGAGAGGAGGTGCCGCCAAAGGAAAAGGCGCCAGGGGCTGGTGGTGTGGTGTCAACGGGATCAGGCTGTGTGTCCTCAACTGGCTGGATATGCCAGTTCCCTCACACTCTTACTGATGTGCGCTCTGGGTTCGGTAAAGGCAGGCAGAAGGAGCTTCCTTTGAATGTCATGCAGTATGAGTCTCACTTGCGTACAATCAGCTTCATGGCAACGCAAGACTCGATGTCAAGCCTATTATTGTCAGTAGCCTCTAATGTGTTGTATGGAATGATACCCAGGGAAATTGCCAAAGGGGTGATCAAGCCGCCAATCACAAACACCCTCTTCAAAGAACGGGCGACGCGGCTGAACTACTTTGCCAAATAGTACCCAGAGTCTACTCTGAAACTGTGAAGCATACACCATAGATAAAATAACTTGGTCTGTTGGACCATACCGTCGCACTCACCGCGGCCAAATAGAGTGTGGGCCAACACGCGGTGAACATACTTGATCACAGGGTTGCATAGACTGGATGCACGGGCCACGCGAGCAGAGTTAGGGGTGTCCAAACGGTTCAACCCGAACTGAACCGAACCAAACCGATCTCAAACCGAACCAAAAAACCAAAAAAAAATCAAACCGAAAATCGAACCGAACTTTCTTAAAACCGAACCGAAACTGAATCGAAATTTCGGTTCAGGTTCGCTTTGGTTCGGGTTAAATCGAAATTAATTTAATATATATATATTTAGCTTGTTTATATTATTATATTATTAATTTTTAATAAAAAAATAATATAATATATTTTATATAATTAAAAATAATGATATAATATATTTTATATAAAAATATTAATATTATATTCAAATTTTAGTTTGTTTGGTTCAACCCGAACCGAACCGAACCGAATTGTCCCAAACCGAAATTTTTTTACTCATCCTAAACCGAACAGAACCGAATCAAATTTGGCTTGAACCGAACCGAACCGAACCGAACCGAAAATTTCGGTTTGGTTCGATTCGGTTTTTCGGTTTGAACTATTTTTTGGACACCACTAAGCAAAGTAGATGTGCTCGTTGGTAATTGCACCCCAGAAGTTCTGCTCACTATACTTGGTGGGGACCTTGTGAACACAAGGTTCTGGAAAACCATAAATGCTGCGCAACTGTGAAAGAGTGATGGTGTGTTCGATATTACCCAAGCGGAAGTTTAGACCGCCTGGATCGTCCTCAAGAATAGGGTTTGCCTTCACTTCTAAGGAGCTCAGAAATTCTAATGTCACACTAACATAGGTGGGAGAGAAAAGCTGTTGGAACTGCTCCCATCCAACTGCTGCATACAACATTTCAACATCTTCTAGCATCCCAAGCATCTACAGTGTGCTTCTGTCAAGGTATCGAGTGTTGAGAACTCGGCGCTGACGCAAAATTTGATAGCGCTCTTCCTGCCCGGTGTTGTGGAAGATGATCTCGAACTCGTTCGGGGGAGATACGTATGGCTGTGGTCGGCTGGCAGATGTGCGTCTATGGGGCGACGATGAAGAACCTGGTGTTGCTGAAGATGGCCGGTAAGATGGAGGAGTAGGCATTGGCTTGTACTCGTCGTCGTCGGTGGCGGACGAGTCAGAAAGTTCGTGCTGCGGGCGCGCGGTCCTCTTAGAAGCTATAGCTTTTGTTCTTGGAGGCATGGTGGCTGGAGAAGATCGGAAGTAGTCGGCGAGCTTTGGTGAGAAAATCTGGCCGTTGGTGCTCACGGAACGAAAGCAGCGGAGTTAAGACTTCGGAGAGTAGGTGATATGAAAACCCGGTGTGAAACAGGTGAGAAGAGCTTGATCGGATTCCTAGGAATCGAAAATCAGAACCTGAGAGATCGCCTTTGAGTGTTAAGGAGGAGAGAAGGCGGCGCGATCCGATCGGCTTGGTCGAAATCAGGTGGCGGCGGTGAAAACATGCAAAATCTGGCAATGAGAAAATCAGAGACGAATTTGAAATAGAACTTGTCCCACTTGTAAGGAAGCTCGGATCTGACCCGGAGAGATCTTCTTTGTGTTTGGAAGGAGGGAAGAGTGGCGAAATCAACGGGATCTTAGTGAGATTTGGGGGGGTGGCGACGAAAAAGTCGGTGCGGTGCCCTAATTTCGGGCCAAGTCTGATGAAATACTGGTGAACCCACCCGGGTTTATGTTGACACAGATTTATATAGAGTTTTACATGTCAATTTACTTGTGAAATCATTCCCATTTCACGACTTTACACCTCATAACTGTCTTTATTGGATACATCTATGGAATCTACACCTGTTTCGGTATTTTTCACATTTTCAGGTCAAAAGGACCACAAAAGGGTAGATTCTGGCACTCTTGTGGCAAAGGAGCTCATCCTAACTCGATATGATCCTAACCAGAAGCTTTCAGATTTGTTGAGGCCTTTGTTGGGAATCACGACCGGGTCCCGATCAGAATCATGCCCGTGATCATCGTTATGCCTGAAGCTGAAACTGACAAATCACGACTAGGTCACGACCAAATTCTCGCCCGAGATCGCGGACCCGCCTGTTACGAAATCGCGATGTTAGCCCAGATTTCTTCAACCTAACCCTAGGGGAAGCTCAAGGGAACCTATGACCTTTCTCCCCCGTTGACAAAGGGGGCGTAGAGCAACTTTTAGGGGAGGTTTTGGCAATGAAATCATGATTCCGTGAGGGATGGGCGGTTGAAGCTTTGCAGGAACTGGAAGCTGGCAGCGAAGACTTCTTTTGCTGGAAAACTGCAGCGGCTAAGGCAGCTTTTACAGAGCATGGGGAAGGGACAGTAGCCCACTAATGAGAGGAGATAAAAGAGAGAAGAGGGGGATCGAAGAAAGGGGGGGATTTTGCCAGATATGAGAGATGAGAGGAGAAACTGTTCTTGCGGAGAGGAGAAAGAAGCTGCGCACCTGCACCTCTTTGAAAATCTTCTGTTGCGTAAGCCTCTTAGAAACATACCTGTAATACCTAGCATTCACATTTGAGTTGCTGCATCTATTGTATGATCTATTTTTCCTCTGCAACTCTTGAGCAAAACTTGTTATCACGTATGAAGTTTATGGCTGAATACATTATTTATGTTGTTGCCATGAATATGATAGGCTAAACCCTTAAATCAGGGTATGGGTGTAGTCTCTTGATAACTTATTAGTTCTATAGTCTAGCTCTAAGTGCCAATATCCAGCTCGATCTTATGTGCACCCCTTGCCTACGCCATTCGAAGGAATGCATTTGAGCCATCTAGCCTTGGTTGAGGTTTGTAAATTGGAGAATCATGAGGAGACTCGCTGATTGTTCGTACTCCATCGAGAGGTAGTTAGGATCTTAGATGCGTAGAGGAGACCACAAGTCCGACCTCGCATCCGAAGCATTTGATCGGGAGTTTTATCAAATCTGTTTAAACTCTTTGCCTACGTCGCCCGAAAGGGAGCGTTTGAACCTTTTAATTCCTCGTGTGGGGTTTGTAAATCAGGGGCTAGGGAGAATCTACTTGACGAACTACACTCTCCATGTGTTAGTTTCTGAGTCGTAGACGCATCTGGCAAACTTCTTGTGCGCCAGTACGTTGGATTGTTTAGGACGCTATGCCTGTGCAGCCCGAGAGGGCGCGCTTGAGCCGAAAGTTTTATGGGGGAGGTTTGTAAGCCAGGAATTCTTGGGGTGGACCCCTTTTGTCATCCTGTACCCACCGTAGAAGTACTAGGAGTTTAGGCGTGTTAAGGGAGAAGCGTTTCCAACCAAGCGCCAGAACTTAACAGGTTTGACCTATAGCCGTGATTGTGGAAACAAACCAGCTATCTGAGGGAGCATCTATCTAAGTGACAAGGAAGTCGAGTCCCTTGAACTAGACAGGATAAAAGCGTTAGAGTTTGGACTATTCAGCTGTAAGAAGTCAAGGCGGTGAACTCACATCCTAATGTTTCATACTATTAAGATTCTCTCGTGCAAATTCCTCCAATTACATTTCCGTGCATTTAATTAGTTAACATTCAGACTTTATCAATTTCACATCGTCTAGCTAGCAAATTTGAGATCTGTCGGTGCTTGCCCATTAGTCCCTGTGGGATCGATATTTTATTACTTCGATAGTCCCGTGCACTTGCGGGAAATGCCCACTATATCTGTGGGCGCTATCAAGTTTTTGGTGCCGTTGTCAGGGACTAATTTTGGCAATATTGATTAGATTAAGAAGTTACTAGACTAGACATTTTTAGTTTGTTAATATACTTTATTTTACGTCATTTTACACCTTTCTTGATTTAATAGAACATCTACTTATTAGAATTTTAGTTTATGCGCAGATCTCCGCGACCGGAATCTGCAGTACCATTTGATTCGAAAATTGAAAGAACGTTCCGGTGTCGCAGAAATCTTCAGAAATATCAACCCAAGAAGAATTCGCAAACATCAATCATGGACGGTAACAAGTCACTTCGCGACTTCACTGCACCAAATGCTCAAGGACTGCATTCTAGCATTGCACGTCCACCAATAGAAGTGAATAACTTTGAGATAAAACCATCTCTTCTGTCAATGTTACAACAAAACCAGTTCGGTGAATCACTTGCTGAGGATTCGAACATGCATTTATCCGTTTTTCTTGAATATTATGACACTATTAAAATGAATGGTGTGACCACTGACGCTCTGCGATTACGACTTTTTCCTTTTTCACTAAGAGACAGGGCGCGAGCATGGTTACATTCTTTACCATCCGGATCCATCACTTCGTGGGAGCAACTTTCACATGCCTTTCTTGCAAAATATTTTCCTCCAAGCAAAACTGCGCAGTTAAGGAACCAGCTTACCAATTTCTCTCAAAGAGAGGGCGAATCATTATATGAGGCATGGGATCGCTTCAAGGAATTGCAGAGAATGTGTCCTCACCATGGCCTCGAGAAATGGGTACTGGTGCATACTTTTTATAATGGCTTGCTTGATAACACGCGTCTTACTGTGGATGCAGCCGCTGGAGGAGCTCTGATGAGCAAAGTAGTTGATGATGCGTACAACCTGATTGAGGAGATGATGTTGAACCACCACCAATGGTCGAGCGAAAGAGGTACTTAGTCACGACAAGCCAGTAAGTATGAACTTGATGCTCTTACTTCTCTAGCTGCAAAAGTGGACTCGTTATCTTACAAACTTGATTCTATTAACATGTGTCATACTGTTTCTGACTCTGCTATGTGTGAAGTATGTGGAATAGAGGGTCATCATTCTAAAACTTGCCAGTTAAGAATTTTGACATCTCAAGATCTTCCACCCGTTCTAGTAAACGCAGTAGGTGATTTTAATGCTAGAACCCCAAATAACCCTTATTCTAACACCTATAACCCAGGGTGGAGGAACCATCCTAATTTTTCCTATAGAAATAACAACTCAGCTCAACCATCAAACTATAGGCAACCTCCTAGATTTCATTCGTCCAACACCAGGTACCAACCTAAGCAATTTGATCAGCCACCACATCTGAGTACCAGTACGGTACCACAAGAACAAACCTTAGAATTGCGCTTTGACAACTTTGTGTCAACGCAAGCAAAAGCAATAGACGGCATCTTGGAAGCAATTAAATGCTTAACCACCCACCAAAAGATGCTAGAGAACCAAATAGCTCAACAGGATAGTACATCGACTAGGCCGCCGGGCAGATTACCTGGACAGCCTGAAACAAATCCTAGGGAACATTGCAATGTCATTACCACACGTAGTGGCAAGCAACTTGAGGAACCAGAAATGCCTAAGGATGACCATTGTGAGGATGGAACCGAGACTCCTAAATCTGAGGAACCTGCTGTCATTGAATGTGAGCCACAGATGAAAGAGACTGAACCTGTATATGTTCCACCACCACCTTACAAACCGCCCATCCCGTTTTCACAAAGGTTGGCTAAGGCAAAACTTGATCGGCAATTCGGTAAATTCTTGGAAGTCTTAAAGAAATTATACATAAACATACCATTTACCGATGCTTTATCACAAATGCCATACTATGCTAAGTTTTTGAAGGAGATCTTATCAAATAAGAGAAGAATGGAAGAGCACGGTACAGGGGCGTTAACTAAAGAATGCAGTGCAATCATCCAGAACAAGTTACCGCCAAAGCTAAAAGATCCAGGGAGCTTCACCATTCAGTGTTTAATCGGAAATACCCCGTTCAACCGCACTTTATGCGATCTTGGTGCTAGCGTGAGCCTAATGCCACTCTCTCTTTGCAGGAAGCTGGATATCGGAGAATTGAAGCCGACAAATATTTCCTTGTAATTGGCCGATCGTTCTGTACGGCATCCGGTAGGAATTTTAGAAGACGTGCCAATAAAGGTCGATAAATTTTATATTCCAGCCGATTTCATCGTACTTGAGATGGAGGAAGACTCCAAGCTTCCTATAATATTGGGCAGACCATTTTTGGCAACTGCCGGCGCAGTAATCGATGTTAAGAATGGGAAGTTGACACTATGGATAGGTGAAGAAACAGTAGAGTTTGATATAACTGAAAGCCTAAAGAAACCTCTTTTTGCAGATTCTTGCTTTAGCATCGGAGTAGTGGACCATGAGCTTTATTCGCCCCACGTCCCTCGAAGAAATATCGACCCACTCGAGGCATGCCTGATGAACGAATATGACAATGAGGAAAAGGGGGAAGCACATGCTTATGCCGGTATTCTTGACTCAACCACCGAAATTAAACTGAATATAGAAGAACTCAAGGAGTTACTCGAACCTAAATCTGAGGTTCGCAAACCACTTAACTTAGAACTCAAATCCTTACCGAGCAACCTCAGGTATGAATTTTTGGATGAGAATTCTACTTATCCTGTCATTATAGCTGCCCATCTCGATTCAGAGCAAACAAACCTTCTTCTTGAAAAGCTTCGGAAACACAAAAAGGTAATCAGATATACTTTAGATGATATAAAAGGTATTAACCCTTCTTTATGCATGCACAGGATACACCTGGAAGAGGACAGCAAACCATCTATCGAATACCACAGACGTTTGAACCCGAACTTGAAGGAAGTAGTTAAGAAGGAAATTCTGAAACTATTAGATGCAGGGGTTATCTACCCTATCTCGGATAGCCAATGGGTAAGTCCGGTACACATGGTACCGAAGAAAGGAGGAGTAACAGTAGTAAAAAACGAAGACAACGAGTTGATCCCGCAAAGAACCGTGACCAGGTGGCGCATGTGTATCGACTACTGGAAACTGAACAAAGCCACTTGCAAGGACCATTTTCCTCTCCCCTTTATTGATCAAATGCTTGAAAGATTGGCTACTAACCCTTATTTTTGTTTTTTGGATGGGTACTCAGGATTTTTCCAAATACCAATACATCCCGATGACCAGGAGAAAACCACATTCACGTGTCCCTTCGGCACCTTCACTTATCGGCGAATGCCATTTGGTCTATGTAACGCGCCAGCCACATTCTAGCGATGCATGATGGCAATCTTCTCAGATTTCATTGAAGACATCATGGACGTCTTTATGGACGACTTTTCAGTATACGGGTCCAGCTTTGATTCTTGTTTATCTAATCTGACCCGTGTTTTGCAACGTTGTGAAGAGACGAACTTGGTGCTTAATTGGGAGAAATGCCACTTTATGGTAAAAGAAGGAATCGTTCTTGGCCATTTGATATCGGAGCATGGTATCGAAGTCGATAAAGCGAAAATCGATGTGATAGAAAGACTGCCGCCCCCGAACTCCGTCAGAGAAATATGAAGCTTCCTAGGGCATGCGGGCTTTTACAGACATTTCATTGAAAATTTTTCCAAAATTGCTAGGCCTTTGACATCCTTGCTTGCTAAGGACATTCCATTTACTTTTGACTCAGAATGCATGGATGCATTTCAGCAGTTGAAGAAGGCGCTGATCTCCGCCCCGATAATGCAACCTCCGGATTGGTCGCTACCCTTTGAAATCATGTGCAATGCCAGCGACTATGCGGTAGGAGCTGTGTTGGGACAGCGAAAAGACAACCGAACACACACCATTTATTATGCCAGCTAAACGCTTGATGGGGCACAAAGCAACTACGCCACGACGGAAAAAGAACTCTTAGCTGTAGTTTTTTGCATTCGACAAGTTTCGATCATACCTAATTAACTCACGTGTTATCGTTTATACATATCAGGTGGCAATTTAGTATCTCATGACAAAGAAAGACGCGAAACCGTGACTGATCAGATGGATACTGTTGCTGCAAGAATTTGATATTCATATCAAAGATAAGAAAGGAACTGACAATCTAGTACCAGACCATCTGTCCCGGTTGATAGCCACCCCCAAGGTTGATTCGGAAGAGGAAATAGATGATGCATTCCTAGACGAGAATGTCGTAGCTGCCACCACGGTAAAGACACCCTGGTATGCCAATTTGGTGAATTTCTTAGCAGCTGGGACCATGCCCCCAAACCTTACGTACCAGCAGCGAAAGCGATTTGTGTCAAGCGCAAAGCACTACTATTGGGATGATCCGCTTTTGTTTAAGCATTGTGTCAATTGTATTATTCGAAGGTGCTTGCCGGAGGAAGAAATTTCAGATGTCCTGGTCCAGTGTCATTCATCTTCTTATGGAGGGCACTGCAGCGGTAAGAAAACATCATATAAGGTTCTCCAATGTGGATTCTTTTGGCCGACCCTATTCAGAGACGCAAGGGACCATGTACAGTCTTGCGATCGTTGCCAACGGATGGGTGGAATATCACGAAGAAATGAGATACCTCTCAACACCATTCTCGAGATTGAGATTTTTGACGTATGGGGTATCGATTTTATGGGCCCATTTCCACCCTCCTGTGGTAACCGATTCATCTTAGTTGGAGTTGATTATGTTTCCAAATGGGTTGGGGCCTTGGCTTCCCCAACAAATGACTCTAAGGTAGTTCACAGATTCTTCAAGAAGTTAATATTTCCGCGATTTGGAATGCCTCGTGTGGTAATCAGTGATGGAGGATCTCATTTTATTAAACGAAGATTTGAAATACTTCTTGGAAAATATGGAGTAATGCACAAGGTAGCCACCGCTTACCACCCTCAGACTAGTGAACAAGTTGAAATATCAAACCGGGAGATAAAGCGCATTCTTGAGAAAACCGTATCACACACACGCACGGACTGGTCACTCAAACTCGACGATGCTTTATGGGCATACCGTATAGCATTCAAAACCCCTATAGGTATATCCCCATTCCAGTTGATATACGGTAAATCGTGCCACTTACCGGTCAAGATTGAGCATAGAGCCTATTGGGCGATTTGACAACCGAACTTCGACGGAAAACAAGCTAGTAAGGCCAGGAAACTGCAACTTAATGAGCTCGATGAGTTCCGACAAGAAGCTTATGGGAACGCCAGAATTTATAAAGAACGCACCAAAAGATGGCATGATCGAAGAATTATAAGGAAGGAATTTCGCGAAGGCGATATGGTACTCTTGTTTAACTCCAGGATCAAACTTTTTCCTCGTAAGCTTCAAACTAAATGGACAGGACCGTACATAGTACAGAAGGTTTACCCTCACGGTGCTATAGACATTTACCGAGAATCAACCAGTACATTTAAGGTTAACGGACAAAGGCTTAAGCACTACGTCCCCCATGAACCAATACCAGAGGGGACTGCGTTAGTCCTCGCAAACGCTCCTTCACCGGAATGACACAAACTATGGTCAAGCTGACGGACCATTAAATTAGTGCTTCTTGGGAGGCAACCCAAGATTCTTACTTTAGTTAAATTTGTTTTCAGCATTTTTCCTTCATATTTGCATGTTTTGTGTTAGTTCGATTTAGCTTGCACATTTTGACGGGATCCTAGCTTCCTCTGCTATGAAATTTGGACATCATTTCCTAGTTTGTTCTAATGCATGGTTTCAATATCTTACATTGGTGGTAATCTTGCAGGTAATGCACATACGCTATGTTGACAGCACACATCGAACTTAGAGTACTTAAGCAAAATCCTGAAACTGGTGTTGGCATAGGTCCTCGACAAGAAACACTCACCAATAAGGGCACAAGCTACACCCACTCAAATCAATTCTAATCCTCTCTATTTGGGAACCTATATGCGTTCATAGCCTGCTACTGTTTATCATCAGCATTGGTTATTTATTTTCATAAAAGTTGAAAATGATATTTGGGCTTTGTTGTGCCTTTTCAATACTTGCATTGTCTCTTGTATTTCCGCTAATTTAGCTATGGATATTGGTGTTCTTACTTGACTTTGAATGACACAGGGTTATCGCAACTGATGCAGTAGAAAGGGGCGTTTTCTGCCGATTTTTCCAAAATCATGGGCGGGTTACGACAAAAATCTCGATCGTGATTCTCACTCAGCTCAAACATCAGGAAATTCGCCGAGGGCATTACGGCAAGAAAGACACTGAAGCCACGGCCGTAATCAGTAATAAAGGATTTCACAAGAAGATCATGACCGGGGAACGCTGAAAGTCGTGACCGAGATTTTCCCGAAGAGGCAAAACGAGAATTATCCGTCGAAAGGTTCACGGTAGACCCATAACTAGAGGCACAGCCATGAAATTCACGCACAATCGTACAGAAGATAATCACGGGTGGGTAATGATGAAAATCACAGGCGGGATTTCCTCAGAAAGAACAATGTACACAAAATTTACGAGAGCTTCACGGCTGCCCTGTGAGTAAAGTCACCACCATGCAACCTTATATTAAAAATCTGGAAGGAAATCACGACCGGATCCTGATGCAAATCTTGGGCATGATCACTAAACCTCAGCAGCTTAACGGATCCACCTGGCCAGCCCGACCCGTTAAGCAACCCATTAAGGCTTTCACTTAAGCAGCTCGCCCAAGTTTTCCATCTAGGGTTCCCGACCTTGCGCGCCCCCACTGTGTGCCCACCAGTCGCCGCCGTCTACTTCACCGCCGACCACCAGCTCTCCGGTGACACTTCCGGCAGCAACTGGAGTTTCCGACAAACTCTCTTTCCAAGTTCCTGATCCTTATTTCGCCGCGAGCTCCTCTTCATCCATGCCGCCAAGGAAAAAGAACACTGGCAAGCGTCTTGCTGGGACAACGAGTCCTCGACCTGTAGCACCTCAACAGCAACAGGCTGCGCCACCAAAGATCCAAATGAGGGATAATCATCAAGCAGCACGGTACCAAGTTCTTTCAAATCGCCACATAATCAATACACGGTACATTGACCCAACTTCACTCGCTGCACTCGGGAATTTCGATGACCTCCTCTGGATGTTTAGGCAATTTGGCTGGGGGCGTTTTCTGCAATACGCACAACCCACTTATATCCCTTTTACGCTCAAGTTCCTCAGTTCTGTAGAGGTTAAGGTCTCGGCGCTTGAAACTGATCCAGGCCTGATTACCTTCAGGCTTTGCAACAATGAGTATCGCCTCACTGTCGCAGATTTAAATGACATATTTGGATTTCCAGCTTACGCATCTTGGCTCGGTCCTCCTAACTTCAACGAGGACATCTTCTGGCGTTGCATCTCATCCATGGCAGCTTATTCACCAAGGAATGCCCGAGCTTCCACCCTTTCGAACCCTTGTATCCGTTATGCACACCGTTTTCTTGCCCACTCCATCTTTGCGAGAGAGGGAGATGGAATTGTTCACTAGCCTGAGTTGTTGTGCTTATGGGGTATTCTTCATGGTTTCCAGATCAACGCCGGTTACCACCTTGCCCGGCAGTTCTTGAGCGTCGCCCACGCTCAGAAAGGAGTTACCTGCATCGGGGGAATGATCACCATGATTGCACTTTCTCTTGGACACTACCCATTCGGCCAGCTGGAGGCAGTGGGCAGCAGACGACTGGACCTTGAGCATTTGCTTTCTTTGAAAATGATCATCAGACGAGGGGACATTTACCATCTTACTTTCGCAGATACCACTACCACTACAGCTCTACCAAATACCACGCAGACCAATATCAGAGATAGCGCCAACTGGCGCCTTCATCCCGACTCTGCTGTACCGGAAGACCAGACTACACCACTCGACATGGACCCCAGCTCCTCTATCGGTGGACAGCCTCGGACTGTCGTGCGTCCTTCTACGGACGATATGCTTCATCTTCTCCGGTAGGAGCAGCTGAACCAAAGGAAGCAGCTAGTAGCCCTGATGGACACGGTGAAGTGCATTGAGATCTTCCTTCACAGCAACGTGGCACTACCACCACCGAGAGACGAAGACGAGGACACTGATGATACCATCCATGTTTCTGATTCCTCCGAGCCAGCTGACGATGACGACGATGACGACCCGACTGAGTGCAGTGAGTAGGGCTGCACTCTAGTAAGTCTTCCCTCACCCCTTTTGATACATACCTATACTATGTGCATCCAGGATGATGCAACTTTTCTTTTGGGTGAGGGTACTTACACATTTTAATGGGTGGTCATGACTTTTATGAGTTTTATGATGAGATGTTGTACTGATTCTTTGACTTTATGATGTTGCATGTACTGTTGGTGCTGTTGTACCAAACTTGCCAAAACTTTAACCCTTTTTCACTGCTGAACGTTAATATGCTCCATCTTCGTAATGCTTTTACTATTAATTACTTTGATGATGTTTCAGCTTGGTAAGGACATTTTCATGATTGTATTTCTATGACATGCTACACCCTCTTGCTATGCTTTTATCATGGTTTTATTAATAAGCTTTAAGCCTTGTTGATAGTTACTCCCAAACACGTAAAAGCCTAAGTCGTAGGTCCTAGCCGAGATTTCTTATTTTCATTGACTGATACTTTCCTCATTTTAAGATTGATCCTTGTTCATTGACCTGATTTATGATTGATTTAGAACCCCCACACTACATTTTGATCACATTCATAATTGAGCAACTATCCACTCGATTCCTAAGACACTAGAAACCTGAAGATCGAACTTTGATAAGCTTTGAGTCTAGGAAATATCTGTATGACGACATGAGTACTGTTTATTTGGAAGATTATAAACCAAACCAATTGACACACACCTACCACCCTTGGTAACTCTTGGTATTAGTTTTGGTTCGAACTCCTCTGACTTGGCACCGTGTGAGAAATAGGAGGAAAAGAAAAGAGGAAAAAGTGCAGTGGTACCGAAGTTACAACTTGGCACTGCCCAACAAAACAAAACAAAAAATGGGGGCGGAAGAAGAGAAAGCAGTGTTACCGAAGTTCCGACTTGGCACTGTCACTAAAAGAAAAGAAAATGATTGAAAAGAAAGTGGCAGTGGTACCGAAGCTATAACTTGGCACTGCAAACCAAAAAGAAAAGAAGGCAGTGGTACCGAAGCTACGGCTTGGCACTGCAGAAAAGAAGTAAAAGTGCGGTAGTACCGAAGTCGTGAGTAAGGCCTTTAGTACCACTTTAGAGTTTACACTTTTGGTGCTTTGAGTGTATTGGTGTCTCATATGGTAAGGAACTATTTTCTATCCAATATTATCGTGCAACTGTTGTCTATAGATCTAACCTGGATACCCTGCTTTTTATCTTGACATCTTTAAAGTCTATAGTGGTATGTGCATCCTGTGACTAGTTGTAATCATTTCACATTTATAGATCATTGAGGAGTATAACTTTAATTGAACAACCCTCATGGAACTAGATTTCTTTCTTTTTGCTTGAAGACAAGCAAAGGTTTAAGTCGTAGGTATTCTGTTGACACAGATTTATATAGAGTTTTACATGTCAATTTACTTGTGAAATCATTCCCATTTCATGACTTTACACCTCATAACTGCCTTTATTTGCATACATCTATGGAATATACACCTGTTTCCATATTTTCACGTTTTCAGGTCAAAAGGACCACAAAAGGGTAGATTCTGGCACTCTTGTGGCAAATGAGCTCATCCTAACTCGAGATGATCCTAACCAGAAGCTTTTAGATTTGTTGAGGCCTTTGTTGGAAATCATGATTGGGTCCCGATCAAAATCATGCCCGTGATCGTCGTTATGCCTGAAGCTAAAACTGACAAATCAAGACCGGGTCATGACCAAATTCTCGCCCGAGATCGCGGACCCGCCTGTTACGAAATCACGATTTTAGCCTAGATTTCTTCAACCTAACCCTAGGGGAAGCTCAAGGGCACCTAGGACCTTTCTCCCCCGTTGACAAAGGGGGCATAGAGCAGCTTTTAGGGGAGGTTTTGGCAATGAAATCATGATTCCGTGAGGGATGGGCGGCTAAAGCTTTGTTGGAACTGGAAACTGGCAGTGAAGACTTCTTTTGCTGGAAAACTGCAGCGGGCTGAGGCAGCTTTTGCAGAGCATGGGGAAGGGACAGCAGCCCACTAATGAGAGGAGATAAAAGAGAGAAGAGGGGGATCGAAGAAAAGGGGGGATTTTGCCAGATACGAGAGACGAGAAGAGAAGCTGTTCTTGCGGAGAGGAGAAAGAAGCTGCGCACCTGCACCTCTTTGAAAATCTTCTATTGTGTAAGCCTCTGAGAAATATACCTGTAATACCTAACATTCACATTTGAGTTGCTGCATCTATTGTATGATCTATTTTTCCTTTGCAACTCTTGAGCAAAACTTGTTATCATGCATGAAGTTTATGGCTGAATACATTATTTATGTTGTTGTCATTTGCCATGAATATGATAGGCTAAACCCTTAAATTAGGGTGTGGGTGTAGCCTCTTGATAACTTATTAGTTCTATAGTCTGGCTCTAAGTGCCAATATCTAGCTCGATCTTATGTGCACCCCTTGCCTACACCATTCGAAGGAATGCGTTTGAGCCTTCTAGCCTTGGTTGAGGTTTGTAAATTGGAGAATCACGAGGAGACTCACTGATTGTCCGTACTCCATCGAGACGTAGTTAGGATCTTAGATGCGTAGAGGAGACCACAAGTCCGACCTCGCATCCGAAGCATTTGATCGGGAGTTTTATCAAATCTGTTTAAACTCTTTGCCTACGTCGCCCGAAAGGGAGCGTTTGAACCTTTTAATTCCTCGTGTGGGGTTTGTAAATCAGGGGCTAGGGAGAATCTACTTGATGAACTGCACTCTCCTTGTGTTAGTTTCTAGGTCGTAGACGCATCTGGCAAACTTCTTGCGCGCCAGTACGTTGGATTGTTTAGGATGCTATGCCTGTGCAGCCCGAGAGAGCGCGCTTGAACCAGAAGTTACGTGGGGGAGGTTTGTAAGCTAGGAATTCTTGGGGAGGACCACTTTTGTCATCCTGTACCCACCGTGGAAGTACTAGGAGTGTAGGCGTGTTAGGGGAGAAGCGTTTCTAACCATTTGCCAGAACCTAACAGGTTTGACCTATAGCCGTGATTATGGAAACAAACCAGCTATCTGAGGGAGGGAGCAGCTACCTAAGTGACAAGGAAGTCGAGTCCCATGAGCTAGACATGATAAAGGCATTAGAGTTTGGACTATTCAGCTGTAAGAAGTCAAGGCGGTGAACCCACATCCTGATGTTTCATACTATTAAGATTCTCTCATGCAAATTCCTCCAATTACATTTCCGTGCATTTAATTAGTTAACATTCAGACTTTATCAATTTCACATCGTCTAGCTAGCAAATTTGAGATCTGTCGGTGCTTGCCCATTAGTCCCTGTGGGATCGATATTTTATTACTTCGATAGTCCCGTGCACTTGCGGGAAACGCCCACTATATCTGTGGGCGCTATCAGTTCACCGGCCCGTGATGTCCACTATTCGAGTCCTGACACTACAGAAGCACGGGTGAACCCGCAGGGGTTCACCAGCCCGTGATGTGTTCTGGGAGTCGTCTGGTGTTCAGAAAAGATGGTGAACCACGTGGGGTTCACCTGCCTGTGAAGCTTACTACTTAGTTCCTACGCAGACAAAAATACTGGTGAACCCTGTGGGGTTCACCTGCCCATGAAATCCTCTGATCACTATTTTGGACGCGTTGTACAGTGCACTTCACGGGTGAACCCGCTATGGTTCACCTGGCCGTGATGTTTACTGTTCACTCAAAAAATTCTGGAAAAATTCTCATGCACTCCATCCTCCTCCTACAACGTAAAGAGACATCAAATTCGTAGCAATCCCCTCTAGAAAACTAAAAGTAAATGAAAAACAAATCAACGTTCTAAAACACTAACTAATGACATGGAAAAATTATGCATAAGAACTAAAATCAATCAAAAACTTGGGTTGCTTCCCAAGAGCGCTAGGTTTAGGTATGTAGCTCAACCATAAGAGTTTTCAGAGTTGCAAATTCGTGGGGTCTGAAAGAGCAAGAACTTCCTCTCTTTCGACTCGCTCATCTTCAAAGTAGTGCTTGAGGAAGTGCCCGTTAACTGTGAAATTCCCAGTTCGTTCTGTCCAAATTGTGATGGCACCATATGGTTGTACTTTCTGAACAGTGAAAGGACCGGACCATCTCGTGCGGAGCTTTCCTAGAAATAGCTGAAGTCTTGAATTAAATAGAAGCACTTTGTCTCCCTCATGAAATTCTTTCTTTGCTATGCACTTGTCATGCCAAAACTTGGTTCGTTCTTTGTAGCTCTTGGCATCCTTGGTGGGGTTTGTCAAGCTGAGCTTCAATGGGTCTACTGTTTTCCTGAAGGGTTCAACATGCTGTATAGCCTTCTCCACAATGTCAATACTGCAGCAAGTTCCTGCAAGAGAAGGTTTTTTCAAGGTGTCAGTCAAATCAAATCTAATAACGTTGCCATATATGTTCAAAGATAGTTTCCCATGCTTGACATCCATGTCAGCGCCTGCAGTAGCAAGAAAAGGTCTCCCTAGAATTATATGGAGCCTGTCATCCTCATCAATCTCCAAAATAATAAAATCAGCAGGAATAAAGTAATCTCCTACTTTAACTGGTGCGTCCTCTAAAATACCAACTAGATGACGCACAGATCTGTCTGCAAGCTGTATAGAAATATTAGTCGGTTGCAAATCCCCAAGATCTAGCCTTTTACAAAGTGATAATGGCATGAGGCTAACGTTTGCTCCTAGATTGCACAAAACTCTCTGAAAGAACATCTCCCCAATCTGGCATGGTATGGAGAAACTGCCTGGGTCTTTAAGCTTCTGAGGGAGCTTGTTCTGAATGATGGCGCTACACTCCTCGGTAAGTGCAACGGTCCCTTGATCCTCTAACTTCCTCTTGTTTGATAAGATGTCTTTCAGGAATTTTGCATAAGTTGGCATCTGCGAAAGAGCATCAACGAAAGGGATGTTAATATAAAGTTTCTTCAATACTTCTAAAAACTTACCAAACTGCTTGTCCAATTTAGCCTTGACAAGCCTCTGTGGGAAAGGAATCGGTGGCTTGTATGCAGGCAGTCCCACGTAGGGCCGCTCCTCTTCAGCTGGTTCAGGTGCCACCGGTGTTGCATATGAATGTGGTTCCACAGGTTCTGGTGTCACTTCATCTATCCTGTCATCGGTCAGCACTTTTGGGTCTTCAAGTTGCTTGCCGCTCCGGGTGGAGATTGCATTGCAATGCTCCCTCAGGTTTACCTCTGGTTGGGATGGAAGCTTGCCTGGTGTTCTGGAAGACGAGCTAGCTTGCTGGGCTAGCTGACTCTCTAGCATTTTGTTGTGTGTTTCCAGGGAGTCCATCCTTGTCATCATAAGTTTCATCATGTCAGTAAGTCCTTCAAGTTGCTTGCTCAAATTTGGATCATTATTCGGTCTTGGCTGTGGTGGTGGCGCATTGAAGTTCATAGCCTGAAATCCTAGTGATCTGAAATTGTTCTGTTTGGGCTACCTAAAGTTTCCTTATAGGGGCTGGGTTTGTTGTGGTGGAACTTCTCTAGGTTAAATTGGTTGAGTTGTCCGGTATGAAAAGTTCGGGTGGTTGCACCATCCTGGATTGAATGTGCTGGAGTATGGATTGTTGCTAGGATTGAAATTTCCAACAGCATTCAATTGCTCAGAGTGAACTGCAGCCATCTGTCCATCTCCTACCTAACAATCTGCCCCTGCATGACCCACAACTCCACAGACCTCATAAGAAATAGCATTAACATCCATTGAATTAATAGACCAAGAATCAATTTTTCTAGTCAGATTATCCACCTTAGCCGTGAGAGCAGTAAGAGAGTCTAAGTCATACTTACCTAACTTCTTGGTAGGGGTACCTCTCTCAGATGTCCATTGGTGATGGTTGATCGCCATGTCCTCGAGGAGGTTCATTGCATCTTCAACTCTCATATTCATCAAAGCGCCTCCTGCTGCAGCGTCCACTGTAAGTCTTGTGTTGTAATCCAAACCGCTATAGAACTTTTGGATTAAGACCCAAGTCTCAATTCCGTGATGTGGACACATCCTTTGGAGCTCTTTAAACCTCTCCCAAGCTTCATATAGAGATTCTCCATCCTTTTGCATGAAACTCGTTATCTGATTCCGCAACTGGATCGTCTTGGATGGGAGAAAGTACTTAGAGAGAAAGGCTTGAGAAAGCTCTGCCCATGTTCTTATCGAAGCAGAAGGTAGTGTGTGCAGCCAAGCTCTCGCTCTGTCCCTCAAAGAGAAGGGAAATAGTCGCAACCTAATAGCATCAGCAGACACACTATTAATTTTTAGCATATCACAATATTCCAGAAAAATAGAGAGGTGCATGTTGGGGCCCTCAAGAGGAGAACCACCAAATTGGTTTTGTTGCACCATCGAAAGAAGAGCAGGTTTTATTTCGAAGTCATTGGCCTCAACAGCGGGCCTAGCAATTCCTGATTGAAAACCATAAGCATAGGGAGCAGAGTAATCTTTCAATGTCCTGTTGTTGTAGTTGTTCCCCATTGGTTGTGGTACTCAGTCATTGTTCACATCAAGCTGAATGTGCTCCATCTGATTTTCTCCTTCTGGATGGTTCATGATTTCTTTCTTCAGAATTTGATTTTGCTTCCTTCTTGTCCTAAAGGTATGCTCGATCTCTGGATCAATGTCAAGGAGTATACCTGCCCATTGACTTGGCCCCTCTCCCTACCCCCTTCAAGACTTCTCAATCCGCCTTGACGTTTGCACAACACATCCTGAAAATCCATAATGAGGTCAAGGAACATATAGCCAATACTACCTTGAAATATCAAACTGCTGCTAATGAACATAGGAGACATGTATCTTTCAAAGAAGGGGATTTGGTTATTTTTAGGAACAGGAAGGAGCGCCTCCAGGGAGGCAATCACAAGCTACAAGCACGAGGCATGGGGCCATTCCGTATCAAGAAAAAGGTCAATGACAATGCATATACCTTGGACCTCCCAGCCGCTATGGACATTCACCCCACGGTGAATGTGGAAGACCTCACGCTCTACAAAGCGCCCCTCTTGATCGCACTGCCCTTCAAGCCTATCAAGGAAGTCACCGCCATCTTGGAAGAGCAACAACGACTCACACACCAAGGAACGCACAACTACTATTTGCTCCGTTGGGTGGACCACACCGAGACTTGGATGCCCGAGGCCGATGTCCAGAGCCTTGTCCCAGATATGCTCCATCTCTTCAAATTAAATTCTCCGGAGGAGAATTCTTTCACCCCCGGGGAGGCTGATGCAGGAGCACCCATCAGAAGATCCAAGAGAAGCGGGAAGCCCCCAGACAGATACGGGGCCTCTAAATGATCCGTGAGCCATGATGTTGTTTTGTAAGTCTGTCTTGATTCATGTTTTGCAAGACAACACTTTTGTAGCACCACAGGTGCCTAGGGGTAGTTTAGGAAGGGTAGCCTAGGCATTTTGTTTTTATTTTCAGTATTTACTTTTGTAGTGGATGTAGTAGGTTGCATTAGTTAGGATTGAGTGTGTACTTGTATGAAGCACCTTCCTCCCTCCACCAGCCCACTTGAAGCAACCCACATGGGGCCCTACAACCGGCCCAAGTGACCAGCCCAAGGCCCACACCCTTGCTGCCCAGCTTCAACACAAATCAACAGCAATAGGCGGGTCCAAATGGTCAACATTTTAGTCAACATTCCAGCCAATATTCAGCCAAACTGGTCAACAATTCAGCCAACATTTCAGTCAACATTCCAGCCCACATGTCAGCCAACATTCAGCCAAAGACAAATGCCAAAGGCTCACTATGCGACAAGGATTATTATGAGGCAAGGAATCTGATTAGGAAGTTTGACAAGCAAGCTGGTGTGCTTGTCTAAACAAGGAAAGTCCAGCTTTATACACGCAAGAGGAATTCCAGCCCAAGGCAGCATTCATCAAGGACAATTGTTTACCTTAAAGAAGCAAGCCTACACATGCTACAACCGCTTACCTCAACCAGTTTTGAACGCAACTACAGCCAAGTGGGAAGTGAACGTTGGAGGGGGAAGGTTAAAAGACTTTGTACATTGGGTGGGAGGACATCTTATCTTTCATGCAAAAAGAAAACAAAGTTGAAAAACCTACTGTGTGGTGTGACCGAGAGCCCAACTCTCTTCCTCCCTCTCTCCCACTTCTTCCTGCCGAGACTTCATCTTTCTCCTTCCTTCCACCTCTCACGTGTGCAACCTTTGGAAGTGCGTGAGGATTGAAGAAGCAAGGCTGAAGCCTCTTGAAGCCCACGGCTAGGAGCTGAAGACCTGATCAAGAACATTCTTAAGGACCATTGTACTAGTTTAGGGTGCTTGGAGTTTGTATATAGTCCAGCACCTCTCGCTCCCTTTGGTTTGTTTGTAGATCGTTTAACAACCTTATTCTAAGCTTCAACGCCAAGATTCGGGAGCCAGGGGAGTCAGAGAAAGGGGTTTAGGCCCCCTTCCCTAAAGGGGGCCATCTGGTAAACTCTAACCAAGTAGTTTAATATCCTTAGGGTGCATGCCGCATGCTAGATGTTCTTCCTTTTCTTCCACTGATCAAACCATTGTTCATGCCTATTCCTGTCATAGTTCAGAGCTCATTACCTTAGGAAGTTCTTGGGGTCTAAGCCTACTTCAGTGGTATCAAAGCCTAGCCTAAGTTGCTCATTTGATTTGCGCAAGTTTTTTGAAGTTGTATGTCTTCTGGTCTTTGCTGTCTCGCTGTTCTGGAAACTTTGTGGGTTTTCTAAACTCTGGATTTATGTGTTTCTTGCTCCTCGCTGATTTGGATCCATTCTAGTTGTCAAACAATTTGAAAAAAAATGAAAAGATTCTAACTTCACTGTGCTGAATTTTCTTGAACCTTGTTTGCTAAGTTTCTGTTTGTAGTTTTTTTTTCAACTGAGGAGGCCATTGGGTTATTTAAATCAATAGATAGCAACCAGGCCTTCAGCTGCTTCATTCTAGGTCACTATAAGTTCATTGTTGTCGACTGAAAACTTGGATAAAGCTAAAATTTCTGTTGCTGTTGCGTACCATCTCTTGGGATTCTGTCTGAAATTTTTTGCACCAAGAAGGTCTTGAACTATCTAACTCATAGATAGTATCCAGGTCTTCTAGTGATATCAGTTTTGAGCACAACAAACTAAGTGTTGTGGTTGAAACTTGAATCAACTAAAAGTTGGGAATCACGTACCGTAGATCTGAATTTCTACAAGAGTTTGCTGGATTTGCGCATTGTATTGTCGTTTGGAATTGCTGAACCAAGAGAATCTCAAACTACCTCATTGAGTGGTAGAGTTTGGGTCCTGTAGCTGTCCAAGTCCTAGTCACAACCAAACTGTAGTTGCTGGCCGAAGCTTGGTGAACAGAAAACTGGGTTTTGGGTTACTGTTCCTTACCGTTTGGCTGTTTTGGACTGCGTTTGTGTGGTGGTAAGGAGGTTTGGGGTTGACTAACTCATAGGAAGTCCTCTGGCCTCTTCATCTGATCCACCTCTTCAAGAGGCTGCAGCAAACCCTGTGCTGTGGTCTCCTGAAGTATTGGCACCACGCTGGAAATTTTCAGCTATTACTGTGTTGTATCAAGTTTGTGGTTCAAGTGCAATTGAACTTCTGGTGGTGTGCAAGTCTGCCAACTTCATTGGTAGCCTTAGTATCTCCACATTAAGTTCCTGATCAGCCTGAGGGTAACCCCATTGAAAGGTTATTGACTAGCTTCTTACGTGCCCGTTGACTTGCTGAAATTTTCTTGCTGTTACTATAGCACATCCGGCTACTTTTCTGCTAGGGGACATTGGAGTTCGCTGCCTTATAGATCAACCCCAATCCTCCCTATCAATAGAAGTAATTTTCTTGGGATGGTGAACACCCGGAGTCGGTCTGGTAATGATGCTACTGAAGGAGGTAATTCCTCCCATAATGAGATAATTAAAATGCTAAGTGATTTAACACAACGTCTAGCTAAGGTAGAGGCAAACCAACGAAACACTAGTCAAGGACCCCCCACATCATACGTTGACCATGAACACACTCAACACCAATCTCCTAGGGCAACCCAAGAGAATTCTTGGGGAGAGGGACCTAGCCGTACTGAACCAAGACACGGTAGAGCGGACCCCAGGCATGATTACCACCCACATAACTCTAGAGCTGAACTCAGGCATGACTATCATCAACATAATCCTAGAGTCCCCAACCATACTGAACTAGAGGAACCTTATAGGGGTCGTGAGGACGAGGATATCTTCAAAACTTTGAGGATGACTCCCCCACTGTTTGACGGAAATACCGATACGCAAGGCTACCAAGAATGGGAGGCCCTTGTAGAACAATACTTTGAGTGTCAATCCATATCGGACAGGAACAAAGTCAAGTATGCCCGTTTCCTACTCCGAGGGACTGCCCTCGTGTGTTGGACTGGGTTAGAAAAACAGATAGAGCGGAGAGGCCTGGCTCCCATAACAAGCTGGGAGACCATGAAAAATAGACTTGGTGAAAAGTATGTGTCCCCTCACTATAGACAACGAACCTATGACCAGTTGACTAGGTTAACTCAAGGGACTGACACGGTAATGGAATACACCAACAAATTTGATAACCTTCTGATTAGGTGTGGTATAGAAGAAGAACCATGGGTCACCACTAATAGGTATAAGGCTGGACTTAGACCTGAGATTAGGAGAGCCTTAGTGTACCGACCCACCGATAGCATACAGGAAGTGTCCCAGCTCGCTAGTGAGATAGAATATGAGTTTCGGCAGTATAGGACCCCACCTGTCACCTATAGGACCCAGCCTGCCCCGACGGCTATCCCCACTAAGTGCACCCATTCTAGTGCACCACCCCAAGGTGCACCTGCCCCTCCTAGGCCTACTCCACCCCTTAACAAGGTTGTATGCTATAAGTGTTCTCAACCCGGCCACCTTTCTAAGGACTGTAGGAGGCAAACTTTGCTCATGACCGAGGACCCCTTAGAGCCTACCCTAGTGCCCCCCTTGGAGCAGGAAGACCCTGGAGAGGACATATATGCCCCTGATTACAACAATGAAGACGACCCTGTGAACACCATAGTAGGGGTGGTTCAATGTACCATCCTTAAGGATACCCATCCTGAGGATTGGTGGAGAACTAGCTTGTTCTACACCTACACCCGTTGTAATGGAAAAGTTTGCAAGATAGTAGTAGATAGTGGGAGCAGTTTAAATGTCATCTCTAAGGGAGCTGCCACTAAGTTTGGGCTTGACCTAGAGAGCCACCCTAAGCCATATAGCATTTCCTGGGTAGACCAAACAAATATACCTGTCACCCATAGATGTGTTGTCCCCTTGCAGCTTGCTGCTTACCAAGGGAAAATCTGGTGTGACGTCACTAATATGGATGTTGCTGACATCCTGTTAGGGCGACCTTGGCTCTACGATCTGGATGTTACACACTACGGTCGGAGCAACACTTACACCTTCATGCATAACAGTAGGAAAATTACCCTCGTACCTAGTTTGCCCCGTGAGATTAGAGCCTCGCACGCTAAAGGCAAAGACCATGGAGGCACCTAAGGCCATCTCTCTGCTTAGGGCACAGCCCTTTTTTCACGAGATTCAAGAGATCGGTCGGATCAACACCCTAATTATTAAGCCAAGTGAGGAGGCCCTGGCATGCGAGGTACCCCCGGAAGTGCTCCGGCTGCTAGGAGAGTACCATGAGATTACCCCGGCAGAGCTCCCTGCGAAGCTTCCGCCGGAGCGTGACATCCAGCATGCCATTGATTTGGTACCTGGGGCCACACTTCCCCACCTACCCCACTATCGGATGAGTCCTACGGAGCATGAGGAGCTCCGGAGGCAGGTGGATGACCTTCTGAGTAAGGGACTGATTAGAGAGAGCCTAAGCCCATGTGTCGTCCCTGCCCTACTGACCCCGAAGAAGGACGGTACCTGGCGCATGTGTATAGACTGCCGAGCCATAAACAAAATAACCGTGAAGTACCGGTTCCCTATACCCCGCCTTGACGATATGCTCGACATGATCGCTGGATCCACGTGGTTCTCCAAGTTGGATCTGCGCAGCGGGTACCATCAAGTTAGGATCCGGGAGGGAGATGAATGGAAGATGGCATTTAAGACCGCCGATGGACTTTATGAGTGGTTGGTGATGCCTTTTGGCCTCACCAATGCCCCCTTAACATTTATGTGGCTCATGAATCATGTGTTAAAACCTTAGATAGGGAAATTCCTTGTAGTTTATTTTGATGACATATTAATCTTTAGTAATAACAAGGAAGAGCACCTAGAGCATACCCGGGCCCTGTTGGACATCCTAAGACAGGAAAGGTTGTTTCTCAACCTAAAGAAGTGTGTGTTCATGACCCAGGAGGTAGAGTTTCTTGGGTTCATCGTCTCTGATGCCGGCCTTAAGGCTGACCGTTCTAAGATCAAGGCTGTTGTAGAGTGGCCCACACCCACGTCCATCACGGAGGTGCGGAGTTTTCACGGACTGGCCACCTTCTATAGGCATTTCATCCCTGGATTTAGCACGGTTGTCGCTCCCATTACTAATTGCCTACAAAAGAAGACCTTTGAGTGGACCCCTACGGCCGAGAAGGCCTTTCTTGAGCTTAAGACTAGAATCACCACCGCCCCGGTATTGAGATTGCCCGACTTTGGTAAAGTCTTTATTGTTGATTGTGATGCCTCGGGGGTTGGGATTGGGGGTACTTTGAGCCAAGAGGGGCACCCCATAGCTTTCTTTAGTGAGAAACTCAGTGACGTCAGGCAACGATACTCAACTTATGACAAAGAATTTTATGCCGTGGTCCAATCCCTGAAATATTGGCGACACTATTTGATTCACAAAGAGTTCATCTTGAATAGTGACCATCAGGCTTTGGTATATCTGAATAGTCAAGCCAAGTTGAACCCACGCCATGCCAAGTGGGTTGAGTTCCTACAGCAATACACGTTCGTGCTCAAGCACAAGTCAGGCACCCAAAACAAGGTGGCTGACGCCTTGAGTCGGCAGATGCTGTTATTAAACACTTTGAAGGCTACCGTCACTGGATTTGAGCGGTTGAGAGATGAATACCCCGAGTGCCTTGATTTTGGCAAGATCTATAGTGATAAGGCTAGCAACCCCCATACCCATGCTGAATATACCATTAGGGATAAATATCTTTTCAAAGGGAATCGGCTGTGTATCCCTAACACTTCCATGCGATACTTCCTAGCTTGGGAGATACATGGTGGTGGCTCTGCAGGCCACCATGGGAGGGACAAGACTCAGGCTATGGTTGAGGAGAGATTCTATTGGCCCGCGTTAGGGAGGGACGTGGCTAAGATAGTGGAGCACTGTATGACCTGCCAAGTATCCAAGACCCAACGGCATAATACCGGCCTTTACATGCCTTTGTCTTTACCCGAGGATCCTTGGCAAGACTTGAGTATGGATTTTGTGGTGGGCTTACCTCGCACTAGTTCGCGCCATGATTCCGTCTTTGTAGTGGTTGACCGGTTCTCTAAGATGGCCCATTTTATCCCCTGTAGCAAGACCACCGACGCCTCTCATGTGGCACGCCTTTTCTTTAGGGACATAGTTCGTTTACATGGCCTCCCTCTTACCATTGTTTCTAATAGAGACACCAAGTTCGTTAGTCATTTTTGGATGACCCTATGGAAATTGCTCGGAACTAAGCTAAATTTTTCCACTGCCTACCATCCTCAGTCTGATGGACAAACTGAGGTGGTTAATAGATCCCTTGGTAACATCCTTAGATGCCTCATAGGGGAACACCCCAAGAACTAGGACAAGTTCTTACCCACGGCCGAGTTCGCCTTCAATAGCGCAGTCAACAGAACCACAGGGCTTAGTCCGTTTCAGATCAACTTAGGATACCAACCTAGGAAGCCCATTGACTTGTCCCCTCTCCCTGCCCCCTTCAAGACTTCTCAATCCGCCTTGACATTTGCACAGCACGTCCTGAAAATCCATAATGAAGTCAAGGAACATATAGCCAATACTACCTTGAAATATCAAACTGCTGCTAATGAACATAGGAGACATGTATCTTTCAAAGAAGGGGATTTGGTTATTTTCAGGAACAGGAAGGAGCGCCTCCAGGGAGGCAATCACAAGCTACAAGCACGAGGCATGGGGCCATTCCGTATCAAGAAAAAGGTCAATGACAATGCATATACCCTGGACCTCCCAGCCGCTATGGACATTCACCCCACGGTGAATGTGGAAGACCTCACGCTCTACAAAGCGCCCCTCTTGATCGCACTGCCCGTCAAGCCTATCAAGGAAGTCACCGCCATCTTGGAAGAGCAACAACGACTCACACACCAAGGAACGCACAACTACTATTTGCTCCGTTGGGTGGACCACACCGAGACTTGGATGCCCGAGGCCGATGTACAGAGCCTTGTCCCAGATATGCTCCATCTCTTTAAATTAAATTCTTCGGAGGAGAATTCTTTCACCCCCGGGGAGGCTGATGCAGGAGCACCCATCAGAAGATCCAAGAGAAGCGGGAAGCCCCCAGACAGATACGGGGCCTCTAAATGATCCGTGAGCCATGATGTTGTTTTGTAGGTCTGTCTTGATTCATGTTTTGCAAGACAACACTTTTGTAGCACCACAGGTGCCTAGGGGTAGTTTAGGAAGGGTAGCCTAGGCATTTTGTTTTTATTTTCAGTATTTACTTTTGTAGTGGATGTAGTAGGTTGCATTAGTTAGGATTGAGTGTGTACTTGTATGAAGCACCTTCCTCCCTCCACCAGCCCACTTGAAGCAACCCACATGGGGCCCTACAACCGGCCCAAGTGACCAGCCCAAGGCCCACACCCTTGCTGCCCAGCTTCAACACCAATCAACAGCAATAGGCGGGTCCAAATGGTCAACATTTTAGTCAACATTCTAGCCAATATGTCAGCCCATATTCAGCCAAACTGGTCAACAATTCAGCCATCATTTCAGTCAACATTCCAGCCCACATGTCAGCCAACATTCAGCCAAAGACAAATGCCAAAGGCTCACTATGAGACAAGGATTATTATGAGGCAAGGAACTTACTTAGGAAGGATGACAAGCAAGCTGGTGTGCTTGTCTAAACAAGGAAAGTCCAGCTTTACACACGCAAGAGGAATTCCAGCCCAAGGCAGCATTCATCAAGGACAATTGTTTACCTTAAAGAAGCAAGCCTACACATGCTACAACCGCTTACCTCAACCAGTTTTGAACGCAACTACAGCCAAGTGGGAAGTGAACGTTGGAGGGGGAAGGTTAAAAGACTTTGTACATTGGGTGGGAGGACATCTTATCTTTCATGCAAAAAGAAAACAAAGTTGAAAAACCTACTGTGTGGTGTGACCGAGAGCCCAACTCTCTTCCTCCCTCTCTCCCACTTCTTCCTGCCGAGACTTCATCTTTCTCCTTCCTTCCACCTCTCACGTGTGCAACCTTTGGAAGTGCGTGAGGATTGAAGAAGCAAGGCTGAAGCCTCTTGAAGCCCACGGCTAGGAGCTGAAGACCTGATCAAGAACATTCTTAAGGACCTTTATACTAGTTTAGGGTGCTTGGAGTTTGTATACAGTCCAGCACCTCTCGCTCCCTTTGGTTTGATTGTATATCGTTTAACAACTCTATTCTAAGCTTCAACGCCAAGATTCGGGAGCCGGGGGAGTCAGAGAAAGGGGTTTAGGCCCCATCCGCTAGATGTTCTTCCTTTTCTTCCACTGATCAAACCATTGCGCATGCCTTTTCCTGTCATAGTTCAGAGCTCATTCCCTTAGGAAGTTCTTGGGGTCTAAGCCTACTTCAGTTTGGAATACTACAATATCATGATAACTTTGCTTATGTTATGACACATTTGTCTTTGGCCCTTACAACTTTAGTGGGAAAATGATTTGGTCCCATTTATGGGCATTAAGTAATGGATGTGGAACTGTGCTTCATGGAGCAAAGCGCTACATTAGAAATAATAGGGGCCACCTCTTGAGTCCATGGGAGCCACCTCTAGAGTCCCTCCATTCACATTTGATTGGGCCATGGTGAGCCTTTGCCGGCTTTTGTTTTGTGGGCTTTCCCAGACGTGGGTTAGTCTTGCTTCCAAACGTGGAGGACTTTGTTTTGCTTTGTTCCCACTACTCTGTCTATGACACTTTGATATTCATGAGTTAATAATGCTATCACTAGTTCCTTTTGTGACATTTTGGTACTCATGGGATGAGTACATCTTTTGTATCCATAATGATTCTGATACTCATAAGTTAGAAATATCATGATTTACTTGGGTTCTTCGTATCATCCTTAAGCTCTATGTGTAGGTTGTCATTATAGTATGAGTTTTAAATATTCATTTGATAAATTCCATATTGATGCTTCTCTTTTGCATATGATATGACTTGTTTAAACTGTAATAAAAAAATGTATTTTGTTGCATCGGCAAAGTAGATCTTGTTGAGTTTTATAGCTCACTCTTTTGGCTTTATATAATACAGGTTAGCTTTGGTTGCTTTTCCTTGGGGGAAAATGAAGGAGGAGTTGAGAGGAAATTTTGCTAATATGCTCTTGTTTAGTTGATGTAGTAATGTGATGCATAGCATGATATGCTCATGTATATATATATTTTGTGTTAGCAGATGTTTGAGCAATTTGGGATATAATATCACATTGTACTTATGACCTAGTTGTATAAATGAAGTTTGATGTTGACTCTATCTTTGTGGTTGGTTAATGATTAATGATTTGATTACATGAATTGTCATTCACCTAGGACTATGTTCACAAAGTTGTTCTCAAATTTTGCTTGATGTGCTTTTGGATCTTGGGAATTTCATGTGAAACAGAAAAGATATTAAATATTATTCCTAGGGGTGCGACAGCCTGTTCGTGACGGTCATCATGGCCGTGTTTGCATTTGCAGATCCCGACCTTTCACTCGTTTTTCATCAAATCCGATGCTCCAGATGCCTAGAAATTGAGGGAATTTCCAATTAATCTTCCTAACCGCCAAAGGCTTCGAGGGAAGTATAAAATCAAGGATTTTGGGTGGTTACAAGGGTCAGATTTTTGGAAGAAGGCAACTAGGACAAAAGAAGGGCCTTTTTTTAAATTCCAGGGCTCGTTTTGATCCAGATTCTTTGGAGCTATTGAGAGAAGACCAAGTATCTATCGTCTCCTACCCTTGTATTGTAAATTCCCTTCTTTTTTAATATATTTTCTTGGGTTTTCCTTTTCAAATGATGCATGTTCTAAAGTAAAACCCTAGTTCGGGACTCGAGCGTAGCCCGTTGAACAATTCTGCACATGTAAAACATCTTTATGGAATCAAAGTGCTATTTTTAGTAAATTGACTTATTTAAATGAGTTGTGCTTATTGCATATAATTGTTTTGGCCAAACTTTTGTATGTGTTAAGTGTTACGAGGTGAGTCGAGAGGTGAATCATAACACTCGAACTCTCTCATTTAATCTTATAACTTGAATTACGAGAGTCGTTCAAAGTCACTCGAGGATTTTACGATTGTCATAGAGCCCATTGGGTCTTTCTTAAGTTAGTTTTGCTACGAGAGTAGGAGATTAGCTTAAGGTAGACACCAGATTATGCTTCGAGAGAAGGTAATCTGTACCATAGGATTAATCGCCTTAAGTCGTTTACTGTCGGATTGCGCTTCGAGAGAAGGAGACCCGTTTTCTAATTCGTTTGGATTCAATGTTTTACATTTAAAGCATTCAACGAGGTAAAACCTGAAGTTCCAAACATTTCTAAAACTATAACTTTCTCGATTAGTCGTTGATTTGTTGATTCGATAAATTAGTTTTAGTGCAATTCTTTCATTTCGAATTGGAATTGTCTAGCTTTCAATGATACTTAAAGTCGGTACTTGACACCCTGCTCCCTTGGGACGATCTTTTACTACTTCAATAGAAACCGTACACTTGCGGGCCCTATCACCGCTAAGGGCTGCTTCCCTCTCGGATAAAGAGTCCCCTGGTTGCGGTTCGGAGAGGCCGGGACCACATCATCCGGCATCCGTAAATCCACTAGTGCGCCTGCAGCGAGTGTCGCCTCTTTCAAAGTTATCACTTTCTGGCGATGCAGCTCCGTCTACACCCAATGTTGCAGTCCGGCTAGAAAGTGGTAGAGCTTATCGTACTCTGCCATGTCGTCAATCTCCAGCATCAGGGCGGTGTAGCTCTTCACGTACTCGCGCACGCTCCCCATCTACTTGAGCTTGAACAGGGCCTCTCTCGCCACCCACAATGAATTCCCTGGCATGAACTGCATCTTCAGTTCTGACTTGAAAGCTATATTCTGTTGAATAGAATCCATGGTGGAAAGGACATCTAGATTCATTGTATTTTCCATCCTTTCCACCGTGGATTTCATTCAATAGAACATAGCCGAACTCTTCCTATGAGAGTTGGTAGTAGGGGTGTCAATGGGTACCTGACTTCGCGGGTACCCGACCCGACCCGACCTGTTTATGGCGTGTTCGGGTACCCGATTAGCTAATCAGGTCAGGTTCGGATTTACTCCCATGGGTACACGCGGGTACCCGATACCCGATTATATATAATAAAAAATATATATTTATATTTATATATATATATTTATATAGTAAAATAATTTTTTATAAATATATTTATTATTATTATTATTATTATATTGTTATATTTTATAAAAATAATTTAAAAAATAATTTAAAAATAAATATTTTAATGTAAACGGGTACCCGCGGGTACCTGTTTAAATACCCGATTCGGGTTTAACCGGGTTCGGGTTTGGGGCGGGTCGGGTCGGGGTCGGGTTTGGCCAAAAAGTGCGGGTACCCGACCCGTTGACATCCCTAGTTGGTAGGTCTGGTGCTCTCCCAAAAGTGTTGGTGCAGCCTGGGTTCGCCACCACAGTTTGGCATCACCGGACAGATGGGCTATGCATACAAGGGTTTGCTCCTCTGTAAGGATCTGAGCTGACTGGAAGTACATCTCCATGTCCCATAAGAAGTTCTCCACTTCCTTGGCACTGCGGATCCCCGAAAAGGATCCGGGCTCTAGGACCCTCCGGCGCTGCGCAACCCCCATGTTTGCTTCAGCCGCCCGGCACTGTGAAACTACCTCCTGCTTCAACTTGGCCAGCTCGGTCTTGCAGACCTCCATATCCCCTAGGATATTTTCCAACTGAGTCTGCAACTCAGTGGTGGAGGATAGCAGACCCTTTAGCATATCCACCAAGGTCTCCTTGGGGAGAGCAGCTAAATCTCCAACAGCTTCCTCAAGTTGAGAGACTCTGTTTGTGTTCGACAGCACCATTCTCTTTTTTAGCGTTTTGTAGTTATACTGCACTTTGATACCAATCTGTCATGCCCTGTATTATACAAATACAATGAATCAATTTTTAATTAATTATTACAATAGTTATATTGCCACACAGGGCTTAATTTCACAATTCGTCCAGGTTTAGTGCGACCAGCAGGGGGGGGGGCACTCGTGCACGCCCCTTAGCCTCCACAAAGGGTTCCGACCTTCATCCAACCTGGGAAAGAGAGAGGAGAGAGAAAAAGCCATGTTAACCTTTAAAATGAATAAAATAAGGGAGAGTTTATACCTCAACCAGGTTGGATCCACTCCTTGGATCTAAACGCCAATGCCTGTAGCCGAAAACGATCCGAAATCCACCCACAATCTGAAATCGAGCCTTACGCTAGATTCAACACTCGGTTGGGTCAGCCAAACCGAGATCGGCGCGTCCATTCGTGAGTCGTACCTACACGCTCATCAAGGCAGTGGTCAATGCTACGCTCGGAGAAGAAGGGAAACGCCTCGTTCTTCCGACGAATGCACCGTCCCTGCGTTCAACGTCTGTCCAGGACAAGGGAGCCTCGTCGTCTCCTCACGTCATTCCACCCAAGCTTGCTGTGCTACTGAAAGTGCCGCCTCATGTTTGTCGAGGTCGAGCGGGATGGAGACGAGGCAGGGGAAGGAGACAGGAGGTTTATTGGCGTCAACGGGGCTCCATTCCTCCCCACCCACACCATCGGAGCAGTCGGACGAGGGCTACCACTCACCTTCGCCGGGGTTGTTGAGTCATCATTGGAAGGAGAGGTGGGAACGAAGGACTGGTTGAGGTTCATTCTCAACCTCGCCAATCGTCGGACTTTACCTGTCGTCTTGATTCCTTAGCCGTTCGCTGCCCTCCTTTCTGTTCCTCTTCCTCACAAGATGTTGGTTTTTACCTCTTTCAGTCGTTCCTCCTCCTTTCTTCGAGCTTGCCAGCTGCCCCTTTTATAGGTAGTTCGGCTGCGTCTTTGCTGCTCGCCCAGACGCATGCAGGCGACACTGACCCGACGGCAGGCAACACGCATACTGCACCAGATGCTCGGCCCACGCCGCACGCAGTCGGCCGCTCCACTTCCCTCGTCGGCCTGCTGGTCCGAGCGCCACTACTCCTTTGGCCCACTGGATCAAGCGTCGCCACCCTGCTTCGATCGTGTTAGTATGCGGGAGTTGATCGCGTTCGCGTCAAGCGATCATGAAGATCTGCCAGGTTAGCGGGGCGTGTTGCTGGAGTTGAGACCGGACGAAGGAGGGGTCATCGCTGCTAGACGCCAGACGAGACACCTTCCGTGTCATTTTTTTCGTCGAGCCGCCAATGTCACCTACGTCGAGACCGATGCCTCGCTCGACGCGGTGCTGCCACCGACAGTGGTCGTCTGCTCGGCGTTGACTCCTCCGACTTGTCCTCGACTAGCCCGTGACCTCCGATCTCCGGCGGGCGCTGTCGATGTCGGCTGGGATCGAGTGATGTCGCCGCTCGATTTCCTCCCCCAAGTTGGATTTCCTGATTTCTCTTGGGTCTAAGCCAATTTTGACCTGGTCAACAGCCCAGTTGACTGGGCTTGGTCCAATGGGCCTTTGGGCCTAACACTAGATACTTATAAAAGACTCTAAGTAGCTTAATGATGTGATTACTTTCAAGTTTATCAATGATGTGATCATTTTCCCTTCAAGCAAGACAATTCCTAAAACACAAAAGGGCTTGGTCGCCTTCCAAAATCAGATTTTTTTTTTTTCATAATGAACATAAGGAAATTCAAATTGGAGGACTCCCCTCGGCTAGACATTCATTGTAAGACAAATATAAAAAAGTTATTGGCATATATTCTAGCATAACATTGTTTTAAATGCTTGAAAATTAATTAGTGTCACCTCTTCCCCTGTCCTTATCAACATCTTGATGGTTACAATAGTCTTCACCTAAGACAATTTTTTTTGCTTCAAGGCTCTCCCTCAACCCTTACAACGTGTTTAGTAGAAAGGAAAAAAGAGGAAATGGATAGAAAATTAGAAGGAGAGTTATAAAATTGTGTTTAGTAAGACGAATGAAAAATACGAGAGGGAAAATGGAAGAAAAGTGAGAGAGAAAATAGTCCTATTTGCTTTCCATCTAAATTGGGCAGAAAATTAGGCGAAAAGCTTGATTTTGCCCTTATAATGCTTATTTTCACCTTTTTTTTACGCTCGCTCTCACTCTTATGCTTCTCTTACAACCTTCTTCACCGTCGTTGTCGTCGCCGTCATCATCATTATCGCTGTTGCTGTCGTCGTTGTCACCGCCTCTTCACCATCGCCTCTCATCTCTTGTCGTTGCCTTTTCACCATTGCTGTCTTTTCATTATGGCCTCTCTTCATTGTTATTGGTGTAAAAAATAAGATAAAATGTGTTTATCAATCTTTCTATCTTTCTTTCCTTCTAAATAAACACAAAGAGAAAAAATCTAATTATTTTCTTTCCTTTTTCTTTTTTTCTTTTTCACTTTCTTTTTCTTTTTTATTTTCTTTTTTTCCTACTAAACACAACATAAGCAATTGGGATAAGATGTCCATCTTCCCCTTCTGCGCTCACACTTCTTTCCTCTCTTAGCATTAATTTTTCTTGTGTGTTTAGTGGATGAAGGCACAAGGGTCTCTATGTTATTGTCAATAATTATAGTATAGTATATTTATATTTTTCCTCTACTTTATATTATTATTATTATTATTATTATTATTATTATTATTATTATTATTATTATTATTACAAGCTATATTGTCTTGAATTTTATGCGCACTTGTTTTATTCATTAGTAAAGCATACTTAACATGTCTAACTTCATCCTAAAAAAAATATTTAATAGTTATTTTACTTATAATTATACTTTTCTTTATATATGAGAATCTTCCTCTTCAGGGCACCTTCCAAAATGTGCAAGGAAAAAGTGCCTTTTTGATTTCCTTTTGAACCAACAACTCACCATAAAAGCTGCAAAATGGTTAAATGGTGTAACCACTTTCCCACCAAACATCACTCCCAAAACACCAAAAGGAGTAAGTCTCCCTTCCAATGCTCCTTTCATAAAAGTATGGAAATTCAAACAAAGGACTTCCCTCGGCTAGCCACCCTTTGAGAGGAACATGTATCAAATTTGTAATATTGCACTTTGGCTTGTGGCATATCATTATTAAGTGCTCCGTTTGGGGAAAAAAAAATCGAGTATTCAAGTTAGAAATGACAACGGGTCAAAGTTAAAATGTCAATAAAAGATATAATTGATGTAATGAGTTGGATTGGGTTTTTGCATTGATTGTCATAATTTAATTTTATTATTTTAATCTCCACCAATCCATTAATTTAATGACGTGAGAAGATATTTGTTTCTTAATAATAATTCATCATAAATGGATGTATGTTCGATTAGGTGGAAGGTGGTAATTGAAAAAAAATAAAAATAAAATCAACATTAAATGACTATCGCATAGTTATTAAAAATTATTTTCCTTCTAAAACCACAACATTCCACAAATGAAACTCTCGACCAAGAGCTGGGGGTTCCCTTTAATATTTTCCATCGGAAACGGGACCTTGACGAGATTTGTACACCGCCGTTTCCTACTTTCAACCTGCGCGCACGGCTCGCTCTCCGATGATTCATTTGTAGCTTGTACAGCAAACCGAGTACTCGGCGAAGCCGGGCTTCCGTCCCTACCCCCACTCTCTATTCGGAGTTTCGCTGAACTACTCCCACATCAAACCTTACCTCTCGCCTTCCTTGTGCCATGGATTCCGTCAAGAAGGAGGTAGATGACACGAGGGAGCCGCCCCAGACACTCGTGGCTGCGGACGCGCCGCCGCCCCCCTCGAAGGAGGCGGTGATGATCGATCTCAGCAGCAGCGATAGTGATTCTGACGAGGATGAAGGCGATGGCGGGCGGGGGCGAGACCCCGACAAGCACGGACGCCCTTTCAAGAGGGCGCGCTCCGCGGCGGCGGATTTGCCCCTGGGATTCCTCGACCCCCTCCCGCCTGAGAAGCCGCTGCCGCTGCCCCCGCCCGAGCCCTCGACGCGGCCGCCTGTGTCGCGGGCGGTGCTCCGATGTAAGCAGTTCTGGAAGGCGGGGGACGTTTACGACAGCCCGAACCCTAATTCGACGCCCCTCGCAGGTTGGTTGGCTTTGTTTGCTTTCCGTTGAAATTGAAACTGGTTCCTAGAATGCGAGCTTGTTCTTTTTTCTTTGTTTTATTTCTCAATCACGCATAATTTCCGCTGCGGTGCCGTGAGAATGGTCTTTTTTTTTCTCCTTTAACCCCATGTGCTTGTCTCCCTATTTTATAGTAAATCATACGATGGACAACGGTAAAACATCGATAATTCAACTGAGTTTGTACAAAAAAAAAGCTAGATCGAAGCATTTGAGCTTCGCTCCGTTTATCTGTTGATTTTATATGAACAATAGTTACTCAATATGCAATGGCGGATCTACTCAATTTCACAAGAAAGGAAGGCTGTTTACCCACCTGATGTTGTGAACCCATCCCAATTGTTGAAATTTATATAGGTCTTTCCCTTCAAGTTCTGAGAAATGGTAACTGCTAGGCACTTTGGAAGCTAGCCGCATGAGTCATATAATATATCCCTCATGGTATATGTAGTATATATATGTATACATGTATGGAACTGCATGCGTGTATGTTTGTGTGCATACACTTTTCACTTTGTTTGCAGATGTATTATTTGCTGCCGTAAAAATTTATGGTATCAACATTATCTCATTGAATAAACAAAGAATTCCGTAACACCGAGAATCTTGTGTATATTGATTGCACAGTGAAACTTAGGATTTCATTACATTGACTGTGATGGATAGGGGTTGGTGCCCCTTTTCTTTTATGTATCCCCGGAACTATTGTTTTTGATACCCATATGTATATTTATATATATGATTTGGACCTTCTTGGGCTTCTGAGTTTTATATGATAATGCATGTCTTTCCCTTAGACGTGGATCATACGGACACTTATTTAGATATAACCATGGTGTATTTGTTGTACACATGCAAGGTGTCTATGGACTGGCAATACGAGTCATCTTGGTTGGTGTCAGACACACTAGAGTGATCGAGGGTCCCCACTTATGGTGGTCACTAAGACAATGCAGTTTGAGTCTGCTATGAAACACTGGTCAGGTTGGTGCCACAGCGTTCTCTGGTGCCATGACTCACTTGGATGAGTATGATCGTGCTTGACTGGGTCGAGCGGATTGACGCAGTAAGCCGCCTAGAGTCAAGGATAAGGGAAGTCTATCAGTTGAGTGCGATTCCTAATGTTAGTGGGTTTATTGCGCCGTAACAGCCGAGCTATGATATTACGGACGGGACCACAATGATTGTGCGAGGGTGTTGATTATGTGACAAAAGGTGTGCTATAGTGTATCGACACATTGCGATACCCGATGTGTAAACATCAATGGGATGACGCAGGGACAATGAGACTACAGTACTAAGGCAAATCACATAGGACGCACTTTAGGATGTACACTCTAGCTCGATGGTGGATCACCGGGGTCCATGACAGAGATCGCAGATAGGCTGGGGCCAACTGGTGATGGATGCATCGTTTAGTGTGGGCCGGTACTGTCGTATGCCGGTTTAGCTGATCCGTGGGTGGATAGCATGTTAGTGACCCAGGGGTTCGACAGTTAAGGACCAAGTTGCTAAGGGCAGTTTGACGGAGTTGGTGCTTCCCGGCTCGGTCCAATTGAGGGTGAACCGGAACTATCAGATCAGTTCAAGGGTTGGTCAGTTTGGGAAGGCTAGTTTAAGTAATTCCCTCACACAGGGTTAAGGGGAAAATCAGCTTTAAGTAAATGGGTTCTCGGCTAAGCACACAGAGAGACTCAAAACGAGGCAAGCTCGAGGACTTAACTTCCTGGGTGATTTCTTTCCTTGCTGGTTAGGGTTCCTTCTCCAGTGAGACTCCTCTCTCTGGTGCTCCTTAGTGTGTCTTGCGCAAACTCTGGAGTTCCCTTCTCTTCCCCATTATTGGTAACGGGGCGACAACGCTTGTGTTAGAATCCACCCCTACCACACACTTCCCTTCTGGATTCCTTCGCTTGGGTTTTCTTTTCTCCGGTTCAAGCCGCATTTCATCCTTGGGCGCTTGGTTCTTCTTCTAGTTGGGATGCTATAAAACCCTGTGCATGTGAAATAGGGTTGGTTGGTTCTGTTGGGAAACTCCGGGAATTTTAAAATTTTAAAATTTTAATTATATGTATGGCGGAAGCAATCTCCGAAACAGGCTAGTCCTAAAAACCTAGAAGATCATGTCATGTGAGGGAGTCGACACGGTGAGTAAGAGATGATACCTCAAAGCAATTTAGAAGATGCCGATGTAGACGCTCAGGTGTTCACCCTCTGTAGTCTCGCACATAACTGACGCTCGAGTTCTCTTCTTCTACGCCCGGTGCTAGCCTCGGGAAGAAGATCTATGTCTTAGGAGCCTCCCTTGATCACTTGCGCCACCCACAAGCAAGGATATGCCAAGAGAGGAAGGGAGAAGGAAGATGCCGCCAGCACTTGCACTTCTTGCACCAAGAGGAGAAAGAGGTGGATGCTTGCGGCCTTGGAAGACGACTTGCGCCGATTGAATGTCTTGCTCTCACCCCTCTCTTGCTTACTCACGTCCAAGATCATAAGTACTTAAGAGGGGGCGGCAAGGCATCATAATATAGACCAAGGATTGGAGCTATGCGCCAAGAGGGATTAAGGCATGAGGCTAGGATAAAGGGAAGGTGGTGATGAGGGTTTATGGCAAAGGTAAGAATCCAAGTTCTTTCCTTATCTTCCTAACCCTAATTCTATATGCGCTAACCCTTTCCTAATAAGCAAAAGGTCAGCCATAGTTGTCCAAAGCTTGCCATAAGAAGCAAACATGCCTTCCATGTGCTTAGACTAAGTCTAAGCCTAAGAGGGTTTGCCTAATGAGGCAATGGCGCCACTCCTAATCTAATTAGGAGTTACATGCGCCAATGGACATGCCAAGCACGCCTAGAGGCTGCCATATATGTCCAAAGAATTTCCTTAAAAGGAAAACTTCCCCTCTATGCATTTAGACCATGTCCTCACGCCCAAGGCTTTCCATAATGGGCTGTAGGCGCCAATCCTACATGGATTAGGATTTCATGCGCCTAGCCTCCCCATTATGCCCCTTAAGCCCATGCATTAAATCCTTATGGCTCATTGGGCCAGGCCACACTCCATTAAGCAAGTTGATCAAGCCATCGGACTTAATCCGATGCAACCCCAGTTAATACAGGCGAACCATGGTTAACCCAGGGTCAACCTGCCAAAAATGAAGTTTGGCTCTAATAGACTTCTTCCATCTCATCAAACACATTAGTGCTGATGAAATCTCCCAAATAGATCCGAGTTATCCAATAACTCGATCATAAGGCTACCCGATTAATACGAGAACTCGAGTATCAAGGTGTGCGACCCTATAGGTTCCTCTGACGTTGGCAGTGATTAACTTATGTCATTATAAGCAGTGGGTGACACCTAGCAGTGCATCGTTGCTACCCAAGTCTTTGGAGTGGATATCAACATCGATATCCCCATCATCGCAATAAGGTATCGATGCATTATAGTCTCTTTGTCAAACTGATATCCGATTGGACAAAGTGTGTCACCACTTTATTTGTACCTAATCTCATGGTTATGACTAAATCAGACTTTCACCTGGGTATAGCCATACACTTTTAGTTATGCAACCACATGGGGCCCGTGGATATCAAGCTTACCTCAGGAAGGGATAAATCTTTTGTCTATCCATTGATCTTTTCATATGAGTTGTGGTATTCTCAATGACAACTGTTATAGCCTCTCAACTATAGTGAGATGTTAGGTTGTATCAAAACATGTCCCTAATTATATAGAAGAGTTAATGACCTTAAGTCAAGGGATCAATGCATCTCCTGTCACTTGTGAAGTTAATTCATGACACTAAGTTAGAGTCTCACAGTGGGCCGGTTCAGTATATCCATCACTGATGTACCTATATGCCTGTGTTAGCACCACATACCTAACCAACTCATATACCAGTCTGTACCAGAACTGTTCTTTATCCACTCATGTACTTGACTGGGGACAAAAGTTTGAGCCCAGATGAAATCTGTCTCTAGGGATATTATCACACAAATGTACATAGACGCAGATGTAAACACAATATAAGAACGACAATGTCAGAATGATATATATCAAATTTCAATGTCAAGTAGTATAAAAGATAGATTAACAACGAGTCCAAGAGCATATACACTAATAGGTTTTGACTTATTTCGGTTACTAGGTTTCATCTCATGTGAGGTATAATTCCTAACATTTCTTGGATGAAGATTTCTGTGCATTGTGTTTTTCCATGATTAGCTGATTATAGCTGAAAGTGTGCTGTGTGATTTGATATAATGTTGGTTTATGGTCTTCTCGTGTTGGCACGGTAGTTAAGGAGCAAAGCTCCTGTTTTGAGTTGCTTGAGTTGGTGAAAGGAGCTGTGTTCCTGGCCTTTGCTGATTGACTTTTACTCTTGGTTTGATACGTGTCATTTGGTGTTTTAATTTCTGCATATTCTGCTAATTGAGGTGCTTGGACACCTCATTCTTATTAAGCTGCTTGCTTTGTCAATACACTAGCTTGTATGGGAAGAGATTTGTGAGGGATTTTTTTTGTAGAGAGCTGGTTATGTGTGCGTGCTGCAACTTCACATAAACGGGTTAAAAGAAATGAGAGGTGAGCTGGAAAAGTAGAGAGGAGAAACAAGAATTGGGCAGGGGAGGTTTGGGCTGTGAGTTTAGTTGATGTGAGGCCAACTTGTTGGTCCGGCTTAGGTGAGGGAGAGAGCAGCTGATGTAAATCCTGGACCCATTTTCTTCTTCCCTCACTGCCCACTTGCTTCTAGATGGTTCTGGGCTTGGGGCAAGGAAAAGAACGTTGGGTAGACCAAGTGCAGGAGAGAATTTAGAATCCTATATACTAGATTGAACGCTGGAGCTGTCTCTTTTTATTTTTCACTGCATTTCTTTCATTCAGTTTTACTGTTTCCATAGTCTTTCTTGCACAGTTTTGCTATTTTTGCAGTTAGTTAAAATGTTGTCAATTTCAGCCACAGGAATAGATCATGTGAGAGTTCATCCCAAGTTTTTGCATTCAAATGCTACAAGCCATAAGTGGGCCCTTGGAGGTATATACGAAGGCATTGTTGGCCATGTTTTGTACATTTTGCCTGAATTGATAATCTGCAAATGATTGTCTGACTTTAGTTTTGATTGTTTTGGTGAACAAGCTCTTGCTGAGCTGTTGGATAATTCTTTGGACGAGGTACTTAGCGTTGGTTCCCACCTATGTTGGTTACATCTTTTTTTGGTCAAGATTGAGTACTTTTTGTTTACCTGGTTTTGTGATTAAATTATTATCTTACTTGTAAGGTTTGCAATGGATCTACATTTGTCAATATTGACATGCTAATAAACAAGAAGGATGGAAGCAAAATGTTGCTGATTGAAGGTACATGTTTCTTTTTTCATGGCACACAATATAAAAGAGGACATCTTTTAGGTTTCCTCTATCAAGCTTGTTGCCTATTGAATTTTTTTCCTCTTATTGTTTACTTCTATCCATGTCTTTGATGTTGTTCTATTCTTTCTTATATTGAGTATCTTCCTTGAACCCCTATCCATGCTAGACTGGGAATTGATGCCTTAATCTGGATAAGTTTTCAAATAACTCTAAGCTGAAAATTGAGGTTTTATAAATGTTTGTTGCATAGGGCAACTATTTCATTTTCTTATATATATATATATATATATATACTAAGTTGGGTTGGTATGTATCGGTGCATAGTGATGTACAATACTAATTGATACTAGTCGGCCCCTGCAAATCGAGTTTATCTTAATGGCAATTTTTACTGAAACTTCACCCAAGTTGCACTGGACAATTTGAATTGAATTTTCTGTTTGGTTAGTTTCGGCATTTATAATGTGTTATGCTCTTTCCCTGACTGGACTGTAAGTGAGCCCACGGTGTATATGAATTGCATATAAGATATCTTGAGTTGGACCCACTTTGCATATGCATATAATGGCCTCTACGTGCCTCGTTTTAGAATTCTTCTTTTCATCTATGTCTTGAGTTGTAAAATGATAGAACGTAATGAAGTGTCCTGAGTGAAATTATATAATGGAAAGGGTAGGAGGTAATGGGTCTCATGGTTAGATACCATTGAGGAAAACAACGTTAATGGAAACAAAATCAAACTTTGCACATTGTCACACCTTTGAGCATAGAAAGTTAGGAACTAATTGTGCTTTTTTTGGTTTCAAAAAGTTTTAGAGTGAGCTTTCAGTTGCATGCTCAATAATCATTTATCTAATTTGGCTTTAATTCTAAAAATTTTGCAATCTAATATTTTTCTTCAAATTTCTCACATTTATATTTGATGATCTTGCCACAAATTTTTTTTTTTTTGGTGTAGATAATGGTGGTGGAATGGATCCAGATAAAATGCGTCAATGCATGTCACTAGGCTATTCTGCAAAGTGCAAAATAGCAAACACTATAGGGCAATGTGAGTTTCCGCCATTCAGAAGAGACATTTTTTGCTTGATTGTTTGATCTTCTCTTCTGTACTTTTTAATTTTCTACTGTTTAGATGGAAATGGCTTTAAAACAAGCTTGATTGTTTGATCTTCTCTTCTGTACTTTTTAATTTTCTACTGTTTAGATGGAAATGGCTTTAAAACAAGCACCATGCGGCTTGGCGCTGATGCGATTGTGTTTTCTCGCAGTCGTGGAAAAGAAGGGAAAAGGTTGGCATTGGATTGTAATTCTGCATTAGCATGCAATATGTGCAGTAATATTTAGGAATACATGCATTTTTACTGCTTTATTGCATATGTATATGATGAGAACGTTTTTGTGTTCATACTGGAATTTCTGGTGTCTATCTTTTAATTGTGACACTTTGGCTCGCCAGTGGTATAGAAATTTGTAGTAGTTTGCACTAAAGGAAGAAATATTGATGTTATGCTATTGAAAAATCATTTCTTCGTTTGTCGATCTCATACCAATAGTTACACTACCGCAATCAATTTAAACCATGGGCATTTGTATTTTGCTAACTCAATCAAATAAAATTTCACAATTACAACCGATAAAATTTCACAAATAGAAGAAAATGCTAGAAACAAGACAAAATAGTAGAAATCCGAGCCTATGAAATACTGATTAACCTTCAATGACCAGCATTGTCCTTTTTAAGCAATTACCAACAGAAATTAATTCATAAAATTGTGAAATTAATCAAGAAGAAAGTGTGAGGACGTTTTCTTGCACCCACAGAGGTTGGGGAAGTAATTAAACTGAGGAAAATTGCATTGGTAGTACCTGAATTATGGATCCTATTTTTTCTTTACTATTTTTTTTCATAACTTTTCACATTTTAGTGAAGTTCTATTTTAATGTATGAACTGTAATCTGGATGAATTTTGTGGTTTCTAGTACGTAATATACCACAAAAGATTGGGTGAGAAAGTTCTCAATTGAGAAAAAGCACGGTTTCAAATTCTTCTGATGAACCCTAATGAGATCTGTAAAATATTTACAATTTGACTCCTAAGATTTCAGTCTATCAACTTTGGAGTTTTAGTCTAGTACCATGTACAATCTATCAAAAGATACTGGTTCAAATTGATTAATTCAAGGATTGTAATTTCGGCATTCAGCAGTTGATTAACGTAAAAGAAATTTGGGCACCCGTTTAAAACTCAGATAATAGTTCTATACTCTATGTACTTTTCCTGATGGGACGACACAAAAAAATTGATGTTTTTGTCACAGTGATCCTACCTTTTTTAATTATTTTGTGGAAGATGGTGGTGTGTGATTAATGTAACGTAACGTTTTTGTTTCAACTTCCTAATATCGAGTCTCTGGGATGATGAGGCACCAAGCTGGATAAGGGAGGAATTAAAAAGTGAGGAAGAGCCGGACAATATGTGTTTAGTTGATGGTTTTTCGCTAATCCTACCTTTTAAAACTATTTTTAGGAGGATGCTGGTGTGCGATTAATGTGCTATAACGTGTATTCATCTACTTCCTAATCTCTAGTGTTTGAGTCTTTGAGATAATGAGGCACCGGACTGGATCTAGGAGGGATGGAAAAGAGAAAAAAAGAGGAAGAGCATGATAGCATGTTTGTCTTTAGAAGAACCCTCAGGTGGATTTTCTTTTTGGAGTTTTTAATAACATTAGAAACGAGAGATTTATTTGCAGCAAGTTTACAAAATTGTGACCAGAAATTGTACTGGGAAGATAATATTAGGTTTGGTGGGATTGAATTTGTCAAAAAAATAAATAAAATTTTTATATAGAAATATAGTGAAGTATGATTTTTTTTAAAGAGAACTTGGTTAAAATAAAAAAATAAAAACAGTTCATTTGATTTATATTTTGAAAAATGTACTCATGAGTAAATATAAAAAGAGCACATCTGATTCTTTTCTTAATTTATTTTTTATTCTTTATCATTTTATTTATTTATTTCTTATTTTCAAATTAGATTGTTATTTATTCCTTATTCATCCCTTATAATTTTAAGCATGGGCTGGTTGAAGATTTTGGTAGTGATAAGAAAGCTGAGATAGTTAAAATGGACAGGAGCTTTTAGCCTTGTGTAGGATAACAAGGCTGTTTATGTTTTTGGCAGAAACACAATACAATTCATAACATAGATGAGGAACAAGTTTGTGCAGAGAAATGTTAGGATGAAGCTTAGCAAGTTATGGTGAAAAGAAGATACTTCTATCAGTCTATGGTGTTGAGGTGGTTTTGATTGCAACCTTTATTGAAAAAGATACAAAGATTTCATAAGTAGGCATACTAAGAACAATAGAAGCACTAGCTTAAGCTAAGCAAACTAGTTACATTAGTCTAAGGTTTTAAATATTGATTTGTGTACCAGCTCCCTGTCGGACCATCTATAATACTATGTACTAAGGTTTGTAAGATCGGTCCGAATTGGTGTAGCAGTAGTCTTAGCCTGGTATGCTACAACGAAACTGATAGTACTGACAGTACTATAGTAAAACTAGACCTATTTCGGACAGCTATAAACCAAAAAATTTTAGTAGGACTGTAATTTCAAACCTAATCTATATAACATATGATAATGATGGTAGTATCTGGTATTATTAAAACATATTATATTATATCATGTTAAAGTTTCTTATCATGTTACTCATGTTGAAAGTGATTCTACCAACTTACTATATATTGTGTAAACTTGGAACTTGCTGCCCATTATGTATGAAATGACCTTTAGTTACTTATTGTCCATCTCCATGGTAAAAGATTCCACAAATCATGTGGAATTAAGAGATCTAATGGGGTAGGAGCACTGAGAGGCAAGATTGTTAGAATTGAGATTTTGCATAAGAACTAGAAAGACTGTGGCAGTGACTCTCTTTAGGGTTGTTGGCGCTTTTAGTTTTTGCTAGTTGAAAGACTGATTCTGTTTGGGGCTGCTAGTGCTTTTAGCTTTTGTTGGTTGAAAAGTTAGAAAGTGTTTGAGGTAAATTGCTTTGTTAGTTAGGTTGTTGTGTTGTTAAGCTGATTTATCGATCCATACTAGAAATGAACATTCTAATACAAACCATATATAATATTAAAATTTATCTAATACACTGATATTTGTTATTTTATATATATATAATAAGTATTTTGTCTACACATGATGCTGTTAAACTTAGAGCATCCACATCTATAAAAAAAATTACATGCTAAGATCCTATTTGTTATTTTGGTTCATCAAATATATTGTTTATTACCAATTAATTTTCTTTGGAACTGGATAAATCAAATATGTCAAAACTATAATTAGCAAATATTTCTCTTGTTTGTTATTATTGTCTTATTGTTAGTAATTAAGTTGGAGTTTGATAGAAAAGATACCAAGATTTAGATTAAAATAATAATAATAATTAAAAATGATAATTACTATAATAAATAAAATAAATAATTTAATTTTTTATGGTAGAGGAGCTTGCTCCCCTTCCCCGCACTGACAATGGGTGGGGGGAATCGTGGGAGAACATGTGCCAAGAAGGTTGACTTGTTGGGCTCACCATTGGTTGTGTGGGGTGGGGGTTGGAGAACATGCGCACTCACTGGGAGGGGATGGTATGTTGTTCCTCATCGGGAGGGGAAGGAGTGCTGGAGTTGGATGGGGGGTGTTTCTAGGTGCACTAGAGTTGGGTGGATTAGGAAGAGGGGGGGAGGGGGTGGTGGTGTTTGGAGAACGTGCCTCCAATGGGGGAGAGCACTTACTTGGAGGGAGTGGTGTGTCCTTCCTCGTCAGGAGGGGAAGAAGTGCCGGAGTTGGATGGGGGGTGTTTCTAGGTGCATCTAGGTGGATTAGGAAGAGAAGGGTTTGGGGGGTGGGGGGGAGGCAGCCTTGTGTGGAAACGGGACCATAAGGGTGGAGCAGCCGGAGAAGGGGAAGAAGGAGGAGAAGAGGAGAGGGAGAGGAAGGAGAAGAAGGGGAAGAAGGAGGAGAAGAGGAGAGGGAGAGGAAGGAGAAGAAGGAGAGGAAGAAGTTCGGCGAGCGGAGAACGATGTTCTCCTCCTTCTTCCTCTTATTTTTTTTTCTTCCACTGTTCCTTGCTCCGCTCGGTTCCACTGGGTATTAGTTGTACAAGTTGCCGACGGAACTTCAAACATTGATCTAAACTAATTTAATAATTTGAAAAATGCAATGATAAGTTCAACAAGTGATCATAATAGTTAAGTTTAAAAGAATAATTTTAGACTATCTCTTTGAGAATTAACTGTTTTATGAGTAATTAACTAAATAATACATGAGGAAGCATAAAATGAACATCACATATAAGCTAAAAAGAACAAACACTTCGATTAAATTTAATATAGTTTCAACATCTAAATTTTTGTTATGATCTCCATACTCCTTGTTTATCTTGCCCTCATGATTTGTAATGCAAATTTAAATTATTTTCATTTAACCATAAGTCTCTTAAAAGATCTTTTGCTCATTTTCTTAAAATTGTCATTTGTTTTCACGTAAGAATCACTAAATTGCACCTCTTGATATCAAGTTATAGATCGTTGTCTTCACTTGTTAGAACAAGAAGTCAGTCGTTACTTTACACTGCTGGTATGCTACTTTACACTGATCCATGTAATCTTGTAAATATGGTGATCTGTGTTATCTTTATCCCTTAATGTGACATGTGCAGATGGAATCCCTTTTTTTACACTCATAATATCTAGTTGGTGTTTAATTCATTGTTGTCTTCTTTTTTATTCACTTCCTCTAGCTTGGTTTATAGGACCACTCAGAGCATTGGTATGCTGTCCTATACTTTTCTGATGAACACTGGTAAAGAAGATATTGTTGTTCCAATGGTATGCCATCTGCACAATTTCACAACTATATGATGGTTTACTTGCAGTAAGATGATGTATATTATTTTTCCTGCATTGCTTTGTTGTTACTGATTTGCATTCTTTTGTTTAATAAGATGCTATAACAACAATTTGCCTATACTTAGTTCATTCAAGTACATTTTAGGCAAAAAGTTTGTCATAATGAAAAACTTTTTTGTTGTTATTTTTTTCTTTCTTTAAAAATATTTTAAAATTTAAGAATTCTTGTATGCTAATGAGAAAGTGATATGAATTCTCTGTTGTATTCTATCTCTTACAATTTAATAAGGCCATATAGTTGTAGGCTGTTAGATTCCTAGAGAATTATGACCACAAATACTAAACATGACAAGTACGATCCGCACAAGTAAATCTTCGAATAGGCTACTGATTCATTTTTTTTCCTATTCAAAGATCAGCACTTTGTCTCTGTGTTTTCACATTTAGAATTCTTTGTAGATGAAGAGATGTGGGCTTATTACTTCCTAAACAAATCCTTCTACATTTATATATAATATAAACGGTTCATCAAGAATACACAAAGCAAAATAGGCTGAGAATTGTCGCTATTATCTAATGAACTGGTGTAATACTCTATTCGAGGCTTTTCAATGTTTATCAAATATATCCTATTTAATAGAACGCTACGGGTCAAATGATAGACAATGAACCAAACTAGGTTATGTATACTTCTCCATTTTTAATGCTTTGATCCTTCTAAATCTATAAAAATATGAATTTTTTAGTTGCTTAGGTTAAAATAAATTGAAATTGGACACAAGGTTTCAAGAACCGGTCCGACGGCTCGGTCCGGTGGTCGGCCGGACCGGTATGTACCGACGGTACCATATCGGTACCGGACGAAATCGACAGGCGGCAGAGACGCCGGCGGCTTCCACCAGCCGCTGAAGCTTCCCTTGCGCTCGCCGAAGCTCTGCCGCCGGTGGCTTCCGCCAGCCGCAGAAGCTTCCCTTGCGCCCGCCGAAGCCGCTGCAGTCTCCCTTTGCATCTCTGCCCTGAGCCGCGTTCCGCTCGCGGTTCTGGTGCCAGCGTATGGTCAGACCGGTACTGTACTGGACACACCGTCTGGTACGGAACGGTATTTGAAACACTGATTGGACATAGAAGTGAGGAATAGTATAAGTTTATAACTTATATACAATTATAGAATTGTGATACCTTACCGTAGCAAGAATCATTTGTTAGCCTTGCTTTTGAAATTGCCCCACCTCCCTGGTTTGATCCTATATGTCTTGGATTTGGATATTGAAATGTTAGGTCGTACCTTGCATTTTAAACCTTTTGGCTTGATTTTGAACTAACCTTGCCAAGTTTCATCCCACCTGTGACATTAAAATTTGAATCTAATAATAATAATAATAATAATAATAATAATAAATATGATATAATAGCTTACATTTGGGAGTTTCTATACTAAAGTTATATATATATATATAGATTGCTTAATAAGTCTACAATTATTTTAACTTTTGACATAGGTACATATAGAGTCATTGCCAATGGCACTATCATCACCTCTAGCTTCATCATCTATGCTTGCTTTGCTATCTATATCATTTGAATTATTTCAAACCTTTTGACATGGATGTGTATTTGAAGAAAATATTTTGTCAAACACATCATGTCTTTACTCATCAATAGTAAATAACGGTTGCACGAGCCCTTCCATGTGTCTCATTATGGTGGGGCACATTCTTGGTTGTTAAAGTCTTTTTTCGGAAGCCTTACCGGTTGAGATCATTTTGAACTTTGTGGCATTTTTTGGTTGGATTTGATTGGGCTGAAGTAGTATTTGTGGCTATCTATCATTTGTGTTATCCTACTGTTGTCCTTGAGTTGCTAGGCCTATTTATTTATTTTTTCAATTAGTTTAACACTTTAACAATATATTGAGAGAGTCAAGGTGGATAACCAAGCTCACCTATAGTAGGATCTTGATCTTTTATGGTTGACCACAAATCTATCATTGAGTTGAGTCAACATCATTTGAACAATGAAATGCTAATAGACATCTTTTTAGTTGCTTACTCTTACTCGTTTTCCTTATGTGGCATCCAAACTTTGAGTTGCATGTTGTGATTAATTGAACTAATTTCTCTAGCTGGCATATAATAGTTTGTTTGGAGCTCAATATTGCCTAATGAGTTTAATTTACATTTAGAACAAAATACATTAAATTACTTTAAGTTTATAAGAAATTTAGTGCCAAGCATGTGAATAGAGTTTCCTCATAAAATGCACTATTCTCGGGAAAACAAAGTTGTTGATGTCTTTAGTAGAGTTCTGGCCACTCTACACACAATGGAATTTAAGTTTTTGGTTATAGACATTTTAAGCATGGTTACATTACTTGTCTTAATTTCCACATAATTTACGATTGTGCAAGAAGAAAATAATGATGACTGTTGATTGTGATCTATGTTAACTATCTATATAAAGGCATTTAGCTTTGCTTTCCTCATGTAAGAGGCTTGACAAGTCATTTTGATAAGGACAATACAACTGCGCTAGTTATTTATTTTTTTGGTCATCCATGAAGCAAGATTTTGCTAAAATTATCTCTTAATGTTGTACTTATCAACAGGAAAATGCTACTATATGGAGCATTGGTTCTTATGCACTGATGCCTGTCACACATCCTAAAAAAGATGCAGCACGAACTTTGTTCTAAGTTTGCCAATAACGGCTTAAGAATGTGATTGATTTTTAGTCTTAGTTAATAGGTTTTCCATGATGACACATTTTAACCCATGTAGTGAGTCTATGAATGTTTGTCATTTAGCTTACTAATTTTTAAAAATTCTATAATTATATCGTTACTATCCATCATTATGTTAGACCAAGATGTAAAACTTCTAGCTACCTTTAGAATAGCCTAAGTAAAATCTTTAGTACCAATTTTAAATTATAAACTATTCTTAAGGAAATCATTTTATGACATGCATTACCATATACTATTGTATTAGACCAGGATGTGAATTCTATGCTTGTCATTTGACATAGACTGCTCTAATCTCTTCCTAACTTGTTAAGGAATGACGAACCATGCACTCCAGAACATGATATTCTCATATTCCCATAAAAAAATAAAGCGAATTATTTTAATTCTACAGCTTCGGACAAGACTTAGTTTTTCCAATTTGATATCCTTCTCAAGATGGCTTCAATGGGTGGAATAGGATTTGCATATGAGATCCATTTTGAGACTACAGGAATATAATTTACATATGAGATTTGTATAGAGATCAAAGGAATACCTGATTACTTATTGGTAAAGGTGCTTATTTGCACACTAAGGGTCGATGAAATATCTTTTATTGCCTGGCACAAGCAACAAGGAGTATATGTGATGTAGTTCTGTGTCACCTACAGACTGGGGGTTGGGTTGTTGACCCCGTAATAAGATATGCCTGGGAAAACTCATACATTTTACATTTTATAAAATTACTAAATATTAAAGATTTGAACGATCATAATGAAAACAAGATACTAATGGAAATCGCCATCCTGTGATAACTTAGCCTGAATGCAGTATTCATCCAAGCAAAAGGACATGTACTTCTTTATGTGTATTTTCATGTAAGTTCATCATATTGTTTTATTATTATTATTATTATTTTCTTGCAGCTTGATTACGAAAAAGATCAGTCCTGGAATAAGTTGTTGAGATCATCCTTAGCTGATTGGACTACCAATTTAGAAACCATTATCCAATGGTCTCCATATTCAAGTGAAATGGATCTTCTTCAGCAGGTAACATCTATATTCGAGGTGCTTGTACATGGTTGACAATGTCACATAATAGTAATTTATAATCATTTTCTCACTTATTGATTTGCTTATCTTTAATCAATAATTTGATGAACAGAAAAGTGATCCAACCATCATCTTCCATGACTTACTTGTTCTATTGCTGCTTCTTATTGGTTTCTATTGCACGAGGTTCAAGTTCACTTTTCTGCAACCCACCTTTTGTATGGGATATGTTTGGACTTCAGCTTTAGTGCTTTACAGCGCACCCTTCTAAAGAAAAGCCTTTTGTTAATTGCAAATAAAGTCTAAATTTGCTATTGACTTCGCGCTTCTATTTTCTTATTCTTTTTCACTCATGTTCTTCCTTACCCCTCTTCCATTCTTCAATTCTTTTGTCATAATAGTTAGGTCCGTCATTTGTTACGCATTATATAGTTGAAGGATCTTGAAATATTGATTATCATTGTTGGCAAAAGTTTGTATTCTTGTAGTTTGTATACACGAGTATGTTTTCAGTAATTATATAATTTGTTCTTTTTATTTTTTTGGTTTCATGATGCAGTTTGGTTCTATTAAGGAACAAGGGACTCGAATAGTCATATACAATCTGTGGGAGGATGACCAAGGGGAGCTAGAACTTGATTTTGACGCTGATAAACATGTCTGTTTCACTGTTAATTATTACCCTAATTATCTCTTCTAATAGTTACTTTACATCAGAAGTTCACTTGGTCATCATACATGTGTTTTCTAAAGTTGGTTATTAGAAAAAAAATCCATTGTTTTCCATGTTTTCCTTATTACATAAATTCTTGCAATTAACTAAAATGTTTTTTTGTTGCGATAACAGGACATTCAAATTAGAGGTGTCAATCGTGATGAGAAAAACATTGAAATGGCTAAGAAGTATCCAAACTCGAGGCATTTTTTGACATATAGACACTCCCTAAGGGTATTTATATGCTTTATAGTGTTCATTCATTAATTTCTATGTGAATAAACCAATTTGATTTTGGGTTACACACGTGTATATAGTTTGTGCTTATCTGTTTTGTTCTTTGATTATATATTCTGTTCTAAGTATACATTACACAAGGTCTGCTAAGAAAGATCTTGTTTACGAATTGCAAGTCTGTCTGAAGAAGTTTAAAGATAGTGTTTCCTGTTATGGATGAGTGATCTTTCTTCTCTTCACTTCACTTGCACTCCCTGTCCATATGTGTTGTTGGGTAACAATCCATATCGGTGTATTGGTCTTAGATTGGACCAATACATATTGGTATATTTGCCTTACTGACACACTATACAAGTGGACCATATGAGGCTACTATCTGTGACCAGGCTTTTTTTACCAACCCTACTTCTCCAATTTGATCTTGCATGCCATGTAAATCTACAAAAAAAAAAAAAAAAAAATCAATTTTGAAATGTTTAGAATTGAAATTGATATGAAGTTAGATTTACATGCAAGGAACATTATAAACTCACAATTATAGTTGAATTTCTTGAATTGTGTTATCTTACCCTGATAAGAAATGCTTATAAGGTGTACTTTTAAATTGGCCTTACCCTTCCAGTTTGATCCCATGTCTGGGAAACTTACAAAAAACGAAATCAATTATTATCATGATGTTTATAAAATATACTGTATGAAATTACATATAAATTGAAATATTGAATTGTGGTATCCGACCGAACTGCCTATTGGGCTCAATATTGGATCAACACCACCCCTATAGTATGATGTCGCATTTCTTTGAAACGTAAAAAAATAAATTAATTATTTTTGTGAATTTTATAAATTATAATTGAATAAAAGTACATAAATTGGATTATGATATCTTATCTTGCTAGTGGGAGCTTCTCTACTAAAGTCAATTAGTAGGAGCTCCTACTATATCTAAAATGAATGATGACCATACAGAAGTATGTTTGGTTGCATGTGACTTAAGTCGATCTATAGTTTTACAATGCATATATTTAGAAGTCTCCCTATGACATGTGGTACTAATATGTTTGGTGTCCTTATGCCTATTATACTAATATGATTGACTAACTTATGTGGGATTGGTATTGCACCGTTGGGATGGACAAATAATGGGATTGTATCTAGATACATATAAGAAGCCTTGGCATTGTATTGTAGTTTTGTTGCAACCATGATGATCAACTCTAAAACTCTGATAGTAAAATGAACTTCATTTCTTTATAGTCCTTTTAAGGTAATGGTTCTTAGTAAGTCAAGTCTATGGCTATTGTGTCAATAATACATATGTTTTGCTACCAGCACTACCATCGCCCTCCTTCGTGTAATGTATACTTATACTACAATGTACGTCAGGTGAATCTTTTCATACATCATTACATAGATGTGCATTAGATAGAGGAGATCTTTTAGCAGTCATGATGTTCCTTTTCTTTTATTGCAAATAAGGGTTAGTTGGAACTTTTTCCTCATGTTGTGCTGGAGTAGGCTGGCTTGATTCACTTGCATTCCCCTCTTAATTAGTTCAAAAATGTATTGAGAGTGCCAAGGTCGATCACTTGACTTGCCTATAGTCGGATCTTGATTCTCATAGGTATATCACATATCCATCATTGGGTTAATATCATCTTCAATGAATGAAGTATCAATAGGATTTGATGCTAGTTTAATATCTAATATCATCTTGGATGAACTTGATCTTGAGGTTATTTAGTAAACCTTGTAAATGTGGATACTGGATATTATAATCTTCCTAGTAGTTTCATCTCCTTGGTACTAATCAAAGGTGATATTATCTAATGTGCATCAATTAAAATCTTCACACTCCTTAGATTAGTACCAAGGATCTAGAAACTGGCTTGTAGGGTGGTAGGGCCTGTTTGCACCAATTTGCGCCGGGCTCAGTATATGGACCATGTTTAAAGCAAAGGCGGAGGTGTGCAGTTCCTCACTTTGTGAAATTTGCCACTTGTGGGCCTTCTTGTCTGCCATCTGCCTTTTCCCCTAGCTGGGCTTAGTGCATGGATGAAGCTTCCGAAAGTTCCACCTTCACCTTGACTAGAACACCGGTTAAGACTGGTTTTGCAAACCTTGATTGGTATAGTGGTGTTGACTTGTATTTTATGTTTATATATATCATTATGTACCAACTCAACAATAGATAGCTGCATACTTAAATTTAAAATCTTGCAAGCTAATACCAATCATGACACAGTGCTGACACGAATCTCAGCACTAATCATTTTAGTACTGCTCGAAATTGATATAAATTGTATGGATTGATTAAGGTACCGATGTCTCTGCACATATAGGCTCAATTTGAATTAGTTTGTTGTGCTTCCTATTGGTTAGATTATTATGTACCACCGCTACTGAGCTGTATTGTGAATTTTTTTACTACCTTGTGGTAGAGGCATTATTACATGGACTTTCATATCTAGACTAGGCAACCTACTTGGTAGAGCATTTTCAAACTGTCACCACCGGTAATCACTAACTCAAGAGACTTCAGATTGATGGCTCCTATTATATTCTAAGTTTCTAACATATAAGTCATCTGCATGTTTCTAGCAGCTGCAACATTATTCTTTCTTTGGCCTTTATCACTTTGTTTCTCATAAAAATACTAAGGCTCTATTTTCTTGGATAGAAGGAGTAGGTAGAAAGGAAAAATAGAAGGGAAAGAAAATGGAGGGGGATAGAATGGAAGTCATGTGAAATCCATGTGTTCATGCAACACGCAGACGTGGATGCCAAGGGATGCTTCGCCCGGACGGGTAGAGTGGCTCTAGTCCAAGCTCGTTGGATGGATGGATGGAGGTTGTTGTTTTGGTGTGGGGTGAGGGGGTGAGGCGAGGGAGCTCGGTGTTGATGGTAGGGGGTGATAGTGGCTGGATTCGGCACTGGGGGAGGGGGGATGAGGGGGAGCTCGACGCAGGGGAGGGGGTGACACGAGTGAGTAGCATGCTGTTTTTTTTTTCCTTTCTTCGCCTGATTTGGGTAGAATTGATTTCAAGGGAAAAGTGGGTTGGCTTTTCCTTCCCTTTTACCATCCAAGGAAACTAGGTGTAAGCCTCAATGTCCTACAGGAGAAAGTAAAGAGGCAAAGGCAAAAAAAAGTCAAAAAACATTTATTTATTTTTTCTATAAATATGATTAAGATTATAAAAATTGAGAGGATTATTTATGACCTAATTATTAGTCTTATTTTTAAAACTTCAATCCTACTTCTGAAAAGGAGTGACTTTTTTAAAACAATTTTTCTCTCCATACTATTTGCTGCCCTAAAAAAATTAACTTTAGTGGTACAAGAAATTGAAGGATGATACACTAGTACCTAAAATGTTGAAGCGCCAGTTAACCATGTGATAAAATATAATATATTAGTATCTAAATGTTGTCTCTTAACCATGTGATAAGATATAATATATTAGTATCTAAATGTTGAACTGCCTCTTAACCATGTGATAAGATATGATATGTTAGTATCTAAAATGTTGAAGTGCCTCTTAACCATGTGATAAGTTACCACTACCCCACAACTAGCCCTTTTTGTTAATAATCTTAGATAGGGGCTTAAATATTGGTGCAATTTGTCATGGATAGAAATATACGGAGCCATTCTGATTTTACTACTGGGGGATGGAAGGTGGAGAGGAAAAAGAGAGTAAAGGTGTGTAACCTGAAATATGTTGATGATATGGTGCAAAACAAGAGACATGAATTTATGCAGTTCTCATTAGTGCATAATCTGTTTGAACAGTTGGTTGGTATTTGAATTTTTAGTTGTGCATAGAAGCACATCATTATGTCTATTTCTGATCTCTTGGATTGTATGTGGTTGTAATTGAACTTAATATGTGCTTTTTTTTTAATTGCCTAACGACCCTAATCCAAATTGTTCACACTTCACTTATCACTTTTATATCATGATTAAAATTCCAATGTTTTATGTCAAATCATTTTTCCTGTTGTGAGTTTGTATGCAACTCTAATGCAGAATATGCAATTATTGTTTCCATCATACTCTTGAATTTAATGTTGGTTAAAATTTTATTTATACATGCTTTTGTTAAATATTGTTATTATGCATATTATACGTTTTCCAATGATGAAAGTTATTTCTACTAGAGCTTTGTATAGTTCTTTTTGCTATGCTAGTCAGATAGATTGTGCATTAATGGTGTTATAACATTCCATCCTTGCATTTATAAAAATCAAACATGCATTTCCATTTTTCATGTGGGTACGAGTAACTCATGATACAACCTTCTTTTGTAGATTGTCCCTGAATTTGAAATTTTAGATTATTTGTTCCTCTGAAGATATATCACTTATTTTATTTGAAATTTTCAGTATTTCTGAGATAAATAAATCTAGGAGTTCTTGCAATACAATTTTTAGCCTTGGTGCTCATGACATGTTTGGCACATGACTCTAGGGTATTAAGAGCAAATATGATATTGGCATGCAATGGTTTAAAAATTGGTTGTACCACCCAATATGGGCAATACGAACAGGGCTAGCTTTGTACAAGTATGCAACACAATGCAATAGGACTTCTTGCGCTATAATTTTTAGCCTTGGTGCTCATGACATTTTTGGCACATGACTCTGCGGAATATTAAGACTAAATATGATATTGACATGCAAGGGTCTAAAAATCGTTCATACCACCCAACACAAGTAATGCAATGCAATTGGTATAGTTTGGAGGTATGGACTGGTATGGAATGGTCCTTCTCTTTCTCCCGCTCGATTTTGTTGCTCCATGGTCTGGTCCAGACCTTTCATTGGACTGGTCCTAATTGAAAAATTGGCCAGTTCGGATCAGTTTTTAAAACATTGATACCAATTGTTCAACACTCCACATATATGTATGTTTTGTATTGACATATATATATATTGTACTAACCTTGTATTGGTATTGATACAATGTTAGACAAGTACCTACCTTGTACTGGTTTTTGATTCCATGATCTATTTGGAAAGATGAGTGCTTGAAACAATATGCGAAGATGATAATTATATCTTCTAATATTAATGAATAGCCCTGGTTGATGTTACTTGTAACTATTGTTCATCAAGATATGCACAAACTTTTTACTTCTCTGTGGTTTGTTATCTATACATATGATAATGGTAAATTCATTATTTACTTTTTTTAATAACATCCTAGACTGGATAAGTCTTGCCTTCGTAATTCATTTTATTTAGTTTTTTACTCGGAGGTAATCTTATAATTTTTGTCCTTCAATGTGAGTTTCTTTTCCTGATTATATTTATTTTTCTGTATGTAGAGTTATGCCTCAATTCTGTATCTCAGGCTTCCTCATTTCTTTAGAATGATATTACGAGGCAAAGATATTGAGCACCACAATGTTGTGAATGATATGATGCTAAAACAAGAGATCACCTACAAGCCTCAATCAATTCCTGAAGGGAAGCAAAAAGATCCAGATGTAAATTAACCTTGATATCATCATTTTTCTCTTTTAACATCTATATATTATTGTTTTCCTAGCATTTTTAGCTCTGATTTTTCCGCTACCTTGTTCTAGATGGTTGCAGTTGTGACGATTGGCTTTGTGAAGGATGCAAAATTTCATATAGATGTTCAGGGTTTCAATGTCTATCATAAGAATCGTCTGATAAAGGTTTCTTTCTGCTTCTCTGACATGTTTTCATTTTCAACATTTGGAATTAATTTGTTGCAAGAATCATTTTTTCCTTTACAAATTATTATTTATTTTGTTGCTTTATAAAAGAATGTACTAATGCACCAAAAATGGTTTTGCCATTTCATCTTCGTTTGGACCTTTGCCATATACTGATGGCATCACCTGTTGAATTCGTGTATGACTAGGTAATCATGTTACATGTATAGATGAGTAATGGCATGAGCAACTTTTAACTAATTTTCTTGGTGTATTATGCCAAGCTTCTAACTTCACCTGATGAACAAGATTTGGACAATATTAGTTCTTTGACCATGAATGAACAATGAGTTAGGCGCCGTGGAAGACAATGCTCTCAGAACTGTTAAAACAAAGTGAAAAGTAAGAGATATACGTTCATAAGAATGACTAGGTGATTCTTTAGTACATTGTGAGTTGTGCAGTCACCAGCAATCCCCACTCCAGTTCTGTGGGTGTGCTGCTGCCCTCTTTCAGCATTCCACCCTTATCGTTGACTTGAAGGTGATGGTGTGGTCCTCTCCCTTCAGTTTGACATCCACTTACCTATAGGGCTTCCTTTAGCAAAGCTCCTCAAGGCTTGCACTCTCCCCTTCCCTGGTGGTGGTGGATGGTCTTCTCTTATCTTGGGTGGACTTGATGGCTTTTGGGCTACTTTTGCTAATGACATTGTTGTAGCTACCCTAAGATAACTTTGGGGAATGTTGAGACATTGGGAGCCGTTGAGGCTCTAACCCAAGCCAGAATCTCATTTTTGGATGACTTCCCACCTTGTCCTTTGTAAGGAACTCATTTTGGATCAATCTAATGATCCTATTGCTCAAATTAGATTAAACAATCCAAGATATGAGTAGGCATGGATGTAGGAGTAGTAGGATCATGATCTGCTGAGCTTATATAACATAGGTAAGTAAGTTTTAGATTCACATACCTTCAACTTGTTAACTTCCTAAATGCTAACACGAGGTCATAAGTTATTTAAATAATAATTATAATAGTTAAATATAGTTTCATTCACTTGACCTATTTGTGATCGCTATTAACTAACAATACTTAAAACATTATCGTTAGCATATCTTCTAGTAGATTTGTTGATTCACCATCAATGGAAATCTTCGATGATGGCTATGAAAAATATCTTTGACGAATATTTAAATAAATGCTTTAATGAATGCTTTGTTAAACAACTTTGAATCTTTGCGCCTTTACTTATTGAAAGGTGTAATTTGCGTTTTTCTTGATTTTATTGTTCTTATTGTCTATCTTTACCATTGTCATTGTCCCTAATATTTTTGTTAGTTATCTTTCTTTTGTGTCCTGATAAGTTGGCTTTAGTTCATTCACATATTTGTCTAAATTTCATTGAGTTTTTTTAGTATGCACGTTTTCAAGAGTTTATTATATATTGTTTTCATCTTTATGAACTCATCTAATTGATATATTGAGATATCCAATGTTGTTAAATAGCCATTGGAGCAGTGCTTTAACGTTTTTATAGCTTTTTTTCATAGTTGTTTATGAGCAAACTGCTATGAAAGGCTATAGCGCCACCATTATCATATTTCATAGTTTAAGAAATTGAACTTATGACTTGAGTTGAGTTAATAATATAACATCTTTTTTAATACAGCTTATTTTATTTGTATGTAACTTAATTTTTTAGGTATATAACATGTATTTCAACTTATATGTTTAATTTTTTATGTATATAACAAATATTTTAGATGCTACATAACTTCCACTATTTGTCCGCAATGCTATTTGCTATATCATATTGCGGAAAGACAATGCTATTTGCTATATCATATTGCGGAATTTTAGCTTTCCACTATTTTTTTTGTAATCCTCTATTCATAACATTGGCGATTGTCTCAATCATAACCATTTAGGGTTTGGATGGGTTTTTATTATTATCAAGCTTTATTAGGAAAATATTACTAATGTACTAGTTAACTTTATGCTCAATACTTATCAAATTTATTTGATTGTAGTTGGTTTTAATATAGGACATGCCCTTTTTATATTTATTATATGTCAATGGTTATAAGACATACATAATTTAGTTGGTTACAAAATAATAAATGCCTTGCTAGTTGATGCATGATAAATATTTCTCAAATAAGGGAGACAACTTATGCCTTTGAGGATGGCTCATGGGTTTTCACAAACCATTTGGTTGTGAAGCCATGCCTCTAGGGTCAACAACTCAAAAGGGTGGACTCTACATTGCTTCTTATTTAGGTAAACATATTCGATTTCGTATTGAGTTAATAGACTCCAAAGTTGATCGCTCAATGACTAGCATTAATGGAAAGTCGTACTCCATGACTAGCCTATAACCAAGTTCTCCTAACTCGATTATGCTGGTGTATGCATTGAGTTTAGCATCAAGGCCTCTTTTCCATCCATGATCCAAGTTGCACTAAATGGAGAAGAATACTTTCATCATTGGGTGACCATTAAACTATCTTAGGCCCTACAACAAAGAATGGTCCTATTCATGCTAAATTGGTTGGATCACAAAAGCTGAAGGGAAGAGCCATTGTTAATATAAAGGCATGCCAACACTCTGCTCCAACAAAGCCTTGAGCCTCTAAGCAAACCTCAAATATAGCCTATTCCATCCTATCCCTACCCTTTTGTTAAAAATCATGGTAGCAGATCTCCATATTAGGAGATGCACCTCACAATTTTGTGGACTTTTCTTCTCCTTGGAAATTCCTCTTAGAATAATAGTGTCCAACACTTTTAAGTGTCTTCTTGAAGACTTTTGAGAAGCATTGATGGATTATAATAAGGACCCTAAGAGTTGCTATCCTCCTCTCTCCTCATCTAGATAGGGTTGAATGCCTATGTCATGTAAATGGTATTAAGGGATACGGTCACCAAACACCTTTTCCATTTGCTCAGCTCACAAGGCCATATAAGACTATTTGTATAGATTTTAGTAGTATCACACAAAACCATGATTCTTATTAGAGAACTTCACTATGACTTTCTTTGTGAGAGACAAGCTTGTGAGCGCAAGTTTAGCTCGTCTAATCTCATCAGAAACTATGATTTACGAGTAGGTATTGAAATTTTAGACTTGAGCACAAGGAGCCCTTTTTACTTAGTCAAACATAGCCAGGAAGAGCTAGTGCATCTAATGCAAACTAGAGTTCTTGCCGACCACAAACTAATGGTGACCTACATGAATGAAAAGCTTTCCTCCCCTCTCTTGTGGTCTCATTTCACTCTCCTGTTGTGATTTTTTTGAGGGACCTTATAAATTGAGGAAGTTGGTTTTGATTCTTTAATTAATGGAATAATTTTCAAGACTTCCACTAAATTATTCAGTTTTCTTGGCACAAACTCAATCTCTTGGTTCCCCTACATGTAAAAACATCATACGATTCAAGATTGATCTTAAATGGTGGGTTAAGTTCTTGCGCAAAGAAATCATGCTAGACTGACAAGGTCCAAGAAGGCCTTGAGTTAGTTCAAAGGCTCATGTAGTTTATTGAACCCTGATTTGCATGTAGCTGAGATTGAACATCGGTTTTTTATTAACTCATCAATGAAGAGGTAGTTATGCTTGGTTAGAACTTAAGGGATTTTAAGATTTTCCTTGGGATGTCAATTTTAAGTACTTCTATCACAACATATGATCAAGGAGTGGGAGTTTCATTTACTAAATTGTAGATAAAAGTAGTGAAATGGTTAGAGGTGAAGCAATTGGCATGTATGTGATTAGATTTTTTAACATCTCCTTCACCTCAACTTGCCCTTTATGACCCCCTACCCCACAATTAGGGGAGAGCTCTCCCCTTTAATTAAGGACACCAGGCCATAAAAGTCTACCTATTGAAAATTGTAGAGGGTTGTATGTAGCCCATATAAGGCCTCAATGTGGATGAATTCATTGTTCACTTCTTTAAGCCAACTATCAGAAATAGTGTCATTAGAGCTATCAAAGTTTTCTTTCCAGCATGACACACTTCTAAATAAGTGAATATAATATAATAATGTCTTATTTTGGTACTTAAGCTGAAAAACCTTAGAAAATTTGAAGATTACATATATTTATATCACTTATCTTTAAGATCATTGTAAATTGGGTTAAAATAATCCTCCTAGAGATATTTACCCTTTCCATTATGCTTTTGTATGAGGTAGATCGATTTATATGAACATTTTTAAAGACAATATCTTGTATACTTATTATTTGGATTCAAAAGAAGGTCTTTCCACATATGAGCCAAAAAATTGATCTAAAGAAAGCCTGACTCAGTTAGATTGAACTTTCTACATTAGTTATTGAGTGCTTACTCTTTCCTTGTTGTGATGGATTAGATATCAACTTATATTTCTAACTCTTCTTTTTTAATCTTTTTGAATGACCGAGAAGTTGGTTTCTTCAATGGAACTAGGGATCCAAAGCAAGGATGCCTTGTGGGCTCCCTATCTGTTTATTTGTGTTATGCAATATCTCTCTGATGTTCTAGAAGTTCTGGTGGAGACTAGGAGAATTATCCCCACTGAACTTGTTGATTACTCATTTGGCCTCAGTGAGCAATCTCTTCATTTTTGCAAAGCCAAAATTAACCTTTACCATGTCTTGGTTTCAAATAACTTGGACAAATCTCAACTAGGCATGCTTGCACTATACTCATAATTTTATATTAGGTGTCCTCAAGATTCTGGGAAGATATCTAAGTATTGCAGCGATGTCCAACCACCTTTGTTAGTGAGACTGCTTTACCAACGATGAACCAATAGTTGCTTGGATCTCAAGATATATGAGCAAATTCTCTCTTCTAGTGTTCATTCTTTGCCCTTTTTAAGATCACTATCTGCCAACTAGTGCATCTCTTCTCCCTTCCCTCTAGTTGAGACAACAAGAGGAATCTCCTTGAGGTGGCATAGAGTATTCTTTGTCGATAGGGGCGGAGAGGTTGAATCTTAGATGCACCGATCATCTAAAGTTGTAAACAAAGCTTGCTTAATAAAGTGTCTTTGGCCTATCACAACTAAGGGCTACTTTTTGTGAGATAGAATACTCTCCATTTGGACACTCCAAATTCCTTCCAAGGTTTCTTGGTGTCTTACATGCATTCTTTTGGTTTAAGAATTGATTGTGTGCTCCATCAAGCACTCCATTAGAGATGTGAAGGAAATTCCCATTTGGCTCAACCCCTAGAACCTCTCTAATGATATCCTTTACTTGGTAGTAGAGAATGTAAGTTTGAAAACCTCTAAACAAATACATAATCATATAACTACTAATATGTAAAGGGCTGTAGTGTATGCCTATTCCGTTTTCCTCACTCCAATCAACCTATTATTAGGGCTGTCCAATCGGTTCGAACCGATGGACTCGAACCGAAATTTTTTTAAAAAATTCTTTAACCCGAAACCGAACCAGATTCTATAAAAACTGAACTGAACCAAACCGAAAATTTCGGGTTCAGTTCGTTTTAAACCGGTTAAAACCGAAATTTTTCAAGCAACCTGAGAGCGCTCCGCATTCGATGGGACTGGAGAGGAAGAACCCACGGTCGAGCAGCCCAGACGCAGCAATTGTGGAGGAGAGCTAGAGCCTAGAGCGGGATGGCCGAGAAGGACGAGGAGCTAAGGAATCCACCGGGGTTCGGGCAGCCAGCGGCGTCAAATAGGGGAAGAGGAGCGGAAGAGTTGGCGGAGACAGAAGCCCCGGAGATCCTCCTGACCTTGTCTGCCACCCGTGGAGACGTCATGTGCTCTCGTACTCATCGTCGACCGCCAAGACATGGGCTGGCAGGCTGCGGCAATCAGATATCAAATCTCTTCAAAGAATCTGCATGCTAGCAAATCTCTTCTTTCTCTTAAATTTATTTCTTATCATAAATATGATAGAGACAGTAAATTACCTTTCTATTAAATTTCTTTTCACAATCTGTAGGCGCATGCCACCAACTGCCAAGCATTTAATTCGAAAGGACAAAACAATGCCAAAGCAATGGCTTGCCAGAGGCTTTTCACAAATACTATGCATGCCAACTACCCAGTATTTATTTCGAACAAACTAGGCGGCTGACACATATACTCGCAGCTGACACATGTACTCAGCTTAACATGGTTTTTCATCAACCAACGCCCGTTGTAGCATTCCAACGCCCGTTGCTGAATTTGAATCTTATAAATACGGTTTGGTTTGGTTTACACGATTTTTGATTTCATTAACCCAAAACCGAACCGAATTTAATTTTTCTATCTTTGAACCAAACCAAACCGAACCATTTAGGTTCAAAACCGAACCGAACTGATTTTTATTAGTTCGATTCGGTTCGGTTTTTCGGTTCAAACCAAAGTATGGACAGCCCTACCTATTATGTCATTTTGAGCACCCTGATCCGACACTATTTTGAGGCTGACTACATCTTCTATTTACTTGAGGCCTTAGGCGAATTGAAACCTTCAAACCCAATGGACCGGTATGAGACGGTCTAGTTTAAGTAATGGGTTTTGCATTTCTCATTTATTATTTGGCTTCTCTTATATGGTTGGCTCCCAGCCATTTACAGAGTCAAAGGTTTGAGGATTGATCTTGATAGCTTGTATAATTTATGTAAGTTTTGTGATGAGAGCATGGACCCACCACTTTTTCCATTGCTAGTTCATTAAATCCATTTGGGAGTTCAATTTTAAGTAGTAGTGCTTTCAGAGTGGAGCTGTGGAGCACCTTGTGCATTTGAGGTTAAAGCCCTCCGAGGTCCATAGGTCAAACGCATCCTAGAAAAACTAATATTTATTGTTATCTTATATCATGCTTGGTCAGTCATGAACTAAGCAATATAATACCAACTCATCCCCCTCTAGCTGCTATTGTCCACCTAATCTAGGCAAATGTAAGATACAAGATTCATTTTATGAGGGTGTTTGGAGAAAGACAACATCCTTGCTTATTTTGCCTATTTTGTTTTGATTTTTAAGAACCTTTATTGTTAATTTGTGTGGATGATTCGATCATTTATATTTCTAAAGAAGCACATAATGACCAGGTTTTCAAATTCAGTTTCGGTGGATGATTTTGGTGGCTTGACAAGTCCGGGAATTGACATGTAGTGTACAATTAAAAACCTTGCTTAATGATAAACTTGTCAAAATATCTTTGGGTATTTTTGATTCCACACAATGGACATGGCAGTATTTCTTCAGTTGTCTGACAAGGATCATGAATTCTCCGTGAAGACTTTACTCTTTGTTTCGACTTTGTTAAGGCCCACAGTTTGTTTCTTTCCAGACTTGTCTGACATTGTCGTTTACGACATCAGAAACTTGATGTAGGTCACAGGGCCATAGTTAAGTTTGGGGGTTATCATGTCACGTAGGTAAAGTGGTGATTTTTCTAACTTGATGTACATACGTACCTACCAAATGAATCTTTTTATCTCCAAATCTGTGTCACATACAGGAATGTTCCCTTTTACAAATTTAAGATAATTCTGATAATTTGACCAAGTTAACCATGTTCACTTCAGGCATGCATATTGCGTGTATATCATTATGGCACATTATTATTTTTTTTATTATTTTAGGGCTCATTATCATTAATTACCTAATTTCAATCATTTGCTAATAACCTATTATCAGCCTTTCTGGAGAGTTTCGAATCCTGCAAGCAGTGATGGACGGGGAGTTATAGGTACGTCAATTTTCTGTCTGTTAATCATTCTCTTGCTTTTCTGCTTTCTGCTAAATGTTGTCTTTAGGTGTTTTGGAGGCGAATTTCATTGAACCAGCACATGATAAGCAGGGCTTTGAACGTACAACCATTCTTTCCAGACTTGAAGTAAGACTTATTCAGATGCAAAGAACATACTGGTTAGTTTTGGAACTCAAGTTTTGTTTGCGTATCATGCAATTGGAATCTTGTTCCAACTCTTGTTGAGGCTCGAGTCTATCTTAATGGCAAAGAGCCCGATCATGATATTATAGTAATGACCGTTGCGTTCCTTGTATTCAGGGCTACAAATTGCCATAGGATTGGTTATGCCCCTAGGATTAGCAAGAAAGCTATTGAGTCTGATGATCAAGGTGATTAATGCATTGTGCAATAGAATCACTATTTATATGGTTATTAGTTCTAAGTTTTGATCGTCAATTTGTCTGCTTGAGAATTCGTAATCTTAGCATATGGGTAGAAATCCTGTTATCCCTGATTCTATGCTGTTTTAGCTTGTCATCTGGTTGCTTATCCTCTTTGGCAGAAGACTCCCCTGAACAACATTCTCGGCGGTCGAGTAAGGGTACACCAGGAAGTACTACTCCCTATTCCATCAAGACTGGCGATCCAAATAAAGTAGGGTTATCTAATTCCAGTGGTAAATCTGGTAAGGCTAATGCCTCAGCTATTGTCAGGTAAATTGAAAAAAAAAAGAAATAAAAGAAACTATAAATTTGGCAACTTCTACAGGCACTGGACTAAAAAGAACTAAATTTGGAAAGAATGCAAGTGCCCGATCAAAGTCACCTGGAACACATGAGGCTAGAGATGATAGTGAGTCTGAGAGAGAGTTTAGTGCTTTGGATAAAGTATCACGCAATTCTAGTCTGCCAAAGACATCTGCAGCTGAAAGAACCTCGGGGAAAAATATTAGTCACTCAACTTTGTCTTCACCGTCTCATGATGTAAACAATGGAACTCAAGAAGATCATGCATCAAATAGAGTTTTGGGAATTGAAAGAATAATTAGATCTCATTCGAAGGTAAATCTGTTCTTAATCATTCTCTGGTTGATGTGTCTTCTATGGTTGAAAACTTTTGAGCTTAAACTACATATTGGCCAACTGGAACATTTAGACGTCCATTTCATTGATACATTGAGCCTGCCAATTTTAAGTTTGGCGCTTGGTTGCATAAGCACCTTCAAGAACTTTCATGAAATGCCACCTTTACAAGTGATCTTTCTTTGAATTAGCCAAATAGATATTTATCAGTGAACCAAAGTTCCACGTTTACAGAATGTACTTCCATATCAGATCCTAGGGTATCTGAGTCACTGTAAACGAACCTCTGAACTTTATGTTTCCTTAACTACTAGGCTCAACTGAAAGCAAATTCTTCCATATTCACTTTATTTTGGAGATCGTCTACAGAAAGGCTATTCTTGGAGCAGTTCCATGAGTGCTGGATTGACCTGATTGCTTCTATCAGATCACACTACTTGCAGTATTTTCAAATGCCATGCTGAGAATATTTTTGACCTTTTTGTAACTTATTGAACTACCTTTGCATGTACCTCAAGTGTTTCTGATATTTAGAGCCATGGAACTTATTCTAAAGCAGAAACACAGACAAACGAACATTTTCCCACATATTAGATGGTTAGTTCTTGATGCATCATATGCTGATCATGTTTGTTTGCCTCGAACTATGAAAGAATTTCTTCATTGCTGCTTAATAAAATCTAATGGAGTTTTTGTTATTTCATGCTGTATTTTTTTGCCTCTTCTAAATAACGTCATGTAAGTTTTTTTTTCTTCAATCTAAGCAGGCATCCACAACTTACTCTCATGAAAATGATCCTGGCATTGGGGACGCTGGCATTATTAAGAAGTTGAAAGATGAAAATGAAGGATTAAAGAAAAGGTTCTACAGAATATTGGTACACTACTGCTAGGCATGGAATGTATTTGTTGTTTCAAATATGCTGATTCCATTCAGTCCGAATTTTGCAGAATCATAAAGATGGAGGAATCACCATCTCAGGAATTACAGCTTGAGAAGGAGCGTAATAAATCCTTACTTGAGCAAGTATGACCAATCTTTTCTTTGTTCAGATTACATGCAACACATGCATGCCAAACTGTGATGAGATGACATGGAATCATACTATCTTATTTCAAATTTTCAATTATGAGTTGGCGATGGCTATCAATACCATACATATGTGCTTATAAGATGGGCACCTTAGGTGACTTTCACATAAGTTCTCAATTTTTATATTCTTACATGGCTGAGAAAACATGATATAGAATTGGGAGATGTGTGCAGTAAGGCTTCGGTTTGAGTATCTGTGGCCGAGTTTAACATAAACCTCGTGCTGATCAATGCTGCAGACTGTATGCCCATGGCAGAACCGCTTTGGTTGCCAACCAATATTCTCAACCAAGCTGTATTTACTACTATGTTGCTAGAAATATTAAGATATGTCAGGTTAGGTTGGTGAACACCATTAGTTTGTACTTTGTAGTACTGCATAATCACACCTACCTTATCTTTTGGTTTTTTACATTGAAAGCATTGTGTTAAATAGATTAGATTGATATGCTCTCATGCACATCTTTGGTTTGGTTTCTCTCAATGTTAATAATGTAGTGAACATAGTTAGGAAACTTGGCTAGTTTAGATACGGTTTGATTGAGTTGGATTAGAACTGAGAATGTCTCGTCTAGTCTTGATCTAAATATATTGGGAGAGAAACTTGCTTAAGACTATAGTATTGAAAACTATTCTATATTGGCCATACCAAGTGGTATATACCGGTCCAACCTAGTACAAGGTTAGTACCACTATATATATAATATGTACTGATCAGTATCGTCAATATTATATGTCGGTACATACCAATCTAATCGGTACTTAAAACCTTGCTTGAGATCAAGGTTTTAAATACCAATCTGTATCGACTTATGATACGACCGGTTTGAGCTGGTTCAAGTAGGGGTTGATGCACCAAACCTTTATGGAAGCAGAGCGAACGGAGCATAAGAAGAAAATTTTAAGAAAGGAGGAGGAGAAAGAGCAACGGAAGCAACATCTGCTGTGAGCACAGGTCCGTTGAGGAAGCAGAAGAAGAACGAATTGAAGGTTCGCCATCAGCATGGGCACAGGTTCACCGCGTCCTGTTCCTCTCTCTTCTTTTTCTTCTTTCTCTTGTATGGGCAGCTCCTTCTTCCTCCTCTTCTTTTTCTTTTTCTTCTTCCTCTTCCTTCCTCCATTACTCCCACCTCCTGCTTCCTCCTTCCCGAGTAAGTTCTTCTCAAGCGAGTTTAGATTGGTTTAGAGTCTCGGTACGAGATTTTAAACTTTGCTTGAGACCTTAGTCACAAGTGGCAACTATGTGCCACTCTACTAGCAAATGCTTGAGTTGTGGTCTAGTGTTCAGACTCCCTAAAGCATTGACTTGTTCTCTAAAAGGTTTTGGTTGTGAGATTCCCTATTGGCATTCGGCAAAATTGTGTCCTGAAACTCTACAAATTTCATAATAAGCATTAGTGGCTTCAATTGAAATAACATTAAAAGAATCTAACATTCGAGAAAGACAGTCTACCTTCACAGCTAACAAGCTCAAGTTGTCCAACTCATACTTACTTGAAATAGCAGCCTGGATGAGTTAACTCTTTCACCTAACCATTGATTGTGGTTGAGGACCATATTCTCTAGTAAATTCATGGTAAGAGGTAGATGTTATGTTCTACTTGAGCCTTCTTTTTCTCTTGAAAGTTCTCTCAATTATCAAATCACTTGTTCTTATACTTCTATGCATAAACAAGTTTAGCAAGTAATATCAAGAAGTCTAAGCAGAAAGTAGAGTTATACTAACTAAATACACATGAAGGAACTACCAAAAGCAATAAAATGAAAGCAAAAAAGGAAATGAAAATAAAAAAAAAGTAAAGTCTAGTCTATCAATAACTAAATTAATTTGATATTGACTGTTGTCCTCGACAACGGCGTCAAAAACTTGATATGCACACCGCAAGCGCATGACTTACCGATGCAGTACTTTAGATATCGTTTCCACATGGATAAGTCGCAATTACCGATTGATCGCATAATCGATAGTTAGATAAACTAAATAAGGTTCAAATGCTAAGTAAAATAAAGTAAACTAAACCAATGGGTCGGATTAGTTTCCAAACAAGAGATACGAGTTAAATGCTATTCGAGATAATTCAAGACATTGGGGTTCATCACAATGATGGATCTAAACTTGAACAGAATAATAACAAAGTAAATGATTTAAAATATTCAAGGACTTATCTGTAGTCTGCAGATACAGGTTAACCCCTTTCGTTAGTATAACCTGGTACTAACCTAGATCAATCTTCTACCTTCGTGGTTTATCGAACTAGGCTAGTCCAATGAACACAAGGATAAACAATGTCCTCATGTAAGTTCGACCTACTTTAGTGGTAGAGCTATACGTGTCCAGTCTTGCAGTTCCAACGTCGTGATTCACCTTTCGGTTCATCTCATGACGTCCTAAACCTGCACAAACTTGGCCAAAGTAAATACAAGCAAATATCATAGCAAGATCAAATAAACAAAGATAGATCATGAGAACACTGATATTATAAGTCAAATTATCGATCTAAACATAGGATTATACTCCAAATCCTAAATAAGAACGCTTAAGCAGCCATGATAGTTCTATTCAGCACAATCTTCTTCGAATCAAAATACCAAGGGTAAAAATACAAAAGGAAGACAATAATAGGAAGAAATACAAACTAATCCTCTCTAGATTGATGAGAAGAAACGGGCAAATCCGCATAGAAAATTCCCTTTTTCCTTATTCATCGCCGCCCCTTGTCGTCGTTCCATTCGTTTCTCCTCTTTGGAGAGCCAAAAGGACCCCTTTTCTGCCTCAAAATAGTTCTTTTATTCCTAGGATGGTGTCCCTTGAGATTCCCCATTAAAACGCTACAAATCATATGTAAAGCGCTTCAAATTCGTCCCCAAAATGGCTTGTCACTAGTCTTCTCGCCCTTGCATGTTCCGTCATCGATTTCTCAACCAAAACGTCATGAAATAGAGGGCTTTTATGCCCAAAAGCTTCGTCTTTCTCCTAGCTTTCAAAATCATTTTTTTTTTTTACTTTTCTAAATTTTTTAGAGCCCTCAATCGAGTGAAAAACGAGTAGAAGGTTAAGGGGTAGAAGTTGTTATGGCCGTGAACGTCTTCACGGCCAGACTGTGAAGTGTTCTGGAAAATAATCACGGCCGTGAAAATGATCACGGGCAGGCCATGAAGTTTTATGTGAAAAATGGGTCTTCTCTTCATGGCTGTGACTGGATCATGACTAGGCTGTGAAGTCTTCTATGGATTTTGACATTACGATAATGGTCATGAAGCTGATCATGGTCAAGCCATTATCATCTCGGCAAAAATTTCATCGAAGTTCTCTTCAGGATAATTATGACCTGGTCATGAAGATGTCGTCATCGATTAGTCATCATGGCCGTGAAGATAATTACGGCAGGCCGTGATATTCATAGGAAGGTCCATTTGACTTTAAATTTGTTATGCTAGCTCGTCTTTTCATCCTGATCACTTTATGGTCTCAGAATCATCAAATATGCTCCAGAAATGAGTGATTTTACTTGAAAATGCACAAAGACAAGGAAAAGTGAAGATTCCAAATAGAACAAGTAAATAAGTCTGAATTTGACATAAAAACACTAGAATATGCCTTGTTTTAAGGTAAAACAATATCGAAAAACACTATGAAAATGCAAGACATCAACAATCAAGGTTGTCCAAAATCAAGATTAAGATCCTAACCTAACCTAAAAACTATAGAGGCTTTGTATGATCATAAGATCATGCTAAAAGACAAAAGTCTATATATTTTAAAACATATATTCAAATATTAAGAATAAACAAACACTAACAAGTAATACAATAAAAAATAATAAATATATAGCAAAGTCACCAAATATTTGCAACCAACCAAATTATATATTTTGCAACAATTCACATACAATAAATTTAAAAAATAAAATTAAATTAAGGAAAACTAATTATTTTGTAACCAACCAAACTAGATAATTATCTACAAGTGATGAAATTTTGTAACCAACCTAACTAGATAACTATCTATCAGTGATGAAATATCACAAGATCCGTAAGTTCATAACCAACTACATTATGAGTCCAAACAATAAGTCTTAAATATGTTATTAGAAGATTCAACATCATAAGTGTCATCTTCTTCCTCTTCATCACTTTTCTCTTCATAACATCATCAAAAGGCTCATTCCCTTTATCAGGCTCTTAATGCCTTCTAAATTATGTACACAGCTAGGAGCCTTCTCATTCTCTTTCCTTCATCTTTGCCCTTCATCCATATTAATAACACCAGGTTGTTTCTTCTTCAAGCAACTTGATTTACTTGAACCTTCCACTAGTTTATCAGTTATTCTCAACTCATTTTCGTATAATTCTACAAAACGTGTTTCAAATTATGTTTTACAAAAAACTAAATCATTCATCTTCTTTTATTGCAAACAATTTCTTCTATTGGAACGGACCTAAATATATAAATATATATATCTCTGTGTGTGTGTGTTTGATTTCATAAACTGTATGCCAATATATAAATAAATTAAATGGATATTGACTTGTTCAAATATACTTTGTTTTTTTCACATCATAAAGAACTAAAAGTTTAACTTAGTATTTGTATTCCAAATCTCTTTAGCTCAAGACACTCCTCTCCATACCATTTACCTAGAGGTTTTTACCTCTTCGTCATAATTGCAAAGTTAATTAATAATCCCCTAGCATCCCAAAATCTGTAATTTACATATCAATTTTTAATCTTTCTTCTGGTCAGATACCATTCTTACTAAGCAATTATGTAACCCTCATTTTGACCTCCACGTTTAGTTTAAAAGCAAGGTATATTGAGGATATAGATAATATCTTGCAACATCCAATAACCTATAAAGTTGCATATCCAGTCTCTTTATCATTAATTTGCCAAATTGACTATATCTATATGGGAAAGTAAAAAAACATGAAGAGCAAAATTTTAAAATAAAGAGATTAGTAAGAATTAAGAATATATAATTATCTATTCTTAACACACTTAAAATTCAATTGGATCTTTTTCTTGATACAATTCATTACTTCATAAATGAATACCATAGTTGATTTTTCATCTAAATGGACCATGTGTAGCACTTTAATGATAATATAATATCTTTTCAAAAACTACTACCCAACACTACTTGTTGACTCGTCTTCCCCTCAATATTTGAAATTTTGTTTGATTTCTATTAATTAGAAGTAGACAGTCACTAATGACTTGGACTATATTTTCTTCAACTTTCTCAATAATATCATCTAACATCTCATAAAACTTTATTAGCTATCTTAGAAATATTGATATATCAATAGATGATAAAAAATAATGCCTTTGGCATCATTCGCTAGAAAATTTGAATATATTTTCTTTTTTATTGGTCCACCTGTCAAACATTTACGAGCAATTAGTTTACTTTGACCCATGTTTGTGGGATGCAAGTATATATAGTGTCTTGTTCACTTCCTTTTTCAAAAAAGGTTCTCATCTCTTGGTAGGAAGGAGGCTTAAATTCTATATCGTATCTTATGACAAGATAAAAAATGTTTATTAACTCTAGATGATCTTTTTACACAAAAGGACTGGAACTAGTGAAGCAAAATATATCAATTTGCTGGTAAGTCTCCTTCGTCAAGTTTTACTTAAACATTTTGATTAACGGTGCTTTGACTTTGAATGCTACTTGCCACATATATGAAAACTTTCTTTCCTAAGGCTACATAATTGTCTTTCCCTTTTTATTAAATATTCTTTTTAATTACATTCATATCCTCTTCGCCTCGTTGATCAATGCAATTTGCTCTAAATGTGTCATAACGGATGTGATCTGCATTCTAACATTGTCGGTCATAGCTATGCATAATTCTACATCTTTCTTGGAGCAAGTTTAATGATACTTAAACCAATAGATATTTTCAATATAATCTTGTCATAATACTTGCATTTGATCTTTTTTGGGTTATTATCAATTTCAAATTTATGCTCCAACCAATATATAATCTAATCTTGTTGCATTCTTCCTTTTGGATTTATTAGAGCTACTTCATTCTTTTGCTCATTCACAATTTGCAAATTGATACACAAGAGTTGAGTCAAATGTTAAAGTTGGTATGTTGTGTAGTGTATGCCAAGTTGCCAACAATACTAAATAGGCTATACAACAGTAATAGTATATAGTGTATACTGAATATTGGATAAGGTATATATTCTCATATTTCACACTTCTACAATCTGCGTGAATATAGTTATGTAAATTCTAGACTTAAATTCTTAAATCCAAGGTACAAACCATAAAATGCACAGCATATACAACAAACAAACAGATGCAAAAAAAATTCAAATGAACTTAGGAATAAGCATACAATATAGTGTGTAATATATAGCACTTTGTAGATTGTATCCACATGAATATACTTGTACAGTGGTACTATAGGCTATATAGTATTTTGTCAATATGCATTCCTGCATGGTATTATTATTAGCATAGTGAAATACACGGTTAGCTTACGTGAACTACCAAATATAATGAAGCTGGTGTAATATCAAAGACACTAAAGGACAAATATTGAGTTGATTTTTGATGATTCCTACCAATTAATCATTAGAATCATCATAGTTGTTATTAACATTATTGAACCCTAACCATATTAGTAGGATGTTTGAGAGCTGAGCCATTATTGAGTTGATCTTTGATGATTCTTACGCAATTGAGTTGGTTTGTTTCCAACTTCGCCAATTCCAATCCAAATCATTTGTGTTGGAAAAGTATGCTTCCATCTCTTTTCTTCTCTTCAACGATCTTTTCTTCTTCAACAGGCACTGTGTGCATCAACCTGTTGAAACAAGTTTTCTAAAATCCTTTGTATATTTCAGTTTCAAACTTGAGGCTGTGGTCTACTGCAGCTTAAGCATGGCTAGTAACACCTCTACCCACAATTCTTCTTTTCTCTCACTCTCTCTCATGAATATACAACACTGCCTGCTTGCATGCGAACTTATACAATTGCTCCAAGCAACATCTCATGTTTACTCGTGCATGGACGAAACTTTTGATCTACATGCTACTGGCGTGGCTATTGCAAACAACAAGATCTCGTTTATGCGCATGCATTAACAGCTGGCAGTATTCCTATTTCCCATACGCAAACAACCGTCACTATTATCTTATCTTTTTTTTTTTTCATTGTGCATCATCTTCCCTGCAGAACTATCTATGCTTTTGGTATCTGTCTACAACAACTACCTTACTGTGTGCTCACAATGATAACACTATCACTGTCTTATTTTGGGTATAATACCCCAACTTGATATAGATGTGACTGCCTAAGGTCTATCTTGTTCGAGCTGCTTCATTTCACAATTATAATAATACAATTTGTGGTGAAGATACTTGCTCTTGGGTCACCTTTAAATAAATTCCATTTGATATAAGTAGATGGGATCTAGTTAAGTAGATAAACAATTGCTTTTCAAAGGGGTCAACGTTATGTATCTCTTTAAAGGCAGGCATGTCCTAACCATGGATTGCACATTCTTGTGCAATTGAAGTGCATTTGTACATAAGCTTTTTCTATAAATGAAAACATCAATCGACATGTTTCACAAGGAAAGTATGATTCCATGCCCTTATTGGATGACTCAAATTATCTTTCTGTCCAATTATTGGCAAATTGGCTACTAAACAAATGGAGTCTAATAGGTGTATATAATTATCTCAAAATATGTATTTTCTGTGATTAATATGTCCTTGGAACCTTGTGATATACTGATATATAGTGATGTATGTGTATGTGATCGTTCCTTTGTTCACATTTGCATTGAGCTCAAGGTTGAAATCTCATTGTTCTTGCTCGATGCAAGAAATCTTTGGGACAGCAAATCAGTATGCTTACCTTGAGTTGTAATATTAATCATCTGCAATGCAAGAGAAATTCGGATACTGGCCCAAGGGTCATTCATTATGCCTTGTACTAAATAACACATTGACTTGCACAGCACATCAATCTTGTGAACATCCAGGCTCTGAGATATTCTGGTGACAATTCTTACTGAGGTCTTTATGCTTGCCTTGTTGCTTATGAAAGTATGTTCTGATTAAATACGTTAAAACAGTTACATGATGACAATAAATAGTTATGCTGTTTTTTATCCTCATTGTGGCTTATAAACGTGATATTATCGTTGATCTTCTTAAGGTTTTTTTCTTTTGTTCTTGCATCAGCTCGAAGCAGCACAAAAGAAGTTGGAAGAGTTGAACAAAGAACAAGAGGCTTTGATTGACATATTCTCGGAAGAACGGAGCCGCAGAGATAAAGAGGAAGAGAACTTGAGAAAGAAATTAAAGGTGCGAAGATTTGAATCTACATCTTGTTTTAGGTTCTGCGTTAGGTTTTTATTTGTAACTTTGTGGGCCAACAACTTGGTGGGGTACTCTTTATATCCTTTCTTTCTCTAGTTCTTTGGACACGAAGTATTTTTAGCTATTTTAAAACCTCGTCTATTCAAAGTTTGATCCCTTTTTTCTGTAGGAGGCCTCTCAGACAATACAAAACTTGCTGGAGAAATCGGCCAAGTGTCAGAACTGTCACAAATGCTAGATATAGGATAAACGTAAGATAACCAGAGCCGTATATAGGAATTATGTTCTGCAGCTTCAAGTTTAGACATACCATGAAGCAGCTACCACAACATCAAATATGGAGAAATCATCTATAGTTGAGCAGCAACCGAAATTTTGGCACTTGGTCAGTATTAACCTGCCTGTCATATCCTTTTATCATCTTGTTTTATACCTTCCACCGCTGTGTACCGCATCTTGGTGTCTACAGAGGGAAGAGGATGAATTTTGTTTGTTTAATACAAATTTCATTCTTTTGTTGTTCTGTGGCAGGCGTACAGTTTGTCAAACAAACGGTTTTGTAAATTTTGTTTACTAGTCAATGATTGTTTCCTTGGGCTTCATTCCATTTCATGCACAAACTCATGTCTCAACGCACCAAATATTATTAATGTTTTTGGAGTAGGATGCATTTTGTGATCATTCCGTGGATTTAAATGAGCGTGTTTCAAACGATTTGAAAGTAAAATGCTGAAATAATTTCTTTTGATGCTGACGCCTTTTACTTTCTTAAACTTGACATGGTCAAGCGAAACAAATTTGTTATATTTGTGGTGTACCGAATGATGGTAAAATGGATGAACACCCTTCTATTATGTTTTTTTTTAATCTTGATCCTTATGCACATTTTGATCTTTGGGGGCACTGAAAGGAATAAGGTGCTCGTTGACACCACAGAATATAAAAATTCCTTTAAAATTAGGGGAAAAATAAATATAGAACGGACTTATTACATTTGATTGCATTTTATTGACTTTTTGCTTTATGTTTATCCTAAACCATGTGCTATTTGGTCTCTCTGGAATCTGTATCTTCGTAATTTCCTTTTCCATCTAATTTTCGTCTTTGGTCAACAAAAAATGGTAAATTTTGTTTTATACTAATTGGTATGACGAGAGTGGCTAACTTGTCCAATTCTCTCATGGTTATTTTCTTGTGTGATTTTTTTAGTAAACTTTTTTTTCTCTAGAAAAATACAGAATAATAACCTCTTGCAATCGTTCAAACGTTATTAATTGTTATCGATGTAAGGCTTTTGCGATGATAGAGAAGTACATTTCAGAGGTCCATTCACGTTAGCGGCTCGTATAATCATGCACTTTTTTTACTAGGAAAATGTGTTCTGTTTGAGATGAATTTTTTTTTCTGCACGAACACTACTTAGCTCTTGTTTTAAAAAATACTTCTCGTATGCGGTTGAATGCAATGTGATGAAGGCCCAGTTCCCTGCTAAAGTGACGCTATGTATCTTGAAGAGAAAAAAAAAAAAAAGGGAAAAACATAAGTTTTATTTTTCCTCGTCGCTTTGAAGGAAAAAGAAAGGAAAAAAGTATAAAGAAAAATCCCCTGCTGTTCTGAAATGCTTCAAGTCTCTTTGACCTTGAATCTTAAACTAGCCTCTCTTCCATTACGTATGCTCAATTCTTCCTGTTGTCGTTTCCTCAATCTTCTATCTGTTCTCTTCAGCTCTGTCTATTACACTAAATGACCTCCTATCAGCTCAGACGCTTTTATCTAAGTCAGCTAACAATTGCACCCAAGTGAAACACCCCATTATTTAAGTGAATAATTGGTCTTGACTTGTCAATTTCAAGTGAATCATCCAATTAGCTAAGTAACTATTATTTTTTTACTCATCAAGTAGAGTGACTTTTACATCCTAGTGACATAATCAATTATCTAAATGATCCATCGTTTGATTAATCTTTGTCATGCCTCTTATTGAGATAGCCTAATACTCCCTATATGTTAATCCTAATCGAACAATCTTATAACTCGCCCTTATGGAGGATTGTTTTCACCTAACCTATATTAACATTATATTAAATAGGTGTTGTATTGTTCAAGGTCTTCGTTTATTGGTTGGACTAATTCATGAAAGCACTTTTGGGTGGCTCTTTTTCCCTTGATAAGATTTCATTGAGAATTTAGGATTGAATTATGGTTTATCCTTTATTACTCAAATGGTATTTTGCATACATTTTGATTGGTATATGGTTGTAATTTTACTACACAATATTCTTTTCCTCTTAATATTGCGCATCTTCTTTACCTTTTTAGATCTTACCATTTTGTTGTTGCACTCCCAATGGTTGAAGCCTAGCCTACATTAGCCTAATATTAAAACACTTGTGCTTTTGTTTCATTTGCCCCATGACCACTAGATCAAGAGCTAATTTTCATCCTTCTACATCAATCTATATTGAACAACTAATGAATATCCATCTCACCTACATGTAATATATTCGAGCATCTAAAATATTGCATAAGAATTCTATAGTTTACTTTATCGCCACCACTTGGACTAGCTATGGAGGAACATGTGAGGCTACCACTGGTCGTATGGTACGAGGAATCTTCTAACTAGTGATCTAGACTAGGAATTTGCCACTCTTAACCTATTGCCTTTTCTAATAATCCGAGGAACATAACATCCTTTGTATGGAAATAATCAACCTTCACCTTTGATAGAACCCTTGATTCTTGAGTTTTCTTGTCTAGTTAATGGCTACAAATTGATACTTTGATTAGCGCTGCTAATACATGATAATAGCCAAATTCAATTTGCATGCCTGTTACTGATGAGACCAACCAAATTCTATTCATTTGATATTGAACAAGTGTAAAGTGTTCCAACCTTCCTCCATTGGGATGTCAGCCTAAAACTTAAGGAGAAATATGTTTCGTTATATTTGTAAAATTAGCCATTAAAACAACTTAGTAGCATATATCACTATGGCTAAGTGTGTAGTCTATTTTTTATTTAAAACAATTTTCAAAAATTTGATGAGTAAATCTCACACAATAAAATCTAGAAATGCATTCCAATGAGCTCGTTTAGGTGGAATATGCTCTCAAGCTTGCTTTAAGAAAATTTCCCCTTACTCTTACGCCCCTCTTACCTTGTTGCCACACTAAAAATCATTGTAAGGCCCAACTCTTGCCAATTTGCCTACACTAGGAGTTGAAGAAGGTAAAGCCTTCCCATATTGATGGCTAAAAATCTACTATTTTAATATTAACAACACAAAGCATTTGCAAAAAGGTAAAGCCTTCCCATATTGATGGCTAAAAATCTACTATTTTAATATTAACAACACAAGCATTTTGCAAAGGACTAAGGGCACAACGCCGCCATGGACTCCAAAATTGTCAAACTTTTTGCCAAGAAGCAAGAATTCTATAAATAAAAGAAAGTTACATCAAAATTTATACAATCAACCCGCACATTTCCATCATGAAAAAACCACAAATATCATGCACATATAGTGAGAATAAGCAAAAATCAATACAAAATTAATGACATGATTAATCCCTTACGGCCTATTTTAGAAGAGAAAAATAAGGAGGAAAAGAAAAGAAATAAATTTTTTTCCTTTTATTTTTTTAGTTTCAGAGGAGAGAAATAAAGAAAAGAAAGGACTCGAAAAGCTTCCCCTCCAAAAGAAACGGAATGCTGCTTTCCGTCCCTCACCTCACTCCAAAAACAAGCCTCTCCTATTTTCCTGACCTCGTCGCCCCCTCGCCCTCTCGGCCAAGCTCGTCGCCCCTCTCCTCCGTGACCATCGCCGCCTGAGCCGTCGTTCGTTGCCTCCAAACCTCCCTCTGGCTTCGCACTCCACCGCCTGGACCGCCTCGTGGACGAGTTCCGCTCCCTTCCGGAGTCGGTGGCGGAGCCGCCGAAGAAGAATAGATCGGGTATGTAGAGATCGTACTGGCCCACCAGCACTCCGAACTAGAACTGCCACGTGACGATGCCCTCGGTGGCGAATCCGTGGATGAACACCACTGCCGGCTTCTCCTTCTTCTTCTTATTCTTCTTACCCTCCATCATCTTGTTCTTGGACGTGGTTTTCTCCGGCTTGTCCTCGGGGACGACTTCTCTAGTGGTTATGGGCTTCTTGGCCTTCTCCTTAGGGATCCACGTGGTGATGGTTGATCCGGGCTCGATCTCGATGGCCTACTGGCGGAGGCCGGTGCCGCGGACGAGCCAGTGGAGGAGGGGCATCTGCGCTTGCACCCAATTCACCATTTTCGTTGCTGCCAGAAGCTTCTACCTTCTCTTCCTCTTCCCCTCAATTCCACTTCTCTTGCCCTGATTTGATTTGCCCATTGTGCAGGATCGGAGTTTATATAAAAGGCTAAGATTGGAGCTGCTGCAACGATGTCAATATGAATGTTAACATGAATGTTAAAATGAATGTTAATATGAATGTTAACATCGTTGCACCCAGGCACAGAGGTTTTTAACATTCATTTTAACATCGCTAATTACCCAAGTTGACTTGTCAAAGTGAATGAAAAATTTAATTTAGGTGAGATTTAGTTGATTTTGGTGAGATTTGGGTTTATTTTGACTCAGTCAATAGCTTAGTTGACTGGTCAAAATATTTTTTTTCTTCCATCGAAATACGAGGCCTAAAAAGAAAAGAATTTATTTCTATCCATCCTTGTTTCCTTTCTCTTCTTATTTCTTTTCTTTCTTGATTTCTTTTCCTCCTCCGAAACACAGCGTTAATTTCGAGAGGCACAATAACCATTCCATAGGAGAATTCCGGCTAGACTTTCAAATTCATGGTAAAGGCGGGAGCAAAAATTATCACAAAACAAGATTAACAGAGGATAGTGGATTTTAATGAGACATTCATTATAGCTCACTCCTTCGTACCTGATCCCAAGTAGACACAAAGTCTATAATTTGCTGGGGGCAAATTATACATTAACATACTTTCTTAATATATATGTATACATTAACATACTTACTTTCTTAATTTTATGTGTATAAGTTGGCTTGCCACTCAATATTGCATTTTTATTTTATATAAACAATTGATATTTTAAACACCAAAGCTTATTCATAATAATGAAAATAAAATTTTAAATTATTCAAAATTATTAGATTTAATTAGAAAAGAACTCAAACTATTGATATTTTTAACTAGAGTTTGATCAAATGTCTTTTTTGCAATTGACAACAAAATAAAAATTTGAAAATAAATAAAAAAAAACGTAAGTAGTTCAACTCAGATCTCAGTTGTTGATAATAAAATTTTAGAATTGAGTCTTATTTTTATTACTCTATAAAAAAAATACAAAACTTGATGCAATAGACCAAATTTAAAGTCCCAAGGTACTTTTTATTAGATTTATCAGAGTAATTAATTATTTTAGATATTGACATTAATAAATTAAACAAAATAGCATACTATTTAATTAATTTTTATTTATTGTCTGAGTTGCAATTCAAAAAATATACATTTTATCCAATGGCCACAACACACTATGGACGAGCACATTGAGGTTCTGCATACAAATATACAATATTTTTTTTAGGTTCCATATTTAAAATTTTATTCGAAACAAAAATACCAGGGCGCACGTTAGCACATTTAATAATATATGCTCTGTATATATTTGCATCTGATAATATAGCTTACATATATTAAGTTATAAAGTTAATTTACACAGCCTCTCTTTTAGAAAATGCCAAGGCAAGTTCCATCCATCCATTCATCCATTCATCATATAAATACACATTTAATATGGATGAAAAATACTAATAGATTCAATGTGTTTTTTATTTTTTTTTAATTTTTTATCAAAAAAATATATTATTAAAGTAATTAATAAGTATAAATTTTATATATTTTAATTAATTTTTTTATATAAATTGACTAAAATTTCATAAATTTTAACCTAAACTATGTAGATGTTGACCAAGTTCATAAAAATATTAAAGTTGTAAAATAATAAGAAAGATCATTATTATATAAATATATAAAAAACAATTATGGGGGAAAATAGAAAAAAAAAAAATCGTATCCTCAAGCCCGTCGATCGCCGCGCCCAAATGGGCATATTCCCGACTCTTCTACATTTATACCGACTCCAGCAAGAGCCAACAACTGTCACTGCCTCTTCTCCCTGCCACACATCCACTCCCCAAGCACCAACGCTATAAGAGAGTCCGTCCTCCGTCGATCGCCGCCAGTCGCCAGAAGCGAGATCGTGAGAACTTTCTCGAACTCCCTCCCTCCCACCCCTACCTCTCATGGCTCTGCAATCGCTTTCTCCTCCCCTCGCTCTCCTTTTTTCGCACGCCTCCTCCTGCCGTCCTCGCGCGCGATCGGCCAACCGTCCGAGGCCGCCCAACGCCGAATCGGCCCCCGCGTTCTCTCTCACACCATCCAGATTCTCGCCATCGAGGTATTGCCCCCGATCTGCTTCCCTCTTCTCTTTCGCGCACCTTCTTGTTGTCCTTCCACCAGTGAATGGGTTTAGCGTGAGGTTGTTCTGCTTGGTTTTCTTGTTACCACCGATGCATGGGGCTTCGTGTGCAAGTAGGATAATGTTTATTAGTACCAACCATGGCGGGAGGATAGTGGCTATTGGCATTTTTAATTACGAATATTGGAGTTGTGTCTTGTGTGCCTCTTAGATTTTTTTTTTCGAAAACTTTTTATTAAAGAAATAATTGTTTATTTCTTGGTCGTTGGCTGCACTTAATCAATTTGACCCCACCGCATGACGCATGGCTAGATTGGTACAGAAATTCATGTATAATTTTGATACAACTCAAATAATTGACTAAAATTGAGAAACCCTCAAATTTCAAGATTAAAATACTATACAGACTGTTTATCTTATTGCGTCCAAGTACTTACTGTAGTTTGATCTAACTGAGTTTGTCTTTTCTGCCAAATTTTTGATAGTTTGTGATCTCTGTTCAATACGTATGGGCTATTTACCAAACTGTACGTTTTGAGTTTTGAGAATGATAAGCTAAATTGATATATGATGATTCTCTAAGCAGTAGAAGAAGCTTCCCGCATTTTTCGAATGTAACTGCTGCAGCCTCCTCGTCTGGCATGAACCCTTCAAGTGGAGAGGATGAAATTACTGAGATGCTCCCTGACATAAACGCAGAAAATGACAGTCGAGAATCGTCATTCTTAGTAATGTTGGCTGTTGCTCTGGGTGTAGCAGCTATTGCTACCCTAGTTTCTGCTTTCTCTAAATCTCGTCTTGAACCATCCTTGATGCTGCCCAAGTTCATTGGTGACTCCTCACAGTCGGTTCCGGTTCCAGGAAGCGTTGGTTTTAACGTTCAGTTTTTTGGATATCAGATCGTTCTTCCAGAGTATACTCCAGGGTATGCACATTGATTATCCTTTCCATGACATGCGTGTGGATACCTCTAATGATTTAGCAACTGCATCTTTCTGCTGTGATCCCTGTTATGAACTTAGTTTCCCATTACAACAAACGCATCCGCACTTTAGTACTTATTAACTGCATAAAAAAGATGCCACAAAAGGCCCAGTCACTAATATGGCTATACCTACTCAGTGCTTGAAACGTTTGTACCAGTTCGAGACGGGACTGGTTTGACTATAGCATATGTCGGTACGTTGGTACGTACGATATTACTGTAGCATAATATCAGGGCATACTGTTTATACCGGTCCAGCAGCTCACTAGAGCTGCCGAACCGATTTTTAAAACCATGTACCTAAGTATCCAGAGTCAAGACATTTAAGTCCCACTATTTGGATGTGGGTGTAATGCTAGCACCATTTGATATTTTTTATCTAGGTTTAGATAAACATATGGAGTCAATTTGACTTATATTATGCTCAGTTTCTTATTACTGGATTTACCGGTTGACATAGATCCAATTAACATAGAAGTAATTGTGGCTGAAAATAAAGTTTAGAAATATTAAATAAATACATTGAAATAAATTTCATTGAATAAGTAATATTTACAAATAGATTTATGATTCTAAATGTGTTCCATACCATGGCTAATAACATAGTAAACGTAATACCCACATCAAAACCACTTGTCTTGGGTTGAGTAACACTGTCTATTTTATTGAGTTTTTAAAAAGAAACTAATGGGATGACCTTCTTGACTTAAAATGTCTCCTAGAACTATTCCTGCAACATTACATAAAATCTAAAAAAAAGCAAATATTTGGGTGCCTATGAACAAGATTTTCATTATCTTTATTTGATCTTATGAAAAGCTCTAGTTGAAGATTTGATCCAAAAAAAATTCCTTTTTGAAACAATCATGCGAGTCATAATGGTTCTAAAATTCTTGATGAAACTTATATAGAAAGTAGTCAAAGCATGAAAGCTTTGAGTATCATTGATAGAGCTTGGTTTAGGGAATTCTTTAATTGTTTAAACCTATTAAGGCATATAGAAATGCCATATGTAGAAACAATTAATCTAGAAAAAGGACATGAGTTTAAGGAATTCTACGTGGATTTACTTTTAGCTTGTTGTATACTATCTTCTGAACGCTATTCTTTTGTCCTACTGCTCACATAAATAACATACAGGTGGATTTACTTTTGGCTGCTTATGGCTGCTGGGTGTGGACTATTCATTAGTGAAGAAGCACTAAATGTTTGGGTCTGTCCTCTACACTGGTACCTTCTGTTTTGACATTCTCTAGTAAAACTGTGTGTTAACTAGTTGTTATCATACGTTCACTATTCAACTTCACTGGAAAGATAACTTTGTCAATATACTTATTTAGGTTGGAATAACCTTAGCACGGAATCTCTCACTTGATGGGGGTTGGCAATCTTTTATGAAATCATTCTCAACCAATGCTTCTTATATCATATCTACAGTACTGTGGGTCTATTGGTACTAAGATTTTGCCCAGCATTTTACAAATAGCTGAGTTTCTTGTTTCTTTCAGATGTGTGTTCAAGATAATTTTTAATTTTTACCCTTTTAATTTGTTCTATAGGGGAGTTTGTATTAGTGATATGATACCGTTTTACCTTGGTAAGTTTTTTAGGCAAACCAAGGCATCCAAGGACATATATGCCAAGGTCTGTACCCCTTCTCGTTTTGTTTTCATCTTATGGGATGCAAGTTTCTCTTTTTCAACTATGAATCTTGAGAAATAATCTTCATTTCTTTGAGAACACATGACTTGATTATAAATTATACAAGGAACGGCACTTGTAGTTAGGCATCAGCAAGGAGAAGACAGTAAACATCACTCGGGTGGTACAAAAATATGGCAACCTTATTGGCTTCGGTAAGTTGCATGATTATGAAGCTAAATTTTGGCTGAACCCTGATAAGCATATCATTATCTCGAAGTAATTTCTAACTAGGAGGTAGCCCAACTGTGTTCATCTATGAAACGAGAAATCACTGCTACTAATGATAAAGTTTGCATCTATTTCAGTTGTTTAAAACAATGTTTTCTCTAATATTTAAGCATATTTTTTATACTAATGATCAAGTGCTAATGTATTTGAGTTGTCTAAGACGGTGTTTATCCTGATTATATGAACATCTCACCGTCCTTGGTTTAACAGAAATTTATTGTTTTTCTGTTTAAGAAATGACATTTTATTATAGATGGAAAACTTGAATATAAAGCTTTGGATGCATACATGATTTTATACTTGTAAACGTGAGATTGTATAAATCTATTCATTATTCAGGGCTATCTTTTATGAGAAAATGAGAGTCTGCCATAGAATTCACTGAAAAAGGGCTAATGGTCACTAACCAAAGTGATTGCAGGCCCAGAAATCATGCTAACACATCAATATCACATATTCAGCGCTTTGACAAACGAACCAAAAGTCATAAGACACAAGTCACATAATTATTCTCAATTTTCCAACTTCTAGATTGGATTAATATGAATAATTTGTCGAGTATGCAATGGCATGAAAATTGCACGTTGTGCATTATCATTTTTAGATTTTTTTTTTTCTTGAAGCACTAGTAACAGGCTTTATGGAGCTAGTTATAACTTGGTCAATTTTCCTATTAAACTTGGGAATTGATTGAGGTCATTCTTGTATGCTTTGTAAGAAAGCCGTGACTTTAGAAATATGATTGGCAAGAGAGAAATGGTACGCAAGCAAGCTAATAATCCTAATCTAACAATTTAAAGGTATAGAAATAGAGGTAAGACAGTGATCGTCAACAGCTATGATTTTCATACTAATATTTACAGTGCATCTTCATGGTCTTTATTTCTGTTGTCATGCGATGTGGCCCATACTGAGAACAATATTGGATGATAATATGTACGGCATTACATTTCTGAGACAACAAACAATCTAGTGATCTATACTGCTCGTGTTGCTGGAAGAAAAAAGGAATCGATTGCTCTTTTTCTTCCACTTAAATTTTAATGGCTCCTGACCCTCCACCCTCAACTTTTGTAGATTATCATTCTAGAAGTATATATAATTGCATGTTTGTTCTATTTTTTAAAAGTTTATGGCCTCATTGGACGTGTTGTTAAAGCTGTTGTTGTTAATAAAATAATTATATTCAGTAACTACTTAATTAACTCAAATCACTAAAATTTTATACATAGGACTGTTTATCTCTACACTTTTTGGTGGTTCGCGGCTGTTATTTAGCATGACAATTGGTTTTTCTTTTTATGCTGTAGTGGAGAGGTTTTCTGTCGGTGCACGCAATCCTACAGCATTTTTAGCAGGCGCATGGGTAAGGAATTCACTTGGAATGTTAAGTACTGAAAAACTGATTTATTCGTCATATATGTTCAATGCCTTAGCATGTATTTTGTTTACTCTTTAGTGTAAACTCTAGTTCAATCTTTTGCTGCTTGACGGTTTAAAATGTTACTTGTTGGACCATTTTATGTATAGTTCTTTTTTTTTTCAGTTAAATCATGTCTGATTATTTTTCCCAATGCTTCTGCCTCATGAGATTCCACTGGCCAATCTTAGCTTCTTCAAGGAATGCACTTTAAATGAAAGAATTTCACATGCAGGGCATATCTCCCGAGTATTTCTTTACTGGTGTTTGTTGTGGTGGGTTAATTACTCTTCCAATTCAGGTATCACTGCAAATCTAAATTTAATAATGTCTATGACTGGATAACGTTTGCTAGCTTGCTATAAATTTTTGCCCCAAATTCTCTTTTTTGGCTTCTTGTGCACGCAAAATGATTGGCTATATGTTTGGATGATCTGTGTGCTAACTTGTGTCATGGTGGTTTCTGAATATTGATTCAGCTCAAGAAGTTTCTTATCAATTCCTTGGTAGAGTATATTTGGCGATAGCAAAAGCTATATCATCCATCTTTTTGTATTTCCACAACAATACTGATGTGTAGTTTAGATTTTTGTTTTCTTTCATACAAGAAAATTGAAGTAGTACCATAAACTCTGACGGTGTAGTTTGACTTATTTCACATTTTCCAATATCCAGTTGTCGATTGGATTTTTGCTGAGAGAACAACCAGTGGTCGCACTCGCGAGTGTTGCCACGGCAGTGGTATAGTAAACATCGCCGTATTCCATTTCCAGAAAGTTTATTCTCCTCTTCTTTTTGACGTTTCACTTGTATGTGCAGGGCATTTGGACCTTGTTTCCTTACATTCTTGCAGCTTCAACTGCACTATTTCTTTACCTTCGCCGACCGCGCTCCAAATAGTGTTGACGTTTTTCCCTCCGTCAGCAACTCCGTTGTCCTTTCTCATCAAATTATTCAGGTGTTTGCAAAGATTCATCGGTACTGTTTGTATCTTGGCCTGGTCATTGAACCGGTTAACAACGATGCCTCCTTGGTGGAGCATGTAACATCAATTGCATTATTAGGCTCAGCCTCAAGGAAAACAACTCGTTTTCTACTTCAACTTGTATGCCAATCGCAGAAATTGATCAGAGTCAAATATTGCTGAGCCCGTCATGTCATCACCAAATCTGGCCCTGTTCTTCCTGTTTGGTCGGTGCAGAATTATCCTGATGTCAGGACTAAACAGTTATTTGTCTATTTCTGAGAATGCTAAAATATCTCAAATTTAAAATGCATATTAGATGCCAAAACGACAAGCAAGTTGTTATGAAACTTGAATACTTTTTTTAAATGAAAACATTATTGGTTGAGTGCAACTTCAAATTACTTTTAAAAATCAAAGATAAATACATTTTGTAATGTAACTTGAAATTTATGTATATGATATTTTTTCTACATTACTTTTTAAGGTTTAACGTATCTTAAGCATACATTGCTATGCACTTTAAGGCTTTCATTTTAGCATGTAACAAAATTTTACTATTAAAATTTACAGTCCTAAAAATTCAACTAGAAAACCATGGGGCGAGAAAAAAAATATCATAAGCAAAGATTTTGCATACCATCCATCACATGCAACATGTGTAAAGTAATACTCATATTACTCTTGTCGTCAGATTCGTATTTTTAAAACGATGGAAAATAGTAATATAACTCTACCTAATAATCCTAGGTAAATATCTTATCTAGGAATTTTTTTAGGTTTTGGACATGATGATTTAGGCTCATGCTTGATGCTTGTTGTATGGCTTGGTATTATTTAAGCTATGCAAACTATCATTTTTTGTGTTTATATATATATATATATATATATATATATATATATATATATATATATATATATATATATATATATGGTATTTCCTTTACAACGACGAATGAGCTAGCATTAGTGCTATGGTATTTCCTTTATGCAGTCGTACTGGTTTAACCCCGAGTAATAATATTAGAAAGAGAAGAATGAGCTAGCATTAGTGCTCATTGTTACATTAAAAGAAATAAGAAGACCATTAATGATATCAAGTAGGATTAACCTAACCTAACCTCTAGTAGAGTCCCAAAGAGAAAATCCTAGTGAGGAAGTTCCAACTATTAATTATAACCTCCTTGCTTTAGAAACTCCCATCTTTGGCTATCTTAAAAAGTCTCAGAGAAATGCTTATCATAAATGCTTCCTTCAAAGCATTCCAAAAGCACGCAGGTTTCTTAACATTCCACCAGATTTTTGCTTGATCAAGTATGATGCTAGCGTCGTTGTCCGGATCAAAACATTTCAGTAGTTCCAAGATCTCTTCATTAGCCACCACATTTGTGCCCTCCGAGAGCCATAAGAGATCTATCCTTGGACTGACAGTAGATAGAATTCCCACTGCATTTGCCCTATTAATATTCAAACCTGAATAACCCTCTATTAGCTAGACTCGATTCTCTAGATATCATTTTTTTCAAATTATTATCCAAACTCAACTATATTAAAAATATTTCTACTCGCCCACCCATCCTTTGCCCTAAACCTAAGCTGCTCTCAAAATAAGATAATGGTAAAGTCACAAGCAAGTTTTCTTTTAACTTGAAATCTTATATAGAGACTGTCAGAATCTCAAATGAGACCTCAAAGCTCTAATCTAAAAGTAAGCTAATATGTTAAAACTACCTTTAATATGGTAGCTCTAAGGATTGTTATTGCTTACCCCTAAGTTTGCATAGTTCAATGACTCACCAAATCGCCACAGACGCTCACAATAATTGCTCACACCACATTCGTGCAAAGGAGAGGAGATTTCTCTACTCTTCTTGCACTCACAAAGTGACACCCCGACTCGCACTCCTCATTCCCATAATTACCTCGGGATGATGAGGCCGGCGTATAGCTAGCAAAGCAAGAGCAAGACTGACCCTTCGAGGGGATAACACATATAGATAATAATATAATATTATCTAAAACACCAAACCAACAAAATGATTCAAGAGGGGAGAGTTTACCCTTGATGTGTGTCTCTCTCCTCGTAGCTCCACTGCACCGTTGTCGAAGAAGGGTATTGTTGTTACAACTTCGTAGCCTTGAATCGACCCAAACCCAAGCCATCACTCCCCACACATGTGAACAACGTGAGCAAGGGAAAGGATGGCGTCAGCTTAGACTCGATGCACGCCTGGAATCGCCGCCATTAACTAGGGTTTGGCGGCTAGAAACTGCTAGCTCCCCGGCCGTCGAGCTCCTTGCTAGCAGGGGATGGGATCATTGGGCGTCATCACCGAGTCCATACCTCATCGCCTGCACGAAGTGCTGCCACGAACCAAGAGAAGGAAGGGCGAGGATCGATGCTGCCTCCCAGGTCGTCACTGAGGAGTAGACGACGAGCACTAGTCGGAGAGGGGAAGATCCTGCGTTGGTGTCTTCCTTCGTCTGCCGTTGAGTCCTCGCTGTCAGACGCGATCAAGACCCTGCCGAGGAAGAAGACGCCACTCGCCACTACTTGGGCAGAAATGGAAGGGCACCGCACCTAGGGTTTCCGCCATTGTTGCAAGGAAGGAGGGGAACGCCGCCTGCGTTCTCCCCTACCTCTGTCACTGAGAGAGACTGAGAGAGAGAGAAAGAGAGAGAGAGTATGCATATACTGGGCCAGTTTGGAGTGGCTGGAGCTTCTGGCTGATGGCTGGTCTGAATAGAGCTGGTGTAAAAAGCTGAGGCTGTTTGGATGTATTAGCTGGTCTGATAAGTAACTGTGAGCTGCTGTGTTGTGCTGTTCAGTTCTATTATTTTTTTTTTAATTTATTCTTAAAATTTAAAATTACTTTACACAACAATAAATTTAATTTGTTAAGACACTTGTTGTCACTTTACACAACTATTTAATACAATAATAAATATTTTTTAAAATTATTATATTTATATTTATATATGTATATATATGAATTTTAAATGACTAATCTTAAATAATTTTTTTTACAATAATTATCTATATGTCTAACCATACCACAACACAACACTAAAAATTTTTTAACACAACACTAAATATTTTTTAACTAGAATTTAAACTTAAAATAGATAATTTTTTTTAAGAATTCCCTAATTTTTTATTTTTTTTAAATTTAAAAAAAGAATCATACAAATATAAATTTAATTTTTTTAAGAATTTTTAATTTTTTTAAAAAAATTCCCTAAGTGCAAACTATACATAGATGATATATAAAATTTAAAAATTCATATTTATTATTCTTTTTATTTTTTTATTATTTTAATTTTAAAATTTGGTATTTATTAATATTTAGTAAAAAAAATTAAAAAATATATAAATTAAAAATCCCAAATCCCTTCGTCGTCTCCACGCGAGAAGGGATTTGGGATCTCTCCCCACTGCGTTCGGCGCCTTGCCGACGACTTGGCGACGGGCGACAGCAAGGTGCAGCGACAGGCGGAGACGGCGAGACGCGTACGAGCGACGGGCGGAGACGGCGAGACGCGTACGAGCGACGGGTGGAGACGGCGACGGCTGAGACAACGATGGCGGAGACGACGATGGGAGGAGACGACGACGGGCAGAGGCAGCGATGGCTGGAGGCGACGACGGGCGAGACGCGTACGAGCGAAGCGGCGAACACTGTGTAGAAAAAGCCGCTTCCACATTTCGGGAAAGCTCCTACCGGGCGGCTTTCTGTCAACAGTGCAGCTTCTCAGCTTGGAAGCTGCGTCCCAAACGCCTCCACTTCCAACTTTTGGCTGCCCGCAAACGTGGAAGCCGCCCAAACGCGGCATCCAAACGGGGCCACTCTCTGTGGGATGGTTGTGCAGGTCTGGGATTGACATTATGGCTTTGTTTGGGGCTGGCCGCCCGCTTTTGCCGATGCACTAGCCAAAATAGCAGAAAAATCAATGTTTGGGGCTAATCCTATTGGGCGCAATCTTGAATTTCTGCTGCTCGAGAGAAGCAGCTCACTACCTGCTTCCCACATAATCCATTTTGCTTGCCTCGTTTCCTATTCCAGCTGCAAGTGCCATCGAAAACTCTCCTCTCCTCGCTGACGCACCGATGCCTCCTCATCCGAGCTCCAAACGATGCCGGCGGCGTCGAGATCTCAGCAGCTCCATCCAAATCTCAGCATTGCCTCCACATTTCAGCTTCAACTCCAGCCAGCAAGTAGCGACCACCAGAAACTCTCCACTTTCCTCGCATGCTCTGACGCACCAACGCCTCCTCATTCCACGCATCACGTATGCTCTGCCGCCTCCTCGACTGAGCAACCTTCTCCTCCAAATCTGCCAGCCACCAGCACCACTGTCGACGTCCACGCTCCCTCCGTCATCATCCAAATCCATCTCCAGCTTCCAGATTCGGCTCCAAGTCGACTAGCGTCGATGCTCCTTCCGCCGTCAGCTTCCAGATCTCAACTCCTTCTGCTGTCGTCCAAATCTACGAGTAGTCAACTAGTGCCGACGCACCTTCTGCCGTTAGCTTTGAGATCACAGCTCCAGCTCCAGCTCCACCCCTGCAACAGCGACAAGCTTCACTCTCCTGCTCCAACTCCACTCCCCAGCGAATAAAAGTTGTATGCGGGGCCACTGCACCATACTGTGGCCCCATCTATCATCAAAACCTTTTAAAATACTTAGAGATTTATGAAAACACAAATCCCAAAGTAGGTGTTGATGGTGGATGGGGCCACCACATAGCCCTGTATATAACTTTTTTCCCTCCCCAGCTCGAGCGCTACTCCCCACCCCTAGCTCTTGCGGCAGCAACTAGCTCCCAGATCTCAGCACTGCCGTTGTCCAGATCTGCGAGCAGTTGCCCAGCGCTGACGCACCTTCCGCAGCCAGCTTCGAGATCACGGCTCCAGCTCCAACTCCACTCCCGGAGCTCCAGCTCCAGCCCTGTAGCAGTGATGAGCTCCACTCCCCTGCTCCAGCTTGAGCGCCACTCCCCGCTTCCAGCTCTTGCGATAGCAATGAGCTCCAAGATCTCAGCACCGCCGTCATCCAGATCTACGAGCAGCGACCTCTAGCTCCCAGATCCCTGCTTGTGCTGCGAGCATCGATGGAGCATATGTGAAGCATGATCCTCCCCAACATTTTTGCCTCAGTTGAGCATCTTCCATATCCTCCCCGCGCCTCTTTCCAGAGCTCCGGCGCAAGAGATTCTCCCCTGCAGCTCCCCTTCCGCATCTTCCCTGTGCGTCCTCCTAGAGCATTGGCGTGAGCAGAGCTTCCCAGGTGCGAGCGATTCTCCCCTGCAGCTACCAGTCCGCATCTTCCCCGCGCCTCCTCCCAGATCATCCGGAGCTCGTCACCAAGAACCTGCTGAACTTGCAATCTTCCCCTGTACCTCCCCTGCCTCATCTTTCCCGCCCCTCCTCTCCCTGGTAAGATACCTGATTAATCAATCTGGCGTTTTGTCAATCACTAGATTCCTCACTAGTCAACATAACTTGTCTTAGATCAATCCATGCACACAAAACTTTCAGGAGCCGAGGTTTGCTTAGATGTTACTGCTTAGATCAATCCATGCCTCATCTTCCCCACCCAAATGTTCGGTTGTGCATAGTGGATGGGTGAAAGTATCATCTTCTATTGTATTTGTTGTCTGCCCATGATACCACTTAATTAGTTAGTGGACTCTTGATTTTTGTTATTAATATAAGGAGGTTAATAACTAGTACACTATGAAAGGAGTGCAACCCAATTTCAATCATGAAAAACAATTCTCATTAAGGAGTTTGCAATTGTTTTGGCTAGGAATGTCATGTTTGTATATATATTACTTGCAAACTTGATTGAATTGTATGTGTTGACCTCAAGTTTATTAACTTGAGGTCTTTTCTATTAATAAATCTTACTTATAATTATTACATGCTATTGGAAAAAAAACTTATTTCTAATCAACAGCACAACACATGACTCAACACCTAACCAACACCACAGTTTACTCAAATATCTTTTAACTTTTCAAACTAACATCTTTTCAACCAACGAATGCTAAAAGCACCGGCAATGCTGAATGAAGTCATTGTATGTGATTTGATTGTTTAAATATTGTATTTAACATGATATTAGACTTAAATACTATTTTGTATGTGAAAAAAATACCATTTGTATTGTATAAGACAATTGTTGTTGAAATATTTATTTTTGTTAAAAATTTATGCTTAATAAAACATCATAGCATTTATATCCTGCTGACCAGCACTTGTAGTTTCCCAAAAAGCTTTCTACTTCGCTAGCTAGCTACCTTTCAACCAGCAATTCTCCGGTCAACAAAAGCTAGAAGTAGAATCAATCTCAAACTGGCCCATAATCGATCCGCTCCCGCCTAGGGTTTCCGTCACCGTCAAGGGGTTCTTGGAGAAAATCCAATTCAAGGTCGTTCATTGTCTGACTGTAACTCTTGTCGTTGTCGTCAATATTGTCGTGACCCCACGGCTAGGGTCTATTTGTAACTCTTGCCGCCCAGTGCAATTATCCACATGGTTTCTCATATCGTCTCCACTTGGCTCTATTAGAGACTAGGTTGAATCAACCCATTTAGGCTCGCCCATAATTATTTAATAATTGTAGGGGTCCAAGCCTAGTCGTGTGTTTGCAAGCTTATGGCTTATTGGGCTTCAGGCCTGCAAAGCCATCACGTGTCCTAATCCATCAATCTCATGGCCCATGGCTCATGCGCAGACGTGATCATAGGGATCGATATCTTAGGATCTTCCACGGACAATAGCGTGTCAACTATCGTCACACATGCACCCAGCACCCTCGAGCTTTGGCCACCTCAACGCTTGTCTAACTGTCGAATGATATGAGAACTTATGTACTAAGTTCCAAGAGCATCATAGTAAACATTATTATTATCTGTATTAAATTGAACCATTAAGTACTCAATTACCAATTAAATAGGTTGAGTAGATCGGGTTAAATCTCCACCGGATTGTTATCCCTAATCTTTCCTTAGGTCTTGTTAGTCATCCTACTAATCACAAAAATATAATTTATTCAAATAATAAATTTTAATTGAGAATTTAAAAAAAATCCCACAATTTAAAAAAAATTCCTACAATTGTATATTCTTAATATTAAGATTTAAATTTAACCATATCCTTAACAGATTTGTTGGGGAAGCTCACTTGGTTAGAGAATGTAGCTGCTATTAACCAGAACGTCAAGCCTCAGCTATTTATAGCATCAAACATTCGTACAAGTAAAGATTTTTTTACTATTGTCACACCCAATAAAGTATCGACCAAAAACCTCAGCCAAAAATTTCAATATCTGTCTTCTACAACTTTACAATAATTAGTGTTTACTGGAAGGTTCATTTTACAAAGACATCAATATGCTCGAATACTTTAACGTTTCAGTTGCAATTAGAGGTGGTCGGCCCGACTCTTGGCGGGCCGTGCCTGGCACGGCACGAAAGAAAAATACTTGGGCCCGGCACAGCCCGCGGCACATTTAGGCGTGCCAGCCCAGGCACGGTTCAACTTCTGGCCGGGCCCGGATCCGGCACGCGGGCTAGATTCGGCATGCGGGCTAAAACTGGCCCGCGGGCTATGGTCGGCCCAGCGGGCCATGCCAGGCACGGCCCGAATATGGCCCATGGGCCGAATTTGACCCATGGGCCGACTTTGGCCCGCTTCATTAAAATAAATTTTAAAAATAAATAAAATATTAATAAAATAAGAAATTGAGAATTATGTATTTTACATAATTTTTTTAAAAAAATATTTAATTATTATTTAATTAATTATTTTATTTTAAAAATATATAATTTTAATTTTAATATATTTTATTAAATTAATATTAATTTATTTATTAACAATACTAACAACACATAAAGTTAAAACCAACTCGATTAAATTTCATATTCATAAATTATACATTTAAGCTTAAATCAATTGCCGATATAATGGGCATACACAATTGACCCGTAGCCAACTACGCAAGCAGCTACTATGGAAGATATGCGAGCATTGTGTTAAGCATACTTGCGCTCCGTGCTCCATCTTCTCTATGCATATTGCGCACTCCATGTTTTAGCTCTATCTCCTTCTTCAATAATAAAAAACTCAAGTGACTCTTGTGCTTGGTTTGTTTCGATATATTGCTCCGGTTCATCGTTGATATTATCACTATCCTCCTCACTATCACTTATTTCAAAGTCCTCAACCTCTATCTCAATCTCAACCCCAGAAGGGGAGGGAAAAGCCAAAAATTCTTGTCTTGCATGATCAGATAAGTGGATAAAGTGTTCTTCAAACCTGAATACATCAATTCGTATAATTTGACTAACACGTTCGATAATACTTAAAATAGTGATTCTGCATTGATCAACATTGAAGAAATTTAAGGTACATGTAAGGAAGATTGAACGTTGAGAATTTGGCATAATGATAATTATCTTCACTCTTCTATTATCTGTCATTTTTCTCTATGCCTCGTGCTCGTGCTCACCACGTGATAATTATATTATAAAAGTAAATTAATTTAATACTTACTTAATCTTCTCCACGTCTAGTCACGTGGTGAGCACGAGGCATAGAGAAAAATGACTAGTCTAGACCGAGAGAGCATTGAATTCTTGATGGCTAGAAAGAAGCTTAAGTTTGAGTTCAATTAAGAAACTAATTGTAACTCAAGACTTAGAAAAGAGATTAAGAGAGTATTAAGAGAGAATGATAAATTATTCCAAAGCTAGTTGGAAACTTGTGTGAAGAAATGAGAGGGTTGGGGGGTCAATTTATAGGGATGAATTGGGTGTATAATTACATATTTATACCCTATTTTTAATTATTAAAAGGGGCTAAAATGGTAATTTTATACCATAAAGATAATTATATTCCTAACTTTTAAAATTTTTATAACTGTTACGAGGGCATTTAGGTAAAAATGCATGTTCATTCACGTGCCGTGCCGTGCCTGGCCCGGCACGCCTGCAGGCCGTGCCCGGCCCGGCCCACGGGCCGCGAACCCTCAGCCCAGCCCGACCCGAGCCGGGCCATGGGCGCGCCAGCGCAAGTCAACGGGCCGTGCTGAAGACGGCCCGTGTCGTGCCGGGCCGTGCGGGCCGGCCTGGCCCGTTGGCCACCTCTAGTTGCAATCGCGATATCCGAAAAATGGCAGCAAATCAAACTGATCACGCCATTCCAAATAAACAATTATCTACTCAGTATGTGAGCAAGGTATGGAAAGCAATACCAATATTCTGCTTGAACACAATGAGCAGATGCTCTTCACTCGTATGGTTGATTGGCTGCTAGTAATAAGACACTGAATTAGAAAATGTTAGTGTAACTTATCCGTTGATTCGTTGAATAAAGTATTTAAGCTCCTGTACACGTTTTATCACGAACCAGCTCGCCAGGTGAACAGCACATAAATGATATTTAAACCCAGAACTTTTTATCAGCAACTAAAGTCTACTGGATGAGCTCAATAATATATACAACATTCCATGATTGTTTGAGTAAAATTACTGAGAGAATCAAATTAGACTCAAGTGTCAAATCTTTGTCAAGACCCATGTCAAGCGCAGAATTTTTTTAATATGGTATTAAAATCATCATTAAACGTGATTGACTATAAAATACTTAATAAGAAAATTGATTATATTTGAAATATCAGTTATTAGGCTATATGTTATCCAACTAGTAATGTTTCTCCAAGCAATAAAACCATAGTGTATCTAACTTGTATGTTCAGATACTAACCTTCAGTGGTCTGGAACTGGTGCAAGGAATCAACCATGATCTGTAGCACAAGTAATTGTGAAGTTACATTAGTACAATCAGCAGTAATTCTTTATCCAATCTATACAAATGTTCATCTACAATGCCTTGCACCTGTATTTTGTGTGTTCTGATACCCAGGTTCCTTCCTCTGAATAAGTCATGGCACCTTCAGATCCACAATTAGGCCATAAAAAATGACTTATGTGGAGTGAGTCCTTGGAAAGCATTCTGAATTGGCCTCAAGTACAGTGTTTTCCTACGTTTATACTAATTGTCCATGCGTATGCAGTCCAACCTGGTAAAGCTCAAGCTGGTAGATAGCCCTAGGAAGCAGTTCTCTAAGTGAGGGATCCTGTGCCAATGGACTCCGGGTGACTGATAGTAGAGCGCCCAACACCTTTGTTCGTTCCAGGGCTTCATTTCTAGGAATATGCAATGCCAAGTAGCTGAGCAGGATCACCGCTGGCAGCTGTGCCTTGTCCGCAGATCGCTGCAGCCTCATCAGCGCCGGCACCGCAGCAAACTCGACAATTGTTTTCGAGTGCTCTACGCAGAGGAAATTCTCGGGACTAGCAAATTTCCCCAAAGCCCACGCTGCTTCAGCCGCTACATCCGGATTCCAATGCCCAAGCTGGAGTACTAATGGCTTCAAGACCTTGGTCTCTTTAGACGGGAAAGTTCTTGCTAAGCAACCAATGGCCTTGATGGCCGCTGTTTGAAGGAGAGTGCTGCTGCCCACCTGCGCCAACCGAATGAGCTGCTCCACCAGAGTCTTGGCGGGTGGAGAATTCATCTTAAATGCTGAGCGGCGCAGGTCGGCGTCGATCTCTGCTTCGGCAGCAATTTCCATCACTGCCATCATGCAATGCTGCTGCAGCTCGCCCTTTTCTAGCTCGATGATCTTGGAGAGGCAAAGGAGGCCCTTGGTCTCAGTGATCTTTCGGCAGTTAGCGAGACACCTTTTGGCGAGCATCCACAGTGCCTCGGCACAGGCGATCTTGAGCGCGAGCTTCACCTCGGGGCTTTCCTTTTCCCGGTCTTTGGGGTGGTGGCTGTAATAGTCCCATAGCAATAATGAACTCCGGCTTCCGCCGCTGTTGCCTTTGGGGGTGGAATTGTTGTTGGAGGTCGCCGCCTCCATTCCGCGGACGAGCGAGTGGATGCTCGAGGGCTTCTTCGGCGCCAGCCGCATGTCTTCGAGAGGCACTTCGAAGGAGAGAAGCGAGACAAGGGGGCGGACGGCGTTCTCCCGTGCGAACTCCTCCTGAGCCTCTGGACTGTTGGCGGCTAAGCGGGACACGAGATCAGCTACCTGGGTCTGAAGTCGTATGGGGGAGTCTGAGAGGACGCGAAGGACGATGGGCACGGCAAACTGCCGGAGGATCACTGCGACGTTATCGGCGGAATTGGCGAGGTTCGAAAGCGCGGTGGCCGCAGCGATCTGCGACTCGACGGAGGGGCCATCGCGGAGAAGGGTTAGAAGAGGCGGCACGCCGTTCTCCTCGAGGATAATCTTCTTGTTGCGATCGTTGTCTGAGGCAAGGGAGGCGAGGCCCTGTGCGGCGTGGGTGCGGTCGGCAGCGGATCGTGTTACGTCCGCGCCGATTTCGGACAAACGAAAGAAAACTTTTAAATAAAATAGTGTTAAGTTACTGTGCTGATGTGATAGATGGGACTGGACACAGAGTACGGTGGTCAAGTCCATCTCCTCGCCATCACGCCATGTCGCGCGTGCCATCTCCTTATCTTCCCGTTGCCCGTCGCTCTCTTCACCGAACGAACGAACGAACTCGTGTTCCTCTCCTTCTTCGAGCAACGTTCACCTCTCCTCTGTCGATCGCATCTCCACCTTCGTCCGACCCCTCCGGCGAGCTTCCGCCGTTCCGCTCGCAGCTCCGGCGGCTGAAAACGACAGACGAGTCGTTGTCTCCTCTTCGCGTGAACGGCGTCAAGTCGACGGGAAAAGCTCCAAATCCGGTGCGCTTCTTCTCCGGCGACCTCGGCAAAGCTTCCTCTGGCCTCGGCGGACGTTTCCGCCACCAGCCGACGCCTCCCCGACGCCTTCGTCTCCGGCTCCGGCGTGTTGCGCGAGCGGCGCCGCAGACTTCGACCGTAGATCTACGCGATCTCCGGCATCTTCCTGGAAAACCGGCTGTACGACCGGACTCACCTCGTCGGCGGCTTCCTGGTGACATTTCGGAAATTCCGATCAGCCGCCGAAATCACTGTTCCGGCGATCACTATAGCGGCGGCGCTACTGTTCCGGCGAACTTTCCGGCGAACCTCGAGTTCCGTGCCGACGACTCGGTTACGCGCGCGTGGTTGGTTCTCGCGTATTCCGACGTCCGTGGTGATTATTGCGTTCGCACGTGGCTGCGAACTAGGTTAGTACCCGAACCCTCTCCGTACGTATACAAACGCCTGTGATCAATCCTGGATTGTACATCTACCGAACTTGATTAAGAACATGATCTGATCTGTGTAATCTAATGAAACCGGTTTAGCATGATTGATGATAATTACAATTAAAATGGATTAAGTGGAACACTGTAGCTTATACGATGCTTTAACTTGTTAGGACCTGTCACCTGATCTCGTGCTTATTGGATTGGATCTATACTGTTCAGCTACTGTTGAGGTAGGGATTCTACCTCCGTCCTTTGTTACGGTGCCAACCGCATGTGTAGTTAGCGGCACCTTCCTTATTGCTTATCCTTACTGTTGATTACCGTTCTAATTTCCGTTCTGCTCTGTGTACGTTTCTGTTGACATAAACCCTTGCATGAAACATGGTATGAGTATTTTCGGTTCCTGCATGTTTATTTGTAGTTGGTAGGTGGTATGAGTCTGTACATGTATAGTGAGGACTGAATGTCTAGCGATAGACATGTCAGTATACCTCAGATACTGCCTGTGAGATTTCTGTTAAGACTGTATGATCGTCTCTGACCGAGAGAGTCCCACGTTATGGGCTTGAGGTCTGTTATCAACCCAATGAGGGGTTGTACTGAGTGTAGGACGCTACACTAGCGGGCTGTCGACGGACAGTCGTCTCTACTGTTCGGGGAGCCATCAGTAGGGACCACTCTATTTTATAGAGTTGCGGGTCGTGGACCACTGCTGTACCAGCTCCCAGATTTTTACCTGTGTTTGAGGATTCACATATATATATTGATATATTGAGATTTGACTATACTCTATATGGTCATATAGAGTCTTGGCTGTCTTCTGGTAATCCCTGTATCTGATCATGCACCATATTATTGTGCTATCCCTACTTAGCCTCCGGCTAACCCCCTTCGGTTTGCCTCCAGGTTCAGGCGCGGCTCCATCTGGAGCAGAGTAGATAGATAGTAGTTGACCGCCAGTCTGGGTGGGCTGTAGTGCATTCTGGTCTATTGTTATGTTTATGTTATATTGTTGGACTCTGTTGACCGCTGCGCCGGTCTTGTTATCAGTTGGATTGTCGACCGCTGCGCCGGTCCTGTTACTGTCATTTCTGTTGACCGCTGCGCCGGTCTATATTCGTATCTGTCAGCATTGTATTATGGATATTTTACGGCCAGGTTGGCCTCTGGTTAGACTATTTTATTCAGTCTGTACCTTTCGGTTGTCAGTTTGATTTAACAGGTACAGTGTTGTGCATCCCGAGGTCCGGGATTCCCGGCGTGGGATTCTGGTGGATTTTCGGGGTGTAACAGATCGGGCAGCGGAATGCACGGCAGCCGCGTAGCTCCAGACCCAGGCGAGGATAGGATCGGTGCTCGCGATGGGGGGGAGGCTGATGGCGAAACCTCCTCCGCCGTCGTCGTTGGAGTAGATGGACAGCAGCCAACGAAGATCAGCGGCGGAGGCTTCGAGGAGGGAGAGAACCTTGCGAAAATCCGCGGAGCCAGTGGTCATGGTGACCACACTGCAGAGGAGGCCGGCGCGTCGGCAGCGGCGGACAAGGGCAAAGGCGCGCTCGAGGGTCTTGGAGGCCTCCACGAGGACGCGGCGTACGGGACGGTCGTAGGCAGACGAAGCCGCAACCCGGACGGCAGAGCGTAGGAGCGCAGCGACATGCTCCGTCTGCTTCCCCACCTCGGCGCACTCAGTCTTGAACGCTTCTGCCTCGCCCACCGCCTTGGCGACTCTCTCCGCCACGAGAAACGGCAGCGACAGCTCCCCTTCCTCCTCCCCCTCCTTCCCTCCTCTCCAGTCCACGACGCCGCCTCTCCGATCGCTCATCGTCATCGTCATCATCATCACACCTCTCTCTCTCTCTCACTCTCTATAACGGACACAAAAAAAAAAACCCGGCGACTTCGGTTAGGAAAAACAATGATTACGTGGCCGATATCGAGAAAAAGGACGAGACCCACAAGTTGGTGTGAGGCCATGCTGTGTCTGTTACGAAGTGACACGTCGCGATCGACCGATCGTGTTGTTAGGAAAAAAATCATAGCAAAATTTCCTTATTTCGTTTATTTGATTTTAAATTAACACAATAATATATTTATATCTCACTACGATTACAAGTAATTGGAATTTCTGATACTCAATTTCAACCCGCTGTATTATTATTTTCCACGAGCATGGAGAAAGTTCCAGAAGGTTGGTGAAGCTTTATTGCCTTAAGCCTGCCCAACTTAGCACCGAACCGGAATCTTTCTAGAAGAATTTAAAGAATCATTTAATTTTTTGCTTTAAGACGAATTTAAAAATAGTGACTCCCTAAAAAAAATTTTATAGCTTATAGTAGGAAGGAAAATAGGAGAGAATGGATGAAAAATTGAAATAAGAACTATAAAATCGTGTTTAGTACGACGGATGAAAATAAAAAAAAAATAGAAGAAAAATGAAAGATAAAATAGCTCTATTTGCTTTTCATCTAAATTGAGCAGAAAGTTGAATTTGTTATTCTCATACCTATTTTCAACATTTTCTTTTTTATACTCGCTCTCTCTCTCTCATATTTTTCTTGCAATCTTCTTCATCATCGTTGTCGTTGTCATCATTATTGTTATCGTTGTCATCACCATTGCCATTGTCATTGTCATCATCATTGTCACTGTCGTCGCCTCTTCACTGTTGACTCTCATCTCTCATCGCTGTTATTTCACTGTCGCATTTTTATCGTCATTATCGATATAAAAATAAAAAAAAATAAAGTATATTTATAAATCTTTTTAACTTTCTTTCCTTCTAAATAAATACAACAATGAAAAATCTTATAATTTTTTTTTCTTTATTTTCCTTTCTTTCTTTTCCTTTTAACATTCTTTCTTTTCTACTAAACACAACATTATGAAATATTATTACTTTAAGTCCTAAGTCCGACTCCAAATAAATTTTTGGACCCAATTTGATTAATCAATTGGTGAGCTCATCGCTTACCTAATTTGCTACATATTTTCTTCCAATTTAATGCTGACCAAAATTATTGTCATATAGATCAAGGTCAAAGTTGACTTTTAAACTAGTGGTTTGACTTTTTTTTATTGATTTGTGTTATCACAACGATTCATTATCTGAAAAGAAAGACATGAATCTCCCATCTGATGCTTAAGTAATGTTAATTATAATTATTATATAATATTTTATATTGCAGGGGTGTGTCTAGGGACGCGCAAACGAACCCTAAAATCAGAGACTATCGTGACCGCTTCTGCTCTTCCTTCTTCTGCAGACTGTGGCCATCGGTCGGCCTCTCCAATTCATCCGGGATCATTTGCAGATGACTGATGCGAAGCCTAACCATACATCCCGGAGGAGGAGAAGGAAGGCGCGCAAGTCTCACACAAGTACTCCCCAGTCCGCAGCCCTAAAGGAGCGCTGCCGTCGGGCAGCGCCGCCCCGTAGCCCACCACAGTCACCGTCTCCGGAGCCCCATCCGAAGCGGAGAAAGGTAGACGCTCCCTCCGCCTCCAAGACCCAACCTGGATTCCTGGAGAAGGTACCCATCTCGTCACCTATTGCATTAATTTTCGGTGTTCTTGATTTCAAAACACTGCCCGTAAGAAATTTCGGTTTCTGACTAGGAAAGACCGCCGAATTACGATCCCAAATTTCTTCTTTTTTTCCCTTCACTTGAAGATGAGATGTGGGCTTTCTCTTGTTCCGCCAAGATCGATCCTTTATCGCTTCTTTTGCTACTTAGTCTCATTTCAATGTTCACTGGATAAGGACATTACAACTTCATGCACATTATGACTTCGTAATCCGTACATTACACATTAATATGCAGATGCGGATGAGGTTATCTGGCGGGCACTTCAGGATGCTAAATGAAAAATTATACACCTGCAGGTATGTTTTTCATTGTATATCGGGCATGAAGATCTTTTGTTTCTATTTGTGGCTATTTGAACTATCATGCTAGCATGAGATGTTACACTGCCAGTTGTCAGTGGGAAGCTGGAATTTAGTTGGTGTGTTGTTAATGCAGTTTTCTAATACCCTCTCCAAAAAATCTCTCTTAATTCGTTTCTTTTATTTTCATCTCAGTGGTGGTGAGGCATTGGACTTATTCAAGAATGATCCAGAGCTATTCAATGTGGTAATTCTTTGGTTCTTTTCATCTAAAATTCTTTGAATGATTCAACTTATACACTATTTGCCAACTACTGTTTGTCAGATTCCTGTTTTTGTAACCATTATTATTTTTATATTAGTTACTCATTGTTATTGAAAATAAGTTTTCTTCACTGCACCATGCGCGGAGCTTGACCAACAATAAAGGTCTTTATTAGTTGAACTAACTGACACCTTCTAGATTAATTTTTATTATCAAATAAAATATAATTTATTGGAAATTTCAAATATTTTGCTCATGATTTTATCTCAATGGATTTGAAATCACATCTGCCCATCTATCTTGCATCAATAAACTGCATATTTCTCACCTGGAATACTTTTTAGTGACAAGTGTTCCATCATGATTTATGTTTCACTCTTTAGTATCATACAGGATACCAAGAGCAAATGTTGCACTGGCCACAGCAACCAGTTAATGCTATTATTAAGTGGCTAAAGAATCGAAGTTCTTCTTTGACAGTTGCTGATTTTGGTTGTGGTGAGGACCCAGAGTAACCTACCCGTTTGGTTACTATATTAATGTTCTACACAACCTTATTTTGTTGGATATTGTTTCTGATCGTTTAGCTTTCAAGAATTTTGATTAATTGTTTGATACTGTAGGGAGTGCAACGCTTGCAAAAAATGTGAAGAACAAGGTCTTCTCCATAGATCTTGTTTCAAATGATCCATCAATAATTGCTTGTGACATGGCTCATGTAAGTACCTGTTAAAACTTGTTGGTCTGGTCTTTTTGTATGTTGCCTTTTATATTCTATTTCTGAATTTAGAGTTTCCTTTTAATTTTATAATTTTTCATCTTTGCTAATTTTTCATTGACTAAATATTGTTTCTTTTTTAACTGTTGTATTCGGGAGATTGAGAATTCTGATAACTTCTGTCTGACCAAAATTCCTGTGATGTGTTTGACCATATGAGTATGATTCATGCTTTTTGAGGCTTAGTTGCTTGCTGGTCATGTCTAATATACTTGAAGCTTTCAGGGAAGAGAACTAGAGGGCCCTGCTTTGCCAATATGGATTTGGGGAAATTTAAGAATTGCCACTGTTAACTCCACTATGGAGAATCTCCTGTTTTCTTCGTTCAAACAATAGCTGATTTAGATTTTGGTTGCATGTAAAGTTACTATATGCATATATGTTATTTCTTTTCTCTCCTTCCAACCTTATCCAGTCTTGGAACTTGATTGGCCAATTCATGTCAAATCATAGATAGAAAATAGCAGGATAGGAATCATTCAAAACTCACTGGAGCTGCAATCTTTTGGCTACTGAACAAAAGTAATATTAAACATTTATTTCCATTTGTTCTGCAATAATACTGTTCATCTCTAATAATTCTGACATGTCACTCAGATAATATCTGCATTAGATTTTGGTTGTATGTAAGGTTGTTATATGCATATATGTTATTTCTCTTCTTTCTTTCTTTCAACCTTATCCAGTCTTAGGACATGATTGATCAATTCATGTCAAATCATAGATAGAAAATAGCAGGATAGGAATCATTCAAACTCACTGAAGCTGCAATCTTTTCAGCAACTGAGCAGAAGTAATCTTGAACATCTATTTCCATTTGTTCCGCTTTAGTACTGTTCATCTATAATAATTCTGATATGTCATTCAGATAATAGCTGATTCAGATTTGGTTGTAAGGTTACTATATGCTTATATGTTATTTCTCTTCTTTCCTTCTTCCAACATTATCCAGTCTCACATGTTGAATCATAGATAGAAAATATCAGCATAGGAATCATTCAAACCGACTGGAGCTGCAATCTTTCGACAACTGATCAGACGTAATCGTAAACATCTGTTTCCATTTGTTCTGCATTAATACTGTTCGTATATAATAATTCTGGCATGTCTTTAACTGCTGTACTATTGTTGGGCTATTTGTTGTACATTTTACAATATTTGAATTTTCTGTCACGAAAGCTAGGAGATGGTGTTTAGGGTTCTCTCTGTGCTGTAACCGCTCTGGGGCATTTTTTTGTGCAGACACCGTTGAACTCATCTTCAATAGACGTTGCAGTTTTCTGTTTGTCATTGATGGGAATCGACTATCCCAATTATTTGCAGGAAGCTAAAAGAGTATTGAAGCCAAGGTTACCCATATGATCTGCATTTGTTTTTCCTAATTCATGTTCTTATCTATTTTATAGATATTAGAACTGCAATGGCTTTGCAGTGGTTGGCTTCTGATTGCTGAAGTGCGAAGTAGGTTTGATCCTAACAATGGGGGAGCTAACCCAGAGAAATTTTGTGATTCTGTCAATCAACTTGGGTTTTCTTTATTATCAAAGGTTGGTTCAGTCCTATTTCATTCTAGTGTACATAATTTTTTTCTACAGTAATGCTGACTCCAACTCATTGACTTTCAGGATTTTTCTAATAAAATGTTTATTCTGTTCTATTTTAAGAACACGGTAAGGTGTTTTTTTTTTTAATTTCTTATTCCCTTCTAGGACTGTTTTATGGTTCACGTGGAGGTTTTATCCGGCACATTGGTTGTGAACTTGATTTGTTGATATTCTGTACAGGAAAGAAATCCTAAAGCTCAAAGCATTGATTGGCCAGAGTTGAAAGCATGCATATATAAAAGGCGATAAAGTTACCTTACTCGTTTAAGTGCTCATTGCGGCCAGCCTCCTCACCTCGACTCCTCAAATGAGGAGACAGGACTTATCTTTGCTCAAATGCTTGAAATACTGGTGCTGAATTGGAATGCAGAACATTGTCCAGCATAAAGATTTGTTTACGGGCTTAGTTGGTACCTGGACTTTGTCAATCTAGTAACTCTTACACTATTACAGCGGAGAATGATTTTAAGTGCAATTTTATAATGCTAAGGTTGAGAAAGTGTTGTGCATGATTATTGTTCTCATGGTAAGATGAACCTGACTGATGATCCTAATAAGAAATGTGATTAAGATGATGAAAGAGAACAACATTGTTTCATTAATGTCATTAGAGACGTCAAATTTTACTGCATATATCGAGTAGCTATGCTCTTAGACATTTTAATTGATTAATGTCATTTTGCTTCAAGACTCTGCATTTCTTACTAAATAAAATCACACCTTTATGAAAAGAAAGCAAAAAATTTTGGTATTATAGAAAAAAAAAATTGAACTGTTGGATGTGGTGTGTTTAAAATCTATCTGGAATGGATATTAGCAGGGTTGCATTTTTGTGGCAGGGAACCATGTCGCAAAATTTTCAGTAGGGTATCTGCATTTGCTTCTCACGAATGTTGGCGTAGTAGAGTATTAATTTCAATAAAATTTTTTATTATCGTTTGTTATATGATATTAATTTGCATTATACGATATTGTCATTACGAAGTATTTATCACACTCAATCGATTAACATGCTCTGATGCATCTTAATCTAATTGTGGTTGCAGTTTAATTTTCACTACTCGTCTTCATGCGCGATAGGATTTGCCACCCGCCTTCATGCGCGATAGGATTCGCTAAAGATTTGCTGTGAAGAAAAAATCAAGCGACATTGCTGATGGTCGAGGATGATAGTCGACCATTTTAGTGATGACAACGGGTAGAGTATTCACATTTTTTGTATTACTTATACCATAATCTGAATAACTATTCTATTACTCGTACCCGAATAACTATCCATTTATTTTTTAGAATCTTTACCCATACTCTATCATATTAAAAATTTAACTACCTGTTTATTACCCGAACCTTATAAATATCTGACTTAAATATCTACCATATTAAATTTCAACCTATATATATGGTTATCTGATTAATATTCAAGTACCCAGCCCTATATAATAATGATTAAATTTTGTGTAGGGTATAATGAGTACTCGCAAACCCATATAATATATTAAAAATTATAGTACACAAATAAAATAATATAAATAAAAGAAAAACAATAATTAAGCAGCAACATAAACATAAGAAAAATGCATTTAACAAATAATTAAGACACAATTATCATGTCATAATACTAATAACATTAAAAGTGCATAAATAAAATATCAAGTATCAACTATTTACCATTATCAACAAGACAAATAAAACTAGTAATAAGTTTTACTCACTACTCCAAGTCACAAATCCAACAAGTGCACACAACACAAACAAAAGTATTTAAAAACACAAGTATTACATAGTCTAATCTTCCTCTTCAACATCTCTCCATCATTCTAGAACTCTTGCGGCACCAATAAAATTGAAAAAATTAAGTTATTACATAGTTAACTTACTAGAAAGATTATAAAACAACAAGTATCTTAATTAACTTTTTGTCCAAGATTGTCTAATCTTCCTCTTTAATATCTAATATGCAAGTTGTGTCCTATATAATTGCATTAATACTACTGTTTAATATAAGATAATTCTTTTCAATAAGATTTAAACATCCAGAAGCAAAATCACTTAAAATGTATTATGCATCGGCTTCTAGTGAAAACTTACTTGCTATTTGATGTTGGCGAATGCTGGAAATGGTCAACGTCGAGATGAACTAGCAGCAAACTCGAAGCAACTAGCAATGAAGCAGTGATGAAATTGGGTGTGTGTGTGTGTGTGTGTGGGGGGGGGGGGGGGGGGGGGGGGATAGAAGAGATAATTTGAGAGGGGAGGCGGCGAGAGTAGAACTAGGGTTGGCGGCGAAGCAGCAACTAGCAGTGAAGCGGCAGCGAGAGTAGAACTAGGGTTGGTGACAGAAGAGATAGTTTGAGAGGGGAGGTGGTGAGAGTAGAAGTGTAGAACTAGGGTTTCAATGATTCGATCAGGAATTCAGGATTCAGGTAAGTGGATTGGTAATAGGGTTAGTGGGTATAGGTTTAGAGGGTTAGTAAGTAATAGTTAATTAGTTATATTGTATATTTATAAAAAAATAAATGATATATATATATATATATATATATATATATATATATATATATATATATCATATACGGGTTTGGGTAGTATTGGGTATCCAGCATATGCTACCCAATACTACCCGAACCCGACTCGGGTAGCATATGCACTTCCCATACCTAAACCAAACCTAATTAACACATACCTGATTACATGTAAATGGGTTCGGGTAGGGCGGGTACCCTCGAAATCTCTACCGAGCTGCCATTCCTAGATCCTTTTGCGCCAAGTTATTATAGACAACATCAAATGGTCTCCGATGGGTTTTGATGAACTCTCTTTACAGGAGTTATGCACCTCACCCTTGCTCTCAACTCTAATCCTAAGCTATTTGGTCCATGTTACCTCCAACGACTTCTGATCACCATTGACGTGGTGATCAATGACCCTATTTAATTTTGACGACCTCCTGCTATCTGCGAGGAACTTGCTTTCCAGGCAAAACCCTAATCCTACTTGCGGTAATAGCTTATTGCATATATATATATATATATATATATATATATATATATATATATATATATATATATATATATATATATATATATATATAATATTTGATATAAAATAGTAATAATTTGGTATAACATGTGCTATAGTTTTTGTATAACACGTTAATGTTTTCATATAATATGTGACTATTATCATATAACATGTTGTTATTTTCGTATAATACGATAATTGTTTCGTATAACATATTACAATTTTCGTATAAGATGTTAATGTTTTCGTATAATATGTTGCTATTTTCATATAACATGTTGATATTTGAGTCAATTGTAATGTTTGTATCATTTTTCATATATTGTAATAATAAAAGTTTTATTGAATTATAGAATTCAAAAGGTCAGAAGAAGCTGATGACTTATTTTGAGATGCTCAGGTGGTCATTGTCAAATAATGAAGGGTATTTATTATCAAACAATAAAGGTTATATGTCGTGAGGTGATAATCCACACATGCCCAATTTTCAATGTTAAATTGGTAAGGACACATATATATGTAGTCAAGTCTCTAAACTATGAACACTATAAGTAGAAAATTAAAATAATTAATAAATTATATATTTTTTTAGGAAGTTGATGAAGATATAGCATGTTCATATGGAAAGGCTAATCTACATATATGGAACATGACAAATCAGAAGCTATATCTCAAGTCCCCATAGTTGGTATGACATTTAATAGTGAAGATTTAGCATATGATGCCTTGTATTTTGGTAGTATTTTATGATATGAATTTATCTCAAAACAATGCATATTCTATTGTTTTTATAGCATAATTAGACTTATTTACTTGTTTTGTTCGGAATCTTCATTTTGCCTTGTCTTTTTGTAATTTCAAGTGAAATCACTCAATTCTAGAGCTTATTTGATTATTTTGAGATGCCAAGTGATTTAGGATGAAAAGACAAGTCAACATAGCAAATTTGAACTCAAATAGAGTTTTCTGTATTAATCATGGCCAGGTCCTAATGAGCTTCACGGCCATGATGATTATGTTGCGAGAACATACATTTTTACAGTCAAACCATGATAATCATCATGGCCATAATGAGTCAAAAATTTGATAAGTTTTTCACCGAGACGATCATGGCCTACTTGTGACTAGCTTCATGGCCTTGATCGTTATGTCAAAAATCCACATAATACTTCATAGTTTAGCCATGACCAATTTCACAGCCATGATACACATCACGGCCTAACTATGACCAGCATCACTACTATAATTAATTTTCTAGAATACTATAGAACACATCACAACCTGGCCCTGATGTCTGTCATGGTTGTGACAGTTTTTGCTAAACACGATTTTTAGCTTTTTGGGGTGAATTTGAAGCAATTTTTCATTCAATTTGAAGGGGAATCTCAAGGGACACCCTCCTATGAATAAAAGAACTGATTTGGGGTGAAAAGAGGGGTTGGTTGGCTCTCCAACAAGGGAGAAACGAGAGAGCGGTGACAAGGGCGGCGATGAACGAAAAGGAGATTTTCTATGCGGATTTGCACGCTTCTTCTCATCGATCTAAAGAGGATTAGTACCTCATATTATCTTCATTTTGTATTTTGATCCATGGAAATTTGATTCGAGTAAATATTATGCTGAATAAAACTATTATGGTTGCTTAAGTCTTCTTATTTAGGATTTGGGGTGTAATCCTTTGTTTAGATATATTATTTGACTTATAATATCAGTGTTCTTATGATCTATTTCTGTTTATTCAATCTTTGCTAAGATGTTTGCTTGTATTTACTCTGGCTAAGTTTTTACATGTTGAAAACATCGTATGAAATGCTGAAAGGTGAATCACGACATTGGATATGCTTAGATTGGACTCGCGTTATTCTATCACGGAAGTAATTAGAATTTGTGCGAGGACATTTAGTTTATCTTTGTGTTCAATGGATCTATTCAGTTTAGTAAGCCATAAAAGTAGGAGACCATTCTGAATAGGTATCGGGTTATACTATTGAAAGGGGGTAACTTGTACCTGTGGATAAGTCCTTGAATATTTTAGAACAATTGCATTGTTATTATTTTGTTCAAGTTTAGATCTATCATTGTGATGAAGTCAATGCCTTGAATTGTCTCGAAATAGCATTTGACTCGTATTTCTTGTTTGGTAACTAATTCAACCCATTAGTTTAGTTCATTTTATATTACTTTGCATTCAAACCAGATTTAGTTTGTTTAGTTATCGATTACACGATCAATTGGTAATTACAACTTGTCCATGCATGAATGATATCTTTTTACTACATCGGTACGCCGTGCACTTGTGTGTATCAGTATACAAATTTTATAATGACTATGCTAGATTAATGAGGTTCAATATAAAGGAATTTTATATTGAACGTAGAAAGGATGGTAGCTTGATGATATCTTAATGATGATGACAGTGAACTAGAATAAAATATTTCTATCAAACCATCTCTAGTAAAGAAAGGGTGAAAAGAGAAACGAAAGAAAGGAGTGTTTAAGCGAAGACCTAAAAAGAGCACTAATGCATCCAGACTTTCTATGCCAGCTGCCGATGTTAGAAGGCCACACATATCCACACTTATGGGTGAATATACAAGCATGCAAATACGATTTCTTATACCTCTATAATACCACCATTATATGGCTTAAATTAGTACTTACCTATAGGTTAAATTTATAGCAGGTGCATATGTTGCATTTTGAAATGATGCCAATAACCCCATTATACTCTTACACTGCTTTAACAATTGGAGCATCCCTTTTTCTTGTAAGTTGATGATTTCAAACTTTCTTATCTTCTACATCGACTATGTTATTTATTTCTTACCTATCTAATGTAGTGCTCAGATAAAGTTTCTCAAGTAAGGCATGTGTAGACTAGATCTCAAGAGATGTGTAATAGGTCTCAGCCTATGAATGAGAAGTAATTTAATCATTTGTAAAGTTGACATATGTTGTATCATACAATATAATTGTGTAGCATCGACTCTTCTTTACATATTATGGTGCATTATGAGAATGGATTTCGTAGTTAATCCATAAATTTCATAGGATTGCGCCTCAATATCATATATCATATCAGACATATTGTATAATAGCTTGGTAATTTCATATAACAACTGTATCAAAACCTCTAACACTACTGTATTTCTGTATAACAACAGCTACAACATTTTATAACAACCCTGAATATCATATAACAACCTCTGAATATCGTATAACAGTCCCTAAACATTGTATAACAACTTGAAATCATCATATAATAGCATTATGAAAAACGTATAACAACAAATCAATATTGTATAACAACACCTCAATTTTGTATAATATCAAATCAATATTGTATTGTTGGCCCAAGGTTTTAATATCTTGGTTATTAATCTATTCCAATATGTTTTTTTTTTGCCAAAGGCAAGTAAGGTTTTATATAATTTAAAAGAAAATTTTACAAGTTATGTACAATCTCAAGACACCACACATGACCCAGGATCCATACAAAAATTCGGCAGAGTTTCCTCTGTTTATATAATCGCATGGACCTTGCTACAATTCACACTACACAAAATTTGTAATCTAAACAAGAGAATACCCATAAAGGAATACAACATGTACACATCGCACGCAGGAGGACCCAACACTAGGACACAACATGGTTTTATTTGCGGTACATTTGTCATTCAAGCTTTGTAGATCATATGTGGAGGCATCTCTTTGCAGCGAATGAGAATAGAGCGACCTTGAGCTTCCCGATTTTGTGTCATAGTTCCACCACACATGGTCCTTTGCGGGAGCCGAGTAATGCAGGGGCCAACGATGGCTGGAACACTCCCTAAGTATCTCCATTGCTGCCCAACAATCAAAGATAAGTGAACTCATCATATATAAAGCTCGCACAATAACGATTGAAGAATGAAAGGCCATGGTAAATAAGAAATAATGAGGGAACCCAAGCATAAGCCCAATGCACAAGCGAAGCCATCCGAAAGAGAGCCATAGAAAAAACTCGAGAGCATCAATAAGAGCAGATGGCAAGAACAGTCATCAGACAGTCGGCCATTTAAGTCACTACCACGTCATCCCAAAGGTTTAGGAAAAGTTGCACAGTGGGATCAAGATGAGCTTGGGGGACGTAGCTTGTAAGCTTTGCTTTTATATCCAGAATCAGGGAAATGAGGGCGTGATGTCTGGTATTTTTATAGTCTTTTAGACTAGTATTTACATGCGAATCGAGACATAATATCATGCTTTTATATCTCTTTCCGGCTTATTTCATTGATTTCTTCAGAAGCTTCACTTCTTGTCATGTTTGATAAATACAGGATAATTCACTCATTTCTGTAACTATTTGGAGGTATATTTATGTCCCCGAGTGAATCAGGAACCTTGACGAGAAGTTTGGCTTCAAACGGAGCTAATTTCCAGAATTACGGCCGAGGCCCTAATCTGCATTATGGCCATAATTTACTGTTTGAATTCTCAAGAAGCCTGTTTTCACTCAAGCTTAATCATACTCCAAAGACGTGCCTTCGATTTTCTCATCGGAAGTCATTCGGACGATAAAATCTTCGACAGACAACATTACGTGTATAGCCGTAATTTCAGCCTGCCCGTAATGTTCACACTGACAACTTCTGATGTCAAACTATGGCCGGAATCAAAGTCAAGTCAAAGGTCATCTCATCAGCAAAATTTCAGACGAAACGGAGTTTGCTATAAAGATTACCGCCATGCCCATAATCCTCATTACACCCGTAATGGTAGCATTAAGTGTGTTGGAGGGCTGTAATAAATAGGCCGTAACTTTTCCGTTACAACTCCGATTTGGGCGTTTTTTATGTCATTACGAAGAGCTTTTAATGGCCCACAAGTTCATGGATATTTCAGGAGCTGAAGAGAATCGACGCAAACATTACAACCATGTCTGTGATCTCCATTACACCCATAATCTCTCTTGCGCAGCCTAAAATTAAAAGAGCCATAACTTTGTCATTATAGCTCCGTTTTGGACGTTTAAGGTGTCAAAACGTAGCTAATTAAAAGGGATTTAATGCTGGAATATTAAAGGGCACCTCAGAAATGATAAAAGGGGTCGAAATCGCTGAGGAACGCCGCGCCTAGTTGGGGCTCAAAGGGGGGCTAGCGAGTTTTTCAAAGGGAAGTTCTTGGCGATTACAAGGGACGAGGAAGGAATGATACATCGTGCTAGAAGACTTGAAGGAATGTTGCAATGCTTCTGCAGAGAGTTTTCTTTCTCTTTCTTCTATCTTCTCTTTAGTTTTTTCTTTTCCTTTAGAGATCTGTACTAAATCGATGCTATGATAGCATAATCTTTTTAAATCGGAACAAAGGTGTAGTTGAGTTGTTTAGATCTTGTTCTCAAACATGTTTTCTCGTGGCTAATGTAATTTTATCTTGTGTTTATTCGATCTGTGCTGTTTTACTACTAGTTTTGCCTTGATCACGCAATTACTTTTCTCGGGCGCCGCAAGAAGGACCGAAAGGTGAATTGCGACGCTAGATCTGCCTTATCGATCATGCTCTGACCTGTCAAGAAATTGGGCAGGATTTGTGTGAGGAAACTTATAATATCTCTGAACCCAATGGATCAATCTAGGTACGGTGAGCCACGAAAGTAGGACGCCGATCTAGATTGATACCGGATTATGCCGTCGAAAGAGGGTAATCTGTACCATTAGATATTTCCTTGAACACTTTTAAAATTGTGTTGTTATGATTTTATCTTGTTTGAGTTTAAGATCCATCTTCAAGATGCGCTCAAAGTTCCGATGTCTCTAAACCTTGTTTTCTATCTAAAACTTTCATTTGCTTGATTCGGCTAGCAATTATCTTTAGTTGTAGTTTGATTTACTTTATAAAAACCCAAAATATTCTCTCGATCGTCTAACTATTGATTCGTAATCACTCGGTACTTGATCACTGTCCCTGTGGGATCGACATCTTAAGTGCTACTACGACAAAACCGTCACGCTTGCGGTTAGTAGTACGGTAAAGTACACATCAAGTTTTGGCGCCGTTGCCGGGGACAGACATCAATATCGAAGTGATTTAAAAATTGGTAGACTAGACTTTATCCTATTTATTTTTGTTTCTTTTCTTACTTTTTTTTTACTAACTTAGTTTTCCTTCAATTAGCGTAACTCTACTTTTTCGTAGACTTTCTGAAATATTCACTGTGAAACTTTTTAAGTCTACAAAGAAATGGCCATTTTATTATTACTTGTTGATCATTTTGTGTGAAAATCGGTAGAAATTTTAGACGATGTTCTAGTCAAACTGAGAAGGATGATAAAAATAATGAAAATACTCAAACTTTTGTAAAAATCCTTCACTCTACTGAACGAATCAATTCACGAATGGTGAAAATCAGAAGACCTTCATGTGGAAGCACCCTAGGTAAATATTGAAAGAAACGTATACCTGAAATCACTATATGACAATTTAAGGTATGCATTCCTTGGTGCCAACTAATACATTCCAAGCTTTGAATCACACTGTGGTCAAGCTAAAGACCATAAACAAGCGCTTCTTGGGAGGCAACCCAAGTACTTTATTTTTTTAATTTTAATTTGTTATTTCTAACAAGTGTTATTTCATGTTTGTTGCAAGTTTATTGAGGTTCAATTGTATTTGTAAAAAAAAAAAAAAATCAGATTACAAGTGAAAGCTGTAATATCCATTACAACCATAACTAGCTGAAGAAAATAGGGTAGCCAAGTGCTATTATGCATATGCACGGATCTTAGAGCATGGGAATTATTTGTTGGTGGCATTCTTGAAATATATATCACTTTTGGTAACAGCTTGGAATAGAGATTTGGGGTTGACCGAGTTTATTTTGACTTCCACAAAAGAATTGAGATCCAGGTGGCGGTTTCATACTTATTTGGCTTAGCAGAGAACTGTCGCCGGATGGCTCTCGCGTGGACGGACTTAGCGATTTTTGGGAGAGTTAAAACTTGGATAATCAGCGCCGTCGATATTGCTCCAGTCGCCGCCCGTCTCCAGCTTTAACGGACGCCGACAATTCCAAATCCGATTCATGGCGGCGACGATCTCTCTTCAGCCGCTGCACCCATGGCGGCTCCAAATCAGTGCTCGAACAGAATTGAACTGCCGCCGCCCTCTTCTCCTCTGCCGTAACCAAATTGCTGCCGACTTCAGCACCGATTCTCTCTGCCATTACACCTCCAATCAACGCCGACCTCCATCCAAGCGACTGGAAACTGCCGCCACTTCATCCTCCCGTCGCAATATTAATCATCTGCCGCCCTTCTCAATAATCAAAGCAGCGCCGTCCTTCGATCTCTTCAAACGTTTACCGGTTTTATTGGATTAATGAAGGCGGCGATCTCTCTTCAATAGCTGCTCCTTCAAGTGACATTCATCAGCCGCGCCGACTTCAATTAAACCTGGCAGGAATCAACGCCGCTCTTCTCGATGGACAACTGTAGCCACATACTTCCTCTGCTATTACTTTACTGAGCCGCCATTCTTGTTCACACTGAAATCAGCAAACGCATCATCCGTTGAGCGAACAGCTAGAGCAAACACTTACCCTACAGATCAGTTTGCCAGCTTTCTTTCTCTCGCCGATCCTTGAAGCATTTACGCGCCTCCACCGTTCAACGTCTGAAGCCGCCAGCGACGCCTACGATTCATACGCTCGCCGTCCACATTGAAGGCGAGGGTGGCGATACGAAACCAACTGCAGCATACCGATTCCATCACGCTGTTGAATCTTTGCGAGCACTAAAGACCTTCCCATGCCACTGCTTCTACGCAACCTCCTCCCTTGATTTCAACCTTTACTGATTGCATCTGCAGAGATTTGAAGCTGCTCCTTCCATCCCAGCCTCTGCTGCTACCGTCGGGCTTCACCAACGATTTCCATCCTAAAGCTGCTCTTTCAGCAAGCATTTCACTCTTCTGCAGTTCAACACCGTCAATAGTTCACCAATCAAGCTTGCTTCAGTTTCCAGGGTTCTTTGATCGATTTAAGCGCTTCATACATTCTTTCGACGACCCCGGAAGCTACTGGATCTCTACTTGCTACTGCCACCTTCACAAGCACCGACCACCTAGCTCCTGTCGTTGATACCGTCACAACCACGAGCGACTCAGGAAGGCGTTGTCTTCTTTTCATTAATTCCAAGACCATGATCTCCTATTGAAATCATCTGCCGAGACTTCTACCGATGATCTGCGCCCCTGGTGCTATCAAACGTGCTTCACGGAATCTGCCGTGGGCCTGATTTCATCTCCTGATTTCTGCCTCCAGACCTCTTGGCTATTCTAGGCTTTGGTTTTCTTCTTGCTGTCGCTTTCTCTTGATCTCAATTTGCTGTATCTGCCATGGCCCCTGGGCGCAAGATTGGAGCCTGAAAATCTACCATGCACATACCTATTGCTCCTTTCTGCCTCTTCATCAGATGCTATTTTGAGGCAGTGCTCTGTCTTTGGCTTCCTCATGCGTAATTTTGTTCAAGTCCATAAATGCCAGCACTTCTCTGGAAGTCCTACTGAATTCACATGACGACATGTGGACGACCCTCAAGAGGAAGATGTTGAGATGAGCACCGATGATGGGTCTGACTGATCTTGTGAGTATTGCATCACATTTTTCCAAATTCTGAATTCTTTACATGCTATGCATGGGGACTTTGCATAATTTAAGTCTGGGAGATTGTGGGTTGGGTTCATTTTCAAAACATGTTATGCAATAATTCAATACTTATGCTTTGTGCTTTGATGATACATTTTATATGCTGCGCTCTGATGATATGATGAAAATATGTGGTGATATTATTTTGATTTTTAACGGAAATCATGATAGCTTCATATTTTTATGATTGACTCATTGGGGTATTATTATTATGTTCTAAATCTTAGTTCAAAGTCAGGTAATTCATATGATCATCTTATTTGATGGAAAAAGATTGTGGAGTGATATATCTGATTTTCGATTGAGGATTTTTACTTTCAAGTAATGCTTATAATTTTCTCTATGGATGTACGTACTTCCATCTATTTGATTCATCTTACTACTTGTTGGTTATAATCAATGCACTTATCTGATGAATGTTATCTCCTCTCAAAAAAAAAATCAAAAAGAAAATAAAACAGACTCCTCTACTTGGCACTGTGTAAAATTGGCAGTGGTACCGAAGACATGAGTTGAAGTCTATGAAAAAAAATAATAAGACTCCTCTACTTGGCACTGCGTAAAATTGGCAGTGGTACATAAGAAATGAGTTGAAGTCAAAATAAAAATTGAGAGGACATTAATACAAATAAGAGTGTATTGGTATTTTTCCAACTCATGTCTTTAGATGAATCAGGTTCGAACAGAGTACATATATACCACATAGAAGATTATTGCAGCTCATGAAGATAAGCCTCATATAATTTTTATCTTCACACCCTTACTCTTGACGATAGATGATTATCTTGAATGCCCTGACTTTCTGAGATTTGTTCATAATGATATCTCCCTTGGATACTTTACAAGCTTGACGTGATTTCATCTTTATCTGATTCCACCCTTATCTTTTAAATGCTTGAGGACAAGCAATGATTTAAGTCTGGGAGATTTTGATGTCTCGTATTTTTATAGTCTTTTAGACTGTATTTACATGCGAAACGAGAGATAATATCATGCTTTTATATCTCATTCCGGCTTATTTCATTGATTTTCTTCAGAAGCTTCACTTCTTGTCATGTTTGATAAATACAGGATAATTTACTCATTTCTGAAACTATTTGGAGGTATATTTATGTCCCCGAGTGAATCAGGAACCTTGACGAGAAGTTTGGCTTCAAACGGAGCTAATTTTCAGAATTACGGCCGAGACCCTAATCTGCATTATGGCCATAATTTACTGTTTGAATTCTCAAGAAGCCCGTTTTCACTCAAGCTTAATCATACTCCAAAGACGCGCCTTCAATTTTCTCATCGGAAGTCATTCGGACGATAAAATCTTCGACAGACAACATTACGGGTATAGCCGTAATTTCAGCCTGCCTGTAATATTCACACTGGCAACTTCTGATGTCAAACTATGGCCGGAATCAAAGTCAAGTCAAAGGTCATCTCACCCGCAAAATTTTAGACGAAACAGAGTTTGCTACAAAGATTACCGTCATGCCCATAATCCTCATTACACCCGTAATGGTAGCATTAAGTGTATCGGAGGGCTGCAATAAATAGGCCGTAACTTTTCCGTTACAACTCCAATTTGGGCGTTTTTTTATGTCATTACGAAGAGCTTTTAATGGCCCACAAGTTCATGGATATTTCAGGAGCTGAAGAGAATCGACGCCAACATTACAACCATGTATGTGATCTCCATTACACCCATAATCTCTCTTGCGCAGCCTAAAATTAAAAGAGCCATAACTTTGTCATTATAGCTCCGTTTTGGACGTTTAAGGTGTCAAAACGTAGCTAATTAAAAGGGCTTTAATGCTGGAATATCAAAGGGCACCTCAGAAATGATAAAAGGGGTCGAAATCACTGAGGAACGCAGCGCCCAGTTGGGGCTCAAAGGGGGGCTAGCGAGTTTTTCAAAGGGAAGTTCTTGGCGATTACAAGGGAGGAGGAAGGAATGATAAATCATGCTAGAAGACTTGAAGGAATGTTGCAATGCTTCTGCAGAGAGTTTGCTTCCTCTTTCTTCTATCTTCTCTTAGTTTCTTCTTTTCCTTTAGAGATCTGTACTAAATCGATGCTATGATAGCATAATCTTTTTAAATCGGAACAAAGGTGTAGTTGAGTTGTTTAGATCTTGTTCTCGAACATGTTTTCTCGTGGCTAATGTAATTTTATCTTGTGTTTATTCAATCTGTGCTGTTTTACTACTAGTTTTACCTTGATCACGCAATTACTTTTCTCGGGCGCCGCAAGAAGGACCGAAAGGTGAATTGCGACGCTAGATCTGCCTTATCGATCATGCTCTGACCTGTCAAGAAATTGGGCAGGATTTGTGTGAGGAAACTTATAATATCTCTGAACCCAATGGATCAATCTAGGTACGGTGAGCCACGAAAGTAGGACGCCGATCTAGATTGATACCGGATTACGCCGTCGAAAGAGGATAATCTGTACCATTAGATATTTCCTTGAACACTTTTAAAATTGTGTTATTATGATTTTATCTTGTTTGAGTTTAAGATCCATCAACAAGATGCGCTCGAAGTTCCGATGTCTCTAAACCTTGTTTTCTATCCAAAACTTTCATTTGCTTGATTCGGCTAGCAATTGTATTTAGTTGTAGTTTGATTTACTTTATGAAAACCCAAAATATTCTCTCGATCATCTAGCTATTGATTCGTAATCACTCGGTACTTGATCACTGTCCCTGTGGGATCGACATCTTAAGTGCTAGTACGACAAAGCCGTCACGTTTGCGGTTAGTAGTACGGTAAAGTACACATCAGAGCGCCCATAGGAGCATCATTGTGCGTAGGAGTATCCATCGTTTGGCTGTTCCTATATCTCCAAATATAGTATAAAGCTCCAGTAAACATGAGGTTGTCTATGTAAGATTGAACCGGGTTTGTGCGCATTCCTTGACGACGAGAGTGCTGCTGTATGGCCTCTTCGCAAGTTGATGAGTTTAAAGCCGGGCCACTTCTCCCTGTGATCAGATTTCTGTAACCAGAAAGAGCTTCACAATGTAAGAACAGGTGGTCCATTGTCTCCGGATAGGAATTGCATAACTTGCAAGTTGGGTGAGGGACCACACCCCATTCATGAAGGCGCGCCCTGGTGCTAAGGCGGCCTTGGCAGAATAGCTAGAGAAAGAAAGAGTGGCGCGGTATGCGCCCCTTAAACCAAACCAGATTCTTCCATTGCACCTCTGTACCGTGAACTTGGCTTTCATAAGCAGATTGAATGGTGAATTTGCCATGGGGGGTGCGGTTCCAAAAAATGATATCAGAGCTAAGATTTTGATGTATAGGCACCCGAGGGATATTTGAATAGACGTCTATAAGACTAGTGCAGCGGGGACGAGGGATATTCCACCGGTGGTTTGCAATAAGAGAACTTAGACACGTGCATCTCCCAGGTGGATTTACAAAACGAAAGTCCTCAACCAAATCCATAAGGAGGTTGGATTGGAGCCAAGGGTCAAGCCATAATCTGATAGACTCCCCATTGGCAATTTTATACCCTACCATCTGAATACATGTGTCGCGCGCCTTAAGGAGATCGCGCATGGGCCATGCGGTGCGGCTGGATGGTTGGACCGACCAAATTGTGTCGGACTGTAGGTAGAGCTCATGTATCCACTTAACCCAAAGAGAGTTTTTATCTTGAATAATATTCCATATATGACGCGTGAGGAATGCTCGATTAAGCTTGCCAATATCCCTAAGGCCGAGGCCACCATGAGCTGTGGGCTTTGTTATGTTTATCTAGGCTACCTTTGCAAGACCTTTCCTATTCCCCCGAGACCATAAGAAATTTGCAAGGGATGAGTTCAGCTTAATAATTACTCCCATAGGGAGTTTTATAGAGCTACACCAGAAATTGATGTTCCCATAGCACATAGATTTAATAAGTTCGACTTTGCCTGCGTAAGAGAGACTTTTTGCCCGCCAAACTGATAAGTAACTGAAAATTTTCTCAATTAAAGGCATGCAATCTCGAGCTTTAATAGGTTTGCTTGTGATCGGGATGCCGAGATACCGGAAAGGCATAGAGCCCTTTTGGATCCCAAGGATAGAAGATAGGTGCGTTTGCGTGCCCGAGTCCGTTGATGCGGAGAAATAGACATGAGATTTCGCCTGGTTGGCTTTTAGGCCGGTATGAGTGTAGAAATCCTCAAGCACCTGAATAATAGCATTGGTAGAGGATATGGAGGCGTCACAGAATATGATAACATCGTCAGCGAATTGGAGATTGGTAATGCCTAGCTTTTTGCATTTCTTATGAGGAATGAGATTTCCTTGCTCTAGCTGAACTGAGAGAAGGTCTGATAGATGCTGCATGATGAGAATGAAAAGATATGGAGATAGGGGGCATCCTTGGCGCAGGCCCCGAGTGCCACGGAACAGTCCCACGTCCTCCCCATTAAGATTTATTTTGTAAGAAGGGGAGGAAATACAAGCCATAATTTGGTTGGCGAATGCGACCGGGAATTTATAAGCTTTGAGAAGGTAATCAATTATTTCCCACCTGACAGAGTCGAATGCCTTATGGAGATCCAATTTTATTGCCATGTGAGGAAGGCCGCGCCTATTGTGGAACCCGCTTAATATCTCCTGGCACAAAATGATATTTTCTTGAATAGATCTGCCAGGAATAAAAGCATGCTGGGTTAAATCTATGAGCTCCGGGAGCACACTACGAAGCCTGATAGCTAAAACTTTCGCGATGAAGCGGTATATCATTTGACACACAGAGAAGGGCCGGAATTCTGCAAAAGAAGAAGGGTTAGGAACTTTGGGAATGAGAGTAAGGGAGGTAATATTCACCCTTTTAAGCATGCGCCCATGGTCCAAGAAGTCAAAAATAGCCCCGAGAACATCGTCTTTAATTATATCCCAAAAAGATTTGAAGAAGGCAGCATTGAAACCATCCACTCCAGGAGCCTTAGAGATATTTGCCCTTTTGATGATGTTCACAATGTCTTCCACCGAATAGCTGGAATCCAGCAAGCTTATGGCATGGATAGATAAGGAAGATTTAACTGGAAAGTTTAATTGCATAGAGTTTAGCTTTGGCCCCAAAAGATCTGTGTAGTACCGCACAGCTTCCGCAGATATACCGTCGCCGGTGACATGGTTCCCATGGGAGTCGTTGATCAAGGAGATAGAGTTCCTAATGCGACGAGCTTTCATTAAATTGTAAAAGTAGGAAATATTTGAATCTCCAAGGGAGATCCGCTGGTCTCTCGATCTCTGCTTCAGAGCAGATTCCTCTTCCTGCCAATACTCCCTTATTTTTTCTTGGTAATATTTCTCTAGAGCGCCAAGAGAAGGATTGTAGTGATCGGACCAGAGCTGATTTTGGATGGAGGACAACATGCTGGTATTATTTCTTAGGGCGGCATCCTTTGCGTTCTTGATGCGCCGCGCCCAGATCTTAAGCCCCTGCTTTGCCATGGAAAGTTTATGGCAAAGAGAATATAGTGGAGTGCCATGGATGTTGCTGGAAGTCCAGATAGACTCAATCAAAGGCGTGATGCTTGGGTCGTGGAGCCACTTGTTAAAAAATCGAAAGCGGGCACCTTTAAGGGGCATGGAAATGCCAAAGATGATAAGGGCCGGAGAGTGATCGGATATTGAGGGGCTCAAAAAGAATGTCTCGGCCAAAGGGTAGCATTCAGTCCACTCTTTTGTTGCCATAATACAGTCTAGGTTGCAGCAAATTCTATTTGCCCCTATTTGAGAGTTAGACCAAGTGTAATATGCTCCTCTCGATTTTATGTCAATTATGTTCAAGGCAGCTTTCATCTCGATATTGTAAATTGTCTCCGAATCACCATGGGGAGCTCCCCCAATTTTGTCCTCCAGAGAGAAGAGCATGTTGAAGTCGCCTAGAATAACCGTGGGAGCCAAACTATAAACTTGTTGCAGAGTCTCCCAGATTTCTTTACGCTCATTGGCCGAGTAAAGACCGTAGACAACACCTATGTAGAATAGAGGATCCCCCTGGGAAGAAAATACCTGACCCACCATCACCTGCGGGGTCACATTTATGATGGTTGTATTATAAGCCAATGGGTCCCAAACAAGCCAAATCCTGCCCCCAGGGATATGCTGGTAGTTATTGGAAAAAGACCAACCTGGAAACACAGAGTTAAACACATCCAGGTTTTTGGCTTCAGAGACATGGGTTTCCAGAAGAGCGCACATTTTGATTTTGTATCTGCTTATGAGGGACAGCACTTCCCTCCTCTTTGCAAGTGCGTTGAAACCTCTCACGTTCCAACACACTAATGGGGCCAGGGTGGATGTCATTTGATAATTTGTCGAGGGGGACTCGTGCTCTTAGGGTCCGGAATTAGAGCAGCCGCCCGGGAGCGCCTGTTCCTTCGCCGAGAACTTCGTGGGGTGGCCACTGCAAAGTCCTCTTGATCAAGAAGGGCATCTATGTCTCCATGAGCACCAAGGATTGAGAATGAGGAAGGTGAGCCTAGGTCCGAATCAATCAGCTCCTCGATCGCATCGTCCGGCCCCGGAACAGATTGGGGAATAGAGGGGGCCCTCCCCTTTTCAGAATCATTACCATGAGTGCTGCCTATGAGCAGGGCAGGGCTTTGCGGGTCCTCGATCACACTTAACATTCCAATATGTTTTGATAATAACAAACCACTTTACTAATATTATCTTTTGAGTATCTTATTTAGGTTAAAGATGATGGATGGTTTATGAAGTTCCAGCTCAAGTTTTATTTTTTATTCTTTAAATAAATGTTAAGTGCTTAAATTACTTCTTATTTGATAGCTCTTTCCACCAAAATTACTTGAATACACCCTTGATTATTTTGTTTCCCAAAATTTACCCATATTATTGAACCAAAGCTTTCATTCTTTGGACCTTTATGTAGTATTTAACCCCAAAACCATATTTTTCCTTACCAAAATTTTTTGAAACTAGTATATTTAGAAAGTAGAGTCTCTAAGCTTTCTAATGATTCAAACGGCAATCAATTCGGACTTCAAATGAGCTCAAACGAGCCAAATCAATTTGAACAAAAAATGCAGTCCGAACCCGGCCGAACCAAACCGGACTGAATTGGCTCAAACAGGCCCAAACCGAGCATTTTCGACCTCCAATGGCTATTTCTTCAATTCTAGCCATTTATAACCCAAAAAATGATATAAAAACATTCTCAAAAGCCCTAGAACCCCTTCTTATGATCTTCCAAACCATTGGTGCCCTAAAGAGCTTCCTTTCTCTTGAAATCTCCATGATAAACTCTCTTGAAGATCTTGAAGCCTATAAATATTTTTTGAAGCCCTCTTCATTCAAAAAGAGCTTTTTCAAAAGAGGAGTTCAAGCACTCTAGGAGAAATTCATCAAGAGGAGTCTTGACTTTGAATGAGCATTTCTTTCCCCTCTTGATTTGTGTTTTAGTTCTTGCATTGAAGTTATTGTAATTTTCTAAGTGTTGGAGGTGCTCTTGGAAGAGACCTCATAGTTAGTTAGTTTATTTTACTTCTTGTATTTAGGGTTTAGAGAAGTGGTTCCCTTGGAAGAAGGGTGAAACCACCAAGTGTAAACCTCAATTAAAGAAGAAAATAAAACTAGTGGGGTGTTTGAAATCCTAGGTAGGGGATGTATGCATTGGGGCCGAACCACTATAAATCACTTGTTTACATTGCTTATTTGTGTTGCTTTAAACTTCATGCTTATAAATTAGTGATTTTAGTTGTTAGCTAAATCTCATATGTGTAGTTCTTCATAACATAGTTTTATCTCAAGTATTATAGTTATCTTCATTCTCTTTTATCTAGATTATAAGAAAATCATAAAGTTATAAAAAATAAAAATTGCTCAACACACAATTCCCCCCCCCCCCCCCCCCCTCTTGTGTGTAAATTCCTTTTCACATATAACAACTCGAAATCATTGTGCAATAGCATTATGAAAAACGTATAAAAACAAATCAATATGGTATAACAACTCAAAATTATCATATAACAACATTATTAAAAATTAAAAACATATAACATCACCCCCAAATAATCATGCATAGCTTCTGGTCAATTATAATTAGCTATTGTTGAGAGGTCCTCTACGTAAGAAATAATACCCGCATCCAAATTGAAAATCAAGCGGTTGAACAAGAAACAATAGAAGAAATACAAAATCGTTAGTCTTCTAATCCTCTCCTCATTTCCCATCTAACCTTGGAGCAGAGACTTCTTAATTTTTTCTTTGTTCTCTGCTTAATTTTTTCTTTGATAATATCTATATTAATTAATTTGCCATCAAATTCTTCGGAGCAAAAGGGAGTAGCTAGTTGATTAGTGTCAAATCTAACCAACTCTCCAATCCGTGGGAGTCCAAGGATGATTGATACATCCTTGACTAAGAAGGGTACACAATTCTCATTAATGTTGAATCTTCTTCTCTCAAGTTCCATATAAATTATAAAACTCTGTTGCAATCATATTCAAGGCTATCGATGGCCCTTCCAGCAAATGTCTAGGGGGGGGGGGGGGTTGTTTATATAGAAGTTGTTCTTAAAGAGCCTCACCCCCTTGCACATCTTTGACAAAATTATGAATCTGGCTCAATGAGCATTTACTTAGAACTCGACGCGGTTTGTTGATGCAACCAGTAGCATCCCCAGAATTAGATGAACTTGAATAACTCATTCTATATAATACAATGCACAATATGTTAGATACTAATAACAATTAGTGTCAAACATAATATCTACACATGAAATAGATTGTCATTATACGAGAATAGAGTGCTACTATACGAAACCAAAGTGCCATTAATACAAGAAAGACGAGCATTATACGATAGATTACTGCCATTATATGAAAAAAAAATATAATGTTATACGAAAATATTGGGTAATTATACAAAAATATTGGGGTATTATATGAAGTTATAGTGTCATTATACAAAAATATAATACCATTATATGAAAATGGACTGCCATTATACGATAATTTACTCTCATTATACTAAACAATACTAGCATTATACAAAAATATTGGGTCATTGTACGATAAATTACAGCGATTTTACGATAAATTACAATAATTATACGATAAATTATTGATATTAAACGCAACTATTTTTCCATTATACAAAAATATTAGGTCATTATACGATAAATTATAGTCATTATAAGATAAATTAAAGCTGCAAAATTATATAATAGCAACTCAATATCATATAATAGCCCCTGAACATCATATAACAATTCAAAACCATCATATAACAACATTGTGAAAAACGTATAACAACAAATCAATATCGTATAATAGCACCTCAATTTCGTATAATATCAAATCAATATTATATAACAACAAACTCAATATCATATAACAATTCAAAACCATCGTATAACAGCATTATTAAAAATGTATAACATAACCCCAAATTCGTCTAACATCATATTACAAGAGGTAAATATATAGACAATATAGGTGTATCTTGCCGTGAAAATTACAACCATTATATAATAAATTATAGTAATTATATAATAAATTATTGGCATTAAACACAACTAATTTGCTATTATAAAAAAATGTTGGGTCATTATACGATAAATTACAATCATTATATGATAAATTATAGCAATTATACTATACATTGTAGCTATTATACAATAAATTATTGTCATTAAACAAAACTTTTTTTGCTATTGTACGATGATTTGCACCCATTATATTCTAAATTACTGTCATTATATGAAACAATTCATCGGCACAGAATTGGATATTGTGAATGGTCACTAGAGGCCACCACAGTTTGCCGAAGGTAGTCTACACAACAACTGCACGATTAGGGTTCGGGAAAACTAATCATTCATAAGGACTAGCTTGTCGGCGAGCATCAAAGAGCGTCGGAGGTCGTCGGCGAGCATTGGAGAGCATCGAGTAATTTTTTCATTGCAACAAGGGTTGTGGAGAAATCAAGGATCGAGTGCGAGAGAGAGTGAAGCAGGTGAGCGTGGGTGGTAGGTTAATGCAAAATTTTCTAACCAAAGTTAATAAGTTGAAGATAACATTCACTTCATAATGGTAATATTGTATTACACGGGTTAAAATCATATAACAATGATAATATTAAAGTTTTGTTAAGATTTGTGCTCGGCCGCGTTAGGATTCGTGAGAAGTGGATATGGACACCTTGCTAGAAAATTTGTGGTAGGTATCCTGCCACAAAATTTTTTTGTATTAATAGGGTGCTATTAGAGGTGGCCAACGGGCCGGGCCAGCCCGCGGCCCGCACGGCCCGGCACGAGACGGGCCGGGCACGGCACGGCCCATTGACCAAGTCAATGGGCTGCGGGCGGCCCGTGGCCCGGCTCGGGTCGTGCTGGGCTGAGGCTTCGCGGCCCGTGGGCCGTGCCAGGCACGGCACGCGGGCCGGGCCAGCCACGGCACGGACCCGGGCCAAGCACGGCACGCGGGCCGGGCCAGGCACAGCACGGCACGACACGTCAATTCTTCTGCATTTTTACCTAAATGCCCTCATAATAGTTATAAAAATTTTAAAAGTTAGGGATATAATTGTCTTTATGGTATAAAATTACCATTTTAGCCCCTTTTAATAATTAAAAATAGGGTATAAATATGTAATTATACACCCAATTCATCCCTATAAATTGACCCCCCCCCCCCACCCTCTCATTTCTTCACACAAGTTTCCAACTATCTTTGGAATAATTTCTCATTCTCTCTTAATACTCTCTTAATCTCTTTTCTAAGTCTTGAGTTACAATTAGTTTCTTAATTGAATTCAAATTTAAGCTTTTTTTTAGCCATCAAGAATTCAATGCTCTCTCGGTCTAGACTAGTCATTTTTTTCTTTGTCTCGTGCTCACTACGTGACTAGACGTGGAGAAGATCAAGTAAGTATTAAATTAATTTACTTTTATAATATAATTATCACGTGGTGAGCACAAGCACGAGACATAGAGAAAAATGACAGATAATAGAAGAGTGAAGATAATTCTCATTATGCCAAATTCTCAACGTTCAATCTTCCTTACATCTACCTTAAATTTCTTCAATGCTGATCAATGGAGAATCACTATTTTAAGTATTATCGAACGTGTTAGTCAAATTATACGAATTGATGTATTCAGGTTTGAAGAACACTTTATCCATTTATCTGATCATGCAAGACAAGAATTTTTGGCTTCTCCCTCTCCTTCTGGGGTTGAGATTGAGATAGAGGTTGAGGACTTTGAAATAAGTGATAGTGAGGAGGATAGTGATAATATCAACGATGAGCCGGAGCAATATATCGAAACAAATCAAGCACAAGAGTCACTTGAGTTTTTTATTATTAAAGAAGGAGGTAGAGCTAAAAACATGGAGTGCGCAATATGCATAGAGAAGATGGAGCATGGAGCGCAAGTATGCTTAACACAATGCTCGCATATCTTCCATAGTAGCTGCTTGCGTAGTTGGCTACAGGTCAATTGTGTATGCCCATTATGTCGACAATTGATTTAAGCTTAAATGTATAATTTATGAATATGAAATTTAATCGAGTTGGTTTTAACTTTAGTCATGTGTTGTTAGTATTGTTAATAAATAAATTAATATTAATTTAATAAAATATATTAAAATTAAAATTATATTTGTTTAAAATAAAATAATTAATTAAATAATAATTAAATATTTTTTAAAAAGATTATGCAAAATACATAATTCACATTCGGGCCGTGCCAGGCACGGCCCGCTGGGCCGACTATAGCCCGCGGGCCCGTTTCAGCCCTCGTGCCGGAATCGGCCCGCATGCCGGATCTGGCCCGCGTGCCGAATCTGGCCCGCGTGCCGGATCCGGGCCCGGCCAGAAGCTGAGCCGTGCCCGGGCCGGCACGGCTAAACGTGCCGCGGGCCGTGCCGGGCCCAGGTAAATTTCGGTCGTGCCGTGCCGGGCACGGCCCGCCAGAAATCGGGCCGAGGCGTGCCCAGGCCCGGGCACGGCCCATAGCCACCTCTAGGTGCTATTATGCATTATTTTACATGTTTTGATTAAAGGGTTTTTTGTTTTGTTGTGTAAGTGATTGACGATGTAGAATTTTTTAAATTTTTTAGAAAGATTGGCTTTTAGAAATTCTACTCCTATATATAAGACCTTTATATTGTGTTAAAAATAAAATAATTAAAAAATACAAAAATATATAGTTGCCATTGTTATACTAAAAGTTTTATCAATATTATTTTTTTAAGAAAATAAAAAAAAATAGATTTTCTCTTTAATTTTTCTTTCTATCGTACCCCGGCCATATTCACGTTTGCTTTAAAATTCGCGTAGCGTGAAAAACACGAAGCAGATGTCTTCCTGCGATTCGCAGGCAAGAATTTTTCTCTAGCCCGGCGCCAGAACCTCGGCCTGTGCAACTTGCGCCGCCTTCGTCTCTTCCTCTGTTCCTCCTCCCGCAGTCCTGCGTTCGGCACCTGGCGGCGCTCCGTCGACGTTGTCGCCTTGTCGGTTGGCAACGAGTTGGCGGGTCATCGTGTCCAATTGGCTGCAACCACTCTCATTCCCTTGCCCATTTTGTCCATCATTAACCAAGACGGATGAGGGCAGGGCGTTGAGTCGCCAACCGGCCTCCGTGTTGGACACCATTGGAACCTCTCTCTCTCTCTCTGCTTTTCTTCCTCTTCTTCTTCTTCGATTGATTCATTCGATTTCCTCCGCATGCTGGATTGAGGCCGGATCGATTAATGGGGAACATATTTGTAAAGAAACCCAAGATCACAGAGGTTGATCGAGCCATCCTCTCCCTCAAGACCCAGCGCCGCAAACTCGCCCAGTACCAGCAGCAGGTCAGCTCCTCTCCTCGCTTCTTGTATTTGCCCCCAAGTCAATGCAAAATCGATCATTTGGCTCCTCCATTCTGCGAGATTCCTTTTCTCCTTTTCTTGGCAATCTTCAAATCACACCAAAAGACACTTGACAATCTCGCGTGGTGGATTGTTTGACTTACGAAAACATGATCTGCGTCACTGTTCGAAAATTGACCCTCCCCTATAATCTGCTGCCATAATTTGCTATGTTGCCTCCTTATCATACATTCAATTAGATTGTGCGTAACAATATTGATGGTTAACGTCTGGTGAATTATTACAGAGAAACGTGCGATTCCTCAAAGTACCTTAGAAACAAAAAAAAAAAAGGTTACCTTTTGTAACTATGTTATGAAAACATAAGTTCGGAGACGCAATTGTGCGCTTCTGGTGGCACTCAAGGAGACTGATGACTAATTTTTTGCTTATATGAAATAACGTCCGAACTTCATACTAATCAACACATTAAATTTATAATTTATTATTGACTTTCTCCTTAATAAACATCAAATTAAACCTTTTGCAGAATCCACGACTCATAACCTAATGCTTCTATTTGTGACATTCTTTCTGCACGAGTAAAATTGTTGCCAGAGAAACTAACCCTAGATGTCCTTGACTTATTCTTGTTTCTAATAACCATAATGTATTTAAATACTTTGCTAATAACTTAAAGCTCAATAGTTTATGTAAGCCTAATTTACTCGACTGTAAACTAATTACTTGATGGTTATTTAGTTTATTTTGTGACCCTATTTTCTGGTCATTCTTAGCTTGAAGCTGTGATTGACGCTGAGAAACAAGCTGCTAGGGACTTGATTCGGGAGAAGAGAAAAGATCGGGCATTGCTTGCACTGAAGAAGAAGAAAGCTCAAGAAGAACTTTTGAAACAAGTTGACGCTTGGTTAATCAATGTTGAGCAGCAAGTATGTTACAAATTCTGAAATTGTAGGATTTGTTTTGTTATGCATTTCTTTTATAATTACTGCAATATAGGTTTTACTATGCTGACCACTAGTGAGTTATGCGATACCAACTACTGAGAGTAATATTTCTTTTTCTTCTTTAGTTAGCAGATGTAGAACTGGCAAACAAACAGAAATCTGTATTCGAAAGTTTGAAGGCTGGAAATAATGCCATCAAATCTATACAAAATGAAGTCAGTCTGGAAGATGTTCAAAAGCTTATGGATGATTCAGCCGAGGCAAAAGCTTATCAAGAAGTAAAATTGTTACTAACCTGCTTCCTCTGTCTCCTCATATGGTTATTTTTCCTTATTGAATTATCTGCAATGTTATCTTCATTTCAAGTGATGGCTGAACTAAAAAATAAATCTTAAGAAACCAGCCACAGATAAGTGACTAGGCCTAACCCACTGCAGTACTTTAAGTTTTGAGAACTATAAGCCAGGAGAGTGATGCAAGTTATGTAGGTAAACTTCACTTTGATTGTAAATTGATTCCTTGAAGGTGGCAAAGCAGCAAGATCTCAGGAGAATGACACAAAGACCTTGCTGCTATGGCAGTAGTGGATCCGTAGGACCATAGAGCATCGTCTTCTTTTGTTCTTTTCTTGTTATTCTCTCTTGTTTTCCTTCTCTTTTCTGTTATATTTCAACCTTTTTCTCTTTCTCCCTCTCCATTTTCTCTATCATGGCCCCAGTTCCCTCCTTTCATGCAGACTGAACTCTTTGCAATTGTTGGGAGAATTGCGGTTTTAGTTGTTTCTTTATTTGCTAGATTTGAAGCTAAAAGGGAGGTACCATGATGACACGAGTTGGACTGTTACTTGATTTTCATTTGTTTGATGATAGTGTTTGGAAAATTTTACATGAATTAGATTTTAACTGATTAATGTATTTGAAAGCTAAAGGAAGATGAAGTGAATGGAACTTGTAATTGTTTAGGATTTTATTAGGTAGCTAGTGGGGGAAAATTTGGAAATGAATAAGATATGCGTAATATTTTTATTTAATTTGGATCATGGTATAATTTAGTTGATTTAGTTCATTTCTTTCATTTTTGGTTTTGTCAAATTTGTCACGACCATGCAAGTTAATTTGTTACCACCATTAACTGATTAGACCACCCAATTGGTCCAATTTAGATGAGTTCAAACTCAATTTGAAATTTGGTTTACTTTTTTTCAACATAAAATTACGATTGCTTGAGCTGATCATGCCCATATCTTTGGCATACTTGGCTATACATGAGATAAAACTACCTAGATTTGTGGTGTAGTTGAAAGCGAGATATGGAAGAGAAGTGGTCTTAACAGGGGTGAAGGTTGAACTAAGGGGCCTTGTGCTCAAGTGTTAGAAACTTGGAATTATATGGCTTTCATTGAGATAGTCAGGTATTGATATATGGCATACGTTTGTACTTTCTTGAAGAACATTTTCCTGATTGTTTTTGAGCTAAATATCAACTTGAGCTTCTAAATTTGTATTTTCACTCATTTGCAATAGCCACTCATTTGCAATAGCCATCACAATGTGCTTTGCTTTTGGCTTGGTCAAAGCATAGGCCAAAAATATTGTAATTTCTTTTTCCATGACGTTTCAATTCTGAAATTTGCTTCTGGGAAATGCTAGAAGAAAAAAATCAAAGCTAACGTTTGCTTACTTTTCTTTTATTCTTTTTCTCAGATATGGTTTATACAATTTAGTAATGTGTGCAATAGTTATAAATTATGAAAGGTTCAAAACAAGCGTACCTTCTATAAGTCACTCTTGTTGGTTTTCTATAGCAGTTTTATATCGAAGCTATTGCTTACCATCATTTTTACCAATAGGTTAAGTGGTTTAATTTCTTTTTGAATTTTATAATTTCATCCTTGATAAAAATGAGTTACTCTTGTCTCATTTTCTTATATTTATTACTTTCTTGTGAAGGAAATAAATGCAATCTTGGGCGAGAATCTTTCTGCTGAAGATGAGGAAGAAGTGTTAGCAGAATTTGAGAATTTGGAAACTGAGGCAAGTTGCTTTTATTAGAACTTTTCACCTAGTTGCTTTAAAGTTTAATTTCTCTGTTTCCTTACGAATTTGCAGTATACTTCGCCAAGTGCTGTTTAAATACTCTAGTTGAAAAACAATTATTAGAGTAAATAGAAAAGCAAGGCAATTGCAATTTTGAAACATAACTAGTTTCTATGAATATGAAACACAACAAATTTCTTGTTCATGCTATGTGTGAACCACTAACCAGCATCTTTTTTGAGTTTCTGACGTTCCCACATGTATCCATTTCTGATTTTATCCGCGACTGGTATGTTCACTGAGATTTTGCACATTTGCAGATTACTCTCCAATCCTTGCCAACAATTCCTGTTGAATCAGTATCATTTCAAGTTCAAGACAAAGAAGATGAGCTTCTCGATCTTCCTGATGCGCCATCTGGTGGCATAAAGATCTCAACTGAAGCAATGGGAAAAACAAAAGGTTTTTCTGTTACTTTACTATCTTGAAGCACTTTCAATGTATTTTCAGAAAGCTGTCATGACTACATTTCATATGTTTTTCTTCTATTTGAATGCAGTTATGGAGGCGCCACTACCTGCTTAATTGGCCAATTGAACCTATATGAGTACCAATATTGCTCAATGTAGGCGATCATTGGATTTGTAAAGGATAGTACTATTACCTTCTCTGTTTCTTCATGCATGTAGAAGCTTTTGTTCTGTATTAAACATACAATTTTAAGAAAAAAGATATATCAGTCATCCTCTAGTCTTCATTCTTTCCTGTTGTAAAAAGTACTTGACTGATTGCATAGTGAAAACTGAAATTCCGGAAGTGTCGATAACTTTAAGCAATGTACATTCGACCACAAGTCCATTTCTTTTATCTGATATTCAGTTTTAATGGTTTCACATTCTATAAAAATATTCCTGTTTCACATTCTACAAAGCTTTAGTTTCACATTTCTTTTACAATCTTGAATCTCTTTTATATATTTTGTTTGTTAGAATTTGTGTTTAATAGTTTATCATTAGAGACTAGTCTCAAATCAGTTATTAGAACTTGTATCCTTTTTGTATCAGGGTGTAGTGCACCCTAGCTTCCTATAATACACCCTTCTTCTCCTCTCTTTCAATTTTCTCCCTTTCTCTTTTCTTCTTTGGTCCCTCTTCTTTCATTGTTTGCAGTGCAGCTCTTGCTTTTGTTGCTTGCGCAGCACTACTGCACCAAGCTGTAGTGCAGTAGCTGTTGTGCTAGGCCATAACCACCGATTGTGGTCGCTAGTCGATCAGGTGCTACTGACTTTCTCTAACGGGTTATCTAACCCCTCTCGCAATAGACTACTACTACCACACTCTTATCTCCTAGAGTTGAGCATGTGAAATTTTTTGAACCCTAACACTTTTATCTCTCAAGATGGATCCCATTAGTTCATTCTCTGATGTGTACTTGAGTAGTCGACTCAACTTAGTAGCCTCTACCATGAAATTTGATGAGAAGAATTACGCCATTTGGGCATGAGCACTTTAGTACTTCATCATATCTTAAGGCCAAAAGAGCACTGTGGAATTTATCACATCTTAAGGTAAGCTTCACCATTCACTTACGCACCTTCTCTTACCTCCCTTCTACTATGTCTACAACTATTGATATAACTCGCTAGGCTTGTACACTTCAGAACCTTGATTTAGGAGCTTCTACTTGTGATAGGTGATCATAATCTTTTTTTGTAGATTCTCATATTTCATACACTTTATTAATATTATTAATGGTACTACTACAAAATCTGAAATAAAGTCATTAAGAAGCAATTCTTAAAATTCTTAAAAGGTTCTATAGGAATGGTCTTCTATAAAAGACAGATGCCTACGAATTTGAGTGCTATACTACAATTGACTATGTTCACCTTCGGCTATTTTACTTATATTAGAAGAAACCTTTCTTCTGGTAAAGACACATATTGCTATGAAATACTATTTTTATAATTTTTCATGAAAGTTACAGGTTTTATTCATGAGCAGCCAATGACTATGAGATGTTACAATTGCGTACACATTAAGAAATCTTATGTTTGATTAATGAACTAAATATATTCAGGCGGACTACCATTTAGTGATAGATATTATGATTTCAAGAAGATATGTACACCTTCTACCACTTTAGAAAATCAGCAAAATCAACATATATCTTTATCAAACCTCTTACTATTAATCAACGTTTTAAAAATTGGTTTGAACCAACCATTTTTTTGTCCAACGAAGCTCCGAATCGAACTAAAAGGCAGAGCAACATAATGGAGCGGGAGAAGGAAGGAGAATGAGAAGGAGAGAAGGGAGAGGAAGGAGAAGAGCCATGCAAGAGAGCGAGTGGGCAATGTTGGATATGAGGGGCGACGGCGGATGCTAGTGGGCGACAGAGGAGGAGAGGAACGAGAGGAAGGAGAATGAGAAGGAGAGAAGGGAGAGGAAGAGGAAGGAGAAGAGCCATGCAAGAGAGCGAGTGGGCAATGTTGGATACGAGGGGCGACGGCGGATGCTAGTGGGCGACAGAGGAGGAGAGGAAGGAGAAGAATTATCTGAGCGGGCGAGCTCGCGATGGCGGATGCAAGTAGACGACGGAGGAGGAGAGAAAAGCCATGCTAGACGGAGGAGGAGAGGAAGGAGAAGAGTCGTGCGAGCGGTGAGCAGGTGACGTGAGTGGGTTTTTCTCCTTTTTTCTTTCTCTTTCTCCTCTTCTTTTTTTTTCCACTGCTGTGCTACTTGATTCCATTTGTTAGTCTTATACTGATTCATTGCTTCGATTTTTTTTTTTTCAGTTTCTGAATGCAACAATGATGGTCTCATCAAACTAATATGTAGTGATGGGAATCAGTGGGGAAGTAGGGCAAGTTTTACCATTCCGGCGTCTCAGCATAGGAGCAGCAGGCAGAAGGATCCTCTTTCTGATTCCTGCGCCCCATCAAGCATGATAGAGCGACAACATAAAACTGCTAGAGAATGGAATGGGGTGAGGCAGCCATTTTCCTTTCCTATCTACTCTACCCGGGTGAATCTTTAACCACTGATTAAACAAACCTATTCAATCATCACATTGATTTTTAACCTTATGGATAAAAAAGCGTATGCCTAGTGCATTGAGCCAAAGGAAAAGTAAAAGTGAAAGTGATTTATAACTCTCAAAAGTTCTAAAAATGTAAGCTTCTTTGCTTATTTGCAAAACTTGATTGTTCTTGGCTTTATCTGATCGATTGCAAATGGCTTCAAGCAGTGGCTTGTGTGATTCAAGGCATTCTCCCATTGCTTCATATTGTGCCTTTTTTTTCCTCCAAAAGTATTCATGTAAAGTCCATTTTGACCCAATGCTCGCTGAAGCCTTGACAAGGGTGGACCAGATTTACAATGGATCAGCCGCACGCCAATGAAAGTTCCAACAGCTGGGTCAAAAGAAAGAAAAGAAAGAGAGAAAGAAAAGGAAGCGTCGTTAGCATAGGAATGACCTTTATCTTTATATCATCAATTGTTCCATCTTTCAGTATGAACCTTCTTTTGAAAGTCCTTTTGTTTGAGAATTTACAACGACGCTTGTTTCTGCTTTCCCTCCTTTGGAGCATGATCCACATCCAAGTATTCAAAAGTCTGTTAAGGCTGTAAACAAACTTCTGAGAGCCATTTTTTTTTTCTTGTTCAACCTCATCTATCAAAAAGGTTAAAAGTTATTGACCTCGAATTTCTTCATATTATCATAGCCATACCGAGAAAGTGTTCTCAGACTCCTCAAGTATTTATATTGTGTTAATCATGAAACTTAGACCAATCATTATTATGCGCTTTGAGTATAATAACTTTAGGCTCTGTTTACTTGAAGAGATAGAGAAATGAAGAGAAAAGAAAAACAAGGAGAATCAATGTGTGTGAAATCATGGGAAGGAAAATGGTAGTGCGCAGCAAGTGGAGAGGAGGAAAGGTTTGACAGTGAGGTAGGCGGGCAGCGAGGAAGGTAAGCTTGAAAAAAGGGAGGGAGACTAGGCGGTGGGGCAATTGGGCGGCAAGGAGGGAGGAGAGGGAAGGGGCGAGCTCACCGGAGAGGAGGGAGCGCAGACGGAGGGAGACTATAGGTGAAGATGCTCGCTCTTACGGACAAAGCTTCCGCATTTGCAAGCAACACAAACTAGGCCAACAGAAGCGATTTTTACTTGTTGTAGATAAAATTGTTCATCGTCAAAACAAAGCTTCACTAGTGACAAAGCTACTCATTGCTAGGACAAAGCCTTGTTTGTTGCTAAAGGATAGATGAAGCTCCTACCTCAACGAGCAGCACAAACAGCAGATGAACAAAACTTCCACCTCACCTCGATACACATCAAATCTATCTAGTACAAGCCGATATATACCGGTTTGAGCTTAGCCCGGAATACTCATCTGAACCAATTTTGAAAACTTTTCGGTGAAACTACTTAAACATTATTAGTTTGCTCAAGCAAACTTTCAAAGAAATGTTGTAGGATATATAATTATATCATTATATTATTATTATTATTATATATTTTGTAGGTTCGGTTGTTAGCACAGGAAGAAGTTGAGCATTCTCGTTGCCACGTAGCCCAATGCTTTTCTCCTTAATTTACTAATGGCAACCTAAATCTAGTCTTCACAAAATTTGATGCTGTTCATACTTAGTCCTCTTATATATTCTATCTCTCTGTTGCTTCCTCTCACTTACTGTCCATGTAAACGACCGCAAGGCAGCCAAGATGAAGTTTATGAAGCTTGGAACCAGGCCAGACACTTTCTTCAACCCCGCACAATCCATAAGGTGCCTCATTTCTCTCTCCTCTTCTCCCATTTCTCTCACAAAACACCTGCAACCATCCATCTCTTGTTTCATGGACTTCCTTGTGCTCCAATGGCTGCAGGTCTGCCTCTTCCGAAGTCCCGGCTGACCTCAAGATCCAGGTCAACAGCATAACGTTTCACCTCCACAAGGTTGCACCTTTCACTCTTCCTTATTGTCCCAAATCCTCCAACTTAATTTGTTCTTGATCGAGGACAAACTTTGTCTGTGATGACGGCTGCAGTTTCCTCTTCTCTCCAAATGCCTGCACCTGCAAAAGCTCTGCTCCCAGCTGGAGACTTCCTCCATGGACACCGTGATCCAGCTCCAAGATGTGCCCGGCGGCGCCGAGGCCTTCGAGATCTGCGCCAAGTTCTGCTACGGCATCACCATCACCCTCAGCGCACGCAACCTTGTCCCCGTCCGCTGCGCGGCGGAGTACCTCCAGATGACTGACGCCGCAGACCACCGCAACCTCGCCGGTAAGCTCGACGCCTTCCTCGACTTCTGCGTCCTCCGCCGGTGGAAGGACACCCTCGCGGTGCTCAAGAGCACAGCAAGCCACGCGGCCCTCTGCGAAGAGCTCGGAATCACCGGTAGCTGCGTCAACGCCGTTGGAGCGGCCGTCGTGGCCTGTAAGTCTACCAGCTGGTGGGCCGAGGACACCGCTGAATTGGAGATCGATCAGTACTGGCGGGTAATGGCGGCCGTGAAGTCTGCCGGAGTTGTTCCCGGTAGGCTCTTCACCGAGGCGCTGCAGATTTATGCATGCCGGTGGCTGCGAGAGGACGAGCAAACCGCATGCGCGCCGCTGGTCGTGGAGAAGATCGCGAGCTTACTCCCCGCCGAGAAGCGCTCCGCTTCGTGTGGCTTCCTGCTTTGGCTTCTTAAAGCTGCGGACTTGTCGAATGCTCCGACGCCATTGAGGTCGGAATTGAGCAGGCGAATTGGAGCGCAGCTGGAAGAGGCATCCGTCGACGATCTTTTGACTTGTGACGTTGACTTGGTGAGGGAATTACTGGAGGACTTCTTGCAACAAGAACAGATCGGACTGGGTAAGCTTACGTGCTCCAAGCTGAGGGTGGCCAAGCTTATAGACGGCTATCTCCAGCAGATTGCAGGAAGCGAGGATTTGCCCATGGAGAAGCTAATTGGGATCGCCGAAGCTGTTCCTGACTTCGCTAGAGTTGACCATGACGATCTCTACAAAGCAATCGACGTCTACCTCAGGGTGGGTAACTAATTATGAAGATTCTCGCATGGTAACGTAGCAGTTCATCACCACCATCTTCATCACTCCTAATTGATGCTTGCTTGAATTTAGGCGCATCCGGATCTGGACAAAAACTCGCGGAAACAACTGTGCCGGATCATGGACTGCAAGAAACTCTCCGTCGAGGCCTGCGTGCACGCAGCGCAGAACGAGCGGCTTCCTCTGAGGGTGGTGCTGCAGGTGCTCTTCTTCGAGCAATCCCGCGCCTCCATCGCTGCCGCCACCTCGGCAGACGGAGACGGAGAAGACGGCTGGAGCGGCATCTCAAGATTGAAATGCCCGCCGCCAGCTGCGGCGGCGCCGACAAAGCTCGCGACGCTTAGGATGAAGCTCGAGGAGGATGCTGATGGGTTCGATGGTGATTTGATTGCGGGTGGTGCTCTAATGAGGAGCTATTCAGTGAGGTTGAAGGCCCTGCACTGCTACCTTCCGAAGAATCCGAGGAGGATGATTAGCAAACTCTTGGCCATGAACAAAAGTGCAAGTGACAGGCGTTGACTCGAAGCAGATGTTTTGCAAAATTAAACTAAAACAGAGACGCACACAGTTTGATGAACAGAAATCTTGCTTTGCGCAAGGAACAGATATCATCGTATGTGGGGATTAGCTTCTACCGCTTCTCTTCCTGTTCTTTTGTGTTTGGTTTCTGTAAAATCTGAGTTTAAGCATCTGATATTTTAATTTGTTCTGCAAGTAAGTGTTCAAACCTTTATTTTTCATAATTTCTTGAAGTTTTCTTTAATTCTCTCATCCTATAATTTTCACTGATCAGATATCAAAAAGAGAATGCCTCGATTATAAATAACTTCAGGCGACTCTTTATTCAGACATCATATAATAAAGAATAAGAAGTGATTTGATATATCTTGATCAAGACTGACATCTCTGCCATGTTCTTGCAAATTGCAATATGTACAGTTTGTTCTTGGTTTCCTTTTTTTGAAAAAAAAAGGAAAAAAATCTGTATAAAAAAAAGTTGAACAAGATAAAAAAACAATCGGTGGAATGGATTCTCCAGCCATTTGAGCAGATTAATGAACTTGATATCATATAGCTGGCTCAGCTGCTCTATAATTTAACCTAATTCAAATCAAAGTACAAACTCAGATTAAAGTATAATTAGAATAAACTTTTGACTGAGGAGATTGCACAGTCTGGCCAAATCAGATTGGAATAATTATATGAAATCCTAAAAAAAGGCCCCCACCTTTATTTAAAAAATTCTTATAATTATGCTTCTAAGATCAGAAATAAGCCACAGGACAATCTCATGCTGGATCACTAGAATCCTCTGATTAAACAATCAGCTGCACTTTTCAGATCACACAGCCCAGCTCTGCTTCAGAACTTAGGGCTTGTTTTATTGGGGGAGAAACAAGAGAAGAAAGAAGAGAAATGAATTTTTTTTCTCCTGATTTATTAGGGAGAAAGATTTGGAAGGGAAGAAAATAATCCTATTTTTCTCTCCTTTTACGTTCTCCCCAAATCAGGGAGAAAACGAATCTGCGCCTCTCGACTCTCACTCTCTCTTCACGCCCGACGCCCGAGCCTCTGTACTCGAGCCTCCGTACTCGCCTCATGCCATCTCTTTCCACGAGCGCCGCCTGCGAGCTTACATCACTCGCCTGCCGCTCTCGCCGACACTTGTTGCCCTCTCCCGCGCCGCTTACGTTGCCTCGCCTCGCCTCCTTCCCTTCTCGACATCCATGCCTCTACTCTCCTTCGTCTTCGCTTGCTACCATCTGTGAGCTTGCCTCGCCTCCGCTGCTACGCTCGCGAGCCCTCTACCGCTGCGCTTGCGAGGGTGCCTCGCCTCGCCTCCGCCGCAGCACCCGCGAGCATGCCTCCGCCGCAACCTGCGAGCTCACGAGCCCTCCCGCTGCAGCGCCCATGAGCTTGCCTTCGCCATCGCAAGCTCGCCTCCGCCGCACCCCGTGAGCACGCCTCGCCTCGCTTCCGGCGGAGGCGGCGGTAAGACCTACCAGAACAAAGGAAAAAGACGACGACGGGAGAAGCAGCGAAGCCGATCGAATCCGGAAGCTTTCTATTCTGATTAGCCCCTTGCTGCGTCGCATCCTGCCGCTTTGCCGCCACCTCGCCGCCTGCCAATTCCCTACCACCGCCTGACGCCGCCGGCTGCCCACCACCTATATTCCCTGTCGCCGCCCGCTACCCATCTTCCCTGCCGCCGGCTGCCCGCCACCTATCTTCCCTGCCGCCCGCTACCCATCTTCCCTGCCGCCGCCCCATTTCTCATGTTTATCCTGTGTCACATGATTATCACCTGATATAATTTCTCTCTTCTTATTTTTCTTTTCTCTTTTGTATTTCTCCCCTTCTAATTTTCTTCCCCTCCAATAAAACATAGCCTAAAAGATCAATTGCAAGCATCAGTGCTGAAGGTAGATGTGCTCCAAGGGAAGGGACAGCAGACATCTCCATTCTCCAGCCTCTTAATCTATAAGATTTGATGGGGATAGTCCACCCTTTGCCACCACTGTTCCTTGTCACATGCCCTCTCATCATCAGATACTGTCTCCCAGCTTAGTTGGACAAAATTTTGTTACATCTGCACAGCACATGAGTGCATAAGTTTTATATAGAGGATGTTCTTGCCATTGGTGGGAAAAATCTCTTAGGCTGTGTTTAATGCAGCGGATGGAAAATAGAATGAAAAGGAAAATAAGAAAAAAAAATAACTTGGATTATTTAATAGAATGGATGAAAAGTAGAAAAAAAAAAATACTGCAGCTAAAATTAGATGAACAATGCATATTTTTGTCATGTTCTATAGAAAAATTACTATAGCTATTATAGCTACAGTAAATTCCTTTCCATCCCTGTTGTTTTTCTTTTTTTCCTTTTCTTTTTTCATTCTCTTCCTTCTCACTTTCTATTTTCCCCCATTAAACATAGCCTTAGTCGTGTATATTCCGCATTGGGATTTGTGTATGAGAATGCACAAATCTCAAAACGGTTTGCACGGTGAATTAGCTCCGTGCATAGTGAATTCTAAGCACGTGCCTAGGACATTTTCTCTTGACATGTGCCACACATATGGTGTCGTAGAGTCACATCTCGATCATCCATCGCTTTAAAAATATGAAGATTAAAACAATTATAAGTATTGCTTTAAGATTCACATATCATGTGTGATCGACAACAAATCCTAGCACGTGTTTATATAAGAATTCTTTTTATATATACGTGTATATGTGATGATGTTTATTAATGATACATAGTCTTAGATGTTATAATTTCCACTAGATAATGATACTTTTTATTTTATCAAATTACTTCCTAATAATATTTTTAGACTTGGTAATTCAGATCAGCGGATCATAAATGAGTCGTGTCAGCTATGAGCCGTGACCCAATTAAGTCAACCCAAATACGACCTGAATATAATCGAATCAACCCGACACGACCCGAATATCCTGTTTATTATTTATAATTTAAATATAAATAGTAAATTGATAAAAATTTTATTAAAAATAATGAAATTTTTGGCTTATGTGTGAGCTGAAATCTAGGTTAAAAAATAGTTAGAAAATATTTAGGCTTATGGGTTACTAATGAGAATTAGGTGAGTCTATATTTAAATTTTTTATATATAAATATATAATGTAATTGAGTTAAGCAGGTCAACCCATTTAAAACCCGACGTGACCCAATTATTTTTGGGTCATAAATGAATTGACCTGTTTATGACCCCAACACGATTATGGCTGACCCGAACCCGCCTAACTTCGTGTCGAGTTAGGTTGGGTCAGCGGGTCGGGTTTTGCCAAGGCTAAGTATTTTAATAAGCTAAACATAAGTAATAAAAATAAAAAAATACTATGTAGAAAATATTATATTTATTTAACCCTGCTGACCTATAACATTTTTAGATAAATATATATTTTTTTTGTAAGAAAAAGCCTAATTTCGAAATAATTTTCTTTTATTTTTTTTTCTTAATAAAAGGGCTGCGATTTTGTTAATTTATTAATTAGACCTGCCTTACTATTTAGGTCGACATCAATATGTACAATTTGGTTCAAAAAATATTTTAAACAAATATAAAATAATATAGAATTGATTAAAAATATAAAAAAATGTTTTATTATTATTATCTATATAGTCATTTTATATTTTGAGCACTATTTTTATATTTTATGACTTTGAATATTATTTAAGAAAATTTTTGCCTTTTGAGTTACGTTGAGATCGGATTATTGATCGGGTCACGTCACGAGCCCGACTCGGTCAGAATTAATTAGAAAAAGCAAAACTGAACACAATAATCCACTCGCAATATTCGCCTTCTCCTTCCATTCCCGCCGTACGTTTCTTTGATTCCCGCCATGCCCTTCACAATTCCCATCAAAAAGGCGCCAAAATCACGTTCCTCAACACTAAAAATCCATCAAATACTCAAGGCTATTTCGGTAGTTTTACTATACCTCCCCTTCACCATTACAACCTCCTCGGCCCCTACGATCTTCGAATCTCGCAGCGGAGAAAACCTACGACGAGATGTCGCGATCCCGGCAGCTGCTCGGCCGAACCCTGGCCTCCTCCGTCGGCGGGCGGCGATCCGTGACCTACATGCCCCGTCCCGGTGACGGTACGCCGAGGTCGGTGACCCTGATCCCCGGCGACGGCATCGGCCCCCTCGTCACTGGCGCCGTGCGGCAGGTGATGGAGGCTATGCATGCGCCGGTGCTCTTTGAGACGTACGAGGTGCACGGAAACATGGAGGCGGTGCCCCAGGAGGTGCTCGATTCGATCAGGCAGAACAAGGTGTGCATCAAGGGCGGGCTCGCCACCCCGGTGGGAGGAGGGGTGAGTTCCCTCAACATGCAGTTGAGGAAGGAGCTAGATCTCTTTGCCTCGCTGGTGCATTGCTTCAATCGCCCGGGCTTGCCGACGAGGCACAATAACGTGGACATTGTGGTGATCAGGGAGAACACAGAGGGTGAATATTCGGGCTTGGAGCACGAGGTTGTGCCTGGAGTGGTTGAGAGCCTCAAGGTATGCTGATTGTTATGTTTCTCTTGGACAACATATGGAGAGGAGAGCTGTGGAGAGTAGAAGATAACTGTAAGAAATAGAAGGTTTTACTCCAATTCTCCTTGGTGCGTCCTGATTAGAGAACTCATTTCTCTTTCTTTTCAATGCTCTTCTCGTCCTCACGTACCCTGATTCAAATTGATCGGAAGTGACGTATAGTGCTTTATTTGGATGAACTTGATCTTTGTTGTTATCTTATCGTTTGCTCTCAACAATTTTTGTCACGGATGTCAGTACTATTCTCATGATATATAAATATAAAGCTACAGAACTGAAGGAAATTGCAGCCCTACTATCGCAATGCTAGCCCTAAAATTCTTAAGAAGTTCCTCTAATGCTTTAGGCTAAGCATAGTCTTCCTACACAATCTCGTAGGTGTGAGATTTGAATGATTTTCTCTAAGTCTTGGTTGTTTTGCCAATTTGATTGACATGATTTCCTTCTCCTGTCAGTGTCTCTAGATTGTGATTAATTGTTTCTAACTTTCCTTTTTATCCCATTCTTCAATGTTTGATTGCTTTGAGGCTGTGAATTTTATCCTGATATTTAATTTGTTCCAGAAGATAGCATTTGTAGCTATTGAGTTCTTGATTTCTTTTCTAGGTGATAACAAAATTCTGCTCAGAACGCATTGCAAAATTTGCTTTTGAGCATGCTTACCTGAACAACAGAAGAAAAGTTACAGCTGTACATAAAGCCAACATTATGAAGCTTGCTGATGGGCTGTTCCTTGAATCTTGTCGCGAGGTTGCGACTAAATACCCAGGGATAAAGTATGATGAGATTATAGTTGACAACTGCTGCATGCAGCTTGTTTCAAAACCAGAGCAATTTGATGTCATGGTATGTCTTTCAGTAGCATTTGAGGCAGATATGAAATCTGTATGCACAATCCATTGCATTTACATGTTTTTCTTTGTATTTCTCTTTGTATATAGTAAATGATACTTCCGTCTCATGCCATGTTACCTACACTTAAAATTTACAAAGGCAAATTGTCACATTTGAAATTTCATTTCCATCAAGTGGTTCAATTGTATACTTTTTTGAGTTTCTTGCACTTGAGTAGATGGGGATACTGTATTCATTCAGATTGTATATAAATTGGAGCTCTCAGCTCTTTGCTTATTTCATGTTATTAAATGAGGACATCGCTATTATTCCAGAATTTATGAGTAATTGCTTTACCATTCATCAAAGATGTGGTTGTGATTGCCAATGTTAAAAAGAAATCCTTTAACTGATAGTATTAGTTTTTAGATGTTTCTGGAAACATTTAAAAACTAATAGTTGATATATACTTGCAGCTTTTATCTGTTAATTGTTTCCTATGATAATTTGAAATCAATCATAAATACACATCTAAAAAAACTGCTTCCCTTGATTATTATTTTGCTCTAAGAAAATAGATAAATGGGTAAAAAAATGTTTATATGCTGCTAATATTAAGCAAAAATCGGTGAGTCTATTAATTAAATGATTTTGCCTAATTTTTTAGATGTAATTGTGTACCCTAACTAAGGATTTAAAAATTGGTTCGTACGATCTTGTCTTGGTATCAACACAATGTGATATTGTATATATGGTACCAATCAGTACATATTGGCCCAGCAGTGGACCAATATTTAAAACTTTCATGCTAACTACTTTTAATTTATCGCATTCTAAATCTGATGTTGCCATAAAATAATCTATGATTATTTTTTTTTTATCATTGTGTGGTATGTTGAATTGACTTCTTGTATGTTGAATTGACTTCTTGTATGTTGATAATTTATCATAATCTTATGTTCTATCCACACTTTACGCTTCTATTCAAGTAGTCTAAGTAAAATAGAATATACTAAACTATGATGCGTTGTGAAATTAATTAGAGGGAATTTCCAATAATTGAGGCGTAGATCCTATCCTAGAAATATGAGTTCATATGTATGATTTATGTTATCCTTCTTGCATAAACCCTTAGATGTACAAGTAAATCGTATGCTCTAGGCATTATGTTGTATATCATCATATGCATATTTCAAATATGATTTGCCTAGTGCAAGCATTACTCAATTGAAATTGTTCAAGCTTCCATTTAGCATCATGATACTATTTTTGACTTGATACACTTGGACTCATGCTATTGGCATGCCATTATTTTACAGGTGACACCAAATCTTTATGGAAATTTAGTGGCAAATACGGCAGCTGGAATTGCTGGAGGCACTGGGGTCATGCCCGGAGGTATCTTTCATGGTTATCCTACTCCGCAATTGCTTAAACTTTAATTTTATGTTTCTGGTCATCTGTAGTAGAAGTACTCGTTTTGGGTACTTAATCAATGCTGAACTACTTTATGATCACTTAACTCTATCATACTGGGCAAATCAACTTTTATGTTTAATCATCTGATTCTTGACTTTGAAATATCACATTTGGATTGTTCTCTCGATTACTGCTTTATGTGGGCTAGGGTGATGTGACAATTTTATCTACATATCATGATTTTTAATAGTTGCATGGGATCTTTACTCCTATCACTATTTGGGAATATTATTATTGTTTATGCCAATGTTTACTCCAGTGTATCTCATTGCAGATTGTTCTTGCTGAAATTTCTCTTGAAATTCTATGAATATGTACTCATCCAAACTGTTTTTATTTGTCAGGTAATGTTGGTCAGGATTATGCAGTGTTTGAGCAAGGTGCTTCAGCAGGCAATGTAGGGAATGAGAAACTGGTGGAGCAGAAGAAGGCAAATCCGATAGCTCTGCTTCTTTCATCGTCCATGATGCTCAGGCACCTGCAGTTCCCATCATTTGCCGACCGGCTAGAGACTTCCGTCAAGCGAGTGATTGCAGAAGGCAAGCACAGGACCAAAGATCTGGGAGGGAGCAGCACAACCCAAGAGGTTGTCGACGCAGTCATCGCAAACCTCAACTAAGTTCTCCTTATCCGTTCACCTAATTTATTTGTCAATGACTTGGATCATTGAGTTTTGATCGAACCTTCAGTTTCCAAATATTCGTTTTTTTTAGTTTCCAAATAAGTTACCGAGGTTTTACTAATGTGAATCAGATTTGGTTGATTTATTTATTTGCCAATGAATTGAGTCATCGAGTTTTGATCTCATCTATCAGTTTCTAAATATTTTCTTTTAGTTTCCAAACAAATAACCGACACGATGTTTGGAGTTAAAAATTAGGAAAATCAAATTTATAATGGACATTTATTCATTTCAAGGAAAATTTTAAGTAATAATGTGGCATTTTAAATAATAATGGTGATTATATAAACATATGCAACTATTTTATTCAACTATAATGGTAAATTATTAAATACATGTAGTATATATAAACATATGCAAATTTTATTCAACTATAATGGTAAATTATTAAATACATGTAGTATGCTTGAACTTTGAACATTATGGTTGACAATCAAACACCCTAATCTAGGCCTATCCATCAATTGGTTTAATCTCATAAACTGAGTCGAACCGAACAAGCCAGTTTGGGTCGGGTTAAAATTTATATGGTTTGTAGTTTTTATTATAAGCATTTTAAGTATTAGTAGTGGACAGTATAATTAATTGATTATTGATGATTGAAGTTAAGTCTGAATTCTGAAGCTACTAAACAAGTTTTTACCAATTTTAACCAATTATTCATAGACTATCTTATCAATCTTAACCAATACTAGGTTTAAGAAAAGTATTACAATTAGTATTGTTCTCTGCTTTAGCCACTAAATTTATTAAAGATTAGAACCCAGAATTTTCATAAATCGATCATAACATATAGTTAAGTTTGAAACTGGAACAAAAATTAAAACCCAGAATTTTCATGATACCATATATTAAATTTGTATGAGGATGACATGGTACCATTTTTCTCTCTACTGTGGATTCAACAATCTACTTGCTGAAATTACTCTCTCATATGAAAAAGAAGATATCAATGTCAAAATGGCGAAACAAATGAACACTACCAGCCTATGCAGTCTTTGTAAAGTACAATTATAGTTTGCTGAACATCTGAATGACCATGAAAAAAATTTGGTTTTTAATGCTTAGAGCAAGTGGACTAGTTCATATCATCTACTGGAACTGGGCTCAATCAAGTGTTAGGATTCCTAGTGATGTACGTCCTTGTTATCACAAATTCTACTGTAATGATATGCACTTCAAAACTCTTATATTCTGCTATTACCAGTTTTCATTGCTTATTAATTTTATTCAATGTACTGCCTAGTTTCTTTCCTTGCTTATTAATTTTATAATATCTATGTACTGTCTAGTTTCTTTCATTGCTTAATAAAGATAATAGTATTCATTAAATATCACTTTGCCATCTGATCATTGTTCTAAAATCTAATTGAAAATTAGTAGTTGCAATGTAGAGGGCAGTGGTGTGCTGCACTGCTACTTGTTCTAAGAATCTAAAATTCATTAAATTTGTAGTACAATGCTGAGTGCTAAGGCCTTGTTCTTTAGGAATTAGGAAATATTATTTTAGTTTTCATAATCTTGAAAACATCATTGACTAATTTCAAACTTTTCTGAAAAAGGATAGGGCTGAATCATCAAGATTGTATGGAAATAAAGGAGATGAACAATCAGAAGAATCTAAATAAATAGAGGCAAAGTAATCCAAAGAAAAAAAATTATAAAACTAAGGGCAGATGTATAGAATCATTTTACAAGAATTGAAACAGATAGCGCTCCAAAGGAGACGTGTATATATATTGTGATGCTAGTTATCTTTGTGATAGCAAAACATGTGGAACTAGTGCACTTAAATCATATTAATCTAGATACTTAAAGTATTTAAGTGCAGCTTATGGACAAGGACAAAACACAAACTGAAATTTCTCATTAAACAATATAAGATGTGAGTGGTGGCACAATTGGAAGTAGTGTATTGTCAACATAAAAATGTGATCAAAATCTTACTCAAAAGGCTTTAGCATAAATGATAATTATAGATGAATTACCTTTTTAAATTCATTGAAAATAAAAATTTTAGAAACTTTCTATACCATGTTGTCATAATCCTTCAAGGCAAACAATCTTTCAAGACTATTAAGAACTATTTGTTGACGAGAGATTAACGTTAAAGATATTTTTATAAGATAATTATCAATGTATTTTTCTTACTACTGATGCTTGGATGTCAATCCAAAAAATCAATTATATGCGCATTGTAGGATATTTTATTGCATTGAATTGAAAATTATACAAAGGGTTCCGAATTTTTTTTTCCTATAACAAGTCATAATGGTGAACTAATTGAAAAATTTATTGAGAAATGATTCGTGATTGGGGTATTTCTAGGTGACAATAAAAGTCAATAATGCAAACTCTATTAATACAACTATTTCATTTCTTAAGAAAAGGATTAACAATTGGGATAGAAGAAACATACTTAATGAGGGTTTTTTACATGTAAAATGTGTTACACATGTTATGAATTTAGTTGTGTATGATGATTTAAAAAATTTTCAATCTTCAATTGAATCGAGTTTGTGAAGCTGTAAGATATGTTAAATAATTTTCATGAAAGGCTCCAAATGTTTAACTTATGTGTTGCACAAGAAAAAAAATTAAAGTCTTTAAATGTCTGCACAAGATGAAATTCAATGTACATTATATTCGATGTTGCACAAAGATATGAAAATGCTTTTGAATAATTTAATGAAAAAGATTCTCATTTTGATTTAGAACTCTTAGCTATTGATGGACATAGAAGACTTTCTAAAACTGAGCGGGAAGTTATGCGAGATTTGGTTTTAATGTTGAAGCTTTTTCATTAGTTTACATTGAATGTATTTGTCACTTTGTAGGACTTGCAATCAAAGTGTTGGAGGTAAAAGAAATATAATAAAACAAATAATTAAGTAATCCTTAATTAATTAATTAATTTTCTATTCAGCCAACATATTCCGATCAAAATAAAAGTTGACCATTGTGGTGCTAAATATATATATATATATATTTTGTGATCGAAGTATTCTAATTTGACTATGGTGAAAGATATGCTAGGGTGAAAAGAAACACAAGTGCCATTTGATATGAAAAAAAAAACAAAACAAAAAAAAGACAGAGGTCACACAGGCAGAAGCATGCTTCCGGATCTGCATGCCATCAAGTTCACCGCAAGAAATAAACTTTGGTGCGCCGCCCAGTCCAACGCCAACGCCGATCCCCATCGTCGACCACTTGTCGAACTTGTCGCAAAAGCTCGACGCCAGGATGGAAGTCCGCCAACGCCATCGCCATCGCCGCTGAGCCCGGACTGGAGATTGACTCCATCGAATCTGCCGCTGGAGTAAGGCGTCGCTTCCAAAAGATAAAATCGTTGGCGGGGCTCGTTTTCTACAAATCCGCTGCCTGAATCTTCGTCGCCAAGATACCACCCAAGGCTGGAAGTTTTTCCGCCAAGCTGCCGCCGCCAAATGAGCTCTGCGATATGTAGATTCTTCCCCAGTATGCAGAGCGAGCTATGCGAGCATCGCCAGATAAGAGTCCGTGCCAAAGCTTGTTCTTGGCCATAAACTCCATCTGACAGAAGCATGCCGCCGCCAAGCCTTGCCAAAGAACTTGCCGCCGAGCTTTGCATACCCACGAGGTCTCCTCGTCGCATCCAACATCCGGTGGTCTGATCAAGCTGAAACTTCGTCCACAACTTCTCCTCGAGCATGCGAACCGACGAGCGGAAGGATCCGGTCATCTGACGGCTAGATCGCCGGAATCGAAAGATTCTTTCCGGCGACCCCTGTTTTCTTTCCCTACAGACGCTGCTAAGTTCTTCGCGAAGAACACACCATCCAGTCGTCTGATCAAACTGAAACTCGGGCCACGCCTTCTCTTCTTACATGCGAACCTGTGCTCACGAGGATCTGTCCATACGACGCATGGATTGCCGGAATCGAGAGCTTTTCCGGCGACCCTATTTTCATCTCTGTTCGGACGAAAATCACTCATATGAAGTTCGGAGGCGTCGACTCACTGCCGGCAGGCGGCCACAGGTCCGGCGAGATGCAGGTGGTCCTCGGCCAGAGCCACCGAACGCTAGCCAACGGACGGCCGGCTGTGGACAGCGAACGGCGGACGGACGATGGCGAGGGGCGGAAGAACCGAGTTTCGTTCGTTTCCGTCAGACAAACAAAAATCAGTTACCGATCCAACGATCCAATTTCATCAGAGATTTGATCCGACGGTTCAAGTAGAATCTGAAATTAACGACTTAGATTTGATCATAATTCATTTGGCGGTTCAGATTTGATCACGTAACATCCAATGGTCCAGATCTAATCACTTAAGATCTATGACTAGAATTAAACTCATAATTTAACGGTCCAGATCTAATCACCTAAGATTGAGAATAAGATTAAATGTAGAATCTAACGGCCCAGATTTAATCACTTATGATCGGTGGCTTGGATTGAACGTAAATTCAACGGTTCCGATTTAATCATCCAGGATTAAATGATCTAGATTAAACTTAGAGTTAATTAATTTAAGAATCTATTGATCTAGATGCAATCAACAGCTGAAATTGATCCATTTGAATCTTAGCCAATCATATGGCTCCCAAGATGATCCAAGTAGCCACTCTTGCCGAATTTGGTCAGATCTTTTCAGATCCACTCTCATATTTGCAATTAGATATCTTGATCATAGTAGCTTTGCGAATGAAAATTTCAACGGTTGAGATTAATTTATACAAATCTTATTCAATTGGATGACTTTCAAAATTATTCGAGTATCCATCGTTACCAAGTTTGATCTAATCTTTCTGGATCCGCTTTTAAATTTCCGATCAGAGATTTGGATCAAAACAAACCGATGAATTAAAATATGAATGACTAACATTAATTCACCCAAATTCCAGCCAATCGGATGGCTTCCAAGATGATCCAAGTAGCGGCTCCTACCGAATTTGGTCAGATCTTTCCAGATCTGCCCTAGGATGTTTGATCCTAGATCTAGATCATTGTAGATCAATAAATTAAAATACCAACGGTTGAAATAAACTCACTCAAATCTCAACCAATCGGATAGCTCTCAAAATAATCTGAATATTGATCCTTACTCATCTGAGTTAGATCTTTCCAGATCCATCCTCGGATTTGTGATCAGAAATCTAAATCTAAGCATATCTGTGAATCAAACTTTCAACGGCTAAGATTGATTTGCACAAATCTCAGCCAATCAGATAGCTCTCAAAATTATCCGAATATCAATCCGTACAAATTTGGATAAGATCTTTCCAGATCCGCCCTCAGATTTTTGATCCGAGATCTGGATTAGAGTAGATCAACAAGTTAAGCTTTCGATGGTTGAAACTAACTCATAAAAATCAAAGCCAATCAGACAGCTTCCAATGAGATCCAAATGTTGATCCCTACTTAATTAGGTTAGATCTTCCCAAATCCACTCTCAGATTTTTTTATTAAGGATATGGATCAAAGCAGATCTACGAATCACACTCGGACCTCAACCAATCAAATAGCTCTCAAGGTGATCCAAACGTCGACTCCTACCAATTTAGGTCTGATCTTTCTGAGTTTGATCTCAAATTTACGATCAGAGACATCTTTTAATTGCTCCCAATTTTGAACGTTTGGTCCCACGACCAGTTCACTTAATTTCGAACATTTGGCCTATCGGCTCGTTCATCTAAATTCTGAATGATTGGTTCCACAACCCATTCACCCAAATTTTGAACGTTTGGTCCCACGACCCGTTCATCCGAATTTTAAACGCTTGGCCTATCAGCCCGTTTATGCAAATTTCGAACGCTTGGCCCACCGGCTCGTTCGCCCAATTTTTGAACGCTTGACTCATTGGCTCGTTCATCTAAATTATGAATAATTGGTCCCACGACCCATTCGCTCGAATTTTGAATGTTTAGTTCCACTACCTGTTCAACCGAATTTTGAATGCTTGGCCAATCGGCTCGTTCGCCCAAATTTTAAATAATTGGTCCCACAACCCGTTCTTTCAAATTTTGAATGTTTGGCCCAATGGCTCATTCACCCAAATCTTGAACGTTTGGTCCCCTGACCCGTTCATCCAAATTTCGAACGTTTGGTCCATCGGCTCGTTCACCCAAATTCGAACATTTGGCCTATAGGTTCGTTCACCAAATTTCGCACATTCAGTCATGGACGATAAATACTTGATAGGTGTTGTTGATGACGTTGTTTTGGAGGTGCGTACGTCAATATTTTGTATCGGGGCGTAGTTCCTCAATGTTGTTACAATACAACTCAAATTCTCTTCATGGCTTATGTCAAATGATGTACTATTGGAATCAAATTGTAACCCGTGTCATGACACGAAGTTATAAATTATATTTTTTCAAACATTTTGTCTTCACTTTGTTATATGTTATAGATCTCTTAATCAAAGTTTCCCTAAGCTTTTTAGGGGTAATTAACAATGAATGTTTGCGTTTATTAGATGCTAAAACCTACTAAAACAAAAAAGCCTTATAATTTATAAGGTGAATTTGAAACGGTCGCACTACTTTTCAATATTTTAATTTATATTGAAATATAACCAAAAATGACCCCACACAAAGTTAGTCAAATAGCATCAACTTTGAATGAATAGAGAAAAGATGTTAATCTTGATCCCAAGTTTCAAGAAATAGCCACAAAAATAAAACAAAAATGGGGTAAGTATTAGGGGAATTTAAATAAAATGAACTTGCTTCTACTTATTATAGTTATTTTTGATCTAAGATATACTTATTTGAAATTTGCATTGTCAGAAATATACGGTGAAGACAAAGTTTCATATATATCCATTAGGGTGCAAATGATTCTATATAAAGTTTTTAATGAGCACAAGAGCATAATGGGAATTAATGTCACTTTTAATATTTGTGAAGAATCAAGTTCTACTATAGCCGAACAATTTGAGTGTTTTTTTTTCCAAATCTAAATTAAGATACAAGAGACACAAGAAAAATCTTATAGTTTAAGAAAAATCCAAATTTGATAAATATTTGATCTAAGAAGGTGAAAAATCCAAATTCCCATTTTGATATTTTAAGTTAGTGGAAGATTAATTTTATAAGATTTCCTATTTTATCTTTGATAGTTTGAGATATTTTGGCAGTTTATATCTCAACCATAGCTTCAGAATCAACTTTTAGTATTGGTGATCATATGTTTGATCCATCTAAAAGTTTATTATCTCCTTTCATGTGGGAAGCTCTAATTTGTTGTCAAGATTGAATTCGAGCTAATAATCATGAGGTTGAAGAGGATATAGAAGATGTTTAAACATTAGAGAAAGGTAAATTTTATAAGTTTAAAATTAGTTATTTCATACTATATTTTTTTTATTAATATATATTTTTCTGTTATTTGCTAATTAACAGTGATTTCAACAATTCTATTTGCACCGACATTATTGATTTGCAAATGTAATTTTAAGCTGTAAATAACAAGTATTTATTGCGAATATAGTTTATTTGTGTTAGTTGTAGGTTAAGCGTGATGGGTTGTGTCGTTGTGGACAAGAAATGATGCAAGATTATTCAATAATTTTATGATTGATTTTGGTTGTATTTTGAAATTATCTATTTAATCTTTTGTAAGACTAACTCAAATATTTGATGAATGATTTGAGATTCATAATTTATATTGTAATGGATCATCTACACAACACAGAGAACCCCATGATCCAAATAGGTAGGGTAGTACATAATATCATCATGCTAATATGCACCGTGCTTTTGCAGACCAGATTTTAGGAAAACCATTTCCCTATAATTTTTTACTAATTAAATATATAGTAGGAAGGGTTTCAAGATCCTCATAATCAAACCCAAAATCCTATCAAATTAAGTTTCCCATCAAAGTTAAGTTTGACCATATTAGATATTTTATGCAATTATTTTTTTATTTAATTATAGTAGGCCATTTACAATGGCTAGTGGAAGGGCTTAAAACCTTTGACCTTGGGTTAACAACCACATGCTCTATCTAACTGAGCTACTCTAGCAAATCATGTTTGTAACCCCAAATACAAACATAATATGGAAACAATGAGAAAGAAAGGATTAGGTTTGGATTATGATTAAAATAAATAATTAAATGTATGTTTGAGAGGGTTTGAAATCACATGAACAAATAAGTTTTAAATTAAGTGTTCAACACAGACTTTATGTTTTGGCCAATCCAATATGGAAACAATGATTATATAAAAACTTATGCAACAATTTTATTCAAATATGGTTTATCATTTATTAGGCAACAAATTTATTTACGCAACTATTTTATTCAACTATGATGGGTCATTTATTAAATAATGGTGCACATTAATGAGCTTTAAATTACATCAATATAAGTTCTTAAGATGAGGCATACATATTGGTCACTAAAAAGTTTTTCTAAGCTAATTAAGTTGTGCACATAATCCAAATATGAAATTTTGTATTCATATCCCTATATACAAACATAAGTGGAAATAAGAAGAGAATAAGGATTATGGTTAGATTATAGTAAATAAATAATAAATGTATGTTGGGGAGGGTTTCTAAATCCTCTAACTACTCAAACTTTACTCCCACACATGGAATTAGGGTTTCACCCGAGCCAAACCCAACATCCAATCAAATTGAGTTTTCTATCGTATTTATCAATTCCTTTGCCATTTCAAAAAAATATATATCAAATATATAATCTATGTGATTTAATAACTTTTAAATTAAAGCTATGTAAGTTATATTAATGAGACATACATATTGGTCAAGTAAGGATTAGTATTGGATTATAATAATAAATCACTTGCACATTTAATAAGAATGTTTTTAGAATTTTATATTATAACACATAATTTTATCATGTACATAGCTAAACTATATCGCTAGAGGAAGGGCTTGAACCTTCGACCTTGTGGTTAACAGCCACACGCTCTAACCAACCGAGCTAAGCCACACGCTCTAACCAACCGAGCTACTCCAGCACAAAATTTCTAAAAGTGTCAAATTGTTCAACTAAGGTTTTATTAGGTAAATCCCTTATTTATCAATTACTTGTCCATTTTATAAAATTAAAATAAAAAGTATTGGTATTTTAAAATGTATTGCACATATAAGTATTAAATAACTTCAATATATGTTCTCATGATACAAACATAAGATGGAAACAAGGAGAAAGTAAAGATTATAATTTTACAATGTAATTTTATTCAATTATGGTGGATCATTTTGTTAAGTAAAAGCATATATTAATGACAAAATTCTAGCGCAAGGATCAACCCTAGGTATGTAGCTCTTAATGTAACAAGGGCAAGAGTTTCACTATCAATGCAAAGAACAGGCGATTTGAATGAGATGAATTGGAAGGAAGGCACCTGAGGCCCCCTTTAGGGAGGGGGCCGAATTCCCCCTTTGGTACTTGTCTCCAATGTGTTGCAGCTAGATTGAAGACGTCAGTAGTTTATCTTTGTTTCCAAGGATTCTTCAACTCCTACCAGATGACAATCTTGCGTGGGCTTCAATCAGCGGCAATGGAACAGTGGTGTGATGAGTATGAACAGCTAAGGTGGTCGGCAACAAGAGGAAGTAGAGAAGAGAAGGGAAGCGGGAAGAGAAGGATAGCTAGAGGAGCCAGTGGCTCACCCTCAAAGGTGCAAGACAAGGGGCCATCGACACTCCCTTGAACAAGCAAGAACGAGGGGCCATCGGCTCACCCTCAATAGGAGCACAAGGGGCCGTCGGCTCTCCCTTAGCAAGCAAACGTTAGCACGAAAGGTTTTCAGATTTCAGAATTCATTAACTTGTGCAAGTGAAAGTTTACATGGGCTTTAAACCAAGCTCCAACGGTTACATTTGCAAGCTCTCGGCTTCTCTCTCTTCTAATGTAACGGTAACAAAGTTGGCTGTTGCAGCCGGCTATTTGCCTTGTGTGATGATGGTGGACTGGATAGTGTGTGGCTGATCTTGACTTGTTCGCTTGAGGATAGGTGTGGTTGACCGATTGTACTTGGACCTTGAATGAGATTTGAAATTGTTGACCTTGGCTGAATTGTTGACCTTGCTTTACTCGGCCTGATTTGAAGTGAGGTTGTAGCTAGTCTTGATCTAGTCTTTGACGTGGCTGGCTGGGTCTCGCTTGGAGTTGTTGCTTCTTGAGTGGTATTGATTCGTAACGCAGGTTTTGAGAGAAAGCTTTGATGATGGGGGGCCTTGGTGCCATGTAACAGTGCATACATGTGTGAATTCCCTAGGCTATAGCAACCTACTACATCAACTACAAAGTAAAACAAAGATTTGTCAAAATAAACCTAGACTACAACCTAACTAGAGCATCAACACACAAGTGTTGATATTACAAAATTGTCCAATAACTAGTCTTACAACCATCAAGACTAGCTTGGACCACAAATCAAGAGCTTATCAAGCTAAGCAATTAACAATAGAAACAAGTTTCCAACATGAAGTCAAAATGTGATTAAGTTCGGGAAGATGCTCTTGCATCAGGTTCTAAATTTTTTTCCAATAACTAGTCATAAAGGTGAACTAATTGGAAAATCTATTGAGAAATGATTATATGATTGGTGTATTTCTAGGGTTACGACAATAAAAGTCAATAATGCAAGTTCTACTGATATAACTATTTTATTTCTTAGCAAAAAGATTAGTAATTGGGATAGAAAAAGTATACTTAATGGAGATTTTTTACATGTAAGATGTGTTGCACATGTCATAAATTTAGTTATGTACGATGGTTTAAAAATATCTCAATTTCAGGTGATCGAGTTTGAGATGCTATAAGATATGTTAAGCAATCTCCACAAAGGTTGCAAATGTTTAACTTATGTGTTGCACAAGAAACAAAATTGAAAGTAAAGCTCACTTATCTTTAAATATTTGCACAAGATGAAATTCAACGTACATTATGTTAGATATAGCACAAAAATATGAAAAATGCTTTTGAAAGATTTCATGAAAAAGTTTCTCATTTTGAATTAGAACTCTTAGCAACTGATGGACATTGTAGACCTTCTAAAACTGAGTGAAAAATTATGCAATATTTGGTTTCAATGTTGATGCTTTTTCATTAGTTTACATTGAATGTATCTACCACTTTTTCAAGCACTTGCAATCTCTATGTGAATGAAGTTAGGCAAATAACATCAATTTTGAATGAATAGATGGAAGATGTTAATCTTGATCTCAAGTTTCAAGAAATAGCAACAAAAATGAAACAAAGATGTTTAATGATGAAGATAGAGTTTCATCTATATCTATTAGGGTGCAAATGATTCGATACAAGATGTTTAATGAGTACAAAAGTTGAATGAGAATTAATGACACTTTAAATATTTTTGAAGAATCAAGTTCTACTATAGCTGGACAATCTGAGTGTCTTTTCTAAAACTAAATTAAGATACAAGAGACACAAGGAAAATCTTTTAATTCAAGAAAATTTGAGTTGGATAAATATTTGATCTAAGAAGGTGAAAATTCAAATCCCCATTTCGATATTTTAAGTTGGTGGAAGATCAATTCTATGCGATTTCCTATTTTTTTCTTTGATAGTTTGAGATATTTTGGCAATTTCTTTCTCAACCATAGCTTCATAATCAAATTTTAGTATCGGTGGTGATTGTGTGCTTGATCCATTTAAAAGTTTATTATCTCCTTCAATGTTGGAAGCTCTAATTTGTTGTAAAAATTGAATTCGAGTTAATAATCGTGAAGTGGAAGAGCATACAGAAGATGTTCAGACATTAGAGAAAGGTAAGTTTTATAAGTTTAAATTAGTTATTTTATATTGATTTATATTTTTTACTAATTTATGCTTATCTATTTTTTGCTAATTAATAGTGATTTCAACAATTCAATTTACACCGACATTATTGATTTCCAAATATAACTTTAAGCTGTAAATAATAAGTATTTGTTATGAACATAGTTTATTTGTGTTAGTTGCAGGTTAAAGGTGATGGGTTATGTCGTTGTGGACAAGAAATGATGCAAGATTATTCAATGGTTTTGTGATTTATGTTAGTTGTATTTTGGAATTATCTATTTGATATTTTGTAAGATTAACTCAAATACTTGATGAATGATTTGAGATTCATAATTTATTTTGTAATGGATCATTGAGTTTGTTTTAAGTATGAATTCTAGAATTTGGTTTAATCTATGAATTTTCAATTAATATATTCTGATGTTATGAATTTATGATTATGTGAATATCCAAATTATTAAGTTTATTGAATAGAATAGATTGTATATACTTGTGAATTTTTAATCTTTTGATTTGCCAATTGCACTTTATTCCTAGATTTTGGTTCAAACTAATGTAACCCGAATTGACCTAAAAATTTTTGGTTCAGTTCTAAGTCAGGTTATGTAATATAGGGTCAGTTTCAGTTTCATATTTTGTAAAAAAATTTTTAATTAACCCAAACTGATTCAGGTTAGTTGGACCTAAATGGACAGGCCTACTCTAACCAATTGTGCTACTCTAGCAAATTATTTATAATAAGGTGTTTATTAGCTCAACTAGTAAATACTTTAGTTGTTAATAATAATCTCTTAAGGAAAAAATGTAGTATTTATCAATTACTTACCCATTTCAAAAAAAAATATTGTAACTTTAGAATGTATCACATATATAATTTGTGTGGTTAAATAAGTTTTAAATTACATCAATTTAAGTTTTCATAATGAGGCATACATATCAATCAGAAAAAAAATTTAACTAATTAAGTGGGCATATACTCAACAATTGGAAATTTGTGTCCTAGCTCTATATACAAACATAAGATGGAAACAAGGATGAAAGTAAGGATGTGTTTTTTTTGAGAAAAGTGGGGAAAACGGAAAAAAAATAGATATTTTCTTTTGTTTTATAGGAGAGACTGATTTGAGAGAAAAGAAAACTAGACAGAAAATAAGTCATTTTCCACCCATTTTGTTTCTTTCCAATTTGGGCAGAAAATGCTCTCTGATGCCTCCTCGCCTCTTTCTCGTGTCATGGTATGCTTTGAGACCCACTTTCTCGCCCTCCCCTTCACGCTCACTACTCCTCTCCTACCAGTGAACGCCGGTGACCACTACTTTCCTCCTTCTCTGCCCCTCGTGCTCGTCGTTCCTCTTCAGCCCGGGAAGCCACTGACTGCCGACCACCTCCCTCCCACCCCCCTTGTGCTCGCTGCCTGTGCAAGCTCCCCTACACCCGTATGCAAGCTCCCCCTCTCCGGTTTGCCTCTTTCCTATGTCTTGCTATGTTTTGAGATCCGTGGTCTCACCCTCCCCCTCGTTCTTGCTACTCCTCCCCTACTAGCGAATGCTAATGACCAATGCCTGCCTGCATCTCTGCCCCTCGCACTGGCTATTCCTCCCTTGCCCATGAAAGCCACTGATCATCGATTGCCTCCCTCCCTCCCCCTCGTGCTCGTGGCCTATGCGAGCTCCCCTACACCCATAGGCAAGCTCCCCCTTTCTGGCTTCCAACCTCTATGAGCTACCCTGCACTCGCCGACAAGCTCCCTCTCTTTGGCTCCCAACCTTAGTGAGCTCCCCTACACCCGGCAAGCGCCTCCTCTTCAGCTAACCCCCTCCTCAAGCTCCTCTACACACCCGCTTACAAGCTTCATGAGCTCCTTGTACTCATATGCAAATTCCTTTTTACTGCAATTTGTGATGATCACATGAATCTCCCATGAGTTGTTTTCTTTCTCCATAGTTTTCTTTCTTCCCACATTTACTTCCCTCGAAAAAAAATATAGGCTAAGCATTAGGGTTGGATTATAATCAAAATAAATAATTAAATATAAACTTTGGGCAGTTTTGGAATCCTCATACTCAATCTTAATTGCTTCCCCATGGAATTAGGGTTTCACCTAAAGCAAACTTAAAATCCAATCAAATTGAGTTTTCCCCATCAAAGTAAAGTCTGGACTAGTTGTAACAATGATTATATAAACTTATATAAGTATATTATTCAACTATAGTGGTTTAGCATCATTTAACTGCAATATCACTAGAGGAAGGGGTTAAAACCTTTAACTTTGTGATTAACATCAACATGCTCTAACCAACTACAGCACTCCAACAAATTATTTGTAAAAAGTTGTTAATTAGTTCAACTAGTAAATATTTTAGTTGTCGATAATAATATTTTAGAGGAAAAATATAGTATTTATCAAGTACTTGCCCTCCTCCCATTTTTTTATAAAAAAATAGCATTGGAAATTTAGAATGTGTCACACATATAATTTGTGTGGATAAATAAGTTTCAAATCACATCAACATAAGTACTCATGATTAGACATACATTTTGGTCACAAAAATTTTTCTTTGCTAACGAAATGACCATGTACTCCAAATTTGGATATTCATGTTTGTAACACTATATACAAACTAAAGATGGAAACAAGGACAAAGGACTAGGAGACGAATTTCTAGGGATACCAGGCCAGTTTGGGGTGGCTGGAGCTTCTGGCTTTTGGCTGGTTTGAGTAGAGCTGGTCTAAAAAGCTGAGACTGTTTGGGTATTTTAGCTCGTCTGATAAGCAATTGTGAGCTGTTGTGCTGTGCTGTTCGTTTCTATTAAGAAAATTTTTTAATTTTTTCTTAAAATTTAAAATTCCTTTACGCAACAATAAATATTTTTTAGACTATTACATATATAAATTTAATTTTAAAATAGATAAATTCTAAAAAAAATTGCAAGAGTTTCCCCTATATTTTAAGTGCAAAACCTTGCATACATAATATATAAAATAATATCCAACTATAATATATTACAAGAAAAAATTATCCAGAATTCATCACAAATAGTTGGTAATCACACATAATAAATGATATCATGCATTTATATAGTATTTTTACTATACATTTTATGCATAATTTCTCCTATTCTTATCATATTTTCACTTATTTTGACTTAAATCCTTTTGTTTATTTGGAATCTTCACCTCTCTTCACTTTTGGCATGTTTCAGACAAAAACGACCAAATTTTGGTAGATTTTGAAGAATCCAAATACACAGATGAATTCTACTAGTCAAGACGAAGCTGCTCATCAAATTTCGTGCGAACCGGAGCTTATTTGAAAAATACGGCACTATCATATTTATTATCACGGCCGTATTTTTGTCCCAGAAATCTACAGAAAGAAATACGACACTACTATATTTATTTTTACGATCGTATTTCTATCAGATGTTAATTCCAGAAGACACAGAAGAAAATACGGCAAGGCCGTATTTATTTTCACGGCCGTATTTTTATCTGCCAATTTCAGTTTTGACCTCGTTTCTTACTCGATTTGGCTCATTTTTTAGCCAAATTTTGGGGAAACCCTAATTATATGAAGAAGAACTATATAAGCTACCAAAGGAGTGATTATTAGGGGCTTTTGGCAAGGATTTAACACAAATTCGATAAAGGGGCAAAATCATGGGCGACTAGGTGGCGGACAACAATTTTCTCTCCAGAAACTCTTCGTCTGCAACCTGCTGACTTCGATCTTCACAAGGGAGTCCTAGATTTCATCCTCCTTGTTGTTTCTATTATTATTTTACCAATTTTATAATCAAAATATAGATTTTTACAACATGAACATGAACATCATGCTAGTGTAACTTTTTCTTCAGGACTAGGGCGTAGCCCTCTTTATTTTTATGACTTAATCATTGATTTCTTTCTTATGAAGTAATTTAATTGTGTTAGATTCAATTATTGTTGTGCTTATTACATGTTAATTACTGGCCATAATTTGCATGCTTAGAGATGCCGCAAGAAGTATTGAGAGATGAATTGCGAAGTCGGATCTACAATTTTCTGACAAGTTGATTCGAACACGTGAGTAGTTCGAATCGGCTTGAGGGATTTTATTGATCTGTCAAGAACTCATTGGGTTTATCTCAAGTTAATAACCACGAGAGTAGGGGATTAATTCGGATAGACACCGGAATGTACTGCTGAGAGGGGGCAATCTGTACATGTGGATAAATCCCCTTCGGCACAGTAAATCCTTCTTAAGATATTTTTAATTATAAAAAGTGATGAAACATAGTGTGGTGAACCTGAAATCCTGAAATTCCATAAAATTGATTACAACCCAATTGTGTTTTACTTTTTCAGCTACTTAGTTAAGATTAGATTCAACCTTTTCCTAATTCATCTAGCTAGTGATTCTAATATTCTACTAGTTATCAATTAGAGATCCCTCCTTGCTTTAGACCATCCTCAAGGCATACATGCACAAATGACAACTTCAACTCATAGCCCCAGAATGATCTATACTATAAAACTTATGAGCCATATTAGAGGAATCAATCGAACTTTTTTTATGAGAACAATCCGAATCATATCTTTCAACTGAACTTTGGATCACCTCTAGAATTTGAAGAATGACAGTCTGATCAACATGAGAAATCCAACATTGAGACTCTACTTGAAAACTTTATACTTTCCCAGACCAAGAAAAGCAAGAAATTCTGGTAAGAATTTAGGCTGTTCAATCAACCTGAGAAATCGAACCTAGAAATTATAATGGAGAACTTTATTGCCACACAAACTAAGCACAACGAGGAGTTCAGGCAAGAATTCAGACAAATGGTGAAGCTATCAAGAATCTGCATCTGAGATGAAATTTGTTAAAACCCGCTAGTTGATGCTAGCGAACCAGATAGTTCAGCAGGCTAAATAATTAGAGGAGCCTTAGGTAAGTAACATCACTCCAGGTGAGGAAGATTACAGATCAGAACCCATTGAGCAACCGAGTAATGAAGATGAGTCAACTCCACAAAGTAGGGAACAAGAACCGGTGTACATTCCACCTCCACCATATAAGCCACCGATTCCTTTTCTCCAAAGGTTGGTAAAGGTAACAGTGGATAAGCAATTTGGGTCATGTAGTAGTGTAGACATCTTGGATAAAATGGTTGAGGAAACTAATGTCATCCAAACTAGTGAAAGCTATTTGAAAATTTGTATAATGGATGATGATGATGATGATGATAAGATGACTGAAGATAGTGTCAAGGCTTACTCTCAACCACTTGATTCAATTCTTGCCATTGACATGCATAAGGTAGAACCAGAAAATTCATACCATGCTACTCTTGATGTAAGTCAAAATCCAAAAATTGAAATTAAAACTCTTCCAAATAATGTGAGGTATGAATTTCTGGGCCTAGACTTTACTTTTTCTATAATTGATGAGGCAGAGGAGCATGAAAAACAAACAAGTTCCAAATGACAATGAACATTAACTTTTAGAAAAGCTATAGGGTATTCTTTTGATGATATTACGAATATTAACTTTTATATTTGCTTACACAGATTGTTCAAAATGACAATGAACATTGGATATTTTCTTTGGTGGGCATACTTGTTAAACGGTGGAAATGCAAGAAATTATATGCTCTGTACTTTGGCGCTGATTCACTGTCGACACCGTGATGATAGTTTCTGGTCGAGCTAGTGACCTTAAAATTATCACTTCTTGGGAGGCAACCCAAGCACTATCTCTCTTTTCCATTCTTAGTTTTTATTTTGTGTTATTTTACTTCTTGATAGTATAGGTTAGTTATTTGCTTTTGGGAGTTACGCTATGAATCTTATATGATGCTTTGAGAATGGTTTCCCCTATTGATCATTATCTATATTTTGTGTAGGAGCTTTGTGATGCGTGTACCAGAAGGAGGATAGGTCCGAAGAAAGTGCAAATGAGTAGTGCATTGTGAGTATCTTTTCTCCTATGCTCTTATTCCTTGTTAATTGCATCGAGGATGATGCACTCTTCATGTAGGGGAGGATATGTTTTATTTGTTTCTTGGAAATTGTATAATTTTGACTTTATTGTTAGATTTGTGGTCTAGTGCCATGTGATGTATTTTCATTAGTGTCATATGAGGATGCTATGCTAATTTTGCTCTGATCATTGTATTAGGATTATTTCTAACTTTTGGATGCATGAGGTTCTATTGATGATGATGTGTGGTTCTATATTGTTGATGATTTATGCTGTAGATGATCATATACCAATGCCTGTGAATGGATTAATTACTCTATGTGTTGAATTTATTTCCTTGATATATATCCTCATATTTGATCTTCCGCTTATTGATCATAAGATTCTGGTAAGTAGATTATTTGAGAACTGTGATTCGAGAGTGAAACTTCCTTTTTAAATAAGGTTAGTATATGAGTATAATTTTTCTTGAATTGATGTTGAATAATTAGCATTATATAAGATCGATCTATTGTGTTATTTGTTGGGAAGAAAGAATCCAAAGTTCAAAAAAAAAAAGAGAGAGAAAAGACTCCTCTACTTAGCATTGCGAAAAATTGGTAGTGGTACTAAAGACATGAGTTGAAGTCTAAAAAAAAAAGAAAATAAAAGTATGTATCTATGTGGGCACATGCCAAGAAAAGATTTTGACATTAACTCCGCTATCTTCGACTATGAGTCGTAACTCCTCTAGTTTAAAGATATGAGTTCTATTACATCGGCTATGTGGTCGGTGTATTCTAAATTCGTCACCAAAAAAAGGTGGTAATCAATTTAGAGAATGTCAAAAATAAATACAGAAAAAGATCTTGGAGGTCCTATTCCTGTAAATAAAAATATTATAGTATTGAACTGAATACAAGGTTAACTCATGAGATTGAGATTTAGATTATTATGCAAGTTACAAATTTTATTTGTTTTGGATTGTGAATCTTAAGGATTAAATTCTAAGAATAGTTTATTTCTCTAGAATCTTTTGTGACATGAGTTGGAAATCTTTAATGAGTGATTATATTTTGGAAGTTTATTTTTCATTAGTGAGTTATCTTTTCCATACTCAGCATTATTCTTTGATCTATTTATTTGCTTGAGGACAAGCAAAAGTTTAAATCCACGGATGTTTGATGACATACATTTATATAGTATTTTTACTATACTTTTTATACATAATTTCTCCTATTCTTATCATATTTTCACTTATTTTGACTTAAATCCTTTTGTTTATGGCATGTTTCAAACAAAAACGACCAAATTTTGGTAGATTTTGAAGAATCCAAATGCACAGATGAATTTTATAAGTCAAGACGAAGCTGCTCATTAAATTTCTTGTGAACCAGAGCTTATTTGAAAAATACGGCATTGCCATATTTATTATCACGGCCATATTTTTGGAAGAACACAAAACGAAATACGGCACTGCCTGTAAAATTTATCACAGCTGTAATTTTATCCCAGAATCTACAGAAAGAAATACGACACTATCATATTTATTTTCACGGTCGTATTTCTATCAGATGTTAATTCCAAAAGACACAGAAGAAAATATGGCAAGGCCGTATTTATTTTCACGACCATATTGTTGTCCGCTAGTTTCGGTTTTGACCTCGTTTCTTGCTCGATTTGGCTCGTTTTCGAGCCAAATTTTGGGAAAACCCTAATTAGATAATGGAGAACTATGTAAGCTACCAAAGGAGTGATTATTGGGGGCTTTTGGCAAGGATTTAATATGAATTCAACAAAGGGGTGAAATCAAGGGCGACTAGGCGGCGGACATTAATTTTCTCTCCAAAAACTCTTCGTCTGCGACTTGTTGGCTTTGATCTTCATGATGGAGTCCTAGATTTCATCCTCCTTGTCATTTCTATTATTATTTTGCTAATTTTGTAATCAAAACATGGATTTTTACAACATGAACATGAACACCATGCTAGTGTAACTTTTTCTTCAGGACTAGGGCATAACCCTCTTTGTTTTCATGACTTAATCATTGATTTCTTTCTTATAAAGTAATTTACTTGTGTTAGATTCAATTATTGTTGTGCTTATTATATGTTAATTACTGGCCATAATTTACATGCTTAGAGACGTCACAAGAAGTACTGAGAGGTGAATTGTGATGTCGGATCTATAAATTTTGGACAAGTTTATTCGAACGCGAGAGTAGTTCGAATCGGCTTAAGGGATTTTATTGATTTGTTAAGAACTCATTGGGTTTATCTCTAGTTAATAACCACGAGAGTAGGGGATTAATTCGGATAGACACAAGATTGTACTACAGAGAGGGGGCAATCTGTACATGCGGATAAATCCCCTTCAGCACAATAAATCCTTCTTAAGATATTTTTCATTATAAAAAGTCATGAAACATAGTGTGGTGAACCCGAAATTCTGAAATTCAATAAAATTGATTACACCCCAATTGTGTTTTACTTTTTCTGCTACTTAGTTAAGATTAGATTCAGCCTTTTCCTGATTCATCTAGCTAGTGATTCTAAGATAAGTTGGTACTTGGTCATTGGTCTCTGTGGGATCGATATTTTTATTACTTCGACGTATCCGTGCACTTGCGGACACATCAATAAACCATATAAACATCACAATATCCAACGAGTACAAAGTAACCACATCCATATAGTAGCAATACAATAAAATATTTGCTACACATATGAATCCATTAAACTTAATGCAATCTGATTTCGGAGGCGATCTACCTCCGTAGCATCTTGTTGACCTTCATCTATCTCTTCATCTACCTCATAGTGATCTGTTGGGATAAGCTCCGGATTAGCATCAAATTTTTGAAAAATTTCATCTGTGTTTGTTCTTTGCCTAATAAAATTATGGATTGCCATTGGTGCAACTACAATTTTGACTTGTGTCTCATATGCATATAAAGACATGTCACGTAATATATTCCACCTTTTCTTCCATACTTCAAAACATCGTCCAATAAAACTTCTAAGAGATGAGTGAGATTTATTAAATACTTCTTTAAGCCCTTGTGGTGGATGTCCTTGTTGGTTTTCTTGAAGATGATATCTCACTCCTCTAAAAGGTCCAAGAAACCCAATCGTTTGTGAGTATCCAACATCAACTAAATAATACTTCCCTACAAATTTTAGGAAAAAGTTCAATTAATACTCATTTGTGATGAAATGAGATCCAATTGGTATAAAATTCATAGTCAGTTAGTATGTGTATAAATGAAAATAAATTTATACCTACTGGGGGTTTTCGAAAGTTTAAATTCATCGCTTTTGAAAGAACTCGAGCATCATGTGCAGAACCTTCATATACAGCTAGTACGTATATGAATCTCATATCAAATGTACATGCAGCTAAGATATTTTGAGTTAGACGACCTTTTCTTCCAATAAATTGAACTTGATCACTAAGAGGTACGACTGCATCTATATGTGTTCCATCTATAGCTCCAATGCAATTCTATATAACAAAATAGTTAGAATAGAATGCATACTACAAGGTATCATATTATTTAAACAAAAGACTTACCTTCAAATAAGGGTAATAACGAGTATCATATAATATTTGTGGTGGAATGTCTCAAAACTCTCTATCCGTGGGCTCTATCAAGACCTTTGCATACTTGCATGCTGATTTCAACACCTCATGAAAGATTTGACTTATTATTTCACTAGAATGTTGAAATCTTTCTTGTGTATGTCTGTTAGAGGCACCTTGTGCTAATATATAAATAAAAAGACTCACTTTTTCATATATTGTTATGTTTTTTGAGGTTTTCAGACCATACGATTTCTCTAAAATGGTACATAATTGAATGAAATTATGTTTATCTATTCGCATCATTCGCCTACATGTTTCAGGGTTCCCTTCCATTAGCTCTCTCATCCATCTCATGCTTGTATGCTTAGACACCATACAAGGTGTCACGCCCCGGTCGGATCAGCCTAAAAACAGCCCTTAACCGCTATCTCAGGACTATCCGGTGGAACACCGGAACGCAACTATCTAGGGCTTCCGACCAAAAATTCAAAACTCTTACTCCCCGAACAAGATTTATCCCCAAATTACAGATCGCTCAAAACCCTAACCCTAATTTGGAAATACCTTTGGTCAACGCTAATTGACCCAGTCAACGAAATCAGCCGCGCGCCGCTCGATCGGATTTTCGCCTCGCTGACGTCGTCCTCACGAACGCCTCCTGCGTTCGATCGATTTTGTCCACCGATGACTCGCCGGAGATGTGAGCCAGCAGGGGAAGGAACGCCGACCTTCTCCCTCAGCCGGGCCGCCACTAGAAATCGCCGTCGTCACCGGAATCTTCTCAAACACGCTGCCGAGACTCAGAAACAAGGGAGGAAGTTAGAAGAAGAAGTTTAAGTTTATTCCCTGGAAAAACCTTACAGAATCCTCTCCTAATATCGCCGACGACCCCCTGGTCTCGACACCCTCTCCCCTCCCTCGCCGACGACCCTGTCGCCGGTTACAATCACTACTTTATCGTCGCTCCAAGATCCTGGTGGAGTTCCTCACTCCGAAGCTTCCGTAAGCTTCGCCGGATCGCAGGATGAAGGTGGTGGACGCTCGCTCGTGAAGTGCTCAAGATCCGCCCGTCAGAGACATCGAGGACGATGTCCAAATTGGGCAGGGGAGAATTGTCAGGCCCCGGTTCAACCGGTTCAGCCCAAAGCCCATTGGGCCAAGAGGCGGCCCAAACCAAGGCAACACACGCGCATGCGGAGCCCATATTTCTTGGTCAATGTGTGATGTTGACCAGAGCTCGGCTTCTTCGGCAGAGAGCCCGCGCGCGTCGGAGGCGGACACAGTAGCGCGATCTTCGGACGGCAGCATGCGTGGGCGACGGGGAAAAGAGGTAGCGAGATCTTCGGAGGCGGCTTGGGCGACGATGTCGGCGGCGAGAGACGCGAACATCGAGGCGAAGCCGTAATCGCAGCAGAAGACGCGGTCTGAGTGGGGGCTCCGACGCGCGGAGGATCAGAGGCGGCGGATCCACTTTAAAAGCTGTCGCCAGGGTCGATCGAGGGGGCACCACCATCAGGAGCTCTGGCAACCAGCTTCTCCAGTGAGTGAACTTGGGGAGACAAGTGATTGTAACCGGCGTTGGGGAACGACCGGCGAGGGAGGGAGAGGGGCACCGGCAACGACCAGGGGGCGTCGGCGACAAAAGAGGTTATGTAACTTTGGTCTTTGGTTAATCAAGCGAAACCTTCCTTTATCACTTTCCCCTTCCCCGTTTTGTGAGATTCAGCGTCGCTTCTGGCTATATCAGCAGCAGGCGGCCGGTAGGTGGTCGGCAACCTTCTTCTCCGGAGAGGAACCCGCGAGCGCAGGCGGCGCTCAGCATCGGTCGAAGCAACGCGGGGCGTTGCTGCTCGAGGCGTGTTGGCGAGGAAGACAACGGCACAGAAGCTTTCCGATTTTGACCAGGTCAAAATCGGAAGCAGAGGAAACGCGAAACAGAATTCGATTTCGGCGGAAATCGAATTGCAATGCTGACATCGGCGTGACGTCAGTGTAACAGGATTAAATCAGCGGCGGACGAAATTCAGCGGTGACGTCAGCAGAAATTCAGAATTTGAGCGGCGATGGCTATTTTGACTTGGACGGTCAAAATAAGGAGATTAGGGTTTCGATTTTGGGTCGGAAACCCTAGATAGTTGCGTTCCGGTGTTCCGCCGGATAGTCCTGAGACAGCGTTTAAGCGCTGATTTTATGCAGATCCGACCGGGGCATGACACAAGGTGACTTCTGTAAATACTTTGAATAATACTCGTGTGCCAAGATACTATTATAATGGACCAGCATCAAAGTGTCATGCATTGTATTTTTAATATACTGTTGCGCATCGATCTCCTGTGGAGCATCACTTTCATTACTACTGTCACTATTATGATCAGCAATATTTAGGAACAACAAAAAATTATGTTGCAGTGTTAAGTAAAATATTAATCAATATCTAAATATATTAATTGCTCACACACATATGACATGGATAGTGTTAAAAATTACACATTAGGCAAATGTTCAAACTTGCATACAACATTAAAAGTACTACAAATTCCACACATAAGTTCGAGCTCAAAGTGTCATGCATCCAATAGAATAGAATTCAAGTACACAAGTCTAGTTACCAGCATATATATAAACAAGCTATGAAATAAATTTTTTAGATGATTGCTGCATATATATCAACCATCCCATCTTTTCTTCAACTGTCTTCAAATTTTTTTTCCACACTGCTCTATTTCGTTGGTCCCTAAATAAACCGCATGCGAAATAAAATAACCTAGAAGTACTATCGAAACTAGGAAGAGACCGTACATCCTCCATCACCTCGTCTATACTGAACCTTGGAGTATCTGATAGCTAAGATTCAAGAGTCCTTTGGTGAAGAAAGTCTCTCATTTCAATCATATTATCCCTCAATAGTGATGCACCTACATTCTTTCTTTTTCCCCGTTTGCTGCTACTACTTGGTCGAGAGGATGAAGCAGCATGCACTGATTCATTAGTGGGCACATCACTTTAGTCATGTGCACCTAAGTCTACAGCAGACTCTTCATGCACATCTGGTGTAAATGTATACTCACCAGTTGCTACTGTGTCTCCAAATATAATATGCAACTTGTTTTCAACATCAGGATGTATACCTTTTTTGTAGAATTTTACATAATCTTTATTCACCTACAATTACATTGGATTAGAAATTGATTTTATTACATTTGATAATATTATTAATATCCTAAGTACATACCGTAATCTTACTAGCCCTCCATTCTAGAGTCGCATCTACTGTTTCAAATCTTGAGTCCCATCCTAGTCCAGTCTCTTTGCACTTTAATTCTTTCCAAAACTTCCAGTTTGATTTTAATTGATCCCATTTGTTTTTTAGTACTTTTCTAGCATATGGTAGCCCACTAATTTGTTGAAAGTTTTCAACAACATATTTCCACCCGTTCTTATTGAAATGAGATCCTGGGCGCATATCTTTATCAATAGTAGTAATACAAACATCACAAAAATATTGTGTTGTTTGTATATTCTAAATTTGTATATTCCAAACTGCTTTGCTACCTTTGGTTGCCATTGAAACTTGAACAAAGACACAATATAAATAAATTAGATCTATTGAACATGGTATCAAACTACATTATTATTCAAATTTAAGATTTCGCTACCAGTAGCTTTGGATTACTTTCTGAGTTAAAAGGTATATGTAAGCTACAATCCTACTATAACATGATTTCACTGGACTGAGTAGGCAAGAACATGTAAACCAAAACTTCTAACATGAATTTATGATTTATACTTTCAATAACCTCACTATAACTAGAAAATCCCATTTCAAAGACCAACAGTCACAAATAGATATTGGCCTTGAGGTACTCTTACCAGAAGTGGTGTTACAAGCTTCATAGCTTACAATCATAGAGTTAACGATACCAACAGTAACAAATAGATATTCCTTAAAGAAACAACTTCTCACACACTAATTAACAGAAAGTAGACTTTGTTAGAATGCCTAACATTTCATGCATATAAGAAGACTTGTATTGTTACAACTAAAATATGTTTTCCTTCTTTCTATATTGGTTGTTCAGGGAATGTGGAATAGAATAAAATTAAGACAACTAGCCGATGAAATTGAACATTAAAGTTAATTATCTTTAGACCATGAAATAAATCATAATACCAAAACAATCCAATTGGTGAATTGCAAGAAAAAATCAAGACAACTAGCAAATGAACAATGATAATGTACAATAATTTAATTGCCTCCATTTTCAAGTAAGATTCACTTTAAATATTAATGTATCAGTACAATTATGATTAGCTACATGCATATCTCTGCTCACTTGAATTTACAATTAAATAAAATTGATCCCATTAAAGTTAATTATCTTCAAAAGAGGTATTCACAAAAGAGTTCATTTTAGTAATTACACAAGTGAAATCAGGAGATGCGATACAACTATAGAAGCAATTGCAGGACTTTTAGCAAAGATTAGAAGCTAATACACAGTATGTTCAGGACTTTAGGGTCGGTGGAGCTTGATTTGACGACGGTAGCTGGCTCCTTGTCGGTGGTGGCTGGAAGGGCTTGGCGTCAACTAGTGGTGGAGCTCGGCGCCGGCTGGAGGCGCTTGGCGTCGGCTAGAGGTGGAAGCAAGGTGTCGGCAAACGAGCTCGTGGCGTCGACTACATGACTCTTGAAAGAAGTATGGCGGTTGGATCTGGAAGGTCTTCAGGTATTCAGGTGTCAGCGCCGGCGAGACATCGAGGAGGGGCGATCGGCGAGAGGCGAGAAGAGGCAGATTGGTGAAGAGGAGTGTAGTTAAGCCTAAATCTCAAAAAATGAAAGCGAAAAACGAGTAAGGGCATACGATGAGTGATGCTAGGCTATGGCGACGGCCGGAGGCAGCAACCTTTTCTTGGCGAGGATGAACGTGGAAAGTGGAAAGACGCGAAATGCGAGCGGCTGCCATTACTATTGCCAGGCAGCCACTTAGTAATTGGAAAAGCTACCCTCGAGCCGCTTCCTTTCAACAATGTAGCTTCTCAATTTGGTACTGAGAAGCTGCTCCCCAAACACGATAGCTTCTGGCTTTTGGCTCCTCGCAAATGCAAACGTGGCTTCACAGCAGCTCCAACTGGGGACATCGTCTCCCTAAAATTTCAAGGAATGAAACATAAACTATTGGATCTTCTGCACAACACAAAGAACCCCATGATCCAAATATGTAGGGCAGTACATGATTAAATGTATGTTGGAGAGGGTTTCAAATAACATGGATAAATAAGTTTTAAATTAAGTCTTCATCACAAACATTATATTTTGGCTAATCCAATATGGAAACAATGATTATATAAAAACTTATGCAACAATGTTATATAACTATGGTTTATCATTTATTAGTTAATAAATTTATTCATGCAACTATTTTATTCAACTATGAAGGGTCATTTATTAAATAATTGTGCACATTGATGAGTTTTAAATTACATTGACATAAGTTCTTAAGATGAGGCATACATATTGGTCACTAAAAAGTTTTTCTTAACTAATTAAGTTGTGGCCATAATCCAAATATGAAATTTTGTATTCATATTTATGTATGTTATTAGAATTTTATCATGTATACAACTAAATTGTATCGCTAGAGGAAGGGCTTGAACGTTCGACCTTGTGGTTAACAGCCACACGCTCTAACCAACTGAGCTACTCCAGCACAATATTTTTATAAAAGTGTCAAATTATTCAACTAAGGTTTTATTAGGTAAATCTTGTATTTATCAATTACTTGTCCATTTTATAAAAGTAAAATAAATAGTATTTGCATTTTAAAATGTATTGCACATATAAGTCTTAAATAATAAATATAAGTTCTCAAGATACAAACATAAGATCGAAACAAGAAGAAAGTAAAGATTATAGTTTTACAATGTAATTTTATTCAATTTTGGTGGGTCATTTTGTTAAGTAAAAGCATATATTAATGACTTTTGTGTAATTATAAGTAAATATACATGTTATTACAAGTAAGTATAAAAAAAAGGCTTGAACCGTCAAACTTGTGTCTAAGGGCCACATGCTCTAATGACAAGGTCTTATTGGGCAAATTCTGTATTTATCAATTACTTATTTATTTTATAAAATAAAAATAGAAAGTATTATCATTTTAAAGTGTATTGCACATATTGAGACCTACATATTGGTTAAAAAATTCTTTTCTTAACTAATTAAGTGAGCATATGCTTCAAATTTGGAAATTTGTGTTTATAACCCTATGTACAAACATAAGATGGAAATAAATAAAAGTTAGAATTTTAATTGGATCATAATAAAAAATATATTAAGGAGAGTTTCAAAATCCCTGTATTGGACCCATATTGTCCCACATAAGTAAGGTTTTTTACTTAACCACAGCCCAAAATCCGATCAAGTTGGATTTGCCCAATCTATGTCAAGTTTGGCTTATTTGAGAAGGGTTATTTTTGCAACCCTAGATAAGTGAACTCTAATGGTCACATATTACATAAGGTGATCACTAAAAAGGTATTGGCATTACTCAAACTAAAAATGTTGTTAAAGAAAGTCGTAAACCTTCGACCTTGGGTTAATAGTTGCAAGCTCTAATTAATTGAGCTACTCTCGTAAGTCATTAGCTTGAAGATGTCAATTAGTTTAACTAACAAATAATAATTATATTTGATCTCTAACTTATTTATAAGTAATGTCATCTAAAATAATTATAATGTAAAGGGACTTAAAACATGTACAGAAGTGGGGGGAGGGGGGGAGGGAGGGGGTTGTGATTATTTGATTTATGATAGACTAATTGATAATTATATCTATTAGGTTTCATATATAAATAAGTGTGGTCTCTAATTGACGTGTGAGTTGCAAAAGAGACTCTATTTGGTTCCTATGGGTCGCCCCTCACTTTTGAGATCAATTAGAAGATCTGTTCATGACCTAGTATGTTTGAAAATTTATATTCATAACCCTTCTTTTTATTTTCTAAAATCTAATTGAAAATTACTAGTTCTAAGAATATAAATTCATTAAATTTGTAGTACAATGCTGAGTGCTAAGGCCTTGTTCTTTAGGAATTAGGAAATATTTTTTTAGTTTTCATAATCTTGAAAACATCATTGACTAATTTCAAACTTTTTTGAAAAAGGATATGGCTGAATCATCAAGATTGTATGCTAATAATACATTAGAAAATAAAGGAGATGAAAAATCAAAAGAATCTAAATAAATAGAGGCAAAGTAATCCAAAAAAAATAATAAAACTAAGAGCATATGTATAGAATCATTTTACAAAAATTGAAAAAGAGAGTGCTCCAAAGGCGACGTGTATATATTGTGATGCTAGTTATCTTTTCGATTGCAAAACATGTGGAACTAGCGCACTTAAATCATATTAATCTAGATATGTAAAGTATTTAAGTGCACAAGGCTTGTGGACAAGGACAAAAATAAAACACAAACTGAAATTTCTCTCATATTAAATAAAATGAGAAGTGAGTGGTGGCACAATTGGAAGTAGCGTATTGTCAACATAAAAATTTGATCAAAACCTTACTCGAAAAGCTTTAGCATGAATGATAAATCATAGATGAATTACTTTTTTAAATTCATTGAAAATAAAGGTTTTATAGACTTTTGTGATGTTGCTATACCATGTTTTCACATTCCTTCAAGGCAAACAATCTTTCAAGACTGTTAAGAACTATTTGTTGACGAGAGATTAAAGTTAAAAATATTTTTACAAGATAATTATCAATGTATTTTTCTTACTACTGACACTTGGACTTCAATCCAAGAAATCAATTATATGCGCATTGTAGGATATTTTATTGCATTGAATTGAAAATTACATAAAAGGGTTCTGAATTTTTTTTTCCAATAACTAGTCATAAAGGTGAACTAATTGAAAAATCTATTAAGTAATGATTACGTGATTGGGGTATTTCCAGGTGACAATAAAAGTCAATAATGCAAACTCTGCTAATACAACTATTTCATTTCTTAAGAAAAAGATTAGCAATTGGGATAGAAGAAACATACTTAATGGGGATTTTTTACATATAAAATGTGTTACACGTTATGAATTTAGACATGTATGATGATTTAAAAATTTCTCAATCTTCAATTGATTGAGTTTGTGAAGCTATAAGATATGTTAAACAATTTCCATGAAAGGCTCCAAATGTTTAACTTATGTGTCGCACAAGAAAAAAAATTAAAGTAAAGCTCACTTATCTTTAAATGTCTGCACAAGATGAAATTCAATGTACATTATATTCGATGTTGCACAAAGATACGAAAATGCTTTTGAATGATTTCATGAAAAATATTCTTATTTTAAATTAGAACTCTTAGCTACTGATGGACATGGTAGACCTTGTAAAACTGAGTGGGAAATTATGCAAGATTTGGTTTCAATGTTGAAGTTGTTTCATTAGTTTACATTGAATGTATTCGTCACTTTGTCAAGGACTTGCAATCAAAATTAGTCAAATAGCATCAACTTTGAATGAATAGAGAAAAGATGTTAATCTTGATCCCAAGTTTCAAGAAATAGCCACAAAAATAAAACAAAAATGGGGTAAGTATTGGGGGGAATTTAAATAAAATGAACTTGCTTCTACTTATTGTAGTTATTTTTGATCTAAGATATACTTATTTGAAATTTTCATTGTCAGAAATATATGGTGAAGATAAAGTTTCATCTATATCTAATAGGGTGCAAATGATTCTATATAAAATGTTTAATGAGTACATGAGCATAATGGGAATTAATGACACTTTAAATATTTGTGAAGAATCAAGTTCTACTATAGCCGGATAATTTGAGTGTCTTTTCCAAATCTAAATTAGGATACAAGAGACACAAGAAAAATCTTAGAGTTCAAGAAAAATATGAGTTTGATAAATATTTGATTAAAAAAGGTGAAAATCCAAATCCCCATTTTGATATTTTAAGTTAGTGGAAGATCAATTTTGTAAGATTTCCTATTTTATCTTTGATAGTTTGAGATATTTTGGCAATTTATATCTCAACCATAGCTTCAGAATCAACTTTTAGTATTGGTGATCGTATGTTTGATACATTTAAAAGTTTATTATCTCCTTTAATATGGGAAGCTCTAATTTGTTGTCAAGATTGAATTCAAGCTAATAATCATGAGGTTGAATAGGATATAGAAGATGTTCAAACATTATAGAAAGATAAATTTTATAAGTTTAAAATTAGTTATTTCATATTGATTTATATTTTTTTATTAATATATGTTTTTCTATTATTTGATAATTAACAGTGATTTCAACAATTCTATTTGCACCGACATTATTGATTTGCAAATGTAATTTTAAGATATAAATAACAAGTATTTGTTGTGAATATAGTTTATTTGTCTTAGTTGTTGGCTAAGCATGATGGGTTGTGTCGTTGTGGACAAGAAATGATGCAAGATTATTCAATAATTTTATGATTGATTTTGGTTGTATTTTGAAATTATCTATTTAATATTTTGTAAGACTAACTCAAATATTTGATGGGTTGTAAGACTAACTCAAATATTTGATAAATGATTTGAGATTCATAATTTATATTGTAATGGATCATCTGCACAACACAGAGAACCCCATGATCCAAATAGGTAGGGCATTACATAATAACATCCTGCTAATATGCACCATGCTTTTGCATACTAGATTTTAGGAAAACCATCTCCCTATAATTTTTTTTCCTAATTAAATATATATTAGGAAGGGTTTCAAGATCCTCATAATCAAACCCAAAACCCAATCAAATTAAGTTTTCCATCAAACTTAAGTTTGACCATGTTAGATATTTTATGCAACTCCTTTTTTATTTAATTATAGTAGGCCATTTATTAGGGCCGTGCAAATAATCCGAAAAACCGTGAACCGACGGTTAACCAACCGACCTGACCCAACGGTTCAGTTAACCGAACTGTCGGTTAATTAAACGGTCGGTTTTTACAGTTGTAGATCGGTTTATGGTTCGGTAATGGTTCAGACTATTTCTGAACACCGGTTACCCGACCGAACCGTTACCCAGTTAATAATAAATTAATAATAGCCTAAATGTCTAATACATATTACATAATACATACTCTCCTCCTCAATTCCCACATGCCACCCCTAGTTGCCTTCCGCCGTTCGCCAGACGCCAATCGCCGTCCTTTGCCCTCGCCGGTCGCCGCTTGCACTACACGTTGAGCCACCCCTTCGCTGCCCCTTCGAGGCTTTGACTTCGCCCTCACTGTTAGAAAATTTCCGTAATATGGATGCGCCGAAATTTTCTCCGTAATGTGGCTCACATGTGTACACGGTTTAGTTTGGACAACTTGATCCAATCATGTTCGATTCGCTGATCGGACGGACCAGCTCGTGATGATGGAGTGGGTATGATAGTGGGTCAGCGAATGGGTTAGTCAACCCTCACCCCTTCCTCTAATTGATTTAAAGGAAACCGGAATAATTGGAATTGATTAGTCGTGGATGAGGATTAAAAGGAATTAATTAATTATATTTTATAATTAATTAATCGAAAACGTGGGTAAGAAATGGAAAGTTTAAAATAAAATAATAATTTTTATTCTATTTAAGGTTTTTTTCTCTCTCACGTTTTTAGTATTGAATCCTTCCCCTCTCTCGCACGTAACTCGAGATAGTTACTGTGCATTGCAATTTCCAAATTGAAAAACGGCGACAGAATTACTCTCCTCTCTTAATTCTCTCTCGCACGGTTTTCGAGAGAGATAAAAAGGAGAGACTAAGTGCTTCCGTGAATAGTTTTTCCGGATTTCCGACTTCTGATCATCGAGGAGAAATTGAAAGGCAAAGGAAAGGGGCGAAAAGACATTCCCTACCTGTTCCGTGAAGAAATTATTTCCGATGGAGAAAGGTACGCGACGTTATTCGTGTTTTAATCCAATGTATATTATAGGTTGATTAATATGGTGTTACAAGATTCTTACATGCATTTACTGTTTTCCGCTGCGCATGCTCTGAACTCTGATGCCGCATGTGTAAAGTTCCAACAAGTAGTATCAGAGCAAGGTTTATTAACACCTATTAATCACCTTGCGACGCTTGCATCGAAAGCTTGCTACTTTTCTTGGCTACTGTTTGATGCTTTTCGAACAGTATTACATAATATAACAATTATGAGAATTTTTTCATGGAATGAAATAGAAAGGATGATTCTTTCCCGCATGGTTGAATTTTATGGCATACGAATTGAATGTATGTGAATTGCTGTATGTGAATTGAATTAGTAATCTTTACATTATCCAAAAGATCCGGCATTAACAACTCGTATGATGTATGTCTAGAATTGTGAATTGAATTAGTATTCTTTACATTATTAAGTTGTTGCGGATTTCCATATGCTAGAATTAAGATTGCATATTCTGAACTTCCAAAGCTTACGTAGATTGTTTACATGAATGAATTGGCTTCCAATGAATGAATTGTTTAAATGAATTTGGAACTGAGAAAAGACAAAAGGTACAGCTTCAGCCGAGAGCCTGAAATTTGAAATGTATAATTTATAGTAGCAAGGGTTTCTTTCTATTGTAGTTCATACTACCGAGACTCCTAAGAAAGAAAGAAAGATGATCTTTTCACGGATAAGACTAATTAATGATAATTGGAATTGAAATGTATTCCAATTGTTAAGTGTTTAGTTGAAACATGTCTTCGCCGCTTTTGGATAACATCTAAGTTTAAAGTTAATTGTTTATTCTAATGAAAGCATGTTAGTCTCCAAAGAGGCCTTGCTTTAATTAATAAACATTAATTTTAAACATAGAAATTAAAGAATAATTTAGATTAAATGCTTATTGAAAAGAGCATGTTAGTCTCCAAAGAGGCCTTGCTCGAAAGTTTATAAACATTAAATCTAAATAATTAATTATTCAAGATTAAGGTAATGACAGTAAGGGACTTGAACAATTAGTTTGTAATTATAAACTAGGAGGTTGCCCAAAGGTGAACCATTGTTTATAATTATAAACATGTAAGGGGATTTGTCTTTTATGTCCATTTATGTGATGGATACCCAAAGGTAACATTCACATTAAGTGTGATGTAATTGAAAATCTATTAAAGTAAAATTTTCTGCTAGTTACAGTTATGTATTAAAGTGTTGCCCAAAGGTCATTTTAATACATGTTTAAAGTTATCTGAATCTAACTTAAGTAACTCAAAGCATTACTGATGAGCATGTTTTATTGATTGCAGCTTCAAACTTGTTTGCATTAGGGTCTGCATCAGTCAAGTTTAATGGTTTAAATTATGCTGAGTGGTCCGAACAGATCCAATTTCACCTTGGTGTCATGGATATAGACCAAGCATTAACTGAACCTAGGCCTCCTGCATTAACTGATTTGAGTTCAGAGGCAGAGAAACTATGTTTCAAAGCCTGGGAAAGATCAAATCGATTATGCCTTAATCTGATGAGGTTGACCATGGCTAACAATGTGAAACCCTCAATGCCCAAGACTGATAGTGCACAGGAATTTATGGCATTCATTAAAGAGCATTCACAATCAGACTTGGCTGATAAGTCCATTGTGGGTTCACTCATGAATGAGCTGACCTCTAAAAGGTTTGATTGGTCTAGGCCCATTCATGAGCATGTAACAGAGATGTCAAACATAGCTGCAAAGCTTAAGGCATTAGGTATGGAAGTGACAGAGAGTTTTCTAGTACAGTTCATAATGATATCTCTTCCTTCTGAGTTTGGCCAGTTCCAGGTAAATTATAATACCATTAAAGATAAATGGAACTTGAAAGAATTAAAGGCCATGCTAGTACAAGAAGAAGGAAGACTGAGGAAAACTAAAAGTCACTCCATACACTATGCTCAGTTTGACAGTGGCAGTAGCAGTAAGAACAGAACAACCAAGAAATTCAAGGGCAAGAAGAAGGGAAAGGGCATCAGTATAGTTTCAGATGCTCCTACCTTCAAAGGACAGAAGTGTCATTTCTGTAGGAAGGAAGGACACTTTAAGGTGGACTGTCCGAAAAGAAAGGCTTGGTTCGAAAAGAAAGGTAATTATTACATTTCTGTATGTTTCGAAACCAACATTGTAGAAGTCCCTAAGAATACTTGGTGGTTAGATTCTGGTGCATCTACTCATGTGTCTCATATTTCTCAGGGATTCCTTTCAATCCAGCCCCTACCAGGAGCTGAACGGTATTTGCTCATGGGGAACAGGATGAAGGCACTGATTGAAGGAGTTGGGACTTACAGGATGATCTTGGACACTGGTTGTCAAATAGATCTAGAAAAGTGTCTCTATGTACCTTCATGTGCTAGAAATCTTGTATCTTTAGGGAAACTGGATGTAATGGGTTTTAATATTGAGATTGGACATGGTGTATTTTCATTATTTAAAAACAAGTACTTTTATGGATCTGATACTTTGGTTGATGATTTATACCGGTTTAATCTTGATGTTACTTATGCTGAATCCTTGTTTAATGCTGAACATATTTGTGGTATAAAACGTAGTGCAACAGATGAACGGTCTGCTTATTTGTGGCATAGGAGACTAGGTCACATATCCAAGGAAAGGTTAATGAGGTTGATGAAATGTAATATCATACCTCAATTGGATTTAAGTGACTTAGGAGTGTGTATTGATTGTATTAAGGGTAAACAATCAAAATGCATAGCAAAAGGTCCTGCCACAAGGAGCAGTCAACTCCTAGAGTTGATACACACTGACATATGTGGTCCTTTCCATATCCCGTCATGGGGTGGAGAAAGATATTTCATCACCTTTATAGATGATTTCTCACGGTATGGATACATCTATCTACTCCATGAAAAGTCTCAGTCTGTGGATGTTGTAAAGACATTCATAGATGAAGTGGAGAGACAGATAGATAGAAAAGTTAAAGTGATGAGATCTGATAGGGGTGGTGAATTCTATGGTAAGGTTGGTTCAGATGGACAAATCCCTGGTCCATTTGCAAAGTTCCTCGAAAGTAGAGGCATTTGTGCTCAATACACAATGCCTTATACACCACAGCAAAATGGTGTAGCTGAAAGGCGGAACCGTACTCTGATGGATATGGTTAGGAGTATGTTCATCAATAGTTCCTTACCCCAGTCTTTGTGGATGTATGCATTAAGGACTGCTGTATATCTCTTAAACAGGGTTCCTAGTAAGACAGTTCCTAAGACTCCTTATGAACTGTGGACAGGAAGGAAACCCAGTTTAAGACATCTCCATGTTTGGGGGTGCCCAGCAGAAGTAAGGGTATACAACCCACAAGAAAAGAAATTAGATTCTAGGACAGTCAGTGGGTTTTTCATTGGCTATCCTGAAAAATCTAAGGGGTATAGGTTCTATTGTCCTAACCATAGTACGAGGATAGTTGAATCTGGTAATGCTAGGTTCATTGAGATTGGAGAGGTCAGTGGGAGTGGGAAACCACAAATGTTGGATATTCAGGAAATTCAGATAGATTCTGTTCCATCTGAAATTCCGAATGTTCCGAATGAAAGTGATATTCCAAGTGTTGTATTACAGTCAGACAACACACAGGAACAACACATTACTGATCCAACATCACTGAATGAAAGTGAATCCAATGAACCGGTCACAAATAATGACAATTTGAATGAACCACAGGAAATAGTATTGAGGAGGTCTGTAAGGCAAAGACGCTCCGCTATTTCAGATGACTATGTGGTTTATTCAGTTGAGAATGAATGTGACATAAGCATTGATAAAGATCCAATTTCAGTCCATGAAGCCATGAATGGTGACAATTCAGAGAATTGGATTAATGCTATGAAAGATGAGTTTAAATCTATGGCTGATAATCAAGTCTGGGACCTTGTAGATTTACCTGATGCTTGCAAATGTGTCGGCTGTAAGTGGGTCTTTAAGACCAAGCGCGACTCTAAGGGCAACATCGAAAGGTACAAGGCTAGACTTGTTGCCAAAGGTTTTACTCAGAGAGATGGCATTGATTACAAAGAGACTTTTTCTCCAGTATCTAGAAAGGACTCTTTGAGAATTGTTATGGCTTTGGTGGCTCATTATGATCTTGAGCTTCACCAAATGGATGTAAAGACCGCCTTCTTGAATGGTGACTTAGAGGAGGAAGTGTATATGAACCAGCCTGAAGGGTTTGAGACCACAGGTAAAGAGGGATTAGTGTGTAAATTAAAGAAGTCAATATATGGACTAAAACAAGCTTCCAGACAATGGTATCTAAAGTTTAATGATATCATTACTGCCTATGGTTTTGTAGAGAATCCTGTTGATAGGTGTATCTACATGAAAGTGCAGGGAAGTAAGTTTATGATAGTAGTCCTTTATGTTGATGATATACTGCTAGCCACTAACAATAAAGGTATGTTACATGATGTAAAGGATTTTCTCTCTAACAGCTTTGAAATGAAAGATATGGGTGAGGCATCCTTTGTGATAGGAATAGAAATATTCCGTGATAGATCACAAGGACTGTTAGGATTGTCTCAGAAAAGTTACATATCTAAGGTGTTAGAGAGATATCGTATGGATGAATGCTCTGCAGGGATTATTCCAATTCAAAAGGGTGACAAATTCAGTGAAAAGCAATGTCCCCAAGCTGAATTAGAACGGAAAGGTATGGATGTCATTCCTTATGCTTCAGTGGTAGGGAGTCTGATGTATGCTCAGACATGTACTCGGCCAGATATCAGTTTTGCTGTTGGTATGCTCGGCCGGTATCAAAGTAATCCAGGAATGTGCCACTGGCAAGCTGCAAAGAAAGTCCTTCGGTATTTACAAGGCACCAAGGACCACATGCTCGTGTATAGGAGATCTCAGGAGGATCTTGAATTGGTCGGCTATTCAGATTCAGATTATGCCGGATGTGTGGATACCAGAAAATCCACATTTGGTTATGTTTTCCTTCTTGCAGGAGGAGCTATATCCTGGAAAAGCGGCAAGCAGTCAGTCATTGCTGCTTCAACTATGGAAGCCGAATTTGTGGCATGCTTTGAGGCCACAGTTCAAGGAAAGTGGCTGCGGAACTTTATCTCAGGACTTGGACTAGTTGACAGCATAGCCAAGCCGCTGAGATTGTATTGTGACAACACCGCAGCAGTCTTCTTCGCAAAGAATGACAGATACTCCAAGGGTGCCAATCATATGGACTTGAAGTATCTGGCTGTAAAGGAAGAAGTGCAAAAGCATACTGTGTTAATTGAGCATATAAGCACTGAGCTTATGATAGCGGATCCGTTAACTAAAGGATTATCGCCCAAGACATTTTCTAGACATGTTGTAGAGATGGGCATAATAGAAAAGCCTTGTTAACATTATTATTGATCTTATATGCATATGTAAGGAATGCTCATGTAAAGTTTTTGATACATTTATTGTGGAATTCCAATAAAATTGTTGCTTTTGTTAATTACTTGTTTCACATGTAAAGTTATGCATATTAAAGTGATGTGAATACAAGTGTTTTGAGGAATGAAGTGTTTCCTAGAAAAGTTTATTGAGAAATTACTGTTTATTCTCAATATCTAAAAGTTTAAATTGGGTTGATTCTATTGTAGTACATGGAAGGAATCACATCAATAATGAGTGATGTGTGCCCGCCATGATTCGATAAAGTTAATTCAATGAAAGGACTTATAGATGATTGGATGTATGGTATTGATCAATTAAAGTTTAGTTGTGTTTAAACCTGTTTAGGACATATGAGCCAAGTGGGAGAATGTTAGAAAATTTCCGTAATATGGATGCGCCGAAATTTTCTCCGTAATGTGGCTCACATGTGTACACGGTTTAGTTTGGACAACTTGATCCAATCATGTTCGATTCGCTGATCGGACGGACCAGCTCGTGATGATGGAGTGGGTATGATAGTGGGTCAGCGAATGGGTTAGTCAACCCTCACCCCTTCCTCTAATTGATTTAAAGGAAACCGGAATAATTGGAATTGATTAGTCGTGGATGAGGATTAAAAGGAATTAATTAATTATATTTTATAATTAATTAATCGAGAACGTGGGTAAGAAATGGAAAGTTTAGAATAAAATAATAATTTTTATTCTATTTAAGGTTTTTTTCTCTCTCACGTTTTTAGTATTGAATCCTTCTCCTCTCTCGCACGTAACTCGAGATAGTTACTGTGCATTGCAATTTCCAAATTGAAAAACGGCGACAGAATTACTCTCCTCTCTTAATTCTCTCTCGCACGGTTTTCGAGAGAGAGATTAAAAGGAGAGACTAAGTGCTTCCGTGAATAGTTTTTCCGGATTTCCGACTTCTGATCATCGAGGAGAAATTGAAAGGCAAAGGAAAGGGGCGAAAAGACATTCCCTACCTGTTCCGTGAAGAAATTATTTCCGATGGAGAAAGGTACGCGACATTATTCGTGTTTTAATCCAATGTATATTATAGGTTGATTAATATGGTGTTACAAGATTCTTACATGCATTTACTGTTTTCCGCTGCGCATGCTCTGAACTCTGATGCCGCATGTGTAAAGTTCCAACACTCACCCCCTCGAGGCTTCGACTTCACCGCCCCTTCGACCTCTCAACTCGCCCCTTCGACCTCGCCCCTGTTTCACCCTTCTCAGGTTGTTGCCCTCAGCCCCTCACGCTTCGACTTCGTCCTCACCAGTGCTAGTCATCCTTTGCCCTAACCCTCACCCCTTCACAGCTTCACTGGCGCTTTGCTCTCTCCCCTTCACCCTCAGTGCTTTACCCTTCCCAGTTCCCACCAGCGAGTCAGCATCAGGCATCAACGACAGTTTCTTCTGGACCACAAATCGTGCCCGTGTGAGCCCAACAAAGGTAAACTTTGTTGATATTTTATCTTGATTCAACAAATTTACTTTGGTCCTCTGCATGAACTTATATATATTAACTTATATATATTATTTGATATTACAGATGGAGAGTGGACCGAATGCTGGAGATAACAACATCACTAATCCTATAAGTTCAACTGCAAGTGCCATTTCCCCATCTGGGCCATCAAGTGTGCCATCAACTGGTAATGAAGGACAACCTCCTACTACTTCTAATATTACCAAGGTCACTAAACACAAGTCTACTAAAAAGGCATCATGGATATGAGAACATTTTACAAAAGTTGATTCTGAGAATAAGAGTGAATCAAAGGCTAAATGCAGTTATTGTGCTTCTCTAATTAGTTGTATTACTGCAAATGGTACTAGTGGAATGATTAACCATTTGGGAACTTGGAACTTGATATCGACTGTGATTGATGATTGGAACTTGGAACTTGATTGTATGGCGCTGTGGAACTTGGAACTTGGAACTTTGATGATTGCATTAGCAAGCTGTAACTTGATATTTGGCTTGTATTTGACGTGACTAAGCTCAAATTTTGTAAGCTGTAACTTGATTGTATGGTGCTGTGGAACTTTGTATTTATTTTGTAAGTTGTAACTTGATATTTAACTTGGTGAACTTGGTGGCTTTGTATTTGGCTTAACTAAGCTCAATTTTGTAAGCTGTAACTTGATATTTTGTAAACTACTATGTTGTAACTTGTATTTGGAATGGATTGTTGTAAGAAAATAGCTTCCATTACGGCCATAACATGGCTATAACGTGGCTATAACATGACCATTACGGCCATAACATGGCTGTAATGTGGCTGTAACACGGCCATTACGGCCATAACATGGCTGTAACATGGCCATAATAACAATTGATTTTTTGTTCATCAAATTTATTTAATCTGCTTTGTTCTTTTATATTTTGACTGCATCAGAAATAGAATGAACTAATATTAACTGCAGCTTGAAGTCTTGAACAATCTGCACATTCGCCGAATGTGCTTCAGCAATCTTATCAAATATCAATGTCATTGTCATGTAGGCTACTAGGCTGTAGCAGCAATTAAAGCCACTTCCTTCATTCCTTTGGGTTGATACAACTATACAAGCATCTAAGAGTTTTCATTCTTCACTTCCTTTAGTTGCTGCAACCTGCAATAAAATTTATAGCATTAAATATTTAATTTGTATTTGTTTGTACGAAGGAAAATAATAATTATTATTACAACTCAAGATTTAGTAATGCTGGAATTTAATCACTTGCCCATATTGTATCAATGATTAATTTTGAGTTATTTAAATTGTAAAAAATTAAGGTCTAAAACACACTTTAAAATAGCAAAATTAATAGATTCGGTTAACCAGAAACCGATAGTTAACCGACCAAAAAAATGGTTAACCGGTCTACCAGTTCGGGAACGGTTAGTAATCTTCCTGAACCGATAGAATCGGTTCAGTTCGGAATTTAGCCTCACGGTTCGGTTAACCGAACCGTGCACAGGCCTAATATTTATAATGGCTAGAGGAAGGGCTTAAAACCTTTGACCTTGGGTTAACAACCACATGCTCTATCCAACTGAGCTACTCTAGCAAATCATGTTTGTAACACTAAATACAAACATAACATGGAAACAAGGAGAAAGTAAGGATTAGGTTTGGATTATGATTAAAATAAATAATTAAATGTATGTGGGAGAGGGTTTCAAATAACATGGATAAATAAGTTTCAAATTAAGTGTTCAACACAAACTTTATGTTTTGGCCAATCCAATATGGAAACAATGATTATATAAAAACTTATGCAACAATTTTATATAACTATGGTTTATCATTTATTAGGTAATAAATTTATTTATGCAACTATTTTATTCAACTATGATGGATCATTATTAAATAATGGTGCACATTAATGAGTTTTAAATTACATTAACACAAGTTCTTAAGATGAGGCATACATATTGGTCACTAAAAAGTTTTTCTTAACTAATTAAGTTGTGCACATATTCCAAATATGAAATTTTGTATTCATATCCCTATATACAAACATAAGAGGAAACAGGGAGAGAATAAGGATTATTGTTAGATTATAGTAAATAAATAATAAATATATATTGGGGAGGGTTTCTAAATCCTCTAACTACTCAACCTTTACTCCCACACATGGAATTAGGGTTTCACCTGAACCAAACCCGACATCCAATCAAATTGAGTTTTCTATAGCATTCTATAGTATTTATGTAAGTTATATTAATGAGACATACACATTGGTCAAGTAAGGATTAGGATTTGTTTATAAAAATAAATCACTTGAACATTTAATAAGAATGTTGTTAGAATTTTATAATCAAATTGAGTTTTCTATAGTATTCTATAGTATTTATGTAAGTTATATTAATGAGACATACACATTGGTCAAGTAAGGATTAGGATTTGTTTATAAAAATAAATCACTTGAACATTTAATAAGAATGTTGTTAGAATTTTATATTCAAACACATAATTTTATCATGTACACTACTAAACTATGTCGCTAGAGGAAGGGCTTGAACCTTCGACCTTGTGGTTAACAGCCACACGCTCTAACCAACTGAGCTACTCCAGCACAATATTTTATGAAAGTGTCAACTTATTCTAACTTAGGTATAATTGGGTCAATCCCGTAATTATCAATTACTTGTCCATTTTATAAAATTAAAATAAAAAGTATTGGTATTTTAAAATTTATTGCACACATAAGTATTAAATAACATCAATATAAGTTCTCATGATACAAACATAAGATGGAAACAAGGAGAAAGTGAAGATTATAATTTTACGATGTAATTTTATTCAATTATGGTGGGTCATTTTGTTAAGCAAAAGCATATATTAATGACTTTAGTGTTATTATAAGTAAGTATACATGTTATTACAAGTAAGTATACACATGCCTAGAAAAAAAAGGCTTAAACCTTCAAACTTGTGTCTAAGGGCCACATGCTCTAATGACAAGGTCTTATTGGGTAAATCCTGTATTTATCAACTACATATCTATTTTATAAAATAAAAATAGTAAGTATTGTCATCTTAAAGTATATTTCACATATAACTTGTGTGGTTAAATAAGTTTTACATTGCATCAATATAACCCCATAGAATTAGGGTTTCACCCGTACCTAACCCAAAATCCAATGAAATTGATTTTTCCCCATTTAGGGTCCCTCTAACTACAAATGTCTGACCAGAGAAAAGGCTTGAACCTTTTGACATTATTGTTAGCAACTAAATCCTTTAGCTAATTGAGCTACTCTAATAAGTCATATACATGAAGGTGTCAATTACTTCAGCTAGTAAATACTTTCATTATTGGGCAAAATCATATCTTTATCAATTGATTTGAATTGGAAATTACACAAAAGGGTTCTGATTTTTTTTCCAATAACTAGTCATAAAGGTGAACTAATTAGAAAATCTATTGAGAAATGATTATATGATTGGTATATTTCTGGGGTTACGACAATAAAAGCTATTTCATTTCTTAGGAAAAAGATTAGTAATTGGGATAGAAAAAGTATACTTAATGGAGATTTTTTACATGTAAGATGTGTTGCACATGTCATAAATTTTGTTATATAAGATGGTTTAAAAATTTCTCAATTTCAGGTGATCGAGTTTGTGATGCTATAAGATATGTTAAGCAATCTCTACAAAGGTTGCAAATATTTAACTTATGTGTTGCACAAGAAAAAAAATTGAAATTAAAGCTCACTTATCTTTAAATGTTTGCACAAGATGGAATTCAATGTACATTATGTTAGATATAGCACAAAGTTATGAAAATGCTTTTGAAAGATTTCATGAAGAAGATTCTCATTTTGAATTAGAACTCTTAGCTACTAACGGACATGATAGACCTTCTAAAACTGAGTGACAAATTATGCAATATTTGGTTTCAATATTGAAGCTTTTTCATTAGTTTACATTGAATGTATCTACCACTTTGTCAAGCACTTGCAATCTCTATGTGAATGCAGTTAGTCATATAACATCAACTTTGAATGAATAGATGGAAGATGTTAATCTTGACCCCAAGTTTCAAGAAATAGCAACAAAAATGGAACAAAAATGGGATAAGTATTAGGGGAATTTAGATAAAGTGAACTAGCTTCTCTTTATTACAGCTATTTTTTATCTAAAATATAAGATGACTTATTTGAAATTTGCATTGCTAGAAATGCATGATGAAGATAAAGTTTCATCTATATCTATTAGGGTGCAAATGATTCTATATAAGATGTTTAATGAGTACAAAAGTTGAATGAGAATTAATGACACTTTAAATATTTCTGAAGAATCATGTTCTACTATAGTTGGAATTTATATTTTGGATTGGAACAAATCACTATAATTTGTTCACGCCTACGGATCAGTCGACATTTTTCACAAATTTTATGAATAGAAGCCCATATTTTCATATTTCTTTTTCCTTACCTTAATTTTGAATCTATTCCTTGGAAGAAAATAAGTCTCTTTCATTTTTTTTATAACTTCGAATTGTATCACTATGAAAGGAATGCTTAAAAAATGACCTAATCGTTCGAATCGTTGTTGCGAAGTCCCCCGAGCCCGTGTTATAGTGCGTGTTGTATTAGAGAGAACAACCTTCTCACACATGCGAACAAAAAAATCATGTCCCTAAGACCGAGAATCCACACTTTAACACTATTTATCAATCTCAGTGTCTTTTCTAAAACTAAATTAAGATACAAGAGACACAAGGAAAATCTTTTAGTTCAAGAATATTTGAGTTGGATAAATATTTGATCTAAGAAGGTGAATATTCAAATCCCCATTTCAATATTTTAAGTTGGTGGAAGATCAATTCTATGAGATTTCCTATTTTATCTTTGATAGTTTGAGATATTTTGGCAATTTCTATCTCAACCATAGCTTCTAGTATCGGTGATCGTGTGCTTAATCCATTTAAAAGTTTATTATCTCCTTCAATGTTGGAAGCTCAAATTTGTTGTCAAAATTGAATTTGAGTTAATAATCGTGAAGTGGAAGAGCATATAGAGGATGTTCAAACATTAGAGAAAGGTAAGTTTTATAAGTTTAAATTAGTTATTTTATATTGATTTATATTTTTTATTAATATATGCTTATCTATTATTTGCTAATTAACAGTGATTTCAACAATTCAATTTGCACCGATATTATTGATTTGCAAAAATAACTTTAAGCTGTAAATAACAAGTATTTGTTACGAACATAGTTTATTTGTGTTAGTTGCAGGTTAAGTGTGATGGGTTATGTCGTTGTGGAAAAGAAATGATGCAAGATTATTCATTGATTTTGTGATGTATGTTAGTTGTATTTTGGAATTATCTATTTGATATTTTGTAAGATTAACTCAGATACTTCATGAATGATTTGAGATTCATAATTTATTTTGTAATGGATCATTGAGTTTGTTTTAAGTATGAATTCTAGAATTTGGTTTAATCCATGAATTTTCAATTAATATATTGTGATGTTATGAATTTATGATGATGTGAATGAAGTTAGTCATATAACATCAACTTTGAATGAATAGATGGAAGATGTTAATCTTGATCCCAAGTTTCAAGAAATAGCAACAAAAATGGAACAAAAATGGGATAAGTATTAGGGGAATTTAGATAAAATGAACTTGCTTCTATTTATTACAGCCATTTTTTTTATCTAAAATATAAGATGACTTATTTGAAATTTGCATTGTTAGAAATGCATGATGAAGATAAAGTTTCATCTATATCTATTAGGGTGCAAATAATTCTATATAATATGTTTAATGAGTACAAAAGTTGAATGAAAATTAATGACACTTTAAATATTTCTGTAGAAACATGTTCTACTATAGCTGGAATTTACGTTTCGGATTGGAACAAATCACTATAATTTGTTCACGCCTACGGATCAGTCGACATTTTTCACAAATTTTACAAACAGGAGCCCATATTTTCAAATTTCTTTTTCCTTACCTTAATTTTGAATCTATTCCTTGGAAGAAAATAAGTCTCTTTCATTTTTTTTATAACTTCGAATTGTATCACTATGAAAGGAATGCTTAAAATATGACCTAATCGTTCGAATCTTTGTTGCGAAGTCCCCCAAGCCCGTGTTATAGTGCGTGTTGTATTAGAGAGAACAACCTTCTCGCATGCGCGAACAAAAAAATCCTGTCCCTAAGACCGAGTATCCACACTTTAACACTATTTATCAATCTCAGTGTCTTTTCTAAAACTAAATTAAGATACAAGAGACACAAGGAAAATCTTTTAGTTCAAGAATATTTGAGTTGGATAAATATTTGATCTAAGAAGGTGAAAATTCAAATCCCCATTTCGATATTTTAAGTTGGTGGAAGATCAATTCTATGAGATTTCCTATTTTATCTTTGATAGTTTGAGATATTTTGGCAATTTCTATCTCAACCATAGCTTCTAGTATCAGTGATCGTGTGCTTAATCCATTTAAAAGTTTATTATCTCCTTCAATGTTGGAAGCTCTAATTTGTTGTCAAAATTGAATTTGAGTTAATAATCGTGAAAGTGGAAGAGCATATAGAGGATGTTCAAACATTAGAGAAAGGTAAGTTTTATAAGATTAAATTAGTTATTTTAAATTAATTTATATTTTTTTATTAATATATGCTTATCTATTATTTGCTAATTAACAGTGATTTCAACAATTCAATTTGCACCGATATTATTGATTTGCAAATATAACTTTAAGCTGTAAATAATAAGTATTTGTTACAAACATAGTTTATTTGTGTTAGTTGCAGGTTAAGTGTGATGGGTTATGTCGTTGTGGAAAAGAAATGATGCAAGATTATTCAATGATTTTGTGATTTATGTTAGTTGTATTTTGGAATTATCTATTTGATATTTTGTAAGATTAACTCAGATACTTGATGAATGATTTGAGATTCATAATTTATTTTGTAATGTATCATTGAGTTTGTTTTAAGTATGAATTCTAGAATTTGGTTTAATCCATGAATTTTCAATTAATATATTGTGATGTTATGAATTTATGATGATGTGTATGAAGTTATTCATATAACATCAACTTTGAATGAATAGATGGAAAATGTTAATCTTGATCCCAAGTTTCAAGAAATAGCAACAAAAATGAAACAAAAATGGGATAAGTATTAGGGGAATTTAGATAAAGTGAACTTGCTTCTGTTTATTATAGCTATTTTTTATCTAAAATATAAGATTACTTATTTGAAATTTGCATTGTTAGAAATGCATGATGAAGATAAAGTTTCATCTAAATCTATTAGGGTGCAAATGATTCTATATAAGATGTTTAATGAGTACAAAAGTTGAATGAGAATTAATGACACTTTAAAAATTTATGAAGAATCATGTTCTACTATAGCTGGAACTTATGTTTCGGATTGGAACAAATCACTATAATTCGTTCATGCCTATGGATCAGTCGACATTTTTCACAAATTTTACGAACAGAAGCCCGTATTTTCATATTTCTTTTTCCTTACCTTAATTTTGAATCTATTCCTTGGAAGAAAATAAGTCTCTTTCTTTTTTTTTAATAACTTCGAATTGTATCACTATGAAAGGAATGCTTAAAAAATGACCAAATCATTCGAATGTTTGTTGCGAAGTCCCCGGATCCCGTGTTATAGTGCGTGTTGTATTAGAGAGAACAACCTTCTCGCACACGCGAACAAAAAAATCCTATCCCTAAGACCGAGTATCCACAATTTAACACTATTTATCAATCTCATTGTCTTTTCAAAAACTAAATTAAGATACAAGAGACACAAGGAAAATCTTTTAGTTCAAGAAAATTTGAGTTGGATAAATATTTGATCTGAGAAGGTGAATATTCAAATCCCCATTTCAATATTTTAAGTTGGTGGAAGATCAATTCTATGAGATTTCCTATTTTATCTTTGATAGTTTGAGATATTTTGGCAATTTCTATCTCAACCTTAGCTTCTAGTATCGGTGATCATGCGCTTAATCCATTTAAAACTTTGTTATCTCTTTCAATGTTGGAAGCTCTAATTTGTTGTCAAAATTGAATTTGAGTTAATAATCGTGAAGTGGAAGAGCATATAGAGGATGTTCAAACATTAGAGAAAGGTAAGTTTTATAAGTTTAAATTAGTTATTTTATATTGATTTATATTTTTTATTAGTATATGCTTATCTATTATTTGCTAATTAACAGTGATTTCAACAATTCAATTTGCACCGATATTATTGATTTGCAAATATAACTTTAAGTTGTAAATAACAAGTATTTGTTACGAACATAGTTTATTTGTGTTAGTTGTAGGTTAAGTGTGATGGGTTATGTCGTTGTGGAAAAGAAATGATGCAAGATTATTCAATGATTTTGTGATTTATGTTATTTGTATTTTGGAATTATCTATTTGATATTTTGTAAGATTAACTCAGATACTTGATGAATGATATAAGATTCATAATTTATTTTTGTAATGGATCATTGAGTTTGTTTTAAGTATGAATTCTAGAATTTGGTTTAATCCATGAATTTTCAATTAATATATTGTGATGTTATAAATTTATGATGATGAAAATGAAGTTAGTCATATAACATCAACTTTGAATGAATAGATGGAAGATGTTAATTTTGATCCCAAGTTTCAAGAAATAGCAACAAAAATAGAACAAAAATGGGATAAGTATTAGGGGAATTTAGATAAAGTGAACTTGCGTCTGTTTATTACAGCTACTTTTTATCTAAAATATAAGATGACTTATTTGAAATTTGCATTGTTAGAAATGCATGATGAAGATAAAGTTTCATCTATATCTATTAGGGTGCAAATGATTCTATATAAGATGTTTAATAAGTACAAAAGTTGAATGAGAATTAATGAGACTTTAAATATTTCTAAAGAATCATGTTCTACTATAGGTGGAATTTATGTTTTGGATTGGAACAAATCACTATAATTCGTTCACGCCTACGGATCAGTCGACATTTTTCACAAATTTTACGAACAGAAGCCCGTATTTTCCTATTTCTTTTTCCTTACCTTAATTTTGAATCTATTCCTTGGAAGAAAATAAGTCTCTTTCATTTTTTTTTTAATAACTTCGAATTGTATCACTATGAAAGGAATGCTTAAAAAATGACCTAATCGTTTGAATCTTTGTTGCGAAGTCCCCCGAGCCCGTGTTATAGTGCGTGTTATATTAGAGAGAACAACCTTCTCGCACACGCGAACAAAAAAATCCTGTCCCTAAGACCAAGTATCCACACTTTAACACTATTTATCAATCTCAGTGTCTTTTCTAAAACTAAATTAAGATACAAGAGACACAAGGAAAATCTTTTAGTTCAAGAAAATTTGAGTTGGATAAATATTTGATCTAAGAAGGTGAAAATTCAAATCCCCATTTCGATATTTTAAATTGGTGGAAGATCAATTCTATGAGATTTCCTATTTTATCTTTGATAGTTTGAGATATTTTGGCAATTTCTATCTCAACCATAGCTTCTAGTATCAGTGATCGTGTGCTTAATCCATTTAAAAGTTTATTATCTCCTTCAATGTTGGAAGCTCTAATTTGTTGTCAAAATTGAATTTGAGTTAATAATCGTGAAGTAGAAGAGCATATAGAGGATGTTCAAACATTAGAGAAAGGTAAGTTTTATAAGATTAAATTAGTTATTTTAAATTGATTTATATTTTTTATTAATATATGCTTATCTATTATTTGCTAATTAACAGTGATTTCAACAATTCAATTTGCACCGATATTATTGATTTGCAAATATAACTTTAAGCTCTAAATAACAAGTATTTGTTACAAACATAGTTTATTTGTGTTAGTTGCAGGTTAAGTGTGATGGGTTATGTCGTTGTGGAAAAGAAATGATGCAAGATTATTCAATGATTTTGTGATTTATGTTAGTTGTATTTTGGAATTATCTATTTGATATTTTGTAAGATTAACTCAGATACTTGATGAATGATTTGAGATTCATAATTTATTTTGTAATGTATCATTGAGTTTGTTTTAAGTATGGATTCTAGAATTTGGTTTAAACCATGAATTTTCAATTAATATATTGTGATGTTATGAATTTATGATGATGTGAATATCCAAATTCTTAAGTTTATTGAATAGAATAGATTGTATATACATGTGAATTTTTAATCTTTTGAGTTGCTAGTTGCACTTTATTCCTAGATTTTAGTTCAAACTAGTTAACCCGAATCGAACCATAAATTTTTAGTTCAGTTCTCAGTCGGGTTATGTAATATAGGGCCAGTTTCAGTTTCATATTTGGTGAAAAAAAAATTTTAATTAACCCAAACTGATTCAAGTTAGTTGACCTAAATGGACAGGCCTACTCTAATCAATTGTGCTACTCTAGCAAATTATTTATAATTAGGTGTTTTTTGTCTCAACTAGTAAATAATTTAGTTGTTAATAATAATCTATTAAGGAAAAAATGTTGTATTTATCAACTACTTACCCATTTCAAAAAAAATACTGTAACTTTAGAATGTATCACATATATAATTTGTGTGGTTAAATAAGTTTTAAATTACATCAATTTAAGTTCTCATGATGAGGCATACATATCAATCAGCAAAAAAAATTTTAAACTAATTAAGATGGAAACAAGGATGAAAGTAAAGATGTGTTTTTTTTGGGAGAGAAGTGGGAAAAAGAGAAAAAAAAAATAGATATTTTCTTTTGTTTTATTGGAGAGACTGATTTGGGAGGAAAGAAAACTAGAGAGAAAATAAATAATTTTCCACCCATTTTGTTTCTCTCCAATTTGGGGAGAAAATGCTCTCCGATGCCTCCTCGCCTCTTTCTTGTGTTGTGATATGCTTTGAGACCCACTATCTTGCCCTCCCCTTCACGCTCGCTACTCCTCCCCTACCACCGAATGCTGGTACTTTCCTCCATCTCTGCCCCTTGTGCTCGCCATTCCTCATTTGCCTGGGAAGCCACTGATCGCCAACCGCCTCCCCCCCTCCCCCTTGCGCTTGCAACCTGTGCAAGCTCCCGTACAACTGCAGGCGAGCTCCCCCTCTCTGGCTTGCCTCTTTCCTATGTCGTGCTATGTTTTGAGACCCGTGGTCTCACCCTCCCCGTCACGCTTGCTACTCCTCCCCTACTAGCGAATACTAATGATCAGTGCTTGCCTCCATCTCTGCCCCTCGCTCTGGCTATTCCTCCCTTGCCCAAGAAAGCCACTGATCGTCGATTGCCTCCCTCCCTCCCCCTCGTGCTCATGGCCTATGCGAGCTCCCCTACACCCGCAGGCAAGCTCCCCCTTTCTGGCTCCCAACCTCTATGAGCTCTCCTGCTCTCGCCTACAAGCTCCCCCTCTTTGGTTCCCAACCTTCGTGAGCTCCCTTGCACCCGCTAGCAAGCTCCTCCTCTTCGGCTACCCCCCTCCGCGAGCTCCTCTACACTCGCTTGCAAGCTTCATGAGCTCCTTGTACTCATATGCAAATTCCTTTTTACTGCAATTTGTGATGATCACATGAATCTCCTGTGAGTTGTTTTCTTTCTCCATAGTTTTCTTTCTTCCCACATTTACTTCCCTCGAAAAAAACATAGGCTAAGGATTAGGATTGGTTTATAATCAAAATAAATAATTAAATATATACTTTGGGCAGTTTTGGAATCCTCATACTCAATTTTAATTGCTTCCCCATGGATTTAGGGTTTCACTTAAAGCAAACCCAAAATCCAATCAAATTGAGTTTTCCCCATCAAAGTAAAGTCTAGACTAGTTGTAACAATTATTATATAAACTTATACAAGTATTTTATTCAACTATAGTGGTTTATCATCACTTAACTACAATATCACTAGAGGAAGGGGTTAAAACCTTTGACTTTGTGATTAACATCAACATGCTCTAACCAACTACACCAATTCAACAAATCATTTGTAAAAAGATGTTAATTAGTTCAACTAGTAAATATTTTAGTTGTCGATAATAATATTTTAGAGGAAAAATATAGTATTTATCAAGTACTTGCCCTCCTCCCTTTTTTATAAAAAAAAGCAGCATTGGAAATTTAGAATGTGTCACACATATAATTTGTGTGGATAAATAAGTTTCAAATCACATCAACATAAGTTCTCATGATTAGACATTCATTTTGGTCACAAAAATTTTTCTTTGCTAACAAAATGACCATATACTCCAAATTTGGATATTCATGTTTGTAACACTATATACAAACTAAAGATGGAAACAAGGACAAAGGACTAGGAGACAAATTTCTAGGGATACCGTTGATATCATGCATATATATGATATATTGTGGCTTAATTTTATTATTATTTTGGAGTAAAATGCATACTTTGTCTCATTTATTTGCCTAAATGCTCTATATTATTCAGAATCTTCACTTTTCCTTGATTTCATCGAAATGTACATATTTCGCCTAAAAATTGGTGAAATTTGGAAGATCTGAAGATATGGGACGATTCCTCATGATGAGATGAAGCTACATGTCAAATTTCAACTCAAACAGAGTTTTCTACGCTCTTCACGGGCATGGCCGTGCATGAGCCTGCTTTCCCAGATCGCCAAGCCGTTCACAGGCATGCCCGTGCATCCTTGCACGACCGTGAAGGGTTCGGCTGACTTTTTTAGAACTCAACAAGACATTCACGGGCACACCCGTGAACCCATACATGGCTGTGAAGAGTTAATTTTTCAGATATTAAAGATCACCGAGCCATTCACGGGCATGGCCGTGCATCCATGCACGGCCATGAACGGATGCACGGCTATGAACGGTTCCGCCTATTTTATACCCATTCTGTTTTTCATCAATTTCTTGCTATTTTTGGAGCAGTTTTCGCTGAAATTTCGTAGAGACCTTCCTAACTGGGCAACCGACATTTTGGGACCAGAATTACATGATTTCATGGAGCGGTTGGGGAGAACGAAGTGAAAGGGTGAAACCGAGGGTTTGACAGTGATTTTGGCGACAACAGGCTATTCCGGCATGATTTCTTCCCCGTTTCGACATTGAAGACCGTGTTCTAGACTCTCACGACATAGATCTAGTCTTTTCTCTGGTTTGATTTAATTTGTTTGAGAGATTTTAATGTATTTCACGATGCATATTGTAGCGTAAACTTCTTTTCGGGGTTTGGGGTTAACCCTCTATAAGAATGTTGTTTATTGATGCTTGATCTATACATTACTTAAATTTATCTTTGTTCTTATTCTTGTCTGAGAAGTTTTAATCCATAATTATGTACTAGCCATGCATATTTGTATTTTAGACGTTATGGGAAGGACTGAGAGGTGAACCATAACATCGAATCCCCTTAGACTGGACTGGTGATTCCAGCCACGAGAGTTGTCGAAATCACCTATGGTACAATAATTTTTCACAGAACCCATTGGATTTGCTTAACCCAGTAAGCCACGAGAGTAGGAGACTTGGGTTAAGTTAGATACCAGACCATGGCCTGAGAGGGAACGAGTCTGTACCCTAGGAAGGATTACCTTAAAAACTTAGGTAAAACTTATTTAAAACATCAGCGTTAACTTTCTTTCATGCTTCAGTGTGATGAAACCCAAAACCCTGATTCTCTCTTAAGATCTTCACAACCCTCCTTGTTCTGCATTAGACTTGCTTAGTTTATTTTCTTGCATTAGGATTTTAGTGACACTCCTCCCACTATTTGATCACCTTAGCTATTGGTTAATTGATCAGTTAGTACTTGACCCCTAGTCCCTGTGGGATCGATACTTTTTATTACGCGATAGACCATGCACTTGCGATACGCACCTATCAACCATCTCCCTAAAAATTTCAAGGAATGAAACATGGATAAATAACATGGATAAATAAGTTTTAAATTAAGTGTTCAACACAAACTTTATGTTTCGGCCAATCCAATAAGGAAACAATGATTATATAAAAACTTATGCAACAATTTTATTCAACTATGGTTTATCATTTATTAGGTAATAAATTTATTCATGTAACTATTTTATTCAACTATGATGGGTCATTTATTAAATAATGGTGCACATTAATGAGTTTTATGTTAATTACTTTTGTGTTATTATAAGTAAATATACATGTTATTATAAGTAAGTATACACATGACTAGAAAAAAAAAAGGCTTGACTTATCTATTTTATAAAATAAAAATAGAAGGTATTATCATTTTAAAGTGTATTGCACATATAATTTGCGTGGTTAAATAAGTTATACATTACATCAATATAACCCCATAGAATTAGGGTTTCACGTGTACCTAACCCAAAACCTAATGAAATTGATTTTTCCCCATTTAGGGTCCCTCTAGCTACAAATATCTGACCAAAGAAAAAGCTTGAACCTTTGACATCATTGTTAGCAACTAAATCCTCTAGCTAATTGATAGGGATCCCGCAAGTGCACGGTCTATCGAAGTAGTAAAATATCGATCCCACGGGGACTAATGGGCAAGTACCGACTGATCTCAAATTTACTAGCTAGACAGAGTCGAAATTGGTAAGATTTAGATGCTAAACTAATTAAATGAGCGAGAACGTAGGCAGCAAGAGTTGTGCGAGAGAAATTCGATGAAAGATGTATCAGGATATGTGTTCACTGCTTTGACCTCTTATGAAGGGATAATCGAACTCCAAAACCAACTTCCTATCAAGTTCAAGGGAATCTGTACCAAATGTACAGGACGTTCCCACCGATAGCCCTATCCACTCCCATGAATTGGCTAGTTATCTAATCCGTATGGTTCTGACGCACAGGCAACCTTTCGGCCCACCTAAAACGTCTAGGGTCTGATACTCTCGCAGAGCGAGTACAGGTTTATCAAAAGAGACCCCCCCCCCACCCCCCATATTTCCTAATTTACAAACCCCCACCTGCGGAGTATCGGCTCAAGTGCTCCCTTTCGGGAAACACAGGCAAAGAGTACTGTGATAATCCAATGCGTGGACGACCTTTTTGGCCTACCTGTCGCGTCTAAGGTCCTGATACTCATGACAGGGGAATATACTACGTCAATGGGTTTCCTCCAGCCCCTGATTTACAAACCTCGCTCAGGAAAGTATAAGCTCAAATGCTCCCTCTCAGGCAACGTAAGCATAGGGTACAAACAGATTAGATAAACCCTCAACAGAATGGTTCCAATGCGTGGATGACCTTTTGGTCCACCCAACGCGTCTAGGATTCGTACAATCTCCCTAGGTGAGTACAGCTCGTCAAAGGATTTCCCCTAGATCCCCTGATTTACAAACCTCACCCAGGCGATTGTAGGCTCAAGCATTCCCTTTTCGAGTAATGCAGGCAAGGGGCATACATAAGGTTAAGTAAGGATTGAAAGCATGAGTAAGATTATTACAATCACAAAGATGTCAAAGGGTTGCCCCACATTCTAATTTAAGGTTTAAGCTACAAGATTCATGTTCATCACACAAGTACACATAAATATATGCTCATTCATTCCAAATATTTATCTAGAAGGTATAGAAAATGAGATTGAAGACTCCCCTAAATCGGATTTGATGCTTGAGATGATCAACCAAGAGTTTTGGGGAGTTCTTCTTCTTCTCCTTGTGCCCGCAAATAATGTCTTTGTTCTTCTTCCCTTGCGTAGGATTTCCACCCTTCTCCCTTGGCTTTTCTCAAGTTCAGCCGCTTCCTCTTGTCTACGATCCTCCCCCAATCCTTCTTTCTCCAAGGCTTTTATTTCTCTCCTTAGTGGGTTGCTGCCCTTTTCCAGATTCTGCAAAGCTGCTGCAACTTTTCAGCAGAGAAAAAGTCTTCACTGCATCTTCCCCATATCCTGCAAATGCTGCCAGCCTGCTCCTTCATGCAATCATCATTCTTTTAGTTGATTTCTCCTTCTAAAAGCTGCTCTAGGGCTTCTGGTCGACGAGGGATAAAGGACTTGGTTGCCCTCCTTCCTTTCCTTAGGTTAAGTTGAAGAAACCCTAGTTAAAATCACGGTTTCGAAACAAGTGGGTTTGTGATCACGAGCGTGATTCTGGTCGCGAACCGGTCGAGATTAATTAGTTGCAGCTTTAGGCGCAGAGACGAGTCACGGGCATGATTCTGATCATGACCCGGTCGTGATTCTCAACGGGAGCTCCAATAAATCCGAAAATCTCCAGTTAGATCCTTCTTAAATTAGGAAGAGTTCTTCCAATCCCGAAAGTCCTAGAATCCACCCTCTTTGTAGTCATTTTGTAGTCTTTGTAGATTCCATTGATGTATTGAAATTAAGGCAATTATGGGATATAAATCATGAAATGGAGACGATTCCGTTAGTAAAATCACATATAAAATGTTATATAAATTTGTGTCAACAAATACCCCTAGACTTAAATCTTTGCTTGTCCTCAAGCAAAAAGAATGATAAGAAATGATCAAGACAATAATGTTTCAACTAAAGTCATATTTCTTAATAATCTAAAAATGCTAAGACATAATCTAGTCACAAGATGCACAAAGCACTGGAGCTTGTAAAGATGTCAAAATGTAAAGCAAGGTATCAAGGTTAAATCTATTGACAACATTTGTACTATGAATTGGATATCGATGTCAGAAATTTACCCACGACACGAGTCGAATTCCACTTGAATGCCCAAGTAAAGATAAACTTTACAAAGTATCAGTAAAGGTCGACGCTCATTACTTCGGTACCACTGCATTTTTTTTCTCCTCTCTCTCCTTTTTCTTTTTTTTGTGCAATGCCAAGTTGGAATTTCGGTACCACTGCTTCTTTTCCTTTGTTTTGTTCTGTAGTGCCAAGTTGCAACTTTGGTACCACTGCTCATTCCTTTTTTTTCTTTTTGTGGGCAATGGCAAGTCGTAACTTTGGTACCACTGCCATCTTTCTTTCTTTTGTTCTGCAATGCCAAGTTACAACCTCGGTACCACTGCTCTTTCTTCTCTTTACAGTGCCAAGTTAGAGGAGCATAAACAAAAACCAATACCAAAAGCTATCAAGAGGGACAAGTGTGGTGAGTGATTTGGTCTATCTTCATCCAAGCATATAGTACGCATGTAGAGGCACAGATTATACCTAGATATGAGGCTTATCAAAGTCCGATCATAAAGTGTTTAGTGTATAAGGAATCAAGAGACTAGAATATATCATTCAGCATATTATAGAGTCATAAGAAAATGAAGCTTCATTGATTTTGAACAATAAACATGATGTAAAACTTGTTCTTCCAGAGTCGTGGGGGTGCATGGGATGTTTTCAACACAAGATTATGGTAAGCGAGTAGCAGGATGATATGCAACAAGTTCACGTGTTCAAATAGCATGGTTGAGAAAGCATATTCAACATGGTTCAAACTAACTCGAAATAGTTCATCAGCAAATTTAAAATGTCATAGTTAAAGCACATCGTTAAAACATCAAATACCATGTTAAAACAGCATACAACAGCAAAGTTTTAAAAATAAAGTTTTAAGCACGATGACCCTACGATGCCAAAATATGTCAGGATAATTGTCAAAATATGCAAATCTCCCCCAAAGCTAGAGAATGCATCGTCCTCGATGCACAAAGTATTTATAAAGGGGCAAAGGAGGGAGATACTGACAAAGGTGCAGTTCTACTCACTACATTCATCAGGGTCGTTGTTGTCATCATCATCGGATGGGGATGAGTCCGAAATATGGTCCGTGTCATCACGGTCCTCATCATCACGTAGGGGGTGCTCCGAGAGATGTGAATGAAGGAGCAGCTCAATGGTGTAGGTCATCGTAATCAAATGGGCTAGCTACCTCCACTTGTGCTAGTTGATCTTAGTGAATAAGTTGTAGCATGTCATCCGTAGAGGGCCAAGCGGCGGTCTTCAGTTGGGCGCTAGAGGAAGAGCCAGGATACATGTCGAGTGGTACAGTAGAATCCTCTAGAGCAGTGAGATCTAAGTGCAGATGCCAGTTGGTGCTCTCCTAGAATTGAGATCGTGGATTCTTGGGCACTTCGTGGGGAGTAGGCGGTCATCGAGGAGATGTAGCCCCAGAAAATGTCTTCATTGAAGTTGGGAGGGCCAATGCAGGACACCTCATGTTGATGACTCGGCAACAAGAAAGGATCTGGTAATGAGCAGCTTGGAGTTTGTCACATATTTGTATCTCTGCTTGACCTAGGTGCTATGCCAGTGGAGGAGCTGGACGGGAACCGCCAGCTGGTCGCTTGCCCATTGACTTCTTTCGAGGCGGCATGGTTGAGGTGGAAGAATAAGTCGAGAAAGCTAGAAAGTTGAAGGGATGTTGTTCCCATGAAGCACTGAAGAGCAGGTTATTAGAACAAAGAGTTCGGTGAAATAAAGATGGAAAACCTGGAGTGTAGAGATTGCCAGACGAGGTCGGAGGGGTCACCAGAAAAATGAGCAACGGCGATGTGTTGGGGCAGAGCAAGTGGGCCTCACGAGTTCTGTAGAGGAACCGGAGCCCTTAGTGAATTTGTTGGGCGGCATTAAGTTTAGAAGCATGACGGGTCGGGCGGTAAGTCAGGATCCGATATCAATTTAAGAATCATGCCCGTGATTTTTTATCATGACCCGGTCAATATCCTCTTTGGTTGACCTTTGTGCGCGTAGCTATTACGGCCGTGACCACAGTCATAGCTCCTGCCGGGATTCTTTCGGCGAGATTTCTTCATTCAGCTTTGTAAAAATCCTAGTCAAGATTTCCATCATGACCTAGTCGTGATTTCCTTGTAAAAATTCTACATCCACATTTACGGCCATGACTACCGTCACAACTCTGCCGTGATGCTCTCGTCAAAATATCTTCAGAGATGTCACGGTCAAGATTTTCATCATCACCCGGTCGTGATTCTCTCGCAAAATTTTTATATTGTCTATTACTCTTATGATTTCAGTCACAGGTCGGTTGTAATGCTCTCATCAAAATTTCTATATTTTGTCTTCAAGAAATCCCGATCATGACTTGGTCGTTATCCCCTCGGCAAGGTTTCTGCATTGATTTTACAGTCGTGACCATAGCCACAGCTCGGTCATAAAGCTCTTGGTGAAATTTTTGTGTAGGCTCAGTGATAATCACGGTCAAGACTTTCATCATGACCCACCTGATTTCTAAGAAAACGACCAAAAACACATATCTCCCTTGGATTAGTTGAGGGATATACCTGTATCATACAAAACAAGCAGAAACATCAATAACCATAGCAAAATAATCAGGAACATATGAAAACCAAAGTGACAAACAATCTAAGTAATGAAAGGCACAATAAGGCCAACATAACACTCCCAAAACAACTACAAACTAAATGTCAATGCTGGGAATAAATAAGTGAACAAATGATGAGCTTGAGCTGCATCCCAAGAGAGCTAATTTAGGGTCATCAGCTCGACCACAGCTTGTGTCATCTCGGTAAGTGAGGGTCAGCTAGAGTCATGGTTGTTGCTTACTCTTTTGTGTAGCCAACATAGGGCTATGCATTTAGCATGAAAGGGCTTCCTGTGCTCTTCAAGAACTAAAGGTACTGGTTCATTACAGAGTTCCATGGGAGTTGAAAGTTGCTGTAGATGGAGAAAAGTGTTTTGGCATCGTGTCAATAGACTATGGACTAGAAACTTTAACCTAAATGATGTGATTTGCTGCCAAAAGTGCAGAATAGAGGACTTGCATAGCTATAAGGTTATCATCATTATCAGATATCAGAACTTTGAAGCAGAGTAGAGCAAAAACTATAATTAGGAGGAAGGCCAAATCTGGAATAGAAAAAAGTAGGATTTTTAAAATTAATCAATACCTCCTAGTGTCATTCCGAGACATAACAGAATAATCAGATCAATAAGGATTTCAGACCAATCATCAAGGAAACTCATCAAAACATGTGAATATAACTAAACTACACAAACCATGAAAGCAAATAAGGAAAAATGCCGGAAATAAAATCAACTAAAGTAAGATGCTTGGGTTGCCTCCCAAGAAGCGCTAATTTAAGGTCTATAGCTTGACCAATGCTTGAATATCATGGTGTTATTGGTGGGTGATAGGGCCTAAACAGCTGCTACCGCAAGTGCACGGTCTATCGCGTAATATAATAAGATCAAACCCACAGGGATTAGGGTCAAGTACTAACTGATCGGTCAACTCATAGCTAGGTTAACAATTAAGGGAGAAATGGCTAAAATCCTAGTGCAAGTAATTAAACTAAAGAGAATTAAGAATAAGCAGTACAGAGAGCAAAGCAAACGGGATTTTAAACCTATGAGAGAGATTCGGGGTATTGGGTTTCACCACACTGAAGCATGAAGAAGTATTAAAGCTTGATATTCCAGTTAAGTTTTATCTAAGTTCTCAAGGTAATCCTTCCTAGGGTACAGACACGCTCCCTCTCAGGACACGGTCCGGTATCCGACTTAACCCAAGTCTCCTACTCTCATGGCTTACCAGGTTAAGTCGGATCCAATGGGATCTGTGAAGGATTAGGGTTCCTCAGGTGATTTTGAGTGCTCTCGCTAAACGAAATCATCAGTCCAGTCTAAGGGGTTCCGACGACTGTGGTTCACCTCTTAGTCCTTCCCACTGCATCTAAGACATGCATACATATGACCAGTACATAAACATGAAATAAAACATCCTAGACATGAATAAGAACAAATATAAGTAAAGAAATATATAGATCAAACCATAGTATTCAACATTCATATAGTGGGCTACGCCCAAACCCCGAAAAGAAAGTTTACGCTATCGTATACATCGTGAAATACATCAAATCTCTCATGTAAATGAATTCAAACCAAAGGAAAGGGTAGATCCTTGATGGAAGAAGGTCCAGCACGAAGATCCACGCTGGAACGACGAAGAAAACAAACCAGAACAGTGTTGTCGCCCAAAAATTGCCCGAAAAACCCTAGGTTGTCACCGTTTTTCTTTGTTCTCCTCAACTACTTGATCAAATCCGATGATTCTAGTCTCAAAACGTGCGTATCCCAGTTGGGAAGGTCTCCCTAAAATTTTGATCAATTCCGAGCTAGGAATAGAAAGCTATGGCCGAAATACCGAGCGCCTATCATGTAGGATGCGGGACGATGCACGGTCGTGTATCGGTGCACGGACATGCCCGTGTACGGCTCGGTTAGGACGATTTTGATGACTTACGATGCACGGCCGTGCATGGATGCACACCCATGACCGTGCACTCTGTAGAAGGCTCCGATTGGGCTGAAATTTGGTGTGTAGCTTCGTTTCATCATGAGAAATCGTCTCATATCTTCAGATTCTATAAATTCCATCAATTTTGAGGTAAAATACCTACATTTCAATAAAACAGAGGAAAAGTGAAGACTCTGAAAAATATGAAGCATTTAAGTGCATAAATGAGACAAAGTATACATTTTACTCCAAAATAATAATAAAATTAAGTCACGATATATCATATTTTTGCATGTCATTAAAATACATCGAACTTAAAGTTTTGCTTGTTCTCAGGCAATTGAATTGTCTAGAATACGATGATGACATGGAATAGGGAATCTCAAATAGCTCAACTAGGTCTAATAAGGTTATTGGTTAAACACAATAGGTCATCATGTTATAATGCAGTATGAAAAGCAAATTAAACCAATTATCATAGATACAATCTATAGAACATGCAAAGTTACATTACCAAAAACCTTTATAGTGCATCTCACAGCAATGATATGATTGATCAAGCTTTCAAAAAGCATAACACTGTGTACTAAGTCATGGGAGAATAGCATCAGTACTACATAGTCCCTATGTGGTGCCTTTTGTTTTTAAGGATATGATAGTGCCAAGTGCCAAGTGCCAAGCTTTGCTTCGGTACCACTGTCATTGATGAAAACCATGGGTTCAGTGCCAAGCATGATTGACAAGGAACTTAGGTACCACTAACCTTTTTTTTCTCATTATGATACAAAGAATAGTGCCAAGTAGATGTACAATGTGCAATGTACAAGAACACTTCGGTATCAACATTATTATTTCTAACCCCCATGACAAAGTGCACAAATAAAGTAGAGATAGAAACCAGATACAATCACTTTCTACACATGAGATGCATATCAAGGCTAAGGTAAAGTAACAAGATACTCTTCAAGATTCTACCAATAATGAATCGGGTTAATTACATCAATCAACTACAGTAAACCAAAGAATCATATGTGCAAACCATAACCATTATAGACCATTGGCAGATAAAAGTCAAGATTCTCATCCCAAGCAATCAAATAGTCATAGAACAATGCAATACTAGAAGACAAAGCAAATAGCATAAAGAAAAGTAGGGGTTGGGCAAGACACTAAAGATGTTGGCATAACTAACTAACAAAGCATGCAAGAAATAGAAGCGACAAACTTAAAACTACCAAAAAGTGACCAAAGAAAACAAACAACTAGAATAAAGAAAACTACTAGAAAAACAGAAAGCTGACCAAGTGACGGGTCAAACCAAAGAAGCTCATCCCCAACGCCGACGCAGCCTCGCTTGAAGGTCATGCACAGACTCTAAAATAGAGGACTGTACTCGTCCTTGGCGCTCAACCTCAGTTTCGAGATCTTGAATCCGGTCATTGCCCGCATCGATAGACAGGTGAGTCTCTTGCTGGGTGTCGCGGACAAACTGGATTATAGTCTCAATGCAGTCGAGCTGGGTAGAAGGGCGCTGCTGAGAAGGTTGTGGTGTATCCGACGAATGTGAATCGATTAGGAGTTGTATCATTTAAATTTAAATCGCTGATTTAGTCTTAGCTGAATTCTAATCAATCTTTATGTTCGCATTAATTTCCTATCAATGCCTTTGGATGCTTGTCGTCACTAGAGCTATACGTGAGTCTTGTGAAGTCTTGTGGATATTTCAATGGAATTTGTTTTATTTATTTATTTCTTTTTACTTGCATGCAACAGGAGAATCGATGTATCATATTGCCTTATTCTTTACATGTCAATAACAAATTAAAGTTATTTGGCTGTCGCAATGTTAGTAATTCATGAGGTAGACTATTAATCTTTTAGTAGTTTCATGGGGATCAGAGGAAAATGATGAAAAGCTACTGGAATTGTACAATGACCATATTGAACACAAATTTTAGTGTCATGTCATTGTTCGATTATGTGTTGTTCAACAAAATTTTTCCATGACTTCTTATTTTCATGAAATATGTATTTATTCAATATCTAATAGCTCATTTGTTGTCTTTAAAGCACTTGCATTTTATTGTCCAGAAGCAAGTGCATATAGTTTCACGTGAACCTCTTAGGAGAACCATGTATTTCAACACAAATTTTTTTTAGCTTAATCTCCCACAATAATATTTAACGCTGAATGCAAAGTTTGAAGGTAGATCTGATTGGCATAACTTACTGAGCTATCTATACACAAGCAAATAGGGGCAATGCCTGGACGAATAATGCAACCTACTGTACTAAATTCAGGTTCATTGAGAGAAAACCTGATTCAATGAAAGCAAGTTGTAGCTATTGTTTAATTGAATTAAGTGGTAACTCTCATTCCAAGTTTGTTTTAATAAATGTTATTTCTAAAGTTTCTTGGCTTTAACCCTTTTCCCTTAATTTCTTAATTCCATTCAATGACAAGTTTCTTTTTATGATAGAATTAGATCTTTAGCTAATCAGTTTCTGTGTTCATTAGTTTGGGTTCTCTAATTGCCATTATGACTTGTTATTGATTTAATGTTACAAATAGAGGATCATTAATATCATTGTCATGTACTCATTTTGTTTATTATGAACAAATTAGTTACAGGAATAAAGCTGTTGAGTTGTGGTTAATGCATGGTAAACTTTATTTACTGATCTTGTCAACAATTAGTGAAAATGTTGGATGCTATTAAATAAGTAATGACCTTTGCTTCAAAATAGTTAGGTAGATGTGTATATTTAATATTTCGTTCTCATACTTTAATAAGTAGTTAATAAGACATGTAATACAATTTTAAGGTAATATAGAAGTCAAGATTGGAAACTAAGGTGATTCAAAGACTTGATAAATAGTTGGCAAGGAAAATCAATCATTGAGGTAGGAATCTATCCCTTCACCTTTCAATACAGCATTTTGAGTTTACTTAAAAGTTGTGTTATCTTATTGCTCGTTCCTATGATTATTGTTTCATTTCCTTTGTACTCATCATTATTCATTTATTGATGCATTATGAAGACATGGTATGACTTGATAGTTACATTAGTTGTTTTGTTAAAATGTTGGTGATGAAAATTTTAGCACATTTGATATATGCTTGTAGTCGTGGCATTGATTGATTTTATGATACCACTGTGGACTCTATAGTGCCGAGTGTGGACTGACTATAGAGGTGCTAGCTAGAGGTCACATGACGGGAAGTCATTAGACTAACCGGGGTCCTGGATGTTGGACGCAACATCCCCCGAGATGTCTGAGGGTAGTTGTTCCATTGGTTGAGCAACGATGGAAACACTCTACAAAGAGAGCGGACTCGAGAGTGAGGATATTTCGTGGTTATGCTCTTGATTTACACGACTGTGGATGTGATGTTTACATGTAGAATAGTAAAGTTATTATATATATATATATATATATATATATATATATATATATATATATATATATATATATATATCCTTTCCTTGATACATGCATTTTGTGATTCCTACTTAGTTCTTCTTGCTAACTCCTTTGTTTTGCCTCTAGGTCCAGGTTCAGGTTCCGCCCAACCCCAAATGAATAGCTAGATAGAGACTGCAGTCATGGGGGAATAAATAGATAAACTTTGATCTTTCTTGTGTTGTGGTATTTGTTTCTTGGTATTGTTTGCCAAATGTTGAACTTTGTAGAAAGTATTGAAAGATATTGTAATAAGCAAACTTTGACTTGATTTGTTTTGATATAGATTGTGAGGCTTGATGTATATGCAAATTTTTGTTGATAGATGTTATATCGTGGTGGTTGAATGTATATTTGGTGATTGTGTTGGCTTGTATTCCTTAAACTCTTACGTCCCTAGTGAAGTCTTTCGCCGGGGCTTAACAGTTTATTTGGTATCAGAGGTATAGGTTTATAGGAACCTAGGGCTGATGGGTTAAGGTTAAGGACTTAAGGTTAATAATAATAAAATAACAAATGGTTATAACGAAAACATAGTAATAAATAAGTAAATAAGTAAAATAATAAAATGTGTTTTTGTATGACTTTTGTTGTGTAAATTTTAGGATTCCACCTCGGCTTTGTATTGGCCCTACTGGTAGAGGTAGGCGTGGGAGACGCAATGCGCGTGCTGGTCGCACCCAAAATCCAGCAGAGTCTGTTGCTCAGAGATCTCAGTATGCCAGAGATCAAAATGAGAATCCAGGTGGACATATGGACCAAAATGTTCCTTTAGCTGGCTCTGTGGACCCTAGTAGGTTGGCTGGAATGCCAACTCCTGCGCCAGCTATTATGCATGATATAGTTCAGGGTGGAGTTCCTGCCCCAGTTCTACCGTACTATGCTTCTGGTTTTATGACCATGTTGTCTCATTTTGCTATGCTATGAAAGGAAAAGTTTGGTAACTTTAAAGGAGATTCAGATCCTTGGGCTACAAGAAGCTGGATAAGGGGATTAGAGGATACTTTTAAAGTAATGAAGTACCCAGAGGAAGATAAAGTAGGACTAGCTGAGTACTTCTTAGCTGATGGAGCTAAGGAGTGGTGGACAACTAGACAGATAGCTCTTGGAGCTAGGGCATCCTCTTGGGAGGTATTCAAGGAAGTCTTCTTTGAGAAATATTTTTCAAAGAACTTTCTTGACAGTCAAAGGCAAGAGTTCATGACATTACAACAATATGGAAAGACTGTTTCACAGTATCTGGTAGAGTTTGATAGATTGGCTGGATTATTCCCTGAGATAGTAGCCACAGATAGACAGAGGTCCCAGCATTTTGTGAGGGGTTTGACTTTTGCTCTTAAGGACCGTTTGTCTACTACACCACTTGATGACTTCCAGGTGGTTGTAGATGCGGCCCTTAGAGTGGAGTCAGTTCGCGCTGAGATAACTCAAGACAAAGGGAAATCAGTGGCTCATTCTGAGTCAAAGAGGTCCAGGACATCTTTTAGTCAGGGTCAGAGCAGTACTCATTCAACAGATTTTTTTGGAAGGCAACCCAAGAGGGGTGGTGCTAGACCTCAGTTGCCTCCTAGACCAGCTCAGAGTGTGGGTTCTACTGGTTCAACAGTGGACAGGAGGTGTTACGTATGTGGGCAGTTTGGACATTTGGCTCGATTTTGTCACATGAGCAGAGTGCTGTGTCATAATTGCAGACATATGGGTCATTACCGTAGTGATTGCCCTCAGAGGGATATCCGACCTCAGTATCAGCTAGCTCATAGTGGTCAGTCTGCGGCTCAGGCATCTAGGCCAGCACAGTTAGGTCGTCCACCAGTTCAGTGTCAGGGTGCCCAGCAGCGAGCTTCAGTCCCAGCTCATGTGTTTGCTCTCTCTCAGCAGGATGCACAACAGACATCAGGCTCTTTTCTTAGAGGTATCATTTCCTTATATGATGTTCCTGCATATTTGTTATTTGATACTGGCAGTACACATTCATTTATAGCATCTGCTTTTGTTAAAAAGTTAGGAAAACAACCATCTGCATCCTTGTTTGATTTGACTATACTTGTTCCTTCTGGTGGTGTGTTAAAGTCTTGTTGGGAACTTAGACAATGCCCCTTAAATTTTGGTGACACACTCATGTATACAGATTTGATGATCTTAGATTTTTCAGACTTTGATATTATTTTGGGAATGGATTGGATGTCTATCAATAATGCACTAGTAAATTGTTCTAAGCGCATAGTAACTTTCAGTCCTCCTGGTTCAGCCACTTGGACTTTTACAGGAGTTTCTGGACAGGTCGCTCCTGTGATCTCTGCTTTGCAAGCTAGGCGTCTATTATCTAGCGGATGCTGAGGATACTTGCTATCTGTTATTGGGTCAAATTTGCAGTCTTCTGTACCTATTGAGCAGATTCTAGTAGTGAGAGAATTCGCAGATGTCTTCCTAGAGGAATTGCCAGGTTTACCACCCATGAGATAAATTGAATTTGGCATTGCGATACAGCTTGGGACAGCTCCAATTTCCAAGGCACCATACATAATGGCCCCAAGGGAATTGGAAGAGCTGAAGGATCAGTTGCAAGAGTTATTGGATAAAAGATTTATCCGCCCCAGTGTTTCTCCATGGGGAGCCCCAGTTTTGTTTGTTAAAAAGAAAGACGGTACCTTTAGGTTGTGCATTGATTATAGGCAGTTGAATGCTGCAACGATTAAGAATAAATATCCATTGTCTCGAATAGATGATCTATTTGATCAGCTTAAAGGTACCAGTGTGTATTCAAAGATTGACTTAAGGTCAGGGTATCACCAGCTCAGGATTAAAACAGATGATGTTTCAAAAATTGCATTTTGGACCCGATATGGACACTATGAGTTCCTAGTGATGCCATTTGGATTGACGAATGCACCAGCTGCATTCATGGATTTGATGAATTGGGTATTCATTGAGTACCTTGATAAATTTGTAGTAGTGTTTATTGATGATATTCTAATGTTTTCACGTGATACTGTTGATCATGAGAGACACTTGAGGATTGTTTTGGAAACTTTGAGAAAGGAGAAATTGTATGCCAAATTCAGCAAGTGTGTTTTTTGGTTAAGTGAGATCTCATTCTTGGGACATGTGATCTTAGGTGCTGGAATTGCCGTGGACCCCGAGAAAGTTAAGGTAGTATTTGATTGGGAGAGGCCAAAGACAGTTCAGGAAATCAAGAGTTTTCTTAGACTAGCCGGTTACTACAGACGCTTTGTGGAGGGATTTTCTAAGCTAGCTACTCCTTTGACCAGATTGACAAGGAAAAGTGTAAAATTCTTTTGGGATAAATCTTGTGAAATTAGCTTTCAAGAGCTTAAGTGCAGATTAGTCAGTGCCCCAGTTTTAGTACTCCCTACTGGTGATGATGGATATACAGTTTACACTGATGCTTCGATTCAGGGATTGGATGGTGTTCTTATGCAGCACGGAAGAGTTATTGCTTATGCTTCTATGCAACTTAAAGAACATGAAAAGAATTACCCCCATTCATGACTTAGAATCAGCAGCAGTTATCTTTGCTTTGAAAATTTGGAGGCATTACTTGTATGGAGTCATATTTGAGATTTTCACTGATCATAAAAGTCTCAAGTATCTGTTCAGTCAGAAGGAACTAAATATGAGGCAGCGTCGATGGATAGAGATTTTGAAAGATTATGATTGTACAATCAATTACCATCCGGGCAAAGCAAATGTGGTTGCAGATGCATTGAGTAGGAAGTCTAGGGGAGTTTTAACATACTTGAGAGTGACTCAAACTGTATTTGCAAAGGAAATAGCAGAATTGGGTGTGGAGATTGTGAATGATACAGAAAAAGGGTATTTAGCAATCATGATGGCAGAGTCTCAAATAGTGGAGAAAATCAAAGAAAATCAATTTGTGGACAAAGATATTTGTGACTTGATAAGTAAGATGGAACAAGGCAAGAGGCTAGATTTTTCTAAAGACTCAGAGGGTGTTATTCGGTTCAGAGGTTGACTATGTGTACCACAAAATCATCCTGTGAAGGAAGAACTTATGAGTGAGGTGCATAGGTCTAAGTTTGCAATTCACCCTGGTAGCTCTAAAATGTATAGAGACCTTAAGAAATTCTATTGGTGGCCCGGAATAAAAGTTGATATAGCTGATTTTGTTTCACGTTGTTTGGTGTGTCAGCAAGTTAAGGTAGAGCACCAGAAACTAATAGGGTTATTGCAGAACATCCCTATTCCAGAGTGGAAATGGGAACACATTACGATGGATTTTGTATCTGGACTTCCGAGGTCACAGAGAGGGCATGACTCAATCTGGGTGATTGTTGATAGATTGACTAAGTCCGCCCATTTCTTAGCAGTTAAAAAGACGGATCCTCTTGATAGACTAGTTTACCTCTATTGTAGAGAGATTGTATGATTACATGGAGTTCCAGTGAGTATCATATCTGACCGAGATCCGAGGTTTACATCTAGATTTTGGGGCAGTTTACAGAGAGCATTGGGTACTCAGCTCCGTTTTAGTACAGCCTTCCACCCCAGACTGATGGTCAGTCCGAGCAGACTATTCAGACTTTAGAGGACCTTCTCAGGGCTTGTGTTTTGGACTTTGGTGGGAGTTGGGAGAGTCACTTGCATCTAGCTGAATTTGCATATACTACCATTCAGCAATTGAGATGGCGCCCTTTGAAGCATTATATGGAAGGCGATGTAGGTCACCTGTGCTTTGGGAGCAAACAGGTGAGAAACAGTTATTGGGACCACAGATCTTACAAGGTAATGCTGAGGCAATTCAACAGATCCGGCAGAGATTAAAGACTGCGCAGAGTAGGCAGAAGAGTTATGCAGATAGGAAAAGACGAGACCTTGAGTTTACAGTTGGAGATCATGTGTTTCTAAAAATTTCTCCGGTCAAGGGAGTCACGAGATTTGGAAAGCAAGGAAAGCTAGCCCCTCGTTATATTGGACCTTTCGAGATAGTAGATAGAGTGGGTGCTGTAGCTTACAGATTAGCATTGCCTCCATCACTTGGTCATGTGCATAATGTCTTCCATGTCTCTATGTTGAGGAAGTACATTCCAGACCCGGCACATGTTATTAGCGAGAGTTATCCACCGATTGCCTCAGATGTGTCTTTTACCGAGCCTCCTATTCAGATACTTGATAAGAAAGAACATCGACTAAGGAACAAAGCTGTCAAGTTAGTCAAGATCAAGTGACAAAATCATCCGGAAAGCCAAGCAACGTGGGAACGTGAAGAAGACGTTAAAGCTCAATATCCTGAATTGTTTGAGGAGGGTAAGCTAATTTGGTGGACCAAATTTTCTTTAGAGGGGGAGAATGTTATAATTTAATTTAAAACTAATTTGTTATTTTATTTTGCAGGACTTGTTTGTAATTTTTAGACACCTATGGGTTTATGTGTAAATTTTCTTTTAAACCCTTTTTCCTTTTTCTTGCTGAGGGTTTCATTTCCTCTTGTTCTTTTCGGTGATTGTTTTCTCCTTTCCTTCTCCGTGAGAGGCGATCTTCCCAGCAATCGGCGATCTTATATGGAATCACTCGATGTTTCAATTCCGGCGAGCGTCGGCGTGATTTCTTTCCCTCCTATTTCTATTCTCTCAATTGAATCGAGGTAAGAGCCTCTCGCCCCTTTTCTTCCCTCTTTCTTGTTTTGGAGTGCATCTTTCTGGCAACGAGATTTGGAGATTTTCTTTTCGGGTTTTGTTGAATTGTATCCGACGAATGTGAATCGATTAGGAGTTGTATCATTTAAATTTAAATCGCTGATTTAGTCTTAGCTGAATTCTAAACAATCTTTCTGTTCGCATTAATTTCCTGTCAATGCCTTTGGATGCTTGTCGTCACTAGAGCTATACGTGAGTCTTGTGAAGTCTTGTGGATATTTCAATGGAATTTGTTTTATTTATTTATTTATTTTTACTTGCATGCAACAGGAGAATCGATGTATCATATTGCCTTATTCTTTACATGTCAATAACAAATTAAAGTTATTTGGCTGTTGCAACGTTAGTAATTCATGAGGTGGACTATTAATCTTTTAGTAGTATCATGGGGATCGGAGGAAAATGATGAAAAGCTACTGGAATTGTACAACGACCATATTGAACACAAATTTTAGTGTCATGTCATTGTTCGATTATGTGTTGTTCAACAAAATTTTTCCACGACTTCTTATTTTCATGAAATCTGTATTTATTCAATATCTAACAGCTCATTTGTTGTCTTTAAAGCACTTGCATTTTATTGTCCGGAAGCAAGTGCATCTAGTTTCACGTGAACCTCTTAGGAGAACCATGTGTTTCAACACAAATTTTTTTTAGCTTAATCTCCCACAATAATATTTAAGGCTAAATGCAAAGTTTGAAGGCAGATCTGATTGGCATAACTTACTGAGCTATCTATACACAAGCAAACAGGGGCAATGCCTGGACAAATAATGCAACCTACTGTACTAAATTCAGGTTCATTGAGAGAAAACCTGATTCAATGAAAGCAAGTTGTAGCTATTGTTTAATTGAATTAAGTGGTAACTCTCATTTCAAGTTTGTTTTAATAAATGTTATTTCTAAAGTTTCTTGGCTTTAACCCTTTTCCCTTAATTTCTTAATTCCATTCAACGACAAGTTTCTTTTTATGATAGAATTAGATCTTTAGCTAATCGGTTTCTGTGTTCATTAGTTTGGGTTCTCTAATTGCCATTATGACTTGTTATTGATTTAATGTTACAAATAGAGGATCATTAATATCATTGTTATGTACTCATTTTTTTTATTATGAACAAATTAGTTAGAGGAATAAAGCTGTTGAGTTGTGGTTAATGCATGGTAAACTTTATTTACTGATCTTGTCAACAATTAGTGAAAATGTTGGATGCTATTAAATAAGTAATGACCTTTGCTTTAAAATAGTTAGGTAGATGTGTATATTTAATATTTCGTTCTCATACTTTAATAAGTAGTTAATAAGACATGTAATACAATTTTAAGGTAATATAGAAGTCAAGATTGGAAACTAAGGTGATTCAAAGACTTGATAAATAGTTGGCAAGGAAAATCAATCATTGAGGTAGGAATCTATCCCTTCACCTTTCAATAGAGCATTTTGAGTTTACTTAAAAGTTGTGTTATCTTATTGCTCGTTCCTATGATTATTGTTTCATTTCCTTTGTACTCATCATTATTCATTTATTAATGCATTATGAAGACATGACATGACTTGATAGTTACATTACTTGTTTTGTTAAAATGTTGGTGATGAAAATTTTAGCACATTTGCTATATTCTTGTAGTCGTGGCATTGATTGATCTTATGATACCACTGTGGACTCTATAGTGCCGAGTGTGGACCGGCTATAGAGGTGCTAGCTAGAGGTCACTTGACGGGAAGTCATTAGACTAACCAGGGTCCTGGATGTTGGACGCAACATCCCCCGAGCTGTCTGAGGGCAGTTGTTCCATTGGTTGAGCAACGATGGAAACACTCTACAAAGAGTGCGGACTCGAGAGTGAGGATATTTCGTGGTTATGCTCTTGATTTACACGACTGTGGATGTGATGTTTACATGTAGAATAGTAAAATTATTATTATTATTATTATTATTATTATTATTATATATATATATATATATATATATATATATATATATATATATATATATATATATATATATATATATATATATATATATATATATATATCCTTTCCTTGATACATGCATTTTGTGATTCTTACTTAGCTCTTCTTGCTAACTCCTTTGTTTTGCCTCCAGGTCCAGGTTCAGGTTCCGCCCAACCCCAAAATGAATAGCTAGATAGAGACTGCAGTCATGGGGGAATAAATAGATAAACTTTGATCTTTCTTGTGTTGTGGTATTTGTTTCTTGGTATTGTTTGCCAAATGTTGAACTTTGTAGAAAGTATTGAAAGATATTGTAATAAGCAAACTTTGACTTGATTTGTTTTGATATAGATTGTGAGGCTTGATGCATATGCAAATTTTTGTTGATAGATGTTATATCGTGGTGGTTGAATGTATATTTGGTGATTGTGTTGGCTTGTATTCCTTAAACTCTTACGTCCCTAGTGAAGTCTTTCGCCGGGGCGTAACATAAGGTGTTGAGCATCCCGTGATCGAGGAATCGTGTAGTCACTACCGGCCGGCGTGAGAGGCTATGAGTTTAGCCAGCTGCTCAGGATCTCTGCAGATGATTCCATAGGGAGTTGGAGGAGAAGCAGGTGGTGGCTGTTGGACGGCAACGGCGCTGGAAGAGGTGGAAGCGCGGTGCTTGGAGGTAACTTGCTTCCGATGAGACATCTTGGAGGCATAGAAAGATGACAGAAAGATAGCCGGTGCTGTAGGGATAGCTTCAGAGGCGTCGGAGTCGAAGGAGAAGGGTCGGCGGCGGCGGAGTCGCAGGCGACGACGGAAGCTAGGGCAGTGACGAACGGCGGCGGAAGACGCAAATCGACACCGGAAAGTTGGGGGGAAAGAGTCGCCGGAGGATGGGGAAGACGATGGGAGGTCGATCGACTACCGGAGGTGGCGGATCGAGAGGGCGGCGACGGCGCTAGGGTTGCGTATACGGGTGTGTACGCGGGTGTGCAGGCGGCGCTCCTTATAAGAAAATCATGCACGACTGTGTACGCCTACACAGCCCAGCCCGTGCAACGCTCGGTCGCAGGAGTTCACTTACGATGCACGGCCATGCATCGGTGCACAGGCATGCCCGTGCACGTCTCGGTGAAGTGCGGGTGCGGAGCTAGTTACGTGTCACGGCCGTGCGCGCCTTCACGCCCATGCCCATGCAGCGCTCGGTCTCATGTGCAGAAGAGTTAACCGAGCCATGCACGACTGTGACCGTGCATGGCTTGGTGATTCCTGAAAAATCCAAAAAAATTTCCATCAGCATGGTACAGCTTAAAGAGCATAAATATGAAATAAAAATTAGAAAATAACAATGTCTAAATGATGAAAAGAAATAAGAAAGTAAAAGAGTGAACAAGAGATTGGGTTGCCTCCCAACAAGCGTTTCTTTAGGGTCACTAGCTTGACCAATACTTGAAGATTATGGTGTTTCTAGTGGGTCACTTGCATAATGAAGTGCATGTAGTCTCCTGCCTTTTCGTTGTCCTGAAAGCATTCTCACCAAAACAAGGATCATATGTTTCACTAGCAAGTTGATCACTATCAAGTTAAGTATCCTCAGTCTAGGGACAGATTTAAATTCACATTTTAGATGTTCCCTTACCTCCAGGTTGATCTTGTCAAGTGTTTCAGGTTGTACCTTATCTGTATCGTTAGCGAGATGTAAGTCCTGTAGTTGGGAGTTTACCTGAATACCAGTTTCAGGCACCTCATCATCATCATCAATCATGTAAATTTCCAATTAATCTTTGTTGATCTGGGGGACATGAATTTCCTCAACCACTTTGTTCAATATTTCTATGTTATAGCATAACCTAAACCTCATATCAGTTTTAATCATCAATCTCTGAGGAATAGGAATTAGTGGTTCAGACAGAGGTGGTAAAATGCACACTAGCTCCTCTTCAACATTTATGATATTAGTGTTTAATTTGTTCTCATCCAAATGACTCTCCAATTCACCCTCACTGAACTCGCTACTCTTTACTTGAGGCTCCTCTGACTCTGCCATGGGTTTGGCTAAGGAGATGGCTTGCTGTTCGAGCTGGATAATCTGGGTCTCCAATATTTTTGAGTGTGTAGCCATGTTGCAATAAAGTGTGGCCATGGAATCCACCTTCAAATTCAGCTGGCGAATGGACTCATTTATAGTATCATTGTGCTTCATTTGATTTGCTATGAAATTCTCTAGCATCGACTCTAATCTAGGCTTTTGAGGAGGATCCGGTTGTCTTTGATTGACAAATGGAGGTTGCATTCCGGGAGGAGGCCTGAAAGTAGAAGAAGAGTTTAGATTAGAAAAAATTTCACGAGGGACCTGTCCTTGGTAAAAACTGTAGGAGAAATTCGCGTGATTTCTCCTTCTTGGATTGTACGTGCTCGAATAGGGATCATCCTGATTTCTTAGGTTCCTGATAACATTAAACTGTTCAGATGGAGTGCTCAAAATGGGGCAATCATCAGCAGCATGTCCTGACACTCCACAAACATCACAAGAAAGATATGGTAATAATGCATAATTCATATATTCATAAGTACTAGAACATGGGTAAATTGAAAATGGACTCCCCAATTGACATTCATCAGAAAAATGACCTGTACATCCACAAATATCACAAGAAACATACGGTAACAATGCAGGATAGATACTTGATGAATCAAACATCATGCACATTAATCAAGCGAAAACTTTGAAGAAAAATTCAGAAACTCTAGATGATAGAAAAAAATTCAGCCACAAGAAACAAAAATTATATAAAAAAATAAAAGAAAAGAAAAATCTAACTAAACCTAGTCTATTAATCTCCTGATCATGTTAATATTGGCAACCTATTCTCCGGCAATGGCGCCAAAAACTTGATAGGGCCTAAACGGCTACTACAGCAAGTGCACGGTCTATCGCATAATATAATAAGATCGAACCCACAGGGACTAGGGTCAAGTACTAACTGATCGGTCAACTCGTAGCTAGGTTAACAATTAAGGGAGAAATAGCTAAAATCCTAGTACAAGTAATTAAACTAAAGAAAATTAAGAATAAGCAACGTAGAGAGCAAAGCAAACGGGATTTTAAACCTATGAGAGAGATTTGGGGTATTGGGTTTCACCACACTGAAGCATGAAGAAGTATTAAAGCTTGATATTCCAGTTAAGTTTTATCTAATTTCTCAAGGTAATCCTTCCTAGGGTACAGATGCGCTCCCTCTCAGGACACGGTCCGGTATCTGACTTAACCCAAGTCTCCTACTCTCGTGGCATATCGGGTTAAGTCGGATCCAATGGGATCTGTGAAGGATTAGGGTTCCTCGGGTGATTTCGAGTGCTCTCACTAAACGAAATCACCAGTCCAGTCTAAGGGGTTCCGACGACTGTGGTTCACCTCTCAGTCCTTCCCACAGCATCTAAGACATGCATACATATGGCCAGTACATAAACATGAAATAAAACATCCTAGACATGAATAAGAACAAAGATAAGTAAAGAAATATATATATCAAACCATAGTATTCAACATTCATACGGTGGGCTACGCCCAAACCCCGAAAAGAAAGTTTACGCTATCGTATACATCATGAAATACATCAAATCTCTCATGTAAATGAATTCAAACTAGAGGGAAGGGTAGATCCTTGATGGAAGAAGGTCCAGCACGAAGATCCACGCCGGAATGACGAAGAAAACGAGCCGGAACAGTGTTGTCACCCAAAAATCGCCTGAAAAACCCTAGGTTGTCGCCATTTTTCTTCGTTCTCCTCAACTACGTGATCAAATCCGATGATTCTGGTTCCCAAACGTGTGTATCCTAGTTGGGAAGGTCTCCCTGAAATTTCGTTCAATTCCGAGCCAAGAATAGAAAGTTCTGGCCGAAATACCGAGCGCTTGTCATGCAGGACGCGGGACGATACACGGCCGTGTATTGGTGCACGGGCACGCCCGTGTACGGCTCGGTTAGGATGATTCTGATGACTTACGATGCACGGCCGTGCATGGATGCACACCCATGACCGTGCACTCTGTAGAAGGCTCCGATTGGGCTGAAATTTGGTGTGTAGCTTCTTTTCATCATGAGAAATCGTCCCATACCTTCAGATTCTCTAAATTCTATCAATTTTGAGGTAAAATACCTACATTTCAATAAAATAGAGGAAAAATGAAGACTCTGAATAATATGAAGCATTTAAGTGCATAAATGAGACAAAGCATGCATTTTACTCCAAAATAATAATAAAATTAAGTCACGAAATATCATATTTTTGTATGTCATCAGTGGGTCACTAGCATAGTAAAGTGCATAAAGTCTCCTACCTTTTTGCCATCTAGAAAGAATTCCCACCAAAACAAATATCATGTGTTTCAAAAATAAGTTGACCACCGTCATGTTAAACATCCTCAGTCTTGGGATAAATTTAGATTCAAATTTCATATTTTCACTTATCTCAAGGTTAATGTTGTCAAGTAGCTTAGCTCCTCCCTTTTCTGTATCGATAGTTGGATTTAAGTTTTGTAGTTGGGAGTTTACTTGAATATCAATTTTAGTCACTTCATCATCATCAATCATGTCAATTGCCAATGGGTCTTTGTTGATCTGGGTCACATGAATTTTCTTAACTACTTTGTTCAATATTTTTTTGTTGTAGCATAACCCAAATCGCTTATTAGTTTTTTCTTCCATCAAACTTTGGGGAAAAAGAATCAGTGGTTCATACGGTGGCAATAAAACGCACATTGGTTTCTCTTCGTCAACATTTATGGTGCTAGTAATTGATTCTTTCTCATCCAAATTACTCTTCAATTCATCCTCACCTAACCTGTTGGTCTTCACTTGAGGCTCCTCTAACTCTCCCATGGGTTCAGCTAAGGTTATGGCTTGTTGGGCTACCTGGTTTTCTAACATCTTGTAGTGTGTGGTTAAGCCTTTGATTGCTTCCAGTATGTCAATGATTTGCTTAGTTTGATCAATAAAAAAGCTCTCAATCCTAGTTTCTAAGTTTGATTTTTGGGGTTGATCAAATTGCCATTGGTGGAAATCTACATATTCTCTAAAATTCATTTGCAGCATAAGGTTTGAATCACTCTTGTAACAGAAGTTTGGGTCATTCCCCCAATCCAAATCATAGGTGTCAGAGTATGGATCAATAGCAAATGGGATTCGTAATTGGCATTCATGAGAAAAATGACCTATACATACACAAATATCACAAGAAGTATAATGTAACATTGCAGGATTGATATTTGATGAATCAAGCATCATGCTAGAGTACGAATCAATAGAAAATGGAATCCCCAATTGGCATTCATGAGTAGAATGGCATGTACGTCCACAAATATCTCACTAAACATAAGATAACATTTTTTTTTTGAAAATTTAGAAATTCTAGATGAAAGGAAAAAAAATTCAGCCACAAGAAATAAAAATTACAGAAAATAAAAAGGTCTAGTCTAGCAAATTCTCAATCTTATTAATATTGCCGATATTAGTTCCCGGCAACGGTGCCAAAAACTTGATAGGGATCCCGCGAGTGCACGGGTTTATCGAAGTAGTAAAATATCTATCCCACAGGGACTAATGGGCAAGTACCGACTGATCTCAAATTTACTAGCTAGACAGAGTCGAAATTAGTAAGATTTAGATGCTAAACTAATTAAATGAGCGAGAACGTAGGCAGCAAGAGTTGTACGAGAGAAATTTGATGAAAGATGTATCAGGATATCGGTTTACCGCTTTGACCTCTTATCAAGGGATAATCGCACTCCAAAACTAACTTCTTATCAAGTTCAAGAGAATCTGTACAAAATGTACAGGACGTTCCCACCAATAGCCCTATCCACTCCCATGAATTGGCTACCGGTCTAATCCGTATGGTTTCGACGCACAGGCAACCTTTCGGCCCACCTAAAACATCTAGGGTCTGATATTCTCGCAGAGCGAGTACAGGTTTATCAAAAGAGATCCCTCTAGATTTCATAATTTACAAACTTCCACCTGTAGAGTATAGGCTCAAATGCTCCCTTTCGGGCAACATAGGCAAAGAGAACTGTGATAATCTGACGTGCGGACGACCTTTTCGGCCTACCCGTCGCGTCTAAGGTCCTAATACTCACAACAAGAGAGTACAATACGTCAATGGGTTTCCTCCAACCCCTGATTTACAAACCTCACTCAGGAAAGTATAAGCTAAGGCGCTCCCTCTTGGGCAACGCAGGCATAGGGTACAAACAGATTAGATAAACCCTCAACCGAATGGCTACAACGTGTGGATGATCTTTCGGTCCACCCAACGCGTCTAGGATCCGTACAATCTCCCTAGGTGAGCACAGATCATCAAAGGGTTTCTCCCAGATTCCCTGATTTACAAACCTCACCCAAGCGATTATAGGCTCAAGCATTCCCTTTTCAGGTAACGTAGGCAAGGCACACACATAAGGTTAAGCAAGGATCAAAAGCATGAGTAAGATTATTACAATCATAAAAATGTCAAAGGGTTGCCCCACATCCTGATTTAAGGTTTAAGCTACAAGATTCATGTTCATCACACAAGTACACATAAAGATAATGTTCATTCATTCCAAATATTTATCTAGAAGGTATAGAAAATGAGATTGAAGACTCCCCTAAACCAGATTTGATGCTTGAGATGATCAGCCGAGAGTTTTGAGGAGTTCTTCTTCTTCTCCTTGCGCTGCAAATGGTGTCTTCGTTCTTGCCCTACGTAGGATTTCCACCCTTCTCCCTTAGCTTCTCTCAAGTTCAGTGGCTTTCTCTTATCTACAATCCTCCCCCAATCCTTCTTTCTCCAAGGCTTTTATTTCTCTCCTTAGTAGGTTGTTGCCCTTTTCCAGATTCTGCAAAGCTGCTGCAACTTTTCAGCAGAGAAAAAGTCTTCGCTGCATCTTCCCCATTTCTTGCAAATGCTACCAGCCTGCTCCTTCACGCAATCATCATTCTTTTAGCTGATTTCTCCTTCTAAAAGCTGCTATAGGGCTTCTGGTCGATGGGGGAGAAAGGACATAGTTGTCCTCCTTCCTCTCCTTAGGTTAAGTTGAGAAACTCTGGTTAAAATCACGTTTTCGAAATAGGCGGGTCAATATTCACGGGCGTGATTCTTGTCGTGACCCGGTCGAGATTAATTAGTTGCAGCTTCAAGTGCAGAGACGAGTCACAGGCATGATTCTAATCGTGACCTGGTTGTGATTATCAACAGGGGCTCCAATAAATCTGAAAATCTCCAATTAGATCCCTCTTAAATTAGGAAGAGTTCTTCCAATCCCGAAAGTCCCAGAATCCACCCTCTTTGTGATCGTTTTGACCTGAAAACATGAAAATGCAAATTGAGATGTAGATTCCATAAATGTATCGAAATTAAGGTAATTATGGGATGTAAACCATGAAATGGAGATGATTCCGTCAGTAAAATCACATGTAAAATGCTATATAAATTTGTGTCAACACTAATTGAGCTACTATAATAAGTCATATACATGAGGTGTCAATTACTTCAACTAGTAAATATTTTCATTAGTGGGCAAAATCATATCTTTATCAATTGCTTGCCTTTTTTTTAAAAAAAAAAAGCACTCACAAATAAAATTCATTACTTATATAATTTATGTACTTTTAAAAGTTTTTAATTATATCAATACAAGTTTACATATTGAGACCTACATATTGGTTGAAAAAAAAAACTCTTTTCTTACCTAATTAAGTGAGCATATGCTTCAAATTTGGAAATTTGTGTTTATAACCCTATGTACAAACATAAGATGGAAATAAATATAAGTTAGAATTTTAGTTGGATCATAGGAGAGTTTCAAAATCCCCATATTCGACCCATATTGTCCCACATTAGTAAGGTTTTCACCTAACCACAACCCATAAAAACTATCAAGTTGGGTTTTCCAATCTAAGTCAAGTTTGGCTTATTTGAGAAGGGTTATTTTTGCAACCCTAGATAAGTGAACTCTAGTGGTCACATATTAGATAAGGTGATCACTAAAAAGGTATTTGCATTACTCAAACTAAAAATATTGTTAAAGAAAGTCGTAAACCTTTGACCTTGGGTTAATAGTTGCAAGCTCTAATCAATTGAGCTACTCTCGTAAGTCATTAGCTTGAAGGTGTCAATTAATAATTATATTTGATCTCTAACTTATTTATAAGTAATAAAATAATTATAATGTAAAGGGACTTAAAACATGTATAGAATTGGGGAAAAAACTTGTATACGGGGTGGCCCCATCCACCATCAATGTATACTTGGGATTTGTGTTTTCACAAATCTCTAAGGCTCTGTTTCCTTCAAGGGATGTAAAAATGAAAGGAAGGAAAATCAAATCCCTAAGGAAAAGAAATTAAATCCCTATAGAAGTGATCACGTGATCATGCGAGATTCACATGTGGGAGAGATGGCACGCTGGCGCATGTCGCGGGGGGATTGCAGCTGCCGGACGGCTCCGGTAGGGGACGTCTGAGGATGGCGGGGGTTGGGGGGGGGGGGGGGCTTCCGGCAGGGGGAGTGGTCGGCGACGATGTAGTGGTCGGAGGAGGGTGATGCGGGGGTGGATAGTTCCGAGGAACGGGGGAGGTCGGCAGACTGGCGGACATTGTGGGGGGATCGCAACTGGCAAATGGTTCTGGTAGTGGATGTTGAGGAATGGGGGAGGACAGCTCCGGCAGGGGGGGAGTGGTCGGCGGAGGGGCACCAGTAGAGTTGCACGCATGTTGGCAACTGCAGCGGTCGCAGAGGGGGGACGGCGCGAGCGAACGGCTTTGGATGTGGGAGGGAAGGCGGGAGCGGCGGCTCTAACCGGGAGGGAGGGACCAGCCATAGTTGCACTCACGCGGCGGCTCCGAAGTGGGAGGGGAGGAAGGGGCGGCTCCAGATGGGAGGGGGGAGGGGTAGCTCTGACAAGGAGGGGGACGCCGGGGGGAGGGGGCATCGTCGGAGGGGACGTCTCCGGGGGGAGGGGCATCGTCGGAGGGGGACACTGCCGGGGGAAGGTGCGGGGGACATCGCGAACGAGCATCTCACGCTCGTTCCGTCGTTTTCCCTTCGAATCGGAGGGGCTCCAAAAATGATACTGTAGCCGCTCATATCTCCATCCCTCTGAATCCGTCTATCCAACGAAACCACAGAAAAAAGGCAAATCAGTCCGCTCCGTCATATTTTCCCTCCAAGGAAACACACCCTAAGTATGGAAAAAAGACATTGATGGTAGATGGGGCCACCACATGGTGCAATGGCCCGCATATAAGTTTTATTCCAGAATTGGGGGGTAGGGGAGGGAGGGGGTTGTAATTATTTGATTTATGATAGACTAATTGATAATTATATCTATTAGGTTTCATATATAAATATGTGTGATCTCTAATTGACGTGTGAGTTGCAAACGAGACTCTATTTGGTTCCCATGGGTCGCTCCTCACTATTGAGATCAATTAGAAGATCTCTTTTTTAATTTTTTGGAATCCGTAAATCACGTGCCGGATCTTAAAATTTATCTGATGTCGGATTTTGGATCCTTACCCGTAAACCCATACCCGGGAGGAAATGGCCTAACCTGATTTCTAACCTGGGTCCCTCGTTTTTGGCCCAAAAAAATTTTTTTTAAAATTTTTTTTATAAAAATAATCTACTCCTTAAACCTTATCCAATGGTATAAAATTTGAGGTATTTTAGATCATGTATAGATATAAAATATCCTATACAAAATTATATATTTTTATATAGTAAATACTATTTTGTTTTATATGTAATCTTGTTTATATACCTATATATGATCTAAAATACCTTAAATTTTATACCATTGGATAGAATTTAAGAAGTAGATTATTTTTATAAAAGAAAATTTAAAAGAAAAAAATTTTTGGGCAAAAAACGAGGGACCAGGTTAGAAATCCTAACCTGGGTACCCAGGCCATTTCCTCCATACCCGGGTCGACTAATCGTAGCTGAAGTTTCCGATTAGGCACGTGTCTCTGCGCTTCGAAAACCCTACCGTCGGCCAGACCTGCGAGGACCTCGCGAATGGCTAAGCGAAGGCAAAAGATGGAAGTCACCGGGGGTCGGGGGAGGTAGAGAAGGAGCACAGGCTCAAATCTGTAGCTCTAATCACGGGTTGGACAATAACCATGACCTCGATCAGAATAAGAAGAAGAAGAAGATCCAAGCAAAGGACACAGACAGCATAGAAGAGTGTGGGAAAGGGAAGTTCAAGATGAAGGACAGCAGCGGAAGAGAGGGGCGAGAGACAAAGAAGAAGAAGAGGACGAAGCCCACTTTGAATGACAGTGCTAGTAGCGACGAGAGGGAGAAGACAAAGAAGGCGGGTAATGAATTTAACCGTCTCTCTCATGCCCCCATCTGCAAACAAAAACAAAAAAAAAAAAAAAAAAAAAAACCTTTACATTTCCAGGTCAGGGGTAATTAATTTAACCGTCTCCTGGGGGGAAGGAACGCGGAACGCATGTACTGCTGATCTGGTCAACATACGCCATGTCAGCATCGTGTCGATCAATCCGTAGGCTGCGTGAAGCAGCGCAACTTTTTCTCTCCATCTGTGCCGTCCATCACAGCCTATCTCCGAGATTCCTACCGTATCCCCCCTTTTTAACGGTCCGGATCTCTCCACCACCCCGACTCCACCCCAAATCGGCTGTCGTCTGCGCTCCCCATCAACCTCCTCCCCTCGACGCCGTTGTTTCAGATCGCAACCGCACCAAGCGCGGAGCAAAGGCGAATTACCCCCCGGAAAAGCCTTCGACCATGTCCTCATCGTCGGCAGTAATCGGATCCCAGTCATCACCGGCCCTCAAGACCCTCTTCAAGACACCCGAAGGTCGCTATAAGCTCCTCCATGAGAAGACTTTCCCAGCTGCCGCCCTTCACTACATCCACGGCAAGCCCACCTCTCAGGTGCCTCTCTGCGTTAAAAGTTGGGACCGCCGGTTGTTCTCTTCCTTGTTATTGCTCTTTCCGCCACAATAAAGAAAATGCAACTTTTCGTCTTTATTGCCAGTTGACTCTCGCATACCTCAAGGACAAGCCTCCGGCCAGCCAGGGCCAAGCGGCGTCGTCGGCCTCGAGTTCAGCAGTGAGGTTGGCGGCTGCTAAATTGCTTGGCACTGGGAATGGAAGCCGCTCAGGCAACCTTATTGGCGGCAATGGTTTTGGTCGGGTAGTGTCAGCAAACTACAAGATGGGCGCGCCACCAGTAGGATCGAGTGCACACAACGTCTTGCCAAATTATGATGGCAAGGGTACTTACCTAATCTTCAATGTCGCAGACACTTTGTTCATCAGTGACCTCAATTCGACGGAGAAGGTCTTGCACCTGTTTGATGTGGATATGCTCTGTTCAGCTTGCTATCTTTATTTCTTATTGTCTCTGTGCGCCTCGCACTAATCTTTTTGTCAGGATCCTATCAAGTCAATCCAATTCAGCAATTCAAACCCAGTTTGCCATGCATTTGATGCTGAGGCAAAGGATGGGCATGATTTGCTTATTGGGCTGCAGTCTGGAGATGGTCAGTTCAGTCAATAATATTCACCTTAATTTTTCATCTTTTTTTTATTCTCACTAATATATACCTGCATGCTTCTGTAGTCTATTTGGTTTCACTGAGGCAACAATTACAAGATACTGGGAGGAAGATCATGGCAGCTTACCATTATAATAAAGATGGCTCAATTAATAACAGGCATGCATACACCTTGATGAAACAGTGACATTTTAGAAACATTATTCCATCTGTATCCATGAACTGACCGTGGTTGTTGTGAATTATAAACGGTGTGTAATTGTTTTTTCATTTGGTTTTAGACTTGTTTCTTTTGGTCCAACTTTCGGCCATGCTACTTTCTAAAAGATCATCAAAGTGCATTCTAGGTTCTTAATGAGTTAAATCAACATTCTAGTCATGAACATTGGAATTTCAGATAGCAATGCTATGGGTATGTTGATAGTATACCTTTTTGATATAGGTATGCGCAAACTAGTGTGAATGCTTAAGCTCAAGTTAGAGAAAATAGAGTTTTGTTGAACTATTGGCTTATTTTTTATGGAAATATTTATCATCAAGTGCATGTGCTTGCATTTGGAAGGAAAAAATGTGTATGCTAAATTGAGAATATAAGCTTTCCTAGCTTCAATTTCCTTTAAGTCAAGATTTGCTTGACTTCGTAATCCACTGTCCAGCTGGAATCATGGGCAAGATTTACCTGATGTCTCTTAGGATGTTCTATTTTGAATTCTTTCTTAGCAACCTGTTTTTAACAGAATTAAATATGTGACACAGTAGCTGTGAAGGGACTCAATTGACATGCATGGCATATTGATTGTAAATTGGATATCTCTATTAGGATTGCTAAATTTGAGTTTGGATTTAATTGTTTGTTACTATTAAGTATTTGTTGATAGATATTGATGTCTAGTCCATGAAACTTTAATATGCTGATTAGAAACTGAAAGGTCATGTGGGAACAACATTATATGACTTTCTGAGAATACTGAAGTAATTGGGTAGTTGAAAGGAGTTGGTTTATGAACATAAAATATTTGTTGTTATATTGGAATGTAATATTTAATTGTTTATAAAGTTAAGATTTATTAATACACAAATAGTTGTTAATATATAAATTAGCTTAGTTACATGTATGACATTGGAATGAAGATCCTAGAATGTACTGTGCATGCAAGGGTTTTAATTGTCGACAGGAGATATTGGAATGTAACAATTGATTGTTTATATCCCTAATTCCTGTCCTTAGAATTAAGAGTTATTAATGCACATTATTCTCATTTATTCTATTTTGTTAGCAGTCGATGCACTTGCATGGCATGGGTGTCAGAACGAGAAGGTACTTTTGTAGTTGGTCATGCTGATGGAAACATTTATGTGTATGAAAAGGTGGATGATTAACCATATTATTTTTCAACCTCATCTAAGTTCAACTACCTTTCTGGTGAAAATAAAGCCTGTTTGCCCTTTTCTTTTCGTAGAATAAGGATGGCTCTGGTGATAGCTTGTTTCCTGCTATGAAGGATCAAACTCAGTTCTCTGTCATGCATTCACGCTCAAGTAAGGTAAGTTGGGAAATGTACCCAAACTGCAATTCGTAAGTTGTTTAAGCAGAACATTGAAAAACTTACGTGCAATGTAATGGAAGTTCATTATCAACCAGCACAGAACATGTCTAAGGGGCATTTATAAGTTCCCATACCTTAGATTGAGATTAGTTCATTCTTAGGCATCGAATGAACTATTCTGTCTGAATTAAGATGGCATTGAATGACATTTAGAGTCTCAAATATTCCAATATTTTCATTCACAGGTTAATGATTCTAGTACATGAAGTGTCAACTGAATACAGAATAATTTGTTTTCAAGCACTTGATGTTGTTAGACTTCTGCATTACGTCTGTGCAAATGACTTTTTTTTCCTACCAATTCCTAACTAGATTGATTTGCCTGTAGAGCAATCCAGTAGCTAGATGGCATGTTTGTCAAGGTTCAATCAATAGCATATCTTTTTCAGCTGATGGAGCATATATGGCGACTGTTGCTAGAGATGGTAATTGTTTGGTTTATGTTCTGTTTATAAGTTTTATACTTTCAGCTGTATGATATCCCATATAATGAAATAGCAGAATTCTTGTAGGTTATTTAAGAGTATTTGATTTTTCAAAAGAGCAACTAGCATTTGGTGGGAAAAGCTATTATGGTGCTTTACTATGTTCTACCTGGAGGTATCTATTATCTCTCATATAATTGCTACTTTCTCTTTGTGTTAACTTTCCTTTGTGTTATCTTTGGGACCCCATTAATAATTATGTTTGTGTGAAAAACATCTGTCCTTGTATAAGATATTGTTTCCAGTTCTTCTCTTATACATGCTGCAAATTATACATTCTTTTTAATGCTGTCATATGTTACAAAAGAAAAAATATATATTTTTTAAAGCAGAATTCGACCAAGCTTCTCCATCCAGTATCGATAACATTGGTTGTCCTATCATCTTCATTGATTTAGGATCACACAATGCTTACTAAGTCTACTTTGTATCTTCCATCGTCTGCATTTTCTTTACTGTACTTATGATAACATTGCAGGGCATGTTGACCTTTCGGCCTATTAATATGTTTCAGTAAATATGTTCAATACCAACATGCTGTTGCTAAAAATGGAACCATTATTTTATAATGCTCAAAACTTCCTTTTATCTTTCCTTTAAGAAACTTGACTAGGAAGTGGTCACTGTTATAGTTCGGATGGAAAGTACATATTGACTGGAGGTGAAGATGATCTTGTCCAAGTATGGAGTGTGGAGGACAGAAAGACAGTTGCGTGGGGCGAGGGACATAATTCATGGGTAAGGCTTTTGTTACAATATTTTCTTTTAGCAATTTTTTATAAATATTCTAATTAGTGTGTCTGCAGATAAGTGGAGTTGCTTTTGATTCATATTGGTCAGTACCAAATTCAGAAGGAACAGAAGAAAGTGTTGTGTATCGCTTTGGCTCTGTTGGTCAGGTGAACATTCTGGAATCTAGGATAGAGTATATTAAGAATTTATCCGTTGTTCTTGCATCAGTGTCATATTATAAGTTGAATTGCTATTCATTTCCTGTATCTTTATCATGTTGATGAATATATGAGAAATGAGGTTCTTGCATCAGCATCTAATGCTGTTTAAAAGTTGATAGAAGCAACAAGGGACTTTTATTTGAAGCAAGGTTAGTATGAACTTCAAAATCATGAACTAATCCGAAATACATATGGTTTTGGAAACTATCATAATTGAAAACATTTTGGTTTCATCACTGAATGATTACTTTGTTGTCAAATCAAATGAGACATGTTTACCCTGAGATGATCACAAGCTCTTAGGAGGCTATGGTTACCAAGGGTGTTAAAGTAGTCTACAATTTGCATAACTTTTTTGATATTACAAAATATTAATGAAGATTTCAAGCGTTGGATCTCAGTCAGTTCTAGTAGTGTTCAATCTTTTGTCTAAATTGGGGAAGATTTCTTGTTTTCTTCGCTTCTGGATCATATGCAGTTCTAATAGTATTCAATATTTGTCTAAATTGATGAAGATTTCGTGTTCGCTTGATTTGGAGTCCAAGAATGAAGGGTTGAACTCATCCATCATGCTTAACTTAATCTTTTGTATGCAATTAGCAAACTATTTGCATCATTAGTAACTTTAAATATAATATTACCTATATAAAACCAAAAAATATTGTCGTGTTTAATAGAATGAGGAATATTACCTAAACTTGTATTAAAATATTGATCAATTAAAAACCTAAAAATCTGTTTATTCCCATTATTTAGAAACTCAAATTCTCATAGTTAGATTATTGCTCAACATAAACTTTTTCATTAGTGTTAACATTAGAAAGCTAGTAAAAGCAATTGTATTCTAATATCAATCTAGCTATTTGACCGATCATAATCAGTCTCTACTTTTTATCTAAAACTTTGGACTAGAAAGCGCGCCTTGTTTTGATTTTATGGCCTGTGAACTAAATTTTATTCATAATTCCTTATTCAAATTGATGCATGGCAAAAAAAAATTCCAAAACTCATTTTTAAAACATTATTAATGCATTTAAATTTGACTTGTGAAATAAAAGCCACATATTTTTTATATTTTTATGGAAGAATGTGTTATCACATCTCTTGAAGGTTCTCTAATTATTTACTTCATCACATGATTTTTTTAGTAAATTACATTCTTTTGAAAGAGGCTTCTAGAGATCAGCTTTTTTCCATTTGATCGTGAGCAGAAGTATCTTGTATATTAAGAAGATTTTGAACTTCATAAAGCCCTTCAATGGTTCATGATTGTTCCCAAGTTTAAGCTCCTCTTTCTTCTATCGATATCAACCTCTGTAAATATTCGTAAAATATTATTAAATTTATCAAATGTCATATGCATACCAGTAGAAAAATTGCCAAGTACACCTTTTCTAAGCTTAGGATCAAAGTTACATAATGAATCTTTAGTATTCAATAAAAAATACTTACAACTAACTAAAAAATGTAATATTTAGTAGTTTGTCAAACCAAAGATCAAAAGGTATATTTATGATAAGTCTGATCAAAATATGGTTTAGAAATTAACAAGATGTATTAACTTTTGCCCAAAAATATTTGGGTAAATTATTCTTACTAAGCAAGAATAGATCTAGCTACTTCTTGCAATGTCTTATTCTTTTTATTCCACTACTTTACTGTAGATTTTAGGACAAGAAAAAAATCAGAATATTTTGAAAATCAATCATCTTCAAATTCTCCTCCATGATGATGGTGAATTTTCAAAATCATGTAACATTGTTCATTAGTACTGAACAGTTTGGAAACCTAAAAGATTTATTTTTTTCTTTGTGAGAAAAATTTAAGTAAAAACTAAAGAGGTATTGTCAATGATATATGCATAGAGTTTATCATGTTCCCTAAGTGGATGAGGGCTATGATTCCTAATGAATGATCATACAGTTTGAAAGGATATAGGTTTCAAGATGATTTCTTATACAAACCTTTACAAATCTGCAGGATGCTCAGCTTCTTCTATGGGATTTAGTAATGGATGAACTCATTGTGCCACAACGTGGTCCTCCTGGTGCTTCACCGACTTTCAGTAACGGAGCTCATTCAGCAAACTGGGACCCTATTTGTCCGATGGGTCTGCTACCTGCTCCAAGCATGAGAGATGTGCCTAAGATTTCTCCCCTTGTAGCTCATCGAGCACATATAGACCCACTCTCTGGCTTGATATTTACCAAAGAATCGGTAATCACAATAGCTCGTGATGGCCATATCAAGATTTGGGCAAGACCTGGGCACGAGGAAAGCAGCCAATCTGATTCATCCAAGCCTGTCATAACCACAACTATTCTGAAGGATGGACCAGCGGCTGCAATACGCTGAGAGGTGTGCCTTCCAAGTAACAGCCAGTCTTCATTGATTCTTTTACAGTGAATACTATTCGTGCCTACCTGGACTTTTGAACGGTGATCATTTTGGTTGATTGAAGTTCCATCCTCCCTTGCAATGGTTCAGGTGCCAAGTATCGCATTGAGGTTCTCTATTGTTATAAGGTAATGATTACATCTGCGCAACAGCTTAAAATAATGGAATATCCTCTTGTATAGGTTCATTCTGACAAAGAAAGAAAGCAGGCAGATACAGCAAATTCTTGTGGCTGACTGCAGAATGCCTCGTATAGTCTATTACTTTTGGATCATCAACATCTACAATCAGTCATTGCTCGAGTAATTATGCCATGCTTGAGATGTATTGTTCTGGCCAATGATTGCTGTTTTTGTGCAAAAGCCTTGAGCCTTTGTATCCAAACTATTGATTAGTCTGCCTCTTTGGCGTCGGTTATATTCTATTTTCTCCATTACTCTTATGGCTTTATGAACAGAAAAACATCGCTGATTAGTAGTAACTACTGTAATCAGTGCAACTGAATTTCCTGAATTGAATTTTTTTTTTTTTACTCGAGCAGAGTCGAAGGATACTTCTTGTATTTCTGGATAGATAATAAGACGGCAAATATCTTTCCCAGCAGCCTGTGCTTGTGGATCCACTTGGATTGCAATATGTTGCTGTAGTTCGGGCTTCCCATTCTATTGTGAAAATGAGGCATTTCTGATGTCAATTTGATGAAGAATGAGCATACTATGATGGTAATTGTTATAATTTGCTTAATAGATTGAGTAAATAATAAAATTTGAAGTAAAAATAATACTAGTTGAAAAGACTCGAGATTTGTAAAGAATATATTAAGGAAGAATCATTCAAGTATATGTGACCTAAGCTTTGTCATGGAAGACGAGGAGCAATTGAATATTTTACAAATGTAGAGTATAAGAATGTGACAAACCCCGTAGCTGACTTGTCCAATAAAATCAAATGTTAAATTTAGAAAAGTTAACTTTGATTTGCTGGAGGGTTAGGTTGTTAAAAATCTCCTATGATATAAAGATTTATATTGGCTGGTTTAAAAGAAAATTACCAAAATTGAGCTTGTTTGCTGATCTTAGCTAAGAGTATGGGGTAGGTTTTGTTGCTTGAGGTCACCTAAAGTTCAGATCGCTAAGTCTAGATTTGAATTGTCCTAGCTTGAACAAGCTAGACCAACAATGAACGTAGATTTGATTTGATATTTATCTTCTTCTTGAGACTTGTCTGAGTAGAACAAGAGAGCTTAGCAAGCAATTGTCTGGTGATGGTTTATATCAAATTATCGACTAATATGGCTTCTTTGATAAGAGAGCCAACAGATGATTTTTTGAAGTTAGAGATAAAGTAGATCAGTGGCACCCGAAAGGAGGTGATCAGGATTTTTTTTCTTAATCAACCGTTGTTATGCGTTCAACTTTGGATCCAAAGATTACCCGCAAATAGGAGAAGGCAGTAATGGATTTTGGTGACGATCATTTGATTGTCAAAGTTTGCTAGGAATAAATTCTTAAAGGTTCATTGGTGCTTTTATAGGTAATCATAGTTAGATGAGTATGGAGGGAGGTGTTGATTTTGCAATGAAAAGAGTTTGGTGAGATGATGGACGAGTGGGTGATGAAGATGAGGGATGATTTTCATAGATAATCATTAGGTAGACTGTAGACGAGTATGGAGGGAGGTGTTGATTTTTAGGAGCAATAAGAAGAGTTGAGTAAGATGATGGAAGAGTAGGTGATGAAGACGGGAGGATTGTACAAAGAATCATAACCTTTAGAATCCAACAAAGCTTATTTAAGGGCTCAATAGGTTGAATTAGTGGTATAGATCATTGAATTGAAGATTAACTTACGGTCTTTTATCTAGTTTGTCACTAACCTTGGATTGGAACCTATTTCTTACGAGATCAACACAAACCTATAGGACAAAGTGAAATCCTAAACCCTTTGATAGAGATCTAACTTATGTTGAAAAGAAAATTATTACATTATGTTGTAGTTCATGAGAACTTGAGTTGTTATGGAGGCTTGATGTTGTTGTGACCACAATTTCAAAAGATTGATTTCTATTTTAGAGCATTTGTTGTCTCCTAAAGACTATAGGTGGATTTAGCCAATGGAACCAATGCCATTGGATGAGTATGTGAGATATAGAGTATTATGACTTGGAATAGAAGGGGGTTGGGGTTTTCAAGTACGACCATCTAAACACATTAAGCATTGAAGAAAATATATCTAGGTTGGCTTTCAAGCTTGGCCCCCATGATTTCCAAGTTTTGTTCTTAATGTCAAAAAAATTAATTACGCCATAAAATTGGTATCATTAAATTTGTATCAAAGTCAAGAACTCAAGATTTAACCCGTAATTAGGATTTCTAAACAAATCCTTTATACCAATTTGATGGAGAATTTGAGGCCTAATTTTCTATCATTCCAACTTTCTTTTAAATATATTTTACAAGTTTTATTACTTAATAATTTATATTTTTATTTTCTATTTAAATAAAAGTCTAGATGAAATTTTAGACAACAATCTTAGATAAAATTTTAGACAATAATCTTAGGTGAAAAATCCGATTGTTATCAAAATTTATTTATTAATATTAATCACATTGTTTCTATTTACTGTTTAGATAAATTAGTAAAAAAAATAAACATTCTGTTTAGATAATCCACTAAAAAAACCGCATGTAAGAATAAAATAATATATTGTTGTTTATTAATGTATGTTCTTTATTAGTAAGTTAAAGAACAAAATTAATACATCAATTTTATTTCTTTTTACTCTAAATAAGAAAAAAAAAACATGTTTACTCCCTGTTTATTTATTGTATTATGTTTAATATAAATAATAATAATAATAAAATAAGCAGCGCAAGAATAATACTGTAAGCGACAATAATAATAATAAAATAAGTTAATTAATAAAATTATGGATTTAAACCCTAATTGCCCCAAGTTCTAGTGGCTATTTGGATTCTAACCTGCGACCCTTGCCTTAAATTCCTAATTAAAATTTCCAACCGAGATGTTAATATCTTTTATTTGGATTACCCAAAAGAACAGCGAAAAAAAATCATTAATTTGCATAATTTATTACTAAATGATTAATGTTTTATTCATTACTAATTATGGTGTTTCCTTTTCTGTTTTAATCTAATTGTAAACATTTTTTTAGTTTATTCCTATCTGTAAAACATACTGTTTTTAACATAATAATAATAATATTTTGCTATTTTATTTTTAGTTAAAAAAATTGTTTATTTATGTTTTATTAAAACAATAAATTTCTATTTGGAAAAAATATACTGTTGTAAATTGTTATTTTCTATTTGTACCATGTATATGAAAAAAAAATTATAACAGTTTAAATTACTGTTTGTAATTTTTAAACTTATTGTTGTATTTCTCTTCATGTAACATTTTAAACGAGTTGATTTATAATGTATTAACCTGTCTATTTTAATTACCACAACTTGCAGTAATTTCTTTCAACATTCTTTAATTACCGTGTAGTTTAATTTAATTAAATAATAATAATTATTAGGCAAAGTAACATATTTTATTTGTTATGTTACTGTTTAATTTAGTCACAGTTACATTACTGTTTTAACTTACACAGTTTCTATTTATGCACAAAAAAAAACTATTTATAATATTATTTTTAATTAATAATTAAAACTCTAATTGTACTGCTTGAAGCAACGATTGTGATAACAAGAAAGAAAAGTTTTCAAATTTCATCTTCTATTTATTTATATACCTTTTATTTATATACCTTGATTAATTTGTTTACTATTATAATATTTATTACTTTATTTAATTATTTTACAAGTAGAATTGCATAATTTATTTTTGTTTATATTTATGTTGAAAATATTGGATAATATTTTGAATATATTGGATAATAAGCATGTGTAATTTAAATTTAAAATAATATTTATAGACAATATGTTGAACATAATATAAAATATAAATGTTATAATATATTTGTTATTTTTAATGAAACTAATGTTCATAACGTGCTTAATGATTATATTATAATGTTGTTTATAATGCACACATTAATCATAATTGCATAATAAATAATATGTATTTTATAAAAATTATGTATATCATCATCGTGCCATCATGACAATATTGTCATTTTAGAGATTATGAAAATAATATTAAAGAATATACATAATGTATGAATTAAATATATATGAGGATTATGATTAAAATAATTCTCACCAAGGAAAATTATTTATATATAAAAAATAAATTCTTTTAAAATTAAAATAACTTTAATATAAGAGAATTAGATTTGCTCTATGGTGATAGCGATTAAAAACCTAATTAATTTTTAAGTTTAATTGTTGTTAAAAAAACAAAATCCTTTCTCTCTTTATAAATTCAAGAATAAGATGTTTAAACTAAGAGTTAAAGATTTAAAGATAAAAAAAATAATAATTAAAATTTTAAAACAGTAATAGACTTATGTCTATATATAAAAAAGAGTAGTAACGTTAAAATTAGACATAACTCTATAAAATGACTTGACTTATAAAAGTTACAGCACTTTCTTTTATAAAAACTAAGCATAACAAAGCTATTGGCTTGACCAAAGCTTGCTCAAGATTGTAATGTGGTATAGATCATTGAATTGAAGATTAACTTGAAGTCTTTTATCTTGTTTGTCGCTAACCTTGCATTGGAACCTATTTCTTACGAGATCAATACAAACCTATAAGACAAAGTGAAATCCTAAACCCTTTGATAGAGATCTAACTTCTGTTGAAAAGAAAATTATTGCATGGTGTTGTAATTCATGAGAACTTGAGTTGTTATGGAGGCTTGATGTTGTTGTGACCACAATTTCAAAGGACTGATTTTTATCTTAGAGCATTTGTTGTCTCCTAAAGGCTATAGGTGGATTTAGCCAATGGAACCAATGCCATTGGATGAGTATGTGAGATATAGAGTATTATGACTTGGAATAGAAGGGGGTTTTCTAGTATGACCATCTAAGCACATTAAGCATTGAAGAAAATATACCTAGGCTGGCTTTCCAGCTTGGCCCCTATGATTTCCAAGTTTCGTTCTAAATGTCAGAAAAAATAAATTATGCCACAAAATTGGTATTATTAAATTTGTATTAAAGTCACGAACTCAAGATTTAACCTGTAATTAGGATTTCAAAACAAATCCTTTTATACCAATTTGATGGAGATTTTGTGGCCTAATTTTCTTTATGGAGTACTGATGACTCAAAAATTCATAGTAAATTTTATATTAATTGTATATTATTTTTTAGTCATATTTATGCTCTTTTGTATGTTTTTTCAATTTATTTTGTTAATTATTTCAGAATCTACACTTCTTCTCGTTTTTGTCATATTTCAGGGAAAAACGATTAAAATATGATAGATTTTGAAGTATCCGAGTGCACGAATAAGTTCCTGACGTCGAGACGAAGCTGTCCGTCAATTTTTAAGCAAATTGAAGTTTAAGGCAAAATTAAGGCGCTACCATAATTATTATCGCGGCCATAATTTGAAGGAAAAGCATGACCATAATTTTGGAAAGTACAGAGAAAATTACGGCATGGCCGTAATTATTTTCACAGCCATAATTTTTGATCCAGAATACACAGAAGAAATTATGGCAATGTCGTAATTATTTTCACAGCCGTAATTCTTAATCCAGAATACACATAAGAAATTACGGCAGTGCCGTAATAATAATCACGGCCGTAATTTTAATTGTTACCCGAGTCTTCTGCCGCCTCCGAAGTCTGAATTTTTCAAAGCAAAACTAGAAAGATCCAAGGCACCATCTCAAAATCTGAAAGAACCAAGGCCTTCTATAAATCGAGGAGAAGATTTCAAGACAAGAATCATTTGTTCTCATGAAGAATCGAGGGAGAAATCAAGAGAGGCGCCGCTAGGGCTCGGCCTCTAGCCAAGAGGGGTAGAAGCCACTTCTGGTGACGAAATTCTCAGGGAAGCTTCGCCCAAGGGAGGAGACGACACATCGAAAATTTTAGATCGAAAGAAGTTCAAACGAGAAGAAAATTCAGCCGGAAAGGGGAAATCACAAAACACTGTAGCACAATTACTGTAGCAATAGTAATTAGAAATTTTCAAAATCACGGGGCTGTGATTTTTTTTTCACACCTCTGTGATCACAGTAAACCCTTGTTTTTTCTTTTTTCTGAATTTTAAATATTTTTATGAAAATTTATTATGTTCCTATGATTTTGGTAGCGTAATATTTTTTTTAGGACTTAAGAAGTAGTTTCTTTTTAATTATGTAATGACTGGACAATTTTTACTCTGTTAGTTATTCTTTGAATGATAATTTTGCCTATGTAATTTATTTACTTTAAAATTATTATTTGCATGTTTTAGAGTTTATAATATGGATCGAGAGGTGATTTATAAACCTGGAACCCTTAGATTAGATCTAGAAACCTAGACTACGAGAGTAGCTAAGTCCTAGAACTCTAATTTATGATGCTTATTTTACATGTGAGTATTAATTTCATTATTTCATACATGATAATATGGACCGAGAGGAGATTTTGATTGTTAGAACCCCTTAGGTAAAGCATGTAAAATTAAAATATGAGAGTATTTAATTTTACTTGAGAAGTAAACTTTGAGAGTTAAACATGAGAGTGATTTTAATTTTCTTTGTTTGGTTTATTTTTATTTAACACTATGCAGTAAGTCACAAGAGTAAAAGCTGTTATGTGTAAATTGGACATCCGAGAGGAGACAATTTCTTTTTAAATAAACTTTTATTTATTATAATTTGAATAATTAATAAAAACTTTATTAGAATTAAAAAGTGATGAAACCTTTATCCCAATTTTTTTCTTCGATCTTCTATAACAGTTTTCGCTATTTCATTCTTCTATACCCATCGTACACCGATCGCTTAAATAATAAGAATTCGATTATTTAGTATTTAACACATAGGTCTTTGTGGGTTCGATATCTTTTTATTACTTCGACGTATCCGAGCACTTGCGGACACATCAAGTACATGTTGGAAAAATAAAAAATAAAAAATTAATGTTAGCATTAAATGCTAACGTTACTAACAAGCTTTTTAAAGTGTGGAAATCTTATGGGATGGGATATGGGATTGGTCTTTGGTTTTCCTTCTTCCTTTATATTCTTTAATCTCTTTTTGGATAGCTGCTCATTGTCGAAAGGACGTTCAGATCAACTTCTCCATGGTCGTGCTTATAGGAGAGGAATACCTAATTGTATCCTCGGGTGTTCAATTCGGAATTAACTCACACGAGAGCCTAGATTTTTACCTAAGGACAAGCCGCAATGCACCTCCGAGTTTTAGTATTCTAACCTTCTTTTAAATATATTTTGCAAGTTTTATTACTAGTATTCTAACCTTCTTTTCAATATATTTTGCAAGTTTTATTACTTAATAATCTATATTTTTATTTTTATTTGTTTAAATAAAAGTCTATATAAAATTTTAGATAACAATCTTAGGTGAAAAATTTGATTGTTATCAAAATTTATTTATTAATGTTAATCACATTGTTCTGTTACTGTTTAGATAAATTAGTAAAAAAAATTCTGTTTAGATGATCCATTAAAAAAAAACCGCATGTAAGAATAAAATAACATATTGTTGTTTGTTAATGTATGTTCTTTATTAGTAAATTAAAGAACAAAATTAATACATCAATTTGTTTCTTTTTACTCCTTATTTCTTTAGAGTACTATGTTTAATACAAATAATAATAAAAAAAAACAGCCCAAGAACACTGCTGTAAACGACAATAATAAGGGGAAAAAAATCCTAACCTTTGTGGAAAACAGTTTTTTTTTTCTAAAAATAAATTAATTAATAAAATTAGGGATTTAAACCCTAATTGTTGTATACTGTTTAAACTTATTGTTGTATTTCTCTTCATGTAACATTTTAAACGAGTTGATTTATAATATTGTGCATAACATTTTGTATGTTTTCTTTTGGTAACAAATTTGCTAGCTACTATTGAATACTATTTTACTATGTTATATACTGACTTAGAGATGTCAACGGATTGGGTACCTGCAAGTTTTGGCCAAACCCGAATTCGGCCCGACCCGACCCAAACCGAACCCAACTATACCCGTTTAAATTAAAATATTTATTTTTAAATTATTTTTTTATAAAATATAACTATAAAATAATATTAATAATAATAAATATATTTATTAAAAATTATTTTATTATATAAATATATATATATTTTTTTTTTTTATTTATTTTTTTTATTATATATTAATCGGATATCGGGTATCTTAATCGGGTATCTAAACCCGTGAAAATAAACCTGAACCTAGCCCGATTAGCTAATCGGGTACCCGAACCCACCATAATCAGGTCGGGTACCGCGAGTTCGAGTACCTTTCTAGTACTATTACCGTCTTGAATTGATTTCATTGCCCAACAACAATGCATTAATCTGTCTATTTTAATTACCACAACTTGCAGTAATTTCTTTGAACATTCTTTAATTACTGTGTAGTTTATTTTAATTAAATAATAATAATTAATTAGGCAAAGTAACATATTTTATTTATTATATTACTGTTTTAATTTAGTCATGGTTAAATTACTGTTTTAACTTGCCGTTTTTGTTTATAAAAAAAACTATATATGTTATGTTGTTTTCAATTAATTAATGCAAGCAGCGGCTCGCATTAAAAATTATAGCCACTACAAAAAGCAACGATTGTGATAATAAGAAGGAAAAGTTTTCAAATTCCATCATCTATTTATTTATATACCTTGATTATTTTATTTATTGCTATAATATTTATTGCTTTATTTAATTATTTTGCAAGTAGAATTATATGAATAGAATGTAATTTATTTTTTATTGTATTTATGTTAAAAATATTAGATAATATTTTAAACATATTGGATAAATGAGCATAATGTGTAATTTAAATTTTTAAAATAGTATTTAAAACATAAATGTCATAATATATTTGTCATTTATAATAAAACTAATGTTCATAATGTGTTTAATGATTATATTACAATGTTGTTTATAATGCACATATTGATCATAATTGCATAATAAACAAAATGTACTTTATAAAAATTATGTATATCATCATCGTGACATCATGACTATTATCATTTTAGAGATTATGAAAATAATATGAAAGGATATAAATAATGAACATAATGAATTAAATATATATATATATATATATATATATATATATATATATATGAGGATTATGATTAAAATAATTCTCATGAAGGGAAATTATTTATATAAAAAATCTATTCCCTTAAAATTAAAATGATTTTAAAAAATAATTTAAAGTCAAAAAAATTTAAGAGAATTAGATTTGCTCTATGATGATAGCAATTAAAAACCTAATTAATTTTTAGGTCTAATTGTTGTTCAAAAACAAAATCCTTTATAAATTCAAGAATAAGATGTTTAAACTAAGAGTTAAGGATTCAAAGATAAAAAAAAAATTAAAATTCTAAAGCAACACTAGACATATGTATATATATAAAAAAGTGTAGCTATCTTAAAATTAGACATAAGTCTATAAAATGGCTTAGACTCATAAAAGTTACAGTTCTTTCTTTTATAAAGATAGAGCAAAACAAAGTTATTCGCTTGACTAAAGCTTACTCAAGATTATAATTTTGAAAGTATTGATAGAAATAGATTAATCTGAAAATAAGCCTCTCAGTGGTGGGAACCCAACCTCTCTGATAGAAGATCCCTTGAAGGATATTCAATGTGGTAATTAGCTCGGAAGCACTTTGAAAAATAAAAAATATAAAACACTATGGTGTATAAAAAAAATTATGTGATAGAGTTAATACTCTACACTTCCGTTCATAAGGATACATTTTGTGCTTTTTATTGCAGAGGTAAAGAAAACTTTTCAAAGTAGTTAATTACCATGAGATGAGCATCTCTACACTCATCTCTTATAGGAAACTTCCTATATAAGAGAGTTTATATATGACCGCAGTTGAGGACATGGACAATCCTCAGAAGTTCTCATGAACATATATGCGCATGGTAAAAATGCGCAACCCCGCGATCAGACAACCCCTATATTGTATGTGGATTTGTTGAACCCTAGATTAAAGGAAAGTAGTTCAAGAGTAGTACACTATCATTCCTTCATATGGAAATAATTTCACTAAGTAAAGGTTATGCCTTTAAGTGCATTTTACTGACCATATGATGTAGGCATGAGCAGCAATTTAAATTCATTTAATCATCTTGTTAAGTTTAATTATATTTATTTTTTTTTTTAATTTTGTGTGGGATTATTAAAAAAGTAAAAAAAATAAATTAATGTTAGCATTGAATGCTAACGTTACTAACACCTAAGGACGAGTGTTCAATCCGAAATTAACTTATACAAGAGCTCAGATTTTCACCTAAGGACGATCCGCAACGCACCTCTGGGTTCTATCATTCTAACTTTTTTTAAAATATATTTTACAAGTTTTATTACTAAATAATCTATGTTTTTATTTTTTATTTAAATAAAAATCTAGTTAAAATTTTAGACAACAATCTTAGATGAAATTTTAGACAATAGTATACATATGAGTTTTTAATCACATTTCTAAAATGAAATGTATATATTATGAGTAAAAAAGGGGTGGGATAATGTGTGGATGATATAAGATGCTATAATAATAATTAAGACGATTTACTTAGCAATAAAATGATGGACTAAGTAAAAAAAACTTAATAGGAAATAAATACAATGCTAGGTAAAAGAACTCATAGAGATAAGGGTATTCTTAAAGGGCTTTTTTTTGGGAAGAATTGCCTAAGCATGCTTGTTCCAAGCTTTGACTTGAAATACACGCGATAGAAATTGATCCTTAAATATTTTATGAGTCTTCAGTGTATAGTGGAGATAAACGCTCTAAAATATTTGTAGAGTAGGTGTGACCTAAACTCATATTGTTACAAGAATTTATCTAACTCGAATCCAAACTATTTCTTGTCTCCTTCCTACAAACTTGTCCGAGGAGCCAAATAAGGGAGGGGAGATCAGTAGGCAATATTTCAGAGTCAAGGCAGTGGTTGGACATCTTTGAAGGGGAGAGTATACAAATGAAATTTGGAGGCCAGAGGTGAAGGTGATCAATTGCATTAAGAAAGAGGTAGTCAGTGGTAGATTTGGTGATCAATTGACTGTTATGATGCATTGATCTTCAAATCTAGAGATCACCAACAAATAGGAGAAGATGCTGATAAATTTGGTGATGATTAGTTGGCAAAATCATGCTCACCAAAGTATGACAAAAAAAATTGAATACATATAGGTTCATTGATGATTTGTTTAAGAGAATCTTCATGTGGATGAGTTGCAAGTATTGATTTCAAGCAATGGTAGGAAGAGTATAGAATCATTACGTCAAGTTACAAAATATGGTACATAGCGTTTGGCTATTTTTTCGGTCAATTATTACAAAGTTTGATTCCTCTTTTTAAAAGGGTTATTATAATCAAAACAAAGACATCACCTTGTCGTTAGTTCATATAGGGCACTTTTCTTACCACCTATTTAGAATCATTACATTGTTTGATCTTTTACTGGATCAACGCATCTAATAGTTGAACCTTAAAACTATAATTGATCAATCTGATTGATCTTTACATAGCTAAACCTAGAAGAAACAAAAGAACGAGTGTTTGTAAGGGATTTTGGTGATATCTTTTTGCCACTTGATGACATACCAAAAATTTATCAAAAATCTCTTAGTTTACTTGATGCTTTTTTTTGGAAAGAAGCTATTAATAACAAATTTCAATCCTTAGCAATAACATTTAGAATCTTTTTCTGCCTCCTATAAACTTCTAGGATGTAAATAGATCTTTAAGAAGAAGTTAAGGATGGATGGCAATATAGAAAAGTACAAGGCACGTTTGGTTGTTTAAGACTTTCAATAAAGCATTGATATTGATTATTTTGACAGTTGCACACCTATTGCTAAATTCGGGTCATATTCGGGTTAGACATTTTGACTCGATTAATGAAACGGGTTGTATTCAGATTCGCATAATCGGGTCGCGGGTCACATTTGATACTACTCGTATATGACCCGCTGACCCGAATTTTTAAATCTACTTTTCTTCCTTTAATTCATTTACTATTTATATTTCTTGGACTTCCATAATTGGAAATTTTATTTACTTATCATTATTTTTATCTATTTATTATTTTTTGTTTCCATGACTTTCGATCTCATATTTTTATTTTTGTTCTTTACTAATTTTTATTCATCCATCTTCTTATTATTTTTTATTTTATTATTTTATATTATATTTGAAATCCATGATGTCATGTTTCACATTTTTTACCATTTATGTGTGGGGTCATTTTTGATCATGTGATTAATATATTTGACATTTTCAAATTCACCTTATAAAAATAAGGTTTTTTGTTTAATAGGTTCTGGCTTCCAATGAACGCAAGCACTCATTATTAATTACTCCTGAAATCAGAGCACCTTTGATTGAGAGATCTATGTTATGAAATAAAATAGAATAAATGGGCTGAACAATATGATTTATTAAACATTAAATCAAAAAAATACATGATGAGTTCAGAAAGAAAAATGACAAAAGAGAAGTCTTCATCAAAATAGCTGATTGGTGTCTAAGGAGATATCCGGCCTCAAGAGCGTGTTAGATATTCAATTTGACATGTGCTCGGTCTTGACAACTTGTGAGTATGTGAATTCGGCATGTGCTCGGTCTTGACGACTTGTGAGCATTTGAATTCGACATATGCTCGGTCTTGACGACTTATGAGCATTTGAATTCAACATGTGCTCGATCTTGACGACTTGTGAGTATTTGAATTCGACATATGCTTGGTCTTGATGACTTATGAGCATTTGAATTCGACATGTGCCGGTCTTAACGACTTATGAGCACTTGAATTCGACATGTGCTCGGTCTTGACGACTTGTGAGTATTAGAATTCAACATGTGCTCGGTCTTGATGACTTATGAACATTTGAATTCGATATGTGTTCGATCTTGACGACTTATGATCATTTGAATTTGATATATCCCGCCTCAGCGGCTTGTTGGATATTCAATTTGAGAAAGTACCCAGCAATAACAGCTTGTTGGGTAAAGATATCTGGCCTTGACGGCTTTTTAGATATTCGATTTGAAAAATTATTCGGCTTCAACAGCTTGTTGGGTAAAGATATCCAGCCTTACGGCATGTTGGATATTCGATTTAAAAATATTTGGTCTTGCGACGTGTTGGATATACAATTTGAGAAATATCCGGCCTTACGGCGTGTTGGATATTCGATTTGAAAATATCCGGCCTTGCGGCGTGTTGGATATTCAATTTGAGAAATTACCCGGCCCCAACAGCTTGTTGGGTAAAGATATCCGGTCTTGCAGCGTGTTGGATACTCGATTTGAAAATATCCGGCCTTGCGGCGTGTTGGATATTCAATTTGAGAAATTATCTAGTCTCAACGGCTTGTTGGGTAAAGATATCCGGCCTTGCGGTATGTTGGATATTCGATTTGAAAATATCTGGTCTTGCCGCGTGTTGGATATTCAATTTGAGAAATATCCGGCCTTGTGGCATGTTGGATATTCGATTTGAAAATATCTGGCCTTGCGGCGTGTTGGATATTCAATTTGAGAAATATTCAGCCTTGCGGTGTGTTGGATATTTAATTTGAAAAAATATCCGGCCTTGCGGCATATTGGATATTCGATTTGGGAAAATATCCTCAAAACTGATATGTATTTGTCATGGAGAAAAATCTGAGTTGTGTTATAACAACGTTGAGGAACTACACCCCGATACGAAGTATCAACCGACGCATCTCCCAAACAACGTTATTAACAATACGCATTAGGCATTTATCGTCCACGACTATGTTTGAATGAGTTGAGTGCATGGGTTGGGTGAACAAGCCGTGAGGCTAAACGTTCGAGGTTTAGATGAATGGACCGAGGGGCCAAACGTTCGAAATTTGGATAAACGGGTCATGGGACCAAACATTTAGAATTTGATCGCTGATTTATAAATCTACTTAGATCTAGGCTTCTGATTGAAAATCCAAGATCAAATTCAGAAAGATCTGACTCAATTTGGTAAGAGTCAATAGTCTGATCATTTTGAGAGTCATCTGATTAGCTGAGATTCTAAGAGAATTAATTTCAACCACTAAATATTTGATTTGTAGATTTACTTTGATTTGGATCTCTAATGGAAAATCCGAGGGTGGATCTGGAAAGATCTGATCCAAATTTGTAGGGATCAATATTTGGATCACTTTGAAAGCCATCTGATTAGCTGAGATTTGTGCAAATCAATATTAGTCGTTGATTTTATCAAACTCATCATGCCTACTTATTCAAATTAGCATATCTGCTTCAATTCAAGTGTCATATCGAAGATCCAATATCATATTTCGAAAGATCAAGTTCTATTTGATAGGGATCAACTCCTTGATCATGTCGAATGTCAACCGATTGACCTATATATGCTCAAATCAATTTCAGCCATTGATTTAGATTTAAATTTGATTTATCACGATCTTTCATTTAAATTTGCAGATCCATATCAATCTGAGTCTCGGATCGACGATCCAATATCATATTTGGAAAAATTAGGTTCGATTTGATAGGGATCGATACTTTGATCATGTCGAAAGTCAACCGATTGACCTAGATATGCTCCGATCATTCTCAGCCGTTCATTTATTTTATATTGAAATCTGAACCATTGATTTAATCTGAATTAATCTGAATCTAGACTGTTGATTTGATTTGAATCTGGACCGTCAATTTGATTTGAATCTGGACCGTCCGATCGAAGTTTGATTTAATATGTTCCGTTCAATTTCGAACTTAAATCGGATTGATCCGAACCGTTCGATTAAACTTTAATTAATCTAGTTCGTTGGTTCTGACTCAAATCTGAACCGTCGATTTTAAGTGAACGAATCCCAGACGTTGGATTCAATTTATTAGATTGAATTGATATCGACTATCCGATTAAGCGTGAATTAATCTCGATCGTCAATTTTCATCCAATTTGGACCATTGGAATTTTATAAACTAATCTCAGCCATTTGTCCTTTTTCTCGTCTCTCTCGTTGATGGCGGCGGCGAACGAAACTAGGGTTTGTCGCCGCCGCCGACTCGCTGCTTCTCCAGCCAATCAGTTCAAGGAATACCTTCTCTATGTCGAGAAGGACTCGTGGCCAGAGTTTAGCGCCGTCCGATGGAGTATCGGCGGCAAATCAAAGATTTTAGCAGAAACTGGGTCGCTAACGGTTTCTCACTTGATTCTGGTGATCAGATAAATGGATCCTCTCGGCTGTATATTCTCAGTCATGAGTAGATCATAGAAATTTTTCTCGTCCAAAAAACACTTGTAGTAAGGCAGCGGCATCGATGAGTAACGATAGATGTTTATTTCAGAGTTGTCTCTCCATCATGATGTGTTTATTTCAAAGTTGTCTCTCCGTTAAAATAGATGTTTATTTTGGAGTTGTCTCTCCATTATAGTGTGTTTATTTCGGAGTTGTCTTTCTATCAAAATAGATGTTTATTTCGGAGTTAGTCTCTCCATCATATGAGTATTTATTTAAAAGTTGTCTCTCCATCAAAATAGATGTCGAAATTGTCTCTCCATCAAGATGTTTATTTCGGAGTTGTCTCTCTATCGAGACAACCTAAGTGTTTATTTCGGAGTTGTCTCTCCATTAATATAAATATTTATTTCAGAGTTGTCTCTCCATCATGGTGTGTTTGTTTCATCCGTCTAGCCTCTCTTTTATAGGAGATGGGTAGAGAAAATTTATTATTATTTTTTATTTACTATTTTTATTTGATTTTATTTTTTTATGTGCGCATACTCATTCCCCCCTTCTAGCTAAGTCGCTAACTATGTTTCGTTGGATAGAATCTACAGTGGAAAAGATGAAAAATACAATGACTCTAGATGAAAACTTGGTTTTATTTTTTTATTTTTTATGTTTTTACTATTTTGGTTTTTCTTATTCTTTAGTTTTTTTAAAATCCAAATTTCCCCTCCTTTTTTTATTTTTTGATATTTTTATTTTTTTATTTTTTTATTTTTTTTAATGAAAATAATTAATCCAACATTATGTATTACAATTATTTATTATCATGCTCTTATTTATTTATTTATTATCATTTTTAGTAATTAGATACATATTTGACAACTATACCTATATATACATTGGTGTATATTTAATATCATATTAGAATTTAATATATATTTAGAGAAAAAAAAATTCAACAAAGAGATTAACCTAACATGAAGTCAACAAGTCAATTATTTGAATGACTAAAGTCAAAGACTATGTTATAATCTAAAAATAAAATAAAATAAAAAATTCGCCATGGTGTCACAATGCAAAGAGGAAAATTCTTTCGAAATCAGATTTACCTTTTTCCAAGAAAAGAAGGGCTTTCTTCATCTTGTTATCCGGCTTGCCCTCTGAATCGCCGCTCATTCTGACCTAAACAAAGGGCGGAAACGAATGGCGCGCCGCGCTCCTCTCCTCCAACCGATCGCTCATTTACCTTCGCCAAACCCTAGGGACCCCATTTCGTTAATACACAACCGGATGGAAGAATCGAAGTGAGAGGGAAGAGGAATCGATTACCGGAAAATGGACCGAAGCAGGTCCGGCGGGCTGTCGTGGGCAGATCAATGGGACACCGCCGACGACCCTCCGCCGCTGCACGGCAGCGAGCACGAGAAAGACAAGGACAAGAAGAAGAAGATGAGATCCTCCTCCTCCAAGCACAAGAAGGGCACGTTCGGCTGGCTCAAGGAGCTCTGCCAGAAAAAATCTGACAAATAGTTCTTCTTCCTTTTTATTTATTTATTCACGGCAGACTGATATTCAAATGCTGTTACCAAAATATCCATCTCCCTTTTTATCTTTCAATCATTTCATATTCGTTCGTAATGTGATTTATAATTTTATTATCCTTCACTTTTGGGTTGAAGTTTTTTACGACTATAAATAAAATGTCTTTTTTATATTAAAAGATATATAATAAAATATTTTTATTATCGCAATTCTTCCGTTTCTCTATTATTCTTTTTCATTTTACAACAAATCGTAGGACATTCTAGGACGAATGTTGCAGCCTTGCGCCCTAAACATTCTAAAAAAAATAAAAATTATGATGATAATCTTCGTCTTGTAAGTTATCCAACGGTACCAACATCATCGTAAATGAAATCTTCGTCGTTGAGAAAAAAAATCAAACAGAAATAATAGAAATAGTGCTACTGGGTATAAATTTTACTATTTTGATTTTTTTTTTTTTCGATTTTCTCATTTACAATAATATTGATACCGTCGGATAGCTTACAAGGCATAGATTATCATCATAATTTTTTTTTAGAATGTTTAGGGTGGCACCCTTTTCTTTGTCGACGGGCAGGATACCCTGCTTGCAACATTCGTCCATTTTGTAATTCACTTCTTCCTGCTATGATTTATTATAAACATACTTTGTGCTACACGCTCCACCTTGTACCCATAAAATTTTCATTTGACTATTGCTTGAGTAGGGTAACAAGCAACCCTAAAGAATCCCAAGAGTTCTACTAGATGTTGATAATAATGTCTTTTTTTTTTATATAGGCTAAGTTAAGTAATGAGCCTAAAGTTCGACTGCAAAAGCTTGTTGATAAGAATATCACTAAAGAAAATAATGGTTTTTTGAGGACAAGTGTACCTTCCCTAAACCAAACGATCATATAAAGAGATCGCATAGCTCCTAAGGTATAGGAGCAATAATAGTCCACCAAATATGAAGTAGTGGACTAAGCTCAAGTTTAGTTGGACGAAGTGACTTGCGAGCATTATTCTTTACTTAGTTATCCGTTAGCTCCTTCTATGGCCAAAGGCAAATCCAAAGCAATATTTTCCTTATGAGTTCACCTCATAGAGGCTAGATTCCATCAAAAATTAATTCAGTTAGCTACTCTAAAATGGTTTTATACAAAAGGTTTGGTTCCCAACTTGGCAAAGAAACCTTGTACTAGTGAATAATGCTGAAGGAACATACCAAAATAGCATACAATTTTCTAACTTAAAAAAGGCAACTTTGAAGTATTAGTATCATTATCAAGTATAGACCAAAAGATTTTTGTGCTGGGAGTTGTAGGCAATAGTTATTGTATGGCTATGAAATCAATTGCTTGAAGCAATAGTTGAATAGAGAAATCAATCAACTGAATGAGGCCACCAAATAGATTTGTTTGCTGGTAAGAGTAAGACTAATTAGGTACACGAGGTTGAATGGATCAAATAACGGCAAAAGAGAGGGTAGGTGATGAAAGGAAGAAAGATCAGTGGAGGTTTAAGGGAAAAAAATTACTAAGGGAGGTTAACAAATTTTTTTCAAGCGGGAGGGGAATAAGATAATTTTTTTTGGAACACTTATACACTTTCCCAGTTGCTTAGCTGCTTCTCTTCTAGGCTTGCTTGTAACAGGGAAGAGCAGAGCGAAGGTGAGGCACTGTATAGAGAGCTGGGTTGAGAGTTGTAACTTGGAAAATAAAGAGAGGTGAGGTTAAAAGAATATAGTAGAGTTGTGAGCTGGTGTGTGAAGTTGCTATGAAGCCATTGGCTGGGTTAGAGTAAGGTAGAGGTGTAGCACTTGTCCTTGTATTACTTATCTTCCTCTCCTCATTCCCCGCTTGTTGCCATTCTCGACTTGTGAGCAGCGATAAATTTGTGCATGGGTTGGGTGTCAGGGCCTAAACGTTGGGGAACAAGATATTAAACACACATCTTAAAACATTGACCAGATATCTTACTGCACTTTTACCCTGATCTCACCGTTGCCTTCGCTCTCATCCCAGTTTAAGATGCATGAAAAAAATCCAAGCAGCCACGCTTAGAAAAATTTAAGTACCCAAAGAAAACACAGCCAAGTTTATGTGAGAACATGCTATTGCAATTTGCAATGTGTTAAAATAACGTCATGTAAGTGCAAAATGTGTTAAAATAACGCCCCTGAAGCGTGATCAGCACCAATGGGAAAGAGAAAAGAAGCAGAGGAAGAGAATAGGATGCATAAACTGAAGTTAGGAACAACTTAGCATTGATAATATCATATACATACATTACAAATTTCCAAATATTATAATCGCAGCTGAGCAATTTGTTTCTACAGGTTTTACATTGTCCATAAATGTAAAAAAACATTAGTTCCCCATTTCGAATTTTTCACCGCTATCATACAGAATTTAGCTGTAGAAACCAGATACTATTACAATGAGATAATTCTCATAATTCCCTTGCAATGGAGAAAACATGAACAAAATTGTAGGCGCTTTTCCATTTTGAACAAGGAAGGTTGACCTTGCCCATATCTTCCTATCAATCCATCCAAATATGGAGACTTGAAGATAAAGAACGTATGTATGATAACAATTAACAAAGAAACGGGAAAAAAATCACACTAAATGTCAACTAAATGTGCAAAAATCAGCGTCATTAACTTCGGAGAAATTTTATCACTGCTATGAAATTTAATATGAAACAAATCCAAGTCTTATGCGAATTGGTGCTAAAAAGCACGGCTAAACGTCAAATTGCAATCCTCTAGAGAAGGACTTCTTAGTCAGATTATCGAGCAGCGAAACAGCAGACGGTTCTTAGATGAAACTGCGTTTCTGAGCACCAACTGGATAACCAATCCACCGCCGACCAATCTCAAATTCGGACAATTGCCCGTGACACCATGGCGAGGGCATAGATCACGACTAGAAAAGCACAACAGAAGGGAAGAGAATCTGCTCGCAATTTCCTTGTGATCCCATCATTCTCTGGCATTGGAACTTCACCGGAACACCTGCACAAAAATTCTGTAGATGATATAGTTATCATCATAAAACTACCTGGCAATCAGGTATAATTAAGTTAACAGTTAGCCTCGCCTAATATATATCGAATAGGCAGGTAAATAAGACTACCTGACAATCAGCTACCAAATTGTATTCGTCATTGAATTACTCTACAGCTGATCATATGCACACATAAAATAACCAATATATCTTCAAGTTTGAATCACTCAGCTGAAATATGCACAAAAAGTTAAAAAAAATCTCAGGATTTTTCTTTCGGCGTTCATCTACGCCTCTTATATTTGCAAAGTCCATTTGTATTTACTGCTTCAGGCGGTCAGAGCTTCCAAGCCTATGACTGAGCAACAAGTAACAATATGACAAGTGTATTTGCGTCATATTAACAGTGCGTGTGGAGCTTCAATCACATCAGCGATTGCTCACTTTTTTCAATGCTCTCACGTTCGACCAGTGGTTCTTTCCAGCAATCTGAACACAGGTAGTCGAGACAAAATGTCTCAACATACTTGCAATCTTTAATGCATTTCCCACAGTGGATACACCTAGGTATACAAACGTCACATGCCCTGCATTGCCTGGGACCTTTCCCTTGACAACTCTCTGAAGGACAACAATAAACAAGTTTGTACTTCTGACACTCTGGGCACATTTCAATATCAATAACACAGTCATCATCATAACCTAGAGATGATCGACTAGTGTGGTAGAACCTAGGCTTCCGAGATAGCAATTGCTCATGTAAGTCTTTGCCTAGCAGAAACTTCAACTCACCAAAATGCTGTTCTGATACACTGAATAGCCTACCAAGCGTCAGGTGCTGTATCCCCAGCATACCCTGCAACTTCAATTCCTTCAGGATATTTATGATGCCGTCAAGACTTAGTCTAACACATCCGGGAACTCTCAGCTGCACAGCCATAGAGAAATAATTAAAATAAAAATAAGCAAATGTTAAAGCATGTGACAATGCATTACACACATTCATCGAACTTGTTATAGCAGGGAGGACAACATAGTAAATCGAACACACTAGTTACTAAAACACTGATCCTGAAGTCCAATTAAATCTTCAAAAAAAACACCAAATAAACTTATACAATCGAAGTTATTACAATGAAGGGTTAATGCCTAAAAATAATCTGACATTTACGTTTGCATTGAATGCAGCTGTGTTTCAACTGCAACAATTAGATATACAAACCTCTTTCTAGACATATGCTTCTTTATAAACACATTGTAGCCAACTGTTTACTCATTTTTTTAAGTTTTAACAAGCCTTATTTGGTCATAATTTGCCACATCGACAGCCTACTATGTAACCATGTCAATAGAAGGTAGATAACCGTGAGATAAAGAGCGGCACAGATCACTGATAATTTAGTGAGGATAGAATGACTTTAAAGGTAGTGTTTGGTAAAAAAAATGGAAGTTTATTCATTAAGAGAGGCAAAGAGCCCATCACAATGAGGCTCGTTGTACACATGACAAACTCGTGCACAGTTACAAAGTGCTGAAAAGTTAGCGTATAATGCTTGCAATTGAAAAGTAGATCATAGTTGTTAGAAACGCTAAATTTAAGGAAATATTTAGCAGTAAAAATTCTATTCCTATACAATTTTCTTTAGAATGACGAAGAAACTCATTTTAGCACCATTTTGTGCACAGGCTGTAATTAATTTAACAAGACAATATAAGAACAAACATGACAATCTAACTAAACCATCATCAATCTCTGCCATGCAATGCAATTGTCCCCACGAATTAGTTCTGAAGATAAACTACTAGCACAGTTATAAAATAATTTGGCAGATTGAAAATGCATGACGCTTGCTACAAGTAATTAGCAACACTATTAAGAAATGTAAGTGTTTGAACAAGTCACAGGATAAAGAATAAATTAAGAGCATTTTTCCATGGATAAAGAATAAACTGCCACCAAAACCAAATTAAGAACATTTTTCCATGGCTATAGTAAGTATCACCTCCTTACATCTGATAGTTTGATAACAAAGAGATAATTTGATAATGCCAATGATAATGAAGATAGGTCATCAAGATAAACGCTATTGAACCTTGACAAATCGATTAATTAATTACTGATAATCTAAAATTCTGATTAAACAGCTCAAAAAGATGAGTGAGTGATATTTCTTGAAAAGCAGCTGAGAAAAGTAAGTGCATCCATCACCTCCAAGAAGAATTTTCAAGAAATACACAAAAGTAAATCGATGTCCATGTTCCTTTATTCTGTCAACAGTAGCTTATTCACAACTGATATCTACAATGTGCTAGAGAGAATTTATTGAGTTCCCAAACAGGAAAGTATCTAAATATAGGTCTCCAAGAGATATCCACAACCAATATTAACAAACATGAATCTGCAAAAGAAAAATAGGTCTTGAATGCCCTTTTTTTGGAGGAACACACAAGAATAAAACTAGGCTGTCTAGAGGACTCAAAATATACAGCATTACCATGACACAGCACAAGATCAGATAGATATGCTATGAAAATCAGATGCATTTCACTTTGCCATGGAAACAAAATACACTTAACTGTCTTCTTTATAACTTCACTGCTAATGATGGTACAGAGTTTCATGAGAAACACAACACGTTTCCTCCATTAGGGTAAAGCGCTAAACAGCTCATTGTCTTGGAACGATCCATGCTAGGCTATCCATTGTGAACTAGCATTTTAAATAATGCTTTTAACCAATGTTTAAAGAACTGGTATTTTAGATAATGCTTTTAACCAATGTTTAAAAAACTGGTCAGTTTGTACCCATCCGAGCAAGGATGGGTACACGAACCATAGGTTTCTCGGGATGGTGCGCAAAAAAGAAGAACAAGAAAAAAGAGGATTGTCAAGCTTCAGCCTCTGGCACTGCCAAGGAAGAAGAAGAGGATTGTCAAACTTTCATCCCTAGTGCACCCTTCCTCTTCTTCCACTCACTCAATTAACTCCTCATCCTCTGCCCCATCTTCTTTATCCACTCGCTCAGTCCCACCAGGTAAGGTTTGGTATGGACTGTCCCATTGGGTAAGGTTTGGTATGGACCAATACAGTACCAGTCCAAGGTCAAGGGTCTCGGCATTTTAAACCTTGCTTTTTAACATCAGTAAATTTTACATCCCTAACAAATGTTGTGTATGTCATGCCTTACGATACTCTTAAGGACGTCCCTGTTTGAAAAGATCAAAACGTTTTGAATATGCAGAAAACAATAAGCATGTAGATTGTAAGTAAATTTCAAAGGAGAATAGCTTTTGCGCTACTATGATTGCTCTGTGCCAGTTGGTGCCCCACTATTAAAAATGTTCAACCATTCAATACAAATTAGCTAGTACATATTACAATAACATTCAACTCGCGTTACAAAAAGAAAAGTTATAAATGAACTAACCTTCCGTAGCCTTGGATTGCTTTTTAGAACACGCTTCAGGCCCTCATCCGTAATCCTTGAACAACCTACCAGGCTCAAAGATTGCAAATTCCCTTGAGCCCTCTCTGTTAATCGCAGCAAAATATCATCTGTTATCTTCTCACTCAAAGGAGAATCTATATGGATGGATCTCCATAAGAGAGAATCATTCTGTACAGCCATATGCAAGGATCTGCAAACTACCTGCACAGAAAGAAGATCTCGAACATCCAAATATCCAAGTGAGAAGAGGAGTCCTTCATGAGGAAGACCCTCATCTATCTCTGGACGATTGCAGTCCAAAGATTCACTGTCTAGTTGGGTATCATGATCAGACAATCCTGTATAGCTTTCCACCGGACAGCTATAAGATTCCATACATTCATATTGGGTTTCACAAAGAGTAAATCCTGTGCAGCCTCCAACCGGCCAGCCATCACATTCCATATATTCATATTGGGGTTCATAAACAGTCAATCCTGTTAAGCTTTCCACCAGCTCAACATCAGATTCCATACATTGATATGGAGATTCATCAACTGATAATTGCGTAGAGCTTTGCAACAAACAGCCACCACGATTTTCCACCCAACCTTCCGATGGGCAAAACAAAGTCCATCCAAACAAGTCTGAACCACTGACCTCAAAAAAGCCAGCTATTGCAGCTCCCATATCCTCTTCAAGATCCATCCCGAAAGGATCATCAGGTAGCAGATCAACCGGATCAAAGGCACTTCCCATGTCTGTCAATCTGTTTTCCCCTCCAATGTAACCATAATTATTTCCAAGATCCCAGCCAGATAAAAAGGGGTAACCAAAGCTTTGGCTCCCCTCATATCTCGATCGGAAGGGTTCGCCGTCAGTTGGGACAATCGAGTTAGAGAACGTCGAACAAGATGGGAAGTTCAATACCATCCTTCAATCTAACGAAACCCAAACTACTAGATTTCCGGGCTGTCAGCCCACCTTTTGAATCAAAAATATATGTATCTATTTATCTGTCGGTTTAAACTCAGTTCCACAAGAATTATTCTATACAAAACCTAACCTAATCTACTTTTCATCATCCATGAAAACCCTCGATTTTGGATAGCAACAAAAAAATATATATCGTCCCCAAAAACTTCAGAATCCCAAGAAAACCCTCAATTTTGGAAAGCAAAACAAAAAAACCAGCCCCAAAAACTGTGATCTTCTTGACCCGGATTTCCAGAGCCCCCTAGTACAAATCTTATCAACCAAAAAATAATAAAAAAAAGAAGCAATTAATCTAATTCAACCTCGATGAAATCGGGGCACCTTCCTCAAGATCACACGAAGAAGGAATTTTATTGGCTCACCACAACGATCGATAGAACGACAAACATGCCGCAAATTTCACAGCAAAATGGCCCAGGGAGAGAAATTGAAGGCGGGGGACGAAAAAAATCAAGAGCTCCGGAGAGGACGGAATAAGAACGAGCGAAAACCTCAACTTCGCCCCCTTTTCTGCGGCCACACGGCGAGCGACCAAAAACCTCTATTTCTCACCCCCTTCCTCGGCCAGGTGAGCAACCAAAGCGTGGGAGAAAGACGAGACGGGGGTTTGCCCCAAATTTAACCTTTGTTCGTTTTGTACATTGCCCCTGTAACTTTTACAATTTCGCACAAAGGGTGTCCCTTGGCTCACGACTCGCGGAGGAGAGGGAGAAGGCTTAAAGGATAAGGATACAATTAAATGCAATATGGGAGTGCAAATGAAAATTAGGAGAGAATGAGAGGCGGGTAGACACGTGCCCGGCGAGAAAGCGCAGGCAACTCGTCGCTGCCATCTGCACGACACGTGCTGGTACATCGAAGCGATCTCGGCCGTTGGATGTGATGATCTCATGATTTGGATGGGGGCGATCAGACGTGGTCGCTACGGAACAACGGCGGCCGCAGGATCGTAATAGAATCCGTTGGGATTCGTTGTGGGCGCTCCGATCTGCCACGTCTGCGGATTAGGAGAAGGATGTCGCACACCGAATAAAGATGTGTGCTTTTCCACGTACGGGCAGGGGATCGAACACCTCTCATCGCTTTCCATGAAATTAAATTTAAAAGAAAAGAATTAAATCATATTTAGAATAAGTCAAGTTGATAGGGTCTAAAAAGAAATCATTCTTGTGATAATTTAATTGTTTTATTAGAATGATCGAGTCAAAGTTGAGTCAATTATTCATTAATTTAGGATTGGGTCCAAATCTTTTGTTTCTTAGTGAAGAAGAGTCAAGATATGGTTCTGATGCATGAAGTCATCGATGACAAAATCAATGCGGTAAGAAAGGATCCAAATTGAAGGCTCCTTAAATAGTAAAATTAGGATGAAATTAAGGTAGTAAATTGAAGGCTCCTTAATTTGTTATGAATCTTGGGTTTTTTTTTTACAAAAAAAATTCCGAGCGAGGTAGTAAATTGCCCTAGTTTAGAAACTAGAAGAGGAAGCTGAAATTAGTTTTTGTTTAATAGGACTAGAAATTGGAAAGGGTTTTCTTGTAAAAGTTTCAATACTTTTCCACCCTCTGGTTAATTGCATGATAGTCCTCCAGTTAGGATTTAATATTTTTATTGTTTCATACTTTTCAACTATTTCATTGCACTTAAGCCACTCTTATTATTGATAACTTTCATTACCGGTAAAGAAATTTGGTAACCTTACAACTATCGAATAGATTTGGTAAAGAAATTTGAAAGGTCATGTAGTTTTTAGTTGCATTACGGGTAAAAATAATTTGGGAGCAACAATGATGAGGGTTGTTTTTGCAATTTTAAAAAAGGATAATTGCATAAAAATTGACCAGTTTGGTCAATTTAGTTTTTGATTGTATCAAAATTCGATCAAGTAAATTGTATTGCAATGTACTATACTTATAAATTAGAGAAATAATTACTTATAAATCAGGGATACAAAGAATATTAAGAAATTTAAATTTCAAAAAATTATTATGGATGAGTAATTCGGATTTTGTGATGATCCAAATTAATTTTAAATTACTCAATTGAGCCATTTAGAGTTGTGTTGAAAAAATAAAATAAAATAAAATAAAGCAAGAAAATGATATGTATCTTATGTTCAGAGTTAATTATACTCATCAATGTTTTGACTTAATAGGGGTTAATTTTCAAATGAAGTTTGACGAATAAAATTGGTCAAATGGACCTTCGATTACTTAAAAAATTACCTTAACAGGGTAAGGATATAATTGAATTTGTGAAAATTAATTTAATTCTGCTCTATTAGTCATTTGATGCCATAATAATAGAAATTTGCATACCAACATTTATAAAAAAAATCCCTACACTTTCTACCATTTTCCTTTCTAACACATACCGTTAGTTGTATAATTCCCAAACATTTTTCCTTTAATTTTATCACAAATAAATCCTAATAAAATTATAATTCCATCTCCATCATCAATTTGATATGTGACCCACATTGCTGGCCCGATTTAACTGACCAACTTGGGCATTGATCAGGTCAAAATCAGCATAAAATTGAGCCCAATTGCCAACTAGGGCTCGATTGAATCTGGGATAGACAGGTGGCGCTTAATCGGGTGGAGGTGACAACACTGGTGCGTCAGCGTCGACTCTCGCAGTGGTCGGTAGTGTGGGACACATGCCTACTGTCTGATGAAGTCTCTGGCCAGCAGTGCAATGCCACATGGTGACTTTTGGTTAGCAACGAAGGGCGGTACCGCCTAGACACATGAGCGCATGGGTGACAGTGTGGCGACGCAACTTTGACGAGCAGCCTCCGTTGGAGGAGACAGTATCGTGTGGCGTGATCTAGCTAGTGGCAGTGGGCAGTGACTCTCCAACTTCCTGGGCAACTAGATGCAAGGCGCTGGGGAGGAGTTGGGGCTCGGCTCCAAGGGACACGAGGGGGCTCGTGCAGCTGAAGCATACACCTCTTCCCCCCATCTCTCTCACACTCTCATCTCTGGCGATGTTTTGGCTTCCAAGTCCACCTAGATGCGAGCTCAGCAGCAGGGGACAGCTCAAGGATGCGGCTCCGAGTGCTGGAGGCATGGTTGGAGAGGCTTTAGGATGCAAGCAACAACTAGGCTTGCCAATCAGCGAGGCGGACACGTGGGCGTACATGGTGATGACTTAAAAATTTATAGTAAATTTTATATTAATTGTATAGTATTTTTGAGGCATATTTAAGCTCTTTTGCTTTTTTTTTAATTTATTTGATCAATTATTTCGGAATCTACACCTCTTCTCATTTTTTTTATCATTTTCAAGTTAAAAGGGCTTAATTTTAATGAATTTTGAAAGTTCTGAGTACACGAATGGATTCCAGATGTCGAGACAAAGTCACCCGCAAAATTTCATGCAAATCAGAGATAGTTTGAAAATTACACCTCTACCGTAATTATTTTTACGGACCGTAATTCCTGATCTAGAATATACAGAAGAAATTAGGGCAATATCATAATTATTTTCAAGGGCCGTAATTCTTGATCCAGAATACACAAGAAATTCCATGGCACTGCCCTGATAAAAAATTACGGCTGTAATTTCATGGAAATTTTGCATAGAGAAAATTACGGTAGTGTCCTGAAAATAATTACGGTCGTAATTATAAATTTGAGTGAATCTTTCACTATCCCTTTTCCCGAATTTTCTGAAGCCAAATTTAGGAGATCTAGGGCACGATTTCAAAATGTAAAAATAGGGGATTGTTTTATAAGAGGAGGAGAAGATTTGAGGACAAGAATCATCAAATTTCATCAAGAATTGAGGGAGAAATCGAGAGAGGTGTCGCTAGCGCTCGGCCTCTCACCGAGAGTCATAGAGGCCACCTTTTGCGGCAAAATTTTCAGGAGAGCTTCGCCCAAGGGAGGAGAAGATACACCAGAAATTTTAAATCGAAAGGAGTTCAAACGAGGGAGAAATTAGAGGTCAAAAATCTCAACCGAAGAGGAAGTTCGCGAATTGCTGTAGCACATGCGCTATAGTGGATTGTACTGTAGTAGTTACTGTTCATCCGAAAAAAATCACGGGGCTGTGAAAATTTCCCCACCCCCCCTTGAAATCAGCTTCATGGTAGCGTAAACTTTTCTTTGGACTTAGAGAGTAATCTCTTTTTAATTCTGTAATGACTATATGTGTTTTATTTATTAAATATTCTTTGAATGATAATTTTGTTATTTACTTTAAAATTATTATTTGCATGACTTAGAATTTGTAATATGGACCGAGAGATGATTTACAAACCTAAAGCCCTTAGATTAGATCTAGAAACCTAGACTATGAGAATAGTTAAGTCCTAAAACCTTAATTTATGATGCTTATTTTACATGTGAGTTTTGATTTCATTGTTTCAGACATGATAATATGGACCGAGAGGTGATTTTGATTATTAGAACCCCTTAGGAAAAACCTGTGAAATTAAGATACAAGAGTACTTAATTTTACTTGAGAAGTAGACTTTGAGAGTTAAATATGGACCGAGAGGTGATTTTAATTTTCTTTGTCTAGTTTACTTTTATTTAACACTGAGTAGCAAGTCACGAGAGTGAAGGCTGTTCTGTGTAAACTGGACATCTGAGAGGAGACAATTTCTTTTTTAAAGTAAACTTTTCTTTATCATGATTTGAATAACTAATAAAATCTTTATTATGTCTAGTCATGAGAATTGAAAAGTGATGAAACTTTAGTCCCAATTTTGTCTTTCCGATCTTCTACTACAGTATTCGCTATTTTTGTTATATTTAACATCATCTTACATCGATCGCTTAGCTAGTAAGAATTCAATTATTTGGTACTTAACACGTAGGTCCCTATGGGTTCGATATCTTTTATTACTTCGAGTATCCATGCACTTGCGGACACAACACATGGCGAGCGAAGCCCTAGACAAGCGAGAGGATGCGAGAGGCTGCAAGGCGAGCAGGGGTACACGGCTGTGCCCTGTCCGCTATCCTGTACTGCGCTCCCTTCCCTCTCATCTCAAGTGATGTCCAGTGAACTTCAATGGTGAAGTTTCAAAAACTCTGGTGGTATGGTGGATGGTTCAAAGCGCCGCGAGGTCTCCCTTCTCCTCTCACTTTTCGGTGATCGACAACGATCTCTAGCAAACTCCATTCCGGCAACCAGTGGTGAGTGGTGGGCAATTCGACATCGAAGAGTTCAACCTATGTCTCCATTAGTCCCTTGTACAGTAGTGGAGCCAGCGGGTTCAAGTCTTACCGAGGTAACCTCTAAACCTCTTTGTTTTTGTTTTCCTACACTGTTTACGATTTTTTGTCGATGCTTTGTTTCTCTCATGATGTCACACCCTATTGTGTTTTCTGGCAACGTCATATTTTGTTGCTTGTGTGCACGTTCTGTGTTCAACTCCGCGTTTAGGTGATACGCACCGCAAGCGCAGAGTGTTATCGAAGTAATATAAACGATGTCGGTCCCACAGGGGACTAGGTCATGTACCAACAATTCCGATATTTAGAAGCTAAACAATCCATTTTTTGTGTTTTGAAAATAAGGTTATTAAACTCAACTACAAATAAAATATGAAAAGCAACAATAGAAACATGAAGGGTGTCTAGTTGAGAGATATCAGGACTACAGAATTCACCACATTGACTAATCTATTTGAATTGAAATTTAGTTGATGCATGAGTTTATTATTTTACATAAAGAATCTCTCCTATGGTACAAGTTGCCCCTTTGTGGTTAGTACAACCAGGCACTTACTTAAATCGATCTCTTATTCTCATGGCTAATTGATTTAAGTAAGTCCATTGTGTTCTATAAAAGACCATGGTACTCTCGAATGAATCCTAACTACCTTTGTGTTAGAGGTTCACAAATTTTACTTAGTGGATCTATCAACCGGATTCTTCTTACGGTGAGAACCGTGCCAACTAACACATAATACTTCTTGATCAAGGCAATATTATGAAATAAGCACAACTAAGTAAAATATGCTCAGATAAGACTCAAAATATCAAATAAGTTCAGTTCAAACAATAGATCAAGTCAAAGGGCTTCATTCGAGCCTTGAATAAAGGTTTAAGCTAGTACAACTATGAAATTCGGTAATCTCTCAAATCGACAAATAAAACTAGAAACAAAGACTAAGGAGAGGTAGGAGAAGATGATGCAAGCATTTCCTCTTGGTTTGGTGAAGATCTGTCGTGAAATCGCCCCAAAATCCTCTCTGGACTTGTCGATGGTCTTCTTGCCCATCTCTGTTTGTCCATCAATTGCTCTCCAAATATGTCACGACAAAGAGGGGTTTGAAAGGTCAACAGGTAGCAGCGCTCACAAGGGAACACCAGAATCTTCAACCGGCCGTGAAGTGTATTATGCATTTTCTGAGAAATAGCAATCATAGCTGAAGATTGTCGTCTTGGGCAGGCCGTGAAGCTTACTATTCATTTTTGAAAAAAATGTCTTCGATGGAATCACGACCAAACACCAAAATCTTAGGCTGCCCGTGATTTTCAGGAAAAGCTCTAATTGATCCTAAATTTGCTGTGTAGCCTACTCTCATCACCAGGAATCACTCTATGGCTTTAGAATCTTTAAATAACCTCTATAAATGAGTGATTTTACCTAAAATTATAAAAAAGACTAGGAAAAGTGAAGATTTTGAACAAAGCAAGTAAATAAGCCTGAATATTACATAAAAGCACTAGAATATGCCTTGTTTTGAGATAAAATGATATCAAAAAATACTACCAAAATGCAATGCATCAAATACTCCCAGACTTAAATCTTTGCTTGTCTTCAAGCAATAAAACAAGATGAGACACATATAAGGTATGGAAGAAGTTATTCAAGATGAAAGCATGTAACCCAGTCAGATATTTTGATGAGCAAGCCATGATCCAGTTTGAGAAATCAGATGGTGAATCTATTAACAATAATTGAATCAAACAGGTCCCAAAATCTTTAAATGACAAGACATTCAGCTATGAGCATACAAAGAATTCAATGTAGCATATAAACTGTATTCACTAATTCAATTCATCCAAAATCCAAAGTTGGGGGTCAGACACAAATGTATTATTGCAAGACAAACTTTATCACCTCTCATTTTATTTAAGTAGCAAGACAAGCTACCAAAACTGATGGCAATCTTTTGACTTCAACTCATGTCTTCGGTACCACTACCAATTTTTCACAGTGTCAAGTAGAGGAGTCTTTTTTTATATTTTTTTTATTTTAGATCACACTTGTGATCATCACCCAACAAATAATATGGCATCATCGAATGAATGAATGAGTCTATATGTCTCAATAGAAAAACATATGTATGCTACTAGCATGTCATCCTTAATCAATTTCAGATGTGTGACCCATCAATTCAATATTCTCAAATATTCCAATCAAAAGAATTCAAAAGCTTAGAACAATTGGACATGATCATAAAAGATTTCATAACCAGGTTATGCATGCAGCATATCATAACAATTTCATACTATGCATGGAATCAATCTCAATGTTTATTAAAGGCTATCACAGGATCATCGCAACATTTTCATCAAAAGTATCTCAATGAATCACAAGCATTAATTCATCACAGAAAGAGCATGTCATCAGAAGTAATACAATATCATTCAAAGATTTTAGATAAATCCAGTAAAAGCATCAGTGTTCAAAAATTTTCATCAAAATATCTTCACAAAGCATCATCAAAATATTACATCTCATTTGCATCAGATTCAGCAAAATGTCAAAATAATACTTCATCAGAAAGAGTATTCATCATATCAAAGCATCAGGATGAAAACCACAAGATAATCCATAATCAAAATAAATCACAGATATTATCGAGATAAATCAGTAGAATGAAATCATTAAGTTCAACAGACAATCACTATATCATTTCTAATCACAATATCAATGAACACATGTATCGATATGGAAAAAAAAGTATTACAACAGAGATTACCAAATCATCAGCAGAGTATGTTCATAGTGTCATTAGATTTTTCAACACATCCATATGTCCCAAAGTCATCAGCATATACGAATAAGTCATCAGCAGAGTACTCCTCACATTATAGTGTCATAATATCACCAAAGGGGTGAGTATTCGGTATTAACCGATATCGAATTTACCAAATTAAATTTACCGATTTTTTTAACCAAATTTTCATTAACCGAAACCGAACCAAATTATTAAAAAAACCAATTTTCTACCTAAACCGAATTTATCAAAATTTTTTGGTAAATTCGGTAAATTACCGAAAATATAATATAAATTATATAGTATATAAACATATAATTATTTCAGCTTAATAAACATATTCAGAGGCAGCATAATTTGCATTTTAACTAAGAAACCATACCTGTATTCATCATCATCCATAAACAAAATAAGAATTGCACTATTACAGAAGTCTTACTTTACGCTGATTCATACAATCAAACCACCAAACTGCAAGTAATTGCACATGTCGTGCATATGCATAGACACATGTACATGCATAAAAAAACTAGTGAACTTTGAACAAGGCGCTTGCAATTAACGGCCACAATAAACATGGCTCGATATCCATGGCCCATGGTGCTTTCAAATAACTGATACTGTGTATTTTTCCTGCAACAAGTACAATGACAACAACAACAATTTGTAAATCAACTATTTGTGGTGAGCTATATCGATCTTTTCCGCATTACTAAGCCAATTAGTGTATAAGTAATAGCACTGCAGTAATTAAAATCCAAAAATAACTTAAATCCATCACATCTTCACTGGCATTGATCGTCCCAACTTAAGCTGCCATCTATGTCAAAATGTTATTATAGTCAGTTATAAACTCAAAACAAACATATCAAATAACTATGTGAACAGGATATCTAAATGAAAAGGTTAACATAAGACCATATCAGGGATGAATAAGTTCACGTGCTCACACCTTCAAGATCTTACCAATCGAAGCATCCAAGAATTCTGGCAAGGATAATAAACGAAGAGTATGGCCCTATATAACAACAGAACTAGAGCTGCTAGGTATTACATAAACAGCATCACAAATTTTTTCAACCTCTTTAAAAGAATTGGCGTACTGTTGGAGCAGTATCAAATACAATACGACTGAACATATTGTACTCTTGTGCTTTGACAAATTGCATGACCTTCAACAAGGATGCACATATTTAGAGGGTACAAGTATTTCAAAATTATATACCTTTGAAACATATGATGTGGTGCAATCAAATTATGTACCTTTGAAATTGCGATAGCTTCATCTAATCCTGGAGGAGGTGTGTCCAAAAATTCTCCTAGTTTTAGCTCTCCTAGCTACATCAAAACAGAGTGCATAATAAGTAAACCCCAAAGTCTACCTAAGTATGTGGAAGTAAGCTTGTAAACAAAAGATATACCATCTTCAGTCAACAGGAGATAACAATTAAGAAAAGGTGAAACTTGATTCTAAAACAGAAACCTAGATGAAAATCTCACTTGTTAAATCTAAGAAGTACTCAGATTTTTTAACTTCTGCAGTTCCAGGATAACACCTATTACGTCTTATGCCTTCTTGTCTTATACTAATTTCCATCTGCATAATAAAAACTATAAGAAATGAGATCACGAACAATTCTTTCAAATGAAACAAAGAAAGTTCATTTATTATTTACCTGCTTGTTGCCACACCAATTCTTTCAATGGTTTCCCATATTGTGATTTTCCATTTACACAATCATCATGCAGAGCCTTTTGCAAGTTATCTGCAAATCTACAAACTGGAAGATTCAAAATTGACATTAGTGCATTACTATATTGTAACATTACACATTTACACACAAACGAGAGCAAATAAAATTTAAGCTTAGTGAAAACACCCACTTAAAAATGCAAATTTAAATGCATTACACACAAGCACAACTGCACAACTACTTAAATATGCAAAGCACAAGTGCAAATTTCAAACACCCACACATATGTTACACCCAGTCACAAGGTGTGATGTTTTTTACAAATCCATTATCCATGGTTTGATTTAAGCTTAGCAAAAATAAGTAAATTAGATGTAGTAGCCAGCAGCCACATGCCACTAGCCGTCCAGGCGTCCAACCCCACTACTTCATCAGTTGTCTTGCTACTGCAATAAAATGTAAATTAGAAATTCATATAATCCATTAATTAGACATTCATATAATTTAAAAAATACATTCTTACCACATCAGCCATTCAGCCTTTGATTTGGACTTTGCATATTCCAAAAAAATCAGCCTCCTAGCTCCTGCCACAAAAATCAACCAGCTCTAGTAAATGCATAACATTCTTAATAAAAAAATAAGATATATAAATATATAATTGAAAAAATACCTTCTTCAACTTCAAGAATACCATAACTGACTAAGTAATAAAGATATAAAACTTAGATATCAACATCAAAAACAAAATATTTGAAATCTACATCAAAGTCAACCCTTCTCACAAAATTACAACCATAACAATTCAACAAACAGTCATAAGTTCACAATAAAACCAAAAGGTGAAGCATCTTGTAGATTGTAGACCATCAATCATCTCAAGATCCCACAAACTACAAACAAAATAATCATTATTAGTCACATATATCTTACAATTATAAAAGAATGAAAAAATATATGCATGTAATTTGAACTTTAAAGTGATTTTACTTCTTACAAGTGAGAGCACCAAGCATCCCAATCACAGCTTACTTCATGTTTAGCAATTCTGCATCAATAAGAGAATGAGTTAGCAAAAAGAAAAAGGTTTAAAACAATGTACTAGAATATATTTAACTAAAAAGAAAATTATACCTGATTCAAATTTATCTATATCTTCAAGTGTTTCTTCAATATTAAATGGATGTGATGATCTTCTAAACCAATCTTGACCACATATGAGAGCTTCCACTAATTTAGGAGATAAAGAACTCCTAAATTGATCAAGAACTCAATTTCCAGTGCTAAATACTGATTCTGAAGGTACGGTGGAAATAGGAACAACAAGCACTTCTCTAGACATCTATGAGAGCACTTGAAACCGAGGACTGTTGACTTTCCACCATGATAATATATCAAACTCATCACAATTATCATCACATTCCTCACTTAAATATTTGTCTAATTCTGTTCTTGAATATGGCCCTTCAAAATCTGTTTTGCACTTTTTAAGCTTTTGCCTCCTCTTTCTCATTTTTGCACCTCGAAAATTTTCATTCCCACTAGAATCTTTAAGAGTGATTTCAGCTTGTGCATTTTCAGTTATTTGTGGGCCTTTTGTAGAAGCAGTCAGGTGCTTATATTCATTAAACATATCAAAAAGTGCAGCTTTTACTTCCTGGGATATAGCTGTTCCCTTTGCATTCCCATACAAAGTGCATAGCTCTCCTTCAATATAATGAAACTTAAGTCTTGGATCAAGTATAACACCAATATAAATTAACTTATTCGTCTTTGAAGTATCACCCCAATACTTCTCAAATTTCTCCCTCATTGCATGAGCCATCACACTTAAATCAAAGTCTTCACTTTTTTTCAAATTTGGTCAACAGCTTATCAACAATGAGGATTTCATCAAATAAAATGTTTGAAGTTATATTCAAGCTACTAGATACTTTGAGTGTGATCATAAAAGTTTTCTAAAAACTTGATTGCTCTCCTTGCATCATTCCAATCTCTTGCATTGGGCACTCCATCACCCCCATCCTCCTTCATAAGTTCATAGCAAAAGTTAGGATCTAACACTTTGTATCTATCAAAAGCTCTTTCGAATTTTTGAGCAACATCTAGCATAAGATAGGTTGAATTCCATCTAGTGCTCACATCTAAGCACAACAAGTTCTTGGATTGAATTTTTTTCAATTTCAACACATTCTTTAAACCTCTTCAATCTTGATGGAGATTGCCTAATGTAGCGAATAGAATGGCTAATTTTTGTGACTGATATATTAATCTCTTTCAATCCATTATTCACAATAAGATTAATTATACGAGCAATACATCTTACGTGAATATATTTTCTATGTGCAATGCTAATGCCCCAATTGATGATTTTCTCTCTCAAATAATTAATAGCAACATTATTAGCTGAGGCATTGTCAACTGTTATAGAAAAAATCTTATCAATCCCCTAATCAATTAGGCACATCTCAATAGCCATGCCTAAGCCCCTACCAGTATGATCATTAATTGGGCAAAAATTTATTATTTTTTTGTTCAACCTCCACTCCTCATCAATATAATATGCTATTAGGCACCTATAATTCATCCTTTGCAATGAGGTCCATGTGTCAGTTGTCAAGCAAATTCTTTGAGATTGAGTAGAATTTTGAAATTGTTGCTTAAACTTTAATTTCTCATCCATGTAAAGCTGAAAACAATCACGTGAGATAGTCCAACGTGATGGAATTTTAAATCTAGGGCAAGCAACTGAAAGAAATTCTTTGAAGCCTTCACTCTCAACAAACTTAAAAGGAAGCTCACCCATAATAATCATTCGGACTAATGCCTTCCTTACAATGTCCTGGTCAAATTTCCAAACACTACTAGTAAATGATGCTTTATAAATTCTATCATCTTTCACAAAATGAAGTTCAGTTTGTTGTTGGCTAATACTACAATGGTACTTTTTACATGTTCTGATATGATTTCTTAAACCAGACGTACCATTATTTTTTGGATCAGCATGAATTTCTCTTTGACAATATTTGCATTTGCCAATAATCAAACCTTGTGCATTGAATTGCTTACTATAATGATCCCATACCTCTGATCTTATTTTAACATTCTTCCTTTTTTTTATTTTGAAATAGCAGGTAAAGGTTGTGACCCTTGTCCTTCAACCAATGGTTGTTTTCTAGTCTCATGTGTAGAGTCTAGACTTGGAGAAGTGTTATCCATTGACATATCTTCTAGTGTCTACAATATAAATATAAGTTATATAACTATAAATATAACACTATAAAATATAAATATTATATTTATACATTTATAAAAACTTACATTTGAAGCTAAAGATGTAGAAGCCATTATGCCTTTCGTATAAAAAAAACAAAGGTCCAATAGTCCAAAATTATTCCTAAACTCTTTAACATTAAAAATTATATTTTAGCCAAAAGCTATGCTTAGAAGCTAGATGTTAGCACATGCTAATATAATTTTAATGGCGTCAAAATGCAAAAATAACTACATACCTAGGCATATAGTGCAGCTCATAGGATAATCATAATTCATATCTCAAGTTCTCAACTCATGTCACAAATATCAACGCATTCAATCAAATAAATGAATAATACTATAAAGATAAATATCTACATGCATAAATCAAAATTATTTTTCCAGAAGCTTAGTGAAGATTTGGCTTACCGTAGCCGTTTCATACAATCAGCACTTAGGGTTTTTGACTGCGACTCTGCGAGGCTTCGGCACTTTGCTGCTTTGAGTCTCTAAGTGATGGAGAATGTTGGCGGGCTGGCGGTAGCAGCTAAGTTGGAGATGGCGAGTGGTGATTGGCGACGGGGTTCACGAGACAAGTGGCGACTGGCGACGGGTATGAAACTAAAGGTTAGGGTTTGAAGATGGAGACTAGAGAGACAGAGTTGCAGATGGTGACGGGTCACACTCACACGCCACAAGCTCACAATCGGAGCTTAGGGCAGGAGATGGAGAGTTGGCAATGGGTCACACGAGATGGAGTCATGGGGACAACGATGAACTGGGTTCGAAGATGGATTGGACATGTGAGACGACGACTGGTGAGATTGCGTGGTGATGACCAAGAACTCGAGAAGGAGATGTGGAGAAATCCAGTGGAGAATGGAAGATTCGACGTCCGACTAAGAACTTGGCAGACGGCGGGTCGCGTTACTCGTGTATCGCTAGGGCTAGGGCTTGGACTCTGGATTTTTAATTTTCTAGTCTTAGACTCTTAGGTTAAGGAGTTAAAGGGTAAATCGTAAATGGGTTTGGATTTAATGGTTTAAATTTAATGGTTACCAGACAATTACCACTTACCCGTTACCCGAAGGACTAGAGCCTGGAGATAGTTTAAATTTAATGGTTTTGCCATATTGGACATTTGGACCTTTTGGCTTTTGGTTCCTGTGCACCCAGCCATCCACGTGACTACGACTCTACGAGCGAAGGGCGGGCCTACTCTAGATTGTTATTTTCGGCCAAAACAGAGGGCATACGAGAGTACTAACTGCTAAGGACTAAGGTTCTTGCTTAGGGCTCTAAGGACTAAGACTATTAATTAAAAAAATTAATTAAAAAAATATATCAGTAAATCGGTATTTTACCGAACCGAATCATAATAACGGATACCGAATACCGAAAACCGATTTACACAATATCACTTATCGTTACCGAAACCGAACATTTTCTAACCGAACCGATTTAACCGAATTATTCGGTAATCGGTAAAAACCGAATTTACTAACCCCGAATGCTCACCCCTAATCACCACAGCATCAGAATCATATAATCAGAGTCAAATAAGAGCATAGCTATCATCACAATATAATCAAAATGTCATAGTCATTTACCATAGACATAGCAAAAGTTAGAGTAAGTCAAGAATACAATACCAAATAAATAGTTAGAAGACTAGGCCTTAAAAGGAACAAGCATCAGAATCATCCCCTCCCCACATAAAAATTTGCATAGTCCTCTATGCAATCGATGTGTCGTGAGAGAGAGGGGGAAATAAGAAAAAATAATATTCACTTCTTCCTTTTAAGCTTAAAGTCCTCATCATCATCAGAGTTCATTTCAATACCTTCCTCTTGGGGTCGCATCATCACTATCTTCACCATCTCCCCGAATCTCATCATCTTTTCATGAAGTTCATGCCGAACTTCACTTTGACGCCTTTATTCTTCCAAATGTAGGATATAATATCTAATTATTTCTGTCTTGCTCAGTCATGCGAGTTTGGTAAGAGAGAGGTAAAGTAAAGTCACTGCCTTTAAAAGTCCTATCATGGCTGTGAAATCAGTCAGGGACAGCTGTGAACTTCTTGTTGCATAATGTAGCAATTGAGAAATTTTCATCAGGGCTATAGCATCGGTCACAAACAGATCGTGATGAATCAAAAAGATCCAAATATTTGATTTTTTTTTTCAAAGAAAATCATCAGCATTCTAACACAAAACAAAATAAACTATCAAACCTCATGATCTAAATACTAAGTAAACAAAAAACATAATGCAAAAGTAAATAAAGCAGAAAAGACTTGGGTTGCCTCCCAAGAAGCGCTTGATTAGGGTCATTAACTCGACCGTAGTGTTGTTCATAGTTTAGCATGTATGTGTAAGCACAAAGGAATTCATACCATAAAGCATCAGAAAATGCTTTCAAGTCTAGGTTTCGTTCATCAATTACCTTAGTTGCTTCCTCATGTAGATTTTCAAATTGTACCTTCCTTAGGTTGACTGGTTTAGTTGAATCAAGGAGTATAGCAAAAGGTTGAGCTTTTTCATTGCCCTTCACCTCCTCTTCAGCTGCAAAATAGATTTCTATAGGATCCATAAGCGATTTGTTAATCACAGCTTGTTTAACCACTTGCATAACAACATCAACCTTATGGCAAAAACCTGCAAAAGAAGGTATATCATCAGGTGGTTTCTCATGTTCTATCTCCTCATTTGATTTTTCAGGTTGATGTATCTCAAGAGATCTAATCTCAGTGCCATGTCCAAGCATCCTAGGCTCCTCAAGTTGTTTCCCACCACAAGTTATAATTGCATCACAATATTCACTTGGGTTTATCTCAGGTTGAGATGGGAGTTCACCAAAGGCTCTTATATAGGTGCTAGCTTGATTAGCCAATTGGATTTTCAACATCTTTTTGTGGTTCTCGAGAGTATCCAATTTAGATGTTAGTTGCCTAATGGTTTCACTAGCACTCTCAATTTCCTTGATTTGTGCAGCCAAAAGTCTCTAGTAGTGACTCTAGATTGGACTTTTGAGATGGCACTGACACTATCCACAAGTGCACGGAAATGTCGAAGTAATACAAAAGATATCGATCCCACAGGGAGCAAGGTGAATACTAGAAAATCTAACTTTTTGGAATCCAAGCTAATCGAATCGTAGTTTTTTTTAGCAACTAAGTGAACTAAGACTAAGCAGAATAATAAACAAGAAATCAAATAACTACGGCAGGAAAAATATATGAGAGAGAATATCAGGGCTGTGGTTTCCACCACTCTGACGATTCTATTTGCACTAAGAGATAAATATCGGTTATAAGGATTTACAGATATGCATAAGGAATCTACCCTAGGGTACAAGATGCCCTCTTTCGAGTGTACACTCCAGTATTTGCCTAGAACGTCTCCTACTTTCGCGGTGGACCATTTTCGACAAACCCACTGAGCTCCGTGGCAGATTATGAACCCTCGAGCAAAGAACACGCACTTTCGCGTCACGTCTTCACAAGATTCACATAGAGGTTCGGTTGTTACGGTCGAACTTTCGTTATGGACCGTAACAACTATGACATGACGATACTTGGCCAAAGTATAGATCAAGATATTAATACTTCTAGTGAAATATGCTCAGAATATGATCCACAGAACAAGATTAAAACAAGAGTTGCAAACAGAATTCGTCAGAGGGCCTCAACCTAGCCCCGATACAAAGTTTACGCTACAACCATCGTTGAATCGCTAAAAATCCTCTCTTTAAACATAGGAAAATTACAGGAAAAGGTTTCTAGGAGGGAGGAGAAGATAAACCAAACGAAATAACCCAGGATTGCAAGGTTTCGATGATCAAATCTTCAAAAATCCGCTCGAAGTCGCCGAATCGCCGTGTTCTTCCGCCCTAGCCTCTTCGTCGCCCAATTTCTCTCCCTTAGGTCACAAAATTTGGGGCTTTTATATCCTTTTCATTCGTCTTCAAGTTAGATTTCCAAAAAGTCCTCACTTGCTAAATTTGGACTTGAATCGGGTTCAAAATCAAGGGAAAACCGAGAGGGTGTCGAGTTGATCCGTCCGCTTCACGGGTGAACCCCACGGGGTTCACCAGGTGGTGAAGTCTTCGGCACATATTTGCTGTGAAATAGTCACGGGTGAACCCAGCGGGGTTCACCAGCTAGTGAAGTCCTTGGCAATTTCCTGCACATAAATCTCCAGGTAGAATTACGAGTGAACCCCACGGGGTTCACCTGGCCGTGATGTGTGCGGCAATTCTCAAAAATCTTCACTTCATCTGTGAACCCCGCCGGGTCACCAGGCCATAATGCGTGCACAGAATTCATCCTTCGGTGAGATCACGGGTGAACCCCACGGGGTTCACCCGGCCGTGAAGTCCAGAAAAGGCTCTGATTGAGCCTAAATTTTACGGGCAACTTCGTCTTCTCATAAGGAATCACCCCATGCTCTTAGATTCTTCAAAAAGACCTCAAAATTGGGTGATTTTACCTGAAATTCAATAAGACAGACGAAAAGTGAAGATTCTGAAGTTTTTAACTAAATAAGCCTTAAAGGAGTATAAAAACATTCAAATAGACCTAAATTCATCATGGAATAATATAGTAAAAATCATTACTAAAATGCATGGTGTCAGGCACAAACTACCTCGATTGAAATTCAGGAGGTTGCTTATAGTCACGTTGGGGAACTATGTTGGGATTATTCTCATAGGAAAAATTTTGATGGTTCCACTAACTTGGATTGTATATATTAGAATATGGGTTTAACTGTGGTCTAGGGTAGAGATTCCTAAAGATGTTGGTTTGCTCTCCAAAGGTTCAGGTTGTGAGATTCCTAATTGGCATTCAACAAAGCTGTGTCCTAAAATTCCACATAATTCACATGAAGTATTAGTGACTTCAACCGAATTGAAGGTGTTCGCCGCATTGTTGGTGCGCACGATCAACAGGTTGCCGAGTAGATAGATCCTCTAGGCACGGAGACAGTGGATCATCATGAGAAGCTCCTTCTCATGTATCGTGTGCTTCTGCTCCGCAGGATTCAACTTCATGCTTTCGAAGGCTACGGGATGCTTCCCCTGCACCAAGACTCCACTAATCGCGCAGTCGGATGCAACTGAATGTACTTTGAAGGGTAGCTTGAAGTTGGGCAGTCCTAGCACCGGTTCCTGCGAGAGTAGATCCTGCCCCCATCTCCAGGGTACCTCTTTCTTCAACAGATCCGAGAGCAGGGCAATGAGTTTAGAGTATCCGCAGATGAATCTCCGATAGTAGTTGGCGACCCCAAGGAAGGACTGCATCTCGGACTGCGTTCGGGGCGTCGGCCAACTAGTGATCGCCCCCACCTTGGCTGGATCCATTCGCACCTAGCCAGCCCCTACCAGGTGATGTAGCGGATGTAGGGGCCTTAATTTCCGTACTCTAGGGGAACTAGACGATGATGTCGAAAGCGAGAGAGGGTCTTGAGACGAGGGAAATTAAAAACACGTGCAGTTGGGGAAAGCCACAAGAAAACCGATGAGAACAATGAGTAGACGTTTCTTGAGCAATACCTAAACGCGCAAAGAAACCAACGCTTCGATTACTAAGGAAATTACTCACCTTACTCGTAGAGCCAATTTTCTTTGCAAGCGCGCGCGATCAGATCCTTCACGATGCTACGGAGGTAGCAATCCACAAGCCCCAGGCCCGGTCTCGGAAGCGCAGAAATCGAAAGCGAGATCGTTTGCAAAGGACCCGGAGCCTAAGGAGGGTTCTCCCGGTGTTTTGATTGAAAGCAGTAAATGACAGATTATAGGAACGAGGAAGCTCTAGGCGAGTTCCTCGGAGCTGGTGGACCTAGGCCTTGCGCGGGGAAGGCGACCACTACAACAGAACTGAAAAACAACACAAGCCTTCAGCCCTCTTTTATAGATCAAGATTCTTTGATCTAACCTAAGGGGAGCCTGAAGGGCACTAAGGACCTTTTTCCCCCGTCGACAAAGGGGGCGTGGAGCAGCTTTACGGAGCAAACTTTCTCCACGAAAAGATGATTTCGTGGAGCCAGCGGGCTGAAGCTTTTGCAAGGCATGGAGAGGAACAGAGGAGACTTCTTTCGTCTGGAAACTGCAGCGCCTACTGCGGCTTTTGCAGGGCATGGGGAAGAGAAGGAGCACCATCCACTTGGAGAAGGCATACAAATAGAGCTCTCGCGCACAAGGATTAGAAAGGGGGAGAGAGGGAGGATTCGCATTGAAGAAGGAGAGGAGACGCCTGTGGAGAGTTAGGCGACACCAAGAAGGAGAGGAGGAGCGGCACACCAATACCTGTTGAAGACATTTGTTGCGTGAGCTCTGTAAGAGTAAATCTATAAGGTAGATCCTATGTTTACATTCAATTTGCTGCATCATCTTGTATAAATCTTAGCAAAGTGTTGTATGATCTTATCCTTGTCTTGCAATTCCTACACAAATCTGCATATGTGCATGTTGTTAATGAACACTATTTGTGCTATCATCATGAATATGTTAGGCTAAACTCCTAAATCAGGATGTGGGAGTAGCCCCTTGATGACTTGGTAGTTGTAGTGGTCTTACTCTATTTGCTAAAATCCTTCTTAACCTTATGCGAGTGTTATGCCTATGTTATTCGTGAGAATGCATTTGAGCCTCTTCGCCTTGGACTGAGGTTTGTAAATCGGGGAATCACAAGGGAACTCGCTGATTGCCCGTATTCACCCAAGGCGTCGTTTAGGATCCTAGACGTGTCGGAGAGACCACAAGTCAGACCACGCGTCGGAAGCATTAGGTAGAGGGGTTTATCAAACCAGTTTGTACGCTTTGCCTACGTAACCCGAGAGGGTATGTTTGAGCCTATTAGCTTCTCTGGTGGGGTTACTAAATCATGGGCTAGAGAGAATCCGCTTGACGTGAACTGCGCTCTCCTTGTTTGTTCTTCTGGGTCTTAGACGCCTCTGGCGATGCGAGAGCGTGTCAGGACGTTGGATCATTAAAGGACGCTTTGCCTGCGCAACCCGAAGGGGTGCGTTTGAGCCAGAGGTGACGCTGGGAAAGTTAGTAAGCCAGGAATTCTTGAGGAGGACCCCTTTTGTTTAAACTTGTACCCATCTGGAAGGTAATAGGAGCCTAGGCGTGTCGGGAAGACGAGAGTCCAACTGACCATTGGAACCTGACGTGTTTGACCGATACCAGTGTTTGTGTGAACATACGTGGGTATCGTAGGGAGCAACCTACGTGACAAGGAAGCTGAATCCCTTAAACTAAAATAGGATAACGACAATAGAGTTTAGACTACGTAGCCACAAGAAGTCAAGGTGGTGAACCCCTATCCTGATGCATCTCCTCATTATAATTCTCTCGTGGGATCTCCTCTGTCTACATTCCTACACTTTTAATTATTTTGTTATCAATTTCGATGTAATATAGCTAGCAACTTCGAGATCTATCGGTATTTGCCCATTAGTCCCTGTGGGATCGATATTTTATTACTTCGACAGTCTCGTGCACTTGCGGGAAACGCCTACTATATTTGTGCTCGCTATCAAGTTTTTGGCGCTGTTGCCGGGGACTAATTTTGGCAATATTGATAAGATTTAGAAGTTAATAGACTAGACATTTTTAGCGTAGTATTATTTCTTTTACTTCATTTTACACCTTTCTTTATTTAACGAAACACTCGTTTGCTAGAATTTTAGTTTATGCGTACAACTTCACGACTAGAACCTGTAATATCATTGATTCAGAGATAGAAAGAACGTTCCGGCGTCGCAAGAATCTTCAGAAGTATCAACCGAAAAAGAATTCACAAACATCAATCATGGATGGTAACAAGTCACTCCGAGACTTCGCCGCACCAAATATTCAATGACTGCATTCGAGCATTGCACGTCCACCAATAGAAGCGAATAATTTAGAGATAAAACCATCACTTCTATCAATGTTACAGCAAAACCAATTCGGTGGATCACCAACTGAAGATCCAAACATGCATTTATCTATTTTTCTTGAATATTGTGACACTCTTAAAATGAATGGTCTGACCACTGACGCTCTGCGGCTACGACTTTTTCCTTTTTCACTTAGAAATAGAGTGCGAGCTTGGTTACATTCATTACCATCTGGATCCATTACCACATGGGAACAACTCTCACATGCTTTCCTTGCGAAATACTTTCCTCCGAGCAAAAAGGAACCAAATTACCAATTTCTCTCAAAAAGAAGGCGAATCACTATATGAGGTGTGGGACCTCTTCAAGGAATTGCAGCGAATGTGTCTTCACCACGGCCTCGAGAAATGGGTACTGGTACATACATTTTATAACAGACTGCTTTATAATACTCGTCTTACTGTTGATGCAGCCGCTGGAGGAGCCTTGATGAACAAAGCCGTCGATGAAGCCTACAATTTGATCGAAGAAATGGCACTCAACCACTATCAATGGTCGAGCGAGAGAGGTACTTCGTCTCGATAAACCGGTAAATACGAACTTGACGCCTTTAGTTCTCTTGCTGCAAAAGTAGATTCATTATCTTATAAACTTGATTCTATGAACATGCGTTATAATGTTTCGAATAGAAGATCATTTTTCTAACTCATGTCAACTAGGAAATATGATATCACAAGATCCCCCACCCACCTTGGTAAATGCTGTAGGTAACTTTAATCCAAGAGTCCAAAACAACCCCTACTCAAGCACCTACAACCCTAGGTGGAAAAATCATCCCAACTTTTCCTATAGGAACAATAATGCAACTCAACCATCAAACTTTAGGCAACCACCTGGGTTTCACGCGTCCAACACCAGGTATCAGCCTAAAGAATTTGACCAGCCACCACAACCGAGCAACAACACAATGCCACAAGAGCAAACCTTAGAATCACGCTTTAACAATTTCGTGTCGGCGCAAACAAAAGCAATGGACTGCATGCTATAAGCAATTAAAAACTTGACCACAAACCAGAAGATAATGGAAAACCAAATAGCCCAACAAGCTAGTACATCCACTAGACCGCCGGGCAGATTGCCTGGACAGTCCGAGACGAATCCCAAAGAACATTGCAATGCCATTACTACATGTAGCGGCAAGCAACTTGAGGAACCAGAAATGCCCAAAGATGACCACTGTGAGGATGAAACCCATATCCGTGAGTCTGGGGAACCAAATGAACCTGTTGGAAGTGAAACACAAACGAAAGAAACAGAACCTGTTTATGTACCCCCCCCCCCCCACCACCTTACAAACTGCCAATTCCATTTCCTCAGAGATTGGCAAAAGCAAAACTCGATCATCAGTTCGGTAAATTTTTAGAGATTTTAAAGAAACTGTATATTAACATACCATTTACTGATGGCTTGTCACAAATGCCATCCTACACTAAGTTTTTGAAGGAGATCTTGTCAAATAAAAGAAAAAATGGAAGAATATGGCACCGTGGCGTTAACCGAAGAATGCAGCGCAATCATCCAAAACAAGCTACCGCCAAAATTGAAAGATCCAGGCAGCTTTACCATTCAATGCCTGATCGGAGACACTCCTTTCGACCGAGCTTTGTGCGATCTTGGAGCCAGCGTGAGTCTGATGCCACTCTCCCTTTGTAAGAAACTGGATATTGGAGATCTGAAACCAACGAACATCTCTCTGCAATTGGCCGACCATTCTGTACGACATCCGGTAGGAATTCTCAAGGACGTGCCAGTAAAAGTAGGTAAATTTTTCATTCCAGCTGATTTCGTTGTACTTGAGATGGAGGAAGACTCCAAACTTCCTATAATACTGGGCAGATCATTTTTGGCGACTGCCGGTGCTATAATTGACGTTAAAAATGGGAAGTTAATTCTACAAGTAGGTGAGGATACGGTCAAATTTGATATCACAAATAGCCTAAAAAAGACTATCTTTGCAAACTCATGCTGTAATATCAGAGTCGTCGACGATGAACTTGATTCGGCTTATATCCCTCGGACGAACATTGATCCTCTCGAAGTTTGCCTGATGGGTGACTATGACGAAGAGCAGAAAGAAGAAGTCCGTGCTTACGCTAATATTCTCGACTCGAGCACCACAGTTGAGCCAGACGTGGAAGAGCTTGAAGAATCATCTACACCGAAATCTGAGGTCTGTAAACAACTTAACTTAGAGCTCAAATCTTTGCCAAGCGACCTCAGGTATGAATTTTTAGGTGAGAATTCTACTTACCCTATCATTATAGCTGCCCATCTTGATTCGGATCAAACAAGCCTTCTCCTCGATAAGCTTCGACAATATAAAAGGTAATTGGCTACACTTTAGATAACATAAAAGACATTACCCCTTCTTTATGCATGCACCGGATACATCTCGAAGAAGATAGCAAACCGTCTATAGAATACCAGAGACATTTGAACCTGAACTTGAAGGGGGTGGTTAAGAAAGAAATTCTAAAATTATTAGATGCTAGGGTTATTTACCCTATTTCGGACAGCCAGTGAGTAAGTCCGGTACATGTGCTACCGAAGAAAGGAGGAGTAACGGTAGTGAAGAACGAAGACAATGAATTAATCCTGCAAAGAATCGTCACTGAATGGGGCATGTGTATCGACTATCGAAAACTGAACAAGGCTACCCGCAAGGATCATTTTCCTCTTCCCTTTATTGATCAAATGCTTGAAAAATTGGCCGCTAACTCCTATTTTTGTTTCTTGGATGGGTACTCAGGATTTTTCCAAATACCGATACATCCAGACGATCAAGAGAAAACCACGTTTACTTGTCCCTTCGGCACCTTCGCTTACCAGCGCATGCCATTTGGTCTATGTAACGCGCCAGCTACATTCCAATGTTGTATGATGGCAATCTTCTCCGATCTGATTGAAGACATTATGGACGTCTTTATGGATGACTTTTCGGTATACAGGTCTAGTTTCGATTCTTGTTTATCTAATCTGACCCGTGTTTTGCAGCGCTACGAAGAGACGAACTTGGTGCTTAATTGGGAGAAATGTCATTTTATGGTGAAAGAATGAATCGTTCTTGGCCATCTGATATCGGAGCGTGGTATCGAAGTTGACAAAGCGAAAATCGATGTAATCGAAAGGATGCCACCTCCAAACTCCGTCAAAGGAATAAGAAGCTTCTTGGGACATGCAGGCTTTTATAGGCGTTTCATTAAAAAAATTTCTAAAATTGCTAGGCCTTTGACATCTCTGCTTGCTAAGGATATACCATTTGATTTTGACAAGAATTGTATGGACGCTTTTCAGCAACTGAAGAATGCGTTGATTTCTACGCCGATAATGCAACCTCCGGATTGGTTGCTGCCCTTTGAAATTATGTGCGATGCTAGCGACTATGTGGTAGGAGCTATATTGGGACAGCGAAAAGACAACCGAACACATGCCATTTATTACGCCTGCCGAACGCTTGATGGAGCACAAAGCAACTACGCCACGACAGAAAAAGAATTCTTAGATGTAGTTTTTGCATTCGACAAGTTTCGATCATACCTAATTAACTCACGTGTTATTGTTTATACAGATCATATGACAATTCGGTATCTCATGACGAAGAAAGACGTGAAACCGCGGCTGATTAGATGGATACTATTGTTGCAAGAGTTTGATATTCATATCAAAGACAAGAAAGGGACTGACAATTTAGTAGCAGACCATCTGTCCTGCTTGACAGCCACTCCCGAGGGTGAATCTGAAGAAGAGATAGATGATGCGTTCTTGGATGAAAACCTAGTAGCCGCAACCACGGTAAGGACACCCTGGTATGCCGATCTGGTGAATTTCTTGGCAGTCGGCATTATGCCCCCAAACCTTATCAGCAATGAAAGAGATTCTTATCAATTGCAAAGTATTATTATTGGGACGAACCACTCCTGTTTAAGCATTGCGCCGATTGCATCGTTCGAAGATGTCTGCCAGAGGAAGAAGTTTCAGATGTCCTATTCCAATGTCACTCGTCACCCTACGGAGTACATTGTAGTGAAAAAAAAAATAGCATATAAGGTCTCCAATATTTTGGCTGACCCTATTTAAAGACGCAAGAGATTTTGTGCGGTCTTGTGATCGTTGCCAACGAACAAGAGGAATATCGCGAAGAGACGAGATGCCTCTTAATGCCATTCTTGAAATAGAGATTTTTGACGTATGGGGTATCGACTTTATGGGGCCATTCCCATCCTCCTATGGCAACAGATTCATTTTGGTCGGAGTTGATTATGTCTCCAAATGGGTAGAAGCCTTGGCTACCCCGACAAATGATTCTAAGGTAGTTCTCAGATTTTTCAAGAGACTAATATTTCCGCGATTTGGAATGCCGCGCGTGGTAATTAGTGATGGCGGATCTCATTTCATTGAATGAAGGTTTGAATCACTCCTCAAAAGATATGGAGTATTACACAAAGTGGCCACCGCTTACAATCCTCAAACCAGTGGACAGGTCGAAATATCAAACCGGGAGATAAAGAACATTCTTGAAAAAACCGTATCGCACACACGAACAGATTGATCGCTCAAACTTGACGATGCTTTATAGGCATACCATACAACGTTCAAAACTCCTATAGGTATGTCACCATTCCAGTTGATATATGGTAAATCATGCCACTTACTAGTTGAGATCGAACACAGGGCCTATTGGGCAATAAGACAGTTGAACTTTGATGGAAAACAAGCCGGAAAAGCCAAAAAGCTGCAACTCAACGAGCTCGATGAGTTCCGACAAGAGGCTTATGAAAATGCCAGGATTTATAAAGAACGCACCAAAAGATGGCATGATCAAAAGATTATAAGAAAAGAATTTCGCGAGGGCGATATGGTACTTTTGTTTAACTTCAGGATCAAGCTTTTCCCTGGTAAGCTTCGAACTAAATGGACGGGACTGTATGTGGTACAAAAAGTTTATCCTCACGGTGTTGTAGACATTTTCCGGGAATCAACTGGCACATTCAAAGTAAATGGACAAAGATTCAAGCGCTACATTCCCCATGAACCAATACCAGAGGGGACTGCACTGATCCTCACAGACCCTCCTTCACCGGAATGACACAGACTATGGTCAAGCTGACGGACCGATTAAATCAGCGCTTCTTGGGAGGCAACCCAAGCGTCTTACTTTAGTGAAATTTATTTTCAGCATCTTTCCTTTTCATTTTCATGTTTTGTTAAATTTCAGTTTAGTTTGTATACTCTTAGAAGCTCTTGTGATAATTAGTGTTAGAACCTTAGTAATCTCATGCTAGGACACACCAATCCAGCCTTAGAATGTTTTAAACCTTCTCTGCCACGAGCTTGAATTTCATCTCCTAGCTGTCGTCATTTTGTACTAATACGTGGTTTTGGTATTAACAATGATGATACTCTTGCAGGGAGTGCGCATGAAATATGATAATGCCCACCATCAATTCGAAATACCAACTCTGGCACCGGTATTGAAGTAAGCAGGAAGGTCCTCAACAAGAAACACTCACCAAGAAGAGCACAAGCTGTACCCGCACCAATCAATTTCGATCCTTTCTATTTGGGAACCTATATGCATTCATGAACTGATATTGTTTATCTGCAGCATTGACAATTTATCCTCATAAAAGTTGAAAAATGATACTTGGGTCTTGTAGTGCCCTTTTACTACTTGCATTGTTTGAAGGTATTTCTATTTATTTAGCTGTGGATATTGACGTTCGTACTTGGTTTGGAATGACACAGGAATATCGCAAACTGATGCAGTAAGGAGGAGAGTTTTTCTGTCAATTTTCCCAAAATCACGGGCGGGTCCTAACAAAAATCTCGACTATGATTCCTACTCAGTCCAACATTCGCAAATTCGCCGAGAGAACCACGGCAGTGCCGTAACTTTGGTCACGGGCGTAAAATCTACGCGGAACCTTACAGAAGGAAATCATAGGCGGGTCGTGACGAAAATCATGGGCAGGATTTCTAAAAAGACTTAATGTGTACAAATCTGACGAAAGCATCACGGGTGTCTGGTGATTCAGTCACGGCCGTAAAAACTTACACTAAAAATCTGCGAGAAGATCACACCTGGGTACCGACGAAATTCTCGACCGAGATTTCCCAGTAGAGGTTTGTACAAAATATCATGACCGGGTCCTGATGAAAATATTGGGCGTGATCACTAAACCTCTACAGCTTAACGGATCCGCCTGGCCAGCCTGACCCGTTAAGCCGCCCATTTAACTTCCGCCCCAAATTCGGCTGCTAGGGTTCCCGATTTTCCATCCGTACACTACGCCGACCCCACTGCTCGACCCCACCTATCGCCGCCGTTTGTTCCACCGCCGACCATTGACCAATTAGCGACTCTTCCGGCGACACCAGCAATTTCCGGCGAGGTTTCATTCCGGGTTCTCAGTCTCTACATCACCGTGGATAGCCCCTCGATCAGCTGCTGATCTCTCTATATCTTCCCTTCGCTGCTCAAGAAGCTATGCTACCCCGTCGGAAGAACACCGGAAAACGCCCAGCTGGAGCTACAAGCCCTCGACCCGCAACACCGCCACAGCAAGCCGCACCGCCAGAAATCCAGATGCGAGACAATCATCAAGCGGCAAGGTACCAGGTTTCATCTAACCGCAGAATCATTAATACCCGATATATCGATCCGCCGGCGCTTGCCGCACTTGGAATTTTCGACGATCTACTTTGGGTTTTTCATCAATTTGTCTAGGGACGCTTTCTGCAATACGCCCATCCAACATATATCCCCTTCACCCTCGAATTTTTGAGCTCAGTCGAACTGAAGGTTTCTGCTCTAGACACGGATCCAGCACTGCTGACTTTCAGGCTCACGAATACAGAATACCGACTAACTATAGCTGATCTCAATGACATTTTCGGTTTTCCTGCATATGCTTCAAGAGTCGGTCCACCCAACTTCAATGAAGACATATTTTAGTGCTGCATTTCCTCCATGAGCACTTACTCACCCCGGAATGTCAAAGCTTCGACACTCTCCAACCCTGCATCCGCTATGCACACAAGCTGCTCGCACATTCGATTTTTGCGAGGAAAGGAGACGGAATTGTACGCCAGCCCGAGCTACTATGTTTGTGGGGGCTCTTGCACCATTTCCAGATTAATGCCGGTTATCATCTCGCCCGGTAATTTATGTGGGTAGCCCATGCGCAGAAAGGAGTCATCTGCATCGGTGGGATGATCACGATGATAGCTCTCTCCCTTGGACATAATCCCTACGGTCAACCTGAAGCAGTTGGAAGCCGCCGACTGGACTTGGAACATTTGCTTTCGATGAAGATGATCGTGAGGCGAGGAGACATCTACCACTTGACTTTTGCTGACACTGCCGATACCATGCCATTACCAAATTCCGCGAGAACGGACATCAGGGACAGTGCCAACTGGCGCTTGCATTCGGAGCCAGCAGCACCAGAAGATCAAATGGCACCGCTTGATGTCGACCCGAGCTTCTCTATCGGAGGCCAGCCGAGGACCACCGCCAGACCCTCTACTGATGATATGCTGCACCTGATCCGCCAAGAACAACTAAACCAGGGGAAGCAGCTAACTACCTTGGTGGACACAGTAAAATGCATTGAAATTTTCCTCCACAGCAACATGGCACCACCACCACCGAGAGATGAAGACGAGGATGCTGAGTTTCCGACTCATCCGAGGAGATTGACGACGATGATGATGACCCAGCCGAGTGCAGTGAGTAGGACTGAACTCTAGTAAGTTTTCCACCATCTATTTTGATACTTATCTATATCGTATGCATCTAGGTAGATGCAACTTTTGCTTTGGGGGAAGACTTACACATTTTGATGGGTCGTCATAACTTTTATGCATTTTATGACACGATGTTGTATGCACTGTGATGGTAAACTTTTGTGTTGTGGTGAACTGTCTTTTGTGAAGTGCTGTTACACCAAACATGCCAACTTTTAACTTTTTCACTGCTGGTCATACACCAAACAATATGAACTTTGATAACATGCTTCATGACATGTGTCTTGCTTTTATAATGTTTCAATTTTACAAAGGCACCATCATAATGATTTTCTTCATGCCTTGCCAATAGACTTAGACGCTTTGACAACATGCTATATCTATCCGATGTGATTTCATGATTTTGTTGATAAGTTTTGAACCTTGTTGATGATTGCTTCCCAAACACGTAAAAGCTTAAGTCGTAGATCCTATCCGGATTTTCTTATTTTCATTGATTGATATTTTCCTCATTCTTGATTAATTCTTGTTCATTTACCTAATCTATGACTGATTTGTACTCCCATGCCACCTTAAGGACACCCTTCATGCTAAGTAAATAATCTAGTCACTTGATTCCTTATACACTGAACACTGAGGGATGGAACTTTGATAAGCTTTGAACCTAGGAAATATCTGTGTTACAACATGAGTACTATTTGTTTGGATAATTATAGACCAAACCACCTGACACACACTTACCACTCTTGGTAAGCCTTTAGTATTGGTTTTGGTTCAAACTCCTCTAACTTGGCACCGTACAAGAAAGAGAGAAAGAAAAGAGAAGAAAACAAAAGGCAGTGGTACCGAAGTTGCAAATTGGCACTGCCCGACAAAAAGACAAAAGAAGAAAAGATGCAGTGGTGCCGAAGTCTCGACTTGGCATTGCCACTAAAAGAAAAGGGAAGTGAAAGAAAAAAAAGAAAAGGCAGTGGTACCGAAGTTGCGACTTGGCACTGCAACTCAAAAGAAAGAGAGGCAGTGGTACCGAAGCTACGTCTTGGCACTACAAAAGGAAAGAAGTGCGGTGGTACCGAAGTTATGAGCAGGAGCCTTTACTACTGCTTTAAAGTTTATCTTTTGGGTGCTATTGTGGATTAATATCTCACGTGGTAAGGAACTATCATTGCCCAGATTTTAGTACAACTGTTGATCATTAGTATGACCTGGGCACTTTGCTTTTCATCTTGATATCCTTAAGGTCTACAGTGATTCATGCATCATGTGATTAGATTCTATCTTAACATTTTAGAGAATAACTTCAGTTAAACAACCCTCATGGATTTTATTCCTTTCTTTTTGCTTGAGGACAAGCAAAGGTTTAAGTCGTAGATATTCTGTTGACACAGATTTATATAGAATTTTACATGTCATTTTACTAGTGAAACCATCCTCATTTTATGACTTTAAACCTCATAATTACCTTTATTTGGATACATCTATGGAATCTATACCTGTTTCGGTATTTTCATGTTTTCAGGTCAAAACGACCACAAAGAGGGTAGATTCTGACACTTCTTTGGCAGAAGGGCTCATCCTAATGCAAGATGATCCTAACCAGAAGCTTTCAGATTTATTGAGGCCTTTGTTGGAAATCACGAGCGGGTCACGATCATAATCATGCCCGTGACTCATCTTCGCACTGAAGCTGAAACTGATAAATCATGACCGGGTCACGACCAAATTCTCGCCCGTGATCGCGGACCCGCCTGTTACGAAATAACCGTTTTCTTTCATATTTCTTTGATCTAACCTAAGGGGAACCTGAAGGGCACTAAGGTCCTTTTTCCCCCATCGACAAAGGGGGCGTGGAGCAGCTTTACGGAGCAAACTTTCTCCACGAAATGATGATTTCGTGGAGACAACGGGCTGAAGTTTTTGCAGGGCATGGAGAGGAACAGAGGAGACTTCTTTCGTTTGGAAACTGCAGCGCCTGCTGCGGCTTTTGCAGGGCATGGGGAAGAGAAGGAGCAGCATCCACTTGGAGAAGACATACAAATAGAGCTCTCGTGCACAAGGATTAGAAAGGGGGAGAGAGGGAGGATTCGCATTGAAGAAGGAGAGGAGACGCCTGTGGAGAGTTAGGCGACAACAAGAAGGAGAGGAGGAGCGGCGCACCAATACCTGTTGAAGACATTTGTTGCGTGAGCTCTGTAAGAGTAAATCTGTAAGGCAGATCCTACGTTTACATTCAATTTGCTGCATCATCTTGTATAAATCTTAGCAAAGTGTTGTATGATCTTATCCTTATCTTGCAATTCCTGCACAAATCAGCATATGTGCATGTTGTTAATGAACACTATTTGCGCTATCATCATGAATATGTTAGGCTAAACTCCTAAATCAGGATGTGGGAGTAGCCCCTTGATGACTTGGTAGTTGTAGTGGTCTTACTCTATTTGCTAAAATCCTTCTTGACCTTATGCGAGTGTTATGCCTATGTTATTCATGAGAATGCATTTGAGCCTCTTCGCCTTGGACTGAGGTTTGTAAATCAAGGAATCACGAGGGAACTCGCTGATTGCCCGTACTCACCCAAGGCGTCGTTTAGGATCTTAGACGTGTCGGAGAGACCACAAGTCCGATCGCGCGTCGGAAGCATTAGGTCGAGGGGTTTATCAAACCAGTTTGTACGCTTTGCCTACGTAACCCGAGAGGGTATGTTTGAGCCTATTAGCTTCTCTGGTGGGGTTACTAAATCAGGGGTTAGGGAGAATCTGCTTGACGTGAACTGCGCTCTCCTTTTTTGTTCTTCTGGGTCTTAGATGCCTCTGGCGATGCGAGAGTGTGTCAGGACGTTGGATCATTAAAGGACACTTTGCCTGCGTAACCCGAAGGGGTGCGATTGAGCCAAAGGTGATGCTGGGAAAGTTAGTAAGCCAGGAATTCTTGAAGAGGACCCCTTTTGTTTAAACCTGTACCCATCTAGAAGGTAATAGGAGCCTAGGCGTGTCGGGAAGACGAGAGTCCAACTGACCGTTGGAACCTGACGTGTTTGACTGATACCAGTGTCTGTGTGAGCAGACGTGGGTATCGGAGGGAGCAACCTACGTGACAAGGAAGCTGAATCCCTTAAACTAAAATATGATAACGACAATAGAGTTTAGACTATGCTTCCGCAAGAAGTCAAGGTGGTGAACCCATATCTTAATGCATCTCCTCATTATAATTCTCTTGTGCGATCTCCTCTGTCTACATTCCTGCACTTTTAATTATTTCGTTATCAATTTTGATGTAATTTAGCTAGCAACTTCGAGATTTGTCGGTATTTGCCCATTACTCCCTATGGGATCGATATTTTATTACTTCGATACTCCCGTGCACTTGCAGGAAATGCCTACTATATTATGGGCGCTATCAAGAGGCTAAGACTCTCGCGGATGAAGCCCTTCGCAAGAAGGTCATCAACCTAACGTTTGAGCTCCGTATGCTCAGTGGGCTTAAGCCAGTGATGGGCCAGGTTGGGGAGAGATGCCCAGGAGATGAGATCGATGACATGCTAGATGTCACGGTTCGGGGGAAGGCCAATGGGAATATCGACCGGGGCGATGTCAGTGAACTCGTCCAAAAGAGCGACAACCTCCGTAGGCAAAGGAGCCGGCAGAGGAGGAAGATCGTTGGACACTTCACGCACCCTGAGAGCATAGACCACCTTGGCCTCTGATGCATCGCATTTTGGTAGTGTTTTTCCGTTATATTTCATGTCAAATCTAGGCTTCTTTTAACACTTTTATACTCATTATAGCCTTATTTCTTTCATATCTTCGGAATCTTCACTTTTTGGCACTTTTATGGAATTTCAGGTAAAAACACACTTTTTTGACATATTTTGAAGATTCTGAAGCCATGGGACAATTTCTTGTGTGAAAACGAAGCCACCCATCAAATTTGAGCTCATTCAGAGTTTGCCAGAGAATCACGGCCATGGTGAACCCCATGGGGTTCACCATCCCAGTCGCCAGCCAGCAGAACTCACAGAGAGAATCACAGCCAGGTGAATCCCACCGGGTTCACCGGTTTTCCTGAAGGTCGAGATATGCACAGAGAAAAGCATGGCCAGGTGAACCCGGCGGGGTTCACCGCGCTTCTTTCAGCCTAAATTTATAGAATGAATCACGGGCAGGTGAACCCCGCGGGGTTCACCCGTGATTCTAACCCAGGCTCACGCGCGTGTCCGAGTCTTACTCGGTTTTTCCTTGATTTCTCACTCGTTTGGAGTCCGAATTAGGCAAGTGAGGTGTCTATAGAAATCTTTTTCAAAGGCGAACGCAGAGGATATAAAAGTCCTAATTTTCTTCCCTAATTATCGAGGAATCATGCAAGGAAGCGGCCCGGGGCGAAAGAACACGGCGACGAGGCAAGTTTTGGAGATTGAGACACAAGATCATCATGATTTCTTCAGGATTCCTTCGGTTCATCATCTCCTTCCTCTCATATTTGTTTCCTTGTACTTTTCCTTTCATTAAAAGGGAAATTTTGAGCATTTCAATGATGATTGTAGCGTAAACCCTATTTCGGAGCTTGGTTGAAGCCCTTTGATGATTTTGATCGCAAACTTTGTATCTATTTTTGTTATTTGGAATGAATTGTGAGCATATTTTACTTTGATGTATTTATTCTGTGATTTTACCTTGGCCGAGTATTCTCACGTGTTAGCCGTTACGATTCATATCGAGAGAAGGATCGCAAGGGTGGAATCTCTTAGTAAAATTTGCGAGACCTCGACACGAGAGTGCTTGGTCTTCGCTCGAGGATTTCATAGTCTGCCATAGAACTCATTGGGTTCATCTTAGAACGATCCACCGCGAGAGTAGGAGGTCGGTCTAAGACGAACACCGGGGTGTACACTCGAGAGAGGGCACCTTGTACCCTAGGGCTAGACTCCTTGTGCAAAACCAATAAACCAAATAATTAATATCTTTCTTGTGCGATTAAGATTATCATTGCGGTGGAAACCGTAGCCCTGATATCTCTCTCATATTTAACCTCTACCAACGTAGTTGCAATTGCTTGTTTTCGATTTCTGTCTTCAAAACCCAATTTCGATTCGCCTAGCTATTAGGACTCGGATTTTCTATTATTCAACCTTGTTCCCTGTGGGATTCGATATCTTTTATATTACTTCGACATAACCGTGCACTTGTGGGACTTGTCAAGTTTTTAGCTCCATTGCCGGGGACCAACGGTTGATATTAGTATATTTCTAACAATTGGTAGACTAGGCCTTAGGTTAGATTTTCCTTACTGCACTGCTGTTTTTCTTTTTCTTTTTATTTACCTGCTGTCTTAGAACTTTATAATTTTGACTGACCATTTTATACAAAGAAGTTCTAGGGCAGGTACATTCTTTGACATTGATCCAGAGATCGAGCGCACCTTCAGGACAAGAAGGAAGCAAAATCAAATTCTGAAGAAAGAAGTCATGAACCATCCAGAAGGAGAAAATCAGATGGAGCATATTCAGCTTGATGTGAACAATGACCGAGTACCACAACCAATGGGAAACAACTATAACAACAGGACATTGAAGGATTACTCTGCTCCCCATGCTTATGGTTTTCAATCAAGAATTGCAAGGCCTACAGTAGAGGCCAATAACTTCGAAATTAAACCTACTCTTCTTTCTATGGTGCAACAAAACCAATTTTGTGGTTCTCCTCTTGAGGACCCCAACATGCACCTCTCAATTTTTCTAGAATATTGCGATATGTTGAAAATTAACAGTGTGTCTGCTAATGGTATCAGGTTGCGACTATTTCCCTTCTCTCTGAGGGATAGAGTGAGAGCTTGGCTGCACACACTACCTGCTGCTTCGATAAGAACATGGGCAGAGCTTTCTCAAGCCTTTCTCTCCAAGTACTTTCCTCCATCAAAGATAATTCAATTGCGAAATCAGATAACGAGTTTCATGCAAAAGGATGGAGAGTCTCTATATGAAGCTTGAGAGAGGTTTAAGGAGCTCCAGAGGATGTGTCCGCATCATGGAGTTAAAACTTGGGTTTTGATCCAAACGCTCTACAGTGGTTTGGATTACAACATAAGACTTACAGTGGACGCAGCAGTAGGAGGCGCTTTGATGAATAAGAGAGTTGAGGATGCAATGAACCTTCTCGAGGATATGACGATCAACCATCACCAATGGACATCTGAGAGAGGTACTTCTACCAAGAAGTCAGGTAAGTATGACCTAGACTCTCTAACTGCACTCACGGCTAAAGTTGATAATTTGACTAGGAAGCTTGATTCTTGGTCTGTTAATTCAATGGAAGTTAACGCTATTTCTTGTGAGGTCTATGGAGTTGTAGGTGATGCAGGGGCAGATTGTCAGGCAGGAGATGGGCAGATGGCTGCGATCAACTCTGAGCAATTAAATGCTGTTAGAAATTTTAACCCGAACAATAATCCATAGTCCAACACATTCAATCTAGGGTGGCGCAACCACCCAAATTTCTCTTACCGAATAACTGAGCCGATTCAGCCTGGACAAGTTCCACCACAGCAAACCCAGCCCCCACAAGGAAACTTTAGGCAACCCTAACAGAACATTTTCAAACCGCCAAGATTTCAGGCTAGGAACTACAATGCACCACCACCACAACCAAGGCCCAATAATGATTCAAATCTGAGCAAGCAACTTGAAGGACTTACAGACATGATGAAGATGATGATGACGAGGATGGACTCCTTGGAAACACACAATAAAATGTTAGAGAGACAGCTAGCCCAGCAAGCTAGCTCATCTTCGAGAGCACCAGGGAAGCTACCATCCCAGCCAGAGGTAAACCCGAGGGAGCACTGCAATGCAATCTCCACTCGGAGTGGCAAGCAACTTGAAGATCCAAAGATGCCGACTGACGACAAGATAGATGAAGTGATACCAGAACCTATGGAACCGCATTCAGATGCAACACCAGTGGCACCTGAACTAGCTGAAGAGGAGTGGCCCTATGTGGGACCGCTTGCATACAAGCCACCGATTCCTTTTCCACAGAGGCTTGTCAAGGCTAAATTAGACAAGCAGTTTGGTAAGTTTTTAGAGGTTTTAAAGAAACTTTACATTAACATCTCTTTCGTTGATGCTCTTTCACAGATGCCGACTTATGCAAAATTCCTAAAAGACATCTTATCAAATAAGAGGAAGCCGGAAGATCAAGGGACTATTGCACTTACTGAGGAGTGCAGCGCCATCATTTAGAACAAGCTCCCTCAGAAGCTTAAGGACCCAGGCAGTTTCTCCATACTCTGCCAGATTGGGGAGATGTATTTTCAAAGAGCTTTGTGCGATCTAGAAGCAAGCGTTAGCCTTATGCCACTATCACTCTGTAAAAGGCTAGATCTAGGGGATTGCAACCAACTAGTATTTCCATACAGCTTGCAGATAGATCTGTGCGTCACCCAGTTGGTATTCTAGAGGACGTTCCTATTAAAGTAGGAGATTACTTTATCCCTACTGATTTTATCGTTTTGGAGATTGATGAGGCTGACAGGCTCCCTATCATTCTAGGGAGACCTTTCCTTGCTACTGCTAGCGCTGTCATGGATGTCAAGAATGGGAAACTGTCTTTGAACATCTGTGGCAACGTTATTCAATTTGATCTAACTAACACTTTGAAAAAACCTCCTCTTGCAAGCACATGCTACAGTATTGACATCGTGGAGAAGGCTATTCAGCATGTTGAACCCTTCAGGAAAACAGTGGATCCATTAAAGCTTACCTTGACAACCCCCACCGAAAATGCCAAAACCTACAAAGCACGCACCAAGTCCTGGCATGACAAGCGCATTGCAAAGAAGGAATTTCATGAGGGAGACAAAGTACTTCTATTTAATTCAAGACTTCAGCTATTTCCAGGGAAGCTTCGCACGAGATGGTCTGGTCCTTTCACAGTTCAGAAAGTTCAACCTTATGGTGCCATCACTATTTGGACAGAACGAACTGGGAGTTTCACAGTAAACAGACACCGCCTCAAGCACTACTTTGAAGATGAGAGGGTCGAAAGAGAGGAAGTTCTTGCTCTCTCAGACCCAACAAATTTGAAACTCTGAAAACTCTTATGGTCGAGCTACTGACCCAAACCTAGCGCTCTTGGGAGGCAACCCAAGTTTTTAATTGATTTTAGTTCTTATGCAAAATTTTTCCTTGTCATTAGTTAGTGTTTTAGATCGTTGATTTGTTTTTCATTTATTTTTGCTTTTCTAGAAGGGATCGCCACTAATTTGACGTCTCTATACATTGTAGGAAGAAGAGGGAGCGTTGGGAATTTTTTCTAAATTTTTTTTCAGATTTTCTCGAGTGTACAGTGAACATCACGCCTAGTGAACCCCATGGGGTTCACCGTGATGTGTAATGTACCGGTGCGCCCAGACTTTGTGACCCAGAGAATTTCACGGGCAGGTGAACCCCAGCGGGTTCACCAGTATTCTTTCTGGGTAGAAACAATCCAGTGAGCTTCACAGGCATGTGAACCCCACGGGGTTCACCATCTTTCCGAAGACTAGAAAATTTCCAAAACGCTTCACGGGTCGGTGAACCCCAACGGGTTCACCCGTGTTTCTGTTGCTTCAGCCCAACCACAGTAAACATCACGGGCAAGGAACCCGGGCGGGTTCACTAGAATTTCATCTTATGTTTGCCCGAAATTAGGGCACGCACGCGAGGTATCTGCCGCCGCCTTCCATACTTGACGAAAATCTAGCCGATCGCGCCGCCTTCTCTTCTTCTAAGCCTCCGAAGGGATCTCTAAGGGTTCGATCTTGATTTCCCCTCTCATCCAAACTAGTTTCTTCTTCAATCAGTCCCAGATTTTCGATTAGCCGGTTTCTTCGAGTTTTTCAGTCGATCGCCGCCACCTCCCGAGCTTGACGAAGGCATCTTCCGCCGCCTTCTCCCCATCCTAACACTCGAGGGCGACCTCTCAGATTTTCTCACCTACGCTTACCAACCATCTTCCGATCATCTCCAGCAACTATGCCTCCTAGGACGAAGGCCATGGCCAGCAAGAGAACCGCATGACCGCAGCAGGCACTTTCAGATTCGTCCACCATGGACGATGAGGAGTACGAGTCGACGCCTACTCCTCCTTCTTACCGGTCTTCTTCGGCTACGCCAGGCTCCTCTTCGTCTCGTCACGGTCGCACACCTGCCAGTCGACCACAGCCCTATGTATCTCCACCGAACGAGTTTGGGATTATCTTCTGGAACGCCGTGCAAGAGGCACGGTATCATATACTGCGACAACGCTGCGTGCTCAATACGATGTATCTTGACCGAACCACACTACAGATGATAGGGATGCTAGGAGATGTTGATTTGATGTATGCAGCCATAGGGTGGGAGCAATTCCAGCAGCTATTCTCACCCACTTACATTTGCACCACACTGAAATTTCTGAGTTCATTGGAAGTAAAGGCAGATCCTATCATTGACGATGATCCAGGCCGTCTGTCTTTTCGCTTGGGTAATATCGAACACATCCTCACTCTTTCACAGTTTCGCAGCATTTACGGCTTTCCAGAACCTTGTGCACGCGGAGTCCCTACCGAGTACAGTGAGCAAAACTTCTGGGGCGCTATCACTAACGAGCACATCTACTCCGCTCATGTAGCTCGTGCTTCCAGCCTGTGCAACCCAGTGATCAAGTACATTCACCGCGTATTGGCCCACACTCTCTTTGGCGGCGGTGAAAGTGACGGTATGGTTCAACAGACTAAGTTATTCTATATCTGGTGCATGCTCCACAGTTTTAGAGTCGATTCTGGGTATTATCTGGCAAAGCATCTCAGCCGCGTCGCCCGTTCTTTGAGGGGGGCGATAGTAATTGGTGGCTTGATCACACCTTTGGCAGTTTCCCTGGGCATCATCCCCTACGGCACATTAGAAGCTACCGGCAACAACAAGCTCGACATCGAGTCTTGTGTTACCATGAAGCTGATCATTCACAAGGGTGATTCATAATGCATGACATTCAAGGGAAACCCCTTCTGCCTGCCTTTGCCAAACCCGGAGCGCACATCAGTCAGAGTCCGTGGAAACTGGCGCATCCAGCCAGTTGAGGACGCACAGCCCGATCCAGTCGACACTGCACCACCAGCACCTGGAGCATTTTCTTTTGGCGGCACCTCCTCTCATGATTCTATGATGTCTGTATTGCAGGAAATTAAAGAGGAGCAGCTTCATCAGCAAGAGATGATCGATCACCTGGACACCACCGTTACCTACATCCAGCAGAACCAATCTTCACAATGGGAGTCGATGGAAGCACACATGCAGAGGCAACACAAGATAATGGGTTCTGTTTGGGAGAAGCTATCACGCATGGATGATAGGTTGGCCTTCATCAATGAGGAGAACATGGCACGCATGGACATCTCTTCTGACGAGGAGGCCGAGCCAGATTATAGCGCATGCGGGAAGAGCAAGAGCTCCAGGGCTTCTGGCTCTCGGTCGCGTAAGCGGAGGTAGCTTCCCGTCAACATCGGCATCATCATCATCCACTCCTCTCACATCATGGTATTGCATAGAGGACTATGCAAAATTTTAGAGTGGGTGAGCTTTCTAAATTCCGGTTTCTATTTTCTTGCTTCATGTGGCTATTTGACTGTGTCCTCTTGAACTTGCTATGTTTGGATGGATACATTTATTCTGTGATGGATATTATGTGGCATTGTATCTTATATGCCATTATATTAGTGGGCCTAGTCCACATCTTCAGGCCCCACCTTGTGACTGTATGATATTACTTTCATATTTGCGTCTGCACTATGTTATGATGATTATGCTTTTCGTATTTGCTGTGTGAAATTTTTTCATGAGATTGCATGAGAATAGTCCTATGAAAGCTATTTCAAAATTTTGAGTGAGTTGAATGCATGATTGGTTAGAAATAATCAAAGAATTAAGTCTGGAGTGATACCTCCTTGTTAGAAATACTGTTTGATCATATCCATATGTTCTATGATTTAGAAATTTTGTGATTTGGATTGATTTTGAGATGTTCATTAGTGGGTCAAACATTGATATGATTGTTGAATCAGCTCAAGCTTGCAACTTACATGAGAATCATATTGAGATACATATTCACTTTATTATTTTTTGAATTCCTTTCTATTATTGGGGAGACACTGCATGTGTTCAAAAAGGATGTGTTATCAACTGCTGATATAAAAAAAATAATATATACCATCCTTAGATTCCTCTACTTGGCACTGCGAAAAATTGGCAGTGGTACCGAAGGACATGAGTTGAAATCTAAGGGATGTGAAGTTGAAAAAAAAAAAGAGACTCCTCTACTTGGCATTGCGAAAAATTGGCAATGGTACCTAAGGTTATGAGTTGAAGTCTAATGCAATAATAAGTGTATCATACCCTAAATTAAACATTTGAGTTAACCCGAACGATTTGACTAGGAAGGATTAGAATCGCATGAGTGTTTTGTGTAAGCTTGATTGAATCCTATGTTTGCTGCTTACTAGGTTGTTTGACATCCAGTATTGTGGGATCAAACTGTTGAACACTTGAGGCAACCATTTACTTAATTTCTCTTGATTAGATATTGGATTGTTATTAAATGTTTTTCTAACTTGGATGTATATCTTGACACGAAAGATTACTCTTATACCAAACATGTATTTCATCTTATTTTATTGCTTGAGGACAAGCAAATATTTAAGTTTGGAGTATTTTGATGCATCGCATTTTGGTAGTATTTTTTCGTTATATTTCATGTCAAATCTAGGCTTCTTTTAACACTTTTATACTCATTATAGCCTTATTTCTTTCATATCTTCGGAATCTTCACTTTTTGGCACTTTTATGAAATTTCAGGTAAAAACACACTTTTTTCGACATATTTTGAAGATTCTGAGGCCATGGGACAATTTCTTGTGTGAAAATGAAGCCGCCCGTCAAATTTGAGCTCATTGGAGTTTGCCAGAGAATCACGGCCATGGGAACATCCCAATCACCAGCCAGCAGAACTCACAGAGAGAATCACAGCCGGGTGAACCCCACCGGGTTCACCGGTTTTCCTAAAGGTCGAGATCTACACAGAGAAAAGCATGGCCAGGTGAACCCGGGGGGTTCACCGCGCTTCTTTCAGCCAAAATTTACAGAATGAATCACGGGCAGGTGAACCCCGCGGGGTTCACCCGTGATTCTAACCCAGGCTCACGCGCGTGTCCGAGTCTTACTCGGTTTTTCATTGATTTCGCACTCGTTTGGAGTCCTAATTAGGCAAGTGATGTGTCTATGCAAAGCTCTTTCAGAGACGAACACAGGGGATATAAAAGCCCTAATTTTCTTGCTCTAATTATTGAGGAATCACGCAAGGAAGCGGCCTGGGGCGGAAGAACACGGCAACGAGGCGATTTTTGGAGATTTTCAGAGATTGAGACACAAGATCATCATGATTTCTTCAGGATTCCTTCAGTTCATCATCTCCTTCCTCTCAGATTTGTTTCCTTATACTTTTCCTTTCATTAAAAGAGAAATTTTGAGCATTTCAATGATGATTGTAGCGTAAACCCTATTTTGGGGCTTGGTTGAAGCCCTTTGATGATTTTGATCGCAAACTTTGTATCTATTTTCATTATTTGGAATGAATTATGAGCATATTTTACTTTGACGTATTTATTTCATGATTTTACCTTGGCCGAGTATTCTCATGTGTTAGCCGTTACGATTCATATCGAGAGAAGGATCGTAAGGGTGGAATCTCTTAGTAAAACTTGCGAGACCTGGAATCTCTTAGTAAAACTTGCGAGACCTCGACACGAGAGTGCTTGGTCTTCGCTCAAGGATTTCATAGTCTTTCATAGAACTCATTGAGTTCGTCTTAGAACGATCCACTGCGAGAGTAGGAGGTCAGTCTAAGACGAACACCGGGGTGTACTCTTGAGAGAGGGCACCTTGTACCCCTAGGGCTAGACTCCTTGTGCAAAACCAATAAACCAAATAATTAATATCTTTCTTGTGCGATTAAGATTATCATTGCAGTGGAAACCGTAGCCCTGATATCTCTCTCATATTTAACCTCTACCAACGTAGTTGCAATTGCTTGTTTTCGATTTCTGTCTTCAAAACCCAATTTCGATTCGCCTAGCTATTAGGACTCGGATTTTCTATTATTCAACCTTGTTCCCTGTGGGATTCGATATCTTTTATATTACTTCGACATAACCGTGCACTTGCGGGACTTGTCAGTCTCATGGGCCTCGTGGATGAGGGAGCATGGTCGGACCAAGGAGACTGCCTTAGGTGCAGGTTGGGTAGGCGGTAAGGGGATGACAAGAGCCTTGGAGGTGGAGGCCCGCAACTCCTTGGGCGGAGCCGGGGTTAAACAAAGCTTATGCCCTCCGTGTTGGAAGACATAAGTGTTGGAATGGCCATAATGTATGACGTCGCGGTCATACAGCCAAGGCCGACCGAGGACATGGGCGATGTCCATGGACGTAACATCGCACCACACCTTCTGGGTATAGTCACCGAAATAGATGGGAACCTGGCAGCGGTGGGTGATGGGAAGGCTAGATGCGTCGACCCATGCAATTGAGTAAGGCCGAGGGTGTGGCTCGAGTGGGAGGCTGAAACGGGTGACCGCCGTTTGGGAGACGACGTTGAGGCTACTACCTCCGTCGATCACAATCTTGCAGGAGTGCCCATTACACTTGATGTAAGTGTAAAAGATGCTTGTACGCTTCCAATCTTTGGACGGAGGGGGGTTGTGGACAAGGGTGCAGCGAACTACCGCCACGGTAGGCCGCAGGCTCGACTCCTCGTCGGATTAGCATTGTAGCCCAACCTCTTGGGTAGAGGGAGGTGTGTGAGAGACGACGGGCTGAGGACACGGGGCGTGTGGGGCGGTCGCGATGTGGAGGGAGCGACATGGGCAATCCCGATTGAAGTGATCGGAACTTCCACAATGACGGCAAGGGCCAGGTGGCATTGCGGAGATAGGCGCCTTGCCCTTCTCCTCCCAAGTCAAGCGAGGTGGCGGCGCGTTGTAGGGAGCATCGCGTGGGGGTCGACGGGGACCCGGGTGGTTCGAATGAGGGGGTGCCTCGAGACGAGGAGGCGGGGCTGGCGCTGGAGGCGCGTAGGCGACACGACGCGGGGGACCCGGCTCCGTGCGAGTGCGCGCAGAATGCAGATCCCGCTCGATATCGCGAGCATGGTGAAGGGTTAGGATAATCAAATCGAGGCCATGGGAGGGCAGCATATGACGAATGTCGTCGCGGAGGCCGCGCTTGAAGTGGGACATGCTAAAAGCCGGGTCCTCCTTAAGGTTGCACTGAATGCCGAGCTCATCGAAGCGAGTGTGGTACTCGTCGACGGAGTCGGAGCCTTGGGTTATGGCACAATACGAATCGAGGAGTTGCTATCTATAGGTGGGAGGCACATACTTTTCCTTAAGGCGGTAGCACATCTCCTCCCACCAAGTAATGGGAGGGAGACGTTGGTCAACGAGCTGACCCTCTACGTTCGTCCAATACAACCGAGCAGGGCCGGTGAGGAGGAGATGAACGTAAATAACCTTGAGGTGGTCGGACATGGCACTCCACTCGAAGTAATTATCGACAACCGCGACCCAATCAAGGAACATGCAGGGGTCAAGGCTACCGTTGAAAATAGGTGGGTCGATGCGCGTGAGCTGGCGGACCTCGTCGTCCTCGCGGCTGGGGGGAAGTGGGCGACGTGGGGGATGGGCTTCCTCAGCCCACGCGGACTCATCCCCAAAGGGGTCATACCGGGGAGACTCGGTGGCCTGCATACGGAGCGGGGCCAACAGAGGGGGTGCACTAAACGAGGGCTGACCCTCGGCGGGTTTAGACCAGAGTTCCGCGACTTGGTCCGTGAGATGTTGGACCGACGACATTAGGTGCTGAAACATGGTCTCCATCGCTTCTAAGCGTGTGGACAGCGATTCAATCGACTCTATCCTAGGGAGAGGACTCTCTTCAGTCGCAACGGGCACTTGGGATGAAGGGTTCTGATATGAGGTACCGGATCTAGTAGTCATGATGCTGAGAATGCGTATGTATGTGGAAAACAAAGCCGGAGAAACCGTATGATATGCAATGAAGAGATCGGCGGAGCTAGACAAGAGTTAGCTCCAACCTCCTCTGATACCAAAAATTGACGTAGCGGATGTAGGGGCCTTAATTTCCGTACTCTAGGGGAACTAGATGATGATGCCGAAAGCGAGAGAGGGTCTTGAGACGAGGGAAGTTAAAATGTGTGCAGTCGGGGAAAGCCACAAGAAAACCGATGAGAACAATGAGTAGACGTTTCTTGAGCAATACCCAAACGCGCGGAGAAACCAACGGTTCGATTACTAAGGAAATTACTCACCTTACTCGTAGAGCGAATTTTCTTTGCAAGCACGCGCGATCAAATCCTTCACGATGCTACAGAGGCGGCAATCCACAAGCCCAAGACCCGACGTCGGAAGCGCAGAAACCGAAAGCGAGATCGTTTGAAAAGGACCCGGAGCCCAAGGAAGGTTCTTCGGGTGGTTTGATTGAAAGCAGTAAATGACATATTACAGGAACGAGGAAGCTCTAGGCGAGTTCCTCGGAGCTGGTGGACCTAGGCCTTGCGTAGGGAAGGTGACTACTACAACTGAACTGAAAAACAACACAAGCCTTCAGCCCTCTTTTATAGATCAAGAGGGAATGAACGTCACATGCACAACACATGAGGGTAGTTGGAGAAGCCAACTCCTTCTAACAACCTAAAAGGAGGTCAAGATGCCTCCAACAAACTAAAAGCATGATACTAACTAACTTCTGCAGGGAATATTAGGAGTTGGCGCCTGACTTCAAGAGCAAGCTGCGCGCGGGCCGACTCCTTGGGCCGTTGAACGGGCCGCCTTCGGTGGGCTACACCATTTATGAGCACGCGACCACGAAGCAGCTGATCATGGGCTGATTCTGAACATTAGTGGCGGTCTCTTGGGCTGAGTTGGGGACCCGGTTGTTTTATCGGTCAGTGGTGGCGTCCAGTGGGGGTCCTCGAGGAAGAGTGGCCATAGGAATGAGCTGAATGGACTCTAAGGATGCGGGCGAAACCTCGTTGATGGAGCGGATGGGGCAAGTTGTGGCGGATGAGGGGCTTACCACCCCTACAAAACGGTTAGGGCAGTGCGTAGACCGTTGCGAGCGTCGAACGGGATGAAGAATGACACCTTTGGCTTTTCTGGGGCTGGTCACGGCCTGGCCGTGTTTGCCGTCACAGGCATGATGGAGTGGCGCTGGGTCGAACACGGCAGGAGGCATGGGGGTGTCCGGGGCGTCGTCTGTTGGCGAACTGGTCATGGCCTTGTCGTGCTTTCCGTCACGGCCGTGTTCTTGGTCACGGCCTGGCCGTGTTGGGGCTGGCTGGCGATGTCGGATGTCGCACTGGTCACAGCCTGGCCGTGTTTGCCATCACGGCCGTGATCGCTGAGGTCGAATTCCGCCTAACTCATCACGACGGGTAGACCTGGCAAAACTTGACACGACCCGCTGACCCGACCCAACTCGACACGAAGTTAGGCGGGTTCGGGTCAGCCATAATCGTGTTCGGGTCATAAACAGGTCAACCCGTTTATGACCCAAAAATAATCAGGTCGTGTCGAGTTGCAAACGGGTTGACCCGCTTAACCCGATTACATTATATATTTATATATATGTAATTTAAATATAGGCTCACTAACTCCTTTTGCTAGCCCATAAGCCCAAATATCTTTTAACCTAGATTTTGGCTCACACATAAGCCCAAATTTTTAATAATTTTAATATAATTTTTTATTAATTTATTATCTATGTTTAAAATATGAATGATAAACGGGTTATTCGGGTCATGTCGAGTTGACCCGATTATATACGGGTCATGTTCGGGTTAGACAGTTTGACCTAATTAGTTAAACGGGTCGTGTTCGGGTTGGCTTAAATGGGTCGCGGGTCACAGCTGACACAACCCGTTTATGACCCGCTAACCCGAATTGCCAGGTCTAACGGCAGGTGTCATGGGCGTGTCGAGGGCCGTGCTGGCGTTCGCATTTCTCCTCGACCGTGTCACAGCCATGCTCCTGGTCACGGCTGGCCCTGTCGGAACTAGTGGGCGATGCCTTCTTGTATCGAGCTCGTCATGGCCGTGTCTGCCATCACAGCTTGGCCGTGTTCAGGGCGGCATATGGCTTTCTGGGCTGAGATTTGCTGTGCATCCCCCTCAGGTCCTAGGGAGTCTCTCCAAGTGTCGTCTAAAGGGATTGGGTTGCCCTCAAGTGGGTCTATGACTCCGTCACTAGGTGTCCCAGGAAGCTTATCTCAGGTAGGGCGAATTCGCACTTGTCAGGATGGAGGAAGAGATGGTTCTATCTCAACTTCTCTAGAACCATCTGTAAATGCTGCCGATGGTGTTTCATGGTCCGCGAGAAGACGATGATGTCGTCCTGGTAGACTACAATGAATTTGTTCGGGTAGGGGGGCCAGGATCTGATTCATTAAACGGCAAAAGGTCACAGGCACATTCGTCATCCCAAAAAGCATGACGAGGAACTCGTACGTCCCATATCTAGTGGAGCAAGCAGTCTTACGTTCTTCTCCCTTGGCAGCTCTTACCTGCCAATAGCCTGACTCCAAGTCGGAGATCAAGGGAATGGGATAGGCGTCCCTCACCATTACTCGATTCAACGCCCGATTGTCCACACACATGCGGAGGCTACCATCTTTTTTCTGCTGAAACAATACAGGGGCACCGAAGGGAGACGTCGAAGGCCTAATAAACCTCGAGTCCAGAAGCAGGTCGAGCTGTCTCCTCAGCTCCATGAGTTCCCCCGGGGCCATTCAGTATGGTGGTCTTGCCCGAGGGGTCGCGCCCAGGATTAGCTCAATCTTATGATCCACGTCCCGTCTGGGGGGCAACTCCTTGGGTAGTTCAAAGACCAACAGATCCTCAAAATCTGCTAGAATCTCCTTCACCTCTGGAGGGATCCTGCAAACTGGAGAAGGGGCTGGGACGGCCTCCATTAGAGCGAGGAAAGTAGCCTAGCCACGCCGTACTCCCGACTCGACTACCGTTGTAGACAGAACCCCGACCTTGGTTCGCGGCTTCTCTGCTACGCCGTCCTCCGCAGGGGTCTGCGATATAGGAACCGAGCAGGGCCCATAGAATCTGGACCCCACCCAGGTGTGGGTACACCGCCGCCTTCGCCTTCCTTAGAATGTCAATCGCGAGGATGACATCGTAGACATCTATTCGCATCACTCGCGCATGGTGTCACGAGGCCCACTCGCCAAACTTTACTAGCAGATCGAAGGCAATGCCGAGCATCTTCTGCTCCACTGCATTGATGGTCTTCACGCAGTCCGTGGAAGTGGAGATCCGAAGATCTAGCTCACGCACCATGGATTTCGAGACAAAGAGATGTGATGCTCCTGTGTCTAGCATAGCTCAGATTCCCTTTCCATTGAGAGTGAAGGGCACGTACATCAACTGTGCTTATTTGGTGACCAATGCCACCACCATCGCGTTTAACATCATAGCACCCAGAGTCGCCGGAGCTATGGGGGAGGTCGACGCGGCTTCGACCTCGTCTGCTACTATTGTTGAAAGATGATCTCGATTAGGACAGTCCCTCATCTTGTGAGGTCCCTGGCATATGAAGCAAGCCAACGATCGAGGTTTGTCCGCTGCCTTTACCGGGGTGCGGGCTGGTTCGGGTCTGGTCGTCAGAGGGGGTGGACGTGTCTCCGCCCTGCCTCTACCCGCGCCTCGGGTCTTTGGAGTAGGGACGCGACTCGGTGGCGAGGGAATGTCTGCGGGCCTCGGATGTCAACCAAAGCCTCCGATCGTAGCCGCCTGCCTCTAGTCCGCCGGAGCTTGTCGATGCACTTCCTGCTGCACCCAAGTTTGCAAGGATCTCAGGAAGAAGTGTCTTCGGTCAGGCTCCCCCATGTAAGGGATCTCCAACATCAACGCACTAAAGGCACGCACATACTCGCGTACTGATGCCTTGCATTTTAGTAGCAATTTTCGTTATTATTCCATAATGAATCTAGGCCTATTTTGGTATTTTTATACTCTTATAAGACTTATTTACTTAAAAGCTTCGGAATCTTCACTTTTTCTCGTTCTTGTGAAATTTCAGGTTAAAATCACCCAATTTTTAGGTCTTTTGAAGATTTTAAGGCCATTGGGTGGTTTCTTAAGGGAAGACAAAGCTGCCCGCCAAATTTGGCTTAATTGGAGTTAGTTTGAGGAATACGACAGGGTTCACCGGTGTTTTTGCTGATGACCGAAACTCACAGTACTCTTCACTACCTGGTGAACCCCACGAGGTTCACCCATGATTCTTTCTGAGGAAATCTGCGTAGAAATCCACAGTGTACTTCACTACCAGGTGAACCCGGCGGGGTTCACCGGTGCTCCTTTCTCGACTGGAACTGCACAATAAGCTTCACTGGCAAGTGAACCCAATGGGTTCACCCGTGATTCTTACTGGGCAGCCCGACATCCATTCGGAATTTTGGCGATTTTGAGCCCGATTGATGTCCAAATTTGGCAAGAGAAGACTTTTTGGAAAGATAATTCGAAGGAGAACACAAGGAATATAAAAGCCCCAATTTTTAGGGCCGAATCATCAAGAAATCGGGGGCGAGCGGCTAGGGCAGACGAAGGACAGCGATGAGGCGTTTCTCAAGCGATTTTGCGAGATTCAATCATCAGAGCATCATGATTTTTGGAGATTGGCTTCAGTTTAGCATCTCTTCCCTCTCAAAAGTGTTTTCTTGTAGTTTTCCTATCTTTATAGAGAGATTTTTAAGTGATTCCATGAATACTGTAGCATAAAACTCTTTTCAGGGCTCGGTTGAAGCCCGCTGATGATTGTTAATTGCAAACCTTAATTCAAAACTGTTATTTGGATTTTTATGTTGGCATATTTTACTTTGCTATATATATTTCATGATTTTAATTAGGTAACCATATATATATATATATATATATATATATATATATATATATATATATATATATATATATATATATATATAATATGGTAGATATTTATGTCGGGTATTTATAAGGTTCGGGTATTAAACGGATAGTTAAAATTTTAATAGAGTAGGGTATAGGTACAGGTTATAAAAATTAAACGTATAGTTAAAATTTTAATAAGATAGAGTACAAATAGTGATTCTAAATTAAATAGATAATTATTCAGATAAAGATAGTAGAATAATTATTTGAATTAAAATATGAATAGCATAAACAATATGAATATCCTACTCGCTCATCCCTAGTCTCGCAGTTGAGATTTTGCTGCAAGAAAGCTTTTAGGTCGCTCGGTCAGGAGAGCAGTAAAAAGTCCACTCGCAGTCAAGAGAATAGTGAGAGAAGAAGAGACACTGAATAGATTGTGAGTTACAGTATAAGTTATCTACATAAACCTTAGAAGCTAGTCCCCAAAACGCTTTGGTCGAATGACTTTTGCTGGTGCACCAACAAAAGCTAAAAAGGATACAAAAATTAAGAATATTAATCTTTTCGCTCATAGAACATAGAGAACGTTGGTGAGGATTATTTTTTTCTTGCATATTCTTTTCGCTCGGACAATTATAAAGAGGATACAAAAATTAAGAATATTAATCTTTTAAATTATACCAACTATTTTACACATTATAATGACTAAATATTTAAAATAAATTATTAAAAACAACAATATATCAATAAAGGAACCATGTTGAAGAAAATTTATTGCTTAATTTTATCACAAAGTTTCTAACTTCTTTTTACTATGTTATTTGAAGTTATACTTTTGTTAAATTATCCATGAAATCCCTATCCATTAAAGTTACTGACTTGACAAGCAAAATCAAATGAAATGTAAAAGTTAGCGGCTCACGTACTGTATAGAACCGACAGCTGAAGAATTTGAGCTAATATAATGCAAAGGTCTGGACATGAACTGACTTTCCTGCAATACAATTTAGAGATCGTTGGAATTCAACTTTCATAGATACTATCTCAAACACAGCCCGGGGATTAATTTGTTCAAAGTCAACTTCCAAACAAATTGATGATGAAATTCTAACTTGTTCACTGTAAGCTCATTTTACCGATAAGTTCCGACCCTAAGATAGAAAACCAAAAATCCCTCAGACAATCTTTACAACAATGATAACAAACACCAAAGCAGTTCTGTCACACCCCAAGACTCTCCCAGCCTTAGGACGCGACAAATAATGGACCTGCAAAGCCATACAGATCCAGGATACAATACAAGACGACAAATAACATAAACGACGAAATCCACATAGATAAAATACACATCAGACCGACGCAGCGGTCAAAGTCAATAATACACACAGGGCCGAACAGTCTTGACCCACAAATCCACACTGGTCCATGACCAGATAAATACAATCTCATCAGATATAATCCTCGAAATACGACAATAACGAATAACACGTGCGACACATAAGAAAATACAACAATGATAGGGAAGATAATCTACCTATCTATCTACTGCGCACTAGAGGGAGCCGAGCCTGAACCTGGAGGCAAGGCAAGGGGAGTTAGCCGGCAGGCTAAGTAGGGTTTAGTAAGTAGATGGTGCATAAAGGAGTAAGAACAAATCCCACAATAATAAGTAACGGAAGTGCAGTGTAAATAGATATAATGCAACTAAGCAGGTACCGAAAATACAGCATGCAAGTGGATCATCCAGCTGTGCTAAATGTCCCGTAGGACGCGCACTCAAAGAGTGGTTCCTACCGCCAGCTAAAGGTAGAAACGACTGTCCGTCGACAGTCCGCCGGTGTAGCGTCCTACACCCAGATCACCCCGGAATGCCGAGTCCCACGACATCCGACTGTGACCCATCCGGAGGCCTATAATTCATGGGCTCACACAGACTGCATCCATGACTACTACCAATGGCCAAAATCACAAGGATCTCAGAAGGTGGACTATCCCAGTCAGACCTATTCGTCCATCCCAAATATCAACACAAACTGGCTGTAGAGACAGCCAAAACATATATGTACTGCATATAAATCTACCGTCAACAATATCATGCACCGAAACATAAAAATCAGATAACATGCAAGCATCCATGTGACTCAATAGCAAGATACAGATCTCAAAGGGTATACGAAGGTAATAATCAGATATAGACAACAAGAAGGTGGTGCCGCTATCTACGCATGCAGTTTGGAACCGAACAATAGAAGGAGGTTAGAACCCTACCTAGTTCCTGTAGGTCTGAGCAAGATCCAACTAGTTATATACCTCTAAAATAATCCCCGCACGCGCAGCCTGAAGTGGTAGTCGTGGTCGTCGGAGTTCGCCGGAAAAGCTCGCCGGAATAGTGGCGCCGCCGCCGGAACAGTAACTTCGGCGGCCGGTCGAAATTCTGGAAGTGTCACGAGGTAGCCGCCGGCGAGAGGAGTTCAGCCGTACCACCGATTTCGCGAGAGCAGGTCGGGGTCGTCGGGATCGAAGGAAAAACCGCCGGCGGCGTCACTTGCGCACGTCGCCGGAAACAGGGAAGATGATGCCGGAAATGCGTCAGAACGGGGAGGAAAGCTTCACCGAAGGTGGGGAAGCTCGCCGGAGACGAAGGACGCGCCGGATCTAGGGTTCCGGTCGCTTCTCGTCGCCTGCGTTGGCGTAGAGGAAAGGGGGAAGCTTTCGTTGGATCTGGCCGCCGGAGCAGCGGCCGGAGTTAGGTGGAAGGGAGGCTGAGAAGGGAAGATGCATGAGGAGGAGGAGGGTAGGTGGGTTCGACGGTGGCGAAGATCAGGAGGAAGGGGGAGATAGGGGAGAAGAGAGGAGTGGGATGGGACGTGGCTGTCCTGTCCCATTAGCTTTTGTAAAAATTTTGAAATGCTACAATACTCACAACTTATAAGAATTTGGTCCCCAAATTCAAAAGGTAGAGATAGGTTATCATTAACAAGGTAACATTTGCATTAAATACAGTCACTCAATACATGCCGTACATGAATTCATAGCACTCGGGTCGCTCAGGAAACAGGTGCGGCCAACGACGCAAGGCTTCGTCCTCACGTTCCCACGTGGCTTCACCTTCAGAATGGTTGTTCCAACGAACCTTAATGAGTCGTATCACTTTATTGCGAAGCTGATGCTCTTTGCGGTCTAAGTTCTCGACAGGCGACTCTTGATACGTGGCGTCAGGCGTGATAGCTAGGAACTGATCTTGCAAGATGTGCGATGGATCTCGCATATACTTTCGCAGCATAGACACGTGGAATACGTTATGTACTTGCGACAAGTTTAGAGGTAGGGCTAGCCGATATGCAACGGATCCAATGCGTTCCAAGATATCGAAGGGACCCATAAACCATGGAGTCAATTTACCTGAGTAACCAAACCGAGCTTTTCCTTTTACTGGCGTAACCTTAAGAAACACATGGTCGCCAACTTCAAACTCGAGTTCACGTCGCCTCCTATCGGCGTAACTCTTCTGCCGACTCTGGGCAGTCAAGAGTCTCTTCCGGATCAGCAGACCCCTTTCGGCCTCAAACTCTAACATGTCTGGCCCAAACACACGGCTTTCACCAACTTGGTCCCATAGGACTGGCGATCTGCACCGTCTACCGTACAATGCCTCGAATGGTGCCATCTGGATCGCCGAGTGATAGCTGTTATTATAGGCAAATTCAGCTAAATGCAAGTGAACTTCCCAGTTAATCCCGAAATCTAGGGCACAAGCCCGAAGCATATCTTCTAGGGTCTGGATGGTCCTTTCAGACTGACCATCCGTCTGGGGATGAAAGGCAGTGCTGAAATGTAATTGAGTGCCAAGCGACTTCTACAGACTTCCCCAAAACCGAGAGGTGAATTTTGAATCCCTGTCAGAGATAATGCTGGAAGGGACCCCATGCAACCGTATGATTTCTCGGCAATACAGAACAGCCAGTTTATCCACAGAAAACACTTTCTTCATAAGCAAGAAGTGTGCAGACTTCGTCAATCGGTCAACTATCACCCAAATAGAATCATGACCCCTTTGTGACCTAGGAAGACCTGTCACAAAATCCATTGTGATATGTTCCCACTCTGGAATTGTTACGCCCCAAAAACCACCCGGACCTCAGGACGCACAACATTGTACCTGTCAAATCAATCCTGACAACCAAAAGGTACATACTGAATAAAAATAACATAACAAGGGCTAGCCCGGCCCCGAATATCTATAATACAACACCGACAGATAAAAATATATAGACCGGCGCAGAGGTCAACCGAACCAACAGATAACAAGACCAGAAGGTTCCTTGTGTTCAATTTTTTCACTTGTTGGCATACTAAACATCGCCCGACATACTCTGTCGCATCTCTTTTCATGTCTTCCCACCGATAAGACTTTCGAAGGTCATTATACATTTTCGTGGCACCAGGATGTACCGCGAATCTCAACTTGTGTGCTTCTGCCAGTAATTCTTCCTTAACTACCTCGGGTACACATAACCTATTCCAGCACCTTATTATTCCTTGATCATCCTGGGTAAATTCTTCTCTCTTGCCCTTTGTGATGATAGACTGCAAATACCCATCATTTGGTTGAGCCTCAATGATCTTCTGCACCATAGGGGACTGTGCCATCATTACGGCCAAACATCCATGCTCAATGGTGTAAGATCCAGAAATTTATTAGTAGGTAAGAAAAATAAAATGTTATTTATTTAGCATTTTTGGGAATTTCTTTCAATGAGAAAATGTGTTGATTTATGTATTTTTCCTGCAATGTAAAAATATGTGTCGCGGAGAGGATTCGAACCTGCGACTTAAGGCGTAGAGTGTGTGCTGTGTACCACTAGGCTAGTAGTGTCTTTCTATTTGAAAAGGGTAAGAGCCCTTGATAAGGGTGAAGTGGAAAATATAACTTATACTAAAGGGTTATTGGATCTTCCACTTATGTTTGATATTGGGTTTGGATCCTTTGGAGGTAGAAAACGAAAATTAAGAGGGTTCACTCACGATTTTCCCTCTTGCTCACGATCTTTTCTCCCTTGGAGGTGGCGGCTTGCTCTCTCCTTCTTCCTCCTCTTCTTGTGGCCGGCGGCGTTTGGTGGTGGAGGTGGTTTCCGGTGAGTCTTGTGTGATTCCGGCGGCGTGAGCAAAGTGAGGGGAGGCGTGAGGGTTTGTGACTTGGAAGAAACCGAAATCAAGGTGAGTGGATTTTCTCTTCACCTAGTTCACGCATATTGAAGGTGTTGCATGATTTAGAAAGGATTAATGTCTAGGAATATGACATGAACTCATGCTTGCAAAATTGTACACGTTTTCTTGCTTTTCCTCAAAATTTCGAAACCCTAGCTTGCATGACAATTAGGGCTTTTCGTTTTTAAGACTCCTAATCATCAATTAAACCTTGATTAAACATGTATGTAACTTTAGATTTTCAATTGCATGAAGATTAGGGCTTGAATGAGAATTTCGCCCCTTCTTCATGAAATTACGCCCAAATGTATGGGTAAAAATTGGGGAAAAACTGATATTCATGAAATTAGGTATATAAGGACTCTACCGTATTTTTTTGGGAATTTTTGGAAATAAAAGTTTCTGTTGACTGAGATTGACCTAGGGGTAATTGGGTAAATTTTCTAGTTAAAATTAGGGAAAACTTGAAATTACGAATCTAGGGATCATGAGGGATGTAATGACTATTTTTACGAAATTTTTGGATAAGTTTTCCTGCATGACTTAAACTTTGAACTAGGGGTATTTCTGTCTTTTGTTATAAGAACTAGGAGAAAACTATGAATCTGTGATATTCAGTATTTATGTTATTTGTGGATGAAATTGGTGAATTTTCTGTATTAGTATATATTTTTAATTATTGATTGATAACCTTGAATGATAACCTAGAAAAGGTTAAACCATGCTTGCATGAAATCTAAGGACCTTTCTGAACCTGATTGATGTGATGTTCGAAATAATGCCTGTGTTAAATGCATTCGATAAGGGTCCTAGACTTGAGTGGACTGAACCTAAGGGTCAACTAGAGCACTCAGTGAACAGTCATTCTGACTTGGGGTTGGAGAATCCACCCAATCTATTCTGATTTGTTTCCGGTAATGGAGGGACTGTTCTAGAGTCTAGTGACTAGGTTAGAGGTTCAGGTTTCCAGTTTGTGTTGAGGGTATTTTTGTCCAAGTGGTAAACCTTTTGAGAGTTGGGTGTTTGAAACAAAGTGCCACGTCTTGGTCAGACGGGGGCCACCTCTTGAATTCATTCACCTTCCGTTCTGTTCTGTTTGTGTTCCCGGTAAGGGGGTGTGGTTGAGTGTCGTAGAGCAAAGTGCCACGTCGTGACCTGGCGGGGGCCACCTCTTGAATCTATGCCTCACCATTGTTCGTACATGTTACTCTCAGTGCCTTGACGAAGGCCGGGTTGGACCCTCGGGGTCAATTCTGAAATCACTGGACAATAGTTGCGTGAGTCTGAGTCTGTTAGCCGGTTAGGCTGTTTTGTGATCTTGTTGCCCGGGATGGTGGGTGTATTGTTGTATGATTATAATTGTGATTTATGGTTATCAGTTTTATTATGTATCATGCTTTGTCATCTTCCGTTAAAAGTTTTGAAAAGATATCTGCATCTATTTTTGATTGTATATTAGTGGATGGTCGAACGAGACTATCTACTCACTGAGCTGTGTAGCTCATTCCACTATATTTCCAGATGCAGGGCAGGAGCCTACAGCCTAGCGGATGTATTATTTTCTGACTTGATATTTTGGGGCCTGCGAGCCTGTGCTATTTTGAGGGCCAGATGTGGCCGAGGTTTTTATGATTTTATTCATTGACATGTTAGCCGGATGTGGCTGCTAGTTTTCGACTACTGTGATATTGTTGCCGGGTAGGCATTTGGTTTTGATACGCGTGTTAAACCGAGGGCTTAAGCCTGTTTTCGGTGAATTCTGTTCTGTTCAGTGTTATTTGATTAATGTGATTTATTAGTTGGATGTTGTGATAAGGATTGTGAATCTTGTTTTCGAAATAGTATGTTCAATTTGTGTTTATGGAGCATGTACAGGAATTTCCTTAGTAATTCTGGGGACATGCTGCCGAAATTTTTCGAATCGTTTCTGTAAGCTATTATTCCCTAGCATTTGTCTTGTTGTTTTGTGTGTGACGTTCCCTATCTTCCGCGGTTTCTGCATATGTTTGGGATTTATTCTGAGGGGGCGTTACAAATGGGGCACACACTCTCAACACATAAATATGTCATATGTTGTGTTAATTCAGTTGGGGTTACTCGTAAGTGAGCTAACACCCCTGCAGTCTTCCTACTTAGGGCGTTTGCGACAACATTGGCCTTACCCGGGTGGTAATTAATCGTACCGTCATAGTCTTTGTGAAATTTCACCCATCTTCATTGCCTTATATTTAATTCCGTCTGAGAAAATAAGTACTTCAGGCTTTGGTGATCCGCGAAGATTTCGAATATCACACATTCTTCATCTTGGGTAAACACTTCTCGTTTAATGACATCCATTGCTAACTTTCTATTATTGCTATGGTAATTAATTTAATGCTTCGCAAGAATTATCTTAAAAGAGCCTTATTGATCTTCTTTGTCAAGCATGTTCTACAAGAATTAGCATCACGCTGGTCTTTAACTACTACACGTATCTATCCAATAACGTCGCTAAGAGAGTTACATTTTACCACCCTTATGAGAATAAGACTAGTTGGCGCTCGACTTGTCTCGTAGCCTCGCACTAAGGCGCTTACATAGATGCAAGAAAAGACATCCCCACCGTTGGATGTATAGTAGAAACATCTTTAATAGGTAAGATACATGACATGCAGTAAAACTGACTAATACACAAAGTAGCTGATTCCCTTACCATGGCACAACTGGGGCTCACCCTAGGTTTTTGTAACCCTACTCTCCCAGATTTTCTTCGTCACTGGAGCCTTCTATTTCAGGTAATATGGAAAAATCACTAATCTCCTCATCAGATGAGGACGAGTTGATGGCTTGTTTCCATATAACCATGTTTGGTGTTTCACTAAATTTGTAGTAAAAGTTCTCGTTATGATCTATATTGTAGTATTCCGGCCTTAAAGATATATGTTCCAGGTAGTGTGCTTCGTTGTATATATCAAGGGAGTGCCGTTTTGGCTCTACCAAATCATGCGCGACGATCGTCTCAGTGTAGATAATGCAGACCTGTTTTCTTGGTTCAAATCGGGACGTCCATTTACTAACACGTGGCATCTGGTTGTGTACTACCATTTCTATCTCAGGGTGAGTTCTGCAAGCTTCTTTCAACTTCTTCGGGAAGAAGTCTGGGATAAAGGCTGGGCAGTTTCTCAGCATAGACCATTCTCGAATCATACCATAGTTCCATAACTCTCGAACGAAATGATAGTACCGAGGATTAAGTTTATAATATAAAATCCAAGTGGTTAAAAGACTTTTACCCTTTTCCTGGAATATGTGTATTCCCCGTTTTGGAGTGAACGTCATCATTTGCTCTTGGTGGGAGACCATCTTTTGAAAAGTCCTTTGATGTGCGGAGGACCTGATATCCATACTAATCACTTCTGGCAGTGAATTGAGGAATTTCTCTCTAAACGTCGGGGAGAGTATGATCGTTGCTTTGAACTTTTCATGCTCTTCCTCCTGTCTTTGTTCCTCAGCCCTTGAGCATTCTCCCTGAAGTAAGGTAGACATGACCCTGATTGGTGGAGTCATCGTCCCAAGGATGATTTCACCAATTTGCTGCAAGTTATGGAAAGGGTTGGCTATCTGGTCTCTTTTATAGCCTCATCAATGAGTTGTGTCTCAGCAAGGTATTCATTTTATGGCGAACAAATCACATAGGATGTCAATCTTGACAGGGCATCAGCCACAGTATTTTCCCTTCCGGTGATGTGCTCAAAGTTGATGTGAATGCCCGTCCCTATAACGAAGTCAATAAAGTTTATCCATCACTTCCAAACACTATGCCTTGCAGATCCATTACTCGGAAATACGCAGTTGTCAACATAGCTAGTTGTACCAACTCGCCTAGTCTTGTTAGCCTATGAGTCATGGGCCCCACCAAAGCCAACAGTGACAATTGGTTTATTGTGCCCTAGTTTGTCCACAAATTAATTGCAAGGTAACAAATCCAACATTCTATAACGAATTCCCTTTATGGAATCTTACTTAACTTTTTCAAGTAACTGTTTGCTTCCCAAATTTGTTTATAACTTAATGTCCAAAACATTGATGCTAAAATTATGTGAATCATAAGAAAATAGTAGTGTGTTCTCTTGCGAAAACTACAAGCTCTAAGGAGACTCATTAAGATGATATCTAATGAGATTGTTTCTCATCTAAGGGGGTTCAATCGATTACATCTTTCCTTAATTATATCATTGTTCATATAGGAACTTTCATTCGATAGGAATTTATACGTTCACACGTCCAACACGTAGATCGTCACGACCTAGAGAGGACACCCAGGCAGGCCAGGCCTAGAGAATCCACCCTCGAGATGCGACAAATCAAACTTACTGGACACGCCAGCCTTAAAACCACATGACAGTAAAGCAGGACGCTAACTCCAACGCTGCAGTCGAGGGAGTTTCACGCGCTCTACGCCGTGGAGGTTCTTGGACCGGAGGTTTTGGTGCATGGTGTCTACTTCCCACTTCATTAACATTGTCATCATAAGGAACACGCGGAGCGGCTACCGATGGTTCTTCCCTTCGTTCATTTCCAGAAATAGAATCCCTCTGCATCAAACTGAGTGGTGCACTCAATGCCCCACAAGCTAATCCAGCCATCCAACCGAAACGAGAGCTTTTCTTGGGTGCCATTTCCTGTAACGCACCAGCAACGGCAAGGGTCACGTTAACTAAAATCACAGATTAATATGATCAAATACGATTAACACTAACGCGGATCTTAAATCCTAAGGTTTGATCCTAAGTCCTTATATCCCAAGTAAGATCCTAAACCTAACCTCTGATACCAAAATTTGTCACGCCCCAAGACTCTCCCAGCCTTAGGATGCGGCAAACAATGGACCTGCAAAGCCATACAGATCCAGGATATAATACAAGACGACAAATAACATAAACGACAAAATCCACATAGATAAAATACAAATCAGACCGACGCAGCGGTCAAAGTCAATAATACACACAGGGCCGAACAGTCCTGGCCCACAAATCCACACTGGTCCATGACCAGATAAATACAATCTCATCAGATATAATCCTCGAAATACGACAATAACGAATAACACGTGCAACACATAAGAAAATACAACACATGATAGGGAAGATAATCTACCTATCTATCTACTGCGCACCAGTGGGAGCCGAGCCTAAACCTGGAGGCAAGGCAAGGGGAGTTAGCCGGGAGGCTAAGTAGGGTTTAATAAGTTGATGATGCATATAAGAGTAAGGAGAATCCAACAATAATTAATAAACAGAAATGCACTATAAGTAAATATAACCCGACTAAGTAAGTACAGAAAGTACAGCATGCAGGTGAAAATCCAACTGTGTCAAATGTCCCGTAGGACGCGCACTCAGAGATTGGTTCCTACCTCCAGCTAACAGTAGAAACGACTGTCCGTCGACAATCCGCCGGTGTAGCGTCCTACACCCAGATCACCCCGGAATGCCGAGTCCCACGACATCCGACTGTGACCCATCCGGAGGCCTGTAATTCATGGGCTCACACAGACTGCATCCATGACTACTACCAATGGCCAAAATCACAAGGATCTCGAGAGGTGGACTATCCCAGTCAGACCTATCCGTCCATCCCAAATATCAACACAAACTGGTTGTAGAGACAGCCAAAATATATATGTACTGCATATAAATCTACCATCAACAATATCATGCACCGAAACATAAAAATCAGATAACATGCAAGCATCCATGTGACTCAATGGCAAGATACAGATCTCAAAAGGTATACGAAGGTAATAATCAAATATAGACAAGAAGGTGGTGCCGCTATCTACGCATGCAGTTTGGCACCGAACAATAGAAGGAGGTTAGAACCCTACCTGGTTCCTGTAGGTCTGAGCAAGATCCAACCAGTTATATACGTCCAGAATAATCCCCGTGCGCGCAGCCTGAAGTGGCAGTCGTGGTCGTCGGAGTTCGCCGGAAAAGCTCGCCGGAACAGTGGCGTTGCCGCCGGAACAGTAACTTCGGCGACCGGTCGAAATTCTGGAAGTGTCATGAGATAGCCGCTGGCGAGAGGAGTTCAGCCATACCACCGATTTCGCGAGAGGAGGTCGGGGTCGCCAGGATCGAAGGAAAAACCGCCGGAAGTGTCACTTGCGCACGTCGCCGGAAACGGGGAAGACGACGCCGGAAATGCGTCGGAACAGGGAGGAAAGCTTTACCGAAGGTGGGGAAACTCGCCGGTGCCGCCGGAGACGAAGGACGCGCCGGATCTAGGGTTCCGGTCGCTTCTCGTCGCCTGCGTTCGCGTAGAGGAAAGGGGGAAGCTTTCGTCGGATCTGGCCGCCGGAGCAGCGGCCGGAGTTAGGTGGAAGGGAGGCTGAGAAGGGAAGATGCATGAGGAGGAGGAGGGCAGGTGGGTTCGACGGTGGCGAAGATCAGGAGGAAGCGGGAGATAGGGGAGAAGAGAGGAGTGGGATGGGACGTGGCTGTCTGTCCCATCAGCTTTTGTAAAAATTTCAAAAATTTCGAAACGCTACAAGTTCAAAGGGGTGGAGCAGCTGGGACTTTGCTATATCACTGCAGCTATTCTTTGATACCTGTGCTAGCAGAATTTGTGTCATCTTTCCAGGATGCCTGCCACTGCTTATCATAGAATGTTGATTCCTCAAGAAGCTTCTTTAGAGTATCCAAATCTTCAGTCTTCCTTATAAGAAACACACCACCTACAGCTATCAGCCGCAAAATTTTGCAGAAGAAGTTGTCTATTTGATCAACAAGACCTACGCCAGTCAAGCTGTCCACAACGTAAGCCATGAAAAACCCAACCATGGCAGCACGACCTGCATGAATGAAATTAAGTAACAGGATAGCATTAGGAATTGATTAGTGCAGTAATGTTATATAGATTGCATTAGGGACTATAGTCTCACTGGAACAAAAAAGAAAAAATAATACAATTTTGTAAATAGTGCTTTAAATGTGTACCATATTATCTTATTATATATGATCAAGCCTTGACACTTGATGCCTTAGAGCTTAAACTTCAACTAAGAAAATTATGGTTTATGATAATAATTTTTTCACTTGGTTAAACCAGAGTGGTATTTTTTCTTAGTCCTAATTTTCCAATAGAACTAATATCTTACTAAAGAAAGTAATCTTGTATTTCCAAAGCATCTGTTTTTTTCTCAAACAACAGAAACAAACATAAGAAGAAAACAAAAGCCTACCATTGAGTCTTTCAGCTTCTGGCAAGTGGAACCTTTTGATCCATGTCCACCAGGGAATGATGGAGGTATCAAATACCACAGGCTCATCATTGCTTGATGCTTCTGGGTTGTCTTCAAGCCATTTTCTTCTCCTAACCTCTGCAAGAATCACTTCTGTACTCTTACCAGCTTTTTTCTTAAGCACATACATGTATTTAAATTATTTGGATTTAAGACAGATCCATGGACGCTAGCAGGGGGCCAAGAATATAAACAACTTAGTCCAATCTCACAAGCAAGAACATAGTTCATTCAGATATAGACAACTAAATAATAATATGTTTAGCAAGTTCAAGGGTGGTCTAATCCTGCTAATTCCTCTGCAGGAAGATAACCCCAAACAATCAGTGGCTAGGAAATCATGTTCATTAAATGTGCTGATATTACATATACAGAGGTCTTGATGGAATTACAACTTGTATGTGATCTACTTCTCTTTTTTACGGGCTGAAAAGGCATTTACTATTTGCACACAAACATGTGTAGAAATAATGTGTAAGCCATATTGTTAGAAGATATGAAAGTTGAAGCATATGGACAACTGAATGTGGAAATTGAAGTATATAGAAAGTCAAATGCGATAACACACCACAACTGCAACACCACAAACTTTATCAAGAACATTTATTATCGTACTCCTCTAACCTTAATTAGTTTCATATTTACCACCATATGTATTACTTTCATATGCTTTTTTCCATAATCATCGAAATCAAACCTCTATATACGAGGCAACAGGACTAGAACTATCTATTATCCCATATCTATAGACATGCATTCTTGATGTAATTCTTCAATTCCATCTACTGGTCCTGCAAAACGTTGCACCTGGGCTGAATGAAATAAGTCTGAGTTCCTACCCATATTGCTGAGACTTAACAAATAGTGGCCCTCACCATGGTAGTTGACAGGAAGAAGTTAACTAGAAACCTAAGATTATTTAAGCAGAAAGATTTGTTATTGTACCAAGCTTCCAACTAGAACCAAATCTGTAGCCATTGTAATTTTTTGTAGATTAAACGCAACAAAAAGAATTGTCTCACCAAGTAATATAGCTTACACACCTATTACGATTTCAAAAGCCAAAACAATCTTCCCTTGAATGATAAATCACCACCATTAAAAGCACCAAGCAATGCATTCTCAAATGTAGAATACTCATGCCACCATTTTCTCTTAGCAGTTTCAATCGGTGCTATCAATTAAGCATCTGATTCTAGTGATACTCACCATGCACCGAGCCTTGAACATTGAGAAACATGAAAAAAAAAAAAAACTCTTGGGATAGCTTAGAATATACTATTGCCAACTACTAGTCTTCTCTTGACAACAATATGGCATTCTAAGTGGCATGATAAGAGTCTATACTTGATAGTTTAGAGTCACAAGGGTAGTCCAAGATAATTTAGAGGAAACTCATTCTCATGCAACCAAGGATGGAAGTTGGACTAGACAAATAGTCTTATGCTTGTCCTGTGACATATAGACAAAGGTTGGTTTCTTGTACTTAAACTTAAGCCTAGGAGAGTTCCAAATAAAATATAAGTACTTGAGTAATATTCTTGCATTGCTGAACATCATAGTCATAAACAAGTTGAAGAGTGTTGACTCTAAATTTTTCGTCTGTAACCCACATACTAGTTGTTGTCCTGATGGTTTAGAGAAGGCGTTGACTATTGAAGTAAATCCCCTTTACTAAGTCTTCGCATGTGGGTAAGTATCTCGCCATTCGCACTGTTCAACAGCGATATACTTGATTCATGAGCGCCCATAAATTGGAATATTTGGACTGTCTCATGATCTAGAAAATCTGTGAACACAAAAATTGTTCATCATCCTCCACCTACAACCGTAGGAAAATTTTTCCTAGTCTCCGCCTAGGAATCTTCAGCGGAGAAATTTCTCTTCGTTGATCTTGCTTTAAATTTCATGTAATACCAACTCATTCTATATTATGCAGGTATACACGAATTATAAAGCAAAATCAACATATAACACTTTCTCCGCTGAAGATACCTAGGCAGAGACTCCACCTAGGAAATTTTCTCCAACCGTAGGTTGTTGCTTTAGACAAATCATATTAAATTCAGTGTTTCATAAGTTGATGATTTTTTTCTCCAATTCTAATTCACAAATTTGCCTAATGCAAGCAAGGGCACTGCTCAACAGTTTCCGGAACATAACCTGCAGATGAAGAGCGAGAATTACACAAAGGCAGGAAAATTTAACAAGCCCGTGTCTGATTCCAGCCACGCGGATGAGAAGAAAGTAAAAGAATCGAATTAAAAGAAAAATGAAACAAACTAAATTCAGTCATTCAGTGGGAGAGTTCATTTCACCGGCGTCTATGAGGGTATTCCAATCGCTCTTCCCTTCCACCTCGAACTGTTTCAGATCCCACGTCCCTCCAATCCATCTCGGATCTCCGAAAACGGGCGCTGCCTCGGCCTTCTTCTCCAGCTCCTCCTGCAGAGAAGCGGCGGAGCACACGACCCTTGCCCCATTGGCAGCAGATCTTCCGAGGGGCGAAGGAGCAGGGGCCTTCTTGAAGAAGGAGAGATGGGACTTGTGCGGTGAGGTGAAGGGGGTAGTGGTGGGGAGAAGAAGAGCACCGGAGGGCAAAGCCATGGACAAGAAAAATAAACAAGCAAGAGGCCGTCAGTCACATACACAAGCTTCTCCTTCTCTCTCTCTCTCTCTCTCTGCAAGTGTTAAGCTGAGTTCGTAGAAACGCCGCGAGGAGGGAGCTTGCAGATTGGTTGGGCAACTTGCAATGCCTGAAGTCCGGTTCATCGTGTCTTCCTCCTCCTTGTCCATCGCCGAAGACCTCCCCAGCTGCATATCCAACGGCAGGGTCTTCGATGCCGCTTCTCCTCCGCCGTCAGGGGCCGTCGCACCGTTCCGCCGGCGAGGAGCGTACTTGGACATGAGTTGCACGATCTTGCTGCACACGCTCCTCATCTCGCAGAGCTCCCGTGAGAGCTACTTGTTCTCGTGCCGGAGCCGGTCTTTCTCCCCTGCCAGATCTGGGGATGTGCCGATGCTTCCCAGACCCGGATGCGCCCCTCCGAGAGAAGTAGTTGTGGAGACAACCTGCTCGTCACCGGAACTAACCGGCGTCCCGACTTGGTTCGGAGAAGGTGCGTTCGCCGACAAGATTTTCCGACGGTGGATGTCGCAGAGCAGCCGCTTCTCGCCGCGGCGGAAGCAATCGTGGGAGAATTCCCACCGATCCGGCGCGATCTTTCGAAAACCCTTCAAATCCAAAATCATAAGAAATTAAGAATCAAAAGGGAGGGGGCGAAGGATGATCAGATGGGAACAAAAGGATGAATCAAATCTCCGCACGTAAGTGTTGAGCTGGCGGACAAAACTGGAGAAATTGTTGTGCTTGAAGTATTTGGGGAGGATATCGCGGGCAAACTCAGCCGGTCGCCAGACGACGAAGGTGGATCCGTCCTCGTTCCACGAGATGATGTCGTCGATGCCGTCGGCGAGGCGATGGCTGGCGTCAGCGAAGTGCTGGGTGAGGGGCTCGGCGAGAACGAGGGCGAGCGACAGGCTCGGCGTGTTTACAAAAATTCGGCCGAGCGGTGCAATATTTTTCCTAGCCGTTGGATATTTTTGTTGCCACGCATCCTGCTCTTGCTGTCAACCGTTTGGATAAAACTAAGCGACCCGGTCCGCTTAGAAAACGCTGGCTGTTCCACGGTTCCAGGAGTCACTTCCTATACAAATTAACTCTAGGCTTGTATTTATTGGATGGACGGTAGGAGAGTGTAAAGAAATAATAATAATAATAATAATAAATAAAATATATTATAGTTTTTTTATATACAACCTTAAAATAATAATTAATTAATTAATTAAAAGATTGATATATTTAACCTAATTTTTATTTTTTTCCACTTGTATTCCATAAATACTATTAATATTATAAAATTGTTAATATGATTAGCAGCGACGAGAACAAGCAGCGGCAGTGAGCTTGAGCAATAACGACGAGAATGAGTAGTCGAGAAAAACTCACAGGGAGTGAGGACAAATAACGGTGCAGTGAAAAACGAGAGGTGAAGTTTGCGAAATTAAGGGATAATTTTAACTTTCTACCCGATTTGGGCAAAAGCAAATGGAGAGTTAAATGCCTAAGTTTTCCTTTTATTTTTCCTCTTAAACTATCCATTCGCCTAAGTAAATAAGACTATACTTCATTCCTTCCTATTTTCTCTCATTTCTTTCTAACTTTTCCCCCAAGTAAACAAACTCTAACGAAAGAAAAAAAAAAGAGAGATTAATATGATAAAAAAGTGAGAAAGATAAAAAAAAGTAAAAATATATAAAATTCATGTGATATTATAGGCATGCAATAAAGTAGAGAAAAGGGTGATGCATATAGTGGCAATACTTCTTTCTCATCCTCAATCCCTACACAAGCGCTAGGGGCGGCAACATCGAAGCACTAGAGGGGGTGCTTAGGTGGGCGAGTGAGCAGTAGGTTGCTTCGGCCAACCCCGAGCAGGTGCATCTTCCCGGTCCCTAGTCATTGCACTTGTGTTAGGGGCAGAGATTGTTGTAGGGAGCATCAAATGATGGTTATTCCTCGTCTCTAATCGTTATATAGGTCCTTGGGGTGACGACAAGGGGTGATATGAGTCAGTGAGTAAGCATCGTGAGAAGGAGAGTAGAGGGGTCAGCGATGCAGCTTGGAGGGGCAAAGGTTGGTGATGTATGTTTCTTTCTTATTTTTCACTTGAATCGGGTGGATCACATTTGGATTTTCCTCTTTTCTTGCAAGGAAATAAAAAAAAGAAAAAAAAAAAGCCTATTTCCTTCTCTTAGTTTCTATTTTCCGCCAAAGGAAACAGGGTTGTAAGCGCCACTTAGATTACAAAATTTCAACCCCAACATTTATGACTACACAATGCTTATCGAATTAATTGTTCTCTATTATAAATCTTTTAAACGTGAATGATTGGATGAGACAGGGTCAGGTGTTGGGGAGCAGAGCCTAGCGGTTCCTTCGAATTTGTTCTTGTTAGGATGAGGACAGAGGAAGGAATTGCGAAAACGACAGAAAGGAATTTGCGACTTTGCTCCCTCTAAATAAACGTATTTACAGTTTTCTAGAAAGCGCTAATAAAATTACTTTACTGTCTATGTTAGTATATTATTCACTTCTCCAGGATCCCAGTGGGATTTGGTTAATTTTTAACAAGGAGCGGATCTATTCGAACTAATTATGGGGCGTTTGATGTATCTTTTTACTGTTTTTAACGGTCTCAAGAGTAAATTTTTAAAAGTTTAGATATTTGGCTATTAATTTTTGGCTTCCAAATCTTAAAAAAAGTTGTTTTTCTCATAAATTGTCATCCCCGTTAGTCAAAAGCTGCTTAGCTGATCAAAACACGTACTTTACCCTTTTTTTTTTCTCCTCTCACGCCCTAATAAATATTAGGAAGGCTCTTATAAAAACTTTTAAAAATAATATACTTAATAGTACAACATAGCTGTTGACCAGTACAACTATTTACCTAAACATCTTTAAATTTTTTTTTTCAACCAGCTACTTTTCAATTAGCACTTTTTTAATCAATAAAAATTAAAAATTTTAACTATACCAAACTAGCCTATATGTATTGGATATCTATTAAACCGATTTAATTGAAATATGAATAATATATATGTGAATATTTATTTACTATCCTTCTTTTGGTAAAGAAAAAAGATAAAAAAAAATATTGTAATAGTTATATTAATTTATATATTTATTTTATCCATAATTTAGCGATCCCAAAATATAATCAAATAAGGAAAATTAATTTTTTTTTTTTTTGTAGTCTTTTATGAGATAAATATCATAAAAACACTGTTGTGGAATCAAAAGGCAGCAACATACCTTTTGTTTATTCTATAGAAATAGAATACCTAGATAGAATAAGGAGAATTAATTTCCCTATAATATTTTTTTAATTAAAATAATTTTATCAATTCCACAAAATTGTATTTTTTTAAAAAAACTTATTTTGAATTTGAAACTTTCAATTTATTTTATATATTGAAAATATACTTAAAAGTCAAATTTGGTCTACTAGATGGACAATACTCGTTCTTTGTATATAAATCTTTGTAAGGGTTTTGCGAACATTTATTAATTCTTTTGCTTCCAAGATAAATCCTCCTATTGGGGATAAGACTTGGCAAAACCTGACCCGACCCAACCCGACACAAAGTTAGGCGGGTTTAGATCAGCCATAATCGTGTTCGGGTCATAAACAAATTAACTCGTTTATGACCCAAAATAATCAGGTCATATACGGGTTGACCTGCTTAACCTGATTAAATTATAAATTAGATATATTAATTTTTAAAGCCTACCCACAGCCCACTCAGCCAAGTTTCATTTATTAAACACATTCCCAATTATTATTTAAGCCCAAACAGCCCAATACTATCCCTAAAATCATAATCTCCTATTGGACTGTGGTAGTCGTCTCCGCCGCTCCCAGACTTCTTTCCCGTCACCTCCACTGCTCCACGCCTTTGTTCTCGTCGCCTCCACCACTCCACGACTTCTTTCCCGTCGCCTCCACCGCTCCACGCCTTTTCCCATCTTTCCCATCGCCGGCCAGATTTCTCATTCGTTCTCGTCGCCGCCTGATGACATACAAAAATATGATATTTCGTGACTTAATTCTATTATTATTTTGGAAAAAAAATGCATGAATGCATGCTTTATCTCATTTATGCACTCAAATGCTTCATATTCTTCAGAGTCTTCACTTTTCCATTGTTTTATAAAAATGTAGGTTTTTGGTCTCAAAATTGATGGAATTGGGAGAATCTGAAAGTATGAGACGATTTTTCATGATGAGACGGAGCTACACGCCAAATTTCAGATCAAACGGAGCCTTCTACAGAGTGCACAGTCATGGGTGTGCATCCATACACAGCCGTGCATCGTAAGTCATCAGAATCGTGCCCGTGCACCGATACACGGCCGTGCATCGTCCCACGCAACTTCGACAGGCGCTCGGTATTTTAGCCATAACTTTTTATTCCTGGCGAGGAATTGAACGAAATTTCAGGGAGACCTTCCCAACTTGGATACGCACGTTTTGGGACCAAAATCACCGGATTTCGTCAAGCGGTTGTGGAGAACGAAGCGAAAGGGCGAGACCTTAGGGTTTGGGGCGATTTTCTGGGCGACAACAATGTTCCGGCTTGATTTCTTCGTCGTTCCGGCGTGGATCTTCGTGCTGGACCTTCTTCCATCAAGGATCTACCCTTTCTTTTGGTTTGAATCAACTTTTATGAGAGATTTTATGTATTTAATGATGAATCTTATAGCTTAACTCTATTTTCGGGGTTTGGGCGTAGCCCACTGTAAGAATGCTTGATATTAATGTTTGACCTACTTATTTCTCATATTTATCTTTGTTCTTATTCATGTTTAGGATGTTTTATCTCGTGTTTATGTACTGATCATACGTATGCATGTCTTAGATGTCAAGGGAAGGACTAAGAGGTGAACCTTGATCATCGGAACCCCTTAGACTGGACTGGTGATTTTGTGTTGCGAGAGCACTTGAAATCACCCGAGGAACCCTAATCCTTCACAGATCCCATTGGATCCGACTTAACCCAGTAAGCCACGAGAGTAGGAGACTTGGGTTTAGTCGGATACCGGACCGTGTCCTGAGAGGGAGCGCGTCTATACCCTAGGAAGGATTACCTTGAGAATTTAGATAAAACTCAATTTAAAATATCAAACTTTAATATTTTTGCATGCTTCAGTGTGGTGAAACCTAAAACCCCGAATATATCTCATAGATCTAAAACCCCATTTTGCTTTGCTCTTTGCTTTGCTTGATTTAAGTCTGTTTTAGTTTAATTACTTGCACTAGGATTTTAGCTATTTCTCCCTTAATCATTTACCTAGCTACGAGTTGACCGATTAGTTAGTACTTGACCCTAGTCTCTGTGGGTTCGATCTTATTTATTACGCGATAGACCGTGCACTTGCGGTAGCAGCCGTCTAGGCCCTATCACCGCCATCTCTTATCGCCTCCACCGCTCCAGTCGCCTCCGCTCTACTTGTCCCGCCCCTAGCTCTTAGTCTCGTCTCCATCTAGGCCCTGCTCCAATCCCCTCCGCTCTAAGTCTCGCCTTTATCCAGCCCTCTTGCTTGCCACGCCTCCATCCAGTCGACAGGCTTGATTTGGACCATTAGCTTGCCGAGACAACGATTGCATCCATCCATCCTTGCCGAGGACATCAAGGCTGCCTCCATCCATCCTTGCTGAGATAATGAACACAGCACAATCACAGTGAAAACAGAGATTTTCAAACTAGAGGTATTAATTGACTGTTGAATGTCACTTTATGTAGCTTGTTTCTTAGGATCAAGAGCTGGATTTCCTAGGTACATTTTGTATGAATTGCTGCCTTTCTATTCAAAGGCTCAAACCTACAATTATTTTCCTCGTCTTTGACTGTATGCTTCTTATTAAGCTAATCGCTGTACTCTAACTAGTGATAACCATCTTCACTTGTAATCGTGTTTAGTTATTGAGTTTTCTGCTTATCAACCAATTTAGATTCACCTGCAGTTGCCATTATTTAAACGATATATCCAGGCAAACAATATCATGTTTAGTTATTGGTATACATATACCTGTGAGTTGTGAATTGTGATTTTAGTTATAATCGAGTCGGGTCAGGTCAAATAGATCAAGTTAATAAATGATCCAATTGTTAGATAGGTTATTCGAGTCATGTTGGTATTCGGGTTAATATATGACCCATTTAATAAACGGGTTATTCGGGTCATGTCGGGTTGACCCGGTTAATCTCGGGTCGTGTTTGGGTTACACATTTTAACCTAATTAGTTAAACAGATCGTGTTTGGGTTTATGTAATCGGGTCACGGGTCACAGCTGACATAACTTGTTTATGACCCATTGACCTGAATTGCTAAGTCCCAATTTATAAAAAGAACTAGTAGATTAATGAATAATAATCCTAATGATATTAATATAATATAATAAATAGTTCTTCTATCTAGCATGATTGAGTTAATGCTGAGCTTCATAGAAAAACACTAGCCGGTTGATGTATCATACCCTAATAATATTGATATAACATAATAAGCAGTACTTTCATCTCATATGATTGAGCCATGAAAGAAAAAAACATAAGAGAGATTAAAAATTAGGAAAAGTTTTCCTATGCGGCCTAGGATTGTTAGGCAAGATTCAATCTAAGCCTTGCTATTATTTTAATAATCGTGCAATCCGATTGTTATGCAGTTCATCATGTATTATATAATTTTTAAAATAATAGGAATGATTTATATTAAGTCTCGCCTAATAATCCTAGGCGGCGACACCACCTAAATTTTTTTTTTCAAAAATCAGATAGCATAAATCGGATAATAAATAGTGTTGGCTAAAAAATCCATACCCAACTCGACTCGACTCGACATTGATGGGAAAAATTCGAGTTGACTGGGGGTCGAGTCGGGTACGGGAAAAACCCGACTCACAAAAATTAAATTAGAATTTTTATATTTATAATAATAATAATAATAAATTTATAAATAAATTTATAAATACTAATTAAATTTTTAATTTAATTTAGTAATACTATAACCAATTAACTACATTAACCCTATAATTCATTATCTACAAAACCCTAAAAAATCTATATTCCCTCCCCTCCCTCTTCGCTAATCTCAGTCTGTCAGCACTCAGCCGAGAGTTAGTACTCTCGGCCGCCGCCTCTTCGCTTTCCAAATATTGTCTAAAGTCCAAACCCTAACCTTGTGGTACTCGACACCGCGCCGCCTTCCATCTCTCCACTCTCGTTCCTCTAGGCCTCTCGTGACCTTGTCCAAAGTCCTTTGCCACTCGCCGTCGCGCCGCCTGCCGACTCTCCACTCTCGTCCCACTCGAAGCAGCCAAGGGACGACGTCTTCTCGTTTGTGCGCTAATCGTCTTCAACTCATCGAAGCGGCACCGAACCAAACTCATCTCCTCCTCCCCCTCTTCGTCTCCTCCTCATCTTCAACTGTCGTTGTCCATATTCCACTGGGTTAGACAGTTGGTATTTGGTATGCACTTATTGGTTTTAAAGTTTTAGCAAACTCATATGTATATTCTTTTTTTTACAGTTTTACAGTTTTAGCAACTCATATTCTTTTTTATCTTGCGATTATTAGATTAAACGCATGGATTAAAGTAGTTTTGTGTTTTTTAAGTATATATTACTTGGTATTGAAAACTTCAGTTACAAATCATATGTTGTGCAATGGGCAATTTTATTTGTGTTTTTAAGTATGCAATGTGCACTATTTTTTTTTGTGTGTTTTAGTGAAAAATTGAATTCATTAAATTCAACAATCTTGCAGTCTGGCATTTCCTTTCTTTGTGATTTTGTTAAGCAAAATACTTATGTTTCATGTTTACAGGGTTTTTATATTCTCTCTATTAAAATTTGAAGTAAATCATTAACTTTATTGGGTCGGGTAGTGGATACCCGTAAAACTTGACCCCATTTATATGTATTAATAAGATGAGAAAGTGGAGGGTATCCAATTTTTATTCGGGTAATTGGGTATACCCTAAAGGTTAATTACTTAAAGTGGGTATTAATAAGGTTTGAGTAGTTAATGAGTAGTTTAAATTTTATTATGGTAGGGTTCGGGGTCTGAAAAAAAGTCGAGTAGATAATCAAGTATGGATAATAGGGTAATTATTTAGATTTGGATATGGGTAAAGTAAAAAAAGCAGGTACCCTACCTTCTCTCCTATAGTCTTAGGTTTTGTCTGTGAAAACTTTAAAAATGACAAGGGCTAGTTTGAAAAGAGAAACAAGTGAACCAATTTAAATACGAACAAAAAACAGAATGATACTTTTAGCATAGAGGATAACTTGAAACAAACTCAATAATTAGAGGATATGTGGAACTAGCTGGTACTTAATTGCCTCTAAAATTACCCATCTACCATCTGGCATTCAGTAACCTAATCAACGTTCTAGTGCTGTTAAAATACAATTGAAGAACATGTCAATACATCAAAATAATGGCACTATTGGTTTCGGATTTACTTAATGAAAATTAGACAAATGGCTCCGTTTGAGACTGCTAATTTACTTCATGAAAATTAGACAAATGGCTCTGTTTGAGAGTTGAGACTTCTGTTTTGCTTCATGAATTTAGACAAATGGCTCTATTTGAGGCAGTTGATTGTTCACTTTGCGTACAGAAGCTTCCCAAGGTGTATTTTAATTAAGGACGATAATTTACCCAAATAATTTTCAACTTTTTCAAAGGATTTCCAGCCACCACAGGACCTCAAACAACCTCAAAAGCACCCAACATCTACAAATGAATATTTGTTTAGCTTCATCAAAGAATCATAGAATTAAGCTAACTCGATAGAGCAAATTAGGTCCACCATCCAATTGAGTACAAGAAAAACAACTGTCGAACCTGGCAAACACTATTTTAAAGCCATTTTTAGAGGAAAAAAAGGTAACTTGAACTCACTATGGTAACACAAGTATATGCACGAGTTTAATTCCCCAAGTTTATGGGATTATTTTTTTTATTCATTTTCCTTTCTTAATCTATAATTCCAGATTCAACAAATTAAGTTTCCCATGTGTTTATGTAGCAAAACAAAAGACCATAAATAAAGTGAAGCATTGTAAAAGAAATTATATTTAAGGATTTTTACATGAGGAAAGAGGAAGGCCATCATTCATATAATGCAGTAAGTATCAACCCCAATTCCCTTGTTTATAGCCCTTCTGCACTAAGAACAAAAATTGCATCGCATTGTATTTGCATGCATTATCCACTATTTATACTTCTATATCATCTTGATGAAAAAAAGATAGCAAAATGATACCCACCAATGCTCACTTGATAGAAGAAAATTTGTTTAGGTATGTTTGATGCTGTGAGTAAATGAAAGAAGCTACGTAATGATTGGAGCATTCAGGCATTTTCTTTTGATAAACTTAATGGGTTGAGAAAAATTATATTGCCATCAACCATTGCCTAGAACAATAACTACATTTTCAGTTGGAACCCGCTATCAAATAATATATCTAGACCATAACTAGATATATACTTGCATGATGCATGGAATATTCATATGAATGTAAGAAATAATATATGTAAGAATTAGTTATGATAATTTATTAGAATAATATATGAATAATTCAACTAGTAAGAATCTTAGCTATTGATATCAAGATCTTAGGGTTACGTCCAACTGTCATTACTTAATGTCAAAAATATATATAATATAATATTTCTTTGTGTGCTTAATGTTAAGCATGTTGGAAATCACAGTATAGAAAGATAAACATAGTAAAAATATACCAAATTTAGTAGTGAAATTTCATTTTTATTAAAAATTGCTAATGTGACGATACCTATTAAAGAAACCTTAAAGCTCATCCCCAACGGATCTAGTTGAGCAATAAAAACATTAAAGGGAAACAAAAATTCGTCATGAAAATAAAAAAGCAAGCTAAAGCAAGCCTTCATTATGCTATGGCAATCTACGCTGTTGTCTTTGGAGCCCAAACATTTCGGACTTCAACAATGATCAACTTTCAGATCTCCGACCTTGTTAATAATGACCAGGCTAGTAAGAAAACAGATGCAAGAATGCTAAAGGTGTACAAATATGCAAAAAGTTCAGACAATCTGCAATCCAACTAATTGCGACAGTCTGCATGAATCTATGATCCGGGTTTACAAAATCTAAAAACGTATGGCGCATGTTCTCATCATTCATATCTTTTTTAAATCTTTTTTTCCCCATCATCTCACGCATTCTGTTGGATCTCTTGACTGCTCCAAATTGGCCTTTTTTATGATGGAATTATGGCAAAAATATCTGATCTTGTTTGTATATCTATATTTGTTAGCACTTCCACAGTTTAATGGATCGGAAAAGCTCATGTTTTTAATGTTGCAGTGGTCTGATGGTTGTTATGGGGGATACGGCCGCAACTGGCTTCTCGCGCCTCTCCAGTATTGTGGTTAGCTGCTTGGATTCGGTTCTCTTGTCTTCTATCCATTTGCATTAGGCCTTGCTATATTGTTAATGATGAGTGGTTTTGTTACAAAAAATCATTTGTTTTCACTACAGGGAAGGCAAAGATCAAATTTTTATGCGCGCACGTATACTCATTCTAGGAGATGTCACATAAGTCAAGGAAGCTTTGGTCATCGGCATGCCCCTTGGTTGACAACTGGCGGAGTTTTGACATCGAAGTCCCCTCTATTGTTGAGTCCAAGAGCTATTGTTTCAAAAGGCTTGCAGGGTCCTATCGTGGAAGAACCTGATGCACTCGGACTGTCTCCTGAGATCATACACTTCTACCGTCAACCACTGCTCCATGAAAGTGCAGCTGCGGAGCTGCTGAGGCAGGTCCAACTGAAGGTCTCCGGTGACATTGTGGAGATAAAAACTGAACAGTGCTTCAACATTGGTCTGAATGGGGAGCTATCAAGCGAGAAGCTTGGAATTCTTCAATGGCTTCTTCAAGAAACATTTGAGCCTGAAAATTTGCAGGCAGAGAGCTTTTTAGAAAAAGAGAATGCCAAGAGTGCTGGCGCCACAATAGTCGAGGTTGGACCTCGAATGTCCTTTACTACAGCATGGTCAACGAATGCTGTTTCAATCTGTCAGGCATGCTCTTTGACAGAAGTCAGTCGCATGGAGAGGTGAAGACGATATCTTCTGTATCTCAATACAGGAAGTAAGTCACTCGATGAGAGCCACATTAGTGAATTTGCAGCTATCGTTCATGATAGAATGACAGAGTGTGTTTATTCAGAAAAACTCACATCGTTTCGCCCTTCTGCTGTTCCAGATCCTGTTATGGTTATTCCAGTCATTGAGAGGGGAAGTGAGGCATTGGAAGAGATTAATTTGAAAATGGGTCTTGCATTTGATGAACAAGATATTCAGTACTACACTAAACTTTTTAGAGACGATATTAAAAGAAACCCAACAACTGTCGAGCTATTTGACATTGCCCAGTCGAACAGTGAGCATAGCAGGCATTGGTTTTTTAATGCTAAACTCATCATTGATGGCGAGACAATGAGCAAAACATTATTTCAGATTGTGAAGGACACTTTGAAGGCAAATCTAAATAATTCTGTCATTGGATTCAAGGACAACTCCAGTGCAATAAGGGATTTCTAGTTTCCCATTTGCGTCCATTATCCCCTGGCGTGACATCTCCGTTGAGCAATTTAACACGTGAGCTCGATGTATTATTTACTGCAGAGACACATAATTTCCCCTGTGCTGTGGCTCCTTACCCTGGGGCAGAAACAGGTGCTGGAGGTCGCATTAGGGACACACATGCCACAGGAAAGGGGTCTTTTGTTGTTGCTTCTACATCTGGCTATTGTGTTGGTAACCTTCATATTGAAGGGTCCTATGCCCCATGGGAAGATCCATCTTTTACAGATTTTAATTGCTGCAAGTGACGGGGCATCGGACTACGGGAACAAGTTTGGAGAGCCAATGATTCAGGGCTACACAAGGACATTTGGTATGAGACTTCCTAATGGTGAGCGTCGAGAATGGCTGAAGCCTATTATGTTTAGTGGAGGAATTGGACAGATCGATCATGCACACATATCAAAGGGAGAGCCAGAAATCGGCATGCTTGTTGTCAAGATTGGTGGTCCAGCTTATCGGATTGGAATGGGAGGAGGTGCTGCTTCAAGCATGGTAAGTGGTCAGAATGATGCAGAACTGGACTTCAATGCTGTGCAGCGTGGAGATGCTGAGATGGCTCAGAAGCTATACCGTGTAGTTCGTGCTTGTGCTGAAATGGGAGATAACAACCCTATTATTAGCATCCATGATCAAGGTGCTGGTGGAAATTGTAATGTTGTGAAAGAAATTATCTATCCTCAGGGAGCTGAAATTGATATTCGCTCTATTGTTGTTGGTGATCATACTATGTCAGTTCTAGAGATCTGGGGGGCAGAGTACCAGGAACAGGATGCTTTGTTAATCAAACCTGAGAACCAGGACTTGCTGCAATCAATATGTGACAGAGAAAGGGTTTCGATGGCTGTTATTGGTACTATCAGTGGTAGTGGAAGAATTGTCTTAATTGACAGTTCAGCTGTGGAGCACTGCAAGGCAAATGGACTTCCTCCTCCACTCCCTGTTGAGAATCTTGAACTTGAAAAGGTGCTCGGAGACATGCCACAGAAAAGCTACAGGTTCGACCGGGTACCTCCTGTGGTGGAGCCCCTAGATATTGCCCCTGGCACTACATTAATGGATTGTTTGAAGAGGGTTTTGAAACTACCTTGTGTTTGTTCTAAACGGTTCTTGACTACAAAAGTTGACCGGTGTGTAACAGGTCTTGTTGCACAACAACAGACTGTTGGTCCACTCCAACTTCCTCTTTCTGATGTTGCAGTCATCGCACAGACATACACAGGTCTAACTGGTGGGGCTTGTGCGATAGGAGAGCAGCCAATAAAGGGTCTACTGAACCCAAAATCAATGGCAAGATTGGCTGTTGGAGAAGCATTGACAAATTTAGTTTGGTCTAAGGTTACATCTCTTGGAGATGTGAAGGCTAGTGGTAACTGGATGTATGCTGCCAAACTTGATGGAGAAGGTGTGTCACGCTCCAAGATTCTCCCAGCCTCAGGACGCGGCAAACAATGGACCTGCGAAGCCATACAGATCCAGGATACAATGTAATACGACAAATAACATAAACGATGAAATCCACATAGATAAAATACACATCAGACCGATGCAGCGGTCAAAGTCAACAATACACACAGGGCCGAACAGTCCTGGCCCACAAATCCACACTGGTCCATGACCAGATAAATACAATCTCGTCAGATATAATCCTCGAAATACTACAATAACAAATAGCACGTGCGACACATAAGAAAGATACAAGACATGATAGGGAAGATAATCTACCTATCTATCTACTGCGCACCAAAGAGAGCCGAGCCTGAACCTGGAGGCAAGACAAGGGGAGTTAGCCGGGAGGCTAAGTAGGATTTAACAAGTAAATGGTGCATATAAGAGTAGGAGAATCCAACAATAATTAATAGACAGAAGTGCACTGTAAGTAAATATAACCCGACTAAGTAAGTATAGAAAGTACAGCATGCAGGTGGAAATCCACCTGTGCCAATGTCCCGTAGGACGCGCACTCAAAGAGTAGTTCCTACCGCCAGCTAACGGTAGAAACGGCTGTTCGTCGACAGTCCGCCGGTGTAGCGTTCTACACCCAGATCACCCCGGAATGCCGAGTCCCACGACATCCGACTGTGACCCATCCGGAGGCCTATAGTTCATGGGCTCACACAGACTGCATCCATGACTACTACCAATGGCCAAAATCACAAAGTTCTCGGAAGGTGGACTATCCCAGTTAGACCTATCCGTCCATCCCAAATATCAACACAAGCTGGCTGTAGAGACAGCCAAAATATATATGTACTGCATATAAATGTACCACCAACAGTATCATGCACCGAAACATAAAAATCAGATAGGATGCAAGCATCCATGTGACTCAATGGAAAGAGACATATTTCAATGGATTTACGAAGATAATCATCAGATTCAGTCAGCAAGAAGATGGTGCCGCTATCTATGCATGCGGTTTGGCACCGAACAAGGGTAGAGAGGTGAGAATCCTACCTGGTTCCTGTAGGTCTGAGCAGGATCCAACCAAATACGCCCAATATAACCTCGTGCGCGCAGTCCGGAGTCGCAGTCGCGGTCGTCGCAGTCGCGGTCGTCGGAGTTCGCCGGAAAAGCTCGCCGGAACAGTGGCGCCGCCACCGGAACAGTAACTTCGGCGGCCGGTCGAAATTCTGGAAGTGTCATGAGATAGTCGCCGGCGAGAGGAGTTCAGCCGTACCACCGCTTTCTCGAGAGGAGGTCGGGGTCGCCGGGATCGAAGGAAAAATCGCCAGCGGCGTCGTTCGCGGATGTCGCCGAAGCTGAGAAAGACGATGCCGGAAAACGCGCCGGAACGGGGAGGAAATGTCCTCCGAAGGTGGGGAAGCTCGCCGGTGCCGCCGGAGACGAAGGATGCGCCGGATCTAGGGTTCCGGTCGCTTCTCGTCGCCTGCGTTCGCGTAGAGGAAAGGGGGAAGCTTTCGTCGGATCTGGCTGCCGGAGCAGCGGCCGGAGTCGGAAGAGGAGGCTGAGAGGAGACGCGTGTAGAAGAGAGGAAGATGGGTTCGGTGTTGGTGAAGCAGCGGGAGGAGAGGGGAAGATAAGGAGGAGAAGGAGAATGGCGGGGTCGGCGTTCACGGGTGAATAGGGGAGAAAAGAGGAAAAAAAGGGGCAGCGTGGGGAGCAGATAGGATGGGACGTGGCTGTCCTGTCCCATCAGCTCCAGAAAAATTTTGAACGTTACAAGGTGCTGCCATGTACGATGCTGCTATGGCTTTGTCAGAATCTATGATTCAACTAGGTATAGCCATTGATGGGGGCAAGGATAGTCTCTCTATGACAGCACATGCTTCTGGTGAGGTTGTCAAGGCTCCTGGTAACCTGGTCATTAGCACCTATGTCACTTGTCCTGATATAACACTCACTGTGACACCTGACTTGAAACTTGGCGATGATGGAGTTCTTGTACACATTGATTTAGCAAAAGGGAGGCGCCGACTAGGTGGTTCTGCACTTGCCCAGGCATTTGACCAAGTTGGCAATGATTGCCCTGACCTTGATGATGTTCTATATCTTAAAAAGGCATTTGAGACTGTTCAGGAACTCCTAAATGAACGATTAATCTCTGCCGGACATGACATCAGTGATGGCGGGATTATCGTATGTATTCTTGAGATGGCATTTGCTGGTAATTGTGGTGTGCAGGTGAACTTGAGTTCTAATGGTCATAACCTTTTGCAAGTACTGTTTGCAGAAGAACTTGGCCTGATTCTTGAGGTCAGCTCGCAAAACATTGACAAAGTCAGACAAAAGCTTCAAGCGGCTGGAATTTCTGGTGAAATAATAGGAAATGTTACTGCATCACCAACAGTGGAGTTTTCTGTTGACAGAATCAAGCAACTTAAGGAAGAAACATTTTATCTTAGGGATTTGTGAGAGGAGACAAGTTTTCAGCTTGAGGGACTCCAACGGCTGGCTTCTTGTGTCCAATTGGAGAAGGAAGGGTTGAAAACTAGACACGCACCTTCGTGGACATTATCATTTACTCCAAAGTTCTCTGATACACAGCTAATCTCTGCTGCTCTGAAACCTAAAGTAGTTGTCATTCGAGAGGAAGGCAGCAACGGCGACAGGGAAATGTCAGCTGCATTCCGTGCCGCTGGATTTGAACCTTGGGACATAACAATGTCAGACCTTCTTAGCGGACAGATTTCTTTGAACAAGTTCCGCGGCATTGCATTTGTTGGTGGTTTTAGTTACGCTGATGTACTGGATTCAGCAAAAGGTTGGTCAGCAACCATAAGGTTCAATCGGCCTTTATTGCAGCAGTTTCAAGATTTCTACAACCGTTCTGACACTTTCAGCCTTGGCGTGTGCAATGGGTGCCAGCTCATGGCTCTTCTTGGTTGGGTGCCTGGTTCCAACGTCGGGGGATCCCTTGGTTTGGGTGGAGATGTCTCACAACCAAGGTTCATTCACAATGCATCTGGTCGTTTCGAATGTCGCTTTACAAGTGTGAAGATTCGTGAATCTCCAGCTATAATGTTCAGAGGGATGGAGGGCAGCACATTGGGTGTCTGGGCAGCTCATGGTGAGGGAAGAGCATACTTCCCGGATGACGGCATTCTGGATCGCGTCCTCAAGTCAAGCCTGGCTCCATTGCGTTACTGTGATGACGATGGAAGCAACACAGAGGTTTATCCTTTCAATCCAAATGGATCGCCACTTGGGATTGCAGCACTTTGTTCTCCTGATGGAAGGCACCTGGCCATGATGCCACACCCAGAGAGGTGCTTCATGATGTGGCAGTTCCCATGGTATCCAAAGGAGTGGGACGTTGACCAAAGACGGCCAAGTCCATGGCTGCGCATGTTTCAAAACGCTCGTGAATGGTGCTCCTAGAGGAGGTAAGTTCATGGTTTGTTGCATCTTATTATCTTGTTTGGAAAATCTCTCATATTTGAATCCTTCACTCAGATTTTATTCAGATCTTTGGGTACGACTACTCAAGCCTTTGAAATTGGTGAACGAAAAGATATTTTTTTGCAAGATCCTGGTTTAACTACTTGATGGTTGATGATATTTACTCCCTGATGAAAATTGTTGTGAAATAATTTTGAACTCTTTTATGTTCCTTTTAACCTATACAGAAAGAGAAGACTATATATTTTGAGTTTGGTTTGATGATCATGATCAAGAATTTAATTTTATCCTACCATTATAGCCTATCACTTGTTAACGTCTGTGATTAAAGCTGTTGGGTGAAATTCTAAGGAATTCTTTTGCTTATCAGTTCTTTATTCTATTTTTATGCAGAGTTCTATGGAATTCTACTTTAGCACTGATGAATGTATTGATGCTGATGCTCATAGTCTCAAAGCAAATTTATTAGTTTGTTTTTGAAAATTTTCAAGATCGATCGACAATAGTTTGGACCAAAGGTCATCATCCTAGTGGATAATCCATTATCTGAAAACGTCTGGAAATTGGCATCACGAATCTGTCCGATATCCAATCTAGTAAGGCCATGAATGAATTCGTATGATCTGATATCATCTCTTTAGGGAATGCTATTTTGACTCGGTAACTCATCCAGTACAAGGTTGATACTGCTTGAATAGGAAATTTATATCAATCTGATATAAAGCAAACTGCTTTACCAATTTTCATTATTTTTTGAGTTTGGATTCCAATTGCTTTGCGGTGACTTGAATGAACCCAAAGACATCTCAACTGTTGCCGCACTATTGCATGTTCATGATTCTGATCTAAGTATGACAACCATGAAAGATATGGGTGAGGTTATCTGTGTCGTATATATATATATATGTTTGATTTGATATTAAATTGTAAGAAACTCTTTTGTCTAATAACTTTAGGAAGTAAGAAACTCTCCCTTATTTCCTTTCTGAAAGAACTCAATGCTTAGACCACCATGTGCTCCAACAAAAGGGTAAAAATCGCATACAGTGTCACGTCCCGGTTTAAGGCCGGTTTAAGGTTCTTCGGCAGAATTCTAGATCGGTGTAAAATTCCTAGGTTTTCGGGTATAAAATCACTCCAAATTCGAAAACCCTAAGGTTTTGTTTACTTGGGGGAAAAGTTAGAAGGAAAGGAAAGAAAATAGGAAGGAAAGGAGTATAGGCTTGTTTACTTGGGCGGATGGATAGTTTAGAAGGGAAAGTAAGAGGGAAAGTTAGTTATTAATCCCTCCATTTGCTTTCCGCCCAAATCGGACGAAAAGTTGGGCGGAAAGCTAAAACTATTAGCTAACTTTACTAATTTTATACCAACTTTTTATCGCACCGTTACTTATTCTCGCTCAAGACGAGCTTTTCTCGACTACTCGTCCTTGCCGTTGCTGCTCGAGCTCACCATCATTGCTCGTTCATGTCGCTATTGTTTGCCCTCGCCACTATCGCTCATATTTAATATTTAATATTTAATAATTTTATGATATTATATATATAATATGAACAAAAAAATAAAAATTAAGGTGTATATATCAATCCTTCAAACTTTCTTTCCATCCAAGTAAACACAAGAAAGAAAAATCTATAACATATTCTATCCTTTTTTTTTTCTTTCCTTCTTTCCTTTCCTTTGTATTTTCTATCCGTTCAAGTAAACACGACCTAATTGCCATCCGGAATTTCTCCCCAAATTGAAAGAGTCAGAAAACCCTAATTTAAAAAACCCGAACCCTAAATCAAATAATACCTCCGGTCAAAATTACCCTGAGTCAACGCTGAATTTCGCCGAGCCGCTTGTAAATTACCTTGCTGATGTCAGCCGCCCAAAATCGGATTGCGAAACCGATTTCGTCCCGTGATTTTGACCCAGTAAAATCACTTGCCTCGAAGCTCGCGTCGTCGTTTTCGTTCTCAGTCGAGCACCGTCGAGAGCACTCACCTGTGCTCGTCATCCATCGCCGGGGATGAGGGTGTGATGGCCGGGAAGAGATCTTCTCTCGTTCTCACACCGTCGTCGTCGAAAGCAACCGTCGGCCCAACGGAGTCGGCGAACAGGGAGAAGCGTATAAGGGAAAATCAGGGATGCGTTGAGAGAAAGAATCCTTCAATCGATGGAATCGGAACTACTAGAAAAACCCTCTCAAGCTCACTGCTGACGACCCCCGTCGCTCGCCCCTTTCCCACTTTGCTCCTCTCGCCGTCGGCTACAATGCTCATAACTCCCTTACAATTTTTCCTCACTCGACGGCGTCTCCCCAGACGCCGTAAAATCCCCTCGCTACTCTCAGATGGTGATGATGGAGTCGCTGATCTGGTTCCTCGCTGCCCCCTTTCGTCGCCCGTCGGCTGCTCTTAAGGGGAGAGAACCGCCTTCACGCTGCCCCGCGTCTGTCGCCGAAGGAAACGCTCCGCCGTTTCCAAATCTGGACGCGCACTACTGCGTCCCCGCCTGCTCATGAGGTCTATCTTGTCCGCGCTGTCCGCCTCCTTCGGAGCCGACGTCGTCTTCACCCGCGCTCGATGCATCCGTCCTAGTCGGCGAGAAGCTCGCGTCTTCGTTGCCGCGCTCGTCGAAGCATCCATCTGCGTCCGCGTCTGAGTGTCGCGGATGAATTTGCAGCGGAATCAATCGCTGGGTCAACATTGCATGTTGACCAGCAAATCCGGGTTCCGTGTGCGCGTGCGTTGCCTGGGTTTAGGCCATTGCCGCGCGTGCTTTCTTGTGGTTTCGGGCCTGGTTTGGCCCACTGGTCCAAGGGCCTAACATACAGGGTGTCACGCCCAGCCCAATCGAGCCCGTCCACGTCACCCAAACCTGCGTGACAATGTACGCCGAACGGAAACCAAAAGCAATTTAGAGATTTGATTTCAAATTCCAGCGGCGCTCTCACATCGATTTTGACCGAGGCGTTGACCGGCCTCGTTGCGAACGCCAAACGAGGCATCGTCTCCACGCGTGTTCGAACGACGCCGCCTGCGTCGTTCGTTCGCCGTCGTTGCCGGAGCCGATGGACGGGAAGGGAGCGTGCGGCAGGCCGGACCGCCTGTCCGAACCTCAGCCTTCGACGGCGCACCGCCGGAAGCGACCGTCGGCGTGGATGGTGAAGGAGAACTCGGCGGATGTTTTCGCCGCCGGAAAACCCGAAATAGCTCTCGCCGGAGCCGGAGAAGATGACAAGAGGGATAAGGAAAAATTTCCGTTCGATTTGATCAAGATCGAACCTACATAAAACCCTCAAACCTCACTCAGATCCGCCCACCGGATCTTCCCTCTTCCCGTCGACGGCGACCCCCACCGTCGACTCACATACGCTCAGAGCCTCACATGGGGGAGGCGGAGAAGCACGCCGCCGGCTCCGGTCCCGCCTCCCCCTCCTCTTCCTCTTGGTCGGAGCTGGAAAGGGGGCTGCGCCGCTGCTTCCACGACTCTCCAACACAGGGCTCGTCGCCCGTTCCTCCCACCCTCCTCTTGTCGCTCGCCCAGCTTCTTAAGGAGGAAGAGCATCGCCGGAAATGGGAGGGAGTGAAGGCCGCCAGCCGGCCTTCCATCTATGGCCTCCGGAGATCGCGCGTCGCCGTCGATCCCGCCTGGATCATCGCCTTCCGAATCCGCCAGCCGCAGCTTTCCTTCGGAGCACGTCCTCTCACGCAGCTGCCTTCGGATGGGAGCTGATGCCGCCATCGTCCTCGCCGAAGCCGTTGACAACGCCGAAGAAGGTACCGCCATCGACGCCGAAGATGCCGCCGGGATTACGCCGGGATGACGCCGCTGGAGCAGTCCGCCTCTCTGCCTCCGCACGCACGTCAATCTCGTCCACGCGAGTGATTTAGGCTGAGCTTCTGCTTTGTCCGCGTGGGCTTGGGGCCATCTGCCCAGTCCATTTCCTCTTGTATCCCGGTCCACCAGAAAATGCTCCTCACATTCTCCCCCACCAATCTGGACGTCGCCCTCGACGTCGTTGGACGCCCTCATGGCACCGGTATCGGAGCCCGCCGCTCCTGGAAGAGATCTTGCAGATCTCTCGTTGTTGCTCGCCTGGCAACGGCATCAGACCTCCCCCGCTCTAGGAAGAAGCCTCGCAGACTTCTCATCGGCGTACCCTCTACACCGGAATCCTTGTCACCTGCCTGGTGACGGCATCGGAGCCCTCTGCTCCGGGAAGAAGCCTCGCAGACTTCTTATCGGCGTACCCTCTACACCGGAATCTTCGTCACCCGCCTGGTGACGGCATCGGAGCCCTCTGCTCCGGGAAGAAGCCTCGCAGACTTCTCATCGGCGTACCCTCTACACCGGAATCCTTGTCACCCGCCTGGTGACGACATCGGAGCCCTTTGCTCCAGGAAGAAGCCTCGCAGACTTCTCATCGGCGTACCCTCTACACCGGAATCTTTGTCACCCGCCTGGTGATGGCATCGGAGCCCTCTGCTCCGGGAAGAAGCCTCGCAGACTTCTCATCGGCGTACCTTCTACACCGGAATCTTCGTCACCCGCCTGGTGACGGCATCGGAGCCCTCTGCTCCGGGAAGAAGCCTCGCAGACTTCTCATCGTCGCCACCCTCTGACGACGGCATCAGAGACCCCGCCGGCCTCTCTTCAACGCCACCCTCTGGCGACTGCATCGGAGCTCGCTGCTCCGGGAAGAGATCTGGCAGACCTCTCATCGTCGCCCCCCTCGACGACGGCATCAGAACCCCATGCTCTGGAAAGGGGCGGCGGACGCTCACACCGCCTGCCTCTGTTGGTGCACCGCCTGCGCACCTGCTACTTGCCTCAAGTAGCATCGTCATCTCCTCCATTCCGGTCACATCGATACCCCCTCGACGCGGTCAGTCCTTCACCAACTTCGCCGTAAACCCTGCTCTGATACCACTGTCACGCCCAGCCCAATCGAGCCCGTCCACGTCACCCAAAGTCCACGTCACCCAAACCTGCGTGAAAATGTACGCAGAACGGAAACCAAAAGCAATTTAGAGATTTGATTTCAAATTCCAGCGGCGCTCTCACATCGATTTTGACCGAGGCGTTGACCGGCCTCGTTGCGAACGCCAAACGAGGCGTCGTCTCCACGCGTGTTCGAACGACGCCGCCTACGTCGTTCGTTCGCCGTCGTTGCCGGAGCCGATGGACGGGAAGGGAGCGTGCGGCAGGCCGGATCAACCTTCGACGGCGCACCGCCGGAAGCGACCGTCGGCGTGGATGGTGAAGGAGAACTCGGCGGATGTTTTCGCCGCCGGAAAACCCGAAATAGCTCTCGCCGGAGCCGGAGAAGATGACAAGAGGGATAAGGGAAAATTTTCGTTCGATTTGATCAAGATCGAACCTACATAAAACCCTCAAACCTCACTCAGATCCGCCCACCGGATCTTCCCTCTTCCCGTCGACGGTGACCCCCGCCGTCGACTCACATACGCTCAGAGCCTCACATGGGGGAGGCGGAGAAGCACGCCACCGGCTCCGGTCCCGCCTCCCCCTCCTCTTCCTCTTGGTCGGAGCTGGAAAGGGAGTTGCGCCGCTGCTTCCACGACTCTCCAACACAGGGCTCGTCGCCCGTTCCTCCCTCCCTCCTCTTGTCGCTCGCCCAGCTTCTTAAGGAGGAAGAGCATCGCCGGAAATGGGAGGGAGTGAAGGCCGCCAGCCGGCCTTCCATCTATGGTCTCCGGAGATCGCGCGTTGCCGTCGATCCCGCCTGGATCATCGCCTTCCGAATCCGCCAGCCGCAGCTTTCCTTCGGAGCACGTCCTCTCACGCAGCTGCCTTCGGACAGGAGCTGATGCCGCCATCGTCCTCGCCGAAGCCGTTGACAACGCCGAAGAAGGTGCCGCCATCGACGCCGAAGATGCCGCCGGGATGACGCCGCTGGAGCAGTCCGCCTCTCTGCCTCCGCACGCACGTCAATCTCGTCCACGCGAGTGATTTGGGCTGAGCTTCTGCTTTGTCCGCGTGGGCTTGGGGCCATCTGCCCAGTCCATTTCCTCTTGTATCCCGGTCCACCAGAAAATGCTCCTCACACAGGGTGATATGTGTAAAGAATTATGCACTACAGTACGTATGATAAAAATGCAAAAGCACATCCCCTTCCTCCTGTATAATGGATAAAAATCCTCCAAAAGGAGTCCCGAGAAGCTATCGCATGACAAGTATTCCTATAGCTGCCTGATGCAGGCAAGAATGTGCACAGACCATTTGCTGGAGCTCATCTATGTAGACTATTGGAAGAATGCGCATTCATACCTGTATATAGAGACTATGAACGAAAGATTTTTTTGTTCTCTGTACAGTATCATAGTGCCACAGCTAAAATATAAGCGCTCGATCGGGGCTATTAATTTCAGACTCAGCTAAATAGTTAGCTAGACTTTGTTGCCAATAAACCACAATAGCAATCTACATCAATAACATTCTCAAGAATATTGATAAGTTCATAAAAAACTAACAAAAAATAGACGGGAAACTAACCTCCATTTCACGAAGAAAAGAATATTATTCCTTTGTAACACATTAGCAGCAACAGATCAATGTTACAGACACTAATAAACAGAAATTTATGGAAAATGGAAGCTTTCTCTCCTTTGTGTGAAGATATCAAATTAAACATCCTCCTGTAACGTATGCTTAGCCCCAAAGCCCATTCCAAATTATGCTTGCTTTAAAGCAAAGCATGAAATTACATATTATTGAACATGAAAACAACTATGGACATAGAATGCATTTGTAAATGTTCTTCTCGAACTATTTAAGCTCATAAACATCACGAAGCTAGATCTTGCCACAAACACCTAGTATATCAACAAGATAACTCCTGCCCTATCATGTCCTAAACAAAACAAAGAGACTAAACAACCGGAGAATGGCATGTTTTCCTTCTTATTAGAAATGTAATCTAAGCCTAGAAGCTTGATAATCTAAATATAATGAGTCATTTGATGTCTATGACAAACTGAAAGAAGGTTTTCTTTACTTACGGATGGTCCATGCCTCTGGAGTTCATTACTGAAGTAAAACAGAATTTTTTTTCTTCTTATTTTTCTGTCATATCCTCGCTTCTTCACTTATGATAGTAGGTTCATGCACTGGGCTAGCAATTTGCCTAAAAGCAACATGGCTGTTTCGCTAAGAAATAAGAACTGCTACGATATTTACAAAATTAGTGTTATCAATGAAATTCAGTATCCAGAAAATGTCAGAAATCTTTTCAGCATTTGTTTTAAATCTAAAGATGAATTAAGAATCTGCCCTTGATTAGGATACCATTCTTAACATCTCAGTTGTGATAATAATTTGATGTGTTCGATTTGCCTCTAATGATTAAATCAAAATCAAAACACTGTTAGCTCCAAAACTCCCCAAATTGATTATCTCCCGATTTTACAACTGTATCAAAAGTTTTCCACTGCTCTTGATCAAGCTGGTAATGGTAACACAATGAACTGTCGAGATACCCTATGTTGAATAAAAAAAGTGCCTATTGCATCATTTATAGAAAGCACAGTTGCAAATTAATTGAGCACAGTTTCAGCTGCTCTTATAATTTTAAGAGGTTCGGGTGTTCTTTCATGAAACTATTTCTTTCTAATAACTGGCTAACAGGAAAGTGATAGCCTTTACCTTATAAATCAGTAAATGTACCAAGTAAAAAGGACTGAGTTAATAACTACATTGCACTATTCAAATTTGATAGACTCCAAGGCTTATAATCAGAGATGCATTTTCCTCTGAGATTGGATCTCTAGGCTTATTCAAATTTGACACGACCTAACAACAAAACAGTTGAAGGATATGAGATTGGATCTACAAGCGGCAGCACAAGCTTTCTATATATACTGAAACAATCCAACCGCTAACAGGAAATAACTTACATTGTAGAGATCAATGACCGGTTCGTCTGGGTTAGGAGAAAAGGCACTGTTGATGTAAACAAACTGTTATAGATAAGAAATCTTTAGTAGGAGCGAATCCAGACAAACTATGAGCCGTCAAGTCTTAAAGGAAACAATGGTACCAAGGTTTCCCGGTGAAGTTGTCGACCAAGAAATTCATTGACCTTTGAGAATTTGTCACTTCTAGAAATCTGCAAGCATAGCAACTTAATTTTCCTGAACATTCTCATAAAGTAAATAATTACCAAATTCATTATTAGCAGAAAATTTTTCTTGATATTAAAGGAAAGCATTTAAATTAGATGAACAACAATCAGATCTTGTTTATGTTTAAAAATCTTTCTTAATTATGACAGTTGTTACAGCTAAATTGTGAATTGAAACCAATCAACTTCTTGAAGACAGAAAGTGTTTTGACACCTTTTACCTAGATCGTGAATACACACAATTGATAATTCTAGACTTTACCTTTGTTTTTAGAAACTATACTCAGCTCCAAAGTCCCATAGGGAACATTGTTCAAGACAAATTTGCAAATCAACCTACCTTCTTTAGATCTTATCGCATCATTCACTTTTGGTTTTGTCTATTTATTTTTATCATTTTTCACAGCACAATTGCCACAAGGACTAGTTATGTCTTAATAATGTGGTATTTAGTTTTACCCAGTATCATCTTATCACATCCTCTCACTTCTACTGATGCAGGGTCACTACTGTATGTGAACTCACCCCCACCGACCTGGCTCCCTTAGCAATAGCCATTTGCAAAGGTAAAAGAACTTGCAGTCTACCACTACCCAAGAAAGGCATAGATGAAAAAATGGATAGTCCTGTGGCATTTGGAACTCAACTTCTCCAGTAAATGTTCACCTTAATGCTTGCACAGGATGGTTTTTATTGTCAAAAGTATACCCAATGGTACAATTGTGAGGTACAAAACGCAATTAATTGCTAAAAGATTCACAGAAAACTACAATGTTTTTTTTTCTTTGAGATCTCAACAATAACAAACCTAAAATGTTTGGGTATATTTTCTCTTGTTAACTAAAGTTGGCAAATGTTTCAAATAGAGGTTAAAAATATTTTTTTGAGGAAGTATACATGAAGAAACCTCCATATTGTGTGCGCATGAGAATAGACTGTACAGTGAAGAAAGTTATGTATGACATAAAATAAAGTCGAAGAGAATGGTTGTAAAAAGATCTCTCTAGCAGCAAAAGAGATCGGGTGAAAGTGCAGTTATGCAAATCACTCTATGTTCATTTGAAATATATTTATTGCAGCTTGTTTCTTGTTGTATATGTGGATGGCATCTTGCTAGAGTAGCGGTTCACAAGATACATTGGAAATAAAATAATATCTCAAGGCATGGTTAATAACTAAAGATTTAGAGCAACTTCAATCCTTAGTATTGAAATTAATTAATAATAGTGCCAAAGTAATTTTTCTTTCTCATAGAAATAAGCTTTGGATCTCTTGAAGGAAACAAAATTCTTGATTGAAAACCTACTATTATGCCTATTACTTCCAGTTAGAAATTATGCCTTAGCGGTGATAGTGTTCGAGGATCCTACATCATTGAGTGGTTGGTTGAGAAACTTGTTTACAGTACTCTTATGCTAAACATAGTTGCACCTTAAAGCACTATGCCCATGGTTTGGACAAGCAACCATTAAATAATTCAAATATAAAAGAACACAAAATGTTTCCAAATAACAAAGCAAAAAAAGCACAACAGAAGAGAAAAGTAAAAAGGAACCATAAGCTTGAATATTACATAAAAACACCATAGTATGTCTTGTTTTGAGATAAAATAATATAAAAAAATACTACCAAAATGCAAAGCATCATTAGGCGCGTGCAACCCCTTATCTCTCTTGTGTTCTCCTCTGCTTATACGAGTGAGGCGGCTTCTCCCCTCTTCTTGACATGTGCGACCCTATCGCTTTTGTGGGTGTGCTACTATGTGTGTGCTGTGTTTGTGTTCAATTGCCTACATGTGACTGGCCTTTCTCCGACACCTTGTGTGGTGTCAGATGTTTGAACATATATTTTGGTTTACTTGGTTAGGCTGAGCTGTGAATATTCATATTTGTTGATCACGCCTGTATGCTATTTTATCCCCAGCATAGGAATGTTGTCTTTAGGAGTCCTACGTGGCTCTCTATTTTAATATTAAAAAAAATTAATACTAATTCTTTGCGTGACACCAACTATTTATGTTGTGGCACTACTCATCCTTGACCTAAAGGTACAAATTGATTTTTTTTTCTTTAAAATTGAGTTAAGCTACAGGAACTATAAGCAATAGCTCTACATATATTTTTATAACTATTCTTTTCAGATGTGGGTGCTACTGTGTGTGTTGTGTTTGTATTCAATCACCTGGCTCTTCTCTGACACTTGCGTGGTGTCTATTGTTCGCACATGTGCATTATTATCTGCAAATAATATTTTGATTTTCTAGGTAATGCTGAGAATGGGTATTCATATATGCTGGTCACACCCGTATGCCATTTTGTTCCTAGCGTGGGATTATTTTTTTTTTGGAGTTATCCGCAGCTTTCTATTTTAGCGTTTAAAAAAATATATTTGTATTAATTCTGAGCATGACATTAATTATCTATATTAACTATTAGGGATCACTCATCCTTGACTTAAGTGTTTACACGGAAAACTAGAAGAAAAAGATGAAAAATGCATTAAATCTAGACTCAAATGTGTCTAGATTCAATGCACAAAATGTGTCTAGATTCAATACATTTTCTATCTTTTCCTTCTTGTTTTTCGTCCAAATAAACACAGTCTAAATGTACAAATTAATTTTTTTTTATTTGAAATTGAGTTACGCTACGGCGAACTACGAGCATGGCTCCAACATATATTTTTATAACTATTCTTTTATTACGTCTCCTATAGAATTCAACTCAATTATTTCATCCTAGGTACCATAGTGGAGAAATTTAAATATGAATCTTAATGTGACACTGGCGTGACTTTGCCTAGAAATTTTAAATAGAATAATATAGTTATTCATCTCGGATATATGAATCTTAATGTGACACTAGCGTGACTCTTGTTTTAATATTTATACATACAAGAAAGATAGAATGGCTCTGATATAATCTGTCTAAAATTCCTGAATCACTACTTAAGAACTTTTCTCTTAATAGTGTTTCAAATAATTATCTTGAGAATAATTTGTCAAGCTTAAATGCGATGAGTGCAAGTCTTTCTAATTATTTTAACTATGAGCTTATACATTTTAGGCTGACTCGAACACTAGTCCTCCCAATATGTCTTAAGAATGATTGTCTGTGATGCATTTGAAATTTTGAACTTTATCTTTGAAATTGTAAGATCCACTTATTCAAATTAACCCAAATGAGTGCAATTATGTAGGGCAGGTAATTCATGTTTCACGTATCATAACGGGTCATATTATATTTGACATGTGATACAATTATATTTAACACAAACACGACCTGTTTATATATACGAGTTAATGTACAAAATACAAACATGACTCACTTATTTCACAAAATGACACGACACGATACAACACGCTATAATATAAATTATATTATATAACATTACACGAAATTTTGTGAGTATATTATATATATATATATATATATATATATATATGGGTTATATGTGTTGACCCACCAATATGACACGATATGAAATTTCAAGTCATAAACAGGTCACGGGTCGACACATTTACAATACAAAACACGATTAGTCTAATCTAGACCTACGAAATCTCATATCCGATCATATCGTGTTTGGCGGGTCATGTTATATTTTATCAGCCCTAGAACTATGCAAGATTAACCCCCTTATCTTATTTTAGTAGTGGATTTTCATATACATAGAGAAATTATATCTTTCTTTTCTCTCTCATATTATTCCTTTCTTTTTTTTTTCATTTCGCAATAGCTTAAAAAATAAATACAATATCATTGATTGCATCTTTTAAATATTCAATCTAAAAAAGATTTGCGTCAAATATTAAAATTTCACCAAATGACAACGAATATTTTCATTCTGATCTGTTTAAATTAGATTGAATTGATGTTATACAAAATTCCAAAACAATTATGTAAAACAAATTATGCAGTATAATTGATCCTGCATTATTTAGCGGACAATACCTTCTTTAAAAAATAAAATAAAATTTCATCATGTAGAATTGTTGAACCAAACACGTTCACGGGTGAAAATTCTCACAGCTAATGTCACGACCCGGCGAAAGTCGGCTATTTCTAGCTCAGGGTTCCCCAGGGAGTAACAATATTGATAGGAACCAGAGAACTACAATAATCACATAACCTTTATTTAATAAACAATCCAAATTTAATATCAACACAATATCTGAATACAACTATCCAAATTATCAACTGAATAAAATACGAAAGACAACTATCTTAACTCGGCTGGTATCTGTTATCTACTCTATCCCTCCCAGAAGCTAACTCTGTACCTGGAAGAGAAACAAAGGGAGTTAGCAGAAATGCTAAGTAGGAATCAACAAACATGGTGAGAGAATCAAATAACAGGATAACACAATAACTGAAACAATGATATACAAATAATATAGGAATGTCGTGCAAATCATCAAGCTGGCCAACAGATCTCAATCAAGAGCCGCACTCAATTTCAGAGTGTTTCCACTGTTGCTCATGCAATGGAACGACTGTCCTAAACAGCCCGGTGAATGTTGCGTCCAACATCTGACATCCGTAGTATTGTCTCGAGGACAACTGGCGGTGCCCTAACCGGCAACTCAGATAGTCTGACATAATCAGAACTATAACTCAGATAAACAGGCCACTGGAGAATAAATCATCCAGGTCAGAGGTCAATATAAATCACGACTTTGTCATCACAGATTTACAACGGTTCCATACACTTATACGTCAATATCTCAGATACACAATTGTTCAATCAGATTCATAAGCCAATAAATCAGATATCTCAACACAGTTTCTTTTATCGTGCACACAGAAATAGAATATGACCAAGGAACAAGATAAATGAGGTCAACTGAATTACAGAAACAAATCAAGCAGATGAAGCAATTAGATATCAGTGTCAATCAGTTCTATCATATGCATCATATATCAAACCAAAGGATTAAATAGCAAATCCTATTATCTTGACACTATAACAAAGGAGTAGGGTAAGATTCCTACCTCAAGTGCTGTTATTCTGAATCCTTTTGAAAAGTCAATAATTGTTTTATCAAACGATGCAAGCCGATTAATGGATCAACCCCTCTGAAACATGAATTTGTACATGAACTCTATTATTAAACATTCTAATTTGAAAACTAAAACTACCAACATGTAGAACATAACCCTAAACCTAGAGAACCAGTCTCAGATCATATGAACCGAACCTAAAACCCACTGAACCAGACAGAATTGCACTGAACCGATCAAATTCACCCTGAACCAAGTTAAACCGAGACTTCTAACTTCAATTACACAAAATATAAACCTCATCTAAAGCTATACAGACTACCATTAGATGGAAAATTTAATTATCTTTCCAACGGCTACCTGAACCGGCCCGGATTCGACCGAATCATGGTCGAACCGGTCGAAATTCAAGTACTGACCCAACTGGAATTGAACCGCTCGGTCCGGTTCAAATCAATTTCAAAACAGCCGATGGTTTATTTCAAAATAAACCGAACCCAAAACTTAAATAAAACTCGAACCGGTTTAAATCGATTTCAATATAGCCGACGGTTTATTTCTAAATAAACCGCCAAACCCTAAATTTGAACCCGGTTCAGCCAATCAAACCGCGCCGCCCGACCGCCGCCGCGCAAGGCTGCCGGACTCGCGTCCGCTGCTTGCGCCGGCGAGCTCGCGAGAACGCGTCGAACATCGGATCAACTCCAAATTTCTCCAGAAGCTTTATAACAACGAAACGAAGCTCCTCGACGAACTTCGGAGAGATTTCGACGCCCGGTCGAAGCTCTCGAATTAGACGAAAGTATCGACGGTGGCGCCGCCGCCGTCGATACTCAAAACTCAACCAAAACACAACAGAACTTCACGAAAACTTCACAGAAGCCTACATACCTCGCTACGACGATGTATCGTAGCCTAGAACACCAAGATCGCCGTCGATGAAGGCGCTGGATGGCTGGAACACGAGGCGGCGCCGCTCGAACTCCGGCGACGAGTTTGAGCGCGATTTCTCCTTCCTGGCGGCGCTTCGAGGGTTGAAGACAGGTTAGGTTTCGAAACTCCTCAAGTCGAACAAAAGCCCTCTAATATAGAGGTAAAACTCGTTCCAGACGGCGAGAACGCGGCGGCGAGAAAATCGCCGAGATCCGCGGGGAAGACGACGGGTTGACATGGTTTCAAATTCGAAGTTTAACTTTAAATCAAAAGAATCAAATCCGATATTATATTAAAATCGAAAACCCCGATTTCGTGGCTAGACGGAGTCGTTGGTTGACGCGCGACGCGGGTTCGAGCCCCCGCGAGCGCAAAAATCAAACTTTTTTATAAAAACTCGAATTTTAAACTTTTAAAATTCCGAAAAATTTTCTAAAAATCTTAAAAATTCCAAAAAATAAATTTCTGAATTTTAAAAATTCAATTTATAAAATTAAGGTTATAACATTATCCACCCCTTAAAAAGAATTTGGTCCTCCAAATTCAGAGTACACAAAAATAATAGCATAACTATGAAAACTAAGAATTACACTAAGTCCGGTGTCTCCTCTTGAGTTTCCTGTTGAGTCTGCTGAGTCACTGCATAAACTCTTGCTGGAGCTGTAGATTGCTGCTGAAATCCTCTCTGTGGCATCTGATTAACTTGGCCAGTTCTCTCCTGATAAGTCCTTGGTCTAGAGCTCTGTTGGTAACTTTGTTGATGGCTCTGCTGATAACTTTGCTGTGGGGGTTGAAATCCTCTTCGCGGGCAATCTACCTTATAATGACCCCAACCTTTGCAATAGTTGCACTGAATCTCATTGGAAGGGCATACATTAGCCAAATGTCCTTCTTGATTACACTTAAAGCATTTTCTCACAGACCCTGCTGAATTAAAGCTTGGTGCATATGAAGAATGTACAGGTCTCTGATGGCTATTAAATACTGCTCTTGATCTTTTCCCTCTATTATCATAAGTTTCTGTCTCTACTGATCTAGTTGTCTGGCTTACTTTTCTCTTTTCTGCTAATTCTTGTATCTCTTCAATTTGTTTTTCTTTAGCTACATCCATTAAAGAAGCCTCTATCCTGAATGCTGTATTTACCACTGCTTGAAAACTATCTAAGGGGATAGTATTCATCTGTTCCTTTATTGTGTGGTGTAATCCCTTAATGAAAAGTTGGCATTTCCTCCTTTCAGTGGTTACTAACTCTGGAAATAAATCTAACAACCTCTCAAAATCAGTTACATAGATATTTACCGTCCTTTTTCCTTGTTTCAGATTTAGAAATTCTTGCATTTGGCTATCCTGAAAAGATTCTGGAAAGTATTTCTCAAAGAATGCTTCTTTAAAATCGGTCCAAGAGATAGGGTCATTTCCAAAAGTAACTCTCATTCCAGACCACCATGTCCCAGCTCTATCAGATAAGAAATATGTGGCCAATTCTACCTTCTGCTCATCTGGACAACCCAATGCTCTAAAGGTTTGCTCTACTTTTAGTAACCAATCTCTAGCTGCCCAAGGGTCAGTAGTTCCTCCAAAATCACGAAATCGATCTTTTCCTAACTGTGAGAACTGCATCAGCATATTAGCTGACCTAACTGGTTGGTTTACTACCGGTTGAGGTACTAACGATGGAGAAGAAGATTCACCCTCATCCCTTACTGCTGCTTGTACTTCAGGGGAAGCATGTGGTGCTGCTTCTAAGGGTACTGAGGCTTCATACCCACTTCTTCTTCTTGTAGGGGCCCTAGGTAGGTTTTGAGGTAACTGTAGCTTAGCTTCAGGAGGATTTCTAGCTTCTCCAACGCTGTGAGCACTCACCCTCTGACTTCCACCTCCACGTCCTCTACTTCCTTGACTTGGAATTGCTTTGCCTCTAGTTCTTGGTGCCATCCTGTCAACAAAATAACATGTTATATAATAATTGTTTACCTATTCATTTATTTCAACCTTAACCCAAACCCAGTCCTGAGGTTCCTATGCCCTTAGGTTTTCTTACAACCTATAGCTCTGACCTGTGGGTTATGGGCCCACAGAAACTTATACCTCTAAACCTGTACCTCTGATACCATTTAAATTGTCACGCCCCGGCGGAAGCCGGCTATTTCTAGCTCAGGGTTCCCCAGGGAGTAACAATATTGATAGGAACCAGAGAACTACAATAATCACATAACCTTTATTTAATAAACAATCCAAATTTAATATCAACACAATATCTGAATACAACTATCCAAATTATCAACTGAATAAAATACGAAAGACAACTATCTTAACTCGGCTGGTATCTGCTATCTACTCTATCCCTCCCAGAAGCTAACTCTGTACCTGGAAGAGAAACAAAGGGAGTTAGCAGAAATGCTAAGTAGGAATCAACAAACATGGTGAGAGAATCAAATAACAGGATAACACAATAACTGAAACAATGATATACAAATAATATAGGAATGTCGTGCAAATCATCAAGCTGGCCAACAGATCTCAATCAAGAGCCGCACTCAATTTCAGAGTGTTTCCACTGTTGCTCATGCAATGGAACGACTGTCCTAAACAGCCCGGTGAATGTTGCGTCCAACATCTGACATCCGTAGTATTGTCTCGAGGACAACTGGCGGTGCCCTAACCGGCAACTCAGATAGTCTGACATAATCAGAACTATAACTCAGATAAACAGGCCACTGGAGAATAAATCATCCAGGTCAGAGGTCAATATAAATCACGACTTTGTCATCACAGATTTACAACGGTTCCATACACTTATACGTCAATATCTCAGATACACAATTGTTCAATCAGATTCATAAGCCAATAAATCAGATATCTCAACACAGTTTCTTTTATCGTGCACACAGAAATAGAATATGACTAAGGAACAAGATAAATGAGGTCAACTGAATTACAGAAACAAATCAAGCAGATGAAGCAATTAGATATCAGTGTCAATCAGTTCTATCATATGCATCATATATCAAACCAAAGGATTAAATAGCAAATCCTATTATCTTGACACTATAACAAAGGAGTAGGGTAAGATTCCTAGCTCAAGTGCTGTTATTCTGAATCCTTTTGAAAAGTCAATAATTGTTTTATCAAACGATGCAAGCCGATTAATGGATCAACCCCTCTGAAGCATGAATTTGTACATGAACTCTATCATTAAACATTCTAATTTGAAAACTAAAACTACCAACATGTAGAACATAACCCTAAACCTAGAGAACCAGTCTCAGATCATATGAACCGAACCTAAAACCCACTGAACCAGACAGAATTGCACTGAACTGATCAAATTCACCCTGAACCAAGTTAAACCGAGACTTCTAACTTCAATTACACAAAATATAAACCTCATCTAAAGCTATACAGACTACCATTAGATGGGAAATTTAATTATCTTTCCAACGGCTACCTGAACCGGCCCGGATTCGACCGAATCATGGTCGAACCGGTCGAAATTCAAGTACTGACCCAACTGGAATTGAACCGCTCGGTCCGGTTCAAATCAATTTCAAAACAGCCGATGGTTTATTTCAAAATAAACCGAACCCAAAACTTAAACAAAACTCGAACCGGTTTAAATCGATTTCAATATAGCCGACGGTTTATTTCTAAATAAACCGCCAAACCCTAAATTTGAACCCGGTTCAGCCAATCAAACCGCGCCGCCCGACCGCCGCCGCGCAAGGCTGCCGGACTCGCGTCCGCTGCTTGCGCCGGCGAGCTCGCGAGAACGCGTCGAACATCGGATCGACTCCAAATTTCTCCAGAAGCTTTATAACAACGAAACGAAGCTCCTCGACGAACTTCGGAGAGATTTCGACGCCCGGTCGAAGCTCTCGAATTAGACGAAAGTATCGACGGTGGCGCTGCCGCCGTCGATACTCAAAACTCAACCAAAACACAACAGAACTTCACGAAAACTTCACAAAAGCCTACATACCTCGCTACGACGATGTATCGTAGCCCAGAACACCGAGATCGCCGTCGATGAAGGCGCTGGATGGCTGGAACACGAGGCGGCGCCGCTCGAACTCCGGCGACAAGTTTGAGCGCGATTTCTCCTTCTTGGCGGCGCTTCGAGGGTTGAAGACAGGTTAGGTTTCGAAACTCCTCAAGTCGAACAAAAGCCCTCTAATATAGAGGTAAAACTCGTTCCAGACGACGAGAATGCGGCGGCGAGAAAATCGCCGAGATCCGCGGGGAAGACGACGGGTTGACACGGTTTCAAATTCGAAGTTTAACTTTAAATCAAAAGAATCAAATCCGATATTATAATAAAATCGAAAACCCGATTTCGTGGTTAGACGGAGTCGTTGGTTGACGCGCGACGCGGGTTTGAGCCCCCGCGAACACAAAAATCAAACTTTTTTATAAAAACTCGAATTTTAAACTTTTAAAATTCCGAAAAATTTTCTAAAAATCTTAAAAATTCCAAAAATTAAATTTCTAAATTTCAAAAATTCAATTTATAAAATTAAGGTTATAACAGCTAAACATAAATCCATAAACAACCCAACAAGTTGAAAGATGCAAATAGATGCAAATAGTTGGGAGCAAAGTATCAGGCTTTTGAAAGGAAAGAGTAATTGGGGACGCGAATAAGTATAACCTGCTCCTGCTGCACAGAGAGGGCACGTCGACCGAACTTCCAGGCAAGTAGGGTTCCATGATGCGATCGATCTAGTTGTGCATAATACAAGTCCGATTATTCACCGTCACTGTAGAGTGGATTCCCATTCAACAATCCACTCAATGCGTTCATAGTCACTAATCCTGTGCTGCTTTCCGCCCAATCAGATTCCGTGAGTTCATAGTCAGCAGTCCTGTGATGCTTTCCGCCCAACCGTTCACCTCCGGATCGCTAGCTCTTGCAGCTTCCGTTCCTAATGGGACTTGAGGAAGTAGATCGAGAGGATCGACCCCATTTCAAATGGATCATCAGGTAAGTTAGCGTCGCTGCCATCTCGATCGCCAGGTTTCTCCGTCGGTGGGAACAGTCGCGCTACAATCCCGTCGCCGTCACTTCTGAATCAAAACCCTAACAATCCCCGGGATCGGCGGCCCTACTTGTAAATTCCCTCAACTCGGCGTACCCATCATTTTCTTAGATCGAATAGGTCGCCCGTAAACATCATCCCGAAACGATTGTTGTTCTCTTTCACCGATCGCGACGCAACGAGCCTTGCACTGAAATGTCGAGGAGGGAAGAAACAGAGGCGGGGAGAGCCGAGAAGAAAAACCTACCGCTACGAATGTTTAAAGGAGTTAGTTTCGAATTTAAAGCAAGTCCAGCGCCGGAGCTCAGTTCGCGCGTGACCAAGTATCTCAAGGCAATAAGGCATGACCAAGATACTAGCAAGCTTCCTAGGAGGAATCATCCAATTTGTAACCACTAAGCGATTCAGAAACCTCTCTAATGGCTCAAACAAATATCGAACAATACTATGTAAAGAAACTATGAATGCATCATAAACCTATCAACAGAAGGAAAAAAATAAAACTTGACTTCAAGTTGAAGTCTTGGTACGTTTCTCAGTAAGCCCTTCAAAGTTACAAGTCTGTTCAACCTACGAAAGGAGCCGAGTTAGCTCACTTGCTTTTCAAATGCTTCCCTTGTCACAAGCCTGATCCCTCGCACCCAAAGCTCGGCTGCCGCCTCCCCGCCCTGGCACACGAAGTGCACCTCCCGCTTCCCCGTGGTCAACACCCTGAACAGCCCTGGCTCGCTGGCGTCCCCCTTTCTTCTCCTGTTCCTCTGGAACGAGGAGCTCGCGCCCATCTCGGCCTCCCTGCATATCACATTCCGGCGGCTCGACTTGCCCCACCGCAGCACACCGGCGGCCGCCACCATCCTCAGAACCTTCCGGTGCGGAGATCCCTTCCCACATTTCGTGTGCTTCATGACGCAGCCACCCTGCAGGACAAGGACCCTGGCGAACTCATCCTGTATCACGCTCTCAGCTTCCATGCCTAGCTTTGTGTTCGATCGCGCGAGCGAAAGGGCCGTCTCGCCTCGGTGCGTCTTGATGTCACACTTGGCGCCGGAAAGGATCAAAACCTCGCATATCTCAGCGTGGCCTTCCCTCGCGGCCAGCATCAGCGGAGTGTAGCCGTCTCCGTCGAGGGCGTTGACGTCGCTCCCGCGCTTCGTCAAGAGGCGGGTAGAGGCCATGTCCCCCCGCCGAGCTGCAAAATGCAGAGCGTAGAGGCATCCGGCGCCGTTCCCTTTCTCGAGAGTGAACTCGAGCATCGCCTGCTCGAAAAGATCCCGGTTCTCGTTGGCCCGCAAAAGGTCGACTGCAGTCTCTCGTGCCCTGTTGCGGAGCTTCACGTCGGCGCCGGCGAAGACCAAGACGCGGAACGCGTTGACATGGCCCTCTTTGGCGGCCATCATGACAGGGGAGAAACCGTGCTCATCTTGGGCGTCCATGTCGATGCCCGGCCGCGCCAGTAGCACTTCCAAGGATCCGACGTCACCGCATTGAGCTGCGAACATCATCGGAGAGAAGACTGACGGATTGCTCGATCGAGGAACCGTTCCGGATCGAATCAAATCGACGATTGCACGTTGGAAATCGGTGCTCCAGTTGCTGGAACGAGCCGTCTTTGCAGCGGATGCACCAGCCAAACTCACCAAACCGAGATCAGCACCTGCTGATACGAGAATTCTTAGGCAATCATAGTGCTTGTAGCGGGCACTTATCATCAATGCCGTCTCTCCTGTCTCAGTTCTTGAATTGAGGTCGCACCCCTTGTCAATCAAGATCTGCAGAATGGCGGCCATGCCGACACGGACGGCCATGTGGACAGGTCGAAATTCGATCTTCCGGCCAGCCTGGATCGGAAGTTCGCAGTCAGCGCCGCTGGCCAAGAGTGTGTTGATGGCTCGAGGATTGGCGCAGAGAATGGCGTGGTGGAGCAGGCTCCGGCCGTGATGCAGAGCGTTGGGAGAATAATGCTGGAGGAGCATGCGAAGAATGCTGCCGGTTGACTCGAAGAATTCAACGGCGCACCAGGCAGCGCTGTAGGGCTCCGCGAGCCCAGCTCCGACGCGGAACTCCTCGCCGGTGGTAGTGTCCCACGACCATGCACCGAGTCCTACCTTCACGTCCTTCCGCACTCCGGCCTTGATCAATATAACAAACACAACATGAAGCTATCGACCAAGGAAACCTTATAATCCTCGAGAGAACAAGACATGGTACAGGAGTACCTGTAACAACCGCCGGACGACTGGGGCTTGACGACTGACAATGGCGGCGACGAGCGGCGTGCAGTCAACGTCAATGTGCAGGGCAGGCTTCAGTGAGCGGAGCAGAGAACGACAGGTCGCATTGGCGTCCGCTCCACACTGCATATTCATTCGACATTGAAATCAAACCAACTTTTTGTTAGATAATACAAATGATTTTGAAATCTAGACAATTGCTGCCTCTGCTCAGAATATTTTGCTAAGAGATAATAAACTTTACCAAACGAAAAACTAGCAATTAAGTCAACGCTGAAGAGTATTTATAACCTTGATGAGGGTATCAACAACATCGACAAATCCACGAGCAGCAGCAAACACAAGCGCGCGGGCGGCAACGCGGGGACGGACGAGGTCAGAGGCCATAAGAAGCTCTGCAAGCCGCGCCCTCCCATGCAAGCTGGCCTCCACCACCGCTTCCTCGCAGGCGGGCTGTGAGGCCCCAGCCTTTACCAACAGCTCCACCACCGCCGCCTGTCCCTCCCTCACCGCTGCCGTGATGGCGTATCCACGGAATAATTTGTGATTGACATCTGCACCTTTCTCCTTCACCCAGACAAGGCATGGCAATTAGCTCCACGAAGAACAATAACAATCTCTAATCATCTGAATGTAACTGAAAAATGACACGAATCAAAAAAAAAATGAAGATATGATGAAAAGAGGGAAAAACAAAGGAGATGCAGAGCAGTGGCAGGTGGATTTATTTCCTTCGACTCTTCGTTCTTAGTCACCAACAATGAGCTAGAGTCAAGAGGAAAGGGTCATACTATGTGCTCGACTGCAGGACTTTGCATTAATGACGAATAAAGCAACCCTCTGATCCAGCAGGGAGGGCCGGCGCTGATGAGTTAATTTCCTTTGTCTCTTTGTTCTTAGTCACCAACAATGAAGTTGAGTCACAGGAGTGTGCCATAGGCTCAAACGTCAAACGCTAGAAACCGAAAAGTAGCATAGCATACGCACAAAAGGTGCTCGACTGCAGGACTCAACGTTAATGACCAATTAGCAACCCTCTGATCCAGCGGGGAGGGCGCTGATGAGTCAATTTACACAAGGACCAATCACCAAAACGACAGCCACTACCTTCAGGTGCTCCGACAGAGAACAGCTCGGCAGACGCATGAAGGAGTACAGGACAGTACGGACTCTTTCCTCTGAGCTCCTTGCTCCACAATTAGGCTATCAGAAGAGCTCGACAATGCAGCAAATTTAGCAAAACCAGCACACGCGTATGGAGCGCACTGAATTCATTGTGGATAGTTCACATCACCAGGACGCGAATAAAACTTCTAACTAGCGGGGTACCCGATCTAATGCTTAAGAATTAAAGTTTGTGGATTCGTGTGCACGAATCCCTGAACCTAAATCTAAGGCTAAAAGCGGGTACCCGCTTAAGAGTTTTTTTTCCCAGGACGCTCGAAGGAATTCAAGAATTAAGTGAGGTCAATGTCTACATGGAATTCAATTATTTTAGGGGGCAATTAGATTCAATGAAGGGTAATTTCCCAAATGGAGCACTATTTTTAAAATTACTGAAATCCAACTCATTTTTTACACTACTTTTCGAAAATATATAATACAATCAATATTTCTGTATATTTACCTGTATAAAGCTTATGCTTTACTCTTCAAGATGTTTTGATAGAACATCTTAGAAAATCTATACTAAAGTTTCATAAGGAGTGATAAAATCTAATTTTATTTTTCTCCTGACGAGCTTTTTTTAAAGTAAAAGAAATTCAAAACTGAGTTATATATCTCCATTAGGAAGCTTAATATTTTCTTAAAAAAATAGATTAACAAGAATTTAATATTAGATTTTATCTTCTAATTATGAAGCTTACTTTGAGCAAACATAGAGCCAGGAATCAGAGTAATGAGATTTAACATGTTCGATTTAGAAAAAAAAAATTCTTTCATTAAATTGTACGGAATTCGGCATTAAATGTGTCCAGGAAAGAGTGCATGTGATGTACAGATATGCCAGCTAGCAATCTACATGTATGACTTCTCCATGGACGGGGACAGGCGATCACGCGAATCACGGGACCGTACTGTTGAGTAATTGAACGGCTGAGATCCCACCTTCACAATAAAGAGAGGAAGGCACGGTGACACGTGGGAGTCACGTCGTCCATGTCGACGACGGGCTCGTGCGAGGAGATTGGTGTTCGTGGGGACAAAACGGAATGCGTAGTGCTGGTTACAGAAAGGGGATGGCTTCTCTCTCTCTCTCAACTTCTAATCATGTCCGCGCGCAAAAAAATTGCAAAAGGGGAAGCCACAAACCTTAATTTTTGTGCAATTAATTTCAATCCCGATCAAAAAAGAGAGGAAGAGCTAAGAATTTTATACTATTTCGAGTTTATAATCAAACAAATGAATCAGAATTCAAAAAAAAAACACACACCAAGAAGTAGAGCTAAAAAACATACATGAGGAGGCGAAAAAGTGTTGTGAACAAATTAAAGAAATCCGAATCGATGCATTTAGATGAGACGCATAGTTCTTACGGATTTTTCAAAAAGGGGGCAAATCCGCCATTAAGAGAAAAGGAAACACAGATTACTAGTAATGAGCACTCATAAAAGGAGGAAAGGGGGCGAGATGCGTTCAAAAATAGGGCAAGAATCGAACGAGATGGTACCAGGAGCTTGCGGACGAGAAGGAGATCGCCGGCGTGAGCGGCGAGGAATAGGGCAGTGGCGTCGGTGCGGAGCTCCTCGTACTCGACCCAAACCTCGTCAGCGGCCTCTTCGTGGAGAGCCACCGATACCCGCCGGCTCCGCAGGCACACGGCGCCGGCGAAGTTCACGTCCACGGCGGGGTCTGCAAGGCACTCCGCCACTGCCTTCGAGTCGCCGCTCAGCGCCGCCTCAACCAGTCTTTGCGACGCCTCCGAGTCCCCGTAGTCCTCCCCCGCCGGATGCACCTGCCGCCCACCAGCGGCCGCTGCCTTCACCGCCACCGCCATTACTCCTCCGCCGGCTCTCCCGCCGCCCATGGAGTGGCCGAATACTGTCATATCCTCGGTCGATCGCTAGGTACGCTCTCAATCTCCTCCCCTGGCGGCGGTTCCCGGCATCGATTTCTGAACCCCCCTCTCTCTCTCTCTCTCTCGTGTTGCGGGCTTCTTTTAAGTTATCGGGAAAACTTGAAAGCAGGAAGCGCCAGAGGCCGGGTGGTAACTTATAAGGGAGCGGTAGAGTTAATAAACCGCGGTTAAGATAAAAAAAGTGGAACATAAAGCGGAAGGGCATGGGAGTAATAGTGTCTCGTTTTACCGGGGCGGCAAAGGGAGGTGACCTGACCTAGAGGGCTCCACCAGGCGCATTGTTGTAGCCGGCTTTGGTAGTGGCGCAGAAATGGCTCAGCTGGCGCCAAGCCGAGCCAATGATTGTATCTTAAGATTGACTTTAAAGATTTTATTTTGACTTGAATCTAGGTTATTCCAAATTTTTTGGAGTACTTTTTGTTATTAAGACTAACAAAATTACAATAACATTTTTCAAAATTATAAGGTCAAACAATGATTAAAATGGGGCAAAAAAATTAGAAACTTAGATTAAGAATGATTTATTGTAATAAAATTGTTGTTGGCATAAATCAGAGTAATAACTCAAAGAGATTGATTAAAAACTTTTCAACTAAATGGAGTCATTTACTAAAACTTTGCACTTTGATCCATCACGAAAAGATTGGAGGAAGTCAAGTCAAACTAACAATTAAATTTGGACTTAATAATTCGTAGATCCTATGAACCTCTAGCCTTTTTTAGGATCATTTGACAATTGCCGGATTGGGTAACATGTGCAACCATGTTATAAGTTTGCCTTCTACATATTTTGTTTGCATCTAGTTGCATCTAAGGATGGCAACGGGGCGGGTCGGGGTCGGGTTTTGCCATCCCCGACCCGACCCGACTTCCCCAAACCCGTCCCCGAACCCGACCCCAAACCCGACGGGTTTAGAAAATCCTGTCCCACACCCGACCCCGCGGGGAAACCCGACCCCGCCCGACCTAAAAAATAAATATATATTATAAATAATATTTTAAAATTAATTTACATTCTTTATTCATAATATATAAATAAAAAAATATTTTACATAAATTATATCATCATTTCTACATAAATTATTAAAATTTAGTAACTAGGTTATAACTTATAAGGGGTAAATTTGTTATTTTAATAGTAGGGGCGGGTTCGGGGTCGGGTTCGGGGCGGGTACCTAAATTCCCATACCCGACCCCGACTCGACTATACCCCTGTCGGGTTTTCCCCGAACCCGACCCGACCCCCAGTCAACTCGGGTTTTCCCCGTTGACTTCGGGTCGGGTCGGGTCGGGGATGGTGTTTTTTGCCATTCCTAGTTGCATCCCACTTGGATAATTTACACTTACATCCAAAATTTAGTTCCAAGTACACTTTTGGGGTTAGCATAATTGACTTGCTAATGCCAAAGATAATTAAACTTAATTTATTATTCACGATAATTCTTAAGTGAATAGAAATTCTAGAAAACACCCTTGTATGCATGCTTATATATTAACTACTACCATTTGGCAAAAAAAACTACTACCATTTGGGTGAATGTAATTGTGGGAAAAATCAGGAGTGAAATAAAAATTTTGATAAAAAAAAAATACAGCACAACAATCTCCTAAAATTAATTTTCCTCGTCTCAAGGATCCATACAAGATAAGATACAAATGACATGTTAAAAAAGTTACAATAAACCATACTTGAGATTGCCAACTAATGATAGTATAGACACACAAGTGTTTACCCTTTTATCAGTATTCATACAGTAACCCCTTGATAATCACCTCTCCCCACATTAATGTTAGCCTCGAGAGAAAGGATCAAAGCCTCTTTCTCTCTTGGAGTTCTCTATCACAAGAGAAGAGGGAGAGATGGCGACGACAAGAGAGTGGCGAGTGAAGAAAGCTTAGAGCTTGCAGCTTGTATCAAGCCTTGTGCCCCTGTCTACTTATTTACGCTAAGCATGAGCTCCTCTCCTGTTTTTGATAGAAAAGAATAAATAATTTTTTTTTATTGGAGCTATAATTAATGCCAATCAAAAATCACCTTCGAAGATTAAAGTTTGACCAAACTTTCATTACGCTTTTGACTAAGTTAAGCCACCCTTGGATAATGCCCTTACCAAGCGTCTCTACCATCAATGGGTCATATCATTATGGCACATGTATATAAATTGTCTTCTCTTGCCTTAAGTCATCCAAGCCATGCACTAAAGATGACACACCTACCATATGGGGTGGCCACTAATGTGAACGCTCGCACCTACATAGGTACAATTCATCTATGAGTAATCATATTATCATCTAATTTTATTCTTTTATGCATTTATCTATCTATACATGCAATATTGACACCATAAATTATGCACCATGTGTCCATGTGCCTCTGTCCACTCCCTTATTAAGCCTAAAGCCCAACTAGCTTATCCAGATTGGTTAGAATAGGCACTTAGTCCCATTCTTGCTGTAGATTAATTGATATAAACTGTCTATACTATCAACTTTGATCTTGTCTTATCTTAGTCTGAAGTCTCTAATATTCTAAATAGACCTAAAGTAATATATAATTCAGACTATACAATTAAAATGTGATATTCAAGTATCTATGTGTGCAACCCTATATGTTACATATGACATTTGTTGTGATAAACCAAAAAACACATAGAGGTATCTAACAATATATCACTGCTACATAAGTCATAGAAATGCACCGTCAATTGATAACTCCTAGCCAACAATAAAGTTTCTTTTTATGCAATCTAATCCCTTTGCTTACTAAGATCCAGACTAGATAAGTGTACCACACTTGTTATTTCAATCGTGTGAGTATAACTCAAGCAGGATAACACTATCTCCTGGGTATAGTCATATACTCTCAGTCATACTCCCATAAGAGGAGTCCCTAAATACCAAACTTCCATTAAAAGGAAGGGGCAAATCCTTTGTTGATCAATCATACTTCTCATATAGCTTACGATATAACCAATAATAATTGTTATGACTTCTTAGTTATAGAGAAGTGTTAAGTAATATCAAAGTATGCCACTCATAATGTGTAAGCACCAACCACCTCAAATCTAAGGACTAATGCATCTCTGTCACTTGTAATACTCAAGCTATAGATTTATGATGGGTCGGTCCATTACACTCACTACTAATGTACCCTTATATCTGTATTGATGTTAAGAACTTAACTAGCTTACATACTAATCTTATATGCACCAAAGTTATCCCTTACCTACTTAAGATACTTTGATTGAGAATTTAGGTATGATATCTGATATAATCAATCTCCATAAATATTACTATATCATTTTACACATCAATGCAAGTGTAGGAATCAATATAACAAAAACAATACCTTTATTTTTTAAATAAATAAATAAGTAGAATATAAATAATTGACCTTCATGATATACACAGTAGCCTGCATATAAAATGTCGAATGGTTGTTTATGTGCTAATGAATATATTAGATGCAATGACAGATCTAATACCTAGAATATGTGATTAAGCAAAATTATATTTATATATATTTTCAGGCTGAATAATATTTTTTAACTAAATTCCCATCTGAATAATATTTTTTAACTAAATTTTAATTTTTTTTTAAAGAAAACCTTAAAGAAATTGCAAAATGAAAAAAAAAATTCAAATGCTACACCATATACAAGCCAAAAAAATTAACTTATATATGTTCAAATTATTCATACATAAAAGCATACATATTTCATTTTTATAATGATTAATTTAATCACGCCGATTAGAAGTAAGACCTACAAATTATAATTACCAACCCTAATTCTGACCTAAACAATAATTATTTAGAAATGATTGATGACATCCAGCCAGCGGTCCAATCCAAATCAAAAATAAATAAACAAAAAAAATCCAGCCGGAAATTAGGGTTTTCCGTGAATCAATCATTGGCAAGCTGACAAAGCTAGTCAAATTCAGCGGTCAATTTCCAAGCCGAGCTCCAAAGCCACCCGAGCCATCTAAGCCGATCTCCCGAGACATGGGATCTCGTATCCCCCGCGCTCATGAAATGAAGCGGAGGCGGCCACGTGGATAATCCTCCCATGTCGGATTTGCCAGCAGTAAATATCGCCAAAATCTTTGTAAGATTTGGTCGTATCTAAGGATTTAAATTAGACAGGAAATCTAGCTAAGATCTAATACAAATATAGCCAGGAAATGGAACAAGCTATGCGGCCGGATATTGTACCCTTCCTCTGTGTCCTCTTGCCATAGTGATAACTATGCGACAAATGCAGCTTGTCTAATTAATGTTATAATTAATTGCGAGATTTGACGTTGTCAAATTACAAAATCATCAGCACATAAAAGCTTGTCATTATTTATTCACAAATAGTGACAATATTGGTGAGTTCTTCAAGAGATAAAGTTTCAAATTAACTTTAGGTCAAATGTTTAGATCATACATATTATAAGATAAAAAAAATTCTAATTTTCTTGGAGGGAAAAAAATTATCTTGTCACTCTTGTCCCACTTTATCATGGCCCACAATCTCACCTAGCTTGCTGTATGATAACCCTAGATCTCACTTTCATTTTATGCCACATGAAAGCATTATTTTCAATTCCCACAAGAAGGAACATTTTTATATGGGATGTAGGAGTATAAGTTTTCATATAGTTCAAATTCTATCAAATTAGAAATCAAGTATGATTTTTTTTTTTCATTTTTCATATAGACTTTCCAATCAAATTCATGTAATTTCTTTTTCTCATTATGTATAAGTAAATTAAGAAAAAAATACAAATTATAAGAGCTAGTAGGGAAAGAATTTGAGATTAGAAAGACCAATTTATAATTTACAAGCAATATGAAGCTATTAAGATCAATTTATATTTTTTTAACTCATATGGTCATATGTATAAAATATAAGCAAACTATAACACTAATTTGTGATTAACCCCTAATAGATTTCCATAGAACGAAATATTTGATTACACTATTGTCATCCTTAGTCAACTAGCTACAACTAAAGTCTAATCTTGTGCACTTAAGCCATAGATAAGCTCTTCCTCATTGGTAATCTAGCTCCTCATGGTTAATTTACATTTAACCCCCAATAACATCTATGAACGAAACCTTAATACTTATCATTCGATAAGACAAAAATCCAACATCATATAATTAAACTCTTAATAATTAGACAGTCTAGCTCTTCTAATGCCAATTCATAAATAACATATATCATACTAAAATCAAATACCTATTTAGACACCTCTTCCCTTTGTAGCTATACCAAATGCCCATTTTCATGCGCATGTGCCCTTTATCATTAGGTACCCTGGCTCCCCCTACCTTACTCATCAACCAATTGCTTCTCAAGCTTGGTCGTTCATATCGAACAAGGGATTTCTAAGGACACTACATGTGGATATAAAAAAAGATTAGAGTCAAATTAGATGGTGACTTATGCTATGATCATTGTGGTAAAGGTTCAAATTGTCCTCTTTCCAATAGTCCAACTTTGATATGAATTGGGACTAGATGGTGACAATTTCAATGGTTTCTTCCTAAGGTTGCTTGTGTAGTTTGCATGGCATCTAGACTTTTGGAGCCTCGTGAGGAAGCTATGCACTCTCTATAATTGCATAGGTGAGGTACAGAAGGGCTGATGAAAAAGGCCACTCATGTTTGCTTGTGTCCTAAAGCTCCCATGTTCAAGCAAATCTTTGCCTTCCATGTGCTCCTCTTTTGTCCTCCCATTATGTGCTTGTGAAAACTAAAATAATTGAAGATGTGAAAATAAAAACTTAAGAGATCATTATAAGATATGATGCCTTAAAAATTGGGGTAAATTAGAAAAGTGCACTTAAAATTCTTGAAGAAGAGGAAATTTGTGTTATTAAGTCCATAAATTTTTTTTACGAAGGCTCTTCGAGTTATTAGAAGATTTAAACATATAATGGAAACTTTTTGGGTCTTTTGTTTTTATATTTTTTTTAATCAAAAGATACATATTTAGCTCATCAAAACATCTTTCTAGAAAAACAATATATTTTTTTAAAAAAAATAAATATAATTATATACAAAACGTGTTCTCCTTATGGGGAATCTATAAATAGTCCTTGTGCATGATTAAATGAAGAAAATTCTTATATTCTATTTTATTTCAAAATTTAAAGAGTAGAAATTTGATAAATAAGATAAATATGCGCCTATTGAATACATATGTAGACGCAATATAGCTATTAGATTAAACTTATTATGTGCTAAGCTAATTGTATACGGATAGGGCTATATACAATAGCGATTGATTCAACAACGATACTTATCTGTGTAATTGAATGGGCGCATGTTTAGCTTTTTTTTCAGTGTTCTTGCATAAACTTCGTATTCTAGTTATGAAATGAACACATCCAGACATTGAACACAAAAGAATCATGACTTAACCTCCATCAAATTCAAGAGAAAAAAAAGCTCCAAGAACTCAAAAGTCAATCTGATCTTTGAAAAAGGGTCACATTTAAGCCAATCCTAGGCAAATGATGTTGCTGAAGAGTCAAGATATTGGCTGTCATGCCCTTGATCAGACGGCAAAAGTCATGTCCTAAATCAAGTTTAGATTTTGACTTAAATTTGCTCAAGGGAAAAGTTTGCTTGTGCTGAAAGAGATCTGCTCTGTTATGATAATGAACAGGTTGGCTGTGTGTGTGTGTGTGGAGATTGAATGAAAACATAAATTTGTAGGGATCTTTCCACCTGCATTGCTTTGTGGTCAAGTTTTAAATGGATATAGTGTGGTTAAATAAAGATATAATGAAGGTCAAGACTTTACCCTCATTGAAAAAGTGCAGGCAACCTTTTTGGATCTGTGTGACCAGTTGACTGAGGCTGCGATTTGGCTTTTAGTGCCAGTTGAAAATGGATGATCGAAACAATTAAGCTTTTTTTTATTATAGGAAAAAAAAAAAGGGAAAGTTACATGAAATTCAAATAAACTTTATTTAGCACTCAAGAGAACAAGAAAAGGAGAGAGAAGATAAAGAAAAGGACAAAAGAGGAGAAAGAAGATGGAGAGGCGGGAAGGGAGGAAGAGAGGTGGCAACAAGGCAACGAGGAGGTCGGAGAGGCGAAGGAGGAGGTGGAGAGTAGAGGTGGCGGCGTGGTAGGGAAGAAGGGAGAAACAATGAAGTAGGGGCAAGAAGAAGGAGAGGCAGCAGCGAGCAAGGTGAAGAGGAATAGCAACCCGTTAAGTACCTAAATTTTTATTCTAAATTTGAACTTGGCTCCTTATGCAATCAAACAACCAAATATGTGAAATATCCAAATTATATATGAGTTATTTACCAAGTTAACCACCTTATTACATAACCTAGATCTAACTCGAGTTTTTAAATGACTATTCATAAGTGCCTAACTTAATTGCACTAAACCTTCTATTTTACTTTTATTTTTCATCTTATTTTTTTATAAAATAAATTAGAATAACTTTATATATGTATGTAATAGTTATTCTTAAGGTATTTGGTTAAGAACTTGGTAAATTATAATTTTGTACCTATTTTTGATCGAGTACAAGCTTCAAACTTAAACCTAATTAGAATCTAACATATAGAATCTGATTTTAATTGAGGTACACAGTGCCATTATAAATGGTGAGTTATCCAATTTGAATAACTAATTCCAATATTCTTTTCATAATGTCCAAAAAAAAAAAAAAACTAAGCCGATACAAGCTCGGCAGTAGTTATAAACATAAATGGGTGATTAACTCATTCGAGTTCCCAAATAGACGGAAAGTTCAGAGCCGTAAACTAAGAGGTAATAGGGTTGGGTTCAAAACCAAATCAAGTAAAACGACTTAAAGTTTTTATTGTTTCTTTTAATACGAAGGGCCTCTACCCGTGACAGTGAGAGCTTTCCGTACTCAAATTTATAATCGTATCAGTTCTGGTAAAAAGTATATCAAATTGGTAAATTATATTTTGTATCCATTAAAATTTTGATCAATTTACATTATATCTAGTTCTTCTTTGAACATTATTATTATAGGAAGTTAATTAAACATAACTATTAACAATTTCATTCAATCAAACTTCAAAATCATCTGTTCCTGTTCAATACTCTTACTGGTTCTCCATTCGAAAATCATTCAAATGAATTACTCAAACATAACTATTGTTGTTACTTGGTTTAATCCAAGTTAAATTGGTTTGATTTTGTTCATTCCTATTCGTGGCGCCTCTTATGCCCAGTGCATTAATTTTTGTCTGGCGTATGGATAGATATTGAAAAAAGACAGTAATGGATCGTGAATGACCCTCTATTGGAATGCAATTTATAATATAGTGGCCAAAGAAACAGATAAAATTATTATTATTTCCACGTTTTTAGTCTTTTCGAGGGAAAAGATGAATATACAAATATTTCATATACATTTTAGCAAAATTGGAGAACGGTGAAACCTTGTGGATCTACAAAAATGGAACTAAAATCTCAGGCAGGTAGTCGGAAATCTCTCGTTGATCCTTGAAAAAAATGTTTACATATAATTTATAGACAAACATGGAAAAGTTCAATTTCAAACTTCGAAGCAAGTAAAACTAGAATGGGTGATCACAATCATGAGTTGCCCACCCAAAGCACGAAGGGAAGCAAAATCTCTCACACATGAACAATATAGTAGTAGTTCGAGGTTTTAATTTCCATCGAAGATTTTGTTGATCTTCAAACAACAAAAGAAAGGGAGCAGAAAGGGACAGTAACACCGGTAAATTAATCAATTAAAAGAATATAGAAATATGCTTCAAAATCTTTACATATAGAAAAGAAAGAATATATATATGAAGAATGAGTGAGAGTAAACCTTATGGCATGGATAGTAAGGAAGTTGAGTTTTATAATCAACCTGTGCAAGTTTCTCTGTATCATGGTTGCGACTTTGTTCTTCTATCTCGCGCAGAAGATGGATCGTAACAGAAACAGGCCTATAACTCGGGCGGAATATACTTCTTGTTTTGCCTCGTAGAGAGCTGTTTTATCCATTTGGTGGTCCATCTGCCTTTTAGGTTAATGGATGGAAAGACCGTCTATAATTGGCGGTGAAATCCGCTGCAAAGTAAAAAAAGCAAAAAAAAATCTGCAACTCCTTTAGTATCAATTGTAGTTGCAGAATTGAAATGTAGATTGCAGAAAATTTGTAAATATTTTCTGAAGGTCCAAAAGAAGGATATAGCTTCAATATAATGCATTGCAAATTTGCAATTATCAAATAAAGAAACAACTTTAATAGAAGTTAACAGGGATTGGAGTGATGCCTCAGCAATAACATCAAATGGGCAAAAGTGGTCGTCTCTCGTCATCACCAACACGATGACTAACCTGAAACAGAAAAAATATGACATGATGCGCAAGGACATAATAATTACGAATAAAAACTAATCACTATATATACAATTGGCATACATCTTCAGCTGCACCAGCAGCCATGTTTACAAAAGAATCATCCTTGGACCTGAAAACAATGATAACCATATTAACAAACTTAAGGTGAATGAAACACTTGAATACAGTTGAACTAAAAGATGTATATTCAATATCTGAGTTTTTTTTAACAAGCAATTAACTCTGAGAAAACGCCTCAAACTCGATACAAAATAATAAACAAATTAAAGGTCGCACCTGGTGTGTTGATTTTCCATCATTTCTAATTTTCCAGCTAGTGGCTCATCTTTAACTTTAGCCATGGGAGAAAAGAACTAACAGAAACAAGACAAGGTCGTCATGAAAATGAATAACCGCAATAACTTTAAGAACCTAGGCTCAACAACTACCTGGTGCATAGATATAAATACTATGGAAATCCCCAAGATGAAGTTTATGGTCAATGGATGACCAAATAACGCAGCAGAAGCAATGCCAGTAAAGATTGTAGCCACAGTAGATGAATACTTTTTTAAGATCGTGTCTGCACAAAACACAATGAAGCAAATAGCCAGATTAGTTAAAGGCTAAGTAAAGGTTATTTAGTAGTGAGCAAACAACAAAAACAATAATAGCCATCCACTGCAGTTTACCAGCATATTTGAAAAAGAACGATGACAGTATGCCCTGTGCTGCATTGTTGCATATCAAAAACAGAGTTGCTTTTGAGTGACCTTCAAGTATATTGAAGCTACTAGGTCCTGTAAACATTGAAGGTGCGACCCAAAAAAATAATATATTTAGTAAAATACAAGATAACAGACACTGCAAATAGCTTGAAAGGACATCAACGTTACGGCAAATTAGTGTTAGTGAATGTCAAATTAAACAATTCTTTGCAAATGGTGAGTAAACAAAATCATCAGAGCAACAACGTCAGCTAAACAGCAATACCATTTGATTGTAAAATAAGCTTGTTCTCTTTCTGTATATTATATTTATAATCTACTAAAGTGCATGTATATATATTACATGTCGAAGTACATTAATGCAACAACATTCAAAAGAATGTTCTACAATCCATGTGTTCAAATAGAGTAGAAGACTCATCAAGAAAAGCTATAAACCATGTGTTCAAATAGTGTCAAGTCAAGAGTCAGAATACACACCTTTGAAAATGGCAGTCCCTATTATGCCCAAAAAATTAAATATTGCACCATAGCCATACAAAAACAAGTTCTGAAAAAGAAAAAACCATAATTGAAAATATGATATTTAAATAAGCAGCATATCTGCAGGGCAAAAAACACGTGCCAAAGAAATCAAACAATCCTCCAACTGAAATGTATTGGTCAAACAACAACCCTTTATTAAAGTCACCTGGAGATAGATACTCGTCTCAAACTGGCTTTTTAAAGCATATTCATTGTAGACAGAGGCCAGTGATGGAACAGTAACCTGAAATTTCAGAAAACAAGGTGAGCGCGTGCCAGCAGGATGGATATGTTTATATCACCAACACAAATAGATTAATTACGTGTACACATAGGAAACTTCATGCATGTTTCGTTTAGGCCAATACAATATATTAGTTGCATATATGACCAACTTTTCATTCTCTACTTTTAAAAAAGAATTCCACTAGCTATTGATAAAACCACAGAAGATATTGACACGAAAGTTCAATGAATGTCATCCTTAACATGTGCCAACGCTTAAGTTCATGCTAGATCAACCAGAATTTGTCAAATACAGAAATGTTCGGATAAAAATTTGCTAGTACTGAAGATAAAAGATATAACAGGTTGGAGAAATGTCGAGTATTAACTAAAACAAGTCTAATAATTGTAGCTTTAAATGAGTCCCCAAACCAAAATTTTAATAATGGAAACATTCTGAAGTTGAAACTGAGTTATTAGAATTATACTAAAAAAATCTTATCTTAAAGAAAGAGGTACTACGAATATAACATAATTAAAGTATTCTAATCAATATAGTTCACTATTTTTATAAACTAATAATTATTGAAAACTCACAAAAATAGATTGTCAAAAAGAATACAACTGAGGATGGAAGAAACAGTAACTTCACGGAAAACAATGGCAAAAAATTATTATTTACTGGTAATGATTAAACTTACAAAAACTAATGTGTACACGTAGGCGACCATAGTAACAGGAAGACCCAGTGCAGCAGAACCCTCAGGCAAAGATCGAAGCTGATTTACACTTATACCAATTAGCAAAAGGGCCAGAGCCTCCCACTGCCAATCAATAAAAGAAAATAAGTAGAAGAATAGGACAACAGAAAAATTCATACAAAACATGAAATCATAAGGAGCTACTATAAAATAAGTATAGAAAGCACGTTATATCAAGAGTGTTATATTCCTCGTCAAGATTCCATCCAAAATGACAGAATATGTCTCTTTGAGAAGCTTAAAGCATGCGCATAAATTACTTCTTATTCCAGAAACAAACAAACCTGAATTATGGAAAATCGTCTTCTCATTACAATTTTTAGGAGGACAGCAATCACCAAAACCTACAAGTATTGCAAAGAAGCAATAAAATATCAGTGGTTTGTTTCATGTACGTTCATCTCTCACCATCTTGGACAACGTATAAACAAGCCTAAATGAATTAACAGCACAGAATAATAAGCACGGCATAAAAGAACACATCAAAATAAAAAAGTCAAAAAAATATATGCAAATTCTTGTTATTCACAAATCTCAGTGACTCTACAACAGAAAACAACAAAGAAATATGTTTTCCTGAAACATACCATGCTCGATCACATAGCAAGCCAGACAAACCAATCTATTATTCTGCTTTTAGGTTTAAAAAATTAGTCCATAAGCTGGTTTATACCGGTCCGTGCAGGAACCAGTACACACGGAACACATTGGAGCCTAGCAGAGGAGGAGGAGGAGAAAGAGAAACATTGCATGTCTGCTGCCGACTCCTCCTCCTCCTACTCCACAGCTTGGTTCCATCAAGTTTTAGTCGAGTCTGGACTGGCACATGATCTCGGATTGGTATTTCGAACCTTGGAATAAATATGAATGTTTGTCAACTACAAATATCAATAAATATTAAAGAATCATGCTTCATACAATATGAATGTTTGTTGGCTACACAAACAGCCAAGTAATATAGCATAAATATGCTGGTTTCACCAACCAAAATTAGTATACTAACAAGTTTCATATTGGCAAACTCATGGCTAATAGCATCTGCAACTAGAAAGAAAACTCCTGAAGTACACTAACATTATTGTCTTCATTTGATCTCAGTGAAGTAACTCTGACATAGATATTATTTCAAAGAAAGTATTAAACAATTTTTAACCATAATCCCAGTATTGATATGAAACCAATACCTTCAAGTTGCTCAACATTTTCACAGTTGCTGGATTGAAGTATAACTGCAAATAGAGATAAACGGATAATGAGAACTTTTTCAGGAAACTGGGAACCATATGGAAGCAATAACAACAGTAAACAAGGGAACTGCAAGGTATAACTTTCTGAGGATATGTCAAGCTAGAAGCTTACCTGCATGATAAACTTTAAGTAATTGTTAATCGCATATAGAAGTGCAGGAACAGCTAGAAGGACATTATTCCGAGCTGCCTGTAAAAAGATTGCATAATGTGAATCAGATCATAATGTGAATCAGATCGTAGCATGAATATACAATTGCGAAAAAAAATAATAAATACTTAAAGATTATCTTTCATGTCGAATGAAAATGCAGCTCAATTAAGAGCAAAGAAAAGGAAGAACAAATAAAAATAAGAACAGATCAGTAAATTAAACTAAAGTAATTCATAAGTATATCAAGTAAAGACACATAGAAGCTCTGAACCACAGTGTTTCCCAAACTTGCTTGATTTTAAACAATGTTAAACTCAATGAACAAGCAGATAAATAGAACTGGGAAAGTCACATATACGTTCCACATATTCTCAATGTGTACCATCAAACACTTCACACCCAACTTGATAATGAATAATAAGGGAAAATAGCTTAATATTATACTCAGCACACCATGTGGATCAGTTTCATTAGCAAAGGTCTTTTAGAAGCAGCATTTACATTGGGACTATATGCATCCCTGAATGCAATGCTCCCATCTAAAAAACGAAAAAGAAAAAGCAGTGGCCTACTTCAGGAGTTGGATAATTATGCCAAGTATAATTTGCAGCACAATACAGCATAAACTCTTTGGATATCCAGCTTATGTTGAATAACCACATATTTGGTGGTCAGACAGCAATGGTTTAAAGAAGAAAAGTAGAAGGATAGTGATGAGCTGTGTGAAAGATTATGGGGCACAGGAAAGTTGAGGTTATTGTTTACAGGAAGAAGTATATTCCGATGACCTACATGTTCTAGTCGATGCAAGAAGAGTTTCTTCTGTATATGGAAATGAGAAAATAAATAGTGTGGATTCTTGGTTCTAGGCCATATGATAACTGCACTCACAAATGACAGCTACTTCTATATTGAACTCTATCTAAGATGTCTGTATCCTCATGTAAACAATCACTAAAATTGCTCCATTTCACCGGAATGATACAAATTGATCATTGATAACTCATTTACAGAAAGAGATAGCAAAATAAATAGTTGAGGAAGAAAAATGGATCTAGACTCTCAGGATAATTTACTATTTAATGATCCATGAACACAATTTTTTAATGGCTTTCTTTTCTTGAGCGGTTAGCTTGAAAGTTAGAAACTATTAAAACCCTGTATAACTAAGGTTCACTCCACTTGTACAAAAAGGAAATGGTAAGTCTGGAACACAAGAAGCAGAGGAAAAGAGTTCCACTATAAGTAAATCCTGCACCTCAGACATCAGGAAAATGGCAACAAAATCAGGCCGTTTGAATAAAGACAATGAGTGCAAGAAGAAGTATGCAAGATTTTTTAAAAAAAATGAAGCACAAATTCCATTGACAAATATATCACATCAGAACTATGGTGGCATTATACCTGCACAAATGTGGCCATTGATAGAAGGGGTTTTTCTCCGACCTTCTGATGTCTAGCCTATCAAGTTACACATATAAACACATAAGAAACCATACAGCAAATAAAGAACAATAAGAGGAAAAAGTCTTATTGCTAGTCTATCAACTGCTACAGCAAAGTATATCTTAGTTCACTTAAAGAAACTACTATAGCTGCCCGAGAATACATTTGAAAGCACCACTTGAAGGAATCTAGAGTTCATATAGATTAGTAGAAAAGTTAAAATGAAACAGCAGATGAAAAGCAAAATAAAACCATTAGAAATTAGAATAAGCAACGGTTTCATGGTGTGTGGCAAAGATGCTGAATATATTGACACTCAGATTCTAAATTGGCAGTAGCCTCATGCATTAGGTAGGCCTATACAGTATGCACAGTCAGGATGCTAAGGCTAGCGTTAAATAATCTTGACAATATCTAACAGAAGATAAGAATTGTGGTTGGACTTGGATCTAAGACTAATTACTAACAACATGATTCAAAAAGGATGAATTGCAAGATCCATTTATCCAAAGTAGACTATAATTAAATCAATAAGTAACGAGGTTGTAAGACATACCTGGAGTAGTAACATAAGAATGGCAAAGAGAACTTTAGCAACTTCAGTCAAAAAATTGACACCAATGGGGCTAAACTTAAACTTTCCATCCACCTTGCACATATAAACTAGTATAGGCTGCAACAAATTAGAACAAGCATCATCAAGAATTCATAACAAATCTTTTATATATATATATATTAAAAAATAAATAAATGTACGTGTGTACATATATATAACAATAAGAGTTTGTCGTGTTAAAACTTAACAACCTCATATAGATTTTGAACACCAATACAAGTAATTCTGGTGGGATTTCTCTCTCGTTCTCTTTTCATAAAAAAGTATGGTCAAGATATGATGTACCTCATTTCATTCATGCCATTGTCCACTACCATAATATCTCACTCTGATTAGCCCTCGTTACTATTTTGCACTCCATGTAGCCCTTATGAATATGATATCACCTTCAAATTATGAAGATAAGGTAGATGGTGTTACTTTGATGTGAACAGATATGTGTGTGCTATTTTCTATCATTAAACCTGAGGGCAATTTTTCAATTTATGTTTTTCTGATCCTTGTTTTCTGTAGCTGGAAGGATGCACCAAATGTTCTATTTGACCTTGATAGAGAATTCAACTACCTTATCTGGTAAAGACTATATGCATATTCTACTTCATTGGACTAGGATATGCTCTCACTCCATTACTGAGTTAAAATTCTAATACAAAGGAAATTGTCTGGGTTTTTAAAATTTTGGCTGCACCCCAGGGATAGGCAGCCTATCGTTACTTCCTGGTGCCAGCATAGGCAATCCTTCAATCATAATCCAATTAGAACCAGAGATTGTCTAGTTGAAGCTGTCATGTACTCCAGCCAAACCAGATTATATTTGAGTCTATTCAGCATGGAACTTCCAGATTTTTAGGTCCATAAGGCTAACTGTTGCTTTACCCATGATGATATGACTAAAATCACTAAACAAGGTTGCAGCTATAATCTTGCCCAGGCTCCTCAAAGGCAAATATGTAGGAGATAGTTGGCAAAAGGTTGCCAAGAACCCAATCTGGATCATATTACGATCCCATGATGCAATCCTAAGTAGGATCTTAACATATGCGAGAACAGTAGGATCTGCTGTGTTCCATTTCTACAACATAGATGACTAAGTGTAAGATTCACTCATCTCCAACTTGTGAACTTACTAAATGCTAACCCAAGTCCATAAGTTATTTAAATATTTCTAGTAATAAAATATAATTATGTTATTTGCTTATTCTATTTATGGTCTCTATTGACTAACAATACATCAACGAACAACATTGAAAAATGTCTATAACAAACATCTTTGATAAACATTTTAACAAATGCCTCAACGAACAACTGAATGCTTAACAACTTTGAATCTTTGAGTCTTCAATGGTTAAAAGGTGTAACTTGAGTCACTCTTAATTTCATTGTTCTTGTTGTTATCTTTACCATTTTCAATATTGTCCCCTTTGTTTTTGTTAGTTGTCTTCCTTTTTTGTCTTCATAAGTTGGTTTTACTTCATTAAGTGGCATCCTTGTCTTATCTTCATTGAGTTCATTGTATTATGCATGTCTTCAAGAGTCTATTACACATCGATTTCATTTTATGAACTCATTCATTTTCATCACTTTCATCTTATAATTGCACAATAAGTAATATTTAACTGCAAAATTAATATATTGTGTTGGACAATTATGATATCTCTTCAAGTCCTAACTATTTAGAACCTAAACAAGTGTTTTTATTATTGAGCTTCGTTGAGCTTCATTAGGAAAATATTGCTAATGTGCTACTTAAATTTATACTTGCTACTTAGTTATCTAATTTGTTTTATCATAGTTGGTTTTAACATAGTAAATGTCCACTCCTATATTTATTATATGTGAATGGTTGCAAAAATATATAATATAGTTGGTTAAAAAAATAATAAATGTCTTGGTAGTTGATTCAGGCTAGACATTTCTTATTTTCTATTACTTGTTACTAAGTACTTGTTAAAATATCCATATCACTTTTAATATATGAATATATTTTTTTACAATTATATTTTTAGCCTTTCAGTAGGATCTTAGAATCATACAATCCAATCCTGCAAAACCTTTACCATTACCATTTCTAAGTAGAATCTCGACTTCTCTGGAAGTTGAACAAAGGTTAAAAGGAAAATGTTTCTCACCTTATGTTGGATAATAGTTAGCACCAAGTTATAGCATATCATTAACCATGTTGCAAATTTTACAACGACTTTGGAACCCTACATATGATCAATAGGACAAGTACTTGCTAGCTAAGAGACATTGATCACTCCTAAATAGAACCTCGCATGTGATCAATAGGACGAGTGCTTGCTAGCTAAGTGACATTGATCACTCCTAAATAGAACCCCGCATGTGATCACTCCTACTTTCTACTCTCCTTTTAATAAGATAGAGGTAATTTCAACCCTTAATTTTAGTGTTGGTTTTCTCGTGTCGGACAAGTATGTGTGAAATGGTGCAAGTGCAGCCAATGGTAAAAACAGGGGAGATGATTCCAAAAACTTGTAACCCTCATGGGACTTATAGATAACATTTGCACATCTAGAAGATGATTGTGATATATAATAATATGGATGCATGATTGTTCTTTACTTCTTTGTTGCAATTATGTTACCCTTCCTTTGATAACATCTATTTTTGCATCAGAAGAATCCCATCGAGTGTATTAGCTAAGTTTTTAACATTTTAACATTTTCATATTGCAGTTAAAAGATGAAATTTTAAACGTGACATACAATTCTAATTTGAGTTTAGGCAAAGTTAGGTAGTGAAATTTTTATAATTATTGTAAGTATTATAAGAAACTATTGGAACATTGAATTTGCCTTGTATATGATATTATGATGGAATTGGAAGATTAGGTTACCCCTAGTCAAGTTGTGCCAAGGAAGAAATGACTTCTTAGTTGGATAAAATTTGTGCTTTAAACTTCAATAATATACTTGCAATCTATTTTAAGTTATCGTAAGTTCTTACTTTTCTTTCAAGAAACAAGCGCCAAAAATTAAATTTATGGTTCTAGTACTATATCCATGAGAAGTATGATGGACAAGCTTGCGTCAGAAGCAATAAAATGAAAGCATGCAACTTGTATTCCAAAAGTGCATTTAACTGAAAAATATGAAGACAAACCTATGTACATTACCTGGAGACCAACCAAGACGCAATCACCCACAACAAGGAGGACATTAAGTGCGCGATGTTTTGATGATACTTGGCTCCTGTGCTTGTCATATGCCCTCGATACAGATCTTGGACTACGTGCAATCAGTTTAGCACGGCAATTGCTGCATTCTATCATTCCGTTCTTATGCATGTCAAAACTAAAACCGTCTCCAAGAAACACCCCGACTCCACACAGTCAACAATTCCAGAAATCGAACACGTTGTTCGACAACAACAACAACAATAGAAAGCCTGTGAGCATGAAAACATAATATAGGAAAAGGATCAAATATTTCATTATGTGACTATTCATAACCGAGAAGCTATTATATATTCGCGAGAAATTAGAAGCAAGGAGTGAACCAAACAAGTGTATCACATGCCCATAGAGTTCCTAGTTTTCATAATTTTCAGAATCAAAACGTAAATGGCATTCATTTGCTATATAGAACCAGTTAAGTAACGAGGCACAGGTTCATAACGAAATGTCGTTCACGTCCAAGCAAAAAAAATAAAAAGCATACAATTGGTAATTCAATTAAATATTTTTCTCCCAAACAATCATGCATTCGTAAAGGAAATTGGAAAATAAAACAACAAAAATCCCATCCAAAACTGACATTCTCTCGACGATACAAATCACAACCACAATGTAAAACCTCATCTAGAATTCAGCTAAAAAATCGAGAACATGACCAGTAGTCCAGATCTAGACCCACCTAGCTCCGCTTCAATCGTATTCCTCGTCAAAAATCAAAAAGCAGGATACGAGATCTGATCCGACTAGAGTCCAGTCTGAGCAAAGATCCAGCCGCGATTGACTTCAGATCCAAAAAAAAAAAATCACAAGGTGGGAAATCTACTTGTCCGATCTAGGGTTCTCGAGATCCAGACCGGACGAGGCGACGGAGATCGGACAAGGGCGAAAACAACCGGAACAAGGGAGATCCGGGCGCTAATATGCGGAGCAGCGGGGAGGTCTTTCCATTCACTTTCGTTCTTTGGAGGGAATCATGTGGGACCAAGGAATATGCTATTCGGTCCAATTATAATGTGGGTGCAAGAGTAAGTAAAGTCGCTTCATAAAGAAAAAAATAACGCATTTTGATGTTCTGCTCAAATAAATGGTCTATTCAATTTAAAAAAATTTCCTCAACAAATGGCTACTCAAGATACCTAAGCACAGCCTCTTACGATTCAAAAAATGAATTTTAAAGCACGTCAAATCACGCAAATCTCAATGCCTCCCCGCTACCATTTATGTCTCGTTACCCAGCGCTACAGTTAACTATAGTTACTTTTCCAAATGCATTAACACCCGCTCACGCACTCTCTCTCTCTCCCACGCCACTGTTGACCCTGAACCTGCGAAAAAACTTCCAAAAATTTCTCGTCGACGCCGAGAACCCTAGCCGACCTCTTGCTCGACCCTGAGAACCCTAGCTGATCTCTCGCACGACACCCTGAACCCTAGCCTTCTCCCTTGTGCGTAGATACCACAAGGGCACACTTCTCCGGATCACACCTTCCATCCCGGCGATCTCCTTATTCTCGTCTGAATCCCTAACCCAAGCCAGAATTTGTCCTCGATCCTCTCATTCTCTCTCTTTAGCCCCTACCTAAAACCTTAGCTCCTATCTGTTTAGGGTTTCGCTGTTGTCTCCCTAGCTAATCGTAACCCTAAACTGCTCCGTTTGTCCGGTCGATTCAGATGAGATGTAATTTTTATTTAATATTTATGTACATTTAGTATTTACTGCTTAATGGTTTTAGTTATTAATGATTGATGTATTTTTTCGCTCTAACGAGGTCCTGCGCAAGTAAATAGCAGTAAGCTGAGAAGAACAAGGTCACTGAGGCAGTCAAGCTCAGTTCATAACATCCTTTGCAAATTTCTTGGTAAGTAAAGTCATTTAAAATTATCGTGGATGCAAATTCAAATTATCATAGATTTAAAATAAATTATCATGGATACACATTGTTAAGCTTGGTTTCCACATCGTGGACACGGTGTCCATCATCGTGGATACCAGCAATTTAACTCTAATTCTGATGAAATTAGGGTTCAGCCTTGGTTTCTACATCGTGGACACGGTGTCCATCATCATGGATACCAGCAATTTAACCCTAATTCAGATGAAATTAGGGTTCAGCCTTGGTATCCACGTCATGGACACGGTGTCCATCATTGTGGACACCAGCAATGTAACTCTAATTCTGCTGAAATTAGGGTTCAGCCTTGGTATCCACATCGTGAACACGGTGTCTATCATTGTGGATACCAGCAATTTAACCCTAATTCTGATGAAATTGTGGTTCAGCCTTGGTTTCCACATCGTGGACACGGTGTCCATCATCGTGTATACCAACAATTTAACCCTAATTCTGATGAAATTAGGGTTCGGCCTTGGTTTTCATATCGTGGACACGGTGTCCATCATCGTGGATACCAGCAATTTAACCCTAATTCTGATGAAATTAGGGTTCAGCCTTGGTTTCCACATCATGGACACGGTGTCCATCATCGTGGGCACCAGTAATATAACCCTAATTCTGATGAAATTAGGGCTCAGCCTTGGTATCCACATCGTGGACATGGTGTCCATCATCATGGATACCAGCAATTTAACCTTGTTTCTACATAATACATAACCTAATACAGTTTGTTTTTCATAGTTTCCAGATATTTTCAGCAATATGAGCTCCTAAAGTGAGAGTTCCAATGGTAGTTCAAGTGATGGTAGTGGTAGCACAAGATCTGACACACGTGCTGGCACAAGATCTGACACACGTGCTGACACAAGTAGGAGTAGGGTTAGATACAAGACATGTGTTAGAAAGCCAGATAAGTCCCCAAAGAAGAAGGAAGTACCTCGACCGCGCCTGAGTAGGTGCTCAATGCACCAAATGAATACATTTTTATCCGGAATACCACAATGGCCAAGGATTAAGGAATTACTGTCTACAACTCCCTTTGGCCATTTGGTTCAAGGGCCAGTAATTCAAATGGATTCTGTTGCAGTAAAGTATTTGGTATCCAACTGGGACAAGGAAAGGAAGGGATTTACTGTGAATGGTAATTTTATGGAATTCACAGTACAGGATGTTGCAGTCATCCTAGGACTGCCAAGAAGAGGGCAATTGGTAGACTTTAATGAATCAAGTGAGTCCCCCTTCTACAATGAGGAATTTAAAGGGAAGAGAACAACATGTTTGCTGTTGGAAAGTAAGCTAAAGATGGCCTTTGAGGAGGAGGATGAACTAAATAAAGGTTATCTTGAAGATAGAGCTAGGGTTCTAGCACTGCTGTATATATGCTGCACATTTTTATTTAGTAGGATAAGTTATAGCTTAGATGGATTTTTAGTAGACATTGTGGAAGACCTATCCAAGGTCGCACAGTATGATTGGGCTGAAACAATATATCGTTATATGACTGACGATTTGACAAGGTGTACAAAGAAGGCAAAGCAAATTCTCCGGATACGCCATTGTGCTCTGTGTAAGTTTTCTTCAATTGAACATATTATTTATTTATGGTAATTTAAAATTTGTAATTACATTTAACATAATGTCCCCCTTGCAGGTTTGGTTGTATGAGCATTGTACGTTGTACAATGAGTATAGGGAAGATGGATTTGAGGGTATATACCCTCGCCTACTCAGATGGTCCAAAGTGAAAATGGGCCAAAGACAGACTTATCATAAACTTACTCAGCAAATGACAGTTGACACAGTAAGTTTGCTACTTGTATGAGATAATTGTTTGTTACTTCGTTGGCTAATCATGATGTTAATATGCACAGATCATTTTTGACCTGGTTCCCGATGCACATGAGATGGTTTTTTGTCATTTTGCACCGTCTCATGCTGAAGAGGTAAAACAGCATGGTGAATAGCATGCTGAAGAGGCAGAACAACATGCTAAAGAGCTGGAAGCAACCACGCCATTCTATAGAGACGTAGGAAGTTATTGACATGTTAATTTTCTATTCAAGCTCTTATGGTAATGTATGCAACTAACAGTGCTTAATGGACTTGTTTGTTAGATAAATAAGATGGAAGCCAGAATTGATGAGCTTCTTAAAGAGAATGAGTCACTAAAAGCAGAGTTGCATTCGCATGTAAATGTTAGTCCTCCTTTGTCATGTTATATTTTATGGTTATCTGATTGTCTTATATGTTGAAGGGTCTGAATGATATATATTTTGGTAGGTAAATAATCCTTCTACACATATAGAGGAGCTTATTCAGGAGACTAATACCCTGAAGGCTCGCGTGTATGAGCTGCTTCAGGAAAACCATGACCTAAAGGAGTTGATAAGTTTGTCTATTGAATAACTTTGTTTGTAACAATAATATAATGTGTGATAAGTTCATCTATGACATTGTTAGGTGAATAAGTCGAAAGCACGTATTGCGTCTCAGATTGCCGAGAATAATAATCTGAAAGAGGCTGCAAAATTGCAGAGTTATGAGTTTGCTGCAAAGCTGCAGAGTCTTTCGGCCGAGAATAAGGGTCTGAAGGAGTCGTCAGACCTAGCCAGTCAGTTGATGAAAGCTGACCATGAAACATGAATAAACCAACTAGTTGAAGAAATCAGTAGTGGTAAAGAGGCTGCAGTAATGCAGCATGAAGAATTGAATAAAAGAATTATGAAATTAGTCAAAGAGAACAATAAACTTAAATCAGGGGGAAAATACGGTGAGGAGGGGCAGGAGGAGGAGGATGATGAATCAGCTAATTGGGAAGACGATTCAGACAACTGGGGCGACGTTCCTACTACATCAGGGCCACATATTTCTTTGGCTAGCCAAGTGCAAATGAGCCAACTAAAAGGGAAGAGATCCAGGAAACTTTCAAGGGCACTATCAAGCCCATATATAGAAGGAAGGAAAAAGGCCAAAGTAGTTGCGCTAGTGGTCGTGGATGAGAATGCACCTGATCCTATTTACGAAGATAAGGTAAATCTCAAGATTAACCATATTTATATTTGTTATTTTAGGTGGTTAGTTATGTTTACACATGAGTTTTGTGTCTTCAATACAAATATAGGAAAGATTATGCTGGACGCGACCTATTAACACTGGCAATGAAAGAAGAAATTGAAAACTTCTTGTCATGGGACTTACGGCTTTTTAATGAATCATATCCATGGAAATTACAGAAAGCGTCAATTTTTCAGGTGTTGTTTAATGAACTAGTGAGCGATTCGGTAGGTATCATTTCAGTCTTGCTGCATTTTGTAAGTATCACAAGCAATCTAGCTAATTCCTGTCTATGTAGGTTATGGATGCATATGCATCACTTCTGATAGCACAGTCCAATACATACAAAATTAGAAGAAAGCAAGCGATTCGTGGTTTTGGTTATATTTCCCCATTGTGCTGCTATTATAAGGCAAAGAAAATGCAAGCCGCAGCTGCAGGCGAACTGGAGCATTTGCTAGGAAGCCGGATGAGATTCTTGAAGTGATTATTCTGCCCCGTAATTAACAATGATCACCGGTTCCTAATTTATTTTGATTTCATGCAGAAACAGATATGCGTGTTCAATTCATTAGGCACCACCCATTCTAACAAACGATTAATTAGTAAATATGTACGTATCAATTTTGGTTTTTTACTTGGTGTTAGATACATTAATGCTCTTGAAATCAATTTTGTTCCCCTTTGCAGTCATTCTATTTAGGGGATCATTTTGCCCAAGAGACAAATGGGAAGCTGGACATGCGGCGTTGGGGAGTAGAATGGCAGCAAGAGTGCCCGATCTAGGAACCAGACCACCCTGATTGTGCATTATTTGTATTAAAGTGTATAGAATGTTTAATATATGATCGCCCCTTTGATTACTCCTGGTCTGAAATGCAAAAAACTTAGGCTATAGTAAGCCTAGAACTTTTTAAGGGCGTTTTAAAGTTTGACTAGGTGTAGAACAATAATTATTATATGGACAAATTGAATAAGAAGCTGTACAATTTGATTATGCTATCAATGGTAAATGTTCAATGAGCTGCTGATTGGATTGTACACTTTATTCAAGGTTTATCCACTGTATTATGTCTAATCCATAACATGTTTGCAGTTTTTTTCACGTTATTACAGGCGTATCCACATTGTTATAGAATGTTTATGACTTATCCACGATGTTTCATAAAAATCCATGATGTTTCCTAAAATCCACGATGTTTCCTAAGTATCCACGATGTTTCATAAAAACCCACGATATTCATAAAAATCCACGATATTCACAAAAATCCACGATGTTTCACAAAAATCCACGATATTCATAAAAATCCACGATGTTTCATAAAAATCCACGATATTCATAAAAATCCATGATGTTTCATAAAAATCCATGATATTCATAAAAATCCACGATGTTTTACAAAAATCCACGATGCTTCATAAATATCCACGATGTTTCATAAAAATCCATGATATTCATAAAAATCCACGATGTTTCATAAAAATCCACGATATTCATAAAAATCCACGATGTTTCATAAAAATCTACGATGTTTCATAAAAATCCACAATATTCATAAAAATCCATGATGTTTCATAAAAATCCACGATATTCATAAAAATCCATGATATTCATAAAAATCCACGATGTTTCACAAAAATCCACGATGCTTCATAAATATCCATGATATTTCATAAAAATCCATGATATTCATAAAAATCCACAATGTTTCATAAAAATCCACGATATTTCATAAAAATCCATGATATTCATAAAAATCCATGATATTCATAAAAATCCACGATGTTTCATAAAAATCCATGATATTCATAAAAATCCACGATGCTTCATAAATATCCACGATGTTTCATAAAAATCCATAATATTCATAAATATCCACGATGCTATAGCCTTATCTATGATGATACAACCTTATCTTATACCATCAATAAAAATTCATTCAAATTAAAAATATCATATATGCAAGTTACATACAAATAAATATCCTTTTTTACATACAACTTTTCGTTGCAATTACCACCATGAACAGTTGGGACAAATATACATTACAAATTATTCAGTCATATATACACCTGACTAATCCATTCAAATTGTCCTCCTGATCCTGGATGTGTGAATATGCATCTGAGCACTGCATCATACAAATAAATTAGTATTTGTAACCAAATTATTACAATAGAACACGAAGATAAGTTATCATTAACATAAAAAGATGTAGTAGTGTCCATCATCATAACAGTGTACGACATAGCAGGGTGGGAACCAGAGGCTGGCTGCGAAGGGATCCTGAACATTACTTGAGAGTCCCACAAGCAAAATTCTATAAAGATAAGTGAAAATAGCTAATAAGAGTGTGATATAAAAACATACAAACTATTTGATTTCACCTGTGTTCGCATGGACACAGACTCAACAAAAGCAGTAGTAGGAGTTGGATTTTTTTTCCTTTTTACCCTTCTTTCTAGCACATTCTTCTTTCTCTTCTCTTTTGGCCCTTTCTTAGACACAGGATTTTTTATAGTAATATTTTGTGTGGGGGATATATGGTTGCTATCATCTTTGTCCTCTTCAACTATCTCTTCATTCTGCAATACCTCATCAACTTCTAACGTCAGTCCATCCAACACATGTTCTATCTTTTCAAGTCATTTTCTGGATAACAAACTCCTATTTCCAATGCTGGAAGATGCGAGTGTATATGGAGATCAAACTTTCCTGTCCATCTGCAACTAAATTGGAATGACAAATAGTTGAACTATATCTGTCCTGTGCATATTTGGTCCACCTCTTCAATAAATACTCGTCCGGAATATGCATCACATTGTGAGTCGCAAACACTTTCAATGAATGCATACATAGGATTCCACTGCATTCAAACTTCTTGCATGTGCAAGTAACAACTCCAATTAATGGATTGTATGTGACCACTTCATCTCTGCCTCCAGCTGGACTTATGATGTAATTCATCTCTATCTCATCAGCACTTTTCAGCACAATACAATAATCTAATTGCGCCAGAAACTCTTTCTCAAACTCTTTGTACATGGTAGTTGTGTATTGTCCATTTGCATGTTTTAACGTACGGAAATGAGAGGCTTGCCCAGCTGGAGTAGTGTTCCTAGACTTAAAATCTGTCTTTGTCTCTTTCTCACGGAAGAAGCTGGTGGCTTTATCATATTGTTCCAAAAAATCAAACAATGACAATTTTCTATTAAAAAACTGTTTAAAGTGACAGTTCATGCTGTCACTTCTTTGTGTTGTTGTCATATCTGCACAGAAAGTCTCAGTCCGGTAACCCATATAGAACACAATTTGTAGAAGTTTACCATCCAAGCATGTTCATGTAAATTATACTTATTCAATAGGTTCTGTCATAACCTTTCAAACGTTTTTATAGTGCACCACTCATAAATACAATGTCTGAAATCACGGGCAAATTATGGGAAATTATAAAGGACTTGGGATAGATGTGTGGCGGCATTCTGAAAAATATGCCACATACAGAGTCGATGTGCGCTACTTGGCAAAACAATTTATATGGCTTTGGCAACAGTGCAAACTGATCATTAAAAATAGTTACAGGCTGCTTCCCAGATATTGCTTGTAAAAATATTGAGAATAACCAAGTAAACGATTCTGCTGACTCATCATACAATAGGGCAGCCCAAAAATAATAGTCTGCTTGTGGTGATTCACCCCAACAATAGCAGCAAAGGGCATGTCATACTCGTTGGTTTGGAATGTGGTATCAAAACAAATAATATCCCCAAAATAGACATAGTATGTAATAGTTTTACCATCTGCCCAAAAGAAATTTGCTATTTCTCCGGTTTCCTGAATTTCTATCGCATAGAAAAAGGATGGATCAACAACTCACTTGTCCTGCAGGAAGTTCATAATACCTCGATCTTCTTTACCATCCAATAATTTTCTTCTACGTTTCTAGATATAGTTAACGCTATCTTCTCTTATGAAACCTACTTCATTATTGTTTATCCCTGATCGAAAAAAATCATAGATATTATGAGCTTTTATCCCGACATTTGTCATTGTGTTAATTAGAGCTCGTTGCAATGGTAAAATTTTCCTGTGAGATCTCAACATGTGGACCTTATTGGACTTGTCATTAGATGATTATGGTTTAACTCAACTCTACTTAATGTCCAAACTTTATCGAGGTCAATCTTAAACTCCACCCGGGCCATGCAGTTTGTTCTTGTCTCCGGTTATGGTTTTTTTGTGATATGTCCTTTAGGTACATTTCTGACCCCTTGCTTACTACAGGTAAACCTTTTCATTTTCAAACTGTCATCTTTTCTCCTATCAACCTGAAACTTCTTTATACTAAAACCTACCCTTTTAGCATAGTCATTATAAAATTTATAGGCGTCATCCTCACTACTAAAGGTCATACCAACCACGGGAATTGCAGATGAGCAGGAAGGTTGCACTTTATTAATATCTGCTGCACCAAGGTCGTCTTCTTCTTGTACTCTTGAAAAATGATTAATTTCCTCTAATCCCTCTTCCACATTAAAATTTAGGGGATCATTCTCCGGTTCAAGTTCAAGCTCATGCTCAAGCTCTTCACTGAATGCCCACTCGATATCTTTATTGCATGTTTGCCCGGTTTTTATTTTATCCATGATGTCAAAAGTACTTGTCTATTTTCAATAACAGATTAGCAAATATAAGGAAATATGGAGTATCTATATTCAGCCCTAAATTTATCATAAACATAGTTAAAGTGTCTGTATCCACGATGATAGACATCTTGCCCACGATGTGGATACCAATTATGAACCTTAATTTCATCAGAAACAAGGTTAACGTGACTATATCCCTATCCACGATGTGGATACCAAAGCTGAACCCTAATTTCATCAAAAACAGGGTTAAAGTTCCAGGTGTCCACAATGATGGATACCAAGGATGAACCCTAAATTCATCAGAAACAAGGCTAAATTGCTGGTATCCACGATAATGAACACCGTGTCCACGATGTGGATACTAAGGCTGAACCCTAAATTCATCAGAATTAGGCTTGATGGACACCGTGTCCATGATGTGGATACCAAGGCTGAACCCTAATTTCATCAGAATTATGGTTACATTACTGGTGTCCACGATGTGGATACCAAGGCTGAACCCTAATTTCATCAGAATTAGGGTTACATTGCTGGTGTCCACGATGATGGACATCGTGTCCACGATGTAGATACCAAGGTTGAACCCTAATTTCATCAGAATTAGGGTTATATTGCTTATGTCCATGATGATGGACACCGTGTCCACGATGTGGATACGAAGGCTGAACCATATATTCAGCCCTAATTTTATCATAAACAGTGTTAAGATTGCTGGTATCCATGATGTAGATACCAAGATTGAACCCTAAATTCATCAGAAACAGGCTTAAAGTGCCTGTATCCACGATGATGGACACCCTGTCCATGATGTGGATACCAAGGTTAAACCCTAATTTCATCAGAAACAGGGTCCACAGTAAGGAAATATTATGACTTTGGTTTGGTCATGCATGATAGCTTAAGTTTTATCCACGATAAAAATATTACACAGTATATGAGTTTGGCCATACCACTATGTAATTTCTTCGATATTAACTTAGAAGATATTCTTAATAGACTACACCCTCTATCTTCAACTACAAAATAGGAAGGAGACGTGGTTAACTTTTTGTCACCAACTAACGAAGAGCTGCACATAAGTCATCAACCTGTTACCTGCTATGACGCAACGAAGAAGAATGCCCTCATTGTAGATGAAAGAAGAGCTAGCTAGGGTTCAGGGCGTCGGACGAGAGGTCGGCATCGGCGAGAAAATTTTTCATAGGTTCTTTCATGAGGAGGGACGAGAGAGAGAGATCAAATCACGTCGATAGTGGCGTGGGAGAGAGAGAGCGCGCGGGGGCGGGGGTTAATGCATTCGAAAAAGTAACCCTGGTTAGCTGTAGCGCTAGGTAACGGGACGTTAACGGGAGCGGGGAGGCATTGAGATTCGCGTGATCTGACGCGCTTTAAGATTCATTTTTTGAATCGTAGGGGGCTGTGCTCAGGTATCTTGAGCAGTGCCCTTGCTCAGGAAATTTTTTCGTCATTTCTCGCATATTAGCTCTTGATTACTAGTTAGGGTTAAATCCCTTTCAAAATCAAAATCTCAATCATGCGTCATTTGCTTTCATATGCAAAACACGCTTCATTAGGGGTGAACATTTGGTAAAATTGAAACCAAATTTATCGATTTAATTTTTACTAAAAAATTTAAAACCGAAACTGAACCGAATAAAAAAATCGATCTCTTACTGAACCGAATTTATTAAATTTTTTTGGTAAATTCGATAAATTATCGATTTACCAATTTAATTTATTTTATCCATACAAATATAATAATTCTTTATTTTTATTTATTTATCAAATAAAATTTAATAGTTTTATATTTATATTAGTAAATTTGATAATTTACCTATCTAAATTTATTAATTTAATACTTAGTATCGGTAAATTTGGTTTTTATCGAATCGAAAAATAAAAAAAACTGATACCGAAATTGAAAACTAAATTTTAGAAATTCTATTACCAGTATCAAAACTAATTTTTTTTATCAACCTGAATTTACTGAATTGATCGGTAAATCGGTATAAACCAAATTTACCGAACCGTTTGCACACCCCTACGCTTCATGCCCTAGTTAGCACGACTGGTGATTCTTGTCACCATCCTTGTCTCCGGTGAAGGCTCCCCCACTCACACCCCATTATCTCCAGCAAAGGCTCCCCAATGCCATTGTTGATATATTTTATCCTCTCTTTCATAACTGATTTTAATAGGTTTTTATGATGGTTTTCATTGAATTTTGTTATGGGGATGGGGGTGTTCTGCTCCTCTTTCTTGAATTGACGTGAGTAGCTTTCATCTCCCTTGTTTTTCGCGTGGTGCTTTGGTTAAGTGCGATTTTAGAGCTGAGATTCATTATTCTGCAGGGATATAGATGCTATTAAGTTCTTGATATAGTTTTGGTCATTGGTGATAATATGGAGATATTGTTTTGTTGCATGTTGCTATGATTGAGGGAATTTCTCGCTCTTATTTGTGCTATGACGAGATTGTTGTCCAAATCTCATCATTCCCTTATTTTTCCTTATTTTAATATTCGATTGTAGAGCTACGCTCTCTTTGTTAGCTGGTTTTGTATGAGATTTTGGTGTGATCTATCTTTAGTTATGTTGGGATGCATTAATTGTTGTTATGGTTTTGAGTGAGTAAGTTTTGGGGTTGCTACATTGCTGGATTATTATGGTATTCTACTAGAGTTTCATGCTAAAACTTTGATGTCACAAAATTTCTACAACAACAGCTATATTCTATTATGTCTATTTTTTTAAGAATGACCAACCATATTTTATAGTTGATAGCCTTCTTATTAGCCACAAAATTGCAAGGAAGTTGCGCCCAAGGGACGAGAGGATACACACAAAATTTTAGAGCAAAAGGAGATCGAGTTGGGGAGAAATCAGTGATGGAAGTGGTGGATTACTGTAGAAGAATGCAGCAACCAAAGTAGATTCTGCCCCTTGTAATCAAAGGCTGTGACGATTAGAACTACAACTGTCACATGCCTATGACATTAGTGAGGTTAAACTAAAAGTATTATTTTTTTTTGTATTTCAAGTCCCTGATCTATAATAACTTTTTCTTATAAACTATTGATGTGAAATCATGTCTCTTGTAGCTAATGACACAAATTTTTATAGTATTTAATGAGAATATTTATATCAAATTTATGTCATCTTTTGCTTTAAATTGCATAGTGTATTACATGAATTATCCAAATTTTGCATAAAACCTTCTTCTTTCTGTATTTTTGACTTTTCAGGTAAAAATATCCTAAATTGAAGCAAAACAAAGAGAATTCATCAAAGGAGCTTTCACCAAAGATTTGAAGGATAAAGCCAAATGACAGACATCGGCGGTGATTACAATCACCGTCGATGATTCTAAGACAATGATAAATTTTATGAAAAGTAAAGTGAGAATAATACTTCCAGAAGTGAGAAAAAACTATTTCTAAAGTTTTAAGACATTTGACCTAGACTTAGAAACACGGGCCGTGTTTACAAACTCGCTTGTGTTTCTATTTAAAGAATGGAAATTGATTCTAGCAAATGACTAAGGCTGATTCTTCATCTGATTTCTCCTTCTATACTCTATAAAAACTCTTGGAGGCTTAGGGCTTTGGGGAGGCACTCACGAGGCAATGAACTGACAAATTTCTAGCTCTTTTTCTCACTTCCTCATGTCGAATCAAAGCGTAGAAGTCGGTAGTTGTGAGAAACCCTTAATTTGACTTCCGATGAGCATAGTCAACAGGATACATAAAATTGGAAGTCAAAATCCTTTTGGATGAAGGGGACAATAGCTGGGAAGAGCTTCTAACTTAAATCTCATCTGATTCTGTAGAGAATCGAGGGAAATCATAACAAAATTAGAAGCAGCTAGGGAAGAAACATTAGCTATCAGCACAATCACGATTGTGTTTGTAGGAGAGATAAAATTCTGAAAGGGAGTTGTCAAATTTCATTATTTTACTTTTTCTAATTGATTGTAATTATTTGCTTATGTTAAGATAGATTTAATAACAAATATTATTGCTTAAACATATTTTTGGGTCATGGGGAGTAACCCTTGATGTCTATTATTTTTATTAGATTTAAAGCTCTATTCTTACATACTTTTTAGACTAAATTCTTGTTTTCTACTTTATTTTGGATCATTCTTCCTCCATTGTATAGAATCTTTACTATTTTATATTTTTCGCTTTTTCTTGAAGATCTTTGGGAGATTTAAGATCATGAGAAGATTCCTCACAATGCTAGGAAGCCACGTGTCAAATTTGAGGCGAAACAGAACTCTCTGCAAAGAACATGGCCTGCCCATGTTCTTACACATGACCATGTTCTTCTCGGCAAAACACCACGAACTTCATCAAAGAAATCACAGCTAAGCTGTACTTACATGCGTGACCGTGACCATTTCTTCATCAAACTTCACCGAGTAAAACACGGCTTGCCCATGTTTTCATGCACGGTCGTGAACTCCTCGGCAAACATCTTCTACAATCCTCGCCGAAGAGAATGCGGCTGGGGTGTGATTCCATACACGGCCATGAAGAGCTCCTGACGACATCTTCAAATCTGCATCAAAGAAAGCACAGCTAGCCCGTGCTTGTCTTCACGCTTGTGCAAAATTCCGCCAAGCTCGATCTCTGGTTCGTTTCTTGCTAGATTTGGATGATTTTGATAGTGAAATTTGAGGAAACTTCACAAAAACTTTCCTAACTGGCTGGAGAAGAGATTGAGGTATAAATAGAAGGTCTTTGGAAAGTTTTAGGGTTTGAACTTTGGATCGATGACTGCTAGGGCGACAGACAGGCGAAAGTTACGTTCTAAGGCTTATTCGGACGGACTTCTTAATAGTTTTCAAGAGAAGATCAAAGATTTGTCCTCTCCTGTCAAAGATCTATAACTTCCTCATCTTTTGAACATATTTTCCTAAGGTTTTCATGTTTATACGATGAATCTGTAGCGTAAACCCTTTTTCGGGACTCGGGCGTAGCCCATTGAACAGATTTTTTGGTTTAAACATTTTATAAATCTTTGTGTTGGACGTTTATGATTGCTTATTCAAACTTTATTATGCTTATTCCGTGTAATTGCTTTGGTCGAGTTTTCTACACATTTTAGACATTATGAGAAGAACCGAGAGGTGAATCGTAACGTTTGATCCACTTTGTTTGAACTAGTGAACTTAACCTCGAAAGTAGGATGGGGTCACTCGAGGGTTTAATGATTTATCATAAAACTCATTGGGTCTATCTCAAGTCGATAAGCCACGAGAGTAGGAGATCGACTTAGGCAAGTACCGGATTATGCTGCTGAGATGGGGCAATCCGTATTAGTGGATAGATCGCCTTAAGCAGTTTAGATTTGCTGACTCTGTTTGTTTAATGTTTTATCTTAATCTTTCAGCATGGTGAAATATGATGTTCAGATCTTTCTGGAATTGCATTTTCCCGTAGTAGTTGCTAAGCTTTCGAATTATCTAGCTAACGATTGTGCGATAAGTCGGTACTTACACTTAGTCCCTGTGGATCGATATTTTTTTACTACGCGATAAAAATCGTGCACTTGCGGTTAACCTATCTCCCCTTAATTTGGTCTTTGTGATAATTATCATGCATGTTGATTTTATTTATTTATGTTAAAGTTGATTATAGATAATTCATGATAACTTTTAGTAGATAGCATTTAATTTATTACATATTTTGGGGATTAGGACAAGAACTGAATGGTAACTCCTACTCCTAGAAATTATTGATTAAACATGTAATGTCTAGACTATAAAAGTTGCTAGGTTTATGGATTTTAATTAATGAGAAATAATTCTACATATAATAATTTGGATTTGTTAACTGAACAAACTAGGATATGAACTAAAAGTTAACTCTTTATTTTGGAACCCTTCAATCAACCTTATAATTAATAACCTATGAAAGTGGCATAGTTGTATAGGGGATTAAAAATCTATGGTGTGCTTAATGAAGTTAACTAAGATTGGTATTTAGAGTGACAGACGGTTATAGGACTGGTAAAACATTAGGGTGGGCTACTGAAAGGGGACATCCTATATACTCTAATAGTATATTTCCTTTTAACACATCTAAATAATTGATGCATGCTGATAAAAACTGCTTAGATTAATTATAATGGTGAAACCCCATGCCCGAACTTCTCTTGCAATCTATTTAGCCTCTTTTGTTTATTCATGCTTTCTAAACATAGCTCTAAATTCATTTGATTGGCCAAGATTATACTAATATGATTTAAATTAGTACTTAATTCTAAAGCCTCTATGGGATCGATATTTGTATTGCTTCGATACATTCGTGCACTTGTAGAGACACGGGTGGGGATTGTGGTGTTGTCGATATCACTATCATCCCACGCGGTATCAATAGTATAAACTTTTCTTTGGGACTAAGGGAGTAACCTTTGATTATTTTATGATTTAATTAATTTTTAAACATTGTCATTTGTTTGAATAATGTTAATTTAATTTAAGTGATTCATTACACTTGAAATTATCTAGATTTTGATTATTGCATGACTTAAGGGTTGTAATAAGGACAGAGATGTGACTTATAATTCTAGAACTCTTTAACTAGACCTATAGAGTTAGACTGCGAGAGTAACTAAATCTTAGTGACCTAGTTATTGAAATTAATTCTTCATGTGACAAATGTAGTTTTTATAATTACATTATTTTAGACAAAATAGTTGCATTGAAAAGTGAATTATATTATTATAAACCCTTAAGTTGAACCTGTGATTTAAGCTATGAGAGTACTTTAATATAACTTGAGAGTAGGACCCATGAATTAAGCCACAAAAGTAAATCTTAATTTATTAGGAACTAAAAATAAATTACCATAGAACTTAATTACTAAAACTATAAGTCACAAGAGTGAAGGTTGGTTTAGTACGAGTTGGGCATCCGAGACGAGGCAACTCTATTTTATGATAATTTCTCTTTAACAAAACTCAAACAATTAACATAAATATTTATTGCATTTTATTATCCAACATCAAAGTGGTCAAACATTTTTCCGGATTTCTCCAATTGAATTTTCTTAGTATTTTATTTCAGTTTATTTTAAAATTATCCTAAAAAGACTATTTGCTTAGCTAGTAAAAAATAATTATTTGGTACTTAACACATAGGTCTCTGTGGGATCAATAACATTTTTATTACTTTGATGTATCAGTGTAATGCGAACACGTCAGTAAATGCTAAAAAAGAAGTCATCGAAATTGAGCGAGAAAATGCATGTCAAAAACTTGTCAAAATCGAAAACAATGTAAGAATCGATGATTATTTCTACGTTAGAGTAAAGTTGGAAGAATTCAAGAACACTTCTGAAGCATAAGTATTCGACAACAAAACTCATAATTACGCGTTGAAAAATCTAATAGGATGCAAGTAGGAAGGAAAACACTGATGTGTCTACAAGTGCACGGATACATCGAAGTAATAAAAAGATACCGAATCCGCAAAGACCTACGTGTTAAGTACCAAATAATTAAATTCATACTAGCTAAGCAATCGATGTACGATGGGTATAAAGGAAGAACAAAACAGTGAAAACTAACATTGGAAATCAGAGAGAAAAAAACTAGGACTAAGGTTTCATTACTTTTAAATTCCTATGACTAGATATAATAAAGTTTTTATTAGTTATTCAAATCAAGATAAAAAAAAAGTTTACTTAAAAAGAAATTGTCTCCTTTCAGACGTCCAATTTATACAGAACAGGCTTCACTTTCGTGACTTACTGCTTAGTGTTAAATAAAAGTAAACCAGATAAAGAAAATTAAAATCACTTTTGTGGTTTAACTCTCAAAGTCTATTTCTCAAGTAAATTAAATACTTTCATACTTTAATTTTATAGGATTTACCTAAGGGGATCTAACAATCAAAATCACCTTTCAGTCCATATTATCATGTCTAAAATAATGGAATCATTAGAATAAAATATCAACATGTAAAATAAGCATAAAAAATCAGGATTCTAGGACATAGCTACTTTCATAATCTAGGTTTCTAGATCTTAATTTAAGGGTTGTAGATTCATAAATCACCTTTCGGTCCATATTACGAACCCTAAAATATGCAGATATTCTAAGACAAATAATTTCAAAGTAAATAAATCACATAGGTAAAATTATCATTCAAAGAATAATTAATAAATTAAAAATCAGGATTAAAAAATGATTACTCCCTCAGTCCCAAAAGGAGTTACATTTCCATGCTTATAAGAATACGATAAAAATTTATAAAAAATATTCAGAATTCACAAAAAGAGAAAACAAGGGTTTATTGTAATTACAGGGGTGTGACAAAAAATCATAGCCCTGTGATTTTGAAAATTTCTGGTTGCTACAGTAACTACTGCAATGTTCGGTGTTTCTTCCTACTTTGGCTGAAATTTGTTTCTCTAATTTCTCCCTCGATTGAACACCTTTTGATTTGAAATTTCGGTGTGTCGTCTCCTTCTTTGGACGAAGCTTCTCTAAAATTTTTGCCACCGGAGATGCTCTCTACACCTCTCAGTGAGAGGGCAAGCCCTAGCAGCGCCTCTCTCAATTTCTCCCCCAATTATTGATGAAAACTCACGATTCCTGGCTTCAAATCTTCTCCTCAATTTATAGAACAACTATATATTTTTAGTTTTTCTGATTATGGCTCTAATTTATCTAATTTTTCTTTGAAAAAAATCAGAAATAGGGGCGACAGAAGACTCGGCTATGTGCGGCAGCGACTGTTTCGCCCAATTATTAGAATCACACCCCTGTGAAAATTTTAGTTCAATTTTCACGGGGAAAATTTTCACGGGGGTGTGACAGGCAAAAATTTTAAATTTGTCCTATGGGCTCTATTTTTAGTCCTGATTCCGTTTTCGGCCTTTGATTTCTTCAAATCCATTGAAAATAAACATATTTTACCTGAAAAGTAAAAAAAAAATAAGAAAAAGTGTAGATTCTGAAATAATCAACTAAATAAGTTTAAAAACTAGCAAAAGAGCATAATTATGACTCAAAAAGGTTATACAATTAATATAAAATATACTACGAATTTTTGAGTCATCAAACACCCCCCCTCCGAGAATCTTGGGCTGATTTTGAAGAGTGAAGAAGACATATAGGATGGACATGTAACTTTGTTTGGAATTTCAGGTTTAAAGGGGCATGTTGAAAGATAAACTAGAATTAACTAGGGGTCATTAAGTTTTTAGAAAATTAACTGAGGAATGCCTCAGATTTGCTATGATGCTTAGAAATTAGTATCATAGATTTATTAAGGAATGTTAAGAGATGCTTAACATCTCTATATATAGTTGTAAAATCATTTTCATAATTAGAACATGTTGTATTTGAAATCCCACACCTATATATTTCTTGTTCTCTTGAGTTCACCCATTTTCCAACAACTTGGTATCAAAGCTAGGGCCAACACCTTTTGAGAAAGAGGGAGAGTAAAGTGGGTTCGAGAAAGGAAGAAGGAGACAATCATCGATGATCTATTATCATTGTGCGTGAAGCAGCTATCACATAGACAAGCTGCAGTGGGCTCATGCATGAAGCAGCTACAGCACCAACAAGCTACAATGGGATGAGAAGAAGTTTGGTCAAGAATGAGTCAATAACGAGGAGAACTCTGGTTTGAAAGAAACTGTGATGTGGCCACCGAGAATAGGATCTTGAAGTTTGCCGAGAAGGAAACAGTTGCCGAATAGTGTTGAGACGAGGATTGATGAGATAAGAATCACACTACTCTATCGTACCTATTGACGTGAACTATTTTTCGCCTTTCTATCGCCCTCCATCATCATCATCAATCAGAATCCTAGCACTAACCGCTGATTGTTTTGAAGCCAAGAAGTGGCAAGAAAATAGAAAATAGAAAGCAAAAAAAGGTAAAGTTGAGAAGCAATTACTTCTTAAGTTAGTGAGAGTTTGCTAAATAAAAATAGGACATTTGGCGGTGAGAAGAGAAGTTAACAAACTGATTGAGAAGTTAAAGAAAGAAAAACAACTATCGATAAAGAGAAATCAAAAGAATGTAAATGTGAGTGTAAAATAAAAGAGGAGATTGAGAGGGAAAACAAAGAAGAAAAGTGAGGAGAGAAGAAAAAAAATATAAAACTTTGAAAATGTATAAATTCATGCGCCATCATCTAGATCAAAGTCAGAGTCAGAGTCAAAGCAAAAATCAAAGTCAAAATCAAAGCTAAGGTCAAAGTCAATATTCACTAATCAAAATGAAGTTCTAGCTGAAAAGAGAAAACATAGGGCTATCTAGTTAAAAATCAAATACTTTGACACTACCATAGAAGCATCAGAGAAGAGATAAATGCTGAAGCATGAAATTATAACTTACTTTGTGATTGCCTAGTATGAAAAAAAAAATTAAAAATAAAGAGAGAGAAAGCTTCCTAGCTTAACAAAGATGACAACAAAAAAAAGATAGAAGTATCTCAATACTAAAAAACAAGAAGTCGAAATGGAGCTAAAAAAGACACATCAAAAACTTATCAAAATTGAAAATGAGATAAAAATCGATGATTATTTTCAATTCAGAGAAAGCTGAAAGAATTCTAGAACACTTCTGAAGTACAAGTATTTGATAGCAACACTCATAATTATGCATTGGCAAATCTGATAGGATGCAAGTAAGAAAGAAAAACCCCCCTCAAGAAACTTGGGCTAATTTTGAAGAATGAAGAAGACATGTAGGATGGACATATAACATTTATTAATGAATGTTAAGAGATGCTTAACATCTCTATATGTAGTTGTAAAATCCTTTTCATAATTAGGACATGTTGTATTTGAAAGCTCACACCTATATATTTTTTGGTCTTTGGTGTTCTCCTATTTTCCAACAAGTTGGTATTAGAGCTAGGGCGCAACACTGTTTGAGAAAAAGGCAAAGTAGAGTGAGTCAGAAAAAGGAAGAAGCAGACAATTGTTGATGATGTATTATCGTTGTGTGTGAAGCAGCGGCAACATAGACAAGCTGCAGTGGACTCATGCGTGAAGCAGCTGCAACATAGATAGCATCGGTGGGCTTTAAAGAAGTTCGATCAAGAACAAGTTCGTGAAGAGGAGAAGTCTGATTAGAAAGAAAACGTGATGTGGCAACCGAGAACAGGATCTTGAAATTTGCTGAGAAGGAAATTGTTGCCGAATAGCGTCGAGATAAGAGGATCGATGAGGTAAGAATCATTCAATTCTACCATACCTATTGACAAGAACTATTTTCTGCCTTTGTGCCGCTCTCCATCATCATCATCAATCAAAATCCCAGCACTAGCCGATGAATGTTTTGAAGCTTATAAGTGATGAGAAAACCGAAAACATAAAGGAGAAAAATGTAAAGTTGAGAAGAATTTACTTATTAAGTCAATGAAATTTTGCTAAACAAAAATAGGACAGCTCGTAGTGAGAAGAGAAATTAACAAATAGATTGAGAAGTCAAAGGAAGAAAAACAACTGTTGATAGAGAGAACTAAAAAAAAAGTAATTGAGAGTGTAAAATTTAAAAAAAGGAGATTGAGAGGGAAAACAAAGTAGAAAAGTGAACAGATAAGAAAAAAAATATAAAACTTTGAAAATATGTAAATTCATGCGCCAAGGTCAAGATCAGAGTCAAAGTCAAAGCAAAAGTCAAAGTGAAAAAAAAATAGAGTCAAAATCAAAGCCAAGGTCAAAGTCAAGATTCGCCAATCAAAATGAAACTTCTGGCTAAAAAGAAAAAACATAAGGCAACCTGATTAAAAATCAAATACTTTGACACGGTCATAAAAGCATCACAGAAGAAGAGAATATTAAAGCATAAAATTAAAACTAACTTTGTGACTACCCAGTATGAATAGTTTTTTTTTTTGAAAAATATAGAGAGATAAAGCTTGCAAGCTTAACAGAAGATATCAACAAAGTAAGACAAGACCATCTCAATGCTAAAAAAGAAGAATATGAAATGAAGCGAGAAAAGACGCATCAAAAACCTTTGAAAATTAAAAATGAGGCAAAAATCGATGATTATATCTAAGTCAGAGTAAAGCTAGAAGAATTTAAGGACACTCCTAAAGCACAAGCATTTTATAGCAAAACTCATAATTATGCGTTGGCAAATTTGATAGGATGCAAGAAAGATGGAAAAACCCCCATTCAAGAAGCTCGGGCTTATTTTGAAGAATGAAAAAGACATGTAGAATAAATATGTAACTTTGTCTAGAATTTCAAGTTTAAAGGGGGATGTTGAAAAAAAAATCTGAATTAACTAGGGGTCATTAAGTTTTTAGAAAATTAACCGAGGAATGCCTTAGATCTGCTTTGATGCTTATGAATCGGTAATATAGATTTATTAAGGAATGTTAAGAGATGCTTAACATTTCTATATATAATTATAAAATCATTTTCATAATTATAACAAGTTGTATTTGAAATCCCACGCCTATATATTTCTTATTCTCCCGTGTTCGCTCGTTTTCTAACACTCTACTATGGTTTGTGCCTGCGTCAATGACAGGGGTAGAAAGAGGGGTATAGGGTGAGGTGGAGCTAGAGGTCGCATAGCTAGTACAAGCACTAGAGTGGTGGCTTAGTGTTGGTGGCGAAGTGACTTAGGCTTGGTGGAGGTGTATAGCATGAAACTGATGGTGGAGATTGACAGAGGGGTGGAGGGCGAGGAGGACCCAAAGGTCACTTTTGTATCATGAGTTCTAGAGCGGCGATCAGATAGTGTCAGTGGCGAAGGCTGGGACCTATGAGTTAAGGTAGAGTAAGGAAATAGGTGTTGGGATGGGACGACTGAGGGGAGCAGGGAGAGTAGAGGCCAGGTGGTGTTTGGATAGTGTTGAGGGTGTTAATATTAGTCTTTAATAATATAGACTAGGATAATTTTCTATATATATGTATCTTGTAAACCTTACAAGTTAATTAATAGAGATTAGGCGTATAGCCTAAACATTTCCTTTTATATTAAATAAATCCCTATATGGTCTCAAACAAGCTCCAAGATCATGGTTTGTAAAATTTCACACTACTATATGCAAATTTGGATTTCACCCAAGCAATTATGATTCTGCTTTATTCATCAAGAATTCTCTACACGGTATTGTTCTTCTTATTCTATATATCGATGATATGGTAATTACTGGAAGTGATCTTCAAGGAATTCAAGACACAAAAGATTATCTTCATACTTTATTTGAAATGAAAGACTTAGGTCAACTCCGATATTTCCTTGGCATGGAAATAAACTACCCATCAGATGGAATATTTTTATCTCAATCCAAATATGCTTCTGAGTTATTACTTCAAGCTAAACTAACTGATAATAAAGTTGCTACCACACCATTAGAGCCAAATATAAAGTTTTTGCCAACCTAAGGAACTATTTTGACCGATCCTACTCGATATAGATAGTTAGTCGGCAATCTTAATTATCTTGCAATTACTCATCCAGATATAAGCTACGCTGTTCATCTTGTAAGTCAATTTATGGCTTCTCCAAGATCAACGCACTATTCTGCTGTCCTTAGAATATTGAGGTATATCAAAGGAAATCTACATCATGGTTTAAAATATACATCATCAACTCCAATCCTTCAAGCCTTCACTGATGCAGATTAGGCAGGCAATGCTTATGATTGAAAATCTACCACTGGATTTTGTGTCTTCTTGGGTAATTCACTTATATCTTAGAAGAGTTAAAAACAACTTATTGTTTCTAGATCTAGTGCTAAAGCAGAATACAGAGCTCTTGCTCATACTACAACAGAAATAGTTTGGCTCTGTTGGTTGCTTGCTGATATGTGTATTAATATTTCTAATCCAACATCTATATTTTGTGACAGTAAAAGTGTCATTCAAATTGCAAAGAATAATGTCTTTCATGAAAGAACTAAATACATTGAGATAGATTGTCATTTTACTCGACATCACTACAAGCAGCAGAATATCTCCTTATCACATATTCCTACAAAAGATCGGATTGCAGATCTTCTTACAAAGTCACTTGCTGTGGATCATTTCTAATATCTTCGTTCCAAACTACATCTGCTTACGGCGTCTCCAATTTGAGAGGAGGTGTTAATATTAATCTTTACTAAATATAGACTAGGATAGTTTTCTATATATATATATATATATCTTGTAAACCTTACAAGTTAATCAATAGAAATTAGGCGTATAGCCTAAATATTTTCTCTTATATTAACAAAGGGCAAGGAGAAGGAATTGGGTGGAGCGGAAGAAAGCAGTAACTTTAAGATTTGTGAGAACAAATCTAAGGGTCCGTTGCTTAACTCACTTAACTAGAGACCCCGCTTAAAAGTCTTTTCCTTAACTATTGTGGAATTAATATGAAACTTTTTTGGGCCATCGTGCATAACACATTATTAACAATTACAAATTATAGCCCACTAATGTGATGGTTTCAACTATTTTGGAATTAATTATAGTTTATGGGTTTTGCCTCTAAACAAGGGTTTAACTATTGGCTAATAATATTTCTGACTTTTATTTTTATTTTATTTTTTTTTAGTTTTCATTTCTCATCGTCAAAGGTACGTCTGATCAATTTCTCTATAATCTATGTTAAAAAAACAAGAATCCTTAGTATATCCTGGGTATTTTGAATGAATTTAACTAGCATAAAAACCTTTTTTTTAACTAACGGCAAACCTGCCTCTATGTTTTATTTTTAACTCTTCTAATTTATTTATTAACAATTTATTTTATGTTAATAATTTTAATTTCAGTTAATTCTAAAAAAAATAAAATTCTGCAACAATGTTAGATAAAACATTTATTTCTTATTTAAAAAATATATTAGAATAAGTTGTCGGTAGCTTCTCATTGTTCGCATGCTTAACGAATCTTTTAACAAACCAATGCCTTTTCAATAAACAAATATTGTAAACTAAACTTTACTTGTATAATTCATGTAATATTCATTTTAGGGAAAAACTGTATGATATTCGTTCATTTAGATTGCAACTAAAAATTATTTCAAACAAAATAAAAGTTACGGTTTATTTTTTAATCAAAATTATAATTGTATTTTTTTTATTTCCAAAATTAAATGTAATATAGTGTTTGCCTTCTTTCATTTATTGCCTAATAATTTCATTTAAAATATTTTAAATTTAGGAAAATTATACCTTATATTAGAAAATTATTTTCTTCATGATGTCATTATTGTACTTGATTATGGTAGCTTAATTTCAAGAACATAAAAAGTATATACAATCAAAAGGCTTATTTTTTTAAAAAAAAAGTACTTAAATTCAATTTATATAAATACTTGCTAAAAAGAAATTTATTTTAATATATGAAAATAGCATATTATTATGTTACTTATTTTTATGGATTAATTTTTTTTAAATATATGGACATATATTTTCTTAATATACGGTGATTTTTATTGCTCGTGCTCATGTTAGAAAAACGAATAAAAATGAGGAGCTCACTAGTAGATTTTTTTTAAAAAAGAAAAGAGAAAATAGGGAAGAATGGAAAATAAATTTATTTTTTTTTTATTTTGTTGAGAGGATTGATTTGGAAGGAAACAAAAGTGGGGTAGCTTTTTTCCTTTTTTGTTTTTCTCCAAATTTAAGAGAAAAGGAGAATGAATGTGCTTACTTCTTTGCCTCGACCCACCCGCTACTTGCAAGCTTGCCGCCTGCCGCCCACCTTGCCGAGAGCTCACCCTACTATTGCCACTGTGAGCCCGCCCCACTATCGTCCACAATGCGAGCTCTCCTCACCGCTGTGACCACAATCTCCCCTTGCAAGCTCGCCCACCCCCTTTTGTGAGCTCGCTTGGCTACCACAGCACCCGCAAAGCTAGACTTGTTGCCATTGCCACTACCATAACCGTCGCAAGCTCCCCTTTCCTTTGCTGCAGCGAGCCATTGCAAGCTCCTGCACTGCTACTGCTACACGCTTCGCGAGCTCCCACACCATTACTGTCACAAGCTCCACAAGCTCTATCTCCTTTCTCCTCTCTTATAGTCTTCACAATTGAGGTCACGTGAAATTCACGTGACTATGATAATTTATCATCCTATTTTTCTTCTCTTTCATTTTTTACTTTCTTCTCACTTTTATTCCTCTCCAATAAAACACAGCCTAAGAAAATTTCAAAGCAACAAAAGAGTTTCCATGTAATTCCCTATTTTTTAAGGTGTATTTTGCAATTATAATGAAATGGAATGCAAATATAAACTTATTTTTTGAGTCAACAAGGCAACATACTTAATTATCATGCCATTTCATATCAATATTAAATAATTAGATTATCTAAAAACAACTTAATTATTAGCTCGAATGACTTATAATAATCATTAAATTTTTTAAAAAATTATACATTAATAAATGTTCGTGTCAATTGAGTTATATTATCTAGTAGTATTAAATTTAAATGAATAATGAAGTTGCATCATATACCATAACATCACCCTACATGGCATACATAAACAATAGCCATATGAATTTATTTATTTATCTATTAAAAATAATAAAAAGTTTTATAAATTTTGAATTAAAAAAAGATAAAGGTTTGAATTGCAAAGAAAAGATGAGTGTAAATATGGAGTAAAAAAAAGTAAAACTATTTGCACTATTAATAAGAAAAATATAAGAATGATTAAATAACGTAAAAATAAATATTAATTATTAAATATGAAAAAAAAAGAGTAATGTGTGAATCGGGCTCCACTGCGAAATCCAATTAGGAAACTGCGCCGCATGTGTATTTATGCAAACCGCTGCCATTAAAATTATTGTCACTTCCATAATGCCCTCATTCGTTCGATCCACTATAAAGAAATGGGAGGAAAGATTCCTCTCGAGCTCAGAAAAATAAATCTAGCACCGCACCCGCACGCCCACCCCGCAGATCGAAGCTCGCGAACCCTTGTTCTCGCCTCCCGTTGATCCGATCTCCTTGGCGCCCCCTGGTTTAGATAGGTTCCGGCCCCAATTCTGCTCCTCCCGAGCTGCGATCGCTTCGCTAGCGGGAATTCTAGGGTTCCTGGTGCGCCGGGGCCGGGGGGCTTGGTGTCGGCGTGAGGGGATGGAGTCGGATGACGACATGCACGACGCCAACGACCGGGACTCCGTCGACGACGACTTCTACAGCGGGGACACCGCTGGCAGCGATGACGGCGACGCGGAGTACGATTTCGTTGACAACGAGTCGGATGACTCCGAGGACATCGCCTACCACCGCCAGCAGGTAAATGGATAAGAAAGGAAAGCGTTCTCTCTTTAACCCTTCCTGGAAGGTTGGGTGTTTTGATCACAGGCTTTACTGAGCTGAAATTCAATGCCTGCATGAAGAGAACTGGCTGAAGTTGATTTGTTTTATCTTGGGAAAACTTGAAACTTTTTGTGTTAGCCAGAATAGGATTTGTGACATGCATTTCATTCGCTCGGATTAATCTTTTGATATTTGATTTGTTGGCTTGAGTTTCTACCACTACTTCAGCTCAGAACTGCATTACTTGTACTAACTCGGGTGAAAAAAAAGCTCCAGCTTTTTTTGTGTATGTGTGGTAACAGGAACAGAATGTGTCTTCTTAACTAAACAAATGTGATGTTATAACTTATTACCCTTCAAGAACTTATTCAGAAACTGAAAATATCTGGCTGTTTTACAATGACAGTGTACATGTTGAATTGGTTATATGTTAGTGTAGCTGTTGAATGTACAACTGTACCAAACTTGTATCTTGCTTCATTTGCAATGTGCAAAGTTTGAATTGCAATGTTTAAGACACTGAAATTGTTCAATGTAAATAATTGCTTCCAAAACGTATCTGAATATCTTTATCAGAGAGAGAAAAAAAGTTCCCAAAGATTAAAAAAGCTGGTCTGCGTTCTAATATTCTGTATGAGTTTTTGAAGATATTTCAGTATATGGTATTTAAATGAACAATCTTGATCCAGCCGAGAATACCTAAAAAATGATTTTTATATATTAGCTACTACTTTAGTGTCATTAGTGTGCTGCTGGACAATTTTGACTCATTAATCAGGAGCATGCATCGAATGAATTTCTGGACAGCTAAAATAATAATTTACTTTCTTCCTTTATACTATTACCTGTATTCAATTCCTATGATGGTCTCAGAGATGATATGACTAGGTCTTTATACTCTTGTTAACAGGTTCGGCCCCTGGACAGTTCTTCAAGATTTATTTCTTTCATCTGTTATCTTTTAAAGTGCTGATTTCCCTAAATTTAAGTTGAATGCCATATTGAAATTGTTTATTCTTAGCTAAAATCTAAATGGAGTTGCATTCGGTCTAAAATAGCTTTAGGATATGATCATTTCCCACCATTTTCTGATTTTGAATTTGCTATTATTCGGTTTGCTCACTGTTTTTTCTTTTGTCATTACAGCAAAATTATTCTATTTTGAGTGAAGCTGATATACGCCAGCGTCAGGAAGAAGACATTAGTAGGGTATCTACTGTCCTCTCCATACCAAGACCTGCAGCTTGCATTCTTCTGCGTCACTGTAACTGGTAAGACGACAAGAGTACTTTAGTGTACCAACTATCCTATTTCATATATTTAAATGGAATGTTCTTTCCAATCCTAAAATGTGTAGACATTAATGATAACTTCCCTGTGCTGCTAAGTATCATCTAATTTCAACCTTACTAAAACTTGTTTATCTCTAAATGATATATATCATAAAGAACTTGTTAAGGATCTATGAGAAAATAAAGGGTTTAAAAGAAAATTTTTCCTGATTGAATTGCATCGTGGTTAAGTCAGCCTTGCATCACGCTAAGGTATTTACAGTCATGGTGGTTGAGTGTTTGCGTTTCAAGTCATGCAAACAGCCACTCAAGAAGAGTGATATGGTTGTGTACAATCCAGTTTTGCATTGCCAGGAGTTTGTACTTCACCCCTAGTAACACATACAATATCATGTTGCAAGTAGTTGAACTTTTTGTTTCATATATTAGCATAGAAATGGTCTAGTTAGTTTGTGCTAGAAATATTGAGTGAATGGATTTTGCCATATGAACTATTAAGATTATTGATAACAGATATAAAAGGAAACTAAAGATACAAAATGGAAACCCTTAGGATTGAAAATTTTCTCCATCAGAGTTAACTCTTTTTATATAAATTTCTGAACTATATGTTTATGACTTTGGAACCTTGATAGCAAATGACTATTTTTCTTTCTTATCACTTGGGCTCTGAACCAAAGCAAGTGAAAAAGGGAGAACAGAACATCAGGGATCTGATTGATTTAGATATGGATTAATGTTGAATTAAATAAAAGAATGTTTTTCCTTTAAAATGAGCTAATTTATTTTCTCATCATGGCAGAAATTAAGCTAATTTATCTTAGTTAACTTTTTGAACCAAGTGATAAAACATGAAGAATTTATTCATGCAGCCATGATTTAATGTGCTTATATTACCCAGGCTTCTGTTTTGGATCAAACTGAACAAAAAAGAACCAAACGACAATAATGAAAAAAAGAAAACTCGCTCGATGCCTTCCATCCATCTTGTTGATTGATACTTCCTCTTGAAGAATCATTGCTATTGAGAAATTTCCTCCTCGATTGGAAGAGTGATATGCAGAAAATTACCTTCATGTGTTTTTGTATGCTAGTTGGTAATTTTGTATTAGAATAATTTCTATATACCTCAATTATGTTATTTATCTGTTTCTTGTGCAGGAGTGTCAGTCGGGTACATGATGAATGGTTTGCAAATGAAGAAAATGTTCGAAAGGCTGTTGGGTTGTTGGAAAAGGAAGTTGGGGTGAAGGATGCCAGAGAAGTAATAACAATTTTGATTTATAACATTTATTTCACAATTTTTGTTGTAGACCGGTTCTGTCTACTGGGTAGATTAGCGAGCATCATGTTGTATAGCTTTATTCACTGTCCTTGGTCATCTCCTGCTTGTGGCAGCTTACTTGTGGAATTTGTTTCGAAAACTATCCCCTTGACAAGATTGCTTCTGCTGCTTGTGGCCATCCTTTTTGTGGTACTTGCTGGAGAGGTCAGACACTATGCTTCTAATATGATTGCTTGGAAGTTCTAGTTATCATATATTCATTCTGTAGTGCCCTTTCTCCACACAATTTTCTGTGCAAACTTATGTAGAAATTCTGATATGAATTGACATCAATTGCTAATGCTGGCTGGTATCAGTTAACCAGTAGAAATACAGAAAAAAGATGAAACAATCAATAAGCAAATATTTTACCTATACTTAACTACTATCATTTTGTCAATACATCACTTATGTAGTCAAGACTCTCAAGTTCTAGTTATCATATATTCATTCTGTAGTGCCCTTTCTCCACAATTTTCTGTGCAAACTTATGTAGAAATTCTGATATGAATTGACATCAATTGCTAATGCTGGCTGGTATCAGTTAACCAGTGGAAATACAGAAAAAAGATGAAACAATAAATAAGCAAATATTTTACCTATACTTAACTACTATCATTTTGTCAATACATCACTTATGTAGTCAAGACTCTCAAGTCTCAACCTTCAAGCTATTGAATTAGGTTCACAATACATTACCTAGTTTCTTATACCAACTAGGTTAATTTTCAAATATTTTTGTTACAGTATTATATCCATTATTCATGATACATTAAAATTTAGTGTTTCTTCGTAATGATTGATTCACTAATGGTTGAATCTATGTTTTTTTCTTTCTATTTGTTTTTATATCTCTTATCAAATTGCTTGGCAGCAAAAAAGTTAAGTTTCATTAATTTAATGGTCTCTTTTAAATCTATAACATGCTGATGGTTGCAAAATATATAATTTGGTTAGGTACAAAATAATTGGTGCCTTGTTAGTTCATAATTGATAGATATTTATCATTTTTATTACCTATTATTTGTTGTAATGCTCATATTACTCTTAATATATGAATATATGAGTACGTATACTTTTGTCTTTTGGTAGTAGGATCTTATGTTCCGATTCTATGGAGTCTTATCATTCCTAGGTAGGATGTCAGTCCTGGAACAACCTTGGATTGGAATGTCTTTTCTGTTGTGCGCTCCAGTCTTTTGATGGAATTAGTGCAGATCTATATGATTGAGGTTCACTCAATCATTTGTGACTTGATACTGTGTCCTAAAGTCCTGGAGGCATTTATAGTCCTCTCAACGGGTAGCTTCTTAGTATGATAATAAAAGTAGGTGAACATATCTGACATTTGTTTCAGAGGAATTGCATTCTTCTTTTTTGTGCAAGTCAGAGTTCTATGTATCTGAAGTATTAATGTAGTACTGCAGAAATAGTGGTTATTTACAAAAAAAAGTGCTGACTGTACTGGTAATGTCATACCAAAAATGAACTTTATCTTCTTGATACGTCTACATGTCCTCTTATAGGTTCCACAGTATTCTCAATTACGTAGTAGCTGCCTGTAACTTATTTTTTAGTGAATGAACTTTTTTGTTTACCTTGTCTTGGTTGGGCTTTAATTTGTTAATCTTTTGTACAACAGGTTACATTAGCACATCAATAAGTGATGGCCCTGGATGCTTAATGTTGAGGTGTCCTGATCCATCTTGTGTTGCTGCTGTTGGGCAAGACATGATTGATAAGTTGGCTAGTTCAGAAGATAAAGAAAAATATTCTCGCTATCTTCTTAGATCTTATATTGAAGATAATAGAAAGGTAAAGTTTGACTACTATATTAATCTCTTCTTATTGTCTCTTTTTTTCCGATATGATTTTTGGGAGAGAAGAAAAGTTATTTCTTATTCTTTGGTGGGATTTAGAGACTAATCATGATATAGACAAGAGGGTTTGCAATCACCTGATGTTATGGTTTATTTCATACCTGGGTGTGACTGATCATAGTTGCTAACCTCCTCTGAGACGACATCTGAATATCCTTTTTATTTTCACTTTTGATGGTTGATCTTCTTTTATCATGATTTTATCCCTGTCAGACAAAATGGTGCCCTGCCCCTGGTTGTGAATTTGCGGTTGAGTATGTAATTGGCAGTGGAAACTATGATGTTTGCTGCAATTGCTCCTATGGCTTCTGTTGGAATGTAAGTTTTTGCCTTAATATACAAGATATTTTCCTTAATATATTATGCTCAGTTATCATTAACTTCTATGTGGCTCAATTGAAAACAACAGTGTACTGAGGAAGCTCATCGGCCAGTTGACTGTGAGACAGTGGCAAAATGGATATTGAAAAACAGTGCTGAATCTGAGAATATGAACTGGTAGGTTATGAGAAAGTAATGTTACTGCTAAGTATATCAAATATACCTATTGAGTTTCTCTCTGTTAAAAGTCAAGAAGTATAGTAATTGCTCTTTTCAGGTGCTAAAAGGAAAGAATATAGTTCTAAAGCCATTAATATCCACAATTAATTTTCAAATGCTTACATGGAAGAATATGACATATCCAACTCGGATTGATTATTCATGTTAAGGTGTTAAGAATCCTTTTTTGATTAGCTTTTACATATTGATTGCTGAGAACATTTTAAGGTTTGGCATTGCCCCCAACTAACCCATATGAACTTGGTATAGTGAAAAAGCTTGAAGTGTAAAATTATGCAAAACAATATTTATTAAATGAGGATCTCCTTCTCATCCAATTTCTTTTGATTCTAGAAAGTTGCTGGTTTCCTTTTCTACTTAGAAGTCAGAATTGCCTATTTTATTAAAATTCAGACGAAGATTTTTTTCTGTTTCTGAGGCCATTGAAATGAAGATAGAAGAACTTATGTTTGATTCAAGTTGTCTTGCCTGACTATTGAATTAACGGGGAATCTCTAGAAGGGTGTACTTCTACGCTAGCACATCATTGTTTGCTATTTTGCTTACTTGTTAAATATTATCAGTATTCTTAGCAATTTTTTAAGTTTGACATGCTTTATAATAGTTTTAGCTTACGATCATTGGCATATATCAACACTTGCCACATACCATTAAAACATTCACGATTTGTTTTTTATTACATGAAATGAACCATACACTACTGTGGTTTTGCCATAGATTTAGCATTCTATGATATATCACTGTGTTTAAGACGTACAGAAAGTTTTGTTGGTGCATTCTGTTATGGATCATAGTGTGTGGTATAGCAGTGCATTATCTCTTTTGTGCTTTTGAGCTTTCATGGTTTATTCAGTTCACGTTATCCATTCTCAATGTTGTGGTATTTTTTTATGAATTAATTGTATGATCTCAGTGTTTCATCAGTATATTTTTTATGAATGTTTAAATTTTCATTTGCAGGATATTAGCAAATTCAAAACCCTGTCCAAAGTGCAAGCGTCCAATTGAGAAAAACCAGGGATGCATGCATATTACATGTACACCCCCTTGTAAATTTGAATTTTGCTGGTAAAAACCTTCCTATTAGAAATTTTACTGCATTTGCATTAGTTATATTCATCTTTTACTTGTTATGTATGATAATCTTTTCTTATAGGTTATGTCTTGGCCCATGGTCAGAACATGGGGAAAGAACTGGTGGTTTTTATGCTTGTAATCGCTATGAAACTGCCAAACAGGAAGGAGCGGTATGCTTATTTATGGTTTGCTTGATGATTGCATGCTAAATTGCTTATTCTTCACTATCCTGATATACTCTTTATTGCTTATACTGCTTTCAGTATGATGAATCTGAACGGAGAAGAGAAATGGCAAAAAATTCTCTTGAGAGGTATACTCATTATTATGAGCGATGGGCAACTAATCAGTCAGTAAGTGAGCTTTCAACCTTTTGTTCCCCTTCCCCTGATTAGTTCGATTGGTTTATTATCATTTCAAACAAGCTGAAATATGGACATTCCTTAAAAATAACATCTTCCAGTTGCTGACATGAATAATAAATTGAACTTTGAGCTCTGCACATTGTTTGTTAACCTTATGTTTTGGTGCCATTTTTTCCCTTGTTAACTTTTTGAGTTTTTGTTTAACATTTGGTTTGGAAACTAAGCAGTCAGTTAAACTTATTTTCACGTGTTAATGCATTTGGCATGCTGGCAACTGTGGCTTTATTTGTTTTGTCAGTTGTTGGTTGATTGAGCATGCAAGTTGTTTGACCATTTGAATCAGATTACCCATTCCTACTTCTAAACATTGTTTGACATCATTGATTCCATTTGCGATGTTGATACTTCTTAGTAGTTGTCATATCCATATATATAAAGGTCATACAAAAGCGTCTATTTGTTTTCTAGCTTCAAGTACCTGCATGCCTTTTTTCCTATGCATATGCAGATTAAACTTCTCCTGCTACTTACAACATGTCTGGGCGGTAGTATTGGTTAGCTTAAGAGTGAACAGTTTGTTTAGTTTCATTCTTGAACTAGGTTATGCTAGTAAGGTTTGAAGAATCGTTCCGGTCGCTACAGTGGACCAGTACAATATGGGCAAACCGGCAAAAACCCGGCGGCAAAGGGAGAGCGGCAAAAGAGAGTGAGCGGTGGTTCCGCCGCCGCCTACAGTGCCGCCCGCTGTCGCCTCACCACCTGCAACTGCCGCCCGCTTGGCCCGCTTGCTCCGAGCGTGTCCGGTGCCAGTCCCTCACTGGACCGGTACAAATCGGAGGTACTGGCCGGTTTCGGACCGGTACCTCAAACACCGTATGCTAGTGCTGAAATCATTCTGAGAAGTTGTTCAAAGTATGTTTTAAGGACTTGTCTGAATGGTCAGTTGGTACGTACTAGTCCAGCTTTGTACCGGCACAAAGATAGGATTGGTACCAATCTAGTATTATGTATATTAATATATGTGCATGTACATATGTACATATATATAATATGGTTTTAGGCGGTACCAAAGGTACCAGTTTGTATGGAATGGTATAGTTGGTAGTGGGTACACATACTGGTATACAGACTTTGTTGGTACTGGACCAGTATTACTATATTATTTATATACTCTCTCTCTCTCTCTCTATATATATATATATATGTATATTTGAATACCAACCAATATGGTCGATACTAGTGTCACATACTGTACTATCCAAATTGATAAACTTGTATGGACCGATATGTACTAATATCCAAAATGTTGCATATCATACATACTAATCGAACATTAGACTGGTATGTTAGATATGCTGAAATTGAAAATCTTTGATCAAACATTAAACTTTAAAGTACTTATCTTATTACTTGCAAATGCATCTCGTCCTCATCTGCACCTCTTAACTGCTTCAAAGTGCCATGAACAATTTGTGTGCTCTTGAATGTTAAGTCACCTAATTTGATTTAAAGTTTCATCTGTTATCTTAGTTGCATCCTCTTGAAAATCACAATCTAAATTGTTATCTAACATTAGTTTTCATTATTTGCAGTCGAGGCAAAAGGCACTTGCAGATCTGAATAGCATGCAGAATGAAAAGGTACAAGATTTTATTGCGTAAATTGGGTTGCCTTTCTGAAAACTATCTTTTGCTATTGACTGTTCATAGTAATATGTGCATGGTTAGGTTTTTGGATAAGTTGTACAAAATGATCCATAAGTCTGCATATGGAGTATGCGGACGTAAACCACATTAATATTATGCGTATTCGGAGTATATTGTTATCTGATTATTAATTCTACTTACGTATTAGGCAGTTTGCATGTTAATTGTGCGGCAGCTTATTCCATTAATTTTTGAGCTGTTCGATCGTACCAACTCATTAACCTCAATTGAATCATGTAGGTTCAAACACAATGTGTGCGATAATAATGTGCTACCTCCACTGCCCGAATTTGAGATATCCTAATTAATTTTGTTTATGTTTTGTTATTCATCATATGATAGAATCAAATGATATTTTTTATGGGGTAATTTTGTCTTCACATTGGTTCTGCTGTTACAATTTAATACTAAATTATGATGATTGTTTATTAATCTGACAATTTTTTTACTTGAATTATATCACTTTCCTATTTGATTTATGTATTATAATAAATATAATTAAGTTCTAATAAATTATACATAAACTGTACATGATGTAACTGCGAATGAACTTTCATTTGGTATCATCACCATTCGGTTAATCAACCACCTATAGCTTGCATACATTTTAAAATTCCTTGTTTTTAATTTTTATTCACTTAAAATAGTTTTAATGTACTGCTGGTACATAGTTTAAAATACTGCTCTGTATTGGCATAAAACACACCGGATTGGTTCTGACCTGGATCGGTATCTATGCGAGTGTGAACTAGTATTTAAAACGTTGGCCAGTATAATGACATTATAGCACTTCAATCGAAAGCTTTCATGTGTACAAGTACCCTACTAATAGTTTCTTTGGTTTCAGCTTGAGAAGCTGAGTGATCGGCAAAGCCAACCTGAGTCACAGCTCAAGTTCATAATAGAAGCCTGGCTACAGGTAGGTTTTAAATTAAAAATAGTGTACTGTCTTGATATTCAACTCGTATCAGATAGTGATGGCAACATTCAGATAGTGGAGTGTAGGCGGGTGTTGAAATGGACATATGCCTATGGCTATTACCTACCTGAGCATGAATATGGCAAAAAGCAGTTCTTTGAGTATTTGCAAGGTCCATATGCCTTTGGCCTTTTTCATTGCTTAGTTTTATGATTTTGCTCAACTAATTGTATGCATTTTAATTTTAGGTGAAGCTGAGTCTGGATTGGAACGCCTTCATCAATGTGCAGAGAAGGAGCTCCAAATATACCTTGACGCAGAAACTCCAATGAAGGATTTTAATGATTTTCGTACTAAGTTAGCAGGCCTGACCAGGTATCTTCATCTACATTCATGTCTTGGATACTGAAGTTGGTATTATTTTACTCTACTATTTGGAATTGCATACATTCTACACGCATTCACTACTTTAGTAAGCTTGTATTAGGTCGTTGCTTAAGTAGTGACGAATCTGAAGTCAGTATCTGCTTTCCTCCTGTCTTAAGCCTTACTGTAGAGTTGTAGATGGACTTTTGATTCATATTACATTTTGGTACCTTATTGGTCTTATGCGTTGTGTATAACTGTAATCGTTACCTTCTGACCATCTTAATCTCAGTGTCACCCGAAACTACTTTGAGAATCTAGTTCGAGCGTTGGAGAGCGGTCTGAAAGATGTTGGCTCTTCAAATAGCCAGGCGACTTGCAGCAAAAGTTCGAGCTCCAAGAATTTGGGCACAAAGGTTAAGAGTGGGAAGATCAAAGCAGCTGGAACCGGCTCTAAGTCAGCGGGCCCTAGCCGCAGCTTGGATGAGAACAACTCCTGGTCTTGTGATCACTGCACCTTTACTAATCCCAAAGCCAACAAGATATGCCAGATATGTGAGCATCACCGATAGGCCATTATGTCACCTCCTGCATCAATTTCATGTCTTTAAGAAACTTATCATTGCCAACCTGATTTCATGGCCTGTGCCACTGGTAGCATCTAGTTCTTTGATGGAAGCCAAAGCTACTGCGAATGGCCTTTTAGGTTACGCACACATTACAAGAAGAGGTACGAAAGTTCAGAGAAGATAGAAGAATAGGAAAAGTGAAACCTACACAACTATCTCTTCCTGTAGTGTTCTGTTTCTCTTAGTTATGGACAAGCTGATAGTTTCAACCTCGTACATTATATTATTGTATATATAATTGCCTTCCGTATCTGCGCTGTTCAGTTTACATTGCCTAGCTTATTGGTGTACACTTGGTGTGTGTTCAAAGAAACTATTCTATTAGCAAATAGCTTTATAAAAGTAATGTACAGTATAAACTAGAATGTATCCGAAACATTGGCGTTGCTACTTATTTCACTTTCGGTGGGATTGGTACTGATGGAAGAGTTATATGGGGTTACATGGGTTAATAAACACTGAGTTAATAATAAGCGAGGAAAGATTACCTATCAACTTCCTCTCTATTAATAGTGAGTGGTTAATTTTTTGGTTGAGCATATTTTTTGTTACTGGTTTTTTTACCTTGTTTATAGTCTAGTAGGTAGTGTATTAGTTTTGGCTGCTATTATTGGATTATAGTGAATAATTTTTTTTTCGCATTGGATAATGAACGTATAAAACATATCTTGTTCAACTGAGGTCATATTTTAGTCAATAATTGCTTCAGACTAAATGTCAGATAAACTCATTGAGACATTTGAGTCAATCTATTTTCTCATTTGGAACAATCTTTCTTCATGCATCAAAACTATGTTTGTGCCCAACTTGTGAAAGCCTACTTTGGAACAATTTGTATGGCTTTCAAGTCTCTAGCTGTACCCAAAAGCACTAATGATGAACATCGAAATCATTTGCAATTATATGAACTCAAGCTAAGCTTTTTTTTTTTATATGACGAGTTAAAATATCTAAAATTTACTTGACATTTGAACCTAACCTGAACTCAACTCTAGCACAAGTCAGGTATTTTATTACATAATTTGTTCCCACAGCCATTTGATTAAATAAAAAAATAAATTTTAATTTTTTTTAATTTTTAAAATATTCTATAAAGTATACATTTATAAATTAAAATAATAATATATTTATTTATACAATATTTATTTTTATTTATAATTAATAAAAATATAATTTTAATTTATCTTTTAAAATCTTATAAACCCAAACTTGATACAAATCTGATTAAAACTTGTCAACCAAATCTGAACTTCTCCCATTTAGCTAAGTGGCCTACTTGAATTTGCCTAATTGAATTGGGTTGGGTTGTGTGCGAGCTAATACCTGGCTAAATTGGAATCCCTACTCTTCCATATGTTAAGAGATGGCCAATCTTAGATTCGATGAGATGTTCAGCTCCTTTGAGTTGGATTGAGTACTGATTTAAAATTTTAAAAATACATCTCATCTTCTTTGAGTTACATTGAGTACTGATTTAAAATTTTAAAAATTTTTATTTTTTATTTTAAAATTATTTTAAAAAATTAATTTTATAAATTATTATTATAGCTACGTCTCGTATCGCCGCTCATCTCAAGCTCCCCATTGCTGCGCCGCGAGTCCCTCGCCACTCACCACGAATTCCCCGTGGCTATGCCGCGAGCCCTTCGCCGCCGCTCGCTTTCTTCTTCGTTTCTCTCCTTTGATTATTCCATCTCGAAATCGTCTTCCTTTCTCTTCTTGTTTTTGGATTTGAAATGGCTTGAAAGCAAGATCAGCTTCTCGCTTGGATCTCAAAAATTTTGTACGATCCAAGCAATTGATCATTTAAAATCTTGCGAGAGAGAATTCCAGCCTCAACTCACCTGGAAATGAATTGCATCCATGATTTTCCGGGCCCTTCATAACTGGTACGTGTTCCCCTATTTTGTTCTGTTCTTGATCGCCTTTTGTTCAAGAAAAAAAAAATCGAAGCAAACGGACTCTGTCCCAATGCTTCATCTTCCATGAATTGTGGCAATTTCTTCATTTGCGGCAGGAATCTTTACGACCCAACTCGTCCGCATGTGAACTGACTATCGGGATCTTGCCGATGTGGCTTCACTTGTTTAATATAGACTACTCAGGGTAGATTGAGACTGTGGGAGCTTATAACTTTTGCGGATTTGAACAGAGCTGATTTGACCAGAGTTGGCTAGATAAGCTGAAGACTATTTGGATAAATTGCTGGTTGAATAAGTAGCTTATAAATGCTGTGCCGTTTTATTAAGTAGAAATTTATATATGCATTTAAAATTAAGTAATTTATGACATAAATAAAATATTTTAAGAATATCTGCATAGAATTATCAAATATAATAAAAAATATTTTTAGTGCATATAAAAATATAATTTATTTATATATTTGATGTCATTAAATTCAATCAATATTTAGAAGATAACTGAGAATACTTTTATCAAAGAATAACTATAATGCAGCTATTCATACTAGGTGACCAACAAAAATGTTTAAAAAATGCATGTACCATCCAAGGTAGTTAAGTTAAAGGTACTAATGTTTGTCTAGCTATGATCCTCCAGGTCTGATTACATGAAGCACATATTTGTGGAAACACATATGTTTGGATCAGTAAGGGATTTCTTTCATTCTTTTATTATGCAATATAAAGATAATATGATGTAAATAAAATCATGCAAAATTATTTAAACAGTATTCCTACCAAATGTTAAAGAAATAAAGCCACCTCTTTTATTAATAGTCACCTAACTTTACTTTTCAGATAAAGACATTCCATGAGAAACAAAATTAAATGAAAAACTAAATGCAGAATGAAAAAAAAAAAATCAGAGCAACTCAAGGTTTTTGATCCGTACCAGGGGGCCCAAATCATTCAAACAGCCTAGGTACTTTTTTAAATCAATATGCATCCTAATAAAAAATTCCAACAAACCCAACAAAAAGAATGTAAACAAGAAACTATTCAATTTCTAAACAAATTAAATATGCTAACATACACAGAAAAGACAAACATGGTTTTCTATCACATGTATTGAAAAAAAGAACAGATCTATACGACTCTCCATTAAGTATGCAAGTTGTGAATCTATCTCAGTTGTACAATTCCTTCAATTAATAACACCGGAGTACCAAACCCTCAAACAACTTATTCAAATTTGCTTACCTTGTGCACAACCCTAATCAACCAACCAAACTCAACCTGACGAGATCCACTGCCAACGAAACAAGTAACAGAGTAACTACAAACCAGAAAAAATTGAGACAAGATGAATGATTTAAAGAGCAATAAGGAGACGTACGTAGGTATTAAGGTGACGGATGAAGTTGAAAAAAATATTGTGCTTGAGGTATTTGGGGAGGACGTCCCTGGCGGCGGAAGGAGCTTTGGCGGAAGAGGGGCTTCGGGTATTTTTGCTTTCGGTGGAAGAGGCGCGAAGAAAAGAGTAACACTACACCAGAAAAAATTGAGTAACAAGATGAATGATTTCAGGAGTAATAAGGAGGCGTACGTAGGTATTAAGATGACGAACGAAGCAGGAAAAATTATTGTGCTTGAAGTTTTTGGGGAGGACGTCCCTGGCGCGGCGGAAGGAGCTTTGGCGGAAGAGGCAGGCTCGGGGTTATTTTTTGCTTTCGGCGGAAGAGACGCACGCTGGTCTTCCAGAAATGCCTGTGGGCGCTTCAGCGGGCGGAAGAAGCTCGATTTACTCGGCTAGTTAGCTACAGTAAAAATTCTACACAATATTCTAAAAATAGCGAGGTGGACCCGCAGAAACTGCTGGCCCACAACTCCAAACGTAGCCTCAATCTTCGGTGGAAATTATTTTAGAATAGCACTTACGTTCAACCGTCCATGTTTAATTTGTGACATCATAAGCCTTTCGGTCACGCCCGGCGAAAAGCTAGCTATCCCTAACGAAGGATTTCTTAGGAAGATAACAATATTAATAAGAACCAAAGAACTACGTTCTAATATCATTTATTAAATAATTAATCTAAACTTGACATCAAGAATTTTTAAAACACAATATCTGAAAATAACATACTATCTAATAAGTAAATAAATCAACTGAAATAAGAGCTAAAAGACTATCTGAATCCAGGCTGGTATATGCTATCTACTCTAGCCCTCCCCGAAGCTAACTTTGTACCTGGAAGAGAAACGAAGAGGAGTTAGCAAAAACGCTAAGTAGGAATCAACAAAGTAGTGAGGGAGTCAAATAACAAATAATACAATGACCGAAACAACGATATACAAATAATATAAAGAATATCGTGTAAATCATCAAGCTGCCAATAGATCTCAATCAAGAGCCGCACTCATTTTCAGCACTGTAGCTCACACAGTGGAACGACTATCTTAAACAGCCCGGAGTGTTGCGTCCAACACCTGGCATCCGTAGTATTGTCCCGAGGACAACTGGCGGTACCCTGACCGACAACCATAGCCTGATACGTGTCGAAACTATATCTCACATAAACAGGCCACTGGAGAATAAATCATCCAGTCCAGAAGTCAATATATCACAACTTTAACATCACAGATATTCAACTGTTCTAACATACTCATATATCAATATCACAGAGATACAATTGTTCAACCATGCTCATATGCCAATATATTAGATATCTCAATACAACATTATTAACCATTCATACAGAAATAGAATATGACCAAATGAATAAGATAATTGAGGTCAACAGAATTTCAAAAACAAAACAAGCAGACGAATCAAATAGATATCAGTGTCAATTAATTCTAATATATGCATCAAATATTAAATCAAAGGAATAAGCAACAAATCTTACATATCATTGACACCATAACAAAGGAGTAGGGATAGATTCCTACCTCAAGTGCTAATATCTTGAATTCCTTTGAAATCAAAGTTAGCTTCTCTTTTTCACTTAACAATTTAAATAAATCATCTGTTATTATCCATTACATGCATCAACATATAACTATGCCCTCAACCCCTAACTTCTTATTTTAAATCAGCTTAATCTCAAAGATACTAAAATCATTAAATCTTCCCTAATTACAAATAATAATGATACTAATTTAGATTTTTCTTATTTATCCCCTAAAAATGAATTTTAAAATAAGTAATAAAATAAATTAAAAACCAAACTCACCTCTGTGCTGAAAACACGATGCAAATGAACAAACGATCGCTCATTCGTTCGTTTCGTTCGCTGGGGAAAAGGAACCACCGGCGCTCGCCGGGGAAGACCAGCCGCCGACAGGAGATGGATTGCCTGTGCCGGAAGGAGGGAAAGGGCCGCCGGCGTCGAGGGAGAGAGATGGAAGCGGCGCTATACACGAACGCAGCCACACGCGAACAGAAACGTCCGCACGCGTTGCTGGAGGAGATCGCCGGCGTCCACTACAAGAAACGCCGTTGGAAGGAAGACAGAGGCCACCGCTAGGAGAAGGAAAACCACCGGCGTTCACTTCCAGTCGCTGTCAGAAAACACGCCTACCGCAGAGAACTCGTCGCCACCTCTGATCCAGCCGCGCGCATCCGAAATCACAGCGAACGGCAGGCGCCGCACCAAGGAGAGATAGGGTGGCCGTCGGCGCCTCTTCCTGATGCCGCCGGTGCCGCACTTTCTTTTGACGAGGAAGACTGCAAACGCAGAGACGAGCAACGGCAACGCGTTCGTTCGCAGGGGAGAAAAAAAATAAAAAAATAAAGACAAGGAAATGACTGCGGCAAACGAGGGAATAGGGATTAAGGAAAGAGAGTGATTAGGGGTTAATGAATAGGATTAAAGAGAGGGTTAGTGTATATTTATAGAAAAATTAAAAGAGGATTAGGGAACTAATAATAGAAAATTTTTTAAAATTCAAAATTTACTTAAAAAATTAATAAATTAAAATCAAGATTATAACACTTTTGATTTATGACGCCAACAGAGTCAATACATTGTCCAGAGAATTGTTGAGACTGCAGATGATAACGAAGCTGTACTCTTTGAGGCCTTGAATGTGAATGATGAACTCCAAAAGGTTATCTCCGAGTACGAAAAAATGAAAAGGCCTCTAGTAGTACATTCAGAACCCCAACCGGCCGCTATACCTGTCACTGTGGAGCCCAAGGATTCTCTGCGAGTCAGAAGAGAGGAAGCTGATAGTTTCAACCTTGTACATTGCACAATTGTATTATATATAATTGCCTTTGGTATCTTCTCTGTTCAATTTACACTGCCTAGGCTATTGGTGAAACTATTCCATTAGCAAATAGAATGTATCCGAAACATTCGCGGGTTAATAAGCATGGAAAAATTAACCGTCCACTTCCTTTCTATTAATGGTGAGTGGTTCTTAATTTTTTGGCTGAGCATAATATTAGTTACTGTTTTTTACTGTATATATAAGTTCGCGTTTGAGAAAAAAAATTAAAAGCCGAGATGTTTGGAAAGCTACTTCTCGATTCATTGTTCTCGGAAAGCTAGAAGTGTTGCTTTCTAAAACCTATGCAGTTGAATTGTTGAAATCCCCCACTCCCCGCATCAAGAGCTCGCCCACCTCTCGACGACAAGCTCAACATACCACCATCCCTTCTCGACTCTTATGATTCTCCCCCTCTCATCGGCGGGATGGAGAGTGAAGGCTCTTTAGCAAATTCCACCCAATTGTATTGGTAACATGCCCAACAAGCCACCTTCCCCCTTCCATTAGCCACAAAATCATTATTATTATAATTATTTTAATAAAAAATATTATTATTATAATTATTTTAATAAAAAATATTATTATTATAATTATTTTAATAAAAATATTATTATTTTAAAAAATTAAAAAATTAAATTTATAATTATGATTTATTATTATTTTAATTTTCCCTTTTTGTAAAAAAATTAAAATTTTAGTTATCATTTTTTATTATTTTAACCAAAAATTTAGTATCATTTCTATCAAACCCCAATCTAAATAATGTGAATTACAATACAACGAAATAGCTATGTTTTAAACCAAAATAACAAATACAATCTCAGCATGTATTTTTTTTATAGACATTGATGCTTTAAGTTTTGTAACCAAAATATTTGTTTATATATATAACAACATTTATTGTTATATTAAATAAATTCTAATTTTAGATATGGTTTGATATTAGAATGTCCATTCAATACTTTTTTTCTTCTTTAACTTGATTCTGCCAAGTTTAGTGATGATTTAGTGATATTAGAATCATTATGGGTTCCAAGTAAAATAATGATAAAAGGATTATGGTTCTTTGCAAGAAAATTAACATGATTCTAATAATCCCTTTCAGTTGCACCCTCTATAATTCCATGCAAGAAGCTAGATTGAATGTCATCATTGTTAGAAGGGATGGTGAAGACTGAAGGCAAAACAACATGTAAATCTCCATATTGACTACTTAGATTTGATTATTTGTTGTTTTTTGTGTTTAAAGGTGACTGTAGAAGAGTTATTAGAGTGCCTCTCTAATCTTTGGGGGGCATGGAATGACAATTTTTTTGGAAAGAGACATAAGAGGAATTTTGTTCTTCACAACGATAATGTTGTTGGTATATGCTTTAGGTAGATTTATGTTGTTATATGCAACTGCTCCTAACTAAAATTTAAGAGAATTATATAAATAAAAGATGACTAGTATATGTGGTATAAAAATTTAGCTAAAAATTAAGTCATTGTCTCCATTAATATTTTAAGATCTTGGATCGACCATTGCCTCCATAGCATCATGTTGGAAGAGCTCCAAAACTCTTCTTAATAGCTTTTCAAAGGATTGTGGCTACATTTGAGGTTACTTTCCAGCCGTTTTTGCTGGCGCGGGCAACTAAAGTAGCTCTAAAACTGGTGTTTGCGGCTGATTCTACCCTGCAGACATTAATTTTTAGCTGCCCTAGAAAGCAGGGTAAAAACTACTTTCTCTATAATCTAGATAGAGTTTTTCCTTTTCCCTTTTCAACTAACCTAAATCTCTTTGATCAAAATAATTTAGATAGCTTAAAATTATTTTTAATTATCATTAATATGTTCCTAAGTATTTTTATTATTGTTAATCTAGGCTCTCAAATTTAATTTTTAACATCTTGAATAATGTAGAATGAAATACATCAAAATCAAGTATAATTTGATTAAAATTTTATTAATTATATATAGTGTTTAATTTAGATAATTCAAATTATAAAAGATTAATTTAAAACATCTTACTATGAGTTAAATAATGTTACTAATATTGAGAGATGATAATATATTTGGTAATTCTGGTCAGCAGGTTATAAATGAGTCGTGTCAGCTATAACTCGTGACCTGATTAAGTCAATCCGAACACGACCCGTTTAATTATATACATATATATATATATATATATATATATATATATATATATATATATATATATACTCACCTAACTTTCATCCCTAACCCATAAGCTCAAATATCTTCTAATTATTTTTAACTCATATTTCAGAATATTTCTCCTTAATATTATAACATAATAATAATATTAATTATAAATAATATTTTAATATTTTATTCTTTTAAATACTAATATATATTATTTATATCAACCTAATACACGATATTTTAATATTTCTACTTAATATTAGATGCTTTTCCAACTTTTAATTCTTCAAAAAAACAATTCTCATGATTTGATTTAAAATTTTAAGTATTATTATTTTAATTAATTTAAAGTTTTAATACTCAAAAAATAAAATATATTATAATTTAAAATTTTAATACTAAAAAAATATATTATTATTTAAATAATTTATTTGTTTATTATTTTAAATTTTTATAGAGGTTAAAAAATTATTAATCAAGCATATTATAAATTTTGAGTGTGAAACACAATAAACACAATAGAGCTTGTTATTAATAGAGGGACAAACAGGCTCTTAGCAACAAATTTTAAAATACATTCATATAAGAGATTTAGGTATAGTAATAAAGGGGAGATTATAATTCACATATCATATGCCTACAAGAATTATGAACCTGTCAAAGAATCCTGTAAAAGATCATTGCCTAGAAATTTTGTAGGGGTAAGGGGGTGGAAAGGATTTTTGGGTAGCCTTGAAAATCCAAAAAGGAGCGTAAATTTGAATAGACGAGTCACAAAGAAGAAATAATCTTTTATCAAGTATTGAAGATGTGTGCTTGGTTTGTTTTTGGCACATTATTGAGTATATCTATCAATTGTGTTGGGAGTGTTTTGCCACACTCTGCAACACAAGTGAAGATGACAATTGAGAGTATTATCACATTAATCTACTCCATGTTAGGAAAATTTTTTAGTGAAGATTAAAAGAACGGAAATTTGCATTCTCACATCCATCAAATTCTACAGGACAAGGTTTATGACGTCGCTAATTAAACACACCTAAAAGTTTACTAAGCAACATGGACGGCTTATCTTAAGTGCAATTCCAAAACAATTTCGATGGAAGATTGATCACAATAATTAGCCTACATTTTACCAAATGAAAAAGATTAGAAACAAGAAAAAAAAACAAATAAAAATGTGAATGAAACATGTAATACGAGCCACATCCGCAAGATCCCGATAGTCAGTTCACAGGCGGACGAATTTGGCCGTAAAGATTTCTGTCGCAAACGAAGAAATTGCCACAATTCATGGTAGATGAAGCATTGGGACAGAGTGCGTTTGCTTCGTTTTTTTTTTCTTGAAAAGATGGCGATCAATAATAGAGAAAAATAGGGCAACATGTACCAGTTATGAAGGGCCCGGAAAATCACAGATGCTATTCATTTCCAGGTGAGTTGACGCTGGAATTCGATATCGCAAGATTTTACTAAATCAATTGCCTGGATCGTAGAAAATTTTCGAGATCCAACCAAGAAGCTGATCTTGCTTTCTAGCCATTTCGAATCTAAAGACCGGAAGAGAAAAGAAGACGATATCGAGATGGAATGATAATAGGAGAGAGACGAAGAGGAAAGCGAGCGGCGAGGGGTGCGCTCGCGGCGAGCAGCGACGGCCCGCGGCGCTGCGAGGGGGAGCTCGCAACGAGGTCGCGGCGAGGGGAGAACTCGTAGCGAGGGACTTGCGGCGAGAGCGGCGCTGCACGAGATTGGCATCGGGTGTATATTTATGGGGCACTTTTAGGGTTCACTGTACGGTGGCATTTCTGTGAAATTGCCTTCATTTTATTGAAATTTGATTCTATCCATTTATATTGACCGGAATTTATGAGTCATTTTATAAATTTCTTAAGAAGTATTATGATAGTGGGCAAAAAAACCTATTATGCCCAAAATCCAATTTAGAGTATGGCAAATTAATATTTAATTAAAATTAAAAAATATATATGAACATCTCATTGAAGTTGAGATTAACCATTTTTTGCATATGGAAAAGTAGGCATTCCAATTTAACCGATATAGCCGGGTATTTGATTTAACTTGACTTATTTATAATAAATTTAATATTTTTACTAGCTAAATGAGATAAATTCTAATTTAATTGGTTAGATTTTAATGAGATTTAAGTCAAGTTTTGCTAAATGAGATAAATTCAAATTTAATTAATTAGATTTTAATCAGGTTTAACTCAAGTTTTGAGTTTATAGATGCTTGTACTTGATTCTTAATTTTTAAAAATAAATAAATAATATATTTATTATTATAAATATAAAATAATAATAATATTATTATATTTATATTTTATAAACTACTTTAAAACTAAATTTTATTTTTTTATTTAATTGAATACCTAGGAGCTCCCACCTCACAATACCTAGAAATACTGCTAAATAATATTATCATTCTTGAGGTAGAACAACTTTGCCACTTAATTCTTAAAATTATATAAGTTTATATCCATATCTTTAATATTACATGTATATAAATTTTTATTTACTTTATTAAAAATTTTTATTCTTGTATACCTATTGCTCTCCTATGTCTTTGGATCCTAGATCCCCTACTAAGAACAAACGATTGATATGTGTTACAGTCCAGATTACCACTAAAACCATCAAACACCAAGTTTCTGAAAATTAAAAGAAAAAAAAAACAACAAAAGCAAGCAAGCTTTTCAAGTTTATCCAAGATCAGGTACAGTGAAGTACTCATCCTCATCAGAAACCTCAACCCTAGGCTTCTTGAACAAGAAGCTACCCTTGCTGGCCCTGCAATAACCTGGAGTGACTGCATCAGAAGTAGGAAGTTCAGGGACTTCAGCTGCTGCAGGGCTGCCGTTGGGCATCTGATAATTGAAAAGGCCAATGTCCGCAAAGCAATCCAACTCCCCAAACCCAACCGGAGATCCCTTCTGCAATCAACCACATGGCTCAGATTTTTGAGTCCTCGTTCTAGGGTTTGGCATATTAGATTCACACAACTCTAATCAAGATCGGAACGCAAACCTTGTAGCCGGATTCGTAGTCTGGCAGCTGAACGAATTCATCAACAGCCCAAGGCGAGTGCAGGAACTGGGGTTGTTGGTGTGCTGGAGGGGCCTTCGGGGCGGCGGCGATGGACGGACTATTGCCCGAGTTTGGTGGCTCGGGGTTGGCTTTGGATGGGTTGCTGTCTGAGAATCTGCTCAGAGACACATGGATACCGGTGGCGAGATATCGCTGGTGGTTGCCGGAGAGGGTTCCGGCGACATGAATGGGCTCGTCGCATTCCCGGCAGAAGAGGGCTCTGTCTTCCACGCAGAAAATAAAGGCTGCCTTCTCCTAGAAAAACATAAAGCAAATTGATAGATAAATATACTTATGGAAGAAAAAAATCTTAATCTTTAACTATGCAATGAAAAAACAAAGTGTTTATCCATATTATTAGGTTCTCCATCTCAATATAGTCTGCTCAAATCATGCTCTTTTACTGATAAATCTTATTATTACTGCTCAAATCCTGGTTCTTCTTCAGCCATCAATCGTTTAAGATGAACGAAATCTATCAATTAACAGAAGAAGTCTGATGGAGCAAGTAATCACTTACTTGGCAGATGTCGCAGCGGGGGAGCTTGTTGGGCAGGCACTGCAGCTGCAGCCGCTGGTGCTTGCTGGCGAGCACGTTCGCCGCGTGCACCTCCACGTCGCAGCTCGCGCACAGCGCCGCCTCGTCGGCGCAGCAGATCACCGCCGCCGCCGCCTTCTCGCAGACGTCGCACTGGATCTTCATCCCTCTGCAGCAGCCAGCCTAACTCAAGAAGGGAAAGGAAAGAAGGAAGAATGGGGATGCCGGCGGGGAAAATCCAAAGAAGGGATGCGATTGGATGGATATATCGACAAAATCTAGCCACTTGTGGCTGTGGCTGCTCCTCGAGCTTGTGGCCAGGAGTGGCCGCCAGCTGGGGCTGCTCCTTGGTTCGGTATTTGGTGGGTAGGCAGTGGAGACACGGTGACGCCGCCATTATTGGCCACCTAGTGGCAACGTATGGTGGGAACGGCGGCCACACCATTCGTGCGGATAATCTATTGTTGTTGCGTGGGATCGTTTGAAAAGATTTGGTGGACGGCGTGGATTCTGATCTTCTGCTGCCGCTGCTGATGCAGCCATTGGCGATCTGAAGGAGCTTTTGAATTGCGAAGCTGGATCATTCATTCAATCAACTTGATCATTGTTTATAGTAGAGTGCTGGATTCGCTCCAGACTTTTTGAACATCCATGTGGTCATTTGCAAGTTGTGCTTTTGTGCCTAGTCTGAGATCTCCCTTTATAAATGATGCGAAATCAGCATTGCACAGCAAAGGCATTGTTCTGAATTGACTCTATATTATAAATAATTCAAAATCTAATTATGAATTATTAAAATATAGTGATTCGATTACCGTAATTGCTCTGTGACATTATTTTATAAGTAATTCAGATTTTGTAAATTATTCATATTGTCTTATCTTTAATAAATATTTTCTTATTGCTTACACTACATTTTAGTATTATTGCAATTTACATTTTACTTCTGTTATTTGAAAAAGGTGCATAATTTGAAAATAAATTACTTCAAATATCAAATTACTCAAAACTTCCAAAAATATATTGACATAAATATATTTCAAAAGTTTTGAATTAAAAAATAGAAAAAAAAAAGTAAAACCAATATTCTGAAAATTACATAATCTGAATCTTCTAAAATTATTTGAGAAAAAAAATTAATGTCTATTGAATTTCTGATATAAAGTTATTAAGGTTTAAATATTTTAAAATATAGATATCCGCAACATATTAAAATCAATGTTTCATAATTTTGAAACATGCCAAATTAATATATTTGAATAATTTTTTTAAAAAAATCTGAAATTAATTTATTTTGAGTCATGTTGAAAAAAAAAATATGTGCATATTAAAAAAATAAACTTAAATAATTAGAATTGAGATTATTTGAAAAGTGCAAATTACACAATTGATTAACTTAAATAATTCTTAATTGAAACAAGCGTATAATACTATTGATATTCAATAGTTGAACTTGATGTATTTTTCCAAAAATTATTTTAGAATTAATTTATTTAAACTTTAAAAAAAGGAAAAATTGCAGAATACATATGATTACGTGATTGTGATATGAAATGAACGTCATATCTCCTATATTTTCATGTTTTGTTAATATGCTTTGATTTGCATTATTATGGTTTGTTAATGTGTTGGTAGTTTTACCACTTTGCAATTTAATTACTTACAATTATATTGATATACTGATTTTCGATTAACGAGATACGGATATATATTAGTACATGCGATTATATTGTAGGATTGAATACAATTCTTAAAAGATTGCTCTAGTACATTATATTAATTACATAATTTAGATTACTATTATAAATTGAATTAAATAATATATATAGTGTTAGGCCATTCACCACGTCAAAGGCTCTGTTTGGCGTAGCTTCCCAGTGGCTTCTATGTTTGCGGGCAATCGATTTTAGGAGTGGGCATTCGGATCGGTACATTCGGTAATTATCGATTTACCAATTTGTTTGGTAAATTCGATTTGGTTTAATCAGTATCGATATCGGTAATATTTTTTTATACATCGGTTATCGGTTTTGGTATCGGTTAAATTTTTTCGGTTCGATACAAAATTAATTTTATCCATTAAAATTAATATACTTAATTTTACTTACCCATTTATCAAATTCAATAATTTAATTGGTAAATTTGATAAATTACCAAATTTACTAAATATATTATATTTATAGGAATAGATAATTTAAATTGGTAAATTGGTAGTATCAAATTTACAAAAAATTATTTGGTAAATTCAGTTCGGTAGTTAGTCAATAATTTTCTTATTCAGTTCAGTATCGGTTTTAGAATTTTCGATAAATATTTAATCAGTAAATTCAGTTCGATTTATTCGGTATCAGTATTTACCAATTGCCCACCCCTAGCCGATTTAGAGGAGTTATGGGGTTTGGGGAGAAGCTTCTCAATTCGTTGTTGAGAAGCTGCATTGTAGTGCAGAAGCGGGACTCGGCGAGCTTTAGGGTGCAGAGCAGCAGCTTCCTATCTACAGTACCCATTTTACCTGATTTTCGCCCGTGATAGTCGTTCATCGCCACCTTCCATCGCCGCCGGATCTCCACTTCGGCATCCTTCCTCGACTCCTCTCCGACCAACATCTAGTTGCTATCGGCCCTATACCCTCGACGCCCAGTAGCAACGCGAGATCTTCGCCTGTCGCCTCCCAATTTTCGCCCGCGATAGTTGTTCGTCACCACCTTCTATCGTCGCCCGATCTCCACTTATGGTGTCCTTCCTCGACTCCTCTCCGACCAACATCTGTTCGCCATCGGCCCTATACCCTCAACGCCCAGTAGCGACACGAGATCTTTGCCTGTTGCCTCTCGATCTCCATCGTCGTCACCTTTTGCTTATCGATCTTGGTGCTCCTTCTTCTTCAGCTCTGTCTGCTCGCCGGCGGATCTGCTGTGGACTTCTAGCTTCCTCCTGAAATTCTCTTCTTCACCTTTTGCCAACATCCACTGTGGAAACTCTTGCAACCTCCCTTGACTTCCAGCTTGTCGAAGTTGTAAAAGAACCAGCTGCTTGAATTAGAGGTATGTCATCCTCCAGTTGAGCATGAGAACCTACTTAAATTATTGTTTAGAGAAGTCTTGGTTGAGCATGAGAAATTTGATATTCAAACCAAACTCACTAATGATATAGATGCAGCACATAATGATCAATAATGACTCTTAGTAAAAATGCACAGCTCTTTTGAAAAACAGTATGATCTTTGAGGAGGGGCTTACCATATGATTTAGTAAAACTCAATAGATTTGTTATAGAGTTTGTTTTCATCTATTTCTTAAATCAATTTATAGGTCAAGAAAATCAGTTTATACCATAATAGTGAAGAAAAAAACCAAAAGAAAGAATGTGATGTTTGTATTGCATGTTACTTACCGGTTTATATCATCATACTTTTGAATAAATTTGAATAATTTAATGTATGTAATAGTCTAAAAAATATTTATTATTGTGTTAAGTAATTTTAAATTTTATATATGTTTTTATATTAGAAAATTTAATTTTTATTATAAATTAAAAATTTTTATGTAATAGAATCAAACAATACTGCAGTCCAGCTAAAATACCCAAATAATCTTAACTTTTCAACAAGTTCTGGTTAAATCCGCGAAAAAAAAGTTCTGACTGTCCTAAACTGGCTCAAAATGAGACTCCAAAAATTGGGTTAGGGAAACGGCAAAAAGGCGACGATGATGCTAGTGCGTGGTGCGCGGCGTTGGTGCATACAACGAGCGGCGGCGGCATCAACGCAGGCGTGTGACAGTGATGTTGGCATGTGTGACCGGCGATGCCGCATGTCGTGAGCTCCGCGAGTAGCGGTTACTGCTAGCGGGCCGGAGCCACGTGGAGCTGCGGCAACAAGTGAGTGCACCAAGCGAGGGTGACAGCTTGACTTTAGTTGACGCATGCGAGATCGGCGACGCATGCTAGCTGGCGTAGAAGATGAGCTCAACAGGCGGCAGAGCCTTAGCCATTGAAAGAGGCGGCAATGCTTGAAGACCTACATGCATGTCTCACCGACGATTGGTCGGTCGGCGAATGCTGTTGGCTCAATTGTTGGAGATTGGAGAAGGAGATTGAAGAAGAGATAAATTTTTAGAAAATTTTGGCAGAGTTTTCTTTAGATTTTGGTGGAGATGGAATAGGACTGCAGCTCACTATTCCAAAGTTTTACAAAAAACCTGCTCAATAACAAAAACCACACACATACAAAAGTTTACCTAGCTATCACTAAGTCATGTGACTCATATATGGTCAACAGTCAACAACTTAAACAAATTACAAATTACAACTTAACATTTAACACCCCCTCTTAATTTGTAATATTGACCTGCCGTTTGAACTTGTCGAATTTGTCTTTTGCAACTGCTTTTGTCATGAAATCAACAATATTCTCATGTGTATTGATGTGCTCCAAATGAATTTCACCTTTGCTTACAAGATCACGAATGAAGTGATGTCTTAGCTCGATGTGCTTGCTTCTAGCATAAAAAATTGGATTCTTTATCATAGCTATATTTGACATGTTATCACATAATATCATTGTTGACTTTATGACATTTTGTTGCAAATCCACAAGTATTCTTCTAAGCTAACTTGCTTCACATGCTTGCTTCTGTTGCAGCTATATATTCAACTTCAACTGATGATAATGCCATAGTTTGTTGTTTCTTTGACCTCCAAGATATCACATTTGAGCCAAGATAAAATACATAACCAGATGTGCTTCTTCTATCGTCACTACTTCTTGCTCAATCACTATCAGATGTGCTGCAGATAAATGTAATTTGCTTGGATTGCTCATAAATCTTAAAATAACATTTACAGCTTGAACAATGTCGGGTCTTGTGTTTGTAAGATATATAAGAGAACCAACCAAGCGTCTATAAGCATTTGCATCAACATCTTCTTTGTGTTCAATTTGTTTTAATTTCTCATTCGTATTCATTGGAGTACCAATAGACTTGCAATTAGATGTATTAAACTTTTGCAACAAATCTTCAATATACCTTTTTTGAGATAAGAAGATGTCTTCTTTTGATTACTTGATTTGAAAACCCAAGAAATACTTCATAAGACCCAAGTCCGTCATCTAAAATTCTTTCATCATAGCTTTCTTGAAGTCTTCAACCATTGCTTCATTAGTTCTTGCACATATCAAGTCATCTACATAGAGAAACAATAAGAAAATCTCCTTTTTCACCTTTCTTCACATATAGTGATGACTCATTTGGACTTTTATGAAAACCATAACTCAACAAATAAGAATCAATCTTGGTGTTCCAAGCTCGTGAAGCTTGCTTGAGCCCATATATTGCTTTATGAAGCTTATAAACTTTATCTTCCTTGCCTTTGACACAATAACCTTCAGGTTGCCTCACATAGACTTTCTCTTCTAATTCTCCATTCAAGAAGGCTGATTTCACATCAAGTTGATATACTTTCATCTCCAATTGTGCTGCTAAGGCAAGTACAGTCCGAATTGTTTCCATCCTTGCAACAGGACCATATGTCTCATTAAAGTCCACTCCAGGTTGTTGTGAATAGCATTTGGCAACCAAACGTGCTTATACTTTTGAATGTTTTCAGCTTCATCATACTTGATCTTGTACACCCATTTTAAGCCAATAGCTTCTTTTCCCTTAGGAAGATCTGTCAATTCCCAAGTGTAATTTTTCTTGATGCTCTCCATTTTTACATTCATAGCTTTCCTCCAATTTTCTTCCTTTTGTGCATTTGAAAAGTTATCTAGTTCACGCATTAAGAAAACTACATTACATGAAGCATATATTTCTGCTAAAGATCGATACTTTTGAGGAGGAGTTTCATTATCTTCATCATCCTCTTGTGGTTGTTCTTGAATATCAGGAGCATCATGAGAAATTTCAGCATTTTCAACTATTTGTTGATGACTTTCTTGTTGATTTGCTTCATTTGTGATCTCTTGTTGAAGACTAATTTCTTGATTTCCTTGTTGCAAGCTAACTTCTTCATTTTCCCATTTCCATTCTCCTAACTCATCAAATATGACATCACGTGAAATTACCAATTTGTTGTTGTTTGGATTGAGAAGTCTATAACCTATGGATTCATCATTATATCCAATGAAGATGCACTTCTCCCCTTTCTTGTCAAATATCTCTCTTGCTTGAGAAGTTGTGAGTGCATAAGCAACACATCCAAACACTTTGAGCTGATTAATTAAAGGTTTTCTTTTATGCCAAGCTTTAAATGGAGTCTTGTTGCAAACAACTTTTGTTGGAGAACAGTTCAAGATATAAGCAGCTACATGAACTGCTTCAGCCCATAATTGATTGGGAAGATTCTTTCCTTTCAGCATGCTTCTAGCCATTTCAACTATGTTCCTATTCTTTCTTTCTGCGACATCATTTTATTGAGGGGAATGATTCACTGTTAGTTGTCTTTGAATTCCCTATTCCTTGCAATAATCAAGGAACCTCTTATAGATGAACTCTCCACCACGATCAGTCCGGAGAGTTTTAATTTGACAATCACTTTGCTTTTCAACTAGAGCTTGAAAAGTAAAAAAGTTGTGAAAGCATCTTATTTTTGCGCAAGAAAACAAAGCCATATCTTTCTAGTGTTATCATCAATAAAAAGAATGAAATACCGTTTATTACCGAATGATGGCGTTTGTGTTGGACCACATAAATCTGCATGTACAAGCTCAAGTGGACATGTGGCTCTCCAAGCTGTCTTTGGAAATGGAAACCGATGTAATTTTCCATAAACACAACCTTCAGAAGGCTTATTACATCCTTGTATTTGTGGTAATCCAAGTACCATTTTTTTTGTTGTAGAAGTTGCAACCCTTTATAGTTCAAGTGTCTATATCGCAAATGCCAAAGTTGAGATTCATCAACAACTTTACTTTTCAAAACAAAACTTTGCATTGTCTCTAAGTTAATGGGAAAGAGGTTATTCATGCTCATCTTCATAATGAACATTATGAATGAACATTTTGAGTATTTGCTATCTCCAATTTCAACCCTTGAATAAAAACTTTCATCTAATTGTGAGAAATCTTCTTTGTTGCCCATTATGTGGTTGCTACATCCAGAATCTAACAACCAAGTTTTTAAACTTTCTTGTTGATCTTTTCCAAAATAAAGAGCTTGATCATTCTCAACAGACAAGAAGAGTTGATCTTGGTCTTGGTCTTATTCTTTTTCTTATTCTTTTGAGAAATATGCAACTTGCTTTCCATCATTTCTCCCATTTTTCTCTTTATACCGACAAACACTATATGAATGATAAGAGTCTTTGCATATAGTGCATCTAAAATGACAATATCTAGTATGATGGTTAGACTTCTTGCAAATTGTGCAATATAAATTAGAGCTACCAGAGTTTTGTGGGTGTTGGAAGTCTTTTCTTCTTTCATGATGTTGAAAAGTTCTTCCTCCTTCACCTCTACCTTGGCCTTGATTTGGGTTTGCACGGCCTTTTATAAATGTTCCTCTTTCTTGGGAGAAAGCACCTCTTTGCACATTCTTTCTTGAAAAACTCATCTTTGCTTGAAAAGCTTTCTCTAATGGTTGATCAGAATACTTATTCAACCTTTGCTCATGAGCTTCAAGTGAACCAACAAGCTCATACATAGAAAGTTTTGAAAGATCTTTTGTTTCTTCAATCACTGCAACAATATGCTCAAATTTTTGAGGTAAGCTTCTAAGTATCTTCTCCATAATTTTCTTTTTTGGAATTACTTCACCAAGACTTCTAATTTGATTCACAATTTCAGAAGCTTTGAAAAGAAGTCTTTGACACATTCACCATCTCTCATTCTCATGTTGTCAAAACTTCTCCATAAATTTTGAAGCTTGATGGAGATCACCTTTTCAGACCCTTGAAACTCATTCTTTAATATTTCTCATGCATCTTTTGCTTTTTTCACACCAAGAATGCAAGAATAAATTGATTTGCTCATACCTTGTTGTATAATTCTCAATGGCATAGCATTCTTCTTCACATTTTCTTTATACTCTTTCTCATTTGTTTCTAACCTTGAAGAACTACTTGATGCTTCAAGATGTTCTTCATAACCATCCTCAACAATATCCCATAAGTCTTGTGAAATAAATATCATTTCCATTTGAGAGTTCCAAATATCATAATGTTCACCATCAAAAATAGGAATTTGACTAGGAGAGTATGCAAAAAAATGTATTTTGAGATGAAGCCATAGTTACCAATTGATTTGAGGGTTTGTAGTCTCGGCAATCTTCAGCTTCTTCTTCAAATTCCCTTTTTTCCTTTTGTTTTCTCAGCTTTTGATTTCTTCAATTTGCCCTTTGTATGTAGGTGCGCTGGGAGTTGCTGCTAATCCCAATCGAAGAGTAATCTCAAATCCCAATTGATATCTGGAATTCTGAATCGAAGAGAAATTAAAATCTCAATTCTCAATCTTCTAAAAACACAGTAACATTTGAGCCTATGCTTTTTGCTCCTTTTTCTTTTCACTTCTCAACATGTGAGATGTGAGATGGGGTAGAAATCTCCTTCTATTGCTTCGAGGTTGGCATCCAAATCGAAGTGAAGAACGTGGGATGTTGGAAGGCGACGTGTAGAGGCGGCCGACGGAAGCAGCCGTTCTAGGGTTCTTGATTTTTTCCCTTTTCGATCCTTTCTATGAGAATAATAGCTCTAATACCAAATTTGTTGGAGATTGGAGAAAGAAATTGAAGAAGATATAAATTTTTAGAAAATTTTGGCAGAGTTTTCTTTGGATTTTGGTGGAGATGGAATAAGACTACAGATCACTATTCTAAAGTTTTACAAAAAAAAACCTGCTCAATAACAAAAACCACACACATACAAAAGTTTACCTAGCTATCACTAAGTCACGTGACCCACATATGATCAACAGTCAACAACTTAAACAAATTACAACTTAACATTTAACATCAATGACGCTTGGACACTGGGGACACACCTTGTTGGATCTTGATGCACACACCCGACCAGCTAGCGGTGCGATTTCCGAAAGAGTGGTAGGATGTGTGGCTTGGCGCAGTTGGCGATCATGGGCAGTGACGGGAATGGGTGTGCCAAGTGGACGTTGTGTGTAACCTTTTCGTCGACATGGATCTTAGTTGGCAAATGCGGGTTCGGCCACATGTCAGCTGAGCTGGCAAGAAGGGGAGGAATCCTTTTTGAGAAAATGGACTAGCTTGGGTACCCCAGGCGAGAATTTTCCGCCTGGGTGCCTTAATCTGCTGTTCACGAATCATAAAGAACATATGGTGGAGGTGCAAATCTTGATGCTCTTCACTGTCATTTCTTGTCTATTACCCAACTCAATTTAACCTTAATTACTTGTTAGGTTTTAATCCCTTTTGAAATTAAAATCTTGACCACTCGCTATTTGCTTTTGTACACAAAGCTTGCTGTGTGCCGTAGCTAGCATGACCAACGATTCTTATCTCCAGCGAAAGCTCCTTGAAGTGATTGTCAATATATCTTCTCCTCTCTTTGGTAGCTGCTTTTGATAGGTTTTTATGATGGTATTTTAGATTTTGCTGTGGGGATGAGGATATTCTATCTTCTTTTTTTAGATTGATGTGAGTACCTGCATCTCTCGTGTTTTCTCGTGATGCTTTATTTTGGTGCAATTTTGGAGTAGAGATTCTTTATTTTGCTATGATATTTATGCTGTTAAGTACTTGATTTAGTTTTGGTCCTTTGGTGATACTAAGAAGATGTTGTTTTGTAGAATTTTACTGGGGTTAAGCGAGTTCTACACCTCTATTTGAACTTTGATTAGTTTGCTGTTGAGATCTCGTCATTCTTCTGTTTTCTCCTATTTTGGTGTTTGATTGTAGAGCTGAGCTCTATTTATTTGCTGATTTTATATGAGATTTTATATGTGGTTCTTTCTTTTTCAATGTTTTGGTCAGATTCCATCATTAACAAAGAATAAAATAATTACAATATAGGGGAACATGTGGACATTCACGTTCTAGATTATGGTTGATATCAACTATATTATTATTTCCATATTTGAATATTTTAAAATTTTGAAATAGAAAACTAAAATCTGAGTTAGAAAATTATGAAATATAAAGAAAAAAAAAGTTAATAAGAGATATTTTATAGTTGATATCAACTATGTTATTATTTTCAAATTTAAATATTTTTAAATTTTGAAATAGAAAACTAAAATCTGAGTTAGAAAATAATGAAATATAAAAGAACAAGTTAAGAGAAGATATTTTATAGTTGGCATCAACCATATTATTATTTTCATATTTCAATATTTTTAAATTTTAAAATAAAAAATTAAAATCTGAGTTAGAAATTATGAAATGTAAAGGAAAAAAATTAACTGAAGATATTTTATAGTTGATATCAACCATATTATTATTTTTATATTTGAATATTTTTAAATTTTGAAATAGAAAACTAAAATCTAAATTAGAAAATTATGAAATATAAAGAACAAAGTTAACAAAAGATATTTTATAGTTGATATAAAAAATTATGGTTGATATCAACTATATATTGTTTTTATATTTAAATATTTTTAAATTTTAGAATAGAAAACTAAAATTTGAGTTAGAAAATTATGAAATGTAAAAGAAAAAGTTAACAGGTATCTACCATAAAATATATTCTGTTAAATTTTTTCTTTACATTTCATAATTTTCTAACTCAAATTTTAGTTTTCTATTTTAAAATTTAAAAATATTCAAATATGAAAATAATAATATGGTTGATATCAACTATAAAATATCTTCTATTAATTTTCTAACTCAGATTTTAGTTTTTTATTTTAAAATTTAAAAATATTCAAATATGAAAATAATAATATAGTTGATAACAACCATAATATGGTTGATACCAACAATAAAATATCTTATATTAACTTTTTTTTTACATTTCATAATTTTCTAACTCAGATTTTAGTTTTATATTTTAAAATTTAAAAATATTTAAATATGAAAATAATAATATGATTGATATCAACCATATTATGGTTAATATTAACTATAAAATATCTTCCATTAACTTTGTTCTTTACATTTCATAATTTTATAACTCAGATTTTAGTTTTTTATTTTAAAATTTAAAAATATTCAAATATGAAAATAATAATATGGTTGATATCAACTATAACATATATTCAGTTAACTTTTTTCCTTTACATTTCATAATTTTCTAACTCAGATTTTAGATTTTTATTTTAAAATTTAAAAATATTCAAATATGAAAAAAATAATATGGTTGATATCAACCATAATATGGTTGTTACCAACTATAAAATATCTTTTGTTAACTTTTTTTTTACATTTCATAATTTTATAACTCATATTTTAGTTTTTTATTTTAAAATTTTAAAATATTTAAATATGAAAACAATAATATAGTTGATATATTATGGTTGATATCAACTATAAAATATCTCCGGTTAACTTTTTTCTTTATATTTTATAATTTTCTAACTCAAATTTTAGTTTTCTATTTCAAAATTTTAAAATATTCAAATATGAAAATAATAATATGGTTGATATCAACCATAATCCAGAACGTGAATGTCCACATGTTCCCTTATATTGTAATTATTTTATTTTTAATTAACGATGGAATCTAATCAAAACATTGAAAAAGAAAGAATCACATATAAAATTTCATATGAAATAGGCTAACAAAGAGAGCTCAGCTCTACAATCATACACCAAAATAAGGGAAAACAAAGGAATGACGATATCTTGACAGCAAACTAATCAAAGTTTAAATAGAGGTGTGGAACTCTCTTAACCCTAGTAAAATTTTACAAAACAACATTTTCATATCATCACCAAAGGACGAAAACCAAATCAAGAACTTAACAGCTTAAATATCATAGCAAAACAAAGAATCTCTGCTCAAAAATCACACCAAAATAAAACATCACGAGAAAATACGAGAGATGCAGCTGCTCATGTCAATCTAAAAAAAGATATAATACCCTCATCCCCACAGCAAAATCTAACAAAAACTATTATAAAAACTTATCAAAAGCAGATAGGAGAAGATATATTAAAAATCACTATAAGGAGCTTTCGCCGAAGACAAGAATTGTTGGCCATACTAGCTAGGGCACGTAGGAGCTTTGTGTACAAAAATAAATAGCGCATGGTCAAAATTTTAATTTTAGAAGGGATTAAAATTTAATAAATAATCAAGGTTAAATTGAGTTGGATAATGAACAAGAAATGACAGTAAAAAGCATCAATATTTTTATCTCATTATCACGTGTCTTTTATAATTCGTGAATAGCATATTAAGGCAACCAGCGACGCTGGCCATTTTCTCATCTTTTACGCTTCATCGTTGCTGGCTGTAGTCTTCTTTGGAGTTTTTTTACTCTTCCGCTGAAAGCTCTCATCTCTTCGCTCTCAGCTTCATGGTGGTCTTCATCGTCCTTGAGGTGGCTTTCGGCGATCACCGGCGAGATCTCCTTTGACAACACTTTAAACCCTTTTCTTGGTTTTTAGCCGTGTTTAGCTTTCTTCTCCAGCCATAGTGCTTGTGCGTGTTTGTTCTGTGTTCGATCCCGCTTCTCTGCGCGTGCGATCCCTCATTCCCTCAGAGACGGGTTCTTTCTCTCTTCTCGGGTGTAACCTTGTCATTTTTGTTGTGCGCATTTGGTTGATGTGAGAGAAACCTCACTTTCTTGTCTAGGGTACTACGTGACACTTTGTTCTGGACGCATTTTTCAGGTAGGGTACCCTGCCCGAAAGCATTGAGAAGGGTGGCAATTTTGCTACCCTAGAAGTTTTAAAAATAATAATAAAAATTATTTTGGTATTCTATGCATTTTTATCTATCCAATGGTACCAATATCACTATCGATGAAATCTTCTATATGAAGAAAAAAAATAGAAAAAATGATATGAATAGTATGCTACAGTAACTAATATAAATGTTACTATTTATATTGTTTTTTTCGATTTTTTCTAGGGTGGCAAAATCGCCACCCTTGTCAACGCCTCCGGGAAGGGTACCCTTCCCGGAAAATGCGTCCCTTTGTTCTTTGGCCCTTTTTCAGCGTATAGAAAAAAGAATTTTCTTTTGCTATGTTCGGATGGAATCTACCGTGGAAAGAAAGGAAAATGCAATGAATCTAAATGGTTTTTAGGTTAGATTCATTGCATTTTTCTTCCTTTCCACGGTGAATTCTAACCAACCAAACATAGCTAGTCTTAATTGTGCGTGACATACAGTGCTTCGATACCCGCAAATCTTTGGTGTAGGATAAATCTTTAGTTTAGGACAAACGCCTCTGGATTCTTTTTACTATTATTTATTTCAATAATTTGCATTTTTATTATCGTGATCGGAATTTTCATGTTTTACATCTATATTTCGTTGATAATCGATTTCGCCAATGCAATTGGTTTAGATGGAACTTCTCCCTAAACAGGAAAAGCGTGCATTGCATCTCCAAATTTGTACAAAGCCATCATCCTTGGCGTCCTGGTCGAGGTTGACGGGCTCTTCCAATTCCGTCATCAAGAACCGCAATTGAGTTTGGCAAGAACTAGAGCGATATGCATTCGACATACTTGGAGGTTCCATTGCGGGCTTAGAGGCGCCGGCGATTGGGAGCCGCTCTCGAGTGAGAGGATAATGTCCATGGATGCAATCCGTGCGGTCCTGGCACTCAAGCTCGCTAACTCAACTTCCTCCTCTTTCCTACGGTAGAAGAAGCTCTCCATGCTCGCATCGGACTGCTCCTGAAGGTCTATCGGATGGCCGTGCTCGCCGAGCTCCGGCGACAGGAATGCAGCTCGCCGTGCAGGTGCTTGTTCAATTGCCTAGCAGAAATTGTTCTTATGAACCATATCTGATCTTTGTCTTGACAATTCGAATAACTGAAAAGCATGATTATTAAACTCGAGTTAAAAATGCAAGAATTAGCGGGCTTTTGAAGGCGCGAAAAACTCCTTTTCCTTTATGAACCATTTCTGATCCCTGTGCTTTCATAGCCATTTTTTTGTGCTTCAAATAGATCGTAAGAACTGCACAGATAATCATAAATGAATCGCTTTTACAAAACGTTTGCTACCGCCATTATTGGATATCTTAGCTCTTGACGTTTGATTATGATTGCAAAGTTACTAATTCCATTATTGGTTTTATAAATTTCTTAAACCATCGGAGATGTGGAATAAATTGGATTAAATCAGGCACATTTATATTTCTTAATCTTTTGCACTTACCTCCTATGTCCCATTGCCATGCCATAAAACCATGTGCTAATCTCATCCTATTTCTAGATATTGCATTCATTGTTAATTATTTTCTGCAAATTCAACTATTAAAACATGAAACTAACCATTGGATATGAGCAATGCATCATCAATCCTCCCTCAAACTTTCATCATGAACAAACATCTCAATCACACTAGACAAAACTTAAGCTGCAATCCCATCTCCGTCAGTGGATGACCCCTAACATGCCCATTAGCTAAAGCTGAGTCTAAAATTAATCCAACAACTCTTCAACTCATGAATAGTTGATCCACTACCTCTCTCATGCCAACTTAAGTCATGTGCCCACATTAGTAAGAGGAGATGATTTATGAGTTTATAAGGCTGAAGGTAACACAGTCAGTTTGAGTTGGTCTTAGAGTGAGTCTTGATTTTTTTATTAGTAAGAACATGTGTGATCACCCATAATAAGTGGTCTTAGAGTCTTGATTTTTTTAAAATAAGAACATTTGTGATCGATGAAAGGTCTATCAACCCAAAATGACAAACTCTGGCTTCCATCTCATAAATCCACAAATAATTCTCTCTTACTAATGTGAGGCTATTAAAAAAGCACCTTACCCATCCTCTAGAAAACTTATAGTGAATGCATTGTTTTGTTGTGACATTGCTTCCCCTTGTATATAGTATCACCTAGTCCATTGGACTATTGCCTATTGTTCGATCCATGTACGCCTTATCACAAGCTCATTAATAAAAAGTAGAGACTTGCTTCGATATTAATCATTATGAGTGAAAAGTCCACTAACCAATATTAACTAACATCCAAAACTGCTCAATTCATTAGTGTTGTAGTAGACAATAAAAGGTACGTACCCTGGCTCCTCACTATTTTCTATGCTAGCCACTTATATTATGTTCAAAATCGCATGTGGGAGGACTTTGTTAATATTTCCCTGGCAGACACCCCTTGGATGGTATGTGGCGACTTTAATTGTATTGTGAATAAAGAGGAAAAAAGGGGAGGAAACCCCTTTACCCTTAACAATTCTATCCTCAGTTTTAGGAAATTCATCAACACTCATGGTTTAGTTGACTGGGGTTTGACAAGGACCCTTTTACTTGGACTAATAACCAAAAGGGCAATAAGAAAATTTTGTGTAGGTTAGATAGGGCTTTGGCTGATGCTAATTGGCTAAATCTCTTCGCTAACACTACTGTCTCTCATCTGTCAAGGGGTGTTTCTAATCATAACCCCTTGCTCATCAAGATTAGCCCTAACACTAAGCATCATAAGAAGGTTTTTAGATATAAAGCCATATGGAACAATTACTCTGAAGCTAAGAATATAATCAAGGAGGAATGGGAGAATGCTATCACTCCTGACCCAACTTTCCAAAGAAGACTTAGTAAAATCAAATATAGACTAATGGATTGGAACAAGAAGTTGGGAAAACCTGAAAAGATGCTTGAACAAACCCAAGAGACAATTAGAAATCTTGAACACCAAGAGAGCATAAGAGACCTAACCCAGGAAGAAGAAACTAAACTTATATGTCTCTCCAACAAAGCCAAAGCGCTTGTGAAACAAATAAACATCAAATGACATACTCTTGCTAAGTGTAACTGGATAAATCATAGTGATGCAAATACTAAACTCTTTCATAATATGGTCTCTATGAGGAAAAGAATTAACACTAAGCAAACTCAAGCTAAATGATGACACTTTAACCAACGACCCTAATAAGATTCAAAATGCTTTCAAAGATCACTATATTTCTTTATGGGCTAAAGACCATTCCGAACCTAAGCTCTCTAGCAAAACTAAAGAAATCCTTTACAATAATTCTTCTCATATTAAGGAAGATAGCCATGACATGCTTTGTAAGCCTTTCGTCACGGAGGAGATTTTCACTGTCATTAAGGCTGTGTTTTATTAGAGGGGAAGAAAAGTAGGAGAGGAAAAATAAAGAGTGAAGAAAGAAAAACCTAAGGGAAGAAATTAAGTCAAGCAAAAAATTGTTTTCAAGGAATCGGGAAGTGGCAGCGATGGAGTGGCGAGGCAGCGGCAGTAGGGAAGCTGCAGGGGCGGCCAACGAGAGTGGAGCAGGGGCGGCCGGCGGCAGGGGAGCAGGGACGGGAGGTGGCAAGACTGTGAGCAGGAGGCGAAGACGAGGTCGCGGGGTCAGGAGTTGCCAGGCAGGGAAGCTGCAAGGGCGGCCGGCGGTGCTCGATGTCGCGGTCCTCACGGCGTGGCACTCGATGTTGCCGTTGGGCTGGGCGAAGAGATCAGCAGTTGACCAAAGCTTGAGTTGGCGGTGGGCGCGAGTAGAGCGGCAGCATTGGCAACGGTAGCGGGAGCTTGGGAAGGCGAGAGGAGGGCAGCGACGGGTTCACAGGGGTGGGAGGGAGCTCAGGGAGGCGAGACGAGGGCACCGTAGGGAGCTCAACAACGACAGGCGGCAGCATCGGCAACGGCAGCGGGAGCTCGGGGATGAGAAAGGAGGGTAGCGGCGGGTTCGCAGGGGTGGGCAGGAGCTCGTGGAGGCGAGTGGATGGCAGCGTAGGGAGCTCGACAATGGCAGGCGGCAGCGGCAGTGACAACATTGGCAACGACGAGCTGGAGTCGGGCAGGCGGCGCTCGCGGCGGCAGACGACGCTAGGGAAGGGGCGAGCAAAGGCCGCAGGATGCAGGGCGAAGGCGGGCTCGCGCACGGGGAGGAGATGAGGTGCCGAGAGGGGAGGGAGGCGTTGATTTTTTATTTCTCTCCGGTTTGGAGAGAAACAAAAAGTGGAGAAAAGTGCCCTATTTTTCTTCCCCTCAAATAAAATAAGAGAAAAAAAAAATATTTTTTTCTTTTCTTTCTGCATTTCTCCCCAATAAAATAAGCCCTAAAGATTTAAAAAAAGAGAAAAGCCCTAAGATTGATGAATTTACTGAAGAATTCTAGAAGCATAATTGGAACACTATTAAAAAGGAGATAACTAAAGCCTTCAATGAATTCCAATATAGTGCCCACATCCCACCTGCCTGGAGCCACACTCAACTCATATTCATACCTAAAGGCCCTCATCTTATGAGTATCAAAGACTACATACCTTTATATTTATGTAATGTTATATACAAAATTCTTTCAAAAGGTCATTGTCAATAGGATGAAGATTTACCTCCCTAACATCATAAGTAAAGAGCATTCTACCTTCATTAAAGATAGAAATATTCATGATAACATTCGATCCAAGAAATTGCCCATAACATAAACACTACTAAGGCCAAAAATCTTATCATTATGATTAAGTTGGATTTGGAAAAAGCCTTTGACACTATCAAAAGAGAGGCCATCAGTCTTGCCCTTAGTATTTTTAAGTTTCCTATCAAATTCATACAGTGGATCGAAGCTTGCATAAACTTTCTCATATTCACTTGTAATATAAATGGTTTTAATACCCAAACTTTCAAAGGCAACAAAGGTATCAGACAAGGTGACCCCCTTTTCCCCTATTTGTATGTCTTGACAGCCAATATTTTTAGTAGTCTCATTAATGAGGGGGTTAAAAGAAAAAAAATCACACCCTTCAGCATAAATAAAAATTGCAAGATTTCTCATCTCATGTATGCCAATGACATTATCCTATGCATCCGTGCTAATAGGAAAACTTGTGAGAACCTACGAAAAATCTTAGATAACTATTATGAGATTACAGACCATAAGGCTAATAGAAGCAAGTCTAGAATATTCTTTCCCAAGCGCTGTCCTCTTAATAAAAGGCAACAAATTGTCAACATGCTTGGTACAGCTCAAGGTGAATTTCCTTTTAAGTATCTTGGAACATACATAAATCCAACAGGCTGCTCAAAACAAATTTACCAAGCTTGTGTTGACAACATCCAAAACAAACTCCAATCTTGGCAAGGGAATATGCTGACTCAAGCTGGCAGGGTCACCCTTGCTAAGAGTGTCATTTCCTCTATACCTATCCACAACATGATAACTAATGGCCTCACTCAAACCCAGCTTGAAAACCTGAATTCCCAAGTGAGAAAATTCATTTGGTCCAAGGATCAAAACAAAAGAGGGATCCACTTAATAAATTGGGAAACTATCATTAGACTTAGAAATCAAGGCGGATTACACATCAAAGATCTCAAGGTCTTGCGTCCTGCCATCAACACAAAGAGAATTATGGATATCCTTAATGAAAAGGATACCATCTGGGTTAAAATTTGCAAAGCTAAATATGGAACTATTGACCCTTGGAATTTTAAGCATGATAACAAAAGAAAAACTAGTCATAGCTGGAAGAGCTTAATACTAGACTTGAAAACTATTCGTCCATTCCTTGTCAAAACCATTGGAAATGACTCTAATACCAATGTTTACCTACACCCTTGGTGCACTGACATCCCTCTTGCCTACAAACTAACTAAGATGAATGCCAACTTGAATACAAATTACAAAGTTGCTGATCTCATCCATAATCAGAATTGGAACTGGGAAAGCATCAATGAATACTTCAACCATGATATCTGCAACAACATAAGAAACATTAATATTCAAAATACTAACAATGAAGATAAATGGGCTTGGAGAGATGGCTCAAATGGTCTGCCCTTAACCAAATCTATTTATAATACCTTACTCAAAAATCATATAACTCCTGATGAGCAACGGAATGGCGGGAAGAGTCTTTGGAACCTTAGAACCACACCAAAGATAAAAATATTTGGCTGGAAACTATTACATAAAAAACTTCCCACTTTTAACAAGCTAAATAAATTAGGAACTACTAGCCAGAACATCTGTATCCTTTGCAATAAGGAGAAAGAAATTGTTGCTCATCTTCTCCATATGTGTGATTATATTAAAGATATTTGGATCCATCATGGACACTACACTAACAGGCATTATGGTAACATTGAGCAATGGAAAGATGGAGCTTGGCTTAGCAACAACAAAGGCAAGTCGCCCTAATTTCAGGCACTAATTATAATCACTTTTTGGCAGGTATGGAAGGTTAGAAATGCAAGCATCTTCAAAAAGGAACAAGTCAGCCTAGCGCATGTGAGCAGGGAAGCCATCTTAGAGCAAGCTGCGATAGAAGAAGCAATGGATAAGGAAGGAAGAGAAAGAATCATATTGGTCAACAAATTCAGCAAATGGGAGAAACCACAAGAGGGACAACTGAAAATTAACATAGATGGAGCATAGAACTGCATAACCAAAGAAGCTAGGATCGGCTACATCATCAGGAATAGTGAGGGCAATACTTTGCTTGCAGTTGTAGCATATCTTGAAAGCCCCTCAATTCTTTATACTGAATTATTGCAATCAGAAGCGCAATGAACTACATCCACACAAGTAATGACTATGTTGGTGCACACATTCTATATTGAATCTGATAGCCTGGAAGTCATACAAGCCATCTTAGGAACAAACGTGTATGCTCGAGTGGAAACTCACAAACTCTTGGAAGAAATATAATTCATGAAGTCTATGAGAAACTACTGTTTTAGACGTATTAAAAGAGAGGGAAACAAACCTATCGACTGTCTTACAGGTCAGGCTAAGATGTTTCAAATACAAAATGTCTGGAAAGACAACTGGCCAACTGATTTGGCCAAACTTTTGTTTAAAGATGTAATAGATGAATAGTCATCGATATACTAGTTTTTTTTTTTTTTTTTTAAATTACCTAACCACTTAGGAGGAGTTCCACTTTCTAAATTCTTATAAGACAATTAATTCTTTCATCAATATGAGACAATTAAAATGGCATATTATCTATTCCTCTGGGTGCTTAGTGTAAGTTATACTGTGATAGTGGGCTGTGGGCCCTATGCCGACCATTGGGAAGCTCCTGCTACATAGATATCTTAAAAGGATGGATGAGTTTGAATTAGGAAATCACAACATAATTATTTCACCACTTATCTGATGCTTTGAGGCCACTTACTTGCATACTTTTGTTACACACTGCCAATATATATTTTTTTTAATAAAAATGTTATTCAGTTTTTGTTATACTTCTTGCAGCCAAAAGGAAGGTCACTGAAAGTTGTCTAAAAACCACAATAAAAACTGTTGTTCCTAGTATCTTAAGAACTTATGAAAAACATTTCTCGGAATCTATTGATTAAAAGGGACCATCTGATTAACTTCCTCCATGACCATACTCATCCAAGCTCTTACTTTTGTCGTATTTCTAATGCATCATCTACAACACTTGGATTATGTTTAACATCTGCCTTGTTGTCATAGATCCACAGTTATGCTATGCTGTGTAGTTTTTTGAGTACCATTGATTTGAAGGAGCATTGTGTTCTCATTCTACTGCGCTCATTATGTTCTACTTTGGGTGGTTGATGGAACACTCTTGTCAGGAAAGCGCATCTCTGTCTCAGGAGACCATACTTTCCGTAGTTAAAATTTTACAGTGTAGAACATTGTACTCGTTGAAGTTTGTTCTGCTTTCTCGGAGTGCTTGATTAACGTACTAGTTTCTTTTTGCTTAATGTAAGATCCTTCACAGGAAAAACAATCAAGTTAGTGATTATGGTATCTCTGTCAGTTTGTTCGTGATCCAAGTTCATGTAAACCTCATCAGTATGCTGATTTCAAGTCGGATGATGGATGAAATAATAGGCCAACCTGGAACTAGTGTAAGTGTAGCGTGCATAGCCTTACTCTTTGTCTGAAAATTATGGCTCAAATCTTACTGACTTCGCTTCTGATTATCAACCTCAATTAACTTGTAGGCACATGGCCAAACAATGACTGATAATTAGGTGAAATTATGTAATCAATAAGAAAATGGTACAAATTGTTACTGTCGTGAAGCTTGCCGGGAGCCAAATAACTGCAGCACAGATGTTTGGACATTATGTTTTCTGTCCAATCAGCACACTGTTGGCGACAATTTTACCATCCAGCTCAGTTAGTGTCTCCTGTTCCTGTAGAGACTGAAAGATATCTTCAATTCATTTGGCATGGCAGCTTTATCATGCATCTCATCTTGCCCGTGGTGTACGTGGGAGAGACAAAGTGACAGTGTCTCCTATTTCTGTAGAGATTGATGGCTGTCTTCAATCCATTGCGTTGAAGATTTAAGATAGTAAGTCTATGGCTACACTCATTCTTCCTGTTGTTTTAAAATACTTATCGGTGTTTTACTTTCTACTCTTCAATACTTTCTTTCAATCTTTTTTGCTAGGAGGAAAGAAAAATAATTAAGAAAATTTGTTATAAATTTTTTAGGTTCTTAATGCTGGTATAAATTTATCTCGGTTATAAAGTTTATTTCTAAATATAAGTTTTTGAAATTTTAATTCTTCTTATTTTCTTTTTTAGGATGCAGATTGCAGGCTACAGCCAATAAAAACATTTGGCTGATTTCATGCAAAGAAACAGCAAAATCTTTCACGCATCTGCAGGAGGGACACACATACGGGTTGATTCAGACACCAAAAGCTTGAATAATAATAACAATAAAGAAGAGCAATCAAATACTCCAGCCTACCCCTATATTTTATGACACTGAGTACACCCATGCCTTCATCATTTCCTCTGCAGCCGCATGCTTCACGCCTTTTTTTTCCCTTTCTTCCATATTAATATACATTTAATTAATATTCTAGTTAATATATATTTAATAATTTTTAAAATAAAATGTATATTATTATATATGTAATTTAAAAAATTAGTGACTGTAATTATATATAATTATTTGTGATATTTTATTTATATATTATTATATTTTTAATTATATATGTGTGCGAGATATAAACTTAACTATTTGATAATTTATTATTTTAATATATATATATATATATATATATATAATTAATTATTTACTAAATAATTTTAATTATTGTATATTATTTTGCTTGATAATTTTTCTTTTATTTATACAACAGATCACTTTTCCAACTTGCAGGCAGTGCACTCTCTTCTCAAAGCATAAACCGTGCCCCAATGAGAAAACATGTGCATGGGAAACATATCTACAATGTGTTTTAACGTCCCATAAATAATTTGATTAAATCAATGAATTGAATAATTTATTACAAAATTATATAGAACAACATCAACGAAAAGAAACCAAAATAGATTATATTTATAAATTTAAATAAAACAATATCAACAAAAAAAATCCTGAAAGATTGTATTTAGGATGACATTTTGATAAATTAAATTTGGAATTTTGTGAGAAAGTGTATTATACCCGAAAAGGCAAATCACTGTGCAAACAATGAATTATAGGCCTCTTGCAAACGGGCTGAGCCCAAATGATCAGAGTCAGACTGCCGTAGGGGTATTTTCGGTAAATAATACCGGCAGCAATGAGCTCCGTCTAGTATCCGCTACTATAATTATATATATTTATTTTTTAAGAAAATCCGACATTGGAAAGCGAGGAAAAGAATGGAGTAGCCGAGTGGGCTTGCGTGGTTCAAGAACAGCGGAAGAACAAAAAGCTTCAAAGAAATTGGAATCCGGGAAAGGGAGCAAGTATCCGAGGAAAGGGGAGTGTGGAAAGGAGGACGGATTTCGGCCTGGCGCAGGCTGAGGGATTCCAAGTCCACATTCATATTCTGATCCAGGAAAACGTGCGTTCCCTTGCTCCACTTTGATACATTGGCTTGTGATTTGTAATTTATATTGCTATTTTGGTCAGATTGCATGCTTGATCTAGCCGGTGAAGTTGAATCGTAGTGTGGCTTGCTCGTTCTCTTTCTGGTTTGCTTCCTTTTTCCCGGTTGGCTAAATGATACTTCGCTGTTTGAGTTTCAGTGGCTATCTGAGCGTTTCTTTCTGTTTTGGAGCTTACTTCAACTATGCAAGTGTTTTCTACTTGTTGTTTTTCTCTACTATCGACTTGATCGAGAAATGAATGAGGGCTCACCTTCTTTTTCTTTTTGGTTAAAAATCATATATTTTTTTGGTAAACGGCGCTTCAAATAGTAGTTTTTTTGGCTGAATCTCTTGCTAGGCGAGGTTGTTTGTTGGCTGTATCTAGTACCCGAGCTAATTGAAGGTTGAGTTTTTTGTGGTAATGGACGATCTGTGAGAATGGTAGTGTGATCTTTGGGCTTTAGTGTTTCTGTTCTTCTTTCAACGATTGCTTATTTAAAGTGATTATTGTTACTAGTTGGAGTTGAAAAATCCAAAGTGATAAGATCAATTTTGTTCATTTTCACAGAGTTACTCTAGTTTAATCTCTTACTTTCCTCCATGGTTACGAACTAAAGATGGCAGGAATTATGAGATTGCTATAACAAATTTAGTATAGTAGGCATTTCTTTTTGTTTCTCGCTATAACAAATTGATGGGGGTTATCATGAGGCTATTGTTGTTTCATAGTGTGTTCCATAGTCATGCTTAATTGCTTCTATATATGCTAACTTCTGTATGTTCTAACATTTTGTATGAACTCAAGATGCTGCAATTAGTGCAACTTTTGATTTAAGATATTACAGATCGTTGTCATGGGAAAGATGTTGCAACAAGGGCTAAGTAGGACAAGGTGACAACATTGACCCCTTCTAGTAAGGAGAGAGTGTTGGCTTCATATAGATGAAGTATCACCTATACATGCATTTGAGAGAGAGAGAAGGTGCAATTATTAGTGGTAGTCTTGATAGGGTAATGAAGTGTTGCATGCCCATGCATGCACAAGAGAGAAGACGCATTATTGTTTGCAACCACCAAATTAGTCTACAAGCTTGTGGGAAGAATTTTACTTGCATTCAAGAGGAAGAGTGAAGGTTTTGTGGGCATGCTAGGAGATGCGCAACCATACTTGTTGAAAGTAGATGTGTGAGTGTTAGAGTTATATAAATTTTTGAGCAAAATAAGAGATCAATAGCATGAAGAGGGGGATGCAAGCATTTGTTTGCGTTAGAGGGGAATTGATCATTAGATGCATAGGAGTAAGGTAACTATGTACTTGTCCTAGCATGAGTTTATGTCGTCTATGAGTTTTCTTATTTACTTTTTGTAAAGGGACAATACATTCCATGGACTAGTCCAACGGGTGGATTCTGTGTCTTTGACAAGGAAAGTTGAGGTGCATAATATTCCACAAGTTAACATTGTATAAAAATCATCGTATCGAACTCCTTTTTCACCTTAAACTTGCCACAAGCATTTAAACCAATTTGGATAGTATCTAAGATGTGAAGGTGTTTGGTTAAATCAAATTTGAGGACTTGGCTTAGTTTGAAACCAAAATTTCCTAGCCTTTACCTTTGTATCCCATTTGTGTGTCCTTTATGTTATTTTCTTTTACATTATTATAAAGTTTAATCTTTGTACTCTTCACTAAGCCTTGCACTCTATGATGTTTGTCTAATATTTCAAGTTGTTCGAGCATAGTACTTATACTATATTATTTTGGGCATTACATTGTGGGTTTAAATATCTTTCGAGGAGAGTGGAATGGTCAAAACTCATAGAAGTTTGAAAGAAAAAAAAAAAAATCTAAGTACGAGACAATAGGTTGAGGTGGCAATGATGAAAATATGAAAGGTGAGAGTAGAGTTTTAAAAATCAATCCATATCGTATCGGTGGTACATACTGATTCAACTTTGTATCAATCAAGGTTTGTAATCAATAGCGGATCACGAAAAATAGCAAAAAGCTAAAAAATCTATAATATGATGTAGCGAATAGCGTCACGGACAAATAGCAGAAGTCACATAGTGATTGAAATATATGTTATATACATAATAAATTAAGAATGATGTTGAGATACATAATATATATTTAAAAAATTAAACTGCATAAAAATAAAATAAACTGTATAAAGAAAGCTGACATATTACTAACCCAACTTAAGCTATAAATTCAAATTTTAAACTTTAAAATATAATAATAGCAGCCTTATCTGCTACAATAGTGTTGTAGCGTTTTATAGCAGATTACTCATAAACCACAATAAAAAAAATGCTATATGGCACGTTTGGGGTTACTACCCGCCCAGCTTTGGGGCTGCTTCTACGTCTGGCGCCAACCGAATCCAACTGCTGCTGGAAAGTTGGGAAAATCTTGCTGCCGCAAAAATGCAGCTACCGCTTCTTGTTCTCGTGTTCCCAGCTGTTCCTCCCTCCACAGCTCGGCGATCTACAGCATCCGCCGCTCCTCCTCCACCCCCTTGGTGACTCGCTCCGCTCCCTCCGCCTCCTCCTTTGCACGCTGCTCCTTCGCTATCTCCCTCGCCAGCACCTTGCTCATGGACTCGGCCTTGCATCGCAGCAACCGCTCTGTCTCCAGCTTGCTCTGCAGCCTCTTGGTGAGAGCGCAGGCGAGGTGGAGCTTCGATGATGCCTTGTCACTGTCGCAGTCCATCACCCGAAGCTGTGGTGGCATCGATCGACGGTGAGGAGGGAGAAGTTATAGGGGAAATGGGGAATTAGGGCTGGTGAGATTGGCCACAATAATTGCAGCATGTAGGAGGCTGAGGATGCACAGGTAAGCAAGGGATTGCACATATGGATCGCAATTAATTATTTTGAGTATCTCTGCATGCACTTTATAGGTATGTATGTAATTGCCCAATTTAAAGCCTCGATTAAGAGGATGAAGTTAGGTCATTGATTAATTTTCAATTGTTTTCATGGATAATTGGAATCATGAACCATGCATGAGAGTCATGTAGTTTCTAGATCTAATGAAGCATGCATGACAAGTATGTTTCGGGCCTTAATGACCCGAGTTAAGTTTAACCTTGATCTTAGTAGCATCAATGAATTCTTAGAGCAGCTTGACATTAATCATTATACGATGAGTTGTCGTAGAGTTTCAAATTGTTGAATAATTGTGTGATAAAAATCATGTAATAGAAAAATAACACGATCTATAGAGTAACTAAGTGATTCAATATTTTTAAACCCCATTAATAATTTTTTTATGACTTAAACCATGTATGGCATAACCATTATCTATCATAGTACATTCTCAATCTCAATTATTTAATATTATATCACAATAATTTATTCGGCTTAGAAGCATAGTTGTTTGAACCAAACAGCTGGGTACTTCCCGAGCCAGTTACCTTTCAACTTGCAATTCTCCAACCAGCAGAAGCTAAAAGCAGAATGAACCCTAAACTAAACTGGGTCATAGTCATTATAATGGCTATTTAACAACGGTGGATTCCATAGTCAAACCGGTATATATCAATTGACACTTGTTAGTTTTAATTATATATATTATAATATATTATATTATATTATGTTACACTATATTATGTAATGTTATGTTATGTGGCATAAAGGTGGAGTGGAAGTGGAGGCATATTAGTCTCTCTCCTCTTCCTCTCCATGCCTATGTGTTATCTCTCCATGCCCGTGTCGGTATCAACTGATATGTTCTGGCTCAGGCAGCTACACATGCTCATATTGGATTTTAAAACCTTGATATGTACATATAACTGGTATTCACCTTGTACCGGTACAAACTGATTCTTGGCATCGACTGGTTTATGATACTTTAGTATCAAGACAAAGTTAGTACCGTGTATATATATATGTGTTAATGGTACCATGTGTTGGTTACTAGTTTGATAGTGGAATGGTACATTGTTATGCACCGGTATTTAAAATGTTGGGTGAGATGTAAAAGTTATGGCTCACACATCTAGAAGAGAACAGTATCTGCTGGTGGCAATATGAATGATCCACATTTATTGTATGGACAATACTGCTCACATCATTCTTGTGTTTTTTAGATGATTTTGGACATAGTAAAACGTGTCTTTGGATTTATTATTAGGCTTAGCATATTTGTTTATTCAATGCAACTTATCTATGAGGATAAATTTGGTTAAATCCTCATACATATTAAATATAAGAGGACAACGCCAGGTATTATTTAAGATGAAATCACGGTCATTCATGTTGTAGTGTGGAAGGAAAGTGCATGAACAAAGAAAAACAAAACCTCTTTCCAAAGTAAATAACTTTCGTATTTCACATTTTGACACATGCAGGCGCATTTTAAGATTTCCATGGTGCACCCGTGTAGTTATTTATAATAAACTACTAAATATTCTATATATTATGTACTTGTTCTTTGATGCGGGTTGAAGTTAAAGTCTCAATCCCTACATAAATTATGACTTTCTTGTCCAATATTAGCAACAAAAGGCCCAATCAAACTTTCTGATGCCATAATGAAATGCATGGTTAAGCTGCAGAAACATTTTTAAAATTGCCTGTACTTGTTATTTTTTGTTTTGCTATACCTGACCATATTTGAATGTTCATATGTTATATTTCCTTGTGCCTATTGTTCGTTCTTACATTTTAATGCTCTTCTAGGGTGACTGCGATGTATTTCCTTGTTTCGTCAACTGCAAGGTAGCCATGAGATGATTATTGGGGACTTGTAGCGCACGGACTCTATGTTCTCAAATACTTGTCATGGAATTTATTATTGGTAATACCCTCTTGAAAGGAAAACTTAGAATTTATTTTTTTTCTTTGAACACGGAACTTTACATGCTGGTCAAGTTTTGATCACTGTAATCAATAAAATTTCTTTATTTTTTAAAACTTATTTTGTTTCTGCCTGATAATTTTTCCTGTGATTTTTACCTCACTATGGAGTTGATATGCTTGAGTGAGTTCAGTTTTTGTCTACCATGGGACTTCGGCTAAGTTTTCAAAATGGAGAATTGAATCAATCTAAGGAATTCTTTGATAAATTGGTTTACTTTAAACTAGAGCTAGATGTAGTTTTGCTGAGCGCACATACAATAAATACGTTATACACCTGTGAACATATGTGAAGATTTCAAAAACATATGCAATTTTTCTCAATGTCATGGATATTGGTACTAGATATAATTGATAAGCCACTTCAATACCCAATAAATAATATGGTTTATCAAGAACTTTAGTAATAAAGTGATCACGGATATGAGTGCCGATGATATGCGTCCTAGACTCAGTAGAATTTGAGTGCCGATGTTTTTAAGTAAAATACCTTTCACATAAACAACCAGTATAATACTAAAGACTTTTTTTCTTTGACAAATAAAGACAATGATTAGTTTGTTACTAGTGAGAATTTGTAAAATCCTGCTCTTGAGTCTATTTAAGAGCATTAATAGCTTTGTGAAATTTATAAACTATTGCTCCAAGCATCATACTTTAAATGCCATTTCATATAAACTTCTTGAGACAAACCGCCATGGAGAAAACATTTTTGATATAAGTCGATAAAGTTGCCAATCTATATTAATAATTAGGCAAAAGAACCTTTGGATAGAGTTAAGATGGCCAACTAGAGACCATATATCAAAATAATCAATACTATAAGGTCCATGTCAAATCCTTAGCTGTAAGCCTTTTTAGTGTAGCAGTTAACTTGCCATTTAGATGGCACATCATTATGTATATCCATCTACTAACCCATTAAGCATGCGCTAGGTGAAAGAGGTACTAGTGGTAATGTCCTCCAATTGCGAGGTTCTCATTTCTTAGTTCATTGTTCATTCCAAGGTTTGAGAAATAGGTCCGCACCACCCAATACGAGATATACTAGTCCGACCTTATGTTATGACCCACTTCATGAGCAAACTATCTATTAACTTAGTGAGCTGATTGACAACATTACCCAATTTAAAATGCTTAAGCTCAAGTTGCTAGTAGTAAGTCTATTCAACCCAATATACTATACTATCCATTCTTCCACTTCTAATATGAGACTAAACTAGAGTATTACAATCTGCCCCACTTAAAACTTGATGGTCTTGTCAAGCCCAAGCCCTAACACATGTTCCAGAACCATCCCTTAGTCGGTACTCGGTATCATGTGAGGTCAGCCCAATAATGATGGCGGCTCCACCATTCTTGGTAGTTTTTTTTTTATTGATCTGTGCTTAGGACTAAATTTTCTTTGATACTATTTTGTTATGACCTGCGTAATAAGCAAACTATTCATTAATGAGCCGATTGACAACGGGACCCAATCTAAAATGCGTAAGCCCAAGTTGATGGTAGTAAATCCATTTAACCCTATATACTATACTATCTTTTAACAGGGGTGTTACACCTTATACTAACACTAACATTATACTAGCACATATAGGAGATCGAGACTACAATATCTATTATTATTATTATTATTATTATTATTATTATTATTATTATTATTATTATATATCTTAATCATATTGATCCATACCATCATTTCTTTGTGTTGGTATGGACTAGTACCAATTACTAGTCTAATAGTGGACCGGTGATACAGATTGGTATTTATAACCTCAACTCTAAAATAAAATTAATCTCATCAAAGAATTGGAACTAAGCCTCAAGGAATCAACATTGATGGATAACGAGAAAGAAAATGCACTATAAGATGGTGCTTAATGAGTATAGGCATAGTGAGATACAGGATATATTGAAGAAGATGGTTAACTTTGTGTTGGGAAACACGGAGCTCAAAATCTATAGGAGTGGGTGGAAGATTTGTAATAGAAGCCAGCAAGAAGGGCTAAAACTCCTGATGAAATTTGCGTTGATAAACAAGTTAAAGATGGTGAGTGAGGAACGCAGAGTAGCGTCAGATGGCATGAGGACTAGGTTGCTAATGGTGAGATGGAGAGGTATAGGGAGGGGTAGGAGGGAGCCTCAGTCCTACGTATTTAAACATAAGGTGTACATAAAGCGTGATGTAAGTGCAAGTGTAATTATGATGAGTTTGCAAATCTGAACATTGATAACCCTTTTATGTTTGAAAATAACGTAGAAAGATATACTAAAATGAATGTGAGTTTAGCTTATCAAAATCATTACCCAATAAATGCATATAACATAGATATACGAAATCTATAGAATGATAGAAAAGAGTGGCTAGCCATGATATTGATTCTTAAAATGAGTTGTATTGTGTAAAAGGAAATGGTAATACAATTAATAAGGTTAATTTATAAGAACAACATCACACAAGAATGATTTAGGTACATGTGAATGGAATAGACTAGCATGAGCAACATAAGGTGTCAAATCTTGCACTTTGTAACTTCGGTAGTAAGCACAAGTGGTTTGGTATATAACACAGACTGACAAAAGGATCAAAAGACTGTTTGAACGTATTCTATCATTAAGCTTTATAAAATTTTAATGTTACATCATGCTGTATTTTAGTTTCTCCATAAAGGATTTGGAGGCATTAAAACCTGAGTAAAACTTTAAGAAGATAAAGCCAAGAGAGACACTAATAATTATCAATGAAAATCACAATATTTAAATCCCTCTGTAATTATGTACTGAAAAATTATTCATGCTATGACTTGTACAAATAGATGAACAGGAAACATGATGTTTTCTTATTTGACAAGCATCCCATGCAAAGTAGGACACTATTGGAGTGAAAGAATCTACTGGAATCTAACAATGCATAATCAAGCATATAGCCCCACTGATATGGTGTAAGGCTTGTCAATGGAAAGGCAGATAAGGTGGGTGTCAACCTATCTACAATGGCATATAATCCTCTATATTCAATACCCCTATCAATAACTATCTTTGTTTTTATATCCTAAAAGATACAATACGAGCATTAAAATGTGTTGGAACAATTTAATAAATGCATTAGGGGAGCAAGTAGATAAAAGATTAATTTGAAGTTATAGAATATGTACCACATCTTCTAGGGACATATTTGTGTTAATGCAAACTGATCTTGTATTACTAATAGTGATGCAGGAGCCATCCATAATAGACACAGTGGGGCACAATGTATCAATTATGAGATGCTGAAACTTGCTATAGTTAGTTTCATATGTGGAGAAGCACCTGAATCTAAAATCCAATAAGCCTTATAAGAGGCTACACAAAAGAACAATGGAGTTGAGGTAGAAAACTATACAGTAGAGGTGAATTAAAAAAAAACACCTAGAATTTGTAGCTTAGATGGTCAGTGTAGGCAACAAGAGGTGAAAGCTTGGTACGATTGGGTGATTGAAGCTAGTTGAGCTAGAGTAGGATATCCAAACTTCTGTTGACTTTTATATGAGTGATGGTTGGGCCATTGAAATGACCACAATGGATACACTTGGGGGGGGGGGGGGGGTGGGTGGGTGGTTTGTTAGAGAGACCATGACCCTTACAGTTGCATGCCAAAGAAGCTATTAGGGTTGTGCTCTTTATTTGAATCAAGAGAATAGTAGGTGTACTAGCAGGTGGCACATGTAAAAGACTCGCAAATGCACTTTCTCATAATGGAGACTTTCAGAAGTAATTTTGTGTGCTACTTCACATAGTATCATTGTGTTAGAGAGAAAATTGGTGTCCAAGAAGCCTTCACCCTGCGTGAGGAGATTTGAGATCATATTAATAAGGGTGATAGTGATACTTAGTTAATTCATTTTACTTGCCGTTTAGCATAACACAAAGCTTATGAAGTGGTCAATCTTCTTACTTGATGTTAAAGATATCTTCATAATCTTTAATTATGGCACATGTATTAATTTGGGGAGTACGTGGTAGCAAGAGTATTCCAAAGGAGCCAAATTTTAACCATTATGAGGAACATAATTATGGAGGCAATATTGGGTTTGAGGAGACACATGAGGATGGTATAGTCATGACATTGTCATTAATGGTATGATCATCGTTGGAATCCTGAGGGGGAGAGTAGAGGTGATGCTCCTTCTAATGGGAGTGGGCAAAATATCATAGAGATCTAGCCTAGAGGAGTTAATTGGAATTGTTGAGTTTAATAGTGGTATCCAAAGTAGTAGATGTTTGGATAGAGAGTCTAGTGTAGAGATCCGTTAGACTTGTGAGGAGAATAAAATGTGAGAGACCTTGTGTTTGGGTATAAGTAGAAATTATACTCAAAATTATTGCAAATAGGGAAAACCTTCAAAATATGGTGGTGATAATGGATGGAGGTTCACTGGTGATGGGAATTTGTTTGGTGGGTGTGGGGATGAAGAGGAGGAGATTAGGCTGGGGGTTTATAAGCAGATACACTAGGCTAAACAAGGAGGGAGATGCACATGGCAAAAGGAGATATTATGGGAGATGGTTTAGGGCCACATGCAGAACTATCTGAGATGGTGGTGAAGATTCACAGTCGAGAAAATAAAGGTTCCAAGTTGAGAGGGAGAGAACTAGGGTTTTGCTCTCATAACTAGTTGAAACTTTAAAGGAGAGATTTCATTGCCACATAATACAAATGTATGTATATAATGGAAAAGCACTCCTTAAAACACTTAGTAAGATTAAACTGACAACTTGCTAACCCCCTATGCAAAAGTTTCATCCTTTGCTATGTACTAGTAAGAGTACACTGTTCATGTAAATCATGTGTTCAAGTGAGTTTAACATATGCTTTCTAAGCTCACTGTACTTTAGACTTCAGACTCCAACTTTCTTTAGTGCCTTCGTGGTACTTAATAATGTAAAGCTTTTTTGGCGCTAGGGATGACAATGGGGCGGGGAGTGCCAAACTTGACCCTTACCCCGACCCCCTAATCCTATACCCGACCTCACCCCGAACTCGCCGAGGTTAAGAGAATCCATCCTAAATCTGACCCTCCGGAGAATCGGGTACCCGTGGGAAAACCTGACCTCATAGTAATGCATAGGCGGAGCACGGGTGATGGGGGTGGTGCGCCGGCGGCATGGGTGGCACTCGGACTGGGGTGGGGTGTCGCAAGTGACGGGGTTAGGGCTAGAGTTTTATTATTTTAGTTAAGAGTATAATTGTAATTTTCACATGTAGGCCAGGTTTGAGGTCAAGTAGTGAAAATCCCACACCCAACCCCAACCGGACTTTTATAAGTTGGGTTTTACTCAAACCCTACTTGCCCCCAGGCAACTCGGGTTTTCCCCAAGTAAATCGGAATGGGGATGAGTTTTTATGTTATCCCTATTTGGTGCTTTATTGTAATATATCATTAGGAGATCAATATAAGAAGTCAAACTTGACTGCACAATATTTTTTACTTTAGTACGTTACTCTGAGTCGATTACACTTTATCTGAGTATGACATTTTGATAATCTTTAGTTTCAGTACTTGCATTATCCTATTTCATGCCTTATCTAAAATAGCACTTCAGGCACCTAGAACATATTTACATGGAAATATTAAAAGAAATGATAAACAATATATTTGCGTCGTGCAAATCCAATGCGGTTCGTACAACTTTGTTTTTAGTAAGAATAAGGTATTCATGGCAGCACAAAACAGATAAAATTGTGTTGTTAACATTAAGAGGTGCTGTTTGAGCAAAATGTTAAAAAATCCTACAACGTCTCACATTCTCGCATTGACAACATGCCTTCTGATGCCTTTGTTATATCAAAGAAGCCATGTTTGCTTATTAAGTATTATTCTGCTTCTGTGTTTCTTATTTCTCCAGTTTTTCTAAGATAAGATATGCCACAGGTAAAACAGTTTGCAGATTTCTGATTCTTGCTATTTGGTTTTGGGATATACAAGACGTGCTGCCAGAAAAGACAGAATTTGAGCCTAAACCTCATGCTCCTGGCAAGTTTATGTTGTCAGATCCACCCATGGGACTCTTTGACCCTATAGAGATAGCTCCTGCTGTTGTTCCACGTAATCCTTATCCTGTTCAGCCACTCTCACCAATGTACCCATCATTTCCACGCATTTATGAGCCAATTTTGTCTGGAAAATGTCCCATCAATTTTTCTTCGATGTCAGTTCTCATAGACAAGACAGCATCTGACTGCTCTGCACCTTTAGCTGCACTAGTAGGAAATGTTATTTGTTGCCCACAGGTTAATAGTTTGATGCACATCTTTCAAGGTTCTTATGTTAGCAAGTCCAACTTGCTCGTTTTTCAGCAAGCTACTGCTAATTACTGTTTCTCAGATCTTATTAATATATTGGTCAGCAGAGGAGCAAATAGTACTATTTCCACTCTTTGCTCAGTGAAATCATCAAATCTTACTGGTGGTTCATGTCCTGTCAAGGATCTGGCTACTTTTGAGAAGATAGTAAACACAAGCAAATTGCTTGAATCATGTAGCTCAGTTGATCAGCTTAAGGAATGCTGCAGACCAACATGTCAACCAGCGATCATGGAAGCCGCAGTGCAGATCTCCCTTGGAGGAGCGAAAGCCAGCATGATTGATGGGTCTAGAATACCTGGAAGTACCAGTAGTATTAATGCTGTCAATGACTGTAAAGGAGTGGTGTATTCGTGGTTGTCAAAGAAAATCTCACCAGAGGTTGCTAATACTGCATTTCGGATTTTATCTGGTTGCAAAGTTAACAGAGGTTCGTTTTCTCATTTATCCTATTAAATGTTGAATTTGTTTTCTGTCCTATGTTGTAATATTCTTTTCTGCTTCTCTACTCTTGTGGGACACGCAATACTAGGCTGTTGGACTACAATAGGGAAAATTTCTTGCGAGCATGTGGCTGTTTCAAATGATGTTGTAAGGGCTACGCACAAGCACGAATGTGACTGCTTGAGCAGCTTGGTCTGCTTGAGATTTTGGTAGAGTAGGTGAAGCGAGAGGGGTTGAGATGGTAAATAGATTAGAGGGGATCGAGTTAGAGAGAGTGAATAAACAGTGAGAAGTTTGATCATTTTATTCATAACCTTTTCATTAGAGACTAGTCGGAGATATGTAAAGCAGGAAATAGAAATTATGAAGTATGACAATAAAAGAAATTTAATATCATATGATTTGCACGCCTACACAAAAGGGAAGAAAAATGACAAGAGCTTCTTGACTATCTTAATGTGTTCTCATATGATTTGAATGCTGGGGCTTGTGGCATCAAATACAAAAATAAATTATTGAGAGAAGGCATGCATGTCGAGAACTATCATATCAATGAGGAAAATTTGTGTTCATTGAAAATTGTTGTTGACTCCATCTGTTCTAATGTATTCTTGTGTAAGGGCGCTGCGGCCACAACATTTTACAGGAGATAAATCCATGAGACTTGTTTCTACATGTGGATCAGTGTTTCATACATGAGACATGTGATTGTTGTTTAAGATGAATTTATTTTGCCTTCTTAGTTATTGTGGTCTTCATTTCCTTGGGAAGAGTTGCGAAAACATCCATGCATTGGTTGATTGAGTGGCCGTGGTTGGTTGGTTTATCTTAGCCACTATGTGACCTACTAATGCTTCTAATGCACTCTCCTTGGACATTTGTTTTACGTGCAAAATATTTTTGAACCTCATGGCCTATTATTAGCTTTGGCACCAAATTGTTATAGGCCTAGGTAGAGAATTTGTCCCCTTTAGAATTTGGTTTAGTAGGAGAAGAGGGGATGTAATAGATGGAGCAAGGAGAGAGCGAGAACAGTAGGAGTGGAATTTGATATCTTATTATTTACTTATTTACTCATAACCTCTTATTTAAAGATAAGAAAGAGTTACATTAATTATAAAATAAAAATCACCAATCATGATAAGAAATGTAATTTGATGATAGCATATGATTTACATTCTAAATAAAAGTGGAAAGAAATAATACAATCTTCTCTCTCTAAATTTCTATTAATTCCACTTTTCTTGATGATTCTATATATATATATATATACACACACACACATATGCTGTACGTTTATGTATTAAGTGATAACATTATCTTTTAATTAAATATTTTCAATTGAATATTAATTATTTTTCTTATTTAAATCATACTTTATGTAACATAAATTCTAAACTTCAATACAAGTTTAATATAGTATAAAGATGTATTAATAATAAATTTGATACCAAAAGTTGTTTTCCATGTAGAATCTAATATGAAAAGTGCTATGAATAAATGTAGCATTTGGTTGACAACTGTGCTAATCTGGCTTTCACGTGGTGATCAAATGGTATATCAATTTCCTAAAATTTCTCATGATGCTTCAACTTTATTATACATATTTACATACACAAATGTGTGTTTGTTTTTATTTGCATGATTTTAATCTTAGTCCATGCTAGGTGTAATGAGTATTTAATGGTCCAAGTTTGAATAGGTTCACGAAACAATTGTGTAACTATACTAGGTACCATGTGTTAATACACTTAGTATGTGCAGGTCCGAGACTAAAAATCATAAATGTGCGTGTGCACGTGTGTACGTATTATCTGTATAATTTATTGCCTCATTTCAAACATTCCATATTTTCCATTAATTGGCAATTGTTCTTGATGGTTTGCTATTTTCTTTTGCACTCAAATTCTATTGGAAAGTTGATTATTACTTACTCTTCAACTCAATCTATAATAGCATCACTTCTTTCTTCAATTCTGGATTTTTCCTCAAGCATTTACTAAAATTTGTTTAATTGGTGGACGGTTTCTAATTCCTAAGGAAGATAACCCTCACAGCCGTAAATGCTGCTATTGGATCGTTTTAACCAAACTGATAAGCCCTTGTTCATATGTGGCCAAGTTATGTTGGCCATTACATGGGCTTATCAAGGACAGTTCTGATCTCCATGCTTGTGTCATCAAGTACACTAATGATTATTGTGAGAAATCAGGCAACTTGAAAACTAGGGCATGAATAGGGTTAAGCTCGTTGAAAGTTTTCATTGCAGATTCCATCCATTTTAACATATTGTTGTGAGCCTGAGAGGGTTGTGGTTCCATCATATCAGAAGAGAGCAAATCCAAGGAGCTTGACATCTCCATACATATGAATTATAGTCAGAAATGTGAAAGTCACTAAGAGGGTGTCCAAGATGAACTTGTCGAGCCTTGCTTGGTAGATTTGACAGGCTTCAACTTCTTGGGAGGGATATCAACTCTTCCTTGCCTCAGTTTCCAGGTTCAATGGCCTTTTAACTTCTTGGAGAGGATCGACAAGGAGCTGATTCACCCTTGCCTTGGTTTCTGGTTCACTATTAACCACACTGCGACCAACTATGCTGTTAACGAATATGCACCTTGGTGACTGGTGAGCCTTAAGCACTTTGCTGAGGGATGTCAATGGCGTACAAGAACAATTTTGTGCTCTATGATTTTGCAACTCTCTCCTTAGATATTTATTTCACAAAGGCAATAATTTGTTGAAATTGTCATCTCTGAAACAAAATTGTGAACTTTGGTACATTTAGGATGGCAACTAGCAGAGTTGTTTAATCTCATTTATAGTTTGTTAGATTAGGAGAAGAGGGAGGGAAGAGATACGTAGAGAGAGTGAGAGAAGTCATAAGAAAAAAAATAAATTTTTGTTACTTGCTTTCTGTATTTATAGCCTTCTTATATAAAGTTTCATTTGAAGGAAATAGAAAATTCTTATCATTTCAAAAATAAAAATTTGCTAATGATATGTAAATTAAATGCCTAAATAAAAGAGGAAAGAAAAAAAACATGATATTTTCTTCTTCAAACTAGCTCCTATTCCTCTTTCCTTAATCCATTGCCTCATTTAACCATTCTATGTTCTCTTGCATTAACTGGTGATGAATCTTCATGGTTGGATCTTTCCTTTCTTGCTCACACTTTGATATTTTTATCTTTTTTGTTCGATGGGTCATAACAAATGCTCTAGCCTTCTTATTTTGTTATTTGCTTTCTGTATTTATAGCCTTCTTATTTTATAGTTTCAAAAATAAAAATTTGCTAATGATATGTAAATTAAATGCTAAAAGAGGAAAGAAAAAACATGATATTTTCTTCTTCAAATTAGCTCCTATTCCTCTTTCCTTAATTCATGTCTCATTTAACCGTTCTATATTCTCGTGCATTAACTGGTGATGAATCTTCGTTGTTGTATCTTTCCTTTCTTGCTCACATTTTGATGTTTATCTCTTTTTGTTCCATAGTTCGTAACAAATGTTCTAGGCAAGATTTAGATGTGAATCAATCATATTATACCATTATATGTGCAAATAATGTCCTATGTGATACTTGATCTTAATTAATCATGACATGTGTACTGTACGAGTCCCCTTGAAGGAATTTAACCTAGGGCATGATGCTCCTAAGAGTGATGAATTTCTGGTTGTTGATATATGAAGCTCCTTTTCTAGCCATTTTGCATCATCCACGTGATTTCCTATCTAAACATAAAATGGTTTACATTTATGTTTTTTTTTTGGAAGAATATGTAATGACGGAATAGCAGAGCAGCATGGCTGTTGTTTAAATATCAAAAATTTCATATAGTTGCTGAAGGAATTAAATTCAGACTTTGTTGTTGTAATGTGATAAAGATAGAAGCCAAGACTATGAATGAAATTTCATCTTTCCATGATCAAATTCAAGCCAAGATATGACCATGAGTACAGCACAAGGAACATACCTAGTTATAAATCCAGGGATAGTGAATTAGTGACGTTTCTGATAAAGGTGCACAAGGCCCCTTAAGTGTGTGACCTATCACAGGATGAATTGTGCCAAGCTGCCACCCGATTCTGTAGTACAAAGTTGATAAGAGAGCATGGGCAAATGGACTTGTTAACCAACCAAATATAGTCTTCTTTTGTGTTATCTTGAGTTAGTATCTATCAAGTTGTTTTCACAATGTGATCTGCAATGATCCACGCCAATACCAAAAGGGGCAGATAAGATGATGGACAAAACCTTGGGTGGGACAAGGGCAATGAACCTGAGGTGGACTTGGCTGCCATGATATAGCAAGGGAGCAGGATGTTCCCCGTGTCATATTGGTAGAATTAGGAGGGGAGGATGATCATGTTCTTATGTAGTGTCAAGACAATCTTTGTGGTGGCTAAAAATTTATGGATTGACTCGTTACTTATATTTGATACATGCCGACTAAGTTTCTTGAAAGTGATCAAAGGTGAGTCCATACATGAAATATAAATGACTATCTTTTGATTCATTTATTTGTGTTTTTAGCATTTTGTGGGTGATTAAGGTTCAGGCCTGCCACCTGTATTTCTCTAGACTCTATAAGTAAAAATTAGCTGAATTGTACGTTTGATTTTGACATATTTTCTTAACTTTGGCCATTTTTATATGTGTTATGACTCGGGGAATAGTATCCAATTTCGTGGTTTGGTCCATGTTATGTTATTGATGTGCCTAACATTGTATGTAATAGTGGTTCTGTTGATCAGCATGGTTATCATCTCATAGAGTTCCAGTTAAGTCATATCGTGTGCTATCACATTAGTTGAATTCTTGTAGGAGAATATTTGAAATGTCTTTGCATGTGGTTTTTGTAATTCTTCCAGTCTATTGTCTTTGTTTTATTTACTGTTCTCATATATATTTAGAGGACTGCATAGTCATACTTCTTTGGAGACATACTAAAACTAGAACATAAAATTGAGTTTGAAGCTTTACAGTTTAGGATTTAAAAAATCTGGATAATAGTGGCTAATGAAAACATTTATCCATCTAACATTTATATATTGCAATTATCTTACTCATGAATACTGAGTAGTGACTTATTACCTCCCACAGTTTGCCCGTTGGAATTTGAGGAAACTACGCCAATAATGAAAGCATGTGGTGGTTCTGCCCCTTCTAATCTTTCCTGTTGCAGCTCCTTGCACACTTATATTGAGTCAATTCAAAGGCAGATGCTAATTACAAATAGGCAAGCCATCAACTGTGCAACATTGTTTGGATCAATGTTACAAAAAGGTGGAATTATGGCGAACATCTATGAACTATGTAAAGTTGAGCTGAAAGACTTTAGCCTGCAATGTATGTTTTCCTGCTATTGGCCTTTCAAATTTCTTAGTAAAAGCACTGTTGATGTCATATGATGTCTAACATTAGATTCTCTTTTGACTGATTTCATTGGTCGGGTGCAGCATATGGCCAACAAGGTTCCTTTTTTTCCTTTTCCTTTCTGTTATTGTAGTTAATAAATTTAGTTACATTTCATATGGCATGCAATAATACTGTCAGCTTACTTCATAGCTTTCTGGATGCAGGATGTTTGCTGCGGAGTTTACCTGCAGATATTGGGTTTGACAATATCACAGGTTTCAGCTTTACATGTGATTTAAGTGATAACATTGCTGCTCCATGGCCGTCTTCATCCTCTCTTTCATCCTTATCTCTTTGCGCACCTGGTAGGTTATGTGCATTGTTGGAGTGATAATCTCGTAAGAAAGATACTTTACGTTTCTTGGTGTTAAAATTGGTATTGAATGCTAAACCAGGAATATTTGTATTTCTAGAATTACATGAACATACATCTCTTACATAGCAAAGTTTGATTACATCAAGTAATAAAATGTGTAGATTGGTGATGACAATGTAGTAATGGTTAATCTGTCCTGATTGTTATACCTTCCTCTATGTTAATACTTTCAAATTGAAAATACTTAAGGATATACATTTTGAATTGGATGAGTGCATTATACTCATGATTGAAAAAAAATGATGAGTGTGTTATACTCTAATTTTAAACTACAATGATCATAATACCCTAGTGTAATCCCATATGGGAAATAAGATGAAAATTGTTTTGTTGTATAAGAATTAATAAGCTTATATTAACTCGAGCTTAAGCATTTTAAATTGGATCACATTGTATAGACTCATTAGACAATTTCCTCATTAGATGGTTCATAGCAAATGGTATCTAAATAGACTTAGTTCTATGCATAGTGTTAGTCTGAAGGTTATAAAACCTGGCTCGGATTGGTGTTCTAGTCTCAGCTCGGATCGGTACGTACATATACAGTACGTATGGGAAAAAACCGAGATGAATTGTTGTGCTGCTTACTAAGGCACAAGCCTTTAATAAGATCATTACCAGCCCAACTTTTGCCTCTGACAGGATCATCCACAGCCACACAGCCTCTATCTTTGATGTAGATGAAGCCCTTGGACTTAAACGAACTTATGCAGACAAAGTCCTCCAACATAGGCTATGCCCTCCTATGTGGATCGACTGCCTCTACCACATTTTTTATTTTTTTTTCTTTTTCTCTTCTCTTCCTTCTTCGTTTCTCTTCTCTTCTTCTCTTTGTTTCTCTGCTCTTCCTTCTCTTACAGACCTGTATTTGAAACTATAGTTAGTCTAATAAAAAAGAGTTTTCATAGTTAGTGGAATTGCCATAGAGCTCAACTAGGGGTGGCTTAGGATTTTAAGTTAGGCCTTTGACTTAATGAGGATGTTAAATCGTAAATGAGGGGGTTTTAATACTCTAATTTAGTCCCTCAGTGGAAGTGAGATAATAATTGTCATAGTATATAAAATCTAATAAGCTCACTAGTTTAAATTGGCTACATTATTCATGTACATTAAGTTAATGTGTCCAAGTCAACATAAGTAGTGTTATAATCATCAAGATTTTGTGACAAATAGTTGAGATAAAGAGATAAGATGTTACCTCAATGTAAAGAATGTCATGAAGCTGACATAGTATGTTTGATGTGAAATGGGCAACATAGAGCAGAAGTTGCCACCATGCATGGATATTGCAAACTAGGAAATAGAGTGCATGTAGCGGATATTGCAATAAAGGAGATAGAGAGCAAGAATTTCATGAATCAAACAATAAAATGTAGATATTGTCAATGTTAGAATTAGTAATAGTTAGACTTTAATATTAGGAATAGTATTTTTTATATATATATATATATATAGTAATGACTAAAATAGTATTTTCATGTACTCAATTCCTCTATATATATAAAGGTATCTTTTACTATGTAATTATATAATTAGACTAATACAATATGGCCCTTTGAGGGTTTTTATCTCCTCTCTCCTCTATCTATCTCTTGTCTTCTACTTTACATAGTATCAATGGAGGTTTTCTAAACCCTAGCCTCCACTTAACATGGTATAAGAACCTGAGCTCTCATACACCAATTCACCCCTTTGGCCATATTTGATCGCCAACAACCCACCTGAAGCCAACACATCTCGCCTTTCACCTCATCTCTATTTTCAAGCCACTCTATCTGTACTCCTTTGAGCCTTCCTCACACTACCACCCATCTTCGTCTGCTACACAATTCCAATCCACATTAGCATCATATCCAACCGCAATGTCCCTATCACCAGCATCCAAACTGAACAGTTTGTGATGCATAAACAACTCCGGCGACACGTTGCTACCAACCGCCTTCTACTTTGCTTGCTATTCATTCAAGTCGACACTAACGTCCATCCCCTCACTAGCCCAACACCTGTTTGATGACATTGCATGTCTTCTCGAAAGTGGTCATTTGCTTTGTTCTTTTCATAACCTAAGAACGATGTAGGTGCATTCTTGGTTGCAACAAATTTTTTTATAGTTTTAGCTTAACAGTTGTGCATGTTATGGGCCTTGTGTCTAGGCAGTTGGTTGGATTTGAGTTGATGAAGTAACATGTCCTGTTTTAATCTACTATTGGGTTGTTTGGCCTCTTTTATTGTTAGTCTCTCTCAATGAGTTCAACAATATACTAAAGAGGTCTAGGCTGATTATTAAGCTCATCTATAGTGGGTTCTTGATGCGCTCTATTGACTAACTATCGATCCATCATTAGATTGGTATCATCTTGAACAAATGTAGTACAAAAGGTCCATTATAACTTTTGACTCTTGCCCTTTTTCCTCTTGTATAATTTTGAAGTGTGAGTCTCATGTTATTATGAAAATAAACTAATTTTTTCCGGCCAACAATTTAGCATTATGTGTTGAACCTTTGTATGAATTAGGGAAAAGGTTGACCAATTTCATTTGTATTAATGATACACACTGAGCAGATGCAAATATCTATCTTTCCTAAGTTTAGGGCTTTAACCCGAAATCGCAAGTATCATTCAGTTGTATAATTTAAAAATACCATAATTAGACAATCTAATATATAGTACACTTGTTATTTATAATTCAAGACTAAAATATATAGTACACTTGTTATTTATAATTCAAGACTAAATTAAGTGAATAAATAAAGTAAAATACTTAGATCAATCTTGTATTGCAAATTTATAGCAATTGAATCTATGAATATCATTTCCCCTTCTCTAAATGTCATCTCACCTTCTTGATATATCAATATCACATTCTATTATGCTCTTAATTATTTTGATATTGGTAGGCTGAATTTAGATTTTAAGCTAAAAGATAAAAAGTTAAAATTATTAACATCTATACAAGTATTGAAATAACTAAAGTAATTGAATAAAAATTGTGATACTCACAACCCTGGTGAATTTCTTGTCATATTTGATTTTTCTATTTATGATGGACAATGTTTCAATACGGAGCAACCTTATTACTCGTAGCTGCATTAATTTTGTCTTTGATAATCCTATATTATATAGTATATTTCTTCTATCATTGTTATCTTATCCATATCAACTTTCTGAAGGGTTAAATATAAAGGCTCAACCGTTTTATATACATATATACTTTCTACAGTTGAATAAGGAGAGCTGCATCATTCTTCAATGGAGAGCATGATCTTTAACCTAGCTTTCTTGATAAGTAAACATTTGAAACCTAGAAAATACATAGCAAATCTCACAAGTCCAATATATAGCATCTCACTTTTCACAAATATTGCATTTTAGCAAGCACAAATGGTGACTGTATATGTACCACGTCTACCTTCATTGTATTTGCAATCTTATTGATCTCCCTAATATACTTCACAAAGTTATGCAATGAGCATACAAATAGGGCAAATAATATGAGATAATAGCCTTTAATCAAATTGTCAACTCTCTTAAAGTTGCTAATTGTTTATTGCAAGCTCGACAATATACTTTCGTCGAATCTTTTTGATGATAGTCTTTAGAAGTCGATGGAGGTAGAATACATCATGATATTTGGTCGATGTATCTAGTGACTTACAGAATCACTTTTGTATTACAATTTATTAAAAAAATTATTATTATTAGTTGCCTTGCCATCACATATGAGAGTGACTGAAATCCTCGTATTGACCCTTTATTCTTCTAATCTAAGTTCGATAACTTCATTAAAATATGACCCAACAATCTCACATAATATAGGTGATTAAATTCGAAGGCCTAAATCTTGGATCGTAGACATTATAGCATGATAATAAGTGTTGCTTGCGGCATGAGGAATTCGTGCTTGAACGTTATAAATTTTCTGTCTTCATGTAAGCATTGTTTATTCAAGCTTCTTACTTGCTTGTGATGGACACACCCATTAGCATGGATGCTTGTTTATTGACTTAATTAAAAGAAGTTACTAGTGTCTTATCGTGAACTTGTAGGGGTTACATGGCTTCGATGCTTGCATATATGCTTGTACTTTGGCTCATGCACGGTTGATATCAATCTTATTGAACTTTCGCTACTACTATTACAACCCATGGTTTGAGGTACCGGTCCGAAACCAGCCGGTACCTCCGGTTTGTACCGGTCCAGTGAAGGACCGATTGCGGAACCAGGTAAAACCATCGGTTTTACCTTAAATATGCAAAAACCGGTGGATACCGGTATGTACCGACCGGTATTGGACAAAACCAGCCGGTTTTTGTCCAAACTGTCCGAAATCCGTAAAAACCGGATGGTTTTCTCCGAAAATCGGCTGGTTTTTCCAAAGTTACTGTGCACGGTTACCATACATTCACGCGTGCACAGTAACTCTTACTTTACATGCATGAATGCATAGTAAGAAATACTGTACGCATAGTAACTATTACTGTACGCATAGTAACAAATACTGTAAGCATAGTACTTATTACTGTGTAACTTTTGGATTTATATATATAATATAATATATTTTATATTATTTAATTAAAAATAATAATAAAATATTATATTTTCATTCAAATCAATTGAACCACCGACAGTCCGTAGGTGGCTAAGTACTTGGTTTATGTGTTAAGTAATAACTAACTACACTTAACATATGTTTAATATTTAATTATTTTTTAATTAAATAATACTTATTGGGTGTAGTGCCCGTGTGAATTTAAAGCCACCGACAGAGCCCGTCAGTGGCTTTTTTATAAATCATTAAAATAATAAAATAATATAATATATTTATATTATTTAATTAAAAAATATTAAAAAATTTCAAAATTTTCCTATAAATAGCCTTCAAAACTCTAGTTCTTCTCACACCAATCTAGTTTCAGTCTTTGAAATTTTCTTCAAATCTTCTTCTGTAAGGCTTTCTTCTTTTGCTCTCTTCTAATGACGCCAAAGAGAGATATTGATCTTGCGTGGCAGTATGCTCGCAAGATACCAGATAACCGACACCATTGGCAGTGTATTCACTGTCAAAAAGTTTTCAAGGGGGGAGGTGCTACCCATGTGAAGCAACATCTTGCCGGGGGCTATTCTGACGTTGCAAATTGTATGAAAGTGCCGCAAGAGCTTTGACAAGCTATAAAGGCAAATTTAGATTTATTCAAAATCACTAAGCAACGTCACGCCGAAGAACGTGAGTAATACGACCGTTGTGCCACGGGGCCCACCGGCAATGATCCATACCAAGGTTAGTATGATGATGCTCAAGAACAAATAGACCTGGAGGAAGCTATGCGTGCTTCTCGAGCTCAATTTGTATACGAGGATGATGTACGATGTACCTCTATGCGCTTTGCTGAGAGACCACAGTACGAGGGCGGATCTGGGAACGGGCTAGAACCATAACCACCATTGGGTCGAACCTCTAACATGCGTGGATCATACCCAGCGGGCCCCGCGGCATGACTATCCGGCCGACGAGGTATATCGTCTTTTTTTGGATTTGGTAGACGTAGTGGGTCCCGCCCCCACTAATATTGATCTTAGGGCATTCCTTTCTCAATCAAGTAAGCAGACACACATTGATGACATATATACAAAGAATAAAAAGGTGGATATCGACCGAGCTATATCCAAATAGTTTCACTTTAATAGGATTCCACCAAATACAGTATCTGATCCATACTACCGTATTATGGTGACTAAAATTCAAGATTGTGGGCCAGGAATTAAGCCCCCTACCCCATATGAGATTGCTAGAACGTATCTTGACGATGAAGTTGACGAATGCAAAACTTGGATTAAAGGTATGAAACCTCAATGGGAGGATTTTGCGGTCACTTTAATGTGTGATCCTTGGACGGGATCTACGAGGATGAGTATCATAAATTTTCTTATTTACTGCAATAGAAAAGTAATTTTTCATAAGTCTTTTGATGCTTCATCTGAATTTCATAATGCATCATACATTAGTAGTATTATGCGGAGGGTGATAGGAGAAATTGGCCCTCAATATATTGTTCAACTAATTACTGATAATGGTAGTAATTTTAAGAGAGCTGTCCAGATGATCACTTTGGATTTTTCACATATTATTTGGTCACCTTGCGCTGCACACTATATTAATTTGATGATGAAAGATATTGGAGACTTAGAGGAGGTGAAGAATGTGTTAAAGGGTGCACAAACTGTCACCAGATTTATCTACAACCATCATTGGGTTCATGCCAAAATGCACCAATTTGTGCAAGGCGAGATACTGCCTCCTTCAACAATGAGGTTTGCAATACATTTTTTGCTTTTAAAATCACTACTGTCGAAGAAAGTAGGACTGCAAGCAATGTTTACATTTGGAGAATGGTCTAGTTCTAATTTTGCAATATCAAGGAACGGAAAATTAATTGAGAATATAATTCTCAATGGACGCTTCTGGGATAGTTTGACTGATATTTGCATGATAGTTGAGCATCTTTATGTGATATTATGGAAAGTAGATATGGATAAAAAGCTAATGATGAGCGAGGTATATCACATGATTATACAGTGTATGCAACTAATTTCTACTAAATTTGGCACCTGAGGCAATAGGTATAATGACGTTATAAGACATCGGTGGGAAACACAGTTGCGTCAAGATATTCATGCAGCTGATAAGTATTATCAAGTTTTTAAATTTTATATTACATTGTGAGATATATTTTCTTAAAATAACTTTTTTTTTCTAGCTTACTATCTTAATCCCTCGTACCAACACCGATACAACTTGGGGAGCGATCAAGATCTACTGACTGCATTAAAAACTGTAATCTATCGCATAGAGGCGGATACAGAAGTGGCAGCTGCGGCAATAAACGAAAGTCATATGTATCATGAAGTTGAAATAACTTTCGGCGATCTAGTAGCACTAGATCTCAGATATAAAATAGATCATAGTAAGTTTTTTTTACTGCATTTGGAAAGATTTTTTTTTCAAATATCTTATTTCTAAATCAAATGTCTAATGTGAATTCTTAAATTTATACACAGCTGAATGGTGGCTACAATTTGGTGCTAGGGCACCAAATTTACGAAAGATAGCAATTCGCATCCTCTCGCAATGTGTCTTTTCAAGTGGATGTGAACGTAACTGGTCAACATTCTCCTTGATACATACAAAAATTCGCAATCGTTTGTCGTACCATTGTCTTGAAAAAATGGTATACGTCCACTACAATATGCAACTCAGACTACGCATTTTGCGAGAAGAAAATGAAAGAGAGTCAGAAGTAGCAGATCCTTTTGATGAAGCATTTATTCCAGATGACAGTGACCCTATGATGGAATAGTGGTCAAGTCAAGACGACCAAGATATGACTCTTGATGAACCTAGTGACCCACCTCGCCCTTCTCAATATATTTCTGAGTTAGTTGCAACCGAAGTGGGCAATGAACCTACATAAACTAGCCCAATTGATTTAGAAGATGAAGGTGATGATTAGTGTATGGAGGAGGTGGGTCTACGTCCATGTAGATCACAACCACAAAGACAGTTTTCTCAATCACAATCTGATGTATCCAGAAAGAAGACCGTTACTAAAAAGACCGCAACTGCAATGCTTCAACGAGACTTTCGAAAGGCAAAGGTACAATAAACCCGCTATTTTCTATTCATGAACAAAAAGATAACGAGTCAGATGAAGAGCTAGAAGAGAGTCAAAGGGCGGTCGATAGCGATGCAAGTACAGATGATGGTGGCGGTGGCTCAAGTTATGTGCCAGCAACACAACAAGAAGTAGAGCCATGGACGATTGATCCAGGATACACTCATTCAACACAAGATAATGATCATGGCCGTCCTAGTCGGACTCAACCATTACAATATCAAAAGCGAGGTAAATGCTCAACTCCAAGTAAACAACGACACCAAGCTTTAAAAGACTATGAAAAGATGAGATCAACCTTACCTTCTGAGACAGAGAGTGGATCTTTCTGGTTACAACCAAATTATGGATACTGTATCCATATCCAGTGCCGGTTCCTGTTCCAGTTCCAGTAGCGATGGTTCATACCACTCAAGCATAACTCGATCAAGCAAATTTGCTAACTATGTGGAACTCAACATATCAGTATCATATGTCTTGAGAAGAGTTCCAAATGTGGGCACTACAAAATTATGGGGTGGATTTAAGTCGTGTTGAGGTAGCTGGCTATGTGGATCCATATGAGTCTCGTCATTCGTTTTGGATGTAGTGGTATGTTTTTACATTGTATTTTGTGTTTTTATGCTTTATACCCATTGTTTTATTTTAAATCTTACTTAAAATATTTTTTTAGGGTTAAATATTATTTTTTTAAATAAAAAATTAATTTTAACCGGTATGTATCCAGTACCGATTCGGTACCGGCGGTACGTACCAGTCCGGCCGGCACTTGAAACCATGTTACAACCAACCTCAAATTGAGGTCATTTAACAAACCATATAGAAAGCATATTAGATGTTTTTCTCATAGGCGTACTAGGCCTGAGAAGCCTAAATAGTTATCTCCATTTCAATATCTTTTGTGGCTTTATCTTCTTGGCTCTATGAACTCTTCACTCTCCTCAACTATATGTTGCTTCTTAAAAGAACACTTTTTAAGTTCTTGTGAATGGCTTTGTAAATCTTTTGCAAATGGAGATGTTTAGATAGCCAAAGGTAAGATGTTGCTTAACTATCTTGTGTAACTCGGGTTGCACTTTCACCTTTTAAAACATTGTCAACGATAATGATTCTTAGCATTTCTCTCCATGATGTTTTGGGAGATCAACATTTGAGCTTTTAATTGCTATAGAATCTTAATTAAACGTGAAAGATAGGGTATTTGAGAGTTTGAGTTGAGATGGAGTAAATTGTGAGGAAATAAGGGCTTGGATACAGGAAAAATTAGGTCCAATCCCTCACTAAACATGGTTTGCCCTTTGTTAACTTTTTAAATAAAATTTAGCCATTGACCTGGTACAATCAGTATATGGACCAATTTTCTAAATACCAAATAAATATTTGTATGCAATGCTACAAACAACTGGCCTTCCTAACCACGACAAGCTAGAATACTATGATAAATGAGTGTGGACTCTTTTTTTTTCTTTCGTAGCTCGAGTTCCTCGATGCTTTCAGTTGTAGCTCATCCACTCTGTAGAAGGGCCTTCAATTTTCTCAATACAAAATTTGAAAAAAAAAAAAAAAAGAACTAGCCAATGTGGTGGATGGAAAGATTCAATGCCCCCTAAAAAGGCTTCTACACTTTAGGTACCTGGGAACCTTCCTAGGAAAAACTCACTCTCTTTAGATCGGCGAATTAGGAAGAGAGAAAAAGTTAATAGCCACCTTCTTCTCTCTACAGGAGTTATCAGAGTCCTCAAGTACCTCCCGGTCACAATAGTGACACAGGCCAGAAACCACTTTCAATCTCTAATGGAACCTTGGAGGAAAGGGAAAGCAAAGCTTTAAGGGAGTCTTCTTCCTAATGCTCTTCATTGATGAGCTGTTTGTTATGACCCGTGTTTGCCTCGTTCGGCGCATCTAACACGTTCCCCAGTCATAACCAAGTCAGGCCTAGGGGCTCCCCAATCCCGTTCCGGCTCCGTGTTACCCTCGGAAATATTACGTCTGCAGCGGGATTCGACCCCTGGACATGACCCTCACGAGTCATGACCCTTCAACCATTAGAGCTGAATTGTCATGCCCCGATAAATAACTTAATTTACCGAGACACAACAATTTGGCATGTTAAACATGCACTACAAAAATCCAATCCATAATTCACAAAACCATTAATAAAATTCCAATATCATTAAATCACAAATTCTTATAACAAGTCTCAAAACCAATTTAAGGTCTTTAATCCAAACTATCAGAGTTCAAAACATAAAATCTGATTGTCCAACTATAAAATAAATATAAAAGAACTAAAATCAATGTATGTCCAGATAAAGCAAGAAATAGAAGATATGACAAATCATTAGACACTCTCCAAGGAAGTCTCTAGTCTATCTATCCACCTCTAGACTACAACTGATCAGTACCTGGAAGCAATAACAAAGGGGGTTAGCCAAATAACTAAATAGGGATTTACAAGAATATGAATGTATGTTCAAGAATGATATCAAGTTTATGAACTACATGAGCACCATATATAAATGAGCAAATATGAAATAATATGTGACATAAAGATCATATCACATCAAAATATGGAGCTGTTCATGGTCACAAAAATTGCATTATGCCTCGCACTCTAATAAGAGTGGTTCCACCCCCAAGCTCCAAAAGTGGAACGACTGCCATCAGACAGTCCGATAGTGTTGCGTCCAACACTTGGAAACCCCAGTATTGTCCGAAGGACAATCTGATAGTAACCCTGACCGGCAACCACCAATAGCCCACACAGTCGGCGCTATGGTCTAATAGGTGACCTCGCCGACGGATCTCCAACTCCACGTATGGCGCGCACGCTCAAAGCGTACAATAATAAATCTCAACACACCAATATCATATCTCAACATGTGCAATAACAACAATATCATATCCCAGCTATATACATATATCAAAAATAGACGTATCAGAAAGGTATGCTCAACAACCAAATAGAATATGCATTTATCCTATTTTCATAATAACAAATAAGAGCAATCACACATCTATATGCACCAATGAAATTTGTACGAGCACAAGAGATATAAGATACAAATCAAAGCAGGTAGAAGCAAAAGGATTGGTGTCTAAGCACAAGACTTAGCACCATACAAGAAAGTGAAGGTAGGATCCTTACCTGAAAATAAAGTCCTCTGCCACAAGAATAAACCACTGGTACTCACACTTCAGGCCCGCCTAGTTCCAAGTTACCTTACAATAAATATGCCAAGAAAATAGTATCAATTACCGTCTAAGTCTAGTCATCAACACATCTACAAAATAATATATTTTTTTACCATGAATACCTCTAATCCTGATTTCACAAATTATGATGTGTAAGCCCTTGGTCCCTAATTATCATATTGATACTTTTATCATAGCCAATATGCGTAATACCGTAAGATGTTTAACTCTATACTCGATCATCATATGGCTAGGGCAAAAATGCTGGATAACTCATGAATTTATCAATAATACATCTAGCATTAATCCCCAAAGCATACTAAAAACACTAGGGTAAAACCTTACCTTGCCTTAGATAACAAAATCAACACACAAAGAAGAGGAGAGGGGCGCCAGTACTGTACTTCGCCGGAACCCTGCTCACCGCCGTCGATCGCCGCCGCCGCCGCCGGCACAGGAAGGAGGCTGAGACGGCAGGGAAGAGGAAAGGAGGAAGGATCAAAGCCGACGCCGCCGCTCGTCACTGCTACGATAAGATCCGCAGCCGCCTGCACGCTCGCCGCTGAACTCGCCGAACGCTGCCGCCTGCCGCCAATCAACGCCGGGAAGAGGGAAGGAAGACCGACGCTGGCTTCCCTGTGTCGCCGCCGGATCCGATTGTCGCCGGAGGAAGGAACGAGAGAGAGGGGGAGAAGCGGGCGAACAGCGCACGCGAGGGAGAAGGGGAACAGTAAAAGAATAGGGTTTTTTAAATCTATTTATACTTATTCTTAATTAATTAATTAATTAATTATTATTATTATTATTATTATTATTATTTTAATATAACACTGTTAGCGGAGAAGGAGAGGAACTGGCAATGTTGAAGAAGTGAAGGCCGATAGTTGAAGAGTGGACGCCTGGATAGGCAGGCTGGCTTCTTCTACTCTTAGATAACCCAGGAAGAGCAACAGTAGAACCCAACTCATCTCCATGTTTGTCAATGCAATTACAATGCGGAGCACCAAGAATTTTTGTGATGAAGTTTCTGTGGGATGACAAAATTGTTAATGGGGCACGGGTGGCAACTTGTTGGACATTTAGTGGTCGAGATTGGCTATGGCAGGGAAGTGGGAATAGGTGTGAAAGATTGAGATGTTGATGCAGACACGATATCGAACTATAAGTTAGTAGAGACTGAATCAGGTAGAGAAATGCGCAGGCGGAGGGTTAACTTTGTAGTGTTGAGGTTATGGTATTAGATGATCTCATGCTCAAACCCGAGGCTTTCCTCCAAGCCTCAATGTAGCGAAGGATGATTATGATGTGCATAGATATGATGTAGATGTTGCCACTATAACGGAGGGCACGCTGACGTTCTTGGAGAGGAAGGAAACTGAGCACTAGTAGAGGGATGCCAGATGGCTTGGATGTTTCCGCCATTCTAGATGTTTGATGACAATATTATAATTGGTGATTGAGTGAGCTAAATATGGAGTATAAATGATAATAAAAAGATATAATACAATATATCATGTTGTCCAACCAAACATGCCATGCCAATGAGTCCATGTGTCATGTTGACCGCCACCAGGGCACCAGAACATGTCTTCGTCAGTATTTAGTTTTTTTTGGCTTCTAAGGAGCGAATGCTAGAATGGCATGGATCATGTATGTGCCAAGAACGTATTGGTATGGGTATCTATGCTATGAAATCAGAACCTATTTTCTTACAAATATGTTTTATCTTTTATGAACTCATTTATTTGGCTGACTTGATTTCTTTGATATGGAAAACGTTAGTACCAGTAGAATAATATTTGAAGTGTTGTTTCTAATTTGCGTCTTCATTTATGCAGAGATGTCCTTGCCGGCATTGCCAGTACCACTGACATCTGTGAGTTCAGGTGATTCATATTTACTGATTTCTCGTTCATACATAAGTATTAGCATTTCCTCATCAGCGCTGATCTGTTTTTCTTTCATAGGTTGTAATGTGCACCAAAATTTGATTTAGCTTAAGGTTTTGAAAATATGCTTTTATTTATGCTTAACTTTTTCTTCTGCCAAAAGCTACTGTCTTTGAACTATCTCATCCTGCTTCTCATATTGGGGTGTTCTAAAATTATTGGCATTTTTTACAAATTCTAGGTTGCCACAACATTGCAAGAACCATTGCTATCCTTGCGTATGTCATCTCGAGCTTATTGCTTTGATGGTTTTCTAAGCCTAAGCCTGGGGTGATTCAGATGGCAGGGAATCACATCTTTAGCAGATCGTGTACTCATAGCAGCTGTTAATCAAGGAAAATGATTCAATTTGTGAACATGGAGTGATATGATACTTTGAAGGGAGCTGGTTGGGGCAAAGATATCATAGAGAACTATAATGGGCACCCTGGAACGTCACCTGTCATTGTTCTTAAAATGCTGAGTATCCAAGCGACCCCAAGGTTTTTGTGAATAGAGTATGTTTGCCGTATTTGTATTTCAGTTTGGGTTCTTTCATTCTCCTAATTCTTTTTCTTCCTCTGTACCCATGTTTTTCTGTTGTATATGTCGAGCTTGTCGGATGGGCTGGGTATTGATTTTCTTCATTTGACATTTAACTCCAATTTTTGTACCTACGAGCTTAAAATCACCCTGATGAGTCTTACTGATGCTGACAATCTCTGATTCTATTGGGACAAATTCTGTGCAGAGAGCATAGACCTTCATCTATTAATTCACTTTTCAAAATATCAATTTGTACTTTTTTGAATCATCAAACTCTAATACAAACTACTCTTATTTAGAAGGAAAAGCAGCCTTGTTATTTGTCATTCGCAACTTTCTGTCGGAACATTGTTAATTGCATTGCAGACTTCAGCTTATTAGTGAGTAACATTGCACATTTCATTTGTTTACTCAACTCGTTTGTGTTGTTACCTGATAAAAGAATTGCTTGTTGTTGACCTTAAAAAGGAGGATTTCTGTTGAGCTCAGACACAAGAACGGCAATTACTTCTGATGGTTTATGTTGTTGATGTTTTCTTCCATATTCCAGTTAATTTGTACGAAGGATTTTGTAAGAACGATTTGTTGGGATTTTTATGCTTGGTTTGATAAATTTCTAAATCTTACTTGTGTAATCACAACAATATATATACGATGTAAATAATGAAATCAGAACAATATTAATCCAGAAAAATATAAACACCAAGATTTAACGTGGAAAAACCCTTAAAAATAGGATAAAAAATCACGGAGTCGGCCACTAAAATTTTACTATGTATCCAACAAATACACTATCTCTTCACAACAAAAATTTTATCAAACAGGATAAAATTTAACTCAAAGAGAACATAAATCTCCTAATCACTCTCTGAATTAATTTAGACAAACAAAGAGACTAATTGAAAATCTAACCGTTGGATATGTAAGGAATTACCCCAGGAGCAACTCTATAAAATTTCGTGTCGATCAGACGGAAGATGACTTCCGTCTGACTCCAAGATCATGCCCAGAAGTTTAGCCAAAGCTTCTCTCCAATATTCTCTCCTAGCCGCCGCTGACGTTTTGCTCTCGTCAAAATCGAGAGCCCGAATTTCCAATTCCACAATTGCACCCCCATTTTCACGTTCACGTGATTTCCAATTCTTAATTAAGGACTTTTTACAAAAAAAGTCCACTCCTTTCTTTTAATTGCAAGTGGGTCCCTGCAAGATGTAGGACCCACATATAACAATCTCCCCCTCTTGCATCATGCAGGGATGACCAGGCCAGCCATCTTATTGCAAACCTCAGTCTTCTCCTTTATCACAGCCTCCGTCACTCGATAGCACTCTGGCTTTCTTCCATCTCTGCTCATGACAAAACCACTGTCAAATAGCCTTGAAGGTTTTCTTCCTCTAAGAGACTTTCTCAACTGAGTTTTCATCTGAGATTGCTGAGATATCTTACTTTTCTGTGCACTGCTTATATCAATTGACTGGTGCTCATTCTGGAACTCTCCCCCTGGCTGAGAAACTGACTCACTTTGTACTTTAGAAGAAATGACATTTTTAAATAGAACCTTCACACCCTTCTGACTCAAGGGTTCAATCCTCCTATGACATAACTCTGAAGTAGGTGCTGAAGCAGTACTAATTTCTCTCATAAGAACCTCAACATCAGTGTGATAAAGAGTATGTTGCTTACTTCCTCTAGCACATATAAGTAACCCTTTTGTTAGCTTCCACTTTTCATTACCAAATGTGCTCACTAAGCTCTCATCATCAAGAACACTAGGTGACATTAAACTGAATCTCAAGTCAGGGATATACCTTACATCTCTGAGAATCATCTTATGTCCAAGGTTAGTCTTGATAATGATATCATCTTTTCCTCTGATAACTGCAGTATCCTTATTTCTCATCTTTACAATGCCTAAGTCACAATGATGTAAAGATGAAAAAATAATCAATATGAGGGGTAGCATGAAAAGAAGCACCTGTGTCAATGATTCAACTGTCTTTTCCATTGACTGCCAATATATTTTCTGTGTCACTTGCTATTAGAATGCCAACATCACTATCCACAGTAATTGTAGTGTTACTCTCTTTATCCTCTCTTGTGATTCCACTGCTTTCTCCTCTCTGAGCCTTCTTGAATGACCAACAATATTTCTTAATATGTCCTTTTTTATGACAATAAAAGCACTCAACATCTTTCCTAGTAGATGATCTGTTTCTAGAATTCTCATGCTGGTGTGGAGATATATTTGAGCTTCTACCACGATTTTCAGTCACCAATATTTGAGATCTATTTGCATCCACAGACATTCTTTTAGTTTCTTCATTCAACAAGCTTGAAGTTACTAGGCTCATGGATAACATACCATTTAGTGCTGCATTACTGAGAGATACAACCAAAGTTTCCCAACTCTCTAGTAGAGAACTCAATAACAGAAGTGCCTGCAATTCATCTTCAATGATCATCTTCATAGAAGCCAACTGATTGATGATGCTTTTCATGTTATTCAAATGCTCAATAATTTTTCCACCTTCCATATACTTCAGATTCACCAGTTTTCTAATCAAGAAAGCCTTGTTACCAGTAGTCTTTCTCTCATATAAGTTTTCTAATTTTTTTTTCATAACTTATATATGCTACTTTTTCATTCACAATATGATGAAAAACATTATCTTCCAATCATCATCTGCTATTTTTCTGGTTTAGTTTTATTCTCAACTGTATCAAATAAATCCTTGTAATATAGGTAGTCTTCCATCTTGGCTTTCCAGATAAGCCAATTTTCTCCATTAAGGACAACCATCCTATTGCCAATTTCCATGATTAACACAAGTAAATATGCAACTTGACTCTAATACCACTGTTGGGATTTTTATGCTCGGCTTGATAAATCCCTAAATCTCACTTGTATAATCACAACAATATATATACGATGCAAATAATGAAACCAGAACAATATCAATCCAGAAAAATATGAACACCAAGATTTAACGTGGAAAAACCCCTAAAAATAGGGTAAAAAACCATGGAGCCGGCCACCAAAATTCCACTATGTATCCAACAAATACATTGTCTCTTCACAACAAAAATTTCATCAAATAGGATAAAATTCAACTCAAGGAGAACACAAATCCCCTAATCACTCTCTGAATTAATTCAGACAAATGAAGAGACCAATTGAAAATCTAACCATTGGATATGTAAGGAATTATCCCAAGAGCAACTCTGTAAAATTTTGCGCCGATCAGACGAAAGATGACTCCAAGATCACACCCAGAAGTTTAGCTAAAGCTTCTCTTCAATATTCTCTCTCCTAGCCGCCGCTCACGTTTTGCTCTCATCAAAATCGAGAGCCCCAATTTTCAGCAAAAAGGGCCTGCGAAGGGTCCCTTCCTTTTAATCAAACGAAGGGGTCGCCTATCAGCTGCGCACAAATCTTAAAGCGCATTAAACGTACGCGAATCTTGAAGAGGGCGTAACCAAGGTTACCGCATAGGTTAAGATTTTTTGCGTCTCCTCGTCTTCCTGCCGGAACGCGAAACCCTGTACAATCCTTCTTTCCCTTTTCTCAGCTCCACCTCCCGCCGACACAGACGAAAGTGTCGTCGAATATGTACTAACCCATTGTGGATTTTTCATCCTTATCGGTAGAAAATGGTGCTCTATCGTCTTCTTCTGTCAGCGACTTTGCTTGCTCGTCTAGCGCTTTATCATACCAAGTGTTCTTCGTCCGACCACCCGGTCTAGCTTCGCAGACTCTTCCTCCTTATCCAGGTAACGTCCTCCCCGCCTTCTTTATGCTGGCACTAATATTATGCGTTTAGATAAGCAACATATCTGTTTCCCATTATAAACGCAATCTTCTTCAATGTTGTTATCTCTTATCTTCCAATTTTCCTCTGCATGCGGAAGTTTGTACTTATTCTTAATTTTATGTTGTAGATGAGAATACTGAAACATGATTGCGTAGAGTATGAAGGTTTATTAAACTTATTTGTGTTAGCTTCGTTGTTCATGATTATGTTAGTTATTTGCCCTAATTGGATTTTCTAGAAATTATAATTCTATTGTGGCTAAGAAGACTCTTAGACAGTATAGAGAAGGGTATGGAGAAGGGTGAGGAGCCATTGATATGCAATGATCTACTTAGATGGGAGTCGTCAGAAGAAGAACAAGATATTGTATCTCAACGTAAATATGAGCAATTGTATGGTGAAGGGCCCCTTCTCCACAGCTTGTGGAGAAGGATTCCAATTTGATGGCCAAATTGAGTCTAAAAAATTAAAAAAATATATCATGATGATCTACTCATCGAGATCTATCCAACGGTACCAAAATCGTCGCAATCCGAATTTTGTACGCTGAGAAAAAAAATAAAGAAGGTTTAGTAGAATTTAAGTTTCTTAAATTCTACTAAATCTTCTCCAATTTTTTTCTTAGCATATACTAAATCTTCTCTAATTTTTTTTCTCAACGTACAAGATTCAGATTGCGGCGATTTTAGTACCATTGGATAGATCTCGATGAGTAGATCACCATGATATTTTTTTAATTTTTTTTAATTCAATTTGGCCATCAAATTAGAACCCTTCTCCACAGCTTGTGGAGAAGGGACCCTTCGCAGGAACTTTTGGCCATAAATATGGCCTGAATGAAGTGAAATTGGTAAGAATATATATGAACGAGCATGTGAAATCTATATTCAATGATTCAATTTAGGTGAAATCTATATGACGAATATCCAATATGTTAATAGGAAGATGATGACACTGCAACACATGTATCAGTGAAAGTTGAGAACATCGAGGAAGATTATACAGGAAATGAGAATACTGAAACATCATCTATTATCCCAATAGTTGGTATGACTTTTTATGGTGAAACTGAAGCCTATAATGTTTATAATGAATATGCGAAAAGATTGGGTTTAGTATTAAGAAATACCATTTGGAACGTAGGAAAGATGGGAGTTTAAAATTTTGTAAATTTGTTTGTAGTAAACAAGGGTTGAGGGAAGTGCGTGAAACCCAAAGAATGAAGAAACCTCAACCTGAGACAAGAACCAACTGTATGGCTCGGGTTGAATTCAAAATTGATTTGAATAAGCTTTGGACCTTATCAAAAGTAGAGATTAATCATAATCATCCGATGATATCACCAAAAAAGGTTCACATGCTTAGATCGCACAGAAAAATTCTACCTTTTCAGCGTGCTCTTATTGATCAAATGGCAGATTCTGGTATAAAAGGCCATCATGTTTATAATTATCTTCAGCGTGTGGAAAACAACAATGAAGTTGGGTTTATAAGAGACGGTAGCACATACTATATTAAAAAACGTAGAAAGAAAACATTGGACAGTAAAGAAATGCGTGGTATACTTAAGTATTTGAAGGAACGATGATTAGCTGATCCTTCCTTTTTTTATGCTATTGAAGCTCATGAAACAGAAGAGATTGCAAACTTTTTCTGGGCAGATGGTAAATCTATTATAGATTATACATATTTTGGCGATATAATATGTTTTGATACCACATTTCAGACAAATGAGTATGATATGCCATTTGCTCCTATTGTTGGCTTGAATCACCACAAGCAAACAATTATTCTTGGTGCTGCTTTATTATATGATGAGTCAACTGATTCTTTTATTTGGTTATTTGAGACCTTCCTACAAGCAATGTCTGGGCGGCCACCTCTCACCATATTCACAGATCAATCAGCTGCTATTACCAAAGCTATACAAATTGTGATGCCAACTACAGCCCATCAACTTTGCCTATGGCACATAATTCAAAATGCTGGTACGCACCTATCTCAGGTGATTCACATGTTTCCTAGATTTGTCCAAGATTTCAAACACTGTATTTATGAGAATTGCACCGTTGAAACATTTGAAAAACTATGGGAGGATCTATTACGTAAGTATAATCTATGTGATACTTCGTGGATCATTAATTTTTATCAACTTCGTGACAAATAGGCTGCATGCTATCGGGTGGAAACATTCTCAGCTGATATGACCACCACACAACATAGTGAAAGCATGAATGCTCACTTTAAGAGATTTTTTTGAAAAAAACTATCTTTGTTTGAATTTTTGGGTCAATATGATAAGGCTCTTACATTTTTTTCGTGAGAAAGAAACCAAATCTGACTTCAAGAGCAGCATAGTACACCATTCGCGGTATTTGGGAATATTTTAAAGGAAGTTGCTGCAGTCATACTTACAAGTTAGTAGAATCACCCTTACAAGTTAGTAGAATCATACTTATAAGTTAGTAGAATCACCCTTACAAGTTAGTAGAATCAATATAGATTATACTAGAATCATACTTATAACTTAGTAGAATCACCCTTACAACTTAGTAGAATCTATATAGATTATAGTAGAATCACCCTAACTTGTAAGTAGAATCATCCTTACAAGTTAGTAGAATCTATATAGAATATAGTAGAATCACCCTAACTTGTAAGTAGAATCATCCTTACAAGTTAGTAGAATCTAAACAGAATATAGTAAAATAATACTTACAAGTTAGTAGAATCACCCTAAATTGCATGGTATACTCATATACGCAATAGCAGACTATCCAAGCATACATACAAATATTATTTCTCACCAAGAGTTCCTTAAGGCAAGGTCGGGGACGAGGATGTGTTGGAAACCAAGAATCAGGTCGACAACGAGAACGCGTTGGAAAGCAAGAATCAAGTCGACGAGAGAACTCGGCAGATGATCCCTAAACACTTCAGGTAGCTGATCCTTCTGTATCTCCTACACATAAAGGAATGTCGACGGCAGGGTTCAATGGTTCCGTTCCGGGGAGTCGACGGCGGCAGAAAGGGTTGCAGTCAGACGAAGAGACGAGGAAAAGGGTTTACGCGTTCTGGCGGGAAGGCGAGAGACGAAAACGCGAAAAATCCTTAACTCTATACGGTAACCCTGGTTACGCCCTCTTTAAGATTCGCATGCGTTTAACGCGCTTTGCGATTTGTGCGCAGCTGATAGGCGACCCCTTCGTTTGATTAAAAAGAAGGGACCCTTTGTAGGTCGTGCGCTCCAATTTTCAATTCCACAATTGCACCCCCATTCCACGTTCACGTGATTTCCAATTCTTAATTAAAGACTTTTTTTAAAAAAATCCATTCCTTTCTTCTAATTGCAAGTGGGTCCCTACATGATGCAGGACCCACATATAGGAATGGCAACGGGGCGGGTCCGGGTCGGGTTTTGCCATCCCCGACCCGACCCCGATTTCCTCAAACCTATCCCCGACCCTGACTCCGAACCCGTTGGGTTTAGAAAACCCAACCCCACACCCGACCCCGCGGGGAAACCCGAACCCGACCGGCGAAATATATATATATATATATATATATATATATAATATTTTAAAATTATTTTTCATTTCATATTCATAATATATAAATAAAAAATATTTTATATAAATTACACAATTATTTTTACATTAAACTACTATAAATTTAGTACCTAATTTATAACTTAAGAGGGGGTAAACTTGTCATTTTAATGATCGGGGCGGGTTCGGGGTCGGGGTCGAGGCGGGTACCTAAATTCTCATACCCGACCCTGACCCGACTTTATCCCATCAGGTTTTCCCCGAACTCGACCCAAGACCCAGTCAACTCGGGTTTTCCCCGTTGACTTCGGGTTAGGGTGGGGATGAGTTTTCTTGCCATCCCTAGCCACATATAACAAGATTGTTAGAGAATGATCTCAAGGCCACAAACTCATCTTGAATGAAGCACCTCTTATTCCATTTACAATTCATTCTTTTTGTCACGGTCACTTTAGAATAGCTTGCTCATGTGCCTTCGATCATTTGAGGTTTTCAAGCAAGATCACATTACTCATAGCTAATATGATCTCTAGTGTGGAGACATTGGCTTTGTTTGACTCGTTTAACTTTTATCGATTGAAAAAAAAAATACTAGTTTAAAAATAGTTGATTAGAAAAATTAAAAGATATTTAGTAAATTATTATGCTGATATTTTTAAAAATAACTTTTTTAAAAATTTAAAATAAAATAATAATAATGAGTAATTTTAAATTAAAAAAGTTAAATTTAATATTAATAAATTTTATTATTTTATTAAAATAATATTATTTTTCCTAAATTTTTTGTAAAAGAGAAAATAAAAATAATAAAAAAATAATTTTCTCATTATGAATGTAGATGAAAACAGAGATTAAAAAAATATATTATTATAGTTAAAAAAACAGCGAAAAATAATTCCAATACTATTTTTGGATCTAGAATCGAAAAGTAACTTATTAAACATCTCTTTTTTTAAAAAAAAAATATGCTATTTTCACTAATAAAAACAACCCACTAGCTACACCAGATCGGGCTACCATCCATTGCCCAGCCGACCTTCATTTTACAAACATATAGTTATATACCTATCTATCTATTTGGTGCAACAAGTATTGTAATTAAATAACCCTACGTAGTTAGTTGAACACCATTGATATGTTAAGAGTTAGTTCCTGCAACAGCTTTAAAAGCTGAATCATATTGTAACTAAATTCGAGGCCCCTAATATCGTTGTTGCCTGCACAATGTGGGTCCTTACATAAATATACATACAAATAAGAATGAATACAAACGATTAATGAGGAACGAAAGTGGTGGTGGTGTACAACTTCTGCATGACTTCAATTCAAATTAAAAAATAAGTTGCAGAGGAATTCATCTCTCTAAACTTCTCCAAATCTGACCTCCCTCTTCCTCTCTGCCTCTAAATTCTTCTTCATATATTTCCATCCAATCTCTCTAAAAATCTCTGACAGAACAGGTTAGAAACAAAATTTAAGATGAGACTCTCTCTGATTCATGTCCTCCTTTTCCTCTTCTCCTTCCCCCTTGCCAACTCCCAATCCTCCGACTCCTGCGCCTCAAACCTCACTGCCATCTCCTACGTCCTCCCTTTCAACGCCACCTCCCTCAGCTGCCTCACCGCCCTCAAATCAGCCAACTTTGTCCTGAGGGTATTTGTGTAATATAAAATCCTTCATGTCTCTTTCTGAAAAAAAAAAAAAAAAAAAAAAAAAAAAAAAAAGAAACTTACCCTAGAATTTGAATTTCCATTCCAGTACGGCAAGGCCGGGCCGAGCCTCTGGAGCTTCGTTCTCTCCGCCGCTGACCCGAACTCGTACGTCGCTGTGGGCTTCTCCGACGACGGCGGCATGGTGGGGAGCAGCGCGATGGCGGGGTGGATCGCCACCGGCACCGGGGTGGGGATCGTGAAGCAGTACAGCCTGGGGGCGAAGAGCCCCAGCCAGTGCCCGCCGGATCAGGGCCGACTCGAGGTGGTGCACGGGAAGTCCGTGGCGGCGCGGATCGCGCCACGGCTGTACCTCGCATTCCAGATCTCCGTCGAGCAGCCGCCGCCGTACCTCATCTTCGCCGTCGGTCCCAACGGGAAGGCGCCCTCGACGTCGAACTATCTTCTCTCGCAGCACCGCGACGAGGACTCCCTCGCCGTGAACTACACCGCCGCCGCCGCAGGTGAGTTGATGCTTCAGCCCCATCGTCCCCCTTCTTCTATTTCTCTTACAGTTAACATGTACAATTTGGTCCAATTATACGATAAAATAATAGTGGTATTGGAGCAGGGGCGACAGTCTCGGACGGCGGCGGCGGTGGAGGCGATCCGTCGTTCGGGGCGGCGCGGCAGCACGCAATGCTGGGGATGCTTGGGTGGGGAGCGCTGGTGCCTGTCGGCGTCGTGGTAGCGCGCTACGCCAAGAAGTGGGACCCGTTGTGGTTCTACTGCCACATGGCGATCCAGGGGATTGGGTTTGGACTGGGCCTGGCGGGGATCGTCGTGGGCTTTGGCCTTGACGACGATGGCATCCCCGATGTGGACCTCCACAAAGCTCTTGCCGTTGCCATAACCGTTGGTGGATGTCTTCAGGTACAAAGCCATTTATTACTCGGTTCCAAGGAGAAGTGAAAGCTGAGGATAGTAATAATATCCGTTCAGCTTCTAAAATTTAACTTTATCTCGTTTTAATTTGACAATATGATTAATTAATAGTGTTAAAAAAAGAATAAAATAAATTAAATCTCTTTTAAAGTCAGAAGACTAATTTCAGATCGTGGCCGGTTTTATCTAAGTGGCCAACTTGCAAACGAACCACTTAGTTTTTGAATTGTTCTTCTTTTTTTTTTTTTTTGGTTTCATCTGTCTAGAAATTCAAGTATGCATGAACTGTACAGGTGACAGCTCTGCTTGCTCGGCCTGACAAATCATCGAAGATTAGGAAGTACTGGAACTGGTATCACCATTACGTTGGGAGGGCCACAACTGCCTGTGCAATGGCCAACATCTTCTTTGGTTTCAAGATCGCAGAGGAGACCAACGGGTGGCAGATCGCCTATGGCGTTTTCCTGGGGCTCTGGGCCATCGTCATCGTCCTTTTAGAGATCAGATCAAGGTTCTTGAATGATGAATGATCAATTTTGGGCTCTATAGCTGCAACACGTAGATAGATAGCTTAGCTCCCCTCCCTAATTTTTGTGTATGATCAGGGATTGTTTGTTGTGGGTGGACAGCTTAATTTGGCTTGCGTCCAACTTGATTGTAGTGTTACTCATGTCATTAATAAAATTATTATGAAGGAGAGATTTCACACACAAATTTGATGACATATTTGGCATTGTGGTTTATTCACATTGATTCTCTAAGATCAAATTATGAACAGGATATGATTGAATAAGTATTAGACACACTGATTAATGGAAAGGTTTCTTCAAGGTACTTGATGACCTACACCAAGAACTTCATGATAATGGTATATCAAGTCTTTAGCATCACACATTGATAAGTTATTAGTTGTCTAACATCTTAATATATAGTAATATAAAAGATGACCGCTGAAGGTACACGACTAGAACTAGAGATGATTCGAGCTCAAAGTTAGATTTAGTGTAGGTAGAGATCAGTTAAATGATACACTAAATCTGATTAGAGCACTTGCCTAGCTAGAACTCAACTTGCTAATGCCTAACAGCCCGTTTTAGAGGAGAGAAACAAGGAGGGGAAGAAAAGAAACAAAATTCTTTCCTCCCATGTCCTTAGTTTCAAAGGAAGAAAATACGTAAAGAAAAGAATTTTTTTCCTTTTCTTTCTCTCCAAAATCATTCCTTCAAAAAGAGACGAAAATCCATTTCCATCCCTCGTCCAAAACAAAAAGTCTCTCGCCCGAGCCTTCCTCCTCTCTCGTCGACCAAGCCGCTCGAGCTCGCAGCCCAAGCTCGCCGCCTGCCTCCCCACTCATCCGCCTTCATCCCCTCTCGTCGACCAAGCTGCTCGAGCTCGCCTTCCTCCCTTCTCACCGCCTTCCTCCCCTCTCGTCGACCAAGCTGCTCGAACATCCAACCTCCACCATTTGAGTTTGATGTGCTAATACCTAAGGAAGCAACATCTCTAGGATAATCCAAAACATGAGTACTTAGATAACTCAAGAATAGTAATGGCCAATGCCTCATGCTCAAGATTCTAATGTTCCCTTTTGTTCACTCAAGAAGAACCTCTAGCTATAAGGTGTCAATCTCCGTTCATTAGGCACTTGAGTTGCTAGGTGTTAGGCCCAACCCCATTTTTCTAGCCCAGCCCAATTAGAACGTTGAGCAGGTCAAAACTGGCCCGGGCCCACGTTCCAAAATTGGAGACAAATTTGGGGGAAATCTCAAACGCCGACGAAATCATGCATCACGTGGCGTCATCGGCGACGCCTGCTGGCGGCCGAAGGCTTAGGGTGAGCCGACGGAGGCGACGCCGGACACTAACTCATCGCCTGGTGGCGGCCTTCAGGCGGAAGAGGCGGCGGCGCGGGCTTAGTCGGCGGAGAGGCGGACTGCGACAAAGAAGCGGACGAAGGACGATGCTAGTTTCATCGTCCCGGCGGGCATCCGACTCTAGGCAGCGACACCCCTCCAGCGTCTGGTCACGTCGCCAGTAGCCAACAACGATCGCATGACGTAAATGCGAGCAGCCCTCACACGCAACAAAATGCGGCGACACTCGATCCAGCGGGTTGACACACACGGCGACGCTCAATCCAGCGGACTGAGGGTAGAGCTGGGTGGCTGGTGGCCGTGCAGCATGGGCGGCACATCCAACCCAATGTGGGCGCTCGTCCGGCGCACCATGGAGGACGCCATTTGCCAGGTCGATGTCGCGTAGAGGTGTCGTCTACGCGCGCCTGGGGGAGAGTCGCAGGAGACCACGCTGTGCCTTCTATAAAGGAGCCGGCAAGCTCAGGAACGAAGGAGGAGGGACCCGGCGACGAGAAGGGTCGGCCTGAGGAATCGGCTGAGAGAGGAGCATCGGACTGCCAAAACGGAGGACGAACCCGCTGAAAGGAAACTCGGCGGCGGGCATGGTTGAGGACGAGCCTCTCTCTCTCTCCTCCCCCCCCCCCCCCCCTCTTCTCCACCTGTGGATCCCGGCGTCGAACTCTCCGGTGGGGCAAGCAGTTTGCCTCTCCGACGTGCTCCGGTGGTGTGTGTCACACCCCGCGAAGCGGTTAAGCTTACGAAATTTGTGCCCAATTTGAACTTTCGTTGACGCAGAGCTCGCAGCGCACGGTTCGAACGCGTGCACTCGTTTGCGTGTCCGCTGAAGCAAGCTCGTTCTTTCGAACGCTGATAGCGATCCGCAAATGCACAGATTTATCGAAGTAATAAAAAGATATCGTTCCCAACGAGGACTACGTAGCTAAGTACTAACTTCTTAATATGTTTTAATTTAGACGGAATCAATCTTTGGTTGTTCTAACTTCTACGCACGAACAAACTCGGAAACAGCTTTTAAGAGATTCGATTTCTAAAGCATCAGGATTTCATGGGTTTGCCACAAAGACAGTTATGAGTTGTTAAAAAATAACTAATTCACAGAAATTATCTATCATGAAAGGAACTCTTCCTATGATACATACTACCTCCTCTCGGAGCGTAGTACAGTATTTAATTAGATTAACTCCCTACTCTTGTGACAGTTAACCTAATTAAATCCTTTAAGTTCTATGAAGAGTTGGTTAAACCCTTCAGATGAATCCAAACTACTCTCGTGATTGGATTCGTAGGTCTAATTGAAATAGGTCGGACATTACGATTCACCTCTCGGTCTTTCTCACAATGCCTAAAACGCAAACTTACTTGGCCAGGGTAAATTACGAGATAAGTACAATTTCAATCAAATCATGAAGATAAATTTTAATGAAAGTAGCGAAAAAAATATGGATTAACTCATAAAAGTCAATGGGCTACGCCCAATCATCCCGACAAAAAGTATCTACTCACTCATGATATTAAAGAAATACATGATGTTTTTGATGAATAAGTAAGAACTCATGAAAAATTGCAAGATATCGCTAAAAGGACTATATAACCGCCTTCTCATTAATCTGAGGATGAGGATTAGTCGATCAATCGTCACTTTCAAAGAGAATCTCGCTGGAATATGCTTTGAAATCGTGTTGTCGCCTCTATCGCCGCCGCCGCTTGTCTTCGTTCGCAAAAGCCCCCTAAACCCGATCAAAATCTCATCTTTTATAGTCGAACCGGTTTAGAACTCATCAAGGAACGGTTTTGCGTAGTTTGGCTCAAATCCGGTTTGAATCGGGTGAGAAACAAGCGAGAAACTCGTCGGGCGGAAGTTTTTATGGCACGTGATGTAATTACGGCCGAAGTCGTAATTGTTTCTGTGTACAATGGCTTCGGTCACAGAAAGTTTCACGGTCCGTGATGGAATTACGGCTCCACCCGTGAAAGTTTCTGTTCGTTCCAACACTTAGCCAATTTTCACCTCCCGCTCGTCGTCGCTTTCACGGCCGCTTCCATAATTACGGCCAAGTCTTTCACCGTTTTCGCCCAAAATTTGATTTGTAGGCTCGTAATTTCCTCGGGAATCATGCTTTGGCTTCAAAACACTCGAAATCCTTCGTTTTGATGTCATTTTACCTACATTTTCATTAAAACCGAGAAAAGTAAAGATTCCGTGCAAAATAAGATAAAAACACTAAAAGTAACACAAAATCATGCAAATAAGCCCAAAATATAGCATAAAATATAGGCAAAAATACGATGTAAATGCAACGCATCAAACGCAAACCTCGCTCGTTCCCTGGCTTCGCACGTCGCCGGAGAAGTGGAAGGATCCGCCTCAAGGTGTGCCGGTAGGGAAAGGGTGGTCGACTCCTTGCCCTCAGCCTCGTCGTCGGAAGCTGCCGTCGCCGTCGCCGGACACAATGAAGAAGAAAGACGGAATGGGTGGAAGGAACAGGGGAACCGAACTTTAGGGGAAATTTCCTCCCTTTCACCTTAAAAGAGATTACAAAACCCCTCGTGAGCACCGACGACCACAATCGTCGCCGATAGCTCCTCCTCTCGTCGACTCACAATCGACCTCCTCTCTCACTCACTGACTCATGGCGTCGTCTCGCTCTACGTCGTTTACAAGTCACTCAGCACTCTCACCCTCTGATCTCACAGATCTGCCGGCGTTGTCACTCTCTACGCTGGGAAAAGTTCACCGTTGTCTTCTCAAGGCTTGGTGAAGATGATCTCGTGGGATGCGATCGCCGGATGCTTTATGGAAGAGGAGAATAGGGGAAGGCGTCGCTCGCACCGCTCCTCATCGTGGCGCACGAAGCCACGTCCTCCACCATGCCAAAACCCCACCTCGTCCTGTCGGAAGACTCCCAGCGTCGCCCACATCTCCACACCATTTGCATTCGTCAGTGCTGCAACTGACGTCCGCGTGCAAAGCTGCGGGCGAAGACATTGCAGAGGACGAACACACGTGGCACTGGTTAAAATCGGAAGAAGCTAGGTTTGACCGTCGAAATCGGGAGGGATTTCAGGCTCCGCCTTGTCTTCGACGGCGTGGGCTTGGGCCTCAGCCCAGCCCGGATGGATGTGGCTCGGCCCGGTGGAATTTGGGTGTCACATTCTCCCCCACCTGAGTTGAACATCGCCCTCGATGTTCTCTTCCATGCATCTCTGTTGCAACCATGGCTCCAATATATCTCTGGCTGTTCCTCCGTGGCGGTGGTCGTGGTTAGCTGCAAGGAACCAATTTTTCTCACCTCAATGTCGGCATTAGCTTCCTCAGCCAACTCTCACCGCATAATCGCTCAACACGCCGTCGGTTCGGGCAATCGTACATCCGATGTGACCCGTTACATAAGAAGCATGCCAATGGTCTTCGTCTATCCTGCCCTCTCTCAGCAGGTTTGGTCGCCTCTTGTCCTTCCGGCTGGCCTCTATCTCGCCGGGGAGAGGTTCTCTCTCGTTCTGGAGCTCGTGTCTTCGTCGGGGAGTCGTGCCTCTGAGGTGACCTCACCCTCGGTGAAGTCGCTCTGGAGGCTCGGGTGTCCACCAGGGATTCGGCCACTGCTGCGGCTACTTGCCAATCCTGTGGCGCATGTCGACGGACCTCAGCCTCAGCCCAAGGTTGAAGATGGCGGAGAAAAGTATAACGTCGATCTGCCTCAGACATATCTGGTATCTCCAACATAATGGCTGAATAGGCCCGAACATACTCCTGGATCGAACGAGTATGCCTCAACCGATTCATCGCATCTCGTGCTTGATCTGCTGCATTCCCAGGAAGAAACTGCCTCTGCAGTTACTCTCGGAACACCGCCCATGTCCAGCTCATTGCTCCGGATGTCATGTCAACTTTAGTTCGCCACAAAAGCTTTGCATCCTCGGAGAGGAAATTAGTGCACACCTGCACTTACTCCTGATCTGCCACATGGTTAGCGACGAAAAACTGCTCCATATCCCACAGAAAATTACCCAATTCTTTGGCTGATCGGGCTCCTCCAAACAGCGCAGGTTCTGGGACTTGAACCTTCGATCTAGGAGCCGCCTGCTCCGTTCCCGCTGCTACAAGTGCACCTCGTTGTGCCTGTGCCTGCGCGAGAGCCATGCGCAGCACCACAACCTCTGCTTGCAACCCAACTACTTGTTCTGGTAGAGCAGTCATTCCCTCCAATGTTTATTGAAGGGTAGTGATTTGCAACCGCAGTTGCTCCACTGTCCGCTGCAGAACTCCCATCTGGGGAACGACCACATCGTCCCCATCTCCAACTAAACCGAGCTCTTACTCGATATGCGCCAATCGGTCTCATTGATTCACCATTTCGTCGAGGGCTGGTTCTGATACCAAACTGTTACACCTTGCTAATCGGTACTCCGGCGATCCTCCGTTTGTGTGCTCAAGCTTACGAAATTTGTGCCCAATTTGGACTTCCGTTGACGCAGAGCTCACGGCACACGGTTCGAACGCGTGCACTCGTTCGCATGCCGCTGAAGCAAGCTCGTTCTTTCGAACGCAAACCTCGCTCGTTCCCTGGCTTCGCACGTCGCCGGAGAAGTGGAAGGATCTGCCTCAAGGTGTGCCGGCAGGGAAAGGGTGGTCGACTCCTTGCCCTCAGCCTCGTCGTTGGAAGCTGCCGTCGCCGTCGCCGGACACAGTGAAGAAGAAAGACGGAATGGGCGGAAGAAATAGGGGAACCAAACTTTAGGGAAATTTCCTCCCTTTCACCTTAAAAGAGATTACAAAACCCCTCGTGAGCACCGACGACCACAATCGTTGCCGGCAGCTCCTCTCGTCGACTCACAGTCGACCTCCTCTCTCACTCACTCACTCACAGCGTCCTCTCGCTCTACGCCGTTTACAAGTCACTCAGCACTCTCACCCTCTGATCTCACAGATCTGCCGGCGTCGTCACTCTCTACGCCGGGAAAAGTTCACCGTTGTCTTCTCAAGGCTCGGTGAAGATGATCTCGTGGGATGCGGTCGCCGGATGCTTTATGGAAGAGGAGAACAGGGGAAGGCATCGCTCGCACTGCTCCTCATCGTGGCACACGAAGCCACGTCCTCCACCACGCCGAAACCCCACCTCGTCCTGCCGGAAGTCTCCCAGCGTCGCCCACATCTCCACACCGTTCGCGTTCGTCGGTGCTGCAACTGACGTCCGCGTCCGAAGCTTCGGGCGAAGACGTTGCAGAGGACGAACACACGCGGCACTGGTTAAAATCGGAAGAAGCTGGGTTTGACCGCCGAAATCGGGAGAGATTTCAGGCTCCGCCTTGTCTTCGATGGCGTGGGCTTGGGCCACCGCCCACCCGGCTGGATGTGGCTTAGCCCGGTGGAATTTGGGTCTCATATTGTGGGTGGTGCGCCGTTGGGCCTTCAATGACCAATTTAGGCCTTACATCACCATTAAAATTTATATAATAATTAATTCAGCTGATTCGTGTGTTTGTATAAAATAAAGCGTGACACTAGGAGCCTATTTAGCTCTATTTTTACGTTGCTTTTAAGTAGTTTTCGAATCAAAAATAACTAAAAAGATATTTGATAATAAAAAATAAAAGTAGAAAAAATTATAATATGATGTTTTTAATATTTTTTTCTTCTTCAAAAAAGTATTTCTCTATCTTGATTAAAATTTTAATAGTAAAAAAATATTATTTATATAATTTAAAATACTTTATTTAATTATTTATTTAAATTTTTCTAGCAATTAAAAAATTATTTACTAAATAACTTATAAATTTCATCAACATAACACATAACAGTTCAACACAATTGTAAAGCAATTAACAATAAAATTAAATAGACCCTAAAACTAACTCCACTTAAGAGGTGCTTGAGTGATTAAACCTAGCTCCACCGGGAAGGACAATTAGTTCCTTTTTTGTTAGGGCCACCCCACCCATAACAGGTCTAGGCCCAGCGGGCTAGGTCCATCCGACCTCACGAATCCCGGTTTGGATCCCCGTTACCCCAAACAAATCACGTCTGCAGCGAGATTCGACCCCTGTCCATGACCCTCACGAGTCATGACCCTTTAACCATCTGAGCTGGCTCAGATGGTTAAAGGGTCATGACTCGTGAGGGTCATGGACAGGGGTCGAATCTCGCTGCAGACGTGATTTGTTTGGGGTAACGGGGATCCAAACCGGGATTCGTGAGGTCGGATGGACCTAGCCCGCTGGGCCTAGACCTGTTATGGGTGGGGTGGCCCTAACAAAAGGGCTTAGCTAGAGACTACTGTCACACCCTAATTCCCTCTCCTATCAACGTCAGCAAAATCCTTCCAAATAGTACATCGAATCATGAAATTTCGCGGTTGGAATCAACATATTTGTGTTTTACTCCCCGAAACGATTTTACCTAAAATCAATAACGATTTCTAACGCCGCCTGTGTTCGAAACCGTCTTCTCCTCCACACGCTCGGGTGCCGCCTGTGTTCGAGTCAATCTCGCCGCCGCTGCTGAAATCAGAACAGGGGAGGAAGGGCCGTCAGGGAAGGTCCGCACCTTCCTTCACTCTCGCAATCGCCTGGAAGCACCGCCAGACCACCTTCTACGAAGGTGAACGGAAGGAGCAGAGAACGCCGCCGTTGCTGAAATCGGAACAGGGGAGAAGATCTCGCCCGAGAGGACAACAGGAATAGGGGAAAAGCTTCTCTATTAACCTTCAATAGATACAAAAACCCCTCACAGACCTCACTCTCTAGTCGGCGGCAACTCTCGCCGCCGATTACAGGTCTCTCTCCTCTCCTGATCTCTCCCTCAGATCTCACTCAAATCTCTCACTTCTCTCCTCTTCACAGAATCTCTTGCTAGATCCCCCTCCCTTGCTTCCTCCTCGCCTCTGCCGCTGGACTCAGTCGGCTTTCCCAATTTGGACAACGACGCCACCCGAATCATCCGCTTGTCTTGTTGGAGCCTTTGCCAGCACCGCCTCACCTTCGCAGTCACCTGACTCCTCCAAAGACGAGGTCCGCTTCTCCGAGGATGCCGCGGAGTTCTTCGTCCGCCCGAGGAACTCGCCCACGTCTAATGCTCCTGCTTCGTCCGCTCCGCTGGAGGAGACGAACCTTGCTTTGAAGCTGCCCGCTTCGTCAGGCGCTCGCATCCTAATTGCGCCGCGCTTCCTAATTGGGTGTTGACTCAATTTTGACGCTACTGCGATGTCGAGCCTTGCGCACCTATTCCCTCGTCGTGGGCTTGGGCAGCAGCAGCCCAAGCCTGATCCATAGGCATCACAACTACTGTTAGACCCCTGATCCGTGATTATGTATTTCCACCCTGTATTACGGACTTAATGCAATATAATTATCTTTTGTGTTTCATTGCGTTATTTGTCCGCTTTCGGCCTTGGGCCAAGGCCCACTCAGTCGGTGCTGAGTTGGGCGCGCCCACCGCCCGATGGGTTGGTCAGGTTACGAGTCATCTCTTTTGGCTTACGATGTTTTGGGTCCCCCGCAGGTTGGGCCGCCGTGGGTTGCGGGGCCCGATACGGCATTACACGCTATTGGACTCAGTGCGTTGTAGCGCACGGGGGTTTTAGATCTACTGTCTTGTTGTCCGTGCAGAGGTACGTGTTTCGGTACAACTAGTGACGCGTGGCAATCTGTTGACCCTGTTGTCAACGCATAGCAAACGTCGCAGGATCGTACGCACACGCGATAGCCGCTTACGGATTAGGACATGTTGACTTATGGGTAGCGTTACATTGGGTGTGCGTTGGTGCGCATGAGGCTGGAGTAGAGTCGTAGTGGCAGTACGCGTGACGTGGGCCCTCGACTACTGACTCAGCCGGGTCCACTTATATTAGCCCACATCCACGTGGAGGCTGACATGGACGATTTCGTTTGCTCGCACGTGAACAGCTCTGACGCCCGTTCTGAACGAAGGCGTGGAGAGCAGGTGGAGAGATATGGGACTCGGCAATGGGATTTGAAGGAGGAGCAGGGACGTTCGCTCTCTGGCTCTCAGATCCTCACTCTCATTCTCTGCAAGAAAAAAGAACGAAAGGGGTAGCTTGCTCATACAGACAGATTTGGGTCCGAACGGCGTTGTCGTTGAGGTCGGCGGCCGTTAGAGGGTTGGAAGAGGGGGGAACGAGCTGCTTCCCTATTTTTCCCCTTCTTCTGTGGAGTCATCGACGAGCGCCAGTGCCAACTAGGATTCTTCTCCATCGCCACTTGCTTGGAGTTCTGCCACCCTGGTCTTCATCGTCGGACGGGTCCTTTGCCGACGATGGGAGCGGAACTAGTTCGGACGCGGGTTTTCTAGTCCTCCTATCTCCACCGTCGCCTCATCTTCCAGACCTCCGTTCGTGGCCAGTGACTCTATCGAAGGTCGACGAGAGCTCTCGCCTCACGAGTTTCTGGCGGACGCGGCTGGAGTTCTCTCCCTTTTCGGCTGGAGCTTGGAGGGGCGTGGTCGAGCCTGGAGGTTGATGCTCGACCTTTCTGGAAGTTGTTCGCTGAACTCTCCCTCAAGGTGCGGATTTGTTTGATTTGGTTTTTCCCTTCGTACCGGATCTCCTGCTCTTTGGGTTTTCGCATCGGAGCTTCTCACGGATATTTGTTCTGGAGTCTTCCGCTTTATTGTGTACTCGCATTCTTTGGGCTGAGGAGTAGCAGCTCCTGCTGTCAGCCATTGTTCGGGTTTCGCTGTATAAAAAAAAACACTCGAACACTGGGCGTGACAATAAGGTATCAGAGCCCAGTGCCCGCTGAAGCTTTGTGTTGTGATCCACTTCTTTGTTTCTTCTCCACCGGATTCTCTCTACTATTTCGGTTTTCTTGCCAGTTTTCTTCTTTCTGATGGCCAATACCGAGGACGTGTGACAGTGTTGGAGGAGCTGGTGGGTTCTCCTGATGAGGATTTGGACGGAACGTTGGTCTCCAATCACTTGGAGATGCGTTCCTCTTTACATCAGGTAGAGGATGAGGTCCGCTCCCTCACTAATGCTATGTAAAGTTGTGTTCTGGAACTAGCTGATGTGAAAAAAAGTGTTGGCAAGCCTCTCGGCTACATCTGGAGAGGCTTCCCAGTCTTCCCATTCGCGGCGACGTATTCCGGACCCGTCTTCTTTTTGTGGCGCGCGGGACACCAAGGAGCTGGAGAATTTTGTGTGGGACATGGAGCAGTACTTTCAGACTGCGCGCGTCTCCCTTGACGATCAGATTTTGACTTGCGCCGCTTATCTTACTGATGACGCCAAGTTATGGTGGAGAACGCAGATTTCTCTAGCTTACTCCGAGTCCGGGTCCTTATCCATGACATGGGATGATCTGAAGACAGAGTTGAGGAACCAGTTTCCACCTGGTAACTTTTCTTATGCCGTGATGGACGTCCTTCTCCGCCTTCGCCACACCGGTAGTGTGCGCGACTATGTGAAGGCGTATGCGGCCCTTATGTTGGAAATCGACGAGATGACCGAGCACAACCGGTTATACTTCTTCCTCGCCGGTCTTCAGTCCTGGGCGCAGATTGAGCTTCGGCGCCAGGGTGTGAAGAATGTGAAGGCGGCTATGGCGGCCGCCGAGGCTCTCGTCGATCTTCCGTCTTCTCAGGGTGTTGCAGCACCCCGGACTTCTGGTTCTTCTGGAGTTGTGGATGCGCCAGGTTCTTCGCGCTCTCGGCCGTTTGTGCGGGGAAAGGGCAAGCGGCCTCTCTCGGCCAAGCCTCGACCTGAGCCGAAGGCGAAGAAGCCTACACCTCCGCCGAGGCAGCCGGCGAAGGCGGATGCTCCGCGTCGCCCTATATCTTGCTTCTCGTGCGGTGGGCCACATTTCATGCGGAGTTGTCCCAAGAGGGACAGGATTACTACTATCGTCACTGACGAGCCCCAGGATCAGTTGGTCACCCTTAACCCCATGGTGATCAACACTATTACTGCTACGTCGTCTTCCACTCCTTCTGCTCCGGCCATGTCACCGAGGTTGCTATATGTGGACCTACGGTTGAATGGTCAGCCTATCTAGGCGATGGTCGACACTGGTGCTTCGCACCTTTTTGTTGCCGAGGTTGTTGCCCGACGTCTCGGCCTCTGCCTATCTTCTGCCCTCGACCGGATGAAGACAGTGAACACTGCTGAGCAGCGGATCCGTGGGATTTCTTATGATGTTATGGTCGAGCTGGGCTCGTGGAGGGGACGACATCATGTTCGGGTCGTGCAGCTTGACGATTTTGAGGCTATTCTGGGGATGGATCTTCTTTTACGTGCTCAAGTGGCGGTTCTTCCATTCCTGCACGGACTGCACATCTATGATGATCGGTCGCCGGGCTTTGTACGTTGCTTAGGCCACCCCGCCTCATCACGAGAGGGTCGTGACCAAGGCCGAGATGTGTCTGGTCCTGTATCGGCTTCGGCCATTTCTACTGGTCTCCGTCATGGGGAGGAGACTTATATTGCTGTAATTGTTTCTGAAGCGGCTGTTTCCCAGCCTGCTCTATCTATGGATATGTTCGCTTTGTTGTATGAGTTTGTGGATTTGATGCCGGATGAGTTACCCCGTAGGTTACCTCCTCGTAGGGAGATAGACCATCGCATCGAGTTGGTGCCCGGTGCTGTGCCTCCATCGTGGCCTCCTTATCGGATGCCGCCTCTTGAGCTCGCCGAGTTGAGGAGGCAGCTCGACGACCTCTTGTCTTCCGGCTTTATCCAGCCTTCTTCTTCGCCTTATGGAGCACCCGTTTTATTCCAAAAGAAGAAAGACGGCAGCCTCCGGTTCTGTGTGGATTATCGGGCGCTGAATAAGGTCACGATTCGGGATACGTACCCGATTCCGCTTATCACTGACCTTCTAGATCGTCTTTCTTGTGCTCGGGTTTTCTCCAAGCTGGACTTGCGCTCGGGGTATTGGCAAGTCTGGATAGCTGAAGGCGATGAGAAGAAGACTGCTTGTGTTACGCGATATGGCTCTTATGAGTTCCTCGAGATGCCGTTCGGCCTCACGAATGCGCCTGCGACTTTTTCGCACCTGATGAATAAGGTGTTGGCGCCCTATTTGGACGATTTCGTCGTGGTGTACTTAGACGATATCGTGGTCTTCTCTTCTTCTTTGGATGAGCATCGGCGCCACCTCCGGTTGGTATTGCTGAAGCTGAGGGAGCATCAGCTCTATCTGAAGCCGGAGAAGTGCTCTTTTGCCGTTGATGAGATCCACTTCTTGGGTCATATTGTGGGCAACGGCAATGTGTGCATGGATTCTGATAAAAGTCCGCGCGATCGTGGACTGGCGCACACCTTCTTCTCCCACCGAGCTGCGGAGCTTCCTTGGGGTTACGAACTTCTACAGGAAGTTCATTCGGGATTGCTCCAGGATCACAGCCCCTCTTTCCGATCTGCTTAAGAAGGACTCCAAGTGGCTTTGGATGAATTGGTGTCAGACGGCCTTCATCGAGTTGAAGCGCCGTATCGCCTCTAAGCCGGTTCTGAAGCTACCTGACTTTTCAGGGACCTTTGAGGTCCATACTGACGCCTCGGATCGGGCGATTGGTGGAGTCCTTGTTCAGGATGGGCATCCAGTGGCATTTGAGAGTCGGAAGTTGAATCCGACCGAGCAGCGCTATTCAACCCATGAGAAGGAGATGGTGGCGGTTGTACATTGTCTTCGCACCTGGAGGGTGTATTTGCTGGGAAATGCCTTCGTGGTCAAGACCGACAACGTCGCTAATACCTACTTCTCTACTCAGAAGCGGTTGTCGACGAAGCAGGCCCGTTGGCAGGAGTTTCTTTCGGAGTTTCAGTACCAGTGGGAACATAAGCCGGGCAGGTTCAATATCGTTCCTGATGCGCTGAGCCAGCTGAATGCCATGATATGCTGCACTCTGTCTTTAGTGGAGGGCGATCTGTTGGAGCAGATTCGCTTAGCAGCTGCTTCGGATGCCAGGTACCAGAGGGTGGTACAGCAGATCAAGGCCGGTGAGGTCCGGCGATTCTATCTTGGTCCTGATGATGTTGTGTTAGCCGAGGGCGATCGGCCATTCGTCCCTTCGACAGGCGGATTGCGCAGGGAGCTATTGAGGGAGCTCCACGATACCCCGTGGGCGGGTCATCCGGGCCAGAGGCGTATGTTAGCCTTGCTCTCCAGATCATGTTACTGGCCGGAGATGCGCGCAGATGTTGAGCTTTACATCCGCACTTGTCTTGTCTGCCAGCAAGACAAGGTCGATCGACGACGTGAGGTAGGGTTGTTGCAGCCCCTATCGTTCCTGAGTCTCCTTGGATCTCTGTGTCTATGGACTTCATTGGCGGTTTTCCTCGAGTTGACGGACGAGCTTCTATTCTGGTGGTCGTCGATAGATTCTCCAAGTACGGAGTTTTTATTTCGGCCCCGGAGCATTTGCACGGCTGAGGTGACAACCGAGCTCTTCTTCCAGCACATCGTGAAGTTATTTGGACTTCCAGAGGACATTGTGAGCGATCGAGACGCTCGGTTTACCGGACGTTTCTAGACATGCTGTTCTAGAAGCTGGGATCCAAACTGAACTTCTCGACAGCTAACCATCCGCAGACGGACGGACAGACCGAGCGGATTAATGCTCTGGTTGAGGAATATCTTCGTCACTTTGTTACCGCCAGCCAGCGAGATTGGGTCAAGTGGCTTGACGTGGTGCAGTTCGCGTATAACCTTCAGAGGTCGTCAGCCACTGGTCGGAGCCCCTTTGAGCTCGTGTTAGGGCAGCAGCCCCTGACCCCGGCGGATGTGGTGCAGCGTGATTCTGAGGGTCGGTGCCCTGCTGCACACCGGGTGGCGCGAGAGAGATCCGAGATGTTGCAGGAGGCTCGGGATAGTTTGGAGATTGCTGCCAGGCGGATGGAGAGGTACGCCAACCGTCATTGGAGACCTGAGGAGTTCGCAGTTGGCGACTAGGTCCTTCTGAAGGTTACCCCGCAGCTCTGGAAGAAGATATCGGCGAAGACAACTCATCGAGGCCTTATCCAGAGGTATGACGGTCCTTTTGAGGTGCTGAGTCGGGTGGGCTCAGCGGCGTACAAGCTGAAACTCCTGGACTGGATGAAGCTGCACCCCACTTTTCATGTGAGTTTCCTGAAACGGTTCCATGCTGATCCTGAGGATCCTGCGCGGTCTCAGACGAGCCGGGCACCGCCTAGCGTTCGGAAGGAGTTCGACCGGAGGATCGGGTCGATCTTGGATCACCGTGTGTTGGGGCAGTACAGTTGAAACTGTTGGGCGGAGTTTCTGATTCGCTGGGATGGATCACCTGAGGAGGACGCCACGTGGGAGCGTACCGTTGATCTCTGGTAGTTCGAGGATGAGTTGAGGCGCTACCTCGATGAGTCGCCGAGGGCGGCGACGACCTCAGGTGGGGGAGGATGTTAGACCCCTGATCCGTGATTATGTATTTCCACCCTGTATTACGGACTTAATGCAATATAATTATCTTTTGTGTTTCATTGTGTTATTTGTCCGCTTTCGGCCTTGGGCCAAGGCCCACTCAGTCGGTGCTGAGTTGGGCACACCCACCGCCCGATGGGTTGGTTGGGTTACGAGTCACCTCTTTTGGGCTTACAATGTTTTGGGCCGCCGTGGGTTGCGGGGCCCGATACGGCATTACACGCTATTGGACTCAGTGCATTGTAGCGCACGGGGATTTTAGATCTACTGTCTTGTTGTCCGTGCGGAGGTACGTGTTTCGGTACGACTAGTGACGCGTGGCAATCCGTTGACCCTGTTGTCAACGCATAGCAAACGTCGCAGGATCGTACGCACACGCGATAGCCGCTTACGGATCAGGACATGTTGACTTATGGGTAGCGTTGCATTGGGTGTGCATTGGTGCGCACGAGGCTGGAGTAGAGTCGTAGTGGCAGTCCGCGTGGCGTGGGCCCTTGACTACTAACTCAGCCGGATCCACTTATATTAGCCCACATCCACGTGGAGGCTGACGTGGACGATTTCATTCGCTCGCACGCGAACGGCTCTGACGCCCGTTCTGAACGAAGGCATGGAGAGCAGGTGGAGAGGTATGGGACTCGGCAGTGGGATTTGAAGGAGGAGCAGGGACGTTCGCTCTCTGGCTCTCAGATCCTCACTCTCATTCTCTGCAAGAAAAAAGAACGAAAGGGGGAGCTTGCTCGTACGGACAGATCTGGGTCCGAACGGCGTCGTCGTTGAGGTCGGCGGCCGTTAGAGGGTTGGAAGAGGGTGGAACGAGCTGCTTCCCTATTTTTCCCCTTCTTCTGTGGAGTCGTCGACGAGCGCCAGTGCCAACTAGGATTCTTCTCCATCGCCACTTGCTCGGAGTTCCGCCACCCTGGTCTTCGTTGTCGGACGGGTCCTTTGCCGACGACGGGAGCGGAACTAGTTCGGATGCGGGTTTTCTGGTCCTCTTGTCTCCACCGTCGCCTCATCTTCCAGACCTCCGTTCGTGGCCAGCGACTCTATCGAAGGTCGACGAGAGCTCTCGCCTCGCGAGTTTCTGGCGGACGCGGCTGGAGTTCTCTCCCTTTTCGGCTGGAGTTTGGAGGGGCATGGTCGAGCCTGGAGGTTGATGCTCGACCTTTCTGGAAGCTGTTCGCTGGACTCTCCCTCAAGGTGCGGATTTGTTTGATTTGGTTTTTCCCTTCGTACCGGATCTCCTGCTCTTTGGGTTTTCGCATCGGAGCTTCTCATGGATATTTATTCTGGAGTCTTCCGCTTTATTGTGTGCTCGTATTCTCTGAGTTGAGGAGTAGCAGCTCCTGCTGTTAGCCATTGTTCGGGTTTCGCTGTATAAAAAAAAAAAACACTCAACACTGGGCGTGACACAACTACCGTGATAAAAGGCTCATGCCGCTCATGTACAAATGATATCCAAATTAACAGCATTTAAGATATCCAAATTATTTATACATAAAAGATCATAATGAGTAATAATGATTATAAATTATTTGCTATTTTACATTGTAGACATATCACTTTCCTAAAAATGCCTTTTAAAACTTTTATATAATATTAAGTACTTTTTTACTTTTTCAAGGAATACTAGTCACACTAATTGACATTTTATTACAAATAATTGTTTTGTTTGATGGATTAGATAATTCATGGATTTTAGAATAAAATTTATGTGACCTAAAACTTGTTAACTATTTAAAATTTAGTAATGACAATAATAATTATGATATCACTTTTTTGTGATCCTCCTAAAATTGATTATTTCTTCATAATTTTGTCCATTGTTAACATTTTAGCACAAATTTAACTCATCAAACTTAAGTTCGTTTTAGAGAGGAAAATAATGCAATTGATAATAGCAATAATAATAGAAATTTGTTATTATTTTTTTATACACTATTGCATGTGATATGTATTTTATGCTTATATTATTTTTCAAATGGAATTATCTAAAAGTTAATAGTATCATATATTTGAAATACAAATTTTTTTTTACAAAAAAATAACTCTAAGTTGGACTAAAATAGAAAAGTAGTTTGTAATTTGACAAATGATATGAAGTTCATAAATTTTGAAAAATACATAAAATACCTCATATAGATTTTTATTTAATCAATTTTTTATTTTTATTTTTAATTTTTTTTCATATCAAATTAAATAGCTATTGTAACATATTTTAGGCCATGCTTGATCTAAGGACTCATCTTGACTTATTTTGGAAAAAGAAAATAAAAGGACGAAACCCTTTTCCCTCACGCTTCCTTCGCAGGAAAGAGCGGACGAACAAAGCACTCATTCCTCCAATTTGAAGCCCGCGATCGAAGTGGGAAGACTTCACTAAATACGCAGATTTCAGGCTGGGGAAAATCTTCTGCTACTCGGGCTTCGGCGTCGGGCGCGGGTGGAGGGAGACCGGCTGGCGATGGCGCTCGATTCGGCAAGCGCCAAGCAAGCAGAGCTCCTCAACGAGGCCGGGAGGACATTCGTCGGGAAAAAACGATTTCTTGCTGCCATTGATGCCTACACCGAGGCGAGTCGTTCTTCTCTTATTCTTTCCCAAATACGTTCATCGTTCGATCCCCTGTTGCTGCTGGTCTGTTGCTATGGGTTGCTGCTTCAAAGATCATTGATTTACTGTAGGGTTTGGGCTTCCCTTTTTTCTCTGAAGATTTTCTTTTTTCATCTTTCTTCCTTGTTATTTGTTGGACATAGTTTGTGTTATGTCTAAAGTTGTCATCTTTCTTACTCTGAAGACGACCACACATTTCCCTTCTTTTTTACGACCAAGCTGGGCAAGGCCATTTCATTAGAGAGAAAATGCAACAACGAAGAGAGCAAGTAAAGTAAAGAGAGAAAAACGCTAATCGCAGTGGGAGTAGTTTCAATATAAATGCCGATAACAAAACGAGTTAAATCCATAGGTGACAATTTAACCATTGTAAAGAACACGCTATTGCGCCGGAGTGAAAAGTTTTCTGAAGCTAGATAGCTTTCTCGGCTTTATCTGTTTCCTCTGAAGATTCATCATGCTTAGCTACCTTTGTGTACCGATCACGATGGCCGATAAAAGAATAGTGAAATACGGCTTGTGTCATTGCGTGACAACTATCAGAATCATGATTGAATCATCTGAAGAGATCATCTATCCTTCCGAATTTGAGTAAGATCATTAAGTCCTAAATATTCTCTCGGTTCCGTTGGAGGTGAAGAATGGTTTTTGTGATCTTCCACCCATTTGTAACCAACCAACAGCTAAAATTTAGGTAATTGATTCAGAACGCTCATTACAAAGAGGACATACATCATCTGTCAAAATCCCCAATCTGTGCTGTTTATCCTTGGATTTAATTTGTTGATCATTAGCCAGATGGAAATCTTAGCAGCATTGGTCAACTGTTGTGCCAAACAAAGATGCATCTTTTTTTATCAATCTTACCATCATAAATCGTCAAATTTTATGCAGAATTCTCATTTTAAACACCTTTTATATTCCATCTCCAAAGCAGTTTATCAGGTTGTTCTATATGAACAATAAGAATCCAGTTAAGCAGTTCAAATTTCCTAGTTCATTGAATTGCAAAATAAAGCATGCAGAACATCATGTTTAGTGGCGTCTGAATGAGAGGAAGTAATGAAGAAATCTTCGAAACCGTTCATGAGAATTTGGTTGTTATACATTTCAATCCTCACCGGCATGAAGTAAACCAAAAAAATGTATTTTATTAAAGTCTTTCTAAATGGATGATCAATTTCCATTGATTCTTGCCACTTTTCAAAGTTTCTGCTAGTTTCTTTAACAACTGTCAGAATATGGAAGCTATATTATAATCAATAAGATTATGATTCCAAGTTCACCATGACTTATGTCTCTCAAACAACTTACAATGTAATAGACTATAGGAGTTGCCACAATTTCCAGATCAAAGAAAATTTCTTCTGCTTCTATCAATTCTCTTGGTAGCCTATTTTGGAATGATACTCAACAGCCCAGTTAAGAAGGTACGTAGGATAATACTTTGTCAATAAAGATCAATTGACCTGCCCATGAAAGATGTTTTGTTTGTCAAACATGAAGCTGACAGTCAATCTTGCAGATAGCCATTTACCAGCCACCACATTTGCTTTTCTTTGAGAGAGGCGTGCCAAGGCCAGTAGTTTGAAGCTAAGCAAGTTGACCATTGGACAATGGAAGCAATTCTTTCAGCTTTATAACGATTACTGTCAATGTAGTATCACCTAGATTTATTAAAATTAATGTGAAGACCTGTATAGAAACAGAAACAAGATATTAGGATTGTTAAGTTTGCTGCAGCCTCAACAATAGTGAAAGGAAAGGCGACAAAGGGTTATCTTGCCTTGGGTCACTCCTAGTGTTATGCCAATTACCATAGTAGCTATTCAATATAGCAAACCTGGAAGTAGGGTCTAGTTAAGTGATTCATGCAATTCATTGGAAGCAAAACTCAAGTGTGTACATATATCAATTATGTAGCCAAATGTTTTTTCAAACAAAGTCAATTTTTAGCAAAATGATTTCCTCACATTGTTTTGAACACCAGTTGACAGCTTGATATCTTCATGACTGGTCATAATGTTCTCAGTGATGTCCCTATATTCAATGAATTCCATGCTAATAATTTCCAATTGAGCTAGATATTTCAGACTTCAAGCGAAGAAAAGATTCTGACATTTTTTTTGGGACATGGATAAGAGGAATCTAACTATAACCTTAGACACAATACAGACTTGCAATTTTGAATATCAGATCAATATAAGCCATGATAAGTTGATTGGTACAGAGGTTTCCCTCAAAGAAATCATGAAAAAGGATGTGAAATCGTCTTCAATTATATCCCAAGCAAAAAGGATGCATTCTCCAGTGAGACCATTAGGTCCTGGTAATTTATTTCAGCCATGCTTAGTGATAGCCTGGCATGATCTCAGGCTCAGTAAAAGGTAAGATGAGGCAATCCAAACCTCTAGTTGCAATATAGAAATCTGAAAATAAATTTCAATGTCACGAGTAGTAGATTCAGTGAGCAAAGCTTTGAAATGTGTTTTCAATGCTGACATAGTTTTGGGAGAGTCATCAAAGGAAACACCATCAATTTCAAGAACAGTGATATGTTCTTATTGAAGTGGCTATTAGAAACTTTATTAAAATATCTAGTAGTTTCATTTCCATCTTTAATGCACCAGTTGTCAGCTGTTTGCTTCAAGTAGTTATTGTCAACTTGACCAAAAGCATTCAGTTCATATTTTAGCTGCCATCTGGAGCATACACGAGTCTCATTTAGAATGCTTGTTTCTGCTACTAACTCAAGGGAATGCTTCAGACATGAGTTTCTTTTTACTTTTCATGCTTATAATGAATTCTTTCTCTAGCATTTGAGAGCTTGTCGAAGTTTGTTTAGTTTGAGGGTCCAAATAGATGCAACTGAAAACAGAATAGCCTTTTAAATTTTATACTCTCGAGACTATATTGAGCCAGCAATTCTCAGCTCTAAGTATTCTTTACCCAAAATTAGAACTTGCTTATAATTCCGTACAATGATCAGAAAGCTGACAAGGTAAAATTTCAGCAGTCAATTTTATATAACATTCGTCTAACTCTTTGTTGTTTAAACCTCTGTCTAAAATTCTGGAGGCAACATTAGCTTTCTGATTTATCCAATGAAACCAATGACCATGAGTTCAGATATCAATCAATCAAGAATTTTGTCAAATTTCTGTGTTGCATGTTTGGAGTTGGAGCAGTTATACCTCTCATCAACAGAGTGAGTTATATTTAAATGACCAATGAGGATCGAGGGAACATCAATATAAGCCTCTAGTTAATTGTGCTCTTTCAGAAAAAAACCTTGTTGACCTTCAAGGATAGGAGGGCCTTAAAATAGAAGAAACATAAAGAGCAAGAAACCTGATTTAATTCATAGGCGGCTAAGTTGTAAACCACAAGCTGCTCGGTACAATTCCAAATATAAGAGTTGCAATCAAGAAGGATTCCTCCAGATCTCCCGTAAGTCTCATGACTTACCTCTTACCTAAAAGTAAGAGTTTCTAATGCAAGATTGGCCAATTTGAGCTGGTTGATTTCAGCTACTTTAGTCTCCTCAACACATACCAGCGAACAGTTAGTCAGTTATAATTGTCTAACAGAAAATTTAGAGCTTACCTTTTGGTGGTTCTGCACAATCCCCTTGTATTCCTGCTCATAGGAGAAAGCTTCCATTAAGTTGCAAGTCATCCACTTACAAAGCTCCTTAATTTGATTGCAATTGTCCTCTAATAGTTTGAAGCAATAGGTGCTAACCTTCTTTAATATTAACATGGCAGAAATGGAAGTTATTTATGCTGTTCCATAGCTGAGTGGTAAACTATGGCCACTCGATGTGCTAACATGGCATTTAAAAACACTACTCTTGAGCTGAATGGCTTCTCTGTCTCATTTCTTCAAACAAGTGAATTGTTATGTAATTTTATGTCATGTCAATAGGGAAAGTGGCTATGAAGCAGACTGGATAGAAACAACAGGATCATGAGACAGTCATCCATCTCCATGTCATCCATACTTTTTTTTGTGCCATAGGCAAGTAAGGGAGTTAATATAATCAAAATAAGAATATTACAAGGTATATACAAGCCTCAACGACCCACTGTCACCCCAGGATCGTAAAAAATTTGACAGGGTTTCCCCTGTACTTGGTAACACGAGGATCCAGCTACATGCTCAAGAAAAAGAAATCAAAGTGATGACCAGTTTTACAACTCGATAAAACAACACATTCTTCACATCATGGTTCGTTTCCAACACATACACGTTGATACCACACCCAACTTGATTTTCTTTATGAATACGGGTAGCATAGGGTGCTAGCAATCACTAAAGTAGACATGGCAGTGGAACTTGGCCTCCATAGCGAAAGCTCCTGAGATAACTCCTGACCTTTGCAGGTGAAATCGTCTTTGCAGAAACTCCCATATGGAATTGAGCAATGTATGCGAGATCTTTACAGTTGTCAGCTTCGTCCAGAGCCCGTCCCCACTACTCCATGCCAGCACGACAATCAGCAGGGCAAGATCCGGGTCTTGTTCGTGCGGAAATTTTTGGTGCCTTGACAACTGCTTGGACCTAATCTGGATAACGACCTGCAGAGAGTTCATGAGCACCGGATCACAAGCGATAAAACCATATGTATGGAAATCAAGAATCATCAATCATGACAGCGATCGGCCATAGAGTTCAGGCGGATTAGAATATGAAAATCATGGTCTGCCTGGCGGGTTAGGCGTGTGACTTTTGAATTTATGTCGGACACCAATGATCTGAAGGCGTGCATTGTCCCCGTATTATGAATGCCTCTAGGATTCCTGAAGACTGTATCATTGCGAAATCTCCATATATAATAGGCTACACAGAGAGAATCAGTTTTTTGATGTAATTTTGTGAAGTGTCCCCTTTACCCAGGCATGCAAGAGATAGGTTATTAAATCCCCCCATGAATTGCCAGCAAAGGAGATGTTGCATGTGTCCTTGATTAGACGGCAAAAATCAGTGAATACGTTACACTGGAGAAATACATGGTCTGTAGTTTCCGGCTGCGCTTTGCATAACTCGCAAGTAGGGTCTAGGACAATACCCCAGTCAAACAGTTTGGACTTAGTGCATAGCCGGCCCTGACAGAGAAGCCACATAAGGAAGGAATAGCGTGGTATTCTCCCCTTAAACCACACCATATTCTTCCACTCAACCTCAATGCCCTGAATCTGATTATCATAAGCTGATTTAACAGTGAACTGACCATCGTGGGTCTTAGTCCAAAAGATTTGATCCGATTCTAAGTTGGAATGGATTTTTATATGAGGGATAGCAGCAAAGACATCCATGAGTTTGAGAATGCTTCATCTGAGCCGAAGGGATCGAGGAGTGTATATTTCCCATCTATTATTGGAGATAAAAGTGTTGAGGTACGCCCCTCTCTCACAAGGATATTCAAATCTAAGATCCTCAACCAGATGGAGTAAAATTTTGGACTCATACCATGGGTCCAACCGGAGTCTAATAGAGTTGCCATTGGCAACTCTATATCCAACCATTTGCATACAGGCATCCCTGGCTGATAGGAGGCTGCGTAACGGCCGCGGAGCATTCTTGGATGGCTGAACAGACCAGATAGAATCCAACCCTAAATAAGTTTCATGTATCCACTTGACCCATAATGAGTGCTTGTCTTGAATTATATTCCAAAGATGACGCATAAAGAAAGCCCGATTCAAAGCCCTAATGTCTCTCAAGCCAAGGCCTCCAAATTGTGTTGGTCTGGTAATATTTATCCAAGCGACCTTTGACACACCCCTCCTATTGCCTCGGGACCAAAGAAAATTGGCCAGCACCGAGTTGAGCTTAGTGATTATACCAGGAGGAAGGATTAAGGCGCTTACTCCAGAAATTGATGTTGCCATAGCATACGGACTTGATTAGCTCCACCCGACCACATAAGAAAGGCTCTTGGCCCTCCATGCTGACAGATACTTTATAATTTTTTCGATGAGGGGCATGCAGTCCCTAGGTTTTATTTTCTTGCTAGTGATAGGTATGCCTAGATACCTAAAAGGCATTGTCCCCTTACTAAAGCCAAGTAGAGAAGTGAGCCTGTCTTGCATTTGGGGCTCTGTGGATCCTGAAAAAAATATCCGAGACTTATTTTTATTGATCTTGAGACCAGTATGACGGTAAAAGGTATCAAGAACCCCCACTACAACGCTCACGGACGACTCTGATGGATCGCAAAAGATAATGGCATCATCAGCGAACTGTAGGTTGGTGATCCCTAACCTTTTGCATTTCTTAAGATGACCAAGAGAGAGTTGCTCTAATAAAAGATCAGTCAAATATTGCATCACTATGATGAATAAGTACGGGACATCGGGCAAACCTGACGCAACCCACAGGTGCCTTTGAAAAGACCAACGGCCTGCCCGTTCAAATTGATAGTGAAGGACGGGGAGGACACACACGTCATGACCCTATGCTTGAACCAAGGGGGGAATTTGTAGGCAGCTAGCATATGCTCAAGGAATTCCCATTTTACCGAATCAAAAACTTTGTGCAGGTCTATTTTGATCGCCATTTGAGGATTACCAGTTTTGCGATGGAATCCACACATGATCTCTTGGCACAGCATGATGTTATCGTGAATGGATCGGCCCTGAATGAATGCGTGCTGGTTCGGATCAATGAGTTCAGGAAGCACGTTTTTTATGCGAATGGCTAGGGCTTTAGCAATAAATCTGTATATCATCTGGTAAACCGAAATAGGCCTAAATTCTGCAAAATAAGAGGGGTTAGGGATTTTAGGTAAGAGGGTAAGAGACGTAATATTAACCCGGTTGAGCAGCTTTCCTTTCTCGAAGAAGTCCATGATCGCATTGAGCACATCCTCTTTGATGATGCTCCAGCAGGATTTGAAGAAAGCCGCATTAAATCCATCAACCCCCGGCGCTTTTGAGATATTTGACGCCATGACTAGTTTCTCGATCTCCTCCACGGTGAATTTGTAGTCGAGAAGCCCAATAGCCGAGCATGAAAGCCATCTATTTGCCAAAATATTCAGCTGGATTGGAGCATTCGAAGGAGCTAAAAGGGTCTTGAAGTAGCGGACAGCTTCATTAGATAAATCATCACCAAAAACAAAAATCCCCTAGTCATTTTTAATAGAAGAAATGGAATTTCTGATGTGTCGGGACTTCATCAGGTTATAGAAATAAGCAGAATTGGAGTCTCCTAGGGAAATGAGCTGGTCTCTGGACCACTGTTTGAGAGCAGATTCTTCTTCCGTCCAGTATCTCTTGATTTCCTCTTGATAATTCCTTTCCAGAGCACAAAGATAGGGATCGTGGTAGCTAGTCTGGAGCTGAGTTTGGATAGCCTCCAGTTTTTCTTGGTTGCTTCCTAATGATTTTTCCTTTTCCTGTCTCATATTGCGAGCCCACAGCTTCAAGCCTTTTTTAACCTTTGTAAGCTTGTGATAGAGAACAAACATTGGGGGTACCAGAGGGGGCGTTGGAGCTCCAAATAGAGGGGGCGTTGGAGCTCCAAATAGAATGCACCAGAGAAAACATGTCTGGGTAGTTTAGCCAATTGTTGAAAAACATGAATCTAGCGCCCTTGCTCAACAAGTTGTCACCAAAAAGGAGAATAGCTGGCGAGTGATTAGACAGACCCGGATTGAGAAAAAGGGCTTCGGCCCGAGGAAATTTTTCAATCCAGTCCTTAGTGGCCATGACTCGGTCAAGCTTGCAGCAAATACGATTGGCTCCCATTTGCGAGTTTGACCAAGTGAAAAGAGCACCACGAGATTTGATGTCTGCAATATCAAAAGTGGCTTTCATCTCAATATTGCTCAGGATCTCCGACTCATTATTGGAAGACCCCCCAATTTTGTCATCGAAGGAAAAAAGCATGTTAAAATCCCCAAGGATAATCATTGGCCCCAAGTGCTGCCGGCAATTTAAAGTCTCCCAGATTTCTTTACGATCACTGGCCGAGTACAAGCCGTAGACCACTCCTATATAAAAGAGGAACTCTCCCTGGATATTATGGACCTCCCCCAAAATCACTTGGCTGGACATATCCAGGATAGCAACCACAAAGGTAGAAGAATCCCAGAAGAGCCAGATTCTTCCTCCTGGGATTTTCGCATAGTTATGAGCAAGATTCCAACCTGGGCAAACAGAGGCCATGATGTCTACACATTTTAATTCACAGACATGAGTCTCAAGAATTGCACACATTTTGACATGATATTTATTAATTATCGCAGCCAACTCCTTCCTCTTGGCTAGAGCGTTAAAACCTCTCATGTTCCAACACATAACAGGGGCAGGGGCAGGAGGAATCATGGGATAACTGGGGATTCGGGACATGTGCTCTTAGGGTCCTCTTGGGTGGCTACGACAGCTTTTTGTTTCGACTTTTTTTTGTTATTTTTGTTTTTGTTTCGCTTACCGGAACCCAACACAGCAAAATCCTGGAGGTCAAAAATACAATTTTCTTTCCCCTTTTGTTCAATACGTTGCATACTTTCCGTGCATCTTGCTCCTAGAACCTCTAAGTCACTTTCCGTGTCCTCCAGGCCAGGGACAAGGGAAGGGGTAAGGATTGCTTTTCCCTTATCGTGAGGCCCGCCTGGAATTATTGTCGAGGACTTGGATTTGCCAACGCTGACAACAGCCGGCTGCGTCGCAGGCACCCCTGCGATGGGGATCCTTGCCTCTGGCTCGCCACGGCGTCCAGAAGTAGTAGGAGCCTTCAAGGAGAGGGGTCCTGATCCGGAGTCATGCCTAACGATTTGCTTTGCCTTCCAAACTTGATTACCAGCAGCCTTTTCATTTATAGAACAACTTTTTGTCAAATGTCCAAAGACCTTACATTTAGTGCACCTGGGCGGAATGGATTCATATTCCAGGAGAAGCTCAGCGCCCGAGTCACCATTTACCATTATTGACAGAGAGTCCGGAAATTCAGAGCATGCTTCCATCTCCACGCAAACCCTAGCAAACCCCAGACGAGACTTAGTAGCGGTAGCCTTGTCCATCGAGATCGGCCTCCCGAGCGCACTAGCCACATGCCCAATAATACCCGCAGACCACCACCGCAGGGGGAGGTTCCTAATGCGAACCTAGACAGGTATAGCTGACAGGTCAACCCGTTCCAGATCATCCTGAGGTTTCCACGGCTTAAGGAAGAGTAATTTTCCGATGAAGAACCAAGGTCCGCCTTCAAGCACTTTTGATTTATCTTCCTCGTTGCTGAATTTGAATAGGATAAAGCCGGAGAGTGAGGATCTCCGAGTCTCCCTTTGGGCTCCAAAGCTGCGACGCTTTTTGTTTCAGGCCATGGAAATTTGGTCTGCTCCCTAGGAAGTAGCCGACCAAGGTGTTCTCCCAGTAAGCAATGTTACTTGCAAGCTCAACCTCTAGCACCTGTATATCCAACACGCCTCCATCAAAAGTAACCTCAGAAGGAGACAGAGAGCAGAGCGCTTCCCGCCCATTAACCTGAGAGAACAGGGAGCTCCAGGGCTTGTGGGCATCAACATAGGGCCGTCGGTCTTGAGGAGAGGCCGAGGCTACATCAAAACACTGCACCCGCATTGCCATCCCAACTTGGCTGCAAGGGCTGGGGTCCGACATAATAAAACTCGCCAGGCAGACACGAAGCGAAGGACGCGAAACACAGAACAGGCAGCCAGAAAACGGGACGAGGCAACCCACCCAAGCCACACCGCGGCAACACTAGAGGAGGGCTACCCCGGGCACAACAAAGAACAAAAATGGCAAGCACGAAGAGGAGGAGAACGCAAGCAAAGCAGAGACAATCGAAACCGAATGAAAAGCTAGGCCAAAAGGGTACCCGGCACAAGGCTTAGGGCGGGAGAAAGCATCTGCCTCTGACGTCCTTGAGAATGGGAAGAAATGGAGACCGCCTATCCATCCGCCTGGAATGAACCCTCGTCATCGCCCATGCGGCCAGGGGGCTCCACCGGAAGACCGAACCCTCCACCCCTCCAGCGGGGTGGACGCCGCCAAACACACAGGGACGAAGCCCTAGAATCCCCTGGAAACAATGTTCATGTTGACTAATGAAGTCAGACTATTTGTCATCCATACTAGGAGCCAAATAGGGAACAATAGAAGTATAGAGAGGATGAGCATTGTCTTTATCTAGAGTAGGTTGTTCTATATTAAAGGGTACGTTTGTCTTCTCATTAACAATGGTCTCATCCTCTTGGTCTAAATTAATAGCTCCCTTTAGATTGCTTATTAACATTGGCCTCATCTATCTACTCATTCTCTTAGAGATGAGCAAAATGAGGCAAAAAGGCTTGCATATCAAGTAAGTGGGACTCAACAAGAAGATTTGAAAATCTGTTGGAACTCAATAAGAAGTTTGAAGGGAGAACATAAAGTACAAGGAGCCAGAGAAAGTAAGTAGAGAAGAAGGTGACATATGCTCGGGCTAAGGGGCAAATAATCTACATGAAATGTAGACATAGTGGTAGAGATGTCATAGGAGTAAGAGGTCCAATAAATGCTAAAAAATTTTAGAATATCACAACGATCATCACGAATCATGATATGAGAGGAGAAAAGGAGCCTATGAAGGTTCTCAATCACAATGGTAGGAGGCCATAAAGTCTTTGATTCATTTGAGCTCATTCTCATTTTGACGCAAAAGAGTAATGTTGGAGGGATGAATACATGCAGGAGCAAGCACCACTAAACATGGAATTCTAGATGGGAAAAGGAACTTTCCACCAACACCTAGGGTGATTGTTATTAGCAGCATTGTAGAGCGCCAATTTGCAATCATGATAGGATATTATGAGGGTTTGAGAACCAATAAAATGGGTTCCCAATCAAGAGAGTGTCAAAACATCACATTAAGCATCTTAATAATATTTTCATGGGTTGGTACACACAATTAAAAGCAAGAACCAAATGATCGAAGAAGTTCAAAATGTTGTTTGAAATTGATTAAATGGAGTAGGATCATTTGGCACCATAAACCATCATAGGAAACATGACAAACAATAATCTTTGATAATCATCAGCGAAGCATTTGGCAAATGGTGTGCACATATTTCAAGCATCAAAAGTAGATAAAGTCGTTGGGGCATCAACAATTGGAGAACGATATAGCCATGACCTACACAGTGAAAACAACATAGGGATGGATTTGTATATTTCTAACTATGTGATTGGAAAAGAAGAATATATTCTATCAGCTCCCAACCTGACCACTTGAGCATATGAGGGTTGATGTGAGAAATTATATGCCCTTGTGAGTGGAAAAAGATAGAACTGATGGTGATGCTGACAATCTTAGGAAGGAGTCTTTTCCTAGGTGGCATGCTCTGTTGCAGAATTCTTCGCTGTATTCCAGTTTTTAAAATTGCTTTGTGATTCAAATTCTTCTATAAAGTTCTAGTTTTTCACTATATGCTCCATCTATTGTGTTTATTGTATATTTATTGGCTTCATAGTATGGGTTTCCTTTCGTGTTTAAATTTTCAGGCAATTACTCTTTGTCCAAATGTGGCTAAATACTATACAAACCGAGCTATCTGCTATAGGATGCTAAAGTAAGTCAGTTGATTGATTCCCCTTCCATTCTTTTCTTTTATCTCTTTCTTTTGAGTCATATCCTGTATTTCCTTTCTTCATATTTTATTATTTTGTCTTGTTGGGCTTGGTAGCAACTGGACCAGGGTTGAAGCTGATTCCAGGAGAGCAATTGAGCTTGACAATAGATACACAAAGGTGATCTAGTTTCTTTCACTCATATTCATTCTTTTATTTGCTCCAAACATTAAATCCGAGACTACATCAATTTATGTGGGCATAAAAAAAATATGTAGATTTATCTACTGCTCTAAATATGTATAATCTTCAATTGCATTTGCCATTCTGCACATTTTCTGTATTTTCTTATTGTTACTGATGGCCATCTTAAACATTGTTTTGTTTCTCTTTACCTCAGTTAGATATATCTTTTCGCTTGTTCTAAATCAAGCTTATCAGCATGGTGGTGCTTTGTTGATTTTCACCATTCTTGAAAGCTTTGAAATTGCATCATTCCTGAAATTCTGGCTGTGCATGCTTACTGCTTTTACTTTGTTGTAATTGATCATGTTTTTTTTTTTGCTGAACACTTTGACATTTACTACATTACATCCAATTGCGTATGTAATAAGTTTAATCAGCACCTTCGGTTATTTAACTTGCTTGTGCCCTATTTATACTGAGGACTTCCAGTCAACAAATCAACTAGTTTCAAAACCAAATATGGTTTATTGTGATTATCTATATTCCTTAACCTCAATATCTGACAATGTGGATGTTTGATTATTTTGACTTTAATATACATCTTTTGCAATGATGGCATATCCAAGTATTAACTCTAAAAATCATGAGTCATAGTTTGTCTTGTTACCGGGCATAAGGGTGTAGATATCATTGCTACTGAAGTTTGAAGGTGTTTATTTGGGAGTGAAATTAGTGAAGGAATATAATGAAGGAAAAAAAAAGAGAATGCAAATTTATTACTTTGAACCTTACACATGGTATGAAATTATTTGTATATCCATATCTTGCAGGCTGATAGACCTTAGTCATCATCGGCGAGAAATCGTGCAAAGCATGCCCAAGGAAGATAATAACAAAATATTTGACACCCAACTCTAAATCCTAGACGCTTATTTATAAGACTTTCTTACCTAGCGAATCGGGTATAATACACCAACTCGGATCCGCTTTATTACATAACCTACTAATAGTATTGGGCTCGTAACATTGCCCCCCCCTCTAATTACAGCTTTGTCCTCAAGGTTGTGTATTAGTTGGTCTTTTCTCAAACTTTTCCTAGATTTCACTGCGTATAAGTTGAAATTGCTCCATGATCTCGTTTATCAATAATATGCTTATTTACCGCAAAAAGCTTTTCCTCTTCTCAGCATACATGCAAGCAGTGCCAAGTCTTCCAATGTGTTTTTTAAGCATTCTCAACCTTCATCTTGTAAGATATTTTACTTATATTGTCATCTAGATTGCTTGGCCAACACAGATTTAAATCATCATATTTAAAAAAATTAGCTACGCCATCATCATTCCCTTTGGAGAGTTCACCACATTCAGTACTCACCATATCTATAGTTGAAAAAGCCTTATCAACAATAGGAGTATGCTCAATTACTTCTTGTCCTCAAAAACAATGGTCTGCTTGTCTCTCAATACGAACAAACATCATAGGAATTTTATAGTCGTCTGGCATGCCTTGAATGTCAAAATATTGTTCAGCTTGTACAATCCATCCTACTGAATCAGTTCCATTAAATCCTTGTAGTTCCACGCAGTTATGAATCTACCATCTATCCTTCATATTATTTTGGCTCTGTAATATAGTCTTCAGGACCTCGCTTGAGGTTGGATATATCTGCCCATCGACAATCACATCTGCAACCTCTCGTATTTTTTTTCTCCTTGACCAACTCTTTCAGCATTGCTTTCATCTCATATAAAAACATTAAGACGACGATTCATCTCCACGTAACATTGAGCAACCTTACTTCTCGTCATCTTCTCTGCTAACTCTTGTCTCTGTTTTGTTTTTAATAATCTTTTTTTTTTTTTCAAACTAGCAATCTCTCTCTAGTTTTTTGTTTCAACCCTAATCTACATATGCTGCATGTGCGTCGCAAACACAATGTCGCATGTCCTACCTCTTCCTCCCCCAGGTCACTGCAATGCCCGTTGCCCCTACAGTACCTGCGCTGCAGTGCTGTTGCTACACTACCATTGCTACAGTGCTGTTGCTATAGTACTCATGCTACAGTACTCTCGCCCAACCCTAATGCCGCTACAGTGATCTACTACCGACAACGGCTGGCTAATGACAATAGATCCACCGCTTAGATCTACTACCAACAACGAAATTTCTTCCGCTTTTATCTGTCGCCGGACCATCGATTCCCCGGCGATCGATCTGACAAGGTAGACCAATTGATAGATCTCAACTGTCACCGGCAAGAAATTGTGCAAAGCACGTCCAAAGAAGATAATAACAAAATACTTAGCACCCAACTCTAAACCCTAGACGCTTATTTATAAGACTTTCCTACTTAGCGAACCATCAACCCGGATCCGCTTTATTATATAACTTACTAATAGTATTGGGCCTGTAACATAGGCTTATACAAGTTGTGCCTACTTAGGTACATTAGACCACTTTTTTAGTTTCAAAATATGTCCTAGATGCCACTAAATTACTTAGTCTGAGTTGAGATTATTTTAACATTTCTGGAGTGTCTTGGACCGCTATTTTTAAGAACACTTATTCAATTACTTTCTAGTAGTGTCATTGGAAAGCTAAGTTTTGGGTTGAAATTCTTATGAATGCATTTGCCTTTGGGGTTTAAAAGTACATTGTAAATGTAATCCCTAATTGGAGGAAGTATGAAGCATTAAAGATGTAATGGCACATCCTTTCCAACTTCACACGCACTTGCTTCCATACTACATAATAGATACATAAGCACTACAAGGTATACAAATTCATTTCATACCTCCTATTATTGGACATAAATTGGTTTGGCCACATATTGACACATGGACCTAGCGCAAATTGTGGCTATGTCTTGAAATCATGGTAGCATGGTATCAAGCGGTACCATTACAAACCAAATTGACCCTAAAACACAATGCCTATTGTACTAGTTCCAATGGCTAGATTCCTAGTCTTAGTTCTTTAAAGAATATCAAATGGTTAGATTCCATTTTTGCCATTTGGATTTGATTTTTTCAAGGGAAGGGGATTACTCCTCACATGAACCCTTGTAGGCTTCAATTTTTACTCACAATACTCTTAAAATCTCTCAAACACAACTTTTTTTAGTAAATTCTTCATAATTGGCATTTTATGGCACCTTTAAGGTCAAAATGTTGATCTTGTATAACATCACATATAAAAAGTACCACATATGCACTATTGTTGACAAGCATTTGTAGCAAATTATAATATTATTTAAAGAGGTGCCATTCATGTGAAATAACATCTTGTTAATACCTATCATGATGTCTTAAAATGTACAAAAGTTTTACAAGAGACCGCATAGCCTTATGCCAAAATTTAAAGTCATTTTGCATCAACAAACAATATCTTGCCTAGGAGTGTGAAGATGTTAACTGATGTACAATGATTCCTACTATCTTCGAGTATTACCATGGTAGTGGAAATTAATCTAGTAAGGACATTGAATTGAAGTAGCTATTTGAGCTTTGAGGGCTTAGTACCTCTTCGAGAAGGATATATGTTCTACTTTATGTAGCAACAACAATAGATATACGATATGATCTACATCAATCATGCATCAAATGAGTTTGAACTGCAAGTGTGTATAGAGGCACTAAAAGCCATATAGTCCTTGTATGTAGACAATGTGACATTAGTAGTTATTGTGGGTTCGGTAACAGAAATGGTTGATCAAGTATCATTGATATTAACCCTAAGATCTTCGTATTGCAAGCAAGGAGGCAGAAAGATTCTTATAGTCTAGCTATTTCAAAATAGTTTCACTTCAGTCAAAGTGGTCTTCCTTCTTATGTTGCAAGCTACATATTCTTGTATGATGAAGATTTAAGAATTGGGCTCCAAAATTCAATTGTTTGCGCCACATGAGATTGTCGGGTAGTATTTTGATGAAAAAGATGAGGAGTGCACACATGGATAAAAGGCACTGAGGGCCAGTAGAAGGACTCTAGTGTTATTCACATGTATGATGGCTTAGATAGGATATACTAGAATAGGTTTACTTAATTTTCTTATAATTATAATAGAAAAATGATATCCCATTGGTCATTAGATGCATCAACTCAATATCATGATGCAATTTATATATTTTGTGGGCTTTTGAAGATTATCATTGAAAATATCGAACTAAAGTACATAGTTTAGGTTCTAATGGACAACGTGAGCAGCTTTAAAAGATTCAAACAAAATGATTCATGATGATTACTCACATATTTTTTTGAACACTTTACACTGCACATTCACATTGCATCACCATGATTATAAAGGAAGTCAAAAATATAATAAATCCTGCGCAAACCACCACCTTGTTCATCTACAACAGTGGGTGCATACTCAAATGCAATACTTTGTGAAGGGAGAGATCCGACTACCTAGGTTTACGAGATTTGTAATATATTTTATTACTTTAAAGTCTTTACTTAGGAAGAAGCCTATACCCAATATGATATTCACGAGCAAACAATGGTGCGACTCTTTATGTTTATCTTTAAGAGAGGGCTAGAAGGTGGAGTGCATTATTCTCAACGCACACTTCTTGAAGAATGTTGCTAATATATTTTTTGCAGTTGAGGCTCTATTTGTGGTACTCTAAAAAGTCAACATGAATAAGAAGTTGATAATGAGAGAATATACTATATGTTTCATGAGCCACGAAGGCAAATTAATCAAACAATTGATAGTAAAGTAATCAACTAAATGGGGCAATAAATTCACTTGGCTGATAAAAATTTTTATTTTTTAAAATTATTTTTGCTATTGCATTACCTATATAAATGTTATATTTTTTAGATCTAATCTTTCAGCTTACTACCTAAACTAGGCTTACCAATACCAATATAATTTAGTCACACATTCGGAGAGTTATATTTCACGTGGTACAAGGTTCTAAAAACTAGTCCATGTCGGATGGTATAGTTGGTTTGTACGGGTTTGAGCCGGGACTGGATGAAACATTTTGTTTTGAATATAAGATGAAAGAAGAAAAAAAGAGGAAGGAGGTGGCTTGTTTCTAGGGGTGCGTAAAAAAACCTGTTGGAACTATCGAATCGTGGTTAACCGAACCGAACTGTTTTTACTATTAACCAAACCGAACGGTTCCTTAACTGGTCAGTTTTTCTACCCATGATCGGTTACCGATTCGGTTAAGGTTCGGTCAAGAATCGGTATATAATATATTTTAAAATAACATATTTTTTATATATGAAAATAAATATTTTATATAAAAATAATTATATTTATTTAATCGATCAAACCAGTTAACCGTCAAAAAATCAACGATCAATCGAAAAGCAGTAATTAACTGAAAATATTTATATTTATTTATCTTAAATTAGTTTATAATTTTAAATAATTTTATTTTATATATAAAAAATATGATTAACTGAAAATCGATGGTTAACCGTATCATAAAACTAATAAATTAAGAAATCGGTTAACCAGTTCGGGATCGGTATGTAGTTCTTTCCGAATCGATTGATTCTGTTCGGTTCAAAAAACTGGTGCATGGTTTGGTTAACCTACTTGTCTCGACAGCTATGTGCAAAAGGAGCATAGTGGAACGAGGAAGGAGAAAGGACCGGTCCTGTATTGCATTATCTTTGTGGCCCTTCTTCTTTTCCCTTCTTCTTCCACTTTTGTTGAGAGCTTTCATGCTTTGACGGTGGTTTAGTCTTAGTTTGAGCTAGGTATTTGAAACCTTGATGTGGTACTAAGAGTGGCTATCATAACAATTAGAGAATATCAAATGCATTGAGTAGGTGAAATGAAACAAATCTAAGTATCTAAGTATCATCTTTGAACACCTCAAAATTGATTAACTTCATTTGTTTGTAGGTTTACAAAAACTTTGGAATCAAAGCGAAGGAGAAATAATAAAAAAAACCTTGGTCTAAGATGCATTGAGTCATTTTAGTTGTACTGTGTATTTGTAGGGTCAGTATTCTGGTCTTGATTTAGTAGCAAATATTGCAACTGGTGGCCCCTTCATCTGATAATTTATTTGCCATCACAATTCATCGGAGTATTACAGTTTTCTGTAGCTTATGTGTATTTGGTATCTGCACTTCCTCTGTTGATAACATGGCCTTGTCTTTCTTTAGCATTAATTTTGTGTCTAAACCAAATATCTTTAGGCTCATATTATGCTGGGACTTGCATTAGTGGAAATGAAGGATTATGCTGGAGGCATCAAAGAACTGGAGAAGGTTAGTAAGTATATTTATCATCCTCACTTCATCATGTTACTATCATTGAAGAGCCTCATACATTGCTTAAGAGCTGGTGACTAAACTGAAATCTGATTTTTCTCCACAAAATAGTAATTTGAACCTTCTGGCTTTGTACTGGCAGAGGATGCCCTTTGCCGCATGAATGTATCCTCCATACTTAGTTTCACTAGAACCTAAATGGGACTTCTTTCTGAATGCTATATTTTTTGCACAGTTACGCCCACTAACTTCATCCACTTGTTACAATGCTCAAATCATCGACATATAACATATGTATGCATTTATTAGGTCATTTAGTTAAAAGTTGATAATTTGCTAAAGCATTGAAATGAAGTGAACAATACATACAGGAACAAATTGAGCGAGACATTTCCATAATGAGAAGAATGACATATGTTGGAGTTTGGATACCTCATATGCACTATCAAGATGGAAAGTGGAGAAAGAAAGGAAGGGTAATATTTGCTAGTTCAGAGTTCGGACTCTTTCTTTTCAGTCTGAATGCATTTTCAACACATGACTTTGACTAGGATCAAATCCAAGTCCCTCAACTTGAGGGGACAATAGGACCTCTTTTCTAACAATGAAAATTTGCTCACCTTGTCCACTTGCTTAGACAGTATGCTCCATAGAGGCGCAAAACCGTAGGCTTTGTGCACTTGTCCACTTGCTTGGACAGTATGCTCGACACAGGAAAGAATAAAATCTCAGTCCGCTGCTGGTTTCGGTAGTTCATTCACTTCATTGGGCCAATACCATCTCGTGTTGTGCTGACCAGACCAATTTTGATAATTAATTATTTGAAAGTATGGCTAATATTGATAGTCATTTATGTCTAACCTACCTTGTTTGAATTATTTGTTCAATTTATTATATAACTAATATAATCTATAGTCTATACTAGTAAGAAGTTTATATAGCCAATGCAAATTACAGCCCACTACAATTTAAATCTTTAGTATTTAGTTCAGTTAATGTTTTTCCTTATTAAGTAATTATGTCATCATACTTTCAATTTATAATTGATAAAAAATAATTATTTAGATAGTATAACTATATAGTTTGGTATATCTGTATCATATAATAATAAAATATTGATTTCTACACGTCTTCCTCTCGCACACTTGCTCGCACTTCTGCTTTCCCTCCCTCTCTTACACTGCTCGTTTTGGCTCTGAATCTTGTTTGTGCGCCTGCTTCCTCATCCTCTCCCTTCATTGAGATGTAGCTGATCTATACGCTGGTCTTTTTTTTATTGGTAGGTTTTATCTGTCTTGCGGTTCAGTGTAACAATGCTTTGTGGTATTCTTTTTTTTCAGGACTATATTATCACTGCTTAATGAACGAGTAAACTTATACAACTCCTTTAACATGTTTCTGTTTTCCAATTCTGTAATTCTTGATAAATCCATTTTCAATTGTTTAGTTTGAAGTACTATTAGTTCTTCTGTAAATAGTTACAACTTTACTACATAGGCCCTGAATATTGAAAGACCAAAAAGTGATAAAATGATGGAGATTCATGAGATTATTGCCAGAGCAAAATACAGCCAATGGGAACTATTATTCAGCGAGCGGGACTGGAAGCTGGAAAACTTGAAGTCAGTCATTATTCCTTTACTGTGTAGCTGCATCTATATTTCCATTTCTTTTCAGTGTTCTGACATCAAGTTTGATCGAGTTTTACCTTTACCAAATATTCTTTTGCACGCCAGGGAATCATGTGAAAAAGCATTGACAGAATACCATTTTCTTCATGATTCTCAAGATGGTCAGGGCCCTGAAGAATTAGAAAACGGTCTGGTTGGGCAACTCAAGCTTCTACAAGAGGTGTTTAGTAAAACTACATCCCGTGACATGCCAACAGAAGTGGGTAACTGTACTCCTCTCTGTTTATTTCTGCTGTATCTGAGGATAAAATATACATCATCTACAACTTGGCGTTGCAGGTGCCTGACTACCTGTGCTGTAAGATTACACTAGAGCTCTATCAGGATCCTGTGATTTCTCCTAGTGGTATCACGTATGAGAGATCTATGCTAATCAAGCATTTCCAAAAGGTAATTGGCACACCAAGCAGTCATTAAATCTGCACTACTTTTATTGGTCGGAATCTGAGTTCTTCCAAATCTAGGTTGGCAACTTTGATCCAATCACTAGAGAGCCACTCGAACAACACCAATTAGTACCAAACATGGCTATCAAGGCGGCTGTGCAAGCTTATCTGGATGAGCACCCTTGGGCTCACAGTATGGCATAATTATTCCATGAATTTAGTCCCTTTCTACTAGTTAGGAGGTATTTTAGTTATTCTTGTACAGGGATTTAGTTATTAGCTTATGATTCTGTCTACTGGGAAAAATTAATCCAAGTGTCGACAAGTACTTGTTTTTGACCTTACGATCTTACATTCGTATGACCCAAATAAACTCAGTCAATTTTCTATGTGCATGAGAATTTATTGGTATTTAATTTATTTTACTGGTTAGAAAACAGCAAAAACTAATGGTAGATGCATATATTTTATCTTGGAATATCAATATATATATACATGTATCACAAAATATTCTTGTCGATCCTATCATCCAATTTATGAAATATTTTACCAAAGTACATCTTACGACATAGATGGTTGATCTAGTTTTATTGCTGTCTAGAGCTCTAAGTTTACATGATTGATGAGGTAATGGAAAACTTTGCGTTAGCTAAGCTTTGATAGGTTCTGTCCTCTCTGGGATGGGACAGTCTGATAGTGTTGATGTGGTAATTTGTGCGAATCATCAATCATGCAATGGTAAATCCTTTCTATTTCCATAATCTGCTGGTAGGCACTTGTTTCTTTCAATTTTGCTAAATTTCCTGAGAACGTTAATCTGAAATCCTGCAAAGAATATCTTGGATGCTGTTGTTTGTAGTCTTGGTCCCTTTTGAGGTCTGGCAAAGGCTAGCCATAATGTGCGTTTATATCCTAGTGCTCTGGTTGCACATAATCTTGAACAAGTAGAACCTTACCGTCCAAAATGAAGCTTATGAAGAATCCCTAGAATCTGATATGGAGAAGAAGTTTTTAAAGAATAAGCAAAACTAACCAAGGGACGGAAATGGAAAGCCACACTGAATACCGGCAAAGAACGCTGCCCTGTTTGGCTTAGCTTCTAGGCCTACTTATGGTTTTGCAGTTGGCAGAAATTAAAAAACTGAGGTGTTTGGTCCTTCAGCTTCTCTGTTCCAACTCATAAATTAGCTGCTTCTCTAAACAGCAGGGGTGAAGTTACTTCTCTGGCCCCCGCACTTGCTTATGTTCAATAACCCTTATATGTAATAATAATTTTTTAATAGTATAACTCATAATATTTTTAATAAATATTTTAATTATAATTAATTACAAATTTAATCATATAATTTTTATTTTAATAATTTTTTTAATAAGCATTTTCTCAACCAGCACAGCATAAGTGGTTCACAAGCTGCGCATTTCAAACACTCTTAAACTTCTCCAGTCAATATCTTTTCAACAAGCAGTTCTTTAATTAGCAGAAGCTGGGCCAAACACACCCGCTATCTCTCCATCAACGGCTGTTCTCCGTTAGTTACGATGGAAGAGATAGATGTGCATATCAGATCTATCGAGATTGAGGCCTGATTCGATCGAGATTGAGGCCTGATCCGTTCGAATCAGCCTAGATCCGAACCACAACGGCAACCACTCTTCTCCTTCATCGGCCCAAACGCATAGGCCCAATAAGTGGGCCTGATCTGGGTAATAACCTAAACTCTTATATCATCAAATTTAAATGGTTAAGATTAATTCAAATCACCCTCAACGTCTTAACCATCTGACCCTCCTACTTGGTAAGTTGCAATTTACTAAAGTTTGATATAACATGCGTGCCATTTTTAAATCTATTTGTGTTAGATTCAGGATGCGTGAACAAAAATATAAATTTACCCTTATATTTTGTGCGTTAAATTCGAGACACTCGAGGGTATTTTGCTAAATTTGAGGTAGAAAACATAATAACTTTTAAACTGTAACGTTGCTGAACCATAAATTTTCATCCAGACAATAAAGTCAAAATTAATTTTGACCACTGAGAAAATTAGAGATGTAAAAAAAATTAATCAATCAAATTAAATCAATAAAAAAATCTAAAATTAAATTTATAAAAAATAGTAATCAAATAAAGAAAGGAAGTTGAAAAAGAAGAAAGGAGAAAATATGGTATGGAGTAAGCGTCACATATAAAAAAAGAAAAATAAAAATTAATGTACACGAGCAACAGCAGCAAATTCAAGATAAAAAGGCGGAGGCGAGAGTGTCGGTAAAAAAAAAAATTGGCTTTGGGAGAGGCAGCCGAAGCCCGAAGGCCAACAAAGAGGAGAGGAATTGAAAAAATAAAAAAAAAAAGAGAGAGGAATGGAAGAGTCTCTCGGCAACACCAAAAAGAGGAGAGAGGAGATTAGCTTGGCATTCTCGGCCATGAAAAAAAGAAAAAAAATTGGAGCGGCGGCATTGATAAGTGGAGGTAATAAAGAAATAGAGAGAGAGAGAGTAAAGAGGGATCTCTTGGCAGAGAAAAATAAGAGAGAGAAATAAAGAGGGCGTAGAAGTTTGATTAAAAAAAAAAAAAAAAAAAAAGAGAGCGCGCTTTTATTCCTAAAGAGGGGATAGAAGTTTGTTTAAAAAAAAAAAGAAAAGAGAGCTTTTATTCCTAAGATTTTATATTCTAGATTATTTTTAGAATCTTTATATTCTTTAAATTATTTCTAAGATTTCACATTCTAAATTATTTCTTAGATATTTATATCTCTTAAATTATTTCTAAAATTTTATATTCTAGATTATTTCTGGGATTTTATATCCTGAAATTATTCCTATGATTTTATATCCTAGACTATTCCTGGGATTTTATATCCTACATTATTCATAGGATTTTATGTCCTAGACTATTTCTAGGATTTTATATCCTCAAATCTTTCTGGGATCTTTTATCCCCTTGTCATAGTGTCATTGTTCTGATTATAAAGGTCATGCAAAATTGCATGTGTTACTTTCTTTTATAAAAGAAGGAGATTTTATTTTCATCTCTCAAAACTTGACGATAAATGCTAGTGACAAAATAGTATCGTCGATGAACGCAGCTGCTCACGTACAAAGCCTCGACCTGGAAGTTTTCTCCATTCGCCGAAGCTTCTACTGTAAGAACTCGAGATCCAACCGTTGGATCTTGCTAAAATCATAATTGTATACTCTCCTCACGCCGGCAAATCTCCAGCCTAAAGGATCCGGCCATCTGAAGGCCAGATCGCCAGAATCGAGAGAAATAGCACTAGTGACCTTATTTCTGCTTAAATCTTCGATTCATCGCCGACACTCCATCGGAAGGCATCAAATTCCGTCCATGCATCCTCCTCGACATAGGGAAGGCACATGAGCCGATTAGCCCGAGGTGCGGTGAGCGGGCAGCGGCGACGAACCCTAATCTTCGAACGCCGCTGCTGTCATAGAGAGAGGCAAAGAAAGGATCTAATGGCTCAGATTCATCCAGTTAATCAAACGGTCATGATCGCATCAAAATCAATCGTCCAGATCACTTCAATCTTAATCGAACGGTTGAGATCTAGCTGGTTTAATGAATTCAAATCAACGGATCAGATTCATCGTATGAAATCAACGGTTCAAATCCAAATGAAATCGACGGTTGTGATTACTTATATCTTGATTTGACGATCGAGATCATTCGAACTTAAAAATTAAAACCAACGGTCTTCATCTATTTAGAAACAAATCAAAGGTCCAGATCTGCATCAAATCCAACAATTGTGATTACTCTATACGAAATCGGACGGCTCCGATCAATCCAGCTTAATAAATTGAAACCAATGGATCAGATTCATCCATTCCAAATCTAACGGCTCAGATATAAATATTAAATAAACGGCTGAGAATGTTCGTAGCGTATCTAGGCCCATCCGTAGAAGGTTAACATGATCAAGATGTTGATTCTTATTAAATTGAACCTGATCTTTCCAAATATGATATCAGATTTTCGATCCGAGATCATGATTGAAGCAAATATTTGGATTTAAATGAACGGTCGTGATAAATTAGATTTAAACTTAAATCGACGGCTGAAATTGATCTAAGCATATGTAGGTTAACCGATTGACTTTTGACATGATTAGGGTGTCAATTCCTACTATCTCGACCCTAATGGTTTCAAATATAATATCAAATTTTGTGATCTGAGATCTGGATTGAAGCAAATCTGTGAATTTAAATGAAAAATCGTGATAAATCATATTTAAACCTAAATCAACGGTTGACAATGATCTGGGCATATCTAGATCAATCGGTTAATGTTTGATGAGATCAAGGAGTCGATCCCTACTAAGTCGAACCTGATCTCTCCAAATATGATATATGATTTTCGATCCGAATTCTGGATTAAAATATATCTATGAATTTAAATGAATGGTCAAGATAAATTTGATCTAAATATATAATCAACGGCTGACAATGATCTGGACATATCTAGGTCAATCGGTTGACATTTGATATGATTAAGGAGTTGATCCCTATTAAATTGAATCTGATCTTTCCAAATATGATGTCAGATTTTCGATCCAAGTCCTAGATTAAACAGATCTATGAATTTAGATCAACGACCATGAGAAAATCAGATATTTGATGGCCAAAGATGATGGGCAGTCATTGATATAATCTGGGCATTTACCCCTATAAAATTAAGATCGATCTTTCCAAATACGGTCTTGGATTTAAATTGAAACACGTCTTTCATCTGGTTGAACATGAGTTAATTAACTCAGTCAACCTATTTTTGATCAAACCCATCATATTATGATATAATATTGTTTGGGAGATGCATACGTTGATGTTTGTCATTGGGGTGTAGCTCCTCAATATGATATTGTGTATGTGGTGCTTTTATTCCTCATGATAAATCAAATTAAAATACTCATAAGCTATTAAGGCCGAGTACAAATCAAATCTAATACTCATACGCCATCAAGGCCAAGTACAAATTAGAATCAAATGCTCACAAGTCATCAAGACCGAGCAGAAATCAATTTCAAATGCTCACCAAAGGCCAAACTAAATCAAATATCCAATAAGCCGCTGAGGCCGGATATTTTCTAAATCCAAATATCCAATAAGCCACTGAGGCCGGATTTTTCATAAAATTTAAATACCTAATAAGCCGTTGAGGCTAGGTATTTTCTAAATTTAAAATATTTAATAAGCCGTCAAGGGTGGATATTTCTCAGATTAAATATCGAATAAACCGTCAACACAAAATATTTCTCAAATTTAAATATCCACTACGCTGTTAAGGCTGAATATTTTCCCTAATCAAATCCAAACGCTCACAAGCCACTAAGGCCGAGCACAAATTAAATCCAATGCTCACAAGCCACTAAGGCCGAGCACAAGTCAAATCAAATACTCACAAGCCACTAAGGCGGAGCACAAATTAAATCAAATGCTCACAAGCCAGCCAAGCATAAGTTAAATCAAATGCTCACAAGTTACTAAGGCCGAGCACAAATTAAATCAAATGCTCACATGCCACTAAGGCCGAGCACAAGTCAAATTAAATGCTCACAAGCCATTAAGGGCCGAGCATATGTCCAAATCCAAATGTTCATAAGCCGTCAAGGCCGAACACATATCAAATCAAATGTTCATAAGTCATCAAGGCCGAACATAATTCAAGTTCAAAAGTTCATAATCCATCAAGGCCGGACACAAATTAAGTTCAAATGCTCATAAGTTATCAAGACCGAGCACAAATCAAATCCAATTGTTTATAAGCCTTCAGGGCTGAATATTCAAATTTTAAGTTGTTCATGAGCCATGTATTTATATGACATTTATAAAATACTCTGTCCTCCAATATGTGAAATACTGTTTATTTATATAGATTTCTTAATCAAAGGTTCTCTGATTTCAGGAGTAATTAACAATGAGTGCTTGCGCTCATTGGAAGCCAGAACCCATTAAACAAAAAATCTTATAATTTATAAGATGAATTTAAAAAGATCAAATAATATTTAAACATGACAAAAAATGACTCCACGACAAATTAAGCGTATGTTTAAAATTAATACTAATTTTTACAACTATTGAAATTAATACTAATTATTACTTAGACAATTGAAGCGCTACCGAGTAAACATGCTCATCTTTCTCCCTCTCGGCCTCAGCTTCTTCTTTGTTTCACGTCACTGTTGTTTTCTTGTTCTAAGAAGAGCAAGAAGACTAAAAAACAGGAAAGGGAAAGGAAAGGAAGACCTGCAATGGCGTCAACGGACCTTGACTTCTCTGGTCTCTCTCTTGCCCCTTATACGTCTCACCCCCTCACTTCGCAAACGCTGTGCTCTGCTACAGTTTGCCAAGTAAGCGAGCAATGGCGGGCGGCGGTGGCAATGAGTCGCAGATTTCCCTGGTGTACACGCCCACCTGGATCGTCACCGTGGCCTGCGCTCTTATAGTCACCATTACCTTCGCCTTCGAACGCGTCCTCCATGGTCTCCGCAAGGTGCGACGCCAGGCGGCTTACCAAAGTTCCATCTTGCAGTACTTGCTCAAGCACGAGCAGCCGACGCCCCTGCTCGACGCTCTCCAAAAAGTCAAAGAAGGCCGGTTCACATTCTCCCTCTCCTTATTCTTGTTGACCAAAAAGTTACACTGATTTTGACGGGAACTTTTCGGTGGCAGTTGATGTTGCTGGGGTTCATGTCGCTCTTGCTGGCGGTGCTCCAGGATCGACTCCAACGTGTGTGCATCCAAGAGAGCGCCACGCGCCATCTGCGCCCCTGCAAGGAAAATGATGTTGCGACAACCACCTCCGGCGGTGCCCGGAGGTTGCTGGCCGGCGGCGAGGCTTCCACTCACTCACTGCCAGAACTTGGTGAGAAGATATACTTAAATAATTATTAATTACTTGGATTCTTCTTAGTTATGATCTATTTGTTAAGCTTAATTAGAGTATTTTAAATAATTATTAAGGAAAATCTTCAAAATTAATTCATCTAACATTTGGACTTTACATCACTCATATTTTAAAATTTAGAAATTAAATAATATAATGTTACAATAATTTACATCTCCCGAAACTCAATTAGATCCTTTGGACTTTGTTAATTTCAATTTTACATTATTCGAATATTAGACGTCCCAAATTTTAGTTATTTTGAGTTTTACATGATTTGAACATTGAAACTTATCATTCAACGTGAAATTTTTTTAATTCATATTTAATTGTTTCAAACTTCGAATTATTTTATAATTCATATTTATTTTGTTACAAAATTATAATAAATTGACTTTTCATCATTTGCACTAAAAATAATGAAAGTTATAAATTTTAACTTTACATAATTTAATGTTTTGAAAATTTATATATTTTATTTGTTAGACTTTACATATTTGAATTTTAAATGTTTGAAAAGTTAGAATTCATAGTTTCATATTTAGAAATTAACATATTTCTATTTTCAAATTTATTATTTAGAAATTAAAATATTTCATAACTTTATAATCACATATAATTATTTTAGATTTTACTTAGTCAAAATCTACACAATTTGAAACTATTTTGAAATTTAAATATTTTAAATTTAGATAATTCATAATTTTATTATTTCAATAAAATTATTTGTATTTTGCTAATTGAGCTCATCTAGAATAATGCAAATTATATAATTTGTAATAATTGACATTTTATAAATTAAAAGTTTAGCTTTGCAAATTACTTTATTCACGTTTTTCATAATTTAAATTTTAAACAATTTGAAACTTTATTAATTAATTTTGTTTAGTTTGCAATATACGAACTTATATTTTATTAAATTGCATCTTATTGCAAATGATTCATATTTGAAAATTTACCTAATTCACGATTTAATAAATTGCATTTATATTGCTATATACAAGAATAATAATTCTAAAAATATTTAATTAATATAATGTTGTTTGATTACTAGGACTTGAAACTAAGGGTGAGCATACGATACTGGTACCGAAGTACCGTACCGAAATTTTAGTATTCGGTACTTTGGTACCGGTACTTCGGTACTTCGGTACCGGTATCAATTTTTAATTCAAGACTACGGTACTAATTTCGAGATAAAAAAATTCAAGATTTTTTTATGGTACTGAAATACCAAATTTAATTATTTATTATTAAATTTTTTATATTAACATTTAACAAGAGTCGCGGCCCGCAGACTCCTCACGCGTTATTAACAAGAGTCAGCCCGTGGCCCGCAGCCCGCAGGCTCCTCACACCGGTACGCCGCACGCGACACGCGACACGCGAGTTACATTGGCTCCGACTCATGTTTTTTTTACTAATCTCTTTCCGAAAAAACCTTAATCGGCTAACCCTCTGCTAGCCTGCTACTCTGCTCGGCACTCGCGACTCATCCTCTCCTCCTCAAACCTAAATCCTCATCGCCTCCGCGCCTCGAGGCGCTGCCCTAGCAACTCCTCGTCGCCCGTCGCCCGTCGGCCCGTCGCTGCTGCCCTATCGACTTGTCATCGGCCGTCTTTGCCGCCCACGAGCAACGCTGGATCACCGAGCGCAATACCCTCTGGCTCCAGATTCAGGTCCTGGTTCACGAGCTGCAGTCCGCCAAGTCAACGCACGAGGAAGACATTTCAGCTATGGAGAAGAGATTGAAGGCGGAGGAGGCAAAGAGGGACAAGGAGGTTGAGCAGCAGCGGCACTTGGCCGAGCAGGTGGCGGAGGAGGCAGCGGAGAGGGTGAAGAAGGCAGCGCAAGACCACGCCGCCGAGCTGTGGAAGCACAAGACCGCTGTCTCCAGCCAGCGGCAGATGGAGGCGGAGATTGGCCGCGCGCTCCGGCAGGCGGAGGCAGCGAGCCGGGAGGTGAAGGAGGCGGCGGAGAGCAGGGAGGAGGCCTTGGCCATGGTTGACAAGATGCACAAGGATTCGGAGCAAAAAGATAGAATTTTGTCGGCGATGCTGAGGAAATCGAAGCTTGACGCAGTGGAGAGGCAGGTGCTGCTGAGGGAGGTGAAGATGGCGAAGGCTAGGAAGAAGCAGGTTGAGCTGGAGTCGGAGCGGTGGTGGAGCCTGTGGGAGTCGTCGTCGTCGAGGCGCAAGAAGAAGCTCCGCACGCTTGTAACATTGTTAATCTTTTTTGCTTGGCGTTGCTCAATAATCTCTTAGATAGCAACCTTTAATTTTCATTAACATTATTAACCAATTCACATCCTATCACATGGTGGTTGTGTTTTTTTAAGCCAATTAAATTTTGGTATTTCAAAAATTTTTGAAAACAAATTTCGGAAAATCGATACTGGTACCATATTGGTACTTTGGTACCGGTACCGGTACCAAAGAAATAAATTCGGTATTTCGGTACCAAAATTTCGGTACCGGTACTGGTACCGAAGTACCGAATGCTCACCCCTACTCGAAACTAATTTTAACCTAAGTGCTTATATCGCAAGTTTTTTTTTTTCAATTCCAAACTACTCATATATGATACAATACTAATTAAGGATTTTGGGTTATTACCATTTAGTTAATTAAATTATATATTTTGCTCAATTCTTCAACAATATTGCAAGATTGGTATACAATAATTTATAAATTATAAATTTTCATTAATTACACTATCATTTGTAGTGTAAATACTTGTATAATGATTTGACTATCATGCAAATTTAATGTGTAGTCAACTGTATCATGAGATTATTTTAAATTCTTAAAGATTGTTAATGTAAATATGTAAATGTTTTTTTTCTTATTTAAAATATATAAAAGTATATAATTTATTTATTGCAAATTGTTTTAATTCATTTTTATTCAAGACTAACAAGTACCATTGGTATCGCATGTTGATACCACAGGTGCCATATGTCAGTACCAATCGATCCATTGTTGGTACATATCGCGTGTTTTAGATTGATGTCTTAAACTTTAATATAGATCATGCAAGATAAAGTAAGCACAACCCTTATGGAGTAACTCTCATCATACATCTCTCAATAAGCAAAAAGATGCATGGAGATGTGTTTGTAGACTTTGGTAATGATAGTGTCCCCTTTATACAATAGAATTATGAAGAGGCGTCTATCCCTAGTATCACGTCCTGAATTACGGTAATATTTTTTTTATGATTTTTACCCATGAGTCAAAATTTGACTCGAGTCCAAATGTCAACGCAGGTGTCACAACGGTCAAAATCGCTAGATTGGGCGCATCTGGCGGAGTCGATTTCTCGAACTGACCCCCAGCCCAACTATGGACTCGTGTGGAAGATCACTGTCATTCCAACACGACTCAGATCAACGCTCGCGATCTACGGAGGATCGATGTTGCTGAGTCGAACCGGGTTCACCCGAACCCAAATAGGACTCACCCGTAACCGACCGTGTCGGATGGGGTCCACACAGTAACCACACGTATTCGTTTACCCGAAGGAAGCAGAGGGGAGAAACCGGAACTCCCACGTGTGGGAACCGGACTCACCCAATCGTTCACGGATCAACCCGGCGCCCAACGATCGCGGATGGACGTCCACACAACATCGCACGCCGGTGACGGAAAGGACCCAATTGGCTCCTCACTCGCACGCCGGCGAAGAGGCCGGATGACACTCCATAGGCAACGTCCCATGTAGGGGGGGGGGGGGGCGAGAGAGCCCACTGTCTAGTCCCTCTCACACGTAGGCGAGAACGACTGGATGAGGGAGATCGCCCGTAGGCTACCGGCCTTGGCGGCTGGCTCCCGTCGAACTCCGGCGATGGCTGGAGATAAGGAAATAGGGCTCGCACAAAGGCGAGCCTGGCAGGGAAGGAAGCTAGAGGAGGAGGTGGCACTGACCACACACTGGACCACCTTCAGAAGAAGAGGCCACTCGTCTGGAGACCTGGCCGAACGAGAACAAGGGAGGAGACGCCTCCGGCGGCTTGCGGCTCTGGGAAGAAGGCCTGACGGCAGAGAAGAAGCAGGTAGATGACGGTTGAAGGGGAACAAGACACCAACGTCGGCGATGACTGACGTAGGTGAAATCCTTCCGTGTCAACAGCTGCTCTCTCCTTTTTGGCCGAGGGCGGTGTCCAACTGAAGACCCGTCGGAAAGGGCAGGAACGCCGGCTGCTCGGATAGGTAGAGGGGGAAGAGACCTCGCACGCAGGCAAGAAGGGCTCGTTTGACGAGCTTCACACGACAGCCGCACGCAGGCGGGTCCGAGGCTGGGAGTTCATGCATGCAGGTGGTCGGCACTCGGACGGAGGGAACGGAGACGCGGAGAGGAGGAAACACCGGGAGCCGCGAGCTCGACTGGCGGACGCGGCCACCACGCAGGTCGGAAAAGCCGCCGGAACGAAAAGGGAAGTTAGGAGGATACCTCGGCGATCACCCAGCCACTGGCTCCTTCTTTCTGATGAAGTGGCTGTCGACTGCACCTTCCAAGGTGATCTGGAAGTGTTGCCGGCGTCGGAGATGAAGGAGCAAGGCAGAGGGGGAACGAGCTCTTCTAGGCGTTGCGCCACCCGCCCACACCACCAGAACGTTGAGAGAGCTCACCGACATTAACGCCGACGAGGATGCCGACTGGCCGGAGGAGAGGGGAGTCGAGATCGGGTGCGAGGAGAGGCGTTCGTCGGAGAAAAATCCTGCCCAAGTTGCTACTCTCAGTCGTCGAAGACGATTGCCTTTTCCCTCTCTGCCCACGCACCGTGGCCCGAGGTTGTGCCTTGTCACTCAGCCCACGCCGCCCAGGTTAGCATCCAATGCACGTGATGAATCGCACGCGGAAATTGCCCGTTTGGAGATTTCGGATCCGGGCAACGCCCGATCCGAGCAACCAACCCGCTGACCTGGTTGGCTATAACATAGTGGGCCGGGCTGAATTTTGGGCGCGCCCAAAAATTTGTCACGTAGGTCTAACACCTAGTAAGTTCAAGACCCAAGCATTCGTCTATCCATATCACGTGTTTAGCACATCTAAAGCTGTAGTGTGCTGAGATTTTTTCCCCATGTGTAGGGGAAGTACAAAAACACAATTCTCTGGACAAGTGTGTCACACTTGTTTGATCCAATCTAATGGTCGTGACTAAATTAGACTTTCACTTGGGTATAACCATACACTTTTTAGTTATACATCCCTGTGTGGGGCGCCCAAGGACATGAAGCTTCCACTTAAGGAAGAGGCAAATTCTCTCTTTGCAAGTTATATCTCTCATACGACTTTTCAATAACAACCGTTATGACTTCCCTACTACGGCGAGATGTTAGGTTGTATCAAAGTATACCACTTATCATATAGAGATATGAACTCTTTCAAGTCGAAGGACAAATACACCTCTATCATTGTGAGATTTAACTTGAGACACCAAGCTAAATCCTCACAATGGGCCGATTCGATATATCTGCCTTGATATACCCATATGTCTGCGTTCAACACCCCGTACTAAACCAATGCATAAACTAACCTCACCTGCACCATAAATGTCCCCTATCCACTATGGTACTCGATTAGGGACATCACAATGAGACTAGATGAAATCTATCTCATAGGGATATTGTCATGCAAATGTACATTCAACGTAGATGTACCAAATGTATAACAACGATAATGCTAGGATATAATATATATCATATCTATATAACACATATATCGGACCAACAGCTGGTCGTAAGATATATACACCAACAATCTCCCACTTGTACTAAGACCAAGTTTTTGAGCAATCTCAACTACATGTCTCAAGTACCATCATTCTTTTGCTGTGTAAAAGCATCGGTTAGTGGGTTTACATAATTGTTCTCGGTGTCTATATCTACAATATCTTAACATCACCTCTGTCTCCCAGACAAGGTGGAAGCACCTGAGTATGTGTTTGGATCTTCAGGTGAAACCTTGATTCCTGATATGTGCAATGGCTCCAATAAACTCACAATGGAGCTTGATAAGCATAGAGAACCACTTGAAGTTCAGAGATGAACTCCCATATCCAAACTGCTTCCCAGAAGCAACAACATACGCAGCCTCGTTCGTAGATATGGTAGTCTATCTTGAAGCTCTTGCAGCTTCCAGCACTACAAAAATAAAGAGCCGATATTGCGATCATGGTCTGACTAGAATACGCTATCAGTATAGCCCTGCACACTAAGCTTTTTCTGTCCTCACAGACCGAGAACCACTCCTTAGTTCTCCTCAGAACCACAAGGATGTTCTTTTCAACTATACAATGCCGCACACCTAGATTGGATTTGGTTTATGTTGGTTATACTAATAACATAAGCCATATCTAGTCTAGTACATACCATCAAATACATGATCGATTTTACTACCAAAGCATAGGGAATTCGACTCATGTCTTCTCTCTCAGCATGTGTCAAGAACACAAATCTTGGAGAGAATAAGGCCATGTCTTTCTGGAAGGTAGATTTTCATGGAATTTTTCAAATGAAGCCTATCTAGTATTGACATATGTATTATGATTCAGGGTTAGAAGTTTCTTGAATTTATCCATGAAAATCCTCACACCTAATCCATAGGTGGCCTCCCCTAAGTCATTCATCATAAAATACTTCTTAAACCATGTCTTCACTATGTGAAGAATTGAGATGTCATTTCTGATGATCAGTATGTCCCCGACATACAAGACCAGAGATGTCATTAAGCTTCCACTGAACTCAGGCATTATACTCTAGTAAGAAAATTCACTATGTTGAGTTAGGAGTTACCCATAACTCAAACCATGATGAATCCATTCAACCTATATAGTCTGTGTGTTCTTAGCCTCAAGTTTCCCTATAACTTATACAAGTGGCTCAAATTCCATCTCGACCATTTGTGTCAAGTGGCCGACCTTGGACTATATCTAAGTCAAACTTCCTCTCCCAGTCCTTTTTCAAGAGAAAAACTTTTCAAGAGAAAAACAACACCCTGAGCAACCATATTTTGTTCTCCTGTGGGAATATAGAAGTAGTATCCTTAAGTTTCCTTAGGGTCCCCCATAAATATATACTTATCAGATCTCGGTTCCAGCACACTAGAACCCAGATGTATGACCAAAAGTCTTACATCCCTAGATCCGAATAATGGGTAATGTTATCTCCTTATCCATAACCCGTATGGAGCTCTAGAGACACACTTAGATGGAACATCTTTCAGTGTTAGAAAAGCTATTTTCATTTGCAAACACCTTTAGACGAGGTGAAGTTACTTGACTCATCATATATAAAATCATGCCAAGCAGGATTCAATTCCTCTAATTGGACACACCCTCCCAATGAGGTGTTCCAGAAGTAGTGAGCTATAAGAAAAATCTCATACTCGTCTATATAGTCATACACTCTTGGCTCAAATGCTCTCCCTCAAATTGAAGAGTCTTTATGGATCTACCAAACTGGTTTCTTTACTTCATTTATGTCTCATCCAATAGATATATCCATTTTCACTAACACAATCAGTAATGGTAATGAAGTATCAGTACCCTATTTCTAGCTAACTTATTTGATCTGTCCATACACACCATAGTGTATGAGATCCATTAAGCTTGCTGCTCTTGTACCTCTGAAAGATGAAGAGTATATTAACCACTTTATTGAGATCTTGTTTATAAGACCTAAATAACAGTGCCAAAGATATGTACTTAACCACTTTATTGAGATCCATATAATACTTATGTTTACTTATAGAACTTTCCATAAATTCAATGTATCATGTACCAAAATATGATTGCAAATACATATTTTATTCCAATAATGTCTATTCCTCTAAAATAGGAATAGATGTAACGTCAAAAGTACATCACCCTAATGAAAATAACAAGTTCTAATAAAAGTCAAAATATAGAGAGAGTGACATGGTATCATCCCATGTTCCATCTGGTAGATTGATGCCATGCATTTTTATAGTGACTTTTATTATTATTCCATGATAAATTTAGGCTTATTTGAATGTTTTTACACTCCTTTAAAGCTTATTTACTTCAAAACTTCAGAATCTTCACTTTTCGTCTTTCTTATGGAATTTCAGGTTAAATCACCCAATTTTGAAGTCATTTTGAAGAATCTAAGAGCATGGGGTGATTCCTTATGAGAAGACGAAGCTGCCAGTAAAATTTGGGCTCAATTGGAGCTTTTTCTGGACTTCACGGCCAAGTGAACCCGACGGGGTTCACCGGTGATCTTGCCAAAGGACGAAACTCACCGCACGTTTCACTGCCTGGTGAACCCGGCGGGGTTCACCGATGATGTCAGGGTATCCGAAATTCGCCGCTCGCTTCACTGGCAGGTGAACCCCATGGGGTTCACCCGTGATTCTGTCTGACAAAACCTGCGCAAAAATATACCGTGGACTTCACTGGTAGGTGAACCCAGCGGGGTTCACCTGTGATTATTTCGCAACAGAATTGCATAGAACACTTCACCACCAGGTGAACCCGGCGGGGTTCACCTGTGACACTATCAGAACAGCCCGACCTTTACTCGGTTTTTCGTCGATTTCGAGCCCGATTTAAGTCCAAATTTAGCAAGTGAAGACTTTTTGGAAAGCTTACTCGAAGGTGAACAGAAAGAATATAAAAGCCCCAATTTCCGTGATCTAATCATCAAGCAATCGAGCGATGACATGGCTAGGGCAGAAAACGGCGGCGACAGGGGACTTCAAGGTGATTTCTAGAGATTCAACCATCGGAACTCAGTGATTCTTGTTTATTTCTTTCGGTTCATCATCTCCTCCCTCTTAGAAACCTTTTCTTGTGATTTTCCTATGTACAAAGAGAGAATTTTTAGTGATTCAACGATGGTTGTAGCGGAAACTTTATTTCAGGGCTAGGTTGAAGCCCTTTGGTGATTTCTATTTTGCAATTCATGTGTTAACTTTGTTATTTGGATCATATTCTGAGCATATTTCACTTGAAGTATTAATTTCTTGATATTTACTCTGGTCAAGTATTATCATGTCATAGTTATTACAATTCATAACGAAAGTAGGATTGTAACGATGGAACCTCTTTGTGAATCTTGCGAAGGCTCGACACGAAAGTGCTTGTTCTTCGCTCGAGGGTCCATAATCTACCACGGAACCCATTGGGTTTGTCTAGAATGATCCACCGCGAAAGTAGGAGACGTTCTGGGTAAATACCGGGGTGTACACTCGAAAGAGGGCACCCTGTACCATAGGGTAGATTCCTTGTGCATATTTGTAAATCCTTGTAACTGACATTTATTTCTTAGCGCAATTAAAATCGTCAGAGTGGTGGAAACCAAAGCCCTGATATTCTCTCTCATATATTTTCCCTGCCGTAGTTGTTTGATTTCTTGCTTACGATTTCGCTTAGTTTTAGTTTTTAAGTTCCAAAAAACCACGATTTGATCAGCTTAGATTCCAAGAATTAGATTTTCTGGTACTCACATTGTTCCCTGTGGGATTCGATATTTTTTTGTATTACTTTGACATTTCCGTGCACTTGCGGAGTGTGTCATAGATTAGTCTCTCTAGGTCCAATGTCCTATTTTGCTTGAGCCCCTACATATTTTAAACAAATATGAGCCTCAACATGTGGTATAAAATACCCATGATTTGAAATAGACAATTGACTTTGGTAACATAGGTACCTAAGCCAAAAGACAAAGGTTTACTTCTTTTCTCCTCGTTCTAAGGCTGCTTGCAGTGCTTCTTCCAATGACCCACTTGGCCACATAGAAAGTACTTGTCCTTTCCCTTCTTCTTTTTTAGTGCCTTGAAATTGACCTTAGCTTTGCCGTTGGCAGAAGCATTACCTTTTTTTGCTTATTATCAGTCGTGGAACCAAAAGAACGGACTTAGATTTGGTCTTTTCCATCTCTTTCCCAGACAACTAGAGTAGATTCAATAACTCCTCCTAGGTGCATTCAATCCGATTAATGTTGAAATTTATAATAAACGAACTGAAACTAGGAGGCAATGACTGTAAAACTAGAACTGTTGCCAAGTCTATGTCTATCAGGTGTCCCAGTCTCCTGAGATGCACGATGTACCCAATCATCTTAAGTACATGTGGTTCCATTGGAGTCCCCTCAGACATTTGGCATTGTAATGCAGATTTGGCTATGTCATATCTCTCTATTCTAGCCTACGCCTCAAATAGCTACCTCAAATGTGTTATAATCTAGAAGACGTTCTATTTCTCATGTTACATCTACAACTCGGGCTACATCATGGCCAACATAAGATAGCCCACATCCAAAGCGTTATCCTGATGCTTCCGAAAAGCATCCCTCTCAGCCGTACGGACTGTGGATGCCTGGATGGTGGAGGAGAAGGGAGAGGCTGCTCTCCTTTTTGAGGGAGAATCACAGTGACAATCCCCTATTGTTTGTTATCATCTATAACAAAAGATAAGCAGACCAATACTATATTCCAATCATTTAATCTAGACTTTTATAAATGATCAGACTCCCACTATTTTGCTTGAATCGACAACTCTCAAAAGTCGATTGGGAAATCAAAAAATTTTCTTAATGAGATAAGATTCTTATTTCATACATGGTCTTGCATCCCACTAGGGCAGGATGTACTGCACAATGTGATGTATGCTTCCTAAGGTAGGCTAACTCAGCAATTTCCCTTCTCAAGACAGTTCAGGCACTTCGTGTCGAACTAGGGCTGAAAATAACATAAAGCCCAAACCTCTTGAGGCTGCTTCCAAAAATTTCATCATGTGGTCCATCCACAAATGAAAAATCTAGTCAAGTCTAATTTGACTATTATGCCCAGGGCTAATGATTTCCTTGCAAAGATGGTCCAGGATTTTAACTAGACTAAGGAAACCATTGTCATCGCACGCCTCCTAAAAATAAATTGGTGTGTCCCACTAGGGTGGGAAATAGTGCATAACACCATTGATCGATAGTTTGATGAGGGTTACACATCAGAAGGCTATCAATTGACTTGATATAATTTATGAGGATTTTTTTGGTCTCACCACCACTTAGTTTTATCTTATGTCTAATATCATAGACATGCAATCCTATAGTGAAAACATCAAGATAAAATAAATAAGACATGCTTAAATATGAGCAGAAAATAAACATGATATAGTTATAGCCCTATCAACATATTGATTCATGCCCAATGATGAACCAATAATTGACTTGGGCAACAAGCCCCTAGACCTAGACTAATAACCTAGCAACTCCAAGGCCCCTAGCCATTGACCCATGCCACCAAGCTAATCGGCCATAGCTCTGAGTGTGCCAAGGGCTCTGCACCAAACCCTAGGTGTGCCGCCTAGGTCTTCAGTTCCAAGGGTAAGCTCACAAACCCTAGAGGTGCCACCTAGGAAACCCTAGGTGCACCAACAAGGTTCGGCCAACCCTATTACTCCTCTTAGTTAGCTCTCAAACCCTAGTTCTCCTTCTAGGGTTCGACAAACTCAAGTATGCGCCTCTATCGTTGCAAGGTGCGCCACCTAGCTCTAAGCTTCTGGGATGCGCCAGTGATGTCTTATTCTCTAATCTTCAATTGTAACTAATTTTACAATACATAAATTGAAATAAAGAAGGTCGGCCTCACAATTACTACATCACAGGCATGCAAGAGGGGCTTGTCTATAACCACATCATAACACATCAAATAAAAGCACATATCTATGTTTTTTCTACATACAATGAAAAACTAACAATTAAGATAAATTTTAGTTTTTCATAAAACCTGTAATCTTGGACTTTCATTTCTCTCAGGATTCTCTACAAGTGCACATGTATGCTCTTAGCATGCTTGCCACCCCTTGTAACCATATATAACTTGCAAATATTAGGGCAATCACCTAGTCCATGCCCCATATCTTTACAAGTCTTACACAGTTCGTACATGTGCGAGAAGAAATTAATTTTTACACAGTGGGTCTACCTACATGTGTGAAGAAATTGAAAATCACAAAGATACACACGAGAAGTCAGGAAAGATAGACATACCTTTTTCTAATCAGAAAAAAGTATGACATAAAATTTTCAAAATTTTTTTATAACATGTGGCATATGTAGAAAAACTAAAATACACCGCGTGGGACTTGTAAGCACGCTCTGATACCACTATTGAGAAACCCCAGACAATTTTCAAAAATGAAGCGGTGCCTGAAATGAGTTTCCTAATTCAATAGGACCGATTTACGAGGGAAACCATTGGATGTGATAGATGTGTACCATTTACGCAATGTTAGGAGCGGCCAATGATGATGTTGAGACACGCAAAGGAGCGTCCTCTACACTCATGCACACACAGGCTCCTCGAGATCCCTTCTTCCTCGCCCGGTGCTAGCCTCGGGAAGAAGATACATGCCTATGGACTCTCTTTCTTTGTGCCACCTCCAAGATGTGCCAAAGAGAATCTTTCTATTGTGCCAATCTTCCAAGGAGAAACACGAACATGAAGATGAGAGGTTGATGCCAAGGAGAAGCAAGGCTTCTACATCTTGCACCAAAGTGAGATGAAGCTCTTGTGTTCTCGCCAACACAAGCTTCCTTGTCACCTAGGAGGTCTTCACGCCAACAAAGTGGTGTTGGCTATGAGCTCTAGGCGGCTAGGGTGGCTAGGGCAAGAAAAGAACAAGTACATATGTGCCTAGCCCTGGCCCCTATATATATATAGAGTTTAAATGCAAGTCCCACAGCTTAAGTTATGAATAAATTAATTAATTTATTCACTTATTTAATTATAAATATTCAAGACATGCACCTAAGTTGTGGACCCCTTTGGATTACATTGAATCAAGTCGACAAGCCACTGAATCAATCCATTGCTTTTTGCATCACTTGACCTGTTGACTATGACTAGTCAGCTGAGGTCAAATATGGTCACTCAAAGGTCAACTGAGATCAATTGATCTCAAATCATAATATAACTCTATATAATCATCTCTAACTCATCAAATGTATCTACAATGCATCAGCCTCCCAATTTGATCCGAATAAACCAAATGACTCGATCATAGGCTACCCGATCAATTTGAGATTTCGAGTGTCTAGGTGTGCAACCCTGTAGCTTCCTCTAATGTTGGAAGGAATGACCTCATCATCACAAGTAGTGACACCTAGCAGTACATTGCTGCTACCCAAGTTATCAGAATGGAGCTGTCATCGACATCCCCTAAAACTGTAATAAAGTACCTGTGCATTATAGTCCCTTACTAGGTTGATATCCTAATTGGAAAGTGTGTTACACTTGTTTGATCCAATCTAATGATCATGACTAAATTAGGCTTTCACCTAGGTATGACCATACACTTTTCAATAATACATCCATGTGTGGGGCGCCCAAAGACATTATACTTCCAATTAAGAAAGGGGCAAATTATCTCTTGGCCAGTTGTATCTCTCATACAGCTAATGATATACCCAAATTGTCTATATCCCTTACCATATAGAGATATAAACTCCCTCAAGTCAAAGAACAAATGCACTTCTGTCACTGTGAGATTTAACTTGGGACACCAAGCTAAATCCTTATAGCGGGTTGGTCTAGTATATCTACCTTGATATACTTATACGCCCGCGTTCAGCACCCCATGCTAAACTAGTGCATAAATTAGTCTCACCTGCACCATGGATGCCCCCTATCCACTATGGTACTCGACTAGGGACATAATAACGAAACTAAATGAAATCTATCTCATAGGGACATTGTCATGCAAATGTACATTCAATGCAGATGTACCAAATGTATAACAACGGCAATGCTAGGATATGATATATATCACATCAATATGTAGCACATATATCAGATCAACAACTGGTCCTAGGGCATATATACTAACACTTGAGGTGCCATATGGAGAAGCTATCACAAAAAGTGATTTTTGTCATACATTGATAACAAAAACTTGGTCCCCTATGTTAGAATGAATGCTTTATGTTTTCCTTCTATTAGCGGGTTCTGGTCAAGGATCCAGTACTTGACTCTACCCACTAATACCTTATTTAACTTCTGTAACCCTAATGGTCAATAGTATTTTTGGTGGTTTTTCTCTCAACTTGGTATCAGAGCGGGTCTTTTCCTTTCACCCTCCCTACTTATTGCCGCCGCCACCAACCCATCCCTCGCCTCTCTATGCAACTGTTTTAGGATCATTCGTATTTGACCCAGGCGGGGAGCTTCGTGAGTCTCACGATCATGGCGCAGTCATGCGTTAGCCTTGGGCATGGCTACGTGAAGCACCCCGTTTGCCCTCCTTCTGGCGCCATCGCATCTTCCATCGCCGCCGCTTGCATCCATCTCTGCGGGCTGCTTCGCCGCTTCTAGATTTCCTGCTGCAGCTGCTCTTGTAGCTTCTCTCCTTTCCATATCTGTCCGCCTGCGAAGCATGCCGCTTTGTCGCTGGTAGCATCCGCTGCCATTCCACCCATGCCATGTCTCCTACCCCGCGCCTCTTGGTTCTGCTGTCTGCAGTTGCCTCCCTTTTGCTGGTGTTTTCCTAATTCGAGTGAAGGTAGACGCGCGACTTCTCCTTACGGCCAACTTAGTTTCACTTCCCTTCATGCTGCGCGTGTTTTTCCTCATTGCTGTCTCCAGGTGCTGCTCTGTATACGCCATTTTTTAGCCTGGTCTCTTTCGGCTCCGGTTATGTCTCTATTGCTGCTCTTTTTACATAAACACTGATTTGTCGCTATTCGGCGTGTATGCGGCTATGTTATATGCCGGCTATTAGCTTATTACTGTCTGGTTTCTGTACCTCTACCTGGGTTGAACTTTATCTTTAGTTCTGTGGTATTCTTATTATCTAATTTAAACCCTTAGCATATTAGCATGAATCCATTTTCCTCTACTTCAGACATCAAGCTTAGTAATACATTCGGTGCGAATATTGTTAAGTTTGACGGCACCAATTTTCCATTATGGTCTCAGTCGGTTCGTCTTTTCTTGGGGTCTCATGGTAAGGAACATCACCTCACCCAGGCTGCCCCTCCTATCACTGACCCCACTTATGAGACCTGACGTCGTTCTGATATGACTGTGCTAAATTTACTACTCCACAGTATGGATAATAAAGTCGCCTCGACCATTATGTATCAACAGACCACCAAGTTTGCTTGGGAGTTTCTCTCTAGCACTTATGCCTCTCGCCAGAATCTTAGTCATGTACTATGGCTGTATGAGGTAATCATTAATTTACAGCAAGGAGATCATTCTTTTCAGGAAACTTATGCTCTACTACAAGGAAAATGGGATGAACTTTGCCAATATCACTCCGCCTCTTCTGATATTGAGGTCACTCTCCAGCAGCGACAGGAATTCTTGGTAGCAAAATATTATCATGTCCGAATCCTCAATATTCTGCTATTAGTTCTCAGCTATTGGTGGACTTTACTATCACAACACTGTAGGGGGCTTTCTCTCATTTATTGCGTGTTACCGCCTCTGCCCAACCCAAGGAGGCTCCTAGTGCTTTGGCTGTTCCACCTACTTCCTCCTCCTTGGGTTGTGGACATAGTTCTAGTCGCAGGTGAGGCTGGGGCCATGGCCATGGCTTTCCCCCGTGTTCTCATTGTGGTTGCACAAACCATACTCCAGATCGGTGTTGGCAAAAGCTTGGATACTCATCTATCCGGGCAGCGGTCTTCCCTGATGCTAGTTTATTTGGGCATCTGGCCCTTCTCCTACTCCTGCTGTGACTTACATGGTTACTATTTCGGCGGCAGAATATGAACGATTACTTCACTCGGCCTCGACTTCTATTGCCGGATCTTCCACGTTCATCGCTGCTTCTACTCCGGCCTCGAGTACAGCTACTCTTGCTTCCTCTAAGTCCACTTGGATTGTTGATTCTGGTGCCTCATCTCATATGACAGGTAACCATGCTTTGTTTATTTCCCTCTCCACTAGGGGTATTTATCCTCCGGTATCTATTGCCAACGGCTCTCTTGTTCCAGTTGTGGGTGTTGGCACCGTTTCTATATCCCCCACTCTTATACTTTCTCATGTGTTGTATATACCTTCATTTCCTATTAATCTTTTTTTAGTTCGTGTCTTTACTTCTCAATGCCACTGTAGTGTTACTTTTTTACCTTCTAATTGTCTTTTTCAAGACCTCTGGACGAAGAAGACGATTGGTGGGGGGCCTGGCTGGGGCGGTATCTACACTCTTGCTGCCTTTACTTTTCCTCGGGCCCTCTCCTCTCCTGCCGTTTCTCCTCTTCTATGGCATCAACCACTTGGTCATCCGTCTTCTGCTCATCTCAAATAATTCCTGTCTTTATCGTCGCCGCCTTTAGTTACATGTGACGCTTGCGAGTTGGGTAAACATCATCGTGCCCCTTCACCCTCAACCACTGCTACCCGTCACTTACAGCCTTTCCACCTCATCCACTCTGATATTTGGGGTCTTAGTCCTATACCTGGTCGTGAGGGTCACAAGTATTTTGTCACATTCATCGATGATTTTTCTCGTCTGTGCTGGTGTTATGTTTTAGTTAAACAGTCTAAAGTCTTTGATGTATTTTTCACTTTTTATGCTGAAATTAAAAATCAATTTGGGATTTCTATTAAAATCTTGCATTCTGACAATGCTTTAGAATATACTAGTACTATCTTCAATTCTTTCTGCACCGATCGTGGCATTCTGCATGAGATGACCTGTGCCTATACTTCTTCACAGAATGAGGTCGCCGAGCACAAGAATCATCATCTTCTTGATGTGGCCCGTACTTTGTTGTTCCACATGCAGGTTCCTCGTTACTTTTGGCCTGACGCTGTTCTTACGGTGTCATTTCTTATCAATTGTGTTCCCACTCCAGTTTTGGGCAGTTAGTCACCTTTCTCTCTCATTTTTCCATCCAGGGTTCCTTTCTCTCTCCCTCCTCGTGTGTTTGGGTGCCTTTGTTACGTTCATGTTTTAGGTCCAGGAGTTGACAAACTTAGTGCTCGGGCTACTCAGTGTGTGTTTATTGGGTATTCTCGTGCTCAGAAAGGATATCGTTGTTTTGATCCCTCTAGTGGTAGGACCTTTGTCAGTGTTGATGTTACCTTTCATGAGTCTCAATTTTTTTTCCACCCGCCCGGGACTCATCCTCCTCTCCGAATCTTCTTCAAGTTCCGATCGTTCTACCCCCTTCCCCCACCCCCTCTCCTCCAGCAGCTTCCGCCCCTTCCGAGGTTCCTTTGCAGGTTTATAGCCGCCGTCCACAGCCTCTCCCCACGGTCTCTCCTTCACCGGCGGTTCCAGCGGACGATCGTCCCATCGCACTGCGCAAAGGCAAGCAGACTTCCTCTCATTTTCCCATTGCTCACTATGTCTCATTTGCTCATTTATCTCCTTTATACCGTGTTTTTTCTATTGCCTTGTCGTCGTGTTCCCTTCCTACATCTTCTCTGCATGCTATGCTCGTACCTGAGTGGAACCATGCTATGGACGCTGAAATGGCGGTTTTACACGCTCGCCGGACTTGGAGCCTTGTGTTACCCCCGCCCAGGGCTCGGGTTGTCCCCTGTCGGTGGGTTTTCACTGTTAAATATAATGCCGATGGGTCTATTGCTCGCCACAAGGCCCGCTTGGTCGCTAAGGGATTTTCTCAAGTCTATGGGCTCGATTATCATGATATCTTCTCTTCGGTGGTTCGTCATAATTCTGTTCGGACTTTACTTTCCCTGGCTCTCAATTGTCATTGGTCTCTTCATCAGATGGATGTTACCAATGCCTTCCTTTATGGTGATCTCTCGGAAGAAGTCTACATGGAGCAACCGCCAGTCTATGTTGCTCAGGGGGAGATAGTGTGCAGGTTACATAAGTCGATCTATGGCCTCAAGCAGAGTCCATGTGCTTGGTTCCAAAAACTCTCACAGATAATGATATCGACTGGTTTTCGTTACGGTCAAGCTGATCACTCTATATTCATTCACCGTTCAGAGCACACCATCATCATATTAGCTGTTTATGTTGACGATATGCTACTTACCGGTGATGACACACAGGAAATTGAGAAAACTAAGCTTCACTTACAACCTCATTTCTCTATAAAAAAATCTGGGAACGCCGAGATATTTTCTGGGGATTGAGATAGCTTAATAGAGAAACTGTATTTTTATGTCTCAAAAGAAATATGTTCTGGATCTTTTGGAAGAAATCGGGATGAGCGATTACAAACTAGTTGACTCTCCCTTAGTTCCAAATCAGAAGTACAGTGCGAATGTAGACTCTAAGCCCATTGATGTAACACAGTATCGACGTTTAATAGGCAAGCTTAATTACCTCACTGTCACTAGACCGGATATCTCCCATGCGGTTGGCATTGTTAGCCAGTTCATGCAGCAACCCAAACAGTGCCACTGGGATGTTGCTATATGGATAGTCCAATATATAAAAGGGTCTCCTAGTCAAGGGTTGAAATACTACAAAAATGAACACACTAGAATTGAGGCATACTTGGATGCTGACTATGCAGGAAATGTCGATGATAGAAAGTCGGTCTTCGGTTATTGCACGTATCTTGGCGGTAATCTTGTCACGTGGCGAAGTAAAAAATAAAGTGTTGTGGCTAGGTCAAGCTGTGAAGCTGAATATAGAGCTATGACATGTATAGTGTGCAAGATGCTGTGGCTAAGAAACTTTCTACATGAATGTGGGATAGAAAGCCCCAATGCAATGAACATGTTCTGTAATAACCAAGTTGTCATTTTTATTGCCAATAATTTGGTATTTCATGAATGAACCAAGCATATTGAAGTGGATTGTCATTTTATCAAAGAAGCTATCAACAACAATCTGATTATCACTCCATATCTGAGGTCCGAAGACCAGGTTGCAGATATCTTCATAAAGTCCCTAGGACCAGCAAGACTCAATCAACTTTGTAACAAGCTGGGGCTGATTAATAATTTTGCTCCAGCTTGAGGGGGAGTGTTAGAATGAATGCTTTATGTTTTCCTTCTACTAGCGGGTTCCGGTCAAGGATCCATTACGTAACTCTACCCGCTAATACATTGTTTAACTTATGTAACCCTAATGGTCAATAGTAATTTTTGTTGGTTTTTCTCTCTAACTCCCTAATCAAGTGTTATAGCGTCAATCTTTAGCATTGAAGATAAGGCAACTTAGGCCGCGTTTGGGATTGTCCCGTGGCCTACGAGTCAAGTCGGTCAAAAGGCGGAACGCACAGCCGATTGCTACTTTTATGCAGTTGTGCGGTGTTGACTAACTTTTGACCCATAGAAATGACAAGAAGTGTGAAGAAGTGCAGAAGCAGGATTCACATGCAGGCCGCGCCCGTGCACGCGAGTGGTAGGATGAGAGATCGAACCCTGCCCCCATCAATTTTATTCTCACTTTCTGTCATATGTACAGTTCCCCAATAACGAGACCGCCTTCCTCGTTGCTACGCTCATCTTCCGCTCGAAGCTCGCTCGTCTTCCTTGCTCGCTGTTCGCCAGCCGTGGTCTTCTTCCATCCGCTCACTAGTCGCTTTTCTTCCCTCTGCTCACCAGTCACGTTTCTTCCTTTCGCTCGCCATCGTCTTCCCCAAACGAGGTTGTCTTCCTCGTTGCTACGCTCATCCTCCGTTCGAAGCTCGCTCCTCTTCCCGTCTCGCCCGCTGGCAACCTCTCGCCGCTGCCCATCGCTCGTCGTCCGCCACCTCCGCTCGCCAGCTCACAGCCACTCGGTAGATGGACGTCTGCTCGCCTTCCTCGGCACCTCCCTCCGCGGCGCTTTCCCTCTTTCATAAAAATCTTGAGCGGCGCCTCCCTTGCCGCTCACCTCGTCGAAGACCTCTGCTCCCTCTACTCCTGGCCGCTGCCCATAAGAAGGAGTGTATCTCCTCACAGATCTCCTGCTTTTATTGTGAATAAACACAGTGAACAAGTTAGGGGAAAAACAAGAATGGTTATTGACTATCGTCGACTAAATGATAATATAGAAGATGATAGTTATGATATTCCAGACAAAATAGAGTTAATAAACTCTATACAGGGAAGCACGTTCTTCTCCAAATTTGACTGTAAATCTGGTTTCTGGCAAATCAGGATGGCAAAAGAATCTATACCATGGACAGCATTTACATGCCCATTAGGAAGCTTTGAATGGCTTGTTATGCCATTTGGACTAAAAACTGCACCTGCAATATTCCAAAGAAAAATGGATGAGGTATTCAAACCTTATCAAGAATTTGTTTGCGTGTACATAGACGATATTCTAGTACATAGCAAATCAGAAAAAGAACATACAAGTCATTTAAAACTTGTATTACAGAAGTTCTATACAAATGGGATTATTGTCTCAGGAAAAAAATCACAATTTTATAGAAAAAATATTGATTACTTAGGAGTAGAAATTAGGAACGGAGTCATAAAACTCCAACCTCATATTGCTTCTAAAATAAAAACCTTTGAGGTAACAGATACCAAAAGTCTCCAACAGTTTTTGGGATTAATAAATTATGCTAGACCTTTTTTAAAGGATCTACATAAACTGAGTGGACCCCTCTACTCAAAATTAAGTCTGACTGGTGTTAAAAAATTTAACACTGAAGACTATAAGCAAATTGATAAAATCAGGCAATTAGTAGGAACACTGCCTTTGCTCAAATTACCATTGGACAATGATTATCTTATTGTCCAAACAGATGGTTGTGAACACGGATGGGGAGCTATCCTTCTCCGTAAAACCCATAAATATGCTATAGAAACAGAAACTATCTGTAGATATGCTTATGGCAAATTTCGAGAGAAAAATGTCACTAGCAGTATTGATCAAGAGCTCCTAGCCGTTTGTTATGGCTTAGATGCTTTTAGATTGTTTCTTTTAAATAAAAAAGAAATATTAATAAGAACAGATTGCGAAGCAATTGTAAAGTTCTTCAATACTAAAAATGAAAAGTGCATCTCTCAAAAGAGATGGTTATCATTTATAGACCATTGTATTAACAATGCATACAGAATCACCTTTGAGCATATCAAAGGTAAAAACAATGTCATCTCTGACATTTTATCACGCCTTTTACTAAGGCCAGAATAATCAGTCTTTCAAACTATTATAATACAGAAAATGGCAACACCTCAAGCCTCTTCTTCTAAAAAGACGGGGAAAAAGATTCTACAGCCTTTATTGGTTGAACCTATGGATACAGATGGAGCATCTTATGCTCAGACACTGCGTGAAGCTCCTCCAAAAGAATCAATCTATCTGTTCAGAACTCCAAAGCACTACACAGCTTTAACTGGACATGATCATTTAGTCCTGGACCTACTTTGGAAAGATCACCATGGACCAGGATTTCTATCTGCTATGAATACGCTTGCAGGACATTTGCAAGCATTAAGGTACATGAAGATGTTACCCCCGAGTACACAACTACCAAAACTAGAACCACAAACGCTTGAAGCATATGTGGCAAAAGAATTTAATATCACAAGGCTTGAAAATGAACTCAAGTCCTTACAACAGAAAGAACAAGAATTACTCAAGCAGAAACAGGAGCTTGAAGACAACTACCAAATCCTTGCTAAAGCATGGGATCAGGAACATAAGTCTCAATGGACTACAGCCAAGGCAAAGATTCCTCCTATCTTACTTCCAGTCAAACAAGAAGTTTACAGAATTTTGATGGCAACTCATCAACAGAAGTTTATAACAGTTATTTGCTATTTAAGAAGAATGGCGTTAAATGAGATTACTAAACCAAAAGGGCTGCATCTTACAATGATAACCCTTCAGACTGATCAAGCTCACCCACAGGAGCCTCACTGTTATTGCCAGAAAGGTTTTACTATTGTAAAAGCATCAGTAGATCTTACCAAGTGGCAAGACTGTAAGATTGTGGATCAAGATATCTCACTCTTAGATCTTTTTAATTATGGTCTTCTTGACAGACTAGTGATTGAGTTTTAATAAATCATCAATGTGCATTTTAAATTCAGCAATGTTTTCATTTGTTGCTGTAATTTTCTTATTTGTAATCCAAAAACCAGGGTCTTTGATTTTCAGTGTACAAAAAAGTTTGTTTTTATCCCAATGTGCTTGGGGATCTGAACCAAATATTTGGTTTTTCTCAAGCATTCGAATCAGATTATCTACATCAAGATTTCCTGATTCAATTTTTTCAAAATAATGTTCACACACATCGTAAACATTTTCTTCTTCATATTCTCTATTAAGCTTATTAAGAGGATTTCTTATGATCCATAGGATTTCCTCATCATCGGGTGGAGTGAAATTACCAGAGGGTACTTGACCAGAGGGTACTTGACAGGACCCCGGGATATCACAAGGACACCCACCACGCTTCGCAGGCACAGAAGAGGTGTAAGGAATAAGGGTATGAGGGAGGAAGAATAATCCCTCAGTTGTAAGAGTTACACCCTTGTAGGAATTGATAAGCATATTAAGGCCTATAATAAATTTTATTTTGACAAGACTTAAAGGTATTAAACAAATTCTTCCAATATAAGTTGGAGGAGTATAATGAGTATTTCCTAAGGAAAACGAAAGCTTATGTTTGGCTAAAATATATTCATACAAGAATAATTTACCATCCATTTGTTCAGCATAAAACTTATTAGAAGGATCAAGTTTTACATGATACTTTTGTGGAACTAAATCCATGTCTAAGATTGTATTACTACAACCTGTATCAATTAAAGCAGGTATTTCCAGTTTCCAGTCTAAAATTTGGATAATACTATTGATTTTGATTGAGTATAACCATGGAGGTTGTACTGGTTTATGAATAAATTCGACATGTTTAGATGTAGGTTCGTTTTCTGTATTATAATCTGAATTTTCATAGAAAATAAGATTTTCAGGAAGTTGTTGACGACTTCTCTGTTCTAACTCTTCAAGTTTTTGAGAGAGTTTATAGACTTCATTTTCTAATTGAAGAATTCAAAGTTCTATAATTTCTGTTCTTGTTGGTCCTGTTGTTTTTTGAGAAACAGGTTGACTAGAACTAGGTAAAGATACTTGCTGTTTTTCAAGACAATAACGGCAAGCTTCTATAGAGCAAATTATACATTAATAACGAAGATTTAGGCTTGGATATTTAAAACAATATATACAAGCATGATCTTGGCTACCTCGTCTTGGACTCCAAGTATGTTCATGGATTGACATAACTTTAGGAGTCATTATTTGGTATGGAGGCTTATCCATATTCATTATAACCGTTCTAGATATGGTTTTAACATATCTAACTTATCCAGAAGAGGTTCAGACAAATGTTCAGTTCCAAAAGGAGATTGGAGCTGGTCTGATTTAGATAATAGATCAGTAGTAAATTCTTCTAATTCACTATCTGAATCTGATATGTAATTATTGTCTGGGATAGAAACAATACTATATATTGACTCTGTGTCAGAAATATATTCATCTACATGAAGTAGATCTTCTTGGACACAATCAACAAGAATTGATTGTTTGCTATATAAATTTTTTCTCTTAGTATAATCTCGTGCTAAGTGATTTTGACTTCCACAAGTAAAACATGAAAGTTTATTTTTATAATCCCGTTTAGGGTTATATTTCCTAACATGCTTTTCTTTAGCAAGATAGGGTTTCTTTGCAGAAGATTTTCTAAGAAAATATCTCTTAGAAGGTTTACCCTTTTTAGGTTTCTTCTTTTGTTTAACCTCTTCTTTAACATATGTTTGAGGTGTATAAATTTCGTTACAGAAACTAAATTCACCTTTTAAATGATGGTCACCTTTCAGTCGGGTGCATCTTTCTACTAATTTATCAATGATAAATTGTATTATGGTAGTAATATTGTTTACAGAAAGAGACAACTGTGATTTCTCTGGGTCATTATTCCAGGCTTGATGTATTTCATGGCCAATTGGAGCAGGTAATTTTAGAAATAACCGTTCTCCTAAAGCTTGGTCATGGTATCCACCTGCTTTGCAAGCATAGTAAAGATAATCTTGCAAAAAAGGTTTTATATATTTCTAATTTTTTATTTGGATAATTTCAAGCTTACGAATTGCTTCTTTCTGTTGGGTATTAAATCCCATATTAGGATTTGATCCTAATATCATGATTTTCATTCTGTTAGTGAAGTTATATGGATTCACTCCTAATGAAATATCTTGCTGGAATTCTGTAGGGCAGTTCAATTTATAAGACTCCCACATAGCTCTAGCGGTTTCTCCTAAGAAATTTTCGAGATAAGAATACATTTCTTCAGCAGAAAAGTTTCCATCTATTTCTGTTACTTTCATAGAAACCATAGAGGCCTAGTTATCAAGAACTGTGCTCCATGTTTGTGGATCATGAGCTGCTAGATTAAGAATTCTTCCTTCATCTAGAAGTTTTCTTTTATCTATTGTTTCTAAAGGTAATCTTTTACCTCTAGTTCGCATACCTTCTCGTTCACCTTCATACTGAGTATATGTTCTCGAGGTGGTTGTCCTATCATATAATTCCTTATATGTGAAGTACTAGGTTGAGCTGTACTTGTTGAAGCTACTGCCTGTATTGGATTATTATATACTGGCGTAGTATTACTGGCTTGTGGTTCTTGGCCATTCATTATTGTATCCATCAAGTTTTGAGGTATACTTTGTACACTTTGAGAATCTTCTTCAAAGAGTTCTTCAGTGTCTTCTAATTCTAAGAAAGAATTGATTATTTCTTCTTCTTCTTGGGTAAAGATTAAGTCGTGGTGCGTTTTAGTACCATAACAGACTCTAATGTTTCCTTTATCATCGAAGACAAGTTTATGTGACTTAAGTAATAATCCTTTATTAATAAGGTTAATTTCTAGACTTATCATTTCTTCAAAGGTAAACTCTATTTCTTCAAAGGTAAACTCTAATTCTTTAGATATTACAAGACTATGTTCTTCTAATATCATTGTTCTAAAAACTTTTCGAGGCCTGATGTTGAAGCCTCATTATCATTAAGCGTTTGCTTTTTCTTATAATTTGAAAATCTCAAATTATAGGTATCATCTGAATTTTTGAACATAATGCTATCTTCAGGAATAAACATTTGTTCACAGTCTAAGTTTTTAGATATATTCCAATCTAAGCCTCCTAGGTCATCTGGAGAGATGGCCATAGGTTTTATCATTTTTATTCCTTTACTGGCTAAAGCATCTATCACAGAAGAAATATACAACTTATATCCAGTATTAGAGTTATTTGTTAATTTTCCTAAAAATCCTAATCCTATCAGAAGATTAGAATCTCCAGAAAAATCTTCGTATCCACGTGCTTGGATACCAATTTCTAATTCTCCGAAGTCTTTTATACTTATGAGAAAATCTGGGGCACAATAAAATATACCCTTATTTTCAGTCATATCAACTTCCATGCAAGCAATAATTGCTTTTCTTGCATCAGATTTCCATCTTTTATCAAGAATTGCAATTAATACTTTTGTTCCTAGCTTCTTTCGTGCTAGTCCTTTTACTGAAACAACAATCATTCCTATATGTGCTAGTGTTTTTCCAGATTGTTTTAATTTATTCAAGGAATCTCTAGAAATAATCTTAAGATTTCTTGGTTCTGTTGTGACAGAAAGATGTTCTTCACGGGTTATTCTTAGAAGTTGGGTTCTAAGATTTAAAGGTCCAGTCCTATAAAGGAGCTCAGGACGTAATATTTGTAATCTGTTATTTTGATATGCTTCAAATTGTTGGTCTATATCAACAATTTCTTCCAGAACTTGTGCCGGGATTCCTTGTCCATCAAAAATCCTATTTAAGAGATTTGGGATGGGATTACTTATTGATAACCTTTCATTCTGGTTATTTTCTCTTACTGTTGTAGTACCAGTAAGGGTATTAGAAGTTCCTGTAAATGGTCTTGTACTCATTTCCAGGCAAATTGGGTACTTCTAGGTTGTCTTCTAGAAGTAGTGGTTTGAGTTGTTTCAGAACTGTGTCCTGAAGGCATACTCTGTCCTGAGACTATTTGTATTAGTCGGCTTAATTGCATGGTTAATTCTTGAATCGAGGTTTGATACTGTTGAGTTTGTAAGACTAACAGGTTTTCTAATCTTTGGATTATCTCATACTGTCTAAAAATTAGATCAGCAGAAGTTTTAATACTTTCTTGTTGCCTAACTACTGAATCAGTAGTTAATAGTGTTTTTGAAAGAATTAAATCTAATTTTTTATTTAGCTGCATAAGATATGCAATTAGAAAATTATTTTGTCTAACAAATCTTTTGTCAGACGCACCTTGGGGATCATCCGAAATCATTCCCAAAGCATTATCTAAATAATTACTAGCTTCAACTAGTGCTTTTTGATATTCTTCATCATGATCTATCATTCTGGGTAATCTTGGATCTTCTTGAGTCAGGATTACCATTCTTCAGAATTTTTCTGTAATTTTTCAAGCAAAGCTGCTGTTTTTGTTGTTTGATAGTCAAAAATTTTTGACTGTCTTTGAAGATTGTCTAATATTTCTTTTAGCTCTGCTGTGAGCTGTTTTTGTAGTAATAGAGACCTTTCGATTTCTTTTACCATAGTAATCAGATATGTATACTGATTTTTAATATATTCTTGATTTTCATGAATATTTCTTAACAAAATATTCTTTGTTAACATTTCTGTGTGTACTGTTTTCCATAATTCAGTACATACATGATTAAATTCTCTAAGGCTTTCAGCTTGAGAGATTTGCAAGTCAATTATTGTATTTAACTGAGCATTCTCACTATGTAATTGGTGAACATATCTGCCATTTTCTTTTGGAAAATAACATTTATGTTTAGTTGCTTGGGAATTAGCTTGTATTTCCCAATAATTTTGTGATAACTTTAAAGATAGATAATTAATGTCCATCTTTTGTTTTCTTTTGTCCTAACAAAGTTAGTGACATTCTTATATTTTTAATAAGACAAGTTGTCTTAGTTTGTTTAAAACCCGTAGGCTTCTGTTGAAAACCCTTAGGCTTTTGAGGATAAATTCTTTTCATCCAATAAGCACAATAAGCACTATATGAGCAAAAATATACGAAGATTAAGATCTACTAGGTACTAACGTATAAATATATGGAACATGTTGTATTGTGTAAAGATAAATTGTCTAAGGAGTAAAAATATGTACTAACTATAGATTCCTGGATATTATTATGCCTTAATTTTCCTCTGATATCTGTCGCTCTACCAGGATTTTAAGACCCATGCAAACATCATGTCGTATGGACGTTAGCAAGCTTTTCTTCTTTCTTGACCCTCCTGGTCTATAGAAGACGCTGCTTACCAAGCCATTAACCCTCTAGTTTACTTGGTTGCTAAAAATCATGGTGACTTAGGCAGCCCCGACATAACCAGATTTATATAAAAAATAAAGCATAATAGATCCTATCTGAATTAGTACATATCATACATCTGCTTAGAGTTTATCTTTACACCAATAAAGTTTTAATCCATAATTATACGTGTTCCCGTTCGATCAAATAGATTCGTACCAAGCTCTGATACCAATAAAAGAGGGGGGGGGGTATTTTGCAAGAAAATACTCAAAAGATGTGATATTAAGATAAAGATAAGTACATGAAACTTACAAGAAAACTGAAGAACACTTGAACTAGACTCGCATACTAGCTGGAGGCTGAATTCTATATTTTACAACACTCTAGCTCTCCTTATATAGACATAAGGTGGAGAGGTTTCTTACAGAAGAAGTAAAGCATCAATAATTGATGCCAGCATACTACATGACTCTTTGGAAAAGTAAACACTACATGGCTCTTCAGAAAAGTAAATAGTACATGACTCTTCAGAAAAGTAAATAGTACATGACTCTTCAGAAAAGTAAACAACTAAATGGCTTTTGAGAAAAGATTTTTGACTCTTAAGGAAAGAGCCTGACCCTTCTGTGTAGGGACCGCCTTGCAACTGAGCCGGCATCGCATCACCTTTTAACACGTGAATCTTTTTTATAGGCCACTATTGCTTAATAGTGGAGATTCGTTTGTAGTGGCCACTTTGATAGTGGTTAATCATCTTCCTGTATTTCTTCCAGAATGTCATCATCTCTTTCTGGTCTTTCTATCATTCTGCCATAATCTTTATATATTTTGGCTAATGATTCTCCCTTTGTCTGTTTGAAGTGTTCGTACTGACCAGGGTCTGTACAAAAATGAGAAATAAAGGGAATAAAGAAAAAGGGGGGGGGGGGGTATTTTGCAAGAAAATACTCAAAAGATGTGATATTAAGATAAAGATAAGTACATGAAACTTACAAGAAAACTGAAGAACACTTGAACTAGACTCGCATACTAGCTGGAGGCTTAATTCTATTACAACACACTTACTCTCCTTATATAGACATTGTAGGAGAGGTCTTCTTACAGACTAAGCAAAGCATCAATAATTGATGCCAGCACATAGATGACTCTTCAGAAAAGTAAACTACAAATGACCTTTCAGAAAATTAAAAGACAAACGACTCTTGAGGAAAGAGCCTGACCGTTCAAAGATTCTTGTGTAGGGACCGCCTTGCACTTGTGCCGGCATCGCGTCTCTTTCAACACGTGAACCTGTAATTATCTCTGGTCATCTAGTCATCTTCTTGTATTTCGTCCAGAATATTATCGTCTCCATTATTCCCAAGAGGGTGGATCATTCGTCCATAATCTTTATAAGCTTTTACCAAAGATTCGTCCTTGGTATGCTTAAAGTGTTCATACTGACCGGGGTGAGTACAAAACAAAATTTATTATAGGCCTTAATATGCTTATCAATTCCTACAAGGGTGTAACTCTTACAACTGAGGGGTTATTCTTCCTCCCTCATACCCTTATTCCTTACACCTCTTCTGCGCCTGCGAAGCGTGGTGGGTGTCCTTGTGATATCCCGGGGTCCTGTCAAGTACCCTCTGGTAATTTCACTCCACCCGATGATGAGGAAATCCTATGGATCATAAGAAATCCTCTTAATAAGCTTAATAGAGAATATGAAGAAGAAAATGTTTACGATGTGTGTGAACATTATTTTGAAAAAATTGAATCAGGAAATCTTGATGTAGATAATCTGATTCGAATGCTTGAGAAAAACCAAATATTTGGTTCAGATCCCCAAGCACATTGGGATAAAAATAAAATTTTTTGTACACTGAAAATCAAAGACCCTGGTTTTCGGATTACAAATAAGAAAATTACAGCAACAAATGAAAACATTGCTGAATTTAAAATGGACATTGATGATTTATTAAAACTCAATGTGATAAGAAGGAGTGTATCTCCTCACAGATCTCCTATTTTCATTGTGAATAAACACAGTGAACAAGTTAGGGGAAAAACAAGAATGGTTATTGACTATCGTCGACTAAATGATAATATAGAAGATGATAGTTATGATATTCCAGACAAAACAGAGTTAATAAACTCTATACAGGGAAGCACGTTCTTCTCCAAATTTGACTGCAAATCTGGTTTCTGGCAAATCAGGATGGCAGAAGAATCTATACCATGGACTGCATTTACATGCCCATTAGGAAGCTTTGAATGGCTTGTTATGCCATTTGGACTAAAAACTGCACCTGCAATATTCCAAAGAAAAATAGATGAGGTATTCAAACCTTATCAAGAATTTGTTTGCGTGTACATAGACGATATTCTAGTACATAGCAAATCAGAAAAAGAACATACAAGTCATTTAAAACTTGTATTACAGAAGTTCTATACAAATAAGATTATTGTCTCAGGACAAAAATCACAATTTTATAGAAAAAATATTGATTACTTAGGAGTAGAAATTGGGAACGGAGTCATAAAACTCCAACCTCATATTGCTTCTAAAATAAAAACCTTTGAGGTAACAGATACCAAAAGTCTCCAACAGTTTTTGGGATTAATAAATTATGCTAGACCTTTTTTAAAGGATCTACATAAACTGAGTGGACCCCTCTACTCAAAATTAAGTCTGACTGGTGTTAAAAAATTTAACACTGAAGACTATAAGCAAATTGATAAAATCAGGCAATTAGTAGGAACATTGCCTTTGCTCAAATTACCATTGGACAGTGATTATCTTATTGTCCAAACAGATGGTTGTGAACACGGATGGGGAGCTATCCTTCTCCGTAAAACCCATAAATATGCTATAGAAACAGAAACTATCTGTAGATATGCTTATGGCAAATTTCGAGAGAAAAATGTCACTAGCAGTATTGATCAAGAGCTCCTAGCCGTTTGTTATGGCTTAGATGCTTTTAGATTGTTTCTTTTAAATAAAAAAGAAATATTAATAAGAACAAATTGCGAAGCAATTGTAAAGTTCTTCAATACTAAAAATGAAAAGCGCATCTCTCAAAAGAGATGGTTATCATTTATAGACTATTGTATTAATAATGCATACAGAATCACCTTTGAGCATATCAATGGTAAAAACAATATCATCTCTGACATTTTATCATGCCTTTTACAAAAGTCAGAATAATTAGTCTTTCAAACTATTATAATACAGAAAATGGCAATACCTCAACTCTCTTCTTATAAAAAGACGGGTAAAAAAATTCTACAGCATTTATTGGTTGATTCTACACCTCAAGCCTCTTCTTCTTAAAAAAAAAGAAGCAGGATTCACATGCAGGCCCCGCCCGTGCACGCGTGTGGTAGGATGAGAGATCGAACCTTACCCCATCAATTTTATTCTCACTTTCTATCATATGTACAGTTCCCCAATAACGAGACCGCCTTCCTCGTTGCTACGCTCATCTTCCGCTCGAAGCTCGCTCGTCTTCCCTGCTCGCTGTTCGCCAGCCGCGGTCTTCTTCCTTCCGCTCACTAGTCGCTTTTCTTCCCTCCGCTCACCAGCCGCGTTTCTTCCTTTCGCTCGCCATCGTCTTCCCCAAACGAGGTTGTCTTCCTCGTTGCTACGCTCATCCTCCGTTCGAAGCTCGCTCCTCTTCCCGTCTCGCCCGCTGGCAACCTCTCGCCGCTGCCCATCGCTCGTCGTCCGCCACCTCCGCTCGCCAGCTCACAGCCACTCGGTAGATGGACGTCCGCTCGCCTTCCTCGGCGCCTCCCGCCGCGGCGCTTTCCCTCTTTCATAAAAATCTTGAGCGGCGCCTCCCTTGCCGCTCACCTCGTCGAAGACCTCTGCTCCCTCCACTCCTGGCCGCTGCCCTTTTCCTCCGCTGACGCCGCCTGGATTTCCGACGGCCTCGCTCGCCTCCGCTTCCTCCTCTCCGGGTTCGCCGACGTCCTCGCCGGGCTCGCCTCCCGCAGGCCCTCCTCGCGTTTTCCCGTTGACTCTAGTCGCCGCGGCCTGCAGGATAAGCGCTGTTGCGCATCATTGCTTTTTTTGCTGCTTCACGTTTATAACAATTTTTACCCTCTCCCAACCCGCAGAACAATCCCAAACGAAGCCTTAGAGGCTCAAAATCCCCTTCTCCATTGCGCCCAAGATGATCAATGTCATTATAGGCATATTAATAGTGGAAGAGAGAATTCATCAGGAAGTTCTTTGGAGGTCAAGTCATGACAACCTCTTAAATGGTCTTTGATATCTTTAGGAGTCTTAAGAGTAGAGTCCTTAGAGATTTTTTTCACAAAAAAAGGGTAAAATATTATTTGGATTCTAGTGATTTTTCAAGGAAAATTTGGGCTCTTAAGGAAACTATTATTTGACTGTAGAATTCTTCCTTGCACAGGGAAAAGTTCCATTGCTGTCATTTAGTGCCATTCATGAATTGCATATCTTTATCTTTGCTTTGGCCGTTACTCATGCGTTTCTCAGCCTTCTCACCGTGCTTCTAGGATTTCTGAAGGTAAGGGTTTGACTCCATTTACTCTTAATTTTGTTTCTATTCGCTCTCTATGTAAGTTCACTACACTCCAATCACTTCATATTGTAGATGCAAAAATGGAGATCCTGGGAGCGTTCCTTGCAGGACGAGGATGCCAATGGTATCAATTAGTAATCACTTAATGGCTTATAGCAAGCTGCATTTGGGGGCTTATCTATGAAGTTTTCTGCTTATCTATTGATGTGTCAATCAGTAAGAAACTGCAAATGAAGAATCTTTACAAATGTGCTGAATAAACAACAATAATATATGTGCAGCTATTCCAGAGTTGAAACTTGTGAAGAAATTTACATTCAACAAGGAGCATTACGGGGGCTTTGGCAAGGATTCTTTTATCTTAAGCTGGGTGGTATGCAAGACATTGTTCCTTCTGACATTGAAAGTTTGACAATGATATCAATCTCGTAAGCTCTTCTCATTCTTGATTTTGTTTGTTTTCAGAACTCTTTTCTCAAGCACATCCGTCAGCCTGTTACTGAGACAGACTATCGTACTATAAGACTTGGATTTATCATGGTAATTCCCTTTTTAATCAGCAATTTACAAGTCTAATTAGTCTTTTGCATGCTTCATCGACTCTTCCTCCATTCATCACCTGATCACAGGATCACTGTAGTGGAAACCGGCAACTCGACTTTCATCAGTATATGATAAAAGTCTTTGAAGCTGATTTCAAGAAGGTTGTTGGTATAAGGTAATTATAACCTGGAGAACTTGCTTATCTTTGATTTTAACTCTTAACACCTTTGAAAGAAAATTTGGCAATCTGCCAATCCATGTTAATTTATGGTTCCTCTTCTTCTTTTGTTTTGCAGATGGTACCTGTGCATTTTTCTTATGACATTCTTGTTCTTTAATATGTATGTTGAAGGTGAATTCATAAGATTGAAACACTGCATGTGATCCTACTGAATTATCTTATAGTCTGTAGACAGTGGGTTTAAGATCAAGATTTTTTCTGAGACACATTTTGTTCTTCTCCTTCTTATAAAAGTGATCTAATGTCATAGTATAATTTTCTTAAACTAGTAAAAAATGCGTTAATATGATCTCAAATCCTTGTTGCTGATACAAAATTGTTTTTAATTATGTTTGCAGATTTGAATATACTCAGCTGGATATCCCTCATACCTGTAATTGTAAGTCTACATGTCTTAAATAGTGAACATTGCATTAAATTCTACTCTCCTCATTGAAATCATTGACTTGAATCTGACATGCCACAGCTTACTCTTGCTGTGGGCACCAAGCTGGAGCATGTGATGACTCAGCTGGCTCAAGATGTGGCAGAGAAACATACAGTCATTCAAGGTCCTGAACTGGTAGTCAAACCTTCAGACAAGCTCTTTTGGTTTAGTAGACCAAGAATTATGCTCTACTTGATTCACTACATTCTGTTCCAATCCGCCTTTGAGATTGCATTTTTCATTTGGATAGTGGTAAGTAGCAGCACCAACTTAGTCAACTCACTGAGTGACAATGTTTAAGATTTTGCTACAAACCGATACATGAATGTGACAGTACGTTCAGTATCGGTATGTCCATTTGTCTGTTCCACCAATATGGAGATTAAAAATTGTCAGAATTTCAATTGTTTAATTGGTGATGCAGACAACATATGGCGCTCGTTCCTGCATCATGGGGAACATACGTTATGCTTGGCTCAGGGTTGTATGCAGGTAGGTGGCAAATATACACACCTCATACAAACCAACCAAGAGAATTGTGTTGTTACTATTAACTCATATCCTTCTGGTTTCTAGTGTCTTTGCCCAGCTCATTTGCAGCTATATCACCCTGCCACTCTATGCCATTGTCAAATAATGGTCTCATGCTATGCTGAATTTTCTTGGTAAATGCAGATAGGCAGTTCATTCAGCAAGGCAATATTTGATGAGCCTGTGCAAGCAGGGCTTCTTAATTGGGTCAAAAGTGCAAAGAATCACAGGAAGAGCAGAAAGAGTGTGTCCAATTGGATCAAACTGAACAAAGGAGAGACTGCTGGTAGTAGCCAGTCATAAACTGTGCTTGTTCAGGGAGAACTTGCATATGAAGGGAGGATAACTGACATCTCAGAAGCCCACCTGGCATGAAGCCAAAACAAGCTCTTTATGCCAACCTTAAGCTTTCCATTTCCTATAGGTTTGCTAATAGTATGCTTGTACTGTTGTTGCCTTAGTCATTTGTGTTAAAGTTATGGAAACATCCTCCTAGACCATGCATATCGGTTGAGCTATTCAACTCTTTATAGACTCTTTATTGTACAAGATGAGATACAGAGGTAATATTGTAATCATGCCTAGTGTGATACTCCCGGGATCGCAAAGCACACCGAGATTGATTGATGATGGGACCCCTCGTGATTAGACGCTTTGGACGACTTGGGCATGCAATTGTTTCACCGAGGTTGATACAATTCCATAGGGCAAGAGTCAAATCGAACCACGGAGCATGAGTTCACACGTAAATGTGGGTGCCCGACTCGACCCATGGATCCTGAACCCTCTTGAGTGAGCTTACTAGTGAGTGTAACAAAGAGGGACGATTGTGGGGCAAAATGGAGCTCATCCATGGTTTATTCGGCCCCGAACTAGTTGAACCAGGTTGGTTCAGGCTGGTTCATCTTCTCACGCACTCGCAAAAGGGGATTTCCCCTGTTCTTCTTCCTAGCGCCGCTTGCGCTCGCTGCCACTGTTGATCCAGCCAGGTGGAGGGGGTGCGCCGGATATGGAAGGTCACTGGCGAGGCGGTGAAGGCGATGGTGAATGGGCATGGAATCCACGTTGTATCCAACGTGGATGATCCCAAGGCAGAGATTCAATCTCACCCCGGTGGAAGTGTGATCTCTGGCCATTCGATGGCGGAGATCGGTGCTCGCATGGCGACGAGGATGGTTTTCCATCCTTGTCAAGGGAAGGTTGCCTATCGAGTGATTTTGGAGCTCGGGCAAGGTCTGGCAACGACGACTTTCAGATATTGGAGCAGAGCTTGGATTTTCTAGTCGGTGGTGAGGGAGCTCGAGCAAGGTCTGGCAACAACGACTTACGGATATGGGAGCAGAGCTTGGATTTTCTAGTCGGTGATGAGGTTGTAGCCGTGGACTTGTCGGCATGAAGCTTCTAGGTCGTCTTCCGGTTCCTTGAGGTAAGGAGGAAGTCATCTCCTCCAGTGTTGACAGCCAGATGCAGGAGAGAGATCAGAATCTTCGATCTCCGGTTCCACACGGGCAATGTTTCCCTTGGGTTCTTCTCGTTGGTGGCGGCTTCTCTTGTAGAAGCTCTTTGGTGGCGAAGTCCCTGTTCATCAGACACCGGGTCCTCACCCTCTACTGTGGATTTGGTGGCCAGCCGGTGTGTAGCTGCAAGTGCACGACTTTATGAAAGTAATAAAATAAGATCAGTCCCACGAGGATCTAGCGGTCAACTACCGACTTCATAGCCAATCTATAGCTAGACGATTCAATAAGTGTTTTTGATTAGAAACTTTAAAGTGAATTGAAAGTAAAAGCGAGCGTTTGAGTAGAAAACCATGAGGGGAAAGTCAGGACTCGGGTTTTATCGCGTTGACAATCTAGAATTTATAAAATAAATCTAAGTAAGGAAAATCAATGATCAAAAGGGATTCATCTGCGTGTACAGATTATCTCCCCTCAGAGCGTAATCTGGTTCTTAATCACAATAATTCACTACTCTCGTAGTAATTATCATAATTAAGGCCCTTAAGCTCTATGATGAATCATAAAAATCCTTCAAGTAGACTCAAACTACTCTCGTAATTGAGTTCATAGGTTTGAAAAGAATAAGTTCGATATCGTGATTTACCTCTCGGTTTGTCTCGCGACGTCTCAAACGCAATAATAATTGGCTAGAGTAATTATATGAAATAGAGCACAATTCTAATCAAATCAACATAGTAAAACTCTTTAACAAAGACGAATATAAGAATTGATTCATAAAAACGTCAACAGGCACGCCCTAATCCTGAAACAGGAGTTTAAGCAAACATGTTCATACTAAACAACATATAATCTTGTGAATTTAGCATGAAAACTCAATCAAAATACAAGAAAACACTAGGAGATTCAAGATAACCCTTCTCTTTGATCAGGAGACAAAGATCGAACAGTCAAATCCCTCCTTTATGTGATACTCGTGTCAGGGTTTTGCCCAAAACTTGTTTTCGCTCTAATGGCCGCTTCTGTCCAAAATTGTCCAAGGAATTGTTACCAATCCAGTCCAAAATCTTCTCTTTTATAGTACAATCCATGTGGGACCCCTTTAGGAAGGTTCCTCTAAGATTTCACTAAGTTTCAATTCAATTTGAGGCCAAATCGAGCAAGATCATGAGTCTAGTGACAAAATTCACGGACAGTGAATGAGGCGGCTCATATATCTCTGTCTGGCTGTCATGCACCGAGCCATTCACGACATGTGAATAGATTCATGATCCCGATCGTGAACGTCTCAACTTGAACTCTAGGCATGGCAAAACTTCATGGTGTAGCAATGCATTCACAGCCTGTGAATGTGAAAATTTTGTCGACATCCATTTCGCTCAAAATTTGAAGTGCAGCTTCGTCTTTTCATTAGGAATTACCTTGTGACATCAAAACTAGCTAAATCCATCATTTTTTGGTGATATTTTTCTGCATTTGCATGAAAACCAAGAAAAGTAAAAAATTTTATGCAATATGAGATAAAAATATTATAAATTAGTATAAAATTTTATAATTAAGCATAAAATAACATATAAAATATAGCAAAAAATGTGATGTAAATGCAATGCATCAGAATACCTTAGACTTAAAATTTTGCTTATCCTCAAGCAATATCATTATATGTAAGGAGAATATGAAGATAAAGGACACTTGTTTGTTCTACCATCACATGTATTCAATCCACAATTCGTGTAATGATTTTTTAAAACTTACGAAATTTATGAAATTGTATGTTAGAAGCAAACTCTCAAGATCTTACAATCCAAGATAGATAAAATGTTATAATTCATATTGTTGCATCTAAATTCAACTTACTAAGCATTATGTACTTTCACTTAATATATCTAAATTTACCTTTCAAGTGAAATTCTCATTTACAGATCCTTGGTGATAATCCCGAGTAGAGAGACTTTTAGAGCAGATTGGTCTTTAAACGGTTATATGCTCTTTCCTATTAGCACTATAACATTGTTTAAAGTATACTACATAGTAGTATAATAGAACTATAGCCATAATCATGAAATGTCAGCGGAGTGGTCCACTTGACCTCCAGCTCCCTCTTTTCCTCTACTTTTTATTCTTTCTTTTTTTTCATTTTGGAGAGAGCCGGCCAAAGCATGGTACTTAAATTGTTAGTGATTTTTCTGCATGTGGGATAAATATTTATTTTTAAACTTTTTCCTCAATTACTTGATTGAAACAAATTTAAAGTATACTAGTAGTAGTATAATATAACTCATGACTTCTGATCTTTAGACCAAAGGAGTTGGAGCAAGCCTCTTTATACAAGTATCACCAATTTTCTTTATATGAAATTTCTCTATCAAGCAAAAATAGAAAAATTAAATTTAAGTATCTTCAACTCAGTTCATATTACAAGGGTGTGTAACACTTCATAAGCACATTTTATCCATATCAGAACCCTGTTTACTCAAAAATATTTATCTCACATAAAATTTCAAAAATTCCTAGGTCATCAAATCAATTACTTAAAATGCTTTCTAAACACACAGTCAAGGATAAAATGGACTCGTGTCACTAAAATTATAAACATTCAAGATACAAATTATTATAACTTGGACAAAAAACAAAGTAAATGTAAGCACCCTAGACTTAAACTGTTACATATTACTCATCATTATTCAGCATATATCAAGAAAATTTTTGCAATATTTCATTTGTTCAGCATAAAGCCCCACCAGCAGCTGCATCAATAGTAAGCCTTATGTTATAATTTAGACTATTATAAAAAGTGTGAATAATTACCCAATTTTCAAGTCTATGATGTGGGCATATTCTTTGAAGTTCTTTGAATCGCTCCTATGCTTCATAAAGAGATTCTCTATCTTTCTGAGTAAAGTTTGTAATCCGGTTACGAAGTTGCACAGTCTTGCTTAGAGGGAAGTATTTGAAAAGGAAAGCTTGGAAGAGGTGGTCCCATGTAGTGATTGATCTTGCTGGTAAGGAGTGTAGCCATATCCTTGCTCGATCCCTAAGAGAAACAGAAAAAATCCATAATTAGATTGCATCATTGGAGACACCATTTAATTTCAAAGTATCACAATATTCAAAAAAAAAATTGAAAGGTGCATATTCGGGTCTTCCAAAGGTAAACCCCTAAACTAGTTCTATTGAACCACAAAAAGTAGAGCAGGCATTATCTCAAAATTGTTCACATCTATTATCGGTTAGCGATGCCAGAGTTCAACCCTTGCACATTCGGTGCAGCAAAATCTCTCAATGTTCTATTGTTGTTGTCCATCAAAAGAGGTAGTCATTCAGTAGCAGTAGAGCTTTCCTCGTTCTTTAACTCCTTGAGTTTTCTTCTTCTATAGAAAGTTCAGCTTTATCTCCAGATCAATGTCATACAAGTCACCTGATCTAAGACGTCTATGCATAAACAAGTTTAGCAGTAAATATTTCGAGAAGTCTAAGCAAGAATCAGAGTTATACTAACTAAATGAAAACAAAGTAACAACCAAAAGCAAGAAAAGAAAGCAAAAAAAAAAAAAAAAAATAAATAAATGAAAATATGCGGAGCAAAGTCTAGTCTATCAATAACTAAATCAATTTGATATTTACTGTTGTCCCCTATAACGACGCCAAAAACTTAATTCTAACTGTTATCCCCGGCAACGACGCCAAAAACATGATACGCACAATCCGCAAGCGCATGACTTACTGATATAGTACTAAGATATTGTTCCCACAGGGATAAGTCGCAATTACTAAAAGATCGCGTAATCGATAGGTAGACATACTAAATTTGGTTTGAAATGCAAGTAATTTAAGATAAACTAAACTAATTAGTCAATTTGGTTACAAAACAAGAGATACGAGTTAAATGTTATTTTGAGATAATTCAAGACATTAGGGTTAATCACAATGATAGATCTAAACTTTAGCAAAATAATAACAATGCAATTGATCTAAAATGTTTAAGGATTTATCCGCAGGTACAGGTTATCCCCTTTCTGTAGTATAACCCAGTACCTATTTAGAATGGTCTCCTACTTTCGTGGCTTACCAAACTGAATAGATCCAATGAACACAAGGATAAACTAATGTCCTCGCACAAATTTTAACTACTTCTGTGATAGAATAACGCGAGTCCAATCTAAGCAGTTCCAACTCACAATTCTCCTTTTAGTGTTTCTCGCGACATTTTAAACATATTAAAACTTAGCCAAAGTAAATACAAGTAGACATCATAGCAAATATCAAATAAACAAAGATAGATCATATAAACACTGATATTATAAGTCAAAATATAGTTCTAAATATTGGAATACACCCCAAATCCTGAATAAGAAGGCTTAAGTAGCCATGATAGTTCTATTTAGCACAATCTTTACTCAAATCAAAGTTCCAAGTGTCTAAATACAAAAGGAAGAGAATATAAGGAAGAAATAAAAACTAAACCTCTTCTGATCGATGAGAAAAATCTTGAAAATCTGCTCAAAAAAATCCCCTTTTCGTTCGTCACTACCCCTTGTCGCCGTTCCACTCATTTCTTCTCTTTGGAGAGCCAAAAGGACCCCTCTTTTCACCCCCAAATTGGTTCTTTTATTCATAGGAGGGTGTCCCTTGAGATTCCCCATCAAATCCCCAAGAGAACGCTTCAAATTTCATGAAAAACTGCTTCAAATTTACCTAGAAAATGCGAAAAAAACGTGTTCTGAAAACTGTCACGGCCGTGATGTGTTCAGTAATATTCTGGAAAAATGATCACGGTAGTGAAAATAATCATTGGCAGGCCATGATGTGTATCATGGCTATGAAAATGGTCATGGCTGGGCTATGAAGTTTTATGTGGATTTTTTACATTACGATCATGGCCATGAAGCTAATCACGGGTAGGTTGTGATCATCTCAATGAAAAGGTTATCAAATTTTGAATCAAACTCATCATGTCTGTGAAGATCATCATGATTCAATTTTGAAGAAGAAGTTTACGAAATACTCATCATTGCCATGAAGATGATTACGACCTGGCCGTGATTATTACAGAAAACTTCATTTGACTCTAAATTTGCTGTGCTGACTTGTCTTTTCATCCTAAATCACCTAGTAGTCTCAAAATCATCAAATAAGCTAAAGAAATGAGTGGTTTTACTTGAAATTATAAAAAGATAAGGAAAAGTGAAGATTCCGAATAAAGTAAGTAAATAAGCTTGATTATAACATAAAAGCACCAGAATATGCATTATTTTGAGATAAATTGATATCAAAAAATACTACCAAAATACAAGACATCAACCAGATGAATACCGGGGTGTACTGCTGAAAGGGGGCGACTCATAACTATTAGTGAATTCACTTGAACTTAGTAATATGTAAGTTTTCCTTTTATGATTATCCTCGCATAAATCGACATAGTGGTGGACCCACTTCCTAGGGTTTCCACATATCGCTCTTTCATTTTAGCATTCCTAGTCGCTTCCACTCCTTTAGTACTTATGATTTAGATAATTCCAAGCTACTTAACTAATTGTGTTGTTTACCTAGTAAAATTCTAATTAGTTGGTATTTGCCAATTAGTCCTTGTTGACAAGAATGCACGAGAGAGTTCCTCCCAAGTTGTGATCGATCCTGGTGGTAGAGAGAGGAGCCATGCATGTGCACGATTCCTGAGAGACAATGGGAAAAATTTTGTCTTATAGCATCAAGAGATACACCGTTTATTTTAACAGTGTGACAATATTTATTCGCCTCAACAGCTAGGCGAACGATACTAGAATTAAAGCATTGTACATTTGGCACTGCGAAGTCCCTAAGTGATTGATTAACATCCATTGTTTCTTTCTTCGAGGTTTCTCGACTTAAAAAAATTATAGATTTCTTTGAAGTTGAAAAGTGTATTCGATCTCTGGATTTTTGGGAAAGATTGTATCTGTCTTAAGATTCCTGAGCATACAATGAGTTAATCCAAAAATATATATGTAAAAAAAACTAATTATAAAGAAAAACTAAAGTAATGCAGAAAAAATAATAAAAAACCAAAATGCCTAATCTATAAATCTCACGATTAAATCAATATTGGTAACCTGATCCCTAGCAATAGCTCCAAAAACTTAATGCGGCCACAAAGTGCACGACTTTATCAAAGTAATAAAATAAGATCATTCCAATGAGGATCTGACAGTTAATTACTGATTACACATTCAATCTATAGCTAGACAATTTGAAATGTGTTTTGGTCGGAAACTTCAAAGAGAATGCAAAAGACATTTACCATTTCAACTATCACTATTCATCATAATACCAAAACCATATACCAAAATACATCCTAAATCAACATCATGCATCTAATTACATCACAAACCATCATATTCATCAAATAAGCATCACATGCATCAAATACCATCACAAATACATCAAGTATCATATCTAAAATCTCAATACCATGACATATACACAAAACCAGTATAATGTAGCAAGTATCATATCACAAATGTAAAATACAACGCACACACACATAACGAATTATGAAAAATAAATATGTACGATGCATCAGCATCAATCAACATGTATCATCTCCTAATCAAAGGGAAGATACAAGTCATATACCTCAAAGAAAAAAAAACATTATCCTCGATGTAATAAAAATAAACAATTAAATACTCACAAAGAATATCAATCAGTCTTGATGTCCTCAGAGTCCTCCTCCTCATCTCCAGCATGCTGCATCGATGGGCCTGGGAGATGCTACAGTAAAAACTCTTCTATCGTGCGAAGAGACTCTAATGTCCTCGTCTGGCCCTGCTCTCAGGCCTGTCAGCAGGCCTCTCGGTTATAATCTCAATCTTAGGTGAGTTGACCGGCTCATCCACAATCTGTGCTATACTTGGACCCGCAGACGTGCTCTCCTCCTCTAAGGTGCTCGGATACATCAGAGTGTGAATCTTTTGGCATCCAAATGTTGAACGGAATCGGAGACTCAACGACCGACATCTGTGCCAACTCAAAACGGTGGGGAATCTCACGGATCATCCTATACCTCGGATAAATCGAATGATAAGGCCCGGGTATCCCTATTTTTCTCACTGCCCCATATGGTCTAGGCCTCATTGTTCTTCTTGGTGCCATAATCGCAAGATCAATGCAGTTATTCAACAAAAATTTCAAAAAAATTCCCAAGGAAAGAGAATAGCTGACGACTTAAAGAAATTTCGTCCAAAGAAATCCTCTAAAAGCTCTAGAAATCTGATCCCAAATTGAACGTAAAATCTAGCTGGTAGCTCATCAGAGGATCAACGGAAAGGATTGCCGAAAGTCGAAGAAGACTGGAAGGGAAGAATCGTCACCTCAGAGGGAAGAAATCAGCTAGAGTTTGAAAATTATGAGCGTAGGCGTGAACCCTAACTCTCGCCATAATGTTTAAAACTGGGTCTTCACAGTCTGTGAGTCATTCACGGCTGCGGCCGTGATTCTTTCTGTGTCTTAAGTCTCTTTGGCAAAATAATACTCACGGCCATGACCATGAAAGTCTCTGTGAACTTTGGCCCTTTCGCATTTTCTTTAGCTTTGAAACTCATGGCCCGTGATGGACTCACGACCATACCCGTTAATGATCCCAGCAACGGCGCCAAAAACTTGATGCCATCGCAAGTGTGTGAGTTTATCAAAGTAATAAATAAGATATCATTCCCAACGAGGATCTGGTGGTCAAGTACCAATTACACGATCAATCTATAGCTTGACGATTCAAATAGTATTTTTGTTCGGAAACTTCTAAGTATAAGAGAGCAAAAGCGAGAGTTCGGGTAGAAAACAATATGGATAGAATCAGGACTCGTGGTTTCATCACGCTGATGGGTTATAAATTTATTAAAAAAAATCTTCGTACAAAAAATTAAAGTCTTGAAGGGATTTATCCTAGTGTACAGATTACCTTCACCCGAAGCGTAATCTGGTACCTATTTACGATAATTCCCTACTCTCGTGACGATTACCATAAATAGGCCCCTTAAGCTCTGTGAAAAATTATAAAAATTCTTCAAACAAATCTAAACTCTCTCATGATTGGATTCATAGGTTTGAAAAGAATAGATCCGACGCTGTGATTTACCTCTCGGTCCTTCTTGTGACGTCTAAGATGTAAAATTACTTGATCAGAGTAAAATAGTAAATAGAACGCAATTCAAATCAAATCAACTCAATAAAATTCATGACAAAGATTTAAATAATAAGTTTAATCCATAAAACATCAACGGGTTACACACCTAATGCCGAAAAAGAGTTTCAACAGTCATATCATTTGAATATAGCATGTAATATGATGAATTCAAACATGAAAAATGAATAAAACTATAAGTAGACACTAGAAAAGTAATGATAACCCTTCTCATCAATCAGGAGATGAAGATTGAGCAACCAAATCTGTCCTTTGCATGATCTTCCCTTCAAAAATTTGCCCAGCTGCCTGTTTCTGCCCTAGCCGTCGCCTCTGTCCATTCTTGTCTGAAAGAAGCCCCCTAACCCTTTCAAAATCCTTCCTTTTATAGTTTAATCTGTGTAAAACCCATCTAGGAAGGTTTCTGCAACGTTTCGTTGAGTTCTAATTCGATTCGAGGCCGAATCAAGTGAAAAACCAAGTTGGGTGGAAAAACTCATGGCCCCTGAAGCGCTCATGGCCATGGGTGTGAATGTTTCTGTTTCTGCACAATAGTGTATTCACAGCCCGTGAATGACTCATGGCCACAGGCGTGAAATTTGTGTTTGACCTCCGTTTCGCTCCAAATTTGATGTGTGACCACTTTTTTTCCTCGATAATCATGTCATGGCCTCAAAACTCATAAAATCCATCAGTTTTGGGTGATTTTATCTATATTTTCATGAAAACCAATAAAAGTAAAGATTTCATACCATAGGAGATAAAAATGTTAAAAATTGGTATAAAATCATACAATTATGTAAATGCAACTCATCAGGTGCCATCAGCTGTAGTAGGACCAGGGGACATGTGCTAGTTAGTACTATCCTGCACATTAGTGCGAGCAGCATTTGGGAGTGGAATGGTAGCAAAAGTGTAAAAAAAAATCAGATGATACATGTCCCCACAACGACGATAAGTGATTTGGGGCGGATTGGGCGATTGACATTGAAGATCCGCTAACAATATCCAATAAGAAGCTCGCCTAAGATTTTAATCATGACCTGGTCATGATGCTCTTGGAAAATTTCGTGTGTGTTGTCCTATAACAATCCCGGTCAAGATTCTGATCACGACCTAGTCACGATCCTCTCAGTAGGATTTCTGTGTGTGATCCAGTGATAATCACAGTCATGATTTTGATCATGACCCGCCCGATATTTTATCAAAAATGATCAAATTCGCCTGGTCTTCCTTGAATCAGCTAAAAATCTTCCCTGAATCATCCAAACTCAAAATAATAATTAGATCAATAAGGATTTCACATCAATCATCAAGAAAACACATCAAAACATATTAATATAACTAAACTACACAAACCATGAATGCAACTAAAATAAGAAAAGATGCTTAAAATAAATTCAACTAAAGTAAGATGCATGGGTTGCCTCCCAAGAAGCGATAATTTAAGGTCTTTAGCTTGACCAATGCTTGAACATTATGGTGTTGTTGGTGGGTCACTGGCATAGTAAAGTACACATAGTCTTCTACTTTTTTGCTATCCTAAACACATTCCCACGAAAATGAATGTTATGTGTTCCAATAGCAAGTTGAACACTGTCATATTAAACATACTCAGTCTTGGGACGGATTTAAATTTAAATTTTAGATTTTCATTTACCTCAAGATCGATATTGTCAAGTGTCTCAGGTTTTACCTTTTCTACATCGATAGTTGGATTTAAGTCTTGTAGTTGGGAGTTCATGTTAATATCAATTTCAGTCACCTCATCATCATCATCATCAATCATGTAAATTTCCAATGAGTTTCTATTGATCTGGGTGACATGAATTTTCTCAACTACTTTGTTTAAGATTTCTATGTGTGTTGCACAACATAAATCGCTTATCAGGTTTATATGATGGTGGTAAAATGCACATTGGTTCCTCTTCCTCAACATCTATGATGCTAGTGTTTGATTTTTTTTCTCATCCAAATTACTCTCCAATCCACCCTCACCTAACCCCCTGCCCTTCACCTGAGGTTTCTCTGTCTCCCCCATGGGCTTGGCTAAGGTGATGGCTTGCCGGGCTATTTGGGTTTCCAACATCTCACACTGAGTAACTAAGGCATCCACTTTAGATGTAAGTTGCAAGATAGCTTCATATGCCATCTGCCTTTGCTGCTTGATTTCTTTGTTTTGCTTAGTTTGAGCAACAACAAAGCTCTCAAGCAAGGTTTCAAAGTTCAATTTTGGAGTTGATCAAATTACCTTTGGTGAAAATCTAAAGATTCTCTAAAGTTTAGTTGCGGGATAGGGTTTAGGTTACTATTGTCAAAAAAAGTTTGGACAGCACCCCCAATCCATATCATAGGTAGAAGACTATGGGTTAATGGAAAACGGAACCCCCAATTGGCATTCATGAGAAAAATGAGCTTAACGTCCACAAATATCACAAGAAACATAGTGTAACATTGCATGATTGATATTTGTTGAATTGAGCATCATGCACATTAACCAAGTGAAAATTTTTAGGAAATTCAGAAAATCTAGATGATAAGAAAAATTCAGCCACAAGAAACAAAAATTACAAAAAAAGTTCTAGTCTAGCAATTTCCCAATTTTGTCAATATTGCCGATATTAGTCCCCGGCAATGGCGCCAAAAATTTGATAGGTCGCGCAAGTGCACGAGCTATCGAAGTAGTAAAATATTGCTCCCACAGAGACTAATTAGTAAGTATCAACTGATTAGAATTTTGCTAGCTAAACAATACGATCAGTCTAGAAGTTATGAATTATCTAAAGCAGAAGTGCTAGAGGAGTGGAAGCAACTAGGAATGCTAAAATAAATGAGCAATGTGTGGAAGCACTAGGAAGTGGGTCCACCACCTTGTCGATTTATGCAAGGATAATCATAAAAGGGTAACTCTCCTATTATTAAGTTCAAGGGAATTCACTAATAGTTGCAGGTTGCCCCCTTTAGCAACACGACCTGGTATTCATTCAATACGCTCGCCCACTTTCGTAGTTTCGCATTTCAAATGAACCCAATGAGCTTACAGTGAATATAAAAGTTCCCCTCAAATAGATTAAACTACTTTTGTAGATTTAACCTATTGGTCTAGTGTGAGCTAGTACGATGCGTGAATATCCTTTCGGTCTTATTCATGATATCTCGGACGTGCGAACCCAAACCGAGCTTGTTATGCATATACCCGGTATGGTCAATAGCCTTTCGATCCTATTGAACATACTCAAAATGCATACCTACGTGGTTAACTTTGGACACGCATGAAGCAACTCACAGTTAATGAACAATAACAAGCATAACAAGAAGCACAATATGATATCCAAACATAAAATCAACAAAAGGTTTCCCCACAACCTAGTATATAGTTTAAGCTGCCATTTTAATGTTCACAACACAAAAGATTCTCAAACACAAGTTTATCCACAAGCAACGGTACAAGCGCTAGAAATTAACAATGAAAGACTTCCCTTAGATAAGAAGGGAAACAATGATGCTCTCTTAAGGTTGGGGAAGATCCTTGTGGTTGAAGAAGAGCCCCTAGCATCGTCGTCTGGTGGTGGAGAAAGCTGCCGTTGCCCCCCTTTCTCCTCTTTTCTAGCTACCCAACTCCTTCCGTTTTCTCCCTTTCCCTATAGGCCACTCTCCAAAAATCTCCCTAATTTTGCCCTCCAAAAGTCCCCTTTAAGGGTTTGCTGACCATGGGAAGGGAATTACTAAGTAGCCCTCTCCATTTCCTCCTTTTGGTCCAAGAAATTGAGGCATAAAATAGGTTTTTCAAAATAGGCGGATTCGCAATCATGGGCATGATTTTGATCATGACCCGGTCATGATCTTCTCGGCACTGTTCTTCTAGGTAGAGCAGTGATATATCATGGTCATGATGCCGATCATGAGCCGGTCATGATTCTTGTCAGAGGCTACAAGTGTTTTGAAAATCTTTGAGTTGACCCTTCTTGATGTCGGGAGACCTCCTATTATCTTGAAGTTCTAGAATTCATCCACTTTTTGGTCGTTTTGCCCTGAAATGCCAAAAATACAAAAATAGGTGTAGATTCCAAAGATATAATGAAAATAAGGATAATAAAGTACAAAAACAATAGAATAGAGATGATTTCAACGGTGAAATTACATAGAAAATGCTATATAATTAAGTGATATCAAATCCCCCTAGACTTAAATCTTTGCTTGTCCGCAAGAAAAAAAGTCAATAAGAAACATCCAGAATAGCAATTCATCAACATATGATACATTCCCTAATAATTCTAAAATGCAGAAACCATAGTCTAGTCACAAGATTTGTGAATTACTGAAAACTCTAAAGATGTCAAAATGTAAAGCGAGGCATCCAGGATAAATCCAGCTATAACATTTGTACCATATGCCAAATTTCAATATCAAGATTCACCCACCACACAAGTGGAAACCTACTTGAGTTTCAAGGTAAAGGTAAACACTTCACATTATCGGTAAGGGTCAACACTCATAACTTCGGTACCACTACCACATATTTTTTTTGTCCTTGTGTAGTGCCATGTTATAACTTCGGTACCACTACTATTTTTTTCTTTTTGAATCTTTTGTAGTGCCAAGTTAGAAGAGTTTGTAGTTTAACTCATAACTTCGATACCACTGCCATTTTTTCTTTTTTTTTTCTTTTTTTTTTCTTTTTTTTTTCTTTTTTTTTTCTTTTGAAGTGCCAAGTTAGAGGAGTGTAAACAAAAATCGATACGGAGAGCTACAAAAACTGATACAAAGAGCTACAAAGAGGAACAACAAATGTGTGGAGTGAATCGATCCATATATACTATTCACCAAACCACTTAGTTCTTCTTTTTGTTATTTATGTTACAAATAAAGCTATCCATGTCAAGGACATATAGGCCATTTCATAAAGTACCCTTCCGATAAAACACATTTGCAAATAAAAAAGAACAAGTGTTCTATTTTATTTCAAATTTAAATCCATTCCTTGCCAAGGCATGGATATAATGTTTTTAGTGATGGAAGGCATATAATAGCAATGCTCTAGCTCTAACTGAAGTCCAGAAGGCAGGGAAAGAGTCAGATGTCCTATGGCAATGGTAGCAACCTGTGCCCCATTTCCAACGCGTAGGTCTATCTCTACAGGCCGCACTGCTCTACTTCTCTTGATCCCTTGCATATTTTTACAAATATGAGCTCTGCATTCAGTATTCATTACCCATGACATATAAGTAGAAAGGTTGACTTTTGTAACATAAATACTTAAGCCAGAAGATGAAGTGTTACTTCTCTGTACCTCATTCTGAAGTTGCATACAGTCCTTCTTCTAATGGCCCTACTTGCCACAGTGAAAGCACCTATCTTTCCTTATCCCTTTTGCCTTTTTCAATGCTTTGGTCAAGCCCTTAGGCTTATCTTTGCATTGAAGGACTACTTTAGAGGTGTCACACCTTTTTGTTCTAGCATGTCCCTTGAAGAGTTGCTTCAGATTATTAATAATCTCGTAAGCATTCTGCTCTTCATGTTGCCTTCGCAACTCAGGCAACATATTCACTAGCATCAGACAAGCTAACTCTAAAGCACCCTTTTGATGCTTATGAAAAGCACCCCTCTCAGCTGCTGAGGCTAAGTATGAAAGGGGTTCAGAAATAGGTTGCTCAAGGACATACAGCTTCTTCTTGAGCTTGAGAACAAACCTTCCATAAAGTTGGTTCCAACCAATTTATCCTTTTCAAGGATAGATCACAGTGACCATTTGCTATTGTTTGTAGCCATTTGATCTACAATAACAAGATTAGTAGATTAATACTACTTCAAATCATTGAATCTGGACTTGCATTAAATGATCATGGCTCCCACTATTTAAATCAAATTGACAACCAACAAAGTCAATATGGGAAATCAGAAATTTTCTAGTGAGATAAGATCCTTACTTCGCATGAGGCTTCGTGCCCCATGAGGGTATGATGAGATGCATAAAGTGACTCATGCTTCCTAAGATGAGTATGCCGACCGATTGCACTTGGTATTTCCTCTTATTAAGATAGTCTAGGCATATAATATAAAGCCCTAACTTCCCAAAGCTGCCTCTAGAATTTTATCATGTGGTATGACTACATATGAAAAGACTAGTCAAGTTCAACCTGACCATTATGCCCTGGGCCAACGAGTTTTCTTGTAAGACATATCAAGGTTAAAATTGGACTAGGGGAACCATTGCCACCATATGCCTTCTAAAGATAAGTGGGTGTGTCCCACGAGGATAAGAAACAATACACAACACCACTGATCAATAACTTGATGAGGGCTACGAGTCAGAAGGCTATCATAGACTTGATATTTTATGAGTGTTTTTGTAGTCTCATCCAATTAGTTTTTATCTTTTGTCTAACATTACAGACATGTAATCCTATAGTGATAACAATAAAATAAAACACATCCAGGCATACTTTAGCAGATATGAAAAGTAGTATAACATGTGATATGGTCATAGCCTAATCAACACATTGAATCATCACATGCCTCATGATGTTCAATGCTTGACGTAGGTAACAAGTCCCAACTAGACCTAACCTAGCCGCCATCTTCTCCAAGTCCATGCGCGGCTCCAAGGTCCACCATGCCAAGGGATAGGTTTCAAACCCTAGAGGCACACACTAGGAAACCCTAGGTGCACCCCTAAAGAGTTCAACCAAACCCTTTCATGCGCCATCAAGCAAGGTGTGCCACCTTGCAAGGTGCACCACCCTTGTGCCAATCATGAAGGGATGTGCCACCATGATGATCTTCCCCTTAATCTTCAATTTACATAATAAAGAAAAAGAAGCGGCATGCAAGCCTTACACAAAAACATCACAGGCATACAAGAGGCTTGACTAAGACCATATCACAATGCACAATCAAGATATCTCTAATCATGTTTTCTACATGCCCATCAAAAACCAAAGAAATTCAGGTTAAGTTTTTCATTAAAATGTGTCTATCATCCTCAACAACTCATCACAAATCTTGGATTTTCTTTTCTCCCAGGAGTCTACAAGTGGTGCACGCATGCTCTATGCATGCTAGCTGCCCCCTTGCAATACCTAACTCACAAATATTAGGGCAATCACCCAGTCTATGCCTAGCATAATCTTTGCAAGTCTCACAAAGTATGTCTATCCTAAATGTGCGAGGAGAAATTAATTCTTCTACATATGGGTCGATCCCTTATGTGAAGAAATCGAAAAGTCAAAGAGATCGAAGGAGAAGTTAGGAATGATAGACCTACACTTTTTCTAAGCAAGAAAAATATGCCATAAATAAATTTTCATGGCATGTGAGTAAACAAGAAAGCAAGTACATCGCTCAAGTTTCGCAAGTACCTCTGATAGCACTGTTGGGAAACCCCGAGGAATTTTAAAATTTTTATTAAGTACAACGGCATCAATTCCCCGAAACAAGCCAGTCCTAAAAACATAGAAGATCAAGCATGTGAGGGAGTCGACATAATGAGAAGAGAAAGATATCTTAGAAGTATTTTAGAGGATGCAGTGTATAGGCGCCCAAGCATGTGCCCTCTATAGTCTCGCACACAGCCAGTCCCTTGAGTCCTCTTCTTCCATGCCCAGTGCTAGCTGATGCCTTGGATTTTGGTAGTGATTTTTGGTGTTATTTTATCTCAAAACAAGGCCAATTGTAATATTTTGATGTCTCATATATGCTTATTTATTTGTTTGTTTTAGAATCTTTACTTTTTTTAGCACTTTTGTAATTTTAGGAGATTTCACTCAATTTGTAGAGCTTTTTGAATATTTTCAAAGTCATAGAATGATTCCTGGTGAAGAGACAAGGCTACACAGCGAATTTAAGATCAATCAAAGCTTTTCATGGAAATCACGGCCTGGCCATGATTATAATCTTTGGCCGTGATTCACAAAAAAATCCCAAAGTTCACAGTACACTTCACGGCCAGCCCCTAATGGACGCCATGGGCCATGATCTGAAGCAAGGATGCCAAAGGCTAACATTTTCAAAATCACGGTCAAGCTGTGATTATAATCACGGACGTGATTTCATTGAGACATCTTCTAATTTGAACAGTGCACTTCACGGCTCACCCATGAATCTTATCTTCGGCCATCACGAGTCTTCCCTAGATTTCATAGTACACTTCACAGGCGACCCATAATTCCCATCTTTGCCCATGATCGACCTTCTGCCCCTTCACCTTCCTCATGATTTTGTTTGATTGAACGCTCAAGAAAATTCAAAAAAATAAAAAAAAGGAATCGAGAGCCAAGGGGTAGGCGAATCGTCAGAGCATAAAAGCCCTCTTTTAGGTTGAGAAAAGGGAGAGAAATCAATCGATGAGTAGGCTAGGGCAAAAACTCAGGCAACAAAGCCTTTCAAAGGCGATTTCGCGGTGATCTTGCAGCGGTTCTTCACCAAATCGAGGGGAAACATTCACAATCTCTTCTCCTTCCCTCCCTTAGTCTTTGTTTGTGATTTTCTTTGTTGATTGGAGAGTTTTGTGTAGAACTGTATGGCTGTAATAGCATGAACTTCTTATCAGGACTCGGTTGGAGCCCATTGACAAGATCTATCATATGAACTGAATTTATCTTGATATTTTGAGTCTTATCTGAGCATATTTTACTTAGTTGTGCTGATTTTATAATATTACCTTGATCAAGTAATGTTGTGTGTTAGTTGACATGATTCTGACCGCAAGGAGAAACGTATTGGTAGATCCACTAGGGAAAACTTATGAACTTCTATCATTAAAGTATTTAGGGTTGACTTATGGGTAACATAGTTTTTCACATAATTCAATGGACTTACTTAAATCGATAAGCCACGAAAATAGGAGATCGGTTTAAGTAAGTACCGGGTCGCAAGGGAGCAACCTGTACTATAGCAAAGACTTCTTATGCAAAATGATAAACTCATGCATCAAACAAGTTCTAGTTCAGTTAGGTCTATCAACATGATGAATTCCGAGGCCCCGATATCTCTCTAATTGACATGCGCCTAGCACTTTCCATAAGTGCCAAGGCCAAGAGGAAGGAGGAAGAAGAAAGCCACTAAAGATCTGTACTACTTGCACCTAGAGAAGGAAATGCACCATGAGAAGAGGCAAGCGGCTTGGAGGAGAAGATTTGCGCCAAGAGAGGTGTTGTTCACGTCAATGATGATGCACACCACAAGACGGGGCAGCCACGACTCTCTAATAGGCGCCAAGAACAATAGTTAAGCGGCTAGGGTAAAGGGGGGGACAAACAAGGTGGGCAGCTAAGGCAAAGAGCAAAGGAAAGTTTCCAATCTCTTCCCATAAGAGCCAAGCCACTTTCCACATGCGCCTAGCACTTGCCATAAGTGCCAAGGCCATGCCTAATTCCTCCAAGCCTTGCCTTAAGCTCCAAGGACCAGCCAAGGTGCCTAAAGCATGCCTAATATGTCATTAGGCACCAATGGGGAAGATTCATCCCCATTATACCCTTTTTTCTTAAGCTCTCAATTCTATCACTTATTAGCGGGTCTCATCAATTAAGTTTCCCTCATAATATGAATAAATTCATATTAATAGAGACGCCAACTTTTATGGACCATGCTAGACATTCAAATTAAGTTGAGTAAACCATTGAATCCAATCTGATGCAACCTCATTCACTTGACCAAATCAAATGTGGTCAACCATGGTTAACTAGAGGTCAAGTTACCAAAAATGAGGTCTAGCCCCAATATGTTTTCTCTATCTCATCATGCGCATCCGCGATAATTGAATCTCCCAACTATATCCGAGTTATGAAATAACACGATCATAAGGCTACCCAATCAATATGAGAACTCAAGTATCAAGATGTGCGACCTTGTAGGTTCCTCTGACATTGGTAGTGATGAACTCATGTCATCACAAGCAGTGAGTGGCACCTAACAGTGCATCGCTACTACCCAAGTCTTCGGAAAGGCTGTCTACATTGATATCCCTTATACCACAATATGGTATCCGTGCATTATAGCCTCTTTGCCAAACTGACATCTCAATTGGACAAAGTGTCTCACCACTTTGTATAAGCCCAATTATATGGTCATAACTAAATCATACTTTCACCTAGGTATGGTCATACAATTTCAGTCATACATCCATATAGGGCACATGGCTTCTCGCAGGAAGGGGCAAATCCTCTATCTGTCAGTTAAACTTCTCATATGGGTCGTGACATACCTAATGACAACCGTTATAACCTCCCGACTATGGTGAGGTATTAGGTTGTATCAAAGTATGTCTCTAATAATATAGAAGAGTCAATAACCTCAAGTCAAAGAATTAATAGAACTCTTGTCACTTGTGAGGTTAACTTGAGACACCAAGTTAGAGCCTCACGGCGGGTCGAACCAGTATATCTACAACTGATATACCCATATGTCTGCGTTAGCACCACGTGCCTAACCAGTGCATATATCAGTCTCACATGTACCAAAGCTATATCTTATCCACTCAGGTACTTGACTGGGGACATAAGTTCGAGACCAGATGAAATCTGTCTCTAGGAATATTATTATACAAATGTACAAAAACACAGATGTAAACATAACATAATAATGACAATGTTAGAATAGATATTTATAATATATCGATGTCAAGTAGTACAAAGATGGACCAACAATGGGTCCTAGGGCATAAACACTTTGGATTCCTCACAAAATCTCCCTTGAGCTTGTCCAAATTCCAAGAGAAATTGGTTGATTTCGTGTCTGGCAGGTTCTATCATGGCCGTGAAGCTCATCACGGCCTGACCATGATGCGTTCTATAAGTCCCTGAAAAGTCCATCACGGTCATGAATATGGTCATAGGCAGGCCATAAAGTGTTCATTGAGAAATTGGCATGTGTATCATGGCCATGAAGATGGTCATAGTCTGGCAGTGAACCTTTTTGTGGAAAATGGACATAGTAATCATGGCCATGAAGCTGGTCATAGTTAGGCTATAATCTTCTCATTAGAAAACTCACCAAATTTTGGTTCAAGCTTGTCATGGCTATAATGTTCATCATGCTTCAATCGTTATAATGTACTTTGTAAAATTCTCGTCATGGTTGGGAAGCTTGTTACGGGCTAGCAATGATGGATACTGAAAATTCTGTTTAACTTCATATTTGTTGTGCTGACTCATCTTTTCATCCTAAATCACTCGGTGGCTTCAAAATCATTAAATAAGCTCCATAATTAAGTGATTTTAATTGAATTTCCAAAAAAAGATAAGAAAAAAATGAAGATTCCGAACTAAACAAGTAAATAAATTTGAATAGGGCATAAAAATAATAGAATATATCTTGTTTTGAGATAAATTCATGTTAGAAAATACTACTAAAATATAAGGCATCAAGACCTCCCCACACTAGTGATATCGTCCTACCATCCCCCTTGGAGCACAACATGGGGTGGTGCACATGGGTTGCCCTGAGATGGTGAACCCCTCTTACGACGGAGTAGTAGATCCTGATGAGGCGGTGGATCCTAGGCTATAATGTCTATCACTCTGACATGGTGATCAATAAGTGAGGTCCAACCCTAGGAGATGTGCTCCTTGGATCAGAGTCGGATGATGGGTAGGTGGTGTCCCTAGCTCTCTTGTGTATCTTCCCCTAGGCGATGTGGGGTTGATGACTAATCTTCCTACAGTACACGGCATCGACGAGGATGGGCTACACGATGGTGCGTAGTGACGTAAGTGTAATGTAGTTTTGCCTATTTATCTATGTTATTCTATGATGCACGATTGTGTATTTAGCCATTATTGATGCGAGGTACGACAACAATTGGTGCAGGCCATGCGGCATAGGGGTGTTCACGGTTTTGTTGGCCAAACCGTGGGTGGTTTTTTTGAATCGAACTAATCTAATCGGTTTGGGGAAAACAAGAATCGGTTTGAGACTAGTTGAACCAATTAACTAGTTCTGCTTAACTGATTTTTTAGTACGATTAACCATTGGTTTTTAATTAATTATATTTTTTTATATAAAAATATATCTAAAATTATAAACTAATTTAAGATAAATAAATATAAATATTTTCGGTTAACTATTAGTTTTCAGCAATTAACCGGTTCGGTCGATTATATCAATATAATTATTTTTATATAAAATATTTATTTTTATATATAAATAAATATTATAAATAAAATATATTATATACCTATTCAGTCGGTTAACTGGCGGTTCGGCCAAGTCCCGAACTGTAACCGAACCAATAACCGGTCAATAGGTAGAAAAATCGATTGCTTAAGGATCGCTCTATTCGGTTAAACAAAAAATCAATATGGTTAACCACGATTTGACGGTTCAATGATTTTTTTGCGCACCACTAATGCGGCATGAGTTCTGGCCTTCCGGTTGGGTCTCGTGCATATGTGGATGCTCCTTCGAGCTACCGTGAGCATATCATACACCATGCACATAGATTTGAGGACTAAGGGATCTGCAGTGTAGGAGCTACCACGAGCATATCGTGCACCATGCACATAGATTTGAGGACTAAGGGATCTACAGTGTAGATCCTACTGGTCACTGAGAGTTTTTCGAAAGAAAGAAAATTTGCCTATGGCAAATGGTTATATAGGCAAGCAGCTAGAGGGGCAAGGATATCATTTGCATCCTTGTGCATTTAATACATTATTTTTATGATTTATTTGCTCATGTGGGCATCTATCTTCCTCCTTTTTGTCTTGGGTGAAATTTGGATGCTTCATTCAAATTTTGAAAACTTTCCCTTCCTGTCTTTGGTGAGTTTTCCCTTCTGTCTTTAGTGCTTGAAATCATTCCTTGATTTGCTTTAGGCGAAATTGTCTTGGAGGGGGAGTTTGAATTTGAAAAAGCTTTTAACAAAGGCTTGAACAACTAAGGGCAGAGTACGGGACTTCTTTCTTTAGACTATAAATTATGGATCTAAATTACTTCCTTGATGACATAAATCTCCATTTATTAGCCTCCTTGATTGGTGGATCCTGATTGAAGGTTTATTTCCTTATGTTGGTTGGCACATATCATTTGGCTTGATTTCCTTGATTGGTGGGATGAGAATTCACATTGTTTACCCAGTCAACTTCTTTGGAATGGGAGATTGAATTGTCTTCAAGCAAAAGCTTCACTTGAACTTGAGTTGAAGTCTACTGTTCTTCTTTAGAGCCAGCTTAGTGAAGTAAGCTTGTGAGCTAACTTAGCACTTGAGGAACTTACCTACATTATATTAAATTCAAAAATAGAATGTCATCATGCGCTAGTTCATGCTCTAGTCCCACCATGATGCATGAATTACATTTTCATATATTTTTTTGGGTGGATGCATGCATGAGTTACAATGCACTACCTACCATATTTGGATATATATGAGTGCATGGTGATTTTATATTAGATTACTCTATTATGATGCATGCAATACAAGGGTGGAGCCTTGGAAAGCACCCTTAAGCTAGGATGGTCTTAGGCTCCATTTAAACTTTCTTAGGGTATGGTCTAGGCCTCCCCCATATATTAATATGAGTAATACCATTTTTTTTATTTTGATGATGCTAGATTAATTTTTCTTACTTTTGATCCTTTTGAAGATGTTTTAATAAAAATATATTGGAGAATATAAAAGAACTATAAAAAGTGTTTCATTAGTTGAAGAAGTTACTATAATCATATGAAAAAAAAACCATTTTGAATCCATTGAATTTATATTTGATAATGTTTTTCTTACTTCTGATACTCCCTAAGATGCTTTAACGAAGCATCTTGAAGTGGCTAAAATAATTGCAAAATGTTGTTCTATAAGGTGTTTTTGGAACTCCCAATAAATTTGGAAACCATTGGTTCTAATTTGGAACGTTTTTGGATTGTCCAAGATGAGATTACAAGAAATTTTTTGGGTGACCACCGAATGTCTAATAATTGATTCGAAAGAGTTAAATGTTATTATAAGAAAAAAAAATTGAGAATAAAAGAGAATAAAACAAAAAAGATGAGAAATGGAGAAAAAAAAGAAGAAGATAAATATAGAAAAAAATATATATAATCTCCTTTATATCCCAATTAACCCTGTGTATTAATAAGTGGTGTTAGTATTAAAACCAACAATTTTGCCTCTCTATTATACAAAAGAGTTTTGAGCATGCATCTCTGGTTTAACACCATATAAAGTGCTTACCTGAAGAGCCATTTGCATAAGTTTTTAGCACTTTTTATCATTCTAAAGGTCTGTGTTGCCCCGCTTTTAAGAAACTTTTGAGTAGAAAGCAAGAAAAAAAATATTTGGTTATGAAAAGCAAAAAAAAGTAAAAAAGCAAGAAAAAAAAATAGACGTTGAAAAGCTATAATAAATTACTTTTACTACTTATGCTCAAGAAAGAATATATAATAATCTATTATAGTTTATCATATTTATGAATATTGTCATTCGGTCACATATTTATGAATTCACCGCCCAATGAGCTTATAAATAAACATATTACTTATTTATAATATTGTACCACAATGAGCTTATAAATTTTAAGTATTTTAATTTAAAACTTACTTATTGTTTTAATAGGTGGGTGGCTATGTAAAAAAAAAAAAGAAATATATTATTATTTTAAATAATTTAAAATTTTTATATAAATAAATAAATATATTATTTTAATTATTATAAGTACAAAACTTTAAATATTATAAGGACAAAAGTTTGGCCAAGCTATGCAGTTGCAACGGTGACTGTAGTAGTTATTTGAGAGATGTTTGGCAAATTTTTGTGCGATTACTGATGTCGAAGAACTATAATAATGTTATTGTTAATTTTATAATTAAATTGTAGAAACAAAGATAGACATATATCTTATATTTTAGAAAAACTTATACATATAATTAATTTTTATAAATTATATGTCATGCATATTATATTTTTTTTTAAAAAAAAAAGTTTAATAGCATCTATAAGTAATAAATAAAATGTGGATTAATTTCACAGACATCATTAAATTTATTTTTGTATATCAAATAATAATTATCAATTTGTAGCAACTATGTTGATAACATATTTACAGGAATCATCTTCATTATCATTCACTTCTTCATGTGCATTGTCATTACCAGCAACCATCCAATAGGCTGATCAAATAAATATTAATTAATTAAGTATTCAAGCTCAACTTGACCAATTCAATCTCAACTCAACATGACCAGCTTAGGCTCAGATTGAGCTCAACTCACTACCAGTTTTGACACAATCAAATTGAGTTTGGATTGAACAAGGAGTCGAGCTTAGATTGAGCTCAAGATAACACTAGTTCAAGCTCCAATTGAACACAACATCAGCTCAGGATGGTTTGACATAGACACGATCTTGTGGAGCACACAACACACAATAGAAGCAAGTAGCACGGTTGCAACGCACATGAGTAGTGAGATCATGTCGACATTGGTGTATGTGTGCAGTGAGCAACAAGGGGCATTTGTGAGCAGGAGGTGGGGGATTTTATGGCAAGAGGGAGGAAAAAAATTTTGATGCAGGGCTCCCTTGTCAAAATCACAGCAGCATGGCTGGATCTTATCAGCATGTCTTTTAATATAAGTCAACGTATATAATATTTGGTCAACATATACAATGATCGCATATGTTGACCATTATTGTGTACGTTGACTATAATTTTTCAGGAGGTCAAAACACACGATACTGTCAACATACACGATCATCGTGTACATTGACCAGTATCGTGTATGTTGACTAAGCGGTCAAGTTACACGATATTAGTCAACATACACAATCATCATATATATTGATCAAATATCGTATACGTTGACTTATCTCAAAAATCACACTTATCAAATCTAAGGACGCTGCTGCGATTTTGACACAGGGGAAGTCCTACGTCAAAAAAAAATTTCAAAAGAGAGAAAGAGAGTGAGGGAGCAGAAAGGGGATTGAGAGATAGGGGAGCTTGCTGTGAAGGAGAGAGTGGGGGAGCCAAGCGACGAGGGGAGCTCATGGCAAACAACACGTGCATAAATGAACATTCATGCAGGAGTGAATAGTGCCTGTTCCATGCCGCGCACATAGGTTTTTTTTTCCCCACTATTCAGCTACACTATCCTGCTAAACACCAAATTTGCTATTGGTTGCTATAACGCGAACCTGCATTGCTCGACCAAATGGGGGGCTTGAGAGAACTATTCTAACAAGTATGCTTAAACATAAGATGCCCCTAATAACTTAACCATTGTGCATGTAACCTCAAAGAATGGTGAAGCCAATAGTTCTTGAAGTAAACAAAAAAAGGACACCCCCTTGGAAAGAACATTCTCAAGGAATGTAAGATGGGGGGTGACAGAAGCGATAAACAGTTCACAAGAACAATAATGGATTTATTTAGCTTAAGCTAATAGGGATGCAATCCTCGTTTGCTAAAGATCCATTTTATCTATTATAGAGGACCAAAGAGAGCAGTTGAGTAGGGACTAAACTCGTCTTTCTTTCATCCTTAAGGATGAGAATAAGCTTGTGCATGAACTAGCTTACCAAGTGTGATATTAAATCTGTGAAGGACATTTTCTTAATTATACGCAATGAAAAACTTTCAGCAACTGAGATCTCTTAATAGGGCAGGTGTGACGCCCGAGCATCCCCAGCCCAAGGCTTCGGTGCTAGAGGAGATTGGGAGCTGAGGCGGCCCATTGGAGCTGCCGGATCCGGGCAAGCGTGCGCGGCGGGTGGCGTCCGCGAGGATGGCGGCAGCTTCCCGAGGCAGACGACGAACGCAGGCGTGGCAGAGTAGGCGTCCATTGCAGCTTCTCGCAGGCGGCGAGAGCAGTGGAAAAGGGATGAGACGTGAAGCTGGCTGCGCCGTGCAGAGGCGTGGGCGGCGGCCGGTTTCCTTCCCCGTGCAGGAGCTGTTGAAAAGAAGACGAGGAGCTGCGAGCTCCGAAACCCCATGGAACAGAGGATTCGGGGGAAGAAGGAAAGAGGAAGGAGCGGAGGCTCCTCAGGCGACGGGAGCGTCGCCTCCTCCACGACCAGCGGCGAGAGGATGCCGTGCGGAGGCCAACGGGTGCAGGCGACAGAGGCGTCGTCTTCTCCAAGAAGAAGGGAAGAAGGAAGGAGGGGGAGCGAGGGCTCTTCAGGCGACGGGGGCGTCGCCTCCTCCACGAGCAACGGCGAAGGGACGCCGCGCTGTAAGCGGCGGACGGCAACAAGTGCAAGCGACGGGGGCATCACCTCCTCCACGACAACCTATGAGCGCTGAAGCAAAATCCGGTGAGGTTCGTGAGCAGCTATGAGGAAAAGAGGAAGGAGGAAGGGAACAGAAAACTCCGACGAATGGTGGCGGAGCTATGTGAGATTGTACAGACGAGAGGAGAGGAAGGAGAGGGGTTTTGTAACTGTTGGGTTTTGGGTGAAATAACATCGGCGAAGCTTTCCCCTCTAATCCAATGACTTGGAGTTTTGGCGGCCAGCAAGCTCCGGCGGCGTTCCCGGCGTCCATCCGGATGCCAATGAGGCTGAGGGGGTGACGGCACGGCAGCCCTCCCTCCCTGCTGCAGACTCGAGCTCTCGGCAACGTCGTGCTAGCGCCGTGCGAGGAAGACGAACGAAGCTGCATTCGTTTCGAGCATGCATCAAAATTGGTCAACGTGGGCAAAATTTCGAATTCGGGCGTTGCATTGTTGACGTGGCGTGCTTAGCGTTAAACCGGGTCTGACAGCAGGGCTGCTCCAGCTGAACTGCCCATAAGTGTTTCATCGGCTCTCCTAGCATTAGGATCCAACGCAGTGTTAGGCCCCGTTTGGAGAGGCTGGAGCTTCTGGCTGGTGGCTGGTCTGAGTAGAGCTGGTCTGAATAGAGCTGGTCTGAAAAGCTGAGGCTGTTTGGGTGTATTAGCTGGTCTGATAAGTAACTGTGAGCTGCTGTGCTGTGCTGTTCAATTCTATTAAGAAAATATTTTTAATTTATAATAAAAATTAATTTTTTTTAATATAAAGCATATATAAAATATAAAATTACCTAACACAACCATAAAAATTTTGTAGACTATCACATACATAAATTTAAACTTAAAATAGATAATTTTTTTTAAGAATTCTCTCATTTTTATTTTTTAAAATTTAAAAAAATTAATCATACAAATATAAATTTTTAAATTTAAAATTTTTACATACATGAATTTAGACTATTACATTATTCTATATACTTATTCTCTTATTTTTTATATTTTTATTATTTTAATTTTAAAGATTAATATTTATTAATACCATGTAAAAAATTAAAAAAAAATAACACCCAAATCCCTTTCGTCGTCTCCACGCGAAGGGATTTGGACGAAGGGATTTGGGATTCCGCCGCTGTGTTCGGCGCCTTGTCGACGGCCGGCGACGGCTGGAGGCGGAGGCGGCGACGGCAGGGGCGGAGGCGACGACTGGAGGCAGAGGCGAAGGCGGCGACGGCTGGAGGCGACGGGCCGAGGCGGACGCGGCGACGGCTGGAGGCGACGGGCCGAGGCGGACGCGGCGACGGCTGGAGGCGACGACGGGGAGCAGCGAGACGCGTACGGGCGGAGGCGGACGCGGCGACAGCTGGAGGCAACGACAGGGAGCAGTGAGACGCGTACGGGCGGAAGCAGCGAACACTGTGCGGCTTCAGCCGCTTTCGCATTTCGGAAAAGCTCGAGCGAGGCGGCTTTCTATCAACAGTGCAACTTCTCAGCTTGGAACTGAGAAGCTGCGTCCCAAACGCCTCCGCTCCAGCTTTTGGCTGCCCGCAAAAGCCAGAAGCCACCCAAACGCGACATCCAAACGGGGCCTTAATCTGTCGCAATTGAAGAAATTCTATTTGGCTGGGCTACCATATCCACACAGAAAATTGATTTTGCATCATTGTATATGGAACTATAACTTTCAAGTTCGCAGAGTTCTTCAAAACTGAAGTTAACTGTAGTAATCCACGAATAGTCACATCTGTACGGTGGCAACCACAAGCTAGTTAAAAGATCAACCTTCAAAATCACCCAAACGAACCCAAACAACTTTATTGCATGGAAAGCCAACTCTTTACACACTCGAGCAGCAAATTGTCAAAATCATTAATCAGAAAACCAAAAACAAGTCAAATAAACCACATTACTACTGAATGGTGTATATAACAAAGAAGGTTAGGATTACGAAGTGTATTTCTCACCACAGCCATGAGTCACAAATTGTTGTTGAGTTTTAAACATGTTTCAGCTATGTTGACTTGTACAGTACGGGGAATCAAGCATCAAAGAATGTATACTCAAATATAGACCATTAATCATTACCTTTATCAGGCTTCCTGTAGGTTTCTTCCATGTGCTTTGCCACAAAAATGTACGTATTTATGAGTTTCTTAACGTTTGGAACATTGTAATTCTGAGCGATGTAAATTCCACAACCAATACCCAGTAAAAAAGAGAAACTGCTTCTTATTATGCCCATATCTCGGACTTTTCTGTGAGTATACAAAAAAGGAGAGAAATGATTCAGCAGCAATATTACTTTTAACACTAAACCCAGCATGAGAACGATGGAAGAAGCAATGGCTTTCAATAATATACATCCATAAGAATGAAGCATCAAAAATACTAAATAGATACCAGTGAAAAAAAATATAATATATTTGCTGGCATTCATAATAAATCATGAGTTGTTTTTACTTGTCAAGGAGACTTAAGTATGATGAAAAGTTAGGAACTGTTGCAAGGTAGTCATCTCTTACAATTAGCTTAATGCATGAAAAAGAAAATATAGTATCAACCAAATAACTAACGGGAATCAAATCAAGTCAATTGAACACAGCATGTAGGACAAACACAATTAGATTTATTAGTTAGCACATGAATTAATCTTAAAGTTGGATTTTCTAAAGGGCTCAGGGTGGAAAGCTTTTTTCCCTGTGTCGAAGCAATTCCAGGTTCCTTTTTCTGTTTTAGTGAACTATCTTGTTCTACTATTTTGTAGATGATGATTCGTTGTTTTCCTTCAAAATAATATTGTGTTTATTGTGCAAGAGGGGGAAAATTGTGATCTGAATGGCTATGCTTAATAATTGCAACCCTAGTGTTTGGCGCATCGATTAGGGCTTTTTTGTTCTAAGTCGAGTTCTTTTTTCTTTCTTCTTTTTACTAACGAGAGAATGAAAAAGGTAAAACCTTTATACAAGGAAAGTCAATTTCTATGGGTTTCAGGAGCATCAGTTTGAGGATCCAAGTGTTCTTGTTTGGAGTTTACATTCATTTTAAAGTCAACTCATGCATGCCCTTTTACCTCTTTGTTTCATTGATTATCGTTTCAAAACATTTTGTGCTGAATCCCTGTTGATTAATGGCCATGAATTTTAAGCATCTTATGGAAAGATAAAGGCGTCACTTAATAAAATAGTTATAGGTTGTTTAGGTTTAGGCTGAAATGTACTATAATTGCTAAACAAAATTTGTTTTTTGAAAGGAGTAGTCATATTACCAAGTTGTTTCAGAAGCACATGTAAGATTCAACCATAATTTGTGACAAGATAGTAGAGGTCGAGAGCTCTTAATTATGTGGTATGATTCCTTAGTACAATCCAACTTTAAGATCAATACAAGCCTTAGATTACAAATGTATTGTTTTGTATGTATGTCTAGGGTCTTAGTTGACTTTGTTTGTTATACAGGTATATTTGAATGTTTAGCAAGCCCCCATGTAAACAATTATAAAGAATCATTACCATATGTAGCTATAATTGGTTCAATATAGACAAATGCATTGTTATTACTCTCATTATGTCTTGTTTCATTACTATGACTTGTTTATTGACTTCATAATGTTTATCTTTCAAGAAGTTTTCCTTTTGCTATATCCATAGAGATAAGATTGAGAGACTTATATACCTCACACTTTTATCTCCAATTAGTAACTAATCAAATTGATAATCTAATCTCAGCTTTAGAAAATTATGCATATGCTTAGACCTAATTACAACTGAAATAACAATTATAGGTGCCAATATATGGTTATAAACTAGCTATATGGAAGTATCGAGTCTCATTAAAATATCTCATCTGATCTTAGACAAAAAAGAATGTTATTTTTCTGCTCATGACCTTATCACCTTATCTTAGCAAACTATTGTTCATGCAGAGGTGTGTAAGAAAACTAGAATCTTATCTAACTTGTTCATAGTTGAATTTTAGATTCCAGCTGTTCTTTGAATTTTTCTTGAAAATTCAATAGAATATACAAGTTTTCATTGAGAATTATTTGGCTGACTTTTAAAACTTCAAAAACCAATTTAAATATTCACACACACTATATGAAAAATGGTTATAAATTGACTATGATTAAGAAATAAAAGGCCACAAATTATGATTTTTCAAATTTGAATTATTTATGTTCACTAAGAACAAGGTCAGGCTATTTATTCTTTAAATTTTGATGACTTGAGTTCTTTTTCCTAATCCAAAAGGCTAGTACCCTCTAATAACGTGGTTCTTTTTCCTAATCCAAAAGGCTTGATTCATATTTTCTTCTAATTTTGATGACACAATTTGCATTGATATAATCATTTATAGAGTAACCCGAAGAAATATATCTTTTGATTGGGAGTACCCTCTAATAACGTGGTTGATATTATTAAATTAGTATAACATATTATCTCCAACTAAAATTCTCTTTGCTCCCTTACAGAAATAAATTATGTGGCTATAAAGATGAACCTCTTAGTTAAACAATAATGGCTTTCCTACATGAGCTCTTCAGAAAGTCAATTTTAAGATTAATTCACGTGCTAGCTAATAGATCTAGTGGTGTTTGTCCTAAATGCTATGTTCAATTGACTTGATTTGATTCCCATTAGTTATTTGGTTGATACTGTTATTTTTTTCATTCATTGAGCGAATTTTAAGAGATGACTACCTTGCAGCAGCTCCTAACTTTTCATGATACTGAAGTCTCCATGCCAGCAAATCAGTCAATCAAGCAAACCAATGTATAACTATTAACAGATAGGTTAATCACCTAAAAAACAGATAGGTTAATGACCCCATCCTTGCAAAGAAATGGCTTATATTCCTTATGAGTATCTACCTATTGCAAAACATAGTTGTCTCAGAATACCATGAAACTACTTTCATACAAAATTCTTTATTTTTCTCTCTGCAAATATCATTATAAGGTACAAGTATCAATAAAAATTAAATCAAGTTAATAAATAATAGCACAATCCTACCTTTACACGAATATTGCAAATAATACCATGAATCTGAAGGTAATACTCCTTATACCTACATAGCTAATAATCTATCTGCGTCATCAAAACTATACAAAGTTTTTATCAAATGTCTCCTATATATCACTATATTAAGTTAAAGTAAGCATAATCCACTCATACAAATGTCATACTAGTCTCTTATCTTAGTTTTTGATCATCAAGCATACCAACTTGACTTGAGCATTGAACAAAGGACGCCTAGGAAAGCCAGGCTCTCCTCTACTTGCAATGTGGGGTGTTCAACAACTGCTTAATTTGTTTCTCCAATGAAATCCATCCATCAATTAAAACTCAGATCTACATCAAATTGGCACTAAATGACAAGCTTTATAAAAAGGGATATATAACTTCCTTTGTAAATGCTATGGCGAACCATTGCCAATAATATTCAAACATAGGTTGTAGAAAGGGCATCGCAGCTTGAGGTAATAAACAACCAAAGCCAAAGGCAATAGCCGGTGGATAAGAACGAAAGGAGAAAACCTCTAGACCCAGTAATCGGCGAAGGCTCGGCGTCGTCGGCGAAGGTAGTCGGCGTCGACGGCGAGGGAAATCGGTTTCGTCGTCAGCGGAAGTCGGCGTCCTCAGCGAACAGGAAAGAGAAAGTCGTTGGCGTCCTCAGAAAACCAGGAAAGCGAAAGGCGTCGGCGTCAGCAGCAGTCGCGTCAACGAGGTGTCGCAGCGACCCGGCAAGGGAGGACGGCAAGTCGACGGTGAAGTGGTCACGGCAAGGGCTGAGACGAGATTAGGGCGACAAGGCGAGAGAAAAGGCTCGCAGCTTCTCTTCGCGTGATTTAGGGCAACCGCTCACAGGTACTGTTTGCCCGTGATCGAACAGTCGGGCCAGCAGGAGAGCTGCGGGTGCACCCCGCGGGCAAATCGTGAGTCGCCAAAAGGTCAACTGAAACACTGCACGTTACTCCCTCCCGACTAGAGGTGGCCAACGGGCCGGGCCGGCCCGGCACGACACGGGCCAGGCACGGCCCGGCACGACACGGGCCGGGCACGGCCCGGCCCGTTGACCAAGTCAACGGGCCGCGGGCGGCCCGTGGCCCGTCTCGGGCCGTGCTGGGTCGGAGGTTCGCGGCACGCGGGCCGGGCCAGGCACGGCACGGAACCGTGCCCGGCACGGCACGCGGGCCGGCACGGGCATGGCACGAATAATTTGGGCGGCAACGTTCGAAAATTTGAATTTAGCATGTGTTTTTACCCAAATAGCCCTATAACGGTTTGAAAAAATTTAAAAGTTAGGGATATAATTGTCTTTATGTTATAAAATTACCATTTTAGCCCCTTTTAATAATTAAAAATAGGGGATAAATATGTAAATTTATACCCAATTCATCCCTATAAATTGACCCCCCAACCCTCTCATTTCTTCACACAAGTTTCCAATTAACTTTGGATTAATTTCTCATTCTCTCTTAATACTCTCTTAATCTTTTAGAAAAAAGATTAAGATTTCAAAGCTCCCTCGGTCTAGTAATCAAGATTTCAAAGCTCCCTCGGTCTAGTCACGTGGAGAAGATCAAGTAAGTAGTAAATTAATTTACTTTTAGTCTTTTATAATGTAATTGTACTTAAATTTAAATTATTCTAATATAAATTTTTTTTCATAATTATGTTTAAGTTAAGGTTGTTGAAGGCTGAAACCTCAACTTCTTAGTTCTTACTAAGCGATCTTCAAACACGTGATAAGGTAATTTTTTAATGTATAATTTATTATTAGTAAGTATTTAATCTTATTTTATAAATTTTTTGGCTAACTTTTAATATTATATGTAGAATTAATGGCGAGATTTAACAATACATGGGAATTTTTGCCATGGGAGCTTGAGGCAATACAGCAGGAGCTAATAGGGACTAGTACTACCCCCGTTATGCCACCCGATCAAGATGCCAACCCTCCGCCTTACGACCCAAATCAACAACAGCAAGATCATGTTGAATTTGAGCCTACTAACACTATGCAGGGAGAGGAGGGATGCAGTGCAAACCCTCATGAGTCTACTGTGTCAGGCTCAAGAAAACGCACGAGCGACGTTTGGAAGAGCTTCGATGTGGTGATGATTAACGGCGAAGAAAGAGCCAGCTGCAAAAAGTGCAAAAAAGTCTTGACTTGCAAATCATCGGGTGGAACTGGTCATTTGACTCGCCACATCAGAAGCCATCAAACTCAAATCAATCGTGCACAGGCTACTCTAAATCTTTCCTCTAGTTCTTTTGAAATTTTTAATTATTCTACTGAAGTTCTTAGAAAAGAATTAGCTAAATTTATTGTTTGGGATGAACAACCATTTTCTTTAGCAGAAAATTATAAATTTGAAAAATTTATACATAAATCACTACAACCTAAATATAAAAAAGTAAGTAGACAAACCATGCGTAGGGATGCTATAAAAATTTTTTCTGAATATAAAACTAATCTTTTACAAGTTTTAATTACATTAACTTCTTGTATTTCTTTAACATCTGATATTTGGACCAGTAATCATTCTGATCAGTCATACATGTGTATTACGGCACATTGGATAGATAGTGAATTTTTCATACAAAAAAGAATTATTGCATTTAAAATTTTTGAATATCCTCATACTGCAAATGCTATAGTTAGACAATTTCATAGCATTTTACATTCATATAATATAATTAATAAAATTTTTGCAATTAGTTTTGATAATGCAAGTAATAATGATAGTGCAGTTGATAAATTAAAAAGATTGTTAAATCCAATATTTAATTGTGTTTTTTTTCATATACGATGTGCATGCCATATTCTAAACTTATGTGTTCAAGATGGAATAAGAGAAGTAGATGAACATGTAACTAAATTAAGAAATGCTGTTAGATTTGTTACTTTTTCTACTTCTAGAAATCAAGATTTTAGACAAATATGTAAATCTTATGGTTTGTCATATAAAAAATTTAAACTTGATATTAAAACACGATGGAATTCTACTTATGATATGCTAACAGCATGTTTTCCATTTAAGGATCCTCTTACATTATTTTATAATGAAAGAATGCCTGATGAAAATATTGAAGAAAATGATTGGGATAAAGCAAAGTTATTACATAATATTTTAGAAATTTTTTATAATGCTACACTCATTTATCTGGTGTTTATTATCCTACATCATGTTTAATTTTAGAACATTTAGTTTTAATTAGTGAAATGTTTTCTCAATATAGACATGATGAAAATATTTTTCAAGTAATTTTTAAAATGAAAACAAATTTAAAAAATATTGGAAAAATATATCTCCTTTATATTGTTTAGCTTCAATTATGGATCCTAGATTAAAATTAGAAGGTGTTCATATTTTATTAGATGAATATTATAAAAATATGGAACTTGAAGGAGTAGATGAGAAAAAAATTGAAGTTTCTACCTTATTAGATGAAATGTATAATATTTATAATTTAAAATTTGGAAATACAATGAATCCAACATCCTCTCAAACTAATGTATCTACTAGTAGTAAAAATATTACAGGAAGAATACGCACAATTTTAAATAGAAAAGGAACATCAACAAGTCGATCTAGTAATTTTAATGAATTAACATTTTTTTTAGAAAATAATCATACATCTTTACTCACAGAAGAACAAATAGATAATTTTGATATTTTATCATGGTGGAGATCACAAGGAAAATCATATCCTGTGGTTTCTGCCATGGCACGTGATCTACTAATTCCTCCGGTGTCTACTGTAGCATCGGAGTCTTGTTTTAGTGCAGGCGGCAGGGTGCTGGACGAGAAGCGAAGCCGAATGAACGAAGAAAGCGTGGAAATGTGTATTTGTCTTAAAGATTGGATAGATGCTGAAGATCGTCTTCAAGATAAAGGTGGTCATTCAACTTCATCGGATGATGATGAACAAAGTCTTGGAAGTGCAAGCGGAAGCAACAATGGATAAACGTTGTAATAAATAATTATAAAAAAAGTTGTAAAAGAGTTGTAAAAAGAGTTGTAAAAAGAGAACTACGTAGACCTGATTCCTCCTTTGAGTGAGGTACGTAGACAGCCTGTAATGGGTCCGGTCTAAAATATATAAAATTTTAACATTTTTTTAAAAATTTATGCAATATACATTCTCAATTTCTCAATTTTTTTTATTTATTCATATTTTATAAATTTTAATTAAGTAATAATTTACTTATTAAATTATTTTAATTTTTTTTAAATTTGGCACGCGGGCCAAAGTCGGCCCGTGGGCCAACTTTGGCCCATGGGCCACAATCGGCCCGTGGGCCAACTTTGGCCCATGGGCCACAATCGGGCCGGGCCAAATCCAGCCCGATTCCCCTCATTTGGCCCGTTGGGCCGTATTCGGCCCGCGTGCCGAAATCAGCCCGCGTGCCGGATCCGTGCTCACGGTCCAACCGAACCGTGCCTGGGCCGGCACGGTTAATCTGGCCGCGGGCCGTGCCGGGCCCAGCGGTTTTCCTGCCGTGCCGTGCCTGGCACGGCACGATTTGAAACGGGCCGTGCCAGGCACGGCACAGCACAGCTGGAACCGGGCCGAGGCGGGCCCGGGCCCGGGCCGGCCCGGGCACGGCCCATGGCCACCTCTACTCCCGACCGCGGCCCGTGGCACAATCCCACTGTCGTTCTAGATGAATTGTTTTAGAGTACTATCTGATTAAAAAAGTTAAAAAAAATATTTAACCAAATTATTATGTCAGTTAATTTTTTTAAAAAATATAATATTTTAAAAATAAAAATATTAAAAATATTTTTTAAAAGTAAAAATAAAATAATAGTAGTAAATAATTTTTAATTAAAAATTAAATTTAATAATAATAATTTTTATTAAAATAATATTAATTTTTGCTAAATTTTTTATAAAAGAGAAAATTTTAAGTAATAAAACAAAACTTTTAGATTTAATAATTTTTTATTAAAATAGTAATTTAAAAAATAATTTTATCATCAAAAAATATATGTGCCGACATAAAATATAAAAAAAAAATAATTATAGCTAGAAAGCAGCCAAAAGCAGCTCCCTTCTAGCTTTTCTAGACTTATGTTGCTTTTAGGTTTAGAATCCATGAGCAGTTTGCCAAACATCTCAACTTTTCAAAAATATACCATTTTGACCAACAAAAGCAACTGATTAGCTATGCCAAACAAGGTCACTGTAGATTGCTATGAACTAATATTAAAAATTAATAAACTATAAATTATAAAAAAAATTAAAACTATTTTTTAAGTAAATAAAATTTCATAAATATTCATATGTTGGATAAAATAATAAAATTATTTCATACAGTTATAAGTTTAGTTTACATCTGATACGGTACAATTATAAATTTCTAGATATCATAAGCTTAGTGTAATTTGATCATGAATATTATCGACCTTATTATCTTGAAAGCTCTGGTTTGCTTCTTCATCGTCAAATAAAATTTCTTCCACCAAATCACGATCATCATCCACCTCTTGAAAAATTGCAGCATTACATGTGATTTCTCTAATATAGTTATGTAATGTCATTGTTGCAACCACAATCTATACCTAAGTTCTATAATTATAAGATGACATATCATGTAGTATCACCCACCTTTTCTTCCATACTCCAAATGTTTTTTCAATATAACTTCTCAAAGAGGCATGTGCTTTATTAAATATTTGTTTGTATCCCTATGGTAGACAATCATGTTGATAATTAGTGAAATTATACCTTACTCCTATGTATGACCCAATGTATCAACTCGTTTGTGAATATCCAACATCAATAACATAATATTTTCCTATGGTAATCATAAAAAAATCAAGTTAAAATATACAACTGACAATAAATTTTTTTATGTATTGAAATAGTTACATACCTAGTGGAGACATAAGAAATTTATATGCTGGTGTATTGATTGCTTTTGTTAGAATACGACTGTTGTGAGTTGTACACTCAAAACTAGCTAAGACATATATGAGCATCCTAGCAAAACTACATAGAGACAATATATTTTGTATTGGTTAACATTTTCGTCCAATATAACAAACCTGCTCGGAAACAGACACTATAGCATTTATATGAATCTTATCAATAGCTCCAATACAATCCTATAACATACAAAATAATGTGTAAATATTCATATATGGCTTAAAAATGAATTAGACATTGTAATTTACCATAAAATGTGGCATATAATGTCTATAGTTATATATTTATGGTGAGATTGCTCTGAACCGTGGATCTGTCGGTTTAATTAAATCTTCACTCAATTTATATACTAAAAGTAAAATTTCACTAAAGACTCTACTTAATAGTTTCCCCTGCGTGTTGGAAACGTTCCTGAACTCGTCTATTTGTGTGAATATAAAAATATCAACTTTTTCAATAACCCCTATATTTCTTGAAAGCTTTACACCATAAGATTGTTCCAAGTGGTTACATAGTTGTAAAAAATCACCTGCCTCCATTCTCATCATCTTTCGACACCTTTCTATATGGCCTTACAAGATGTCACCCATCCACTTAAGCAAATTCAATCATCTTAATTTTTGTTCTAGAGTGTCTAGAGTGGTCCATAACTCCCTCTTCGATTTCTGCTCAAACATAAGAGTGGCGATAAAATAATTCATCAGTATCAGAGACACCAATAAGAGTCTTGAAATCAGCCATAATATCTTTAATATTGCTGCCAGCAGAGGGAAGTAACACAACATCCATTTCATTTCGTTCTTTAATAAGCTCGAGAAATTTATTGAAGCTGTCACTCAATCTTTCTACATCTAAATTTTTAGCCATAATATCTTTAATATTGCTGCCAGCAGAGGGAAGTAACGCAACATCCATTTCATTTCGTTCTTTAATAAGCTCGAGAAATTTATTGAAGCTGTCACTCAATCTTTCTACATCTAAATTTTTAGCTTTTCGCTTACTAGCTGACTTGGCCCTTTGTGATGAAGTATCAACTTCACTTCTTGTACCCTCTAAAGGCAAACTATATTCTTCATTGTCGATACTTATGTTGTGATCTTCTTATAAAGGCATTCCTGGTACATAAGTATCGACTCCTATCGCTATAGTGTTATCAAACATAATTTCATTCTTGATCTTAATTTCTAAATGAATATCTTTTTTTTTTCAAAATTTGACATATTCTTTGTTGACCTATCAAAGTAGCAATGAGATATATCAATTTAATAAAAAATTCATCTTAAACCTTCATACTAATAAATTAAAAATATATCTCAAGTTTTGTTGCCCACCAATCTCCTAATGCATTCATGGTTTCTAATCGAGGGTTTCATCTTTGCCTAGTCTCCCATCCTTTTAATTCCTTCTACAACTTCAAATCCATCTTTAATTGATCCCACTGATTTTTCAGTTATCTTATCATAGTTAATACCAATTTGTTGCTGAAAAGTTTCAACAACGTATTTTCAACTTAAACATTGAAATATGTGCGTTCATATGTTGTTCAACTGTTATTACACAGATATTACAAAAAAATTTGTGTTGTGTATAAACAATAAGATTAGCTGATTGTTCCACAAAGAATCTAAAAAACAAACTTCCAAATCATAATCTATGAAGGGGAAAAAGCATCATCTATCTTATTCAAAAGGGGAAAAAGCTGAACCAAAGATGTTCCTTTTGAAAAGGAAAGATAATCTACGTAAATTGGGACAGTACAAATTGTAATATCGAAAGGAAGCTTTCAATCTTCCTCAACTACACATGATCAATTCAGAAACTAAAACTTCTTGCAAGAAAAAAATGTTCAGTATAGAAGTATCTAATAGTAATATCAAAAGGAAGTTTTCAATCTTCTTCAACCACTCATGATCAATTCAGAAACTAAAACTTCCTAATTTTTGCAAGAAAAAAATGTTCAATATGCAAAGGGAAACATCTATGATCTTTCTGAAAAGAGAGCTATGCAACAAAGATCATGATAAGGAAAATAGCTAATTATTTTTTCCAATTAATATACAATCAAACAAGTAATACATACGTTTCAAATGCAGTAACTTAATATCTGATTTAAGACATCCAGAGAAGGACAAATTTTTTAATTTTATATATACATATATGAGGAGAATTCAGCATTTACATTAAAAAAAAGAAAATAAACTTTACCATTTGAAAAAAAATCAATTAATTGAGCAAACCAAGGTGTAACTATTAACAGCTAGGTTAATCACCTAAAAACAGATAGGTTAATGACCCATCCTTGTGAGTATCTACCAATTATATAATATAGATCCATTTTATCTATGATAGACCAAGAGGCGCCATAGAGGACCAAAGAGAAAGCAATTGAGTAGGGGCTAAACTAGTCTTTCTTTCATCCTTGAGGATGAGAATAAGTTTGTGCATGAACTTGCTTACCAAATGTGATATTAAATCTGTGAAGGACATTTTCTTAATTATATGCAATGAAAAACTCTCAGCAACTGAGATCTCTTAATCGGGCAGGGCTGCTCCAGCTGAACTGCCCATAAGTGTTTCATCGGCTTCCCTAGCATTGAGGATCCAAGGCAGAGTGTAAATTTCTCACAATTGAAGAAATTGTACTCGGCCGGGCTACCATATCCACACAGAAAATTGATTTTGCATCATTGTATATGGAACTATAACTTATAAGTTCGCAGAGTTCTTCAAAACTGAAGTTAACTGTAGTAATCCATGAATAGTCACATCTGTACGGTGGCAACCACAAGCTAGTTAAAAGACCAACCTTCAAAATCATCCAAAGATTCACACAATCATCCAAACGAACCCAAAACAGCTTTAATGCATGGAAAGCCAACACTGCATTTGTCTATCTTGAACCAATTATAGCTACATATAGTAATGACTCTTTATAATTGTTTACATGGGGGCTTGCTAAACATTCAAATATACCTGTATAACAAACAAAGTCAACTAAGATCCTAGACATACATACAAAACAATACATCTGGAATCTAAGGCTTGTATTGATCTTAAAGTTGGATTGTACTAAGGAATCATACCACATAATTAAGAGCTCCCGATCCCTACTATCTTACTTGTCACGAATTATGGATGAATCTTATGTGCTTCTGAAACAACTTGCTAATATGACTACTCTTTTCAAAAAACAAATTTTGTTTGGCAATTATAGTACATTTTAGCCTAAACTTAAACAACCTATAACTATTTTAGTAAGTGACCTTTATCTTTCCATAAGATGCTTAAAATTCATGGCCATTAATCAACAGGGATTCAGCACAAAATGTTTCAAAATGACAATGAACAAAACAAAGAGGTAAAAGGGCATGCATGAGTTGACTTTAAAATTAACGTAAACTCCAAACAAGAACACTTAGATCCTCAAACTGATACTCCTGAAACCCACGGAAATTGACTTTCTTTGTCTAAAGGTTTTACCTTTTTCATTCTCTCGTTAGTAAAAAATAGAAAGAAAAAAGAACTTGACTTGAAACAAAAATACCCTAATCGATGCGCTAAGCACTAGGGTTGCAATTATTAAGCATAGCCATTCAGATCACAATTTTCCCCCCCTTGCACAATAAACACAATATGATTTTGAAGGAAAACAACGAATCATCATCTACAAAATAGTAGAACAAGACAGTTCACTAAAACAGAAAAAAGGAAATTGGAAATGCTTCGATAGAGGCGGAAAAATGCTAAATTCTCACCAGATCGTTTCACTCCTTGGTTGTGAAAAGGAGTAGGTACAGGCTAGGAAAAAAAAGAGGAAAGCGATCAATCAAGCGGAGGGAACGCCAACAACAGCAGCAGCCAAAGTTCCACGGTAGGCTGCAATATCAGAGCTCGAATTCAAGTTTGAACATGCTATCAGGTTGCCCAGCAAACGGATTGGAGTGCAAATGCAATCCGGACCCTGTAGGTGGTTCTTTAGGAACAAGCTGATTGAATTGGTTAACTGATGAGCTGTCTCAGATCCAACCAATCCATGTTTGGCTTCGATTTGTGTTTGCCGGTTTGGTAGAAGATGACAGTGGGTAGGGTAGTTGCCATTTTTACTCTACCCATGCTCCGTGACAGGTAAGATAGTAGGGGACGAGAGCTCTTAATTATGTGGTATGATTCCTTAGTACAATCCAACTTTAAGATCGCTACAAGCTTTAGATTACAAATGTATTGTTTTGTATGTATGTCAGGGTCATTTTTACTCTACCCATGCTCCGTGACAGGTAAGATAGTAGGGGACGAGAGCTCTTAATTATGTGGTATGATTCCTTAGTACAATCCAACTTTAAGATCGATACAAGCTTTAGATTACAAATGTATTGTTTTGTATGTATGTCAGGGTCATTCCTATGACTTGTTTATTTGCTTCATAATATTTATCTTTCAAGATTTTTTTCCTTTTGCTGTATCTATAGAGAAAAGATTGAGAAACTTATATGCCTCACACTTTAATCTCCAATTAATAACTAATCAAATTGGCAATCTAATCTCAGTTTTAATAAATTATGCATATGCTTTGACCTAATTACAAGTGAAATAACTATTATTTTAACACCTTAGTGCAACATATAACCATATAGACTAGCTATATGAAAGTATCGAGTCTACTTAAAATTTTTCATTTGATCTTAGACAAGAAAGGATGTTATTTTTCTGCTCGTAAGCTTATCTTAGCAAACTATTGTTCATGTAGAGGTGTGTACGAAAAATAAAATCTTATCTAACTTGTTCATAGTTGAATTTTTATATTCCAGCTGTGCGTTGAATTTTTCTTGAAAATTCAATAGAATATACAAGTTGACTTTCTTTGAGAATTATTTGGCTGACTTTTAAAACTTCAAAAAACAATTTAAATATTCACACACACTCAGTGTTGTTAAATAGCCGCAATAGCGACGCTATAGTATTTTTCCATAGCGATTTTTGAGCAATCCGCTATAAAACGTTATAGCAGTGCTATAGTGGATAAGACTGCATTATTATGTTTTTAAGTTTAAGACATTAAAATTATAACTTGAATTGACTTAGTAATATATTATCTTTCTTTATATAATTTATTTTATTTTTATCCAGATTAATTTATTAGATATATAACATATATTTCAAATGTTATACTTAAATTTTTATATATATAATATATATTTCAAACACTATGTGACTTCTGCTATTTGCCCGCAACATAATCTGCTATATTATATTATGGATTTTTAGCTTTTCGCTATTTGCCGCAATCTGTTATTGATAACACTGCACATGCTATATGAAAAATGGTTATAAATTGACTATGATTAAGAAATAAAAGGCCACAAATTATAATTTTTCAAATCTGAATTATTTATGTCCACTAAGAACAAGGCCAGGCTATTTATTCTTTAAATTTTGATGACTTGAGTTCTTTTTCCTAATCCAAAAGGCTTGATTCATATTTTCTTCTAATTTTGATGACACAATTTGGATATAATCATTTATAGAGTAACCTGAAAAAATATATCTTTGATTGGGAGTATCCTCTAATAACGTGGTTGATATTATTATAACATATTATCTCCAACTAAAATTCTCTCTGCTCCCTTGTAGAAATAAATTATGTGGCTATAAAAATGAACCTCTCAGTTAAACAATGATGGCTTTCCTACATGAGCTCTTTAAAAAGTCAACTTTAAGATTAATTCATGTGCTAGCTAATAGATCTAATGGTGTTTGTCCTAAATGTTATGTTCAATTGACTTGATTTGATTCCCGTTAGTTATTTGGTTGATACTGTTATTTTTTTTCATTCGCTGAGCTAATTTTAAGAGATGACTACCTTGCAACAGCTCCTAACTTTTCATGATACTTAAGTCTCCTTGCCAGCAAATCAGTCAATCAAGCAAACCAATGTATAACTATTAACAGATAGGTTAATCACCTAAAAAATAGATAGGTTAATGACCCCATCCTTGCAAAGAAATGGCTTATATTCCTTATGAGTATCTACATATTGCATAACATAGTTGTCCCATAATACAATGAAACTACTTTCATACAAAATTCTTTATTTTTCTCTCCACAAATATCATTAAATTAAGGTACAAGTATCAATAAATATTAAATCAAGTTAATAAATAATAGCACAATCCTACCTTTACATGAATATTGCAAATAATACCATGAATCTGAAGGTAATATTCCTTATGCCTACATAGCTAATAATATTCCTTATTCCTATACAAAAAGTTTTTATCAAATGTCTCCTATATATCACTATATTAAGTTAAGGTAAGCATAATCCACTCATACAAATGTCATACTAGTCTCTTATCTTAGTTTTTGATCGTCAAGAATACCAACTTGACTTGAGCATTGAACAAAGAACGCCTAGGAGGGCCGGGCTCTCCTCTACTTGCAATATGGGGTATTCAACAACTGCTTAATTTGTTTCTCCAATGAAGTCCATCCATCAATTAAAACTCAGATCTACAACAAATTGGCACTAAATGACAAGCTTTATAAAAAGGGATATAAAACTTCCTTTGTAAATGCTATGGCTAACCATTGCCAATAATATTCAAACATAGGTTGTAGAAAGGGCATCGCAGCTTGAGGTAATAAACAACCAAAGCCAAAGGCAATAGCCGGTGGATAAGAACGAAAGGAGAAAACCTCTAGACCCAGTAATCGGCGAAGGCTCGGCGTCGTCGGCGAAGGTAGTCGGCGTCGACGGCGAGGGAAATCGGTGTCGTCGGCGAGGGCAGTCGGCGTCGTCAGCGGAAGTCGGCGTCCTCAGCGAACAGGAAAGAGAAAGGCGTCGGCGTCCTCAGAAAACCAGGAAAGAGAAAGGCGTCGGCGTCGGCGGCAGTCGCGTCAGCGAGGTGTCGCAGCGACCCGGCAAGGGAGGACGGCGAGTCGACGGTGAAGTGGTCACGGCGAGGGCTGAGACGAGATTAGGGCAACGAGGCGAGAGAAAATAAGGCTCGCAGCTTCTCTTCGCGTGATTTAGGGCGACGGCTCACAGGTACTGTTTGCCCGTGATCGAACAGTCGGGCCGAGCTGCAGGTGCGCCCCGCGGGCAAATCGTGGGTCGCCAATAGGCACGTTCCGCCCGCCCTCATGCTGCCCCGGCCCGTGACACAATCCCAAATGTCATCTCAGGGAATTGTGATATGAAATACTGTAGATTAAAAATTAATAAATTATAAATTATAAAAAAATATTAAAATTATTTTTTAAATAAATAAAATTTTATAAATATTTATATGTTGGATAAAATAATAAAATTATTTCATATAGTTATAAGTTTAGTTTACCTTTGATACAATAGTACAATTATAAATTTTTAGATTTCATCAAGCTTAGTACAATTCGATCATGAATATTATTAATCTTATTATCTTGAAAGCTCTTGTTTGCTTCTTCATCGTCAGATAAATTTTCTTTCACCACATCAGGATGATCATCCACCTCTTGGAAAATTGTATCATTATATGTGATTTCTCTAATATAGTTATGTAATGTCATCTTTGCAACCACAATCTTTATCTAAAGTTCTATAATTATAAAGTGACATATCACATAGTATCACTCACTTTTTATTTCATATTCCAAATATTTTTTTCAATACAACCTCTCAAAAAAGCATGTGTTTTATTGAATATTTGTTTATATCCTTGTGGTGACAACCATGTTGATAATTAGTGAGATTATACCTTACTCCTTTGTATGACCCAATGTATCCACTCGTTTGTAAATATCCAGCATCAACAACATAATATTTTCCTATGGTAATCATAAAAAAATCAAGTTAAATATATAACTAACAATAAATTTTTTATGTATTAAAATAGGTACATACCTAGTGGAGACTTAGGAAATTTATATGCTAGTGTATTGATTGCTTTTGTTAGAATATGACTATCATGAGTTGTACTCTCAAAATCAGCTAACACATATATGAGCATCCTAGCAAAACTACATAAAAACAATATATTTTGTATTGGCTAACTTTTTCGTCCAATATAACGAGCCTACTCAAAAACAGACACTCCAACATCAATATAATCTCATCAATAGCTCCAATACAATCCTATAACATACAAAACAATTTGGAAATATTCATATATAGCTAAAAAATGAATTAGACATTGTAATTTACTATAGATTACTCTGAACTGTGGATCGGTCGGTTTAATTAAATCTTCACTCAATTTATATACTAAAAGTAAAACTTCATTAAAGACTCTACTAATAGTTTCCGTGCGTGTTGGAAACATTCCTGAACTCATCTATTTGGGTGAATATAAAAATATCGACTTTTTTTTTAATAATCCCTATATTTCTTGAAGGTTTTACACTATAAAGATTGTTCCAAGTGGTTACATAATTATAAAAAATCACTTGCCTCCATTCTCATCATCCTTCTACACCTTTCTGGGTGGCCTTACAAGATGCCACTCATCCACTTCAATAAATTCAACCATCTTAATTTTTGTTCTAGAGTGTCTAGAGTAGTCCATAACTCTCTCTTCGATTTCTGCTCAAACATAAGAATGGCGACAAAATAATTCATCAGTATTAGAGACACCAGTTAGAGTCTTAAAATCAGTCATAATATCTTTAATATTACTGCCAGTAGAGGGAAGTAACACAACATCTATTTCATTTCATTCTTTAATAAGCTTAAGAAATCTATTAAAGCTGTCACTTAATCTTTATTAATGTTTATACATATGAATTTTTAGCTTTTCGCTTACTAGCTGACTTAGCCCTTTGTGATGAAGTATCAACTTCACTTCTTGTACCCTTTAAAGGTAAACTGTATTCTTCACTGTGATCTTCTTGTAAAGGCATTTCTGGTACATAAGTATCAACTCCTATCGCTGCAGTGTTATCAAACATAATTTCATTCTTGCTCTCAATTTCTAAATGAATGTCTTTTTCTTTTTTTTTCAAAATTTGACATATTCTTTGTTGACCTATCAAAGTAGCAATGATATATATCAATTTAATAAAAAATTCATCTTAAACCTTCATACTAATAAATTAAAAATATATCTCAAGTTTTGTTGCCCACCAATCTGATAATGCATCCATGGTTTCTAATTGAGGCTTCCATCCTTGCCTAGTTTCTCATCCTTTTAATTCCTTCTACAACTTCCAATCCATCTTTAATTGATCCCACTGATTTTTCAGTTATCTTATCATAGTTAATACCAGTTTGTTGCTGAAAAGTTTCAACAACATATTTTCAACCTTGAGCATTAAAATATGTGCCAAGTCTCGTATGTTGTTCAACTGTTATTACACATATATTACAAAAAAATTTGTGTTGTGTATAAACAATAAGATTAGCTGATTGTTCTACAAAGAATCGAAAAAACAAACTTCCAAATCATAATCTATGAAGGGGAAAAAGCATCATCTATCTTATTCAAAAGGGGAAAAAGCTGAACCAAAGATGTTCCTTCTGAAAAGGAAAGATAATCTACATAAATTGGGACAGTACAAATTGTAATATTGAAAGGAAGCTTTCAATCTTCCTCAACTGCTCATGATCAATTCAGAAACTAAAACTTCTTCTGCAAGAAAAAAATGTTCAGTATAGAAGTATCTAATAGTAATATCAAAAGGAAGTTTTCAATCTTCTTCAACTACTCATGATCAATTCAGAAACTAAAACTTCCTAATTTTTGTAAGAAAAAAATGTTCAATATGCACGGGAAGCATCTATGATCTTTCTCAAAAGAGAGCTATACAACAAAGATCATGACAAGGAAAATAGGTAATTAATTTTTCCAATTAATGTACAATCAAACAAGTAATACATACGTTTCAAATGCAGTAACTTAATATCTGATTTAAGACATCCAGAGAAGGACAAATTTTTTTAATTTTATAGACATATATGAGGAGAATTCAGCATTTACATTAAAAAAAGAAAATAAACTTTATCATTTTAAAAAAATCAATTAATTGAGCAAACCAAGGTGTAACTATTACATAACATAGTTGTCCCAGAAATGGCTTATATTCCTGAGTATCTACATATTACATAACATAGTTGTCCCAGAATACCATGAAACTACTTTCATACAAAATTCTCTATTTTTCTTTCTACGCAAATATCAATAAATTAAGGTACAAGTATCTATTAAAATTAACGCAAATTAATAAATAATAGCACAATCCTACCTTTACATGAATATTGCAAATAATACCATGGATCTGAAGGTATACTCCTTATACCTACATAGCTAATAATTTATCTGCGTCATCAAAACTATACAAAAAGTTTTTATCAAATGTCTCCTATATATCACTATATTAAGTTACCCATGTAACTTTATCAAACAACATTTAAATACTCTTTCGTGTGGTTTAGTCAAGGTAAGCATAATCCACTCATACAAATGTCATACTAGTCTCCTATCTTATTTTTTGATCATCAAGAATACCAACTTGACTTGAGCATTGAACAAAGAACGCCTAGAAAGGCCAGGCTCCCCTCTACTTGCAATGTGGGGTGTTCAACAAATGCTTAATTTGCTTCTCCAATGAGGCCCATCCAAAACTCAGATCTACATCAAATTGGTGTTGGCTTGGATAAGAACTAAACCTATTTCATTGTGGAAGAAGACGGGAAGAAGTAGAACACAAAAGGGGGCAACACACCAACAGTCACCAGGAAACACACTCACGATCAGCATTTCATTCCAGGTTTAGGGTTTAGTACATAACCAATCCCTAACTCTGTGGGCCCAAGTTAAAGCTCATAGTGGATTTCATATGCTTATATCATCTTTTTGAGTTATTTTTATACACTTTTGCTTATTTTTAAATTAAAATTAGTCATTTGGTTCGAAATCTACACATTCTCTTATTTTTTAATTTTTCAAGTAAAATATGCTGATTTTCATGGATTTCTAAGGATAAATGGACTAAAGACAGAATCAAGAAGAAATTTAGAGCTCAAGAGAAAATTTTGAAAAAAACTTGTCGTCACATCCCAGTGATGAAATGAATTACGGGCGTCACAGGCTTTAACTTGCCGCCACTTGTGATTCTGATATTTGTAGGAAATCACAAGTGGCGGCCCGAGTCTTCCATCGTCGTTTGGACTTTATTTTTTGAGTTCAAATCACACAATTGATGGGCTAATCGCTAAAATTGGAAGGGTGGAATGGATTAAAAAGGGAAGGAGAGGATCGAATCAAGGAATCGCGTGCTCTCAAGGAGAAATGAGGGAGAAAACCTAGCAGCCACCGCTGCTAGATTTTCGATTCACAGAAGGACTTAATGATCACTTTTGGCCACAAAATTTGGAGTGAAGCTGTGTCCAAAGGAGGATAGGATACATACAAAATTTGAGGGCACAAGGAGTTTAAACGAGCGATAAATCATAAGAGGTGTTGATAGGCTTTGTGCTCTCACCAAGAGGTGTATAAGGCATCTCTAGTGACGAAACTTGGTGACAAGCTTCACCCAAAGGTGGAGAGGACATACACAAAATTTCAGAATGAAAAAAGTTTAGGATTGGGAGAAATCAGTGATGGAAGTGACAGATTACTATAGCAGATCACAAATCATTGTAGCAGCCTAGGCAAAATTTCTTAGAATCATAAGGTTATGACGAGTTGAATTGCAACCATCACACCCTTGTGATGACAGTGAAGTTGAACTAAAATTTTTATTTTATTTTTATTTTATGTCCTTGATCCGTAATATCTCTTTTTTATGAACTATTGCTGTGAAATCATGTCTCTAGTAGCATAAACTTCTTTTTGGGACGACGGGAGTAACCCCATTGATTTTTATAATGACTAGATAAACTCTTTATTTGTTAGTTATTTATTGAATGTTAATTTTACATTTGTGATTTAATTACCTTGTAGTTGTTAGATTCAAAACAATTGCATAATTTAGGGTTTATAACATGAACCGAGAGGTGACTTATAAATTCGGACCCCTTTAATTAGACATAATAACATAGATTACAAGAGTAGCTATGTTCTATAAATCTAATTATTGATGCTTATTTATATATATAATTATTTTAATTTAACAATTAAGTTGTGTCAGACAAGAAGTGAGTTAGATTATTAGAACCTCTTAGGTGAAGCCTGTAAAATTAAACTATGAGAGTATTTATTTTTGCTTGAGAAATTGACATAGGAATTAAGCCACGAAAGTGACCCTTGGTTCTTGAGGTCTAAAATTACCCCTTAGTTAAATCACTAAAATAGCAAATCATGAGAGTGAAGGTTGAATTAGTGTAAGTTGGGTATCCAAGAGGAGACAACTTTTATTTTGGTAATTCGTTCTTTAACATGATTTGAGTAATTGACATGAAAATCTATTTTGTTAAGTCATAAAAATCAAAGTGGTGAAACCTTGTCCCAAGCATTCTCTTTGTGAATTTCCACTTTAGTGTTTGCTTTTTTTATTCTCATTATACATCATTTACTTAGTAAAAATACGATTATTTGGTACTTCGCACATAGGTCTATGTGGGTTTGATATCTATTTTATTACTTCAACGTGTCCGTGCACTTGCAGACACATCACCCACCCAAACTAAGCCCAAAAGTTTATATTTAAATCACTAACAATGCATTAATTTAACACTCCTCCTTAATGCTATTGTTCTTCATTCCTAACAATTCTCTAAGACAATTAAATTTCACACATGAATGTGATTTAGTAAAAATATCTATAACTTGATCATTGGTGTTGATGTGCTTCATAAGAAATTTTTCATCTTCTACCGCTTCGCGAATGTAATGATGCTTGAGGTTGATGTGCTTTGTTCGGCTATGAAAAATTGAATTCTTTGATATGACAATGGTGGGTTTGTTGTCACATAAAATAAGTGTGGTCTTCTCTTGTTTCTCACCCACGTCTTTTAAGATTCTTCTCAAACATACAACTTGCTTTGTAGCTTCACTTGCTGCCACATATTCGGCTTCAGCGGAGGAATGTGTCACTCTATCTTGCTTCTTTAATGCCCAAGAGAATACACCGAACCAAGTATAAATGTATGCTTAGATGTACTTTTCAAATCATCAATGCTACCAGCCCAATGACTATCATAAAAACCAAACAACTCAATTTTTTCTTTCTCACTTATCTCATACATGAGCCCAAAATCTTTAGTACCTTGGATGTATCGCAACACTCTCTTTACAACTTCAAAATGTAATTTGCTTGGTTGATTTATAAATCTTGACAATAACCTGGAAGCATACATAATATCGGGTCTTGTAGTTGTGAAACATAACAAACTTCCAACCAAGCTTCTGTTTTAGAAACAAAATATTCTTCATTTTACTAGGGTTAAGTTTATGTTCTTTGTGGGTTCTGCATTTCAATAAAAAAAATAGTGTCCTTTTGCTAAGTAAGGTTAATTTCACATTTCCTAGTGATTTGTTTGCTTGTGTTGATTGTGTAGTTAGTGTCTTTATATTTTGCTACCTTTGTTGATACAATTGAAAGAAAGAAAAATATTGCTTGTTGCACTTTTGTTTTTCAAAAGCCCCAAACTCCTTTCAAAAAACAAAAAAAAAGAAAATCAAAATTGAGTCTCAAAAGAAAACATTTTAAAATAAAAAATGGCATGGCAATCCATCACATATTGTCCTCAAACTTATGATCATGCCCCTAGGAGAACTTTTGAACCAAGTTGGGGGGGGGGGAGGATTTAAATGAACACCCCTATGGAGCTAAGAATTTGGCTATAAAAGAACATGAATCACAATATGAAGAATGGGATCCAGTGTATGTAAGTCAAGACCCGTACCTTAGAGTTACCTTTTCTCTTAGAGAAGCCAATGAAAAATCCTTTAGAAGCCTGATGGGCTCGCCACAAGTGCACAGTCTATCGAAGTAATACAAAAATATTATCCCACAAGGACCAATGGCCAAGTACTGATTTATCTTAAGATTATTAGCTAGATGAGTGAAGTATGTAATGAGATTTAAAGTCTAACTAAATTAAAAGCTAAATAGACAAGCAAGAGCAATAAGTGTTGTAATCAAATTATGAAATATCAGGACTTTGGGTTTACCACTCTGTCATATAACTTCACACGCAAAACACATTTTAAGAAGGGTTTTTACTATGTTCAAGGGGATTTATCTGAATGTACAAATTACCCCCCTTTCAGAGGTACAACCTAGTATCTACATGAGTTAATTCCCTACTTTCGTGGTTATTAACTTCAAATAAACCAAATGAGTTCTTGACAAATCATATAATCCCTCAGATCAATTGGATTTACTTTTGTGATCCAATTGATCTGTCTAAAAACTGTAGATTCGATGTCGCAATTCACATTTCAGTTCTTCTTACAACGTCTAACAACATGCGAATCATGGCAAATGATTAACACATAATAAGCACAACAATAATTGAACCAAGTACTAGTAAATTACTTCAAAAGATAAAAATCACTAATCAAATCATAATAACACAGAGGGTTATGCCCTAGTCCAGAAATAGAGTTTACACTAACATGATCATCGTGTCAACGCTAGAAATATTCATAATCTCAATTACAAAATGTGACGCAGGGCGGAAGTTTCTCACGGTTTCCTCTGATACCACTGACGCAGGGCGGAAGTTTCTCACAGTTTCCTCTGATACCACTAACACAGGGCGGAAGTTTAGAGAATGCTGGAGAAGAGAAGAGAAGAAGAAGAAGAAGAGAAGACCCTCAGCTTAGCAAGCTAAGGGGGAAGAGGAGAACTACATTCCTAACCCTAACCTCACAAGGAGGAAGACACACCACAAAGGTTCCAAAAATATTCGTTTAAACTTGTATTCATCTTGGAACGTTCACAAAATATAGGCAAAGCTGCCAACGGCTATGAAGTAAAATTTTACATTGGAAATCTGAGAGAATCGAATAATTCGGCTGGTGGCAGGATTTGCTGGAGATATTGCGTGATGAGAGACCGTGCCAGATTTGGTGGATGGCTTTGAGGCAATTGCAGGATTTTGCATGCGGTCTTAGCTAGAATTAGCTATAATTGCAGGCACATGCTGAGATTTGTGAAGAGTGGCGTGGCTGTTGCTTCAGTTTGATTGGTTACAATAGCTGGAATTGCAGGCGCATGCTGCAGCTGGGATTTGTGTGAAGATCTTCATTGCGCATGCTGGAAATTAAATTGGCGCATGGAGCTTGTTGGATTAACTTGGGCTGCTTGCATCAATTTGATTGGCTGTTGTGAATAGATGAAATTGTAGCCGAGTGTTGTTGCATGTTGACTAGATTTTGACTTTATGGAATCCGATTGAAGTGCTACATGTTGACTGGATTTTCTTATCTTTTCCTTTGAAGCTTGATGTTGACATGGCTGATATTGGATTTGAGCTTTGATCTTCTTGAGATGTTGACTTTGATGTTGACTTGGCTATTCCTAATTAAAACAAAGGGAATGTAAACCTAAACTAAATGCAGCATAATACATTAACTAGTAATTTAAAATGCTTAGAAAAATAAAGCTTAAGCTAATCCTAATTACAACAAAACAAATAAACACTAATTTAAAACATGATTAAGCCTCTAAAGATGCTCCTGCATCAAAATGGCAAATAGAGGACAAAAACTAAGGCTCCCTCTTGAAGACTGAAGCCAGCAAAATGAAGAACAAAGCTCCCTCTAGGAAGAAATCGCGTTCGTCGCCTTAGTTGCCTTAGGTTTCACCCCTTCGCCGAAATCCACTCGAAAACTTGCCAAAAGTCATCCAAAATGCTTCCAAAGCTAGATCATAATTTTCAAATATGTTTCTCCCAAAATTTTCCTCAAAAATGAGCCAATCGGGCAAGAAACAGAGCTAAAATTATGGCTGGCAGACAAAATTATGATCATGATTATAATTATAGGCTGGTCGTAATCTTGTTAGTGGCTTCTAGCGAAGAGTACTCGAAAGAATTATGGTCGTAATAATTTTCATAGGCAGATCATAATTTTATCAGTGAAGTTTGTATAGTTGTGTCGAGAGAATTATGGCCACGATATCTGTCACAGCCTAGCCATAGTTTCTTCTGTGGTCATCCAAAGATTATGGTAGTGATAATAATTAAAGGCGAGCCATATTTTCACTACGAAACTCTGATTCATATGAAATTTGATGGGTGACTTCATCTCGATATCTGGAATCCATCCGTGTGCTCGGATCTTTTAAAATCCACCAAAAATTAGTTATTTTACCTTGAAATATTACAAAAGCAAATAGGGAGTGAAGATTTTGAACACTAACAAGAATTTAAGTCAAAATGAGTAAGAATATGATAGAAAAGAGAGATATTTTACATTAAAAGCATACTAAAAATACTATATAAATGTAAGACATCAAAGCCCACCTCTTTTAGAAGAAACTTAGACTCCCATGAGTTTCTAGATTGACTCAAACTTGTTGAGCAATATTTTGAGTGGAGTGCTAAACCTGAAGATAGGAAAGTACATGTCCAAAATCTTTTATGTGGCCTAGCTAGAAAGTATTGGCAAGGAGTGAAATATTAGCTAGCATGTCATAGACTTTAAATCACAAAGTGGGAAGGAATACATGAGAAGTTAAGGGATGGATATATAACCCCACACTATAGGAAATACATGAATGACCAATTATCTAGGTTGACCCAAGGAAAAGATTCAGTGTACCAATACATGTCTAGACTTAAAGATTTACTCTTTAGATGTAATAAGGTTGAAGATGCATGGCCAACCCTTGATCAATTTGAAAGTGGACTTAGGAATAACATTAGGAGAGTTTTAATGCATTATACCGCTGAGACCTTAGAAGATGCCTACCACTTAGTTTGTGACATTGAATATGAGCTTGAACTGGCTATAACTCTACCTCCACCCAAAACTCAAGCTAACCAATTGGACCCTCCAATTCCTAAGGATTCCCCTAAGCAAGCCTTGACCATAACTACATAAACCGTGAGCAAGAGATAAAACAAGTCATATATGCCCCAGCTTACACTAGTGAAGATGACCTTGAACCACATGAGATAGAAACTAACCATGGCAAATTTAAATAACACCGCTTCAAAACTTGTCTAGTGCCATAACCACTATTTGTCAACAACCTCCTCTAGGTCCATCTTTGCTACCATTACTCTTGGACCCTAATCCTAAGCCTGATCAAACATCATTCTTATGGTCACCCTAGTCTAACCCAACACTTGAAGTAATTGAGACCCCTACAATACAAGAGGAACATAATGAATTTATGATCCCACACTCTCTAGGAGAATTTCATGACTCTAGCCTTGCTTGTTTGAAAATCTTAAACCATGTGTCAACATTGATCAATAAGAATATTTATATTGATTTTATCATACCACTTGACGTTACTGTTGAGCCTTGCTATGTGATGCGTTGCATTTGCATCATGTTTTTGCCTATGTTTTATATGATATTTAGGCTTAATTTCATGGTTTTATACCAATTTTTAGTACTTTTGCTTCACTTGGTATGAAATCTTCACTTTTCTTGGTTTTATTAAAAATGTAGGTAAAATGGCATAAAATTGATGGATTTCATGAGTTTAGAAGTCATAGCATGGTTCTCGAGGAGATTACGAGGTCGCATGTTGATGTCTTGCATTTTAGTAGTAATATTCATAGCTATTTCACGTTAAATCTAGGCTTATTTTGACATTTTTATACTCTTTTAAGGCTTATTTACTTGAATGCTTCGGAATCTTCACTTTTTGGTGCTTTTGTGGAATTTTAGGTAAAATCACCCTATTTTGACATTTTTTGGAGATTACAAGGCCATGGGACGATTTCTTATACAAAGACGAAGCTACACGTCAAATTTGGGCCAAAATAGAGTTAGCCTGAAAAATACGTGGGGTTCACCAGTTTCTTCGCTAGCCAGCAGAACCTCACAGAGAGCTTCACAGCCGGGTGAACCTCACCAGTTTTCCTTTAGGCCAAAATTTACACAGAACAAAGCACAGCCAGGTGAACCCCACCGTGCTTCTTTCAGCCAGACTTTATAGAGGAAATCATAGCCAGGTGAACCCCACCCATGATTTCAACCCAGGCTCGCGCGGACCCAACTTTGATTCGGATTTTCCTTGATTTCTCACCCGTTTGAAGTCCAAATTTGGCAAGTAAGGACTCTATGGAAAGCTCTTTCGAAGGAGAACGCATAGGATATAAAAGCCCTAATTTTCATACCCTAATGATTGAGTAATCACACGACGAAGTGGTGAGGGTGGAAGAACACAGCGAAAACACGATTCCAGGGTGATTTTCAGAGATCTGATCATCGGAGCGCCTCGATTCTTCAGGATTTGTTTCGGTTTATTGTCTCCTATCCTTTAGAAACTCTTCCTTGTGATTTTCCCATGCTAAAAGAGAGATTTTTGAGCGTTTCAATGATGATTGTAGCGTAAACCCTATTTCGGGGCTTGGTTGAAGCCCGTTGATAATTTTGATCGCAAACTTTGTTTCAATTTTCATTATTTGGAATGAATTATGAGCATATTTTACTTTGACGTGCTTATTCCATGATTTTACCTTGGCCGAGTATTTTCATGTATTAGCCGTTACGATTCATACCGAGAGGAGGATCGTAAGGGTGGAATCTCTTAGTAAAACTTGTGAGACCTCGACACGAGAGTGCTTAGTCTTCACTCGAGGGTTTCATAATCTGCCATAGAACTCATTGGGTTAGCTTAGAACAATCCACCATGAGAGTAGAAGGTCGTTCTAAGTCGAACACCGGGGTGTACACTCGAAAGAGGGCACCTTGTAACCCTAGGGTTAGATTCCTTGTGTAAAACCAATAATCCAAATAATTAATATCTTTCTTGTGCGATTAAGATCATCATCGTGGTGGAAACTGAAGCCCTGATATCTCTCCCATATTTACTCTCAATCGTCGTCGTTGTGAGTGCTTGTTTTGTTTTCGATTATTTTAGTTCTTCAAACCACTTTTCAATTCGCCTAGCTATTAAAACTCAGATTTTTTGGTACTCAACCTTGTTCCCTATGAGATTCAACATCTTTTATATTACTTCGACATAACCGTGCACTTGCAGAACTTGTCAAGTTTTTGGCACCGTTGCCGGGGAACAATGGTTGATATTAGTTTACTTCTGAGAATTGGTAGACTAGGCTTTAAGTTAGATTTTCTTTATTGCTATTTTTTTTCCTCTTTATTTACTCGCTGTCTTAGAACTTTATAATTTTGACTAACCCTTTTATGCGAAGAAGTTCTAGGGTAGGAGCATTCTTTGACATTGATCCAGAAATCGAGCGCACCTTCAGGACAAGAAGGAAGCAAAATAAAATTATGAAGAAAGAAGTCATGAACCATCCAGAAAGAGAAAATCAGATGGAGCACATTCAGCTTGATGCGAACAATGACCGAATACCACAACCAATGGGGAACAACTACAACAATAAGACATTGAAAGATTATTCTGCTCCCTACGCTTATGGTTTTCAATTAGGAATTGCTAGGCCTGCTGTTGAGACCAATAATTTTGAAATAAAACCTGCTCTTCTTTCTATGGTGCAACAAAACCAATTTGGTGGTTCTCCTCTTGAGGACCCCAACATGCACCTATCTATTTTTTTTGGAATATTGTGATATGCTGAAAATTAACGGTGTGTCTGCTGATGCTATTAGGTTGCGATTATTTCCCTTCTCCTTAAGGGACAGAGCAATAGCTTGGCTGCACATGCTACCTTCTGCTTCGATAAGAACATGGGCAGAGCTTTCGTAAGCCTTTCTCTCCAAGTACTTTCCTCCATCCAAGACTATTCAGTTGCGAAATCAGATAACGAGTTTCATGCAAAAAGATGGAGAATCCTTATACAAAGCTTGGGAGAGGTTTAAAGAGCTCCAAAGGATGTGTCCACATCACAGAATTGAGACTTGGGTCTTAATCCAAACATTTTATAGCAGTTTGGATTACAACACGAGACTTACAGTGGACGCTGCAGCAGGAGGCGCTTTGATGAATAGGAGAGTTGAAGATGTAATGAACCTCCTCGAGGACATGGCGATCAACCATCACCAATGGACATTTCAGAGAGGTACCTCTACCAAGAAGTCAAGTAAGTATGACCTAGACTCTCTGACTGCTCTTACGGCTAAGGTGGATAATATGTCTAGAAAAATTGATTCATGGTCTGTTAATTCAATAAATGTTAACGCTATTTCTTGTGAGGTCTGTGGAGTTGCAGGTCATGTAGGGGCAAATTGTCAAGTAGGAGATGGACAGATGGCTGCAGTTCACTCTGAGCAATTGAATCCTGTTGAAAATTTCAAACACAACAACCATCCATACTCTAACATATTCAATCCAGGATGGCGCAACCACCCAAATTTCTCATACCGAACAACTCAGCCAATGCAGCCTGGACAAGTTCCACCACAGCAAACCCAGCCCCCACAAGGAAACTTCAGGTAGCCCCCACAGAACAATTTCAAACCACCAGGATTTCAAGCTAGGAACTACAATGCACCACCACCACAGCTAAGGCCCAATAATGATTCAAATTTGAGTAAGCAACTTGAAGGACTTACAGACATGATGAAGCTTATGATGACAAGGATGGACTCCCTGGAGGCACACAATAAAATGCAAGAGAGTCAGCTAGCCCAAAAAGCTAGCTCGTCTTCTAGAGCACCAGGCAAGCTTCCATCCTAACCAGAGGTAAACCCGAGGGAGCATTGCAATGTAATCTCCACTCAGAGCGGCAAGCAACTTGAAGACCCAAAGATGCCGACTGATGACATGATAGATGAGTTGACTACCAAACCTGTGGAACCACATTCAGATGCAACACCGGTGGCACCTGAACTAGCTGAAGAGGAGCGACCCTATGTGGGACCACCTGCATACAAGCCATCGATTCCTTTTCCATAGAGGCTTGTCAAAGCCAAATTGGACAAGCAGTTCGGTAAGTTTTTGGAAGTATTGACAAAACTCTATATTAACATTCCTTTTGTTGATGCCTTTTCGCAGATGCCAACCTATGCGAAGTTCCTGAAGGACATCCTCTCAAATAAAAGGAAGCTGGAAGACCAAGGAACCATCGCACTTACTGAGGAGTGTAGTGCAATTTTGCAAAATAAGCTTCCACAGAAACTCAAGGACCCTGGCAGCTTTTTCATACCATGCCAGATAGGAAAGATGACCTTCCAGAGAGCACTGTGCGATCTAGGAGCGAGTGTCAGCATTATGCCGTTATCACTGTGTAGAAAGCTAGAGTTGGGTGACTTGAAATCGACTAATATCTCTTTGCAGCTTGCTGATATATCAGTTTGGAGTCCAGTGGGTATTTTAGAGGATGTACCCATTAAAGTAGGAGATTATTTTATTCCTGCCGACTTTGTTGTGTTAGAGATTGACGAGGATGATAGACTTCCTATTATCTTAGGAAGACCTTTTCTTGCTACAGCTAGTGCTGTCATCGATGTTAAAAATGGGAAACTAGATTTAAACATCAGTGGCAGTGCTATCCAATTTGATCTAACTAATACCTTGAAAAAACCTTCTATTGCAGGCACATATTGCAGTATTGACATCGTGGAGAAGGCTATACAATATGTTGAACCCTTCAGGAAAACAGTGGACCCATTGAAGCTTACCTTGACAAACCCCACCAAGGATGCCAAGAGCTACAAAGCACGCACCAAGTTTTGGCATGACAAGCGTATAGCAAAGAAAGAATTTCATGAGGGAGATAAAGTACTTTTGTTCAATTCAAGACTTCGGCTATTTCCAAGAAAGTTTTGCACGAGATGGTCCGGTCCTTTCACAGTTCAGAAAGTACAACCATATGGTGCCATCACAATTTGGACAGAATGAACTGGAAGTTTCACAGTTAACGGGCACTGCCTCAAGCACTACTTCGAAGATGAGAGGGTCGAAAGAGAGGAAGTTCTTGCTCTCTCAGACCCCACGAATTTGTAACTCTGAAAACTCTTATGGTCGAGCTACCGACATAAACCTAGCGCTCTTGGGAGGCAACCCAAGTTTTTGTTTAATTTTAATTTGCATGCATTGATTTAGACGTTGTTTTACACTGTTGATTTATTTTTCATTTAATTTTTAGTTTTCTAGAGGGGATTGCTACTAATTTGATGTCTCTTTGTGCTGTTTCTAGATTTTTCTAAAATTTTTTGAGTTAATCAGTGCATTTCATGGGCAGATGAATCCCACGGGCTTCACCATCTTTTCTGAACACCAGATACCATCCAGAATACTTCACGGGCTGGTGAACCCCAGCGGGTTCACTTGTGCTTCTGTAGCAACAGCCCGATACCAGTAAACATCACGGGCTGGTGAACCCGGGTGGGTTCACTCGTATTTTCATCCGCTCGTCGCACCGACTCGAAGAGCTGCACGGCTAGGGTTTCCGCCGCCTTCCAATTTCACCAAGATCCCGCTGATTTCGCCACTCTTCCCTCATTCCAAATACGAAAGCCATCTCTCCGGGTCATATCCGAGTGTTATTGCAAGTGGGACAAATCCGGTTGCAACTTTGTCCCAGATTTTCGCGTCGCCAAATTTTGCGTGTTTCCGCCACCACCTCCCGATCGCGCCGCCTACTTGTCTCTTCAGCACACAAAGGAGATCTTCAAGGGTTTGATCCAAGTTTCCCCTTCCATCTGAGCAAGATTTCTCTCCGTTTGATTCCGGAATCCAGCCTCCCATCTTCTCCGGGTTTTTCTGTCGATCCGTCACCGTCTCCATTTCTTCGCGCCTCCGACCAGATCTCCTCTCACCGAAGCTTACCAGCCTCTTTCCGATCATCTCTAGCCACCATGCCTCCAAGAACCAAAGCCATGGCTAGCAAGAGGATGACCCGCCCTCAACAAGCATTCTCTCACTCGTCCGCCACCGATGACGATGAGTATGAGCCGTCGCCGACTCCTCCATCTTACCGGCCATCTTCAGCAACACCAGGTTCTTCATCGTCGCGCCATGGTTGCACACCCACCAGTCGACCACAGCCGTACGTCTCTCCCCCGAACGAGTTCGAGATTATCTTTCGCAACGCTGGCCAAGAGGAGCGTTATCAGACGCTGCGTCAACGCTGAGTGCTCAACATGAGATACCTAGATCGAGGCACGTTGCAGATGCTTGGGATGCTAGAAGATGTCGACTTGATGTACGCCGCAGTTGGTTGGGAGCAGCTCCAGCGATTATTTTCTCCCACCTACGTTGGTGTAGACACTAGAATTCTTGAGCTCTTTGGAAGTGAAGGCAGACCCTATTCTTGAGGACGATCCAGGCCGCTTGACCTTCCGCTTAGGTAACATTGAGCACACTCTCACTCTTTCTCAATTGCGCAACATTTATGGTTTTCGAGAACCTTGTGTTCGCAAGGTCCCCACTAAGTACAGTGAACAGAACTTCTGGGGCGCGATTACCAATGAGCATATCTACTCCGCTCGCGTGGCTCGTGCATCAAGTCTGTGCAACCCTGTGATCAAGTATGTTCACCGCATGTTGGCCCACACCCTCTTTGGCCGCGGTGAGAGTGACGACATAGTCCGATAGACGGAGTTATTTTATCTATGGTGTATGCTTCACCGTTTCCGTGTAGACTCTGGGTACTATTTGGCAAAACAGTTCAGCCGCATCGCTTGTTCTCTGAAGGGGGCGATTGTGATTGGCGGCTTGATCACTCCTTTGGCAGTTTCTCTGGGTATCGTTCCATATGGCACACTGGAAGCTACTGGCAACAACAGGCTCGACATCGAGTCTTGCGTCGCCATGAAGCTGATTATTCGCAAGGGCGACTCATTCTGCATGACATTCAAAGGGAGCCCCTTCTGCCTGCCTTTACCGAACCCAGAGCGCACAACAGTAAGAGTGCGAGGGAACTGGCATATCCAGCCAGTCGAGGATACACAGCCTGACCCGTTGACACCGCACCACCAGCCCTTGGCGCCTTTTCCTTTGGCGGCACCTCCTCTCATGATTCTATGATGTCTGTGTTGCAAGAAATTAGGGAGGAGCAGCTTCATTAACGGGAGGTGATCGATCACCTAGACACTACTATTTCCTATATTCAGCAGGATCATTCTTCGCACAAGCGGAGATAGCTTCCCATTGCATCAGCATCATCATCCACTCCTCTCAAATCATGGCATTGCATAGAGGACTATGCAAGCTTTTAGAGTGGGTGAGCTTTCTATATTCCGGTTTCCATTTTCTTTCTCCATGTGGCTATTCGACTGTGTTCGCTTGATTTTGCTGTGTTTGGATTGAAACTTTTATTCTGTGATGGATAGTATTTTGGCATTGTATCTTATATGCCATTATATTCGTGGGCCTGGTCCACATCCTCAGGCCCCATTCTGTGACAGTTATGTATGACACCTTGCATTTTACTTTCATGCTTACATCAGAACTTTGCTATGATGATTGTGACTCTCATACATGCTGTTTAAATTTTGAAATGTTATGATGCTTATTATTCATGAATTCATGTGTTTATCATGAGACTTGTCCTATGAAGGCTATTTCAAAAATTTGGGTTGAATGCATAATTGGTTAGGAACAATTCAAAGATTGTTGATAATACCTCCCTGTTAGAGATACTTTTTGATCATGTCCATTTATTCTATAATTTAGAAATTTTGTAATTTGGATCGATTTGAATTGTTCATTAGTGGGTCAAACATTTCTATGGTTGTTAAATCAACTAAGGCTTGCAACTTACATGAGAATCGTATTGAGATACATATTCACCTAGTTATTCTTTGAATTCCTTTCTGTTGTTGGGGAGACACTGCATTTGTCCAAAAGGATATGTTATTAACTACTGAGTATAAAAAAAAATAACTCACCGTTAGATTCCCCTACTTGGCACTGCGCAAAATTGGTAGTGGTACCGAAGGACATGAGTTGAAATCTAAGGGATGTGAAGTTGAAGTTAATAAAGAGACTCCTCTACTTAGCATTGCGAAAAATTGGCAATGGTACCTATGTTGGGATACCCCGGGGATATTTTATAATTTTTCAGAGTTATAAGCATACATACATACATTGCACAGCGGAAGAATGTCCCCGAAACAGGCCGGTCCCAAAAAAACCCAGTGAAGATCGCAAGCAAGAGAGTCGACACGATGAGTTAGGAAATACCTTAGAGCAAGATGAGGTCGATGTCGTGATAGGTGCCCAAGCGTGCGCCCTCTGCAGTCTCACACACACAGATGCCTCGAGTCCTCTTCTTCCACGCCCGGTGCTAGCCTCGGGAAGAAGATCCAAGCCTTAGGGAGATGCTCCAATCACCTTGCGCTACCACCAAGAAGGGATGTGCCAAAGAGGATGAAGAGGAGAAGAAACCGTCAAAAGCTTTCTTCACTTGCGCCAAGAAGAAGAAAGGAAGAAGACTTGCGGCCACTTGATGGAAGAGGAAGAGGTTGCGCCACCTTTGTTCCTTGCTCTCGCCCCTCTTGATGTGTTCACGCCTCCAAGGATGAATCATCTCAAGAGGGGGCGGCTAGGGTCACATATATAGGGCAAGAGGCGGTTAGGGCAAGGGATAGGATCATGACAAGTGTAGGGCTAGGATGATGAGGTTTGATGCAAGGAAAGTCTCCAAGACTTTACCGTAAATCTCATTCAACCTATCCATAATTGCCTAAGCACCATATCAGCCCAAGACATGCCTTAAAGGCATACATACCATCAATGGGAGAGGGCTAGGCGCATATTACTTCTTAATGAAGCAATTTTTGCCACCCAAACCCCATTATGCCCCTTAGGCGCCAATGGGGTTGGGTCTCTCCCCATTATACCCTTTTAGCCTATTTTCTCTTCATGACAACTTGTTATTGGTCCTCATTGGATAATGAGCTAGCCCAAACTTCATCACATGGGTTGATTAAGCATTTGGATCCAATCCAATGCAACCCTAATCCTAATGTGACCAACCATGGTCAAATACGGGTCAACCTGCCAAAAATGAAGTTTGGCTCCAATAACATTCTTCCATCTCATCAGGCCCATTGGCGCTGATGAAATCTCCCAATTAGATCCGAGTTATCCAATAACTCGATCATAAGGCTTCCCGATCAATACGAGAACTCAAGTATCAAGATGTGATATGCCAAATTCCTAAAGGACATCTTGTCTAACAAAAGAAAACTGGAAGATCAAGGAACAGTTGCACTCACTGAGGAGTGTAGCGCAATCATACAGAATAAGCTTCCCCAGAAACTCAGGGACCCAGGCAGCTTTTCTATACCATGCGAAGACAACACAACTCGAAGGCGATTTCGAGAGATTGGACCATCGAAACACCACAATTCTTGAAGATTTCGTTTGGTTCATCATCTCCTTCCCCTCAGAAATGTTTGATTGTAGTTTTCCTAACTTTACAGAGAGAATTTTGTGTGATTTTATGAATTCTGTAGCGTAAAACCTATTTTAGGGCTTGGTAGAAGCCCGCTGATGATTTCTAGTTGCAATACTTATTTCAATTTTGTTATTTGAACGTTCATATGAGCATATCTTTACTTTGTTGCACTTATTTCGTGATTTTACCTTGGCCACATATTATCATGTTTTAGCCGACAGGATTCATACCGAGAGAAGGATCATGATGGTAGAACCCCTTAGTAAGACTTGTGAATCCATGACACGAGAGTGCTTGGATTTTACTCGAGGGCATCATAACCTTCCATCGAGCGCATAGGGTTTGTTTAGAACGATCCACTATGAAAGTAGGATACCATTCTAGATAAACACCAGGGTGTACCACCGAGAGAGGGCATCATGTACCTTAGGGGAGGTTCCTTATGCAAAACTGTGAATTCATATAATAGATTATCTTTAACGCAATTAGAATCGTCAGTGTGGTGGATACTAAAGCCTTGATCTCTCGCATATTAATACTCTCCTCGACGTTGCGTTTGATTTCTTGTTTTCGATTTGAAGATTGCAAAAACATCGTTTCGATTCGTTTAGCTATTGAAACTTAGACTTTCTAGTACTCAACCTTGTTCCCTGTGGGTTCGACAACCTTTTATATTACTTCGACATAACCGTGCACTTGCGGATCGTGTCAAGGCTCAATCCTAATCTGAAGGAGGTAGTGAAGAAAGAGATTCTTAAGCTCCTTGATGCTGGAGCTATCTACCCCATCTCTGACAGCTAGTGGATGAGTCCGATGCATATGGTGCCAAAAAAGGGAGGAATTACCGTGCTTAAAAATGAAAATAATACTCTTATTCTGACGCGAATGCTAATAGGGTGGCGGATTTGCATTGACTATTGGAAGTTAAATGTCGTCACCCGAAAAGATCACTTCCCCCTTCCTTTTATTGACCAGATGTTAGAACGACTAACATGTAACTCTTATTTTTTGTTATCTTGATAGATATTCCGGTTTCTTTCAAATCCCTATTCATCCTGAAGATCAGGAGAAGACGATGTTCATGTGCCCATATGGCACTTTTGCTTATCGCCGCATGCCATTTGGACTCTGCAATGCACCAGCAACTTTCCAACATTGCATGATGGCCATTTTCTCCAATTTCATTGAGAATATTATGGATGTGTTTATGGATGATTTTTTTGTATATGGTTCTGATTTTGATATTTGCCTATCTAATTTATCACATGTTATAGTGTTGTGAGGAATTTAATTTAGTTTTAAATTGGGAAAAGTATCACTTTATGGTTAACAAAGATATTGTTTTAGGGCACATGATTTATAATCGTGGTATTGAGCTAGACAGGGCAAAAGTGGAGGTGATTGAGAAATTGCCACCACCAACTTCAGTAAAAGGAATTAGGAGTTTTCTTGGTCACGCTGGTTTTTATAAACGCTTTGTTAAAGATTTTTCAAAAATTGCTAAACCTCTTACTTTGTTACTTGGTAAAATATTCCTTTTGTGTTTGACCAGGATTGTATGAATGCTTTTCTGAAGCTCAAGAAGGCTCTTATCATAGCACCAATAATTCAACCGCATAACTAGTTGCTTCCTTTTGAGCTGAAGTGTGATGCCAGCGACCATGCTATTGATGCTGTTCTTGGGCAACGCAAGGAGAAGAAGTTGCACGCTATATATTATGCGAGCCGTACATTAGACGATGCGCAAATAAATTATGCAACGATAGAGAAGGAGTTTCTAGCTATTGTTTTTGTGTTTAATAAATTTAGATCTTATTTAATTGACTCTAAGGTAATTGTTTACACAGATCATGCAGCCATTAGATATCTTATGAGTAAGAAGGACTCAAAACCAAGGTTGATCAGATGGATCCTTCTACTGTAAGAATTTGACTTGGAGATCAAGGATAAGAAAGGCGTAGAAAATCTTGTTGCTGATCATTTGTCGCGCCTTATTTAGGAAGACGAAGTGGAGAAGGTAGCCGAGCATGAGATCGATGATGCCTTTCCTGATGAGCATCTCTTTGCTATCGCAAGGATTGATGCTCCATGGTATGCTAATTTTATAAAATTATTTGGTATCTAATATCTTGCCCGCTGACTTGAATTATCAGGGTAGAAAGAGATTTTTATCAGAAGTAAGATATTATTTCTGGGAGGATCCTTTTCTATTTAAAAGATGTGTGGATGGGTTATACAGAAGATGTCTGCCAGAGGAAGAGGTTAAGGATGTACTTTTTCATTGTTATGGTTCTGCATATGGAAAACATGCCAATTCATTCAAGACCACTTTTAAAGTGCTTCAATCAGGTTTCTTCTGGCCGACTCCTTTTAAAGATGCTTAGAATTTTGTTCTTTCCTGTGAAAAGTGCCAGTGGACAGGAAACATATCCAGACGGGATGAAATGCCACTGAATAATATTTTAGAATTAGAAATATTTGATATGTGGGGAATTGGCTATATGGGACCTTTTCCAACCTCGTGTGGTAATAAGTATATCCTTATGGCAGTTGATTACATGTCAAAGTGGGTTGAAGCTATAGCGGCACCAACTAATGATTCACGTGTGGTCATCAAGTTGTTTAGAAGGGTAATATTTTCGAGGTTTAGGGTTCCACGAGTTGTAATAAGTGATGGTGGATCCACTTTATTGAGCAAAAATTTGCTACACTATTGAGTAAATATGGGGTAAAATATAAAGTGTCAACTCCTTATCACTTGCAGATAAGTGGCCAAGCAGAAGTTTCTAACAAGGAATTAAAAAGGATTCTTAAAAAAATAATTTCTCGGTCAAGGAAAGATTGGTCTATGGAGCTAGATGATACGTTATGGGCATACCAGACTACATTTAAGACTAACCTTATCAGCTTGTATATAGTAAATCATGTCATCTCCTGCTTATTGGGCGAAAAAGACTTTAAATTATGGTTTAAAAACTGCTGGGGAGAAAAGGAAGTTATAGATTGATGAACTTGAGGAGATAAGGATGAATGCATATGAGAGCCCGAGAATTGACAAAGAGAGAACCAAGAAGTGGCATGACCGCTAAATCATCAGAAAAGATTTTCGAGAAGGTGACCTCGTTTTACTTTTTAACTCTATATTGAGGCTCTTTCTTGGAAAACTTAGAACAAGGTGGTTGGGTCCTTTCAAGGTTGTTAAAGTTTATCCTTAAGACGTTATTAAGGAAGGTGTCAACTAAAAGCTCTCAGATCCTCCACCACTAGCATAATTATGATGATCTTTGGTCGAGCTAGCGACTTTAAACTTAGCGCTTCTTGGGAGGCAACCCAAGCACTCTTATCCTTGTTCTTTTATTTGATTTTCATTGTTTTTTTGTATAATTTAATATTTTTCTAGTACTAATCTTTGTTTCTCTACTTTGTAGGGGTGTTCAAGGAACTTTTTACATCAAAACAGTAATTTTTGAAGCTTACGCAAAAATTATGGCCAGGCCATATTTATTTTCATAGCCATATTTTTGTGTCACTGTTCAGTCGAAAAGAAACAGAAACTTTCACAGGCTGGGTGTGATTTCTATCACGCCCGTAATTTGGGAGTACTGTTTTTCTCACAAGGAACAGAATATTTCACAGTATGGGTGTGATAATTTTCACACCCGTAATTTTGAGATACAAAATAAAATAAAAAATAAAAAATAAAATAATAGTAAATAATAATAATAATAATAATATATTATACGAGTGAGCCGTGATTTATATCACGCCCATAACTTGGAGTATTTTTGATATAGAAACTTTCATGGGTAGGGTGTGAAAATTTTCACACCCGTATTTTTATTAACTTTCAGCACAAAATGTTTCACGGGTGTGTCGTAATTATTTTCACACCCATATTTTCATGACTTTTGTATACAGAACATTTCATGGGTGTGCCGTAATTATTTTCTATGTCGTATTTCTATTCGCCTATATATATTCCACGACCGTATTTTCTAGGGTTTCACTAGTGATCTTTTTGCTTTTGTGTCGTTCCTTCAATTTTTGTCTTCCACAACCTTCTAAAGCTTCCAGTGACCCTCTCCGATCATGTTCCTAGCATCTCCGAGCAAGATTTCAACAATTTGAAGATTCAATTTGGTTTGAATAGTAGAATTTTGCAAAGTTCCACCAACCTGTGATTCTCGCCGCCGCTGCTTCGCCTGAACTGATTCCAGCTTTCCAGAACATCGTCTGAGGTAGAAGATTAGTTCTCTGAAGTTTCAGAGCATCGATTTCATCTAGCATTGTCATATTTGAGTATTGTGTTCAGCCTTGTTCCAGTTTTGGGTAACACACTCTGTTTTTAGCTTCTCAATTTCATTCAATTACATTACTTTGATTGAAATGGCACCAAAGAACAAGCAAGTTGTGAGCGAAGGAAAGGGAAAGAAGCTAGCTGCTTCTTCAGCACCACCACCCATGAATCCTTATGGAATTGTTTTTAGGGATGATGTGCAAGAAGCAAGGTTCAACCATCTTCTCACAAGGCACATATCGAATACTAGATACATAGACAAGCGTACATTGGAAATCCTTTGGCTTCACGAAGACGTAAATTAGATGTTTGAGCAAATCTTGGCATTGAGATTTTTCCGGAGTCAGCCACAGACCTTCATTCCTCTCGTTTTGGAGTTTCTTAGCAGCTTGGAGGTTGAGCTGCAATCTTATAGAGAGGCGACAGGTCGCCTTACCTTCTGGCTTGCGAATATTGAGCAGAGCCTCACGCTCCAAGATGTTAGAGCTGCATTGCATTTGCTAGGTGGAGGAGTGACACACCCACCACAAGAATATATTGAAAATGCTTTCTAGTATCATATCACATCAGATTCAAACTTCTCATCAAATATAGCACGAGCATCCAGTCTCTCCAACCCTTGCCTGCGCTACGTCCATAGAGTTCTCTCGCACACCGTCTTCGGACGAGGCGAGAGTGATGGTATGATTCGAGAGTCAATTGGACGTAGTATACTTTTTAGTTAAGCAATTTGATAAGGTAGCGCATGCCAAGAAGGGTGCTATTGTTTCAGGAGGTTTTATTACTCCTATAGCACTTTCCTTGGGCGAGGAACTATTTGGGGTTGAGACTGCATAGGGTAGCCCCAGGATTGATATAGAGTCATGCGGATGATTTCCGCAAGGGCGACGTATTCTGTTTAATCCTTGGGCTAAATTCCCCAACTTTGCCATTGCCGAACAAGGAATGGACTACGGTCTGTAATCAATTGAATTGGAAGATTCCTCCTAATGCATCTATTGATGATGCTCCTACCCCTCTTGACTCTGTGCCACCACCACTGTCTTTCGAAGGAGCCAGTCCATATGGGATGGATTCCCCTTCATTCAGAGCAAGTTCTCCTTCATGGGGTACAGTCTTGCCTCAGAGAGGTTGGTCCAGTGCCCAGGATGAAGGTTTCCAGGCCTCGTCTGTAGAGGAATTCCGTCAAGGATGCCTTCTGAAGACAATTTATGATTCTGTCCAGGATGTGTAGAGTTCCATTCAGGACATACAGAGCTTTCTCTGGGACCACATGTGCTCCGATCAGGAGAAGGATCCAGACCAGTACATGGGAGAGGCTACCCCTGACGAGGAGGATAGTGAGGAGACTGACACTGATGCTGACGAGTAGCACTCTATGAGTATCTCTTCTCCTACTATCTCATTCTTTGCTTATTGCATCGAGGACGCTGCATTCTTTTTGTAGGGGAGGATGTATTCTTTGCTTATTGCTTTATGCTGCTCATTTCAGTGGATTATATAACTTTTTGATATTATTCTACGACTTGTTATGTGATGATGATATTGTGATGTGATGATGATATGATATGATTTGGCGCCATGTGTAGGCGCATTGATATTGATGTTATTTGGATGTTATACTCATTTACATCGGCATTGTATTTAGATATTTTATGTTGAAATTGGCTATTAAGTGGATGAATTTTCATTTTATATGATGTATGGGTTTGCTATATTATTGAATGATATGTGTGTTGGATTCAAATTTTTGAGAAAAATAAATTGTGAATGTTCATATAGCAATGTCTATGAATGGAATTATACTTCTTGTGTTGAGTTTATTTCTTCAATATATATCCTCATCTTGATTTTCCATCAATTGTTCATAATTTTGTGGTAAGTAGGTTGTTTAAGGAATATATTTTGATGGTGAAATAATTTTTTTTTCAAATAAGGTGAGTATATGAGTATAATTTGTTGAATTGATGTTGATTGAGTAGCCTTGTATATATGTTTGGTCAATTGTGTTATTTGTTGGGAAGAAAGAATCCAAAATCCATAAATAAAAAAAAAAAAGGAATGACTCCTCTACTTGGCAATGCGAAAATTTGGCAATAATACCAAAGACATGAGTTGAAGTTAGAATAAAAAGTATGTATCTATGTGGGTACATGCCAAAGAAAAGTCATTTGACGTTAACTCCGCTATCTTCGACCTTAAGTCACAACTATGCTGGCCAATAAGATATGAGTTCTAATACATTGGCTATGTGGTCAATGTACTCTAAATTCGTCACCAGAAAAAAAGGTAATATTTGATTTAGAGAATGTCAAAAGTAAAAAAAAATGAATGAATAAAGAAAAAGATTTTGGAGGTCCTATTCTTATAAACAAAAGCATTGTAGTATTGAACTAAATACAAGGTGAATTCATGAGATTGAGATCCACATTATTGTACAAGTTGCAAATTTTATTTGATTAAGAATGAAAATCTTGAGGATTAAATTCTAATAATAATCTATTTTCCTAGAATTTTATGTGGCATGAGTTGGAAATCTTTTATGAGCGATTATGTTCTAGAAATTTATTTTTCATAAGTAAGCAATCTTTTCATGCTCAGCATTGTTCTTTGGCCTATTTATTTGCTTGAGGACAAATAAAAGTTTAAGTCTAGGGAGATTTGATGTCATATATTTATATAGTATTTTTACTATAAGTTTTATATATAATCTCTCCTATTTTTATCATGTTTGCAATTATTTTGACTTAAATTCTTTTGTTTATTCTAAAAATGACCATATTTTGATAGATTTTGAATAATCCAAGTGCACAAATGTATTCTACAAGTCAAAATGAAGTTGCCCATCAAATTTCATACAAATCGGAGCTTGTTTGAAAAGTACGGCCTGCCCATGATTTTTATCACGGTCGTAATTTCTGGGAAGGCACAGAAAGAATTACGGCTTGCCTGTGATATTTTTCATGGCCGTAATTTCTTTGGTACAAAATTACAGAATTCATAGAAAGAATCACAGCATGCCCATGATTATTTTCATGGCCATGATTTCTTGAATATTTTCCACAGAAAGAATTATGGCCTGCCAGTGATTATTTTCACGGCCGTGATTCTTCCAGGTTTCTTTTCCATAATACACAGAAAGAATTACGGCCAGCCTATGATTATTATCACTACCATAATTTTGTCCTCCAGTTTCGAGTTTGACTCTGATTCTCGTCCGATTTGGCTCGATTTCACGTCGAATTTTGGGGAAAACCAAAGGAGACTATAGAGAACTATATAAGGAAGCTTTGGAGCGATTATTAGAACCTTTTAGAAAATTTTCAATTGGAATTTGATGAAGCGGCGAGTTCTAGGGCGACTGATGGCAGAAGGGGATTCTTCATCGGAAAAGCTTCGATTTTCATCATCTAGCGTCGATCTTCATCAAGAAGCCTTGAATTCCTTCCTCTTTGTTGATTTCATATTTTATTTGTCAATTGTAAATGATTTCATGGATTCTAATAATGTGAACATGATGAACATATCAACATAAACTTATTATTTAGGATTATGGTTGTAACCCACTATGTTTTCATGACTTATTGTTGATTTCCTTCTTATGAAGTAATTTGCTTGTGTAAGATTCAATTATTTTCGCGTTTAATTACATGTTGATTACTGGCTATAATTTGCATGATTAGAGACGTCGCAAGAAGTACTGAGAGGTAAATTACGATGTCGGATCTATAGTTTTTGGACAAGTGGATTCGAACACGAGAGTAGTTCAAATCGACTTGAGGGATTTTATAGATTTATCAAGAACTCATTGGGTCTATCTCGAATTAATAACCACGAGAGTAGGGGATTAATTCGGATAAACACCGGATTGTACTGCTAAGAGGAGACAATCTGTACATGCAGATAAATCTCCTTCGACAAAGTAAATCCTTCTTAAGATATTTTTAATTATGAAAGTCATGAAATAGTGTGGTGAAGCTGGAATCCTTAATTTTTCATTAAATCGAATATAACCTTTTTGTGTTTTATAATCTTGCAAATGAAATTAAAACCCTTCTTTGAATTGTCTAGCTAATAATCCTAAGTAGAGTTAGTACTTGGTTATTGATCTCTGTGGGATCGATATTTCTATTACTTCGAAGTATTCGTGCACTTATGGACACATCAGATGACAACATAGTACCTATAAGGGTAGACTTGTGACAAAGAGTTTCTAGTAGGTCCACGGGGTAGATTATGATTAAACTTTCTCTCCAGTTACCATGTTCAAATCCATGTAGATCATGTTTGCATTAGTAGCATACTATGACTATGAGATCTGGCAGATGGACGTGAAAATTGCTTTCCTTAACGGGAAGCTATTTGAGGATGTGTATATGACACAACCTAAGGGTTTTATCCATCCTGCAAAGCCTAATAAGGTATGCAAGCTAAAGAAATCCATCTAAGGATTAAAGCAAGCCTCTCGAATTGGAATCTCTATTTTGATGAGGCTATAAGAAAATATGGCTTTATCAAGAGTAGAGATGATGCCTGCGTGTATAAGAAATTTAGTGGAGCTTGGTGACATTTCTAATCTTGTATGTCGATGACATACTACTCATCTGAAATGATGTCCTGACCCTTCACACAGTGAAGACATGTTTATGGAAGTATTCAAGATGAAAGACTTAGGAGAGGTTGCCTATATATTAGGCATGAGGATTTATAGGGATAGATCCAAGAAACTCCTAGCCCTAAGTCAAAGCACGTACAAAGATAAGATACTGGAGAGGTTTTTCTCCAAGAAAGGTTACCTTCCAGTAAGGCATGGCCTTACTCTCTCCAAGATCTAGTGCCCCTCAATAGAAGCTTAGAAGAGGACATGAGTGGAATCCCCTATGCTTTAGAAATGGGATCAATCATGTATGTGATGTTGTGTACTAGACTAAATGTGGCTTATACTGTGAGCATAACTAGTCGATACCAATCCAATCTGAGTGTTCAACACTAGATAGCTATGAAGAATATCCTAAAGTATCTAAGGAAGACTAAAGATTTATTTTTAGTCTATAGTGGATAGGAAGAGCTAAGTATTTAGGGCTACACAGATGCGTCGTTCTAATCTGACCTAGATGACTTTAGATCGCAATCCGCCTATGTGTATTGGTGGTGTTGTAAGTTGGAAGAGCTTCAAACAGACTACCATAGTTGACTCTACAACTGAAGCCAAGTATGTTGTAGCTTCTAAGAAGCGGTTTGGATAAAGGGAGTTCATCACTGAACTTCAAGTGGTTTCAGGTGCTATAGATCCTATTGAGCTCTATTGTGACAACAATGAAGTGATCGCATAGGCCAAGGAACTAAAGTCTCACCAGAAATCCTAACACATACTTAGGCGCTTTCACCTGATCCAGAAAATCATTGACAAAGGTGATGTCAAGCATATGCAGAATCAACATAGATAACCATCTAGTAGACCCACAAACCAAGACTTTGACACAGAAAAACATGATGGTCATACTAGAGATATAGAGTTGAGGTTTCTCTACAACTAGGTCTTAGTGCAAGTGAGATATTGTTAGTGTTTATACCTTAGGACCAGTTGTTGGTCCGATCTATGTATTACATTCACACTTGGTATTTTTATATATCCTACCATTGTCGTTGTTATGCTTTTAACATGTCTATGATTGTGTATATCTATATAATAATGTCCCTAGAGATAGATTTTATATAATCTCAAAGATTGTCCCAGGTCAAGTGTCATAATGGATAAGGGACAACTATGGTACATAGGGATGGCAGCGGGTAGGGTACCCGCATTTTTTGTGCTACCCGTACCCTAATCCGAATAACTATTCTACTACCCGTACCTGAATAACTACCCATTTATTTTTTAGAACCTCTACCCATACCCTACCCTCTTAAAAATTTAACTACCCGTTTAATACTCGAACCCTATAAATACCCGACTTAAATATCTATCCTATTAAATTTCAACCTATATATATATTGTTACCCCGATTAATATTCGGGTACCCAACCATATAATACCCTAATAATGATCAAATTTTGGGTAAGATAAAATGGGTACCCGCAAATCCGAATAATATATTAAAAAAGTATAGTAAACAAATAAAAAATATATATTTATATACATATATATAACCGGGTTCGGGTAGTGGGTATCCGTCCTATGCTACCCGAACCCTACTCGAACCCGACTCGGGTAGTATATGCACTACCCATACCCTACCCAAACCCGAATAACAACTACTCGTTTCCCTTTAAACGGGTTCGGGTAGAGCGGGTACCCGCTAAATTGGTACCCAATTGTCATCCCTAATGGTACACATGAGACTAGTATATGCACTACTTGAGCACGGGGTTCTAATGCAGGCATATGAGTATACCAAGGTGAATATACTGGAATGACCCATCATGAGAATTAACTTGGTGTCACAAGTTAATCTCATAGTGACAGAGGTGCATTTGTCTTTCAACTTGAGGTAGTTGATATCTCTATATGGTAAGTCGTATGCTTTGATACAACCTAACATCTTACCATAGCAGGGGGTCATAACGGTTGTCATTGTGTGTATCAAAAATCATGTGAGAGATTGAACTGACCAAGAAAGGATTTATCTCTTCCTTAAATAGAAGCTTGATATCTATGGGCCTCATATGGATGCATGACTGAAAGTGTATGAAAATATCCAGGTGATGTATCCGCAAGTGAAGTAATAAAATAGATATCGAACCCACAAAGACCTATGTGCTAAGTACCAAATAATCGTATTCTCACTAGCTAAGCAAACGATGTACGATGGAAATAAAACAAGCGAACACTAACGTTGATATTTAGAAAGAGAAAGTTGGGACTAGGTTTCACCACTTTAATTTTTATCAGAAAACAAAATAAATTTCATATCAGTTACTCAAATCATGTTAAAGAAAGAATTACCAAAAATAAAAGTTGTATCCTCTCGGACACCCAACTTACACTAATTCAACCTTCACTCTTGTGACTTGTTGTTTTAGTGATTAAACAATTGTAATTCTAGACAACAAAAATTAAGGATCACTTTCGTGGCTCAAAACACTCTTGTAGTTTAATTTTATAGGTTCTACCTAAGGGGCTCTAACAATCTAATTCACTTCTCAGGGTAATTAACTTGTCTGACACAATGCAATTGTTAAATTAAAATAATTACATGTAAAATAGGGATAAATAATTAGATATCTAAAACTTAGCTACTCTCATAGATAAGATTTCTAGATCTAATTAAAGGGGTCCAGGTTTATAAGTCACCTCTCGATTCATGTTATAAACCCTAAAATATACAATTATTTAGAATTTAACAATTACAAGGTAAATAAATCACATAGGTAAAATTAACAATCAATGAATAACTGACAAGTAAGTGTTTATTTAGTCATTGTAAAAATCAAAGGGATTACTCCTGTCATCCCAAAGAAAAGTTTATGCTACCAAATACATGATTTCACAACAATAGTTTATAAGAAAGAGTTATTATAGACTAGGAACATAAAATAAAAAATTCAGTTCAACTTCAATGTCGTCACATAGGTGTGACGATTCATGATTCTATGAAATTTCACTCGAGCTGCTACAATAACTTGCGAATTTCACCTGGCTACAAACTTCCATTGCTGATTTCTCCTAATCATGAACTCCTTTCTTTTTAAAATTTTGTGTGTGTCCGCTCCTTTGGGTGAAACTTTCCACCAAGCTTCGTCACTAGAGATGCCCTCTATACCTCTCGGTGAGAGAAAGAACCCTAGCAACGCCTCTTGCAATTTCTCCCTCGTTTGAACTCCTTTCACTCTGAAATTTGGTGTGTCTCTTCTCCTTCCTTAGGCGCAGCTTTTCTCCAAATTTCGTAGCAAAAGATGATCATTCTATGAACCAAAAAAACCTAGCAACTACAGTTGCTAGGTTTTCTCCCTCATTTTTTCCTTGAGAGTGCACGGTACTTCAATCATATCTTCTCCTTTCTTTTATAATCAATCCTATGTTTCCAATTTTTTTTATTGTGCCTTGGATTTTTCTAATTTGGCATTGAAAGAATCGGATTCAAAGGCGATGGATGAATCGGGCTTCACGCGTGTTTTCTCCCAAATTTCATAATCACACCCCTGTGACGCCTGCAATTCATTTCGTCACAGGGGTGTGATGACAAGTTTTTCCAAATTTGCCTCTTGAACTCCAAATTTTATCCTAATTCTATTTTTAGCTCTTTCATCCTCCAAAATCCACAAAAATAAGCATATTTTACTTGAAAAGGTTGAAAAATAAAAGAGGTGTAGATTCCAAAATAATCAATCAAATTTAATTTAAAAACAAGTAAAAGTATGATAAAATGACTCAAAAAAAGGGACTATAGTGCAAAGGTACTTTATTGTGGTTTAGGGAATGTCAATGATGATAGTCATTCTGATGACTTGGGTAGCAACAATGTGTTGCTAGATATCCCTGATTGCTTGTGGTGATCGTCAAATCATCACTTCCAATATCAGAGGAACATATATGATCGCACATCTAGATACTCGAGATCTCATATTATTGATCGGACAGCCTATAGATCGAATCATTTAATGATTCAGATCTGTTTGAGAGATAGATACATCATGGATATGTGTCTAATGAGATGGAGAATTTTATTTAGAGCTATATTTCACTTTAACATCGGTTAACCTCTAGTTGACTTATGGTTGACTATATTTGACCTCGGGCGACTAGTTTCTAGTTAACTGGTCAAGTGACTGAGATAGCACCGAATTGTTTTGGTGGCTTATTAGCTTGATTCATTAAAATCTAGAGAGGTCCATAGGCTAGGTGCATATTTGAATATATTAATATTCAAATAATAAATTAATTTATTTATTTATTCATGCCTTAAGTAATAGGACCTACCTCTATACTTCTATATATAGGGGCTTGGGGCTAGGTGCATTTAGGGTTTGTAACATGCTCTAAGCTACAAGAGACTTCAAACCCTAGCCGCCCAAGATCCCCCTCTCATCCTTACCACCGCCACTTCTTCCTCCTTGACACAAGTTGTTTGATGGCATGAAGGGTTCTTTATCCTTAGCACATCTTCATTAGAGATAGGCACAAGCTTTGAAGAAGGCGACTTTCCTTGCTCTTGGTGCATCCCCTTGGGTTGGCACAAGCATGGAGATCTTCTCCCTAAGAATGGATATTTGCTCTGGAGGCTAACACCAGGTTTGGAGATAGAGAGATCTCGAGGAGTCTATGTGTATGCAATTGTAGAAAATGCTCCCTTGCACATTTGCAAGTCATCATCGCCACCTCCTAGCACACAATAAAGGTACCTTTCTCGTTCACATATGTTGGATTCTCTTGCAAGATCATTCCTTTCTATTGTATTTATGAAAACCTGTTTGAGGCTTTCACTTCTGTTATGTTTAAAATTTTAAAATAGTCTGGGGTTTCCCAGCAATACTCATCATGGTTCGAGTGTTATGAAGCCATTTGTAAAATGTTCATTATGGCAGTGAATCTCATCACGGGCTAGCCAAGATAGATATAAAAACCTCCGTTTGATTTTAATTTTGCCGTATTAACTTGTCTTTTCATTCTAAATCACTCGGTGGTCTCAAATCATCAAATATGCTCCAAAATCGAGTAGAAAGAAATTGCTAAAAGATAAGAAAAAATAAAGATACTAAAAAAAATAAATAAGTCTAATTATAACATGGAATAAGTCTTATTTTAAAATAAAATCATACAAACAAAAATATTAAAAAAAATGCAAGGTATCATCCGACACAGAAGCCCCTTTAAACATCTTTTTTCTACCCTCCATGAGATCCGACGTGCTTCGTAGCTCATAGCACAGTCAGACGATTGTTGATCACCCCTGCCCTGCGATCGAACATCGGCAGTTGGCTCCCTTCCGAGCCGCGCCTCCCCACCGTAATGTCGCCTTCCTATCTTCCCCTTGGATGACTGCAACAATGATCGAAGGAATACGTGACCAGGCGTACTAGTGACAACTCCCGATGGATGCCGATGAATCCTCTGTTCTGCCAAGTCACCACTCCCTCCGATAGGCCTCACAATCTAATCCGAACGGTTACTTTCTTCAGCGCCCTGATCCATCCCTCTTCTCGCCGAAGGAACGAGAATGCTACACCGATCGCCGGCAAAGAATGCTATCTCTCCATCAACGACTATTTCCCTTCAACTTCGAAGGAGGAGACAGATGTGCGTATCCGATCTGTCGAGATTAAATCCTTATCTGTTCGAATCAGCCCAGATCCGAACCGCAACGGCGCAACCACTCTTTTCCTTTATCGGCCCACCACCAAACGCATAGGCCCAATTATTAGGCCTGATCTGGGTAATAACCTGAACTGAACTGTTAGCTCATCAAATTTAAACGGTTGAGATTAATTTAAATCACCCATAACTTCTTGACCATACGACATTCCTACCTTGGTAAATTGCATTTTTTTTATTTTTTAAACTAAAGTTTCATATAACATGCGTGACATCATTAAATCTATTTGTGTTAGATCCAGGATGTGTAAATAAAAATACAAATTTAGTTTATTCAAACTAAATTTAGTTTATTCAAACTAAAGTTTCATATATATAATATTTTCTTATCATATATAAACGGATGGTAGATTCACATATTCAAACTTAAATCCAATACTCCTTTAACGACTATGGATATATATATATATATATATATAATGTTTTATAAACAATCTATAAAAAATTGATGTGAATATTTATAGTTTATTCAAAAATTAAATTATAATTTTATATATACTGTATTATATTTTTAGTAATTTACCAAATTTATTAAAAAATATTTGGTAATTTTGTTCGATAAAGAATTGGTATTTTATAAATTCAATTTGGCTTATAGAATTTCAATATAAAAAATTTTAATAAATTTAATTCGATAATTCAATATCGATAAATACTGAATGCTCACCTAGAGTTTTTTTAAAAAATAATTTGTTTTTCATTTTTGAATTCTCGATAAAAAAATTAGTTAAAAAAATCTTAGTGCATGACATTAGCACAGTCTTCTGTGAACACTAAAAAGCCTAAGGGAATGGTGTGAAAAAATATTAATTTTTTTTTTCAATTGCTTGAAAAAGTGGAAAGAAAAAAAAAGTTGCCGACAAATCTCTTTTTTCTCATTTTAGTTTCATCCATATTGGTTGTTGGTGACTATTTATCAATTGTTTTGTTTTTTTTCTTCTCTTCGACCTTTCCTAATTTTTCTACTTTTTCCCTTAGGTCTTGTTTACTTAGGGAGAAAGTTAGAAGGAAAGAAAAGAAAGTAGGAAGGAAAGGAGTATAGGCTTGTTTACTTGGGTGGATGGATAGTTTAGAAGGGAAAGTAAGAGGGAAAGTTAGTCATTAATCCCTCCATTTGCTTTCCGCCTAAATCGGACAGAAAGCTGAAACTATTACTTAACTTTACTAACTTCACACCAACTTTTCATCGCACCGTTACTTATTCTCGCTCAATATGAGCTTTTCTCGACTACTCGTCCTTGCCGTCGCTGCTCGAGCTCACCGTCATTGCTCGTTCATGTTGCTACTGCTTGCCCTCGCCATTGTCGCTCATATTTAATATTTAATAATTTTATGATATTATATATATATATAATATGAATAAAAAAAATAAAAATTGGGGTGTATATATCAATCCTTCAAATTTTCTTTCCATCCAAGTAAACACTAGAAAGGAAAATCTATAACACATTCCATCCATCTATTTTTCTTTTTTTTTCTTTTTTTCTTTTCTTTGTACTTTTCATCCGTCCAATAAACATGGCGTTAAAGAAATATAATGTACGGCTATGCATCACAGGCGAGAAAATTGGATAGAACAAACATTATTAAAAAAAACTAGACCGTGCAATTGAATCATTTACGTGAAACCATTAACTAGAGACAAGACATCCTTTCAAATTTTGTCTCCAGGCACCAGGCCGACAGCTGTTGACGTTGACCGAATGTAAATCTATGAGTTATTACTTGCCAATTGCAAGAGCTTCCGAGTAGACACATGCTGATCTTTCGAAAAAATTTCCTCACGGCCTCAGGTTTAATTTTTGTTTCACATCACTGTAATAATAAAAGCAGGAAAACCTGCCATGGCGTCCACGGACTGTGCCTTCTCTGGTCCCTCTATAATGAGGCCCTTTTACATCTCTCTCTAAGACTCTAACTCCGCTGTGCTCGCCTCCAATTTGCTAAGTGAGCGAGCCATGGCGGGCGGCGGCGGTGAGTCGCAGATTTCTCTGCTGTACACTCCGACCTGGGTCGTCACCGTGGTCTGCGCTCTCATAGTCACCATTTCCTTAGCCTTCGAGCGCCTCCTCCATCGCCTCGGCAAGGTGCGTCCCTCCTCTGCCTTCTCCCTCGGTCTCTGGACGCCAGGCTGTCAGGGTTCGGAGGATATTTTACTGTTGATTATCACCTTTAAGCTCGAGGGGTGATGAACCGTACAGACCTCGCCCTCTCAAAACGGTCGCGGCTTACCAAAATTCCATCTTGCAGTACTTGCTCAAGAACAAGAAGCAGAAGCCCCTGTTCGACGCTCTCCAAAAAGTCAAAGAAGGCCGGTTCACGTTCTCCCTCTCCTTCTTGTTCTTGTTGACCAAAAAGTTACTCTGATTTTGACGACAAAAAGGTTCTTTTTTCGGCGGCAGAGTTGATGTTGCTGGGGTTCATCTCGTTCTTGCTGGTGGTGTTCGAGGATCCACTCCAACGTGTGTGCATCCCCGACAGCGCCACGCGCCATCTGCGCCCCTGCAAGAAAAATGATGCCGCGACAGCCACCTCAGGCGGTGCCCGGAGGTTGCTGGCCGGCGGCGAGGCTTCCACTCACTGCCAGAAATTGGTGAGAAGATATGCTTAAATAATTACTTGGATTCTTCTTAGATCACTATTTTTCATTTATCGAATTTCATTATTATCTTTTCTGAAAAAACAAACAACTATTAGTATTAATAAAACTATTGCCATAATTAATCTGAAACTATTTTTTTATTAATCATCATTTAGTTGTCATCCTCTTTATTATTATTATTATTATTATTATTATTATTATATAGACACATAGAAACACATAGATTAACATATTTATATTACTTGGTTTGTTAAGCTTAACTTCAAAATTAATTCATCAAACATTTCGAATTGACATCACTCATATTTTAAAATTTAGAAATTAAATAATATAATGTCACAATAATTTACATCTCCCGAAACTCAATTAGATCCTGTTAATTTCAATTTTAGTTATTTAATTGTTAATTAGATCCTTCGAATATTAGACATCCCAAATTTTAGTTATTTTGAATTTTACATGATTTGAACATTGAAACTTATCATTCAACATGAATTTTATAATTCATATTTAATTGTTTCAAACTTCAAATTATTAAAATAAATTAATTTATCATCATTTGCACTATTTTACTCTGAAAGTTACATATTTAAAATTTACATAATTTAATGCTTTTAAAATTTATATATTTTATTTGTTAGAGTTTACATATTTGAAATTTAAATGTGTGAAAAGTTAGAATTCATAGTTACATATTTAGAAATTAACTTATTTCTATTTTCAAATTTATTATTTAGAAATTAAAATAGTAGAAGCAGCACAACAGTCCTACTTCTGCGCATAGCATAGCTAGGGGTGTTCACGGGAACCATTGACTCTGGTCAACTGGTTAACCGAACCATTCGGTTCGAAAAAATCTTGAACCTTTCCTGAACTATTTGACCGGTTAACCAGTCAACCAATTAATCGATCATAATTTATTTGATTCAAGAAAGCTGATTTTGACTATTAAATATTATTATTTGATAATTAAATATTTTTAAAAAATAATTTTTAAGCTGACTCTGACTCTTAAATATTTAAAACAAATTAATTTTTAAACTATGATCTATAGGTTTAAAACTCGTGACTTGCTAACTCACACAGCAGCACCCAACCATTGTGCTAGAAAAAGAATCAAGTTTTAATTTCGGGTTATATAATATATATATATATATATATATATATATATAATTTTGGGTTATATATACATACATCGGTTGGTTTGGTTAACCAGTGAAAAATTTTTCCTCGAACCATAAAATTATAACCTAAAAACTGACCGTGAACAGAACTGATCCCTTCAGTCATTCGTAAGCAACGTCGCTTGGACCTCCAGCCCACAGCACACAGTTGCCCTAAGCCCGCTCGATAGCTCGGCAATTCATCGACAGTGACAAAGGTCAATGGATCAGGGCCATAGCCTTAAGTTTGATGCACGATGACTTGCCAGGAGCTGCTGCCGCCTTTGCGTCACTCGAAACAGGAAAAAACTCTTCTGCGGGGCAGCTGCGGATGTCCACTTTAGTAGAAAATAGAGTAGCTGTCCGATCAGGGAAACACGTATCTTGAAGTAGCCTTAAGTGGTAAACGAAAAAAAACCACCCAGTCGTTCGATCCAGTCAACCAACCGTCGGATCATCAACGCGCTTCAATGCTTTTAACCTTGCCATCGCTGCAACGGCCCCTTTCCGATTTCCTTCTCGGAAAAAACTCTACCAAATGGAAAGCTTCCAACGACACATTCCTTGCGATTCATTTCTTCCAACTCCGCTTCCAACGACACTTGATTTCCACTATTTGCTCCCGGCACTCGCCCCTTCACGGTCATCTCTGGCTGTCATTCGTTGAGCTCGGCCCTTGACCCTCGCCTCCGGTTGGTGGCATCTCGGCTGCTTGCGCATCTCAACGCTCTTCTCCGGCTATGCGTCTCTACATTCCTCGCCGGCCTGCGCATCTTGGCGTCTCCACACTTCTCTCCAGCCGGCCAACGCTGTAGGTGATGCTCTTGCAGCGCCCCTGTAGAGGAGTTTTTTCCAACCCTTCAATCGTTTTCAGCCGGGAGGGATTTTGTAAGTTTTGGTTGTTAATGCTTATTTTTATTACATAAAAGTGCTGAAGACTAAATATATATTATATTTTATTTGACAAAAAAATTAAATTAGTTTTGGTTATTATATTTTGCAGGTGATTAATATTTAAAAATGAGTAATGAAAGTAAAAAAAAGGTTAAGTAGGGTTATACCTAGTAGGTGTAGTTTAAATAGAATGAAATTTTTTTTCAAAGAACTATATAATATAAGTAGAATAGAAGAAAACTTTTTGGACAACACACCGTTTGTCCATTTTTGAGATTGTCCTGAAATTAAGTTAGATGTAATTAATTTAGGGTATTTAATTAAAAATTAGGATAGACAAACCAATAGTTTTCTTATTAATCACAATTTAATAAAATTTTCTTTAAATGATGTAGCACTTATCCTTGGATTGAAAGACCAAGGTGAGCTTATTAATTTAGAAAATGATTTAGGCCAACCTATTTTTTTCAATGAAGAATTCGAATGTGCATGTATAAAACGTTTAATGCTAGAAAAAAAAAATTAAACATGCTTGTAGTTCACATGAATCTTTGATCATGATAGGGTAAAGAAATTAGTAGTTTTGTACGTATTTTATACATTTCTTTTTGGTAGAAAAAATTATATGTAGCTAGTAGTCTAGTTAGTTATATAGATGATATTAATCAAATAAATAAATATAATTGGGTAGAAGCTATATATAGATTTATAATAAATGAATTGAATAAGTCAAAAAACAAAGGCTCAAGCAGTATCGGGAGATGCGCAATTATACTCAATGTAAGTTCTATTTATGATTTGTTATATTTAATTTTGTAAGTGGTATTACATTTGTATATTGATGTAATATATTTGTTGATGTTTTAGATTTAGTTTTATGAGCATACAATATCTAGTGTAGATGTTGTTCAATTCAATATGTACCCTCGACTATTTAGATGAGCTAATGTGAAGTTATAAGAAATTCTACGTTGAGCAAAACAATGAAAAAAGTAGTTGAACATATGATATGAGCTAGTTATGTAATAAGGTAGAATTTTTTTTTTACATATTGTATTCACCTAAGGTTCTTAATTGTAGATACTAAACGAATTGGTCCCAGTTGCCGAAGCGGAGCAATTGTTTCTTATGTCTAGCTCCCCAGAACGTTTCTCAACATTAGATGCTCCATCCCAAGTTTCCCCAGTGAAAAGGTGAGTAGTCAGTTATATATTTGAAACATACAAGTAATACTATTAACCCCTATAATAAAAACCAAATTGTCCTATTTTTATATATAATAGGATGAAGTGAAAGAGACAATTGACAAATTGATGGAAAAGATCGTGGATCTTGAAACATGAAATAAAATCTTAAAAGAAGATATTAAGTTGTTCCAAGATACATTGCTTTGTAGCCATGATCTTTTCCATCAATTTGTCAATTGTCTCTTTCACTTCATCCTATTATACATAAAAATAGGACAATTTGGTTTTTATTATAGAGTTAATAGTATAACTTATATGTTTCAAATATATAACTGAATACTCACCTTTTCACGGGGGAAAACATGGGGTGGAGCATTTAATGTTGAGAAATATTCTGGGGAGCTAGACATAAGAAACAATTGCTCCTCTTCGGCAACTGGGACTAATTCGTTTAGTATCTTCAATTAAGAACCTTAGGTCAATACACTAAGTAAAAATTTTTTTTTACCTTATTACATAACTAGCTCATACCATATGTTCAGCTACTTTTTTCATTGTTTTGCTCAACATAGAATTTCTTGCAAACTTCACATTGGCTCATCTAAATAGTCAAAGGTACACACTCAATTGAACAACATCTGTACTAGATATTGTATGCTCATAAAATCAAATCTAAAACATCAACAAATATATTACATCAATATATAAATATAAACTTACAAAATTAAATATAACAAATCATAAACAGAACTTACATTGAGTATAATTGTGCATCCCCCGATACTGCTTGAGCCTTTGTTTTTTGACTTGTTCAATTCATTTATTATAAATCTATATATAGCTTCTACCCAATTATATTTATTTATTTGATTAATATCATCTATATAACTAACTAGACTACTAGGTACACTATAATTTTTTCTACCAAAAAGAAATATATAAAATACTAACAAAACTGCTAATTTCTTTACCCTATCATGATTAAAAATTCATATGAACTACAAGCATGTTTTAAATTTTTTTCTAGCATTAAACGTTTTATATATGTACCTTCAAATTCTTCATTGAAAAAAATAGGTTGCCTAAATTATTTTTTTAAATTAATAAGCTCACCTTGGACTTTCAATCCAAGGATGAGTGCTACATCATTTAAAGAGAATTTTATTAAATTTTGGTTAATAAGAAAACTATTAGTTTGTCTATCCTAATTTTTAATTAAATACCCTAAATTAATTGCATCTAACTTAATTTCAGGACAATCCCAAAAATGAACAAACAGTGTTTTGTCTAAAAAGTTTTCTTCTATTCTACCTATATTATATAGTTCTTTGAAAAAACTTTTCATTCTATTTAAACTACACCTACTAGGTATAACCCTACTTAATCTTTTTTTACTTTCATTACTCATTTTTAAATATTAATCACATGCAAAACATAATAACCAAAACTAATTTAATCTTTTTAACAAATAAAACATAATATATATTTAGTCTTCAGCACTTCTATGTAATAAAAATAAGCATTAACAACCTAAACTTACCAAATCCCTCCCGGCTGAAAACGATTGAAGAGTTAGAAAAAACTCGTCTGCAGGGGCACTGCATGAGCGAGGAGCGCTGCACGAGCGAGGGGTGCTGCATGAGTGTTGCCTACAGCGTTGGTCTGCTGGAGAGAAGTGTGGAGACGTCATGATGCACAAGTCGGCGAGGAATGTAGAGATGCGTAGCTGGAGAAGAGCATCGAGACACGCCGGCAGCCGAGAAGCCGCCGACCGGAGGTGAGGGTCAAGGGCCGAGCTCGACGAATGCCAGCCGGAGATGACCGTGAAGGGGCGAGCGCCGGGAGCAAATAGTAGAAGTCAAGTTCCGTTGGAAGCGGAGTTCGGGGAAGAAAGGAATCGCGAGGAAAGTGCCGTTGGAAGATTTCCGTTCGGGAGAGTTTTTTCTGAGAAGGAAATCATAAAGGAGCCGTTGCAGCAATGGCAATGTGAAAAGCGTTGAAGCGCATTGACGATCTAACGGCTAGTTAACTGGATCGAATGGCTGGGTGGTGTTTTTTTGTTTACCACTTAAGGCTACATCAAGATGCAGGCTGCTCTGTTTTCTGCTTAAGTGGACATCTGTAGCCGCCCTGCGGAAGAGTTTTTTCCCCCGAAACATGTTGAATGCTATTGAACGTCATTAGATGCACGTCAAACTCCGTTGCATCGCTCGCCAACGCCAGAAGCATTGATTCACCAAATGGAAAAATAGATTCGAGGGGCAGACGAGGATTAGGGCAGAAGTGCTAATAGCGACAATAGCGATGCTACTCCCTATAGGCAACGTGCACCGATTCCTTATGCGAGTGTGCATCGCTCTCGTGGTTTTTCTTATGCGGTGAGCATTGACAAACACGAAACAATTTGTAGAAGAGTACCCTACTGCATATGTACCTCAATCTTCAATATCCAATGCGCGAATCTTAATATAAGTCAAAATACATGAAGTTTTGATCAACATACACAGAATATTTGAAGACAATATATTCAATGCGCGAATCTTAATATAAGTCAAAATACATGAAGTTTTGATTACCATACACAAACATTTGAAGACAATATACACGATGTTCGATCAATATACACAATGTTAGGATTTCGTGTGCATTCACTGAATAATGTGTATATGACTTCAGATATTTGTATGTGTTGACTAAACATTGTGTATATTGACTTTAGATGTTTGTGTGTGTTGATTGAACATCATGTATATTGATTTTAATGTTCGTGTACATTGACTGAATATCGTATATATTCACTTAAGATGTTCGTGTATGTTGACTGAAACTTTATGTATTTTGACTTGCATCATGATTTGTGTTTTTCTTTAAGATTCATGTATTGGACATGGGGTGCCCTACTGCATCAGCTGGGTACCCTTCTGCAAAAATTTTTTATGACAAACACAGGGTAGCGGGTTTGATTTTGGGAAAAAAACCTTAGCAACATGCGACGATAGGAAGTAGGGCACATATAAAAATTGGGGTGAAATGACAACATACATGATATGCCTACAATCAAAATATTAAGTTCAGGATAAAAAAAAATCTCAAAGTTTCTCAACAAAACAACATAAAGTCACTCTGTTACCAATTGTTGGAATAAACCGAATAGTGTGATAACAACACAACAAAAACTTTATGCTAAAACATTGAGAAAACGTACTCAGCAGAAACATACATGAAGAATGCATAAGTATTTCTAGAGTTAAAAGTGTTGTCTTGATCCCAAAGACTTTGTGTTTCTCCTAGACTCATAGCAAAATTATTATCATCATCATTATCCAATCTCACCCAAGCTCAACGGCGAGTGCGAGAGCTTATGGGGGAGAGAACGATGTCACCAGAGTTAGGGTTCGGCGCTCCCACATCCAGTCGTGTCTCGCCGGCCGAAGAAAGAAAAGGGAGAGGGGAAATAAGGTCGGAGTTCGCCAAGGTCATCACCAGCACTTGAGCTTGTCGATGGTCGGAGCTCGCCTGATGCAAGAGAGAAAGGCGAGGCGAGTGTGAGCTGCGAATGGGAGTTGTAAGAGGCATGCGCAAGGCTCGTGAGGGGACGAGAAAATGGAGAGAGAGAAAGTGGCTAGGACGAGACAAGACAGAGAAGTCTCATGCCATCAATCCTTTCAATGTCCTTTTTTTTAATGGCAAACATAACATTCCTCCCACCTTAAAAGAATTTGATCCCTAAATTCAACACGAGAATTAGCATTAAATAGGGACACAAATTATAGGATTACGATCATGCGCCGAACTCTTCTGTCTTAGGGAATATGTGGCAACAAGTATGTGTAACCTTATCCCCAGGCTCCTATATTGCCTCGCTTTCTTGATACGCCACGGGTCCAATACGTTCTAATATCTCGAATAGACCAATATATCGAGGAGCCAATTTACTCTTATACCCAAATATAGGCATCTGGTTCTTAGTATTCAATTCATTTCATTTTCTTAGTCAATTTTAGTTTTTTTTTTTAAAACCAATATCTACATGTTATAGTTCTGAAATGGTCTATTAAAGATTGTGTATGACTTTTAATTGCGTGCATTGTTTTAACGCTTTTAGAAGTTTAGGTTATAACCAAAACCCAGTGGCGGATCTACATAGGCGCCAGTGTGGGCAAATGCCCCCACTCGCTAAAATTTTTATACCATATATGCATATAATATTATATAAATTTTGCCCCCACTAGCTAGTTGCACATGCCCCCATTGAGCAGAAATTTACTTGATTCTGATAGGACTATGACTGTGGGCCAACCATATAAACTTACTAACCTCCAACTAGGCTACTAATCCCAAGAATTCTGATAACTTTCTAGCATGTATTTTCTGAAAAAAAACTGTTCACATTCTTTATGGCTTCAAGCCTTCAACGCAAAAATGAAAAATTTTCTACAAGACGGCAATGGAAATTTTTTTATCTACTTATTATATTGCCCCCACTTTGGTTCCGGGTCTTGGATCCGTCACTGCCAAAACCCAAATATTTCAGTCATCAAACTATTATATTTTTATTAGTCTATTCATACTTGACGACGTTTGAGATATTACGTTCCTAGAGTCACCCAAATAGATTTAATTCATCTAATTGTGATCAAAACAAACTGAACACTCACCATTAAATATATATTTTAATATCTCATTAATTATAAAATGTCTATTTTTCAACCTAGTATAACCAATGTAGCTTATTAGCTTTGAATTACTTTGTTTTATCATTTGCATATAATTGTGTAAGTAGTCCTTGTATTATTGCATATAATTAACATCATAAACCTAAATTGTTTAGCTAGCCATAGAGATATAGGAAGATTTATTTATTACCATTTACCACGAATTAGAATCAGCTCTAGCGTGACACTCCCAATCTATTGCGATGAAGGGAATTTGTCCTATGGTATGGATTGCCCCCTCTCGGTGATACAATCCAGTACCTAACCGAGTCAATCTCCTACTCTCGTGGGTTATTGACTTGGACTAGGCCCATTAGGTTTGATGACAAAATAGAGAATCCCTCGAGTGAGGTTAACTTACTCTCGTGGTTAATCACACAAGCATGAACTTGATGTATCCAACGTCGCGATTCACACATAAAAACCTAACCAAGGAGTTTACACTAAAATAACATAACCAAGTTCATACCAACAATAATAAATCACTTTATAGATGTAAATCAAAGAGTTCATTCATAAAATATCAATGAGTTTAAAACCCCAAGTCCTGAAAAGAAAATCTACTCCATAGTTTCTACCAAGCACATTTTTGAGTTCTCTTAAGAATCACTTTACAAGACTAAGAAAGAAGTAAAGAAACAAGAAGAGGAAGAAAGTTGGTGTCTCCCCTTTCTCAAGGATGAAGAATTGTTAGTCTCTAGCCTCTTCTCCATTTCCTAAACTTCAAATCTTGATCTCTAAACATTTTTACCCTAGCAGTGCTCCTTGTTTTTCCTTTTTGTTCTAGAGTTTTTCCAACCCCCTTTTGAGTCCTAAGTCTTCCCTTTTATACTTGGACTAACCTTCCACCCTTTTAGAAAGTCTTCCCATGCATTTGTCCATGTTTTTGATACAAGATAGCATCTAAAATGAGTAAAAACATGTGTAGGCGAGTTTGGCTGAACAGATTAGGACTGAGAAGATTTTTAGGATCCATACTGAAAGTTTCTATAGAAAACTGGAAATTGTGTTGTAGAGACTTTAGGACTATGAAGATTTTCAAAACTCGATCCTGAATCTTTCTGTGGATATTTGCACTCTATGTTCAGGGGCATGACGATTATGAGGACCTAGTCCTGAACTATTTTGTGGTTTGTTTGCATCTCATTTTGCATCGTGAGTCATCTTAGGACTTTGAAAGTCTTCAAACCCTTTTATATTGAGCTATATTTCCTACAATCTAGCAAAAACAAGGGAAAGTAAGGATTCTAGAATAAAATGATAAAATGAACTAAAAAGGTTTGAAGAAATGAGCAATTTGGCTTAAATTCATAGTCAAGACACCTTACAAATTACTATAAAATTGCAGTGCATCAATAATATTAGTGGAATAATTTGTTATTATCAAAACATATTAGAATAATTAATGACCAAGGATGTGAAACTTTGGGCAACAGTTTGGTCCAATCCTTCCATAACGATTTGTTTACAAGATGTTATTGCACTATTGTAGTAAGGTTGGTGCTCTACTAGATAGAAACTTTCAAATTTAGGTTTAAATTTGTGTTTAGTCTCTTCCTCATAATTATCAAGGCTCTCTAATGTATCTTATTTTCACATGGATTTATAGTCTCACTATAACATATTTAGCAGACTTAAGTCTTGTTTTATATCTTAGTTTAGAATATTTTCTCTCTAAGTACATAATCTTTATTATTTTTTGATTGTTTGTGAAATGCAGGTCATTTTCATATATTTTTGTGAAGATTTTGAAGATCTAAAGTTATAGGAAGATTCATCACAGTACTAGGAGGTCATAGGTCAAATTTGGGCTTAATTTGGATTTTTCTCTAGAGATCATGGTTTGGCCGTCACGGCCATGATGGTCTTGGCATTCCAGTCACGCTTGTACGAAGTTGTCACGGCTAGCCCGTGATAGGGTTCACTGCCGTGATCGTCTTTTATCAAAATTTTGATGCAGTGGTCACAGTTTGGACACATAGACGTGATCATCATTGAGTAACATTTTATGAGCTCTTCACAGCCAGCCCGTGATAGTCATCACCGCCATGAAGGACTTCAGCATATTTTCTAACAAGGCGTTCACAGGCATTCAACACCGGCATGATCTCTATCCCGAACTTTTACGAGCTCTTCACGGCCAGCCCGTGATCGTCATCATGGTCATGACTGCGTCCGCAGATCCCGACCATCTAGCGGTTTCTCGCCAAATCCAATAGTCCTGGAGCCTAAAAATTGGGAAAAACTTCCATGGGACCTTGCTAACTGCTTGAGGATGCGATTAAGGCAAAAAAAGTTGAGATTTTGGGCGGTTACGGGGTTCGATTCTTCGAGAGAGGCGACTAGGGCGAAAAGTGGGCAATTTCTGCATTCGACGGCTTGTTTAATTTAATTTCTTCGGGGCTATCGAGAGAAGACTGAAGATCTGACGTCTCCTAACCAAGAATTGTAATTTTCCCATCTTTCAAATATATTTTATAGAGTTTTGATTGTGAAACAATGTATATTCTAGCGCAAAACTCTATTTCGGGACTCAGGCGTAGCCCGTTAAACAAATCCTTATTGTAAAATATTTTTATAAATCTCAGTGACATTTTTAGTAAATTTTCTTATTTAATTTGGGTGCATTCATTACATATAATTGTTTTGGTCAAACATTTTATATGTGTTAAGTGTTATGAGAAGAGCCGAGAGGTGAATAGTAACACTCGACCTTCCCATCTTAAGCTTGTGATTTGAACCACTAGAGTCGTTTAAAGTCACTCGAGGATTAATGATTTATCATAGAGCCATTGGGTCTTTCTTAAGCTAATAAACCACGAGAGTAGGAGATTGGCTTAGGTAGATACTAGATTACACTTCGAGAGAAGGTGATTTGTACAAATGGATTTATCGCCTTAAGCAGTTTACTATTTTCTATTCGATTGTTTAACATTTTACACTAAATCTTTCAACGAAGTGAAACCTGATGTCCCGATCATTTCTAAATTGTAATTTCCCATTTAGCCGCTGATTTCTTGATTCGAATTGTAAATTTAGTTTAGGTTTTCAATCTTTATTCTGAACTGTCTAGCTATTAACGATGCAAAGTGTTGGTACTTGACACCTAGTTTCCTTAGGACGATAACTTTTACTACTTTGATAAAAATCGTGCACTTGCGGCCACCCTATCACTCTCTTAGAGTATCTTGTAGTAGGTTGCATAAGTTTGTAGTTGAAATAAGTTATCTTGATAGATCTAGATGTGGACATAGCTTCCTTCGATGGGTTGGCACATTGGTGTGATGGGTTGACTATTGCAAGTCTCTTATTAGTTTTTGAGCTCGTGCTCAACTTAACAAGCCCTTTGGAATACCATTTCTAACAAGGCAATAGTGTGAAACATTAGCTCCTTGCAATTTTTTTGTCTAAGGCCATTCTTAAATCAACTCGGTTAACCATGGGTTTTACCTCAAATTGCATCAAATGAGGAGCTTCCGGAACTTAGCCATAGAATCAACTATTGTGTTACTTCCTTACGCCAAGCAATGCAATTGATTCAGGAGACAATTTTGAAAGTATGGAAGGACACACTTTTCTTGAAATTTCAATTTCATTTCATCCCAACAATCAATCATGGAATGTCTAGCTGTTAAGTTACATTCTACATTAACCTAAAACAGACATGTCGCTCCAATAAGAAAGGCCATTTAAACCAAACCCGACAATTTTCAGGCATTGCTACAGCGATCTTGAGTTTGACTGTAGAATTCTCTCTTGCACAGGGAAAAGTTCCATTGCTGTCAGTCAGTGCTATTCATCAATTGCATATCTTTATCTTTGCTTTGGCCATCACTCATGTGTTTCTCAGTCTTCTCACCGTGCTTCTAGGATTTCTGAAGGTAAAGGGTTTGACTCCATTTACTCTGAATTTTCTTTCTATTTGCTCTCTATGCAAGTTCACTACACTCCAATCACTTCATATTGTAGATGCGAAAATGGAGATCCTGGGAGCGTTCCTTGCAGGACGGGGATGCCAATGGTATCAATTAGTAATCACTTATTTGTTTATAGCAAGCTGCATGTGGGAGCTTATCTATATAGTTTTCTGCTTATCTATTGATGTGTCAATGAGTAAGGAATTGCAAGTGAAGAATCTTTAAAAGTATGCTGAATAAACGACAATAATATATGTGCAGCTACTCCACAGATCAAGCTCGTGGAGGAATTTACATTCATCAAGGAGAATTACAAGGGCTTTGGCAAGGCTTCTTTTATCTTAAGCTGGGTGGTATGCAAGACACTGTTCCTTCTGACATTGAAAGTTTGACAATGATATCAATCTCTTGAGTTCTTCTCATTCTTGATTCTGTTTGTTTTCAGAACTCTTTTTTCAAGCACATCCTTCAGCCTGTTACTGAGACAGACTACCGTACTATAAGACATGGATTTATCATGGTAATTCCATTTTTTAATCAGCAATTTACAAATATAATTAGTCTGTTGCTTTGTCGACCCTCCTTCTTTCATCCCCTGATCACAGAAACACTGTATTGGAAACCGGCAACTCGACTTTCATAGTTATATGATAAGAGTCCTTGAAGCTGATTTCAAGAAGGTTGTTGGTATAAGGTAATTATAACCTGGAGACTTGCGTATCTTTGATTTTAACACTTCACACCTCTGAAAGAAAATTTGGCAATCTGCCAATCCATGTTAATTTATGGTTCCTCTTCTCCTTTTGTTTTGCAGATGCTACCTGTGGATTTTTCTCATGATATTCTTGTTCTTCAATATGTATGTTGAAGGTGAGTTCATAAGATTGAATCACTGCATATGATCCTACTGAATTATCTTATAATTTGTAGACTGTGAGATTAAATCAACATTTTTTCTTGAGACACATTTTGTTCTTCTCCTACATAAGTGGCCTAATGTCATAGTATAATTTTCTTAAACTAAGGGCCTGTTTGGCCCTATTTTAAACTGTTTTAAGTAGCTTTTAAGTAGAAAGCAGTTAAAAAGCTGTTTGGTAATAAAAAGGCAAAAGAAATAGTAAAAAAATAGAAGTTGAAAAAGCTACAATTTGATGCTTTTGTAACTTCTGCTTCTCCATAAAGGTAATTCATATAATTTTGTTTAAAATGTTAAGTATTATTATTTTAAATAATTCAAAATTTTAATATTAAAGAAAAATAAAATATATTATTATTTTACATAATTTAAAATATTATATTTATTTATTATTTTAAATTTTGTCCGCTGTTAAAAAGTTATTAATCAAATATCTTATAAATTTTGATAGTACATCACAACACAATTTAGCACAGTTATAAAGCTATTAACAGTAGGGCCAAAAAACTTAGAAAACATGATCTCAAATCCTTGTTGCTGATAACAAATTATTTTTTAATTCTGTTTGCAGATTTGAATATACTCAGCTGGATATCCTTCGTACCTGTAATTGTAAGTGCACATATATATGTCTTAAATAGTGAACATTGCATTAAATTCTACTCTCTTCGTTGAAAGCATTGACTAGAATCTGCCATGCCACAGCTTACTCTTGCTGTGGGCACCAAGCTGGAGCATGTGATCACGCAGCTGGCTCATGATGTGGCAGAGAAACATATAGTCATTCAAGGTCCTGAATTGGTAGTCAAACCTTCAGACAAGTTCTTCTGGTTTAGTAGACCAAGAATTATGCTCTATTTGATTCACTTCATCCTGTTCCAATCCGCCTTTGAGATTGCATTTTTCATTTGGATAGTGGTAAGCAGCAATACCAACTTAGAGTCTGTTTGGCCCCGTTATTAATAGTTTTATAACTTGTTAAACTGTGCTAAACTGTGCTATGCTGCATTGTGTTGTATTGTCAAAATTTATAAGATGTTTAGTTAATAGCTTATTAATTGCCATCAAATTTTAAAATAATAAATAAATATATTATTTAAAATTATTTAAAATAATAATATATTTTATTTTTCTTTAGCATTATAATTTTAAATTATATAAAATAATAATACTTAAAATTTTAAACGAAATAATGTAAATTACTTTTTTGAAAAAACAGAAGCTGTAAAAGTATCAAATTGTAGTTTTTCCAACTTCTGCATTTTTACTATTTTTTTTTACTTCTGCTTTTTATTACCAAACAGTTTTTTTTCTACTTACTGCTTTAAAGCTGATTAAAAGTAGCTTAAAAAGAGCCAAACAGGCCTTTAGTCAACTCAAGGAGTGACAATGTTTAACTGTTTAAGGTTTTGCTACAAACCGATACATGAATGTGACAGCACGTTTCAGTATCGGTATGTCCATTTGTCTGTTCCACCACTATGTAGATTAAAAATTGTCAGAATTTCAAGTGTTTAATTGGTGATGCAGGCAACATATGGCGCTCGTTCCTGCATCATGGGGAACATACGCTATGCATGGCTTAGGGTTGTATGCAGGTAGGTGGCAAATATACACACCTCATACAAACCAACCAAGAGAATTGTGTAGTTACTATTAATTCCTATCTTTCTGCTTTCCAGTGTCATTGCCCAGCTCATTTGCAGCTATATCACCCTGCCACTCTATGCCATTGTCACCCAGGTGAGTTGATTTACTTTTAGAGTATGAAGTCGTTTCATTCAATGGTTCTGAGATGGTCTGAACAAGGCTTAAAATTGATATGTAGTGGACATACCATGGCACATACTGATATCGGTGGTCTACCACCGACACTACATATATCGATACAAAATCAATCTCAAAATGTTTATAGGTACAAATCGGTTTTTTAAACTATGGCCCTGATATCCGATTTGACCGAGAATCGGTTCAAGCCCAACGATCTGATTGTCAAACTTGAATAATGGTCTCATGCTATGCTAAATTTCCTTGGCAAATCCAGATGGGGAGTTCATTCAGCAAGGAAATATTTGATGAGTATGTGCAAACAGGGCTTCTGGATTGGGCCAAAGGTGCAAAGAATCAGAAGAAGAACAGAAAGAGTGTGTCCAATTGGATCAAACTGAACAAAGGAGAGACTGCTGGTAGTATCCAGTCACAGACTGTGCTTGTTCAGGGAGAACCCGCAGATGAAGGGAGGATAACTGACATCTCTGAAGCCGACGTTCTGGTGTGAAGCCAAAACAAGCTCTTTATTAAGAGCCAACCTTACGCTTTCCATTTCCTATAGGTTTGCTAATAGTATGCTTGTACAGTTGTAGCTATGGAAACATCCTCCTAGACCATGTATATTGTTTGGGTTATTCAATTCTCTGTAGAATCTGTATTGTACAGGATCAGATGGCGAAGTAATATCTTAATCATGTACAAAGTATAGAAAATCTATTTATACGAGAAAAACTTAAAGAATGCCCTTGGAGTTTTAGTACATAAATTATCTCCTTAAATTTGCCTTTGCAAGATATGATTTATTTAACTTAGATAAGTCAAAAAAATGACTCGAATTTAATATAGCAATACAAGAAAAAGTTTCAAAGTAATCCATCTCGTAAGTCTAATCTAAGTATAGTATTTATCCACATGTATTTTCCGGTAGAGCCACCAAGATTGAACTTAACAATCTACATGGACAACAAGCAATAGGTTGGACAATAATGGAAATAAGAACAAGGTCCTACTCTCAAGTAATTGTAGAATGTTTGCAGCTAATCATCCATTACACCTGTCAAGAGGGTAGAGTAAAGCTTCTTATATATCTATGGAATTGTGTAGATGGCAATTGTCACGCCCAGCCCAACTCACCCGTCCACGTCACCTTAATTGTCATAGAACTGAGTGCCAAATCCGAAATCAAAATCGAATCTCCACCACGCCAAATTCGAAATCTCAGCCTGAAATTGATTATTGACTTCTCCTTATTTCTAATGCCACTTGTTCGAAACATCTCGCTCGCTGCTAGGGGTGTCAATGGGTACCCGAACTCGCGGGTACCCGACCTGACCCGACCCGTTTATGGCGGCTTCGGGTACCCGATTAGTTAATCGGATCGGGTTCGGGTTTACTCTTACGGGTTCGGATACCCGATTAAGATACCCGATATCCGATTAATATATAATAAAAAATAAAATTTATATTTATATAGTAAAATATTTTTTAATAAATATATTTATTATTATTATTATTATTATATAGTTATATTTTATAAAAAAATAATTTAAAAATAAATATTTTAATTTAAACGGGTACCCGCGGGTACCAGTTTAAATACCCGACTCGGGTTTAGTCGGGTTCGGGTTTGGGTCGGGTCGGGTTCGAGTTTGGCAAAAAGTCGTTGGTACCCGACCCGTTGACATCCCTACCCGCTGCATCGTCTTCACACAGCTCGAACGAGCGAACGCCTTCGTTCATTCGTCGGCCGCCGTCGCCGGGAGAGGTGAACGGGAAAGGGGCATGCGGCAGGCTCGGAACTTCCGTCCGAGCCTCAGCCATCTCGTCATGGAAGCCTTTACTACCGAGGATTAGGGATGGCAAAAAGCCCCATCCCCGACCCGACCCGAAGTCAACGGGGAAAACCCGAGTTGACTGGGGGTCGGGTCGGGTTCGGGGAAAACCCAACGGGGGTATAGTCGGGTCGGGGTCAGGTATGGGAATTTAGGTACCCACCTCGAACCCGACCCCGAACCCGCCCCGACTATTAAAATAACAAATTTACCCCTTATAAGTTATAACCTAGTTACTAAATTTTAATAATTTTTATAGAAATGATGATATAGTTTATGTAAAATATTTTTTTATTTATATATTATGAATAAAGAATGCAAATTAATTTTAAAATATTATTTATAATATATATTTATTTTTTAGGTCGGGCGGGGTCGGGTTTCCCGCGGGGTCGGGTGTGGGGCAAGGTTTTCTAAACCCGTCGGGTTCAGGGTCGGGTTCGGGGACAGGTTTGGGGAAGTCGGGGTCGAGTCGGGGATGGCAAAACCCGACCTTGACCCGCCCCATTGCCATCCCTACCGAGGATGGTGGAGAAGGAAATGTCACCGGAAAACACAATGGAAGAGGAACTCGCCGGAGCTGGAGAAGACAACTAGATCTTAGGGAAATTTACGTTCGATTGATCAGGTCGAACCTACATAAACCCTACAAGCTTCACTCAAGCTCCCTCACATCGACGGCCACTCGCCGTCGACTTACAGGTTTCTCGTTCCTCGGAAAACCTCCTCATCACCGCCTGTGATGGCATCAGAGATGCTGCTCTAGGAAGAGACCTCGCCGGCCTCTCTTCGTCGCCCTCCTGGCGACGGCATCAGAGCTGTTGCTCTGAAATAGGGGAAGGGATGTGGGTGCTGCCGGTCATCATTGTTGCTTGGGGGAGGCGGAAGAGCACGCCGCTGGGTTCCGATCCGCCTCCCCCTCTTCCTCTTGGACGAAGCTGAAGGGGGGGGGGGGACGCCTGGTGATCCCTCGGCGACTCCCGGAACAGGGGAAGACCGCACTCTTCCTGCCCGTTCCTCCTAGTTCCCTCGTCGTCATCGGCTTCGATCTTTAAGGATGGAGACGATGCCGGATTTGGGAAGGTCTCGACCGCTAGGCGACCTTCCTCTTTCACCATCCGCGAATCATGCCTCCATGAGTGATTTGCTTGCCTAGTTCCGCTCGCCTCGTCCACATTGTCGAAGCCGAATCCCGCTAACTCCGCTCGTCTCGTCCGCGAAGCCCGCAGATGCGTCCGCACGTCGATCCCACCGGAGAAGGGGGTGAGGATGCCGCCGTCGTAGTCGTCGGAGATGGTGCCAGAGATCCCGCCGCCGTCAACGCCGAACGCAACGCTGAAGACGACGTAGTTCCTCACCTCACCCGCCTGCTGCCGACACTGCTTCGAGATTGGACCGGCAATGTGGATATGGGTCATTGCCCAATCCAATTCTCCCATGGCCTGGTCCAGTGGGAACTCGTCATCACATTCTCCCCCACCAAACTTGGACGTCATCCTCGACATCGTCGGACGCCCTCCTGGCGCCAGCATCAGAGCCCGCTGCTCCAAAAAGAGGCCTCGCAGACCTCTCGTTGGCGTCTCGCAAAAGCCAGAACACCTCGTCGCCCTCCTGGCGACGGGGCATCGGAGTCCACTGCTCCGAGAAGAAGTCTCGCAGACTTCTTGTTGGCATCTCGCAAATGCTGGAATCCTTGTCACCCGCCTGGTGACGAAATCGAAATCCACTACTCCCGAAGGGGGGGACACACTCATCGCCGCCCTGTCTCTGTTGGTGCGCCGCCTGCACACTTGCTACCTGCCCAGGTAGCATCATCATCTCCTTGCATCACCATGATCGCCGGCAGAAACTTGGCTCTGGTACCACTGTCACGCCCAGCCCAACTCACCCGTCCACGTCACCTTAATTGTCATAGAACTGAGTGCCAAATCCGAAATCAAAATTGAATCTCCACCATGCCGAATTCGAAATCTCAGCCCGAAATTGATTTTGACTCGGCTGCATTGACTTCTCCTCGTTTCAAATGCCACTCGTTCGAAATGTCTCGCCCGCTGCATCGTCTTCACACGGCTCAAACAAAGGCCGCCTGCGTTCGTTCGTCAACCGTCGTCGCGGGGAGAGGTGAACGGGAAAGGGGCGTGCAGTAGGCTCAGAACCTGCGTCCGAGCCTCAATCACGGAAGCCTTCACTACCGAGGATGGTGGAGAAGGAAACGTCACCGGAAAACACAATGGAAGAGTTACTCGCCGGAGCTAGAGAAGACAACCATATCTTAGGGAAATTTACGTTCGATTGATCAGGTCGAGCCTACATAAACCCTACAAGCTTTGCTTAAGCTCCCTCACGTCGACGGCCACTCGCCATCGACTTACAGGTTTTTTGCTCCTCGCCAAAAAACCTCCTCGTCACTGAATGTGATGGCATCAGAGCTGCTGCTCTAGGAAGAGACCTCGCCGGCCTCTCTTCGTCGCCCTCCTTGCGATGGCATCAGAGCTGTAGCTCTGGAACAGGGGAAGGGATGTGGGTGCCGCCAATCATCGCTGTTGCTTGGGGGAGGCGGAAGAGCACGCCACTGGGCTCCGATTTGCCTCCCCCTCTTCCTCTTGGACGGAGCTGAAGAGGGGGACACCTGGTGATCCCTCGGTGACTCTCGGAACAAGGGAAGACCGCACTCTTCCTACCCGTTCCTCTTCATTCCCTTGTCATCATCGGCTTTGATCTTTAAGGATGGAGACGACGCCGGATTTGGGAAGGTCTCGACTGCCAGGTGACCTTCCTCTTTCACGGTCCGCGAATCATGCCTCCACGCGTGATTTGCTTGCCTAGTTCCACTCGCCTCGTCCGCCTTGTCGAAGCTGAATCCCACTGACTCCGCTCGTCTGGTCCACCAAGCCCGCAGATGCATCCGCACGTCGATCCCGCTAGAGAAAGGGGCAAGGATGCCGCCGTTGTCGTCATCGGAGATGCTGCCGGAGATCCCGCTGCAGTCAATGTCGAATGCAGCGTCGAAGACGACGCAGTTCCTCACCTCACCCGCCTGCTGCCGACGCTGCTTCGAGATTGAACCGGCAACGTGGATATGGGCCGTCACCCAATCCAATTCTCCCATGGCCTGGTCCAATGGGAACTCCTCATCACAACAATGACCATTAGAATTAATATGTTTTGCTATTTATCATGCATATTGAAATAGTCACATATTTCAATAGTCCCACATTGCTTGAGTGATGAGACTCATACTTCATCTAAACTTAGATTTGTAACTCTTTGCATAAATATTATTGAATTATTATTACCCTTTAACTTGGTATTAGAGCTAGGTTTAGCATAGCTGTAATCATTCAATTCATTTATCACACCACCCAATGCACAAAACCTAAACATCTCCACCCTTAATTATTAGGATGTGAGACACTTTAATGATAATTTCACCTCATTATCTATGATAAGATTTGCTCTGAAACTATTAGAAAATTAACTTTATTATCTAGATAATTTTTGCATCACTTTTTAACATGGGACTCAACTAGAGTACCATAGGATGATCCCTATAGCCATTTTTTTTTGTACGCAAGTGTGATATTGCTCACATAATCTCATATACAAATAACTTGTGTATTTCTTTCTACAACTAAAGAAATTTAGGGGTATAGTATAATACGGTTATTTTCTTAACAATAATGTTGTTCTTATGTACATACTTAAGGGTGTGTTCTGTTGAATGGAATTCACCGTGGAAAGGATGAAAAATGCAATGAATCTAAATGAAAAATTAATTTATTATATACATTATTTTTAAAATATACTAATGAATTTTAAGCCAATTTAAGTCCCAACAAAATTTTATATTTCTTTAAACATAGTCATGTTTGAGTATTGCTAACTATAACATTATGTCATTTCATAAATACAAAATTTTTAAATTTAGAGTTTCTTTTTTCCCCGTCAATTCCGATGACAACAATAGGTTTAGGGTCACTTTCGAAAGTTCGTCAGCTTTAATTAGTGATGCTTCAAAGTCTTCCTAATCAAGGCTCTATTTGGAAATGCAACAATGTAGTGACGGTTTGTTTGAGAGCTATTTGATAAATTGTTGTCCAATTGCTGCTGTATGAGTAATATAGAAATTTATTTTTAATTTTATAATTAAATTTTAGAAATAAAGTTTTACATTTAATTAATTTTTATAAATTACATGTCATGGATAAAATTTATAAAAAAAAGTTTAATAACAAATACAATGCAAGCTAATTTCACGTCATCATTAAATAAGGCATATTATATATAATTAATAAAAAGAGTGATGGGAAAAATAAGGAAGACAATAATGTTTTATAAAATATACCACATATATATATATAGATATATAGATATATATATAATATATATAATATATATGCTATAATTAAATAAAAAATTTTAAAATATTTTTTTTAAAAAATAAATAATTAAATTTTAATTTATTATATTATTAAATTTATATGTTAATATATAAATTTATTATATAATAAATTAATTAAAATTTGATTATTTATTATTTTTTTAAAAAAATACTTTTATATTTTATATAATATTAATGTTAAATTTATATTAATATAACTTCTCTCCACCACATGCCTACAGTCTCTCGTGTCTGTCCTCCCTCTCTTGTGGGAAAAAATGACCTAAGCTGGTACCCTAATATAGCTTCCATGAATCTTGAAGTTACGTGATGACAGCACGAATCTCAATGTTATCTATCGTCGCCTGTCCATCGCCTGTTACCCCTCATCTTAACTCTGATTACAGGTTAGAGTTTAATCCCTTCGAAACCAAAACTTGCTTCGTGCCCTAGCTCGTGCCATCGGCGAAAAATTGTCTCTCTCGTTCTCTCCCACTTAAGGCTCTCCAATTCGCACCTCATTGTCTCCAGCAAAGGCTCTTGGAAGCTCCCTAATCTCATCTGTCCTGCATTGAAGCTCCAAAGTTCCCGCAAGATAGTTTTGAGGCTCTTGCAAAAGGGTTTCATCTTCAAAAAATTTTTTACAACAAGTATATTTTATTTATCATTTCTTCTTCTTCCTTTCTTGTAATTTAAGTACTATCATTTACAACTTAGATTTCTCGTTGACTAACCTTCGTATTTTCATTGATAGACCCCATTTTTTTAGAATGATAGACCATATTATATAGTTTATAGACTTCCTATTTATAGTTGACGAACCCTATTTTTTCATTGATAGCTTTGTATTTTTGTTGACATACCAAATTTTTTGGTAGAGGGACTTTTTTTTTGTTGATAGCTTTGTATTTTCATTGACAGACTAAATTTTTTCATAGACGGGGACCCTATTTTTTCGTTGATAGGCTTTGTATTTTCGTTGACAGACTAAATTTTATTAGACTTTAAATTTTGGTTAACATACTAGAATTTTTTATTGATAGACTAAATTTTATTGTTGACAGACCAGATTTTATAGTTGATAGACTTTTAATTTGCGTTAACATACTAGATTTTATAGTTGACAGACTTTTAATTTACATTGACAAACCTTTATTCATTCAATAATTGGAAAAAATAAGCAGCTCTAGTTTAGCCAGCAGTGATAAATATATTTGCAAGTCTCATAACCCAAGAGGAGGGAAGAAAAATCTAAAAGAAATCACACGGCTGAACTTTAATATGTACTCTATGTTAAGACTCTAAAGCTACATGAGAGAAATATTAAAGAGCAATAATTTGATTGAGAGATTCAACCTGACCCCCTTTGGCCATTTTTTACAAGGCTTGATCATAGCATTGGATATGTTCAGGATCAAGTACCTCTGAAATAATTGCAATGAGCAAAGGAAAGGATTCTCTATTAATAGAATATTTATAGAATTCACCACAAAGGATGTGACAGTCATCCTAGGACTATCCAAAGTTGGAGAGTTTATACAATTTGACAAAAGGCCGGACACAACCGTTTACATGGAGGAATTCAATGGCAAAGTAATAACAAAGCAAGTACTTGAAAGGAAGCTTAAGGCCTTAATAGGGGAGAACGGTGATATTCTGGATGGAGAGAAAATCCTGAAGATGTCCATTTTGTATATATTTTGTATATTCTTGTTCTGTGATGTTGGCTACACCTTGGATTCTTTATTTGTTAATTATATGAAAGACTTGACAAATATCCATACATACAATTGGGCTGAGACTTTACATAGATACCTCATAGAAGATCTGTCAAGAAGCTTGAAGAAGGAAAATGCTATATCATTTTCAAGGTGTGGCATCCTTCTTAGTGAAAGTATCTCTTTTTTTTGTATTTTGCATGATAAATGTATTATCTATCTAACTGATAACTTGTTTATTTTTCAAGTGTGGTTATATGAGCACTGCCTATTATTTGCGGATGTGAAGGTTGAGGGTATTCATCCTCACCTATTTTGGTAGCCCAAAGTCAAGGCCAGAAGAAGAAGCACATTTTTTAATATTTCCAAGAATGCAAATAAGGAAATGGTATGTAACTTGTGTTATTACTTCTCAGCGTACCCTCATTCAAATGTTTAATGAAGCTTCCATGTCATGTCTCCAAATTAATTTTGAACTTGATTATGACGTTGATGATCAAGAATCATCAACCAGCAAAGTAGACAAAAAAGAAGAGGGAGGTGATGTAAATAAACAACTAGTTGTATATAGTGAAGATGTACATAAAGAGGGAGGTATACCATATATTCATAGACACATACAATTAGATAGGCTTCAATATAAATTAGCGAGTGTAACTAAAGAGAGAGATGAGTTTCTCAGCAGATACAATCAATTGCAATCAGATGTGGCTGAAGAGAACAAACATCTGAAATCTTCACTAGAGAACATTATGAGCAAAATGAATAGTCTGGTTCAAGAAAAATTAGATATGCAAGAAACATAGTCTCCAAGTAGACTTCAAAGTTTAGGTTCAAGAGAATGAAAATAAATTTAAGAAAATCAGATAAGAATATGAAAAGAAGTTGCATGAGCTGCATGCTTCATATAATAGGTTGAAAAAAGAATAGGAGAAAGATTCAGCTGAAGAAGAAGAAGATAATGACGATGATAATGATAATGGTGATGATGAGGGAAAAGGAGAAAAAGTTGAGTTTAAGGGAAAAGGAAAGAGGCAACAATTTTTCTTATGGGCATTTGTCTCACCTTATACCCCAAGTGACTAAGAGAAAGAAAATTGTACATACAGTGACCATTGAAGTTGATGAGAATGCATAGGATAAACCTTATGCAAATGAGGTATTGGCATCACAGTCTCAATGGCTTTTGATATTGCGACCGATTGATCTGTAAAAATGGTAATAGGATGTCGACCAGACATCAAACAACTAAATAAAAGAATCAATAGACTCATCATATAAGAGTGCATCACCAAATATAATCATTTGCTTATGGTGATTCACACCAACAATTGGAGTAAATGATATATCATACTCATTTTTTTGAAATGTAATATCAAAATAAATTACATCACCAAAATAAGCGTAATCCATGATTGATCTACCATCAGCCCAAAAAATATTAGCAAGCTCTCCTGACTCATGAGCTTCAATAGCAGAAAAGAAAGAAGGATATTTGACTTGTCTCTCCTTTAGGAAATTTAAAATACCATTCTTTTTCTTATCATCCAATATTTTCTTTTTTTTATTTTTAAATATAATTTATATTATCATCTCTTATAAAACCAACTTCATTATTAGCTACCCCTAAATAAAAATAATTATAAATATGGTGAGCCTTGATAACAGGATCAGTCATTTGGTCTATAAGAGCATATTGGAAAGGTAAGATTTTTCTGTGTGATCTCAGCATTGGGACCTTATTTGGACTAGTCATTAGATGGTTATGGTCAATTAAAAACTTGGATACTGTCCACACATCATCAATAGAAATTTTGAAGTCAATCCACAGGCCATACAGTTTGTTCTGGTCTCAGCTTATGGTTTCTTAGTCATGTGAGTTTTGTGTGTTTGTTTCAACCCTTATTTGCTACAAGCAAATATATGATATTTCAAACTACTATCTTTTCTATGCTCTAAATATAATTTTTTGATGCTAAAACTTAGTCTTTTAGTATACTCATTATAAAAATTGTATGTTGTAACTTCATCATTAAAGATCATACCAATAATTAGAACCACAAAGCCACCACAACTAGTTTTCCTAATAACAGAATCTTTGGATTTCTCTACTTCCTTAAAAAAGTAATGTTTAGCCAATTAATATAAATACACAAGAAAAATTACGATAATTCTTACCAACTCTTCCATGTCGGGGCTAGTACCCAATGATAATACCATATTTACTTCATCATCTAACGCCATTAAGGGCTGTCACCAAAACAATTATGCACGTCAACAAAAATTTAACGTCTATCAACGATAATTTTAAGTTTGTCAATAAAAAAAATTAGGCATGTGAACAATACCATATGGTCTGTTAATGAAAAAATTAAGCCTCTTAAGGAAAAAATTTGGTATGTCAATAAAAAATAGAGTCTGTCAAAGATTAAATTTGGTCTATGAATAAAAAAATAGGGGGTCTATCCACTATTAAATTTGGTCTTTTGAAGAAAAATCTATGTTATGACTCGTGTTTGCCTCTTTCGGCGCATCTAACACGTTCCCCAGTCATAACCAAGCCAGGCCCAAGGGCTCTCCAATCCCGTTCCGGGTCCGTGTTACCCCCGGAAATATGACGTCTGCAGCGGGATTCGACCCCTGGACATGTCCCTCACGAGTCATGACACTTCAACCATTGAGCTGCATGATTCATGAGGGTCATGACTCGTGAGGGTCATATCTAGGGGTCGAATCCCGCTGCAGACGTAATATTTCCGGGGGTAACACGGAGCCGGAACGGGATTGGGGAGCCCCTGGGCTTGGCTTGGTTATGACTGGGGAACGTGTTAGATGCGCCGAAAGAGGCAAACACGGGTCATAACAATCTAAGGAGTCAAATGATGAATAAATATACATGTTGATGTAGAAAATTTTCTGAGGACGAAATACTTTTATGGGAGCTACGAAACTCTTTTGCCAGAACTTTGGAGGTTTGATGGAGGACAAATGAGATGAGAGAACTTCTAGGAGCCTTCTGGAGATAATAAAGTGTGAGCGTCGTAGACGAGGATGGAGGGATTTTTTCGCCGATCGTAGGAGGTAGGGCATGAACAAGTTTTTGGCACGAAAGAAAGGGCGCGTGGTTTTCGTGATCGGGTTTTGGTTTTGAAAGGGATTAAACCCTAACCTATAACTAGGGTTAAGCTGAGAGGGGATACGGGCAATGGTAATAGCGGGAGATAGGCAAAAAACGACGATGGAGGGCATCGAGATTCGCACCTCCACCACGAGACTTCAAGATTCGTAGAAGCCATATTAAGGTACCCAGCTTAGGCCATTTTTCCCTCTAGTGGGGCTCGCACTATGTGAATAGTGTCTACATCATGCTTAAAATAGCTTACCGCTGCTTCCAAAAAACAGAAAAAAAAGAAAAGAAAGAAAATGTTGAATATTCCAACGGACTACTGCTCGGCCAAACGAAGAATGGTTGTTGCAGCCGCTCGCACTGCTTTGCCAAATGGGCCGGGTTTAACCAAAAATATCTCTACAAATTTATTATCAAGTTAGTCCTTTTTTTTCCTCATCTTTTATTTATATTTCTCTGAGGGCTCACTTAGAAATTCTTTTTCTCTTTCAGATTAAGACTCACTATCCTATACAAATTAAGAAAATTTTTTCTTATTTTTCTCTAAGAAAAATAAAAAAAGAAAAAAAGAAAAAAAAATCTCTCCTGGCCCTCTGAATTTGATTTATTTAATTAACCTCGTACTTGCATACAGATAAAAAAGGACATGGCACTGGTATAATTCATATTCAAACAAAAACTATCACTCCCATAAATCACAAGTCTCTCCTTTCTTTTCTTCTTTTTCTCTCTCTCCACTAATCTTTTCTTTCATTCTCTCCACAAGTCTCCTTCATTATCCCCTCTCGCTCTCTCAATCACGTAACAAATAAAAAAATATATTTTTTTCCTAATAAAATAATTGATTGGAATTCTTCCAGTACAGAAAATAAAATAAATAAGAGAGAAAAAGAACAGTAAAGCTTTTACATAAATTGAAAAGCATTGATGCTAAGAGTGAGAGGAATTGACCTGACATAAAATATGCTCTCTTTTTTTTATAGGATTCTAGAGGCAGATCGATGACCCTTATGTCTAAGTATATATATTATAAAAATCTAGCTTAAAAAATATATATTTATTTTCTTTAGTATAAAAATATATATAAATATAATTTTGCCTCATATATATTCTGAGTTGGATCTATAGGCATTTGATTCAATTGGTAAGAAACAATAAAAATTAAATTAAACTAAAATTTTTAATTTGACCCAAAAACTAGACAGCCTATAGAACACACCAGACCACTAAAATAGCTTCAAACAACATTTTCGCTAGTTGTTCAATAAAGTTTGATCAATTTAAATCAGTTAGCACAAGTTTCTAATGGGATAAAAGAATGGAACAAAAAAAAAATCTTTTTTATTTTATTTTTATTTTTTTAATTATTTTTTTTCTTTACTACCAAGTCCAAGTACAAAAGAAAAGGTGGAGAAGAAAAAACGAGGATAAATAGTCTCTGTCATTGGTCTTGTAACCATTTATTGCCACTGCGTTTAGAAGTTTTTTTTTTCTTTGGTGGTCTCCCTTGCTTGAAAATTGCTTCTGTGATCCAGAGATGAGAAATCCTCTAGCCACACACTTAGATATCAATAATTTCATTTGTTTTGTTGTTTCGCTCATTAATGCCTCCAGGCAGCAAGCAGCATTCTAGTGTTCTTTTTAAGTCTCTGTTGCCTTCGAAACCAATTCATGGACTTTGTGTTCCAAAATCTTGAATAAATATGTGATTTGCAGAATTACAGGTAGAAGTTTTATGTTTTCAATTATTAAAAAAAAATCTTCTGGGTGCTTCCAGTAACTGTCAGAATTGTTTTGCGTTTGGATGGTAGAAATAATTTTTATGATTTTTTTGAAGATTCTTGAAGCTAGGCCTCTTAGCTGAAATTAAGGAAAATTTTCTCTTTTTTTTTATATAAGGAACTAGCTGCGACCATGGCTGAACTGTGTACAAAAGCAGCAGAGTAGTTGGGACTTGCAGCTTCAACCATGGCTGAACCTCCAGCAGCGCAGGAGCCCCTCCTGCCAGCAAAGGAAAAGCCCGCCAACCATGGCGGCCGCCGCAATGTCCTGCCTTCTTTGGCCAGACTGGTCCTCAAGTCCCTTATGTGGCTCATCTTCATCCTCTGGATTGCTGCAATATTCTTCTTCCCCACCGAGCCCCTGAGGAGCGTGCTGTCCAAATGGATTGCTTCAACAGAGCACTCTGTTTTTGGAATCACAGGCACGCCTTAATCCCTCTCTCGAAACTCCTTCTCAGCTACAAGACGAATAATTCGCCTCTTTTTTTTTTGGCACCAAATTGCAGGAAGCATATTCCTTGCTTTCAGTGGGCCGGTCCTCGCTATAGCTTTCCTCGCTTTCATTTACATAATCGCCTTCCCCAGAGACCATTTCGAGTATGGAAGAACCTAGCTTTAGCTTCGAGCTCTGCAACAAGTTCTTGGAGCTGATTTGTTTGTCTTCTAATTACCAGGGAACGCAGGGGGAAGTTTCCTCGGTTTCGGCTCTGGACATTTCCTGTCATCGTTGATGGGCCTTTTGGTGTTGTCTCTGCTGCGGAGTTCATTGGGATCCTCTTGTTCTCCATCTATGTTTTGTGGTCAATCGCTGTTTATCTCACAGAGGCCTATAGCTTTCGTTCAGAGTTCCCCTTCCCTTCGGATTCAAAACTGTGAGCGTATTCAAATGATTCAGAACTTCTACTGTATTGTCATTGAATTTTGATTTTTTACTTTTACCTAAATGATGCTATGCACAATGAAATTTCAGCTCTAATATGGAAGTTAAAATTTAAACTTGCAGCTACTTCTTTCTGGAGTCTCTTGGGTTTCACTTTGGATCACTAGGACTATTTTGCTTGGCATTCTTGTTTCTCCCGGTTGCCAGAGGCTCTATTCTTCTCCGTTTAATAGATATCCCTTTTGAGCATGCTACCAGATACCATGTATGGCTTGGACACCTCACAATGGCGATATTTACCTTACATGGTCTGATTTATGTGATTGCATGGGCACTTGAAGGGCGCCTTCTCCAACAGGTCAGCATGGTTATGCTTGAAATTTTTGCTTAAAAAATAACTTCAATCTTTCTTGTGAACTCTTTGAATTCTGATGGTGAACTTGTTTATACTACAGAAACTTGTATGAACTATGTAAATTTCACACAAGTTATACCTTAGAATATATGATTTTTATGGGGTTCAATCAAGTAGACAATTGGAAGACTTGAGTTAAGAAAAATGGGATTCTCTGGTATCACAAAGAGATTCAGAAAGGACTAGATGTGGCCAATTATTTTCTCTGTTTTTAGTGTTTGATCTTTTTTCAGTCTCCATTAGGCATTTCTGCTCATTCAAGTAGAACAGGATTCTCAATCCTTCATATTCTACATTTATCCATGAGAAATTAGCATCCACAAAGTCTGGAAAGTGCATTTCTCCTGTTATATTCCTACAAAAAGTACCTACATATGAAATATTGCTTTTACACTTGCACAATTTCAGAAAAAAAAAGATTTGCTTGCAAATAAATCAGTACCTATAGCAAGCCTGTTGTGTTGCGGAAATTTATCAAATGTTTTTTGTGCTGCGATTGTAATTGAACTGATGGAAGAAGGTTTTCAATTGTGCTGCAGATTTTGGAATGGAAGGACATTGGTATTGCCAATCTCCCAGGAGTAATTAGCCTCTTAGCTGGTTTACTCATGTGGGTTACATCACTGCACCCAGTGAGGAAGAACTATTTCGAGCTCTTCTTTTACACCCATCAATTGTATGTTATCTTTGTTGTCTTCCTAGCCCTGCATGTTGGAGACTTCGTTTTCAGCATGGCTGCAGCAGGAATTTTCCTTTTTCTCCTCGATCGGTTCCTAAGATTCTGCCAATCTCGCACTAAAGTGGATATACTTTCTGCAGTCTGCCGTCCATGTGGAACTGTTGAAATCAGTCTCTCAAAACCAGCAAGTATGAACCCTGAACTGTTTATTGATAGATTGTGAAGAGGCATCATTTTCTAATGATAGAAACTCTATAAGTTCAACAAAAAGGATATCATCTTTCCAAGAAGAAAATTGGTGTCTTTTATTAGCAACTCCTTCCTCATCCAATTCTCGTTGTGATCTTGCAGATCTTAGGTATAATGCACTGAGTTTTGTGTTCCTGCAAGTAAGCGAATTGTCATGGCTGCAGTGGCATCCCTTTAGTGTTTCCTCTAGTCCGATGGATGGAAGATACCATCTATCAATTCTTATAAAAGTTCTTGGAGAATGGACAGGGAAACTCAGCAACCTGATCACTAGTGCTCAAGAGGAACGACCACAAAGTAGTAGTGATTCAAAGACTAACAAGATAACTGCCTCTATTGAAGGACCATATGGCCATGAAGTACCCTACCATTTGATGCAAGTCTCCTTCTGAAAGTCTCTTCTATCCAATTTGTTCTTCTGTTTCTTGCTTTCAGATCGAATAATTAGGTTATTTTTGTGACTGCCAGGTATGAGAATCTTATCCTAGTAGCAGGAGGAATTGGCATTTCACCATTCTTTGCTATTATAAGCGACATTTGTCGTCGAATCAATGAAGGCAAACCATGTCTACCAAAAAATGTTCTGGTTATCTGGGCTGTCAAGAAATCCAAGGAGCTTTCTCTTCTTTCGGTTCTTAATGAGCAGGGAATTTCTTTATCTTGCTTTGACACACTGCACCTGGATGTCCTTTCTTATGTCACTCAAGAATCAGAGCCTCCATTGGTAGACATAGTCCTTCAAAATAGTTTTCGACATGACAAACTATGTTTACATGGATTAGTTCATTGCTCCACTTTCTAAAATTCTGCATTTTGTTCCAGGAAGAGGGTATTGTTCTTGAAGAAATGAAACCTGCCTCACTCTTCAGCATCAGTGGTAAGAAAATGTCATGTTTGGTCGGCACAGGGAATAATTTGTGGGCTGGAATCTACTTTCTCGTATCGACATTTGGCTTCATTCTTCTGTTTGGATTGGTGGAAAAGTATTACATTGTTCCTTTTGGAATTGCTGCTTGGTGGTATCGTGGACTCTTGTTTACTCTTTCCATGGTTGCAAGCGTTGTTGTTCTTGGAGGAATTGTGGTGTTGTTATGGAACCAATGGGAGAAGAAATCAAGCAACGCAAAGTGGGCAGAGGATGATCAGAAGAAAGTTGTGGTTGATGAACAGGAAAACAAGAACACCCCCAATAATGTCAACTTTACAAGCTTGCTTTCTACTCAATATGGACGCCGGCCTGATTTCCATGGTATGAATTCTACTGTTTGCTTTACCTTGACCTCTTTCAAAAATCAACAAATCTTTGCAGTACAAGGTGATATGGTCTGTGAATACTTATTTTCTACTCATAGTTTTCAATCTCGATTGAGGTAAGCCTGGTATATTGGTCAACATTGAATTTTTACATAAAACTCATGTTTCAGCACACCTGATACATCAGGATTCCATCACTATACCGATATGACTAGTATACCAATACAGGACGAGATTATAAACTATATTTCTACTAGCTTAGATCAAAAGATCATGTTTATGTAGAGCAAAGATCTTTAGAACAAGTAACACTTCCTTTATAAAAACAAGTAGCATCAACTTCATCATATTACAGATTCATTCATTGTTAAATTCAGCATTCAAAGTTAGAACATGTGAATTACTTCCCAGCATCTTGCTCAATCTGTTTAACATTGCTTCTAAACATCTGCATCCCTTTTTTCTTCGCTCAAGAACTATGTATCTTAGAAGGGAAAAGGTGAGAAAAAAAGAAAGAATTTTTTCTCATTTCCAAAATAGAAAAGTTTAGGAATTTTTTTCCTAGTTTGGTTCCATCAAACTTAAGCCCCTCTAAGAAACAGTGTTAATCTTACTAATCTCTTCTTATCATAATCCAGATATATTCAGTTCATTTGCAAAGGAGAAGGGAAGCATTGATGTAGGGGTGATTGTTTGTGGACCTCCTAGCCTTCAGACCAGTGTTGCCAAAGAATGCAGGTCTCAGAACACGAGGGGCAGATGGAATCAGCCAGTCTTTCACTTCAACAGCCACAGCTTTGATCTTTAGACTTGTGGCTTACCTCCATGACTAGCAAAAGCTGCTAAACTACAGGGAAGCTCAAGCAAATATGTGTGCATGATGCATTACTGTACTTGAGCTGGCTAGCTAGGCTTGTTATTGATATGAAGAATGTGATATGTTTATTACCTAAAGAGGTCTTGTACAATATGTACATAAACATAGTTCAGTTGTATATGTCATATGATATGTTGGCATACTTTCAACGGTAGATATTTTTATCACTGCTTAGAATTTTTATTTACCATCAATTCATAGATTGGATAGTGGTATAAAGAAAGTGGGGAAGGTGATGATGACCATTGATGATTCGAAGTGGTAGGAGTACCAGATAGTGAGGGTAAAAGTGCTAACCAATGGTAGTTACCTACATAGGGCCCGTTTGGGGCTACTGAGCTTTCTACTGCACTAGGACGGCCAGCAGAAGTGTCGCGTGTCTGCTTTGCTACAGAACCGTGAAAATCTATCAGTGTTCACTGAAACAGGTTTTTGCAGCTTTTGGCTACTATAGCACATATATAATTATATATATATAAATTAATATAATATATAATAATTTCAAATTAATTAGTTTAAAAAAGTTCATGAATTTAAATTATAATTAATTATTAATCATTAATCTTATAAAATTTGATAATTTTAAAAAATAATTATTTTAAATTTTAAAAATAAAATTTATTTAATTATAACATATATATAATTAATTAACATTAATATATTTTGCTAATTATATTATATATTAGATTAAATTAATTAATTATATATTTTATTGAATAATTTTATCAATTCAATTATTTTTAAAAAATTAAAATTAATTTATATATAAAAAAAAATATGTATACACTCTTACACTTCATTATTATCTAATTATAATATTTAAAATATAAAATTATACTAAAACAATAAAAACAAGACAACAGCTCTAACAAATACTCAGAACCAAACTAGCCCCCTATGTTTTTTTTATAAAAAAAAATTAACTCATCAACCATCCCTTTTTAGGGTAGTGACACATGTTTTGAAGTAGTATGAATCTTTTTTCTTTCATCTACTATTGACATAAGAAGAATTAAATAACATCTATTTTAGATGTTTTAGACAATTCCTTTTTTCCTCAAATTCTAGGTAAGAAGGGGGTTATCATGTTCATTTTTGTTTAATTGGTTAATTGCAAAAGTCATCTTGTCCTTCCTTTGAATTGAGTTTCATTTTCTTTAAAGCTTTGCAAGTGCTTATAGCATCTCTTTAACCTTGTTTCCTTGAAGGGGGAAAGGAAAAAATAAAAGAAAAGTTCGTCTCCTTCGAGTATGAGGACGGAAAAGTATCAATTTTCCCTCGAAAACTAATCCACCCAAATAGGGCGAAAAAGAGGAAGGAAAGCTGTTTTCTCTAGTCGCCCCCGCCCTCATGCGATGCCGAGCTCTCCCTCATTGCCCCTCCTCCCCCAACCCTGAGCTTCAAGCTCACCCTCTCCGCCCTTCCTCCCTCCAGTGCAAACTCCAAGCTCCCCACGTCACCTCCTCGCGTCGCCACTCCTCCCTCCTATTGTGGGGAATTTTGCATAAATTTATTTAATAATAATTTTGCATGCATTTACACAATATTAATTTGCATATATTAAAAAAAGAATTCAAGAATGAAAAACTCAAAGTGCGTTACGGCTTGCCCTTAGGTGAAAGTTTCGGAACCCAAGATACGATTGGAATACTCCTCCTACAAGTCACTACTGTGGAAAAGATGACTAGACTCACTTTCAGTATCAAAGCAATAGAAAATAAGAAATTCAAAAGACCAAAAAAATAGAAAAGAAGAGGGAAAAGCTTGTCAAGCTCTCGGCTTAAACTTGCTACCGAATAGCTAAGACTTGTAGCCTTTTTAATAGGCTAAGTTCAACGACAAAAATCCAATGTTACATTGGTATTAACGTTGTGAAGCAGCCTACCAAATAAAAGCCAAATCAATGAATTCAATTCAATTCCCAATTGCTGCATTTAGCCTGCTGCTTTAAAAGACAACGTTACCTAATTTAATAGCTAACGCTTAATTCAAATAAGGAATGTTAATTAAAACTTTTTTTTAATTTTATTTCAACAATCCCCGACAAATAAAAAAAAAATCTAAATTAAGATTTAATGAAATTATTAAATATAATTAAAATTGTTGCTTATTACTTATATCATGCGGTTAATAAAGTATATTTAAAGGTATAACTTTACTTAGTAAAAATATTTCTATCTGAAAGAAAAATAGTGAACTAGTCTTGAACTACTTTCCTTTTACTCAGACTTCAACAAATCCACACACAATATAAGGTTTGTCTGATCACGGGGTTGTGCATTTTTTGCTGTGTGTCTATCTTCATGAGAGCTTCTAAGGGTTATATTTATCCTCAGCTGTAGCCGTATATGAACTCTCTCATATAGGAAGTTCCCTACAAGGGATTGTTGGTGTTTTATGTAGAAAACCCAAAAGGCCCATTTATTTTTTTTGTATTTTGGGCCTTAAAATTACTATTTATTAATTTTGCACACTTATTTTATTTACCTATTTAATTTATAATTAAGGCTAACAAATAGCCTTAATTAGTAGCCGTTATATTATTTAATGATGACATTGATTGAAGCTAACTAAATAGGTATATATTTTCCCCTCGATAGTGAATCTTCTTACGAGAAGAAGCACAACTCTTTGGGAGGAAAGACAATAGAAAAATCCCTCTATTTTCTCCCTCAAAAATCTCTCTTTTGCTCTCAAACACCGAAGGAGTCTCTTCGACAATTGCTCCACCAACGCGCCGACAGAAGCGGATTCTTGGTTGAATCTTCAGGCAAAAGATCGGATTTCATCCCGCGCAAGGGACCGAATATTTGACTAAAGACAGACTATTAAGTCGCCTCCAGGTTCTTTTAATTTTGTATTTGATTTTTTTTACAAGATTACACACATAACACGCAATAATTTTTAGGCAAATATTCGTATATAGTGTAATCCTATAATCATACTAATCGTACATCTTATACTCTTATCTTTTAGTAATATTTTTGTATGTTTGTTGCTGTATAAAAATCATTGCTACTGTTAGGAGAAATTTTCCTAGGCAGGGTCTCCGCCTAGAAATGCTGAGCAGGGGCGAATTGTACCGTAGATAATGCTTTAAAAATTGTGCACCCCTACACAACACATGATGGATTATTGTTATAATATTTTAAAGCACTATCTATGTTAGGAAAATTTTTCTACTGTTAGTAATCAAATCTGTTAATTCAGTCATCTCTAATATACTAGATCTTCTTGTCTATTAAATAATTTTTCTAGATTTAGATTAGTTATTGTAATCTTTAATATTAGATCTACTTTGAATTTGAACCCGCGTCGGCACATTTTGGTGATTTTTAACCTTGTTGAAGCTTACCAACAAAATACCAAGTAATTTGTTACCTTATATACATCTACTTTGAATTTATATTAAACTTAAACTGCTTCTTCTTCTGCAATTTACTATTAAACTTTTAATCCTTATTCTGATTAAACTTTAATTCAAATTGCAGTTTACAAAAACCTAACTATTTCCTTGATTAAAATCATAATGTCTAGTGAAGAAATTCTTTCACTTAAACCAGAAAAATTCAATGGAACTGGTTTTAACATATGGAAAATACAAATGGAAGTATGGTTGGTTGCCTTGAGACTTTTTAGTGCCATTGGCATAGAACATCCATATAAAAAAAATAAATAGTCAAAAATCTTCCTCTTCCTCAGATTCCATAACAGATATATCTGAATCTTCAACACCTTCATCTAAAAAAATTGAATACATGTGTAAATTCAGAATTTTAAGTTGTCTTTCAGATGCATTGTTTGAAACATATAGTAAATTGAAAACTGCTAAAGAAATCTGGACAACTTTAATTGACACATATTATAGGGTTAATGAAGGGGTAAAAAGATTCACTACTTCAGACTTTAACAATTTTAAAATGGTTGATAATATACCAATTTTTGAACAAATAAATAAGTTCCAAAATTTGGTAACTCAACTCCAAATTGTTGGTTCCTCTTTTGATGAATCTTTCATCATTTCTTCTCTTTTAGACAAACTCCCTCCTTCCTGGACTAGGTTTGCTCAAGACTTAAGGAAAAACATTAATATAACTACACTAAAAGATGTAATTGAAACTATTAAAATTGAAGATCAATATAGAGTTAGGGATCCTAAAGTTGAACAACCCAGGAATAGAATTCACTTAACTGAATCCTCTAGCAAACCATCTAACTTCAAATCTAAAAATTTCAAACATAAAAATTTTCAAAATAAAGGCAAGAATCCTCAAAACAATCAAAATTTTAATAAAAAATAAAATCAAGTAAATAAAAAGGTAATACCAAGAGGAAAATTCTGCTATGTATGCGTAAGGGGAAATCATCTGGCCCCAGACTGCTTCTACAGAAAGAAGGAAATGGTGTGATGTGTCTGCAAGTGCACGAAAAAATTGAAGTAATAAAAATATCAATCCCACAGGGATCAATGACCAAGTACTGACTCTGCTTAAGATTGTTAGCTAGACTAATCTAAAATAGAATGAACTTTATCTTAACTAAATATGAGGAACAGTAAAACAAACTTTGGTTGTAATTGATTTGATGGAAATTCAGGATTTCGGGTTCACCACACTATGTTTCATGAATTTTTATAATTAAAAGTTTCTTAAGAAGGATTTACTGTGTTGAAGGGGATTTATCTGCATGTACAAATTGCCTCCTCTCAGTAGTACAATCCAGTATTTATCCAAATTAATCTCCTACTATCGTGGTTATTAACTTGAGATAGACCTAATGGGTTCTTGATAAATCTATAAAATCCCTCAAGTCTATTCATGTTGGGGTATATGCCCTGAGACCTAGTATTGGTCCTCTTTTGTACTGCTTCACTCAGATATCTATATATATCATTCTGGCATTGTCATTATCTATGTTTGTCTACATCTACGTTTATGTACTTACATGATAATGTCCCTGGAGACAGATTGGATCTGTGCTCAAACTATTGTCCCAGTCGATGCACCTTAATGGATATGGGACAGCTATGGTACTTGTGAGACTGGTATGTGGGCTGGTTAGGTACGCGGTGCTAACGCAGACACATGGGTATATTAGTGGTGGATATACTGGATCGACCTGCTGTGAGGCAATGACTTTGTGTCATGAGTTAACCTTACAAGTGATAGGAGATACATTGATCCTTGGACTTGAGGTCATTGACTCTTCTACATGGTTAGGGACATACTTTGATGCAACTTAACGTCTCACCGTAAATGGGAGGTCATAACGGTTGTCATTGAGTATGTCACGACCCATATTAGAAGATCAATGTACAGACAAAGGATTTGCCCCTTCCTTAGGGAAGCATGATATCCATGGAGCTCCTGTATGGTTTATGACTGAAAGTGCATGGCCATACTCAGGTGAGAACCTGATTTAGTCATGACCATGTGATTGGGTAAAAACAAGTGATGACACACTTGTCCAATCAGATATCAGTTCGGCAAAGGGACAGTAATGTATCTGTACCTAGTCGTGATGATGGGGATGTCGATGTCGATATCCATTCCGATGACTTGGGTAGCAGTGATGCACTGCTAGGTGCCACTCACTGCTTGTGGTGACATTAGGTCAGCACTGCCAACGTCAAAGGGATCTACAGGGTCACACACCAAGATACTTGAGTTCTCATATTGATCGGGAAGCCTTATGACCGAGTTATTGGATAACTCGGATCTATTTGGGAGATTTCATCAGTGCCAATGGGCCTGATGAGATGGAAGAAACCTATTTGGGCCAACTTCCATTTACGACATATTGACCAAATTAACCATAGTTAGCCTCATTTGACCTTGGGTTAACTTGGATTGGATCCAATGGCATGGTTAACATGCATAATGGACCTTGGGCTAGGCCCACTGCTTAGTTAGGCTTGCAAATAAGTTGTCATGAAGAGATAGGAGACCAAAAGGGCATAATGGGGAGAAGAACATCAAGTTGGCGCATAAAGACTCCTAATTGGATTAGGAGTTGCGCTTATGGTATAATTGACATCTTCAAGTAATTTGATTAGGATTTGATCAAATCACTTGAGATATTAATTGATACTTGATGGGGCGTAAAGGGCTGATTATTTAAGTAATTAATTAGAGTCCTAATTGGATTAGGACTTGATTAATTAATTCCTAATCTAGCTCTCCTACTTCTTCTCCAAGCCGCCCACTTAGCTTAATCCTTGCCATCCATAAACCGCCTCTCCTTGCTATAAATAAGACCTCTAGCCGCCCCTCTTATGATATGATTTGTCTTGGAGGCGTGAGCAAGAAGAGGGTGAGAGCAAGGGTTCAAGTGGCGGTCTCCTCTTCCATTAAACCCTAGCCACAAGTCTTCCTCCTCTTGGCGGCTTCTTCTCCTTCCCTTCTTCATCTTTGACGCATATACCTTGGAGGTGGCGTAAGGTTGAAGAAGGTGACTCTAAGGCTTGGATCTTCTTCCCAAGGCTAGCACCAAGCGAGGAAGAAGAGAGCTCGAGGCATCCGTGTGTGTGAGACTGTAGAGGGCGAACAGTTGGGCGCCTACTTCGACATCATCATCCATGCTTGCTTAAGGTATTTTCTATCACATCGTGTCGACTCCCTCGCTTGACGATCTTCACTGGGTTTTTGGGACTGGCCTGTTTCGGGGATATTCTTCCGCTGTGCAATGTAATCTTTGATGTCTATCTCTGAAAAATTGTAAAAATATCCCAGGGGTTTCCCAACAATTCAAACTACTCTCGTGATCGAATTAACTTATCCAAAAATTATAGATCCGATGTCACAATTCACCTCTCAGTGCTTCTTGTGACGTCTAAGACATACAAATCATAGTCAGTAATTAACATATAATTAACACAATAATAATTGAATCCAACATAAGTAAATTACTTCATAAGAAGATAGTAAACAATCAAGTCATGAAAACATAGAGGGCTACACCCTCAATCCTGAATAAAGAATTTGCGCTAGCATGGTATCCATGTTCACGTGTAAGAAATCCATGTTTCGATTACAAAATTGGCAAATAAAATATGAAATCAACTAGGAGGAAGAAATTAGAGGCTTCTTGATGAAGATCAATGCCAATTCGTCAGAAAATCAAGGCATTTTCCAGTGAAGAAACACTGATCACCGCCGTTCGCCCTAATTCTCACCTATTCGTTGATTTCCGCTTGGAGATTAGCCAAAAAGTCCCAATAATTTGTCCAAAGCTTCCTTATATAGTTCTCCACCCTTAGAATAGGTTTCCCCCAAATTTCGGTTGAAAAGGAATCAAATCGAGTGAGAAACTGAGTGAAAATAGGAATTGGCGGATAAAATCACAGCCATAATAATAATCACGGCACCAACCGTAATTCTTTCTATGTATTTTGGAAAAGAGTTATGGCCGTGATTATTATCACGGCACGCTCATGAAACATTCTGGAAAATAGTCGAGAGGAATCACAGCCATGATTATAATTACGGCACTGCTGTGAAACTTTCTGTGAAAAATTTTTAGGAAATCACGACCGTGAAAATAATCACGGCTGGGCCATGATTCTTTCTGTGAACTTCGGAACCAAATAAACTACGGCCGTGATTTTAATCACATTCCCTTCATATCACGGTCTTGAATCTTGATTATAATCATGGCAGCGTTGTGATTCTTCGTACAAGCTCTGTTTTGCCTGAAAATTGACGGGCAGCTTCATCTCGATATCAAGAACTCATTTGTGCACTCGGATGCTTCAAAATCTATCGAAACTTTGGTCATTTTCCTTGAAATATGACAAAAGCAAGGAAAGGTGAAGATTCTGAATAAACAAAAGGATTTAAGTCAAAATAAGTGAAAATATGATAAAAACAGGAGAGATTATGTATATAAATCATAGTAAAAATACTATATAAATACGAGACATCATGGTGTCACCTAAGAAAACATATCAACATCACAAACCTCAAGTTAATATGGTAGAGGAGCAACTAGCCTCAACATCTTCCTTGAGGTTAGTCTCCTGTTTCCCCTCTATTAATCTAACTTATCAAGATTCAGATTGGTAGTTAGATACCGGTGCAAATGTACATGTATGTTCTAACCAGTTGTGGTTCACTTCTTACCAGGACTCAAGTGGAGGAAGTGTGACAATGGGGAATGGATCTACAACTACGACTCTTGGACATGGATGAGTGACCTTGAAGTTCACTTCAGGGAAAACTCTTATTTTAAATAATGTACTTCATGTTCTAAAGATTCGTAGGAACCTTGTTAGTGAATCCTGTTTAGTTCAAACTGGTTATAAAATTGTATTTGATGCAAATAAAGTTGTAATTTCAAAATGAGAAACTTTTATTGGAAAAGGCTTTACCTCAAATGGTTTATTTAAATTAAATATTATTCCTTTAAATAATAATGAGTCTGAATCTTCCACTGCTATGAATGTTGAAAATAATGATAATTGGCATGGAAGATTAGGACATGTAAATTTTAAATGTCTTTCAACAATGGGACACTTAGGTTTAATACCTAAACAAGTTTCAAAAATTGAAACTTGTCAAATATGTTCACAAGCTAACTAACCTATAAAACCTTTTAAATCTATACTTTATAAAGACACTGACATCTTAGAATTAATTCATTCAGATGTTTATGATTCAAACAGAGAACCCACAAGGGGAGGTAGTACATATTTTGTAACATTTATAGATAATGCTTCAAAATATTGTTACACTTTTCTATTAAAAACTAAAGATGAAGTTTTATCTAAATTTAAAATTTATAAAACAGAAGTTGAAAATCAACTTAACAAAAAGATTAAAATTATTAGATCTGATAGAGGAGGGGAATACACCTCAAATGAATTTGCTATGTTCTGTCAAGAACATAAGATAGTTTATCAGGTGACTGCCCCATACTCTCTTCAGTCTAATGGTGTGGCTAAAAGAAAAAATAGAACTTTGTTAGATATGGTGAATGTCATGTTACAATGTCAACATTCCTGAACCCAAACGAAAGAAAATTGGACTTAAAACTATAGATGCTATTTTTATTGGTTATTCTCTACATCCTAACACTTATAAATGCCTTGTAATTAATTCAACTATACCTAAAATTTTAAATAATACTTTAATTGAATCTAGAGATATCTTATTTTTTGAAAATATCTTCCCTTTTAAACCTACAATACCTTAACCCAATTTAAATTTAGAATCAAATCAAAACATTGAATCTTCAAATAATCAAATTGAATCTTTCTCTCAACAAAATGAAATTACTGAACCCAAAAGAAGTGAGAGAACTAGAGTAACTAGAGATTTCGGTGATGACTTTTGTCACTTATCTGATAGAAGACACGCCGAAAACTTACTTAGAAGCTCTTAGTTTTCTTGATGCTCCTTTCTAGAAAGAAGTAATTGATAATGAATTTCAATCCATAATAAATAATAACACATGGATTTTAGCTGATTTACCACCTAGTAACAAATCTTTAGGTTGTAAATAGATTTTTAAAAAGAAATTAAGGACAGATGGTAGTATAGAAAAGTATAAGGCGCATTTGGTAGTTCAAGGATTTCGGCAAAGAAGCTGATATTGACTATTTTGATACCTATGCATCAGTTGTTAGAATTACTACCATTAGATTCCTTTTATCTTTAGCTTCAATTCATAAATTAATAATTCACCAAATGGATGTAAAAACTGATTTTCTTCATGGAGACCTTAATGAGGAAATTTATATGACTTAGCCTAAAGGATTTATTATGAGTGGCTGTGAAGGAAAAGTTTGCAAGTAAGTCCGTTCTCTATACGGTCTCAAGCAAGCCCCTAAACAGTGGCATAAAAAATTTGATAAAGTTGTTTTATCATATGGTTTCCAAATCATTGACTCTAATAACTGTCTTTATTTTAAAAATATAAACTCTAATTTTGTGCTCTTGTGTCTATATGTAGATGATATTCTAATATTCTCTAATAACATAGACATGATTTCCGATACTAAAAGTTTCTTAACTAAACAATTTGAAATGAAAGATATAGGAAAAGCAGATGTAATTCTTAGAATGAAAATCATTAAAAATGACAATTCTATATCTCTTTCTCAATCTCACTATATAGATAAAATTATAGAGAAATTTAATCATAACTCTTTATCACCATTAAGTACACCTTTTGACCCTAACTGTCACATAATTAAAAATCAAGGAATTGCTATAAATCAAGAACTTTATTCTAAGGCTATTGGTTCACTTCTATTTCTAGCTAATAGAACTAGACCTAACATAGCTTATGTTGTATCTAGATTGAGTAGGTACACCTCAAACCCTAATAATTCTCGTTGAACTACCTTAAATAGGGTGTTTAGATACCTTAAAGGAACTAAAAATTATACCCTATCCTATAGTGGATATTCTTCTATGTTAGAAGGATATTGTGATGCCAATTAGATTTCAAACTCCAATGACATCAAATCCACTTCTGGATTTATTTTCTCTTTAGGTGGAGGTGTCATTTCATGGCAATCTACAAAACAAACTATAATTGCTTGGAGTACTATGGAAGATGAACTGGTAGCTCTAGACTTAGCATGTTCTAAAGCTGAATGACTTAAGAATCTAGGTTCTTCTTTGCCTATGGTTGTTTCTATTTATCCACCAATTTCTATAAATTGTGATAACAAAGCTGCAATAGATTTTTATAAAAAGAAATTGGTTAATACTAAATTAAGTAGACATATTAAAATAAGATAAAAATCTATAAGATGGTTATCAACTCATAATATGATTTCTCTATTGTTTGTAAAAACTGATGATAACATTGCTGATTGCCTCACTAAGGGTTTGAATCAAACCAAGGTGATGGCCACATCTAGGGGAATGGGGATTTATCCATAATAGGCCCTCCTACAGTGGCAACCCAACCTCCATGATAGGTAGACCCTGGAAAGAGGTTCAATGGGTAACAACAAGCTGATTGGTTGGCCAAGGAGTACCAAATAATAAATTATAAAAACACTTATGTGTTTATTGGAGTTATTTTAAAGGCTCCAATACCCCATTCCTACGTTAATTGTAGTACTCCTATATAGATGTAAAGTTGAGTTTATAACTCTTAAAGGAACCCAAAGGTATATACTAAGAAATGCCTCTACACACTTCTTCATAGGGTTTCTCCTATATGTGGCTTTTCCGTATACGGCCGCGGACTAGAGAGTGAACCTCTGTAGCTATGTGAAAGTCACATGAATAAGAAGATTATGCACATGGCCAATAATGTGCAACACCGCATCGTAGAGATTTTATATCATATGTGCATCATTCAACATTGGGTAAAAAGGGTGTAGTTCAAGACCTGGTTCAATATTTCCCTTCCCATGGAGTTCCGTGTACTAAGTGTGTTAAGCATAGCTTTTCCCTGACCGCAGGCATTTGAGAGCATTTTCATTATTTATGATTATTCTTTGGACCTTTTGAGTTTTGTGGAGGAATGTTGGTGTTTTATGTAGAAAACTCAAAAGGCCCATTTATTTATTTTTATATTTTGGGTCTTAAAATTACTATTTATTAATTTTGCCCACTTATTTTATTTGCCTATTTAATTTATAATTAAGGCCAACAAATAGCCTTAATTTATTTAATGATGACATTGATTGAGGCTAACTAAATATGTATGTATTTTTCCCCCTTGATAGTGAATATTCTTACAAGAAGAAGCACAACTCTTTAGGAGAAAAGACAATAGAAAAAATTCCCTCTATTTTCTCCCTAAAAAAATCTCTCTTGTGCTCTCAAACGCCGAAAGAATCTCTTCGACAACCGCTCCACCGACGTGCCGGCAGAAGCAGATTCCTAGTTGAATCTTCGGGCAAAAGATCGGATTTTATCCCGCGCGAGGGACCAAATATTTGCTTAAAGATAGACTATTAAGTCGCCTCTAGGTTCTTTTAATTTTGTATTTGATTTGTTTTACAGGATTACACACATAACTCGCAACAGAGATGAGTGTAGAGGCTCATCTTATGGTAATTAACCACTTTAGCAAGTTTTCCTTTCCTCTACAATATGAGCACAAATATATTCTCAGTAATGGGAGTGTAGAGTATCAACTCTATCACATAATATTTTATACACTATAGTGTCATATAATTTTATTTTTTAAAGTGCTTATTGGTCAATCAATCAGCTTATTATTACCATATTGAACCTCCATCAAGGGATCTCCTATCACAAAGATTGGGTTTCTACCGCTGAGAGGCCTATTTATAGACTAATTCTCATTCCTTTCGATACTTCTAGGATCTTTGTTCTAGGCAAGCCTTTTGTCAAGCCATTAGCTATGTTATGCTCAATCTTTACAAAAGAAAGAGATACAGCTCCATGTGAGTTCAGTCATCTTATAAACTTTATCTAATTTTTATATAGCGACTCATTTTAGTATTTATTAATTTCTTTTTATAAAATTCTATTGCTGCTTGTGAATCACAATGAACAGAGATACTAAAGGAGTAGAAGAGAAAAGAAGAGAAGAAAATAAGCTTTTAATCCATTCGACTTCTATACAAGTGGTATCAAAAGCTACTAATTCTACTTCTATGGTGCTCATAGCAATTATAAATTATTTATAATATTGTCATGTGATGGCACTTCCACCTAATATGAACACATAGCTTGAAGTAGATTTAATATCATTGGAATCAGATATTCAATTAGCATCATTGAAACCTTTTAATACAAAAGGGAATCCAATAAATTTCAATTCATATAAAATTGTGTCCTTAAGATATCTGAATACTGTATTTAGAGCAGTCCAATAAGATTTACTAGGATTACTAGTATATCTACTTAACCTAACTACTGCATAGGTTATGTCAGGTCTTGTCCTATTTGAAAGGTATAAGAGTGATCCTATACACTGAGCATATTTTTCTTTAGAGATTTTCTATTATTCTTTTCTAATGAAACGCTAGAATCATAAGGAGTAGAAAGAGAAGAGTAGTCATGAAATCCAAAATTTTCTATGATTTTATTTGTGTAATGAGATTGAGATAAAGTTAATGTATTTGATGATTTTATTATTTTTATGCCTAGAATGACATCTGCTTCTCCCAAATCTTTCATATTAAAGTTATAAGAAAGAAAAGATTTAATTTGAGTTATTAAATCTAAGTTAGGAGCTAAGATGATAATATCATCTACATATAGACATAAGATGATAAATTTATTCTTATCAAACTTTTTAATATATAAATAATTATCTGGTTCATTTATTTAAAAACCAAAAGAAAGTATTATTTTATCAAATATTTGAAAACCAAAAGAAAGTATTATTTTATCAAATTTTTCATGCCATTGTTTAGGTGCTTGTTTAAGTCCATATAAAGATCTCACTAGTTTGCAAACTTTATTTTTATTATTAGGTGTAATAAATCCTTCTAGTTGGTTCATATAAATTTCTTTTTCAAGATCTCTATGTAGAAAAGCAGTCTTCACATCTATTTGATGTACAAACAGATTATGGATGGAAGCAAATGCAAGTGTAACTCTTATAGTAGTTATTCTTGCAATAGATGCGCAAGTGTCAAAGTAGTCAATATTGGCTTTTTGACTAAAGTCTTGAACTACTAAACGCGTCTTATACTTTTTTACAGATCCATCAGTTATAAATTTCTTTTTAAATATCCATTTACATCCTATATGTTTGTTTTCATGAGGTAAATCAGTGAGAATCCAAGTATGATTACTTAGGATTGATTCCATTCCATCTCACTATGAATTGCCTCTTTCTAGAAAGGAACATCAGGAGAGTTAATAGCATCTTGATAAGTATTTGGTGCGTCTTCAATTAAATATGTTATGAAGTCATCACCAAAGTTCTTTTCAATTCTAACTCTTTGACTCCTTCTGAGTTTAGAAGGTTGACTATGATTGGTTACTAAAAGTGTTGATGAAGTTGATGATTGATTTGAGTTTGCTTGAATACTAGATGAAATTTTATTTTTTAAAGGGAATATGTCTTCGAAGAAAGAAGCATCTTTTGATTCATTCAGTGTATTATTAGATATTTCAGGTATTTCTGAATTAATTACTAAAAATCTATAGGTGTTATTATCTAAGGAGTAACCAACTAAGATAGCATCTATAGTTTTAGGACCTAATTTTCTCTTTTTAGGTTTAGGTAGATTAACCTTGCAAGGTACCCTCACATTCGAAGGAAATTAAATCGTAGCTTATAACCCTTCCAAAGTTAATAAGGTGTAACCTCTTTATCTTTTAAAGGGATTCTATTAAGAATAAAAGCATGAAGACAACAATGCTTCTCCCTAAAGATTTTGAGGTATTCCAGAACTTAACATCATGGAGTTAACCATGTCTAGAAGAGTTCTATTTTTTCTTTCAGCTATACCATTTGATTGAAGTGAATAAGAAGGTGTAACTTGATGAATTATACCATGTTCTTGAAAAAATAAGGTAAATTCATTAGAAACATATTCATCTCCTCTATCTGATCTAATTATTTTAATTTTTTTATCTTATTGATTTTCAACTTCAGCTTTGAAGATTTTAAATTTACTTAAAACCTCATCTTTAGTTTTAATTAAGTAGGTGTAACAATATCCTGAAAAGTTATCTATAAAAGTTATAAAATATTTATTACCTCCCCTAGTTAGAGTTGATGTTGAATCATAAACATTACTATGAATTAGTTCTAAAATTTGTGTATTTCTAGATTCAATTGATTTAAATAGTTTTCTTGGTTGTTTAGCTTTAGCATAAATTTTACATTTAAAATTTAATTTAGAATTTATTTTAGGAATTAAATCTAAAATATATTATTTTATTAATTGATTTGAAATTAACATGACCAAGTATGCCATGCCAAATATCATTCAATTCAGAGTTTAAGACAATAGAAGATGAAGAAAATGGATCTTTATTTACTTGAAAAGGAATTACATTGATTTTGAAGAGTCCTTCTAAAATTAACCTTTTATAAATGAAATTATCCTTTTTTAGTAATTATAACTTTATTTGCATTTAATACAATTTTATAACCTAATTGTATAAGAAGTGATCCACTAATAAAGTTCTTCCTCACATCTGGAACATGTAGAACATTGTTCAGTAGTAACATCATTCCAGAAATGAACTTCAAATTGACGTTTCCATGTCCTAGCACATTTACAGATATTTCATTGTTCATTATTATACTTCCTGCACTTGTGTCCTAAAAGGAAGTAAAATATTTTTTTTAGTGCATATATGAACATTAGCTCTTTGAGTCAAGCCACCATTCTAAATCATAATAGGCTAAGTTGATAGAAGGAGTAAAAGAAATTGACCTGATGGTACTAGTAGAAGGTTCACCCTCAATCATATTGATTTGAGGTTTAGGTTTAAAACCTTTCTTCTTGGCTTGAACCTTCTCAATTTTGTGAAAGAAATAATTTGAGGCGAGATGGTTGTCCTTTCCACACACAAAGCAAAATTGGTCATCCTTCAATTTCTTATTCCTTTTAAAATTTAGTTTGAAATCTTTGTTTTTATTAATGTTGTTATTAGGATTATACGTAGGTTTAAAATTTTTATTCGTAGGGATAAACCTTTTATTTTTTTGATTTGAACGAATTATTTAGATTTGAAATAGCAACTTCAGTTATGTTGATTTTATATTTAGAAATATCTTTATTTAATTCTCTTATTCTATATTGATCTTCAATTATTATGGATTGAATTACAGATCTAAGACTATGTTCTGTAGAACGGAATCCACGGTGGAAAGGATGGAAAGAGCAATGAATCCGGAACAGTATCTAGCTACTTGTTCTTTCTTCTGTGTATCACCTTTTGAAAGTCTCCACTTTAATACTCCTCCCCAGCCTGTAAGGCAGCCGTCGGTTTCAACAGTTAAATATGCTGTTGAAGGAGGGATCTGTAATGGTGGCAACTGTTTCACCACATCTTTTATACTCTGGATAGCTTTCCAGTCGTATTTGTTGAACTTTCTCTCTCCAGTCTTCGAACACTTGTTATAGAGAGGCCCAGTGTATTTACTCAGATTCGGGATAAAATTCCGAGCATAGTTCAGAATACCCAAGAAACGCTGTAAACCTTTTAACGTTTCTAATTGATCGTCGGGAAATTCCAGTAATTTCTTGACGATATGAGGCTGTAACTTTACTTGGCCCTCACCAATCTCTAGGCCAAGGAATTCAATGGTAGTCACTCCTAGCTTCACCTTTGTTCTGTTTAATATTAATCCGTTTGCTTTGACGATGGCAAAAAACTTGGACAAGTGTACCAGATGGTCTTTTATATTTTCAGAAAATATTAATATGTCGTCTATGTAGACACATAAGAAGTTATCATACTCAGAAAAGATGCCGTCCATTTTCTTTTGGAAAATAGAAGGAGCGTTCTTTAACCCGAATGGCATCACTAGCCATTCAAAATGACCCTGGGGGCACACAAAGGCTGTCCACGGGATACTACTGTCTGCCATAGCAACTTGATAAAAGCCAGATTTTAAATCAAACTTGCTGAATACGGATTTATTCTTAATCTTGGTGATTAGTAACTCAATATTTGGTAACACATATGGATCTTTGTAGGTGTTGTCATTAAGCCTCTTGTAATTACACACCATACGTGTCTTTCCTCTGACCATTTCGGAGTGCTTATTCACTATAAACGCTGTTGTCCGGTGTTTAGACTTGGAAGGTCTAATCAATTTCATATCCAATAGTTCAGTGATATGTTTTTTAAACTCAGCCTTCATTTCTAAGCTTGGCACTATAGGTTTGTCAGAAATAATCAAGTCTTCATTTATAATTTCGATGTGACACTTGACTGAATCTTCCGACCAGAACTGTTTTGGGTTTGTGCCAATGTGATGACTGTTTTCTAGATCTTCTAGTGTAGGAAGAATTTGCTCTTGATATTCTGTCATCTTTCCTAAATCATAAGCACAGAGTTCACAAATGGTTTCATGACTTAATAAGTCTAAGTCTTCTTCTTCATGCATGAGATTTACTGCTATTCTAGAGGTGATCGGGGTGGTCTGGATTACCTCGACCTTTTTATAGAACGTCAGTGTTCCTTGTTCTATACGTAACCCTCCTCGGAAACTATGCACAAAGTTCATTCCAATAATCAATTGGGTCTTGTCCCCAATTGAAAGAGGTAGGGCATATGTGAATGGCATCACATATTTTTCTTTGTTTAAAATCAAAAAACCATTTTTCAGTTTTGTTGATGTTTTCTGAACACTGTTGACGCCATAAATTGAATATTCTCCTGTGGGCTCAAAACATTTTTCCGGCAAAGCATCTGGGGTAATACAGCATTTAGACGCTCCTGTGTCTAAAATGGCCTGTACATTGTATTTTTCGTTATCTATTTCCAAGGTGGCTGTTAGATTCAATAAATTGTTGCTAATGCTAGCAAACCTTGTTGGTTTTCTTTCTTCAGCTCTAAATATAACTTCTTCTGAAATGACAATGCCTTTCCCCTTATCTTTTCCAGCTACTGATGTAGACCCTTTGAGAGTTGCTAACTCAGTTTCCAAATTGACTATATGTTTTGCTTGTTCGTTTGTCAATTTCCTGAGGTCTACTCTGACTTGCTGAGGAGGTGCTTCGCCTAGTGGAATTTCAATTTTGAATTTTAACATGCTGCAAGAAGCGCAGCAAACCAACTTGCAGATCTTACACTGCATCCTTGCCCGTTTTACAGTCTTGATGGGGCAAAACAAACACTTGTTTGTGTGTGGGAGTAGCTCTGGGTGCATACTCCACTGGTGTGGACATTCCATAAATTCTTTACTCAACAAATAATTTCCTCTAAGAGGATTCCAGTCTACGCTATCAGATTCCATCATCAGGACAAAACCTTTCCTGTCTTGGTGATCTGTTTCATCTTCTGAATATGAACAGAGATCCGAGTCATCCGGATCTTCATCCTCACCAACGCTAACAACGTCCCATTCCGGTAATAACTCTAATTGCTAATAAACAGCTAGTCTTTCTCGGTTTACCTTTTTACTCTTGCATTCATTAGCAAAGTGTCCTATCTCTCCACAGATGAAACACTTGCATTTTGCCTTACCGGGCTTCTTTGTTTTAAGTTTCCTCACATGATTTTTGTGAGGGTGCGACTTGTATGTGGACGCTTTCCGTAGGAATTTCTTAGGTTTAGAACTTGATGAATACACTCCTGGAACCGCAATGTTTTGACAAAACGAGAAGTCTTTAGCCTGCCGGTGCATTTCATTTGTTTTGCATATTTCTTGCAACACACCGTATATAAAGTTGATCCTAGGTAGGATTCCGACTGTCATCTTAGGATACTTCTCCTTCCAGAGTTCTGCTATTTTCGTATTGTAGGGTGCAGGGAGTTTCCGAAAATACCTATCGGACATCTCAGTAGATAAAAATGCTGCACCAGTCTTTCCTGCTAAGTATAGAAACTGATTCGAGAACGGGACTATATCTTTCATGCTGGATAATACTAATGCTTCTAGATCAAGAATGGCTTGGTTCTGCATAGTCGTATATCCACGATACTCATCGTATCCTAGAATCATTTGTCTAACTTGTGTTGTGATGTTAGACGTGTCATCCACAGTAATAGTCAGTTGTTGGTATTCTTGCGGGAATGCCATTCTCCAGTTTTGAAAGTATAATTTCAATGACTCTCCTAGCAGGTTTTCTATGTAGACTACCTTATCAGTATTGTCTACAAACGTCTTCTGTGAGCAGTGGGTAATCGTGTTTGATTCCCACCGTCGGATAATATCTTCCCACTGAGATATATCTTCACCCAACTGTAGAATAGATCCTGAATGTGTGTTTGCCGATGGTAGTGTTGGCAAAGTATCTGGTTTAATCGGTCGTGGGTATTTGGGTGTACTAGACCCAGCTTCAGGGAAGATCTCTCTAATTCGGTCACGAAGAGATGTGTCTGCTTGGGCGACTGGACCAAACCCAGGTTGGGTTGAAGTCGTCTGTTGATGCACAATGCTGCTGCTGGCTTCATCATTTGCCATCGCAACAGTTTCTAACCGAAAATTATTCTCAGAGAGTAATGTATTCTCTAGCCAATCCTGGTATAAGGGATGCTGCTCTAACTCAATGGGTGATTCATCGTAAGTTACTACAGGGCATACAAAGTCTGCTTCGTCGAGCCAGCAATTCTCTAAAAGTTCCCAATATCCTGGATGTTCTGTTAGAGGAACGGGTTCCTCATCAAAAATGGGTAAATCAGAATCATGACTTGGGGTTGGATCAGAATGAGCTTCCTCCCCCCACGGATTCGAAAAGGATTCATCAGAATCCGTAAGCATGAGAACCACATCAGATGGTTCAGGTTTAGTAGTGGTATGCTGATAACCACCAAAAGATGCTAAAACTGAAGTAGAATTGGATCTCCAAAAAGAAAGGCGAGAAGGAATTCGAGGACACTGTTCAGGCAACTCAATTTTCCAATCTGAACCCTCTAAATCATCTGTAGAGATTTTCTTACCCGTAATAGCCTTGACGCCATACGTGCTTAAATGTTCTAACACGTCGTCAATTTGTAACTTGAAGTTACAACTGGCTGAGTTGCTAATCCTAGCAACCAACCCCTTTGTGATCAACAGATTGTGACCAGAAACAAATTGTTCATAGCCTTTTGTACGGACAAGAATTTTTATGTGTTGAATAAAATCTTTAACTGGCAACATAAAATCTGGGGTGAAATATACAAGCTCTTTATTTGTCGCCATGTCAACCTCTAGGGTACCAATGATTGCCTTCTCTAAATCAGTGAATCTGGATTCATTGCTCTTTCCATCCTTTCCACCGTGGATTCCGTTCTACAGAACATACCCTAAGAGAAAAAGAAGTTTGAGATCTCCTTATATCTTGTTTAAGCTTGGACCAAGAAGGGGGAAGTTTGTCTAAGAGATAAGAAATTTAATATGATTCACTAAAAATGGTTTCATTCCTATGAATTTCATGAATCATATTTTGAAAAACATGAATTTGATCATTTATAGGAATATGATCAACCATCATGAATTTGATCATTTATAGGAATATGATCAACCATCATGTAGGAGTTAAAATCAGATGCAGTAAATCTTATTGCACCTTCAAGATCTCTTAGGTAGGTATCTTCTATGGCATCCCAAATTTTTTTTGCAGTTTTATATTTTTTGTAAGTTTCATATAAGTTACTAGACAAGAGAGGATATGAAACCTACGAAGGTATTCAATTTCCTTAGGTGATTTAGAAAATAAAGAAAGAAGGAGAGAAAGGTAAAATTTTTTCAAAGGCAGCAATTAGTCCTAGTGAAATTAACCAGACTTCTAATTGCTCTTGCCAGGCAAAACTAATTTCATTAAATTTTTCAGGTTTAAAATTATTTTCTAATACTATTTTTATTTTAAAGGGAATAAGAAGTTTGCTTATCTACACAAAAAATTCTCAAAAATAAAAATTATTTTAAATATTGTTAAAATAATTAAATTACACATGCACAATATGTATGTTATAAAAATTTTAAACATGTGTGTGTTACAACAGTAAACTATAAATAGAAACTAATTAACAGTAGCAGCGTGAATTCTCACCCACTCCTGTCACGTGGATTTCCCCTAGCCAGTTTTTCCTCTCTTTTATTTTCTTTCTTTTTTTTTTTCTTTTCTTCTTGATTTTTCTTTGTACAGAGCTATTAGTGCTTCACACTTAGGGGCTAATTTAACTTTCTAATAATTATTCAATAAAATTTGTAGAAAAGTCAATTCAATTGTTAGGAACCGAATCACTATCTAAAATGAGTACGACTGTACGAGTTTGTGTACAACTAGTTTGACTAATAGTTCTCAAATTAATTCACTAATTTAATTAGTCCTAAATTTTTATAATATTTATATAAATATACAATATTCATCTATAAAAATATTAACACTATTTTATGGTTAGATTCACGCGGTTGAAACACGTGCTTGGAATTTTTATTTAAACTTTATTATTAACAAATTAATTATCCATGGGACCCACCGTCTCTCACAATCCGTCGTTATGAAAACCGCCCACCCATTAGTGCGCGACAAAGGGCACTGCAATGGAGAAGCGTTCGGATGAAGTGGATGTAACGCTGCCTTTATAAGGAGAAAATGAAATCAGAAAAGGAAAGAAATAATAAGAGATGGAAAATAAGAAGAAAAAAATAGCTCTTTTTTTTTAGACTTGTGTTTTGATAGAAGGAAAGAAATATTTTGATCAGTTAATAGCTCAGTTGATCAAAATTAATCCAAATCTTACTCAAATTCACCTAATCTCACCCAAATTCACTCAGTCAATAGCTCTTCTTCACGATGCAGGGCCGCTTCCTCCTCCATTGCCGGGATCGTCAGTGTCTTCCTCCTCCTCGTCTCCATCGCTGAGATCATCGGTGCCTGCTCAAGCGAGAGCAGGAAGAGGCTCCGGAAGGGAGGACGGCGGCCGCAACTGAGGAGGACGGTGTTGCTCTCCGGTGTCGCCACCAGTGCCAGCCCCATTCCTCGTCTCTGCCACCATCGTCTTCTCCACCTGCGAACCAGCCGCCTGATGATCTTGGACGAGAGGGCATGGCGAGAGGGGATCTTGGACGAGAGGGCACGGCGAGCTTGGCGCGAGAGGGGGCGAGCTCGGACGATGGCTGCGAAATCTTCAGTAGCACAGCGGAGCGACATCTCCAGGGCACTGGCGAATGATTCGGCGAAGGAGACAGTCTCGAGCGACGTCTCCGGAGGCAGCGGACGAGAGGGCGCGACGAGCTTGGGCGAGAGGGGGAGAGCTCGGACGGTGGTTGCGAAATCTTCAGCAGCATGGCGGAGCGACGTCTCCAGGGCACTGGCGAATGATTCGGCGAAGGAGATAGTCTCAAGCAATGTCTCCGGAGGCAGAGGACGAGAGGGGAGGGGCGGCTACGAGCTCGGACGAAGGGGGCCGCTCCAGGTGACATGGGGAGAGAGGAGAGCACTGCCGCTCGTACACGCACCGCCCGAGAGGGGAGAGCAACGCGGCGAGAGGGGAGAGTAGCGTGACGAGCTTGGCAAGAGGGCGAGAGGGAACAGAGGCGCGGCGAGAGGGGAGAGGGCGAGAGAGGAGAGAGGTGCGACGAGAGGGGAGAGCAACACGTTTTTCAAGAGAAGAGAAAAGAATTAGATTTACCTTTGATTTAGAGAGAACGTTTTTTGAGAAAAAAAAAAAATAATTGCTTTCCTTTCTATTCATTCCTTCCTTTGAAATCAGGAAAATAGAAGAAAAAAACTTCATTTCCTTCCTTTCTCTCTTATTTTCCTCTTTGAAACAGGACGTAAGGTCCGCGCTTCATCTATCGGTGACAGGAGCAACGAACCAGTCGGTCTTTTTTTTGTCCACATGAATCTTCCAACCACCCTGCTCTCCAATGTGGGCTCCATACCATTTTTCCCAACTATCACAGTGGTACCCAAGCACGTAATAACGGAGACCTTATTCCCTGGGCCACTGCGACATCGGAGTTCCCTGGTGGTGAGAGAACCGCTTTCGTGGACGTCCAATAGCCGTCCGATAAACCATCGACGGTCACTTGTTCAGTTGCACGGATCGCACAAAACCAATGCGACTGGTGCGACCCAGTCAACATGCACTGTTTAGCAAAAAGGCACAAGGTGTTTAAAAAACTAACCACGCTTTCCCACTCCTTTCATTGCAATTACGATCCCCTTCGCATCCCCCCGCGAGGCAGAAGAAAGAGTAATGGCTGTGGATATGGAAATGGAGGGTTTCTTGAGAGAATGCCAGAGGTCGGGCGACGCCGCCTACGCCGCGCTCAAGTCGCTCCTGCAGAAGCTCGAGAGCCCCGCCTCCCGATCCGACGCCCGCGTCTTCCTCACCCGCCTCCAGCAGCGGTTCCCATCCAAGGACGACGGCGAGCGCTGCTTCCGCACCTACCACTTCCGAATCCACGACATCGTGCTCCACGAGTTCCAGGGTCCTGTCTGATGTTCTGTCTATTCCTTTAATTGAAATATTGCTGACTATTGCACTGCTCTGGGTTTTGGCTTGTCTTCGTGTGTGGATTGTATACCGTAAATATCATAATTCATATAGATTGACTATTTCCCCTTCTTTCCTTTATCTGGATTCTTGCATAGATGCCAAATCGTTTTCGACGGATTTGTACACACATTAGATAACCATATGTATTGATCCCTCCTTATCCTTCCTTTATATGGATATGCATGTAATGGTTTCTTTCGACATGTATCTCTCACGTTTCTGTTTACATTGAGCACTGAACTTTTCGGCTCTTCGGATCCTGAACTAGATGTTACATCTATTGGTAGTCAAAGAAATAGTGTTGGGCATCCAGAATTGAATTTAGTTCATTGAGTTTAGTAAGATAGGATGCAGTGTTAAAAGCGGATCAAGATCTCAAATTAGGTGCGACCTTGTGAACAATCTCAAGATTACTTTCGGTGGCCTTAGTTGCTCGTGAGATGTGCTTTACAAAAGTTGACAGCACATTAGAAAAGGAAGGACCACATGCCAGTAAACAAACCTCTTATCAATAGTTAAACTCGATGTTTTGATTCCTTCTTTACTTAGTGGTGAGTTGTCATTAATCTTATATTTGCACCTTTCTTAAGAAATTGCGGGAGACATAAGGCTAAATTCCAGGCTTGAGATATACGTGAGGTTAGGAAAGACGGTGAAAAGGCATTTATATCTGGATCTACTGGATATTCAGTTGACAGTCCAGTTGGCTGCGCGACTGGGTTGGCGTCATAATAAAAATTGAAGGGTTAAATAATTTTTTAAGAAGATGAAATGGAATTGTTGTAATATTGACTTTGAACATGGTAGAAGATAACAGTTCAGGCAAAGTTTTAAAATCGGTCTACTGTCCAGTACAAGTGGTGCGTATTGGACTGAAATCGTTCTGCTACGGTACATGTAGCATCGGTACCTTTGGTATCGGTATAGTGGTACTGGTATAGTGGTATCAGACCATCGGTATAGTGTAGTGTTGGTATGCTTGATATATATCTGTCTAAAACCGGTACAGACTAATACTTTAAGTCTTGCTACAAGGATGCAATTGACCTTAGCATTGATAAATAACCCCTTGCATATTTTTTGTTTCTAATATTTTCAACTCATTACTGATTTAACAATGCCCTACCTGCCAGGCTACCAAAAGAGAAACAAACTGACAATGATGGAGATCCCTAGCATTTTCATTCCAGAAGACTGGTCTTTTACATTCTATGAGGGCATAAACCGTCATCCTGATTCAATTTTCAAGGAGAAGACTGTTGCTGAGCTTGGTTGTGGAAATGGATGGATTTCCATTGCACTTGCTGAAAAATGGTCCCCTTTGAAGGTTTGATTGTGTTAAATATATACTTAATCTCCAATATCTAAGATTGCCATTTGTTTAGTTCCTGATAACTATTTTGTGAGTTCGTTGATGCAGTAGAGATGAGCATGAGCCTTTTCAAGCATTATTGGCAGCTTAAATGCATCACAACATGATTTACTAGTGAAAATTAATTACAATTGTTTATAACTATAAATCTGCACCTTTTGGCACCACTATAATTGAATTTTAGTCTATTTGTAGGAATTTTCTAGTTCTTTTATTGCTGTAACTGCAACAGCTTTGCATCTTTTCTTGAATTTTTCTTATATCTTTGAGTAATTTTTGTCAACTTGAAAACAACATGGAGTTGATGAGGGCTAAGCAAATATGTAGATAGGAATAAACATAATATAAGTTCTGCCATGGAACTTAATGGTAAATGAGTTGGCTATTTTTCAATCAGAAGCTTATCAAATTTCACCTTTTTCAACTAACTTCTGGTCTTGGATATCATAACTAAAGATAGGATATCATCCTCGTTGCTTTTTCCCCTGTTTTTGTTGTAGCGCATCAGCTTCAATGATAATCTAAGTTACTTTTCCTTTTGACTGATCTTTTTCAACTGAGTTCATGTTGCCTACTCTTGATTTTATGATTAATAGTTGATTGTTCGCAACTAAATGGACAGCTTCTAGTATGTCCCCAAGAGCAGAAATGTTTTTCTCATACACTTGTATGTTTTTAGTAAATATCACAAATTTGTATCTAAAAAGTACTAATATACTAGCATTGAAAATTCCAGGTGTATGGGCTTGATATCAACCCAAGAGCTGTCAAAATTGCATGGATTAATTTGTTCTTGAATGCTCTGGATGAGAATGGACTTCCTATCTATGATGGAGAGGGAAAAACACTGCTTGATAGGGTGGAATTCCATGAATCAGATCTTTTGTCTTATTGCAAGATAAATAATATACAACTAGAGCGTATTGTTGGATGCATTCCTCAGGTAAAATAAATTCTTACACCTGCAACTAATTTTATTACTACAACCATGGGACAAAATGAACATATATATAACTTCACACACAAAAAGATTATATACAAGTGTTGGGTATGTGATTGTAATCAAAGTTTTTGATTGGGTGTCTAGTTATAATCATTCTCTTAATGCGGATTATTGGGACGTATGATCCTAGCTGAATAATTTTAGTTGGAAACCATAGATTCAATTGTATTGTTAATAACCATGTGTAGAAGTTTCTAAGGGTTCATTTTTTTAGTTTCTTTGGATTCTAAACCTCAAGTCAAGCAGTAACATTACGATCAACTCTTGTTTTATTCTAAATCTCATACCAATCAGCAGCATTTTCATTTTCAATTATTGAGCATGCTTTATGCACCGCATACACTAAATAACTTGTTTATAAAACATATATCAACATATGTAAGTTATATTTATCTGTCAATTTTTATGTGTAAATATTATTTAGTCTATGGATGGATGATTTTGGTACTATTTCCCTGCATAATTAGTTTGTTCCATCTCTTTCAGATTCTCAATCCAAATCCAGAGGCCATGTCAAAGATTGTCACTGAAAACGCAAGCGAGGAATTCTTATATTCACTAAGTAACTATTGTGCTCTTCAGGTTGGCGCACAAACAACATGTTTGACTTCTTTTATTGATTAGAATCATGTTCCTTATTTTGGGACCCTGTGCTCGAGCCTGCTTCTTACTGCAACTTCATAGCATGCATGCGTGATGAAATTTTCTTGACTATATATTATTTTCTTAAGTGAAAAAACCTAGAAGCGTTAGGCTCAGTTCATTGTCCATATGTTCTTCAGACATTTTGCTACTTATTTAGTAATATCGACTTTCTATACACTATATGGTTTTAAATTTTCTGGCTGTTGCTAATACAATTGAAGTAGGGCTTCGTTGAAGATCAATTTGGCCTGGGTTTGATTGCACGAGCAGTTGAGGAAGGAATTGAGGTTATTAAACCTATGGGTATAATGATATTTAATATAGGTGGGCGTCCTGGGCAAGGTGTCTGCAGACGGTTATTTGAGCGCCGTGGATTTCGCATCTCTAAGCTTTGGCAGACAAAAGTTATGCAGGTATCTGAAGTTAAAAAAAAATCCTTGAAAAGATGACGGTCCTTTTTTTCAGTGCATTAGTACTTAAGATATCAGTGGTCATTTATGGTTTCTGAGGTTGTGAATTCAATCTCATCTTATGTTTGAATACTTATTTGTTTCATTTTCCCTCATTAATGTTGTTCTGGACATTCTAATTGAAATGAATTGCTGTAGGCTGCTGATACAGACATTTCAGCTTTAGTTGAAATTGAGAAGAGCAGTCATCACTGCTTTGAATTTTTTATGGGCCTTGTTAGTGATCAGCCTATTTGTGCACGCACCGCTTGGGCATATATGAAATCCGGTGGTCGAATTTCACATGCTTTGTCTGTCTATAGTTGTCAACTTCGCCAACCAACCCAGGTGCATTATTTTCTTCTCTATTATCAAGAGAAATAGCTCACTTAATATAAACTGTCATTTTGTTGCATATTGGCAGGTGAAAATCATATTTGACTTTCTAAAAAATGGATTTCAAGAGGTCAGCAGTTCCCTAGACTTATCATTCGATGATGAAACAGTTGCTGATGAAAAGATACCATTCCTAGCTTCTCTTGCCAGTGCATTAAAGGAAAACTCATTTTTTCCATATGAACCTCCAGCTGGGAGTGTGCGTTTTAGAAACCTTATAGCTGGTTTTATGAAAGTGTACCATCACATTCCACTAAGTGCAGATGTAAGTAGTTTAAAATTGAACTCTACATGAGAAGTTTATAATCTGAGTGGTTTTATTTGGAATTTTTAAATACTATAACATTTTACAAATGACATATTAAGGATAATGGTCAGATTTAACCTGTTAGCACTGAGACAGGATGATTTTTCATTAAATTGTCCTAAAAGGGGAACATATGGATTAAGCACTCCCCCTTCTTGGACTGATTTTCTGAGTAGTGACTCGTTTGATATCTAACATGTCAATTCACTATGGTTGTTTTGAGCTTTTATTTTACTATTAGGATCACATACTTTTTGAAATAGGTTTTATGACGTGGTGCTTATGGAATATGAACACAATTAATGGCCTTATTTTTTTTTCCCAAAGGATAAAATGTATTACTTAGATGGAATGGCTACAAGTTCCCTATAAGCTCATGGCACAAATATTGGCAAATGGATTGGGCAATGAGACAACATCAATTGATTGGTCTAACTTTGCCTAACAAAAATGATCACCCATTAGGTAACATTATTGCATTGCTTAAAGTTTAAGCACAACTGTAACATGATGAAAGTAATGCTAGCATGCTAAAAAGTTCCTTTTGTTTATTAATCACCAAAACAATAGCTTATGCATCAGCTTCTGTAGTAAAAACATATGATTCAATTTCTAAGTTTCAAGTTGTTCTATTGATTCTATTATTTGTCACCTTCGAAGCATGCTTGAGGGTGATGTTGACAACTTGAGGGTGATGTTGATGTAGGCACCCAAGTGTATGTGCCCTTGAGGGTGATGTTGACGTAGGCACCCAAGTGTGTGTACCCTTGTAAGTACTCACACGCTAACAAGTTAGACCTCTTCTCCTTGCCTAGTGCTTGCCTTAGGAGAAAGGATTCATGCCTTGAAGGGAGTTCTTCCTTGAAGCTTGCAACTACAAGAAAAAAGGAGAGAATAGGCAGGGCAAAGAGAAAGGTTAGGCAGCTAGGGTGAAGTTACATGCATGAATCAAACCCATTGTTGTTTAGGCTCCTTCTAGCACCTCTGACACGGTGAACTGGCCACCTAAGGAATAAGTAGGGCAATTGCCTTTTCAGGTGCACCTCGGCAAAAGGGCATGCACTAAGGTTTAGCACCTCCTACCTAACAAAGGTGCCAATATAGGTGTCACTGCTATAATGGGGCATTCCAGCACTTAGGTGCCTCTTACTTTCTTGCCCTTTGCCTTAATTGGGCTTAAAACCCATTTATATGATCCAGATGATTTATACTAGGCACCTAGCCTTGTTTTTGCTATAGATCAATTAATATGAATGCTCAGTTCAATCAATTTCAATTATGCTCCAAGGATCCCAGAAAATCCCAAATGGGCTAGAATTATAGCATAATTTAACCTAAGACTATCCAATCAATATAAGATCTCAAGTGTCTAAGTGTATAACCTTGTAGGTTTTATATGACAATGGCAATGATGATTACCATAGAGATCATCATAAGCAATGAGAGGTATCGAACAACACATCAGTGCTACCTAAGTCATAGAATGTGTCATCAACCAACATCTCTTAATAAGTGGCAATGCCTTTATGCAACATAATCCCTTTGCTTATTAATATTCAGATTAGACAAAGTTTGTGTAACTTAATCAATATGACTTGATGAGGTAAAGACAGCCATACACTTTTAGTCATGCTCCCATAGGTGAGCCCATGGATATCATGCTTTCTTAAGGAAATGACAAATCCTATACTATCATACTTCTTATGGCCTATGATATGACCAATGATATTCATTATGGCCACCCAATTTTGGGTTATGTTAGACTATATCAAAATATGTCACTTACCACATAGAAGTATCGATGACTATAAGACAAAGGACCAATGCATCTCTTGTCACTTATGAATTTATTTTTTGACACTTAAATCAAATCTCATAATAGGTCGGTTTAGTATATCCACCTACTGAGATGTACCCATGTGTATGTGCCGATGCTACACACCAACCAATCCATATATTAGTCTCTTAGGTACCAAAGCCCTTCCTTATCCACTAAGGCACTCGACTAGGGACAAACTTTGAGAATGACTAAAGTCGTCCCTTATTCAGTCTTGATTTGAAAGAATATGCATCAAAATTATAGTTTTAAATATTGATTTATGTCAATGTATCGGTTTGTACCAACACATGCAACTGATTAGTACTATTAATATATTGTATTAATATACATTATATAAATATATAATTATATATATGGTACCGACCTCATAATAATATTGGTACAAGGTCAAACTAGTACATATTGATATGGACTGATTTGTAAATCTATGAATATTGATTATACAAACACTCAATATGATCAAACTAAACCAAGTCTCTCTTAAGCTTGTGAAAAAAATTTATTCAATATTGAGGTGTTCATAAAAGTACACTTGTATCTAAGAATGTCTATAACTTAAGTTGAATTATGACTTAGTATGAGCTTTTACTATATCCAAAATGAGTGGTGATTCTTAGAATAGCAGATAAATTGCACTTAAGTAAGTCAATATTATAAGTCTACAATGACATCAGTTGGAAGTCATGTCATGGCTTAGTATCTGTATGTTGAAGTCCACACATATTAAGTTGACTTCCATGGCTTAGTATCGATATGTTGAAGTCCACACATATTAAGTCTACAATGACAACATTGTGGGATTAATACTACATATAGCATGAGCACAATTGCTAGAGTTGGATAATGATACATGTAAAAAACCTTTATACGAAACCTTCATGTTGTATACTTTATCCATCATGTCTTGGCTATGATCATGATGATCCACTCCTAGATGTTGATGGTAGAGTGGATATCATCTTTTTATAATTGTCAAAGGCCTTTGTTTTTTATTTTGTAACAACTGACCCCTTGCCTCTTCTAATATCGGCATGTAACATCATCTCCTTTAGATCTACTCCAATGTCCACCATGGTGTGAAAATAAATAACATTTTTGTGGTGTCAAAAAATGTTATTGAAGATAGTCATAAAAAATGAAACATTTTTACCATTATTAAAATTACCTTACATTGGCGAAACTCATTTTTTTATTTATAAAAACAAATAAATTACATACTCACCAATAAAATAACTTAATTAATCTGTTCATTAAAAAAAAAGTCTTCAAGCAAAAACATCTTAATGTTATTGAGAACATCTTCTATGGAAGATAAAAACATCTTACGAAATTGAAACTCATGTTCTTTGCCACTATAGATTCACATAAAGTATATATCAACAAAAAATAATTTTATTAATGAGTTCAGAAAGAAAGAAATGAAAAATAATGCAGATAATATTCAAAATAACCTTACTAGTACTGAAAATAGAGGCTAAAAATACACTTCAAAAGTGATTCATGTTTTTAAATATTTTAAATTCAAATAAAATTCAAAAGAACCATTGAAATAACTCTATAGAGTTGTTCACATAGAAAGATTAGAAAAAAAAATAATAATAAGAGCCTTAAAAATTAAAACAACCTGATACTATTAAAACATCTTACACAGAAACTGAAACATGTTATAGAGGTAACACTATTAAAATAACTCTATAAAGGTATTCAAAAAAGAAAGAATTGCAAATTAGATTGAATACCCTTGAAAACTAAACACTTTATTGTTCCTTAAAACACTTTGACTAGAGGCTAAAAGCACCTTACTGAGGAATTACAGAGCTTTTTAATGCTTTAAATTCAAATAAAATTATAGACACTACTAAAATAAGTAAATAACTCTTAAAAGTATTCACAAAAAATATTAGGACAAATGAACGTATTCTGAAAATTTGAACACCCTTCTATTGTTGAAAACACTTTCGTTACTAAAAGCACCTAACATAGATGCTGATAACGCCATTGTGTAAGGTATTTCCAGATTCCAAACATGCTAAGGTGTTTTAATTTTTTTACGTACATTATGTCCAGTTCTTTCTTTATCAACAATTTCGTAGAGTTATTCTTATCATGACTATGAATGTTATATAAATTTAAAGGATTTAGACATCGGTTACACCTCTGTTAGTTGTTTTCAATTATGGTAAGGTGTTTTAGATTTTAGGCTATATTCATTTTTTTAATTTTTTATTTGTGGACACCTTTATACGGCTATTCTAATGTTACCAATGAATTTTGTTTCAACTTAAAGAATTTAAATTTCTTTATATTATCTTTAAGGTATTTTCTAACATTAAGGCACTTTAGTTTTCAGGTGGATTTCCTATTATTTTTGTGAACACATTTATATGGAGCATTAGGATTTTTTAGAAAATAAAGCATTTAAAAAACTGATTATACCTCTGCATGGTATTTGCAACAAGTGTACAAGGTTTTTCTGTAATGGTAAGATGTTTTAGTTTTCAAAATATTTTTTTTATTCTTTATTTGGGAACACCTTTATAGAGTTATCTTAATGGTGCTTATGAATTTTATTTGAATGTATTAGCCTCTAAAAACTTGAGCTACATATTTGTAAAATATTTTGGACTCTATTAAACGTGGTTTCAGCAATGGCAAGGAGTTTTTAGTTTTCAACATATATTTACTTTTTATGATTCTTCCTTTGTGAAATTAATTTATATATATTTATTTTAATAGTGCATTTGAATTTAAAGCATTTTAACACATGGGTGTCACTTTTGTAGTGTGTTTTCAGCCTCTATGTTAGGTGTTCTCAGTAATTGTAAAGTGTTCTAATTTTCAAGTTGCATCCATCAATTCATTTTTTAACACCTTTATAGAGTTATTTTAATTGTGCCTATATCTTTTATTTAAATTTAAAGTGTTTAAAATCCATGGTTATTTTCAGCTTCTATATAAGTTAATTTCAGTAATTGTAAGGTATTATTTAGTTTTCAGGATATATTCTTTTCTCTTTTTCCATAGTGAACATTTTGATAAGTTAGTTTAATACCACATATGAAATTTATTTGAGTTTAAAGTGTTTAAGACCCTACGTTACAACTATGCCAAGTGCTTCTAGCTTCTGTATAAAGTATTTTCGATGATGGTAGTGTATTAGTTTTTAAGACTGTATGCAATATTATTTTAAATTCTTTCCTTCTGCCCACCGTTATAGAGTTATTTTAATGATTCTTATGAATTTTATATGAATTTAAAGTGTTTAAATATCTAGATTACACCTTTGTAAGGTGTTTCCATTCTCTATAAGGTGCTCAAAATAGTGATAAAAGCTGCGTTGGCTTTTAGGCTTTATTTATCTATTTCTATTTCTTTCTCTGTGAACACTTTATTGGAGTATTTTTACAAAAGAAAATTAGAAATTGGTGACCCTTTGAGCATCACTCATTTCTGGAAACCGGTGATGCTTTAATTGTCTCAAATTTATACAAATTGTTGATGTTTTAAGCGTCTTCAATTTATCAAAACTAGTGACACGTTACGCATAAAATTGAACTTGCAACTCTTTACATGTCTCAAATTTCAAGTGGTTCAAGTAGGATTATAGCGAAATATATTTGAGAGAAGAAAAATAAAACAATGTGTTCAGAATCTATTTTAACAAAATTCCATTGATGACATTTGAAAAGGTGTTGCTAATATGTACATAAATTACTTAATTAGAATAAGATATTGGTAATATTTTCTAAAGCATCACAAATAAATGTGTTTTATTATATTGTACATCATGGAATAAAAACAGTTTGGGTGATGTGTCCGTCCGACCTTGTACAAGTATTGTGTGTGTATACATGTATAGCACTTATCAATACTGTCGGTACTATATGCTGGTATGGACTATCACAAGTTGGCACTTAAAACCATGTTATACACATCATATTCCATTGCAAGCACATTGGTATCTAATAATGGGGAAGTTTCTTCCTTTTACAAATCAACTCATCCGAGCTTATAGCTTGTCTATCATTTTGTACTAATATTAATGTAAAAGAAGTTTATATGATTTATCTAAAAAAAAGTAGCTTGTTAATGTAAGGGCTGAGTATCAAGAATTCGCTGTGCATATGCAATTCTTGCAAGACCCCTCACATATTGTAATTTGAAGCAATAACTTTCCTAGTCAAGTAACAACTATTAAGAACTTAAATCCTAAGGCGTTTAACAGTTCCTATGGTCTCAATATCCTAATACTTTAAATGGCTGACAGTCTGTAACACTCAGTAAACTTCAAGATGTGGATGCAAATCATGGATGATCAATTTTCTAAAAGAGTATACACATCACTCCACTGCCTAAATATATGTACACCATTTGAACTTTTTTTGATATTATGCCAAGCCCCTCGTCGTTAATTGTGAAATAACTATGTAGCATTTTCTCTCTGTATTTTTTTTCTTGTATCTTGAAGTGTTCCTACCAATGTAAGAATATCCATTTGGCTGATTTCATAATGTTGTAATAGGAAGCACAGCATGTTGTTGTTCTCTTTTTTCATAATGCATAATCAAAATTAAATAAACCCCTATATCATATGATTGTAAAATACAAAAAATTCCATGAATTTTAAGGTTTGTTTGTATTTGTATTGATTGACGAAAGATGCCATTCTAATTTCATGGTATTTCTGGTCTATAAGAATGTTACAGTATTCCCATCAAGATCTGTGGCGATTGAGAATGCTCTTCGACTGTTCTCACCACGACTTGCTATTGTTGATGAACATCTGACGAGAAACTTGCCCAAGAATTGGCTGACATCTTTGGCAATTGAGGTAAGCTGTTATGACAGTTACTCTCTCATGCTTGCATTAGGTAGTGCACGTATGCAAGCCGCTTATAGATTGAATTTCTATGTTTGAACTGGAAGATTCACAGTGCTTATTATAGCATGGGTCGTTTATACTTATCCATATATTCTAATATGATTATAAATTTATAATAACATCATAAACTGACTCGGTTCATATTATCTATGTGATTTTACTCTTTTCTTTTTCAGGGAACTAATGATAATAGTGGAGATACCATTACTGTAATTGAGGCTCCACGCCAATCAGACCTAATGATTGAGCTGATGAATAAACTGAAACCTCAAGTAGTTATTACTGGTATGGCTCATTTTGAAGCCATTACAAGTTCTGCGTTTGAGAACTTACTAAACACTGCAAGAGAACTTGGCACTCGGCTTTTCTTAGATATATCAGAGCACTTTGAGCTATCTAGTCTTCCAGGATCCATTGGGGTATTGAAGTATCTTGCTGGAAAATGTCTTCCTTCGCATGCAGCTATCTTGTGTGGACTAGTGAAAAATCAGGTGTTTTTTTCATAGATACATCATTGCATGTACTAAGTTTATTTCTTTTCAAGAACAATTTGCAGTACCTTCAGTATCTTTCTCTCAGTTTCGTCCTTCGAAGTTACATAATTGGATGTTGGCAAAACTCTGAATGTAGGTTTCTTATTTTTTGCATATGTTTTGTGAAGCCCTTTAGCAAATATTTTCTATAAGAAAAATAATTTGAGAGAGTTGCTTCAACCCCATGATAATTAGAATAAGTCATTCTTGATGGACATTTTTCCTTCTTGTTGCCAATTCTTTATTTTTTTTTATCAATAATCATAAATTCCTTACAAGGATATGTAATCTTATTGTTGATATTGAAGCACTGAATGGATGGATTATTAATTGAGCGTTGAAATTAAATTTTCTTCCCAGGTTTATTCTGATTTGGAAGTGGCCTTTGTCATATCTGAAGACGAAACTGTCTCCACAATATTATCAAAAACTGTGGAATTATTGGATGGGCATACGGCATTATTTAGTCAGTACTATTATGGCTGCCTGTTCCATGAGCTGCTGGCATTTCAGTTGGCCGATCGGCATTCGCCTGCAGAGGTCTCTCTCTCTCTCTCTCTCTCTCTCTCTAAAAACACAAAGGCATGGGTGCTTTCACCTACATAGATTTTGATTTGCCACTAATGATGATTCGTGCAAGAACTTGTGAGCATATACATATCATCTAATTCTTTCCATCTCTTCTGTGTTTATTGTGCAGAGAGAATGTGCAGATGCAAATTTGGTTAACTTGATAGGATTCTCAAGTTCTGCTGTGTCTGCCCTAAATAACGCTGAGCTTTCCGTCACTGATCAAAAGCATAATACTCTGATTCACATGGATGTAGATCAAAGTTTCTTGCCAATACCTTCAGTAGTGAAGTCATCCATATTTGAGAGCTTTGCAAGACAGAACATTCTCGAATCTGAAACTGATGTTCATATCGGAATTGAGCATCTTGTTAAGAATACTTATGGATTCCCTTGCGATAGCTCATCAGAGTTCATTTTTGCAAATTCTCACTTAGCTCTGTTCAACAAGCTAATTCTTTGCTGCATCCAGGAAAAGGGCACCTTTATTTTCCCCTCGGCTACAAATGGGACTTGCGTTTCTGCGGCAGAGTTCATGAATGCAAATGTTGTGACTGTTCCAACAAAAGCAGATACGGGCTTTAAGCTTGTTCCAGATACGTTAGAAAACTTGTTGGAGACCTTACAAAATCCTTGGTTGTATATCTCGGGGCCCACTGTTAATCCAACAGGCCTCTTATATACCAACAAAGAGATAAATGAAATACTCTGTGTCTGTGCTAAGTTTGGGGCTAAGGTAATCATTGATACTTCTTTCTCAGGTCTAGAGTTTGTCACAGATACTTGGAGTGGATGGGATTTGAAAAATTGTCTTGCTTCACTTCCATGTAACTCATCTTTCTGTTTATCTCTGCTTGGTGGGTTGTCATTTGAGTTGCTCACCGGAGGTCTTGAGTTTGGATTCTTGATTCTAAACGACCCAGCTATGGTTGACGCATTTTCTACCCTACCAAGCTTGGCCAGGCCACACAGCACAGTAAAGTACGCTATCAAGAAGTTGCTGGATCTCCGAGTTCAAAAGTCTCAAGAGTTCTCTCAAATTATCAATGAACAGAAAGTGACTCTGAAGAGCTATTCTGGTCGTCTAATGGAGGTAATATTTCGTGCATTTCAAATTCAGTTAATTTCAAATATAACAGGACCATGTTTTTCAACATAGGACAAGCCTTTTCTAGATAAAGTTGACCACTTTTAAAGAGTTCCATCTTCACTCTCGAGTGCACGCTAAACAATTGATGAAGTATTTGACATTTCTTTATTCACTAATATAAACTTGGAGGTACAACACTGCAGTAGTAACTAGAAAACTAAGCTTGTAAAGCGTGAGGGCTGTTCTTATGTTTAACTTTAATACTTTCGCAATATCCTATGAACACATTTTCCATGTATTCTCTTTCTTATGCAAGGTTCGTTAACCTCTTTGATGTCCCAGTCCAACTCACTGAAAACATAGAAGTGCATACTTGTTACCATATCACACACATTATAGGATCAGGTTAAACATAAGTTTTCTTTCGAGCAATATCTTACTTCTGATTTGCACTTTAAGTATTATTTAAATATAACAAGTTTCTCAGGAATTGAACTTTGAATTAGTGGTTTTATATCTTCAATTTTTCCCTGTCTTGATGCGTGACACGTCTAGTGTTTGTTCTTTTGCAGACCCTCCAAAGCTGTGGATGGGATGTTTTAGCTTGCCATGGTGGCGTTTCTATCGTAGCGAGCCCAACAGCTTATCTGGGAAAGATGCTGAAATTAGATGATTTTGAAGCTAAGCTTGATGATAACAATTTCAGGCAAGCTATTGTAAAAGCTACCGGTCTGTGCATTCACAGTGGGGCTTGGACTGGTATTCCAAGCTACTGTCGCCTAACGTTTGCTCTTGAAAATGCTGAGTTTGAAGAGGCTTTACAATGTTTGGTTCGGTTCAAGAAGTTGGTTCTTGGTGACTGAGAAACCACAACTACGTTTCTCAAGTGATTCAACAAAAGTGTTGCACAAATAAGTTAATCTGAAAGGTTAACGGATCTTACATTTGAAATATATCAGTTGCCTCATCAATTGTTCCCTATGGATACTTACCCTGGAATATTCACATTACTCTTCCTTTGAATTGTTTGTCCATTGGCTCATTACATTATGTCTTGCTCACATTATTTGAAAAAAAAAAAAAGCAATGATATTCTTATTTTTACTTCCATTTTGGTTATTTCGTCCTGGAAATGTAAATGTTCCGAGCACAATATGCTTGACCAATGAAATCTTGGTATGTTTTAATCAATTCCTCGTAATACCATGATGGCAGCTACATGAGCCTCATGCGCAGCATTGAAAATATTGAGAAGTAGCATGTTTTTTTTACGAGGTTTAAGATAATGTTTGTATTAATGTACCGATTTATTGCTGGATTAAATACAGTACATACTTTGCGTCGTATATTGGTATAAATTTGTACTGATACATGTTGCTCATACTAAATGGCATGAACTAATTTTTTATTACTTGATAATTTTCCATATATAAATTGGTAAGCAAGCTCAATACTATAGTCCACTAGTTTCAATAGTTAATTATGGTAAGAATGGAATTAGGGGTGTTTACTATTTAGTTACCGAATTAGGAGCTTTTTTTTCTCGAAGAGAACTTTTATGTAATTCTTGAACCATTACTAATGGTTAATCATTAAATGGATTGGCTAATTTTTTTTAGTACGATTAATCATTGGTTTTAGTTATAGTAAAGTTTTACATAATTACTTACATTACCTATTAAATTTATCATGTCATTAGTTAACTTAAGATTAATCCATCAATATCTTAGGATTGCTATTGAATTTAATGAGTACACACATATATATATATATATGTATGTTATGTATGAAGTGGTCGATTAACCATTATAAATAGCTTGGACGGTTTAACAATCGAACCTGAATTGATCTTAAACCACACATTAATCAAAATAAAAAAATATCCATTTAATTTGATTAACCATATATATGCACAGTTTCAATTTGGCCAATTAACCCCTGATTTAATAGTACAACGAATTATTTTTTAAAACAATCCTAGATGAAATTGAAAAGAATGATGAATATGTAGACTAAGACTTCAAAATATTCGTAGCTTAAAATTCCTATGCTGGAATTTTTTGAGTGCTTATAAACTAAGATGTCTTAGAGATAGTCTTATACCTAAAAAGTGTGATATTTAGACTACAATATATTTTTAAAATTGATTTAGAATAAGTAAATATTTTTAATAAGCAACATGTTCTTATTTCTTATGACATTTGTACTCCAAGGAGCCTGCAACAACAGCAGTGTTCAACGTTCAACTCAAAACAAATACTCGAGCGACCAAAGCCACTATCCACATAAGCAAACTGCTGAAGAAACGCCACTTGCATCTTAGCTAGTGGTGTTTCCGTAGCTCTCTTTGCGTTTTGCACCTCATAATCATGCGGTTTCAATACAGTGCCCAGAATTATATGAATACAACCAAAATACTACACTTGCAAATACAAAACCCAAGACCCTTGCACGATTAATCAAGAAATGAAGTTAACAGAAGAATGGTAGTAAAATAATTCCATGTAATATCACTGTTTCATTCTTATTCCACACTGTAAAGGGATGCAATTTCTTTTTCAACTCGAGGAACCCGGCTCTGATGATAACCCATAATGCCGATCGAATTCAAAAGTATCCAGAAACTCATTCCAAGGCCACTGTGGCTTCAAGCCCTCCTCCATAGCATAACTTGGTGTAGCTGCTTGAGTCTTCTTATTGGCGATTGAATCGGCAGGTAACAGAGATCTACGGGGCTTGGAGCTGCTGTTGCTGTTGCTATTGCTGCTAGCGCTTTTGCGATTGCTGCTGCTGCTGTTCTTGTTGCTGTCATTAGTGTGATGGTGTTGAAGTGCGACTCTCACTCCGGTGATCAGAAAACGCTGATGTGATGATACATAGGGACTGGCTGTGTGGATTGACACGTCGCATTGCCGGCAGAGCAGCGCCCGGTCCTCCAAGCAGAAGAAGTACCCAGGTTTCTCCTGCAACGCAGGATAGAAATTAGCAAGTTTTGGCCTCCAAGAGAGAGTAATTAAAACAATCAACTGCACCAAATTGTCGCTGCTATAGGTAAAATCTTGTTGGAATTGATTCTATAAGTTATTTATTATCTGATATGTAGGAGACAATCCCATTACTAAGTCTTTTTACCATGCTAGATATGATCAACATTTATGCTCCAACATGAAGGATGTTACATAATATCCTTTTTGTTATGATAATTGATTGTTATTCTATCCAACTAAATGATAATGACATTACAACAAAATGGAGACTAGAAGCCACATAGTTTTGTTGTATTGAGATGAAAACAAAACTGTAACATAGTCCCCAAATAAATAGAAAAACCAAGCCAATGGTGGAAAGCTGATAACCATCAAGCATAATTCAGCATAGAAGAAAGAATAGTTGTAGGATTTTACTCAAAAGAAACCAAAATTTACAAGGGCTTTTAACCAACAAGGCTAAAATTTAGTAGAGATGTCAACAGCAAAATTCAATAGTTAATATCAAGGTTCTTAAAACCGGAGCATAATTGAGGAAGAAGGAGAAGAGGAATGAGAGAAAGAGAAATGCGCTCCTCTTCAAGCGCTTCTCTTTTCCTACCTCCTCTTCTTCTTCGGCTGCTCTGCCTGGTATAACCAATATGTACCAGTCCAATCACCAACCAGTATAACCAGTTTGACCGGATTTTCAAACCTTGGTTAATATTAAGTCAAATGGCACACTTGAAAGCATAACTTTTAAATCAATCCTATGTACCACTATATTTCAGTAGACAACTAATCCCCCAGATGGCTCATCACTATTTATCAATGTTTAGGTGTACTTGGTAAGTTCCAAATGTACCAACACTATACTACAGTGGTAGCAAATTATATGTACCAATGCCAAAATTGATATCTAACTAGTATATGCAGGCAGTAGGCAGTATAAACCAAAAACCTTGCTGTTTATGTTTTGAAGGTACTTGTCATTCTCTAACATGAGGGCACAAAAGCAAGCACATGAAGCCACAACAATTGGCAACTATACCATTAAAGTGTAATCAGATAAATTTAAATCTCTTGTCATGTATCCGTGAAAGTTCCAGCAACTCTCTTTTTCTGGAAGCTAATCCCAATTTACAATTGTGCCTCACGATTTCAAGTACGAATCCTTATCATTTAGTACAAGTAGTATGCACTGGTCGGCTGATACATTTATATTGATATGTCTATTATTAATACATCTATGTGTCAGGTAAAGACCGAGATTGAAAAACTTGTTGTGTCTATGTAATTATTGCATCTTCTTCCTATCCAAAACTTATAAAACATCAAGTAAATTATAGCTAGCTCTTATTTGATGTACTGGAGTCCAATCTAAAAGCAATAAATTGGGATCAAATTTTTTAAACCAAATGAACAGCCTCTTATTTAGAAAATGGATATATTTAATGTTGTCACCTGGGTAGTTGAGAGTAGAATTTAATACATCAATATTTTTAAAGCATTTACAGCACGTAGTACATTCTTTTCATTGAGCAATATATAATACACAGAAGAGTAATGAAACATAGTACATGCAATAAATAAGGGGGTAGGAAAGACGGATCAATTCATGAATTGGAACCAAACTCCACCAGGAAATGAAATTCCATTTTTGAAGCACAAATCAGCAAAGATAAAGAGTCCGAACCACAAAAGCAGAAATGAGATTTGAGCATGCACTATTAGTGAGAGACTCTGTTCTGCACTAACCAATCCATCCAATAAAGTATAACTAGTTAGTGAGAGACTATAAAATAAATATTTATATAAAATCAATAAATAATTAAAATCTTGATTTAATTGGTTCAATCTAGCATTTCATTATTGAACCGAAAACCAAACTATTTTTTTTTAAAAAAAAAAAGTTCAAACCATCCCAACCCTTGCAAATTAAAGAGCAACTCCATCCAATGTAGTTTCATCATCTTTGATATCCTATATGGACCGGGACATTCTAAAAATGACTCCCATATATCTAAGGGTTGGTTTTTGCTATTTCTAGTATGGTTGTTTATTCTAGTTCAACATTCACTATTACAAAATTCACCCGGCGGTTATATTTGCTCTGCTATCTCACTCTACAGTGACCAAGTTCAATGGGCAACTGTCCTATTAATGTGTGAACCAACTACCAAGAGTCTCACTCTACAGTGACCAAGTTCAATGGGCAACTGTCCTATTAATGTGTGGACCAACTACCAAGAGACAACACGGTTCTCGCTGACTATCTACCAAGATCTTGTTATCAACAACAAAGATTCTTGAACCAAGGTTCTCAAAACCGGTCCGGCGACTCAGTCCGATGAGCCGCCGGACCGGTACGGTACCGGTACCGGTACCGTGCTTACCGGACGGAACCAGTAAGAGGAGGCAGTGAAGGCGGCAAACGGAGGCGAGCGAAGGCGGGCGTGCGGGAGCGGAGGCGAGTGACGATCGAAGCCTCTACCACCGGCGGCAGAGGCTTCGATCAAAGCTTCTGCTGCCGGCGGCAGAGGCTTTGATCGAAGCTTGTGCCGGCGGTAGAGGCTTCGATCGAAGCTTCCGCCGGCTACACCTTCCGCCGCCTTCTGCCGCCGCCAACTTACCGTCCGCCGCCATCCGTGGTCCGACTGTGATCCGACCACGGTTCCAAGACCGGTGGCCGGAACGGTACGAACCGCGTTACGGAACGGTTTTGTGATCGCTGTCTTGAACTAATACCTCCAAGTTGATAGCTCTAGATGAGTATCTCTAAGTCTTATATAGTCTTCTTATGGTATCAAATATCAATGCAATATAGTATAAGAAATTACGCTATCAAGTGAATGAAAAGAAACTTAATCGTTTACTACAAAAGAAACTTGTAATATTAGGACTTAAAATAGCAGTTGCTGCATATCAGTATCATGTGTATAAATAATTAAATTGCAAGAAGTACCATGTCACACAAACAAGATTACATTTCTTACAGCCATAGGCCCTCTCATAAAAACACATGTTTTATGTTACATCAGAAGAAAGATTTTTTTTTTTCCAAAAAACATGCAGACCGGAGTCAGACAAGCCTTTTGATGCATATCCAAAAATAAAGAAGAAAAAAATATTGTCCTTCCTCAAACAAGCAGGTTGTCAAAGAATCAAGAACATGAAAAATCTTTTCCGAAATCTTTTTCAAAAATCAATTAAACCACAGAGACAATAAAATCACATATTGTCCTTCCTCAAACAAGCAGGAAGTAATCAAAAACATGAAAAATCTTTCCTGGTATCAAATTAACAGATCAAAATGTTCCAATGTACAAGGGTTAGAAAATGTTGATGGTCAAGAATGAAAAGATGCACATTTATGATTCTGCAAAAGATATTTTTTAGACCATGATTTGAAGTGTCAATTCAAATCCGGTATATCAATCATGGCTCAAACCGATATATACTTGCTTGGACCAATATTATTTTGTTTTAATATTTTCTGGATCATATGCTTTCTGGCATCCCCAGTTCTGGTAACAATTTATGCTCGTTTTGGTGTGTATCCTTGCTGACGAGCAGGTACTTTAATCCTTGCTTTCAATCAATTATAGAAAATAAATCAATGAAAAAAAAAAGAAGAGATCAAACTCCAAAAAATTGTGCAACAAATGCACTAAATTAGTCCATATCAAACTGGAATCTTCAGGTAGACATAACAAGTGACTACTAGCAAAGATTAAGAGATGCCAACCTGACAGATATCGCAAGTGGGGACTTGTGAATTTGCAGAACCGGAAGAAGAAGAAGAATTGGAATTGGAGAGGAGGAGAGGCACTCGCTGGTGCTTCCCGGCGAGCTTATTTGCGGCGTGCACCTTCTCGTCGCAGCCCAAGCACAGCGCCGCCTCGTCGGCGCAGCACAGCACCGCCGCCGCCGCCTTCTCACAGACATCGCACTGTATCTTCATCCCCCACTCCTTCCACGCCTAGCCAAGCATCGACCCGATACCCACCAGCGCAGCTTAACTTGCCCAGAGGTGACCAGATCCAGAGGAACGGGAATGCACGGCAGAATAAGAAAAGGAACCCTGTCCCAAATCTAGAGATCAAAGCATTAGATTCTGCTAGCAAAATATCTTTCCATTTGCGGAAAGATTCCTTGAACTGAAGAGGGAAAAAAATATCTAGCAAAGATATTTTACCTCTCTGTCGAAATATCTAACAATTGGAAGAGAGAGGGAGGGCGGCGGCCGATCGAGTTACGAATTTCTCTTTTCCGCGAGAAGAATCTGGATTGCTGACGGAAGTCCACTGCGGCGAGCCCTTGGATTGGCTTCGCCTGCCGTGGGCGGTGGAAATTAATGGGAGATGTGGTGGCTTTGTGGGGAAGTCGACAACTTGGGATGGGATTTGGGAAGAGAGAGGGAGGAGAAGGCTTTAAATTGAGGTGGGGGCGGCAGAGACGGCCGGCGTGGGGACGACGCAGGTGGAAGGCAAAGCAAAAGGGAAGAGAGAGATTTTCTCCCTCTCTCCCTATCTGGGGGAAAATAATATAATATTGGAGATATCGAGGGGCTACCTAGAAAAAATCTCTTAGATTTTTTTTCTACGACTTTCCCATTCATGTATAACAATAACAAATATATATAATACTAAAAAGTAAACTAAGTGATTCAGATGTCATGTATTCAATATTTAATTCAACTAATATTAGAATTTAGATTATAACAGAATTTTAAATCAATTAAAAATAAAATTAAATACTACATGAATACATAATTTTAATAAATTAATCTTTGTTGTTTCTTTTAACCTATTTTTGCGGTTATTTTTATAAATAATACCTTAGAGGATATTTAATATACATACATACACTAATTATTCTGGTTTATTTTATAAAATTATAAATGTAATATATAATATTTTTTTTATTAGTATTTAAATTTCCACATGAAACTAAATGTGATATGTATTTTTTTTTTTAAAAAAAAAGTCATTTAACATAATTCTTACAAAGACACTTGATTTATGCAAAAATAAATGTCAAAAGTCACCAACTAAAGTCAAACTTCTTACCATTATCTCATTTAGTGGTAACAATGTGGCCTACATCTCTTTACATAATCCATAATAATTAGGTATTTGAATCTTTGGCTCATTAGGAAAATAGTCTCGGTCACACCTTCCAAACTCATTAAATCATAAAGACTTTAAAATATACAAGCTTTAAAGCTAAGAAAAAATCACCAATCGGAATCCCCAAACTTGTGATTATTGTAATCAAGATAAGAATTTCTCAATTATATCACAACTTGTCATCTGAGTCATTAAACTTACGGCTAACATAACTCAAATCACTATTCCTATATGAAATAGATGCAAACATCTTACATCCACCTCAAGAGAGGCTCAAACCAAATTATTTTTTTTATAAAAAAAAAAAAAAATCCACATTCTCTTTGCTTGAATTTTCGCCTCATAAGAGGTGTTAGATGGTTCAATTAGTAAATACTTTAATTATTGGTAATAAAATTTTAGAATTTAGTTTAAATCACTTAAACACTATCGAATTGATTTACATGCTATGCTCTAGTTAATTAGATATTGTTGCCATTAAGTATGTAACTCTATATTCAGATCACTTGGAGCTTCTTGAGTGACCAAACATCGGAACTGTTTTCTTTATAGCATTTTGAATTCAGTCACTTAGATAATGCTTGATTGAACAAAGTCTAAAATTCATCAACTCCTACACATTTGGATCACTCAAGCTCTTGGTAAGTGAGCTATCTTGGTCTACTTAATGCCCCCATGTGCCTTGTGCATGAGTTACAACTAAATATACTAAATAATATAGATACCCGTACGCCATAATAATAAAAGTCTATTCGTAAGTTTGTAGCCATCGATTAAAGTACTAACACTCTATTTCTTTAGACGAAATTTACAGTAAAAATAAATGTTTGCATTTAAATTTAATATATTTTTTACTTTTTTCGCCGTAAATTTTGTTCAAAAAAATACAGCATTAAAAGCTGCTACTAATGGTTGCTACAATTGTAATATATCCACCAACACATACTAAGCACACTAAGCCCTAGGAATAGATATAAATGCACCTTTAAATGAAGAAGAAAGAAGTCCTAAGTCCAAAATCCATTGGACAAATTTTATATTGCCCTACAATCTCCTATGTATTGTATTCCTAGCAATAAATACATATCTTTTTTAGAAAATTCTTCATAATATTATTTAAGTAATTATATTCTCATGAGTGTGTGTTTTCTTCTTAAATAATTATAATCATAGACGTAGGAATCATGTTATTCATAAAAAAATTCAGACCAGGAAAAATATATATATAAATCCTATGTTTAATAAGATTTTCAAAAGTATGAGGTCACTAATTACGACCTCAAAGGACGCAAATTTCATATCAATGCTTTCGTCTTTAATGCTCCAACCAATAGTAAAATTCATGACAAAGATGTTTAATTCATATCAATATATGGAGTGAATGTAAAATTGACCTGGTGAACAAAGGCCTATTTGTCCAAGGAGAAATCTATATCTCAACAAACTATTCTATCCTCATATATTTCATATACCTCTCTTCCTTTGCAAGTTTAGCTCTGTTATGACTCGTGTCTGCCTCATGTGGCGCATCTGACCCATGTTTGCCTTATGCGGCGCATCTAACACGTTCCAGATCATAACCAAGCCAGATCTAGGGGACACCGAATCCCGGCCGAATAAACCACGCAAATTTCATCTGCAGCCCAATGGTTAAAGAGTCATGATCCATGAGGGTCATGTCTAGGGGTCGAATCCTGCTGCAGATGAAATTTGCGCGGTTTATCTGGCCGGGATTCGGTGTCCCCTAGATCTAGCTTGGTTATGACCTGGAACGTGTCAGATGCGCCGCATGAGGCAAACATGGGTCATAACACTAACACTATGTATACTAGGAGGGAAAAATAGAGGAAAGAAAAGAAAACTTAATTTTTCCTAGTTTATCGGAATGAATAGAAAGGTTAAAAAGGAAAAATGAAGGAAAATTAACCTCATTTTCCTTAGTTTGATGATCCGTCCGATTCAGACGGAAAACAAAAAATTAAAAGGGCAGATGTTTCGACCTGGGGAAGCATGCTTCGATGGAGACGAAGGATGCTTCCCTGCGTTCGCATCTTGTCGACGAAGCTGCAGAAGCCTCCGCTTGCCTCTCGTCGACGAAGCCGAAGACGAGGCGAAAGAAGCCTCTCGTCGACAGAGACGACTCCGCTCACCTCTCGTCGACGGAGACGAAGTCGCCCGCCTTGTCGCCTCGCCAAAAAAGCCTGTCATCGACAGAGACGATTCTGCTCGCCTCTCGTTGCCTCGAAGACGAAGCCACCCGCCTCGTCGCCTTGAAGACGAAGCCGGAGAAGCCTCGCGTGATGACTCCGCTCGCCTCTTATCGACGGAGACAAAGCTGCCTGCCTCTTCGCCTCTCGATCTGCTGCCGCCTTTGCTCTGGAAAGGCGAGACAAGCTGCCCGCCTCGTTGCCTCTCGATCTGCTGCCGCCTCCGCTCTAAAAATGCGAGACGGAGAGGCCGATGGAGACTCGTTCGCCTCGTTGCCTCGTCACCTCACCGGCATCGACGGAGGCGGAGAGGCCGAGGACAACGGAGAGCGCGATGGGCGATGGAAGCAGAGGTCAATGGTCTTCTTTGTATCACGTGATTTAACTTTCCTTTTCATTCATTTTCTTTCCTTTTCAAACTTTTTTTTCCACCCTTTTTCTATCGTTTCTTGTATACACAGCCTAACTCCGGAAAGACCACTCCACTTCAAACCTTTCATTATCCACAACACCTCAGCATTGAATTCAAATGTTAGAAATGTTCAAAGTATGTGTTTTCTTTCGGGATGGAAATACTAATGGATAGAAAAACGTAAGCAGAAAAGAAAATGAGGGAAAAAAATCACGTGATTCTCATGTGCATGTATAATATGGCTCACATGACAGTGTGATAAAAGAGAATAGCATAGGGCATGATGACCAGAGGGAGCAATGCTCTGAGTAGCAAAGAGCAGAGGTGTGTAGTGGTCAGCGGTCAAGCGAGGAGCTCATAGGTAGGAGAGATGGGAACTTGCGAGAGGGAGGAGAAGGGGAAAAGGCAAAAAAAAAGAGGCGGGTGAAGGAGGAGGGGGAGAAGGGCGACAAGATATAGGGGCAAGGCGAGAGAGGGTGGGGGTAGGGGCAAACTTGCGGCAAGGGCAGGGGGCAGCCAGGCGAGGCAAACTCACTAAGAAGCATGCGAGGGGGTAGGGTGAGCTGCATACGCACAGTTTTTTTTTTAATTTTTTTTGGGGTCAAATTTAGACAAAAATAATTTTTAAAAAATTTTCTTTTCTTTTTTTTTAAAAAAAAAACAAAATTTTCTTTCTTTCTTGCCACTTTTCCACCAAAAGACATACAGTATTACGTTTTGGCCGGAGGAAAATCATATATTATTATTCAACAATGTGACCAGATCCCATTTGGGAGTATTGCAGAAACTATTTTCATCTACTTATTTCTGCATTTGAATTTTTGTTGAATTATAGATGATACAAAATTCAAGACAATCAGCACCCAAACTTAGTAAAAAATTATATTTATGAGATATAAACTTATTAAATATTTATGACTATTAGATAAATTCTAATTTTAGATATATTTTATGATTTGAATGCTCTTTTTAGTTGTTAATCGATAAAATTTAAATTTAACGTACATCAATCTACTTAACAACAAAGCATAGTATTTTTTTCAAAAAATAAATAAGTATACATAACGCATACTTACTTACTAAGTAAAGCATTTTTATTCACAACGCAACAAAGCAATTCACTCTAACAACTTAATGCTTTGTTCAAATAATATCTTTCTAGATATCACCTTTTCCGAACAGCACAGCAGGCCACTAGCATGCACAAGCGATTCTTAACCAGTGTTTAAAAAATTAGTTTATATGGAATGGTACATCAGTGCATTGGCATAAGATATATAGTATCATATGTTAGTAAATCAGTGCATAGATTAAAACCTTTTCCTCAACTACCCCATCTTTTATTTCTGCACTTGCATTCTAACTGTCTACTTGAATGATTTTGTTAGAAAAAGAAAAAACTTCAAGTATCAATCCCAGTTCTGCACAGTTGAGTCAAGTACAAATGTGGCTTTAGGCTTCAAAGCCAACTGTATATGTTGTGCAGAATGATAAATACTTACAACTGTATGTGTTCAGAGACATAATTGAATGTCTGATATCATAAAATCAAGCATCACCACCAATCCTAGTTAACTTTGATTTTTTTTTTTTAATATAAAACTTTAGTGGTTAATTAGCTCTATTTTAATTATTATGTTTTTTCATAAGAACTTTCTTGATGGTTCTGCTGTGTGTTTCTGGTCCATATAAGTACTTGGCAAGGAAAGCTACTCTAAGCATGGGTGCTTAGAGTAAAACACTTGGAACTCTATGAAATATTGAACAAATACTTTATATCGTAAGATTCTGTATATGGATGCTTTGATGTGGGACCGAGGCAGGACCTGACCACCCCATCATGCTTACACGGAAACAATGGATGGAGTCCATGGACAGAAAAACACAACAATATAAGGACAGAAAATTTACAACCTGCGATTCTAAATTTGAGGGTACCCAATTAAGCATTTTTACCCCTTAAATAATATAATAGGGGTAAAGGCTTTATGATACCTACGTAGTTATTTTATATATTCCACTTGAGGACATATGATTCCTCTTGCTTGCACAAGAAATTTCATCTCTTGGGCGTAGTCCATTGTAAAACAAGTAAAAACAAAAAACTCCTACGTATATGTATGTGAGAGCTAATTATATGCATGCACCTGAGTAACACATTTTCTTGTGCTCCAATAGGCACCCTTCCGGTTTCAGACAAGTTTTCCTTGCTTGGCTTGGTGGGATTTGGGGACTACGTGAAGCAGTTAAAACAGCCAATTAAGGCCATGCTTCTACAGTATCCACGAGATCAGTGTGGGTCACCGTCCCATTGGCTGTATCGTTACCATCTGCGCTCCTCTTATTAATTGGCAGCCTCACATGTTTTCTCCAGCTTTGATATTTCTGAAGTTTCCCCGGCAAGTAATTTAGGGTCTATTTTATTTTATTAGGGAGAAAGTTTTTTCTCTTGATTTGTTGAAAGGGGTGATTTGGAGGAAGAGAAAAGGAATCACTTTTTTCTCCTTTTTTGTCTCTCCAAAAAAGAGAGAAAACATTTTTCTCCTTTTTTGTTCTCTCCAAAAAAGAGAAAAAAATATTTCTATTCAAAATGGGACCATTTTTTTTCCCACTTATTTTTCTTTCTTTTCTTTTTACTCTTCTCTCTTTTTTTTCTTGCCCCCAATAAAACAGGCCCTTAAAGACCAACTAAATAATTGGCCTTTGAGAAAAAAATTGCATTGGTCCATAACTAGTTGTGATGAGGTTTTGGGCACTAATGCGCTACTGGACACATTCACTTAGTTTTAATTTCCTCACTACCATATACTTCTCATCTGTATCAGACACCATTTAGAGGGTCCAAGCCTGGGACCATACATGTCATGGGCGTTTGGAAACACTGAATAAATCTATCCAGCACAAATTGGTGTGGTCATTGTGCAAAAGAATGTGGGTGGTCACAGGAGAAAGATCACTTTCAAGGAGATGTACAGGATAAGAGTTCAGAGTCCACTAAGTTATGTGTTGGAATGTCATTCGAAAGCTCCATGACAATGCTAGAGTAACTTTTTCTATTGTGTGGTTGCTAGGTTTTGCTCTAGGAATTTCTAGGATCTTTGATGGCTAGTGCTGTATCTTGCGAGTGTATGGACGTGGATTGGACAACATGACGAGAACATTAGATTATTAGTGTTACAGGTTAGGCTTTAGAGAGGAAATCAATAGGATTTTTTTTTTTTTCAATCCAATATTATCAGTGTGACCTTATCAAGAGAGCCACTAAAATTTCAAATGAGTACATGGTTGAAATTGAACAACTCCAACAAAGATATTCCAACATCACTTCATAGGAACACCCTTTCTATCAACGTGCATAGTTGCACGCAAGCACAATGCATCATAACTGACGTCAAACAAGAGGAATGAGTAAGGATTGGTTGCCGACTGATAGAACCTCTCAGCCGTCACCAACGAGAATTGTGCAAGCACGCTCTAACAATAAAATAACTAAACACTCAATAATCCCCAAACTAAACCCTAGACCCTTATTTATATTCCCCCCTTCGCACCCCTTCCTTCACATCCCTTCCTACCTCGCACTCTTTCCCTTCACACCCTTTTTCCCTCACACCCTTTTTCCTCACACTCTTTCCCCTTGCACTCTTTCCCCTCACTTCCCCCTCCTCCTTACCCTAATAGACAATGGGCCCGTAACAAATGCCCCCCTCTCAAACTAGCCTTGTCCTCAAGGCTGAAAAACATCAATTTACCCGGATCCCAAATCGCTCGGTAAGTTGTTTAATCAGGAACACCGAACATTTTAGCCTCAAACATGCTGCCGAGATCCCAAATCGCTCGATAAGTTGTTAAAGCAGGAACACCATAGATGGTCGCCTCAAGCTTGACAATCTCATACTTATGCGTAGGAAACACGCTAGCAAAACCATCACCCTTCTCAATTAATTCATCGATTGGCAAAGCAACCACGGATTCATCCTTGTTTTGTCCCCATAGAGCTGATGAAGGATACATGTTGGTACCCATTCCCAAACGGCCGGTTTCCATCTGATGAGAACCCCTATTACCACTCCTTGTTTAATGTCTTCAATTTTAGATTCTTCTTCTCTCGGTTCCTCATCTTCTCTCATGGAAGCTTCAACAACAACACCAATCATTTCTTCTTCTTTATTAGTACTATAATCAATCTCCGTTGGGTAAACACTTGGTTCGGAACGGTGATCAAAAGAGGTATCAATAGATGCGCTAGAGCGTTGATCAACATGAGACAGATCGTCTTCCTCAAAGGAGCTTTGATCAGGAATTATACTAAATCTGAGTATCATCTCTTCCTTCAACCTTTTCCAAGAGAGATTGGGAATCTGTCGGTTTAATCCTCGAATCCAATCATATGCTTCTCCCTCCATACGAACAAAAGCCATAGGAAATTTAAAGTCATCCGACGTACCTTTAATGTCGAAAAAATATTCAGCTTGTGCAATCCAATCCTCTGGATCAGTGTCATTAAATCCTGGTAATACCGTGAGAATACGAGTCAGCCATCTATCCTCCGTAGTTCTTTGGCTCGGTAATATAGTCTTCAGGATCTCACTTCCATCAAAAGTGACAGGTCTACCTTTGTCCTCTTGTGTCGCTCTAATCATATCTTTCAGCATTATTTTCATCTCATCTAAAACAACAAGATGATGATCCATCTCTCCCCAAGGGTTTTTTTTTTCCTAATCTGCTACAGTGCTCCTTCACCCACCATGTGCGGCGCCTGCTGCTGCTTCGCCGGCCAACTGCTCCGGCCAGCAAGGGTTCCAGCGAGAAAAGGAAGGACGGAGTCGTGGCTAGAGTTTGAGGGCCGATGATGGTTGGTTGGGAGAGGATCGGCGGCGAATAACAGAGATGGGGCGGAAGTAGTGCGTGAGGCGTATCCGGAGATCTTCCCGATTCCGGCGATCCAGGCGTCGGATGGGGAGATCCTTCTGGCTATGTCTTTGACCGGAAGTAGAGAAGGGGTGGCTAGATTTTGGGGACGATCCGTCGGTCAGATCGTCGCCGGTGGCGAGGCGAACGGAAAGAATCATGCTGGGGCGGAAACTGGGGATATGATCTGGAGTTCTATTCCGGTGATCGGAGCGGCGGATGGGTGGATGCCGGTGACTGAAGCTTCGTATTGGGTAGGAGATGTGATGGACGAAGTTTCGTAGAGATCCGACGGCTGGATCACCGGCGGCGAGGGCACAAACATTCGGGAATCGCAAGGAACAACGCAGAGCCGCCGGAGGAGCGAATCTTCACCTTCTTCGTCAGCTTGATTCACGATAATAGATCCACTGACTAGATCTATCACCGACAACGGAAGCTCCTTTCGCCTTTATCTGTCGCCGGACCACCGGTTCCCCGGCGATCGATTCGACTGTGAACTTGCGCCCGACGAACAACCAACGTGAAGTTGACTCCCGTCGTCGCCCCAGTGGGATCCGGCAGGTCGGACCAATTGATAGAACCTCTCAGCCGTCACCGGTGAGAATCGTGCAAGCACGCCCTAACAATAGAATAATTAAACACTCAATAATCCTCAAACTAAACCCTAGACTCTTATTTATATTCCCCTCTTCGCACCCCTTCCTACCTCGCACCCTTTCCCTTCACTTCCCCCTCCTCCTTACCCTAATAGACAATGGGCCATAACAAATGGGCCTGTAACACCGACTTACCGAGAGAGCTATGGAAAATGTTAAAAGTAGGAGGAGTGTTGTGCTTTCATCATGTATATCGGTCAGCAGACGCTGCGCTCTGACTAACTCATCTTAGGCTGCGTTTGGGATTGTCGTGGAGGTTGTGTAGTTGTGGGTTGAAAAAGTTGTTGTACTGTAAACTTAATGCAGTAGGTTGCAAAAGCGCTTGTAAAAAAAATAATATATTGTATTAAGCTGGGGATGGGAACCAGGTATAATAAAATGTGTAAAATCCGATTGCCTCTCTCTCATTGGAGTAAAAGAAAACAGGTATAATAAATAAGGGCCACGATTGCCGCAAATGTGAATAGGTGGCGGCAAAGAGGAAGATCACGACGCTTCCTCGCCGGACAGTCGCGGGAAGGTGAAAAAGAGGAGGGAGGAAAGCAAGACAGGGGCTTCCGGCAGCAACAACGGCGAGGGCTTTCGATGGCGGCGACGGCGGCTTCCAATCGGTGGCAAGCATGGGGGCAATGGCGGCGAGAAGAGGGAAGTGATGATGAGTGGGAAGAGAACAGCGGCAATGGGCAGAGGGCAGCGACGGCGGAGACTAGCATGGCAAGGGAGGAGGGAGGCGAACAAGTTGGGGTGGGGCAAGGGAGGAGGGAGGGGGAAGAAGAAGGCGAAAGGGAGAGCGATGAATGTGACGACGAATGTCATGTTCGGCCGCGTCCTCCTCCACTGCCCTTGGCTCGTCCACGGTGGAGGGGCCACGAAGGACATCGCGGTTGAAGACCGAGTAGGAGGTAAGTATCCGGCCGTCGGAGAAGAGCTCATCGGCTGTGACGGATGGATAGACATCGGGGTCCCTCACCGAGAACGAGAACTCAAAGTCCTCGTCATTGTTGACTTCTTGCTTTTCCGCCACCTCCAGCAGCCCCATCTGGCAATGGATGGCAGAGCCGGAGCCATCACACGGCACTTCGTAATCCTCTACTGCGGCGGCGGAGGGAGCACCGAAGACGCTAGGTCCGGGCGCGAGGTCAGGCTTCTCAAGGCGCTCTGCCTCCATGTCTCAACAATGTTAAACCCAGAACGAAGGGATAGGAAGAAGGCGACCTGGATTCGGAAGAGAGCGGCGAAAGCTTGCTCCGCACCCACGCGACCCACAGGGGCAGACCCGTAGGCTGAGCCAGGCGAAAAATGCCCGGTCAATGTTGGTCAAAGCGGGTAAGCAGCCTTTAAGCACCTTCCCCGCCAAACGATATCTGCTGTGTTGACCGACAGCCCGCGCGACGGACCGACCAGCTGTCGCGCCTACAACCCCAAACGGGGCCTTAGGCAGTGCCGTTATCTAGGATTTTGCTTTGTGATCATGGCCTTGTAGCAGTGGGCTGGGATCAAAACAAGATTCAAATGAGAAAAAAAAGGCATGGATATTTTTCAAATTATGAAGATCTAAAAAAGTAACAAATAAGCAAAAACAAGATATCAATGGCATTTTTCAGTGTGAAATGCTAAGAATAGATTGATCCCAAACACAATAACAACCTGCCGAGGTAGTAACAAGAATGAGTGTAGCAATAAGAGAGTAACATAACTAAGATTCTCAGAACTACAAGAGAATATGAGAAGTAATAGCATTTGCAATATGAATTGAGCTGGCGAACTATAAACAATGTTGAATTTGTTTGCTTTCATTTGAGTATAATGTTGAAATTTAAGTCACTCATTCATAATGGAAACTGTCAATTTCAAATCTAGTAATCCATCTACAAACAATATAAACTCAATAAACAATAGATTATATTGTTATGCAAAGATATTACACAGCATTATGGGTAAGTTGATATACATAATGACTTTTGAATAATTAAATGTGCACCAAGAAGAGCCAAATCAGAGTAATGGAGAAGCAGATGCTAAATCAACCAGCGTTGTTATGAAAGAAAATCACAAGAAGCAACCTGCAAAAGAAAAGACGCAACCTAAACATGCTTCTCGATCATTCAAAACTCACATATAAATCATTGATTTAACGGGGAAATAGTCTGTTACAACTTACAAGTATAAAGAGACTTCAGACATAGTGAACATGCATATTATAGATTAATTTGAGAAATAATGTATGGCACCATTATGGTGCATAACTTGTATAAAGCATAAACGCCAAAGGAGCACTAAATAAATGAAGGATGAGCATTTCAAGCATGCTAGGCATGCTTACGATAGATTTAGTCCTTGAAAAAAAAAAAGCTCCCCATAGACAATTAGCTTTTATGGAAATGAAACACTAATCAGGAGACTAATCTCTCATTGAACTCTCTGTAGGCAGTTGTTTTGGAAAAAGAAATGAATTTGGATATAGGATTCTGCTGTGGCTGTTGCGGTTGATGGTGCTCCACAGTGTCGTTGTAACATGAGGAGAAAGTAATTTTGTATCAGGAATGCCATTTTGCAAAGCAATATCTGCAAAAATTTCTTCTCGGACCGGGCAAACTTTAACAAACTTCACTCTCACAAACTTTGTATACAATACCAATAACTGAAGAAATCAAATTCTCTGCAATTACATTCAGGATATTGACAAAGCATTGTACAACAATTGGCCTTTCAGCATAGAAGTTGTCTTTTTTGCTAAATGGTCCCTAAGATGTGCACTATACAAGTCATGTGATGTACAGTTGTTGTCTAAAGTAATGGCGAACAAATTAATTTTCATATTCCAATCTGAAAGGCAAACATCAAATGCTTCACTGTCAGAATTCTCTGAATGAGATGAAGACCATAATAAAATTAACCATCCTTCTCTGATAAAACTAGTCGCTGTCAATGCAGTGACCACTAAAATAAATATAACCGTCAGTCTGACTCGTTGTCCAAAGGCCTACATCCTTCCAGGCACAGTTCCAAAGACCTGCATTGGGTTTAATTTTGCCTTATGATACACAGATACACTTCACTTTCCATGGCGTTGACATCAGCTATCTTAAAATGTGGATGGAGACACAGAACGCATGACATGAAAGCAGTGCGTTCAACAATGTGAATCACAGGGTATTACCCACCCTTATCATCTTAACAAGATATGTGTAACTCTCTTCGTAGACAAACATTTTCGGAGCAAGATGTTCCATGGCATTTTTTAGGTGATTCACTTAATCACCAGTAGTTTTTTGTAGATAAAGCGAGAGTAACCTGCCATTGTTTCCTAATCTTAATTTTTGGACAGGAACCGTCCGCGATGTGCTGATTCAGTTGGCTAGTACGTGCTATCTTTGGGACATTACTGTAAGATAAGGGTGTATGCAAAATTTGCAGCAAGTCCGTGTACATCCACCAGATCAGATAGAGCTTCCACAGTGAAGTGTTCCCAGACCATCATTGACTTCTTTCTTCCTTGCCTTGAAGTTTGCGTAGTTTACACGTTCAGAGGTTCAGTGTCGCTAGCTGCCATCGTGCTGCATAAATGTCATTAGATATTAAATGAATTACATTCACAAAAGGATCTACTCTTCAGTCTTCACCCAATGGAATGGCAACTAGAAATAAATTAGAAAAGTGTCCATAGAAAAAATTACAGGGAGAAAAAAGTGGCTCATTAGTCATGATTATAATTTTACAATTTGACCCAAAAATTCAGTTACATGGAGAAAAAGAAGAAAACTTTGTCAATTTGACAACAGGAAACAAGAATAAGAGATCTGTAACCAAAATCATAAATTTCATGAGAAAGGATTGATATTTAATATGCAGATATATTTGGAAAGCTTTCTGCCTCTCATTGCAAAATACAAAACAAGTAAATGCCTCCACATACAAGATCCAGTTTCTGTAGAGACAATAGGAAATTTAATCAATGCGGAAACAGAAATATTGAAGAAGAAATCAAAATCAGAAATGAAAAGGCAAAGGATTAATCAACCCTAGCAAGGGGTAATCTAACTCACAAATCGTAACCTTCTGGCATGAGTTGCAAAATGCTTAGAATAATTCTTATGAAGGGATAACATATGAGGTCTAGAATAATAAGTCATTGTTTAACAAGTTTCAAGCAGTCATGAGATAATAAAGGACTATCCAGATCTCCATTAAGACAAATAAAAAAAGAAGATGCATGCTCCATGGAAAGTATGCTTAGAAAGAAACTTAGTAAGGCAAAAAAAAATTCTTTACTGCGTAACCTACACATGCCATGAGCTGATGATCCAATTATACAAAGGGTATCTAAGATGAAACTAGATAAACAACAATGCAAAGATCTTCTTAATTTGGATAAACACCTTTTAAGTTGATTGATTACTTAGGAAAATTACTAGCTGTGTTGTTTTTGATTACTTAAACCTAAATTGCTTCTCTCATTGCTCTTGTTTTCTCAGTCAATATGGTAAATAGCTTGTTGGTCACTAAATTGAATGAAACTATTTCGATCATAGATTTTTCAGCTGGTAATATTAAGATCGTGGCCGTATAATTATTTCTTATGGCCTAAATAGTTCGGACTTAGTCATGATATTATATGAATACTTGGCAACTAAGTAATTGACCCAATAAATATCAATAGTCAATTTATTAATATATTTCTAGTGCTTGGACCATTAGCATATTCCAAGTTCTCAACCCTACTCTGCAGTTGAATTGCTTCCCATTGTTGGATTCACATGTGTATTGTAGGTAAGCGGGGCCTGAGATTTGACTCCACTGATTCCTGAAAGTGATTTAGACAGTTTCCAATAAACTATTTTCAGAGTTCGATTTGCACGTCATTTACCCCCATCAACCTCTCAGACAGCAGCCATATCGGGAGCAAAATCCATGTGGAAACGAGAAAATTGCATGAGAACAAGCCAAAAGAATCCCTAGATGTCGAATCAACTCGACATAACAGAGAAGAAAACTGCTAAATAATTCGAGGAAAACCGTCCAAAGCGGGGCATACCTTCAAAGAATCGACCAATTCCAAGACGAGCCAGGCGAGAAGAACACCCTGCGATCCAACGGCGCCGGCGACGACGACGGCAGAGGCGTGGAGACTTGCGGTTGGTAATTGGGTTGGGGCCAGAAGAAGAGGAGATTAGTGGCCGACGAGTCGTGTCGAGCCGGCTCGGTTACGGATACGCTTCAGCCCAGTCCCGTATTGTATCTGAACTGGCTTGTTGTCGTACTGTGCCTGTCTTAGGGCTTGAGCATAGCATGGCCCAAGTCGCACCCTGCCAATGCAAGCGTTCATTCCGTTTGCCCAGCTAGAGGACTGCGGTGTAAATGTTGGTCGATAGGCCAGACTTGTGGACCTCAATGGGAAAATTGTCAAAAGCGGTGGCACCGCTCACAAACCATCAATTCTCATTTGACACTTAGACATGGGGCCACCGTCGGAAACGGTGGCTCCGCTTGTGACATAAAGCGGTGGCACCGCTCATCCACCATCAATTCTCATTTGACACTTAGACATGGGGCCACCGTTGGAAACGGTGGCTCCGCTTGTGACACTTTTCCACCTCTATGGGCATGGAAAAAAACTTTGCAGCTGGGTGGCTGCTGCAACTTCAGCAGGCGCCTATCAGCCGTCCGATTCAATGTAATCACAAATCTCAATGCACTATAAGTATTAAACTTTTGAAGAAGTAGCAGCCGTTCGATGGGATCATTACGAATCTTGATGTGCTTTAATCCTTAAAACAAAAAACTTTCAGCGACAGCCGTCCTGTGCAACGGCTGCCTTCTTCTTCTTCCCTGTCGTCCGAAAAACTTGCAACGATCGGCGGCCAGAGTTCTTCCGATCAACAGCACTACTTGACTCTCCCACGCTCCCCCCTTCACGGTTGTCTCCGGCTGCCATTGTCGAGCTCGGCCCTTAACCCTTGACGCCTCTCAACATCCAATGTCCGGCTGGCATTGTTGAGATCGGCCCTTGACAACGCCACTCAACTCAACGTCCGACGCCGACGCGCGATGACCATCTCTCAGGAACGACATCACCGAGGCACTGTGGACGATCACATCATCGACATCAAGAACTTCTACACGCACATCAACCAACATCTTTGGAGTGTATGGTATTGATGCATTTAATTTTGAACTAAAAATTACGTAGTTGTTAATGCATTTTTTTTCTACCAACATATATTTAGGTTAACAATGGATTTGAATAATATTATGACATCCTCAAGTGGGTCTGCACCAATAGAGATAACACCAGGATCTGAACAAGTATGCTTACTTAATATTACAAGATTTTTGTTTATATGTTGGATACTTAAATTAGATTATTTGTAATAGGAAAAATTTGAGAGCTCTTCAAATGAACCAAAACTTGGTATGGAGTTTTTGAATGAAGATGAAGTTTATGCATTTTATAATGAATATGCAAGAAGAATGGGGTTTAGCATTAAAAAATTTCACATCGAGCGTCGGAAGGATGGGTCTATAAAGTTTCAAAGTTTTGCTTGCAGTAATCAGGGCACTAAACAAATAGATCATATACATGTTACTAAGAAGCCTCAATCTAATTACAGAACTAACTGCATGGCTCGTGTTGAATTCAAAATAGATGTGAATGATGTATGGAAGTTAAGTCATTTAGAGTTGAATCACAATCATGAAATGACAAGTCCTAATAAAGTTCATTTGCTAAGGTCACATAGAAAGATTCTACCGTATCAACGTGCCATGATAGAGCAAATGAGTATGACTGGAATGAAGGCAACACAAATATTTAACTTTTTTCAGTCTGCATCTAATACTTCTCATGATGTTGGATTTATTAGAAAAGACAGTAACAATTTGATTAGCAGGAAAAAAAGGGAACAATTACAAGTGAAAGAAGCACAGGGCCTTCTTGAATATTTAAGAAATAAACAAATATCAGATCCTACTTTTGTCTATGCTATTCAGTTGCATGATACAGGAGAAGTTGCTAATCTATTTTGGGCAGATAGTAAAGCCATCATTGATTATGCTTATTTTGGGGATGTTGTGTCATTTGACACGACATTTCAAACCAATAGCCACGAAATGTCATTTGCCCCTATTCTTGGAATTAATCATCACAAGCAGACGATTTTATTTGGGGCTGCCTTACTTTTTGATGAGAGTGCAAATTCATTTATTTGGTTATTTAACATATTTTTATCAGTAATGTCTGGAAAAGAACTAGTTACAATGTTTACCGACCAATCTGCTGTTATTTCTAAAGCAATAAAACAAGTTTTTCCTACCACTAGTCATAGATTATGTTTGTGGCATATTTTTATGAATGTCACAACCAATTTGAGCAATTTGATTCATGGTACACCTACTTTATTGTCGGACTTAAAAGCTTGTGTTTATGAACGGACTAGCGTACAGAAGTTTGAGTTGTTATGGGAAGAGTTGATGAACAAGTACAACCTACACGAGAATAGTTGGATTCAAAATTTTTATAAAATTCGAGAGAAATGGGCTTCTGTGTACCGTGTGGATTCATTCTGTGCTGACATGACTACCACCCAATGAAGCGAGAGCATGAATTGTAAGTTCAAAAATTTTTTTAAGAAAAAATTAACAATGTTTGAATTCTTAGAGCAGTATGATAGAGCTGTTGCATATTTGCGTGAGAAAGAAATATATGAAGATTTTTGGTCTAGAAATACCAGTCCTGGTTTGCAAATGGGTGATATGACAATGTAAAATGATGCAATGTTATGGTATCTTGTGTTCGCATAGTTTAAGAGTGTTGACCCACAACAATATCCTAAATTTGCCTATACAATATGTGTTAAAGAGATGGACAAAATATGCAAAAGGTGGGATCAGTTCTAGTGTAAGTGGTAAGAAAATGGATTCCAATGGGAAAGAAAGGTTATCATCATTGTATACTCGTGTTTGTCAGAAATCATATGCATTATCAACCAAAAGTATGAACTGTAGAAAAGGCCTTGAGATGATTGATGGTGCAATTGATGATATAACAGAGATGGTGGAGCATGCAATTATTAATGATGTCGAGGATGATAATGTTGAAATATATAGTAATAGTGTGGTCACCGGGACTAACATTACAATTAGGCTACCTCCGATTAAAAAGGGACCGAAAGAGAAAAGGAAGAAAAGTGTGCTTAAAAGGAAACCGAAGAAGAATTCAAAATCAATACCAATACCGTATAGTCCTGAAGTTATAGCAAATTCAATTGGAGGATTTAATAATGGGATGGTTGAGTCACAGGTAATAACTTGAGTTAATTTATGTTTCATATTGTTCAATGTCTATTATTCACTTTTCTGATACTATAGCTTTGTTTGTAGGAATCACACATGCACATGATGAATCCCCAGATGGATGTATCGTTCATGCAATTGCTACTCTCTAAGTCAACCCTAAAACAGGTATGTGAAGTTTTGCAATCTTAATTATGTTGATTTATATATATGCATGACACCACTAATTCTGTTGATTTCTTGTAGCATCAGCCAGAAGAAAGGTCGGCTGCTACAAGTAGGAGACTTGACTTTGATCGGATGCCATAGTATAACCTGTATTAAATTATGTGTTTAATGTAACCAATGTAACCACAGTTGAATGTGAAAGACTTCTATGTATTTTGAGTGACGATGTTATTCATGGTAGAATTTTAATTGATGTTTGTGACAAAACATGTTGTTTATGTATTATGATTGATATTTTATAACTCTAGTATGGTTTTAACAAATCTTATGGTTTTATGGGCTTGTGTGAAAAGGTAAACTACACAGGATATCGATCATTAATTAGGGTGAAATCTTGCCAATTTTTTAGCATACTCTCTTCAAAATGAACTCATGGTCTACCTTATTAAACTCATGGTCTACCTTATTTGAACTCATGGTCTACCTTATTAAACTCATGGTCTACCTTATTAAACTCATGGTCTACCTTATTTGGGTCATGGTCTACCTTATTAAACTCAAGGTCTACCTTATTGAACTCATGTTCTGCCTTATTTGAACTCATGGTCTACCTTATTTGAGTCATGGTCTACCTTATTGAACTCATGGTCTACCTTATTTGAGTCATGATCTACCTTATTTGAGTCATGGTTTACCTTATTGAACTCATGGTCTACCTTATTAAACTCATGGTCTACCTTATTGAACTCATGGTCTACCTTATTTGAGTCATGGTCTACCTTATTAAACTCATGGTCTACCTTATTGAACTCATGGTCTACCTTATTTGGGTCATGGTCTACCTTATTGAACTCTTGGTCTACCTTATTTGAGTCATGGTCTACCTTATTAAACTCATGGTTTACCTTATTGAACTCATGGTCTACCTTATTAAACTCATGGTCTACATTATTTGGGTCATGGTCTACCTTATTGAACTCATGGTCTACCTTATTAAGCTCATAGTCCACCATATTGAACTCATGGTCTACCTTATTTGAGTCATGGTCTACCTTATTGAACTCATGGTCTACCTTATTAAACTCATGGTCTACCTTATTTGAGTCATGGTCTACCTAATTGAACTCATGGTCTACCTTATTTGGGTCATAGTCTACCTTATTGAACTCATGGTCTACCTTATTTGGGTCATGGTCTACCTTATTGAACTCATGGTCTACCTTATTAAACTCATGGTCTACCTTATTGAACTCATGATCTACCTTATTTGAGTCATGGTCTACCTTATTAAACTCATGGTCTACCTTATTGAACTCATGGTCTACCTTATTTGGGTCATGGTCTACCTTATTGAACTCTTGGTCTACCTTATTTGGGTCATAGTCTACCTTATTAAACTCATGGTCTACCATATTCAACTCATGGTCTACCTTATTGAACTAATAGTCTACCTTATTTGGGTCATGGTCTACCTTATTAAACTCATGGTCTACCTTATTGAACTCATGGTCTACCTTATTTGAGTCATAGTCTGCCTTATTGAACTCACGGTCTACCTTATTAAACTCATGGTCTACCTTATTGAACTCATGGTCTACCTTATTTGGGTCATGCTCTACCTTATTGAACTCATGATCTACCTTATTTGGGTCATGGTCTACCTTATTTGGGTTATGGTCTACCTTATTAAACTCATGGTCTACCTTATTGAACTCATGGTCTATCTTATTTGGGTCATGGTCTACCTTATTGAACTCATGGTCTACCTTATTTGGGTCATGGTCTACCTTATTGAACTCATGGTCTACCTTATTTGAGTCATGGTCTACCTTATTGAACTCATGGTCTACCTTATTGAACTTATGGTCTACCTTATTTGGATCATGATCTACCTTATTTGAGTCATGGTCTATCTTATTGAACTCATGGTCTACCTTATTTGGGTCATGATCTACCTTATTTGAGTCATGGTCTATCTTATTAAACTCATGGTCTACTTTATTAAACTCATGGTCTACTTTATTAAACTCATGGTCTACCTTATTGAACTCATGGTCTACCTTATTTGGGTCATGATCTACCTTATTTGAGTCATGGTTTACCTTATTGAACTCATGGTCTACCTTATTTGGGTAATGCTCTACCTTATTGAACTCATGGTCTACCTTATTTGGGTTATGGTCTACCTTATTAAACTCATGGTCTACCTTATTGAACTCAAGGTCTACCATATTGAACTCATGGTCTATCTTATTTTAGTCATGGTCTACCTTATTAAACGCATGGTCTACCTTATTGAACTCATGGTCTACCTTATTTGAGTCATGGTCTACCTTATTAAACTCATGGTCTACCTTATTAAACTCATGGTCTACCTTACTGAACTCATGGTCTACCTTATTGAACTCTTGGTCTACCTTATTTCGGTCATCGTCTACCTTATTAAATTCATGGTCTACCATATTGAACTCATGGTCTACCTTATTTGGGTCATGGTCTACCTTATTGAACTCATGGTCTACCTTATTAAACTCATGGTCTACCATATTGAACTCATGGTCTACCTTATTTGACTCATGGTCTACCTTATTAAACTCATGGTCTACCATATTGAACTCATGGTCTACCTTATTTGAGTCATGGTCTACCTTATTGAACTCATGTCTACCTTATTAAACTCATGTTCTACCTTATTGAACTCATGGTCTACCTTATTTGGGTCATGGTCTACCTTATTGAACTCATGGTCTACCTTATTTGGGTCATGGTCTACCATATTGAACTCGTGGTCTACCTTATTTGGGTTATGGTCTACCTTATTAAACTCATGATCTACCTTATTGAACTCATGGTCTACCTTATTGAACTCATGGTCTACCTTATTTGGGTCATGGTCTACCTTATTAAACTCATGGTCTACCTTATTGAACTCATGGTCTACCTTATTTGGGTCATGGTCTACGTTATTGAACTCATGGTCTACCTTATTTGAGTCATGGTCTACCTTATTTGAGTTATGGTCTACCTTATTGAACTCATTGTCTACCTTATTAAACTCATGTTCTACCTTATTGAACTCATGGTCTACCTTATTTGAGTCATGGTCTACCTTATTGAACTCATGATCTTCCTTATTGAACTCATGGTCTACCTTATTTGGGTCATGGTCTACCTTATTGAACTCATGGTCTACCTTATTTGAGTCATGATCTACCTTATTTTAGTCATAGTCTACCTTATTGAACTCATGGTCTACCTTATTGAACTCATGGTCTACCTTATTTGGGTCATGGTCTACCTTATTTGGGTTATGGTCTACCTTATTAAACGCATGGTCTACCTTATTGAACTCATGGTCTACCTTATTTGAGTCATGGTCTACCTTATTAATGTAACGCCCCCTCAGAATAAATCCCAAACATATGCAGAAACCGCGGAAGATAGGGAACGCCACACACAAAACAACAAGACAAATGCTAGGGAATAATAGCTTACAGAAACGATTCGAAAAATTTCGGCAGCATGTCCCCAGAATTACTAAGGAAATTCCTGTACATGCTCCATAAACACAAATTGAACATACCATTTCGAAAACAAGATTCACAATCCTTATCACAACATCCAACTAATAAATCACATTAATCAAATAACACTGAACAGAACAGAATTCACCGAAAACAGGCTTAAGCCCTCGGTTTAACACGCGTATCAAAACCAAATGCCAACCCGGCAACAATATCACAGTAGTCGAAAACTAGCAGCCACATCCGGCTAACATGTCAATGAATAAAATCATAAAAACCTCGGCCACATCCGGCCCTCAAAATAGCACAGGCTCGCAGGCCCCAAAATATCAAGTCACGAAACCAAACATCCGCTCAGGCTATGGGCTCCTGTCCTGCATCTGGAAATATCGTGGAATGAGCTACACGGCTCAGTGAGTAGATAGTCTCGTTCGACCATCCACTAATATACAATCAAAATAGATGCAGATATCTTTTCAAAGCTTTTAACGGAATATGACAAAGTATGAAACATAAGAAAACCGATATCCATAAACCACAATCATGATCAGAAAACAATACACCCACAATCCCGGGCAACAAGACACAAAACAGCCTATACGGCTAACAGACTAGAATCACACAACTATTGTCCAGTGATTTCAGAATTGACCCCAAGGGTCCAACCCGGCCCTCGTCAAGGCACTGAGAGTAACTTGCAACAAATAATGGTGAGGCGTAGATTCAAGAGGTGGCCCCCGACAGGTCACGACGTGGCACTTTGTTCTACGACACTCAACCGCACCCCCCCTTACCGGGAACACACACAGAACAGAACGGAAGGTGAATGAATTCAAGAGGTGGCCCCCGTCTGACCAAGACGTGGCACTTTGTTTCAAACACCCAACTCTCAAAAGGTTTATCACTTGGACAAAATACCCTTAACACAAACCAGAAACCTAAACCTCTAACCTGGTCACTAGACTCTAGAACAGTCCCTCCATTACCGGAAACAAGTCAGAATAGGATGGGTGGATTCTCCAACCCCAAATCAGAATGACTGTTCACTGAGTGCTCTAGTTGACCCTTAGGTTCAGTCCACTCAAGTCTAGGACCCTTATCGAGCGCATACAACACGAACATTGTCTCGAACATCACATCAATCAGGTTCAGGAAAGATCCTTAAATTTCATGCAAGCATGGTTTAACCTTTTCTAGGTTATCATTCAAGGTTATCGATCAATATTTAAAAATACATACTAATTCAGAAAATTCACCAAATTTCATCCACAGATAACATAAATACAGAATATTACAGATTCATAGTTTTCGCCTAGTTCTTATGACAAAAGACAGAAATGCCCCTAGTTCAAAGTTTAAGTCATGCAGGAAAACTTATCCAAAAATTTCGTAAAAATAGTCATTACATCCCTCATGATCCTTAGATTCGTAATTTCAAGTTTTCCCCCATTTTAACTATAAAATTTACCGAATTACCCCTAGGTCAATTTCAGTCAACAGAAACTTTTATTTCCAAAAATTCCCAAAAAAATACGGTAGAGTCCTCATATACCTAATTTCATGAAAATCCGGTTTTCCCCAATTCTTACCCACACATTTGGGCGTAATTTCATGAAGAAGGGGCGAAATTCTCATTCAAGCCCTAATCTTCATGCAATTGAAAAATCTAGGCTACATACATGTTTAATCAAGGTCTAATTGATGATTAGAAGTCTCAAAAATGAAAAGCCCTAATTTTCATGCAAACTAGGGTTTCGAAATTTTGAGGAAAAGCAAGAAAACGTGTACAATTTTGCAAGCATGAGTTCATGTCATATTTCTAGACATTAATCCTTTCTAAATCATGCAACACCTTCAATATGCGTGAACTAGGTGAAGAGAAAATCCACTCACCTTGATTTCGGTTTCTTCCAAGTCACAAACCCCCTCACGCCTCCCCTCACACCACTCACGTCGCCGGAAACACCCAAGGACCGCCGGAAGTCGCCTCCACCACCAATCGCCGCCGGCCACAAGAAGAGGAGAAGGGAGAAGAGGTAAGCCGCCACCCTCACTCTAGGAAGAAATCGTGAACGAAAGCAAAGAGGGAAAAACGTGAGTGAACCCTCTTAATTTTCGTTTTCTACCTCCAAAGGATCCAAACCCAATAGCAAACATAAGTGGGAAATCCAATAACCCTTTAGTATAAGTTATATTTTCCACTTCACCCTTATCAAGGGCTCTTACCCTTTTCTAATAGAAAGACACTACTAGCCTAGTGGTACACAGCACACACTCTACGCCTTAAGTCGCAGGTTCGAATCCTCTCCGCGACACATATTTTTACATTGCAGGAAAAATACATAAATCAACACATTCTCTCATAAAGACTTCCACAAATAAATGTCAGATAAACAAACTTTCATTTTTCTTACCTGCTAATAAATTTTCGGATCTTACAATTAAACTCATGGTCTACCTTATTAAACTCATGGTCTACCTTACTGAACTCATGGTCTACCTTATTGAACTCTTGGTCTACCTTATTTCGGTCATCGTCTACCTTATTAAACTCATGGTCTACCATATTGAACTCATGGTTTACCATATTGAACTCATGTCTACCTTATTTGGGTCATGGTCTACCTTATTAAACTCATGGTCTACCTTATTGAACTCATGGTCTACCTTATTAAACTCATGGTCTACCATATTGAACTCATGGTCTACCTTATTTGAGTCATGGTCTACCTTATTGAACTCATGGTCTACCTTATTAAACTCATGGTCTACCAGATTGAACTCATTGTCTACCTTATTTGAGTCATGGTCTACCTTATTGAACTCATGGTCTACCTTATTAAACTCATGTTCTACCTTATTGAACTCATGGTCTACCTTATTTGGGTCATGGTCTACCTTATTGAACTCATCGTCTACCTTATTTGGGTCATGGTCTACCATATTGAACTCATGGTCTACCTTATTTCGGTTATGGTCTACCTTATTAAACTCATGATCTACCTTATTGAACTCATGGTCTACCTTATTGAACTCATGGTCTACCTTATTTGGGTCATGGTCTACCTTATTAAACTCATGGTCTACCTTATTGAACTCATGGTCTACCTTATTTGGGTCATGGTCTACGTTATTGAACTCATGGTCTACCTTATTTGAGTCATGGTCTACCTTATTGAACTCATGGTCTACCTTATTAAACTCATGTTCTACCTTATTGAACTCATGGTCTACCTTATTTGAGTCATGGTCTACCTTATTGAACTCATGGTCTACCTTATTTGGGTCATGGTCTACCTTATTTGAGTCATGGTCTACCTTATTGAACTCATGATCTTCCTTATTGAACTCATGGTATACCTTATTTGGGTCATGGTCTACCTTATTGAACTCATAGTCTACCTTATTTGAGTCATGGTCTACCTTATTTTAGTCATTGTCTACCTTATTGAACTCATGGTCTACCTTATTAAACTCATGGTCTACCTTATTGAACTCATGGTCTACCTTATTTGAGTCATGGTCTACCTTATTTGGGTCATGATCTACCTTATTTGAGTCATAGTCTACCTTATTGAACTCATGATCTACCTTATTAAACTCTTGGTCTACCTTATTTGGTTCATGGTCTACCTTATTGAACTCATGGTCTACCTTATTTGGGTCATGGTCTACCTTATTGAACTCATAATATACCTTATTAAACTCATGGTCTACCTTATTAAACTCTTGGTCTACCTTATTTGAACTCATGGTCTACCTTATTTGAGTAATAGTCTACCTTATTGAACTCATGGTCTACCTTATTTGAGTCATGGTCTACCTTATATGAGTCATGGTCTACCTTATTGAACTCATGGTCTACCTTATTAAACTCATGGTCTACCTTATTGAACTCATGGTCTACCTTATTTGAGTCATGGTCTACCTTATTGAACTCATGGTCTACCTTATTTGGGTCATGATCTACCTTATTTGAGTCATGGTCTACCTTATTGAACTCATGGTCTACCTTATTAAACTCAGGTCTACCTTATTAAACTCATGGTCTACATTATTTGGGTCATGGTCTACCTTTATTGAACTCATGGTCTACCTTATTGAACTCATGGTCTACATTATTTGGGTCATGGTCTACCTTATTTGAGTCATGGTCTACCTTATTAAACTCATGGTCTACCTTATTGAACTCATGGTCTACCTTATTAAACTCATGGTCTACCATATTGAACTCATGGTCTACCTTATTTGAGTCATGGTCTACCTTATTGAACTCATGGTCTACCTTATTTGAGTCTTGGTCTACCTTATTGAACTCATGGTCTACCTTATTTGGGTCATGATCTACCTTATTTGAGTCATGGTCTTCCTTATTGAACTCATAATATACCTTATTAAACTCATGGTCTACCTTATTAAACTCTTGGTCTACCTTATTTGAACTCATGGTCTACCTTATTTGAGTAATAGTCTACCTTATTGAACTCATGGTCTACCTTATTTGAGTCATGGTCTACCTTATATGAGTCATGGTCTACCTTATTGAACTCATGGTCTACCTTATTAAACTCATGGTCTACCTTATTGAACTCATGGTCTACCTTATTTGAGTCATGGTCTACCTTATTGAACTCATGGTCTACCTTATTTGGGTCATGATCTACCTTATTTGAGTCATGGTCTACCTTATTGAACTCATGGTCTACCTTATTAAACTCAGGTCTACCTTATTAAACTCATGGTCTACATTATTTGGGTCATGGTCTACCTTTATTGAACTCATGGTCTACCTTATTAAACTCATGGTCTACCTTATTGAACTCATGGTCTACATTATTTGGGTCATGGTCTACCTTATTTGAGTCATGGTCTACCTTATTAAACTCATGGTCTACCTTATTGAACTCATGGTCTACCTTATTAAACTCATGGTCTACCATATTGAACTCATGGTCTACCTTATTTGAGTCATGGTCTACCTTATTGAACTCATGGTCTACCTTATTTGAGTCTTGGTCTACCTTATTGAATTCATGGTCTACCTTATTTGGGTCATGATCTACCTTATTTGAGTCATGGTCTACCTTATTGAACTCATGGTCTACCTTATTAAACTCAGGTCTACCTTATTAAACTCATGGTCTACATTATTTGGGTCATGGTCTACCTTTATTGAACTCATGGTCTACCTTATTAAACTCATGGTCTACCTTATTGAACTCATGGTCTACATTATTTGGGTCATGGTCTACCTTATTTGAGTCATGGTCTACCTTATTAAACTCATGGTCTACCTTATTGAACTCATGATCTACTTTATTTGGGTCATGGTCTACCCTATTGAACTCTTGGTCTACCTTATTTAGGTCATGGTCTACCTTATTGAACTCATGGTCTACCTTATTTGAGTCATAGTCTGCCTTATTGAGCTCATGGTCTACCTTATTAAACGCATGGTCTACCTTATTGAACTCATGGTCTATCTTATTTGAGTCATGGTTACCTTATTGAACTCATGGTCTACCTTATTTGGGTCATGGTCTACCTTATTTGAGTCATGGTCTACCTTATTGAACTCATGGTCTACCTTATTGAACTCATAGTCTACCCTATTGAACTCATGGTCTACCTTATTTGGGTCATGGTCTACCTTATTAAACTCATGGTCTACCATATTGAACTCATGGTCTACCATATTGAACTCATGGTCTACCTTATTGAATTCATGGTCTACCTTATTTGGGTCATGGTCTACCTTATTGAACTCATGGTCTACCTTATTTGAGTCATGGTCTACCTTATTGAACTCATGGTCTACCTTATTAAACTCATGGTCTACCTTATTTGAGTCATGGTCTACCTGTTGGTGTATATGCCCTTGGACCCATTGTTGGTCCATCTTGTACTACTTGACAATGATAATTAATATATCATTCTGGCATTGTCGTTATTATGCTGTGTTTACATCTGCGATTATGTACATGGATAATAATGTTCCTGGAGACAGATTTTATCTGTGCTCAAACGGTGGGTCCCCAGTCGAGTACCTAAGTGGATAAGGGACAACTCTGGTACATATGAGACTGGTATATGAGCTGGTTAGGCACGGGGTGCTAACGTAGGCATATGGGTACACCAGTGGTGGATATACTGGACCGACCCACTGTGAGGCTCTAACTTGGTGTCATGAGTTAAGCTCACAAGTGACAGGAGATGCATTGATCTCTTGACTTGAGGTCATTGACTCTTCTATGTGGTTAGGGATATACTTTGATATAACCTAACGCCTTGCCGTAGCAGGGAGGTCATAACGGTTGTCATTGGGTATGTCACGACCCATATGAGAAGATCAATGGACAGACATAGGATTTGCCCCTTCCTGCGGGAAGCTTGATATCCACGGGGTCCCCTATGGTTGCATGACTGAAAGTGTATGGCCATACCCAGGTGAAAGCCTGATTTAGTCGTGACCATGAGATTGGGTGAAAACAAAGTGGTGACACAGTTTGTCCAATTGGATATCAGTCTGGCAAAGAGACTGTAATGCATCGGTATCTTGTTGCGATGATGGGGATGTCAATGCTGATATCCATTCCGAAGACATGGGTAGCAGCGATGCACTGCTAGGTGCTACTCACTGCTTGTGATGACCTGAGTTCATCACTGCCAACGTCAGGGAACCTACAGGGTCGCACAACTTGAAACTCGAGTTCTCATATTGATCGAGTAGCCTAATGATCGAGTTATTGGATAACTCGGATCTGTTTGGGAAAATCCATCAGCGCCATTGTGCCTGATGAGATAGAAGGGACTCATTGGAGCTAACTTCATTTTTGGGCCAAATGGGCCCAGTAGGCCAAATGGGCCAAATGGGCTAAATGGGCCCAATAGGTCATTTGTGCCAAATAGGCTAAATGAAGTCTAAGCATGTAGCATGGACCAATGGGCGTGAAGCCCAGTTGGGCGTGAGGCCTAATGGGCCTTGATGCCCAATGGGCCATCAGGCCTGATGGGCCATGGCAATAAGCTGCCTGGCCCAATATACATCATGGTGAATTAAATACTGCATTTAATTCTCGGAATTAATTCTGTATTTAATTCTGCATTTAATTCTGTGATTAACTGTGAATTTAATTCTGAATTTAAATATGAATTTAATTCTGAATTTGAAGAGTCACGTTATTAATGACCATTATGAGACTTTAATTCAGAGTTTAAATTCAATAATTAATTTTGAATTTAATTCTATAATTAATGATGAACTTAATGCAGACATTAATTCTGAATTTATTTCAAAATACCAGAGGTCACCGTGATTTCTATATCAGGGCTAGGAGGGTTGAGAGGAAGTAGTGCTGCAAGAGCAGAAGTCTCCGAGAGACTCGCGCGGGGAAACTTCATTCGTAAGCTTGGAGCTTGGTGATTTCCCCTTTGAAACTCTCGCTTGGAGACTTGATTCACAAGCTTGGAGCTTGGCTATTTCTCCTTCTCCTCTTGGCGTCTGCAAGGTTAGACCTTGGCAGTGACTTCCATACTTCCCTCTCATCTTGGCACCTTCTCCTTGAGGGTGGCACAAATTCTTGAGAAGGACTCCCAAGAGGTGTGGATCTTCTTCCCGAGGCTAGCACTGGGCGTGGAAGAAGAGAACTCGAGCGTCGGCTGTGTGCGAGACTGCAGAGGGCGAACATTTGGGCACCTGCATCGCATTCTTCTTCTTCGCTGCAAGGTATCATCTCCGACTCACCGTGTCGGTTCCTTCGCATGACTCGATCTTCTGGGTTTTTAGGACTGGCCTGTTTCGGGGATTGCTTCCGCTGTGCTTATTCTAAAATTTAAAAATCCCCGGGGTTTCCCAACACTACCTTATTGAACTCATGGTCTACCTTATTTGGGTCATGGTCTACCTTATTTGAGTCATGGTCTACCTTATTGAACTCATGGTCTACCTTATTTGGGTCATGGTCGACCTTATTGAACTCATGGTTTACCTTATTAAACTCATGGTCTATCATATTGAACTCATGGTTTACCTTATTTGGGTCATGGTCTACCTTATTGAACTCAGGGTCTACCTTATTTGAGTCATGGTCTACCTTATTGAGCTCATGGTCTACCTTATTTGAGTCATGGTCTACCTTATTGAACTCATGGTCTACCTTATTTGAGTCATGGTCTACCTTATTGAACTCATGGTCTACCATATTGAACTCATGGTCTACCTTATTAAACTTATGGTCTACCTTTTTGAACTCATGGTCTACCTTATTTGGGTCATGGTCTATCTTATTGAACTCATGGTCTACCTTATTGAACTCATGGTCTATCTTATTTGAACTCATGGTCTACCTTATTTGAGTCATGGTCTACCTTATTGAACTCATGATCTACCTTATTTGAGTCATGGTCCACCTTATTTGAGTCATGGTCTACCTTATTGAACTCATGGTCTATCTTATTTGGGTCATGGTCTACCTTATTAAACTCATGGTCTACCTTATTGAACTCATGGTCTACCTTATTTGAGTCATGGTCTACCTTATTGAACTCATGGTCTACCTTATTTGAACTCATGGTCTACCTTATTAAACTCATGATCTTCCTTATTGAACTCATGATCTACCTTATTTGGGTCATAGTCTACCTTATTAAACTCATGGTCTACCTTATTTGAGTCATGGTCTACCTTATTGAACTCATGGTCTACCTTATTTGGGTCATGGTCTACCTTATTAAACTCATGGTCTACCTTATTATACTCATTGTCTACCTTATTTGGGTCATGGTCCACCTTATTGAACTCATGGTCTACCTTATTTGAGTCATGGTCTACCTTATTAAACTCATGGTCTGCCTTATTTGAGTCATGGTCTACCTTATTGAACTCATGGTCTACCTTATTAAACTCATGGTCTACCTTATTGAACTCATGGTCTACCTTTAGGGCTGAGCATAAATCGGTAATTACCGATTTTTACCGAATTTACCGAAGGTAAAGGTAAAATCGGTTTGGTAAATTCGGTAACGGTAACGGTAACAGTAATAGAATTAAGGATATTCGGTAATCGGTAATCGGTGCGATAAAATTTTTTCGGTTCAGTAAATTTACAGATTTACCGAATATATATATATATATATATATATTATTTTTAAAAAAAAATGTTTTGAGTCGTGGACCGTTGATTTCCTCGGCTCGTGAGTGTCGTCCGATTCCAAATGTCTGATACTCCGATTTTGACTTTTAATTTACCCTAAATCCCTAATGTCTTGAGTCTTGACTCTCGACTTCTCGCAACCGCCCTTCCGAGTTCCGCACTTCTGCCGGACCGCCGCCCCTTTGTGACTTCGTCTTCGTCGCGTCGACTCGTGCAGTCAGCAGTCGTGCTTGTCTCGTCGAGGGCTCGAGGCGTCGTCCTGTCCGGTTGTTCATCGACAATCGACATCGTCGCGAAGATTTCCACGGCTCCCTGCTCCAAAGAGGCGAAGACCATTTCGGTAATTCCTTTTTTTCCACCTTTCCCATTTCGTGATTTCGGTAGTTCCTATTTTCCTCCGGACCTCCATTCTCGGTCTCGGGCCTCTCGAAATTTCCATGGTCGATATGGCGGTGGCGGTCGCCGTGGAGGCGGTGGCGGTCGCCGTGGAGGCGGCGGCAGCGAATTGTGATGCGTGCTCTCTTTTTGTTTCCAAATTTTGGTTAGCATGTCAAAAAGATACATACGGCTTATATTATTTTTGAGGTTAAAATCGAGATATGGAAGCTGGATCAAATTTTCAGGGTATTACTGAAGCTCCTCTTTGGCAACGAAATGTAATGCTAGGCTGCTAGCTTTTGTTATCTTGATTGTTCTTCTTTAATTTTCTTTCAGCTAATCTTTTCCTTTCTATTATCTACATCTGCTACCATTGAAATCAAATACCTGCGATGCAACTGCTATGAGGACAGCTATTGGAATGCTAAGATCATTTTCCATTGTCCTGCATTTTCTGCACATATTAATTATTTTCTTTCAGTTAAGCGTAATATGAAATGATCAATAACAAGTAAATTTTGGTAATTTACCGATTTTTACCGGTCGGTAAATCGGTAAAATCGGTAAATTACCGATCGGTAATATCACTTTCAGTAACAGTAACGGTAAAGGAAAAAATATTTTGATAAATCGGTAATCGGTATTTACCGAATGCTCAACCCTATCTACCTTATTGAACTCATGGTCTACCTTATTTCGGTCATGGTCTACCTTATTAAACTCATGGTCTACCTTATTAAACTCATGGTCTACCTTATTGAACTCATGGTCTACCTTATTTTAGTCATAGTCTACCTTATTGAACTCATGGTCTACCTTATTTCGGTCATGGTCTACCTTATTAAACTCATGGTCTACCTTATTTGGGTCATGGTCTACCTTATTTGGGTCATGGTCTACCTTATTTGGGTCATGGTCTACCTTATTTGGGTCATGGTCTACCTTATTTGAGTCATGGTCTACCTTATTGAACTCATGGTCTACCTTATTTCGGTCATGGTCTACCTTATTAAACTCATGGTCTACCTTATTTGGGTCATGGTCTACCTTATTTGGGTCATGGTCTACCTTATTTGGGTCATGGTCTACCTTATTTGAGTCATGGTCTACCTTATTGAACTCATGGTCTACCTTATTTAGGTCATAGTCTACCTTATTGAACTCATGGTCTACCTTATTTGGGTCATGGTCTACCTTATTAAACTCATGGTCTACCTTATTGAACTCATGGTCTACCTTATTGAACTCATGATCTACCTTATTTAAACTCATGATCTACCTTATTTGAGTCATGGTCTACCTTATTGAACTCATGGTCTACCTTATTTGGGTCATGGTCTACCTTATTAAACTCATGGTCTACCTTATTGAACTCATGGTCTACCTTATTTGAGTCATGGTCTACCTTATTGAACTCATGGTTTACCTTATTTGAACTCATGGTCTACCTAATTTAGTACAAGACCCGAAAAAAAATTTGGCATGATGTAGCCATAATTTATGCTCGAAATCCTGTTGTACTTAAAGAATTTAAATCTTTTTTACCATTATCAATATATAACATTACTTACCATACGTCAAATCATATCGAAAAAATATAAACACCATTTACAAGTTTTAACCATATACAAGGTTTTACCATATATAAGGTATTTTACCATATACAAGGTTTTTTAACCATATAGAACATTTACAATATTTACAAGCAGCTCTTCATTGAAGTTGTTTTCCACAATTTGGATTGTGGATTTGATGCAGCTTCCACAGAGATGATCATTAGCTTCTTGAGGAGTTTTTTCCCAGAATTTGTCCAGGCACAAACACACAAAAGAAAAGGGAAATATCATTTTCAGCCAGTATGGAAGATTAAAACTAAATATTGAAAAAGATTTGATAACACAATAAAGATATCAATACCATGCATGAGTGTCAATAACTTTATGTTTGGCGTGGACAAGAAAACCATACCTGCCAATTAGAATCGAATATAACACAATAAAGAAAACAAATATGAAATGGTAAGAGAACAAAAAGGATAAATTGGAATAGCATGCATGAGTGTCAATACCATCGTCAAATGAGGTGCAAGGGAATATCAATACTATGAAGATATCAATACCAAAGGAATCAATACCAGATTGTGCAGAAATTTGGTAAGGTAAAGGATTTACGTTAATATCATGCAAATGAACTAAAGCATTATCTCCCTTGGATGGAATTACTCTCCTGTCTTGGTATAAACTAATTACTTCATATCCTACCCACCGATACAGGAATCTGAAAAAAATATGGTAAGGGGCAAATTTAATAGGCATTGATGATATATATATGGTAAAGGAATCTAATAGCTCCATTTGTAAATATCCATGTCTAATCACAGAAGGAATCATTTATAGCAAATGAAATAGACATGGTGAAATGATACTCTTACCGGAAGCAAAATATGGTAAGGTTTTGCAATCTTATTATTCAACAACATTGTAATCAAATAATAAGGGTCATCCTTAAACAACAAAAGTTGATCATCATAAATTCAAAGTAAAAAAGCACTAGGAGGAGGCTCATACCGGAAGCAGTTGCTGATACTCTTACTTGGGTCTTATAGCAAAGGTAAAATGATACTCTTACGTAAATAATCTTCCCTTGATAAGCTCAAGAGATAAGTGCTCTAATTCTAGGCATATCATCTTGAGAAAATGTGAAGTCTACATTTCTTGATAAATAATCTATATACTTTACGCAAAAAATCCCACAATCCACACTGAAAAAAAAAGATAGAATAATCACTTATAAGACAAAGTATGATAAACAATAACAGTCTAACTAAGATCGGATGCCTCTTACCTCGCATATTGTTTGGGACAATTACAGTTCCAATCGATTTCCCATGAAGTGATATCCACGTTGCCTCGTACACTTAATAAACCTCAAATTAGTGACAACTACATAACAGAGGAATTATATATTGATAAGCTCTACTTAATAAAGTTCTACCTTTTATAACCGTAGGAAAATCAACAAAAAACATACCAATTTGTTCACTTCAGTTTTGTGATAAGCTCTTGTCGTCAGGGAATTATATATTGATATCCTTTTCAGTATCAAATCAATGCATAGTAAAAACCAATGATCATGACAATTAATGGGAATCAGTATCAAATCTGAACGTACAACAGACTGAACAGTCACATGATCTATATAATGCAATGCCGATTCAATTAACCCTCCTCCATATGAATTCTGTTACATAAGAAACTTAGATCAATACAATATGTAACTTAAAAAAGTAAGAAGTTTAAATAATTATTAAACTTAACTGAACGCATTCATACCATAAAATTGGGAGAAATATAGATAAACTGAACGAATTTAAATGGGCTTGCTAATGCTCTTGCATGAATAAGCATTGCGTATGCGTCAATAACCTGTAGGCAAATGAAACAAGTTAGATACTATCATCATGACAATTTGTTTAAATAGTGTAAATAGAATATGCTTACATCGTCCATATGTCTCTCGCCAAAAAGAATTCCATATATAAATCTTGTATATAGTTCCATGCTACAAACATTAATTTTTTCGACACGGGTTGCTAAGAAGATCTCTATATCATTACGTTCTTCAGAACTTATCAGAAATCGACCAGGATAGTCTAGTCTAATTAAAAACTGAAACAAAGTGGTGCACACATTAGCATATATATACCAACTTTATTTTAAAAAATATAAATCAACTTACCGGATTTTCATTCCGACAATCCATTGTTGTATCGGTCACTGCAATAACCTACAGGTACAATTACTTCATCAATATCAAGACTCCATTTTACAAGTACGGTGAACTAAAAAAAATTACCTGCTCCACTTTGTTTTTTTTGTCAACATGAGCCTGTGTATAAGGGGTTCTAATTTGTCTACCTAGTGCACATTTCCTACCTCTCCTGCGGCTATATTGTTTGGGAGTCTCTTTCGCCACCTCATGTGTATCTCTGGAATGTTGTGGTCCACTATATTGTACAGACAATGCTTCATTACACATCTGTATTTGTTCTTGCAAATTTTTATTTTCAACTTTGAGACTATCCACCATTAACTTCCACTCTGCCTTGTCAGTAGAATCCTCTTCCTTTGGTACCTCCTGTTGTGACCTCACTTGACTCTGAAGAACACTAATGTCTTCAATTAACAAAATATTTTCTACTTCAAGGACATGTATCTTTTCGATCATCTGCTTTTTTTCTACATCCTATTAAAAGAAAACAAAATTGCATCTCCTCTTCAATTATAATATTTGATAAAGAAACAAAGCTATATATATATTGACAATATTAAAAGTTTACCTTCTCCTCTTGGAGCAACTTAATAACTTCTTTTAAAAATACATTTTCCGCATCAAAAGCCACAATCTTCTCTATCATGCTGTCAATGGTCTCTTTCATTTCATCCTATTATACACAAAAATAAGACGTCTTGGTTTTCATAATTTCTTGAATATTTCAAATTTGCGGCAGAGCATCTGGTGTTGAGAAGTGTTCTAGGGAGTTAGACATGCTAAACGTAAGAAACAAATGCTCCTCTTCAGCAGTTGGGACCAATTCGTTTAATATCTGCAATGGAGCAACTTAGGTAAAAAAAAAATTATAATAAATTTTCTACCTATTACATAACTACCTCGTACCATATGTTCAAATGCTTTTTCCATTGTTTTACTCAAAGTAGAATGTCTGGAAAATTTCACATTGGCCCATCTAAAGAGCCGAGGGTACACATCCTTTTGGACAACATCTGTACTAGATGTATGCTCATAAAACCAAATCTAAAACATCAACAAGTATATCACATCAATATACAAATGTAATACCACTTACAAAATTAAATATAATAATACATAAATAGAACTTACATTCAGTAATATTGCGCATCCCCTGATACTGCTTATGCTGCTGTTTTTTGACTTGTTTAATTCATTTATTATAAATCTATATATAGCTTCAACCCAATTATATTTATTTATTTCATTAATGTCATCTACATAACTAACTAGACTACTAGGAACACTATAACTTTTTTTGCAAAAAAGAAATGTACAAAATACGTACAGTACTACTAATTTCTTTACTCTATCATGGTCAAAGTTTTCATGTAAACTACAAGTATGTTTTAATTTTTTTTCAATCATTAAACGTTTGATATGCTTACCTTGGAATTCTTCATGGAAGAAAACAGATGGGCCTAAACCATTTTCTAAATTTATAAGCTCACCTTGGACTTTTAATCCAAGGATGAGGGCTACATCATTTAAAGAAAACTTTTTAAATGTTGGTTAATAAGAAAACTATTACTTTCTCTATCCCAAGCTTTAATTATATACCCTAAATTGATTGCATCCAACTTAATGTCAGGATAATCCCAAAAATGGACAAACGGTGTGTTGTCCAAAAAGTTTTCTTCCCTTCTACATATATTACTAAGTTCTTTGAAAAAAATATTAATTCTATTTAAACTACACCTACTAGGTATTACCCTACTTACTCTTTTTTTACTTTCATTACTCATTTTTAATTATTATTCACCTGCAAAAGAACAATCGCATGTTTAGTTAGCTATTCAAATTTCATTATTTTTCAATCTAATCAACAATTTTCATGGATATATATATATACTAGTAGCTCTCAAACAATCAAGCTTACCCAGGATTCCATGATGAGGTGGATATTGAATTTTTAAGCAACATAGCAGGAAATCCATACAAATTTAACAATGCTATAAACTGAGATAAAAAAAAAAGGCAAACTATAGGATCAATAGAGACTGTTTTAATTACAGAGATATAAAGATCTTCAGTGGAGTTCTGCATATTATTTAGACTGTTTTATATTTTAAGGTTGCATTCTGCCTTTACTTATGTAAAAAAAAATACTACATGAGATTCTAAGTGGCATAGTTATAAACCATAAATGATAACACTGTGAATTATGCATGCATTAATTATAAGCTAAGGAAATAAAACAAATTAAGATGTTAATATAGGATATGGAGTATATATTGTTCGATATGGATGGTACATAGCTTAAGGAATTTTGGTTACAGATAGATGCCAACTAAACTCCCGAGGACTCAAAATAATTTATCTTGCAGGCTTAGCGATGAAGAATTCAACTGGTCAATTGAACATCTTGCAGGCTTAGCGATGAAGAATTCAACTGGTCAAATAAACTACTCAAAATAATTAAACTGCTAGATAATAATTCAAAAAGGATCTAACTACTTTGCCAAACAACTCAAAGGTATACCAATTAATAGCAATATGACTTGTATAACTGGGTATATATAAATGGTTCAACTATTCGAAGACTTAAATGGTTCAACTAAATTTATCAAATGACTCGTAACAATATGACTTGTATAACTAGGTATATATAAATGTGAAATGACTCAACTAAATTTATCAAATGACTCGTAACAATATAACTTGTATAACTGGGTATATATAAATGTGAAATGACTCAAATGGTTTAACTAAGTAAGTTCTTACAGAAGTCCGCCGACGCACAGAAGTTCAGGGAAGAAATCATGCTGCCGACCGTTGGAAGCTTTCCGGGAGGCGAGGGTGCTACACGAACGAGGAGGGGCACTGCACGAGCATCTCCTACAGCGGAAGCGTCCGCCGAGATGCCGTCGACCGTTCGAAGCTTTCCGGGAGGTGAGGGTCAAGGCTCTTCCGGCCGAGCTTGACAATGCCAGCCGGAGATGACAGTGAAGGGGGAGCGATGGGTGGTTCAGGGAGAAGAAAGTTTTTTCCAACCGCGCGAGAGAGCCGTTGCACGGGATGGTGATTTTCTGGCGAAGAGAAAGGAGAGCCTTTTCAAGCGAGCGAGAGAGCCGCTGCACGAGACGGCGAAAGGTTAAAAACGAGTAAAAATCAAGATTCGTAATGATCTCATCGAACGGCTGCTGCTTCTTCAAAAGTTTAATACTTATGGTGCATTGAGATTGGTGATTACATTGGATCGGATGGCTGATAGGCACCTGCTGAAGTTGACTTCAGCAGCCACCCAGCTGCAAAATTTTTTCCGCATTAACTGGCCCGACGAATTTTGGCCCATGAACGTCATCTTTGACAACATGTTTAGTAGAAAAAAAAAGAAGAAGAGAATGGATGAAAAATTAGAATGAGAGCAATACAATTGTATTTAGTAGGACAGATGAAAAATAAGAGAGGAAAAATAGAAGGAAAGAAAGAGGGAAAATAACTTTATTTGCCCTTCTAATGTCTTTTTCATCTTTTTTTTTATGTCTGCTCTCTCTCTCTTGTGTTTCTCTTGCAACCTTCTTTACTATCACTGTCGTCATCATCGCCGCCTCTTCACCGTCACCTATCAGCTCTCGTCGCCGCCTTTTCACGATCGCCTCTCATCATCGTCGTCGGCGTAAAAATAAAAATATGTGGTATGTTTATCAATTTTTCTAATTTTCTTTCCCTCTAAATAAAAATAACACTGTGTTTAATAGGAAAGATAGAAAATTAAAAGGAAAGAAAACTTAGAAAGAAAGGAAAATAAAATAGAAAGAAAATCAAGAAGATTTACATTCTTGTGTTTAATTAGAGAGTATTAGTTAGTTCAACTGGTAAGGACCTTAGTTGTTGATAACAAGGTCTTGGGTTCAATTTTCACTCTCATTACTTATCTTACCTATAGCAAAAAAATTAGAGAGAAAGAAAGTTGAAAAGATTGTTATATACACTCTATCTTTTTATTTTTATACTTTTATTATATAAATAACATCTAAAATTAAAGCACAATGTTTTATACTCTTTTTATTTTTTGAAATTTATAGTTAAAATAATAATATCGAAAATTAAAGCACAATGTTTGCCCTAAATCTTATTCATTTGAGGTCCGGTAACTTTGTTACAAATTGGCCTAGGGTAAGAGACTCAAGAGTCTGGAGTATTGCATATTTGCATATCCTAGAATCGACTAAGCCACCTCTCCTCCCCAGGTTCCCTCAATATCACTGCTCGTACTTGAGCCAAGCTAGGCATGTATTGCTTAACATCGAACGCAGTAAACATACAACCATCCATAGGCAAAAGGGGTCATCCGCCGCCGCCGCCTTCTCCAGCGCCACCGCCACCCTGAAAGCAATCTTTAGCAATATGACCAAACTCACCGCACTTGTAGCAAGCCCGCCGCCGCCAAATCCTGCACTTCTTACCCTCCTGCCACCTCCACCACCACCATTAAACCCATAGCTTCCACCGTAACACCCGCCATGCAACCCTCCACGCCCACCGCCGAATCCATCTCTACGGCTGCCACCGCTACCGCCCTAGACGTTGGATCCATCATGCCCGGTGACGTCCACGGCCTTGGTACGACCATCGCCACCCTCTAAGATGGAGAACTCAACGACCTCCCCCTCGACAAGCGAGCGGAAACCGTCAGACTTGATGGAGGACTGGTGGACGAAGAGGCAGCAACAGTGAGGCACAAGTAGCGTGTGCACAGGGTGGGGTGAGATTAGGGCAAAATCGTGTGTGCTGGTGGCTTTTCGGGTGGATCCATTTCCAAGGGAAAGTTAATTAACTTTCCCTCTTATAGTTTCCTCTACAACTTCCCATCCACTCTATTAAATATGAAAAAATATTAATCCTTCCCGCTTTTTCTTCCTTTCCATCCTTCTTTTTGCTTTACTAAACATAGCCTAAAAAGAAAAATCTAATTATTTCCTTTCTTTTTTATTTTCTCTTCTTTTTTACTTTCTTTTTCTTTTAACTTTTTTTCTTTCCTACTAAACACAGCCTAAATGTCAAAGTTAATTATAAAAAATATCAATAAAAATAAATGGCTCAACATAAAAAATCTTGTATTCTTATTAGAAATTACTTGAAATTTTTATATCTTGTATATTCACATATTTGTTATCATTTTTAAAAGGTCGAACAATATCAATTCAAGTAAATTGCATTAAAATTTTGGTTTTAGCATTAGGACAACTCGAAAATTGTAGATCAATTATTTATTAATATGTTGAATTTATTTTTACACATTTAATTATTCAAATTATTAATTAATCATAAATTTATTATTTTAAAGGTATAAATCATTTTAATTATATATCTTATTTTAAAATTTTAAAAATTTTCATAGTACTTAATACATAAGTTTTTTTTTCTTGCACATTTCATCATATTTCACTCAACCTAAAAAGTAGTATACATTATACCATTATGAGCCCCTTTGTGACGAGGCGTTCCTTCTCTTGAAGTTACCGGGCTATTTTGTTGAGTTTCTTAGAAAAAGTTGGCTTGTGCCTTTAGGTATTCTCTACCTACCACACTTGTGTCGGTTTTGGGTACAAGAACCCTTTGTTGAAGATTGTTCTAGCTTTTCGTGAGAGTATGGCATGGGTTGCTTCCACGTAGTAGCGCCTGTTACTCTTAGATTGCTTGATGACCTATATTAAAGTTATAAGATCTTGAACTAAAAATAGTAATAGATAACAATGTTTGACTATGCTATAGATAATGTCTTAATCAAATACGAAAAATAGTCTAACATAACATGTAACATGATTTGACAATGAAGACTTTTTGATAGGACGATATCTAGATTGATGTCAAAGACGGTGAGAATATTCAAGGGAGGACAATGTTACTATTTATAGATATATGCATTATTTTGAGTGCCAACAAGGGCGTTAGCTAGCACATAGGTGGCATAACAATGTTTACTATTTATTATAAATATGAACGTTTATATAATGATTTAAATGTGGGGTTTTTTGAGATAGTGATGTTATTTATATACCTTAATTGAATAAAAATTGTAAATGGAGGGTTATTTATAGATTTTTTTTCACGAAGTTGTTCTTTGCCAAATCTAAGGTTGTGTTTTTTTGGGAGAAAAATAAGGAGAAAAAAAAATAAAGAGGTATTTTCTCTTATTTTATTAAGAGTAGAAGAAAAGCGGAGAAGAATTAGAGTGTTTTTTTCATGTTTTGGTTTCTCTAAATTAAGGAGAAAACTGATTTTCTCTTCCTCATGTTTGACGCTTGCTGCTGCCCATCGCTATTGCTGCTGCTCGCCGCCTCGCCTTCGCCTGCATTGCTCACAAATTGGTGCTACCGCTAGCTGTTGATGCTAGAGCTTGCCCCGTCGTTGCTGTCGCTCGCTGCCTCGCCTTCAGTTGCGTCGCTCGCTCGTCGATGCTACTGCTCGCCGTTGATGCTAGAGCTTGCCCTGTCACTCGCTGCCTCGCTCACCCGTTGATGCTGGAGCTTACCTCGTCGCTACTGCCGCTCGCCTTCGGTCGCCTCACTTGCCTCGTCGCTGCTGCCGCTCACCTTTGGTCGCGTCGCTTGCCCCGTCATTACTGTCACTCACCTTCACCCGCCTCACTGCCGCTAGCCACCTTCAGCCTCGCCGCCTATGCCTACCTTGCCTTCGCCTACCACCCGCCTTATCGCGACCTTTCACTCGCCTCGCCTTCGCCTACCACCCGCCCTATTGCCCTACCGCCACCTACATTTTTCTTCCCTTCAAGTTTCTTCCTACGCTCATGTGACTTTCACGTGATTAAATTTTATCCCTCCTATTTTTCTTTCTTCGCTTATTTTTCTTTTCTCCTCTTATTCTTCCTCTCCCATAAAACACATCGTTAAGTGAATTAGACCTAATTATTGCTTTGATCAATTGCACGAAATGCAATTTTATTTTTAGCTCCTTTATCTTTAATCAAATAATACAAATCTAACTCCCTTAGATCTGAACCAACGTAATTTATAATTTTTAAATCAAAAAAATCACATAAAAGTCCTTCTATATAAAGAAAATTGACGCCCAGCGCACCGACGTGTCGCTCCAATCTATGCTTCAAAGTCAACCCACCGGCTCATTATAATGCACACGTGCTATTTATCCTGTGCCGCGGTCAACTTGCATGCTTACCCGCGTCAGAGTACGAGTCAAACATGCACGCATGCACAGTAAATAAAAAAAGAAACGTCAAAGAATCCGACAAAATGTCACTTGAAGTATGGAAACCAGTTCACTCCAGCTGTTCTGAGGGCGGATTTTTAATTATTAATTAAATATTTAATTGATAAATTATCATTAACAACATCCTTAGAGTGGATAATTTATTTAAGGGTCTATTGGTGTATGATGTAATCTATTAATTGTGATAAAAGTATATACAGTGAACTGAAGGGGCACAATTGTATGTGTAAACATGGGGAAAAAAATTTCCAGGGAGAGGGCTTTTTTAAAAGATTACAGGGAGGAAGCCGCTCGAACGAAGCCATTTAATTTTTCATTATAATTTTACACAATTAATCATTTTAAAATATTTTTTTTTTATTTTTATTTAACTACAAAAAGATTGGTGTGATGGATTCTTATGTCATAATTTCATTTTTATCTTTAAGGATATACATTTAGATTAAATGTAAATAAATTAAGGATAATACAATAAATTCAAATAAATTTTATAATTAAAATACTTTTATTTTATTATATTATTGAAAAAAAGCTAAGATTCTATGTGTGAAATAAATAAATAAATAAATTTTTTATATTGAATTAATATTGAGAAAAAACAGTTTCTAAAAAATTAATTATAAGTTTTAAAACTCATACATTATGTATATCAACATAACTTTTGCCAAATAATTTCTTTTCACACCAACATGAATCATCAAATATAAAATATAATATTCTATTATTTTTATTATAGAAAAATTATAATTTATGCTACCTCCAGGTGTTGAACATTGCCTATATATATATTATATAGGCTTCTCCCTTCCCCCACATCTATATTGAGAGGGAATGGCGGGAGCAGGAGCGCCGTCGGTCCGCTACCGGGGGGTGAGGAAGCGGAAGTGGGGCAAGTGGGTGTCGGAAATCCGTGAGCCCGGGAAGAAGACCCGGATCTGGCTGGGGAGCTTCGAGTCGGCGGAGATGGCCGCGGCGGCTCACGACGTGGCCGAGCTCCTCCTCCGCGGCCGTGGCGCGCGGCTCAACTTCCCGGAGTCGGCGGAGCACCTGCCGCGCTCGCGGAGCTCGGATCCCGACGACGTCCGCGCGGCTGCGCGCGAGGCCGCCTCGAGGCTCCGGTGCAGGACCGCGGGGTCTGCGATCGCGCAGGCGCTGGACCGGCTGGGGAACGACGAGCTCGGGCTCGACTCGCCCAAGATGTGGGCGGAGCTGGCGGAAGCACTGCTGCTCAGCCCCCCGCCGCCTGCCTGGAGTTCCTGCCACTGTGCTCCGCCTGAGGAGGAGGGGGAGCTGCGCGGATCCCTGTGGGATTCTTTTCTCTGAGGAAGCTAGATTTGGATAATCTTTTCTCTCATCCTCTGCCTCGACCACCAACGCAATGTACGCATCAATGAATTCTGATTGAATTAATCTCATATATATGATATACGTATTATGTGTGTATTGATACATATATTTATATATATATATATATATATATATATATATGAATGCAATGTGTGATGCTAGATGCAGAAAAGAATGCATGAAATGGGAGTAAAATGTACGTGGAACAATAGTATACTGTTCATGCAGCAGTATTTCGTGCTTATATGCAGTCTTTTTATTAATGCAGAAAGGAACGTGGAGAGAAAAAATGGCGCATTATTTTGATTCATTCATATTATTAAACTAAAATTCTAAAATACATAAGAATATCTTTCAATGCGTCTATTAGAATAATAGGAGTGGAACCTTGTACAAGATAACCTATCCCACGTTTATGGCAATAAAAATATTATAAAAAAGTTTCGTAGCTAACTTGCAGGTAGATCTCTCAACACATGATCTATATTTGATTCATACCCGATTGTCGGCTGCTGCACATTTGCAAGTTGAGCAGCAAACAGTTGAGTACCTGACAGACAGGTAGATGGGCACTATTCTATTTCCAATTCATCTTCATATGCATAGATGAAGAGCTAAAACTAGGTAATATAACAATCAGGTAGAGAACTCAACCAAAGAATTTGTCAGCTCGGTGATGAACTAGTCTACGATAAGCTATTTTACTGCTTCGTTATAGCCTACTCTCAACTCTTATAAGGCCGGATAGGACCAAAAAGTGAGCTTAGCCTTGGTCATCCAAGTAAAAGAACCTTGTACTGCTTTTAGTTTATTACTATTCGTGGTAAAAAGTTATTAAAATATTTAATCTTTTAGTTGCAACAGTTATGTGTAATTTCTCTCCCCTTGAAGCTTATAAAAGTGGGCCACTATAATGTTGTAATCAACTTTTGATGAATAAATGAATGAATTAAAGATATGTATCGTCATTTAGGGGTAACTTTTCTTTTTTTTTTTTTTCTTTTTCGAGCTGTGTTATCCATGCTCTTTCCTCATGCTTTTTATGTTATCCATGAATTTTCTCCACGATTCTCTTGAAACTAGCATACCTATACAATAAGTGTTTGTTTGTTTTTAGTTGTTCATTTCAGGATTGCAGAAGTTTAATATGTTTGTTACGCTATGGAACACATAGGTATTAGCTTTAAATTGGCTCTTTCACCAAGTTTGTTGATTTAATTATTGTAGTTGGGTGTAGGAGTGAGCATTCGGATTCGATTTTTTCGGTTTTTACCGATTACCGGAAATTTCGATAAATTCGGTTCAGTAAAAAAATATTCAGTTTCAGTTTCGGTAATAAATTTTATAAAAATCAGGTTTCGGTTTCGGTTTTTATAATTTCGGTTTAGGAAAAAACCAATTTACCGATATATATATATATATATATAAATATATCATATTATATTATATCCTAATTTTATTATAGTATAATTAGTTATTAAAAGTCAAACCTATTACCCAATACCTAATCACTTAATTATCAATCGTATAATTAATTAAATACTTAATAATTTAATGTTTCGGTAATTTATTGAATTTACCGAAATTTTTCGGTAAATTCGGTTCGGTAAAATTTCGGTTTTTAGGAAATTCAGTTCGGTTTCGATTTTTAATATTTTGGTAAAATTTTTTTTGGTAAATTAGTTTTCGGTATATCGGTTTCGGTTTTTACCGAATGCTCACCCCTAGTTGGGTGCCTAGTTTCGTGCATCTTAATCACGATTTCTATATATTTTCTCCAAAGAATTTTTTATTGAACAAGCTTTAACTCCCTTCATTTATAGACCTTATCCAGTTTTGATCGTCGTGCATTAGTCACCGTAATCTAGAGTCGGCTTAGTGTTAGGCCTAGAATTTGGGGCCAGCCCAATTAAGCTGTTGACCAAGGGTCAAAATCGGCCCACTGAGAAAACTAAATCAAAATCGATTTGGGGAAAGCGAGCGACAATGGCAGACGGAAGGGACGCTGAAGCTCGATTCGCCAGACCGAAGGGTGCGGCCGGACGTCTGGCTACGAGCAGCATGGGCAGGCATGGGCGGAGCCCTGACACGGAGTGGCTCCGCCTGACGACGTCAAGGGTTCATCCGCGTGCAGACGAGCAATGGGGAGGAGCCGAGCTGCCTATAAGAAGGGCAGCCGGCATGCTCGAAAGGGAGGAGGTCGAACGGTTGAGAGGAATGAACGTCGAGCTTGAGAGGCAATATCCCAACCTTTGTGTAAGGAGAGAGATCCGAGGGAGGCGGACGACTTAACCAAAGGGGTGGCGGGGACAAGTTGAACTCCGGTTGGCAAGGTTGAGAACGAACCTTGCCTAACCCTTCCCGGCCGCTCCTCCTCCCGTCGGCGTCTCGGGATTCCCGGCGGAACCTGCGGCGGCTCTCATTGTGACTTCGGTGGTGTGGGTGGGAGGTTCGAAGTACCAACGACGCCGAGTTTCCCTCCTCCTAGTCTCCTTCACCTTCGTCGGAATCTACTCCCCTCCCCACAAAACATCGGCAGACTCTCCTTCGCCTTCGTCCCTTTTCTTTGCTCGAATTGGACGAGCTTGGGGCGATGGCCTTGATTAGGCAGTGGACGCCGCCGAGTCGACGAACGTTCGCAGGACGGAGGACGACGAGGCCTCCTTGTCCTTCACGAGATCTGAACCCGGCGACAGCGAACTCGCCGGAGAAACCAGACGCCCTCCATCGCAATGCAAACGAAGCAGTGAAGCTTCGCACGCAAACTGGGACGCTGACATGGCAAGAGGGTTGACCTGGATTCAAAACAATTTTGGCGTCAAAATTGAGATTTCGGATGCCTCGTAAACGCAGCTCCCTCTTCGATTTCGGACTCGGGCTTGAGGATCCGATCCGATAAGGTATAAGAATCTCTCTATTTTATTCATTTAAACGCTGACATGGCTTTCTCTCTCTTCTTTCTCCTTCCTGGACTGGACGAGGGTCGGAACCCCTCGTGGAGGCTGAGGGGCGCGGATGGATGCACCCCTGTCGGACACGCTGAACCTGGACAAGACATGAACCTTAGCCCTACGTGGCAATAGAACAGTTGTAATAATTAATTAAAATTGATTCATTGTACTTATATAATACAGGGCGTGACAGTTTGGTATCAGAGTGCAACACTGATCCAGCTGCAAAAACTCTGTGGAGAGAGAATGGTGCTGTCGAACACCGACAGAATCTCCCATCTTGAGGAAGCTGTTGGAGACCTGACTGCCCTCCCCAAGGAGACCTTGGCGGAGTTACTGAACGGCCTGCTGGCCTCCACCACTGAGTTGCGAACTCAGTTGGAAAACGTCCTGGGGACATGGAGGTCTGCAAGACTTAATTGGCCAAGCTGAAGCAGGAGGTGGCTGCACAGCGCCGGGCGGCCGAAGCGAACATGGGTGTCGCGCCGCGCCGAAGAATCCCGGAGCCCGGATCCTTCTCAGGGGTCCGCAGCGCCAAGGATGTGGAGAATTTCCTCTGGGATTTAGAAATGTATTTCCAGTCGCCCAGGTCCCTGCGGAGGAGCAGGCCCTCGTCTGCGCAGCTATCTGTCTGACGACGCCAAACTCTGGTGGCGTACGCAGGCTGCACTGACTCTTCTGGGGGAATTCCAGACCTACCAGCTCTTGTGGGAGGACTTCAAGGTAGAACTAAAGAAGCGGTTTATGCCCGGGAACACGTCTTGGGCGGCAAGCGAGGCCCTCTTCAAACTCAAGCACACGGGGAGCATGCGCGAGTACGTGAAGAACTACACCGCCCTGATGCTGGAGATAGATGACATGACAGAGCAGGATAAGCTCTACCACTTCCTGGCCGGACTACAGCCTTAGGCGCAGAAGGAGCTGCGGTGACAGAGGATTATGAGCCTAAAAGAGGCGACCCACGCGGCGGACGCATTGATCGATCTACGAATTCCGGATAAAGTGGTCCTGGCCCCTTCGAACCGCAACCGCGGGAACCCCTATCCGAAGGGGAAACAGCCTTTAGCGGCAAGAAGGCTGAACTTTAAAGGGTTAAAGGAAATCAGGGCCCCAAAGGCAATCGGACAGCCGGCAAAGCAACCAAGTCCACCGGGGTGCTATATCTGCGGGGTCCCTCACTTTATGAGGGACTGCCCCAAGCGCAGCATGATCACTGCCATCTGCCGAGAAAGGCAAGGGAGAAAAAGAGGCCTAGGAACCGGAGGCCACCACCATCCCGAAGCTGCTGTGAGATGATCTTTTGTGATGTTTTGTATTAGGACTTAATGGAAGTCCTGTATTTTGGTGATGTATTTTGTGGCGTTGTCTTGTAGCCCCATAGCGGGCAAAACAACGATGTAGGTGGATGCATTAGCGCACCACCAAATATTATTAATGCAATTTTCCTTTTTATAAAATTTTAGTTTGACAAATGAATTTTGGGAAAATTTAAAAAGGTTAGTATACCTTAAAAACCGCTATTTGAGGAAAAGTTAGCAGACTTCAAAACTACTATTTGAGGGAAAAGTTGGCAGACTTCAAAACTGCTATTTAAAGCGGTCAAGTTAGCAGACTTTAAAACTGCTATTTAAAGCGGTCAAGTTAGCAGACTTTAAAACTGCTATTTGTGGATTAAATATGGAAAATCAGCAGACTCTAAAACTGCTATTTAGGGAGATATAAAATGAGGAAGAGTTAGCAGATTTTAAAACTGCTATTTGAGACAAGAAGAGTGGACGATGTCCAACTAAAACAAAAGAGATCCCTCTTCTTGGTTCTATTGAGCCAACTTTGCATAAAGGGACGCCTTTGTGTGAGGGAAGCTTGGGAGGACAGCAAGGAAAAATCCTTAAAATCAGTCCGAGCTGGGTTTCTCATTATAAAGGGACGTCTTTATAAGGGGAAGACTTAGGGACATAATAGTAATTGGGGCGAGCTAAGTTACTCTTCGACGGAGATGATATGGGACACTTTCGAAAAGGACGAGACTTAGACGCAACCAAGTTGGATGAGCCTCCCTGAGGATTAAGCGATCTGATTCGATCGCAGATATTGTCGAACCCTCTCCTGCAAATCAGTTAGAATTCGAGTGCGAGTCAAACCGCACTATGAGTTCGTCGAGGACAACGAACGACTTCGGAGGGGGAGAATGTTAGGTCCAGAATTTAGGGCCTAGCCCAATTATGCCGTTGACCAAGGGTCAAAATCGGCCCACTGAGAAAACCAAATCAAAATTGATTTGGGGAAAGCGAGCGACGAAGGTGGTGTTCACTCGCTCGATCGGGCTCGACTTCGGCGTCATCTTTGGTGGCCGGAAACCTCAGCCGACCCAGCAAGATGGATTGCCGGACGAAGTCGCACTGCCGGGAAGCAATCACCTGGCAGACAAAACTCCGGCGCGTGCAGACGATGGAGTGGCAGACGACGACATCGCGAAGCTCCGATTCGTCAACGTTGCGTCAGCTTCGATGGAGACGACGGTGACCGGACAGGGCAGACGACGTACAAGGAGAGGGCTTGGCAGTCGTCAAACGATGATGATGCTCAGACGCGACCGGGCTTGACCAAACGCAAGGTAGCAGCGTTCGACCCAGTGTGTCGAAGGGGTGACAACGCTGGAACTGGCAGACGGAAGGGACGCCGAAGCTCGATCCGCTGGACCAAAGGGTGCAGCCGAACGTCTGGCTACGAGCAGCATGGGCAGGCATGGGCAGAGCCCTGACGCGGAGTGGCTCCGCCTGACGACGTCGAGGGTTCGTCCACGTGTAGACAAGCATGGGGAGGAGCCGAGCTGCCTATAAGAAGGGCAGCCGGCATGCTCGAAAGGGAGGAGGTCGAACGGCTGAGAGGAATGAACGTCGGGCTTGAGAGGCAATATCCCAACCTTCGTGTAAGGAGATAGATCCGAGGGAGGTGGACGACTTAACCAAAGGGGCGGCGGGGATGAGTTGAACTCCAGTTGGCAAGGTTGAGAACGAACCTTGCCTAACCCTTCCCACCCGCTCCTCCTCCCGCCGGCGTCTCGGCATTCCCAGCGGAACCTGCGGCGGCTCTCGTTGTGACTTTTGTGGTGTGGGTGGGAGGTTCGAAGTACCAACGACGCCGAGTTTCCCTCCTCCTAGTCTTCTTCACCTTCGTCGGAATCCGCTCCCCTCCCCACAAAACATCGGCGAACTCTCCTTCGCCTCCGTCCCTTTTCTCTGCTCGAATCGGACGAGCTTGGGGCAACGGCCTTGGTTAGGCAGCGGACGCCGGCGAGTCGACGAATGTTCGCAGGACGGAGGACGACGAGACTTCCTCGTCCTTCGCAAGATCTGAACCCGGCGACAGCGAACTCGCCGGAGAAACCCGACGCCCTCCATCGCAACGCAAACGAAGCAGTGAAGCTTCGCACGCAAACTGGGACGCTGACGTGGCAAGAGGGTTGACCGGTTGACATGGATTCAAAACAATTTCGGCGTCAAATCGAGATTTCGGACGCCTCGTAAACGCAGCTCCCTCTTCGATTTCGAACTCGGGCTTGATGATCCGACCCGATAAGGTATAAGAATCTCTCCTATTTTATTCATTTAAACACTGAGATGACTTTCTCTCTCTTCTTTCTCCTTCCTAGACTGGACGAGGGTCGAAATCCCTCGTGGAGGCTGAGGGGCGCGGACGGATGCATGCCTGCCGATCGCGCTAAACCTGGACAAGACATGAACTTAAAACCTACATGGCAATAGAACAATTGTAATAATTAATTAAAATTGATTCATTATACTTGTATAATATAGGGCGTGACAGCTTAGAATGTTCCTAACCCACTGTACTGCTACACCACTGGACACTAACACCCGCACTCCGCATGCCTCCAACATCAAGGGGATGAGTTGTTGTTTGTGAAAGCATCGCTTTGGTTGTTTTCCATGAATAGTATAAATTCTAGGCTATGGACGAGTAGTAGCGACCCAAAATACTAGCTTTTCATTTTTGTTACTGCATACACACGTACAACATCCAAAACACAGCCCCAAATGGGGAAAAAAAAATTTTTTTGGAGAGCAGTGTGCTGCAGCAGGGCACCCATCTTCAATACACCAATCTTAGAGAAAATAAATAAATTCTAAAATAAGTCAAAATACACTAAGCTTGGGTCAATATATGTGAATATCTTAAGTCAATATAGATGTTCAGTCAACACACACTAAATCCAATCATATGTATGAGCGTAATATATGAGTAAATTATTTTGTTCAATATTTAAAAAAGATATTTTAATTATGTATCAAACTCTCACTATTTTTTCCTCACATAATAGTCTTCGAAAAACTCTATAGATTTAGCTTAAATTACAAAATTGACCTTAAAAAATTATTATGTTTATAATTGATCTTAAATTTTAATAAATTAGTATTTATTACTTTAAAATTCTCATTAAATTCTTTTTTACAAAATTGTTATTTAGCTAAAAAGAGATTTCTTATGCACTCTTGCACAATAGATTTATTAGTATCTCAATTTTTCATGAATTGCATATCCACTCTTTGTAGTTTTTTCAAATTTTAATTTTTTCCTTTGCACTTTTAAAATAACAAATCGACCCTTACATTTTTGTTTGTTCTTAACATTAATCCTTGTATTTTTCATATTTGCAAGTTAGTTCATATGATTTAGAATTCTAATTTGATTGCATAATTTTTATAGTCCATTGTTATTACTTTTAAGAAATAAATCCTTAATTTAAAAATAATTACAAAGTTCAATTGATCTGATATAAAAATAAAAAAGTAAACCAAATTACTAGGTTAACAACTGAGAAATTTTTTTAAATTGTAAACTAGATTGGTTTTGTTATGGTTGTCTTTTAATACAAAATAATATTAAATGTAAATTTATCTTTGGCGCATGAAGTAGAGGATTTGCTATAGTGATCCAACTATTATTGATAATAAAGTCTTTTATTATAATTTTATATTATTTATTAGAAATTGTAAAATTACTTTAGTGAGATATAGATCATGTTACATTAACTAAAAGTTAATATAGTATAATTTTTTTCATTATTTACAATTTTATATTATTTATTTGAAATTTTTAATTCATTATATCAAAATAAATTAATAATATAATATAATAAATTTTTTTGGAACGATTGGTCCAACTATAACCCATTTAAATATGAGCTTAGCTTGGGCTGGATGGATCATCGCGAAAAACCTTGTATCGGCCCATTAAAGGCCAGTAGATTTGGCCCAGAACTAATACAAGCCATGCCATCTCATCAATTCCCTTTGGAGCCGGGACTCTCGAGTCGGGGACGATCTACATTCCGTACCCTAACCGATCGGTACCTCGGCGGCAATTCGTCTCCGATGGCGGAGCCGATCGGCGCAGCAACATCGATGGTAGCAGCTGAAGGGCACCCTGCCGGGATCGGCTGCGAGTCTAGAAAGGAGAAAAGGAAAGCGCTGAAGAAGCTGAAGCGGAAGCAGGTGAGGAGGGAGGCGGCGATTCGGGAGAGGGAGGGGGCGGATCACATTGACCCGGAGGAACAGCTAAGGATGAGTCTGAGGGAGAAGGAGGAAGCTGAGATCGCAGAGAGGGAGCGGAAACTGCACGAGGAACGGGAAAGACAGTGGCTGGAGGCTGCTGCGTTGAGGAAGGCGGCTGAGGAGGAGGAGCAGCAGCGGCGGAATGCGGAGGTATTGGTTTTTTCATCTCAATTTTTATGATTTTCGTGCCTTTTTAATTTCGTTTGCCTCCTCGAGATTTGTTTACCTTTTTGTACGTGTTTTGATGACAATCTCGGTTTCGCTTTTGGCCGAAAAAAATAATACTACCTCTCTTGGAGAACTTATTAATGTTACCTTCTAGAGGTGAATTCTCTTTTTGTTTTAATGTAAATGAACACCACTTATTAGAATGAGATGTAGAGTTCGCTAATCAGAAAAATGCCGTTGGTACGTACTGTAATCATCATATGAACCTTATCGTTTTCTCAAGGAGACATTTGAATCGTTCCTCCAAGGCTTGTGTAGCCTGTTTTGATGAAGTCGGAACTGTCTTCTTGATTACCATGGGACATTGGAAACTTGGGCTTAGAAGAGGAGAGTCTGCAGAGTAGTAGAGATAAGAGATAGAGCTGGAAGAAGAGAGACCAAGAGGGAGAAGAGGGGGAGGTGGGAGAGAGAATGGGGCAGAGGGTGGAGGGAGAAGATTAGACAATAAACAATAAATCATTCCATCATGATTGTTTGTTTCAATCACTTAAGCTGTAAACTATAAGGTTTAAACTTTCCCACTGACACCACAATGACACCATATGAACATTAAACTATTCACCATAATTGAATAACTATAATTTATGCCGTGCTTTTGTCCAGAAGAAAACTCAACTGCAATGATTTTAACTAACCTATGAAAGTTTGTAATGTTAATGCCTAAAAAAGAAACCCAAGCTCATTACAATTCAATTTTATCTAACTTTCCCTTTTGTCTAGCTGTCTTTTTGTCATGTTTATCCCATAATATGAAATTCTTTTCTAGTTTCGTGATGCCATCTTTTTTTTTCCTTTTGTTCGATTTGAGGTGGTCTATTTTCTTTTCTCTTTTATGCAATGGTGAACCACATTTTGCGGTAGTAGGTGTCGGGTGCCATTGGAGGTGGTAGGTGGAGGTGTGGTATTAGCAGAGGGTTTGGAGGTTGGAGCCTTGGAGGTCATGGTTGGTAGCTAATCTATATGCCAATATGAAGCTATCGATGCCAAACTGAGTCCATGGCTGTGCCAACATATTTTGGTGACTAAGCTTTAATGTGAATTGGTGGATCTAGGAGGGCTAGATGAGTGGGGGAGGATAAAATGTTGATATTATGGAGGCAGTAGGTGTAATGTAGTTAGGAGAAAATAATGACGTGTTGTATGTTGGAGAAATTAGTTAAAAGCCTCTGATACCAAATTGAAATAGGAGAAAGGAGGAAGAGACCAAGAGCAGCAAATGAGTAGTAGAGATAGAGATGAGAGAGAAGATGAGAGAAGATAGGAAATGCCGAGAACGAGGAATGTTATATAATAATTAATTTTCGTTCCACTATAATTTGCCACTGACTACAAACACTTAAGCCTTTTAAATAGACTTTACAAAATGTAGTAGCCACATTAAAAAAACACTCTCTAACACTAGTTGCACCGTCACAATAAACTAACCAACATTTCTTAAATGACTATAATTATGCCACAGTTCTAGGGCACTAGCTTTCACGAAGAAAGGGACTTCAGGTTTTACTCTTCATGCCTGTTAGAGGAAATGGAAAGAGAGAGGAGAGAAAGGGGGAAAACCCTAATGACTACATTGTAATAATCTTTGTTAAGTTACACAATAGGAATCACCTCTATATATAGAGGTTAGTACATGAAACCCTAATAGACTAATATGACTAAATTACCCCTAACTCTATTAGATATTCTAACACTCCCCCTCAAGCTGGAACATACTCCAGCTTGCACATAATAAAGAAACAACAACCTAATTCAAAAGACAAGTACAAGAAGAAGACAATAACACGGGTCACAAGTAAGCTGTCGTAGAGAGCAACATAAGACGTCGTAAAGAGCGATCAACTGTCGTAGAGAGCGACGTAAGGCGTCGTAAAGAGCGATCAGTTGTCGTAGAGAGCGACGTAAGGTGTTGTAGAGAGCGATCAGCTTGTAGAAGACCTGTAGAGAGCGAACCAAGGAGAAAAGACAAGACTATCTTGATGAGGTAACGTCGGAGAAGAGGAGCTGGCTTCCAAGATTCGGTGAGCAGCATAAGGTGACGTCTTCAAGTAGTGTCGTCAAGCAGAAGCGGCGTAAGGCGCTGCATGTAGAGGCAACGTAAAGTGCCGTAGAGAGCTTCTAAGATGCTGCGAAGAGTTCATAACGAGCTGAAGGTCAAGGCTCGAGTCAACAAGCAGTCAATGGAGGAAGCTCTAGAGGTGAACGAAAATTGTCGCCGGAGGAAGCAAACGTTCGAAGCGGAAGCGGAAGGTGTCGAAGAGAGCACAGCACGCCAGTAGGAACCAGGGAAGCGATTCAAGGCGTCAAGCTCATGGCGGACTGGAGGCCGCCGAAATCCAACCCTAGAGAAGTACTCTCCGCTTCCCAGGCTAGTAGAAGGTGAACAACTTATCATAAGAAGTGTCGCGCCTCCGCCAAGTTGTGAGCACAGCCGCCTCACAGACATCCAGCGGGATTCGAAGAGGAAGGCAGAAGATTTGGGGCAGCAGATCTTTACATCAAGGTGGAGAAGCAATCCCAAAGAGGGATCGATACCTTCCAGCAGGTCCTTCACCATCGCGGCGTGAAGCGGAAGGAAGTTGTTAACGATGAGGAGTACCCGGAAGTTTGATGACGCGATGCCGCTGGATGGAAGAGAATCAGCCCCCCTACGTATGAGGAAGAAGAGAAGCTTCCCGCCGGGAACAACTCATGCCATCAGGAGAATTTTAGGCCGCCGCATACGCATGGAGAAGAGATACCGTGGCCGCTCGCCGAGTAGGAGACGTTGACACCAAGATTCGTTGCGGCTTGCTCCGAAGATGGAGTCATCAGCGAATCGCTCGGAGGAATAGAGAATGATCTCCGGAAAGAGAAAGCAGCAGAGCTCTCACGCCTACCGGGTATGAATTCCTCGATTGCCGGTAGGGGAATCAGCGGAAGAGGCTGCGGAGATCTCACGCCATGCGCGCGCACGGGAATAGGGTTTTACGGCACCAGAAGGGAATCAGCGGAAGAGGCTGCGGAACAGGAAGATGGTGGCGGCGGCTAGAGAACCTGCTCTGATACCATGTTAGAGGAAATGGAAAGAGAGAGGAGAGAAAGGGGGAAAACCCTAATGACTACATTGTAATAATCTTTGTTAAGTTACACAATAGGAATCACCTCTATATATAGAGGTTAGTATATGAAACCCTAATAGACTAATATGACTAAATTACCCCTAACTCTATTAGATATTCTAACAATGCCTATTATAGGACATACATCATCTGTGAATGAGCCTTTTATCAATTGAAGTATAACAAGATGTCTACCTTATCCATGGGTTTTAGCAGCTGCTCAGCCAAAACAAGAATGATTGGATTTAGACCTAGTATATTCTTTTTGTTGATTTGGCTAGAAACATATTTGTTGTTTTAAGTGTTATGTTTTTCTTTTTACATGTCTGAAGAGGAACTTATAAATTTGCCGGCTGTGCTAACACATTAATGGTAAACTATTTCAGAAGATATATAAACTCTCACTATATATAAAGTTATGTAGTCAAACAGGGTGCCATTATAATATGCTATAGATATTTGCTGATTTAACAACTAAAGGTGTACTAGGGGTTTCATTTATCCGATTGGGAAAACCTAATGTAGATGGAAGGCATAAATATAGGTTAAATGCTTGCAGTAAATGTGGAAATAGGGTTCTTGATCAGTGTATAGAGACAATGCTTAATTGCTAATGATATTATTTACTGACTTGACAGTCTAACTGATCAAAGTCAATGCCACTCTTTATGTTAGGACATGCCAAAGTCATGAAATGGTTGATGTTATTAGCCTTCTTAAATATGAAAGATAAATGCACAGGAGATATACATTTTGCAGCTTTTAAAATTTTATTTTTCATTTTAACAGACACTGTTTCTTTGCAAACTGTTTATCCATATAACTATGTTGGTTATTTGTGGCGAACTTCTCGAGTTTTGATATTAAATAGTAACGCTGAGCATATGTGTAAGAGGTAAGCCCATATATATTGAGATAGACCTAAAGTTGATTTCTTCAAACGTGTAATTTTGTCATGTTATCTGCTTTCTTAGTTAGCTTTTCTCAATCTCATTCAAGCTATCATGTTTCTGTATTTTATGATAGAATCATCACAATGCTCATACACATGAGGTGGATGAAGATGATGAATGGGATTACATTGAAGAGGGTCCTGCTGAAATCATCTGGCAAGGAAATGAGATCATTGTCAAGAAGAAAAGGGTCAGAGTTGCAAAGGGAACTGCTAATAAACAGCAATATGAAGCAGTTAGTTCTTCTTACTGTCAATTCTTTGTTTTTTTAAAAAAGATTGCCTGTTTGCTGCACTGTTGACGTATATATGTTTGGAATGTTTTAACATGTTCATTACATTGCAGGATGATAACAGACCAACATCCAATCCACTTCCTCCACAGTCTATAGCTTTTACTTCATACATGGACAGTTCATCTGTTTCTGCACAAGAAGTGCTTGAAAGAGTTGCTCAAGAAGTTCCAAATTTTGGAACAGAGCAAGTGTGTAGACTAAAAACTTTGTTTTTACTCTCTTATTGTAGCTGCTATTTGTGTTAATTTTTCAGAACATGATCTCAGCTTTAGCACGACCAGATTTCAAATCACTCTAATCTAGCCTTTTTCTCTTTCTAGGATAAAGCTCATTGCCCTTTTCACCTTAAGACAGGAGCTTGTCGTTTTGGGACACGTTGCAGCAGAGTTCATTTTTACCCTGATAAATCTTGCACGCTGCTCATCAAAAATATGTACAATGGTCCAGGTCTTGTGTGGGAGCAGGATGAGGGGCTAGAGGTTTGTATGATGATGCCCTGTTGTGGATGATGTGGTATCCTAATTAAGTTATTTTGTTTCTTTTGAAATTATTATTTCTCTACTATTTTACTACTGTACTTATTGTTTCATTATGCTGAATGAAATATTGATCTATTACTATCCATCTTTACTAGGTGATATAGCTTCTGTAGTTTAATCCAGTGATGGAGTTTTTACTTGTTACAGATCGATCATTCAATGGTTGTTTAGGAAGCAGTATAAGGAAAAAGGATAAAAAATGAAAAATTTAATAATACTATTATATGTATGCATTTCTTTTGAATGAACAGTGATTAAGAATGAAGAATTAGATTATTCTCGCTTGTTTATTTTTTACTTCGTTGTGTATAAATGGTTGGTTTCTTGCTTGTGATATGTTGTAACTTTCTATACAATCCCGTTCTCTTAACACATAACGCAGCAGAAATTCATCCAAGGAATCCTCAGATGGACAGTGAAGGTTACTCCCTTGTTTGATGTGGGAAAGTTTGATTGGCTTACTGTATCCTATAAATTTGAATCTGTAGCTATTTTTGGAGCAATTTTAGTACTTTAACATGTCAAACATATATCTTTTGGAAGCTGAAACTCTTGTACGACTTGCTTGATTTGCCTCTCTTGAAATGTTTTTCTTAATTTGAGACAATTCCTGTGCATGCTTATTATTTGCGCCTCCTATTAGTAGACATCAGCGTGAAGTGACAACACAGTTCCTTAACATCGGTGTTCATTTGGTCATATCCCAAAATTTTGATCTTTTGTAGATATTATTCAGTAGAATATATTACTAAATTTCCTTAGAAATTGGCAAATTTGATTCATGTTAACCTTTAGTGTATTATATAATGCTGCCTAGAGATTATACGTACTTGAATCTGCCAATGGTCGAGAGTATATTTCATTTTTTAGTTGTGGATTAAGATACAACATGGTTGAAATTGTGAAACAAAAGCTAGTATTAGTTAAATAATGTCACTCATCAACGATGTGTTAGATTATGTGTATCTAATGATTGTGGGCCAATTTGGGGCAGCCGGAGCTTCTAGCTTTTGACTGGTTTGACTAGAGTTGGTTGGAAAAGTTGAGGTTGGTTGGGTAAAATTGTTCGATCTGGTTAGTAGTTTAGAAGTAGTGTGTTGTTCTGTTCTATTAAGTAAAAAAATTGTAAATACAATATAAAACTTTATGATTTGTACTAGAAATAAACTTTTCTAATATCAAATCATATATAAAATTTAAAATTATCTAATAAAACAATAAAGGTTTTTTCGAGTTAGTATATGTATAAATTCCATCTTAAAGATAACTAATTCTAATTTTTTTTTTTGCAAGAGTTCCTCTTTATTTTAGGTACAGTACAAAACCCTGCATACATGATATATAAAATTAAAAAAGATATTTTAGCCATATAACTAAAGCATAGATAAAAAAACAACATACACCATATAAATATCACAATACATCATAAGTACACAAGTACCGAGTAATAACAAAAAACAATATACACTATATAAATGTCACATTACATCGCAAGTACAGCGTAACCACGTACATATTATATACATGAAAAAAATATTTGCTAACATGTGAATCCATTAAACTTAATGCAATCCGATTACGGCGCATATCTAACCCCGTAGTTGATCTTCATAAGTCTCCTCATCTATTTCATAATCATCTGCCGGAATAAAATTAGGATTAGCCTCACATTTTTAAGAAATCTCATTAGAGTTTGTTGTTTGCCTAATAAAATTATGAATCGCCATTGATGTAACTACAATTTTGACTTGTGTATCATATGCATACAAACAGAGGTGGTAAGTAGCTACAGAACTAGATCGAATACAAACTTAAAGTTCAACATCCAAATTATAATTTAAATTATATTCAAACCACAACATGATTCAAATCATATAATGACCATAAATACCATCAACATTCCAATGTCAAAACGCCAATCTAAACAACAATTAAAAAATTGATACAAATTATCTACTACTCACAATCAAAATAAATTTATATCTTCAACAAACCATATGTCCATGAGAAGCATAATCATTATGAATATCAACCTATTAAGATTCAACAACAACAAAGGTAATGTTTAAGTCCAACCATCAGTACATTATGTATAGATCAAGAAAATGGTAGCAATAACAATAGGCACACTACTCAGCATTCACTAAAGAGGAAGTGCTTGAGCTTAAAAGTACAAAAAGTTATATATAATCCTTAACACACTTCGAAATAGTAGGTGTGATATCAAACTTAGACCCATAGTTATCCATATAAAGTCTGGTATAAAGCAAAGGGCATGCATGAAATCAAATGATAGACATCGTACCTTTCTAGAATTGTTCTAATTGTATGCAATAAGGAAATCAGCAGTTGGCAAGGAGAAACAACTCTATGCCAGTGACATTGACAACAATATGCATATTGCTTGAAACAAAATTTGCTGATAGTTAGCTATGCTCTTCATAACTAGAGTCAACACTAGCGATCAAACAATAGAACATTGGTTGGTGCAAAAAAGGATGAAGATTCTTAACTAGACTCATGTAATTCAAGAAGAAAATGAATAAAAAGGAAGAGTTGAAGCATCTCAAAGAAAATGGATAGAGCAATGGACCAACAAGGACCTAGATCGTGGTGGCAACCGTAAGCGATAGTGGCAAGCGGATGAAAGGGGAAGGTAGGGAAGCTCGGAGATGTAGCTCGTCATTGGTTGGAAACAAAGTTTTGCTTGGTTGTGATGCTAGAGGCATGGACAATAGGAAAGACAGCTCGTTGCCTTCTAGTTGGGGGAGAAGCGGCGACAAGAGAGGAGGTGGCGACGGGATAGTAAGCTTGGACGGGAGAGGAGGCGCTGATGGGAGAGTAGGCTTGGACATGAGGAGATGGCAATGGGAGTAGGCGGCAACGAACGAGTGATCACGGATGGGATTGGGAAATAGCGTACTGTTGCTGGGAAGCATGTGCACAACTCGTAAAAGCTCGGGATCGACTGCTTCTCGCCAATAGTGCGGTTTCTGTGCCCCAAAGGAGGTTGGTTTCCAATTTTAGCTGTCCACAAATACAGAAGCTTGGTAAAAGCTGCCCCAAACGGGCCATGTATAAAATTTGAAGATTGCTTTGGGCACAAAGATGATGTTTTCTTGGTTATATTGGTTTGTTTTGGGACATCTATATAGTACAATAACTTTATGTACTGGATAATAATATGCATATACAGGAAAAAGAGTAATGTGCCAAAATGAATTATGCGATCACTAAGTTTGACATGTTGTGCACTTTACTGTAACAACAATTGCTTCATTTTACTGTTACAGCAGTTTCTTCGTATTACTGTGATATCTTTAGGTTGATAGTGTTAGAGCTTATAGTTTATAACCATGTTATTATATATTATTTTGTATTGGAATTTGGAGCCTTATTGGATAGTCGCCTTGTCAGCTCCATAACTGTTATAGCTTCTATGTACTTGTATTCTCTATCTTCTATTGAAGTGAATCACTCTTTTTCCTCCAACTGACAGTATTATGCATACACAGAAAAAACAAAGCCAAAACTGAATTGCACGTTCGCTGTCTATGTTTGTTAAGTTATGCATTTTACTTAAGCAACAATTACTTCATTGGGTATGAAAATAAAATGATGCATGTGGGTAAATGTTCTCTATATTATCTATGAAAATAGTTAATTTTGCAAGACAACAATTACTTGATTTCAATGATAAGATATCCATGTTTCGTGCTTCTGATCTCTACTGGAGTGGAGATTGATCTATCCACTTGGCTTCATTTTCCAGCGTAAGGTTCATTATATGTGTATATGCATGTGTTGCATCTCCTATAATCATCTCTTTGTTTAAAGCTGGGTTATAATTGAAGGGTAGGATTGCCGTGATCTCTTCTGTTCACTAGAAGGTGACCCTAGGTGATGTAAACGTTCCCCATCTTTGTGCTGGAATACTATTAGGCTGGAGCAATATAAATCGAGAAGGTTAATTAAAGAATTTAGTCATGTTTGTAACTCGTGAATTTGAAAATGCAACCAGAAAGGAAAATTCAACTAAGCTATTTGTGGATCATTAATTATGTTTGAATTTAGTATTTACTAAGTATCTTTGTTTTGCCAGAATTAAGTATCATTTGACTTTGTATACCTATTCTCATTTTTTGCCCAAGTATTTGATCTTAAGGAGCTTCAGAGAAAGTATTATGGATGTCGTTGATCTTTACTTATTTTCTTTTAAGCCTAACATACTTCCTTAACTCATGCATATGTCAGTATACTGATGAAGAGGTTGAACGATGTTATGAAGAGTTCTATGAGGACGTACATACAGAGTTCTTGAAGTTTGGTGAACTCGTAAATTTCAAGGTTGCTGTTGCCTTTTATTTGTCAGAATTGGCTTTGGAAAAAAATTTTAGCCATTACCTTATTTTGAATAGCAGAAGGATATTTTTAGCAGTATAAATTGTATATATGGTTCTGGCTTTACTGCACCTGATTTGAACTGAGTCCATGTACCTTTATTAGTTTCTATTACTCAGCATTTCATATTTGTTACGTTTGTCCCAAACTAGGTATTGACGTTTAAAATTCCTATAGTGTTTTAATTATTCTACAGTTTGAATACTTTTTGTATTTGATTCCATTGGCTCAGTAAACTCCTATAGTGTTTATATCATTTTACAATTTATATCAAGGTTTTCAATCTCAATTTGAACCAATTAATATCCGATGTTGAGCTAGTATGTACCAAGTGTACGATATACAATGTACTATAATGTAATTGTATCAAGTCTATCAACATACATTGTATTGGTATGTCGACACATGGATGTACAAGTACTTGGTACAAGTACTGATACCAACACAATGTACAAGTACTTGTCACATCTTGGATCAGTATATATTGGGCATCTTTGGTATGGATTGATAGCTAAACCATGATTTGAATGCATATCACGGTTTTGGATTGTTTTTTCTCAATAGTGATCTGAAACAAGACATTTCCAGCACATTGGTGTAATCTTTTGAATCCTACTTCTAGACGAGATCTCCTGAATTGCTGAAGAGCTTCAAGTTAGATTTGTTGTGCTTATGCATTGCCCAAACTGTTAACTTAGTTTCTAGCTAATTGTCACTATGGGACAATTTGCAACGAACAAGCATAGCTTGATTGATCTTTCTTTAAATTTAGTTTCACTTACGAACTCTATTATTCTTCTACGAAACTTCTTCACTGATTGTGTGACTACAAGTAGGTGTTTCTAGGTTTTGTTTTATTTGTTAATCAATTGGATATTGGAGAAAAATGTTTCATTTTATGTTCATAACAATCTATTACTGTTCCAGTATTCGTTTCTCTTAATTTATTTCAACTCTGCTTATATCTCCAGATATTTATAAAAAAACCCTGTGTGCTTGTTTAACTTTTCTTGGTTAATCTAGTGTGAACTTTTGATTTCTCTCTTTAGGTTTGCAATAATGGTTCCTACCATCTGCGTGGAAATGTATACGTGCATTACAAGTCATTGGACTCAGCTGTGCTTGCTTATAACAATATTAATGGCCGTTATTTTGCTGGCAAACAGGTATATTCTAATCGCTTGGTCGTATTTTTCTTAATTTGAGTACATGAGGATCTTCAGCTTTTGCTTGCCTTCCTACGTTATGTGCATAGTTCCTCCATATCATGTACTTATTCAGCTGTGGCTGTTGCATGTTTTTGTTTTATGTCCAACAAAGAAAAAATTTAACAGGAAAAAAGAGAAGTTTCTTATTTACATATTCCTCTTGATTTTCGTTTTCCTTGGCTCTCAAATTTTTCTTGTTTAATTAGATGACTTGTGAGTTCGTCAGTGTGACAAGATGGAAGGTTGCTATATGTGGCGAATACATGAAATCTAGGCTAAAGGTAAGACTTTTAATCTTTTAATTTCTGTGCTTGCAAAAAAAAAGAGAAAATTAGCATGTTTCATTTTTATGACCTAGTTTCCTCGTTTTCTAGTTAAGCTAGTAAAACTTACTGATTGACGAAGGATGTTTGATTCATCCTATTCATATTTCAACTTCCTATTGACAGAATTGCTCCCATGGGTCTGCTTGCAATTTCATTCACTGTTTTAGAAACCCTGGAGGAGACTATGAGTGGGCTGATTGGGATAACCCTCCTCCTAAAGACTGGATCAGAAGAATGGTTGCACTGTTTGGTTATTCAAATGAATACGAGTATGACAAATACATAGATGACAGAGAATCTGATAGGCGATGGTCCTCGGATAGGAAGAGAACAAGAAACAGAAGGTACTAACTTAGTTCTTGTTGCTAAATTTTAGAATAGCTCACTATGAAATTATTTGACACATTTACTTATGGTTAATGTTATTGTACCATTTCTAATTGCAACTTAACTAGCACATTAGTTCGAGGAGGAATTTATTCCTCTTTTCCATCGTTTTATATCTTCATAGGTTTTGCTTGCAAACTTTACCTTATCAAGAAAATTTTCTGGGTAAAGTTTGATCTTGGATGTGGATGCAGAGTTGACTCATCTTCTCCTTGATGTCATGACTTCCGCTAGAGTTATCTTGTTTGGCTACTTGTGGTTCTGCACTTCTAATCATCTGATTTTTTGTTTAGTTCATAATGCAATGTATTCGACAATGGATCCGAATTTCCAGGAAATGTTTTGAATTTGACAGTTTTACAAAATCAATTTACAACATGAGAAGTTTTTTTTTCCAGTAACTTCAATCCTTAAGTTGATTTAAGGTTTGACATGCTTTCTGATTTTTATATGAAATGAACATATCACGTTTTTTGAGAATTGGGCTCATCATTTAAATGTACCTCTCTATAATTAAGAAAAATGTTACTGGGACCATGAAGCTGCATATTGTTGAACCCCTAGTAGGCTGTCTCCAAAAAGTATATGCTGATTGTGTCCCATTTATGAGCAGCGTTTAGTGAGAGAACAGAGAAACTTCTTTAGATAGGAGTGTGCTATTATCAGTTGTCCATAACAGATCCTTGATTAGAAGCTGTTGATGATTATGGTATATTTTAGGTAATTATTTCTTTAGTATGCTTATATCATGCGTCATTATTTCCATGTACACTAATGTTTTCTGTAACTGTTGAGTAGAGGATTGAGCAGCTTTTATTTTGAGATTTGCATGTCATTCAGCGCCTCGTTATATTTCTCCATCACATGAATTATTTACACGTCATGTCTTAAATTCTGGAGCTAGTTATTTAATATACTGTCTCACTTCAGTTTGTTATCTTGGGTAGGATGACTCCGTTGATGTTTTTTTTATGCTGATAACAGAAGGTTACATTCTCCAAGGTCTGGCAGTAGCAGTTCTCCAGCCAGAGACTCAGACGGGATGACGGATCATTATAGTCGTCGCTCAGTTAGGCGGGATCGATCTAGCAGGAGCACAGTTTCTATGGAAAAGCGTGAAAGATCCGAAGAATTTAAGAAATCTGATAAGATACATAAAATGCGTAGTTATGATTCTAGGGAAGACGCATACAATGATAACGACAAAACTTCTCTGAAAAGGCATCAGAAATATGAAGAAAACTGTTACGTTGATCAGGAAAGATACAAGAAGCAGAAAGAGAACTTGTTGCCTCAAAAAAGAAGAAAAGATCGCGTTATTGAGCATATGAAGTCGAGAAGGTTCAAATCAAGATATTATGAAGAAGAGGACTATGCAGAATCTTCATGCCTCGCTGATGATGACGGAGAAGTTAGTGTTGGCCATTCTAATAGTCCCTCGAGTGACGAGTCTAATCACAGGTTTAGTTTAGACTTAGGATATAACGCAAGAAGATGCAAGCAGTCGAGTCACAGGCTTAGTATTGACGAAGAACGGTACAATGGAAAATTTTCTGAGGAGCTTGGTTCTAGAAAAGCCTCCTCTACAACGATTTACTCACAGCACAGTGGTTGCCGTACTGAAAAGAGAGAACAAGAACAATATGAGACATATAACCCTTGTGAATACGATATGAATGGCCAATTTCAAAAAAATAATGATCACAAAGGCAGACTTCCACGCGATTCTGATTGGATACGTAGAGGTGAAGCTTCTGATCCAGAGAATGCTCGTGATCACTCATCACATCGTAGTAGCAACCATAAAAAGCAACATGACAAAAGTAGCAGAAAGAGAAAACATCACCAAGGGTGAGAACAACAACGGTCGTAGCCATGAGCTCTGTACAGCATGGAAGAATAGAGATTCAGTAGGTATTGCTTAGAGAAACAAAGTTAGTACAAGTAATTACGATCTAACCCAAAAGCTAGTCAGTCGTTCTCGATGTATGTGCTGCTACTAATAGTAAGCTCCTTAAGCCAGGAAATCCTTTTATTTTCCTTGTTTTGACCCAAAATGTGAAAAAAATTTCTTCCACAGAATGTTCTTTCGCCGGCAACTTCCATATGTTTATCGCATATCTACCACTTGCTTCCTAAAGTAGAAAATTTTGGTTAAATTTAGAACGCTTGTGTGATTGAAGGCCATAACGCAAATATTTTACTGAGGATGTTCTGGCGTTTTGCTATTATGTGAGATGTAGCTTTGATTCTGTTGTATTCCACAACCTTGTTCAGTTTCAGGGTCTTGTATTGTATTTATTCAGTGTAGCTCAGCCGCATATTGGAATCTGTCAAAACTCAAAGGCCCTTCATGATTTTAGTTTATATTTCTTTAATTTTGGAAGGAACTCCGTGACAAAAGACAAAGAAAACCCTGTTTACTAGCAGGGATGGAAAAGCAATGGAATGAATTTAACAAAGGGGAAGGAAAAAGCAAGGGATGAAAATTTGAGTCATGTGAAAATCATGTGACCAGATGAGATGGAGAGAGATCGACGAGGCTAGCGATGCGAGGCCGTGGACGTGGGCGAGAGCTCTCTCCAGGCGATGGGAGGTGAGGTCGGTGATGGTTGGGCGAGGTTGGACGCTTGTGAGGTCGGCTAGAACTTGCGGATGCAGGCGAGGCGAGTTGGGCAAGGTCGGCTACTGCTAGGTGAGGTTGGAGGTGTGTTGGCGAGGTTGGATGCTTACAAGGTTGGCGAGAGCTCGCGGACGTTGGCGAGGCGAGTTGGGCGAGGTAGGAGGTGTGCTAGCGAGGTCGGACGCTTGTGAGGTCGGCAACAGCTCGCGGACGCTGGCGAGGTGAGCTAGGCGAGGTCGGCGACGGTTGGGTGAGGTCGGCGAGAGTTGGGCAAGGTTGGAGGTGTGCTGGCGAGGTCGGCGATAGCTCTCAAACGCTGGCGAGGTGAGCTAGGCAAGGTCGGTGACAGTTGGGCAAGGTCGGAGGTGTGTTGGTGAGGCAAGGTAGGGGAGGTTCACGACAAGAGATAAGACATGCCGCCCAATTTGGGTGGATTAGAAAACAGCAAAAAATCACTTGATTTTTCTTCATTTAATTTATCACTTTTTTCATCCTTTTCCATCCTGATTTCCGTATTGGTAAACAGGGTGTAAAAGCTTCCCATATGAACTTCAATTGTGCCAAGACCCCATAATGAAATATTTACGATGCTATGGCATGGCAATGGGTGCTTCCTAATTTTATCTATTTTCTTAATCCTGCTATGTAGATAATTTAAATAGAAATGATCTAAAACCTTGAGTTTGAATCCAATTTAAGCCCAATTTCCTAATTTTACCAACCAAATTGCAATGAGATTGACAATGCTACTAGGTACTATGGTTTTTGGTGCATTTTTATCTTTTTCTTTCTATTTGAATATTTTTGATTAAAATATGCAATATAATCTTATTTATTTCTATTTTTATGATTGGGATAGGAATATACATGGAGTTTATCGATCATCTAATATTTGATGGCAGAATGTAATTTAATATCTTTAGAGCACCAATATTTTATCACATTATAGTCAATACATTATTGAATAATAAGGATGTAAGGCTAATCACGAAAAATGATTTTTTGATAATTGATATGTTAGACATTATTATTGAGTAAACTGTAAACATGGTGAATTTGTTTTATATAATTGGAAAAAAAAAATAGACATAATTGATGAAGGTGGGAATCAATCATAAGACTTTATTATCAATAGTAAAAGTTTAAACCAATTCAATCCGACGGTCCAAGAGAACCAGAAGGATACCAGCAAGACTTCAAGACTGATCCAACCATCAGCATTTATGCCAAATTTAATATTGCGCGAATTATTATGACGGCCACCATTAATGACACAGGTTTCAATGACATTTATCCTCATGGCATTGATGGCACCAGAAAACGAGGAGACTTATGTCATTGATGACATAGGTTTCAATGACATTTATCCTCATGGCATGTCTCTGCCATCTCCAAGCCCTAGAATCAACCGTGCGAGCTTCGCACTCGCCTGAACCCCGTCGCTCCGACTCCGTCGCCCTCCACTGTTTCCTTCCCGTTCCTCCAGCGTCCTTCTCCGCCTGAGCGCCTTCCCTCGCCAGCCGTCAACGCCAGCGTACACCCGCCGCCACCAGCCTCCACCGCCATTGCCAACCCTGTGCCGCCACCCTTCAGCCGCCTCTACTCCCACCGCCCTGACGTCAGCGCCGTCGTCGACCTACTCCACCGCCCTACTGCAACCTCGCCTGCCTCCGCTTGAAAAGAAAGCGGCGCGTGAAGTAGAGTCGGCAACCAGCCGACTTAACAAAAAAAAAAAAAAATCTACTGTTGTTGTTGGGTCACCTTATAGCCTGGCTCATCTACTTCGAGTTGCACCTGCAGCAGCAGCCCTATAGATCCAGTTCAAGTAACATTCCAGTATTCTTTGGGTTAATCGACACAGGTATCTTTACTTATTTTTTATAGTTCGTTTTGGACTTATACTTACGCACAACTAGATCCTGCCACTATATTTGTGTGAGTAGATAATGCTAATCTCCTATTACTTTACAATTATTGCTTAGAGAGATTTTAATTGCTTGTGCCAGTCTTGATCCCTTAACCCCATCTTCTATTACCCCTCCTCCATCACTTTTTCATATAATGAAAGCATTAGTTTGGTTCTATATTGTTCGTAGCTTTGCATTAGATACTATTTGATAATAACGCAAACTTTTTCTCATAAAATTATTATTATTATATTTTTCATATTTTTTTTACTCTTTGAAGAAAAAGCGACAACATACTGAGACTATAAAACATAAATTTAACACAATAAACGAAAAAAAGATTCTTTTTTTAATTAATTGATCTGAACTACTTAAAAACTCAATTTCACTTTGAAATTATAATATAAACAAGTCAGATATGAAAAAAAGGAAAAAAAATAATTTTTTTTACTTCTTTAAACAAATTGACGCCTTATACCTCTTCATAAATCCGTCGGCTTCTCCAGTTTCTCTCTATTCCTTAACCCCTTCCCCTCTCTAAGCAGCAGAGCGAAGGAGCAGAAGAAAGGGATAAGAGTGGAGGTCTTCGATCACTAGGGTTTGGATTTTGTTCGAATCAATGGAGAATTTCTCAATCGTCTCCTCCAAATTCTCCCTTATCGTGCCGACTCCGAATCCCTTCGAGGTCCTCACCAGGCGGCAGTCGCTTCATTTTTCTCTCCCTCCTCACGGTGCGAGAAGCAGACGAATCGGAGGCAGTAGTAGACGTCCCGGACTCGTTATCTTCGCTCTTAGCGGTGGAAGCAGCGGACGAGTCTCATCTAGTAACGGTAACGCTTGCTCCTTACCTGCGTTAGTGGGATTTCTCTTTAGTTTCAGCATATTCGTGAACCGACAACTGGCAATAAGTTTCATATCTTTGGTTGCAGATCTTTGGCAATAGGTTCGTTCATCTTTTTCGGTTTCAATTATAAACAATAAATTGCCTGGAACTTATACATTTTTTCTATTGCTTTGTTTGGCAGATTTAAGATTCGTGTTCATTGTCTGTTTTTGTATTAAATTGATTAGCCCTATATGCCTTCACTGCTTCTGCTTTTGTTAGATTGTAACTTCGTGCTCTATTAATTCGATCTGCTTTATTGATGCATCTCGTTTTCTCTATAGGGAAAGAAAAACTCAAGGCACAAGTATTTGGTAGCGCTTCATCTTCAAACAATAGTGAGACTACAACTACTAGTGCTGTGGCCCCAGTTCCAGTACCTTCATCACCAACATCCATGTATGGTCTTTATGCATCCATGTCATTGTTATTCATATATATTTTTCAGGTATCTGTTCGAAGTTTAATGAATGCAGTTTTCTTCAGCGTAACCGATGGATTCAATAATCATTATTATTCCTATTATATGGATAATGATCTGTTCATGACCCAATATTTTTTTGGGGTATATGTTTTTGATGCGAATGCTATTTGATTCACCTTGCATATTTTTGGACAACTGCAGTGGTTCACCACTGTTCTGGGTAGGTGTTGGCGTTGGGTTTTCAGTTGTATTCCAAGTGGTGAGTCTGGTGACAAAATTCCTGGATATTTTCTTTTTCTTATGTAATTCTCTTTTTCCTAATTAAGAAAATGTTTATGACATGACAGGTAGCAAGCAGATTAAAGGTGAGCTCATTTCATTTTTTGTACACCTTTATAAGATTTGTTTTCTTTAAAAATGTTGTTGATATTGTATAACACTTCTAGTCTCTATAAATTATTTTGGGACATATTTTGTTGTCATTAGCTTGAGAAACTACTTATCAGGTGAAAAAAAAATAATCTACCATGCTATCCAGAAAAGACCCTGCCGTTCATTTTTTTTTCTTTAATACCTTTCTCTGGTAAATTTGTGATTCTGCAATGGTGATTTGCAAGCCTTCTGTCAAAAGATTGATGAAATTAGCTGCTGCTCTTTTTTTATACCTTTTCTCTGGTAAATTTGTGATTCTGCAATGGTGATTTGCAAGCCTTCTGTCAAAAGATTGATGAAATTAGCTGCTGCTCTTATTTTTGCAGAAAAAAAAAATCAGACCTGGGTCTTCAATGTTAAGTGTTAACTAACCATTTTAGTGTAGGAATTTACAGTTCCAGGCTATATTATTGAATCCTGGTTTCACTGTCTTTGATAATGGATCGTACTATAATCAGTTAAAGACTGATTCTAGAGCTTGTTGAAGCAGCAGACTGTTGAACAGTTAATAGCATGCTGCGCAATTTGATCTTTTCCTCGTGCTTTCCCTATTGTATTCTAAATTTGCATCAGCAGCACTAGTATTTATCTTATTTTACTTGCTTATATCTCTGTTATTTTGCGTGAGGCTATTCAATCTTGGGGAAGGTTCATTTTCAAGATAGCACCTTCCTTCCTTCCTTTCTTTCTTTCTTTTTTTCCTTTTCTTTTTTACAATTTTTTTAAGCTGCAAATGTAGATTTCTTGATCCTCTAGTCTTGCATCTTGCACCTTAGCACTTAATCGCTCCATGCCGTGCGACCTGAGTGCTTGCTGCTGACTGTGTGATATGTAAAATCTTGACACACATACGAGGCCCTTGCATAGAAGTACCATGTTGTTCTAGTGAATTGAAACAACATAGCATGTAGAATTCATTGCTTAATTTCCTGAAGCGAGGAAACCAGTGGAACATCATTGGTTCATGTAACTTTAATTTCTTACTTGGTGTTAAAATTGTATGATTCAACTTACGGACTACTTGTTTTAGAAATATGCACTTCAACAAGCTTTCAAGACAATGATGGATCAAGCAGCACCTCAAGGTCAACAATTTGGTAACCCTTCCTTTGGGTCGACCTCACCATTCCCATTTCCTATAACGGCAACATCACCTCCAACTGCACCTCCACCGCCATCAACACGTGTTTCTACCCAGCAGCCTGTTGTGGTAGATGTTGCAGCCAGCAAAGTGGAATCTACCACACCATCTGAAGCTGTAAATGAGACTCAAGTAGAAGAGGCAGAATCAAAGAAATTTGGTATGCAGTTTTAGATTTGAAGCACCTCTCCTTTGATCTGTTTCTATCTTTAAGCTTTTTTTTCTCTATGGATTCCATTAGCCATTGGCGATTATTTAACAATTTCTTGTAAGTTATTAGCACACTTCGTGTAGCTTGGATAGTTAGATGTTCGTATACTAGCTTATTGCCAAAGTTGACTGATTTGACCTCTTGATAAGTTTATTTTTGAGCTGTTAACTGCAACTTACTAGATTTCTCTTGTGCTTCTTTCTCCCTGATTACTTGATTAAGTGATTCCATAACCTATTTAAGTTAAAGATGGTTATTGTAGTTGTCCTGTGTTGATTAAGAATTCTTGGCTCTCACTTGCATATACGCTGATTTTGATGTTAAAGGATATCTTGTATTTTTTTTTACTTTGTTGTCTACCAGATGTTATTGTGTGCAACTATGAAACATCATTTTTGATTCTTATTTCTTTGATGATATCTTGAACATCTTTCTCTTAGGAGTGAAACTGGAATAGGTTTTTGATTTGGCTGAACGTGTACTCTGTTTGATCGTCCCTAATCCTGATCCAGCTGCGACACTTGCTCTTTTGTTTGTCTATTTATTTTCTTGTTCTAACCCAAGTTTGTGCTAAGAAGGAAATTAGCTTAAATGATGTTGGCTTATTCGTGTCTCAAAGACTCATACATCTAAAATACATGCAATTAGTGGTTTGGTTTCTTATTGCCAACTCATGTTGGGTCAAAATACATAGGCTCAGGTTGGTTATAAGACATCTGCCGACCCAAATATTTTATTTCTTAAATGGTGTCTAAGAAAGCCGTTATAGAGAAACCTAATTGAATTGTTGAAATGGAACTGGTCTCGGTTGAACCTACAAGGGGCATTTTTAGCGGGGCAACGAAAACATGTACATGTCTACATGGGTGCAAACATGAAATCAAAGATAAATGTGTTGCAGATCTAGTCAAAGAATGCACTTATAGTGACCTCAGTTTCCTTTGCTGACTATTATGTGGCCCATTTTGCAGCTTTTGTGGATGTTTCTGTGGAAGAACTACTGCAAAGTGAGTCATCCTATATAAAAGACACAAATCCGGTGGAGACTCAATCTGCTAAGGAAGTAAGAACCTCACATGCCATAGAGCTGCCACATTTTCTTCAATAATATAGTTGCTGAAGTGTTATGTTGTGTTTCTTGTAGATTCCACCAAATGGAACTGTTAATCCGGATAGAAGTGCTTCAAGTGAACAATCTCAATATCGTAAGTTGTGGGGGATAATTTGTTTTGGTACCTGTTATAAAGCACTTCTTTTCTTTTTCTTGTTTTGCAACACCAGAACCGTATTAAATTTTTTAGTAGCCCTTGTTCTTGAGATTTACACTATTTTCATGAAATTTCTTTTTGCAATCTACTGGTAATAGTGCATGACAATACTGTTTGATTCCCTGAAATTTGTTGACATTCGTGGTCCCAAGTTTGCCATACTTCCATAGTTCACAGGGCACATCTATTTTTAGCTTAAGTAATGGTATTCTAACTTAGTTTTGTCATCTATTAACTCAATGTATCTGTGAATGTTTCTGTACCTAAGGTGTCTTTTTTGTGTATTCATGTGATTATGCGAAGGCATACAATCAACATTTCCATTATAACATTGCTCTTTAATTACTTCAATTGAGGGTATTAAAAATTGGTCTGGTACAGGTGGTACGCACCAATATGTATTGGTCTGTACACTGGTACAGAATGGTATTTAAAACCTTGCTTTAATGTTCCATCACTTGTAATTTGTTTATGGACTTGTTTTTTATTTTCAATTCCATATACCTATCTACTGGCTGTATTGTCCTAGTATACGACAAAGTTTCAAATTCGCTAATATATGTACAGAAGAATGTTCTAGATATTTGTGCTTGGTCACTTGAACTAAAAATTTTACATTCCCGCATAGGTCCTTCACCATCCCTGATATCAGTTGAAGCACTGGAGAAAATGATGGAAGATCCAACTGTGCAGAAAATGGTTTACCCGTAAGCTTCATGCTTCTTGAAGGATTGAATGCTATAGAGAAGGCACTTCTTTCACTGTCTATTTTTGTGTCTTTTAACTCAGAATGGTCTTTCACCTTTGTATTTGATATGAATCTACAAGATCTTGTTTGATGAAGGCTCGCTCTTCTTCAGAATGTTTATACAAGGAAACTCAAAGAACATGTAAATGATAACTTACAGAAAAGCCTCGTTTTAGTGAAGGAATATAATGAATTTACAGTTTATCCTTGAAATCCTAAACCCTCAATCCTATTGGCTGGGCTTGCTATAGTTGCTTGCTTCCTCCAAAGTTTCTTAATTCTGACTACTGAGCTTCACCAAGTTTACAGCTTGTTACAGAAGTTATTGGTATTCTTCTCTAAAATTTCTTTGGGCAAGTAAAGATCTTTTTTATAACCAGTATGTTTCTGATGCTTCTTTCTTTTTGATTCTTCCCGTGCTTGACTGTAGTATTTAGAAAATTAGAGATTACTATAAATTCTTTATCTTCGTCACTATGAAATAGGTACTGATCTTGATTTGATTCATTCTTTGTCACAGTTATTTGCCTGAGGAAATGAGGAACCCAGAGACATTCAAGTGTATGTGTTCATTAGATACGCTTGATAAGTTTATCTTCATTATTATGATTTGTCAATGATGTAAATTTTACTTCTGTATATTTTAGGGATGATGAAAAATCCTCAATTTCGCCAACAAATGCAAGATATGCTGTATGATATTTCCATGTTTGAAGATTTTATTTTTACTTGATGATATGAGTCATCATTTATCATGTTAAATCATGTTGCTACTTATATGGTGCCATAACTTTAGCTTTTGTCAGCTAGCTCAACTCAAGATCCTGGTTCAAATCCTGCCTTCACCACTATACTATTTACCTTCTTGCAAAAAAAAATATTTAAACATAGAATTAATGTACTACTTTTGATTATGATTTCTTTTCCTTTCTCAGAAACAATATGGGTGGAAATAATGAATGGGACAATCGCCTGACTGATTCCTTAAAAAATTTTAATCTTAGCAGTCCTGAGGTAAAACAGCAATTTGGTAAGTAAATCATCCTTGCTTGAGTGCTTTTCCAAGAGTCGTATTTCACGTACTGCTTTGACGTAATTATATATGATTAGTGTGATCAATGGGTTCATGGGTGGTGAGTAGGAAACGGGAGGTTATAGAATATTTTGTAATACTTCAGATTGATATCTCTGAACAAGCACCGCTTCAGTTGAGTGCCCGATTCTAGGAGTTGGGTGCGCAATTGAGAGAAAAAATTTCTAAAATGTCTTAAATAATGATGAAGTGAAGTTATGATAAATGAAGCTTCACTTATCTTAAAGTTACGTTTGTTATTATGGCTTTTGATATTAAAACTTGAATTGATTTGATTACCATTATAAAATTTGTTTTTGATTTTATGTGATTAAAAAATATTTTTTTCACATGCAATTATCTAGATTATTGAAATTATTTCAACTTAGTTTATTAATTAATATTTTTTTCTTTAGTTTGTGATTACACACGGTGGTATCTATTTGTGTAGTTGATATTATCTTCGATACATTTGGTCTTTTAGAGTGTTAAAAATCAGTTTGTACCACCTGTGTTGGTTTGACCTTGTACAAGGTTTGGTACCATATATAGTTACACATATATTTATACATATAGACATATTTATACAAATATGAGCATGGACCTATACATAGACCAAAGGAAAACTAGTTGGTGCGGAAGCTACCGGAGGATGAAGCTTCACTCGTTGTGGAAGTGATGGATGAAGCTTCCATTTGCAGTGGATGAAGAAGTTTTCGCTCGTGGTGGACAAAAGAGGAAGCTTCTGCTTAAGTGGCAGATGAAGCTTCCGCTTGCAGTGGAAGTGACAGATGAAGGAAGAAACTGTACTTGGTTTCATCCGGTGTACACTGGACTGGACCAGTATTTCAAACTGTGGTTTAATTGTTTAACCAATGAACATTACTATAGATTATGGGCAATTAAGTGGTACTATCTTCCCCCTTTCGCTTGTACATTAATCAACCAGAGAATAGATTACTAGCCCTGCTATATTAAGGATAGAATGCTTGGAGGAGGATGCTACTTGTTATTTCTTTTAGCTATATTCCTTATCTTCTCTAAAACCCCCCTGCCGTGAGCAATGAGCATTTTATTTCTCTTCATTTACATTTATCTGGTGGTGTTTTCTGCGTTACCTTCAGTCTTATGCTCAAATAGAGGTTAGGTTAATTCCAAGTTTGGACGCTAGCAGTGGACTCATCCTGCCATCTCTTCACAATCTGGAATTCCTGGTGTTGTTCTATAAACCTCCTCCAAGGTTACTGTCATGCCCTAATTTAACTCCCCTCCACCTCAGTCAGATTTACCTCAATTTGTGCACCGAATCAAAATCACCTCTCATCAAAATCTGCCTCGTTTCGAACGCCACTTGTCAGATTTACTGTCTCGCTGATTTTGAAATCCAAAATCGAAATCCCAAGTCAATTTTGAACGATAGGGTTGACCCACTTGCCTTGTTTCGAACGCCACTTGTTCGAATGCCTCGCTCGCCTCGTCGAACGCCGCCTGCGTTCGGTTGTGAGCACATTGGCCGCCGTCGCCGGAAGAGATGGAAGGGCGTGCGGCAAGGGAGGAGTCTTTGTCTCGCCCTCAGCCCTTATCGCCGCTGGAAGCTCTGCCGGATCGTCATCGACAATGATGGTGACGAAGGAAGGAACTCAGAAATAGGAGAGAGGCTTCGTCGGAAAATAGAGGAAGAAGATTGCCGGATCTTGGGGTAAAACTTCACTCTTATTTATTGTAAATACAGAGTTACAAAAAACCCCTTTCCTCACCTTAATCCACTTGTCAGATTCCCTCTAGCAGCCGCCTGCTCTCAAAGCTTGCTCCCCCTCAAGCTTTCTGCTTGTAGAACTCTCTCTCGCAGGCTCTCTGGATCTCCTCTACTCTGGATCTCGCTCCTCGCAGCCTCCTCAAATCACGCTTCTTCCTCAAGCTTTAAAGGGAAGTAGGGGATGCTCGCTCCAGCGCTGTCCCGCATCCTCGAGCTTGAAGACCTCGCCCTTGTGTCGCTAATCCTGCTCTCGACTGCGTCCACCGAAGGAGACAAAGCCTTCGTCCGTGTCTTCCGGATCCTTTGCTGAAGAAGGCGGCGTCGACCCGTTCGACGCTTGCTGCTGATTCGGCTAAAGAAGACGAGGCCGGCGATCGCGTCCGCTGCCTCTCGTCCGCGAGGATGCTGCCGCTCGCGTCGTTCGCATCTGACAAAATCGCTGCTCGAGCGCCCACTGCCTCCGCATCCTATACCTTCGTTGGAGACGCACTCGCCTCGCTCTGTTCCCACAGTCTTTGATGCTGATGCTGTTGAAGCCTGCTGCTCGGATGAAATCGAGCTTTAGCGATTTTGATGTTGACCCAATCCTACGTTGACTTGGATGTGGGCTCTGTCTGTTTCTGCTACGTGGGCTTGGGCCGTTGCCCAGCCCATCTCCTCTTGGCCCGGTCCGAATGGAATCCGAGCATCATAATTCTCCCTCGCCCAACCTGGACATCGCTCTCGATGTCTGCTATGGGCGTCTCTGTCGCAACCACTGCTGCAATATATACGCCTCGTGCTTGTGCTCGTACGAGATTCATCACTCTGTGTCCTCCGTGTTCTTGAATTCAAGGTTGTCAAACTAACTCGCTGAATACCAGAGACCATCCTGATGCTTCCTCGTACACTACTTGGACTCCTTTCCAAGTGTGGAATCACAGAAATCTTCATTCGTCGAAGCAGTTCAATGCTGAGGATGGCATCATAGTAGTCCATCTTCGCCACTCGGATGTGATGCCGTCCCACCCAGTCTCCAATCTTCACCGGGACATTGTAAGAGATGCTCATCATTTGCTGCTCTGCGGTGTTAACTGTCTTCACCCGATCTGCCGTAGGTGAAGTGTGTAAGCCAAGCTGTGCAACCATTCGTTTCGATACGAATAGATGAGTCACACCGGTGTTGACCATCGCCTCCACCTCGACCCCACGTATTTGCATCGGAACATACATCAATCGTGCACAACCTGAGGCTGACACTACCGTGATCGCGTTCAATGCCATCGTTCCTACGCATGTCACTACAGGGTTATCATCAGCCACCTTTTCTTAGCGAACTCTCGCCGTACAATTGCTGCAATCCACTCTCGAGTTGGGCACTCGCGCATTCGATGTGGTCCTTTGCACAAGAAGCATCCCATTGGTCTCGGTCGATCCTGCCCTCTCTTTGCAGGTCGATTTGTCTCCTGTCGTGCTCTCGCCCTTGTCGGAGAGCGACACTTCGGGGGCGACTTCGTTGCTCTCGAGGAAGTTGTACCTGAAGTTCTCATATCCACAAGGGATTTGGTAATTGCTGTGGCCATTCTCAAGTCCTGCGGTGCATGTCGTCAGACTTCAGCCTTTGCCCATGGTTGAAGATTGCAGAGGAAGGTGTATCGTCTATCCACCTCCAACATGTTTGATATCTCCAACATAAGTGCTGAATAAACCCGGACATACTCTTAGATTGGCCAGCCAGTATGCCTGAGCCGAAGAAACTGCCGTTGCAGTTCTTCTCGGAACACCACCCATGTCCAAACAGCTGCTCCTGATGTTGAATCAATTTTAGTTCTCCACCAAAGTTTTGTATCATCTGAGAGGCTTCGTTGGAAAATAGAGGAAGAAGATCGCTGGATCTTGGGGAAAAACTTCACTCTTATTTCTCTTAAATACAGAGTTACAAAAAACCCCTTTCCTCACCTTAATCCACTCGTCGGGTTCCCTCTAACGACTGCCGCCGATTGCTCTCAAAGCTCGCTTCCTCTTTCCTCTCAAGCTTTATGCTTGCAGAACTCTCTCTCGCAGGCACTCTGAATCTCGCTCCTCGCAGCCTCCTCGGATCACCCTTCTTCCTCAAGCTTTAAAAGGAAGCAGCGGACGCTTGCTCCAGCGCCGTCCCGCGTCCTCGAGCTTGAAGACCTCGCCCTTGCACCGCTAATCCTGCTCCGACTGCGTCCACTGAAGGAGACGAAGCCTTCGTCCGCGTCTTCGAGTTTGAAGACCTCGCCCTCGCGCCGCTAATCCTGCTCTCGATCACGTCCATTGAAGGAGACGAAGCCTTCATCCGCGTCTTCTGAATCCTTTGCTGAAGAAGGCAACGTTGACCCGTTCGACGCTTGCCGAGGCCAGCGACCGCGTCCGCCGCCTCTCGCCCGTGAGGATGCCGCTGCTTGTGTCGTCCGCGTTTGAAGAAATTGCCGCTCGCCCGCTGCCTCCGTTGGAGATGCACTCGCCTCGCTATGTTCCCACTGTCTTTGATGTTGATGCTGTTGAAGACTACTGCTCGGATGAAATCGAGCTTTCGCGATTTCGGCGTTGACCCAATCCTATGTTGACTTGGATGTGGGCTCTGTCTGGTTTCTGCTGTGTGAGCTTGGGCCGCCGCCTAGCCCATCTCCTCCTGGCCCGGTCCGAGTGGAATCCAGGCATCACAGTTACCATAATGCATACAAGGTACATAGAATACCCTTCCAATGACTTTGCTTTGACTTCTACATATATTGCTTGAAAACAACCATAACGAATCACATGTCAACTCTAGTAGTAATAAGATAAAATTTTCTATTAAAAGATGATATCTAGTTAGATCAACCCTTCCCCAAGACTCCTTAAATCAAAGTTTACAACCTAGAAGAAAGAGGATATTAGTATATTTGCAAACAAGAGTGACCATCTCCTCTAGAAGAACCATGAAAGTTTCTTTTTTGAAATATAAATGCTGTATTTGATAAACAATTTCAATTTGTAATACGTAGTGTTTCCCCTGTATTTAGTAATAAACTTTTCATAAAATCATTTCTTAGATATCTTAGGTTCCTTAAGTGCCAATGCTAATAAGCAAAATATCATCTAAATAATTGCAAACTAACAATGCTAGAAAGTCTCTAATGGATGAAAATTGAGTTAGAAGTTTCCAAGTTCAGAGTACTAGTTCGAGAAATTGCATTGCATTGGTCAAGGCTTGGACCAGTACTGGACGGAACCGAGCGAGCAGCACAGAGAAGAAAGCTCACAACCATAGTAGTTGAGGATTACTTAAAGTCACCGCCCCTACTACTCCCACGATGCTTGTGGCTTTGAGATGCATCGTGAACTTCTGAAAAGCTCACAGCGAGCTCCTGAACGCCCATGGTACCATACTATACCGAGGAAGCATTGCTAAGAAGAAAGCTTGTGGTCAGAGCTCCAAAGGATGGAGAAGAAGAGGAATAGTACCAGTATTAGTGCATAGATGTAATATTATATATATAATATGGTATATTATATTTGTGCACAACTTGTATTGTACACTTTATTATGTCGGTACCCTTTATGTAAATATCCGTTTTGTAATGTTACTGGATATAATGGAATGAAGGGCGGCTGATAGGGCACGCTTCTTTTCGGCTCATATTATTGTTATGGTATCAGAGGCTCAATGTGAGTCCATCTAGGGTTTCTCTTCTTGTTCCTCTTCGTGCATCCATTTGATTGCAGAGCCCTTGATCCCCTTCTCGATTTCATCCGCCTGCTGATTTCGCGCTTCAGCATTTGGTGATTCGAATCCTTCCGCCTGGCGATTTCGGAAACTTCATTTGGCGACATAGAGTCTTCTAAAATCCTTCTGCCTGTTGATTTTGGAAGCTTCATCATCGTCCGCCTGCTGATTTCGGGCTTCAGCATCTGCTGACTTCGAATCCTTCCGCCTCTTGACTTCGGAAGCTTCATCATCTGCATCTGGTGATTTCGGAATCCTTGGTGCTTGCTGATTTCGGGACTTTGTCTTCACATAAAAGTTCATCCAACGATTTACTGTGCGTCTTCCTCTATTGGTTTGGCTTTGTCTCTTCCTTTATCGCTCTGTGAGTCTTCTAAGTGTTGTTTGGCTTCGGTTCTGTACGCATATCTCTTGCTTTGTTTGTGTCTTCAATACCCAAATGGAAAATACTTTTTGGCAAAATATTCACAGAAACTTTATCTATGCGATTTACTGGCAAGAATTATACGACTTGGGAATTTTAATTTAGAAGATTTTTGAAAGGGAGAGAGCTATGGGGCCACATAGATGGGTCTTCTGTTCCTAAAAATGAGTTATAATATAGTAAATGGGAAATGAATGATGCTAGAATTATTTTTTAGATTTTAGCATTTATTGAATCTCATATAGTGAACAGTCTATGTTTATTTAGTACTGCCAAAGAGATGTGAGATTATCTAAGACGTATTTATTACCAAGATAATACTGCATGATGTTTTGAGCTTGAACTTGAAATTAATAACTTCACTCATGACAATTTTTTTGTTCAAGAATTTTATTCTGGATTCGTGAATCTGTGGAGTGAATATTCTGGTATTATTTACTCTGGTGTTCCTAAAGAGGCACTGGCAAGCCTCCAACAGATACATGAAGTAAGTGTGGGTGATCAATTTCTAATGAAATTACGACCTGAATTTGAAGTAGCTAGAGGTGGCTTACTCAATAGATCTCCAATACCTTCATTAGACATATGTCTTGGGGAGCTCCTGCATGAAGAACAAAGACTAGCTACATAATCTGTTATCCGCACATCTCATGGATCATCTGAGATTGTAAATGTTGCTTATGCAGCAACTCAAGGCAAAAATAGGGGTACAGGACATCAAAGAATTTGGGCACATATCTAGAAATTATACTAAAAAGTTCTGCAATTATTGTAAGCAGAATGGTCACATTATCAAAGATTGTCCAACTCGTCCAGAAAATCAGCGGGCAAATGCCTACACCACTGTCCAAGCTCTTGTGTCAGATCTTACTATTTCAGGCTTTACATATGCTACTGTGAGTAACAATTAAGTGGTTATGACTCCGGAAATGGTCCAACAGATGATTCTCACTGCATTCTCTGCTCTTGGTTTTAAAGGTCGCGGTAAGCAAGTTTCTCCTAGTTGGTTTGTTAATTATGGAGGATCAAATCATATGACAGAATTTTTTAATTTGTTATAAAATTTGCGTTCGTATATTGGTCAACAACATATTTAAATTGCCAAGGGTAGCAGTCTTCCCATTACTGCTATTAGTGATATTGATCACAATTTTAGTAATGTTTTTGTTGCTCCAAAGTTGTCCACTAATTTAATATATGTTGGTCAACTTGTGGAGAATCACTGTGATGTGTATTTTTCTCGTGATGGCTGTGTTGTACAGGATTAGGCTTCGGGGAAGGTGATTGCGAAGGGACCTAGGGTAGGTAGATTATTTCCGCTACATTTTGGCATTCATAGTCCTTTTGCTCTAGCCTTCATACTTGCTGACACTCAAGCTGAACTTTGGCATGAACGTTTAGGCTATCCTAACCATGTAATTTTGTCTAATTTGTTGAAACGTGGTTTCATTAGCAACACCTTCAATTCTATATTGACATTTAATTGTTCTGCTTGCAAACTGGGAAAGAGTAAAACTTTACCTTTTCCTACTTCAGGTAGTCATGCTAAACAGTGATTTGATGTTATACATAGTGATGTTTGGGGAATTTTTCATATTATCTCTCATAGTCAACATCGCTATTTATAACTTTTATTGATAACTGCAATCGTTTCACATGGATATATTTTTTGCGTACTAAAACTGAAGTGTTTAGTATGTTTCAAAGTTTTGTTGCATATGTTGAGACTCAATTTTCTGCACGTATTAAGACTTTGCACACTGATAATGGTGGTGAGTGTATGTCCGATGAATTTCAAGTTTATTTGCACCGTAAAGACATTGTATCTCAGCGGTCTTGTTCTATACCCCACAACAAAATGGGTTGCAGAACAGAAGAATCGTTATCTATTGGATATGGTTCGCACTCTTCTTTTATAGTCATTAGTGCCATCTAAATTCTGGGTGGAGGCCTTGTCCACTTCGGTATATCTCATTAATCGTCTTTCTTCTCAACACTTAGGATTTGATTCTCTATTTTACTGTCTCTTTCGGGAACATCTTGATTATCATTTTTTATATACATTTGGATGTGTTTGTTTTGTTCATCTTCCTTTTCATGAGCGACACAAACTTGTTGCTTAATCTGTTCGTTGTGTTTTTCTAGGTTATAGCACCTCACACAAAGGGTATATATGTTATGATGCTACTACTAGTCTTATGCGTATCTCCAAGAATGTTGTTTTCTTTGAGAATGAACATTATTTTCAGCAGTATGTATCCTTTTCTGCTCCTATGATTCTTTCTACTTTTGATGATGATTCTCCATCCAATGGGTGTTTTCTACCGGGTATGGTATATCATTGACGGAGAGGTTTCTGACACCCGAATCTGCTTGAGACTAGCCATGTGTCTCCTGTTTCTACTGGGGCTGACCTTGTTGATCCTCGGCAATCCTCACGCACTATTAAAACCCCTGATCGGTATTGTTTTTTTGCTACTTTAGTTAATGTTATGGTTCCTACTTATTCTCAGGCGTGTACACAAACATGTTGGGTCAAAGCTATGAATGAAGAACTTTAGGCTCTTCAAGAGAATCATGCTTGAGATATTGTTCCTTGTCCTCCAGTCATTAAACCTATTGGGTGTAAGCGGATCTATACTCTTAAATTACGAGCTGATGGTTTTCTTGATCACTATAAAGCTCGGTTATTAGCTCTTGGCAATAAACATGAATATGAGATAAATTATGAGTAAACTTTTGCCCTGTTGCTAAGATGACCACGGTTCGTCTTATTCTTGCTATTGCTGCTTCTCAAGGATGGGCGTTGCGCCAAATGGATCTTAAAGAGGAGATTTATATGACTCCTCCCTCTGAGTTATTCTCTACACCTTCCTTCGATGTTTGTAGGCTAAAACGGTCTTTTTATGGGTTGAAGCAGGCACCACGAGCTGGGTTTGATAAATTTCGCTCCACTCTTCTTAGCTTTGCTTTCACTCAAAGCCAATATGATTCGTTATTATTTCTTTGTAAGACATCTCATGATATTATTCTCCTTTTGGTCTATGTTGATGATATTGTTATCACTGGGACTGATTCTCAATTAATATCGCAACTTCAAGCTCATTTTCAGATATGTTTTCATATGAAGGATTTGAGACCCTTACATTATTTTTTAGGCCTTGAAGCATCATGTACCTCTCCGGGTCTGTTTCTCCATCAAAATAAGTATATTGAAGACTTACTTTCTTTAGTTAGTCTTTAAGAGGGTTAGTCGGTTGATACCCCTTGGAGGTCAATGTCAAATATTGTTATAGTGGTGGGGACTTTCTCTCAGATCCATTCTTTATATCGCCAACTTGTGGGCAGCCTAAATTATCTCACAATCACTCGACCTGATATTTCCTTTGTTATCCAATAGGTTAGCCAATTTATGCAGGCTCCTACATATATACATCTGTCTGCAGTTTGTCGCATTCTTCGTTACTTGTGTGGGACTTCTACCAGGGCCTTTATTTTTTTGCCAACTCTCCCATTTGGTTAGTTTCGGATAGTGATGCTGATTGGACTGGATGTTCTGACACTCGTCGTTTTGTTATTGGTTGGTGTATGTTTCTCGGTGATTCTCTTCTCTATTGGAAAAGTAAGAAGCAGGATCGCGTATCCAATCCTCTACTGAATCTGAGTATCGCGTTATGTCCTCTGCCTGCTCGAAAATTGTTTGGCTCCGTGGGTTGCTATGTGAACTTGGCTTTTTCCCAAACTGATCCTACCTCTCTTCGTACGGATAACTTCCCCATGTCACTATCACTATTATTATTCCATTATTATTTATAATCAAGTCATGTTGTAATATGTCCAAATGCATATAATGATCATATAACATTGACATAATCCAACACTCCAATAATGAATGCAGACTTCACAATTTATACATATACATTCAAATACACAATATAAACATGGGAACTAACCTAGTCCGCAGCACTTGTGGATACAGATACACCCACACATGCGCCACCTGAATGGGTGGTGGGTCTTGCCTGAAGAGGGGTGAGCAGGTTGAGGACTGGTGGAAGGTTCGACAAGGCTGAGAAACTCACTGTAGCCCACGGAGTGAAAAAAAGTAGAAGATGGCGATCTCGCCTTTGCTCACGCTGGAAGTGGAAGATAGCTAGTGTTCTGACTGGAGTTAGAGCGATGTGGTCATCGACGCACGAACAACAGAGCCGGTATGGAGTTAGAGCGATGTGGTCATCGACGCACGAACAACAGAGCCGGTCTGGAGTTAGAGCTATGTGGTCATCGACGCACGAACAACAGAGTTGGCCTGTGTAGTAGCTATACCTCATTGCTACCTCAAGTTTCAGACACGTGAGGGAGAGATGAAAGAGAGTGAGGTGGGGAGGGGAGGGGACAGGCAAGCGGAGGGTTCGGCTGTAGCAACCGGAAGAAGGAAAGGAAAAGAAATGGAGGGGGAGTGGGGAAGCTGGGTTTGCTGTCCCGTCCCTTAACCCCTCACTTTACTTTTTTTTTTTTCTTTTGTGATTGACGAGATGCAGGACCTCGTCAAATCTATCAACTTTTCTCCCTTTTTTTCCCTTCAAGACTTAACAAAAACAGGGAACATCTAATACGTCATTTATTAAAGAAAGATATACAATAGTGCAAATCAGATCCATACCACAACAGCATGAGAACCATATGCAATTAACAAGGGAGGACACGGTGTATCAAGGGTAAGATGCTTAAAATAAGATATGGTTACTAATCATGTGAGAGGAAGCCTTTGGATCCAAGCTTCAAGAAGATGAATAAGTGGCCAAGAAAGCTTTACTATAAGTGTGAGTGGAGGCAATGAATATTAAAACAGATGTCGGCATACTATGGGCGGTAGGGGATATACATTATAGTTGAATAGTCATCATATAAGTGATTGAAAATAAGCTACTCATAAAAGCAAAACTAATGTTAGACTGAGCCTTAGGAATGAGGAGGTACTCAAACTTCTAGCATATGTGGAATGATGATTGGAGCAACCCTATTGAATACAATAGAGAGTCGATCATGACTCCTACTTGCTGAAGTGTCACAACCCAACCACCGGTAGTAGTAGTTGGAAATAGCATCAACGGAGATGAAAGTAGTTGTAAGGGTGACAATTGTGGGAGTCCAGGAAGATGCACAAAGGAACTCTAAGACTGAACAAAGGCATCCATAAGTAGTTGTGTATGAGTACCAATTTAAGTGCCATCTACACCCGAAAAAAAACTTTCCCACCAAGAAGTCTTCACATCTCTTAGGCTGTGTATACAAGAGAGGAAAAGGGAGAGGAAAGGGAGAGAAAGGAAAATGTCTTTCATTTTTCTTTGTTTATCAGGAGAGAATGGAAAATTTAGGAAGGAAAATTTCATAGTTTTCCTTCCAAACTCAATACCTCCAAATTGGAAGGAAAACCATAATTTTCTCTTCCACCCATTTTCCTTCTAATTTTTCTTTTCCATTCATTTTCCATTCATTTTCCTTCCATTTTCTATCCTCTCTTGTATACACAGTGTTAGAGAAATCCAAGGTCTTGTTAGTGGGGAATGCTACTCAGTCAACATATCCCGTATGTTTTTTAGAATAACATGATATTTATCAAGTGGGCTTCCTTCTTGTTTGAGATTGAAAATATTCTATTAATCTTGAAGGTATTGACACTCATTTGATCTAGAGACAAATTGTAGCAAGACCGCCTTAACTTTCTTGGTAGTTGTGAGAAAAATATATGTGGACGTGATAATTTTGTTGAGGAATGTGTAAATAACATTGTTAGAGCACTGTTATAAAGGATGTTTACCATCCTTGGTGTCTGGCGGAGAATCGAGATGGTACACCTTCCTATATGAGCCAACAAAATACCAGAGAGATTTAGCATGGATAAGATATTAGATATCATCAGGTTTAATAGTTATGCCGCAGGTAGTAGATGGTTAGTGACAGGGGAAAGTATCAAAGGAATTGATATTGGTGTCCTAAAGTTGGGGATCAGCGAAGAATCACATATCTGTAAACCTAGGTGAGAGGAAGACCAAAATTCCTAAAAGGAGTTGTTGTAGAGTGGTAGTTGCAATAATGGATTTACAACTGTCTATATTGCTTGGTACGCGTGCAGTACATACCTCTTCAACCTTGTATCACTATATGGTACAAGATCGGTAATATATATATATATATATATATATCTATATCTTTAGGCAATGCCAAACTGGTACAATATGTTGGTACATATTGTGTTGGACAAATATGGACTGAATTTGAAAATCTTGGCTGCAACTAGAGGAACTTGCCTAGTTACATTACTTTGATGCCAAGTTGAACCAAAAACTAAATTAGGTTGAGCATGAGAAATGCATTATAAAATATACTAGAAGCATAATTCCACTAGGAGTAAGTTCACTAACATGCTAGCATAAGTTATATAGTAACTCTATATCTCTTGTGACTTTTATGCCCAGCTCTCTACCAATTGTTGTCCCCACTTTCTGTGCCGACTCTGCTACCTGCCCTCATCATCAATTGCTTCCTTCTCTTATCCTCCATCTATAGCATCCCTCCTCTTTCTGTCCTACAGCTCTTCATCAATGATGTTCCATGTGGCCTGGCACTCTCATTTCCTAACGTGCCCTTCCAAGTTTTATTTGAGAACTAAAGTTAAGGAAGAAACGTATTTTTGGTGGGTATTGGGTTTGGATGGTTCTTTTGGTTGACTGTTTCTTCTTGCACATCAGTTAGCTCTTGTGCTTTTAGGTAGGAAATGGCTCTTGTACTTCAGTTAGCTTCTTTTTCAACCAGTAGGTGAGACACTGATGCCTTTTGAGATTCATGTTACTTCTTACTCTTATTTTTCAATTGTTTATCATGATGGTTTGGATTAGATCTATTGTTTGATGTACTGAGATTTGAGTTGTAAATTCAGTAACTTGATTCATAGCCCTGTTGTCATTTTATTGTAGTGTACGATAAAGATTGATTATGTCAAAGCTGATTTTTTGTCTTTTGGAGTAAACTTATTAAAATGAATCATTCAGTGCTTGCTCAGTTTAAACTATACCAAACTGATCTAATTTGGTTTGGTATTTGATTAATTGGTTTTGTTCGGTTTTAAAGGCCCATGAAGAATTTTGTGTTATGTAGGTATGGATTGGGTTGAACTGAGTGGCCTCTAGTTGTAGTTGCCTATGCAACTTATGCACCTATCTTTAATCACTTTATCATTAGGGGTGTCTAGAAAAACTAAGAAACTGCTAAACTGTGGTTAATTGCCCGAATCAAACCAAACTGGTGGTTAACTGGACGAATCGGTTTGGTCGTTGGGCATGTTTTCAAGGGGATAAAGAAAGTTCGGTTTGGGACCGGTTTGGCACTGTCGAAACCCCAATTAATCGCTCGAACTGGTTATAAAGAAAAGTATCTAAAAATTTGGAGAGAAGATTCGAACCTTAGACTATAATTTTCTCTTTTTATTCTTTACCACTACACTATACATATACATATGTATACATATATACATAAATACTTATAAATAAAAATAAAATATATATATTAAATAATATATAAATAAATATTTTTATAAATTAATAATTTTATAGATTAATACTTTTATAAAATAATAATTTTATAGATTAATACTTTTATACAATGATAATTTTATAAAAAACTAATATTAACTATTAGGTAGAAAATTATATATATAATTATCGGTTAACTGAAAACCGGTGGTTAACCGAACTGAAAAACCATGTTTTTCGGTTTGGTTACCTCTTGAAAATTTTCTGAACTTTGAACACCCTTACCTATCATAAGCTTCATTATCTTCCTTGTTCTTCAAGTTTTACACTGCATTTGGTTTCGTCAAATAAAACAAATATATAGTCTAAGATTATTCTTGTCTTCCCTTCACTATCTTCTAGAGTAATCTTTGAGGACGTCAGGGTAATGTACCCTTTGCGTTTTTGGTGTAGCTTGCCAACTAAATTATAGGCACTAGCTTTGCTTAATAAAAATGGAGGTTTTCATAAATCCTTTTGTGAATCATGCTTATAAAACTATTGAAAGTGTTGTTATATTTGATGATCTCTTAGGCAGTGCAACAGGCATTAATCAATGACATAAAATTATGCACCGAGTAAAGATACTAAAAAGTACCAGATTGTCTATTGTACTCTGTTTATTTTTGAAGTTAATCTCAACTGACTTTTCGTGTGATCTGTTTCTGAAGCAATCCAAAGACTTCTAGATCGAAATTTGTTTATTCTTTTCTTATGCTGCCTTATACATCATATGTTTAATGCAGAACAAATAGGGCTTACTCCAGAAGAAGTTATATCTAAGATAATGGCCAATCCTGACGTTGCTATGGCATTTCAAAATCCGAAAGTGCAAGCTGCAATTTTAGATGTATGTTCCAAATACATGTTTATTTGAAATGTCCATATATCTCATACATCTTGACATATTCTTAATTCTACAGTGCTCGCAGAATCCACTTAGCATCGCAAAATATCAAAATGACAAAGAGGTGAGTCACAGATACTGAGCATTGGACTACTTGTTGGTGAATATCTTTGTGTAGTTCTTTCAACTTTTCAATATGAGTGGTTAATTATGTTGTTGATAAATTACATTTGTCCTCTTTTAATGCGCAAAAGATAGTGCAAGTCATTCTGAAGGTATTTGTTGTGGTGGGAAATTAGTTCTTATTTGTGGCATGAGAAGTTTGACACCTTTTGACTTGGACAAGATGGATGAAGGCGGTGGCTCGACATTTATTTAGGAGAAGGGTATGCAAGTAAATTACCAAATGGAGGCCATCAAGCAGGAAAGAGTTCCATATAATTAGTTCCGATCTTAAGAGGAAAGTTGACAGATGGAGGGGAAAAAGGGCATATGCTGATTGAAAGCGTAGTCTCATTCTATTGTGTGCTTTGCCTGTGAGGGTCGGTGGACAGGATCTCTCAGTTGTAACTAGCTAGTGCCTAAGAAGAGAGGCTACCAGAAAAACCAACAAACACAATTGGATTTTTAGAAGGTTGAGAATGAAGGAGTCCGTCATACTACACCCTTGCTGATTGTTCTGGTAGAATTGGAATTCTTTAAGTGTACAAATCTGTGGTTTCGTTTTACCTGGCTATTTCTCCTTGTGAGGTTCTGTCGAAATGGTATACCTATAATCATGGAGCAAGAATGAATTGTGATTATCATGTATGGTATAATACAGTTTGCGGCAGAAGGTTTTGAATTCCTGAGAGAACATGCTGGATTGTCTTGCAATTGTTACCTACATATGCAGTTCTGATAACCGAGACTACGGAACAAGATAATTTTTTGTATTATTAGAACATTTTCCTTTTATTTCTATTGGTGAAAAACTGTAAGCATTTCTGTATTAGAAAGTTTTCCATCACGCTTGTTGCTTGTTAGTCCTGAAGAATTTTATTTCAGTTATAAACAATCTACATCTGCAAAAGAAGTTACAAACTTCTTGAGATTTTTTTATTAGAAAGAAACCCTTGGATCATAAAAATTGAAACGTATATGTGATAATAAACGTCAATAATGAGATCTCTAATTATGTTGTACTTGTATCTGTTTTTTGAATCCCATGCATGTTTTAATGCAATGCTGTTACTATACTGCTTCTAAACCAACCAAATGCTGCAGAACATGATGACCTGCAAAGAATGTAGCAGCAGCATGATCTGAATTTCCTTTTATAGTGATATGCATATACATACTTCCTGCGGACTTGCATTACTACTTGCTAAGAACAATGCTAATTTTTTTAATCAAATGACTCACTATGTTTCCTTATGGGTTAGCGTAACATTGCAATGCTATTGTTTATTCATCATCATTTTTTTCATAGGTTATGGATGTGTTCACCAAGATCTCAGAACTCTTTCCCGGTGTGTCTGGTTACCCATGACATTGTTAGCTACTTCATGGTGCTGAGGATACAATTTTTGAAGGCTGCCAAATATGGGTGGTGATGCTGCAAAAATGCGTCGGACAACTTAAGAATATAGTGCTTGAGCAAAATGATAGTTATCCTTTGCAGCTTCTTGTTCACAGATCCTGTTAGTTGGTCTGATGTTCGGGTGTTTTTGTCATACTCAAAACGTATGGCTTTGAGTAATTTATTGTTCATCATAGAAATGGAACACTAGATGGTTTGGAGCACCGTACTTAATAATTCTCATACCCAATCCTCTTACGGATTTTTTTTTTTTTTTTGTAATTTTAGTTGGAGTTCTTTGTCATCTAATTCTTACTAGAGGACTGATGACAAATTCTTACTAGAGGACACTGCTCAATACTGGTTCTAGTTTGTTTATTTTAAAAAAATTAGGTTAATTGGTATCTCCAAACGTTGTATTTAAGGTTTTAGAAACTTGCTATGGATCGTTGGGTACTGAGATAATTGGTATTAGTATTGGCATATGATAGTTTAATCGGATTAATATATTACGGACTAGAATCGAAAATCATGGTTGACTAAAATTTAAAATCACGGATGTCATCCCATTTTCTTTTAATAATTTAGCTTTTTTGCGGTGACGTGCTGAATGCGTGTTGCTTCAGGCAAACCTTTTACTTCTATGCCGAGATTCTCTTAAAGAATCTTCTGAATTCGTGTCTTTATGGATTTTGCAGTGGGGCGAAGGCTAACAATCCCACCATATTACAATGTATTCTATTAACCTTAGACGAACAGGTAATTTGGAATTTGGTTTAGAGATGGCACTGGCGTGAGTTTAGGTCGAGTGACGTACATAATTCATTTGTATAGTGCATGCACGCTCGCTCTGAAGTCAGTATTTTAGTTACAAAACTAAATAAGAAACAATAAAAACACTGCAACACCTTTTTCACAACGACCCATTTAAGGATAAATTTTGATTTATTTTATTTTATTTTTCTTTTCTGTTGCCCTTTAAAGCAGCATTATTCAGTTTCAGGACATCATGCAGCGGAGTTTGATTGTCATACAGCAGTTCAATCATCGCTTGACGCCACCTCGTCCATCTCCTCCACCTTTTCCTCAGCTGTAAACGTAAACAAGCACTTGCACTGTAAAATCTTTAAGCTTAAAAATGAACAAATTTGATAGTCCTGAATCCTGATTGATGCCGAGTTATATCACTATACCAGCTGGCGTTGCTTTTGGATTGTTGAGAATGTAAAGTCGTTTCACAGTGTTCATGAACAACCTGTAGGATTCATAATATAAGATTGTTGTTGTACTTGCACATAAGATATAGAGCAGCCAAATTAATTAGATAATTAATACATACTTCCATGGAACATCAGCAACGAGCATTCGATTGCCATCATGGTCCTCAAACACAAGAACAAAGTCGTCATCATCATCATCGGACTCCACAATATCGTGCTCTTCTTCGGGATTGTACGAGGCATTGTAATCATCTGAGCACAATTACTTGCTTTAATAGTCTATATATACACAGAAATCATAAACATGGCTAACTTCGTCAGGTTTAAACATGATAATGAAGATGAAATGCAAAAGAAACTATATATGGTGTAGTGAAAAAGTAGCAACCAGAAAGTGATACTCTTTTACGACGTGTGCTTAATGGATCCAATGTAATTGTTGAAACTGCTACAATAGAGTTATGAAAACCAAATAAAATTAGTCTTGAACAGAATAAAACATAATTCATTTCTCACACTATACAAAGGGTAAAAAGCCTACATTTGACAAATCGTTAAGATTATTATTCAGAATAGTTGTGCAGGAAAGACCATTCTATTTCTCAAGATACGCATCTGATATATAGTTAAAAGAGAACAAATAAAATCAAATTGCATATGTATGACAAAAGAAAATAAACAAAATCAAATTGTTGCAACACAAATAAGTTTGCACTAAAGTTTCATCACACACTTCCAAATTCCTGCAATAATTAAAACACAGTTCCATGCATGGAAATAAGTATGCCATTTCAAAGTATATATGTATAGCTTACTGCAGAGGAAGTTGTGAAACATCTTCCGGAGGGTATGAAAGAGCGACTCATAGCTATCATGTGCCATTACATCAATCTTCCTTCCAACACAGTATCCTTCCATATGCACCTTCACAAACATTGTTTGCTTTAAAACCATATTTTCCTCCTGGTCCATTGAGAGCACACGTGCACCTGATCTGATCGTAAATGACAAAAACGATAAACGACAAACGATAAACGGTTACTCGAGTAATTGATCACTTGAAGAAACAAGCAGCTAAAAAATTAATAAGTCTGGTCCACAATGCAATTAAAGAGATCAAATGACATATGCATATCACATACTTTAGAGGAATATTTGATTGTGAAATGATAGTAATGAAGAACCAGAGAAGCTCTTGTGCTTTTATAGAAAATAAAAAGCACATAGAGAGGGTACATGAATCAACTAAAGGGGAAAAACATGCGATATCCAGTGTGCAGATCCATGAGATCTAGCATGAATTAATGACAATGACTAACATCTATATTTGTTTCAAACCCAATAAACGTCCCTAGATTATAACCCATACACTGTTTGCCAAAAGGTGTATGACATGGCATGCCATACTAGTAGAGGTTTCATTGGGTTTGGCAGAAGTGACCGTTATAATGAAAAGAACACAATGTGCATTAATTGTCCGATGAGCCTTCTCTCTAAAAGAGAGCTTTGAGATAAGTCTTGGCAGCATATCCATACAAGATACTAACGGAACATTTCTTTCAATGCATGTTATCTAATAAATCCTATGTACACTCGCTGCAATAAGTTGGGTTAACATGAAGCAATACATGACATTATGATAATGACCAATAGAAGATCTAAAAGGAGAATGGATTCTTCATCTATCGTTGTGAAAATTTGCAGAATTTCATTCACGTTTATTAATTCATGTTAATTTGTTTACTTAGATGAGGACAATTTGATATGATTAGGATAACTTATGCGCAAGATCAGTGTCAATAAAGGTTATGTATGTGCATGCTCTATAGCTTTTATATTACTTGTTACAGATTCGATGAACTATGCTAGAGATATACTCATCAATGCTTTCTAATAATATTCCTGTTATCGTTTTAAATAGAACAGATAATATTATTTAAATTATAAAGAATAAAAATATCAAAATCTTACATCAAGGTACAGTCAATATCAACGGGCATTGCGAGTGTAGAATCACAAACAGACTTCTGGAAGTCTCTTACCATGCGAAATAATTGTGGAAAATGAACTAAACAAAGAAAGATGGACAAATTTTCTTTACTTAATGAGAAAACGAGTCCCATTTATATATAACTGAATAAATGAATGCTCGCAGCATGTCTGTGCCTATAATTTCTGATTTTAAACAAAACATCTCCCATGTGGCATTTCAGAGAATAGATACTTCCAGTAAAATATCAAATCATCATCTAATTGATAAATGTGCAATTAATAATATTGACTTTCATAACATTGTTAACACTGTGCCTATACATTGTTAACACTGCAAATTATGGGTTCAGAATAACTATTGACTTTCATAACATGACAAATTGATATTTATGCATAAAAGAACATTGAAGCATTCAAAGCATATTTAGTCAATTAAATCCTACCGTAGAAAACTTTATTTTGCTCTACTGTCAATTGATTTGAAGAAATGCACTCTACGTATACACTTAGTTTGCCGTTAAATCTATGATCGATGTATACATATGACACACAATTATTTGAAAAAAAGTTGACCATGCTCTCTTCGACCTAATCGCACAAAAAGACAAGATTATATAGTGTTGACAATGTGGCCCTCTTAGGCTGCTATAGCTGCAATCTTGATCTACCCTTGAGATTTGTGCTAAACCCAATTAAGCCATATTTGGCAAGAATCCTGGAAAGGGGAAAAAAACAAAGTTCCAATGACATTATTGAAATCATCAAAACCATCTTCAAAGTCTATTAAAAGCGTATTAGGAACCGAATGAAAGCACCAAAATCTAAGAATAATTTAGAGCAAGAAAGCGCGATAACATCTAAAGCAGCTCAGTTTGTTCGCCCGTATCTTATGTTTATGTTTCCAAATCACCAACAACACACAAGGCACAAGATAAGAAATAGAGAGTAATAATTTGGTCAGAAAACCAAGCAAGATCAGAGAAAGAAAACGAACAGAGCCAAACTCATTAAACAATAGAAACCTCGATCGCAGCAGAGAGTCATCGGCGCAGAGACGCAAGCGGCAGAACTCGGAGGGCGATCCACATGTGCACACTTCGGTGGCGGGGATACGCAACGCCATACCGCTCGGCTTCTCCAGTACTGACGTGCGCCATGCTAGCATCACCTAATCGCAAAGGAAGAAGCATCGATCGCCTTGGAATGCAAGAAGAAATTTCGCCCCCAGGTGGGGTACCTCAGATCGGAAGCGGACCAGCTTGCGTGAAAGGCGTATCAGGGGACGACGAAGCATCGGAGGAATCCCATGGCGGAGGGGAGCGGAGCGCGGGGCGATGCGGGTGGAGGTTGGGCGGAGAAGGGGAAGGGTTTACGATTCGCCGTGGAGAGGAGAGAGGGAGGGGAAGAGGCGGAAACGTCGACGACTCTTGCGGTGGAAGAAGTTTGATTTCGTTGGGTCACTCACACACAATTAAAACGGGCGCCGCCATGTTGGAAAGCTAACTGCCCCAAACAAGTCACTTCAATCAATCAAGCAATAGCTTCACTAATTTAAAGTATTTGTAATAGATTATTAATGCTATCGGATCTTTAAAATATCTGCCCAAGTCCAATTAATATATTGTGTTATTGTTATTATATTGTTTTTTTAAAAAAAAAATATTTAACTATTTGGGTAGAAATATCTATTATTTTATAGTTGAAAAGGGCATTCTCATTATAAAATATATTTAAAATTAGAATTTATCCAATACAACCATAGTAAGTTTAGTATAAAAAATTTTTATAACATCAAATTTGTAATATTCTATAATCCATGCCATAATATGGTCCAATGGAGGTGATTGGTGTGATCGCGATGTGAATTGTAGTAGAATTGATTTGGTGTACTTTGACACGTGATTGTCATGTCATCATGGGTATGAAATCAATTAAACCATACCGATGACTAGTATCAAGTAATCAAATTCTTTAATAGCACAATGTTGTAATTGGACTAGAGCATGAATGCAAATAGAAACCTTAATGATTCATTCATGTTTGCCTCATCCTCAAACTCTTGACGCACTCAAACAATTCAATTATTAAGCATCTAGGATAATACTTCATACAAAAATTTATATTCTTGTGAATAAAAGGATGATCAGGACTAAGGCTATGTTTGGTGCTAGAGCGGACCATATAAATAGTTTTAGTTTATATATATATATATATATATATATATATATATATATATATATATATATATATATTATAATTTAATAATTAGTTAATATTTTAGTTAATATATAATTATTTTGTTTTCTAAAAAATATATTATTAAAATTTTATATTATATTAATATATATATTTTTATAGTTTAAAATAAATAAAAAAAATTTATTTTATTTTAATATTTAAAACTTAAAATAACACACTAACAACAATAGCAACATAATACCAAACAGCCTTAAGCACAACTACAACAACACAATGGTGCCAAATACAACCTAAGATAGTGATGGTAGCAGTGCTAGTGCTAGGCGCAGAGTAGTAGGGGAACAATAAGAGTTAGTTGGATCTATATGAAAGTAAAGATTATTAAAGAGCATACAAATTATTAAAAATATTTTAATATATATTATTAAAAAGCAAACTAATCATAATTATAATATAAAATAATTAAGATAATTAATCAAGTGAGATTAATAATAATATTATATAAATATATTACTTTTATATTATTTTTGTAGCTGTGGGAAAGGGTGGATCTATATTATCTCTAGTGTGAGAAATTGTCCCAACTAAAATTTAAGAACTATGTATATTTTATAATGGGTGGCTAACATGTATAGTATAAAATTTTAACTAAAAATATATTATTTCCTCCACTAATACAAGAAAATGTATGGAAATTTCCCTTACATACTTTGACTCTTGCACTTCTATAAGTGAAGAACTATTGCTAGGGCTAATTATTTAGTATTATGGATTATTGAAGTTATCAAACTTCATCTATTTACTTCACTATTTTGGTAAATTAATAAATGATTGATTTTAACAATATACTTTTAAATTATTAAAAAGATATATATTATTATTAAAACAATAAAAAATTACTAAGTATACCACTTTTATATAATGAAAACTATTATTATTATTATATTACTGTGCCTATTACCATTACCTAATTTATTAAATTTTAAAAAATTGATATATTTATTATTTTTTTTATGGATTTTTGCTCACCCCAAACTATTGGTTTTAGGGCTAAAACATATAACAACTCTCAAATAGTTCAAAAATATAAAATAATTATTATGTTGAACAATGTAGTAACCTTTAGAATCTATGATAGTGTTGGTGTATGCCCTAAAGATTAAGCATTTGATGATTGTTTTGGCACATGTTCAAATTTATATTTTAATAAAGACATTATTGTTACATATCCACATAATATACATAATTATAAGGATGTGCCCGTGATAACATGATTATCCTTAAATGTCCTAATTTAAGTATTATTGTGGATTGAGACAACAGTAATATGATGAAACTATTTTGTGTTGTGACTGATAATAGGAAATTGGCATGATATGAGATATAGTGTTGATAAATAGGTACACGTTGGACAATAATCTATTGCATAAACCCACCATAAAAATGTTACATATCATTATATAAATTGTCGTAAGCATTCTCTTATAATAATAGTATATATGATCCTTAGAAATGAGGTCACCATGTATTTCTATATAATTAGTTATATACTTTGACAATGTCAAGTGTCACCCATAACTATGTGATCATAGAGGCTATAACTGGGCATGCCATAAAATATAGAGAGAAATTTGAATGATCAAGAGAGGATTTAACCCTCTTATATAAAAGAAAAATTTGTATCTTGGGCCTCCTTGATCAATTGAAATTGAAAAATACATGACTATGCTCAAATGAATCAATACGAGATATTGATTGTATTTATTATATTAGTTGAATTGAGAATCAAGAAACATAAATGACAAGTGTAACATATTCCTTGGCTGTTTTTAATCTAGATATCAAGCACAAGGGAATTAAGCTACACTAGAACATTATCACCGAAGGTTTTGTCAAATCTCAATATTCTTGTAACTTTGGTGGGGAAATTTTTTATTTTTTGTTGTATTATATAAGGCTTATTCCCCAACAAATGGTTGTTGGCTATCTAGAATCATCATGCAGGGCACACATGAGCTCATGCTATGCTTGTGTGAGTGGATACTTACATTAAGTTGAGTACATTTCTAATCACATCATGTTTAGATAACCATTTTGAGAAAAAAAAATGGTTGGCTACTTGACTCGAGTAGAAAGTTTTTTTATAGTGGGTTTGTGTCCTCAATTAGTCAAATGAGATTGGTGTAGGTTTTGATGGATCGAGTTCGGGTTTAAAGGTATAAGTGCAATATATTGATTTCAAATTTAAAAATAAATAAAATATATTTATATAAATATATTCCTAAATTAATTATAAAATAATTATTATATAATATATAATGTTATTTTAATTTGTAAAATTATGTCTTACATAATAGTGGAAAACTGGGTACCTATGATGTAGTGAATTTTTTTTATCCAAGTATTGATGGTTGACATGTGTCACCATGTGGGTCATCCATGTATATTTAAATAGCCTGTGTTTATTTAGGAAAAGAAAACTTAAAGGTATGCACCCAAGGGATCAAAGAAAATTTACAAGGATAAAAAAATAGAGTGAAAGAAAATAAATAATAAAATTTATTTATTTGTTGAAAAAACAATAAAAAATATCTTTAACTTGGCATTTAAAGCTAATGTTACTTGGTAGTTAACATTAGCATTAAATTGCTAATTAGGGATAACAACAAATAAGGTATCCATATTTTTTATATTATCCGTATCCTAGCTTAGATAATTTTTTTAGTACCGATACTCGAATAACTGTTTGTGTATTTTTTATAACATCTACCTGAACCCTGCTCTATTTAAAATATTATTTGTTTAATACTTAACTTAAATACCTAATTTATTAAATTTCAATATAGTTATCTGAATAAAATTCAGGTATCTGACCTTATAAAAACCCTAATAATGGTCAAATTTAGGATAGAATAAAACGGGAACTCGCCGACCTAACTAAAATAATAATAATAATAAAAATATAATTTTGGATGAGCAAGCACCCGCTAAAATACTATCCAACTACCATCCCTATTGCTAATATGACAACATCTAAATTGCTGTTGGAATAAAAGCTTATAATGGTTTTTTCCCATTTGGTCAATCAGGTGAAGAAAGAATGCTCAATTCTTCTCAATTCTTTCTCAACCCTTTATCTTTCTTCTTTCTTTTATGTTTTTTTGGATGTTTGGTTTTTTGTTGCTCTTTTGCCGAAAGTGTGTCCAGATCAACTTCTCTACAGTCTTGATTATAGAAGAGGAGTGCTTCATTGTAATCTCAGGTGTTTAATTAGGAATAAACTTGCATGAGAGCCTAGATTTTTACCTAAAAATAAGCTAGATTTTTACCTAAAAATAAGCTGGAATGTACCTCCAAATTTTATTTCTTGGATCTCTTATCTTTGTTTATTTGCATTTTAAAATTTAAATCTTGTATGATTTTAATTTCGTTTAACTAAAGTTCTATATGAAATTTTAAAGCAACAATTTTGAGTGAAAATTTTGTTACAATATATTTCTTGTTTTCATTAATCATTGTTCTGGTAAGAAAAATAAATAATTGTGAAGAAAAAAAAAAAGTAAGGCTGCGTGTTGCCGCGGCGGAAGATAAAAAAAAAAGTTCGTTTTATCAAAATAACTATATAACATAGTGTTAGTTACTGTTCATTATTATTAAATTTAAAGAACCAATGCTTATGTAAATAAAAAAAATAACATTACGTCTGATCATCTATAATGGATTAATGAATGTGTAATTGTTTAACTGCCGTTCAATTTACCTTTATTACTAATTATCGCAATTAGGCAATTTCAATTTTAACTTTAATTTCAATTACGGCTATTCTTTGATTAACAGTAATTAATTTATAATAAGTTAATTGGGTTAATCGGATTTTACGAGCGGTCCTTCTTAAATTAAAATTTTCACGTCTCTATTAGCTGAGACGTTATTCTCTTTTAATTAAATATGTAACGCTTGATTAATTAGCATTAATTAACTGTACATTATTAAGAACTAGTAGTTTAACCTATAATATTTTTAATATATATTTTCATTATTGTTAACAAATTAATAGTATAACTTATAATAGAATTATTTATTATTTTTAATACATATTTAGTCATATAATTTTTATTTTAGTAATATTTTTAATAAAAATATTTATTATTAATAAAAAATTTAAAAAAATTATAATAACCTAATTAAAAGCTGGTATCTAAACATCATCTAAACTTCTTCGGCCAGTATTTCTTCAACTAGCATTTTTAGCAAAAATTAGAAATAAAAGTTGGGCCAAACACAACTAATAAAGTTTGTATTTTAAATTTTTAATAACCAATTAAATTAAAAAAAACCTTTAGCAATTTATGTATTGTTTTTTATTTGTAACAAATTTGCTGTTACTATTATTGTTGAATACTGTATTGAATTGATTTATATTACCCCAACGGCAATGCACCAACCTGTCTGTTTTAATTACCGCAACTTACGATGAAAATTTTTTCACATAAGGGTACCCTTCTGCGCTGATTGCAGCAGGGTGCCGCGATTTGTCCAGCACACATCTTAAAGTGTGCTATTATACGATAGTCTGTTGATTTATACGGTCCTGTGTTATACAATATTAGAGTTACTTGGGCATTGCACGATAATGAGTTAGCATTATACGATGGTTAAGTCAACGTTATGTTGACTCACTGTCCGGTGGGTAACGTAGGCTAACCTAACCTCAGCTGGGTTAGGGTAAAATTCATATGGGACGAGAAACTGAAATATCTATTCTCCCTCCATCGTAAACTTTGAAGCCCTACCTCCGATAAAAAAAATTTTGGCCAGCAGCACTCTAACCATCTCCCGCCCCCTCTGACAGTGTTCGAAGCTCTCTGACGTCTATCTACACGCTCTCACAACCTCCGATGGCCACAAATTTTCATGTAAGTACCCTTCCCAAAAATCTCTCGTTTCTTTCCTTGTATTATTGGATTGTGCTTCCACTAACCTTGAATCCTGTGGGATTCACTAATCTTGCCCTCAAGTCCAAGTGGTACTTGTTCGGCACTTGATGTGTCCTAAGTCCAGGTGGAACTTAGTCAACGCTGTCGAAGTGAAGAAAAAAAGGGAAAACACACACGAAAGAGAGGGAAAAAACAAAATTGGCTACATAGTCTACTAACCAAACAACTTGGGGCTTGATAGAGATCTTCCATCTTCCACCCCAAGACATTTGTCTACCCCCTCACCTCCAAGTACTTCGTTGGAAAAATCATGTGACTTCCTTCCGTTAGCTCAGACTTTCTCGTAAGTATCTATTTGTTTACTATTTAATTTTCTTCATTAACAAATTCCTTGTTCTACTGCAATACCAACTTATATAGCCATGTTGATTGAATTTAGCAACATGTTATATGATAATACATGCATGTTATACCATATTATTCTAGTGCAATACCAACTTAGAAGTATGCTTGTTGAAATTAGCATTGGTGTTATACAATAATACGTACATGTTATATCATATTATTCTAGTGCAATACCAACTTAGAAACATGCTTGTTGAAAATAACACTAGTGTTATGCGATAATACGTATATGTTATACCATATTATTATGTTGATTTACCAACTTAGAAACATGCTAGTTAAAATTAGCACCATGTTATACGATAATACATATATGTTATATGATAATATTCTAGTGTAATACCAACTTATATAGCCATGCTGGTTGAATTTAGAAACATGTTATACGATAATACGTATATATTATACCATGTTATTCTAGTGCAATACCAACTTAGAAGCATGCTTGTTGAAATTAGCACTTGTGTTATACGATAATATGTACATGTTATACCATATTATTCTAGTGCAATACCAACTTAGAAACATGCTTGTTGAAATTAGCATTGCCGTTATACGATAATATATACATGTTATACCATATTGTTCTACTGTCTGAAATGATAATGTATTGAGACATAAATGAGTTCTTCAAGTACTGCTTTTGGTAAATGTGATGTTGCTGGTTTTGTATACAAACGACGGACCCCTATGAAAAAGAAAGTGGTTAAGAGTTGTCGTCCAGTACTGAGTAGATGTTCACTAAGCAGGATACATAAATTCATTAATGAGGTTGAAGGGGGTAATGTGATTAAAGAACAATTAGGGTTGACCGCATTTGGACATTTGTTTCAAGGTTCATCTATACCATTTGACATGTTAGCGTTGGAATACCTTCAGTCAATATGGGAACCAGATAGGAGGGAGTTCAAGATTAATGGAAATTTTGTGGAATTCTCGGTGAAGGATGTATCAATCATCCTTGGATTTCCAGTAGAAGGAGAGTTGGTTAGCGTTCACACTAACCGACCAACTACTCCTTTTTGCAGAGAAGAATTTAATGGATATAATATAAACAGAAGTGTTATTGAGGAGAAATTGAGAAGTGTTTGTGGCATGGGGAAAATGGGGGAATGAAGAGAGAATCCGAAGGTTGGCAATATTATATCTCTTATGTTGTTTCTTGTTCAGCTGCCTGGCATACAATTTAGATGCAGGGCTTCTATCATACGTCGAAGACCTAGAAAAAAAATTCAAGACTATAATTGGGCTATGGCTGTCCATGAATTTTTATGCGATAAACTGACTACTTCCTCGTAGAAGAAGCTGCCATCTGGATTTGCCGGATGTACTATTGTTCTTTCAGTAAGTTAATTTTTCCTTGCCAGTTAATATTTTTGCACACTTTGAATTGAGTTAATATTTTTCTTATTTGTTGTTGCAGATTTGGTTTTAGGAGCATACAAAATTGTATATAGATTTTAAGGTCTTAGGTATGTACCTCGGCTCTTTTGTTGGCCGAAAGTAAAGCTATTTTGACGCATCACGTTTTTCAAAAGTTGTACAAAGTTAAACAAACATTCGGTATGATTTCATACACACCTTGATTAAGAATAGCATCATCTGTTATTATATTTAAAATATTTTTCATTGTTGCAGATTATTTTTGATATTCAAATAGACGAACTAGAGCATCAGTTGCAACATGTAAATACTCCACAACTTGAGGTCCAACAACTTGATGTCCAAGTAGATGAATTTACCATTGTCACTGTGAGTATGCTTGCATATGAGTATGATTATATGTAGTACATAACTAAGTGCCTTCAAGTTGATTACACCAATAGTGCATAATTTTGTATAGCAATGAAGAAGCAACAACTTCAGTATTAATGACACCTTTTGATATTCAGCTGCAACAGAATGAAAGTGAAATCACCCACTTGAAGACAGAAATAACTTGCATTTCGGAAGAAAATATTAAATTAAGTATGAAATACAACAGTTGCAAGAAGAAGGAGAAAACTTGAAGTCAAAGTTACACTTATTGGAAGAAGAAAGAGAACACCTTATACGTGCTAAAGATGAGTTGAGGATCGGCTATAATTTTCAAGCAGAGGTCCTAGATGAGAGGATATTGGAGTTGGTTGTTGAAAATAAAAGGCTTCAAGCTGAAATAGAAGCACTAAAAATGAAGGCAATAGAGGAGGAACTCAGTTGGAGTGAAGATGAGGCCTTGGATGGCCAAGTTGAGGCCTTGGAAGGCCAACAGAGACCACAACAAGAGAAGAGAATAAAAAGGGCGTCATGGGCATGTATTAGGCCATATACTCAAAAGAAGAAAAAAAAGCAAAGGTTATAGAGGTAAGATTAAGTAATTGTGTATACGTAGTTTTACTGGTATTATATGAAAGTCAATTGACATATGTGTATATCAATATTATTCTTTTCATAGGAGGTAACTGTGGATGAGAACGCTCAGAATATCCAGTCATATGTGAGGTGAATTGTTGAAATAATTCCTTATCTGTTTTCAGTGTTGTTATTTTATACATAGAATGACATGGGAGTGTTAACATTCTCCAATTTCGGTATGTGGGCAGAAAAGACTGGTGTGGTAGGGATTTAATTTCAACTGAAATAAGGGACGAAATCAATATGTATATAGGTAGGGAGTTGACACACTTTAATGAATCCCAGCCATGGAGGATCCGTAAGTCTTTAGTATATAATATGGCATTTGGCCAGTTAATATCTGAAGATGTAAGTATATATTGGACCATGTTATACTTAGTATTAGTATTACAAAATTATATGATAGATTTTCATATGTTATGATGCTAATCCGTTGTAATGGATGTTGTAGGTTTCAGATGCATACATTGCCCTTCTTGTGGCTAGATCACGACATAACAAAAAAAGTATAAACCCTTTGCATATATTCAACCATTCGCCTAGAATTGCTGGCAGAGTGAAAATTTGGTACATGTTTCACACTTTTTGAACATCTAAACCGGAAGACTACAAGATATATACACAGAATTTTTGCCCTAGTCTGTGATGCAAGCCACTGGTTTTTGTTGTATCTAGATTTTGATAAACAAGGGATTATAGGCTACAACTCTCTGATGCCAATTAAAGTGGCTGAGGGTGTTATAGGAAGATATGTGAGTTACCCCTAACGTTCTATTACTGTGTTGATTATACATAATTGTGCATATTTTTTAATTACATTATATTTCATATGGTACCAACTTGAAGTTTTAAGGTTTCACATATGAGCTATGAGTGGTGGAAGTAAGAAAAAAGACATGGTAGCATGGAAATTCACATGGGACGAGAATTGTCCTAAACAAACATGGAAAGTGTAGATTGTGTTATTTTTGTAATGAAGTACATTGATTGTATTTGTAAAGATATACCTTTCAATTTCACTCAGCTAGATATGCCCAAATTGAGGGCGCTTGTGAGTTATGAACTATTTAAGAGACAGTTATATGATGGATGAAGCTGTAAATACTACGAAGTAATGTTATGTAGGTTTTATACGATGTTGAACTGGGATTATACGATGTTTGTTTGGTTTCAGCTTATGAGGTATTGGTGTTATACGATGTTAACTAGGTGTTATACGAAGTTTGAATGGTTTTAACTTCCGGCTCATTGGCCTGTTATACGATAATGCACATATGTTATACGATGTTTGTTTGGTTTCAACTTATGAGGTGTTGGTGTTATACGATGTTGCACAGGTGTTATACGAAGTTTGAATGGTTTTAGCTTCTGACTCATTGGCATGTTATACGATAATGCACATGTGTTATATGATGTTTGTTTGGTTTCGGCTTATGAGGTGTTGGTGTTATACGAAGTTTGAATGATTTTAACTTCCAGCTCATTGGCCTGTTATACGATAATACACATGTGTTATATGATGTTTGTTTGGTTTCAGCTTATGAGGTGTTAGTGTTATATGATAATCAATCTGCATGGTATAGGATTTATTTAGTCATTGCAAATATTACTAGCTACTATTTGGGCAATAATGATATTAATAAATGAGCACAACCATTGCTGTGATTCATTACAACAATACTGTAAATTACAGGTAGTTCACATCCTTTGGTACATTTACTTTTCATTTCTTAAAAAACTCATGAAATCTGCATTCCTCCTCAGCGTCTCCATATGGATTAGCTTGTGATTGTTCATCTGAGCACTATATTATAGAATAAGACGCTTGTCAGTCAATAACACGACACATGATTTTGAAACTCTTCTATATTCAACACACTTACATAATATGAAGGCTTCCCCATCATCATGGCTGTATACTCAAACATTGGGCCTACATATATTGAGTAGCTATTTGTCACCTGCAATACAATGATTATTATAACAATTAAAACATTCAACATAACTAAGTAGCAGACCTGGGTGCCTCTGCCATCGGTAGGTGATAAGTCTTTCTTTCATTGGATTTAAAGTCTTATTCTTACGTGTTTTTCAGGCTTAAGTCTCATTTTCTTGCTTACTTTAGATTAGTTTCCTTTAAAGTATAGAATCTTCACTATTTTAGATTATTTATGAAATACAAGTTAATTTTTTATGTTTTCATGAAGAATTTGAAGATTTGAAGTCATGAGAAGATTCGTCACAGTGCTAGGAAGTCACAGGTCAAATTTGAGGCAAATCAGAGCTTTTTGCAGAGAACACGACCAGACCATGATCATGACCACGGCCATGATCTTCTCGGTAGAACACTACAGCATCGACGAGACAGTCATGGCTAAGGTGTGTTCATGTTCATGGCCATGAAGAGGTATAATGCTCTGCGATGAGACAATCACGGCCATGGTATGATCATGATCACGACCATGGCAGCTTCTGCCAGATTCAACCTTTTAGCAGTTTCATGGCTGATTTGTATGATTCTGAAAGTGGAATTCACCAAAATTTTAGGGGAACCTTCCTAACTACCTAAGGAAGGGATTGAGCTATAAAAAAAGAATTTTTGAGTGATTATAGGGGTGGAACTTTTCGTTGGCAATGACTAGGGCGAAAACTGGGCGAAACCTGCATTCGAGAGCTCGTTTGGACGGATTTCTTCGGGGCTATTGAGAGAAGACCGAAGATTTATCATCTCATATCTAAGATTTGTAATTTCCCCACCTTTTGATTGTATTTTCTAGAGTTTTCATGTGTTACACGATGTATTTTATAGTATAAACTCTATTTTGGGACTTGAACAAATTCATGTCTTGAATGCTTTCTAAATCTAAGTGACATTTAATTGAACTTGTTTATTCAATCTTTATTGTGCATATTTCATGCGATTGTTTCGGCCAAGCTTTTTACGCGTGTTAGGTGTTACGAGAAGAATTGAGAAGTGAATCGTAACACTCAAACCACTTAGTTTGGACTTGTGACTTGAACCACGAGAATAGATTAAAATCACTCGAGGGTTTAACGATCTTTCATAGAGCCATTGGGTATACTTTAAGTCAATAAGCCACAAGAGTAGGAGATTGACTTAGGTAGATACCAGATTGGGCTCCGGGGGGGGGGGGGGGGGGAAGGGAATTTGTACAAAACTGTGCACTTGCGGTCACCCTATCAAGTTTTTAGCGCTGTTGTCGGGGATTAAACATAGCCAATATCAACTTAATCGTAGAATTGATAGACTAGATATTTTTTATTTTTGTTTTCTTTTAATTTTAGTTCCTTTTTTTGTACTTCTTTTTCTTTACCTTTCTTCAAGCTATTACTATTCTGTAGTTTACTAATCTTGTTTATGCCAAGAAATATTAGAACAGGAAAATTAGAGCCAGAAGATCCAGAAATCGAGAGGACTTTCCATACTCTAAAGAAATTCAAGGATCTAGAAGGCCAAGATAAATCTGCAATGGACCAGAATTGTTCGCTTAGGGATTTTGCTGCGCCAAATGTATAGGGCTTACACTCCAGCATCACAAGACCCGCTGTTGAAGCTAATAATTTTGAGATAAAGCTGACCCTGGTGCATATGGTTCAACAGAACCAATTCAGTGGATCACCTCATGATGACCCCAATTTATATTTATCCATTTTTCTAGAATATTGTGATACCCTAAAAATTAACAGGGTAACATTAGATGCTATAAGAATGAGACTTTTCCCTTTTTCCCTTGGGACCGCATGCGAGCATGGCTTCAGTCACTCCTACAAGGCTCCATCACTACATAAGACCAGCTTTCGTATGCGTTCCTCTCCAAATACTTCCCACTGAGCAAGATGACTTAGCTGAGGAACTAGATTACAAACTTCGCCAGAAGGATGGGGAGTCACTGTATGAGGCTTGGGACCATTATAAGGAGCTTCTGAGAATGTGCCCACATCATGGGCTTGAAAAATGGGTATTAGTACATATCTTCTATAAATGTCTTTTGTATAACACTCGCTTATCTGTTGATGCAGCCACGGGAGGAGCACTGATGAACAAGAATGTGGATGACGCCATGAATCTGATAGAAGATATGGCTATGAACCACTACCAGTGGATAAGCAAGAGGAATGTCCCTGCAAGAGGTGGTGGTAAGCATAATTTAGATATGTTGAGTTCGTTGGCAGCCAAGGTAGACTCCTTATCGCACCAATAGAACTCAATGAATATTAATTCAGTGTCAATTAATTCAGTTTCTTGTGAATTTTGTGGGAATGTTAGACATAGTGCTTCTGATTGCCAGATTATGACTTCTTCTTCTTCTTTTGATCTATCTTTAGACCAGGTTCATGCGGTAGGCAACACAAATCAGAGGAACCAGAACGACCCATTTTCTAACACGTACAACCCAGGATGGGGTAATCATCCCAATTTCTCCTACCGAAACAATCAGTAACCCAGCTTTCCCACCAAACTTTAATAGTCATTCTCAATTGGGAAATCTCAGCAATCAGTTCCCTCATCCAAATTTTAGGCAACAACAAGGGTTTCAACAATAATAGTTTAATTCACCACAGAAAACCAACCTGGAGCTGCTATTGGAAAAATTCGTCGCCAACTATGCAAAGCAAAATGAGAATGTGGACGAATCCATTAGGCAGTCGAATTCAAAAGTGGATGCCCTGATCACCCATTCTAAGATGTTGGAGAACCAGATTGCTTAACAAGCCAGATCTTCATCCAGACCATTGGGAAAGCTCCCTTAACAACCTGAGGCAAATCCAAGAGAGCACTACAATATGATTATTATATGTAGTGGCAAACATCAGGAAGATCCCCAGATGGAGATTAGAGATGATGTGGTTGGAGAGTTTGACAAACAAGGGAAAGAGACTCAGTTTTTAGAGGAAACACTAGCGGACAAGGAGGTTGAGCCAGAGTCAGTTTATGTTCCTCCACCACTATACAAGCTACCTGTGCCCTTCCATAGAGGTTGGCTAAAGCGAAATTAGGCAGACAATTTGGCAAGGTTTCGGAAGTGCTGAAGAAGCTGTATGTCAATATACCTTTCACAGATGCACTTTCCCAGATGCCCACGTATGCCAAGTTCCTTAAGGATATTTTGTCCAATAAGCGGAATGTAGAGGAGCATGGGACGGTGGCGCTGGCTGGATAGTACAGTGCAATCATTCAGAATCAGCTGCCTCCAAAACTTAAAGATCATGGTAGTTTTTATGTCCCTTGCAAAATTAGCAACTTCTTATTTGTGAGAGCACTCTATGACTTGGGGGCTAGTGTTAGTCTGCTGCTTCTCTCTATTTTCAAAAAGTTAGACTTGGGGGATCTGAAACCAACATCTATAGTCCTTCAGCTCGCTAACAGCTCTATACACTACCCAGTGGGAATTATGGAGGATGTGCCGATTAAAGTTGGGGAATTCTTTATTCTGGTGGACTTCGTGGTTTTGGATATGATAGAGAATGCCAGACTACCTCTCATATTGGATAGGTCATTCCTCGCTACAGCCGGAGCTATAATAGACGTCAAACATGGAAAGATGTCATTGCATATTGGTGAGAACATCTTAGAATTTGACCTTTCTCTTGATATAATGAAATCATCTTTTTTAGGTCCGTGTTGAAGCATTGAGGTGGTAGAAAGGAGTGCCAATTTTTCATGAGACAAGAAGGAAGAGGTGGTGCTTCTGTGAAACTGTTAGATGATCACTCTAGCGTAGATCCTAAGAAAGTGCTACATGAAAAACTCGAGAAAAAGGAATCATAGGGTGCTCAAAAGAAAGACTTTAAGTTTAAATCTCTTCATATTCCACACTATTTGAGGACATTTTTTGTTGTCTATTATATATGATGCTCACCTCAATAGGTGTAATTTTTAGGCGACGAAAAAAGAGGCAACTACATGCCATATCTTATGCCTCTGATCCACCAAAAGTACCATGATACTCTGACATTGGTCAAGCTAATGACCTTAAACAAGTGTTTCTTAGAAGGCAACCCAAGGACTTTTATTCTTTAAGTTGTATTTGTGTGAACGATTTTTATTCTTGTTTTTGTTATTAATATTTTTTTAGTGTAGTCCAATAGCAAGTTTTCTTATATTTTATTCTCTGAATAGCATCAAGTTGACTGTGGCTATCTCTGGTATTTTTAAGGGAAATTTTTGCCAATCGCCAAAGAGATCATGGCCGGGCCGTGATCACCATCACGGCCATGATTGCCTTGCTGATGGATTTCTGCAGCTTGCCGAAGCAGTCACGGGCGAGGGCGTGTTCACCATCACGGGCGTAATCTTCACTAACTGATTTTTGCCGGGATGATCATGGCCAGGCCATGTGTCCTATCACTCCCGTGATCTCCATCATCTGGATTTTCAACGAAGGAATCACGGCTGTGCTGTGTTTCTTGTCATGCCTGTGATCTTCGTGGATACTTTTTCGCCGAGCTCGTCATGGCCACAGCGTGAACTCCTTCACACCCGTGCTTATTGATGTCATCCGCAAGTGCACGGCAATATCGAAGTAATAAAAACATCGATCCCACAGGGACCAATGACCAAGTACTGACTTTATTTAGGATTGTTAGCTAGACAAATCTAAAAAGGGTTGGATTTGATCTAAACTAAGGTGTATGAGTAGCAAAACACGATACGAAAGTAATCAAATTTATGGAAATTCAGGATTTTGGGTTCACCACTCTATGTTTCATGACTTTTCTAATTAAGAACATCTTAAGAAGGTTTTACTGTGTTGAAGGGGATTTATCTGCATGTACAGATTGCCCCCTCTCAGCAGTACAATCCAGTGTCTATCCAAATTTATCCCCTCCTCTCGTGGTTATTAACTTGAGATAGACCCAATGGGTTCTTGATAAATCTATAAAATCCCTCAAGTCTATTCAAACTACTCTGATAAATCTATAAAATCTCTCAAGTCTATTCAAACTACTCTCGTGATCGAATTAACTTGTCCAAAAATTATAGATCCGACGTCATAATTCACCTCTCAATACTTCTTGTGACATATAAGATATGCATATCATGGCCAATAATTAACATGTAATTAACACAACAATAATTGAATCTAACATAAGCAGATTAATTCATAAGAAGATAGTAAACAATCAAGTCATGAAAACAAAGAGGGTTATACCCTCTATCCTGAATAAAAGAGTTTATGCTAGCATGGTATCCATGCTCACGTGGTAGAAATCCATGTTTCAATTACAAAATTGGCAAATAAAATATGAAATCAACTAGGAAGAGGAAATTCGAGGCTTCTCGATGAAGATCAATGCCAATCCGTCAGAAAATTGAGACTTTTCCGGTGAAGAAACATTGATCGCTGCCGTTCGCCCTAGTTTTCGCCTCTTCGTCGAATTCATCTTAAATCCTTGCCAAAAAGTTTCAATAATCTATCCAAAGCTCCCTTATATAGTTATCCACCCTTAGATTAGGTTTTCCCTAAATTTCGGTGCGAAAAGGAATCAAATTGTGCGAGAATCTGAGTGAAAATCGGGTTTGGCGGATAAAATCACGGCCATGATTATAATCATGGCACCACCTGTGATTCCTTTTGTGTATTTTGGAATAAAGTTACGTGAAAATAATCATGGCACGCCTGTGAAACTCTCTGTGGAAAATTTGCATAAGATCACGGCCGTGAAAATAATCATGGTAGGCCGTGATTCTTTCTGTGAACTCTCAGAATTTTTGCACCAAATAAAATTACGGCCGTGATTATAATCATGGCAGGGCCGTGATTCTTCATACAAACTCTATTTTGCCTGAAAATTGATGGGCAGCTTCGTCTCGATGTCAGGAAATCATTCGTGCTTTTGGATGCTTTAAAATCTATCAAAACTTTGGTCATTTTCCCTGAAATATAACAAAAGCAAGGAAAGATGAAGATTTTGAATAAACAAAAGGATTTAAGTCAAAATAAATGAAAATATGATAAAAACAGGAGAGATTATGCATATAAATCATACTAAAAATACTATATAAATACAAGACATCAAATCTTCCTTGACTTAAACTTTTGCTTGTCCTTAGGCAAATACATAGACCAAAGAGTAATGTCGAGTATGAAAAGAGAGCTTACTTATGCAAAATAAATTTCTAGAACAATATCATTCATAAAAAATTTCCCAACTCATGGTATATAAAATTTCAGATAAATACATTGCTCTTAGAATTTAATTTTTAAGATTCACAATCTTAATCAAATAAAATTTCACAACTCATACAATTAATAGAATCTCATTCTCATGAATTCACTTTTATTTTAGTTTAAACTTTCAATGCTTTTGTTTATAGGAATAAGATTTCCAAAATCTTTTTCTCCTCTTTTTTTTTTATATTTTTGCTATTGACATTCTCTAAATTGAATACCACCTTTTTTTTTTCTAGTGACGTATTTAGAGTACATTGACCACCTAGCCAACGTATTAGAACTCATATCTTATTGGCTACTAGAATTAAGATTCCAAGTTAAAGATAGCGGAGTTAATGACAACTGGCTTTTCTTTGAATGTACCCACATAGATACATACTTTTTATTTAGACTTCAACTCATGTCTTCGGTACCACTACCAATTTTTCGTTGTGCTAAGTAGAGGAGTCTTCTTCTTCTCTTTATTTTATTTTATTTTACTTCTGGATTTTGGGTTCTTTCTTCCCATCAAATAGCATAATGGTTTAAACTTCCACTAGGCAAATCAATTAACGTCAATTCATCAAATTATACTAATATGCTCATTTTATTCGAAAAAAAATGGTTCGCCCTTAAATCTCATTCATCAAACAATATATCTATCAAAATCTCATGCATCAATTGATAAAAAAAAAATTAAAATGACATGATATATATTGAAGAAATAAATTTTACACAAGAAGAATATTTTCATTCACAGGCATTGCTATATATATGACCAACAAAATGCATATCATTCATCATCAAAGACAAGTACTCATCATTCATCAATACTAGACAAAACATTCATCATTACCTATAGAAATCCACATAATAACCAAATTCAACATCTACGTTCACATGATAGCCAAGTCCCAAAAATTATCCTAGTTTCACAATTAGATAACACATTCACTTAACATCTAAATATCATAATATCTAAATATAACCATATCGAACAAAATCATCCAGATGCGCCTACACTTGGCGCAAAATAGCATCACAAAGTCATCAAAGTTATATAATCTATCATCCGAATAAAATCTAAAACATATAAAAAAACTCAAAATATAAAATTGAGGAGCACCAGACGCAAAAGGCATGACTATGTCACTCTTTTCTATAAAAGGAAATGCATCATCTATAATGTATAAGAACAAACAAAGAGTACATAGGAAAAAGGGATACTCACAAAGTACTAATCATCTGCATCGGTATCGGTCTCCTCATCGGGGGCAGCATCTCCCATGGGCGCATTTGGATCTCCCTCCTCTTCAGAATAGAATTGTTCCCGCAGAAATTCCTTTACATCATGAACATCATCGCACCTATCCTAGATAATATCAAGTGCCTTTTCCAGGAGGCATCCCTGTCAGTATACTTTGTAAATAATGCTTAGAATCCCTGATCTTGAGCAGTGGACCAAAACCTTAAAGGATGTGCTGCACCGCGAGAAGAAGATCCAGCTCCAGGGGGAGGTGATTCATCATCCATCCCACAAAAATTAAAACCGGCCCCTCCAAAAGAAGGTGGAGGCGGTACCGAATCAAGTGGGTTAGGGGCAAGTCTAGTAGCTGCATCAGGAGGAATTTTCCAATTCGCTTGATCTTGGATCGTGGTTCTTTCCTTGTTTTGGCAATGGCAGAGTTGGAGAGTTTGGTTATAAAATCAAATAATATGTTTCTCCTTCCCTCACTATCATCCTCATAGCAGTGCAAGACTCAATATCCAATCTTGTATTTCCTTTTTTCATTTCAATCCCATATGGGTCCACGTTCATAGAGAGTGTGCAATAGGAGTAATGAAACCTCCTATCACAATAGCGCCTCTCTTCGCATGTGCAACCTTATCAAATTGCTTCACTAAGAAATAAGCAAGATCCAATGGATACCCATGCAACATGCTCCATAAAAAATAGAGTTCAGATTGTCGAACCATACCATCGCTTTTACCTTGTCCAAAGACGGTATGTGAAAGAACTCTATGAACGTATTGGATGCAAGGGTTGAAAATGCTCGTAGCTCTTGCATTCTTTATTGAAAAGTGATATTCTTGTGTGATCTAATTCCAGAAGGCATTCTCAATATAACCCCGCGATGGGTATGCAACTCCCCCTCTAGGTATCTGCAATGCGGCTCTAATGTCTTGGGGCATGAGGCGCCTCTCAATATTTCCAAGGTGGAAAATAAGGTGACCTTTCGCCTCCTGATCGTGGTATGGGTGCAGCTTAACTTCTAGACTGCTCAGAAATTCTAAAACCAAAGGAATGTAGGTCGGAAGATGACTCTCAAAGAATCTCTTTGCTAAAATCTGCTCAAACATCCATGTTATATCCTCATAAAGACCGAGGAGTTCTAATGTGCGTCTATCAGCATATTTGGTGTTAACGATGTGTCTTGTAAGGAGATGGTTGTATCTTGCTTCTTGTGCATCATTTCTGAAAATTATGCCATATGGATTTTGAGAAGGTAGTGATGCTGGAGCAGAGGCTGGGGCTTTTCCTTTTCTTTTGCTAACCATTTGCGTGCCTCTTGGTGCCATTTCAATCAAATTGATGTATTCAAATGAAGAAAGAAGACTGGAAACAGGATGCATTACCAGCGCTGAAACAAGGCTGAAAAATATCTTAAATGTGATTCTTCAATCTGGTACTTCTGGGTGAAATCAGTGCACGAAACTCCTTAGGATTGATCTTCTATCTCGAATGAAGCTTTGGAAAGCAAATGGTGGCTCCGGTGAAGCACGAACGGTGAGAAATGAGCTCCAGCGAAAAAGCACTATTTGAGACGAAATGATACTTCGAAACACCGGAATCTCGGTCGGAGACGACGGAAAAGGAAATACCGAAGTTGACCTAAGTCTTTCATTTCAAATAAAGTATGAAGATAATCTTTTGTGTCTTGAATTCCTTGAAGACCACTTCTAGTAATCACCATATTATCGACATAGAGAATAAGAAGAACAATACCTTGTAAAGAATTCTTGATGAATAAAGCAGAATCATGATTGCTCGGGTGAAATCCAAATTTGCATATGGTAGTATGAAATTTTGCAAACCATGATCTTGGAGCTTGTTTGAGACCATATAGGGATTTATTTAATTTGCAAACTTGATTTGAATTATGAATAACTCCTGGAGGTGGTTTCATATAAACTTCTTCCTCAAGATCTCCATGAAGAAAAACATTTTTCACATCTAGTTGATAATGAGGCTATTGTTGGCAACAAGCAACAACAATAAGAGTTCTGATAGATGTCATTCAAGCAACATGAGCGAATGTTTCTTCATTATCAATACCATATTCTTGTGTAAATCCTTTAGCTACAAGATGAGCTTTATACCTTTTAAGAGTTCCATCAGCTTTTGTTTTGATTTTATACACCCATTTGGAGCCAATAGCAGTTTTTCCAATAGGAAGAGGTACAAGATCCTATGTATTAGTTCTTTGAAGAAAATTAAGTTCTTCAGTCATAGCTTGCTGCCACTCAGGTTTGGATGAAGCTTCTCGATATGATTGTGGTTTATGATAAGATAAAATGATAGACAAATGACATTAATAATTATTGAGATATTCAGGAAGTTTACCTCTAGTATTTCGTATAGGATAACGAGGTGGAATGATGTTATGCACTGAACTGCCTTGAGGGGAAGCTTCATTGAAAACAAGGAAGCTTCATGCATCTGTAGAAATATCAGATGCATGAAGTCTTTAGTTTTCAAGAAACTGAATAGAAGTTGTATGAGAATCTGATGTTGCACTTGGATCATCATTAGGGAATGGTTCAATTATAGGACTAGATATGTTTTGGTGTTGGTTTTGTGGGAGAGTAAAAAATGGTATGTGTTCCCAAAAGGTAACATGGCTTAAGATACGAAGTTTTTGAGATTGAGGATCATAGCAACGATAACCTTTTTGACTAGTACCACACCCTAAAATGACACAAATAACATTTTTTGGAGATAGCTTGTCATGTGATGGTACAACCGTTCAAAAGGAGTTATTTGATTGATAGTAGAAGATGGAAGATGATTGATAATATACACTATTGTATTCATAGCTTCTCTCCAAAATTTCTTAGGAACAAATGAAAAATTATGAATAATTCGACCAATTTCAATAATATGTCTATGTTTTTGTTCAGAGACACCATATTGTTGTGGAGTTTTAACACAAGATAATTGAGATAAAGTACCTTAGAAAATAAGATACTTATATAGATCATTAGAAATATATTTACCACTAAAATCAGTACGTAAAATTTTTATCATAGAATTGAACTGAGTTTTGATCATGATGAAAATTTCAATATATGCTGAAAGAAAATCTGATCGAGAATGAAGGAAATATTGTTGGTGTATATGCCCTAAGGACCTGATTCTGGTCCGTTACTTGTACTACTTGACATTGATATTTAAATCATATTGGCATTGTCGTTATCATTATTTGTTTACATCTGCGAACATGTACTTAAATGATAATGTCCCTGGAGACAGATTGGATCTGTGCTCAAACTATTGTCCCTAGTCAATGTACCTTAGTGGATATGCGACAGTTATGGTACTTGTAAGACTGGTATATGGGCTGGTTAGGCACGAGGTACTAACGCAGGCATATGGGTATATCAGTGGTAGATATACTGGACCGACCCGCTGTGAGGCAATGACTTGGTATCACGAGTAATCCTCACAAGTGATAGGAGATGCATTGATCCCTTGACTTGAGGTCATTGGTCATTCTATATGGTTAGGGATATGCTTTGATACAACCTAATGCCTTGCCGTAGTTGGGAGGTAATAACGGTTGTCATTGGGTATGTCACGACCCATATGAGAAGGTCAATGCACAGGCATAAGATTTGCCCCTTCCTAAGAGAAGCTTGATATCCATGGAGCTCCTCTATGGTTCTATGACTGAAAGTGTATGGCCATACCCAGGTTAGACCTGATTTAGTCATAGCCATGAGATTGGATAGAAACAAGTGGTGATACACTTGGCCAATCGGATATCAGTTCGGCAAAGAGACTGTAATGCATCTGTACCTGGTTGCGATGATGGGGATGTCAATGTCGATATCCATTCCGATGACTTGGGTAGCAGCGATGCACTGCTAGGTGCCACTCACTGCTTGTGGTGACCTTAGGTCAGCACTGCCAACGTCAGAGGAACCTACAGGGTCGCACACCTTGATACTCGAATTCTCGTATTGATCGGAAAACCTTATAATCAAGTTATTGAATAACTCGGATCTGTTTTGGAGATTTCATCAGCGCCAATGGGCCTGAAGAGATGGAAGAGAATTATTGGAGTCAACTTCCATTTACAGCATTTTAACCATGGTTAGCCCAATTTGACCATGGGTTAAATTGGATTGGATCAAAGGGCTTGGTTAACATGAAAAATGGACCTTGGGCTGGGCCCATTGAAAAGGTTGGGCTTAATGGGCTTAAGGAGAAGAAAAGGGATGGCGCATGCTTAACCCTAGTTAGACTAGGGTTAGCGCCTATGCCTCATGTAAGTTTAATTAATCATGATAAAATAGGGGCTAATTAATTAATTAATTAGAGTCCTATTTTTGTGGGATTAAATAGGCTGATTTATTTGAATTAATTAGAGTCTTAATTAGATTAGGATTTAATTAATTAAATAAATAATTAGAGTCTTAATTGGATTAGGACTTGATTCAAAAATTTTGAATCTTGATCAAACCACCAATATAAGTCCTAATTGGATTAGGACTTGTCTTGATCAAACCGTCCACTTGAATCCTAATTAGATTAGGACTTGATCAAGCGCCCACATGAGTCCTAATTAGATTAGGACTTGATTCCTTCTTTCTCTCCTAGCCGCCCATTCAAATTGAATTTCAGCCACATCTTAAACCGCCTATGATCCCTATAAATAGAGACCTTGGCCGCCCCTCTTGATACACAATCTTCTTGGAGACGTGATCAAAAGTGAGGGCGTGAGCAAGGGCAAGGGGCGAGTGCAAAGGTTTTGGTGTGAGCTCCTCTCATCTTCCATCAAGTGACCGCAAGGGCTTCCTCCTCCTTTCATCTTCTTGGCGCATACCTTCTTGGCGTTGGCGCAAGTTGCTTGGAGGACTCTCCTAAGGCTTGGATCTTCTTCCCGAGGCTAGCACCGGGCGTGGAAGAAGAGGACTCGAGGTGATCCGTGTGTGTGAGACTGCAGAGGGCGCACGCTTGGGTGCCTCTATGACATCGGCCTCATCTCACTTTAAAGGTATTTTCTATCTCATCGTGTCGACTCCTTCGCATGCGATCTTCACTGGGTTTTTGGGACTGGCCTATTTCGGGGATATTCTTCCGCTGTGCTATGTATTTATGTCAATAAAACTCTAAAAAATTATAAAATATCCCCGGGGTTTCCCAACAGTGGTATCAGAGCGACTTGCGAAACTCAAACGATGTTTTTCATGCTTTTCATGCTCACATGCCATATTTCAATTTTTGAAATTGTATGATGCATGGCGCACGGTTTTTCTAAAGTAGAAAAATTAGGGTTTCTTGTTTCTATCACCTTTTCAATCTCTTTTGGATTTTTGGGTTATTTTTCTTGCATGAATTAAGGATCAAAGGCGCATGTGGTTTTGTCAAGTAGGACGGGCATTGTGTCTTCGGACTGGCCGAGTCTCTTGATCTGACAAAATTACCAGCTGAGAGGATCTTTGAAATCATCATGAAAATTAATCGCGAATAACTAAAAGATTTGTGAGAAGAAGATGAGGAAAAGAAACTGGTTTTATGAAAAAGTAAAATTTTAGATTTTATGTTTTTCATGGGCATGTAGAATTGTATGTGTAAATACCTTAATTGTGCATAATGTTATGATCATGAGTCAAGCCCCCTTGCATGCCTGTGATGTATCCTTGTGCGGCCTGCGTGCCATCTTTTTCTTTATTTTTGTAAAAGTAAGATGAAGATTAAGGGAAGGAGCTTGGTGGCGCATCTTGGATGGTGGCACAACAAGCACCCTACTTGGATTGGTGGCGCATGCAAGATGGTGCAAGCTTGCTTGGTGGCGCAAGCATAGCATGGCCGAGCCTTAGGGCTTGTGAGCTAGCTATGTTGGACCTTGCAAGATGGCGATTCACCCTTGGAGGACCTTGGAGCCAACCTTGAAGTTCAAAATAGAGGTCGGCTAGGTTAGGTCTAGTTCTTGGGGCTTGAGTCTTAGGTCAAGAGTTGAACCTCCTTCTTGGCATGGGTTGGTTCAATGTCTTGAATAAGTCATGATCACATCATTCTTTTACTTCTTATCTTATCTGCTAAAGCATGCCTGTATTGTTTTATCGTTATGTTATCACTATAGGAATGCATGCCTGTAATGCTAGACATAAGATAAAACTAATTGAGACCTCAAAAACCCTCATTGAAAATATCAAGTCTAGTAGCCTTTTAACGCGTAGCCCTCACTAAGCTATTGATCAGTGGTGTTGTGAACTGTTTGCCACCCTCGTGGGACACACCCACTTATCTTTAGAAAGTGCATGGTGGCAATGGTTTCCCCAGTCCGTTTTAATCGGGCGCGCCTTCGCAAGGAAACTCGTTAGCCCTGGGCATAACGGTTAGGAATGGACTTGACTAGAAGTTCATATGTGCCGGGCACATGATGAAAGTCTAGAGGTATCGTTGAAAGGTTAGGGTTTCATGCTGTATCCAGCCCTCGCCGGACATGAAATGCCTAGACTGTTTCAATAAGGGGAATTGCTTGGAGCAATCGGCCGGCGTGCCCACCTTAGGAAGCATGAGTTACTTTGTGCATCTCATCCCACCCTCGTGGGACGTGAAGCCTCATGTGAAATAAGGATCTCATCTCATTAGGAAGTCTTTAACTTCCCGATTGACTTTGTGGGTTGTCAATTCGATTAAAATAGTGGGAGCCATGATCATTTAAAACAAGTCCAGTTTAAATGATTTGAAGTAGTACTAATATGCTTTTCTTGGTTATTATAGAATAATGACTACGAACAATAGCAGACTGTCACTGCAATGCCTTCTAGAGAAGGACAAGTTGGTTGGATCCAATTTGATGGATTGGTATATAAACTTGAGAATCGTTCTCAAGCTTGAAAAGAAGCTCCATGTCCTTAGGCAGCCTATTCCTGACCCACTTCCATGCTCGGACTCAGCGGCTGAGAAAGATGCTTACGATAAGCATTAGGCTGATACTTTGAAGGTTGCACAATTGATGCTAACTAACATGTCGCCCGAGCTTCGAGGGCAATATGAATTAAAGAGTGCTTATGAGATTATTTCTAATCTAAAGCAGCTCTTTGATGAATTGGTTAGGCTCAATCCTCCTAAAGTTGAAATTCCATGTTTTGAGCCGATTGGCTTAACAAAGGAAATGGAATTAAAAATGGAAAGGGCCAGAAATAACAGGTGCCTGTCATGTGGAGGACCACTTCACCTTTTAAAGGACATGGTGCGACTTCAGAATGGGAAGAAGAGAAGCAAGGCTTCGTCTTTATGCCCAGGTATTTATGTTACAGAAGTCAACCTTTCTACTTCTATGTCATGGGTATTGGATACCGCATGTGGAGCTCATATTTGTATAAATATGCAGGGGCTCAAGAAAGTAGATCGGTGCAGACTGGAGAGATTGACCTACGAGTAGGAAACGGGGCACAGGTTGCTGCTGTTGCTGTAGGAGTTTTGACTCTCTCCTTGCCTTCTGGACTTCAACTAGAGTTAGATAATTGCTATTGTGTACCTTCGCTTACTAAGAACATTGTATCCTTTCCTTGCTTGGCAAGGAAAGGATTTAAATTTGAAATAAATAAGAACTCTTGTTCTTTTTCGTTTGTAAATATGTTCTATGGAAAGGGTACATTATGCAATGGTCTATATGTGTTGGATATGGATAACTCTATATGTAACATAAATCACAAAAGGACCAAACTGAGTGGTTCAGTTGGTGCTTTCCTATGGCATTGTCGATTAGCCCATATAAATAAGAATCGCATTCAACAACTCTATGCAAATGGGTTGTTAGATTCAAGTTCCTTGGAGAAATTTGATACTTGTGAGCTTTGCTTATTAGGGAAAATGATAAAGGCGCCCTTCACCAAGACAAGTGAGAGGGTAGGAGGTTTATTGGACCTTATACACAGTGATGTGTGTGGACCATTCAATAAACAAGCCAAAGGAGGACACAACTACTTCATTACCTTTACTGATGATTTCAGTAGGTATGGTTATGTCTACTTGATGAGACATAAATCTGAATCCTTTGAGAAATTCAAGGAATTCAAGAATGAAGTAGAGAACCAGCTTGGTAGATCCATTAAGGCTCTTCGATCAGATCGTGGTGGAGAGTACCTGAGTGGTGAGTTCCTTGACTATCTAAAAGAGTGTGGGATTCTATCCCAACTCACTCCGCCTGGAACACCTCAACGGAATGGTGTGTCTGAAAGGAGAAATCGAACTCTGTTGGACATGGTTCGATGTATGATGAGTCATGCAACTCTACCTCCCTCATTCTGGGGACATGCACTAGAGACAGCTTCTCTGATACTGAATAACGTTCCATCTAAGAGTGTCTCAAAGATTCTATACGAGGTATGGAGTGGGAGACGCCCTAATCTATCTTTTATCAAGATCTGGGGATGCGAGGCATATGTCAAGCGTCAGGATTCTAGCAAGCTAGGACCTAGATTTGATAAATGTGTGTTTGTGGGGTACCCTAAGGAAACTAAGGGTTACTACTTCTATGTTCCCACCGAGAATAAAGTTTTTGTTGCTCGGGGTGCTGTCTTTCTAGAGAAAGAATTTCTCATGAAAAAAGTTAGTGGGAGGAAGTTTGACTTGGATGAGGTCCAAGTGCAACCACAAGACATAGAGATGGAACCTGAGCCACCTGTACCAGTTTTAGGCAACCTGAGGCTCAGACACAGGCCCCACATAGGTCTCGGAGAATTCGTCATGCACCTGACAGGTATGGGTCGCTGCTGACCCAACATGACGGGATCTTCATCATTGAGGATGAACCCAGGACTTATGATGAGACGGTCAGTGGATCGGACTCCGAGAGATGGCTTGAGGCCATGCGATCCGAGATGGATTCCATGTCAGCTAACCAAGTCTGGGATTTGGTTGAGTTACCTGATGGGGTAAAGCCCATAGGGTGTAAATGGGTCTTCAAGAGGAAGACAGACATGGATGATAACATAATTACCTATAAAGGTAGACTAGTGGCTAAGGGATTCAAACAAATCCACGGGGTGGATTATGATGAAACCTCTCGCCAGTTGCCATGTTCAAATCCATTCGGATTCTGCTTGCTATAGCTGCATATCATGATTACGAGATATGACAGATGGATGTGAAGACAGCTTTCCTTAATGGGAAGCTAGCTGAGGATGTGTATATAAAACAACCTAATGGCTTCGTCCATCCTGCAAAGGCCAATAAGGTCTGCAGGCTAAAGAGATCCATCTATGGATTAAAGCAAGCATCTCGAAGTTGGAATCTTCGATTTGATGAAGCTGTGAGAGATTATGGCTTTATCAAAAGCGAAGATGACGCCTATGTATACAAAAAATTTAGTGGGAGCTTGGTGACTTTTCTGGTCTTGTATGTCGATGACATACTGCTCATCGGGAACGACATCCCTAGTCTTCAAGCTATGAAGACATGGTTAGGGAAGTGTTTTGAGATGAAAGACTTAGGGGAGGCTGCCTATATCCTAGGCGTGAGGATCTATAGGGATAGATCCAAGAAGCTCATAGCCCTTAGTTAGAGTACATACATTGATAAGGTCCTAGAGAGGTTTAGCTTGGAGCAATCCAAGAAAGGGTACCTTCCAGTGAGACATGACCTTACTCTCTCAAAAAGCCAGTGTCCCACCACACAGGCTGAGAGGGATGACATGAGTCGAGTACTATATGCTTCGGCAGTAGGATTGATCATGTATGCAATGTTGTGTACTAGACCAGATGTGGCTTATGCTGTGAGCATAACCAGCGGATACCAATCCAATCCTGGAATACAGCATTGGGTGGCTGTAAAGAACATCCTGAGGTATCTGAGAAGAACTAAGGATTTGTTCCTAGTCTATGGGGGGCAGGAAGAGCTCAGTATGTAGGGCTACACTGATGCATCTTTCCAGTCTGACCCTGACGACTTTAGATCGCAGGCCGGCTATGTGTTCAAGATGAATGGAGGCGCTGTGTGCTGGAAGAGCTTCAAGCAATCCACCATAGCTGATTCTACAACCGAGGCTGAGTATGTGGCCGCTTCTGAGGCAGCCAAAGAAGCCGTTTGGATTAGGAAGTTCATTTCTGAACTTCAGGTGGTTCCCAGTGCAGTGGATCCCATTGAAATCTATTGTGATAACAATGGAGCAATTGCACAAGCCAAGGAACCAAGGTCTCATCAAAAATCCAAACACATACTCAGGAGATTTCACCTGATCAAAGAGATCATCGACAGAGGTGATGTCAAGATTAGCAGAGTTGACACAGAGAACAATCTAGCAGACCCATTGACCAAGGCTTTGGTGCAGCAGAAGCATGATGGTCACGCTAGAGATATGGGGTTAAGATTTCTCAACCTCTAGGTCTTAGTGCAAGTGGGAGATTGTTGGTGTATATGTCCTAAGGACCTGATTCTGGTCCGTTACTTGTACTACTTGACATTGATATTTATATCATACTGACATTGTCGTTATCATTATTTGTTTACATCTGCGAATATGTACTTATATGATAATGTCCCTGGAGACAGATTGGATCTGTGCTCAAACTATTGTCCCTAGTCAATGTACCTTAGTGGATATGGGACAGCTATGGTACTTGTAAGACTGGTATATGGGCTGGTTAGGCACGAGGTGCTAACACAGGCATATGGGTATATCAGTGGTAGATATACTGGACCGACCCGCTGTGAGGCAATGACTTGGTGTCACGAGTTATCCTCACAAGTGATAGGAGATGCATTGATCCCTTGACTTGAGGTCATTGGCCATTTTATATGGTTAGGGATATGCTTTGATACAACCTAACGCTTTGCCGTAGTTGGGAGGTAATAACGGTTGTCATTGGGCATGTCACGACCCATATGAGAAGGTCAATGCACAGACATAGGATTTGCCCCTTCCTAAGGGAAGCTTGATATCCATGGAGCTCCTCTATGGTTCTATGACTGAAAGTGTATGGCCATACCCAGGTTAGACCTGATTTAGTCATAGCCATGAGATTGGATAGAAACAAGTGGTGACACACTTGGCCAATCGGATATCAGTTCGGCAAAGAGACTATAATGCATCTGTACCTGGTTGCGATGATGGGGATGTCAATGTCGATATCCATTCCGATGACTTGGGTAGCAGCGATGCACTGCTAGGTGCCACTCACTGCTTGTGGTGAGCTTAGGTCAGCACTGCCAACGTCAGAGGAACCTACAGGGTCGCACACCTTGATACTCGAGTTCTCGTATTGATCGGAAAACCTTATGATCAAGTTATTGAATAACTCGGATCTGTTTTGGAGATTTCATCAGCGCCAATGGGCCTGATGAGATGGAAGAGAATTATTGGAGCCAACTTCCATTTACGGCATTTTAACCATGGTTAGCCCAATTTGACCATGGGTTAAATTGGATTGGATCCAAGGGCTTGGTTAACATGAAAAATGGACCTTGGGCTAGGCCCATTGAAAAGGTTGGGCTGAATGGGCTTAAGGAGAAGAAAAGGGATGGCGCATGCTTAACCCTAGTTAGACTAGGGTTAGCGCCTATGCCTCATGTAAGTTTAATTAATCATGATAAAATAGGGGCTAATTAATTAATTAATTAGAGTCCTATTTTTGTGGGATTAAATGGGATGATTTATTTGAATTAATTAGAGTCCTAATTGGATTAGGATTTAATTAATTAAATAAATAATTAGAGTCCTAATTAGATTAGGACTTGATTCAAAAATTTTGAATCTTGATCAAACCGCCCATATAAATCCTAATTGGATTAGGACTTGTCTTCATCAAACCGTCCACTTGAATCCTAATTAGATTAGGACTTGATCAAGCGCCCACATGAGTCCTAATTAGATTAGGACTTGATTCCCTCTTTTCTCTCCTAGCCGCCCATTCAAATTGAATTTCAGCCACATCTTAAACCGCCTATGATCCCTATAAATAGAGACCTTGGCTGCCCCTCTTGATACACAATCTTCTTGGAGGCATGATCAAAAGTGAGGGCGTGAGCAAGGGCAAGGGGCGAGTGCAAAGGTTTTGGTGTGAGCTCCTCTCATCTTCCATCAAGTGACCGCAAGGGCTTCCTCCTCCTTTCATCTTCTTGGCGTTGGCGCAAGTTGCTTGGAGGACTCTCCTAAGGCTTGGATCTTCTTCCCGAGGCTAGCACCGGCGTGGAAGAAGAGGACTCGAGGTGATCCGTGTGTGTGAGACTGCAGAGGGCGCACTCTTGGGCACCTCTACGACATCGGCCTCATCTCACTTTAAAGGTATTTTCTATCTCATCGTATCGACTCCTTCGCATGCGATCTTCACTGGGTTTTTGGGACTGGCCTGTTTCGGGGATATTCTTCCTCTGTGCTATGTATTTATGTCAATAAAACTCTGAAAATTTGTAAAATATCCCCGGGGTTTCCCAACAAATATATCCAAGTAAATCTTATGAAATCATCAACAAAAATTACATAGTATTTTGCACCACCCATTGAAGGAATTGGTGCAAGACCCCATATATCAGAATGTATTATATGAAAAGGTGTTGCTGAGGTAGTATTACTTGAAGAAAATGGTAAGACTGTTTGTTTTGAAAGTTTGCAATGTAAATAACATAGATCTTTTATTGAGGATACAACACTAATGAACCTTTATTGATCAAAAAGGATAATTGAGAGAATGAAATATGTGCTAAACATTTATGCTAACAAAAAAATGGAGAATTATCACAAATTACTGATGCAGCATGATGAGATTTGGGATCTTCAATTAGTTTATCAACAGTAAATAGTCGTCCAACCTTACGTCCTATCCCAATGAGCCTCCCTGTTGAGCAGTCTTGCACAGTGCATCTAGAAGCGGAAAAGGTGATAGTTAGACCTTTTTCAACAAGTTGTCCAACAGAAATTAGATTCATAGATTTTAGGAACAAATAGAGCATCAGAGATATGTATTTCTGGACTAGTAGAGTTTATGTTACCTATGCTTGGTGTAGTAATTATACTACCATTTGTAGTTTGAATTTGACAATGTGATTGAAAGTGAGTTAATTTTTCAAACATAGAGGAATTAAAAGTCATATGATTTGATGCTCCAGAATTAAAAAACCAAGTCATATGAGATGTATTACCTGAGTGGGTTGAAGTAGCAGCTATGTTAAAGGAATTACCAATTGCATTAATCATTTCCTGAACAGTTTCAGTAGTAAGTGTTTCAGATGTAGAACTTGAATTAGTAACTGTCGCCATTGTTTTAAATACTATATATTTCTATATTAACTTAAGTAGTAAAAGGCCCATGGGCATTATCTACTCAAGCCTTAAGGAGTAATATATATATATATATATATATATATATATATATATATATATATATATATATATATATATATATATATATATATATATATATATATATATATAATACTAAACTATATAAAGTAGTGTGTTGATCGAACCGGTCTGAGTAAATCAATAAAATTGAACCGAATTGGTTGACTGGCCGTGGAGACGGAAGCTTCGGATGGCCGCGAAGATGGAGGATGCACTGACACTGCTGCCTACCACCAGTACACTGGACTGCTTGATCCTGTTTCCGAACCGATGGAGCATCTCCCTAGGAAAAGGCACGAGGAGGGGGAGAATATAATAAATCCACGTCAGCCCCCACACCTCCGCTTCGTGTGCCCGAATCAAGTCAAAATTCTCGATTTCAGCCAAGCGTTCGATTTGGCGTTGACTTGGTCAATGCCTCCTTTTGCACACCGAATGAACGGAACAAGGCATTGTCTACCTTCGTCTTCACGTGCCTGATGTCGCCACGCCGAGCCGCCTACGTTTGTTGCAGGGGTTGCGCGCGTCGTCGGAGAAGACAAGTGGGGCGTGCGGCAGGCGAGGACTGGCAGATCTGACGGTGACGCCTTTAGCACAGAGAACTAAATCGAGTCAACGCCCAAATTGAGTGGCAGCGTCTTCTTCGGCGGATGGAACTGGTGTGGATGTGGAATCAACGGAGCGAGATGGCCGCCTATGTATCTACTGCTGCAGCAGTGAATCGGAGGTCCGCGGCCGTCCGAGCGTGAACACACTTGTGGAGAAGGGGGCGAAGACGAGTGGGAGGGTCGTGACGTTGAAGAACGAGCATAGCAGACACGGAAGAACCTCGATCAGTGACAGAGAGAAGGAGCAGCTTGCGGCGGACAGAGGCAGCGTTTGTTGGCGACGAGTTTCTCCTGTCGATCAAGATGATGTAAAAACTGATGTGTTCCATTCGAGTTGTACTTGGGTTAGCAGCCAGTTTGAATCTTGAGATAGAACAACTTGATGTAAAAACTGCTTTTTTACATGGTGACTTAGAAGAAGAGATCTACATGAATCAACCAGAGCATTTTGAGGTTGAAGGAAAGGAACACTTAGTGTGTAAATTGAAAAAGAGCTTGTATGGCTTGAAACAAGCTCCAAGGCAATGGTACAAGAAGTTTGACTCTTTCATAGTAAGTCAACAGTTTAAGGGAACTTTAGCATATCCTTGTGTTTATTTTAAATCAGTTGATAATGGTGATTTTATCATTTTCTTGTTATATGTTGATGACATGTTGATCGTTAGACGAAATATAAAGTGGATTCATAAGCTGAAAAAGAGCTTGTATGGCTTGAAACAAGCTCCAAGGCAATGGTATAAGAAGTTTGACTCTTTCATAGTAAGTCAACAGTTTAAGGGAACTTTAGCAAATCCTTGTGTTTATTTTAAATCAGTTGATAATGGTGATTTTATCATTTTCTTGTTATATGTTGATGACATGTTGATTGTTAGACGAGATATAAAGTGGATTCATAAGCTGAAAAATGATTTGTCTAAGTCTTTTGGTATGAAAGATTTAGGACCAGCTAGACAAATTCTTGGTATGGATTTTTTTGAGATAGGAAAGCTGGAAAGCTGTGGATATCACAGGAGAAGTATGTTGAAAGAATACTCAGGATATTCAACATGCAACATACTAAATCAATTAGCACTCCACTTGCAAATCATTTCAAGTTGAGTAAGAAATCTAGTCTAGTAACTGAGCAAGAGAAGTATGATATGTCATGTATTCCATATTCGTCCGCAGTTGGTTCTCTAATGTATCTTGCTATTTGCACACGACCTGATATATCTCATGTAGTTGGTGTTGTAAGTAGATTTCTTTTTGATCCAGGGAAAGCTCATTGGGAAACAGTAAAATGGATCTTCAGGTATTTGAGAGACACATCAAAAATGTGTTTAGGATTTGGAAGTTCTAAGCCATCACTAGAGGGATTCACAGATGCAGATATGGCAGGAGATATTGTTGGTAGAAAGTCTACCTCATGGTATTTATTTACCTTTGCAGGGGGGCTGTATCTTGGCAATCTAAACTGCAGAAGTGTGTTGCTTTGTCAACCATAGAAGCTGAATATATAGCAGCAACTGAAGCTTGCAAAGAAATGCTGTGGTTAAAAAGATTCTTTAGTGAACTGGGGTTGAGTTAGAAATAGTTTGTGGTATTTTGTGGCAGTCAGAGTGCTCTACATTTGAGTAAAAATACTATGTATCATGCAAGGACTAAACATATTGATGTTAGATATCATTGGTTACGTACAACAATTGAAGATCAAGAACTATTGTTGAAGAAAATCCACACTGATGACAACATTGCAGATATGTTGACAAAAGTGATTCCTAGAGAGAAACTTGAGTGGTGTTGCAATTTGGCTGGGATGAACATCTTGGCCTAGGCAAATTTCAAGTGAAAATGTAAAAAAAGATATCTCCTCCTAATGGGGTTGGAGGGGGAGATCGTTGGGCTTGTGGGCCCAAGTCGATCCAACCCCTTGATTTAGTTCAAATGGAAATACTTTATTATTCTTGCAGCTTACCTGTTTTATTTTCTCTCTTGATTTTAAGGGCCTTGATGCATTTACTTACTTTGTATCTAGTGGCTGAGATTTAACAAGTATGATTAAGGGTTTTCTTTGGCTGGTGAAGATTTGAAGAAGGAACTGTGAACCAGGCAAGAAAATACGGCAGGTTGTTCTTGGGAGAGAAGAAGATAAGAAGGTGGCTGCTCAAGGACTACTGAAGATGTTGCAAGAAGAGAGGATATTAGCCCATAATATTCTGGACTAGCAAGGAATGAGAGAGAAGCTATTGCTTTGTTATCTCAGTTTTGTCTTTTGAGTTCCATGTTTAAGAGCAAACTCTAGTGTTTGCTGTGAACTCTTTGTGACATTTGCTCCCTGCTAGTGAAGTACTTTGACTGCCATGCCCTGTGGTTTTTCCTTCTCATTAGAGGGTTTTCCATGTAAAATATTATTGTTAGCCATTGTTGTTGTGTGCTACAATTATCTGTTCATTACAACTGTTGGTTAGGTATCGTTGATGCACTAACCAGTATCATTGATACACTAAGCAGTATCGTTGATACACTGAGAAGTATCTGACACACTCCGCAAGTGCATGGAAATGTCGAAGTAATACAAAAGATATCGAATCCCACAGGGAACCAGGTCGAGTACCAGAAAATCTAATTCTTGATATCTAAGCTGATCAAAATGGGGTTTTAAGAACTTGAAACAAAAGGTTAAGTGAAATTGTAAACAAGAAACCAAATGACGACGGTAGGGAAAATATATGAGAGAGATATCGGGGTAATGGTTTCCACCGCACCGACGATTTTAATTGCGTTTAGAAATATCAGTTACAAGGATTTATGATTATGCATAAGGAATCTAACCCTTGGGTACAAGTTGCCTTCTTTCGAGTGTATACCCTGGTATTCGCCTAGAACGGTCTCCTACTTTCGTGATGGATCATTCTAGGTGAATCCAATGAGTTCCGTGGTAGATTATGAACCCTCGAGCGAAGACCAAGCACTCTCGTGTCGAGGCTTCGCAAGTTTCACAAAGAGGTTCCGTCGTTACGATCCTACTCTCATTATAAATCGTAACAACTAAGAAACGTCAATACTTGGCCAAGGTACAGATCATGCAATAAGTACATCAAGTGAAATATGCTTAAGATATAATCCAAATAACAGAGTTAAAACAGGAATCGCATATAAAAATCGTTGGTGGGCTTCAACCTAGCCCCGAAATAAGGTTTACGCTACAACCATCGTTGAAACGCTAAAAAATCTCTCTACAAACATAGAAAATCTCAGGAGAGAGTTTCTAAGAGGGAGGAGACGATGAACCAAAACAAATAACCAAGAATCACGGAGTTCCGATGATTGAATCTCCGAAAATTTGCCTGTTCGTCGCCATCTTCCGCCCTAGCTGCTTCGTCGCATGATTGCCCTCTCCTTAGGTCACAGAAATTGGGGCTTTTATACTCTTTTTGTTCTCCTTTGAATCAGCTTTCCATAGAGTCCTCACTTGCCAAATTTGGACTTGAATCGGGCCCGGAATCAGCAAAAATCCGAGTAAGGGTCGTGCTGTCCAGAAAGCATCACGGGTGAACCCCGCCGGGTTCACCAGGCAGTGAAGCTCACTGTACAGTTCTGTCGTGAAAGAAGCACCGGTGAACCCTGCCGGGTTCACCTACCAGTGAAGTACTCTGTAAATTTCTGCGCAGGTTTCCTCGGATCCAATCACGAGTGAACCCCATGGGGTTCACCTGCTAGTGAAGTCTACTGTGAGTTTCGGAAATCCTTATCATCATCGGTGAACCCCGCCGGGTTCACCTGGTAGTGAAGTGCGCTGTGAGTTTCATCCTTCGGCAAGATTATCGGTGAACCCTGCCGGGTTCACCTAGCCGTGAAGTCCAGAAAAAGCTCTGATTGAGCCCAAATTTTACGGGCAGCTTCGTCTTCTCATAAGGAATCACCCCATGCTTTTAAATTCTTCAAAATGACTTCAAAATTAGGTGATTTAACCTGAAATTCTATAAGAAAGATGAAAAGTGAAGATTCTGAAGCTTTGAAGTAAATAAGCTTTAAAGGAGTATAAAAACATTCAAATAAGCCTAAATTTATCATGGAATAATAATAAAAATCACTATAAAAGGGATTTAATTTTTAGCATATCATAAATATTCCAAAAATATAGACAAATGCATGTTGGGGTCCTCAAGAGGAGAACCACCAAATTGATTCTGTTGTATCATGGAAAGTAAAGCAGGTTTAATTTCAAAATTATTGGCCTCGACACTAGGCCTAACGATTCCTGATTGAAACCCATGTGTAAAAGGAGCTGCGTATTCTCGCAATGTTATGACATTTTTGTTGTTCACAGGTTGAGGCGTTGGTTCGTTCTCCATGTCGATATGAAGGTGTTCCATCTGTTCTTGACTTTCTTTTTGCCGAGTTTGCTAAAGCTTCCTTCTTTGTCTGAAGGTTCGTTCTATCTCAAGATCGATTTCAAAGAGTGCTCCTGCCCTGAAACTTCTTTGCATAAAAATTTGTCAGATTCAATTATGAAGTTCAAAGCAATTGACACAAGCAGAAAGCAGTGTAAAATAGAATAAAGAAAGAAAAACTAACTAAAGTTTAGTCTATCCTTAGAAGTATACTAATATCGACCGTCGCTCTCCGGCAACGGCGCCAAAAAACTTGACACGATCCGCAAGTGCATGGAAATGTCGAAGTAATACAAAAGATATCGAATCCCACAGGGAACAAGGTCGAGTACCAGAAAATCTAATTCTTGATATCTAAGCTGATCAAAATGAGGTTTTAAGAACTTGAAATAAAAAGTTAAGCGAAATTGTAAACAAGAAACCAAACGACAACGGTAGGGAAAATGTATGAGAGAGATATCGGGGTAATGGTTTCCACCGCACCGACGATTTTAATTGCGTTTAGAAATATCAGTTACAAGGATTTATGATTATGCATAAGGAATCTAACCCTGGGTACAAGGTGCCCTCTTTCGAGTGTACACCCCGGTATTCGCCTAGAACGGTCTCCTACTTTCGCCGTGGATCGTTCTAGGTGAATCCAATGAGTTCCGTGGTAGATTATGAACCCTCGAGCGAAGACCAAGCACTCTCGTGTCGAGGCTTCGCAAGTTTCACAAAGAGGTTCCGTCGTTACGATCCTACTTTCGTTATGAATCATATCAACTAAGACACGTCAATACTTGGCCAAGGTACAGATCATGCAATAAGTACATCAAGTGAAATATGCTTAAGATATAATCCAAATAATAGAGTTAAAACATGAATCACATATAAAAATCATTGGTGGGCTTCAACCTAGCCCCGAAATAAGGTTTACGCTACAACCATCGTTGAAACGCTCAAAAATCTCTCTTTAAAGATAGAAAAATCTCGGGAAAGACTTTCTAAGAGGGAGGAGATGATGAACCAAAACAAATAAACAAGAATCGTAGAGTTCCGATGATTGAATCTCTAGAAATTCGCCCCAAAGTCACCCATTCACCGCCGTCTTCCGCCCTAGCTGCTTCGTCGCGTGATTGCCCTCTCCTTAGGTCACGGAAGTTGGGGCTTTTATACTCTTTTTTGTTATCTTTCGAATCAGCTTTCCATAGAGTCCTCACTTGTCAAATTTGGACTTGAATCGGGCCCGGAATCAGCGAAAATCCGAGTAAGGGTCGTGCTGTCCAGAAAGCATCACGGGTGAACCCCGCTGGGTTCACCAGGCAGTGAAGCTCACTATACAGTTCTGTCATGAAAGAAGCATTGGTGAACCCCTCCGGGTTCACCTACCAGAGAAGTACTTTGTAAATTTCTGCGCAGGTTTCCTCGGACACAATCACGGTGAACCCCATGGGGTTCACCTGCCGATGAAGTCTACTGTGAGTTTCGGACATCCTTATCATCATCGGTGAACCCCGCCGGGTTCACCTGACAGTGAAGTGCGCTGTGAGTTTCGTCCTTTGGCAAGATCGCCGGTGAACCCCGCCGGGTTCACCTAGTCGTGAAATCCAGAAAAGCTCTGATTGAGCCCAAATTTTATGGGTAGCTTCGTCTTCTCATAAGGAATCACCCCATGCTTTTTGATTCTTCAAAATGACTTCAAAATTGGGTGATTTAACCTGAAATTCCATAAGAAAGACGAAAAGTGAAGATTCTGAAGCTTTGAAGTAAATAAGCTTTAAAGGAGTGTAAAAACATTCAAATAAGCCTAAATTTATCATGGAATAATAATAAAAATCACTATAAAAATGCATGGCATCAGTATCGTTGATGCACTGCGCAGTATCGTTGATGCATTGTATATCATCGTTGATGCACTACGCAGTGTCATTGATGCATTGTACATCATCGTTGATGCACTGGCAATTATCGTTGATGCACTAACAATTATCGTTGATGCACTAAGGTTATTGTTGATGCACTGACAATTATTGTTGATGCCCTGAGGTTATCGTTAATGCACTAACAATTATAGTTGATGCACTGATACATTATACAGTTGATAAATTAGTCCAATAAATATTTTGTGATTAAAAAAATTTCTTTTAGCTTATCAGATTTGTGCAGTAGCAGATAGAGCTATGCTGTTCAAATAAAACAAAAATTCTATTCAAATTTATATCACGCGGTTAGGGAAGAACTATGCTCAATACACTTAGTACACGGAACTCCACTGGAAGAGATGAAGTGATCCAGGTCTTAAACTTTATTCCTTTTGACCCAGCTTTGAACGGTGCACACATGATACAGGAATACTGTGACGCGGGGTTGCACATTTTTGGCCGCGCGCTAGTATCTTTGTCATGTGAGTTTGCTAGAAGTTTCCAATTTTTAGTCTGCGGCTGTATACAGAAACTCACATATAGAAGAAACCCTCTAGAGAAGAGTGTAGAGGCACTTCTTAGGAAATTCCATTTGGGTTTTCTTTAAGAGTAGTGAAACTCAACCTCCCTCTACATAGGAGTACTACATGCATCATAGAAATGGGGTATTAGAGCCCAATGCTCCAATCAACACAATAGTGTTTTTATAATTTTATTTTGTACTTCTTGGCTAACTAGTCAGCTTGTTATTACCCATTCTAAACCTCTTTCCAGGGTCTACCTATCACGGAGGTTGAGTCTCCACTATAGGAGAGCCTATTTTGGATAAATCCCCATTCCCCTCAATGCAGCCTCAACCTTGGTTTGATTCAAACCCTTTGTGAGGTAATCAACAAGATTATTGTCAATTTTAATAAAATTGACTAATATATATTAGAATCTAGAAAATATTCTAGATTAACAAACTTAGGTTCAAATTCTTTCTTTTGAGTTCTAGTATATTGACCTTAGCCAAACACCCCCCACGTTCGAAAGAATTTCAGATGACATTTTCAAGCTTCATAAAAAATCACAAAGAATATTAGACAATGTCTAAAAGAACAAAATTGCAAACAATAAATAATTTAATATGCAAGCGCTGAATTTTTAATAAGTAGTAAATATATATTTTTACAATAAATAAAATTGACTAGTAGCGGAAATTGGAATAAATATTTTTGATGCAAAACAATATACTATAATAATTAATAAAAGCAAAATGTATGATGTACCATTGTTGGTTGTGCGTGCATAAGGCGCGGCATTGCGCAAGTTGCGAGGTCGACGTTGCGCGCCCGCGTTTAGCGGAGGATTTTTTTTTTTTTTGCTGATGTCACGTGCGCGAGAGTTGATGCACACATGGCCTAGCTTAGCAAGTCTGTATGACTAAGCCGATGCCAAAGTTTAAGGTTTTGACCCAGGTCCAGTAAGTCAGAATTGCGGTTTAACACATCAAAACCAGTGAAGAAGGCAATTAGTGATTAATCTGAAAGATTAAATTTGCCGAACAAGGATTAAGATTCAAATTACTCGATTACGAAAGTAATCGCTATGATTTAATAGATCTAATAGAATATTAATACCATCAGATGTGAGAATTAACATTGATCCAGATGATTAAATGCAAATCATCTATTGTAAACAAATTAACAAGATACAATATATGTGCAAATCAGAGATACGATATAATCAAATTAACAAGATTAATCAGAGCAGGATGATCAGATGTATACGCAGCTGATTAAATAAAGCAACAAACAAGAGTGTGAGACTTAACAGTAATTATGATTTCAGACGTAGATAATCAAAACATGATTAACAGCTCACAAATTTGATTACACAATTTAAATCAGATAACTATTAACAATAGTAATTAAGGTGCAAGTCTGAAAAGTAATTAATATTAATTAACAGATTAATATTAGTTAAGGATCAAAACCTGGCCTTGTCGGTCAGCTCGCGTGCGCACTCCAGCCTTGTTTCTCGGCGAATTTTTCACCTTGAGCGCGCGAGGGTTGCTTGCGTAACCCGGAGATTTTGCAGCGAGAGAACGCGTCGCGCACGATTCCAAAATGGCAAGTCGATTTGGGGATGCAAGCGGGAGACCGAGAAAGTAGCGAGAATCAACAATAGATTCAGGTGTTAATCAAATGTAAACAAGATTAAACAGATCAAATCTGATTAAGATTTCCTGACAGTAGTTAATTAAGATGCAGATTACTAAACTTAATATAATTCGAGATGCAAATAATTAGGTGTAAAAACAATAATTAGAAGATGCAGGATTAACGATGAGATCAGGATTAATAATCAAATTGCAGATTAGAAATATATAACAGATGCGAGCAACATGGATTAAGAAATCAGATATAACGTGATTAAACAATGTGTTGTATACATTTTATAAATAAATGTATGATTATAAATTGTAAGCAATGATAGTTTGCCTGATTTAAATATACATGCAGTAAGCAGACTTTAAAACTTGGGAACATGCGTGATCTATACAGGGAAACCAGATCTAACATGCAGCAGTAATTTTCTTCGGTGATGAACACCAATTATTGTTAAAGTGCAAGACTAGGGTTTAATCCCAGCGCTGACACTCAAAACGAGATACAAGCAATTAATTAATATAATCAGAAATACAGTTAAGATGCAAATCTATTAAAATATTATTCTAGATGCCAATTGAGGAGATTTAAACAAAACAAATCTGCCATGCGAGACTTTGATCTTGCAATAGAAACTATGAGATTTTAAACAAAGTACATCTCATATACGGGACTTAAATCAAATTTCCAACTTGGATTAAGCAGATTAACAGATAGATGCAAATCCAATTATTTGATTAAGATAATTATCAAGATTGAACAATAATTAAAGCACATCTACAAATACAAGATTTCATATTACAAATCACATCAAATGGATTAATATAGCTAGTCAGAATTAATTAATTCAGAACAATGATTAATTGATGCGAGAATAAGAGTAGATAATCAGGATTAATATAAAATCAATTTAGGAACAAGTAACAGATGTGAGAGATTAATAATTAATGCAGGGGTGTGATGAAGAGGGAACTCATCGCTCAGCTGCTCGCGCAAACTTCGCGTGCGAATTGCACGTTGCAGAGTCGAACCATGCGACTGCATTTATTGTGCTATTTTTAGCATGCGGGGGTTGCGCTAGACTGCTGCGCCGCCACAAATCAGATTTTGCAACGTGGACAGCGGCGAGCACGGGTTCAAAACGGGTTGCGGCTTGGATCCGAATCCGAACGAATACGGGTGCAGATGCAATTCGTTGGATCAAATCCAAACCAAACACCGATTGAGGGCACAAGCAGGAAACCGAAACGAGCAGCGAGAAATCAATTACGAGATTCGATTCCAGCAATTAATCAAGAGCAGGAATTGATGCAGCAATTAGAGATGATGCGATTAGACAAAGTCTGATTTAGAAAGAATGCAAGATCGATTGACAATAATCACGGTACGCACAGAGAATAACGTTCCAAATAAATTAGATTCTAAGTATACGACAATTAATCAATAATTAGATTAATGTGTATAATTTGATGTAGAAATAACCTCGATTTACACTTGTGTATCGTTAGCTTCGTGGGAATTTGACCCAACCGATCCAGGTGTAAATGAAAATCGATCTACAGGTGTGTATAGGTATCTTCTTGAATAAATTCAATCAACACAAATGTAGATTTAGAAACATGAAAACGATCTCCAAGTGTGTATAGGTATCTTCATGGGATAAACCCAACCAACACAGATGTAGATTTAGAAACACCCAAAATAGAAAGAAAGAAAGCAACAAAATAATAATAAGTCTTAGAAAATGTTACGATCTAGACAATTATATTAAATTTCGCATGTATATATAAACAAAATTAGAATAATTAAAGAACAGAAAAGTTAAGAAGAAGAATCCGGAAGCGACGTAGTCTGTCCTAAGGCTTATTTCCGGTCCCTCGCGCGAGATTCAATCCGGTCTACAGCCCGAAGATACGACCAGAGATGACTATTCTGCGGGTGCGTCGATGAACGGTCTTGCCACATATTCCTTTCAATTCGAACAACGAAAATGGAGAGAGAGAACTCAAGAAAGCATAGAGTCTCTATGTGCCCTTGACTATGCGCCTGCCTCTCCTTTTATAGAGGAGAGAGTGCAACGGTCAGATTTCTAATAATTGAAGCTTCGAGCGCCTGCCTATAAATAGACGGCGCGTAAGTTATAATTAATACATGATAAATCACATATTAATTATTTTATTCCATTATTTATATATTAATTAATAAATTAAATTATAAGCTAAAAATAAAGAATATTAAATGAATTGCCCCAAAATAATCATGCGTAAAAACATGACCTAGGACTTTTTGGTTACTCTTAAATCCCAACACTTTTAAGTATTTTTGTAGCTGTGAGAGTGATTGATTTGTTTTTAGATAAAAAAAAGTTATGTAAAAAGTTGATTATCACAAGTAAAAGAGCTGAATGCACGCTGAAACAGTGAGTAGAGAATGATATAATCTCCAAACTGGTCATAAAGAAAGCAATTGATGTTGGCAGTTGACATTTCTGATTGAGTCTCCTCAAACACAGATTGAAGATTTCACTTCTGCTCTCAGATCGATTGGACAAGATGAGACTTTCTTTTATCAGCATAAACGATACATAAATTACAAGATAGCTGCAAGTTTACAGTTCTCCACAATCAAAATCTACTTTAGCCAAGTACCTCATGGCTAGAAAGCCAGGCAAAACATGATCCCTCAGCAGACGCAAGATGAAACTCCGTGCCTCCTGTACAAATCCCAGCACATACGAGGTGGCAATAAGGTCAAAGCATCTCCGGGCCCTAGCATACTTCTTCAGCGCTGCCTCAATCCTGAGGTCTTCGTCTCCATTTTGTCCACCGCGAAGAGCTTCTCCTAAGCACTTGGCCAGGACGACCCCATCTTCCAACGCAGAGCAGCCACCTTGGCCAAGGTCGGGAGTCATCGGGTGGAGTGCGTCCCCAGTAACGCATACATTTCCCTTGCTGATGTCTGCCCACAGCAAATTGAACGGCGACCTGTACCTCAAAGGAGCACAGGCCACGCTGCTCAGATCAGTCTGCTCGATGACTTTTGTAACTTCTTCAGGCGCCATGGAGGTCGTCAGCATATCCAGTACAAAGTCTCTCACCTTCATGGTATCTTTGCTGATTGCTTCCTCTGCATAACAAGAAAGAGAACTCGTGGTGACTTTCTAGATCCGTCACTAAGTGAACATGAATAGAACTAGGAAAGTCCTCACCATTCCCTCTCGAAGTCCACGTGAAGAACCAATATACTCTATTCTCATCGGGGGGAAGTGTTCCTGCTCGACATCCCTTTCCATAGTACTGTACAAACTCCGGTTTGATGCCATGGCCATTTGGAGCTGCGGCGAAGCCTCTGGCCGCAAAGCGACCTGAGAAATTTGGCACCTTGAGGCCCAACCATTTTGACACAATCGAGTTAATGCCATCGCAGCCGATCAAAACCTGTAGAAACCAAAAAAATCTACTACGCATAAGCAAATCTCTTCATCAGTAAACTGTTGTATACGCTCTGTTTCATGGTAGTGTCTGTGCTCAGCACCTTAGCTTTGAGTGTGGACCCGTCCGCTAAGTGGAGGATTTTCAGTTTGCCTAACTCCTCGATCGATTCGACCTTAGAAGAGTACCTGATCGTGCCATGAGGCAGCTCCTTGATAAGAGCTTCTACAAGAAGGGTTCTAATCAGGCAGCGAACTTCGCAATCCACTCTGCTTCGAAGCCCATTGAATCAGGACGAGTTAGTTTACATCTCAAGCACAACCAAAAATTTTAAAAACGTTGTATTACTCACTTCTTCTTTGGTCCATCGAGGGATATTTTTGAGGTCACAGACCCAGAACACGCGGAGACGAGAACTAATCTGCAAACGTCACCAAGTCACTTGAAAAAAAAATTCAGAACTTTGATGTCTAACACATGAAACAATTTGATGAACACCTTGTGCTCGTCACTTACGCTTCCAGCCGGAGGTGCTGGCTGCGGAGCGAGTCCCCGACTCCGAGAGCGTCCAAAGCCCTCCACGCATTGCTCCACGTGGAGAGGGCGAATCCGGTGGTTCTCAGAGTGTCAGATGACTCCAACACCACGCTCCGCAGCCCCTGCCTACGGAAGATCAATTGATGAGCTTGCTCGTTTAAATAGATTCAGCTACGATTCAAAGACGTACAGTACCATCGGCCGCCGTACCTGTGAAGCCCGACAGCGGCAGCTAGACCGGCGATTCCGGCTCCGACGATGATGATGTCCTCGGCGGTGGTGTCCATTCTTTGCAAAGAACAAGCGACCGGTAGAAAGCATAGCGTTTGGAGGTGATAAAATGGAGCGAAGAATAGGATGGTTACAGGGGGGACTAACGTCAGCGCTGACGTACTCGCTGCTCTATTTTGTCGTCGTTGGTAGGGAAACGAGGGACGATGGCGGCGCAGCTGACTGATTGTGAAGCTGACGCCTACCGGCTGGCGGCTTGCCCTCGAGGGGTTTTTAAGTTTTGACTAGTGTCTACTTGTAAACTTTTTTTCCCTTCATTTTCCTTTCAATAGATTAAAAATATTTATTTAAAAATTGTTTATCACAGGTAAAAGAGCTGCTGCATCCTAGCGTAAACAATAAGTAGAAAATGACATAATTCTAAAACTGATCTCAAGGAAAAGATTTGATATTGCTATTGAACTTTCTGATCCAGTGTCAATTTCAGAAACAGATGATCCACCAAATCTAAGGATTCTTTCGGAAAAATTTTTAGCAATGGGCACCCTTCCACAAGTTTTTTTTAGTGGATGCTCTAATCTCAATATAATTTTATCTTAATAGCATATTTATATGATATTTAGGTGCTATAAAGGTATTATACGATAATAAATAGGTGTTATATGAAAATATTAAGTAGTTATATGATAATAAGCAAATGTTATATGAAAATATATATGTGTTATATGATAATATTATGATGTTATACGAAATTTTTTTTGCATCTGTGTCAAGATTCATGGAAGATAAATTGAGACACCCCGCTAAAAAAAACTTGTAGAAGGGTGTCCGTTGCTAAAATTTTTCCATTCTTACCGCTCTCTAATTGGACAAGCAGAACCAGCTTACATAGGAATTCAGCTGTACCCTTCTAAATTTCCACAATGAAAATCTAATTTAACAAAGTACATCCTGACTAGAAAGTCAAACAAAACATGATCCCATCACATGAAAAAATTTTGGCGGTTGGGTACCCAACTGCACTTGCACCATTTGCAGTTGGGTACCCTAATCGGCCAAGCGGGAATCTAAAAGCTGCAGCGGGAATTTTAAGGCAAAGTTAATTTTACGATTATCCAGTCAACGTTCACGATTTCTTTAGAGTTAACTAACCCTGGTTTAAGGTCAATTTTCACGCTTCCCGTCAACGTTCACGAAAAAAGATCCGTAGGAGATTTCGTGCGACTCCTTTCGCCGCCGACCGCCGACCCTTGAAGCCTCCGATCTCCGGTCAGCTTCCACGATTCTCCTCTTCCGTAACAGCTAGCGAAGTGGAAGTCGAGCCTCATTCGCGCAGACTACGCAAATCCGTAGGAGACTTCATGCGACTCCTTTCGCTGCCGACCGCCGACCCTTGAAGCCTCCAATCTCCGGTCAGCTTCCATGATTCTCCTCTTCCGTAGCGACTAGCGAAGTGGAAGTCGGGCTTCATTCGCGCGGACTACGGCAGCACGATGAGAAGATTTCGCCTCTTTTTTAGGGTTTTAAAAATTTTGGCTTGACCTTGGTTTTTTCTTGTTCTAGTCACTTGCGTGAGTGGACGCCGACGGTCATAGTGAGAAGAGCTACCGGCATCACATCAGTCTCGAACGAAATTTTGCTACAATCGGCATCACTTGAACCTCGGAACAGGGGCGCAACATGTATGTGCTCTAATTCATCTTAGCTTTAGGCATTATGAGATTGTGAATATCATACTGGTTTAAGAAATAAACTAAATTATCCCCCTATTTCAGTTATTGTATGAAAATGGCTGGTCCAAGCAGTAAAGGGAAAAAAAAGAAATATGTGAACCGTCATCCAGTCCTAAGTCGATGTTCGCTTAGTCATTTGCATAGGTTCATAAACGAGACAGAAGGGGGTAGTTTACTTCTACAGCAATTAAGACATACCCCATTTGGCCATTTGTTGGGAGGCTCATCTATTCAATTAGACATGTTAGCTATTGAATACCTGCAACCCACATGGGATGCTGAGAGATGTGGGTTTGTGATTAATGAAAATTTTATTTCATTCTCAGTGAGAGATGTATCGATGATTCTTGGTCTTCCAGACGAGGGAGTGTTGGTTCGTTTTACGAGTGAGCGGCCGACTACTTCCTTTTATTTGAGTGAATTTAGTGGGCATCCACTAAATAGAAATGTTATGGAAGACAAGTTGAAACAAGTTTGTTCTCCTCTAGCAGATAGGGTGGATGAGGAGAGACTTAGGAGGTTGGGTGTCCTCCTAGTCTTTTGCTGCTTTTTATTCAGCCGCACTAGTTTATCACTAGATGCCGGTGTTGTCTCCTATGTTGAGGACATTACAAAATTAGGAGAATATAATTGGCCTGAAGCAGTACACTTTTATCTGAAGACTGAGTTGACAGCTGCTATGAAGAAGAAGAGACCTGGGATTGGTGGTTGTGGGATCGTGATTTGCGTAAGTATCATTAATTACACAAATTGGTAATTTGCACAACTATAAACTATTAATGTCATTTCATTTAATTTGTTATGCAAGTCTGGTTTTATGAGCATACCTTGTTGTATGCCAATGGTCAGTTGGCTGGTCAAAACCCACGGATGTTCCGTTGGGCAAAAGTTAAAGTACCCCGACATAGTACTTATTTTAAGAAGTGTCTGAAAATAGACAAAGATAAGGTATGATGCATTACTTAGTTAGACTATAATGTATTTTAGTTATTTTTTGATACTAACAATTACAACACATGTTTAGATTATTTTTAACATTATTGAAGATGAAGATGATCATGCAAGAGAGGCAGAGGAAGGATGCCGCCCTATAGAAGAAATTAAATTACCTACGGAGGCATCATCACACTTATCTTCTGTTAGTATAAATTTGCTTTATGTAATTTTCAATTGGTTATTTACATGATGATACAATTTGAAATTGATACACTAAAACACATCATAATTGGTGCAGATCAATGAAGAGGAAGGATGATGACACCGAAATTTATAGTAAATTTCATGGCATTTTATATATCTTTTCGTGTCATATTTATGAACTTTTGTTTGTTTTTAAGCATTATTTGTTAAATATTATGGAATCCACACAATTTCTTATTTTTCATGAATTTCAGGTTAAAAGTGCCATATTTTGATGGATTTTGGAAGATCTGAGTGCACCAATGGATTCCAGACGTCGAAACGAAGCTGCCCGCCAATTTTCATGCAAATCGGAGCAAGTTTAAAAAATACACCCTAATTGCCCAGAAAATTCAGTTGAAAATATGGCACTACCGTAATATATTTTACGGTACCGTAATTTCACTCAAAAACGTAATTTTTTACGGGTCCGATTCTTGCGCGGACCATAACTTTTGATCCAGAGCTCCAAATTGAGATCCGAAAGATGTTCCGGACTCGTCTTTAAGAGGAGAAGATGCACAAAGTAAAATAACAAATATTTATCAAGTATCGAGAGAGAAATCGTCAGAGAGGCGGTTAGGGTTTGGCCTCGCGCCGAGAGGCGTAGAGGGCACCTCAGGCCTTGCTTTTCACGCAGAAGCTTTGCCTGGAGGAGAGGAAGACACCACAGAAGTTTTAGAGTGTTTAGAGTCCGATCGGAGGAGGAATCAACGAAACATCGGTGACAGCGCTGTTCATCGAAGCAAATTACGGCTGTAACGGATTTTACAGCCGTGTTGTAACGTTGTTTCTCCTTTCTTTTTGTTTTCTGATCACTCTAAGACTATGATTTATTGTATCTTCTCCTTCATGTAAGCTTAATACTGTTTTGGGACATGGGGTGTAATCCCCTTGATTCTTAATGATTAGATAATCTTCTTTCTCGTCATGATAATTTTGCCATGATAATTTTGCTCATGTGATATTTGTGCTTAGACTCTCTATAGATCCATGTTACTAATCATGTTTTTAGAGTTTTCGCTATTGACTGAAAGGTAATTGCTTGAGAACTTGGAACCCTAGAATTGCATGTTAGGATCCCTTCATCAGGTTAGATCTAATTTGATCTATTCTAGTAGATTAATTGCCATGATAGTAATATGAATCTATGGATCGAGTCTATTTATCAAATGTGGAGATCTTGCACGAAAGTGAGGATCGGAACGTTGGAGATCCATGAGTAAAACTAGTGTTGAGGCTCGGATGCATGAAAGTGATCCTTGAGATTCCACTAGAGATTATCAACCTAGAATTCGGATGCACGAAAGTGATCTTGAGTTCTTTGATTGATGATTTACTTATCTTTAGCATTGGGACAGATCTTGCGCGAAAGCGAAGATTGGTCCCTATATGATTGTCTGCACGAAAGTGAGATAATCCCTTTATGAAGTAAATTAGGTCTTTATCGTAGCAAGATTTGATTGACGAACCTTTATTTATATCTTATCATTGAAATTAAGGTGGATGAAACCCTAGTCCCATGTTTATCTCTCTATTTATCTTACGCTCTTTTTATTTACTTTCATCATATTCGGTTTACTTAGCTAGCGAGAAAACAATTATTTGATAATTAACAATAAGGTCTATGTGGATCGATATTTTTATTACTTCGATAATTCCGTGCACTTGCGGAATCCTATCAGATGCCCTATAGAAGACATTTTACCTAAGGAGGCATTATTACACTTATCTCCTGTTAGTATAAATTTTCTTTATGTAATTTACAATTGGTTCTTTACATGATGATACAATTTGAAATTGATAAACTAAAACACATTATAATTGGTGCAGATCAATGAAGAAATAGAAAGCCTAAATGCAGAAATTAGCAGGTTGAAAAAGGAAATTGAGAAGAGAGATTTTGAGATGGATAAGATGAAGACAAGCATGACTCTTCATATGCTTAAAATAGAACTACAATTGGTTGAAGCTCGAGAAGAGAACCCGGAGGTGGATACAGAAGATCCAGGAACTAAAGAACCTGTAGAAGGTAGTAGCCCTGAAGAACCCAGTGAGAAGAAAAGTGGCCGGGCGAAAAGAGTTAGAACGGACTCTTGGGCAGTAGTATCCCCATATAGCCAAGAAAAGAAAAAAGCGAAGACAGTGGAGGTAAGTGGCAGACGTGAGTTGAGTATGTCATTAAAATCAGTCTGTTCTTTCTTTGTTCTATTAACATTAACACTGGTATTTGCGTAGACTGTGGTGTTGGATGACTCAGCACCGGATATACCTCCGATAGACAAGGTGAATGGTTTTTTGTTTAACATATATGATTTTTAATATTTTAATCAAAGAACATGACCTCGAATGCTAACTCGTCTATTAATGTCTTGCTTGCAATATCTTATACATTTGTATTTTAGTATAAAAACAAAACAGACTACCGTGGCCGTCTGTTAATCAAAGATGACGAAAGGCAACAACTTGACCAGTTCTTGATATGGGATATCTATATATTTAACGAAACTCATCCATGGAAAATTTATAAATCCCATGTCGGAGATGTCTTGTTTGGTCAATTAATTTCTGAAACTGTAAGTTCCTTATGCTTATTCCGAGAATTGATAATTCCCATGCCATGTTGAAGTTCACTATACTTAATGAATTTTCTAAATGAATTTTTGTTATTGTTTAGGTGATAGATGCATATGCCGCATTATTGACAAAAAGGGCAAGAGAAAACAAAAAGAAATTTCAACCATTTGCTTATATACGTCCGACAGCCCTGTATCAATTTCAGCATGGACTAATTGCTAGATGCTTTGCGCATTTAGAGCATATTAACAAAGACAATGTCCGAAACATAAAACTTATTATGGTGCCACTGTGCAATAACAAACACTGGTATTTGTTACGCATTGATTTCAAGAAGAAAGAGGTCGTCGGTTATAATTCGATGACACCAAAGAAGACTGACGATGATCTTGTAAAAACCTATGTAAGTATTGCTACCTGGTTTTCCATTATATATAATTGAAGTGCTTACCGGTGTATTTACTCGTCTGTAGCTTGAAGTGCTTAAGTTCCATCTATCCACTGCTTGCAAGGCAGGCAAGGGGAAAGATATTGTCCAATGGGATTTTAAGTGGTCTGCTAATTGCCCGCAACAACACTCAGATAGTGTGGACTGTGCATTATTTGTCATCAAATACATGGAATATTTATCACGCAACGAAGAGTTTGATTTTAGCCAAGAAGACATGCATAGGTTTCGGGCTTTGCTTGGTTTGGAGCTCTTCTTGGGCGTGCTGCTATAAAAAGTGGACAATGGTGTCATTTCATAATACAAGTTGATAATGTGTTTAGTGTCACTGATGTTGTTCCTGTGTTGTCCCCAGTGTTGCTGATATGATTTTGTCTCCTATGTTGGAGTTGTGTTGTTGATACTGATGCTGATTTTGATCCTGTAAAATGATGTTTATGGCATGTTGTTTATGGTTTTAAGCATTGATTGTGCTCTGATGTTAGTTGATGAAAATCACTGTAGAATATGGCTACTGTAGCTTATATGCACCGAGATGTTGATGTAATCTTGTTCTGTTAGTCTTAATACACATGTAAAATATTGATTGTGTTAATACTATGTGAATCTTTGTTAGAAATGCAGACTCTTCAAGTTGATTATATTATTTCACGATAAACAGGTATCATTTCACGATATAGTGTTATCATTTCACGATAAACTGTTATCACTTCACGATAAACAGGTATCATTTCATGATAAACTTCACGATAAATAGTTATCATTTCATCCTGTAAACTGTTATCATTTCACGTTAAACTGTTATCATTTCACGATAAACTGATATCAAAACAAACAGTAATCAATACAGCTTTAAGAGTTGGAGTTGATACAAGACCACAAATATTGTCAATACTGCAAATTCAGCTTGTACAACAACTTGAACTGAGATGGTAAGCTATAGTTCAATAAACTCATGACCACATGATAAGATACAGGACGAACCAGAGATTGTCAATACCACATACTCTTCAAATTCAGCTTGTACAACAACTTGAACTGAGATGGTAAGCTACAGTTCAATAAACTCATGACCTCACAATACAAGAGATGAACTAATACAGGAATAGCCCCTTTAAATGATATAGCCACCACTTGCTGCTAGTCACACCAAATGGAATTATTTCTCCTTGGAAAGGATCGAATAATTATACCCCTCTTGAGATGAAAGCTATGTGCCTTGAATCTGTGATGTTTCATCAACAAACTGCACATACATTGAAACTGGGATTAAAAGAATGTTAATAAGTAAATGATGCGAATTTTTAAAGTAGCAACATATAAATTTGTTACGTAGTGCGGCGCAGAAGCACTCATCATCAATTGCGTATAAGACATGAATGGTCCTAGTTGAATCGGGTGGTGGAAAATTGGTACCTGTTATCATAAGAAATATGTATTATTAATTTGATAACAATAATTTGACAATACAACTACATTTCGCAATAAGTTAGCATATTCAATAATGCCCTGTATCAATATCCAAAATCTATCATCACACTTATGCAAACCTGGGCCACGAGGTAGTTGTACACTGGAGTGCTGCTGCCTTCAGATTTGGTAACCAGTGGCTTCTTATGTCTTCGTTCAAGCGGCCCCTTCTTACGTTTTTCCTTTTTTTCCTTTCTTAGCCACAGGTGTCTTGATAACAAGACCATCACCTGACCCTTCGATATCATCACCAATCAACTGTTTCGTAGGCCCGGCCTCTTTGCATAATATCTTCTCTACATCTATGCTCAGTTGCTTAGTTGCTTGTTCTATATAATCAAGTGCTGTCCTTGAATGCAAACTCATTGTTGATATACAATATTGCTTTTGACACACTCGACTATATATAGAGCTTAAACTTTCTTTCCCTGAGGCATCAATCATCAGTGGACAAGCAATGGCTCCATCACCTTCTCTTGCGTACTTTGTCCACCTTTTTAATATATATTCATCTGGTATGTATGTCACATTATTGGCAGCAAGCACCTTTATAACATGCACACAAATGATACCTTTGACTTCAAACATTTTGCATGTACACTGAACCTAAACCGGGCTAAGGCTGAAGTTGAGAAATTCACATCTACCATGGTTAACTGAAGTCATCTTATATGTGATCCCCCTCTCATCAGAACTCATGAACTGCATAAGGCAATCAACATGAGCTGAAACCTGCACCAAAAACTCCTCATAAATTACTTCAGTATAAAGTTCAGCTACTTGTTTACACATATTACCATAGCCACCACTTGGTGTTCTATTTCGAGACTTAAAATCAGCCTTTACCTCTTTCTCCCGGAAAAAACTCAGTGTTTTATCATATTGTTCTAAAAACTCAAATAAACCCAACTTTTTCTTAAAAATTTTTTTGAAGTGAGAGTTCATACTTTCACTTCGTTGGGTGGTGGTCATATCAGCTGAAAATGTGTCTACTCGAAAACATGCAGCCCATTTAGTGCGAATTTTATAAAAGTTTATCATCCAAGGGTGATCAACGAATTTGTACTTACTCAAAAGAGCCTCCCATAATTTTTTAAAAGTGTCAACACTACACCGCTCATATATACAGTGTTTAAAATCTTTCATAAATGTGGAGGTACTATGAATCACATATGATAAATGTATCGCTGCATTTTGGAATATATGCCAAAGACAAAGTCGATGAGCTGTATTTGAAAAAACAGTATGAATTGCTTTGGCTATTGCAGCTGATTGATCTGTAAAAATAGTTACCGGATGTCGGCCACACATAGCTTGCAAAAATGTCTCAAATAGCCAAATAAATGAATCAGCCGACTCATCATATAATAATACAGCACCAAAAATAATAGTCTGTTTGTGGTGGTTTACTCCAACGATTGGCGCAAAAGGCATATCATATTCATTGGTTTGAAATGTAGTATCAAAACAAACTGCATCCCCAAAATATGAAAAATCTATTATAGATCTACCATCACACCAAAAGAAATGAGTTATCTCGCCTGAATCTGCAATTTCCATAGCAGAAAAAAGTGAAGGATCTTTGGCTCGCCTATCCTTCAGGAATCTAAGAATACCACGAGTTTCCTTACCATCCAATTTTTTGCGTCTACTTCTTTGGATGTAATTGGTACTATCATCTCTGATAAAACCAATATCATTATTAGCTCCACCAGATTGAAAATAGTTATATACGTGATGAGCCTTAATACCAAAATCTGTCATCTGCTCTATAATAGAACACTGGAAAGGTAAAATTCTCCTATGTGATCTGAGCATATGGGTCTTATTAGGACTTTTCATAGGATGATTATGGTTCAGTTCAAATTTCTTTAATGTCCATACATCACCACTATCAATCTTGAATTCAACGCAAGCCATGCAATTCGTTCGGGTTTCAGGTAATGATTTCTTACTAACACGATCTTTTCGTATTTGCTTTGTTCCCTGCTTGCTACAACATAATTTTTGATATTTAAGACTACCGTCCTATCTACGTTCTAAATGAAACTTTTTAATACTAAACCCCATTCTTTTAGCATACTCATTATAAAAATTGTAAGCTTGATCTTCCCCACTAAAAGTCATACCAATACTGGGAACTAGAAATGAGGATTCAATTGGTGTACATGTCTCTATATCCTCACCCTCTTATGTTGCTATTGTTTCATCATCTACTTCCTGAGAAAGTACATACAACTATTATAAGCATGGTTGTAAACATTTGTGTACCCTAAAAAATAATATTATAGCAAAAGAAATATGGCAGATGATATTAACTTACAGGTTTCACACTTATCGTCTCAAAATCAGTTTGTTCATTATCTGTGTGATCATCATTCGAGGATGACCACTCAAATATATCACTAATCTTAATTCCCTTCTTACGAGAAGACTCTCTCTTTTCCATTTCAATGTATAAATTGATATATCTAACAAAATACATGAGATAGGTATTATGGTAAGTAAACAACACAGTAAATTAAACAACACAATAAATTCACAAAAATAGCATATTACCTGATTTTAGCCTCCAATAGAGTTCGCCGGACCGTAACCTATGTTTCCGAAGGGGTAGTTCGAAGAAGACAGTCCCTCAATAGGTTGAAAATGTACAAGAAAGCGTCGATCAGACAAAGAAACCTAATTAGGGTTTTAGGGTTTTTCGAAGCAACTGTGCGGATAAAGAAGTGATGTGGAGATTTAATATCAGTCACGAAATACAAAGGTTGAAAACCTACAAGAAAGCGTCGGAGAGGGATGATCACCCTTGCAGGAAACTTTGATGGAAAAGAACCGACGAGTAGCCGAGAACCGCTGAAGAGAGTCGACGGCTGGCGAGGAACCGTTGAAGAGAGTCGACGGCTGGCGAGGAACCGTTGAAGAGAGTTGCCAGAAGGAAAGTGTCACCGGAAGTGTCGCAAACACGGTGAAGAAGAGACCGGCGATAGGTGTCGCCAGAGGGAAAGTTTCGTCCGTGAAATACCCACACACGAAATCAGCTGCCTGTAGTTAAAATTTTTCGTGTGAATTGACCAGAAGCGTGAAATTTGACCTAAACCAGGGTTAGTTAAGAGTTAAAAAATCGTGAAGGTTGACAGCCGCATCGTGAAATTGACTTGGCATCAATTTTAATGCTGCAGCTTTGAGATTCCCGCTTGGCCGATTAGGGTACCCAACTGCAGATGGTGCAGTTGGGTACCCAACCGCCAAAATTTTTTCCCATCACATACGAAGATGCAGTAAGGTCAAACTCCTCCATCTCCACACCCTGGCATACTTCTTCAACGCTGCCTCAATCCTGCAGTCTTTATCTCCTTTCTGCTCACCGCAAAGAGCTTCTCCTAAGCACCTGGCCAGGACGACCCCGTCCTCCAACGCACAGCAGGCACCTTGGCCAAGGTCAGGAGTCATCGGGTGGAGTGCATCCCCAGCAACGCATACATTGCCTCTGCTGATGTCTGCCCACAAGAAGCTCAATGGCAACCTATATCTCAAAGGAGCGCAAGCCACGCTCCTCCGATCAGTCTGCCCTATGATTTTTATAACTTCTCTAGGAGCTCGTCAGCTTATCCAGCACAAAATCTGTTGGTAACAACACGGTAGAAGCGCGGTGATGAGAGAGAACACACACAGAGGGACGACAAAAGTGCGGTGATGAGAGAGAACACACACAGAGAGACAAAGAAATAGCGTAATCTTGTATTAAAATTGCTACTTGAAACAATAAAAAATACAGGTATTTATAAGAAATAAAATAGCTAGTCTATGCTAAAAATAAAACTATTAACCCTCGACTCACAACACCTCAACCCTCACGACACACACACATGACATAGAGTCGTGTTTACTATTTCTATTTTTAACACTCCCCCTTAAACACGACACTTACATACTCCTAGCAAGCTCCTCAATTCATTGAAATTGTTAATCTTCAAAGCTTTCGTGAAGATATTAGCTACCTGATCCTGGGACTTTACGTACTTTAATTGCACTTCCTTATTTACAATACATTCTCGTACGTAATGGAACCTTGTGTCTATGTGTTTACTGCGCTCATGATATAAAGGATTCTTTGCTAAAGCAATAGCAGACTTGTTGTCAATATTAATTTGTGTAGGCTCCTTTTGTATAGCATGTAAATCCCTCAGAAGTCGTCTCAGCCAGATTGCTTGAGTAACACTTGAGTTAAGAGCCACATACTCCGCTTCACAAGTCGATAAGGTAACGATTGGTTGCTTCTTCGAACTCCATGTGAAAGTTGTGTTACCTAAATAGAACACAAAGCCTGTTGTGCTTTTCCAATCATCGATGTCCCCAGCCCAGTCACTATCACAGTATCCTGTAAGTTGAAAATTATCTGAGGCAGAATAATATAGTCCATAGTCAAGAGTGAATGTATCGGAGGATCCTTTTTGCCACATTTAGATGCTCAGAAAGTAGGAGTCTTCATATAGCGACTTATAAGCCCAACACCAAAACATATGTCAGGTCTTGTACAAGTAAAATACCTCAAACTTCCAACTAGACTTTTGAAGGAAGTTGGATCTACCTTTCTATTGTCATCAAACTTTGACAGTTTAACATTGCACTCAACTGGGGTACTCATTGAATTGCAGTTGCTTAGATTGAACTTTTTCAGCACTTCTTTTGCATAGTGCTCCTGTGAGATGAATATTCCCTCCTTTGTTTGCTTCACCTCCATTCCCAAATAGTAGGACATCAGTCCTAGATCAGTCATCTCAAACTCAAGATTCATCTTCCTTTTGAAGTCTTCGAACATCTGAGGATTGTTTCTAGTAAATATTAAATCATCCACATAGAGGCACACAATCATGATTCCATCATTATTTGCTTTAAGATATAAAGCATGTTCATATGGGCACTTCTTAAAACCATTTTTCTGAAAATATTCGTCAATTCTGCAATTCTAGGATCTAGGCGCTTGCTTCAAACCATATAAGGCTTTTGTTAGTTTAAGGACCTTTCTTTCATGCCCTTTTACTACATAGCCTTGAGGTTGTTCAATGTATACATCCTCTTCAAGGTATCCGTTTAAAAAGGCTGATTTTACATCCATCTAGAAAATTTTCCATTTTTGTTGAGCTGCCATAGAGATAATTAGCCTTATTGTCTCCAAACGGGCAACAGGAGCGAATACTTCATCATAGTCAATACCTTGACGCTGCTTATAGCCTTTTGCGACAAGTATAGCTTTGTACCTTTCTATCTCTCCTTTAGGATTTTTCTTTGCTTTGTAAACCCATTTGACTCCAATGGGAGTATGCCATTTTGGGAGATTGGCTTGCTCCCAAGTATTGTTCTTCTCAATGGCCTTTGTCTCTTCATCCATGGCTTTTCTCTATCTCTTATCCTTAGAGGATTTAGTGTAATTGACTGGTTCTATGTCTGCAAATAGACAAATGTATGTGACATCATCGACTCTTACTGTATCTTCATAGATGTCACCAGTCTTCTTATGCGAGGATGTAATCGCCCTGAACTTCCTTCAGATGAGGTAGGTTCACTTCTATTGTGGGAGTGCATTCTTTCTGAGCTCTCTTTTGATGAACTAGGTTCATCACGCGGTGGAGTTGTTGGTGGAGTACTGACTCCAGAGGTGTCAACTTCAGAGGTGTCATCCTTTTCTTCATTTTCTAAGAAAGGAAATAAACCTTGATCGTCCTCTTGCACTTGCCAATTCTAGTTTGACTCTTCGTCAAAATCAACATCTCTGCTTATAAAAACCTTCTCAGTGCTCGGATTATTAAGTTTGTAACCTTTTGTTCTTGAGTCATAGCCAACAAATATGCACTTTCTAATTTTGTCATCTAGCTTGACATGATTGCCATTAAGAACATGAGCATAAGCAGTACTTCCAAAAACTTTTAAGTGTGATACAGAAGGCTTTTTACCACACCAAGCTTCAAGAGGGGTTTTGCGATTAACAGATTTTGTTTCGCAACGATTCAAGATATAGACTGCACAATCCACAGCTTGTGCCCAGAATTCTTTTGGCATCTTCTTCGTCTTCATCATGCTCCGTGCCATATTTAAAATAGTGCGATTCTTCCTTTCTGCAACTCCATTTTGTTGTGGAGATCCTGGAGCTATTAAGAATCGTCGAATTCCGACTTCGTTACAGAAATCTTGAAATTGTTTGGATGTGAAATCTTATGGCTTGAATTTCATATCCCTTCTCATTTTCGACAAGTGCTTTGAAGTTCTGAAAATATTGAATACTTCTGACTTTTCTTTCAAGAAGTATACCCAAGTCATTCTACTATAGTCATCAATAAATAGAAGGAAGTATTTATTCATGCCAAAAGAATTTGGAGAGATCGGCCCACACACATCTGTGTGTATCAATTGGAGTGGTCTTGAAGCTCTTGATTCAGATTCTTTTGGAAAGCTTTTCCTCGACTGCTTTCCCAACATACAACCTTCACACACATTGTCAGGTTGTTTTATAGAAGGTAATCCTTTTATCATTCTTTCTTGTGTCATTTTCTTTAAACTGCCAAAATTCAAATGGCCAAGTCTCAAATGCCATAACCATGGAGAGTCTTTGTAGCATGTTGACAAACATTTTGCACCACCAGTCTGAATACTTAGTGGAAACAAACGATTCTGAGTTATTAGCACTTTAGCAATCAACTTCCCTACATCATCCTTTAGATATAGGTTGTGTCCAATTATATAAAAACAATATCCCTTTTCTAACAGTTGTCCCATACTGAGTATATTATTTTTCATATCAGGGGCATAATAGACATTTGAAATAAACTGATGACTTCCATCCTTCACCTTTATCAGAATTCTTCCTTTTCCTTGCACAGGTATTTTAGATGAATATCCAAATGTAATATTGTCTTTCATCCAGTCATCAATTTCTGTAAACAAGGATTTGTCTCCACACATGTGATTGCTTGCTCTTGTGTCAAGAAACCAAGAAGACCTAACTTCCTGTTTTAGGTCTTTATAAGCAATAAAAAGAGTAGAGTCTATCTCTTCATTTTTCTCCTCCTGAGACAAATTTGATCTAGCATTATATCTAGATTTACATTCGGAGGCATAGTGTCCGAACTTGTTACACTTGTAACATCTTACTTGTGATTTGTCAGGTCTCTGAGTTTGATATGTTCTGCCTCGACCTCTCATCGAGGTAAATCGAGAAGTAATTTCTTTAGTATGTGTACCTCTTCCTCTTGCAGGACCTTGGCCTCATCCTCGTCCACTACCTCGACCTCTATAGTTTTCAGGTTTTCTCTTTGTTGTCTCTTTTAAATTCAATTGAGACTGTAGAACCTTCTCCAAAGGTTCCTTTTTTCTCCGATTTAACTTCTCCTCATGGGCTTCTAACGAGCCTGATAGTTCCTCTAAGGACATTTCTTCCAAGTCCTTTGATTCTTCCATAGCTGTGACTATATAGTCAAATTTCTCAGCCAGAGATATGAGAATCTTCTCAATTATCTTGATATCAGGTACTTCTTCATCAAGCCTTCTCACTTGATTTGCAATCGTTGCAACTCTTGAGATATAATCTGATATCTTCTCAGATTCTTTCATACAAAGAGCTTCAAACTCTCCTCTCAAGCTTTGAAGGCGAACTCTTTTGGCCTTCGAGCTTCCTTTGCAAACACTTTGCAACATCTCCCATAGTTGCTTGGCTGTTGTTGCATTGGATATTTTCTCAAATGTTGTCTCATCCAATGCCTGATGAATCAAAGAAACAACCTTTTGATCCTTCTTTCTTGAATTTTGAAGAAGGTCTTTTTGTGCTTGTGTTAGCGTAGCTGGGTCAGCTGGAGCTACATATCTATTTTCAACAATTTTCCATACATCATGTGCATCTAATATTGCTCTCATTCGGATGCACCAATTATCAAATTTTTCGCTAGAAAATTTTGGAACTTGGAAAGACATCATGTTGTTTGTCATTTTGATCCAAGTTCATTGAATAAACTGTTCTTGACCCACTTAATTTAGTACAAATTGGACTTGATGAGGTTTGATTTGAACTTTGAGTAAACCCGTCAGATTTGTTCAAGGATTAGAACTCAATTGGTCTAGAAAACAAGTTCAAATTTAATTGAACCAAACCACAAATTAGGTCACTGAACCAAGTTCAAATTTAATTGAACCAAACCACAAATTAGGTCACCGAACCAAAAGACTCATCTGCGCTTCGTTGGTTCAGTGGCGCTGAACCAATTTTTCTATTTGCGAGCGTGGCTCGCGTTCGGCGTGCAAGGACGTCGGCGGCGCTAGATTTCAGCCGTAGGCTTCGATCAAAAATTGCAGCGGTTGTGAGCAGCGTCAGGCCGGCGGACGTCGTCCGGTGGCGAGCAGTGAAGCTTCCGAGTTCAGCAAAGCTTCGGTGGAGACGGAAAGATCGGCAAACGTGCTGACGTGTTTGTCTAGTGCGGGAGACGAAATCGGCTGTGATTTCTGGTACCGAAGAACGGCGAAAAGGGTTTGAGCAGGCGGCGTTGAAAAAGGACGAGAGTCTTCTCATCTTCGGACCAACGGTCGGTGGCGGATGGTTCGCCTGGCACCGTTTGAGCATCGGGGTAGATGATGAAGCACACGATCGTAGTCAAGAAGATTCTCGACTGATTCTGTCACGACCCAAACAAGCACCAACCCAATCGGTTGGCAAAATTCTTGGGGGTGTAACATTATAATCAAATGATCCAACAACTTATCCAAAACAAATCCACATTTATACAACCTACACAAGAACGATATAAATCATAATACAAGTACTCATCTCATCAATCCTTTTTCACAATGACCAAAATATTTATCAACAACAATACATGAGAACATTAATCAAAATAATCATTTACATCATTATTACTCTAGATCCAACTATCTATTTACAACATGACGACAGGATCCGTAGCCTCTATATCTAGCTACCACCATCAATAACATAAACAACTCTCTACCTGGAGGCAAAACAAAATAAAGGACGTTAGCTCAAATAGCTAAGAAGGAATCACAACAAATATGCATGCATCAAGATAACTGAACCATAACCAACACCATACTCATAACAATGAAACTGTATATGATGATATCCAAAATACATAACTAGCATAATGTCGTGCAATCAAGAGCAATGACCATAAACAACGCCATTACGCGTCCGCACTCTTAACAAGAGTGTTTTCATTGTAGCTCACACAATGAAACGACTGCTCTCAACTAGCAGCTCGGCAGTGTTGCATCCAACACCTAAGAAACCATGCACAATCTCGAAGGACTCCAAACAGGTAACTGATACAACTAGGGGTCTCAATGGGTACCCGACTTCGCGGGTATCCGACCTGACCCGATCCGTTTATGGCGGGTTCAGGTACTCGATTAGCTAATCGGGTCGGGTTCGGGTTTACTCCCATGGGTACCCGCGGGTACCCATACCCGATTATATAATATATATATATATATATATATATATATATATATATATATATATATATATATATATATATATATATATATAATAAAATAATTTTTTTATAAATGTATTTATTATTATTATTATTATTTTATAGTTATATTTTATAAAAATAATTTTAAAAATAATTTAAAAGTAAATATTTTAATTTAAACGGGTACCCGCGGGTATCCGTTTAAATACCCGACTCGGGTTTAACCGGGTTTGGGTTTGGGGCGGGTCGGGTCAGGTCGGGTTCGGGTTTGGCCAAAAGGGGTGGGTACCCGACCCGTTGATTTCACAAAGTGCCATGACATACATCATACATGCATATATCAAATACATCACATCACAACTATATAACTTATCACAAGCCCAAAAGCTCATCAACATGATTTCTTTACCATATCATTAATAAATGTTGTAACCGGTAATCCATTTAAACAACCATTATAAAATACCAATCTCCACCACATCCATATCAACAAATGCAATGTGGTACATCACATAACTCATAAAACATTAATTAACTATAAGCACATATATGCATCAATAAATGACTGAACTAGAGCACAATGGAGTAGAAGTAAAAACAATAAGGAAAGAGCAACAAGATATCATGACATCTAATCTTTACTCATATCATATACTTTACCAGCACTATGTCATGATTCCAAGAACAAAGAAAACGATTCCTACCTGTATCATTGAAACTCTTCGCATGCTTGTGACTTTCAGACCTTGGACCATCTTGTCCAGTTCAAACCAAATACCATCTACAACATCACATAACAAAACATATATCACCACCGATATCAAAAACCTTTACTTTCACTTATTTAATTATTAATATCCACAAGTACACACATATACCTACGTACACCCATATATACACATGTACACGTGCATATACTTGTACACATCAATCCAAATTATCCTAATAATCATTTATAAATTAACTCTTTTGTACCAATCATTTACCTCAATATCATTCGCATTACGCTTCACCGGCATCCCCCTCTAAGACAAGACATCGCCGGAAATCATCATCGGCGGCAGCACAACACTGGCAGCAATAGCAACCAACAGCGGCGTGGCCATGGGCGACGACAGAGCAGCGGCGGAGCAGTCACAAACAATGGCGACAACACAGCCACAAACCGCAGCATCAAAGGGAAGAAACAAGGGAACAGGCAGTGGCTGGCTGGAAGCACGCCCGCATGCCAAAGAAGTCGCCGGAAGCCAACGGTATCATGGGCGGCGTTCTGGCAAGAGAAGAAGTGGCCAGGATGCACACGCGTGAAGTTTGGCATCGAATCGGCGCAGCCTAGAGCGTCGCCTCGACACAAATCGGTAGCTGGACTGGCCGCACGTCGCCGGAGATGGAGGCAGCAGTGAGCTTGGGCGTTGGTGCACAAGAACGGGGAAGAGGGAGAGAGCATCGTGGGAGAGAGGGGAAAAGTGGGGAAGCGGCCGAAATTGAGGCTCGGCTGCTTCAGTTTTGATTTTTATTTTTTTTTCCAATTCCAATTTTACCCCTCAACTTAACCATATTTTCAAAAATAATAAATATAACAGATTCGGACTTCGGACGAGACTCTTCTCGTCTTCTTCGGCTTCTCTTCGTCGTTAAGCAGAGCGGTGATCGACAAGCGACGCCGCGTGAAGGTCGGTGGCAAATCGACGACAAACGCCGAGATTTGAAGAGCAGATCAAACAGATCTGCAAGCGAGAAACGGTCGCCTGACGCCGAGAACAGAGGTTTTTTTTCGTCGGTGGCGATGCAAAAACCTTGGAGCGGCGGATCTGAATAGAGAGTCTGAGCGGCGATGTTTCAGCCGCTGGCGGAAGCAACAGTACCACGGCGAAGTCTGTCTTTGAAATCAGCAGATCTCACAATCACGGTGAGATTTTATCTTCTCAAAATCTTCTCTCGTCAACAGATCTGTTTCTCTCAACGACACAATCTTCAGCGATCTTCAGATCTCACAATGAGATTTTCTTCTCGTCAATGGATCCTCCTTTCTCAGCGAGGATATTTGCGATCACGAATCTTCAGATCTCACAATAGTAGTGAGATTTTCTCGCCCAGCGAGTAACACGGCCTCAGCTGTACAGTCAGGTACAGCGTCGCCAGGCAAACACTGAGATTTTTCTTGCCCAACGAGTAACATGGCCTCAGTTGTACAGTTAGGTACAGCGTCGCCAGGCAAAAACTGAGATTCTTTAATCATCTTCATGGCTCTGAAACCACTGTTGGCAGCAATGCGGCAGAAGCGTGGTGACGAGAGAAAATACATAGAGAGAGATAGAGAAATAGCATAATCTTGTATTAAAATTGCTGCTATGAAACAATAAAAAATACAGGTATTTATAAGAAATAAAATAGTTAGTCTATGCTAAAAATAAAACTATTAACCCTACTCACGACACCTCACTATTTTTAACAAAATCTCTCTCCTTCATGGCATCTTTGGTCATATCTTCGTCTGCACAACGAGGAAGAAAACTTGTGTTGACTTTCTGGGTTATTAAGCTTTCAGCTAGCTACTGAATCATCATCGTAAAACATGAATAGAGCAATCGGAAGGAACTCACCAATCACTCTCGAAGTCCACGATAAGAACCAATAAACTCTATTTTCATCAGGGTGGAGCATTCCTGCTCGAAACTCCTTTACAAAGAACTGTACAAACTCCGATTTCATTCCATGGCCATTGGGAGTTATGGCAAAGCCTCTAGCTACTAAGCGACCTGAGAAACTTGGCCTCTTGAGGCCCAACCATTTTGACACAATCGAATTAATGCCATAACAGCCAATCAAAACCTGGAGAAACCAAAAGAAATCAACCACGCATAAGCAAATCTCTTCATCAGTAAACTGTTGTATGCGCTCTGTTTCTTGGTAGTGTCTGTCGTCCGTACCTTCGCTTTGACAGTGGATCCGTCTGCTAAGTGGAGGAGCTTCAGTTTGCCTGACTCTTCGATCGCTATGACCTTAGAAGAGTACCTGATCGTGCCACGTGGAAGCTCCTTGGCAAGAACTTCTACAAGTAGGGTTCTTATCAAGCAGCGAACTTCGCGCTTCGCTCTGCTTCAAAGCCCATTGCAGAAAGCACAGAAGCAGAACGAGTGAGTTTCCACCTCAAGTACAACCAAAAAATTTGGAAACATTGCATTACTCACTGCTTCTCTGGTTCATTGGTGGATATTTTTGAGGTCACAGACCCTGAACTCGCAGAGACACCAACCAGTCTGCGAACATCACTCAGTCATTTAAAAAAAAAACATTACTTTCATGCAGACAATTTGACAAACACGTTGTGCTCATTACTTACGCTTCCAGCCGGAGATGCTGGTCGCGGAGCAAGTATCCGACTCCTAGAGCTTCCAAAGCCCTCCACACATTGATCCACGTGGAGAAGGCGAATCCGGTAGCTCTCAGAGTATTAGATGACTCCAACACCACACTCCGCAACCCCTACCTACGGTGGATCAATTGGTGAGCTTGCCCGTTCAAATAGATTCAGCAACAAGTAAAAGATGGAACCATCGGCCGCCGTACCTGTGAAGCCCCACAGCGGCAGCTAGGCCGGCTATGCCAGCGCAGTCGATGACGATGTCCTCGGCGGAGGTGTCCATTCGTTATGAAGAACAAGCGATGGGTGGAGCGTGAAACGATCCAAAGTGATAAGATTGAGAGTAGGTGTCACGCCCTGCAAATCGTTACCTGGCAAACCTTCAAATGTGTGCCCAAATCAAAATTTTCGCCTCCTATTTTGACCACACATTGGAGTTAATCGTTTTGAACGCCCACGCGTTCGAACATTCATGCTGCCTTTGTCGTCTTCGTGCGCTAGAACGAACGCCACCTGCATTCGACCCGACCACGCTGTCGCTGAGACTTCCCTGGATGGATAGCTCGCCGGAGGGAAGGGGTGTGCCGGCAGGGGAGATCCACGACTCTCGCCCTCAGCCTCGTCGCCGCCTGACAGCCCGCCGGAAGCCGCCTGCTACCAGAAATGGTGAAGAAACTCATTGCCGCTGGAGCTCGTCGAAGAAGATTACAATATAGGGGAAGATAACGCTGGAGAAGAACACATACAGATATAAGGAAATTTTACTCTATTACTGTGCACGAACAAAGCTACAAAAACCTTCTTTACAAGCTCCCTCTCATCCCTCGTGTCGGCGGCACACTCGCCGTTGACTTCGCGGCCTAGCACCGGATCTTTCGTCTGGCGCCGGCATCAAAGCCCTCTACTCTGGAAAGGACGACAGCGCCGCTCGCCATCGCCGGTGTGGTGACGCTTCCACCGCATACACCTTTGCTTCGTACGCTCGTCAAATCTTTAACATATTGTTTCCTTGAAAGGTTGGATGGAGGGATGGATAGAATTAGTATTTTATCCCTTGTTTCCATCAAAGAATAAATAAAGGTGAGGATAACTGAAGGTGCCAAAATGTAATTTCATCCCTCGTTTGATCGTCCCCCAAAATCGAGAAGAAAAGAGAACAGACGCTTCATCCGCTCTCCTCCAAGCGTCCGCACAAAGCAAGCTGCTCGCCCAACACGCAGTTGCCGGCCACTCACCCTCCTAGTCGTCGCCAACTGGTCGCCCTCAAGCCGAGCTCTGCCCACTCCCTCCCGTTTGTAGCCATCCGCCACCCCCCCCCCTCCTCGGAGCCCCCCTATCCTCATTGTCGTCGCCCTCAGCCGCTCGCCCGTCACCCTCAGTTGTCCGAAAGTTGCAAAGAAGCTCGCCTCCAGCCTCCAGTCTCCAGCCGGCTCCCGCCTCTAGCCTCCACCTCGCCTCCCGCCTCCACCTTGCTTCCAGCCTCCAGCCCACCTCTAGCCTCCAGCTAGACTCCTGCCTCCTCCAACCTCCGGTCCTCATCCAACCTCCAGCTCGGCTCCCGCCTCTAGCCTCCACCTCGCCTCCCGCCTCCACCTTGCCTCCAGCCTCCAGCCTCTAGCCCACCTCCAGCCTCCAGCTCGACTCCCGCATCCAGCCTCCACCTCGCCCCCCGCCTCCAGCCCACCTACAGCCTCGAGCTCGGCTCCCGCCTCCAGCCTCCACCTCGCCTCCCGTCTCCAGCCCACCTCTTGCCTATGGCGACAAGGTCCAGGTGAGGGCTTCAAGGTCCTCGCCTGAAAGTTGCAAAGAAGTTGACCTTCCGGGGACCAAGATGAAGACGGAAGGTCCTCGCTTGAAAGGTGGTTGTCACCTTGCTCTGCCTCCCTTCCAGAGCTGTCCACCGCCCCCCTCTGGAGCCGTCCCTCTTCCCACCCGGGCACATCCCCCGTGCATCCCCTGTTGCCGTTCCGTTCACCAGGACTCCTCTGGAGCTGAAAGTTCGAGTGCGTGTGATACACGTAACTCTAAGCTGGGCACGTGAGAGTCACGTGATCCCTCCAAAGGGATTATATTTCTCTTCCCCGCTGGTTGGATATCCCTCCCATCTCTTTTTACATTCTTACAAGGAAACAGACCCTAAAGGAAGGGAAGCACCCTCCTTTTTCCTTTCATGGAGCACGAATATCCGCACACATCCACGTTCGCCTCCATGCCGGAACCTTCCTCATGTCGCCCGCGTCGCCCACGTCTTCGCATCGTCTACTTCCATCGACGCTGTCGTCCGCGTGCCAAGAGCATGTGTCCGAGGGATTTTCACGCATAAGCAAATATGTGTCCAAACTAGAAGAAATCCAAACAAATCCGAATATTGACCCAATTTTGACTCAATTTCGGGCTCCGCTGTTTGCTTTGCTGCATAGGCTTGGCCCGCCGCTTAGCATAGCTGAATTTGGCCCGGCCTGAGCGAAATCAGATGTCACAGTAGGGTAGCGTGACGAAAGCGAGTGACGTCAGTGCTGACGTAATCTCCACTTTTGTTGTCGGCGCTTGTGGGCGGAGGTACATGCGGCGTACCTTTTTCACTAGAAAATCTCCATTGGAATCTTGAGCACGGTAGGTTATCCACTATCACACAAATCAAAATTATCTTTTTTGTATGTGCATTCTAAACGTTGCTGGTTTCAAGCAAATTTTTAATAATATTTGATAATAAGTATAAATATAAAAATAAATTTACTAGAATTCACACTAATTTATCATATGCTATTTTCATTAGTTCTATATAAGTTTGGTTCAAGTTTCAAATAAGTTAGACGATATATGACAAAGTTTGACGCTAAAATTATAAGTTTCAGATAAGTTCTATGATATATGACAAAGTTCGATGATAAAATTATAAGTTTTAAACAACTTCAACAATATATAATATAGTTTAATAATAAGTACAAATGCAAAAATTAATAGAAATAACAAAGAAAAGATTTGATAAATTTACTAAAATTCACACCAAAGTATCCTACACTATTTTTATTAGTTCCATGCAAGTTTGTGTCAAATTTTAACTATGACCTAGATTAATGATAAAATTATAAGTTCGACGATATACGATAAAGTTTAATTATAAATTCGATAATATATGATGAAGTGACGATATAAATATCGTGAACAATTTCATGATATGCGTATGAAAAAAATTCTTTATAATTCATATAACGATGGATGAGCCACCGAGTCGAAACCGTGCCTAGTGTCACGCTACATAAAAATCTTGACCTTTTCTTTTAAAATGTTGACTGGAGCGTGACCAGCAAGGAAGACAATGAAACCACCTCCAGCCTAACTTGAAGTAGCCAACACGAGACCTTCGCAGCACAAGCAACCGAAAGGAAGAACAAGACAAACTTCACAACTCAAACTCTCTCTCTCTCTTAGCTGGAATACAACTTACAAATCTCACCAAAATCCCAGCCGATTTCCAGCGTACAAGCTCTTGATTTTACCTAAATCCCACCCAAATCTCACACCAAAAAGGGGAGTGTCGAAATGCAGGAATAGAACAGCAGAAGCAAGAAGACAGGAGGAAGAAGAAGGAATAGAGTGTCGTTCCAGTCCACTCTCTCTAGATGGACTTAGACGCTGCAAAAACCTTATGAGTCTCTTTTCTCACAGAGTGGGGTTTTTGAATCTCCACAGCACTTGCAGCCCTCCCTCCCAGACGCCATTCCTCATTAATGTGGAGTCTCTCAGCGAGAAAATCTCCTCAGATCCATTCGCCTGAGCACTCCATCACTTGGTCATGCTGTCCTTCGACCAACTCTTGCACCATCCCCACCCGTTGGTCCACGTGACCTGGCTAGGTGATGGAAGAATGTAACTGCAATTATTATTATCTGTTTGCAGTTAATCTTTCTATTTAGTCTCTTCCCTATTTTCCTAAACCGGGAACATTTCCAATTTGGGCCAGCTGGGCTCCAATTCCTCCTAATTCCTTGTAGGCCCACAATTGATTAGAAATAGTGGCTTACACCGCGTAGCGTTGCACGTTGTTCGCTCGTGCAAAGACACATCTACCTCCATGGCGTCCCACGTTGGCATAGATGTACTTGCACTCGCTCATGTGGCGTGCTTCACTTCACGTCGCTCTACTCACCAAACCATCGAATCGTAAAACCACTTCACCCAATCTCGTTGACTAGTAGTGACAAAATGATGAAGGTAGTCTTCTAGCAGTGCGTTCATCCACTCAATATGACCATCTATCTGCGGATGATTTGCCGTCGAGAAATTTAGTTTTGACCCAAGCTTCCTGAATAGAGACGTCCAAAAGCGGCCGGTAAACCTCGCATCTCAATCTCTTAAAATGTCTTCAGGGAGGCCAAAATGTTTCACGACATTCTGGAAGAATAGCTCAGCTGACAACTCGGTCGTGCAATGCTCTGGAGCCGGTATAAACACTCCATATTTGGAGAACTGATCCACCACCACGAGCACGGAACTCTTTCCGTCTACCTTCAGAAACCCGGCAATAAAAATCCATCGATACGGAGACCCAGGGAGCGTCCGAAATGGGCAAAGGTTGTAGCAAACCCGCCTGTCGTCGCCTATCGACCTTGTCTTGCTAGCATATGAGACAAGTGCGGACATAAAGGTCGACGTCGTTGTGCATTTCCGGCGAGAAATAAGACCTAGGCAGCAAGGCGAGCATTTGCCTCTGGCCCGGATGCCCTGCCCAGGGGGTATCGTGGAGTTCCCTCAATAACTCCTGCGCAGTCCGCCAGTCAATGGGACGAACGGCCGATCTCCTTCGGCCATAATTAGATCAGAAGGATTTAAATAATTTCGACAGACTCCTTCGTCTTTGATCTACTGTACCAACGTCTGGTACCTGGCATCAAGGATAGATGCTGTCCGAATACATTCTAGTAGGTCACCCTCGACCCCAGATAGGGAGCAGCAGATCATCACACTAAGTCGAGTCAGCGCATCAGGCACTATATTAAACTTACCCGGCTTGTGTTCCCATTGGAACTGAAACTCTGCCAAAAACTATTGCCATCTCACCTATTTGGTGGATAACCTCTTCTGAGGAGTAAAGTAAGTGTTAGCGACATTATCAATCTTAATGATAAAAGCACTACCTAAGAGATAAATGCGCCACACGCGTAAGCAGTGGACCACCGCCACCATTTCCTTCTCATGTACAGAGTAGCGCTACTCAGCTTGGTTCAACTTACGACTCTTATATGCTACCGGGTGTCCCTCTTGGACAAGGACTCCCCCAATCGCTTGATCAGACGCATCGGTGTGGACCTCAAATGGCCTCGTAAAATCTGGCAATTTTAGAATAGGCTCAGAGGCGATACAACGCTTCAACTCAATGAAGGTCGTCTAATGCCATTCTGTCCAATGCCATGCCAAGTCCTTTTTAAGCAGATCAGATAAGGGTGTTGTGATCTTCAAACAATTTTGAATGAACTTACGATAAAAATTTACTACACCTAAGAAACTCCGTAGCTCAGTGGGGGTACGCCAATCCAGGATCGCTTGAACCTTATAAGCATCCATACGCATAGATCCATAGCCAACAACATGGCCTAAAAATTGGATCTCCTCCACTGCAAAAGAACACTTCTCCGACTTCAAGTATAGCTGATGCTCCCTCAGCTTAGACAAGACTAGCCGGAGATGATGCCTGTGCTCTTCCATATCAACAGAATATACCACAATGTCATCCAAATAAACCATGACAAACTCATCAAGATAAGGAGCTAATACTTTATTCATCAGATGTGAAAAGGTTGCTGGAGCATTTGTAAGCCCAAAGGGCATAACCAAAAACTCAAAAGAACAGTATCGCGTAACACAAGCGGTTTTCCTCTCATCTCCCAGAGCTATCCCAACTTGCCAGTAACCAGAACGTAGGTCTAGCTTTGAGAATCCACGTGCACCAAAAAGTCGATCCAACAAGTCAGCAATAAGAGGAATCAGATATGCGTCCCGAACAGTCAACTTGTTCAATGCCCTGTAGTCAACACAAAATCGTAAAGACCCATCCTTCTTTCGCTGGAAGAGCATCGGCGCGCCAAAAGGGGAGGGGGAGGCTGAACAAAACCTGCAGCCAACAACTCATCGAGTTGACACCTCAACTCGGCCAACTCGGGTGAAGCCATCCGATAGGGAGCTCTAGAGGGAGCAACCGCCCCGGGAACCAGCTCGATCCGATGATCGATCTCCCACCTGGGTGGAAGTCAGAACAAGTAGATATGTGTCTTCTCCATGGTGGAGACCTGCTGAAATAGAGGAAGCAGAAATAATGCTAGAATCTTTCCTCTTGAGCCCCATCTCACTACAGGTGCTTGAGGCATCACCAAGACAAGTAAAAAAGCATGGAGCTTTTTCATCACAAATTTGAATACCATGAAGGTGGGGTATCACCTCCACCTTTGCTCGGTGTAAAAAGTCAAGTCCGAGAATAACCTCATAATCGTCAATAGAGACGATGCAAACATGATGTCATCTAGTCCATATGCCCAACTCAATACGGACGTCATAGGATACCCCTCTAATGCACTGTTCCACCGCATTAATTGTCTTGAATCGATCCGGTGCAGGAGCCAGGCACAGGCCAATGCGGACCTGATAGCGATCCACAAGTGCACGGATTTATCCAAGTAATAAAAAGATATCGTTCCCAACGAGGACTACGTAGTTAAGTACTGACTTCTTAATATGTTTGAATTTAGGCGAAATCAATCTTTGGTTAATTTGACTTCTACGAACGACAGAATTTCAGAAACAGCTTTTAAGGAACTTGAATTCTAAAGCATCGGGAATTCATGGGTTCGCCACACTGATAAACATGAATCGTGTAAAAATATCTCAGTCTATTAACTTATCTATCCTGAAAGGTACTTTCCCTAAGGTACATATCACTTCCCCCCGGAGCATGATACGGTATCTAATTAGGTTAACTCCCTACTCTCGTGACAGTTAACCTAACTAGACCCCTTAAGTTCTGTGAAAAGTAGGTTAATTCCTTCAGACGAATCTGAACTACTCTCGTGATCGGATTCGTAGGTTTATTCGAAATGGTTTGGACATTAGCGATTCACCTCTCGGTCCTTCTCGCAACATCTAAGACGTAAAGTTACTTGGCCAAAGTAAGTTATGGGATACATGCAATTTCAATCAAATCAGGAAGATAAACTTATATTAAAAGAGTAGGATAATAAATCGATTCATATAAATCAGTGGGCTAGGCCCAATCAATCCCGAAAATGTATCTACTCGCTCATATTGTAAAGAAAATACATGTTTTCGATGAACAAGAAAGATCTCCTAAAAATCGCAAGAATTCACAGAAAGAATGGTGGAACCGTCTTCTCCTCGATCTGCAGATGAGGAAGAGTGGTTCATGGCCATATTCTCGAGTAGAGCAGTTGCTTCTTCCAAGTTTTTGCTCATGATCGTCCCTCCAGCCGCAGTGTCCACCATCAATCTAGTGTTATAATCCAATCCATTGTAGAAGATATGGATTAGAACCCATTCCTGGAGTCCGTGGTGTGGGCACAAGCGCTGGAGCTCCTTGAAGCGTTCCCAGACGTCATAAAGTGATTCTCCCTCTTGTTGTGTGAAAGTTGTGATTCTGTTGCGCAGTTGGACAGTCTTGCTCGGTGGAAAATATTTATTCAGAAATGTCTTAGACAACTCTTCCCACGTGGTGATGGATCCTACTAGCATCGAGTACAACCAAACTCTGGCGCGATCCCTGAGAGAAAAAAGGAATAATCTTAGTCTAATCGCATTAGATGAAACTCCGTTAACTTTTACAGTGTCGCAATATTCAAGAAAAACGGCTAAATGAAGATTTGGGTCCTGATTTGGGGAACCCCCAAATTGATTTTGCTGGACCATCGTCATCAGCACTGGCTTTAACTCGAAGTTGTTCGCCTCTACGTTAGGTCGAACGATGCTAGAATTGAACCCTTGTATGTTTGGTGCCGTGAAGTCCCTCAAAGATTGATTGTTCTGGTTCGCCGCCATCTCTCCTTCTTCAGATATCTTTTTGGTTGCAAATTGCAATCTCCTCCGAAAGCGAAAGGTGCGCTCAATTTCTGGGTCTTCTGGAAGCAAAGCACCTTCACGAGAAACTCTGGGCATACAACATGTAAGTAAACAATAAAAAAGAAAAGAATAGTAAAAACTAATGGCAAAAGAAAAGAAAAATGCCTAATCTCCTAACTTATCAATTAGTCAATATTAATTATCCGTAATCCCCGGCAACGGCGCCAAAAACTTGATAGCGATCCGCAAGTGCACAGATTTATTGAAGTAATAAAAAGATATCATTCCCAACGACGACTACGTAGTTAAGTACTGACTTCTTAATATGTTTGAATATAGGCGAAATCAATCTTTGGTTAATATGACTTCTACGAACGACAGAATTTCAGAAACAGCTTTTAAGGGATTTGAATTCTAAAGCATCGGGAATTCATGGGTTCGCCACACTGATAAACATGAATCGTGTAAAAATATCTCAGTCTATAAACTTATCTATCCTGAAAGGTACTTTCCCTAAGGTACATATCACTTCCTCCAGGAGCATGATACGGTATCTAATTAGGTTAACTCCCTATCGTGACAGTTAACCTAACTAGTCTCCTTAAGTTCTGTGAAAAGTAGGTTAATTCCTTCAGACGAATCTGAACTACTATCGTGATCGGATTCATAGGTTTAATCGAAATGGTTCGGACGTTAGCGATTCACCTTTCGGTCCTTCTCGCAACGTCTAAGACGTAAAGTTACTTGGCCAAGGTAAGTTACGGGATACGTGCAATTTTAATCAAATCAGGAAGATAAACTTATATTAAAAGAGTAGGATAATAAATCGATTCATATAAATCAATGGGCTAGGCCCAATTAATCAAAGTATCTACTCGCTCATATTGTAAAGAAAATACTTGTTTTCGATGAACAAGAAAGATCTCCTAAAAATCGCAAGAATTCACAGAAAGAATGATGGAACCGTCTTCTCCTCGATCTGCAGATGAGGAAGAGTGGGTCAATCGTCGAAATCGTGTGAACTCTCGCCGGAATATGCTTTGAAATCAAGTTGTCGCCGCTGCCGCTCGTGTTCGTCCAACCAGAAGCTCTTAAACTCTCCAAAATTTTATCTTTTATAGTTGGACCGGTTTAGAACTCATCAAGGAACGGTTCTGCAAAGTTTGGTTCAAATCCGGTTTAAATCGAGTGAGAATCGGGTGAAAAACACGTCAGGCGGAAGTTATTACGGTCGGTGATGGAATCACGGCTGGGGCTGTAAATGTCTCTGTGTACATCTGCCTTCGGCCACAGAAAGTTTCACGGCCCGTGATAGAATCATGGCTGAAGCCATGAAAGTTTCTATTCATTTCGACACTTAGCCGATTTTCCTTCTTCGCTTGACGTCAAAATTACGGCTAGATCTTAATTACGGCCGAGGCCATAATTATCTCGTTCTTAACCTTTTTAGCCCCAAATTCGACGTGATGGCTCGTGATCTCCTCGGGAATCATGCTGTGGCTTCAAAACTCTCAAAATCCTTCATTTTTGTGTTATTTTATCTATATTTTCATAAAAACTGAGAAAAGTGAAATTTCCGTGTAAAGTAACACGAAAGCACTGAAAATAGCATAAAATCATGCAATTAAACCCAAAATATGATCTAAAATATAGGTGAAAACATGGTGTAAATGCAACGCATCAGGACCGCCATCCGTTCAAACACAAAAAGATGAGAGGCTCCCGTGTCAATCATCGCCTGGGCGGGTTGACTGTTCAGCTTCACCGCCACATACAGTAATTTGGGAGATATCGCAGGGACAGGAGCAGGGGATATAGAGGATGAGGAAGCAGTTGTGATAGTGTTTAATACCATTGGGTTGAGTGCCACCATGTGATCATCTTCATCCTCAGCAATCACCACAGTGATACGCTCCCTCTTTTGGGCATGCTTTCATCAAGTGAGGCCATTACAAATGAAGCACGCTATTGGTTTCTTAGCCGGAGAAGGAGTTGGGTGGTGTTCAGACATCGGCACCAGTTTCTTTCCTTTTATATCCGCCCTCGGACGTTTGGCAGGAAGCCACCCAGATTTGTTGCATGGTGGGAAACAAGTCCTTGTCAAAGAAGACAGAGGAAAGGCATGAAAACTCGGACGAGAAGCATTGGCGGGCAAAGAAGTTTCCTTGGTTTTGTCTCTCCGCAGTTCTAGCAAAGCATCAGCTGCAGCCAGCCGCCTTCAAGGTTCCAACACCTTGGCTCCTTAGCTTAATTTGAGCCAGGATTGCAGTCCAGTAATGAAATGGTACAAACGATCTTACTCTGACATATCTTCAATTTCCAACATTAATGCAGCGTAGCTCTTTACGTATTCGCAAATTGTTCCAGTGTGCTTCAGTCGGCGTAGAACATCCCTTGCTGCCCAATCTGAGTCTCCAGGGAGAAATTGTTCTTTCAACTCAGCCTTAAATTCTTCCCAAGTGAGCTGGGATTCACGATCAGATAGCATCGGAGAGGCGAGAGTACGCCACCATAATTTGGCATGTCCAGATAAATAGGCTGCGCAAATAGAAGCTTGATCTTCAGGTGGTACCTGGGTAACACGGAAGTAGTTTTCCATGTCTCAGATAAAGTTCTCAAGGTCTTTGGCGCTACGTGTGCCATCAAAGAAAGAAGGCTCTGGTATTCAACGACGGGAAGCCATAGATATACCACCTTCAGAGGAAGCAGGGCCGGTAGGACATGTAGTTACATGCTTCACTTCAGCAAGCTCCAAGTGGCAGTCTTGGAGAGATTCCGACAACACAAACACCTCCGTTCGAAGTTCTTACATAGATGTTTGGAGGAAGGCAACAGTCTGGACCATCGGTGCATCACAGCCTTCTTCAGAAAATCCAACAGTTAACTCCAATCGAGCTAGGCATTCGTCGGATGTAGCCATTTCTTCAACAACGAGCAGCAAAAAACTGGGGAGAGTAATAACAGAAAAGGAAAAAAGAAGCACCAGAGTTGAGTGTACAGCAGGTCTTCGATCGCGAGTTGCCTCTGATACCGGTTTGTCACGCTACATAACAATCTTGACTTTTTCTTTTAAAATGTTGACTAGAGCGTGACCGGCAAGGAAGACAACGAAACCTCCTTCAGCCTAACTTGAAGCAGCCAGCCAACACGAGACCTTCGCAGCACAAGCAACAGAAAGGAAAAACAAGACAAACTTCACAACTCAAACTCTCTCTCTCTTAGCTGGAATACAACTTACAAATCTTACCAAAATCCCAGTCGGATTCCAGTGTACAAGCTCTCTTGATTTTACCTAAATCCCACCCAAATCTCACACCAAAAAGGGGAGTGTCGAAATGCAAGAACAGAACAGCAGAAGCAGGAAGACAGGAGGAAGAAGAAGGAATAGAGCATCGTTCCTCAGTCCACTCTCTCTAAATGGACTTACACGCTGCAAAAACCCTATGAGTCTCTTTTCTCACAGAGTGGGGTTTTTGAATCTCCACAGCACTTGCAGCCCTCCCTCCCAGACGCAATTCCTCATTAATGTGGAGTCTCTCAGCGAGAAAATCTCCTCAGATCCATTCGCCTGAGCACTCCATCACTTGGTCGTGCTGTCCTTCGACCAACTCTTGCACCATCCCTGCCCGTTGGTCCACGTGACCTGGCTAGGTGATGGAAGAACGTAACCGCAATTATTATTATCTGTTTGTAGTTAATCTAAATAGACTCTTCCCTGTTTTCCTAAACCGGGGAACATTTTCAATTTGGGCCGGCTGGGCTCCAATTCCTCCTAATTCTGTAGGCTCACAATTGATTAGAAATAGTGGCTTGCGCCGCGTAGCGTTGCCCGTTATTCGCTCGTACAAAGATGCATCTACCTCTATGGTGTCCCACGTTGGCATAGATGTACTTGCACTCACTCACATGGCGTGCTTCGCTTCACATCGCCCTACTCACCAAATCATTCAACGTGTCCTATCTTGGATCGTAAATCTCGTACAATCCTTTGTGTACGAGAAGACCATAAGGTCGTCTCGAGCCCAACTTCAAGACCCACTCGATCTTGACTCAGTCCTTAACTTAGTCAAAAGTCTATATATGTAGATAGTCAAAAAGGGATAGACTAATGGGATTAGTAATCTATATATGTAGATAGTCAAAAAGGGATAGACTAATGGGATCATTACTAAGGGGTGTAACACCTAGCATATCTTCTCATTTTCGTGCAGCGGAATACTCTGTTCCACTCATTTCCTCTCATCCTACAAAGATACAAATATAAAAGACAGTGGCAGACAAAGATCTGAAACCACTCAAGACTACTGAATCAATTTTAGTGAAGTCAATTTCCTACGCTTCTGCGAATGTAGATCCTTTCCTGTTTCCAAACCCTGATCCGCAGGTTTAATCCAAGAAGTTCTCTATATTGCGCTGGTGATTACCTGTTAAAATTCTACTCCAAATCTCCAAGAAGTTCTTTAAGTCGTGACAGTGTATTCAGTAACAATTGCACTGTACAATTTATTAAGAGAGTACAAATATTTATTTAAAAATTACTTATCACAAGTAAAAGAGCAGCTGCATCCACTGGCTCCGCATAAATAATAAGTACAAAATAACATAATTTTGAAGCTGGTCTTAAGGAAGAATCTACCAAATCGAAAGATTCCTTCCGCTCTCAAATTGATTGGACAAGAAGGAACCAGCTTACACATGAATTCAGCTGTAACCTTACAAATTTCCACAATCAAAATCTGATTTAACAAAATACCTCCTGGCCAGAAAGTCAGACAAAACATGATCCTCAGCAGACGCAAGATGAAATTCTGCCCCTCCTGTATTACTCCCATCAGATACGAAGATGTAGTAAGGTCAAAGCTCCTCCATCTCCGGGCCCTGGCATACTTCTTCAACACTGCCTCAATCTTGCAGTCTTCATCTCCTTTCTGTTCACCACAAAGAGCTTCTCCTAAGCACTTGGCTAAGACGACCCCGTCCTCCAACGCACAGCTGGCACCTTGGCCAAGGTCAGGAGTCATCGGGTGGAGTGCATCCCCAGTAACGCATACATTGCCTCTACCGATGTCTGCCCACAAGAAGCTGAATGGCGACCTGTACCTCAAAGGAGTGCAAGCCACACTGCTCAGATCAGTCTGCTCTATGACTTTTATAGCTTCTCCAGGCACCTAGGAGCTCGTCTACTTATCCAGCACAAAGTCTCTCACCTTCTTGGCATCTTTGGTCATTTCTTCGTCTGCACAACGAGAAAGAGAACTTGCGTTGACTCTCAGGGTTATTAAGCTTTCAGCTAGCTACTGAATCATCAACGTAAAACATGCGACTAATGACTATATTATTCTTGAATTTGTATGTGGATATTGTGTCATTCTTGGTTGACTTCAAATCATTTTTTTAAAATATGCTTTTTTTTCCTACATCTCCTTGCACATGAATAGAGCAATCGGAAGGAACTCATCAATCACTCTTGAAGTCCACGATAAGAACCAATAAACTCTGCTTTCATCGGGAGGAGCATCCCTGCTCGAAACTCCTTTCCAAAGAACTGTACAAACTCCGATTTCATTCCATGGCCATTGGGAGCTAGGGCCAAGCCTCTAGCCGCTAAGCGACCTAGGAAATTTGGCACCTTGAGGCCGAACCATTTTGACACAATCGAATTAATGCAATTGCAGCCAATCAAAACCTAGAGAAACCAAAAGAAATCAACCTTGCATAAGCAAATCTCTTCATAAGTAAACTGTTGTATGCGCTACACATCATAAGCTATCCAATGGTATCAATATTGGGGTAGTTTGGATTACGTACCATCAAAAAATACCCTAAACATTTTTGTACAGTAAATAGTGTTTTTTTTTATGCGATAATGTTTAGGGTATTTTTTGATGGTACACAATCCAAACTACCCCAATATTAGTACCATTGGATAGTTTATGATGTATAGATTATTTCTTTTAAAAACATTTTTTAAAAAATATTTTTGGTATGAAAATTAGGGTACCTAGCCTAAAAATTTTAGCCTGGGTACCAGCGTAAGATTTTTTTTTTTGTTTCATGAGCAAATGGCCTAGCCTAGGTACCCAAGCTAAAATTTTTAGGTTGGGTACCCTAATTTTAATACCAAAAATATTTTTTTAAATTTTTTTTTTAAAAATAATCTACACATCATAGGCTATCCAATGGTATCAATATTGGGATAGTTTGAATTACGTACCATCAAAAAATACCCTAAACATTATTGCATAAAAAAATAAAATTCTATTTACTGTACAAAAATGTTTAGGGTATTTTTTGATGGTACGCAATCCAAACTACCACAATATTAGTACCATTGGATAGTTTATAATGTGTAGATTATTTTTTTAAAAAATATTTTTAAAAAAATAGTTTTGGTATGAAAATTAGGGTACCCAGCCTAAAAATTTTATCCTGGGTACCCAGCGTAAGATTTTTTCTCCTATTTCATGGTAGTGTCTGTCCTCCATACCTTTGCTTTGATAGTGGATCCGTCTGCTAAGTGGAGGAGCTTTAATTTGCCTGACTCTTCGATCGCTATGACCTTAGAAGAGTACCTGATCGTGCCATGTGGAAGCTCCTTGGCAAGAAGTTTTACAAGTAGGGTTCTTATCAAGCAGCGAAATTTGCGCTTTGCTCTGCTTCAAAGACCATTGCAGAAAGCACGGAATCAGAACGAGTGAGTTTGCACCTCAAGTACAGCCAAAAAATTTGGAAACGTTGAGTTACTCACTGCTCTTCTGGTTCATTATTTTTGAGGTCACAGACCCTGAACTCGCAGAGATAGCAACCACCCTGCGAACATCACTCGGTCATTTTTTAAAAAAAAAAACATAACTTTCATGAAGACAATTTGACAAACACGTTGTGCTCATCACTTACGCTTCCAGTTGGAGATGGTGGTCGCGGAGCAAGTCTCCGACTCCGAGAACGTCCAAAGCCCTCCATGCATTGATCCACGTAGCGAAGGCGAACCCGGCGGCTCTCAGAGTATTAGATGACTCCAACACCTTGCTCCGCAGCCCATGCCTACGGCAAATCAATTGGTGAGCTTGCCCGTTCAAATAGATTAAGCTACAATCAAAGGACGGAACCATCAGCCGCCGTACCTGTGAAGCCCGATGGCGGCAGCTAGGCTGGCGATGCCAGCACCGACGATGATAATGTCCTCGGCGGAGGTGTCCATTCGTTGCGAAGAACAAGCAATCGGTGGATGTAAGAAATAATGATAATTGGTATGTAATAATGAGTAATTCCTAAGTGCGATTAGCATGTTGCTAAATAGCTGATTAGATAATTAGTTGTTATTTTTACTCTGTTGTCTAGACCCTACATAAGGGCATTTTGGATATTTTCAATGTGTAAAAAAGTAAGGTTCATTTTTCTTCTCACCGTCACTTTCCTCTTTCCCTAATTTTCCAGTTATGGCGACAATAGTCGCCCTTTCTTATTGATGCTTCTAGATCTCTGATTTTACATGGTATTAGAGCCATATCCATGTTGAGGAGAAAGAGAGAGATACTCTTCTAGCTGATTTTCTGATTTTCTATCTTGGAGTCAACTATGGAGCGGATGTCTAGGTCTTCTATTGCAGATCGAAGATCAAGAACAAGAAGCGATGGGGATTACCTTACCTTACAATCTTCTGATCATCAAGTTATGATTCTTGCCACCACGCCTTTGAATGGTGATAATTATCTCTCTTGGAGTAGATAGGTTAAGATTGCTTTAGGAGCGAAACTAAAGTTAGGTTTTATTGATGGAAGATACTTAAAACCTAACTCTGATTCTGAAGATTATGAACAGTGGGTTCGAGTTGATTGTATGGTTATCTCATGGCTATTAAATTCAATTTCCAAAGATATTGTTGATGCGTTTCTTTACATCGACACATCTAGAAATTTATGATTAGATCTTAAACAAAGATTTGGTGAATGTAATGAACCTTTATTATATCAGCTACAGAGGAAAATTGCTTCAATATCACAAGGAAATATGTCAATTGCTAAATACTATACTAGATTCAAACGACTAAGAATTAGCTTCTCTTATGCCAATTCCAAAATGTAATTGTGGGTCCGGAAAGCAGATTCCTGATTTTATTGCTCTCAATCAACTTATGCAATTTTTGATTTCTTGATGGGATTAAATGATAGTTATGATCACATCTGAAATCAGATACTTGTAATGGACCCTTTGCCAAGTGTGAACAAAGCATACTCTATGATCTTAAGTGCAGAGAAACAAAGAGAAGTTCATGCTGAAATTTATGAAAGGATTTGAGAATATTGCAATGAATACTGTATATATCAAGAAATGCACAGAGGTAACAACAACAGAATGAATTTTACAAAAAAGGGTTATATGGACAAACGCAAATTGAGATGTGAACATTGTAATAGAAATGGTCATACCAAAGAATCATGTTTCAAAATACTTGGATATCCTGATTGGTATAAAGGAGTAATGAATCAGAAGAGAAAAGGTTCAGAAGTTAAAACAAATTTTGCAACAAACACTATTGAGTATGAGAATGCTTTAGAAATTAAAGAAACCATAGACAAGGAATCATTATCTGAAATAATCCGACATGAGCTGACAAAGTTAATGAAAGGAAAGACTCAAATTGATCCACTTATGGTAAATTATACGCAATTTGAAGATTATGCAGGTATTGTTACACAAAGATATGCATATACTTGTCCTAATTTGGATTATAGATTTATGAGCTTCAAACCACATATGTACTAATTTATCTTTGATGAAAGATTTTACTGAATTGGACAAAAATAGCCCTATTTATTTACCAAATAATTATGCACATTTGGTGAAGTGTGTTGGAAATGTTATCTTGAATCATAAACTTGCATTAACAGAAGTGTTATATGTACCAGAATTTAAATTCAATCTGTTATCAGTAAGAAAACTTGCAAAAATTAGAAATATCAAATTTGAGTTCTATCTTTTATATTGTGTTTTACAGGACCTGAGGACTAAAAATACATTGGCTATAGGACATGCGATTGGGAGGTTATATGTTCTTAATAAGTCATCTTTTAGATCTGATGTAATTCAAACATACACAAGTTTGGTACAAAATTTCTCTAGTTCATCTTCATCATGTTTAGAACATAATATAGTTCATAATGTTATAGGATGTGAAATATGACATAAACGACTTGGACATCATTCTATCAATGTATTGAAATACATTTTTCCAAATAAAAGAATATCTGTTTCTAATATTCTTTGTCATATTTGTCCAATGGCTAAACAATCTAGATTACCTTTTTGGTCAATTAATACTAAAACAAAAGGCATTTTTGAACTCATACATGTTGACATATGGGGACCATATAGACCAACATCAATTTCAGGTGGACAATATATTCTTACTGTGATGGATGATTTTAGTAGAGCAACTTGGACATTTTTGATGAACCATAAAAGTCAAGCTGTCAAAATACTTGAGAATTACTTCAAAATGGTTCAAAATCAGTTTGAGAAATCCATCAAAGCAATTAGAACAGACAACGGGTTAGAATTTCTGAGTCATGATTGTCAAAGATTATTTCATGATAATGGAATTATGCACCAGAAATCTTGTGTATTTACACCCCAACAAAATGGAGTAGTGGAAAGAAAACACGAACATTTATTACAAGTTGCTAGAGCTCTCCTGTTTCAGTCTTATTTGCCTCGAAAATTCTGGGGGGAAGCAATTCTTACAGCCACATATATTATAAATAGGCTTCCTACAGAGATTTTAGATTAGAAAACTCCTTATGAGTTATTATACAACCATCCTCCTTTATATGATTCAATCTATGTTTTTGGTTGTTTATGCTTTGTTACTAACGATGTTCCACACAAAGAAAAGTTTGATAAGTGGGCATCTAAATGCATTTTTATTGGATACAACATCGGACAAAAGGGTTATAAATGCTTTGATTTAGATACAAAAAGTGTTCATATTTCTAGGGATGTCATCTTTCATGAAGAAAATTTTCCCCATCAATATTTAGAATCTCCAACAAATAATGTTCCTTTACCTATTATTGAAGATGATTTAGATTTTGAAGTGCAGAAATCTATTCAAACAAAAGATAGAATTTCTAATTCTCCCACATATTCTTTTGGTCCTTTAACTCAAACAAAGACACTTGATATTCCTAAACTTCAAATTAGAAAAAGTACACGAATTAGAACTAAACCTACTTGGCTCAATGATTTTGTATCACAAGCTGATGATATGAATAGAGATATTAAAGTTGATAAACCATTAGCTGTTAAGGCAACTTCATACACACCACCTACCTTTCTATACATACAAAGTTCAAATTTGTCATCAACATGCATGACATTTTTAGCAAATATATCAGCTATGTGTGAGCCCAAATCATATAATCAAGCAAAGGATGATAAGAATTGGAGTGAGGCGATGCAACAAGAATTAAAAGCTTTGGAAAAGAATGAAACTTGGGAAATTACAAGTTTGCCAATAGGAAAGAGAGCAATTGGCTCAAAAATAGGTTTTTAAAATAAAAGTTAAGCCAAATGGAAGCATTGATAGATATAAAGCAAGGTTGGTAGCAAAGGGATATAATCAAATTGAGGGATTAGCTTATAAAGAAAGTTTTTCTCCTGTTTGCAAAACTTGTTACTATTCGTATTATATTTGCTGTTACTTCTTCTCTTAAATGGTCAATACATCAATTGGACATAAATAATGTTTTTCTTCATGGATCTTTGGATGAAGAAGTTTATATGGTTCCTCCTGAAGGATATAAAAGAGTTTCACCAGGACAAGTATGCAAATTAAAGAAATCACTATATAGATTGAAACAGGCTTCTAGACAATGAAATAGAGAGTTTACTCTTAAACTACAAGGCTATGGATTTATTCAGTCCATTCATGATCATTGTCTCTTCATAAAATCTTGTGGAAGTTCTCATTTATATTTGATAGTGTATGTTGATGACATCCTCATAACAGGGCCAACAGAAGATGATATAGATGATGTTAAAAGATTTTTGGATGAGCATTTCTTAATCAAAAACATTGGTTATGCTAAATATTTTTTGGGTTTGGAGATTATTCAAATAGAACAAGGTATATATGTTAACCAAAGAAAATATATTTTGGATATTATACAAGATGTTGGTTTGATGGGAGCTAAACCCTTAGATGTTCCTTTCTCAAAAGTATTGAAATTACATTTAGAATATACAAATGTTTTAGAAGATCTTGAACCTTACGTCAATTAGTTGGAAGATTATTATATTTGAGTTTCACTAGACCAGACATCTCTTTTGTTATTCAACAATTAAGCCAATATATTCAAACCCCTTGTAAATGTCACTGGGAAGCTATTGTGCATTTACTTAGATATCTTAAAGGCTATCCTTCAAAAGGTCTATTTTTTTCTATAAATAATTAGTTTTGTATAAAAGCTTATTGTGATGCAGATTGGGCTTCTTGTATTCAATCTAGAAAGTCCATAACAGGTTATTGTATATTTTTTTGCTATCTTGGAAGACAAAGAAGCAATCAACGGTTTCAAAGTCTTCTGCTGAAGCTGAATATCGAAGTATGGCCACAACAGTATGTGAAATATTATGGATCTCTTATATTTTACATGAACTACATATTACGATTCCTACACCTATTCATCTTTATTGTGATAATCAAGTTGCATTGCACATCATAGCTAATCTGGTTTTCCATGAACGTACAAAACATATTGATATAGACTATCATGTAGTAAGAGAGCAATATAAGCAAGGATTTATCCAACCAATTTTTGTGCCAACAAGACAGCAACTTGCAGATCTATTCACGAAGCCCCTAATTGTTCATGTATTTTTTTTCATTTGTTATCCAAGTTGGGTTTGATGGATGTCCATCAAACTCCATCTTGATCAGGGGATGTAAGAAATAATGATAATTGGTATGTAATAATGAGTAATTCCTATGTGTGGTTAGCAGGTTGCTAAATAGTTGATTAGATAATTAGTTGTTATTCATTTTGGACATTTTCAATGTGTAGAAAAGTAAAGTTCATTTTTCTTCTCACCGTCACTTTACCCTTTTCCTAATTTTTCAATGAGTAATCCCTAATTTTTCTTATTGATGCTTCCAAATCTCTGATTTTACAGTGGAGCGTGAAACGATCAAAAGTTATAAGATGGAGAGTAGGGTAAAGCTGATGAAAGTGAGAGGTGATGTCTTTTGTCGGCGCTAGTGGCCGGAGGGATTGTGCTAGCAGGTTCGGTGGTGTAAAACTCTTATTACCCCGACTTAGGTCTTGTATAATATAATTAAAATAGGAGTCAAACATTTTTATGTATTTTTCTTTTATAATATGAGTATTCTATGCCATATTAATGCAACCTCGACTTAGGTCTTGTATGATATAATTAAAATAGGAATCAAATATGTTTATGTATTTTGCTTTTATAATATGAGTATTTTATGTCGTATTAATGCAACCTTGGAAATCATATGCCGGACAAGAATTTTCTTTGCCAGCTCATGTGTTTCTATGCTCCCCAAGTCTATACATGTGTTTCTCATGCTAAGACAGCCTTCTGCTTTTTTGTATAGCTAAGATAGTATTGAAAAAGATGATAGTAACTGGTTAAATAATTTTTTGGGATAACTTTCAAATCTAAAATTCTAACGCTTCATACATCTATATCCTCCACCGTCCTTGACTTAGTGTCTTGTAAATGTGCCTCTTTTTAATGAAATACTGTAAGATATTTAGTTGAGTCATTTCAATTGATTATCACTTTTAAGCCAAGGGTCGGTGAACCGCTGGCCTACTTCACTCAGTGGAATACTCTGTTCCACTCGGTTCCTCTCATCCAATGAAGATGCAAATATGAAATGCAGTGGCAGACAAAGGTCTGAAACCACTCAAGACCTCTGAATCAATTTCACTGAAGTCAATTTCCTATGCTTCCGTGAATGTACATCTTTCCCTGTTTCCAAACTCTGATCCAAGAAGTTCTCTATATTGCGCAGAAGATTACATGTTAAAATTCTACTCCAAATCTCCAATCCACAAGTAATTCTTTTCTAAAGCTACATAAAAATTATATTCATTCCTAATGAAGATCCACAAATATCATATCACTTTTTTTATACTTTTGAATATATAAACAAATATCATATTATTTTTTTTTATACTTTTGAATATCCACAAATATTCTACTCCAAATCTCCTTTATAAAACTTAGGGTATATTTGGCTCCATTGTTATTAGCTTTATAATTGTGCTAAATCGTATTATATTGTACTATGTTGTGTTCTCAAAATTTATATGATATTTGGTAAATAACTTTTTAACTGTCATCAAGTTTTAAAATAATAAATAAATAAATTATTTAAAATAATTATATTTTTTATTATTAAAATTTTAAATTATTTAAAATAATAATAGTTAAAAAATTAATCAAAATTATATAAATTATTTTTTTAGGAAAATAGAAGCAACAAAAGCATCAAATTGTATTTTTTCCATATTCTACTTTTTTTTTTCTTCTATTTTTCATTACCAATCACATTTCTGACAGCTTTCTACTTAAAAGCAGCTTCAAAGTGAGGCCAAACAGGCCTTAGTTTGGTGAAGTGTCCCTTGCTAGTGGAAGCTGAATTTTTTCAACTTTAAAGATAAATATTTTACGTAGAGGCATATCATGGTTAAAACATAGTCAACTCGAAAAGCGGAGTAGAAAGCTATGCCAAAAGGCTGTAAATACGCATTGTCAATATCAAAGTTAATTTGGTCACATTAGTTGTTAATATAAGGTGTTATGTAAATAAACAAGAGTTTACTACAACACCTTGCTGGTACAAAGTATTGAATAATTTGATTTGATATCGAAGGCTCATTGCATAACTTGAATTAAGGTAGGCTGTGGATTTAAGTATCCGTGTATATACTTAGAAGGCTAATTGATTGATGGCCTTGTTCATATATTGTTCTATGTGCACACTTATAATAAAAATATTATCACGTAGAATAGCATAATATTGTCTGTCACTTATTAATCCCTAACCAAGGTACCTTAGTAGATAAAAAGACAATTTTAATGTATTTGAGATTAGCATATGGACTAATTATGTGATTGACACTAACGTAGACACATGAGTATACTAGTAGTGAGTCTATTAGATCGACCTGTGAATATATGATTTTAGTTTCATAAGTTAAGATCACATATGATAGATGCACATTGGTCTTGAGGTTATCAATATTAATATATGATGAGTGACATACTTTGATGCAACCTAATGTCTTATTATAGTTGAGAGATTATGACGATTATCATTGGTTAAGTCATAGACCATATGAGTAGAATGAGTAACCAATCAAAGATTTGCTCCTTTTTATGAAAACACAAGTGTAACATATTTGTCCAATTTGGATATTTGTTGGCAAATAGATTATGTTGCTTTGAAACATTGTTATTACTAAGGGATGTTGATTGAGAACATACTTCCTATAACTTGGGTAGCAATAATGTGTTACTAGTTACCCTTCACTATTTGTGATCATATTTTCTGTGATTATCACTACCAACATCATATTTAACCCATAGGGACACACTCAAGCACTTGATATTGCAATTTGATTGGGTTGCCTAGGATTGAATTATGTATTAATTCAGGATAATCTTAGAGATTCGAGGATCCATATTATGGCAAGATCTTAATTGATATTGAACCTTTGATAAGAATAGGGCTAGATGTCTACTTTAAGTCATTTGGATCAACTAAGAAAGCAAGAGGCGTCTAAGCTTAGGCACCTCATATAGCTAGTGGCGTCTGTATTAGCCCATACCTTTGGCAATAGGCCTGGCAGGAAGTGCCAATCCCTAGTGCTTGCCATAATACTAGGCGGTTTATATGGTATAGGGGGATGATAAAGGCGCTAACTATTGAATACTTTGCTTTGTAAGAAAAAACACCAATTCTAGCGCTAATTTTTGGAGTGGCTAATCTACTTTGCCAAAAAGGCACTTGGAGGCGCCTAGAGCAATTTTGTCTCAACTCTGAAGGATGACAAGGAGATAGAATGTATGTGTGACACCATGCATTTTAGTAGTGATTTTTACTATTATTCCATGATGAATTTAGGCCTATTTTAATGATTTCACACTCCTTTAAGACTTATTTAGTTAAAAACTACAGAATTTTCACTTTTCGTCTATCTTATTGAATTTCAGGTAAAATCACCTAATTTTGAAGCCTTTTTGAAGAATCTAAAAGCATGGGGTGATTCCTTATGAGAAGACGAAGCTGCCCGTAAAATTTGGGCTCAATCGGAGCCTTCTCTGGACTTCATGGCTAGGTGAACCCCACGGGGTTCACCCGTGATCCTGCCGAAGGAAGGATTTCAGCGCGCGCGTCACTGCCTGGTGAACCCAACGGGGTTCACCGATGATGTCAAAGTTTTTGAAAGCTGCCGCACACTTCACTGGTAGGTGAACCCCATGGGGTTCACCCGTGATCTCATCTGGAGATATCTGCACAGAACTACGTCGAGGCTTTCACCGGTAGGTGAACCCCATGGGCTTCACCTGTGATTATTTCGCAACAAAATAGCTCCGAGTACTTCACCACCTGGTGAACCCCGCGGGGTTCACCCGTGAAGCGGACGGATCAACTCGACACCCTCTCGGTTTTCCCTCGATTTTGAACCCGATTCAAGTCCAAATTTAGCAAGTGAGGACTTTTTGGAAAGCTAACTCGAAGACGAACAAAAAGGATATAAAAGCCCCAAATTTCGTGACCTAGAGAGAGGAGGCAATTGGGCGATGAAGCAGCTAGGATGGAAGAACACGGCGATTCGGCGACTTCGAGCGGATTTTTGAAGAATTGATCATCGGAACCTTGCAATCCTGGGTTATTTCGTTCGGTTTATCTTCTCCTCCCTCCTAGAAACTTTTTCCTGTAATTTTCTTATGTTTACAGGGAGGATTTTTAGCGATTCAACGATGGTTGTAGCGTAAACTTTGTATCGGGGCTAGGTTGAAGCCCTCTGACGATTTCTGTTTGCAACTTTTGTTTTAATCTTGTTATTTGGATCATATTCTGAGCATATTTCACTAGATGTATTTATTTCTTGATCTTTACTTTGGCCAAGTATCGTCATGTCATAGTTGTTACGGTCCATAACGAAAGTTCGACCGTAACGACCGAACCTCTATGTGAATCTTGTGAAGACGCGACGCGAAAGTGCGTGTTCTTTGCTCGAGGGTTCATAATCTACCACGGAACCCAGTGGGTTTGTCTAGAACGGTCCACCGCGAAAGTAGGAGACGTTCTAGGCAAATACCGGGGTGTACACTCGAAAGAGGGCACCTTGTACTATAGGGTAGATTCCTTATGTATATCTGTAAATCCAAGTAATTAACATTTATTTCTATCGCAAGTGAAATCGTCAGAGTGGTGGAAACCTTTGCCCTGATATTCTCTCTCATATATTTTCCCTGTCGCAGTTGTTTGATTTCTTGTTTACTGTCCTGCTTAATTTTAGTTTTCAAGCTCTAAAAAACCACGATTTGATTAGCTTAGATTCCAAGAATTAGATTTTCTAGTATTCACCTTGTTCCCTGTGGGAGACGATATCTTTTATATTACTGCGACATTTCCGTGCACTTGCGGACAGTGTCAATGTGCCAAGCCTTAGCAGCTAAGTCCTTCTCTTTAGCTGTCGTCGCCTCTCTCCCTCCTCTCTTTTTGTCATCATGGGTACCAAATAAGAAAAAGACCTCCAATTGATCCATTCTCCCGAGAATTAGGACTGACAAAATATGACACGATCCGCCAACATGACATGGCACGACACAAAATTTTACGGATCTAGGTTAGACTAATCGTGTTTCGTGTCGTAAACTTGTTGATCTGTTTATAACCTGCCAAATTTCGTATTGTGTCGTGTTGTATTGGCGAGTCAAACCGTGTAACCTATATAATAGATATTATATATAAATAATATATTATATTTTTAATTCATTTATGACCCATCAAATTTTGTGTCGTGTTATGTAACATAATTTATATTATAGTGTGTTGTATTGTATTGTGTCTTATCGTGTAACACGACCTATTTATTAATCGTGTTATTCGTGTCATGTCGTGTCACCTGTAAAATAAATAAATCGTGTTTGTGTTTTATATATTAACCCTTTATACATAAACTAGTCGTGTTCGTGTCAAGTATAATCGTGTCGCATGTCAAAAATAACACGACCTATTATGATATGGAAAACACGAATTGTCGGCCTTACAGAGAATATCACCAAATACAAAGTAAGTTGATGTGTGAATACCGACACTTACATGCCAACTCAGTCATTCTCAGCTAATAGCTCCGGACATGCAACAAAGCTGACATTTTGAACATATTGTTTGAACTTGCTTCTCACTGCATTTATTATTGTACCCACAATTCCTCAATGTCATGGACTATCATACATGTGTTATGGGGCATCACCTTACTAAAAAACAGTGCTAAGTAAGTTGTTACAGCTCAAGCCAAAGCCTTACTCAAAAAAGCTAAGTCAAGGCAACCTAAAGATTATAGGAAAGGTGAAGCAAAGGAAACATATCAGGAAACTATTTTTGGACACACTTACAAATGACACAATGAGCACTAGGGAACAAATGGCAAAAGGTAGACTCTCATATCTAGTGAATGGAAATAACACTTGCAATGCTAAGTGTTGATGAGCAACACATCAATTGAATTGCATTATTGAATGCTTTGTTGAGGACCCTAGAGGAGTTGTATAGTGATTGCAGAGGCAAATCAAAGAACTAGGAGCAATTGTATCAGTGTACTCATGGAGGCCCAATTTAATTACAACTTAGAAACAATGGAATGATGCAGTACAGAATGATTCATTTAACACATACAATTGTTAGATCTATGGACTACGCACTATATACATGCATAATAAAATGCATTTGGGCATGTAGACGTACATGTATTGCAGAAATGAATCGTATATATATTATTTAATCTCTTATTTATTTATTTATTGTCGTCTAAATAATTAAAGTATGGAGGGGCTAATTGTGTAGAATCCCTGGGCATAATTACATTATTATTGATGGACTGATATGTAATTATGCCATTAGGTTTTTTATTATATATACGAGTGTGGTCCCTGGTTGATCTAATGATTCGTTAGAGAGCATCTTCAATTTAGGTTTTTCATCAGCTGCCCCCATCTTTCTATATACTACGCCACCATCAATTAGAAGACCAATCCGGTGACAGATTTCTTCCGCTATGTTACAGATTCCAGTATGTCTTCTATTAAATTGGTGACAGATTTCTTCCGCTGTGTTACGGATTCCAGTATGTCTTCTATTAGATTGGTGACAGATTTCTTCCCCTGTGTTATGGATTCCGGTATGTCTTCTATTATATTTTTTCATATAATTTTATGTGCAAGATATTTAGTTTGATCTAACAATTGGTATCAGAGCGAGGTTAGATTTTTCTTGCTTAAAAAATTATTTGACAATTATTTTTGGTTTTGCTATTATTTGTTCTCTAGTTTCGTTTTCTCCCTCGATTCGTCGCCGTTCTCAACCGTTGGTTTTGGTTTTGGTTTTGGCGAGAACATGCGACATGCGGCGGCCTAGAGAGGAGACAACAGTTGCCGGAATCTGCCCTGTTCTGTTGGAATCGCATCCAGTTGATTGATTCTCTATGCCGACGAGACTTCGCCATTTGGTGTTGGCAAAGTTGGCGAAGTCGAGCGGTGACTCGATGCGGCACGCTGCAATAATCGGCATCGATCGAAATCCGACTTTTGCACTAATTTCCAGTCGACGTCCCTGCTATAATCGGCGACGGCGATGCATCTTCGCATGCTCGTCGCCATTCAGAAAAGGGAAAGGGGTCGGTGCATGGCGAGGTACGACGAGCTGCAGTCGGAGTGCGAATGCGTCCAGCCGGAGGTCAAGCAGCCGATTCCACCATTCGGTGAAGGCGGACAACCTTCATCCGCCATCGCCATTGTCGACGTTTCACGAAATCTGGAAAGCATCTCCTCTATTTTCGGTCGGCGGCAGGCAAAAGGGCGCTCGTCTGGGTGCTGCGACGTTTTCTTATCCTCGCTGACGAATCTTCGCCATCCAGTGTTGGCAAAGACGAGCTCATTTGGTGTTCGCGTGCATCCGCCGTTCGGTGCTGGCGGGTGTGGCGACAACGTGAGCGTCCGCGTGCGGCGAGAAAGTGAACGGCGTCGGGAGTCCGTGTGCGTCGTCGGCTGCGGCGACAACCCAACCAGCTGTCGTGCGACGTGGGTCGTGTGCAGCTGCAACTGGCGGCGTTTCCTGTGAGGCGACAAGGCGAGTGGAAAAATTTTTTGCGGAAGGACCGCTTTCTGTGGCGATCGCAGAAGGGAGTCCCGATCTTTCAAGCACACATCTCAAAGCATGCTTTATACCATACTTCTGTGATTTACACCATCACGTGTTATACGAAAATGTATTGATGTGATACGATATAGTTTTATACAATAATGTATTGATGTTATACGATAATAGTTTTATACGATAATATATATGTGTTATACGATATGATGTTATACGATAATACATATATGTTATACGATATTTTAATTATACAGATTATACTATAATACAAGTATGTTATACCATATTTATACAGATTATACTATAATATATACAGATTATACTATAATATATATAGATTATATGATATATATGGTATAACACACTTGTATTATAGTATAATCTGTATAATTAAAATATCGTATAACATATATGTATTATCGTATAAAATTATTATCGTATAAAATCAATACATTATCGTATAAAATGCGATGGTATAAATCACAACGTCATGGTATAAAGTGTGCTTTGAGATTTGTACCTGGAAGATTATGGACCCCCTTCTGCGATCATCACAGAAGGGGGTCCTTCCGCAAAAATTTTTTCAGGCGAGTGGCGTGCGGCGTGGTTTCGCGTGCGGCGTGCAGCGCACGAAAGAAAAATTAGGGCAAATCTCATTTCGGTTTGCTTTACGATTTTGGATCCTATTTGGATTTTAAGTCTTCGGATCCCATCTGGCTTTCCAATTTCAGATCGATTTATTTAATTTTCAAATTCCGATCAGATTTCAAATCAGATCCAAATCAGATCCAATATCTTGGGTTTTAGGTTTATTTTATGGTTTCAGGTCGGGTCTGGCTATAGGATTTTGATTCAAATCGATTTTGGGCTAGCAGTTTGGGTATGACACTTGGGCTTGCTCTGCTAGGCTTGGGCCTGCTGTGCTATGCAGTGTGCTATGTTTTTAAAATTTAGAGACATAATTTATTAGGAATAAATATAATGCTATGTTTATTCATGTGGATTAATTATGCCTAATTAGTTATAAATTTTACTGGGCATGATTAAATTTGGTTGTACATTGATATTTTTTTTGTTATTGTTTATTCATGTTAATAAAATTTTTATGATTCATTCGAACTAGTAAAATGATTTTGTGTATGTAAAATATGTAATAATGTTTATACATGTTTCTAAGCATATTGAGTTAGAAATAAATGCATAACTTTCTTCATTGTGTTTTTTTATTTATTTGGATCAATTATGCTTAGTTTATACATATTTTTGACTTCATCTCTTTATACTGATTAACTTTGGACAATCCTAATTTAACATACTTAATAATCTATTTAAAATTATTTTCATAGTATAGTCACCAAAGTGACCTCTGCTGTAAAAATATTTTTAACTATAGACTATTAAGTTAAATTACACTTAATTTTTATTTCAATAGGTTTTTTATAATATTGTCACCAAAGTGACCTCTGTTGTACAAAACCTTTTGATAATGAAAAATTAAGTAAAAGTGTATTTATTTTTCATGCGAGCATTCCATCGACCCAAAGGCAACGATTGTTTGGCAGAAAAATTACATATACATCAGGTAATGAGTGTGATGATTATTAGTTGTCCATTGTGAGTACTTGGTCCGCCCAAAGGAAGGCTAAGCACTTGACTGGATCTTATCATCAATATTCGATTACTGTGCAGAGATAATCAAATGGAATTAATTCTCTATCCAAAGACTAGATTTACTGTTACTCTGATTATCTCAAAAACGGGATTGTATTATTATTCACTACTTATTATTTACAATTGTGAGTTTATTGTGTTTTGTAATTGGTTTTCTTTGTTGTAAATATGATTAATGCTTTCGCTGTCACTGCCAATTTATATAACATTCATTTTTAAGAATAATTCACCTTTTGGTCTTATTAGTTTAAAGTTAATTTAGTTTCAGTTCCTAGAAACACTTAGTGTTGGATCTTGGTGCTACAACCAACATAAATATTTCTTTGTAAGGTTGTCTAAACTTCATAGCCCAATAATGAATAAAAAAAATCATCAATAGGGGGGCTAGAAATCCACTAGAAGTTTTAGGCATAGGGACATTTTGGTTGTCATTAAATACTAGTTCCTTCATAGAATTGAAAAACACATTTATTATATCGTCTTCTAGACGGAATATGGTTTCAGTTTCTGTATTGGATAAAGAATGTTTTGTTTGTTCATTTGGTAATAGAAAATGTAGTGTTTATCTCAATTCTAAATTAGTTAAAAATCAGTTATTTATCTAGCATTGATAATCTTCTCTTACTAGACATAGTAAATTCATATGATGAGTTCCATAACACTAAAACTATATGCACTTGACAAAAATTATCAACAAAGTATCTTCTCATTATGGCATAAGCGTTTGGGTCACATCTTCAAAAGGAGAATTGACATGCTTAAGTCAGAGGGAATTCTTGAGATATTTGATAATTATATTGAATACATAAAAGTTAAAACTACTAACAAAAGTGAAATTAGGATACTCTAAAAGGTCAAGCGGTTTCAAATTCTATAATCCTAAAATTATTTGAGATAAGAAATGCTAGATTTTTGAGGATGTTGAGTTTAGGGGGAAGATAAGGCTAATGACTTTGTCTTAGAGGAGGAATCAGTTAATATTCCTCCTATAGTTGTTGTTGACCATAGTCAAGTTTTTATTCCAATTATCATTCAACAATAGCATTTAGAAGACAATGTTGAGCTTCCTACCCATCAAGAATATCCAACTGTTCCTCAATCCAGTATTTATGAGGAGCATAAGGATCAAACACAACAAACTCAAACTCAAAATGAACGAGAGCCTTTAAGGAGATTCACAAGAGATAGGAGAAGTGCAATTTCTAGTGATTATGTTGTATTTCTAGAAGAACATCAGGATGATATTGATTCAGTGGGAGATGATCCACTCACCTTCCATGAAGCAATTAATTGTTCTAATGCTTAAAGTAAATCGATGTCATGGGTGAAGAAATTCAATCTACGAAAAACAATGACCTATAGGATCTTGTACCATTGCCTGAAAGAGTGAAACCTATTGGTTGTAAATGGATTTTTAAAACCAAAAGTGATTTATAAGGCAATGTGAAAGATTTAAAGAACGTCTTTGCGCTAAGGGTTTCACCCAAAGGGAAGACATTGACTATAAAGAGACTTTCCCTCCAGTTTCATTGGAAGACTCTTTTAGAGTAATTTTGGCTTTGGTAGCTCATTTTGATCTTGAACTTCTCGTTAGTGGTATTAAAAATTTCATTAGGTAATTATCTCATTTGGTTTTGAGGTAAATACTATTGAAGATTAGGTGTACCATAAGTTCAGTGGGAGTAGATATATTATTTTGGTTTTATATGTGGATAACATTTTACTTGCCAATAGCGATATTGCAACGCTTTAGCATGCAAAATAGTAGACCACCTGAAACCCCTGTGGCTAAAGGAGATAAATTCAGTCTCAAACAGTGTCCAAAAGATGAAATTGATTCTAAATATATGAAAAACATCCCTAATGCGTGGGCTGTAGGGAGTTTGATGCATGCATAGGTCTATATTGTCCTGACCTTGCATACATTAGTGGAATGCTTGGCAGATATTAAAATAATTCAAGAAGAGAACATTAGGTTGCAGTCAAAAAGGGTATTCAGTTATTTGCAAAACACTAAGGACTATATGCTCACATACAGAAAGTCAGAATAAATTTGAGATTATTGAGTTTTATGATTCTAACTTTGTTAGATGCCAATTGATATCAGGTTGCGTATTCACTTTAGCTGGAGGTGTAATATCCTGGAATAGTGTCAAGTAGACACTAATTGCATCTTCAATTATGGAGGTAGAATTCGTTGCATGTTTGGAGGTATCCAATCAGGCTACTTGGCTGTGCAATTTCATATCAAGACTGTGAATTGTTGAAGGTATTGAAAGGCCACTCAGGTTATACTTTGACAACAGAGCTATAGTCTTGTTTTCAAGCAACAATAAGAGCTCTTCCAGGTCTAAGCAAATAGACATCGAGTTCTTTATTGTAAAAGAAATAGTTCAGAGCAGTTGTATTACTATTAAGCTTATAGGAACAAACTCTATGGTTACAAACCTACTCACTAAGGTATTGACACTGAAGGCTTTTCATCGGCATGTTGAAAATATGGGTGTTGTTAGTAATGTCTTTTAATCGGTGAGTTGGCTTGTATGTTTGTTGATACCTATAATTATGTTAATTTTCATTTGCTCTGAATTTTTGATCTCATTTGGTTAAAGTTGGACCAGTTGGAAATAAAACGTGATATTATCACATTATGTTATTTCCAGCTGCACATCCATACTAGATCTATGTCATTCAGTCGAGTCATGCATGTGATCACTGTGGGTCTAATTGACGATTAGATGCGATGACCGCCCCTTTGGTCCTTGTATTAATGAGACTGATGAACGAGATTAATTTAGATAACATTTATACAGTTATGTGCACATAAAGATTGTTGGAGAGATTTATATGCGATTGAAGATTTTATTATGTAAATACATGGTTGCCTTGTCCAAGTGGGAGATTGTTAGATCTATGTACTACGCACCATGTATATGCATAATAAAATACATTTGGGCATGTAGACGTACATGCATTGCAGAAATAAATTGTATATATATTATTTAATCTCTTATTTATTTATTTATTATCGTCTAAATAATTAAAGTATGGAGGGGCTAATTGTGTAGAATTCCTTGGCATAATTACATTATTATTGATGGACTGATATGTAATTACGCCATTAGGTTTTTTATTATATATACGGGTGTGGCCCTAGTTGAGGTAACGATTCGTCAGACAGCATATTCAGTTTAGGTTTTCCATCGGCTGCACCATCTCTCTGTATACGACGTCACCATCAATTAGAAGACCAATCCGGTGATAGATTTCTTCCGCTGTGTTATGGATTCCGGTATGTCTTCTATTATATTTTTTCCACACAATTTTATGTGCAAGATATTAGTTTGATCTAACAACAACAACATCGGATCACTCAAAGCAAACAAATTAAAGATGAGAGCAAGTAACAAAATCTAATTAACACAGAAAAAAAAGAAGTAAAACTCCTCAGATCAAAATATGATGTCGGAGGTGGAGGTGAAGGTGGAGGAGGAGGAGAAGCCGGTGGAGGAGCTGGGCGCTGTCGGAGATTCTGCTGCCGGAGCCTCCGCCGGAGCTGGAATTGGTGGAGAAGCTGGCGCTGGCGAAGAGTTGGAGTAGCCTGAAACAAGAATGTAATGAAATACAAAATTATCGTATATAAAAATTGCAAAGGAATCGATTTAGAGCTAATTAAATCTTATATTATATATGTATAAACAATTAAGAAAGTCAATCGATCGTACAGTCGAAGTCCTCCCAGCCAAAGACTAGATTTTCTCGATCGAAGACGACGCGAAGGCCGACCAAGAAGTTCTCTGTAAGAAATTATTGGGAGCATTAATTCTAAAATTAAGTAGCATAATTAATCAGAACTAGTGCAAAGTTTAATTTCGCCACCCCCAATTATGTTCAGCGAGTCAAGCTGGAGAACACCCAAGCAGTAGGTTGTGTCCTGCACAACACAAGCAGATGGAATCGAAACGCTGAAGATTTTAGCATCCAATCATTGAGGGGGAAAATTCAAAGTCAACGCCATTCATACTACAATATGTTAGTTACCTCGACAGCTAACAGAGGGATATTCAAGGGTAACAAACCACCCCCTACTGCTTTGAAGTATACAGAAGGACCTGGTTTAGATAAACCACTGCACGTATAAAAAGTCAACTGTTACTGCGCTAGTGCATTTTGAAGTGATCTCACATACATACTCCAATAGTCTTATGAGACGGCAATAGACTCATGAAATATTATGGTGAATGTATGGTGCATTTTGAAGTGATCTCCATAAGCTAATCATTGAATAGAGTTAAGTTCACACTATATTGGATTCCTGTACCATTGGAAGTCATGTATAGTTATTGTTATACAACTACTAATTATTTATTTGACTTATTAACAAATCAACTAATTAACCTACTAGTTTATTTATTTTCTTACCTTTGCTCTCTTCTATCGTAACTATTGATTGATTTAGAGTTTACGGAAAGACCTACTTAGCTTGTTTGTTCAACTGCACAACAAAAGGCACTGTCAACTACAAAAAGCTCTGACTATATTTATTTTTGTGAATCAAATTTTAAAATTTTAGTCTACACTAGTATACTAGCCCTATTTAGGAGATGTACCAACACTACATTATATCAACACTATGCATACTTAAGCACCGGTATTGAACCTATCTCAACCCACTTAATGATCATACTACTCCATATTAATAGTAAGCTTGAAATAACGTGCCATAATTTAAAATACTTAAGCCTAAATTAATAATAGTAATTTCACTAACTCTTGTATATCATATCATTCTTTTCTCTCCCAGAACCTGGGTATCACAATCCAGCTAAATAGTGGTTGTGGCCTAATTTAAAATGCTTAATCCTAAATTAATAGCAGTAACCTTACTAAATTTTATATATCATATCATATTTTCTCTCAATTCTTATGTGAGACTAAATTGAAGTAACTAATTTTATACTCATACGTACTGCCCATAGTAGGCAGCACAAACTAACTTTAAAACCTTGGTGTAAATCATTCTTTTGAGAATAAATACCGAGGGAATTGTATAAGTCTTGTTTTTTAATTATATTTAATGAACTGCTAAAACAAATATAATCACTCTATTATTATTATATTTGGATTAAATGACATGTTAATTTTGGCATTATAATTGTCTTGGTATTGAGACACCTTGGTCGTGAGATATTATCAAAGTTAACAAATCATAAATAATTCCAGAAGTCAAGCTTGAATGTCAATACCGTAGCTAGAAGCTAGTTTAGGTTGGTCAATCTAGAGAGTTTGATAAAAGATAATCTACATTCAATTTGGATAGAAATCTAACAATATATGTTACTAATAATACATACATTATAAGAAATAACCTCGAATAAGTTTGCCTTTTCTCTTAATTAACTTCCCAAATAAAACGTAACTATTTCACAAATACTGCTTTATCATATAAATGAAATTGGTAATTAGGGCATGCATAGCTTAAACTTCAAATCAGTTAGTCCAGTTAAACTTTCAAGAATAATCAACTTGAATTTCAAATTAGAGAACAAAATTTACAACTAATGAAATGTCCCAAAGAGAATGTAACTATTTCACAATACCACTTTATCATATAAATGAAATTGATAATTAGGGTGTGCATCAACTTAAACTTCAAACCAGTTAGTCCTGTTATACTTTCAAGAATGATCAACTTAAATTTCAAATTAGAAAAAAGGAGTGCATCTTTTCAAAGCTACTAACACAAAGGGCTTGTAAATGATTAGTGAAGCTAGACTTCAGAAATTATTATCCTAAAGCTGCCAAAGTGTCCTATGAGCGCTCACGTTTTAAAATTGAGTTGTTTTTGAAGCTCACCATAGTCTAAAGCAAGAATTTTAAAACCGTATTATATCGTATGGTACTAGTCCAGACAGCGACCGGACTCAGAACGGCTGTCGGAGCATGGCTCTGAGGCGGACGGCTAAGGGAGGCAGCAGGCAGCGGTGGAATCTGTTGAATCTTTCCGTTGTCGCCGTTGCTCGCTTGCTATTTATTAGTACAGTACCAGTCCGGCGGCTACGAACCTTACTACTCCAAAGAGGAACTTAATTCATCACCTCAAAATACTGTGGATGATATAACTGTTTCCTTAACTTAGCAACAATTTCGAGGATCTGGCCCTGAACTATTCTAAATGGGACAAGAGAAATACGAGGACAAGGAATCAGATAAGATGATAAAAAAATATAAATATTGGTTTCTTGTGAGCTCCAATTGTCATAATTGGGCATCCCATAAAACAAACAAGCAAAAGAACTAATATTAAGAGCACGAAAATGAAAGCAGTACAGAAAAAGAAGAGGAAGAGTATAAAAAATATTAGAGAAAATTGTTTGTACATCTAGATCAATCCTCTTTCCTCTCAATAGTTTTGCTCTATGATCGTAAATGAGTAAATGAACTATTTCTATGAAGAGTATTAAGAGAAAATTATTGTAAAAATTATGAAAAAAAAAATCAAATTGTGGACTATGATGATAATAACACAAAATTGGATAGACATGCAAATCGACCTACTGAATTGAAACGAAAAGGGGAGAGGTTTACGGGAGGGGGAAAGGATGGACTATGACGGCAAGCCTCGGGGAGTACAGCTCGACCACCTGCTTCAGCATCGGCCAAGAGTCTTGGCTATCAGGGCAAAGCGGGTCCAAGAAGGCGTCCACCACTATGACGTTCTCCCAACTCTCCCCGCCTCCGCTCTAGTAGAAGCCGTCGCTGTAGTAGAAGCCGTCGTACTTGGACGGTGTCACACCTCACGAATTGTTATCCGGTGAACTTGAGTTTGTGTGCCTAAATAAAAATCTTTTTTAACTCGGTGCTCGCTCGCCTCGTTTCGAACGCCAATTTGAAACTCCGTTGTGTCACCTTCAACCGTGTCTTTGTCTTCATATGCACACACGCACTCGTCGTTGAGCCGAGCTCAGTGAACGCCGCCTGTGTTCCTTCGACTACACTCGTCACCGGAGAACAAGGGATGTGCCGGCAGGGAAGGGGCCTCGTGCCTTGCCCTCAGCTGTCGTCGTCACTTGTCAGCCCACTGGAATGATGCAGGAATCTATTGTCGGAAATAGGGAAACTCACCGTCCCCAGAGAAGACCAACAATAAGAGAAATTTTACTCTTATTTCTCAAATAATGAGTTAAAAAACTCTAATCTTCTCTCACATATCTCTCCCCAGGTCTGGCTCAACCCTCATATCAATGGCAACTCTTGCCATCGACTTACAAGCACTCAAATCCCTCCTCTCTAGATTTGACTCTCGCCATTGCCTCTCAGGTGCCGAACTCAAGCCTCTCAGATTTCTTCGATGTCGTCACACTCTACGTCGGAATACAGATCTCTCATACCTGTTCTGGGCTTTATCTCTCTCTACGCCGGCATCAAAACTGACAGTTCTCAGTTCTGGGAAGAGGGCTCTCAGCCCTGGTGGAGACGTGCGCACACACTGCTCAAATCACCTGCCTGGTGATTTAAAGGAAGGGGAAATCACCACGCCCTTTGCCCCACGTCGTCTGCGTGCTCCACGCCTGCTACTCTCTGCGTGGACCACGACCCACGACGCCGCCAGCTCCATGCTCGTTGAAACTACCCATGTCGCCAAACCGTCTGTTAGCACGAGTGTGGATTAAACTATTTCTAATTAATCAACGAAATAACAAAGTAAAAAAACAAGAATGAAAGAACCTGGAGGCGCGAAGAAACTTGCTATCCTTAGGTGAATTTCTGGGCCCTCGTGTGAGCAAAATCCACAGAGATCACCCAGGATACAACCAAGATTCTTCTCCTGCGGATCACGACCATGGAGAAGTTGATCAGCTTCCTTTCGGTGTTGAGCAGCAAAGAACAAGAAGGAAAATTTTAATTGGGAGGCGCGTTGGCTTTTTGAGTAGCTACACACTAATGTGTTTCTACCTAGAGGTCAGACACCTATTTATAGGCTAAACCATCAAGGTAAGAATCGTCGGATTAAATTGGACGGCCACAAGGCATTTGCCACAAATAACAGTTTTAATTAATAAAATATTTAATTTAAACCAGGTAAAAGAAATAAATAAATATTTTAAAATATTTTTTTAATTTTCTCCAACAATCTCCCACAAAATTAAAAAAAATTGAATCTAATTGAAAAAGATTTAATTTAAAGTGCTGCTCATTGCTTATATTATGTGGTCAATAAAGTGCACTTAAAGGCATAACCTTTACTTAGTAAAATTATTTCCATATGAAGGAAAGGTATTGAACTAGTCTTGAACTACTTTCCTTTGACCCAAACTTTAATAATTTTACACATAATACAGGAGATAACCGATCGCGGTGTTGCGCAATTTTGGCCGTGCACATGTATCATTCATGAGAGCTTCTGAGGGTTGTCTATGTCCTCAGCTGTGGCCGTATACAGACTCTCTCATATAGGAAGTTCCCTACAAGGGATGAGTGTAGAGGCTCATCTCATGGTAATTAACCATTTTGGGAAGTTTTCCTTTTTTCTACAATATAAGCACAAATCTATCCTCAAGAATGGGAGAGTGTAGAGTATCAACTCTATCACATAAAATTTTATACACCGTAGTGTTTTGTAATTTTTATTTTTCAAAGTGCTTATTGGCCAGTCAATCAGCTTGTTATTACCACATTGAACCTCTTTCAAGAGATCTCCTATCACAGAGGTTGGGTTCCACCGCTGAAAGGCCTATTTACAGACTAATTCTCATTCCTCTCGATACTTCTAGGATCTTGGTCCTAGGCAAGCCTTTGGTCAAGCCATCGGCTAGGTTGTGCTTAGTCTTTACAAAAGAAAGAGCTACAACTCCATGTGAGTCCAGCCATCTAATAGACTTTTGTCTAATTCTAATATGACGACTCATTTTCATATTTATTAGTTTCTTCTTACAAAATGCTATTGCGGCTTGAGAGTCACAATGAATAGAAATAGGAGCTAAAGGATCAGAAGAAAAAAGAAGTGAAGAAACTAATTCTTTAAGCCATTCGGCTTCAACACATGTGGCATCCAAAGCCACTAACTCTGCTTCCATTGTGCTCCTAGCAATTATGGATTGCTTAGAAGATTGCCATGTAATGGCACTTCCTCCTAATAAAAACACATAGCCAAAAGTAAATTTGATATCATTGGAATCATATATCTAATTAGCATCACTAAATCCTTCTAAAACAGAAGGATAACCAGAAAAGCTCAAACCATATGAGCTAGTACCTTTAAGGTATCTTAATACTCTATTCAAAGTATTCCAATGAGAATGATTAGGATTACAAGTGTATCTACTTAATCTAGAAACAACATAGGTTATGTCTGGTCTAGTTCTATTTGAAAGATATAGTAATGACCCTATACATTGAGCATATCTGTCTTGATCTACAGATTTGTCATTATTTTTTTCCAGTATGACATTAGGATCATAAGGATTAGAAAGAGGAGAACAATCACTGAAACCAAACTTTTCTAAAAGTTTGTCAGTGTAATGTGATTGAGATAAGACTAGAGAATTTGAAGATTTTATAATCTTCATGCCTAGAATCGCATATGCTTCTCCTAGATCTTTCATACTAAAATTATCTGAAAGATAGGATTTGATTTCAGTTATTAATTCTAAAGTAGGTGCTCATAGAAGAATATCATCTACATAAAGGCATAGTATTATAAATTTGTTCTCATCTATCTTTTTAGTATATAGGCAATTATTTGATTCATTGATTTGAAATCCAAATGAAACTATAACTTTGTCAAATTTTTCATGCCATTGTTTTGGAGCTTGTTTAAGTCCATATAATGACCGAACTAGTCGACAAACTTTATTTTCAGAACTAGGAGAGACAAACCCTTCAGGTTGGTTCATATATATTTTTTCTTCTAGATCTCCATGTAGAAAAGTAGACTTTACATCCATTTGGTGTATAAACAAGTTATGGATGGAAGCAAATGCAAGCATAACTCTAATGGTAGTTATTCTTGCTGTAGGTGCGTAAGTGTCAAAATAGTCAATGCTAGCCTTTTGAGCAAAGCCTTGAACAACTAAACGCGCCTTGTACTTTTCTACTGATCCATCAGGTCTTAATTTCTTTTTAAACAACCATCTACATCCTAAAGGTTTATTACCAGGAGGTAAATCAGTTAGGACCCAAGTATGATTACTTAGAATTGAATCCATTTCACTATGAATTGCCTCCTTCCAGAAAGGAGCATCAGGAGAGTTAAGAGCCTCTTGATAAGAATTAGGTGTGTCTTCAATTAAATAAGTTATGAAGTCATCACCAAAATTCTTTTCAACTCTAACTCTCTGACTCCTTCTAGGTTTAGATAGTTGAAAAGGATTTGTAACTATAGGTGTAAAAGATGTTTCTGGTTGATTTGAGGTTGATTGAATACTTGATGAGATTTTATTTTTGAAAGGAAAAATATGTTCAAAGAAAGAAGCATCATTAGATTCAATTAATGTGTTATTTGATATTTCTGGTATTTCAGAATTGATTACCAAGAATCTATAAGTGTTACTATTTAATGAGTAACCTACTAAAACAACATTTATAGTTTTAGGACCTAGTTTTCTCTTTTTTTGGTTCAGGAATATTGACTTTAGCAAGGCACCCCTACATTCGAAGGAAATTAAGCCTTGGCTTATAATCCTTCCACAATTCATAGGGGGTGACATCGTTATCTTTTAAAGGAATTCTATTAAGAATGAAGCATGAAGATAGCAAAGCTTCTCCCCAAAGATTTTGAGGTACACCTGAACTCAACATCATGGAATTAACCATATCAAGAAGAGTTCTATTTTTCCTTTCTGCCACACTATTAGATTGTGGTGAATAAGGAGGTGTTATTTGATGGATTATACAATGTTCTTGACAAAAGGATGTAAAATCATTAGACATGTATTCTCCTCCTCTATCAGATTTAATTATTTTTATCTTTTTATCATATTGATTTTCAACTTCAGCTTTGAAGATTTTAAATTTATTTAAAACTTCTTCTTTGGTTTTAATCAAATAGGTATAATAATATCTTGAACAATCATCAATGAAAGTTACAAAATACTTGTTACCTCCTCTTGTTAAGGTTGAAGTTGAATCACAAACATCACTTTGAATTAAATCTAGAATTTGTGAATTTCTAGATTCAACTATTTTGAAAGATTTTCTAGGTTGTTTAGCCTTAGCACAAATTTCACACTTAGGATTTACTTTAGATTTTATTTTAGGAATTAATTCTAAATTTATCATTTTGTTGATAGATTTAAAATTAACATGATCAAGTCTGTCATGCTAATAATCATTCAGTTCATAACTTAATGCAACAGAGGATGAAGAAAAAGAATAATTATTACTTAGACAAGGAAGTACATTTATTTTGAAGATACCTCCTGAGATGAACCCTTTACAAATAAAATTGTCTTTTTTAGTAATGACAACCTTATTTGCTTCTAGTACAATTTTATATCCTAATTGAACTAGAAGAGAACCACTAATAAGGTTTTTCTTCGCATCTGGAATGAGAAGAACATCTTTAAGAATTATTGACTTTCTAGAATTGAACTTCAGGTTGACATTCCCATGTCCTAGCACGTTCACAAATATGTACATTAGCTCCAGAGTCAAGCCACCATTCAGAATCATGGTGGACTAAATTGACAGAAGGAGCAAAGGAAACTGATCTAATAGTGTTTATGGAAGGTTCATCCTCAACTATATTTACTTGAGGTTTAGGATTGAATCCTTTTTTCTTGGTTTGAACTTTCTCAGTCCCCTTAAAATTAGGTTTAGAGTTTTTAGTGTTATTGGTGTTCCTAGATTTAAAATTTTTACTCCTAGGATTAAACCTTTTGTTATTAGGTTTAAAGAGAATAAGAATATTATTTCTATGCATAAATAATTTCCCTAATATGAATTATTGTTGAAATAAACAGTTTACATGTTATGGCAAAAGGTTTCAACATAGCTAAAATCTTAAGAAATGTGTAAATAAAAATTTACACATACTGTTCTACTTTCAACAAAGCAGTAGGAACTATAACAAATATAATACTAGCAGATGCTATTCTATTTTTAAAGAAGCAGTTAGGAACTATAACACAGTATGATGCTAATAGATCAAATTTTAAAAAAGCACAAAAATAAAATTTATAGCATGCAATTCTAAAAATAATTTAATTGGCAAACAAATTGATCCAAAATATAGTGCAGAAATAAAATTTTCTAGCCTGCAGTTTTAAAATTATTTAATTTACTAATCCTTTCTTTTTATTCGATTTAATTTTCCTACAGCCGCAATTACTTGAGGCTAAAATTCTGATTTTTTTGAAATTTAATTCTCAAGGTAGCCCCGCTTCCTCTACGTCGATGTCACGCACGCACCGTGTTGACGTCAGCCGTGCTTAATGCGTCGGGCGAAGCCGGACGCGGATCCGAGAGGAAAGCGCTATCGGATCCAAAGGCTGTCGGATCCGGGGCTGGCAGGTGAGCGGAAGGGATCGACCCTCTACTCGCGGCATGCGACCGAAGTCGTCGCGCGAAACCCTACTGCCACCCCTGTCACCGCCGCTTTGAACACTATCGCCTTACCGAAACCTTTCCGCACCTTCCGCCTTCACACCAAAACCTTACAGAGTCGTGCCTTCCGCCGTCGCTGCAAACCCTGTTGCCGCTGTTTGTGTCGCAAGTACGATGGCGTTCAAACGTCTACGATGGCGAGACGGGGCAAAGAGGGGTGCCGCTGAGGAGTCACGAAGGCAAGAGGGGCCAGCCCAGGCGACGATGATGGACGGTGATAGGCAACGGGTTGAAGGCGGCGACAACGGATCTAGGGTTAAAACCCTAGGTTTTTTTAAGTCACCGACAGAGATGACAACAGGAGGGATTTTTTTTTTCTTTTTAATTAAAACAGTAAGAAGGAAAATTCCTAATGCAATAGATTTTAAAACAGATTTCAAAATGTAATGCAAAATAGATTAAACGTAATGCAATGTAAAATTTAAAACGATAGAAATAAATAGAGGCGTTGATCAAAGAAATAATTAATCTAGACTACCAGAAATTCACCCAAGATTGTTAGCATGAGTGTAGATTAAACTATTTCTAATTAATCAATGAAATAACAAAGTAAAAACAAGAACGAAAGGACCTCGATGCGCGGATAAACCTGCTGTTCTTAGGTGAATTTCTGGGCCCTCGTGTGAGCAAAATCCAGAGAGATCACCCAAGATACAACCAAGATTCCTCTCCTGCAGATCACGACTGTGGAGAAGTTGATTAGCTTCCTTTTGGCGTTGAGCAGCAAAGAATAAGAAGGAAAATTTTAATTGGGAGGCTTGTTGACTTCTTAAATAGCTACACACCTATGTGCTTCTACCTAGAGGTCAGACATCTATTTATAGGCTAAACCATTAAGGTAAGAATCGTCGGATTAAATCGGACGGCCACAAGGCATTTGCCACAAATAACAGTTTTAATTAATAAAATATTTAATTCAAATCAGGTAAAAGAAATAAATAAATATTTTAAAATATTTTTTTTAATTTTATCCAACAACGTCGAAGCCGCTCCTCATCGCCCGATGTCTCCGCGTTGACGCCGAAGAGCTCTTCGCGCCTCCACAGAAGTCGCCGCTGGAGGAACCACCCAGTCACGGAACCGTCCGCCCTTCTTCAACGCCGACGTCCACGTTCGGAAAGCACGCCGAAGAAGATGCTCGCGTCCACGTCCGGAGATCCCGCCAACGCCGTCCGCTTTAGCCACATTGTCGATCTCTTCCGAAAACTCGCCGAAGACGCTGCTGGAAGCCGCTCGCCTCCACGTCGGCACAGAGCCCGCCGAATATGATGCCTCCGAAGCCGCGTCCGAAGCTGCCGCTGAGACGACAATGCGTAGATGCTCGGTCATTTCGATTTTGACCCAAATCTGGGCTCCGCTCCTGGCTTCGGCCCGGCCTTCACGAATCCGAATGTTACAGATGGGAACCCCGATCCTAACACGAACGGAGCGAAGAGGAGGACAAGCACCGCAAGGAGGAGAGGAAGGAGACGCGCAGCTCTCTCCGCCATGGCCTGCAGCAGCAGAGATTGAGAGAGCGAGAAGGTGGGGTGGGGTCAAAAGTCAAAACGTGAGGTGGGTGCAGTGGATTCGTGGGCCGTTTCAATTTGAGCAGTACCGGCCCATTTATCAATAAGCCGAGCAAAATCAAGGCCCTTAATGTACTTGGGACAGGCCATTCTACTTTTTAGCTCATCTCAGCCAGGTCAGGAAATAATGCTGCCTTTGGACAATGGCCCAGCCCTTGATTGCAGTGATTCTGGCCATCAAAACGTGTGGTCAACGATAGAGTCAACTGTGAGGTCAACTAATTGGTATATACATCGGAGTGATTCAGATTTTGAGCGTGTGCACAATATCAACCACCATTGAAATAGGGGGCTTGCATTGAATCTGCACGGTGTTCGGTCAAGACGTCGAGTGGGGACTTGGGTTAGGTCAACGGATCATCGCTGCTCGTGTCCACCACTGACGGTGGCCTGGCTTTTGTTGCGATTGGTATTTGGAAAAAAAAACTCTTAAACGGTTACTCCATTGCAGCGGGGAAAAATGTTTTAAGCGCTTAAAACTTTTGAGTAGGATCCTATGTTTTTGCACTAAAAAATATTTTTTTTAGAAATGATATATATCTTGTAAGTTATCCAATGATATTAATATTGGGATATTTTAGATTATGTATAGATATAGAATACCCTAATCAATATTAGATTTTTAATAAAGTAAATAGTATTTTGTCTTATATGTGATATTAATTAGGATATTTTATACCTATACGTAATCTAACATATCCCAATTTTGGTACCATTAGATAGCTTACAAAGTATACATCATTTCTAAAAAATAAAAAATAAAAAAAATATTTTTAATGCAAAAACAAGGGGACCCTATTTAAAAATTTTAAGCGCCCCCAAGCGCTTAAAACTTTTTTCCACGGATTTGAGGGGAGGAATAGGGATGTCAACGGGTCAAGTACCTGTGTTTTTCTTTACTACCCGAACCCAACCCGACCATATGTTACTACTACCCGAACCCGGGTCGGATATCATTTTCTAAAACCCAGCCCCAACCCGATGTATAAACAGGTACTCATGGGTACCCGAATACCTGCAGCGGCGAGCTTCTGGAGGCGGCTGGCAGCGAGCTGCTGGAGGCATCGGCGAAGAACTACTGGAGGCGGCGGCGGCGGCAAGCTGCTAAAGGCTTTGGCGACGTCGACTGGAGGCAGCGAGATCCGAGCGACGTCGGCGAGCGGCTGGAGGCGGCAAAATCCGAGCGATGGCAGCGAGCGGTTGGAGGCTACGAGATCCGAGCGACGGCGGCGAGCGGCTGGAGCCTGACCAAGCCTGGAGGCGGTTGAAGCCTCGAAGGGACGAAGGGTTGACGGCAGCTTAGGACTAGAGATGACGACTAGGGTTGGAAATGAAGGAGGTGATAATCCCCTTCGTGGGATTGGGAGGAAAGGGGATTAGGGGAAGGTCGGGAGGGTGAAGGGTTGAAGGGACGAAGTCACGAAGGGAGATGTGCGGGCCATGATTGGAGTAAATCACGATCTAAGGGTAGTTCATTTTCCTTTTCTTCCCTCAGCCTTGGGATGTCCTGTACTTTTGAAGGTAAGTTTGTTTGCAAGAGATGGTTGGGTTTGAGGATAGGTGCGGTTTTTCTGGATTATTGAGTAGACTCTGTTATTAATAGTTGGTTTCCTCTACGACCTCCATACCTGAAAGGGAGATCGATTTATTGTCCTGTTAAGTTCGTTGGCTTTCAATTTGTTAAGGAACTTCCATTCTTTTCCTTCAGATTTTGATTTTGTAGCTTTCGATTAGTGCGAACCACTGAATACCCAAGTTGATTGGATTCATCTCTTCTGGTAAGTCAAATAATAGATTTTCAGCTTCATTACCACATTACTAGCAACAGAACATTATTCCAGAGAAGGTTGGAACTTTGAAGGTCTTTTTTAACTTACACTTTGTTATTATTTTCTACTGTTGCTTTTGAGTAATAGCTTTAACTGGTCACTATTTTAATATTGAATTTGTATGGTTCAGGAGAGAAAACTTCTTTACTACTTGCTGGAGTCCAATTTGTTCAGTATTGATGATAAAAACTCCAAGGCGAGCCTGGATGAGATGAGGGATGTTAGCGGCATTCATGAACCTACTGCGCGCGTGTTGGCTGCCTTCTGATCAATATGCCCGCACTGGCTCTGATGCTGTAGGCCGGCAGGATGGCCTTCTTATGGTATAAGGACGGTGGACAGCATGTGCACGGGGAGTTCTCCATGGCAGTGATCCAAGCAAACAGCTTGCTGGAGGACCAGTGCCAAATCGAATCTGGGCTACTGAGCTTATTTGAATCCGGGCTTTATGGTACTTCCGTTGGTTTATATGATGGTCATGGAGGACCAGAAACATCCCTCTATATCAATGATCATCTCTTCCAGCATCTTAAGAGTATGTAATTCTCTTCAAAATTGTTGCATAGGCTTTGCAACTTCGATTGTGATTCATGTTGTTAACTATCACTAACTGGTAATTTTAAGCCAAGTAACTGCAACAACAAAAAATCTGTTCACCTCAAGAAATCATCAATTATTGCACTAGTTTTTGGGAAACTAATTGAAATACAGTTTTACTTGGATGACCCTTTGTATACTTACTACCTTGTTAAACATGCTTTCTGCAATTTTAACAATTACTTCGACATCTCGTATAAAACCATATATATGAGATGTAAACTTGTATCTTATACTTTATAACTCATTGAAGCTTTAAATTCTCCATCCACTATTCTTGTTTGGTATTAGTTAAATTGTGGTATTTCAAGAAATTACTTGAACATGGACAATCTACTTCTTCAAAATTCATATAACATTCAAGATATGATGCACCATATATTTTGCAACAAATACCTTCAATATTATAAGCATACACATATTAGAAAAGTTCTCCTTGCAGCATTTGCCACTGAGCATAATTCCTTGTCAGTGGATGTAATACGAAAGACATTCCAAGCTACAGAAGAAGGTTTCATTCCTCAAGTCACGAAGCATTGTCCTATGAAACCTCAGATTGCTGCTGTTGGCTCATGTTGTCTACTTTGTGTAATCTCTGGTGGCATGTTATACACAGCAAATCTTGGCAACTCCCGTATTGATCTTGGAAAACTTGTTAGAGAAACTGGAGAAATTTTAGCTGTCCAGCTGTCAGCAGAGCATAATGCAGGAATTGAGTCTGTGAGATAAGAGTTGCAGTCAATGCACCCAGAAGATAAACAAATTGTCGTTCTGAAGCATAATGTTTGGTGCGTGAAGGGCCTTAATCCAGGTGCTAAAAGCATAAAATTATTTTTTATGATTTGTTAGAGATATATTGTGTTTTCCTTAACGGGTTTGGATTATGGACCCACTATCATTTACCCAACCCGTTACTATTGTGTTAAGTGTTGTGTAACCTTATTGAAATCAATCTTTTCCGTTCTCTATTTCAACTTGGTATCAGAGGCAGGTATTCCGTCGCCGCCTTTTCCCATCGGCGTTGCATCTCTTCTTGCTGCCTCTTCCCGTCCCATCCTTTTTCTCCCACTCTATCTGTGTGTTTCAGCTTCCCTTCGAATCGCGTACACTTGAGGGTCAGGCGAAGCGCCTCGTGCGTCTGGCGCTGTGATCCATTGGCCTTGGGGTATGGCCACGTGAAGTGTCATGCGTTATCATCCTCACACCTCTCCTATTGCTTCTGCTGCCACTGCTCTGATGTTCTGCGGCTGCTCCTCTCGCCGTCATCTGCTGTAGCCTCTGCCACTACTACTCTAGCCGCTGCATTGTCATGCTTCGATTGTCAACGCCTCTAACTCGACACCAGGGTTGATTTCCACCTTCATTGCTGCGCTTCTGTCTGCACCCGGGCCTCCTCTATGCCACATCTGTCGGCACCCGCCGCTCTTATTTGCCTCCACGATTGGCTTCTTCCTGGGTGTAGTTATAGGCAGCTAAGTTCCCATACTCCTTTTTATTCACAGAACTTTGGTCTTGCTCTATACTGCTGCTGCTATATTGTTTGTTGAATTTCTTTTGCTATCCCTGTTGAAGAAAAAAAAACTCTAACTGTTCTTTACAATCAAAGAGGCGATTAACTGCTTTTGTATCTTATTATTATGGATCTTTTCTCCTCCGCTGCGGACCTTAAGCCCGGCAATACATTTGGTGCCAATATTGTAAAGTTTGACGGTATAAATTTTTTGTTATGGTCTCAATCTGTTTGATTATTCTTGGGATCTCATGGTAAAGAACATCATCTTACACAGTCAGCCCCCCTACTACCAACCCTACTTATGAGACATGGCGTCGGTCTGAATTTACTGTTTCACAATATGGATCCTAAAGTGGCCTCTACTATTATGTATCATCAGACCATAAAGTCAGCCTGGGAGCTCCTTACTAGCACCTACGCATCATGGCAAAATCTCAGCCATGTATTTCGTCTCTATGAGGAGATCATTAATTTACAATAAGAGGATCATTCATTCCAAGAGACTTACGCTCTATTGCAAGGAAAATGGGACGAGCTTTGCCAATATCATCCTGCATCCTCTGATATTGAGGTCACTCTCCAACAGCGGCAAGAATTTCTTATTCAGCATTGAATTCCCAACTGTTGGTGGACTCCACCATCACCACTCTTCAGAGAGCTTTCTCATGTCTATTACGGGTCACGGCTTCATCTCAGCCCAGGGATCCCCCTAGTGCTTTGGCTGTTCCTCATGCTCCTACCACTATGAATCGCGGGCGTCCTTCTGGCCACGGCAAGGGTCGTGGACGGGGCTTTCCTCCGTGTTCTCATTGTGGTCACACCAACCACACCTCGGACCGATGTTAGTAAAAGTTTGGGCACCCGTCTGCTAGGGCTGCCGTTGCTACTGATGCTAGTTTATCTGGGCCTTCTATTCCTCCTACTGTGTCGGAGACGGTTACTATTTCTGTGGCTGAATATGAGCGATTACTTCAGTCGGCTTCTGGTTCTACAGCCTGGTCTTCTATGTTTGTGGCTGCTTCTGCTCCAGTATCGGGTACAGCTACTCTCGCTTCCCTTGGATCTACTTGGATTATTGATTCCGGTGCCTCTTCTCACATGATAGGTAATTGTACCTTATTTGTCATCTTGTCCACCGGGGGTGTCTATCCCCCGGTGTCTATTACCGATGGCTCCCTTGTTCCTGTCATGGGTGTTGGAACAGTTCCCCTTTCTTCTACACTGACACTTTTTCATGTTTTCTATATACCTTCCTTCCCAGTTAATCTTTTTTTTGTTCACACCTTTACTACTTAATGCAACTGTAGTGTCACCTTTCTGTCTTCTCATTGTCTATTTCAGGACCTCCGGACAAAGAAGACGATTGGTGGGGGGCCTAGACGGGGCGATGTCTACACTCTTACTACCTCCTTACCTTCTCGAGCCCTTTCATCTACTGTAGTTTCTCCTGCTCAATGGCACCACCGGCTTGGTCATCCATCCTCCGCTCGTCTTCAATAGTTTTTGTCTCTTCTGTCGCGGCCTATCATTCCATGTGATGCTTGTGAGCTGGGTAAACATCATCGTGCCTCTTTGCTCTCAGCGACTACTACACAGCACCTGCATCCTTTCCACCTCATCCACTCTGATATTTGGAGTCCCAGTCTTGTCTCCGGTCATGAGGGTCACAAGTATTTTGTAACCTTTATCGATGATTTTTTCCGTTTGTGTTGGTGCTATGTTTTGATTAGACGGTCTGAACTTTTTGATGTATTTTGCAACTTCTATGCTGAAATTCAAAATCAGTTTGGTGTTTCAATCAAAGTTTTGCGGTCTGACAATGCTCTTGAATATACTAGTATGGCTTTCAATTCTTTTTGCGCCTCTCGTGGCATTTTACATGAAACTACTTATAGTTACACTTCATCGCAAAATGGGGTGGCTGAACGCAAGAATCACCACCTTCTTGAGGTAGCCCGTACTTTGTTGTTTCACATGCAGGTCTCGTGATCTTTTTGGCCTGACGCTATTCTTACCGCCTCATTTCTTATTAATCGTGTTCCTACTCCGGTTTTAAGCAGTTGCTCGCCTTTCTCTCTTATCTTTCTGTCCAAGGTATTCTTCTCTCTTACTCCTTGCGTGTTTGGGTGCCTTTGTTATGTTCATAATCTTGGACCCGGGACTGACAAGCTCTGCCCTCAGGCTACTCGGTGTGTGTTTGTCAGGTATTCTCGGACTCAGAAAGGCTACCGTTGTTTTGATCCCTCCAGTGGTCGGACTTTTACCAGTATAGATGTTACATTTCATGAGTCTCAACTGTTTTCTTCATTTATCCGGGCCTCTTCGTCTTCTCTGGATCTTCTTCCGATATCTCTTACTCTTCCTCCTTCCCCACCCACTCCTCCAGATAGTTCGAGTTCTTCTGTGGTTCCTTTGCAGGTTTACAGATGCCACCCTCGGCCTCCTCCCACCATCTCTCCTTCGCCGGTTGCTTCTGACGCCGACCTACCCATTGCCCTACGCAAAGGCAAGCATTCTGCTTCTCGTTTTTCCATTTCCCACTATGTTTCCCTTGCTCAGTTATCTCCTCTATACCGTGCTTTTTCGGTTGCCTTGTCTTTGTGTTCCTTGCCCTCTTCTCTCTTATAGGCTCTCCTTATACCCGAATGGAAGCATGCTATGGATGCAGAGATGGCTGTCTTACGGGCTCACCAGACGTGGACCCTAGTGTCTCCTCCACCTGGGGCTCGGGTAGTTCCCTGTCGGTGGGTGTTCACCATTAAGTATCATTCTGATGGGTCTATTGCTTGTTATAAAGCTCGCTTGGTTGCTAAGCGCTTCTCTCAGATTTATGGACTCGGCTATCATGACACCTTTTCTCCGGTGGCTCGTCTTATTTCTGTTCGGACCTTGCTTTCCTTAGCTCTCAATTGTCGGTGGTCTCTTCACCAGATGGATGTCACTAATGTCTTTCTTTACGGTGCTCTCTCCGAGGAGGTCTATATGGAGATGGTGTGTAAATTACATAAGTCAATTTATGGACTCAAACAAAGCCCACGCGTGTGGTTCAGGGGGAGATGGTGTATAAATTACATAAGTCAATTTATGGACTCAAACAAAGGCCACGCGTGTGGTTCCAAAAGCTTTCACAAATAATGACATCAGCCGGGTTTCGTCACAGTCAGGCTTATCACTCTATATTTATTCTTCGTTCAGAGCGTGACATTGTCATCTTGGTAGTTTATGTTGATGATATGCTTCTTACTGACGATGACACACAAGGTATTGAGAAAACCAAACTTCACTTATAGTCTCATTTTTCCATCAAGATTCTAGATACACCGAGGTACTTTTTGGGGATCGAAATAGCCATAAGCGAAATTTTATCTTCATGTCGATGAGGAAATATGCTCTGGATCTTCTGGAAAAAATTAACATGAGTGATTGCAAGCCTGCCGACTCTCCATTAGTTCCAAATCAGAAGTACAACGCAAATGTGGACTCTAAGTATGTTGATGCAACACAATACCGGCGTCTAATCGGTAAACTTAATTACCTCATTGTCACCAGGCCGAACATTTCCCACGCTGTCGATATTGTTAGCCAATTCATGCAGCAACCCAAACAATGCCACTGGGATGCCGCTATTCGGATAGTTCAATATATAAAAGGATCTCCTGGTCAAGAGTTGAAATATTACCAGAATGAACATACTCGGATTGAGGCATATTCGGACGCTGACTACACCGGATATGTTGATGATAGAAAGTCGATCTCCGGGTTTCGCACTTACCTTGGTGGCAACCTAGTAACTTGGCGAAGTAAAAAACAAAGTGTTGTGGCGAGGTCAAGTTGCGAAGCTAAATACAAAGCTATGGCCCATACAGTCTGCAAGATGATGTGGCTAAAGAATTTTTTGAATGAATGCAGGATAGAATCCCCCAGTCCAATGAACATGTTCTTTGATAATCAACAGCTATCTTTATTGCCAACAATCCTGTGTTTCATGAACGTACCAAGCATATTGAGGTGGATTGTCATTTTATCAAAGAAGCTATCAATAAAAAACTTATTTAGGACCTACAAAACTTAATCTATTTTATAACAAGCTAGGTTTGATTAATATTTTCGCTCCAACTTGAGGGAGAGTGTTAGAGATATGTTGTGTTATCCTTAACGGGTTTGGATTGTGGACCCACTATCATTTACCCAACATGTTACTATTGTGTTAAGTGTTGTGTAACCCTAATGAAATCGAATATTTTCAGTTCTCTATTTCCACTTCATTCAATTATCAAATGTTGATGAAATGTGTTATGTGACACTTAGCAATATAGGAATCTATTTTTTTCTCATGTATTTATAAAAAGAGCCATAGATTTTTATGGCTTAAGTCACTTTTCATTTTCTAATGGCAATAAGTTTTTTTGTTATGATTTCTAATTTTTTTTCTAAACCATTGCTTATTTTCATAGATGGCTCATTATGTTACGCCCTCGAGCGCCACCCGGGACCCACGCCGGGAATCTCGAGTCTCGAGATGCAATAACACTTGACAAGTCAACACGAAATCCAAGAGGTCAGGATAGATATAGTAACATAAACTGAAGGCCAACCTGGCCATAGAATATCCATAATACAAACCAACAGACATAAAACTGGCACAGCGGTCAACAGAGTCAAAAACACACCGACTGATATAGCGGTCAACAAAACCCAACAGAAATACGACAGGCGCAGCGGTCAATAAGTCCAAGACAACATAACATAATAAACAACAAACTCAACATATCCAGCTCAACCCACCCAGACTGGCAGTCCATATCTAGCTATCTAATCCGAGTTCGTTAAGTAGTTATGTCTAGATCCAGGTTATTTAATCAAGTTCGTCAGATATACACGTCTAGGTTCGTTCGCATGCGTTCGTATAAGTATATACGGAGTCGGGTCAAGGTACTAACCTAGTTCGCAGCCACGTGCGAACATATAACACCATGTCAGCACAGATTACGAGGTTCACCGAAACAGTACCACTAGAACAGTACCTTGCTGGAACAGTGTCGCCGGAGTTCACAACTCGCCGGAAAACAGAGGGGAAAGCACCGTCGACCACCGAAACATAAAGACGTGTACAGAAGCTCGCCAGAGGAGAAGTAATGCCGCCGAAATCGTGTCAGGCGCGCGTCACGGTCATGCCCTAGTTCTTCGGGCGTGATGGCCAGGGAGGCGAGGACAGGTGCTGGAGGTCTCGTCACAACGCCGGAAGGAGAGGGGAAGAGTGTCGCCGGAGCCGGAAGAGGTGAGTGAAAGAGCCGCTGGATGGAAAAACAGCGCCTGCGATTGTCGCGTCCACAGCGCACGAATACGCGTGAGAGGAGAACGGAAATGACGACGGATCACGTCACTGGTAATGGCTTCACCTCGCTGGACGCCGAAGCTCGTCTGTGCACACCGAACGAGAGGAAGACGTGAACGAGAAGAAGGAACGGGCACAAATGTTCGTTCGGCAAGAGAGACGATGATTTGGGGAAGAGGAAATAAGGGATGGGAGCGGCAAGGTCACGAGACCATAGTAACAGACATGGGGAGGGAAACTTGACGAGACAACACCGTCTGGTCAAATCAAATTATTTAATCCTATTTTATTTCTTCTTTTGTCCGTATTCATCACGGACGTAACACATTATGATCGTAAAAGTGCAAATGTTTCATGAGTTTCGCTCCAAGATGAATACATGTTATCACCATGCTCTCACAATATAGATTATCTTGAGGCCATTGGTTTTATACTAAAACAAATAGTAATTGTTTTTCTTTTCAGTATATTATCATATTTGATTGAAGATTCAAGGCACTATTTTATCTTAAAATCTACCAAAGGTCCTATATTTTCAATATTTTAGCTGCTCATCAATGAAACTAGACTTTCGTTGGACTTCTTTTCATATAATCAAATTAGGTTTTTAGTCTTTGACTATTCTCTGGGATGGTCATTGAACTAAGCATAGTCAATACCCGACCTAATTCATTTATGTCAGGTTTAATACCCGATTAGCTAAATGAAATGAATTCGAGTTTGGCAGATTTGGTTTATAAGTGTAGGTACCTAATACTTGATTTAAAATAAATAAAATAAATATTTTTATATTAAAAACTAAAAATAACAATTACTATAATAATTCTATTTATATTATTATTTAAAATTATTTTTAAACTTAATTGAGCATCCTTTAAATACTTGAGTCGGGCTATGTAATGGGGTGTTGAACTTGTGTTTAGATCAAGTTCAAGTATCGGGTTGAGTCGGCTTCAGATATTGGGTAAAATCCTAGATACCCATTTACATCCTAACTATTCTCAAAATCATTATTAATACATTATCCTAGTCTATGGATAAGTGAACATGAATCTCTGACTATTTGACTGTTGGAAATGAGCTATGTTTGCATATGTTTGACTGTTAGAAATGAGCTTTCACATATATTCAACTGTTGGAAACGAGCTATCAAATCAAGGAATGTTGGAGACTCCTTATTGATTTGTCTGTGTTATATTCCTTGTTTCTCTCCGATGCCAAGGCTTCTACATCACCATTAGCTTTATCAATTGAGAAATGCAGATCGATTTGTCAGTCATCACCACATGGTACTTCACAATATTATCTTGGTTCGCTAGAGTGGGCTACCCAACCTAGATAGTAGGTGGACTTCCTGCAACAAGCTTCACAATTTAGCACCTACTAAGTATTTTGAAGTCTGTTGCATCCTAATTTGCACTAGATTCTCTAGGATTGATATCTTCTTTTCTGCATTCCTCTTAGTGGCAAAGTCATGACCCACCCATCTCATCACATTTGACTTCATATTGATGGGAAAGAATGATGGAATAAAGTAATTGATTTGTTGTATTATATTAATGGATTGTTACATTTAATCCTATTTTATTTCTTCTTTACTCCGTATTCATCATGGACGTAACATTCTCCCACCTTAGAAGAATTTGGTCCCCCAGATTTTAAACATATTTATTAACGGTAATCAACATGGTTACAAAAGCGGTAATACCACAATCACTCGTTTATTCCTCCATCTCGGGAAACAGATCCGGATGTCTCCTCATAAACTTGTCCTCACGCTCCCAAGTAGCCTCACTCTCAGGATGATTCTTCCACTTGACTTTAATGAGGTTGAAAACTTTATTTCTCAATTGGGGATCTTTGCGATCTAAGATTTCCACAGGCATCTCCGCATATGTGGCATCCTGCCTGACATGAACAACACCATGGGTCAATACATGAGATGAATCTGCTACGTACTTGCGCAACATGGACACGTGGAACACTGGATGGATATGTGTGTACATCGGTGGAAGCGCTAATCAGTATGCGGCGGGTCCAACTCTCTCCAATATCTCAAAAGGACCAACATACCGTGGGGCTAACTTACCAGAATATCCAAATCTAGTCGTACCCTTCTTCGGAGAAACTCAAAGAAACACGTGATCACCGACATCAAACTCGAGTGGATGTCATCTCTTGTCTGCGTAACTCTTTTGTCGGCTTTGGGCAATTAATAATTTCTATCTAATAAGCTGAACCCGCTCAGCGTCGTACTCTAACATAGCCGGTCCCAATGCACGACTTTCACCTGCTTCGTCCCATAACATCGGGGATCTGCACCTTCTGTCGTATAGAGCCTCGAAATGTGCCATCTGAATAGCAAAATGATAACTATTATTGTAGGCAAATTCCACCAAGTGTAAGTGGCACTCCCAACCATCCGTAAAGTCCAAGATAATAGCCCAGAGCATATCCTCTAGCATCTGAATAGTTCGCTCAGATTGGCCGTCAGTCTGCGAGTGATAAGTTGTACTGAACCGCAGTTCAGTTCCCAAAGCCTTCTGTAAACTACCCCAGAATCTAGAGGTGAACCGTGGGTCTATGTCAAAAATAATGCTGGCAGGAACCCCATGTAGCCGTATGACCACATTACAATATAATCTTGCCAACTTGTCTATCGAGTAAGTCTTCCTTATAGGCAAGAAATGGGCAGACGATCAACCGATCCACGATCACCCAGATCGAGTCGTGGCTAGTAGGCGACCTTGGAAGATCCATCACGAAATTCATAGTAATATGTTCTCATTTACACTCAGGGATCGGAATACTCTGTAAAAGCCCAGTTGGTTTCTTATGTTCAATTTTGACTTACTTGCATACCAGACAACATCCGACATAATCTGTCACGTCTCTCATTCCTTCCCACCAATAAGATTTTCACATATCTCTATACATCTTCGTGGCACTAGGATGCACTGCAAATCTTGATTTGTGTGCCTCTTCCAGTAATTCTTCCTTAATAACTTCAGGTACACATAGGCGATTCCAACATCTTATTACATCGTCTACGTCTTGAGTAAACTATTCTCTTTTACCTTTTGTACTAATAGATTGCAGATACCAATCATTTGGCTGTGCATCAATAATTCTCTGCACAATTGGAGATTGTGCCATCATCACGGCCAAACATCCATGCTCAGTAGGGCACACAATCTCAATACCTAAATCTGCCACCTGTCGTGCTAACTCAGTCAATGCTACCCGTCAGTGAGCTAATACCCCTACAGTCTTTCTACTTAAGGCATCTGCCATTACATTGACCTTACCTAGGTGATAATTAATTGTACAATCATAATCCTTCAGAAATTCCACCCATTTACGCTGCCGCATATTTAACTCTTTTTGTGAAAATAAATACTTTAAACTTTGATGATCCGTGAAAATTTCAAAGGTAACGCCATATAAATAATACCTCCAAATCTTAAGGGCGAATACCACAGCAGTTAACTCCAAATCATGCACCGGATAATTCTTCTCGTGTTCTTTGAGTTGACGTGAGGCATATGCAATAACCTTATCATACTACATCAATACAGCACCTAAACCTTGAAAAGATGCATCTGTATAAACTGTATACCCCTCGTCACCTGTCGGAAGTACCAATATAGGTGCACTAACAAGTCTTATTTTCAACTCCATAAAGCTATTCTCACAATTTTCATCTCAGAAAAACCTAACTTCCTTATTCGTCAGATTTGTGAGTGGAGTAGCAATCTTAGAAAATCCTTCCACAAATTTCCTATAATACCCAGCAAGTCCTAGGAAACTTCGAACCTCTGACACGGTCTTCGAACTTTCCCATTTCACGATAGCCTTAATCTTTTCAGGGTCTATTGCAACACCTTCACTAGAAATCATATGTCCTAAGAATGTAACTTCACTTAGCCAAAAAGCACACTTGCTGTATTTAGCATATAATTACTCTCTCCTAAGAGTTTCCAACACAAGCTGAAGATGTCTCTTGTGCTCTACTCTGCTAGGAGAATAGATTAAGATGTCATCAATAAAGACTACCATGAACCAGTCCAGATAATTAATGAATACTCGGTTTATCATATCCATAAAAGCCATTGGTGCATTAGTTAGGCTAAAGGGCATCACAAGAAACTCGTAGTGCCCATAACATATTCGAAATGCCATTTTCGACACGTCCTCTCCACGGATCCTCAATTGGCGATACCCTGATCTCAAATAAATCTTTGAATAAACACAAGTACCCTTAAGCTGATCGAATAAATCATCAATCTGTGGCAAGGGGTACTTATTTTTAATAGTAATTGCATTCAACTGTCTGTAATCAACACAGTCGAAATGATCTATCCTTCTTCTTCACGAAAAGGACAGAAGCACCCCAGGGAGATGCATTGGGTCTGATAAATCCCTTATCAAGAAGCTCCTGTAACTGTACTTTTAACTCTTTAAGCTCACGTGGCGCCATCCGATAAGGTGCTTTAGAGATAGGTGCTGTGCCAGGCTAGAGATCAATAGTGAAATCAATAGCCCGGCCCGGGGGTAATCCAGGTAAGCCTTCAGGAAATACATCAGGGAATTTTCTAACAACTAGTACAAGCTCAATAGGGATCGGGGTCTGATCCTCCGCATCAACAATAGACATCAAGTATCCTTGACATCCACTGCTAATTAATCTCCTTACTTGTAATGCAGAAATAATAGGGGCAATCTGACTGGGTACCCTAGTGAATGTATATGTGATTGACCCGTGGCGTTTGAATGCCACCGTGCAATCTTAGCAGTCTACTACCACACAGTTATAAGAAAGACAATTCATCCCAAGAATAACCTCAAAATCTGAGAACTCCAGTAACATCAGATCTGAGTAGATAATTAATCTGTTAAAACTCAGAGGGCACTGTTGTACCTCCAAGTAAGATCGTAATGTACCACCCAAGGGTACAGATACTATCATATCATGTTGAGATAAATTGGGCACTAACCCCAACTTCTTCACAAATGCATATGAAATAAATAAATGCGTTACCAGTCTCTATCAATAAGCAAGCAAGCGTATTATATACTGAAATAATACCTTGCAGCACGTTGCCAGTCTCGCGCTGTGCATCCTGCTCGATCAACGCATATGCCTGACCAGTTGTGGGGACTTGAGCCTGCCTGTTCTCGGGAACCGATGTTGTATACCCACGGCAAGGAGGTCAGGGTTGTCCTTGTCGAGGAGGTGGGGCAGATCGCTGTGTACTCGGGGCATACTGGGGCTACTGCCCCTTACGAGGGCAGTTTTTCTTATAATGGCCCATCTCTTGGCAGTAATGACACTGAATATATTGGAGCAGGCAGTCTCGGAAAATATGACCAACTTCCCCACATTGATAACACGTCCTCGGGTCAGGCGACGACCCAATACTAGGTGGTGGCAACTGGATATACCGCATAGACATGGACCCTGGTGTCACGGATGCACTTCCCTTAGTGCTTGATGTCTGTGTGGTACACTACTCTCCCAGCTAAGGAGTAGTGCTCAACTGATCCGAGGCAACAATCCGAAGGCAACGCAAGTAATCGAAGGCACAGGGAACACAAGTAGCTTCCACAAGACGGTGAGTAAAATGCTCGATGAAATGACTCAACCAAACGCTCCGCCGTTATATTATTGATAGAGGCAACAGTACAAGACACAAAACATAAAACTGACACTAAATGGACACTAGACCTATGGACTTGATAGAGAGGGCAGGTGTATGGAACCTTGCAATTTTATACTTGCATGAGATCACAAGACTACATTTAACCAAGCACTACCACCCCTCTCAATACTATCCCAAGCACACAAACTAAGGGGTGTGAGTAGAACTCTTCATAAGGGTTGGGTAGGCTAATTTTACACATTTGAGCCTCCCATCCTGGAGTACCTGTGAAAACAAGATCCCCCACGCGCGTGTACATGCCCCGGGATAGTCCCCCCCGAGTGCATCGCTACCCTCGATGACCAAAACACATGGCACACATGTGCCAAACCCTAATTTTATATGGATCTACCCAAATACCCAGAATCATAACAAAAGACACATTGTCAGGGTCGGGTAACATAGTTTTACACCGAATATCCTCCGAACCCTTACATTCTCCCCCACTCAAGATGTCGATGCCCTCATCGACATTTTAAATTCTTCAATCTTTTCTTGAGCATGGTGCAGTTTGTCTTCCGCTTCCCAACTACAATCGGACATCGGAAGTCCCATCCACGACACGAGGTATTCAATTGTCTTCTCTCCGGTGTCAAGAGTCTTCTTGCGCCTTGAAAGGATGGTTTGCACTTGCTTGTCCACAGCTGCTATGGTCGGAGGAGCACGAGTGGTCAGGTTTCTGGCAGGATCATTCTGGTCACCATGGTATGCCTTCAGACAACTCGAATGGAAAACCGGGTGGATCTTTAGCCATGATGGAAGTTGTACTCGATAATAAACATTGCCAACTCGCTCCAATATTGGAAAAGGGCCCTCATATTTACGCACTAATCCCTTGTGAATAGGTTTTCAAAAAATTGCAAGATTATCTTTCTGGAGTTTGACAAGGACCATGTCCCCCTTCTTGAAGTCTTGGGGTCGTCTTCCAACGTCTGCCCATTTCTTCATTTTCTTGGCCGTCTTTTCAAGATATGCCTTTGTAATCTCTGCATTCTGATGCCACTCTTTGGCCACATGATATGCAGAAGGACTATTACCGGTGTATCCGATGGCAATTGACTCTGGAGTTGACGGTTACCGACCTAGAAGGATTTCAAAGGGGCTCTTATTTGTTGCCGAACTCTTCTGAAGATTGTAAGAGAATTATGCTACATCAAGAAGGTGCACCCAGTCCCGTTGATTGGCACTCACAAAATGCCTCAAGTACTGTTCAAGGAGTGCATTAATTCTTTCGGTTTGGCCGTCGGTCTGTGGGTGAACACTTGTAGAGAAATGTAGTTTTGACCCTAGTAGCTTGAACAACTTTGTCCAGAACCTTCCTAAAAATCTTTCATCTCTATCACTTATGATATTTTGAGAGACTCCCCAGTACTTCAAGATATGCTTCAGAAAAAGTTTGGATGCTTGCTCTGCTGAACAATGAAGTGGGGCTGGAATAAAGATTGCATATTTTGAAAATCGATCGACCACCACCAGGATTGAGCCAAACTCCCTCAGTTTTGGTAGCGCTGAAATGAAATCCAAAGAAATACTTTCCCATGGTCGCTCTGGTATGGGTAATGGCTCTAGAAGTCCTAAGGGCTTTTTCCTTTCCACTTTGTCCTGTTGGCATATGAGACACGTCAGTACATAATTATTTACATCTGTCGCCATATCTAGCTAGTAAATGGCCCTTTCTACAAGAGCAAGTGTCCGATGAGTACCCGGGTGTCCCGCCCATAATGTGTCATGACATTCTTTTAGGACTTCTTTGCGTAGGTTGTCGGCTCGTGAAACATACACACGGTTCCCTTTTGTAAGAATAAAGCTGCCATCCTCCCAGAATCATCGTGTCTTCCCTTCATCGATCAACTTCCGCAAGGTGATCACTTGGGGGTCTTTGGACATTCCAGTCCTATTCTCTCATATAGGTCCGACTGAACTTGTAAAAATATGATATTTCGGCACCTAATTTTATTATTATTTTAGAGCAAAATGCATGTTTCATCTCATTTATTTATTAAAATGCTTCATATTCTTCAGAACCTTTACTTTTCCTTTGTTTTAATGAAATGTAGGTTTTTGGCCTCAAAATCAATGGAATTTAGAGAATCTGAAGGTATGAGACGATTTCCCATGATGAGATGGAGCTATACACCAATTTTTAGCTCAATCGGAGTCCTCTACATCATACACGGCCATGGGTGTGCATCCATGCACGGCCGTGTATCATAAGTCACCAGAATTCACTTAACCGAGCCGTACACGGGCATGGCCGTGCACCCATGCACGGCCGTGTATCGTTACGCACAGCACGATAGGCATCCGGTATTTTGCCTGTAACTTTCTATTCCGGGTTGGGAATTGGACAAAATTTGGGGAGCACCTTTCCTACTTAGCCACGAACGTTTTGGGACCGGAATAATCGGATTTGGTCAATCAACGAGAGAGAACGAGGAAAAACGGCGACAGCTTAGGGTTTTGGGGCGATTTCGGGGTGACAGCACTGTTCCGGGGAGATTTCTTCGCCGTTCCGAAGAAGATCTTCATGCCGAGCCTTCTTCCAACCGAGATCTACCTTCTCCCTTGGTTTGATATCATCTTCTTGAGAGATTTGATGTATTTCACGATGTATACACTAGCGTAAACCTACTTTTCGGGGTTTGGGCATAGCCCACTGTATGAATGTTGAATGTTATGATTTGACACATATATTTCTCTATTTATCTTTGTTCTTATTCATGTTTAGGATGTTTTAATTCTTGTTTACATACTGGCCATATGTATGCATGCTTTAGATGTCGAGGGAAGGATTGAGAGGTGAACCTTGACCATCGGAAACCCTAGACTGGACTGGTGATTTCGTGTTGCGAGAGCACTCGAAATCACCCGAGGAACCCTAATCTTTCATAGAACCCAATGGATCCGTATTAACCCCGGTAAGCCACGAGAGTAGGAGATCTGGGTTAAGACGGATACCGGACCGTGTCCTGAGAGGGAACGCGTCTGTACCCTAGGAAAGGTTACCTTGAGAACTTAGATAAAACTTTATTTAAATTGTTGATAGGTGTCCATTTTATAGGATATAGAGTCTTGTTTCTACCATCATTATAGGCTTAAGTTCTATTTTATGTCACATTTTGATATCTTTTCTTGTAAAGTATGGAATCTTCACTCTTTTTCTGATATTTGTGAAATACAGGTCATTTCTCTATATTTTCGTGAAGAATATTGAATATTTAATGTTATGAAAAGATTTGTCATAGTTCAGCAAAGTTACAGGCAAGATTTCAGCATTTTTGGTGCTTTTTATGGAGAACACGGCCTGCCCGTGTCCAGAAGCACACCCATGCTTACCTTCCTGCACTTCACAGAGGCAAGCACGGCCGTGCTTACATTCCTGCATTCTGCGAGCCAGACACGGCCAGGGTGTGTCTAGAAGCACGGCCGTGACAGCTTCCGCGCAAATCGACCTTTCGACGGTTTTTCGCCCGATTTGAGTGATTCCGAACTCAGAATTGGCTGAAATTTGGAGGGAAACTTCCTAACTTCCCAAGGAAGAGATAGAACTATAAAATAGGATTTTTGGAGTGGTTTTGGGGGTCGAACTTTTCAAAGGCATGAACTAGGGCGAAAAGGGGCGAAAACTTGCATTCTTGGGCTTGATTCGACCGGATTCTTTGGGGCTTTTGAGAGAGAACTGAAGATTCGTCGTCTCCTACCCTTGGATTGTAATTTCCCTTCTTTTTGAGTATTTTTACTTGGGTTTTCATTGTTAAACGATGCATGCTTTAGGTTAAAACCCTAGTTCGGGACTCGGGCGTAGCCCGTTGAACATTTCTGCACATGTAAAACATTATTATGAATCTCAGTGTTATTTTTTTTAGTAAATTTACTTATTTAAATGTGGTGTGCTTATTGCGTATTTATGTTTTGGCCAAACATCGATATGTGTGAAGTGTTACGAGAAGAGCCGAGAGGTGAATCGTAACACTCGACTGCCCATTTAAACTTGTGACTTGGATTACGAGAGTCGTTCAATGTCACTCGAGGATTCACGATCATCATAGAGCCCAATGGGTCTTTCTTAAGTTAATTTTGCTACGAGAGTAGGAAATTAGCTTAAGTAGGCACTAGATTACGCTTCGAGAGAAGGTAATCCGTACCATACGATAGATCGCCTTAAGTTATTTACTGTCGGGTTGAGCTTCAAGAGAAGGAGATCCGTTTGTTTTAATTTAATTAGATTCAATGTTTTACGTTTAATTAATTCAACGCGGTGAAATCTAGAGTTCCGAACACTTTTTTAAACTGTAGTCTTCCCTTAAAGTCGTTGACTTCTTGGTTCGATAATTTAGATAATTTAATTTTAGAGTAATTCTTTTATTTTGAGTCTGAACCATCTAGCTTTCAATGACACTAAAGGTCAGTACTTGACACCTGCTCCCTGTGGGAATGATATTATTTACTACTTCGATAGACCGTGCACTTACGGATCCTATCAAGTTTTTGGCGCCGTTGCCGGGGAGCAAGACGTAGTCAATATCGATTAAAAAGTTGAATTGATAGACTAGATTTTTTTTGTTTTAAATTGTTTTCTATTTTATTTTTGAATCATTTGTTCATATTTCTTGTCTTCTTCCTTTCTTCAAGCTTGTATTATCTGGTTAGCTAACCTTGTGCATGCCAAGAACAGTTAGAACAGGTCAGCTAGTGCCAGAAGATCCCGAAATTGAAAGGACCCTCCGAGCTCAGAGGAAAAATCAGGATCAACAGCTTGAGGAAGCCTATCCAGACCCGTCTATTGCAATGGACCAGAACCGCTCACTAAGAGATTTTGCTGCACCCAATGTACATGGCTTGCACTCCAGCATTGCTCGACCGTCGGTCGAAGCAAATAATTTTGAGATCAAGCCAGCCCTCGTGCATATGGTTCAGCAGAACCAATTTAGCAGTTCACCATAGGAAGATCCCAATTTACATTTGTCAAATTTTCTTGAATACTGTGATACCCTAAAAATTAATGGGGTAACATCTGATGCTATTCTCTTACGTCTTTTCCCCTTTTCCCTTAGGGACCGCGCGCGGGCATGGCTACAGTCCCTCCCTCAAGGCTCCATTTCAACGTGGGAACAACTTTCCCACGCGTTCCTCTCCAAGTATTTCCCGCCGAGCAAGATGGCTCAGTTGAGGAACCAAATAACAAACTTCAGCCAGAGGGAAGGCGAGTCACTGTACGAGGCCTGGGACCGTTTCAAGGAGTTGCTACGATTGTGCCCACATCACGGACTTGAAAAATGGGTAATAGTACATACTTTTTATAACGGTCTTTCATATAATACTCGTCTGTCTGTAGATGCAGCCGCGGGCAGAGCGCTAATGAACAAGAACATAGACGATGCTATGAATTTGATCGAAGACATGATTCTAAATCATTAGCAATGGACGAGTCAGAGAAACGTCCCGGTAAGAGGAGGAGGTAAGCATGATCTTGACATGCTCAGTTCGTTGGCGGCAAAGGTTGACTCCTTGTCGCACAACTTACTTCTTTGAACTTTCATGCATCGTCTGTTAATTCTATTACATGTGAAGTTTGTGGAAACTTGGGACACGGTGCTACTAACTGCCAGATTATGGCTCATTCTTCTTCTGATTTGTTTTTAGGCCAGGTAAATGCTATACAACAAGATCAGAGGAACCAGAATGACCCATTCTCAGGCACATACAACCCCGGGTGGAGGAATCATCCGAACTTCTCTTACCGGAACACTCAGAACCAAGCCAACCCACCGAACTTCAACAATCAAGCTCCACAGAGAAATTATAGCAATCAGTTCTCTCATCCTTAATTCAGGCAACCACCCGGATTTCAACACGGGCAGTTTAATCAGCCTCAGAAATCCAGTTTAGAGTTAATGCTAGAGAATTTCATCAATACTCAGTCTAAGCGAAATGAGGGTGTTGATGAGTCTATTCGGCAATTAAATTCCAAGGTGGCTCCCTGATTACTCACTCGAAGACACTTGAGAACCAGATTGCTCAACAAGCTGCTTCAACCTCTAGGCCATTAGGGAAGCTTCCTTCTCAACCCGAGGCAAATCCAAGGGAGCACTGTAATATGATTCTGACATGCAGTGGCACCCAATTGAAGGATCCCCAGATGTCACCTAGAGGTTGTTTTGATGGAGAGTCAGATGTTGATAGCGCAGATGCATCGTATTCAGAGAAAATACCCATGAAGTTAGGGGTCCCACAAGAACCGGTCTTTATTCCTTCACCACCTCACACCCCATCTATCTCCTGTCCTCGGATGTTGGCCACGGCATTGACGGGACAGTACGGCTCACTTATGCTTGTGAAGCTCCAAGATCCTGGCAGTTTTTCTATCTGTTGTAATATCAGCAATTTTTCTATAGAGAGAGCGCTCTGTGATTTGGGGGCTAGTGTGAGTATCATGCCTCTCTCCTTGTTCAAAAGTTTGGACTTGGGAGGCCTGGAACCTACACCCATAGCTCTTCAGCTCGCGAATGGCTCTATACATCGCCCCGTGGGAATAGTCGAGGATGTGCCGATTAAAGTCGGGGAACTTTTTGTCCCTGTTGACATTGTAGTTTTGGATATGTTAGAAAATTCAAGACTACCTCTCATTTTGGGCCGCCCTTTCCTATCTACCACTGGTGCCGTTATAGATGTCAAGACAGGGAAGCTTTCTCTAAACTTTTGTGATACTAATATGGATTTTCATATATCTATTGATATGTCAGGTCCTTCTTTTTCAGGCTCATGCTATAACGTAGAGACAATACCCGCGCTTGCAACGTGTTCAAGGGCCAAGTGGGATTGTCTTGCATCCCATTTTTGCATAGACATGGATGCAGCTGCCTCACATTTGAGGGATGAACAGACCACTCTTGATGACTTGTTTGATGCAGACCCTGATTCTGGTTGCATTGAGTTTTTTCAAGATGGGGTTGAAGATGCAAATTTATTATTTTTTGGGAAGAATGACAGTGAACTTAAATACAATTTTATTTTGCATGATATTAAGACATTTTCTTATGTACACCTATTATTATTACTGCTTATCTCTATAGGTGTTAATTTTAGGCGAAGGAAAAAGGGGCATTCATATGCCATTTCTTCGGCCTCTAATCCATTGAATGTGCACTAAAGCATGTTCATTGGTCAAGCTGTTGACCTTAAACCAGCGCTGCGTGGGAGGCATCCCAAGTATTTATCTTTTATTATGTTGTGTTGATAAGACAAGCTAGATATTATTTGTTGTGATACTCTATTATGTTTATTTGTTATTTCTGTTTTGATAATTTTGTGATATCCCATGGCAGGATTTTTATGATTTTGTACATTGCAAAGCATGTTACTAATATTGGGAATTTTTTTATAATTTTTCAGGAATTTTTACAAGTCAACGAGCTAAACACGGCCTGGCCGTGACCACCGTCACGGTCGTGCTTGACTCGTCGACTTCATAGCAGCTTTGCCATAGAGAACACGACGGTGTCGTGTTCATCACCACAGCTGAGGACCACCTAGCGATTCAGGAGATGTGGCGACGCATGAATTCCAAGGGGAGCAAGGCAATCTCCTGTTGTCTTGCCCTGTTCCAGCTCACTTTTTGCTGCCTTTATTCCCTTAGTAAGTTGCTTCCTTTACTTTTGCTATCATGTACTTTTTACTACATAGGAGACTATGCAGTTCTTTTGCCGTGGGTAGAGGGTTTCCCCTCTTAGTGTGCCTTTAGTGTGTTTACTATTTAGTGTGTTTGCTCTTTATTGAGATTTCATAACCAACGTGCATATGATATATTTTGCCTGTGATGACTTCAAAAAACTAAGTCTGTGATGGTGTTTCCTAATCTTGTCCTCAATTTACATGTCATTCTGCATTATGATGAGTATCATAAAGATATGTCTGTCTCTTGAGTTAAGGGAATAAACATCTCATCATGACTGCTTTTATGCTTAGGAATCCATGGTTCTAGATTATATTTGAGTATGCTTATTGAGACTTGCATGATGTTCAGATGGTCGATCCTTATTTTTTTGAATTACTTCTTACATAATATTATGTTTTGGCATATTCATGTTTATTATAGTCCTTCTTACCAACTTATCAACGTGATTGCATTAGGTTGTACCAAAACAAAAACAAGGGGCAGTGGTACCTAAGTGACAATGACCCAAAGGTTCATCTAACTTGGCACTGCCGAAAAAGAAAAACAAAAAAAAAAGAAAACAATAAAAAAAAGAATAATAAAGAAGACATGAGAAAAGAAGGGGTGTGGGAAAAGTGAATAACTCCTCTTTCTTCTACCTTAGGGTGAAGAAATGAGTTTGTGTGCTTTATGTAATGCATACACCCTGAGTTCGTTCTCTAACTAGGTACCGGGGGTGCATTCATCACAAATGTTTGTCTTTCGTGTGACAAGGTTGAAAATGAATTCAGGGAAGTAGCTTGAACCCGCCGATTGAAAATTCATGTTTCCATGTTAAAATGTGTTGAATAAGTTATCTAGTGCAATTACCCTTGATTGGCTGAGTTTAGAAGGAAATGATGAGTATGAATAATCTTAGCATAGTTATGTGATTTTTCTATTTTCAGAATTGTGATTAGACCTTGAACATTATTCTTTGCTCGCAGTTTAGTTTATCTCAATTTATTCTTCAACCTAGGATTGAGTCTAAGTGCTGTCATATGAGGTTCCTACATTAGCTTTTGTACATGCTGTCTTTCTGATATTTTGATAGGTGTCCATTTTATAGGATTTAGAGTCTTGTTTCTACCATCATTATAGGCTTAAGTTCTATTTTATGTCACATTTTGATATATTTTCTTGTAAAGTATGGAATCTTCACTCTTTTTCGGATATTTGTGAAATATAGGTCATTTCTCAATATTTTTGTGAAGAATATTGAAGATTTAATGTTATGAAAAGATTTGTCATAGTTCGGCGAGGTTACAGGTAAGATTTCAGCGTTTTTGGGGCTTTTTATGGAGAACACGGCCTGCCCGTGTCCAGAAGCACGCCCGTGCTTACCTTCCTGCACTTCACAGAGGCAAGCACGACCTGGCCGTGCTTACATTCCTGCATTCTGCGAGCCAAACACGGCCAGGGTGTGTCTAGAAGCACGACCATGACAGCTTCCACGCAGATCGACCTTTCGACGATTTTTCGCCCGATTTGAGTGATTCCGAACTCGGAATTGACTGAAATTTGGAGGGAAACTTCCTAACTGCCCAAGGAAGAGATATAACCATAAAATAGGATTTTTGGAGTGGTTTTGGGGGTCTAACTTTTCAGAGGCATGGACTAGGCCGAAAAAGGGCGAAAACTTGCATTCTTAGGCTTGATTCGACCGGATTCTTTGGGGCTTTCGAGAGAGGACTGAAGATTCGTCGTCTCCTACCCTTGGATTGTAATTTCCCTTATTTTTGAGTATTTTTACTTGGGTTTTCATTGTTAAACGATGCATGTTTTAGGTTAAAACCCTAGTTCGGGACTCGGGTGTAGCCCGTTGAACATTTCTGCACATGTAAAACATTATTATGAATCTCAGTGTTGTTTTTTTTAGTAAATTTACTTATTTAAATGTGGTGTGCTTATTGCGTATTTATGTTTTGGCCAAACATCGATATGTGTGAAGTGTTACGAGAAGAGCCGAGAGGTGAATCGTAACACTCGACTGCCCATTTAAACTTGTGACTTGGATTACGAGAGTCGTTCAATGTCACTCGAGGATTCACGATCATCATAGAGCCCAATGGGTCTTTCTTAAGTTAATTTTGCTACGAGAGTAGGAAATTAGCTTAAGTAGGCACCAGATTACGCTTCGAGAGAAGGTAATCCGTACCATAGGATAGATCGCCTTAAGTTATTTACTGTCGGATTGAGCTTCGAGAGAAGGAGATCCGTTTGTTTTAATTTAATTAGATTCAATGTTTTACGTTTAATTAATTCAACGCGGTGAAATCTAGAGTTCCGAACACTTTTTTAAACTATAGTCTTCCCTTAAAGTCGTTGACTTCTTGGTTCGATAATTTAGATAATTTAGTTTTAGAGTAATTCTTTTATTTTGAGTCTGAACCATCTAGCTTTCAATGACACTAAAGGTCAGTACTTGACACCTGCTCCCTGTGGGAACGATATTATTTACTACTTCGATAGACCGTGCACTTGCGGATCCTATCAATTGTCAAACCCTAATATTTATGTATGCTTCAGTGTGGTGAAACCTAAAACCCCGAATCTCTCTCATAATCTCAAAACCCCGTTTGCTTTGCTCTCTGCGCTGCTTGTTCTTAATCTGCCTTAGTTTAATTACTTGCTCTAGGACATTAGACAATTCTCCCATTAATCATCAACCTAGCTCTCGATTGACTGATTTGTTAGTACTTGACCCTAGTCCCTGTGGGTTCGATCTTTTTATTACACGATAGACCGTGCACTTGCGGTAGCAGCCGTCTAGGCCCTATCAAGTTTTTGGCGCCATTGCCGGGGACTAGGTTGCCAATATTAACACGATCAGAAGGTTGATAGACTAGGTTTAGTTAGATTTTTTTTTTCTTTTATTTTTATTTTGTTTCTTGTGTCTGAATTTTTCCTATCATCTAGGGTTTCTAAATTTTTCCTCAAGTTTTCACTTGAATAAGGTGCATGATGCTTAATTCATCAAATATCAATCCTGCATTTTTACCTTATGTTTCTTGTGATATTTGTGGTTGCACAGGTCACTTTTCTGATGAATGTCAATTATGGACTCCATTTTCAATTCACCCATGTTCTAGTACTTATGAATATATCAATCCTGCATTATTACCATATGTTTCTTGTGATGTTTGTGGAGTGTCAGGATATGCTGCTGATGATTGCCCCATTTTGAGCACTCCGTCTGAACAGTTTAATGCTATCGAGAACCTCATAAATCAGGATGATCCCTACTCGAGCACGTATAATTCAGAATGGAGAAATCACTTGAATTTCTCCTACAGGCTTAACTAAGGACAAGTCTCTCCTATAAATTTTTCTAATCCAAACTCTTCTTATAATTTCAGGCCTCCTCCTAGAATGCAACCTCCATTTGTCAACCAAGAGCAGCCAGACCCACCTCACATGTCACGTTTAGAGTTGATGCTGGAGAGTTTCATGGCAAGTCAAATAAAGCACAACAATTCTATATGTGAGCAGATTCGCCAGCTGAATTTGAAGGTGGATTCCATGGCCGCACACTCAAAAATATGGGAGACTCAGATTATCAAATTCGAGCAAGCCATCTCCTTAGACAAACCCATGGCAGAGTCAGAGGAGCCTCAAGTGAAGAGTAGCGAGTTCAGTGAGGGTGAATTGGAGAGTCCTTTGGATGAGAACAAATTAAACACTGATATCATAAATGCTGTTGAAGAGGAGCTAGTGTGCATTTTACCACCTCTGTCTAAACCACTGATTCCTATTTCTCAGAGATTGATGATTAAAACTGATAAGAGGTTTCGGTTATGCTATAACTTGGAAATGTTGAACAAAGTGGTTGAGAAAATTCATGTCCCCCGGACTAACAAAGATTCATTGAAAATTTATATGATTGATGATGATGAAGAAGAGATGCATGAAACTGGTATTCAAGTAAACTCTCAACTACATGACTTACATTCAGCTATCGATGCAGAAAAGGTACGACCTTTGACACTTGACAACACCAACCTTGAGGTAAGTGAAATTTTGAAATTTGAATTTAAATCTGTCATAAGACTATGGCTGTTTAATATGATAGTGATCAACTTGCTAGTGAGATATATGATATTTGTTTTGGTGAGAATGCTTTCAGGACAGCGAAAAGGCAGGAGACTACATGCACTTTTATTATGCTAGTGATCCACCAGCCACACCATAATCTTCAAACATTGGTCAAGCTATTGACCCTAAAGAAGCGCTTGTTGGGAGGCAACCCAACCTCTTATTTACTCTTTTATGCTTTCATTTATTTTAATCATTTAGGACTTATTAGTTTTCCGTTTTTCTTTCATATTCATGCTCTATAAGCTGTACCATGCTGATGGGAATTTTTCTGGATTTTTTTTTCAGGCCTCACCGAGCCATGCACGGTCGCACCCATGTATACATGCACGGCCATGCACGGCTTGGTTAACCCTACTGGACTTGAAGCCGAGAGTTGCACGGGCGTGCCCGTGCATCCATGCACGGCTGTGCATCATTAATGGACTCCGTTGAATCTTTCAGACCGAGAGCTACACGGGCTGGGCCATGTATCCATACATGGCCGTGCACGATTTTGCATAAAAGAGCGCCGCTTGCACAGTCGCGTACACACCCGTGTATGCAACCCTAGCGCCGTCCGCCGCAACCCTAACTTCGGTCGCCGCCCGCGATTCCGGCGCCGCCGACCGTCTTTCCTCATCGCCGACGCCTCCAAAGCTTCCTACTCGGCACCAGCTACCTTCCCGTCGCCTCCCCGCACCTCTAAGATGTCCAGACGCAAGCAACCCATCTCCTAGCATGGGGCGTCCTCTTCTCACACCGCCGGCGAACCCCATCCACCACCTGCCTTGCCGCCTACACCATACGGGATCATCTGCCGTGATCCAAAGCAACTTGCCAAGCTTACTGCCCTCGCCCGCCGCCCAGTGATCACCACCAGATTCCTCGATCATGGTACTCTCAACACTCTTGGCTTCTATGAAGATGTACAATGGTTGTTTCAACGCATCGGTCGGGATCAATTCTTTACGATCTGCTATCCCACCTACATTCCCATTGTATTGGAGTTCTTGTCATCCATGGAGCTTCATGCTAGCATTCATACCGATGAGTTCGTGCTTACACTGACGGAAACCTATCTTTACGACTCAACGACACTAAGTTCGTGCTTACACTGACAGAGTTGAATTCTATTTATGGTTTTCCTACTGATGGGATGTGCCTCATGCCAACAGAATTCAAAGAAAGCAACTTTTGGGCTGATCTGACTGGCTTCTGCCCCTTTGACACTAGGACAGCCAGAGCTACCTCCCTCAGGAACCCTGTTCTGAAGTATGTGCATCGTGTCATGGCACATATCATCTTTGGACAAGGAGAGTCTGATGGCTTAGTCAGAGCATCCGAGCTTCAATTTCTTTGGGCAATGCTGCATGGAGTCCGCCTCAACACTGCTTTCCACTTTGCCCGACAACTCCAAATAGTATCAAGAGCACCGAAGGGTGCAATAGCTCTCGGGGGACTTCTCACCCCTATCGCTCGCGCAGTAGGGATTCATCCCTACCAAATGGAGCAAGCCCGAGGCAACTGCCGACTTGATCTTGATTCCTGCATTTCGATGCGGATGATAGTGAAGGAAGGTGAACTTTACAGCTTGATCTTCCCCGGGAGCGATGTGAAGTTGCCGCTGCCAAACCTTGCACGCACCACTATTCGTGAGCGGCAGAACTGGAAAGTTGAAGCCGTTGATGATGAAAACGTACCTCTTGCAACTGAACCACCACAACCTTCTGAGCAGCGCCCCTCTACCCAGCTCGACCACATTGAGACTATGATCCGGTTTGTCCGCGACGCCCAGCAAGAAACTCCGCTTTCCACAGATGAAGGAATAAATCGAATTCGCCACCTCGAAACTGAGGTTGAGCGCCAAGGACGAACACAGACCTCCATTTTAGAATCTGTGCATGAGCTTCAAGCGAGGCTGCATCGACGCTGGGGATGCTCTTCTTTGGTTTCACCCGTCACTTGGTCAGCTTTTTGTTTTTTCAGTAGTTTATTTTAGTTTTTAGTTTTCATCTGTCTATTTTTAGTTTATTACATTCTCAGTTGCATGTTTTAGTTTTCTTAGTTGTATCAACATCTATAGTGTCTTACCCAACCCCACTCTTTTCATTCATGATATTTGCTTTGTCTTCTAGTATTGCATTGTTCTATGCCTACTTGATTGCTTGAGATGAGAATCTTGACTTTTATTTACCTATGGTCTATACTGGTTATGATTTGCATATATGATTCTTTGGTTTACTGTAGTTGATTGATGTAATTAACCCAATTGCTATTGATCAAATCTTGAAGAGGATGCTTGTTGCTTTACCTTTGCCTTGGTATGCATCTCATGTGTCATGATTACTTGATTCTTGTTTCTTCACTCTACTTCATTTGTGCACTTTGTCATGGGGATTAGAAATAAAAATAGTGGTACCGAAGTGTTCTTATACATTGCACTTTGTATCTCCACTTGGCACTATTCTTAGCATCTTACCAGCAAAAGGGATAGTGGTACCAAAGTTCATCATACTTGGCACTAACCCCATGATTTTCAATAATGACAGTGGCATCGAAGTAGTACCGAAGCAAAGCTTGGCACTTGGCACTGTATTTCTTTAAAAACACACAAAAAAGGCACCACATAGGGACTATGTGGTACTGATGCTATTCTCTCATGACTTAGTACACAGAGTTATGCTTTTTGAAAGCTTGATTAATCATATCATGTGCATGAGATGCATCGTAGAGGTTTTTGCTTATGTAACTTTGCATGTTCTATAGATTGTATTCATGATAATTGGTTTAATTTGCATTCCATACTGCTTTATAACCTGAAGAATTGTTGTGTTTAACCATTAACCTCATTAGACCTACTTAAGCTACTTTGAGATTCCTTATTCTATGTCATCATTGTATTCTAGACAATTCAATTGCTTGAGGACAAGCAAAACTTTAAGTTCGATGTATTTGATGACATGTAAAAATATGATATTTCGGCACCTAATTTTATTATTATTTTAGAGCAAAATGCATGTTTCATCTCATTTATTTATTTAAATGCTTCATATTCTTCAGAACCTTCACTTTTCCTCTGTTTTAATGAAATGTAGGTTTTTGGCCTCAAAATCAATGGAATTTGGAGAATCTGAAGGTCTGAGACGATTTCCCATGATGAGATGGAGCTATACGCCAATTTTCTGCTCAATTAGAGTCCTCTACATCATACACGGCCATGGGTGTGCATCCATGCACGGCCGTGCATCATAAGTCGCCAGAATTCACTTAACCGAGCCGTACACGGGCATGGCCGTGCACCCATGCACGGCCGTGTATCGTTATGCATAGCACGATAGGTGTCCGATATTTTGCCTGTAACTTTCTATTCCGGTCTAGGAATTGGACAAAATTTGGGGAGCACCTTCCCAATTTAGCCACGAACGTTTTGGGACCGAAATAATCGGATTTGGTCAAGCAACGAGAGAGAATGAGGAAAAACGGCGACAGCTTAGGGTTTTGGGGCGATTTCGGGGCGACAGCACTGTTCCGGCGAGATTTCTTCGCCATTCCGACAAAGATCTTCACGCCGAGCCTTCTTCCAACCGAGATCTACCTTCTCCTTTGGTTTGATATCATCTTCTTGAGAGATTTGATGTATTGCATGATGTATGCACTAGCGTAAACCTACTTTTCGGGGTTTGGGCATAGCCCACTGTATGAATGTTGAATGTTATGATTTGACACATATATTTCTCTATTTATCTTTGTTCTTATTCATGTTTAGGATGCTTTAATTCTTGTTTACATATTGGCCATATGTATGCATGCTTTAGATGTCGAGGGAAGAACTGAGAGGTGAACCTTGACCATCGGAACCCCTAGACTGGACCGGTGATTTCGTGTTGCGAGAGCACTTGAAATCACCCGAGGAACCCTAATCTTTCATAGAACCCAATGGATCCGTATTATCCCCGGTAAGCCACAAGAGTAGGAGATCTGGGTTAAGACGGATACCGGACCGTGTCCTATGAGGGAACGCGTTTGTACCCTAGGAAAGGTTACCTTGAGAACTTAGATAAAACTTTATTTAAATTGTCAAACCGTAATATTTATGCATGCTTCAGTGTGGTGAAACCTAAAACCCCGAATCTCTCTCATAATCTCAAAACCCCATTTGCTTTGCTCTCTACGCTGCTTGTTCTTAATCTGCCTTAGTTTAATTACTTGCTCTAGGACATTAGACAATTTTCCCATTAATCATCAACCTAGCTCTCGATTGACTGATTTGTTAGTACTTAACCCTAGTCCCTATGGGTTCGATCTTTTTATTACGCGATAGACCATGCACTTGCGGTAGCAGCCGTCTAGGCCCTATCACAACTCCAGTGGCATCACATCCCCAAACTCCTTGAGGATGGCATTGATGGCTTTCGAGTGTGGCCTCACTCCCGGTGCTGTATCCTCCATCTTGATTGCAACAAGTAACGTCAACTCATTGCGGCGGATGCCTTTCTTGAGCTGCATCGCTGATAACAACTTCCCCTTTCCCTTAGGTTCATTGTGTATGGCTGATACAATGCAAGGGTTCTCTTCGGCCATCACACATAGCGCATTCATAAAGGGCATGGGTATGGCTCATGCTGAGCGAAGGAACTCCATTCCTAAGATGATTTGGAAGTCATCCAAGGGTACCACCATGAACGTGGCTTCCCCATGCCAATCTTCGTTTTTAATTGAGATATTTTTCGCGACCCCTTTGATTCGTTGGGCTTCCGAGTTCACGGCCTTCACCTGACTATAACTTTTCTCATACTTGAGGCCAAGTTTGTTTATCTCTTCTTTGGAAATAAAATTGTGGCTTGCACCTGAGTCAACCATAGCCTTAGCGCGTTGATCATTGACTTTGATGTCCACGTACATTAGTTTGTTTAGGTTGACAGTCTACTTTCTTGGTTTTGCCTCTCCCGCCCGGGCTTTAATGGCATTAAGTAACCGCACTGCGCCCATATTGGGTTTCCTGGAGACTCTTTCCACTCTGATAACTATCATTAGAATCGCTATCGCTCTTTGCCGACGAGAGCACCTTCTTTTCCTTCTGATCGAAGGTTGAGGATGTCTCTGCCACCAATGCATGTAGTGCCTGTTTCTGGGGGAAATCTTTAACCCAATGGTTGCCTCCGCAAAGAAAATATCCCCCTAATCTTGGGGCTGGCTTCTGTGGTCTCCCCCTATTTAGGCTTCTCTGGTTTTCCCTCTTGGGTTCCTTCTCCCTGAATTGAGAGGGTCGAGAGGGTTGAGGGGGTTTTCTTTGCTCTCTTCTCTTAAATGAGTTATAGTCAGTGAGTCGTTCTGCAGCTGTTTGAGTTGAAGCAAAATCTCGAACATTCTGTCGATCTAGTTCTTGCTGAGCCCATGGTTTTAGACCATCCATAAAGTAAAATAACTTGTCATCCTCTGACATATTTTTAACGTCTAATAGCAAGGCCGAAAATCGATTTACATAGTCTCGTATCGAATTAGTATGGTGGAGCTCTTGCAATTTTTTTTTAGTAATACGACTCGAATTTTCAGAGAGGAATTGGACACTCAATTCGCGCTTTAGGTCCTCCCAAGTCCTCATATTAGTGGATCCACCTTGCACCCTAGTACGCCACCATAACTTAGCATCCCCTGCTAGGTACCAGGTTGCAGTTGCCACTTTTTGGTCTTCTGTATCTGGTCAAGTAACAAGAAAGTATTGCTCGAGATCGAATAAAAAATTCTCAAGTTCCTTCGCGTCTCGAGTACCTTCATAGGCTTGTGGCTCAGGAACTTTAATGGGCACACGCTGAGGTCGAGGGTCCCCTTCATTGGCATGAACCGCCCGTGTAAGCACTGACACTCTCACCATCAAGTGTTCAACTTGGGCTTTCATATGACTAAAGGCCTCTTGCGTGTCATCGTCCAACCGATCCACAATGGAAGCTAGCTCCGCTTGCTTAGCTTTAATCCCAGCCATATGCATCTCATCCCACTATAGTGTCTCTAATTTTTCCTCTATGATGCATTTCCGTTCCTCCAAACTAGAGGGGCAATCTCTTTGTCCTCTATGTTGATCCACCCCTTCTCCTGAGGTGTGAGGAGGTAGCATGCTTGATCCCACATCGCCTTTACCGTAAGCAGCCATAACGTTTGATCCAAACCCCTCTGATACCACTTGTCACGGACGCACTTCCCTTAGTGTCACGCCCTAAATTTTGTGCTAAATTTTTGCCTTAAAATCTCGAGCGTGATGGCGCAATCTACACACCCTCTGTGTAAATTTCCAGCCAACACTCTATATGCGGAATTAACCAAGATCTACTAGCACGGACAGAAGTTCCTCTGAATCCACTGCGCTCTCAGGGCTGAGCTCTGAGAGTACTGAGCTCCAAGGCTGATCTGATGGAACTGAATCCTAGCCTTCTCCTAATCCTAGACCTAGGTCAATAAGTGGCGGGTGGCAAGCACATGTTGCTTCTCAACCCCTTATGCACACTTAAAGACGGCCTTAGACTTAAGCGCCCTATAATTGACACACACACAAGCGCTGGCAGTCACAAGTAAAGGGCACTAGACATATGCCCAAAACCCTAATGCAGATATCGACTAGTACACAGCGAGCGAGCTCCTTGCACAAGCACGGCGCTTGCACAAGTCACAAGCTAAACACACCGAACGATAAAAACAACTCCTCCAAGGACACAACCTCGGGTATGAGCAGTAGGCCTCTCCCAATATGGGTAGAGATACCAATAAGCAACTATAATCAACTACTCAATGTTCAAATGAGTCTTACAATGCTATTACAACTAATAACACAAGTAAAGCTAGAAATTATATCACTCCAAAGCTAAGCTAAGTGATGGAAGAGTTCAGCCCCCTCCTCCAAGATGTGGCCGAATCTTCCTCCAAGCTCTCCTCAAGCACAAGTGCTTGAGGCTCCACCCTAGGATCGCCCTCCTAGGTGGTTTTGATGTGTAGATGCACTCCTTGCCTCCAAGATGTGCCAAGCTCTCAAATGGACAGCAATCAAGCCGCCCAAAGATGGATGAAGAAGGTGCACCAACTCAGCCCCCTTCTTCCCCAAATCAGCCCCCTTTCCTCCAAAAGGGCAATATGCCAAACACAAGGGCTGCGCTCGCTCCAAGCTCCAATGGACAGCAAGCAACTCTTGGCTTCAAGCTCCAAATGTCGCCTCCAAGCTTCAATGAACCTCTCGGCCAAGTGGGAGCAAGGTGGGATGATGCTTGAGCTCCTCTCAAGCAACCGCCAAGAACAAGGCTGCAATCGCCCAAGCTCCAATGGACAGCAAGGTGACCGGAACTCCCTCAAGTAAACCGCCACCAAGAAGCTCCAAAGGAAGGTGGAGAATGGAAGGGTGGATGGTGGCGTGAACTCCCTCAAGATCAGCCCCAAATCGCCAAGGAAGAAGATGGATCGTCCTCCTCCTTCTCCAAGTCGCCACACACTTCTCACTTTCGGTTTTCTCCAATGGCCGAATGTCCTCCTTCCCAATCCAAATCGATTCCAATCAAGATCCCCAATTTGTTGAGCCTTTTGTCAATTATGCTCTTATGCATAATGAAGACTTTAAGAAGATGGTGCCTCCTCTTTACTTCAGTGAATGACCTAAGCTTGGGTTGGTCCTCTCATGCAACATAAGGCTTTGGCTCCCCATAGGTCTTGGGTTCAAATCTTGCCCATGACATATTTTTTTTCCAATGCTTGTACACCTCTATACAAGCCCATATAATGCGCCATGGTCCATGTAGCCTTCTATATTGACCCTTATATTTTTGCAAGTGCATGCTCTTTGCCATGTACCTGCAAAATATCATAACACAAGGTTAGTGACCTAACTTCACTACTTCTCATGTTCTTCTCCAACTTTACCCCCTTCATCCCTACTCATAACCTCCATGAGTCTGTGGGAAAGGCGGGGTAGTACCCCGAGTGTCACATTTAGTGTTTGATGTCCGTGCGGTACACTACTCTCCCAGCTAAGGAGTAGTGCTCAATCGATCCGAGGCAACAATCCGAAGGCAACGCAAGTAATCAAAGGCACAAAGAACACAAGTAGCTTCCACAATGTCACGCCCTAAATTTTGTGCTAAATTTTTTTTGCCTTAAAATCTCGAGCGTGATGGCGCAATCTACACACCCTCTGTGTAAATTGCCAGCCAACACTCTATTTGCGGAAACTAACCAAGATCTTCTAGCACAAGCTGAACCTCTCTGATAGCACTGCGCTCCAAGGGCTGAGCTCTGATGGAACTGAGCTCCAAGGCTGATCAGGTGGAACTGAGTCCTAGCCTTCTCCTAACCCTAGACCTAGGTCAATAAGTGGCGGGTGGCAAGCACATGTTACTTCTCAACCCCATATGCTCACTTAATGACGGCCTTAGACTTAAGCGCCCTGTAATTGACACACACACAAGCGCTGGCAGTTCACAGGTAAAGGGCACTAGACATATGCCCAAAACCCTAATACAGATATCAACAACTACACAGCGAGCGAGCTCCTTGCACAAGCACGGCGCTTGCACAAGTCACAAGCTAAACACACCGGACAATATAATCACAAACCCTCCAAGGATACAACCTCGGGTATGAGCAGAATATCTCTTCCAATATGGATAGAGATACTAACAATAAGCTATCAACTACTCAACGTAACATGATGTTCATACAATGTTCATACAATGCTATTGTAAAGCAAATAAGCTTAAAGCTGTAAATGATATACCACCCCAACGCTAGGCTAAATGAGGATGAAGATCAGCCCCCTCCTCCAAGATGTGGCCGGTCTTCTCCAAATGCTCTCCTCAAGCACAAGTGCTTGATGCTCCACCCTAGGATCGCCCTCCTAGGTGGTTAGTGATGTCTTCTTGCGCCTCTTGCCTCCAAGAGCCGCCCAAACTCCAATGGACAGCACCTCAGCCGCCCAAGTGTGGATGAGGTAGATGGTGGCGCCACCACTAGAAGATGGCCGCCGGTCCTCCAAGCTCCTCCAAGTGTACCGCCGGTTCCCTCCTCCAAGGAACCAAAGTTACACACTCGGCCAAGCTCAAGAACTCAAGTGGAGCTCTCAGCCAAGAATGGAACTAAGGTGGCTGAAGTGTGGATGAACTCCCCTCAAGCCAACTCGCCACCAAGATGCTCCAAGAACTCCACCGGATGAAGGAATGGAAGGATGTGGGCGCTGCCTCAAGCTCACACCCAAATCCGCCAAGGATAGATGAGGAGATGACCGGACCTCCCTCAAGGCCGCCCCTCCTCCAAGATCCGAAAGTGAGGAAGGTAGAATAAGGTGGCGTATACTCCCTCAAGTTAGCCACCAAATCGTCCAAGGAAGAAGAAGAGTGGATGCCTTCTTCTCCAAGTCACCTAGCTCCAAACACTTTCGGTCTTCCTTCCAATAGCCGAATGTTTCTTCCCCAAAATCGATTTCCAATCAAGATCCCCAATTTGTTGAGCCTTTTGTCAATAATGCCCTTATGCTTTATGAAGTCTTTAAGAGATGGCGCCTCCTCTTTCTTTCAGCTAATGACTCAAGCTCGGGTTGGTCCTCTCATGCAATATAAGTCTTTGGCTCTCCATAGGTCTTGGGTTCAAATCTCACCCATGACATATTTTTTTTTTACACATGCTTGTACACCTCTATACAAGCCCAAATAATGCGCCATGGTCCATGTAGCCTCCTACATTGAACCTTATATTTTTGCAAGTGCATGCTCCTTGCCATGTACCTACAAAACATCATAACACAAGGTTAGTGACCTAACTTCACTACTTCTCATGTTCTTCTCCAACTTTACCCCCTTCATCCCTACTCATAACCTCCATGAGTCCATGGGAAAGGCGGGGTAGTACCCCAAAGTACCCCGGGTGTCACAATTCTCCCCCACCTGAATTAGCATTCGCCCTCGATGCTAGGTACTTCTTGTACTGCTTCAACAATCCTTCATATTGTTCCAAATCCGTGGCTTTTTCCCAAGTTGCATCTTCAACTGTCTCGTCCAACCACTGGACTAAAAATTCAGTCTTTCGCCCACTAGGCCCACTAGATGCATAGACTCTATGGTCTAGAATCTTCAATGGTCTCCTGCCATACTCAATTTTCCCTTGGGATGTTTGCCTTCTTTCTACTCCACGGTCTGGATGTCTACTATCAGGATGATACTTCTTCAATAGACTGACATGAAATGTAGGATAAAACTGCAGCCATGGTGGTAACTGAAGTCTGTACGCAACAGCTCCAACCCTCTTGATGATCTTGAAAGGTCCTTCATACCTTCTCACAAGACCTCTATGATAAGTGCGGGCTTCAGTCTTTCTCCACATCTGTGGGATGAGTTTGAGTAACACAAGATCCCCCACATCAAACTCGAGATGTCTCCTGTCTCTGTTTGCATAAAGTACCATTCTGTTCCTAGCTTCTTGCAAGCTATCACGAGCTTCCTGCCAAAACTCGGTTCTATCCTCAACAAATTTAGTAGCTGCCTGGCATTTCCCCTCTAGACTCCTATTCAGTGTATCCATGGGTGTCATAGGCTGCCACCCTAACACTAACTCAAATGGACTCTTTCCTGTGGCAGAAGAAACTTGAATATTGTATGCAAACTGGGCTGTATCTAGCAATCTGATCCAATTCTTCTGAGTCGAAGAAACAAAGTGTCTAAGATACCCCTCTAGCAAAGCATTAACCCTCTCTGTCTGCCCATCAGTCTGTGGATGGTATGCTATTGATATTTTGAGATCTGTACCCAACTTTTTAAATAGTGAAGGCCAGAACTTCCCAGTGAATCTCGGGTCTCTATCACTAATGATCTCTCTGGGTAAACCAAAATGTTTTACCATATGTGTCATAAACAGATTAGCCGTCACCTCAGCAGTACACGGCTCCGGTGCAGGTGCAAAGACAGCATATTTTGAACATCTATCCACTACCACGAAGACAGATGCCATTCCTTCCACACGGGGAAAATGGGTAATGAAGTCCATAGAAACTGAAACAAATGGTTTTTCTAGGATAGGCAAGGGCTGCAACAGTCCTGCCTCCTTTCTCCTCTCAATTTTATCTTGTTGGCAGACAAGACGAGTCCTGACATAATGTTCTACGTCCTCTTTCATCCCCGGCCAGTACCAAGCTCTACTCAATAATGCAAACATGCGCTTCCCTCCTGGGTGACCAGCCCAGACTGTATAGTGATACTCACGCATGAGGCCAAATCTGACATCCCCAGTTGAATGTACATACGGCTTATCACCTCGTGCCATGATCAATCCATCCTCACTCAGGAGGAGCCATAACGACAACAGCTTGAAAGTCCTCAGGAGGAGCTACGTTGGTCCCTCGTGCAATGTGAGGGTCTAGTCCACGGATGAATTGTTCTGACCGATCAACCACCATTGATACCATATTCGGAAACATCTTCGATAACCTTTGGAAGTCTGCCAAATACTCGTTAACGGATCGTTTATTTTGCTCTAAAGCCATGAATTCATGGCGCAACATTTCACGGAAAGTCTTCGGAAAATACTCGGTGTTTAATGCCCCGCAAAAGACATCCCAGTCATAACGGGCGGCGCCGAGAGTATCTTCGAGTCCCTCGAACTAGTCTTTTGCGTCGTTAGAGAAAAAGTATACTGCTAGTGTGACCCTCTGATCATTATGACATTGCAGCAAATCCAGTGTATCAGTCACGCTTTGCAACCATCGTGTGGCCTCCCACGGATCCGATTTTCCAAAAAACACCCCGAATCTTCGCTCCCCTATACCAGTAAAGCGCGATGCTAGTTCCATTGTTGCAATCAATGGAGTTTCACGGGCCCTACACCGTGGCAGTTCTTAGAGAAGGAGCTCTAGAGCGTGTCGCCTACTTCCCACTTCACTAATATCATCGTCAGGTTGAGTGCGCGGAGTTGCTACGGAAGGTTCTTCCCTTCGATCCTCACCAAAACCAGATGCCCTTTGCATCCAACTAAGCAGTAAACTTATTGCTTCATGAGCTAATCCAACCATTCGTCCAAAACGGGAACTCTTCTTTGGCGCCATTATCTATAACACAATAACGACAACAGACTTTACATTGATTAGAGTGTCACAGGTTATCAAGATCAAAAACGGTTAACACTACGCATCCCTTAAATCCTAACATTTTATCCTATGTCCTTAAGTTTAGTTTAAGATCCTAAACCAAACCCTCTGATACCACTAATTGTTACGCCCCCGAGCGCCACCCGGAACCACGCTGGAAATCCCAGGCCTCAGGACGCAACAACATTGTACCTAACAAGTCAATACGAAATCCAAGAGGTACATAATAGATATAATAACATAAACCGAAGGCCAACCCGACCACAGAATATCCATAATACAAACTAATTGACATAAGACTAGCGTAGCGGTCAATAGAGTCAACAACACACCGACCGACGCAGCGGTCAACAAAACCCAACAGAAACACGACCGGCGCAATAGTAAATAAGTCCAAGACAACATAACATAATAAACAACAAACTCAACATACGCAGCTCAACCCACCCAGACTAGCAGTCCATATCTAGCCATCTAAGGTACTCTAGATGGAGCCGTGCCTAAACCTAAAGGCAAGTCAAAGGGAGTTAGCCGGAGGTTAAGTAGAGATATATCAAGTTGTATGGTGCATTATCAGAATATAAGAATTTACCAGAATACTACCATAACTCTACATGTTCCGTATAGCATATAATCAAATTAAAATACGCATCAATATAGTATCATCACACACAAATAAAACTGAGAGCTAATACAACAGTGGTCTGAGACCCGCAACTCTATAATAGAGTGGTCCCTACTGATGGCTCCCCGAACTATAGAGACGACTGTCTGTCGATAGCCCGCTAGTGTAGCATCCTACACTCAGTACAACCCATCTCGCCGAAGCGATCCTCAGGTTGACAACATATCCGAGACCTCAAGCCCATATCATCGAGCTCTCTCAGTCTACCACTATCATAGGGAGACGATCACACAGTGACTCAGAATCTAATAGGCAATAACTGAGGTATACTGAACTGTCTATCGCTAGACATTTAGCCCTCAATGTAGATATATGTACATGACAACATAACAAATACCGACTGACGAACTATACCAAATACTCATACCGTGTAGCATACAATCATATTATGTCAACAGATATAAGATTCGAGCAGAACATAATTAGAAATGTAGTCATCAGTAATAATATCGATAAGAAGGGGCCGCTAATCTACACATGTGGTTGGCACCGTAACAAAGAAAAAAATGTAGAATCTCTACCTCAAAAGCAGACGAACAGTAAATAGATCCAACTAGTAATCACGCATAATAATCAACAGGTCCTAACAGATTAATCAAGGTATAAATCAATGGTATCCCATTATAATCCATTTTACTATAATCATTAATTAACATGCTAATTCGAGTTCGTTAAGTAGTTATGTCTAAATCCAGGATATTTAATCAAGTCCGTCAGATATACATGTATAGGTTCGTTCGCATGCGTTCGTATAAGTAAGTACGGAGTCGGGTCGGGGTACTAACCTAGTTCGTAGCCACGTGCGAATGTATAACACCACGTAATGTCAGAGTACGCGAGAACCAGCCCAAATATGCATCAGCATGGATTACGAGGTTCACCAGAACAGTGCCAATGGAATAGTACCTTGCCGGAACAGTATTGTCGGAGTTCGCAAGTCACCGAAAAACAAAGGGGAAAGCACCGTCGGCCACCGGAACACAAAGACGAGAACAAAAGCTCGGCGGAGGAGAAGTAACGCCACCAAAATCGTGTCAAGCGCACGTCACGGTCAAGCCCTAGTTCGTCAGGCGTGATGGCCAGGGAGGCGAGGACAGGTGCTGGAGGTCTCGTCACGGCGCTGGAAGGAGAGGGGAAGAGTGTCGCCAGAGCCGGAAGAGGTGAGGGAAAGAGCCGCCGAATGGAAAAATAGTGCCTGCGATTGTCGCGTCCACAGCGCACGAATACGCATAAGAGGAGAAGGGAAATGATGGCGGATCATGTCGCTGGTTAGGGCTTCACATTGCCGGACGCCGAAGCTCGTCTGAGCACACCGAACGAGAGGAAGACGTGAACGAGAAGAAGGAACGGGCGCAAATGTTCGTTCGGCGAGAGAGATGATGATTTGGGGAAAAGAAAATAAGGGATGGGAGCGGCAAGGTTACGAGACCACAGTAACAGACATGGGGAGGGAAACTCGACGAGACAACAGAGGAGCAAAAGGGGACTTTGCTTAGTCACCGTCTTTCAACCTCAGCCGGCAAAAATAATTCTAAGGCCAGCCCTAATGGAATCCAAGTTTCAACCTGAAATTCAAAAAAGATCTGGCACCATCGGATCTGATCCAATAAGAGCCCAGAGCCCTCTCTTCAGCCTGAATTCAGCAAAATCAGATAATTCAATTCTGGATTACAGGTCTGCAGCCAATTAGAGAAAAGAGCAATCGGCAATCGAGAACAAAGTGAATGCTCGTCAAATTCAGAAATCCGTTAGGAATAGAAATGAGATACTGAGAAGAGACCTGTGAATCAATCGCGGCTTGACTGCGCCAAGATCAGAATCCACTGACCGATACAATGACAGCGAAACCACCTCAAACTAATCTCTTCAACCATCGCCACAAGTTCGCCTGAGTACCAACTCTGTCGCCAAACTACGAGCTAGAAATCGACTAGTAAAGAAAGAGAAATATAGAATCACTGCTCTATACGAAATCATCTAAGAGAAGAAAAGAAGGCATGAGAAGATTTCTTTTACCTTAATTCATGAAAGTTGCTATCGCAAGCAAACGTCTCTCGCTAGCTGCTTCCTTCATGACGTTTCCATTGCCTCTGTGTTCGCCTGCCTGCGCTTAGCATCCGTTGACACCTCCACGAAAATTAGGGACCTAGATACCAGATTATCTACCCTTTCCCTTGCAATTTCACTGGTTATCGCCATCTGTGGCCCCATCGCAGCCACCAAATTCATCTCCTCCTCCTTCCGCCGCCCGCGGAAGAGTATCTGATGAAGAGTCCAAGCCAGTCGATGGTTGAAAGCTCAATTGAAGTAGCGCTACCATCCCTTCTACGAATGAAGCCATAGTATATGCTCCAAATTTGCAACGCTGATGCCATCTCCTCAGCAAACACTAGCGCCATCACCTCAGTAAACAATGACGCCTTTCCCTTTGTTGTCGCCTACAGAAGATTTGCCACCAGCCACCATCTCGTCAGCAGTCGCTGACACCCTCTGCAGCAATCGCCGCCACCAGCACATCCTTGCAGCAGCAACTGAAGCTCCTCATTTTTCGACATCGTGGACACGCTCGTCCATTCCACATGAACGGCACCGTGATAAGCCAAAATCACTGTCTCTTCTAGCCCTAGCGCCACCTCGTCTACGAACGATACGCCGCAAGTTCGTCCACTCTGCTGTAGACGAACGACGCTAGAAGATCCCCCCGAGATTAACTCAACAATCTCTGATACCATTTCTTCCGTCGATGCCCATGGAAGAATCACTGAATCATTGCCTCGCCATCTCCTCGCCTTTTCGTTCAATGCCGCTGAGGACTCGCGTGATCTGGAAAAGGAAAGAAATGCCACTGATGTTTAGCGGATCTGGAAAAGGAAGGAAAGGGGGTTCAGTAGCAAGTTGCGGATGTTACCTAGTGTCACGTCCCGATCGGATCGACCCTGAACCGGCGCTTAACCGCTGTCTCAGGGTAGTCCGGCGGAACACCGGAACGTAACGCGCTAGGGTTTCCGGGCAAATCTCACCTCTGAATTCGAAACCCTAGTTCCCCGCTCACTTTTTACCCCTGAATTACAAGTCGCTCAGAGAAAACCCTAACCCTAATTTGGGGAATCTGAAACCCTAAAGAAATTATACCTCAAATTAGATTTTGACCGAAGTCAAAATCAACCGTTGCCGATTTAATTATCTCGCTTATGTCACGCCTGACGTCAGCCCTCCCGATCGTTTTCGCCGCGCGCAAAATCTGTTCTGCTGACGTTTGCTTACGTCAGCCTCTAAATCGAATTTCGAATTCGATTTCCGAATTCGCTCATTGACCGCTCCCGTCGTTGACCTGCTCCTCGAAGCGAACGCTGAGTTCGTCTTCGTCTTCACCTCGTACGCAGCTGTCTGCATTTCGTCCACCGATCGCCGCCCGCGCTCCAGAACTTGACGAAGACGTGCACCTGGAAAGGGAGAGTCGCCTGTCTCCCCTTAGATCGTTGCCGACATCCAGACAGCCACTTGCTGCCGGTTCTCCGCCGCTAATCACATGAGATCTCAGGAAACAGGGGAAAGCAGGGGATGGGGAAAACCTTCACCGGACTCTTATTTCTCTCTTGAAGCTCGGTTACAAGACCTCTCTCGGCCGACGACCCTCGTCGCCCGCCCCTGTCCCACTAGCTCTCCTCACCGGTCGGCGTCGCTCGCCGCCGTTACAGTCCTCTCAACGCTCCAGCTCTCCTCTCTGGAAGAAGAGCTTTCGCCCTGGAGGGGGCGCCCTCCCCGACCCGCCTGGAGGAGCCGTTCTTCCATCACACACTCCCCCCCTTATGCTCTCTAATCTGCGGATTTTAACCTGGAGCACCGCCGCCTCATCATCTGCTTCATCCGCCGCAGACCCCGTCGAAGCTGCTTCATCGCGTACGCCCGCTTCTTCCGCTCGATGCACGCGTCTGGAAGACTCCGCCTTATCCGGTGTCTACTTTTGCCAAGTCTTCTGCATCCTTCACCCCTAAAGACTCGGATCTTCCGTTGAAGACCTCGCCAACGACGCCTCAACACTGCCGCTACTCGTGTCTCCCGAGTCACCCGCCGTTTGCTTCACCCGTAAAGCTCGATGCGATCCGCGTGCTTCGTTCAAGCTGTGCAGAGACGACCGCGTCTCCGCACGTTCTCTTGAGGCTTTTGCTCCCTGCGCGTGTGGACTTGGGCTGTGGCCCAGCCCAACTCGTCCTGGGCTGAACCGGAGAATCCCGGGCCTGACAATTCTCCCCCACCTGATTTGAACATCGTCCTCGATGTTTGTCTGACGTTCTCTTGTCGTTATCATCAGAGCTCGCTACTCCGGGAAGAGGTCTCGCATACCTCTCTTCATTACCCTTCTGGTAACGGTATCAAGGTCTCCTGCTCTGGAAAGGGCCTCGCTACCCCTCTTCATCACGTACCATAGTGCTCCGACCAACTCAGTGCTTATCAGGGTCACGTCAGTAACGCACCATTCACATAGATGCTCCGCTCAACTTTTAAGAACTGAGTTCACGTACTAGCGCACTGAATCTTCAGCACTCCGCTTGCCTAGGTATGACTGGGTTCGCATCCTAACGTGCTGCCCAACCCCTCGTGCCCCAGTCTACGTCATAGCGTGCTGGAATTGATCCTGCTGAGCACCCATGTCTGCTCCATCTCGGATCTCCCTGATTCACCATCATGGCTGAATCTCTTTTGGCTCTGATACCTGTTGTCACGCCCCGGTCGGATCGACCCTGAACCGGTGCTTAACCACTGTCTCAGGGTAGTCCGGCGGAACACCGGAACGTAACGCACTAGGGTTTCCGGGCAAATCTCACCCCCGAATTCGAAACCCTAGTTCCCCGCTCACTTTTTACCCCTGAATTACAAGTCGCTCAGAGAAAACCCTAACCCTAATTTGGGGAATCCGAAACCCTAAAGAAATTATACCTCAAATTGGATTTTGACCGAAGTCAAAATCAACCGTTGCCGATTTAATTATCTCGCTGACGTCAGCCCTCCCGATCGTTTTCGCCGCGCACGAAATCTGTTCTACTGACGTCTGCTTACGTTAGCCTCTAAATCGAATTTCGAATTCGATTTCCGAATTAGCTCATTGACCGCTTCCGTCGTTGACTTGCTCCTCGAAGCGAACGCTGAGTTCGTCTTCGTCTTCGCCTCGTACACAGCTGTCTGCGTCTCGTCCGCCGATCGCCGCCCACGCTCAAAACTTGACGAAGACGTGCACCTTGAAAGGGAGAGTCGCCTGTCTCCCCTCAGATCGTTGCTGACATCTAGACAGCCACTTGCTACCGGTTCTCCGCCGCTGATCACATGAGATCTCAGGAAACAGGGGAAAGCAGGGGATGGGGAAAACCTTCACCGGACTCTTATTTCTCTCTTGAAGCTCGGTTACAAGACCTCTCTCGGCCGACAACCCTCGTCGCCCGCCCCTGTCCCACTAGCTCTCCTCACCGGTCGGCGTCGCTCGCCGCCGTTACAGTCCTCTCAATGCTCCAGCTCTCCTCTCTGGAAGAAGAGCTTTCGCCCTGGAGGGGGCGCCCTCCCCGACCCGCCTGGAGGAGCCATTCTTCTGTCACGCACTCCCCCACTTATGCTCTCGAATCTGTGAATCTGCGGCTTTTAACCTGGAGCACCACCGCCTCAGCATCCGCTTCGTCCGCCGCAGACCCCGTCGAAGCCGCTTCATCGCGTACGCCTGCTTCTTTCGCTCGATGCACGCGTCCGCCTTATCCGGTGTCTACTTTTGCCAAGTCTTCTGCATCCTTCACCCCTGAAGACTCGGATCTTCCGTTGAAGACCTCGCCAACGACGCCTCAACACTGCCGCTGCTCGCGTCTCCCGAGTCACCTGCCGTTTGCTTCACCCGGAAAGCTCGATGCGATCCGCGTGCTTCGTCCGAGCTGTGCAGAGACGACCGCGTCTCCGCACGTTCTCTTGCGGCTTTTGCTCCCTGCGCGTGTGGACTTGGGCTGTGGCCCAGCCCAACTCATCCTGGGCTGAACCGGAGAATCCCGGGCCTGACACCTAGGGCACATGATACTCGGTCTAGTTTGTGATAGTGATCGACCAAATGCAATACAACCAATTAGACCCAACCACATTCATTCGATCCAACCCAGAATCTTCAATTTAGCTAGCACGTGGGTTTGCTATTTGCTCTGGCCAAATCGCCCTACTGAGTTTCAGCCAAATTCAGTCCAAGCACTAGATTCGCTACAATCATGTTTTAGCCTACCCTCAACCCTTGTTGACTAAGTTTTGATTCAATCCAAAATTCAACAAACTGAACTAATGTTAAACTTCATATGCTCGTCAAACATGAACTACGCTCGTTCTAGTTCAACATGAGTGTAATACAGTATGACATCTGGTACTTAAGCCCAAGTGCATATCCAAAGTATAAATCCAAGCCAAAATCAAGCGAGATCTAATAACAATCCAGTATTTGAAGTACGAGGTCAAAATGATGTCAAAAGAATAATTACACATCAATAAAAATCTAAATACTCACGAGTCATCAAAGCCAAGCACATATCCATATTAAATGTTCATGAGCCATCAAAGCTGAGCATAAATACAAAAAAATAAATGACATCAATGTCAGCGGCACGTTGCTAATCACTCAAACTTAGCAAGTCACATATGACCAAATGTTGACTAAAAAAAAGAGAATTCTCAATTGGATGTAATACTAAGAGCCTTGGCGCATCACAATGGAATATTGTTTGGGAGATGCGTATGTCGACGTTTATCATCGGGGCATAACTCCTCAATATGACATTGCGCTCGTCAAGGCTTACGTAATTTTCCCAAATTAAATTATCCAACACGCCACAAAGCTGAGTAATTTTCCAAAATTTAAATTATCTAGCACGTCGCAAGGTCGGGTAATTTTCAATTTTAAATATCCAATAAGTCGTAAGACTAGATATTTTCCAAATTAAATTATCCAACATGCCATAAGGCCGGGTAATTTTTCAAATTATCCAACACACCGCAAGACCGGGTAATTTTTCAAATTAAATTATCCAACAAGCCGCAAGGTCGGATAATTTTTTAAATTAAATTATCCAACAAGCTGCAAGGCTGGATAATTTTCTAAATTAAATTATCCAACACACCGTAAGGCCAGATAACTTCTCAAATTAAGTTATCCAACACGCCGCAAGGCCGGGTAATTTTTCAAATTAAATTATCAAACACGCCGCAAGATCAGATAATTTTATAATTTAAATATCCAATATGCCACAGGGTCGGATATTTTCCAAACTCAAACCATCCAATACGCCGTCAAGGCTGGATGATCTTCCAAATTCAAATATCCAACATGCCTTAATGCATTATGATAGAATATTGTTTGGGAGGTGTCTACGTCGATGTTTATCATCGGGGCGTATCTCCTCAATATGACATCGTGTTCCAGGCCGGATATTGTCTCATAAGCCATCACAAGATTAAATTGTTAAAGACTTTTTGATTTCATTGCTCATGTACTATGTCAAATCATGTATTCTCATAGCATTTATGAATAATATCGTTTAGTATTGCATTTTATTTCATAGTATAGATCTCTTAATCAAAGGTTCCCTAATATTAGAGGTAATTAACAATGAGCGCTTGTACTCATTGGAAGCCAGAACCCATTAAATAAAAAAGTCTTATTAATTTAAGGTAAATTTAATAAAGGTCATATTACATTTTTAACGTAACACTTTTTGACCCCACAAATTCTGGCATGCCCTGTGGGACCGGCTTCTCCTTTCATCTTTGAGATCCATATTATATGACCAAAAAAAATCACTTCCTTGTTCTCATACTTCTTTTGCACTGTGCAGCAATTTTCTAAGATGGCAAGCAAGGTGAACATTTTCGTGGAAGGAGTGATGGACACCACATGGGATATAAAATTCGGTTGTATCCTGGAGGTGGTTGAATTCATCTATATACCATTCAAGGACTCCGAGAATATCAAGGGAAAGATTACTCCGATCGTCAAGAGCAAGAAGACTTCCCTAAAGAAGAAGACGTGTGCTGCAAGAAAGGAAGAACCCTCCGTTACTATCAATGGGGGCACATTCAATGAAGAAGAACCATCATCGTTCACTATCAATGGGGGCATGTCCAACCACCTTGCGAGGCAAGAATGACAGAAGATGAGAAAGGAAAGAGTAAAGTTCATGAAACAAGGCCACTAGGTACCTATAAAGAATAATCGCTCGATTGTTAAATTGCAGACATTGGTGAAAAACAAATTCGCACTGCTCTTGTCAATTCGAGGGAATTCCAATATAATAGAAGGGCTACAGTTACAAGTCAGTGAGCAAGAGAAGCTAATGACAAAGCCAACGAACAGCGTACGATAAAAGCTGCTGTCACAAAGAGTTTATGAAGCTTACAAGATGGCACAAAATGCTATTAAGTGGGAAGGGTTCCAATCAAAGATAAAGAAAATGAAAAGTTATGAGACACATGCGGTGCGGATGGTAGAGCACACACGGGAGGCTAGCTCTGATTTTGAAGAAGAAATTCTTCAAAATATGACAAAGAGAATTAAGGGTAAAAAGTTAGCTTTTGTTGTAATCCAAGGGCCTGTTCGATGATATGAAGCATGAACAGCATCCTTATGGCATGAAATTGCGGAAGAGGAAGAGGAAGAGCCTGTCATGACTACTTCGCCACTATTCAATCCTATTGATCTTCGAGATGAAGTTTTTGCTAATCTCAAGAGGCAACTTAAGAAGAGAGATCGGGACATGAACATCCTCACGGCAAAACTCGAAGAAGTGACCAATGTCTTGGCAAGGACACAAGAGATGATGTCATGTCAAGAATAGTTATCACGATAGCAAAATAATGCTCCAATAACATCTTCTTTGCCGGCTCAGTCAAATGATGATGTTGTTACTTTGACCAGAAGAGAAGTTCAAGAGTTGGTGATGGACCAACTAAAACATTTTGAAGAGAATAAAATTGCTTCGAAGAAGAGGCGAGGGAGGCGAGGGAGACCTTATCCCTCTGCATACGATGATATAACTTATCCTAAAGGGTACATCGTGCCACATTTCAAAATGTTCAATGGAATAGGAAACCCAGATTAGCATCTGGCTCACTTTGTTGTGACCTGTGGGAATATAAGGAGCAACGATGCTTTATTTCTTCGGCAATTTCCACAAAGCCTTTCAGGAGTTGCTTTCAAGTGGTATTACTCCTTGGAGAACGAAATCATCAGAACTTGGGCTGATATGGAGGAGGCCTTCCGGATGAAATTCTCTTCAGTAAGCAATAAAATTACTATAGCGGACTTCGCAAGCATGAAGAGGAAGAAGGATGAAACCGTCCTTAATTACATCATGAGATGGAGAAATTTGAGCATCAAATGCGAACAATCATTAGAGCAAGTCCAAGCTATGGGGCTGTTGATCGGCAACATCGACAACTGGATGGCCCCATTTCTTTGTACAAACAATAGTTCTACATTTTAAGAACTAATCACCCAAGTGGTGAAACTTGAGCGGACAAACCCTCAGAACTTTTCAAACACACAAAATCCAAAATTCAAAAGAGAGGAGCCAAAGAGAAATGATTCTAAGGTCGCCTATACAAGTGTCTCTAATAGGGGCAAAAGGGCAGAGGTTCATAATACAAGTGTACCTCAAAATGAAAAGGTGCCAACACTTGGCGAAAATAGTCGAGGTAAGCTGGTGACTCTTGAAGAGAGAAAAAAATAAATCTTACTCTTTTAAGAGGGAAAAGACAATGAAAATTTTTAAAGATGCTCTGAAAAATGGTTTGCAACTACCAGAGTCAAAATGCCCTGAAGAGGTTGACGAGACCGACGATCCGAACTTTTGTCCTTATCATCGTATACTAGGGTACACGATAGAAGACTGCTATGTGTTCAAGGACTGGGTGGAGTGACAATACAAGTCGAAAAAAATAACTCTGTCAAAGTAAGTATTGAATGATACCCCGACCGAGCAAATAAATTTGATCCTAATCAAACGGCATTAGGATCGAAGATGTCAAGTCCATTTATGGTTGGCAATTTATAAAAAATTGTAAGCTCCTAACACGAGCAAAAATATGATCTTATTCAAATGGTGATAAGATCCCAAATTTCAATTCCGTTTATGGTTGGCAATTTACCAAAAATTGCAAGCTCCTAACACGAGCAAAAATCTGATCTTATTCAGATAGTGATAAGATCCCAAATTTCAATTCCGTTTATGGTTGACAATTTATTAAAAATTGTAAGCTCCTAACACGAGCGAAAATCTGATCTTATTCGAATGGTGATAAGATCCAAAATTTCAATTCCGTTTATGGTTAACAATTTACTAAAAATTATATGCTTCTAACACGAGCAAAAATATGATCTTATTCAAACGGTGATAAAATACCAAATTTCAATTTCGTTTATGGTTGGAAATTTACCAAAAATTGTAAGCTCCTAACACGAGCAAAAATCTGATCTTATTGGAACGGTGATAAGATCCCAAATTTTAATTCCGTTTATGGTTGGCAATTTACCAAAAATTGTAAGCTCCTAACACAAGCGAAAGTCTGATCTTATTCGAATGGGGATAAGATCCCAAATTTTAATTCCATTTATGGTTGACAATTTACCAAAAAATGTATGCTCCTAACACGAGCAAAAATCCGATCTTATTCGAACGGTGATAAGATCACAAATTTCAATTCCGTTTATGGTTGGTAATTTACCAAAAATTGTAAGCTCCTAACACGAGTAAAAATCTGATCTTATTCGAACGGTGATAAGATCCCAAATTTCAATTTCATTTATGGTTAGCAATTTACCAAAAATTGTAAGCTCCTAACACGAGCGAAAATATGATCTTATTCAAACGGTGATAAGATCCCAAATTTCAATTCCGTTTATGGTTGACAATTTACCAAAAATTGTATGCTTCTAACACGAGCAAAAATCCGATCTTATTCGAACGGTGATAAGATCACAAATTTCAATTCCATTCATAGTTGACAATTTACCAAAAATTGTATACTCCTAACACTAGCAAAAATCCAATCTTATTCGAACAGTGATATGATCACAAATTTTAATTCTGTTCGTGGTTTGCAATTTACCAAAAATTGTAAGCTCCTAATATAAGCGAAAAGTTAATTTTTGTCAATTGATGGAAGGATCAAAAGACATCAATGTTGTTCAACGCTCTCAGTCTATAAAAACAATTGAAAGCTTCTTGAACGAATGAAATATTGAGATATCAGATCTTAAATGTATCCCTTCAACAAAAAGAGACGATGAAGCATGCAGTCTCAAATAAGGGGTCATTTTGGCTTGCACTCTGTATTGATTGCAAGCTTCTTAGTAACAAAGGGCTCATGAAGAAATTTCTTACCAAAAGAAAGAAGACAACATCTTCTCAAAGTTCACATGAAATCATTTACCTAAGATCTAAGATGAGCATTCTGCTACTTAAAACTGAAATATTAGAGATCTACTGCTTCTCAAGGGAAACTACTACGAATATTCGACGATGTCAAAATATAGAGTTTTAGTGCATTATGATGTAGTATTGTTTGGGAGATGCGTACGCCGATGTTTACCATCGGGGCATAGATCCTCAATGCGACACTATGTGCAAAGAAATAACTACATTAAAATACTCACAAGTCATGAAGACATAATGCTTGCTCAAATTATAAATGTCTACAAGCCGTAAAGGCCGGATATATGTCAAACCTCAAACTCCAAATATCCATAGGCCACAATGGCCCATTCACCAAATTCTAAATGTTTGGCCCAACGGCTCGTTCACTAAATTCTGAACGTTTGGTTCCACGACCCATTCATCCAAATCTCGAATGCTTGGTCCCATGACCCATTCACCAAATTCTGAACGTTTGGCCCAACAGCTCATTCACCAAATTCTGAACGTTTGGTCCCACGACCCGTTCATCCAAATCTCGAATGCTTGGTCCCATGACCCATTCACCAAATTCTGAACTTTTGGCCCAACAGTTTATTCACCAAATTCTGAATATTTGATCCCACTACCCGTTCATCCAAATCTCGAATGCTTGGTCCCACAATGGCCCATTCACCAAATTCTGAATGTTTGGCCCAATGGCTCGTTCATCTAAATTCTGAACATTTGGTCCCATGACCTGTTCATCCCAAATTTGAATGTTTGGTCCCACGACCCATTCACTCAATTTCGAATGCTTGGCCCATCAGCTCGTTCGCCCAAATTCTGAACATTTGGCCCAACGGCTCATTTTTCCAAATTTTGAACATTTGGTCCCATGACCTGTTCATCACAATTTTGAACGTTTAGTCCCATGACCCGTTCATTCAATTTCGAACGCTTGGCCCATCGGCTCGTTTGCCCAAATTCTGAACGTTTGGTCCAATGGCTCGTTCATCCAAATTCTGAACATTTGGTCCCACGACCTATTCATCCTAATTTTGAACGTTTGGTCTCACGATCCGTTCACTCAATTTCGAATGCTTGGCCCATCAGTTCGTTCGCTCAAATTCTGAATGTTTAGCCCAACGGCTCATTTATCTAAATTCTGAACATTTGGTCTCACGACCTGTTTATCCCAATTTTGAACATTTAGTTCCATGACCCATTCATTCAATTTTGAATGTTTGGCCCAACGGCCCATTCACCCATATTTCGAACGCTTGGCCCATCGGCTCGTTCGCCCAAATTTTGAACAATTGGTCCCACGACCCATTCATCCAAATTCTGAACATTTGGTCCCATGACCCGTTCATCCCAATTTTGAACATTTGGTCCCACGACCCGTTCACTTAATCTCGAATGCTTGGCCCAATGGCCCATTCATCAATTTTTGAACGTTTGGCCCTCAACCGGCCAGTTCGCTCAAATCTGAATGTTTGGCCCAGCGACCGTTCACCCATTTTGAATGTTTGGCCCAAAAGCCTATTCAACCATTTCAAAGCTTGGTCACCCGTCTTAACTCTCTCTGCTTCACAATGACAACTTATGTTCAACTCTCAAAGCTCTTCATATTGTCAGAGGAGATTCGAACAAAACAACATTCGATCTTTCATGAATGTACACCTATACAAAGCTTCTCAAGGTCCATCATTAAGTAATATTATTCATCAAAGATTAAAACTTTGGTCGATATGAAGCTAATGGAAAGATTGCAATCACAAACTTGACGAATATTGAAAAAAATTGAAGATAAGTCAATGTTTGACCATATTGCAAGATGATGCAACTCAAGTGCTAAAAATTAGCAACTTTTACACAAATCTCAAACTATCATTGGATGACTCCATCTATGAATTATTGAAGTATATGAACAAGAGATGCCATATCTTACAATTTCATGCTATCTCATCATTGAGAATATAAAACTCTTGAGAAACAAAGGTTTTTGCATAAGTGATGTGTCATGCCTAGTATTCAAAACAAGCTAAGTTCCAGCTAAGGGATTCATAATTATTAAAGATCAGAGATAAACGAGATGAATTACCGAGAGAAAACAAAGATGTCGCTATAAATGTAAAATCATATTGGAGCACCATTACTTTGGCAAGCCTGGTGGTACCAAAATCAAGGATAAAAATGATGAATTGCCATAATAACAAAGTCTTTGGTGGCTTGATAAAACGTTGGTAAAATCTAGTGGTAGCACTATCGTCAATCAAGTTTATAACACAGAAGAACCGCCCACCCTCCTCAATACCACTTGTGCAAACCTATTGAACAAGATACTTTACAACTCAGATATGATAGGATACAATGGTGAGAACGAAGGAGGCGGCTTGGGCTTAGCGTGATTCACGATTGTCGAGCGGCTACAAAACTAGAAAGTCATCAAAGGAATGAGAAATAGGTTAACTTGATCTCACCCTTCATTTGAAATTGAAGGGTAGAGATCAACAGATAAAATAGTATTAATGGGCTAGTCAAGTATGTTTGTGCTGGGCTTCAACATATATAAAGTAAATGGGTTGAGCAGGTCAACCCGTTTATGACCCGACACAACTTGAATATTTTCGAGTCATAAACGGGTTGATAAACCGAACACGATTATGTTTGACTCGAACTTGCTTAACTTCGTGTCGGGTCGGGTCGGGTTAATGGGTCATGTTAGTCTTTGCCAGCCGCAATCCTAACCCACCTGAAGTTGTTTCGTACAATGGTCTACTTGCCTCTTTCGATGTATGGTTATGTGACATTTACATTTTATCATTTTGCACATTTATTATCATATTGTTATTCAGTCAACTATTTATTTATGTTATATTTGCTTCTTATTTCAGTACTATGATGGAGCAACGCATAATGTATCACAGAATGATACCAGATATCAGCCATCAGGCACTTTTCTAGAACAACCATAATTTTATTTTGGTTTCAGTGTGTTCTGATTTTGTATGTTGTTGTGAGTTATGTGCAAAATTATGTATCTTTGATATCTACTGATATCATGTTGCTATTTTGTCATTACAAATTTTCATGAAAAATTCTGTGCAGCAGTGATGTTATGTGATGTTGTGTGAGGTTTTTTTTTTTCAGTCTAATGTAGATTTTAATCTAATATCTATGCTATTGTGAGTTATGTGCATATTTTAATATGATATAGTGTTGTGTTCCGATATCTATACTATTGTGTTTTCAGTTATGTGCAGATTAATCTGAAATATCGCAAATCTAACTCACTTACCATTCAAATGAACCTGTTTTTTTTTAGGAACAACTGCTTTTGGGAAATTCTTAATCTAGACTCAAAGTTGAAAGAGACAGTTGAGAAGTATGAACATTTCTGCTGAATTTATAGTTGACATTGAACCAAATGGTTCCAAATTGAAAGTTTTTGTATCCCTCAAGAATGCTTGCTCAATAGCTGGAGACATAATTGAATGAATATAACAACATTTCTAAAACCAACATTTCATAACAAAAATATATAACAACAATCCTCATATACAACATTCCAAAATAACATCAGTTTACATCAAGATACACCATTCACTGGTAACGGCAAAATGAGTAACAGCGACAACTTCCAGAGTAACAGCGATAGCTCCTAGAGTAACAGCAGTGCCGACGAAATAAGTAATGGCGATGGCTTGCATCTACGAAAGCTATAGTTGCTGATATCAACTATATTATAGCTAATATCAACTATATAGTTGCTAAAGTACCTTTTATAGTTGATATAGATTTTTTTTATAGTTGTTATCAACCATATTTTAGTTGATATCAACAATGATATCCATAATATGGTTGATATCAACTATATTATAATTGATATCAACTATAATTATAAATTTTGTGATACCAAAGTTTTAACATGAAACTCTATAGTTGATATCAGTCATACTATGGTTGATATCAATCATATTGTGGCTAATATCAATCATATTGTGGCCGATATCAACCATATTATGGCTGATATTAATAATATAGTTGCTAGAGAACCTTTTACTATTGATATAGAGTTTTTTTATACTTGATATCAACAATATAGTTGCTAGAGAACCTTTTACTATTGATATAGAGTTTTTTTTATAGTTGATATCAACCATAATTATATATTTTCTGACACCAAAGTTTCAACATGAAACTCTATAGTTGATATCAGCCATATATTATCACTGATATCAACCATATATCAACTATATTGTTGTTGATATCAACCATATTATAGCTGATATCAACTATATAGCTGCTAGAAGACTTTTTACAATTGATATATGATTTTTTATTGTTGATATCAACCATATTATAATTGATATCTATCATAATTATAAATTTTGTGACACAAAAGTTTCAAAATGAAACTTTATAGTTGATATCAACCATAATATAGTTGATTTCAGCCATAATATCATACTATAGTTATAATATGGTTGATGTTAGTCATAATATAGCTGATATCAGCTATAATATAGTTGATATCAACCCTATTATAACTGATATCAACTATATAGTTGTTAAAAGACTTTTTATAGACTTTTAAAGAGTTTTTTTATAGTTGATATCAACTATAATTATAAATTTTGTGACGCCAAAATTTTAACATAAAACTCTATAGTTGATATCAACCATATTATGACTAATATCAACTATATTGTAGCTGATATCAACCATATTATAGCCGATATCAACCATATTTAGCTGATACCAACTAAATAGCTGCTAGAGTAACTTTTACAGTTGATATCAACCATATTCAACCATAATTATAAATTTTGTGATATCAAAGTTTTAACATGAAACTCTAACATAATACCATAACTAATATAGCTACCTCAAAACTTATTCACACAAGACTATATCAACTGTTAACATATCCAAGATTGATAGCAGCAAAATTCCATATAAAATGAGCCAATAAAGAGAGCTCAGCTCTACAATCAAATAACCAAAATAGGGGAAAAAGGGGAGTGATGAGATCTGGACAACAACTCGTTAAAGCACTAATAGGGGCATGGAACTCCTTTAACCCTAGTAAAATTCAGTAAAACAATATCTTCACATTATCACCAAATGACCAAAATCATATCAAGAACTTAACAGCATAAATATCATAGCAAAATAAATAATGTCAGCTCCAAAATCACACCAAAACAAAGCATCATGAGAAAACATGAGAAATGCAGCCACTCACCTCAAGCCAAAAAAAGGAGATAGAACACCCTTATCTCCACAACAAAATCTATCAAAAATCATGATAAAAATCTATCAAAAGTAGCCACCAAAGAGACGAGAAGTTATATCAATAATTACTTCAAGGAGTTTTCGCCGGAATAGAAAGCATCGAGAAACGACGACTGCAACTATATTTTGGTTACGGGCAAGAAACAACAATAGAAAGCATCGAGAAACGACCACTGCAACTACTGCGATGTGGCGATGAAAGGGGGAGAAGAGGGAGAGGAAATAGCGATGCAGGCTTCAAAAAGTAAAGTAAAATATTTTGAAAGGGAAATAAAATTGAAACCTTAAGTCAACCTTAGTTAACTATAGTTAGAAGGGCAAATGGCGGAACGGCGGAAACAACAGCAATCATGTCACAGAACAGTGTAAACATCTTTATTTTTTTTGCTGTTTTTTAAAATTACATCGTGATCAGCGATAAACATGATGAATGATTCATTATTATCCCTGCCGATGATGTGTTAGGGAGGGATTTCCTAGAAATCATGCCCGCAGGCGAAACAATATTAGCCAAGAGGAAAGAAAAACAAGGAATGGAGGGTGCAGGAGCAGCAGCGGCGTGTCCACTGCCCAGCCCGCCTCCTTTCCCATCTCACCTTCCATGTCTCCATCTAACGTGCATGTAATGAGACAAATGCTCGGCGGTATTGAAAGCTTGGTGCGTGCAATATTGTGGGCCAAAGTCCGGGACAGCCGTGTTTTTGCGTGTTTTGCGCAAGTGGAGTTGTGTGGCGTGCTCGTGCTCGCTGGCCATCGAGACACAGAGGAACTGCTCCCCGTGAGTTTTTAGATTCCCCCCCCCAGGAATATTAACTTTCTATTTTGCCCCCCTTGAATTCCCAAAAAGTTTCTTAGCAGGCCCTGCTTAAGTGGAGCCCCTCTATGTTTTGAATCCATCTCTAGAAAAAAAAATCTAATAAATTTTGCTTCTTTCTATTATGTATTCCGTCCAAGAAAATAATTAAAGCCCTGTTTTCTTATACCAAATTTATAAAAAAAAAGTTTTTTTTTTTATGAAATTTTTTTTTTTTATGAATTTCATCTAAAAAAATAGTATGTAGCGTACAAAGGTTCACTGCAATGTGAGAAGCTCTATGTACTCTAATACACCGCTTAACTCGGATCCCGCTTACGAATTTTTATTTATCATTAACAAATCTTAAATTACAATTTAACATGCGAATTTAACCCTCTTAAAAAATTTTAACTGCAAATACAATATTTTATTTAATTATGTTAAAATAGATGTCTCATCTAATAACTAAGCATGTCGATGATGAATCGATGGGTCAATACTATTTATATAAAATATACTGTTCTTAAATCATTTATATGACTTTATTTAGTTTGTAATGGCCATTTACTTCAGTGAATTGCAGATTCAAACTTGTTTAAATTTGTAAAATTTAATTTCGGTATATTAGATTTTTTTTAAAAAAATCAAAGATTAGTGTAAAATAATTAGTTTGTACTGGTAACCTAAATTCATAGGTTTATGTTTGTGATTATCTAAAAATTATATTTAAAAAATGATACTTTATAACTTAAATAAAATTTATTTAAAATTATAAAACAATTTTTTTACAATTATTTTTAATAAAAATGTAGAATTTGGAGAATTACGAACTGAACTAATTAAACGTACATTGAAAATATTCATAATATTATTATTCAGGGTATACACAAATCATGTGATCATATATTGGAAACATGTATAATAATAAGATTTAGATATTTTCTCTTGTATTTTAAAAGTTGGGTTGGAAAATGCTTTTTTAGCATTTCTATAGTAGTTTAGCCCTATTATGGAGGATATAATAGGAATTTTATTTAATAACAAAATAGATATTCATCTAATATTGTTACACAGAATTTATAATTAAATATTTAAATTAATGTAACATAATATGAAATATAAGAAAAATAAAAAATTAGTTTATAAAGGTAAAAATCGGAGGCATGTTGAAGTTTGACCTTAAGTAAAAATTTACGTTTTCATCAAATAAAATTTAGACTGAACACTCGAGAATACAATTAAGACTTTTTTCATTTGAGACATAATTGTGGAGAGGTTGATCGGACATCTTTTAGCAATAAGTAATGAAAATTAAAAATTAGAAAAAAAAAGAAAAATTCATAAAATTATCTAAGAGATTTTTTCTAGTTGAATATGAACGGCTTGTTTAGTAGGAAAAAGACGAGGAGGGAATGGATAAAAAATTAAAAGGAAAACTATAAAATAGTATTTAGTAGGACGGATGGAAAATAAGAGAGGAAAAATAGAAGAAAAGTGAGAGAAAAAAATATCCCTATTTGCTTTTCTCCCAAATTGGATGGAAAATTAGGCAGAAAATTAGATTTGCCCTTCTAATACCTATTTTCATTTTTCTCTTTTTTTATGTATACTCTCCCTCATGTGCTTCTCCAACAATTTTTTTACTGTCATTATCATCACCGTTGCTATTGCTATCGTTATTGTCATCGCCGTTGTCATTGTCGTTGCTGTCGTCATTGTCGCCATCGTCGCCTCTTCACCGTCGCCACTAATAGTTGTTGTCGGTGTAAAAAATAAAAAGATGGGTGTATTTGTCAATCTTTGTAATTTTTTTTTCTCTAAATAAACACAAAGAGAAAAAATTTAATTTTTTTCCTTTTTTTTACTTTATTTTCTTTTTTATTTTCTTCCTTTCCTACTAAACACAGCCTAACACACACCCTAACGTCTTTTTATATACAATGGCTAATAACTAAAAATTAATTTCGGAGGTTTTAAATTAATTTTGAAATGATCGAAACTATCGCACGTCAACATGAGTCATGGACTCGTAATTGTTATCAATATATTAATACACGATAGCCGATAAATTGAGATAGGTTATATTGTAGGTTTTTTATATAGATTGATGAGTGTCTCAGTCTGTCAAGTAGACAAGCCACTTGCAGTAGTGGCATGCCTTTTTTTAAAAAATAAAAAGTTGCTTCTTTTCCGTGCTATCCCAAACAATTGCATAAAAGGAATATATTAGGAAGCCGATTCCTTTCACTTACTTCACTTGGTTGACTTAATTATTGTCATTTTCTCCATTTCTATTGTTACTATTCGCCTAAAGAGTAAGTTGGAGATAAAATATAATACAAAATTATTATTTCAAAAATAATAAAAATAAAATGAAGTTTAATTTTGTGTGAAAATCTAGGCTCATTTGTAAGTTAAATATGAATTGAACACCTAAACTATAACCGAGACTACTCATATGTGAAACATGATAATAAAGAAATTGATCGGATATCTTTTGGCAACCAATATAAAAAAAACTAAAAATAAAAAAAAGTTATTGGAATATGAGAAATTAATTTTAGAGACTCAGAATTAATTATGAAACAGCTTATACCATCCCTTAATTGCCGCGTAATAATTTGTGACAATTGTAATCTGTATTAATATGAGAATTTAATTGGATAAGTGTTAAATTTTTCTCAACCAATTTAATTCAAGTTTTACTTATATCAACTTTTTGTTTTTGTTTTTGATTTTAGAAAAAAAAAGATTAATCTTCCCATGCTATATGATCAAATTTAATAAATTCTTAAAAAAAAAAATTAAAGTTTAGGATTTTGGGTTTATAATTTGGAGATATCAACTAATTCTAATAAAAATCTTAGTTATTGATAATAAAATCTTAGAGTCAAATTTTACGTTCATTACTTACTTGAGTATATCAAAAAAAAATTTTATCAAACAATTATTAAATTTTTTATTAAATTATGAATTTCTCTTGATCCCAAGATCAAAATGACTGCAAAAATTTTGGTATATTACTGTATAGATTAGAAATAATAAATACCAATAAGTTAAAAAATATATAAGGATATTAAATAAGTATCATATGTTAATATAAGTATCATGCGGATAAATTCTGGGCACGTAACCATAAAATATTTGCCACCGGGAAAACTTCTAGCACATCAGCCAACCTGACTACATATACGAGAACTCGAGAAGCATATATGCATCATGCATGTACCCGCATAACAAATACACGCACTAAAATATTCACACGCATGGAGATGTAGAGAGAATCTAAAACCAAAGCTACGCTCAGTTTTAACACCATAATTTAAGCTTCAGCAGTTGAGAGTTAATGAGCAGTCCACGCTTCCGCTAAACCCTATACGAACACATATTTGTGCGTGCAAGCAGCGGCAAAAATACTGCACACTGAGACAAGAAATATGAGCGCAGAGACTGAGGAGAAATGGCAGAGGAAGCTCCAAGCGCAACCTGTTCGCCTCGCTCGCTTCCCCACCGCCTGCCGTGACCTGTTTTCTTACAGTATGCGGTACGCTCCTACTAAAGTTATAATTTATAATGTGCTTCTTAATTTATTTAAATTATTTACTATTGATTATATATAGATCACGTGACTTTGTAATAACTAGGTTAATTTTTATGTGTGTTATTTTTGTTGTTAAGCAGATTTTATAATAAAAATACATTGGAATAATTAGGTGTAGCTCTATTCCATCTCCACCAAATCTAAAAGAAACTCAGCTAAAATTTCTAAAAAATTCTTCTTTTATTCAATCTCACTCTTCAATATCCAACAAATTTGATATGAGAGTTCTCAACCTTGAGGGTAATGGTCTTGCCAGTGAGTCACGAAGATTTGCATGCCACCGCGAAGGCGGAGAACGAGATGGAGGGTAGATTCCTTCTGGATGTTGTAATCAGCAAGGGTGCGTCCATCCTCAAGCTGCTTGCCAGCAAAGATGAGCCTTTGTTGGTCCGGAGGAATGCCCGCCTGTCCTGGATCTTATCCTTCACATTGTCTTGTCCATGGTGTCAGAACTCTCTACCCCTAAGGTAATGGTCTTACCGGTGAGAGTCTTAACAAAGATCTGCATCCCACCACGAAGGCGGAGAACGAGATGGAGGGTGGACTCCTTCTGGATGTTATAATCGGCGAGGGTGCGGCCATCCTCGAGCTGTTTGTCAGCAAATATTAGTCTTTTGCTGGTCTGGGGGATGCCCTCCTGATATTTAAGAACAACCATAAGAGGATGATGGAGATAATGAAACTTCTCCTAGAAGGTATCAATCTTTAGTGGATATTTATACTTCTTGTAATGTTGTTTTCTTAATGCGTGAATCAGATAGTTTTTCAAATGCACAAAAGGAGTAAAATTGAATTTATGTGGTTCTCCTAGTCCTCTTGAGCTTGTACATGCAAATTTATGTGGTCCAACACAAACTCCATCATTCGGTAAAAAATGGTATTTTATTCTTTTTGTTGATGATTACACTAGAATGATATGACTTTATTTTCTTGAGCAAAAATTAGATGCTTTCACAACCTTCTTACACTTTCAAGCACTAGTTGAAAAGCAAAGTGGTTGTCAAATCAAGACTCTCCGGACTGATCGTGGAGGAGAGTTCATTTACAAGAAGTTCCTAGATTATTGTAAAGAACATGGAATTCAAAGACAACTCATAGTGAGCCATTCCCCTCAACAAAATGGTGTTGCAGAAAGAAAGAATAGGACTATAGTTGAAATGGCAAGAAGCATGTTGAAAGGAAAGAATCTTCCTAATGAATTTTGGGCTGAAGCAGTTCATGTAGCTGCTTATATTTTGAATCGTTCTCCAACAAAGGCAGTTCGCAATAAGACTCCATATGAAGCTTGACATAAAAGAAAACCGTTGGTTAATCAACTCAAAATGTTTGGATGTATTGCTTATGCACTCACAACTTCTCAAGCAAGAGAGAAGTTTGACAAGAAAGGGGAGAAGTACATCTTTATTGGATATAGTGATGAATCTAAAGGCTATAAACTTCTCAATCCAATCAACAATAAGTTGGTAATCTCACGTGATGTTATTTTTGATGAGTTAGAAGAATGGAAATGGGAAAATGAAGAAGATAGCTTGCAACAAGGAAATCAAGAAATCAGTTTTCAACATGACACTACAATTGTAGAAAATCAACAAGAAAATAGTGAACAAGTAGCTGAAAATGCTGAAGATAATGAAACTCCTCCTAGAAGGTATCGATCTTTAGTGGATATTTATGCTTCTTGTAATGTTGTTTTCTTTATGCGTAAACCGGATAGTTTTTCAAATGCACAAAAGGAGGAAAATTGAAGGAAAGCTATGAATGCAGAAATGGAGAGCATCAAGAAAAATTGTACTTGAGAATTGACAGATCTTCCTAAGGGAAAAGAAGCTATTAGCTTAAAATGGGTATACAAAATCAAGTATGATGAAGATGGAAACATTCAAAAGTACAAAGCACGATTGGTTGCCAAAGGCTATTCACAACAACCTAGAGTGGACTTTAATGAGACTTATGCTCCTGTTGCAAGGATGGAAATAATTCGAACTGTACTTGCCCTAGCAGCACAATTGGAGATGAAGGTGTATCAACTTGATGTGAAATCAGCCTTCTTGAATGGAGAATTGCAAGAAGAAGTTTATGTGAGGCAACCTGAAGGTTTTTGTGTCAAAGACAAGGAAGATAAAGTTTATAGGCTTCATAAAACATTATATGGGCTTAAGCAAGCTCCACGAGCTTGGAACACCAAGATTGATTCTTATTTCTTGAGTTATGGTTTTCATAGAAGCCCAAATGAGCCATCACTATATGTGAAGAAAGGTGAAAAAGGAGATTTTCTCATTGTTTGTCTTTATGTAGATGACTTGATATGTGCAGGAATAAATGATGCAATTGTTGAAGACTTCAAGAAAGCTATGATGAAAGAATTTGAGATGACGGACTTGGGTCTTATGAAATATTTCTTGGGTTTTCAAATTAAGCAATCAAAAGAAGATATCTTCTTATCTCAAGAAAGGTATATTGAAGAGTTATTGCAAAAGTTTAGTATGTCAAATTGCAAGCCTATTGGTACTCCAATGAATATGAATGAGAAATTGCAACAAATTGATCACAAAGAAGATGTTGATGCAAATGCTTATAGAGGCTTGGTTGGTTCTCTTATATATCTAACCAACACAAGACCCGATATTGTTCAAGCTGTAAGTGTTGTATCAAGGTTTATGAGCAATCCAAGCAAATTGCATTTATCTGCAGCAAAGAGGATCTTGAGATACTTGAAGGGAACAAAGAAAGAAGGTATAAGGTATGTGAAAGATTCTAAATGTGAATTATTTGGTTTCACTGATAGTGATTGGACAGGAAGTAGTGATGATAGAAGGAGCACATCTGGTTATGTATTTTGTCTTGGTTCAAATGTGATCTCTTGGAAGTCAAAGAAATAACAAACTGTGGCATTATCATCAACTGAAGCTGAATATATGGCTGCAACAGAAGCATCATGTGAAGCAAGTTGGCTTAGAAGAGTACTTGTGGATTTGCAACAAAATGACACAAAGTCAACAATGATATTGTGTGATAACATGTCAACTATAGCCATGACAAAAAAATCCAGTTTTTCATGCTAGAAGCAAGCACATCGAGCTAAGACATTACTTTATTCATGATCTTATAAGCAAAGGTGAAATTCATTTAGAGCACATCAATGCACATGAGAATGTTGCAGATTTCATGACAAAGGCCGTTGCAAAAGACAAGTTCGACAAGTTCAAGTGGTAACTCAACATTACAAATTAAGAGGGGGTGTTAAAGTTATAATTTATAATTTGCTTTGTAATTTATTTAAGTTGTTAACTATTAATCATATATGGGTTATGTGACTTCATAATAGCTAGGTTAATTTTTATGTGTGTATTGTTTTTGTTGTTAGCCGATTTTGTAAAAAAAATTACATTGGAATAGTTAGCGCGACCGTACATGCGCAGCGAGCCACGCTGACAACGCCCCCTTTCTTTCTCTTTCTTCCCCTCCCCTCCGTCCGCCCTTTTTCGTATCCGACAGCCGTGTGGGTCTACCACCTCCGCCCCCTCAACCATTACATTATCATCTTCCATAGGATTGCAGATTTCCATGAAAGAGACCACGGCCATGGAGATTCCGTTCTACGCTCGCGTTAGGCCCTGCCGCCATAGGCCCCTAGCACGTTAACATAGAATAATGCCGCATTGATTGCTGGGAATAATTGTTCCTTTAAGGTTCTATAAATTAATCCCTCGGACGCATCAGGTTGGTGCAAGCTGCTTGCTCTTAAATGGGAAAAAAATTTTAGGCCATTATACAATATTGATTAACGTACACGATCATCGTGTATAGTGATTAGTAATAGAGTTTACTCAAAATTGTGTTTTTGCAATCATCCCCACGCTGCGCGATCCCAAAAGCGAGTGCCCTGCGCAAAATTTTTTTTGCTGAAATGGAGCTCGACGAGCACAGCTTCTTGGAAGAGCTGATCTCCCTCGGAATGAGCGAGTTCTTCGCCTGCGAGGGCGGCTTGGACTGCTGCTTCCAGGAGCAGGCAGCGCCCGCAGCGCCGCCGGGCTTCCCGGCGTTTAGCGTTGCCCCAGCCGTGCCTGTGGCGCAGCCCAACTTTGACTGCTTGAGCGAAGTGTACTGCCCTGTGTACGCTGCGGCGGGGACGGTCGCGGCGCCGGAGATCCAGTCTTCGTCGGTGCTGTCGACGCTGGACGACGGCGAGCACGGCGGGCTCGTCGACGGAGAGGGGCACAGCGCTTGCAAGGTGGAGCCGCCTCAGGTGTTTGGGCTGGGCGCGGGTGTCGAGAGGACGAAGAAGAAGAAGGTCGAAGGGATGCCGTCCAAGAATCTAATGGCGGAGAGGAGGAGGAGGAAGAGACTCAATGACCGGCTCTCCATGCTGAGATCTGTCGTCCCTAAGATTAGCAAGGTAAACCTTCGACTCTCCGGCTTCCCCTTTGCAATGATTCCTTCTCTTGCCCGAAAGATTCACCAAACCGGTTGCACTTGTAGATGGATCGAACATCGATTCTCGGGGACACGATCGATTACATGAAAGAGCTACTCGAGAGGATCAAGCAATTGCAGGAGGAGAACGATGTCGGCCCGGATCAGGCGAATCTGTTGAGTGTCTTCAACTCCATGAACCCTAGCGAGGTGTTGGTGAGGAACTCACCCAAGGTAACAATTGGGCCTTCTCCTTGCACCAAAGCCGGATAACTCTTCTCCAATTGATAATTAATCCGCACCATGATCTTGCACAGTTCGATGTCGAGAGAAGGGACATTCACACTCGAATAGAGATCTGCTGCGCCGCCAAACCAGGCCTGCTTCTGTCCACCGTCAACACTCTCGAGGCCATGGGACTGGAAATTCAACAATGTGTTGTGAGTTGCTTCAATGACTTCGGAATGCAGGCTTCTTGCTCTGAGGTACAAAAATCATTCTACTTTCTTTGTTTGTGATCTTTGTCAACAACAATTTATTCAATTTGTCTTACAAAATCAATGTTCAGGACATGGAACAGAGGGCAGTCATAATCGATGAGGAGATCAAGCAGGCGCTCTTCAGGAATGCCGGCAACGGAGGAAGGTGTTTGTAGAAGAAGTGGATACATAACTTTTCCTTTGCTTACTGCAAATCTCCAACTGTAGTGCTTGCCTTAACTATCAAATTGTGACGGCTGTTCCTAAATGTTCGTCACATTGATCTGAGATGACTTGTGCTTATGATAATCGAGCAAGTTCTTATGTGGCCGACTTGTTTCCTTGATGAACACTTGCCTGATGATCCATTCTCCTCCGCCACTTTTGGAAGGATCCTCCACTGCTGGGTGTGAAGCTGTGAAATGCAAGCTATTGCTGTAGTTGCCATTCATGATCTGCAAATGTAGATCTCATGAGCTTTCTGTATGGATTGATTTTGTCCAGTGCTTGGTATATAATTCAGCAGTCAAGATTCTGGCTTTAGAGGATACTGGATATGTTGTCCTGTTCTTTGGCCTGGTGTGTATTAAAAATTATAGCAGATGGTGCCTAATCACCTGCATATTTCTCTCCTGTGTACTCAAAAAGCTTTTAAAATGATACAAGGTATAAATGTTTGAACCAAAAGAATGTGAGCTGTGCCATCACCACCAAACTTGTTCATGCATCTCTTTAAGCAGGAATGTAACATCACGTGGAGTCTATCAGTAAGAGAAAAATTTAAAAAGAAGTGTGATGCCAAATGATGGAAACAACTCAGCGTACGAAGTTCAGAGGTTAGTACTTGAGTTGGCCTGTATAGCCTCTGTGATGAACTGATACACTTCCTTTTATGGATGTCTTTGCATGTGAAGATTGTATATTGTACAGTGCGAAGAACTGAGTCAGTATTTGTGCCCACTGTGAGGCCTTGAGCTTTTAAAATTTCAGCCCTACGCACTGACATTGCCTCCATTGTTGTTCAGGTTGGAGCATGGATTCAGCAGGCCTTGTCTTGGCTTTTTGGCCTTTGGTTGAGTTGGCATTGCACTCTCTTTTCAGTAGAACAGATTGTGTGGCTTATGATTCAGACTACAAACTTTGACTATTGCTCTTCCTTGTGCTTTGCACCGTTTCAGCACCGATTTGATGAACTTTAATGAAGTCACCTGCATCAGCTACAACTCGAAACTTTTGTAGGTGGGGGACACTGGGGCACTATGATTTGCAGACCCTTATGTGTTATGCTACAGCTGATTTAGTGTTCTCTTTTTGTGGCACAGCGAATGATTCAAGCTGCTGAACCAAGATGATGGACAAGACTCCAAAGGATCAATCGGAGCAATGTTCAACTTGTGAGAGGCCCCTGGAAGGCTGGCACTGCCGGCTATTTGAGGGAACCAATTGAATTTGCTCTTTCGATGAGGAAAACGAGAGGGAAAAGTGCTCTAAAGCTGGCAAAAAGGGCCTGCCAAGGGTCCCTTCATTCCAATCAAAAGAAGGGGTCGCCTATCGGCTGCGCATGAATCGTAAAGCACCTTAAACGAACACGAATCTTGAAGAGGGCGTAACCAGGGTTACGCCATAGGTTAAGATTTTTTCACTGTCTTCCTGCCGGAACGCGATAACCCTTTTTCTTAACCATTTATTCATCTCTTCGTCCTCCCGCCGGACCGCAACCCTTTTTGCCGCCGTCGGCTCCTCGGAACGAAACCGGTCAACCCTGCCGTTGACATTCAGAGCTTGTAGGAGAAAACGAAGGATCAGCTACCTCAAGTGTTTAGGGTTCCTCTGCCGAGCTCTCTTGTCGACTTGATTCTTGCTTTCCAATGCATTCTCGTCGTCGACCTGATTCTTGGTCTCCAACGCATCCTCGTCGCCGACCTTGCCTTAAGGAACTGTTGGTGAGAAATATTTATTTGTATGAAGATCCTTCGGTAGTCTGCCTAAACTATATAACATAATATGGGTTATAGAATGTAAGTTTATAGATTCTTTATAGAACAATGTGAGTAATCTGAGTTTGTTTCAATGTAGAAGGTAAGTGGGTTTAGTAGAATGTGACTTATTTCAGTAGAATTTCATGTTGCAATTAGTAGAATATGAATGAATAAGTTTTTGTTTAAGATGAGTTGTTTTAGTAGAACTAAGTTGTTTTAGGGTAAGTTAAGTTGTTTAGGGTAAATTAATTTGTTTAGGGTAAATTAAATTATTTAGGGTTGAATTTAAGTTTTTTTAGTACAATTTAATTTGCTTTTAGTAGAATTCGCCTGCTATTCTGTAGAATATGAGTATACCATATAATTTTAGTTGTTTTAGTAGTAGCTAATTTGCTCTACTGTTAAATTTAAGTTAGTTTAGTATAATTCAATTTGTTTTTAGTAGAATATAGTAGGTTTTGTGATGTTATGTGAGTATACCATAGAATATGAATTATTTTTTATAGTATCTAATAATTTTACTGTAGACTATGAGTCGATCAAGCTCAGATTCAGAATCTAGTTCGAGCAATAAAGTTGAAAAAGAAGTGGCCCAAATGCCCCATTTACAAAGAGAAGGAAAGTCTGTACAAGGGGCCCGTCCTATGGTTAGTAGATGTTCGTTGAAGAGGTTGCATACTTTTATAGATAGCCTAGCTATTGGCAATACAATAAAGGAGCGTCTGTCGGCTACCCCGTTTGGGGTTTTATTCACGGGATCTTCTGTAGTATTAGATATGCTAGCAGTGGAATTTTTGATACCATGATGGGATGAAGAAAGGCAGGGATTCCTGATTAATGGGAATTTCATTGGTTTTATTGTTCAGGATGTATCAATCATCCTTAGTTTGCCTGAATGGGGGGAGTTGGTGAACTTTGAATTAGAGCAGCCGAGTTTAGTCTTCTTTGATGCGGAATTTAGAGGCCAAACAATAACTGGAGGCCTGATTGAGTCAAAGCTAAGTCAACTTAGTGCTGAGGGAATCCCTGTGGACAGTGACCGAGTGCTCCAGCTTGCTATTTTGTATATATTCTGTACTTTTCTATTCTCCCGTCTGAGCTATCCTGTTGATATATCCTTGGTTCTGTACGTCAATGATTTGTCAAAAATCAATAATTATAACTGGTCTGAATCTATTTATCGGTTTTTAAAGAAAGAATTGTCACGTAGTAGCAAGAAGAAAAAATTGAGTGGCATTGATAGACGTGCGATTCTACTTTCTGTGAGTATTATCCTTAATAGCATTAGTTTATGTTATCTGAATCGTTACAATTTGTTAATATTTGCTTACTTTGTGATAGGTTTGGCTATATGAGCATACTCGACTATTTATATCTAGTCGGATCAATAGTGTTTACCCACGACTTATCCATTGGGTAAATGTCAAAACTCAGCGACGACTATCCTATTTTAAAAACCTTCAAAGCATATTAAGGACTTGGGTATGGTTTATTGCATTCCTCAGATGAGAACTATAAGTTAATTTAGTTGTTATTCTAATTCCATTCCTTTTTTTGTTGTAGTTGATATTCGATGTTATATTGGATGATATGGAACATGATCGGATTGATCATGCATGATGATATGGAACATGATTAGATTGATCATGTTCCTTGTGTTGAGTTTGAAAGTGGATCAAGTGTGCAGCGTCCGATTTTGGAGGACAAAGAGGCTGCTTATAGGAAAACCATTGAGGAACTTCAGGCTCATCTTAGTCAGATTGTAATAGAGAATGAAAATCTTATTATTGATAAGTAGAGGCTCGAGATGGATTTGTTGCAAGTCAATAAGGAGAAAGATGACATTGGAAATGCTTGCACAAGACTTCGAGCGGATGTAAGTAGGATACAATCTGAATCTGCATTCCACACAGAGGAACTTGAAAGGAGAAATGCAGAGCTTATAGCAGAGAATCAAAATCTAGTAGCAGATTTGTTGCAACTAAGTAGAGATAATACAGATCTGGCTTTTGATATTGATAAGAGGAATGTAGAGTTGGTTGAGGAGAATAATAAGCTCAAAGAGGAGATTGAAACACTTACTAAGGATTCCAAAGATAAAGGGAAGGAAGAGAGTAGATCAAGTGATGCTCTACTGATATATCGGATACAGCATTGGTCTTATACTTAGGGGAGAAAAGAAAGAAGCGTATCCGAAAATCTTCATGGGAAATAGTTAGGCCATACACATAGGAAAAGAAACGGTTGACGCCAGCCGCAGAGGTAAATCAAGGGCTTAAGAGCTTGTTATATTACTAGCTTACATGGACTGTTCTTCTAATCATTTTCGTTGAAATGTTTGGCAGGTGCTTACTATAGATGAGCATGCCGAAGATATTCCGGTGGAGGACAAGGTAAGGGGGAATTTATTATTAAACTCCATGTTACATATAATTAGCGATTTCCTTTCCTATATAGTTTAAGGGTCAGAAGGATTATGTTGGGAGAGACACTCTTTCAGAAGAACAACAAACCCAACTAGAGGAATACATGTCATGGGATATGGAAGTTTGGCATGATCATCAGCCAATGAGGTTTGATAAGTGTCATTTATATAATGTCTTGTTCGGCCAAATGATTGTTGGAGATGTGAGTATCCACACACTTAGTAGTAACTTTTTACATTATTGGATGTTAGTCGTATGTCTATTGTTTAACACAAGCTTATTGTTTGTATTTGAATAGATCTAGGAAGAATAAGAATAAATTTAAACCATTTGCGTATATATCTCATACATCCCAAACCGATTACAATGCTGGTCGGTTTGGATCCGCCTATACATAGTTAGAGCACTTGAATAAGAAAACTATTCCTCGCTTAAAAAGATTATTTTTACCGATATACAACCGTAGTCATTGGTTCTTATTGCACATCAACTTGAAGGACTCTCAGGTGTTTGTGCACAATTCTATGAATTCAAGTGCAACTCACAAGTCAGCCGTGCAAGAATATGTAAGCATGATAATTTTCTTTGTTGGTATTGTTGGTAGAAATTAAAGAATGGTACACATTACATTATCTGTTCATTACTTACAATGCTGCTTCCCTCTATATGTGCAGCTTGCTGTTCTCCGAGGCCATATCCGCTGTCAAAGTAATGAGAAAATTGATATTGGCAAGTGGCCAGTAGTTTTTGATGAAAGTTGCTTGAAGCAATACGCTGGTGTAGATTGCGGTTTTTTTGTAATGAAGTACGTCGAATGTAATACAAGTGACAGAGATTTTGACTTCTCGCAAGATGATATCCCTAAATTATGGGCAACTATTGCATTGGATATGTTTAGAGGGGTTTTAGAGTATCCGGGAATGGTGTGAAGTGTGTCAAATTCTATGCAAATGTTTGCAATGTACAACTGTGTAGGAGATTCTGATCTATAGATGTCTAATGGATTATGTTTAATGTATAATATTGGACTACTTGTATAGTTACTCTGTTTAATGAAATGATATGTACCTTTTAGAGCAATGGTCTAGTAGAAGTGTGTCAAATTCTATGCAAATGTTTGCAATGTACAGCTGTGTAGTGGATTCTGATCTATAGATGTGTAATGGATTATGTTTAATGTACAATATTATCATACTTGTAAAGTGACAGAAACAATCACGAGTCTGGCGTGAGAATTTTCACGACCTTGATTTGGTATTGATTCTATGATAGAAACAATCACTGGCATGGCGTGATACTTTTCACGCCCATGATTTGATATGGATTCTTTGACAGAAACAATCACGGGTCTGGCGTGATAATTTTGATGACTCTGATTTGGTATGGATTTTGTAACAGAAATAATCATGGGTCTGGCGTGATAAGTTTCACAACCCTGATTTGGTATGGATTCTATGACAAAAACAATCACGATTATGGCGTGATAAGTTTCACGCCCATGATTTACTATGGATTCGGTGACAGAAACAATCATGGGTTTGGCGTGATTCTTTTCACGCCCTTGATTTGGTATGGATTCGGTGACAGAAACAATCACGGGTCTGGCGTGATTCTTTTCACGCCCCGGATTTGGTATGGATTCGGTGACAGAAACAATCACGGGTCTGGCATGATTCTTTTCACGCCCTTGATTTGGTATGGATTCTGTGACAGAAACAATCAAGGGTCCTGGCGTGATTCTTTTCACGCCCATGATTTGGTATGGATTATGGGACAGAAACAATCATGGGTCCGGCGTGACTCTTTTCACGCCCATAATTTGGTATGAATTCTGTGACAGAAACAATTACCCTACAAGTTAGTAGAAACTGTATAGATTTTAGTAGAATCACCCCAACAAGTTAGTAGAATCCCCTTACAACACTTAGTAGTATCTGTATAGATTATAGTAGAATCATCCTTACAAGTTAATAGAATCCCCTTACAACACTTAGTAGAATCAGTATAGATTATAGTAGAATCACCCCTACAAGTTAGTAGAATCCTCTTACAACACTTAGTAGAATCTGTATAGATTATAGTAGAATTACCCCTATAAGATAGTAGAATCCCCTTACAACACTTAGTAGAATCTGTATAGATTATAGTAGAATCACCCCTACAAGTTAGTAGAATCCCCTTATAACACTTAATAGTATCTGTATAGATGATAAGTAGAATCACCCCTACAAATTAGTAGAATCCCCTTACAACACTTAGTAGAAACTGCATAGATTATAAGTAGAATCATCTCTATAAGTTAGTAGAATCCCCTTACAATACTTAGTAGAATCTGTATAGATTATAGTAGAATCACCCTCAACAAGTTAGTAGAATCCCCTTACAACACTTAGTAGAATCACCCCTACAAGTTAGTAAAATCCCCTAACAACACTTAGTAGAATCTGTATAGATTATAGTAGAATCACCCCTTCAAGTTAGTAGAATCCCCTTACAACATTTAGTAGAATCTGTATAGATTATAGTAGAATCACCCCTAAAAGTTAGTAGAATCGCCTTACAGCAAAATCTGTATAGATTATAGTAGAATCACCCCTACAAGTTAGTAGAATCCCCTGACAACACTTAGTATAATCTGTATAGGTTATAGTAGAATCACCCCTACAAATTAATAGAATCCCCTGACAACACTTAGTAGAATCTGTGTAGATTATAGTAGAATCACCCCTACAAGTTAGTAGAATCCCCTTACAACACTTAGTAGAATTTGTATAGATTAGTAGATTATAGTAGAATCACCCTACAAGTTAGTAGAATCTCCTTACAACACTTAGTAGAATCTGTATAGATTATAGTAGAATCACCCCTACAAGTTAATAGAATCCCCTGACAACACTTAGTAGAATCTATGTAGATTATAGTAGAATCACCCCTGCAAGTTAGTAGAATCCCCTTATAACACTTAGTAGAATTTGTATAGATTAGTAGATTATAGTAGAATCACCCCTAAAAGTTATTAGAATCTCCTTACAACACTTAGTAGAATCTATATAAATTATAGTAGAATCACCCAACAAGTTAGTAGAATCCTCTTACAACACTTAGTAGAATCTATATGGATTATAGTAGAATTACCCCTACAAGTTAGTAGAATCCCCTTACAACACTTAGTAGACTTTGTATAGATTATAGTAGAATCACCCCCAACAAGTTAGTAGAATCCCATTACAACACTTAGTAGTATCTGTATAGATTATAAGTAGAATCATCCCTACAAGTTAGTAGAATCCCCTTACAACACTTAGTAGAATTTGTATAGATTATAGTAGAATCACCCCTACAAGTTAGTAGAATCCTCTTACTACACTTAGTAGAATCTGTATAGATTATAGTAGAATTACCACTACAAGTTAGTAGAATCCCCTTACAACACTCAGTAGAATCTGTATAGATTATAGTAGAATCACCCCTACAAGTTAGTAGAATCCCCTGACAACACTTAGTCGAATCTGTGTAGATTATAGTAGAATCACCCCTACAAGTAAGTAAAATCCCCTTACAACACTTAGTAGAATTTGTATAGATTAGTAGATTATAGTAGAATCTCCCCTACAAGTTAGTAGAATATCCTTACAACACTTAGTAGAATCACCCAACAAGTTAGTAGAATCCCCTTACAACACTTAGTAGAATCTGTATAGATTATAGTAGAATTACCCCTACAAGTTAGTAGAACCCCCTTACAACACTTAGTAGAATTTGTATAGATTATAGTAGAATCACCCCTACAAGTTAGTAGAATCCCCTGACAACACTTAGTCGAATCTGTGTAGATTATAGTAGAATCACCCCTACAAGTTAGTAGAATCCCCTTACAACACTTAGTAGAATTTGTATAGATTAGTAGATTATAGTAGAATCACTCCTACAAGTTAGTAGAATCTCCTTACAACACTTACCAACAAGTTAGTAGAATCCCCTTACAACACTTAGTAGAATCTGTATAGATTATAGTAGAATTACCCCTCCAAGTTAGTAGAATCCCCTTACAACACTTAGTAGAATCTGTATAGATTATAGTAGAATCACCCCTACAAGTTAGTAGAATCCCCTCACAACACTTAGTAGAATCTGTATGGATTATAGTAGAATCACCCCTACAAGTTAGTAAAATCCCCTTATAATACTTAGTAGAATCTGTATAGATTATAGTAGAATCACCCCCAACAAGTTAGTAGAATCCCCTTACAACACTTAGTAGTATTTGTATAGATTATAAGTAGAATCATCCCTACAAGTTAGTTGAATCCCCTTACAACACTTAGTAGAATTTGTATAGATTATAGTAGAATCACCCCTACAAGTTAGTAGAATCTCCTTACAACACTTAGTAGAATTTGTATAGATTATAGTAGAATCACCCTTACAAGTTAGTAGAATCCCCTTACAATACTTAGTAGAATCCGTATAGATAGAATCCCCTTACAACACTTAGTAGAATCTGTATAGATTATAATAGAATCACCCATACAAGTTAGTGGAATCACCTTACAACACTTAGTAGTATCTGTATAAATTATAAGTAGAATAATCCCTATAAGTTAGTAGATTCCCCTCACAACACTTAGTAGAATCTGTATAGATTATAGTAGAATCACCCCTACAAGTTAGTAGAATCCCCTTACAACACTTAGTAGAATCCATATAGATTATAGTAGAATCACCCATACAAGTTAGTAGAATCCTCTACAATCACGCTTGTGGCATGATATTTTGGATGCCTGTGATTGAATATGGTAATGTAACAGTAGAGTCATGGGTCTAGCGTTAATATTTTCAACACTTAGGTAACCCTTTTAAAACATCACGGCCCTATTTTCTTTAAACCAAACCTAGGGTTCCAGCACCTTCGGCGCATCACTTTCGCCGTCGTTGATTCAACTAGCTAGTAGTTTCACTAGGTTCTTTCTGTATATTCCGATTTCAGCTTCCAAATCCCTACATAGCTTCTGATATAGATTCTAAGTGTTAGAAATGGCTCCAAACAAGAAGCAAGTGGTTCGAAAGCGCAAAGCGACGAAGGCACCTACTGCTTATATAGCGCGATCTGGTAGCAACCGCTCTGGGATCGTCTTCCGGGACGATATGCAAAAGGCTCAGTATAATAATCTCCTCACAAGACGTATCTCGAATACTCGCTATGTTGACCGACACGCTTTGGAAACCTTAGGAATATATGAAGATGTAACATGGATGTTCAATCAGATCTCAGCTTTGAGGTTTTTTGGGATGTCATCACAGACCTTCATTCACATAGTACTTGAATTTCTTAGCAGCCTAGAGCTAGAACTGAATTCCTATGATTATCGCAACAGGCGCATCACATTCCGGCTAGCCAACATTGAGAGAAGTCTCACAATACTCGAGCTGAGTCAAGCATTGCATTTACCCGGAGGCGGTGACCGACCACCTCCACGCGACTTTGTTGAGCATGTATTTTGTTATCAGATTTCATCTGAGTTCCGCTTCTCTACAAAGAATACGCGCGTTAGCAGCCTTTCCAACCCCTGCCTATGCTACGTTCATAGACTTCTGGCGCATACTGTGTTCGGTCGTGGCGATAATGAAGGTATAATCCGCCAATCTAAGCTCTTCTTTCTATGGGCAATGCTTTATGGATATAAAGTGGATGTAGCCTTCCTCCTAGCTAAGCAATTTGATAAGGTTGCACGCGCGAAGAAGGGTGCTATAGTGCTAGGGGGTCTTATAACTCTTATTGCATTATCCTTGGGCATGGACCTTGATGGATTATAAACTGCTTGTGATAGTCGATTCATCGATTTAGAGTCACTTATTGCGATGCGGATGATAGTTCACGAAGGTAATATGTTTCGTTTAATTCTCGGGCCTAATTCTCCAATGCTACCACTGCCAAACAAGGATCGGATAACGGTCCGCAATCAGTTAAATTGGAAGATTCCCCCGTCAGCTGTAGACCTTGAGACTCCAGCACCAGACCCTTCGGCACCTCCACCTCCACCACCTGGGCCTAGCACTTCATCGCAAGGGGAGGACCCCAGCACACAGGGATTTCCGTCCTGTTCTCAAGACCCCAACACACAAGGCTTTCGGTCCTGTTCTCAGGACCCTGCATTCCATGCTCTGTCTGCAGAGGTTTTCCACCACGGGCGACTGTTAGAAACGATCTCCGCTTGCCTGAAGAATGTGCAGGAATTCCTTAAAGAAGGTTGCACCTGTTGCACCCACCCCTCGCATCATGACGATGTAAGTTCCGAAGAGAATGAAGATTCAGATCATTCCAGCGAAGAGGGCAGCGTTGATGAGGATCATGGTTCAAATGATGATGCGAAAGACGAGTAGTCTAATGTGCATTACCTGTGCTTAAGCAATTTCCTATGATTGTATAATTCTACTTTGACCGTTAAGACTTGTGATTTCAATGGATCGAATATTTGGATGTATTACCCATCTTTTGATGTATTATTAGTGTTCAACTATGCGCCATCTGATTCTATTAGTTTGAATCTGTGCATACCTGTGAATTATATTAGTCTGATTTATCATGCCAAATCACGGGCGTGAAAGATATCATGCCCGACGCGTGTTTCCTTCTATGATTTTACCATGCTTAATCACGGCCATGAAGAATATCATGACATGCCCGTGATTCTTTCTGTCAGGTGACTCCATGCCACATCACGGGCGTGATAGATATCCCCCATCCCCGTGAATCTTTATGTGATTTTACCATGCCTAATCACGGGCGTGTCAGCTGACTCCATGCCAAATCACTGGCGTGAAAAATATCACGCCCGACGCGTGATTCTTTCTGTGATTTTACTATGCCTAATCACGGCCGTGAAGTAGATCATGACATACCCATGATTCTTTCTGTCAACTGATTCCATGCCAAATAACGAGCGTGAAAAATATCACGCTCGACGCATGAATCTTTCTATCACTATACCATGCCAAATCACATGCGTGAAAAATATCACGCCTCATCCATGATTCACTATATGTACAGAACTACAGATTCAATGAACTTTTTGGAGCCTTTGCCTATTAACAAATCGACACAACTTGTATACAGACATTGTGTAAACAGCCAACCCTCAACCAAGATAAAGACAAATTGTATAAACATCATAAACTCAACCAATATAAAGAATCCCCTTTCAAATAACATCAACCAATATAAATAGAAATAAGTTTAATCGGCACAAACTCAACCTCTACGTACACAATGTATATACGGCACCCCTTACAGGTTACAAGAATGGTACACATTGTCTAATAAGAGAATTAGATTCTACTATGAATTTTGTTCATTTGGCAAATTGGGATCAAACTGCGATGGAGCATTGCGAGAGCCTGCATCGGAACACTACAGGATGAAAAATAAGTTTAGTACCAACTTTTAAGGGCATATCATTACTGTATATATATGGTAAGCATACTTACGTAATAAGAAGTTGTTCCCATCATCATGGCAGTATAAGGGAATTGGATTTGGGGAGAAATCTGTTGCCTTGGTGCAGGAGTCTATGGTACAATAGTAGAACATTAGTATTGGTCAAAATCATTAGTATTTGACATTATGTAAAATAGCATACGTAGATGCAAATGGATGCGGATGTGTAGATGGCATGGGAACATGACCCTGAACACAAATTATAAATACAACATTAGTATTGTTAAACATCTATAAAATTACATATTATTGACATTGTAAGTACATATCCAGCAGTAGCAAATGGATGCGTAGGAGGCATGGGCACAGTAGCCTGTTACACATTACAAGTAAAACACTTAGTATTGTTACAAATCTACAAAAATGTAATATAAGGAACATGCGCCTTACTTATGTAGCAGAAAATGGATGTATAGGAGGCGTGGGTGCATGAGCCTGAACACAAATTACAAGTATAACATTAGTATTGTTACCACTGTATAAAAGTTAAGATTATTGACAATGTAAGTACATATTGTGAAGCAGCAAATGGATGTGTAAGAGGCATGAGAACAGGAGGCTGTGCAAATCTCCCACTATTTGTGTTTGCCTTTGATGCACCAGTCTTTTTGGGTCGTTTTTCTGGGACACTTTTATTCCTTTTCTCTCTTAGACCTTTCTTCACAGCAGGGGTCTTTATGGTGATATTTCTGTCTGGACCAATATCATTTCTGTCATTATCTACGACCTCACATTGTTCATCAACATGTAGTATGGTCTGCACATCTACCCTCAATTTATCAATGGCTATTTCAATCTTCTTGAGGGCTTGCCTGGAATGTTGACTTAGTGTTACAAGATTTTCTGGCATATGCGCTTATACATAGAAGTTAATATCTCTTTTCCATTCCCATCGGTAGCAGGTGGACAAATATTCGAACTATTGCCAGCTCTTGCATACTTTGTCCACCTTTTCAGTATATAATGTTGGGGTAGTAAACACACATTGTTAACAGTCAACACCTTGAACGCATGCCTACACAAAATTCCAGTTCGCTCAAATAATTTGCACGTGCAATTCACAATAATGGAAGCAGAGTTGTAAGTCATGGTTTCAGATCTAGGCATGCTAGCAGATATTAATGTATATGTCTTTACATTAGAATCACAATCAACACTCATTGAATCTACACACCAATCTACATGATTCATGAATTGCTCAGCCACCTCCTCATAGATTACTCTGGTGTAGACTGTAGCAGCTTCCTTTAAAATATTCCCAAATACCGTTGCTGGTGTACTATTCCTGCTCTTGAAGTCAGATTTGGTTTCTTTCTCATGAAAAAAATGTAAGAGCCTTATCATATTGATCCAAAAATTCAAACAAAGATAGTTTTTTTTTTGAAAAAAATCTCTTAATATGAGCATTTATTCTCTCACTACGTTGTGTGGTGGTCATATCAGCTGAGAATGTTTCCACCCGATAGCATGCAGCCCATTTGTCACGAAGTTGATAAAAATTAATGATCCACGAATTATCTCATAGATTATATTTATGTAATAGATCCTCCCGTAGTTTTTCAAATGTTTCAATAGTGCAATTCTCATAAATACAGTGTTTAAAATCTTGGACAAATCTAGGAAACGTGTGAATCACCTGAGATAGGTGCATAGCAGCATTTTGATATATGTGCCATAGGCAAAGTCGATGGGCTATAGTTGGCATCACAATTTGTATAGCTTTGGTAATACCAGCTGATTGATCTGTGAATATGGTGAGAGGTGGCCACCTGGATATTGCTTGTAAGCAGGTCTCAAATAACCAAATAAAAGAATCAGCTGACTCATCATATAATAAAGTAGCACCAAGAATAATTGTTTGCTTATGGTGATTCAAGCCAACAATAGGAGCACCAAGAATAATTGTTTGCTTTTATAGAATTAAAGACATACAGTCCTGAGCCCAATGAGAAACTGAGAGCCTATTTGGTCTCGCTTTTAAGTAGAAATTTGTTTGATAATAAAAAGTAGTAGCAGGAAAAAAAATAAAAAAAGTAGAAAGTTGAAAAAACTATAATTTGATGCTTTTGCAGCTTTTGCTTTTTTAAAAAATAATTTATATAATTTCATTTAAAATTTTAAGTATTATTATTTTAAATAATTTAAAATTTTAATACTAAAAAAATAAAATTTATTATTATTTTAAATAATTTAAAATAATATATTTATTTATTATTTTAAAATTTGAGAGCAGTTAAAAAGTTATTAACCAACATCATACAACATAACACAATTTAATACAATTATAAAGTGATTAACAGCGGAGCCAAACATACCATAAATTTAAGAGGAATAAGGTTTAATTTTTTTTTAAAAAAAATGCATTTGATTGAGTTTAATTAATTTATAAGAACGCCATCATAGTTGATCATATAAAAAATTAAAACAAAAAGTTACTGTTCTTTTTTTTTTCTTTATACACAATATAAAACAATTAAAACCTTTTTCTTATGTTAGATTAAGACGACACCTATGCAATTTTATTTTAATTTTTTTAAAAAAAATCAATTTTAATTGACATTTAAAAATATAATTTATTTATTCCTTTCTGTGACTCCAGGGGCTGGGGACCGCCGCGGTGCAAACGTTCAATGTCGTGCCCACCATGTCCTTGCCTGCTGATAAGCCGTGTCAGTGTCGATGCGGTTCGTTGGTGAAACTTCACCATCTGGTCATTGATTAATTATTTATGCGGGCGCCCGCTGTCCTTTTCCCGTGTGTCAGGCCTGGATTAATCCGGTTTAGCCCAAAATCTACTAGGTCGAGAGATGGACCAAGCCCACGTGGAGAGCCCAAAACCCAGCGGCTGAATTTGGGAAAGTAGAGTGGTCAACGCCTCAATCCGTTGACCCGAGCTATACTGAAATCGCAGCAGCAGCCGCGTCTTCATCCGCACAGCATTCGGAGGCGGGGTAGATAGCATCGCGGAGCTCGGGCACGAGCTCTCCGCCGGAAGACGCGGACGATGGCGACGCTTGGCACAGCGGGAGACCCGGACACAGGATGCAGACGAGGTCTTCAACATCAACACCGAGCGTGACGGCTACGGTCACGCACGAAAGGCGGAGACACGTCCGGGCGAGACGTGCGGAGCGGACGAAGCAGCCGAAGGAGTGGCAGAGCGTGATTATCGGCGACGAGCGGGTCTAGCGGAGATGAGGAGTGGCGTACGAGCGTCTCCCTTCTCCTATAAAGCTACGAGAAGAGAACGACAGAGTAGGGTGCGCGGGGAGCGACACCACCAAGGAGCACCAGGCGGGTGCACCACCGGCGACGGCGAGGGCACCGTCGCCCCTTCCAAAGCAGCGGCTCTGATGCCGCCAGAGGGCGAAGAGGCTTGAGGCTTCCGGCGTGGAGGCACCGACGTGAGAGAGAGATCAGAGTTCGAGCGAGAGACTTGTAACCGTCGACCAGTGGGTCGACGGTGAGGGAGGGACGGGGGCACCGGCCAGAGGGCCGACGACCACAAGGGAGAGCTTTGTACCGGTTTTTGTGAATAAGATTCGGAGCTTTCCCCGATATCCCCCTTCCCCTTAATCTGTGCATCTTCCGCGGCGGTCGCGAGACAACATCTCTGGCAGGTCCTCGGCGACGACCTGGTTGGGGAAGGCGGAAGGCGAAGAAGTCTTCTGATCATCCTTCTCCGGCCACGCGAGGTGACGCGCAGGTGTTCGGCGGAGACGACGAGCGCGGCGGACGCGGGGAGAAGACGAAGCAAGCGAGTTTCGAACGCGGGCGGCGTTCGAAACGAGGAGCAGTAGCGAGTCCAAATTGGAGGCGGTCAACGACAAAAAAATCAAAACGAGATTTCGATTTGGTGGCTGACGTCAGGCGGACGTCAGCGTTTCGAATTAATTCGGCGACGGTGCGGTGATTTTGACCAGAGTTGACTAGTGAGGTATTTTTAAAATTAGGGTTTGATTTCTCTAAATTTGGGTTCTGAGTGACTTTGTAATTTGGGGATAAAATCTGAGTGGGGAATTAGGGTTTTCAATTTTGGGTCGGAAACCCTAGTAAGTTGCGTTCCGGTGTTCCGCCGGACGACCCTGAGACAGCGATTAAGCGCTGTTTTTAGGCCGATCCGACCGTGGCGTGACACCGTGCATGCGTCCCCTTGAAGATAAAATTACGTGATACGTCTAGAAAAAACTAGCGGTTGGACCCCGATTCATCGGTCTTCGGCTAACGAGTGCATTGCAGATTACCTCAAAATTTACATCTTATGGAAGGAAGACTCGCTCCCATGACCCATTGCTCGTGATACCTTATTTGGACACAATTAACGTCATCTCTATTAATTAAAATGTAAACAATTACTACTCTACCAAGTAAGAATTGATAATAAAATTTTAAAATAGAATTCTATTTATATTATTTTATTTATACAAAAAAATATTTAGTAACGTAGTTATGATCATTACTTAAGTATGCTCTTGTTTAACATATACACGCATGCATCCAACAGCACTGATTGGATTTTTACTCCAACGCAAGCGGACGCACGTTGACCATGCGCGCTGAATCGACAGTGCATGTGCTGTGTCAATGCACGTCTTAATTGGTTTTTCAAATCATTCTTTTCTTTTTTTATGCTTATTGTTAGCCCACCCTAAATTAGGGCCAATCCAGGTGGCTCAAAATTGACCCAAAGCCCAGCTGAGAGAAAATCAGAATTGGCGAAGGTTGAGCGGCGAGATCGCTCATCCGCTTCGTTCGACGTCCACATCAACGATGTCTCCAGTGACCAGAGGCCACAAGCTCGCCGGAGGAAGCAACGCCGGACTTAGGTTCACCGATCGGTGTCGGTGACGCATCAGGCTAAGCGTCGATCTCGACGCAGGTAACGTTGGCGGCTCAGCAGATACAACGACACGGGAGGTCTTTCGTCCGGCGATTAGACAGCGAAGATGACGCAGAGGAGTTATCTCGTTCATCGACAGGCATCAGGCGTCGGAGACGTCGACCAGACCAAGAGGCGACGTGCGAGTCGTGGTCTCGACTGACGTCAGGGGCTTGACCAAAGGAGGGCGACGGCGCTCGATCCAGCGAGGTGGCATTGATTCGACCTAATGGACCGAATGATGGAGCTACTAATGGGTGGGAGGGTCCTTAGAGCCGTACTCTAGGGTGTTACATGATCCATACGAAAATGGGAGAGGGTCGTGAGACGAGGGAAGCGAAAACGCATCAAAAATGCAGGGAAAACACAAGGAAGGCGCGATGAAAATAGCATCGAGCTCAATCGGGGCAACACGAATGCGAGAAGAGCTTAACGGCACCCTACTACAGAATGTAATGGACTAACCTTATAGCAATTTAGCAAGCTCCTAAGCACTTTTAAGCTCAGCACGTTTGAAGGACAGCGGGGTGCAGGATTCTGCTCGCGTGCCTATGTAACTGAAAACACACCGAAGAAACAAGAGAACCAACCACGCCTCCGATGAACGGATATTTGTGGGTGAAGGGATGAAAACCACAGCAGAAATGTACGCAATGAAGTGGAAAAATAGGCGAATCTGACCCACCGGTGGGGTGGGATTTACTTCTTTGAAAGCAAAGAAAGGGGAACTGATGTAGGACGGGGAACTAAAGCATTCAAACACGCCTTTGAAAACTGGTTTTGATAAATAGCTTAATAATAAGGGAAAACCAAAGTTATGCTAACGAGGTTGGGAAACTAATTTTTTTGTATTTTAAATATATAGGAAAACCCACGTTTAAACTAAGAACAGTAAATAAGAATTACACTAGAAAGAAGTAAATGCAGGAAATAAACTTACAGTGCAACCCTTGAGAATCGAAGGGCTGTGCTTCCCGATCTTCACCGGTCCAACTCTGATGGAAGGTGTAGAGTGGAGCTTACAAACAATCACAGAAGATCCGTACAAGTCACGGATTTTAATACAGGAGCAAATCAAGGGGTGAGGTTAAGCCTCACAAGTTCCCTTGCTAATCCTAAGTTAACTAAAGAGAGAGGGAGAAGAGAAGGAAGGGGGGGACGTCCCTCCTAGACCCACTCCAAGCGCAAGCTACAAGTTATGTAATCAAGAATTAGTGTAGAGAAGAGTTCTCAAAATCAAATGAAGAGATTAAGAGAAGAGACTTAGCCGAATAGGATGAAGACTCCTTGAGTCCGAGGGGTGTTCTCCTTCTTGCTCCAAACCGAGGGTGAAAGAAGTTCTCCTTGTGGTTGCGCACATGAACAAAGAGGAGAGCTTCTTAGGGTTTTGGTGGAAGAGTTAGAAGAAGGGGGAAGAACTCGGCTAAAGAAGAACTCTATCACTAACACAAGCAATTAACCTAGGCAACTAATAGACAATATTATTTCATCAAAAGGTAATCGAAATACAAGGTGGAGCCTATGTTTTTATAGGCGAGATGGGGCTAGGGCAAGATAGTCATTAGCTTCCATGCGCCTATTACAAAGATGGATAGGATTTGAATTGCAAAATCAAGAGGATGTTGGCGCAAATCCTCTTTGGGAGCTTCCTTCTTTGGTGATCTTCTTTTGGCAACTCTTTAAATGCTTGGGCTGGTGAGAGAGGTGTCTTCTTCATCCTTTGGCGATATGCTTGTTGGCACATGGATAAGGGGTTCAAAATTTGAATCCTTTCCATGAGAGCATGGGCGGCAACAAGAGATGGTAACTTCTCATAAATGTCTTCATAAATGCCCTCCTTTAATTGTGGATCTTGATGGATAATTCCTTTGATTTTGGATCTTAATGGGTGAGGGATTTGAATTCATTCCTTGCTTGGACTAGTGGTTGGCGCATATCTCTTGGATGGATGATGAGGTGGCTGATTGCTCTATTGGAGAGGCGCCCAAAAAATATAGCAAGTGAGTTATTGCATGGCTTGAAGTGAGCTTGGGCTTTGAAGTCTTCCTTTCCTTTTCTGGAGCTGAACTTGATGAGTGAACCTTGAGTGACATTGAGCTGGAACTTGAGCTGCTCCTTACTTGAATGTCCTGCCAAAATGATCCTAATGCATGCATGCACTACTCTACTATGATGCAAGAGTACATAAAGTTTCATGAATTACAATGCACTACCTACTACAAGTGGACTTGCCATAAATGACTACATGATGCATGGTTTTATTGAAAAACAAATTACCCTAAATGCCATGCAAGAAATGGAACCCTAAGGGAACCCATATCGAATAGGTACCCTACGAGTCCGAGCAGATCTCCTCAGAGCAGGGCTACTGCCTCCATCAGCTCTCCCCGGGTTGAAAGGATTCTCCTCTTGAGAATTATCCTTGTACCCTTGGAGTGACTCAGGGGCGGCTATAGCTAGCTCAGACTCAGGAAGCCATACCTCTTCACCATTAATGAGTCTAACTCGATAAAACATTTGTACCTCATCAGTGGTGAATTTGGTTTGGTCTTCGAGAATAGCCTCAATCTCCATCTTGTAGGTGTCATCTGGATCTGGTATGGAGAGGGGTTCATGATAGAGGGTGAGATCCTCCATGTTGACGGTGGTGGGGATCCCCAATTCAGGTGGCAAGTCGAGGACATAGGCATTGTCGTTGATTTTGTCTACAATGGTGAAGGGGCCTAGTCCTTTTGCTTCCAGTTTGTGCCCTGTCCCGTGGATGCGCTCTTCACGTGCCCGTAGAATCACTTTATCACCTGTGGAAAATAACCTTTCTCGGCGATGTTTGTTAGCAGCTTCGCGATAATGATTAACAGATTCTAGCATTTTAGAAAATATTTCAGCATGCATTTGCGAAGTATGTAAAGCAAAGTCACGAGCAGGTAAAGAAGTCCTAAAGTGTCTGGGTAGAGGGAAGAGATCTATAGGTTTGTTAGGTTGATATCCTAGGTTGGCTTGGAAAGGGGAGAGACCTGTGGTCTTGTTGACTGTACTGTTGTAGGAGAACTCGGCAGTGGGTAAGAGTTTATCCCAGTTGCCAGGATGTTCACTTACCAAACTCCTAAGGATACTCCCAAGTGATCGGTTGACCACTTCAGTCTACCCATCCGTCTGGGGATGGTAGGCTATGGAGAACTTGAGTTTTGTTCCTAGAAGGGTCCATAGGGTTCTCCAAAAATGGCTTACAAACCTAGGGTCTCTATCAGACACTATAGTTAAGGGTGTCCCACAAAGCCTAACAACTTCTCTGAAGAAGAGTTTAGCATCATGGGAGGCATCAGTGGTTTTGGTGCAAGCTATGAAATGGGCCATCTTAGTAAATCTATCAACTACCACAAATATAGAATCATGTTTAGCTACGGTTCGGGGTAGTCCTAAAATGAAATCCATACTAAGGTCTTGCCAAGGGGCTTGGGGAATAGGTAAGGGAGTGTACAGGCCGGGACTGTGCTTGTGGACTTTGGTGAGCTGACAAGTCCTACAATGCCTCACAACCTTAGCTACATCCTGGTAAAGGTTCAGCCAGTAGAACCATTCCTTTACAAGGGCTTGGGTCTTATCTCGACCGTGGTGCCCGGCAGACCCGCCTCCGTGCAATTCCCAAACAAGGAATTCTCGGATGGATGTCTTGGGCACACAAAGGGTTGGTCCAAGAAAGAGATACCCATCCCTAAGGGTGTAGAGGGGGTGACTTATTGGGTCTTGACTAAGGTCAGCATATAAGGTAGAAAAATCAGGACATTCAAGATAAGCATCTTTCATGGAATCAAAGCAAGTAACTTCAACATGCATTTTGTTCAAAAGTAAAGTTACTCTACTGAGGGCATCTGCTACTTTATTCTCAGATCCTGATTTATGTCTAAGCACAAAAGTGTATTGTTGTAGGTATTCGACCCACTTAGCATGCCTTGAGTTTAACTTCTTCTGAGCACTTAGATAGGAGAGGGCCTGGTGGTCACTATTAAGAGTAAACTCCCTATGGATGAGGTAATGTCTCCAATACCTTAGAGCTTGAACTACAGCATAAAACTCTTTGTCATAGGTAGAGTATTTTTGTTTTGCCTCGTTGAGTTTTTCACTAAAGAAGGCTATGGGATGACCTTCTTGGCTTAGGGTTCCCCCTATGCCAACTCCAGAGGCGTCACAATCTACCTCAAAGACTTTGTTGAAGTCAGGAAGTCTAAGGACCGGGGCAGTGGTCATCTTATCCTTAAGTTCTTGGAAGGCTTTGCTAGCAGATTTAGTCCAGGAGAATTCACCTTGTTTTAGGCAACTAGTGATAGGTGCCACTATAGAGCTGAAGTTCCTTATGAACCTCCTATAGAAGGTAGCTAGGCCATGGAAGCTTCTGACTTCAGTGATGGTCTTAGGTTCAGGCCAGTCTATGATGGCTTGGATCTTGGATGGGTCTGCTTGAAGGCCATGCTCAGACACTATGAATCCTAAGAAGATCACACTATGGGACAAAAAGGAGCACTTCTTGAGATTGATATAGAGTTGCTCTTCCTTAAGAAGGTCAAGGGTCTTCCTAAGGTGCTCTAGGTGTTCCTCTTTAGTCTTACTATAGATGAGGATATCATCAAAGTAGACTACTAGGAATCTTCCAATGAAAGGCTTTAAGACTTGGGTCATGAGTTTCATGAATGTGGAAGGAGCATTAGTCAAGCCAAAAGGCATGACTAACCATTCATAGAGACCATCCTTGGTCTTGAAAGCTGTCTTCCATTCATCACCTAGCCTTATCCTGACCTGGTGGTATCCACTTCTTAAGTCAAGCTTGCTAAACCACTTAGAGCCAACTAACATGTCTAGCATGTCATCAAGTCTAGGAATAGGAAACCTATACTTGACTGTGATTTTGTTTATGGCTCTGCAATCTATACACATGCGCCAACTGCCATCCTTTTTAGGGGTGAGCAGAGCAGGCACGGCGCAAGGGCTAAGACTTTCTCTGATATGTCCTTTCTCTAATAGGTCATCTACTTGTCTCTTAAGTTCTTGATGCTCGGTGGGGTTCATCCTATAGTGGGGCAGATTGGGTAGGGTTGAACCTGGGACAAGATCTATTGCGTGTTGGATGTCCCTAAGAGGTGGAAGTCCTGTGGGTAGTTCTTCAGGGGTAAGCTCACTATATTGTTCTAAGAGGGGTTCTACTTCAGGGGGTGGCTTACTTTCTTCTTCTTGGTTGACTTCCTTGAGGACTAAGGTAAATAAAGGTTGATCAGGCCTATAATCCTTAGGTCTCATGAGCTGAAGGGTTGGTTGTATGGTTTTGGTCTTTTCTATTTTTCCCTTATTGGTTGAGGCTTTAAGCTCTCTTGGCATAGACGGTTTCAGTTTGATCTTTTGACCTGAATGACTAAAGACATAGGTATTAGTCCGACCGTAGTGGACTACATCCATGTCATATAGCCATGGTCTGCCTAGAAGGACTTGAGCGACGTCCATAGTGATGACGTCACACCAAATTTGTCCTTCATAGGTACCAAACTGTAAGGGCACTAGACTCCTATGGGTTACTGGCACACTAGACTGGTTGACACAGGAGATGTTATAAGGGGTTGGGTGAGCTTCTATCTTAAGCTTAAACTTGGTAACAGCAGAGTGGGAGACAGCGTTGAGACTACTACCCCCATCTATCACTACTTTGCACATGTTTCCATTGCATTTCGTGTAAGTATGGAAGATACTAGTTCTTCGCCAATCATCCGTGGGTGAGGGTTTGATCAGGGTACACCTAACAACTCCTAAGGTGTTTTGGGCAGGCTCCTCACTACTATCATATTCATTGTCTTCTAGGATTTGGCAGTCAGAATCTGGGTCATTAATGTCTTCAAGTCTAGGGGTTTGGTTTTCCTCACCTAGGTATAAGACCCGTTTAGGACAGTCTTTCATATAGTGTCCATATTGTTGGCAACCATGGCATTTGACCCTAGATGGTTCTGGATAACTAGAGGGCTTAGGTTTAGGAGTACTAGAGCTTTGAGGTTGGGTTGGTCTAGGACTTGGTCTAGAGGCACTAAACTCTTTCCTAAAGGCAACCTTAAGTTCTTGCTCAATCTCCTTGGCTCTAAGATGGGCAACCTCTATGGAGTCTATCTGGTAGTAGGTAAGGCCCTTTCTAATCTCAGATCGGAGACCATTTTTATACCTGCTAAGGGTGAATAGAGGGTTTTCTCCTGGGTTTCCCCTAAGGAGGAATTCCTCAAAGCTAGCAGTGTATTGATCAACAGTCATAGATCCTTGGGTTAAACTAGAGGCTTGGTCAAACAACTTACTCTGAAAGTATGAGGGGACATATTTCAGTTTAAGTTGTTGGCGCATTTCTAGCCAAGTTTCTATGGGAGGTAGGTTGAGTCTCTCTTGGTTGTTCTCTATATTGGTCCAATACAACCTAGCATTTCCCTCAAGAAGGCACTTTGCAAGTCGGACTTTGCTGTGCTCAGGGATCATGCTCCACTCGAAATATTGCTCGAGCTTGGTTGTCCAATCCAAGAAGTCTCGGGGTTCTAAAGAGCCATTGAAGGTTGGGGGATTGAGTTTGATGGCGCGGTGCACATCATCCTCCCTAAATCTGGGTTGAGGTGGGGTTTGAATAGGAGGTCCATTCCACATAGTTGGTTAGTGGGTTCCTGCATGGTTTGGATTGGGGTATCCATTCCATGTTGGTTGAGGATGGGTTCCTACATGGTTTGGATTAGGATATCCATTCCACATAGGTTGGGTGCCTGCACGGGTTGGGGTTTGATGCCCGTTCCACGCAGGTGGTTGTTGGGTGTCTACATGATGAGGGCTAGGTGGTTCACTATCATGATTCGAAGACCTTTCCCTAAAATCATGGAACTCAGTGGTAAGTTGGTTAAGGCTTCGGGTAAGGGTCCCTATTTGCTCAGTCAAAAACTCAAACTTCTCATTCATGGCAGTATGATCCATTGTGGGATTTTGTTCCTGTTGTTGGGTTTTGGACTGAGTTTGCATGGGTGTTTTGAAAAAATATAGGTTTTGGAAATAGAGCGTAGTCAAGTTCTTTCAAACAACCTAATTCCAAAGACCGCATAGAAGTAGAAAAATAAGTTTTTGAGGCTTAAAATTCTAGTCTAAGAGCCTAAGCTCTGATACCAAGCTGATGTAGGACGGGGAACTAAAGCATTCAAACGACGCCTTTGAAAACTGGTTTTGATAAATAGCTTAATAATAAGGGAAAACCGAAGTTATGCTAACGAGGTTGGGAAACTAATTTTTTTGTATTTTAAATATATAGGAAAACCCGAGTTTAAACTAAGAACAGTAAATAAGAATTACACTAGAAAGCAGTAAATGCAGGAAATAAACTTACAGTGCAGCCCTTGAGAATTGAAGGGCTGTGCTTCCCGACCTTCACCGGTCCAACTCTAATGGAAGGTGTAGAGTGGAGCTTACAAACAATCACAGAAGATCCGTACAAGTCACGGATTTTAATACAGGAGCAAATCAAGGGGTGAGGTTAAGCCTCACAAGGTCCCTTGCTAATCCTAAGTTAACTAAAGAGAGAGGGAGAAGAGAAGGAAGGGGGGGACGCCCATCCTAGACCCACTCCAAGCGCAAGCTACAAGTTATGTAATCAAGAATTAGTGTAGAGAAGAGTTCTCAAAACCAAATGAAGAGATTAAGAGAAGAGACTTAGCCGAATAGGATGAAGACTCCTTGAGGTCGAGGGGTGTTCTCCTTCTTGCTCCAAACCGAGGGTGAAAGAAGTTCTCCTTGTGGTTGTGCACATGAACAAAGAGGAGAGCTTCTTAGGGTTTCGGTGGAAGAGTTAGAAGAAGGGGGAAGAACTCGGCTAAAGAAGAACTCTATCACTAACACAAGCAATTAACCTAGGCAACTAATAGACAATATTATTTCATCAAAAGGTAATCGAAATACAAGGTGGAGGCTATGTTTTTATAGGCGAGATGGGGCTAGGGCAGGATAGTCATTAGCTTCCATGCGCCTATTACAAAGATGGATAGGATTTGAATTGCAAAATCAAGAGGATGTTGGCGCAAATCCTCTTTGGGAGCTTCCTTCTTTGGTGATCTTCTTTTGGCAACTCTTTAAATGCTTGGGCTGGCGCAAATCCTCTATTGGTTGCACTGTTGTACGCGAATTCTGCCAGGGGAAGGATGGTATCCCAAGACCTCGGGTGATCGCCTATGAGGCAATGAAGCAAATTGCCTAAACTACGATTAATCACCTCGGTTTGCCCATCAGTTTGGGTGTGGTAGGCCGTCGAGAATTTAGGGTGGTGCCCATGAGGGCCCAGAGTGAGCACCAGAAGTGGCTCACGAATCGCGTATCACGGTCGGACACAATGGTTGACGGAAGACCATGGAGACGCACTATCTCCCTAACAAAAAGGTGTGCTACATGGGACGCGTCCGCAGTGCGCGAACAAGGGATAAAGTGGGCCATTTTTGAGAATCGGTCCACAACCACGTAGACAGAATCGAAACGAGAGGTGGTCATGGCAACCCAAGGACAAAGTCCATGCTGAGGTTGCGCCAGGGTCCTTCGGCCACTGGCAAGGGGGTGTAGAGACCCGTGTTCGGGGGACGGGAGAGACCCGTGTTCGGGGGATAGGGCTTGGCCAATTGACACATGCCACAATGACAAACAATATGCTCCACATCCTTGCGGAGGGAGGGCCAAAAGAAACGTTCCTCCACCATCTCAAGTGTCTTGTCACGGCCATAGTGACCGGCAACATCGCCTGCATGCACCTCAAGCGAAAGATGGTCTCGAAGCGACGATCAGGGAATGCACAAGTGATTCCCCAGGAAAAGGTAACCCTCGCACAACTGATATGGGGACTCGGGATCCGGGGACTCAGTTAAGGCGGCGTAGATGGTCCCAAAATCAAAACAAGTGGTGTACTCTTCTTTGACATGGTCAAAGGTGTTGACATGAGTGCGCATTACGCATAAAAGGGTCCGGACTCGACTTAAGGCATCCGCGACGACATTCTCCTTACCCGCCTTGTGGTTGATCACGAAGGAGTACTACTATAGGTACTCGACCCACTTAGCATGGCGGGCGCCCAACTTCTTTTGGGCATTAAGGAAAGATAGGGCCTGGTGGTCGCTATACAACACGAACTCATGGTGGAGGAGATAGTGCCTCCACTGCCATAGGGACTGAACAATGGCATAAAACTCTTTGTCGTACGTTGAATAACGTTGCTGGACAGCGTTCAATTTTTCACTAAAGATGGCCATGGGGTGACCCTCTTGGCAAAGGGAACCACCAATGCCCATACCGGAGGCATCACACGCGACCTCGAAGACTTTGGAGAAGTTAGGGAGTCGCAAGAACCGGGCCGTGGTCACGGCATCCTTAAGGGTGTTGAAGGCACAATGGGTGGCAGGGGTCCACTCGAAGTCATCCTTAGAGAGACGTTGGGTTAGAGGGATGGCAATTATGCTGAACCCACGGATGAACCGGCGGTAGAAACCTGCAAGACCTAAGAAACTATGGACCTCTGACATAGTATGTGGTTCGGGCCAATGCCAGATGGCCTCAACCTTGGCGGGATCGACAGATAGGCCTTGATCGGACACAATATACCCCAGAAAATAGATGCGGTTGGTCATGAAGGCGCACTTCTTCGTGTTAAGGAAGAGTTGTTCCTTGCGTAGAAGGGCAAAAGTGGAGCGAAGATGCTCCAAATGTTCATCACAGGTCCGACTATAGATCAGGATGTCGTTGAAGTAGACGACCAAAAACTTGCCCATGTAGGGCTTCAGAACGTGACTCATCAAACTCATGAATGTGGACGGGGCATTGGACAACCCGAATGGCATGACAAGCCACTCGTAAAGATTGTCCTTAGTTTTGAACACGGTCTTCCACTCATCGCCCTCGCGAATGCGGACTTGGTGGTACCCGCTACGGAGGTCGAGCTTGGAAAATCAAGATGCACCGGAGATCAAGTCCAACATGTCGTCAAGCCGAGGTATGGGAAACCTATACTTGACGGTGATCCTATTAATGGCACGACTATCGATACACATGCACCACGACCCATCCTTCTTTGGTGTGAGGAGCGTGGGAACGGCACAAGGGCTGAGACTCTCGTGGATGTACCCCTTGGTAAGGAGTTCATCCACCCGACGCTACAGCTCAGCGTGTTCGGCGGGGTTGAGTCGATGATGGGGCAGGTTGGGGAGAGGCGCTCCCGGGATAAGGTCAATCACGTGCTGGATTTCCCTATCCGGAGGGAGGCCATGAGGCAGATCCTCGGGACTAATATCGCTAAACTCGGAGAGGAGAGTGGACACCTCTACAGGGGGTGTGCGGTCGATGCATGGGGGTGAATCCCGCGTCTCGCGCATCATGAGCGCGTACACAACCTTGGGCGTATGGGCCTCGTGCACCAGCGCGGGGGTGCGTATGAGGCAGAACATGGCGGGACACAGAGGGGTAGATGCCGTGGGTGTGATCACACCCTTGGAGGTCGACACATGAATCTCCTTGGGCGGAGCGGGGATCAAACAAATTTTTTGGTTGTTGTGGTCAAACACATAGGTGTTAGACCGACCATAGTGGACCACGTCCCTATTATACAACCATGGACGACCGAGGAGGGCGTGGGTGACGTCTGTAGCCGCCATGTCACACCATACCTTCTCTCGATAGGCCCCAAAAGCAATGGGGACTTGGCATTAGTGAGTGATCGGAAGACTCGATGTGTCCACTGATGACATGTAAAAATATGATATTTCGTGACTCAATTTCATTCTTATTTTAGAGCATAATGCATGTTTCATCTCATTTATTTACTCAAATGCTTCATATTCTTCAGAACCTTCACTTTTCCTCTGTTTTAATGAAATGCAGGTATTTGGCCTCAAAATCAATGGAATTTGGAGAATCTGAAGGTATGTGACGATTTCCCATGATGAGATGGAGCTATACGCCAATTTTCAGCTCAATCGGAGTCCTCTACATCATACACGGCCATGGGTGTGCACCCATACACGGCCGTGCATCATAAGTCACCAGAATTCACTTAACCGAGCCGTACACGGGCATGGCCGTGCACCCATGCACGGCCGTGTATCGTTACGCACAACACGATAGGCGTCAGGTATTTTGCCTGTAACTTTCTATTCTGGGCTCAGAATTGGACAAAATTTGGGGAGCACCTTTCCAACTTAGCCACGAACGTTTTGGGACTGAAATCATAGGATTTGGTTAAGAAACAAAGGAGAACGAGGTGACAGGGCGACAACTTAGGGTTTTAGGGCGATTTTCTGATCGGCGACACTATTCCGGTGGGTTTCTCTCTTCTTTCCGACGTGGAGGATCACGCTGAGCCATCTTCAATCAAGGATCCACCATTCCCTTTGGTTTGATTCGATTTTCATGAGAGATTCTATGTATTTAACGATGTATACCATAGTGTAAACCTTATTTTCATGGTAAGAATGCTTGATAATATGACTTGATCTATATATTTCTCTTTTTATCTTTGTTATTATCCATGTTTAGGATGTTTAATTCTTGTTTACATACTGGCCATATGTATGCATGCTTTAGATGTCGAGGGAAGGACTGAGAGGTGAACCTTAACCATCGGAACCCCTAGACTAGACTGGTGATTTCGTGTTGCGAGAGCACTCGAAATCACTCGAGGAACCCTAATCTTTCATAGATCCCATTGGATCCGCCTTAACCCTAGTAAGCCACGAGAGTAGGAGACTTGGGTTAAGACGGATACCGGACCGTGTCCTGAGAGGGAGCGCGTCTGTACCCTAGGAAAGGTTACCTTGAGAACTTAGATAAAACTTTATTTAAATTGTCAAGCCCTAATATTTATGCATGCTTCAGTGTGGTGAAACCTAAAACCCCGAATCTCTCTCATAATCTCAAAACCCTGTTTGCTTTGCTCTCTGCGCTGCTTGTTCTTAATGTGCCTTAGTTTAACTACTTGCTCTAGGACATTAGCCATTTTCCCATTAATCATTAACCTAGCTTTCGATTGACTGATTTGTTAGTACTTGACCCTAGTCCCTGTGGGTTCGATCTTTTTATTACGCGATAGACCGTGCACTTGCGGTAGCAGCCGTCTAGGCCCTATCAAATTTTTGGCGCCGTTGCTGGGGACTAGGTAGCCAATATTAACACAATCAGAAGATTGATAGACTAGGTTTAGTTAGATTTCATTTGTTTTTAATTCTGTTTCTTTACTTTTATTTTTTGTTGTAATTTCTATTTGGTGCGGTGCTACTAATCTTTTCTGTTTAGGTACTTGTTTATGCCCAGGAACACTACTAGAACAGGAAAACTTGTATCTGAAGACCCGGAGATAGAGCGCACTTTCCGTCAAGTCAGAAGAAATTTGAAAAGACTTAAACTTGAAGGCAACTTTTCTGACAGTCAGACGATGGAAGCCACTCGCTCCTTGAAAGACTATGCAATGCCTACCATTTCTGGCGTGCACTCGAGCATATCGCGACCGGCTATCGAAGCCAACAACTTCGAGATCAAGCTGTCACTTGTACAGATGGTGCAACAGAATCAATTCAGTGGAGCAACAACTAATGATCCTAACCTTCATTTATATATCTTTTTAGAATGCTGCGACACTTTAAAAATTAATGGTGCTCATCCTGATTCTATTAAACTAAGACTCTTCCCTTTTTCTCTTAGGGATCGAGCTAGGGCATGGTTGCAGTCATTACCGTAGGCATCAATCACGACATGGGAACAGCTATCACAAGTTTTTCTGTCAAAATACTTCCCACCGAGCAAGACCGCCCAGCTCAGGAATTAGATAACCAACTTTGCTCAACGAGAAGGAGAGTCCCTTTATGAAGCATGGGACCGGTTCAAGGAGTTTCTAAGGATGTGCCCGCACCATGGTCTACAGAAATGGGTACTTATTCATATATTTTATGGTGGTTTACTTTACCAGACTAGACTTTCTGTAGATGCTACTGCTGGTGGGGAACTAATGAACAAGAATGTCGATGACGCTATGAACTTGATTGAGGACATGGCACTCAATCACTACCAATGGTCAGGAGAAAGAATCCAATATGTAAGAGGCTCAGGTAAGTATGATTTGGATATGTTGAGTTCACTGGTAGCTAAGGTAGATTCATTGTCACATAAATTTGATTCTATGAATGTATCTACCTCTAACTCTGTCACTTGTGAAGTTTGTGGAGTAACAGGCCATTTTGCTAATGATTGTTATATCTTGAACACTCATTCAGATCAGTTCAATGCTATTGGAAATTACAGGGACCAGAACGACCCATCCTCGAGCGCATATTGTTGGTGTATATGCCCTAGGACCTAGTTTGGTCAACTTATGTACTACTTGACATTGATATTTATATATCATTCTGGCATTGTCGTTGTCATTGTTTGTCTACACCTGCGATTGTGTACTTACATGATAATGTCCCTGGCGACAGATTGGATCTGTGCTCAAATAATTATCCCCAGTCAATGTACCTCAGTGGATATGGGACAGCTCTGGTACTTGAGAGACTGGTATGTGGGCTGGTTAGGCACGTGGTGCTAACGCAGACACATGGGTATATCATTGGAGGATATACTGGATAGACCCGCTATGAGGCTATGACTTGGTGTCATGAGTTATCCTCATAAGTGACAGGAGATGCATTGATCCCTTGACTTGAGGTCATTGATCATTCTATATTGTTAGGGACTAGCTTTGATACAACCTAACACCTTGCCGTAGCTGGGAGGTCATAACGGTTGTTATTGAGCATGTCACGACCCATATGAGAAGATCAATGGACAGACATAGGATTTGCCCCTTCCCTAGGGAAGTATGATATCCATGGAGCTCCTTTATGGTTCTATGACTGAGAGTGTATGGCCATACCCAGGTGAGAACCTGTTTTAGTCATAGCCATGTGATTGGATGAAAACAAGTGGTGACACACTTGTCCAATCGGATATCAGTACGGCAAAGAGACTGTAATGCATCTGTACCTAGTTGCGATGATGGGGATGTCGATGTCGATATCCATTCCAACGACCTGGGTAGCAGCGATGCACTGCTAGGTGCCACTCACTGCTTATGATGACCTCTGGTCACTACTGCCAGCGTCAGAGGAACCTACAGGGTCGCACACCTTGATACTTGAGTTCTCGTATTGATCGGGAAGCCTTATGATCGAGTTATTGGATAACTCGGATCTAATTGGGAGATTTCATCGGCGCCAATGGGCCTGATGAGATGGAAGAATGTTATTGAAGCCAAACTTCATTTTTGGCAGGTTGACCCGTAATTGACCATGGTTGGTCACATTTGGATTAGGGTTGCATTGGATTGGATCCAAGTGCTTAATCAACCCATGTAATGAAGTTTGGGCTAGCTCATTATCCAATGAGGCCCAATGACAAGTTCTCATGAAGAGATGAGAGGCTAAAAGGGTATAATGGGGAGAAACATGAACCATTAGGCGCCTAGGGGCATAATGGGGTCATGTTGGCGCCTTTGCTTCATTATGGAAGTAAAGGGCGCCTCCCCTGTCTTCCTAGGATGCAATGCATGCTTCTATGGCATTGCTTGGGGCGCAAGGCAAGGCCTTGGTGCACAAGGAAAGGCGTGGGAACAAAAGGAAATGTTGAATGAGAATTATGGAAATGTCTTGGAGACTTTCCTTGTCTCAAACCTCCTCATCCTAGCCCTACACTTGTCATGATCCTAGCCATTATCCTAACCACCTCTTGCCCTATAAATGTGACCCTAGTTGCCCCCTCTTGTGTGAGATAAATCCTTGAAGGCGTGAACACAAGGAGAGGGCGAGTGCTTGGAGCAAGGGCGCATCTTCCATAACCGCAAGCCTCTTCCTCCTTTCCTCTTGGCGTAAAGAGATCTAGGGCTTGGCGGCTAGGGTAGTCTTCCCTCTTCACTTGGCGCATCTTTTCTCTAGGTGGTGCAAGAGAAGTAAAACATCTTCCTAAGGCTTGGATCTTCTTCCCGAGGCTAGCACCGGGCGTGGAAGAAGAGAACTCAAGAGATCCGTGTGTGCGAGACTGCAGAGGGCGCACACTTGGACGCCTACATCAGCATCGCTCCACATTGCTCCTAAGGTATTTCCTAACTCATCGTGTCGACTCCCTTGCATGCGATCTTCACTGGGTTTTTGGGACTGGCCTGTTTCGGGGACATTCTTCCGCTGCGTAAAATGTATGTCCATGACTCTGAAAATTGTAAAATGTCCCCGGGGTTTCCCAACAGTGGTATCAGAGGGACTTGCAAGACTCGAACGATGTTTTATGCTTTTCTTCCATGCTCGCATGCCATATCTCATTTTCGTAAATAACATGATGCATGGCAATCGATTTTTCTAAAAGTAGAAAAATTAGGGTTTCTTGTTTCTATCATCCTCTCAATCTCTTTTGGAATTTTTGGACTATTTTTCTTGTTTGATTTAAAGATCAAAGGCGCACATAATTTTGTCAAGTAGGACGGGCATTGTGTCTTCAGACTGGCCAAGTCTCTTGATCTGACAAAATTGCCAGCCGAAAGGATCTCTGAAATCATCATGAAAATAAATCGCAATAAACCAAAAGACTTGTGAGAAGAAGATGAGAAAAAGAAACTGGTTTTGTGAAAAAGTAAAATTTCAGATTTTATGTTTTTCATGAGCATGTAGAATTGCATGAGTAAATACCTTGATTGTGCATAATGTTGTGATCATGAGTCAAGCCCCTCTTGCATGCCTGTGATGTATCCTTGTGCGGGCCTGCGTGCCATCTTTTTCATTATTTTTGTAAAAATTAAGAGGAAGATTAAGGGCTAGGCGCATCCTTCTTGGACCTTGATGCTCGCATCTTGCTTGATGGCGCAAGCATGCAAGGTGGCGCATGCAAGCTGGTGCTTGGTTGCTTGGTGGCGCAAGAAGTCTTGGCCCCTTGCATGGTGGCGCACCTTCCTTGGAGGAAGACCATGGCATTGGCCGAACCTATGGGGAACTTTTAAAGTGTACCTCTAGGGTTTGAGAGCTAAACCATGAGAGAAGGACCTTGGAGCCAACCTTGAAGTTCAAGCTAGAGGTTGGCTAGGCTAGGTCTAGTTTTTGGGCTTGAGTTCTAGGACAAGAGTTGAACCTATTTCATGGCATGGATTGGTTCAATGTCTTGTATAGGATATGATCACATCATCCTTTACTGCTTTTATTATTATCTGCAGAAGCATGCCTGAAATGTTTTATCGTTATGTTATCACCATAGGATTGCATGCCTATAATGATAGACATAAGATAAAACTGAGATGATGAGACCTTAAACAAAAACCCTCAATTAAAATATCAAGTCTAGTAGCCTTCTAACGCGTAGCCCTCACTAAGCTATCGATCAGTAGAGTTGTGAACTGTTTCCCACCCTCGTGGGACACACCTACTTATCTTTAGAAAGTGCGAGGTGGCAATGGTTTCCCCAGTCCAGTTTTAACCTGGGCGTGCCTTCGCAAGGAAACTCGTTGGCCCTGGGCATAACGGTTAGGAATGGACTTGACTAGAAGTTCACATGTGCTGGGCACATGGTGAAAGTCTAGAGGCATCGTTGAGAGGTAAAGGTTTCATGTTGTATCCAGCCCTCGCTGGACATGAAATGCCCAGACTGTCTCGACAAGGGGAGTTGCTTGGAGCAACCGGCCAGCGTGCCCACCTTAGGAAATATGGGTTACTTTGTGCATCTCATCCCACCCTCGTGGGACGCGAAGCCTCATGTGAAATAAGGATCCCATCTCACTAGGAAGTCTTAAACTTCCCGATTGACTTTGTGGGTTGTCAATTCGAATTTAAAATAGTGGGAGCCATGGTCATTTAAAACAAGTCCAGTTTAAATGACTCAAAGTAGTACTAATCTGCTGTTTCTTGGTTGTTGTAGAACAATGGCTGTGAACAATGGCAGATGGTCACTGCGATCTACCCTGGAAAGGGATAAGTTGGTTGGATCCAACTTAAAGGATTGGTATATGAATTTGAGAATTGTGCTCAAGCTCGAGAGGAAGCTATATGTCCTTGAGAAGCCAATTCCTGAGCCACTTCCATGCTTGGCCTCAGTGGCTGAGAGGGATGCTTATGATAAGCATCAAGCTGATACTTTGGAGGTTGCACAATTGATGCTAACCAACATGTCGCCCGAGCTTAGAGGACAATATGAATCTAAGAGTGCCTCTGAAATTATTTCTAATCTAAGGCAGCTCTTTGATGCATTGGTTGAGCTCAACCCTCCTAAAGTAGACATTCAGTGTGTTGAGCCCAAAGGCTTAACTAATACATTGAAAACAAAGATGGAAAGAGTCAGGAATAATAAGTGCTACTCATGTGGAGGACCACCTCACATGATAAAGGACATAGTACGACTTCAGAATGAGAAGAAGAGAGGCAAGGCTTCGTCTTCATGCTCAGGTATTTATGTTACAGAAGTCAACCTTTCTACTTCTATGTCATGGGTATTGGATACCGCATGTGGAGCTCATATTTGTACAAATATGCAGGGGCTCAAGAAAAGTAGATCGGTGCGGCTTGGAGAGATTGACCTACGCGTTGGAAACGGGGCACAGGTTGCTGCTGTTGCTGTAGGCGTTTTGACTCTCTCCTTGCCTTCTGGACTTCAATTAGAACTGGACAATTGCTTTTGTGTACCTTCGCTAACTAAGAACATTGTATCCATTCCTTGCTTGGCAAAGAAAGGATTTAAATTAGAAATAAATAAGAACTCCTGTTCTTTTTCATTTGCAAATATGTTCTATGGGAAGGGTACTTTATGCAATGGTCTGTATATCTTAGATATGGAAAGTTCTGTTTGTAACATAAGCAATAAAAGGACCAAACTGAGTGGTTCAGTTGGTGCTTTCCTATGGCACTGTCGATTAGCCCATATAAACAAGAATCGCATCCAACAACTCCATGCAAATGGATTGTTAGATTCAAGTTCCTTGGAGGAATTTGATACTTGTGAACCTTGTTTATTAGGGAAGATGACAAAGGCATCCTTCACCAAGATTGGTGAGAGGACAGAAGGTTTATTGGATCTCATACATACTGATGTATGTGGGCCCTTCAATAAACAAGCTAGAGGAGGGTACAACTACTTCATTACCTTCACTGATGACTTCAGTAGGTATGGTTATGTCTACTTAATGAGACATAAATCTGAATCCTTTGAGAAATTCAAGGAGTTCAAGAATGAAGTAGAGAACCAGCTTGGAAGATCCATTAAAGCTCTTCGATCAGATCGAGGTGGAGAATACCTGAGTGGTGAGTTCTTTGACTATCTGAGAGAGTGTGGGATCATATCCCAACTCACTCCTCCTGGAACACCTCAATGGAATGGTGTATCTGAAAGGAGAAATCGAACTTTATTAGATATGGTTCGATCCATGATGAGTCATGCAACTCTACCTTCATCATTCTAGGGGCATGCAATAGAAACAGCTTCTTTGATACTGAATAATGTTCCATCTAAGAGTGTCTCCAAAATACCATATGAGGTGTGGAGTGGGAGACGCCCTAATCTCACGTTTATCAGGATCTGGGGATGTGAGGCTTATGTCAAACGTCAGGATTCTAGCAAGCTAGAACCTAGATCTGATAAGTGTATGTTTGTGGGGTATCCTAAGGAAACTAAAGGATACTACTTCTATGTCCCAACCGAGAACAAAGTTTTTGTTGCTCGGGGTGCTGTCTTTCTAGAGAAAGAATTTCTTATGAAAGAAGTTAGTGGGAGGAAGTTGACTTGGATGAGGTCCAAGTGCAAGCACAAGACAAAGAGATGGAATCTGAGCCACCTGCACCGGTTGCTAGGCAACCTGAGGCTCAGACACAGGTCCCGCGTAGGTCTGGGAGAATTCATTGTGCACCTGAAAGGTATGGGTCACTACCGACCCAACACGATGGGATCTTCATCATTGAGGATGAACCTAGAACCTATGATGAGGCGGTCAGTGGACCGGACTCCGAGAAATGGCTTGACGCCATGCGATCCGAGATGGATTCCATGTCGGCTAACCAAGTCTGGGATTTGGTTGAGCTGCCTGATGGGGTAAAACCCATAGGGTGTAAATGGGTCTTCAAAAAGAAGACAGACATGGATGGCAAAATAGTTACCTATAAGGGGAGACTAGTGGCTAAAGGATTTAAACAAGTCCACGGGGTGGACTATGATGAAACCTTCTCGCTGGTTGCCATGATTAAATCCATTCGGATTCTGCTTGCTATAGCTGCATATCATGACTATGAGATATGGCAGATGGATGTGAAGACAGCGTTCCTTAACGGGAAGCTGACTGAGGATGTGTATATGTCACAACCTGATGGCTTCATCCATCCTGCAGAGGCTAATAAGGTCTGCAGGCTAAAGAGGTCCATTTATGGATTAAAACAAGCATCTCGAAGTTGGAATCTTCGATTTGATGAGGCCGTGAGAGATTATGGTTTTATCAAAAGCGAAGATGACGCTTGTGTATACAGAAAATTCAGTGGGAGCTTGGTGATTTTTCTGGTCTTGTATGTTGATGACATATTGCTCATCGGAAACAACATCCCTAGTCTTCAAGCTGTGAAGACATGGTTGGGGAAGTGTTTTGAGATGAAAGACTTAGGGGAGGCCGCCTATATTCTAGGCGTGAGGATCTACCGGGATAGATCCAAGAGGCTTCTGGCCCTTAGTCAAAGTACTTACATTGATAAGGTACTGGAGAGGTTCTACATGGAGCAATCCAAGAAAGGATACCTTCCAGTAAGACATGGCCTTACTCTCTCAAAGAGCCAGTGTCCTACAACACAGGCTGAGAGGGATGACATGAGTCGAATTCCTTATGCTTCGGCAGTAGGATCGATCATGTATGCAATGTTATGTACTAGACCAGATGTGGCATATGCTGTGAGCATAACCAGCCGATACCAATCCAATCCTGGTCTACAGCACTGGGTGGCTGTAAAGAACATCCTAAAGTATCTGAGAAGAACTAAGGATCTGTTCTTGGTCTATGGGGGATAGGAAGAGCTCAGTATGCAGGGCTATACCGACGCATCGTTCCAGTCTGACCCTGACGACTTTAGATCGTAGGCCGGCTATGTGTTCAAGATAAATGGAGGCGCTGTATGTTGGAAGAGCTTCAAGCAATCCACCATAGCAGATTCTACAACCGAAGCTGAGTATGTGGCTGCTTCTGAGGCAGCCAAGGAAGCTGTTTGGATAAGGAAGTTCTTATGTGATCTTCAAGTGGTACCTAGTGCAATGGATCCCATTGAACTCTACTGTGACAACAATGGAGCAATTGCACAAGCCAAGGAACCACGGTCTCATCAAAGATCCAAACACATACTCAGAAGATTTCACCTGATCAGAGAGATCATTGACAGAGGTGATGTCAAGATTAGCAGAGTAGACACAGAGAACAATCTGGCAGACCCATTAACCAAGGCTTTGGCGCAGCAGAAGCATGATGGTCACGCTAGAGATATGGGGTTGAGATTCCTCAACTTCTAGGTCTTAGTGCAAGTGGGAGATTGTTGGTGTATATGCCCTAGGACCTAGTTTGGTCAACTTATGTACTACTTGACATTGATATTTATATATCATTCTGGCATTGTCGTTGTCATTGTTTGTCTACACTTGCGATTGTGTACTTACATGATAATGTCTCTGGAGACAGATTGGATCTGTGCTCAAATAATTATCCCCAGTCAATGTACCTCAGTGGATATGGGACAGCTCTGATACTTGAGAGACTGTATGTGGGCTGGTTAGGCACGTGGTGCTAACGCAGACACATGGGTATATCATTGGAGGATATACTGGATAGACCCGCTATGAGGCTATGACTTGGTGTCATGAGTTATCCTCATAAGTGACAGGAGATGCATTGATCCCTTGACTTGAGGTCATTGATCATTCTATATGGTTAGGGACTTGCTTTGATACAACCTAACACCTTGCCGTAGTTGGGAGGTCATAACGGTTGTTATTGAGCATGTCACGACCCATATGAGAAGATCAATGGACAGACATAGGATTTGCCCCTTCCCTAGGGAAGTATGATATCCATGGAGCTCCTTTATGGTTCTATGACTGAGAGTGTATGGCCATACCCAGGTGAGAACCTGTTTTAGTCATAGCCATGTGATTGGATGAAAACAAGTGGTGACACACTTGTCCAATCAGATATCAGTACGGCAAAGAGACTGTAATGCATCTGTACCTAGTTGCGATGATGGGGATGTTGATGTCGATATCCATTCCAACGACCTGGGTAGCAGCGATGCACTGCTAGGTGCCACTCACTGCTTGTGATGACCTCTGGTCACTACTGCCAGCGTCAGAGGAACCTACAGGGTCGCACACCTTGATACTTGAGTTCTCGTATTGATCGGGAAGCCTTATGATCGAGTTATTGGATAACTCGGATCTAATTGGGAGATTTCATCGGCGCCAATGGGCCTGATGAGATGGAAGAATGTTATTGGAGCCAAACTTCATTTTTGGCAGGTTGACCCGTAATTGACCATGGTTGGTCACATTTGGATTAGGGTTGCATTGGATTAGATCCAAGTGCTTAATCAACCCATTTAATGAAGTTTGGGCTAGCTCATTATCCAATGAGGCCCAATGACAAGTTCTCATGAAGAGATGAGAGGCTAAAAGGGTATAATGGGGAGAAACATGAACCATTAGGCGTCTAGGGGCATAATGGGGTCATGTTGGCGCCTTTGCTTCATTATGGAAGTAAAGAGCGCCTCCCCTCTCTTCCTAGGATGGAATGCATGCCTCTATGGCATTGCTTGGGGCGCAAGGCAAGGCCTTGGCGCATAAGGAAAGGCGTGGGAACAAAAGGAAAGGTTGAATGAGAATTATGGAAATGTCTTGGAGACTTTCCTTGTCTCAAACCTCCTCATCCTAGCCCTACACTTGTCATGATCCTAGCCATTATCCTAACCGCCTCTTGCCCTATAAATGTGACCCTAGTCGCCCCCTCTTGTGTGAGATCAATCCTTGAAGGCGTGAACACAAGGAGAGGGCGAGTGCTTGGAGCAAGGGCGCATCTTCCATAACCGCAAGCCTCTTCCTCCTTTCCTCTTGGCGCAAAGAGATCTAGGGCTTGGCGGCTTGGGTAGTCTTCCCTCTTCACTTGGCGCATCTTTTCTCTAGGTGGCGCAAGAGAAGTAAAACATCTTCCTAAGGCTTGGATCTTCTTCCCGAGGCTAGCACCGGGAATAGAAGAAGAGAACTCAAGAGATCCGTGTGTGCGAGACTGCAGAGGGCGCACACTTGGACGCCTACATCGGCATCGCTCCACATTGCTCCTAAGGTATTTCCTAACTCATCGTGTCGACTCCCTTGCATGCGATCTTCACTGGGTTTTTGGGACTGGCCTGTTTCGGGGACATTCTTCCGCTGCGTAAAATGTATGTCCATGACTCTGAAAATTGTAAAATGTCCCCGGGGTTTCCCAACACATATAATCCGGGATGGAGGGATAACCCAAATTTCTCCTACGGACTTAATCAAGGGCAAGTCCCTCATGCAAATTTTGCTAATCCAAATTCTTTTTCTAATTTCAGGCCTTCTCCCGAGATCCAACTTCCATTTGCTAATCAAAAACAGCTAGAACCACCAAACGGGTTGAAACTTGAGTTGATGCTGGGAAAGCTCCTCACCATGCAAATTAAATAACAAGATGACACCAGTGAATATATTCGCCAGCTGAACTTAAAAATAGACTCCGTGTCCACACATTGTAAGGATCTTGATGATCGACTTACTCAGCTTACTCGACGAGTTGATGCATCCTCAAAAGCTCAAGATGAAGTCAACCCCATTGAGCACTGTAATGCGATCACAACGAGAAGTGGAATCCAATTAGAAGACCCCAAAATGCCTAAACATAAGGAAAGAACAGTGCAAGCGTCACCTGAAGAACTTTCACTTGAAAAGAACTCATCGGTCGATCCAGAGCCAGAACAGCAAAACTCCAATGTACCAAAGGAGCATGTCTACATTCCACCTCCGCCATATAAACCGCCCATCCCTTTTCCTCAGCGTCTAGCTAAGGCTAAATTGGATCGACAGTTTGGAAAATTTTTGGAGGTATTGAAGAAGCTCCACCTCAATATTCCTTTCAGAGAGGCAATTTCTCAGATGCCCACTTATGCCAAGTTCCTTAAGGACATTCTGACCAATAAAAGAAAAATAGAGGAACATGAAATGATGGCATTGACAGGAGAATATACAGCAATCATTCAGAATCAGCTGCCTCCTAAACTTAAAGATCCTGGTAGTTTTTCCATCTCATGCAGAATTGGCAACATCTCATTTGAAAGAGCACTCTTGGACTTGGGGGGCAGTGTTAGTATCATGCCGCTCTTTATCTTCAAGAAGCTAGACTTGGGGGATTTGAAACCAACATCTAAAGTTCTTCAGCTTGCCAATAACTCTACACATCAACCAATGGGAATTGTGGAAGATGTGCCCATTAAAGTCGGGGAATTCTTCGTTCCTGTGGACTTCGTGGTTATAGATATGACGGAGAATTCCATACTTCCTCTTATATTGGGCAGACCATTCCTCACTACAGCCGGCGCTGTAATAGATGTCAAACACGGAAAGCTGTCATTGAACATTTGTGAGAATATCTTAAAATTTGACCTTTCTATTAATAATGAGACATCATCTTTTTCAGGTTCCTGTTGTAGCATTGAGGTGGTGGAAGAGAATGCTAAATCATCAAGAGGCACGAAGGGATGTTTTGAAGGAGAGCTTGACGACTTGGCCAATCCAAATGAAGAGAAGGTGTTGTCCTATATGACCTTGATAGATGATGGTCTGGGAGTTGACCCTAAGAGAGTGCTACATGGAGCGCCTGAAGACAAGGAATTGAAGGGCATTGAGAGAAATTTAGAGTTTAACTTTCTTCTTGTTCCATATCATTTAAGAACAATAATAATTGTACTGTTGAATTTGATGTTCATCATAATAGGTACAATTTTCAGGCGACGAAGAAAGCGGAGACTTGGCTCTGCTCCACCAAGACCACCATGATTATTTAGATATTGGTCAAGCTAGTGACCCTAAAGAAGCGCTTGTTGGGAGGCAACCCAACCTCTTGTGCACTCTTTTACTTTCTTATTAATTTTCACTATTTAGACATTGTTATTTTTCAGTTTTTCTTTCATATTCATGCTCTCTAGGCTGTACCATGCTGATAGGAATTTTTTTGGATTTTTTCAGGTATCACCGAGCCATACACAGTGGCACCCGTGCATCCATGCACCGCCGTGTACAACTCGGTTATCTCATCCCAGCGCGAGACCGAGAGATGCACGGGCATGTCCGTGCACCGATGCACGGCCGTGCATCGTAAATGAACTCTGTTGGGTCGATCTGACCGAGAGGTGCACAAGCCGGGCTATGTATTCATACATGGCCGTGCATGACAAGTCATAAAAAGAGGAGCGTGCACAGTCTCGTGCACACCCATGCACGAAACCCTAGCCGCCGCCGCCACCTTCCCGATCTGCCGCCTCCTGAGCCCGATCGATCACCGGCATCCTTCCATCGTCTTCCCCATCATCCGATGACTGTTTCCCCCAACTTTCCGGCACCGATCCGTACTTCCCACCGCTGTTTCACTGCCGCCCTAGTTCTGGTCGCCTCCCGCTTTTCCGCCGCCGCCGACCATCTTTCTTCATCGCCGGCGCTTCGGAAGCTTCCTCCTCAACAACTACTACCTTCCCGTCGCCTCCTACGCCTCCAAAATGTCTCGACGCAAGCAACCTACTTCCAATCACCGAGCATCTTCCCCTTCTCAGGCCGCCGCCGATCCTCTTCCACCGCCAACCTTGCCGCCTACACCATATGGTATTATCTGCAGGGATCCAGAGTAACTTTCCAGGCTCACAGCCCTCGCACGCCGGCCAGTGGTGACCACGAGATTTCTAGACCATGCTATGCTGAACACTTTGGGCTTCTACGAAGATGTACAATGGCTCTTTCAACGAATAGGATGGGAACAATTCTTCACCATCTGCTATCCTACCTATATTCCCATTGTACTGGAGTTCTTATCATCCATGGTGTTCCATGCTAGCATTCACACTGATGAAGACGACGACAGTCTATCCTTCCAGCTAAACAACACCGAATATATGTTTACATTGACAGAGCTGAACTCTATTTATGGCTTTCCTACTGATGGGACGCCCAACACACCTACTGAGTTCAAATCAAGTGACTTCTGGGCCGACCTGACTAGTTTCCGACCCTTTGACACCAGCACAGCTAGAGCTACCTCCCTCAGGAACCCTGTTTTGAAGTATGTGCATCGTGTTATGGCACATACCATCTTTGGACGAGGAGAGTCTGATGGCCTGGTCCGAGCATCTGAGCTTCAGTTTTTTATGGGCGATGCTGCATGGAGTCCGCCTCAACACTGCTTTCCACTTTGCCTGATAACTCCAGAAAGTATCAAGGGCACCGAAAGGTGCAATAGCTCTTGGGGGACTTCTCACCCCTATCGCTCGAGCAGTAGGGATTCATCCCTACCAAATGGAGCAAGCCCGGGGCAACTGCCGACTTGATCTCGATTCCTGCGTTTCGATTCGGATGATAGTGAAGGAAGGTGAACTTTACAGCTTGATCTTCCCCGGGAGCAATGTGAAGTTGCCACTGCCAAACCCTGCATGCACCACTATTCGTGAGCGGCGGAACTGGAAAGTCGAAGCAGTTGAAGATGTGGATGTACCTCTTGCCACTGAACCACCACAACCTGCTCAGCAACGCCCTTCTACCCAGCTCGACCGCATTGAAGCCTATTTCCGCTTTATCCGGGACGCACAGGAAGAGACTCATCTGTCTGTCTCTGAAGGCAATTACTAGATCCAACAACTTGAGACAGAAGTGGAGCGCCAAGGATGAACACAGTCCTCTATTTTAGAGTCTGTGCATGAGCTTCAAGCGAGACTTCGTCAACGCTGGGGATGTGCTTCTTTGGTTTGACCCGTCACTTGGTCAGCTTTCTGTTTTTCCAGTAGTTTATTTTAGTTATTAGTTTGCATCTATCTGCTTTTAATTTATTACATTCTTAGTTGCATGTTTTAGTTTTCTTAGTCGTATCAACATCTATAGTGTCTTACCCAACCCCACTCTTTTCATTCATGATATTTGCTTTGTCCTTTAGTATTGCATTGTTCTATGCCTACTTGATTGCTTGGGATAGGAATCTTGACTTTTATCTGCCAATGGTCTATAATGGTTATGGTTTGCACATATGATTCTTTGGTTTACTGTAGTTGATTGATGTAATTAACCCGATTCATTATTGGTAGAATCTTGAAGAGTATGCTTGTTACTCCACCTTAGCCTTGATATGCATCTTATGTGTAGAAAGCGATTGTATCTAGTTTCTATCTCTACTTTATTTGTGCACTTTGTCATGAGAGTTAGAAATAATAATGGTGGTATCGAAGTGTTCTTGTACATTGCACTTTGTACTTCCACTTGGCACTATTTATAGCATCTCAATAGCAAAAGGGTTAGTGGTACCTAAGTTCCTTGTTCATCATACTTGGCACTATCCCATAGTTTTCAATAATGATAGTGGTACCAAAGCACAGCTTGGCACTTGGCACTGTTGTTAAAAAAAAAAAAGGCACCACATAGGGACTATGTGGTACTGATGCTATTCTCCCATGACTTAGTACACAGTGTTATGCTTTTTGAAAGCTTGATCAATCATATCATGTGCATGAGATGCATTGTAGAGGTTTTTGGTTATGTAACTTTGCATGTTCTATAGATTGTATTCATGATAATTGGTTTAATTTGCTTTCTATATTGCATTATAACCTGAAGAGTTGTTGTGTTTAACCATTAACCTCATTAGACCTACTTAAGCTACTTTGAGATTCCTTATTCCATGTCATCACTATATTCTAGACAATTCAATTGCTTGAGGACAAGCAAAATATTAAGTCCGATGTATTTTGATGACATGTAAAAATATGATATTTCGTGACTCAATTTCATTCTTATTTTAGAGCATAATGCATGTTTCATCTCATTTATTTACTCAAATGCTTCATATTCTTCAGAACCTTCACTTTTCCTCTATTTTAATGAAATGTAGGTATTTGGCCTCAAAATCGATGGAATTTGGAGAATATGAAGGTATGTGACGATTTCCCATGATGAGATGGAGCTATACGCCAATTTTCAGCTCAATCGGTGTCCTCTACATCATACACGGCCATGGGTGTGTACCCATGCACGACCGTGCATCATAAGTCACCAGAATTCACTTAACTGAGCCGTACACGGGCATGGCCGTGCACCCATGCACGGCCGTGTATCGTTACGCACAGCACGACAAGCGTCCGGTATTTTGCCTGTAACTTTATATTATGGGCTCGGAATTGGACAAAATTTGGGGAGCACCTTCCCAACTTAGCCACGAACGTTTTGGGACTGAAATCATTGGATTTGGTCAAGCAACGAAGGAGAACTAGGCGAAAGGGCGACAACTTAGGGTTTTGGGGTGATTTTCTGATCGGCGACACTGTTCCAATGGGTTTCTCTCTTCGTTCCGACGTGGAGGATCACGCTGAGCCATCTTCAATCAAGGATCCACCATTCCCTTTGGTTTGATTCGATTTTCATGAGAGATTCTATGTATTTAACGATGTATACTATAGCGTAAACCTTATTTTCGGGGTTTGGGCGTAGCCCACTGTAAGAATGCTTGATAATATGACTTGATCTATATATTCCTCTTTTTATCTTTGTTCTTATCCATGTTTAGGATGTTTTAATTCTTGTTTACATACTGGCCATATGTATGCATGCTTTAGATGTCAAGGGAAGGACTGAGAGGTGAACCTTGACCTTCGAAACCCCTAGACTGGACTGGTGATTTCGTGTTGCGAGAGCACTCGAAATCACTCGAGGAACCATAATCTTTCACAGATCCCATTGGATCCGCCTTAACCCAAGTAAGCGACGAGAGTAGGAGACTTGGGTTAAGACGGATACCGGACCGTGTCCTGAGAGGGAGCGCGTCTGTACCCTAGGAAAGGTTACCTTGAGAACTTAGATAAAACTTTATTTAAATTGTCAAGCCCTAATATTTATGCATGCTTCAGTGTGGTGAAACCTAAAACCCCGAATCTCTCTCATAATCTCAAAACCCCGTTTGCTTTGCTCTCTGCGCTGCTTGTTCTTAATCTGCCTTAGTTTAACTACTTGCTCTAGGATATTAGCCATTTCCCATTAATCATTAACCTAGCTTTCGATTGACTAATTTGTTAGTACTTGACCCTAGTCCCTGTGGGTTCGATCTTTTTATTACGCGATAGACCGTGCACTTGTGGTTGCAACCGTCTAGGCCCTATCATCCACCCATGTGATGGAGTAAGGTTGCGGGTGAGGCTCAAGGGGAAGGCCAAAGCGCGTGATCGCGGCCCGAGAGACCACGTTCAAGCTGCTACCCCCATCAATGATGATCTTACATGAGTACCCGTTGCACTTGATGTAAGTGGTGAAAATACTCGTGCGCCTCCAATCCTCAGCGGGCTGGGGCTGAACTAGGTTGTAGCGCACCACTGCGATGGTAGGGTGATTGATAGGGTCTAAACGGCTACTTCCACAAGTGCACGGTCCATCGCGTAATACAATAAGTATTGATCCCACGAGGACTAGGGATCAAGTACTAACTGATCAGTCAACTAGTAGCTAGGTTAACAATTAATAGAGAAATGTCTAAAATGCTAGTGTAGAAAATTAAACTAAAGCAAATGAAGAACAAGCAAGGCAGAAAACAAACAATCGGGGTTTGAAGTCTATGAGAGAAGATCGGGGTATCGGGTTTAACCACACTGAAGTATGAAGAAATATTAAGGTTTGATATTTTAATTAAGGTTCTACCTATGCTCTCAAGGTAATCCTTCCTTAGGTACAGACGCACTCCCTCTCAGGACACGGTCTGGTTTTTGACTTAACCCAAGTCTCCTACACTCATGGCTTACCGGGTTAAACAGACCCAGTGGGTTCTGTGAAAGATTAGGGTTCCTCGAGTAATTTCAACAACTCTCATTGCCAAAATCACCAGTCCAGTCCAAGGGATTCCGATGATTGTGGTTCACCTCTTAGTCCTTCCCACAACATCTAAAGCATGAACATGCATGGCCAGTACATAATCATAAAATAAAATATCCTAGACATGAATAAGAACAAAGATAAATAAGAGAAATATATAGATCAAGTCAATATTCAACATCTTACAGTGGGCTATGCCCAAAACCCCGAAGATAGAGTTAAGCTATCATATACATGGTGAAATACATGAAATCTCTCATATAAATCAATTCAAACTAGAGGGAGAGGTAGATCCTTGATGGAAGAAGGTCCAACATGATGATCCTCGTCGGAACGGCGGAGAAATCGAGCTGGAATAGTGTTGTCGCCCAGAAAATCACCCCAAACCCTAGGTTGTCGCCCCCTTCACTCGTTCTCCTCAACCGCTTAATCAAATCAGCTGATTTCAGTCCCAAATCGTGCGTATCCAAGTTAGGAAGGTCTCCACAAATTTTCCCCAATTTCTGCTTCGAAAATAGGAAGAATCAGGTGAAAAACCGGTTGCCTGTCGGGACGATACACGGCCATGTATCGGTGCATGGGCACGCTCGTGCCCGACTCGGCGAGAAGTTATTTCGCAAACAATTACTCTTCACGGCCATGCATGGATGCACGGCCATGCCCGTGAACGTCTCGTCAGAGCCTGGGGTAGTCAGCTCACGCACGACCGTGCATGGATACACACCCATGGTCGTGCATTCTGTAGAGGGCTCTGTTTGATCTGAAATTTAGCATGTAGCTTTGTCTCATCACAAGGAGTCATTCCATATCTTCAGATCTTCGAAATTCCACCATTTTTTAGGCCAAATACCTACATTTCAATAAAATAAAGGAAAAGTGAAGACTCTGAAGAATATGAAGCATTTAAGTAAATAATTGAGACGAAACATGCAATTTACTCCAAGATAATAATAAGATTAAGCCACAATATATCATATATTTGCATGTCATCAAAATACATCAGACTTAAACTTTTGCTTGTCCTCAAGCAATTGAATTGTCTAGAACACAATGATGACATGAAATAGGGAATCTCAAATAGCTTAAATATGTCTAGTGAGGTTGTAGGTTAATCACAATAAGTCTTCAGGTTATAATGCAATATGAAAAGCAAATTAAACCAATTATCATGAATGCAATCTATTAGAGCATGCAAAGTTACCTTACCAAAAACCTCTACAATACATTTCACACAAATGATATGATTGATCAAGCATTCAAAAAGGGGATAATTGTGCATTAAGTCATGGGAAAAATAGCATGAATACCACATTGTCCCTATGTGGTGCCTTTTTTTTTAAAATAATAAGAAAAATATATATTTAGACAGTGCCAAGTGCCAAGCTTTGCTTCAGTACCACTTCGGTACCACTGTCCCTATTTCTGTTGAGGTGCTATGAATAGTGCCAAGTGGAAGTACGATGTGCAGTGTATAAGAACACTTTGGTACCACTATTATTATTTCTGATTCCCATGACATATTGCACAATTGAAGTAGAGTTATGAAGCAAGATACAATTACTCACTACACATGAGATGTATATCAAGGGTAAGGTGAAATAAGAGGCATACTCTGCAAGATCATACCAATAATGAATTGATTTAATTACATCAATCAACTACATTAAACCAAAGAATCATATGTGCAGCCTAAAACCATTATAGACCAATGACAAAGAAAAGTCAAGATTCCCATCCCAATCAATCAAGTACTCATAGAACAATGCAATACAATAGGACAAAGCAAATAGCATAAAGATAGGGGTTGGGTAAGACACTAAAGATGTTGATACAACTAGCAAACTAAAACATGCAGAAAAGGAAATGACAAGCTAATAGAAGTAAACAAACAACTAATGATTAAAGTAAACTATTGGAGAAAACAGAAAGCTGACCAAGTGATGAGTGAAACCAATGATGCTCATCCCTAGCGCTGACGGAGTCTCTCCTGAAGGTCGTGGACAGACTTTACAATAGTGGATTGTACTCGTCCCTGAAGATTTACCTCTGTCTCAAGGTGGCGAATCCGATCAAGTCCTTCATCGACGGTAAGGTGAGTCTCTTGTTGGGCATCGCGGACAAACCGGATCATGGTCTCCATACGGTCAAACTGTGTGGTGGGTCGCTGCGAGGGGGGTGGTGGCTCAGTCGCAAGAGGCACGTCATGATCTTCAACTGCCTCCACTCTCCAGTTCCACTGCTCGCGAATTGTAGTGCGTGCAGGATTTGGCAGCGGCAACCATACATCACTCCCGGAGAAAAGCAAGCTGTAGTGTTCTCCTTCCTTCACGATCATCCGCATCGAGATGCAGGAATCAAGATCGAGTCGACAGTTGCTCCGGGCTTGTTCCATCAGGTAGGGATGAATCCCTACCACAAAGGCCAATGGGGTAAGAAGTCCCCCGAGAGCAATGGCACCCTTCGGTGCCCTCGATACTTTCTGGAGTTGTCTGGCAAAGTGAAAGACAGTGTTGAGGCGGAACCCATGCATTATCGCCCAGAGAAATTGGAGCTCGGATGCCCGAATAAGACCATCAGACTCCTTGTGGCCAAAAATAGTATGTGCCATGACACGATGCACATACTTCAAGACAGGATTCCTGAGGCAGGTGGCCCTGGCTGTCTTGGTATCAAAAGGGTGGAAGCTAGTCAGGTCAGCCCAGAGGTCACTCGCTTTGAATTCGGGTGGCGTGTGTTGCGTTCCATCTGTAGGGAAGCCATAGATCGAGTTCAGCTCTGTTAGTGTAAGCACAAACTTGGTATTGTTGAGCCGGAAGGATAGGCTCCCATCATCTTCATCGGTGTGGATGCTAGCGTGAAACTCCATGGAGGATAGGAACTCCAGTATAATGGGAATGTAGGTGGGGTAGCAGATGGTAAAGAACTGATCCTAGCCCACACGTTAAAACAGCCATTGCACATCCTTGTATAAACCCAAGGTGTTCAGCGTCCCGTGATCAAGGAATAGTGTGGTCACCACCGGTTGGTGTGAGAGGGCGGTGAGCCTGACAAGCTGTTCAGGATCTTGGCAGATGATCCCATAGGGTGTTGGCGGCGCTGCAGGAGGTGGCTGTTGTGCTACAGCAGCGCTGGAAGAGGAAGCTCGGTGCTTGGATGTGGTTTGGTTTCGTCGAGACATGTTGGTGGCGTAGGAAGGCCACGGGAAGGTAGCCGGTGCAGTGGAGGAGGCTTTAGAGGTACTGGAGGTGATAGCGGGGGTCGGCGACGGCGGAATCGTGGGAAGCGACCGAGGTTAGGGCAGCGGCGAACAGCTCCGAGAACACGGATCGATGCCGGAAAGTTGTGGGAAATACTCACTAGAGGATGGAGAAGATGATAGGTAGTCGCCGGAGGTCGATCGAGCACCGAAGGTGGCAGATCAGGGCGGCAGCGGCGGCGGCTAGGGCTTCGTACACGGGTGTGTATGAGGCTGTGTATGCGGCCACTTTTATGAAATGGTGCGCACGAGCATGTACCGATACATGGCTCAGCCCGTGCAGCTCTCGGCTTCGACATCCAACTGAGTTCACTTACGATGCACGGCCGTGCATCGGTGCACGGGTGCGCCCGTGCATGTCTCGGCTAAGGTTGTCTCAGCGATTCACGGCCGTGTGCGCCTTCACGCCCCTGCCCGTGCAGCTCTCGGCACTGGTTGTAAAAGTCGGACGAGCCACGCACGACCATGCATGGCTGCACGGGTGCGACCGTGCATGACTCCTAGATTCCTGAAAAATCCCAGAAAAATTCCATCAGCATGGTACAGCTTAGAGAGCATGAATATGAAATAAAAATTGAAAAATAACAAAGTCTAAGTGACAAAAATAAATCAGAGAGAAAAACAGTAAATAAGAGGTTGGGTTGCCTCCCAACAAGCGCTTTTTTAGGGTCACTAGCTTGACCATCATGATACTCAAGGTGGATCTGGTGCGGGTGCGTCAGATATATGTAGAGAGAGTCCCTTGTCGATGATGTCATTTTCAAAGTAAAGTTTCAATCGTTGGCCATTCACTTTAAAGTTTCCTGATCGCTGGCTCCATATTTCGATAACTCCATGTGGAAAAACCTTCTTTACAATGAATGGGCCTGACCATCTTGTTCTTAGTTTTCTTGGAAAGAGCTTCAAGCTTAAGTTGAAGAGGAGAACTTGATCACCCACTTGGAAATTCTTAATAACAATATGCCTATCATGCCATTGCTTTGTTCATTCTTTATAGATCCTTGCATTGTGATAGGCTGACAGGCAGATTTCATCAAGTTCGTTGAGTTGGAGCTTTCTTTTATCACCAGCACTTTCGAGGTTGTAGTTTAGCTTTCGAACGGCCCAATAGGCTCTGTGCTCAACTTCGGCTGGAAGGTGACATGACTTGCCATAAACTAGTTGATAGGGAGATATTCCCAATGGGGTTTTGAAGGCTACCCTATAAGCCCAAAGTGCGTTATCTAGCTTCAGCGACTAATCAGTTCGTGAGAGGTTAACTGTCTTATGTAAGATATTCTTTATCTCTCTGTTGGATACCTCTACTTGCCCGCTGGTCTGTGGATGATAAGGGGTTGCAACTTTGTGAGTTACCCTATATTTCTTCAATAAGGAAGCCAACTTGTGATTCAAAAAGTGAGACCCTCCGTCACTGATCAAAACTCGTGGTGCACCAAATCTTGGGAAAATGGTGCGCTTAAGCATTTTGGTTACTGCTTTCGCATCGGATGTGTGTTCAGAAGAGGCTTCCACCCACTTAGAAACATAATCCACAGCTACCAGTATGAATTAATGTCCATAAGATGACGAGAACCGGCCCATGAAGTCTACTCCCCAAACGTCGAAGATCTCTAGTTCTAGGATGCTATTCAATGGTAACTCATCTCTCTTGGAGATGCTCCCTGATCGCTGACACTAATCACAATAGGTGATGAATTGCCAGGCGTCCCGAAAGATAGTGGGCCAGTAAAGTCCGGATTGTAGCATTTTGAAAGCTGTCTTCAAAGCACTAGCATGGCCCCCATAGGGAGACGAGTGGCAGTGATATAAGACATCCTGGATTTCCTCTTCAGGTATACAGCGCCAGAAAAGCCCATCAGCACATCATCGAAATAAGAGAGGGTCATCCCAGTAGTAGTGTTTGACGTCATGTAGAAATCTTTTCTTCTGCTGCCATGAAAGATCGAAAGGAATGATGTCAGATACTAAATAATTAACAAAGTTGGCATACCAGGGGGCTTCAATCCTTATCAGGGCTAAGAGCTGTTCATCACGGAAATAATCATTAATATCTGGACAGCTCTTCTCTTCTTTTTCATCATGTGGTAATCGTGATAAATGATCAGCCACCAGATTTTCTGACCTTTCGTGTCATAGATTTCTAGGTCAAAATTTTGAAGCAAGAGGATCCAACGAATCAACCGTGGCTTTGTATCTTTCTTAGCCAGAAGGTACCTGATAGCTGCATGATTAGTATAGACAATTACTTTCGAATCAATGACATAAGATCTAAATTTGTCAAAAGCGAAGATAATAGCAAGGAGCTCCTTTTCCGTGGTAGCGTAATTGATCTGAGCTTCGTTCAATGTCCGGCTGACATAATAGATGGCGTGCAATTTGTTGTCATCCTGTTGTCCTAAAACTGCTCCAACGGCGAAATCGCTGGCGTCGTACATAAGCTCGAACAATAATGACCAGTCCGGTGGTTGTATGATAGGGGCTGAGACTAATGCTTTCTTCAATTTTTCAAACGATGCCATGCAATCTTGATCAAAAGAGAAAGGAATATCTTTAGCGAGCAGATTAGTCAATGGCCTAGCAATTTTAGAAAAGTATTTTATAAAATGGCAATAGAAGCCGGCTTGCCCAAGAAAACTTCGAACTCCCTTTTCAGAAGAAGGTGGTGGCATCTTTTCAATGGCGTCTACTTTGGACCGGTCAACCTTGATGCCGCGTTCTGAGATCAGATGTCCAAGCACTATCCCTTCTCGTACCATAAAATGACACTTCTCCCAGTTTAAGACGAGATTGACATCCGCGCATCTGTTAAGCACTTTAGAGAGATTAGCTAGGTAAATATTAAATGAAGTACCATAAATTGAGAAATCGTCCATGAAAACATCCGTTATATTTTCTATAAAATCAGAAAAAAATTGAAACCATGCATCTTTGAAAGGTAGCCGGGGCGTTGCATAGCCCAAACGGCATCCGACAGTAAGCAAATGTCCCATAGGGACAGGTGAAGGTCGTCTTTTCTTGATCCTCCAGATGAATGGGGATATGGAAGAATCCTAAGAAGCCGTCAAGAAAACAAAAATGAGAGTTCTTTGCCAGCCGCTCCAGCATCTAGTTGATAAATGGGAGCGGGTAGTGGTCTTTGCAAGTGGCTTTATTTAGCTTCATGTAGTCGATGCACATGCACCATCCAGTCACGGTACGGGTAGGGATAAGCTCATTGTTCTCGTTTTTGACCACAGTGACCCCACCCTTCTTTGGCACAACATTCACCGAACTTACCCATTCGCTGTCTGATATTGGGTAGATGACTCCGTGTCAAGTAATTTCAGTATCTCCTTTTTGACCAGTTCTTTCATGTTTGGGTTCAAACGGTGTTGGAACTCCACTGAAGCTTTGCTGTCACTCTCTAGAAAAATCCTGTGCATACAGAGTGAAGGATTAATTCCCTTAATATCCTCTAATGAATACCCAATCACCTGTTTATGAAGGCGCAGTTCTGTCAGCAACTTCTTGGTTTCTTCTGCATTTAGGTCAGCACTGATGATCACAAGAGAAGTAAAGTTAGCTTCAAGAAATTCATATTTAAGATTATCTGAAAGGGGTTTAAATTCCAGTTCATTCTTCACAGATGGACCAAACTTAGTGTCTCCAAGGCTTTCAAATTGCGGTCTCCAGAATCTCTCAGTGTGAGTAATCTCCAACCCTTTAGCTTGGTCTTGAGCTTTGATAGCCTCCGCAAGTGCACGGATTTTATCGAAGTAATAAAAGTTATCGATCCCACGAGGACTACGTAGCTAAGTACTAACTTCTTGATTTGTTTGAATCTAGGCAGACTAAATCAGTAGATTGTTTTAAACTTCTACGGACTAACAAACTCAGAGGCAGTTTTAACGAGGTCTTGATTTCTAAAGAATCGGGATTTCATGGGTTTGCCACAAAGACAGTTATGAGTAGTTAAAAAGAATAACTATTTCACAGGAATCATCTATCATGCAAGGAACTCTTCCTATGGTGCATACTACCTCCTCCCGGAGCGTAGTACGGTATTTAACTAAATTAACTCCCTACTCTCGTGACAGTTAATCTAATTAAACCCATTAAGCTCTGTGAAGAGTTGGTTAAACCCTTCAGACGAATTCAAACTACTCCCGTGATTGAATTCGTAGGTCTAATTGAAATAGATCGGGCGTTGCGATTCACCTCCCGGTCCTTCTCACAACACCTAAAACGTAAACTTATTTAGCCAAGATAAATTACGAATTAAGTACAATTCAACTAAATCATGAAGATAGATCTATGAAAATAGTAAAAATATGGATTAACTCATAAAAGTCAATGGGCTACGCCCAATCATCCCAACAAAAGTATCTATTCACTCATGATGATAAAGAAATACATGATGTTTGTGATGAACGAGTAAGAATTCATGTAAAAACGTAAGAAATCACTAAAGAAACTATAGAATCGCCTTCTCCTTGATCCGTAGATGAGGATTGGTCGCTCAATCGTCGGTTTTGGTGAAAATCTCGCTGGAAATCTTGTTGGAAATCAAGTTGTCGCCCCTGTCGCCGCCGCCGCTTGTCTTCATCCGAAAAGTCCCCCAAACCTGATCAAAATTTGATCTTTTATAGTTGGATCGGTTTAGAACTCATCAAGGAACGGTTCTGCGAAGTTTGGCTCAAATCCGGTTTGAATCGAGTGAGAAACGAGCGAAAGACTCGCCGGACGAAATTTTTACGGCCTGTGATGCATTTACGGCTGAGGCCGTGAATGTTTCTGTGCTCAATCCCCTTCGGTCACAGAGAGTTTCACGGTCCGTGATGGAATTACGGCTTCACCCGAGAAAGTCTCTGATCACTCCGACACTTAGCCATTTTTTTTCTTCTCTGCTCGTCGTCGCGTTCACGGCTGAATCTGCAATTACGGCCAAGGCCGTGAATGCTTCGACTTTCACCGTTTTCACTCCAAATTTGACTTGTAAACTCGTGATTTCCTCGGGAATTGTGTTATGGCTTCAAAACTCACAAAATCTACCATTTTTGTCCCTTTTTTACCTACATTTTCAATAAAATCAAGAAAAGTGAAGATTCTATGCAAAGTAAAGTAAAAACATCAAAAATAGCACAAAATCATGCAAATAAGCCCAAAATATAACCTAAAACATAGGCAAAAACACTATATAAATGCAACGCATCAAAATACCCTAGACTTAGAATTTTGCTTGTCCTCAAGCAATACCTCGATATGTATAAAGAATGTAAAGATAAGGAACACTCATTTGTTTTTGCCTTAATAACATCCTTAGTCCACAAATTAAGCAATCAATCTTTCAGAACTCAAGTAACTCAAGAAAAATCATAATAGAGATAAATTCCCAAGAGGTTACAATCCAAGAAAGATAAAATTCACAATTCATGTCATAATATTCATTCTTCACACACTAAATATCAGATACTTTCAATTTAATGAATCCATCTTACTCAATAGATATAAATTTATTTCAAGAATCTCGGTGATGTTAAAGATAAGAGACTTTTAATGCAATTTGGTCTTTAAATAGTTATGTGCCCTTTCCTATTAGCATCATAACATTGTTTAAAGTATACTGCAAAGCAATATAATTTAACTCATAGCCTCAATCACAAAGTCAGCGGAGTTGTCCACTTGACCTACAACTTTCTCTTTTTCTCCATTTTTATTCTCAATCATGGAGAAAGCCGGTCAGTGGCATAGTACTTAAATCGTTGTTGATCTTTCTACAAGAGGGTTAAATATATGTTTTGAAAATTCTCCCTCTGTTACTCGATCACAACAGACTTAAAGTATACCAATTTATGGTATAATATAACTCATGACTTAAGATTTCTCAACTAGAGGAGTTGGAGCAAATCTCAATTTAAATAATTATCACCAAATTCTATTCATAAAAATTTTCATCAAGTAGAAATAGATAAATTAAACATCAAGTATAAAGATACTATGAATTTCCTAAGTCATCAAATCAGTCACTCAAACTGTCTCCTAAGTCTAAAACTAAGGATAAAACAAATTGATTATCCTTAACAATCATAAACATTCCGAATACATATTTATAAAGCTTTGAAGAAAAAGCAATATATGAAGGATACCCTAGACTTAAATTGTTGCATATACATAAACATTTAGAATCAATGAATGATATATTTCAGAAAAATTTTGCAAGAGTTCCCTTTGTATTTATTGGCGAGACCCTATACAGTAATATCAAAAGATGAAACATGACTCAGAAAAATCTGGGAAAATCACCAATTCAAAGGTATTCAATTTATACATGGTAATCAACTTTCAAACATCAAATACCGTCTAGTTTCACTAATCAGAATACAGTTTACCATTCTCAGTTACTGTTTTAACTCAAATATCATCAAAGTAGCTTTCACGTGCTTAAACTTATCAACCAGACATCAAAAAATCATCACAGGACATACCAGACATATAATAAGCATCAAATATATATGAAACTATCACAACCAAGTTATGTTCAGCATCCTAAGATATAATACCATCTAATATATATAATGCCAAATCAAATAACAAGTATCCAAATGAATGCCACTAAATCCTGATACAACGCACACACACAAAGAAATCATAAAATCAGCTGTGTGTGGTCGCAGCTGCATCAATCTACTAAATCCTGTGTATAAATAAGATAATTGTGAGATCGCATGCATAAAATCAAATAATATTTGCAAAAGGCGTATAAATGAAATGCTATACTCACAAAACCAAATCAATCAGTCTCGGTGTGCTCGGAGTTTCCCTCGTCTCTAGCATGTCTAGTCGATGATGATGGAAGACGGCGCCGTAATAACTCCTCTATCGCGCGCAAAGAGTCGAGTGCCCTCGACTGTCCCTGCTCAAGTCGCGATATGTCGTCGCGCACCCTCCTCTGCTCGACTCGCATATGCTCCAATGAAGGATCTGATCGTGCGGAAGTGGACGGTCGGGCAGACGAAGACGGCCGATCAGTGGCTGATGGCGCGACTGGAGGAGTACGCTCTGTAGATCTGGGCGGTGATGGTGGCGAAGCTGCCTCTCTAGGACCTCCCCCAAGTGTGGGATCCATGATTCAGTTCTGCTGAACATGAACCGTAGTGCAGTTCATGTTCGGCAGCCTCATGGTAACGTCTGTGTGCCTGAACATAAGATGGTACGAGCTACCATGTCTCGTAATCATCTTAATGGCAACGCATGCATCCATGTCTAATCTCGGATTACCCTTTGCCTCGTCCAATCCCTTAGGGTCGATACCGAGGGCAAGGACAATCGTGGTAACCATGCCTCCCATCACTAAGACTCCTCTCCGAGCTCTAGCGGCTTTCTAAATCTGCTTGATCAGGAAAAATGAAGTGCTAACTCTGAAACCTCTCAGCATGGCCCATAGGAAGTATAACTCTGTAGACCTGACCATGCCATCACTCTCTGCCCACCCAAAGATGGTATGCGCCAAAACTCGGTGTATGTATCTGAAGACTGGGCTAGACAAATGCGAGGCTCTAGCAGTCCTGGGGTCAAACCTCCCCTCGATAGATATCTCCCACCAAAATGCCCCCTCAGAAAACTCATGGGGGCGGTGTCTAGTCGCATCCGTGGGGAATCCAAAAATGTGACCCAGCTGGTCCAAGGTAAGTACATGGTCCCGGTTCCCTAAGACATCCTCCCTAGGTCATCGTCATCATGGTTCCTCAATGTAATCTGAACAGTACTGAAGAACTCCAATGTCAGCTGTACGTATGTGGCATGTCTCTGATGATAGAAATCCTGCCACCCTATGTTCGCGAACATCCACTGGACGTCGTTGAATAATCCTAGGGACTGCAGTACCTGGTCGTCCCAATACCGGGTGCTAATCACTCCTCGGGTGGACAGAGCTCGATATCTCCTCTACTCGTCCCTGCCCCTATGTCTGATCTGACGTGGGTATGTAATAAGGGCAGTGGGGGGTGATCGTGCGCATCTCCTCTCCGCTATCACAGGCTCTGGGATAGCCGCAGAGGGCTCAGGTGATGATGGCTCAAATGATGCATCTGGTGAGTGATCTGATGATAGCTCTGGGGATGGCAGATGAATCTCTGGAGACGGTACCGGTGCTGCTGTAGTAGATACTGGCGGTACTGCCTCATGAGTGCATGGTATCTCTGAGAAAGGTGGTGGAGCTATCTCAGGAGTCGCAGAGGACTGAGGTGCAACAGAAGGTGAAGAGTGGAGCTCTGGTATGTCTACTGATATTTCTGGTAGGTCAGCAAATATCTCTGGTGATCTCTCATCCTGATCTGGCAATATGGGTGTACTAGCCTCTGGTACAAGCAGGTCTCCATGGGCTGAGGAGGGTGATGCAATCTTTGGAGTCCGTGATGCGTCATGCGGAATGTCCATCTCCATGGTCTGAATATCAGTAGTATAAGTAGGCTCTGGTATATCGACGAAAGGTGCTGGTGTAGTGGAACCCCCCATGTGTATCGGTACAGCATCAGTCTGCGTCTCCACCACTGGCGATGACGGCCTGGTAGCTCTACCTCCTCGTGTAGTCATGCCTCACGTGGTACGCTTCCTAGCGTACTGCCTAGCAATCCTCTGGTCGTGGTTCTCTAGCCTATCAGCAGGCCTCTCTGATATAATCTCTAGCTCCAGAGAGCTGGCAGGCTCTGGCACTGCTGCCTGTGATGTACTAGCTACTGAAGATGTCCTCGGAGCCTTTGGTGTCTGTGCCTAGGTGTCAGGCTCCGAGTCTGGATAGATGATGCGCTCAAATCTCTCCGGGCAAACTCCTGGAATCATCCTATAGACGAAACGTGGTTCTGGTCTAGGATATCTACTCTTCATCACTACCCCGTAGGGCCTAGACCTCACAGATCTCCTCGGTGCCATATCAACAATCCAAACAACACAAAATATGCAAATCTAATCCAAAAATCGTGATGCTACAGTAACCAGAAAATTGCCTGTGAAAGGTCAGAGGAAAATCAATCCAAAATATCCGATCCAAAGTCCTCAAACAGATGCTAGATGTTTGCAAATCTAATACTGAGATTGAAAAATCAGGTTTTGGAAGAGATTGCTCACAAATTCGTGCAGAAATCGGCCTCAAATCGGTCAAAAAAAATGGGCTCTGGCGGGTTGACGGATGAACGTATGTTCTTCACGAAATCCGGCCGATCTCCGGTGAGCGACTGTCGGAAATTACTCGCTGGAAGGAGAGGAGGGCAGGTGGGAAGATTTCATCACCGCTCATGGAAGAAATCGTTGAAAATTGACAGATTACGAGCGTAAACGTAAACCCTAGGCCGCCCGTGAGGTTTAAACCGCGAGAACTTACAGCCCGTAATTATTTCACAACTTCGGCCGTAAACACTTTTTGGTGTACATTGTCCCGTAAAACTCGGCTATGATCACAATCATGGCTCCGCGATAATTACGGCCTCCCTCGTGAATGTTGCGTTTTGAATTGGCTTCCCGCCGAAAATTTTTCCAAAAATTCCGAGAAAATTCCTGCACATTAAACAATGAATTTATGGCGTTTTTCATGTAGACAAGTTCATCACATCATGCTGATAACATTAACTAAAAATTCAAAACCAATAAACTACTCAAGAGAAATTCAAAACTCAAAAGAAGATTGCAGAAATTAGCTAAATTCAGAGCCTCTGGGTTGCCTCCCAGGTAGCGCTTGTTTATGGTCCTAAGCTCGACCAAAAATGTTCATGACTCTTCTGGTGGATACGAAGCGCAGTGAATGATCGGCAATTGTAGTTCCTCACGCTCTTCCAATTCATTGTACAACTCTAACCCTAATACTCTAGGTATTGTCCATGTCTCAGCCTCTTCTAGCTCGTCCCTTTTATGCCTTTCCCAACTCTCTGAGAGACGTCTATCAATTTCAAGGCCACTTCCTCCATCCACTTTGTTCTCCTTCACCTCTTGAGATTGATTGGAACCTGCAAAATTAATCCTCTTAGTTTCTAATGAAAAATCGAAGACCAACTTACTATCATTCAAATTCAAGGTAAGCTTCTCATGCAGCATATCAATCATGGCTCCTGTACTTGCCAAAAATGGTCTTCCTAGAATAATAGGAAACTTAACATTCTCCTTCATGTTGACAAGCATAAAATCAGTAACAATGGAAAATTTATCAATTTTAACTGTTACATTCTCTAATATCCCGATTGGTTGTTGATCAAAGCCATTAGCAAATTGAACATATGAGTCAGTGGGTTTAAGTTTTCCACTATCTATTTCCTTAACCAAATGTGATGGTAATAAGCTAATACTAGCTCCTATGTCACACAAAGAATTTTCGACAGAAAGTTTACCAATCTTGCATGGAATTGAAATATCTCCAGGATCTCTTACCTTAGTTATTTCAATGTTCTAGCTTACCTAGTCTTTTTTTACCTCAGCCTTACCAATCTCATGTTTCTTTTGTTCTGTTCTAAACAACCTCTGGGGAAAAGGGATTGGAGGGACATATGCAGGTGGTCCCGCATATTTCTCCTCTTTCCTCATCTCCTTACAGTGCTCTACTTTTGAGACAATGTTTACAGACTGGTCGATAGACTCCTCAATAGGTTCTTCAGGTATCTTGTTATACTCGGCATCCATTACTAAGACTGCGTTGATGTGCTCCCTGGGATTCATTTCAGGCTACCCCAGTAATTTCCCCATAGGTCTGCTAGCTGTACTGGCCTGCTGTGTAATCTGGTTTTCCAACATCTTGTTATGAGTGGTCAAAGCTTGCACACAAGATGTCAGCTGCTTGAGTTGATCAGCAAGGTCGTCAGTTCTCTTTTGTTGGTTCATGACGACTTCTAGCATGGAGTTGAAGTTCAATTTAGAGGGCTGCCTGTATTCCCTTTGTTGGAAGCCCAGTGGTGGTCTGTTATTCTGCTGAGAATATTGAGGAGGAACTTGCCCTTGATTACTTTTGTAGGACAGGTTGGGATGGTTCCTCCACCCTGGGTTGTAGGTTGCAGAATAAGGGTTGTTCGCTGGTCTCTGATTGTAATTCCCCACTGCATTTGCTTGCTCTTGAATTGATTCCTCTTGTGGAGAAGTTATGATTTGACATTCAGATGCGTTATGCCCTATTACACCACACACCTCGTAAGAAACCGCATTAACTGAACTTGATGAAAAAGACAAAGAATCAATTTTCTGAACTAGAGAATCTACCTTAGCTACTAGTGATGACAAGGAGTCATTGTGATACTTACCAAATCCTGTGGATGTAGCGTTTCGCTCACCTGACCATTGGTTATGGTTCATGGCCATATCTTCTAGAAGAGCAGTTGCTTCTTCCACGTTCTTGCACATAATTGTTCCTCCTGCTGCAGCGTCCACCATCATCTTGGTGTTATAATGCAAACCGTTATAAAAGATTTGGACTAAAACCCAGTTTTGAAGTCCATGGTGTGGGCACATGCGCTGGAGCTCCTTGAAGCGTTCCCAAGCCTCATAAAGCGATTCTCCCTCTTGCTGTGTAAAGCATGTGATTTTGTTGCGCAGCTGAACGATTTTGCTCGGTGGGAAATATTTGTTCATGAATGCTCTGGATAGCTGTTCCCAAGTGGTGAATGATCCTGCCGGCATCGAGTACAACCAAGCTCTGGCACGGTCCCTGAGAGAAAACGGAAATAGTCTTAGTCTTATGGCATCAGATGAAACTCCGTTAATTTTGACTGTATCGCAGTATTCAAGAAAAACAGCTAAATGAAGATTCGGATCCTGATTTGGAAAACCCCCAAATTGGTTTTGCTGGACCATCGTCATTAGTGCTGGCTTTAACTCAAAATTGTTTGCCTCTACGTTGGGTCGAACGATGCTTGAACTGAACCCTTGCATGTTTGGTGCTGCGAAGTCACTTAGAGGTTGATTGTGGTTGTTTTCCGCCATCTCTGCTTTTTCAGAATTCTTTCTAATCTCGAATGGTAATCTCCTTCGAAGGCGGAATGTACGTTCAATTTCTGAGTCTTCTGGAAACAAAGCACCTGCACGAGAATTTCTGGGCATACACGTGTAAGTCTTCAACAAAAAAAAAGAAAATAACAAAAACTAATGTAAAGCAAAGAAAAATAAAAATGCCTAATCTCCAAACTTATCAAATAGTCAATATTAACTATCCGTAGTCCTCGGCAACGGCGCCAAAAACTTGATAGCCTCCGCAAGTGCACGAATTTTATCAAAGTAATAAAAGTTATCGATCCCACGAGGACTACATAGCTAAGTACTAACTTCTTGATTTGTTTGAATCTAGGCAAACTAATTCAGTAGATTGTTTTAAACTTCTACGGACTAACAAACTCAGAGGCAGTTTTAAAGAGGTCTTGATTCTTAAAGAATCGGGATTTCATGGGTTTGCCACAAAGACAGTTATTAGTAGTTAAAAAGAATAACTATTTCATAGGAATCATCTATCATGCAAGGAACTCTTCCTATGGTGCATACTACCTCCTCCCGGAGCGTAGTACAGTATTTAACTAAATTAACTCCCTAATCTCGTGACAGTTAATCTAATTAAACCCCTTAAGCTCTGTGAAGAGTCAGTTAAACCCTTTAGACGAATTCAAACTACTCCCATGATTGAATTCGTAGGTCTAATTGAAATAGATCGGGCGTTGCGATTCACCTCCTGGTCCTTCTCCCAACGCCTAAAACGTAAACTTGTTTGGCCAGGATAAATTACGAATTAAGTACAATTTCAACTAAATCATGAAGATAGATCTATGAAAATAGTAAAAATATGGATTAACTCATAAAAGTCAATGGGCTACGCCCAATCATCCCGACAAAAGTATCTACTCACTCATGATGATAAAGAAATACATGATGTTTGTGATGAACGAGTAAGAATTCATGTAAAAACGTAAGAAATCACTAAAGAAACTATAGAATTGACTTCTCATTGATCCGTAGATGAGGATTGGTCGCTCAATCGTCGCTTTTGGTGAAAATCTCGCCGAAAATCTTGTCGGAAATCAAGTTGTCGCCCCTGTCGCCACCGCCGCTTGTCTTCATCCAAAAAGTCCCCCAAACCTGATCAAAATTCGATCTTTTATAGTTGGACCGGTTTAGAACTCATCAAGGAACGTTTCTGCGAAGTTTGGCTCAAATCCAGTTTGAATCGAGTGAGAAACGAGCGAAAGACTCGCCGGGCGAAAGTTTTTACGGCCCGTGATGCATTTACGGCTGAGGCCGTGAATGTTTCTGTGCTCAATGCCCTTCGGTCACAGAGAGTTTCACGGTCCGTGATGGAATTACTGCTTCACCCGTGAAAGTCTCTGATCACTCCGACACTTAGCCATTTTTTTTCTTCTCCGCTCGTCGTCGTGTTCACGGCTGAATCTGCAATTACGGCCAAGGCCATGAATGCTTCGACTTTCACCGTTTTCGCTCCAAATTTGACTTGTAAGCTCGTGATTTCCTCGGGAATTGTGTTATGGCTTCAAAACTCACAAAATCTACCATTTTTGTGCCTTTTTCCCTACATTTTCAATAAAACCAAGAAAAATGAAGATTCTGTGCAAAGTAAAGTAAAAACATCAAAAATAGCACAAAATCATGCAAATAAGCCCAAAATATGATCTAAAACATAGGCAAAAACACTATATAAATGCAACGCATCAAGCTTCATCAGCGCCACTTTCATGTTCATCGCTCAGCAAATAGATGTCCAGAGTCTCTTCAACAGTCGGTGAGGGTGGTTCAATGTTATCCTCCATTGTTTCCATGCTACAGCAGGATCCTGCAAACGATGGTTTTTTCAAAGTAGAAGACAAATCAAATTCTAACTTTTCCTCACCAACATTCAGTGCCAATTTCCCATTTTTCACATCAATAATGGCGCCGGCAGTTGCGAGAGAGGGGCATCCCAGGATGATAGGTAGTCGTGTATCCTCTTCCATTTCTAGAACCACGAAGTCTGCAGGGATAAAAAATTCCCCGACCTTTATGGGTACATCTTCAATGATTCCAACTGGTATGCAGACTGATCGATCTGCTAACTAAAGAGTTATGGAAGTAGGTTTCATCTCGCCCAGTGCCAAATTCCTGCAAATAGTAATGGAATTAAGCTAACACTAGCTCCTAAATCATAGAGTGCTTTATCGAAAGGCATATTTCCAATTTGACACAGAATGGAAAAACTCCCTGGATCCTTGAGTTTGGTTAGGAGCCTATTCCGGAGGACGACACTGCATTCTTCGGTTAGAGCTACTATTCCTTATTCCTCAATCTTTCGCTTATTGGATAGGATTTCCTTTATAAACTTGGCATACACTAGCATTTGCGAAAAAACGTCAGTAAAAGGAATATTGATATAAAGTTTTTTCAATACCTTCAAAAATTTTCCAAACTGCCGATCTAATTTGGCCTTAGCTAATCGCCGAGGAAAAGGTACGGGCGGTTTGTATGGTGGAGGTGGAATGTAAACGGGTTCCTTTGACGCATTTGAGGTTTGTTGCTCTGGCTCTAGATTAACTGCGGGGTCGTTTTCAGGTGGAAGTTTCTCAGGTGAAACTTGTCTTGTCCGTTCTCTAGGTTCAGGTATCTTGGGATCTTCTAGTTGGATTCCACTTCTCGTTGTGATCGCATTACAGTGCTCACTGAGGTCGATTCTCTCCTGGAGCGAACTGGTTCTTTGATCCAATTGCATGATCTGGTTTTTCATCATTTTTGAGTGGGTTGAGACAGAATCTACTTTCATGTTCAACTGGCGAATTTGCTCACTTATAGAATCATTGTGCTTCAATTGATTTGCCATGAAATTTTCCAACATTGACTCTAACCTAGATTTATGTGGAGCTTGTTGTCTTTGATTGGCAGATGGATGTTGTATTCCAGGAGGGGGCCTGAAATTAGAAGAGAAATTCTAATTAGAAAAATTTGCAAGAGGAACTTGCCCTTGATTTAACCTGTAGGAAAAATTGGGATGATTTCTCCATCCTGGATTGTATGTGTTCGAGTAAGGGTCGTTCTGGTTCCTGAAATTCCCAATAGTGTTGACTTGTTCAGAGGGAGCGCTCAAGATATGGCAATCATCAGGGGAGTGTCCTGTCACTCCGCAAACATCACAAGTCTCAGAGTTAGAAGTAGAAACATTTATAGAATCATGTTTAGAAGAAAGTGAATCTACTTTTGCTACTAGGGAATTAATCATATTCATGTCAAACTTCCCTGAACTTCGAACTGGTTGACTCCTCTCTCCTGACCACTGATAATGGTTGAGGGCCATGTCCTCTATCAACTCCATCGCTTCATCATAATTCTTGTTCATTAGTGCCCCACCAGCAGCAGCATCTACAGAAAGCCTAGTTTGATATAGCAATCTGAAGGGTCAAAACCTAAGTCAGATGCGCTTCTAAAATTTTGCATAGGCGGAAAAACTAGGTTTCATGAAGATCGCATGGCTTGTAAGTATAACCAACCATAAGAGGATGATTGAAGCATTACCATGGCCATTGCTCGAGTGATGACTTGGAAGAAGAAAGGGCGATCGGCTCTTCTCCAAAGAGGTCACACACAAGATGTTGAAGGCTTACTCCCTTGTGCTCTTTGTGCTAGCAAAGATCCAAGGAAAACTTGATCGTGTACAAGGAGATGTTTTTCTCTCTCGGCTGTTCGAACTCTCTTCCTTGGCGTGAAGACTCACTACCACACGAGAGGAAAACGGGAGGAGAAGAGGGGGCGAGCCACGTTACAATCGTGGAGGCGTTTTTCCAAAATGGAAAACCGACTTCCAAATATAGTAAGTGCTTAATACTCATGCGTTCACTCAAAGTGAACCATCGAAACTTCCTTCTCCTTTGAACCAAGCGTTCACTAAGTGAACCGGTTCAATTCTATTTGGTTCAAAGACCAAATCGAACCAGCCATGGTTTAGATCTCTTTGAACCAAATGGCTCAAGATCTAACCACACATCTCTTGATCTTCTTGATCTCATCGATCAAGCATCAATTCTCCCGATCGAAGCTTACCGATCTCAAGCCCTAATCAATCAAACATGATCAGACCAGATCTCACTTCAAATCAGAGTTTAAATTCCTTTAAATTGGACTAAAACAATTTAATCCACACGATCTGATATAAGTAAGCCATATCATCAAATTGTGCGACCCTAAGGGTTTCCTTCAACGTCGGTAACGATAACTTACATTATCACGATCAGAGAGGGGTATCTAGCAACACATCACTGTCTCCCGATATAAAGGAAAGAGTCTTCCAAGACTACACCCAAACCACAGCACAAGTGTGAATCCAATTCACTTGGCATACATGTTTCCTTTGCTACTGGATGTTCTCGTTGGACAAGCGTGTCAAGCGTGTAACTCCAACATGATGAGAATGGTTAGATCAGATGAACATAGTCATCTGGGTATGGCCATACACTTTCTCAACCATCTCATCCAGGGGGCCCCTATAAAACATCACACTCCAACAAGGAGAGGCAATCCTTTATCTAGCACTAGTGCCCTAACATGACTCATGCCCATTATCCAAGATAATCCTTAACCATTAATTTTTCAAATGATATTGAACTACCTCAAGATAATGCCAATCATCATTTAGAAACAGAAGTGATCTCAAGTCAGAGGAAATATGCCATTTGCTTGCATACAAGGATTATTCACATTGTGACAAACAATTGAACATCCTAAGTAAGGTCAGTCCAGTACATCTAATGCACCTATGTGTCTAAATCTTATTCCATGCTCGAAGCATCCTATAAGATCAGAACACATATTAGTCTCAATCATATCAAGGCTGTCTCATGTTCACCAAGATATCTCGACTAAGGACAATACTGCATGTCAGCCAAGCTGAACACCATGGAGACATTATTCAGAAGTATACATAACAGCAGCAGATAATGTAACAACCTGAATAACAACAATTGCCTTTATAAAACATAGTTTATACATGATACTGATAATAACCCAAGGCCTCAAACATTAGCCTTAAGGGCATACCCCAACAATCTCCCACTTGCACTTAAACTAATGGTTGAGAAATCTCAAACCCATATTATTACAGTGCTTCTCATGCTTCTGCTGCGCCAGAGGCTTTGTAAGCGGGTCAGCCAGATTGTCATCTGTATGAACCTTGCAGATCTTGATCTCTCCTCGATCTATGATCTCCCGGATCAAATGAAACCTTCTCTGTATGTGCTTGGACTTTTGGTGTGACCGAGGTTCCTTTGCTTGTGCAATCGCTCCAGTGTTATCACAGAAGATAACCAATGGATCTGCACTCGAAGGAACAACACCAAGTTCCTGAACGAACTTACGAATCCATACTGCCTCCTTTGATGCTTCTGAGGCTGCAACATACTCGGCTTCTGTTGTGGAATCAGCAACAATTGATTGTTTGAAACTCTTCCACACCACTGCTCCTCCATTCAAGCTAAAAACATAGCCTGATTGCGATCGGAAGTCGTCTTGGTCAGATTGGAATGAAGCGTCAGTATATCCTTCAATACTGAGTTCTTCCTGACCCCCATAAATCAAGAACATATCTTTGGTTCTCCGAAGATATTTCAAAATGTTCTTGACTGCAATCCAGTGTGTCTTCCCTGGATTACTTTGGAAACGACTGGTCACGCTTAACCCATAAGCGACGTCTGGGCGAGTACATAACATCGCATACATGATGGACCCAATAGCCGAAGCATAAGGCGTATTGTCCATCTCATCTTTCTCAGACTGCGTTTCAGGACACTGGCTCTTTGAAAGATTCAGACCATGTCTGACTGGAAGATATCCTTTTTTAGAATTTTCTAAATGGAATCTCTCCAGGACCTTATCGATGTAAGTACTCTGGCACAGCCCGAGAAGCCTATTAGATCTATCTCTGTAGATCTCCACACCTAATACATAGGCTGCTTCTCCCAAATCTTTCATCTGGAAACATTTTCTTAACCATGCTTTGACTGCATGCAGTTCAGGAATATCGTTTCCAATGATTAAGATATCATCGACGTAGAGGACTAGGAAAGTAATCACGCTCCCACTAAACCTTTTATATACACACGGGTCATCTTCATTTTTGATGAAACCAAATTCACAAACTGATTCATCAAAACGAATATTCCAGCTTCTCGATGCTTGTTTTAGTCCATAAATGGACTTCTTTAATTTGCATATTTTATGACGTTCTGATGGATTGATGAAACCTTCAGGCTGTGTCATATACACATCCTCTTCCAGTTTTCCATTAAGGAAAGCGGTCTTCACATCCATTTGCCAGATCTCATAATCATAATATGCAGCTATCGCGAGAATAATCCGAATGGACTTGAACATGGCTACAGGAGAGAAAGTTTCATCATAATCTATCCCGTAGATTTGTTTGAAACCTTTCGCAACTAGCCTGCCCTTATAGGTAACTACGTTACCATCCATGTCTTTCTTCTTTTTGAAGATCCACTTACAGCCTATAGGGATTACTCCCTGAGGCTGATCAACCAAATCCTAGACTTGGTTATCTGACATGGAGTCCATTTCAGCTCGCATAGCTTCAAGCCATCTTACTGATTCCGGTCCATTGATCGCATCCGCATAAGTGAGGGGTTCATCATTAATGATGTAGACTCCGTCATAGCGCTCAAGCTGACGACGGATCCTTCCCGATCTACACGGTTCCCGTGATATCTGAGCATCAGGTTGCTCAGTAACCTGATCTGTTGGCTCAGGCTCATCCAACTGAACTTGATTACTTTGTCCCGCTTCTGGATTTTCATCCAGCTTTATTTCTCTCCCACTGGCCTCTTGCAGAAGAAATTCCTTCTCAAGAAAAATAGCCGTTCGAGCAACAAATACTTTGTTCTCCTTGGGATCATAGAAATAATAACCCTTAGTTTCTTTAGGGTAACCGACAAAGATACATTTATCTGATCTGCTCTCTAGTTTCCCAGAGGCGAGCTTTTTGACATAAGCCTCGCAACCCCAGATTTTTATAAATGTCAAGCTCGGCTGTTTCCCATACCATAACTCATATGGTGTCCTTAAAACAGCCTTGGATGGCACTCGGTTTAGCACCTTTGCAGCTGTTTCCAGTGCAAATCCCCAAAAGGAGTAAGGTAGAGTAGCCTGACTCATCATTGAACGAACCATATCCAATGAGGTTCTATTTCTCCTTTCGGACACACCATTCCATTGCGGTGTTCCTGGCGGAGTGAGCTGTGAGATAATCCCACACTCCTTCAGATAGTCAGTAAACTCACGACTCAAGTATTCCCCACCTCGATCTGAACGAAGTGCCTTGATATTTCGGCCTAACTGATTTTGTACTTCATTTTTGAACTCTTTGAACTTGTCAAAAGATTCACTCTTATGTCTCATTAAATAGACATAACCATACCTACTGAAATCATCAGTAAAAGTAATGAAGTATAAATAGCCACCTCTGGCATGTTTACTAAAAGGCCCACACACATCACTGTGAATAAGGTCAAGTAAACCTGAAGCCCTTTGACCTTTATTAGAAAAAGGAGTCTTCATCATTTTACCCATTAAACAAGCTTTGCATGTATCAAGCTCCTCATAGGAGAATGATCCCAGCAGTCCACGTTCATGCAACCGCTTAATGCGCTTCTTGTTAATATGGCCTAAACGACTATGCCAAAGCAAGGTGCTGTCATCAGCATACTTGGCTTTCTTGTTATCAATTTGTTGTACAGAACATTCCATGTCCAACATGAATAACCCATTGTTAATCGACCCGGTAGCATAAACAATATTATCAAACGAAATACAACACTTTAAAGTTTTGCATTCAAAAGAAAAACCTTTCCTGACAAGAGCAGGAATAGAGATAATATTCTTAGTTATGCTCGGTACGAAATAACAATTGTCAAGTTCTAATACAAAACCAGATGGTAAAGAGATGTGATATTCTCCTACAGCAACAGCAGCAACCCGTGCCCCGTTTCCAACTCGTAGGTCCACCTCATGCTGTCCCACCTGTCTTCTTCTCTTGAGTTCCTGCACATTTGAACAAATGTGAACTCCACATGCAGTGTCCAACACCCATGAAATAGAAGAAGCTACCATGACTTCAGTCACGTAAATACCTAAGCCAGAAGTGAAAAGCTTGCTTCCCTTCTTCTCTCCTTGGAGCGCTTTACAGTCCTTCTTCCAGTGACCCAGCTGGCCACAGTGGAAACATCTGTTGTCCTTTGACCGCTTCACCTTTTGTTTCAAAGCCTTGTTGTAGCTCTTGATAGGGGTTTTGCCCTTCTTCCCCTTCTTCTTATTCCTTGAAGGAACCATCAAGACAGAGGATGAAGGCTTTCCCTTCTCAAGAGTCTGCTCTGTGGTGCAGAGCATGTTCAGTAACTCTGCCGGAGTACAGTCGATCTTGTTCATATTAAAATTAATGATGAACGGATCGAAAGAGGCCGGGAGAGACTGCAGGATAATGTCTACAACAAGTTCCTGATTGATGGTGTGTCCCAGTTTCTCTAGAGCCTCCTTGTACCCAATCATCTTGAGTACGTGAGCTCCCACTGGACTGCCTTCAGTCAGTTTGCTATGAAAGAAAAGTTTCGTCAAGTTATAGCGTTCTGTCCTTGCCTGTGCAGCATATAGCATCTTGAGATTTGCTATAATATCAATAGCAGACAAATCCTCATGCTGACGCTGGAGCTCTGGCATCATTGACGCAAGCATAAGGCAAGCGACATCAGTACTATCACTGACATGCTTCTCATAAGCATCCCGAACCGCCCTTGCGGCGTTCGCAGCAGGTTGAGCCGGTATTGCTGACTCAAGGACATACAGCTTCCTCTCAGCTTTAAGCACAATCTTAAGCTGTCTGTACCAGTCTGAGAAGTTTGGCCCAGCAAACTTCTCCTTTTCCAATATGGATCGCAAATTGAGCCCTGTGGTGTTCGTTGCTGCAGGAATCTACAACATTGCAAGAACAACAAGGTCAGTATCCATGTTAGAATCAATCCAGGACTTAAGAGTGATTCTTTTCTCACTATTTTATCTGACTGAAAAATCCAATAAAACAGCCCGAAAGAGTGAAAGTCTTTTAGTGAGATGGGATCCAGATTTCATACTTGATCTCTGTGTCCCGCTCAGGCGAGATAAGATGCACAGAGAGTTCAAGCACTAATCACTGGTAGGCTATCCATGCCAATCGCCAACCCGTGCGATTCCCCTTCATCTAGGCAATCCAGAAGACTGCGCCAACTGAGTTGGTACAACACAGTTTCTGATTCCTAAGATGGCTGCCTCCATATAGCTATCATATGCTCAATATGTAGCCCATATGGTCAAGCTGACCTGACCTACTCCCTGGACCACCACGTGCTATGCTGAGCAACGAGAAGGGATAAATCCCTACTCTGTAGCATGTAGGTGTAATCACACACCGTCTGAAGATAGCTGGGCGTGCCCACTGAGTGGGTACAACACGGCCCCAACGATAGTCAGAACAGTGAGGTTTCGCATCAGAAGGCTTTCGAGCTTGATATTTCGTTGGATTTTAACGGTCCATTTTATCTTCTTACTATCATGCAAGATCTATGGTGATAGCAGAAGAATAAATATACTTGTGCTAATATTACTTAAAACAGTAAGTAGAAAGCACAATGATCTTATGTGGTAAACGCTCATAAAAGCCTAAGTAAAACCCTAGTTTTACACAAGTCCTCACTTGAGCTCTTTATGGGTCTCTTTCACTTCATCTGGCCCGGCCCGGGCCCAAGGCACCCTTTGCAGCCTAAATGCGCCCACCAGACTGGTTGCACCTTTTCTAGAGTCGAACTCTAGACCTACCACCTGGTGAAGCCACTTGCTGCAAGCGTCTCTGCCATGTGTGCTCTGTGCTCATGTCTGATCAAATTACATTTTTAATCTATCTAGACAAGGTTTGACTCGCAGGTCAATTATACAATTTTCATAAATTAAAGTGTGATTCGCAGATCATAGCAAAATTTATAAATCAATTCCAGGCACGCAGGCCCCAGCACAGCACACAAATAAGGGCAGCCCACATAAGATTAAATAGACATCCATTCACCATGATAAACAAGCATCCATGTGATCCAAACAGAAAATAAAATTTTGAAAACCCATGGCATCAATTTTATTTCCTTATGTGCCCTACTACCTTACAACGGTCCATTAATAGGTATCCACTCATCAGACCAAGTCAGACCCACTGCCCTTGCACGCACCCAGTCATAACTGACTTGCGTCGACCTTGTGGTCAACTATGCATGCCTTAAGGGCTGAACGTCCCACATGATTTCTGGCAAGCGGGTGTGACCCCGGGCCTTAATCATGATCGTTCACCAGGCGCCTCAATCAGACATCGCTACACGCCCTTCTGCAGTCGACCTATAGCCACCTGTATTGCTTGCGCACAGGTGCTATCTGGCCAACCCATCTAGGCTGTCAGATGGTCTGATTAGGCTGTTGGGTCCAGACTTTGACTAATGACTTTAACCCTATTAACCCGTCTAAGAGTTTAAAGCAGGCGCTTAGATAGATCTAAATGAGGGGGCGCGCATGAAGTAAATTTTTGTTTGAAAAACATCTATGAAACATGTGCAAACTTTAAACAACATGGATACATGCGCAAACACAATATGTAATCTTGTCATCAAGTAAGCGCATGTGAACATGTGGAAGATCTATCCTATAAATCAAACATGGATCACATCAAGGCAATCATATGCAACAAGTCAAAATAAACGTGACCTCTGATACCAATTGAAGGGTCGAAACCTAAGTCAGATGCGCTTCTAAAATTTTGCATAGGCGGAAAAACTAGGTTTCATGAAGATCGCATGGCTTGTAAGTATAACCAACCATAAGAGGATGATTGAAGCATTACCATGGCCATTGCTCGAGTGATGACTTGGAAGAAGAAAGGGCGATCGGCTCTTCTCCAAAGAGGTCACACACAAGATGTTGAAGGCTTACTCCCTTGTGCTCTTTGTGCTAGCAAAGATCCAAGGAAAACTTGATCGTGTACAAGGAGATGTTTTTCTCTCTCGGCTGTTCGAACTCTCTTCCTTGGCGTGAAGACTCACTACCACACGAGAGGAAAACGGGAGGAGAAGAGGGGGCGAGCCACGTTACAATAGTGGAGGCGTTTTTCCAAAATGGAAAACCGACTTCCAAATATAGTAAGTGCTTAATACTCATGCGTTCACTCAAAGTGAACCATCGAAACTTCCTTCTCCTTTGAACCAAGCGTTCACTAAGTGAACCGGTTCAATTCTATTTGGTTCAAAGACCAAATCGAACCAGCCATGGTTTAGATCTCTTTGAACCAAATGGCTCAAGATCTAACCACACATCTCTTGATCTTCTTGATCTCATCGATCAAGCATCAATTCTCCCGATCGAAGCTTACTGATCTCAAGCCCTAATCAATCAAACATGATCAGACCAGATCTCACTTCAAATCAGAGTTTAAATTCCTTTAAATTGGACTAAAACAATTCAATCCACACGATCTGATATAAGTAAGCCATATCATCAAATTGTGCGACCCTAAGGGTTTCCTTCAACGTCGGTAACGATAACTTACATTATCACGATCAGAGAGGGGTATCTAGCAACACATCACTGTCTCCCGATATGAAGGAAAGAGTCTTCCATGACTACACCCAAACCACAGCACAAGTGTGAATCCAATTCACTTGGCATACATGTTTCCTTTGCTACTGGATGTTCTCGTTGGACAAGCGTGTCAAGCGTGTAACTCCAACATGATGAGAATGGTTAGATCAGATGAACATAGTCATCTGGGTATGGCCATACACTTTCTCAACCATCTCATCCAGGGGGCCCCTATAGAACATCACACTCCAACAAGGAGAGGCAATCCTTTATCTATCACTAGTGCCCTAACATGACTCATGCCCATTATCCAAGATAATCCTTAACCATTAATTTTTCAAATGATATTGAACTACCTCAAGATAATGCCAATCATCATTTAGAAACAGAAGTGATCTCAAGTCAGAGGAAATATGCCATTTGCTTGCATACAAGGATTATTCACATTGTGACAAACAATTGAACATCCTAAGTAGGGTCAGTCCAGTACATCTAATGCACCTATGTGTCTAAATCTTATTCTATGCTCGAAGCATCCTATAAGATCAGAACACATATTAGTCTCAATCATATCAAGGCTGTCTCATGTTCACCAAGATATCTCGACTAAGGACAATACTGCATGTCAGCCAAGCTGAACACCATGGAGACATTATTCAGAAGTATACATAACAGCAGCAGATAATGTAACAACCTGAATAACAACAATTGCCTTTATAAAACATAGTTTATACATGATACTGATAATAACCCAAGGCCTCAAACATTAGCCTTAAGGGCATACCCCAACACAATCCACTATAGAAGGTATGAATGATCACCCATTTTTGTAGACCATGGTGCGGACACATCCTCAGTAATTCCTTGAACCGGTCCCATGCTTCATACAGGGACTCTCCTTCTCTTTGGGCCAAGTTGGTGATTTGATTTCTGAGCTGGGCTATTTTGCTCGGTGGAAAGTATTTTGACAGAAAAGCTTGAGACAATTGCTCCCACGTTGTAATAGAGGCTTGCGGTAAAGATTACAGCCACGCCCTAGCTCGATCCCTGAGAGAGAAAGGGAAGAGTCTTAATTTGATAGCATCAGGATAAGCACTATTAATCTTTAAAGTATCACAATATTCTAAAAAAAAATAGATAAATGAAGGTTAGGATCGTCAGTGGCTGCTCCACTGAATTGGTTCTGTTGCACCATTTGTACAAGTGACGGCTTTATCTCAAAGTTGTTAGCTTCGATAACCGGTCGCGATATGCTCGAGTGCACACCATTTGTATTAGTGACGGCTTTATCTCGAAATCAACAGTCCAGTCTAAGGGATTCCGATGACTGTGGTTCACCTCTCAGTCCTTCCCACAACATCTAAAGTATGAACATGCATGGCCAGTACATAATCATGAAATAAAACATCCTAGACATGAATAAGAACAAAGATAAATAAGAGAAATATATATATCAAGTCATAATATTCAACATTTTACAGTGGGCTACGCCCAAAACCTCGAAAATAGAGTTAAGCTATCGTATACATCGTGAAATACATGAAATCTGTCATACAAATCAATTCAAACCAGAGGGAGAGGTAGATCCTTAATGGAAGAAGGTCTAGCATGATGATCCTTGTCGGAACGGCGGAGAAATCGAGCCGGAACAGTGTTGTCGCCCAGAAAATCACCCCAAACCCTAGGTTGTCGCCCCCTTCGCTCGTTTTCCTCAACCGCTTAATCAAATCCATTGATTTTAGTCCCAAATCATGCATATTCAAGTTAGGAAGGTCTCCACAAATTTTCCCCAAATTCCGCTTCTAAAATAGGAAGAATCGGGTGAAAAATCGATTGCCTGTCGGGACAATACATGGCCATGTATCGGCGCACGGGCACGCCCATGCACTGCTCAGCGAGAAGTTATTTCCGGAAAACTTACTCTTAAAGCCGTGCATGGATGCACGGCCATGCTCATGAACATCTCGTCAAAGCTTGGGGTAGTCAGCTCACGCACGGCCATGCATGGATACACACCCATGGCCGTGTATTATGTAGAGGGCTCCGTTTGATCTGAAATTTTGAATGTAGCTTTGTCTCATCACGAGGAGTCATCCCACATCTTCAGATCTTCAAATTTCCACCATTTTTGAGGCCAAATACCTACATTTCAATAAAATAAAGGAAAAGTGAAGACTCTGAAGAATATGAAGCATTTAAGTAAATAATTGAGATGAAACATGCAATTTACTCCAAGATAATAATAAAATTAAGCCACGATATATCATATATTTTCATGTCATCAGTGACCCAACTCTTCACCACTCGTGTAGCACTCGGCCTCGACGTCGTGCTCAGTGTGTGATGCGTTGCATTTACACCATATTTTTGCCTATGTTTTAGATCATATTTTGGGATTTATTGTACGATTTGGTGCTATTTTTAGAGTTTTTACTCTACTTTGCACAAAATCTTCACTTTTCTTGGTTTTTATGAAAATGTAGGTAAAATGGCATAAAAATAAAGGATTTTGAGAGTTTTGAAGAAAAGCATAATTCCCGAGGAGATCACGAGCATACACGTCAAATTTGGGGTAAAAATGGTGAAGAACGAGACAATTACAGCCTTGGCCATAATTACGGATTCTACCGTAAAAGTGACGACGAACGGAAGGCGAAAATTGGCTAAGTGTCGGAATGAACAGAAACTTTCACGGGTGAGGCCATGAACCCATCACAGTCCATGAAACTTTCTGTGACCGAAGGCATGTACACACAGAAACATTTACAGCCTCAGCCGTAAATGCATCACCGGCCGTAAAAACTTCTGCCCGACGAGTTTTTCACTCGTTTCTCCACTGATTCGAATCAGATTTGAACTAAACTCCGTAGAACCATTCCTAGATGAATCCTAAACTGGTGTAGCTATAAAAGACATGATTTTTCGGGGGTAAAGGAGGCTTTTTTCGGACGAACATAGAGGGCGGCGGCGACAAGGGCGAAAACACGATTCCAGGGCATATTCCGGCGAGATTCCACGCGAAAGTGATGATTGATCGACTCTTCTTCATCTCCAGATCGAGGAGAAGGCGGTTTCGTTGTTCTTTTTGTGATTTCTCGATGATTTTTATGAGTTTTCACTTGTTCATCATAAACATCATGTATTTCCTTAACGATATGAGCGAGTAGATACTTATTCGGAATTATTAGGCGTAGCCCACTACTTTCATGAATCAATCTATGTTTACACTCTTTTCTATGAATTTATTATCATGATTTGGTTGAAATTGCATGTATCTCGTAATTTACCTTGGCCAAGTAATTTTACGTCTTAGGCGTTCAGAGAATAACCGAGAGGTGAATCGCAACGTCCGACCTATTTCAACTGAACCTTCAATATCCAATCATGAGAGTAGTTTGGATTCGTCTAAAGGTCTTAACCAACTTTTCACAGCACTTAATGGGTTTAGTTAGGTTAACTATCACAAAAGTAGGGAGTTAATCTAACTAAATACCGTGTTATGCTCCGAGAGGAGGTAATATGTACCATAGGAAAAGTTCCTTTCATGATAGACAAATTCTGTGGAATTAGTTATTTTTCACATGATTCATGATTGTTAATGTGGTGAACCCATGAATTCCCGATCCTTTAGAATTTGAACCTCTTAACACTGCTTTCAAGTTTGTTCATGCTTAGAAGTTTAGAACAACCACTGGTTTAGTTTGCCTAGATTCAAACAAGTCAAGAAGTCAGTACTTAACTACGTAGTCCTCGTTGGGAACGATAATCTTTTTATTACTTCGATAAATCCGTGCACTTGCATAGCATATCAAGTTTTTGGCATCGTTGCCGGGGACTACGACTAGTTAATACTGACTAATAGATAAGTTTGGAGATTAGACATTTTCTTTTCTTTTGCTTTACTACTAGTTTTTAGTGTTCCTTTCCTTTCATAGTTAACTTACACGTTGTATGCCCAGAACTTCTCGTGCAGGTGCTTTGTTCCCAGAAGACCCAGAAATTGAGCGTACGTTTCGCCTTCGAAGGAAATTGCAGTTTGAGAACAAGAGGACCTTTGAAGAAGGAGTGATGGCGGCGAACAATCAATCTTTGAGGGACTTAGCAGCACCAAACATAGAAGGGTTTAATTCAAGCATTGTTCGACCTAACGTAGAGGTGAACAACTTCGAGTTAAAGCCAGCACTGATGACGATGGTCCAGCAAAACCAATTTGGGGGATCCCCAAATCAGGACCCTAATCTTCATTTTGCTGTTTTTCTTGAATATTGCGATACTGTCAAAGTTAATGAAGTTTCATCTGATGCGATAAGACTAAGATTATTTTCATTTTCTCTCAGGGACCGCGCCAGAGCTTGGTTATATTCGATGCCGGCAAGATCTATCACCACTTGGGAAGAGCTATCAAAAGCATTTCTGAATAAATATTTCCCACCAAGCAAGACTATTTAACTGCGCAACAGGATTACATCTTTTGCACAGCAAGAGGGAGAGTCACTTTATGACGCTTGGGAACGCTTCAAGGAGCTCCAACACATGTGCCCACACCATGGACTTCAGGAATGGGTTCTAATCCACATCTTTTACAATGGATTGGATTACAACACCCGATTGATGGTGGACGCTACGGCTGGAGGAACAATCATGAGCAAGAGTGTGGAAGAAGCAACTGCTCTACTTGAGGATATGGCCATGAACCATAACCACTGGCCAAGTGAGCGGAACAATACTCCCACAGGGTTTGGTAAGTACCATAATGATTCCTTGACATCACTGACGGCTAAGGTAGACTCTTTGGCTCAGAAGTTGGATTCTTTTTCTTTTCCCTTAGTTGCCGTTAATACAATTTTTTGTGAGGTGTGTGGTGTAACAAGGCACAATTCATCTGAATGTCAAATCATAACTTCATCACAGGAAGAATCAAATCAGGAGTAAGCCAATGCTGTGGGGGAATTTCAATTAGAGACCCACGAATGACCCATACTCTGCAACTTATAATCCAGGATGGAGGAAACACCCCAACCTGTCCTACAAGAATAACCAAGGGCAAGTTCCTCCTCAATATTCTCAGCAGAATAACAGGCCACCACCTGGCTTCCAACCAAGGCAATATGGGCAGCCTCTGAAGTCAAACTTTGAGTCCATGCTAGAAGTTTTTATGAAACAGCAGAAGAGTACCGAAGACCTTGCTGACCAGATTAAGCAGCTGACATCTCGAGTGGAAGCTCTGGCTACTCACAACAAGATGTTGAAAAATCAGATTGCACAGCAAGCCAGTACTACTAGCAGTCCTACAGGGAGACTACCGGGACAGCCTGAGATGAATCCCAGGGAGCACATCAACGCGGTTACTGTAATGACTGCTGAACACAATGAGACACCTGGAAAGCCTATCGAGGAATCTATTGATAAATATGCAAGTATTGTTTTTGATTTTGAAGACTGTGAGGAGAAAGGGGAGAAAGAGAAATATGTAGGTCCGCCTGCATATGTCTCTCCGATTCCTTTTCCCTAGAGGTTACGTAGAACAGATCAGAGAAAACCTGATAGTGGTAAGTCTGAGGCAAAGAAAGATCAGGTAAACAAGAACACTACAATAACAAAGGTAAGGGACCCCAGAGATATTTCAATTCCATGCCAAGTTGGTAGGTTTACTGTTGAAAATACTTTGTGCGACATAGGAGCTAGTATTAGCTTGATACCTACATACTTGATTGAGGAGGTAGGTAGTGGAGAGCTTAAACCTACTGAGACTTATATTCAATTTGCTAATGGTTTTGATCAGCAACCAATTGGTGTATTAGAGAATGTAACAGTTAAAATTGATAAATTTTCTATCGTTACTGATTTTATGGTTGTTAACATGAAGGAAAAGTTCCCTGTCATTCTAGGAAGACCATTTTTAGCAAGCACGGGAGCTATAATTGACATGTTGCATGATAAGCTTACATTGAATTTGAATGATAGTAAGTTGATCTTTGATTTTTCATCAGAAGCTAAAGGTATTAATTTTGCTGGTTCCGATTAATTGCTCAGAGTGCAGGAGAACAAATTTGATGAAGAAAATATTTTTGAAGTGGATAGACGTCTCTCAGAAAATTGGGAAAAGCATAAAAGGGACGAGTTGAAAGAAGCCGAAACATGGGCATTACCTCGAGCTCTAAAGTTAAATCTGCATAATGATCTAGAAAGGCGTGTGGAACAATAATTGCCTATTATTCACTGCGCCTCGTATCCACCTGAAGAGTCATGAGCATTGCCTTGGTCGAGCTAAAGACCTTAAACAAGCGCTTCCTGGGAGGCAACCCAGAGGCTTTGAATTTTCATTAATTTTAGCATGTTTTCTTTCTTTCGAGTGTAGATTTCTTTTCGTCACAGTTCATAGGGTTTATCATTTAAAGTTTTCTTTTTCTACTTCGTACTTTGTTGGTGTTATCTGATGAACTTCTATATATGAAAATTCTTCTAAAATTGATGTTTTATGTGCAGGAATTTTTTCAAAAAATTTTGGGGATTTTTCTGATGAAAGGCCAAGTCAAAACGCGAACTTTACGGGTGAAGCCGTAATTATCGCGCAGCCATGATTGTGAATATGACTGAGTCTACGGAACTGTACAGTAAAGCAGATTTACGGCCGAAGCCGTGATGACATTACGGACCGTAAGTTCCTACGGTTTAAACTTAAGCGACGACTAGGGTTTTACGCCTACGCTCGTAATTTGCCGATTTTTGACTATTTCTCTCACGAGCGATGACGAAAACCATCCACCACTATTCCTCTACCTCTGGAGAGTGTTTTTTGATGATCTTTCACCAGATTTCTGACACGATCCGCAAGTGCACGGTTATGTCGAAGTAATATAAAAGATGTCGAATCCCACAGGGAACAATGTTGAGTACCAGAAAATCCGAGTCCGAATAGCTAGGTGAATCGAAATTGGGTTTTGAAGGCAGAAATCGAAAACAAGTAATCAACGGCATGACGGTAGGAGGTAAATATGGGAGAGATATCGGGGCTTTGGTTTTCACCACGATGACTACTTTAATCGCACAAGGCAGATGTCAGTTATTTGGATTGTTGATTTTGCACAAGGGATCTAACCCTAAGGTACAGGGTGCCCTCTCTCGAGTGTACACCCCGGTGCTCGACTTAGAATGACCTCCTACTCTCGCGGTGGATCGTTCTAAGAGAACCTAATGAGTTCTATGGCAGAATATGAAACCCTCGAGCAAAGACTAAGCACTCTCGTGTCGAGGTCTCGCAAGTTTTACTAAGGGAATCCACCCTTACGATCCTTCTCTCGATATGAATCATAACGGCTAATGCATGAAAATACTTGGCCAAGATAAAATCATGAAATAAATACGTCAAAGTAAAATATGCTCACAACGAAATCCAAACAACGTAATAAAGATAAAGTTTGCGATTAAATTCATCAATGGGTTTAAACCAAGCCCCGAAATAGGGTTTACGCTACAATCATCATGGTTACGCTCAAAAATCTCTCTTTTAACATAGGAAGATTACAAGAACGAGTTTCTAAAGGATAGGATAGGATAAACCGAAGTAAATCTGCAAGAATCATGATGCTCCGATGATCCAATCTCTGAAAATCGCTTCGAACTCGTGTTGTCGCCTTGTTCTTCCGTCCCCCCCCCCCCCAGCCCTTCGTCACGTGATTACTTGATGTTTAGGGCAAGAAAATTAGGGCTTTTATATCCCAAGCGTTTGCCTCTGAAAGAGATTTCCATAGACACCTTACTTGCCAAATTTGGACTCCGAACGAGTGAGAAATCGCTAAAATACCTAGTCAAGGTCAGACTCGCGCGTGCCCTGGGTTAGAATCACGGTGAACCCCACCGGGTTCACCTGGTCATGATTCATTCTGTGAGTTCAGTTGAAAAAAGCACGGTGAACCCCGCCGGGTTCACCTGGCCGTGCTTTGTTCTTGGCTATTTTCGGTCTGAAGGAAATCTGGTGAACCCCACTAGGGTTCACCCGGCCGTGAAGTTCTCTGTGAGTTCTGCTGGCTGGCGACTGGGATGGTGAACCCCGTGGGGTTCACCTGACCGTGATTCTCAGGCAAACTCCGAATGAGCTCAAATTTGATGGGCGGCTTCGTTTTCAAACAAGAAATCGTTCCATGGCCTTAGAATTGTCAAAATATGTCGAAAAAAGGGTGTTTTTACCTGAAATTCCATAAAAGTGCCAAAAAGTGAAGATTCCGAAGATATGAAAGAAATAAGGCTATAATGAGTATAAAAGTATTAAAATAAGCCTAGATTTGGCATGAAATACAACGGAAAAATACTACCAAAATGCGATGCATCAATTTCTGCCAGATTTTTGCGAGGAACAGCCGTCCGTCGGCCGAGCTGCCAGAACACGTTTTTCACCCGATTCGAGCCCGATATCTGCGTAGATCCGGGAGTTTTCTTCTCTCATACTTGCGATTCATCAGTTGTACTAGATTATAGTAGTTTAACAACAATTTGGAGCCGTTAGATCAGATTTTGGGGGCGATTTTCACATGCAGTTTTTACGGCCGATTTCGAAACCACTGTAGCATCACGTTTTTTGTGAAGAAATTTACATATTTTAAATTGTTTCGATCGGTATTATGGCACCGAGGAGATCGGTGAGGACCAGATGATGACATGCAAATATATGATATATCGTGACTTAGGGCTTGTCCAACGCATTGAAGATGAAAAAGGGTGCAGAAGATAAGGTGCTCGAGAATGATTGCTAGCAACCTCAAAACAAGGAGAAGAAAAGTAACCCTTCGTCTTCTGGCTTAGGTAATTATGTTACCAAAGTCTAGTTGTCTATTTCTGACACATGGGTATGTTATACCGCATGATGAGACCAATACTTGCAAAAGTGTCTTGGTGCTCAACAGAAATAGGGCAACGCTGACGCAGAGAGACTGACCTACTAGTTGGAGCAACTATTTATGCCATAGCTGTAGGCGACCTCACTCTCTCTGGGGTCAAGACTTTGTTAGAACTTCAATATCTTCATGTTCTATCTATGTGTGAAGTTCTATGAGTAACACAATATATGGATTAAATTAAGTGGTGTTGTACCTATCTTTGGCACTGTTGTTTGGACCTTGTAAAACAAGGACGTCATTTACTATTTCCATGCGAATGAATATGTGGATTCAATCTCTTCACAGGAGAATGAGTCGGATCTACCTCTTTCGAGAGCTAGACTCGCACGAGCCTTGTTTGCTACGGACAACAACAGCAATGCTCTTCACTTGTTAGAAGTGGAAGATTAGGAGACTTGTTGGACCTCATACACTTTAGTGTGTGTGGACAGGTCTAATACGTAAGCCAAAGATTGGGTACTAGTCCTTTACAGACATATTTGACAGATATGAATAAAGGAAACTAGCTTAATAGATCCATAAAGAGCTTTCTGACTTGTTGGAAAGAACTTGAGCCATAGTTTATGATTATCCTGATGAGTATGAGATTCCTCATAGCTCACTCCTTCTAGAACTCCCTTTTTTAAAGGGTGAGTGTCTAAACGGAGGAATCAAGTCATGCTTAGCATGATTCGATACAAGATAAGTCATGTAACTCCTTGTTAAAGGTTGTGCAAAAATGAACAGTTTTTTTCCTGAACACTGATAGATGTTCCATATCTGATGCATATGTGTATGGAGTATTGATGACACCAAACTTCATAGTATATTTTGTGTCATTTCATGTGTCTTTTTGTGTCATATTTATGCTCTTTTGCTTATTTTTAAGCCTTATTTATCAAATATTGTAGAATCTACACTATTTCTTATTTTTGATCATTTTCATGTTAAAAGTGCCATATTTTGATGGATTTTGGAAGATTTGAGCACACCAATGGATTCCAGACGTCGAAACAAAGCTACCCATCAATTTTCACGAAATTTGGAGCCAAATTGCAAAAATACGGCACTACCGTATTTTCTGGACAAACTACCACGGTACCGTATTTTTGGACGACTCAAATCAGAGATTTTGGGCAAAATACGGCACTACCCTATTTTTGGGACAAAATATCATGGTACCGTATTTTTGGAGGATTTTATACAGAAAATTTCGAAATTCTGGGTAAAAATACGGCACTGTCGTTGTTTACAGCAAAACTTTCACGGTACCGTATTGTGGGCCGTTTTTCACGAATTTTTCGTGTCTGAATCTTGCGCGGACCATAACTTTTGATCCAGAGCTCCAAATTGAGATCCGAAAGATGCTGCAGACTCGCCTTTAAGAGGAGAAGACGTACGAATAGAATGCCCCAATGTTTATTACCAATTGAGACAGCAATCGTCAGAAAGCCGGTTAGGGTTTGTCCTCACGCCGAGAGGTGTAGAGGACATCTCAGACCATGATTTTTACATCAAAGCTTTGTTTGGAGTAGGCGAGCAAGCTCCAGAAGTTTCAGAGCATTTGGAGTCCGATCGGGTGAGAAATCATCAAAATAGTGGTGACAACACTGTTCACAAGCGAAATTACGGGTTGTATTTCAATTACAACCCTGTTTTGTAACTTTTCTTCCCCTTTTTCGCTTTCTAATACTCTGAAATTATGGTTTGTTGTAATCCTTTCACCATGAAAGCTTAGATCTTCTTTTAGGACATGGGGTGTAATCCCCTTAGTTTGTTAATGACTAGAAAAATTGATTTTTGTCAAGTTTAATTTTAATATGATAATTTTACTTTTGTGATTGATTGTTCTTTAATTCTCTTTAGTTTTATAAATATCAGCATGTTTTAGAGTTTTGCAAAATAGACCGAGAGGTTGATCGTTTGAAATTCGGAACCCTAGGAATCATTGAGTTTGGAACTATCGTGAGAGATTAGGTAGTTTTTCGAATTCTGATCTTTAGTGATTTTATTGCCATGTTGAGTTTCTGATACTTTGGATTGAGTTATTGTGTTAGACTTGATTTGATCTTGAACGAGAGTGAGGATCGAGTCGTCGAAAAACCATAAGTAAAACCTGTGTTGAGTTTCAGGATGCACGAGAGTGATCCTTGAGATTCCACTTGAGATGATTGACTTAGAATTCGGATGAACGAGAGTGATCCTTGAGTTCTTTGTTCAATGATTCACTTATCTTTAGCATTGAGAATAGATCTTGCACGAGAGTGAGGATCGGTTATCTGCATGATTGTCTGCACGAGAGTGAGACAATACCTTTATGAAGTGAATTAGGTCTTTATCATAATAGAATTAAACTGACAACCTTTATTTCCTTCTAGTCATTAGAATGAAGGTGGATGAAACCCTAGTCCCAGTTTCTCTCTAATTATCTTTTTCGTGTGTTCTCCATCATTGCTTTTCATCATATTCGATTTGCTTAGCTAGTGAGAATACAACTATTTGGTACTTAATAATAAGGTCTCTGTGGTTCGATATCTATTTTATTACTTCGAGTATCCGTGCACTTGCGGACACAACAAGTTTTTGGCGCCGTTGCCGGGGACCTTAGTTTTGTTAATATCAAAATAGTTGTTAGTATTGCTAGACTAAGTTTTATTTGTTTTAGATTTAACTTTATTTTTTTTATTTTTGTAGGTTTTGGATTTTCACAGTTGTGACAGAGCTGTGATTTCTAAAATTTGTGAATTTGCTTGTGTTTTTATATTTTTCTAATTTTTATATATTTTGAAAAAAAATAGTTCTTATTTATTGGTGTTGGATGATCTCTCTGTTTTTGATAAATTTGAAAATATGTCTTTTTATCACAACTCCTAGGCAACTGAAAGAGGTAAGGTGTACATGCCACAAAATGATTCACGATGGACTCTTGCAGATATATCGAAATTACACTCCTATTTTGTTACATGTAATATTTGTAAATCATCTGATCATTATACTTCTGATTGCAAATTTTTAATTCCTCCAAATTCTAATTCTTTATGGTATCAAGATGATCATTATAAATCTAGTTGGGAAAATCAAACTCCTTTTTATGGTGATTGCTCAAACAATAATTATGAACCATGCTTTGAGAAAACTGAAAAATCTAGTTTAGAGGGCATGTTTGAGAAATTCATGAGTTCACAATTGAAACAAAATGATGAAATGAATGAGAATATGAAACAAATCAGTTCTAGGCTTGAAGATTTATGTGCTGATACTGAAATGTTAGAAAACCGGATAGCACAACAAAATTGTTTGTTTGAATTTGATTTGGAAACTGAGGAAGTTGATTTAGAAAATTCCCCCTCTGATTATGATTATTTTGAGATTGAGCCTTATGTTAACATTAATGAATCTCACTTTGATTTTGATGATTGTAAAATTGATTCATGTGATAATTTATTTGTTGAAAAGTTTGAGAAAATTAATTTTGAAAAACCCTCTTTTAATGAAATTGATTCTTTTAATGTTGTATCATTTATGGTTAAATCTGATGAGCATAATGAAGGTTCGAAAATTATAGACATTGATGAACCCCACTGTGATTTTGGTGATATTTTTGAAATTAATGTAAATCTCTTGTGGTTAACTCTAGTTCTATTAATTCTTTTTCATATGATTCTGATTTTGACTCTTCTGATGATGAATTATTTGTGGGGAAGCATGAGGAAATTAATTTTGAAGAGTCTCATCTTGATTTTGTTGATAATTTTGATATTAAAAAATTGTTTGATGATGAACATGAGGAAATTGAAAAAGATTTGAAAAATACAAACATTGATGAATCTCACTCTGATGTTTTGCCCATATCTTTTGTTGAATCTTTTGATTTATTTGAAAATTCATGCTTTATTGAGGAATCTAATGAAAGACAAAAAACTTATTTTGATGATCCAATATTTGAATCTTTTGATCAAAGTCCTTTTCTTATTGCTATTGAAAACATTAATTTGAAGAAAAGACTAATGATTTTGCTTTTTGACAAACATAGGAAGATCATAAAGATTTCTTTCAGTGGATTTAAAAATTTTTATTTTAATTTTTGCAAATTTAAAAAAGCCACTTCAATTGTGATTTACATGAAATTTTGGATGTTTGATTTAGTGGCTAAACTTTTTGGACAGCGAAAATGCAGAAAATTATTTGCTCTTTACTTTGGTACTGATTCACCTGCTTCACCATGATAACTGAGTTTAGGTCAAGCTATGGACCAAAAATTAGCGCTTCTTGGGAGGCAACCCAAGCACTTTTGCCTTAGTTTAGTTTCTTTTATTTTAGTTTATTTTTAGAATTAATTTTTTTTTTGCAGGAAAGTAAAATTCTTTACGGTTGCACTGCTCTCCTTGGACACCTGCGGCTTCTTCTCTCGATTTGTAGCACCTCTAGCCACCACTACATCTGCCTTTGACATCACTGTCTCCAGCCGTCGACACTGGATCATACCACCAGCAGATTCTTATTTCTTTTGCTGCCTCTTATTTCATTATTTCATTTATTTTTGCAGCAGTTCTTTATTATTGACTCTGATTTTTTTTATGCAGTACTATCTTTTGCACCGGCCGACGATCTCACCTCTATGACTGTATTCTCTAGCAGGCCACTAGAGATTACTCACTCTACTGTCGGCACCATCACCATCATTGCTAGCAGCTTTTCAGCTAGCCTCTGTTCCACCTCTGCTCGATTCTTTCTATCGGCATCCTCTTTTGGACCATCGATGATATATCTGATTCTTCTTTTAGAAAATTATTTTTATCATTATTATTTTTATAGACTATTTTTAGACTGAGCCTTATGTACCTTAAATTTTGCAGGTAAAATTTTCAAAAGGCACATCTTTGAACCTACCAGCATATGCCCCGACACTATTTTTGATCTGAGCCTTATGTATTTTTGGTTAGAACTTGCTATATAGTTTTGTGAGTATTGTTTACACTCTCTTGTATTCATGATTATTTCATATGGTTGCAACTTTGATTTGTTATCACTTTACACCCTTTGCATTATTTGAGCCTTATGTGATTATATGGACCAATCATGTTACACTTTTGACAATGATTATATGAGTTTTCATGCTTCACACCTTTTGCATTGAATTAGAAATTTTTTATGGACATGATAAGATTGATAAGTTGATGATATGTTTTTCTTAGATGGGTAGATTTTTCTACATTGATTATGAAAGTTCATGCTAATGCCTATGAATGAAGATATACCTATTATGTTGAATTTATTTCTTCAATATATATCTACTTATTGAAATTATTCATTGATTGATGCATATGTTTTGGGTAGGTATGTTGTTTGATGAATGTAATCTAAGAGTGAAGCATCTTTCTTGAATAAAATGAGCATATGAGTGTAATTTTTGAAGTGATGTTAATTGATTAGCCTAGTTGATGTTTGGTCTATTTTACTATTTGTTGGGAAGGAAGAATCCATGATCCACAAAAATAGTGAGAGACTCCCCTACTTGGCACTGTGCAAAATTGACAGTGGTACCTAAGACATGGGTTGAAGTCAAAAATTATAAAAAAATTTGATGAGAGAAAAATTTTGGGTAGGCATGAGAGAATGACTCCTCTACTTGGCACTGTGTAAAATTGACAGTGGTACCGAAGATAAGAGTTGAAGTCCAAATAAAAAGTGTGTATCTATGTGGGTACATACCATCAAAAACACAAAAAAAAAAAGAAAAAAAAAGAGAGAGAAAAAGAGATTTTGAGTGGAAAAAGATTTTGGATATCATATTCCTGTAAACAAAGGTATGATAGATTTAAACTAAAACAAAGGTGAAATCATGAGATTGAGATTCTTTTTATTATGCGAGTTGCGAAATTTTATTTGATCAAAGTTGTGAATCTTAAAGATTAAATTCATTGGATGATGTATTTATCTGAAATTTTGTGCAAAAAGTTGAAGGAGTATTTCATGAGTGATTATATTTTAGAAATTTATTTTTTTTCATAAAAGAGCATATTTTTCATACTTAACATTGTTCTTATTTATTTGCTCGAGGACAAGCAAAATTTGAGCCTTGTGTGTTTGATGACACCAAACTTCATAGTATATTTTGTGTCATTTCATGTGTCTTTTTGTGTCATATTTATACTCTTTTGCTTGTTTTTAAGCCTTATTTATCAAATATTGTAGAATCTACACTATTTCTTATTTTTGATCATTTTCAGGTTAAAAGTGTCATATTTTGATGGATTTTGGAAGATTTGAGCACACCAATGGATTCCAGATGTCGAAAGGAAGCTACCCATCAATTTTCATGAAATTTGGAGCCAAATTGCAAAAATACGGCACTACCGTATTTTCTGGACAAACTACCATGGTATCGTATTTTTGGACGACTCAAATCAGAGATTTTGGGTAAAATACGGGACTACTGTATTTTTGGGACAAAATCTCATGGTACCATATTTTTGGAGGATTTTATACAGAAAATTTTGAAATTCTGAGTAAAAATACGGCACTGCCGTTTTTTACAATAAAACTTTCATGGTATCGTATTGTGGACCGTTTTTCACGAGTTTTTCAGGTCTGAATCTTATGTGGAACATAACTTTTGATCTAGAGATCTAAATTGAGATCCGAAAGATGCTGCGGACTTGTATTTAAGAGGCGAAGACGTACGAACAGAAAGCCCCAATTTTTATTACCAATTGAGAGAGCAATTATCAGAGAGGTGGTTAGGGTTTGTCCTCATGCCGAGAGGCATAGAGGACATCTCAGACCATGATTGTTACACCGAAGCTTCGTCTAGAGTAGGCGAGCATGCCCCAGAAGTTTTAGAGCATTTGGAGTCCGATCGAGGAAGAAATCATCAAAATAGTGGTGACAGCACTATTCATAAGCGAAATTACGGGTTGTATTTCAATTACAACCCTGTTTTGTAACTTTTCTACCCCTTTTTCGCTTTCTAATCCTCTGGAATTATGGTTTGTTGTAATCCTTTCACCATGAAAGCTTAGATCTTCTTTTAGGACATGGTGTGTAATCCCCTTAGTTTGTTAATGACTAGAAAACATTGATTTTTGTCAAGTTTAATTTTAATATGATAATTTTACTTTTGTGATTGATTATTCTTTAATTCTCTTTAGTTTTATAAATATCAGCATGTTTTAGAGTTTTGCGAAATAGACCGAGAGGTTGATCGTTTGAAATTCGGAACCCTAGGAATCCTTGAGTTTGGAACTATCATGAGAGATTATGTAGTTTTTCGAATTATGATCTTTAGTGATTTTATTGCCATGTTGAGTTTCTGATACTTTGGATTGAGTTATTGTGTTAGACTTGATTTGATCTTGCACGAGAGTGAGGATCGAGTCGTCAGAAAACCATAAGTAAAACCTGTGTTGAGTTTCAGGATGCACGAGAGTGATCCTTGAGATTCCACTTGAGATGATTGACTTAGAATTCGGATGAACGAGAGTGATACTTGAGTTCTTTGTTCAATGATTCACTTATCTTTAGCATTGAGAATAGATCTTGCACGAGAGTGAGGATCGGTTATCTGCATGATTGTTTGCATGAGAGTGAGACAATACCTTTATGAAATGAATTAGGTCTTTATCATAATAGAATTAAACTGACAACCTTTATTTCCTTCTAGTCATTAGAATTAAGGTGGATGAAACCCTAGTCCCAGTTTCTCTCTGATTATCTTTTTCGTGTGTTCTCCATCATTGCTTTCATCATATTCGGTTTGCTTAGCTAGTGAGAATACAACTATTTGATACTTAACAATAAGGTCTCTGTGGTTCGATATCTATTTTATTACTTCGAGTATCCGTGCACTTGCGGACACAACAAGTATCCTTTAGGAAGACTACTTCCATGATCCCACAGGAGGGCAACTTGGTTGCTGCACAGAGTGCCAATTTTATTGGGAAAGTTTTTCTCTTGAAAAAGGCTAGTGGGAGGAAGTCTGACTTGGATGTAGTCCAAGGTCAGTCATTTGACACACTTGGTCAAAGATGGAATCTGAGCCAGTTATATAGGTTGTGGGTAACCTGAGGCTCAGAACACTCAGGCTGTATAGGTTGAATAGATTTGTCTGGTTTTGACTTATGGGTAACTCCTAACTCAATGCAGATAATCTTCATTCGATGGTGCCTGAGTGCAGTGGGAGCTTGATGACATCTCTGGTCTTGTATGTTGGAGATTTACAGATCATCAAAGATGATATCCCGATCCTTCACTTGGTGAATAGATGATTGGGAAATGTCTTGTGATGAATGACTTAGTGGACATCACCTATGGGGTAGGTGTGAGAGTTTTTGAAACTCCAAGTGCTAAGTCAGATAACATACATTCATGATGGTATGTTATAGACCAGATGTGGTTTGTGCTGAGAGCATAACCAATGGATACTAGGTCCAATCCAGGTTCATGGCACTGGATAAAGGGAAAGGAACGTCCTTAGGTTTTGTAAAGAACTAAGGGGTGGTTCTTGGTCATCAATAATAGGAAAAGCTCAGTGTATTCACTTGGCAGCTTGTTCCAGTCATACCAGTGACAGTCTAGCTGTTCCTATAGTGGTGCTAGAAGCTTTGGGAGCTTCAGAGCAGACTACTTGAAAGCAGAGTATGCAAATGCTTTTGGGAAGTAGTGGGAGTTCTTTGTTGAACCTCGTAGGCGTACTCAGATGCTTATACCTTGTCTTGGGGATAGAGGTACTTAAGATATAGCAGATATGAACACTGATACAATCGTGATAGGCCCATAGACCGATGCTCTGGCGCAGCAGGAGCTTGGTAGGTCGTGCTTAGGACACGGTGTTGAGGTTGCTCAATACAAGGTCCTAGTGGAAGTGGGAGATTGCTAGTGTTTATGCCCTAGGACCTCAGGATGGTCTATTAGGATATGTGTATCACATCTAGTTGATAGATGAGTTATCCTGGCATTGTCATTGTTATGCAAGTTTGTACATCTGCGCATATGTACATTTGCATATACAATGTCCCTAAGAGATAGATTTTATTTAGTCTCTGTGTTTATCCTTGGTCGAGAATCATAGTGGATATGAGACAGCTATGATTCACTTGAGACTGGTATATGCGCTGGTTGAGCATGGGTTACTAACGCAGGCATATGGGTATATCAAGGGAGATATACTGGATCGACCCGCCATGAGGATTCATCTCGGTGTCACGAAATGAATATCATAGTGACAGAGTTGCGCTTTTCCTAGACTTGAGGGCATTGGTATCTCTATATAGTGATTAATGTACTTTGATGCAACCTAACGCTTCGCCGTAAAAGGGAAGTCATAATGGTTGTCATTGGGTATGTCATAAGCCATATGAGAGATTCAATGTGCCAATAAAGGATTTTCCCCTTACTTACGGGGAAGCTTGATTGTCCATGGCGCCCCTATATGGATGACTGAAAGTGTATGGCCATACCCAAGTGAGAACCTAATAGTCATGCCATAATATTGGGATTAACAAATGTGACACACTTGCCCAATCTGGACATCAGTTGGCAAAAGGACAAAGCTATACTTGTACTTTGTCGCAGTTTTAGGGGATGTCGATGATGACACCATTCTGTTGACTTGGGTAGCAATGATGTACTGCTAGATGCCACTCATTGCTTGTGATGATTTAGTCATCACTGCCAATGTCTGAAGAACCTACAGGGTCGCACACCTACACGTCAGAGATTCCGTACTGATCGTTTAGCCTCTGATCGAATCATTGTGTGATTCGGATCATTTTGGGGAACTGATGCATTGGGAATTTTATAGAGGAGATGATATTTTATTTTAGTTCATGTTTGACCACTAGTTGACTCTAGTGGACCACATTTGACCTCTGTTGACCTGTGTTGTCAAAATGAGTCAAACACGGGTCTTGGTGCAAGTTTGGACTTGGCACTTTAGTCACATGAATAAAATAAAATTATTAATTGGCAAGAGAATTTTTCTCTTAGCTAATTAATAGGCTTAGGTGCAATTTACAATTAATAGCATCTGCAGGGATTCGAACCCGTGACGCTGATCTGGTTAATTGTGAATAGGAGTCTATATGCATTATCCGACATGGGAAAAATCTCCAAGGCTGATCTGGCTCTGCTATTATAAATAGAGAGGCCTGCCTGGGAGATTTTTGCACCAGACTCTTCTCTTGTCTCTTGTTGTCACCTCCCCTCTGCTCCTTGGCGTGAAGGTCTTGGAGGTGATGACAATAAAAGGTTTTTTGCATCAGGGGTTGGGACAAGTGGTAGTTCTACCCACTCCTTGTCGCCAACGTCCCTCTTTTCCTTGGCATTGGCGCAAGTTGAGAAAATTAAGAGGTGTGGATCTCCTCTCCCAAAGCTAGCACGTGCGTAGAGCGGAGGAATCTCAAGATAGTCCGTGTGTGCACGATTGTAGAGGACGGGCACCTGTGCGTCTTCATCATCGGCTGCTCCTAGAATTGCTCAATAAGGTATTACTCTTCACATCCTTCGGTTTTCTCTCGTAAGGGATCCTGGTGTTTCTGGAATTCTATTTCAGACCTCCGCTTCCCCGTGTTTAAAGTTTTTTGAGGTCCAGGGATTCCCAACAGTGGTATCAGAGGCATCTTACGAGTCCCGAAGGTGTCTTTTCTATATGCGCCTACCCCATGTCATGAAAATTATTTTCAAAAATTTTATGCCATGAATTTTCTGTTGAAAATTAATTTCTTTTAATTTTTGCCTCTTAATCATCTTCTAGTTTCATTTACTTCACATCTGGGATAGACCCTATGTGGAAGAATTTACTCCTTCTTGCGCTCGTGGGATAGACCCATGACGCATGACCCATGGGAGATTATCGGGGCATGGACTGGGTGATTGTCTTAATCTCTATGGGGTAAGGATTGCAAGGGGCGGCTACCCTTTGTAGACTCTTGAGAGGGGTGAGACAATAAGGAAGGATGATATTGAGTCGCTGAAAATTAATTGAAAGGGTTTTATGAAAAATTAAAGTTTCTAGATTAAGATCGTAATCGTGGTGGAAACCATAGCCCTGATATCTCTCTGATATTTACTCTCTACCGCCGTAGCTTTGATGTTCTTGTTTTCGATTATTTAAGTTTTCAAAACCACGCTTCGATTAGCCTAGCTATTAAAACTTGGATTTTCTGGTATTCAGCGTTGTTCCCTGTGGGATTCAACATCTTTTATATTACTTCGACATAACCGTGCACTTGCGGGACGTGTCAAGTTTTTGGCGCCATTGCCGGGGAACAACAGTTGATATTAGTATATTTCTGAGAATTGGTAGACTAGGTTTTAGTTAGTTTTTCTTTACTGCACTGCTATTTTTCTTTTTTTCTCTATTTGCCCGTTGCCTTATAACTTTAAAATTTTGACTGACCATTTTATGCGAAGAACTTCTAGGGCAGGTACATTCTTTGACATTGATCCGGAGATCGAGCGCACGTTCAGGATCAGAAGAAAGCAAAACCAAATTCAGAAGAAGGAAAACATGAACCATCTAGGAGGAGAAAATCAGATGGAGCACATTCAACTTGGAGTGAACAATGATCAAATACCTCAACCAGTGGGGAACAGCTATAACAATAGGACATTGAAGGACTACTCTGCTCCCTACGCACTTGGTTTACAATCAGGGATCGCGAAGCCCACTGTTGAGGCCAACAACTTTGAAATAAAACCTGCGTTGCTTTCTATAGTGCAACAAAACCAATTTGGTGGTTCTCCTCTTGAGGACCCCAACATGCATCTCTCTATTTTTTTGGAATATTGTGATATGTTGAAAATTAACTCTGTGTCTGCTGATGCTATCAGGTTGCGATTGTTTCCCTTCTCTTTAAGGGACAGAGCGAGAGCTTGGCTTCACACGCTACCTTCTGCTTTGATAAGAACATGGGCGGAGCTTTCTCAAGCCTTTCTCTCCAAGTACTTCCCTCCATCCAAAACAATTTAGTTGCAGAATCAGATAACGAGTTTCATGCAGAAGGATGGAGAATCCTTATACGAAGCTTGGGAGAGATTTAAAGAGCTCCAAAGGATGTGTCCACATCACGGAATTAAGACTTGGGTTTTAATCCAGACGTTCTACAGCGGGTTGGATTACAACACAAGACTTACAGTGGATGGAGCAGCAGGTGACGCTATGATGAATAAACGAGTGGAAGATGTAATGAACCTCCTCGAGGATATGGCGATCAACTATCACCAATGGACATCTGAGAGAGGTACATCTACCTAGAAGCCAGGTAAGTATGACTTTGACTCTCTGACTGCTCTTACAACAAAGGTGGACAATTTGACTAGAAAGATTGATTCTTGGTTTGTTAATTCAATGGATGTTAACTCTATTTCTTGCGAGGTCTATGGAGTTGCAGGACATGTAGGGGTAGACTGTTAGGCAGGAGATGAACAGATGGCTGCGAACCACTCTGAGCAATTGAATATTGTTAGAAACTTCAACCCTAACAACAATCCATATTCCAGCACATACAATCCAGGATGGCGCAACGACCCGAACTTCTCATACCGAATAGCTCAACCAATGCAACCTGGACAAGTACCCTCACAACAAGCCCAGCCCCAGCAAGGAAATTTTAGGCAGCCCCAACAGAGTAATTTCAGACCACCAGGATTTCAGGGTAGAAACTACAATGCACCACCGCCACAGCCAAGGTCGAACAATGATTCACAGCTGAGTAAGCAACTTGAAGGATTGACGGACATGATGAAGCTTATGATGACAAGAATAGACTCCCTGGAGACACACAACAAGATGCTGGAGAATCAGTTAGCCCAGCTAGCTAGCTCATCTTCCATAGCACCAGGCAAGCTTCCATCCCAACCAGAGGTAAAACCAAGGGAGCATTGCAATGCAATCTCCACTCGGAGCAGCAAGCAACTTGAAGACCCAAAGATGCCGACCGATGACAGGATAGATGGGTTGACTACCGAGCTTGTGGAACCGCATTCAGATGCAACACTGGTGGCACCTGAACCAGCCGAAGAAGAGCGACCCTATGTGGGACTGCCTGCATATAAGCCACCGATTCCTTTTCCACAGAGGCTTGTCAAGGCTAAATTAGACAAGCAGTTTGGTAAATTTTCAGAAGTATTGAGGAAACTTTATATTAACATCCCTTTCGTTGATGCTCTTTCGCAGATGCCGACTTATGCAAAATTCCTGGAAGACATCTTATCTAATAAGAGGAAGCTGGAAGATCAAGGGACCATTGCACTTACTGAGGAGTGCAGCGCCATCATTCAGAACAAGCTCCCTCAGAAGCTTAAGGACCTAGGCAGTTTCTCCATACCCTGCCAGATTGGGGAGATGTCCTTTCAGAGAGCTTTGTGCGATCTAAGAGTAAGCGTTATCCTCATGCCATTGTCACTATGTAAAAGGCTAGACTTAGGGGATTTGCAACCCACTAACATTTCTATACAGCTTGCAGACAGATCAGTGCGTCAACCAGTTGGTATTCTAGAAGACGTAACGGTTAAAGTAGGAGATTACTTTATTCCTGCCAATTTTGTTGTCTTGGAAATTGATGAGGATGACAGGCTTCCTATCATTCTGGGGAGATCTTTTCTTGCTACTGCAGACGCTGTCATGGATGTCAAGAATGAGAAATTGTCTCTAAACATCTATGGCAACGTTATTCAATTTGACCTAGTTGACACCTTGAAAAAACCTTCTCTTGCAGGTACATGCTGCAGCGTGGACATTGTGGAAAAAGCCAAGTAGGATGTTGAATCTCTCAAGAAAGAAGTAGATCTATTGGAGCTTGCCCAAACAAACTCTGTTGATAAAGACAATGAAGAAGAGGCTGAGAAATATGTGAAAGTCCCTTAAACAAGGGGGAGGTGTCGAAACCCTAATGGCGCATATGATAAAACCTTTTTGCAGCGGAAAGGGTTTCTGGATCGATGCATGCAGTATGATCAACTTTAACTTGCATACAAGAGAATCGATTCTTACCAGTGCCATTGCTTGGATGGCGTCTAGGAAGCAGAGAGTCAAGCGCTTCTCCTCCAAATGGTGCGCACACAAGATGGATGTTGGCTTCTCCTTGTCGAACCTTGTGCTAGCAAGGATCTCCAAGTGTCCTTGTCGAATGGAAGGGAAGTTGAGATGATGTCTCGCTTGAGCAAACTCTCTCCAAGGCGTGAACAAAAAAAACTTCCACACGAGAGCAAGCGACGAGAATAGGAGAGGGGCGACAAGAGATGCGTTCCACTCAAAACGTGGAGGCGTGGCTACTAAAAATAGCTAGCCTTACTCTCTCATGCGATCATGCGTTCATGTACCCACGAACCAATCGCATTTTTCTCTCCTCTTTGAACCATGCGCTCACATAATGAGTTGGTTCATTTTTGGGTTGGTTCAAAGACCAATTAACCCAAGCGATTTGGTCTAGATCATATTAACCCTAAGGTTCAAGATCTAACCGTTCATCTCTTGATGCTTCTGATCTCACCGATCTAGCATCCATTCTCTCGATCGAAGCTTACCGATCTCAAGCCCTAATCAATCAAACATGATCAGACCAGATCTCACTTACAATCAGAGATTAAATCCCTTTAAACTGAACCAAAACAATTCAGTCCACACGATCTGACTTAAGTAAGCCATATCATCAAATTGTGCGACCCTAAGGGTTTCCTTTAAATGTCGGTAACGATAACTTACATTATCACGATCAGTGAGGGGTATCTAGCAACACATCACTATCTCCCGATATAAAGGAAAGAGTCTTCCAAGACTACACCCAAACCACAGCACAAGTGTGAATCCACTTCACAAGGCATACATGCTTCCTTTGCCACTGGATGTTCTTTATTGGACAAGCGTGTCAAGCCTGTAACTCCAATATGATGAAAATGATCAGATCAGATGAACATAGTCATCTGGGTATGGCCATACACTTTCTCAATCATCTCATCCAGGGGGCCCCTTTAGAACATCACACTCCAAACAAGGAGACGGCAATCCTATGTCTATCACTAGCACCCTAACATAACTCATGCTCATCATCCAAGATAGTCTATAACCATTATGTTTCAAATGATATTGAACTACCTCAAAACAATGCCAATCATCATTTAGAAACACAAGTGATCTCAAGTCAGAGGAAGTATGCCACTTGTTCGCATACAAGGATTATTCACATTGTGACAAGCAATTGAATATCCTAGTAGGGTCTGTCCAGTACATCCAATGTACCCATGATTCTACATCTTATTCCATGCTCGAAGCATCCTATAAGATTAGAACACACATTAGTCTCAATCATATCAAGGCTGTCTCATGTTCACCAAGATATCTCGACTAAGGACAAAAGTGCATGTCAGCCAAGCTGAACAGCATTGAGACATTATTCAGAAGTATACATATGACAGCAGATAATGCAACAACCTGAATAACAACAATTGCCTTTATAAACAAAGAGTTTATACATGATACTGATGCAATCCCAAGGCCTCAAACATTAGCCTTAAGGGCATACCCCAACAATCTCCCACTTGCACTTAATCTAATGGTTGAGAAATCTCAAACCCATATTATTACAGTGCTTCTCATGCTTCTGCTGCACCAGAGGCTTTGTAAGCGGGTCAGCCTGATTGTCATCTGTATGAACCTTGCAAACTTTGATCTCGCCACGATCAATGATCTCCCGGATCAAGTGAAACCGTCTCTGTATGTGCTTGGACTTCTGGTGCGACCGTGGTTCCTTTGCTTGTGCTATTGCTCCAGTGTTATCACAGAAGATAACCAAAGGATCTGCACTCGAAGGAACAACACCAAGTTCTTGAACGAACTTACGAATCCACACTGCCTCCTTGGATGCTTCTGAGGCTGCAACATACTCGGCTTCCGTGGTAGAATCAGCAACTATAGACTGTTTGAAACTCTTCCACACCACTGCTCCTCCATTCAAGCTAAAAACATAGCCTGATTGCGATCGGAAATCATCCTGGTCAGACTGGAACGAAGCGTCAGTATATCCTTCAATACTGAGTTCTTCCTGACCACCATATATCAAGAACATATCTTTGGTCCTCCGAAGATATTTCAAAATGTTCTTGACTGCAATCCAGTGCGCCTGACCTGGATTACTTTGGAACCGACTGGTCACGCTTAACCCGTAAGCGACGTCTGGGCGAGTACACAACATCGCATACATAATGGATCCAATAGCCGAAGCATAAGGCGTATTGTCCATTTCATCTTTCTCAGTCTGTGTTTGTGGACACTGACTCTTTGAAAGATTCAGACCATGTCTGACTGGAAGATATCCTCTTTTAGAATTCTCTAAATGGAATCTCTCCAGGACTTTATCGATGTAAGTACTCTGGCACAGCCCGAGAAGCCTCTTAGATCTATCCCTGTAGATCTTCACATCTAAGACATAGGCTGCTTCTCCTAAATCTTTCATCTGGAAACATTTCCTTAGCCATGCCTTAACTGCATGCATTTCAGGAATATCGTTTCCAATGATCAAGATATCATCGACGTAGAGGACTAGAAAAGTAATCACGCTCCCACTAAACCTCTTATATACACACGGGTCATCTTCATTCTTGATGAAACCAAATCCACTAATTGATTCATCAAAACGAATATTCCAGCTTCTTGATGCTTGCTTAAGTCCATAAATGGACTTCTTTAACTTGCATACTTTATGACAATCTGATGGATTAGTGAAACCTTCAGGTTGTGTCATATAGACATCCTCATCCAGTTTTCCATTAAGGAAAGCGGTCTTCACATCCATTTGCCAGATCTCATAATCGTAATATGCTGCTATCGCGAAAAGAATCCGAATAGACTTGAACATAGCTACAGGAGAGAAAGTTTCATCATAATCTATCCCGTAGATTTGTTTGAAACCTTTCGCAACTAGCCTGCCTTTATAGGTAACTACGTTACCATCCATGTCAATCTTCTTCTTGAAGATCCACTTACAGCCTATAGGGATTACTCCCGGAGGCGGATCTACCAAATCCCAAACTTGGTTATCAGACATGGAGTCCATTTCGGCTCGCATAGCTTCAAGCCATCTCGCTGATTCCGGTCCACTGACCGCATCCGCATAAGTGAGGGGTTCATCATGATCAATGATGTAGACTCCGTCATAGCGCTCAGGCTGTCGACGGATCCTTCCCGATCTTCGCGGTTCCCGTGATTTCTGAGCCTCAGGTTGTTCAATAACCTGTTCTACTGGCTCAGGCTCATCCAACTGTGCTTGACTACTTTGTCCTTCCTCTGGATTCTCATCCAGGTTTATTTCTCTCCCACTGGCCTCTTGCAGAAGAAATTCCTTCTCAAGAAAAATAGCCGTCCGAGCAACAAATACTTTGTTCTCTTTGGGATCATAGAAATAATAACCCTTAGTTTCCTTAGGGCAACCGACAAAGATACATTTCTCAGATCTGCTCTCTAGTTTCCCAGAGGCGAGCTTTTTGACATAAGCTTCGCAACCCCAGATCTTGATAAATGTCAAGCTTGGCTGTTTCCCATACCATAACTCATATGGCGTCTTTGAAACTGCCATGGATGGCACTCGGTTTAGTAGCTTTGCAGCTGTTTCCAGTGCAAATCCCCAAAAGGAGTAAGGTAGAGTAGCCTGACTCATCATAGAACGAACCATATCCAATAAGGTTCTGTTCCTCCTTTCGGACACACCATTCCATTGCGGTGTTCCTGGCGGAGTGAGCTGTGAGATAATCCCACACTCCTTCAGATAGTCATTAAACTCATGACTCAAGTATTCACCACCTCGATCCGATCGAAGTGCCTTGATATTTCGGCCTAATTGATTCTGTACTTCATTCTTGAACTCTTTGAACTTGTCAAAAGATTCACTCTTATGTCTCATTAAATAGACATACCCATATCTACTGAAATCATCAGTAAAGGTAATGAAGTATAGATAGCCACCTCTGGCATGTTTACTAAAAGGCCCACACACATCACTGTGTATAAGGTCAAGTAAACCTGAAGCCCTTTGACCTTTCTTAGAAAAAGGGGCCTTCGTCATTTTACCCATTAAACAAGCTTTGCATGTATCAAGCTCCTCATAGGAGAATGATCCCAGCAGTCCATGATCATGCAACCGCTTAATGCGCTTCTTGTTAATATGGCCTAAACGACTATGCCATAGCAAGGTGCTGTCATCAGCATACTTGGCTTTCTTAATATCAATTTGCTGTATAGAACATTCCATGTCCAACATGAATAACCCATTGTTAATTGACCCAGTAGCATAAACAATATTATCATAAGAAATAACACACTTTGAAATATTGCATTCAAAGGAAAACCCTTTCCTGACAAGAGCAGGAATAGAGATAATATTTTTCGTAATGCTTGGTACAAAGTAACAATTGTCTAGTTCCAATACAAGTCCAGATGGTAATGAGATGTTATAAACTCCTACAGCAACAGCAGCAACCCGTGCCCCGTTTCCAACTCGTAGGTCCACCTCATGCTGTCCCACCTGTCTTCTTCTCTTGAGTTCCTGTACATTTGAACAAATGTGAACTCCACATGCAGTGTCCAACACCCATGATATAGAAGAAGAAACCATGACTTCAGTCACGAAAATACCTGAGCCAGAAGCGAAACTTCCCTTGTTGTCTCCCTGGAGCGCTTTACAGTCCTTTTTCCAGTGACCCAGCTGGCCACAATGGAAACATCTGTATTCCTTCGACCGCTTAACCTTTTGTTTCAGAGCCTTGCTGTAGCTCTTGACAGGGGCTTTGCCCTTCTTCCCTTTCTTCTTGTTCCTTGAAGGAACCATCAAGACAGAGGATGAAGGCTTTCCCTTAAGAGTCAGCTCTGTAGTCAAGAGCATATTCAGTAACTCTGCCGGCGTACAGTCGATCTTGTTCATATTAAAGTTAATGATGAACGGATCGAAAGAGGTCAGGAGAGACTGCAATATGATGTCTACAGCAAGCTCCTGATTGATGGTATGTCCCAGTTTCTCTAGAGCCTCCTTGTACCCAATCATCTTGAGTACGTGAGCTCCCACTGGACTCCCTTCAGCCAGTTTGCTCTGAAAGAAAAGTTTAGTCAAATTGTAGCGTTCAATCCTAGCCTGTGCAGCATACAGCAGCTTGAGGTTTGCTATAATTTGTATAGCAGATAGATCCTCATGCTGACGCTGCAGCTCTGGCGTCATAGACGCAAGCATCAGGCAAGCGACATCAATGCTATCATTGACATGCTTTTCATAAGCATCGCGAACCGCCCTTGCGGCGTTCGCAGCGGGTTGAGGCGGTATAGCCGTCTCGAGGACATACAGCTTCCTCTCTGCCTTAAGAACAATCTTAAGGTGTTCGTACCAGTCTGAGAAGTTTGGTCCAGCAAACTTCTCCCTTTCCAGTAGGGATCGCACATTGAAATTCGTGGTGTTCGTTGCTGCAGTAATCTACAACAATGCAAGAACAGCAAGGTCAGTATCAATGTGAGAATCAATTCAGGACTTAAGAATGATTCTTTTCTCACTATTTTATCTGGCTAAAAAATCCAGCAAAACAGCCCGAAAGAGTAAAACTCTTTTAGTGAGATGGGATCCAGATTTCATACTTGGTCTCCGCGTCCCGCTCAGGCGAGATAAGATACACAGAGAGTACAAGCACTAATTTATGGTAGGCAATCCCTGCCAATCGCCAACCCGTGCGATTCCCCTTCATCTGGGCAATCCAGCAGACTGTGCCAACTGAGTTGGTACAACACAGTCTCTGATCCCACAGATGGCTGCCTCCATATAGCTACCATATGCGCCACATATGTAGCCTACATGGTCAAGCTGACCTGACCTACTCCCTGGACCACCACGTGCTATGCTGAGCAACGAGAAGCGATAAATCCCTTCTCTGTAACACGCAGGTGTAATCACACACCGTCTGAAGATAGATGAGCGTGCCCACTGAGTGGGTACAACACGGCCCCAACGATAGTCAGAACAGTGAGGTTTCGCGTCAGAAGGCTATGGTGCTTGATATTTAACGTTGGATTTTAACGGTCTTTTATCTTCTTAACTATCATACAAATCCTATGGTGATAGCAGAAGATTAAATCATGCAATTCTAATTATATAAACAATAAATAGAAAGCATGCTGATCTTATGTGGTAAAAGCCCATTAAGCCTAGGTAAGACCTTAATTTTAACTTAAGTCTTCACTTGAGCTCTTCATGGGTCTCTTGCATCCCATCTGGCCCAACCGAGGGCCCAAGCGCCCACTGCAGCTCAGGTGCGCCCACCAGGTAATTGCGTCTGTCCCAGAGTCGAACCCTGGACCTCCCACTGGTGAAGCCACTTGCTGCATGCGCCTCTGCCATGTGTGCTCAGTGCTCATGTCTGATTAAAATACAATTTAATCTATCTAGACAAGATTGACACGCAGGTCAATTACACTTTATAAATTAAATCAAATGTGATGCGCAGATCACAATAAATAATTTACATCTATTAACCAGGCTCACAGGCCCCAGCACAGCACACATTAAATTTGGGCAGCCCACATAAGATTAAATAAACAAGCATCATGTTTACCACCATCATGTGATCCAATCAAGAAAATAAAATTTTCGAAAACCCATTGGCATCATTTTTATTTTCCTTATATGCCCTACTACCTTACAACGGTGCATTAATAGGGATCCACTCATCAGACCTAGTCAGATCCACTGCCCTGGCATGCACCAAGTCCTAACTGACTTGTGTTAACCTAATGGTCAACCATGCATGCGCCAAGGGCTGAACGACCTCATGAGTTCTGGCAAGCGGGTGTAACCCCGGGCCTAACTCATGTGCGTTCACTGGTTGTCCCAACCAGACATCGCTACACGCCTGTCAGCAGTCAACCTATAGCCACCTCGTGCTTGCGCACAGGTGCTATCTGGTCAACCCATCTAGGCTGTCAGATGGTCTGATCAGACTGGTTTGATCTTGACTAGACGATGACTTCAACCCTATCAACCCGTTTAAGGATTTAAAGTAGGCGCCTCTTAGATCTAATGGTAAGCGCGCAAGTTCCCTTTTTTTGTTTTAGAAACAACATGCAACATGCGCCAACAAGAAACATGCGCCAACAAGAAACATGCGCCAAGGAGAAAATAATATCATGTATTTTCGCCAACATAAAACTATACAACAAGTTTCGCATGTCCTATAGATCTAGTCTTTTGCGCAAACATGGATCACAATGCAAAGATAGCAATCATATTAACATGCAATAAACGTGGCTCTGATACCAATTGAAAGTCCCTTAAACAAGGGGGAGGTGTCGAAACCCTAATGGCGCATATGATAAAACCTTTTTGCAGCGGAAAGGGTTTCTGGATCGATGCATGCAGTATGATCAACTTTAACTTGCATACAAGAGAATCGATTCTTACCAGTGCCATTGCTTGGATGGCGTCTAGGAAGCAGAGAGTCAAGCGCTTCTCCTCCAAATGGTGTGCACACAAGATGGATGTTGGCTTCTCCTTGTCGAACCTTGTGCTAGCAAGGATCTCCAAGTGTCCTTGTCGAATGGAAGGGAAGTTGAGATGATGTCTCGCTTGAGCTAACTCTCTCCAAGGCGTGAACAAAAAAAACTTCCACACGAGAGCAAGCGACGAGAATAGGAGAGGGGCGACAAGAGATGCGTTCCACTCAAAACGTGGAGGCGTGGCTACTAAAAATAGCTAGCCTTACTCTCTCATGCGATCATGCGTTCATGTACCCACGAACCAATCGCATTTTTCTCTCCTCTTTGAACCATGCGCTCACATAATGAGTTGGTTCATTTTTGGGTTGGTTCAAAGACCAATTAACCCAAGCGATTTGGTCTAGATCATATTAACCCTAAGGTTCAAGATCTAACCGTTCATCTCTTGATGCTTCTGATCTCACCGATCTAGCATCCATTCTCTCGATCGAAGCTTACCGATCTCAAGCCCTAATCAATCAAACATGATCAGACCAGATCTCACTTACAATCAGAGATTAAATCCCTTTAAACTGAACCAAAACAATTCAGTCCACACGATCTGACTTAAGTAAGCCATATCATCAAATTGTGCGACCCTAAGGGTTTCCTTTAAATGTCGGTAACGATAACTTACATTATCACGATCAGTGAGGGGTATCTAGCAACACATCACTATCTCCCGATATAAAGGAAAGAGTCTTCCAAGACTACACCCAAACCACAGCACAAGTGTGAATCCACTTCACAAGGCATACATGCTTCCTTTGCCACTGGATGTTCTTTATTGGACAAGCGTGTCAAGCCTGTAACTCCAATATGATGAAAATGATCAGATCAGATGAACATAGTCATCTGGGTATGGCCATACACTTTCTCAATCATCTCATCCAGGGGGCCCCTTTAGAACATCACACTCCAAACAAGGAGACGGCAATCCTATGTCTATCACTAGCACCCTAACATGACTCATGCTCATCATCCAAGATAGTCTATAACCATTATGTTTCAAATGATATTGAACTACCTCAAAACAATGCCAATCATCATTTAGAAACACAAGTGATCTCAAGTCAGAGGAAGTATGCCACTTGTTCGCATACAAGGATTATTCACATTGTGACAAGCAATTGAATATCCTAGTAGGGTCTGTCCAGTACATCCAATGTACCCATGATTCTACATCTTATTCCATGCTCGAAGCATCCTATAAGATTAGAACACACATTAGTCTCAATCATATCAAGGCTGTCTCATGTTCACCAAGATATCTCGACTAAGGACAAAAGTGCATGTCAGCCAAGCTGAACAGCATTGAGACATTATTCAGAAGTATACATATGACAGCAGATAATGCAACAACCTGAATAACAACAATTGCCTTTATAAACAAAGAGTTTATACATGATACTGATGCAATCCCAAGGCCTCAAACATTAGCCTTAAGGGCATACCCCAACAATATGTTGCACTCCTGGAAGTCGACGCAAGCCCGGATGACAAGAAAGAAGAAAATCAGGAGAATCAAGGGCAGCAGAAGATCAAACTCAAGAGTTTGCCCAACACTCTAAGATATGAGTTTTTAGGAGATAATTTTACATACCCTGTGATTATCAGTGCGGCGCTGGACAAGGAGCAAACCAAATTACTACTAGATGAACTTCGTCTCCATAGAAAGGTAATATGCTATTCATTAGATGACATAAAAGGGATTAACCCCTCTGTTTGCATGCATAGGATCCTTTTGGAAGACAACAGCAAACTTTCTATGGAATTTCAATGCTGACTCAACCCGCACTTGAAGGATGTGGTGAAGAAAAAAGTGCTCAAACTATTGGACGCTGGAGTAATATACCCAATTTCAGACAGTTCTTCGGTAAGTCCAGTACATGTTGTACCGAAGAAAGGTGGCGTCACAGTAATCAAGACTGAGGCAAACGAGCTAATACCGACGCGCACAATTACAGGATATAGGATGTGCATTGACTACAGGAAGTTGAACTCTGCTACGCGAAAAGATCATTTTCCCCTTCTATTTATAGATCAGATATTGGACAGATTAGCACACAACTCTTACTTTTGCTTTTTTGATGGGTATTCAGGTTTCTTCCAGATCCCTATCCACCCGGACGACGAGGAGAAAACGACCTTTACATGCCCCTATGGCACATACGCATACAGAAGAATGCCATTCAGCCTCTGCAATGCCCCAGCCACTTTCCAACGATCAATGATGGCCATATTTTCTGATTTTAATGAGGATTTCATGGATATTTTTGTTGGGGTATGCCCTTAAGGCTAATGTTTGAGGCCTTGGGAATGTATAAGTATCATGTAATAAACTCTTGTGTTTATAAAGGCATGGCTATTATTCAGGTTGTTACCTTGTCTGCTGTAATAAGTGTACTTCTGAATAATGTCTCAAAGCTGTTCAGCTAGGCTGACATGCATATGTCCTTAGTCGAGATATCTTGGTGAACATGAGACAGCCTTGATATGATTGAGACTAATATGTGTGCTAATCTTATAGGATGCTTCGAGCATGGAATAAGATGTAGACTCATGGGTACATTGGATGTACTGGACAGACCCTACTAGGATATTCAATTGCTTGTCACAATGTGAATAATCCTTGTAAGCACCAAGTGGCACATGTCCTTTGACTTGAGATCACTTGTGTTTCTAAATGATGAATGTCATTATTTTGAGGTAGTTCAATATCATTTGAAACATAGTGATTATAGACTATCTTGGATAATGAGCATGAGTCAGGTTAGGACACTAGTGATAGATAAAGGATTGCCGTCTCCTTGTTCAAGGAGTGAGATGTTCTAAAGGGCCCCCCTGTACGAGATGATTGAGATAGTGTATGGCCATACCCAGATGACTATGTTCATCTGATCTAATCATGCTCATCGTATTGGAGTTACAGGCTTGACATGCTTGTCCAATAAGAACATCCAGTGGCAAAGGAAACATGTATGCCTTGTGAAGTGGATTCACACTTATGCTGTGGTTTGAGTGTAGTCTTGGAAGACTCTTTCCTTTATATCGGGAGACAGTGATGTGTTGCTAGATACCCCTCACTGATCGTGATAACGTGAGTTGTCGTTACCGACATTTAAAGGAAACCCTTAGGGTCGCACAATTTGGTGATATGACTTACTTGAGTCAGATCGGGTGGACTGGATTGTTTTGATTCAGTTTAAAGGAGATTAAACTCTGATTGTAAGTGAGATCCAGTCTGATCATGTTTGATTGATTAGGGCTTGAGATCGGTAAGCTTCGATCGGGAATGTGGATGCTGGATCGAAGAGATCAAGAGCATCAAAAGATGAACGGTCAGATTTTGAACCTTAGGGTTTAATTTGGTCTGAACCGATTCTTGGGCTGATTTGGTTTGGTCATTGGACCAATTAAATTGAACCGGCTCATATGTGAGCGCTTGGTTCATTTGAGAGGAGAGCTAAGCGTTTGGTTCACTTCATGTGAACGCATAACGCATGCTTTGAAGACTTGCCAATTTTGGCATGTCGGTTTGGCAAATGTGATGAATGTTGACACATTTCGATCACAAGGTTTTGCTAACGCTCATCTCCCTCTTTGCTCTTGACGAGACACACATCCTTGGGTGGTGTACGTTGACGAGGAGAAGCATCGGCCAAGAGAGACTTCATCATCTCCTTCCATTCGACAAGGAAGCTTGGGTGCCTTGCTAGCACAAGTGACGCCAAGCAAGTAAGAGATCTTCACCTTGTGTGTGAACTTTTGGAGGAGACCAAAGTTGCTCTCTTCTTCCAAGCCGACATCCAACTTCATGGCGTTGGTATGATCCCTTTAAAGATCCTTTCGCTTATACATAAGTTAACCATATGATCTACATGCGGTCTTGAGGGTGACACCCCTTAAACTAGCATATGCGCCGCCCCCTTTAGGGTTTCACCCTTTGCGCCTCCCTCTTGAAAGGGGTTTTATCCGCTTGCGCTCCCCCTTGAAGGGGACCCAACAATTTTTATGGACAATTTTTCTGTGTATGGTTCCTCCTTTCATCATTGTTTGTCTAATTTATCTAAGGTTTTACAGAGGTGTGAAGAGGTGAACCTAGTTTTGAACTGGGAGAAGTGCCACTTCATGGTCAAGGAAGGCATCGTCCTCGGGCATCTAGTTTCTGAAAGAGGGATAGAGGTGGACAGAGCAAAAATTAAAGTTATTGAGAATCTTAAACCTCCTACTTCGGTGAAGGGGATCAAGACTTTTCTTGGACACGCTGGCTTTTATAGAAGATTTATTAAGGATTTTTCTAAGATAGCTCGCCCCTTAACTAATCTACTTGCTAAAGATGCTGTGTTTTGCTTTGACAGGGACTGCGAGGAAGCCTTCTCAAAACTCAAGGAAGTATTGACTTCGGCTCCAATAATTTAACCCCCAGATTGGTCACTACCTTTTGAGTTGATGTGTGATGCTAGTGACCAAGCTGTTGGAGTAGTCTTGGGACAACGGAAGGATAAGAAGCTTCACGCCATCTGCTATGCTAGTTGAACACTCGATGATGCCCAGATGAATTACGCGACCACGGAGAAAGAGCTACTAGCGATTGTCTTTGCTTTCGATAAATTCCGTTCTTATTTAGTTAACTCGAAAGTGATCTTTTTTACTGATCATGCAGCTATTAAATATTTGATCAACAAGAAGGATGTGATGACACCAAAATTTATCGTAATTTCTATGCCATTTTGTTGATGGTTTTGTGTCATATTCATAGACTTTGCTTATTTTTATGCCCTTTTTCATCAATATTTTCAGAATCTACACTCTTTTCTATTTTTAATAATTTTTAGGTAAAAAGGCATGTTTTTCAGTCGATTTCCAGCAATCCAAGTGCATAATTGAATTCACAACATCAAAAGGAGATCACATCTCAAATTTCAAAAGATTTGGAGCTTCAGAGGAAATTACAGCACCTGCAATATATTCTTTACGGTACCGTAATTTGGAGGTTTTTCGGGCAGAGAATCTCATATGATTACGGTGAAAGTTCCTTGAAGGGGCGAAACCCTAAAGCATGCGCATATAAAAAAACTTGCATGGGCGGAATCTAGGGTTTCCTAGGATCGCATGTATGAACATAGATCAACTTAAGAGTTTGTATAGATCAACAGAGAGATCATACCAGTGCCATTTCTTGGATGGCGTCTTGGAAGCAAGAGGGCGAGCGGCTCTCCTCCAAAGGTGACGCACACAAGATGGGTGATCGCCTACTCCTTGTCGTTCCTTGTGCTAGCAAGGATCTCCAAGTCTCCTGATCGCTTGAAGGGAAGATGAGATGCTCTCTTGGTTTTCTTCTCTTCTCCTTTGCGTGAAGAACTTCCCACACGAGAGAGAGGCGTCGAGAGGAAGAGACGAGAGGCGAAAAGAGATGCACCCACGAATGTAGAGGCGTGCTCTCTATTTTGGAAACATGACTTCCAAAAATAGCAAGCCACTAACATCATGCGTTCATGCGTTCACTCCAAGTGAACCATCGCATTTTTCTCTCCCCTTTGAACCATGCGCTCACTATGATGAGCCGGTTCAATTGGATTTGGTTCAAAGACCAAATTAAACCAAGCATTGGTCTAGATCAAATTAAACCATAAGGATCAAGATCTAACCATTCATCTCTTGATGCTCTTGATCTCACCGATCTAGCATCAAATCTCTCGATCGAAGCTTACCGATCTCAAGCCCTAATCAATCAAACATGATCAGACCAGATCTCACTTACAATCAGAGTTTAAATCCCATTAAACTGAACCAAAACAATTCAGTCCACACGATCTGACTCAAGTAAGCCATATCATCAAATTGTGCGACCCTAAGGGTTTCCTTTAAATGTCGGTAACGATAACTCACGTTATCACGATCAGTGAGGGGTATCTAGCAACACATCACTGTCTCCCGATATAAAGGAAAGAGTCTTCCAAGACTACACCCAAACCACAGCACAAGTGTGAACCCAAGTCACTTGACATATGTGTTTCCTTTGCCACTGGACGTTCTTATTGGACAAGCATGTCAAGCCTGTAATTCCAATATGATGAGAATGATTAGATCAGATGAACATAGTCATCTGGGTATGGCCATACACTTTCTCAATCATCTCATACAGGGGGCCCCTATAGAACATCACACTCCAATCAAGGAGACGGCAATCCTATATCTATCACTAGTGCCCTAACATGACTCATGCTCACTATCCAAGATAGTCTATAACCATTATGTTTCAAATGATATTGAACTACCTCAAAACAATGCCAATCATCATTATTCACATTGTGACAAGCAATTGAATATCCTAAGTAGGGTCTGTCCAGTACATCAAATGTACCCATGAGTCTACATCTTATTCCATGCTCGAAGCATCCTATAAGATTAGAACACATATTAGTCTCAATCATATCAAGGTTGTCTCATGTTCACCAAGATATCTCGACTAAGGACAAAACTGCATGTCAGCCAAGCTGAACAGCATTGAGACATTATCCAGAAGTATACATATTGCAGCAGATGATGTAACAACCTGAATAACAACCATTGCCTTTATAAACATAGAGTTTATACATGATACTGAAATAATCCCAAGGCCTCAAACATTAGCCTTAAGGGCATACCCCAACAATCTCCCACTTGCACTTAATCTAATGGTTGAGAAATCTCAAACCCATATTATTACAGTGCTTCTCATGCTTCTGCTGCGCCAGAGGCTTTGTAAGCGGGTCAGCTAGATTGTCATCTGTATGAACCTTGCAGACTTTGATCTCGCCACGATCAATGATCTCCCGGATCAAGTGAAACCTTCTCTGTATGTGCTTGGACTTCTGGTGCGACCGCGGTTCCTTTGCTTGTGCTATTGCTCCAGTGTTATCACAGAAGATAACCAAAGGATCTGCACTCGAAGGAACAACACCAAGTTCCTGAACGAACTTACGAATCCACACTGCCTCCTTGGATGCTTTTGAGGCTGCAACATACTCGGCTTCTGTTGTGGAATCAGCAACAATTGACTGTTTGAAACTTTTCCACACCACTACACCTCCATTCAAGCTAAAAACATAGCCTGATTGCGATCGGAAATCATCCTGGTCAGATTGGAACGAAGCGTCAGTATATCCTTCAATACTGAGTTCTTCCTGACCTCCATATATCAAGAACATATCTTTGGTCCTCCGAAGATATTTCAAAATGTTCTTGACCGCAATCCAGTGTGCCTTCCCTGGATTACTTTGGAATCGACTGGTCACGCTTAACCCGTAAGCAACGTCTGGGCGAGTACACAACATCGCATACATAATGGACCCAATAGCCGAAGCATAAGGCGTATTGTCCATTTCATCTTTCTCAGTCTGTGTTTGTGGACACTGACTCTTTGAAAGATTCAGACCATGTCTGACTGGAAGATACCCTCTTTTAGATTTTTCTAAATGGAATCTCTCCAGGACTTTATCGATGTAAGTACTCTAGCACAGCCCGAGAAGCCTCTTAGATCTATCTCTGTAGATCTTCACACCTAATACATAGGCTGCTTCTCCTAAATCTTTCATCTGGAAACATTTTCTTAACCATGCCTTAACCGCATGTAGTTCAGGAATATCGTTTCCAATGATTAAGATATCATCGACGTAGAGGACTAGGAAAGTAATCACGCTCCCACTAAACCTCTTATATACACACGGGTCATCTTCATTCTTGATGAAACCAAATTCACAGATTGATTCATCAAAACGAATATTCCAGCTTCTTGATGCTTGTTTAAGTCCATAAATGGACTTCTTTAATTTGCATATTTTATGATGATCTGATGGATTAGTGAAACCTTCAGGTTGTGTCATATACACATCCTCTTCTAGTTTTCCATTAAGGAAAGCGGTCTTCACATCCATTTGCCAGATCTCATAATCATAATATGCCGCTATCGCGAGAATAATCCGAATAGACTTGAACATGGCTACAGGAGAGAAAGTTTCATCATAATCTATCCCGTAGATTTGTTTGAAACCTTTCGCAACTAGCCTGCCTTTATAGGTAACCACGTTACCATCCATGTCAATCTTCTTCTTGAAGATCCATTTACAGCCTATAGGGATTACTCCCGGAGGCGGATCAACCAAATCCCAAACTTGGTTATCTGACATGGAGTCCATCTCGGCTCGCATAGCTTCAAGCCATCTCGCTGATTCCGGTCCACTGACCGCATCCGCATAAGTGAGGGGTTCATCATCAATGATGTAGACTCCGTCATAGCGCTCAGGCTGTCGACGGATCCTTCCCGATCTTCGCGGTTCCCGTGATATCTGAGCCTCAGGTTGTTCAGTAACCTGATCTACTGGCTCAGGCTCATCCAACTGTGCTTGACTACTTTGTCCTTCTTCTGGATTCTCATCCAGCTTTATTTCTCTCCCCCTGGCTTCTTGCAGAAGAAATTCTTTCTCAAGAAAAATAGCCGTCCAAGCAACAAATACTTTGTTCTCTTTGGGATCGTAGAAATAATAACCCTTTGTTTCTTTAGGGTAACCGACAAAGATACATTTCTCAGATCTGCTCTCTAGTTTCCCAAAGGCGAGCTTTTTGACATAAGCCTCGCAACCCCAGATCTTCATAAATGTCAAGCTCGGCTGTTTCCCATACCATAACTCATATGGCGTCTTTGAAACGGCCTTGGATGGCACTCGGTTTAGTACCTTTGCAGCTGTTTCCAGTGCAAATCCCCAAAAGGAGTAAGGTAGAGTAGCCTGACTCATCATAGAACGAACCATATCCAGTAATGTTCTATTTCTCCTCTCGGACACACCATTCCATTGCGGTGTTCCTGGCGGAGTGAGCTGTGAGATAATCCCACACTCCTTCAGATAGTCAGTAAACTCATGACTCAAGTATTCTCCACCTCGATCTGAATGAAGTGCCTTGATATTTCGGCCTAGCTGATTTTGTACTTCATTTTTGAACTCTTTGAACTTGTCAAAAGATTCACTCTTATGTCTCATTAGATAGACATAACCATACCTACTGTAATCATCAGTAAAGGTAATGAAGTATGAATAGCCACCTCTGGCATGTTTACTAAATGGCCCATACACATCACTGTGAATGAGGTCAAGTAAACCTGAAGCCCTTTGACCTTTGTTAGAAAAAGGAGACTTCGTCATTTTACCCATTAAACAAGCTTTGCATGTATCAAGCTCCTCATAGGAGAATGATCCCAGCAGTCCATGGTCATGCAACCGCTTAATGCGCTTCTTGTTAATATGGCCTAAACGACTATGCCATAGCAAGGTGCTGTCATCAGCATACTTGGCTTTCTTAATATCAATTTGCTGTATAGAACATTCCATGTCCAACATGAATAACCCATTGTTAATTGACCCAGTAGCATAAACAATATTATCAAAAGAAATATAACACTTTGAAATCTTGCATTCAAAGGAAAACCCTTTCCTGACAAGAGCAGGAATAGAGATAATATTCTTAGTTATGCTCGGCACAAAATAACAATTGTCCAGTTCTAATACAAGACCAGTGAAAGTCCCCTTTCAATAAGGGGGGGGGGGCCGAAACCCTAAAGTGGCGCATACAAAACATGGGCAGCGGATACTAGGGTTTCATGGGATCGATGCATGTATTATGATCAACATTAAAACTTTTGAATGCAAGAAAGAATGCGATTCATACCATGGCCATTTCTAGATGGCGCCTTGGAAGCAAGAGAACAAAAGAGGTCTCCTCCAAATCGTCACACACAAGATGATCAACGGCTTGCTCCTTCTTGTCGTCCCTTGTGCTAGCAAGGATCGTCCAAGGTGTCTTTGATCGTTTGAAGGGAAGAGAGAGCTTTCCTTGCTTGGCGATTTTTTCCTTCTTTCGTCTACCACCTTTTTTTTTCTCTCACACGAATGTGTGAAGAGCCAAAGGCAAAACGGCGACGAGAGGGCGAGAGAGGGGCGACGATGTGGTCACGTTGTGACATGCTATCTAAAAATAGCAAAACCATCTCAACGTTCAAGTGACCCCAATCGCAAATGCCAACTTGAACCATACGCTCATCTAATGAGCTGGTTCAAATCGATTTGGTTCAATAACCAAATAAACCAAGCAATTAGTCCAGATTATAATAAACCCCTAAGGCTTAAGATCTGACCATTGATCTCTTGATGCTCCTGATCTCACTGATCTATCATCTATTCTCTCAATCGAAGCTTACCGATCTCAAGCCCTAATCAATCAAACATGATCAGACTAGATCTCACTTACAATCAGAGACTAAATCCCTTTAAACTGAACCCAAACAATTCAGTCCACACGATCTGACTTAAGTAAGCCATATCATCAAATTGTGCGACCCTAAGGGTTTCCTTTAAATGTCGGTAACGATAACTTACGTTATCACGATCAGTGAGGGGTATCTAGCAACACATCACTGTCTCCCGATATAAAGGAAAGAGTCTTCCAAGACTACACCCAAACCACAGCACAAGTGTGAATCCAATTCACAAGGCATGCAAATTTCCTTTGCCACTGGATGTTCTTATTGGACAAGCGTGTCAAGCTTGTAGCTCCAATATGATGAGCATGATTAGATCAGATGAACACTGTCACCTGGGTATGGCCATACACTTTCTCAATCATCTCATACAGAGGGGGGCCCCTTTAGAACATCACACTCCAATTAAGGAGACGGCAATCCTTTATCTATCACTAGTGCCCTAACCTGACTCAAGCTCACCATCCAAGATAGTCTATAACCATTATGTTTCAAATGATATTGAACTACCTCAAAACAATGACAATCATCATTTAGAAACACAAGTGATCTCAAGTCAGAGGAAATGTGCCACTTGTTGCAATCAAGGATTATTCACATTGTGACAAGCAATTGAATATCCAAGTAGGGTCTGTCCAGTACATCCAATGTACCCATGAGTCTACATCTTATTCCATGCTCGAAGCATCCTATAAGATTAGAACACATATTAGTCTCAATCATATCAAGGCTGTCTCATGTTCGCCAAGATATATCGACTAAGGACTTTACTGCATGTCAGCCCAGCTGAACAGCATTGAGACATTATTCAGAAGTATATGTATTGCAGCAGATAATATAACAAACTGAATAACAACCATTGCCTTTATAAACATAAGAGTTTATACATGATACTGTTACAATCCCAAGGCCTCAAACATTAGCGTTAAGGGCATACCCCAACAATCTCCCACTTGCACTTAATCTAATGGTTGAGAAATCTCAAACCCATATTATTACAGTGCTTCTCATGCTTCTGCTGCGCCAGAGGCTTGGTAAGCGGGTCTGCTAGATTGTCATCTGTATGAACCTTGCAGACTTTGATCTCGCCACGATCTATGATCTCCCTGATCAAGTGAAACCATCTCTGTATGTGCTTGGACTTCTGGTGCGACCGTGGTTCCTTTGCTTGTGCAATTGCTCCAGTGTTATCACAGAAGATAACCAAAGGATCTGCACTCGAAGGAACAACACCAAGTTCTTGAACGAACTTACGAATCCACACTGCCTCCTTGGATGCTTCCGAGGCTGCAACATACTCGGCTTCTGTTGTGGAATCAGCAACGATTGACTGTTTGAAACTTTTCCACACCACTGCTCCTCCATTCAAGCTAAAAACATAGCCTGATTGCGATCGGAAATCATCCTGGTCAGACTGGAACGAGGCGTCAGTATATCCTTCTATACTGAGTTCTTCCTGACCACCATACACCAAGAACATATCTTTGGTCCTCCGAAGATATTTTAAAATGTTCTTGACTGCAATCCAGTGCGCCATACCTGGATTACTTTGGAACCGACTGGTCACGCTTAACCCGTAAGCGACGTCTGGGCGAGTACACAACATCGCATACATAATGGATCCAATAGCCGAAGCATAAGGCGTATTGTCCATTTCATCTTTCTCAGTCTGTGTTTGTGGACACTGACTCTTCGAAAGATTCAGACCATGTCTGACTGGAAGATATCCTCTTTTAGAATTCTCTAAATGAAATCTCTCTAGGACTTTATCGATGTAAGTACTCTGGCACAGCCCGAGAAGCCTCTTAGATCTATCCCTGTAGATCTTCACACCTAATACATAGGCTGCTTCTCCTAAATCTTTCATCTGGAAACATTTTCTTAACCATGCTTTAACCGCATGCATTTCAGGAATATCGTTTCCAATGATCAAGATATCATCGACGTAGAGGACTAGGAAAGTAATCCCGCTCCCACTAAACCTCTTATATACACACGGGTCATCCTCGTTCTTGATGAAACCAAATTCAGAGATTGATTCATCAAAACGAATATTCCAGCTTCTCGATGCTTGTTTAAGTCCATAAATAGACTTCTTTAACTTGCATATTTTATGACGATCTGATGGATTAGTGAAACCTTCTGGTTGTGTCATATACACATCCTCATCCAGATTTCCATTAAGGAAAGCTGTCTTCACATCCATTTGCCAGATCTCATAATCATAATATGCTGCTATCGCGAAAAGAATCCGAATAGACTTAAACATAGCTACAGGTGAGAAAGTTTCATCATAATCTATCCCGTAGATTTGTTTGAAACCTTTCGCAACTAGCCTGCCTTTATAGGTAACCACGTTACCATCCATGTCAATCTTCTTCTTGAAGATCCATTTACAGCCTATAGGGATAACTCCCGGAGGCGGATCAACCAAATCCCAGACTTGGTTATCTGACATGGAGTCCATCTTGGCGCGCATAGCTTCAAGCCATCTCGCTGAATCCGGTCCACTGACCGCATCCGCATAAGTGAGGGGTTCATCATTATCAATGATGTAGACTCCGTCATAGCGCTCAGGCTGTCGACGGATCCTTCCCGATCTTCGCGGTTCCCGTGATATCTGAGCCTCAGGTTGTTCAGTAACCTGTTCTACCGGCTCAGGCTCATCCAACTGTGCTTGACCACTTTGTCCTTCCTCTGGATTCTCATCCAGCTTTATTTCTCTCCCACTGGCCTCTTGCAGAAGAAACTCCTTCCCAAGAAATATGGCCGTCCGAGCAACAAACACCTTGTTCTCTTTGGGATCGTAGAAATAATAACCCTTAGTTTCCTTAGGGTAACCGACAAAGATACATTTCTCAGATCTGCTCTCTAGTTTTCCAGAGGCGAGCTTTTTGACATAAGCCTCGCAGCCCCAAATCCTGATAAATGTCAAGCTAGGCTGTTTCCCATACCATAATTCATATGGGGTCTTTGAAACTGCCTTGGATGGCACTCGGTTTAGTACCTTTGGAGCTGTCTCCAGTGCAAATCCCCAAAAGGAGTAAGGTAGAGTAGCCTGACTCATCATAGAACGAACCATATCAAGTAACGTTCTATTTCTCCTCTCGGACACACCATTCCATTGCGGTGTTCCTGGCGGAGTAAGCTGTGAGATAATCCCACACTCCTTCAGATAGTCAGTAAACTCTCGACTTAGGTATTCTCCACCTCGATCAGAACGAAGTGCCTTGATATTTCGGCCAAGCTGATTCTGTACTTCATTCTTTAACTCTTTGAACTTGTCAAAAGATTCACTTTTATGTCTCATAAGATAGACATACCCATATCTACTGAAATCATCAGTGAAGGTAATGAAGTACTGATAGCCACCTCTGGCATGTTTACTAAAAGGCCCACACACATCACTGTGTATAAGGTCAAGTAAACCTGAAGTCCTTTGACCTTTATGAGGAAAAGGCGACTTCGTCATTTTGCCCATCAAACAAGCTTTGCATGTATCAATCTCCTCATAGGAGAATGATCCCAGCAGTCCATAACCATGCAACCGCTTAATGCGTTTCTTGTTAATATGACCTAAACGACTATGCCATAGCAAGGTGCTGTCATCAGCATATTTGGCTTTCTTATTATCAATATTGTGTATAGAACATTCCATGTCCAACATGAATAACCCATTGTTAATTGAACCAGTAGCATAAACAATATTATCTAAAGAAAGAACACACTTTGAAATATTGCATTCAAAGGAAAACCCCTTCCTGACAAGAGCAGGAATGGAGATAATATTTTTAGTAATGCTGGGAACAAAGTAACAATTGTCTAGTTCCATTACAAGTCCAGATGGTAAAGAGATGAAATAGTCTCCTACAGCAACAGCAGCAACCCGTGCCCCGTTTCCAACTCGTAGGTCCACCTCATGCTGTCCCACCTGTCTTCTTCTCTTGAGTTCCTGTACATTTGAACAAATGTGAACTCCACATGCAGTGTCCAACACCCATGAAATAGAAGAAGATGAAACCATGACTTCCGTCACGTATATACCTGAGCCAGAAGCGATGCTTCCCCTCTTGTCTCCTTGGAGCGCTTTACAGTCCTTTTTCCAGTGACCCAGCTGGCCACAGTGGAAACATCTGTATTCCTTCGACCGCTTGACCTTTTGCTTCAGAGCCTTGCTGTAGCTCTTGACAGGGGTCTTGCCCTTCTTCCCCTTCTTCTTGTTCCTTGAAGGAAACATCAAGACAGAGGTTGAAGGCTTTCCCTTCAGAGTCTCCTCAGTAGTCAAGAGCATATTCAGCAGCTCTGCCGGAGTACAATCGATTTTGTTCATATTAAAGTTAATGATGAACGCATCGAAAGAGGGCGGGAGAGACTGCAGAATAATGTCTACAGCAAGCTCCTGATTGATGGTATGCCCCAGTTTCTCTAGAGCCTCCTTGTGCCCAATCATCTTGAGCACGTGAGCTCCCACTGGGCTCCCTTCAGCCAGTTTGCTCTGAAAGAACAGCTTAGTCAAATTATAGCGCTCAGTCCTCGCCTGCGCAGCATACAGCATCTTGAGGTTTGCTATAATTTGTATAGCAGACATATCCTCATGCTGACGCTGCAGCGGTGGCGTCATAGACGCTAGCATCAGGCAAGCGACATCAATGCTATCATTGACATGCTTTTCATAGGCATCCCGAACCGCCCTTGCGGCGTTCGGAGCGGGCTGAGGCGGTATAGCCGTCTCGAGGACATACAGTTTCCTCTCTGCCTTAAGAACAATCTTAAGGTGTCCGTACCAGTCTGAGAAGTTCGGCCCAGCAAACTTCTCCCTTTCCAGTAGGGATCGCACATTGAAGCTCATGGTGTTCGTTGCTGCAGGAATCTACAACAATGCAAGAACAGCAAGGTCAGTATCAATGTTCAGAATCAATCCAGGACTTAAGAAAGATTCTTTTCTCACTATTTTATCTGGCTGAAAAATCCAGCAAAAACAGCCCGAAAGAGTAGAACTCTTTTAGTGAGATGGGATCCAGATTTCATACTTGGTCTCCGCATCCCGCTCAGGCGAGATAAGATGCACAGAGAGTACAAGCACTAGTCTCTGGTAGGCTGTCCCAGCCAATCGCCAACCCGTGCGATTCCCCTTCATCTGGGCAATCCAGCTGACTGTGCCAACTGAGTTGGTACAACACAGTCTCTGATCCCACAGATGGCTGCCTCCATGTGCTACCATATGCGCCACATATGTAGCCTACATGGTCAAGCTGACCCGACCTACTCCCTGGACCACCACGTGCTATGCTGAGCAACGAGAAGCGATAAATCCCTTCTCTGTAACACGCAGGTGTAATCCCGCACCGTCTGAAGATAGATGGATGTGCCCACTGAGTGGGTACAACACGGCTCCAACGATAATCAGAACAGTGAGGTTTCGCGTCAGAAGGCTTACGAGCTTGATATTTTAGCATTGGATTTTAACGGTCTTTTATCTTCTTGACTATCATGCAATTCCTATGGTGATAGCAGAAGATAAACTCATGCAATTCTAATTATAAAAGCAATAAATAGAAAGCATGCTGATCTTATGTGGTAAAAGCCCATTAAGCCTAAGTTAGACCTTAAATTAAACTTAAGTCTTCACTTGCTTTTCTTCATGGGTCTTTTGCTGCTCATCTGGCCCAAACTAGGGCCCAAGCGCCATCTGCAGCTCAGGTGCACCTACCAGGGAAAATGCGCCTGGTCCCAGAGTCGAACCCTGGACCTCCCACCTGGTCAAGCCTCTGCTGCAAGCGCCTCTGCCAAGTGTGCTCTGTGCTCTTGTCTGATTAATTTACAAATTAATCTATCTAGACAAGATTGACTCGCAGGTCAATTACACTTTATAATTTAAATGAAAAGTGATGCGCAGATCACAATAAAAATATTTATTTACATTTAAATTCCAGGCACGCAGGCCCCAGCACAGCACACATTAAACATGGGCAGCCCACACAAGATTAAATAAACAAACATATGCTTACAAACATCATGCGATCCAACATAAGAAAATAAAATTTCGAAAACCCCATTGGCATCAATTTTAATTATCCTTATTGGCCCTACTACCTTACAACGGTCCATTACAAGGGATCCACTCATCTGACCTAGTCAGATCCATTGCCCTTGCATGTACCAAGTCGTAACTGACTTGAGTCGACCTAATGGTCAACCATGCATGCGCCAGGGCTGAACAACCCTCATGAGTTCTGGCAAGCGGGTGTGACCCCGGGCCTAACTCATGTGTGTTCACTAGTCGTCTCAATCAGACATCGCTACACGCCTGTCTGCAGTCGACCTATAGCCATCTCGTGCTTACGCACAGATGCTATCTGGTCGACCCATCAAGGCTGTCAGATGATCTGATCAGACTGTTTGGATCTAACCTAGGGGATGACTTCAACCCTAATAACCCGTCTAAGGGTTTAAAGCAGGCGCCTCTTAGATCTAATGAGAGTCGCGCATGAGAAGAAGTTTTGAAGAAAACATAGATGCGCCAACATACATGCGCCAACAAAAAACATATACTAAGATGTATGTTAGTTTCGCATGTCATCTAGATCTAAGCATATGCGCAAGTATGGATCAAACATGAAGACCAAGCATTAAGCAATCATAAAACGATACATAAAACCTGCTCTGATACCAATTGAAAGTCCCCTTTCAATAAGGGGGGGCCGAAACCCTAAAGTGGCGCATACAAAACATGGGCAGCGGATACTAGGGTTTCATGGGATCGATGCATGTATTATGATCAACATTAAAACTTTTGAATGCAAGAAAGAATGCGATTCATACCATGGCCATTTCTAGATGGCGCCTTGGAAGCAAGAGAACAAAAGAGGTCTCCTCCAAATCGTCACACACAAGATGATCAATGGCTTGCTCCTTCTTGTCGTCCCTTGTGCTAGCAAGGATCGTCCAAGGTGTCTTTGATCGTTTGAAGGGAAGAGAGAGCTTTCCGTGCTTGGCGATTTTTTCCTTCTTTCGTCTACCACCTTTTTTTTTCTCTCACACGAATGTGTGAAGAGCCAAAGGCAAAACGGCGACAAGAGGGCGAGAGAGGGGCGACGTGAGAGAGATGTGGTCACGTTGTGACATGCTATCTAAAAATAGCAAAACCATCTCAACGTTCAAGTGACCCCAATCGCAAATGCCAACTTGAACCATACGCTCATCCAATGAGCTGGTTCAAATCGATTTGGTTCAATAACCAAATAAACCAAGCAATTAGTCTAGATTATAATAAACCCCTAAGGCTTAAGATCTGACCATTGATCTCTTGATGCTCCTGATCTCACTGATCTAGCATCTATTCTCTCAATCGAAGCTTACCGATCTCAAGCCCTAATCAATCAAACATGATCAGACTAGATCTCACTTACAATCAGAGACTAAATCCCTTTAAACTGAACCCAAACAATTCAGTCCACACGATCTGACTTAAGTAAGCCATATCATCAAATTGTGCGACCCTAAGGGTTTCCTTTAAATGTCGGTAACGATAACTTACGTTATCACGATCAGTGAGGGGTATCTAGCATCACATCACTGTCTCCCGATATAAAGGAAAGAGTCTTCCAAGACTACACCCAAACCACAGCACAAGTGTGAATCCAATTCACAAGGCATGCAAATTTCCTTTGCCACTGGATGTTCTTATTGGACAAGCGTGTCAAGCTTGTAGCTCCAATATGATGAGCATGATTAGATCAGATGAACACTGTCACCTGGGTATGGCCATACACTTTCTCAATCATCTCATACAGAGGGGGGCCCCTTTAGAACATCACACTCCAATTAAGGAGACGGCAATCCTTTATCTATCACTAGTGCCCTAACCTGACTCAAGCTCACCATCCAAGATAGTCTATAACCATTATGTTTCAAATGATATTGAACTACCTCAAAACAATGACAATCATCATTTAGAAACACAAGTGATCTCAAGTCAGAGGAAATGTGCCACTTGTTGCAATCAAGGATTATTCACATTGTGACAAGCAATTGAATATCCTAGTAGGGTCTGTCCAGTACATCCAATGTACCCATGAGTCTACATCTTATTCCATGCTCGAAGCATCCTATAAGATTAGAACACATATTAGTCTCAATCATATCAAGGCTGTCTCATGTTCGCCAAGATATATCGACTAAGGACTTTACTGCATGTCAGCCCAGCTGAACAGCATTGAGACATTATTCAGAAGTATATGTATTGCAGCAGATAATATAACAAACTGAATAACAACCATTGCCTTTATAAACATAAGAGTTTATACATGATACTGTTACAATCCCAAGGCCTCAAACATTAGCCTTAAGGGCATACCCCAACAACCAGATGGTAAAGAGATGTGATAAACTCCTACAGCAACAGCAGCAACCCGTGCCCCGTTTCCTACTTGTAGGTCCACCTCATGCTGTCCCACCTGTCTTCTTCTCTTGAGTTCCTGTACATTTGAACAAATGTGAACTCCACATGCAGTGTCCAACACCCATGAAATAGAAGAAGAAACCATGACTTCAGTCACGAAAATACCTGAGCCAGAAGTGAAAGAGTTGCTTCCCTTCTTATCTCCTTGGAGCGCTTTACAGTCCTTTTTCCAGTGACCCAGCTGGCCACAATGGAAACATCTGTATTCCTTTGACCGCTTTACCTTTTGTTTCAGAGCCTTGTTGTAGCTCTTGACCGGGGCTTTGCCCTTCTTCCCCTTCTTCTTGTTCCTTGAAGGAACCATTAGGACAGAGGATGAAGGCGTTCCCTTCTCACGAGACTGAGTCTGCTCAGTAGTCAAGAGCATGTTCAGTAACTCTGCCGGGGTACAGTCGATCTTATTCATATTAAAATTAATGATGAACGGATCGAAAGAGGCCGGGAGAGACTGCAAGATGATATCTACAACAAGCTCCTGATTGATGGTGTGTCCCAGTTTCTCTAGAGCCTCCTTGTACCCAATCATCTTGAGTACGTGAGCTCCCACTGGACTCCCTTCAGTCAGTTTGCTCTGAAAGAAAAGTTTAGTCAAGTCATAGCGTTCAGTCCTTGCCTGTGCTGCATACAACATCTTGAGGTTTGCTATAATTTCTATAGCAGATAAATCCTCATGCTGACGCTGCAGCTGTGGCGTCATAGACGCTAGCATAAGGCAAGCGACATCAATGCTATCATTGACATGCTTTTCATAAGCTTCCCGAACCGCCCTTGCGGCGTTCGCAGCGGGTTGAGGCGGTATAGCCGTCTCGAGGACATACAATTTCCTCTCAGCCTTAAGAACAATCTTAAGGTGTCCGTACCAGTCTGAGAAGTTTGGCCCAGCAAACTTCTCCCTTTCCAGTAGGGATCGCACATTGAACGCTGTGGTGTTCGTTGCTGCAGTAATCTACAACAATGCAAGAACAGCAAGGTCAGTATCAATGTTAGAATCAATTCAGGACTTAAGAATGATTCTTTTCTCACTATTTTATCTGACTGAAAAATCCAGTAAAACAGTCCGAAAGAGTGAAACTCTTTTAGTGAGATGGGATCCAGATTTCATACTTGGTCTCCGCGTCCCGCTCAGGCGAGATAAGATGCACAGAGAGTACAAGCACTAATCTCTGGTAGGCAATCCCTACCAATCGCCAACCCGTGCGATTCCCCTTCATCTGGGCAATCCAGCAGACTGTGCCAACTGAGTTGGTACAACACAGTCTCTGATCCCACAGATGGCTGCCTCCATATGGCTACCATATGCTCAATATGTAGCCTACATGGTCAAGCTGACCCGACCTACTCCCTGGACCACCACGTGCTATGCTGAGCAACGAGAAGCGATAAATCCCTTCTCTGTAACACGCAGGTGTAATCTCACACCGTCTGAAGATAGATGGGCGTGCCCACTGAGTGGGTACAACACGGCCCCAACGATAGTCAGAACAGTGAGGTTTCGCGTCAGAAGGCTTACGTGCTTGATATTTTAACGTTGGATTTTAACGGTCCTTTTATCTTCTTACTATCATTCAAAGCCTATGGTGATAGCAGAAGAATAAATCATGCAGTTATTAAATTACTTAAACAGTAAATTAAAAGCATGATGATCTTATGTGGTAAAAGCCCATTAAGCCTAAATAAGACCTTAATTAACTTAAGTCTTCACTTGAGCTCTTCATGGGTCTTTAGCATTTCCTCTTGCCCAACCCGGGCCCATGCGCCCACTGCAGCTCAGATCCGCCCACCAGGTAAAATGCGCCTGTCCTAGAGTCGAACCCTAGACCTCCCACTGGTGAAGCCACTTGCTGCATGCGCCTCTGCCATGTGTGCTCTGTGCTCATGTCTGATTAAATTACAATTTAATCTATCTAGACATGATTGACACGCAGGTCAATTACACTTTATAAATTAATTAAAATGTGATGCGCAGATCACAATAATAATTTACAAATAATACTCCAGGCACGCAGGCCCTAGCACAGCACACATTAAATTTAGGCAGCCCACATAAGATTAAATAAACAATCATCATATTATACAAACATCATGTGATCCAATCAAGAAAATAAAATTTTTTGAAAAACCCATTGGCTTCATTTTATTTCCTTATGTGCCCTACTACCTTACAACGGTCCATTACTAGGGATCCACTCATCAGACCTAGTCAGACCCACTGCCCTTGCATGCACCAAGTCATAACCGACTTGAGTCGACCTAATGGTCAACTATGCATGCGTAGGGCTAAACGTCCCTCATGAGTTCTGGCAAGCGGGTGTGACCCCGGGCCTTAATCATGAGCGTTCATCGGTTGTCTCAATCAGACATCGCTACACGCCTTTCAGCAGTCGACCTATAGCCACCTCATGCTTGCGCATAGGTGCCATCTGGTCGACCCATCTAGGCTGTCAGATAGTCTGATCAGACTGTTGGGTCTAGACTGGACGATGACTTCAACCCTAATAACCCGTCTAAGCTTTTGAAGTAGGCGCTTAGATCTAATGAGGGGCGCGCAAGTAAGTTTTGAGAAAACTACAACAAGCGCCAACTTTCATGCATGCGCCAATGTAAAACATACATTAAATTTTCGCATGCTCTTTTAGATCTACTATTAAGCGCAAACAAGGATCACAATAAGCAATCATATGAAACATACAAGGAACCATGCCTCTGATACCAATTGAAAGTTCCTTGAAGGGGCAAAACCCTAAAGCATGCGCATATAAAAAAACATGCATGGGCGGAATCTAGGGTTTCCTAGGATCGCATGTATGAACATAGATCAACTTAAGAGTTTGTATAGATCAACAGAGAGATCATACCAGTGCCATTTCTTGGATGGCATCTTGGAAGCAAGAGGGCGAGCGGCTCTCCTCCAAAGGTGACGCACACAAGATGGGTGATCGCCTACTCCTTGTCGTTCCTTGTGCTAGCAAGGATCTCCAAGTCTCCTGATCGCTTGAAGGGAAGATGAGATGCTCTCTTGGTTTTCTTCTCTTCTCCTTTGCGTGAAGAACTTCCCACACGAGAGAGAGGCGTCGAGAGGAAGAGACGAGAGGCGAAAAGAGATGCACCCACGAATGTAGAGGCGTGCTCTCTATTTTGGAAACATGACTTCCAAAAATAGCAAGCCACTAACATCATGCGTTCATGCGTTCACTCCAAGTGAACCATCGCATTTTTCTCTCCCCTTTGAACCATGCGCTCACTATGATGAGCCGGTTCAATTGGATTTGGTTCAAAGACCAAATTAAACCAAGCATTGGTCTAGATCAAATTAAACCATAAGGATCAAGATCTAACCATTCATCTCTTGATGCTCTTGATCTCACCGATCTAGCATCAAATCTCTTGATCGAAGCTTACCGATCTCAAGCCCTAATCAATCAAACATGATCAGACCAGATCTCACTTACAATCAGAGTTTAAATCCCATTAAACTGAACCAAAACAATTCAGTCCACACGATCTGACTCAAGTAAGCCATATCATCAAATTGTGCGACCCTAAGGGTTTCCTTTAAATGTCGGTAACGATAACTCACGTTATCACGATCAGTGAGGGGTATCTAGCAACACATCACTGTCTCCCGATATAAAGGAAAGAGTCTTCCAAGACTACACCCAAACCACAGCACAAGTGTGAACCCAAGTCACTTGACATATGTGTTTCCTTTGCCACTGGACGTTCTTATTGGACAAGCATGTCAAGCCTGTAATTCCAATATGATGAGAATGATTAGATCAGATGAACATAGTCATCTGGGTATGGCCATACACTTTCTCAATCATCTCATACAGGGGGCCCCTATAGAACATCACACTCCAATCAAGGAGACGGCAATCCTATATCTATCACTAGTGCCCTAACATGACTCATGCTCACTATCCAAGATAGTCTATAACCATTATGTTTCAAATGATATTGAACTACCTCAAAACAATGCCAATCATCATTTAGAAACACAAGTGATCTCAAGTCAGAGGAAATATGCCACTTGTTTGCATACAAGGATTATTCACATTGTGACAAGCAATTGAATATCCTAAGTAGGGTCTGTCCAGTACATCCAATGTACCCATGAGTCTACATCTTATTCCATGCTCGAAGCATCCTATAAGATTAGAACACATATTAGTCTCAATCATATCAAGGCTGTCTCATGTTCACCAAGATATCTCGACTAAGGACAAAAATGCATGTCAGCCAAGCTGAACAGCATTGAGACATTATCCAGAAGTATACATATTGCAGCAGATGATGTAACAACCTGAATAACAACCATTGCCTTTATAAACATAGAGTTTATACATGATACTGAAATAATCCCAAGGCCTCAAACATTAGCCTTAAGGGCATACCCCAACATACGGCACTACCGTAAACATCTTTACGGTGCCATATTTTGGAGCGTTTTTGATCAGAGGATTGATGGAGATTACAGTACTACCGTAAGGAACATTACGGGCCCGTATTTCGGGTCGATTTTCAACCCGAAAGATTTTGACATTACGGCGCTACCGTAAAGAACATTACGATACCGGAATTCCAGAAGATTTCAAGCTGAGACCTCACTATCCAGATTACGGCCTTGCCGTAAAGACCATTACGGCCGTAATTACATCGCTGCTTGCGACTTTCCTGGTCAACTCCGAAGCCTAATTTTTGCGCGGTTGATTGCGGATGATCCAAGCCCTAATATTCAAAACTGGAAGAAGGAAAAAGGTAGTCATTGAAGAGATGAAGCCAAGCACACCAAAAGCCCTAATTTTCGTTCACCATAGAGAGAGAAATCACCTCACACGCCGCCGCACTAGGTTTCACCGCCGGGGAGCGTACAGTGCATCTCCGGCCGTGAAATTTGAGTGGAAGCTACGCATAGAGGGGGAGAAGGAGCACCTAAAGTTTCAACATGATCGGAGATTAGACGAAGGAGAAATCACCAGAAAATCGAGCGTCGCCGCTGCTTGCCCAGATTACGGCCGTAAACTTCTTTACGGCCATACCGTAATTTTCACTCTTCCTCTGTTTCGATTTTCTTCATCATGAATCATTGTAATCTTCCTTCCATGATAGCTTAAACCTCTTTTGGGACATGGGAAAGTAATTCACTTGAGATTTAATGACTAGATGACTATCTTTTCTATTATTTCATCTTGTTTAATCTTAGCATGACGATTTTACTCATGTGATGTTTTGTTCTTAGACTCTCCTTAGATCTATATTATTATTTATGCTTTGGAATTTTTGCTATTGACTGAAAAGTAATTGCTTGAGGATTTCGAACCCTAGAATTGCATGATAGGAACCCTTTTTAGGTTAGTTCTTGTTTGTTTTATTCTAGTAAGCTAACTGCCATGATAATAATATAAATCTAGGATTGAGTCTAAGCTTTCAAACATGGAGATCTTGTGCTAAAGCAAAGATCGGAACATTAGAGAACCTTGAGTAAAACTAGTGTCGAGATTTGGATGCACGAAAGTGATCCTTGAAATTCCACTAGAGATTATCGACTTAGAACTCGGATGCACGAAAGTGATCCTTGAGTTCTCAGTTTGATGATTTACTTATCATTAGCGTTGGGACGATTCTTGCGCGAGAGCGAAGATTTATTCCTGCATGGTTGTCTGCACGAATGTGAGATAATCCTTTTATTCAAGTAAATTGCATCTTTGTCATGATAAAATTAAATTGATGAAATCTCTATTCATGTCTAGTCATAAAAATTAAAGTGAATGAAACCCTAGTCCTAGCTTCTCTCTCTGATAATTCCGTTACAGCGCTTTGGTCTTCGTTTGCTAGTTTGCACTCTTTCGATTGCCTAGATAGTGAAAAATCAATTATCCGGTACTCAGCAACATAGGTCCCTGTGGATTCGATACTTTCTTTATTACTTCGAGTATCCGTACGCTTGCGGACACAACAGGATGCAAAGCCAAGACTCATTCGATGGATCGTCCTCTTGCAAGAATTTGACATAGAGATCAGGGACAAGAAGGGGAGTGAAAATTTAGTGGCTGACCATCTATCCAGACTTGACCATGACACGGATAAGGGAACTAATGAAGAGTTGGAAATTAATGACACGTTCCCTGAAGAACATCTCTATGCTTTGTTGGAACAACAAGTCCCATGGTATGCAGACTACGTCAATTTTATTGTGTCTAATATCTTTCCTCCTGATTTCACTTTTCAGAGGAAGAAGAGATTTCTACATGACGTGAAGTTTTATTATTGGGACGAGCCATATTTGTACCGGAGATGTGCGGACGGGTTGTACAGACGATGCGTGCCGGAGGTGGAGATACAGGATGTGTTGACCCATTGTCATGCTTCACCCAATGGAGGACACGCTGGGGCCTCTAAAACAGCTTTTAAAGTTTTACAATCAGGTTTATATTAGTCCTCTATATTTCATGATGATAAACACTTTGTTTCCACTTGTGACAGCTTCCAACGCATTGGAAACCTCTCAAAAAGAGATGAGCTGCCGTTCAACAATATCATGGAAGTAGAAATTTTTGATGTATGGGGGATAGACTTCATGGGCCCCTTCCCTTCTTCGTGTGGGAAATGGTACATTTTGGTTGCCGTTGACTACGTGGCGAAATGGGTTGAGGCATCTGCTAATGACTCAAGAGTCGTTATGAAGTTTATGAAGCGGACTATTTTCCCCCGATTTGGAGTTCCATGCGTTTTGATTAGCGATGGCGGCTCCCACTTCATTGAGCAAAGGTTTGGAGCATTAATGAAAAAGTATGGTGTAAAGCACAAAATCGCCATGCCCTACCATCCTCAGACCAGTGGTCAGGTAGAAGTCTCCAATAGAGAAATCAAACAAATTTTAGAAAAGACTGTATCGCAATCACGGAAGGATTGGGCAATGAAATTACCAGATGCTTTATGGGGTTATAGGACTGCATTCAAAATGCCCCTCGGTTTGTCTCCTTTCCAACTTATCTATGGAAAATCATGCCACTTACCTGTTGAACTTGAGCACAGGGCATATTGGGCTATCAAACAAATCAACTTCAATTTCAAAAACACCAGTGAAAGGAGAAAGCTACAACTTGATGAATTGGAAGAGATGTGCCTTTTTGCCTACGAAAATGCCAAGATCTACAAAGCACGCACCAAGTTTTGGCACGACAAGCGCATAACAAAGAAAGAATTTTGTGAAGGGGATAAAGTACTTCTGTTTAATTCAAGACTTCGGCTATTTCCAGGAAAGCTCCGCACGAGATGGTCCGGTCCTTTTACAGTTCAGAAAGTTCAACCGTATGGTGCCATCACAATTTGGACGGAACGAACTAGAAGTTTCACAGTTAACAGACACCGTCTGAAGCACTATTTCGAAGATGAGCGGGTCAAAAATGAAGAAGTTCTTGCTCTTTCAGACCCCACAAATTTGACACTCTGACACCTCTTATGGTCAAGCTACCGACCTTAAACTAGCGCTCTTAGGAGGCAACCCAAGTTTTTGACTGCTTTTAGTTTTCATGCATTGATTTAAATACTGTTATAGGTTGTTAATTTCTTTTTTTTTTTATTTTTTTATTTTTGGTTTTCTAGAATGGATCTCTACTGATTTAATATCTCTTTGCGATGTAGGATGAAGATGGAGCGCATGAAAATTTTTCCATAATTTTTCTGGCATATCAGTGCCCATCACGGATTCGAACGTGTATTCACGTTGTTTTCGGGGTTCACCCACAAAGCCCACTGTATCAGCGCGTCCAGGGAGATGTACTGCAAGCTTCACAGGCAGGTGATCCCCATGCATTTCTATCTCCAAGGAACCATCCAGTAAGCTTCATGGGCTGGTGAACCCCAGGGGGTTCACCCGTAATTCTATCTGCAAGGAACCATCCAGTAAGCTTCATGGGCTGGTGAACCCCAGCGGGTTCACCCATAATTCTGTAGCCACAGCTTCCCACAATGAACTTCACAGGTAGGTGAACCCGGGCGGGTTCACTCGTATTTCATTACGTCTTCACCCGAAATTAGGGCACCGCATGCAAGTTCTGCCGCTGCCTCCCGATTTTGACAAAACCAACCTGATCGCGCCACCCTCTCTCCTTCTTAACACTCGAAGGAGGTCTTCAAGGGTTTGATCCAGGTTTCCCCTTCGTCTAGACAAGTCTCTTCTTCGATTGATTCCGGATTTTCGTCTCACCTATTCTTCGAGTTTTACAGCCGATTCGCCGCCGCCTTCGTTTTTCCTTGCATCTCAACCGGATCTTCTCAACTCAAAGTTCACCGGCATCCTTCCGATCTTCTCTAGCCACCATGTCTCCATGAACAAAGGCCTTGGCCTCCAAGAGGACCACGCGACCTACGCAGGCATTCTCCGACTCATTCGCCACCGATGACGATGAGTATGAGCCGTCGCCGACTCCCCCATCTTTCCAGCCACCACCGGCGACTCCAGGTTCCTCCTCGTCCCGGCATGGATGCACGCCCACTAGCCGGCAGACACTTTACGTCTCTCCCCCGAACGAGTTCGGGATTATCTTTCGTAATGCCGGGAAAAAGGTACGTTCTCAGACGTTGCGTTGACACGTACTGCAAGTGAACGGTTATGTCAAAGTAATATAAAAGATATCGAATCCCATAGGGAACAAGGTTGAATACCAGAAAATTCGAGTCCTAATAGCTAGGCGAATCGAAATTGGGTTTTGAAGACAGAAATCGAAAACAAACAATTGCAACTACGTCGGTAGAGGTCAAATATGAGAGAGATATCAGGGCTACGGTTTCCACCACAATGATAATATTAATCGCACAAGAAAGATATTAATTATTTGGTTTGTTGGTTTTGCAAAAGGAGTCTAACCCTAGGGTACAAGGTGCCCTCTCTCGAGTGTACACCCCGGTGTTCGTCTTAGACAGACCTCCTACTCTCGCGGTGGATCGTTCTAAGACAAACCCAATGAGTTCTATGGTAGACTGTGAGATCCTCGAGCGAAGACCAAGCACTCTCGTGTCGAGGTCTTGCAAGTTTTAATAAGAGATTCCACCCTTACGATCCTTCTCTCGATATGAATCGTAATGGCTAACACGTGAAAATGCTTGGCCAAGGTAAAATCATGAAATAAATACGTCAAAGTAGAATATGCTCATAATTCATTCCAAATAATGAAAATAGATACAAAGTTTGTGATCAGAATCATCAAAGGACTTCAACCAAGCCCCGAAATAGGGTTTACACTATAATCATCATTGAAACGCTCAAAATCTCTCTTTTAATGAAAGGAAAAGTACAAGGAAATGAATCTAAGAGGAAGGAGATGATGAACCGAAGGAATCATGCAGAAATCATGATGATCTTGTGTCTCAATCTCCGAAAATATCCAAAAATTGCCTCGTCGCCGTGTTCTTTAGCCCGCGCTGCTTCCTTGCATGATTACTCTCTCTTAGGGCAAGAAAATTAGGGCTTTTATATCCCATGCGTTCGCCTCTGAAAGAGCATTCCATAGACACCTTACTTGCCGAATTTGGACTCCGAACGGGTGAGAAATCGAAGGAAAACCGAGTATAGGTCGGGTCCGTGCACGAGCCTGGATCAGAATCACGGGTGAACCCCGCCGGGTTCACCTGGCCGTGATTCATTCTATGAGTTCGGCTGAAAGAAGCGCGGTGAACCCCGTGGGGTTCACCTGGCTGTGATGTCCTCTGGACTATTTTCGGCCTGAAGGAATTCTGGTGAACCCCGCTGGGTTCACCTGGCCGTGATGCTCTCTGTGAGATTCGCTGGCTGGCGACTGGGATGGTGAACCCCGTGGGGTTCACCATGGCTGTGATTCTCAGGCAAACTCCGAATGAGCTCAAATTTGATGGGTGGCTTTGTTTTCACACAAGAAATCGTCCCATGGCCTCAGAATCTTCAAAATATGTCAAAAAAGGGGTGTTTTAACCTGAAATTCCATAAAAGTGCCAAAAAGTGAAGATTCTAAAGATATGAAGGAAATAAGACTATAATTAGTATTAAAGTGTTAAAATAAGCCTAGATTTGACATGAAATAAAATGAAAAAATACTACCAAAATGCGATGCATCATGCGTCAACGCTGAGTGCTCAACACGAGGTATCTAGACCGAGGCACACTGCAACTACTTGAACTGCAAGAAGATGTCGACATGATGTACGCTGTAGTAGGTTGGGAGCAGTTCCAGCAACTATTCTCTCCCACCTACGTTGGAGGGACGCTGGAATTTCTAAGTTCTTTAGAAGTGAAGGCAGATCCGATCCTGACCGCCTAACTTTCCGTCTGGGTAACATCAAACACACCCTCACTCTTTCTCCATTACGCAGCATTTATGGTTTTCCAGAACGTTGTGTCCGCAAGGTCCCCACAGAGTACACTGAGTAGGGCTTCTGGAGCGCAATTACCAATGAGCACACCTACTCCGCTCGCGTGGCCCGTGCTTCCAGTCTATGCAACCCGGTCATCAAGTATGTTCACCGTGTTTTGGCCCATACCATATTCGGCCACGGTGAGAGTGACGGTATGGTTCGGCAGACCGAGTTATTTTACCTCTGGTGCATGCTTCACAGCTTTCGGGTGGATTCTGGGTACTATCTTGCAAAGCAGTTCAGCCGCGTCGCCCGTTCATTGAAGGGAGCGATAGTGATTGGCGGCCTCATCACCTCTTTGGCAGTTTCATTAGGCGTCATCCCGTATGGCACATTGGAAGCTACTGGTAACAACAAACTCGAGATCGAGTCTTGCGTCGCTATGAAGTTGATTATATGCAAGGGTGATTCCTACTGCATGACGTTTAAAGGGAGCCCTTTCTGCCTTCCATTACCGAACCCCGAGCGCACCACTATGAGAGTGCGTGGGAACTGGTGCATTTAGCCAGTCGCTTATCTAGAGCCTGACCTAGTCGACACCGCACCACCAGCACCAGGAGCATTTTTCTTTGGCGGCACTTCACACTCTGATTCTATGATGTCTATCTTGCAGGAAATTAGGGAAGAACAGCTCCACCAATGTGAAGTGATCGATCCCCTGGACACCACTGTTTCCTACATCCAGCAGGACCATTCCTCTCGATGGGAGTTGATGGAGGCAGACATGCAAAGGCAACACAAGATGATGGGGTCTGTGTGGGAAAAGATATCAAGTATGGCTCGCATGGACATGGCTCGCATGGACATGGCTCGCATGGACTTTCCTTTCTCTCTTAGGAGAACATGGCTCGCATGGACATTTCTTCTGATGAGGAAGCCGAGCCAGACTATAGCACATGCGGGAAGAGCAAGAGGTCACGGGCTTCTGGCTCTCGCTCGCACAAACGAAGGTAGCTACCCCGAGCATCGGCATTGACATCTGCTCCTCTCACATCATGGTATTGCATAGAGGACTATGCAAACTTTTAGAGTGGGTGAGCTATCCTTACTCCGGTTTCTTCATTTTGTTTTCGTTTGGCTATTTGACTGTGCTCGCTTGACCTTGCTGCTTTTGGACATGTTACTTTACTGTGATGGATGGTATTGTGGCATTGTATCTTATATGCCATTATATTCGTGGGCCTGGTCCACATCTTCAGGCCCCACTTTGTGACAATGCTGTATGATATTACTTGGTTTGCTTGTGTTAGTACTCTGCCATGTTTATTATGCTTTTCATATATGCTATGTGAAATTTTTACATGAGTTTGCATAGTTTGCATGTGTATGAGTCTTGTCCTATGAAAACCATTTCAAAATTTTGAGTTAAATGCATAATTGGTTAGGAATAATCAATGATTGTTGATACTACCTCCTTGTTAGAAATACTTTTTGATTATGTCCATATATTCTATGATTTTGAAATTTTGTAATTTGGATTGACTCTGAGTTGTTCATTAGTAGGTCAAACATTTCTATGACTGTTTAATCAACTCAAGCTTGCAACTTACATGTGAATCGTATTAAGATGCATATTCACTTAGTTATTCTTAGAATTCCTTTCAGTTGTTGGGGAGACACTGCAATTGTCAAAAGGATATGTTATCAACTGTTGGGCATATAAAAAAAAAACTCACTCTTAGATTCCTCTACTTGGCACTGCACAAAATTGGCAGTGGTACCGAAGGATATGAGTTGAAATCTAAGAGTTGTGAATTGAAATCAATAAAAAGACTCCTCTACTTGGCATTGCAAAAAATTGGCAATGGTACCTAAGGATATGAGTTGAAGTCTAATGCAATAATCAGTGTATCATACCCTAAATGAAACATTTGAGTTAACCCCAACAATTTGACTAGGAAAGATTGGAATTGCATGAGTGTTGTGTGTAAGCTTGATTGAATCCTATGTTTACTACTTACTAAGTTATTTGGCATCTAGTTATTGTGGGATCAAACTGTTGAACACTTGAAACAACCATTTACTTGATTTCTCCTGATTAGATTTTGGATTGTTATTAAATGTTTTTCTAACTTCGATGTACGCCTTGACACGAAAGATTGCTCTTATAGCCATCTTGTATTTCATCCTATTTTATTGCTTGAGGATAAGCAAAGATTTAAGTCTAGAGTATTTTGATGCCTTGCATTTTAATAGTATTTTTCCTTTGTATTTCATGATAAATCTAGGCTTATTTTGATACTTTCATACTCTTTAAAGGCTTATTTGCTTAAAAGCTTCGGAATCTTCACTTTTTCTTACTTTTGTGGAATTTCAGGTAAAATCACCCAATTTTAATATTTTTTGAAGATTCTAAGGCCATAGGGTGATTTCTTATACAAAAACAAAGCGACATGTCAAATTTGGGCTTAATCGGAGTTGGCATGAAAAATACGGCCAGGTCACCAGTATTTTCGCCAGACTGCAGGATTCTTCACAGAGAAAAGCACGGCCAGGTGAACCCGGGGGGGTTCACCCGTATTTCTTTTGGCCGAAAGTGCTCAGAGCGAATCACGGCCAAGTGAACCCGGCGGGGTTCACCCGTGATTCCAACCCAGGCGACACGAGTTCGACCCTCTCTCGGATTTTCAGTGATTTCCAACCCGTTTGGTATCCAAATTTGACAAGTAATGACTCTATGGAAAGCTAATTCAAAGGAGAATGCAGAGAATATAAAAGCCCCAATTTTTGTGACCTAGAAGGAGAGGAATCATGCGACAAAGCGGCAGAGGGAGGTAATTTTTAGTGATTTTCAGAGATTGAGACGTCAGATCATCACGATTTCTTCTGGATACTTTGGGTTTATCGTCTCCTTCCTCTTAGATTCGCTTCCTTGTAGTTTTATTTCCATTAAAAGAGAGATTTTGAGTGTTTCAATGACGATTGTAGCGTAAACCCTATTTCGGGGCTCGGTTGAAGCCCTTTGACGATTTTGATTGCAAACTCTATTTTAATTCTATTATTTGGATTGTATTGTGAGCATATTTTACTTTGATGCACATATATCTATTGGTGTATATGCCCTAAGGACCTAATTCTGGTCCATTACTTGTACTACTTGACATTGATATTTATATCATACTGGCAATGTCGTTATCATTATTTGTTTACATCTGCGAACATGTACTTATATGATAATTTCCCTGGAGACAGATTGGATCTGTGCTCAAACTATTGTCCCTAGTCAATGTACCTTAGTGGATATGGGACAACTATGGTACTTGTAAGACTGGTATATGGGCTGATTAGGCACGAGGTGCTAACGCAGGAATATGGGTATATCAGTGGTAGATATACTGGACCGACCCGCTGTGAGGCAATGACTTGGTGTCACGAGTTATCCTCACAAGTGATAGGAGATGCATTGATCCCTTGACTTGAGGTCATTGGCCATTCTATATGGTTAAGGATATGCTTTGATACAACCTAACGTCTTGCCGTAGTTGGGAGGTAATAACGGTTGTCATTGGGCATGTCACAACCCATATGAGAAGGTCAATGCATAGACATAGGATTTGCCCCTTCCTAAGGGAAGCATGATATCCATGGAGCTCCTCTATGGTTCTATGACTGAAAGTGTATGGCCATACCCAGGTTAGACCTGATTTAGTCATAGCCATGAGATTGGATAGAAACAAGTGGTGACACACTTGGCCAATCAGATATTAGTTTGGCAAAGAGACTGTAATGCATCTGTACCTGGTTGCGATGATGGGGATGTCGATGTCGATATCCATTCCGATGACTTGGGTAGCAGCGATGCACTGCTAGGTGCCACTCACTACTTGTGGTGACCTTAGGTCAGCGCTGCCAACGTCAGATGAACCTATAGGGTCGCACACCTTGATACTCGAGTTCTCGTATTGATCGGGAAGCCTTATGATCGAGTTATTGGATAACTCGGATCTATTTTGGAGATTTCATCAGCGCCAATGGGCCTGATGAGATGGAAGAGACTTTTTGGAGCCAACTTCCATTTACGGCATTTTAACCATGGTTAGCCCAATTTGACCATGGGTTAAATTCGATTGGATCCAAGGGCTTGGTTGATATGAAAAATGGACCTTGGGCTGAGCCCATTGAAAAAGGTTGAGCTTAATGGGCTTAAGGAGAAGAAAAGGGATGGCGCATGCTTAACCCTAGTTAGACTAAGGTTAGCTCTTATACCTCATCTGAGTTTAATTGATCATGATAAAATAAGGGCTAATTAATTAATTAATTAGAGTCCTATTTTTGTGTGATTAAATGAGCTGATTTATTTGAATTAATTAGAGTCCTAATTGGATTAGAATTCAATTAAATAAATAAATAATTAGAGTCCTAATTGGATTAGGACGTGATTCAAAGCTTAATTTGAATCTTGATCAAACTGCCCCTTGAGTCCTAATTGGATTAGTACTTGATCAAGTCGCCCAATTAAGTCCTAATTGGATTAGGACTAGTCTTGATCAAACCGTCCATGTAAATCCTAATAGGATTAGGACATGATCGGGGCGCCCACATGAGTCCTAATTAGATTAGGATTTAAATTCCTACTTCTTCTCCTAGCCACCCAATTTGTTTGAATTGAGGCCACAAGTAAACCGCCTATGGTCTCTATAAATAGAGACCTTGGCCGCCCCTCTCAACGCACTAATTTCTCTTGAAGGCATGATCAATTGAGAGGGCGATCAAGTGAGGGCGAGTGGCTCCATCCTTTCCATCAAACCCCAAGTGTTCATCTTCTATTCTCCTTGGTGAAAGGTGAATTTGTTCTTGGCGGCATCTCCTTCTTCCTCCTTGTTCTTGGCGCATCTCCCTTTGGTGGTGGCGCAAGTCTCTTGGAGGGCTCTACCAAGGCTTGGATCTTCTTCCCGAGGCTAGCACCGGGTGTGGAAGAAGAGGCTCGAGGCATCCGTGTGTGTGAGACTACAGAGGGCGCACGCTTGGGCGCCTACCTTGACATCGGCCTCATCTTGCTTTAAGGTATTTTCTATCTCATCGTGTCGACTCTCTCACTTGACGATCTTCACTAGGTTTTTGGGACTAGCCTGTTTCGGGGATATTCTTCCGCTGTGCTATGTATTTGTGTTGATAAAACTCTGAAAAATTGTAAAATATCCCCGGGGTTTCCCAACAGTGGTATCAGAGGGACTTGCGAAACTCGAACGATGTTTTTCATGCTTTTCATGCTCACATGCCATATTTCAATTTTCAAAAAATTGCATGATGCATGGCGCACAATTTTTCTAAAGTAGAAAAATTAGGGTTTCTTGTTTCTGTCACCTTTTCAATCTCTTTTGGATTTTTGGGTTATTTTTCTTGCATGATTTAAGGATCAAAGGCGCACGTGGTTTTGTCAAGTAGGACGGGCATTGTGTGTTCGGACTGGCCGAGTCTCTTGATCTGACAAAATTACCAGCTGAGAGGATCTTTGACATCATCATGAAAATTAATCGCGAATAACTAAAAGATTTGTGAGAAGAAGATGAGGAAAAGAAACTGGTTTTATGAAAAAGTAAAATTTCAGATTTTATGTTTTTCATGAGCATGTAGAATTGCATGTGTAAATACCTTGATTGTGCATAATGTTGTGATCATGAGTCAAGCCCCCTTGCATGCCTGTGATGTATCCTTGTGCGGCCTGCGTGCCATCTTTTTCTTTATTTTTGTAAAAGTAAGATGAAGATTAAGGGAAGGAGCTTGGTGGCGCATCTTGGATGGTGGCACAACAAGCACCCTACTTGGATTGGTGGCACATGCAAGATGGTGCAAGCTTGCTTGGTGGCGCAAGCATAGCATGGCCGAGCCTTAGGGCTTGTGAGCTAGCTATGTTGGACCTTGCAAGATGGCGATTCACCCTTGGAGGACCTTGGAGCCAACCTTGAAGTTCAAGATAGAGGTCGGCTAGGCTAGGTCTAGTCTTGGGGCTTGAGTCCTAGATCAAGAGTTGAACCTCCTTCTTGGCTTGGGTTGGTTCAATGTCTTGAATAGGTCATGATCACATCATTCTTTTACTGCTTATCTTATCTACTAAAGCATGCCTGTATTGTTTTATCGTTATGTTATCACTATAGGAATGCATGCCTATAATGCTAGACATAAGATAAAACTAATTGAGACCTCAAAAACCCTCATTCAAAATATCAAGTCTAGTAGCCTTCTAACACGTAGCCCTCACTAAGCTATCGATCAGTGGTGTTGTGCACTGTTTCCCACCCTCGTGGGACACACCCACTTATCTTTAGAAAGTGCGTGGTGGCAATGGTTTCCCTAGTCCGTTTTAATCAGGCGCACCTTCGCAAGGAAACTCGTTGGCCCTGGCATAACGGTTAGGAATGGACTTGACTAGAAGTTCATATGTGTTGGGCACATGATGAAAGTCTAGAGGCATCATTGAGAGGTTATGGTTTCATACTGTATCCAGCCCTCACTGGACATGAAATGCCTAGACTGTTTCAATAAGTGGAATTGCTTGGAGCAATCGGCCGGCGTGCCCACCTTAGGAAGCATGAGTTACTTTGTGCATCTCATCCCACCCTCGTGGGACGCGAAGCCTCATGTGAAATAAGGATCCCATCTCACTAGGAAGTCTTTATCTTCCCGATTGACTTTGTGGGTTGTCAATTCGATTAAAATAGTGGGAGCCATGATCATTTGAAACAAGTCCAGTTTAAATGATCTGAAGTAGTACTGATTTGCTTTTCTTGGTTGTTGTAGAATCAATGGCTACGAACACCGGCGGATTAACACTGCGATCTCTTCTTGATAAGGAGAAGTTGGTTCGAACCAACTTTATGGACTGACATCGGAACTTGAAAATAGCACTCAAGCTCGAGAAGAAGCTGTATGTCCTTGAATAAGCTCTTCCTGCGGCTCCTGCGGCTAATGCCAGAACGGCAGATAGAGATGCCTTTAGAAGGCATTAGGATGACTCTGTGGAGGTAGCGTGTCTCATGCTAGCTACTATGGTGTTAGGGAATACCGGGTGTAATTTAAAATTTTGCAGTCCCAGGACGCAGCGGAAGAATCATTACACCCGAAACATATTCCGTTCCCAAGGATCCATGCGAGAGAGAAGACACAAGGATGTGTTAGAGATGTACCTCTTTTGCTTGTCTAGATGTCGAAGCCATGTTGAAGGTGCCCAAGTGTTAGCCCGCTACAAGTATCCACGCGTCGACTCCTTGATCGTTGCTCCCTTCCACGCTTGGTGCTAGCCTCGGGAAGAGAATCAAGCCTTAGGGTTCCTTCACTATTCTTGCGCCACCTCCAAGGTTCATGCACCAAGTGCAAGGAAGATGCCACCAACTCCTTATCCTCTTCACTCCAAGAGAAGAGGGAGAAGAAGAGTTTCGGCCTTGAGGAAGATTAAGAGGAAGTTGCGCCACTAAGTCCTTCTCCAAGTCACGCCAAGAGGAGAGGAAGGAGAAGACTTGTGGCCACTAGTATGAAGAAGGGTTGCGCCACCTTGATGTTGTCGCCCCATGCCCTCGCTCTCGCCCCTCTATCTTTGTTCATGCCTCTAAGCATTCGAACGATGAGAGGAGGCAGCTAGGGTCCCTTTTATAAGCCAAGAGGCGCCTTAGGGAAGGCCAAGATCATGCCAAGTGGGCGGCTAGGATGATAGGGGTTTGTGGTAAGGAAAGTCTCCAAGACTTTGCCATAAACCTCATTCAACCTATCCTTATTTGCCCAATAGCCATATCAACCTAAGACATGCCTTAGAAGCATTCTTTCCATCCAAGGAAAAGGGCTAGGCGCAACAAGCAAGAGGAATTCGGCTAGGGTAAGGGTTTGGGCGCATGTAGGGTTCATGAGATAAGGAAAGTCTCCAAGACTTTACCATAAACATCTTCCTATTTCTCATATGCGCCCAAGCTCTTTCCAAAAGAGTCCTCAAGCCATATCAGCCCCCATACTTACCATAGAGGCAAGATACCATCAAAGGATGAAGGGGGAGGCGCCACTTCCTTCCAAAGGAAGCACTTTATGCCACCCTCACCCCATTATGCCCCTAGGCGCCAATGGGGTTGGGTTTCTCCCCATTATACCCCTTTAAGCCAATTCCCTCTTCATGACAACTTATAATTGGGCCTCATTGGATAATGAGCTAGCCCAAACTTCATGGCATAGGTTGATTAAGCCATTGGATCCAATCCAATGCAACCATAATCCAAATGTGACCAATCTAGGTCAATTTCGGGTCAACCTGCCAAAAATGAAGTTTGGCCCCAATAACTTTCTTCCAACTCATCAGGCCCATTGGCGCTGATGAAATCTTCCAAATGGATCCAAGTTATCCAATAACTTGATCTTAAGGCTTCTGATTAAAGCAACGTCAAGAGTCTATTGCGTGTGACCCCGTAGGATCCATATGACGATGGCAATGATGTAAACATCATAAGTAGTGAGGGGTATCTAGTAACACATCACTACTACCCATGTCATAGGACTTAAGTCATTGTGGCAACAACTCCTAACAAGCAACGAGGATTCCCATTGCATTATAGATCCCTTTGCCTAAACTGATATCCTGCCATTGGATTAGTCTCAAGTTTATTATCCAATGCATTGGTCATGACTCAACAAGTGTGGCCACACATTCCTGTCATGCACCAATAAGGTGGGGCGCCCCGAGTGGATATCATGCTTCCAATAAGGAAGAGGCAAATCCTACTATTGGTCATCCATGTCTCTACATGACTTATGACATGCCCAATTACAGTCGTTTTGATTTCCCAGTTACGGAGAGACGTAAGACTGTATTAAAGCATACCCATCATCAAATCTAGATATGAATACCTCAAGTCTAAGGATCAATGCAAACCTCTTGCATGTGAGATTGACTTGTTGACTAGACAAGTCAATCCTCACGGTGGATCACTCCAATGCATCCAATGCACCTGTATGTCTGCGTTACTGTGCCCCGCACCTAACCAGCCCATACACCAGTCTCACATGTACCACAGCTGTCCCATATCTGCTAAGGTACCTTGTCTGGGGATAGCTTATGAGAATGGATCCAATCCAAACTCCTGGGACATTATTTATGCAACTCAATACATCAACGCAGGTAGAGAAGTCTGCATAATAACGACCATGCCTATATAAAGAGTGATAGTTCTATAAAAGTACATTCAAACAATGTCTGACCATGTCCATACATTGGTCTTTAGGGCATATACACCAACAATCTCCCACTTGCACTAAGACCAAGGATAACTAGTGTTTAGTCAGTTCCAATGTCTCTAGTATGACCCATTTAGCTTCCGCTGCGCCAGAGGCTAGGTCAGTGGGTCTTTCCAGATTGCTATCTGTGTTTATTTTAACAAATTTGATCATCATCCTTATCCATGATCTCTAAGATCAGATGATATGCTGCAGTACATACTTGAGCATTAAGTTCCTTCTCTTATGCTATGGTCCCAGTAAGAACTATACTGGACCATCAAGCACTATGAACTAGATCAAGTTCAAATGAATGAAGCTGCCTCCTTGGCTGCCACAAGGAGCTGCAATGTAGTCAGCCTTATTTGTAGAATCTTGCCACTTTGGTTTGCATTATGCTCTTTCAGCACACAACACCATAATAAGGCAAAGCGCAAATCCTGGCTATGATCAATAGTCACTAGACTGGAACGAAGTGTCAGTGTACCCCTGTACACAAAATTCTTTCCTGTCTATCATAGACTAGACTCCAATCCTTTATACTTCCCATGTATATATATAAGGATTGCTTTCACAGCTATCTAGTGTTAAACACTAAGATCTGATTGAAACTTGCTGGCTATGCTCCAAGCATTTGCCACAAATGGTCTTGAGTATATTATTCAAAACATGATCCATCCTATACACCATGTATCAGGATTTTAGACCCATGTTATTATTCTCCAGCTGTGTCACAGGACACAACATCTTTGAGAGAGTCAGACCATATCTTCCTGGAAGGTATCAATGTTTGGAATCATCCAATATAAACCTCTCCAGAAACTCTTGGATGAACATAGATTGACTAAAGGGCAATGACTTTCTTGGATCTCTATCCACAGATCCTCATGCCTAGGATGTAGGCATCATTCCCTAGATCATTCTTCTCGAAATACATATCTTCCTTTTTCTTCACCATGTGAAGAGCTGAGATGTCATTCCATGTGAGGAGAATATCATCAATCATCTAGAACAAGAAATACTATTAAGGTGCTCCCACTGATCTTCTTGTAAACACAGGCTATTTCAAACATGCTTGCATAATACCATGCATATCTTTATGGCCTTGATATGAAAACGTTCTGGCTATTTCTTTATAGATATCTTTTCAGATGTCCATGCAAGAAAGGCAGTTTTCATAACAACATGCCATAATTGATCATGCAATTTTTAACAAGCAGGTCCCTAATGGACTTAAAACTCAGCTACTAGTGAAAATTTCATCATTATCCACCCAGTGGATTTGCCTGAAATTTCTGTTCACTAGCTTGTCTTTTAAGGTAACAATGTTACCTTCCATGTCTATCTTCCTAGAAGATTTATTTATAGCCTGTGGGAATTACCCCTTTTGGCAGCTCATCCAAGTCCCAGACTTGACTAGCATACATGGAGTCCATTATGGTTCTCATGGCCCTTAGCCATTTCTTGGAATCTGGTCCACCGACCGCTTCCATTTCCTTATAAGTCTTAGATTCATTCTTGATGAAAAATTCGTCATGCCCAGCATATCGAATCGATCCAGACTTATGTGGTTCCTGTGTTACTTGAACCTCAGGTTGACTTTCAACTTGTATGTGAGATTTTGCTCTCCATCTGTGTCTAATTATTTTGTGGTTGATTCTGGATTTTGTCCAAATCAAATCTACTCCCACTAGCTTCTTTCAAAAGAAATACTTTCTCAAGAGAGACAGCAGTTTGAGCAACAAATATTTTGTTCTCCTTGGGATAGAATTAGCACTCTACAGTGCACCACAAACACATACTTTTGAATCACTGCACATTACATTCCCAATTCCATTGAAGAAATGGGATATTTGCAGTTCGCAACTCAAAAGCTAACTTAGACATTTTCTTATGGAGTGGCAGTACATCTGTCTGCATGGCATCATAGTAGTATATTTGCATGACTATTCAAAGATGGAATCGCATCCAATGTGTTCCTTTTCTTTCTTTGAAATTCACCACACAGTGGTGTACTAAGAAAGCTGTGAGATAACTCCACACTTCTTAGGACAGTCATCAAATTTTTCCACTAATCATCTTGATCCAATCAAGGTGCTTTAATAGATCCTTCAATTTGACTCAATACTTCATTTGTGAACTTCTTGGATTTTTTCCAAAGTTCTTGGGTTGCGTAAGGCATACCCACATCTAATGAAGTATATAACTCCTCTTAGTGCTTGTTTACATGGGTCCACTTACATTGCTGTATAATAGATCCAACAAGCCACTAATCTTTCCACCCTTTACGGTGAAGGCAGCATCTGTCACATTGTTCCTTTGAACTAGGCTCACATGTATCATAATCCTGAAAGGACAATGATCCCAATAGTCCATGGACCTTTGGATGTGACCATTGTTCTATGGTTCAAGAGATAATGCTATAAGAGGATGTTTATTGAATCATTAGATCTGATCTTGTGTTACATATAGAACCACAAACTATTGTCAACTGTATCACTTTAATAGAACATCTCAGATTAAAGAAAAATATTATTTATTATTTCAAACTGAAGTCCTTTCCAAAAGGAATGATGTTCTAATACATAAACTGATACATAATAGCAAAGTTCTATATAGAGTCTTCAAGGCAGTGAGATGATATCAACAGCAGCATCCAATGCTCCGTCCCTGACCCGAGAGTCGATCCCATCAAGCCTCTTCGTCCTACTTCTTTTGAGCTCCTGCACATGTAAAACATATGTGAGCCTCACATACGGTACCCAGTACCCATGAATAAGAAGTAGACAAAAGACCTCGGTAACACAATACCTGAAGCGGATGGATTACATCCCTTCTTCTTTGCCATTAATCCTCTTCGAAATACCCATGCATTCCCAGTCTTCCGAAGTATTAGATTCGAAGATACAGAACCATGGTCATTCTCAGATTCAGGCATACACTCTGAAGATCCAACAGAACTCTCCTGATCATTGTCAATAGAGCATGGTGTGAAGAGACCTTTGAGATGTATGATTAGATAATAAATCCCCATCTCATCACATTCAACCTTGACCTCTGGGGTCATGCACTCTAAGACAAGAGCAGTGTACTGTTCGTTATCTTCACAATGTTCAAGATAGACATTCCATTCCCAATCATTAGTGAAATACACACTGGGCTGGGATGGTGGTCTTTCAAGAAGATGCACCTTATTCTCTTGTTCCAGTATTTTGGACAAAATCTTGAACCAATTTGTCCAATTTGTCCCATCCAATTTATTTTTATAAAGTTTCAATCTTAGATCAGGAGATGCCATCTACAATAAGCAAATAAGTAAAATAAGTACAATGATAAAGCATTTAAGAAGGACTTTAAATTAAATGCTATGCTCCCACTATTTCCAAAACAAGTTGAGAACTCTCTAACTCAATCATGGAAATAAGTGAGTAGGATCCTAATTTCACATAAGGTCTCCGCGACTCACGAGGGTGAGTTGGGATGCACAGAGAGTCTCATGCTTCCTTAGGTAGGCATGCCAGCCAATTGTGCCATGCACAATTCCTCTTAGTTAAGACAGACTAGGCGCCTTGTGTCCAGCGAGGGCTGGATACAACACAGAACCCTATCCTCTCAACAGCTGCCTCCAGTAATTCATCATGTCAATGACAAATGAAAAACTAGTCAAGTCTGGTCCTAACCGTTATGCCCAGGGCCAACAAATTTCCTTGCGAAGGCACGCCTAGGTTAAAACTGGACTGGGGAAATCATTATCACCACACACCTTCTAAAGATAAGTGGGTGTGTCCCACGAGGGTGGGAAATAGTTCACAACACCACCGATCGATAGTTAGATGAGGGCTACGCGTTAGAAGGCTATCGACTTGATATTGTATTGAGAGTTTTTGCATGTTTGTTTTATTATTTTCTAGCATGCAGTTTTCCTATGGTTCAGGCAGCAAAGGAAAAACATCACAGGCATGCTATGGACAAAATAATAAACCATTACAGGCATGCTATTTTTGGTCGATATGGTCATAGCCCTTTTCATACACAAAACTTGTCACGAGCCATGTGACATGTTATCGCGCATCCAAGGGTTGCGAGTCCCTAAAGTAGATCAGCCCATGCCAGAAGCCGAAAGCATGTGTCCTTCTTTCAGCCACAAGTCCATCACCACGCTTCCAAAGCTGGCGCCACTTCTGACTCCGATTGAAGAAGGCTCCTTGTTGTCAAGATGAAGCCTTAACCTTTCATATAATTCTACATCTATTCTAAACAAGATGAAAAATTCTTTACAACAAGATAGGGAGAGAACCACACGCAGGTGGAAAGAGATTTTACAAGCATTGATCACAAGTGGAAACATGCTTCCACATCACAACACAGGAGGGCACTCGCTATGACCATATCAACCCAATCAAGTGGCGCATGTAAAATTTGAAAATCCGAAAAAATCAAATTTTAGCACCTTATGCGCCAACATCATCCAAAGCACTCTCTTAACCAAATTTATGCCAAAATTTAGATCAAGTTCCATGATGATTTCATAGACCCTATCGGCTGGCAGTTTTGTCAGATCAAGAGACCCGGCCAGTCCGAAGACACAATGCCCGTCCTACTTGACAAAACCTACGTGCGCCTTTGGTCTTAAATCAAGCATAAACAAAATCCAAGTTTCGGCCATAGAGTTGAGAAGAGAAGATTGGATGAAAAACGCTTTCTAAGTGAAACGCGCATGGATAGAAGAGAAATTTTCCAAAAATTTTTCACACAAGCAAACATACACCTTGTGTTTCTCGCAAGTAGCTCTGATACCACTGTTAGGGAATACCGGGTGTAATTTAAAATTTTGCAGTCCCAGGACGCAGCGGAAGAATCATTACACCCGAAACATATTCCGTTCCCAAGGATCCATGCGAGAGAGAAGACACAAGGATGTGTTAGAGATGTACCTCTTTTGCTTGTCTAGATGTCGAAGCCATGTTGAAGGCGCCCAAGTGTTCGCCCTCTACAAGTATCCACGCATCGACTCCTTGATCGTTGCTCCCTTCCACGCTTGGTGCTAGCCTCGGGAAGAGAATCAAGCCTTAGGGTTCCTTCACTATTCTTGCGCCACCTCCAAGGTTCATGCGCCAAGTGCAAGGAAGATGCCGCCAACTCCTTATCCTCTTCACTCCAAGAGAAGAGGGAGAAGAAGAGTTTCGGCCTTGAGGAAGATTAAGAGGAAGTTGCGCCACTAAGTCCTTCTCCAAGTCACGCCAAGAGGAGAGGAAGGAGAAGACTTGCAGCCACTAGTAGGAAGAAGGGTTGCGCCACCTTGATGTTGTCGCCCCTTGCCCTTGCTCTCGCCCCTCTATCTGTGTTCATGCCTCTAAGCATTCGAATGATGAGAGGAGGCAGCTAGGGTCCCTTTTATAAGCCAAGAGGCGCCTTAGGGAAGGCAAAGATCACGCCAAGTGGGCAGCTAGGATGATAGGGGTTTGTGGTAAGGAAAGTCTCCAAGACTTTGCCATAAACCTCATTCAACCTATCCTTATTTGCCCAATAGCCATATCAACCTAAGACATGCCTTAGAAGCATTCTTTCCATCCAAGGAAAAGGGCTAGGCGCAACAAGCAAGAGGAATTCGGCTAGGGTAAGGGTTTGGGCGCATGTAGGGTTCATGAGATAAGGAAAGTCTCCAAGACTTTACCAAAAACATCTTCCTACTTCTCATATGCGCCCAAGCTCTTTCCAAAAGAGTCCTCAAGCCATATCAGCCCCCATACTTACCATAGAGGCAAGATACCATCAAAGGATGAAGGGGGAGGCGCCACTTCCTTCCAAAGGAAGCACTTTATGCCACCCTCACCCCATTATGCCCCTAGGCGCCAATGGGGTTGGGTTTCTCCCCATTATACCCCTTTAAGCCAATTCCCTCTTCATGACAACTTATAATTGGGCCTCATTGGATAATGAGCTAGCCCAAACTTCATGGCATAGGTTGATTGAGCCATTGGATCCCAATCCAATGCAACCCTAATCCAAATGTGACCAATCTAGGTCAATTTCGGATCAACCTGCCAAAAATGAAGTTTGGCCCCAATAACTTTCTTCCAACTCATCAGGCCCATTGGCGCTAATGAAATCTTCCAAATGGATCCAAGTTATCTAATAACTTGATCCTAAGGCTTCTGATTAAAGCAACGTCAAGAGTCTATTGCGTGTGACCCCGTAGGATCCATATGACGATGGCAATGATGTAAACATCATAAGTAGTGAGGGGTATCTAGCAACACATCACTACTACCCATGTCATAGGACTTAAGTCATTGTGGCAACAACTCCTAACAAGCAACGAGGATTCCCATTGCATTATAGATCCCTTTGCCTAAACTGATATCCTGCCATTGGATTAGTCTCAAGTTTATTATCCAATGCATTGGTCATGACTCAACAAGTGTGGCCACACATTCCTGTCATGCACCAATAAGGTGGGGCGCCCCGAGTGGATATCATGCTTCCAATAAGGAAGGGGCAAATCCTACTATTGGTCATCCATGTCTCTACATGACTTATGACATGCCCAATTACAGTCGTTTTGATCTCCCAGTTACAGAGAGACGTAAGACTGTATTAAAGCATACCCATCATCAAATCTATATATGAATACCTCAAGTCTAAGGATCAATGCAAACCTCTTGCATGTGAGATTGACTTGTTGACTAGACAAGTCAATCCTCATGGTGGATCACTCCAGTGCATCCAATGCACCTGTATGTCTGCGTTACTGTGCCCCGCACCTAACCAGCCCATACACCAGTCTCACATGTACCAAAGCTGTCCCATATCTGCTAAGGTACCTTGTCTGGGGATAGCTTATGAGAATAGATCCAATCCAAACTCCTGGGACATTATTTATGCAACTCAATACATCAACGCAGGTAGAGAAGTCTGCATAATAACGACCATGCCTATATAAAGAGTGATAGTTCTATCAAAGTACATTCAAACAATGCCTGACCATGTCCACACATTGGTCTTTAAGGCATATACACCAACATATGGCACCTGAACTTCATGTGCAATATGAGGAGCAGAACGCTTTTCAAATGATTATTCATTTGAAACAGATGTTCGAGGCTTAGGCTAAAACGGAGAGATATGACACCGCCAAAGTAGTCTTTCGATGTAAGTTATCTGAGGGTGCACCAGTGAGACCCCATGTTCTCAAGATGATTGGGAACGTGGATCATCTCATGAGGCTGGGACACACCATTGATAACGAGCTGGTTGTGGACCTTATTCTGCAGTCCCTGCCCCCTAGCTTCAGTCCATTTATCATAAATTTTAACATGAACCGAATTGAATGCACAAGGGAGGAAATAATAAATATGCTCCCAATAGCCGAGCGAGAGATGGTAAAGACCAAACCCAATTTTGTTCTTTTGGTCCCTACGGCCAAGAAGATGAAAAAAAGGGTAAGGGCAAGGCCAAAGGTCCCATCAAAACACTGAAGAAAAAGGCCAAGAAGTCAAAGGATCAGAGATGTTTCCACTGTGGCGAGCAGGGTCATTGGAGGAGGGACTGCAAGCAACTTCAGAATGAGGAGAAGAAAGGCTCAAGCTTAGCTTCTAGCTCAGGTATTTATGTTACTGAAGTCAACTTTTCTATGTTATGTCATGGGTATTGGATACCGCATGTGGAGCTCATATTTATACAAATATGCAGGGGCTAAAAAAAATAGATTGGTGTGGCCTGGAGAGAATAACCTATGAGTTGAGAACAGGGCACAGGTTGCTGCTGTTGCTGTAGGAGTTTTGACTCTCTCCCTGCCTTTTGGACTTCTATTAGAGTTGAATAATTGCTATGATGTACCTTCTTTTACCAAAACATTGTATCTATTCCTTGCTTGGCAAGGAAAGAATTTAAATTTGAAATAAAAGAGGACTCATGTTCTTTTTCATTTGCAAATATGAAGGGTACCTTATGCAATGGATTATAGATAACTCTATTTGTAACATAAATAATAAAAGTACCTGAGTGGTGAGTTCCTTGTCTATCTAAAAAGAATGTGGGATTCTATCCCAACTCACTCCGCTTGGAACACCTCAATGGAATGGTGTGTCTGAAAGGAGAAATCGAACTCTGTTGGACATGGTTCGATGTATGATGAGTCATGCAACTCTACCTCCCTCTTTCTGGGGACATGCACTAGAGACAGCTTCTCTAATTCTGAATAGCGTTCCATCTAAAAGTGTCTCAAAGATTCCATACGAGGTATGGAGTGAGAGACGCCCTAATCTATTTTTTATCAAGATCTGGGGATGCGAGGCATATGTCAAGCGTCAGGATTCTAGCAAGCTAGAACCTAGATCTGATAAATGTGTGTTTGTAGGGTACCCTAAGGAAACTAAGGGTTACTACTTCTATGTTCCCACCGAGAACAAAGTTTTTGTTGCTCCGGGTGCTGTCTTTCTAGAGAAAGAATTTCTCATGAAAGAAGTTAGTGGGAGGAAGTTTGATTTGGATGAGGTCCAAGTGCAACCACAAGACATAGAGATGGAACCTGAGCCACCTGTACTAGTTGCTAGGCAACCTGAGGCTCAAACACAGGCCCCACGTAGGTCTGGGAGAATTCGTCATGCACCTGAGAGGTATGGGTCGCTGCCGACCCAACATGACGGGATCTTTATCATTGAGGATGAACCCAGGACTTATGATGAGGCGGTCAGTGGACCGGACTCCGAGAGATGGCTTGAGGCCATGCGATCCGAGATGGATTCCATGTCAGCTAACCAAGTCTGGGATTTGGTTGAGTTACCTAATGGGGTAAAGCCCATAGGGTGTAAATGGGTCTTCAAGAGGAAGACAGACATGGATGACAACATAGTTACCTATAAAGGTAGACTAGTGGCTAAGGGATTCAAACAAATCCACGGGGTGGATTATGATGAAACCTTCTTGCCAGTTGCCATGTTCAAATCCATTCGGATTCTGCTTGCTATAGCTGTATATCATGATTACGAGATATGACAGATGGATGTGAAGACAACTTTCCTTAATGGGAAGCTAGCTGAGGATGTGTATATGACACAACCTGATGGCTTCGTCCATCCTGCAGAGAACAATAAGGTTTGCAGGCTAAAGAGATCCATCTATGGATTAAAGCAAGCATCTCGAAGTTGGAATCTTCGATTTGATGAAGCTATGAGAGATTATGGCTTTATCAAAAGCGAAGATGACGCCTGTGTATATAGAAAATTCAGTGGGAGCTTGGTGACTTTTTTGGTCTTATATGTCGATGACATACTGCTCATTGGGAACGACATCCCTAGTCTTCAACCTGTGAAGACATGGTTAGAGAAGTGTTTTGAGATGAAAGACTTAGGAAGCCGCCTATATCCTAGGTGTGAGGATCCACCGGGATAGATCCAAGAAGCTCCTAGCCCTTAGTCAGAGTACATACATTGATAAGGTCCTAGAGAGGTTTAGCTTGGAGCAATCCAAGAAAGGGTACCTTCTAGTGAGACATGGCCTTACTCTCTCGAAGAGCCAGTGTCCCACCACACAGGCTGAAAGGGATGACATGAGTCGAGTGCCTTATGCTTCGGCAGTGGGATCGATCATGTATGCAATGTTGTGTACTAGACCAGATGTGGCTTATGCTGTGAGCATAACTAGCCGATACCAATCCAATCCTGGAATACAGCACTGGGTGGCTGTAAAGAAGATCCTGAAGTATCTGAGAAGAACTAAGGATTTGTTCTTGGTCTATGGGGGACAGGAAGAGCTCAGTATGCAGGGCCACCCTGATGCGTCTTTCCAGTCTGACCCTGACGACTTCAGATCGCAGGCCGGCTATATGTTCAAGATAAATGGAGGCATTGTATGCGGAAGAGCTTCAAGCAATCCACCATAGCTAATTCTACAACCGAAGCTGAGTATTTGGCCGCTTCTGAGGCAGCCAAAGAAGCTGTTTGGATTAGGAAGTTCATTTCTGAACTTCAGGTTGTTCCTAGTGCAGTGGATCCCATTGAAATCTACTGTGATAACAATGGAGCAATTGCATAAGCCAAGGAACCAAGGTCTCATCAAAAATCCAAACACATACATAGGAGATTTAACCTGATCAGAGAGATCATCGACAGAGGTGATGTCAAGATTAGCAGAGTTGACACAGAGAACAATCTAGTAGACCCATTGACCAAGGCTTTGGTGCAGCAGAAGCATGATGGTCACGCTAGAGATATGGGGTTAAGATTTCTCAACCTCTAGGTCTTAGTGCAAGTGGGAGATTGCTGGTGTATATGCCCTAAGGACCTAATTCTGCTCCGTTATTTGTACTACTTGACATTGATATTTATATCATACTGGCATTGCCATTATCATTATTTGTTTACATATGCGAACATATACTTATATGATAATGTCCCTGGAGACAGATTGGATATGTTCTCAAACTATTATCCCTAGTCAATGTACCTTAGTGAATATGGGACAGCTATGGTACTTGTAAGACTAGTATATGAGCTGGTTAGGCATGAGGTGCTAACGCAGACATATGGGTATATCAGTGGTAGATATACTGGACCGACCCGCTGTGAGGCAATGACTTGGTGTCACGAGTTATCCTCACAAGTGATAGGAGATGCATTGATCCCTTGACTTGAGGTCATTGGCCATTCTATATGGTTAAGGATATGCTTTGATACAACCTAACGCCTTGCTGTAGTTGGGAGGTAATAACGGTTGTCATTGGGCATGTCACGACCCATATGAGAAGGTCAATGCACAGACATAGGACTTGCCCCTTCCAAAGGGAAGCATGATATCCATGGAGCTCCTCTATGGTTCTATGACTGAAAGTGTATGGTCATACCCAGGTTAGACTTGATTTAGTCATAGCCATGAGATTAGATAGAAACAAGTGGTGACACACTTGGCCAATCGGATATCAGTTCGTCAAAGACACTGTAATGCATCTATACCTGGTTGCGATGATGGGGATGTCGATGTCGATATCCATTCCGATGACTTGGGTAGCAGCGATGCACTGCTAGGTGCCACTCGCTGCTTGTGGTGACCTTAGGTCAGCACTGCCAACGTCAGAGGAACCTACAGGGTCGCACACCTTGATACTCGAGTTCTCGTATTGATCGGGAAGCCTTATGATCGAGTTATTGGATAACTCGGATCTGTTTTGGAGATTTCATCAGCGCCAATGGGCCTGATGAGATGGAAGAGACTTATTGGAGCCAACTTCCATTTACGGCATTTTAACCATGGTTAGCCCAATTTGACCATGGGTTAAATTAGATTGGATCCAAGGGCTTGGTTGACATGAAAAATGGACCTTGGGCTGGGCCCATTGAAAAAGGTTGAACTTAATGGGCTTAAGGAGAAGAAAAGGGATGGCGCATGCTTAACCCTAGTTAGACTAGGGTTAGCGCTTATACCTCATGTGAGTTTAATTGATGATGATAAAATAAGGGCTAATTAATTAATTAATTAGAGTCATATTTTTGTGGGATTAAATGGGCTGATTTATTTGAATTAATTATAGTCCTAATTGGATTAGGATTCAATTAAATAAATAAATAATTATAGTCCTAATTGGATTAGGACTTGATTCAAAGCTTAATTTGAATCTTGATCAAACCGCCCCTTGAGTCCTAATTGGATTAGGACTTGATCAAGTCGCCCACTTAAGTCGTAATTGGATTAGGACTAGTCTTGATCAAACCGTCCATGTAAATCCTAATAGGATTAGGACATGATCAAGGCGCCCACATGAGTCCTAATTAGATTAGGAGTTAAATTCCTACTTCTTCTCCTAGCCACCCAATTTGTTTGAATTGAGGCCACAAGTAAACCGCCTAAGGTCTCTATAAATAGAGAACTTGGCCGCCCCTCTCAACACACTAATTTCTCTTGAAGGCATGATCAATTGAGAGGGCGATCAAGTGAGGGCGAGTGGCTCCATCCTTTCCATCAAACCCCAAGTGTTCATCTTCCATTCTCCTTGGCGAAAGGTGAATTTGTTCTTGGCGGCATCTCCTTCTTCCTCCTTGTTCTTGGCGCATCTCCCTTTGGTGGTGGCGCAACTCTCTTGGAGGGCTCTCCCAAGGCTTGGATCTTCTTCCCGAGGCTAGCACCGGGCGTGGAAGAAGAGGCTCGAGGCATCCATGTGTGTGAGACTGCAGAGGGCGCACGCTTGGGTGCCTACCTTGACATCAGCCTCATCTTGCTTTAAGGTATTTTCTATCTCATCGTGTCGACTCTCTCGCTTGACGATCTTCACTGGGTTTTTGGGACTAGCCTGTTTCGGGGATATTCTTCCGCTGTGCTATGTATTTGTGTTGATAAAACTCTGAAAAATTGTAAAACCCGGGGTTTCCCAACAATATCATGATTTTACCTTGGCCGAGTATTTTCATGTTTAAGCCGTTACGATTCATACCGAGAGGAGGATCGTAAGGGTGGAATCTCTTAGTAGAACTTGCGAGACCTCGACACGAGAGTGCTTGGTCTTCGCTCGAGGGTTTCATAATCTGCCATAGAACTCATTTGGTTCATCTAAAATGATCCACCGCAAGAGTAGGAGATCGTCTTAATTGAACACCGGGGTGTACACTCGAGAGAGGGCACCTTGTACCCTAGGGATAGATTCCTTGTGCAAAATCAATAATCCGGATAAATGATAATTTTATGCGTAATTAAGATCGTCATCGTGGTGGAAACCGTAGCCCTAATATCTCTCTCATATTTACTCTCTATCGTCGTAGCTTTGATCTTCTTGTTTTCGATTATTTAAGTTTTCAAAACCACGTTTCGATTACCTTAACTTTTAAAACTTGGATTTTCTGGTACTTAGTCTTGTTCCCTGTGGTATTCGACATCTTTTATATTACTTCGACATAACCATGCACTTGCGGGATGTGTCAAGCATGACGCGTAAGTGGTGTTTGCGTCATTTTGTTGCCGAAGCTTTCACGGGCTGCGCGTGCGTTCACGCACGGCCATGCGAAGCAAAGTTATAAAATGCCGAGCTGTGCACACCCGCGTACACACCCATGTATGCAACCCTAGCGCCGCCCCCGCCACTCCGATTTGCCACCTCCGGTACCCGATCTACCGCCGGCGACCCTCCACCGTCCTCTCCATCCTCCGGCGACACTTTCCCCTACGTTTCTGTGACCGATCAGCGCCTCCCGTCGCCGTTCACCGTCGCCCTAATTTCTGTCGCCTCTGACACCTCCTCTACACCTGCTACTACCTTCCCATCGCCTCCCTACGCCACCAGCATGTCTCGACGTAGGCAAGCCACCTCCAAGCATCGAGCCTGCACTTCCAATGCCGCCGCCGCACAACAACCAACACCTGCAGCACCACCAACACCTTATTGGATTATTTGCCGAGATCCTGAGCAGCTTGCCAAGCTCACCGCCCTCTCACGCTGCCCGGTGGTTACCACCAGGTTCCTTGATCATTCCACGCTAAATATCTTGGGTTTCCATGAAGATGTACAGTGGCTTTTTCAGCGTATAGGGTGGAAGCAGTTCTTCACGATCTCCTACCCCACATATATCCCCATAGTGTTGGAATTTCTATCTTCAATGGAGTTTCATGCCAACATCCATACCGATGAAGATGACGGCAGTTTATCCTTCCGGCTAAACAATTCCGAGTTTGTTCTTACTTTGATGGAGCTGAACCAGATCTATGGTTTTCCTATTGATGGGACGCGACTGACACCCAGCGCATTCAATGCTAGCGCCTTCTGGGATCAACTGACCGGTCATCCACCTTTTGATACTAGAATTGCTAGAGCCACCTCTCTCGGCAACCCCGTCCTGAAGTATGTGTACCGTGTCATGACACACACTATCTTTGGCCGAGGAGAGTCTGTTGGCCTTGTTCGAGCGTCTGAGCTCTTATTTCCTTGGGCTATGCTGCATGAGGTCTGACTTAACACTGCTTTCCAATTCGCCAAGCAACTCTAGAAAGTTTCTAGGGCGCCAAAGGGTGCCATTGTTCTCGGGGGACTTCTTACCCCAATTGCTCTTGTCGTTGGGATCCGGCCCTACCAGATGGAGCAAGCTCGGGGTAGCTCCGACCTTGACCTTGACGCCTACATCTCTATGCGGTTGATAGTCAAGGAAGGAGAACTCTACAGTCTAATCTTCCCTAGGAGCGATGTCAAGCTACCACTGCCGAATGCTGCACACACCATGGTCCGCGAGTAGTAAAACTAGAGAGTTGAGGCAGTTGAGGATCATGATGAGCCCCTCGAGACTGAGCCGCCACCACCTTCGCAGCGGCCCACCACTCAGCTTGACTGAATGGAGACTATGATCCGGTTTGTCCGAGATGCCCACTTGAAATAGAGGTCGACCGCCAAGGACAAGTGCAGTCCTCTATTTTAGAGTCTGTGCATGACCTTCAGGTGAGACTCCGTTGGTGCTGGGGATGAGCATCATTGGTTTCACCCATCACTCAGTTAGCTTTCTGCTTTTCCAGTAGTTTACTTTAGTTATTAGTTGTTAGTTCACTTTTATTAGACTGTCATTTTCCTTTTTACATGATTTAGTTTTGTAGTGGTTTCAACATCTTAAGTGTCTTGCCTAGACTCCTTCTTTATGCTATTTGCTTTGCCTTTGGAATTGATTTGTTCTATGAGTATTTGATTGATTGGGATGGAAATCTTATCTTTTACTTGTTAATGGTCTATAATGATTATGGCTTCCATATATAGTTCTTTGGCTTAATGCAGTTGAATGATGTAATTAACTCAATTCATTTTTTGTATGATCTCGAACAGTGTGCTTATTACTTTACCTTACCCTTGGCATGCATCTCATATGTAATGATTGATTGTATCTTGCTTCATAACTATCCTTTATTTGTACTCTTTGTCATGGGAATTAGAAATAATAATAGTGGTTCCTAAGTGTTCTTGTACATTGCACATCGTACTTCCACTTGGCACTATTCATAGCATCTTAGTAGCAAAAGGGATAGTGGTGCCTAAGTTCATTGTTTATCATACTTGGCACTATCCCCAATGATCAAAATAATAACAGTGGTACCAAATCCAGGATGCCCCCACTTCTATGGCTTGGCACAATTCTTAAAAAAAAAAAAGGCACCACATAGGGACTATGTGGTACAGATGCTATTTTCCCATGACTTGGCATACAATTATTTGCTTTGTGAATGCTTGATCAATTATGTCATTTATGTGAGATGCATTGTAATGGCTTTTGGTACTGTCAATTTTGTATGCTCTAATAGATTATACCAGTAATATTTGGTTTAATTTGCTTTCGATACTGCATTATAACTTGAGACCTATTGTGATTAACCCATAACCTTACCAGACCTACTTAAGCTATTTGAGATTCCCCATTTCATCTCATCACTGTGTTCTAGACAATTCAATTGCTTGAGGACAAGCAAAGCTTTAAGCCCGATGTATTTTGATGACATGCAAATATATGATATATCGTGACTTATTTCTGCTATTATTTTGGAGTAAAATGCATGTTTTGTCTCATTTATCTACTTAAATGCTTCATATTCTTCAGAGTCTTCACTTTTCTCTTGTTTTATTGAAATGTTGGGATTTTGCCCTAAAATTGATGGAATTTGGAAAATCTGAGGATATGGGATGAATCTTCATGATGAGACGAAGCTACACGTCGATTTCAGCTCAAACGGAGTTCTCTATGCTCTTCACTGGCATGGCTGTGTATCCATGCACGGCCGTGTCTGAACTTGCACTTTTAGATCTTTTGATGAAACGTTCATGGGCACACCCGTGAACCCTTTCACGGCCGTGAAGAGCAATTTTTCTAGAAAAATAAAGTCACCGAGCCATACATGGGCATGGCCGTGCATCCATGCATGGCCGTGTATCGTCCCGCCCAATTCGACATGCGTTTAGTTTTTCGGCCATAACTTACTATTTTGGATGCAGATTTCACTAAAACTTTATGGAGACCTTTCCAACTTGGCTACACACGTTTTGGGATTGTAATCATTGGATTTGATCAAGTGGTTGAGGAGAACGAGTGAAAGGAGTGACAACCTAGGGTTTGGGACAATTTTCTTGGCGAAAACACTATTCCCGTGCGATTTCTTCTCCGTTCCGACAACGATCATCGTGCTGAACCTTCTCCCATCAAGGATCTACCTCTCCCTCTGGTTTGAATCAATTTTTATGAGAGATTTGATGTATTTCATGATGAATCTTGTAGCGTAAACTCTCTTTTCAGGGTTTGGGCGTAGCCCACTGTAAGATGTTGAATATTATTGCTTGATTAATATATTTCTCTTATTTATCTATGTTCTTATTCATGTCTAGAAAGTTTTCATTCATATTTACGTACTGGCCATACATGTGCATGCTTTAGATGTTGTGGGAAGGACTGAGAGGTGAACCACAATCATCGGATCCCCTTAGACTGGAATGGTGATTTCAGCAACGAGAGTTGTCGAAATAACCCGAGGAACCCTAATTCTTCACATAACCCATTGAGTCTGCTTAACCCGGTAAGTCACGAGAGTAGGAGACTTGGGTTAAGTTAGACACCAGACCGTGTCCTAAGAGGGAGCACATCTGTACCTTAGGAGGGATTACCTTAAGAACATAGATGAAACTTAATTCAAAATATTAAACATTAACTTTCTTCATGCTTCAATGTGGTGAAACCCAATACCCCGATTTCTCAAATAGATTTAAAACCTCGATTGCTTGTTTTCTGCTCTGCTTGTTTTTAATTTGCTTTATTTTAATTACTTGCAATAGGACATTAGTCATTTCCCATTTAATCATTAACCTAGCTATTGATTAACTGATCAGTTAGTACTTGACCCCTAGTCCTTGTGGGATCGATACTTTTTATTACGCGATAGACGGTGCACTTGTGGTAGCAGCCTGTTTAGGCCCTATCACCAGAACCAATGGGGCGGTGAGGAAGGAGAGTGTACGAGGATCGTACCCTCCTATTTATCCTAGGTATAGGATAGTCCATGGAGTACTCCCTGAGATATTTGAGCTGCATCAGATGTCGGCAGTGGAGTCCCCAATACCTTTTGACCTATTTCCTCCCTCTGACACGCCTTGGGAGTACCCTAGTGTTTCTGACGAGCTTGGTACTAAGAGGACGTCGCTGACTCCTAGCGCATCTTCTGTACCCAGTACATCGCAGAGGGCAGTACCTGAGCCTGTTAGTTCTCCAGAGTTGGAGATTATATCAGAGAGGCCTACTGATAGGCCGGAGAGCCGCGATCAGAGGATCGCTAGATAGTACGCTAGGAAGCGTACCGCGCGAGGCATGACTACGTGGGGGAGGAGAGTTACTAGACCACTATCACTAGTTGTAGAGACAGCTGAGATATCCATAGAGCCCCAAAGCCAGCACTGACAGTAGTTGAGACTACTCCGATGGATGTTGAGGAGTCTGCCACACCAATGCCTCCCACAGATATACCAGAGTTTGTTATTCCTGCCGATACTCAGGCTATGGAGGTGGACACTCCACATGACACAGTCCAGACTTCAGAGATTGCATCACCCTCCTCAGCCCAAGGAGACCCGCTTGTCCCTGAGGCTAGTACACCCATATTGCCAGATCAGTAGGAGGGATCACCTGAGATATTTGTGGATCTATCGGAGATATCAGTAGACATACCTGAGCTCCGCTCTTCTCCGTCAGTCGCACCTGAGTCGTCTGCTACTCCTGAGATAGTTCGACCCCCAGTTTCAGAGACGCCACACATTACTGAGCTAGCACAGCTTGCACCTACATCAGCAGCACCAGTGCCATCATCAGAGATTCATGTACCATCACTAGAGCAGTCTTCAGGACATTCTCCAGCTGTATCCCCTGAGCCATCATCATCTAAGCCGCCTCCAGCTATACCAGAGCCAGAGATACCAGAGAGGAGACGCACACGCTCACCACCTCCCGCCCTGACTCCTTACCCATGCCAGATCCGTCATAGGAGTAGGGAGCAGGAGAGGAGATATTGTGCTATGTCCAATTAGGGAGTGCGTAGCATGAGTTATTGGGATGATCAGACATTGCAGTCCCTGGGATTGTTCGACGACGTCCAGTGGATGTTCGCTAACATAGGGTGGCAGGATTTTTACCAGCAGAGATATCCTACTTATGTACAGTTGACCCTAGAGTTTTTCAGCTCTGTCCAGATTACATTGAGGAACTATGATGACAGTGATCCGGGTAGGATGACATTCTGGTTGGGGAACCAGGACCATGTACTGAGACTTGACCAGTTCGGTCATATATTTGGGTTTCCCTCGGACGGTACTAGATATCGCCCATGCGAGTTCATTGAGAGGACTTTTTGGCAGGAGATCACTGGCGAGCAAGGATTTGACCCTAGGAGGGCCAGAGCCACGCGTCTATCTAGCCCAATCTTCAGATATGTGCACCGAGTACTTGCACATACCATTTTCGTGCGAGCAGAGAGCGACGGCATGGTCAGATCTTCAGAGCTATTTTTCTTATAGGCTATGCTGACTGGATTCCGCCTCAGCACTCCATTCTATCTCATGAAGCAAATGGATAAAGCTGCCAGAGCGCGGAGAGGAGTCCTTGTGATGGGAGGCATGATTACCACCATTGCCCTTGCCCTCGGTATCGACCCTTCGGGGTTGAACGAGGCAAAGGGTAATCCTAGACTTGACATGGATGCTTGTGTGGCCATTAAGATGATTATGAGGCTTAGTAGCTTGTATCATCTGATGTTCAGAGGTACTGATGTTACGATGAGGCTGCCGAACATGGACCGCACCATGGTTCATGTTCAGCATAACTAGATCGTGGATCCCACGCGTGGGGGAGGTCCTAGAGATGCAGCTTCACCTCCATCACCACCAAGATCTACAGAGCATATTCCTCCAGTCGAGCCATCCCCCGCTGACAGACCATCCACATCTGCCGGACCATCTACTTTAGCACGACCAGATCCTTCTTTAGAGCAGATGCGTGCTGAGCAGAGGAGGATGCGTGATGACGTATCGTGCCTTGAGCAAGGACAGTCGAGGGCACTCGAGTCTTTAGCGCAATAGAGGAGTTATTGCGGCGTCGTCTCCCATCATCATCGACACGACACACTAGAGACGAGGAGGAGGACTCTGTGCATACCGAGACAGATTGATAGGCTTTGTGAGTATCTTTAATTCGTTTTGATGTATTTACAGTTATTCTTTGATATTATGTAGGAGATTTCACATTTATTTTATCTGTGCACAGGATTCAGTAGATTGGATACTAATACGACCACACACAGCACTTTTATGTTTTCTTTGTGTGTGTGCGTTGTATTAGGATATTAGTTGGTTCATTTTGATATTTTGACATTAGGGCTGATATTGTACATTCATGATGGTATTGGACTCTAGGATGCTGAACTTGGTACAGATAGGATGGTTTTGTATATATTTGATATTCATCATGAGACTGTGATACTTTGTGATGGTTTTGGATGCTTGGTTAATGAGTTTATGCATTTTAGAATGAGTTTGGTGAAAGTCCCAATATGGGGGCGAAACCCTAATCGCATGCACTTTGATTTCTAAAGCATGGGCGGAAATAAGGATTTCAAGTGATCGCATAAGGCATGATCTTATGATTAACTTATTAACTTGCAAAGATCATGTTAAGATCTTACCATTGCCATTGTATGGATGGCGACTTGGAAGGGAAAGAGGCAAGTGCTTCTTCTCCAAAGTGATCCTTGTCGATCTTTGTGCTAGCAAAGTTCTCCAAGTGATCCTTTTGTGTGGAGGAGAAGAGATGAAGTTCCTTGGATAACCGAACCTCCTCCTTGGCGTGAAGACCACCCAAGACGAGAGCAAGAAGATGCAAGTCGGCGTGTGAGCGAGAGGAGAGTTTTTCGTTCGAAAAACGTTGAGAGAATCAACAAGGCAAACGGCTTTCTAAAAATAGAAAGCACTAACTCCTTCTTCAATGCCCACGTTACCACCATCGAACTTCTCTCAATTGAACCATACGTTCACATAAGTGAACCGGTTCAATTATTCGGTTCAATTGCATTTGGTTCAAAGACCAAATCAAACCAAGACCAAACCAAGACATGGTCTAGATCTCCTATGAACCAGATGGCTCAAGATCTAACCATTCATCTCTCGATGCTCTTGATCTCATCGATCTAGCATCAGTTCCCTCGATCGAAGCTTACCGATCTCAAGCCCTAATCAATCAAACATGATCAGACCAGATCTCACTTACAATCAGAGTTTAAATTCCTTTAAACTGAACCAAAACAATTCAGTCCACACGATCTGACATAAGTAAGCCATATCATCAAATTGTGCGACCCTAAGGGTTTCCTTTAAATGTCGGTAACGATAACTTACGTTATCACGATCAGTGAGGGGTATCTAGCAACACATCACTGTCTCCCGATATAAAGGAAAGAGTCTTCCAAGACTACACCCAAACCATAGCACAAGTGTGAACCCAAGTCACTTGACATATGTGTTTCCTTTGCCACTGGATGTTCTTATTGGACAAGCGTGTCAAGCCTGTAATTCCAATATGATGAGAGTGATTAGATCAGATGAAACATAGTCATCTGGGTATGGCCATACACTTTCTCAATCATCTCATCCAGGGGGGGCCCAGTAGAACATCACACTCCAATCAAGGAGACGGCAATCCTATATCTATCACTAGTGCCCTAACATGACTCATGCTCATTATCCAAGATAGTCTATAACCATTATGTTTCAAATGATATTGAACTACCTCAAGACAATGCCAATCATCATTTAGAAACACAAGTGATCTCAAGTCAGAGGAAATATGCCACTTGTTTGCATATAAGGATTATTCACATTGTGACAAGCAATTGAATATCCTAAGTAGGGTCTGTCCAGTACATCCAATGTACCCATGAGTCTACATCTTATTCCATGCTCGAAGCATCCTATAAGATTAGAACACATATTAGTCTCAATCATATCAAGGCTGTCTCATGTTCACCAAGATATCTCGACTAAGGACAAAACTGCATGTCAGCCAAGCTGAACAGCATTGAGACATTATTCAGAAGTATACATATTGCAGCAGATGATGTAACAACCTGAATAACAACCATTGCCTTTATAAACATAGAGTTTATACATGATACTGATATAATCCCAAGGCCTCAAACATTAGCCTTAAGGGCATACCCCAACATTTGGTATATGTGTTATAATTTAATTTAAAACTAATTTGTTATTTTATTTTGCAGGACTTGTTTGTAATTTTTAGACACCTATGGGTTTATGTGTAAATTTTCTTTTAAACCCTTTTTCCTTTTCTCTTGCCGAGGGTTTCTTTTTCCCCTTTTCGTTTTATTTTTCTCCTTCGTGAGCGGCAGCGACATCAAATCCTCTTCTTGGGCGACAAGAGTTCGGCCACCCTTCTCCTTCTTCTTTGATGGGGCAACGATGGAGGATTCCTCAAAAGGCGCATGAGTGAAAGCCATTTCCTAAGAAGCGTGGACAACACCTTTCTCCTTTCATCTTCTTCCCCTTCTCTTCGTTGCTATTAGGTAAATTTTTCATCCCTACATCTCGGTTGATATTATTTTTGGGTTCTTGATGATGAAATTAGGGAAGTTCCGTTAATAATATTCCTTGTTCGATTTTGGGATTTGTAGCTCGGATTTCTCCAATCTGTTCCTGTGAGTTTTATTCCCCTGCTTTATGTCTTCGCATTATCTTTGATTGAAGACAGTGACTTTATATTTGTTTCTGAAAGTATCCCTTATGTGTTAGTTTTCGAAAGAGGACAGTAGATCTTCTTGGATGTTTGAAGAAAATATATATATATAAGTAAACTTTATTAAGTGCGTACATGCAGACGTATTTCTAATCTAAGCAAACGTTATTTCATTGTGCTGTGATGGTTTTCTTTTATTTTCGTCAAAACTTCATGCGATTACTTATAGCTGTGTAGGCTACGTTTAATAATATTACTTGTTCCCCTTAATTCCTCTTTACAAATTCTTATGATTTGATTTCGTTTCCACGTAGCAGGTTATAAATTGCTTTTCTTACTTAAAGGTATTAGTCATCCCATGTCTTCTGTTTGACTACATTACCATGTGATTAATAATTTTATTTGTCTCTACTTAATCATGCTCCTTTATGTTAACAATATTTGAGTGATGATTTAGAGAAAATGATACACTGTTACAATGTGGGTATCTGTATTGCTTGATTTAAAAAAAAATCCTTGAACATATCTGTTATGCAGCGAATGAATAGTAAATTTTATTTGATGTTAGTATTAACTTTTGCAAATATAAGCTTGCTAGAACTGAGAAATTCTTTAAACCATGTATGGTGATGTATAACCTGATCTGGAATTCCAATATCTCTTGTTGTTAATACCAATATCTCTTGTTGTTAATAACAGATACATTCATAAGTGGCTAAATTGATTTGGTTTAATTAATAGAGGTGATAGACATGATAAGATGATTCAATTGCTATTTTAATTGCAACTGTACTAGTCTACTGCAAGTTAAGTTTTCAAATTTTGGATTTCTTTACCTTGGAAACCATAGTAGGAGACTTATGAAGTGTTCCTTTAGGAGTGGAACCGTCCCAAATAATTGAATGGATATTACTTTTATAGATGTAATTAGTTTGTATAAATCTTAATCAATGTTAATGTCCATCTTAAAGTTAATTTTCAAATCTGCAACAGTATACATACAAACGTACTCTCTATTCTAAATAAATGCCATTCCCCTAGATTAAGTTCTATGTGGTGATGAATGGGACTTTATGGTTGGATTTACTATTTTTAATTCTTCATTGATTGGAAATCCTTTTGCATATCTGAAACGTGAAATTGATTTGGGAACTGTGGAGTGTATTTAAAATTTATCAAATAGTTTTATGTATTCGTGTAATTGAAACTTGGTCTTTCTATTTTAATAAGTAATTAACAAGACATGGTAATATAATTTTAAGGTAGCAAGGAAATCAAGACTGGACTTCAAGTGAATCAATAATACAGAATATTGGTAGAATTCTGTTAAGTCAACATTTGAGGTAGGAATCTAATCCTTCTTCTTTCATCACAGCATTTTGAGTTATCTGAATTCTGTGATACCTTATAGTTCACTTCCATTGATTATTGCTTCTTTACCGTTGAATTCATTATCATTTGTTTATTGATCATTGTGATGGATATGACATGGTTGCATGGTTGCTTTGGTTAATACACTTGTGATGATAGTTTAGTTCTTTTGGTGATTACTTGATGTCGTGGCATTGATGGATCTTATGATACCACCGTGTACTCTATAGTGTCGAGTGCGGATCGACTATAGAGGTGCTAGCTAGAGGTCACCTGACGGGAAGTCATTAGACTTACCGGGGTCCTGGATGTTGGACGCAACATCCCCCGAGCTGTCTGAGGGGCAGTTGTTCCATCGGTTGAGCAACGATGGAAACACTCTAACAAAGAGTGCGGACTCGATTGTGAGGTTATTATGTGGTTACGGTCTTGATTTTACACGACTATGATGATGTGATGTTTACATGTAGAATAGTGAAATTATTTTTAATTACCTTTCCTTGTTACATGCATTTTGTGATTCCTACTTAGCTCTTCTCGCTAACTCCTTTGTTTTGCCTCCAGGTCCAGGTCCGGCCCAAACCCAAAACGAATAGCTAGATAGAAATGACGGCTGTGGGGAAATAAATAGCTAAAGTGGTTTTGTTTCTTGAGTTGTGACATTTGTATTTCTTTTTGCATTGCTAACCAACTTCGAGTTTTGTTGAGAAATTGTAATAAGCATACCATGATTTGTTTTTGGTTTTCAATCATGAGACTTGAGGTTTTATACACATTTTGTTAGTGATTGTTATGTTGTGGTAATATGATATGAAGTGTGATATTGTGTTGGCTTTTATTCCCTAAACTCTTACGTCCCTAGTGAAGTCTTTCGTCGGGGCGTAACAATATGTGTTTGAAATTGAGAATGAATAGTAACTGAGTATCGTAAACTGTGATTTGAATGATAAAACCTAATGGTATTTGATGTTTTAAAGTTGATTACCATGTAAAATTTGAATATCTTCGAAATGGTATATTTTTCGGATTTTTCTGAGTTGTATTTCATATTTTTGATATAACTACACAAGGTTTCGCCAACAAATACAAAGGGAACTCTTGCAAAATATTTCCTGAAATTCTTCATTGATTAAATGTTTATGCATATGCAACAATTTAAGTCTAAGGTACTCATTTTCATATTTTGCTAAACCTTTACAGTTTTACATATATGAACCTTGAATGTATATGATTTTTAAGATACACTTGATTAATTTATCCTCAATTTTGAACTTAGAATGCTCTTTGGGTATTTCAATTTTGATGACTTAGAAAACTTTTGAGAATTCATGTGGACTTTGTTGGTGTATATGCCCTAGGACCTAGTTTTGGTCCATCTTTGTACTACTTGACTCTGATATTCATATATCTTTCTGGCATTGTCGTTATCATTGTTTGTCTACACCTGCGATTGTGTACTTACATGATAATGTCCCTGGAGACAGATTGGATCTGTGATCAAATGATTGTCCCCAGTCGATGTACCTGAGTGGATATGGGACAGCTCTGGTACTTGTGAGACTGGTATGTGGGCTGGTTAGGCACGTGGTGCTAACGCAGACACATGGGTATATCATTGGAGGATATACTGGACCGACCCGCTGTGAGGCTATGACTTGGTGTCATGAGTTATCCTCACAAGTGACAGGAGATGCATTGATCCCTTGACTTGAGGTCATTGACCATTCTATATGGTTAGGGACTTGCTTTGATACAACCTAACACCTCGCCGTAGTTGGGAGGTCATAACGGTTGTCATTGAGCATGTCACGGCCCATATGAGAAGGTCAATGGACAGACATAGGATTTGCCCCTTCCTTAGGGAAGCATGATATCCATGGAGCTCCTCTATGGTTCTATGACTGAAAGTGTATGGCCATACCCAGGTGAGAACCTGATTTAGTCATAATCATGTGATTGGGTGAAAACTAGTGGTGACACACTTATCCAATCGGATATCAGTTTGGCAAAGAGACTGTAATGCATTTGTACCTAGTTGCGATGATGGGGATGTCGATGTCGATATCCATTCCAATGACCTGGGTAGCAGCAATGCGCTACTAGGTGCCACTCACTGCTTGTGATGACCTTTGGTTAGCACTGCCAGCGTTAGAGGAACCTACAGGGTCGCACACCTTGATACTCGAGTTTTCATATTGATCGGGTAGCCTTTAGATTGAGTTATTGGATAACTCAGATTTATTTGGGAGATTTCATCAGCGCCAATGGGCTTGATGAGATGGAAGAAACTTATTGGAGCCAACTTCCATTTTTGGCATATTGATCAAATTAACCATGGTTAACCTCATTTGACCATGGGTTAAATTGGATTGGATCCAATAGCTTGGTTAACATGCATAATGGACTTTGGGCTTGGCCCATTGTTTGGTTGGGCTTGCTAATAAGTTGTATTGAAGGGCTATGAGGCTTGAAGGGTATAATGGGGATGAATTAATAGGATAGGCGCATATGGAATCCTAGTTGGACTAGGATTTGCGCCTATGCCTTGTTTGGTATCTCCTAGGTGATTAAATCAAATTGGATTTGATTAAATCACCCAAGATAATTGATTGGATTGTGTTTGACAATTGTGGGCTGATTATTAACATAATTAGAGTCCTAATTGGATTAGGACTTGCGCCCAAGCCACATTAGGCAATCCATTATATTGCCTTGACTAGGTCTAGGCGCATAGATGGGATTAATGCCTCATATGGCATGATATGGGCGCATATGGATGATACTTTCTTTGGCAAGTCTTAGGCGCATATGGGAGTGGAGATTTAATCAGTATATTTGATTAAATAATCTCCTAGAATCATGCCCTAATTGTCAACACTTGCCTTTCTCCCCTAACCACCTCTTGCTCCTATAAATAAGCCCTTGCCGCCCCCTCTCTTTATGATGCTAATTCCTTGGAGGCGTGAAGCATTAGAGGGCGACGGCTTGGAGAGCTTAGAGCTCTTCTTCTTCCATCAAGAGCGCTAGCATGCTTCATCTTTCTCCTCTTCCTTTCCTTGGCGCAAAGGAACAAGAAGGCTTGCGGCGTTCCCTTCTCCTTCCATCTCCTTGGCGCATCACATCTTGGTGGTGGCACAAGTTGCTTGGAGAACTCTCCTAAGGCATGGATCTTCTTCCCGAGGCTAGCACCGGGCGAGGAAGAAGAAAACTTGAGGAATCCGTGTGTGAGAGACTGCAGAGGGCGAACACTTGGGCGCCTTCATCAACATCGGCTTCTAATTGCTTAAAGGTACTTACTATCACATCATGTCGACCCCCTCGCAAGAGATTTTCACTGGTTTTTTTTGGGACTGGCCTGTTTCGGGGACATTCTTCCACTGTGTAAAATGTATGTCCATGACTCTGAAAAATTGTAAAATGTCACCGTGGTTTCCCTACAGTGGTATCAGAGGTACTTGCGAGCCTCGAACGATGTTCTTTCATGCTTTTCATGCTCACATGCCATATCTACATTTTCGCATTTTTCATAGATGTTGGCGCATGGTTTTTCTTTAAGTAGAAAAATTGTAGGTCTCTTGTTTCTTACTTCTAATTAACTTCTTGTGGTTCTTTGCTCTCTTCATGTGATGGGATAGACCCATACATGGAAGAGAAAATTTCTCCTCTCATAATAGGATAGACCTATCTTGAGAGACTTGTTGGGATAGGGCATGGACTGGGTGATTGCCCTTATCCTAACAAGTTAGGGATTGCAAGCAGGGCAACCGGTATGCCTCTTGTAGACTCCTGAGAGAAACTTAGAATCAAAGATTTGTGATATGAAGGGAAGGAAGAGAGACATGTTTTATGAAAAAGTAAAATTTTAGATTTTATGTTTTTCATGAGCATGTAGAATTGCATGAGTAAGTACTTGATTGTGCATGATGTTATGGTCATATGTCAAGCCCCTTAGCATGCCTGTGATGTATCCTTGTGAGGCCTGCGTGTCGCTTTTCTTTTTGCTTTTAACTAAGAAGAAGATTAGGGTGGCGCATCTACTTGGAGCAAGGTGCATGCTTGCTTGGTTGCGCATCCTTGCCTGATGGCGCAATAAGCTTCAAAGGTGGCACATCCTTGCATGGGGGCGCAAGTTAGGGATTGGCCGAGCCTTGTGCTTGTGTGCTATCCCTCTTGTGGCTTGCTAGATGGCGCACCTTCCTTGGAAGAAGACCATGGCATTGGCCGAACCTTGTGGGTGTACCCCTAGGGTTTGAGAGCTAAACTATGAGAGAAGGACCTTGGAGCCAACTTTGAAGATAGAGCTAGAGGCCGGCTAGGCTAGGTCTCGTCTTGGGGCTTGAATCCTAGGTCAAGAGTTGGACCCCCTTTTGGCATGGATTGGTTCAATGTCTTGAATGGGCTATGATCACATCATCCTTTTATTGCTTTCTTTACAAAAGTTAAAGCATGCCTATGATGTTTTATTATTATGTTATCACCATAGGATTGCATGCCTGTAATGATAGACATAAGATAAAACTGAGATGATGAGACCTTAAACAAAAACCCTCAATTAAAATATCAAGTCTAGTAGCCTTCTAACGCATAGCCCTCACTAAGCTATCGATCAGTGGAGTTGTGAATTGTTTCCCACCCTCGTGGGACACACCCACTTATCTTTAGAAAGTGTGTGGTGGCAATGGTTTCCCCAGTCCAGTTTTAACCTAGGCGTGCTTTCGCAAGGAAACTCGTTGGCCCTGGGCATAACGGTTAGGAATGGACTTGACTAGATTTTCATGTGTGCTAGGCACATGATGAAACTCTAGAGGCATCGTTGAGAGGTTAGGGTTTCATGCTGTACCCAGCCCTCGCTGGACATGAAATGCCTGGACTGTCTCAATAAGGGGAATTGCTTGGAGCAATCGGCCGGCGAGCCCACCTTAGGAAACATGGGTCACTTTGTGCATCTCATCCCACCCTCGTGGGATGCGAAGCCCTATGTGGAATGAGGATCTCATCTCACTAGGAAATCTTGAATTTCTCGATTGACTTTGTGGGTTGTCAATTCGATTAAAAATAGTGGGAGCCATGGTCATTTAAAACAAGTCCAGTTTAAATGACTCGAAGTAGTACTAATCTGCTGTTTCTTGGTTGTTGTAGAACAATGGCTGTGAACAATAGCAGTTGGTCACTGCGATCTCCCCTGGAAAGGGATAAGTTGGCTGGATCCAACTTACTGGATTGGTATATGAACTTGAGAATCGTGCTCAAGCTCAAAAGGAAGCTTTGTGTCCTTGAGCGTCCTTTTCCTGAGCCACTTCCATGCTCGGCCTCAGCGGCTGAGAGGGATGCTTATGATAAGCATCAGGTTGATACTTTGGAGGTTGCTAACCAACATGTCACCTGAATTTAGAGGGTGATATGAATCGAAGAGTGCCTCTGAGATTATTTTAATCTAAGGCAGCTCTTTGATGAATTAGTTGAGCTCAATCCTCCTAAAGTTGATATTCAGTGTGTTGAGCCGAAAGGCTTGACCAAGGAACTGAAATTAAAAGATGGATATGATCAGGAATAATAGGTGCTATTCATGTGGAGGGCCACCTCACATGTTGAAGGACATGTTGCAACTTCAGAATGAGGAGAAGAAAGGTAAGGCCTTGTCTTCATGCTCAGGTATTTATGTTACCAAAGTCAACCTTTCTACTCCTATGACATGGGTATTGGATACCGCATGTGGAGCTCATATTTGTACAAATATGCAAAGGCTTAGAAAGGATAGATCGGTAAGGCCTAGAGAGATTGACCTACGGATAGGTAACAGGGTACAAGTTGCTGCTATTGCTGTAGGAGTTTCTCTCCCTGCCTTCTGGACTTTAGTTAAAGCTAGACAATTGCTATTATGTACCTTCCCTTACCAAAACATTGTATCCACTCCTTGCTTGGCAAAGAAAGGATTTAGGTTTGAAACAAAAGAGAACTTATGTTCTTTTTCTTTTGCAAACATGTTTTATGGGAAGGGTACTTTGTGCAATGGTCTGCATGTCTTGGACATGGTTAGCTCTATTTGTAACATAAAAGGATCAAACTGAGTGGTTCAGTTGGTGCTTTCCTACAGCATTGTCGATTAGCCCATATAAACAAGAATCGCATTCGACAACTCCATGCAAATGGGTTGTTAGATTCGAGTTCCTTGGAGGAACTTGATACATGTGAGACTTGTTTATTAGGAAAAAATAACAAAGGCGCCCTTCACCAAAACTGGTGAGAGGGCAGGAGGTTTATTAGATCTCATACATACTGATGTGTGTGGGCCTTTCAATAAACAAGCCAGAGGAGGGTACAGCTACTTCATCACATTTACTAATGACTTCAGTAGATATGGTTATGTCTATCTGATGAGACATAAGTCTGAATCCTTCGAGAAATTTAAGGAGTTTAGACATGAAGTAGAGAACCAACTTGGTAGATCCATTAAGGCTCTTCGATCAGATCGTGGTGGAGAGTACCTGAGCGGTGAGTTCTTTGACTATCTGAGAGAGTGTGGGATCATATCCCAACTCACTCCTCCTGGAACACCTCAATGGAATGGTGTGTCTGAAAGGAGAAATCGAACTTTGCTGGACATGGTTCGATCTATGATGAGTCATGCAACTCTACCTCCCTCATTCTGGGGACATGCACTTGAGACAGCTTCTCTAATACTGAATAATGTTCCATCTAAGAGTGTCTCAAAGATTCCATACGAGGTATGGAGTGGGAGACGCCCTAATCTCACTTTTATCACGTTCTGGGGATGTAAGGCTTATGTCAAACATCAGGATTCTAGCAAGCTAGAACTTAGATCTGATAAGTGTATGTTTATGGGGTACCCTAAGGAGACTAAGGGTTACTACTTCTATGTTCCCACCGAGAACAAAGTTTTTGTTACTCGGGGTGCTGTCTTTCTAGAGAAAGAATTTCTCATGAAAGAAGTTAGTGGGAGGAAGTTTGACTTGGATGAGAACCAAGTGCAACCACAAGACAAAGAGATGGAATCTGAGCCGCCTGCACCGGTTGCTAGGCAACCTGAGGCTCAGACACAGGCCCCATGTAGGTCTGGGAGGTTTCGTCGTGCACCTGAGAGGTATGGGTCGCTGCCGACCCAACACGACGGGATCTTCATCATTGAGGATGAACCCAGGACTTATGATGAGGCGGTCAGTGGACCGGACTCCGAGAGATGGCTTGAGGCCATACAATCCGAGATGGATTCCATGTCGGCTAACCAAGTCTGGGATTTGGTTGAGCTGCCTGATGGGGTAAAACCCATAGGATGTAAATGAGTCTTTAAGAGGAAGACAGACATGGATGGCAATATAGTTACCTATAAGGGTAGACTAGTGGCTAAAGAATTTAAACAAGTCCACGGGGTGGACTATGATGAAATCTTCTCGCCAATTGCCATGATCAAATCCATTCGGATTCTGCTTGCTATAGCTGCATATCATGACTATGAGATATGGCAGATGGACATGGAAACAGCGTTCCTTAATGGGAAGCTGACTAAGGATGTGTATATGGCACAACCTGATGGCTTCATCCATCCTGCAGATGCTAGTAAGGTCTGCAGGCTAAAGAAATCCATTTATGGATTAAAGCAAGCATCTCGAAGTTGGAATCTTCAGTTTGATGAAGCTGTGAGAGATTATGGCTTCATCAAAAGTGAAGATGACGCCTGTGTATACAGAAAATTCAGTGGGAGCTTGGTGACTTTTCTGGTCATGTATGTCGATGACATACTGCTCATCGGAAATGACATCCCTAGTCTTCAAGCTATGAAAACATGGTTAGGGAAGTGTTTCGAGATGAAGGACTTAGGGAAGGCCGCCTATATTCTAGGCGTGAGGATCTACCGGGATAGATCCAAGAGGCTCTTGGCCCTTAGTCAGAGTACCCACATTGATAAGGTCCTGGAGAGGTTCAACTTGGAGCAATCCAAGAGAGGATACCTTCTAGTGAGAGATGACCTTACTCTCTCAAAGAGCCAGTGTCCTACAACACAGGCTGAGAGGGATAACATGAGTCGAATTCCCTATGCTTCGGCAGTGGGATCAATCATGTATGCAATGCTGTGTACTAGACCAGATGTGGCTTATGCTGTAAGCATAACCAGCCGATACCAATCCAATCCAGGGTTTGCAGCACTGGGTGGCTATAAAGAATATCCTTGAGTATCCTGAAAAGGACTAAGGATTTATTCTGTATGGTCTACGGGGACTGGAAGAGCTCAGTGTGCAGGGCTTCACTGATGAGTCGTTCCAGTCTGATCCTGACGACTTCAGATCGCAGACCAGCTATTTGTTTAAGATGGTTGGAGGTGCTGTATGCTGGAAGAGCTTCAACCAATCCACCATAGCTAATTCTACAACCGAAGCTGAGTATGTGGTTGCTTCTGAGGCAGCCAATGAAGCCGTTTGGATCAGGGAGTTCTTTTCTGAATTTCAGGTGGTTCCAAGTGTAATGGATCCCATTGAGCTCTACTATGACAACAATGGGAACTGTACATGTTAAGGAACCACGGTCTCATCAAAGGTCCAAACACATACTCAGGAGATTTCGCCTGATCAGAGAGATCATTGATCGAGGTGATATCAAGATTAGCAGAGTTGACATAGAGAGTAATCTAGCCGGCCCACTGACTAAGGCTTTGGCGCAGCAGAAGCATGATGGTCGTACTAGAGATATGTGGTTTAGGTTGCTCAACCTCTAGGTCTTAGTGCAAGTGGGAGATTGTTGGTGTATATGCCCTAGGACCTAGTTTTGGTCCATCTTTGTACTACTTGACTCTGATATTCATATATCTTTCTGGCATTGTCGTTATCATTGTTTGTCTACACCTGCGATTGTGTACTTACATGATAATGTCCCTGGAGACAGATTGGATATGTGCTCAAATGATTGTCCCCAGTCGATGTACCTGAGTGGATATGGGACAGCTCTGGTACTTGTGAGACTGGTATGTGGGCTGGTTAGGCACGTGGTGCTAACGCAGACACATGGGTATATCATTGGAGGATATACTGGACCGACCCGCTGTGAGGCTATGACTTGGTGTCATGAGTTATCCTCACAAGTGACAGGAGATGCATTGATCCCTTGACTTGAGGTCATTGACCATTCTATATGGTTAGGGACTTGCTTTCATACAACCTAACACCTCGCCATAGTTGGGAGGTCATAACGGTTGTCATTGAGCATGTCACGACCCATATGAGAAGGTCAATGGACAGACATAGGATTTGCCCCTTCCTTAGGAAAGCATGATATCCATGGAGCTCCTCTATGGTTCTATGACTGAAAGTGTATGGCCATACCCAGGTGAGAACCTGATTTAGTCATAACCATGTGATTGGGTGAAAACAAGTGGTGACACACTTATCCAATCGGATATCAGTTTGGCAAAGAGACTGTAATGCATTTGTACCTAGTTGCGATGATGGGGATGTCGATGTCGATATCCATTCCAATGACCTGGGTAGCAGCAATGCACTGCTAGGTGCCACTCACTGCTTGTGATGACCTTTGGTTAGCACTGCCAGCGTTAGAGGAACCTACAGGGTCGCACACCTTGATACTCGAGTTTTCATATTGATCGGGTAGCCTTTAGATCGAGTTATTGGATAACTCGGATTTATTTGAGAGATTTCATCATCGCCAATGGGCCTGATGAGATGGAAGAAACTTATTGGAGCCAACTTCCGTTTTTGGCATATTGATCAAATTAACCATGGTTAACCTCATTTGACCATGGGTTAAATTGGATTGGATCCAATAGCTTGGTTAACATGCATAATGGACTTTGGGCTTGGCCCATTGTTTAGTTGGGCTTGTTAATAAGTTGTATTGAAGGGCTATGAGGCTTGAAGGGTATAATGGGGATGAATTAATAGGATAGGCGCATATGGAATACGAGTTGGACTAGGATTTGCGCCTATGCCTTGTTTGGTATCTCCTAGGTGATTAAATCAAATTGGATTTGATTAAATCACCCAAGATAATTGATTGGATTGTGTTTGACAATTGTGGGCTGATTATTAACATAATTAGAGTCCTAATTGGATTAGGACTTGCGCCCAAGCCACATTAGGCAATCCATTATATTGCCTTGACTAGGTCTAGGCGCATAGATGGGATTAATGCCTCATATGGCATGATATGGGCGCATATGGCTGATACTTGCTTTGGCAAGTCTTAGGCACATATGGGAGTGGAGATTTAATCAGTATATTTGATTAAATAATCTCCTAGAAGCATGCCCTAATTGTCAACACTTGCCTTTCTCCCCTAACCGCCTCTTGCTCCTATAAATAAGCCCTTGCCGCCCCCTCTCTTTATGATGCTAATTCCTTGGAGGCGTGAAGCATTAGAGGGCGACGGCTTGGAGAGCTTAGAGCTCTTCTTCTTCCATCAAGAGCGCAAGCATGCTTCATCTTTCTCCTCTTCCTTTCCTTGGCGCAAAGGAACAAGAAGGCTTGCGGCGTTCCCTTCTCCTTCCATCTCCTTGGCGCATCACATCTTGGTGGTGGTGCAAGTTGCTTGGAGAACTCTCCTAAGGCATGGATCTTCTTCCCGAGGCTAGCACCGGGCGAGGAAGAAGAAAACTTGAGGAATCTGTGTGTGCGAGACTACAGAGGGCGAACACTTGGGCGCCTTCATCGACATCGGCTTCTAATTGCTTAAAGGTACTTACTATCACATCGTGTCAACCCCCTCGCAAGAGATCTTCACTGGTTTTTTTGGGACCGGCCTGTTTCGGGGACATTCTTCCGCTGTGTAAAATGTATGTCCATGACTCTGAAAAATTGTAAAATATCCCCGGGGTTTCCCAACAGACTTAAATTGTTGAGTAAGATCAATTCTGGCATTGATAAAGTTTATATAAGAATTGTTGAATGTTTAAAGGACATGTGCATAGTGAATTTATACTTTAAGTTTAGTTTGTCTCCCTTTGATTAAATAGATTTTGCTTTTATGGATAGAAATTTGGTGATTCATCCATTTAACTTGAGATTTGCTCCAACTCCTTTGGTTGAATAATCTGAGGTTGTGGGTTGACACTGGCCAGCCTTTTCTAAAAAAAAAGAATGGGAGACTCCTCTACTTGGCACAACGAAAAATTGGTAGTGGTACCAAAGATATGAGTTGAAGTCTAAATAAAATAAAATGAGAAAAAGAGAAAGCTGAAGGCCAAGTGAAAAATTCCTCTGACTAAAGATTAAAACCATGAGTTATATTATACTGCTCTGCAGTATACTTTGAACAATGTTATGATACATAACAGTTTAAAGACCAAAGTGTATTAAAAGTCTCTTATCTATAGTTTCACCAAATGACTTGAAATAAATCTTTATCTATTGATTAGGACAGATTTATTAAACCCAAAAGTATCTGATTGCTTGTTATGTGTTAAATAAACATTATGACATGATTTGTGAATTTTATCTTTCTTGGATTGTAAACTCTTGATGATTATTTGTTACTGTGATATCTCTTAAGTGATTTAAGCTCTAAAAAATTGTTTACCTGAAATGTAGACTAAAGACTTTATTGATGATAGAACATGCAGGTGTTCTTTATCTTTACATTCTTCATTCATATCAGTGTATTGCTTGAGGACAAGCAAAATTTTAAGTCTAGGGTATTTTGATACGTTGCATTTACATCATATTTTTGTTGGGGTATGCGCTTAAGGCTAATGTTTGAGGCCTTTGGGATGATTTCAGTATCATGTATAAACTATGTATAAGTTTATAAAGGCAATGGTTGTTATTCAGGTTGTTACATTATCTGCTGCTGTTATGTATACTTCTGAATAATGTCTCAATGGTGTTCAGCTTGGCTGACATGCAGTATTGTCCTTAGTCGAGATGTCTTGGTGAACATGAGACAACCTTGATATGATTGAGACTAATATGTGTTCTAATCTTATAGGGTGCTTCGAGCATGGAATAAGATGTAGACACATAGGTGCATTGGATGTACTGGACAGACCCTACTTAGGATATTCAATTGTTTGTCACAATGTGAATAATCCTTATATGCAAGCAAGTGGCATATTTCCTCTGACTTGAGATCGCTTGTGTTTCTAAATGATGATTGGCATTGTCTTGAGGTAATTCAATATCATTTGAAATATAATGGTTATAGATTATCTTGGATAATGAGCATGAGTCATGTTAGGACACTAGTGATAGATATAGGATTGCCTCTCCTTGTTGGAGTGTGATGTTCTAAAGGGGCCCCCTGGATGAGATGATTGAGAAAGTGTATGGCCATACCCAGATGACTATGTTCATCTGATCTAATCATTTTCATCATATTAGAATTACAGGCTTGACACGCTTGTCCAATGAGAACGTCCAGTGGCAAAGGAAACATGTATGTCAAGTGAATTGGATTCACACTTGTGCTATGGTTTGGGTGTAGTCTTGGAAGACTCTTTCCTTCATATCGGGAGACAGTGATGTGTTGCTAGATACCCCTCTCTGATCGTGATAACGTAAGTTATCGTTACCGACATTAAAGGAAACCCTTAGGGTCGCACAATTTGATGATATGGCTTACTTATGTCAGATCGTGTGGACTGAATTCTTTTGGTTCAGTTTAAAGGAGTTTAAACTCTGATTGAAAGTGAGATCTGGTCTGATCATGTTTGATTGATTAGGGCTTGAGATCGGTAAGCTTCGATCGAGAGAATTGATACTTGATCGACGAAATCAAGGCCATCAAAAGATGTGTGGTTAGATTTTGAGCCATTTGGTTCAATTAGATCTAGACCATGGCTTGGTTCGATTTGGTCTTTGAACCAAAGTGAATTGAACCGGTTCACATGGTGAACGCATGGTTCAAGTGAGAGGAGTTTTTCGGTTGGTTCATTAACGCATGAACGCATGGGTTATGGCTTACTATATTTGGAAGTCATGAATTCTAATTAGAAACCCCCACGTAACCGAAGAAACACGTCTCTCTCTTGCCTCTTCTCCTCGTGTGTGTCTCGCCTCCACGAGTGTGAAAGTTTGTTCGACTAGCCAAGAAGACATCTCTTCTCCTTCACGCGAAAGGGATACCTTGGAGATCTTTGCTAGCACAAAGAACACAAGGGAGGAAGCCATCGCCATCTTGTGTGTGACTACTTTGGAGGAGAGCCGCTCGCTCTCTTACATCTTCCAAGTCGCCATCCAAACAATGGCCATGGTAAGATCTTGTCTTGATCTATGCAAGCTTTAAAGTTAATCATATGTTCATATTATACGATCCGCAAGAAACCCTTGTTTTCGCCCAAGAAGTTTTTTTTTATGCGCCTGATCTAGGGTTTCGCCCCCTTCAATTGGTATCAGAGCAGGTTTTGATATGATTCGTATGATTGCTTATGTTTGTGATCCATGCTTGCGTTTTTAGAGTAGATCTAAACCTTATAGATCATCATGCGAAAATACATGCTAGACATTAGATGTATGTTTTTACTTAAGTTGCGCATGTATGATATTTGTGTGCGCATATAAGAGAAGTTTTTATCAAAACTCAATATCTTGTGCGCCCCTCACCTAGATCTCTCTAAAGCGCCTACTTGAAATACTTAGACGGGTTACTAGGGTTGAAGTCGTCAGTCTAGTCTGGACCCAACAGCCTGATCAGACCATCTGACAGCCTAGATGGGTCGGCCAGATAGCACCTATGCGCACGCATACAGGTGGCTATAGGCCGACTGCAGAAGGGCGTGTAGCGATGTCTGATTGAGGCGCCTAGTGAACGATCATGATTAAGGCCCGGGGTCACACCCGCCTGCCAGAAATCATGTGGGACGTTCAGCCCTTAAGGCATGCATAGTTGACCACTAGGTCAACACAAGTCAGTTATGACTGGGTGCATGCAAGGGCAGTGGGTCTGACTTGGTCTGATGAGTGGATCCCTATTAATGGACCATTGTACGGTAGTAGGGCACACAAGGAAATAAAATTGATGCCATGAGGTTTTTCAAAAAATTTATTTTCTGATTGGATCACATGTATGCTTATTTAACCTGATTGGGTGTCTATTTAATCTTATGTGGGCTGCCCTAATTTGTGTGCTGTGCTGGGGCCTGCGAGCCTGGAATTAATTGTAAATTTTTATTGTGATCTGTGTATCACACTTTAATTTATAATAATGTACAATTGACCTGCGTGTCAATTCATGTCTAGATAGATTAAAATGTAATTTGATCAGACATGAGCACAGAGCACACATGACAGAAGTGCTTGCAGCAAGTTCTTTGACCAGGTGGGAGGTCTAGAGTTCGACTCTAGCACAGGCGCATGCTACCTGATGGGCGCATTTGAGCTGCAGAGAGGGCTTGGGCCCGCGCTGGGCCAGATAAAGTGCAAGAGACCCATAAAGAGCTCAAGTGAAGACTTGTGTAAAACTAGGGTTTTTACTTAGGCTTTTATGGGCATTTACCACATAAGATCATTGTGCTTTCTATTTACTGTTTAAGAAATATTAGCACATGCTTGATTTATTCTTTTGCTATCACCATAGATATTGCATGATAGTAAGAAGATAAAATGGACCGTTAAAATCCAACGTCAAATATCAAGCATGAAAGCCTTCTGACGCGAAACCTCACTGTTCTGACTATCGTTGGGGCCGTGTTGTACCCACTCAGTGGGCACGCCCATCTATCTTCAGACGGTGTGTGATTACACCTGCGTGTTACAGAGAAGGGATTTATCGCTTCTCGTTGCTCAGCATAGCACGTGGTGGTCCAGGGAGTAGGTCGGGTCAGCTTGACCATGTAGGCTACATATTGAGCATATGTTAGCTATATGGAGGCAGCCATCTGTGGAATCAGAGACTGTGTTGTACCAACTCAGTTGGCACAGTCTACTGGATTGCCCAGATGAAGGGGAATCGCACGGGTTGGCGATTGGCATGGATAGCCTACCAGTGATTAGTGCTTGAACTCTCTGTGCATCTTATCTCGCCTGAGCGGGACGCGGAGACCAAGTATGAAATCTGGATCCCATCTCACTAAAAAGAGTTTTACTCTTTCGGACTGTTTTATTGGATTTTTCAGTCAGATAAAATAGTGAGAAAAGAATCATTCTTAAGTCCTGGATTGATTCTAACATGGATACTGACCTTGTTGTTCTTGCAATGTTGTAGATTCCTGCAGCAACGAACACCACAGGACTCAATCTGCGATCCATACTGGAAAAGGAGAAGTTTGCTGGGCCAAACTTCTCAGACTGGTACAGACAGCTTAAGATTGTTCTTAAGGCTGAGAGGAACCTGTATGTCCTTGAGACGGCAATACCGGCTCAACCCGCAGCGAACGCCGCAAGGGCGGTTCGGGATGCTTATGAGAAGCACGTCAGTGATAGTACTGATGTCGCTTGCCTTATGCTTGCGTCAATGACGCCAGAGCTCCAGCGTCAGCATGAGGATTTATCTGCTATTGATATTATAGCAAATCTCAAGATGCTGTATGCTGCACAGGCAAGGACTGAACGCTATAACTTGACGAAACTTTTCTTTCAGAGCAAATTGACTGAAGGGAGTCCAGTGGGAGCTCACGTACTCAAGATGATTGGGTACAAGGAGGCTCTAGAGAAACTGGGACACACCATCAATCAGGAACTTGTTGTAGACATTATCCTGCAGTCTCTCCCGGCCTCTTTTTATCCGTTCATTATTAATTTTAATATGAATAAGATCGATTGTACTCCGGCAGAGTTACTGAACATGCTCTGTACCACAGAGTAGACTCTTGAGAAGGGAAAGCCTTCCTCCTCTGTCTTGCTGGTTCCTTCAAGGAACAAGAAGAAGGGGAAGAAGGGCAAAGCCCCTATCAAGAGCTACAACAAGGCTCTGAAACAAAAGATAAAGCGGTCAAAGGACAACAGATGTTTCCATTGTGGCTAGCTCGGTCACTGGAAGAAGGACTGTAAAGCGCTCCAAGGAGAGAAGAAGGGAAGCAAGCCTTTCACTTCTGGCTCAGGTATTTACGTGACTGAAGTCATGGTAGCTTCTTCTATTTCATGGGTGTTGGACACTGCATGTGGAGTTCACATTTGTTCAAATTTACAGGAACTCAAGAGAAGAAGACAGGTGGGACAGCATGAGGTGGACCTACGAGTTGGAAACGGGGCACGGGTTGCTGCTGTTGCTGTAGGACAATATAACATCTCTTTACCATCTGGTTTTGTATTAGAACTTGACAATTGTTATTTTGTACCGAGCATAACTAAGAATATTATCTCTATTCCTGCTCTTGTCAGGAAAGGATTTTCTTTTGAATGCAAAACTTTAAAGTGTTGTATTTCATTTGATAATATTGTTTATGCTACTGGCTCAATTAACAATGGGTTATACATGTTGGACATGGAATGTTCTGTACAACAAATTGATAATAAGAAAGCCAAGTATGCTGATGACAGCACCTTGCTATGGCATTGTCGTTTAGGCCATATTAACAAGAAGCGCATTAAGCGGTTGCAAGACCATGGACTGCTGGGATCATTCTCCTATGAGGAGCTTGATACATGCAAAGCTTGTTTAATGGGCAAAATGACGAAGACTCATTTTTCTAATAAAGGTCAAAGGGCTTCAGGTTTACTTGACCTTATTCACAGTGATGTGTGTGGGCCATTTAGTAAACATGCCAGAGGTGGCTATTCATACTTCATTACTTTTACTAATGATTTCAGTAAATATGGTTATGTCTATCTAATGAGACATAAGAGTGAATCTTTTGACAAGTTCAAAGAGTTCAAAAATGAAGTACAGAATCAGCTAGGCCGGAATATCAAGGCACTTCGATCCGATCGAGGTGGAGAATACTTGAGTCGAGAGTTTAATGACTATCTGAAGGAGTGTGGGATTATCTCACAGCTCACTCCGCCAGGAACACCGCAATGGAATGGTGTGTCCAAGAGGAGAAATAGAACCTTATTGGATATGGTTCGTTCAATGATGAGTCAGGCTACTCTACCTTACTCCTTTTGGGGATTTGCACTGGAAACAGCTGCAAAGGTACTAAACCGAGTGCCATCCAAAGCCGTTTCAAAGACTCCATATGAGTTATGATATGGGAAACAGCCAAGCTTGACATTTATCAAAATCTGGGGTTGTGAGGCTTATGTCAAAAAGCTCGCCTCTGGGAAACTAGAGAGCAGATCTTATAAATGTATCTTTGTCGGTTACCCTAAAGAAACTAAGGGTTATTATTTCTACGATCCCAAAGAGAACAAAATATTTGTTGCTCGAACGGCTATTTTTCTTGAGAAGGAATTTCTTCTGCAAGAAGCCAGTGGGAGAGAAATAAAACTGGATGAAAGTCCAGAAGAGGGACAAAGTAGTCAAGCTCAGTTGGATGAGCCTGAGCAAATAGAACAGGTTGATGTTCAACCTGAGGCTCAGATATCACGGGAACCGCATAGATCGGGAAGGATTCGTCGACAGCCTGAGCGCTATGACGGAGACTACATCATAAATGATGAACCCCTCACTTATGCGGATGCGGTCAGTGGACCGGAATCAGCAAGATGGCTTGAAGCTATGCGAGCCGAGATGGACTCCATGTCAGATAACCAAGTCTGGGATTTGGTTGATCCGCCTCCGGGAGTAATCCCTATAGGCTGTAAATGGATCTTCAAGAAGAAGATTGATATGGATGGTAACGTAGTTACCTTTAAGGGCAGGCTAGTTGCGAAAGGTTTCAAACAAATCTACGGGATAGATTATGATGAAACATTCTCTCCTGTAGCCATGTTTAAGTCCATTCGGATTATTCTCGTGATAGCTGCATATTATGATTATGAGATCTGGCAAATGGATGTGAAGACTGCTTTCCTTAATGGAAAACTGGAAGAGGATGTGTATATGGCACAACCTGAAGGTTTCATCAATCCATCGGATCGTCATAAAATATGCAAATTAAAGAAGTCTATTTATGGACTAAAACAAGCATCGAGAAGCTGGAATATTCGTTTTGATGAATCAGTTTGTGAATTTGGTTTCATCAAAAATGAAGATGACCCGTGTGTATATAAGAGGTTTAGTGGGAGCGTGATTACTTTCCTAGTCCTCTACGTCGATGATATCTTGATCATTGGAAACGATATTCTTGAACTGCATGCGGTCAAAGCATGGTTAAGAAAATGTTTCCAGATGAAAGATTTAGGAGAAGCAGCCTATGTATTAGGTGTGCAGATCTATAGAGATAGATCTAATAGGCTTCTCGGGCTGTGCCAGAGTACTTACATCGATAAAGTCCATTTAGAAAATTCTAAAAGAGGATATCTTCTAGTCAGACATGGTCTGAATCTTTCTAAGAGCCAGTGTCCTCAAACACAATCTGAGAAAGATGAAATGGACAATACGCCTTATGCTTCGGCTATTGGATCCATCATGTATGCGATGTTGTGTACTCGCCCAGACGTCGCTTACGGGTTAAGCGTGACCAGTCGATTCCAAAGTAATCCAGGGAAGGCACACTGGATTGCAGTCAAGAACATTTTGAAATATCTTCGGAGGACCAAAGATATGTTCTTGATTTATGGAGGTCAAGAAGAACTCAGTATTGAAGGATATACTGACGCTTCGTTCCAATCTGACCAGGATGATTTTCGATCGCAATCAGGCTATGTTTTTAGCTTGAATGGAGGAGCAGTGGTGTGGAAGAGTTTCAAACAATCAATTGTTGCTGATTCCACAACAGAAGCCGAGTATGTTGCAGCCTCGGAAGCATCAAAGGAGGTAGTGTGGATTCGTAAGTTCGTTCAGGAACTTGGTGTTGTTCCTTCGAGTGCTGATCCATTGGTTATCTTCTGTGATAACACTGGAGCAATAGCACAAGCAAAGGAACCACGGTCACACCAGAAGTCCAAGCACATACAGAGAAGGTTTCATTTGATCCGGGAGATCATAGATCGTGGAGAGATCAAGATCTGCAAGGTTCATACAGATGACAATCTAGCTGACCCGCTTACTAAGCCTCTGGCGCAGCAGAAGCATGAAAAGCACTGTAATAATATGGGTTTGAGATTTCTCAACCATTAGATTAAGTGCAAGTGGGAGATTGTTGGGGTATGCGCTTAAGGCTAATGTTTGAGGCCTTTGGGATGATTTCAGTATCATGTATAAACTATGTATAAGTTTATAAAGGCAATGGTTGTTATTCAGGTTGTTACATTATCTGCTGCTGTTATGTATACTTCTGAATAATGTCTCAATGGTGTTCAGCTTGGCTGACATGCAGTATTGTCCTTAGTCGAGATGTCTTGGTGAACATGAGACAACCTTGATATGATTGAGACTAATATGTGTTCTAATCTTATAGGGTGCTTCGAGCATGGAATAAGATGTAGACACATAGGTGCATTGGATGTACTGGACAGACCCTACTTAGGATATTCAATTGTTTGTCACAATGTGAATAATCCTTATATGCAAGCAAGTGGCATATTTCCTCTGACTTGAGATCGCTTGTGTTTCTAAATGATGATTGGCATTGTCTTGAGGTAATTCAATATCATTTGAAATATAATGGTTATAGATTATCTTGGATAATGAGCATGAGTCATGTTAGGACACTAGTGATAGATATAGGATTGCCTCTCCTTGTTGGAGTGTGATGTTCTAAAGGGGCCCCCTGGATGAGATGATTGAGAAAGTGTATGGCCATACCCAGATGACTATGTTCATCTGATCTAATCATTTTCATCATATTGGAATTACAGGCTTGACACGCTTGTCCAATGAGAACGTCCAGTGGCAAAGGAAACATGTATGTCAAGTGAATTGGATTCACACTTGTGCTATGGTTTGGGTGTAGTCTTGGAAGACTCTTTCCTTCATATCGGGAGACAGTGATGTGTTGCTAGATACCCCTCTCTGATCGTGATAACGTAAGTTATCGTTAGCGACATTAAAGGAAACCCTTAGGGTCGCACAATTTGATGATATGGCTTACTTATGTCAGATCGTGTGGACTGAATTCTTTTGGTTCAGTTTAAAGGAGTTTAAACTCTGATTGAAAGTGAGATCTGGTCTGATCATGTTTGATTGATTAGGGCTTGAGATCGGTAAGCTTCGATCGAGAGAATTGATACTTGATCGATGAAATCAAGGGCATCAAAAGATGTGTGGTTAGATTTTGAGCCATTTGGTTCAATTAGATCTAGACCATGGCTTGGTTCGATTTGGTCTTTGAACCAAAGTGAATTGAACCGGTTCACATGGTGAACGCATGGTTCAAGTGAGAGGAGTTTTTCGGTTGGTTCATTAACGCATGAACGCATGGGTTATGGCTTACTATATTTGGAAGTCATGAATTCTAATTAGAAACCCCCCACGTAACCGAAGAAACACGTCTCTCTCTTGCCTCTTCTCCTCGTGTGTGTCTCGCCTCCACGAGTGTGAAAGTTTGTTCGACCAGCTAAGAAGACATCTCATCTCCTTCACGCGAAAGGGATACCTTGGAGATCTTTGCTAGCACAAAGAACACAAGGGAGGAAGCCATCGCCATCTTGTGTGTGACTACTTTGGAGGAGAGCCGCTCGCTCTCTTACATCTTCCAAGTCGCCATCCAAACAATGGCCATGGTAAGATCTTGTCTTGATCTATGCAAGCTTTAAAGTTAATCATATGTTCATATTATACGATCCGCAAGAAACCCTTGTTTTCGCCCAAGAAGTTTTTTTTTTTATGCGCCTGATCTAGGGTTTCGCCCCCTTCAATTTTTGCCTATGTTTTAGATCATATTTTGGGATTTATTGCATTATTTGGTGCTATTTTTAGTGTTTTTACTCTACTTTGCACGGAATCTTCACTTTTCTTGGTTTTTATAAAAAATGTAGGTAAAATGGCGTAAAAATGAAGGATTTAGAGAATTTTGAAGCCAAAGCATGATTCCCGAGGAGATCACGACACATCAAATTTGGGGTGAAAACGGTGAAGAACGAAACAATTACAGCCTTGGCCGTAATTACGGATTCAACCGTAAAAGCGACGACGAACGGAAGGAGAAAATCGTTTAAGTGTCGGAATGAACAGAAACTTTCACGGGTGAGGCCGTGAACCCATCACAGTTCGTGAAACTTTCTGTGACCGAAGGCATGTACACACAGAAACATTTACGGCCTCAGCCGTAAACGCATCACCGGCCATAAAAACTTCCGCCCGACGAGTTTTTCACTCGTTTCTCCACTGATTTGATCCGGATTTGAACCATACTCCACAGAACCGTTCCTAGATGAGTCCTAAACCAGTCTAGCTATAAAAGACATGATTTTTCGGGGGTAAAAGAGGCTTTTTTTCAGCCAAACATAGTGTGCGGTGGTGACAAGGGTGAAAACACGATTCTAGGGCATATTCCGGCGAGATTCCATGCGAAAGTGACAATTGATCGACTCTTCTTCATCTCCAGATCGAGGAGAAGGCGGTTTCATTGTTCTTTCTATGATTTCTCGATGATTTTTATGAGTTTTCACTTGTTCATCATAAACATCATGTATTTCCTTAACGATATGAGCGAGTAGATACTTATTTGGGATTATTGGGCGTAGCCCACTACTTTCATGAATCAATCTATGTTTACACTCTTTTCTATGAATTTATAATCATGATTTGGTTGAAATTGCATGTATCTCGTAATTTACCCTGGCCAAGTAATTTTACATCTTAGGCATTGCGAGAAGAATCGAGAGGTGAATCGCAACGTCTGACCTATTTCAACTGAACCTTCGAATCCAATCACGATAGTAGTTTGGATTTGTCTGAAGGTCTTAACCAACTTTTCACAGCACTTAATGGGTTTAGTTAGGTTAACTATCACGAAAGTAGGGAGTTAATCTAACTAAATACCATGTTACGCTCCGAGAGGAGGTAATATATACCATAGGAAAAGTTCCTTTCATGATAGACAAATTCTGTGGAATTAGTTATTTTTCACATGATTCATGATTGTCAGTGTGGTGAACTCATGAATTCCTGATCCTTTAGAATTTGAACCTCTTAACGCTGCTTTCAAGTTTGTTCGCGCTTAGAAGTTTAGAATAACCACTAGTTTAGTTTGCCTAGATTCAAACAAGTCAAGAAGCCAGTACTTAACTATGTAGTCCTCGTTGGGAATAATAATCTTTTTATTACTTCGATAAATTCGTGCACTTACGAAGCATATCAGTGTGGTCACGAGTGATGGTGGCGACGCGGCTGGGCCCTTGTCCATAAGGGCAGGTTTTTTGGGATAGTCACGTGACAAGTGGCCCGGTTGCAAACAATTGTAACAGGTGACGCGGCTAGAGGATCCCACCGCTGGGGCCTTGCCCTTCTCCTCCCAAGTGGGTCGAGAAGATGAGGCCTCGGGGGTTGGACGCCTAGGGGACTGATGGGTCTGGGGTGTAGGTCGTGGGTCCAGATGAGGCTCTGGATGCTCAAGACGGGGACGCGGGGGATCGCCCGCATGAGGCCGCCTATGGGGGCCAACATCGCTGTGCCTAGCTACGGCGCGAAGGTCGTGCTCGATATCTCTAGCACGCTGAAAGGTCTAGTCAAACATCTCCGATCCATACGTGGGCAAGGCTCGGCGGATATTAGCGCGGTGCCCATTTTTAAACTTTGATAATACTAACTCGGGATCCTCCTGCAGGTTGCAACGGAGTTGCAATGTCTCAAAGGTGGGATGGTACTCCTCTACGGTACCCGAGCCCTGGTGCAGGCCACTATACTGGTCAAGGAGACGCTGTCTATACGAAGGAGGTACGTATCACTCACGGAGGCGATATCGCATCTCAACCCACTCGGTCATCAGGGGAAGGGTTTGATGTGCGTTTTAGCGCTCCACGTTTTCCCAATGAAAATGTGCAGGTCTCTCAAGCAAGGTGCGCATGTACCTAACACGTGAGTGCTGGGGCCAATCGCTAAGGTCAAACTACGCGTCAATAGACGCGACCCAATCTAAGAACTGTGTGGGATCGAGGCCACCCGCGAAGGGTCTGGGGGTGTTCCGAATGAAGTGGCTGAAGTCGTCATCCGCTCGGGGACGCTCGACACGGATGTGGGCTGGAGTGCGAGGCATGGCCCAAGCATGGCCAAAGTGACCATTGGGTTGGTGCCCTTGTGCGGCCCATACGTCATCCTCATCAAGTGGGTCGTCACCAGGACTTGGGGCCCCATGGTCCTCGTAAGGCCGTGGGCGACCCCACTCATCCTCCTAGACATGCTGCCGGGCAGGCGCGACTAACGGGGGCAACTCTCTAGTAGGGGCTGGGTTGGCGGACGCTAGAGGGTTAACGGGGTTCGGGCGTCTATGCTTCGTGGACCCAAGGTGATCAGTGAGGGTCTAGATCCCAGCCAAAATATGCTAGATCATGGCATCCTGGCTTGACTTGTGGGCATCCACTCGTGCGGACAGCGCCTCTAGCTTCGCATCAATTCGCACCTCAAGTGCAGCCATAGACTCTAAGTGGGTGCTAGGCCCTTCCGAAGGCCAGACCGATCCTTGAGTTTTGGGGATAGTTTCCGGGAATTGGGAAGACATAACTTGTGACCGCGTGGTCACCATGCACAAACAAGGGGAGACTCAACAATCCGCAAAATGCTAAAGAAGTGAAAACGATGCAGAAATATGCTATGCCTAAGGAGTTGGATCGTGCGAACGATGAGAATCGGACGCACAACTCCCTCTGATACCATAATGATGGAGCTACTAATGGGTGGGAGGCTCCTTAGAGCCGTACTCTAGGGTGTTACACAATGCACGCGAAAACAGGAGAGGGTTGTGAGACGAGGGAAGCAAAAACGTGTTGGAAATGCAGGGAAAACATGAGGAAGGCGCAATAAAAACAGCGTCGAGCTTAATCGGGGAAACACCAATGCGAGAAGAGCTTAACGGCACCCAACTACAGAATGTAACAGACTAAGCTTATAGCAATTTAGCAAGCTCCTTAGCACTTTTAAGCTCAGCACATTTGAAGGACAGTGGTGTGTAGGATTCTACTCGAACGCATATGTAACTGAAAACACAATGAAGAAACAAGAGAACCAACCACGCCTCCGATGAACGGATATTCGTGGGTAAAGGGATGAAAACCACAACACAAATGTACGCAATGAAGTGGAAAAACAGGTGAACCTCGACCCATACAACTCCGAAGACGAAGCACTGACTTCGACTTCCACGCGTTGGAGGCTCTCAGCTCACTAGGGGGTCTCTACTCACCAAGAGAACTGAAGATGAATGCTGGCCAGCCCCTCTCATTTATAAGGTAAGGAGGGGGAACAAGACAAGGGGACAACATCCTAACAAACTAACTACCAAAAAGTGGACAAGCTGCCACATAAAACGAACTAGAATATAATCCTACCAACTATCAACTACTCCTGCGGGGTGCAAGTCCTTTGATTCTTCAGCGTACGGGTGGTGGCGGAGGCGGTTAGACGCGCTTCGAGCACATCGCAACAAAACAGCAGAACTTGGAAGTCGTGGGTTGGGCCACAACCGTTGCGGCTCGCTCTTGGGCTGGATTGCTGATGTGGTTGTGGGGTCCAATTGGAGTTGGGTCTTCAGGAGGTTGGCTTGCAGCACCCTTGGGCTGAGCCACTTCGGTATGGATGGAGAGTGGGCAGATGACGCCCATGTGTTAGTGTTATGCCCTGAGACCTATGTTTTGTTCTAGACATATGTACTACATACATTGATATTTATAGATATCCTATCATTGTCGTTGTCATGGTTTATTATACATCTGCGCATATGTATACTTACATGATGATGTCCCTCGAGATATTACTATCTTAGTTTGCTTATGTCCCGAGTCAAGTACCATAGTGGATAGGGGACAGCTATGGTGCGGGTGAGACTCGTTTATACACTGGTTAGCACGGGTTGCTTAACGCAGGCATAAGGGTATATCAAGGAAGATATACTAGACCGACCCGCCGTGAGAGTTCTTCTTAGTGTCTCGAGAAGAATCTCACAGTGATAGAATTGTATCTGTCCTTTGACTTGAGGAAGATTATATCTTTGTATTGTAAAGGATGTGCTTTGATACAACCTAACACCTCGCCGTAACAGGGAGGTTATAATGGTTGTCATTGGGTATATCTTAAGCAGTACGAGAGGTTCATCTTGCCGATAGAGGATTTGCACCTTCCCTATGGGGAAGCTTGATGTCCATGGGCCCCTAGATGGTGCATGATTGAAAGCGTGTGGCCACACCCAGGTTTAGCCTGATTTAGTCATGACCATCGTCGTTGGAATAAACAAGTGTGACACGCTTGTCCAACATGGACGATTAGCCTGGCAAAGGGACATGGATACTCTTATACCTTATCACAGTTTTGAGGTTGTCGATGGCGATATTTATTCCGATGACTTGGGTAGCGGTGATGTACTACTAGGTGCCACTCACCGCTTGTGATGAGCTTGTGATGATTAGGTCATCACTGCCAACGTCAGAGGGACCTACAGGGTCGCACACCTAGACGCAAGAGACTCCGTATTGATCGATTAGCCATTGATCGCATCATTGTATGATTCGGTTCATTTTGGGAAGATGATGCTATGGGATTTCTTATGAGGAGATGAGACTTCATTTGTTCATGTTTGACCACTAGTTCACTCTAGTGAACCACGTTTGACCTTTGTTGACCTGAGTTGTCAAAATGAGTCAAACAAGGGTCTTAGTGCAAGTTTAGGCTTGGCACTTTAGTCACATGAATAAAATAAACTTATTAATTGACGAGAGAAATTTTTCTCTTGGTTAATTAATATGTATAGGCGCATTTCACTTGGTGAGTCTCGAACTTGAGACTCAGGGGTGTGGGGTGGCGCCTGCACATAGTCCCACATGGGAAAAATCTCCAAAGAGGAGTTGGTGCTTCTATTATAAATAGAGAGGCTCTCTTGGGAGATTTTGCACCGGTCTCTTTTCTCCTCTCTTGTTGTCGTCTCCCCTCTGTTCCTGATGTGAGGGTCTTGTAGGTGACGACGATAAGAAAATGTTCTTGCATCAAGGTAGGGACAAGTTGTAGTGCTGCCCACTCCTTGTCGCCAATGCTTCCCCTTCTCCTTGGCGCGTGGTCTTCGTGATTGGCACAAGTAGAGAAGAAGTTAGTGATGTGTGCTATACTAACGCACAACTAACCACAAGTATGACGGTTTTGTCGCGTGTAGTACTTAAGATGTCGAACCGACAGGGACAGTGATCAAGTACCAAGAGATTACAAATTAATAGCTTGACAATTGATTTAGTGGTTTTAGATTTTAGAAAAGTAGAGTAAATATAACGTAAAGTAAATCGAGTCCAGCGAGAGAAAACTTTGTGAAGAAAACTAGGGTTAGAGATATCGGAACATCGGGTTCATCTCGTTGAAGGATCTTAAATTCTTACAAGCTAAAATTATAGCAAAGCAATCTTAAAGTGCTCAAGGAAATATCAAAAGGTACAGATTACCCTCTTTCGACGGTGTAATCCGGTATCAATCTATATCAGCGTCCTACTTTTATGGCAAACCATCCCTAGATTGACCCATTGGGTTCAGAGATATTATAAAGTTCCTCACACAAATCTAGCCCTAATTCTTCACCTCTCAAAGCATGTTCAATAAGGCAGATCTAGCGTCGCAATTCACCTTTCGATCCTTTTTGCGGCGCCTAAGAAAAGTATTTGCGTGATCAAGGCAAAACTAGTTGTAAAACAGCACAGATTGAATAAACACAAGATAAAATGTGCTTTTGCTATAAAATAACAAGTTCAACAATAAGATACAAACAACGAGACTACACCCTCAGCTCCGATAAAAAGATTACGCTATCATAGCGTCGTTAAGTACAATCTATAAGAAAGAAGATACGAGAGTGAAGATAGAAAGTAAAGGAAGGCAAACTCTTCAAGAAAAGGGCAGCGATTCTTCTCCTTCAAGCCTTCTAGAGTGGCGCACCAGAGCCTTCTTTCTTCTCCCAAGATTTTCACCAAAGTCTCAACCCTTCACTAGAACTCATCGAGTTTCCAAGGGGTATTTCGCCCTTTATATAAAGTCTGATCCCAAATATGAACACATGGATTGATTTAGCTTTTAATTAGCTACGTTTTGACACCTTAAACGTCAAAAACGGAGCTATAATGACAAAGTTATGGCTGTTTTAAATTTGGGTACGCAGGAGAGAATTATGGCTGTAATTATAATTACGAGCATACCTGTAATTCTAACACAGATGCTCTTTGACTCTTCAAATCTTCATACAATTATGGGCCTTTAAATACTCATCGTTTTGACTCCAAGAACGCCCAAAATGGAGTTAAAATGACTAAGTTATGGCCATTTAATGTGCATAGTGAAGATTACGGGTGTAATGAAGATTATGGCCATGCCCGTAATTTCAGTAGAAAACTCCGTTTCGTCTGTAATTTTGCAGTTGAGCTGGCCTTTGACTCGTCTTTGATTCCGGCCATAGTTTGACGTCAGAAGTTGCCAGTGGGAATATTATGGGCAGGGAGAAATTACGGCCATAGCCGTAATGTTGTCTGTTGAAGATTTCTTTGCCCAAATGACTTCCAATGAGAAAATTAAAAGCACGTCTTCAAAATATGATTATGCTTGCATAATAATGGGCTTTTTAGCAATTCAACGGAGGATTATGGCCATAACGCAGATTATGGCCTCGGCCATAATTTCGGAAATTAGCCCCGTTTGAAGCAAAATTTCTTGTCAAGGTCCTTGATTCACTCAGGAACATAAATGTGCTTTCAATTAGCTCAAAAAGTGAGTAAATTATCCTGTATTCATTGAATGAGACAAGAAGTGAAGCTTCTGAATAAAATCAATAAAATAAGCTGGAAAGAGATGTAAAAGCATAATATTATGTCTCGATTCGCATGTAAATACTAGTCGAAAAGACTATAAAAAAACGAGACATCAAAATCTCTCAGACTTAAATCATTGCTTGTCCTCAAGCATTTAAAAGATAAGGGTGGTATTCAGAAAAGGATGAAATCACGTCAAGCTTGTAAAACATTGTGTCCTAGGGAGGTATCATTATGAACAAAGCTCAGCGAATCAGAGGATTCAAGATAGCATCTATTGTCAAGAATAAAGGTGTGAAGATCTAAAAACCGAAGTTAGATAAGGTTTACCTTCATGAGTTGCAATAATCTTCCGTGTGGAGTACGCACTCTATTCGAACCTAACTCAACCAAAGATACGAGCTGGAAAAAAAAATCAGTGCACTCTTTATTTTTGTGTTATTTTCATCCTCATTTTTTTGTGTATATTTTTTTTATTTGACTTCAACTCATGTCTTCGGTACCACTGCCAATTTTTCGCAGTGCCAAGTAGAGGAGTCTTATTATATATTTTTTTAAGGGGAGATAACAACTATCAGATAAGTGCATTGATCAGAACCAACAAGTAGTAAGGTGAATCAAATAGATAGAGGTACATACTTCCACAAAGAGATTATAAGCATTACTAGAAAATAAAAACCTCAATCGAATATCGGATAGGTCACTCCATAGTCCTTTTTCCATCAAATAAGATAATTAAATGAATTTCCTGACTTAGGACTAAGATTCAAATCATAATGATTCCCATGGAGTCAATATAAACCATCAAGCTATCATGATTGTCATTTGAAACCACTTATCATCAGTAAAATTATCGGCATTTCAGAAATTTGATAGTGTAATCCTAATATCGAAAAGTAAGGGTGTAGATAACAAAACAAGAGTATCAAAACAAAACACAAAGTGTTGTATTTATCTAAAAAAAAAATTTAAAACTAGAGAAACCAAAGTGAACCCTCTATCTCCCAGACTTAAAATATGCATAGCCCCTATGCATAGCAATAAACGAACTCAAAATTTGGAGATAGGGGTGAGGAAACTCACAAAATCAGTCGGAGTCATCTGTTACAAAGCTAATCCTCCTCCTTAGAATCCTCCTCATCATCATCACCATCTTCGCGGACCTCAGAATAGCATCTGATGAAGCGGGATGAATGGCAGAAGAAGCAGGCTGGCGAAATGTGTATAGTAGACTTTTGTGTTCCAATCTTGCGCTTGGGGGCATTGCAGGAAATAGCAGTTAAAATCAAAGGAAAGCGGTGGAGACCTGAATAACCGAGAGAGCAGGATGCGGATGATCAGTTAATCTTTTGAAGCACGTAGAACTTGGGATCAGCAGGGCTATGATGGAAGAGGATAGCAACAATCAGCAGAAAACCCAGGAACAGAGAAAATCTCATCATGCAAGAGGAAGTGATCGACGGAAAGGAAATTGCACTTGAGATTTCCTTTATGCTGTCTGCGAACCTAGGAATTAGAGCCTTCTCTAATTTCTAAACGGAAGAGGCGGCGACATTAATCCCTCGCTGCTGCAATCTGATTTCTGAATGGAAGGAGGAGCGTCAGCACAATTAATCCAAGAAAGCTAGCAAATGGCGAATGGGCGTGACTGCTTTATGAAGACTACAGCGGATTTGAGGAGGTTGGGTTGAAGGTGAACGGCAGATTCCCGTCGTGGCTGGCAGAAGGGAGTAATGCCCCTCAATTAATCCAGGTCTGTTGCAGTTTGGAGTCGCCGTTCTCAGGTGAAGTTGGAAGCAGAGGCGTCGGCGGGCTTTGGTTTTAATGGGAAGGCAGAGGAGTTCGACAGTGGACTAGAAATGGCAGAGGAGGTGAGGCGTCGACTTCAGGTTGAAGCTGGAGAAGGAAGCTGGCTGGAAGACGTTGAGGTCGGCGGGATTGGAAACGACGCTGATTGGAGTCGGCGGAAGAGGAAGCCGATGCAATAACTAGATGTTGCCAGTTTCAGACTGTTTCAACGGAAGGAATAAGTCGGTGGCTGATTTGCATTGCAGAAGATGAAGAGCGGCGCTGTTACAGCTTGGATTGAAGGATAACTGAGCGTGCCGTAAACTGGAAAGATACCGCTGCCCCATTTTTTTTTTTGAGCTGGTTATGGCTGTAATGGATTGTTGGGAAACCCCGGGGACATTTTACAATTTTTCAGAGACACATACATACATTGCACAGCGGAAGAATGTCCCCGAAACAGGTCCGTCCCAAAAACCCAGTGAAGATCGCATGCAAGGGGGTCGACACGATGAGTTAGAAAATACCTCAGAGCAATATGAGGTCGATGTCGTGATAGGCGCCCAAGTGTGCGCCCTCTGCAGTCTCACACACACGGATGCCTCGAGTCCTCTTCTTCCACGCCCGGTGCTAGCCTCGGGAAGAAGATCCAAGCCTTAGGGAGATGCTCCAACCACCTTGCGCCACCAAGAGAGAAAGATGCGCCAAGAGGTAAGGAAGGAGAAGCTTGCGGCCACTTGATGGAAGAGGAAGAGATTGTGCCAATGCTCCTTGCTCTCGCTCCCTTCTTATGTTCACGCCTCCAAGGATGAATCATAATAGAGGGGGCGGCTAGGGTCACATATATAGGGCAAGAGGAGATTAGGGCAAGGGCTAGGATCATGACAAGTGTAGGGCTAGGATGAGGAGGTTTAATGCAAGGAAAGTCTCCAAGACTTTACCATAAACTTCATTCAACCTTTCCATAATTTCCCAAGTACCATATCAGCCCAAGACATGCCTTAAAGGCATTCATACCATCAAGGGAGAAGGGCTAGGCGCAAATTGCTTCCTTAATGAAGCAATTTTGCCACCCTAACCCCATTATGCCCCTTAGGCGCCAATGGGGTTGGGTTTCTCCCCATTATACCCTTTTAGCCTCTCTTCTCTTCATGAGAGCTTGTTATTGGGCTTCATTGGATAATGAGCTAGCCCAAACTTCATCCTATGGGTTGATTAAGCATTTGGATCCAATTCTATGCAACCCTAATCAAAGTGTGACCAACCATGGTCAAATACGGGTCAACCTGCCAAAAATGAAGTTTGGCTCCAATAACATTCTTCCATCTCATCAGGCCCATTGGCGCTGATGAAATCTCCCAATTAGATCCGAGTTATCCAATAACTCGATCATAAGGCTTCCCGATCAATACGAGAACTCAAGTATCAAGGTGTGCGACCCTGTAGGTTCTTCTGACGCTGGCAGTGCTGACCAAAGGTCACCACAAGCAGTGAGTGGCACCTAGCAGTGCATCACTGCTACCCAGGTCATTGGAATGGATATCGACATCGACATCCCCATCATCGCAACTAGGTACAGATGCATTACAGTCTCTTTGCCGGACTGATATCCGATTGGACAAGTGTGTCACCACTTGTTTTCACCCAATCACATGGCTATGACTAAAACAGGTTCTTACCTGGGTATGGCCATACACTCTCAGTCATAGAACCATAGAGGAGCTCCATGAATATCATACTTCCCTAAGGAAGGGGCAAATCCTATGTCTGTCCATTGACCTTCTCATATGGGTCGTGACATGCTCAATGACAACCGTTATGACCTCCCTTCTATGGCGAGGTGTTAGGTTGTATCAAAGCAAGTCCCTAACCATATAGAATGATCAATGACCTCAAGTCAAGGGATCAATGCATCTCCTGTCACTTGTGAGGATAACTTATGACACCAAGTCATAGCCTCACAGTGGGTCTATCCAGTATATCCTCTAATAATATACCCATGTGTCTGCGTTAGCACCACGTACCTAACCAGCTCACATACCAGTCTCAAAAGTACCATAGCTGTCCCATATCCACTAAGGTACATCGACTGGGGACAACAGTTTGAGCACAGATCCAATCTGTCTCCAGGGACATTATCATGTTAGTACATGTGCGCAGATGTAAACAAACATTGACAATGACAATGCCAGAATGATATATATAAATATCAAAGTCAAGTAGTACATAAGTGGACCAAAACTAGGTCCTAGGGCATATACACCAACATGGATATTATAGTCGTGCCTGTAATATGAATTTCTTTTTTTTTTTAGATAAAATTGGCTAGATCCGAAATCTCAAGGTCGACCTGAAATAAAATAGCATGTATTAGAAAAACAAATAAAAATTAAAGAAATATAACACTTGGGTTGCCTTCCAAGAGCACTTGTTTAGGGTCTTTAGCTCGACCGCAGTGTCATTTAGAGTCCACATTGTAAATGTTATCACCAACTAATTCAACTGAGTCCATCAGTTTTGCATATGCTTGGGCTTCTTCATTCTTTTCAAAAACTGGACTCTCCAAGAGATAGACTTCTAGTGGGTCTGTGTTCATCCCATCAGCTATGGGAATTTTTTCTTTAATAGACTTGTCGATAACATCCAAGGTATAACATGAACCTGCGACAGATGGGTGTTTAAGGCTTTGTGACAAATCAAATTCAATAACCTCTTTACCAATATTTAAGGCTAATTTTCCATTTTCAACGTCAATGACTGCTCCGGCAGTCGCAAGGAATGGTCTTCCCAGAATAATCGGTAGTCTCGTGTCCTCCTCCATCTCGCGCATGACAAAGTCGACTAGAATGAAGAAATCTCCTACCTTGATCGGAACGTCTTCCAGGATTCCTGTCGGCTTGCGTACTGAGCGGTCAGCTAGTTGCAGAGAGATTGGTGTTGCTTTTACGTTGTCAATGTCCAGTTTCCTATAGATTGAAAAAGGCATTAAACTGACACTGGCGACGAGATCACATAATGCATGATCAAAAGTTAGATCCCCAATTTTGCACGGAATTGAAAAGCTACCCGGATCTTTCAATTTCTCCGGAAGTTTATTTTAAATAATGGCGTTGCACTCTTCAGTAAGCGCCACTGTACTAGGTTCTTCTAACTTCCACCGGTTTGAAAGAATGTCCTTCAAAAATTTCGCGTATGTGGGCATTTGCGTCAGCGCTTCTGTAAAGGGGATGTTAATGTATAATTTTTTCAAAATTTCTAAAAATTTTCCGAACTGTTTATCCAGCTTTGCCTTAGCCAATGTTTGTGGGAATGGAATGGGTGGCTTATAAGGCGGTGGTGGAACATAAGCTGGTTCATTCTCATGATCGTCTTTTTCCTCACTCGGCCTCTCGGGTTTGGGTTTGTTAGTGGTAGATGCGTCAAGACTCAAGTTTGAATCAGGTACGCTCTGCTCCTCTAATTGCTTACCACTACGAGTAGTAATTGCACTACAAGTCTCTCGAGGGTTTGGTTCAGGTTGGGAAGGTAACCTACTTGAGTGTCTTGCTAAACTGGTGGCTAAGTTTGCCAATTGTATATCTACTTGTTTGTTATGGGATTCAATGGCATCCAGTCTAGTTGTCACATGACGCAGCATATCATTGATGCTTTCATTAGTTTTGGTTTGAGAGGAGATAAAATTTTCCATGATAACTTCAAGTGAGGTCTTCTGAGGTTGTGGTGTGTATGGTCGAGGTTGAAAACTAGGAGGTGGTATGTAGTTTGATTGTGGAGCAGGGTTGGGGTTGTTCATGTTAGAAAAGTTAGGATGGTTTCTCCAACTAGGATTGTATGTAGTGGAGTAGGGATCAAATTGAGGTCTAGGATTTTGGTTCCCTACTTCATTAACATATTCTCGGTGTGGTTCAGAGGGTTGGGAAACACCTAACTAGCAATTAGCATGACTATGCCCCATAATTCCACAAATTTCGGAAACAGAAGAATTGGAACTTGAATTAACAGAATTTACATGCATTGAATCCAACTTACGAGATAGTGAATCAACCTTAGCAGCTAAAGAACTCAAGGCATCTAATTCATACTTACCTGGTGCACCGGCCCTAGATGATGTACCTCGTTGATCTCCAGCCCATTGATTGTGATTCAGTGCCATGTCTTCTAGTAGATTCATCGCATCGTCGACATTTTTGTTCATGATTGCTCCACCAGCGACTGCATCTACAGTAAGACGTGTATTATAGTTAAGACCATGGTAAAATGTATGAACAATTACCCATTTTTCCAAGCCGTGGTGTGGGCATAGACATTGAAGCTCCTTGAATCGCTCCCATGCTTTGAAACCGGTGATCTGGTTTCACAGTTAAACAGTTTTACTTGGGGGAAAGTATTTCGAAAGAAATGCTTGGGAAAGTTGTTCCCAGGTAGTAAGCGATTCTGGTTGGAGTGAATATAGCCAATTCCGAGCTCTATCCCTAAGAGAGAAGGGGAAGAGTCGCAATCGTAGTGCGTCGTTGGAAACTCCGTTCATCTTTGTCGTATCGCAGAACTCCAAGAATATCGATAGGTGCATGTTTGGGTCTTCAAATGGTAGGCCTCCGAATTGGCTTTATCTCAAAGTTATTAGCCTCCACTGGAGGTCTAGAAATACTAGAGTGAAGACCCTGCGCATTTGGAGCGGCAAAATCCTTTAGAGTCCTATTGTTGTTTGCCATCGTTAGATCAATTGGGATTGGTTTAGTATTCCTCGGTGGAGCTCTAGCGCTCAATTCCTTTAATCGTCTTCTGCGATGGAACGTCCTTTCAATTTCCTGATCAAGTTCGTACGGATCTTCTAATCCACCTGATCGTAAACCTCTACGCATATATCAGTTAAGCGCAAAAGATAGAGAGAAAAACTAAATCACAATAACAAAGAAACAAACAAAATAGAAAAACACAGATGAATAAACAAAAACAAAGAAACAAAAGCAATAGCAAAAGAAACAACATGTCTAGTCTACCAATTGTTAAATCTCTTTGATATTGGTTGCCTGTCCCCGGCAACGGTGCCAAAACTTGATGTGTGATATACTAACGCACAACTAACCGCAAGCATGACGGTTTTGTCGCGTGTAGTACTTAAGATGTCGAACCCATAGGGACAGTGATCAAGTACCAAGAGATTACAAATTAATAGCTAGACAATTGATTTAGTGGTTTTAGATTTCAGAAAAGTAGAGTAAATATAACTTAAAGTAAATCGAGTCCAACGAGAGAAAACTTTGTGAAGAAAACTAGGGTTAGAGATATCGGAACATCGGGTTCATCTTGTTGAAGGATCTTAAATTCTTACAAGCTAAAATTATAGCAAAGCAATCTTAAAGTGCTCAAGGAAATATCAAAAAATACAGATTACCCTCTTTCGACGGTGTAATCTGGTATCAATCTAGATCGGCGTCCTACTTTCGTGGCAAACCGTCCCTAGATTGACCCATTGGGTTCAGAGATATTATAAAGTTCCTCACACAAATCTGGTCCTAATTCTTGACCTCTCAAAGCATGTTCGATAAGGCAGATCTAGCGTCGCAATTCACCTTTCGGTCCATCTTGCGGCGCCTTAGAAAAGTATTTGCGTGATCAAGGCAAAACTAGCAGTAAAATAGCATAGATCGAATAAACACAAGATAAAATGTGCTTTTGCTATAAAATAACAAGTTCGACAATAAGATACAAACAACGAGACTACACCCTTAGCTTCGATAAAAAGATTACGCTATCATAGCGTCGTTAAGTACAATCTATAAGAAAGAAGATACGAGAGTGAAGATAGAAAGTAAAGGAAGGAAAACTCTTCAAGAAAAGGGCAGCGATTCTTCTCCTTCAAGCCTTCTAGAGTGGCGCACAAGAGCCTTCTTTCTTCTCCCAAGATTTTCACCAAAGTCTCAACCCTTCACTAGAACTCATCGAGATTCCAAGGGGTATTTCGCCATTTATATAGAGTCTTATCCCAAATCTGAACACATGAATTGATGTAGCTTTTAATTAGCTACGTTTTGACACAATAAACATCAAAAACTTAGCTATAATGACAAAGTTATGGCTGTTTTAATTTTGGGTGCGCAGGGGAGAATTACGGCCGTAATTATAATTACGGGCATACCTGTAATTCAGACACCGATGCTCTTCAACTCTTCAAATCTTCATACAATTATGGGCCTTTAAATACTCATCGTTTTGACTCCAAGAACGCCCAAAATGGAGTTAAAACGACTGAGTTATGGCCATTTAATGCGGGTCATTTAATGTGCATGGTGAAGATTACGGGTGTAATGAAGATTATGGCCATGCCCGTAATTTCGGTAGAAAACTCCGTTTCGTCTATAATTTTGCGGTTGAGCTGGCCTTTGACTCGTCTTTGATTCCGGCCATAGTTTGACTCAGAAGTTGCCGGTGGGAATATTATGGGCAGGCAGAAATTACGGCCATAGCCATAATGTTGTCTGTTGAACATTTCTTTGCCCAAATGACTTCCAATGAGAAAATTAAAAGCACATCTTCAAAGTATGATTACTCTTGCATAATAATGGGCTTTTTTAGCAATTCAACTGAGGATTATGGCCATAACGCAAATTATGGCCTCGGCCATAATTTCGGAAATTAGCCCCATTTGAAGCGAAATTTCTTGTCAAGGTCCTTGATTCACTCAGGAACATAAATATGCTTCCAATTAGCTCAAAAAGTGAGTGAATTGTCCTGTATTCATTGAATGAGACAAGAAGTGAAGCTTCTGAACAAAATCAATAAAATAAGCTGGAAAGAGATGTAAAAGCATAATATCATGTCTCGATTCACATGTAAATACTAGTCGAAAAGACTATAAAAATACGAGACATCAAAATCTCCCAGACTTAAATCATTGCTTGTCCTCAAGCATTTGAAAGATAAGGGTGGTATTCAGAAAAGGATGAAATCACGTCAAGCTTGTAAAACATTGTGTCCTAGGGAGGTATCATTATGAACAAAGCTCAGCGAGTCAGAGGATTCAAGATAGCATCTATTGTCAAGAATAAAGGTGTGAAGATCTAAAAACCGAAGTTAGATAAGGTTTACCTTCATGAGTTGCAATAATCTTCTGTGTGGAGTACACACTCTATTCGAACCTGACTCAACCAAAGATACGAGTTGGAAAAAAAATCAGTGCACTCTTTATTTTTGTGTTATTTTCATCCTCATTTTTTTTGTGTATATTTTTTTTTATTTGACTTCAACTCATGTCTTCGGTACCACTGCCAATTTTTCACAGTGCCAAGTAGAGGAGCCTTATTATATATATTTTTTAAGAGGAGATAACAGCTATCAAATAAGTGCATTGATCAGAACCAACAAGTAGTAAGGTGAATCAAATAGATAGAGGTACGTAATTCCACAAAGAGATTATAAGCATTACTATAAAATAAAAACCTCAATCGAATATCGGATAGGTCACTCCACAGTCCTTTTTCCATCAAATAAGATAATTAAATGAATTTCCTGACTTAGGACTAAGATTCAAATCATAATGATTCCCATGGAGTCAATATAAACCATCAAGCTATCATGATTGTCATTTGAAACCACTTATCATCAGTAAAATTATTGACATTTCAGAAATTAGATAGTGTAATCCTAATATCAGAAAGTAAGGGTGTAGCTAACAAAACAAGAGTATCAAAACAAAACACAAAGTGTTGTATTTATCTAAAAAAAAAATTTTAAAAACTAGAGAAACCAAAGTGAACCCTCTATCTCCCAGACTTAAAATATGCATAGTCCCTATGCATAGTAATAAACGAACTCAAAATTTGGAGATAGGGGTGAGGAAACTCACAAAATCAGTCGGAGTCATCTGTAGCAAAGCTAATCCTCCTCCTTAGAATCGTCCTCATCATCGTCACCATCTTCGGGGACCTCAAAATAGCATCTGATGAAGTGGGAAGAATGGCAGAAGAAGCAGGTTGGCGAAATGTGTATAGTAGACTTTTGTGTTCCAATATTGCGCTTGGGGGCATAGCAGGAAATAGCAGTTAAAATCAAAGGAAAGCGGTGGAGACCTGGAATAACCGAGAGAGAAGGTTGTGGATGATCGGCTAATCTTTTGAAGCAAGTAGAACTGGGGATCAGTAGGGCTATGATGGAAGAGGATAGCAGCAATCGGTAGAAGACCCAGGAACAGAGAAAATCTCGTCACGCAAGAGGAAGCGATCGACGGAAAGGAAATTGCACTTGAGATTTCCTTTATGCTGTCTGTGAACCCAGGAATTAGAGCCTTCTCTAATTTCTGAACGGAAGAGGCGGCGGCATTAATCCCTTGCTACTGCAATATGATTTCTGAATGGAAGGAGGAGCGTCAGCACAATTAATCCAAGAAAGCTAGCAAATGGCGAATGGGCGTGACTGCTTTATGAAGGCTGCAGCAGATTTGAGGAGGTTGGGTTGAAGGCGAACGGCGAATTCCCGTCGTGGCTGGCAGAAGGGAGTAATGCCCCTCAATTAATCCAGGTCGGTTGCAGTTTGGAGTCGCCGTTCTCAGGTGAAGCTGGAAGCAGAGGCGTCAGCGGCTTTTGGTTTTAATGGGAAGGTAGAGGAGTTCAGTGGTGGACTGAAAACAACAGAGGAGGTGAGGCGTCGACTTCAGGTTGAAGCTGAAGAAGGAAGCCGACTAGAAGACGTTGAGGTCGGCGGGATTGGAAACGATGCTGATTGGAGTCGACGGAAGAGGAAGCCCTAATGCATGCCTGGGATGTATTATTGTGAGGCCTGCGCGCCGCCCCTTGTTCTATAATTTGTGTTGTAAAATCAAGTTGAAGATTAGGGAAGACAATGGCGTATCAAGCCTTCTCTCTGGTGCACCTAACCAAGATAGGTAGCCTCTTTGTTAGCCGACTCCTTGGTGGCTTCTAGGGTTCATCCTAGTGGCACATCTTAAGGAATAGGGGCTGATGAAGAGGGCTTGCGCGCACTTCATAATTGGCGAAGACTTTGATGGCTTCTAGGGCTTCCTAGGGGCGCATCAAATAAGTTTCATGGGCTGATCTAGAAGTGGTGCAACACAGCCCCCTATTTGGTCATGGTGGCACCCCATGTTCGCCGAACCCTAGGAGGATCCTAGGGTTTGTGAGCTAGTAAGGGTAGAGGAGAGTGTTGGCCGAACCCTTGGAGGAGCCTAGGGGTTGCGAGCTAACACAGGTGAAGCATGAAACCTTGGAGGCACACCTGGGGTTGAAGCAGGACCCTGAAGCACTCAGAGCAAGGAGCCAACGGCTTGGAGCATGGGCTGAACGCTTAGAGCTTTTGGTAGTGCTAGGTGTACTGTCTAGGTCTAAGAGCTTGTTTCCCTTATGTGGGCTATAACCATATCATGTTTTACTGCTTTTATTGTCATGCTCTGATTGTTTTATTTTATGTTATCACTATAGGGTCCATGCCTGTAATGGTAGACATAATATAAAACGAATGTGGTATGACACCACCCAAACCCTCTCAAAATTATATCAAGTCCCGTTCTCAAAGCCTTCTGACGCATAGCCTGTTGGGAAACCCCGGGGACATTTTACAATTTTTCAGAGTCATAGACATACATACATACATTGCACAGAGGAAGAATGTCCCCGAAACAGGCCGGTCCCAAAAACCCAGTGAAGATCGCAGGCAAGAGAGTCGACACAATGAGTTAAGAAATACCTTAAGAGCGATTTGGAGTGATGCCGATGTAGGCGCCCAAGTGTGCGCCCTCTGCAGTCTCACACACACGGATCTCTTGAGTTCTCTTCTTCCACGCCCGGTGCTAGCCTCGGGAAGAAGATCCAAGCCTTAGGGAGATACTCCACTTCACTTGCGCCACCAAGAGGAAAGGATGCGCCAAGAGAAGAAGGAAACAAGCCAAGCCGCCAAGCACCAAAGCTCCTTGCGCCAAGAGGAAAGGAGGGAGAAGCTTGCGGCTATGGAAGAAGGAAGATGCGCCCTTGCTCCTAGCTCTCGCCCCTCTTCTTGTGTTCATGCCTTCAAGGATTGATCATCATAAGAGGGGGCGAGAGGGTCACATATATATAGGGCAAGAGGCGGTTAAGGGAAGGGCCAAGATCATGACAAGTGTAGGGCTAGGATGAGGAGGTTTGAGACAAGGAAAGTCTCCAAGACTTTACCATAAACTCCATTCAACCTATCCATAATTGCCCAAGTACCATATCAGCCCAAGACATGCCTTAGAGGCATTCATACCATCAAGGGAGAAGGGCTAGGCGCCAATTGCTTCCTTAATGAAGCAATTTTGCCACCCAAACCCCATTATACTCCTTAGGCGCCAATGAGGTTGGGTTTCTCCCCATTATACCCTTTTAGCCTCTTATCTCTTTATGAGAACTTGTTATTGGGCCTCATTAGATAATGAGCTAGCCCAAACTCCATTACATGGGTTGATTAAGCACTTGGATCCAATCCAATGCAACCCTAATCCAAATGTGACCAACCATGGTCAAATACGGGTCAACCTGCCAAAATTGAAGTTTGGCTCCAATAACATTCTTCCATCTCATCAGGCCCATTGGCGCTGATGAAATCTCCCAATTAGATCCGAGTTATCCAATAACTCGATCATAAGGCTTCCCGATCAATACGAGAACTCAAGTATCAAGGTGTGCGACCCTGTAGGTTCTTCTAACGCTGGTAGTGCTGACCAAAGGTCAACACAAGCAGTGAGTGGCACCTAGCAGTGCATCGCTGCTACCCAGGTCATTGGAATGGATATCGACATCGACATCCCCATCATCGCAACTAGGTACAGATGCATTACAGTCTCTTTGCCGAACTGATATCCGATTGGACAAGTGTGTCACCACTTGTTTTCATCCAATCACATGGCTATGACTAAAACAGGTTCTTACCTGGGTATGGCCATACACTCTCAGTCATAGAACCATAGAGGAGCACCATGGATATCATACTTCCCTAAGGAAGGGGCAAATCCTATGTCTGTCCATTGACCTTCTCATATGGGTCGTGACATGCTCAATGACAACCGTTATGACCTCCCAACTACAGCGAGGTGTTAGGTTGTATCAAAGCAAGTCCCTAACCATATAGAATGATCAATGACCTCAAGTCAAGGGATCAATGCATCTCCTGTCACTTATGAGGATAACTCATGACACCAAGTCATAGCCTCATAGCGGGTCTATCCAATATATCCTCCAATGATATACCCATGTGTTTGCGTCCTAACCAGCCCACATACCAGTCTCTCAAGTACCATAGCTGTCCCATATCCACTAAGGTACATCGACTGGGGACTATAGTTCGAGCACAGATCCAATCTGTCTCTAGGGACATTATCATGTTAGTACATATGCGCAGATGTAAACAAACATAGATAATGACAATGCCAGAATGATATATAAATATCAAAGTCAAGTAGTACATTAGTTGACCAAAACTAGGTCCAAGGGCATATACACCAACAATCTCCCACTTGCACTAAGACCTAGAAGTTGAGGAATCTCAACCCCATATCTCTAGCGTGACCACAAGCAAACGTACACCTTGTGTTTCTCGCAAGTAGCTCTGATACCACTGTTAGGGAATACCGGGTGTAATTTAAAATTTTGCAGTCCCAGGACGTAGCGGAAGAATCATTACACCCGAAACATATTCCTTTCCCAAGGATCCATGCGAGAGAGAAAACACAAGGATGTGTTAGAGATGTACCTCTTTTGCTTGTCGAGATGTTGAAGCCATGTTGAAGGCGCCCAAGTGTTCGCCCTCTACTAGTATCCACGCGTCAACCGTCTCAACGTTGCTCCCTTCCACGCTCGGTGCTAGCCTCGGGAAGAGAATCAAGCCTTATCACTCTCTTCAAATCTTGTGCCACCTCCAAGGTAGAAGCACCAAGAAGAGATGAGGAAGAGGATGATCCGCCAAGTACTCCCTTCCTCTTCTTTACATGCGCCACCTTCAAGCAAGATGCGCCTATGGCCAAGGAACGAAGAGGTTTTGTGGCAAGGAGAGCCACCAAGCACTAAGAGTCCTTGCGCCAAGAAGAGAGGGAGAAGATGAAGAACTTGCGGTTCCAAGGAAGAAGGAGATTGCGCTCCTTGATGAAGAATGAGAGCTCCAAGCTCTCAAGTTGTCGCCACCCTAAGCTTCCAATTCTCTCCAAGAGATGTCGCCGCCAAGCCCTTCTCCAAGTTAGGTCAAGAGGTGAAGAAGGAGAAGAAGGCTTGCGGCTTCAAGGAGGAAGAAGGGTTGCGCCACCTTCAAGTTGTCACCCTTTGCCCTTGCTCACGCCTCTCTATATGTGTTCACGCCTTCAAGGAGTTAACCCTTTTTTAGTGGGCGACTAGGGTCTTATTTATAAGGGCAAGAGGCGGTTTAGGGAGGGCTAAGATCATGCCAATTGGGCGGCTAGGATGAAGGAGGTTTGTGGCAAGGAAAGTCCCCAAGACTTTTCCATAAACCTCATTCAACCTATCCTTATTTGCCCTATAGCCATATCATCCCAAGAGATGCCTTAAAGGCATGCATTCCATCCTAGGAAGAAGGGCTAGGCGCCCTATACTTCCATAATGAAGCAAAGGTGCCTCCCTCACCCCATTATGCCCTTAGGCGCCAATGGGGTGAGATTTCTCCCCATTATGCCCTTTTAGCCTTTAATCTCTTCATGACAACTTATTATTGGGCCTCATTGGATAATGAGCTAGCCCAAACTTCATGGTATGGGTTGACTTAGCCATTGGATCCAATATAATGCAACCCTAATCCAAATGTGACCAATCTAGGTCAATTTCGGGTCAACCTGCCAAAAATGAAGTTTGGCTCCAATAACTTTCTTCCAACTCATCAGGCCCATTGGCGCTGATGAAATCTTCCAAATTGATCCAAGTTATCCAATAACTTGATCCTAAGGCTTCTGATTAAAGCAACGTCAAGAGTCTATTGCGTGTGACCCCGTAGGATCCATATGACGATGGCAATGATGTAAACATCATAAATAGTGAGGGGTATCTAGCAACACATCACTACTACCCATGTCATAGGACTTAAGTCATTATGGCAATAACTCCTAACAAGCAACGAGGATTCCCATTGTATTATAGATCCCTTTGCCTAAGCTGATATCCTGCCATTGGATTAGTCTCAAGTTTATTATCCAATGCATTGGTCATGACTCAACAAGTGTGGCCACACTTTCCTGTCATGCACCAATAAGGTGGGGCACCCCGAGAGGATATCATGCTTCCAATAAGGAAGGGGCAAAACCTACTATTGGTCATCCATGTCTCTACATGACTTATGACATGCCCAATGACAGTCGTTTTGATCTCCCAATTACGGAGAGACGTAAGACTGTATTAAAGCATACCCATCATCAAATCTAGACATGAATACCTCAAGTCTAAGGATCAATGCAAACCTCTTGCATGTGAGATTGACTTGTTGACTAGACAAGTCAATCCTCACAGTGGATCACTCCAGTGCATCCAATGCATCTGTATGTCTGCGTTACTGTGCCCTGCACCTAACAAGCCCATACACCAGTCTCACATGTACCAAAGCTGTCCCATATCTGCTAAGGTACCTTGTCTGGGGATAGCTTATGAGAATGGATCCAATCCAAACTCCTGGGACATTATTTATGCAACTCAATACATCAACGCAGGTAGAGAAGTCTGCATAATAACGACCATGCCTATATAAAGAGTAATAGTTCTATCAAAGTACATTCAAACAATGCCTGACTATGTCCATACATTGGTCTTTAGGGCATATACACCAACAATCTCCCACTTGCACTAAGACCAAGGACAACTGATGTTTAGTCAGTTCCAATGTCTCTAGTATGACCCATTTAGCTTCCGCTGCGCCAGAGGATATGTCAGTGGGTTTTTCCAGATTGCTATCTGTGTTTATTTTAACAAATTTGATCATCATCCTTATCCATGATCTCTAAGATCAGATGATATGCTGCAGTACATACTTGAGCATTAAGTTCCTTCTCTTATGCTATGGTCCCAGTAAGAACTATACTGGACCATCAAGCACCATGAACTAAATCAAGTTCAAATGAATGAAGCTGCCTCCTTGGCTGCCACAAGGAGCTGCAATGTACTCAGCCTTATTTGTAGAATCTTGCCACTTTGGTTTGCATAATGCTCTTTCAGCACACAACACCATAATAAGGCAAAGCGCAAATCCTGGCTGTGATCAATAGTCACTAGACTGGAACGAAGTGTCAGTGTACCCTTGTACACAAAATTCTTTCTTGTCTATCATAGACTAGACTCCAATCCTTTATACTTCCCAAGTATATATAAGGATTGCTTTCACAGCTATCTAGTGTTAAACACTAAAATCTGATTGAAACTTGCTGGCTATGCTCCAAGCATTTGCCACAAATGGTCTTGAGTATATTATTCAAAACATGATCCATCCTACACACCATGTATCAGGATTTTAGACCCATGTTATTACTCTCCAGCTGTGTCAAAGGACATAGCATCCTTGAGAGTTAGACCATATCTCTCTGGAAGATATCAATATTTGGAATCATCCAATATAAACTTCTCCAGAATCTCTTGGATGAACATAGATCGACTAAAGGGCAATGACTTTCTTGGATCTCTATCTATAGATCCTCATGCCTAAGATGTTGGCATCATTCCCTAGATCATTCTTCTCGAAATACATATCAAACCTTTTCTTCACCATGTGAAGAGCTGAGATGTCATTCCATGTGAGGAGAATATCATCAATCATCTAGAACAAGAAATACTATTAAGGTGCTCCCACTGATCTTCTTGTAAACACAGGCTATTTCAAACATGCTTGCATAACACCATGCATATCTTTATGGCCTTGATATGAAAACCTTCTGGCTATTTCCTTATAGATATCTTTTCAGACGTCCATGCAAGAAAGGCAGTTTTCATAACAACATGCCATAATTGATCATGCAATTATAACAAGCAGATCCCTAATGGACTTAAAACTCAGCTATTGGTGAAAATTTTATCATTATCCACCAAGTGGATTTGCCTGAAATTACTGTTCACTAGCTTGCCTTTTAAGGTAACAATGTTACCTTCCATGTCTATCTCCCTAGAAGATTTATTTATAGCCTGTGGGAATTACCCCTTTGGCAGCTTGATGGAGGGGCCAGCCCTGCCCCAAGAAGGTCTGGAAGGACTAGGAGGAAGCCCCTCAGATATGGCTTTTCATCCTAGGTCACCTTTCTTTCCTTATTTGTAGTTTCCTTATTTGCCGTGAATAAAAGCCCTAGTGCATTGTGAAGTTTCCTTATTTGGTCATGCATTACTTCCTAGAATAGTCTACTGGTTTTTGTGTCAATAATTGGGCAGGTTATAGCCCAGCTCAAGGGAAGCTAGGAAGCTCAAGCTAAGCCACTCAAGTAAAGCTCCAATTATGGAAGGAGGCACTTCAACTACTTCAACTAAAGACTTCAAGTTGAAGGGGCTTACAATGAATGCAACTCCACCTTCCAAATTAACCAAGGCACCACCTAATATGAAGAAGATTTCGAATGAGAGAAACCAGCCCACAAATTGCCAAGTGAAGAGCCATCAATGCGCCTAGCCATCAAGGATCAATCTAGATCCACAAATCAAGGGATCATCATCTAGATCCCCAATTTGTGGAGCCACCTTTGGAAGCCTCTAGCCGCCCATGCATCTTGAAGGAAGTTTTTCGAATTCAAATAAATCCATTGCAAGAAGCGCCATCTCATCCAAGCAAAGAAGGAAGGAGCCCAAGAGAATTCGGCTACAAGAAAGAAAGAATTTGAAATTCAAAATTGAGGATGGCAATGTTTTAATTGAGCATTAATTACCTCCATAATGTTGTGATTTGCGCCTAGGGTGAAATGTCACCCTTGCCCATGGCTTGTTGAGCCTATAAATTGTAACCTCCCCTCTCTTTGTCTATTAGTTGCCTAGTGAAAAAAATCCTTGTGTTAGCATTGGTGCTTGTGTCGCCTAAAGAAGTTTTCTACCTCCCCTCTCCTCTAAAGGGCCGAGCCCTTTCCCTTCTCCCCCCCTTCTTCTCAAGCTCTCAACGCATCCAACCTTTGAAGGACTTTGCTTACTCTTGGCGAGGCTCTAAAGGATCTCATCCACCTTGATCTCGGCAGCAACAAAGACTCTTCATAGTTCTTTCACTTTCGGCTAGCATGAAGGCAACACCAACAAGACTTCAATATCGGCTAAGTTCTTTCCCCTCTCCCATCTATAGTTTTTAGAACTTGACCCTACACTAATCTGAATTTCATTTGAAGGTGACGCAAGGAGTTGGAGGAATCTTTCCCTAAGCGCAAGGCTTCCTTCTTTCCCCCTCTTTCTCTTTAGTTAAAGTGTTAAGGGAACTTGTGAGGCTTAACCTCCCCCTTAGTTTTGCTTTGTAATATGAATCCGTGGTGTGTGCGGATCTCGTTTGTCTGTGCTTGTTTGTAATGATGCAATACCTTCCATCAGAGTAGGACCGTTGAAGATCGGGACGATACGATCCTTCTATGCTCAAGGATCGCACTGTGAGTATTCCTACTAGTCTTTCAATTTGTAGTTTAATTGCTATTTCTTTTGGTAGTCTAAATAGTTTAGTGTCGTTTTCTTCTACTTATAAAATACAAAAATATTTTCCCAACTTCGTTAGAGTAAATTCGGGTTTTATCTAAAAATACAAAAAATTATTTTCTCAAAGCGTTGTTTGAATGCACCCTTACTTGTGAGTGATCCCCCTCCATCACAGCTTATCCAAGTCCTAGACTTGATTAGCAGACATGGAGTCCATTATGGTTTTCATGGCCTTCAGTCATTTCTTGGAATCTGGTCCACCGACCGCTTCCATTTCCTCATAAGCCTTAGGTTCATGCTTGATGAAAAATTCATCATGCCCAGCATATCGAATCGATCCAGACTTATGTGGTTCCTATGTTACTTGAACCTCAGGTTGACTTTCAACCTGTATGTGAGATTTTGCTCTCCATCTGTGTCTAATTATATTGTGGTTGATTCTGGACCTTGTCCAAATCAAATCTACTCCCACTAGCTTCTTTCAAAAGAAATACTTTCTCAAGAGAGACAGCAGTTTGAGCAACAAATATTTTGTTCTCCATGGGATAGAATTAGCACTCTACAGGGCACCACAAACACATACTTTTGAATCACTGCACATTACATTCCCAATTCTATTGAAGAAATGGGATATTTGCACGCAACTCAAAAGCTAACTTAGACATTTTCTTATGGAGTGGCAGTACATCTGTTTGCATGGCATTATAGTAGTATATTTTCATGACCATTCAAAGATGGAACCACATTCAATGTGTTCCTTTATCTTTCTTTGAAATTCACCACACAGTAGTGTATTAAGAAAGCTGTGAGATAACTCCACACTTCTTAGGACAGTCATCAAATTCTCCACTAATTATCTTGATCCAATCAAGGTGCTTTAATAGATCCTTCATTTTGACTCAATACTTCATTTGTGAATTTCTTGGATTTTTCCAAAATTCTTGGGTTACGTAAGGCATACCCACACCTAATGAAGTATATATATAACTCCTCTTAGTGCTTGTTTACATGGGTCCACTTACATTGCTGTGTAATAGATCCAACAAGTCACTACTCCTTCCACCCTTTACGGTGACGGCAGCATCTGTCACATTGTTCCTTTGAACTAGGCTCACATGTATCATAATCCTGAGAGGACAATGATCCCAATAGTCCATGGACCTTTGGATGTGACCATTGTTCTATGGTTCAAGAGACAATGCTATAAGAGGATGTTTATTGAATCATTAGATCTGATCTTGTGTCACATATAGAACCATGAACTATTGTCAACTGTATCACTTCAATAGAACATCTCAGATTAAAGAAAAATATTATTTATTATTTCAAACTGAAGTCCTTTCCAAAAGGAATGATGTTCTAATACATAAGCTGATACATAATAGCAAAGTTCTATATAAAGTCTTCAAGGCAGTGAGATGATATCAACAGCAGCATCCAATGCTCCGTCCCTGACCCGAGAGTTGATCCCATCAAGCCTCTTCGTCCTACTTCTTTTGAGCTCCTGCACATGTAAAACATATGTGAGCCTCACATACGGTACCCAGTACCCATGAATAAGAAGTAGACAAAAGACCTCGGTAACACAATACCTAAAGCGGATGGATTACATCCCTTCTTCTTTGTCATGCTCTTCTTGGCCATTAATCCTCTTCGAAATACCCATGCATTCCCAGTCTTCCGAAGTATTAGCTTCGAAGATACAGAACCATGGTCATTCTCAGATTCAGGCATACACTCTGAAGATCCAACAGAACTCTCCTGATCATTGTCTACAGAGCATGGTGTGAAGAGACCTTTGAGATGTATGATTAGATCATAGATCCCCATCTCATCACATTCAACCTTGACCTCTGGGGTCATGCACTCTAAGACAAGAGCAGTGTACTGTTCGTTATCTTCACAATGTTCAAGATAGACATTCCACTCCCAATCATTAGTGAAATACACACTGGGCTGGGATGGAGGTCTTTCAAGAAGATGCACCTTATTTTCTTATTCCAGTATCTTGGACAAAATCTTGAACCATTTTGTCCAATTTGTCCCATCCAGTTTATGTTTATAAAGTTTCAATCTTAGATCAGGAGATGCCTTCTACAATAAGCAAATAAGTAAAGTAAGTACAATGATAAAGCATTTAACAAGGACTTTAAATTAAATGCTATGCTCCCACTACTTCCAAAACAAGTTGAGAACTCTCTAACTCAACATGGAAATAAGTGAGTAGGATCCTAATTTCACATAAGGTCTCCGCGACTCACGAGGGTGAGTTGAGATGCACAGAGAGTCTCATGCTTCCTTAGGTAGGCATGCCAGCCAATTGTGCCATGCACAATTCCTCTTAGTTGAGACAGACTAGGCGCCCTGTGTCCAGCGAGGGCTGGATACAACACAAAACCCTATCCTCTCAACAGCTGCCTCCAGTAATTCATCATGTCAATGACATATGAAAAACCAGTCAAGTCTGGTCCTAACCGTTATGCCCAGGCCAACAAATTTTCTTGCGAAGGCATGCCCAGGTTAAAACTGGACTGGGGAAATCATTGTCACCACACACCTTCTAAAGATAAGTGGGTGTGTCCCACGAGGGTGGGAAACAGTTCACAACACCACCGATCGATAGTTTGATGAGGGCTACGCGTCAGAAGGCTATCGACTTGATATTGTATTGAGAGTTTTTGCATGTTTGTTTTATTCTTTTCTAGCATGCAGTTTTCCTATGGTTATGGCAGCAAAGGAAAAACATCACAGGCATGCTATGGACAAAATAATAAACCATCACAGGCATGCTAGTTTGGTCGATATGGTCATAGCCCTTTTCATAGACATAACTTGTCACGAGCCATGTGACATGTTATCGCGGATCCAAGGGTTGCGAGTCCCTAAAGCAGATCAGCCCATGCCAGAAGCCGAAAGCATATGTTCTTATTTCAGCCGCAAGTTCATCACCATGCTTCCAAAGCGGGCGCCACTTCTGACTCCGATTGAAGAAGACTCCTTGTTGTCAAGATGAAGCCTTAACCTATCATATAATTCTACATCTATTCTAAACAAGATGAGAAATTCTTTACAACAAGATAGGGAGAGAACCACACGCAGGTGGAAAGAGATTTTACAAGCATTCATCACAAGTGGAAACATGCTTCCACATCACAACACAGGAGGGCACTCGCTATGACCATATCAACCCAATCAAATGGCGCATGTAAAATTTGAAAATCCGAAAAAATCAAATTTTAACACCTTATGCGCCAACATCATCCAAAGCACTCTCTTAACCAAATTTATGCCAAAATTTAGATCAAGTTCCATGATGATTTCATAGACCCTATCGGCTGGCAGTTTTGTCAGATCAAGACACCCGGCCAGTCCGAAGACACAATGCCCGTCCTACTTGACAAAACCTACGTGCGCCTTTGGTCTTAAATCAAGCATAAACAAAATCCAAGTTTTGGCCATAGAGTTGAGAAGAGAAGATTAGATGAAAAACGCTTTCTAAGTGAAACGCGCATGGATAGAAGAAAAATTTTTCAAAAATTTTTCACACAAGCAAACGTACACCTTGTGTTTCTCGCAAGTAGCTCTGATACCACTGTTAGGCAATACCGGGTGTAATTTAAAATTTTGCAGTCCCAGGACGCAGCGGAAGAATCATTACACCCGAAACATATTCCTTTCCCAAGGATCCATGCGAGAGAGAAAACACAAGGATGTGTTAGAGATGTACCTCTTTTGCTTGTCGAGATGTTGAAGGCGCCCAAGTGTTCGCCCTCTACTAGTATCCACGCGTCAACCGTCTCAACGTTGCTCCCTTCCACGCTCGGTGCTAGCCTCGGGAAGAGAATCAAGCCTTATCACTCTCTACAAATCTTGCGCCACCTCTAAGGTAGAAGCGCCAAGAAGAGATGAGGAAGAGGATGATCCGCCAAGTACTCCCTTCCTCTTCTTTACATGCGCCACCTTCAAGCAAGATGCGCCTATGGCCAAGGAACGAAGAGGTTTTGTGGCAAGGAGAGCCACCAAGCACTAAGAGTCCTTGCGCCAAGAAGAGAGGGAGAAGATGAAGAACTTGCGGTTCCAAGGAAGAAGGAGATTGCGCTCCTTGATGAAGAATGAGAGCTCCAAGCTCTCAAGTTGTCGCCACCCTAAGCTTCCAATTCTCTCCAAGAGATGTCGCCGCCAAGCCCTTCTCCAAGTTAGGTCAAGAGGTGAAGAAGGAGAAGAAGGCTTGCGGCTTCAAGGAGGAAGAAGGGTTGCGCCATCTTCAAGTTGTCACCCTTTGCCCTTGCTCACGCCTCTCTATATGTGTTCACGGCTCTAAGGAGTTAACCCTTTTTTAGTGGGCAACTAGGGTCTTATTTATAAGGGCAAGAGGCGGTTTAGGGAGGGCTAAGATCATGCCAAGTGGGCGGCTAGGATGAAGGAGGTTTGTGGCAAGGAAAGTCCCCAAGACTTTTCCATAAACCTCATTCAACCTATCCTTATTTGCCCTATAGCCATATCAGCCCAAGAGATGCCTTAAAGGCATGCATTCCATCCTAGGAAGAAGGGCTAGGCGCCCTTTACTTCCATAATGAAGCAAAGGCGCCTCCCTCACCCCATTATGCCCTTAGGCCCCAATGGGGTGAGATTTCTCCCCATTATGCCCTTTTAGCCTTTAATCTCTTCATGGTAACTTATTATTGGGCCTCATTGGATAATGAGCTAGCCCAAACTTCATGGTATGGGTTGATTAAGCCATTGGATCCAATCCAATGCAACCCTAATCCAAATGTGACCAATCTAGGTCAATTTCGGGTCAACCTGCCAAAAATGAAGTTTGGCTCCAATAACTTTCTTCCAACTCATCAGGCCCATTGGCGCTGATGAAATCTTCCAAATTGATCCAAGTTATCCAATAACTTGATCCTAAGGCTTCTGATTAAAGCAACGTCAAGAGTCTATTGCGTGCGACCCCGTAGGATCCATATGACGATGGCAATGATGTAAACATCATAAATAGTGAGGGGTATCTAGCAACACATCACTACTACCCATGTCATAGGACTTAAGTCATTATGGCAACAACTCCTAACAAGCAACGAGGATTCCCATTGCATTATAGATCCCTTTGCCTAAGCTGATATCCTGCCATTGGATTAGTCTCAAGTTTATTATCCAATGCATTGGTCATGACTCAACAAGTGTGGCCACACTTTCCTGTCATGCACCAATAAGGTGGGGCGCCCCGAGAGGATATCATGCTTCCAATAAGGAAGGGGCAAATCCTACTATTGGTCATCCATGTCTCTACATGACTTATGACATGCCCAATGACAGTCGTTTTGATCTCCCAATTACGGAGAGACGTAAGACTGTATTAAAGCATACCCATCATCAATTCTAGACATGAATACCTCAAGTCTAAGGATCAATGCAAACCTCTTGCATGTGAGATTGACTTGTTGACTAGACAAGTCAATCATCACAGTGGATCACTCCAGTGCATCCAATGCACCTGTATGTCTGCGTTACTGTGCCCTGCACCTAACCAGCCCATACACTAGTCTCACATGTACCAAAGCTGTCCCATATCTGCTAAGGTACCTTGTCTGGGGATAGCTTATGAGAATGGATCCAATCCAAACTCCTGGGACATTATTTATGCAACTCAATACATCAACGCAGGTAGAGAAGTCTGCATAATAATGACCATGCCTATATAAAGAGTAATAGTTCTATCAAAGTACATTCAAACAATGCCTGACCATGTCCATACATTGGTCTTTAGGGCATATACACCAACAGTTGTTGGATGCGATTCTTGTTTATATGGGCTAATCGACAGTGCCATAGGAAAGCACCAACTGAACCACTCAGTTTGGTCCTTTTATTACTTATGTTACAAATAAAACTTTCCATATCCAAGATATATAGACCATTGCACAAAGTACCCTTCCCATAGAACATATTTGCAAATGAAAAAGAACAAGAGTTCTTATTTATTTCAAATTTAAATCCTTTCTTTGCTAAGCAAGGAATGGATACAATGTTCTTAGTAAGTGAAGGTACACAAAAGCAATTATCTAGTTCTAATTGAAGTCCAGAAGGCAAGGAGAGAGTCAAAACGCCTACAGCAACAGCAGCAACCTGTGCCCCGTTTCCAATGCGTAGGTCAATCTCTCCAAGCCGCACCGATCTACTTTTCTTGAGCCCCTGCATATTTGTACAAATATGAGCTCCACATGCGGTATCCAATACCCATGACATAGAAGTAGAAAGATTGACTTCTGTAACATAGATACCTGAGCTAGAAGTTAAGGCCAAGCCTTTCTTCTCCTCATTCTGAAGCTGCTTGCAGTCCCTTCTCCAGTGACCCTGCTCGCCACAGTGAAAACACCTCTAGTCCTTTGACTTCTTCGCCTTTTTCTTCAGTGCTTTGGTAGGACCTCTGGCACTGCTCTTAGCACGTGCCTTACCCTTCTTCTTTATCTTCTTGGTCGCAGAGACTAAAAGAACAGAATTGGGTTTGGTCTTACCCATCTCTCGCTCGGCTGTTTGGAGCATATTCATCAATTCCTCCCGTGTGCACTCAATCCGGTTCATGTTGAAGTTAATAATAAACGGACTGAAGCTAGGGGGCAGGGAATGCAGAATAAGATCCACAACCAGCTCGTTGTCTATGGTATGTCCCAGTCTCTTGAGATGATCCACATTCCCAATGAGTTTGAGAACATGGGGTCTCACTGGTGCACCCTCAGACAACTTGCACCGAAAGACTGCTTTGGCGGTGTCAAATCTCTCAGTTCTAGCCTGAGCCTCGAACATCTGTTTCAGATGAGTGATCATCTGAAAAGCGTTCTACTCCTCATATTACACCTGCAGTTCAGGTGCCATGCTGGCTAGCATAAGACATGCAACCTCCAAAGAGTCATCCTGATGCTTTCTATAAGCATCTCTATCTGTCGTTCGGGCATTAGGCGGAGGAGCCGCAGGAAGAGCCTGTTCAAGGACATACAGCTTCTTCTCGAGCTTGAGGACTATCCTCAAGTACCAATGCAGTCCATAAAGTTAGTTCCAACTAACTTATCCTTATCAAGGAGTGATCGCAGTGATAATCCGCCAGTGTTCGTAGCCATTGTTCTACAACACCCAAGAAGAACAGATTAGTGCTACTTCGAATCATTTAAACTGGACTTGTTTTAAATGATTACTACTCCCACTATTTTAAATTCAAATTGACAATCCACAAAGTCAATCGGGAAGTTTAAGACCTCCTAGTGAGATGGGACCCTTATTTCACATGAGGCTTCGCATCCCACGAGGGTGGGATGAGATGCACAAAGTAACCCATGTTTCCTAAGGTGGGCACGCCGGCCGGTTGCTCCAAGCAACTCCCCTTGTTGAGACAGTCTGGGCATTTCATGTCCAGCGAGGGCTGGATACAACATGAAACCCTTACCTCTCAACGATGCCTCTAGAGTTTCATCATGTGCCCAGCACATATGAAAATCTAGTCAAGTCCATTCCTAACCGTTATGCCCAGGGCCAACGAATTTCCTTGCGAAGGCACGCCCAGGTTAAAACTGGACTGGGGAAACCATTGTCACCACACACTTTCTAAAGATAAGTGGGTGTGTCCCACGAGGGTGGGAACCAGTTCACTACTCCACTGATTGATAGCTTAGTGAGGGCCACGCGTTAGAAGGCTACTAGACTTGATATTTTATTATGAGGGTTTTTAAGGTCTCATCAGTTTTATCTTATGTCTAACAATACAGGCATGCAATCCTATAGTGATAACATAACGATAAAATATCACAGGCATGCTTTTAGCAGATAAGGAAAGCAGTAAAAGATGATGTGATCAAAGCCCTTTCAAGACATTGAACCAACCCATGCCAAAGGAGGTTCAATTCTTGACATAGGACTCAAGCCCTTAAGAAAGACCTATCCTAGCCGCCCTCTATCTTGGTCTTCAAGGTTGGCTCCAAGGTCCTTCTCACATGGTTTAGCTCTCAAACCTTAAGGGTAAACCCCAAGGATTCGGCCAATGCCATGGTCTTCCTCCAATGAGAATGCGCCACAATACAAGAAGCCAAGTTAGCTAGCTCTCAAACCCAAGGGTTCGGCCATGCCTAACTTGCGCCACTAAGCAGGCTTGCGACTCTTTCTTTGATGCTTGTTGCGCCACTATCCAAGGTATGCATGCGCCAAGTTCCAAGTACGTGCGCCACCCTAATTTTCTTCTTAGTTAAAAGCAAAAAGAAAAGCGGCACGCAGGCCTCACGAGGATACATCACAGGCATGCAAAGGGGGGCTTGACTAATGATCATTACATCATGCACAATCAAGGTATTTACTCATGCAATTCTACATGCTCATGAAAAACATAAAATCTGAAATTTTACTTTTTCATAAAACTGGTCTCTTTTTCTCATCTTCTTCTCACAAATCTTTTGGTCAATTGCGATTTATTTTTCATGATGATTTCAGAGATCCTTTCGGCTGGCAATTTTGTCAGATCAAGAGACTTGGCTAGTCCGAAGACACAATGCCCGTCCTACTTGACAAAATTACGTGCGCCTTTAATCTTTAAATCAAACAAGAAAAATAGTCCAAAAATCCAAAAGAGATTGAGAGGTTGATAGAAACAAGAAACCCTAATTTTTCCTACTTAGAAAAAATCGTTTGCCATGCATCATGCTATTTATGAAAATAGAGATATGGCATGTGAGCATGAAAGAAAAGCATAAAACATCGTTCGAGTCTTGCAAGTCGCTCTGATACCACTGTTGGGAAACCCCGGGGACATTTTATAATTTTTCAGAGTCATAGACATACATACATACATTGCACAGCGGAAGAATGTCCCAGAAATAGGCCGGTCCCAAAAACCCAGTGAAGATCGCAGGCAAGAGAGTCGACACGATGAGTTAAGAAATACCTTAAGAGTGATTTGGAGTGATGCCGATGTAGGCGCCCAAGTGTGCGCCCTCTGCAGTCTCACACACACGGATCTCTTGAGTTCTCTTCTTCCACGCCCGGTGCTAGCCTCGGGAAGAAGATCCAAGCCTTAGGGAGATGCTCCACTTCACTTGCGCCACCAAGCGGAAAGGATGCGCCAAGAGAAGAAGGAAACAAGCCAAGCCGCCAAGCACCAAAGCTCCTTGCGCCAAGAGGAAAGGAGGGAGAAGCTTGCGGCTATGGAAGAAGGAAGATGCGCCCTTGCTCCTAGCTCTCGCCCCTCTTCTTGTGTTCACGCCTTCAAGGATTGATCATCATAAGAGGAGGCGAGAGGGTCACATATATATAGGGCAAGAGGCAGTTAAGGGAAGGGCCAAGATCATGACAAGTGTAGGGCTAGGATGAGGAGGTTTGAGACAAGGAAAGTCTCCAAGACTTTACCATAAACTCCATTCAACCTATCCATAATTGCCCAAGTACCATATCAGCCCAAGACATGCCTTAGAGGCATTCATACCATCAAGGGAGAAGGGCTAAGCGCCAATTGCTTCCTTAATGAAGCAATTTTGCCACCCAAACCCCATTATACCCCTTAGGCGCCAATGAGGTTGGGTTTCTCCCCATTATACCCTTTTAGCCTCTTATCTCTTTATGAGAACTTGTTATTGGGCCTCATTAGATAATGAGCTAGCCCAAACTCCATTACATGGGTTGATTAAGCACTTGGATCCAATCCAATGCAACCCTAATCCAAATGTGACCAACCATGGTCAAATACGGGTCAACCTGCCAAAATTGAAGTTTAGCTCCAATAATATTCTTCCATCTCATCAGGCCCATTGGCGCTGATGAAATCTCCCAATTAGATCCGAGTTATCCAATAACTCGATCATAAGGCTTCCCGATCAATATGAGAACTCAAGTATCAAGGTGTGCGACCCTGTAGGTTCTTCTGACGCTGGCAGTGCTGACCAAAGGTCATCACAAGCAGTGAGTGGTACCTAGCAGTGCATCGCTGCTACCCAGGTCATTGGAATGGATATCGACATCGACATCCCCATCATCGCAACTAGGTACAGATGCATTATAGTCTCTTTGCCGAACTGATATCCGATTGGACAAGTGTGTCACCACTTGTTTTCATCCAATCACATGGCTATGACTAAAACAGGTTCTTACCTAGGTATGGCCATACACTCGCAGTCATAGAACCATAGAGGAGCTCCATGGATATCATACTTCCCTAAGGAAGGGGCAAATCCTATGTCTGTCCATTGACCTTCTCATATGGGTCGTGACATGCTCAATGACAACCGTTATGACCTCCCAACTACGGCGAGGTGTTAGGTTGTATCAAAGCAAGTCCCTAACCATATAGAATGATCAATGACCTCAAGTCAAGGGATCAATGCATCTCCTGTCACTTATGAGGATAACTCATGACACCAAGTCATAGCCTCATAGCGGGTCTATCCAGTATATCCTCCAATGATATACCCATGTGTCTGCGTCCTAACCAGCCCACATACCAGTCTCTCAAGTACCATAGCTGTCCCATATCCACTAAGGTACATCGACTGGGGACTATAGTTCGAGCACAGATCTAATCTGTCTCCAGGGACATTATCATGTTAGTACATATGCGCAGATGTAAACAAACATAGATAATGACAATGCCAGAATGATATATAAATATCAAAGTCAAGTAGTACATTAGTTGACCAAAACTAGGTCCTAGGGCATATACACCAACATAGCCCTAGTCAAACTATCGATCGATGCTGTTGTGCACTATTTCCCACCTCCGTGGGACACACCCATCTATCTTTAGGAGGCGTGTGGTGACAATGATTTCCCCCGTCCGGTTAAAACTCTGGACGCGCCTTCCGCAAGGAAATCGTTGGCCCTGGGCATAACGGTCAGGTCGGACTTGACTAGAACTCTCATATGTGGTTTTCCCACATGATGGAAGTTGCTAGAGGCACCTCAAGGAGTTAGGGCTTCATGCTGTATCTAGCCTCCGCTAGACACAAAGTGCCTGAACGGTCTTGAGAAGGGGAATTGCCTACTTGCAATTGGCCGGCGAGCCTACCTTGAGATACATGCGTCACCTCGTGCAGTACATCCCGCCCCCACGGGACGCGAGGCCGTGTGAGGAACAAGGATCCCATCTCACTTTGGAAATTCTGTGGTTTCTCGGATTGACATTAGAGGGTTGTCAACCAGTTAAAATAGTGAGAAACATTCATTTATTTCAAGTCCAGATTAAATGATTGAAATCTGGTACTAATCTACATGTCTGTTGTTGTAGATCATGTCTATGAACAATAGCGGATTAAAACTGTGATCTGTCCTTTGGGAGGACAAGTTAGACTGGTGTCAAAACTTGAGGGGTGACCCAAGCTCGAGCGCAGTAAAAGGCAATACCAGAAAGAGGTGAAGAGAAGGGTGACTCCTTCGTCTTCAGGCTCTAGCATTTGTGTGGTTGAAGTCAACTTGTCTACTTCAAACACATGGGCACTTGATACCGCATGTGGAGTGCATATTTGTACAAGTATGCAAGGGCTCAAACAAATTAGGACAATGCGATAAGGAGAGATTGATCTTCGAGTCGGTAACGGCACACAGGTTGCGGTTGTGACTGTGGGAGACCTCACTCTCTCGCTACCGTCGGGACTTCAACTAGAACTCGACAATTGTTACTATGTACCATTGATTACCAAGAACATTATATCCACTCCTGCCCTAGCGAGGAAAGGATTCAGTTTTGCAATCAAAGAGAACACATGTTCTTTTTCATTGGCAGACATGTTCTATGGTTCTGGTACTCTATGCAATGGCTTGTATATCTTGGATATGGAGAGTTCTATGTGCAACATAAATGCTAAGAGGATTAAGCTAAGTGGTTTCAACAACACTTATCTTTGGCATTGTCATTTAGGGCACATAAACAAGAATCGCATCCAACCACTTCATGTAAATGGATCCTTGGATTCAAGCCCCTTTGAGGAGTTTGACACGTGCGAGCCTTGTTTATTGGGCAAAATGGCAAAGGCACCATTCACCAAGATAGGTGAAAGGGCCAAAGGTTTGTTGGATCTCATACACGGAAATGTGTGTGGACCATTCAACAAACAAGCCAGAGGTGGGTTTGTATACTTCATCACATTTACTGATAATTTCAGTAGATATGGATATGTCTACCTGATGAGACATAAGTTTGAATTCTTGGAGAAATTCAAGGAGTTCAAGACTGAAGTAGAGAACCAACTTGGACGATCCATAAAGGCTCTTTGCTCTAATCGAGGTGGAGAGTACCTAAGCCATGAGTTTACTGACTATCTTAAAGAGTGTGGGATTCTCTCACAGCTCACCCATCCCGGGACACCCCAGTGGAATGGAGTGTCTGAGAGGCGGAATCGAACTCTGCTAGACATGGTCCAATGTATGATGAGTCATGTGAAAGTACCCCTTAACCTAAGGGGGGTCCCCTTCTAGGGGGAGCAAAAACCCTAGACATATGGCGCATAAAACTTTTGCAGCGGAATTAAGGGTTTGAAAGAATCTATTGCATGATATATGATCAACTTAAGTAAACTTGAATTCATACCATAGCCATATGCGTTGGATGAAAACTTGGAAGGAAAGGCGCAAGCGAGCCTTCTCCTAAGGTGACGCACACAATTGGTGTCGCCTACTTTCCTTGGTGCTCCTTGTGCTAGCAAGGTTCCAAGAAGCCTTTGTCGAATGGAAGGGAGAAGAGATCGCCTTGCTTGAGTGAGTTTTTCTCTCTTCTCTAGCCGAGATGTTGTCTCGTCTAAGCCAAGCGTTGGCGACGAACAAAGAGAAGGGGGGCGTGAAGTGTGGCAATCGTGAGTCATGGCCACGATTAGTAGAAGTGCTATCCAAAAATAGCATCCACTTCTCAACGTGCGCTCTTGGGTTTACCCAATCGCAAATGCCACATCACTTGAACCATGCGCTCAACCAATGAGCCAGTTCACATCGGTTTGGTCCAAGACCAATTAACCCAAGCAATATGGTCTAGATCTTACTTAAACCCTAAGGCTTCAGATCTAACCGTCAATCTCTTCGATGCTCTTGATCTGACCGATCTGGCATCTATTCTCCCGATCGAAGCTTACCGATCTCAAGCCCTAATCAATCAAACATGATCAGACCAGATCTCACTTACAATCAGAGATTAAATCCCTTTAAACTGAACCTGAACAATTCAGTCCACACGATCTGACTTAAGTAAGCCATATCATCAAATTGTGCGACCCTGAGGGTTTCCTTTAAATGTCGGTAACGATAATTCACATTATCACGATCAGTGAGGGGTATCTAGCAACACATCACTGTCTCCCGATATAAAGGAAAGAGTCTTCCAAGACTACACCCAAACCACAGCACAAGTGTGAATCAACTCACAAGGCATGCATATTTCCTTTGCCACTGGATGTTCTTATTGGACAAGCCTGTCAAGCTCGTAACTCCAATATGATGAGCATGATCAGAACAGATGAACATAGTCACCTGGGTATGGCCATACACTTTTCTCAATCATCTCATCCAGGGGGCCCCTTTAGAACATCACACTCCTTAAACAAGGAGACGGCAATCCTATGTCTATCACTAGTGCCCTAACCTGATTCAAGCTCACCATCCAAGATAGTCTATAATCATTATGTTTCAAATGATATTGAACTACCTCAAAACAATGGCAATCATCATTTAGATAACACAAGTGATCTCAAGTCAGAGGAAATGTGCCACTTGTCACATTCAAGGAATATTCACATTGTGACAAACAATTGAACATCCTAGTAGGGTCTGTCCAGCACATCCAATGTACCCATGAGTCTACATCTTATTCCATGCTCGAAGCATCCTATAAGATTAGAACACATATTAGTCTCAATCATATCAAGGCTGTCTCATGTTCACCAAGATATATCGACTAAGGACATAATAGCATGTCAGCCGAGCTGAACAGCTTTGAGACATTATTCAGAAGAACATATATTGCAGCAGACAATGTAGCTAACTGAATAACAACCATGCCTTTATAAACATAACAGTTTATTACATGATACAAATACATTCCCATAGGCCTCAAACATTAGCCTTAAGGGCATACCCCAACAATCTCCCACTTGCACTTAATCTAATGGTTGAGAAATCTCAAACCCATATTATTACAGTGCTTCTCATGCTTCTGCTGCGCCAGAGGCTTGGTAAGCGGGTCTGCCAGATTGTCATCTGTATGAACCTTGCAGATTTTGATCTCGCCACGATCTATGATCTCCCTGATCAAATGAAACCGTCTCTGTATGTGCTTGGACTTCTGGTGCGACCGTGGTTCCTTTGCTTGTGCGATTGCTCCAGTGTTATCACAAAAGATAACCAAAGGATCTGCACTCGAAGGAACAACACCAAGTTCTCTCACGAACTTACGAATCCACACTGCCTCCTTGGATGCTTCCGAGGCTGCAACATACTCGGCTTCTGTTGTGGAATCAGCAACAGTTGACTGTTTGAAACTTTTCCACACCACTGCACCTCCATTCAAGCTAAAAACATAGCCTGATTGCGATCGGAAATCATCCTGGTCAGACTGGAACGAAGCGTCAGTATATCCCTCTATACTGAGTTCTTCCTGACCACCATATATCAAGAACATATCTTTGGTCCTCCGCAGATATTTTAAAATGTTCTTGACTGCAATCCAGTGCGCCATACCTGGATTACTCTGGTAACGACTGGTCACGCTTAACCCGTAAGCGACGTCTGGGCGAGTACACAACATCGCATACATAATAGAACCAATAGCCGAAGCATAAGGCGTATTGTCCATTTCATCTTTCTCAGTCTGTGTTTGTGGACACTGACTCTTCGAAAGATTCAGACCATGTCTGACTGGAAGATATCCTTTCTTAGAATTCTCTAAGTGAAATCTCTCCAGGACCTTATCGATGTAAGTACTCTGGCACAGCCCGAGAAGCCTCTTAGATCTATCCCTGTAGATCTTCACACCTAATACATAGGCTGCTTCTCCTAAATCTTTCATCTGGAAACATTTCCTCAGCCATGCCTTCACAGCATGCATTTCAGGAATGTCATTTCCAATGATCAAGATGTCATCGACGTAGAGGACTAGAAAAGTAATTACGCTCCCACTAAACCTCTTATATACACATGGGTCATCCTCGTTCTTGATGAAACCAAATTCGGTGACTGATTCATCAAAACGAATATTCCAGCTTCTAGATGCTTGCTTAAGTCCATAAATAGACTTCTTTAACTTGCATATCTTATGACGATCTGCTGGATTAGTGAAACCCTCTGGTTGTGTCATGTACACATCCTCATCCAGATTTCCATTAAGGAAAGCTGTTTTCACATCCATCTGCCAGATCTCATAATCATAGTATGCAGCTATCGCGAAAAGAATCCGAATAGACTTAAACATGGCTACAGGTGAGAAAGTTTCATCATAATCTATCCCGTAGATTTGTTTGAAACCTTTCGCAACTAGCCTGCCTTTATAGGTAACCACGTTACCATCCATGTCAATCTTCTTCTTGAAGATCCATTTACAGCCTATAGGGATAACTCCCGGAGGCAGATCAACCAAATCCCAAACTTGGTTATCTGACATGGAGTCCATCTCGGCGCGCATAGCTTCAAGCCATCTCGCTGACTCCGGTCCACTGACCGCATCCGCATAAGTGAGGGGTTCATCATGATCAATGATGTAGACTCCGTCATAGCGCTCAGGCTGTCGACGGATCCTTCCCGATCTTCACGGTTCCCGTGATATCTGAGCCTCAGGTTGTTCAATAACCTGTTCTACCGGCTCAGGCTCATCCAACTCTGCTTGGTCACTTTGTCCTTCTTCTGGATTCTCATCCAGCTTTATTTCTCTCCCACTGGCCTCTTGCAGAAGAAACTCCTTCTCAAGAAATATGGCCGTCCGAGCAACAAAAACCTTGTTCTCCTTGGGATCGTAGAAATAATAACCCTTAGTTTCCTTAGGGTAACCGACAAAGATACATTTGTCAGATCTGCTCTCTAGTTTCCCAGAGGCGTGCTTTTTGACATAAGCCTCGCAGCCCCAGATCCTGATAAATGTCAAGCTCGGCTGTTTCCCATACCATAACTCATATGGAGTCTTAGAAACTGCCTTGGATGGCACTCGGTTTAGTACCTTTGCAGCTGTTTCCAGCGCAAAACCCCAAAAGGAGTTGGGTAAAGAAGCCTGACTCATCATAGAACGAACCATATCAAGTAACGTTCTATTTCTCCTCTCGGACACACCATTCCATTGCGGTGTTCCTGGCGGAGTGAGCTGTGAGATAATCCCACACTCCTTCAGATAGTCAGTAAACGTATGACTCAAGTATTCACCACCTCGATCTGAGCGAAGTGCCTTGATATTTCGGCCTAGCTGATTTTGTACTTCATTCTTGAACTCTTTGAACTTGTCAAAAGATTCACTCTTATGTCTCATCAGATAGACATAGCCATACCTACTGAAATCATCAGTAAAGGTAATGAAGTACTGATAGCCACCTCTGGCATGTTTACTAAATGGCCCACACACATCACTGTGTATAAGGTCAAGTAAACCTGAAGCCCTTTGACCTTTGTGAGGAAAAGGTGACTTCGTCATTTTACCCATTAAACAAGCTTTGCATGTATCAATCTCCTTATAGGAGAATGATCCCAGCAGTCCATTATCATGCAACCGCTTAATGCGTTTCTCGTTAATATGGCCTAAACGACTATGCCATAACAAGGTGCTGTCATCAGCATACTTGGCTTTCTTAATATCAATTTGCTGTATCGAACATTCCATGTCCAACATGAATAACCCATTGCTAATTGAACCAGTCGCATAAACAATATTATCTAAAGATAAAACACACTTTGAAATATTGCATTCAAAGGAAAATCCCTTCCTGACAAGAGCAGGAATGGAGATAATATTTTTAGTAATACTGGGAACAAAGTAACAATTGTCTAGTTCCAATACAATGCCAGATGGTAAAGAAATGAAGTAGTCTCCTACAGCAACAGCAGCAACCCGTGCTCCGTTTCCAACGCGTAGGTCCACCTCATGCTGTCCCACCTGCCTTCTTCTCTTGAGTTCCTGTACATTTGAACAAATGTGAACTCCACATGCAGTGTCCAACACCCATGATATAGAAGAAGAAAACATGACCTCAGTCACAAATATACCTGAGCCAGAAGCGAAGCTTCCCCTCTTATCTCCTTGGAGCGCTTTACAGTCCTTTTTCCAGTGACCCAGCTGGCCACAGTGGAAACACCTGTATTCCTTGGACCGCTTCACCTTCTGCTTCAGAGCCTTGCTGTAATTCTTGACCGGGGCCTTGCCCTTCTTCCCCTTCTTCTTGTTCCTTGAAGGAACCATCAAGACAGAGGTCGAAGGCTTACCCTTCAGAGTCTCCTCAGTGGTCAAGAGCATATTCAGCAGCTCTGCCGGAGTACAATCGATTTTGTTCATATTAAAATTAATAATGAACGCGTCGAATGATGGCGGGAGAGACTGCAGAATAATGTCCACAGCAAGCTCCTGGTTGATGGTATGCCCCAGTTTCTCTAGAGCCTCCTTGTGCCCAATCATCTTGAGCACGTGAGCTCCCACTGGGCTCCCTTCAGCCAGTTTGCTCTGAAAGAAGAGCTTCGTCAAATTGTAGCGCTCAGTCCTTGCCTGTGCAGCATACAGCATCTTGAGGTTCGCTATAATCTCTATAGCCGACATGTCCTCATGCTGACGCTGCAGCGGTGGCGTCATAGACGCTAGCATCAGGCAAGCGACATCAATGCTATCATTGACGTGCTTTTCATAGGCTTCCCGAACCGCCCTTGCGGCGTTCGGAGCGGGCTGCGGCGGTATCGCCGTCTCGAGGACATACAGTTTCCTCTCTGCCTTAAGAACGATCTTAAGGTGTCCAAACCAGTCAGAGAAGTTCGGCCCAGCAAACTTCTCCCTTTCCAGTAGGGATCGCACATTGAAGTTCATGGTGTTCGTTGCTGCAGGTATCTACAACAATGCAAGAACAGCAAGGTCAGTATCAATGTATAAGAATCAATCAGGACTTAAGAAAGATTCCTTTTCTCACTATTTTTATCTGGCTGAAAAATCCAGCAAAACAGCCCGAAAGAGTAGTACTCTTTTAGTGAGATGGGATCCGGATTTCATACTTGGTCTCCGCGTCCCGCTCAGGCGAGATAAGATGCACAGAGAGTACAAGCACTAATCCCCGGTAGGCATTCCCTGCCGATCGCCAACCCGTGCGATTCCCCTTCATCTGGGCAATCCAGCAGACTGTGCCAACTGAGTTGGTACAACACAGTCTCTGACCCCACAGATGGCTGCCTCCATGTGCTACCATATGCGCCACATATGTAGCCCACACGGTCAAGCTGACCCGACCTACTCCCTGGACCACCATGTGCTATGCTGAGCAACGAGAAGGGATAAATCCCCACTCTGTAACACACAGGTGTAATCCCGCACCGTCTGAAGATAGATGGACGTGCCCACTGAGTGGGTACAACACGGCTCCAACGATAATCAGAACAGTGAGGTTTCGCGTCAGAAGGCTTACGAGCTTGATATTTAGCGTTGGATTTTAACGGTCTTTTATCTTCTTTCACTATCATGCAATTCCTATGGTGATAGCAGAAGATAAACTTAATCATGCAATTCTAATATTTAAACAGTAAATAAAAGAAAGCATGAATCTTATGTGGTAAAAGCCCATAGCCCTAGTGAGACCTTAACCTAAATCAAGTCTTCACTTGCTCTTCATGGGCCTTTTGCTGCTCATCTGGCCCAAAACAGGGCCCAAGCGCCAATTGCAGCTCTGGTGCACCCACCAGGAAAATTGCGCCAGGTCCTAGGGTCGAACCCTAGACCTCCCACCTGGTCCAGCCACTGCTGCATGCGCCTCTGCCAAGTGTGCTCAGTGCTCTTGTCTAATTAAATTACAAATTTAACTATCTAGACAAGATTGACACGCAGGTCACTAACATTTTATAAATTAAAACAATGTGATGCGCAGATCACAATAATTAATTTACAATTTTTAATACAGGCACGCAGGCCCCAGCACAGCACACAATTAATATGGGCAGCCCACATAAGAAGAAATAAACAAGCATATGCAACATTCAAACATGTGATCCAACCAAGAAAATTAAAATTTTGAAAAAACCCCATAGGTATCAATTTAATTTCCTTATTCGCCCTTCAACCTTACAACGGTCCATTACCAGGGATCCACTCATCCAACCTAGTCAGATCCAGTGCCCTAGCATGCACCAAGTCCTAATTGACTTGAGTCGACCATAAGGTCAACCATGCTTGCTTCAGGGCCGAACAACCACATTGAGGTCTGGCAAGCGGGTGTGACCCCGGGCCTAACTCATGTGTGTTCATAGGTTGTCTCAATCAGACATCGCTACACACCTGTCTGCAGTCGACCTATAGCCACCACAGGCTTGCGCCAAGGTGCTATCTGGTCGACCCATTCAGGCTGTCAGATAGTCTGATCAGACCGTTTGGATCTAACTCAGGGGGTGACTTCAACCCTAATAACCCGTCTAAGGGTTTATAGGAGGGCCTTAGATCTATAGTGAGTCGCGCATGTAGAATAGTTTTGAGAAAACCAAGATGCGCCAATATATCATCATACATGCGCAAATGAAACATGAAATAGGTTTCGGTATGAAACAAATCAACATGATAAAATTTCGCATGATATAGATCTAAGCATTCATGGAACACAAAATCAAAGCAATCATATTATCATGCATAAACCTTCGCTCTGATACCAATTGAAAGTACCCCTTAACCTAAGGGGGGTCCCCTTCTAGGGGGAGCAAAAACCCTAGACATATGGCGCATAAAACTTTTGCAGCGGAATTAAGGGTTTGAAAGAATCTATTGCATGATATATGATCAACTTAAGTAAACTTGAATTCATACCATAGCCATATGCGTTGGATGAAAACTTGGAAGGAAAGGCGCAAGCGAGCCTTCTCCTAAGGTGACGCACACAATTGGTGTCGCCTACTTTCCTTGGTGCTCCTTGTGCTAGCAAGGTTCCAAGAAGCCTTTGTCGAATGGAAGGGAGAAGAGATCGCCTTGCTTGAGTGAGTTTTTCTCTCTTCTCTAGCCGAGATGTTGTCTCGTCTAAGCCAAGCGTTGGCGACGAACAAAGAGAAGGGGGGCGTGAAGTGTGGCAATCGTGAGTCATGGCCACGATTAGTAGAAGTGCTATCCAAAAATAGCATCCACTTCTCAACGTGCGCTCTTGGGTTTACCCAATCGCAAATGCCACATCACTTGAACCATGCGCTCAACCAATGAGCCAGTTCACATCGGTTTGGTCCAAGACCAATTAACCCAAGCAATATGGTCTAGATCTTACTTAAACCCTAAGGCTTCAGATCTAACCGTCAATCTCTTCGATGCTCTTGATCTGACCGATCTGGCATCTATTCTCCCGATCGAAGCTTACCGATCTCAAGCCCTAATCAATCAAACATGATCAGACCAGATCTCACTTACAATCAGAGATTAAATCCCTTTAAACTGAACCTGAACAATTCAGTCCACACGATCTGACTTAAGTAAGCCATATCATCAAATTGTGCGACCCTGAGGGTTTCCTTTAAATGTCGGTAACGATAATTCACATTATCACGATCAGTGAGGGGTATCTAGCAACACATCACTGTCTCCCGATATAAAGGAAAGAGTCTTCCAAGACTACACCCAAACCACAGCACAAGTGTGAATCAACTCACAAGGCATGCATATTTCCTTTGCCACTGGATGTTCTTATTGGACAAGCCTGTCAAGCTCGTAACTCCAATATGATGAGCATGATCAGAACAGATGAACATAGTCACCTGGGTATGGCCATACACTTTTCTCAATCATCTCATCCAGGGGGCCCCTTTAGAACATCACACTCCTTAAACAAGGAGACGGTAATCCTATGTCTATCACTAGTGCCCTAACCTGATTCAAGCTCACCATCCAAGATAGTCTATAATCATTATGTTTCAAATGATATTGAACTACCTCAAAACAATGGCAATCATCATTTAGATAACACAAGTGATCTCAAGTCAGAGGAAATGTGCCACTTGTCACATTCAAGGAATATTCACATTGTGACAAACAATTGAACATCCTAGTAGGGTCTGTCCAGCACATCCAATGTACCCATGAGTCTACATCTTATTCCATGCTCGAAGCATCCTATAAGATTAGAACACATATTAGTCTCAATCATATCAAGGCTGTCTCATGTTCACCAAGATATATCGACTAAGGACATAATAGCATGTCAGCCGAGCTGAACAGCTTTGAGACATTATTCAGAAGAACATATATTGCAGCAGACAATGTAGCTAACTGAATAACAACCATGCCTTTATAAACATAACAGTTTATTACATGATACAAATACATTCCCATAGGCCTCAAACATTAGCCTTAAGGGCATACCCCAACATCATGCAACTCTACCTCCGTATTTCTGGGGACGTGCTTTAGAGACAGCCTCTTTCACACTGAATAGCATTCCGTCTAAGAGTGTCCCCGTGACTCCGCATGAGTTGTGGACTGGGAGACAACCTAACCTCACATTTATGAGGATCTGGGGATGCGAAGCTTTTGTTAAGCATCAAAATTCTAGCAAGCTAGAGCCCAGGTCAGATAAATGTGTGTTTTTGGGGTATCCTAGGGAAACCAGAGGATACAACTCCTATAATCCCACAGAGGACAAAGTTTTTGTCGCCCATGCTGCTGTCTTTCTTGAGAAAGAATTTATCTTGAAAGAAGCTAGTGGGAGAAGTTTTGATTTGGATGAAATCCAAGATCATCCACAAGACACAGAGGTTGAGATGTAACCTGAGCCACCTGCACAGGTTGTGGCCCAACCTGAGGCTCAGGCACAGGCTCCACGTAGGTCTGAGAGGGTACGTCGTGCACTTGATAGGTATGGGTTGCTGCTAACTCAACACGACGACATTCTCATTATTGAGGATGAACCTAAGACTTATGAGGAAGCGATCGCTGGACCAGACTCCGAGAGATGGCTGGAGGCCATGAGGTCCGAGATGGATTCTATGTCTGCTAACTAGGTTTGGGACTTGGTTGAGACGCCTAATTGGGCAAAACCCATAGGGTGTAAATGGATCTTCAAAAAGAAGATAGACATGAATGGCAATGTGGTTACCTATAACGATAGACTAGTGGCCAAAGGCTTTAGGCAAGTCCACGGGGTGGACTATGATGAAACTTTTTCGCTAGTTGTCATGTTTAAATTCATTCGGATCATGCTTGCTTTAGCTACCTACTACGATTATGAGATCTGGCAAATGGACGTGAAGACAGCTTTCCTTAATGGAAACCTGTCAGAGGATGTGTTTATGACACAGCCTGAAGGGTTCGTTCACCTAGCTAATGCTCATAAAGTATGCAAACTGAAAAGATCCATCTATGGATTAAAGCAAGCCTCTCGAAGTTGGAATATTCATTTTGACGAAGTTGTGAGAGATTATGGCTTCCTCAAGAACGAAGACGATGCCTGTGTGTACAAGAAAATGAGTGGGAGCTTGGTCACATTTCTAGTCTTGTATGTCGATGACATACTGCTCATCGGGAACGATGTCCCTAACCTTTATGCTGTGAAGACATGGTTGGGGAAGTGTTCCGAGATGAAAGACAGGGGAGGCCGCCTACATTCTAGGTGTGAGGATTTACCGGGATAGATCCAAGAAACTCCTTGCCCTTAGTCAGAGCACGTACATAGACAAAGTGCTGGAAAGGTTTCGCTTGGAGCAGTCCAAGAAGGGTTACCTTCCCATGAGGCACGACATTACTCTTTCAAAGAGCCAGTGTCCCTCTACACAGGCTGAGAAAGAGGAGATGAGTCGAGTCCCTTATGCATCTGCAGTGGGATCCCTCATGTATGCCATGTTATGTACAAGACCAGACGTGGCTTATGCAGTGAGCATAACCAGTAGATGCTAGTCTAACCCCAGTGTCCAGCATTGGACAGCCGTGAAAAATATTTTGAAGTATCTGAGGAAGATGAAAGATTTATTCTTAGTCTATGGTGGACAAGAAGATCTATGTATCCAGGGTTATACAGATGCTTCCTTCCAGTCAGACCCAGATGACTTCAAATTGCAGTCCGGCTATGTGTACTTGCTAAATGGAAGTGTTGTATGCTGGAAGAGCTTCAAGCAATTGACACGCTCCGCAAGTGCACGGATATGTCAAAGTAGTATAAAAGATATCGAATCCCACAGGGAACAAGGTTGAGTACTAGAAAGTCCGAGTCATAATAGCTAGGCGAATCGAAACGTGGGTTTTTGAAGACGAAAATCGAAAACAAACAAGTGCAACTACTTCGGTAGAGAAAAGATATAAGAGAGAATTCAGGGCTACGGCTTCCACCATGATGATAATCTTAATCGCACAAGAAAGATATTAGTTATTTGGTTTATTGGTTTTGCACAAGGAGTCTAACCCTAGGGTACAAGATGCCCTCTCTCGAGTGATACACTCCGATGTTCATTTTAGACCGACCTCCTACTCTCGCGGTGGATCGTTCTAAGACGAACCCAATGAGTTCTATGGTAGACTATGAAATCCTCGAGCGAAGACCACACACTTTCGTGTCGAGGTCTCGCAAGTTTTACTCAAAGGTTCGACCCTTACGATCCTTCTCTCGATATGAATCGTAACGGCTAACACGCGAAATCACTCAGCCAAGGTAAAACCACGAAATAAATATGTCAAAGTAAAATATACTCACAATTCATACCAAACAACATAAATAGATACAAAGTTTGCAATTAAAATCATTAAAGGGTTTCCACCAAGCCCCGAAATAGGGTTTACGCTACAATCGTCATTGAAACGCTCAAAATCTCTCTTTTAATGAAATGAAAAGTATAAGAAAATGAAGCTAAGGGGAAGGAGATGATGAACCGAAGGAATCCTGAAGAAATCGTGATGATCGTGTGTCTCAATCTCCGAAAATTTCCAAAAGTCACCTCTATCGCTGTGTTCTTCCTCCCGTGCCGCTTCTTTGGGTGAATGCTCAATTTTTAGGGTAAGAAAATTTGGGCTTTTATATTCCATCTGTTCGCCTCTGAAAGAGCTTTCCATAGACACCTCACTTGCCAAATTTGGACTTCAAATGAGTGAGAAATCAAGGAAAAACCGAGTGGAACTCGGTCTCGTGCGTGACTGGGTTGGAATCACGTGTGAACCCCGCCGGGTTCACCTGCCCGTGATTCCTTCTGTGAGTTTGGGCAAATAGAAGCGCGGTGCACCCCGTGGGGTTCACCCAGCCGTGCTTCTTTCTGGACTGATTTTGGCCTACAGGAAATCTGGCCTGGCCGTGATTCTCACTGTGAAGTTCCTGCAGCCTGGCGAAAATCTAGTGAACCCCATGGGGTTCACCTGGCCGTATTTTTCAGGCTAACTCCATTTAAGCCCAAATTTGACGTGTGACCTTGTCTTCATATAAGAAATCTTCCCATGGCCTTAGAATCTTCAAAATATGTCAAAAAAGGGCGTTTTTACCTGAAATTCCATAAAAGTGCCAAAAAGTGAAGATTCCGAAGATATCAAGTAATTTAGCCTAAAAAGGGCATGAAAGTATTAAAATAAGTCTAGAATTAGCATGAAATGTCCATGAAAATTACTAATAAAATGGAAGGCATCAAAATACCCCAGACTAAAATCTTTGTTTGTCCTCAAGCAATAAAATAAGATGAAATACAAGATAAGTATAAGAGCAAACTTTTGTGCTGAGATATACTCCCAGGTTAGAAAAACATTCAATAGCAATCCAAGATCTAATCAGGAGAAATCAAGTAAATGGTTGCTTCAAGTGTTCAACAGTTTGTTCCCACAATAACTAGTTGCTAAACAACCTAGTAAGCAACAAACATAGGATTCAATCAAGCCTACACACTACACTTTTGCAATTCTAATCCTTCCAAATCAAATCGTTGGGGTTAACTCAGATGTTTTATGTGGAGTATGATATACTGATTATTGCATTGGACTTCAACTCATAACCTTAGGTACCATTGCTAATTTTTCGCAATGCCAAGTAAAGGTGTCTTTTTATTGATTTCAATTTCACATCTCTTAGATTTCAACTCATGTCCTTCTGTACCACTGTCAATTTTGTCCAGTGCCAAGTAGAGGAATCTAAGGGTGAGTGAATTTTTTTTTATATAAACATGCTCCGCGGTTGATCACATATCCTTTTTGACAAATGTAGTGTTTCCCCAACAAAAGAAAGGAATTCAAAGAATAACTAAGAGAATATGTATCTCAATACGATTCTCATGTAAGTTGCAAGCTTTAGTTGGTTTAACAATCATAGTTATGTTTGACCTACTAATGAACAACTCAAATTAATCAAATTACAAGATTTCTAAATCATAAAATATATGGACATGATCAAAAAGTAATCCTAACAAGGAGGTATTATCAACAATTATTGATTATTCCTAACCAATCATGCATTCAGCTCATAAAACTTTAACATGGCTATCATAGGACAATTCATACATATGCTAACTCATGGAAAAAATTTTCACACAGCATGTATGAAAAACATAATCATCAAATGAACGTACGTACAGACACAGTCAAGAACATGATGTAATACAAATCTGTCACAGAGTGGGGCCTGAAGATGTGGACCAGGCCCACGAATATGATGGCATATAAGATACAATGCCACATAATATCCATCACAAAGTAAAAATATCCATCCAAAATGGCAAGGTTAAGGTGTCACAATCATGTAGCCGCATGAAGCAAGAGAATAGAAACTGGAATGTAGAAAGCTCACCCACTCTAAAAGTTTGCATAGTCCTCTATGCAATATCGTACTATGAGAGGACTGGATGACGATGCCGATGCTGATGGGGGGCTACCTCCGTTTGCGTGAGCGAGAGCTAGATGCTCGGGAGCTCTTGCTCTTCCCGCATGCGCTATAGTCGGACTCGGCCTCCTCGTTGGAAGAAATGTTCATGCGAGCTGTTGTGTCCTCGGAGAGTGCGGATAGCCGGTCGTCCATGATCGATATCTTCTCCCAGACGGATCCCATCATTTTGTGTTGTCTCTGCATGTGTGCTTCCATGGACTCCCAATGCGAAGATTGGTTCTATTGGATGTGGGTAACGGCGGTGTCCAGGTTATCAATCATCCCCCGTTGATGGAGTTGCTCCTCCCTGATTTCCTGCAACACATACATCATATAATCGTGAGAGGAGGTGCCACCAAAGGAAAATGCTCCAAGTGCTGGTGGTGCAGTGTCGACTGGGTCGGGCTGTGCGTCCTTAACTGGCTGGATGCGCCAGTTTCCACGGACTCTGACTGATGTGCACTCTGGGTTCGGTAGTGAAAGGCAGAATGAGCTCCCTTTGAATGTCATACAATAGGAATCTCCCTTGTGAACAATCAGCTTCATGGCAACGCAAGACTCGATGTCGAGCCTGTTGCTGCCAGTGGCTTCCAGTGTGCCGTATGGAATGATGCCCAAGGAAACTGCCAATGGTGTAATCAGGCCGCCGATCACAATCTCTCCTTTCAATGTATGGGCAGCACGGCTAAATTGCTTTGCCAAATAATACCCAGAGTCCACCATAAAACTATGCAGCATACACCAGAGATAAAAGAGCTCGGTCTGTCGAACCATACCATCACTCTCACCGTGGCCAAATAAGGTGTGGGCCAACACGCGGTGGACATACTTGAGCACAGGGTTGCATAAACTAGATGCACGAGCCACACAAGCGGAATAGATGTGCTCGTTAGTAATTGCGCCCCAAAAACCTTGCTCACTGAACTCAGTGGGGACCTTGCGAACACAAGGCTCCAGAAAACCAAAAATACCACGCAATTGTGAGAGAGTGAGGGTATGTTCGATGTTACCCAACCGAAATGTCAAATGTCCTGGATCGTCCTCGAGAATAGGATTGGCCTTCACTTCCAAAGAACTCAGAAATTCCAAAGTCATGCCAACATAGGTGGGAGAAAATAGTCGCTGGAACTGCTCCAAACCCACTGCAGCATACATCATGTCGACGTCATCAAGCATCCCAAGCATCTGCAGTGTACCTCTGTCAAGATACCTCGTGTTGAGGACCCGGCGCTGGCACAATATCTGACAGTGTTGTTCTTGGTCAGCGTCGCGAAAGATAATCATGAACTCGTTCGGGGGAGAGGCATATGGCTGTGATCGGCTGGAAGGAGTGGGCCCATGGCGAGAGGAAGAAGAGCCTGGAGTCGCCGCCGAAGATGGTCGGCGAGATGGAGGTGTAGGCGTAGGCTCATACTCCTCATCGTCGGTGGCGGACAAATCAGATAGCGTCTGTTGAGGGCGTGAGGTCCGCTTGGCAGCCATAACTTTAGTCCTTGGAGGCATGGTGGTTGACAGCGATCGGAAGAGGTTGGCGAGTTCTGGTGAGAAGGTATGGTAGGAGGCGCAGAGAAAACACAGGCAGCGGACCGACTGAAAAAGAAACTCGGAGAAACTGGCGGAAAGGAAATCTGGAACCGATTGGCGAAGTAACCGGACTGGATGAAGGGAAAAGGTGGATCAAACCTCTGGAGATCTTCTTCGAGTGCTAAGTGGAAGAGGAGGCGGCGCGATCTGGTCGGCTCCATCGAAATCGGGAGGCGGTGGCGAGTCGACTGAAAAGCTCGAAGAAACTTGCGAAACGAATATCTAGTGTCGTTTGAAGAAGAAACCCGATACAGAAACTTAGATCTAACCCTTGGGAACCTCCTCCATGTGCTGGAAGGACAAGAGGGCGGCGTGATCGGATGATCTTTGTCGGCACAGGAGGCGGCGGCGCAAGAGTCACGCGCGATGCCCTAGTTTCGTGTGAACACAGGGTTAGAAAACTAGTGAACCCGCCCGGGTTCACCAGCCCATGATATTCACTGTGGTTGGGCTGAAGCAACAGAAGCACGGGTGAACCCACTGGGGTTCACCGACCCATGAAGCTTACTGGACATTTTCTGGAGTTCGGAAAGATGGTGAACCCCGTGGGGTTCACCTGCCTGTGAAGCTCACTGGTTGTTTTCTGCGCATGTTGAAAATATGGTGAACCCCGTGGGCTTCACCTGGCTGTGAAACTTACTGAACACACGAGCCTGGGCGCCTGCACAGTGCACTTCACGGGTGAACCCCGTGGGGTTCACCAGGCCGTGATTTGCACTGATATGCCCAAAAATTCTGAGAAAATTCTGGAAAAATTCCTACGCGCTCCATCTTCATCCTACATCGTAAAGAGATATCAATTCAATAGCAATCCCTTCTTGAAAACTAAAAATAAAATGAAAAAGAAAGCAACAGTCTGAAACATTAACTAATATCAAAGGGAAACTATGCTTAAAAACTAAAAATCATGCAAAAGCTTGGGTTGCCTCCCAAGAGCGCTAGTTTAGGGTCGGTAGCTCGACCATAAGAGTTTTCAAGGTTGCAAATCTGGGGGGTCTGAAAGAGCTAGAACTTCCTCTCTTTCGACCCGCTCATCTTCAAAGTAGTGCTTGAGGCGGTGCCTGATGTGTTGCATTTATATAGTGTTTTTGCCTATGTTTTAGATCGTATTTTGGGCTTATTTGCATGATTTTGTGCTATTTTTGATGTTTTTACTTTACTTTGCACAGAATATTCACTTTTCTTGGTTTTATTGAAAATGTAGGTAAAAATGCACAAAATGGTAGATTTTGTGAGTTTTGAAGCCATAACACAATTCCCGAGGAAATCACGAGCTTACAAGTCAAATTTGGAGCGAAAACGGTGAAAGTCGAAGCATTCACGGCCTTGGTCGTAACTGCAGATTCGGCCGTGAACGCGACGACGAGCGGAGAAGAAAAACGGCTAAGTGTCGGAGTGATTAGAGACTTTCACGGCCGAACCCGTGAATCCATCACGGGCCATAAAAGTTTATGTGACCAAAGGGATATACACATAGAGATTATCACGGCCGTGGCTGTAATTTCATCACGGGCAATAAAAACGTCTGCTTTTGGCCGTGATTTCATCACGGGCCGTAAAAACGTCTGCTTTTCGTGTTTCTCACTCGGTTCGACTCCAAATTAAACCAGAATTGAACCAAACTCTCCGGAAACCTTCCCACATGGGTTCTATACTGATTAGACTATAAAAAGAAAGGTTTTGGAAGGGTTTCGGGGGCTTCTCGACATGAAAATGAAGGGCTATAGCGGCGGCGGCGGAAATCAATTCTAGGGCAGAAAACGAACAGGAAAGTCGCGCAAAGGAAGAATTAGAGGGTGGATCTTCATCTCCATATCGAAGGGAAGCCATTCTAGTATCTTGTCTGGCGATTTCTTGTATTTTTATTGAGTTTCCATGCGATTTTCATCAATGAACATGTTGTTTGTTATGAACATGAACGTGTAAACCATTCTTTGGGATTTGGGGAATAGCCCGTTGACGATTTATGGATTAAATACATTGTTCTAAATCTTTTATATGAATTTTTATAGATTTGATTTGATTAGAATTGTGCTTATTCCATAAATTACCCTGATCAAGTAATTTCACGTCTTAGACGTTGTGAGAAGGACCGGGAGCTGAATCGCAACGTCGAAACTATTCTTTTCAAACCTGTGAATCCGATCACGGGAGTAGTTCGGATTCACTTGAAGGATTACCATGGTTTTTCCCAGATAATGTAAATAGATACCGGATTACACTCCGGGAGGAGGTAGTCTGTACCTTAGGAAAAATCCTTTTCAAAACTATAATTTTCTGATTAAAGATTTATTTTTACTCAATTCATAATCGTCAGCGTGGTGAAAACCTGAGTCCTGATTTTATCTGAATTGATTTTTAGCCAAAACCCTAAAACCACCTTTTTGTTTTCTTGCATTAGAAGTTTTCAAAACAAAAACCACATATTGAATCGTCTAGATATAGATCAAACGTGTAATCGGTACTTGACCGCTAGATCCTCGTTGAGAACGATAATTTTTTTATTACTTCGATAAATCCGTGCACTTGCGGAGGCTATCAGTGCCCATTCACTGTGAAGCTCCCAGTTCATTCTGTCCAAATCGTGATAGCACCATAAGGTTGAACTTTCTGAACTGTGAAAGGACCGGACCACCTCGTTCGAAGCTTTCCTGGAAACAATCGAAGTCTTGAATTAAACAGAAGTACTTTGTCCCCCTCATGAAATTCTTTCTTTGTTATGCGCTTGTCGTGCCAAATTTTGGTGCGTGCTTTGTAGCTCTTGGCATTCTCATAAGCAAAAAGGCGCAATTCTTCCAATTCATCAAGTTGAAGCTTTCTCCTTTCACTGGCGTTCTTGAAATCAAAGTTGATTTGTTTGACAGCCCAATACGCCCTGTGCTCAAGTTCAACAGGTAAGTGACATGATTTTCCATAAATAAGTTGGAAAGGAGACATACCAAGGGGCATCTTAATTGTCGTCCTATATGCCCATAAAGCATCAGGTAATTTTATCGCCCAATCCTTCCGTGATCGCGATACAATTTTCTCCAAAATTTATTTGATTTCTCTATTGGAGACCGCTACCTGACCACTAGTCTGAGGATGGTAGGGTGTAGCAATTTTGTGTCGTACACCATACGTTTTCAATAATGCTCTGAACCTTTGCTCAATAAAGTGGGAGCCGTCATTGCTGATCAGAAAGCGTGGGACTCCAAACCGGGGGAAGATAGTTCGCTTCATAAACCTCATAACGACTCTGGAATCGTCTGTAGCTTCGGCGGATGCCTCAACCCACTTCGACATGTAGTCAACGGCGACCAAGATGTACCGTTTTCCACATGAAGAGGGGAAGGGGCCCATGAAAAAATTTCTACTTCCATGATATTGTTGAGTGGCAACTCATCCCTTTTTAATAAGTTTCCAGTCCGTTGACAACTATCACAAGTGGAAACAAAACGTTTAGCATCATAGAATATGGAGGGCCAATATAAACCAGACAGTAAAACTTTAAAAGTTGTTTTAGAAGCCCCCGCGTGTCCTCCATAAGGTGAAGCATGGCAATGGGTCAACACTTCTTTTATCTCCTCCACGGGCACGCATCGTCTGTACAATCCGTCCTCATACCTCCGGTATAAATATGGCTCGTCCCAATAATAAAACTTTACATCATGTAGAAACCGCTTCTTCCTCTGAAAAGTGAGGTCTGGAGGAAAAATGTTAGATACAATGTAATTAACAAAATCTGTATACCATGGGACTTGTTGATCTAATAAGGCATAAAGGTGCTCTTCAGGGAATGTATCGTTAATCTCTAATTCTGCATCAATTTCTTTGTCTGCGCTGCGGTCAAGTCTGGAAAGATGATCAGCCACCAGATTTTCACTCCCCTTCTTGTCTCTAATCTCTATATCGAATTCTTGCAAGAGGAGGATCCATCGAATGAGCCTTGGCTTTGCGTCCTTCTTGTTGATCAAGTATTTTATGGCTGCATGATTAGTAAACACGATTACTTTTGAATTAACAAGGTAGGAGTGAAATTTATCAAAAGCAAAGACAATCGCTAGCAGCTCCTTCTCCGTAGTCGCATAATTTATCTGAGCGTCGTCAAGTGTGCGACTGGCATAATAGATGGCGTGAAGCTTCTTATCCTTCCTCTGTTCCAAGACCGCCCCAACAGCTTGGTCGCTAGCATCACACATCAGCTCAAAAGGTAGCGACCAATCTAGGGGTTGAATTATTGGAGCAGAGATTAATGCATCCTTGAGTTTCGAGAAGGCTTCCTCGCAGTCCTTGTCAAAGCAAAACATAGCATCTTTAGCAAGCAGATTAGTTAAGGGGCGAGCTATCTTAGAAAAATCTTTAATAAATCTTCTGTAGAAGCCGGCGTGTCCAAGAAAGCTCCTGATCCCCTTCACTGATGTAGGCGGCTTGAGATGTTCAATGACTTCAATCTTCGCTCTGTCCACCTCTATCCCTCATTCAGATACTAGGTGCCCAAGGACAATGCCTTCCTTGACCATGAAGTGGCACTTCTCCCAGTTCATGACTAGGTTCACCTCTTCGCACCTCTGCAAAACCTTAAACAAATGAGACAAGCAATGATGGAATGAAGAACTATATACAGAAAAATCGTCCATAAATATATCCATGAATTCTTTGTTAAAATCAGAAAATATGGCCATCATTGCTTGCTGAAAGGTCGCGGGGGCATTGCAGAGGCCAAAGGGCATTCTTCGATACGCATATGTGCCGTAGGGACATGTAAAAGTTATTTTCTCCTGGTCATCCGGGTGGATAGGGATCTGGAAGAAACCTAAAAAGCCATCCAAAAATAAAAATAAGAATTATGCGCCAATCTATCTAACATCTGATCTATAAATGGAAGAGGGAAATGATCCTTTCGCGTGGCCGAATTCAACTTCCTATAATCTATGCACATTCTATGTCCCGTGACCGTGCGCGTAGGTATCAGCTCATCTGCCTCGGTCTTTATCACTGTGACGCCACCTTTCTTGGGTACAACATGTATCGGACTCACCCAAGAGCTATTTGAGATTGGATAAATAACTCCGGCGTCTAATAGTTTGAGCACTTCTTTCTTCACTACATCCTTTAGATGCGGGTTTAGTCGGCGCTGGAACTCCACGGAAGGTTTGTAGTTGTCTTCCAATAGGATCCTGTGCATGCAAACAGAAGGGTTAATCCCTTTTATGTCATCTAATGAGTAACCTATTACCTTCCTATGGAGGCGAAGTTCATTGAGCAACAACTTGGTTTGCTCCATGTCCAATGCCGCACTGACAATCACAGGGTATGTGGAGTTTTTCCCCAAGAATTCATATATCAAAGTGTTGGGTAAACTCTTGAGTTCAATTTTCTGCTGCCCTTGATTCTCCTGATTTTCTTCCGTCTTACCAACAGGACTTACATCACTTTCTAACAATGCAACGTACTCGTCTGCCTCCCCATCGCCATCTTTATCAATAGAGTTTGTTAAGACGAGTTCTAGAGGATCCACTTCTCTCCTAGGTGGCTCAACATCCTGTGTAGCTTTCTCCACAATGTCAATGCTGCAGCATGTACCTGCAAGAGAAGGTTTTTTCAAGGTATCAGTTAAATCAAATTGAATAACATTGCCACAAATGTTCAAAGACAGTTTCTCATTCTTGACATCCATGACAGCGTCTGCAGTGGCAAGAAAAGGTCTCCCCAAAATGATAGGGAGCCTGTCATCCTCGTCAATTTCCAAGACAATAAAATCAGCAGGAATAAAGTAATCTCCTACTTTAACAGGTACATCCTCTAAAATACCAACTGGGTGGTGTACAGATCTGTCTGCAAGCAGTATGAAAATATTAGTTGGTTGCAAATCTCCTAAATCTAGCCTTTTACAGAGTGATAGTGGCATGAGGCTAATGCTTGCTCCTAGATCGCACAAAGCTCTCTGAAAAGACATCTCCCCAATCTGGCATGGTATGGAAAAACTGCCTGGGTCCTTCAACTTCTGAGGGAGCTTGTTCTGGATTATGGCACTGCACTCCTCAGTAAGTGCAATGGTCCCTTGATCTTCTAGCTTCCTCTTGTTTGATAAGATATCTTTCAGAAATTTTGCATAAGTCGGCATCTGCGAAAGAGCATCAACGAAAGGGATGTTAATATAAAGTTTCTTTAAAACCTCTAAAAACTTACCAAACTGCTTGTCCAATTTAGCCTTGACAAGCCTCTGTGGAAAGGGAATCAGTGGCTTATATGCTGACGGTCCCACATAGGGCCACTCCTCCTCAACTGGCTCAGGTGCCACTAGTGTTGCATCTGATTGCGATTCCACAGGTTCTGGTATCACTTCATCTCTTCTGTCATCGGTCGGCATCTTTGGATCTTCCAGTTGCTTGCCGCTCCGAGTGGAGATTGCATTGCAATGCTCCCTCGAGTTTACTTCTGGTTGGGATGGTAGCTTCCCTGGTACTCTCGATGATGAGCTAGCTTGCTGGGCTAGCTGACTCTATAGCATTTTATTGTGTGTCTCTAGGGAATCCATCCTCGTCATCATCATCTTCATCATATCTGTAAGTCCTTCAAGTTGCTTGCCCAGATTTGAATCATTGTTCGGCCTTGGCTGTTGTTGCGGTGGTGGCGGTGCATTATAGTTTCTGGCCTAGAATCCTGGTGGTCTGAAATTGTTCTGTTCGGGTTGCCTAAAGTTTCCTTGTGGGGGCTGGGTCTGCTGTGGTGGAACTTGTCCAGGCTGAATTGGCTGAGTTGTCTGGTAAGAGAAATTTGGGTGGTTGCGCCATCTAGGATTGTAGTAGTTGGAATAAGGGTTATTGTTCTGGTTGAAATTTCCAACTGCATTCAACTGCTCAGGATGAGCCGCAGCCATCTATCCATCTCCCGCCTGACAATCTGCCCGTACATGACCTACAACTCCACAGACCTCACAAGAAATAACGTTAACATCCATAGAATTAACAGACCAAGAATCAAGCTTTCTAGTCAGATTATCAACCTTAGTCGTGAGTGCAGTAAGAGAGTCTAGGTCATACTTACCTGATTTCTTGGTAGAAGTACCTCTCTCAGATGTCCATTGGTGATGGTTAATCGCCATATCCTCGAGAAGGTTCATCGCATCTTTAACTCCCCTATTCATCAAGGCACCTCCTGCTGCAGCGTCCACTGTAAGCCTCGTGTTGTAATCCAAACCGCTGTAGAACGTTTGGATCAAAACCCAAGTCTCAACACCATGATGTGGACACATCTTTTGGAGCTCCTTAAACCTCTCCCAAGCTTCATATAGAGACTCTTCATCCTTTTGCATGAAGCTCGTCATCTGATTTCGCAATTGGATTGTCTTTGATGGAGGGAAGTACTTGGAGAGAAAGGCTTGAGAAAGCACTGCCCATGTTCTTATCGAAGCAGCAGGTAGTGTGTGCAGCCAAGCTCTCGCCCTATTGATGCCATGCATTTTTATAGTAATTTTCACTGTTATTTCATATTAAATTCAGGCTTGTTTGAATTTTTTACACTCCTTTAAGGCTTATTTAGTTAAAAACTTCATAATCTTCACTTTTCGTCTGTCCTATTGAATTTTAGGTAAAATCGCCCAATTTTGAGGTCTTTTTGAAGAATCTAAGAGCATGGGGTGATTCCTTATGAGAAAACGAAGCTGCCCGTAAAATTTGGGCTCAATCGAAGCCTTCTCTGGACTTCACAGCCAGGTGAACCCCACGGGATTCACACGTGATCTTGCCGAAGGACGTAATTCAGCGTGCGCTTCACTGCCTGGTGAACCCGGCGGGGTTCACCGATGATGTCAAAGGTTTCTGAAATCTACCGCATACTTCACTGGCAGGTGAACCCAATGGCGTTCACCCGTGATCTGGTCTGACGAAGTCCCGCACAGAAATATGCCGAAGATTTCACTGGCAGGTGGGGTTCACCTGTGATTATTTCGCAACAAAAGAGCACCGTGCACTTCACCACCTGGTGAACCCGGCGGGGTTCACCCGTGAAGTTGACGGATCAGCCCGACACCTATTCGGTATTCTGGCAATTTTGAACCCAATTCAACTCCAAATTTGGCAAGTGAGGATTCTTTGGAAAGCCAATTCGAAGGAGACGGCAAGGAACATAAAAGCCCTAATTCTCGTGCCATATTTGGGGAGAAATCGAGGAAAAGGCGAGTTAGGGCGAGTTGCCCGACACCCATTCAATATTTTAGTGATTTTGAACTCGATTCAAGTCCAAATTTAGCAAGTGAGGACTTTTTGAAAAGCTGACTCAAAGATGAACAAAAGGAATATAAAATCCCTAATTTTTAGGCCCTAATCATAGAGGAATCTGGCGACGAAGCGGCTAGGGCGGAAGTCGACGGCGAAAAGGCAACTTTGGGGTGATTTCTGGAGATTCGAGCATCGGAACTCAGTAATCCTTGGTTATTTCATTCGGTTCATCATCTCCTCCCTCTTAGAATCCTTTTCTTGTGATTTTCCTATGTTTAAAGAGAGTATTTTGAGCGATTCAACGATGGTTGTAGCGTAAACCTATTTTCAGGGCTAGGTTCAAGCCCTCTGACGATTTTTGTTTGCAACTCATGTATTAACTTTGCTATTTAGATCATATCTTAAGAATATTTCACTTGATGCACTTATTTCTTGATTTGTACTCTGGCCAAGTATTATCATGTCATAGTTGTTACGGTTCATAATGAGAGTAGGACCATAACGACCGAACCTCATTTTGAATCTTGCGAAGGCTCGACGCGAAAGTGCTTATTCTTCGCTCGAGGGTTCATAATCTACCACGGAACCCATTGGATTTGTCCAAAATGGTCCACCGCGAAAGTAGGAGACGTTCTAGGCAAACACCAGGGTGTACACTCGAAAGAGGGCACCTTGTACCATAGGGTAGATTCCTTATGCATATCTGTAAATCCTTGTAACTGGTATTTATTCCTTAGCGCGATTAAAATCGTCAGAGAGATGGAAACCAAAGCCCTAATATTCTCTCTCATATATTTTCCGTGCCGTAGCTGTTTGATTTCTTATTTACTATTTTGCTTAGTTTTAGTTTTTAAAGTTCCAAAAACCACAATTTGATCAGCTTAGATTCCAAGAATTAGATTTTTTGGTACTCACCTTGTTCCCTGTGGGATCGATATCTTTTGTATTACTTCGATAACACCGTGCACTTGCGGTGCGTATCAAGTTTTTGGCGCCGTTGCCAGGGAACAACTGTTGATATCAGTATATTTCTAAGGATTGGTAGACTAAGCAATTTTTTTTTCTTTTCTTCCTTTTTATTTTAGCTATTTCCTTTCTTAAGCTTTATTATTGTGTCTGATCAATATTTTTTGCAATGGAGCTTAAGAATAGGTGACCTGTATGACCTAGATCTTGAAGCCTTTATCTTTGAATTTGGAGAATGCCCAAGTACCTTTGGATGCTGGAAATATGAACAACAAGACTTTAAGAGATTATGCTGCTCCATCTATACAATACTTACAATCAGGCATTGCTCACCCGAATGTGGAAGCCAACAGTTTTGAGATCAAGCCTGCACTACTATCGATGGTTCAACAGAACCAATTTGGAGGCTCTTTACTAGAAGACCCTTATATGCACTTGGCCAAATTTTTAGAATATTGTGATACTTTTAAGATTGATGGTGTTTCTACTGATGCAATTAAGCTAAGATTATTTCCTTTCTCTCTCAGGGATCAGGCTAGAGTGTGGTTGCATACTATACCATCTGCTTCAATCAGAACATGGGAAGAGCTTTCACAGACTTTCTTGTCCAAATACTTCCCTCAAAGCAAGACTGTGTGGTTTCGTAACCAAATTATAAGCTTTACTCAGAAAGATAGAGAATCACTCTATGAATCATGGGACAGATTTAAAGAACTTCAAAGAATATGCCGACATCATGGACTTCAAAATTGGGTAATTGTTCACACTTTTTATAATGGTCTAAATTTTAACACGAGGCGTATTGTTGATGCAGCTGCTGGAGGATCAGGATTAATGAGTAAGGTACCTGAAGATGCTATAAACCTCCTGGAGGATATGGCACTGAACTATCATCAATGGAATCCAGAGCGAGGTACACCTTTCAGGAAAGCAGGTAAATTCGATCTTGATTCATTAACTACTCTTGCTGCGAAGGTAGACAATCTAACTCAGAAATTTGATTCATGGTCCGTTAATTCATTGAACACTAATTCATTATCTTGTGAGTTGTGTGGCGTTACAGGACATGCAGGTGCTGAGTGCCGAGTGGGAGATGGACAAGTGGCCCCAAGTTAGCCTGAACATCTGAATGCAGTTGGAAGTGCAAACCCCATGAACAACCCTTATTCCAACTATTACAATCCTGGCTGGCTCAACCACTCAAATTTCTCCTACCGCACCACGCAGCCTATTCAACCAGGGCAAGCGCCACCACAAATTCAATCACAACAAGGGAACTTCAGGCCGCCACAACAAGAAAATTACAGGCAGCCACCTGGGTTCCAACAGAGAAACTACAATCCTCCCCCTCAACAAGCAAATTACAATCCTCCTCCAAGACCAGCCCAAGAATCTCAACTGAGTAAGCAGATAGAAGAGCTGACTGATATGATGAAACTAATGAGGACAAGGATGGACTCCTTGGAGATGCACAACAGGATGTTGGAGAGCCAGCTCGCCCAGCAAGCTAGCTCGTCCTCTAGAGCGCCAGGGAAGCTTCCATCACAGCCAGAAGTTAACCCGATAGAGCATTGCAATGCAATCTGCACTCAGAGCAGCAAACAACTTGAGGAGCCTAGGATGCCTGCACATGACACTGAGATTAAATCTCCTGAGACACTTCAACCTGAACAATCAAAAGAGGAGATAGAACATGAGAAACCACTTGAGGATATATCTTATTTTATAGGGTCTTGTCATAAGGTTGATGTTGTTGAGGAAGCGGTTAACCAAGAAATGATTAGTGAATTGTTTGTGGATCCTATAAAAATCTATTTTGCAAATAAAGATGAGGTGAAGGATAATAAGGAAGCTGAAGCTTTTGTGAAACTCTTTGATTCAACTGAACTAGTCAACTTGAGGAAGGTACAATTTGAAAATTTGCATAAGGAAACAACCAAGGTAACTGATGAAGGAAAAATAAGCTTGAAATCATTTTCTGACCCTTCAAGGTATGAACCACTTGGTAATTTCATCTTCATTCTGATTTATGAATAACACTTCTATGGTCGAGCTATTGACCTAAAACTAATGCTCTTGGGAGGCAACCCAAGTTTTCTTGTTGTTTTTATTTTCATTTTTATTTATTTGCATTGGTTGTCATTCGGTTTTTAGTTTATCATCGTTGGATGCTTCACTCTCTTACTTATCCAGTTTATCTTAGGAAATCTTAATCTTGATATACACTGATAGAGCTCTATTTTTGGGGTGCAGATGCGCTAAGCGAACAGGAAATTTTTGCTGGATTTTCACTGAAGACCAGTACACTTCATGGCTAGGTGAACCCGCCCGGGTTCACCCGTGAAGTGCACTGTCCATCCAGACCCGACATTGCCACCTTCTCCTCTCACATATACGACATTACATAGAGGACTATGCAACATTTTAGAGCGGGTGAGCTGTCTTTACTCCAGCTTCTATTTGGTTATTGTGTTCTGACTCTTCACGATTTTGTTATGACTTTCTGATGGATGTTATTATGATATTGGCATTGTACCTTATATGCCACTATTTGTGGGTCTGGTCCACATCTACAGGCCCCACACTCTGCAGTGTATGAGATATATTTTTGAACCACTTGCTTTCCACTTTGACATTATGCTTTTCATGTTAAATGATGTGTGAATTTATAAGCTTGCGTATAGTTGTTTTGAAGAAATATATTGCTAATTTTTGTGATGGAAAATTTTATTGACTTGTCATGTTAGTCTTGTCTGATAATAGCCTTGCAAAACTCTTAAAGTTAAATGCATGATTGGTTGGAATTTATCAAGACATGTTGAATGTAGTACTTGTTGGAAATTTACTTGATAGTCATGTCCATATATTCTATGAATTAGAAATTTTCTAAGTGGATTGATTTTAGATAGTTCATTTAGTGGGTCAAGCGTTTTTATGATTTTTCAATTGATTTTAGCTTGCAATTTACATTCGATACATATCAGGATACACAATCTCTTTTCAAACTTTAAATTCTTTTCTAGTATTGGGGAAACACTGCATTTGTTAAAAGAAAGGATATGTTGATTTCTGTTATGTCCTAAAAAAAATATCACACTTAGATTCCTCTACTTGGCACTACGCAAAATTGGCAGTGGTACCGAAGGATATGAGTTGAAATCTAAGAAATGTGAATTGAATTAAAAAAAAAAGACTCCTCTACTTGGCATTGCGAAAAATTGGGAATGGTACCTAAGGATATGAGTTGAAGTCTAATGCAATGATCAGTGTTTTGTATTCTGAATAAAACATTTGAGTTAACCCCAACATTATGAATTGGAAGGATAGGAATGGAATGAGTGTTGTGTATGCTTGATTGAAACTCATGTTCACTGCTTTCTGAATTGATTGATATCTAGAAACTGTGGGACCAAACTAGTGAATGCTTAAGACATTCCTTTTAGTTGATTTCTCCTGATTAGATTTTGGATTGCTAAAAAGTATTTTTCTAAACTTGGGTGCAAACTTCAACACAATAGACTTTTCCTATACCAAGCATGTATTTCAACTTATTTTATTGCTTGAGGACAAGCAAATATTTAAGTCGATGAGTATTTGATGCCATGCATTTTTATAGTAATTTTCACTGTTATTTCATGTCAAATTCAGGCTTGTTTGAATTTTTTACACTCCTTTAAGGCTTATTTAGTTAAAAACTTCATAATCTTTACTTTTCGTCTGTCCTATTGAATTTCAAGTAAAATCGCCCAATTTTGAGGTCTTTTTGAAGAATCTAAGAGCATGGGGTGATTCCTTATGAGAAGACGAAGTTGCCCGTAAAATTTGGACTCAATCGAAGCCTTCTCTGGACTTCACGGCCAGGTGAACCCCACGCCCGTGATCTTGCCGAATGACGTAATTCAGTGAGCGTTTCACTGCCTGGTGAACCCGGCAGGGTTCACCGATGATGTCAAAGGTTTCTAAAATCTGCCCCACACTTCACTGGCAGGTGAACCCCATGGGGTTCACCCATGATCTGATCTGACGAAGTCCCGCACAGAAATATGCCAAAGATTTCACTGGTAGGTGAACCCCGCGGGGTTCACCTATGATTATTTCGCAACAAAAGAGCATCGTGCACTTCACCACCTGGTGAACCCGGCGGGGTTCACCCGTGAAGTTGACGGATCAACCCGACACCTATTCGGTATTCTGGCAATTTTGAACCCAATTCAACTCTAAATTTGGCAAGTGAGGATTCTTTGGAAAGCCAATTCGAAGGAGAGGGCAAGGAACATAAAAGCCCTAATTCTTGTGCCATATTTGGGGAGCAATCGAGGAAAAGGCGAGTTAGTGCGAGTTGACCAACACCCATTCAGTATTTTGGTGATTTTGAACTCGATTCAAGTCCAAATTTAGCAAGTGAGGACTTTTTGAAAAGCTGACTCGAAGATGAACAAAAGGAATATAAAATCCCTAATTTTTAGGCCCTAATCATAGAGGAATCTGGCGACGAAGCGGCTAGGGCGGAAGTCGACGGCGAAAAGGCAACTTTGGGATGATTTCTGGAGATTCGAGCATCGGAACTCAGTAATCCTTGGTTATTTCGTTTGGTTCATCATCTCCTCCCTCTTAGAATCCTTTTCCTGTGATTTTCCTATGTTTAAAGAGAGTATTTTGAGCGATTCAACGATGGTTATAGCGTAAACCTATTTTCAGGGCTAAGTTGAAGCCCTCTGACGATTTTTGTTTGCAACTCATGTATTAACTTTGCTATTTAGATCATATCTTAAGCATATTTTACTTGATGCACTTATTTCTTCATTTGTACTCTGGCCAAGTATTATCATGTCATAGTTGTTACGGTTCATAACGAGAGTAGGACCGTAACGACCGAACCTCATTGTGAATCTTGCGAGGGCTCGACGCGAAAGTGCTTATTCTTCGCTCAAGGGTTCATAATCTACCACGGACCCCATTGGGTTTGTCGAAAATGGTCCACCACGAAAGTAGGAGACGTTCTAGGCAAACACTAGGGTGTACACTCGAAAGTGGGCACCTTGTACCATAGGGTAGATTCCTTATGCATATCTGTAAATCCTTGTAACTGGTATTTATTCCTTAGTGCGATTAAAATCGTCAGAGAGGTGGAAACCAAAGCCCTGATATTCTCTCATATATTTTACCTGCCGTAGCTATTTGATTTCTTGTTTACTGTTCTGCTTAGTTTTAGTTTTTAAAGTTCCAAAAACCACGATTTGATCAGCTTAGATTCCAAGAATTAGATTTTTCTTGTACTCACCTTGTTCCCTGTGGGATCGATATCTTTTGTATTACTTCGATAACACCGTGCACTTGCGGTGCGTATCACCTATCCCTTAGAGAGAAGGGAAATAGTCGCAACCTGATAGCATCAGCAGACACTCCATTAATTTTCAACATGTCGCAATATTCTAGAGAAATAGAGAGGTGCATGTTGGGGTCCTCAAGAGGAGAACCACCAAATTAGTTTTGTTGCACCATAGAAAGAAGAGTAGGTTTTATTTCGAAGTTGTTGGCCTCAACAACGGGCCTAGCAATTCCTGATTGAAAACCGTAAGTGTAAGGTGTCGAGTAATCTTTCAATGTCCTGTTGTTATAGTTTTTGCCCATTGGTTGTTGTACTCGGTCATTGTTCACATCAAGTTGAATGTGTTCCATCTGATTGTCCCCCCCTGGATGGTTCATGATTTCTTTCTTCAGAATTTGATTTTGCTTCCTTCTTGTCCTGAAGGTGCGCTCGATCTCTGGATCAATGTCAAATAATGTACCTACCCTAGAACTTCTTCGCATAAAATGGTCAGTCAAAATTATAAAGTTCTAAGACAGCAAGTAAATAAAAAGAAAAAGAAAATAGCTGTGTAGTAAGAAAAATCTAACCTAAGGCCTAGTTTACCAATTCTCGGAAGTATACTAATATCAACCGTTGCTCCCCGGCAACGGCGCCCAAAACTTGACACGCTCCGCAAGTGCACGGATATGTCGAAGTAATATAAAAGTTGTCAAATCCCACGGGGAACAAGGTTGAGTACTAGAAAGTCCGAGTCCTAATAGCTAGGCGAATCGAAACGTGGGTTTTTAAAGACGGAAATCGAAAACAAACAAGTGCAACTACTTCGGTAGAGAAAAAAATATAAGAGAGAATTCAGGGCTACGGCTTCCACCACGATGATAATCTTAATCGCACAAGAAAGATATTAGTAATTTGGTTTATTGGTTTTGCACAAGGAGTCTAACCCTAGGGTACAAGGTGCCCTCTCTCAAGTGATACACCCCGGTGTTCGTTTTAGACCGACCTCCTACTCTCGTGGTGGATCGTTCTAAGACGAACCCAATGAGTTCTATGGTAGACTATGAAATCCTCGAGCGAAGGCCAAACACTCTCGTGTCGAGGTCTCACAAGTTTTACTCAGAGGTTCGACCCTTACGATCCTTCTCTCGATATGAATCATAACGGCTAACACGCGAAATCACTCGGCCAAGGTAAAACCACGAAATAAATATGTCAAAGTAAAATATGCTCACAATTCATACCAAACAATATAAATAGATACAAAGTTTGTAATTAAAATCATTAAAGGGTTTCCACCAAGCCTCGAAATAGGGTTTACGCTACAATCGTCATTGAAATGCTCAAAATCACTCTTTTAATGAAATGAAAAGTATAATAAAATGAAGCTAAGGGGAAGGAGACGATGAACCGAAGGAATCCTGAAGAAATCGTGATGATCGTGTGTCTCAATCTCCGAAAATCTCCAAAAGTCGCCTCTGTCGCCGTGTTCTTCCTCCCACGCCGCTTCTTCGCGTGAATGCTTGATGATTAGGGTAAGAAAATTGGGGCTTTTATATTCCATTTGTTCGCCTCTGAAGAAGCTTTCCATAGACACCTCACTTGCCAAATTTGGACTTCAAACGAGTGAGAAATCAAGGAAAACCCGAGTGGAACTCGGTCTCGTGCGTGACTAGGTTGGAATCACGGGTGAACCCCGCCGGGTTCACCTGCCCGTGATTCCTTCTGTGAGTTTGGGCGAATAGAAGCGCGGTGCACCCCGTGGGGTTCACCCAGCCGTGCTTCTCTCTCGATTGGTTTCGGCCTTCAGGAAATCCGATGAACCCGGTGGGGTTCACCTGGCCGTGATGATTCTCACTGTGAAGTTCCTGCAGCCTAGCGAAAGATCTAGTGAACCCCATGACCTGGCCGTATTTTTCAGGCTAACTCCGTTTAAGCCCAAATTTGACATGTGACCTTGTCTTCATACAAGAAATCTTCCCATGGCCTTAGAATCTTCAAAATATATCAAAAAAGGGCGTTTTTACCTGAAATTCCATAAAAGTGCCAAAAAGTGAAGATTCCGAAGATATCAAGTAATTTAGCCTAAAAAGGGCATGAAAGTATTAAAATAAGCCTAGAATTAGCATGAACTGTCCATGAAAATTACTACTAAAATGCAAGGCATCAGCAATCCACAGTGGCAGACTCTACAACTGAAGCAGAGTATGTTGCGGCTTCTGAGGCAGCTAAAGAAGCTGTTTGGATCAAGAAGTTCATTTCCGAACTTCAAGTGGTTCCTAGTTCTGCTGATCCCATTGTACTCCTTTGTGATAACAATGGTGCGATCGCACAGGCCAAAGAACTAAGATCACATTAGTGATCCAAACACATACTCAGGCGCTTTCACCTGATCCGAGAGATCATAGACAGAGGTGACGTGAAGATATGTAGAGTTGACACAGAGAACAATCTAGCAGACCCACTGACCAAGGCTTTGGTGCAGCAGAAGCATGATGGTCTTACTTGAGACATGGGGTTAAGGTACCTCAACGATAAGGTCTGAGTGCAAGTGTTAGATTGTTAGTGTTATGCCCTGAGACCTATGTTTTGGTCTAGACATATGTACTACATACATTGATATTTATAGATATCCTGGCATTGTCGTTGTCATGGTTTATTATACATCTGCGCATATGTATGTTTACATGATGATGTCCCTCGAGATATTACTATTTCAGTTAGCTTATGTCCCGAGTCAAGTACCATAGTGGATAGGGGACAACTATGGTGCGGGTGAGACTCGTTTATGCGTTGGTTAGCACGGGTTGCTTAACACAGGTATAAGGGTATATCAAGGGAGATATGCTGGACCGACCCGCTGTGAGAGTTCTTCTTAGTGTCTCGAGAAGAATCTCACAGTGATAGAATTGTATCTGTCCTTTGACTTGAGGAAGATTGTATCTTTGTGTTGTAAAGGATGTGCTTTGATACAACCTAACACCTCGACGTAACAGGGAGGTTATAATGGTTGTCATTGGGTATATCTTAAGCAGTACGAGAGGTTCATCTTGTCGATAGAGGATTTGCACCTTCCCTACGGGGAAGCATGATGTCCATGGGCCCCTAAATGGTGCATGACTGAAAGCGTGTGGCCACACCCAGGTTTAGCCTGATTTAGTCATGACCATCGTCGTTGGAATAAACAAGTGTAACACGCTTATCCAACTTGGACGATCAGCCTGGCAAAGGGACATGGATACTCTTATACCTTATCACAGTTTTTAGGTTGTCGATGGCGACATTTATTCCGATGACTTGGGTAGCAGCGATGTACTGCTAGGTGCCACTCACCGCTTGTGATGATTAGGTCATCACTGCTAACGTCAGAGGGACCTATAGGGTCACACACCTAGACGCTAGAGACTCCGTATTGATCGGTTAGCCACTAATCGAATCATTGTATGATTCGGATCATTTTGGGAACCTGATGCTATGGGATTTCTTATGAGGAGATGAGACTTTATTTGTTCTTGTTTGACCACTAGTTGACTCTAGTGGACCACGTTTGACCTCTGTTGACCTGAGTTCTCAAAATGAGTCAAACAAGGGTCTTAGTGCAAGTTTAGGCTTGGCACTTTAGTCACATGAAAAAAATAAAGTCATTAATTGACGAGAGAAATTTTTCTCTTGGTTAATTAATATGTATAGGCGCATTTCACTTGGTGAGTCTCGAACCTGAGACCCAGGGGTGTGGGGTGGCGCCTGCACATAGTCCCGCATGGGAAAAATCTACAAAGAGGAGCTGGTGCTTCTATTATAAATAGAGAGGCTCTCTTGGGAGATTTTGCACCAGTCTCTTTTCTCCTCCCTTGTTGTCGCCTCCCCTCTGCTCCTGGCATGAGGGTCTTGTAGGTGACGACGATAAGAAAAAGTTCTTGCATCAAGGTTGGGACAAGTTGTAGTGCTGCCCACTCCTTGTCGCCAACGCTTCCCCTTCTCCTTGGCGCGTGGTCTTCGTGATTGGTGCAAGTAGAGAAGAAGTTAGAGGTGTGGATCTCTTCTCCCGAAGCTAGCACGTGCGCGGAGCAGAGGAGTCTCGAGGCAGTCCGTGTGTGCTCGATTGTAGAGGACGGGCCTTTGCACGTCTCAGCCATCGCCAACATCAAACTGCAAAGTGAGGTATACCCCTATGACATCCTTTGTATTCTTTGTAAGACAGTCCTTATTGTTGTATTAGGAATCTCGTTTCGGGCTCGCTTCCGCTGTTTTTCCTTTTAAATAACCCGAGGATTCCCAACACCATGAAACGGTCTGAGGGTTGCTTTGGTGTTGGGATCGCCGGATTGTCACCTTGTTGGGCTCCTTTGGATCATCATGAGGTGGAGCAACATGGTAGGGAGGGTGACGTACGTCGAAACGAGATCGTCGGGGCTCCTTCAGGTCTTTTGGGTTGAACACGGCCTGGCTGTGTTGGGGAACACGACCGTGTTCGGGTTTGCCAGAATCCACATAAGAGAACGCGGCTTGCCCTTGCTCGGAGGCATGCCTGTGTTTGGAGTCGCCGAAATCCACATAAGAGAACACGGCTTGCTCGTGCTCGGAGGCACGCCCGTGTTTGGAGTCATTAGGATCCGTCGAGGTAAACACGGCTTGCCCATGTACCGGCGCATGGCCATGTTTGCGTGCGTGCCTGAAATCACCGTCTTTTCCATTTTTTCCCGAAGCGAACACGGCCGGCCCGTGTTCAGATGCACGCCCGTGCTCAGGGCCGCCAGAGATCGCCTAGTCGAATACAACCTGCCTGTGTTTCGGTGCATGGCCGTGATCAGGGTCGCAGGAAGCTGACAAGCCGATCACGCCCGTGCTTTGATGCACGTTTGGGTGTTTGGCTCACAGTGACATTTCCTGGTGCTCGTTTGGGTGCAGATCTTCTTCCTTTCAGTGCTAACTCCTCCTCCATCACCAAAGGAGGCTGCCAGATGACGAGTCAAGAATGGCATGGGCGAAGCTTCCGTTCAGTATGGGTGACGCCTCCTACTCGGCATGGGCACTCATCCAGAGCGACCTGAAAGTCTTCAATCGCCAAAACTTCGTCGTAGGGAGTCAGACGTCCGTGCCTGGACGAGCAGCGAAGGATGAAGCTTCGTTGCCTATAAAAGGGGCCGACGAGATTCAGCAAGGAAGAGAGGATCAGCTGGTAGAGATAATACCCCAACACTCGTGTGAGGAGTAATAGATCCGAGGGAGGCGAACGGCCGGACCCAAGGCGAACGGCCGGACCCAAGGCGAACGGCCGGACCCAAGGCCGGCGATGGGAACATGGTAAGATCTGGTTGGTAAGGTTGAAAACGAACCTTACCAACCTCTCCCGTTCGTCCCTTCTTCCGCCGATAACTCAACGGCTCAACGAAACCGGCGAAGGCAAGCGGTGGCCCTCACCTAGGTGCTCCAGTGGTGAGGGTGGGCGGTTCGGAATACCCTCGACGTCGACATGTTTTGTGCATCTTCCCGTCTCTCTGGCGCCTCCTTCTGCCTCATCTCCTTTCCGCTCGAACCCGGAGAGCTTGTGGCAGTGGCAGTCTTAGGCGAGCCGACAAACGCTCGCTCGATGGAAAAGAACACCATCGTCGGGCCCGTCGGAAGGACGCGACCCCCCCCCCCCCCCATCTTCTCCAACGAACACGAGCCACTGCTCGAACGCAACATCGACGTTCATCTGGGGACGCGAACGGCGGACGAAATCGGACGCTGACGTGGAAGCTTCGTTAATGCTTTGACCAAAAACTGGACACAACGCCGAAGTGAATTTTGGGCGCGAATTTGATTTTCGGACATGGGCAGCTTTCCCGATTCGGGCATGGATCCGGAAGCTGATAGAGGTATAAAAGTCCCCTTATTCTATTCATTTTTAATGCTGATGTACCTTCTCCTCTTTTCTCTCTCCTGGGCTGGATGAAGGTCAAAACCCTTTATGGAGGCTGAGGGGCGCGCACGGGTTCACCCCTGCCGGTCGTATTGAACCTAGACCAATCGAACATTTAGCCCTGCGTGGCATTTGAACATTGTAATAATTAAATTAAAATTGATTCCTATAATTTGTATAATACAGGGCGTGGCACTTATCGTGCTTGCTCCAGTCACTGTCCTGTGTACAATGAACAGAGTAATTGATTGATTAATTAGTAGTTCGTCAATTTGGTGTTTGTTCATGTCGGTAAGTAAACCAAGCTCGATCTAATTCATGGCCACAGATAACAATGGCAACGAGTCGAGACAGTAAGATCTTATTTTCTTGGACGAAATTTAAAAAAAATAGAATAAATCTAGTCTTGTTTACTACTAGATTCATTCTTTTTTTTTCCATGTGAATTTCGTCCACGGAAACAGACTCATAGCTTTTGCCAAACCCAATCCTCTATTAGGTTTTAAAAGCTCCATCCCACACTCGACCCCGAGGGATAATTAAATCCTTGTAAGGAAACTTGACTTTGTAGCAAAGTGCCAGCAAGTAATGAAGGTGAGTGGTAGGTAGGGGTGTGCAAAAAAATTGGCCGAACCGTTGAACTGCGGTTAACCGGTCAAACCGAACCGATGGTTCTTTGATTGGTCGGTTTTTTCCTAGATATAAAGGTTCACTGTTCAGGAATGGTTCAAAAACTTTCTGAACCGCAGTTAACCGAACCGAACCGGTATTAATAAAAAAATAATTTTTTATATTTTTTGTTAAGTTAGTAAATGGTATATGGTTAACTTAATTCCTAAACCTAAACCGGTTACCGGTTAACCGTAACCTGGTGGTTAACCGAACCGCTATAAATTATAAATTTATAATTTTTTAATAATTTATAATTTATAATTTTATTTTTTTTATAAAAAAATTGGTTAACCAAACCGATTAACCGGTTAACTGGTAATTGGTTAACCAGTAGAATCGGTTCGGGATCGGTTCAGCATTTCTCCGAACCGTTTCTACCGGCTTGGTTCAGTTTTTAGGGGCATAGTTCGGTTAATCGAACCGTGCACACCCCTAGTGGTAGGGCGACCAAGAGAGGTACTAGAATTAGTTTATTTTAATAAACTATTAAGTTAGGTCGTGGATTTAGGATGAATTTTGAAAATTTAAAATTTTATCTAAATTTGATCTAACGAGCATTCGAAATTAGGCCGGGTTGAGTTAGAGTCTAAGTTAGGGTATAATTTTTTTTTTAATATCCCTAATAAAAGACTCATATTTCATGTTAGTGTGGGAATTAGTGTGAACGAGTTAATCTACTTGATTTTAGTATTGAGCTTTTCTAGCTAGCTTCTTTTCAACAAGCACTTTTTCAATCAACAAAAGCTAAAAATTTCATCTATGCCAAACGGACACTAAGTCCATATTTAGTTGCACAAATGGAATTACAAGAAAAAAAAAAGAAATTAGAGTCACGTGACTTGTATCAGTGAACAAGGAGAGGGAGCATGCAGTAGCGAGCAAGTGAGGCGAGGTGGCAACGATGAGCAGGTGAGGTGAGGTGAGGCGAGGCGATAGCATCAAGGGGGCTAGGCGAGGCGGCAACATTGAGCAAAGAAACACTATTGAGTTGGCGAGGTGGCAACGAAAAACTAGATGAGTTTTTTTCTCATTTTCTTTTCTTCATTTTTCACCCTGATAGGAAACGAGGAATATGCCAAAAATCTATTCTTTCCACCTCGTAAAAAGGGTGCAAGGGTTTGGGGTTGTCTGATGGCAAAAGCTATTGAATAAGCTCCTACCTAGGGGCAAAGGTTCAGGAACCTCGTTATTCAGAAAGTCATTTGGAATTTGTTCGGAAGTCATCACAAAGAAGGGAAGAATGAAGATGGAGGTTCGACGGCAAGCTCCATTACTTTGGTCAAGAGATTCTTTCATGGCAAGTAAGAGGAAGTTAGATAAGGATACCGACAATGAGGCATTCTTTTGGACGATTTTTGAGGACAGGACTTCCTACCAGTTAATAATCATCAGCTCTTCCATGTAATGTGATTGAATTTTAGTTTCATTAATTATTTGCCATGAAAGAAAACAATAAAAATACAGCAGTCTATCAAATAACTTTTATTTATGCTAGCAATAATACAATATTGCCTAACAGACTCTCAAGCTGTTTCAATTTTTCATATAAATCAAGGAAGAAAGTTCTTGCCCATGATATGTAGTTGGCGCTATTAAATTTAATAGTTGTGTCATTAGGAGTAGTAAGCTCAAGATTGCTATTAAATTTAATCGGACTTCTCTTTCTCCTCTGTCATGGTCACTCCTTGATCGGACTTTTCTAAGCTTCACTACAGCTTATCTGTGTTGTAGCTTATTTCTACGCATGATGATAATCTATCGTCGGTAACTCTACTGCTCCACGCACGACATCGATGGCTTGTTTCTTCCTCTCTTTGAATGCACTCTACTCTCCCTTCTTCGGATAGCGTTGCCCCCCTAGCTCTGATACCACTTTATTGAAAATGGGGCAACCGCTGGAAAAACAAGTTGTGTATGCGTTGATGTTCAAATCTCAACTTGATCTATTGATAGACAGATATTTATAGGGATTATATGTCTCTTAGAATATTTAGTAATTAAATGCATAGAGATAACCAATAGACTAGATACATTTGCTTGTAATAATGTCTAAAAAAATGAAGTGTCTAAACATATCTTCTAGAAGTTCTCTCATCCTTTGGCTTAGTAAAATTCTAAGTTTTAATTTTCAACAGATGGTTTTATAAGGATTGGAGTATATGCATAAAGTAATAATAAATTTATACAAGGAAAAGAACATAAACGTAATCGAGTCCGGATTCTTTGCCCTTTGATTGTGTTGTGTGCTTCGTTTGATTGGAGATTCTTATACTGTACCCTTCCTGGAACTGAGAGCTAACTCTTCCAAATTTATTATTACATTCTCAATTGGAAGCCGAGCACTGCGCTTGACAAGGTCCACTGACGAGGGCTCTGAGGATGGTGAAGAGCCACCCACTGATTGCACTCCATCACTGAATAATTCAATAGTGGCAAATCGACAGCACATGTTATCGGGTAGCAGTAGGTAAGTGATGCGCACACTTCAAGTCCCACGGTTTGAAATGCACTTCTCAACCTTCATCCTTGCATATAAATCTCCTCTACAGTCACAACAGGGCGAGCAGCTCCAAAATAAGCATGGCTTCCGTCCATTCCATTCTTTGCTTCTTCCTCCTCCTCTCCGCCGCGGCGTCGGCCGCCAAGATCGCCACCCACATCCACTTCTACCTTCACGACAGTGTGGTCGGCCCGAACACGAGCGCCGTGCGGGTGGTGACCGGGCCCAACTCCACCGGGTTCAGCTTCGGGGACGTCTTCGTGCTGGACGACCCGATGACGGAGGGTCCCGACCTGGCCTCGCGCCTCGTCGGCCGGGCCCAGGGTTTCTATGCCTTCGCGTCGAAGGGCGCCGCGCCGCCCGGCGTCAACGTCCTGCTGCTGACGGTCAACCTCGTGTTCGTCGGCGGCGCGCACAACGGGAGCACGCTCGCGGTGCTGTCGCGGGACCCGATCGGGGATGAGGTTAGGGAGCTGCCGGTGGTCGGCGGGACGGGCGCGTTCCGGATGGCGCGCGGCTACGTCATGATGAAAACCTACTCGTTCACCGCATCCGGGAACGCGGGTACTAGAGTGGGACGTGTATGTGGCGGAGTGATAACGTGCGCCGGCTTTTTCACGGCTCAGATTTAATCTATTGTCGGCCCCTTTAGCGTAAATAATCTCATCTTCGACGATGTATTTGTGCTTTTAGGGTTTTTTTTTTTTTTTGCTTGGGACTCTCCTTTTTCATTACTTTCTGTTATCACCTCTCAAGTCTCAAGTCTCAGCATGTTGTCTTTTCACACTGTTTAAATATATAAATAAGAGAAAATTTTTTAGGCGGAGTCAGTAGAATTGTTTGGCGAGTTAAATTTCAATCTTTGGTATAGCTTTGAGATTTGTGTAATAATTGATAAATCTGCACAACACTTGATCGATGTGATATTTAAAGCACAATCAAGAGTTAAGATTTAACCTGCTGAAGAAGTCTCCGCCTGTAAAAATTTTCGTATAAATAATCACCTGTTTGAGATTCAAACTGTAAAAGAGGAATAAAAAAAGGTTTAGTAAATAGTAACTGAATGACATCTGATGTAGGACGTTGGTGGAACAGCAAAACTGCACAAAAGCGACCTGCAAGCGAACCAGTGGCAGACGAAAGCGGAAATGTCGAACCGGATCCTAACCTTTCTTCCCGCCACCGCACCCACTCACCGGCCCGAAGGCCGGGACGGTGGGGTGATTGCGCAAGGCGGCGAATCCAGCCCAGAGCTTTTTAATTCCAAAAGTAGCACATTATCAGCGGGCCATTGGGTGGAACCTTAGAAGCGCTTCCAATTAGATCTAAGAGCACAAATCTTCTCATCAGAATTGATGCAGGAGCATCTCCAAGGATTAAATTATATTTTGTTATTATGTTACTTTCAGCATTAGGACTTGATGACATTTCACTATGTAGTTCTACCTAGTCTTGTTAGTCATAAGACTAGTTTGGTAGAACAATTTTGTAAGTTCTATATTTCAATTTGGATGTTGTTGTTGTAGTTAGAATTAGCTTAGGGCTTACTTTCAAGCCTTTATTTTATTTTATAGTGGTTGTAATAGGTTGCTTAGCCTAGGGATCATACACATGTAATTGCACTTACATGGCACCCGGATCATCCCAACTATAGGTCAACATTCCAATCCTGGTCAATTCAAGGTCAATTCCAGTAAAAGCAATTCAAAGTCAACATCAGCAAGCAAGAGCAACTCAAATTCCACATTCAGCAAGGTCAATTCAAGCCAACCAACCTGCAGCATGAGTTCAGCCAACAATCCAACCTGTAGCCTCAGTTCAGCCAACTTCAACCTCAACCTGCAGCCAGCTCAAACAGCAAGATCGAACCCAATTCACCAGCAGCAATAAAGTACAAATCTAGTTTGACAGCAGCATGATCCCATTCAAGTTCAACCATCCAATCCAATCAGATTAAATCTAGATTTCCTGCCACATGCATGCGCATGCAGCCAATTCAAGCTCAATGCCAGCAAGGACAATTCAAACTCAATCTCAGCAAGGACAAATCAAGATACAAAATCGGCAAGGTCAGCTTAGGTATCAAATCCTGCCAAGACAACACCTGCCAAGCAAACGACACATGTCAGCAAACTGCACATAACTTCAGATTTACCAGCATGCGCAACAAGAAATTCCCAGCTTATTCCTAGCTTATCTCCACCGCAAACAAGAGCCAACCACAAAGCTTCACAATGGCCAGCTAGACCAGGAATTATAAACATTGTCAAGAATGTAACGTTGGGGTGTGAGGGTTTAAAGTGAAAAAAATTCTTAAGCGCCCCCGGGCACTTAAGTGCCAAAAATGGGGGCGCTTAATTTTCAATTATAAAACATTTTTTTTAGAAATGATGTATATTTTATAAGCTATCCAATGGTATTAATATTGAAGTATTTTAGATTACGTATGTAGGTAAAATACATTAACTAATGTTAGATTTCTTTATAACATGAATAGTATTTTTTGTCTTATATGGAATATTGGTTAGGGTATTTTATATGTATATGTAATCTAAAATACCTTAATATTAGTACCATTGGATAGCTTACAAGATATACATCATTTCTAAAAAAATAAAAAAAATATTTTATAATTAAAAATCAAGCACCCCCGTTTTTGGCACTTAAGCGCCGGGGGGCGCTTAAGAATTTTATTCGTTTAAAGCCCATGTAATTTCTTACACTGCACCTAGTTGATGAATTTAGAAAGAAAACTTTGCGTTAGCCTTGTGCTGTTCTTGAGGGTGAGCCTTTGGCCCCTTGTTCCTGCTTGTTCGAGGGTGAGCCGTTGGCCCCTTGTCTTGCATCCTTGAGGGTGAGCCATTGGTCCCTCTAGTTATCCTTCTCTTCTATTATCTTATTCTCTTCTCTTCCTCTGTTCTTGCTCCATCTTGCCTGCTGAACAACCAACGCCCACTGCTCACGTCAAGTTGAAGTGCAAACCTGCTAGTGGCTGAACCTGGAGGGAAGCCTGGAAGCCAACAGCCAAGATATTCCAGCTTAGTCAATCACAACCGGAGATCATTGTTACAAGCAACAAGAAAGGGGATTCGGCCCCCTTCCTTCAAGGGGGCCTCAGGTGACTTCAAGCCAACACCGATTACTTACCTGAACATTGCATGTTTAAAGTTTACTTATCATTTGAAAAATCTGCATTTGCATTTAGATAACTATCATCTAGAGAGCTACATACCTAAGGTGATTCTAGGGCAAAACTCGTTTTACATCAGTGGTATCAAAGCGATCCTTAGGTGCTCTTTGTTGGCGCAAAAGATTCTGAAATTTTTTGCTATTTGTGTGCGCTGTTTCCTGGAAATTTCTGAAACTTTTTACACTTTGTTTTGTGCGGCTGGTTTTCTAAACTTGTTAAGTTTCCCTCTGCTTGGTGCCTTACGCATCTCTGAATTTAGTTTCTGAACACTGCTGTTTGCATCAAGAATATTGAGCTTGAGTGTTTGCTGAAAATCTGCCTAGAAACCTCTTTGCTGAATTTTCTTTGCTCTGCTTTCTGCAAATTCTGTTTCGAAATTCTGTTTTTTCTGCTGCTGAATCTTGCCCTGTTGCTGAACCTGTCGCTGAAACTTACCCTCAACGTGTTTGCTGAAATGTCTGTTTACTGTTTCTTACCGCACCAACTTCCCTGTTAAAACAGAAAACTTTCTGTAATTTCTGGGTTGAAAAACCTTCTGCTGTATTTCCGAAGGTTTATGTTCTCTGAGATTTTCTGTTAAATCCTGCTGTTTTCTCTAGATTAAATCCGGTGGACAAACTGCTTAAAAGCCTTGCCGAGAGTTTGGTTTCAATCATGCATTTCTGTTCTGAAAATTTGCTGAGTCTCTGTTCCTGCAATCCTGAATTTTCTGTTTGAGCTTTCCGATCTGATTTCTGGTGACAAGGGTTCTCTGCTCTAGCTCCAACCGGCACAATCAATCCATATAGCTGTCATGAGGTGTGCAGCAAACAAAAGGTTTTCTAAAAGTCTTGAAGTTTGCGCTAGTTTTCTGTCTTGAGTTTTCTGAAAATTGTTCACTGTAGCTTACTGAATCTCTTAACCTGAAGTCGGTATATCTCTGTGGCACAACTTGGAATTTCTAATCTGATAGAAATACTCAAGTTCAAGGAACAACTCAGGGGTGCATTTATCTCAACCAATAGATAGATGACACAACTCATTTTTGTCAAATTGGTAGAATTAATTTCTGCCTAGTACTGTAGCTTACCAGAATCTGGGCTGTTGGTTGCATTTCTTCCTGCCGCCTTGTGACTCTTAATCTGATAATACATCATAAGCCCTAAGAACAACTTAGTCAGGCTTAACACAAGAAATCGATAGATCTTCACCCCCTGTTGTTAACTGCAAGAAAACTGAATTTCAGCTGTTAATCACTGTAGCTTACCGTTTCATAAGTCTTGATATTATTTGTTTATGTGTGTCTTGCTTGCTTTAATCTGTATTCTATCATTTCTGTTGCAACCCTACTGATTTCCCCAATCCTGCTGAACCTTGCACTAAATCTGTTTGCTGAAAATCCGAATACTATGCTGTGTGTCACTACCACCTGATTACATTTCCTACTTAGGCTGGACCTGTATTGCTGAACCGTACATTGTTGTTGCCTTAAGTAAATCTTGTCATTGCTGGTGAATTCATTCCTGCACTCATCTCTTGTGTTGCTGAACATTGTTCTTGCCGGTTACCAATCCATGTTAGCTGCTACTTTCTTGTGATGGGGTTAACTTTAGATTGCTGAATTGAAATTGAATCTGAACCTTATGCTTGCTATGAACTACAAATCTGAAACTGCTGAACATTATTCTTGCTGGTTACAAGTTCATGTTAGCCGCTAACTTTTCTTGTGTTCGGATAACTTTAGATTGCTATAATTGCCTTGCTTGTACTTAAATTTCACCATGGTACGCATGTTTCATAGTCCAAATATAGTTCAGCCTGCAATCGCATAAAATGAATTCTGATTTCTTGTTATTACAGTCTGCAAATGTTTGCTGCCAATATTATTTTTGAAAACTTAACAAGGATTTACAAACAACTATGACATGGCAGAATGCTGAACCTTATTATCAACCATATGAACACAACTATACTGACACTTATGATCATGCCCCTAGGAGAACCTCTAAACCAATGGAACCAAACCACTATAGAAACCCACCTCTTTTTGGAGGAGACTTAGACTCCCATGAATTTCTAAATTGGCTGAAACTAGTTGAACATTACTTTGAGATAAATGCTATACCTGAAGATGAAAAAGTCCATCATGTCCGGTCTCTTTTATATGGCTAGGCTAGAACACATGGGATTGTTGTGAGGCTTCATTTAGAGGATCAAGGAATTAAAATCCCAAAATGGAAAGATATGAGTTGGTGGTTAAGAGATCGCTATGTAATCCAACACTATAGGCAACACATAAATTACCAATTATCTACATTGGCCCAAGGAGATGACTCTATAACTGAATACATGGAAAAATTTAAAGACCTACTTTTTAGAAGTGATATGGAGGAAGATCCAGGAATAACCCTTCATCGGTTTGAAGAGGGACTCAAGAATGATATAAAGAATGCTATCATGCTCTACCCTATTAAAACCTTAGAAGAGTCCTACCAACAAGCTCTAAAAATTGAGTATGAGATCAAGTTAGCTAACAAGAGACAAGTTGAACATTCTAAGACTCTCCCAAAGGCTAATGATCCACCAACTAAGGATGATACCTACTTACCACCTAAAGATTCTCCTAAGCAAACCCCGACCATGACTTCTCAAATCCTTGAAGAAGAAATAGAACAAGTTATATATGCTATAGACTATACTAGTGAGGATGACATAGAGCCACAAGAGATAGAAGATCACCATGGGCAAAACAAGGACACATCCTACACCATGAACAATAAGTATCAACAACCTCCCCTAGAACCTACTATGCTGCAATCAATCTTGGAACCTAAATCTGAACTTCAACACACATTACCTTTTGAAACACCTCAGCCCATTCCCTCCATCCAAGAAGACATTCATGAGTAAAACATACAACTCATTCTTGAGCTATCATAACCTTTAAGGAATGAAACTAAGGAACAATTACATGACACTTCTAGAGGCTTAACCCACTGCCATCATGATTTTAAATTTGAATATTGCTTTGATAATACCATGACTATGCACATGCTACAAATGAAATCATCTTTTGCTTTAAACGAAAAGTTGCATGGTAAAGTTTATCATGAATCTGATATTGGTTTAATGTTTCCTTCACAAGAAACAGCATGCTTAATACCTATAATTTCCTGCTCATACCTATTTTGTTTCCTAAAAGCTGTTGACAACACATATGCTCTAAAGGAAAGTGAGGAAGTGTTCTTGAATCTAGTTTCATTCAAAGCTGCCACTTTTGCATATCATATCTAGGGGTGGCAATTCGTGTTTCGCGTGTCATAACGTGTCGTGTCATACTTGACACGTGACACGATTGTGCTTGACACGAACACGACCCGTTTATGTATACGTGTCAATATACGAAACACAGACACGACCCGCTTATTTCACAGGTGACACGACACGACACGATTAACACGTTTAATAAATAGGTCGTGTCACATAACACGACACGACACGGCACGATTGAACGATTTATAATATAAAGTTATTAGATGACACAACACGACACGATTGACACGACACGACATGAATAACCTGTTTAACTCACTATATTAAAATTATCTATAAATTATTAATTTTATATAATATATATTATATATGGGTTAGACGGGTCAACCCGCGACACGACACGACACGACACGAATTTTAGCGTGTCATAAACGGGTCGACACGATAATGACACGAAACACGATTATGTTAAACCCAAACCCGCGAAAACTCGTGTCGTGTCGTGTCGTGTTGGCGGGTCGTATAATTTTTTGCCAGGCCTAATCATATCTACAAATTACATATTGTTGCTGCACATGAGAATCCAATTGCTTTCAAGATCCCCTTCTCCCTTGTAGAAATGAAAAGGTAAAGAAAGCTGATGACAACATACACACAAGGGGATGGCCACCAGAACCAGAGTTGAAGCAAGAAGATGAAGGCGAGGAGACCCACTCTATGAGCTCCAACCGAGATGACTACTATACCTTGGGTTGGCTGCTAGAACCCACAACATTGGCACTTCAATTTTAATTCTTCAGGAAAAGAATTCTTTTGCCCCCGGGAAAGATGATGCAGGAGCATCTCCAAGGATTAAATTATGTTTTGTTATTATGTTACTTTCAGCATTTGGACTTGATGACATTTCACTATTTAGTTCTACCTAGTCTTGTTTGTCATAAGACAAGTTTGGTAGAACAATTTTGTAAGTTCTATATTTCAATTTGGATGTTGTTGTTGTAGTTAGGATTAGCCTAGTGCTTACTTTCAAGCCTTTGTTTTATTTTGTAGTGGTTGTAATAGGTTGCTTAACCTAGGGATCATACACATGTAATTGCACTTACATGGCACTCGGATCATCCCAACTATAGGTCAACATTCCAATTCTGGTCAATTCAATGTCAATTCCAGCAAAATCAATTCAAAGTCAACATCAGCAAGCAAGAGCAACTCAAATTCCACATTCAGCATGGTCAATTCAAGCCAACCAACCTGCAGCATGAGTTCAGCCAACAATCCAACCTGCAGCCTAAGTTCAGCCAACTTCAACCTCAACCTGCAGCCAGCTCAAACAGCAAGATCGAACCCAATTCACCAGTAGCAACAAAGTACAAATCAAGTTTGACAGCAGCATGATCCCATTCAAGTTCAACCGTCCAATCCAATCAGATTAAATCCAGATTTCCTGCCACATGCATGCGCATGCAGCCAATTCAAGCTCATTGCCAGCAAGGACAATTCAAACTCAATCTCAGCAAGGACAAATCAAGATACAAAATCGGCAAGGTCAGCTTAGGTATCAAATCATGCCGAGACAACACCTGCCAAGCAAACAACACATGTCAGCAAACTGCACATACTTCAGATTTACGAGCATGCGCAACAAGAAATTCCCAGCTTATCTCCACTGCAAACAAGAGCCAACCACAAAGCTTCACAACGGCCAGCTAGACTAGGAATTCTAAATGTCGTCAAGAATGTAACGTTGCATTGTGAGGGTTTAAAGCCCATGTAATTTCTTACACTGCACTTTGTTGATGAATTTAGAAAGAAAACTTTGCATTAGCCTTGTGCTGTTCTTGAGGGTGAGCCTTTGGCCCCTTATTCCTGCTTGTTCGAGGGTGAGCCGCTGGCCCCTTGTCTTGCATCTTTGAGGGTGAGCCGCTGCCCCTCTAGTTATCCTTCTCTTCTATTATCGTATTCTCTTCTCTTCCTCTGTTCTTGCTCCATCTTGCCTGCTGAACCACCAACGCCCACTGCTCACGTCAAGTTGAAGTGCAAACTTGCTAGTGGCTGAACCTAGAGGGAAGCCTGGAAGCCAACAGCCAAGATATTCCAGCTTAGTCAATCACAACCGGAGATCATTGTTACAAGCAACAAAAAAGGGGATTCAGCCCCCTTCCTTCAAGGGTGCCTCAGGTGACTTCAAGCCAACACCGATTACTTACCAGAACATTGCATGTTTAAAGTTTACTTATCATCTGAAAAATCTGCATTTGCATTTAGATAATTATCATCTAGAGAGCTACATACCTAAGGTGATTCTAGGGCAAAACTCGTTTTACATCAAGAATAGCAGAAAAATCTTACAATCGGAGGAGAAACCCCAATTAGGATCCTCATTCAGACGACATCGACCGAGTAAATTAAGAGCTGGAGGAATATCCACAAAACGAACAAATTAAACAAGCAATCGAAGGAAAAAAATTTCTTGAGCAAGGGGGCTGCTCAACATTCCTGAGCACAGCCCCCTAGGATTCAAGAACGTGTTCAATTTTGTGAATCTCAAGAAAACAAAAAGTAATAAACAGCATAATAAATAGCTCCGTTAACGGATGTTAATAGCTCCATTAACGTCCGTTATTTTTTTTATATATACAATCCAGCAGGTTGCATCCACGATCATCATGGATACAGCATCCATGATCATGGATATTAAAAAAAAATGTGAATATTTATATAGACTTCATCCACGATAATGCAGGCTGCATTATCGTGGATGCAGCCTGCATTATCTGGATGCAGCCTACATAAATATCCATAATTTTTTTAATATCCATGATCTTGGATGTTGTATCCACGATGATCGTAGATGCTATATCCACGATCATCATGAATGTTGTATCCATGATCATTGTGGATGCAACCTGCTTGAACGTGGATATAAAAAAGATAACAGATGTTAATGGAGCTGTTAATGTCCGTTGACGGAGCTATTTATTACTGTTTGTTTTCTTAAGATTTGCAAAAGTTGGACAAGTTCTCGAATTCTAGGAGGCTGTGCTTAGGAATCCTGAGCAGCCCCCTTGCTCAAGAAATTTTTTCCTTCAATTGCTTGTTTAATTCGTTCATTTTGTGGATATTCCTCCAGCTCTTAATTTACTCGGTCGATTTCATCTGAATGAGGATCCTAATTGGGGTTTCTCCTCCGATTGTAAGGTTTTTCTGCTATTCTGATGGGAGGATTTGTGCTCTTAGATCTGATTAGAAGCGCTTCTAGGGTTCCACCCAATGGCCCGCTGATGATGTGTGGCGGGAAGAAAGGTTGGGATCCGGTTCGACATTTCCGCTTTCTTCTGCCACTGGTTCACCGTGGGCTATCTCTAATGACTGTGCGGAAATTGGGATTGAGAAGCTTTGGGCTCGATCAGCCGTCTCGAGAAATCACCACTACGGTCCCCGTCTCCGCGCAGGGTAGTGCAGGCGGTGACGGGGTGAAAGGTTGGTTGATCGGGTTCTCCGATTCCGCTTTCTTCAGGCTTGCGAGCTATTTCTACTCATTAATGTGTGGAACACACGTATATTAATTAATAATTATATATCACTATCTTAAATTTTAGCTATACTAAAGTGATGCATTAAAAAATTAATTATTATAATTATATTATCTTAATTTGTATTGAATATTCTTATGTGTAGAGACTAGAATTTATTTTCATTTTTATAATCGATTAGAAATAGAAATAATAAAAAAATATGTTATGATTTTCTTAATTAATTAATAAGGAGTTTTTTCTCCTTCCCCTATATATATAGGTGAACCCCATAATATGATGATAATGATTTTGTTCTCAGTTTGAGAAACACAAAACTTATGGAAGACCAAGTGCTTTTCTCAGTTTCAAATTTTAGAATGGATTTTTCAAGTACACTTTTGCTACGGTTTCTCTTTTCTCAATGTTTTACGATATTATCATGTCACAATCTTTAGTCGATTCTACAATTGGTATCAAAGCCATGTTACGTTAATTCATTGACAAATTTTAAAAATTTCTTGATCTTTTATGTTTTGATCGCATGCATATTGTCTTCAATTCTATTGTTGGCGTGCGATCTAAGGTTTCTGCCCGATGTTATGCTTTTTGCCCTAATTTTTTTTGGTACGCCATCTTCCTGTCGGCACCCATCATTGACATCAAAATATTTTTTAAAAAATCATTGGCGATGAGGGCTGGCACTACTGACGCTGGCGCCTTATTTTGGATTTGTCGGCGGTCAACGTGATTTCACTGGCATTATCATCGGCGTTCGCTCGGCTGTGTTAGTGGACTACCACAGGGCTGCCTTGTTCTCATCGTCATCGTCGCTGGATTTAAATCGGCGTCGGATGAAATAGGCTTCTACCTATCTTGCGTCTGATTTAGAGCTTCTGCCCTAATTTCGGTCGGTAGCTGATGCTTCCTTTCAACGTCTGACGTTCGACGTGCTTCGGTTCAGCAATAAAGAGGCAGCATTAATTCGTCAGTGCCTGCGCTTGATCCCACTCCATCGTTCGGCGATGTTGTTGCTGATGTGAAGACTTCGATTCGCGACTGCCGGAGAAGAAATTTGAAGGAAGCGGCGGTAGAGATTTCGGAGGCGACGTGCAGAATGCGGCGGCATGGCTTGCAAACGATGCAGTCTGCGGCATGAGCGTGCGGGTCTCTCAGAGCAGCGGCTCGCGGGTACAGGCGTTATGGTTGTTCACGTGCGGATCCTGGCATGAGGGCGAATTTGAGTCAGATCCGGGAATTCGGGTCTGGATCTGGATTTGGGTAAAGGCAATAACGAGTCAGATCTAGATTCGGGCCGGATTTGGTTTCAAATTCACTTCATTAACATATTTGCTCTTAACGGGTTTCGGGTCTGTTTAGTTTTAGTGCCTGTGTTTGGCTTGCTGGGCTTGGGCCTAAGCTGTGCCCTTCTGCTGTGTTGTGCGCAGAAGTAGGGCTACTGTGCTGCTTTTGCTGTTTGGGCCTGGTATGGGCCCAGTCATTTGGGCTAGTTTTTTTTGCTGTGTGCAAAAGTAGTAGTCTGGCTGCTGTCAATTTTCATAAAATCTTAGAAAATTAATTTTAATAATTTAAAATAGTAGCATAATTATTTTTATTATTGTCTAAATAATAAAAAAGTTTGACATTATGAAATTTATTAATTGAAACAATATGACTACCAAAGTAGCGTATTATGTAAGTTAATTTATTTTATATTGTTAAGATAGTCTATATGTAATTGATGCGGGTATTAATTAGCCCAAAGAAAGGTTGATACTTGGCCGAATTATTTGCACACATGTGGTAATGACATGTGATGATTATTTCATTTTCTTGTCAATATTAAGTTGGTCCAAATAAAGACTTACTGTTAGATGAGACTTATTATCTATGTTTGATTACTGCAATGAGAGTACCACTTACAAGTAAATATTTATGTCCAAAGATGAAATATTAATGTTATGCTAGGTATCTTGTTATGCACCTATCATTATTTGAATTTATTTATTTTTTACTTGAATTTTAATTTAAGTATGATTTGTAACTAATATGAGTTTATTTTTTCTACAGCTATTAATTCTGCTTCTAGCATTACTGCTAACATTAACTCCATCCCCATGCTTAATGGCATAAATTTTAAAGTATAGCAAGAGAATGTTACTATTGCTCTCGGAGTCATGTATGCGCTCAAGGTAGAACGTCCTGCTGATCTTACTACTTCAAGTACCTCTAATGATAAGAGGGAGATGAAAAGATGACACCATTCAAATCGCATGTGTGTAATGATCTTGAGGTGACTACAGCCAAAGGTTTTCTTGAAGATCTTGAGAAGATATTTGCTAAAAATGGGAGAGCAGAAACTAGTACATTGTTGGAAAATCTCATCTCATTAAAGTATAGAGGCAAAGGAAACATCAGGGAGTACATAATGGAAATGTCTCATATTGCTTCAAAACTAAAGGCACTAAAGTTAGAACTATATGAAGATTTGCTCGTGCATTTGGTTTTGATTTCTCTTTAAATAAAGATTCAAATCTTATTGCAACTGGTTTCTTAAGTTCTCTTGATAATCTATATATGCTTGATACAATTGTTTCAATTAATGAAACCTTGCATGTTCATGGTATAAAGCAAAAATTAGCAAAAGAGAATTCCTCATTCTTATGGCACAAATGATTAGGTCATATCTTCAAGCGGAGAATGAAAGAACTTGTGTCAGATGGAATTCTCGAGCTCCTTGATTTTTCAAATTTTGAAATTTATATTAATTGTATAAAGGGAAAACAAACAAACCAAAAGAAGAAAGTGGTAGTCAATAGGACTTCAGACGTCTTAGAATTAATTCATACAGATATCTGTGGTCCATTCCCTTCGACTTCTTAGAATAGTCAACTATATTTTATTACATTCATAGACGATTACTCTGGATATGGCTACCTCTATCTTATTCATGAGAAGTCATAGGCCTTGGACGTGTTTAAAAGTTTTAAGATTGAAGTTGAAAATCAAATTAGCAAGTGCATTAACAACGTCAGATCTGATCATGGTGGTGAATACTACGGCAGATATGACAGATCAGGAGAACAACGTCCAGGTTCTTTTGCTAAATTCCTAGAGGAGTGTGATATTGACCAAGCATGAATGGAGTAGCTGAGAGATGAAATAGAACACTCAAAGATATGGTAAGAAGTATAATTAGTCATTCTTCTTTATGAAAATCTCTTTAGGGAGAGGCACTAAAGACTATAGTTTACATCCTTAATAGAGTTCCAACTAAAGTAACTAATAAAACCCCTTATGAGCTTTGGATAGGTAAGAAATTTAGCCTAAAACATTTGCACACTTGGGGTTTTCCAACTGTAGCAAGGCCTTACAGGCCAAATGAAAGAAAATTGGACTTTAGAACTATTAGTTGCTATTTTATTAGTTATGCTGAGAGGTCTAGGGGTTATAAGTTTTATAATCCTATTGATAAATATATCTTTGAGAAGAGAATTGCTGATTTCTTTGAGGATGATGAGTTTGGGAGGGAAAATAATGAAATTAAAGACTTTGTCTTTGAAAAGGAATTTATTACTCTTCCCTTGATCAGTTGTGAGAATGATCAGCTATTAGTTCCTGATATTCAGGTTTTAGTTCATGAGATTTCTTAACCAGTGAATTCAGATGAACCTCTTCACTTGAATCAAGAAGTTATTACAGAAGTACAAACTCATCATACTCAAGAAGAAATGTCATTAAGGATATCCACTAGGGAAAGGAGAAGTGTGATTCCAGATGATTATGTCGCATTTCTCCATGAACATAATATTAGAATGGTGGAAGATGATCCAATCAACTTCCACCAAGCCATAGAAAGTTCTAATTCTCAAAAGTGGATTGATGCTATGAATAAGGAGTTAAAGTCTATGCTTAACAATGACGTTTGAGATCTTGAATCACTACCTTAAGGTGTGAAACCCATTGGTTGTAAATGAATATTTAAAACCAAGAGAGCTACAAAAGGTAGTGTTGAGAGATATAAGGTGTATCTTATTGTAAAAGACTTTACTCAAAGAAAGACATTGACAACAAACAGACTTTCTCTCCGTATCATCAAAAGACACTTTTAGGATTATTATGGCATTAACGAAATCTATCATCGGAAATTGGAGAGAGAAAACTGAGACTAAGGTTTCATCACTTTTTAATTCTCATGACTAGATATAATAAAGTTTTCATAGTTATTCAAATCATAATAAAGAAAAGTTTACTTAAAAAAAGAAATTATCTCCTCTTGGACGTCTAATTTACATAGAACAGCATTCACTCTCCTGACTTACTGCTCAGTGTTAAATAAAAGTAAATCAGACTAAAATCACTCTCGTGGTTTAACTCTCAAAGTCTACTTCTCAAGTAAAATTAAATACTCTCGTATCTTAATTTTATAGGTTTTACCTAAGGGGATCTAACAATTAAAATCACCAACGGTCCATATTATCATATCTGAAATAATGGAATCAATACTCACATATAAAAGAAGCATCATAAATTAGGGTTCTAGGATTTAGCTATTCTCGTAGTCTAGGTTTCTAGATCTAATATAAGGATTCCAGGTTTGTAAATCACCTCTTGGTCCATATTACAAACTCTAAAACATGCAAATAATAATTTCAAAGCAAATAAATCATAGAGCCAAAATTATTGTTCAAAGAATAACTAATAAAGTAAAAATCATCCAGTCATTACAGAATTAAAAAGAAACTACTCCCTAAGTCCCAAAGAAAGTTTTACACTATCATAGAGTTAAAAACATATTAAAAATTCATTTAAAAATAATCAGAATTCAAAATAGGAAGAATAAAAATTTTACTGATTTCATAGGAGTGTGAAAATTTTAGTTCAATTTTCACAGCCCTGTGATTTTTTGGCTGCTACAGTAATTGCTATAGTGCTGCTACATTGCGCTACAATGTTCGGCGATCTTCCTGCTCGAGCTAAAATTTTCGATGCTGATTTCTCCCTCGTTTGAACTCCTTTTGATCTGAAATTTCTGATGTGTCTTCTGCTCCTCTAGACGAAGCTCTTCTAAAAATTTTGCCACCAGAGATGACCTCTATGCCTCTCAGCGAGAGGCCAAGCCCAAGCGGCGCCCTTCTCGATTTCTCCCTCGTTTCTTGATGAAAATAGACGATTCTTGTCTTCAAATCTTCTCCCTGATTTATAGAAGGTCTCAGTTTTTTCATATTTTGAAAACATGCCCTAGATCTTTCTAATTTTGGTTCAAAAATTTTAAGAAAAGAGGCAACGGAAGACTTGATTTGGTGGCAGCTACTGTTTCCATCTATTTAATAAATTTTCACACCCCCTAAAAATTTTAGTTCATTTTTCACAGGGGTGTGAAATCAGAAAAATTCTAAAATTGACCCTTGAGCTTGAAATTTTATATTGATTCCATTTTCGGCCTCCAATTTCTTCAATTCTATTGAAAATAAGCCCTTCTTACTTGAAAATGATGAAAAATAAGAAGAGGTGTAGATTTTAAAATAATTGACAATTAAGTTTAGAAACAAGCAAAAGAGCATAATTATGACTCAAAAAGATTATATAATTAATATAAAATTTACTACGAATTTTTGAGTCATAAATTGTATATACCATAAATTTAGTGGGAGTAAATGTATTTTTCTGATTTTATATGTCGATGGCATATTGCTTGCCAGTAATGATATAGGCTTATTGCGTGAAACCAAGAGATTTCTATCAAAGAAATTTGAGATGAAAGATCTTGGAGATGCCTCTTTTATAATAGGTATAAAGATACACTAAGATCGTTCTCAAGGTATACTTGGATTATTACGAAAGAGCTATATCGAAAGAGTATTAAAAAGATATGGCATGCATGATTGTAAACTAGGAGATACTTCTATTGCTAAGGGAGACAAATTTAGTCTCAAACAATGCCCCAAGAATAATTTTGAAACTAAAGAAATGCATAAGATTCCTTAAGCATCTGCTGTGGGGAGTCTGATGTATGCTCAAGCATATACACATCTAGATATTGCGTACATTATTGGGATGCTTGGTAGATATCTAAGTAACCCAGGAATGGAGCATTGTATAGTAGTAAAAAGGGTTCTACGGTATTTGTAGAAAACTAAAGATCATATGCTCATATACAGAAAATTAGATCAGCTAGAGATCATTGGGTATTCTGATTCTGATTTTGCTGGATGCCAAGATATTTGCATATCTACTACAGGCTATATCTTCTTGCGTGTTGGAGGAGTTATTTCCTAGAAAAAGTGCTAAGCAGACACTTATAACTTTTTCCACTATGGCAGCTGAATTTATAGCATGTTATGAGGCATCCAACTATGGGATATGACTACGAAATTTTATGACAGAACTTGGATGATATTGAAAGACCACTAAAGTTATTCTGTGACAATAAATATGCTATATTATATTCCAAAAACAATAGGAGTTCATCAATGTCTAAGCACATTGACACTAAGTTCCTAATTATTAAAGAAAGAGTTCAGAGTGGTTAGATATCCATAGAACACATTAGTACAAACTCCATGATTGTGGATCCACTTACTAAAGGTTTACCACCCAAGGTCTATCATGAACACACTACTCATATGGGTGTTATATCACTTAGTGATATATTAGTTTAGTGGGAGTTTGTATTTGGATTATGTTGTGTTCACACTAAAGAATAAAGTTTTCAGTTTTACTCTGAACATAAGGTTTTGGTTTGATCTCATAAGTAATAAAGTTGGAGCAATTGGAAATAGGCATGTTATGATCACATTACATGAAATTTTTATTCTACACATCCATACATGATCTATGTCATTGATTGTATTGACATACATGACCATTGTTCGGGCTAATCACGTTACTTATTGTGATGAAGATTGCTTTGATCCTATGTTAATATATTCATGGACCAGATTGATATAGATAATATCAGATAAAAGATAACATTAAAGAGCTCATTAAGATATACAATTATATTAGTAATATATATGTGACCCAAGTGGGAGATTATTAACTCAATTAATGTGGACCACACATATATTAATTAATAATTGTATATGACTATTTTAAATTTTAGCCATACTAAAGTAATTGATTAAGAAATTAATTGTTATGGCTAAACTATCTCAATTTGTATGAAATATTATTATATATAGAGATTTTCTCCTTCCCCTATATATATAAATATAAATATAAATATAAATATAAATATATATATATATATATATATAGGTGAACCCCATCAATAAAATGATGATGATTTTATTCTGAGTCTGGGAAACACAAAGCCTGTGGAAGGCCAAGATAGGTGCTTTTCTCAGTTTTAGATTTAGGGCCTGTTTGGCCCCACTGTTAATAGCTTTATAACTATGTTAAATTGTGTTGTACTGTACAGTGCTGCACTGTTAAAAGTTATAAGATATTTAGTTAATATTTTTTTTAATTGATATCAAAATTTAAAATAATAAATAAATATGTTATTTTAAATTATTTAAAATAATAATACCTAAAATTTTAAATAAAATTATATAAATTATTTTTTTTAGAGAAGTAGAAGCTGTAAAAGCATCAAATTATAACTTTCCCGACTTATGTTTTTTTACTACTATTTTCTACTTCTGCTTTTCATTACCAAACAGTTTTTAAACTGCTTTCTACTTAAAAGTGCTTAAAATCAATTTCGAATAGGCCCTTACTATGAATTCTTCAGGTACCCTTCCGCTACGGTTTCTCTTTTCTCAATATTTTAATGTATTATCATGTTGTGTTTCATAGTCACAGCCTTTAGAGGATCCTACAACATCACTATGGCAGCGTTACCTCTACAACAAGCTGTACCCTTCCTTGGAACTGAGAGCTACCTCTTCCCTATTTATTATTATATTCTCAATTGGAAGCTGAGCACTTCGCTTGACAAGTTCGCCATCGATACTTGCTCCAATGCCCTTTGGATTGCCCTTAGGCTATGTTCTATTGAATGGAATCCACGGTGGAAAGGATGAAAAGTGCAATGAATCTCCATTGCTCCTTTCCATCTAGATTCATTGCACTTTCTATCCTTTCCACCGTGGATTCCATCCAACAGAACATAGCCTTAAAGTCCACTGATGAGGGCTCTGAGGATGGTGAAGAGATTAGCCGCCCCTCAGAGAAGTGCCAGATTGCTGCTACTCCCATCTAGTTCCAGGAGCAACCAGGAACTTAGTCGGATACATTCATTCAAGTAGAAGTTAATGTCATTGGCATCAGCCCCAACATTACGCTTAAGCCCAATTTGATGAGAGCATAATGGAGGCAACAATGATAACACTATGGGTTTGGGTTTGTCTGATGGCAAAAGCTATGGAATAAGCTCCTACCTGGCGGCAGAGGTTTGGGAACTTTGTTATTTAGAAAGCCATTGGATTTTGTTTGGAAGACTTCTCAAAGAAGGCAAGAATGAAGATGAAGGTCTAACGGCAAGCTCTGACAGTTTGGTCAAGAGATTCTTTCATGGTAAGTAAGAGGAAATTAGATAAGGATACAGACAATGAGGCATTCTTTTGGATGATTTTTGAGGACAGCACTGACTTCCTACCAGTTAATAATCATCAGCGCTTCCATGTAATGTGATTGAGTTTTAGTTTCATCAATCCGTCGCACCCGCTCCAGCAGGCGGATTGATGAGCTGCTTGTGATCCCTGTTGAGCGGCTGTAGGGTCCTCCTGATGCAGTTCCTGGTGGCAGGTGCGGCGGCGGCAGCGGATGAGGAGGTAATGGTGCTAATAACTTGGAAGTAGCAGCTGGTCTCTAGAGCCATTAATTGATTGGTAATTTCCTCCTCCCGCCTAGCTCCGTCTCTGCCTAGTTTCTTGCTCTGTGGTTGGCTGGCAATGGATGAGATCGTGCTTCTGCTTATGAGAATGCCATAATATACATGGAGAGGACCAAGAGATGGCATGACAAGCACATTGTCCAGAAGCACTTTCAAGAAGGGGAGCAGGTTCTTTTGTTTAATTCTTGATTAAAGCTATTTCTAGGAAAACTTAGAACCAGATGGTCAGGACCATTTGTGGTCAAGAAGGTATTCCCTCATGGTGCTTTTGAGATATGGAGCAAATGAACTGGTAGTTTCAAGGTGAATGGGCAGCGTCTCAAGCCCTATTATGCACAGGATCCTGTGGAGAAGGGAGTCACTATTAAACTCTCTAACCCTCCACCTGACATTTGATATTTAAACATTGGTTGAGCTATAGACCTTTAAACAAGCGCTGCTAGGGAGGCACCCCAAGGACATTTATCTTATGTTGTATTTGTTTGAACAGTTTTAATTGTTGTTTGTTGTTATTATTCTTGCTTAGATATTATTTTATGGTGTTTCATAGCATGATTTTTCATAGTTTATTCATTGAAAAGCATCCTATTGACAGTAGCAATTTTTTATATTTTTTAGAAAATCTTTGCTCATCGTTGAAGTGATCACGGCCTGGCCATGATAGCCATCACGGCCGTGATCACCTTGCAGATGTCAGCGCGGAGTTGGCCAAAACATTCACGGGCGGGCCGTGTTCTATATCACAGCCATGATCATGGATGAACGGATTTTCAACGCGATCGTCACGGCATGGGTGTGTTCTTTGTCACAGCCGTGTCTTTGGGAAGTAGGTTTTTTTCAGCGCGACCATCACAGCCATGCCGTGTTTACATTCACAGGCATGCTTTTATCTCAATTTTCCACCGAGCTTATCACGGCCAAGCCATGTTCTCTATCACGCCCGTGCTTCAGACATTCAGTTTTTGTCAAGCCGATCATGGGCGGGCCGTGATCACCATCACAGTTGTGTCTTTGTTCTTTTTTCTTCCGCTTATAAAAGGGGCGCCGCGGCGGAACCTAGGGTTCACGCCCGTTCTCTACGCCGCTGCCACCTCTTCTTCTTGCCTCCAAGCCCGAAAGTTCTCTTGATCTTCCCTCTGCCGCCGTCCAAGGCTCCAGCAATGTCCTCCGCCACTTAGCTTGCCCTCAAATCTATTTTTCCTAGGTTTTTTGGGCGAGATCTCAGTTTTTCGCCGGATTTCACCACCTGTAGCAGATCTACACAACCCTTCGCCAGATTTCACTGCTGTCAGCTCTCCTAGCTTTCCACACCTCCGGCCACATGCTCCCTTGCTCTAGATCTGTTTCTTTTGCTCCAGATCTGCTTTAGTTTTCCAGATCTATTTTAGTTTTCCAGATCCGCCTCCGGCTGCTGACGGTTCTTTAGCTCTTTCCATTGGCTCCTCTCATGTTGCTCCAGATCTGCGATTTTGGCCTTGGTATTCTACCTTCTCGCACACTCCAGCAGCCATTGCAGAATGTCCGACCTAAAGAAGACTATAGTAAGGAAATCCACCTCCAAGCGGTCAGCCATGGAAGAGGAATGCAACCAGTATGGGATTATCTTTCACGACGCCGCACAGAAGGCGCGATATGAGCTATTGGAGTCCTGACAGATTGTCAACACCTATTATCTCGATCACGATGCCATATCGACGTTGGGGATTTCCAACGATGTCTCCCACAAGTTTTAGCAGATAGGGTGGGAGCAATTTATTTTAGACGGCCTTGTCGACGTACGTCCCTATCACTCTAGAGTTTATGTCATCCCTTGATGTCGACATAAATATCAATGACAACGACGACGATGGGACGGTGTCTTTTTGGTTGGTGAATTAGGAGCATATCCTCATGCTATCGCAAATTAATCAGATATATGGATTTCCCGAGGATGGTACTCGTCTCACTCCGAGCGAGTACAACAATTAGGATTTTTGGGGTGCTATCTCTTGCCACCAGCTGTTTATCTCCTAGACTTCACACGCGAGTTATGTGAGTAACTCGTGCGTCCGCTACGTGCATCTAGTTCTAGCACACACTATATTTGTGCGTGGCAAGAGCGATGGATTGGTGAGTACCTCAGAGCTTCTCTTCCTCTAGGCGATGGTAAACTTCCTCTAGGCGATGGACTCCCTAGGTTGGGATGAAGCTTCACTAGAGATTTCGGCTCAGGAGACCATTTGTCGCCCTGAACACGGCCAGGCCATGACGGTTAACAGGGCTGTGACGAGTCCGCTGGCATCCTTCACACCCGTTCCTTCAGCCGTGCTCGGCCCAGCAAGACCCAGCCGACCCCAACACAGCCAGGCCGTGACATGGTCGAGCGAAGACGCGAATGCAAACATGGCCGTGACACCCCCTGTGACGAGTTCAGCAGAATTCGGCCCCAGCGATTGATGACTCTAAATTTCTTAGTAATTTTCATACTTATTAACTGTTCTTTTGGGTCATAATCATGCTCTTTAGCTTATTTTTATGCCTTATTTGTCAAGTACTTCGGAATCTACACCTTTCTTGGTTTTTGATTAATTTCAGGTAAAAAGCCATTAGTCTGGTGGGTTTCTAAGCAATTTCAATATGTACAAGGATTCTAATCATCAAGAGGAGTTTACACATCAAATTTTAAGTCAACCTGAGTTTTCTAGCGAAATTACGGCAGTGTCGTAATGAATTTTACGGCCGTAATACGCAAATATGGCACTACCGTAATGATTTTCATGACCGCTTCCCGCAGAAACTTTTTGGAAAATTACGGTACTACCGTAATAATTTTATGGTGTCGTAATTCAGGTCCAAATTCATACATAACTTTTGAAGAGAATACGGTACTACCGTGAGACTTTTTATGGTACCGTAATTTTAAGACAATTTCATACCGAGATTTCAGAAGACATTACAGCACCGCCAAAATGAATTTCACAGAACCGTAATTACGGCCAGTTGCCTAATTTTTCTGCTGGAAACTTAAAGAGAAGATTTCTCGAGCTTTAGGGCATCAATTGAAGATCCGTAAAAAGGGGAACGATCAAGATAAAGAGGGGAACGAGCCAAAAGCTAAAGGACCAATTTTTATCACGGATTCACGAAGAATTTCAGAGAATCGTCGCCGCCTTAGGGTTCATCACCGTTCAGCGTACAGACCACCTCTGGCCGTGAAATTTAAGAGGAAGCTTCGCCTAAAGAAGGAGAACATACCACAGATGTTTCAGAGGGAAAGGAGATCGATCGAGGAGAAATCAACAAAAACAAGGGCGCCGCCACTGTTCATCGCCTCTAGGAACAAAATTACGTGCTGTAATTTTCATTACAGCCCTATTTTGTAACTTTTACTCTTCTCTTTCAATTTCTAATCACACTAAACAATGTTTTATTATAATTTTTCAATCATGCTAGCTTAAACCTCTTTAGGACATGGGGTGTAGTCCTCTTGATTTCTTAATTTCTTAATGACTTCTATTTCATCAGAATATTTTTTTTGATATGATAATTTTACTTAAGTGATTAATACCTTTAATGCTTCCTAGTTTCATATTGTCAGCATGTGTTAGAGTTTTATGATATGGACTGAGAAGTGATTTATAAAACTTGGAGCACTAAAATCAAGTATAGGAACTTATCGTAAGAGATTAGGTTTGTTCTTAATTCTAAATTATAGAAGTTTATTGACTTGTTTATATTTTGTTCTAGGATGCATTAATGATATAGACATGAAAATATGCTAGAGATAGATGTTTGATTGTCAGAAAACCTTAAGTAAAACTTGTGAAACTGAGGTATGAGAATACTTAGTTTTATTCGAGATATTGATATCGAGATAGAATGCACGAGAGTGATTCTTAATCTCTTTGTCAAGGTTTGCTTTTCTTAAACATAGAATAAATCTGTGCGAGAGTGAGAATTATTTTATGTTAATCATCTGTGTGAGAGCGAGATGATTTTTTATTAAGGCAAATTATATCTTTATCATATTAAGAATAAACTGATGAACATTTATTTATATCCAGTCATAGAAATCAGGACGGATGAACCCCTATTCCCAATTCTTTCTCTCTAATATTTCATGAACTTTTTGATCATTTTCTTTCCTCACAATCGGTTTGTCTAGCTAGTGAGAAATCGATTATTCGGTACTTGACAAACAAGGTCTCTGGGGTTCGATATCTTAATTATTACTTCGAGTATCCATGCACTTGCAGACACAACAACCATCACGCCTGTGACAAGACGCACAGCTAGGCAGTGAACTATTATGTGGACTTCAGGCCATCCGAGCATGCCCGTGACAAGACGCACGGCCAGGCCATGAACGACTCTGTGGAATTCGGCCCCAGCGATCACGCTCGTGACAAGACGCATGGTCAGGCCGTGAACGATTCTGTGGATTTCGGGCCTTCCGATCACGGCCGTGGCAAGAAGCACGGCCAAGCCGTGAAGGACTCTGCAAACTTCAGACCGCCCGTTCACGCCCGTGAACACAAGCATGGCCAGGCCGTGAACGCTTCGACAGTGAAGATCACGGTTAGGCCATGAACGATTCTATGGATTTCGAGCCTTCCGATCACGGCCGTGACAAGAAGCACGGCCAAGCCGTGAAGGACTCTGCAAACTTCAGACCACCCGTTCACGCCCGTGAACACAAGCACGGTCAGGCCATGAACACTTCGACAGTGAAGATGGGTCTAGTTTTGCATGAAGTTTGACGTTCGCAACGATCCTCGCAGCCCCCTGATCGTTATGTGGGCATCGTGAGCCCTTCTTCAACATTAGTGGACTCCATTCAACCAGCCCCCATGGCGCCTCTTCCCCAAGGACCAACTCAAGAGCCACCGACGGATCGCTACAACAACCAAGTCCTCAACTCGGCCCAAGAGACTGCCACCAACGTCCAGAATCAGCCCACGATCAGTAAGTTCTACTGCTTCGTGGTTGCTTGTTCCGAAATGGTCTAGCGCCACGACTCCAGCCCGAACAACGGCCCAGCCCACGAGACATACGCCCAACTACTCGATTCCCTCCTACCGAGTCTGTTATGTGCTTTTTAGTTTGGTAGTGGTTGTTAGAGGGCATCTTGACCCTCTTTTAGGTAGTTAAGGGGGTGCTTGGCTTCTCCAACTCCCTCATGTGTTGCTCATGTGACCCCCTTCCCCTCTTGTTCTATAAAAGAGGGCTGAAGGGTTTGTGTTTTCAGTTTTGTTGTAGTAGATACCTTCCCCACACGAAGGTCTAGGTCCAGCAAACTCCAAGGAGTTCGCCTAGGGCTCCCTCGACTCTCTTGTACTATTTTCTACTTTCAATCAAAACACCCAAAGAACCCCTGCGGGCTTTGGGTCCTTTGCATTTCACTCCCTGCGTTAGTGTCTTGGGCGAGCGGTTCTCCTCCCTCGTAGCATCATGAAGGTTCTACACATGCGTGCTTGCAAGGAAAAAATTGGCTCCGCGAGAAAGGTGAGTAGTTTCCATTAGTAATCGATCCGTGGTTCTCTTCGCGCTGTGTATTGTTCAAGTACGTCCCGCGATTCTCATCAGTTTCTCCGAGGCTTTCTCCGATCGCATGCATTTTGCCTTCCCTCGTCTCAAGACCCTCTCCCGTCTTTCAGTATCATGGTCTCCCCCTCCGTAGAATAATGAACTAGGGACATCCCTCCTAACATTCCGCTGCGTCAATTTTGGTATAAGAGGGAGTTGGAGCTAACTCTCGTCTAGCTCTGCCGGTCTCTTCGTTGCATATCATTCGGTTCTCTAGTTTTGTTTTCTGCATTCATACTTACATTTTCCTGGATCATGACCACTAGATCAGGAACCTCCTATCAAAACTCACCTACCCAAGTGCCCGCTACGGCTGAAGAGAGTACTCCGCCTTAGAGTCAGTCGAATCGCTGTCCACGCGCTTAGACGCGATGGAGGCCATGTTTCAGTGCCTTATGGCGTCAGTCCAACTCTTGATGGACCAATTTGTGGAACTCCGCACTAAACCCGCAGAGGGTCAACCCTTTCTTAGTGTTAATCCACCGATGGGTCCGCTGCACATGCACGCCGACGAGTCTCCCCGCTTCGACCCATTTGGTGACGAGTCTGTGTGGGCTGAGGACGCACCTCCCCCACGACGCCTAGCCGCGCGTAGCCATGAGGACGACAAGGTCCGTCGGCTCACGCACATTGACCCACCTATTTTCAATGGTAGTCTTAACCCCCCACATATTCCTTGATCGGGCGGCTGCGGTAGATAACTACATCGCGTGGAGTGCCATGGTCGATCATCTTAAGGTCAGCTATGTACGTCACTTATTAACCGGCCCCACGCGGTTATATTCGACCAACGTAGACTAGCAACTTGTTCACCAGCGTCTTCCCCCCATCACTTGGTGGGAGGAGATGTGTTATAGACTTAAGGAGAAGTATGTGCCCCCCACCTATAGACAGTAGCTCCTCGACTCCTATTGCGCCATCACCCAGGGCTCCGACTCGGTTGACAAGTACCACACTCGCTTCGATGAGCTCGGCATGTGGCGCAACCTCAAGGAGGATCCCGCCTTCACCTTGTCCCGCTTTAAGCGCGGCCTCCGCGACAAGATTCATCGCCTGTTGCCTTCTCATGGACTTGACTCGGTCATCTTGGTCCTTCACCATGCTCGCGAGATAGAGCAGGACTTGTCATCTGCACGCCCTCGGGAGGTGCCTCCGCCTCGCTTGACCTGAGATGAGAAGGGCAAGGCGCCCGTCTCGGCCAGTTCGCCCGGCCCTTGTCGTCACTGCGGCCAAACCAGCCACTTCAACTGAGATTGCCCGCGGCAATCCCTTCACATCGCGGCTACGCCGCGTGACCCTCACCCAAAGCCCATCGCACCTCCGAGGCCCCCTCCGGCCCTAGAGGTTGGCCCACAGTGCTACTCCGATGAGGAGTTGAGACTGCACCCCACTATGGTTGTTGTGCGCTACACGCTCGTCCACACCCCTCCTCCATCCTAGGACTGGAAACACACAAATATCTTACATGTACATCAAGTGTAACGGATACTTGTGCAAGATAGTCATCAACGGGGGTAGCAGCCTCAACGTCGTGTCTAGGACTGCGATCACCCACTTCGGCCTCCCCATCACACACCGGTGTCAGGTTCCCATTTACTTTGGCAATTACACGGAGAAGGTATGGTGCGACGTCACCTCCATGGATGTCGCCCATGTCCTTCTTGGCCGCCGCTGGGTCTATGACTGCGATGTTATCCACTACGGTCGCTCCAACACTTATGTCTTCCAACACGGGGGACGTAAAATTTGTTTGACCCCGGCTCCGCCTAAGGAGTTGCGGGCATCCACATCCAAGGGTATTGTCACACCCTCGCCGCCGGCCCAGTCCGCACCAAAGGCAGTCGCCTTGGTATGACCCAGCTCCCTTGTCCATGAGGCCTGCGAGATCGAGGTGGTCTATGCTCTTATGGTGCATGAAGTCCCCCACGACCCTCCTCCTCCGCCAGCCCCTTTGCCGGCAGAAGTTGCTGCCCTCTTGGTTGAGTTCGCCGACATCTCCCCGGTCGATCTCCCTATTGGCCTTCCCCCGGACCGCGACATCTATCATGTCATCGACCTCGTCCCAGGGGCGTCCGTGCCAAACCTGCCCTATCACCGCCTCAACCCCACCAAGCACACGGAGCTCAAGTGACAAGTTGATGACCTTCTTACCAAGGGTTTCATTAGCGAGAGCCTCAGCTCCTGCGCCATCCCTACCCTCCTTACGCCTAAGAAGGATGGTTCATGGCGAATGTGCATTGATTGTCGCGCAATCAATCGCATCACCATCAAGTACCGTTTCCCCATTCCGCGCTTAGATGACATGCTTGACCTCATCTCCGGCGAATGTTCGTTCAGCAAGCTGGACCTCCAGAGCGGCTACCACCAGGTCCGCATCTGTGAGGGGCGATGATGTCTCATATTTTTATAGTCTTTTCGACTAGTATTCACATGTGAATCGAGACATAATATCATGCTTTTACATCTCTTTCTAGCTTATTTTATTGATTTTGTTCAGAAGCTTCACTTCTTGTCTCATTCAATGAATACAGGACAATTCACTCACTTTTTGAGCTAATTGGAAGCATATTTATGTTCCTGAGTGAATCAAGGACCTTGACAAGAAATTTCGCTTCAAACGGGGCTAATTTCCGAAATTACAGCCGAGGCCATAATCTGCGTTATGGCCATAATTCTCAGTTGAATTGCTAAAAAAGCCCATTATTATGCAAGCATAATCATACTTTGAAGACGTGCTTTTAATTTTCTCATTGGAAGTCATTTGGGCAAAGAAATCTTCAACAGACAACATTACGGCTATGGCCGTAATTTCTGCCTGCCCATAATATTCCCACCGGCAACTTCTGACGTCAAACTATGGCCAGAATCAAAGATGAGTCAAAGGCCAGCTCAACTGCAAAATTACAGACAAAACGGAGTTTTTTACCGAAATTACAGGCATGGCCATAATATTCATTACACCTGTAATCTTCACCATGCACATTAAATGGCCCGCATTAAATGGCCATAACTCAGTCGTTTTAACTCCATTTTGGGCATTCTTGGAGTCAAAACGACGAGTATTTAAAGGCCCATAATTGTATGAAGATTTGAAGAGTCGAAGAGGATCACTATCAGAATTACAGGCATGCCCGTAATTATAATTACGGCCGTAATTCTCCCCAGCGCACCCAAATTTAAAACAGCCATAACTTTGTCATTATAGCTCCGTTTTTTGACGTTTAAGGTGTCAAAACGTAGCTAATTAAAAGCTCCATCAATCCATGCATTCAGATTTGGGATCACACTCTATATAAAGGGTGAAATACCCCTTGGAAACACGACGAGTTCTAGTGAAGGGTTGAGACTTTGGTGAAAACCTTGGGAGAAGAAAGAAGGCTCTTATGCGCCACTCTATAAGGCTTGAAGGAGAAGAATCGCTGCCCTTTTCTTGAAGAGTTTGCCTTCTTTTACTTTCTGTCTTTACTTTCGTATCTTCTTTCTCAGAGATTGTACTTAACGACGCTATGATAGCGTAATCCTTTTATCGGAACTAATGGTGTAGTCTCGTTGTTTGTATCTTTTCTTCGAACTTGTTATTTTATAGCAAATACAAATTTTATCTAGTGTTTATTCGTTCTATGCTATTTTACTATTAGTGTTGCATTGGCCACGCAATTACTTTTCTTAGGCGCCGCAAGAAGGACCGAAAGGTGAATTGCGACGCTAGATCTGCTAGTTCAAACATGCTCTGAGAGGTCAAGAATTAGGGCCAGATTTGTGTGTGGAAATTTCATAGTATCTCTGAGCCCATTGGATCAATCTAGGTACGGTAAGCCATGAAAGTAGGACGCCGGTCTAGATTGATATTGGATTATGCCGTCGAAAGAGGGTAATCTGTACCTTTAGATACTTCCTTGAGCGCTTTTTAAAATTTCTTGCTATAATTTAACTCGTTTGAATTTAAGATCCATTGACAAGATGATCCCGAAGTTCTGATATCTCTAACTCGATTTTACACCAAGTTTATTTACTCTACTTCTCTGAAATTCAAAACCACTTAATCGATTGTCTAGCTATCGATTCACAATCTCTTGGTAGCTGAACACTGTCCCTGTGGGATCGACATCTTAAGTACTACACGCGACGAACCCATCACGCTTGCGGTTAGTTGTGCGTTAGTATAGCACACACCAAGTTTTGGTGCCATTGCCGGGGACAGGCAACCAATATCAAAGAGATTTAATAATTGGTAGACTAGACGCTTTGTTTATAGCTTTTGTTACTTTGCTTTTGTTTCTTATATTTGCTTGTTTGCCTTTTATTTTTGTTTCCCTATTCTAGTTATTTACTTTTTCTCTCAATCTCTGCTATCTGCACTTTAACCGTTGTATGCGTAGAGGTTTACGATCAGGTGGATTGGAGGATTTGTACGAGCTAGATCAAGAAATTGAAAGGACGTTCCATCGTAGGAGACGATTAAAGGAACTGAGCGCTAGAGCTCCACCGAGGAATACTGAACCAATCCCAATTGATCTAACGATGGCAAACAACAACAGGACTCTGAAAGATTTCGCCGCTCCAATTGTGCAGGGTCTTCACTCTAGTATTTCTAGACCTCCTGTGGAGGCTAATAACTTTGAGATAAAGCCCTCCCTCTTATTGATGGTTCAGCAGAACCAATTCGGAGGCTTACCATCTGAAGACCCAAACATGCACCTATCGATATTCTTGGAGTTCTGCGACACAACAAAGATGAACGGAGTTTCCAGCGACGCACTACGATTACGACTCTTCCCTTTCTCTCTACAGGATAGAGCTCGAAACTGGCTATACTTGCTTCAGCCAGAATCGCTCACTACCTGGGAACAACTTTCCCAAGCATTTCTCTCAAAATATTTTCCCCCCAGCAAAACTGTTCAGTTGCGAAACCAAATCACCGGTTTCACCCAAAAGGACGGGGAATCTCTGTACGAAGCATGGGAGCGATTCAAGGAGCTTCAACGTCTATGCCCACACCACGGCTTGGAAAAATGGGTAATTGTTCATACATTTTACCATGGTTTTAACTATAATACGCGTCTTACTGTAGATGCAGCTGCTGGTGGAGCAATCATGAACAAAAATGTCGACGATGCGATGAATCTACTAGAAGACATGGCACTGAATCACAATCAATGGACTGGAGACCAACGAGGTACATCATCTAGGGTCGGTGCGCCAGGTAAGTATGAATTGGATTCAATGCATGTAAATTCTATTAATTCAAATTCCAATTCTTCTGTTTGCGAAATTTGTGAAATTATGGGGCATAGTCATGCTAAGTGCCAGTTAGGTGTTTCCCAACCCTCTGAACCACACCGAGAATATGTTAATGAAGTAGGGAACCAAAATCCTAGACCTCAATTTGATCCCTACTCCACTACATACAATCCTGGTTGGAGAAACCATCATAACTTTTCTTACAGGAACAACCCCAACCCTGCTCCACAATCAAACTACATACCACCTCCTGGTTTTCAACCTCGACCATACACACCACAACCTTAGAAGACCTCACTTGAAGTTATCATGGAAAATTTTATCTCCTCTCAAACCAAAACTAATGAGAGCGTCAATGATATGCTGCGTCATGTAACAACTAGACTGGATGCCATTGAAGCCCATAACAAACAAGTAGATATATAATTGGCAAACTTAGCCACCAGTTTAGCAAGACACTCAAGTAGGTTACCTTCCCAACCTGAACCAAACCCTCGAGAGACTTGTAGTGAAATTACTACTCGTAGTGGTAAGCAATTAGAGGAGCCGAGCGTACCTGATTCAAACTTGAGTCTTGACGCATCTACCACTAACAAACCCGAACCCGAGAGACCGAGTGAGGAAAAAGACGATCATGAGAATGAACCAGCTTATGTTCCACCACCGCCTTATAAGCCACCCATTCCATTCCCACAAAGACTAGCTAAGGCAAAGCTGGATAAACAGTTCATAAAATTTTTAGAAATTTTGAAAAAATTGTACATCAACATCCCTTTTACTGAAGCACTGACGCAAATGCCCATATACGCGAAATTTTTGAAGGACATTCTTTCAACCGGCGGAAGTTAGAAGAACCTGGTACATGGCACTTACTGAAGAGTGCAGCGCCATTATTCAAAACAAACTTCCGGAGAAATTGAAAGATCCGGGCAGCTTTTCAATTCTGTGCAAAATTTGGGATCTGACTTTTGATCATGCATTATATGATCTCGGCGCCAGTGTCAGTTTAATGCCTTTTTCAATCTGTAGGAAACTGGACACTGGCGATGTAAAAGCAACACCAATCTCTCTACAACTAGCTGACCGCTCAGTACGCAAGCCGGTAGAAATCCTGGAAGACGTTCCGATCAAGGTCGGAGATTTCTTCATTCCAGTCGACTTTGTTGTGCTTGAGATGGAGGAGGACATCAAGTTACCGATAATTTTGGGAAGACCATTTCTCGCAACTGCCGGAGCAGTCATTGACGTTAAGAACGGGAAACTAGTCTTAAACATCGGTGAGGAGGCTATTGAATTTGACTTGTCTCGAAGTCTGAAGCACCCTTCTATTGGAGATTCATGTTATATCCTAGATGTCTTCGACGATGCGGCCAAAGCTGAAAACCCCATAGCTGATGGGATGAACGCAGACTTAGTAGAGGTCTATCTCTTGTAGAGTCCATATGCTAAAGAGAATGAAGAAGCCCAAGCGTCTGTGAAACTAATGGGTTCGGCTGAGAAACATCATACTGACACTTGCAATGCAGACTCTGAATGACACTTTGGTCGAGCTAAAGACCCTAAACAAGCGCTTCTTGGGAGGCAACCCAAGTGCTATATTTCTTTAATTTTTATTTGTTTTTTTACATGTGTTATTTTTTATTTCAGGTGGAGCTTGAGATTTCGGATCCAGCCATAATCTTGAGTGTTAAAAAACAAAAATTCATATTACAGGCACGAGTGTAATATCCATTACAGCCATAACCAGCTGAAAAAAAAATTGGGAAGCAGTATCTTTCCAGTTTACGGCACGCTTAGTTATCCTTCAATCCAAGCTGCAACAGCGCTGCCCTTCATCTTCTGCAACGCAAATCAGCCACCGACTTATTCCTTCCGTTGAAACAGTCTGAAACTGGCAACATCTAGTTATTGCGCCGGCTTCCTCTTCCGCCAACTCCAATCAGCGTCATTTCCAATCCCGCCGACCTCAACGTCTTCCAGCCGGCTTCCTTCTCTAGCTTCAACCTGAAGTCGACACCTCACCTCCTTTGCCATTTCCAGTCCACCGCCGAACTCCTCTGCCTTCCCATTAAAACCAAAAGCCGCTGACGCCTCTGCTTCCAGCTTCACCTGAGAACGGTGACTCCAAACTGCAGCCGACCTAGATTAATTGAGGGGCATTACTCCCTTCCGCCAGCCACGATGGGAATCAGTCATTCGCCTTCAACCCTACCTCCTCAAATCTGCCGCAGCCTTCATAAAGCCGTCACGCCCATTCGCCATTCGCTAGCTTTCTTGGATTAATTGTGCAGACGCTCCTCCTTCCATTCAGAAATCAGATTGCAGCAGCGAGGTATTAATGTCGCCGCCTCTTCCGTTCATAAATTAGAGAAGGCTCTAATTCCTGGGTTCGCAGGCAGCATAAAGGAAATCTCAAGTGCAATTTCCTTTCCGTCGATCGTTTCCTCTTGCGTAACGAGATTTTCTCTATTCCTGGGTCTTCTGCCGATTGCTGCTATCCTCTTCCATCATAGCCCTGCTGATCCCCAGTTCTATGTGCTTCAAAAGATCAGTCGATCATCTGCCTCCTGCTCTCTCGGTTATTCCAGGTCTCCACCGCTTTCCTTTGATTTTAACTGCTATTTCCTGCAATGCCCCCAAGCGCAAGATTGGAACACAAAAGTCTGCTATACACATTTCGCCAGCCTGCTTCTTCTACCATTCTTCCCGCTTCATCAGATGCTATTCTGAGGTCCGCAAAGATGGTGACGATGATGAGGACAATTCTAAGGAGGAGGATTAACTTTGCTACGGATGACTCTGACTGATTTTGTGAGTTTCCTCACCCCTATCTCTAAATTTTGAGTTCGTTTATTGCTATGCATATGGACTATGCATATTTTAAGTCTGGGAGATAGAGGGTTCACTTCGGTTTCTCTAGTTTTAAATACAACACATTGTGTTTTGTATTGATACTCTTGTTTTGTTAGCTACACCCTTACTTTCCGATATTAGGATTACACTATCTAATTTCTGAAATGTCGATAATATTATTGATGATAAGTGGTTTCAAATGACAATCATGATAGCTTGATGGTTTATATTGACTCCATGGGAATCATTATGATTTGAATCTTAGTCCTAAGTCAGGAAATTCATTTAATTATCTTATTTGATGGAAAAAGGACTATGGAGTGACCTATCCGATATTCGATTGAGGTTTTTATTTCTAGTAATGCTTATAATCTCTTTGTGGAAGTACGTACCTCTATCTATTTGATTCCCCTTACTACTTATTGGTTATGATCAATGCACTCATCTGATAGCTGTTATCTCCTCTTAAAAAAAAATTTTCAAAAAGAAAAATAATAAGACTCCTCTACTTGGCACTGCGAAAAATTGGCAGTGGTACTGAAGACATGAGTTGAAGTCAAATAAAAAAAAATATACACAAAAAAAATGAGGATGAAAATAACACAAAAATAAAGAGTGCACTGATTTTTTTTCCAACTCGTATCTTTGGTTGAGTCAGGTTCGAATAGAGTGCGTACTCCACACAGAAGATTATTGCAACTCATGAAGGTAAACCTTATCTAACTTCGGTTTTTAGATCTTCACACCTTTATTCTTGACAATAGATGATATCTTGAATCCTCTAACTCGCTGAGCTTTGTTCATAATGATACCTCCCTAGGACACAATGTTTTACAAGCTTGACGTGATTTCATCTTTTCTGAATACCATCCTTATCTTTTAAATGCTTGAGGACAAGCAATGATTTAAGTTTGAGAGATTTTGATGTCTTGTATTTTTATAGTCTTTTCGACGAGTATTTACATGCGAATCGAGACATAATATCATGCTTTTACATCTCTTTCTAGCTTATTTTATTGATTTTGTTCAGAAGCTTTACTTCTTGTCTCATTCAATGAATACAGGACAATTCACTCACTTTTTGAGCTAATTGGAAGCATATTTATGTTCCTGAGTGAATCAAGGACCTTGACAAGAAATTTCGCTTCAAACGGGGCTAATTTCCGAAATTACAGCCGAGGCCATAATTTGCGTTATGCCATAATTCTCAGTTGAATTGCTAAAAAAGCCCATTATTATGCAAGCGTAATCATACTTTGAAGACGTGCTTTTAATTTTCTCATTGGAAGTCATTTGGGCAAAGAAATCTTCAACAGACAACATTACGGCTATGGCCGTAATTTCTGCTTGCCCATAATATTCCCACCGGCAACTTCTGACGTCAAACTATGGCCAGAATCAAAGACAAGTCAAAGGCCAGCTCAACCACAAAATTACAGATGAAACGGAGTTTTTTACCGAAATTACAGGCATGGCCATAATCTTCATTACACCTGTAATCTTCACCATGCACATTAAATGACCCGCATTAAATGGCCATAACTCAGTCGTCTTAACTCCGTTTTGGGCGTTCTTGGAGTCAAAATATGAGAATTTAAAGGCCATAATTGTATGAAGATTTGAAGAGTCGAAGAGCATCGGTGTCAGAATTACAGGCATGCCCGTAATTATAATTACGGCCGTAATTCTCCCTAGCGCACCCAAATTTAAAACAGCCATAACTTTGCCATTATAGCTCCGTTTTTGACGTTTAAGGTGTCAAAACGTAGCTAATTAAAGGCTCCATCAATCCATGCATTCAGATTTGGGATTAGACTCTATATAAAGGGCGAAATACCCCGTGGAAGCTCGACGTGTTCTAGTGAAGGGTTGAGACTTTGGTGAAAATCTTGGGAGAAAAAAGAAGGCTCTTATGCGCCACTCTAGAAGGCTTGAAGGAGAAGAATCGCTGCCCTTTTCTTGAAGAGTTTGCCTTCTTTTACTTTCTATCTTTACTTTCGTATCTTCTTTCTCAGAGATTGTACTTAACAACGCTATGATAGCGTAATCCTTTTATCGGAACTAAGGGTGTAGTCTCGTTGTTTGTATCTTTTGTTCAAACTTGTTATTTTATAGCAAATACAAATTTTATCTAGTGTTTATTCGTTCTATGCTATTTTACTGCTAGTGTTGCATTGGCCACGCAATTACTTTTCTTTGGCGCCGCAAGAAGGACCGAAAGGTGAATTGCGACGCTAGATCTGCTAGTTCGAACATGCTATGAGAGGTCAAGAATTAGTGCCATATTTGTGTGAGGAAATTTCATAGTATCTCTGAGCCCATTGGATCAATCTAGGTACGGTAAGCCACGAAAGTAGGATGCCGGTCTAGATTGATACCGGATTACGCCGTCGAAAGAGGGTAATCTGTACCTTTAGATACTTCCTTGAGCGCTTTTTAAAATTGCTTGCTATAATTTTAACTCGTTTGAATTTAAGATCCATTGACGAGATGATCCCGACGTTCCGATATCTCTAACCCGATTTTACACCAAACACTTTCTCTTGCTCGACTTGTTTTATTTACTCTACTTCTCTGAAATTTAAAACCACTGAATCGATTGTCTAGCTATCGATTCACAATCTCTTGGTACTTGAACACTGTCCCTGTGGGATCGACATCTTAAGTACTACATGCGACGAAACTGTCACGCTTGCGGTTAGTTGTGCGTTAGTATAGCACACATCCGAGTGGAAGATGGCCTTTAAGACCAAAGATGGCCTTTACGAGTGGCTAGTCATGCCCTTCGGGCTTACCAACGCACCGTCCACCTTCATGTGTCTCATGAGTTAGGTCCTCCCCATATGAGGAAGTTTCTGGTCGTCTACTTTGACGATATCCTGATTTACAGCTGCACCTGCGCTGACCATCTCGAGCACTTACGCTTGACCTTCAACATCTTGCGCAAGGAACATTTGTTCCTTAACGCCAAGAAGTGCTCCTTCCTTGAGCCCCAGGTTCTGTTTCTAGGTTTCATCGTATCCGACCAGGGCCTTATGGTCGACCCCTCCAAGGTTGAGGCCATTCACCAATGGCCGGAACCCGAGTCCGTCACCGAGGTCCGCAACTTCCTCAGCCTCGCCGCCTTCTATTGCCATTTCATTAAGGGGTTCAGCACCATCACTTCCCCTATGACGGCCTGCACCAAACATGAGGCCTTTTCCTAGACCCCCGCGACTGTCTATGCCTTCCTTGCCCTCAAAGACCTCATGAACACGGCCCCAGTCCTGCACCTCCCTGACTTCTCGAAGGTTTTCGAGGTGGCCTGCGATGCCTCCGGCACCGGCATTGGTGGCACCCTTAGTCAGGATGGTCACCTGGTCGCCTACTTTAGCAAGAAGATGAACGAGGTGCGCCAACGGTACTCCACCTACGACAAGGAGATCTACGCCATCGTCCTGTCCCTCCGTCAATGGCGTCACTACCTCCTCCACAAGGAGTTTGTCCTCTTCAGTGACCACTAGGCCCTCTCCTTCCTAAACGCCAAGAAGAAGCTCGCCCCTGCCACGCGAAGTGGGTTGAGTTTCTCCAGCAGTATACCTTCGTCATCACCCATAAGGCCGGTAGGGACAACGTGGTAGCAGATGCCCTCAGCTATGTTCGGTCCCTCTTTTGCATTTTTTCCACGTCCGTCCCCACCTTGGCCCATATCCGCGATGAGTACGCGGACTGCCCTGACTTCGGGCCAGTTCGCACCCGGCTGCTTGCCGCTGACCCCCCAGACTTACCCTACCGTTTACATTATGGCTACCTAGTGTACGGTAACCAGTTGTGTGTTCCCCACTCCTCCCTCCGTGAGCACTTGCTGCTCGAGCTTCATGCTGGCGGTGCCACTGGGCACCATGGCCGTGATAAGACCCTTAACTTGGCCGAAAATCGCTTCTTCTGGCCCACTCTTCGTAAGGATGTAGACAGGGTCATCCGCCACTGTGGCACATGCCAACGTTCCAAGCCCCGTCCCGCCAACTCTAGTTTGTATACCCCGCTACCTGTGCCCAAGAGTCCGTGGCTAGACATTAGCATGGACTTCATCCTTGGCCTCCCTCGCACGACCGTGCTCCACGACTCCATCTTCGTTGTCGTGGACTGCTTCTCCAAGATGGCACACTTCGTGCCTTGCTCCAAGACGGCCGATGCGTCGCGCATTGCACGCCTCTTCGTTCGGGAGATTGTCCGCCTCCATGGCCTACCCCTCACCATCGTGTTTGACCGCGACCCTCGGTTTGTCGGTCATTTCTGGAAGTCTTTGTGCGCCCTCCTGCAGACCACTCTCAAGTTCTCGTCCGCGTACCATCCACAAATAGATGATCAAACAGAGGTGGTAAACCGTAGTTAGGGCAACCTCCTACGGTGTTTAGCAGGTGACTTCCCAGGCCATTGGGCTGATCACCTTCCCATTGCGGAATTCGCGTATAACAGCGCGTTTAATCGCTTGACAGGGTTGAGTCCTTTTCAGGTCGTCCTCGGTCACCAACCTAGGAAGCTAGTTGACATGCATAACGTTCCCCCTCCCCCTTCTATCCATGAGTCCGCCCATGCATTTGCATCTCATCTCTCGGGTTTACATGATGAAATTCGTCACCGGATTTACTTGAGCAACACCCGGTATGCCGTCGAGGCCAACGAACATCGTAGGCCACATCACTTCAAGGTTGGTTTGTTATGGTGCGTCTCCACCCTAAGCGGTTGAGAACGTGGGCCAATTGGAAGTTGCATGAACGCTGCGACGGTCCCTACATGGTCCTATGACAGGTTGGCACCAACGCCTATGTCCTTGACCTACCGGCGAACTCCCTCATCAACCCCATATTCAACGTCGCTGACCTCCTGCCCTACCATGCGCCCCTTCCCAGCGGCGCCCCCTTCCACACCATAGCCCCACCTTGTTCTCTGGAGGAGAATTCTCCCCACCCCGGGGGAATTGACGGAGTCAGAAATGCCTTTGGGGATGAGCCATCACCCTTAGAAGACACATGGGATGACTCCCTACGTTGGGATGAAGCTTCACCAGCAATTTCGGCTCAGGAGATCGTCTATCACCCTGAACACGGCCAGGCCATGACGGTTAACACAACCATGATGAGTCTGCTGGCATCCTTCATGCCCATTCCTTCAGCCGTGCCTGGCCCAGCAAGACCCAGCCGACCCCGACACGGCCAGGCCGTGACACAGTCGGGCGAAGACGCGAATGCAGACACGGCCATGACACCCGCCATGATGAGTTCAACGGAATTCGGCCCTAGCAATCACACCCATGACAAGATGCACAGCCAGGCCGTGAACTAGTCTATGGATTTCGGGCCATCTGAGCACGCCCGTGACAAGAGGCACGGCCAGGCCATGAACGACTCTGTGGAATTCGGCCCCAGCGATCACGCCCGTGACAAGACGCACAGCTAGGTCCTGAATAATTCTATGGATTTCGAGCCATCCGATCACGGCTGTGACAAAAAGCACAGCCAGGCCGTGAAGGAGTCTGTAGACTTCAGACCACCCATTCACGCCCATGAACACAAGCACGGCCAGGCCGTGAACGCTTCGACAGTGAAGATGAGTCCAATTTTGCATGAAGTTCGACGTTCGCAACGATCCTCGTAACCCCCTGATCGTTATGTGGGCATTGTGAGCCCTTCTTCAACATCGGTGGACTCCATTCAACCAGCCCCATGGTGCCTCTTCCCCGAGGACCACCTCAAGAGCCACCGATAGATCACTACAACAACCGAGTCCTCAACTCGGCCCAAGAGACCGCCACCAACATCCAGAATCAGCCCACGATAAGTAAGTTCTGTTGCTTCGTGGTTGCTTGTTCCGAAATGGTCTAGCACTACGACTCCGGCCCGAACAATGGCCCAGCCCATGAGACATACACCCAACTACTCGATTCCCTCCTGTTGAGTCTGTTATGTGCTTTTCAGTTTGTTAGTGGTTGTTAGAGGGCATCTTGACCCTCTTTTAGGTAGTTAAAGGGGTGGTAGGCTTCTCCAACTCCTTCATATGTTGCTCATGTGACCCCCTTCCCCTCTTGTTCTATAAAAGAGGACTGAATGGTTTGTGTTTTCAGTTTGGTTGTAGTAGATACCTTCCCCACGCGAAGGTCTAGGTCCAGCAAACTCCTAGGAGTTTCACTAGGGCTCCCTCAACTCTCTTGTACTATTTTCTGCTTCCAATAAAAACACCCAAAGAACCCCTACGGGCTTCGGGTCCTTTCCGTTTCACTCCCTGCGTTAGTGTCTTGGGCGAGCGGTTCTCCTCCCTCATAGCATCGTGAAGGTTCTACGCATGTGTGCTTGCAAGGAAAAAATTGGCTCCGTGAGAAAGGTGAGTAGTTTCCATTAGTAATCAATCAGTGGTTCTCTTCGCGCTGGGTATTGTTCAAGTATGTCCCGCGATTCTCATCGGTTTCTCTGAGGCTTTCTTCGATCGCACACGTTTTGCCTTCCCTCGTCTCAAGACCCTCTCCCATCTTTCAGCATCATGGTCTCCCCCTCCGTAGAGTACTGAACTAGGGACATCCCTCCTAACATTCTGCTGCATTAGCCATTGCTTTGGGCATTGAGCCCTATGGGGTGGAGCAAGCTAAGGGAAGTTCGCGCATCGAAATCGAGTCTTGCCTATCTATGAAGATGATTGCCTGTGAGGCCGATGTTTATTGTCTTATTTTCAGGGACAGTGACTTGATGTGTTTGTTAGTGCACGAATACGTCAAAGTAATAAAAATATTGATCCCACCGAGACCAATGACCAAGTACCTACTTATCTTAGGATTGTTAGCTAGATAAATCTGAAAAGAGTTGGATTTAATTTTAAATAAGTTGCAGAAAAAGTAAAACACAATTGGGTTATAATCAATTTTATAGAATTTCAAGATTTCGGGTTTACCACTTTTTGTTTCATGACTTTTCTGATTAACAGTATCTTAAGAAGGATTTACTGTGCCGAAGAGGATTTATCCGCATGTACAAATTGCCCTCTCTCAGCAGTACAATCCGGTGTCTATCCAAATTAATCCCCTACTCTCATGGTTATTAACTCGAGATAAACGCAATGAGTTCTTGACAAATCTATAAAATCCCTCAAGCTGATTCGAACTACTCTCGAGTTCAAATCAACTTGTCCAAAAACTATAGATCCGACGTCGCAATTCACCTCTTAGTACTTCTTGCGACGTCTCTAAGCATGCAAATTATGGCCAGTAATCAACATGTAATAAGCAAAACAATAATTAAATCTAACACAAGTAAATTACTTCATAAGAAAGAAACCAATGATTAAGTTATGAAAACAAAGAAGGCTACGCCCTAGTCCTGAAGAAGAAGTTACACTAGCATGGTGTTTATGTTCATGTTGTAAAAATCTATGTTTTGATTATAAAATTGGCAAAATAAAAATAGAATTGACTAGGAAGATGAGAATCAAGGCTCCCTGATGAAGATTAACTCTAGACGGTATGAAAAATGAAGCTTTTCTGGTGAGAAAGTGAAGGTCATCGCCGTTCGCCCTTGATCTCGCCTCTTCATCAAAATCACATTAAATCCTTGCAAAAAGCCCCCAATAATCACTCCTTAGGTGGATTATATAGTTCCCGATCATCCAATTAGGGTTTCCTCAAAATTTGGCTAAAAAATGAGCTAATTTGGGCAAGAAACGGAGTCAAACTCGAGTTTGGCGGACGAAATTACGGTCGTGAAAATAATCACGGCAGGGCCGTGATTCTTTCTGTGTATTCTAGAAAAAGAACCTGGAAGAATTACGGCTGTGAAAATAATCACGGCAGGGCCGTAATTCTTTCTGTGTATTCTGGGTAGAAATTACGGCCGTGATAAAAATTATGGCACGGCTGTAATTGTCTTTGTGGAAACTTTCCAGGAAATCACGGCCGTGAAAATATTTTCACTGCCATGAAAATAATCACGGTTGGGCCTTGATTCTTTATGTGAGCTTCAGAACTTTGCACCAAATAAACTACCGCCATGATTTTAATCACATTTACTTCAGATCATGGCCATGATTATAATCACGGTTGGGCCGTGATTCTTGGTGCAAGCTCTGTTTTTTCTGAAAATTGACTGGCAGCATCATCTCGACGTCTGGAACTCATTTGTGCGCTCGGATTTTTCAAAACCTATCAAAATTTGGTCATTTTCTTTTTAAATATGATAAAAGCGAAGAGAGGTGAAGATTCCGAACAAACAAAAGAATTTAAGCCAAAGTGAGCAAAAACATGATAGAAAAGTGAAATAATTGGTGGTAAAAGTATACTGAAAATATTATATAAATGCATGTCATCAAATATCCCTAGATTTAAATTTTTGCTTGTCCTCAAGCAAATAAATAGAACAAAGAACCATGTTGAGCATAGAAAAGATAACTCACTTATGAAAAATAAATTTCTAAAATATAATCACTTATTAAAGATTTCTGACTCATGTCACATATGATTCCAGGAAGTAGTTTGTTCTTAGAATTTAATCCTTAAGATTCACAGTCCAAAACAAATAAAAATTATAACTTGCATAATAATCTAAATCTCAATCTCATGATTTTACCTTGTATTCAGTTCAATACTACAATGCTATTGTTACATGAATAGGATCTCCAAACACTTTTTTTTTAATTTATTTTTGACATTTTCTAAATCGATTACCACCTTATTTTTCTATTAACGAATTTAGAGTACACTGACCACATAGCCGATGCAATAAAACTCATATCTTTAAGCTAGCGGAGTTGCGACTCATAGCCGAAGATAGCGGAGTTAATGTCAAATAACTTTTCTTTGGCATGGACACATATAGATACATACTTTTATTTCCTCTCCTTTTTTAGACTTCAACTCATGTCTTCGGTACCACTGCCAATTTTTTGTAGTGCCAAGTAGAGGAGTCATTCTCTTTTTTTTTTCTTTTTTATTTATTTATGGATTTTGTATTCTTTCTTTCCAACAAATAACACAATAGATCGATCATATACAATGCTAATCATTCAATATCAATTCAAAAAAAAAATTATACTCATATACTAACCTTATTTGAAAAGGAAGTTTCACTCTCGAATCATAGTCCTCAAATATGAGGATATATATTAAGGAAATAAATTCAGCACATAGAGCAATTAATCCATTCACATGCATTGGTATATGATCATCTACAGCACAAATCATCAATAATATAGAACCACACATCATCATCAATAGAACCTCATGGATCCAAAAGATAGAAATAATCCTAATACAATGATCAGAGCAAAATGAGCATAGCATCCACATATGATGCTAATCAAAATACATCACATGGCACCAGACCATAAGTTTAACAATAAAGTCAAAATTATACAAATTCCAAGAAACAAATAAAACATATCCTCCCTACATGAAGCTTGCATTGTCCTCGATGCAATTAACAAGGAATAAGAGTGTAGGAGAAGGGATACTCACAATGCACTACTCGTCTGCACCGCTGTCCAAACCACTTTTCTCGGACCTGTCCTCCTCTTGATACACGCATCACAAAGCTCCTACACAGAATATAGATAATGATCAAAAGGTGAAACCATTCTCAAAGTATCATATAAGATTGATAGCGCAACTCCCAAAAGCAAATAATTAACCTATGCTATCAAGAAGTAAAATAACACAAAATAAAAACTAAGAATGGAAAAGAGAGATGGTGCTTGGGTTGCCTCCTACTAAGTGCTAAGTTTAAGGTCACTAGCTCGACCAGAGACTATCATCATGGCGTCGACGGTGAATCAATGCCAAAGTATAGTGCATATAATTTCTTGCGTTTTCGTCATTTTAAAAATGCATCTACCAAAGTAAATATCCAAAGTAGTAGGTGGATCAATGTCATTTTGATCAATCTGTGTAAACAAAAATAAAAGTTAATACCCACAATATCATCAAAGTAAAGTCTATTATTGAACTTGTTTGTTTTTATATTCCTCTACATCATTAGTTATAGAAAAAAGTAAAGTCTGGGCCCAGAAATTCATACCTTGCATTATTTGGAAGAGTTCTGATTTCAATTTTTGGAATTTTACTTACCTCAAGAGCAGCATTATAAATTTTTTGGTTCTACCTTATGCATGTCAATGGCAGGAATTGAATCAAGTGGTTGAGAGTAAGCCTTGACACTATCTTCAGTCATCTTATCATTATCATAATCATCATCCATTATACAAATTTCCAAATGGCTTTCACTAGTTTGGGTGACATTAGTTTCCTCAACCATTTTATCCAAGATGTCTACACTACTACATGACCCAAATTTCTTATCAACTGTTACCTTTACCAAACTTTGGGGAAAAGGAATTGGTGGCTTATATGGTGGAGGTGGAATGTACACCGGTTCTTGTTCCCTATTTTGTGAAGTTGACTCCTCTTCATTACTTGGTTGCTCAATGGGTTCTGATCTTTGATCTTCCTCATCTGGAGTGATGTTACTTGCCTAAGGCTCTTCTAGTTGTTTAGCCTGCTAAACTATCTGGTTCGCTAGCATATACTGGCGGGTTTTAACAGATTTTATCCTAGATGAAAGATTCTTGATAGCTTCACCGACTTGCCTGAATTCTTGCCTGAGATCATCAAATTGATATCTGAAATCATCATTCTGCTTGGTTTGTGTGGCAATAAAGTTCTCAAGTAGAGTCTCAAGGTTAGATTTCTTAGGTTGATCGAACTGCCTAAATTCTTGCCTGAACTCCTTGCTTTTTCTTGGTCTCAGAAACTATAAAGTTCTCAAGTAGAGTCTCAAGGTTGGATTTCTCAGGTTGATTGAACTGTCATTCCTCAAATTCTAGAGGTGATCCAAAGTTCGGTTAAAAAATATAATTCGGATCGTTCTCATAAAAGAAGTTCGATTGATTCCTCCAATTCGGCTCATAAGTATTAAAGTATAGATCATTCTGGGGCCAGGAGTTGAAGTTATCATTTGTGTATGTATGCCCTGAGGATGGCTTGAAGCAAGGAGAGATCTCGGATTTATAATTAGTAGAATAGTTATTGTAACATCCATAATCCTCATAAAAATCTGAATTCATTCTTGCATGATTGAATCAAGCTTCTATAGAATCCTGCACAAAAACCAAGTGAGATTAAAGCAAAGATAACACAAAATTTTCAATTAACATCAAAAGAAATAAAAATCTAGAAAAAAATAAAGTATTTACAAAAATTAAAATTATATATAAAAAATCACAAAGAAAAGAAAACAAAAATGCAGTAAAATATCTAATCTAGTAATCCTTCGATTGAGTCAGTATTGGCGAAATTGGTCCCCGGCAACGGCGCCAAAAACTTGATGTCGTCCGCAAGTGCACGGCAACGTCGAAGTAATAAAAATATCGATCTCATAGGAACCAATGATCAAGTACTAACTTTACTTAGGATTGTTAGCTAGACAAATCTGAAAAGGGGTGGATTTGATCTAAACTAAGGTGTATGAATAGTAAAACACGATACGAAAGTAATCAAATTTATAGAAATTAAAGATTTTGGGTTTACTACTCTATGTTTCATGACTTTTCTAATTAAAAATATCTTAAGAAGGATTTACTGTGCCGAAGGGGATTTATCCGCATGTACAGATTGCCCCCTCTCAGCAGTAGAATCCGGAGTCTATTCAAATTAATCTCCTACTCTCGTGGTTATTAACTCGAGATAAACCCAATGAGTTCTTGACAAATCTATAAAATCTCTCAAGCCAATTCGAACTACTCTCGTGTTCAAATCAACTTGTCCAAAAACTGTAGATCCGACGTCGCAATTCACCTATCAGTACTTCTTGCGACATCTCTAAGCATGTAAATTATGGCCAACAATCAATATGTAATAAGCACAACAATAATTGAATCTAACACAAGTAAATTACTTCATAAGAAAGAAATCAATGATTAAGTCATAAAAACAAAGAGGGCTATGCCCTAGTCCTGAAGAAGAAGTTCCACTAGCATAGTGTTCATGTTCATGTTGTAAAAATTTATGTTTTAATTACAAAATTGACAAAATAAAAATAGAATTGACTAGAAAGATGAGAATCAAGGCTCCCTGATGAAGATCAACTCCAGTCGATTGAAAAAATGAAGTTTTTTCGGGGAGAAAGTGAAGGTCGCCGCCGTTCGCCCTTGATCTCACCTCTTCATCAAATTTGCATTAAATATTTGCCAAAAGCCCACAATAATTACTCTTTAGGTGGCTTATATAGTTCCTTATCATCCAATTAGGGTTTCCCTAAAATTTAGCTCGAAAACAAGCCAATTTGGGCAAGAAACAGAGTCAAACTCGAGTTTGGCAGCCAAAATTATGACCGTGAAAATAATCACGGCAGGGCCATAATTCTTTCTATGTATTCCGAAAAAAGAACCTAGAAGAATTACGGCTGTGAAAATAATCACGGCAAGGCCGTAATTCTTTCCGTGTATTCTGGGTAGAAATTATGGTCGTGATAAAAATTACGGCACGGCCGTGATTGTCTATCTGAAAAATTTCCAAGAAATCACGGCCGTCAAAATAATCATGGCTAGATCGTGATTCTTTCTGTGAGCTTCAAAACTTTGCACCAAATAAACTACGGCCGTGATTTTAATTACATTTACTTCAGATCATGGCAGGGCCGTGATTCTTCATTTTGCTTGAAAATAGTCGGGCAGCTTCGTCTCGACGTCTGAAACTCATTCGTGCACTCGGATATTTCAAAATCCATCAAAATTTGGTCGTTTTCTCCTGAAATATGATAAAAGCGAAGAGAGGTGAAGATTCCGAACAAACAAAAGAATTTAAGCCAAAGTAAGTAAAAACATAATAGAAAAGAGAGATAATTGGTGGTAAAAGTATGCTGAAAATACTATATAAATGCATGTCATCATGACTTTACCATGCCTCTACCAAACCCACAGTGCACTACTATCTGTGAGTGGCAGAATTGACACATGCTTCCGGTGCCCGACAAGGACGTCCCGATGGACACAGCACCTCCCTGTCCATTTTCGCAGGCTTTCCGCTATGCTGAGCTTTCCTCTTCCGCCTCGACTGCGAATGCCTATGCCAATATAGAGGGTAATCTGAAGGCAATTTATGAGGACCAGCATAAGTCGCTGATGTGTTCTACAAGTGCATGAACAAATCGAAGTAATAAAAATATCGATCCCACAAGGACCAATGGCTAAGTACTGACTCTACTTAAGATTGTTAGCTAGACGAATCAGGAAAAGGTTGAATTTAATTTTAACTAAGTTGCAGAAAGAATAAAAACACAACTGGGTTGTAATCAAATTTATGGAAATACAGGATTTCGGGTTCATCACTCTTTGTTTCATGACTTCTATAATTAAATGTATCTTAAGAAGGATTTACTATATTAAAGGGGATTTATCCGCATGTACAGATTGCCTCCTCTCAGCAGTACAATCCGGTGTCGATTTGAATAAACCCCTACTCTCATGGTTATTAACTCAAGATAAACCCAATGGGTTCTTAATAAATCTAGAGATCCCTCAAGCCGATTCGAACTACTCTCTTGTTCAAATCAACTTGTCCAAAAATTATAGATCCGACGTCACAATTCACCTTTCAGTACTTCTTGTGACGTCTCAAAACATGCAAATCATAGCCAGTAATAAACATGTAATTAAACACAACAATAATTGAATCTAACACAAGTAAATTGCTTCATAAGAAAAAAATCAATGATTAAGTCATAAAACAAAGAGGGTTACACCCTAAATCCTGAATTAAGGATTTACGCTGACATGTTCAATTCGTCCACGTTGTGAATATCCATGTTTGATTACAAAATTGGCAAATAAATATAGAAATCAACTGAGGGAGAATAATTCAAGGCTTCCTGATGAGAGTCGACGCCAATCGGCCGAGAAATAGAAGCTTTCTCGGTGATGAATCATCGTCCGCCATTGGTTGCCCTAATTTTTGCATTTTTTTAATCCTCCTTGAAAATTGGCCAAAAAGACCCCATAATTGCCACAAAGATCCCTTATATAGTTCTCCACCCTCAGATTAGGTTTTCCCCAAAATTCGACATGAAAAGGAATCAAATCGAGCGAGAAACCGAGTCAAATTCGGAACTAGCGGATATAATTACGGCCGTGAAATTTATTACGGCTACGCCCGTAATTATTTCTGTGTTTATGTAAAGGAATTACGGCTGTGAAATTTATTACGGCCAAGTCTACATGGCCATAATACTCTCTGTACGAATTTTACAGGAAATCACGGCCGTGAAAATAATCACGGGTAAGCCTACGTTGCCGTAATCTTCTTTGTGGAAAATTAAGAAGAAATTATGGCTGTAATATAAATTACGGGCATGCCCATAATTGTTTCTGTGCTTTCCCAAAATATGGTTGTGATTTCTCTTCAAATTACGATCGTAATATAAATTACGGTCGGGCCATAATTTCCATCTGAGCTCTGTTTGACTTGAAAATTTATGGGCAGCTTCGTTTTGACGTCTGTAATCCATCTGTGCACTCAAATCCTTCAAATTCCATCAAAATTTTATGGTTTTCTCCTGAAATTTGATAAAAGCAAAGAAAAGTGAATATTCTGAATAAACAAAGGATTTATGTCAAATTAAGTGAAAATATGAAAAAAAAAATAGGAGAAATTATGTATAAAAATTATAGTAAAAAATACTATATGAATGCGATACATCAAATCTTCTTAGACTTAAACTTTTGCTTGTCCTCAAGAAAATAAATAGAATAAAGAACAATGCTGAGTATGAAAAATATAACTTTCTTATGAAAAATAAATTTCTAAAACATAATCACTCATGAATAATTTTCACCTCATGCTACACAAAATTCTAGATAAATATATCGTCCTCAGAATTTAATCCTTAAGATTCACGTCCTTGATCAAATAAAATTTTGTAACTTATATGATGAATAGAACCTCAATCTCACGAATTCACCTTTGTTTCAGTCTAATTCTATAATACTTTTGTTTACAAGAATAGGATACCCAAAGTCCTTTTTCCACTCATGATTTTCTCTTCCCCCCCCCCCTCTTTTATTTTATTTATTTTGTTTTTGACATTCTCTAAATCGAATACTACCTTTTTTTTTCTGGTGACGAGTTTAGAGTACATTAACCACATATCCAATGAATTAGAACTCATATTTTATTGGCTTAACAGAATTGAAATTCATGCCCTAAGATAGAGGAGTCAATGTCAAATAATTTTTCTCTAGTATGTACCCATATAGATACATACTTTTACTTGAACCTCAGGTTGACTTTCAACCTATATGTGAGATTTTGCTCTCCATCTGTGTCTAATTATATTGTGGTTGATTCTGGACCTTGTCCAATCAAATCTACTCCCACTAGCTTCTTTCAAAAGAAATACTTTCTCAAGAGAGACAGTAGTTTGAGCAACAAATATTTTGTTCTCTTTGGGATAGAATTAGCACTCTACAGTGCACCACAAACACATACTTTTGAATCACTGCACATTACATTCCCAATTCCATTGAAGAAATGGGATATTTGCAGTTCGCAACTCAAAAGCTAACTTAGACATTTTCTTATGGAGTGGCAGTACATCTGTTTGCATGGCATCATAGTAGTATATTTGCATGACTATTCAAAGATGGAATCGCATCCAATGTGTTCCTTTTCTTTCTTTGAAATTCACCACATAGAGGTGTACTAAGTAAGCTGTGAGATAACTCCACACTTCTTAGGACAGTCATCAAATTCTCCACTAATCACCTTGATCCAATCAAAGTGCTTTAATAGATCCTTCAATTTGACTCAATACTTCATTTGTGAACTTCTTGGATTTTTCCAAAGTTTTTAGGTTGGATAAGGCATACCCACACCTGATGAAGCATGTAACACCTCTTAGTGCTTGTTTATATGGGTCCACATACATTGTTGTGTAATAGATCCAATAAGCCAATAGTCCTTCCACCCTTTATGGTGAAGGCAGCATCTGTCATATTGTTCCTTTGAACTAGGCTCACATGTATCATAATCCTGAAAGGACAATGATCCCAATAGTCCATGGACCTTTGGATGTGACCATTGTTCTATGGTTCAAGAGACAATGCTATAAGAGGGTGTTTATTGAATCATTGGATCTAATCTTGTGTTACATATAGAACCACAAACTATTGTCAACTGTATCACTTCAATAGAACATCTCAGAAAATATCATATATTATTTCAAACTGAAATCCTTTCTAAAAGGAATGATGTTCTAATACATAAGCTGATACATAATAGCAAAGTTCTATATAAAGTCTTCAAGGCAGTGAGATGATATCAACAGCAGCATCTAATGCTCCGTCCTTGACCCGAGAGTCGATCCCATCAAGCATCTTCGTCCAACTTCTTTTGAGCTCCTGCACATGTAAAACATATGTGAGCCTCACATACGGTACCCAGTACCCATGAATAAGAAGTAGACAAAAGACCTCGGTAACACAATACCTGAAGCGGATGGATTACATCCCTTCTTCTTTGCCATGCTCTTCTTGGCCATTAATCCTCTTCGAAATACCCATGCATTCCCAGTCTTTCGAAGTATTAGCTTCGAAGATACAGAACCATGGTCATTCTCAGATTTAGGCATACACTCTGAAGATCCAACAGAACTCTCCTGATCATTGTCTATAGAGCATGGTGTGAAGAGACCTTTGAGATGTATGATAAGATCATAAATCCCCATCTCATCACATTCAACCTTGACCTCTGGGGTCATGCATTCTAAGACAAGAGCAGTGTACTGTTGGTTATCTTCACAATGTTCAAGATAGACATTCCATTCCCACTCATTAGTGAAATACACACTGGGCTGGGATGGAGGTCTTTCAAGAAGATGCACCTTATTCTCTTGTTCCAGTATTTTGGACAAAATTTTGAACCAATTTGTCCAATTTGTCCCATCCAATTTATTTTTATAAAGTTTCAATCTTAGATCAGGAGATGCCATCTACAATAAGCAAATAAGTAAAATAAGTATAATGATAAAGCATTTAAGAAGGACTTTAAATTAAATGCTATGCTCCCACTACTTCCAAAACAAGTTGAGAACTCTCTAAATCAACATGGAAATAAGTGAGTAGGATCCTAATTTCACATAAGGTCTCCGCGACTCACGAGGGTGAGTTGGGATGCACAGAGAGTCTCATGCTTCCTTAGGTAGGCATGCCAGCCAATTGTGCCATGCACAATTCCTCTTAGTTGAGACAGACTAGGCGCCCTATGTCCAGCGAGGGCTGGATACAACACAAAACCCTATCCTCTCAACAGCTGCCTCCAGTAATTCATCATGTCAATGACATATGAAAAACTAGTCAAGTCTGGTCCTAACCGTTATGCCCAGGGCCAACAAATTTCCTTGCGAAGGCACGCCTAGGTTAAAACTGGACTGGGGAAATCATTGTCACCACACACCTTCTAAAGATAAGTGGGTGTGTCCCATGAGGGTGGGAAATAGTTCACAACACCACCGATCGATAGTTTAATGAGGGCTACGCGTTAGAAGGCTATCGACTTGATATTGTATTGAGAGTTTTTGCATGTTTGTTTTATTCTTTTCTAGCATGCAGTTTTCCTATGGTTATAGCAGCAAAGGAAGAACATCACAAGCATGCTATGGACAAAATAATAAACCATCACAGGCATGCTAGTTTGGTCGATATGGTCATAGCCCTTTTCATACACATAACTTGTCACGAGCCATGTGACATGTTATCGCGCATCCAAGGGTTGCGAGTCCCTAAAGCAGATCAGCCCATGCCAGAAGCCGAAAGCATATGTCCTTCCTTCAGCCGCAAGTCCATCACCACGCTTCCAAAGCTGGCGCCACTTCTGACTTCGATTGAAGAAGACTCCTTGTTGTCAAGATGAAGCCTTAACCTATCATATAATTCTACATCTATTCTAAACAAGATGAAAAATTCTTTACAACAAGATAGGGAGAGAACCACACGCAGGTGGAAAGAGATTTTACAAGCATTCATCACAAGTGGAAACATGCTTCCACATCACAACACAGGAGGGCACTCGCTATGACCATATCAACCCAATCAAGTGGCGCATGTAAAATTTGAAAATCCGAAAAAATCAAATTTTTAGCACCTTATGCGCCAACATCATCCAAAGCACTCTCTTAACCAAATTTATGCCAAAATTTAGATCAAGTTCCATGATGATTTCATAGACCCTATCGGCTGGCAGTTTTGTCAGATCAAGAGACCCGGCCAGTCCGAAGACACAATGCCCGTCCTACTTGACAAAACCTACGTGCGCCTTTGGTCTTAAATCAATCATGAACACAATCAAATTTCGGCCATAAAGTTGAGAAGAGAAGATTGGATGAAAAACGCTTTCTAAGTGAAACGCGCATGGATAGAAGAAAAATTTTCCAAAAAAATTTTTCACACAAGCAAACATACACCTTGTGTTTCTTGCAAGTAGCTCTGATACCACTGTTAGGGAATACCGGGTGTAATTTAAAATTTTGCAGTCCCAGGACACAGCGGAAGAATCATTACACCCGAAACATATTCCGTTCCCAAGGATCCATGCGAGAGAGAAAACACAAGGATGTGTTAGAGATGTACCTCTTTTGCTTGTCTAGATGTTGAAGCCATGTTGAAGGCGCCCAAGTGTTCGCCCTCTACAAGTATCCACGCGTCGACCGTCTCAACGTTGCTCCCTTCCATGCTCGGTGCTAGCCTCGGGAAGAGAATCAAGCCTTATCACTCTCTTCAAATCTTGCGCCACCTCCAAGGTAGAAGCGCCAAGAAGAGATGAGGAAGAGGATGATGCGCCAAGTACTTCCTTCCTCTTCTTTACATGCGCCACCTTCAAGCAAGATGCGCCTATGGCCAAGGAACGAAGAGGTCTTGTGGCAAGGAGAGCCACCAAGCACTAAGAGTCCTTGCGCCAAGAAGAGAGGGAGAAGATGAAGAACTTGCAGTTCCAAGGAAGAAGGAGATTGCGCTCCTTGATGAAGAAGGAGAGCTCCAAGCTCTCAAGTTGTCGCCACCCTAAGCTTCCAATTCTCTCCAAGAGATGTCACCACCAAGCCCTTCTCCAAGTTACGTCAAGAGGTGAAGAAGGAGAAGAAGGCTTGCGGCTTCAAGGAGGAAGAAGGGTTGCGCCACCTTCAAGTTGTCACCCTTTGCCCTTGTTCACGCCTCTCTATATGTCTTCACGCCTCCAAGGAGTTAACATCTTTTGAGGGGGCGACTAGGGTCTTATTTATAAGGGCAAGAGGCGGTTTAGGGAGGGCTAAGATCTTGCCAAGTGGGCGGCTAGGATGAAGGAGGTTTGTGGCAAGGAAAGTCTCCAAGACTTTTCCATAAACCTCATTCGACCTATCCTTATTTGCCCTATAGCCATATCAGCCCAAGAGATACCTTAAAGGCATGCATTCCATCCTAGGAAGAAGGGCTAGGCGCCCTTTACTTCCATAATGAAGCAAAGGTGCCTCCCTCACCCCATTATGCCCTTAGGCGCCAATGGGGTGAGATTTCTCCCCATTATGCCCTTTTAGCCTTTAATCTCTTCATGACAACTTATTATTGGGCCTCATTGGATAATGAGCTAGCCCAAACTTCATGGCATGGGTTGATTAAGCCATTGGATCCAATCCAATGCAACCCTAATCCAAATGTGACCAATCTAGGTCAATTTCGGGTCAACCTGCCAAAAATGAAGTTTGGCTCCAATAACTTTCTTCCAACTCATCAGGTCCATTGGCGCTGATGAAATCTTCCAAATTGATCCAAGTTATCCAATAACTTGATCATAAGGCTTCTGATTAAAGCAACGTCAAGAGTCTATTGCGTGTGACCCCCGTAGAATCCATATGACGATGGCAATGATGTAAACATCATAAATAGTGAGGGGTATCTAGCAACACATCACTACTACCCATGTCATAGGACTTAAGTCATTATGGAAACAACTCCTAACAAGCAACGAGGATTCCCATTGCATTATAGATCCCTTTGCCTAAACTGATATCCTGCCATTGGATTAGTCTCAAGTTTATCAATCCAATGCATTGGTCATGACTCAACAAGTGTGGCCACACATTCCTGTCATGCACCAATAAGGTGGGGCGCCCCGAGTGGATATCATGCTTCCAATAAGGAAGGGGCAAATCCTACTATTGGTCATCCATGTCTCTACATGACTTATGACATGCCCAATGTCAGTCGTTTTTGTCTCCCAATTACGGAGAGACGTAAGACTGTATCAAAGTATATCCATCATCAAATCTAGACATGAATACCTCAAGTCTAAGGATCAATGCAAACCTCTTGCATGTGAGATTGACTTGTTGACTAGACAAGTCAATCCTCACGGTGGATCACTCTAGTGCATCCAATGCACCTGTATGTCTGCGTTACTGTGCCCCGCACCTAACCAGCCCATACACCAGTCTCACATGTACCAAAGCTGTCCCATATCTGCTAAGGTACCTTGTCTGGGGATAGCTTATGAGAATGGATCCAATCCAAACTCCTGGGACATTATTTATGCAACTCAATACATCAACGCAGGTAGAGAAGTCTGCATAATAACGACCATGCCTATATAAAGAGTAATAGTTCTATCAAAGTACATTCAAACAATGTCTGACCATGTCCATACATTGGTCTTTAGGGCATATACACCAACATCTCTGATCTGGGGCAGTGCTACGTGATGAGGATCTGGCGGTTCTATGAGGCGGGGAGTCTATGCTGATACCAAAAAGGTCACTACTACCACCCCAAGTGGGCGGTGGTACTGAATCTAACGGTGCTGGGGTATCGTCAACAGCTGTGCTTGATTCTTCACTGAAGTCTTTTCCTTATTTGGTAGAGGCAAAGCTGGTAAATTCTGTCCAAGGATAAGTGAAAAGATATCCCCTCGCGGATGATCATCCTCATTGCAACACAAGATTCCAGATCAATCCTTTGGTTTCCTCTCGCAGTCTCTATCCCATATGGTTCAACTCCCAAAGAAAGAGCAATAGTAGTAATATAATCTCCTAATACTATGGTGCCCTTCTTGGCACGCGCAACCTTGTCAAACTGTTTAACTAAGAAGTAGGCCACATCTATACAATAACCATGAAGTATACACCACAGAAAGTAGAGTTCAGAATGTCGAACCATACTATCACTTTCTCCTCATCCGAAAACGGTATGTGCTAGAACTCTATGCACATATCTCAGACAAGGGTTGGAAATGCTTGTCGCTCTTGTGGTCTTTGGTAAGAAACTTGAATTTGAAGTAATTTGATACCAAAATGTATTTTCAATGAAACCTGATAGTGTATATGTGGATCCTCTTGAGAGATGAAAAATAGATCTAATGTCGTGGAGCGTGAGACTCCTCTCAATGTTTGCAAGATGAAAGGTAATGGTACCTTTCGCATCCTGATCAGAATATTCATGAAGTTCTACATTCAAACTGCTGAAAAATTCTAAGACTAGAGGGATGAAGGTCTATGACTGATTTTGGAAAAATCTGATTGCTGATATCTGCTCATACATCCAATGTACATCCTCATCAAGCCATAGAATCTCCAATGTCCTCTTATCAGAGTACCTTGTGCTAGTAATCCGTCTCGTAAGCAAATGATCATATCTGGCTTCCTGTTCATTGTCTCTGAAGACAATGCCATAAGGATTATTGGAAGGGGACGGTGCTGAGGAAGTGGATGTCGCTTTCCCCCTTTCCCTTTGATACTATTTGCTTTATTCTTGGTGCCATTCTAATCAGAGTAGTGTTTTGGAATGAAGAAATAAGTACTGAAACAGAGAATATTACCAAAACGTGAGGAAGGATTGAAAACATGATGCGTGTGAAGAAGAACCCGTAAATCCGGTGAAATCAGCTGAAATTGGTCTCCAAATCCTTCAAATAAATGATCTCCTTATTGAATCAAAGCATTAGAACAGGTCTGGCAACTCTGATGAAGCTCAGCTGACGGAAAATAATCACCGGTGGAAATCGACTTTCCAGACGAAATCAAAGCTTCGAATTGCTGGAATGTTGCTTGGAGATGATCAGAAAGTGGTTGGAGAAGGTTTCCTGACAATCTGGAATGTTGGAGAGGCTTGATTCAAAGAACCAGTGCGAATGGAAGCAAATCACGGGTGAAAACCCTAAAAAATATAGCCGGGGTTTATATAAATGAAAAAGAATTATGGTCGTGATATAAATTATGGCTACGCCCGTAAAGTCCTCTGTACATAGCCGAACCGAAATTACGGCTGTAATATAAATTACGGCCAGGCCATAATACACTCTGTTCAAAAACTGAACCACATTATGGGCATGAAACTTTCCACGGCTTCACCAGTAAAAATGTTTTTTAACAAAGAAAATACGGGCATAAAACATTTCACGGCTACGCCCGTAAAACTTTATGGATAGAAAAGTTCACAAATTACGAGTATGAAAATTTTCACAGCTACGCCCATAAAACATTCTGTCCAATAAAGATGCACAGATACAGCCGTAATATAAATTATAGCCAGACTGTAATTTCTATGTAAACTCCAAAAATAACTATTTCGACGAAAAACAAATATTTGACACTCCTACAAAGCAAAAAGATAAAGATTAGTACTTAAAATATCAAAATAAAGGAAATCTAAATAGAAAAATAAGAGTAAGAGTGTTTGGGTTGCCTCCCAAGAAGCGCTAAAGTTAACGTCACTAGCTCGACCAAAGATCATCATCATCATGCTGGTGGTGGAGGATCTGAAAGCGTTTGATTAATACCTTCTTCAATAGGCTCAGATGCATAGTAATGCTTTAAACGTTGGTCATTAACAGTGAAATTTCCTGATTTTTCGTGCCAAATTTTAATAGCGCCATGAGGATAAACTTTCACAACCTTAAAGGGGCCCGACCACCTCGTCCTCAGTTCTCCGGAAAATAACCTTAATCTAGAGTTAAAAAGTAAAACAAGATCACCTTCTTGAAAATCCTATCTAATGATATGACGGTCATGCCACTTCTTAGTTCTTTCCTTATAAATCCTTGTACTATCATATGCACTCATCCCTATTTCTTCAAGTTCATCAATTTGTAACCTCCTTTTCTCCCCAGCAGTTTTCAAATCTTAATTCAATATTTTTATTGCCCAATAAGCTTTATGTTCTAACTCAACTAGGAGATGACATGATTTACCATAAACAAGTTGATAAGGTGACATACTAATTGGAGTTTTAAATGCAGTCCTGTATGCCCATAATGTATCATCAAGCTTCATGGGCCAATCTTTCCTTGATCTAGAAACAGTTTTTTCAAGTATCCTTTTCAACTCTCTATTGGAAACTTTTACTTGGCCACTTGTCTGCGAGTGATAAGGAGTAGATACTTTATGCCTCACCCTGTACTTACTCAATAGTACAGAGAATTTTTGCTCTATAAAGTGGGATCCACCATCACTTATAATAACTCATGGAACTCCGAACCTCGGGAATATAATTCTTCTAAACAGTTTGATAACTACACGAGAATCATTGGTTGGAGCCGCTAGAGCTTCAACCCATTTTGACACATAATCAACTGTTACAAGAATATACTTGTTTCTACATGAGGTTAGAAAGGGACCCATGTAGTCAATTTCCCATACATCAAATATCTCAATTTCCAAAATATTACTAAGTGGCATCTCATCTCGTTTTGATATGTTTCTAGTCCTTTGACATTCCTCACAAGAAAGAAAGAACAAAATTGCAAGCATCCTTAAAAAGGGTCGGCCAGAAGAAACTTCATTGAAGCACTTTAAAAGCAGTCTTAGATGAGCTAGCATGTCCTCCATATATAGAACTACAGTAATGAAAGAGTACATCCCTGACTTCTTCTTCTAGCAAACATCTCCTGTATAACCCATCTGCACATCTCTTGAATAGAAAAGGATCCTCCCAGAAATAATGCCTTACTTCTGACAAAAACCTTTTTCTACTTTGATAAGTCAAGTCAGCAGGTAAAATATCAAACACCAAATAATTTACAAAATCAGCATACCACGGAGCATCAATCCTTGCAATAGCAAAGAGATGCTCATCAGGAAATGCGTGATCAATCTCATGCTCGGTAACTTTTTGCACTCCATCTTCCCGAACAAGGCATGAAAAATGATCAGCAATATAGTTCTCTGCACCCTTCTTATCCTTGATCTCCAAATCGAATTCTTGCAGCAGAAGGATCCATCTAATCAACCTTGGTTTCGAGTCCTTCTTACTCATAAGATACCTGATGGCTGCATGATCTGTGTAAACAACTACTTTATAGTCAATAAGATAAGATCTAAATTTATTGAATGCAAAAAACAATAGCTAAAAACTCCTTCTCTGTTGTTGCATAATTGATCTGTGCATCATCCAATGTCCGGCTCGCATAATATATAGCATGCAACTTCTTCTCCTTGCATTGTCCAAGAACAGCACCTATGGCATGATCACTGGCATCACACATAAGCTCGAAAGGAAGTGACCAATCAGGCAGTTGGATTATTTGTGCTGTGGTAATATCCTTTTTGAGTTTTTGAAAAGCAATCATACAATCCTCATCAAAAATAAAAGGAACATCTTTACCAAGTAATAAAGTAAGAGGTCTAGTAATTTTTGAAAAATCCTTAACAAAATGTTTATAAAAACCAGCATGCCCAAGAAAACTTGTAATTCCTTTAACGGAAGATGGTGGTGGCAATTTCTCAATCACCTCCACCTTTGTCTTATCAACTTCAATACCACGACTAGAAATTAAGTGCGCTAAAATAATACTTTCATTCACCATAAAATGACACTTTTCCCAATTCAAAACCAAATTAAACTCTTCGTAACGTTGCAATACTCGTGATAAATTAGATAGGCAAATATCAAAATCTGAACCATATATAGAAAAATCATCCATAAACACATCCATAATGTCCTCAATCAAATTAGAAAAATAGCCATCATGTAATGCTGAAAAGTAGCGAGTGCATTGCAAAGTCCAAATGTCATGCGGCGATAGGGAAAAGTGTCATATGGGCACGTGAACGTCGTCTTCTCCTGGTCTTCGGGGTGAATAAGGATCTGAAAGAAACCAGAATATCCATCAAGATAACAAAAATATGAATTACATGCTAAACACTCTAACTTTTGATTAATAAAAGGAAGGGGAAAATTATCTTTTTGGGTGACGACATTCAACTTCCGATAGTCAATGTACATCCGCCACCCTGTTACCGTTCTCGTCAGAATAAGAGTGTTGTTTCATTCTTCATTACGATAATCCCTCCTTTCTTCGGCACAACATGAACTAGGTAGATAACTCCAGCATCTAGGAGCTTTAGAATCTCCTTCTTCACTACCTCCTTCATGTTCGGGTTGATCCTCCTTTGATACTAAATTGACAGGTTGCTCCCTTCTTCTAAAAATATCCTGTGCATACAAACAGAAGGATTAATCCCTTTTATATCGTCAAGAGTATAGCTAATCACTCTCTTATATTGCCAAAGCACAGTTAAAAGCCTAGTAGTTTGAGTTACATCTAAATTTGCATTAATAATTACTGAAAAAGTAGAGTTCTCTCTAAGAAATTCATACCTGAGGTTGTTTGGGAGAGTTTTATAATCATACCTTTTTTCTTCCTCAGATTTACCTTCTTCCATGTTCAAGTGTTCTCTTTTCATCCTCTTGGGTTCAAGTGGTGATGCAAATGCAGAATATGAGCTTACCTCCTCCTCTTCGTCACTGTCATCACCTTTGACAAGACATATTTCAAGCGGATCTTTATTCATCCCAGAATTAATGATCATCGGTGGAATATCTTCCAAGACTTCTACATTGCAGCAAGACCCTGCAAAAGAAGGCTTTTTTAATTTTTAGTTAAATCAAAATCTACAGAATCCTCACCTATCTTAAAAGTAGCTTTCTATTCATAGCATCTATCATAGCGCCAGCTGTCGTCAAAAAGGGGCAATCTAAAATAATGGGAAGTCTAGAATCCTCCTCCATCTCGAGGACAACAAAATAAGCAGGTATAAAGAACTTATCGACCTTGATAGGCACATCCTCAAGAATACCTACCGAATACCGTACATAGCGGTCGGCTAGCTGTAGAGAAACAGAAGTTGGCTTAAGATCTCCTATGTCCTGCTTTTTACAAACAGAGTGTGGCATCAAGCTAACACTGGCCCCAAATCACATAAAGCACGGTCAATAGACATATTACCAAGTAAACAAGAATAGAAAAACTCCCTGGATCCTTAAGCTTTGGTGGCAATTTATTCTAAATTATTGCACTGCACTCCTCAGTGAGTGCAACCGTTCCATGCTCCTCCAACTACCTCTTGTTAGATAGAATTTCTTTCAAGAACTTGGCATATGAAGGCATCTGTGACAAAGCATCAGTGAATGGTATATTAATATAAAGCTTTTTAAGTACCTCTAAAAATTTTCCAAATTGCTTGTCAAGTTTAGCCTTTGCCAATCTCTGAGGAAAAGGTACTAGCGGTTTGTAGGAAGGTGGTGGTACATAAATTGGCTCTAGCTCCCTATCCTGCGAAGATGTTTCGCCATTGTTTCCTTCTTCCTTTGTGGACTTAGAATTTTGCACCTCTTGATCTTGTGTTGGTGCTATACAGACAACCAAAACAAACAAAATGCGTCCACATGCAGGTGGACGAAAACCAAGAAGAAGCTAACGACAACCGAACCCAAAGGAATGAAGAAAACCCCAAACTCATGACCAGACGAGGACAGCTTCGTCCGAAACGGAGGGGAAGAGAGCTCGCCATGGACAGTCGTCGAACTTAAGTCAATGAGGAGGAAGGAGACGACGAAGAACCCACTGACGCCTATCACTAGAAAATCCACGCAGGAACGTCAAAGAAAACCGGGAGGGTCAGAACAACGGAGACGTGAACTCGACGAGACCAGACGTTGTCGGAGCAAGGAAAGAGAAGCAGGAAGAACGTAACACCAGAAACGGAAATGAACAAGGGGAGAAATACCTCGTTAGAGTTGAGTCATCGACTTTGCCATAGCTACGCCGAGTTGGAGGAAAAGGAAATGCGGGAGCCACCTCTAACACTGAACCGCTACACAGCCACCCACTAACGTCAGAAGGGAGCCGGAGGTCGCCGCTGACCGCCGCCATGCTACTTGAGGTCGCCGCCCACCTCGCTTTCCTCGTTGGATGCACGCGCTGCCAGAATCCATAACTATATAACATAGTGTTAGTTACTGTTCATTATTATTAAATTTAAAGAACCAATGCTTATGTAAATAAAAAAAAATAACATTATGTCTGATCATCTATAATGGATTAATGAATGTGTAATTGTTTAACTGCCGTTCAATTTACCTTTATTACTAATTATCGCAATTAGGCAATTTCAATTTTAACTTTAATTTCAATTACGGCTATTCTTTGATTAACAGTAATTAATTTATAATAAGTTAATTGGATTAATCGGGTTTTACGAGCGGTCCTTCTTAAATTAAAATTTTCACGTCTCTATTAGCTGAGACGTTATTCTCTTTTAATTAAATATGTAATGCTTGATTAATTAGCATTAATTAACTGTACATTATTAAGAACTAGTAGTATAGCCTTTGCAATTTATCACCGACGGATTTTAAACCCAGGCGTTTTGGAGTAACTTAGAAAATCAAAAAAAGGGCCCATCGCACCATTAATTGGTGCTTTCATATTTATGAATGCATCGACACGAATCTCAAAGCACCTATTAATGGTACGATATGACTATTTTTTATTATCCGCTGAAAAGTTTTTTGCAACGTTTTGGGCACGGCTACAAAGCGATTAAATTGTAAATACTAATTATGATAATAATAAAATGAAGTAGGGACCGCAATTAGCTGTTGCTAAAACGATATATAAAAATTATAACATGAATTACCTCTGCACGAATCAGTGTCTAATTGCAATAAAGTATAAAGGAAAAAAAGAAAAACCCAAAGTCAGCAATTTTTTAAAAACATTAATTGTTTGTAACCGTCATAGTGTTCGTAATTATGATTGATTAATTTATTATTTTATTACCAATTTGTTGATTTACATTTCGGTTTATAGTTGTCTAATAAAAAAATAGCATATGTATAATTTTTATAATATAATGGATATTTTTGCATAATACATAATTAAATTATTTTTATAATATTTAAAATAATATTTATGCAAAATATAATACAAAATAACAAAGATATACATGTTCATAATCATCATAATATGCATAACATACATATTGTTCATAATAAATTTAATGTTAATAATGTACAACATAACCATAATAAAAATAATGTACATACTTGTCAAAGTGAACATCATGACAATATGTACATAATATACTTAATGATTATATTACATTGTTGTATGTAATGCACATATTAATCATAATATACACAATAAATATATTATACATTATGAAATAAAATATATCATGAAAATAAAATACATCATTACTATGATGTATATGATGATCATATTGATCATGAGAAAACAATCTACTATGCATAAGTTATAAATTAATAATATTTATAATAATTCTCATTAAGGGAATATTATTTATGCAAATAAAAAATCTTATTCTATTACAATTAAAATGACTTTATAAAATAATTTAAAATAAAAAATAAATATAATTGGCTTTGCTCTATGATACAGCAACTCAAAGTCTAATTAATTATTTAAGTCTTATTTTTTCTAAAAAAATTCTTTCTTTCTTTAAATTTAAAAATAAAATATTTAAACTAAGAATAAAGATTCAAGATGAAAGAAAATAAATAAAATTATAAAGTAGCAAAAAACTAATATAAAAAAAAGAGTAGTAATATTAAAATTAGATAAAAGTATATAAAGTAACGTAAACTCATAAAAAGTTGTAGCTCTTTGTCCTATAAAAAGAGAGTACAAAGCTATTGACTTGACTAAAACTTGCCAATGATTATAATCTTAAAAGTACCGGTAGAAGTGAGATTAATCTAAAAATAGGTCTCTCAGCGGTGGAAAACATAACCTCTGTGATAGGAGATCCCTTCAAGGAGATTCAATGTGGTAATAATAAGTTGATTGATTGGCCGAGAAATACTTTAAAAAATAAAATTTATATAACACTATCATGTATAAAAATATTTATGTGATAGAGGTGATACTCTACACTTCCATTCTTGAGGATATATTTTGTGTTTCTTATTGTAGAGATAAGGAAAATTTCTCGAATTAGTTAATTACCATGAGATGAAACTTTACACTCATCACTTCATGGAACTTCTTAGATGAGAGAGTTCGTATATGATCGCGACTGAGAACATGACAATCCTCAAAAGCTTTCATCAAGATACACGTCCACGACAAAAGATGTGTAACCCTACGATCGGACAAACCTTGTATTGTGTATAGATCTATTGAAATCTAGGTCAAAGAAAAATGATTTAAGACTAGTTCACTATCTTTTTTTAGATAAAAATATTTTCACTAACTAAAAGTTATGTCTTTAAGTGCATTTTGTTGATTGCATAATATAAACATAAGAATCAACTTAATTTTATTTAATCATCTTATTAAATTTAATTATATTTAAATTTTTTTGATTTTTATGGGGATTGTCAGGAAAAAATAAAAAATTCATTAACTTAGCATTTAATACTTTCGTTAATATTAGCATTAACGTTGACATTTAATCTTAGATTTTCCTCTTTCCATCTTTCTTTAATTTCTTTTATCTGCTTTTGCATGTTTAGTTTTTTGCTTATCGTTGTCAAAGGGGGTTAGGTATTCAATCCGAAATTAACTTGTACAACCTAGATTTTACTTTTCGATTTTATTTCTTTAATATCTTTTTTTTATTTATTTCTATTTTAAAATTTGAAGCTCGCGTGATTTTCTTTCTATTTAAATAAAGCTCTATAAACAACATTTGTGTCCTACCATTGTATTTTTATATTTTTTTTGTTTCCTATTAAAAAAATGCAAAAAGTTGCTAAGGATAATGGTGGTAAGCTGGTGCAGCGACGGTGAACTCTACAGTGAGAAAAAGGTTCTAAGGTTGCGAGAGCGTTCCCTCTATTTTGTTACCTTCCAATTCTATCCACCAAGAACCGTTTCCCTCGGACAGGAATCCTCAGCAGCGCTGCTGTTTTCAGCAGCCGGCTTAATTTTTATTTAAAAAATATTTTTTTAAAATTTTTTTTTTATAGAAATGATCTATACACTTTAATCTATCCAATGGTATTAATATTAGGGTAATTTAAATCTATACATAATAAGAAATTATCTTAAACATTATAGTATAAAAGATAAAAAAAATTACTGTATAGAAATATTTAAGGTGATTTTTTATTGTGTGTAGATTTAAACTACCTCAATATTAATACCATTAAATAGGTTAAAATGTATAAATCATTTTTTAAAAAAAATTTAAAAAAAATTATTTTTTAAACAAAAATTAAGCCGGCCGCTGAAAAAATTGGGCTGCTGAAGATTCCTGTCCGTTTCCCTCCCTTTACTTCCACTTTTACCTGGAAACATATTATTACGACTTGGATGAACGAAGACTTATTATGATTTTCATTTCCACTTTTAAGTATAGAGCTTCACCATCCATATTCTACGATTTTAATAACTCAGTGGAGTGACAAATCGACGGCACATGTTATCGGGCAGCGGTAGGTAAGTGATGCGCACACTTCAACTCCCACGGTGTTAGATCCCGGCCCGACTGTGGTCAAAATGCGGTCAAATAAATCACCACATCAGCTTTTTTTTTATTCATCTTCGTCATCATCGTTGCGCCCCGCGCTGCTCCGTTCGCTCGTCCGCCGAGCTCATGACCACCGCCGCCGGACCGGAGGGCCTCTGGCAGTGAAGGGCCAGCCTCATCGGCGTCCACGCCTGGACGCCGGCCTCCAACGAAGCTCTCCCGCCGCTCTCTCGTCCGCCAACTCCAGCCGCCTCTTTGTCCCAGCAAGCTGCCGTCGGAAGCCCATCGACGGAGCCGCCGCCCGAGGGGGAGGAGGGAGGGGCGGACCGCCGTCCGCCGGGCGCACCTGCTGCCCGCCCGAGCATCTGCTCCGAGGGCCCTCCGAGAGTGGGGGGTGGGAACCAAGAGAGCGGCGGGAGAGCTTCGTTGGAGGCCAGCGTCCAGGCGTGGACGCCGATGAGGCTGAGGTGAAGGGCAGGTGGCTCTTCACTGCCGGAGGCCCTCCGGTCCGGCGGCGGTGGTCGCGAGCTCGGCGGACGAGCGGACGGAGCAGCGCGGGGCGCAACAATGATGACAAAGATGAATAAAAAAAAAGGCTGATGTGGCGATTTGTTTGACCGCATTTTGACCACAGTCAGGCCGGGGTCTAACAAGAGTATCATACGAGGTTGGCGATGAAGGGTGAAGCCGGATGGGAGGCGAGCAGCGCCATCCCTTCCTCCGCAGGCGGCTGGCGGGACGGGCGCGTTCCGGATGGCGCGCGGCTATGTCATGATGAAAACCTACTCGTTCAGCACATCCGGGAACGACGCGGTGCTGGAGTGGGACGTGTACGTGGCGGAGTAATAATGTGCGCCGGCTTTATCACGGCTCAGATTTAATCTATTGTCGCGGGCCCTTTAGCGTAAATAACCTCATCTTCAAGGATGTATTTGTGATTTTACTTTTTTTTTTCTTTGCCCCTCTCTTCTTCACTACTTTCTGTTCTCACTTCTCAGCGTGCTGTCCTTTCACACTGTTTTCAATATATAAATAATCACCTTTTTGAGGTTCAAATAGCAAAAAGGAATAAAAAAGGTTTAGTAAATAATAACTGAATGACATCTTATGTACGACGTGGGTGGAACAGCAAAACTACACAAAAAGCGACCTTGAAGCGAAAGGCGAAGGTTCAAGCACTCTTCGATTGATCGTTTAATTTGTTCGTTTTTTGGATATTCCTCCAGCTTTTGATTTCCACGGTCGATGTCGTCTGAATGAGGATTCAAATTGGGGTTTTCCTGCTATTCTGATAGGAGGATTTGTGCTCTTAGATCTGATTGGAAGCGCCTCTAGGTTCCACCCAATTGCCCGCTGATGATGCGCGACTTTTGGGATTGAAAAGCTTGGGTTGGATCCGCCGCTTGCGCAATCACCCCCACCGTCCCCGTCTCCGGGCTAGTGAGTGGGTTGCGGTGGCGGGAAGAAAAGTTGAATGCTAGAATATTTTAATATATTCATAAATACAGTAATTTTATATAGACTTAGAACAATATGAATTAAATAAATATTAAAATATTAAAACATATCTGATTATGCCATCAATTTAATATTCACAGTCGGGCTAAAAATCTTTCACTTGTTATCTTTCTTTAGACGGCTCTTAATGGAAAAAGACCACATTCGGGGTTAAGGATGCAAGTGAGGACCTAGCTCATATTTATAATGGAAAAACCGTAAGCTCCCCCCATAAAAGAGTTTTGGATTTTGGGTGCGAAATCCATAATCCAATAAGGATTTCTCTTAAAATCAGCGGGCTACACAGGCCGTCTTTTACATTCAATAATGAGATATTATGTGCCGATTAATCAATTAACAAATACTTCCACAAATCAATAATGTTAGACCAAAATTTTAACATTCTCCTACTTGGTCAATATTAATTAATTTATAATCTAAAGATTTTATAAAATAATAATTATTTGTAATATATATTAAAAACAATCTTAAAAGAAGGATGCATTTGTTAATCCTGATAACATCTCATTCAATCCGGTCTAATGCAATTACCAATATTGAATCATGACGAAACATTGTATTAATATGCAATACAAATCCTCCATGGTCACAGATATTAGTAGATTACATCAACATGGATTGCAATGTGACTGTGTAGTAAAATGATAAAAACTTAATATCATTTTCTTGTCGGTCCTTTTTATGATTTCTCAAACCAAATAAAAAATCTACTTTATGGTTTCTCTTAATATGTATGAGAAAACTGATACCAATGTGTCCATATATGTCTCATAAATCTCTCTAAACTGTATGAGAGAATTTCTTTATGATTTCCCTAAACCAAATGAGAAAATCATTAATTTTAAATTGAGACATATGTCACTCGGCAAAACTGCCATGCTCAAGGTTATGAATCTTTAAGACTTTAAACAGATATAAGGTAACATGTGCACAAAAGATCAGCATCTTATTAATGTATCAAAAAATATATTCATGACTAAAATAACTGATACATGAATGAAAGTTACAAAATTAAAATTATAAAGCAGAAAAACTCCCACTAATCAAAGCATCAAAAGATTCAATGATATCCATGCTAACAACATTGTTCACAAAAACAAAGGGAGCTAAACCATTAGTTAAAGGATATGCAATCATCTTGCTAGACTCAATATGGAAAAAGATTTCTCATTGTGCACAAGACCACAATTATATCAGCTAACCACCCTCTTTGGGCAGGAAAATTAACTGATATAATATTAATAAAAATTTTATCATCACAAATTTTGACATATCATAATTAATTATAAATGAGCCACTTTAGTGGCCAAACATTTATAATAATTATAATACAATTATAATGATAAAAGACTGAACTTGATTTATCTTAGATTATATCAATTAATTACTCCTTTGGGCAGATAAATTAATTAAAATAACAAAGATAAAAAAATGAAAACTTATATCAATATAGGAGAAACAATCATTATGAATAACATCTCATATTATATCAACTAATTACTCCTTTAGTGGTTCGATGTGAGCTATCTCTAATGACTGTGCAGAAATTGGGATTGAGAAGCTTTGGGCTCGATCCGCCTACCTCGAGAAATCACCACTACGGTGCCTGTCTTCGAGCAGGTGAGTGCAAGCAGTGGTGCGGAGAAAGGTTGGTTGATCCAGTTCTCCGATTCGGCCGCCTCGAGAAATCACCACTACGGTGCCAAAAATCTACCCTTTCCACCTGGTAAACAGGGTGTAAGGGTTTGGGGTTGTCTAATGGCAAAAGCTATTGAATAAGCTCCTACTTGGGGGGGCAATGGTTAGGGAACCTCCTTACTCAAAAAGCCTTTGGATTTTGTTCGGAAGACATCTCAAAGAAGGGAAGAATGAAGATGGAGGTCTAACGGCAAGCTCCGACAGTTTGGTCAAGAGATTCTTTCGTGGCAAGTAAGAGGAGGTTAGATGAGGATACCGACTATTAGGCCTTTGGGCCGAAATTTGGGCATGGCCCAAAATTCCAACCCAGTCCAGCCAGCCCAGCCCACATTACTTACTCCTACCGGCCAGGTCGGAGGAATGGACAGGGCGCTGCCCGGATCCAGATCCAAAACGCCATTCGGCGTTACGTGTGAAACTCTTCGCATGCGTGTGGACATGGCAGAGGGGCATGGGCGGACGCGACGCATGCTGAACTCGGTTGGAGTGCGAAACATGGGGAGGGCTACGTGTAGAAGAAAATCGAGGATGTCATCCTCGTCGAGACGTTACGAGCTTTCGACGAAAGCTCACCAGCGTCCCTCTCTCCCCCTTTCCTTCATTGGCTGGAGCTCGAATCTCCGGTAATTGCTGTGCCCAAGCTCGAGCTCGTGTTCCGGTGGTGTGGGTGGGTGGACGGAATGCACCGAGCTTCCCTTTTCCTCTCTTGTCGCGTCCTTCATCTCCATAGCTAGCGGCGTTTAGATCGCTCAGAAGGCAGTGACACATCAGCTTCACTGACTCGACAGAGCCAGTGGCCTTAGTGATCACTGAGGTAATCTCTCCCCCTTGCTTCCGGTTGTTCCCCGGTCGAGCCCGCGGCTCCCGGCGTCTTTTCCCCTAGTTCCGCCGCCGTCGTCTTCTCGTCCGATGCCGGCTGCCTGCGTGCATGAACTACCGGCCCCGAACCCACCAACGTGCGGTTGACGTTCGCTGCCCGCCAGACAGGCCCTCCTCCGCCTGCGCACAGAGTCCCTCCTACCTTCCCCTGCTCGCCTACGCGCGAGTCCTGCTTTTCGGCGTTGGCGGTCACCTGCGTGCGACCAGCCGAGCTCTCCTTTTTCAGCCGCCTGCGTACGATGTTGCCATCGTCCGTTCGTCCGCGAGGCCAGGTGGAGGCAAACAAGACTTTCCTCCCCAGCGAAGTAGTGTAGACAAGTGGACGTCCACTGTTGTGTCCGCAAGTGCATGGATACTCGAAGTAATAATTAAGATATCGAACCACAGAGACCTACGTGTTAAGTACCAAATAGTTATTTTCTCACTAGCTAAGCAAATCAAATACGATGTAAGCAAACGGTTGGAAAGTGCAAGAAATACCAGAGAGAAAGGTTGGGACCAGGGTTTCATCCACCTTAATTTCTATGACTAGAAGGAAATAAGCGCATCGTTAGTCCACTCTTATTATGATAAAGATATAATTTACTTAATAAAGAAATCATCTCACTTTCGCGCAGACAATTTACAAAGAACCAATCCTCACTCTCGCACAAGATTTATTTAGTGTTAAAGATAAGTAAATCATTAACAAAGAATTCAAAGATCACTTTCGTGTATCCAAATTCTAAGTCAAATATCTCAAGTGAAAACTAAATACTTTCATACTTTAATTTTCATAGGTTCTACTTAAGGTTCTCCAACGATCCGATACTTAATTTCTTACAGTATCATCATGTTTATCTCAATAATTCTTTCTAGATCAGATTATCAACAAGGCAATAAACTTCTAAAACCTAGAAATAAGAACAAACCTAATTTCTTACAATGAGTTCCTAATTCTCAATTTTATGGTTCTAAGTTCTCGCAAGTCACTTTTCAGTCAATATCGCAAAAACTCCAATACATGCAAATAATATGAAACTAGAAAGAATTAAAGGCAATCGTCACATAAGTAGAATTATCATAACAAAAGTTCCCTGACGAATTAAGGATCATCTAGTCATTATGAAATTAAAGGGATTACACCCCCATGTCCCAAAAGATGTCTAAGCTAGCATGTTAGAAGAATTATAATAAACCATGGTTTCAAAAGATCAGAAATCGAAAAGAAGAGGAAAATCTACTAACAGCACGGCTGTAATGAAAATTACAGCGGTAATTTGTTTTGAAACTCGCGATGAACAGTGCAGGCGACCCTTCTTTCATCGATTTCTCCTCCGATCGATCTCCTTTCGCTCTGAAACTTCTGGGGTATCTTCTCCTCCTCCAGGCGAAGCTTTCCTGTAAATTTCGCGGCCTGAGATGGCCTCTACACCTCTCGGCACGAGGCCATGCCCTAGGGATGCCTTTCTGATTTCTCCCTCGATTGATAATCAAATTGGCTTCTTTCACTTCGAAAACCTTCTCCTCATCTTATAGAACACTCCCCTTTTTACGGATCTTCAATTGGTGGTCTGTAGCTCGAGAAATCATCTTTTTAAGTTTCCAGCAAAAGAATCGGGCAATGCGGCAATTCTGGGTCGAAATTATGGCACCGTAAACTAATTATGGCAGTGCCGTAATGTCATCTGAAGTCACTGTATGAATTTGGACCTGAATTACGGCACCGTAAAAATGTATTATGGTAGTGCCGTAATTTTCCAAAAAGTTTCTATGGGAAGCAGCCGTGAAAATCATTACGGTAGTGCCTTATTTGTAGATTACGACCGTAAAATTCATTACGGCACTACCGTAATTTGGCTAGAAAACTCGGTTTGACTTGAAATTTGATGTGTAAATCGTGATGATTAGAATCCATATATGTATTAAAATTGCTTAAAAACCTATCAGAATAATGCCTTTTTACCTAAAATTAAGCAAAAACTAAGAAAGGTGTAGATTCCGAAGTATTGGATAAATAATGCATAAAAATAAGCAAAAGAGCATGAATATGATACAAAAAGCCTATCAAATGGCATAAAATATATTATAAATTTTTGTGTCATCATCCACAGGTGGACGTTCCCTTCTCCACCGTCGTCTAGTTGCCTGGCCTGCCTTACCTTTGTTGCTGGTGGTCGGCGACCCTTCCTTCTTTGGCTAGCTACCAAGTGGGGGTGGCGTCTTCATCGACAGCAGGGAGCAACGCATGGGAGTTGGCTGGTGGAGACGTGCGAAGTCGCCGAGTCCTTTGTCAGCGCAGCGGCTCCTTCCTTCCCGCTTGCCTTCGTACGTGCACCCTCTTCCTAGCACCGGCTGTCGCCGGTGAGCGTCGGAAGTCGGCCACTGATAGGATCCGCAAGTGCACGGTCTATCGAAGTAGTAAATAATATCGTTCTCACAGGGAGTAGGTGTCAAGTACCGACCTTTAATGTCATTGAAAGCTAGATGGATCAAACACGGAATGAAAGAATTGCTCTAAAACTAAATTAACTAAATTATCGAACCAAGAAGTTGACGACTTTAAGGAATAGTTACAGTTTAAGAAATGTTCGGAACTTCAGGTTTTACCACGTTGAATGCTTTAAATGTAAAACATAGAATCAAATTGAAATAGTAAACGGATCTCCTTCTCTCAAAGTCCAATCCGACAGTAAACAACTTAAGGCGATCTCTCCTAAAGTACAGATTACCTTCTCTCGAAGCACAATCCGGTGTCTAGCATAAGATAATCTCCTACTCTCGTAGCAAAATTAACCTAAGAGACCCATTAGGCTCTATGAAAGATCATGAATCCTCGAGTGACATCGAATGACTCTCGTAATTCTAGTCACAAGTTTAAATGAGAACGATCGAGTGTTACGATTTACCTCTCGATACTTCTCATAACACTTAACACATATAAATGTTTGGACAAAACATAAATACGCAATATGCACAAATCATTAAATAAGTCAATTTACTAAAAGCTATCACTGAGATTCATAATAATGATTTACATGTGAAGAATTGTTCAACGGACTATGCCCGAGTTCCGAGCTAGGGTTTTACTCTAGAACATACATCATTTATCAACTAAAACCCAAGAAAATATATTTGAAAGGAAGGGAATTTACAATACAAGGATAGGAGATGATAGATCTTTGGTCTTCTGTCGATAGCCCCAAAGAAATCCTTCGAATCGAGCCCTTGAATGCAAAAATTGCTCCCTTTTCGCCCTAGGTCGCGCCTCTCAAACGTTCAACCCCCAAAACCACTCCAAAAATCCTATTTTATGGTTCTATCTCTTCCTTAGGCAGTTAGGAAGTTTCCCTCCAAATTTCAGCAAATTATGACTTCAGAATCACTCAAATCAAGCGAAAAACCGTTGAAAGGTCGAACTGTGCGGAAGCTATCAGGGCCGTGATGAATTCGTCAGTCTGCGAGTAAGTTGTCATGGCCGTGATGGAAGGAACGGGTAGGCCGTGTCTGGCTCGCAGATTGCTGCAGAGTTCTGCCGAGATGATCATGGCCGTGACGGTGAACATGGCCTGCCCGTGTTCTTTGCAGAAAGCTCTGTTTTGCCTCAAATTTGACCTATGACCTCCTAGCACTGTGAGGAATCTTCTCGTAATATCAAATCATCAAAATCTTCATAAAAATATGGTAAAATGACCTGCATTTCACAAAGAATATAAAAAATAGTGAAGATTCTGTACTTGACGAGAAAAGATACTAAATTCAGATACAAAACAAGACAAAAGCATGAAAAAGATCATATGAATGGTACTTTAAATTATATAAAAATAACACTCATCAAAATATCACAGACTTAAAATCTTGCTTGTCCTCAAGCAATTAAACCATTTAGAAAATCAATGATAATGAAAGAAGAATGTTCTAAGGTCAAAGTATTGTCTAACATGAAAACTATTATACTCAATCCACCGTTTAAGAATAAAATTGAGATACAATCAGAACTGATAACAGAAATAATTCTCAAAGTCAAACCTCAAATCTGAAAAAGAATTAAACACTAGCACTATGTTAAGACCATTCATAATAATCAGTTCCACCATAAAATAGTCAATCTAACTGGTTGCACCAGATGAGCTTTTCAAATTTCAATAACAGAATCATAAATTTATTATTGGTTGGCTCAAGCTACTTTCCTGAATTTGCCTTTAACCTTATAACACGAAGGACAAACATTTGTGATGAATGCACCCCTAGTACTCGATTAGAAAACAGATTTAGAGTGTGTACACCACATAATGCACACAAAACTCATTTCTTCACACTATGTCAAAGTTAGAAGAAAGCAAAGTTGTTCACCTTTACCAAACCTCTTCTTTTCTCATGAAACTTTTATTCACTTTTTTTTTGTCGACAGTGCCAAGTTGGATGAATTTTTGGGTTCATCGTCATCACCTAGGTACCACTGCCCCCTTTTATTCTCAAACTCCTCTTGTTTTTCCTTTTTTTTTTTTCTAAATACAACCAGATTGTAGAACTAAAATAGGGAATATAATAACCATGAATAATCAAAAACATAGCTTTATGCCAAGAAAAATAAATCAAATAATAAGGTTTAACTTGTCAAACATCATTCATGCTATAGTAGAATCATACTCAATAATAATCTGAAAACTCGGATTGAATGCATAAAAGTAGCCATAATAAGAACTACTTTAACACAAAGAACAAACTAGACTTTCTACATCATAGCTCTAAATAGCTTAATAACCGAAAACAAAGTCAAAATAACTGGAAAACCCATCACAGACTTAGAGTTTTATACTATCACAAGGTCAGAAGCACAAGCATTAATATCATTGAAGCACAGACATTAATATCATCATGAAACTCAGTGCATAATGAAATAAAATATAACACACTAAAAATACACTAACAACAAACACAAACTAAGAGAGAAACCCTCTACCCACGGCAAAGAACTGCATAGTCTCCTATGCAGGTGAAAATACATGAATAGCAGAAAAAGGAAAACAACTTACTAAAAATAGGGAAAGATCACCATCGGCGAGTATTCAGAGTCCTCTATATCTCCTAGATAGCCACAAGCACAGATCCTGAACGCGGCCCTGGCGACTCTGCTCGGCTTCATGCTATTCAATGTATAAAACAAGAAAAATATGTCATAGATCATCACCAAATAATATCAAAAGAAAAACAACAAAACAAAAACTACTACAACAACATACAACATAGAAGTCTATCCAAACAAATACAACACAACACAATAAAAGATAAATCCTTGGGGTGCCTCCCAAGAAGCGCTCGTTTAAGGTCAATAGCTTGACCAATGACTGTGCCTCATGGCATGTCCAGTGGATCGGAGGTAGAAGAAATGGCATATGGCGCCCCTTTCTTCGTTGCCTAAAAGTAACACCTATAGATATGAGCAGTAAGAGTAATAGGTGTACATAGGAATATGTCTTGATGTCATGCAAAATTAAAAAAGTTTTTAAATTCACTGTCATTCTTCTCATAATCCAATAAATGGTTATCCTCATCCACAGTATGAAACATCCTTGTGCAACCAAAATTGGCGTCCGCCTCAAACAAACTATTTCGAATGGTCCGGTCCTCCCTCATCAATGTAGCACCTACTTCCATATCAGGGCAAGGATTGGATGTAAGAAAATCCCACGTGGCTTCCAAACAATTCATAAGCGCAGGTACCGTCTCCACGCTATAGCACGATCCTGAAACAGAAAGATCTGGCATATCAACAGATATATGAAAATCCATAATAGTATTACAAAAGTTTAGAGAAAGCTTCCTCTTCTTGACATCTATAACTGCCCCGGCGGTAGCTAGGAAAGGGCAGCCCAAGATAAGTGGTAATCTGGAATTTCCGGACATATCCAAGACTACAAAGTCGATAGGGACATAGAGTTCCCCGACTTTAATCGGCACATCCTCGACTATTCCCACGGGGTGATGTATAGAGCTATTCGCAAGCTAAAGAGCTATGGGTGTGGGTTCCAGGCCTCCCAAGTCCAAACTTTTGAACAGGGAGAGAGGCATGATACTCACACTGGCCCCCAAATCACAGAGCACTCTCTCTATAGAAAAATCGCTGATACTACAAGAAATAGAAAAACTGCCAGGATCTTGGAGCTTCATAGGCATAAGTGAGCTGTACTGTCCCGTCAATGTCGTGGCCAACATCCGAGGACAGGAGATAGTTGGGGTGTGAGGTGGTGAAGCAATACAGACCAGTTATTGTGGGACCTCTAACTTCATGGGTATTTTCTCTAAATACGATGCATCTGCGCTATCAACTTCTGACTCTCCATCAAAACAACCTCTAGGTGACATCTAGGGATCTTCCTGTTGAGAGCCACTGCATGTCAGAATCGCGTTGCAGTGCTCTCTTGAATTTGCTTCGAGTTGAGAGGGGAGCTTCCCAGCAGGTCGGGCTGACAAACTTGCTTGCTAGGCAATCTGGTTCTCCAGCATCCTAGAGTGTGTGATCAATGAATCCACCTTAGAATTCAATTGCCCCACCGTAGAATTCAATTGCCTGATAGACTCGTCCACATCTTCATTTCTCTTAGACTGGGTGGTGACAAAGTTCTCAAGCAGTATTTCTAAATTGGACTTCTGTGGTTGATTGAACTGTCGTTGTGGAAGTCCAGGTGGTGGCCTGAAGGGTGACTGGGGAAACTGATTGCCAAAAGTTCCCTGGGGAGCTTGATTGTTAAAGTTCAGTGGGTTGGCTTGGTTCTGAGTGTTCCGGTAGGAGAAGTTTGGATGACTTCTCCATCCAGGGTTGTACGTGTCAGAAAATGGGTAATTCTGGTTCTTCTGATCTTGATTTACTAAGGCATTCATCTGCTCAACAGAAGCATCAGAAGAAGAAGGTGCCATAATCTGGCAATTAGTAGCACCGTGTCCCAAGTTACCACAAACTTCACAAGTAATAGAATTGATAGACTATGTATTAAAATTTATTGAAGTTAGTTGATGGGATAAGGAGTCAACCTTAGCCGCCAACGAACTCAACATGTCAAGGTCATGCTTACCTCCTCCTCTTACCAGGACGTTTCTCTCACTCGTCCACTGGTAGTGATTTAGAGCCATGTCCTCAATCAGATTCATGGCATTGTCGATATTCTTTTTCATTAGCGCACCGCCCGTGGCTGCATCTACAGACAAGTGAGTTTGATATAGGAGACCATTATAAAAAATATGCACAAGTACCCATTTTTCTAGTCCGTGATACGGGCACAGTCGTAGCAACTCCTTAAAACGGTCTCAGGCCTCGTAGAGCGACTTGCCTTCCCTCTAGCTGAAGTTCGTTATTTGGTTCCTCAATTGAGCAGTCTTGCTCAGTGGGAAGTATTTGGAGAAGAACGCATGGGAAAGCTGATCCCATGTTGTGATGGAGCATTGTGCGAGGGACTGTAGCCATGCGTGCGTGCGATCTCTAAGGGAAAAGGGAAAAAGACGTAAGCGTATTATATCAGATGTTACCCCGTTTATCTTCAGGGTATCATAGTATTCAAAGAAAATAGACAAATGTAAATTTGGATCATCCTGTGGTGAACCGCTAAATTGGTTCTGCTGAACCATATGCACAAGGGCCGGCTTGATCTCAAAGTTATTTGCTTCGACCGATGGTCGAGCAATACTAGAGCGCAAGCCCTGTACATTGGGTGCAGCAAAATCTCATAGTGAGCGATTTTGGTCCATTGCAGTAGACGGGTCCGGATGGGTTTCTTCAAGCTGTTGATCCTAAAATTTCCTTTGAGCTCAAAGGGTCATTTCAATTTCGGGATCTTCTGGAACTAGTTGACCTGTTCTAATTGTTCTTGGCATACACAAGGTTAGCAGACCAGAGAATAATATAAGCTTGAAGAAAGGAAGAAGACAAGAAGTATTAACAAAAGTTCTAAAATAAAAACAAAATGCAAATAAAAATAAAAAGTATCTAGTCTATCAAATCAACTGTTTAATCGATATTGACTACGCCTTGCTCCCCGGCAACGGCGCCAAAAACTTGATAGGATCCGCAAGTGAACGGTCTATCGAAGTAGTAAATAATATCGTTCCCACAAAGAGCAGGTGTCAAGTACTGACCTTTAGTGTCATTGAAAGCTAGATGGATCAAACACGGAATGAAAGAATTGCTCTAAAACTAAATTAACTAAATTATCGAACCAAGAAGTCGACGACTTTAAGGGAAAGTTACAGTTTAAGAAATGTTCGGAACTTCAGGTTTTACTACGTTGAATGCTTTAAATGTAAAACATAGAATCAAATTGAAATAGTAAATGGATCTCCTTCTCTCAAAGCGCAATCCGACAGTAAACAACTTAAGACGATCTCTCCTAAAGTACAGATTACCTTCTCTCGAAGCACAATCCGGTGTCTAGCATAAGCTAATCTCCTACTCTCGTAGCAAAATTAACCTAAGAGACCCATTAGGCTCTATGAAAGATCTTGAATCCTCGAGTGATGTCGAACGACTCTCGTAATTCTAGTCACAAGTTTAAATGAGAACGATCGAGTGTTACAATTCACCTCTCGGTACATCTCGTAACACTTAACACATATAAATGTTTGGCCAAAACATAAATACGCAATATGCACAACTCATTTAAATAAGTCAATTTACTAAAAGCTATCACCGAGATTCATAATAATGATTTACATGTGAAGAATTGTTCAATAGGCTATGCCCGAGTTCCGAACTAGGGTTTTACTCTAGAACATACATCATTTATCAACTAAAACCCAAGAAAATATATTTGAAAGGAAGGGAATTTACAATACAAGGGTAGGAGATGATAGATCTTTGGTCTTCTCTCGATAGCCCCAAAGAAATCCTTCGAATCGAGCCCTTGAATGCAGAAATCGCCCCCTTTTCACCCTAGGTCGCGCCTCTCAAAAGTTCAACCCCCAAAACTACTCCAAAAATCCTATTTTATGGTTCTATCTCTTCCTTAGGCAGTTAGAAAGTTTCCCTCCAAATTTTAGCAAATTCTGACTTCAGAATCACTCAAATCGGGCGAAAAACCGTCGAAAGGTCGAACTGCGCGGAAGCTGCCACGGCCGTGATGGCCATCATGGCCAGGCCGTGATGAATTCGTCAGTCTGCAAGTAAGTCGTCATGGCCGTGATGGGAGGAACGGGTAGGCCATGTCTGACTCGCAGATTGCTGTAGAGTTCTGCCGAGATGATCATGGCCGTGACGGTGAACATGGCCTGCCCGTGTTCTCTGCAGAAAGCTCCGTTTTGTCTCAAATTTGACCTGTGACCTCCTAGCACTGTGAGGAATCTTCTCGTAGCATCAAATCATCAAAATCTTCACAAAAATATGGTAAAATGACCTGCATTTCACAAATAATACAAAAAATAGTGAAGATTCTGTACTTGACCAGAAAAGATACTAAATCCAGATACAAAACAAGACAAAAACCTGAAAAGATCATATGAATGGTACTTTAAATTATATAAAAATAACACTCATTAGCCACTGTGGTCGGTTGCCTACGGGCAACCCTTCGCCTCCTGCTATCCTCCCCAGCGAGCGAGGGAGGTGTCGGCCAGATCTTCCCCGTCACCGACAAGCAACGCTGTGTTGACGGTCGTCCGTGATTGCCGGGCGCCGGCTTGATCCGCGGACGTGTGGGTGAGTTCGGATACTCTCCTCCATTCTCTCCGGTACGTACTTGTACTCTGAAACTGTCGTGGATCCCGTCCAACGCGGTCGGCTACGGGTAGGTCCCCTTTGGGTTTGGATGAACCCGATCCGACTTGACGACACCGGTTTTCAGTGAATCATCAGCGTTGATCCAAGTCGTGTTAGAACGGCAGAGATCTTCCGCAGAGTCCATAGTCGGGCTGGGGGTCGGTGCGAGGAATCGTCCCCGCCAGTCATGCCCAATCTCAAGGTAAGACCGTGGTGCCCCTGCTCAGGCGTGTTTGGACTTGAGTCAAGCATTTACTCACGTGTAGAAATCATAAAAAAATATTACGATAATTTAGGGCGTGACACCGACAATGAGGCATTCTTTTGGATGATTTTTGAGGACAGGACTTCCTACCAGTTAATAATAATTAGCTCATCCATATATATGATAATTAAACTAGGGTATGATAACCTTTTTTCTATGTAGTTGTTAAGGATAATAACAATACAATGTGTAGTAAGTTCAATGTTCAAATTGTAAGAATCTTTGTGATTGATAATAAAGGTATTGAGATTGAGTTTTAGTTTCATTAATTATTTGCCCAGGTAAGAAAACAATAAAAATACAATAGTCTATCTAATAACTTTTTTTACGCTAGCAATAATACAATATTGCCAAACAGACTCTCAAGCTGTTCCAGTTTTTCATATAAATCAAGGAAGAATGTTCTTGCCCATGATATGTAGTTGCCGCTATTAAATTTAATCGTTGTGTCTTTAGGAGTAGTAAGCTCAAGATCGAAATGAGAGCTGGAGAGATCCATCAACATTATTAAAAAGAGGCAATAGATTTTAAGGGGGATTTACAAACCATAATTCAATGATTTGATAGAAAAGATAAGCGCAAAAAGGTTGCAAAAGGAGACCCAATCGGGTCTAAGGCCAATAGGAGAGTAGAGATTGGGGTTACAGGTTCCTGTGGAGAGTGGAGGGCAGTAATGGCGGTGAAGTGCAGCGGAAGATTGCAATGCCTACTGTAGAGGCGGCAGGAGGCTGCAGTTGCTCGAGAGAAAAGAGGAGGAAGAAAGGGTGGGCAACCATGCTGTAGCGGCGTTGGGAGGAGATCGTATAGGCGGGCGGAGTGCATGTGCCTGAGAAGAGGAGACGAGGGTTTCGATGGGGACGATCGATGGTCCAAGCTATTCGGCTTGCTACATGGGGACAATAGATGGATTGGGGCAATATCCAATTTAGATTACTGCTTGGTTCTTGTTCGATTTTCCGTCCAAGCCATGAGATCGAACTGTGAAATATAGACATCTGACTGATCAATGTAAACTATGTGAGATCCTCCTACCTATTGCAGGCAGGAGCAGCAGCAGCAAAGGGTGTGGCTTTCCTAAAGAACTGGGCAGGATTCACAGAACACACAGCCAACGGTGGTTACCCTTGCTTGCTTTGTACTTCAATTTTACCTATGAACCTTTCAAGCAGAAGGTAACTTTCCAAAACACAGCGACGCCTTATCTTGTTGGGCCTGTAAGTGTTCATCTTGCTTCACTTTTATCCAATTATGGAATTATTTTTGTATTCGAAATGGCAAACTTACACTAGATTTGGAGGAAGAATTTCTGGGCCTATAGAAATGGAGTTCACTTGGTGAATCAGCAAATTGATTTCTAATCATCGAATATGGAGCATCACAAATGTTTTTCTGATATTTTTTTTCCTTAACTTCATATGATGAATAGTAATATTTGAATTACCTAATATGCTATTTATTTAAGGTGCAAAATGTGTGAAGATGATTAAGTGCTGGATAGAACAGTAAAGAATCTGTATTAAAGACCTCTTTTTTGTTAAATATAAACATCAACTGAATAATCACCAACTTATAGTGAGTGGACAATGTTTGCAGATACATATGAACTTTTGATCACATTTTGATATCAGAGCTTGTAAATGTAACCTTGATTGCTGAACTCTTCATTCTGACTCTAATTTATATTCTTTGAAATTAACACAAGCAATGTAATGACCACTTTATATATCTCTTTTCAATTTAGCCTTAGAACTTAGATGTTTCAGAGACAAATATGCAATCACTACTAATCTTTCCTTGTGGGAATTCATGTTTCTTCTTTGCCTATTGCTGACATGAGGATTTTCTTTTTGAGCAACAATACAGAGATAAAATCTACTTCACTTCTACTGTAGACAGTGTTGCTGAATGCTGACAGTTCTATGACACTGACATAATGTTAACAGTCAAAAGCTTTAATCCTGATCAACATGATTCCATTGTCTGAACTGTATTTCTCATTCTCTTTGTAGAAATGAGTGCTGTCAAACTACTCATACCTCTGATTTTTGAATAAGCACCGCAATATGATTTATATATATCATTTCTTGATTCTCTCATTACAAACTTCTGTTGCTATATGTCTCCTTTGGTACCGTTAGTGGATAGTACATACCATCATTTTTCCATAGATTTCTACCACGAACCAAGATACATATCTGTATGGGTTTTATATATTATTACTGAAGATAAGAGTTCTTAATTTGTATTTAAGATTGTTTTAATTCATTTTCTTATTTTAACTTTTGAGCTTTTAAAGAATTTGTTTCTTAGCTTTTGAGAATGGTTTTGTCATTTCGAGCCAAGGTTTCCAATCTTGGTTTTGTCATTTTGAGAATCGTCTTTTAACATTAATCAGTGGATTCCTAGTTAGTTTTCTACTGTGACATTCAATTGCAATCAACACAACAGATTTGTGAAAATTAAGCCCCGTGATGGTATTAATGTATACAATTTGATTAATGATGTATGATGAATACAAAGAGGGAGGAAGGCAGAGGAGTCTCGTAGTGTAGTGTGGAAGTCAGAGCTCCAGGTATTTGTCAACGACGCCGACCAGGGTGCTCTTGGGCACGGCGCCGATGACGCTCTCCTTCTTCTCGCCTTTCTTGAACACGAGGACAGTGGGAATGCTCCGAATCCCCAGCCGGGAGGCGATGCCGGGGCAGTCGTCGGTGTTCACGCTGCAGCACACGATCTTGCCGGCGTAGTCCTTCGCCAGGTCCTTGATCACCGGCGCAATCATCCTGCACGGCCCGCACCACGGCCCCCAGAACTCCACCAGCACCGGCTTCTCGCTCCCCATTACCAGGTTTTCCCGGTTCTTCTCCACCACCACCACTACTGCTACCAACACACACATAATTCCCAGGTTAATCCATACGTTTACTGGTTCATAATTACATTTATCACATATATATATATATATACCTTCATCCACCGTGTTGTTGGCTCGGCAAATTACGCGCCCCCGCCGGCCATCGATTGCGAATCTTGGCGCTCCAGTAGGCGGATTGATGAGCTGCTTGTGATCCCTGTTGAGCGGCTGCAGGGTCCTCCTGATGCAGTTCCTGGCGGCGGGTGCGGCGGCGGCGGATGAGGAGGTAATGGTGCTGATAACTTGGAAGCAGCAGCTTGCCTCCAGAGCCATTAATTGATTGGTAATTTCCTCCTCCCGCCTAGCTCCGTCTCTGCCTGGTTTCTTGCTCTGTGGCTGACTGGCAATGGATGAGATCCGTGCTTCAGCTTACGAGAATACCATAATCTACATGGAGAGACCAAGAGATAGCATGACAAATACATTATCCAAAAGCACTTTTAAGAAGGAGCGTAGATTCTTTTGTTTAATTCTTGATTAAAGCTATTTACAGGGAAACTTAGAACCAGATAGTCAAGACCGTTTGTGGTCAAGAAGGTATTTCCTCATAGTGCTATTAAGATATGGAGCGAACAAACTGATACTCTACACTTCTATTCACGATATATTTTCCTCTTTCCGTCTTTCTTTAATTTCTTTTATCTCCTTTTACATGTCTGGTTTTTGCTGTTTGCTGCCAAAAGGGTGTCTAAATTAACTTCTTTTCGGTCGTGATCGTAGGAGAGGAGTACTTGATTATATCTTTAGGTGTTCAATTTGAAATTAACCACAACACACTTTCCGATTTTATTTTTCTGATCTCTTTTTTATTTATTTATTTGTATTTTAAAATTTGAAGCTCGCATGATTTTTTTTTTCTACTTAAATAAAGCCCTATAAACAATATTTGTGTCCTACCAATGTAGTTTTATATTTTTTTTGTTTTATATTAAAAAATGCTAAAAGTTGCTAAGTGTCAGGGCCCGGTCTACCCGGTTCGGCCCAAGCCCAAGACACAGCCCAAATAGGGGAAAAACGTGGTCAAAATGGGGCGTTGACCCCAAATCAAAGACAACCGAAGCTGTTGCTTCGTCGTCGCACGCGCCGAACGCGAACGGATCGCGCGGAGCAAAGTCGGCGGACGCGTGCGGGACTTCGGACGCAGCAACTCGCGACGCGAGTTCTTCGGCGTCTTCGGCAGCAGCGTCGGAAGCGGATGGCGGCGGGAGAATCGGGCACGGATGCCCGAAATAGAGGCGGCGGCCTCGATCGTTAAAAGGAAGCTCGGGGGAGCTTCGGCGGGGATCCATCACCTGCGAACGGACGACTTCCACCATCAGGCGAGCAGAGGTAAAACGAAGCTGTAGGAAGCTTCGGAAGAGTGATTTGTACCTGGCGATAAGGTTCGCCGGCGAGGGAGGGAGAGGGGCACCGGTGGCGGGGTCGCCGACCGTAGGGAAAAGTATTGTAAGCTTCTATTAAGAGAATAAAAGTTCTACTACTTCCAGTCCTTCCTTCCCTGTCTCCGTGGTTTGCACTTGGTTCTGGTGGTGGGCGGAGCGACGAACTCCGGCAGCAAGCGACCGTTGGGACGTCGACGGAAAGCTTCGACGAGTCGCGAGCGCAGGCGGCGCTCGGCTTCGAACGAACGAAGAAGACGAAGTAAATTTCGAACGCGTCGGGCGTTCGAAACGAGGGCGGCTGACGTAGGCGAACGTCAGCGAGACGAATTTCGATTTCGACGAACGAAATCGGCAGCCGACGTCATCCTGACGTCAGCACAGCAAAGGATTAATCGGCGACGACGAATTTTGGGGTCAAAATCAATTTTGACCGAGAGGTAATTTTGGATTTAGGGTTTCGATCGGATTTCTCTAAATTAGGGTTAGGGTTTTCCGTGCGAACTGTATTTTGGGGATAAAAATTATCCGGGGAGATTAGGGTTTCGAATTTTGGGTCGGAAACCCTAGGGCGAGTTGCGTTCTGGTATTCCGCCGGACGGTTCTAGGAAGCGGATAAGCGCTCATTCTAGACCGATCCGACCGGGGCGTGACACTAAGGATGATGATGGTAAGCTCTTGCAGCGATGGTGAACTCTACAGCGAGAAAAAGGTGCTAAGGTTGCGAGAGGCGTTAGGGTAAAGGAAAATGATAAGTAGATTATTACGACTTGGATAAATGATGGCTTATTATAATTTTCATTTCCACCCAAGAAACGTTTCCCTCCCTTTACTTCACTTTTACCTGGAAACATATTATTACGACTTGGATAAATCTAGTCATTATTCTAATATTGCCCGCACATATTGATTGCCTTTATATAACCTGAATCCGCCACTGGTTATCGGGCAGCGGTAGGTAAGTGATTCGCACACTTCAACTCCCACGGCTTCAAATGCCCTTCTCGACCTTCATCCGTGCATATAAATCTCCTCCTCAGTTACAACAGAACAGAGCAGCTCCAAAACAAGCATGGCTTCCGTCCATCCCATTCTTTGCTACTTCCTCCTCCTCTCCGCTGCGGCATCGGCCGCCAAGATCGCCACCCACATCCACTTCTACATTCACGACACAATAACCGGCCCGAACCCGAGCGCCATGCGGGTGGTGACCGGGCCCAACTCCACCGGGTTCAGCTTCGGGGATGTCTTCGTGGTGGACGACCCGATGACGGAGGGGCCCGACTTGGCCTCGCGCCTTGTCGGCCGGGCCCAGGGTTTATATGCCTTAACGTCGAAGGGCGCCGCGCCCCGCGTCGGCGTCCTGCTACTGATCGTCAACCTCGTGTTCGTCGGCGGCGCGCACAACGGGAGCACACTCGCGGTGCTGTCGCGGGACCCGATCGGGGATGAGGTTAGGGAGCTGCCGGTGGTCGGCGGGACGGGCGCGTTCCGGATGGCACGCGGCTACGTTATGGTGAAAACCTACTCGTTCACCACATCCGGCGACGCGGTGCTGGAGTGGGACGTGTACGTGGCGGAGTGATAACGTGCGCTGGCTTTTTCACGGCTCAGATTTAATCTATTGTCGCGGGCCCTTAAGCGTAAATAATCTCATCTTCAAGGATGTATATGTGCTTTTAGCTTTTTAGGTTTTTTTTGCTTGGGCCTCTCTTTTTCATTACTTTCTGTTCTCACTTCTCAGCGTGTTATAAATAATTACCTTGTTGAGGTTCAAACTGCAAGAGAGGAATAAAAAAGAGGTTCAAACTGCAAAAGAGGAATAAAAAAGGTTTAGTAGATAGTAACTGAATGACATCTTATGTACGTCGTTGGTGGCATTGCAAAATCAAAATTTTTTTTTATGGAAATAATCTACGCACTCTAAGTTATCTAATAATATTTTATTTTTTATATAAAATATTTAAATTAATTTTTTATTATGTATAATTTATTCATAATAATATTAATACTATTAATATTAATACTATTGAATAACTTAAAATATATAGATCATTTCATTTATTTTTTTTTTTTCGAAAATGAAGTACCCAATTTACCAGGGTTTTTTTCCAAGGCGAAGTGCAAGAACTCTTCGATTGCTTGTTTAATTTGTTCGTTTTGTGGATATTCCTCCCGCTCTTGATTTCCTCGGTCGATGTCGTCTGAATGAGGATCCTAATTGGGGGTTCTCCTCCGATTGTAAGGTTTTTCTGCTATTCTGATGGGAGGATTTGTGCTCTTAGATCTGATTGGAAGTGCCTCTAGGGTTCCACCCAATGGCATGCTGATGATGTGCGATTTTTGGGATTGAAAAGCTCTGGGCTGGATCCGCCGCCTTGCGCAATCACCCCCACCATCCCTTTCTCCGGGCTGGTGAGTGGGTGCGGTGGCGGGAAGAAAGGTTGGCTGATCCGGTTTGACATTTTAGCTTTCTTCTGCCAGTGGTTCGCCATGAGCTATCTCTAATGATTGCGGAAATTGGGATTGAGAAGCTTTGGGCTCGATCCGCCACCTCGAGAAATCACCACTACGGTGCCTGTCTCCGGGCAGGTGAGTGCAGGCGGTGGCGGGGAGAAAGGTTGGTTGATCCGGTTCTCCGATTCCCGTTTTCTCCTGGGTTGTGAGCTATCTTTACTCGCATCACCATGGCGGCGTTACCTCTGCAACAGGCTGTACCCTTTCTGGAACTGAGAGCTGACTTTTCCAGATATGTTAATACATTCTCAATTGTAAGCCCGAGCCCCCTTCGTTTCACTAGCTCGCCATCAATACTTGTTCCAATGCCTAGGTGTTTTAAAAAAAATCAAAAAATTGTGGTTAATAAATCGAATGGTTGATTAACCGAATGATCAGTTCAATTCATAGTCAGTTTTTAGCTTATAAATTTATGATTCGATTCTATTATAGTTTGGAAAAAAAAAATTTTCCTGTTAACTGAACCGACTGAATATATATATATATAGCCTAAGTTTATAGATTAATTGTTATTTAGTGCAATAGTTAGATATTGTTTCGTGAGATAGTAAGTCATCGGTTCAAAATTTATTGACTATAATTTAAAAATTAATTATTTTACATATTTAATTATCAAATAATAATATTTAATATTATATATAAGATGTATTTTACCTATTTAATATTATTAGAGAAAGATTTTTCTTAATAGGTAAACAAAAAATTGATGGTTAACCGAACTAAAAAATCGATTTTGAGGATGATTTATAATATAGCTGAAAAATTCTAATCGATTTGGGATAGAATTTGGGGTCACAATTCGGTCTATGCCCTTCGGATCACCTTAAGGTTCACTTATTCCTCATGGCAGAGGTCGAGGGCTCTAATGATGGTGAAGAGATTAGCCACCCCTCCAGGAGGAGTGCCAGATTGCTGCTACTTTGATGTGGCAGTGGCCTCCACCGCCCCCACCAACCACTCCATCCAGTTCCAGGAGCAACCAGGAACTTATAGTCGGACGCTTTCGTTCAAGTAGAAGCTAATGTCATTGGCATCATCCCCAACATTATGCTCAACTGCCCTAGTTAATGAGAGCAATAACGATAACACTAAGTCCATGTTTACTTGCACGGACAGAATTACAAGAAAAAAAAAAAAAATTAGGGTCACATGACTTGCATCAATGAACAAGGAGAGAGAGCATGCAATAGCAAGCGGGTAAGTTGAGGCGAGGTGGTAGGAAAAATTTCTTCTGCAGCAGTATGCTGCCGAGCTCCTTTAAAAAAGTTTTTTTTTTTATTTTTTATTTAGAAACAATCTATACAACCTAATCTATCCAATGATATTAATATTGGGGTATTTTAGATCATGTATATTTGTTAAATACCAAAAATAAAATCACATAAAAGACAAAAAATAAATAGTATTTTCAGATTTTATATGATTTTGTTTAGGGTATTTAGTGAGTATACATGATCTAAAATATCCTAATATTATATCATTAGGTAGCTTAGGTTGTATAGATTATTTCTTTAAAAAAAAAAATTTTAAAAAAACTTTTTTAAATAAAACTTAAGCATGCTGCTTAAGTTTGCTAGGCAGCATTGCTGCCGAGGAAATTTTTCCCGAGGCGATAGCATCAAGGGGCTAGGCGAGGCGGCAGCATCGAGCAGACAGACACTGTTGAGCAGGCAAAGTTGCAATGAAAAAGTAGATGAGTTTCTTTCTTGTTTTCTTTCATTTTTCGTTGATGATAAAACGAGGAAAAAGCCAAAAATCTATCCTTTCCACCAGGTAAACAGGGTGTAAGGGTTTGGGGTTGTCTCATGGCAAAAGCTATTGAATAAGCTCCTACCTGGGGGCAAAGGTACGGGAACCTCGTTATTTAGAAAGCCATTGTTCGGAAGACTTCTCAAAGAAGGAAATAATGAAGATGGAGCTCTGACGGCAAGCTCCGACAATTTGGTCAAGAGATTCTTTCATGGCAAGTAAGAGGAAGTTAGAGGATACCGACAACGAGGCATTCTTTTGGACGATTTTTGAGGACAGGACTTCCTACCAGTTAATAATAATCAGCTCATCCATATATATGATAATTAAACTAGGGTATGATATCCTTTTTTCTATGTAGTTATTAAGGATAATTCAATGTTAAATCTGTAAGAATCTTTATTATTGATAATTATTATTGATAATAAAGGTATTGAGATTGAGTTTTAGTTTCATTAATTATTTGCCATGCAAGAAAACAATAAAAATACAGCAGTCTATCAAATAAGTTTTTTTTATGCTAGTAATTGTACAATATTGCCAAACAGACTCTCAAGGTGTTTCAGTTTTTCATATAAATCAAGGAAGAATGTTCTTGCCCATGATATGGGAAAAAATTCTTCAGCTGCCATCTTTAATTTTTGTTTAAAAAAATTATTTTTAAAGAAATGATTTACCCATGATAATCTATCCAATGGTATCAATATTGGGGTAGTTTAAATTATACACAATAAAAAATTACCTTAAACATTATCGTATAAAAAATTCAAAAGAGTTTTATATACGATAATGTATAGGATAATTTCTTATTGTGTATAATCTAAACTACTCCAATATTAATACCATTGGTTAGATTATTATAAGTAGATTATTTTTTTAAAAAAAATTTATTTTTTTTTTAAATTAAAATTAAAAGGGGCAGCCGAGCCGGCAGCTGAAGAATCCTGCTCCATGATATGTAGATGGCGCTATTAAATTTAATAGTTGTGTCATTAGTAGTAGTAAGCTCAAGATCGAAATGAGAGCTGGAGAGATCCATCAACATTATTAAAAAGAGGCAATAGAATTTAAGGGGATTTACAGACCATAATTCTATGATTTGATGGAAAAGATAAGCGCAAAAGAGGTTGCAAAAGGAGATCCAATCGTGTCTACTGTAATGGTGGTGAAGTGCAGCGGAAGATTGCAATGCCTACTGTAGAGGCGGTAGGAGGCTGCAGTTGCCTCCAGAGAAGAGAGGAGGAAGAAAGGGTGGGCAACCATGCTGTAGCGGCGTGGGGAGGAGATCGTATAGGCGGGCGGCGTGCATGTGCCTGAGAAGAGGAGACGAGGGTTTCGATGGGGATGATCGATGGTCCAAGCTATTCGGATTGCTACATGGGGACAATAGATGGATTGGGGCAATATCCAATTTAGATTGCTGCTTGGTTCTTGTTCGATTTTCCGTGCAAGCCATGAGATCGAACTGTGAAATATAGACATCTGACTGATCAATGTAAACTATGTGAGATCCTCCTACCTATTGCAGGCAGCAGCAGCAAAGGGTGTGGCTTTCCTAAAGAACTGGGCGGGATTCACAGAACACACAGCCAAAGGTGGTTACTCTTGCTTGCTTTGTACTTCAATTTTACCTATGAACCTTTCAAGCAGAAGGGAACTTTCCAAAACACAGCGACCCCTTATCTGGTTGGGACTGTAAGTGTTGATCTTGCTTCATTTTTATCCAGTTATGAAATTATTTTTGTATTCGAAATGGCAAAATTACACTAGATTTGGATGAAGAATTTCTGGGCCTATGGACATGTATTTCACTTAGTGAATCAGCAAATTGATTTCTCATCATTGGATATGGAGCATCACAAATATTTTTCTCATATTTTTTTCCTTAACTTCATATGATGAATAGTGAATTTTGAATTACCTAATATGCTATTTACTTAAGGTACAAAATGTGTGAAGATTAAGTGCTGGATAGAACAGTAAAGAATCTGTATTAAAGACCTCTTTGTTGTTAAATATAAACATCAACTCAATAATCACCAACTTATAGTGAGTGGACAATGTTGCAGATACATATGAACTTTTGATCACATTTTGATATCAGAGCTTGTAAATGTTACCTTGATTGCTGAACTCTTCATTCTGACTGTAATTTATATTCTCTGAAATTAACACAAGCAATGTAATGACCACTTTATATATCTCTTTTCAATTTAGCCTTAGAACTCAGATGTTTCAGAGGCAAACATGCAATCACTACTAATCTTTCCTCCTGGGAATTCATATTTCTTCTTTGCCTATTGCTGACATGAGGATTTTCTTTTTGAGCAACAGGACAGAGATAAGATCTACTTCACTTCTACTGTAGACAGTGTTGTTGAATGCTGAGAGTTCTATGACACTGACATAATGTTAAAAGTCAAAAGCTTTAATCCTGCACAACATGATTCCATTGTCTGAATTGTATTTCTCATTCTCTTGGTTGAAATGAGTACAGTCAAACTACTCATACCTCTGATTTTTGAATAAGCACCGCAATATGATTTATATATATCATTTCTTGATTCTCTCATTACAAACTTCTGTTGCTATATGTCTCCTTTGGTACCGTTAGTGGATAGGTATATACAGGTTCAATCTAGGACCAGTATACTTTAGGCTAGTACTTAAAACTTATCTTTTCCATCATTTTTCCATAGATTTCTTCCACAAACCAAGATACATATCTGTATGGGTTTTATATATTATTACTGAAGATAAGAGTTCTTAATTTGTATTTAAGATTGTTTAATTCATTTTCTTATTTTAACTTTTGAGCTTTTAAAGAATTTGCTTTGGCCCTCCAAATTGATTACTTGGTCTTTTAACATTAATCAGTGGATTCCTAGTTAGTTTTCTACTGTGACATTCAGTTGAAATCAACACAACAGATTTGTGAAAATTAAGCCCCGTGATGGTATTAATGTATACAATTGATTAATGATGGATGATGAACACAGAGTGGGAGGCAGGCAGAGGAGTCGTAGTGTAGTGTGGAAGTCAGAGCTCCAGGTATTTGTCAACGACGCCGACCAGGGTGCTCTTGGGCACGGCGCCGATGACGCTCTCCTTCTTCTCGCCTTTCTTGAACACGAGGACAGTGGGAATGCTCCGAATCCCCAGCCGGGAGGCGATGCCGGGGCAGTCGTCGGTGTTCACGCTGCAGCACACGATCTTGCCGGCGTAGTCCTTCGCCAGGTCCTTGATCAACGGCGCAATCATCCTGCACGGCCCGCACCACGGCGCCCAGAACTCCACCAGCACCGGCTTCTCGCTCCCCATTACCAGGTTTTCCCAGTTCTTCTCCACCACCACCACTACTGCTACCAACACACACGTAATTCCCAGGTTAATCCATACGTTTACTGGTTCATAATTCCATCTATCACATGTGTGTATATATATATACCTTCATCCACCGTGTTCTTGGCTCGGCAAATCACGCGGCCCCGCCGGCAATCGATTGCGAATCTTGGCGCTCCAGCAGGCGGATTGATGAGCTGCTTGTGATCCCTGTTGAGCGGCTGCAGGGTCCTCCTGATGCAGTTCCTGGCGGCGGGTGCGGCGGCGGCGGCGGATGAGGAGGTAATGGTGCTGATAACTTGGAAGCAGCAGCTGGTCTCCAGACCCATTAATTGATTGGTAATTTCCTCCTCCCGCCTAGCTCACTGTCTCTGCCTGGTTTCTTGCTCTGTGGCTGTCTGGCAGGCTTAATTACATGGGTTAGAGGGTCGTGGATATTGCAGGGGAATGTAAGGTGGCAATGGGTTCAGGGTCTTATGTGGATAAGATTTTTTGGCGGCTCTTCACATAATCAACTTAGGCCATGAGATCCATCTGAAGCAAAAAAAATCTCTTACTGTATGCTCATTTGCTGAAAAATTTTCTAGTGAAGTAGCCTAGAAAATCTTAGGTTGAACCTAAAAATGCATAAATTTTAAAGCAAACAGATAGGATTTGACTATAACATTATGAATATTAACTTACTTATGATGAATATTGATCAAATATCATGGATATTAACCAATATATAGATTGGATATTTGGTTAATATCCATGATGTTTAGTGAACATCCATAATATTTGATCAATATCCAAAATAAAAAATATTAATATCCACAATATTGTGGTCAAATTCCACATGTTTACTTTAAGATTTGTGCATTTTAGGCCCTCCCTAAAATTTTCTAGGCAAGGTACCTTGACTAGAAAATTTATTTCTCACTCGCTATAATATAGTATATATGCATATCTTTTTTTAATAATACAACTTCCTCTTTGGATAAATTCTTTTCATATGGTTTTGGAATGAGGTTGAGCCCTAAATTAGGATAAAATTCACTGTATCAGAAACCAAATTATATTTATATGTGTTTCTTATGCTAGTAGAGGCAAATACATATATTTTAACTATATTTTTATAGTATATATACTAGACACTCTTTATATGTATATTTTTAGTAAATTTTTGTGAGGGCAACTCCCCAAACTAAGGGCCATGTAGATCCACCCTTGGTTGCAATGTTAGATCGGGGGTTTCGTCATAAACCATTATATACCATTATATGCATTGTTGGTCATGCACCAATCCACTTTTATAGTTGTGTACAAATACATTAAAAGATACTTGGAGCTCTGAAAAAATTACCTAATAAAATTCTTAGGTAATGCCTTTTGTGTAGCCTACTTTGTAACAATACTATATGGCCATTGGAGTGGTAACAACATCACCATTAGTGCACTCATGAAGAGTGGTATAGACACCATAATGATTGCATTGTTGTATGTCTAAGATTTTTCACAAAGTCCCCAATGAAATTAGGAATATCTACGGTATTATCGCCCAACGTTTAGGATGTCAATTTAGCAATTCAAAGACATCATGTTGATCCATGGCTATCAATCTCCCTTAGTGTCTCATTTGAATCTTTGGATAATACGAGTAACATGCTCACTGATGTGAAATGTCACACAAACATCCCATACCTTTAGACTCTATAACAAGCACTAAGAACCACTATATCAAATGGGATATTGCACAAAACGTTAGGCAAATATGCGCTAAGGGTATGTACAAAGGGTGTAGATGCATGAGCAAAAAGTATTGAATTTTCAATTTTAAACTCAAGAGTTATCCTGAGTATGAGTTTACCAAGCATTTTTAACCTTTGAATATTATACTAATCCCATAAAGTGCCTTCTATGTGCCAAATACTTTATTGGACTTACGTGAGATGACATATACATGGCCAATGAGTCATGTTCACCCACTATGGCTCGGTTCTATATGGGTTGCTCTAGGCACAACACAACAAAAAAAAAAAAACTTAATCTAGTACGACATGCAACACAACATGTGACAAAAAATGCTCGGCATAGCACGATGCACGATTGGATCAAGCATGACACAATACACATGGTAAAAATCAAAAAAAATATTTAAAATTTAAAAAAAGAAAAAATTAGGAAAAAATAAGAGAAAAATAAAAAAATAGGAAAAAATAAAAAATATGGGAAATGGGTGAAAAAATAGGGAAAAAAATAAAAATAAGGAGTTTTGGACACATCTATAATAAAATGAAATTAAATTAGATTTAAAAAAATTAAATAAAATAACATATCTATTATAGAGAGACACAACTTAAACCACATATTTAAGTTTTATCAATGACTAAAGTCTAAACCCACCTGATTAAATTATATATTATAGCTTAAACCAACTGCCGACATAGTAGGCAAAGACAGTTGACCTATCGCCGGCGACGCAGGTAGCCATCATTAAAGGTGTGCAAGCATATTGTCGAGCATACTTGTTCTCCATGCTCTATCTCCTCTAAGCATATTGGACCCATCACGCCAATAGCTTTATCACATTCTTCGATGGTGAAAAGCTCAATAGATGCTAGCATACCATTATAGCCCTTCAACTGGCTTTGGTCTAGATATACACATTTCTCTTCCTCGTTAAAAGTGTTATTGTTATTGTTGACATCAAGTTGAAAGTCCTCAACTTTTACCTTAATTCAAACCTGAGATGGATAGAGAGAGGAAAAAAAATTTAGCATTTCATGAGATTAGATAAGTCGAGAATGTGTTTTCGAACCTGAATACATTGATGGGTATGATTTGGTAAACATACTCCATAATACTTAAACTTTGATTCACCATCATTTTGTGTTAAATAAAGTTAAGATGGATGTGTGGAAGATCAATCGTCGGGAATTCAACATAATGAAAACCATATTCAATCTCATATTATTTGTTATTTTTCTCTCCGCTTCTTGTTCCACCTGTGGTTCTTTAAGTTTGAGTATAATTAAAAAAAAATTTTAAGAGATTTAAAAAAATATTAAGAGGAATTTAAGTAAAACTAATTGAAACTGAAATTTTTGTTTGAAAAAAAAGGGGACCATAGGAAAAATTTATAAAGATAAATTGAGTTTAAATTTATAAATTTATCAGTTCTTTTGTACTATTAAAATAGTAAATTTATAACTAAAAGATATTTATACCTTTTTAAAATTTAAAGATATTTTAAGAGGGCAAATAGGTAAGAAAAATCTATTTTAAATTTGAATTTGTGTAGTTAAATTTAATTTTTTAAGAATTAAAACATTGAACTAGCTAGTTGTGTTATGTCTGACTTGTGTGTCATGCCTAGTGTGAGGCCGGATCTCCCTTGGGCTAGGGCAAGAAGCCCACGGACTTAGGCAGAGGCCCAAGCCTACATTCCTATTGTGGACAGGGGCCCAAACTAGTGGATAAGATGGCGGTACGACAATCATCTCGAAGAAGGAAAGCTGGCTGGAGATTCTTCCTAAGATGGCAAGCTGGGTGGTGCATCCTTGTAAACAAGGAAGGCTGATCTTGGCATTCATGTACAATCTTGGCAAAAGGGGAAGGCTTAGTGGCATCTTGATAATCTTTCCAAAGGGAGTGAGAGAACTCGATTCTAGAAAGGTAGCTCCGTTTGGGAGAGACAACCGAGTTTCTTCCTCCTTTAAGATCCCAGCGTGACAAGAGAGTATGCATCTTCCCTGAGAGCGGTGATGGGAGAGCAGCAATAGATGTAGATGTTCCCCCTCTCCAGGCGAACGGCTCTCTCAGGCGGCGACCACTAGCAGTGTCCCCAACGGGTTTCCGGTGACGATGAGGTCAGACAAAGAGAGAATATACGAGAGTGTAGATCTTGTATAAGGAGAGGTGAGAGGTTTTATGTAACCTTAGTGAATGAAGGTGAAACTTTTCCCTTAAAATATGTGTGTCCTTTCGATCATCTCTTTTCCTTCCGGCATTGTTTCCGGCATCCTAGAGATGTAGACGAAGGCCGAGGGTGAGGGCGTGAGTGTCCAAACCCTGCCGCAAGCCCGTTCTCTGTTCAAATGAATCAGCAAGGATGACATGGATGGGCTTCTGAAAAGAGGGCTTGACAAAGGTATTAGAATGAGGATTCCAGCACTCTTTCTGTGATACAAATCAAACAAAGGGCGCAGGTGCTGTGCTCAGAGGGAGATGAGATGACGAAGGTTAGATAGAAAAAAAAAAGAAAAAAGAAAAAGAAAAAGTGCGAGAGACATTTTTGAGGGGACGTGGACGCGTCTCCCTCTTGTCCTCTGGTGGATGCGCCGTAGAGGCAGGTGGCGATCTTTACCAGCGAGGTGAACCAGACGGCAGACGAGGATCGCGGGCTTGGGTTTGCGTGAGATCTTGGTGACGTAATGAGGAGTGTCGTACGGACCTGATTCAAGGAGGAAGAAGAAGGTGACGGAAGAGAGATTCTGCCAGCCATCCTCACCAACGAAGTGAGTCGGACGGAGAGCACAGGCGGCGCAATGGGGACTCGATCGAGACAGATCCGGCCAATGACAAGGGAGAAGGTGTTGGAAAACCCCGGGCAATTTTTAAATTTAATTAACAGCGAAAGCATTACCCAGAAATAGTTTTTCACTTTATGTAGGATTGATCTTACGAGTGATCCACCGGATGTGTCAGAGTAGTATACCTTTATTCGCAAAAATTCTAGGGGCTGTCGATGACAAAGGAGAGGTGCACAAGTGGTCCGCCCTCTACAATCGTGCACACATAGACTCATCGAGATCCTCTTCCATCCACACCTGGTGCTAGCCTTCGGGAGGAAGATCCTATCACCTATGCTGCCCTCTTGAACTTGTGCCACCACCAAGGTGAGCCAAAGAGGGATGGGAGGAGATTGACCACAAGGAGAGGGAATCTCTACTACTTGTGTCAATCTCAACTCCTAGCCACTTCTTCATGGCTTGCGCCACCACCAAAGTGCGGCCATGAAGATATATTCTTTTCCTTCCACCTTTGCGCCAATCCTCATAGAAAATATACCAAAGGTGATGAAAAGAATATATGCGCCAAACCTCATACATCTTCTCCTTATTCTTCAAGTTTGTGCCTCTTCCTTGAGTATGCGCCAAGTTGAAGAAAACTTTCTCCCTTGCACCAATCCACCAAGTAGATGCACCATGGAGAAACGAAACAAGGCCCCAAGCCTTCTATTGTGCCTAGAGGAGACAAAACGTGTCACACCATGAGGAGGGCGACAAGTTCATCCATGGAGGCGCTATGGAGAAGAAGGATGATGTTGGCGGCTAGGTTTTTGATGAGGAGATGATTGTTTTCAGCTAGGCAATAATGAATTACGAAATTCATTATATAATATGCACCTAGATCCATTATCGAGTAATGGATGCGGATCCACAACTTAAGTGATGAATATATTTAATATAAATATTCACTTAAGTTGCATGTGGCCCCTGCTACTTAAGCTGCGAATAAAATGAATATAAATATTCATTTTAGCGATCAAGTCACGGGCCCCCATGTTACGTTTAAATCAGTTGCAAAAAGCCTCCGAATAAATCTAGAGCTTAAACCCAATATTTGACCACTCGATTGGATCTAGTCCACCGAGGTCAAACGTGGTCACCCAAAGGTCAACAGGGGTCAACCGAAGTCAAATTGCAACATCACCCCAAAAGATCATCTCCAACTCATCAAATGCATCTGAGATGCATTGGATTCCCAAACTGACTCGAATCAACCAAATGACTCAATCATAGGCAACTCAATCAATACGAGATATTGAGTGTCTAGGTGTGTGACCCTGTAGGTTCCTCAGACATTGACAGTGATAACCTCAAGTCATCACAAGCAATGAGTGGCACCTAGCAGTGCATCATTGCTACCCAAGTCCTCGGAATGGAGTCATCATCGACATCCCCTAAAACTGCGACATGGTACACGTACACTCAAGTCCTTTGCTAGACTGATATCCTGATTAGATAAGTGTGTCACACTTGTTTAACCCAATCTAATGGTCATGACTAAATGAGGTTCTTACTTGGGTATGACCATACACTTTTAGTCATGCATCCATATGTGGGGCTCATATATATCAAGCTTCCTTGCAAGGAAGGGTCAAATCCTCTATTGGCTCATTGAATCTCTCATATAGTTTATGATATACCCAATGACAACCGTTATGACTCATCTATTACGGCGGAGCGTTAGGTTGTATCAAAGTATACCACTTACCATATAGAGATACCAATGCCCTTAAGTCGAGGACGAGTGAACCTCTATCACTGTGAGAATTGACCTGTGACACCTAGTCAAATCCTCACAGTAGGTCGATCCAGTATATCACTCTTGATATACCCATATGCCTGCATTAGCAACCCGTGCTCAACCAGCGCATATACCAGTCTCAAGTGCATCATAGCTGTCCCTTATCCACTATGACACTTGACCGGGGATGAAACTTTGATACTAGATAAAATCTATCTCTAGGGACATTGTTCATGCAAATGTGCATATGCGCAGATGTACCAAATGCACAATAACGTCAATACCAGGATATATATATATATCACAAATGAATATGTCACATATCGGACCTAACCATAGGTCTTAGGGCATATACACCAACAATCTCCCACTTGCATTAGGACCATGTAAGGGAGTCACCTCAACCTCATGTCCTTAGTCTGACCTGCCGTGCTCTTGCTGTGCCAGAGCATCGGTCAGTGGGCCTCTCACGACTGTCTCGGCGTAAATATATATGCAATCTCACGACGGCACCTCTGTCTCCAAGACAAGGTGGAAGCGCCTGAGTATGTATTTGGATCTCTTCATGAAAAATTGGTTTCCTGTCATGCGTTATTGCTCCAATGTACTCACAATAGAGCCCAATAACCACATGACAACCACTTGAAGTTCAATGAAGAACTCCCAAATCCAAGCAGCTTCCTAGAAGCCATAACATACACTGCCTTCAATCGGAGATGATGGTAGTCCATCACAAAGCTTTTTACAGCTTCCTTCACTACCAGACACAAAGCTGATGCTGCGATCAAGGTCAGACTGAAACAAGCTATCAAGTGTAACCCAATACACCAAGCTTTTCCTGTCTCTACCGATCAAAAACCATTCCTCTAGTTCTTTGCAGAACCTAAGGATGTTCTTTTCTTCTTATCCAGTGCCATGCACCTGGATTGGACCTAGTATCCATTGGTTATGCCGTCGGCACAAACCACATCTGGTCTATAACATATCATCCTCGATATATGTTATCTGACTTAGGACTTGGAGAATCCTTTCCAAAAACTCTCACACCTAGCCCATAGGCGATGTCCACTAAGTCATTCATCACGAGACACTTCCCAATCATCTCTTCACCAAGTGAAGGATCGGGACGTCGTCTCTGATGATCTGTATGTCCCCAACATACAAGACCAGAGATGTCATCAAGCTCCCACTGCACTTAGGCACCATAGGATGAAGATTCTCTACATTGAGTTAGGAGTTACCCATAAGTCAAAACCAGACGAATCCATTCAACCTGTATAGCCTGTGTGTTCTGAGCCTCACCCACTATCTGTATAACTGGCTCAGATTCCATCTTTGATCAAGTGTGTTGAATGGCTGACCATGGACTATATCCAAGTCAAACTTCCTCCCACTGGCCTTTTTCAAGAGAAAAACATTCCTAAGAAAATTAGCACTCTGAGCAGCAACCAAGTTGCTCTACTGTGGGAACATGGAAGTAGTATCCCCAAAGGATACCCCATACACGCATGTATCAGATATGGAACATCTTTTAGTGTTTAGGAAAAATTGTTCATTTTTGTACAACCTTTAACAAGGAGTTACATGACTTAACCTGTATCGAATCATGCCATGCACAACTCGATTCCTCCAATTAGACACTCAGCCTCAAAGACAAGTTCTAGAAGGAGTGAGCTATAAGGAAATCTCATACTCATTAGGATAGTCATAAACAGTGGCTCAAGTACTCTCCAACAAGTTAGAAAGCTTTTATAGATCTATTAAGCTGGTTTCTTACTACATTCATATCCATCTGACATCTCTGTAAGGGATTAGTATCCTATCTTTGGCTTACTTATTAGACCTGTCCACACACACTAAAGTGCATGAGGTTTAACAAGTTTCTTGATCTTCCACTTCTAAAAAGTGAAGTGCGTCACTTTTGTTGTCCTTAGCAAACAAGGCTCGTGCGAGATAAATGACACGTCATGCAAGTGCATGGTTATGTCAAAGTAATATAAAAGATGTTGAATCCCACAGGAAACAAGGTTAAGTAATAGAAAATCTAAGTCTCGATAGCTAAGCGAACAGAAACGGGGTTTTTGCGAATTTCAATTGTAAACGAGAAACTAGAGCAACGACTAGAGAGAATATATATGAGAGAGAGATCAGGGCTTTGGTATCCACCACGCTGACGATATTAATTGCGATTAAAAGGATCAATTACAAGGATTCAAGGTTTTTGCATAAGGAACCTATCCCTAAGGTACAAGGTGCCCCCTCTGAGTGGTACACCTCGGTGTTTGTTTAGAACGGTCTCCTACTTTCGCGGTGGATCGTTCTAAACAAACCCTATGCGTTCTGCGGAAGGTTATGAAATCCTCGAGTGAATACCAAACACTCTCGTGTCATGGATTCACAAGTTTTACTAAGAAGATCTATCGTCACGATCCTCCTCTCGGTATGAAACGTGGCGGCTAAAATATGACAATACGTGGCCAATGTAAAATCATGAAATAAGCATAGCAAAGTAAAATATGTCGACACAGAAATCCAAGTAACAGTTTAGAACAAGAAGTTGTAATTAACAATCGTCAGCGGGCTTCAATCGAGCTCTGAAAAGAGTTTTACGCTACGATGTTCATGGTATCATTCAAAAATCTCTCTATGAAGATATGAAAGTTACAAGAAAACGTTTCTAAGAGGGAGGAGGTGCTGAACCGAAGACAAACTCAAATAATCGTGGTGCTCCGATGAAGAAATCTCGCCAAATCGCCTAGAAACGCCTTGTCGCCTTCGTCCGTTCACCCTAGCCGCCTTTTCACCGATTTCTCGATAATTAGGGCATAAAAATTAGGGCTTTTATATCCTTTGTGTTCTCCTTCAAATAAGCTTTCCAAAAAGTCCTCCCTTACCAAATTTGGACATCAATCGGCTTAGAAATCAAAGAAGAGCCGATTAGGAGTCTGATGCTCGTACGCTGTAGTCGGAATCACGGGTGAACCCCATGGGGTTCACCAGCCAGTGAAGCGCTCTACACAGTTTCGTCAAGAAAGAAGTATCGGTGAACCATGCCGGGTTCACCTGCCAGTGAAGTTTACTATATATTTTGTGTGAGATGCCTCAGAGAGAATCACGGGGGGTTCACCAGGTGGTGAAGTCTTCTGTGAACTTTCGAACCTCTGGTAAAAAACATCGGTGAACCCCATGGGGTTCACCTGGCCGTATTTTTGCAAACTGACTCCGATTGAGCCCAAAGTTGACGAGCATCTTCATCTTCTCGTGAGGAATCACCCTATGGCCTCAGAATCATCAAAAGACTTCAAAATTTGGTGATTTTGCCTGAAATTATACAAATACAAAGAAAGGTGAAGATTCCGAAGCTTTTGAGCAAATAAGTCTTAAAAGAGTATAAAAATATCAAAATAGGCCTAGATTCATCATGGAATAATAATGAAAATTGCTACTAAAATGCAAGGCATCAATAAACTCTCGAAAGAGGTTGACTCGACTCATTCTCCTAAAAGGAGATTGAATCCACGAATCCATTCGCATGGAGTAATGGATGAGGTTCTTGTTTTACAAGGCCCAAACAATAGTGCCAAAGATAGGTACATAACCATTTTATCAATAAATCATGTTACTCATAGAACTTCCCATAAAGATAGAACATGAAGATATAGAAGTTCTAACAAAGTCTTGACCCTAGAGAAAGTGAGGTCTCCTACAGCTATGGCAGCAACAAATTCTCCAACTCGTAGGTCAGTCTCTCTGCGTCAGCATTGCCATAGCACCAAGACATTTTTGCAAGTGTTGGTCTCATCATGTGGTACGACATACCCATGTGTCAGAAATAGACAACTAGACATTGGTAACATAATTACTTGAGCCAAAAGACGAAGGGTTACTTCTCTTATCCTCGTTTTGAGGTCGCTAGCAATCATTCTCGAGCACCTTATCTCCTTCAGCCTTTTCATCTTTAATGCATCGGACAAGCCCTAAGGCTTTCCTTTGCATTGCAAGACTGCTTTAGAGGTATCATAGCTTTCTATTCTAGCTGTCCCTTGAAGAGCTGTTTTAGAATACTGATCTAGAATATGGTCAGCTCTATATGTTGCTTTCGCAACACAAGCAACATGCTAGCTTCAGACAAGCTACCCCTTAAGCATCCTCTTTAGCCAACATGACTGTAGATGAAATGGGTTCAGGAAAAGGCTGCCCAAGGAGATACAGCTTTTTCCTCGAGCTTGAGGACAATACTCAAGTACTAGTCCACTCAATTGGTTCCAACCAACTTAGGAAAAATCACAGTGACCATCTGCAATAGTCATAAGTAGATTTGCAATCATTTAATCTGGCCTTTTATAAATGATTGGGCTCCAACTATTTTGTTCGAATCGACAACCCTCAAAAGTCGATCGGGAAATCACCAGATTTTCTTAGTGAGATAGGATCCTCATTCCGTACACGGCCTTGCATCCTGCGGAGGCAAGATGTACTGCACAAGGTGATGCATACTTCATGAGGCAGGCACGCCAGCCAATTGCAACTTGGCAATTCCCCTTCTCAAGACAATTCAGGTACTTTGTGTCTGACGGAGGCTGGATATAGTACAAAGCCCTAACCTCTTGAGGCTACTTCTAGAGTTTCCATCATGTGGTCCATCCACATATGAAAAATCCAGTCAAGTCTAACTTGACTGTTATACCCAGGGCAAATGAATTCCTTGCGGAAGACGCATCCAAAGTTTTAACCGGACTGGGAAAATCATTGTCACTACACACCTCCTAAAGATAGATGGGTGTGTCCCATGGGGGTGGAAAATAGTGCACAACACCATCGATCGATAGTTTGACAAGGGCTACACGTCAGAAGGCGATATCATAAAATGATCAGACTTGATATTTTACACGAGGGTTTTTGAGGTCTCACCATTTAGTTTTATCTTTCATCTAACAATACAGACATGCAATCCTATAGTGAGTAGCATGAAAAATAAAACATCACAGGTATGCTTAAACTGAGCAGAAAATAAACATGATGTGGTTATAGCCCGAACATAGGTAACAAGCCTCTAGACCTAGACTAATCACCTAGTTACTCTAAGGCACAAGCCATGGGCCCATGCCACTAAGTCCTCGGCTCAGCCCAGAGTGCTCTAAGGGTTCTGCTCCAACCCTAGGTGCGCTGCCTAGGTCTTCAGCTCTAGGGGTCAACTCACAAACCTTAGAGGCATCATCTAGGAAAAATCCAAATACCCCTTTAGGTTCGGCCAGCCCTATGCTCCTCTTGTGTCAGCTCGCTGATAGGGGTACCGCAAGTGTACGGTTTCTATCAAAGTAGTAAAAATATCGTCCCTAGGGAGCTAGGTGTCAAATACTGACATTTAGCGTCATTGATAGCTAGAAGATTCAAAAGTAGAAATTGAAAAATCTAAACTAAGCCTAAAATACCGACTTAAGAAATCAACGACTAGTAGGGAAAATTACACAATTTTACAAAGATTCGGCACCACAGGTTTCACCACGTTGAATGAATTAAATGTAAAACATTGAATCGTAAATTAGGAAATAGAAAATAGATTACCTTCTCTCGAAGCATACTGTGACAGTAAACCACTTAAGGTGATCAATCCTATGGTACATATTACCTTCTCTCGAAGCGTAATCTGGTGCCTACTTAAGCTAATCTTCTACTCTCGTAGCAAAACTAACTTAAGAAAGACACAATGAGCTCTATGATAATCGTAAGTCTCCGAGTGACTTTGAACGACTCTCATAATTCAAGTCACAAGTTAGGGTTGGGCAGTCGAGTGTTACGATTCACCTCTCGGCTCTTCTCGTAACACTTAACACATATAAATGCTTGGCCAAAACATTAATACGCAATAAGCACACCCAAGCATAATAATCAATTTACTAGATAATAACACTAAGATTCATAAAAAATATTTTACATAAGGAGATTTGTCCAACGGGCTACGCTCGAGTCCTGAACTAGGGTTTTACACAAAGAAATACATTGTTCAACAATGAAAACCCAAGTAAATGAATTCAAAAAGAGGGGAAATTATAGATCTTGGGCAGAAGACGATAGGTCTTCGGTCCTCTCTTGATAGCCCCAAAGAAATCCGTCCAAACAAGCCTTCAATTAACCAAAATTGTCACTTTTCGCCCTAGGTCGCCTCTCTCCAAAGTTCGAACCCTGTAACCGCCCAAAATCCCATCTTTTATACCTCCATCGAAGCCTTGAGCAGTTAGGAAGGTAAATTGGGAGTTTCCCCCAATTTCTAGGCTCTTGGATCGTCGGATTTGGTGAAAAATCGGTTGATGGTTGCGATCTGCGGACGCCGTCATGGGCGTGATGACCGTCATGGCCAGGCCGTGATGTGTTCGGTGTTCTATGGCGGCCTCTTCATGGCCGTGATGACTATCACGGGCAGGCCATGACAAGCTCGTCAAAAATCTGGGCGACGATCACGCCCGTTCTCCTAGCCGTGATGACTTCGCCAACATTCTGATACTAGATGATCACGGTCGTGATGGCTGTCACGGCCAAGCCGTGATCACTTCGTAGAGGTGGGACTGGAACGCCAAGATTATCATGGCCGTGATGGATGTCATGGTCAAGCGTGATCATCATAGAAAACTCCAAACTATTGAATTTTGACCTGTGACCTTGCTGAACTGTGACGAATCTTCCCGTAACTTTAAATCTTCAAAATCTTCATGAAAATATAGTAAAATGACTTGCATTTCATAAACAAACAAAAAATAATGAAGATTCCATACTTTACGGGAAAAGATATCAAATTCTAACATAAAACAAGATTTAAGCCTGAAAAGATCATACGAATGAGACTTTAAATCATATAAAAATAACACCCATCAAAATATCACAGACTTTAAATCTTGTTTGTCCTTAAGCAATTACACTATTTGGAATAATCAGATATCAGGAAGACAGCATGTTCAAAAACTAAAGTATGAACTTCATATGAAAACAATTATACTCAATCTTAGGTTGAAGAATGCAAATTAATATATAATCTAAATTGTGAGCAAAGAATAATGTTCAAAGTCAATTCACAATTCTGAAATAGGAAAAACACATCACCATGTTAAGACTATTCATAATTATCAATTCCTTCTGAAGATAGCTAATCAAGTCAAGTTGCACTAAATAAACTTTTCAATTCTTTCGATAAGGAAATCATGAAGTTTTAATCGGTAGACTCAAGCAACTTCTCTGAATTAACTTGAAACCTTATGACGTGAAGGACAAACATTTGTGATGAATGCACCTCCCGGTACTTAGTTAGTAAGCAAACTCAAAGTGTGTACACCACATAATGTACACAAACTCATTTCTTCACTCTAATCCTAAATGGAAGAAAGCGGAGTTGTTCACTTTTACCAAACCCCTTCTTTTCTCATGACCCTTTTCTTTTTTTTTTCTTTTTGTCGACAGTGCCAAGTTGAATGAATCTTCGGGTTCATTGTCACTTAGACACCACTGCCCCTTTTCGTCATTTTTTTAAAATAATAATAAACCAAATTGAATAGCTGTCAATAAGGAATATAATAATCATGAGTCTTCAAAAGCATAATGTCGTGTAAGACATAATTTAGAAGATGAGAATTAACTAGTGAAACATCATGCAAGCCACAGTAAATCATACTCAATAATAATCTACAACCACGAATCAGAAGCATAAAAGCAGTCATAATAAGAACTTCATTCCCTGAACTCAAGAGACAAACATATCATCCATATTCTCATCATGATTCGAAACAACATAAGAATTGAGGACAAGTTAACAAGATCGATAATGGACACCATCATAGACTTAGCTTTTTGGAGTCATCACAGGACAAAAGCACATGCAGACTATCATCATATAGAATCTCAGTGCATGAAGAAACAAAACACCACAATACCACTAACTAGACACATCAAACCATAAAAACAACTGTCTTAAAATAAAAAGTATATGAGCAAATAAGGCGTAACACGAACAAAAGAGGGAAAACCCTCTACCCACGGCAAAGAGCTGCATAGTCTCCTATGCAAGTGAAAGTACATGAATAGCAAAGGAAAGGAAAAAAAACTTACTAAGAAGAGGGAAAGATCACCATCGATGAGTGTTCTGAGTCCTCTATATCTCCTGGATAGCCGCAAGCACAGAATCCTGCACGCGGCCCTGGCGACTCTACTCGGCCTGATGCAATTCAATGTATAAAACAAGAAAAATAATACCATGGGTTATCACAAAAAAAAAATCAAAACAAAAATAACAAACCAACAAAACAAACAACCACAACAATAAACAATATCAAAGTTTATATAAACAAGTACACATAATAAAAAAATATCCTTGGGGTGCCTCCCAAGAAGCGTTGGTTTAAGGTCATTAGCTTGACCAATGTCTGTGCTTTAGGGTACGTCCAGTGGATTGGAGGCGAAAGAAATGGCATGAAAATGCCCCTTCCTTCGCCACTTAAAGTTAACACCTATATAAATTAGCAGCAATAATAATAGGTGTTGAGCATAAAATGTCTTTAGAGTACATGGTATGGAAAAAGTTTTAAATTCTAAATCGTTCTTCCCATCTCCCTTGGAATCTGTATTTGTAAGTCTAGTGTGCAACACCCTATGGAAAACTACGTCGGAGTATGCGTCGGACAAGTTCACAAAAGGAATCACCTCCTCCTCCATCAGCTTGGCACAGTCATCAAGATTGTGTAATTGGCACATCATCAGAGGATCCCTCTTGTTCCTTGAAAAATTGGTAGGCGCCGCTACTGACTCAAGGCTGCAGCAAGAACCTGGAAAAGACAATTCTTTTACATCAATGGAAAGATCAAATTGTAAAATGGTCTCACTAATGTTCAGGGACAACTTCTCATTCTTTACGTCTATAACAACCCCGGCGGTAGCAAGGAAGGGTCGGCCCAATATAAGTGGTAATCGGGCATTCTCCGTCATATCCAGGACCATGAAGTCTACCGGAATAAAGAAATTCCCGACTTTAATCGGCACATCCTCCACTAGTCCCACTAGGTGATGTATAGAGCCATTTGTGAGCTGAAGGGCTTTGGAAGTGGGTTTCAGGCCTCCCAAGTCTAGGCTGTTAAAAAAGGGAGAGAGACATGACACTAACACTGGCCCCCAAGTCACAGAGAGCTCTCTCGAATGAAAAATTGTTGATATTACAAGAGACAGAAAAACTGCCTAGATATTTAAGCTTTTCCAGTAGCGGGTTTTGGATGAATGAACTATACTGTCTCGTCAATGCTGTGATCAATCTCTGAGGACAGGGGACATGTGACTTGAGAGGTGAGGGAGGAGTAGATACTGGCTTTTGCTTCACCTCCGACTCCATATGTAACTCCTCTGAATACTGGGCATCTGTGTTTGCATCAGAAAACTCTCCAACAATACAATCTCAAACTGTCATCTGGGAATCTTCCAACTGGGCACCACTACAAATCATAATCGCGTTGCAGTGCTCCCTTGGATTTGCCTCAGGTTGAGAGGGAAGCTTCCCGGTTGGTCTGGTGGATGAACTTGCTTGCTGAGCAATCTGGTTTTCCAACATCCTCGAATGAGTGATCAAGGAATCCACCTTTGAATTCAACTGCCTGATATGCTCGTCCACATCTTCATTTTGCTTTGATTGAGTGGCAACGAAGTTCTCTAGCAGTAACTCAAGGTTAGACTTCTGCGGTTGATTAAACTGTCTTTGCGGAAGTCTATGTGGTGACCTGAAGGAAGGCTGGTTAAACTGATTGCCAAAATTTCCCTGCTACACCTGGTTGTTGAAGTTCGGGGGATTTGCCTGGTTCTGATTATTCGGGTAGGAGAAGTTGGGATTATTTCTCCACCCTGGATTATAGGTGCCTGAGAACGGATTATTCTGTGGCCTTGGATTAGTATTTCCTATAGCATTCACCTAATCAATAGAGACATCAGAAGAAAAAGGTGACATTATCTGGCAGTCAGTAGCACCATGCCCAGAATTCCCACAAATTTCACAAATAAGTAAATTAACAGACGATGTATGAAAATTCATAGAAGTAAGTTGGTGTGACAAAGAATCAACCTTTGCTGCCAACGAACTCAACATATTGAGATCATGCTTATCTCCTCCTATGACCGGGACATTTCTCTCACTCATCCACTGGTAGTGATTCATAGCCATGTCTTCAATCAAATTCATGGCATCGTCAATATTCTTATTTATTAGCGCTCCGCTCGCGGTTGCATCTACAGATAAACCAGTATAATACAAAAGACCATTATAAAAAGTATGGACTAATACCCATTTTTCTAGCCCGTGGTGCAGGCATAGTCGCAACAGCTCCTTATAGCGGTCCCAGGCTTCATAAAGCGACTCCCCTTCCCTCTAGCTAAAATTTATTATCTGGTTCCTCAGTTGAGCAGTCTTGTTCGGTAGGAAGTATTTAGCAAGGAATGCATGGGAAAGCTGATCCCATATGGTGATAGAGCATTGAGGGAGGGACTGTAGCTATGCTCGCGCGCGGTCCCTAAGGGAAAAAGGAAAAAGTTGTAAGCGTATCACATCAGATATTACCCCATTAATTTTGAGGGTATCACAATATTCAAGAAAAATGGACAAGTGTAAATTTGGGTCTTCTTGTGGTGATCCGCTGAATTGGTTCTGCTGAACCATATGCACCAAAGCCGGCTTTATCTCGAAGTTATTTGCCTCGACTACAGGTCGAGCAATGCTAGAGTGCAGGCCTTGCACGTTTGGTGCAGCAAAGTCTTTCAGCGAACGGTTATGGTCCATTGTAGATTGGCTTGGATTGACTTCCTCAAGCTGTTGATCTTGGATTTTCCTTTGAGCTTGAAAAGTCCTTTCGATTTTTGGATCTTCTAGTACTAAGCTTCCTGTTCTAATTGTTCTTGGCATACACAGGATTAGTAAACTAGATAATAAGAGCTTGAAGAAAGGAAGAAGAAAAGAAATATTAACAAATGAACTAAAAGAAAAGGCAAAAAGCAAACTAAAACAAAAAGTATCTTGTCTATCAAGTCAACAGTTTAGTCAATATTGACTATGCCTTGCTCCTCGACAACGACGCCAAAAACTTGATAGGGGTATCGCAAGTGTACGGTTTCTATCAAAGTAGTAAAAATATCGTCCATAGGTAGCTAGGTGTCAAATACCGACCTTTAGCCTCATTGATAGCTAGAAGATTCAAATGTAGAAATTAAAAAATCTAAACAAAGCCTAAAATACTGACTCAAGAAATCAACGACTAGTAGGGAAAATTACACAATTTTACAAAGATTTGGGACCACAGGTTTCACCACGTTGAATGAATTAAATGTAAAACATTGAATCATAAATTAGGAAATAGAAAACAGATTACATTCTCTCGAAGCATAATCTAACAGTAAACCATTTAAGGCAATCAATCATATGGTACAGATTACCTTCTCTCGAAGCGTAATCCGATGCCTACTTAAGCTAATCTCCTACTCTCGTTGCAAAACTAACTTAAGAAAGACCCAATGGGCTGGATAATCGTAAGTCCTCGAGTGACTTTGAACGACTCTCATAATTTAAGTCACAAGTTAGGGTTGGGCAGTCGAGTGTTACGATTCACCTCTCGGCGCTTCACGTAACACTTAACACATATAAATGCTTCGACAAAACATCAATACGCAATAAGCACACCCAAGCATAATAAGCAATTTACTAGATAATAACACTGAGATTCATAAAAAATATTTTACATAAGGAGATTTGTCCAACGGGCTATGCCCGAGTCCTGAACTAGGGTTTTACACTAAGAAATACATCATTCAACAATGAAAACCCAAGTAAATGAATTCAAAAAGAGGGAAAATTACAAATCATGGGCAGGAGACGATAGGTCTTCGGTCTTCTCTTGATAGCCCCAAAGAAATTCGTCCAAACAAGCCTTCAATCAAGCAAAATCGCCACTTTTCGCCCTAAGTCGCCTCTCTCCAAAGTTCGAACCCTGTAACTGCCCAAAATCTCATTTTTTATACCTCCATCGAAGCCTTGGGTGGTTAGGAAGGTAAATTGGGAGTTTTCCCCAATTTCTAGGCTCTTGGATCATCGGATTTGGCAAAAAAACTGGTTAATGGTCGCGATCTATGGACGTCGTCATGGGCGTGATGACCGTCACGGCCAGGCCGTGATGAGTTCGGTGTTCTGTGGCGGCCTCTTCATGGCCGTGATGACGTTCACGGGCAGGTCATGATAAGCATGTCAAATTCCTAGAAGGAGATCACAGTCGTGCTGCGTACCCGTGCTTGCCTCGTGAGAATTTTTGTTGAAGGCCATCACGGCCGTGATGACTATCACGGGCAGGCCATTATTCTAAAGCCATGGTGTGATTTCTAGTAATAAGACAAAGCTACACAAAAAAATTTGGGATCAATCAGAGCTTTCTTTGAAAAATACGGCTAGGTGAACCCCACGGGGTTCACCGGTGCTTTTGCTAATGACCGAAACTCACAGACTGCTTCACAGCCTGGTGAACCCCATGGGGTTCACCCGTGATTCTTACTGAACAGCCCAACACCTGCTCGAATTTTTGGTGATTTTGAGCCCAATTGATGTCCAAATTTGGCAAGTGAGGACTTTTTGGAAAGCTAATTCGAAGGAGAACACAAGGAATATAAAAGCCCTAATTTTATTACCAATTTAGAGAGCAATCGGGGGACGAACACAGCTGGGGCGAGTGGACCGGCGACAAGGGCTTCCGGAGAGGATTTTGGGGCGATTTCGCAACGGATCTTCACCAAACTTTGAGGAAACGTTTGCATCATCTTCTCCTACCTCTCCTTTATCTTTGTTTCTAGTTTTCTTTGTAGATTTGAGAGATTTGTGTGGATTTGTATGGCTTTTCTAGTTTAAACCTTTATTTGGGCCTAGGATGAAGCCCTTTGACTTGATCTGTTGTATGAACTAAACTTTCTTGATTTTTTGAGTCTTATCTAAGCATAATTTATTTAGTTGTGCTTATTTCATAATATTACCTTGATCAAGTAATGTTGTGCATTAGTTGACACGATTCATACCGAGAGGAGAATCGTGGCGATGGAACCCCTAGATAAAACTTGTGAATCCATGACATAAGAGTGATTGGTTTTTGCTCGAGGGCAACATAATTTTTCATAGAACTCATTGGGTTTATTTGGAACGATCCACCGCGAGAATAGGAGATCGTTCCGGATAAGCACCAAGGTGTACCACCGAGAGGGGCATCCTATAACTTAGGAAAGATTCCTTATGTAAAATGATAAACTCATGCATCAACTAAATTCTAGTTCAGGTAGATCAGTCAATTTGGTGAATTCCGTAATCCTAATCTCTCTCAATTAGACACCTTTCATATTTTTACCATTGTTTTTCCTATTTTATTTATAGTTGAGTTAGTTTACTTTATTCCCAAAACACCAAAAAATTGGATTGCTTAGCTTCTAAATATCAGAATAGTTGGTACTTGACCTAGCTCCCTATGGGATCGACAATCTTTTATATTACTTCGATAACACCGTGTGCTTGCGGTGCGTATCATTTGTCGAAAATCTGGGCGACGATCACGTCCGTTCTCCTTGCCATGATGACTTCGCCAGCATTCTGATACTGGATGATCACGGCCGTGATGGCTGTCATGGTCAGGCCGTGATCACTTCGTAGAGGTGGGACTAGAACGCCGAGATGATCACGAACGTGATGGCTGTCACGGTCAGGCCGTGATCATCATAGAAAATTCCAAAAATACTGAATTTTGACATGTGACCTCGCTGAACTGTGACGAATCTTCTCGTAACTTCAAATCTTCATTAAAATATAGTAAAATGACCTGCATTTCATAAACAAACAAAAAAATAGTGAAGATTCCATACTTTACGGGAAAACTTATCAAATTCTGACATAAAACAAGATTTAAGCTTAAAAAGATCATATGAATGAGACTTTAAATCACATAAAACTAACACTCATCACTCGCAAACCTAGGCTCCTCCTAGGGTTCGACCAACACCATATGCGCCACCATCATGCTAAGTATGCTACCTCCCATACAAATTGCACCTCCACGAAGTGCTCAAATATGCTAGGGTGCACTACTAAGCAGAGATGTGTCGCCAACATGCTAGGTGCGCCAAGTCACTCTACTTAGCCTTCAAACCAATATGTGCACCACCTAGGTTGCCCTAGGCGCCACCATGGTTTGGCCAAGGAGAACTTGTGCCACTTAGCATGGTCTTCATGCCATGCACCAAGGAAGTCTTCTACTGCCCTAATCCTTAATTCTAGCTATTTTACAATACATGAATTAAAATTGACAAAGGCGGCACGCAGGCCTCACAGATAATACATCACAGGCATGATAGGAGGCTTATCTATAACCATATCATAATGCAATAATAAAAGCACCTACTCATGCTCTTCTACATGCAATGAAAAACTAACAATTAGAATTAATTTTAGTTTCTCATAAAGCTATTCATCACCTAAAATAATCATCACAAAAGTTCCCCTATTAATTCTCTCAGGCTACCTGTGAAAAGTGGCGCATGCATGCCTAAGGCATGCTAGCCGGCCCCTTTCAGTCCACCTTACCATGTAAAAATTAAAGGGAAAATTTTCCTAAAAATTTACATAGCTTGTGCGCATGTTCTATCCTTGACACACAAGGAGAATCTGTCAGGAAATTTTAGACAAAATTTCAACGTGATAAACCTACCTTTTTCTAAGCAGAAAAATCATGGAATAAAAATTTTGAAAAATATTTTATGACATGGGCGCATCTAGATAAGAAAAATACACCGCATGGGTCTCGTAAGATTGCTCTGATACCATGATAGGGAAACCCCGGGTAATTTTTAAAATTTAATTAACAGCGGAAGCATTGCCCAGAAATAGTTTCCCGCGTTATGTAGTATCGATCTTTCAAGTGATCCATCGGATGTGTCAGAGTAGTATACCTTTATTCGCAAAAATTCTAGGGGCTATTGATGACGAAGGAGAGGCGCACAGGTGGTCCGCCCTCTACAATCGTGCACACACGGACTCCCCGAGATCCTCTTCCATCCACGCCTAGTGCTAGCCTTCGGGAGGAAGATCCTATCGCCTATGCTACCCTTGAACTTACACCACCACCAAGGTGCGCCAAAGAGGAATGGGAGGAGACTGACCACAAGGAGAGGGAAGCTCTACTACCTATGTCAATCTCAACTCCTAGCCACTTCTTCATGGCTTGCACCACCACCAAAGTGCGCCCATGAAGATATATTCTTTTCCTTCCACCTTTGTGCCAATCCTCATAGAAAATCTACCAAAGGTGATGAAAATAATATATGCACCAAACCTCATAAATCTTCTCCTTGTTCTTCAAGTTTGCACCTCCTCCTTGATTATGCGCCAAGTTGAAGAAAACTTTCTCCCTTGCGCCAATCCACCTAGTAGATGCACCATGGAGAAAGGAAAAAAGACCCCAAGCCTTCTTTTGCGCCTAGAGGAGACAAAACTTGTCACACCATGAGGTGGGCGACAAGTTCATCCGTGGAGGCACCATGGAGAAGAAGGATGATGTTGGCGGCTAGGTTTCTAATGAGGAGATGATTGTTTTCTGCTAAGCAATAATGAATTACGAAATTCATTATATAATATGCGCCTAGATCCATTAACGAGTAATGGATGCAGATCCACAACTTAAGTGATGAATATATTAAATATAAATATTCACTTAAGTTGCGTGTGGCCCCGGCTACTTATGCTGCGAATAAAATGAATATAATTCATTTTAGCGCTCAAGTTGCGGACCCCCATATTATGTTTAGGCCTGTCCAATCGGTTCAACCTGAACCGAATCAAACCGATTGGATGAAAACTAATTTTTTTTTTAATATTTATAAATCAAAATTGAACCAAATATTTTAAAAACTGATTTGAACCGAACCAAAAAAATCAAGTTAAATTTGATTCAAACCGATTAAAATCGAACATTACGTTTGGGCGTTGCCGAACAATGGGCACATAAATCACTGCATTCATTGGATGCCACAACCAATGCCCAATGCATTAAATGTTGTATAAAATAAGTATAAAATAAATGAGTATAAAATGAGACCACAGTAAATAATGTCTGCAACGCAACCAATGCATTAAATGTTGTGTGCAATTGAATTTATTGCGAGTAGAAAATAGAAAGAATAGATGAGAAATAGACAGAAAAAATCAGCTGAATATCTTTGCACATTATATCAACTTGAGACAACTTTATTTAATAGCAAAAAATCAGCAGAGCCGCCACAGGCTATGAAAAAAATCCTATGCAGGTCATGCACTTAAAGATTTGGTCAGAGCAACAATTAATGCAAATATCTGACACACATTTGAATTCAGAAATTGGAATTGGAATTCGCCAAGCTGCCAGACTGGAATTGGAATTCGGAAGCCGGAAGCGGTGGGTGGAATAATTCTAGAATTGAAAATCGGTTCCGGAATTAGAAATCGGTTCGCAAATCGGTCTATTGGGTTCAGTTTAGTTTAATAGGTTTTTAATTACATCAACCTGAAAATAAACTGAAATTAATTTTATATTCTTAGAACCGAACCGATTGGGTTCAAAACTAAACCAAACCAATTTTATCAGTTTGGTTCGTTTCAATTATTCGGTTTAAACCAAATTATGGGCAACCCTAGTAACATTTAAATCAGTTACAAAAAGCCTCCGAATAAATTCAAAACTTAAACCCAATATTTGACCACTAGACTGGACCTAGTCCATCGAGGTCAAACGTGGTCACCCGAAGGTCAACCAGGGTCAACTGAAATCAAAATGTAACATCACCCCAAAAGATCAACTCTAACTCATCAAACACATCTGAGATGCATCGGACTCCCAAACTAACTCGAATCAGCCAAATGACTTGATCACAAGCAACTCGATCAATATGAGATCTCTATTGTCTAGGTGTGCGACCCTATAGGTTCCTCAGACGTTGGCAGTGATAATCTCAAGTTATCTCAAGCAATGAGTGACACATAGCAGTACATCATTGCTACCCAAGTCCTCGGAATGGAGTCATCATCGACATCCCCTAAAACTGCGACAAGGTACACATACACTCAAGTCCTTTTGCCAGACTGATATTTTGATTGGACAAGTGTGTCACACCGGTTTAACCCAATCTAATGGTCATGACTAAATCAGGTTCTCACCTGAGTATGACCATATACTTTCAGTCCTGTATCCATATGTGGGGCTCATGGATATCAAGCTTCCTCGCAAGGAATGGGCAAATCCTCTATTGGCTCATTGAACCTCTCATATGGTTCATGATATACCGAATGACAACCATTATGACTCATCTATTACGGCAGAGCGTTAGGTTGTATCAAAGTACACCACTTACCATATAGAGATACCAATGCCCTTAAGTCGAGGACGAGTGAACCTCTATCACTGTGAGAATTGACCTGTGACACCTAGTCAAATCCTCACAGTGGGTCGATCCAGTATATCACTCTTGATATACCCATATGCCTGCGTTAGCAACCCGTGCTCAACCAGCACATATACCAGTCTCAAGTGCATCATAGCTGTCCCTTATCCACTATGACACTTGACCGAGGATGAAACTTTGAGACTAGATAAAATCTATCTCCAGGGACATTGTTCATGCAAATGTGCATATGCGCAGATGTACCAAATGCACAATAACGTCAATACCAGGATATATATATATATATATCACAAATGAATATGACACATATCGGACCCAATGATGACATGTAAAAATATGATATTTCGTGACCCAATTTCATTCTTATTTTAGAGCATAATACATGTTTCGTCTCATATATTTACTCAAATGCTTCATATTCTTCAGAACCTTCACTTTTCCTCTGTTTTAATGAAATGCAGGTATTTGGCCTCAAAATCAATGGAATTTGGAGAATCTGAAGGTATGGGACGACTCCTCATGATGAGATGGAGCTAGACGCCAAATTTCAGCCCAATCGGACTCTTCTACATCATACACGGCCATGGGTGTGCATCCATGCACGGCCGTGCATCATAAGTCGTCAAAATCCGCTTCACCGAGCCGTGCACGGGCATGCCCGTGCATCCATGCATGGTCGTGTATCATTACGAACAGATCGACAGGCGTCCGGTATTTTGGGCATAACATTCTATTCTGGGCTCGGAATTGGACGAAATTTTAGGGAGACCTTCCCAACTTAGCCACGAACGTTTTGGGACAGAAATAATCAGATTTGGGCAAGGAACGAGGGATAACGAAATGAAACGGCGACAACTTAGGGTTTTGGGCGATTTTCCGATCGGCGACACTGTTCCGGCGGGTTTCTCTCTTCGTTCCGACATGGAGGATCACGCTGAGCCGTCTCCTATCAAAGATATACCATTCCCCTTGGTTTGATTCGATTTTCATGAGAGATTCTATGTATTTAACGATGTATGCCATAGCGTAATCTTATTTTCGGGGTTTGGGCGTAGCCCACTGTAAGAATGCTTGATAATATAACTTGATCTATATTCTCATTTATTTATCTTTGTTCTTATTCATGTTTAGGATGTTTTAATTCTTGTTTACATACTGGTCATATGTATGCATGCTTTAGATGTCTGGACTGGTGACATCGTGTTGCGAGAGCACTCGAAATCACTCGAGGAACCCTAATCTTTCACAGATCCCATTGGATCCGCCTTAACCCTAGTAAGCCACGAGAGTAGGAGACTTGGGTTAAGACAGATACCAGACCGTGTCCTAAGAGGGAGCGCGTCTGACTTAGGTGAAACTTTATTTAAAACTTCAAGCTTTAATTTTCATGCGTTCTTCGGTGTGGTGAAACCTAAAACCCCGATCTTCTCTCATAATCTAAAAACCCCGTTTGCTTGTTTCCTGCATTGTTTACTTTTAGTCCGCATTAGTTTAATTACTTGGTTTAGGATTAGTGACACTTCTACACCCTTTCGATCACCTAGCTATTGATTAACCGATCAGTTAGTAATTGACCCTAGTCCCTGTGGGTTCGATCTTTTTATTACGCGATAGACCGTGCACTTGCGGTAGCAGCCGTAAAGGCCCTATCAAGTTTTTGGCGCCATTGCTGGAGACTAGGTTGCCAATATTAACAAAATCATGAGATTGATAGACTAGGTTTAGTTAGATTTTCTTTTTATTTTTATTTTGTTAATATATTGTTTAGCTTTTTGTTGCAGTTTTTCTTTTTATTGGTGCGGTTGCTGCTAACCTTTTCTTTCGAGGTACTTGTTTATGCCCAGGAATATTCTTTGAATAGGGAAACTTGTACCCGTCGACCCAGAGATAGAGCGTACCTTTCGTTTGGTTCGAAGGAATCTGAAGAGACTTAAGCTTGAAGGTTAATTTTCTGAGAACCAACCAATGGAAGCTAATCGCCCTTTGAAGGACTTTGCAGCACCCACCATCTCTAGTGTGCACTCAAGCATATCGCGACCGGCTATCGAAGCTAACAACTTCGAGATCAAGCCGTCCCTTGTACAAATGGTGCAATAGAATCAATTTAGTGGAACAGCCACTGACGATCCTAACCTTCACTTGTCTATTTTTTTAGAATGCTGCGACACTCTGAAATTAATGGTGCTCCCCCTGATGCTATCAAACTTAGACTTTTCCCTTTTTCTTTCAGGGATCAAGCTAGGGCATGGTTGCAATCTTTACCGCAGGGCTTCATCATGACGTGGGACCAGCTATCACAGGCCTTCTTGTCAAAATATTTCCCACCAAGTAAGACCGCCCAGCTCAGAAATCAAATCACCAATTTCGCCCAACGAGATGGAGAGTCCCTATATGAAGCATGGGACCATTTCAAAGAACTGCTAAGACTGTGCCCTCACCATGGTCTATAGAAATGGGTACTTATTCATATATTTTATGGTGGTTTACTTTACCAGACTAGACTTTCTGTAGATGCTGCTGCTAGTGGGGCACTAATGAACAAGAATGTCGATGACGCTATGAACTTGATTGAGGACATGACACTCAATCACTACCAATGGTCAGGAGAAAGAAGCCAACATGTAGGAGGCTCTGGTAAGTATGATTTGGATATGTTGAGTTCACTGGTAGCTAAGGTAGATTCATTGTCACATAAATTTGATTCTATGAATGTATCTACCTCTAACTCTGTCACTTGTGAAGTTTGTGGAGTAACAGGCCATTTTGCTAATGATTGTTATATCTTGAACACTCATTCAGATCAGTTCAATGCTATTGGAAATTACAGGGACCAGAACGACCCGTACTTGAACACATATAATCCGAGATGGAGGGATAACCCGAATTTCTCCTACAGACTTAATCAAGGGCAAGTCCCTTATGCAAATTTTGCTAATCCAAATTCTTTTTCTAATTTCAAGCCTCCTCCCGAGATCCAACTTCCATTTGCTAATCAAAAACAGCTAGAACCACCAAACGGGTCGAAACTTGAGTTGATGCTGGAAAAGCTCCTCACCATGAAAATTAAACAACAAGATGACACCAGTGAACATATGCGCCAGTTGGACTTGAAAATAGACTTCGTGTCCACACATTGTAAGGATCTTGATGATCGACTTACTCAGCTTACTCAAAGAGTCGATGCATCCTCAAGGGCTCAATATGAAGTCAACCATAATGAGCACTGCAATGCGATTATGATGTGCAGTGGAGAACAATTGGCCGATGTTAGCGATGATGCTGTGAGAGAGTCTGATGTTCAGAGAAAGGAGGCTCAATCTTCAATGGAAAAATCGACAGAGAAGGAGGTCAACCTAAAGCCAATATATGTTCCTCCACCTCCCTACAAGCCACCTATACCCTTTCCACAGAAGCTGGCTAAAGCAAAATTGAATGGACTATTTGGCAAGTTTTTAGAAGTATTGAAGAAGCTCCACCTCAATATTCCTTTTACAGAGGCAATTTCTCAGATGCCCACTTATGCCAAGTTCCTTAAGGATATTCTGACCAATAAAAGAAAAATAGAGGAACATGAAATGGTGGCATTGACAGGAGAATATACAGCAATCATTCAGAATCAGCTGCCTCCTAAACTTGAAGATTCTGGTAGTTTTTCCATCTCATGTAGAATTGGCAACATCTCATTTGAAAGAGCACTCTTGGACTTGGGGGCCAGCGTTAGTATCATGCCGCTCTCTATCTTCAAGAAGCTAGACTTGGGGGATCTGAAACCAATATCTAAAGTTCTTTAGCTTGCCAATAACTCTACACATCAACTAGTGGGAATTGTGGAAGATGTGCCCATTAAAGTTGGGGAATTCTTCGTTCCAGTGGACTTTGTGGTTTTAGATATGACGGAGAATTCCAGACTTCCTCTTATATTGGGCAGACCATTCCTCGCTACAGCCGGAGCTGTAATAGATGTCAAACACGGAAAGTTGTCATTGAACATTTGTGAGAATATCTTAAAATTTGACCTTTCTATTGATAATGAGAAATCATCTTTTTCAGGTTCCTGTTGCAGCATTGAGGTGGTGGAAGAGAATGCCAAATCATCAAGAGGCACGAAGGGATGTTTTGAAAGAGAGTTTGACGACTTGGCCAATCCAAATGAAGAGAAGGTGTTGGCCTATATGACTTTGATAGATGATGGTCTGGGAGTTGACCCTAAGAGAGTGCTACATGGAGCGCCTGAAGACAAGGAATTGAAGGGCATTGACAGAACTTTAGAGTTTAACTATCTTCTTGTTCCATATCATTTAAGAACAATAATAATTGTACTATTGAATTTGATGTTCATCTTAATAGGTACAATTTTCCGGCGACGAAGAAAGCGGAGACTACACGCCCTTTATTTTGGCTCTGCTCCACCAAGACCACCATGATTATTTAGACATTGGTCAAGCTAGTGACCCTAAAGAAGCGCTTGTTGGGAGGCAACCCAACCTCTTGTTTACTCTTTTACTTTCTTATTTATTTTCATACTTTAGACATTGTTATTTTTCAATTTTCTTTTCATACTCATGCTCTATAAGCTGTACCACACTGATAGGAATTTTTCTAGATTTTTCAGGTATCACCGAGCCATGCACGGTCGCACCCGTGCATCCATGCACGGCCGTGCACGGCTCGGTTAATTCATCTCCGATCGGACCGAAAGATGCACGGGCATGGGCGTGAAGAGACGCACGGCCGTGAACACCTCAGATGTTTTTCACCGAGACATGCACGGGCGTGCCCGTGCACCGATGCATGGCCGTGCATCATAAGTCACTTCAGTTGGCCCGATCCAACCGAGAGCTGCACAGGTAGGCCCATGTATTCATACATGGCCGTGCACGACAAGTTATAGAAAGAGGAGCGTACACAGTCTCGTGCACACCCGTGCATGAAACCCTAGCCGCCGCCGCCGCCGCCTTTCCGATCCACCACCTCCGCTGCCCGATCGATCACCGGCGTCCTTCCATCGTCTTCCCCATCATCCGGCGACTATTTCCCCCAACTTTCCGGCACCGATCCGTACTTCCCGCCGCTGTTTCACTGCCGCCCTAGTTCTTGTCGCTGCCCTAGTTCTGGTCGCCGCCCTAGTTCTGGTCGCCGCCCGTGTTTCCGCCGCCGCCGACCGTCTTCCTTCATCGCCAGCGCTTCGGAAGCCTCCTCCTCAACAGCTACTACCTTCCCGTCGCCTCCTTGCACCTCCAGAATGTCTCGATGGAAGCAACCTACCTCCAAGCACCGAGCATCTTCCTCCTCCCATGCCGCCGGTGAGCCTCATCCACTGCTTGCTGCTCCTCCTACACCGTATGGTATCATCTGCAGAGATCCCGAGCAACTTTCCAGGCTCACAGCCCTCTCACGCCAGCCAGTGGTGACCATGAGATTTCTAAACTATGCTACGCTGAACACTTTGGGCTTCCACGATGATGTACAATGGCGTTTTCAACGTGTAGGGTGGGAGCAATTCTTCACTATCTGCTATCCCACCTACATCCCTATTGTACTTGAGTTCTTATCATCCATGGAGTTTCATGCTAGCATTCATACCAATGAAGATGACGGAAACCTATCATTTCGACTCAACAACACTGAGTTCGTGCTTACACTGACAGAGTTGAATTCTATTTATGGTTTTCCTACTGATGGGACGCGCCTCACGCCAACTGAATTCAAAGCAAGCAACTTCTTTGCTGATCTGACTGGCTTCCTCCCCTTTGACACCAGGACAGCTAGAGACACCTGCCTTAGGAACCCTGTTTTGAAGTATGTGCATCGTGTCATGGCACATACCATCTTTGGATGAGGAGAGTCTGATGGCTTAGCCAGAGCATCTGAGCTTCAGTTTCTTTGGGCTATGCTGTATGGAGTCCGCCTCAACACTGCTTTTCACTTTGCCTGACAACTCTAGAAAGTATTAAGGGCACCGAAAGGTGCAATAGCTCTCGGGGGACTTCTCACCCCTATCGCTCGCGCAGTAGGGATTCATCCCTACCAGATGGAGCAAGCCCGGGGCAATTGCCGACTTGATCTCGATTCCTGCATTTCGATGTGGATGATAATGAAGGCAGGTGGACTTTACAGCTTGATCTTCCCCGGGAGCGATGTGAAATTGCCGCTGCCAAACCCAGCACGCACCACAATTTGTGAGCGGCGGAACTGGAGAGTAGAAGCAATTGAAGATGTGGATGTACCTCTTGCCACTGAACCACCACAACCTGCTTAGCAGCGCCCTTCTACCCAGCTCGACCGCATTGAGGCCTATGTCCACTTTATTTGGGACGCACAGGAAGAGACTCATCTGTCTGTCTCTGACGGCAATTACCGGATCCAACAACTTGAGGCAGAAGTGGAGCGCCAAGGACGAACACAGTCCTCTATTTTAGAGTCTGTGCATGAGCTTCAGGCGAGACTGCGTCGGCGCTGGGGATGAGTTTCTTTGGTTTCACCCGTCACTTGGTCAACTTTCTGTTTTTCCAGTAGTTTATCTTAGTTATTAATTTGCATCTATCTACTTTTAGTTTATTACATTCTTAGTTGCATGTTTTAGTTTTCTTAGTTGTATCAACATCTATAGTGTCTTACCCAACCCCACTCTTTTCATTCATGATATTTGCTTTGTCCTTTAGTATTGCATTGTTCTATGCCTACTTGATTGCTTGGGATGAGAATCTTGACTTTAATTTACCTATGGTCTATAATGGTTATGATTTGCACATATGATTCTTGGGTTTCCTGTAGTTGATTGATGTAATTAACCCAATTGATTATTGATAGAATCTTGAAGAGGATGCTTGTTGCTTTACCTTTACCTTGGTATGCATTTCCTGTATCATGATTCCTTGATTCTTGTTTCTTCACTCTACTTCATTTGTGCACTTTGTCATGGGGATTAGAAATAAAAATAGTGGTACCGAAGTGTTCTTATACATTGCACTTTGTATTTCCACTTGGCACTATTTATAGCATCTCACTAAAAAAGGGATAGTGGTACCTAAGTTCATCATACTTAGCACTAACCCCATGATTTTCAATAATGACAGTGGTATCGAAGTGGTACCGAAGCAAAGCTTGGCACTTGCACTGTATAAAAAAAAAGGCACCACATAGGGACTATGTGGTAATGATGCTATTTTCCCATGACTTAGTGCACAATTATATGTCTTTTTAGAGGCTTGATCAATTATATCATGTGTGCGTGAGATGCATTGTCGAGGTTTTTGGTTATGTAACTTTGCATGTTCTATAGATTGTATTCATGATAATTGGTATAATTTGCTTTCCATACCGCATTATAATCTAAAGAGTTGTTGTGTTTAACCATTAACCTCATTAGACCTACTTAAGCTACTTTGAGATTCCTTATTCCATGTCATCATTGTATTCTAGACAATTCAATTGCTTGAGGACAAGCAAAACTTTAAGTCCGATGTATTTTGATGACATGTAAAAATATGATATTTCGTGACCCAATTTCATTCTTATTTTAGAGCATAATGCATGTTTCGTCTCATATATTTACTCAAATGCTTCATATTCTTCAGAACCTTCACTTTTCCTCTATTTTAATGAAATGCAGGTAATTGGCCTCGAAATCGATGGAATTTGGAGAATCTGAAGCTATGGGATGATTCCTCATGATGAGACGGAGCTACACGCCAAATTTCAGCTCAATCGGAGTCTTCTACATCATACACGGCCATGGGTGTGCATCCATGCACGGCCGTGCATCATAAGTCGTCAAAATCCGCTTCATCGAGCCGTGCACAGGCATGCCCGTGCATCCATGCACGACCGTGTATCGTTACGAACAGATCGACAAGCGTCCGGTATTTTGGGCATAACTTTCTATTCTGGGTTCGGAATTGGACGAAATTTTAGGGAGACCTTCCCAACTTAGCCACGAACGTCTTGGGACCAAAATCATCAGATTTTGGAAAGCAACGATGGAGAACAAAACGAAACGGTGACAACATAGGGTTTTGGGCGATTTTCCGATCGGCGACACTATTCCGGCGGGTTTCTCTCTTCGTTCCGACGTGGAGGATCACGCTGAGCCGTATCCTATCAAAGATCTACCATTCCCCTTGGTTTGATTCGATTTTCATGAGAGATTCTATGTATTTAACGATGTATACCATAGCGTAATCTTATTTTCGGGGTTTGGGCGTAGCCCACTGTAAGAATGCTTGATAATATAACTTGATCTATATTCTCCTCTATTTATCTTTGTTCTTATTCATGTTTAGGATGTTTTAATTCTTGTTTACATACTGGCCATATGTATGCATGCTTTAGATGTCGAGGGAAGGACTGAGAGGTGAACCTTGACTATCGGAACCCCTAGACTAGACTGGTGACTTCGTGTTGCGAGAGCACTCGAAATCACTCGAGGAACCCTAATCTTTCATAGATCCCATTGGATCCGCCTTAACCCTAGTAAGCCACGAGAGTAGGAGACTTGGGTTAAGACGGATATCGGACCGTGTCTGTACCCTAGGAAGGATTACCTTGAGAACTTAGGTGAAACTTTATTTAAAACTTCAAGCTTTAATTTTCATGTGTTCTTCGGTGTGGTGAAACCTAAAACCCTGATCTTCTCTCATAATCTTAAAACCCCGTTTGTTTGTTTCCTGCATTGTTTACTTTTAGTCCGCATTAGTTTAATTACTTGGTTTAGGATTAGTGACACTTCTACACCCTTTCGATCACCTAGCTATTGATTAACCGATCAGTTAGTAATTGACCCTAGTCCCTGTGGGTTCGATCTTTTTATTACGCGATAGACCGTGCACTTGCGGTAGCAGCCGTAAAGGCCCTATCAAGTTTTTAGCGCCATTGCCGGGGACTAGGTTGCCAATATTGACAAAATCATGAGATTAATAGACTAGGTTTAGTTAGATTTTCTTTTTATTTTTATTTTGTTAATATACTGTTTAGCTTTTAGTTGCAGTTTTACTTTTTATTGGTGTGGTTGCTGCTAACCTTTTCTTTCGAGGTACTTGTTTATGCCCAGGAATATTCTTCGAACAGGGAAACTTGTACCCGTCGACCCAGAGATAGAGCGTACCTTTCGTTTGGTCCGAAGGAATCTAAAGAGACTTAAGCTTGAAGGTTAATTTTCTGAGAACCAACCAATGGAAGCTATCCGCCCTTTGAAGGACTTTGCAGCACCCACCATCTCTGGTGTGCACTCAAGCATATCGCGACCGGCTATCGAAGCTAACAACTTCGAGATCAAGCCGTCCCTTGTACAAATGGTGCAACAGAATCAATTTAGTGGAGCAGCCACTGACGATCCTAACCTTCACTTGTCTATTTTTTTTAAGAATACTGCGACACTCTAAAAATTAATGGTGCTCCCCCTGATGCTATCAAACTTAGACTTTTCCCTTTTTCTCTCAGGGATCGAGCCAAGGCATGATTGCAATCTTTACCGCAGGGCTTCATCACAACGTGGGACCAGCTATCACAGGCCTTCTTGTCAAAATATTTCCCACCGAGTAAGACCGCCCAGCTCAGAAATCAAATCACCAATTTCGCCCAACGAGATGGAGAGTTCCTATATGAAGCATGAGACCATTTCAAAGAACTGCTAAGACTGTGCCCTCACCATGATCTACAGAAATGGGTACTTATTCATATATTTTATGGTGGTTTACTTTACCAGACTAGACTTTCTGTAGATGCTGCTGCTGGTGGGGCACTAATGAACAAGAATGTCGATGACGCTATGAACTTGATTGAGGACATGGCACTCAATCACTATCAATGGTCAGGAGAAAGAAGCCAACATGTAAGAGGCTCAGGTAAGTATGATTTGGATATGTTGAGTTCACTGGTAGCTAAGGTAGATTCATTGTCACATAAATTTGATTCTATGAATGTATCTACCTCTAACTTTGTCACTTGTGAAGTTTGTGGAGTAACAGGCCATTTTGCTAATGATTGTTATATCTTGAACACTCATTCAGATTAGTTCAATGTTATTGGAAATTACAGGGACCAGAACGACCCGTACTCGAACACATATAATCTGGGATGGAGGGATAACCCGAATTTCTCATACGGACTTAATCAAGGGCAAGTCCCTCATGCAAATTTTGCTAATCCAAAAATCGAGTTGGGCGGAAGTACTCACGGCCCGTGAGTCATTCACGGTTGCGGTTGTGAAAGTTTATGTGAAGAGAATAAATCAGTGCCGAGGTATTCACGGCCTGTGAATGATTCACGGCCATGATCGTGAAAGTTTCTGTGAAGAAAATGACTTAGCCGCAGAAACGCTCCCTGAAGCATGTGACATTCACGGCTCGTGAAGGACTCACGACTGCGACCTTGAATGTTGCGTTTGAACTTTGTTTTGTTCAAAATTTTACATATGGCCTCGTCTTTTCCTCAGGAATCATGTCATGGCCTCAAAACTCATGAAATTCATCATTTTTGTGCGATTTTACCTGTATTTTCATAAAAACCAAGAAAAGTGCAGATTTCATACCAAAGGAGATAAAAATACTAAAAAATGGTATAAAGTCATACAATTAAGCCTAAAATATCATATAAAATATAGAAAACAACATGGTGTAAATGCAACTCATCAAAGTACCCTAGATTTAGAATTTTTCTTATCCTCAAGCAATACCATAATATGCAAAGAGAATGTAAAGACAATGAATACTTGCTTATTTTTTCCCCGATTATGTCATTAGTCCACAATTTAAGCAATCAATTTTTCAAAACTCAAGAAATTTAAGAAATATCATAATAGAAATAAACTCTCAGGACTTTACAATCCAAGATAGATAAAAGTCATATTTCATGTCATGTTATTCAATCTTCACTTACTAGGTATAAAATACTTTTACCTTAATAAATCCACTTTACTTGACAGGTGAATTTCTTATTTCAAGAATTTTGGTGATGTTTAAGGTAAAGAGACTTTTACCGTAATTTAGCTTTTAGATGATTATATGCCCTTTCCTATTAGCATCATAAAATTGTCTAAAGTATACCGCACAACGGTATAATATAACTCATAGTCTCAATCATGAAAAGTTAGTGGAGTTGTCCACTTGACCTACAGCTCTCTCTTTTTCTCTATTATTTATTTATTTATTTATTTATTTTAATCACATTTCTAGAGAGAGCCCGTCAAGGGCATGGTACTTAAATCGTTATCGATCTTTCTGCATAAGGGATAAATATTTATTTTTAAAGTTTTCTCTCTATTACTTGATTGCAATAGATTTAAAGTGTACCAACTCGTGGTATAATATAACTCTTGACTTCAAATCCTTCAACCAGAGGAGTTGGAGCAAGTCTCATCTAAAATATTATCACCAATTTTCTATTCATGAAATGTTCTCCATCAAGCATAGATAGATAAATTAAACTTTAAGTAAAGTCTACTAAGTATGTGTCACAAGAATGTACAACAGTTCATATATGCATTTTATTCATACCAGAATTGAATTTACTCAAAAATCTATTCTATATGAAAATTCAAAAATCTCTAAGTCATTAAATCAGTTAATCAAAATGCTATCTAATTCTAAAATCTAGGATAATACAAACTCATATATCCTTAAAAATCATAGACATTCAAGATATAGATCTATAAAGCTTGAAGAAAGTCAAAATACATGGAAACACCCTAGACTTAAATTGTTGCATCTACTTAAGCATTAAATCAAGTTATGACAAATTTCAAAAAAAAAAATTTGTAAGAGTTTCCCTTAAAATATAAGCGATTCCCTGTGCAACTATATCAAAACATCAATTCGTAAATCAAAAAAAAAAAATCCAAAAACTGCATCACATCATAAATAACATCATTTTACAATGTAAACAAGCTTCAGATACCATTTACCATCATGTTTCATCATTCAAATCACTTTTACCATCTCTAATATCAAGATTCAACATAATATCAAAAACATCTAAATACACCTCATATCATCATAATCATCAACACAAACCATCACAAATCATCACATAAGCATCACAAGTATCAAATACACACAGTACCACATCAAATATATCATGTACCATATCCAAAAACCTAATACCACAACATATGTACAATACCGTCCCAAAATATCAAATAACATGTAAAAATCCAATATCATCACAAAGTACCAAATCACAAGTATAAAATACAATGCACACACACAACAAAGCATAAAAGAAATCAAATGTGTGCACTATATCCAAAGTCAACTACTATCAGCTCCTGATCAAGGAGAAGATACATGTGAGATATAATAAAGAGAAGTAAGCATCAATCTCAATGTATAGAAATAAAACAGTAAAGATACTCATATAAGATATCAATCAGTCTTTGTGTCCTCAGAGTCCTCCTCATCATCTCCAGCATAAAATAAAAATTCATCAAATCATGCTGCAAAAATTCCTAAAAATCTAAAGAAAATCAAAATCTAAAACTTAAAACTATAAGAGTCAGAAATTTGGGTTACCTCCCAAAAAGTGCTTGTTTAAGGTCATTAGCTTGACCATATGACGCAGCGGAACTTATGGGAGGGGAGGTCCTTAGTTCAGTACTCTAAGGGGGTAGAGATGATGATTCTGAAATGGTGAGAGAGTCTTGAGACGAGGGAAAAGAAAACATGCGCAGTTAAGAATCCTGGTGAAACCCGATGAGAAACTGAATCAAAAATTTACTTGAGCAAAACCCAGTGAGCCGAGAACCACGGATCGATCTACAAACGAAACTACTGACCTGACTCGTAGAGCCAACTTTTCAATGCAAGCACGGGCGTGTGAATCCTTCACGATGCTACGAGGGAGGAGCTCCGCTCGTCCAAGACACAAACGCAATAGATGCAGGGAGATTGGAAAGGACCCAGAGCTCGATGGGGGTTCTCTGGGTGTTTTGATTGAATCGCAATAAAGAAGCAGCAAAGAGCGCTGGAGTTACACAGGACCTAGGCTCTCACATGGGGGAGAGCATCTACTACAGCGAAAACTGAAAACACACAAGCCCTCTGCCCTCTTTTATAGAACAAGAGGGAGGGGGAGGCACATGACAATCACATGAGGGTTGTTGGAGAAGCCAACAACCCCTAACTTCCTAAAGGAGAATCAAGATGCCCTCTAACAAACTAAAAGCAACAGCTAACAACCTTCGTAGAGAATCTTCAGGGGGCTTGCACATGCGCCTTCTTCGCGGGCCGTTGTTCTGGCCAAGTGACGCGCTAAACCATCTTCGAGCAGGCCACCACAAAACAACAAAACTTGCTGATTGTGGGCTGGTTCTGCACGTTGTTGGCTGTCTCCTCGGCCGAGTTGAGGACTCGGTTATCGTAGCAGTCTGTCAGTGGCTCTTGAGGTGGTCCTCGGGGAAGGGTCGCCATGGGGACCGGTTGAATGGAATCCGTTGAGGTTGAAGATGGGCTCACAATGCCCACATAACGGTCAGGAGGCTGCGAGGACCATTGCGAACATCGAACTTCATGCAAAATAGGACCCATCTTCACTGTCGAGGTGTTCACGGCCTAGCCGTGCTTGTGTTCACGGGCGTGAATGGATTCTGGGAACTCCTTCGGTGCTGCCATGGCCTGGTTGTGCCTTTGGTCATGGGCATGATGAGGATCTCTGATTTGCGCCAAGCTTGTCACGGCAGTGGACACGACCGTGTGCGGTGCCGTGCTTCTGTTCGCGTCTGGGGGTACTCGTGTGACAGCCATGCTGGGGATTACGGCCTAACCGTGTCGGCTGGGCTGGAGTTGCACCGAGGTGCTCACGGCGGTAGTCACGGCCGTGTGCTGTGTCATGCGTCTATTCGCGTCTGCTTGCAACCGTGTCACAGCCGTGTCTGGCATCACAGCTTGGCCGTGATGGCTGTGGCAGTGCTCCGTTTCATCTGGAATTTGCAGGGTGTCTTCCTCCAGTCCTGGGGGGCATTTCCAGGTGTCTTCAGCAGTTGTGGGGGTCCCCCAAGATGGGTCAATGACTCCATCAATTCCCTAGGGGTGGGGAGAATTCTCCTTTGGAGAATAAGGATGTACCATGGCAGAGGACAGGGTGTCGGCAGGCAAGGGCATGTGGTAGGGTAGAAGGTTGCCGATGTTGAAGATTGGACTGATGAGAGAATCCCCCGGGAGGTCGAGGACGTAGGCGTTGGATCCAACCCACTGCAGAAACGTGTAGGGCCCATCGCAGCGTGCTTGCAATTTTCAGTTGGTCCTTGAACTCTATCGCTCAAGGTGGAGTCTCACCATAACTAACTCGCCAGCCTCAAAATGGTGTGGCCTACGATGCTCGTTGGCCACGACAGCATACCAGGTGTTGCTCAAGTAAATCCGGTGACAAATCTCATCATATAAACCTGAGAGATGAGAAGCAAATGCATAGGCGGACTCATGGAGAAAAGGAGGGGAAGGGACGTTATGCATGGCAATGGGTTTCCTAGGCTAGTGCCCGAGAAGAACTTGGAAGGGACTCAACCCAGTAGAGCGGTTGAAGGTGCTGTTATACGTGAACTCAGCGATGGGAAGGTGATCAGCCCAATGGCATGGGAAATCACCGGCTAAACAGCGTAAAAGGTTACCCAGACTACGGTTAACCACCTCCATTTGACCACTGTCTGCGTGTGGTAGGCAGACGAGTACTTCAGCGTGGTGCCAAGGAGGGACCACAGGGACTTCTATAAATGACCAATGAACTGAGTGTCGCGGTCGGACATAATGGTGACAGGAAGCCCGTGCAAGCGAACAATCTCGCGAACGAAGAGGCTCGTGATATGGGAGGCATCGGCCGTTCTAGAACAAGGCACAAAATGTGCCATCTTGGAAAAACGATCCACGACAACGAAGATGGAGTCATGGCGCGAGGCCGTGCGGGGTAAGCTGAGGACGAAGTCCATGCTAATATCAAGCCAAGGACCTCGGGGAATAGGGAGCAGGGTGTAGAGACCGGTATTAGCAGGGCAAGGCTTGGCACGCTGACAGGTGCCATAGTGGCGAACAATCCAATCCATATCCTTACGGAGAGTGGGCCAGAAGAACCGTTCTTCGGCCAAGTCGAAGGTCTTGTCGCGACCATGGTGCCTAATGCGTTCGCAAGTGCACGGATTTATCGAAGTAATAAAATAAGATATCTTTCCGAACGAGGATATGGCGGTCAAGTACCGATTACACGGTCGATCTATAGCTAGACGATTCAAATGGTGTTTATGTTTTGGAAACTTTAAGTACAAATAAAAAAGAAACAGATATAGCATTTTGGGTAAAAATCAATTCGGATAAAATCAGAATTTGGGGTTTTACCATGCTGACGATTATGAATTTAATAAAAATAAACCTTTGAACAGAAAATTAAAGCCTTGAAAGAGATTTTTCCTAAGGTACAGATTACGTCCTCCCGAAGCATAATCTGATACCTAATTATGTTAATTCCCTACTCTCGTGACAACTAACGCAATTAGATCCTTTAAGTTCTATGAAAAATCGTGTAAATCCTTCAAACGAATCCAAACTACTCCCATGATTGGATTCGTAGGTTTGACAAGAATAGATCCGACGTCACGATTCACCTCCCGGTCCTTCTCGCGATGTCTCAAACGCAATAAAACTTGTCCAAAGTATTAAAGCCTGATACATACAATTCTAATCAAATCAATTCAATAATATTCTTCACAAAGATTCATACAAAAGATGTAATTCATAAATCAATCAATAGGCTACTTCCCAAATCCTGAAAAAGAGATTACACGTTCATGTTCAAAGCAAACAGCATGTTCATCGAAGAAAATTGCGTGAAAACCTAAGAAGATTACAGGATATCACTAGACAAGTAATTAGAAAAGCTTCCCCTCGATCTGGAGACAAAGATGAAGCATCCAATTCTTCCTTTGCGCGGCTTTCCTCTTCGAATTCTGCCCTGGAAGTGATTTTTGTCGCCATCGCTGCCTTCGTTCGTTTTCGTCCGTATAAGTCCCTAAAACCCTTCCAAAATCCTTCCTTTTATAGTTTAATCAGTATAGAACCCATCTAGGAAGGTTTCTGGAGAGTTCGATCCAATTCTGGTTCAATTTAAAGTCGAATCGAGTGAAAAACACAAAGGGGCGGAAATATTCACGGCCCGTAAAGTGTTTACGGCTAAGGCCGTAAATGTTTCTGTGAATAAGCCTTTTGTACAGAGAAAGTTTCATGGACTGTGAAAGTTACCACCTCCATTTTAACTTAGCCTCTTTTTTCACCCTTCAAACTTCACATTTACAGCCGGCCAAAATAATTACGACCAAGGCCGTAAATATTGCATTTTTCACCGTTTTAACTCCAAATTTGACGTGCAACCTTGTGATCTTCTTGGGAATCGTGCTAAGGCTTCAAAACTTGTAAAATCCATTATTTTTGAGTCATTTTACTTGCATATTTATTAAAACCAAGAAAAGTGAAGATTCTATACCAAGTGAAGTAAAAACACTAAAAATTAGTATAAAATCATAAATAAGCCCAAATATCATACAAAATACAGGCGAAAACATGATGTAAATGCAACGCATCAAAATACCCTAGACATAAAACTTTGCTTGTCCTTAGGCAATATTCTGATACGTATGGAGAATGTAAGGATAAGGAGTACTCAACTGTTTTTGCCCCTAATAATGTCCTTAGTCCACAAATTAAGTAATCAACCTTTCAAAACTCAAGTAATTCAAAAAAAATCATAATAGAGATAAATTCCCAAGAGGTTACAATCCAAGAAAGATAAAATTCATAATTCATGTCACAATATTCATTCTTCACACAGTAAATATCAGATACTTTCAACTTAATAAATCTATCTTACTCAATAGACAAAAATTTATTTCAAGAATCTCGGTGATGTTAGAGATAAGAGATTTTTAGAGCAATTTGGTCTTTAAATGGTTATATGCCCTTTCCTGTTAGCATCATAACATTGTTTAAAGTATACCACGGAGCAGCATAATTTAACTCATGGTCTCAATCATAAGGTCAGCGGAGTTGTCCACTTGACCTATAGCTCCCTCTTTTCATATGCCTTTTATTCTTTTCTCTTTTTTTGTTATTCTTTTTTTTTCTTTTATTACTGGAGAGAGCTGGTCAAGGGCATGGTACTTAAATCGTCATCGATCTTTCTACATGAGGGATAAATATTTATTTTTAAGATTTTTCCTCTGTTACTTGATCATAATAGACTAAAGTATACCATTTTAAGGTATAATATAACTCATGACTTTAGATTCCTTAACCAGAGAAGTTGGAGCAAATCTCAATTTAAAGATATATCACCAAATTTTCTATTCATAAAAATTTTCTACCAAGCAAAGTAGGGGTGTCCATTATTCGGTTTAACCCGATAAACTGAACCGAACCAAACCGAATAAGTCAGTTCGGTTCGGTTTTTTAGTTAATTGGTTCGGTTTGAAAAGTTAAAAATCTTAATCAGTTCGGTTTCGGGTTGAGAAAAAAAAATCTGTATAACCCGAACTGAACTGAATAATGAATAATTAAAAAAATTAAAACCCTAATTCCCAAACCGATTAGACCTAGGCAAGCCTTCTTCGATCCCTCTTCCACTAATCCACCGCCACCAAACCAAGTCGCCGCTCGCCCTTGTCACTGCCCCCTGCCCTCACCGCCAGCGACCTAGAGCCAGTGCCACCAATCCAAGGACCACTACAGCCACCGTTCGCCCTTGCCGCCGCCCCCTGCCCTGACCGCCAGCGATCGCTAGTGGGCACCACCGATCGAACGACCATTGCAGTCGCCACTCACCCTTGCCGCTGCCCTGTGCCCTCACCCACTGCAGCCGCTGCTCGCCCTTGCCGCTGCCCCCTGCCCTCACCGCCAGGCGCCAGCGACCTCGAGCGGGTCTTTGACAAGTTGGATGCCAATGGCGATGGCAAGATCTCGTCGAAGGAGCTCGCTGCCGTGCTCGAGAGCCTCAGCTAGTCGCCGTCCAAGGAGGAGTTGTGCCAAATGATGCGCGAGGCCAACACGGACGGCGATAGGTTCATCTCCTTCAACGTGTTCGCTGAACTCAATGCCACCGCTGCTTCGCACAAGGAGGATCTCCACCTGGCCTTGGCAATCTTTCTTCCACATTGCAACGATTGGTTCAATCGGTTTGAACCGAACCGAACCCGACTTTTTTGGTTCGGTTCAATTCGATTTTCTGAACGATCGATTCGGTGTTCGGTTTTATTAAAATTTGCTTATTCAATTTTCGGTTTGGCCTAATCGGTTCGGTTCGGTTCGGTTCGGGTTGAACCAATTGGACAGGCCTAAAGCAAAGATAGATAATTAAACTTCAAGTATAAAAATATTATGCACGTGTCGCATGAACATATAACAATTCATATATGTATTTTATTAATACCAGAATTGAATTTACTTAACAATTTAAGTCTACATGAAATTTCAAAAATTCTCAAAGTCATCAAATCAAATATTCAAATAGTTTCCTAAGTTGAGAATTAAAGATAAAACAAACTTGGTTATGCTTAACAATCATAAACATTCAAAATACATACCTATAAAACTTGAAGAAAAGCTAAATATATGGGGACACCCTAGATTTAAATTGTTGCATATACATAGACATTAAAATCAATGAATGATAGATTTCAGAAAATTTTTTTGTAAGAATTCCCCTTAAAATGTAAGCGAAACCTTGTACAGTTATATCAAAACAGGTAAACATGACTCAGAAAAATCTGGAAACTATATTACATCATAGATATCAGTATTTTACCGTCATGTTTTATCATCTAAATCACTTTTATATATACTCACAACGGAGATATCGCAAGAATCACGGTTTGTGATTGATTCACGGCTACACTCGTAATGGTCTCGTTAACCACTTTTCTCCCATATAAAAACTCTTCAAAAATTCCTACAAATAAAACAACATATCAGAAGATTTTCCATCAATAAAAATTCATCAAAACATGCTGTATAAATTCCTAGGAAATCCAAAGAAAACTAAAAACTAAAACTAAGAATAGTAAAAGTTAAAAATTTGGGTTGCCTCCCAAAAAGTGCTTGTTTAAGGTCATTAGCTTGACCATAGCTTCATGTCATGGCGAAGTTGGTGAGTCAGTACCATAGTAGAGAGCATATAATCTTCTGCTTTTTCTCCATCTCAAGAGTGCGCCCACCAAAGTATATATCCAGTTAAACAGGTGGATCTATGTCGCAGTGGCCAATACATGCATACAAAAATAAAAATTAAAGTTATGTAAAGATTCCCCAATAATTTTTTTGCATTTATCCAAGAGTAATGCCATGCGTTCTTCCTTTAGATTTATATCAGCAATTGGAAGAAGACTGAAATTAAGATCAAAAAATTCATACCTTAGATTGCTCAAAAAATTTTCAAATTTCACATTGGGTTTTTCACTTACCTCAATGTCAATGTGATCATGTATCTCATTTGCTATCATCTTTTGGGTACCTGTGGTTGGATTTGAATCAAATAATATTTCAATCACCTCATCATCATTATCTTTAAAATCATCTCCTTCATCATCTGTCATGCAAATTTCTAATGAATTTTTCTGGAGAAAAGGAATTGATGGTTCATATGGTGGTGGTGTAATATGCACAGGATCCTCTTCCTCATCTTTCTCCTCAATTTCTTTCTCTTCAATGGGGTATTCCATCCTAACACTATCAAATTCATCCCCATCTATCTCGCTACTTCTTATTTGAGGATCCTTAAATTCATCATCCTTCTCACAAGACTCCAAAGGTTCAAATTTCTCTTCAAATATGTCCCAAGTATTTGTGTTGCAATGCACTATGTTATGTGAGAGGGGATTGGATGGCTGGTAAAGTGCTGAGGAAGAGTTAATGGGGTATTTAAAATTTTCAAAATCATCAAAATTTGAAGAAGTTAAATCATAATCTGTGACTGGAGTCTTGACTAATGATTGTTCCAACTCTATAAAATTCTCAGATTCATCATGGATTCCTTCCTCTATGTCAGTTTTATCAGTGCCATCAATCATACTATGAAATTCCTCACTCTGTTTGTTCATATCAACTATACAGTTTTCAAGCATAGCTTCTAGATTGGATTTTTGAGGTTGACTAAAGTGTGATTGTGGAATAAATGTTGGGTCGTTCTGATAAAGCAAGTTTTGATGGTTCTCCCAACTTGGATAGCATGCACTAGGGTATGAGTTAAAAGCATGAAGAAATCCCTAATGGACATTCAGTATAATGATGCTCATGATGACAATAAATATTGCAAGTAATAGATTTCAACATAGAATATTGCATGCTTAAATAATCAGTTTGTTGAATAAAGGAATTAACCGTTGCTGAAAGTGATTGTAATGCATCTGTGACATATTCTCCTGTCATTACCGGTGGCACATACCTCTGATTTGACCATTGACATTAGTTAAACATCATATTTTTCAATTTATGCAGTAAAATTGAGAAATACAAAATGTAAAAAAGGAAATGCAAAACAAAGCTTAAAATATCTAGTCTACTGATTTCTGGCTTGAGTTCTCCTGTTCATACAACGTGTTAATCCAAAAAGAGAAAAATAAAATATACTAACTATAAAAAAAATATATGAAAAACAAACAAAAATAGAAAGAAAAAAATAAAAATAAAATAAAATAAAAATAATGTCTAGTCTATAAATCTCATGATTAAATCGATATTGGCTGGCCTGATCCCCGGCAACGGCGCCAAAAACTTGATGCGTCCGCAAGTGCACAGATTTATCAAAGTAATAAAATAAGATATTGTTCCCAACGAGGATCTGGCGATCAAATACCGATTACACAGTCGATCTATAGCTAGACGATTCAAATGGTGTTTTTGTTTTGGAAACTTCTAAGTACAAATAAAAAAAGAAACAGATAGAGCGTTTTGGGTAAAAATCAATTCGGATAAAATTAGGATTTGGGGTTTCACCATGCTGACGATTATGAATTTAATAAAAATAAACCTTTGAACAGAAAATTAAAGTGTTGAAAGGGATTTTTCCTAAGGTACAGATTACCTCCTCCTGAAGCGTAATTCAGCACCTAATTACGTTAATTCCCTACTCTCGTGACAATTAACGTAATTAGATCCTTTAAATTCTATGAAAATTCATGTAAATCCTTCAAACAAATCCAAACTACTCCCGTGATTAGATTCGTAATTTTGACAAGAATATATCCGACGTCGCGATTCACCTCCCGGTCTTTCTCACGACGTCTCAAAGGCAATAAAACTTGTCCAGAGTATTAAAGCGGGATACGTACAATTCTAATCAAATCAATTCAATAATATTCTTAACAAAGATTCATGCAAAAGATGTTATTCATAAATTAATCAATAGGCTACTTCCCAAATCCCGAAAAAGAGTTTACATGTTCATGTTCAAAGTAAACAGCATGTTCATCGATGAAACTTGCATGAAAACCTAAGAAGATTACAGGAAATCGCTAGACAAGTAATTAGAAAAGCTTCCCCTCGATCTGGAGATGAAGATGAAGCATCCAATTCTTCCTTTGCGCGGCTTTCCTCTTCGAATTCTGCCCTGGAAGTGATTTTCGCTGCCGCCACTGCCTCCATTGGTTTTCATCCGTAGAAGCCCTCTAAACCCTTCAAAAATCCTTCCTTTTATAGTTTAATCAGTATAGAACCCATCCAGGAAGGTTTCTGGAGAGTTTGGTCCAATTCTGGTTCTATTTGGAGTCGAATCAAGTGAGAAACACAAAGGGGCGGAAATATTCACGGCCCGTAAAGTGTTCACGGCTGAAGCCATAAATATTTCTGTGAATAAGTCTTTTGTACATAGAAAGTTTCACGGACCGTGAAGGATTCACGGCCTCACCTGTGAAAGTTTCTATGAACTTTTTAACTTAGCCGCTTTTCTCACCCTTCGAACTTCACATTTACGGCCGGCCGAAATAATTATGGCCAAGGCCGTAAATATTGTGTTTTTCATTATTTTAACTCCAAATTTGACGTGCAACCTCGTGATCTTCTTGGGAATTGTGCTAAGGCTTCAAAACTTATAAAATCCATCATTTTTTAGTCATTTTACCTATATTTTCATTAAAACCAAGAAATGTGAAGATTCTATACTAAGTGAAGTAAAAACACTAAAAACTAGTATAAAATCATAAAATAAGCCCAAAATATCATATCAAATACAGGCAAAAATATGATGTAAATGCAATGCATCAATGCCCCATAGCACGGCCAGCGTGGAGCTTGAGCACAAGGTGCTCGCGCAACGAGGACCGAGGAACACAAAGACGGTTACCGTAGACGAGGTAGCCATCATGAAGACGGTAGGGATGGTCCGGTGGATCCGAAGTAAGGAGCCGAGCATATACGTGTCCGAAATTGAGGCATGCCACTTATTCATAAAGGATGTGGTCAAAGGTGGTAACGGACGTGGATAGAACACAGAGCAGGGAGCGCACGCGACTAAGGGCGTCGGCCACGACATTGTCCTTTCCGGCCTTATGGGTGATCACAAACGTGTACTGTTAAAGAAACTCCACCCACTTCGCATGGCGAGGGGTGAGCTTCTTCTGCACGTTTAAGAACAAGAGGGCCTGGTGATCACTATAGAGGACAAACTCCATGTGTAGGAGGTAATGACGCCACTGCCGAAGGGACTGGACAAACGCATAAAACTCCTTATCGTAGGTAGAGTATCGCTGACGAACCTCATTCAACTTCTCACTGAACAAAGCGACGGGGTGGCCCTCTTGGCTAAGTGTGCCACCGATGCCGGTACCAGAGGCATCGCAAGTGACCTCAAAAACTTTGGAGAAGTTGGGGAGACTAAGTACTAGGGCGGACGTCATAATGTCCTTGAGGGCTAGGAATTCACGTCTAACCACGGGGGTCCAGGTGAAGTCGGTGAGTTTAGCGCACGCCGTCATGGGGGAAGCGATGGTACTGAACCCCTTGATGAAGCGGTGGTAGAATGCTACAAGGCCGAGGAAGCTGCGAACCTCGGTGATGGACTCGGGTTTAGGCCATTGGCGAATGCCTGCGATCTTCACAGGGTCGACCATAAGGCCCTGATTGGAGACAATGAAACCCAAGAACTAAACTTGGGTGTCCAAGAATGCGCACTTCTTAGCGTTAAGGAATAGACGTTCCTTACGCAAGAGATCGAAAGTCAGCCTAAGGTGCTCAAGGTGGTCAATGCGGGAATGGCTGTAGATGAGAATGTCGTCAAAGTAGACAACGAGGAACTTCCCCATGTAGGGTTTCAGCACCTGGCTCATCAAACGCATAAAGGTCGAAGGGGCATTGGTGAGGCCGAAGGGCATAACCAACCACTCGTAGAGGCCGTCCTTCATTTTGAAGGTCGTCTTCCACTCGTCCCCTTCATGGATGCGAACTTGGTGGTAGCCGCTCCTAAGGTCGAGCTTGCTAAACCAACAGGACCCAAAAATGAGATCGAGCATGTCGTCGAGTCGCGGGATGGGGAACCGGTATTTGACAGTGATGCGATTGATTGCCTGGCAATCAATACACATCCGCCAAGATCCATCCTTCTTGGGCGTGAGGAGAGCCGGGACAGCACAAGGGCTAAGGCTCTCACGGATGAAGCCTTTGGCGAGGAGGTCATTGACTTGCCTCTTGAGCTCCGTGTGCTCAGTGGGGTTAAGGCGGTGGTGAGGCAAGTTGGGCAAAGATGCCCCGGGTACAAGGTCGATCACGTGCTGGATATCGCGGTCCGGGGGAACGCCGGAAGGAAGGTCGACCGGAGAGACGTCCAAAAACTCTGTTAAGAGGGCTGCAACTTCCTCGGGCACCGTGGGTGCCGGAGGGGGTGGGTCGCAGGAAACCTCGCGCACCATGAGAGCATAGACCACCTTGGCCTCATGGGCCTCACGTACTAGTGAACCGGGCCGCAAAAGGGCGAGCGACCTAGGTGCAGGTTGGGTCGGCTGAGCAAGGGTGATGATCCCCTGTGAAGTGGAGGCCCGCAACTCCTTGGGCGGAGCCGGGGTTAAGCAGATTTTTCGTCCCCCGTGCTAGAAGACGTAGGTGTTGGATCGCCCATAGTGGACGATATCGCGGTATAGAGCCATGGACGGCCAAGGAGGTGATGACACAAAAATTTATAGTAAATTTTATATCAATTGTATAGTATTTTGCAGTCATATTTATGCTCTGTTGCTTATTTTTAAGCCCTATTTGTCAAATATTACAGAATCTACACCTTTTCTCATTTTTGATCATTTTCAGATAAAAAGGGCTTAATTTTGATGGATTTTGAAAGATCTGAGTGCACGAATGGATTCCAGACGTTGAGACGAAGCTGCCCGCCAATTTTCATGCAAATTGGAGATAGTCAAAAAATTACACACCTGCCGTAATTATTTTTACGGGTGTAATTTTATACCTAGAATACACTACTGCCATAATTATTTTCAGGGGCCTTAATTTTTGATCCAGAATGCACAGAAGAAAATTATGGCACTGCCGTAATATTTTTTATGGGTCGTAATTTTATTGAAATTTTCCACAGACGAAATTATGGCAGTGCCCTAAAAATTTCCACGGGCCGTAATTTCAAATTTTAAGCTTGAACGAATCTTCCGCAGTCGCCTCTATTTTTTTAGAATTTTTGAAGCCAAATTGAGGAGATCCAGGGAATGATTTCAAAATCTAAAAATTGGGGATCGTTCTATAAGAGGAGGAGAAGATTTCAGGACAAGAATAATCTAATTTCATTACCAATCAAGGGAGAAATCAAAAAGGGCGTCCCTAGGGCTCAGCCTCTCACCAAGAGGTGTAGAGGCCACCTTAGGTGGTAAAATTTTCAGGAGAGCTTCGCCCAAGGGAGGAGAGGATACACCAAAAATTTCAGATCAAAAGGAGTTCAAACGAGGGAGAAATCAGCATCGCAATTTTCAGCCGAGAAGGAAAAATCGTGAATCACTGTTCACGGGTACTGTTCATGGGTATTGTAGCAAACATTTCCAAAATCATGGGCTGTGAAAATTTTCACACCCCTGTGATTATAGTAAACCCGTGTTCTCTCTTTTTCTGATTTTTAAATATTTATCATATTCCTATGACCTTGGTAGAGTAACTTTCTTTGGGACTTAGGGAGTAGTTTCTTTTCAATTCTGTAATGACTGGATAATTTTTAATCTATTAGTTATTTTTTGAATGATAATTTTGCTTTTGTGATTTATTTACTTTGGAATTATTATTTGCATGTTTTAGGGTTTGTAATATGGACCGAGAGGTGATTTACAAACTTGGAACCCTTAGATTAGATCTAGAAACCTAGACTATGGGAATAGCTAAGTCCTAGAACCCTAATTTATGATGCTTATTTATATATGAGTTTTGATTTCTTTGTTTCAGACATGATAATATGGACCGAGAGGTGATTTTGATTGTTAGAACCTCTTAGGCAAAACCTATAAAATTAAGATACGATAGTATTTAATTTTACTTGAGAAGTAGACTTTGGGAGTTAAATATGGACCGAGAGGTGATTTTAATTTTCTTTATCTAGTTTACTTTTATTTAAACACCGAGCAGCATGTCACGAAAGTGAAGGCTGTTCTGTGTAAATTAGACGTCCGAGAGGAGACAATTTCTTTTTTTAAAGTAAACTTTTCTTTATCATGATTTGAATAACTAATAAAATCTTTATTATGTCTAGTCATAAGAATTAGAAGTGATGAAACCTTAGTCCAGTTTTCTCTCTCCAATCTTCTACTACAATATTTACTATTTTCGTTCTATTTGTCCCATCGCATATCGATCGCTTAGCTAGTGAGAACACAACTATTAGGTATTTAACACGTAGGTCCCTGTGGGTTCGATATCTTTTATTACTTCGAGTATCCGTGCACTTGCGGACACAACAAGTTTTTAGCGCCATTGCCGGGGACCTTAGTTTTGTTAGTATCAAAATAGTTGTTAGTATTGCTAGACTAAGTTTTATTTGTTTTTAGTTATAACTTTGTTTTCTGTTTTTACAGATTTTGGATTTTCACAAGTTGTGACAGAACTGTGATTTCTTAAATTTTTGAATTCGCTTATGTTTTGTGTTTTATGTTTTTTTATATTTTGACAAAAATTAAAAAAAAAATTCTGATTGATTGGTGTTGGATAATCTTTCTATTTCTATTCTGAAATTCTGAGTTTATTTGATTCTCCTATTTTGTTTATACATAGGACTCTTAGATTTTGATAGATTTTATTTCCTGTGAACTCTGAGATCACAAATTTTTTTTTAGTTGTGTAGAAAAGTTTTGATTTGAAGATATGTCTTTTAATCACAACTCGTGGGCAGCTGAAAGAGGTGAGGTATACATGCCACAAGGTGAGTATGAAAATGATTCATGTTGCACTCTTGAAAATAAGTTAGATTATTTGTCTTATAAATTAGACTCTTATATGCATCCTGTTAGGACATATTATTCTCCTATTATATGTGATATTTGTGGATGTTTTGATCATTATACTTCTGATTGCCAATTTTTAATTCCTCCAAATCCCAATTCACCATGGTATCAAGATGATCAATATTATTTTAGATGGAAAAATCACCAAACTTCTTTTTATGAGGATTGCTCAAACTATATTTCAGAACCATACCTTGAGGATACTGAAGAATCTAGGCTAGAATCCATGCTTGAAAAATTCATGACAAATCAAAACCAAATCATGACAAACTAAAGTAAGCAACTTGAAGATCTTAGAGGGGTGATTAAATAGCTTACTTCTCAAGTAGAATCTATATCTGCTAATACTGAATTGTTAGAAACCCAGATAGCACAACAAGGTTGTTTATTTGAGTTTGATTTGGAAACTGAGGAAATTGATTTAGAAAAGTCCCCTTCTGATTTTGGTAATTTTGAAATTGATTTTTTTTGGAACATTAATGAATCTCACTCTGATTTTGATAATTTTGAAATTGATTCATTTGATAAATTATTTGTGGAAAGGTTTGAGGAAATTGATTTTGAAAAATTCCCTTTTGATTCTAGTGATAGTTATGAAATTGATTCTTTTGATGATATACTATTTGTGATTAAATCTGATGAAAGGCATGAGAGAATTAATTTAGAAAAGTCTCATTTTGATTTTGTTGATAATTTTAAAATTGATAAATTATTTGATGAAGTGCATGAGGAACTGGAAAATGATTTGAAAATTATGAATATTGATGAATCTCACTATGAAGTTTTGCCCATATCTACTGATCAACCTTCTGATTTGTTTAAAAAATTATGGTTTATTGAGGAATCTAATATGAGACCGAAAGACTATTTTGATGATCCAATACTTAAATCATTTGATCAAAGTCCTATTGCAATTGAAGATATAGTTTTGAAGAAAAGACTAATGATTTTGCTTACTAACAAATATAGGAAGATCATAAAATACCCTTTGAGTGGAATTAAAAATATTGATTTTGATTTCTGCATATTTGAGAAAGCCACATCGATCGTGGTTTATATAAAATTTTGGATGTTTCGATTAGTGGCTAAACTTTTAGGACAACAAAATTGTAGAAAATTATATGCTATTTACTATGGTACTGATCCACCTGCTTCGCCATAATATTTGGGTTTCTGTCAAACTATAGACCTAAAAATTAGCGCTTCTTGGGAGGCAACCCAAGCACTCTTACTTTAGCTTTTCTATTTTATTTTTGCATATATATATACTAATTGTTCTTTTTCTTCTTTGTAGGTGAATCTGAAATTTTTTTAGGACGAATTGGTAAAAAAAAAAAAAGGGCAGGGCCATAATTTTTATTACAGCCATAATTTTGTGTTATTTCCTGCCAGGATATTTTACGGCACTGCCGTAATGATTTTTACACCCGTAATTTAAAAAAAAAATATGCATTCTACTTTTCTAATTAGGTATGTTCTTGTAGTGATTTTAAGAAACTGGAGTGGTAAAACTTTTGATCTTTGGCACAATTTGGAACAACTCATCTTTTACTATTATTTGGATATTTTTATTAAATTTTAAAGTCTATAGATTATCCTATAACACATAGCATCTTTTGGTAACTGATTAATTCCTGTAGTCAGTTTTATTTACTGATCTGCTTAGTGTTTTTGCTGCAAGTATTTAAGATGTTTTAATGAGTTGTAACTCTGATCTTTCACATGAAATAGGGAGAACATGTTTCATTCTATCTCGTGGATTAGTTGTTTTCATTAAAATATTTTCAAACCATGCTAGGAAGCATGGCAACTTTTGAAGTTTGATTAATTTCTGAGCAGTTTTTAATTTAGTAATCTGATTAGCCCTCTTTCTGTTAATACCCTAAATTCTTGACGGATACTGATCTTTTATTTTTCATACGTCTGAAAAGAATAAATACAATTTGGTTTTGTCTATTTTCTTTATGGATCATTAAATCTTATTCTTGGGTATAGCTACTTTTCGTAAATGAATCAGTGGCTGCTCTGTTTGCTTTCAACCCGCTGCTGCATCTTTTGTCTTCCAACCCCTATTTTGAGTAGCCGACAGCCTCTGTTTCCGCTCTTGCCATAGCTGCTACTCCAAGAACCTTCTTTCAGCGACCCCCACTTGCGGCATCTTCTCCAAGACTAACTACCTGCAGCTTGTTCTCCAAATTCGTAGCGCCTCTGATTACCAGCCACTGCCACTTCTTCAGCGCTCGTCATCTTCAGATCTCCCAGCCGGCAATCTACTACATCACCGTCCACTAGAAAATTTTGCCGAGCACCACCAGCAACCTATTACTTCTTCTAATGCCTCTGTTTCCATTAATTTTATTTATTTTTGCAGCAGAATCTTCATTAGTGACTCTATTTTTTTCAAGTTGTGTAGTATCATCTCTCGCCGCCCACCAGCCAACGATTTCGCCTCTAGGACTGTAGTCTCCAGCAGGCCACTGGAGACTCCTCATCATCACTCTACCATCGGCGACTCTTCATCTTCATCGCTAGTAGCTCTTCCACCGGCATTTATTCCACATTAGCTCTTCCACCGGCACCCTCCTTAGACCTCCAGCGACATCTCTGATTTTCTTTTGAGAAAAATATTGTTTTTTGTTAAAATAAGATACTATTTTTGGGCTGAGCCTTATATATCTAAAAATTGCGTAGGTAAAATTTTCAAAACGTGCATCTTTGGACCTAGCAGCATCTGCCCCGATGCTACACCCAGAACAACGATTGAGCTTGCTATATAGTTTTGTGAGTATCGTAAGCACTCTCTTGTATTCATGATTATTTCATATGGTTGCATCTTTGATTTTATCATGGTTGTATTACTTTATGGTTTTCTCTGGAAAAGTTATTTATGGATATATGGATTCATTGTTTTGTTCTAATGTGGCTATGTAAGTCTACATGTTTTTCAAATTGGTTTTATGGATATGATAAGATTGATGATTGTAAAACTTTTAATTTGATGACATGTTTTTCCTAGAAGGGTGGATTTTCTATGATGATGAATGTTTATGCATGTCAATGCCTCTGAATGGAGATATACCTATTATGCTGAATTTATTTCTTTAATATATATCTATTTATTGAAATCCTTCAATGATTGATGCATATGGTTTTGGGTAGGTATGTTGTTTAATGAATGCAATCTAAGAGTGAAACATCTTTCTTGAATAAAATGAGCATATGAGTGTAATTTTTAATTGATGTCAATTGATTAACCTAGTTGATGTTTAGTTTATTTTGCTATTTGTTGGGAAGAAAGAGTCCAAGATCCAAAAAGAGAGAGAGACTCCCCTACATGGCACTGCGTAAAATTGGCAGTTGTACCGAAGATATGGGTTGAAGTCTGTAAAAAAGAGAGAGAAAAAGAAAATGATTCCTCTACTTGGCACCGCATAAAATTGGCAGTGGTACCAAAGATAAGAGTTGAAGTCTAAATAAAAAGTGTGTATCTAAGTGGGTACATGCCATTAAAAACAAAAAAAACAAAAAAAAAAAGAGAGATTTTGAGTGGAAAAAGATTTTGGATATCCTATTCCTGTAAACAAAAGTATTATAGATTTAAACTGAAACTTAGGTGAAATCATGAGATTGAGATTCCATTTATTATGCGAGTTGCGAAATTTTATTTGATCAAAGTTGTGAATCTTAAAGATTAAATTCAGAGGACGGTGTATTTATCTAGAATCTTATGTAACAGTTGGTGGAATATTTCATAAGTGATTATATTTTAGAAATTTATTTTTCATAAAAGAGCATATTTTCCATACTTAGCATTGTTCTTTATTATATTCATTTGCTTGAGGACAAGCAAAGTTTGAGCCTTATGTATTTTGATGATACAAAAATTCATAGTAAATTTTATATCAATTGTTCCATACTTAGCATTGTTCTTTATTATATTCATTTGCTTGAGGACAAGCAAAGTTTGAGCCTTATGTATTTTGATGATACAAAAATTCATAGTAAATTTTATATCAATTGTATAGTATTTTTGAGTCATATTTATGCTCTTTTGGTTGTTTTTAAGCCTTATTTATCAAATATTGCAGAATTTGCACATTTTCTCGTTTTTGATCATTTCAAATAAAAATGGCCTAATTTTGATGGATTTTGAAAGATTTGAGTGCACGAATGGATTCCAGACATCGAGAATGTATAGAAGATTACACCACTACCGTAATTATTTTTACAGGTGTAATTTTCTGCCTAGATTATACTATTGCCGTAATTATTTTCAGGGGCCATAATTTTTGATCCAGAATGTATAGAAGAAAATTAGGCCACTGCCGTAATATTTTTTATGGGTCGTAATTTTGTTGAAATTTTCCACAGACGAAATTACGACAGTGCCCTAAAAATTTCCACTGGCCGTAATTTCAAATTTTAAGCTTGAACGAGTCTTCTGCAGCCGCCTCTATTTTTTGGAATTTTTGAAGCCAAATTGAGGAGATCTAGGGAACGATTTCAAAATCTAAAAATTGGGGATCGTTCTATAAGAGGAGGAGAAGATTTGAGGATAAGAATAATCCAATTTTATTACCAATCGAGGGAGAAATCGAAAAGGGCGTCCCTAGAGCTTGGCCTCTTGCCAAGAGGTGTAGAGGCCACCTTAGGCGGCAAAATTTTTAGGAGAGCTTCGCCAAGGGAGGAGAGGATACACCGAAAATTTCATATCAAAAGGAGTTCAAACGAGGGAGAAATCAGCATCGCAATTTTCAGCCGAGAAGGAAAAATCGCGAATCACTGTTCATGGATACTGTAGCAAACCAAAAATTTCCAAAATCACGGGCTGTGAAAATTTTTACACCCCTGTGATTACAGTAAACCCGTGTTCTCTCTTTTTCTAATTTTTAAATATTTATCATGTTCCTATGACTTTGGTAGAGTAACTTTCTTTGGGACTTAGGGAGTAGTTTCTCTTCAATTCTGTAATTTTGTTGAAATTTTCCACAGACGAAATTACGACAGTGCCCTAAAAATTTCCACTGGCCGTAATTTCAAATTTTAAGCTTGAACGAGTCTTCTGCAGCCGCCTCTATTTTTTGGAATTTTTGAAGCCAAATTGAGGAGATCTAGGGAACGATTTCAAAATCTAAAAATTGGGGATCGTTCTATAAGAGGAGGAGAAGATTTGAGGATAAGAATAATCCAATTTTATTACTAATCGAGGGAGAAATCGAAAAGGGCGTCCCTAGAGCTTGGCCTCTTGCCAAGAGGTGTAGAGGCCACCTTAGGCGGCAAAATTTTCAGGAGAGCTTCGCCAAGGGAGGAGAGGATACACCGAAAATTTCATATCAAAAGGAGTTCAAACGAGGGAGAAATCAGCATCGCAATTTTCAGCCGAGAAGGAAAAATTGCGAATCACTGTTCATGGGTACTGTAGCAAATCAAAAATTTCCAAAATCACGGGCTGTGAAAATTTTTACACCCCTGTGATTACAGTAAACCCGTGTTCTCTCTTTTTCTAATTTTTAAATATTTATCATGTTCCTATGACTTTGGTAGAGTAACTTTCTTTGGGACTTAGGGAGTAGTTTCTCTTCAATTCTGTAATGACTGGATAATTTTTAATCTATTAGTTATTCTTTGAATGATAATATTGCCTTTGTGATTTATTTACTTTGGAATTATTATTTGCATGTTTTAGGGTTTGTAATATGGACCGAGAGGTGTTTTACAAACCTGGAACCCTTAGATTAGATCTAGAAACCTAGACTATGGGAATAGCTAAGTCCTAGAACCCTAATTTATTATGCTTATTTACATGAGAGTTTTGATTTCTTTGTTTCAAACATGATAATATGGACCGAAAGGTGATTTTGATTGTTAGAACCCCTTAGGCAAAACCTGTAAAATTAAGATACAAGAGTATTTAATTTTACTTGAGAAGTAGACTTTGAGAGTTAAATATGGACCGAGAGGTGATTTTAATTTTCTTTGTCTGGTTTACTTATATTTAAACACCGAGCAGCATGTCACGAGATTGAAGGCTCTTCTGTGTAAATTGGACATCCGAGAGGAGCCAATTTTTTTTTTTAAAGTAAACTTTTATTTATCATAATTTGAATAACTAATAAAATCTTTATTATGTCTAGTCATGAGAATTAAAAGTGATGAAGCCTTAGTCCCAGTTTTCTCTCTCTGATATTCTACTACAGTGTTCGCTATTTTCGTTCTATTTATCCCATCGCATATCGATCGCTTAGCTAGTGAGAACATGTTGTATCCCAACAGTAGGTGCAACTTATCTCTGGCTCTTTTATTTTCTAGTGGCGCCGCCAAAAACTTGTTGTCCTAAACTTGTTGTGTCCGCAAGTGTACGAATACTCGAAGTAATAAAGAAAGATATCGAACCACAGAGACCTTATTGTTAAGTACCAAATAGTTGTATTCTTACTAGCTAAGCAACCGATTTTAATGCAAGTAATGATGAAAAACACACGAAATCAGATAATCAGAGAGAAACATTGGGACTAGGGTTTCATCCTCCTTAATTCTAATGACTAGATTTAAATAAAAAGTCGTCAATCTAATTTCATTATGATAAAGATATAATTTACTTCATAAAAGGATTATCTCACTTTCGTGCAGACAATTATGTAGGAACTAATCCTCTCTTTCGCGCAAGATCTATCCCAACGCTAAAAATAAGTAAACCATCAATAAAGAACTCAAGGATCACTTTCGTGCATCCGAGTCTCAACACAGGTTCTACTTATGGCTTTCTGATGACTCGATCCTCACTTTCGTGCAAGATCAAATCAAGTCTAACACAATAATTCATCCTAGATTCAAATTATTAAACACGGCAATAAGATCACTAAAAATCAGAATTCAAAGAACAAAACTAATTTCTTATGATGAGTTCCAAACTCAATGATTTCTAGGGTTCCGAATTTCACAATCAACCTTTTAGTCTATTTTGCAAAATTCTAAAACATGCATGATAATATGAACTATGCAGAATTAAAGACAAGTCATCACAAAAGCAGAATTATCATGATAAAACTATCTTGACGAAATAAAAGTCATCTAGTCATTAAAAATCAAGGGAAATTACTCCCACATATCCCATAAAAGTTTAAGCTAGCATTGTGAAGGAGTTAAAATAATCCATAATTTCAAAAGATCAAAAATCAAAGGGAAAAGAGAGTTTAAGAAAACACACCACGGCTGTAATATAAATTATAGCCGTAATTTGCATAAGGGCGTCAATGAACAGTGTCGGCGCCTCCCTTTTCTTTGATTTCTCCTCCAATTGATATCCTTTCGCTCTGAAACTTCTGGAGCACCTTCTCCTCCTCTATGCGTAGCTTCCCCTCAAATTTCACGGCCGGAGATAGCCTGTACGCTTCCCGGCGGCGAACCCTAAGGCGAACGCGTGGAACTCGATTTCTCTTTGCACGGTGGATGAAAATTAGGGCTTTCGCCCTTGGTGTGTTCTCCTCCTCTGAGGCTCCCTTTCTTCTTCTCACGGCTTTGAATTTAAAGGCCTGGATCATTCGCAACTATCTTCACAAAAATCGGGCTTCAAATTTGATTGTGGAAGTCGTGTTAAAAAATAGAATTACAGCTGTGTTTTATTTTACGGCACTGCCGTAATTTCAATCGCGTTCTCTGATCCAAAATCTCTGGCAATTACGGCACTGTAATATAAGTTACGGCAGTGCCGTAAAATCGTCTGAATTCTCTGGTCGGAATCATTTGGAAATTACGACCCGTGTAAATTCTTACGGCAGTGCCATAAAATCAGCAAATATCTCTACTCTAAAGGCGCTCCAAATTACGGTACCATGTAAATTCTTTACGGCAGTGCCATAATTTGCATAAAACTTTCTGGTGGGAAATTTCCCAAATTACGGCAGTGCTCTGATATTACGGTAGCGTGTAAAATTACGGTACTGTAATATAGATTACGGCACTGCCGTATTTTGGTTCGTGGCTCCAATTCTCTTGAAATTTGTTGTGTGATCTCCTCTTGATGTTGTGAACTCATCCATGCATTCGGATTGCTTGAAATCGACTAAAAATCGTGACTTTTTGCCTGAAAATCATTAAAAACCAAAAAGAGTGTAGATTCCGCAAATATTGATAAAAAAAGGCATAAAAATAAGCAAAGTCTATGAATATAACACAAAAACACTAATGAAATGGCACTAAATTTGCTATAAATTTTGGTGTCATCAGAACACAACTATTAGTTATTTAACACGTAGGTCCCTATGGGTTCGATGTCTTTTATTACTTTGAGTATCCGTGCACTTGCGGACATAATAGGAGGAGATGGGCGACGTCCATGTAGGTGATGTCGCACCACACCTTGTCGGAGTAGTCCCCGAAGTATATGGGGACCTGGCAGCGATGGGTGATGGGAAGGCTTGAAGCATCCACCCAAGCAATCGAGTAAGGCTTAGGATGTGGCTCCACGGCGAGGCCAAAGCGGGTAACCGCGGACCGGGACACGACGTTGAGGCTGCTACCTCCGTCAATCACGATTTTGCATGAGTGACTGTTACACTTGATGTAAGTGTAGAAGATACTCGTGCATTTCCAGTCTTCAAACGGAGGAGGGGAGGGGACTAGGGTGCAACGAACAACTGCCATAGTGGGTCGTGGACTCAACTCGTCGTCCGAGTAGCATTATGGGCTAACCTCTTGGGTCGACGGTGGCCCGCGAGGTGCTGAGGTCGTAAGGTCGTGTCGCTCAGGTGCGATGTGCTGGGAGCAACATGGGCAATCCCGGTTGAAGTGACCAGTTTGGTTATAATGACGACACGGACCAGGAGGGACAGCCACGACGGGTGCCTTGCCCTTTTCCTCCCAAGTCAAACAAGGCGGGGGTGCCTCCCGGGGCGCATCCCGGGGAGGGCGACGAGGGCCAGCATGGGTCGAACAGGGCGGAGCCTCAAAACGAGGAGGTGGGGCTGGTGCCGGAGGCGCATAGTGTTAGTGTTTATGCCCTGCAAACCAATATATGAAAATGGTCCAGCATTATTTAATGTACTTTGATAAAATTGATATAATCAATGAAGGCATGATCGTTATTATGCAGATTGCTTTACCTGCATTGATGTATTGAATTGCATAAATAATGTCCCATGAGTTTGGTTGCATCCATTCTCATAGTCATCCCCAGTCAAGGTGTCTTAGCCGATAAGGGACAGCTTTGGTGCATGTGAGACTGGTGTATGGGCTGGTTAAGTGCGAGGCACAGTAACGTAAACATACAGGTGCTTCAGCATTAGTTGCACTGGAGTGACCCACCGTGAGGATTGACTTGTCTAGTCAACAGGTTAATCTCACATGCAAGAGGTTTGCATTGATCCTTAGACTTGAGGTATTCATGTCTAGATATGATGATGGATATGTTTTGATACAGTCTTACATCTCTCCATAATTGGGTGATCAAAACGGCTGTCATTGGACATATCATAAGTCATATAGAGATATGGATGACCAATAGTAGAATTTGCCCATTCCTTGATTGGAAGCATAATATCCACTTTGGGGCGCCCCACCTCATTGGTGCATGACAGGAATGTATGGTCATACTGTTTGAGTCATGACCAATAAATTGGATTAATAAATATGAGACTAATCCAATGGCAGGATATTAGTTTAGGCAAAGGGATCTAAAATGCATGGGAATCCTCGTTGCTTATTAGGAAGTTGTTGCCATATGACTTTAGTCCTATGACCTGGGTAGTAGTGATGTGTTGCTAGATACCTCTCACTACTTATGATGTTTAATCATCATTGCCATCGTCATATGGATCCTACGGGGTCACACGCAATAGACTCTTGACGTTGTATTTTGATCTGGATATCTTGGAATGCATTTGAGTTCATTGTCATTCTAAGTCCAAGACAGATTCATGGTAGAATCTGAGTTCAAATAGGATTCATGGGTAAATCCGAGTCAAATTTGTACTCTGCATCTGGGTTGAATTTGGACTTGGAATTATAAACCATGTTGGATTCAAATCCTAATCCAATTAGGAGTTAGAATCCTAATCCAACTAGGATTCAAATTCTAATCTAATTAGGAGTTGGAATCCTAATCCAATTGGGAATTGGAATCCTAATCCAATTAGGAGTTGGAATCCTAATCTAACTAGGATTCAAATCCTAAGAGGAATTGGATTTGGATAAGACCCATTATGTTGGGTGCAAGTCCTAATCCAACAAGGATTCAAATCCTAAGAGGAATTGAATTTGGATAAGGCCCATTATGTTGGGCGCAAGTCCTAATCCAACAAGGATTCAAATCCTAAGAGGAATTGGATTTGGATGAGGCCCATTCTGGTGGGCGCAAATCCTAATCCAATAAGGATTTAATTCATGGGCCTAATTAGTGTTGAAATCCAAACCCAATATAGGGTTGTGGATTAAGTCTAATTGAGGCAAGTTTGAATCCAAATAGAAGTTGGATTTGCCCTTGGCGCATGGAAAATTCTATACATGGAATTGGCGCCAATTGGGATGAATGAATCCTAATGGTATTTGGCTTTCATATTTGGAAGATTTCTTGGACGCTTAGGGTTGTTGTATTGGCATGTATGGCTTGATCAATTCAAGCATATATTCGGCCAAGTATAGATGGAAAGTCCTAATATGAATAGAACTCAAATTCCATCTCTTGATTAGGCAAGAAGCTTGATTCTTTCTAAGCTTCAACTTAAGCCAATTCAAGAGATGTGGCTGTTGAACTCTTATGGCAATTTCTTAGAGGAATTGCGCCAAGAGTATAGATGGCAAGAGGGGTGGCGGTGGAGCCTTGATAAGTTATAATAGAAGGGGTATGCGCCCCCTCGATATATATGCAGAATTCTCTTCTAGGCTTGGCAATTCTTGTCACACCCCTAGGAATAATATTTATTATCTTTTCTATAATGATGTTAGAAGATAAATCATGGATATCACAATTCTCCTTGGAGTTGCGCAAGCCCTAGAATTCCTGCCTACCTCTTCCTCTTATGGAGCACCACCTTCCCTTCTCTTCTTCTTGTTGTTTGGCCGAGAGTCTCCAAGCAAGGAGACTTGTTGGCGTGAGGAACAAAGGAGGAAGAAGAAGGAGAGTCCAAGAGGTGATCTTCTCTTCCCCGGGCTAGCACCAAGCATGGAAGGGAGCAATGTTGAGAAGGTCGACGCGTGGATACTTGTAGAGGACGAGCGCTTGATCGTCTTCAACTTGGCTTCATTATCCTAGCAAGCATAAGAGGTACCATCCCTAACACATCCTTGTGTTCTCTCTCTCGCATGGATCCTTGGTCAAGGAATATGTTTCGGGTGTAATATGTCTTCCGCTGCGTCCTTGGACTGCAAAAATTTAAAATCACACCCGGTATTCCCTAACACATTAATCGGCCTTCGTGCAGGGAGAGGGTCGGCATGATGGGGGTGCGCGCGCAGGTCCTGCTCGATCTCGCGAGCATGGTGGAGAACGAGTATGGTCGTGTCAAGGCCGTAAGTAGGCAAGGCGCGCTGGATCTCCTCACGGAAGCCATTTTGGAATCGGGAAAGGGTGAACGCGGGGTCCTCCTTAAGATTACATCGGATGTCAAGCTCATCGAAGCAAGTGTGGTACTCGTCGATGGTGTCGGAGCCTTGGGATATGGCGCAATATGAGTCGAGGAGACGCTGCCTATACGTGGGAGGGACATATTTTTCCTTAAGTCAGTAGCACATTTCCTCCCATCGAGTGATGGGGGGAAGGCGCTGGTCGGTGAGTTGGCATTCTGCATTCGTCCAATACAACCGAGTGGGTCCGGTTAGTAAAAGACAAGCGTGGCTGACCTTAAGGTGATCGGCCATGTCGCTCCATACGAAATAGTTATTGACGGCCGCAGCCCAATCTAGGAAAATGCGGGGGTCAAGGTTGCCATTGAAGATCAGGGGATCAATGCGCGTGAGGCGGCGGACCTCGTTGTCCTCATGACTACGCTGAGCGGGGCGCCGCGCGGGAGGGATGTCCTCAGCCCACGCAGACTCGTCACTGAAGGGGTCAAAACGAGGGGACTCGTTGGCGTGCATGCACAGCGGGGCCAACGAGGGAGGGACGCTAAGCGAGGGTCGGCCCTCCGCGGCTTAGACCGGAGTTCCATGACACGGTCTGAGAGATCTTGGACTGTGGTCATAAGGCATTAAATCATGACTTCCATCGCTTCGAAGTGAGTAGACAGTGATTCAATCGACTGTACCCTAGATGGAGTACCTTCATCATTCACTACGGGAACCTGAGTAGGGGGATTCTAATACAAGGTTCCTGATGTAGTGGTCATGATGTAAATGCAGGATGGATGCTGAAAAAAAACCGGAAGAACTAATATGAAATGCAGCGGGTTGACCGACGGAGCTAGACAAGAGTTAGCTCCAACCTTCCCTCTGATACCAAAATTGACGCAGCGGAACTTATGGGAGGGGAGGTCCTTAGTTCAGTACTCTAAGGGGGTGGAGATGATGATGCTGAAATCATGAGAGGGTCTTGAGACGAGGGAAAAAAAACATGCGCGGTTAAGAATCCCGGTGAAAACCGATGAGAGATTGAATCAGAAATTTACTTGAGCAAAACCCAGTGAGCTGAGAACCACGAATCGATCTACAAAAGAAACTACTTACCTGGCTCGTAGAGCCAACTTTTCAATGCAAGCACGGGCACGCGAATTCTTCACGATGCTACGAGGGAGGAGCTCCGCTCATCCAAGACACAAACACAATAGACGCAGGGAGATTGGAAAGGACTCGGAGCCCGGTGGGGGTTCTCCGGGTGTTTTGATTGAATCGCAATAAAGAAGCAGTGAAGAGTGCTGGAGTTACACTGGACCTAGGCTCTCGCGTGGGGGAGAGCGTCTACTACAGCAAAAACTGAAAATACACAAGCCCTCAACCCTCTTTTATAGAACAAGAGGGAGGGGGAGGCACATGACAATCACTTGAGGGTTGTTGGAAAAGCCAACAACCCCTAACTTCCTATAGAATAAGAGTGAAATTTCCCTATATCTGTTGTCTTCTCCGGTGGCGGCGAGCTTCCCCTGTTTCGGATTTCCAGCTTCTCCAGGCTTCTTCATCTTCGGTGAGGAGATCCAACAGCAACGATAGCTTACGACGACCAAGACTGAGGCAAGGACGCACACGAGTTCCGAGCCTCCGCACGCCCCTCTTCTTCACCCAACCTTCTCTAGCGAAGAGCATCGAATGCAGGCGGTGTTCATTGAGCTCAGCGCAATGACATTCGGGCGGTGATTTTCAAAGGCGCGTTGATTGGTCAACGAGCCGTGATATCCCAGACCTAGGCAATGTTGGGCTTGTGTGACTCGTTGGCCATCTCTACTTTATACTACTACATATTCTACTTGCCACTAAATGATGTCTATCGCTAAGGGTTTTTACAATTGGGATGACATATTTTTATTGTACGGACCGCCTGTACATAAGGAACAAAATGACTTTGGCTCCGTTTGGTGGAGCTGAAATGGAAAGTGTTGTCTAGCTATAGCTGAAATAAGAAGTGTTATATGAGATAGTGATTTTAGATGAAAAGTTGTACTGTAAATAGCTGTTGCAGAAAACCATATAATATATTAAACAAAAATTATAATAATACAAAACTATATATTATATTATACAAAAATTTTAATAATACAAAATTATATATTATATAAAATTACTATTACAAAGAATTATATATTATATTAAAAAATTAATAATACCAAAAAATTTAACACAACAAGTACCACATTTACACAAATGTACAATACATACATATTTAATACATTACACAATATATAAAATATAATTTTTATCTTTTAGATTTCATTAAACTAATAGCAATTTGATAAGAAATATTATCAATCTCATTATAATGATTTTATTTTATAAAAAAATTATTTTATAAATATTATTATTTATAAATACTTTATTTATAAATATTTTATTTATATATTAATATTTTATAAAGATTTTATTTTATAGAGATTTTATTTTATAGTGATTTTATTTATAAATATTTTTATTTTATAGTGATTTTATTTTATAAATATTTTATTTATAAATATTTTATTTTATAAATATTTTATTTATAAAGATTTTATTTATAAAGATTTTTGTATAAAGATTTTTATTTTATAAAGATTTTTGTAAGATTTTGTTAAGATTTTATAAATTCATAATATAAATTGTTGTTTATAAAACATTATACATAACCCTTTAGTAGCTGGATGATGGAGCAAAAAGTGTGAAATTAATTGGGGAGGGTTCTAACCCTGCCTTGGAATGTTTTCACCGGAATTGCTGCTGTCTGCCCAAAGCTGGGATAATCCTTGCCCTTTTCACCGGAGTTGCCGCTGTCTGCCCAAACTTGGATAATTTCAGCTTTCCACATGAAAAGTATTTAAATTGTTAGCTTAACTGTGCAGCGAAGTATTAGCTTAACTGTGCAGCGAAGTAGGGCGGAAAACCCTGCCATGTACACTTGTGGTGTCATGATCAATTACATAATCTAAATCACTTAACACATACTAACATGGACTATTAGCAAAATTTTATATATGATGGAGATAATATTTAGAGCTAGAGGCATAAGACTATTAACAATTAGGTAATCTGAATACTAAGGAAGCATCACATAATCTAATAATGTTCCTCACTCTTATGAAGAATGATTATATATTTTATCTTCATTGTAATATAATTAATTTTATAAATAAAGATAGCCACAATCAACATAAAATTAATCTAGAATACAATTTCTTTTAAATAATTTGAAGAAATCAAATTTTAATTATTCATGAGCATAATTCTAATTATAAATTAATTTAATCTACACAAAAGCTTGACTAATTTTTGTTTAAAGCTTAATTAGTTGTATATTTTAAATTTTGTCAAAAAAAAAGTAAACAATACATAGTTCAAAGAAAAAGAAAAACTAATCTAAATCAAAGAGTAGACTAGAGATACTAGTGCTAAACATTAGCTTCATTAAGAGAAACCTCAATTGAATCTATTTTTCATCTAAATATAATTATATTGTAATTAAAGAAATTAAAAAAAATGTGAATAATCACTACTAGAAAGTAACTAAAAATAAAAATCTAACTTATTAGCATAGCCTGCATAGGGAACTAAAAATGTAATATAGAAAAGTAATATATCCTAATTAAAGAAGAAAAGGAAAGAATGAATATGAGTTGTATTAGACTTGGGTCGTGTCTACCATAGTCTGAATTTTCAAAAGTTCAGCCTTGCTAGCACATGGCACAAACCGGTTATGCCAGACATAACTCGACATTTCAAAAGCTCAGCTCAATCGAACACATACAAAAAAACAGGTCATGTCGGAACAACTTGACCCAACTTTTCAAAAGAACAAATCAAGAAAAAAATTTTGAAAAAAATAAAATAAAATAAATTCAGAAAAATATGAAAAAAATTAAGCAAAATTAGAAAAGTTAGGAAAAAAAAGAGCAAAGAATAAAAAATAAAGAAAAATCAGGCTCATATTGTGACTAACCTACAAGTTGTCATGCCATGCATGCTTGACCCATGTGCTTAGAGATCTCAACTTAGCACGGCTCACACGCGAGCCTTGTGTCACCCATAACCCATTGATTGGTCAATGGGTCATGTCGTGCTTGGTTCAAAGTGTGTCAAGCTAATGCCATAGTCAACTCGCCCATTGGCTGCCTCTATAAGCACATGCTACTTATACAATTTTAATAAAAAAATTTATGTATTAACAAAAAAAATATTTTTAAAAATATTTTTCTATGAAAAAGACAATTAGAAACAATTATTAAAATCTTACATATATATTTGCACATATATATTTAATTTGTATAGGATATACATCCTAATGGGTGGTTAAAAAAATTCATATGCGGAAATAATACATATATAAGTTGTGAAATTTTTGTTTCTTTTTTTAATTTAAAATAAAGTGAGGAAAAAAATCGGTCCATAATATATTCTTTTTAAAAAAATGTAATTTATTTTTTTTTTGTTTTATTTTTTAAAAAATTCATCTTTTCCATTGAATGATTTGAGGCCATTCTTCCCCCTCTTACTCGAGAGGTCATGGCGACGGCCGTGGCCAAATTTCCCTCTCCGTTTCGCTCTTCCCCTTGTCTCCTACGTAGCCCCGGAAACCTCAAATCTATGGCTCTCTCTTTGGTACCCGCTCGGAAGAGGAGGAGCATCCTCCTCTCTGCCGCCGCCGCTCTCCTCCTCGCTTGCCAGAACTCCACTGCCGCGGTCCCGCCCTTCGATCCAGTCACCACCGGCGAGAAGGAGGCGAGCGCCGCCCTGTCCCGCCGCGTCACCGACGCCGTCCACTTGCTCGACCTCGCTCGCGACTTCCAGGCCAAGGGCGACTATCACCTGGCCCTAGACTACTTCACTCTGGTAATTCTTGTTCCTTGAGTTCAAATTTTAGATAAAAAGTGCCATCTTTTTATTGACTAGCCATATTTTGTTGTTAAGTTCTCCGTTTTGTGAATTGCTCATCCTTTTAAGACATTGGTTTGCGTTGCTGCATTCTTTTTTGTATTTTAATGGTTTGTTTAGCAGTTAAAGAAGGTAAACATTGCCTCCAAAATCTTCAGTTAATGGAAAAAAGAAGAAGAAATGAGTACAAATCATACGAGCTGAACAATATGACGGGTCGAAAAAAGACCCGAAAAGAAGGAAGAGGAGAAATACAAGGAAATGAAAAAAAAAAAAAAAAAAGACCACCGGACTACAAGTTCATTCAACTAGAATGGAACCTCAAAACCCACACAATTGGCATATGTTGTGAGGATAAAGTAATACCTAGGGACAATTGAGTTTCAACAAAATGTAAGATTGGAGCATAGGATCTTGAAATTTTTTTTTTAACATAAGTATACACATAAACTAAGAGAAAATTAAACACAAACATTTTTAATAAGTAATTATCAAATGATCATGATCTATTGTGTATTAATCACCAACTACCATACAATAATAAGAAATTAACTCTTAAGTCTCCAAACATTGATAATAATTTAAAAAAGACTATCAAGTTGGATATCAAAAGTCAAAACCATTAAGGCCCCATTTGGATTGGCAGCTTATCAACTTCTACAGCTTTTAGCTGAATGACCCATTTGGCAAAGGAATTGAGAAGTTGTACTGTGCACGAGAAGCTGTTGTGAGCAGCTTATCTAACTTCCCCTGTTTGTGGCTTTATGGTTTCCCAAATCTGCATGTTGCGAACACGAAGAACGCCAACGCTTGGAGATCGGCAAACGAGAGATCCTAAGTTTAAAAGGAGGGTTGCACACGATACCTGCTTTGAGCTCCGCTTCCCTCCCTTCCTAGCCTGAGCTCTTGCCCCCCTTCCTTGGTGCCGGTGTGAGGCCCCCTTCCTCGGTGCAAGCTCTGCCTCCTTGACATGAGCTCCTGCCTCCTCCCTTCCTTGGCCCGAGCTCCCATCTTCCTCCTTCCCTAGCGCAAGTGTAACCTCCTCCCCCCTCCACTACACGAGATCCCACCTCCCCCCTCCTGCGCGGCAAGCTCCCCCGCCCTGGCCCGAGCTCCCACCTTTCTTCTTCACCGGCCTGGCATGAGCTCCTCCCCACTCCCCTACGCAAGATCCCGTCTCCTCCTTTTTGTGCAGCTCTCCCTCCCCATCTGGTGATCCTTGGCTTGCCGCCGGTGACTCTCCCCTCTCCTTCCTCCAATCCTACTCTAATCTCTCTTGTGGTCAAAATTGATTTTGACCCAAGGTTTGACTAGATAAAGTATCAGTATTTTACCAAACACTCCAAAATTTTTTGAACTAGGTCAAACCAGCAAAAACTAGAAGCTCCAGCTGCCCTAAACTAGTAAGTTAGTATCAAATATCTACTATTTTGTAGCATTAACTCAAAGTAACTGAGTTACTAAAATGCTGAGTCAAAATATAAGCATGAATAACTATTACACAACCTCAACTCAAAGTCACAATAGTATCAAAATATAAGTCCAAGCATAAAATTCAATTTGAAGCATCAAAGTACAAGTCTGCCATGATCCCATTATAGCTCCTATCAGTCTCATTAATCATTAAATCTGAAATTATGATCCTACTATTATACGTGAGTCATAATCCTAAAACAAATCGAAATAAATATGGAATGCAATATTGACACCATTAACTTTGAGAACCGAAGATTTAGGGCCTGTTTGGCCCCACTTTTAAGCTACTTTTAATCAACTGTTAAGTAGAAAGCAGAAAGAAAACTGTTTGGTAATAAAAAGTAGAAGCAGAAAAAAGCAGCAAAAAAACAAAAGTTAGAAAAGCTACAATTTGAAACTTTTGCAGTTTCTGTTTCTTCAAAAAAGTAATTTACATTATTTTGTTTAAAATTTTAAGTATTATTATTTTAAATAATTCAAAATTTCATACTATAGAAAAATAAAATATATTATTATTTTAAATAATTTAAAATAATATATTTATTTACTATTTTAAAATTTGACAACAGTTAAAAAGCTATTAACCAAACATCTTATAAATTTTGAATGTACAATACAGCACAGTTTAGCACAGTTATAAAGCTATTAACAGCGGGGCCAAACAGGCCCTTAAGTAAGAGACTTGATAAATAAGGGATTTTTTACCCCTCCATTTCCAACCTATATGATTCTCGTCCATGGTTCCAACCAAAAGGATGCACTCTCTCCATTTCCAACGTGATAGTGTAAGCTAGAATTCAGAGGATGTTGGAATCCGTTTGCTCAAAGCTAAACTTTCATATAGAAATACCTTCTATGGAAAGTATCATCCTGCATATAACCTATATGCTGTATAAAGCAATCTATGAACTGAAAGTGAGATGCATAAGTTGTAATGGTTGACTATGATGCCGCAAATCAGGCTATTGGAGCTAGCATGTTTTAGTAGCTCAAAGAAAGCATCTGCCGCCAAGATGAATAAGTAGAGTGAAAGAGGATCACCCTGCCTCAGGATCATGGTTGACTATGAAACCATTTTAGTAGTTTTGACAAAAAAAAAAAAAAAAAAAAGCATCAGCTACCAAGGTGAATAGATAGGGTGAAAGGCGATCACCTTGCCTTAAACTCCTGCATGGTGATAAGATCTTCCATTTTTGCCATTTTATGGATCACATGCTGAAAGTTAGATTAGATTTCCCAAATAATCCACTGCATAGTAAAATCTCTATGCTTCATCAGATTGAAAAGAAACTACCAATTAACACTATTTCAAGAAACTACCAATTAACACTATCGAAGGCTTTGTCAAAATTTACCATGAGCACAGCATCCTTTTCTTCTAGAATATTAATAGACATGAATACTTCATAAACACCCATGAAGCAATTCAAGGAAGATTTCTCACTAAAAATGCATATTGGGGTGTCATTGATCAAGAGCTGAACGAATTTCTTTAATCTAACCACAAGATCTTTAGGGATAAACCTGATTATTGTATTTGGTAGGCATATATTCGTAGAATCTTGAGTCATCTTAAGCCCTTCATTTGGGAAGAAAAAAAAATAAAGCTTTGATGTTGCTGATATCCAAGAAGCCCTTACATTATTTATCAAATACCACATTCGGGTGTCTTGCTACCCCAAGTTTAAATCGTTGGTACCAGTACCGGTACCAAATTCTATTTCGGGAGTTCGGAACTGGTACCGAACTCCCAAAATTTATTTCGGGAAAATCCCGAACTCCCGAATTAGGGTTAGGGATTAGCCATAAGCCGATTAGGGTTAGGGATAAGAGATTAGTAAGTAAATAAAATAATAAATAATTAATATTTTTAATTAAATAATATATATAGGTTCAGGAGTTCGGGATTTTTCCGAATTAGATTTTAGGTACCGGTATCGATACCATACTCCCGAATAGTATTTCGGTACTGGTACCGAAGTACCAGTACCGAAATACTGAATACCACAAATTTCGGTATAATATTTCGGTACCGGTACCATATGCTCAGCCCTAGCTAAGACCCTTAGCATCTAGGAATTCCAAATTAGGAAAAGACAGACTACGTGAAATACATCTAGATTGCCAGGACATCATTATATCTTATTTCAATCTAGATACATCAATCTAGATACAAGTCAGGGGAGGATGTGCCACAGCGTTCTCGGTAATACATAAAGATAGACTCTGCAATCTCATTCTGATTTGAGAGCGATGACCCATTATGTTCGATAAAGTGGATCAAATTCTTACCTCTCTTGCATTAGCAATTGAATGGAAAATTTTAGTATTTTTGTCGCCATCATCTTTGGCTTATTGTATCCAGTACATATGAGTTTCATAATGAGTGTGGTCAAGTTCCTTAGCATATTCATCCTTTCGGACACATTATCTGTATGATTGTGTCTCACTGATGTTGATAAATACAATTTAGTTTCTTTTTAACCTCAGAGATGAACGTTTGCTTCAACCGCTAAAGGTAAAAGCTCTACTTCAACTCATTTCCAAGAATTCTATATTTGGAAATCCAATTAGCTACACTATTAGCAAAAGCTGATAAGCTTGCCCAAACCGCTGTCTAAGCCAGTAATTTTAAACTTGAATGGCTTAAAGTTGGAGTAGACATCCTTAGGAGCCATGAGAAGCAGAGTGCCATGATCAGATAGATTGCCTCGACCCATTATAGCTTTCATTGATCAACATAGGAGCAAAGCCAGAGACCAAAGCCCAAGAGCTTTTGAGTTTCTGAGAGGAAGAGAAGAATTTGAATATGTCCAAACCCGCACTAAAACCAGCAAAAATTCTGTCCGGGTTGCCATATATGACATAGTAGATGCCAACTTTGATGGCATTTGCAGAGAGCATGTCCCCTATCCTCCAAGGTTTCTATTACTCCGTAATATATGCTCAATGTTAGAAAAATGAGACTAGGAAATGTATAGTTCCCTCTTATTTAAGAAGAGCTCATGTTTGTAAAACGCCCATAACTTTCCATTTGTAGATTTGAAAACGCAAAGAAAGTTCATGTTTGTGAAATTGCCCAAGACAATTGAAGAGGGATCCTGAAAGCATAGTGACGGAGGAGGGAGGGCAAGATGGATTCCCGGGTAGAGGATGGCCCAATAAGCACCTGAATGACCCCAGTGCCAACACTTATGACATTGCTTTGGGCCGCTACAATTGGAAGCCCACTGGCCAGATTCAAAGCAATAGAAGCAACGTTTGCTCTTCTTCAAAGAGTTAAAGACATTCCTAAACAATAAATTGCCTTTACGGATGAAGGGAGAGGCAGGACACTTGAAGCTGGTTATGAGCACCATGGCAAACCTGCTTGTGAATCCCATGGCAAACCGCATCACTGCAAGAGTCTCTTAACAGCACCATTAATCTTGCGCTCAAGAGAAATCTTAGACTGGTGATCGCCAACTGCAAGAAAAGTAGACACAATTTGGAGGGCTGAACTTGGAGTAGATGGCTATTGATTACATATCTTTAACTCTCTAACTTCCGTGTTTCTGCTCCCTCCCTGTCTCCAGTGATTCAACTTTTTTTTTTTAATCTTTCATTACATTGGGAATTAATTCCTGTGAATAAAATGATTGGTTAATCACCTTATTCTAAAATCTTAAGCTGTTGCAAATGAAAACAACCTTTTTCTTTATGATTTAGTTTCTACAATTTTAGTGAACATGGTGTTAACTTAGCTTTCGTGGCCTGTATACTGCATTTATGTATATGCATCCATTAGGCAAGTTTGCTTTTACTCTTTTTTTTTCTTGTTTCATCCTCCAACTCCACAATTGAAACGTATCCAAATCTTCTTTCGTTTACTCTTTCATAAGGAATTAGACTAAAATTTGAAGTCTTTATGTTCTTTTAGGTAGTTAGAGAGTACAATGACTTCGCTTTTTCAGACTATGCCAGAGTAGGCAGAGCATTAGTGTTGTATGAAATTGGAGACAGAGATGAAGCCATTGCTGAGATGGAAGACGTTTCAATTTCGCTAAAGGGTTATCCAGGTTTTCTTTAGAAGCACTAGGATATAATTGTTATCAACTAAAAAGTATCATGTTTGAAAGTTTCGCCTGAATGCCTTCTTATAACCGAGGTATCTTACAAATTGCAGAGATTCATGCAGCTCTGGCTGCAGCATTGTACGTTGACAAGCATGCTGCACTGCTAGCTGAGAACCAGTTTACAATCGCCACTCTCTTGGATCCTCACTATACTGATCTGTCATATGTCAGGGAGACTAAGCATTGGCCTCCGAGCTTAGTTGATTCATTACAGCACTTCATTACTCTTTCATGAACAAACTTTTGTTTTCTTGTCTTGTTGTTGAAGAGTACTAATCCATTGGATCTTTGCAAATTCTCTTAGTTCGGGTACAATGTTGTACAAGTAAATTTTGTCTACTACCTTCAATGTAATATATCTAATAATCGACAACCTTACTGGCGTGCAATGCATACATATACTAGTTTTGTTGCTACTTATTTTCCGTCATTTTAGTACTTGTTAGTGAAATGCTAATTGAGTCATGAGTCCAAGAACGGGATACAAAAGGTAGCTTTTTTGTAATTTGAAATGAAAAATGATGGTACTTGTACTTCTTTCCTTAGGTGGATGCCAAAAACACTTGGTGGCTGATAGCATGTTCTTGATTCTTGTTGCTTAGCATCCACCTAAGCAAAGAAGTACAAGATTCAAGGTTTGAAGGAAAATGCTAATAAGTTTGCAGGAATTTATTTGGTGGATTAGTGGCTGCATCTAGTACAAACTAATAAGTCAGCAGGAAAGGAGTCTTTTTCAGCTATGAAGCATTTTGTCATCTTCTTCACAGCATGGCCTGACAATGGCGCAGGGCGTGGGGTATGATTCACTCACTGCTTGTAATTGTCCATTTCAGCATAATAAAGTAGAGATTGAACTCATGGAAACAAAACCTTCTAATTGCTTGCCTTTGTTAAATTATCATCTCCTGTATCTTCAGCCCACAGGCTTCTCAACAGTTTCAGCAGCGCCCTCGCTTTAGCTTTGGCCTTGGAGCTGCATTGGCTCTGGAGCAGCAGCAGTAGCTGCACCAGCACCCCCGCATCCACTGCCTTCACCATCGTCTTTCTCGATTCGCTGCACAGAACCAGCAATGAGCCGACTGCGAGTTCACTGCCCTCGTGATCAGTCGGCACCCTGAACACCTTCTTCACTAAGATTTCGATCGCATTCGGGTTATTGAGCAGAGTTTTCTTGCCTTCATCGAGTTCCAGCAGAAGTTCCAATGTCGCCAATGCCCGCAGCTCATTCTTCTGAGTGAAGTTTGACAAGTATGCAATGATGCCCTCTACTGCACCTTCTCTAATCGAATTGCGTCGATTGCCTTCCAACGAGCAAATGCCGGCTATTGCTCTCACCGCTGCTTCAGACGCTTCCCAATTGGAATTGACATGTGCAAGAGAGATGAGCACTTGCAACAATCGCTGGAATTGTCCAAAAATTAGACACAGTTCCCGGGTTTCTGCAGACATGGCGATCGACTCCACGAAGTAGCACAGGCTTGTCTTCATCTTAACGCTGCCTTTTTCTAGCAGCAGCACCAGAGACTCCAAGCTCGATCTTTGCTTGAGCATGTTCAGAGAATCCAATTGGGCGGAGGTTGATAAGCACATTACACACTCGAGAACGATCTCTAGGAGCTCCAAATCAACGAGCTGCGGAGCCTGGAAAAGAAGCTGAAGCAGCAGAGGAAAGAAACCTTCTCGGATCAGACACGACTGTCCTGCGCCAGAATCCATGGATAAAGATCTGACCTTTCTAAGGGCTTCGAGCTTCGCGTCGTGGGTGGCGCTCGGGGATTGGAGATTCTGCTTGATTGCACCCAGCTGCAACTCATTGAGGTGAATCGGTCGCTGATGGAGGACGGGATCGGCCGCGAGCCATTGGTCGATGAGGTGGCGCAGAGTGTGATTGGGGACCAAGGACGTGTCGGCGAGCCGCTGCATTGTGACCGGGCAAGTGCGGTTGCCTCCGGCGAGCCATTTCTCAATGCATGGCCGGTCGTATGTCTGTCCGGTGCTTAGCGTTACCGGATCTGTGAACAGGTCAAGGCTAATGGGGCATCGAAACAAGTGGGGGATGCCCATCTGCTCCCCTGTTGTACACATTCGCAGAGCATTCAAGGGAAAACCATGGATTTAAGGGCGAGGACGAATGGTCACCCAGATCTACCTACATTCAGCTACTCATGGAAGGATCACGGGACATTTGTCTCCTTTGCTTTAACAAAAGGTTCTTGAGAACCACAGCAGGAAAGCTGCTTCTGGACACTGAAATCTATGAGAGAGAGTTGGACTTCCAATGGCACCCATTCTCACGTGCTTCCTTATTTGATGTACAAAAAAATCAGGACGACGTGCTCTTCTTCCATAATCAATCCAAGCTTCTGATGACACTTCAATTCAACTGATAACGTGGGAGGAGACCGCAGTTGTTGTCTTCCCGTCTTGGCCTTGGACTAAGCCTTGATGACTATAAATCTCACGAGGCCATAGAAGACTGACAAATACTCCCGGAGAGCTGGTCTATGAAATTGATGAGAAGCAAAGCATCAGAGATATACACAAGTAAGAAACCTGCAATTAATGTTCCTTTTGCAATCTAAAACTTTAGCGATGATCATAGTTCAATAGACAAATCCTTTTGGGCCAGCCTCGAGCCACCAACTCTAGTATTCAATCCTTTCATATTAAAAAAATAAAATAAAATGGTGGATGATTACAAAGTTTTGAGTTGGATCATCATAATTTTGTAGCCACTGAGACCGGCAGCTGAACCTAAATTGGAGGATCCGGTCATGTCACGAGTGTAGTGGAGAAACTTTAACGAGAGAAAAAGTAAAACAATGTCATCAGTCTTCATTTAAAACTTTATCAGAAACTTTTCTAGTTATTCACCTAGGCTCAAGCAGGGTCTACTTTAGGTTGTTTGCATTCTCGGTCTGAATTTTTGTTTTGTCTAGATCCTACAATTTGCTACATCATTCAAAGTCTGCCCAAAGTCATCGTCATAGTAGTCTAGCAACGACATAGACAACGTCATTTTAGCAAATTTTGAACAAATAAAATTAGGAGTATTAATATCTATGATGCTAACATACACATAATTTGTTCCTCTTTCTAATAAAGTTGTAATTACTCAATCAACTATTTGCATAGCTTTCACTGTATTATGAAGTTAATGATTCAAGCTAGTGACATGACCATTGCAGGAGTAGATCAAACCATTGGGCATTGATATGTAAACCAACCCTTTATTAACAGTTTTATATTTTCGAAGAACAATGGTACAAGAATAACAATGGTAATCAAACCTTAGATCATTAATGGAAGATGATAAAAGATGAAGCTTATCTCTGTTCATTGTGTTTAGAATTGTATGCCAGCCTTCAGAGCCTGCCTAGATTTGTAATTCCAATGGCAGACAGGAAAGCCTTCAAAGTGTTCCATTTCGAGCCCTTTGACTGCGTGCACCCGGATTTCCAGTACACTTTTTGTGGGTCGCAGCATGGATGAGGATTATGCGTATCAAAGAACAGCATCCTGTCTCACCCTTCAATGATGGTGGTGGATCTTTCTAAAGGATCCTTTTGGAAGTTTGTTCCAAATTATGATCATCATTTTGGAGGGTATGAATAGTTGTCACAAAGGTTATAAAAGGTTATATATGTGCATATGAATGTATTATCAGCATATATTATTGATCTTAGATATAATCATATATTGGTATATATTAGATCATATTGATCTAAATACATATTGATATACAATTACAAATCAATATTTTTTTGATTACAAAATTTAAATTGACATAATTTGAGCATGGTCTCTTTTAAAGCTTTCTCTTGAGATGTAGTTAAGATTTGTGATCATTCAATTCTAGGTTAAGAGGCAAGGCAACTCTATTTATGACATCTTAGAATTTGCACATAGAGGAAGATGGAAAGAATGAGCATTGCTTATTTTTTGCTCCACAACTTGAACAGCCTGTTTCAGTGAAGAAAAATAGGGAGAAAAAAAGAAAGAAACCTAATTATTTCCCTCTATTTTCTTGGTTTCAGTGAAAGAAAATAAAGGAGAAAAGGAAAGAATTAACTTTTCATTCCCTCCAAAACCTTTCTCTCTTATTTTGACAGAAACTTCATTTCCGTCCGCGCTCTCGCCCGCTCGCCTTTTCGACTCTCGCCCTTTCGCCGCGACCTCGACGTCGCCCCTCTCGCCCTTCCGACCTAGCCTTCTCCCTTTCGACTCTCGCCCTCGACCTCTCGGTCTTGTCTCACAAATCTGTTCTTTCTACGTGCGATAATCGACGCTCTCCTTCCGCGAAGATGCCGGCGTGGTGGAAGAGGAAGACGAAATTGAAGTCGAAGTCTACTACTGCCAGTCCGCGGACCAACGAGCCGGAGACGCCGGTGGCGGCGCTTCTGCCGGAAGATGATCAGGCGGTGGTGGTGGCAGCGAGAAGGGGAACTAAGGGGAAGGCTAACAGCTTCGACGCGGCGGTCGGATATAGGAAGAGTACGGACCATCTTCTTGTCGGCAGCGGCGGCGGGAGAGGAGGTGGAGATGGAGCGGGTTTCGTGTTCGGTCACCCGCTCCCTCTTCCGACCTCGAGATCTCCGCGTGGTGTGTCGTTGGGGTCGGGGTCGGCTTCAGCGTCGGTGTCTAGTATCGGTTCCTCTGCTTCGTCGGATGAGACGCCAGATCATGCTTCCTATGGGTAATTTTGCTGTTCGTTATTTTTTTTTCTTTTGGTTCTGGCTCTTCGGGGGCACGGTGGATTTCGCTTGTTATAGATTTGGTGGTTGAGGGTGGGGTTAGGCTATATTCCTTTTTCCCCTAAATTAATTTTTTGGTTGGGTCTATTCGTATCGAAGGGCCGATCAAGTATCCCAATTCAGAGCTCCTAATTAACAAGCGTACATTTGCCATTCGCCCAAGGCTAAGTTTCCACCATTACTACTTTCTGTTGGTAGAGGCTACTAATCATCTAGTAAATTTTCCATTGCAAGGTTTAGGGACTTGGATTTTCTGCTCTTGATTTGAGCTAAATAAGAAAGAATATTAGGAATAGGATTTGCTTGGCTTACTTCTGAACAATCCTTTATTTATCTTTCTATTTTTTTTTCTTTTTCTTCCTTCCACTGAAACACAAGGTCTATAAGGAAAAGCAATGATTTCTTTTCCTTCTTATTTTTTTTCTCTCCTTATTTCTTTTCTTTGCTGATTTCTTTCCTTCCACCGAAACAGGCCGGAAAGGAAAGAGGAAGGCCAAGAAAATCGAATGAAATTTGTATTGTATAAAGCATTTATCGTCATTACATCTGTATTGTATTTAAAATTTGAAATTTACATTTATCGTCATTTTTTTCCTAAAAAGAAAATCGAATGAAATAAATTCAAGTCCATAAGATTCGAGGTGTGGATATATTCCGTGATGCGTTGGTGAGAAAGAGAGCCATCGAGCGACAGCGGTTGCATTTGGATTTTGGATGATGGCCCTGCGGCTCGCTTCCTCCGTCGCCCACTCCTCTCGCTGCCTCCTCCCTGTTTCCAAACCGTCCCACTCCACCGCCCTCCCCAACCGCCGCCGCTTCTCCTCCTGCTCCCTCCGATGTATCCCCGGTCTCCACCTCGCCGCTTCTCCGCTCACTCCTCGTTCTTGCCCCCTCCGCCTCTTCCAGGTCTGCTCGCCTCCCCGCCTTCCTCAGTCCCCAGATGGCATCGATCAGAAAGTTGGATCTCTAATCGTCTGACGCGTGCTTGCTTGACTGCTTGGTACTTCGCCAGGCGCCGGCGATTGGCTCGCGCGGGGCGATGTCGGTCGTGTGCGCGGCGTCCGATGCGGCGCAGCTGAGAAGCGCCAGGGAGGACATCAAGGAGATCCTGAAGACCACCTTCTGCCACCCGATTCTGGTATTCGATTTCGGCTTTAGTAAATGCTTTGGAACACTTAGTGGGTATTGCTATTTTGAGTCCATAGTTGATGTATGTGGATCGGCTTATGATCTCTAATCGAATTCTGGTTTTCGTAAGGAAATGCTGTTCTGGTTTACTTGGGCTAGTATTTGCAGGGGATTTCAATTTTCAGGCAATTCATTCACCCATTTTCAGCTTCCTACTTTTTGAATTGTCACGCGATGTCCCGGCCCTCCCAAACAATGTCTATTAACCCAAGGTACAGAATTCGGTAGAAAGTAATAGGGGTTTCTTCAGACAAGGCCGTCGAAGCAGATGGAAAATGCTGTCAGATTTATATAAGGTGATACTTATTTGTCGAGCAAGTTTTCAAGTTGTATTGACGACATACGCGAGCATTACTTTGGGGGTTCAAGCAGGCAAGAAGTTCCAGTTGGTAAATTGTAACTACGTTCTCCTAGAGGCTTGGGTTTGATAGTATTGTTATATAAAGTTCAGTTCATGTTGCCACATTCAGTGTTGTTGCTAAATTGGTGACTATCTAGTGTTGGTACTCTTGAGGATTTGGCTTTCTGACAATGTTCAATGAGATAGCTTTAACAGTCACGCATTGAACAGAACACTGTTGAATACTTAAATTCGAGTTGTTTGATTCCAATTGCCATTTTAATTGCTTCTTCCGTAGGTGTTGAATCTTTAGGATTGTATACCGCTCACAAGACAAGCATGTTTTGTTCTTTGTGTCTTATTCTTTGGAGAAACGGCTGTAATGAATATTGCATGTTTGGTTTCATGCAAATGCATATATAATGAATATGTGTATATATATGTGTGTGCACATATTTGTGTGACTTGTGAGTGTATATATATATATATATATATATATATATATATATATATATATATATATATATGCACATATATATCTTTTAACAAGACTAATGTCAGAATATGCAACATCATATCCTATAATTAATTTTACCTGGTGCCTAAATCGGTCAACACTATCACTGGACATCCACAGTTCATTTGGTTCTTATTCATCCATCAGCTTATATGAAGTTTTGAAAGGATGTCATTTGATGTTTCCATGATCAACAGGTTCGTTTGGGATGGCATGATGCTGGTACATATGACAAGAACATTGAGGAGTGGCCAAAATGTGGGGGCGCTAATGGAAGCCTACGTTTTGAAGTAGAATTGAAACATGCAGCCAACGCTGGTACTGATTCTTTGCTCTCCAATATTAAACTTCTATTCGAATTGAAGGATAGTAATGATTTGGTACTACAGGTCTTGTAAACGCTCTAAAGCTTATTCAACCCATTAAGGACAAGTACCCGAACATTACATATGCAGATTTATTTCAATTGGCCAGTGCCACAGCAATAGAGGTCCTTTTTCTGACCTTGCATTCAATGCCACCATGCTTCTATTTAGAAAATTTTAAATTTGTTTGGCACTTTGACTTCCAAAAGTCACATCAGCATAGTTTTATTTCTCAGGAGGCAGGTGGACCTAAAATTCCTATGAAGTATGGACGGCTAGATGTATCAGGACCTGAACAGTGCCCAGACGAGGGGAGACTTCCCGGTGAGTTAGTAATTCAAGGCTTTTAGATATTTGATTGACCTACTTCTCTGGAGATTGATTCTTTTTTTTAAAAAAAAAAAAATTGCATCCTTAACCTACATTTGATGAAGAAGTTTTCTTGTTAACATTTGTTGCTTTTCTGAAAATTGAAAATTAAGCTTTTGAAAACTAAGCACTTAGCTTGTTCTCTTTTTTTTTTTCTCAATTTCAAGATGTATAAAACAAAGAAGTTTCTACCTATGACAAAGAAAAACTCCATTGATGTAGCGCCCATTGATAAACTCTAACAAAAAAAATTTATTCTAATTTTATTCTCTACACTCTATTATGTTATTGACAACATAAGTAAGTAGATTGGTTGGTTGTTTCATATTGGGTTTATGCTCTTTGTAAATAATATGATGCACAGCTTTTGTTTGACTCAATTTTAGACTTTTGATTTAACTTGGTATCACTATATCACTTCTCTTTCTTGTCCTCCTTGTTATTGCCCCTCTCTTCTTATGCCAATCATATGAGGCCACCTCCTCTCTCCAATTTGCTATCCTTCTCCCTCTCTACTCGTCTGTCCACTTTTCTCCTCCTCTCTCAAATTTGTTTGACTCAATTTTAGTCTTTTGATTTAACTTGGTATTACTATACCACTTCTCTTTCTTCTTCTCCTTGTTATTGCCCCTCTCTTTTATGCCAAGCATATGAGGCAACCTCCTCTCTCCAATTTTCTATCCTTCTCCCTCTCTCCCTCTCTACCACTGTTATTAATAGCGAATCGCGGAAAATAGCGGAAAGCTAAAAATCCGCAATATGATATAGCGGATTGCGTTGCGGGCAAATAGCGGAAGTCACATAGCGTTTGAAATATATATTATATATATAAAAATTTAAGTATAACGTTTGAAATATATGTTATACAACGCATAAATTAAACTGCATAAAAATAAAATAAATTATATAAAAAAAGATAACATAGTACTAACTCAATTCAAGTCATAATTTTAAATTCTCAAACTTAAAAACATAATAATGTGTTCCTATACGCTATAGCGGGGCTATAGCGTTTCATAGCGGATTGCTCAAAAACCGCTATGGAAAAACGCTATAGATAGCGGCTATTTAACAACACTGCTCTCTACCCGTCCATCCACTTTTCTCCTCACCTAAATGTCTTTCTCTGCTTTCTCATTCGCTTCTCTGTCCTCACCACTCTCTCTCTCTCTCTCTCTCTCTCTCTCTCTCTCTCTCTCTCTCTCTCTCTCTCTCTCTCTAGTAGTAATCATCATTCTCTCTCCAATCATTTTTAGGATTTTTTTTTTCTTTCCGGTCCCTAGGATTATGAATGTGAAAATGTTCTACAATCTACAATATTAGGTCTCTAATATATCTTCCTTTTTTTTGTATCTCATGTATTTCTTTGTACTAGCCCATTTCATCGATCCTTTAATTCCTTTGGTACTACCATTGCACTTAATGGTACCAACTAATATTTCTAGGCAAGATTTCCAATACTTTGCTGGCTCTCATGAGAAGGAACACAACTCCGATTCCCCTATTCAAGCTTAGTTAGCTTAAGGAATTGATCTTTCTCTTATGATCTCCTTATCTTTAGTCACTTATATATATCTTTTGTAATCGACTCTAAACATGTTAGCATCCATTTCATGTATTGCTTTTTCTCCACACTCATAGAATAGTTTCTTTGGCTTCTTCTATCTTGGATTTGGGGGTTTTATTATATAACAAGTAATCGTAGTGTATTTCAACATCCTAATTTCACCCTCCAATGTTAACCATAGATGGTTCCCAAAGCTTTGTTAGTCGTATAGTTTTTGTTCGTACCAACAAATTTCTCTTTGACCGATGTCTATGTTCAACTATTTCTTATTCACCTTTCATCTATTAGCCCTCTTACTTGATCATTAAATATTTGTCACTTTTTCCCTTCTTATTGAACTTTTCATAATGAGATAATTGTTGACAAAATGGTTGATTGATTATTTTAAATAAAAAACTAGCTTTCTTTATTTCTACTAATGTCTAGCTCAGTATTGCTTAGTTTCTTTCCAAACATTTGATGCCATCATCCATAAATATATACAATTTTGTGTCATAGGTTTGGTTACCTCTACAAATTCACTTACAAGTAATTTAGCTTTATTTTGAATGCTAAAATTCAATGATATGACCTCATCTCCCCTCTAAAGCGTTTAACAAAGTTCACACAATTGAAAGCTCTTCTCTAACTAATAAAATGCTTCACTTTTCCTGATGCTTTAATTTCTTGGTGCCATTGGTCCATCCATAATCAATGGTAGCAACCATAGTTTTAAATACCAATCCGAACTAGTGTAGCAACCATGAAGCTGGGAGAAAATAGTGTAGTAGTTTTTCTCTTTTGTTATTATGCTTTACCATTTTGTTAATTTGCAAGTCTCAAGTTTCAAAAGATAAACAAAGAAATGAAGAACACCAAAGAGTGAGGAAGAATGCAAACAAAGAAGGTTGTCCATTTGAACAGGTCCAAACTGAACCACATTAATTTTTTTAAAATCCCAAGTAAAACCGAACTAAAAATTTCAGGTTTGATTTGATTTGGCTTGGTTCAGGATGAACTGAATTTTTTTTATATTTTTTGTAGTTATTTAACTTTTAAATTCAAAAATATAAAATAAATATTTACATAATGAATAGTTAATTAATAAAATTTTGGTATAAACAGTTTAACCTGAAATTTCTATGTTGAACTGAAAATTGAAATGATACTTTAATGTTTAATCGTTTTAACCTGCAAGTGCTAGATTTTTTTTTTCTTCATTTCTTCTTCTCTGCTTTAGTGATTCTACCTCACCGGCATGTGATCTAAATGCATAATTGCGCACCTATTATAGTTGCATCTAACAGCAACTCATCATTGTTCCTTTACTTAATGTCAACTGGTACTCCTCATCAAGCTTGAAGAGATAAAACATTTAAAATTTTTTGTACTATTTATTTGATACCCATTTTTTTATAAAAAAATAGGTACTTTAAAATTACGAAGAACTAGTCAGATTAATAAATGCCATACAGTAAAAACTTGGAAAAGAACGCAATGTCACAATCCCAATAATGTAACACCTACATTAGCCTTGAACGAAGATGCATAAGTTTCTTTGAGTGTTCCCCTGTCTACCAGAACTCAATGATAAATGTGATGGATAAGGAATTAACTGTTTGTGCATGCATGAAAGAAATGTTAATTGCTTTACTATATAAAATTTCTTGTATACCATATTTATAAAAGAAATAGCATGGCTAAGTCTTTACCATATTAATATATTTCTGTTGTATGACTTGCCTTTTATCTCCTTAAAAGTTGCTCTCTAACAGCCTATTTCAAAGAAGGGAAATCAGGAGAGAAAGAAAAGAAATGAATTTCTTTCCTTTCTATTTCCTTATGCTGTGTTTAATGGAGAGGAAAGGGGAAGGGAAAGGATGGAAAGGAGAAGGAAAGAGTATTTTCCTTAGTTTAATGAGAGGGATGGAAAATAGAACGGCTGCTACAGTGTCAGTTTTTCCGTCCAAATGTCATCCGCCCAAATCGGACGGATTGCACAAAATCGAACGCTCGGGTCGCATCTCCCTCACCGCGCCGCTGCCGCTCGGAAGCTCACCCTCGCTGGTCGCTCGCTCGCCCTCGTCGTCGCCGGTCACCCACTCACCGTCGCCAGTCGCGAGCTCGTGGTCGGAGCTCATGTCGCTACTCACCCTCGCCGCTCGCGATCTCATGGCCGTATCTCCCCCTCGCCGCTCGCGTTGCTACTCCCCCCTCGCCGCTCGCGAGCTTGCGGTCATGGCTCGCCCTCACCGACGTAGCTCGCCGCTCGCCATCGCTGGTCACCCTCATAGCTTGCCGCTCGCCGTCGCAGCACGCCGACGCCATTCGCGAGCTCGCCGGCGCTGTTCCAACCATTCCCGCGAGCTCGCGTGCGGCGCATGTGCTCAACCTCCTCTCACGTGCACCCACGTGCATCCTCCCCTTTCCCTCTTCCTTCCCTCCCCCCTCCTCCTTCCCTTTCCCCTCGTTTTTTCCATCCGCGCTCCTAAACACAGCCTTAGTTTCAAAGAAGGGAATGAGAGGAAGGAAAGAAAAATTTTCATTTCCTTTCCCTCAAAAACGTTCCCTCCAAATTGGAGGGAAATCCATTTCCTTTCCCTGGTGACACTCGCAGCACACTCGCAGCCCTCCCCTCTCGCCGACCTCGCCGCCCTCCCCTCTCGCTCGACCTCGCCATCTCCCCTCTCGTTGACCTCGCCGCCTCTCGTCAACCTCACCTCCCTCCCCTCTCGCCGACCTCGCAGCTCGCCTTCTCACCGCCCTCTCGCCAAGCTCGCAGTCGCCCCCCTCCCCTCTCATCGTCCCTCTCCCTCTTGTCCGTGTTCACAGCCCCCTCGCCGCCCGAGTTCGCAGCCGCCCCCTCCCCTCTCGTCTGAGCTCGCCGCCCCCTCTCCTTGTCCTATGGCTCTCCTCCATCTCCGCCTTCGACATGTTCGTCGCGGCCGCCTCTCATTGATTCCTTTTCGAGGGGAAAGGAGAAGATGCTGAAATCCCATCCATTGCTAGTGATGCAGCTCTACTCCTCTTCCAATCTGCTGCCGCGCTAGCCTTTCATTGGTTTCGTTTCCATGGAAAAGGAGAAGATGCCAGAGACATCGAGTGTTGGAATGGCGCCGAATTCGACGATTGACGAGAAGACCTCACTAATTCGGCCTTTGACTAAGAAAGGTGAAGACGCCAAAGACAAGGTAATTGGGGATGCGATTCGATTAGGCACTCTTTCAATCCGTTAATCTTGTATATGTTTACTTGAGGTTTGGGTTAATTTTGACCCAGTCAACAGCTCATGGACCGGTCAAAATATTTCTTTCTTTCCATCAAAAAGACCTAAAAGAGAAAGTAATTATTTCCTTTCCTCCTTATTTTCTTTCTTTCCTGATTTCTTTCGCTTCTTCGAAACGCAGCGTAAGTGTCAATGTATTCGAATCATTCTACGAAGAAATCAAAACTTTAGTCTAATTTTTTCATTAAATTTTGTGCATTGATAATGCTTTAAAGTATATTCAATCTATTTTCACTCTAATATCTCATAGCAAGTGAGATCAAATCACTCGTGCTATATCTCACAATAGAATTAGATTTCATAGTATGGGAATCATTGTCTTCTTCATGTTGCTCTCGCTATGATAATCATATGCATATTCCTATATTTTTTGGGAGTGATGTTCTTATTGTGTGCTAACCAATTAATATGTTTCTACTCCTATTTTATAGAGCACTACTCTATTTGAGTGTCTTTTACTAGTTATTTGTCTTTTTTTTCCTCTGTTCTCTTTTCTTTTGGTGTGTTCGTTATATTCATGTTTTTGGACCTAAGTCACACAATTTAGCCCTCACGCTATTCAATGTAGAAAGACCACCATTGTTGTGATCTATTGACTCATCAATTTTTTTTCTATTGATGTTACTTTTTTTACTCCAAATCATATTACTTCACAGCAAGGGCTGAGCTGCCAATAGTGCCTCCACCATCATGTGTTCCTCTTATTCATAGTACTTTTTCTAATATGTCTCCATCATACGTATTGTGAGTGAGCGATGGTGGAAGCCGCTGTTGAGCTTCTGCTCGTCATCTCCTCTTCGTCCTCTCCACCAACATCACATCGAACAACGAGTCTCTCCTCTTCTTCCCTGCTTTGCTGCATCGATTTACAGCTGGTCTGTGTACCAGCCATATCGTCGGTTTTTCAAACCCTGAGATTATATAGTATGGTCTAGTACATCGGTTTGAACTAATATTTAAAACTATAGCTGCAATTAAATTTTCTTAAAGATTTCAAGATTTCTTGCTGATAATAAATCTGTAACAATATTTATAGCAATCATATAGTTCATAAGAAAACTAAACACAAGTTGATCACGTAGCGCAAGATATAGTTATGTCCTCATTTTCTGTTGACTAAACCTTGAGAACTAGTTAAACACAACAAACTGTGAGAACTAGCTCGCTGACTAAATCTTCCTCATTTTCTTTTATTACGTAACAAGTTGGATATATTTAACATATATTATTTTAGTTATTGTTGCCTTTCGTTTTGTTTTCTGTGTGTGAAATCAAGAGTGAAGTGTTAATATATTTCAGATGCTGGCCCACCATCACCTGCTGATCATCTACGAAATGTATTCTACAGAATGGGCCTCAATGACAAGGTTTAATTTAATTGAAAACTTTAAAAAATCATTGCTTGAGAATATGTTTCTCCAAAATTTATAGTTTTTTTGGCTGCAGGAGATTGTAGCGCTGTCTGGTGCACATACACTTGGTCGGGCAAGAACAGAACGTAGCGGTTGGGGGAAACCAGAGACAAAATATACAGTATGGAGGCCTCTTTTCTTTTAGCTCACTTAAATGTACATATGTAACACAAAATTTGTTAAAGGGTGATGCTACTTCCTTTTACTTTGTAAATGAACTTCCCCCATAGACTGTTCCTTTCACTTGTTTGAAAACTTCTCCAAAAAGGAAATTTCTTTTTGTAGGCATAAATACAAACTTTTCCTGTCATATTATTGAACACATTACTTTAAGGTCTTCATTCTAAAAAACCTCTTGAAACAAATATGTTGGCGTATGTCTTACCTATGAATAATTTAACAAGATTGCAAAGTTCAGATAAATCAATGAAAATGTTTATGCTTTGTTATTGTAGTGCAGAAACATTCGATGCATTACTTGTTTAGTAATCACAAGAAACAAATAAAAGTTGGTTAGAAAGCGCAATATTATCCTTGATATATTGAATTGCATGATAGAAAGATGGACCTGGTGCACCTGGTGGACAATCATGGACGGTGCAATGGTTGAAGTTTGACAATAGTTACTTCAAAGTAAGTTTTTCCTTCATGTCTTTAAAATGCAAAGAAATTTTTAAAGCAAATTGATTTAATCTGTAAACAATTTTAGGATATTAAAGAACAAAAAGATGAAGATCTATTAGTTCTGCCCACAGATGCTGTGTTATTGGAAGACCCAAGTTTTAAGGTAAATAAAGATGTGATTTCTTTAACGGAGTGAATTTAATGTTCCACCACAGTTACCAAGGGCTAACTTGTCATTTTCTGTTTTATCCACACACAAAATACTGCAGGTCTATGCCACCAAATATGCAGAGGATCAAGATGCTTTTTTCAAAGACTATGCCGAAGCTCATGCTAAACTGAGCAATTTAGGTGCCAAATTTGATCCTCCAGAGGTATTAATTGCTGTTTACCAGTATCTGAGCAATTACAAATTGTACATGCTGATGCCAAGTAGTTTTCCTCTTCACTATATTTTGACACATACTTTTGACGTTATCGAGCCTTTTGTTCTTCAGGGAATTACATTAGATGATTCGAAGACGCCAGCAACAGCTGCTGCGCCAGTAGCGGAGCCATTTGTTGCAGCAAAATATTCTTATGGAAAGGTCTAAATCTAGCCGTTTCTCCATTATTTTATTTAGAAAGACTTTCAGATAAATGTGTGTAGATCCAAATAAAAAGAATGCCTATCTTCTGCACTTGGTTTGCACTATTAACATGAATTATGAAGTAGGAAGATTCTTTTCTTCTATTGTGCCTGATTGAAATACATATTAAGACGTTTGAATTGCTAATTATAATTTGTATGAGTTGTGTGCAAATTGCAGAGAGAATTATCAGAAACTATGAAGCAGAAGATAAGGGCAGAGTACGAAGCATTTGGTGGCAGTCCAGACACGCCTCTCAGATCTAACTACTTTCTAAATATAATGATTTTGATCGCTGGTCTGGCTCTTGTGACATCTCTAATTGTAAAATGAACATAGTCTTTGTGTGTTACAGAAACCTGTATCACTCTCTTTTGGAAATGGAGATTGTGTTAGACGACTGGGATAAAGCTTGTTGAATGAGCTATCAAGTTTTGGTTATATTACAATGGGGTTTAGCTGTAGAGATTCTTCGATTTTTAGTGCATAAAGGGATTTGCATGAGCCACGTTTTTGGTGTATATCCTGAGGTTAGTAAGATTATCCATCCTGAACAACCCTAATCAAATTGTACAAAGCTGATAGAAGATTTTGAACTGAACATAAAGTGGGAAAATTATGATGAAAAAATATTTTGTAAAGTAAAAAAATCTTAATTTTAATGAATATCTGTGTCTCTCTATTTTTTTTTTCTTACTTAGCTAGGTGTGGTACAAAGTTCAAACAAGATAAATAAAAAAGGTAGGTTGTACATCAATTTAAAATTTGTGGTTTGGAACCTGCGACGCTTGTAGTGCACTACTCTTGCCGACTGCTATAAAAAGATAGCGTGTAATGTTATACACAAAGTTACTAAGAAAAGAAATAAATTGATCCCAGTAGAAATTTAAAGACAAGGATTAATCGGTAAATATAATAGTATTAGAGGGAATCCGTTAGGGCAAAATTAATCCTAAGCTGTTTCGTGTTCCCCTATTTTTTATGAGATGGCGCTCCCTCAACCCGCCTCCTTCGCCAGCGCCGAAGACGAACGGTGGTGTTGGTGGTCGGAGCACGCGTCCGTCTTCCTCCTCCGCCCTCTCCTCGCTGTCTTCTTCGTCTTCTCCTTGATCCTCTTCAGTGAGTCATGGCCCCTGAAACCCTACGTCTTTTGATCGCGTTTCTTAGATATCTGTTTGGAACAATACGGTCGGGTCTGATCTGAGATTCGTCGCAGGTTGGTTCGTTGCGTGGAAGACGGTGCTCGTTCACGTGCCGCTCGTGCAAGAGATATTCGGCCTACGGAAGAAGCCGGTGAAGCCCAAACCCCGGAATAGCCACCGGCTCTCTCGGTTTTACAACTCAAATCCCGCTCTAAGGTTCTCCCCTTTTGGATCTCTCTTCACCTTTTCTCGAAATCCTGTTGCTATAGTTTGGCTCTTTCATCTGTTCCATGAGTGATTACGTCTTTCCTCTTATGATATAATTGATGAATCACTATCTATTAGGGGCGGGCTAAGAGACTTTTGCTGCCTTTCCCAGCTTTTGCACCAACTAGGTTCTTGTAATTTTCTTAATTGCGTAATCTTCTCTGCATCGTAAGCACATAGATACCACAATTGGTCCTCTTCTTTGGAGCATCCTTCAATTTTGAGCTGTATAATGGACCTGGACTCTAGCATTACCTTCCTGGTATAGTCTATGTTATCAGCACCTCTATCAACTACTTCAAGAGGATGGATTTATGTGTCTTGATTTTTAGATGCAAGCCCCATTAACCTCAGGGGATGTTTGCCAGTTCAACGACATAAATTATTTTTATAGGGGTGCGAGCTTTTTTATTCTTCCCTAGTGATCAAGGGAAATTCCAACATCTGGCTTGCTTTATATGGTATACGACCAATTGTAGAGTGATCACTTGTATGATCAACAACATTAAGTCTAATATCTATTATATGGTCATGTTCCTCCCCAATGCAAAGAAAGTATGAGATACTTTTTTTGAAACTTATTCCCCTGAGAAGAATGCATTAGCCTTTACCTTTACTCTCTCTATGAAGATTTAGTCAATCTCAAACAAGATGAAATTTCACTCTATGAATATTTCTAATCCTCAAATCAAGTGGGATGAACTCTAGGCATATCTTCTCATACTAGTGAACCCATTAAAGAATAATAAAATTTTCCTAGTGCAAACTTTTTATCTAGAATAATAAATGTCATATTGTGTGAGTCATATTTTTGTTTATGATACTATTCTCGATCTTGAGGATGCCTTTTCAGGCTACCTTGGGTCTTAGCATCTTTTGATAAAGCAATGTTATGAAATTTGATTGATGTTGTTGTACGTCAATAATGGATGGGGGAATTCTAGTCATGGTCGAGGTAAAGGCTAGAATCACTTTTCATTTAACATTTTTTTATCACTCACATTATTTTTTTAAAAATGAATAATGAATTAGGAAATTGTACTAATAACATGATGCATCTGCTAAGAATACAGATCTCTTTGTTCACATGAAAAACTAATACAATCATTCCAAACCAATTCGATCACTCAATCCCCAAGCCATAGGAATCCCTTCGTTTCACAGTAATCAGACCTAGAAAAGATGGCAATTCTTCGTTGTTGGCTCAAACAACTGGCAAATTTAGGACCGACATGGATCTTTTGATGGTACATTATGCTATTGCGTAGTAAAGTTTCTAATCTATTGATTTGCATGACATCCTAAAATGATACCTCCGAGGACCAGACAAACGGCAAAAAAGTTTATAGGATTTTCAGCTACTTCACAAACACAAATCTTCACAAAAAATGGAATTCAATTTATCTTTAATTATGAGAATAATATTCTGATTTCATGTTGGAAATTCGTGATCATTGTTCTCTTTGCTATATTTTCTTGTTTTGGTTATTGGATAACGTTTGGATTATGACGATATACAATTCTTGATTACCTTCGCTCTATCATCAGAAGCTAGAATCTACGAGGAGCAAGTGCTGAAAAGAGCTTTGTGCGCAGGGCAAGATAAGCAAAGTTTGCAAGTTCACAAGCTTCTTTGTAAGCTTCTATCTAGTTTCATGAATGTGGAGCCGCATTTTGCAGTCATTTAAAGCACTTTGCATTGTTTAAATTGTGGCCCAAATGGGTAAAATTACTTCATTGAACCGTGCTTTCTCACCAAAGATGTTTCTGGCTCACCTCCTATGTAAATGAGTTAATTTAGTATGTAAAGCCATTCGTGTTGTGGCACAAACAGCTGTTGCATGATGTTAAATTATCAGTATAAAGACCGGTAAAATGGACTCATTTGTAAAAGACTATTCTTTTAGATAATTAGTCATTCAATTAAATTCGAGATGGCATTAGAGTTGAGGTCCTTTTCCACTTCCAACCGAAACAGGGGCAACAGAGCACCTGCGTCAGGTGACGGCGATGTCTCTGCTAGGTAAAGCTTGATAGTTGCTACGAATGCTGGTAATAATTGAAGATGTGAGTGAATTGAACGTGCAGTGGAAATTTAAATTTATGGTGATGCTGTGAATTTGTGGTGCAAACTTAAATATTTGCAAATGGATATTAAGGCCTTGTGTACTAGATAGGATGGAAAATTAGAAGGGAAGGAAGAAAAATGAAAGGGAAAAAAAAGAGGGGAAAAAGGATGATGAGCCTTTTACATGTCCAATAGTGAATGGGGAAGGAAAAGAAGAGTCAGCCAAAGAGAGGAGGTTGCGGCAACAATAGCAATTGCAAGCGGACAGGTGTCATGACCCGAGAATGCGGATGGCATTTTTCTCCTTGTCCATGAGGTTGGCATAGCAAAAAGGGCAAGGAGAGATCATCCAGGAGGGGTGGACCACTAATATTGTGTTACATTGTATCTTAGGCGCGCACATGACACTCGAGTAAGGCCTGGGGGTACTTGCATTGGAGCTGGAGGCTTACATAGTGTCACGCCCCGACCTAATGATTCTCCGACGGAACTCTAGATCGGCGTGAAATCCCTAATCTCCAGGGGAAATTTATCCCCAAATCAGAAAGTCAAAACCCTAATCTTGAAATTACCTCTGGTCAACGTAGAAATTTACTGTCGCTTCGAATTAATTGTGCTTGCTGACGTCAGGATGACGCCAGCTCTCCCGAACGATTTCGCGTGCCGCGAAATCAAAATCTCTTTGCTCCGTTGACCTCGTTTCCGCCTTTGACCCGCTCTCACCACGTCAGCCCCGTGCCTCGAACTGAACGCCAGCCCATTCACAGTCTTCGTCTTCATCGCGCGTCCGAACGAACACTGCTCGCGTTCGTCGGCCGACGCGTCTATCGCCGGAAAAACACAGTGGAAACTCGCCGGGAAGATAGGGAAATTTCCTCTTTTATTGTGCACAACTCTAGAGTACAAAAACCCTCATTTACACTCACATCCCTCCTCACGTCGACGGCACAGTCGCCGTCGACTTACAACGTTCGCTGTCGCCCCATAGCGCTGGAACCTCTCGTCTTCACGGATCTCTTATTTCTTGGGAGCTCTTCTCCCGGAATCTCCTCCCCCTCACCTCTGGATCCTCCGGTTCTCATTATAGAAGAAGGGCGCTCATGAATTCGCTCCGCGTCTGCAGCCGCTTTGAAGCCGCTTTGAAGCCCTCGTCCGAGTCTTCTGCTGAGACTCCATCGCTGAAGCCGTCCGTAGAACACGACGCTCGCTTTGAAGACTCTGCTTCCACTGTGCATGTCATCCGGAATTGCTGCCGCATACAAACTCTGCTCGCGCGATGCTCGGAAGATGATTTTCGCTTCCGATTTTGTTGTCGTTGACCCGATTTTGACCATGAATCGGGGTTCGTTTCTTGCGGTGTTGCGCAGGATTGGGCCACCGCCCGGCCTGCTTGGAACTGGTCCAAGTATGTTTTCGGCCCAATGTTCCATAGGCCTAATAATTCTCCCCCACCTGATTTGAACATCGTCCTCGATGTTCGATACGGATTGAACATTGGCCCTCCAATATTCAAATTTGATGCATTATGTCTCCAGTTTGATGATGAGTGCTGCTGAACTGCATCGCAGGGAATTGGAACTCTGCTTGACTTGACACAACTAGGCTCACGTACTATCGCACCACCCTGGTACTCTCTTGTGTCCCAGTCATAATGTGCCATAGTGCTCCGCCCAACTCAGTACGAGCAGGGTCACGTCCATAACGCATCTCCCCAGATGCTCCGCTCAACCTGCAATCGTTGAGTTCACGGTCTAATGCACTGGATCATGCTCATCAGCAACCTGTATCACCAAACTCGTCAATAACTTCAGACCTATGGGTCATGGGCCCATAGCAATCTTGCTGCACCATCCTGGCCGGATCTTTAGCCTCTGATACCAGTTGTCACGCCCCGGTCTAATGGTTCTCCGACGAAACTCTAGATCGGCGTGAAATCCCTAATCTCTTGGGAAAAATTATCCCCAAATTAGAAAGTCAAAACCCTAATCTTGAAATTACCTCTGGTCAACGTAAAAATTTACTGTCGCTTCGAATTAATTGTGCTTACTGACGTCAGGATGACGCCAGCCCTCCCGAACGATTTCGCGTGCCACGAAATCAAAATCTCTTTGCTCCGTTGACCTCATTTCTGCCTTTGACCCGCTCTCACCACGTCAGCCCCGTGCCTGGAACTGAACGCCGGCCCGTTCGCAGTCTTCGTCTTCATCACGCGTCCGAACGAACGCCGCTCGCGTTGGTCGGCCGACGCGTCTATCGCCGGGAAGATAGGGAAATTTCCTCTTTTATTGTGCACAACTCTAGAGTACAAAAACCTTCATTTAGACTCACATCCCTCCTCACGTCGATGGCACAATCGTCGTTGACTTACAACGTTCGCTGTCGCCCCCTAGCGCCGGAACCTCTCATCTTCACGGATCTCTTCTTTCTTGGGAGCTCTTCTCCCGGAATCTCCTCCCCCTCACCTCTGGATCCTCCGGTTCTCTTTATAGAAGAAGGGCGCTCGTGAATTCGCTCCACGTCTGCAGCCGCTTTGAAGCCCTCATCCGAGTCTTCCGCTGAGACTCCATCGTTGAAGCCGTCCATAGAGCACGACGCTCGCTTTGACGACTCTGCTTCCACTGTGCACGTCATCCGGAATTGCTGCCACAGACGAACTCTGCTCGCGCGATGCTCGGACGATGATTTTAGCTTCCGATTTTGTTGTCGTTGACCCGATTTTGACCATGAATCGGGGTTCGTTTCTTGCGATGTTGCGCAGGCTTGGGCCACCGCCCGGCCTGCTTGGAACTGGTCCAAGTATGTTTTCATCCCAATGTTCCATTGGCCTAACAATTCTCCCCCACCTGATTTGAACATCGTCCTCGATGTTCGATACGGATTGAACACTGGCCCTCCAATATTCAAATTTGATGCATTATGTCTCCAGTTTGATGATGAGTGCTGCTGAACTGCATCGCAGGGAATTGGAACTCTACTTGACTTGACACAACCAGGCTCACGTACTATCGCACCACCCTGGTACTCCGCCCAACCTCTTGTGTCCCAATCATGACATACCATAGTGCTCCGCCCAACTCAGTACAAGCAGGGTCACGTCCATAACGCATCTCCCCAGATGCTCTGCTCAACCTGCAATCGCTGAGTTCACGGTCTAACGCACTAGATCATGCTCATCAGCAACCTGCATCACCAAACTCGTCAATAACTTCAGACCTATGGGTCATGGGCCCACAGCAATATTGTTGCACCATCCTGGCCGGATCTTTAGCCTCTGATACTAGTTGTCACGCCCCGGTCTAATGGTTCTCCGACGAAACTCTAGATCAGCGTGAAATCCCTAATCTCTGGGGGAAATTTATCCCCAAATCAGAAAGTCAAAACCCTAATCTTGAAATTACCTCTGGTCAACGTAGAAATTTACTGTCGTTTCGAATTAATTGTGCTTGCTGATGTCAGGATGACGCCAGCCCTCCCGAACGATTTCGCGTGCCACGAAATCAAAATCTTTTTGCTTCGTTGACCTCATTTCTGCCTTTGACCCGCTCTCGCCACATCAGCCCCATGCCTCGAACCGAATGACAGCCCGTTCGCAGTCTTCGTCTTCATCGCGTGTCCGAATGAACGCCGCTCGCGTTCGTCGGCCGACGCGTCTATCGCTGGAAAAACACAGTGGAAACTCGCCGGGAAGATAGGGAAATTTCCTCTTTTATTGTGCACAACTCTAGAGTACAAAAACCCTCATTTACGCTCTCATCCATCCTCACATCGACGGCACAGTCGCCGTTGACTTACAACGTTTGCTGTCGCCCCCTAGCGCCGGAACCTCTCGTCTTCATGGATCTCTTCTTTCTCGGGAGCTCTTCTCCCGGAATCTCCTCCCCCTCACCTCTGGATCCTCCGGTTCTCTTTATAGAATAAGGGCACTCGTGAATTCGCTCCGCGTCTACAGCCGTTTTGAAGCCCTCGTCCGAGTCTTCCGCTGAAACTCCATCGCTGAAGCCGTCTGTAGAACACGACGCTCGCTTTGAAGACTCCGCTTCCACTGTGCACGTCATCCGGAATTGCTGCCGCAGACGAACTCTGCTCGCACGACGCTCGGAAGATGATTTTAGCTTCCGATTTTGTTGTCATTGACCCGATTTTGACCATGAATCGGGGTTCGTTTCTTGCGGTGTTGCGCAGGCTTGGGCCACCGCCCAGCCTGCTTGGAACTGGTCCAAGTATGTTTTCGGCCCAATGTTCCATTGGCCTAACAATTCTCCCCCACCTGATTTGAACATCATCCTCGATGTTCGATACGGATTGAACACTGGCCCTCTAATATTCAAATTTGATGCATTATGTCTCCAGTTTGATGATGAGTGCTGCTAAACTGCATCGCAGGGAATTGGAACTCTGCTTGACTTGACACAACCAGGCTCACGTACTATCGCACCATCCTGGTACTCCGCCCAACCTCTTGTGTCCCAGTCATGACGTACCATAGTGCTTTGCCCAACTCAGTACAAGCAGGGTCATGTCCATAACGCATCTCCCCAGATGCTCCGCCCAACCTGCAATCGCTGAGTTCACGGTCTAACGCACTGGATCATGCTGATCAGCAACCTGCATCACCAAACTCGTCAATAACTTCGGACCTGTGGGTCATGGGCCCACAGCAATCTTGCTGCACCATCCTGGCCGGATCTTTAGCCCCTGATACCAGTTGTCACGCCCCGGTCTAATGGTTCTCCGACGAAACTCTAGATCGGCGTGAAATCCCTAATCTCTCGGGGAATTGTATCCCCAAATTAGAAAGTCAAAACCCTAATCTTGAAATTACCTCTAGTCAACGTAGAAATTTACTGTCGCTTCGAATTAATTATGCTTGCTGACGTCAGGATGACGCCAGCCCTCCCGAACGATTTCGCGTGCCGCGAAATCAAAATCTCTTTGCTCCGTTGACCTCATTTCCGCCTTTGACCCGCTCTCTCCACGTCAACCCCGTGCCTCGAACCGAACGCTAGCCCGTTCGCAGTCTTCGTCTTCATCGCGCGTCCAAACGAACGCTGCTCGCGTTCGTCGGCCGACGCATTTATCGCCAGAAAAACACAGTGGAAACTCGCCAGGAAGATAGGGAAATTTCCTCTTTTATTGTGCACAACTCTAGAGTACAAAAACCCTCATTTATGCTCACATCCGTCCTCACGTCGACGGCACAGTCGCCGTCGACTTACAACGTTTGCTGTCGCCCCCTAGTGCCGAAACCTCTCGTCTTCACAGATCTCTTCTTTCTCGGGAGCTCTTCTCCCGGAATCTCCTCCCCCTCACCTCTGGATCCTCCGGTTCTCTTTATAGAAGAAGGGCGCTTGTGGACGCTCCGCGTCCCGCGTCCACAGCCGCTTTGAAGCCCTCGTCCGAGTCTTCCGCTGAGACTCCATCGCTGAAGCCGTCCGTAGAACACGACGCTCGCTTTGAAGACTCTGCTTCCACTGTGCACGTCATCCGGAATTACTGCCGCAGACGAACTCTACTCGCGCGACGCTCGGAAGATGATTTTAGCCTCCAATTTTGTTGTCGTTGACCTGATTTTGACCATGAATCGGGCTTTGTTTCTTGCGGTGCTGCGCAGGCTTGGGCCACCGCCCGGCCTGCTTGGAACTGGTCCAAGTATGTTTCGGGCCAATGTTCCATGGGCCTGACACACATAGTGCACTGGGGTGCGAGGCACGAGCGCAGATGCTTATGGGCATTGTTCCCTAGCATTGGGGGATAGTGCAGTCCAAAAGTGATGGCATGGAGACTCGAACTAGGGCACATAGGTTGCTGCAAAGACCTGAAGACCAAATTGAAGGGTTGGACATCCCTGAAACTAGAAAGGGAGCCTTCTCCTTGAACCCGGGGTTGACGACCCATTGTCAACATGGGTAACTAACTCAAGACATGCGAGTGGCGTGGGTAACCACCAGTTACTACCATTATTGCTTGTGACTTCTCTAAGGGTGGGCGAAAGTTCTAGGCGACTTTGGCGTGGTGCTTCTTCCTTGCAACCGGCGGCTTTCTTCAAGACTACTGGCGGTGATCTCCTTGAAGAGAGGATTCCAAGGAGAAGGGGAAGAGAGGCTTCACTCAATCAAGCTTTAAAGAGATGAGACCAAAGCTTGGCGCATAGGAGAGTTTCTTCTTGTTGAGGGTAACTTTTCTAGTGGGCATTGTATGATTTGTGTAAATCATTGTGAGTGAACTTATGAGGTTTTGTGTATCGAAGTTTTCTTAATGAACTCGGTATTTTCCTCTTATATGGTTGTGTTGTGATTCTTGTGGTTCTTATGAAGTTTTGATTGTGTTAAATGATTATATACTTGCGCATATGTTGAAGAATTAGCATAGGTCATGTCAAAATTTTGTGAGAGCACCTTGTTCTTGGTTTCATAAGGTTCCTTGATACCCAACAATTGAAGGACTCCATGTTTACTTGAATGAACACTTGAACTAAGGGGGTGGCATCCCTTGGCATAAGAGGGTGCTACGAAATTCGTGTGCACAATGCGTGGGGGATGATAATTCCGTTCATTTTGTGAAGTAAACCTCAGCCCATGACTTGCATCGTTACCCATTGTTTGGGGGACTATTGGGGGGTATTGAATTTACAACGCGAAACACGTGCCCGGACCTTAGAGTGCAGCGGGAGCATACATTGTGTAAGTTGTGTAACCGGGGGACGCACTATGTGTAAGTTGGGGGTGCGCCTCTGTGTAAAGTGTGTAGCACAAGATTGTGTAAACTTAGTTTACCCCGGGGGTAAGTAGGGGCATAGACATTTTGTGCTGGGGTCGATGAAATTGTAGTGCACCAAGCCATTGTGTAAATTAGGCTGACCAGTGTGTACTCGTGCCATCACCCCTAAATTCCATAGCGAAAAATTGGGGTGTGACAAAGTGGTATCAGAGGCAAGTTCTTGACACTACAACATCAACACACTTTCTCACTGTTTCTATTGCTTTGTATTACTAATCATTATGGTTACTATCATAGAAAGAGTTGCAGTAGTTGAGGCAGCAGTTGGCCTCGACCCAGACAAGGAGTATGAGGGAGACATAGTCATGACTCGACTTGAGGGTCTCCGGGATCTGTTCCTCGACTTCAAGAGGCGCATAGATGGAGAGATTTCTCTCATGACCGCAACCTTGTAAGCTTGTACAACAGAGATCCATGCTTTGAAGCTGAACTTGGCGCATGCTACAGCTTCATCCTCCTTGACTCCACCCAACGCACCAGTACCATCTGTGAGGGTGCGAGTTCCAAAACCTACTACCTATGGCAATGCACGAGTAACTAAAGATCTGAAAAATTTTCTATTTGATATAAAACAATACTTCAAGTCTACTAATGTGCCAGAAGAACAAAAGATACAGATATGTAGTGCTTATCTGACAGTTGATGCTAAACTGTGGTGGAGGACCACAGTTGTGCCTCACATGGCGGGGGACACCCTTGAGGTAGTATTATGGTCTGATTTGAAAGCTGAGTTGAGGTCTCAGTTTCTCCTGCTAATACTTCCTTTTCTACTAGAGATGCATTGGCTTAAGATTAAGCACACTAGTTCTATTTGTGAATATGTTAAATTATTTTTTTTTTGTATTACTTGAAGTTACTAACATGTCAGAGGACGATAAGATGTATCACTTTATGGGTGGTCTTCAAAGTTGGGCTCAACTGGAGCTGAGAAGACAGTGTGTCACAAACATGAGAGATGCTATGGTGGCAGCAGATGCCTTAGTGGACCTAAGGGCAAATAGCAAGCCACCTACTCCTGCCTTTAAACCTTCTAACCAAATGCAAGAGAAGCCAGGGTGTTTCCATCAGGTACTAGATGCTTTGAGTTGAGTCAACTTCTTGACATTTTGTTATAATTTGACTCAGGTAGAAGGAGATATCATTCAGATGATCAAAGACTTTGCAAAGGCAGACTATAATTACATGAGGCTAGTGGCGCAGATCAAGCAAGGAGATGTGCGCAAGTTCTACATTGATGAGGATGGATTGGTTGTGGCTGTTGGTGGTCGGACTTATGTACCTAAGGTTGGAGACATTAGGTATTAATTGATGAAAGAATACCATGATATAGAATGGTCAGGCCATCCAAGTCAAAGCCGCATGTATGCTTTATTGAGCAGGGGTTGGTATTGGCCAGGTATGAAGGATGATGTAGATCATTATGTTCGTACTTGTCTTATTTGTCAATAGGATAAGATAGAGAGAAGGAAAGCTGGAGGGCTTCTCCAACCTTTGCCAATTCCGGAAAGACCATGGATATCAATATCAATGGACTTTATTACTCATTTTCCACAAGTACATGGTATGACTTCAGTCTTTGTAGTTATGGACCATTTTTCTAAATATGCTATATTTGTTGCTGCTCCAGAGATGTGTTCTTCAGAGGTTACAGCTCAGTTATTTCTTATGCACATTGTTAAACATTTTGGTTTACCTTTGGATATCATTAGTGACCGAGATGGGAGATTTACAGGGAAGTTTTGGACTTTAGTGTTTAAGAAATTGGGAACATAATTGAAGATGTCTATAGCTAATCATCCTCAGACGGATGGATAGACTGAAAGGGTGAATGCGCTACTTGGGAAATATCTGAGACATTTTGTGTCAGCTTCACAAAGGAATTAGGTATCTCTCCTTGACACTGCTCAATTTGCTTATAACTTACAGAAATCTACTTCTACAGGTAAAAGCCCTTTTGAGTTAGCGCTAGGGTATCAACCATTAAAACTCGTGGATGCACTGCGGCATGGAGCTAATGTGGCATGTCAAGCCGCAAATACTTTTGTGAGAGATAGAAATGAGTTATGGTGTGAAGCTCAAAATAGCTTGCGTAAGGCCATTAGAAGAATGAAAAAGTATGCAAACCAAGGACATCGACATGTGGAGTTTGATGTAGGTAAGATGGTCATGCTTAAGTTAACTCCCCAAATGTGGAAAAAGATCTTAGCTAAAACTGCACACAGAGGTTTAATTCCAAGGTATGAGGATCCATTTAAGATTCTGCAAAGGGATGGTGCAGTAGCTTATAAATTGGATTTACTTGGAAGATTACATTTGTATCCTACTTTTCATGTGAGTATGTTGAAGAAATACCATGCAGATGATGTTAATATCAGTAGGACACAGAAGGTGCGAGCACCTACACAAGTCAGGAGGGAATTTCACAAGAGCATTCAGAAAATATTGAATCACAGATTGATTGGTCACATTGTTAGAGCTCAGAGGACTGAATTTCTTGTGCATTGGGCAGGTGAACTAGTAGAGGATGCTACTTAGGAAAAGAGTGTTGATTTATGGTAGTTTCGGGATGAGATTGATGCTTATTTGTAGGCTTGGTCATCAGGGGCGATGACTAACTCAGGTGGGGGAGAATTGTCATGACCCGAGAATGTGGATAGCATTCCCCTCCTTGTCCATGAGGTTGGTGCAGCAAAAAGGGAAAGGAGAGACCATCCAGGAGGGGTGGACCACTAATGTTGTGTTATATTTTCAGGTTGCAGCTTGGGCGTGCACATGACACTCGGGTAAGGCCCGGAGGTACTTGCATTGGAGCTGGAGGCTTACACAGTGCATTGGGGTGCAAGGCACAAGCGCAAATGCTTATGGGCATTGTTCCCTAGTGCTGGGGGACAGTGCAGTCCAAAAGTGCTGGTGTGGAGACTCGAACCAAGGCGCATAGGTTGCTGCAAAGACCTAAAAACCGGATTGAAGGGCTGGATATCCCTGAAGCTAGAAGGGGAGCCCTTGAACCCGGGGTTGAAGACCCATTGTCAACATGGGTAACTAACTCAAGACATAGGACGCATGTCTAAACAAAGAATATAAGTTGCGTGGGTAACCACTACTTATTACCATTGTTGCTTGCGACTTCTCCAAGGGTGGGCGAAAGTTCTAGACGACTTTGGTGAGGTGTTTCTTCCTTGCAATCGGCGGCCTTCTTCAAGACAACCAGCGGTGATCTCTTTGAAGAGAGGATTCCAAGGAGAAGGGGAAGAGAGGCTTCACTCAATCAAGTTTTGAAGAGAGGAGACCAAAGCTTGGCGCATAAGAGAGTTTCTTCTTGTTGAGGGTAACTTTTCTAGTGGGCATTATATGGTTTGTGTAAATTATTGTAAGTGAACTTAAGAGGTTTTGTGTATCGAAGTTTTCTTAATGAAATCAGTATTTTTCTCTTATATGGTTGTGTTGTGATTCTTGTGGTTCTTGTGAAGTTTAGATTGTGTTAAGTGATTATATACTTGCGCATGTGTTGAAGAATTAGCACAGGTCATGCCGAAATTTTGTGAGAGCACCTTGTTCTTGGTTTCATAAGGTTCCTTGATACCCTACAATTGAAGGGCGCAAGGTTTACTTGAGTGAACACTTGAACTAAGGGGGCGGCATCACTTGGCATAAGGGGGTACTACATTGTGTAAGTTGTGTAACCAGGGGACGCACTTTGTGTAAGTTGGGGGTGCGCCTCTGTGTAAAATGTGTAGCACAAGATTGTGTAAACTTAGTTTACCCTGGAGGTAAGCGGGGGTTGGCGGGGGCATAGACATTTTGTGCGGGGGTCAGTGAAATTGTAGTGCGCCAAGGCATTGTGTAAATTAGGCTGACGAGTGTGTACTCGTGCCATCACCCCTAAATTCCATAGTGAAAAATTGAGACGTGACAATAGGCAGCAGGTGAGCGAGAGAGACGACGAGCAGTTAGCAACATTGAGCGTGTGAGCTACGAGCGGCAAGCGGTGGTGGCAGCGAGCGAGAGAGATAGCGGGTGAGTAGCGTCGAGTAGTGAGCGGGCTAGGAGATAGCAAGAGGGTGAAGTGGCGATGGCGAACAGGCAAAGTGGCAACGGCAAACGAGCGAGGCGTCGATGGCAGCAAGGGAAGAAGCAACGTCGAGATAATTTTCCATTTGATTTGGGCGAATTAAGAAATGAGCGAAAAAAACTCTCTTTTCCTTCTTTACCTTATATTGTTTTCATCCTTCCTAGTAGATGAGGAAATTTTTTTTTCTTTTTTCCTTCATCTTTCCCTCCTTGTAAACAAGGCGTAAACGGCTACGAGATTGAGAGCGAAACATGCAGACGTTGGGAATTTGCTCTGATGGTTCGTGTGTGCTTCGGTTTTTTGTTTTCTGATTGTTCTCTTTAAGGGTTCGACCATATAATGATATTTTTAGTTAAAGTGCTGCGATTCATTTTAATCATCCTCAAATGATATGTTTCAAGCATTAATTGATACAGCCAGGTCATGTCGCACTTGAAATGTGAGCTATGTTGGCTAGCCTATAAAATATCTTAAGATATTTTTAAAATCTAATTTATTTAGCTAATTAATTTTTTAAAAAATATAGATTGTATCCACACAGTTTGCCTGTGTTTGTTCTAACATACAATTTTGTTCCAATAAAAAATATATAATTCATTCTGAAAATTGTTTATGTTCTTTTTCATAATATTTATTAAAGAATTACATGTATTAAATCTTATTTTTATATAAAAAAGTTAATTATTTATAAATTGCATCTGTTAAGTATATCTACATATTTTTATAATGATTAGAGGACTAAGGCTCTATTTGTAGAACTTTCCGATACAGTTTTTACTGTATATTACTTTTTGCTTTGCTAATGTAGATACTATAATAACGCTTTCGTCTAAAGAAAAAAATGTAACTTATTATTATTATAATGAGTGCAGAAAAAGCTAAAAAAAAAAAAAGGGGTGTCGAACACACCCTATAGAGTTTTATCCTTTAAAAAATAATTATATTTAATTACACCCATGAAAATAGTCTAAGATCCTTCCCAAATATTTATAGAAAGATCAACCCTATATAATTCTTATTTGCTTTATTTTCCCTCAGTTTATTAGCACTTGTAATAGAACTTGTTGCTTCATGCTCGTATCATTTCTTAAAATTCTAATGAAATTAGGTGACCTATTATGTTTTATAGTAATCATTAACATCAAAATATGCTTTTAAGCATATGAACATTTTAAGTCTGTTCTTCATTTATTTGGCTTTGCTAATTACCTTTTACCATAAACAATACTCTTTTGTTACCATAGACACTAAATATAGAGACAATAGAGTACGGTTCATATTTTGTCTCCGTCTTAACACTACACTAGATTTTTCTAATCAAACTTTCTTAAAAATTACATCATTATTATTTCCTAAATAAAGTATTATTCATTAAAGTTAACGGATATGAGTATTGTTTTATTTTAAAATATCATATTGCTTTATTAGAAGTATTTTTAATACTAGAGAAAAATAATAAGAGTATTGATGGAATTAAAGAAATTTTATTTTCATACTTTCATACATATTAAATATTTCTTCTAATAATAAATAAATATTATGATTGAATAGTATGATTACAACATTCTTAGGATTACTTTGCTAATGTTGATATAACTCAAACATTTAATCATTTCATAATTTTATTTTGCATAATCTCATAGCAAAATTCTCATCATTATTTAACTCACCCCATTATCTTTATTACATAAAATTAAAACAAATAAAAATAATAAATGTTTGTTTACATATTATTAGAGTAAAATATTAATACATTATATGCATATGATATATTAAAATAAAGAACATGTTATAATTAAAAAAATAACCTAAATGTGTAGTAGACTTTAATTTAAACCTTTTCCCAAGTTTTTCTGACCATTTGTTAATGAATTAAGTTCAGTAAAATAATGACATTAAAGAGGATTATAAGAGTTTTAAGTGAAATTAGCAGGGGAAGCTTTTTATTGAATTTAGTTGAACATTAACCATTAGAGAGGAATACTGAAATATGACATTTTGATACTTTTAAATTTTCGAATGTCTCCCATTTTAAGAGAACCTCTCTATATTTAGGGGCAGAGAAAAGAATTGCTTGGCTGAAAGAGAGAAAAAAAAAAGCAAAATTCACTTTATATCAAGTTAGAGTTGATTTCACGCAAAAAAAAATGTTAATAACTAAACTATATGGTGAGTATTAGAATAAAAATTTTCTTTAAAGATACCACATGACATATTCATCATGGCTCTAAATACTTATGAGTTATGTATGAAAATAAAAATATTTATCTTGATTTTTATTCAATTCAATTATATTTTAAAACCTTTACTTGCTTTCGCCGGTTATTTCTCTACTACGAAACGTTACTTTGACATTCCACTTCGCAGCTTCAAGTATGGTATAACAGCATTTCTTTACACTATTAGATGAAGCTAATGCTACTGCCGTAAAATACAACAAAAAATGGAATAAGAAGAAAAAAAGGGAGATGCCATGGAAAAATTTTCCAGTCTTTTTTTTAATCACAATATTAAATATTACCGGGGAAGGTTCGATTCAGATACAGAAGAGACCTGCCATCACCACGATAATTTTGCCATAGCACAGCAAAATCGCAATTCCACACATCAATTTGTGCAGACACAAGTCATTCTTCATCCTCCGTCTCCTCATCGTCTCCGTTCACTTGCTGATATCTCCAGCCATCCTCTTCGACATTGTCTCGATCTTCTTCTGTCTCCTCACTGTCTTCCTCGTAAGCCTCTCTGGTTGGCCATTGCTTCTTGATGGTACGAGGATTGGCAGGAGGTAATGCTGAGCTTTTCTTTTGAACTTTTGCAGGCGGTGCGTGTGATTTCAGATTGGGCTTACTTCGTTTAGAGTTCTTCCCGGCCGCGCCTTTTGGGATGTATACGTCATGATCACTGGCTTCCTCCGCGGCATGGTCAACAGCTGCAGGAGGTCTGTGTTACCATTTTCTTCTGAATTATGGCCGGGATGCTCCCTTCTCAAGTGCAGGTTCAATTTGTACTCGTGGATGTAGGCTTTATCACAACTTTCGTAAGGGCAGACATAAGGTCGCTCAACAGAACCAGATCCATATGCAGATGCAGTTGCCTTTGGCGTAGCGTGTGGCTTTTCTACTGGAGTGTGCTTCACCACATCGATCGGTGGGTTCTGCAAGGTTAAAATTACCAAACCTCATGTAACTTATAGGTATTAAAAGCATAGCAACAGTCCTGTAGTAAATGTGTGGGCGAGGAGACTATGGTTGACTAGTCGAATCAAGGTAATTCACTAAAATCATAAAATTAGCTTCTAGAGATAAATCCATCAAAAGGCTGACAGACTTAATCATCCATCCCACTGAACCTAAAGAAAGACTTCAACATTTTATGACCACGATATCCAGCATCTGCATAATAATTAACAATCAAAGAATTTAACGTTCTCTCGTAAAGGATAGGATACTGGGAAACAGTTACTATCAAAATCTTAGATAAAAGATCTGACTATATAGGTTATGAAAAAGTCAGGCACAATATGCAATGGGAACTGGACAACTTGAAATGTGAATTTTCCATGCAGGTTCCGAAGCACAACAGCTCAAGGATGACAACATCTAGCCGCATGGGAAAAGGACTCCGGGTTTGCAAAAGGTATGGATGAAAGGTTACAAAAGGATTCTTCTTACTTTTTGGCAGGTTTAGAAGTCTAATCCATGACCAGAAGGAGAATCCTGCTTGTCCTGTACTAGTAGAGTAGCTCTTGCATAATGGAGGTTTAGGGGGCAAGAACTGAGAGGGGAGCTATCAAAAGAAAAAAATTATAAAATTAAGAAGATCTAGAGCTAATTTGGGATATGTTATTAGAGACATTAATGATGAAGCTCTTCGCGCACGCAGAAGCAATAAAAGCCATCAATGACAACCTACGAATGCGTGTGCTTCTCTAGTGGAAATTAAACACTCTGTGTAATGGTAGAAACGTTATGTTGGCAGGGAAGCCAGTGGAGTTGCTAACTAGCTTGCTGTTCTTGCTAGAGTTAACTCAATATCAAATGTATGGCCTGCTAAGCTCGAGCAACTCTTATTCAGGGATGTAACTGGTTGATATGCAATATATTATGTGTTTGGAAAAAAAGATTAGGATCAAAATAAAATTAAAATAAAATTGAGATGAGAATAAAAAAACAACTAAAGAATTAAGATCAAATCCAAGGGAACATCGGCGGTGAGTCAGTAATGTATCATTTACATATATCATAGTTCAGATAGATCGCTACAAGTTGTTACTAAATAATTAGTTCATAGCACTCAAGCACTATCAACAGATCCAAAATATCAAAGCCAACTAGCTTAGATATTTTTTTGGCAAAAATTATTGGGGTAGGTACTAAAAGATAATTTAAATGTTTAAGCAAGTCTGTCCTAGATTCTTTTCTCCGTAAACAAGGAAAAACAAACACATGAGAATAGTACACACTTGCTTAGAAGGGAAATAACTGAAACTTGGAAAGTTGGACCAGCATCCTCTAAGGTTCTACTACCAAATGTAGGATCAAAGCATAGTATCATAAGATCCTAATGCCAAATGTCCTTTAATAATGTAAGAAAATATATGTTTATATACTGAGAGTAAAGTGAATATAGATATGACTGGAGTAGTCAATTAGTTCAATTGATAAGGACTTTTGTTGATGATAATAAGGTTTTGGGATCTGCCTTCATTATTTAACTTGCCTTTGTGAGGAAAAAAAAGAATATAGATATTTCTCCTAAGTAATAAAAAAATCATTATATAGTTATACATCAACCAACAACTATGACACGATAAGTTTGAAAATTGGTTTGATTAATTTGGTCATAGGATTGACAACCCTATGGTCAAAAACATGTTTTTGACAACACTGTTTTTAATCAATAGTTAACTATGAGGTAAACCTGGATCGCTATGCATACATGGCATGCCTTAGGAATCATAAACAGAAAATTGGGATGATACATGATCTGATATCTCCAATTATATTTGGATTTTAGAAATTAATTTTTGTATGAGGGCAAATAGGCAATCAACTTGTTTTCACCTATGTGGGTCATTGTCCAAGCCAAATAGAATTTACCAGCGTAAGTGCAATTTTGACTGCACAAGGTAGTGTGTCATAATGTACATGCAATTATCAGGCAGTCAAATTACTACAAGTTATTATAAAGAAAAACTCCTGCACCCAAGTAAGGATTGCCAGAATAGCCCAAGTATCAAAGTCATATCTCTTGGTATTTTGACAAATACGATATTCTGAAAAATATTAACATCTGTAGAATCTGTACTCCAACATGAAAAAACAAATGCAAGTGGGAATACTATACACATATTATTGTTTGTAGGGAAAAAAAATACAACTTGGAAAATGTAATACTGAACCAGTTTCCCCTAAAGTCAATCTGTCTAATATGAAATCATGTAATGCTAACCATAAAAGAAGATTTCTAGGATGGTAAAACAACTAAAGGATCATGCAACTAGTTATTTAAACAAGTAGTAAGTAAAGGAATATGAAGCACTAGCATAAAAGCACAGTTAGATAAGATCAATTACCTTTTCATGGTGAATTTTCATGTGCGTTCTTAGCTTGCTTTCATTTGTGAATCTCTTTGCGCATTCTGAGTAAGGGCACACATGATAGTTTTCCAATGAATGTGTTCGCATATGTGCCCTTAAGTTAAAATCCAATGAGAAGGCCTGTCGTTCAAGTATTTGCAGGTCATTTATGTATATAAAAAAACACAAAACATTATTCAGTCAGGGACAAAATCAAGGCAATACAAAAACAGTAATATGGGAATTGTCGTGGAATGAAATATAAGATACAGCAAAGTTTTAGATGTAAGAACTTCTAAGTGCACAACTAAGGTTAGAAAATAAGACATCAAGTTCAGGGTGTATCTACGTACAATATCAAATCATGATAAGGTAATTACCTTGCCACAGCCTTCATGGGGGCAAACAAAATCTCTTTCACCTGTATGAATAAGATAATGCCTCTTCAACTTTGAACTGTCCAAAAATTTCTGCAAGATAAAAAATATATTTTTCATAAGCACAAACATCCCCCATATATATATACATACTCTCTCTCTCTCTCTCTCTCTCTCTCACACACACACACACACACACATATATGCAAGTCACTAAGTGAATAAACAATGACAAAATATAAGGATTCAACAGTATGTACAGTTACCTGCATATTTTCAGACAAGTTATAGAACTATGTCATTACCAATCATTTAAGTAACACATACCATAAAAAATACAACTATTTGTGCAGAATAATCATTGATTAATGAAAATTAGATTCCTTCACTTAGATCATAGATCAATGCATTAATTGAATTTACTACAGAAATAAGATCCAAAACTGATTACCTGAATCTAAGAGAAAGCAGGAAAAACAAAATGGCCAGAGACATTTTTAAGAACAATCAGGCACAGCAGATGAAGAACAAACATTTTTGCTTCAAGAATAAAATGACAAAAAATTAAAGAAGTGGAAAATAAAAGCATATCACCTTTCCACATCCTTCATATTGGCAAACGTGCTGCCTCTCTCCATGTATGTGAGCATGTTTCTTCAAGGCCCCTGCATCGATGAAAGTTTTTCCACAGCCTTCATAGCTGCATAGGAACAGAACTTCGGTAGCAGGCTCAGGTTTTTGCCCTTCTGCCTCATGCTCCTTATCCTTCTCTTTCAAAGCTTTTAGAATGTCCTCTGGTTAAAACATGATGAACGTCCACATGAGATAGGTAATTAATAGGATTAGTTCAATCTAGATTACCAAATATATGAAATTCTTCATTAGGTTATGCATCTAACAAATACACTCTTTCTAATTGAAATTCCAATTATTTCTGCAGGTATCTAGTACTCTAAAATTTCAGAACTACCAGCAGCATGTATTTCAGTAATTAAGCAGAAAAAATTAAATAGAAACTTAGCCGGCAGTTTATTGTTCACATGATTTCAAATAGTTCACGATCAAATAAACACGGATAGAAATCTTCACATCATATAGATAAACCTCTCAAAAGATTTGAGGTGCCAGCGCTACATGTATTAAAATTAACCAAAATGAACACTTTCACTTAAAAAGATAGAAATTTAAAAACGCAATACAATCTAGCGAAGAGAAGACACAATACAGCCGCAGGTTATTTTTTCAGATACCATCGAACAGAACATTCAACTTTTACTCTTTGCCATCCAAACAAACAATTAAAGTAGGAACATATACCTGTGACCCACTTCAAAAGGATGCATTTGCCTCCCGTCGCAACCAGGTCTTGCGGAACCCTAAACAAAACACGCGATAAACCGAATCAATCGGCTAATTCGTCACATTAACTCAAATTTCCAAGGGCCGTGGCCCAAAACCCCCAGCATATCCCCAAGTCGAACCTAGGATACAAAACGCGAGATTTGAAAGAGGAAATCGCATACCATTCCTTGAACCACCGGTTGGTGCGCGGGCGATCCTCGGCGGCGGGCAGCGCCTCCTCCTTGGGATGATTCGTCTGGAGTTCCATCAGTTGCTGGTGCAATCACGCGCGGAGATCGAAGAAAACTAGGGTTTGGGGTAGGAGAGGGGGAAGAGGCGGAGAAGAAAGAGGAGGCGCATAGTCGGAGAGGGGAGCCTTGTGATTCGAAAGGAGGTCGGCTTCCTTATATCCTGCAAATTGTGATGGAAGGTCCAAGTAATAATAGTCGCTCTGCTAAAATCCCAGCAATAGTTTCGTAAGCACGTGCGCATAAATCTTTTATGTTATCGTCTCCACTATTATATATATATATATATAATCAATTGTCATATTTTGTTGATACCATTTAATTTTTTTTAAAAAAATATTGACTATTATTATAAATAATTGATATCATGTATTAATAATTTAAATTTGGTTATATGCAAGAATATCTATATGAAGTGCCTTTTGATATCACTTCTAATCATGAGAGAAAGAAATTTCGATGAACTCTAAACACTCTTTTCTAATTATCCACTTGAGTAAAGTCAAATATAAGTTTTATGTTACATGATAAAAGGCAATGACTAAAATCTCAAAATGGAACAAAAATGAAGAGAGTGCTAAGTCCTACAAAAAAGCTGCCTAAAGCTAATGACTAAAATTTCAGAAGGGTCAATAATTAAAATGCCAAGATCTAATCAATATTAAAAGGTCATACTCACTTTGGTAAGACCTCTTATGATCTTGGCCACTTAGTCTGTTATAATTTTACCTAAGTTCATAGCTTTAATGTCTTTGATAGATCTAAGAAGTCAAGAGCGTAGACATGATTGTGCCTGCCCTAAGAATGTGGACATCGACCCAAGTGTGTCTAAGGACCCAAGTATACAATAATTGTTAATTGAGAGAGATTGTCATGGTTGTGCACTAATAGGTTTGAAAAGCCAATCATATAAAGATTAAAATTGAGTTAGACCCAAATATGTAGGTACTATGGATAAGAACTAGGTGCATAGTCAATATCTCCTAAGTGATGGTTTGTTATCCACAAATACGAGGACTTAACGTACATAATCATTGTTGATATATTTGACATAAGCATGCAAGTATTATGGTCCATGGAGGTCCAGTGGAACAAGTGATTATTTAGGTCAATGTAGTCGAGGGCCAAGTTAGGACTTCGCCTCTATTTTTTTTTCAACGTGTGAATTGAAGTAAAGTAAATAAGACCAAATTGTTTTGGTTTTGGCTTATAATAAAGATAATTTTAAAAGAGCCTTTAGTTTGGTAAAAGTATGGAAGTTTTTAAAGGTTATGTACTAAAGTCCGCATACTTGAAAATAGAGATGGCAATCGAGTGATTTCAGGTACTTAATTTATCTTAACCCAATTATAAATAATCAAGCATCTATTAAATGGATTCGATTTAAGTATGACTAATATATATACTATCCGAGTTGGGTTTAGGTAGTATAGGTCGGATACCTACTATCTAAACCCAATTATATATTTATAATAAAAATAATTTTATAAATAATAAATTTTATTACTCATAAGTTATAACTAATTATCACTAACCCAAACTTAACCCTAAATCTCTAAATCCTCAAATCCTAGCCCTTTTTCTCAAGCCCATTGCCGCTTCTATGCGAGCTCGCTGCTCCCTTGCACTCCAACGTCCGCTTGCTTGGTGTTAGAGACACGATGACAATGATGGCGAGGCACTTGTTAAGTCATTTTTATATAGTGTTTCTCATGTGATTTTACCGTCATATTTTCGCTCTTTTCGCAGTTATGCTTGATCATGTTGGGAAACCCCGGGGATTTTAACATTTTACAAATATAAACAGCGGAAGCAATCCCCGAAACAGGCCAGTCCCAAAATCCCAGAAGATCATATCATGCGAGGGAATCAACACGGTGAGTAAGAGATGATACCTTGAAGCGAAGCAAAGGGATGCGATGTAGGCGCCCAAATGTTCGCCCTCTGCAGTCTCGCACATAGCCGATGTCTGAGTTCTCTTCTTCCATGCCCGGTGTTAGCCTCGGGAAGAAAATCCACGCCTCTGGGAGTTCTCAAGAACTTCTGCCACCCATAAGTAGAAGGCGCCAAGGAGAGGGATGATGGAAACTCACCAAGGTCCAACCTTGCGAATGCTAAGAGGATAGGGAAGAAGAGAGAAGGCGCCTAGAGGAAAAATCCTTCGAAAGGATTCAAGAGTAGCATTAGGCGCAAACTCATCTAAACTCATCTCTCCCTCTCTTTTATAGAAATCACGGTGACCTTTGGTATTCTGAAATAAATTCAAAATTAATCTCTGAATTAATTCATCATTAATTATAGAATTAAATTCAAAATTAATTATAGAATTAAAGTCTGAATTAAAGTCTCATAATGGCCTATTAAAACTCTGAATTAAAGTCTCATAATGGTCATTAATGACGTGACTTTTCAAATTCAGAATTAAATTCAAAATTAAATTCATAATTAATTACAGAATTAAATGCAGAATTAAATTCTCCATGATGACTACTGGGTTAGACGACTTATTCCCATAGCCCATTAGGCCTGATGGCCCATTGGGCCTCTTGACCAACTAGGCCATACGCCCCATTGGGCCATGCACCCATTTGGGCCACATGCCCTATTGGGCTTCAAGGCCCATTGGTTCATGTTAGACTTCATTTGGGCCATTTGGCCCAAAATAAAGTTTAGCTTCAATAAGTCTATTCCATCTCATCAGGCACAATGGCACGAATGAATTCTCCCAAAGAGATCTGAGTTATTCAATAACTCGATCATTAGGCTACTCGATCAATACGAGAACCCGAGTATCAAGTTGTGCGACCCTGTAGGTTTCTCTGACGTTGGTAGTGATGAACTTAGGTCATCACAAGTAGTGAGTGACACCTAGCAGTGCATCGCTGCTACCCAAGTCTTCGGAATGGATATCAACATCGACATCCCCATCATCGCAACAAGATACTGATGCATTATAGTCTCTTTACCAAACTGATATTCGAAAGGACAAAGTGTGTCACCACTCTGTTTTCACCCAATCTCATGGTCATGACTAAATCAGGCTTTCACATGGGTATGGCCATACATTTTCAGTCATGCAACCAAAGGGGGGCCCGGTGGATATTAAGCTTCCAACAAGAAGAGGCAAATCCTATGTTTGTCCATTGATCTTATCATATGGGTCGTGACATACCCAATGACAACCGTTATGACCTCCCAACTACGGAGAGGTGTTAGGTTGTGAGTCAATGACTTAACATCTGTCACTTGTGGGCTTAACTCATGACACCAAGTTACAGCCTCACAGCAGGTCAGTCCAGTATATCTACCACTGATATACCCATATGCCTGCATTAGCACCTCGTGCTTAACCAGCCTATATACTAGTCTCACATGTACCAGAGCTGTCCCTTATCCACTTAGGTATTCGACTGGGAACACACCGCTTGAGAAAAGATACAATCTGTCTCTAGGGACATTATTATGCACGTACATAATCACAGATGTAAATGTAGCATAATAACAACACTGCCAGAATAATATAAAATATCAATATCAAGTAGTACAAGATAGACCAACAACGGGTCTAAGGGCATAAACACCAACAATCTCCCGCTTGCACTTTAGACTTGTTGTTGAGAAATCTCAACCTCATGTTCCTCGTATGAGCACCATGCTTCTGCTACGCCAAAGCCTTGGTCAGTGGGTCTGCCAGATTGTTATATGTGTCAACTCTGCTTATCTTGACATCATCTCGGTCAATGATCTCTTTGATCAGGTGAAATCTCCTAAGTATGTGTTTGGATTTTTTGTGAGACCTTGGTTCTTTTGCCTGTGCAATTGCTCCATTGTTGTCACAATAGAGCTCGATCGGATCCACAGCAGTTGGAACCACCTGAAGTTCAAAAATGAACTTCCAAATCCAAACGACTTCTTTGGCTGCCTCAGAAGCCGTGACATACTCAGCCTTGGTCGTAGAATCAGCTATAGTGGACTGCTTGAAGGATTTCTAGCATATAGCTCCACCATTCAACTTGAACACATAGTCGCCCTGCGATCTAAAGTCATCAGGGTCAAATTGGAATGATACATCAGTGTAGCCCTGAACACTGAGCTCTTCCTATCCCCCATAGACCAAGAACAAATCTTTATTTCTTCTCAGATACTTTACAATGTTCTTTACAGCCACCCAGTGCTGCAGACCTGGATTGGATTGATATCAGCTAGTTATGCTCACAGCATAAGCCACGTCTGGTCTGGTACATAACATCGCATACATGATCGAACCTACTACCGAAGCATAGGGTACTCGACTCATGTCGTCCCTCTCAGCCTGTGTGGTAGGATATAGGTTCTTGGAGAGAATAAGGTTATGCCTCACCGGAAGGTATTCTTTTTTTGATTGCTCCAAGTTGAACCTCTCCAGGACCTTATCAATGTAAGTACTTTGACTAAGGGCCAAGAGCTTTATGGATCTATCCTGGTAGATCCTCATGCCTAGGATATAGGTGGCCTCCCTAAAGTCTTTTATCTCGAAACACTTCCCCAACCATGTCTTCATAGCTTGAAGACTAGGGATGTCGTTTCCGATGAGTAGTATGTCATCGACATACAAGACCAAAAATGTCACTAAGCTCCCACTGAATTTTCTGTACACACAGGCGTCATCTTCACTTTTGATAAAGTCGTAATCTCTTACTGGCTTATCAAATCGAATATTCCAACTTCGAGATGTTTGCTTTAATCCATAAATGAACCTTTTTAGCCTGCAGACCTTATCGGCCTCTGCAGGATGGATGAAGCCATCAGGCTGTGTCATATATATATCTTCTATAAGCTTCCCGTTAAGGAACGCTGTCTTTACATCCATCTGCCATATCTCATAATCATGATATGCAGCTATAGTAAGCAGGATTCTAATGGATTTGAACATGACAACTCGTGAAAAGGCTTCATCATAGTCCACCCCGTGGACCTGTCTGAATCCTTTAGCCACTAGTCTACCCTTATAGGTAACTATGTTGTCATCCATATCAGTCTTCCTCTTGAACACCCATTTACACCCTACAGGTTTTACCCCAACAGGTAGCTCAACCAAATCCCAGACTTGGTTAGCCGACATGGAATCCATCTCGGATCTCATGGCATCAAGCCATCTCTCAAAGTCCGGTCCAACAACCGCCTCATCATAGGTCCTGGGTTCATCCTCAATGATGAAGATCCTGTCGTGTTAGGTCGGCAGCGACCCATACCTCTCAGGTGCATGACGAATCCTCCCAGACCTATGCGAGGCCTGTGTCTGAGCCTCTAGTTGCCTAGCAACCGGTACAAGTGGCTCAGGTTCCATCTCAGTGTCTTGTGGTTGCACTTGGACCTCGTCCAAGTCAAACTTTCTCCTACTGACTTCTTTCATGAGAAATTCTTTCTCTAGAAAGACAACACCCCGAGCAATAAAAACTTTGTTCTCGGTGGGAATATAGAAGTAGTATCATTTAGTTTTCTTAGGATACCCCACAAACACGCATTTATCAGATATGGGTTCTAACTTGCTAGAATCCTAACGTTTGACATAAGCCTTACATCCCAGACTCTGATAAAGGAGAGATTTGGGCGTCTCCCACTCCATACCTTGTACGGAATCTTGGAGACACTCTTAGATGGAACATTATTTAGTATGAGAGAAGTTGTCTCAAGTGCATGGCCCCAAAACGAGGGTGGTAGAGTTACATGACTCATCATAGATCGAACCATGTCCAACAAGGTTCAATTTCTCCTCTCAGACACATCATTCCATTGAGGTGTTCCAGGAGGAGTGAGTTAGGATAGAATCTCATACTCTTTAAGATAGTCAAAGAACTCACCGCTCATGTACTCTCCACCACGATCTGATCAAAGAGTCTTAATAGATCTACCAAGCTGGTCTTCTACTTCATGTTTGAACTCCTTAAATTTTTTGAAGGATTCGGATTTATGTCTCATCAAATAGACATAACCATATCTACTAAAGTCATCAGTAAATGTGATGAAGTAGTTGTACCCTCTTCTGGCTTGTTTACTGAATGGCTCACACACATCACTATGTATGAGATCCAACAAACCTCCTGCCCTCTCACTAATCTTAATGAAGGACGCTTTTGTTATCTTCCCTAATAAACAAGGCTCACAAGTATCAAACTCCTCCAAGGAGGTTGAATCTAACAATCCATTTGCATGGAGTTGTTGAATGCGATTCTTATTTATATGGGCTAATTGACAATGCCAAAGGTACGCACCAACTAAACCAATCAATTTGATCATTTTATTATTTATATTACATATAGAGTTATCTATGTCCAAGACATATAATCTATTGCACAAGGCACCTTTTCCATAAAACACATTTGCAAATGAAAAAGAACACGAGTCGTCCTCTTTTATTTCAAATTTAAATCTTTTTCTTGCCAAACATGGAATAGATATAATATTTTTGGTAAGAGAAGGTACATAATAGCAATGATCTAACTCTAAATAAAGTCCAGAAGGTAGGAAGAGTGTCAAAAGTCCTATAGCAATAGCAGCAACAACTTGTGCCCCGTTTCCAACTCGTAGGTCAATCTCTCTATGCCGCACCGATCTACTTCTCTTGAGCCCTTGCATATTTGTACAAATATGAGCTCCGCATGCGGTATCCAATACCCATGTCATAGAAGTAGAAAAGTTGACTTCATTAACATAAATACCTGAACAGAAAGACGAAGTCTTGCTTCTCTTCTTCTCGTTCTGAAGTCGCACTATGTCAATCATGTGAGTTGGCACTCCATATGAATAGCACCTATAATTACTAACATTTTCCATCTTTATCTTCAATGTCTTAGTTAAGCCTTTCGGCTCAACACATTGAATGCCTACTTTCGGAGGGTTGAGCCTAACCAATTCATCGAAGAGCTGCCTTAGATTATAAATAATCTCAAAAGCACTCTTCCGATCATATTGCCCTTGTAATTTAGGTGATATGTTGGTTAGCATCAAATTAGCAACCTCCAAAGTATCTACCTGATGCTTATTAAAAGCATCCTTTTCAGCCGCTGAGGCCGAGCATAAAAGTGGCTCAGGAATAGGCTGCTCAAGGACATATAGCTTCCTCTCGAGCTTGAGGACTATCCTCAAGTTCTGATACCAGTCCATAAAGTTGGATCCAACCAACTTATCCCTTTCCAGGATAGATCGCAGTGACCATCTATTATTGTTCGTAGCCATTGATCTACAATAACCAAGATAGCAGATTAATACTACTTCGAATCATTTAATCTGTACTTGCATTAAATAATTATAGCTCTCACTATTTTAATCGAATTGACAACCCGCAAAGTCAATTGGGAAATCCGAGATTTCCTAGTGAAATGGAATCCTTATTCCACATAAGGTTTCGCATCCCACGAGGGTGGGATGAGATGCACAAAGGGACTCATGTTTCTTAAGGTGGGCACGCCGGCCAATTGCACCCAGGCAATTCCCCTTCTCAAGGCAGTTCAAGCATTTTGTGCCCAGCTAGGGCTGGAACAATACAAAATCCTAACTTCTTGAGGCTGCCTCTAGAGTTCCATCATGTGGCTACCACATATGAAAAACTAGTCAAGTCTATCCTGACCGTTATGCCCAGGGCCAACGAGTTTCCTTGCGAATGCACGCCCAGGTTTTTAACTGGACTGGGGAAACTATTGCAATAACATGCCTTCTAAAGATAAGTGGGTGTGTCCCACGAGGGTGGAAAACAGTGCATAACACCACTGATCGATAGCTTGACGAGGGCTACACATCAGAAGGCTATTACAAACTTGATATTGTTTTGAGGGTTTTTGAGGTCTCATCCTCTTAGTTTTATCTTTTGTCTAACATTATAGGCATGCAATCCTATGGTCATAACAAAACGATAAAACACATTCAAGCATGCTTTAGCAGATAAGGAAAGCAGTAAACAAGCGATGTGGTCATAGCCTAATCAACACATTGAACCATCACATGCCAAAGGATGTTCAATGCTTGACCTAGGTGACAAGACCTAACCTAGCCGCCACTAAGCTTTATCTTCCAGTGCGGCTCCAAGGTCCTTCACACGAGGGGATAGCATACAAACCCTAGGATTTGGCCAAGACCTTGGTGGCTCCTCCATGCATGATGCGCCATCATGATTGTGCCAAGAGGGATAGCTCACGAATCCTACGGTTCGGCCAAGCCCTTACTTGCGCCACCAAGCAAGACGCGTCATCATGGTTGATGCGCCAAGATGCAAGCTCCATGAGGGATTCGCCCTTAATCTTCTTTGTGCGTTTACAAAACAAAAAGAAAAAAGCGGCACACATACACAATACATCACAGGCATACAAGGGGCTTGACTATGAGCACAACACGATGCACAATCAAGATATCTATCTCATGCTTTTCTATATGCACATGAAAACATAAAACTCGAAGTTTTAGTTTTTTAGAAAACATGTCTTTCATTATCAACGTCTCTTCACAAATCTAAGATTTTTCGTTTCTCTCGGGAGTCTACAAGTGACGCATGCATGTTCTAAGCACTTTTGCCACCTACCCTTGCAATCCTTAACCTGCCAAGATTAGGACAATCATCATGCTCCATAATCGTGACAAGTCCCACACAGTAGGTCTATCCTATATGCGTGGGGAGAAATTAATTCTCTCATATATGGGTCTATCCCACCATGTGAAGAAAGCGAAAAACCAAAGAAATTGAATAGATATTAGGAATAAAAAACTTATAATTTTTCCTACTTAGAAAAACCCATGCGCATATGTAAATTTTTCAAAAATTTCAAATGGCATGTGAGCATACAATCAAAGCATAAAACATCGTTCAAGTCTTGCAAGCTCGCTCTGATACCATTGTTGGGAAACCCTGGGGATTTTAACATTTTACAAACATTAACAGCAGAAGCAATCCGCAAAACAGGCCGGTCCCAAAAACCCAGAAGATCATGTCATGCGAAGGAATTGACACGGTGAGTAAGAGATGATACCTTGAAGCAAAGCAAAGGGATGCGATGTAAGCGCCCAAATGTTCGCCCTCTGCAGTCTCGCATATAGCCGATCCCCGAGTTCTCTTCTTCCACGCCCTGTGCTAGCCTCGGGAAGAAGATCCACGCCTCTGGGAGTCCTCAAGAACTTGCGCCACCCACAAGTAGAAGGCGCCAAGGAGAGGGATGATGGAAACTCACCAAGGTCCAACCTCACGAATGCCAAGAGGAGAGGGAAGAAGAGAGAAGGCGCCTAGAGGAAAAATCCTTCCAAAGGATTCAAGAGTAGCATTAGGCGCAAACTCATCTAAACTCATCTCTCCCTCTCTTTTATAGAAATTACGGTGACCTTTGGTATTTTGAAATAAATTCAGAATTAATTTCTGAATTAATTCATCATTAATTATAGAATTAAATTCAAAATTAATTATTGAATTAAACTCTGAATTAAAATCTCATAATGACCCATTAAAACTCTGAATTAAAGTCTCATAATGGTCATTAATGACGTGACTCTTCAAATTCAGAATTAAATTCAAAATTAAATTCATAATTAATTATAGAATTAAATGCAGAATTAAATTCCCCATGATGACTATTGAGCCAGGAGACTTATTCCCATGTCCCATTAGGCATGATGGCCTATTAGGCCTCTTGACCAACTGGGCCTCACGGCCAATTAAGCCATGCGCCCATTTGGGCCACATGCCCTATTGGGCTTCAAGGCCTATTAGTCCATGCTAGACTTTATTTGGCCCATTTGGCCCAAAATGAAGTTTAGCTTCAATAAGTCTCTTGCATCTCATCAGGCACAATGGCGCTAATGAATTCTCCCAAAGAGATCCGAGTTATTCAATAACTCGATCATTAAGTTACTCGATCAATACGAGAACCCGAGTATCAAGTTGTGCTACCCTGTAGGTTCCTCTGACGTTGGCACTGATGAACTTAGATCATCACAAGCAGTGAGTGGCACCTAGCAATGCATCGCGGCTACCCAAGTCTTCGGAATGGATATGAACATCGACATCCCCATCATCGCAACAAGATACCGATGCATTATAGTCTCTTTGCCAAACTGATATCCGATTGGACAAAGTATGTCACCACTCTATTTTCACCCAATCTCATGGTCATGACTACATCAGGCTTTCACCTGAGTATGGCCATACACTTTCAGTCATGTAACCATAGGGGGGCCCCGTGTATATCAAGCTTCTAGCAGGAAGAGGCAAATCCTATGTCTATCTATTGATCTTCTCATATGGGTCGTGACATACCCAATGACAACCGTTATGACCTCCCAACTACGGCGAGGTGTTAGGTTGTATCAAAGTATGTCCCTAACCATATAGAAGAGTCAATAACCTCAAGTCAAGGGATCAATGCATCTCCTGTTACTTGTGCACTTAACTCATGACACCAAGGTACAGCCTCACAGCGGGTCAGACCAGTGTATCCACCACTGATATACCCATATGTCTGCGTTAACACCTCATGCCTAATCAGCCCATATACCAGTCTCACATGTACTAGAGTTGTCCCTTATCCACTCAGGTACACGACTGGGGACACACCGTCAGATACAATCTGTCTCTAGGGACATTATTATGCACGTACATAATCGCAGATGTAAACATAGTATAATAATGACAATGCCAGAATGATATAAAATATCAATATCAAGTAGTACAAAATAGACCAACAACGGGTCTAAGGGCATAAACACCAACATATTATACTTTGAATTATTGCGATGTCTTCGGGGTTTACACTCTTTTGTGTTTTTGCTTCATTTCAGGGAAAAGGCGAGGCGACGTAACCATTTTCAGCTGGATCAGTGTTCTCAGCGAGAATCACGACCTACCTAGTGACCAGAATCACACCCCGTGGCTTTTGTGTCGCCTAACGCTGATTTTTGAGATTTCACCCCTCATCTTCCCTACACTGAAGAGAAGGTTTCATAAGGGCAAAAAGAAAATTCGACAGAGAGGAGGCGAGGATATAAAACAAGACGTCTTTGGGAGATGAGGAGAGACGTCGGGCGGGAGGAAGAGGCTAGGCGACCGAACAGGGAAGAAGAGGAAACCCTTCACTGCGAGAGCGTGAAGGGGATGACGACTAAAAAGGGGGAAGAAGGAGACCTCATCTGGCAGCTTCCTTTTCCTTGAGGGAGTCTCATTGTCTTCTTCCCATTTTTCTTACTCTTCTCATTGTTCCATGGATGTCATGTTGAGATTAATCGATGTTTTGCCTTGGACAATGAATCTTGTAGCTTAATCTTGTTTCAGGACTAGGGAAAGCCCCTTGTATGTTTTATGCATGGATTGTTAACCCTTATTTTGTAATCCCTAATTTGTTCTATCATACCTAATTGCACCCTATGAATGGGGAATGTCATCTTATTTTCTTTATATTTTAGACATCTTGTATTGCTGAGAGGCACATCTTGTTGTTGGATCACCTAGGTATGAGTATTTCAATCACCACACGAAAGTTGTTGATTGTTCATGGGTAGTGTACACCATCTTGCACTCATTGGGTTTATTTGGCTAAGCATGCTACGACGGTAGACGTTTAGCAGCGTAAATACCTCATTGTACCCTTGAGAGAGGGCGACTTGTACAACTGAAGGAGTGATGTACACAATCTAGCACTCATTAGGTTTATTCGGCTAAGCATACTACGACGGTAGACGTCTAGCTGAGTAAATACCTTGTTGCATCCTTGAAAGAGGACAACTTGTACATTTGTTGATTATCCTAGAACTGTTGGGGAGAATTTTATATTACTAGCTATCTACGCATGACGCGTCAAGGCGGTGAACCCTGGCCCTAATCTCGTGCATCCTAAGACTTCTCGTCGAGTAATTTCCTTGCTATCTTAATTAGCTTTAACTTAGCAACCTATTTACAACAACTAAGGTTTGTCTAGCTTGTGATATCTCAATTAGTTGGTACTTGATATTTAGTCTCTGTGGGATCGATACATATATATAACTTTGATAGTTCGTATACTTGTGGAGCCTATCAGCAGTGGGATTGGAGGTGTGGCAAGAGGAAGTTACATTGGAGGTGAGGCAAAGCGGCGTGATGCAGGGTAGCATTAGGGTCAAGAGGGTGACAACAAGGGGAAGTAGTGTTGATGTTAGGCGAGGCAGCAGCAAGGGAAAGTAGCATCGGGTTCAAGTAGGGTGGCAGTAGGGGGAGTGGCTCGACGTCGAATGGGGGCAATAGTGAAGGGTAGTGACATTGGGGTCGAGCAAAGTTGTTGGCAGGGGAGCGATGTTAAGGCTAAGCAGGGTGGCAATGACTGAGGGGGTTGCATTGGAGGTGAAGAATGTCATGGTGGTAGCAGGGTGGGGAAGAGAGAGAGGAGGTTAGGGCAAAATGGAAGTTAGAGAAAAGAGTCGATTGACTATTGGCTGGGTAGTTGTCGGGTTTAGATAAGTAGCAGATAGTAAGAAAACTTAATATTGTCAGGTTCGGATAGAAAGGGTGAAAAAAATACCAGATAGTTAATCAGGTTTAGGTAGTATAGAAGTTAATTGGGTTCGGATATGGGTAGAGTAAAAATAGCAAGTACCCTATTTGCTGCTATCCCTACTTGAAAATACTTGAAGACGAGGGCATCAAAGGTATTGAATATCATCATTTATGCTTGAAAACCCTCAAAAGATTCAAGGGGATCTTGAGTATTTTCAGACACCTCTTTATCAATCATTTTCAACCTATATGAGTTTTAGTCATTTCCTATTTCAAGGACAAACAAAGATCTTAGCTTGGACTTCTTGTATAAATGAAATTTACTATAACTTCTTGTATGTAGTGTAATTTGAGGAACTTGATACCTAGTGGTCTATGCTTCAAGCTCTCCTCACTAAACATTTGTTATTTCTTGAGCTTGAGTTAAATGGATGCAATGGAATATATCTATCCTCGTGGTGCCAATCGGAACGATTATAATTCACGAGAACACCTTAAGAACAATCTAATAGAGTGGTTGAGGTTTTTGTTAAAGGATGGATAGAGGTTTAAACTCCCAACTATAATCAAGTATAGAAAGAGAGAAAAAAAAAATTAAAGGGACACCACTACTAAGACTTAGTAAGATATTAGTAGCTAGTAAGTCAAAGAAGGCATGAAGAACACATAATGTCTAAAATAAAGCTTAGAGTTTCTAACGGGTCAGGTCAATCCTTATCTTAGGAGGTGGGGTAGATCTATGGCAATATAGTTCTCTCCCTAATGTGGATTGATGAAGACTAAATTTAAATTGTCAAATCAATCTTTCTCAAAGCTTGTTATGCCTACTCTTAGAGGAATATTCTTCCATTAGTATTCGTCCTAGAATGAAGCATTCTATATTACCAAGAGTTTTTCTTCCCTCTTATTGGTTAAGTTAGAATTCGTAGAAGTAGAATGCAAGTTAATATTAAGAACAAAAGTGTGAGTTAGTTCAATTAGTAAGAATCTTTTTTGCTAATAACATGGTCTCGAGTCAAATCACACCATCATCAATTTTTTGTCTATGTAAAAAATGTTTAATATTAAGAATTTAGAACCTTTCTTCCGCATTAAAGAGATAAGAATATTTATATGCATTTAGTCGCTATCAATTTAAACAAGCATGCAAGTTGACAATGACCACCCACTACTCAACCATTGACATTGTGAAACATTCAATGTTTTTTCTCTAGTTCTATTATTATGAATTATTAAAAAGCATATTTGGAAAAGAAAAACTGAGGTAGGTGAAAGTGAAACCTGAATCGCAGATGATTAAAACATCAACAAGGTGAATCTTGTTGCTTGTTGTGGATCCAGAAGAATCATCACTTGCAGTCACTGCAACAGCCAATTGACTTCTTCCATGGCCCCATCCCAATTCACGCCATTTTCAAAGAAATTTCTTCTGCATCACTTTCACGTATAAACTATTCAGCTCTTCAAATGGCGACGACGCCTTCACTTTCCTCGCCTCCAATTCCTTTCCACCATAACCAAACTACCAAAGTTTGTGGAGTTCAAGAAGCAGAGGAAGAAGGCGAGGCAATTAAGCAAACATGTCGTCGGCGGTGCCGGTGGCGTACCTTGGCAACACTTCGGCGGTGCCGGACTGGCTAAACAAGGGCGACAACACATGGCAGATGCTGTCGGCGACGCTGGTGGGGCTGCAGAGTGTGCCGGGGCTGGTCATCCTCTACGGCAGCATCGTCAAGAAGAAGTGGGCTGTGAACTCAGCGTTCATGGCGCTCTACGCCTTCGCCGCCGTGTGGATCTGCTGGGTCACCTGGGCGTACAACATGTCCTTCGGCGACAAGCTCCTCCCCTTCTGGGGCAAGGCCAGGCCGGCCCTCGGCCAGAAGTTCCTCATCCAGCAGGCGCAGCTGCCCGCTACGACCCACCGATTCCATAACGGCTCGGTGGAGACGTTGGAGAGCACGCCGTTCTACCCCATGGCGACCATGGTCTACTTCCAGTGCGTCTTCGCGGCGATCACTGTCATCATCCTCGCCGGATCCCTCCTTGGCCGCATGAACATCAAGGCGTGGATGCTCTTCGTCCCCCTCTGGCTCACCTTCTCCTACACCGTCGGCGCCTTCTCCATCTGGGGCGGCGGCTTCCTCTTCCAGTGGGGCGTCATCGACTACTCCGGCGGCTATGTCATCCACCTCTCCTCCGGGATCGCCGGCCTCACTGCTGCCTACTGGGTACGCGACCTCCGTTAGGGTTTACTTGAAAACAATAACGGGGGAAAAATTAGGGATCTGGCCGTGTTTTCCTCAGGTTGGGCCGAGGACGACGGGCGACCGGGAGAGGTTTTCACCCAACAACGTACTATTGGTTCTGGCCGGGGCGGGGCTACTTTGGATGGGGTGGACGGGGTTCAACGGCGGCGATCCGTACGCCGCCAACATCGACGCGTCGTTGGCGGTGCTGAACACGCACATCTGCGCCGCCACGAGCCTGCTCATGTGGACGACGCTCGACGTCATCTTCTTCAAGAAGCCGTCGGTGATCGGCGCCGTTCAAGGGATGATGACCGGCCTCGTCTGCATCACGCCTGGCGCAGGTAAATTGTTTTAATCAATCTACACCGATTGAGTAGGATTGATTGACTTTGAATCTCGATTCTTCCGATTCCCCAAATTTCTGGTTTTAAGAAATTCGTATAAAATATTGAAACTCTGGAAGCTGAGTAAAGCTTAGCGTACTTTCAATCTAAATTATTAGAATTAAACCGTGGACAAATTGCACAATTAGGAACTGGGGAAGAACTTGTGTGCCTATCGATTGAATTGAATCTTCTTGGCATGATTCTGGTCTGTCCCTTCCAAAGTCTACAAAGTCAAAACTTAGGCATCAGATCAATATTTAATGTGCTAAATTGAATTAAAATAACACATCCATTTACAAATTATTCATTCTTTTATGTAGTTTATGATAGATCCAGTTCTCGCAGCCAAATTGTTCATCGCCGAATTTAAAGCAATGAAACTTGGGAGTTTAACCTCATTTCTATCTCTGAAATGAAATTAAATAAACAGAAATGATTATGTGTGCATTAATTTTGATTCGCTTAGGAAAACTAGTGATCAAGAAATTGTTGATCAGGACTGGTCCAGGGGTGGGCAGCGATAGTGATGGGGATCTTGTCCGGCAGCGTGCCCTGGTTCACCATGATGGTGGTCCACCGCCGGTCGCCGCTGCTCCAGAACATCGACGACACCCTCGCCGTCTTCCACACCCACGCCGTGGCAGGCTTCCTCGGCGGCGCCACCACCGGCCTCTTCGCCGAGCCCGTCCTGTCCAAACTCTTCTTGGTCGTCACCAATTCCCGCGGCGGCTTCTACGGCGGCGTCGGCGGATTCCAGTTCCTCAAGCAGCTTGTCGGCGCCGCCTTCATCGTCGCCTGGAACGCCGTCGTCACCAGCGTTATCTGCGTCCTGATCGGCGTGGTCACGCCGCTCCGGATGTCCGACGACCTGCTCAAGATCGGCGACGACGCGGTGCACGGCGAGGAGGCCTACGCGCTGTGGGGCGATGGCGAGAAGTTGGACACCACCAGACACGGATCCGAATCCGATTCATTGTATCCCCATATCGCCACCGGCGTCACGCAGAACGTTTAAACGAACAATTCACAGTTACTGACGGCGAAGTGACGGAATAATTGGGAAGCAAACTTTGTGCCACTTAAAAAAATATTAGACTATACGATCAAACGTAGTATTGTTTTGTTTGATGTAAAAAATACTGTATATAAAAAATTATTAAATTAAAAATTATATAAAAAATCAAAATTATTTATTAGGATAAATTAACTCATAGATTGAAAGTTTACATTTATAAAAATATAATCATAAATAAAACTATACAAAAATGTATTTGTATTTGTATTATATATATGTTTTTATTATAATTGTAACACGGTACAGTGGCATGAAAATTGTTTAATGGTAACTAGAGGGCAGGGTTCAAACTCTTGCACCTGACACATTCCACGCCTGAAATAAAATCGGACCTTGTCTAGGGAGACATGTGAGTGTTTATCTTATCTTTCTTAACTTATCGTACTTGAAGTTGAGCAGGGATGTGATCATCCTAAGATTCCTAGGCAAGATTCTTGCTTAAGAATGAACTGTTTTAAAGTGATTTTTCTACGATAATTCTCAACTAAGATGTAAACTTAGTATTATATAATCAACATGTGCCATTGCATAAATTATTTGTTAATCTATAAAAATTGTAAGGAAAATTTTCATAAATATTGAATTATAAACTAATTAATAATTTAAAAAAATCCTATATTAACATTGACCTTGAAAATAATCATAAAATTGATGTGCACGAAGAAAACAAACTATATAAGTTAATTTATAATTTTATTTAAGAAATAGCTAAATTGTGATAAATCCAAAAAACAGTTTATTTATCAAAAGGTTTTAAATATGTTATAAAATAAAAAATTACATTACATGTTACATTTTTTTCATAATTTAAAAATATTTAAAAATACAAAATTATTGTTTAAAAATAATAATTATTTAAAATTTTGGAAATTATCTATATATGTAGAACATAATGTAGAAGTAATTATAATTATATTATAACTTTGATAAACTAATATAAGATATTACTAGAAATATTTGCTAGTTATACTAAAATTAGCCTTTAGTAGTTACGCCCTTAATTATGGTAATATTTTTTTTTACGATATTACACGTGAGTCAACGTTTGACTCGAGTCCCAAATACGCTCACGCAGGGGCACCATGGGCTTAGCGGTGAGATTGGGCACAACTGGAGGGGACAATTCCTCGAACCGATCCCCCAGCCCGACTATGGATTTTGCGGAAGACCTCTGTTGTTCCAATACAACTTGGGTCAATGCTGACGATTCACTGAAGCTCGGTGTCGTCGAGTTGAATCGGGTTCGCACGAACCCAAGGGGGACCCACCCGTAACCGACCGCGTCAGACGGGGTCCACAACAGAATTCGGACATGCATACGTGTTGGCAGAAAACGGAGGAAAGCAGTTGATCGTCCCACGCGCGGGGAGTCGGACTCACCCACTCGTCCATAGATTACCGACAAACGATGTCCGGGGATGGTTGTCCACACAGCGTCGCACGCCAGTGACAAGGGAGGTCCACACGGTGTCGCACGCCAGTGACAAGGGAGATCCACTCGGCCTCACACGTCGGTGACGAAGAGGACCCGGTCGGCGCCTTCGCTCGCACGCCGGAGAGGAGGAAAATCCAACCGAGAGACTGTCGCGCGTAGTCACACACGCGAACGTGTTGACGACGAATGGACGAATCGTCCAAGCGGCCTCGCGTGCGTCCGCTGGTAGGTCAAAGAAACCGGCCGTCCACCACTCACGCGTAGGTGAGTTTGGCAGCAAAGAAGGAGCCGCCCTCCGGCAACGGGCCGCACTAGAAAGGTGGTTCGGCGACTGATGGAGGACAACGGGACGACGAGCGGTTGGGAGTGTAGGGGAGCGGCAGCTGAATGGAAGCACGCAGGGACGGCGGCTATGGAGCACGCGCGGACGATGGCTATGGAGTCCAGCTGCTACTCTCTCCTCGTTGGCGGTGAAGGCACCTCAGGCACCAGGCTAACTGACGGACAGGGAACGGCAACCACACGCAGGCAGCGCGACCTAGGTGGCGAACATCAGGTGCAGGTGACGAAAGGAAGAAGAGAAAGCTTGCTCGCAGGCGAGCGTTGAGTTCGGTATTTCATGCACGCAGGCGGCTGGAACTCGACGACGGGAGAAAGGGGGAAGGGCTCACCGAAGGAGCGGGAGAGGAGGAGATCCGCCGAGAGTCGTGTGCTCACCGGGGGAGAAGCAGCTACTGTAGGCAGAACGGAAAACACACTAGAAATGAAGGAGAAGGCGGAACGAGTACCTCGGCAATCACTCAGGCCACCGGCTCCTTCAAGTTGATGACGTGGTAGCAAACGTGCTTTCTGAGGCAGTGTGGAGGCTGTAGAAACGCGTTGATACAGAATGTACGAGAACTTGTATGAGCACAGTGGATACGTGGAGTAAAATATTTTATTCCTCCTTCTCTTTACAAAAGAATCATACAGGCGCATATATAGAGTTCTATGATACACAAATGTCAATATATACAATTGATTTTCAAATCAATATTTGATTTGATTTGATTGCCGACTAGTTTTGCTTGGAAGGTAGATCACCTTTATTGGGAAACAATGGTGGCTGTTTATCTGTTGCTGAATCTGCAATATCCTTGATGTGTATACGTTTGCAATCAGCTTGATAAGGTAAGTGTTCTGGCGATGTATTCGTGTCTGAGTCAATATGTTTGATGCGTTTACACTCCCCTACAAGCTCATCGGGAGTAGCCACAACGTTGAGCTTGGTCTTTAAGTATAAAAAGCGAACGCGAGATAGAGGTTTGGTGAATATATCAGCAAGCTGATCCCGTGTGGAAATGAAGGATATATTGAGTTGTTTATCCGCGACCCGTTCCCGGACAAAATGAAAATCAATCTCAATGTGTTTCGTCCGTGCATGAAACACAGGATTGGCTGCGAGGTATGTAGCACCAATGTTGTCGCACCATAGAGTTGGAGTCAAGGTGGAAGATAAGTTAAGCTCGGAAAGGAGAGATTGGAGCCAGATGACTTCAGCTGTGGCGTTGGCAAGAGCTTTGTACTCAGCCTCGGTGCTGGAGGGTGAGATAGTAGCCTGCTTCTTAGAGGACCAGGAGATTAAGTTCGGGCCGAGAAATATGGCAAAACCGCTGGTGAAGCGCCGATCGGTGAGGGAGCCAGCCCAATCAGCGTCGCTATAAGCATGTAGCTCTCGAGAAGAGCTTCGATGAACAAGAAGGCCGTGAAGAATGGTGCCTTTTAAGTAACGGAGTATACGTTTGACATCCTCCCAATGCTAGATAGTAGGTGCATGCATGGCCTGACAGGCACAATTGACAGCATAAGTAATATCGGGTCTCGTGAGAGTGGCATAATGTAAGGCTCCAACGGTGCTTCTATAGAGTGTGGCATCCTCCAGAGGAGAGGAGGAGACAAGTTTAGACTCAACAGCCAGGGGCGTCGAAATGGGCCGCGAGTCATCCATCTTCGCGCGAGTAAGAAGATCCAGGATATATTTGCTTTGGCTGAGATGACAGCCGGATGAGTGGCCAGATAATTGAATGCCAAGAAAGTAATGGGCTAGACCAAGATCTCTTATTGCAAATTCAGTGCCAAGCCCCTTGATCAAGTCATCAATGAATGGAGAGTTATTGCCAGTTATGAGGATATCGTCAACATAGACCAGAATATAGATATTTGAGGAGGAAGTACAGCGATAGAACAGAGAGGTATCAGTTTTCGAGCCAACTAAGCCTTGCTGTTGTAGCCAACCACCCAGACGATGAAACCAGGTGCGAGGGGCTTGACGAAGGCCGTAGAGGGACTTTTTAAGATGACACACATGGTGAGGAAATTGAGGATGAGCAAATCCTGGTGGTTGATCCATAAAGACAGTTTCGTCGAGATGACCATGTAAGAATGCGTTGGAGACATCCAATTGACGCAGAGTCCAGTTGGAGCTTATGGCGATGGCCAGTAGTAATCGCACGGTTGTAATTTTAACAACAGGACTAAAGGTATCTGTAAAGTCGATACTTGGAATTTGACGATAACCTTTCGCAACGAGGCGAGCCTTGTGTCGTTCAATAGAACCATCCGCATGACGCTTTAAGCGAAAAATCCATTTGCATCCGATGACATTCATAGAGGTGTGCCGCGGGACCAAGGTCCAAGTCCCATTGCGAAGGAGGGCGTCAAATTCTGACGCCATAGCTGCCCGCCAGGCTGGATCCTTGGAAGCTTGAGAGAAACAGCAGGGTTCAACTGCTGTGACTGAGTTGATAAGGATCGAAGGTAGAGGATGTTTATGCCGAAAGTTCGAGTGAAGAACTATGGGATCAGAGTCCTTGTAAATATCTGCAAGAGCCCGAGTGCGTCGAGGTGGTGTAGCAGAGTCGGGAGAAGGCTCGGTCGCCAACGATGGGATAGCAGACGAGCTCGGGGAATTGGCAAAATGTGGGGAAGACGTGCAGTCATCGGCAAGGGGGTCGTTGCCAGCCTCCAGTGGATGCGGGAGGCGTATATGATGATCTGGCAGTTGGGGAGTCGTGCCAACACGACTTGGTGTGGAGGAGGTCGAGTCGAGCTGTGCGGTGGATGGACCGCGATTATTAGTAGCAGGAGAGTTGTCGTCAGCCTAGACCGGAGGTGGGATGCGTATAGCAGGATCGGGCATGCGTGGAGCCGCGCCAAGAAGACCGGGTAAAGTGAGCGGAGATGGTGATGCGGAGGCCGAGCCGAGCTATGTGGCTGTTGCAAAAGGAAAGGAAGTCTCATCAAAAATAACATGTCGAGAGATATATATCCGCCCAGTGGGAACATGGAGACAACGGTAGCCAAGATACATATTACTGTAGCCAATGAAAACACACAAGTCCGAGCGAGGTTGAAGTTTGTGTTTGTTGTAAGGCCAGAGAAGAGGATAACACGCGCAACCAAAGGTTCGAAGAAACTTGTAATTGGGAGCGAAATTGTAGAGTTTACCTAATGGCGTGTTATTTTGAAGAAGAGGAGTTGGAATGCGGTTGATGAGGTAGACAGCAGTGGTGACGGCAGCATCCCAAAATTTGAGGGGAATTGAGGCATGATTCAGTAAGGCAAGTGCAGTTTCAATTATATGGCGATGCTTACGTTCGGCAGTGCCATTTTGTTGAGGAGTATGTGTAACGCCCCCTCAGAATAAACCCCAATCACAGACAAAAACCGCGGAAGATAGGGAACGTCACACACAAACAACAAAACAAATGCTAGGGAATAATAGCTTACAGAAACCGATTCAGAAAAATTTCGGCAGCATGTCCCCAGAAAAACTGAGAAAATTCCTGTACATGCTCCATAATATCACAATGTGGGTCGACATGCCGACCACAAACTGAAACACACCATTTCGAAAACAAAATTCACAATCCTTACCACAACATCAAACTAATAAACCACGATAATCGAATAACACTGGACAATACAGAATTCACCGAAAACAGGCTTAAGCCCTCGGTTTAACAGTCGTATCAAAACCAAATGCCAACCCGGCAACAATATCACAGTAATCGAAAATCAGCAAACCAGCCACATCCGGCTAACATGTCCATAAACAAAATCATAAGAACCTTGGCCACATCCGGCCCTCAAAAAGCACAGGCTCGCAGGCCCCAAAATATCAAGTTAGAAAACTAAACATCCGCTCAGGCTGTAGGCTCCTGCCCTACATCTGGAAATATCGTGGAATGAGCTACACGGCTCAGTGAGTAGATAGTCTCATTCGACCATCCACTAATATACAATCAAAAATAGATGCAGATATCTTTTCAAAACTTTTAACGGAAGATGGCAAAGTATGATACATAATAAAACTGATAACCATAAATCACAATCATGATCAGAAAACAATACACCCACAACCCCGGGCAACAAGACCGCAAAACAGCCTATCCGGCTAACAGACTAAGACTCACACAGCTATTGTCCAGTGATTTCAGAATTGACCCCGAGGGTCCAACCCGGCCTTCGTCAAGGCACTGAGAGTAACCTGCAACGAACATTGGTGAGACGTAGATTCAAGAGGTGGCCCCCGCCAGGTCACGACGTGGCACTTTGCTCTACGACACTCAACCGCACCCCCTTTACCGGGAACACAACACCCCCACAACCGGGAACGGAAGGTGAATGAATTCAAGAGGTGGCCCCCGTCTGACCAAGACGTGGCACTTTGTTTCAAACACCCAACTCTCATAAGGTTTATCACTTGGACAAAATACCCTTAACACAAACCGGAACCCTGAACCTCTAACCTGGTCACTAGACTCTAGAACAGTCCCTCCATTACCGGAAACAAAGCAGAATAGGATGGGTGGATTCTCCAACCCCAAATCAGAATGACTGTTCACTGAGTGCTCTAGTTAACCCTTAGGTTCAGTCCACCCAAGTCTAGGACCCTTATCGAACGCATACAACACGAACATTGTCTCGGACATCACATCAATCAAGTTCAAGAGGTCCTTAGATTTCATGCAAACATGGTTTAACCTTTTCTAAGTTATCATCCAAGGTTATCAATCAATATTTCACATCACTACTTTCTACATACACCATTCAACTAAAAATACATACTAATACAGAAAATTCACCAAATTTCATCCGCAGATAACATAAATACAGGATATCACAGATTCATAGTTTTCTCCTAGTTCTTATAACAAAAGATAGAAATGCCCCTAGTTCAAAGTTTAAGTCATGCAGGAAAACTTATCCAAAAATTTCGTAAAAATAGTCATTATGTCCCTCATGATCCTTAGATTCGAAATTTCAAGTTTTCCCCAATTTAACTAGCAAAATTACCGAATTACCCCTAGGTCAATTTCAGTCAACAGAAACTTTTATTTCCAAAAATTTCCCAAAAAAACGGTAGAGTCCTCATATACCTAATTTCATAAAAATCTGGTTTGCCCCAATTCTTACCCTTACATTTGGGCGTAATTTCATGAAGAAGGGGCGAAATTCTCAATTAAGCCCTAATCTTCATGCAATTGAAAATCTAAAGCCACATACATGATTAATCAAAGTCTAATTGATGATTAGAAGTCTTAGAGATGAAAAGCCCTAATTTTCATGCAAACTAGGGTTTCGAAATTTGGGGAAAAACAAGGAAACGCATACAACTTGGAAATCAAGAGTTCATGTCATATTTCTAAGCATCAATCTTCTCTAAATCAAGCAACAATCCCAATATACAATATACGTGAACTAGGTGAAAGAGAAGATCCACTCACCTTGATTTCGGTTCTTCCAAGCCACACTTCCCCACGCCTTCCCTCATGCCACACACGTCGCCGGAAGCGCTCAAGGAGTCGCCGGAAGTCGCCTCCACCACCACTCGCCGCCGGCCACAAGAAGAGGAGAAGGGAGAAGAAGGCAAGCCGCCACCTTCACCCAAGGGAGAAAAATCGTGAGCAATGAGGGAAATGTGGGTGAACATGGATCCCTCTAGCTTTACGATTTTTGCCCACTAAGCCTCCAAAGATCCAAACCCAATAGCAACATAAGTGGAAGATCCAATAACCCTTTAGTATAAGCTATTCTCCACCTCACCCTTATCAAGGGCTCTTACCCTTTTTCTAAAAGTTAGACACCACTAGCCTAGTGGCACGCAGCACACACAATCTACGCCTTAAGTCGCAGGTTCGAATCCTCTCCGCGACACATATTTTTACATTGCAGGAAAATACATAAATCAAGACATTATCTCATTAAAAAATTCCACAAAAATGCTAGATAACCAAAATTTTATTTTCTTACCTGCTAGTAAATTTCCGGATCTTACAGTATGTGGGCAGGAGATGTGATGAGCAATGCCAGAATTGATAAGATGCCGATGCAGTGCTTGATACTCCCCACCCCAATCGGAATGGACGTTTAGAATTTTTTTATTAAAAAAACGTTCCACGTGTTTCTGAAAATGGCAGAAAATATCTAATAGATCGGACTTGCGCTTCATGAGGAAGAGCCACGTATACCTGCTATGATGATCAATAAATAAGACATAATAGGAATAGCCAGTATTTGATAGAATAGGAGCAGGGCCCCAAATGTCAGAATAAATAATTTCCAAAGGAGCCAAAGTTTTATTGTGAGTTGGAGAAAATGGAAGCTTATGACATTTTGATTTCATACATGCATCACATAAAGTAGAAAAAGTAGAGCGATGAGTAGGAAGGTCGTAGTGGCTTGTTATTTGTCGAACGATGCGAAGGGATGGATGGCCAAGTCGGGCATGCCAAGGTGATGGACTGGCATGTTCTCTAAGGAAGGTGGCTTTGGACGGTGATGAAATGTGATAGAGACCATGCTTAATTGTTCCTTGCAGAAGAGTGCTCCCCGTTGTGCGATCCTTTACAAAGCACTCATTAGGATGAAATTCAAAGAAGACATTGTTATCATGTGTAAATTGACTAACAGAAAGAAGGTTTTTTTGTTATAGATGGTACACAAAGGACATTGCGCATGTTAAGATTGTGAGCATATGAGGGGAGTAATGTGTTTCCAACATGAGTAATATGCAAACATGTACCATTGCCAATGTGGACTTCATCAAGACCATCATAAGGCACAGCTCCTTGTAAGGCCTGAAGGTTCGGCGTGACATGATGAGTTGCACCTGAGTCAGGATACCACAAAGCAGATGCATGAGGAGGTAGTGACTCAATTGGATTAGGTGATGTCGCAGTCATTGAGTAGGCCCGTGGATGAGATTGAAATCTTGTTTGTTGTTGAGAGAACCCCCCCAACGAAATTTGTGTCATACCTTTTGTGACATTCATGAGCATAGTGTCCAGGAGTAAAACATATTTGACATCTACCTCTTCCTCTGCCACGGGATCGTCCTCGGCCACGATTGCCGGTGTTGTGGCCTCTACCTTGGCTGTTGGTATTATAGCTGATATTTAAGCCTCTACCTTGGCTGCTGGTATTGTCGTGGCGGTTGGACGAATTGTCCTGGTGACTGGTGTTGTGGACGGAAGGAGCAAGAAAATCAGTGTGCCGCATTTGAAGAAGGCGCTCATGAGAGGAGAGCATGCCGTGAACTTCTTCTAAGGTGAGATCATCAACACGTGTAGTGATGGTAGGTATGAGATTGTCATATATAGGACCCAGCCCATTAAGAACATGCATAATCAAGTCCGCATTAGGAATCAGATTTCCAATTGCAGCTAAGCTGTTCGCAACAGATTTTATCCTTTGCATATATTCATGAACAGAGTCGCTCCCCCGTTGAATCATATGTAATTGATTTTTAAGTTGTAGCACACGAGCTCTAGAATTAGATTGAAAAGCTCTAACAAGTGCAGTCCATACCTCGTGAGCAGAGTTGAGGCCAACCACCATGGGGAAGACACTTTCGGTGAGTGTGGCGTTGATCCAGGTGAGGATGAGTTGGTCTTTGGTAATCCAGTCATGGAAACTTGGATCAGTCGGTGATGGTATGGGATCGGTGCCTTCAACAATACCAAGTAATCTATGAACTCGGAAGAGAGGAATAAACTGAGTTTTCCACAGCAAGTAGTTATCATTTGTTAATTTGAGTGGTAAGATGGGAACTCCACTAAGAGAAATAGATGAGTTCGTTGAACCAGTTGAGTGTTGTGAGGATGCGGAATTGAGTTCAGAATCCATAACAAGTATTACGTACAAAAGGTCACCAGAATTAGCGTGCGGAAAAGAAAACTTCGAATCTCTCACCAATCGCAGATGAAGTCGTAAATAAAGGTGGAGACGTGGGGCAGAGTAGGCCTCGGTGCTTAATCAGAGCACCATCTCTTCCAAAGCTCTCGACGCTCTGATACCATGTAGAAACGTGTTGATACAGAATGTATGAGAACTTGTATGAGCACAGTGGATACGTGGAGTAAAATATTTTATTCCTCCTTCTCTTTACAAAAGAATCATACAGGCGCATATATAGAGTTCTATGATACACAAATGTCAATATATACAATTGATTTTCAAATCAATATTTGATTTGATTTGATTGCCGACTAGTTTTGCTTGGAAGGTAGATCACCTTTATTGGGAAACAATGGTGGCTGTTTATCTGTTGCTGAATCTGCAATATCCTTGATGTGTATACGTTTGCAGTCAGCTTGATAAGTAAGGTAAGTGTTCTGGCGATGTATTCGTGTCTGAGTCAATATGTTTGATGCGTTTACAGAGGCATCGCCGGCATCGAAGACGATGAGAGTGGTGGATGACGAAGACGGCGGCTAAGACGAGATGGAGGCGATGAGGTATCCCGTCATGTTCCATCCACTCACCTGCACCACTGGAACACAAAGGGAGATCACCGACGGGGGCGTTTGCGACGATCACGACTGCCGGAGAAGATTAGGGAGCAGTGAAGGATGCTGCCGGGAAGATCCAACAAGGCGGTATCCGACATCCGCCTCTCTTTTTCTTGTTCTTGCCCGAGCCGATGTGGTGCCCATGCCGCTCGGGTCAACACGGCGCCCAAGGCCACCGCTGCCCACATCTCAGCATCTATCCCATCTGCGTCAACCCCACGCTCCAGCCGGCTGAAATTTAGGCTTAGATTATCTGCAATTTACTATCTAGTACATAAATAACTCTTGAACATAGACTAGCATTGAAATATTAAAATTTCCATATCCCCTACTCCAGCCGGCCAACCCCACGCTCCCCTCCTCAAAATTGCCGCTCCTCCACCCAGTTGCCCCCACGGTCCCCATCTCGAAAGCCGAAACCACCACTCCTCCAGCCAATTCCCACTTCTCTTCTCCTCAAAAGTACAGTAGGCTTGGTGACTCCAGTTGACGTCGAAGGCATCCCCACCACCAAAGCTCCCCACGCTCGCAACTGAATCACCCCCCGCCACTCGCCTCCACCTGCTTAGTTGGTTGTCCCCACGCTCCCCTAGCATTGGAGGCGGCAACAACGTTGAGATGCCCTTACTTGTACGCATGCATAAATCTCCCAAGTAGCACAGGAGCCCCAAACACCCCTTCCAACCCTTATGCTGCGTTTCGGAGAAAGAAAAAAAAAAAAAACATCAGAAAGAAAAAAAAAATAATAGAAAAAAATATAAGAAAAAAAAAATAATTACTTTCTCTTTTAAGTTTTGTATTTCAGTGAAAGAAAAAGAAATCAATCTACGACTACATGTATATATTCATACTAATTACATAAAATAGTAAGGCTATTCTACATGATCAACTTGAACTTATTCAATGATTTTTGAGTGAAAGGAAATGAGTTTTTTTTTTCTTCCTCTAATTCCCTCCTTTGAAACCAAAGAAATAGATGAAAAATTTTTTATTTTTTTTTTCTTTCCTACTTTCTCTCTTTTGAAATACAGTATTATGGTAAAATTTTCCTAGCCGTTGACCCCACCTACGAGTGTTCGGCTGCATGAATCTGGCCTTAGATATTGTTTTAAATTTTATATAACATTGATTTATGAAATATTGCACGAATTTTAAAACAGTATCAATGTTGCATAGAAGAGCGCACTTAACAACTCTAAGCACCCCTAGAAATTTTTTTACTTATGCTACTCGGAATATTTGTACTTGTTATTTGTCTAATAATATAATTATGCAATGTATTTATAGGCAACTATAAATTTGAAAAATAATTATGAAATAAATTTGAAAATAGTTATGAAATAAATTTGAAAGATAAAAATAAGGAAAATCTTAATTATTATGCACTAATTTTACTCTTTTTTAAATGCTAATTTTAGTCATCTTCTATTTATTATTCATTTTTATTTAATCTTAAAATGTTTAATTATGGATCTTAGCTTATATGATGAAATTTATATGGGTTAATAATAACAATAAGATTTTTTTTATTATTAGAAGAAATATTTAATCTTTATGAAATAAAATTTAGTGATATAGAAACTAATAAAAAATAGTGATGAATAAAAAAAAGATTATGAATGAAAGTACAAGTAAATAGAAAAAATAATGGTAATACAAGCTATAACATTTTAATATCAAATTAATCAATATTAACATTTTTATTGAAACCCTTGAAGTACAAGTCTAACATTATTTTATTATTATTATTATTATTATTTTAATTTAGATCTTCTTTTTAAATATCCAATTGTTAAAGACTTATTCTAGGAGACATTAACAAAAAAAATCAAGTGTGCTAATTTAAAATTAATTTAATATCATTATTAATTGTCTCATTTCAAAATGAAATATCTTAAGAATTAATAGCTCTTGGTAAGAATTATGAATATATTCGAGAACAAAAGTAGTGAATTCATCATTAAAATTTCTTTCTGTTCTAAATATATAAATTCTTAGTTTCTATATGGAAGTTTTCTTATGACATAGAGATAAGTAACTAAGGGAGGATTTGATGTTAAAATCTTGTTATTAGCAACTAAGGTAAATCTTGTTCTTAACAACTAAAGTATTTACCTTGACGCATCAGGGGTTTTGAGTCCTCATATTGATCTCATGATCATGTATAATAATCACACCTCGTCCTTCGATGGTGATCATACAGGTATTGGTTTTTAGTATATGTATATATGTGTGTTCATATATACATGCCTATGTATTGACGTCAAGTCCATGTGATATTTGGTCATTGTATGATAGCAGCTTGGTGCTGCAAATGAGCCTCCTCTACGGTGGGAGTTCTCGTTGGTGCCAGGGCTCATGCTATGGGCAGACTCATGCCCTGTTGAATAGGATGAGTGCCTAACATGGTAAGCCACCTAGTGATGAGACTATGTGTACGTCCTTTTGATATGTGTACTATCTAAGTTGGCTATGGGACTCTGTTGTTTGTCGGTTGCACTACAGATGACACCATGAGCAGATGTGCAAAGGTATATAATCAATGGTCTTAGAGCACAATTGTGTACCAACATATGGAAATAACCCTAGCATGTGGTGTGATGCAGGTTTAGCGGAATGTCAGTACCAAGCTAGAAAATGTAAGACACATTATGGGGCGTAAACACTTGTCTAAGCGGTAGGACACCAAGACTCGAGGTGTGGGTGTAGGTGAGACTGAGGCTAGGGAGATGGTGGATACACATCGTAGGACTTAGGGTTAGTTGAATCAAATGTCAGCTTATTGACTCGAATGAGGTTAACTATTACATGACCTAGTAGCTCATTTAGGGAAGGATTGGGCGATATGATTCACTAAGGACAATTGGATTAGGGTGACCCTACTCTTCGGCTTGATCCAAGATGAGAGTAAGTCGGAAGTGGCAATTTGGTTCAAAAGGCTAGTTGGGTTGAGGAACCGATTTAGCTTAGTCCTTCCCTGCGGGTATAATTGATGATGCTAACCCATTATGGCATAAGCATAGTGATTGGAGGGCTTGTAGCTAACTGGATTGATACTTAGCCATTTCCAATTAAAGCCGCCCACTTATACTATTAATCATATATTTCTTAGATTAAATCATAGTGACAATGAGTCTATGAGTATCACTATCTAAAGAATATCCTACAAAGAGAATACTTATAGTCTTATAATCTTAATTTTTAGGTTTATGTTTGTTAATTTGGAAAGACCCTCCTAATTTTAGAAGAAATTGGACATTTTTACAATAGATTTTAAGAATAAGCATTTTTAAACAATTATTTCTCAAATTTAAAATTTAAATTAAGTGATTTTTTTATTTTGAAATAGTATTTATACTAAATCAAAAAAGGAACGCTACCGAAAGGTCTAGATAAAAAATATGGACACAAATGTTCGTTATCATAAGAACTGAGTTAAGGATGTTTTTGCAAAATTTTACGAGGACGGATCGGACGGCGCAGAGACCAACAGATGCTACGAGAAAAATCCTTGTTTCCTTTCGGCGGATCCATTTCAATCCTGATAGAATTGGAGCGGTTTCGAGAAGAAGCCCTCGGCTGAGCCACTGTGCGTTGGGGCGACTGCGCTTGTGATGGCCGCCATCGCCAACCACGTCCTATCCTTCGCTCCGCAGCGGACGCTACCCACCTCCAGACCCCTGACATCCCTGACGCCGGCAGCTCTCCGCTTCTGCCCAAAACCTAGCGCCAAACCCATTCTGGTGACCGGAACCACCTTCTCTTCTCATTCGCGCCGGAGGTCGTTTAGGGTGTCTGTTAATGTCGCAGATTCGTCGTCAAAGGTGTTGCTTCTTTGCATTTTACTTTTTTTTTCCTTGAAACAAATATTGCGAGAAATCAGTCATGCTTTAAACTCTTATCGTTGTATTGTTCTTGTTCTTTCTTTGTATTGATGCGATGCTTAATAATATCTTCTTTTTATTCCTTCTGTTTCTGAAAACTCGACACAAGTTTGGGTTTTGCTACCTCCTGGGGCTTTAAGTCTACAACCATTGAATCTGTTATTGAATAGGGGAAATTCTTCATATTTTAATTTTCACTTCTTGTAGTACGACACTCAGTTTGTTTATTTTAGTTTGTATCGTTGCTTGTCTAAAATTTTTTTTTTATTCGTGGCTAATTGATTCCATACAATTAAGTTCCCTTTTGATCAAAACCCGAGAGGAAAAAAAAAAAAGAATGTTCACTTTTTCTCATCATTTCTTGAGAAGATTGATTTGCATTTTATTTCTAGAATGTCTGCATGCAGAACCTAATCTTTTGTTTATCTGTATAAGTTTCACGAGTTCCTACCTTTACTTAGAAATCGTTAAGGAGCTAGTTTAAAAAACTGTCCTATTTACTTTCAAATTTATCATTGATCTGCTGATAAAGGTATTAATTTTACATGTCATTAACTAGACATCAGAATATGTCGATGGAAAAGATATGCCTTCTATGAAGATTCTTATCCAAGCTTACAAGAAGGCTATCATAGCTAGAGATGAAAAGGCTGTCCAAGAAATTGAGGCTCTGATATGTTTTGTGGAGAAGGATAAAAACGAACTGTCGAAGAAGTTTGAAGAGATAACAACTGAGATAGCCTCCGGAAAGGACAAATTTCTTCGTCTGAAAGCTGATTTTGAAAATTTCAGAAAACAAACTGAGAAGGATCGCCTCAACTTCACATTAGACATTAAGGAAGATGTGATTGCAACTTTTTTGGCCATGGTTGACAGTTTTGAGAAAGCCAAAAAGGAGATGAAGCCAGAAACAGAGAAAGAGAAGAGTATTGAGACCAGTTACCAAGGCATATACAAGCAGTTTGTGGAAGTCATGAGAAGCTTGGGTGTAGCTGTAGTAGGGACGGTTGGCAAGCCATTTGATCCTTCTGTAAGTTCGCTCTTTCAGAATTCTTACACTATTCGTCCAGTTATCTTTGAAGCATGTACTGTGGTCTCTCTTTCTATCATTTTCTACCTAGTATTTACATACTTTCTTATGATAATTAAGTAAAGAAATAATTATGAAGAACTATTGCCAGAATTTTTGTCACAATACTCTTTTCCACATATTGTGGCAACCTTTATCCACCTCTATATAGGCTGATTCTGAACATGCATACTTCTATTATTATTATTATTATTACTATTTGTATATGCTTTACAATCGATAAAACCATTAGCTTGTTACCTTTGCCTAAAACACTAATTACCTGAGGATATGTAGCATATTACTTTGACCTGTTTCTACCTGTGCCTATTTTTGTCAAATTATTTGTCACTCAAAACATACTTTTACTAACGGCAAAGGCAATGTGTGAACAATACAATCCTTAGGAAGCTAATTGATAAAATCAAAATATGGATACAAATATGAAATTGTCATAGCCACTTGTGGTTAAATTATAGTTTAGGACTTCAGTTGGCCAACAAATTGGTTTATACTTGACTGGACCCACTAGCTGCCATGCTAGGCACAATGTGATGCCATGATGACACGACTAATAAAAATTTAATCTTGGCTTGCATGGTTAAATTGTGCCTGATTTGGTTGATAGGTAGTCTAGGGTTGACAGGGTATGCGTGCTTAGCTTGTGCACTTTAATCGGTCCACAAGCTAAATTTGGTTAACATATCAAATTTTGCCTACAAGATTAACCATTTTAAAAAAAATACATATGAAAAATTTAAAAATTCATGCAATTGTACAAGATTTACCATTTGTAAATATTTTATACAACACACATATGGCTACTTACATATCTAATGTAAATATGAGGATTAAGTATATGTAGTTATATTTACAAAAAAAAGAAGAAATTTAGGCAGCACCCATGAGGATTGCTAGCAACCTTCCATAACATTTACTAAAGGATTATTAGATCTATGTGGTTCTTATTTATTTCTTCTCTTTAATATTCACTTGTTGCCATTTATGCTATCGCCTGCTTCTATAAGGTGTTTCATAGGTACCTCTTCTGAATCAAATGAAGTTGATTTATCTCTTTCTCCTTGTAGACAATCCTTGATATCTAAATATTCTTTTAATCATGTGCACATTTCAAGATTTTTGTTTAATCATTTGACTTCATTTGTATTCAACACTTTGTCTCCAGCACTAAAATAAGACTAATGCTACTATAGACGTTAGCGATAGACCTTATGCTATATGGTAGAGGCATCATACTATTATTTTCCTTCTGATCTCCATCATAACAAAATATCACAAAAAATTAAATGAGCATCAACAAAAGTTGCATCATTTCTATTTTTACATATAAAATGTTACTTTATAAAAAGTTAGCACTTCTAATTAGAAGTTCTTTTATTTAAAATATTACGTATTTTTCCAGTAATATTTCTACTACTGGATGTACGGTCATGGTTGATGGAATTTTGAGTAAATTTATTTTCATATTTTACTTCATAAACCTTAAACATTTGTTCTAATATTGAAGGAACCTTAGCTTTTATTATTAATTCCATCTAATCTCATATTATATAATGTTTTTTTAGTAACATATGTACACATTCTAATTTAAGTGTAGGAACAATAATGGCAGCTAAAAAGATTAATGTTATAAATTTTTGCAATATTTTTAAAATTTTATTTTCATATATCTAATTACATCAACTATTCATTATTTCTATCTGTAGAAAATTTACACTTGCTGAAATTGATTGTTTAAAAGTTAAACCTGAAGTAACATAATAGACACCAAATAATAATTAAATAGTAACATTATAAAAACATCTAAAACACTATGCAATAATGTAGCATATTCTTAATCTTTTTGTTCAGTAATATGATGTGTTTATTCTTTCATTATAAAACATAGTCGAGCAATCTTTAAGGGCAAGCAAGCAATTAACAATGAATTTAGCAAATTTTTGCAAATTAGTGAAATTTTCTTAAGAACTATGAGATAAAGTACAGAGTTGCTTGGGCACAAGAAATTGCATTCTTGTGACTTTAAAGTTGGCGACATAAGTGTATGGTCATGCTGTTTGATCTTCATGACATTTTGTTTTTCTGCAGTGAGCCTTGTCTTGACCTTCAAGTGTAACAAAGGCATATCATTTATGAGCATTGCCTGTGAACTTTCTTTTTATATATTGGTTGGATAAGTAGCACTAGAACCACTTCCTCATGTTTAACATTTTCAAGATTTTGTGGATATTGGTGCAACTTGGTATTGAGATTATTTTGTTTCTGAAAAATGTTAGTTAAATTGTTGTCCTATTAGCTTATTTTGTACTTCTCAAGGCAAAATCTCATTCATTATGAAATCTTGCCATTATGCCTAAAATTAAAAAAGTTTCGTGAATAAGACTAGTATATATATATATATTGTAATAAATAAAAAGTTCAACAGAGAAGATATGAAATTTATTGTAACTTTATGAAAATTTAAAAACTTACCTGAACAAGAAAGGAATTTTCCTGGGTCTTTGACAGTCTGTATTTGAGCGTTTAAGAAAATTTTGAGGGAAAGAAATTCTTTGATAGAATGGCGGGAATTATAGGGGTGGATCGGGATTAAATGGTAAAAATATGACTAAAGGATAATAATGCCCTTCATTTAAAATTTTTTCACTTTTTTTGGAGGTTAAAATGGATTACTTAACCTGGTTTTGAATTCAAAAGCCGGGTTCAAAAAGTGCTGTGAGCGTCTTTTATCCTAGAGTACATATATTAAATGGCATCATCTTTTCGCATTTTACGTATTGTTGGAAGTTGAGAAAAGCAATAAAAGTAACCTCTTCATTATTTGAAGCTGTATATTCTAACCGGCTCTTTTTAACACATAGGAGCCAAGCTCAATATGGATTTCTTACATTAACCCATAGATACTAACTGGTTCTGAACCATGCATTGACCTTGTCTTGATTTTAAGAATACTAGATATTTGCTGCCGGTCTTAATTGCATCAAAATAATAACAAAAAATATTGGGAAAATTTAAATAGCATGATATTAACATCAAATGGTAAAAGTATTAAATTTAAATAATATAAAATACATTTAATCGAATATAAATATATAATTGCTGTTGATTTGGAATAAAGGCATTATTATAGATGTATTAATTGCTTGTGTCAATGTAAACAAAATGGCTATTTACTGTGGTCTTAGTTTACATCCGAAATGGTTGATTAATATGAATATAAATTGAATGCCGTATGTGGCGGCGTGTCTAAAAGATTGGAATGGTTGATATCACATAATACGACTGTAGCTTCTAATTGATTGAATGCTAATCTGCATTTCTTGCATTGATCTTTTGATGGCATTCACTTGTTTGAATTTAGTATGGCCTTCGGCTTTGTTTAATCCAGTCAATCAAAGTAGACTTGCTTTCACTTTGCAATCTCTCTTTCCATGCAGATTCATGAAGCTATTGCAAGAGAAGAATCCGAACAGTTTAAAGCCGGCATAGTTATACAAGAAGTTCGACGTGGATTTGTTCTGGGGAACCGAATCCTTAGAACAGCAACCGTCAAAGTTTCTGCTGGTTCAGGTCAAGCGAAAGGTGATGTAAACCAATCTGTAGAAGTCAAGGCTGGCGAGGATTCGACTCCATCGACAAGCAATAGCTAGATTTCAACTTACGGATTCGAATTCCTTTGAAGGAACCGTATAACGAGATAGAGTCACAGTCGAAAGCCAAAAGAAGATTCAGCCATAGACTTTTCTAATTTATTATTTTTTTGTGATAGTGTCGATTTTATTGGAAATCTGTATTCAAAATTTTAGAACACATTTTATTCCCATGTAAAAGAAAATGTATTGACCATTGAAAATAACTGAAGAAATCCACGAGTTCATAGCTTCTGGGAGAAACAAAATATATAGGCAAGTTGTTAGAAAGTATTGTCAGCTGTTTGCCTGTTTCCCGTATCTTTCTGAGAAAAAAGAATGTCAATTTTTTGACTCAGTTAGCAGAACCGTAACAAATTGGAGAGGCATATGTGCCTCTTTGCAATGAAGCAACGCCTGATCCTTGAGTCGAACCATCACATAGCCCTTCAATGTAACTTTGGTAACTAGAACTAGATTATGAATCAAAGCGTTGTATAAATTCTGTAAAGAATATTTGAGATTAAAATTGGACTAGTTTATCTCTCTCTCTCTCTCTCTCTCTCTCTCTCTCTCTCTCTCTCTCTAAGGCAAGATAAAATAAAAATAATTTTAACATTAAAAAACAAAAATTTGTTATAGAATAGTTGACGTGATATAACTCCAATACAACTATTAACCAGAACACAGTCGAGTTGCACAATGACCATCTATCAAGTTGTCACTTGGGAAAAAAACATATAGAACGATAGAAGCGTCTTAACAACAAAAACCTTGTATCACTCACTGAGAACAGATAAATGAACACAAACGGAGGGTTCACCAAAGTACTGAAATCTGGGGAAAAGGCCAATTGATTGGCATTTTTACACAAAATTGTGCTACAATACAGTGGGATTATATATAATTTTCAAATTAGCAGATCTCTTATGAATATTGCATTGCGGGAAAATTGCATGAATTTACCTCAGCCCAAAAGGAAATAGGAAGCAAAAATCTCAAATATTAACAATTAATCTACTGAAGCATTTCCTGTGTTTAACTAAGTCGGGATTTCCCCTTCCTCCAATTCATCATCACCAAAAAAACTACCACCAAAACAAAGAGCATTATCTCTCATTTCTGTCTCCTCAACGGTATAATCACCATCGAAGCATAGAAAATCATCAGGATCCATTTCCCCTATTAGGTTCGAATAAACATCTTTGAGTTCCTGCTCAAAATCAAACTTAAAATCTTCACAAAGCTTCTCCGAAGCTACGCCAGACATATGGGAATTATTTTGTGCAATGGTAGTATATTGCTTCTCCAAGTGCAAAGGTTCTAGATTTGGGGCTACAGATGCTCGCACCTGCTTATCTTGGTGAACCTCTTCTTTCCCAGACAAAATATCTACTTTATCAATCTGATTATGCTGGTTTGACTCAGAAAATCTGCAATCCAAAAGATCCACAACTTGTGTGTCTGTAGGCAACTCACCTTCTTCAATTTCCTCTTCCCTAAAGAGGACGCCCTTAGGACTTGAGATGCTGCTGGCAGAATGTGGAAGTTCCTTGTCCTTTACAAAAGACGTTGCTTCCTCCACTTGAAAATCAATACTCTCAGATGGAAGAAAAACATATATCACGGGGTACTCCACTATCACAGTGTTCTCCAATTGGCGGCACATAGGAACATTCATGTCCAGCTTCCGGTAAGGTGAATTAGTTCCCTGTGAAGTTTCAAGAATATAAAAAAATAAACCTAGAAGGCATAACATATTATCTAAAACCAGTAGCATTAATTACAAGGCCCACCTTTTCATTCTTTCGGATGAAAAACTTCAAAACATCCAAGCCTGTGGCACGAAATGGCCTCAGCTGATTATTCCATGGGCTAGGGGCTAGATGTTTCTCAATTACAGTGGACAAGTTCACATGTTCATCTACACTGGAAGAATCATTAAGTCTAAGTTTGTATATTATAAGACCTATTAGACAATGAAGATTGAAGCCTAAAAGCACGACAATCAGGACTAAAAGTTACATATTCCAATTAGTCTGATTATCAAACATGCAAACATTACCAATGGAGCAGTTCCAATCAAGTTCCACTCCACAAAAAAAAAGATGATGGCTATAATAAAAAAATATGATAGCTAGAAACTCACCCATGGTCCATTAAGATAATGTCTGTTGAGTGAAACCTCCACTCCACAGTCCAATAAATACAATTATTCCTGGACAATAAAGAAATTCAGAATTAAGGTGGCTTCCTATATCCACTAAACAAATTAAATTCTGACAGAATATTGCAATAGATTATTCTTGAAGAAAGGAAATCAAGAAATACAGATGAAAAGAATATCTATAATAAGATAATTAGGTTTTAGGACTAAAAGAAGAACCATTTATCTGAAAAAAGAAAAAAAAACGTATTCGCAGCTTATAGCATCAAGCAAAACAGAAAAAAAGGCAAATCAGGTAAATTTTATCACTATGAGTATAAAAAAGGGGAAATAAACATCTAAATTTGAAGATTCACATCTTATTTAAAATAAATTTTAATCTAGTATTACTTCTCCGTTGTAACTATAATACTTGATTTATCAGCATACAAATCAACTTTGTAGTTCAGATCACTAGGTTGAAAAAATTCAACACTTTTACCCTTTTGGATTTTAACTATGTGCAGTTCCTGCTTCACATGCAACAAAAACGTAACCAACTTCTTAACATGAAAAGGATAAAAAAAGTGAACAAAAGCAAAACAATTTCTTTTTTGGTGCCAATTAGCAACTTGAAAACTCGATCCTTGTGGTTTAACCACAAACCTTCCGAACCATGATCACATTAAATTGGTGCGAGCGCCTACCTTTGGTTATAACGGGATTGGTTTTTATCTCTCTTGGACATTCCAAGTGGGAGGACCAGCAGCCGAGTCCTCCGCCGATGAGCTGCGCTCCGGAGCATCCTCAGCCTCGTCGGCAACTGGAATCGGATATTGCTTCCGAACCCAACAATCGCTCGGTGAGCTGATTCTGCCACCCGCTTCGTCTCCTCCAACAACTCGTAATCTTTATCCAATAGGACAATAGGATCGATTTAGCAATAAAAAGGAGAGCCGTGTGGCATACGAATCGAAACATAGAAGAGACACCGACCAGAGAGTAGGCGCCGGTCGTCGAACTGCGCTAGGGGGACGAACTCGGCCCGATTCCGCTTTCCGGTGCAGCTGGTGCGCTCCTTGTGGGATTTGACACAGGGAAGGCTGCAGGTAAGGATCGAGCAGCCGGGGCAGCGGTACTTCCACGGATTCGAGCCGCACTCATCACAGAGAGAGGGCTGCTTAGGGTTACGGCTAGGAGGCGCTTCCTGCTCGTCCATGGCGGAGATTCGGGAAGGCGAGAGAGCGAATGAGTCATGCGAAAGCGGTTCAAGGGTTTTTAGGGTACGTCTCGTGGGTTTTGGGAGGTGTCCCGTCGGAGGAGCCTGCGAACAAATTTAGGGCAAATTACAAAAAGTGCTTTTATTTTTAATTTTTGCATAAGTAAATCTTTTTACATAAAACCACAAAATGTTTTTTTATTCTCGTTCAATGCCCAAAACCTATAACAGTTCGTTCCTTTACACTGTGTTTACAAGGAGTGAAAAAGGAGATAAAGGATAAAAAAGTTAATTTCCCGTTGTTTATTAGAATGAATGGAAAAGTTAGAACAGAAGATCTAATGCCTTTTTTCTTGTTTTGTTGTTCGCCTGATTCAGAATGGACGGAAAAGTTAGAATGGAAAATCTGATGTCTTTTTCCTTGTTTTGTTGTCCGCCTGAATCGGGCGGACAATGAACAAAAGAAGAAAAACGCAGCTTGCCCCATTCGGCATTCGCCCCGCCTCGCCTACCGCTTGCCGTTCACCCAGCCTTGCCTGCCGTTCGCCCTGCCGTTCGCCCTGCCTTGCCTACCGTTCGCCCTGCCTTGCCTGCCATTCACCTAGCATCTCCTCCGCGTTCGTCCCGCCTTGCCTGCCGCCTGCCATTGACGCCCGCCCCATCGCCTGCCCCCCGTCGCCTGCTATGGACGCCCACCGCCTTACTTGCCATCAATGCTCATCTGCCTCGCCTCTCATCCACGGAGACGAAGCTGCCCGCCTCATTGCGTCGTCGATTGTCTGCAATCAGAGGAAGGATTCGAAACCATTGGGGACACAAGACGGAGAGGCCGACGGAGACTCGTCCGCCTCGTTGCCTTGTTGCCTCGTCGCCTCGCCAGCACCGACGGAGGCGGAGAGGACGAGGGCAATGGAGAGCGCAATGGGCGTTTGGCGACCGTGATAGGCGACAGAGGCAGAGAAGCTGAGGGCGACGGAGGCAGAGGTCAACGATCTTTGTTATCACGTGATTCGCACGTGATTTAATTTTCCTTTCCAATCATTTTCTTTTCTTTCCAAACTTTCTTTTCCATCCTTTTTCTATCGTTTCTTGTATACACAGCCTTAACTTACACGTTTTTTTTTTAAAATACCCTGGATGATTTATATATAACTTGTATAACTTAAACTATAATTAGTTATTTTTAAGATACTTTTACTATTTAATATAAATTTGTGAAAGAAAAGTTATTAAAATAGTTGATTGAGGTGTTTTAAAAAATATGTAAGGTTTTTTTAGAAATAACTTACTTGATGAGCTTTATTGTATATATTTATATAGTAAAAATATATTTTGTTTAGAATTATAAAATATATTATAAAGAAGGTGTTTTAAAAAATATCTTACATAATTCAAAAATCACCACATATTTTTTGTGAAGTAAAAAAAAGTGAGTTATACTTTTGTATTTTTAACAATCATTAAGGTGTTTTAGTTTAATTTTTCCTTAATTTTGAATTATTTTTAAATGATTAATGAATTAATTTAAATTAATTCAAAGTAATTTATTTTTTAAAACTATCACACATATATGAATAACTTGTAAAATGGTAAAGTATTTTTTTTTATTTTTAATAAGTTCTATAAAAAGTTTATTAGAGTAATTTAAATGGTAAACATATTTTTTTATAAGTAAAAAAATGTGTTACATTATTTTAAGCACCATTATACTAATTTATGTCTGTACTCTCCAGACTATACTCATAAGCCTGGAGTCTGGTATTTGGTATACTCATGCACCAGTAATTCTATAGCATTGTCTAGTATCATGTTTTCCTCTACAAGTTGCACATGAGACATATCTAGTTAGTTGTCTATTCAATTCCAACCTCGACAACTTTGCTCTTGTATTATGAGTCCACTTGTCTCTTTTGTTTCTCACTTCTTGAATCTCCTCCATATTTTTCTCTACGATAGCTGCCCGATCAACAAGTTCAACATATGTTCAACTTCCTTTTGGTCCTTTACCTATTCAGGGAAATATTACTCATGAAATTTGACTAAAAGTGTTTCCCAGGTTATCACTTCTTGCTTGGCCTCTACCATTCTCTTTACCATCTTCCACCAATGTTCAGCTTCTCCTTCCAACATAAAGGAGGCAAAGGCTTTCAAAACACCACTCATTTGTCTTTGAGACTCGACCGGAGATTGGGAAAACCTCGGCATCTTATACCCCTGTGTCATCAGACATCATAAATCATGATTTGAATTTTAAAATTCCTCAAATCATGATCATCTAAACATCAACATTCCTCAAATCATGATTATCTAAACATCAACATTCCTCAAATCATCCTCAAAACATCAATTTCCTCAAATCATGCTCTGATACCATAATTGTCACACCCCTAGAGGATGGTAATTTCATAATATATATATATATAAATTTTGCGATATTGTACCCAGGATCAAAACACTATACCTGATCAACATAACTTACAAAATTTGTCTTTCCATCTTCTAGGAGGTAACAACAATTCAAATAGCCATTCAATATAACAATTAAGAATTTCTCATTCTATTAATCAAAATTCTTATCATAAAACTACACATCTTATTCCAAAACCATAGTATTTATTCCAAAACCACACTTATATTACAAACATCAAAATGAATATCATACATGAGTCATTTAACTTTACATGCTCAATATTCCACAACCATAATATCTCACTCACAAGTTATGGATCTTCTCACACTTATCAAACAAACATACTGATGCATTGCATTTTGATAGTGATTTTCATAGTTATTTCATGTCAAATCTAGGCTTATATTAGTGCTTTTATACTCATTATGGCCTTATTTCCTTCATATTTTCGGAATCTTCACTTTTTGGCACTTTTATTGAATTTCAGGTAAAAACACCCTTTTTTGACATATTTTGAAGATTCTGAGGCCATGGGACGATTTCTTGTGTGGAAACCAAGCTGCCCATCAAATTTGGGCTTATTTGGAGTTAGCCTGACAATCACGACCAGGTGAACCCGGCGGGGTTCACTGCGCTTCTTTCTGCCGAAATCACAGAATGAATCACGGCCAGGTGAACCCGGCGGGGTTCACCGTGATTCTAACCCTGGTTCGCGAGCGGCCCAACCCACACTCGGTTTTCCTTCGATTTCTCACCCGTTCAGAGGCCAAATTTGGCAAGTAAGGTGTCTATGGAAATCTCTTTCAGAGGCGAACACAAAGGATATAAAAGCTCCAATTTTTATGACCTAAGGATTGAGGAATCACACGACAAACGGCCTAGGGCGGAAGAACACGACGATAGAGGCGACTTTTGGAGATTTTTGGCGATTGAGACACACGATCATCACGATTCCTTCAGGATTTCTTCTGTTCATCGTCTCCTTCCCCTTAGATTCATTTTCTTATACTTTTCATTTTATTAAAAGAGAGATTTTGAGCGTTTCAATGACGATTGTAGTGTAAACCCTATTTCGGGGCTCGGTTGAAGCCCGTTGATGATTTTGATCGCAAACTTTGTATCTATTTTCGTTATTTGAAATGAATTGTGAGCATATTTTACTTTGACGTATTTATTTCGTGGTTTTACCTTGGCCGAGTAATATCGCGTGTTAGCCGTTACAATTTATATCGAGAGAAGGATCGTAAGGGTCGAACCTCTGAGTAAAACTTGCAAGACCTCGACACGAGAGTGCTTGGTCTTCGCTCGAGGATTTCATAGTCTGCCATAGAACTCATTGGGTTCGTCTTAGAACGATCCACCGCGAGAGTAGGAGGTTGATCTAAGACGAACACCGGGGTGTATCACTCGAGAGAGGGCACCTCTACCCTAGGGTTAGATTCCTTATGCAAAACCAATAATTCGAATAGCTAATATCTTTCTTGTGCGATTAAGATCATCATCGTGGTGGAAACCATAGCCCTGATATCTCTCTCATACTTAATCTCAACCGTAGTTATCGTGATTGCTTGTTTACAATTGCTTGTTTACGATTTAAGTTCTTAAAACCACATCTTGATTCACCTAGCTATTAGGACTTGAACTTTCTAGTACTCAACCTTGCTCCCTATGGGATTCGACATCTTTTATATTACTCCGACATATCCGTGCACTTGCGGAGCGTGTCAAGTTTTTAGTGCCGTTGCTGGGGAGCAACGTTTGATATTAGTATACCTCAAAGAATTGGTAGACTAGGCCTTAGGTTAGATTTTTCTTACTGCACTGTTATTTTCTTTTTCTTTTTTTTTATTCACTTGCTGTCTTAGAACTTTATAATTTTGACTTACCGTTTTATGCGAAGAAGTTCTAGGGCAGATACATTCTTTGACATTGATCCAGAGATCGAGCGCACCTTCAGGACAAGAAGGAAGCAAAATCAGATCCAGAAGAGAGAAATCATGAACCATCCTGGAGGAGAAAGTCAGATGGAACACATTTAGATCGAAGTGAACAATGATAGAGTACAACAACCAATGGGCAACAACTGTAACAATAATAGGACATTGAAGGATTATTCTGCACCCTACACTTATGGTTTCCAATCAGGGATTGCTAGGCCTGCTGTTGAGGCCAACAATTTTGAAATAAAACCTGCTCTTCTTTCTATGGTGCAACAGAATCAGTTTGGTGGTTCTCCTCTTGAGGACCCCAACATGCACCTTTCTATTTTTCTAGAATATTGCGATATGTTGAAAATTAATGGAGTGTCTGCTGATGCTATCAGGTTGCGACTATTCCCCTTCTCTCTGAGGGATAGGGCGAGAGCTTGGCTGCACACACTACCTGCTGCTTTGATAAGAACATGGGCAGAGCTTTCTCAAGCCTTTCTCTCCAAGTACTTTCCTCTGTCTAAGACGATCCATCTGCGGAATCAGATAACGAGTTTCATGCAGAAGGATGGAGAATCCTTATACAAAGCTTGGGAGAGGTTTAAAGAGCTCCAAAGGATGTGTCCACACCACGGAGTTGAGACTTGGGTTCTAATCCAAACATTCTACAGTGGTTTGGATTACAACACAAGACTTACAGTGGACGCTGCAGCAGGAGGTGCCTTGATGAATAGGAGAGTGGAAGATGCAATGAACCTTCTCGAGGATATGGCGATTAACCATCACCAGTGGACATCCGAGAGAGGTACTTCTACCAAGAAGTCAGGTAAGTATGACCTGGATTCTTTGACTGCACTTACTGCTAAGGTTGACAATTTGACTAGGAAGTTTGATTCTTGGTCTGTTAATTCAATGGATGTTAATGCTATTACTTGTGAGGTCTGTGGAGTTGTAGGTCATGCAGGGGCAGATTGTCAGGCGGGAGATGGACAAATGGCTGCGGCTCATCCTGAGCAGTTGAATGCAGTTGGAAACTTCAACCAGAACAACAACCCTTATTCCAACTACTACAATCCAGGATGGCGCAACCATCCAAATTTCTCTTACCGGATAACTCAGCCGATTCAGCCTGGACAAGTTCCACCACAGTAGACTCAGCCCCCACAAGGAAACTTTAGGCAACCCCAACAGAACAATTTCAGACCACCAGGATTCCAGGCCAGAAACTACAATTGTTACGCCCCGGCGAAAGACTTCACTAGGGACGTAAGAGTTTAACAAATAAAAGCCAACACAATATCACACTTCATATCATAATACCACAACATAGCAATCACTAACAAAATGTGTATAAAACATCCAGTCTCACGATTCAAACCAAAAACAAATCAAGGTATGCTTATTACAATTTCTCAACAAAACTCAAAGTTGGTTAACAATGCAAAAGAAATACAAATGCCACAACTCAAGAAAGACCACTTTTAGCTATTTATTCCCCCATGACTGCAGTCTCTATCTAGCTATTCGTTTTGGGGTTGGGCAGAACCTTAACCTGGACCTGGAGGCAAAACAAGGAAGTTAGCAAGAAGAGCTAAGTAGGAATCACAAAATGCATGTAACAAGGAAAGATAATTAAAATAATTTCACTATTCTATATGTAAACATTACATCATCATAGTCGTGTACAATCAAGAGCGTAACCACATAATAACCTCACAATTGAGTCCGCACTCTTTGTTAGAGTGTTTCCATCGTTGCTCAACCGATGGAACAACTGCCCACAGACAGTTCAGGGGATGTTGCGTCCAACATCCAGGACCCCGGTTAGTCTAATGACTTCCCGTCAGGTGACCTCTAGCTAGCACCTCTATAGCCGATCCACACTCGGCACTATAGAGTCCACGGTGGTATCATAAGATCGATCAATGCCACGACATCAGTCAATCCTCAAAAGTACTACACTATCGTCATATATGTTTCAACAAAGTAACCAATGCAAATATCAAACCATGCCAGGTCCATCACAATGATCATAAATGAATGATATTGAATTCAATGGTAAAGAAACAATAATCAAACGAACTGAACGATAAGGTACCACAGATTTCAAATAAGCTTAAAATACTGTGAGGAAAGGAGAGAGGTTAGATTCCTACCTTAATGGTTGACTTATCAAAGCTCTACCAAAGTTCAATATTATTGGTCCACTTGAAGTCCAAATCTTGATTTCCTTGTTACCTTAAAATTATATTACCACATATTTGTTAATTATTTAACAAGGCATGAAGACTAAGTATCAAAAATACCTATATACCTAACTATTTTGAGGCGAAGGTCATTACTCATTTAATAATTCTAACATTTTCATTAAATGTCATCAATATCAGTAAATAAAGTTTACCATGCATTACCACAACTCAACGACCTTATTCTTCTAAATAGTTTGTTCAGATTTCAATAAAATGGGTACGTATCAATATTACTAATGATCCTATTTGTAACATTAAATCAAAAGCAAATGATAATGACAATTAGAGAGCCAACTAACGAGCATAGAAATCAGTTAGCTAAAGATATAATTCTAACTCACTGTATACATACATAAACACATGAAGAAAATCAAAATTTAAAGAATTAAAATGTGCATATTAATTTGATCTTATCAAATAGGATTCTTTTACTCATTAAACACAGCAATGCATAAGGATATTATTCTTTGCTTTTCCAGCATTTGCTAACATCACATGTGATCTATAATCCAACAATACTTACATGAATTCCTAATGCCTATGAATATTTAAGTGTTGTAGAAATTTGATTGATTACTACTTAATCCATCTAAAAAGAATTTGAAAAAGATGAAACTAAGTTTACAGAATATGGAATTGGTTTAATTGCTTTACAAATCCAAGAGGTAAAAGTACATGAATCGAATCTAACCAAGATTAATTTGCAGCCAAGTAGAATAATAAAATTTTAATGGCTAAACTAATTACATTGGGTGATTCACGTCAGTAAAAATTAAAAGTTTAAGCCAAGTAGGTTTTTCTATGCATGTGCCTTCTATTCTTGTGCAAAAAAAAAAAGTACAAGATACAAACAGCTACATTGAAATCAGAAACCAATTATTTACAGCAGCTTGTAAATTTGTGTCTCTCAGTAAAATGTACACAGAATAATGAAATAAATCTATGCTTTTAGCCACTATGTTAATTCAAAAGATAAGGGCATAGATATTAAGTCCAAATAAAACCAATTTGCATGCAACTGAAGCAATGAAATCCTAGTAATTAGACTAATTATTTTAAGTATTCAACAACCGGATTCCTCTTATAAAGTCACATAATAATGTCAAATTAATCAGGGAAGACTTCCACTAAATTTACATATCAAACCAAAATTCATCCTATCTACTTACTTTCTATAGCACATTGATTAAAAGTTTAAGTTAAAGCATCACAGACACATATTAGAATAGTCCTCCATATTAAAATCCAGATTCATTCTCCTTCTTTGGATTCTCTACTTAACTTAATCACATCTCAAATGCACATCACAGAATAGTTTTTCATAAAGTTTCGATGGTTACCCAAAACATACATGGCAACAAGGAAAAATTAATGCCTACAGCATCGTAATTCCAAATTTTCAAAAAGACAACCGTGACAGATTTGGTTAAATAAACAAATGCAAATCTGGATATTGTTCAAACAAATCAAATAGCCGTGAGATATTAAAGAATCGTAATCTATTCAGCGGCAAGACTAAATTTATTAAGAACGCCCAAACAAAATCCGGAAGCAAGAGAAGATAGAAGAAAGAAGTCTGACACAGATTACATAAAAGAAGAATACCTAAAGGATTTTACCAAATTTCAAATTCAAGAAAGGAGAAGAGAACAATCCACTGAGAGATTGGGAGGAGGGTTTACCTTGATGCAGGGAAGAGAAGAGAAATAGGGCAGAAGAAGGAATAGGCAGCGCGTCTATGTTTAACAGGAAATAATCTTCACCGATCCGCCCACAAGGCAATCTCTCACCGCTCCATCGAAGAAGATGAAAGAAGAACACTCGGATTTCTTGTTGTCGCCCACGAAGAGGAGGATTCGCTGCCGCCTTTGCTCACGAAAAGGGAAAGGCATAAAATGAAAGTGGAAAAATTTTTGACAACATAAGAGAAAAGGGTTTAAAAGGAAACTTACACACAAATTCAAAATATTCTACTATTTACAACTAGGTCCCTGTATAATAAAAGAAAGTTAGTTTAAATTAAATTATAACAACAATGCACAGCCGCCACAACCACAACAGCCAAGGCCGAACAATGATTCAAATCTGAGCAAGCAACTTGAAGGACTTACAGACATGATGAAGATGATGATGACCAGGATGGATTCTCTAGAAACACACAATAAAATGCTGGAAAGTCAGCTCGCTCACCAAGCTAGCTCATCATCGAGAGTACCAGGGAAGCTACCATCCCAGCCAGAAGTAAACCCGAGGGAGCAGTGCAATGCAATCTCCACTCGGAGCGGCAAGCAATTGGAAGACCCGAAGATGCCGACAGATGACAGGATAGAAGAGACAATACCAGAACATGTGAAACCGCATACTGATGTGACACCGGTGGCACCTGAGCCAGTTGAGGAGGAGCGGCCCTATGTGGGACCGCCAGCATATAAGCCACCGATTCCCTTTCCACAGAGGCTTGTCAAGGCTAAAATGGACAAGCAGTTTGGTAAGTTTTTAGAGGTTTTAAAAAAACTTTATATTAACATCCCTTTCGTTGATGCTCTTTCGCAGATGCCGACTTACGCGAAATTTCTGAAAGATATCTTATCGAATAAGAGGAAGCTAGAAGATCAAGGGACCGTTGCATTTACTGAAGCGTGCAGCGCCATCATTCAGAACAAGCTCCCTCAGAAGCTTAAGGACCCAAGCAGTTTCTCCTTACCCTGCCAGATTGGGGAGATGTCTTTTCAGAGGGCTCTGTACGACTTAGGAGCGAGCGTTAGCCTCATGCCACTTTCACTTTGTAAAAGGCTAGACTTAGGGGATGTGCAGCCCACTAACATTTCTATACAGCTTGCAGACCGATCTGTGCGTCACCCAGTCAGTATTTTAGAAGACGTACCTGTTAAAGTAGGAGATTACTTTATTCCTGCCAACTTTATTGTTTTGGAAATTGATGAAGATGATAGGCTCCCTATCATTTTGGGGAGACCTTTTATTGCCACTGCTGGCGCTGTCATGGATGTCAAGAATGAGAAACTGACCTTGAACAACTGTAGCAATGTCATTCAATTTGATCTTATTGATACTCTGAAAAAACCTTCTCTTGCAGGTACGTGCTGCAGCGTGGACATTGTGGAGAGAGCTACGCAGGATGTTGAGCCACCTAGAAGAGAAGTGGATCCATTGGAACTTACCTTGACAATCCCCACCAAGAATGCCAAGAGCTACAAAGCACGCACCAAATTTTGGCACGACAAGCGCATAACAAAGAAAGAATTTCATGAGGGGGACAAAGTACTTTTGTTTAATTCAAGACTTCGATTGTTTCCAGGAAAGCTTCGAACGAGGTGGTCCGGTCCTTTCACAGTCCATAAAGTTCAACCTTATGGTGCTATCACAATTTGGACAGAACGAACTGGGAGCTTCACAGTAAACGAGCACCACCTCAAGCATTACTTTGAAGATGAGTGGGTTGAAAGAGAGAGGAAGTTCTAGCTCTCTCAGACCCCCCGGATTTGAAACTTTGAAAACTCTCATGGTCGAGCTATCGACCTAAACCTAGCACTCTTGGGAGGCAACCCAAGTTTTTGCTTGATTTTAGTTTTTATGCTTAGTTTCTCCTTGATATTAGTTAGTGTTTTAGACTGTTACTCTACTTTTTATTTTAATTTTGGTTTTCTAGAGGGGATTGCTACTAAATTTATGTCTCTTTATGATGTAGGAGGAAGTTGGAGCGCAAGGGAATTTTTCCAGATTTTTTTTTTCAGAATTTTTTTGAGTGAACAGTGAACATCACGGCCAGGTGAATCCCATGGGGTTCACCGTGACGTGTACTGTACAGTCCGCCCAGGCTTTGTAACCAGAGGACTTCACAGGTAGGTGAACCCCAGGGGGTTCACCGGTATTCTATATGCGCAGAATCCAACTAGTAAGCTTCACAGGCAAGTGAATCCCACGGGGTTCACCACGATTCTGAAAACCAAAAATTTTTCAGGATGCTTCACGGGTCGGTGAACCCCAGCGGGTTCACCCGTGTTTCTGTTGCTTTAGCCAGACCACAGTAAGCATCACGGGCAAGTGAACCCGGGTGGGTTCACTGGAATTTCGAGTCAAGTTCGCCCCGAATTAGGGCACGCACGCGAATTTCTGCCGCCGCCTTCCATACTTGGCGAAATCGACCCGACCGCGCCGCCTTCTCCTCTTCTGAGCCTCCGAAGGGATCCCTAAGGGTTTGATCTAGGTTTTCCCCTCTCATCTGAACCAGTTTCCTCTTCAATCGGTTCCAGATTTTCGCCTCGCAAGATCTCGTATATCTCCGCCGCCGCCTACCGATGCTCGACGAGATCAGCGGATTACGCCGCCTTCTCCTCGTCTTACCACTTGAAGGCGATCTCTCAAGTTCTGATTTATGATTCCTTGCGGTCTGTTCGAGCTACTCTCGCCGGTTTCACATCAGATTTTTGTGTCGCCTGATTTCGCCGACTTTCTGCTGATCCGCCACCACCTCCGATATGAGAACACCTCCGACCAGATTTCTCACAGTCGACACTTACCAGTCGTCTTCCAATCACCTCAGCACAATGCCACCAAGGACAAAAGCCATGGCCAACAAGAGAACCTCACGCCCTCAACAGGCGCTGTCAGATTCATCCGCCACGGACGATGAGGAGTATGAGCCGACGCCTACTCCTCCTTCCTACCGGCCCTCTTCAGCTACGCCAGGCTCTTCTTCGTCTCATCACGGCCGCACACCTGCCAGCCGACCACAGCCTTACGTGTCTCCCCCGAACGAGTTCGGGATTACCTTCTGGAACGCTGCACAAGAGGCACGGTATCAGATTCTGCGACAACGCCGCGTGCTCAATACGCGGTATCTTGATTGAACCACCTTACAGATGCTAGGGATGCTTGGAGACTTTGACTTGATGTATGCATCCATCGGGTGGGAGCAATTTCAGCAGCTATTCTCACCCACCTACATCGGTACCACGCTGGAATTTCTGAGTTCATTGGAAGTTAAAACTGATCCTATACTTGAGGATGATCCAGGCCGTCTGTCCTTCCGCCTGGGTAACATCGAACACATCCTATCTCTTTCATAGTTCCGCGGTATTTATGGTTTTCCAGAGCCTAGCGCGCGCAGAGTCCCTACTGAGTATAGTGAACAGAGCTTCTGGGGCGCTGTCACTAACGAGCACATCTACTCCGCTCGCACAGCTTGTGCATCTAGTCTGTGCAACCCAGTGATCAAGTACGTTCACAGCGTATTGGCCCACACTCTCTTTGGCCGCGGTGAAAGTGACGGTATGGTTCGAGAGACTGAATTATTTTATATCTGGTGCATGCTCCATAGTTTTAGAGTCGATTCAGGATATTATTTGGCAAAGCATTTCAGCCGCGTCGCCCGTTCTTTAAGGGGGGCGATAGTGATTGGCGGCTTGATCACACCTCTGGCTGTTTCCCTCGGCATCATTCCCTACGGCACATTGGAGGCTACCGGCAACAATAGGCTCGATATCGAGTCTTGCGTTGCCATGAAACTGATTATACGCAAGTGAGATTCTTACTATATGACATTCAAGGGAAACCCCTTCTGCTTACCTTTGCCAAACCCAGAGCGTACATCTATCAGAGTTTGTGGAAACTGGCGCATCCAGCTAGTGGAGGACGCACAACCCGATCCAGTCGATACAGCACCACCAGCACCGGGAGCATTCTCTTTTGGTGGTACCTCTTCTCACGATTCCATGATATTTGTGTTGCAGGAAATCAGGGAGGAACAGCTCCATCAAAGAGAGTTGATCGATCACATGGACACCACTATCTCTCACATGCAGCAGGACTACGCTGCTAGATGGGAATCAAATGAAGCTGGTATGCAATGCCAACATACTATGTTGAGCTCTATTTGGGGGAAGCTATCTACGATAGATGAACGCCTCACTTTCGCATCTGAGGAGCACAGGGCTCAGATGGACATCTCCTCCGACAGCATTTTTCCTTCAGATGAGGAGGTTGAGCCGAATTATAGTCGTGGGAAGAAAAAGAGCTCGAGCTCGAGAGCTTCTGGCTCCCGCTCGCGCAAAAAGAAGTAGCTGCCACCGGATATCTATTTCAGCACTCACTTCTCTCACATCATGGTATTGCATAGAGGACTATGCAAACTTTTAGAGTGGGTGAGCTTTCTTTACTCCGGTCTCTGCTTTTCCTTTCTTTATGTGGCTGTGATTTGTTGTGATGTTGGGAATTGATACTTTTCATTTTGAGATGGTTGGATATTATGTGGCATTGTATCTTATATGTCATTATATTCGTGGGCCTGGTCCACATCCTCAGGCCCCACTCTATGACAGTTATGTATGACACTTTGCACTTTACTTTCATGCTTATATCAGTACTTTGCTATGATGATTGTGATTTCATGTTGTGAAAATCTTGAATGATGTTATGATGCTTATTATTCATGAATTCATGTGTCTATCATGAGACTTGTCCTATGAAAGCTATTTCAAAATTTTGAGTTGAATACTTGATTGGTTAAGAATAATCAAAGAAGTAAGTCTGGAGTATACCTCCTTGTTAGAAATACTGTTTGATCATATCTATATGTTCTATGATTTAGAAATTTTGTGATTTGGATTGATTTTGAGTAGTTCATTAGTGAGTGAAACATTTCTATGATTGTTTAATCAACTCGAGCTTGCAACTTCCATGAGAATCATATTGAGTTATATATTCGCTTAGTTATTCCTTGATTTCCCTTCTATTGTTGGGGAGACACTACATGTGTTCAAAAAGGATGTGTTATCAACTGCTGGTATAAAAAAAATATATATTTCTCAACCTTAGATTCCTCTACTTGGCACTGCGAAAAATTGGCAGTGGTACCGAAGGACATGAGTTGAAATCTAAGGGATGTGAAGTTGAAAACAATAAAATGACTCCTCTACTTGGCATTGCGAAAAATTGGCAATGGTACATAAGGTTATGAGTTGAAGTCCAGTGCAATAATCAGTATATCGTATCCTAAATAAAACATTTGAGTTAACCCCAACGATTTGACTAGGAAGGATTGGAATTGCATGAGTGTTTTATGTAAGCTTGATTGAATCCTATGTTTGCTGCTTACTAGGTTGTTTGACATCTAGTATTGTGGGATCAAACTGTTGAACACTTGAGACAACCATTTACTTAATTTCTCCTGATTAGATCTTGGATTGTTATTAAATGTTTTTTTTCTAACTTGGATGTATATCTTGACACGAAAGACTGCTCTTTTACCAATCATGTGTCTCATCTTATTTTATTGCTTGAGGACAAGCAAAGATTTAAGTCTGGAGTATTTTGATGCATTGCATTTTGATAGTGATTTTCATAGTTATTTCATGTCAAATCTAGGCTTATATTAGCGCTTTTATACTCATTATGGCCTTATTTCCTTCATATTTTCGGAATCTTCACTTTTTGGCACTTTTATTGAATTTCAGGTAAAAACACCCTTTTTTCGACATATTTTGAAGATTCTGAGGCCATGGGACGATTTCTTGTGTGGAAACCAAGCTGCTCATCAAATTTGGGCTTATTTGGAGTTAGCCTAACAATCACAGCCAGGTGAACCCCACGGGGTTCACCATCCCAGTCGCCAGCCTGCGAAACTCACAGAGAGCATCACGGCCGGGTGAACCCCAGCAGGGTTCACCAGAATTCCATTTGGCCGAAAACTGTCCAGAACACATCACGGCCAGGTGAACCCGGCGGGGTTCACCGCGCTTCTTTCTGCCGAAATCACAGAATGAATCACGGCCAGGTGAACCCGGCGGGGTTCACCATGATTTTAACCCTGGTTCGTGAGCGGCCCGACCCACACTCAGTTTTCCTTCAATTTCTCACCCGTTCAGAGGCCAAATTCGGCAAGTAAGGTGTCTATGGAAAGCTCTTTCAGAGGCGAACACAAAGGATATAAAAGCCTCAATTTTTATGACCTAATGATCGAGGAATCACACGACTAATGGCCTAGGGCGGAAGAACACGGCGACAGAGGCGACTTTTGGAGATTTTCGGCGATTGAGACACACGATCATCACGATTCCTTCAGGATTTCTTCGGTTCATCATCTCCTTCCCCTTAGATTCATTTTCTTATACTTTTCATTTTATTAAAAGAGAGATTTTGAGCGTTTCAATGACGATTGTAGCGTAAACCCTATTTCGGGGCTCGGTTGAAGCCCGTTGATGATTCTGATCGCAAACTTTCTATTTATTTTCGTTATTTGAAATGAATTGTGAGCATATTTTACTTTGACGTATTTATTTTGTGGTTTTACCTTGGCCGAGTAATATCGCGTGTTAGCCGTTATGATTCATATCGAGAGAAAGATCATAAGGGTCGAACCTCTGAGTAAAACTTGCAAGACCTCGACACGAGAGTGCTTGGTCTTCGCTCGAGGATTTCATAGTCTGCCATAGAACTCATTGGGTTCGTCTTAGAACGATCCACCGCGAGAGTAGGAGGTTGATCTAAGACGAACACCGAGGTATATCACTCGAGAGAGGGCACCTCATACCCTAGGGTTAGATTCCTTATGCAAAACCAATAATTCAAATAGCTAATATCTTTCTTGTGCGATTAAGATCATCATCGTGGTGGAAACCAATGATATCTCTCTCATACTTAATCTCAACCGTAGTTGTCGTGATTGCTTGTTTACAATTGCTTGTTTACGATTTAAGTTCTTAAAAGCACATCTTGATTCGCCTAGCTATTAGGACTTGGACTTTCTAGTACTCAACCTTGCTCCCTGTGGGATTCGACATCTTTTATATTACTCCGACATATCCGTGCACTTGCGGAGCATGTCAAGTTTTTGGTGCCATTGCCGGGGAGCAACGGTTGATATTAGTATACTTCCGAGAATTGGTAGACTAGGCCTTAGGTTAGATTTTTCTTACTCAAACATCAAAATGAATATCATACATGAGTCATTTAACTTTACATGCTCAATATTCCACAACCATAATATCTCACTCACAAGTCATGGATCTTCTCACACTTACCAAACAAACATACTAACAACTTTATACATTAGTCATTAATGTTTACATACTCAAAACATAAAACCATACTCATTATCTTCTTTAAACCGTCCACATAAACTTGTAGCCCAAAGCTAACCTGTAAAGAGGTTAGAATGCAAGGATTGAGCAAGAATGCTCAACAAGTAATTAAGATGTCAAAAGGAGAAGTATTCCTAATAGATCTCCACATGGTTCCACAAGTAATATCAAATGGAAACATAATAGTGACATGGTAAGTAATAGTGACATGAAAAGCAATGGTGACATGGTATGCATATCACAAGGTAGCAATACAAAGAGGCATATAATCACATGGTAAGCAATATTGACATGATAAGCATAATGTCATGGTAAGCAGAAAGATCACAAGGATATTCAACATAATAACAAATGAGTGTCAAATGTAGGCCTGGCAAAAAATTATACGACCCGCCAACACGACACGACACGACACGAGTTTTCGCGGGTTTGGGTTTAACATAATCGTGTTTCGTGTCATTATCGTGTCGACCCGTTTATGACACGCTAAAATTCGTGTCGTGTCGTGTCGTGTCGCGGGTTGACCCGTCTAACCCATATATAATATATATTATATAAAATTAATAATTTATAGATAATTTTAATATAGTGAGTTAAACAGGTTATTCATGTCGTGTCGTGTCAATCGTGTCGTGTTGTGTCATCTAATAACTTTATATTATAAATCGTGTCAATCGTGCCGTGTCGTGTCGTGTTATGTGACACGACCTATTTATTAAACGTGTTAATCGTGTCGTGTCGTATCACCTGTGAAATAAGCGGGTCGTGTCTGTGTTTCGTATATTGACACGTATACATAAACGAGTCGTGTTCGTGTCAAGCACAATCGTGTCACGTGTCAAGTATGACACGCCACGTTATGACACGTGAAACACGAATTGCCACCCCTAGTCAAATGTCAAAAGTCTCAATCAAAGCATCATACAAAGAATAATGTAGAATATCTACTCAAGCATAGGAGCGATGGTAAGTTCATGATCTCATGGTATTCAAAACAAAGTGCCATAATAGCAATATATAAAGAATAGTGAGAACCAAAGCAAACAAAAATCCGTCCAAGCAAACAAAATCCTTCTAAACAAAGTCCTTCCAAACAAAGTCCTTCCAAATAAAGTCCTTCCAAGCAAAAGCCGGCAAAAGGGCTCGCCATGGCCCAACCAAATGTGAGTGGAGGGAACTTAGTTCCACCTCCATAGTCAAATGTGAGTGGAGGGAACTTGGTTCCACCTCCATAGCCAAATTCCCATAATTGGGATCAAACCATTTTCCCACTATAACATGTAAGGGCCAAAGAACAATAGTATTATAACAAAGTCAAAGTAACAAAATGGCATCATTGCCTTCAAACAATTGCCCTTACAACATGATCATGGTTACAAGTGTCAAAGGTAACAATCAAAGGTACATTATCAAGCTCATTTGGTCAATCAAAGGTGTATATCAAAGTCATAGAAACATTTGGTCATCTTCCAAATACAATGGTAGTGTCATGGATCAAATAATAAGTCATCAGCATTGAGTGTAGCACAAGGAGTATAACATGTTGTACCATATACTAAGAGCAGAACATGTCAAATTTGACCAGTTATTTTAGGCAACTGAATCGTAGAAAACGGCTATAGATAGTCATACAAAAGAGGTATCATTGAAAGATATTTGAATCTAGTTTCTATAGAATCTGATTTTGTGCAATTTGACAAAGTATACGAAACGTTATAGCATCTCAAGTGACAAAAGGTCAGACTGCCCATGATCAGGTTACAAAATAAATGAGTCGAAAGTTATTGTTTGTTTCAAGCTATGTACTGTATAAACTATATGCAATATATGACTCAATGGAAAGGTATTTGAGTCTTCTTTCATTCAAACAAAATATCATATCTAACTAATCTGTAAATCCATACTTACAAGACAATTACTACAAGGAGGTCAGCCCTATGTTCCAAAAACATCTTCCGAATATTGTTATCTGTTTGATACCAACATCAGAGGTGATACTATGCAATATATGGTCCGTTGGAAATCTCTTTGAATCCTCGTTCGTGAAAAACAAGAATCACTCAAAACCGAAATGTCAATCAAAAGTTATAAGTTAAATACCACAAGTAGGTCAATCTGGTATTACAGCAATGAGATCCTGTATGTTGCTACATACTTGATATCCTAAATCAAGTGAAGTATATGAAATATTGGAGGCGTTGGAAATATCATCGAGTCTTCTTTTACACAAATCAAGTTTCAATGAATGATCATTTGCGTAGACAAAGTTACATCACAAAAATCACCACAAGGTCCGATTTGCATGAGTCATAAGTCCATACTTACTTGCTCTTGAACACACTCTACAATATGATAGTAATTTCTCCCAAAATTCCTTTTATCTCAGTAAAATATAGATCCATGAATCATAATCACACGTTTTACAAAAATTATCATAATTTTAAAAGCATAAATGTAGGGCAAAGGGTAGAAACTTGCCTTAGCAGACTTTTTCTTCTTTTCAATTTACCGGGTAGGAATGAATTGACATAACAGGGTTGATAACCAAATCGAAGGTATTCAATAACTACTCAAACGAAAGATAATTGAGTCTTCTTTCCAATGACTCTGATTTCATACGATTTGGATTAGGGAGTCCAAAGTTATGATCATTTGAATGAAGAAAGGTCAGATTTACTTTACACACGGATTCATAGTTGTAATCATAACATTGATCATTCTTCCAAGGGCTGAATTTACCAAAAAATCATGGAAATTAGAACCAAATTGAAGGCATACATGAAGTACAAGATCATTGAAGTCAAAGGCATACAATTACAAAGGAAGATTGAGAACTTGCCTTAGAAGCCAAAATCAATCTCTACTTTGCTTTCTCTCCTTTTCTTTCCTTTTCTCCTTCCCTTTCCTTAACCTCTCATTCTACCAGGCTTTGGAACGAGCAAAACAAAAGAAGTCTCCAATAGCATGAAGTGGCAAGGAGCTTGTCTTCTCATGCAAGCCATTAGGTGGCAACACTTGGGGTTTGGCTTCTCATGCAAGCCATGAGGTGGCATCACTCTATTAACTCCCTCATCATGAAATCATAAGCTGGTTTAGCTCTTCTCCCATCAACTATGAAAGCATAACTTAGCTACTTCATCCTTTAATACCAAATTCCTAAGTGGTTTATCAAATGATAAAATTACCGTTTTGCCCAATTCTTTTCACAAAATTCCCAATGAGTCCTAGTAAGAATCTTGAGTTATACCATTATAAAAGGAACCTTAAATATCACACTTAGCTACAATTTAACTTCAAGAGTCCAAACAAACAAAATAACTTAGTAGGTTTAGGCTTCATGCCTTATGGCACCACTTGTTTTATTTGTCAAAGCAACTTTGATTCTATCACAAAATGATAATAGTGATTTTAAAGCATGGGTGTCACATTAATTACATGATTTTGTGCTTATTTCGGTGTTTTTACTTCATTTGGCACGGAATCTTCACTTTTCTTGGTTTTTATAAAAATATAGGTAAAATCACCCAAAAATGAAGGATTTCACGAGTTTTGAAGCCAAAGCATGATTCCCGAGGAGCTCACGAGCTTACACGTCAGATTTGGAGTCGAAATAGTGGAGAACGCGAGAATTACGGCCCTGGATCGGCCGTAATTTTGAGTTCGAGCAGTGGGTGAAAAACGACTAAGTATGGATATGCACAGAAACTTTCACGGGTGAAGACGTAAATCCATTATGGTCCGTGAATATTTCTGTGACATAAGGCCTGTACACACAGAAAGAATCACGGCCGTGGCCGTGAATATGTTATGGACCATGAAAACGTCCACCTGACGAGTTTTTCACTTGATTCTCCACCGATTCGAATCAGATTTGAACCAGACTTTGTAGAAATGTTCCCTGATGGGTTCCAAACCGGTCTAACTATAAAAGATCAGATTTTTCAAGGGTTAAGAGAGTTTTTCAGATGAACACAATCAGCGGCGATGAAAGAGGCGAAAGTTGATTTTCGAGCAGAATTTTGACGAGATTTCACGCAAAAGCAACGATTGATCTTCTACTCTTCATCTTCAGATTTAGGGGAAGCTGGTTTTATTGTTGTCTTAGTGAATTCTTTGCGATTTTTACTAGATCTATGCTTATTCATCACATAAACATGTATTTCCTCAAGAACATGAGTGAGTAGATCCTTGTTTCGGGATTAAGGGCTTAGCCCGCTGACTTTATGAATTAATCCTCATTCATACTCTTTTTATACGAATTTATTATCATGATTTGATTGAAGTTGTGTTCATTTCGTAATTTACCTTGGCCACGTATAATTGCGTATTAGACGTTGCGAGAAGTACCGAGAGGTGAATTGCAACATCCTATCTATTTCAATTGAACCTTCAAATCCAATCACGAGGGTAGGTTGGATTCGTCTGAAGGATCTAAACAGCTTTTCATAGAACTTAATGGGTTTAGTTAGGTTAACTGTCACGAGAGTAGGGAGTTAACTTAATTAAATACCGTATTACACTCCGAGAGGAGGTGATATGTACATTAGGAAAAGTTCCTTTCATGATAAATATTTTCTATTGATTGAGTTATCTTTATAAGATTCATAATAGTCAGTGTGGTGAAACCTAGAAATCCCGATTCTCTTAGAACTTGAATCCTCTAAAAGCTGCTTTTGAGTTGTTCGTGCCTAGAAGTTCATCACAACCACTCATTTGTTTTGCCTAGATTTAAACAAGTCGAAGAGTCAGTACTTAACTACGTAATCCTCGTTGGGAACAATATCTTATTTTATTACCTCGATAAATCTGTGCACTTTCGGATCGCTATCAAGTTTTTGGCGCCGTTGCAAAGGATTACGACTAGTTAATATTGACTTATTAGATAAGTTTGGAGATTAGGCACTTTTCTTTCTTTTGATTTAGTGTTAGTTTTTTTCTTTTCTTTTCTTTTTGACTGTTATTTTATTTTCTGTTTAGACTTATACATTGTATGCCGAGAATTTCTCGAACAGGTACTTTAGTTCTAGTAGACCCAGAAATTGAGCGTACATTTCGCCTTCGAAGGCGATTACAGTTTCAGACTCAAAAGTTTTCTAAAGAAGGTGCAATGGCGGCAAATAATCAATCTTTGAGGGACTTCACAATACCGAACATACAAGGGTTTAATTCAAGCATAGTTCGACCCAACGTAGAGGCGAACAATTTTGAGCTTAAACCAGCGTTGATGACGATAGTCCAGCAAAATCAATTGGGGGGATCCCTAAATAAAGACCCTAATCTACATCTAGCTGTTTTTTTAGAATATTGTGATACTTTCAAAGTTAATGGAGTTTCATCTTACGCTATAAGACTAAGATTATTTCCATTTTCTCTCAGGGACCGTGCAAGTGCTTGACTATATTCGTTGCCAGTAGGATCTATTACTACCTGGGACGAGCTTTCCAAAGCCTTTCTGAACAAATACTTCCCACCTAGCAAGACTGTTCAACTGCGCAACAGGATTACATGTTTTGCATAACAAGAGGGAGAATCACTATATGACGCCTGGGATCGCTTCAAGGAGCTCTAGCGTATGTGCCCACACCATGGACTGCAAGCATGGGTTCTGATCCACATCTTTTATAATGGATTGGATTATAATACCAAGTTGATGGTGGACGCTGCGACTGGAGGAACAATCATGAGCAAGGGCGTGGAAGAGGCGACAACTCTACTTGAGGATATGGCCATGAACCATAACCATTGGTCAAGTGAGCGAGGTACCACTTCCATGGGATTTGGTAAGTACCATAACGATTCCTTGACATCTCTAGCGGCAAAGGTAGATTCATTGGCACAGAAGTTAGATTCTTTTTCCTTTCCCTTCGTTGCCATTAATGCAGTTTCCTATGAAGTGTGTGGTGTAACAGGGCATGATTCATCTAACTGTCAGTTTATTGCTTCATCTCAAGAAAATCTTAATCAGGAGCAAGTTAATGCATTGGGGAATTTCAATTAGAGACCAGTGAATGACCTATATTCTGCAACTTACAATCCAGGATGGAGGAACCACCCCAACTTGTCCTAAAAAAATAATCAAGGGCAAGTTCCTCCTCAGTATCCTCACCAGAATAATAGGCCACCACCGAGCTTTCAATCAAGACAATATGGACAACCCCAGAAGTCAATCTTGGAGACCGTGCTAGAGAGATTTCTTATGAAATAGCAGAAGAGCACTGATGACCTCGCTGATGCGGTCAAGCAGCTGACATCTCGTGTGGATGCTTTGGCTACCTACAACAAGATGTTAGAGAACCGGATAGCTCAGCAAGCGAGTTCTACTGGTAGACCCACAGGGAGACTTCCGGGACAACCTAAGATGAACCCCAGGGAGCATTGCAATTCAGTCACTATTGTGAGTGGCAAAAACAATGACGCACCTGGAAAATCTATTGAGGGTTCTATGGACAAACTTGAGGAGATTACTCCTGAATTAGAAAATAGTGAGGAGAAAGGGGAGGAGTTGAAATATGTAGGTCTGCCTGCATATGTTCCTCCAATCCCTTTTCCCCAGAGGCTATTTGGAGCAGATCAAGGAAAATTTGATATCAAAAAGTCTGAGGTGATGGGGGACCAGGTAAGTTCTTTGTTGAGAATGCTTTATGTGAGTTCTTTGTTGAGATCCTGGAGACATTTCAATTCTTGCCAAGTTGGTAAGTTCTTTGTTGAGAATGCTTTATGTGACTTAGGATCGAGTGTTAGTTTGATGCCTTCATATATGATTGAGAAAGTAGGTAGTGGAGAATTTAAACCTACTGGGACTTGCTTTCAATTTGCTAATGGATTTATTCAGCAACTTCTAGGAATTTTAGAAAATGTATCTGTTAAAATTGATAAGTTTTCTATCTTTACTGATTTCATGATTGTTAAAATAGAAGAAGACACTAAATCACCTATTATTCTAGGTAGACCATTTTTGGCAAGCACAAGAGCTATAATTGATATGCTGCATGAGAAGTTAACGTTGAATTTAAATGACAACAAATTGGTTTATGATTTTTGTTTAAGGGCTAAGGAGCTTTATTTTGCAGGTTCCCGTTGATCCCCTGAAGTGAAGGATGATAAATTCGATGAAGGAAACACTTTTGAAATCAATAGACGTCCCTTAGAATATCCGGCAAATTATAAGAGAGACAAAAAGAAGAAAGATGGAACATGGGAATTATATCAAGCTTTAAAGTTAAACCCATGTAACAATCTTGAAAGGAGTGAAGAACAAATACTACCTATTATTCACTGCGCCTCCTATCCACTTGAAGGATGATGAACATTGTTTTGGTCAAGCTAAGGATCTTAAATAAGCGCTACCTGGGAGGCAACCCAGAAGCTCTGAACTCTATTAATTTATGCAATTTTCCTTTAAAATTTAAGTTTAGGATTTTTCGTGATTAGTTTATTAGTTTTGAATTTTTGATTAATTTTGTTAGCATGTTGCGATGAAAGTGTCTATACAAAAAGCACTCTAAATTCGTTGTTTTACGTGCAGGAATTTTCTAGGAATTTTTAGAAAATTTTTCGGTAAAGAACCAAGTCAAAACGCGTGATTTACGGGTGACGCCGTAATTATCGCGTCGCCGTGATTTCAAATATTGCTGGGACTGTGCACTAAAGTGGGATTATGGGCGAAGCCGTGAAGCCTTTACGGACCGTAAGTTCTTATGATTTAAACTTGACGAGCGACTTAGGGTTTACGCCCACGCTTGTAACTCGCCGATTTTCGATGATTCTTTCCACAAGCGGCGACGAAACCCTTCCACGAACCTTCCCTTACTTCCAGCGAGTGCTTTCCGGCGATCATCCACCGGATTTCTGCCGGATTTCGGACGAGAAGCTGTTCGTCCGCCAACGCACACAGAACTCGTTTTCAACTGATTGGAGCCCAATTTCTGCATGGATTTGTGAGCAAACTCCTCCTAAACTCTATTTTCAATCTCAGCACTAGATTTGCATACTTCTAGCATCAGTTTGAGGGCTTTAGATCGGAATTTTTGGATCGTTTTTCCTCCGAGTTTTCACGGGCGACTTTATAGTTACTATTGCATCACGGTTTTTGAACTATATTTGCATATATTGGATTGCTTTGATCGATACTATGGCTCCGAGGAGATCAGTGAGGACTAGACCCTATGGGTGGTGAGGAAGGAGAGTGTACGAGGACCGTACCCTCCTGTATATCCTCGGTATAGGATGGTTCACGGAGTACTCCCGGAGAGATTCAAGCTTGCACAGATGTCAGCCGTGGAGTCTCTGATACCTTTCGATTTATATCCTCCTTCCAATACGCCATGGGTGTATCCGAGTGTTTCTGATGAGATTGACATTGAGAGGACACCTTCAGCCCCTAGCACATCCTTAGTACCCAGTGCATCACAGACGACAGTGCCCGAGCCAGCCAGCTCTCCAGAGTTGGAGATCATATCAAAGAGGCCTGCTGATAGGCTAGAGAGCCACGATCAGAGGATCGCTAGATAGTACACTAGGAAGCGTATCGGTCGAGCTACTAGTATTTAGGGGAGGAGAGCCACCAGGCCCTTATCGCCAGTTATTGAGACTGTAGAGACATCCCACATATGTTGAGCTTACATTGGAGTTCTTCAGCTCTGTCCTGATTACATTGCGTAACTATGATGATAGTGATCTTGGGAGAGTGGCATTCCAGTTAGGTAACCGGGATCATGTACCCACAGTGGACCAGATTGGTCATATATTTGGGTTTCCCTCAGATGGTACCAGATATCGCCCATGCGAGTACTCTGAGGGGACATTTTGGTAGGAGATATCTAGTCAGGGGAGATTTGACCCTAGGACTGCCAGAGCTACGCATCTTTCCAGCCCAGTTTTCAGATATGTCCATCGAGTACTTGCCCACACTATTTTTGGGAGGGCAGAGAGCGACGACATGGTCAGATCCTCAGAGCTATCTTTTTTATGGGCTATGTTGATTGGATTCCGCCTTAGCACCCCATTCTATCTCTTGAAGCAAATGGATAAAGCTGCTGGAGCGCGGAGAGGAGTCCTCATGATGGGAGGCATGATTACCACTATTGCCCTTGCCCTCGGTTTTGACCCCTCGGGGTTGAATGAGGCAAAGGGTAATCCCAGACATGACATGGACGCGATGTGTAGCCATTAAGATGATCACGAGGCTTGGGAGCTCGTATCATCTGATGTTCAGAGGCACTGATATTACGATGAGGCTACCGAACATGAACCGTACTACGGTTCATGTTCAGCAGAACTGGATCGTGGATCCCACATGTGGGGAGGTCCTAGAGAGGCAGCTTCAGCTCCATCACCACCAAGGATTTCAGAGCATATCCCTCCAGTCGAGCCATCCGCCGTTGATAGACCATCTACATCTGCTAGGCCATCTACATCAGCATGGCCAGACCCTTCTATAGAGCAGATGCATGCTGAGCAGAGGAGGATGCGCGACGACATATCACGGTTGGAGCAGGGATAGTCGAGGACACTCGACTCTTTACGTGCGATAGATGAATTGTTGCGGCGTCGTCTCCCACCTTCATCGACACGACATACTAGAGACGAGGAGGAGGACTCTGAGCACACAGAGACAGATTAACAGGCTTTGTGAGTATCTTATTTTCTTTACATGCAATTTGAAGTAGTTCTTTAATATTATGCATGAGATCTCACATATATCTTCTTTGTGCACAGGCTTTGATTTAGTGGATTTGATGCTGATATAACTACACACGACGTTTTTATGTTTTCTTTATGTGTGTGTGTGTTGTATCTAGATATTATGTGGTGTTTGACATTAAGACTGATATTGTACATTCATGATGATATTAGACCTTGGGATGCTGAACTTGATACAGATAGGATGATTTTGTATGTATTTGATATTCATCATGTGACTATGATACTTTATGATGGTTTTGGATGCTTGGTTGATGAGTTTGAAATTTTAGACTAATTTTGATACATGCCTTGATATTTTGAGTGAATAGTAATTTGATAAGGTAAACTGTGATTTGAACGATAAAACATGACGGTATTTGATGTTTGAAAGTTGATTACTATGTAAAACTTGAATATCTTTGATATGGTATATTTTTTGGATTTTTCTGAGTTAAATTTCACACTTTTGATATAACTGAAAAGGAAATAACACACAAGAGGGGGGGGGGGGGTTAATTGTGTGTTGAGCAATCTTTTTTTTTAAAACTTTATGATTTTCTTACAATCTAGATAAAAGAGAATGAAGATAACTTTAATAATTGAGATAAAACTATGTTATGAAGTAGGACTATACTTATGAGATTTAGCTAACAACTATTGTCATTAATTTATAAGCATGAAATTCAAAGCAACACAAATAAGCAATGCAAACAAGTGCTTTATAGTGGTTCGGCCCCAATGCCTACATCCACTACCTAGGCTCCCTACCTAGGATTTCAAACACCCCACTAGTTTTATTTTCTTCTTTAATTGAGGTTTACACTAAGTGGTTTCACCCTTCTCCCAAGGGAACCACTTCTCTAAACCCTAAATACAAGAAGTAAAATAAACTAACTAACTATGAGGTCTCTTCCAATAGCACCTCCAACACTTAGTAAAATACAACAAATTCAATGCAAGAACTAAAACACAAATCAAGAGGGGAAAGAAATGCTCATTCAAAGCCATGACTCCTCTTGATGAATTTCTCCTAGAGTGCTTGAACTCCTCTTTTGAAATAGCTCTTTTTGAATGATGAGGGCTTCAAAGAGATTTCTAGGCTTCAAGATCTTCAAGAGAGTTTATCATGGAGATTTCAAGAGAAAAGGAAGCTCTTTAGGACACTAATGGTTTGGAAGATCATGAGAAAGGGTTCTAAGGCTTTTGAGAATATTTTTATATTATTTTTTGGGGTTACAAACGGCTAGAATTGAAGAAATAGCCGTTGGAGGTCGAAAAGGCTCGGTTTGGGTCTGTTTGTGCCAATTCAGCCCGGTTCGGTTCGGCCTGCTTTGGACTGCATTTTTTGTTCAAATTGATTTGGCTCGTTTGAGCTCATTTGAAGTCCAAATTGAGTGCCGTTTGAATTGGTGGAAAGCTTAGAGAGTCTACTTTCTAAATATACTAGTTTCAAAAAATTTTGGCATAGAAAAATATAGTTTTGGGGTTAAATACTACAGAAGGGTCAAAAGAATGAAAGCTTTGGTTCAATGATATAGGTAAATTTTGGGAAACAAAATGATCAAGAGTGTACTCAAGTAATTTTGGTGGAAAGAGCTATCAAATTAGAAGTAATTTAAGCACTTTACATTTATCTAAAGAATAAAAATAAAACTATGAGAAATAAGTCTTGATCACCATAAGAGTTCAATCTCCTTAATGTGGATGAAAGTTGAAATGAACTTGAGCTTGAATTTCATAAATCATCCACCATCTTCAACCTAAATAAGATACTCAAAAGATAATATTAGTAAAGTGGTTTGTTATTATCAAAACATATTGGAATAGATTAAAGACCAAGATAATAAAACCTTGGGCCAACAATAACTGTACAGGATTTCACCAATAATACAAAGGGAACTCTTGCAAATTTTTTTTTGAAATCTTTCATTGATTCAATGTTTATACATATGCATCAATATAAGTCTAGGGTGTCCTCTTTTTCATGTTTTGCTAGTCCTTCATAGTTTCATAGATATGATTTTTGAATGTTTAAGGTTGTTAAGGATTAATCAGATTCATTTTATCCTCAATTTTGCACTTAGAAAACATTTTTGGGCATTTAATTTGATGACTTAGAGAATTTTTGAGATTTCATGAAAACTTAAATTGTTGAGTAAGATCGATTCTGGTATTGATAAAATTTACATAGGAATTGTTGTATGTTTAAACAACATGTGCATAATGATTATTGTACTTTAAGTTTAATTTATTTTCCTTTGATTTAATAGTGATTTTTATAGATAGAAATTTGGTGATACGTATATTTAACCTTGAGATTTGCTCCAACTCCTCTGGTTGCATAATTTGAGGTTATGAGTTAACACTAGCCAGCTTTCTCCAGAAAAAAAAATGATGTGTGACTCCTCTACTTGGCACTGCGAAAAATTGGCAGTGGTACCAAAGACATGAGTTGAAGTCTAAAAAAAAAGAAAGCTGTGGGCTTAGTGGAAAATTCCCCACTTATGATTGAGACAATGAGTTAAATTATACTGCTATGCAGTATACTTTAAACAATGTTATGATACATAACAGTTTAAAGACCAAATTGCATTAAAAATCTCTTATTTATAGTTTCACCAAATGACTTGAAATAAATCTTTACCTATTGATTAAGGTAGATTTATTAAACCAAAAAGTATTTGATTTCTTGATATGTTTTGAATGAACATTATAACATGACTTGTGAATTTTATCTTTCTTAGGTTGTAAATTCTTGACAGTTTGTTTCTACTGTGATTTCTCTTAAATTATCTAAGTTCTGAAAAGTTGCTTGCCTGAAATGTAGACTGAGAACTTTATTGATGGTAGAACAGATGAGTGTTCCTTATCTTTACATTCTTTGTTTATATTGATGTATTGCTTGAGGACAAGCAAAATTCTAAGTCTAGGGTATTTTGATACGTTGTATTTACACCATATTTTTGCCTATATTTTGTACTATTTTTTGAGCTTAATTGCATGATTTTGTGCTTATTTTGGTGTTTTTACTTCATTTGGCACATAATCTTCACTTTTCTTGGTTTTTACAAAAATGTAAGTAAAATCACCCAAAAATGAAGAATTTCACGAGTTTTGAAGCCAAAGCATGATTCCCAAGGAGATCACGAGCTTACACGTCAGATTTGGAGTCGAAATAGTGGAGAACGTGAGAATTACGGCCTTGGCCGTAATTCTGGATCGGCCGTAATTTTGAGTTCGAGCAGTGGGTGAAAAATGACTAAGTATGGATATGCACAGAAACTTTCACGGGTGAAGCTGTGAATCCATTACGGTTCGTGAATATTTCTGTGATATAAGGCCTGTACACACAGAAAGAATCCGTGAACATGTTACGGACCGTGAAAATGTTCGCCCGACGAGTTTTTCACTTGATTCTCCACCAATTCGAACCAAATTTGAACCAGACTTTGCAGAAACGTTCGCTGATAGGTTCCAAACCGGTCTAACTATAAAAGATTAGATTTTTCAAGGGTTAAGAGAGTTTTTCGGATGAACACAATCAGCGGCGGCGAAAGAGGCGAAAGTTGATTTCCGAGCAAAATTTCGACGAGATTTCACGCAAAAGCAACGATTGATCTGCTACTCTTCATCTTCAGATCTAGGGGAAGCCAGTTTTATTGTTATCTTAGTGAATTCTTTGCGATTTTTACTAGATCTATGCTTATTCATCACATAAACATATATTTCCTCAAGAACATGAGTGAGTAGATCCTTGTTTCGGGATTAAGGGCTTAGCCCGTTGACTTTTATGAATTAATTCTTATTCATACTCTTTTTATACGAATTTATTATCATGATTTGATTGAAGTTGTGTTCATTTCGTAATTTACCTTGGCCACGTATAATTGCGTATTAGATGTTGCGAGAAGTACCGAGAGGTGAATCGCAACTTCCGATCTATTTCAATTGAACATTCGAATCCAATCATGAGAGTAAGTTGGATTCGTCTGAAGGATCTAAATAGCTTTTCATAGAACTTAATGGGTTTAGTTAGGTTAACTGTCACGAGAGTAGGGAGTTAAATTAATTAAATACCGTATTACACTCCGAGAGGAGGTGATATGTATATTAGGAAAAGTTCCTTTCATGATAAATATTTTCTATTGATTGAGTTATCTTTATAAGATTCATAATAGTCAGTGTGGTGAAACCTAGAAATCCCGATTCTCTTAGAATTTGAATCCTCTAAAAGCTGCTTTTGAGTTGTTCATGCCTAGAAGTTCATCACAACCACTCATTTGTTTTGGCTAAATTTAAACAAGTCAAAGAGTCGGTACTTAATTACGTAATCCTCGTTGGGAATGATATCTTATTTTATTACTTTGATAAATCCGTGCACTTGCGGATCGCTATCAACATCCCTTGGCTTGTAGCCGCTCCTTCCTTCTCACCTATTAGGGTTTTATCCCTTGACTACTGACACGTCCCACAAGTGCACGATTATGTCAAAGTAATATATAAGATTATCGATCCCACAGGGAACAACGTTAAATACCAGGAACTCTAACTCTCAATAGCTAATCAATTCGAAACGTGGTTATGAAAGCAATAGGTAAGAGCAGGAAATCGATCACAACAATACGGCAGATGTTTTATAAGAGAGAGATATCGGGACTTCGGTATCCACCACGCTGATGACTCTATCTGACTTAAAACTCAACTATTACAAGAGTTCATACTATTGCATAAGGAATCTTCCCAAAGGTACAGGTCACCCCCTCTCGGTCGGTATAACACGTTACTTATCTAAAACAATCTTCTACTCTCGCGGTGGATCGTTTTAAACAAATCCTGGATGATTATGTTACCCTCGAGCAAATTCTAACTACTCTCGTGTTAAAAGTTCACAAGTTTTACTTAGGGAATCTGCCAACACCATCCTCCTCTCGGCCAGGATCGTGTCGACTAACACACAACACTACATGGCCAAAGAAATGTCATGAAATAAAAGCAATTAGATAAAATATGCTCATAAGAATCTCAAAATAATAGAAAAACTTCAAATTGTACGATAGAATACATCAATGGGCTTCAACCTAGTCCCGAAAAGGGTTTTATGCTATAATACTCATGAAAGCTAGCATAAATCTCTCTAAAAGATCAGGAAAATTACTACAAAACATTTTGGAGAGGAAGGAGAGGAAGAACCGAGTGTAATCTCTAGAAATCATGAAGATCTGACGCTTTAATCTCTCGAAATCGTCTCCGAAAAGCTCTATCGCCTCTTTTGTTCGCTCTAGCTGCTTCGTGCATCGATTGTCCTCTAATTAGGCAACAAGAAAGAGGGCTTTTATATTCTTTGGATTCGCCTCTCTCTTAGCTTCCCAAAATTTATTTTTTTGCCTTTTTTGAAATTTTCTAGTGCTCGGAATCGAAGAAAAACTGGAAGAGAGTCAGACTTGAAGTCATGATCATGGGTGAACCCTGCGGTGTTCACCCGGTTGTGAAGTCTACTGTGAAGTTTTGTCAGGTAAGAATCGCCGATAAACCCCATGGTGTTCACCTGGCCGTGAATTCTTCTATTCGTTTATGTACAAGTTTCTTCCGAGAGAATCACAGGTGAACACTGATATCACAGACAGTCCGTGAAGTGTTATATGGACTTTCAGACATCCAGGCAAATCATCGGTGAACCACATGGTGTTCACCTGACCATGATTCTCAAGAATGCTCGGATTGAGCCCAAATTTGATATACAGCCTTGTCTCCTTATAAGGAATCACGCCGTGACTTTACCTGAAATTTCACAAAGACAAAAAAAGTGAAGATTCCGAAGCAAACAAGCAAATAAGCCGAAAAGGAGTATAGAAACATTAAAATTAGCCTAGATTTGAGATAAAATAATGCAAGAAATCACTATCAAAAAAGCAAGGCATCAACTACCACGCCTCAGAAGCCACCGTCGTAATAGTTCTCTGTAGCATTCTCTCAATCTATCCTATTGCCGGTGTTCTCAGTGAAGTTTCCAGCCGAAGCTTACGCTTTGGCGAGTTCAATTTGTGACGCCAACATTGCTACCACTCACTCTCCAACACTGGCTTCAGCGACTCACTCTCCAACACCGGCAACTACTGCCCTCTTCTCCACTTGCGGCACTCTCAACTCCTCCATCGGAGCCGATAACATCATTGAGCTCTACTTAGAGACGTACAACCGCCTTCCTTGCCGACGCTGCTCAGCTGACTCCCGGCCCATTCTACTGCTTCTCAAAGCTCGTGGCCGCATCGTCCAACCTCCCCCCACCTGGCCGAGTTGCACAATGATGCAGGAACAGGAAACCGAGATGATATTCACACTCTAGGCCTGCCACCGGAACCTCCACATACTTTCAATTTAATTCTCCGGAGGAGAACTCTTCACCCCGGAGGTAGCTGATGCAGGAGCATGTCTTGAAGATCTCCAATTTTGGAATTTAATGAACTTACTTAATTCTACACTGAATGTTATTGTAATTCTGAACTATCCTCAATGGCTTGAGTAGCCATAAATCCAATTTAATCATTGGTTAAGATCTGCTGACTTTGTATACTATTATGTTGTAGTTGTACATAAATGATTTTCTTAAAGACCTATTGTGACCTTTAAATTGTCTATAAATGGAAATAACAACCCTAGTCACCATCTTTATATCCAGTTTAAGTATGTCTTATATGCCGCTTTTTTGGGCAACCCTCCCAACAATTAATAGATCCATTTGAAGAGTACAAGATTAGTTACAGTAATGAGTTATTGTTAGTATTATTTTGAGTTTTTAAAATTATAATTAGTTACAAAAAAAATTATATTTTTTCTTAACTATAAAAAGCATATATTAATCTAATATATATTTTAATATAAAGCACTAATTAAATTTTTTATGCCATCAAATAAGAATAATTGATTAGAAAGCTTATTATGTTTTGAAATTTATTATATTATTCTTCAATAATTTATTTGATTTAATCTAAATACATATCTAATTCAATAGCAGTTCTAAAGACAAAGATGACTATAGTGACACATGCCACACATATTGCATATAATTAAATAAATTTTAAGTTTTCTATTTCAAATAATTAAATTCAAAATATTAGTTTATATATTAATTAAATATATTTTATTTTATACCATATTAACTAGTTGTTAGGCCTACGGGCCGAAAAATTGGGCGTGGCCCAATTTCCCAGCCCAGCCTAGAATTTTAGCCGACCGGGTCGGCGGGTAAAGGAGGCGGATCGGGCGCGATGCCCAGATCCGTTAACATCTCAACGGGCGTTTCACACGTGATTTCCCCGCGTGCGTACGGGCGCTGACGCGGGATGGGCTGACGTGACTAGGCGGGCCTCGATCTGTGTGCGTGGCGTGGGAGTAGAAGAAAAGGAAGACGTCGCCCTCCACCGCGGGGGATCGCCCGCGAACTTCGATTTTCCCTCTCGGCTTCTCCGGCGAAAACATGGATCTTCGTCGGACGTTTGTCGGTATGGTTCTCCAAGCTTCCGGTCGTGTGGGCGGGTGGACGGAGGCCCCGGAGAACCCCGTTTCCTCTTCCTCGTCGCCAGCCGCGTCCTTCTTCTTCCGTCGCCGATCGTGCGGCCGAATCGCCGCTGCCGTTTAGATCGCCTCGGAAGGCGGCGGCATCTACCGCTTCATCGAAAGGAAGGAGCCGGCGGCCTGAGTGATCACCGAGGTAACTCCTTCCCTTTGCCGTCGCTTCCCTTCTTCCCCGGTCGAGCGCGCGGCTCCCGGGCGGTGTCGCTTCTTGTTCCGACGGTGCTCCCTTGTTTTGGCCGGTTCCCTCCCCTTCTCTGCTCCGCGTGCGAGCCTCCCCTTTCTTGGATTGTCTGAGCTCTGGCCGCCTGCATGCATGAAATACCGGACTCGACGTCCGCCTGCGTGCGGACGAGATCCCCCTGGTTTCCTCGCCTGCGTGTGAGTCCATCTTGGCTGGCCATCCGCCTTTGCCACCTGCGCGTGGCACTGCTGTTAGCGCTAGGTCCCGTCCGTCCGAGCTAGCGACCGCCGAGCGTGGAAGGACGTCGCTAATGTCGCCATCGACGAAGGAGAGCAGCAGGGCGATGCCTGCTCGCCAACGAGCCTGCAGCTCAGTGGTCGTCGCTTCGTCGACAGTGAGCAAATGAGGAGGCGCGGCCAGACCTCCTTCTGGTCGGGCCGGCGTCCTCTTTCCGGCGGAGCTGCTGCAGAGTGGTGAGAACCCGTCTTCCCCTCCATTCGCGTGGACAGTCGCGCCCGCGCGTATCTCCCCAGCCGCCGGATCATCTTCCAGCGCCGCCTGTCGCCGGTGGGTGACGGCGGCCACCTTCCTTACCTCCTCCCCAGCAGTGGGTTTTTGACGAGTTTGCCTTCGTGCGAGAGTACGTACACAGCGTCGGCTTCCGCCGGCTTGATCGGAGGCCTTCGGGCGTATATTTCTTCCGGCCGTACTCGTCCTCGGGCGAGAAGGACGAGGCCGCCGGGTTCACCAGCGGAGTGTCGTCCGGCCTCACCCCCGGCGTGCGAGTGAGGAGCCGACCGGGCTTCTTTCCATCACCGGCGTGCGACACCGCGTGAGCCTTCGTCCTTGATCGCCGAGCGTCGGTCTGATCCGTGGACAACTGGATAATACTGTTGGGGACCTCGTCCGACGCGGTCGGATACGAACGAGTCCCATTTGGGTTTGGGTGAATCTGGTTTGACTCGACGCCACTGGTCTCCGGTGAATCAATTTCTGCACTAAGTGTTGTTGTAATATCGCACAAACAATCGCTTAATTTTAGCTTTTGATATGTTGTAGGTAGGTCTTAGCATAGGATTTACTTTATAAGTCTTTATTTTATTTTATAGTAACTGTAGTAGGATGTTTAGCCTAGGACTTTATAACACTTGTAATAGCACTACATGACACCTGAGCTTCCCAACCGTCGTGACATTCTCTCAACATCTTCAAGGAGTCAACATCTTCAAGTCAACATCTTCCACATCTCCAAAGAGCTTCAAAGTCAACATCGTAAACACCTTCAAAGAGTCAACATATTCAAGTAAACATTACCAAGGAGTCAATACCAGCCACCTCCACATGATCAAGTAAAGAAGAATTCACGCATTCAGCATTGCCACGTCAAGACTATTCTCACAAGGCCACCAAGCATGCGCAAGAAGATGTCTCCAGCTCAATCATCTCCATGACTCACATCAGCCAATCAAAAGTCATTCAAAACCAAACTATCCAGCGCCAAGGAATGCCAAATGCCACTCAAAATTGTAACGTTGGGAACTAGGTTTAAAGCCCGTGTAGTTTCTCACTTGCACTAAGTTGATGAATTTTGAAAGAAAATCTTTGAGTTAGCGGATGCTACTCGTTTGAGGGTGTGCCGAAAGGCCCTTCGTTGTTGCTTGAGGGTGAGCCGGGAGGCCCCTCGTCCTTATCTCCTGAAGGTGAGCCAAAAGGCCCTTCACTTCCTCCTCTTCTTCCTGCTGAGTTCTCATCTGCCGAGCTTCCTTGTTTTTCCTGGTGGAGTTGGAGCTGCTGGATCCTGTTAAGTTGCTGAAGCTGAAAGAGTGTGCGCACCTCTCCAGGTCTTCTCCTTGAGATCACCTCTTGAGGCTTGCTGGTCGGAAATAGAAGGGGTCCGGCCCCCTTCACTTAAGGGGGCCTCAGGTGTTCCTAATCCATTAATCCTCTACTCTGAAAACTGCATGTTAATACTATTGCGCAACTGCAAATCTCATGTTATAAATAGTGAATTACATCCTAAATTGAGCTACATACCTAAGGTGTCAGGCTCCGGTCTGATTGGTTCAGCCCAATGCCCAATGGGCTGCGGGCAAGCTCGAGCCCATAGGAGAAATCGAGCGCAGCGATCGATTTGGCAGGTGACGCGAACGGCGCGCGCGGAACGCGTTCGACGAATGCGGCAGCGAACTCTTCGGTGTCTTCATCAGCAGCGATGGAAGCGGACGTTGGCGGCTGCAGGCGGCTTCATCGCGCGTAGGAAGCGGACGCGAGGGCGTCGGACACGGTCGTCGCGGGAGAGGCGGCAACTGTGGGCGTTAAAAGGGAGCTCGGGGGAGCTTCGGCGGGAGAGAGGATCACCATCTTCGAGCGTTCGTGAGAAGCGAGGAAGCTTTGAGAGAGATTGTAATCGGCGATTGGTTCGCCGGTGAGGGAGGGTTAGAGGGGTCGCCGACGAGGGTCGACGACAAAGGAGAGGCTTTGTAAGCTTCCGACGGCGAATAAGAAGTTTTGTTACTCTCCACCTCCTCTCCCCTGTTTCACGTGTTCTTCTCTGTTCGGCGACGACGAGCTCCGGCAGCAAGCGGCTGCCAACGACGGAAGGTTGAGGCGAAGGACAGCGGCCCTTCTCCACCGGCGCAGCCTCTCCGACGAGCTCCGAACGCAGTCGACGCAGGCGGCGTCGCGAGCTTGTGAACGAAGACGAAGCGAAAGGCGTTCGCTTCGAGGATTGACCACGGTCAAAATCAGCAACGGTAGCAAATCAATTCGGCGGGCGAATTGCACGGGTGACGTCAGCGATTGGGCGGCTGACGCAAGCGAAATCGGGAACGCGATTTCGAATTCAATTTCGGAGGCTGACGTAGGCTGACGTCAGCGAGGAGATCAAATTGAGCGGCAGTGTGATTTTGACTCTCGGGTCAAAATCAGAGGTATTTTCGATTTAGGGTTTGGATTTTCCTAAATTAGGGTTAGGGTTTTCTCCGTGCGAATTGTAAATTGGGGATAAAAATTATTCGGGATAGTTAGGGTTTCTAATTTCGGGTCGGAAACCCTAGCGAGCGTTACGTTCCGGTGTTCCGCCGGATTGCCCTGAGACAGCGGTTAAGGGCTGGTTTTAGGCCGATCCGACCGAGGCATGACAACAGGTATCAGAGGAGGCAAACGTGTTCCAGCAAACACGGCACCTTCAGCTTCACCCTCGAAGGTGAGGAAAGGTTTGAAATTTCAGAAAATCACCCATCGTCAGAGGACGCCCGACCCAGGCATCATAAAGGAAAAGCCAAGGAGATGGCTGATCCTGAGGAGATGGTGAACCAGGGTGATCGCATCGCTCAGATCTAGCAGGTGCTCGGTTTGGCCAGTGGTGGAGGCAATGGGATGATTCCATAGGTGGAAAACCTTCAGAAGACTGTGGAGGATCAGGAATTGTTGATCGAGCAGCAGAGGTTGCAGATCGAACAGTAGAGGATGCAGATCGAGCAACAAAGGTTACAGATCGAGGTCATGCAACAGACCGTGGAGGGTCTGATCCATCTACCAGGAGAGATGGCTCGCATGAAGGAAGACATGCACGCTGAAGTAAGGGTACTGCGTTTAGCCCTAGCGCAAGTGTCGCACTCAGCAGCGGCACCGGTGGAGCAGGAGGCTCCCAAACCGAGGATGCGCGTACCAGACCCAGCGACATTCGGGGGGGCTCGATCGTCCCGAGAGGTCGAAAACTTTATCTGGGATATGGAACAACTGTTTTCAGCTAACCATATTTCTGCAGGGGATCGGGTGCAGGTGTGCATCGCCTATCTTACAGGTGACGCGAAACTTTGGTGGCGAACCAAAGTCGGCTCTACATCAGGGACTACTAGCTGGACTTGGGAGACTTTCCGTGAGGAACTGCGGCGGCAGTTTCTTCCCGGAAACTCGGCGGACCAGGCGCGTGGCAAACTAGATCGGCTGAGGCATACATGCTCGACCCAGGAGTACGTCAGGGCTTTCTCTACTTTGATGCTGGAGCTTCCAGGTATGGCAGATGACGATAGGAGATACTTCTTCCTCCGGGGCCTTTAGCCATGGGCAGAAACGGAGGTCCGATGTCGCGAGCCGGTTGACTAGAGGGCGGCTGCGGCGGTGGCTGAATCTCTGGTGGATAACAGAAGTTTCAAACTAGCACCACCAAAGAAATCTAGGACACCACCAAAGCGCGGCTCCCCACGGACACCGCCGGGAGCTAGAGTTCCAGAGAGGGGTAGACCATTCTACCGGCAGAACAAGGGTTCACCGGGACGACGGGAGCAAAAGCCACAGGGTTGCTTTTGGTGCGGCGGTCCTCACTGGGTAAAGGATTGTCCTAGCAAGCAAAAGCTCATGGCGATAGCGGCACAGGATCCAGCCGAGGAAACCGAGCAACCGCGGATTGGATCACTGCAGGTAGTTCCACACACTGCCACGGGAGCGCAGCAGTGTCGGATCGGGGCGATGAGAATCGGAGCGATGGTGCTGCAAGATCCGCCCGCTAGAGACATCGAGGGCGATGTCCAAATTGGGCGGGGGAGAATTATCAGGCCCCAGTCTGATTGGTTCAGCCCAATGCCCAATGGGCCGCGGGCAAGCTAGAGCCCACAGGAGAAATCGAGCGCAGCGCTCGATTTGGTAGGTGACGCGAACGGCGCGCGCGGAACGCGTTCGACGAACGCGGCAGCGAACTCTTCGGCGTCTTCGTCAGCAGCGATGGAAGCGGACGTTGGCGGCTGCAGGCGGCTTCATCACGCGTAGGAAGCGGACGCGAGGGCGTCGGACGCGGTCGTCGCGGGAGAGGCGGCAACTGTGGGCGTTAAAAGGGAGCTCGGGGGAGCTTCGGCGGGAGAGAGGATCACCATCTTCGAGCGTTCGTGAGAAGCGAGGAAGCTTTGAGAGAGATTGTAATCGGCGATTGGTTCGCCGGTGAGGGAGGGTTAGAGGGGTCGCCGATGAGGGTCGACGACAAAGGAGAGGCTTTGTAAGCTTCCGACGGCGAATAAGAAGTTTTGTTACTCTCCACCTCCTCTCCCCTGTTTCACGTGTTCTTCTCTGTTCGGCGACGACGAGCTCCGGCAGCAAGCGGCTGCCGACGACGGAAGGTTGAGGCGAAGGGCAGCGGCCCTTCTCCACCGGCGCATCCTCTCCGACGAGCTCCGAACGCAGTCGACGCAGGCGGCGTCGCGAGCTTGTGAACGAAGACGAAGCGAAAGGCGTTCGCTTCGAGGATTGACCACGGTCAAAATCAGCAACGGCAGCAAATCAATTCGGCGGGCGAATTGCACAGGTGACGTCAGCGATTGGGCGGCTGACGCAAGCGAAATCGGGAACGCGATTTCGAATTCAATTTCGGAGGCTGACGTAGGCTGACGTCAGCGAGGAGATCAAATTGAGCGGCGGGGTGATTTTTACTCTCGGGTCAAAATCAGAGGTATTTTCGATTTAGGGTTTGGATTTTCCTAAATTAGGGTTAGGGTTTTCTCCGTGCGAATTGTAAATTGGGGATAAAAATTATTCGGGATAGTTAGGGTTTCTAATTTCGGGTCGGAAACCCTAGCGAGCGTTACGTTCCGGTGTTCCGCCGGATTGCCCTGAGACAGCGGTTAAGGGCTGTTTTTAGGCCGATCCGACCGGGGCGTGACATATGGGAAGTCTTGGGCTAAAACCTTATCCTTCATCAGTGGTATCAGAGCAAACCTTAGGTGCTCTTCTTGCATTATTCTGTTGCTAATTTGAAATTATGTTGCGTTGAAGAAATTTTTGCACACTGCTTACTGAATATCTAGTCTGAACCTTGCTTTGTGTCGTTGAAATTCTGGTCTGTCTTTTCTTGAGTCTTATTCTCCTTGTTTGTGCCAAGTGTATGTCTGCCAACGTTGCTGTGTTTGCTGCTGAAACATACCTAGAACTTGTTTGCTGAAATGACTGTTTAATGTAGCTTACTATTTTTACAAGCCCTGATAGTATCCGTTTCTACGATAATTGCTTGCTTTAATCTGGATTTTATCATCTCTGTTGCACTCACGTTAACGCCTCTGAGTTGCCGACTTTTGTCAAAGTTCTGTTCACGAGTTATTTTCACACTCTGTTCAAGTTCTGAATTTCTGTTAACGCTTGAACTTTTACTAAGTTTTCTAAAATCTGATTTGCTACAAAGTTGTGATTTTTTTTTTACAAGATCTGCCACTAAGTTTCTGGCAAAATCTGTTCACAAAAGAGTTGTATTACTTTGAACGGGTAATGAAATCTGTTGGAATTGTCTGAAATTTTCTGATCTTTGAACTTCTAATCATTTTTTTTAAAAAAAAACTACTTATGAACTTTGCTGAAAGTTCATTTACTATTGACCTGAATTTTTTCTTTGAGCTCGCTGGATTTCTGTTCTAAATGCCGTGAGATCTCAGTCGCTGAATTTTTGGTTCCCTATTTGAACTCCTGAACCGTGGGAACCCTCACAAGCTGTCTCACTAATAGACGGTCTAAGAGGATTCTCCCTTGCAAGCTCTTGGTCGTAGTGAGAAACATTACTGCTGACCAAGATATGTGTTGTTTGCTCAAGCCACGCTGATCTGATTTCCTGCTTGCGATTCTATCCTCTAAACTTGCTGTACCCTGCTGACTTTTGGTGTTAATCCGGCTGTAAAATTGTTTGAAAACTCTGCTGCAAAACTTGGTTTCCATCTTGCTGAAAACTGTTTGAACGCTGCTGAATCTATGGTCAAATCTGCAAATTCTGGAATCCAGCTGGTAAGCACTGCTGCTTACCATTATGCATTTCCAGATTTCTGACGATTCTTTGTTTTGTGTTGTCTTAAAGTGGATTTTATAATTGCTGCTACACTGACATCTATCACTAAGTTAATTCTGATTTATGCTGCGTAAGCACTGTTACTTACATTCTGATTTTTCTGCAAACTGTGTCTTGAAACTTGCTGAATCTAGGTTCTTGTTGAATTAAAATCTCGTACTGAATTTAAAACCTGGTCTTTACTGGATGCTAGTGACAAAGCCTTCCTAAATCAGTTTTCAACTTGTCAGAGTGTTGGTTCTGCATTTGCTTACTCCACCTGTAGAATTTCAGCCTTCACAATTTCAGCCGAGACTTGCTAAAATGTTGAACGCTGGAATTTACTTTAGTTGAAGCTGAGTTCTCGTTTGTTTTCTAAGATTAGTTTTATGCCCAAAGAACCAACTCACCATAAGCTGGGTTTTATAGCTATTGCTGCATTAACATCCATTGCCAGGTCCAATCTGGTCTTGCTGCACCTTTGTTCCTGCCAATTTTAGTATCCTATGCTGCTGCTACTTTTATGTGCTTGAGGAAAATACCATTTCTTGCTGAACTTTGTTGGAATTTACTGGTATCTTCAAATAGCTTGCTAAGTAACATTCCTGCACCTATTACCTATCTCAATACATTGGTTGTGCTGAATATTGATAAGTGTTACTAGGAATTCCCGTTTATTACCATTTGAAAATAGTGCACTTGTTGAAAATTTTTGTTGAACATGTTTAACTCTCTGTTACATTTTATCATTTGCTTAATCTGAATGTTCATGCTTAGTGCTGTTTGTATTCTTGCTCACCTTCAACTTAAGATAACAATATGTCTAGAGGACCAACTCAATATACGGTCAGACCTATAAACCCAATCATGTTTACACCCATGAATGTATCCCTAGAGAAACCATTAGAAGTCCACCACTTTTTGGAGGAAAATTAGACTCCCATGGGTTTCTAGATTGGCTAAAACTCGTTGAACAATATTTTGAAAGAAGTGCTACACCTGAACATCGGAAAGTATTTCATGCTGAACTCCTTCTATATGGTTTGGCTGAAAAATATTGGCATTATGTGAAGAGTCAATTAGCAAGTCATGGACTGCAAACCATACCATGGAAGCATATGAAATGGAGGTTAAGAGAGCTTTATGTCACTCCACACTATAAGGAATCCATGAAAGACCAATTGTATAGGTTGACACAAGAAAATGATTCTGTGGCCGAGTACATGGAAAAACTTGAAGACTTACTTTTTAGATGTGATATAGTTGAAGACCCTTGGATGACCCTTGACCATTTTGAGAATGGCCTTAGGAAAGATATAAGAGATGCTATCATGCTTTATCCTATTAAGACCTTAGAGGAGTCCTACCAACAAGCTCTAAGAATTGAGTATGAGATCAAGCTAACTAAGAAGAGACAAGCTGAACATGATAGGACTTTACCCAGAGCCAAGGATAACCTGTCTGTATCCATAAGTCCCAAGGTTCAAACCAACGACCCACACGTAAAGATGTTACCTACCGGCCACCTCATGACTCTCCTAAGCAAGCCTTGACTGTGACTTCCCAAGTCCTTGAAGAAGAGATAGAAAAAATTATATATGCGATAGATTATACTAGTGAAGATGACATAGAGCCACAAGAGGTAGAAGACCACCACGAGCAAATTGAGGTAGTATCAATTATTAGCATCAGCCTCCTCTAGAACCTCCTATGCCACCCTCACTCTTGGACCCAACACCTGAACCGGAACAAATTCCATCATTGGAGACACATCAGTCCACTCCTACAACTAAAGGGGAGATTTATGAGAAAACCATACAAGTAATTTCTGAACCGCCTTTATTTCAAGACGCTGCATCTGACAAACAGTTCCATGACTTTTCTAAAAACTTAGGCCATTATCAGGATGTTTCTAAAGATCAATCTTCTTATGATAAAATCATGACTGAACCTATGCTCCACATGGAATCTTCCCCTACTTTAGACAAAATGTTGCATGATAAAGTTTTTCATGAAGCTGATATTGATATAATTATTCCACAAGAATTCCTAGCTAAGTCAGATTTATGCTTGCAATGTGATATTGATTTCAACTTTGTATCTACTTTGATCAACAACCATTATGGGATAACTTCAAGGAAATTAATTGACGCATCTAAATTCCTAATAGAGTACCCATCTAAAGATTGCATGTCTCTTGGTACCCTTTTCTTTTGCAGCTTTTACATCTGGATTAACATTCTCTTATCATGTTTTCAAAATATTGAATACCCACACGCATAAGGTAGCAAATATTCTCAAATATTTGTATTTTATTTTCAGGAACGAAGATGCTACAGCTGATGACAATTTGCATACGTTGGGATGGCCACCTGAACCAAAATGGAGTTTCATATTTAATTCTCCGGAGGAGAATTCTGCAGCACCCCGGAAAGATGATGTAGGAACAGGAAATCGAGATGATATCCACACTCTAGGCCTACCACCGGAAGCTCCACATACTTTCAATTTAATTCTCCGGAGGAGAACTCTTCACCCCCGGAGATAGCTGATGCAGGAGCATCTCTTGAAGATCTTCAATTTTGGAATTTGATGAACTTGCTTAATTCTGCACTGAATGTTATTGTAATTCTGAACTAAGTGTTTTTGTAATATCGCACAAACAATCTCTTAATTTCAGCTTTTGATATGTTGTAGGTAGGACTTAGCCTAGGATTTACTTTATAACTCTTTATTTTATTTTTGTAGTAACTGTAGTAGGATGTTTAGCCTAGGACTTTATAACACATGTAATAGCACTACATGGCACCTGAGCTTCCCAACCGTCGTGACATTCTCTCAACATCTTCAAGGAGTCAACATCTTCAACATCTTCGAAGAGCTTCGAAGTCAACATTGTCAACACCTTGAAAGAGTCAACATATTCAAGTAAACATTACCAAGGAATCAATACCAGCCACCTCCACATGATCAAGTAAAGAAGTCACGCATTCAGCATTGCCACGTCAAGACTATTCTCACAAGGCCACCAAGCATGCGCAAGAAGATGTCTCCAGCTCAATCATCTCCATCACTCACATCAGCCAATCAAAAGCCATTCAAAACCAAACTATCCAGCACCAAGGAATGCCAAACGCCACTCAAAATTGTAACGCTGAGAACTAGGTTTAAAGCCAATGTAGTTTCTCACTTGCACTAAGTTGATGAATTTTGAAAGAAAATCTTTGAGTTAGCAGATGCTATTTGTGAGGGAGTGTCGGATGGTCCCTTGTGTTCTTTTAGGGTGAGCCTTTGGCCCGTCCTTGTTCCTCGAGGGTGTGCCAGAAGGCCCTCATTTCCATCTTCTCTTCTTCATCATCCTGTTTCCCTTCAACTCGCTGAATCTTCCTACCCCTCAATCTCTATCCATTACTCCCAAGTGCTGCTGCTAAAGATTGACGTGAAGCCCTACTAGTTGCTGAAGCTGAAGACATCCTGGAAGTAAACCACCACTCTGCCAAGCTATTCACTCACAAGCGGAAAATCCATTGTCAAAGGCAAAAAGGGGACTCGTCCTAGGGCAAATATTATCCTTCATCACACAATGACGGCAAAGCCTACGCCGCCCCTTCGACCAGTGCTGTAAGTTTGTGATCTACAAGCACACTATCGCGGCTAGCCGCCTCTGCCACCTGGTCTGCTGCCCTGATTCTTCGGTTTCCCTGTGAACGCGACACGCGTTGCCACCCTCCTTTCTTCGTTGAGGCATTCGAATCTACCCTACAGTTGATCAAGCCGCTGACGTCAGCGTCTTCGTCAAGATCAGGCCTGCCTGCATCTTCCTCGGCCACTGCATCTTCAATGTCGATGGCGAGCGTTCAGCGCAAGACGGCCACTCTGATCCTTCGTCGTTCGCTGCGTGTAGCACGAGATCCGTGACCTCTTGCTCCTTTATCAGGCCACGTGCGACGTCTCCGCCGCTGCCCTCGACCTCTAGGACGTACTTGAGTGGCTTCGTCCAGGATGTGGCTCTGTCTTCGACAACATCTGCAAGCAACGTGCTCTGTGTGATGTTGAAATCCCGCTGCCCCAGCAACAGATCGTTGTCCGTGTGAAGCCGCGATGATGAGGGAAGCTTCCGGGTGAAGCCGCGAAGCCTTCGTGTCTCGAATCACCCCGACACCTAGAATCCAAGGGCTTCCGTCCGTGTGAAGCTGCGGCCTGATTTTGCTACAACGTGTTTCCTTTCTTCCATCTTGAGTGAATTGAATAACGTCTGTGATCTCGTACCACTTAAGTTAACCTGAGTAATATAGAAATATATATTATTTAAAATAATGATAAGAGAAATACTACCGATAAATATTAAATTATATGGATCTAATTATAATCAATGGTCTTATCTTATGTGAAGGGACGTGGATTATGGAAATACGTTACCGATATAGATAAATTTGAAGAATGGGAGATCAACAACAACAAAATGCCAGCACTATAAGTCCTTCTATTAGTATGCAATTCAACAAGTTTAACACAACAAGTGAGATATGGAATTTTCTTGTCATAAGGTACAATCAAACCAATTTTACTCTTAGATATAAACTTGAGATTGATATTCGAAATATGATACAATAATCGGAACAATTTATTTCTAAATTTTATACTAATATATCAATTATTTCGGATCAACTTGCTCTCATGGAACCTAAATGGACAATGGATGCTGAACTCTATTGCAAGTATAGAGAGGAAGGTCGTCTAGTTCAACTACTTATGACATTAGAAGATTCTTTTGAAACTATTCGTACTGTAATTTTTTACAGATCTCCATTACCCTCTGTCGATGCTGCACTTTTTGAACTAATAATTAAAGAGACAAGAAGAATGTCTGTAAGTAAGTCAAATGACTCATTTATTCTAGTTGCAAATTCCAGAGATATATCAAAAATACAGTGTTACAAATGTAAGAAGAATGGTCATATAGCTCGCAATTTTTCCATGAATCAATCATAGTGGACTTACTGTAAGGAAAATGATCACATAGTCAATAATTGCCCAAAACCATCTTCTAGAAACATGTGCAACAAAAAAATGAACTCACATGTATCAACAGTGACAATCACTAATTCAAGTTCTACATCTAACACACTTACTGCTGAAGCTATTCAAGAAATAATTAAACAGGCTCTTGCAATTGCAATTGGTAATTCTTCTAACATAGCTGCTACTTCTACCCACTCAGGTAATACATCTCATATGACATGATTTTTTGATTATGGAGAATCAAATCATATGGCTTTTAATTCCTCCATGTTTAAAAAATTATCTCACTTTCAATTACATCCTCAAATTCAAACTGCAATTGGTAGTATAATTACTGCACCTAGCAAAGGTAATATAGATTCCACTAGTCTAGAAATACATATCTCTAATGCACTATTTGTTCCTCAAATCTCTATGAATCTAGTTTCTGTTGGGCAACTTGTTGAAAAATGTCTGACTATTACCTTTTCCTCTTCTAGATGTACTGTGCAGTGCTTGATGGGGAAGCTCATTGTGACAGGACATAAGGTTGGACGACTATTTTCTATTGATAAACTAATTGAAGACCCCAATAATACTGATCATGCTGCATCTGTAATTTGTGATAATTCTTCATTTTTTGTTGGCATAAACATTTAACACATATTTTTTTCTCCCAATTATCCTTTTTAATTAATAAAGGTTCATTAGGTGTTGTGTCTTTAATAAAAGATCCATATTGTTTACACTGTAAACTTTCAAAACAAACAGCCTTACCATTCTCTTCAAATAATACTACCTCAACAGTACCTTTTGATATAATACATTCTGATATATGGGGTCCTACTTTATCTCAATTATCTTGTGTTGAAACTCTATAACAAAATGGTGTCTCTAAGAGAAAACATAGGCATATTGTTGAAACTACTCGAACTATTCTTAGTTCTTCATCTGTTCCTAAGAAATTTTGGGGAGAAGCTATGAATACAAGAGTGTACATTGTCAATCGTCTTCCATCTCCTACTATTAATCAAGCAATTCCTTTTGAACGGTTGTATCAACATCCTCCAAACTATCATCATTTACGTGTTTTTGGTAGCACTTGTTTTGTTCATTTGAACAAAAGAGAATATGACAAGCTATCTTCAAAAATGCTATTTGTGTCTTTTTAGGGTATGGTACTCATCAAAAAGGTTATCATTGCTATGATCCCCCATCTCCAAAACTTCATATCTCAAGACATGTTACCTTTTGGGAACACATACCATTTTTAACTCTCCCACAAAAACAACACCAAAACATATATAGTCCTATAATTGATCCATTCCCTAATAATGATCCAAATGCAACATCAGATTCGCATGCAACTTCTACTCAGTTTCCTGAATACCAAAGACTTCATGCATCTAATGTTTCCCCAGATATAATGTTAAACTCTCATGTAGTTCCTGCTCAGTCGGCTGATGTTCCTGATTTCAATGAAGTTTCCCCTCAAGGTAGTCTAGTGCATAACATCATTCCACCTCGTTATCCTATACGAAATACTAGAGGTAAACTTCCTGAATATCTCAATGAATATCAATGTCATTTGTTTATCATTTTATCTTATCATGAACCACAATCATATCAAGAAGCTTCATCCAAACTTGAGTGGCAACAAGCTAAAACTGAAGAACTTGATTCTCTTCAAAGAACTAATATATGGGATCTTGTACCTCTTCTTATTGGAAAAATTGCTATTGGCTCTAAATGGGTGTATAAAATCAAAACAAAAGCTGATGGAACTCTTGAAAGGTATAAAGGTCATCTTGTAGTTAAAGGATTTACACAAGAATATGATATTGATTATGAAGAAACATTTGCGAACTCTTGAAAGGTATAAAGGTCATCTTGTAGTTAAAGGATTTACACAAGAATATGGTTTTGATTATGAAGAAACATTTGCTCCTGTTACTCGAATGACATCTATTAGAACTCTTATTGTTGTTGCTTGTTGCCAACAATGGCCTCTTTATCAACTAGATGTGAAAAATGCTTTTTTGTATAGAGATCTTGAGGAAGAAGTTTATATAATAGCACCTCCAGGATTTCTTCATAATCCAAATTAAGTTTGCAAATTAAATAAATCCCTATATGGTCTCAAACAAGGCCCAAGATCATGGTTTGCAAAGTTTCACACTACCATATGCAAATTTGGATTTCATCCAAGCAATCATGACTCTGCTTTATTCATCAAGAATTCTCAACATGATATTGTTCTTCTTATTCTCTATGTTGATGATATGGTGATTACTGGAAGTGATCTTCAAGGAATTCAAGGCACAAAAGATTATCTTCATACTTCATTTGAAATGAAAGACTTAGGTCAACTTCGATATTTCCTTGGCATGGAAGTAAATTACCCATCAAATGGAATATTTTTATCTTAGTCTAAATATGCTTCTGAGTTATTACTTCAAGCTGAACTAACTAATAATAAAGTTGCAAAAACACCATTAGAGTCTAATATAAATCTTTTTTTTTGTCAACTGAAGGAACTGTTTTGGCTGATCCTACTCGTTATAGGTAGTTAGTCGGCAGTCTTAATTATCTTACGATTACTCATCTAGATATAAGCTATGTTGTTCATCTCGTAAGACAATTTATGGCTTCTCCAAGATCAACACACTACTCTGCTGTTCTTAGAATATTGAGGTATACCAAAGGAACTCTACATCATGGTTTAAAATATATATCATCAGCCCCAATTCTTCAAGCCTTTACTGATGTGGATTGGGCAGGCAATCCTTATGATCGAAAATCTACTACTGGATTTTATATTTTTTTGGGTAATTCTCTTATATCTTGGAAGAGTAAAAAGCAACCTATTGTTTCTAGATCTAGTGCTGAAGCATAATATAGAGCTCTTGCTCATACTACTGCAGAAATAGTTTGGCTCCATTGGTTGTTTGTTGATATAGATATTAATATTTATAATCCCGCATCTATATTATGTGACAGTAAAAGTGTCATTCAAATTGCAAAGAATGATGTCTTTCATGAAAGAACTAAACACATTGAGATAGATTATCATTTTACTCGACATCACTATAAGCAGCAAAATATCTCCTTATCACATGTCCCTATAAAAGATCAGATTGCAGATCTTCTTACAAAGTCACTTGCTTTGGATCGTTTTTAATATCTTCATTCCAAACTGCATCTACTTACAACAACTCCAGTTTGAGAGGGGGTGTTAATATTAATATTAATATTCTTTACTAAATATAGGCTAAAACTCTTGTGTGTGTGTATATATATATATATATAACTGTTGTCTCTATTAACTTAATCATATGTTTACAATCATATATATATATATATATATATATATATATATATATATATATATATATATATATATATATATATATATATATATATGATTGTAAACATATGATTAAGTTAATAGAGACAACAGTTTTATGTTTAACATTATCATTCTGAAAAAGAAAGAAAAAAAATCATTTTTCGCGGTTTCCTTAGGCGAAAAAAGAAAAGTGAAAAGGAAAGTAGAGTGATTTTTTTTGTTTTATTTTCTCTCCAAATCGGGGAGAAAACTCAATAGAAACATTTCCACTCGCCCCTCTCAATCCCCTCTCTTCTTTGCCCATCTCGACTCTTGCATGCCTCACTCACCAAACTCTATGAAATTAAATACTAAATACTAATATCGTTATTGAATATCAAACTTTATGAAATTAATTACCGATATCGATACCGATACCAAATACTTTTTTACCAAACCGAATTTACCAACTCTGAATGCTCACCCCTAGGCTAGTGTAAAGCTAGCCAATGGGTAATGCCGGGCTGGCTGGCCTGAGCATAAGTTTACTCTGGCTTATTTTGTATAGATCTTGCTCGACACTATATGACAACCATCAAGACATGCTTGACACATATTAACTTTTCAAAACTTTGGCCCCAGCCCAGCATATAGGATGAATGGGCCATGCCAAGTGTTAGGGCCCGGTTCAGGCGGTCCGGCCCAGGCCCAAACACAAGCCCCAAACCCAAAGCCCGGGTCAACTGAGGAGGTTGACCAAGCAAATCACGCGGAGCAAATCTAACCACGCGTGCGCGTTGCAGCGTGCGAACGCGTCTTCGCGAACGCTTCGGACGCGAGCGGCGCGGGCGGCGTCAAGCAGAGAAGATGGAGGCGACGATGTCTCCAGCTGAAGACACGGAGCTAGGCGACGTTCGCGGCGGACGCGGTCGGAGGCGTCGAGCGGTTCCAGCGGCACGGGAAGACTCGGACGGCGTCGAGGCGGCATCCTCCTCGCTCACGCGAGCTTCGGCGGAAGACGCGGTCCATGCGAAAGAGACGAAGCTTGCGGGGTGAGCGACGAAGGCGGACGCGGCGGGAGATGCGGTCGCGGCGAAGCTTCTCTATAAGAAGCCTTGACGGCGACGAGTTCGGGGTGCACAGAGGCGTCACCACACCACAAAAGAGAGCGCCGGGGAGCGACTCCACCGGCGACGGCGAGGCGCCATCGCCGCTCCCAGAGCAGGGCTTTGATGCCGGTTCCAGGAGGGAACCGATGCCGATGTTCAGGGCAACGTCGATGGCTAGGAGGCTGAGAGAGAGATTGTAACCGTCAGCGAGTGCGCTGGCGGCGAGGGAGGGGAAGAGGGCGCCGACGAAGGTCGACGGCGAAGGTTGTAATCTGTTTTGGAAAATAAAGCAAGGTTTCTTCCACGACTTCTCCTTCCCCTATTCTTCAATGCGACGGTTTCCGGCGAGGTCGCAGGCGCGGCGGCGCCTGACGGCGGAGGCGAACGCAGGCGGCGTTCGGCGTTGATCTTGTGTGCGAACGACGACGCGAGGAAGACGAACGGTGGGCGTTCGCTTCGAGGCAGCAACGTGGATTTTGACCGGGTCAAAATCCAAATGGAGATTCGAGCGAAATCGCGAATTCGATTTCGAATTGGAGATGACGTCACGCTGACGCCAGCAGACGAAAATCGACGTGGTGATTTCAATTTGGAACGCTGACGTAATGCTGACGCCAGCAACGGAGATTTGCGTGCGCGGCGAAACTTCGACCGGAGGGCTGACGTCACGCTGACGTCAGCAAGGGCATGATTTTGACTTGGTCAAAATCAGAGAGAGAAAAGAGGTATTTCCAAATTAGGGTTAGGGCTTTTTGAGCGACCTTGTAATTTGGGGATAAAAATTTATCGGGGAACTAGGGTTTCTAATTTCGGGTCAGAAACCCTAGGGAGAGTTACGTTCCGGTGTTCCGCCGGACGGCCTTGAGACAGCGGTTAAGGGCTGTTTTCAGGCCGATCCGACCGGGGCGTGACAACAGGTATCAGAGCTAAAAGATTCAGCCATGATGGTGAATCAGAAAGATCCGAGAGGCAGCAACATCAATACCGGCGACAAGGAGTGTCGTCCTTCCAGGGCAGGGGTCCTGATGCCAACACCAGGGTGTGTTGATGCCAATGTCTAAAAGCATTGATGCCGATGTTAGGGACGTCGATGCCGATGTCAGGGGACATCGAAGGAGAACTCTATAAGAGCTCAGTGATTGCAAGATCCTTTACCAAAGCAGGGGGCTTTGATGCCAACACCAGGGCGTGTTGATGCCAACACTAGGGCGTGTTGATGCCAATGCATAGCATTGATGCCAACACCGGGGGGCGTTGATGCCGGCACCAGGGGCGTCGATGCCGGTGTCAGGGACATCGAGGTTCAGCTGAGTTTAGCAAATATGGTGAAGCAAGATTATCCTTGACAAGTTTGTTGATGCAGGTTACTATAAGCATGGTGCAGCAAACATTCATCATCAGAGGATGGAGGACTTTGAACATTGGAGGGCCAGTGTTCAACTTGCATGGAACATCGAGGGCGATGTTCAAATCAGGTGGTGGAGAATTGTTAGGGCCCGGTTCAGGCGGTCCGGCCCAGGCCCAAACACAAGCCCCAAACCCAAAGCCCGGGTCAACTGAGGAGGTTGACCAAGCAAATCACGCGGAGCAAATCCAACCACGCGTGCGCGTTGCAGCGTGCGAACGCGTCTTCGCGAACGCTTCGGACGCGACCGGCGCGGGCGGCGTCAAGCAGAGAAGATGGAGGCGACGATGTCTCCAGCTGAAGACACGGAGCTGGGCGACGTTCGCGGCAGACGCGGTCGGAGGCGTCGAGCGGTTCCAGCGGCACGGGAAGACTCGGACGGCGTCGAGGCGGCATCCTCCTCGCTCATGCGAGCTTCGGCGGAAGACGCGGTCCACGCGAAAGAGACGAAGCTTGCGGGGTGAGCGACGAAGGCGGACGCGGCGGGAGATGCGGTCGCGGCGAAGCTTCTCTATAAGAAGCCTTGACGGCGACGAGCTTGGGGTGCGCAGAGGCGTCACCACACCACAAAAGAGAGCGCCGGGGGAGCGACTCCACCGGCGACGGCGAGGCGCCGTCGCCGCTCCCAGAGCAGGGCTCTGATGCCGGTTCCAGGAGGGAACCGATGCCGACGTTCAGGGCAACGTCGATGGCTAGGAGGCTGAGAGAGAGATTGTAACCGTCAGCGAGTGCGCTGGCGGCGAGGGAGGGGAAGAGGACGCCGACGAAGGTCGACGGCGAAGGTTGTAATCCATTTTGGAAAATAAAGCAAGGTTTCTTCCACGACTTCTCCTTCCCCTGTTCTTCAATGCGACGGTTTCCGGCAAGGTCGCAGGCGCGGCGGCGCCTAACGGCGGAGGCGAACGCAGGCGGCGTTCGGCGTCGATCTTGCGTGCGAACGACGACGCGAGGAAGACGAACGATGGGCGTTCGCTTCGAGGCAGCAACGTGGATTTTGACCGGGTCAAAATCCAAACGGAGATTCGAGCGAAATCGCGAATTCAATTTCGAATTGGAGATGACGTCACGCTGACGCCAGCAGACGAAAATCGACGCGGTGATTTCGATTTGGAACGCTGACGTAATGCTGACGCCAGCAACGGAGATTTGCGCGCGCGGCGAAACTTCGACCGGAGGGCTGACGTCACGCTGACGTCAGCAAGGGCATGATTTTGACTTGGTCAAAATCAGAGAGAGAAAAGAGGTATTTCCAAATTAGGGTTAGGGTTTTTTGAGCGACCTTGTAATTTGGGGATAAAAATTTATCGGGGAACTAGGGTTTCTAATTTCGGGTCGGAAACCCTAGGGAGAGTTACGTTCCGGTGTTCCGCCGGACGGCCCTGAGACAGCGGTTAAGGGCTGTTTTCAGGCCGATCCGACCGGGGCGTGACACCAAGCATGATCTAACTTTTCAAAAGCTTATCCTAGTTCGACGCGAAGTACAATAGACAGACCGATCTAATTTTTTAAAATAAAAAAAATGAAAAAAAAATATTTAAAAATAAGAATGTTTTAAAAGTATAACAAAAAGAAAAAAATCATAAAGTCAGGAAAAAAAAGAAAAACAAATAAAAAAGAAAAAAAGAAAAATTTTAGAAAATGGCAAAGGAACGGGTACAATCTTTTTACTCTAAACATGAACCTAAGTTGAGTGTCCCTATTATATAACCCGAGTTGGGTATTTAAATGGTTACCTATGAGTACTTGATTAAATTAAAAATAATTTTTTATTATAAAATATTATATAATATATAATTTAATAAAATTAAAAATAATAAATATATTAATATAATAATTATGTTTATTATTTAATTTTTACATGTAAAAAATATTTATATTTATTTTTAAAATTAGATATTGGATACTAGGTACCTGCACCTATAAACCTGAACCTATCCCATTTACTAATTAGGTATCTAAACTTGCCATAAAATGGGTCGGGTTAGGTACTCAATATCGATTTGGTTAAATTGCCATCCTTATTGATATCTAGTAGGGCTATTCACATTTTGGTTAACAGAACTATGACACCCTAATTCCTATCCCGAATTGAACTGAATGGTTCGACTAAATCATGAACCGTTCCAGAGATAAAAAAAAAATCAATTTTTTAATCGATTAACCATCGATTCCCCTGGTTAAACGATAATTTTAAAACACAAATAATTGTAATTTAGTAAGTAACAACAAATATACTTACTACTTACAATAATAACACAAAATATAGAAACCAAATCAGCCAAGTTACAAAATAGTTCAATTAAATGTCAATTTATAACATAAGTATCAAACTTACAAATACTACCTTACAACAAGCTATAGCCAAGTGAGTGATTTAGGTTTTAGTTTACTAGATTAGTGGTTTAGGGTATGAGTCTTAGGTACCATATGAGAATTAGGATTGGGCTAATGGGTTGGGTGGACTAGGTGAATGTGATTTAGGCTAGTTGAGTGAGTGTGCAACTGATTCGGGCAGTTAACCACGGTTCAACAGTTTTCTAAATTTTGTTTAACACACTCCTAATATCTAACCTAGATCATTTGCTCTGGGACCTCAACCCAACATGGGGGCTTGCCTGTGTGGGCCACAGACACAAAACAATTTGGAGCATCCATTTTTGGCGAAATGGTGATCTTAAAAAAAAATGGTGTTCCTAATTCTGGTCAAATCATGGGCCTGCAATGGTGAAGGGACAGTTTGGGCAGTTGGAGCTTGTAACTGGAGCTAGTTGGACCAGAGTTAGTTGAATAAATTTTATGCTGTTTGGATAAATCAACTTTCAGGTAGTCAAAGTCAGTCAAAATTGGTCAATGATGGTCAAAATTAATTTTAACATAATCTTAGAGTTATCAATGGAAAAGAGAGAAGGGGAGCTGGAACGGGGGAGGAAGGAGAAGGGGATGGCACCAAGTTGGACATGTAGGAGGGAGGAGGTGAGAGGGGCCGACGCCGAGTTTGCTGCTGCTGCCAGATCGTCGTTGTCGCCAAGGAAGAGGAGCGTGAACGCGTGAGCTAGAGCTCTCGCCGCTGGTCGTCGCGCTCGCCGATCTCACCGGCACGGGTGAAGAAGAGAGGCGAGAGCTCGGTTCGCTTCGGGCCTTCTTCTGCCGGGCAGATCTCGCCTTGAGCCTTCTGATCAGCAGCACCGTTCAACCGAGCGCTATTCCCCGATTAGTCGAGCGTCGTTCCCCGATCAGCAACGTCGTTCGCCGAGCAAAAGCGTGTTGGAAGTGAAGCACATGAACGCCTCGGGGAGCTGGCCGGAAGGAAAGACTTTGAGAGGAAGATGCCGGAGCACCGGGAGGAGACGTCGGAGCGTGAGGGCAACGGGCATAGGCGCATGAGGGCAGGGCGCGTGATGGAGGCAGAGATGACAAGCTGCAAAAGCTACTCTGAGCAGCTGGCTGGTAACAGTGCAACTTCTCAGTCTCAACCTGAGAAGCTGCATTACCAAACATTCAGGTTGACTAAAATCTACTGGCCGCACTAGCAGAAGTTAGAATCTAGTCAATCCAAACGGGGCCGAAATTAGCTGAAAAAATCAATACGGTGGCTTGATATCATCATAAAACTAGAAAAAGTTGAACCAATTGAACCCATCTAGATTAACCTGATTTAATTGATATAATTTTATGCTAACGTTAGCTTAGCATTATCAATATTTTCTGTATGATTAAATTAGATAAAAATGTAGAAAAAGCTAAAAAAAATAGATGTAAATCAAAGATGGTTTGGGTGTTCAATATTTGATTTGTAGATCTGGAGCAAAAATATATCTAAACCAGGTTTAATAAAAGGGTAAAAATTTTAAGCATGAGATTGATACAATGGCACTCAAATTTTATCCAACAAAGAAGATGACGTAGATAAATTTGATACACCTTAGATATTATGTAATACTGTAATCTAATCTTATATGGATAGTGGGAGAAAATATAGTATGACATATAAAGCTTAATAGGTTTACTATCATTAAATTAAGCTTAAGTATTTTAAATTACAGCATGTCATTCGACTCACCAAGTTAATGGATAATTTATTGTAACAAATAATATGAGAATAAATCTAGTTGTAAATATGGTGAGAGACAAATAAAAAAGGAATGATGAACCTATCATTTGGCTAACCTCATATTTCAATATTTGTGAAACCTCTATTAGATTGTAAAATATCAGTGTTGGTCTTGTTTGGTACGGACTACATGCTTTACATGGCAATGGCGGATGAGTATGTAGCTGATGTAAGCTTCATACTAGAGAATTTATGTCAGGCAAGCACTATAAATTGACAAGAAAACCACAACATATAATTTATAATCTATTTAAATATTTTTAATGTGTCATAATTTGATATATGTAATTATTTTTAATATATGCACATATCGAAAAGAATAAAAAAAAAATCTTAAGCAATGACATTGCCTAGGAATCTTAGGTAAAGTCACGCTAGGGCTCTCCACTCTAAATGTACAAATTTTAAAGCGAGCGTGACTTTAGCTTTAAGATTCACACTTTCATATTTAAACTAGACCCAATTATCAAAATATGCATGAATCTTATACGAATCAAAGTCAAATACCCTATTATATAACTTAAATCAAAGTCGAGTATTTATTAAATTAACACCCTGTGGTTAAGCCAATCTACTATAAACATTTTAAAATGCTATTATCATAAAAAAAAAATAATTTGTTTGCTTGTTAAGATGAAGGAACACAATGGAGCAAAGTATAAGAGATTTTTAATTTGTTCGACTTGCTAATCTTATCAACTTTTGCAAGCGTTCCATTCAGACTAAAGTCAACTTGGACTAAAGATAAACTATAGCCAAAACATGACTAGATGATCGCTACAAAATTGTTTACATCCTACATCACCTAGTAAATTCGGCGATATCCACATCTCATCGCTTGCTCTCCACTCTAGTAAAATGAGCGGTGTGATGGCTTCTTATCATCCTCCTCTTCTATCTTCTCCTCATTTCCCTTCTCTTCTTCAATCTCCTTCACCTTTTCAAACTCCTTTTCCTTCTTCTCTTCTTCTTCAGCCTCCTTTTCCTTCTTCTCTTCCTCTGAATTATCATTTTGAACTACTATATTAATTGTTTCACCCAAAGATTCTTGAGTGGATTCCTTGGGGACCCTAGAGGCCTCCATCCCTTTCCCCCATAACACCAGATACAATCCAATTACAATCAATCCTGCTCCCAATAAACTGCAACAATCAACAACACTAATTAGGTTTCAAAATCCAATGCACATCAATCCATACAACAAATAAAAAGATTTACACTTACCATCCAAGGTATAGTTTCTCATCAAGTAGAAGCGAACCCAAGAGGGCGACAACAACAAGCATCAACGGATTGAAGGACGAAGCATACAATGGGCCTTTCCTTGTTATGCACCAATTCAGCAATGTAAACGCCAGACCAGACGACAATGCGCCCTGTAATGCGCAGTAGTTCGTTAATTCAGCGCAAAAAGAAATTGCAGATGCAAGAAGAGAAAACTAATCTTACAGAATAAACAGACGAGAAAAGTCTAACGTCGAACCCGAGTCTCCACTCGTCCTTGTCCCTCTTAAAGCAAACGGCGAAAATGCTAGTCGCAATAGACCCCATGAGGCACATCAAAGCGGCACAAGAGTAGGGAAAAGGGTAGACAGGGGCTAGCTTTGCCTTGTGAGGATTAGATAGAAGAAAAAAAGAAACAAAGTCAACTGAAAAAAGTTCATGCAAAGAATAGTCAACGTTGAGTTAGATTCACCTGCAAGATCAGCCATATCGCATAGCAGAGACAGCTGAGAACTGCCAAGAGTGAACCGACGATGAGATTCCTGGAGTGCAATTGATAGCCTTGTGTCGTTGGCGCTAATTGACCTCGGCTTTGATGGGGGAGCAGGTTGAAGAGATTGACATGCGTTGACCAAATATTGACTTCGCGTCCATGGTAGAAGGTTATTAGCATGGCCCCAGCTAGGCCTATCAAGGTGCCCATGACCTTGGCTTGACCATAAGTCGTTCTTATAGCCAGCTTCTCCACTCTGGTTGCATGGTCAACTTTTCAAGATCTTTATTAGATTATCGAGGGTTGACCTCGATTTTGCTCTGGAAGGAAATGGAAACGCACCTGAGTAGGACTGCCAACACAAATGTGATTGCGGGGATGAGGTTGGCGAAAGCTGACGTGTACGTTGCTGACGTAAGATTCATACTAGCTATATAGAGAAGTTGCGCCAGGCCAGCACTAGAAATTCACAAGACGATCACAACTTATATTTGATGAATTTATTGTCTTAATTCAATTCAATATAGAAAAATGTATACATCGAATACCCGTTACCCGAATAAACCGTTGAGGAACGATAAGAAAAGTATCTTGATTGTCAACTTAGTCCGCCGCTTCCTGCAATTCAACCATCATGTATTAGTACGCGTTGTTGGCAGTTATAAGCCGTCTATGTGACAGTTTCAATCGCTACAACAGTGTATTGATATAAGTAAAGGAAAATATATTTAATATTTAACCATAACTAAAGTATCTATTTTTTAGTGACAAATGTTATTTAACCATAACTAAAGTATCTATTTTTAGTGACAAATGTTATTATTGTTGTCTTAAAATTTTGTGTAAAATTAATTTAACTAGGAAATAAAAATTTCACTAAAATTGTTATCTTAGCCCTAAATTTTAATATAAAATCATATTTAAGCTTAAATAAAATTTCATCTTGTTTGTTGTGGGGAATTTAAAAGAAATCTATATTTTTAGAATTATTAGAAATTAAAACCATTAAATAGAAAAATAAAATGTGATAAAATAAAAGATAATATTAAGAAAATAGAATCCAAAACAGTATTAAAGCTTATCTTAGGTGAAAATATGACATTTCATATAAGTTAAACTCAAATTCAACACCGAAAAATATAATCAATGCTCGTCTCCTATAAGATATGATTGTGGAGAGGCCGATTGGATGTTCATTCAACTATAATCTTTTCTAGAAAGAGAATAAAAGTCGTTGGGATATTTTTTTTGTTGAGATTAGATGTCTTTTTATAAGTGAGACCTATATAGGGTAGATTTGGAGCTGCAGGGCCGTAGCTTCTGGGCCGCACCACTATTTTTCAGAATCTTCGGTATTTGGCCCGCAGCTCCTCTAGTCGCACCCGAAAAATTTGTGTTTTCTAGAGCAAATTCCACAGCGGATGAAATGGAAAATAAAGCTTTCCATCATTTCTTTGCATGAAAAGAAAATAAAAAAAAAACCCCTAAAATTTTCCCTCGTTTTTCATCAGAAACGTTACCGGCGGAAACAAAACTCACGCGTACTTCTTCATCGCATTCTTCTTCCTCACATCGTCCCTCCTTCCCTCTTTATTTTCACAGACGCCGCCCTCCTCCTTCCCCTCCTCCTGGTGCCGCCCTTCTCCCTCCCTCTCACTCCTTCCGTCGCGTGCTTCCCGTCGTGTGCTTTGCATGCCTCCCATCGCGAGCTCTGCCTCTGCCTGGCCGCGAGATCACCAAGCTCTTCCCGTCGTGTGCTTCGCGTGCCTCCCATTGCAAGCTCCGCCTCTGCCTAGCCGCGAGATCGCCTCGCCCCGAGTTCCATCTCGAGCTCGCCTCGCCGCGAGCTCCGCCTTGCCTAGATCTCTCCGCTTCGCCCGGATCTCATCTCAACCTCCGCCTCGCTCGAGCTCATCTCAAGCTCTGCCTCACCCGAGCTCGTCTCAAGCTCCACCTCCGACATGCTCTGCCTCACCCCGAGCTCTATCTCGAGCTCGCCTCGCACGAGACCATGGCTGCCATTCGCCACCGTGAACTCTGCCTCGCCCACTCGTCCGCCACCGTGAACTCCTCCTCGCCCACCCGTCTGCCACCGACTCCATGCTCCCGGCGAGCTCTCCTGCATCCGGCGAGGAGAAGCAATGGCGAGCACAGCGCTGAGCTCCGCGTGCGAACACCTCGTTTTCTTTTTTTTGCTAGCACGTGATGTATTTTCCCTCTCTCGCTCTCTCATTTTTCTTGATTTTTTTCTTTCCATCCAACTCTCTATCTGCTCTAGGAAACACGGCGTTAGTATTTCTGACCAGCCGAACGAAGGCGCTTCTTCCACCCGTTGAAGCGCCTGTGAAAGAAAAAAAACCCTTTCCTCGCCTCTTCCGAAAGAAAAAACCCTTGCGCCTCTTTCGCCTCTTTCGCCTCTTTCGCCTCAGCCTCGACCGATCCAATCCTCTTCTGCCCCTTCCTCCTCTCGGCCTCGACCTATCCATCCGCCATAGCCTGCGCCTTCCATTGAGGGGATCCTCGCCGCCGCTGCCTGTGCCTACTCCATCGAGAGGATCCTCGCCGAGCATTTTCACCGTCAACCCTTCCATCGCTCGACCCCTCCCTCCTCCATCGCCAAAACCCTAATCCTCTCAGTCGTCCTCTCCAAGGGTCGAGCTCACCGCCGCTGCCTGCATCTGCTCCATCGTATCAGATCGAGACATTGCCGATATGTATGAATTATTCTTTGCTAGCACGTATCAGATCGAGACATTACCGAAATGCCAATACAGATTGAGACATCTCTGGTCTTCATATTGTGGCTGCTTCTTCCTCAGGGAATCAACAAAAGAAACATGGACAATACCCTGTGCCCTCTTCAATTGCCCCATTCTGGAAGTGCGAAGCAAAGCCGGCGCTCACCTTCTAACGAAGGAACCCAAATTGGAACAATTTTGCCTATTCTTAACATGTTTATTTGTTACGTTTTTTTTCCTTTGTAAAACTCAACGATTCTTTTATAATGCCGTGAGAAGAAGAAGAAAAAGAAAATCACATCCATTCTGCGAGTTTTGTGGTTTGATTGTGCTGAACATGACTGAGCATCTCTAAAGATGATGAATTGCCTCTTATTGGAGTTTATGTTGATTTGAGCATGTACATAAACAGGGAGAAAACTTAATTATGACAAATAAGATGCAATAAGTTTATTCTTATTAGCTTATCCATAAGTATTTTAGATTAAGTTATGTTATTCGGACTCATTAAGTTTATAATTTTGTTTGTGTTTATGATATGAATTATAATAAATAATTTGATGAGAGTGATGAACAAATTAGCATTTCTAAATTGCGTACTAGCTCAGCAATTTATCCAAACAATCGTATGCTTATCCAACTAGCTCTAGTCAAATCAGCAAAAGCTATAAGCTCCATAACCTCAAACTGGAGTCGACAATGTATTAATGCACGATGACTCGTAATAATAACATGTGATGATTTGTCTAAGCATATTAACATGTTAAATTTTTAAAATTTTCTCAAACAATCATAATTATAATTAGATCTTTGTTTCTAACTACCTATGTAACAGGCAGCCGGCGGCGGTGCAGCCACGGAACGACTGTTTTCCAGTGAGGGCACGGAGATATTTCTTCAGATCAAACAGTATCGAAGAACAGATAAATAAATAAAAAGATAATTAATAAACGAACAGGAGGAACCAGAGATCAGAGTACAAATGAACATCAAAAGCATTATAATAAGAAGAGAACAAACAGATAAATAACCTCTCGACGAAGTAGGCGATAGGACAGAAGATTACGGTGGCGAAGATGTATCTGTAGGCGATGACGATCCTGTAGTCCATGCCGTCGTTCAAGGCCAACTTGTACATTATGTTCATTCCGGCGAACACCACTTGCGTCACCACCATCGCCGCCGCCGGCATCAGCCACGCGCAGCCTCCTCCTTCCGCCATGCTTTAGTATTATTGTTACAAACAATGGATACGATTAAATCAGTAGGAGCGATTTGAACTAGAAATTAATCTCTCTCCGTGAGAAATCTGCACCCATTCGCGTTTACTTATTACGGCGCCGGGAAGAAGGAAGAAGCGCACGTGCGTAATGCGCGCGGTAAACGATCTGGCCGCTCATTTCAAGGCCATACATAAGCTGTGCCCCGGACCGAGTCGGCGGCGATTACGTCATGGGTGACGTCATAATAGACTATTAATGGGTAAATTAAATGGACATGTGGATTCCATCTCGAGCTAATTCATTTAACAAATTAATTAAAATCAAATTAAAAGCGCATTTATGTGAGAAATTTGTGCTAATTGGAGAAGGAATTGTTGACAATTACTGTGTCGTTGGCCTAAATTTAGGACATTCAAAAATAAACGTGATTAAATTATACAATGAGATGACATGTGAAATTAATCTATTTTAGATTACAATATTAACAAAAAAAAACGTTTTCAATTTTGATCGAATTTCAATCGTCAATCAAGTCTAAATGAATCAAATCGATAAACATACAAATAGAAAGGCTCTAATATTAGTGTACGCTAAAACATACAATCAATTGACTTGTTCCTCAAAGGATTCAATGACAATACTAATTTTGGCATCATTTTATTTGAATCTAAACTATATATATATACAATTGAAGAGTATAATGGAGTCATCTCTCTAAAAACCTTTTTTTTTTTAACATAGCTCATCAATTCTCACCCAAACGGGAGTCCAGTACTAATACTGGTACTATGAAGAGTATAATATCGGTATCGCAATTTTAAATAAAAATTTAAAATATTTAATATCGATCTCCTTTCCTCAGCCCTAGTGTGCATAACTTGGTGGATCTAGCTCAATAGGGGATGATGATTTGAAAGTAGACTGGGGCACTATAAAGAGTTGAAAGTCTAACTATTCTACTCAATTTGAACCGGGTAAAAAACTCTGTTCATTAAATTTTGCAATTAAGATATTATATTATTATATTATTACCATTATGTTAGTACTTAATATTATATTAATAAATACTTTAGTTTAACTATGATTATTTGTTAGTGAAGTTATCACTTAAATTGTTTGTCAAGTAATTTAAAGCATAAAAATAAATAGTTAATGTTATTCACTATACTATACGTAACTAAAAAATAGTTATTTTATTATAAATAAAATTTTAATAAATGTTCTAATATAATTTATAATGACTAATAATTAATATGTATTAAATTCTGTTCGGATGAATTATAAGAAATCGTATTTCTTGTGTTCTCATTTCTTTAAAAAGCATTATTATATTTATCCTATTTTTTTTTTACTTTAAAGTTTTCAACAGTTCACTTTTCTAATTTATGTTACTCATCTGATACTACTAATACCATATTCTTAGATAATCTGAGTATTACAACTTATGAATTGGGAAAAGACTATTTAACAAGGTTATATATATTAGAATTTTGATATTGAAATGTTTTTTCAAGTTTATATTTTTTTTTATGTTTTATTTATTAGAATCTTGTCTCTTTTAATTACTAACCTTAATTTCCTAGCTTCCCTACAGGCTTGCTAGTGAATGCCTGCAAACTTTTTCATCAGATGATTGAATGCATGAAATGCAATTGTTTTATGTTCCTCAATTTTTTTTTTTTAATAAAATGGTCCACATAAATCCAATTGGATCTTAAATTTTAATATTCTGTTGTACATGGGTCATTTTACATCGAAACTATAACATGATAAAATATAAAATTTACAACAATGAACCAACTACAAGACAAGATAATATACAATATCATTTTATTTATGTACAGAAAGACACATTTACTATATATATAGCAATAATTGCAAGAGTTGTGTCATAGCGACTTCAGTCTTCAGCCATGATGGCGTTCCTCATATTTCTGCAAATGCATAAAATTAGTGTCAAACGCACGAAAAAGAATAGTACCGATATTGAATTCCTGGATTTCGAAAAGCATGCATGGGGTAGTAGTAGAACAGGTTGAACACAATAGTGTTTGAATGTTTCAATCTCCTGTTCTACTATTTCCAAGAACACTACCAAATATTTGGAAGTGCGAGTTAATTCAATTGAAGGTTATCAACAAGATTTAAGATGATTCCAGCCTTCATTAATTATGTAAAAAATATATATATATCTTCCTAATATGCTTGAAACCAAACATGAAACATGTCCAGCTTAATACCGGGAAAGATCACAAGGCTCATATGACTTGCCTTGGAATGAAAAGTATCTTGGCCTTGTACACTTTCTTGAATAGTATATGACTTCAGGTTTATTTCATGGTTCTTAGGTTGATCGTCAATTGTACTTTTCTGATGGATCTAGTTAGCTCAAGTGCTCAACTAGTAATCACTTTCTTTTCTTACAAACAAGGTCATAGAATTATATTATTGCCTATACCACCAGCTTGTTATAAAAGGTGCCTCAACTAAAGATCTTAGTTATCGGAAACAAGATGTTTGGTTTGAATCTTTCCATTACCACATACCCTCTTGAAAAAAAAAGAAATAGTCACATCTAAGATAGTTGTTGTAGCTGATGGATTTGATCACTAATCACAGAATCTTAGCTTAAGGTGTCAACTAGCTGTTGATAACATGCTCTTGGCGTGAAAAACAAGAGTTTAATAAGGAAATGCTAATTAGCTAAGAGAGCTTAGTTACTAGCAACAAGGTTCCTGATTCCTAATTGGCGTTCAGAATTAATCATTTGTCGCCTTCTAAAAATTATGCTTCTAATTTAGTATAGTATTTTTAGATTCCTACTTTAGATGAACAAAACATATATGTCAGCAATTTATACTTGCAAATCTATCTCTATCATTTGCACTTCATAATTTAAGGTGTATCAATCTTCTTCAAAGCAAATACCATCACAAATCCGCCATGCTCAAGCAGTTCCAGACTTTGATACCAACAACTTCATGCGCGAAGGTAAGCATAAAGATGCACAATATTGAATAAGCAATAGCACATCTTCACAAATCACGAACAGCTACGATCCGACACCATAAGATAGCAACTTAAATCCAAAAGATAGAGCTTACTTGCTGCTCACAATTCCAGAATGGGTCTTCTCAGCCTCCGCCTTCTCTTTCTCTGCCTTTCGCCTCAGATTCTCCATCCGCTCCCTCTCCATCTTCTACACACAAAGAAAGTCCCGAGAAAGCCCTAGTTACGAACTTATTTCTCCGATCAAAAGAGAAGCGACGGCAAAATACCTGGATGTAGACGTTCTCGGCAGCCCTCGCCTCCTCGCGGAGGACCGGACCCTTGCCGTCGCCGAAATAGCGATCACGCCTCCCGGCTATTCCACGTCCCTCCATTGTTTGGACACCCGGGAAGCGGATCTGCAGGGCGTGCTAATTCTTATTGCGTCAGAAGACTTGCGGCGCAAGAAGGCCGATGGCTTTTATAGAAAGCGAACAAGAAAATCAAACACACATACTAGAAAAGTAATTAGTTCAGGAGGATAACAAGTATCTGAAGTATAAACTAAACCCGTTTAACAAATACCCAATTACTAATTAAATAAATTGGATATGTTAAATATAATTAATATACATAATTATCTTAAATTTATCAACCATTCCTTATTTTTGGATCATCACTTGGGCTGTTTGCTTACAAGGAATCCACTGCATAGCATTTTTTTCTTCTTTCATATGTTAAAATGAACAAATTGATATTGTAGGATTCTAAAAATTCTTCAATGTCTTCTAAAGACCAACTCTCTGTTCTTACTTTGTTTAGTCTTACTAGAGTATAAAACCCAAGAAACCTGAACCTATCCAAACTTCAGCACAAATACAAATTCACTTGCAACATCTAATACAACAATCGATAAGCTGACACTGATAAAGATTCTGAAAATCTAAGCGACACAAATTTTCTGCTCATGTCATGCAGAAGAAAACAAGTATATCTTGGGGTCACTAGAAACAGAGAAGAGTTAAGAGGAACAATTGTGAGCACATGAGAACATCAAGAGGCAAATCCAGCTTTGCATCACCAAAGCCTACTGCTAAACTGGAAACATTTCACCTCCAGGCCTCTACTAGCTCAACCTTTGAATTCATGAGACTTGCAATACTGCCCCTCCTAGACTTTTCAGCTGGTAATGAAGCTAAGTCGATAGACCGTCCTTTTGCCTTCCTTCCTTTCTGGAACATCATGTTTTTTGGATTTGGATGAACTGCACTACAACTTTTAGCAGCTGATTCATGGAAACTGGATGAACCATCACCACTTGCAGATTTGTCAGAGAAGATTGCATTTGTTGAGTGGCATGCGGTCACTTCAGAGTTCTGTGAACTATCAGCTTCCTCCTCTGTTGCTGACTTTTCGCTATCAAGAACAGGTTCCCTGATAACATGAACTGGTTTGGTTGCCTCTTTACGGTGAGTACGAAGACTAAGCTGAGGGCTCCAGTGATCATCCTCATCTGATGGACCGGCATTAGCAACATAAACTCCTGCAAGTGTAGATTCTTGCCTCTCTTTAAGTGTCTTTAAGACTAACGTCCTCAGAAAATTCATCACTTGCACGGCATACATCAACGCAGTCAAAGGATCCACCATCTGAATTATGGTAATGTAAACAGATAGAGATATTTCAGTCGGCAGTTCATTTGGTAAGTCGAAAATAAGATTCTTTGCAAAATGCAATACAAGCAAACCATTAGTAACCTGAGTCATGTTTGGGGCAAAAACGGTTGCAACATTGCGAGCATTCATCTTGTTTCGTTGCTCTTCCTGAGCAACATCAGCCATCAAATTGATAGCCCAGTCTAGTAGGGCAGCCTCAGTCGGTGGGAGCAATCGAAAAAGTCGAGAACAATCCTCTTCTGTTTCACACTGCATCATCTGCTCCAACGGAAGAGAATCCAGCAGCCCAGTAGGGAGTTCCCTGAACCAGGCCTGTAGAAGCATTGTTGAGAAAGAAGAAAAAAAAATGAAAACTTGGAACCAAGCAGAAGCTAGTACTTTCTCTATCTCACTTAGCTAGTGAAGTTTTCAGTTCAAGAATCAATAGTGCACAAACAAGCACTGTTCTTGGAAGGGTTAATTTCCATGAATGGAACCCCAATTTGATTTGATAATTGAACTTGAATTCACATCTGCATCAAGTTCATCTAAAGAGTATAGGTGTACCTTTATTAAGACTGCAAGGCAATGAACGTCGACACTTTGGGGCACTATTCCATTATTTAGCTGATCTCTCACATACTCTTCTGGCTATTCTCCGCGTTGATTCTGAAAATTCCTTCTTCCTGCTCAGTATCAAAGGGATCAAAATTTCTTGCAGCACAAAATCTTAGATGCCTATTAAGAATCGACACTGAAGAAGAATAAGCAAAATACCGCAAGTCCCCTAGCTCATATAGCCGTCTTTGCATCAGCAAGAGTATGGTTGGAACACTATTGCCTCTAGAATCAAATGAACATTGCATAGATTCAGTAGAAACACCAAAGACATTTGCACTGCAGAAAATTTCCAGACGGCGTTAGATGATGGTACCAAGATTATTCAACACATAGCTGTAAGCATAGAACACAACCTAAGTAGATCCACCTAAGTTTTAGAAGAGATTCATAAGTACATTTATCGATAAAGGTTGATCAGATGGCAATTCACTTATCAATAAAGTCAACTGTGATACAAGCAGATTCAAGAACATAACATAGTTCTCTAGACATAAAGGAAGATATAAATACATTTTATGAAGGATTACATAAATTGAATTTGACGAAATCTGATTAAGATCTTACAAGTTTTGTATGAGCTGTAAACATTCTTTAGTAGATCCTACTGCAGATGAAACCAAATACCACATGGAGGAGATGGAGGGGAAAAATGGCATTTATCTATGCATGAGTATACGTCAGAAATCCTTGGCATTGAAAACAGAATTCATTTCGATTTGGCCTTGTAGTTTGCTTTGGATTTGCATTTTGGTCTCTATAAGAAATTTCAGATTGCCCTTTAGTTTGATGAATAGTTCCAATTTGACGCAGAGTACAAACTAATCAATTACTTTAAACTACAATCAATTAGAATGATTTGAACCAAACCTAAACTACTTATCAATCTGGAAATTTTCTAACTAGAAGATCGAAAAGTGCAAGTCAAAGAAGTTAATCCTTAAAATATATCCCTAAAGCACGAGTTCTCCAAAGAAATGTCAATCTTTTAATACATGGGGATGTAAGAAATGTACAAAACATGATGCAATGAGAAGACCTCTGTAGAGTTTCTCATAGAAAAACCCTAATTCAAAACCAACCAGAGGTCATGTGCTTTTTCTCCCAAGAACACAAGATTGAAGGAAGAAAAAACATAGATCTCAAACCTAGCACTTGGGGCTCTGCGGTGCACCTCCGGCTCGAACTCCACCGGCAGCCCTAGGAATCCATGGAACCGATCGAAGGTGACGTGCGCAACGTGCTGCACCTCGGTGGGCCAACCGATTTCCATGGACCTGAACTCCTCGACGGCGGCCGCCTCCGTCTTGCACCCCAGCAGCGACTTCCGGAACACCGTCAGCAGCAATGCCAACAGAGGCAGCTGCTCCTCCGCCTTCACTTCTCGTCCCTTCGTCTCCCTCTTCCGCTGTACCAAGCCGCCGCCACTTTTGTTCCTTCTCTCCGCTTGCTCCCGGCCCCCTCTGTCGCCATTTGAAGTGCTCAAAAAGGCCATGGGAGCCATCATTCGCGTCGCAAGAGAGGGGGGATGAAGGGAAGTGGGAAGGGGACCGGAGTACCTCCGCCATAGCTTCGTGTTATGGTAACCGGAAGTGGAGGAGGTTGGGGGCGGGCCAAATACAAGAAAAAGCTGGGATTTTTTTGGACAACGGCTGGATAAAGCTTGGATTAAGACCAATGGCGGGGAAAGGAACTGACTTTTTACTGCGCCTCCAAGGAACGCATGGATTTGGCGCTCTCTGAAGTTGTTTTGGAGGAGTTGGAGTGAAGCAATGGTCTGCAAGTGGTGGGACGCGCGAATCATAATCCTATGCACCTCATTCTTGCTTGGCAGGCTCCGGTTGTGGCTTGCAGTATTCTTGGACAAGGTAAAAGGGAAAAAGGTAAGAACAGAAGAGAAGCTGTAGATTCTGTGAATCGAGACGTTGACTTTAGATCTGCCACAAACTTGGAGAAGGAAGAGAAATTTGAGATTTGAGGAAAGAGAAAAGAAATGGAAATTTCAGACTAGATCTGACGAGGAGCTGAGTTGAGACTTGCTTAAATTAAAGCTTCTGCAATAAGTTTTCGAAAAAAACTCTTTCCAGCTTGCTCGACCAGAACTGCAATTAGTACCTCATTTTTGTTCCTCTTTGCTGTGGATTTCGATTTGGCAAACAATGATGTCCACAAGCTTTCGAGGAGTTTGGCAGGTTGTGAACAAAAATCTGGACTTGCTTTCGTAGAATCGCAATCAACAACACACCTCCATCCTCACTTATTGTGATGTAGATTTTAATTTTTTTAATTTTAAATAAAAACAAAAATATAGATCACATCTTATAGATTAAGATCTTTAGATGACAGAAAACCACATATACTCTTTTTAGGAGTATAGCATTGTCCCATTTAAAAATACATAATAGATTTGATTTCGATCGAACAAACCTTACAAAGTAATTCAATCGTGTTTTTAAAATTTTTAAATAGATCAGCTCCCTAATAATGTATTTTTTTGGAAAATAAAATAAAATAAAATATATAAATATATTAAATTTAGACGTAAAATATTACTAAATTTAATATTTTTTTAATTTTTTATCCAAAGAAATACAGTTTAAAAATCTACTTCCTTTCTTAGTTAATTATCTATGTGATCTTGTCACTAATTTATTTCACCTAGACAAGTACAATAATGGAGACATGATTTAGTCTAACATTGTACACTTATATTTTCATTATGCCACCACAAACCCACGTGTGCATTAATTGAGTAACCTCACGCCTTTCTCTTTCTGAGAAATAGTGAGAATCAGGTGATAGCAATTAGGGTCGTCGTCTAATCAATTTGACCTAAATTGAAATACAATTCAACCCGAATCAAATTTTTAGGGAAAAAAAAAAAACAAAACTGAACCAAAATTTTTAAAAATCTAAAAATGAAACTAATGAAACATTTTGGGTTCGGTAGGAGAAAAATCAAATTAGCTTTTTATATATTTTTCATATAATTATTACTATTATATATTATTACTTATTATTTTGTTATTTTTTAAAAAAATAATATTATAATATAAATTATTTTCTAAAATTAAAAGATAATTATTTAAAATTTTCTTTAGTCGATTCAGTCTAAAATTTTTGTGTTAAATTAAAAACCAAACGAAATTTGCTTAATATTTACAAACAAAATCAAATTAAATTGATTTGGTTCAGGTTGACCCGGATAATGACACCCCTAATAGTGATGCACAATCATTTTCTCCAATGTGGTAAGATTTATAGAGACTCACAAATCAATGAACTTTTTGCCTGATTTGAACATTTATACTCTGTGACCAAGGGACAATGGTTTGATTCTTCTTTTATACATTGATTTATTTTCTGAAAGCGAGATTCAAGCTGCATCTGGCACAGCTGTGCTATAATTGTATTAGATTTTAAATAAAATGCATTTTAAGTAACATAACAAGCAAAGAGTTTTAGATTCAGCAGCTAAGAAATAATGTTCTACCAAGTATAAGAGAACTAAAAAGGACAACAATATTAAGTATTACCTAGATTGAAGAATTGAAGTGTACAACAGACCTTATACATCCTACACACTGACTTTATCATCTAGTATGTATCAGTATTTGATTCTATGACTACTAGTTCAAGTAAAGAATTCTGAAATAGAGGAGAAAGAGGTAAAAGAGAGAAAGTGAGCGGAGCCAAGTGACTTTTTTTTTTTTTTTTTTTTAGCCAAGTGATTATTGAACATGTATATAGCACGCACCTATTCAAAAGACTTATGCAAAAGAGGTTTTAGGGGTCAAATTCTGAAAATTGTTGCAACAATTAGCTCTTGATTGTTATGAGGTATTTTGGTATTTTAGTAGTTGATGGTTGTACTTCATCTCAAAAGTTTTGATAATGGTACTGTTCATTGAGTAAACTACAATTTGTAGTTGAATTTTCTACTGTATATATTGATTATTATAGTCATAAACTAAATGTCATTCATACCATCATTGATCTCTTTTAACATGGATACATAATTTATAAATTCATTTTGATTGATTTACAAGGAATTATGAATGTCATTTATAGTCTCACTTATCCCCTTAAATTATACCTTTGTTTTTAGCTTTGTTTCAGATTTCATTGTTCGTTGAAAAAATATTGATTTAAATGTAGCGGGTTGCCCATTTGATCCGCATGAATGGGGATAAGCACACCTCAAGCAAGTGAGCGTTAGAGCCGAGGTTTGAACCCGCCCAATTGTTTTTTATTTTCTCAACCAAACCAAATAGCCCAACTACCTTTTATATAGTAGATATATATAAGTAAAATGTATACAACAATTAATATATAAAAATATATAAAAGTATATAAAAATATATAAAATAAATAAAAGTATATAAAAGTATATAAAAATATATAAAATAAATAAAAATATATAAAAATATAACTAAAAATATATAAAAATATAACTAAAAATATTAAAAAATATAAAAATATAAAAATATAAAAATATAAAAATATAAAAATATAAAAATATAAAAATATAAAAATATAAAAATATAAAAATATAAAAATATAAAAATATAAAATATAAAAATATAAAAATATAAAAATATCAAATATCAAATATCAAAATATAGAATATAAAAATATAAAAATTACATAGATATATATAAAAATATATAAAGTACATAAAAAAATATAAAAGTATATAAAAATATATAAAGTATATAAGAATATATAAAAATATATAAAAAATATAAAGTATATAAAAAATATATAAAAGTGTATAAAAATATAAAAATATAAAAATATATAAAAATATAAAAATATATAAAAATATAAAAATATATAAAAGTATATAAAAATATATAAAAGTATATTAAAAAATATATAAATAAATATATATATATATATATATATATATATATATATATATATATATATATATATATATATATATATATATATATATATATATATATATATATATATATATATATATATATATATATATATATATATATATATAAACAACGGCAATCTACAATTTAACATGTGATTATTTGTGATATTTTATCTATTTTATTATTTTAATTTTTATATAATTTTTTTGTTTAATAATATGAAAATATATAAAAGTATATAAAAATATATAAATATATAAATACATAAAAATATATAAAATTATATAAATATATATAAAAGTATATAAAAATATATAAAGTATATAAAAATATATAAAGTATATAAAAATATATAAAGTATATAAAAACATATAAAAATAAAAAAGTATATAAAAGTATATAAAAATATATAAACATTTATAAAAGTATATAAAAATATAAAAAAATAAAGTATATAAAAATATATAAAAATGAAAAAGTATATTAAAATATATAAAAGTATATAAAAGTTTATAAAAATATATAGAAGTATATAAAATAATATATAAAATAATATTAAAATATATAAAAATATTTATAATAAATATAAATATATAGATAAAAATAATATATATATGTAAACAGCAAAAACCTACAATTTAATATGTGATTATTTATGATATTTTATCTTTTTTATTATTTTAATTTTTATATATTTTGTATAGTACTTCTTCCGGCAGCAATCTATAGTATATTGATAGTAAACAGCTGCTTTTGAGTCTAGAACATTACTACAGCAGCACCTACAATAGTAACACTCCACTGTAATCCCAAAGACCCAACTTAGACCTGGCAAAACTTGACCTAACCCGACTCGACACGAAGTTAGGCGGGTTCAGGTCAGCCATAATCGTATTCGGGTCATAAACATGTCAACTCGTTTATGACTGATAGGCCCCGCAAGTGTACGATTTCTATCGCAGTAGTAAAATATCGTCCCAAGGGAGCATGGTGTCTAAGTACCAACCTTAAGTGTCATTGAGAGCTAGACAATCCAAAATAAGAACGGAAAAATCTAAACTAAGCTAGAAATATCGACTCAAGAAATCAATGACTAAGTGGAAAAGTTATAGTTTTAGAAACTGTCACACCCCGCGAAGCGGTACTCTGGGGAACTTGTGATTGTGTGCCGGATGCGTTGAAATTTACTTCTAATTTGGACCAGACATGGACTAGTCTCGAATTGAACACCCGATGCAACTGGAATCATGCACTCGCCACTATCTTCACGAACGCCGCCTGTGCTCGTGCGAATGCTTCTCTCGTCGCCGGAGAAGGAAGGGTCTGCCTTGAGGTGTGCCGGTAAGGAAGAGGTGATCGTCTCCTCGCCCTCAGCCTCGTCGTTGGAAGTCGCCGTCGCCGGATACGGTGAAGAAGAACGAAAAACTGGCGGAAAACAGGGGAAACTCGGTTAAGGGGAAATTTTCTCCTTTACTAACAAAAAGGATTACAAAACCCCTTCAACAATGACAACACTCGTCGCCGCCCACTCTTCTCACGTCGACACACACTTGCAGTCGACCTCTCTTACACACTCACCGGCAGCAACCTCTTACTGCCAGTTTACAAAGCTCTCACAGAACTCTTCAGTGCTGTCACACTAAATGCCGAAATCTCATCTCATCACTTGTGATTCTCAAGCTCGGTGATGATCCTCGGGTGCTATCGCCGCCAGATGCTTTATTGGGGAGGAGATCTGAGGAAGAAGCCATCCACGTCTCTTCTCATGGTGGCGAACGTAGCCACGATCTCCACCTCTCCAAGTAACTCCCTCGTCCCATCACAGGAGTTTCCATGTCGCCCACATTTATAGATCGCCCGCCGGTGTCGTTGCCAGCATCCGCGTCCGAAGCAATCGCCGAAGAAGACGGCGTTGCGGACTCGGAAGAAAGGTCAAAATCGGAGAGCGCTGGAGTTGACTGCCGAAATCGAGCATGGTTTCGGGCTCCGCCTTTGCGTCCGCGGCGTGGGCTTGGGCCGCCGCCCAGTCCAGTCGCCTTTGGCCCAAGCCTCGCGGATTTGGGTGTTACATTTCTCCCCCGCCTATTTTGAACATCACCCTCGATGTTTTGTCTAGGCATCTCCGTCGTGACCATCGCTCCAATATATCCCTTCTCACCTGGCTGTTCCTCCATGGCAATGTTTGTGGTTAGTTGTAAGGAACCAATTTTCTTCACCTCAATGTCGGCATTAGCTTCCTCAGTCAACTCTCTTTGCACAATTGCTTCAACTCGCTGCCGGTTCGGGCACTCGTACATCCGATGTGGCCCGCCACACATGAAACATGCCAGTGGTCTGGCTCTATTCTGCCCTCTCTCGGCAGGTTTGTTCGCCTCTTGTCTCGCCGGCTAGCCTCTATCTCGCTTGGGAGAGGTCTCTCTTGTTCTAGAGCTCGAGTCTTCGTCGGGGAATCGTGCCTCCGAGGTGACCTCGCCCTTGGTGAAGTTGCTCTAGAAGCTCGGGTGTCCACCAGGGATTCGGCAACTGCTGCGGCTGCTCGCCAATCCTGTGGCGCATGTCTTCGGACTTTAGCCTCAGCCCAAGGTTGAAGATGGTGGAGGAAAGTATAGCGTCGATCTGCCTCTGACATATCTAGTATCTCCAACATAATGGCTGAATAAGCTCGGACATACTCCTGAATCGATCGGATATGCCTCAGTCGATTCATCGCATCACGTGCTTGATTTGCCGAATTCCCAAGAAGAAACTACCGCCGCAATTCCTTCCAGAACACCGCCCATGTCCAGCTTGTTGCTCCGGATGTTGCGTCAACTTTAGTTCGCGACCAAAGCTTTGCATCGTTAGAGAGGAAAGTAGTGCACACCTGCACTCGCTCCTAATCTGGAACATGGTTAGCGACGAAAAATTACTCCATATCCCACAAAAAATTTTCCAATTCTTTGGATGATCGGGCTCCTCCGAATATCACAGGTTCTGGAATGTGAACCTTCGGTCTGGGAGCCGCCTGCTCCGTTGCCGCTGCTACGGGTGCATGTCGTTGAGCCTGTGCTTGCGCTAGAGCCATGCGCAGAACCACAACCTCAACTTGCAACCCTGCTACTTGTTATGGCAGTGCAGCCATTCCCTCCAATGCCTGTTGAAGGGTGGTGATTTGCAACCGCAGTTGCTTCACCGTTCGCTGCAGAACTCCCATTTGGGGAATGACTGCATTGTCCCCATCTCCAGCTAAGCCGAGCACCTGTTCGATATGCGCCAAGCGATCCCCTTGATTCACCATCTCGTCCGGAGCTGGCTCTAATACCAAACTGTCACACCCCGCGAAGCGGTACTCCGGCGAACTTGTGATTGTGTGTCGGATGTGTTAAAATTATACCATCATTTTTGAAATTTGCTTCCAAAAATGCAGAAATTTGACATGTGACCTCACTGAACTATAACGAATCTTCCCATAACTTCAAATCCTCAAAATCTTCACAAAAATTTAGGAAAATAACCTGTATGTCACAAATAAACGAAAAATAGTGAAGATTCCATACTTTATATGAAAAGATATCAAATTCTGACATAAAATAAAACTTAAGCCTAAAATGATAGTATAAATGAGACTTTAAATCATATAAAAATAACACTAATCAATGACCAGAAAATAATCGGGTCGTGTCGGGTTGTAAACGGATTGACCTGCTTAACCTGATTACATTATATATTTATATATAAAAGTTTTAAATATAGGCTCACCTACATAAGCCCAAATATCTCCTAACTATCTTTTAACCCAGATTTTGGCCCACATATATAATCCCAAAATTTTATTATTTTTAATAAATTTTTTTTATTAATTTATTATTTATATTTAAAATATAAATGATAAACAGGTTATTCGGGGCATGTTGAGTTGACCCGATTATATTCGGGTCGTGTTCGTGTTAGATAGTTTGACCCAATTAATTAAACGAGTCGTGTTTGGGTTGGCTTAATCGGGTCACGGGTTACAGCTGACACGATCCATTTATGTCCCGCTGATCCGAATTACCAGGTCTACTCAAACTGGCCCTCAACGTTTTTTTTTTGGGCGGACTAGCTGCGCCAAACAGGTCCCATATCTAGAATCAAGTTAGACTATATCTAAAACTATTTTATGCGTAATATGATTAGAGAAGTTAAAGCAAAGCTGCCTTTCGTTTCTTCTTCAGTGATGATATCACTTGGTCTGAAATCTCAATGATCGACTTCAAAGCATGGTTTAAAATTCTGGTCCGGTGGCTCGGTCCGGCAGCTAGCCAGACTAGTACATACCGCCGGTATCGGTACGGTACCGGACGAAAATCGGCGAAAAGCTTCCGCTGCCTGCTGTTGCCTCCGCTGGCACCTCCGCTGTTGCCTCGCCGCCTACCGCTTGTTCTGCGTGCTCCAAAGGTTTCTGGCGCCGGACCGGTACAAACCGGTCGGTACCGGACCGAAATTACAAACCATGCTTCAAAGCATCCAAGTCAGTTGGATCAAGCATCATATACAATGAGTAACATCGCAAATTTCCAGAGTGACATTATATAATGCACCACCATGCATTCAAGCAGAGGTTTCGAACTTAATTACAGAAAGCCATGGTAATTGATTGAGGCTTAACAACGCGTGAATTTACTAGACACAGGAGTCAGGAAGTAGAAGAATAGAAGGGTTAACTCAGGACTCCTTGTCTCTTTTAGTTAAACGAGAGGCCACAATATTGTGGAAAAAGTAGCAGACTTACTAATGGCTGCATAAACCAGATCCATAGTGCACACAATGATTGTGTATGTTTTTTGTGCTTATTTTGCATGAATATTACAAAAAAAAAGGGAATTTAGTTTCCAAAAGCAAGAAAAAGACGATTTTATGACTATAAATCTGCATAATACTGCTTAATCCATCCGGCTATAATTTGGACCTCCTTTTCCCTCACTTTGCTCAACCAAGCAGGGTCTTCCTTTGTAGCAAATCTGAGGTCTACATGGCGAGCACCTGCAATTTTGTATAAAAATATAACAAAATAAGAACTTGTTATACATTGCTTCTCAAGAAACTTAATTGTACATTTCCCAATTTCCAACCTTGAGGTGCAACAATGGCTGTTATGCTGGGGTTAATAGACTCCAGAACACTGCCAGAACATTTACGGTCATGTCAATCAATCCATTCACAAGGAAAGGGAAAACAATTTCCATTGTGCAGGCGGGAGAGATGGATATGATCTTACCCTCCTCCACTCCATGGATCTCTCAGCCCATTGAAGAATATGATGTTACTTGCAAACCTTTTCAGCACCCTCTTAATATGCTGCACATTAAATGGCAGTCAAGAACTAGTGTTCAGAAATCAAGATCAGCTGTATGACAAGATGATTGTGGATTGTGTTGCTGAATCATATTGGACTTACATGGCCGCCAAATTCTGTGGTGATCCAGTGGGGCCTTGGCGTTATGTTGTAGTACTTTTTGCAGAATTGGAGTCTCTCAGTGTAATGATATGTATGAGCAGGAAATATGCTCTCATCTGTGCTGCCTCCTGTCAGAAGCACCATCTCTGTGCATAACTGCATTAACTCCAAGAGAGTAGCATCACCAAATTCTTGTTGCTCTGACAGTTTGAGTTACAGAATTGATAGAAGCACATGTTTATCATCCAAGAATTACCTGCCAGTACCATTGAGCCAGTGGAGGAGCAATTGTCGAGTCGATCTCAAAGCATTTTGCAGTTCCTGTGTAGTTGTAGTATATGTTCATAGCCCCATACAATCTAGAGAAAGTATCATTGCCGGATGCTGGGTTGTCGATGGCCTTGCACATCTGTTGTACATTATTTGAGATGGTATCAAACAGTCAACTTACAACCGCTAAATTTCTGTACCAAGAGACAAAACATACATGTTTCACAGGATGAGCTGGGAGAGGAGTGAGAAACCTTGAAGCAATTGGATAGTCTGTTACGGCGGCAGAGACATAAGCATCATAGAGCCAATCCTCCAAATCCGCTGCTTCATCAGGCCTACGGAGGAGCAAGAAAGGCTTAGAAGTTGCCAAGATACAGTTAAGAAATTAGTAAGCAGTTCGTACGAGCAGAGCTTGAATGCCATGGCAAGCTTCTCTGGCCCTCCCGGTTGCTGCAGCGCGTCCTTTAGTAGCGTCCATGAATTCTTTATTGTTCTGTAGCAGCTCTCGCTCTCGCTCTGAAGCCATTGAATTGCCATCAAACAGTTAGATCAACTGCGAGAGATACAAACAGGTATGATTATGAAAGTGTTGTGCTTGAGAAGTGGAAGGACCCTGAAGTCGTTTGTGATAATGTCGTTGAAGGTGTAGGGTGAGACGAGGCCATCGAACTGGAGAATTGGAGCAGATGACGCCAAGGCTCCGATGACGATGTGAGGGTACTTGAGCCTGAACCAACTAGCCAGCACTGAACATCTCCAAACTAGTTGCATTAGTGATCAAACAAACAACTGATGGGGTACAAATTGCTGAAGTATAGCAAAATTAATAAAACTAATGAACTCAAATTGAAAATTATACAAATTAGATAATTAAAAAAAAGTTAGAAGATATTTTTAATTAATATCTCAAATGAGAGGAAAAGGTGTCTGTTTATAGGATGAAGACAACTTTTTCTCAACACTATTTCACAAAATTAAATTGAATTAATATAACTAAAAAAAACACATATTTTAGAAGTAATTAATATATCTCAAATGGCCGACTCCCTTCGTGTCTTGTGTTCTTTGCTAATAAAGGGTCGGGTTCCTATGTGTCAGGCCCGGGTTCATCCGGTTCAGCCCAAAGCCTTTGGGCCTGATCCAAATCCAAGCCCATGAGGAGAAGCCCGGTCAACTAAGAGGGTTGACCAAGCAAATCACGCAGCAACGCAGACGCGTGCGAGGCTTTCGGAAGACGTGCGCGTGCGAACGCGTCTTCACGCGCGAGCCACGCGAGCTCGCCACCGCGTGCGACGGAAGCGGACGCGAGCGGCGCGGGCGGCGTCGAGCAGAGGAGTTGGAGGCGGCATTCTCGGTCGCGGACGACCGCGTCGACGCATCCGGATGGCAAAGGAAGCGTGCGGCGCGACGGAAGGGCCGGACGTACGCGAGGGACGCGGAGCTGGAGACGAAGTCGCCGAACGAAGCGGACGCGCGAGGAAAACTCGGACGCGGCTTCCTTCACGATAAAGCCTCGACGAGGCGGACGAAGCAGGTGCGCGAGGGCGTCACCACACAGAGAGCGCCGGGGGCGACTCCACCGGCGACGGCGAGGCGCCGTCGCCCTTCCAGAGCTGGGCTCTGATGCCGCCAAGGGGCGAAGGTCGGCGCGGCGGCGTCGACGAGAGAAGGAAGGAAAAACAGAGCTTGTAACCGGCGATGACCGGCGAGGGAGGGATGGGGGCACCGGCGACGGTGGTCGTCGGCGTTTAGAGGAGTTTTGTAACGTTTTAATGGGAATAAAACGAAGCTTTCCCTCTTCCATCTTCCTTCCCCCGTTTCGGCGTTTCCGGCGATAGTTCCAGCAGCAGGCGGCTGCTAGGTCGTCGGCGACGAGGCGAGACGCAGGCGGCGTCCTCCCCTTGTCGTCGGTCTTCTCCGGCGTCGGCTCGAACGCAGGCGGCGTTCGAGCGTTGCGAACGGTCGCGGCGTCGCGAGGTTGAAGACGACTCGCGCTTCGAGGCGAGTCAACGCAGCGGCGAGAGTCAACGATCGATTTCGCGTTCGAAATCGATTTCGACGGCTGACGTCAGGCGGACGTCAGCGTGCAAATTCGGCGCGGCGGAAGCGATTTCGGACGGCTGACGCGAGCTTATGTCAGCGACGGTAATTTACGCGCGGCGGCGAAAAATCGAGGGCTGACGTCACGCTGACGCCAGCAAGGACATGATTTTGACTTTGGTCAAAATCAGAAGAGGTAAAGTAAATTGGGGTTAGGGTTTTCTCCGTGCGAATTGTATTTTAGGGAGAAAAATTATTCGGGGAGATTAGGGTTTCTAATTTCGGGTCGGAAACCCTAGGGTGAGTTGCGTTCTAGTATTCCGCCGGATTGCTCTGAGACAGCGGATAAGTGCTGTTTTCAGGCCGATCCGACCGGGGCGTGACAACAGGTATCAGAGCTTAAAATGATCCAGCAAGGTGAATCAGAAGGATCCGAGATGCAACACCATTACCACCGGCGACAAGGAGTGTCGTTCTTCCAGGGCAGGGGTCCTGATGCCAACACCAGGGAGTGTTGATGCCAATGTCTAAGGGCATTGATGCCGATGTCAGGGACGTCGATGCCGATATCAGGGGATATCGAAGGAGACTCTATAAGAGCTCAGTGATTGCAAGATCACTTCCCGGAGCAGGGGCTCTGATGCCAATGCATAGCATTGATGCCAACACTAAGGCGTGTTGATGCCAACCCCAGGGGGCGTTGATGCCAACACCAGGGCGTGTTGATGCCAATGCATAGCATTGATGCCAACACCAGGGGGCGTTGATGCCGGCGCCAGGGGCGTCGATGCCGGTGTCAGGGACATCGAGGTTCAACTGAGTTCAGCAAATATGGTGAAGCAAGATTATCCTTGACAAATTTGTTGATGCAGGTTGCTATAAGCATGGTGCAGCAAACACTCATCATCAGAGGAGGAAGGACTTTGAACATTGGAGGGCCAGTGTTCAACTTGCATGGAACATCGAGGGCGATGTTCAAATCAGGTGGGGGAGAATTGTCAGGCCCGGGTTCATCCGGTTCAGCCCAAAGCCTTTGGGCCTGATCCAAATCCAAGCCCATGAGGAGAAGCCCGGTCAACTAAGAGGGTTGACCAAGCAAATCACGCAGCAACGCAGACGCGTGCGAGGCTTTCGGAAGACGTGCGCGTGCGAACGCGTCTTCACGCGCGAGCCACGCGAGCTCGCCACCGCGTGCGACGGAAGCGGACGCGAGCGGCGCGGGCGGCGTCGAGCAGAGGAGTTGGAGGCGGCATTCTCGGTCGCGGACGACCGCGTCGACGCATCCGGATGGCAAAGGAAGCGTGCGGCGCGACGGAAGGGCCGGACGTACGCGAGGGACGCGGAGCTGGAGACGAAGTCGCCGAACGAAGCGGACGCGCGAGGAAAACTCGGACGCGGCTTCCTTCACGATAAAGCCTCGACGAGGCGGACGAAGCAGGTGCGCGAGGGCGTCACCACACAGAGAGCGTCGGGGGCGACTCCACCGGCGACGGCGAGGCGCCGTCGCCCTTCCAGAGCTGGGCTCTGATGCCGCCAAGGGGCGAAGGTCGGCGCGGCGGCGTCTACGAGAGAAGGAAGGAAAAACAGAGCTTGTAACCGGCGAGGGAGGGATGGGGGCACTGGCGACGGTGGTCGTCGGCGTTTAGAGGAGTTTTGTAACGTTTTAATGGGAATAAAACGAAGCTTTCCCTCTTCCATCTTCCTTCCCCCGTTTCGGCGTTTCCGGCGATAGTTCCAGCAGCAGGCGGTTGCTAGGTCGTCGGCGACGAGGCGAGACGCAGGCGGCGTCCTCCCCTTGTCGTCGGTCTTCTCCGGCGTCGGCTCGAACGCAGGCGGCGTTCGAGCGTTGCGAACGGTCGCGGCGTCGCGAGGTTGAAGACGACTCGCGCTTCGAGGCGAGTCAACGCAGCGGCGAGAGTCAACGATCGATTTCGCGTTCGAAATCGATTTCGACGGCTGACGTCAGGTGGACGTCAGCGTGCAAATTCGGCGCGGCGGAAGCGATTTCGGACGGCTGACGCGAGCTTACGTCAGCGACGGTAATTTACACGCGGCGGCGAAAAATCGAGGGCTGACGTCACGCTGACGCCAGCAAGGACATGATTTTGACTTTGGTCAAAATCAGAAGAGGTAAAGTAAATTGGGGTTAGGGTTTTCTCCGTGCGAATTGTATTTTAGGGAGAAAAATTATTCGGGGAGATTAAGGTTTCTAATTTCGGGTCGGAAACCCTAGGGTGAGTTGCGTTCTGGTATTCCGCCGGATTGCTCTGAGACAGCGGATAAGTGCTGTTTTCAGGCCGATCCGACCGGGGCGTGACACTATGGGACCTAAATCCTCAGGGTTAAGTGCGGGGTTAGATTTTTTATCTCTATCTGAGTCGGGTTAGATCCAATTTCAGTAGAGGCAGACAGGTATGAGAAAAATCGACCCGATCCGCCCTAATTGTAAATATATAAAAATTTTAAGTTTTAAAATAAAATAAACACTAACAACAACTAATTGAATGAATTAAACACCGCCCTTACTTCCTCCATAAGATCCTCCGAAAGAGACGACTGGGGATTCTTCTGACGACAGGTTCTTCTTCAGGTCAACGATGAGCGTTGCATAGTCTGCAAGCGCCTGCGTTGAGCTCAGATAACCTAGTGTGCTCGCATTGCTGTAAGGCTCTTTACTGCCAAAAGGAACGGATTCGCCGTAGTACCTATGCTGTAATTAATGGAGATTTAGTGACAGAAATGGCGAGTCTCTCTTACTCTTGGTTCATCTCAAAGTGCTCACCTCAACGAAGACCAAGAGAGCCTTGAACAGAGGCGCGATGTCGAACATGAAGCCCGTATTCTGCGCGAGCAGCTCGATGTTCCCTACGCCGCCGGTGTACAGGAAGATGGGGGCGCCACTGCCGCCCCAGTGAGTAGCGTTGACCAGGTATCTCTGCTGGAACGTCATGCTCGCCTGCGGGTTGTAGTTGAAGTGATCCAGCGTCTGGGTGAAGTGCCTCGTCTCGTACAAGCCATTCCCTGCGCCCTTGCTTTGAAGGGCTCTCCTTGTTGGGGCTGGGAACAGGCGCCACTCCACTGCCCTCTCTCCATTGCAGCGCAGGAACAAGGAGCTCACAAAGACAAGAAAGAGAAGAAGACTCATGAGGGGTTTCTGATGTGGAAGAGTCGTGTAGCAAGTGCATATTGTGCCGGTGCTTATATCGTAAGTGTAGGCAGTCTGCGTGAAGCCATTGAATAAGAAGAAAGATCTGATTCTTAGATTTTTAGTGCTAATATACACTATTATATCTGTTTTAATTTAAAGGCCGACATATGTTGTACGGTTAGATTATCTGGACACTATTCAGGAGACTGTATTAAATAGATGATTGGATCTGTCTGGAGATTAATCCTGACCAATTTTCTGTATTTTTCTAGTAAAATATCCTAAAATTTATTATTTTAGACTAATTGCTATGAGTATGCATCAATCATCTTGAACACTGTTACTGTCCATCTAATAAATATATTAGGAAAACTTAGAATCTGATAAGCATCAGGGAAGAAGAGTCTTTGACAGTGCCACCATGAACAATGTAATCCACAGTGATGAAGAAGAAAACAAGACAAAAAAAAAAAAGGGTCATGTGGTGCGGGGATAAGCTCGAGGGGAACAGACACTGAACAAAGTGTGGAAAATATGGAGGACAAGGGAGGTATTTCAGCCTCCTTTTCAAGCCTCTAATGACTTTGTTTGGAAGCAGCAGTGCATGGCTTAGATACTTGGCTCTGACCATTGACGTGACAATTATGAATTCCAGTCTTGAGGAAATGTGTATGCCATTTGCTTGTGGATATTCATGTGTTGGAAGATCAAACCTAATCCTCCAAATATTAGAAGGTAATTTGAAAACATAGTAAGCAAATATATCATAGATAGAGAAGCTTGGTAAAAGAGATACACCTATGTTTTCCCTTGGTTGGCATCTACGGAAAAGTTTCATGTGATCCCCATTATTTTTCATAAAATCGTATAATAATTACTCATAAATTTGGGATAATGAGGGATGGTTGGCAAGGTAGGTCTAAGGATAAAGTCTATGTCATGTTGTGAACTTATGTTAAGTTCAACCAAGAAATTTTGTGGTATAACTAAATCATCAAGGTAAATGTTTTTGCTAATCAAGAGCACGTTTGAAGCAAGGTTTGAGTTTTTTAAATAAGGCAAGCTAGAGTGTCATGAGATCCTTTTAAGTAAAAGTGTGGAATTATAAAATCATCTAGGTAGGGAGTTGTGTGTATTATGGAGTTGTCGTCAACCCTAAGAAGTAAATTCTCTAGGGAAAAGCTTAGGGTAAGAGGAGACATGCACATGAATGCATCTAGGTAATATGCTAAGCACCTAGGTAAGTTAACAAATTTAACATAAGCCTCAATCCTTATATGTGTTATTTGTTTATTGCGCATGGAAGGTGGGCTCATAGGTGTAGCATCTAAGACCAAAGGTGTGTATGATGCTTCAGGCTATGGGGTTTAGAAATCAATTGAGTGAGCTCTCTATGGGCTTTTTCTTGTGTCTATGTAGCTTTAGTTTCAGATAATTCTAGTTGAGAATATGGCTAGGTTAATTCTAAAGGTGGTTCTGTCTTACTTTTAGGTTCAGGGCCTAAGAGTGATGGTAACCAAGATAGTTCTGAAGATATCGATGGCAAATTAATGACTTAGATGAAATCAATTATCTTTGTTGATCATGGATTGGTTATTATTAAGCCTTAAATTATGAATTTTAACATGGTCAAGTACTTTTCCTTAGATTCCAATCTAGGTTTTGAGAGAGTTGTCCACAGAAAAATGAAGGAGAAAATAGCAAGGGATAATTTGTAAATGGAAAGAACTAGAAGAACAAAATTATAAACTTTTATTACTAATGGCTGCTGCCCAATTGTTTGATACATGATACAATGAAGGACCCTTGATCCTTTTATAGAATTCACAACTGACTTCACAAAGTCGATTAAAATAATTTTTTAAATCCCAAATCAAATCACTGGCTCAATTCGTCGATTGATTTGTTTAGAATATATATATATATATATTCTAAACCGACATTCTATGTCAATGAAAAACTCATTATAGTTAGCACTCCTTCTTAACAAGTTTTTATACAGACTCTACACAAACTTTGATAGCTTTTAAATCTTGATCTTGGTAATGTCTTTGTATATATATCTGGAACTTAATCTTGAGTCGTGCAATATTGGAGTTATACATTTCCTTTTGCTTCAACTTCTTGTATTAATGTATCTTCAAAATTTGCTGACACTAATGAGGCAAAATGTATTTAACTCATATATTTTTCTTAGGCTTCTAACTCTTCTTGGAGGAGCTTCTATTGAAGGCTCCTCTTTATTTGAGCTAGAGCTTGAACTTGATGCCTCACTTATATGATGACTTATAGGTTGTAATTACTACTCTTGGACAATTACTGGGACATGCACACTTTTTCTTTCCAATCCCAAGATGAATTTGTATTAAATATCACATCTCGGCTAATAATAACATTCTTTATCTAAATATTATGGAGTCTAAAGCCTTTTGTATTTAAATCATAGTCAATAAAATAAACTTTTCATTTTTATCATCTAATTTATATCTTCTTTCTTTAGGAGTATGAGCATAACAAATTAAGCTAAATACTTTAAAATGACTTCCAGATGATTTATAGCTACTCCATGCTTCAATAGGAGTGTTTTTCTACATAGCTTTTATTAGGCACTGATTAAGTATATAAACTGCAGTATTAACAGCTTTTTCCCAAAAAGAATTAGGAATACCTTTATCTTTTAGCATTGCTCTTGCCATCTCTATAATAGTTCTAGTTTTTCCTATTCTATAATACCATTTCATTGAGGGGTATATGCTGCTCTTAATTGACGATAAATGCTTTCATCTTGGCAGAATTTATCAAAATATCTAGAGGTATATTTTCCTCCTCTATCACTTCTAAAGTCTTTAAGAAAATACTCACTTTGCTTTTCTACATATGCTTTAAATTTTTTGAAAACTTCAAATGATTCAGATTTTTTTCATTTATGGAATATACCCAAGCCATTTTTATAAAATTATCAATAAATGTGATAAAATACCTTTTATCACTTAAAGATAGTGTTTACATTTTGCCATATATATCAATATGAACAAGCTCGAGTAGTGTACTTGCTCTTCTTGGTTGTATTCGAAAAGGTGTTATGTGATGCTTTTCCATTATACAATCTTCACAAGTATCAATATTATCTAAATTTTATAGGAGACCATATACCATTTCTTTTTGTTTAAATAATTTAGACATTTAAACTTTAGGTGGCAATACCTTTTATGCCATAGCCATAACTCTTCGATAGAAGCTTCTATTCTCATGGCACAATGGGGAGTTATCCAGAGCTTTAGAGGAAAATTCATATTTACCTCCTGTTGAAACTGTATGAAGTATTTCTATTTTGTTAACCTAATTTGTGTGTACAATATACTCCTTTATAGATGACACCTATAACCCTACCGGGTTAAAGGGTTTGGATCTCACAACCTTTAACACTCCCCCTCAAGCAGGAGCATGAATATCGGTCATGCCTAGCTTGTTACACAAGGAAGAAAATTTTGCCAATCCCAAGGACTTTGTAAAGATATCAGCTTGTTCATCTTCAGACTTGACATGAGGTAGACTGCTCAGTTTGTTAGTGACTGCATCTCGAATGAAATGACAATCAATTTCAACATGTTTTGTTTTTTCATGAAATACTGGATTACTAGCAATGAAGATAGCAGCTTGGTTGTCACAAAACATAGACATTGGTTCCTCGCATTTTGTTCCATGATCAAGTAATAAAATTTTCAGCCACAATAGTTCATAGGCCGTATGTGCCATGGCTCTGTATTCTACTTCACAACTGGACCTAAAGACAACATTCTATTTCTTACTTTCCAGGTAACTAGGTTGCCCCCAACATAAGTACAATACACTGTGATTGATCGTCGGTCATCTGTATTGCCTGCATAGTCAGCATCTGCATAAGCTTCAACTCTAGTGTGTCCATTTTTCTTATATAGAAGGCCTTTGCCTAGTGCATGTTTAATATATTGGAGTATTCACATTGTTGCTTCCCAATGCACCTTCCTTGGCTTTTCCATGAACTGACTAACCACTCCAACACTATGAGAGATGTCAGGTCTTGTAACAGTTAAGTAGATTAGTTTGCCAACAAGACGACGATAACTTGTAGCATCTACAAATTCAGATTCCATTACACTAGAGTACTTTTGGTTCTGTATTGAAGGGGTTTGAGCAGGTTTGCACTCACTCATTCTAGTTTTTTCAAGAAGATCAATAGCATACTTCCTTTGTGAGAGATAGATACATGATCCTTTATAGGCGAACTCAATGCTAAGAAAATATTTAGGTCTACCCAGATCTTTAAGAGCGAGCTAGGAATGCAAATAGGTCTTAGATTCCAGAATGGCTGTGGAGTCACTTCCAGTTAAGAGTATGTCATTAACATATGCTACTAGAATTACCAGACCTTTATCAGTGTGCTGAACAAAAATAGAGTGATCAGCTTTGCATCCCCGAAATCCAATAGCCGAAACAATCTGTGAGAATTTGTGAAACTAGGCCCGTGGGCTATGTTTCAAACCATAGATGGCCTTATGCAGCTTACACACCAACTCGCCCTGAGCAACATACCCAGGAGGTTGCTCCATGTAGACGTCCTCCATTAGATCACCATAGAGGAAAGCGTTGCGCACATCCATCTGAAGAAGGGACCAGCCAAGATTAAGAGCCAAGGAAATGAGAACCCGAACCGAATTGAGGCGAGCAACAGGAGAAAACGTCTCAAAGTAATCTAGGCTGAAGGTTTGATTAAACCCCTTTGCAACAAGCCGGGCCTTGTAACGAGCAATCGAACCATCCGGAGCATGCTTAACTGTATAAACCCACTTACAAGCCACAGGGCAAACCCCTAGAGGTGGTGAAACCAAGGACCACGCCTGATGGGAATGAAGGGCATCCATCTTAGCCTCCATAGTGGCACACCACACAGGAACTAGCTTTGCCTCCGCATAAGAGCGGGGAATCACGGGAGAAGAAAGACCAACCAAAAAGGCACGATGCAAAAAAGAAAACCGGTGATAGGAAACATAATTGCTTAGTGGATAGGAGCTAGTATGACGCTTACCTTTGCGTAATGGAATAGGGAGATGTAAGTCATAGGGGGGGGGGGGGACCCGTAGGCGAGGGCGATGAGGCGGTAGGCAGGAGGGTAGCAGAGGGCCACGGACGTCGGCTGTAAACCTGCAAAGGCAGAGGAGGAGACGGGCCAAAGTGATCAACAGAACCAGGCAGAGGCCCAAGAGTGGGTAGAGGGATAGGAGAGACGGACTCCGATGAGGAAGAAGCAAGGAAGTAAGGAGAGGACTTAACAAAGGAAACATCAGCACTAATAAGTGTCTGATGAGAGACAGGATCATAACAATGGTAGCTCTTCTGAGTCCGACTATAGCCCAAAAATATGTAACGAGTCGCGCGAGGTTGTAGTTTGTCTCAATGGATAGAATGAATGTGTGCATAACACAGACAACCAAAGACCCGCGGAACACCTGGAAAAGCATCATGCTGAGGGAAGAGGACAGAAAAAAGGGACCGACCGTGTAGTAGGGGCGTAAGAAGACGGTTAATGAGGAAAACAGCCGTTAGAATAGCATCACCCCAGAATGAACGAGGAACATTCATGTGAAGGAGAAGAGTCCGAGCAACGTCAAGGAGGTGACGGTTTTTGCGCTTAGCAAGACCATTTTGTTGAGATGTATATGGGCAGGTGGTTTGACGAAGAATACCCTTGTCATGACAAAAAGACTGAAATTGTGCATTAGAGAACTCCAAGGCATTATCAGAACAAATAATTTTTAAAGAAGAACCAAATTGAGTACGGATTTCTTCATAGAAAATACGAAAGACACTAAAAAGTTCAGAACGCTGCTTTAACAAAAACAACCAACACATACGGGAGTGGTCATCGATAAACGTAACAAAATAACGATGACTCTCACGGGTAGGTACAGGACTCGGACTCCATATATCCGAATGAACGAGATTAAATGGGTCACTACTAGAAACAGAACTGCGAGAAGGAAAAGACACACGGCGATGTTTGCCTAAATGGCAAGCATTACATTGAAAAACAGGACACGAGGACAACGACAAAAACTGCTGAACTTTGACCAGGGAGGCATGACCAAGACGGCAATGCCACTGATAAGGCGAAACAACAGTGGAAAGGTAAGCCGAAGAAGGAGCATTAGACAGCACGTACACGCCCTTGTCCCTACGCCCCCCCACCAATCATCTTCCTCGTCCGGAGGTCCTAGAAAGTACAATGAGAAGGAAAAAAAGGTCACAACACAATGTAAGGTGTGAGTGAGAGCGCAAACAGACAAAAGATTATTAGGGAACTGAGGAATATAAAGAACATCCACAAGAATAAGTGTGTCACTAAGATGAATAGTACCAATACCAGAAACAGATACAAATGAGCCATTAGTAACACGAACAGGTGGGTGATGGCTACCAAGAGTGAGAGAGGTAAATAAAGCTTTATTACCTGACATGTGGGAAGTAGTCCCAGAGTCAAGAATCCAAGAAGTGTCATGAGCAGCGAAGGAAGCTATTCCAGAGGGTGTGGCAATAAGGATGGTAGAGGGCATGTCGGAGGGCGCTGGAAGTGGCATAGCTGGAACACCCGAAGGATCAACCGCTAGGCGAGCATGAGGAGGTCTGCCGAACCGGGCCCAACACCGATCAGAGGAATGATTGGTGCGGCCACAATGAATGCAAGCAAGCGTACGACGCCCGCGCCCTCTGCCACGAAAGGAACCAAAACCCATGCTGCGAGACCGACCACCTGACTGGGATGCAATAGCACCCGACTGTGAAGGAGGAACACCCGACTGTGGTGCAAGAAGAGCACTGCGAGGCTCAAGGGATGTGGACGTCGCGGGGACCCGAAGTAGCCTATAGAAGGCATTCTGAAAAGTAGGCATGGTAGGTTCCACGAGCAACTGGTTGCGAGTAGCAGAGAGGTGAGTATCGAGACCAGAAAGGAATTTAGCCACTATGAAGTCCTCTTGTTGCTGTAAGATAATAGCAATATCAGCAATAGGCGGATGGTATTGTCGTAATTCATCCCATTTGGCTTTCAACTGAGTATAATATTCTTGTAGGGGGCGACCATCTTGTCACATAAGCAGAATCTCTTCATACAGTTGATAAATTCGACTAATGTTATGTTGAGGAGCATAGGTACTAGCAAGAGCATCTCAGATCTCTTTTGCAGTGTTATGGAACATGACAGTCGATGCAATATAAGGCTCCATACTATGGAGGGAAGTGACCACGGCAACATCAGATGTACTCCATGAAGCATATTGAGGGTCGATGAGAGCAGGAGGGTTCATCTCAATATGTTGTCGTTTACCATGTGAACTAAGAAAAAATAACATAGCTCTAGCCCATAGTAAGTAATTCATCCCATCTAACTTCATAGTAGTTCCAAGATTAGTTGTGGGCTTAACATCAGTTGATACTTGAAGTTGAGAATCCATATTATCTCAAGGAACCGTCAACACAGAATGAGGGGCAGAATATGAGATAGGCGGACCCAGTCGAGGTATCAAGAACTAGAGAACATTGGCACAAAATAAGAGAGAACCACAAGTGAGATCATCAAATTAATTACGTCAGTGGAAGAGGAATACCAGTTAGCAACGAGACAAGACTCGCTGACGCTGTGCGATGATGAAGAGGTCGTTGTCGCGGCCAAAGAAAGGCAGCCCACCAAGAATGTAGTAACCAGTGGAAATAATCAACATGTGCGGATCCGCGCAAAGGGAGGAGACCAAAGGAAATCACGGCACAACGTCGAGGGAAAAGCAGGCGGAGGCGGGCTCATCGCGGAGTAGATCTACCACCAAGATAAGGCGGAAGGATCTTCCGCCCGCTGTCGTTCGTCTGTTGAGGAAGGACCATCCAGCAAATCTTCTGCTAAGATGGAGGCAGACGCATCCTCCGCCTTCCGTCTCTGCTGGCCGCTTAGAGAGGAGGCCAACACAGCTACCGTCGGTGAGACATGGAGATGGCGTGAAGGAAGGCGGGCGAACCAGCGAGGTTCGATTCGAACAAGCTCAGCGGGTGGGCGATTTTTGCTCTGATACCATGTTGAAACTATATGAAGTATTTCTATTTCATTAACCTAATTTGTGTGTACAATACACTCCTTTATAGAGGACACCTATAACCCTATCGGGTTAAAGGGTTTGGATCTCACAACCTTTAACACCTCCATATATATATTGATAATCAACAGATTTTTATTATAAAAAATTATACATGCTCCTTTTTTGAATTGAACACTATATCTATGTTCAACTAATTGACCAACACTTAAGAATTTTGTACTAAGTGAGATACCAGTAGTACATCTTTAATATATTTTACTTATTTTCTATTTTGAACGGCTATGGTACCTCTTCCTTTAACATCTACAATTGCCTTATTTCCCATATGTACTTTAGACAGCGTAGTAGTATCAATATCTTGAAAAATATTTTTATTTCTACAACCAATATTTAAATACAACATATTATTGTCTTCATTAGACACAAAGGAGCATGCATAAAATAGTTTTTCTTCTTCTTTTTTACTAAAATTTGCTTAACCATTCTTATATATGTAATTATTTGTATTAAGATCAAATTTCTCACAGATACTATACTAGGGCTTTCCTTTCCACCCAAATTACTAGTAGAATAATTATTAGAACTCCTTTCTCCAGTATTGCTGACGGGTGTTTGACCTCCTCTTCTAAATATTTTTTCTTTTGAGATATGAAACTAAATATTGATTGGAAAGCACTTCCTACAAATAAATTAGAACGCTTTAATTTTGTTTGCTTATTGTTGAAGGTGTTTTATTTCTGGTTAAAAAAAATTCAATTATTCCTAATTTTTTTTTGTTGAGGAAGAGGGAGGATTGGAGTCAAATTTTGTTCTTAATTTTGACTACAACTGGTGTTGATCCCATCTCGTTATTATTGTTAGCCCAAATATGAGCCTGATCAATTGTTGGTCAAACTTAATTGGTTTTGACTATGATAAAATCAATTATGACAAACTACGGCTGTTGGATCTTGGCCACCATGAATGATTGGTCAAAGTCAACAATTTGGATTACGACTTGATGAGAACAGAAGTATTAAGTGTGATCCGATGAGATAAAATGTAAAGGAAAAATACGTGGCATGGCCAAGAAAGAAGCGTAGAAGCCAAAATTTATCAGCAGCGACAACATAAAAAGAAAACAGCATACAAAAGACGAGAAGCGGCAGTGAGAATAGAAAAAGCAGATAAAAAAGTTACAAAATTTAACTTGTGATTTAATCCTCCGAAGCAACACAACGCCTCGAATGAAGCAAAGTGCCGCTTCGAATTTGATGCATCCCCTTGGACATACATCCGGCGCGTCGTTTAGATTTTATTATTAATACTTGTAATTAATTTAAGGAGATGAAAGGCTGTTTTCTCTCCTTATATAACTCTTGTACTCCTTTTACAAATCAATAGAATCAGTTTAAGTTTTCTATTCAATCTCCTCTAAGCCTGAGTGTTATCTCGATAGTATTTGTGTGTTTGTGTGCTGAGAGAAAAGTGATCCAATTTCTAACAAACTGATATCAGAGGAAGAAGATCCTTGCCGAAGTTGAAGGTCGTTGTTGCCGAGTTGCCGCCGACGAACCAAGATAAGCTACCAAGTCTAGCTTTGTTGTAGAAGAAAAATCAAAGGTGAAAAAAAAAATATTTGGTTTCAATTACCAAGAGGAGGTACGAAAATTAAATTTGAAGATGACAAACTCAAATTTAATTCCCTTTCAAGTTCCTAAGTTTTTTAAAGAGAAATTTGAAAATTGGAGTATAAGAATGAAAGCCTTGTTGAGCGCTCATGATGTTTGAGATATTGTAGAAAATGGTTATGATGCTCAGGGAGAACCTGTAGCAGTTTAAAATCTTAGGAAAAAGGATCAGAAGGCTGTATCACTCATCCATCAAGCATTGGATGATACTACATTCGAGAAGGTGTCAAACGCAACTACCTCCAAGCAATTATGGGACATGCTTCAAGCCACTTGCAGAGGAAGTAACAAAGCAAAGAAGGTACGATTGCAATACCTTCGTGGAGAATTCGAAGCAATTCAAATGAAAGATTCTGAGAAAGTGTCAGAATACATTTCAAGAGTTACAGCAAATGCAAACCAAATGAGAAGACTTGGAGAGACTATAGCTGAGGTAAAAGTTGTTGAGAAAATTTTAAGATCACTAATAGAAAAGTTTGATCATATAGTCACAGCTATCGAAGAGTCAAAAGACTTAGATGAAATGTCGATTGAAGAACTCACTGGATCACTGGAAGCACATGAGGAGAAGCTAAATCGACGAAAGAAAGAACCCGTCGAACAAGTTTTGCAGACAAAACTGAACTTACAAGAAAATGCTGAAAGAAGCAATACAAACTTTAGAGGACATAGAAGAGCCAGAGGGCAAAACCATAATTTTGGAAGAGGAGGACGAGGTACATACAATACCTCTCAAAACAAAGAAAGCATGCTTCGTTTTTATCCAACAAGAGGTCGTGGTCAAGGAAGAGGAGGAAGGCAACAATATCAGCCAAGGTACGACAAGTCAAAGGTACAATGCTACACTTGCCAAGGTTATGGACATATGTCAAGAGAATGCAACAATTCAAGAACTGATGCTAGGGCTAACCACTCACACCAAGAAAGCAATGATATAGTTGATTCAACTCTTTTGATTGCTTACAAAGATTTGAAACAGACTAATAAGTCCTTATGGTACCTTGATACTAGAGCCAGTAATCACATGTGCGAAGATAAATCTTTGTTTACAGAGATGAACGAGAATGTCAACGGCACCATTACCTTCGGAGACTCCTCCAAAATTCCTGTAAGGGGGAAAGGTAAAATTCTGATAAGACTGAAAGATAATACTCATCAGTATATCTCAAATATCTATTATGCCCCTGACATAAAAAATAATATTTTGAGTATGGGACAACTGCTTGAAAAAGGTTATACCTTTTATACTATTTGGCACAATTTGTATCTGAAAAATAGTGCAGGAGTTATGGTTGCCAATGTACCAATGGCACAGAACCGTCTGTTTGTGCTACCAATACAGACAGGAGTAGCAAAATGCCTGAAGGCATGCTACAAGGAGTCATCATGGCTATGGCATCTGAGGCTAGGCCATATTAATTTGGATGGACTCAGGAGAATGTCCAAAAGCAGAATGGTAAGAGGGCTACCAAAGATAGATGAGTAGAGCAACATATGTGAAGGATGTTTACTCGGAAAGCAACCCAGAAAAAGCTTTCTAAATGAATCGCAATCAAGATCATCCAGGCCCTTGCAGTTGATACACACAGATGTGTACGGGCCAATTACGCCAGAATCATTTGCCTTTGTGGAGAAAGATAGTGGATACAGGATCCAAGCTGTAAGATCTGACAGAGGAGGAGAGTTCACATCTAGGAACTTTCAAGAGTTCTGTGAAGCTCATGGAATACGATGATTCCTGACAGCGCCAGGATCGCCTCAACAAAATGGAGTTGTTGAGAGAAAGTACCAGACAATTCTGAACATGGCAAGAAGTATGCTGAAAACAAAGAGGATGCCGAAAGAATTTTGTGCACAAGCCGTGAACTGCGCCGTCTACCTTCAGAACAGGTGCGAAACTAAAATTTTGAATGGAAAGACTCCAACTGAAGCATGGAGAGGAATTAAACCCTCAGTGAGACATCTAAAGGTATTTGGTAGTATTGCATATGCTCACATTCACGATCAACATCACACTAAGCTTGATGATAAGAGTAAGAAATGTATTTTTGTTGGTTATAATTCACATACCAAAGGGTACAAGCTCTATGATCCAATTAACAAGAAAGTTTTTGTTAGTAGAGATGTAGACTTCGATGAGGAAGCTACATGGGACTGGAATGTCCAGGAAGATCAAAATGACTATGATCTTCTTCCCTCTTTAGAACAAGATGAAGACGAGGAAAGACCTCAACGAATTACACCTCCGTCATCACCAGTGCAGAATGAATCGACCTCATAAGGAAGTTCAAGCAATAGACAGATACGCACAAGGAGGCTGGAAGACTTGTACCGAGAAACCGAGAGAATTGATGACGTCTCATTTGTTTGTTTGTTTGCAGATGCTGAACCCATTAACTTTGAAGAAGCTGTCAAAGAAGAGAAATGGAGAAAAGCTATGGATGAAGAAATTAATGCAATAGAGAAGAACAATACCTGGGAGCTGACGACTCTGCCAGAAGGGCATAAAGCTATAGGAGTCAAGTGAGTGTTCAAAACAAAGAATAATTCACAAGGAGAAGTTGAGAGGCACAAAGCCAGGCTTGTAGTAAAAGGTTACAAACAAAAGCAATGTATTGATTATGACGAAGTTTTTGCTCCAATTGCTCGATTAGAAACCATAAGACTGATCATCTCTTTAGCTGCTCAAAATAAGTGGAACATATTTCAAATGGATATTAAGTCGGCATTTCTAAATGGATATCTCGAGGAGGAGGTATACATTGATCAACCTCCAGGTTACATGATGAAAGGAAGCAAGAACAAGGTATTAAAACTAAGAAAAACACTTTATGGACTTAAGCAAGCACCAAGATCATGGAATTGTAGAATTGATAAGTACTTTCAGGAGAATGGATTTATCAAATGTCCATATGAACATGTCTTGTATCTGAAAAAGAAAAATGATGAAATTTTGATCATTTGTCTATATGTAGATGATCTGATTTTCACAGGGAACAATATGGAGATGATTGAAGCTTTCAAGAAAGCAATAAATCAAGAGTTTGAGATGACAGATCTTGGACTGATGTCCTCCTACCTTGGGATGGAAGTAAAGCAGACAAGTGAAGGGTTTTTTATATCCCAAGAAAATTATGCAAAAGAGACTCTGAAGAAATTCAACATGAGCAATTGCAATCCAGTCAACACCCTAGTTGAAAATGGTGAGAAGATGTCCAGGTATGATGAAAGTGAAAAAGTTGATCAAACTTTATTCCGGAGTTTAGTTGGCAGTTTGAGGTACTTGACATGTACAAGACCAGATATTTGTTTTGGAGTTGGACTCGTAAGTCGATTTTTGGAAGCACCGACTAAGACGCACTTGAATGCTGCTAAGAGAATTTTGCGCTACATCAAAGGTACTCTAAATTTTGGATTATATTATTATGCTACTGATGATTTCAAACTTGAAGGATTTTGCGATAGTGATTGGGCCGGAGATACGGACGATCGAAAAAGCACAACTGGTTATGTGTTTTTCACAAGCAATGCAGCATTCACATGGAGCTCGAAGAAATAACCGATCATGACCTTGTCAACATGTGAAGCAGAATACGTCACCCTCAACTCATGTGTGATACAAGCGATATGGCTAAGATGCTTAATGAAAGAACTACAGTTTCCACAAAAAGAGACTCAAGTCAACGTGGACAACAAATCAGCAATTGCATTAGCGAGCAATCCTTTGTTCCATGAAAGAAGTAAACACATCGATACTCGATTCCACTATATTCGAGAATGTGTTTCAAGTAATCAAGTCAAGTTGAACCATGTGAAGACTGAAGATAAGATTGCAAACATTTTCACAAAAGCACTCAAGTTCAAAGAATTCAAAGAGCTGAGATCCAAGCTTGGACTACATGAATTACAAGTTTAAGGAGGAATGTTAAAAAGTAAATTTGTGATTTAATCCTCCGAAGAAACACAACGCCTCGAATGAAGCAAAGTGCCGCTTTGAATTTGATGCATCGCCTTGGACATGCATCCGACGCCTCATTTAGATTTTATTATTAATGCTTGTAATTAATTTAAGGAGATGAAAGGTTATTTTCTCTCTCTATGTAAACTCTTGTACTCCTTTTACAAATCAATAGAATCAGTTTAAGTTTTCTCTTCAATCTCCTTTAAGCCTGAGTGTTATCTCGATAGTATTTGTGTGTTCATGTGTTGAGAGAGAAGTGATCCAGTTTCTAACAATTACATGTAGATGGAGAAGAAAAACTCGGATAAAACAAATTATCTAACAGAGAGATAACTCCGGCGATCCTTTTTCTATCAAATTATCTAACAAATTATGGTCAGATTGGCAAGATCGAATATTTTTCGGTGATCCTTTCTTTCTTGCATGCTGTGAACACTTATGAGTTTTTCTCTGCAAACACGACATCCAACCGACAGTTAAACTAAAATTTTGGACGCACCTTCTCCTTAAGGGCTTGTTTTATTTGGGGGCAAGAAAAAAAGAGAGAAGAGTAAAGAGGAAAGGAAGAAAAATGGTCCCCTTTTAGGGAGAAATGTTTTCTCTCTCTTTTGGAGAGAACAAAAAAGGAGAGAAAAGTGGTCCCCTTTTCTCTTTCTCCAAATCACCCCTTTCAACAAATCAAGAAAAAAAAAGTTTTCTTTCTATTTTTCTCTTCTTTCTCCCCAATAAAATAGACCCTAAGCGTGCAAACTGGAAACGAATGATTTTTTGGCAACCTCTACTTTATCACTGCTTCTGATGAATGTTTCTATTGAGCTTGTCCGACATCAACGCGTCACCTGCCAGCTCCAAATTCCGGGCACCAGTCCATCATGATGTGGAGATTATACTTCTGGAATAGCTCCGGCAGCCGAGCATTGGGTGGCGATCAGCCTCCGGTAGCCTGTTCGTCTATGACACAGGCGAAGATGCTACTAGATGACCTCCCCCACAGTGATCTTCGCCCCCAACGTGCTCACCGTTGCTGAGAGTTTAGCCTTTGTCTTCTCCTCTTTGCCCCCGCCAATCCTGCGCTGACTGAACAGCAAAAAAAATTATGAACAGAGTTGTCGCCAACAAATTATTCCATAGTAATTTCACCACTGCTGTCATTTTCTATCACAGTGAAAACACGGCTGAGCTCTAATAACCCAAAATGAAGATGTGAATCGATCAAGGAGATAGAACCCAAGCCCAATTAAATTCATTGTTGATTATTAGATTCAAATCCGGGATTCAGATCTTATTTTAATTCTAAATTGAATCCATTATGATACTTTGGATTGTTATATTTAAGTCCGAACCCATCATTGATGAGCAAGTTCAACCCATGATTATTCCTATCTAGGTATGATTCCTATTCGAAATCAAATCTTCTATATAACCAAGTCAAACTAACATTTTGTTAGTCTAGTCCAACATCGCATAGCATCTGGCCCAATTCAAATTAAAGCTAGTTCAACTTAGGCCAAATCCAGATCAATGCAAATGATGTAGATCGAATCAAATCAATACAAGAATAGGGGTTTAGTTTGAGCCAAAATGAAACCCAATCAATTTTCCTTCTAAAACTGACGGCAATCATATTTCGCTCGATTCAACATGCTTAGCCCAACTCAGTGATCAATTTAGTCCACTGGGCCTAATTTACTAAATGTACTCTGGTCCATTGCAGACCGTTCTTTCTAACTTACAACAAATATTTATACCTAATGTCCAATCTTGAGAGACAGATATAATATAAAGACTAACTCAAGATTTATCTATCATCTCAAAGCTGTCTCTCACATATTCACCATACTAGCTTTTCAAAGGCTATCTTTGATATTTTAGTCTTTTAAAGACTATTTTTGACATTTTTACCTTTCAAAGACTATCTTTGATATTTTAGTCTTTTAAAGGCTATTTATGACATATTAGCCTAGCCCTATATCAGGCTATCTCTGATATTATAGCCTTCTAAAGGCTATTTATGATATTATAGCCTTCAAAAGTCTACTTTTGGCGCCTCAACCATCCTAAGGTTATCTCTGACATCTTCAACCTTCCAGAGGCTATTTTTGAGCGTTTGGTTCAATGGCTCGTTCACTTGATTCAAACGTTTGGCCCAAAGGCCCGTTCTCCTATTTTGAATATTTGGCCCATTGGCCCCTTCATCTATTTCGAACCTTTAGCCAAATGGCTCATTCGCTTAATTTGAATGTTTGGTTCAATGATCTGTTTTCCTATTTTGAATATTTGGCCCAATGTCTCATTCATCTATTTTGAATATTTGATCCAATGACCCATTCATCTATTTCGAACGTTTGGCCCAATGACTCATTCGCTTGATTTGAATGTTTGGCCTAAAAACTCGTTCTCCTATTTTGAACGTTTGGCCCACAAGCCTATTCACCCATTTTTGAACGTTTGACCTATCAGCTTGTTCACCCATTCGAACATTTAGCCCTCCAAAGGCTAATCCAAATACATTAACTCTCTAAAGCTGATGTAAGGTACTAACAATGTTGCTCGAGAGGTGTGTACATCGATAATAGGTATTGGGGCGTAGTTCCTCAATATTGTTACTGTATCATTCGTAGCTAAATCATATTTATTAAGCCTAAAATCAAATGGATATTCATAGAAAGAATATCTATTAAACTCAAAATAGATAAGTATTCATATGTCCTTTTATAAGCCGAATATTTATCAATTGACACAATGATATTATATGTCCTTCATAGGCCGAATATTTATCACATCAATCAAATCTGATTTGTCGAACTATTTCCAGAAGTGTAGCTAATCATTTCAAAATTTTCCATCTAACCATCATTTAGTTAATGATGAGCTTTTGTACTGAAATTATAAGCCTTTTACAGTAGATGAATGATGAATGATATTGTTCTTCCAACCACTTGTCTTTATTTGATTTTATATATGTAGATCTCTGAATCAAATGTGCCCTAAGCTACTTAGAGGTAATTAACAATCAATGTTTGCTTTAATTAAAAGCCAGAACCCACTTAAACAAAAAGCCTTATATTCATAAGGTGAATTTTAAAACGATTGCATTACAAATTATTAAAATTAAAATTTAACCCTTTTTGACCCCAACAATAATAAAAAGCCTATTAATTCTTGCACAGATAATTTTGAAATATCTTTTAACACTTCTATTGCAGCAACAATATAATCATATTTTTCTAGAAGACTAATCAAAATTTTCTTACTATCCTTTGATCACTTATATTTTCTCCAAGAGCACACATTTGATTAACTATTTCATTATTTTTTCTAAAAAAGTCCTTCATTTGCTCTCCCTCTTTCATTTTTAAAACTTCTAACTCTATTCTAAAAGATTAAATTTTAAAACTTACTATCTCCTTTAAATTCTTTTTGTACAATATCTCATGTGCTATTGGATTTTTCCACTACCATAATCCTCAAAAATATATTTTCAGCTATTGCTTGTTGAATTAAACACAACACATGCACTTTATCTTTAACTTCTCTTTTTCCTCCATCGAAAGATAACTTTCATTTTATAGGGCTTCATATTCTTTATTGACGATAGACCATAATTCCTATTACTGGAGCATGGTCCTCATCTTGATTTTCCATAAATAAGAATTTTCTCCTGCATATACTATGACAGAAGTTAGGAAGCCATAAATATTAGACTGCATGGAACCACTAACTCCAACCATTATAAACCTCGGCTTTAATAACACTGATTGGAAAATGAAAGAGAAAATAGCAAGGGATTATTTGTAAATGGAAAGAACTAGAAGGACAAAATTACAAAGGGTTGTTGCCCAATTCTTTGAGACATGATATAATGAATGACCCTTAGTCCTTTTATAGAATTCACAATCGACTTCACAAAGTCGATTAAAACATTTTTTTAATCCCTAATCAAATCACTGGCTCAATGAGTCAGTTTATATATATATATATATATATATATATATATATATATATATATATAACTCAATCACCTTAAGTGAAGTCCCTATATCCTATGGTTCAATATCATCTTCACTAGTGTAGTCTAGTGTATGTGTCAAAACTTGGGGACACTTTTTGAATCTCTTCTTCAAGGTTCTCCTCAGACCTCAGTCATGACTGAGGTTTGTTTAGAACATTTCTTGGCAACTTGCTTAGGTTGAAAGTAAGTATTATTTTTTATTGGATATTTTGAAACTTGATCCCTAAATGATTGCACATTGATTAGTCTCTTAGTGTTGAGAGAGACAAATGAGTTAACTTGAGTCTTTGGTGGATGTTGTGGAGTCCTAGCCAATTTAAGCTCATATTCAATTTTTAGTGCTTGTTAGTAGGCATCATCTATGGTCCTATTGGGATAAAATTTTAAAGACTCCCTAATTTCACTTCTTAGGCCTTTTGTAAATTTATTCAGGGTTGACCTAGGGATTCGTATAGATCACATATAAATAGTAAGTCATCAAATCTAGTCTTTTATTCAATTACAGAATCATTTCCCTAGATAAGTTTAGATAGCTTATCATCCATCTTTTGCCTATAATGGGGGAACACATTTTTTTTTCTCAATTTTTGTTTCATCTCACTCTATTTAGTAATAGCTGGTGCTCCACTTCTAGCCATTTGGCACTCAACATTGTTTCAAAACATTTGAGCATACCCACGTAAAATAAAGTTTAGCACATGTCACTTTACATAGTTTGGGTACTGAGTTTTGTTGGAAAACCCTGGGCTAATTTTAAATTTTAAATCAACAGTAAAAGCGATTGGCTTGAAACAGGTTTCACCAAAACCAAAATATCGATTTACGAGGGAACCACCTGTTTTGTCAGAGTATGTGCCTTTATGCAATTTTAGGAGCGGCCGATGATGATGATGAGACACACAAGGGAGCGTCATCTACAATATTGCACACACTGACTCCTCGAGATCCCTTATTCCACGTCCGGTGCTAGCCTCAAGGAGTGCTTTTTTTTGCTTGCGCCAACCTCCAAGGATGCGCCAATCAAGAGAAGAAGAGAAGAGGACCAAGGAGAAGCAAATCTTCTACCATTTGCACTAAGGAGAGATAAAGCACTTGTGTTCTCGCCAACAAGGAGGAGTCGCTAAGATCTCTAAGGCGACAACTAGGAAAGATGGCTAGAGCAAGAAGGAAAAACAAGAACAAAAGCATGTATGCGCCTAGCCCTAGGCCCTCATATATATAGAGTTTTAATAAATATTTTTTTCAACCAGCACAGCATAAGCGGTTCACATGCTGTGCATTCCAAACACTCTTAAACTTCTCCAGCCAGTATCTTCTCAACAAACACTTCTTTAACCAGCAAAAATTAAAAGCATAAGCTAGGCCAAACACACCCTTAGCTTGCTTAAATGACGTTGTAGAGAAGAAAATACAACAAAATCAGTGATAAAACAATGAACTTAAACACCAAAGTGACAAAAGACCATATGCTAAAGTTTAGGCTAGTGAATGTAAACTTGTAGAAACTCTAGCATGCAGTTTCATAATTTTTTTTTGTATCTTTAATCAGAATACACAGCAGCCAAATCTTTTGTTTTGGACAGAAAACACAACAAGAAACAGTAAATAAACAGTAGACTATTGGTGCAAATATGAACAAAGAAATAAGATGCAGAATTTGAACTATTGAATGAAAACTTGTAGAAAAATCCTAACATACAAGTCCTAGTTTTTGTAAAATTGTGACTGAAACACAACAAACTAGACTGATATTTTTGTTGTTTTTAAATTAAGAAAAAAGTAAAAAAAAAGGTTTTAGAAAAGATAGAGAACTAAAATGTTATCAAACTAGCACAAATCACACTTATGAGCACCTTAGGTTTGCTCTGATACCATTGATGGAGGTTGAACCATAAGGGTATTAAGGATGGATCTACGTAGGGTATGGGGCTCATAAACACAATAAGTATCAGCTAGTAGTAAGAACAAGTAAAAATTGAACATGCAATAGAAGAGAAGCAATAGAAGAGAAGCAAGGAAAGATGTCACCGAGGGCCCCTTTAGGGAAGGGACCGAACCCCTTTCTTTGTCCATGCTTTTGAATCTTGGCATTGAGGCTAAGGGGAATGTTACTACAATAAACATTAAGAACAAAGAGGGATGGGAAGGAATACAAGCCCCAACCCTTCTAAACTATATAAAGATTCTTATGGGAGGGTTCTTGATCAACCTCAATGCACTCAGACACCCTTTGATGATTCTCCAAGCTACGCTTTGGCTCCAAGTAAAAAGGAGTATGCCATCAAACTCTAATTTATGGTCGTCCTTGTCACCCTTAAAGAAAAGCTGGAACAATTTAATATAGATAATTTACTGTAACAACTAATTAAGATTGCGATTAATTTCCATTCCTTTTTTAGGAGGTTAAGATAATTTACTGTAGCAGTAGCTAGTTAACACTATTAATTTTCTAGAACAACTAATTAATACTGTTAAATTTTCAATCCTTTTCGACTGATGCCTCGTTCTGCTCATACATCGACAAACTGTGCAATACTAGTGCGAGCAAAAGACACGCCTCACTCGTTGGCCACCTCTAGTCACCACTATTTTTGAATCACTAAGAAGTATATATATACTATAATTTTGTTTATATTTATTTTTTTTAAAAAAGAAAGCATACACATTATGATACTAGTTTAATATAAAAACTCAAATAGCAAGAAAAATTAAAAATCATAACAAATCATAAATGAGGATTTATAAAACCACTGAGTTGCGATGACTATGTTTTATTAGAAAAAGATAGGTTAAGAGTGCATTTGGTATAGCTGCTCGTTTTTCACTCTCGGGTGACAGATACTACAGTACTTTGGGCGATAGCAATTACAGTAGGGTAAATTCAGCTTAGAAAAAGAAGTCTCTTTACGGTTGGGTGAACAACAGTCATTGCAGAAAGCTCCAGTAAACTCGCTCTAAATCTAATACTTTAAATCTGCATAATACTGCTTAATCCACCTGGCTATAATTTGGACCTCCTTTTCCCTCACTTTGCTCAACCAAGCAGGGTCTTCCTCTGTAGCAAACCTGAGGTCTACATGGTGAGCACCTGCAATTTTGAACAAAAATAAGAACTTGCCACACATTGCTTCTCAGAAAACTCAACTGTAGAGTTCCAAGTTCCAACCTTTAGGCGCAACTATGGCTATTATGCTGGGGTTAATAGACTCCAGAACACTGCCAGAACATTAACGGCCATGTCAACCGATCCATTCACAAAGCAAGGGAAAACAATTTCCATTTTGCAGGCGGAAGAGATGGATAGAATCTTACCCTCCTCCACTCCATGGATCTCTCAGCCCATTGAAGAATATGATGTTACTGCCAAACCTTTTCAGCACCCTCTTAATATGCTGTACATTAAATGGCAGTCAAGAAATGGTGTTCAGAAATCAAGATCAGCTGTATGACAAATCAAGATGATTGTGGATGTGTTGCTGAATCACGATCACGGTGGACTTACATGGCCGCCAAATTCTGTGGTGATCCAGTGAGGCCTTGGCGTTATGTTGTAGTACTTATGGCAGTATTGGAGAGTGTCATTGTAATCATATTTCTGAGCTGGGAAAATGCTCTCCTCTGTGCTTGCTCCTACCTGAACTACCATCTCTGTGCATGACTGCAAGAACTCAAAAGTAAATAGCATCACCAAATTCATGTAGCTCTAATAGTTGAGATACAGAATTGATAGGAACTGTTCATGTTTATAGTCAAAGATTTACCTGCCAGCCCCATCCGTCCGGTGTAACAACACTTGGTGAGTTGAGCTTAAAGCATTTTGCAGTTCCAGTGTAGTTGTAGAATATGTTCATTGCCCCATACAATCTAGAGAAAGTATCATTGCCGCACGCTGGGTTATCGATGGCCTTGCACATCTGTTGTCAATAAGTTGAGATGGTATCAAAATGTCAACTTACAACAGCTAAATTTCTGTACCAAGAAGACAAAACATACATGTTTCACAGGATAAGCTGGGAGAGGAGTGAAAAAGTTTGCAGCAGTTGGATAGTCAGTCATGGCGCCATACACATAAGCCTCATAGAGCCAATCCTCCAAACCCGCTGCTTCATCACCCCTACGGAGGAGCAAGAAAGGCTTAGATGTTGCCAATATATAGTCAAGAAATCAGTAAACAGTTCGTACGAGCAGAGCTTGAATGCCCTGGCAAGCTTCTCTGGCCCTCCCGGCTGCTGCAGCGCATCCTCTAGTTGTGTCCATGAATTCTTTATTGTTCTGTAGCAGCTCTCACTCTCGCTCTGAAGCCATTAAATTGTCATCAAACAATCAGTTCAACTGCAAAAGATGCAGGTATAAAAGTGTTGTGCTTGAGTGGGGGAATGACCCTGAAGTCGGTTGTGATAATGTCGCTGAAGGTGTAGGGTGAGACGAGGCCATCGAAATAGAGAATTGGGGCAGATGACGCCAAGGCTCCAATGACGATATGAGGGTACTTGAGCCTGAACCAAGCAGCCAGCACTGAAAAACTCCAAACCAGTTGCATTAATGATCAAATCATGGGATTAATCAGACAACTGAATTATAAAAACCTAATACTTAAACCTGACTCGGATACCTTATTGCATAGCTCAAACTTGGATAAAACTTTATATGCACATATGGTGACACCATCCATCGTCTAAGTGTTATTAGATTCGTGCATGCATGATCCCAATATTTTAAATGCAATGGTTGGATGGTGGATAGTGGCATTGCATATAAAGTTTTTCCTCAAACTTGCCCAAGGTAAATTGGTACTTGGAGATATCCTGTGAAATAAAAGTTATATTTTATTTTTATTCTAAATTATTTGATAAAATATCATTTTATATATAATAATTTTGATAATAAAATATATTTTATTTTAAATTGAGTATGGGATATTGAGTACAAACTTATAAACTTGAATCCAACATGAATCCAATTAAAGCTTGACTTGGCAAATATGAGCTCGTTCATTTATTAATAATTAAACATAAGCAAGTAAATAATTTAAAATTATTATTAACTATAAGTTTGTGAGATACAAGCAATTAAATTTTAAATTAGACAAATTGTATAACGACAGAAGTAAGTAAGTGGAACATACAAACGAACTTGCAATAATTTAAATTAAACATTCTAAATACAAGTTTTATTTTTTTAAAAAATAATTATTTAATTATGTACTATATTATATAAATTATTTGATTTTTAAAATTTAAAATAAATCAATTTCTAAATTATTTTAAAAAATTGGTATGCATTACTTTCAATATAATTTCTGAAATTTTAAATTACCTCAGTTTCAAAATAAAATATTTTCTAAAAAAATAATTGAAAATTTTGAAAATAATTTAAATTCATTTTAGAAGTTTCGTATATTATAAAATTTGAAATAATTAAATTAATTAATTTTTTATATAAAATTTTTTGAAACGATCCAAATTTGGAAAAATTGAAATATTTTAATTTCCAAATAATATTAGAAAATTTTGATTATAAAATTCTAAGTTATTTAAATTTATAAATAAAAAAATGAGTAAATTTAAAAGAATTAGATTCATTTAGTTTTAAAATGGAAATGATATTATAAATTTCTAGTTATTAAAGATTTAAATAATTGTCAAAATATAAATTAATTCAAATTTCAGAAGTTTTAAATCAATAGCAATGTTAATTTTTTTTTTATTTTGAAATAGAGAAGTTCAGAATTAGGTAAAATACTAAATTTTTATTTACTTTGAAAAAATTGAATTGTATTGTTTATAGTTTAGATTAATTAAATTCATCTAATATTTAATCTTTGCCCTTAAAAACGATGGGTTAATATTGTCAAATTATAACAAAATTGATACAACTAATAAAGTTAAATTGAAAGACATGGAAAATAGATAAATAGAGAAAGTTAGAAGATAAAATCGGGAGGCGATAAAGTGATCGTTGCATTGGTTTTTTGCTTCAAGATAGAGTCGGGGGTGTTATATTTGTTGGCTCAATGGTCGAAAAGTTTATGTCCAGACTCTTCCAACTTTTGAGCAACAAGAAAGGATAAATGAAATAATCTTAAAGTAGGAGTTTGAAGAATAAGGGATGGAGAGAAAGTAGAATATGCTATATTTTTAAATAATATCTCAAATGAGAGGAAAAGTGTCTGTTTATAGGGTGAAGATAATTATTTCTCAACACTTTTTCACTAATTTAAATTGAATTAATATAACTCAAAAAACACATATTGTAGAAGTAAATAAAGAGACTGGCTATAGAAAGAGATTAAACTAAAATAAATAAAATTAAATGTTAGTAATTGTAACTAGGGTCGCCACTCAACCCAGACTCAATGCCACTCAACTTGACTCAATGCCACTCTGACCTGACTCAACTTGATGTTGACTGTGAAAACCCTTATTAATCAGGTTTCGGGATAGGTTATAGTAAAATCCAAAGCTTAATAAGCAGGGCAGAGACAGGTCTAGGTGTTGCAGAATCTATCCTAAACTCAAACCCGATCCGGAAGCATAAATTTATTACAATACCTTTTATATAACTATTTTTTTTTTAAAAAAATAAAACTCTAAGTGGCTAAGTCCTGCCCTCTTGTGTCTCGTGTTCTTAGGCAATTAAGGATGGGTTTCCCTAGGGGGCAGGGTTTCGTGTTTTTAACCAGCAAAATTTCTAAGGGAGGTGCTTGCTTAGAAAATTGAAAAATTGATCTCATCACACTATTAAATGGTGTTCTAAGTGAGTACCCGCTGAAGAGTTTTTTTGTGTTTTTAACCCCTTCAGGTCAAAAATAATTTTAGGAGAGGCAAGGTGAGGCGACCAGAATTCTTAAGCGGACGGGTCACTTAAAAAGCTAAAAACGGGGTAATTTTTTACCCTTAAAATCTCACCGGGATTCGTATTGTGCAAATATGCACGAATCCCGGAAAAAAAGAATGGAGGCTGCGGGCGCCGGAAAATTGTTGGAAGCGCCCGGGGCGCTTAGAACTTCTAAGTGGGGTCCCTTTGTTTTGCACTAAAAATATATTTTTTTATTTTTTATTTTTTAGAAATGATGTATATCTTGTAAGTTATCTAATAGTACTAATATTAGGATATTCTAGATTACGTATAGGTATAAAATACCTTAACTAATATCACATATAAGACAAAATACTATTTACTTTATAAAAAATCTAATATTGATTAGGGTATTCTATACCTATACGTAATCTAAAATATCTCAATATTGATATCATTCGATAGCTTACAAGATATGCATATTTCTAAAAAAAAAAATAAAAAAAAAATATTTTTTAATGCCAAAACCTCCGCTTACGGAATTCGTTCGGGTGAGGCGGGTAGGACAAAAGCTAACCTCGACCCTGCCTAATTGTAACCATATAAAATTTTAAAGTTTTAAAATAAATTAAAGCGCTAAGAACAACTAATTTAATGAATTAAATGCTGCCCTTACATCCTCCATAAGATCCTCCGAAAGCGATGACAGGGGATTCTTCTCACGACAGGTTCTTCTTCAGGTCAACGATGAGCGTTGCATAGTCTGCAAGTGCCTGCGTTGAGCTCAGGTAACCCAGTGTGCTCGCGTTGCTGTAAGCCTCTTTGCTGCTAAAAGGAACGGATTCGCCGTAGTATCTATGCTGCAATTAATGGAGATTTAGTGACAGAAATGGCGAGTCTCTCTACTCCAGGTTCATCTCAAGTGCTCACCTCGACGAAGACCACGAGAGCCTTAAACAAAGGCGCGATGTCGAACATGAAGCCGGTGTTCTGCGCGAACAGCTCGACGCTGCCTTCGTTGCCGGTGTACAGGAAGATGGGGGCGCCACAGCCGCCCCAGTGAGTAGCGTTGACCAGGTACCTCTGCTGGAACGTCATGCTCGCCTGCGGGTTGTAGTTGAAGTGATCCAGCGTCTGGGTGAAGTACCTCGTCTCGTACAAGCCATTCCCTGTGCCCTTGCTTTGAAGGGCTCTGCTTGTTGGGGCTGGGAACGGGCGCCACTCCATTGCCCTCTCTCCATTGCAGCGCAGGAACAAGGAGGTCACAAAGAGAAGAAAGAGAAGAAGACTCATGGTAGGTCTTAAGATCTGGAAGAGTTCAAATATTCGTGGAACTGCAGGCGTGTAACAAGTGCATAATGTGGCTCCGCTTATATAGTACACACAAGTGTCGCGAGCCTGCTGTCTCAACCCAGATCAGAAGGAGAAATATTTTATCGCTAGATTAACATGCATCATTGTATCTGTTTTAATCTAAATGATATGTGTTTTGTAGGTAATCCAAACGTCATATTTGGGTTCCTTGAAATTTTTTAGGAGACCAATAATAGACTGTTTAGCAGACTGTAATGCATAGATGATTGGATCCGATTCAAAGTTCGGAGACTAATCTTGTCTGCTTTCCTGCATTTTTCTGGTCACCAACAGCTGTAGTCTGCATTACTTGAACAATCTCATTAACCCAAAACGTCTGATTTGGGTTCCTTGAAATTTTTAAGGAGACCAATAAGCAGACTGTAATGCATCGATGATTGCATCCGATTCACAGGTCGGAGACCAATCTTGTCCACTTTCCTGCATTTTTCTGGTCACCAACAGCTGTAGTCTGCGTTACTTGAATAATCACATTAACCAAAAATATCTTAAATTTGTTACTTTAGACTAATTGCTCTGAGTATGCATTAATCATCTAGAACACTGTTACTATCCATCTATGGAAAACTTAGAATCTGACAAGCATCTGAGATTTGAGAAAAAGAGTCTTTTGGCAGTGCGACCATGAACAACGTAGTCTACATGGAACAAGAAATCCACGAGAGCTAAGCTCCAAAGTGTCATGTCCTGTGGGGATAAGCTTGAGGGGAATAGGAACTGAACAAAAGTGCGGAAAATATGGAGGACAAGGGAGGTATTTCAGGCCTCTAATTGTTTGGAAGCCGTAGATACTTGGCTCTCACCATAGACCTGACAATTCTGTAACTCGAGTCTTGAGTAAACGGAGAATATGTCCTAAGCACGTTGCGTGCCTAGAATCACGGAGTTGTTCGCTGGAAATTTTTGTTAAGTTTCAAACTAGTTCCTTGATATATTATAAAGTTGGGCAATAAGGGTTTCTGCCGTCGCTCTATTATATAAGGTCGAACTTATAATTTTATTATCAAACATTATTATATATCATCGAACTTGTCTAAAATTTATAATTTTATCGTCGAATTTTATCATATATCGTTAAACTTTTTCTGAAACTTATAATTTTATCATCGAATTTTGTCATATATTATCAAACTTTTTCTGAAACTTATGATTTTATCGTAGAACTTTTTCTGAATATTATGAGTTTATCGTCGAACTTTGTCATATATTATTGAAATTGTCTTAAACTTGACCTAAACTTGCATGGAACCAATAAAAATAGTGTAGAATATTTTAGTGTTAATTTCTGTGAATTTATCAAATATTTTTTTAATTATTTTCAATAAATTTTTTATTTATATTTATTGTCAAACTTTGTAATATATCAACGAACTTGTTTGAAACTTAATAGAAATTTTCAAGGAACCAACCCTGTGAGTAGCATTCGGATATGCACTAGTTGAACGGTTGATTAGTCTCCATGTTGACAAATTCTAGACACGCGCTGTGCCTAGGAAATTTTCTAGAGCAAATGGGTATGCTATTTGCTTGTGGATACTAATGTGTTGAAAGATCAAACTAATCCTCCAAATATTGGTGGGGTACTAAGTGTTAGGCCCAGCCCCTTTTCCGGCCCAGCCCAATTAGAACGTTGACCGGGGGTCAAAATTGGCCCAGCCCACATCCAAAATCGGAAGCTGATTTGGGGGAGATTCGCGCAGGTGAAATCGATGCGCTGAAATGTTGATTGCAGCGACGTCGACGGCGCTACTGGTGGTCAGCCGATGTTGGTCAGAGGAGAGACGCCAGGCAATGATTTCCCGGCCGGCGAAGCCCCGGCATGAATGGGATATTGGGACGGTGATGGCGATTGGACGAAGAGCACGACGCGTGATACATTGGGTGTCAGGTGGCAGCGACTGATCCAACGGGCAAAGGTGAGACGGCAACGCTCGGTCCGGCGGGCCGTAGGATGTTGCCGACGCTTGGTTGCAGGTGGAATGGGGAGGCATGGGCGGCATATCTAGTCCAACATGGACGTCCGTCTGGAGCGGTCGGAAAGTCGTCTGCTGCCAGGACGACTTTGCGTGGAGGAGACATCCGCATACGTGATGATAGAGCTCGAGCTGCCTATAAGAAATATGGCTGGCGAGCTCGAGAAAGAAAGGAGAAGGTTGCACTGAGAGAGAGCTATGGTCTGAGGGGTTAGCTGCGAGAGGAGGGCCGGACCGCTGAATGGAGGACGAACCCAAAACTCGGCGGCGGGCATGGTTGAGGACAAACCATGCCCAATCTCTCTCTCTCTCTTCTCCGTCCGTGGAACTCGTCGTTGAACTCTCTGGTAAGGCAAGTGGGTTGCCCTCTCCGACGTGCTCCGATGGTGAGGGTTGGGCGGTTTGGAGCACCGTTGGCATATAGTTCCCCCTTGACACCTCTTCCCGTCGCCATGCTGCGCCGGCTGCTCTATGGATGCAGTGTTAAAAGTAAACTAGACCTGGTAAATAGACATGACAATGTGGACGTGGCTACGTGGAGACATGCTCCACAACTTCGACTGTGTTTAGCAATTAGCTATTTTTTAGTATTTTATTTTAGCAAAATATTATTTAAGATTTACTTATTTTAGTTAAGACTATGTATTATATATATTATATGTTTTACATAATGACAGTAACACGAGTTATTTTCTCCATAAGATTATTGTCTTCTTGTTTTCTTATTTGTGTCATTCGGCCTGAACAAAGTGGTCTCAGTTTGTCTTGCCTGTTGTCACGGACGCACTTTGCTTGGTGCCAAATGTCCGTGCGGCACACTACTTGGAGTAGTGCTAAGCCTTAATCCTGTGTGCACGTACGCACAATATGTGGAAGCGTCAATCTAAAACCCGAGGCAACAATGTGTAATTCGAGGGCAACACTAGCATTCAAGAGGCACAATGGATTTACACAGAACGGTGAGTAAAATGCTCGGTGAAATGAGTCACCCGAACACCCCACCGATATATTGATAAAAAGGCAGCAATACAAGAAAAACAATACAGGACACTAAGCAAATATTGAGTAGACCCTAGACCTATAACTTGGTGGAGAGGGCAGGTGTGTGGAACCTTGCAATTTTATACTTGCATGGGATCACAAGACTGCATTTAACCAAGGCACTACCACCCCTCTCAATACTATCCCAAGTACACAATCTAAGGGGTGTGAGTAGAAGGCTTCACAAGGGATGGGTAGGCTAATTTTACACATTTGAGCCCCCCATCCTGGAGTACTTGTGAAAACACAGTCCCCCACTCACATGTACATGCCCCGGGACAGTCCCCCGAGTGCATAACAACCCCAAAGACCAAAACACATGGCACACATGTGCCAAACCATGTTTTTACATGGATCTACACATCCCATGTTTTACACAAAAAGATAGTGTCAGGGTCGGGTAACAGTGGAATTACACACAAACTCCTCCGATCCCTGATGTCACGCCCTAAAATTCGTGCTAAATTTTTGCCTTAGAAATTCTCGAGCGTGATGGCGCAATCTACACACCCTCTGTGTAAATTGCCAGCCAACACTCAATATGCGGAAATTAACCAAGATCTTCTACTCGTGCACGCGCTGAACCTCTCTGATCCACTGCGCTCTCAGGGCTGAGCTCTGATGTAACTGAGCTCCAAGGCTGATCTGATGGAACTGAGTCCTAGCCTTCTCCTAGCCCTAGACCTACGTCAGTAAGTGGCGGGTGGCAAGCACATGTTGCTTCTCAACCCCATATGCACACTTACTAACAGCCTTAAACCTAAGCGCCCTGTAAATGACAATCACACAGTCGCTGGCAGTTCACAATATAAGGGCACTATACATATGCCCAAACCCTAAGACAGGTATCGACAACTACACAGCGAGCGAAGGATGATAACAAGCTCAATGCTTGCTTCTCACCTAAGCTAAACACACCGAACGATAGAAACAACCTATCAACTACTCAACACAGCATAATGTTCATACAATGTTCGTACAGAGCTATTATAAAGCAAATAACACAAGTAATGCTAGAAGTTATACCACTCCTACGCAATGCAATGTGGATGATGAAGTTCAGCCCGTGGCTCCCTCGAGGTGGCCGAACTTTCTCCTTCAAGCTCCGAAATACTCCTCAAGCGCAAGCCCTTGAGGATCCACCCTAGAGTCGCCCCTCTAGGTGGTTTTGATGCTCCAAGGTGTTCCTTAGCTCCAAGGAACACTTCAGTCCTCCAATGGACAGCAAGTAAGCCGCCTAATGTAGGATGGAGAACAAGTGGCCGGTCAGCCCCTTTTCTCCCCCCAAAGCCGATCTCCTTCCTCCAAGGAGATCCAAGCCAAGCAATGGAGCTCTCGGCCAAGCAAAGTGCTGAATGTGCCGAGCTCCTCTCCAAGGTGAACCGGATGGGTAGGACAACCGTGAGCTCCCTCAAGCTCACCCAAATCGCCAATGAGAAGAAGCTTTCGTCCAAGCTCCAAAATGGACAGCAAGGTGGCTGATCTTTGAGCTCCTCTCAAACTCGCCTCCACCAATGGAACCGTGGGGAAAATGGGGTGGAAGATGGTGATGAAGCTCCCTCAAGCTCTCGCCAATCTCCTCCACAATCAGCCAAAGGAAGAAGAAGGTGGATGAAGATCTCCCTCCTCTCTCCAATGTCGCCTCTCCCCTCTATTCTCGGTTTCCTCCAAAGCCGATTGAATGTTTTCCAATCGAGATCCCCAATTAGATGTGCCATTTGTCAATTTTGCCCTTTTGCATTATGAAGACCATAAGAATAAGGCGCTCCTCTTTCTTTCAGCAAATGACCCACGCTTGGGTTGGTTACCTCATGCAACATAAGGCTTTGTTCTCCCATGGGTCTTGGGTTCAAATCCCACCCATGACATATTTTTTTTCTAAGCTTGTACACCTCTATACAAGCTCAAATTATGCACTAAGGTTCATGTAGCCCTCTACTTTGAACCTTATCTTTTTGCATGTGTATGCTCCATCAATTTTACCCCCTTAATCCCTACTCATAACCTCTATGAGTCCATGGGAAAGGCGGGGTAGTACCCCATAGTACCCCGGGCGTCACACCTGACATTCTCCCCCACTTGAACGGTCGATGCCCTCATCGACACAAAACATCCTTATAGCTGGCCTTCGAAATTGAAGCTTCATGATCATTGCGCTGCGGTGAAGGAAAACTTCTACCTTCGTCAGTGTCGCAATCAGAACTCGGAGAGAATGCGACCTTCTTCTCCTTTGGCTTCATGGTTGCGGCCTCCTCGGCTACCAAGGCGTGCAAAATCTTCTTCTGGGGGCAAGTCCAGGGTTGGTGTTTTCCGCCACATATAAAGCAATCCCAAGTCTTTTTGGGTCGCCAATGTTGTCGGCTTGGTCGTCTCTTCGAACGTTGCTCCCCCACTTCAGCATTGCTCGGGTTGATCATCCTGAGTGCGCCTATCTTCGGCGTCTTGGAAGAACAAGTGATTGCGCCTATCCTCGGCGTCTTTGAAGAGGAAGGCTTGCCCGAAATAACAATGGTGTCATCTGTGTCACTTGAGTTGGATGATGGCATCATTGGGGCTTTCCCTTTCTGCTTTTTATCGGTTGAAGCCTTCTCAACCAATATTGCGTTCAACATCTTCCTCTGTTTGCAATCATATATGTGATGGTTGCCGCCACATAAATAACATATGTGTGGTCGGTTATGCGGTGGGCTTCTTTGGTTGCCATCGTTGTGGGGTCGCTGGGATCTGTTCTGATACTGGGTCCTGTTATCCCGCGGACTGTGCGGTGGACTCCGCCTATCTTGATTCCCATTACGGTGCGGAGGACTCCCATGATTGTCCCTCTGACTGTTCCCATTCCCTTGATGGGGACGCTGTGGAGGTGAAGATCGGCGCCTTTCCACGAGCTTGAAGTCAGTCAGTTGCTCCGCTGCAGCTTGTGCGGATGCAAAGTCTTGGACATTCCTCCTTTGCAACTCCTGCTGTGCCCAAGGTTGCAAGCCATCGATGAAGAAAAATAACTTTTCTTCATCCACCATCTTGATGTCTAGGGAGATAGATGCGAACTTCCTAACATAATCACGGATGTCATTTGCGTGACGGAGGTTCGACAACTTTTTCCTCACCATCAATCCCTTGTTCTCAGGACGAAACTGGGTCTTTGGTGCCTGTTTAAGTTCCTCCCAACTCTTCATGGTGTTAGTGCCATTTTGCACTCTGGTGCGCCACCATAGCTTTGCATCACCAGTTAGATACCATGTTGCCGTGGCAATCTTGAGACCTTCCGAGTCGGTACATGTGACAAGGAAATATTGTTCCATGTCAAACAAAAAGTTTTTGAGTTCTTTGACGTCTCGAGTGCCATTATAACTTTGGGGTTCAGGAACCCTCATTGGTGCACGTTGGGGTTGCACATTTCCCCCTCCTGAGTGCAATGCCATGGTGAGGACGGCTATCTGAGCCTTTAATTCCTCAATTTGAGCCCTCAGAAACTTGACGGACTCACGAGTATTGCCTTGGTGTCCCTCCATTTCTATTGCCAAGCCAACATGTTTGGCATTGATCAAATCAAGTTGGCTTTCGATATCAGTGAAACGCGCTTCATGGCGTTCACGGTGCCTTCTTCGCCTTTCCTCCCTATCCAGCTCGGGAGGGTTGCCCGCTAGTATTTCCACATCAGTTCCCTCGTAAATAGACATCTTGAGACTTGTCACAAAGGCAACAAACTCTGGCTCTGATACCACTTGTCACGGACGCACTTTGCTTGGTGCCAAATGTCCGTGCGGCACACTACTTGGAGTAGTGCTAAGCCTTAATCCTGTGTGCACGTACGCACAATATGTGGAAGCGTCAATCTAAAACCCGAGGCAACAATGTGTAATTCGAGGGCAACACTAGCATTCAAGAGGCACAATGGATTTACACAGAACGGTGAGTAAAATGCTCGGTGAAATGAGTCACCCGAACACCCCACCGATATATTGATAAAAAGGCAGCAATACAAGAAAACAATACAGGACACTAAGCAAATATTGAGTAGACCCTAGACCTATAACTTGGTGGAGAGGGCAGGTGTGTGGAACCTTGCAATTTTATACTTGCATGGGATCACAAGACTGCATTTAACCAAGGCACTACCACCCCTCTCAATACTATCCCAAGTACACAATCTAAGGGGTGTGAGTAGAAGGCTTCACAAGGGATGGGTAGGCTAATTTTACACATTTGAGCCCCCCATCCTGGAGTACTTGTGACAATTGTGGTATCAGAGCCCAGCGCTAGATCAGATTGATATCAGATCCGTTGCAACAACTCAACCTGACAAGCAGTGGTTGTTTGTGACACCGAGATATAGACGTGAGTCGTTGTGCTGTTTGGGAGTTGCGTACGTCGGTGCTTAGCGCCGGGGCGTAAATCCTCAGTTACACGACTTATCGATCAGTTTCGGGGTCCACTCAACCGTCAGCACAGTTTAACCATCACAGCACCAGATGGCAGAGTCTACAGAGTTACCAGAGTTGCTAGATCTGGATGATAGGTTCACCAGACTAGAGATGGCTGTTGGGATAGATGAGGCAGAATGGCAAGGAGATCCACTAGCTGAGCGTATGCAGACGATCAGGGAGCTCCAAAGGCATTATGAGATGACTAATGATGCCAGAGTCAAGAGATTAGAGTCTACTGTAGAGACTCTAACTGCTGAGATAGCCATGTTGAAGCTAGCCTTAGCCCAGGTAGCTTCAAACCCGCCTACACCCACAGCTGGGGTCGGGCCTTCACAGCCAGTAGCGAAGCGCCATATACCTGACCCGTCTACCTTTGGAGGAGCCAGGGTAGCAAAAGAGCTAGAAAACTTCCTGTTCGACATGGAGCATTACTTTAAAGCGGCTCGGGTGCCAGAAGAGGACAGAATTGAGGTTTGTGCATCGTTCCTCACGGGAGATGCCAAAGTCTGGTGGAGGACTTCTGTAGCACCGAGGACCGAGGGAGAGCATCCCGAGGTTGTGTCGTGGGATGATCTAAAGTTAGAGATGAGAGCTCAATTTAGACCCGCGAACACCCTGTTTACTGCTCGCATGCAGTTCAGAAGTTTAAGGCAGACCGGCACTGTAAGGGACTATGTCAAGCAATTTGCCACATTGCTTCTGGAGATCCCTAACATGAGTGAAGAGGAGAAATTCATATCATTTTTAGGAGGTCTTCAGGACTGGGCACTGTTAGAGCTCAGGAGACAGGGAGTAACGACCTACAGAGATGCCGTAGTAGCTGCTGACGCTCTATTAGATATGAGAGGTAGTAGACCTCAAGCTGGGGGAGTGACTTCTTCATCTTCCCATACCCGTGTGCCAGACAAGGGTAGGAAGAAGTACGTCCCCAAGTATAAGCAAAAGCCACAAGGAAAAGCACCAGTTCCTCAGACTCATCAGAAGCCTGTTGTGCAGAAGAAGAGAAATGAGTCTAGTCCCAAGAGGAAGCTGGCCTGCTTTGTGTGCAAAGGCCCTCATCTAATGAGGGATTGTCCTACAAAGAGAGCGATAGCTGCGGTCCTAGCAGATAAGAAGGACGCAGGAAAAGAAGATTCACCGGGTTGTGCATCTGTCAACCCTTTGGTAATAGCAAATGTATCAGTGAAATCTTCCCCACTGATGTACACCAACATAAGCCTGAACGGAGTAGAGATTGCAGCCATGGTGGATACTGGGGCCACTCATTTATTTGTTGCAGATAGGTTGCGTGAGCAACTTAAGTTGAGGACGTCGACCAGTAACACTCATGTGAAAACAGTGAATGCTGAGGCAAGAAAGGCTATGGGAATATCATATGATGTCCCAGTGAAGATGGGACCCTGGAGTGGGAAGTGTACAGTGCTAGTTACTCAACTAGATGTGTTTGATGTCATTGTGGGTATGGACCTTCTGAGAAGAGCTAAGGCCACCCCAATGCCACATCTCAACAGCTTGTTAGTACTGGATGAAAAGAATCCCTGTTTCATTCCTTGCTTTACTGGGATGACAGAGGAGAAGAAGAAAGCAAAGGAGAAGGAGCTTACTCCTTCCTCCCTAGCGAATGGAGTGAGGCATGGTGCTTCCACGTACTTAGCTCATATCAGATTAGTGGAAGACCATCCCCAGGTGAATTCAGATCCTAGACCAGTTGTGAGGGATGTGAGGGAACTGGCCACTTCCTCTAGTTCTCGTAGCAGAAAAGGAAAAGAAGTCATTGTGGGGGCAGCTGAAACTTCATTAGAGAGCATATTGACATCCGTACCTTGTTCTGTTGGAGCGTTGTTGAAAGAGTACAAAGATGTTATCCCACCAGAGATGCCCAAAGTACTGCCTCCTAGAAGGGACATAGACCATCAGATTGAGTTAGTCCCTGGAGCAGTACCTCCAGCCCAGCCTCCCTACCGCATGCCACCATTAGAATTGGCAGAGCTCAGGAAACAGTTGAACGAGCTCTTAGAGTCAGGGTATATCCAGCCCTCGAAGGCACCGTATGGAGCACCTGTCCTGTTCCAAAAGAAGAAGGATGGGAGCTTGCGCATGTGCGTGGACTATAGAGCACTGAACAAGGTCACAGTGCGCAATGCATACCCAATCCCGCTGATCCAAGATCTGTTGGATAGATTAGCAAATGCAAAGATCTTCAGTAAATTGGACTTGAGATCAGGATATTGGCAGGTGCGAATTGCCGAGGGGGATGAGCCGAAGACTACTTGTGTCACGCGGTACGGCTCGTTTGAGTTCATGGTGATGCCTTTTGGGCTCACGAACGCTCCTGCTACGTTTTGCAACCTCATGAACAATATCCTAAATCCCTTTTTGGATAAGTTCGTGGTGGTGTATCTTGATGATATAGTAGTATATTCATCTGACCTGAAGGAGCACGAGAAGCATCTGAAACAAGTTCTGCAAGTTCTCCGAGATAACAAGCTGTATCTGAAGGCAGAAAAGTGCGAGTTTGCCCAGACTGAAATTCAGTTTCTTGGACATGTTGTGTCCCAAGGCAGTGTGAGGATGGATAATGACAAAATCAAGGCTATTTGGGATTGGCCTAGTCCATCTAGTGTGACTCAACTGCGATCATTTCTGGGTCTAGCAAACTTCTACAGACGGTTCATCATGGGATACTCAAAGGTAGTGGCACCTTTGACAGATTTGCTCAGAAAGGACAAGACTTGGTGTTGGGAGGATACACACCAAGAGGCTTTTGAGACTCTGAAGAAGCTGGTAACTTCAGAGCCTGTGCTAAAATTACCAGACTTTTCACAAGGGTTTGAAGTACACACTGATGCTTCAGACCGTGCTCTAGGTGGAGTATTAGTTCAAGATGGCAGACCTGTAGCCTATGAGAGCAGAAAGCTGAAAGCAGCTGAGCTAAATTACTCTGCACACGAGAAAGAAATGCTAGCTGTTGTCCACTGTCTCAGACTGTGGCGTATTTACCTGCTGGGGAGTCACTTCATAGTAAAGACCGATAACATTGCTAACACTTTCTTCCAGACTCAGAAGAAACTGTCAGCCAGGCAGGCCCGTTGGCAAGAGCTTCTAGCAGAGTTTGATTTCAGTTGGGAGCACAAACCGGGCAAGTGTCATCAGGTCCCAGATGCCCTCAGTAGAATTAGCAGTGTCGCTATGGTATGCGCCCTATCGAGAGCAGAAGGAAAGATTTTTCAGTATCTGAAGCAGACCGCCAGCACTGATAAAGCCTACCAGAAGCTTGTAGCACAGATCCGTGAGGGGACAGTGCGCAGATTCTATGTAGATGAGGATGGCCTTATCATGGCTCAGGGTGGCAGAACTTATGTTCCCGCCTCGGGAGACATTCGTTTTGGCCTAATGAGGGAGTTCCATGATACTGTATGGGCCGGACATCCAGGTGGTCACAGGATGTATGCGCTGCTCAGAAGAGGTTGGTTCTGGCCAGGGATGAAATCAGATATAGAGCACTTTGTGAAGACCTGTTTGGTATGCCAACAGGATAAAATTGAGAGAAGATTGGAGGCAGGTCTTCTCCAGCCTTTGCCCACACCTGCTAGACCATTCATGTCAGTGTCGATGGACTTTATCACTCATTTTCCAGTCTTTGATGGACTTGGTTCTGTTCTGGTGGTAGTGGATAGATTCTCGAAGTATGCGATATTTGTGGCGGCTCCTGAGGAATGCTCAGCTGAGGTTACCGCCAATCTGTTTTTCCAGCACGTGGTGAAGCACTTTGGCTTACCACGAGATATTATCAGCGATAGAGACACCAGATTTACCGGTAGATTTTGGGGGTCCCTGTTTAAGAAGCTGGGGACAGACTTGAAGATGTCTACTGCTTTCCACCCACAGACTGACGGGCAGACCGAGCGCATTAATGCGATGGTAGAGGAATATTTGAGACACTTTGTTTCTGCGACTCAGAGAAACTGGCCATTCTTGCTGGATACGGCCCAGTTTGCTTACAATATACAAGTGTCGTCAGCTACGGGGAAGAGTCCATTCGAGATGGTTCTAGGATATCAACCAGCTACCCCGGTTGATAATTTGACAAGTGGAGCAAGCAGTCGGAATAAGGCTGCGAATCAATATGTCAAGGACCGCGTAGAGCTCTGGGAAGAAGCTCGGGATAGCTTGAGGAAAGCGTCCAACCGTATGGTTAAGTACGCGAACAGACATAGGCGTCATGTGGAGTTTGAGGTAGGTGATTCGGTGCTCCTCAAACTCACTCCCCAGATGTGGAGAAAAATAGTGGCAGGCACTGTTCATAGAGGGCTAGTACCCAAATATGAAGGACCATTTACTGTTGTCAAGAGAGTGGGTACAGTAGCCTATAAGTTGAACCTGCCAAAGCATTACAAGTTACATCCAACATTCCATGTTAGTTTCCTCAAAAAGTTTCACTCAGATGATCTGCATCCTGAGCGACAGCAAGTAAGGAGAAAGCCAGCCCGTGGCTCTGTAGAATATGCGAAGCAGCCTTTGAAGATTCTGAATCATAGAATATATGGTTGGAGCGGCAAAGGACAGAAGGCTGAGATGTTAGTACAGTGGCAGGGCGAAGCTGAGGAGGATGCTACTTGGGAAAAGATGGCTGACCTTGAACAATTTCATTGGTTGTTCAAGAGATATGAGGAAGCCCTCGGGGGCGAGGTCTAGGTCAGCTGGGGGAGAATGTGACGACCTGGGTGTGCGGGGTACACACCCAGACCCCTCTACATACTCATAGAGGTTATGAGCAGGGAGAGACCCTCATTTTAGGGTGAGGCCTGATGTAGAAGGGGGCAAAAATCACAAAGAAATGTGTTAAGATGTAGCATGGGACACTTAGCAAAATTTATAGACTTGTACAAGAGTGTACAAGCAAAGAGAAAAAAAATATGGCATGGGTGAGTCTCGAACCCATGACCAAGAGGAGTGCAGATTCTTATGTTGAAGGGGATGGCCAACCCGAGCTTGGGTCATTCGCTGATAAGAAGCATTGGCACATGCTCTTATATTATTCTTTGCTACACACGCATCTCAAAGCTCAATGAATGGCGGATTGGGTAAGTAAGCTTTGGGACATTTCGAATTAGGGGAAAGAACCCCTAATCGTGAATAGATCCGAGTGTTGCTTGGTGTTTGCGGCTGCTACTTTGTGGGCGATTGTGAGGGCGATTCCGATCATCTTCCGGCCATCTTCTACCTTCATCTCCGGCTGGGTTTGAAGGGCCTTTGAGGGAGTTCAAAGGTTGCGGCGGCATCTTGGCTGTTGTGTCTTGGAAGAGATCCGCAAGGAGTAAAGACCAGCCACTTTCGGCTGTGTGTAGAGCAGTCCGGCAGCAGCCTTCCACCTTCTTCTCCGGCGAGGAGGAGGCCCCTTTAGCTCAAAGGGGTGCGGCAACTTCTGAGTTGCTGGGTCTTGGAGGTGCAGCAACACTTAGGGAAGGAGTTCCCTACTCGGCAGCAAAGGGGAGTGAGCTCCCCATTTCCGGCAGCAGCCTCTACTTCCTTCCACCTGCAGTTTCCGGCCACATTTGGTGTTCTTGAGCTGAGGGGAGGCGTCCACCAGCTGGTGGGGCGAGTTTGGAGAGGAGGCAGCAGCTTGTAGGGGTTCTCCCCTACTCGGATCCAAGGGGGAAGGTGTTCCCCCTCTCACGGCAGCAAAGGGGAAGGAGTCCCCTTGCATTGAGCTTGGTTGGAGCCTAGTGGACAGCAACTTGGGGCAGCTTGGGAAGAGATTTCCGGCGGCCACAAAGAGGTGTTCCGGCGAGATTCAACAAAGCACATCTTGTACACACTGCTCCCAAAGGTCGGGCGACCTTTGGAGGTATAATTTACTTGCTTACTAGATTTCTAGGGTTAGCTTGTAATTTGTGTAAGAACTGCTGTGTAGTTGTGTAAGTGTGAGGTTTTTGATCCCTCAGCCCACATTGGGTAGTGGAGGGGTTTTCCTCACTTTTATATTCATTGTGTACTGCCTGGCCAGCTGAGGCCTCGGTGTGATTAGGGGCGGGCGCACCTACTCTATAGGGCGTTCCCTCCTTGCTGTGTAGTAGTCGCTATCTGCTTAGGATCGGGGCATATGTCTAGTGCCCGACTATTGCATTGCCTGTGACTCTTGTGTGTGTAATTACACAGGGCGCTATACGTATTAAGGACGGTCGTGAGCGCGCATATTGGGTTGAGGAGCAACGTGTGCTGCCCACCCGCCGCTCATTGACGTAGGTCTAGGGCTAGGAGAAGATTAGGCCTAGACCGTCAGATATCAGCCCGGGAGCACAGTGATCCACAGAGCACAGAGACATTTGATCGGGGCACGGACTTCCCATCCGGGGATCGAGGGGTTCGAGTTGGTTCGCATAGATTCTTAGACTTCCGCAGCGCGCACGTGCATATAGTGCGTGTATTTGAGTAGTAGGCTGACGGGTTACTCATTGTGTAACTTTTGATACCAGGGTTACACAGTGTGTAAGTCGTGCCATCACGCTCAATTTACACAGCGAAAAATTGGGGCGTGACAGCAGGTGTGTGGAACCTTGCAATTTTATACTTGCATGGGATCACAAGACTGCATTTAACCAAGGCACTACCACCCCTCTCAATACTATCCCAAGTACACAATCTAAGGGGTGTGAGTAGAAGGCTTCACAAGGGATGGGTAGGCTAATTTTACACATTTGAGCCCCCCATCCTGGAGTACTTGTGAAAACACAGTCCCTCACTCACATGTACATGCCCCGGGACAGTCCCCCGAGTGCATAACAACCCCAAAGACCAAAACACATGGCACACATGTGCCAAACTATGTTTTTACATGGATCTACACATCCCATGTTTTACACAAAAAGATAGTGTCAGGGTCGAATAACAGTGGAATTACACAGAAACTCTTCTGATCCCTGACACTGTGGACGTTGTACCTAACTGTACAACCGAGGGCGTATTACTCGGGGAGAAAAACATCTCACAACTATGGTTTGTGAGAGCTGCTGCAAATACATGGATCTACACATTCCATGTTTTACACAAAAAGATAGTGTCAGGGTCGAATAACAGTGAAATTACACACAAACTCTACTGATCCCTGACACTGTGGACGTTGTACCTAACTGTACAACCGAGGGCGTATTACTCGGGGAGAAAAACATCTCACAACTATGGTTTGTGAGAGCTGCTGCAAAAGAAGACCCGTTTGTTTTTTCAGACAGACGAAGAAGAAACGAGAAGGCAAAATCGGCGAAATCTGAGACGAAGATACAAGAAAATCCGGCGTCGAAAACTCCGATCGCCAAAGACGAAATCCGCCTACAGCCCCAATCCAACTGCTTCGAGCTGAAGACGAAATCCGCCTCCAGACGACGAAGAAGAAGAACCTTGTCGCAATCCTTGCGACGAGAAGCAACGAGCGAGTCAGCCTGTTTTACAGGCGACGCACGAAGAAAATCCTTGTGAGAAAAATCGGCGAAGATCAGATCCAGATTCGGCGCTATCCTTTTCATAGTGAGCGCCGAGGAAGAAGATCTGATCGAAATTTGCTGATAAAGATTCGGCGCTGATCTCTCCGGATCGTGCGCTGAAGAAGAAGAAAACAGGGCACTTTGCCTGACGAAGACGAGAATCGAAGAAGACGAGACGCGGCGCTTTCTCTGATTTGGAGATCGCCGCCGAATGTCTCCAGATCTGCCCTCTGTTTTGCCCTAGAAAACAAGGGAGCCGACTCACGAAGACGAAGAGCTTGTCGATTTCAGATCGACGCCACCCATTTTTCAGAACGAATCAATCGCTGATTCGATTTGACGAAGACGGAAGCATACAGCCGCCATCTCGCTGCCTTGTCCACGATTTGACGAAGACGGAAGCATACAGCCGCCATCTCGCTGCCTTGTCCACGATTTGACGAAGAAGAGAAGCTTCGTTGCTTACAAATCTCCAGATCCTCTCCGTGACGTTGTTACAGCCGCCAGCAACATAAAGGAAAGAGAAACCCTTTCTCTTTCGGTGAAATCAATTTTTTGGTCAATCCAATTTTGACCAAAATTAGATCTCAGCTTCCCAGCTTCCGCCGAGGATCGGTCAATTTCAAAAACTAGCCAGTCAAGATTAATTTTGATAAGGCCCTTCTCAGTTTTTTGGTGAAGCAAAAATTCTCATTTGAACGGAAGAAATTTGGTCAACCAAATTTGTCTGAAGCAATTTTCAGCTTTTGAAGAAAAAGATTTGGTCAATTGAATTTTGACCGAAGCAAAATTCTTAACTTTTTTTGTGAAAGAATTTTGACGTTGAGTACTCTAATTAAAATGATGAACGGTGGAGGAATGTTTCCTTTCTAATTTCCAAAGCTTAGAAAGGAAAATTATGATAATTCGTGTATTAGAATGAAAGCTTTACTTGGATCCCAAGATGTTTGGGAAATTGTTGACAAGGGTTTTGAGCAACCTACAAGTACAGATAATTTAACTCAGGCCGAACAAGACGCTTTACATAAAATAAAGAAAAAGGATCAACAAGCGCTCACCTTAATCCATATGTGTTTAGATAAATCTATGTATGAGAAAGTTTCAAGTGTAGAAACAGCCAAGGAAGCTTGGCAAATACTTCAAAACTCTTTTAAAGGGATTGATAAAGTTATAAAAATTCGCCTTCAATCCTTAAGAGCAGAATTTGAGTCTCTTAAGATGAAATCTTCTGAATCAGTTTCAGATTATTTTACTAGAGTTTTGTCTGTGGTTAATCAATTAAGATGCTATGGAGAAAAGTTAGAGGATATTCGTGTTGAAAAAATATTGCGCTCACTTGATCCAAAATTTGAGTATATTGTTGTGGCTATTGAGGAATCTAAAGATGTTGACACAATGACAATTGATCAACTCATGGGCTCTCTGCAAGCTTGTGAAGAGAGGATGAAAGAGAAAGAGAAAGAACCTCTTGACCAAGCTCTTATTTCTAAGCTGTCTATCAAAGAAAAATGCAAAGATGAAAGCAAAAATGAATTTCAGAATGAAAGAGGAAGAGAAAGAGCATATGACAGAGGCAGAGGCAGAGGCCGTGGTTATTCTTATGGTAGAGGAAGAGGAAGATTCAACAATTCGGCAGGTAGAGTTTCCAATAATACGGGAGGAAGAGTTTCCAACAATTCGGCAGGTAGATTCAACAATTCAGAAATATGGTCATTATGCTTCAGAATGCAGGCAAGCCAGAAAGAAAAGAGGAAATTTATGCTGTGCAAAAAGTGAAGATGAAGAAGAAGTAGCTTTTCTTCTTACATGCAATGAAGAAAAAGATCAACAAGCTTGGTTTCTGGACACAGCAGCAAGCAATCATATGACTGGAAAAAAAAGATTTATTTGTCTCCTTAAATGAATCTTTTAAGAGGAGCATTTCATTTGGTAATGGAAGAAAAGTGAATGTTGAAGGAATTGGTAATATTTTAGTTATTGCCAAAAATGGATCTCATCAATTTATCTCTCAAGTATATTTTGTGCCTGCACTGACAATGCATATTTTGAGTCTTGGTCAGCTGTTAGAAAAAGGATATGACATTCGATTGAAGGATAGTCACTTGACTATTAAAAATACAGATGGTAAATTACTTGCCAAAGTGAAAATGTCACATAACAGAATGTTCTCTCTTGTACTTAAAACTGATATTCCAAGGTGCTTAAAAGTTAGTACTTCAGACTCTTCTTGGCTATGGCATCATCGCATGGGGCACTTGAACTTTGAAAGTTTGAAACAATTGGCAAAAGAGAAAATGGTATATGGACTACCTTTCATTGAACATCCAAAGCAATTGTGTGAAGGATGTATATATGGCAAGCACTTTAGAAACAGCTTTCCAAAAGAATCATCTTCAAGAGCAATGAAGCCACTTCAACTTGTTCATGCTGACATTTGTGGTCCAATAAATCCAATGTCTCTCGGTAAAAATAAATATTTTTTTTATTATTCATCGATGATTTTAGCCGAAAGACATGGGTTTATTTTCTAAAAGAAAAATCAGAAGCTTTTGATGCCTTTAAGAAGTTTAAAAGCTTGGTTGAAAATGAATCTGGTTATTATATCAAAGCTTTACGAACTGATCGTGGTGGAGAATTCACTTCGAAAAAATTTGATGACTTTTGCAAATATCATGGTATTAGAAGATTTTTTACAATGCCAAGAACTCCTCAACAAAATGGAGTGGTTGAGAGAAAGAACAGGACCATTCTTGATATGACCAGAAGCATGCTAAAGAGCAAAAGTCTACCAAAAGAGTTATGGGCAGAAGCTGTGGCATGCTCAATTTACTTGTGCAATCGAAGTCCTACAAGGAGTTTGTACAAAGTTACACCTCAAGAGCTGTGGACCGGTAGAAAACCCACTCTCTCACACTTAAGGGTTTTTGGTAGTGTAGCTTATGCACATGTTGATGATGAATTGAGACACAAATTAGATGATAAAAGTGAAAAATTTTGTGTTTATTGGATATGATCCAAAGTCAAAAGGCTATAGGCTCTTTAATCCCAGGAATAAGAAAATTGTCATCAGCAGAGATGTTAAATTTGATGAAGATGAAAGTTGGAAATGGGAAGCACAAGAGGAAGATTATAATTTTCTGCCTTTATTTACAGAAAATACTAATGAAGATGCTGTGCATGAACAAGAACTTCCTCCACCCACAACACCAACACCAGCATTAACACCTATTGAGTACAGTCCATCAAGCTCATCTTTGAGGCCCAGAAAGATGAGAAGAATCACATATATATATATATGCTGAAACTGATAACAATGTCTCTCTATATTGTTTATTTGCAGGTTCAGAACCACTTGATTTTGAAGAAGCGGTGCAAGATGATAAATGGAGAAAAGCAATGGATGTAGAGATGAATGCAATACACAAAAATGACACATGGGAAATGTCTACTCTTCCTAAAGACAAGAAAATCATTGGTGTCAAATGGATTTACAGAATCAAAAGAAATAAAAGAGGAGAAGTGGAGAAGTTCAAAGCTCGTCTTGTTGCTAAAGGGTTTAGTCAACAATACGGGATTGACTATAATGATATTTTTGCTCCAGTTGCAAGAATGGAAACAGTCAAACTCATCATGGCATTGGCTGCAGAATAAAATTGGAAAATTTACCAAATGGATGTCAAATCTGCATTCTTAAATGGATATCTCGAAGAAGAAATATATATTGAACAACCTCCTGGTTACATTGTTAAAGGTAATAAAGGCAAAGTGCTGAAGTTGAAAAAGGCTTTATATGGATTAAAACAAGCTCCTAAGGCTTGGTATAGTCGCATTGATGATTACTTCAAGCAAAAAGGATTCATTAAGTGCCCTCATGAATATGGTCTCTATGTGAAAATCAACGAGAATAGTGATATATTAATTGATTGCTTATATGTAGATGACTTGATTTTCATAGGCAATAATTTATCATTATTTGAAGAATTTAAGAAGAAGATGACCACCGAATTTGAAATGACCGATATTGGATTGATGGCCTATTATCTTGGCATTGAAGTAAAGCAATCAAATGAAGGCATTTTTGCATCCCAAAAGAATTATGCCATGAAGATTTTGAAAGAATTCAACATGGAAAATTGCCAATTTGTTACTACACCTGTTGATCATACTATCAAGTTATCAAGGTATGATGATACTGAAAAGATTGATCCTACAATATATCGCAAGATAGTTGGAAATCTGAGGTATTTGACAAATACTAGACCAGATATTCTTTATGGTGTCGGTCTTATAAGTCGCTTTATGGAATCTCCTACTCTATCTCATTTAAAAGCTACTAAAAGAATTTTGAGATATGTTAAAGGAACTTTGGATTTTGGCATGTTTTACTTATCTTCTTCAAAGTTTAAACTTGTTGGCTTCAATGATAGCGACTGGGGAGGAGATATTGATGACAGAAGAAGTACCACAGGTTATTTATTTAATCTTGGAGATGCTGCATTTACCTGGAGTTCTAAGAAGCAAACTATTGTGACACTTTCAACATGTGAAGCGGAATATGTAACTGCAACTGCTTGTGTCTGTCATGCTATCTGGCTTAGAAACTTGTTAAAAATTATGCAAATACCTCAAGATGATGCAACAAAAATTTTTGTGGATAATACTTCAGCCATTGCTTTAGGCAAGAATCCTATCTTTCATGATAGAAGCAAACACATTGATACAAGGTTTCATTTCATAAGAGAATGCATCAACAAGAAAGAAGTTGAGTTGAAATACATTAAGTCATAAGATCAAATTGCAGACATACTAACGAAGCCTTTAAAGTTCGAGGATTTTGCAAGGCTTAGAGCTAAACTTGGATTAGCCAGAATTCAAGTTTAAGGGAGGATGTTAAAAGTAAACTTGACCTGGTAAATGGACGTGACAACGTGGATGTGGCAACGTGGAGACATGCTCCACAACTTCGACTGTGTTTAGCAATTAGCTATTTTTCAGTGTTTTATTTTAGCAAAATGTTATTTAGGGTTTACTTATTTTAGTTAAGACTGTGTATTATATATATTCTATATTTTACATAATGAAAGTTACACGAGTTATTTTCTCCTCAAGATTATTATCTTCTTGCTTCCTTGCTTGTGTCATTCGGCCTCAACATGCAGTGGCTGTACGCTCGACGAAGGGGAAATACGTCGACTTGAGCAAACGTTGTTGGTGGACACGAGCATCGAGCCCCGTATGCGAGTAGTTTAGCAGGCCTCGGACGGCTGGCGGGCCCGAGTACGCACGTTCGACGGAGGGAAGATAGTCGGACGTCAGGTAAGAATGGCCAGCGCATTCATCGGAAGGGCATGACCCTTCCCCTCTGCTCAGACATGGTAGTAGCGTTGACCGCCGCCTCGGTGAGCGGCCGGACCTGATGCCGATCTCAAATGTGGAAACCGGCTGGTGAACTCCGGCTAGAACGCTCCCCTCCGATGACGTCTTCCGGCGCCCAGAGGAGCGCCGAAGAGGCTGAGGGCGAGGGGCGCGAGTCGCCTCTCCACTGCTGTAGGCCCCTTTTCCCCTGTTCCGACGACATTCGCAGCGGCAAGCTGTCTCACGCGGCCGACGCCCGTGTGACGTGGTCAGCTCTGAGCAATCGAACTGAAGTGCATTCGAAACGAGGTGCTCGGTCATGTCAAACGCCATAAATCGGAAATTGAACGCTGATTTCTGACATGGCAAGCTTAAGTTAATCAGGGGCCTGACAGTGGTATCAGAGCCACGGTCGGTCGAGGTAGTTCCGGCGACCTTGCCGGCATGAAGGAGGAAGACGGCAGGGAAGGGGATCCAACGTAGGACGCGCATCTGAACTTCCGTCGTCGTGCGCGCGGAGGTGTTGTTCGATTTTAGAACGAGCGACATCAGTAGTTGCTACCGCCGGTTGGAGGTCTCGGACGGACCGATGGAGACGACATCAGTCAGCAGGAGACACCAGGAGGCGATTTCTGGCAGTGGAGGCTCCGGTGCGTACGACGGATATGGCCAAACGCACCCAGACATGAATGGCATGAGAGGCGTCGAGTCCACGATTGGCGACGTCTCCAGCAGCTGCATGTGCACGAGACGTCTCCAGGGTAGATCCTCGTCGATCAATGTCTACCCAGGCGGCATCGCCGACTGGTGTGGCTGGCCGGAGATCGCTCGATGCCTGCCTAGATGTCGCTGTCCAGCCACTTGTTGGAGATTGAAAGAAGAGATTGAGGAAGAGATAGATTTCTAGAAAATTTCAGCAGAGTTTCTTTTGTATTTTGGTGGAGATGGAATAGAGCTGCAGCTCACTATTCCAAAGTTTTACAAAACTTGCTCAACAACAAAAACAACACACACAAAAGAGTTTACCTAGCTATTACAAAGTCACGTGACCCACATATGGTCAATAGTCAACAATTTAAACAAACTACAAAGCAAATTACAAATTACTATTTAACATTTAACACCCCCTCTTAATTTGTAATGTTGAGTTGCCGCTTGAACTTGTCGAACTTGTCTTTTACAACGGCCTTTGTCATGAAATCTGCAACATTCTCATGTGTATTGATGTGCTCTAAATGAATTTCACCTTTTCTTACAAGATCATGAATGAAATGATGTCTTAGCTCGATATGCTTGCTTCTAGCATGAAAAATTGGATTCTTTGTCATGGCTATAGTTGACATGTTATCACACAATATCATTGTTGACTTTGTGACATTTTGTTGCAAATCCACAAGTACTCTTCTAAGCAAATTTGCTTCACATGCTGCTTCTGTTGCAGCCATATATTCAGCTTCAGCTAATGATAATGCCATAGTTTGTTGTTTCTTTGACCTCTAAGAGATCACATTTGAGCCAAGACAAAATACATAACCTGATGTGCTTCTCCTATCATCACTACTTCCTGCCCAATCACTATCAGTGAAACCAAATAATTCACATTTAAGATCTTTCACATACCTAATACCTTCATTTTTTGTTCCCTTCAAGTATCTCAAAATCCTCTTTGCTGCAGATAAGTGTAATTTACTTGGATTGCTCATAAACCTTGAAACAACATTTACAGCTTGAACAATATCGGGTCTTGTGTTGGTAAGATATATAAGAGAACCAACCAAGCTTCTATAAGCATTTGCATCAACATCTTCTTTGTGATCAATTTGTTGTAATTTCTCATTCATGTTCATTGGAGTACCAATAGGCTTGCAATTAGACATATTAAAATTTTGCAACAAGTCTTCAATATACCTTTCTTGAGATAAGAAGATGTCTTCCTTTGATTGCTTGATTTGAAAACCCAAGAAATACTTCATAAGACCCAAGTCGGTCATCTCAAATTCTTTCATCATAGCTTTTTTGAAGTCTTCAACAATTGCATCATTTGTTCCTACACATATCAAGTCATCTATATAGAGACAAACAATAAGAAAATCTCCTTTTTCACCTTTCTTCACATATAGTGATGGCTCATTTGGGCTTCTATGAAAACCATAACTCAAGAAATAAGAATCAATCTTTGTGTTCCAAGCTCGTGGAGCTTGCTTGAGCCCATATAAAGCTTTATGAAGCCTATAAACTTTATCTTCCTTGTCTTTAACACAATAACCTTCAGGTTGCCTCACATAGACTTCTTCTTGTAATTCTCCATTCAAGAAGGCTGATTTCACATCAAGTTGATACACCTTCATCTCCAATTGTGCTGCTAGGGCAAGTACAGTTCGAATTGTTTCCATCCTTGCAACAGGAGCATAAGTCTCATTAAAGTCCACTCTAGGTTGTTGTGAATAGCCTTTGGCAACCAATCGTGCTTTGTACTTTTGAATGTTTCCATCTTCATCATACTTGATTTTGTATACCCATTTTAAGCCAATAGCTTCTTTTCCCTTAGGAAGATCTGTCAATTCTCAAGTGTAATTTTTCTTGATGCTCTCCATTTCTGCATTCATAGCTTTCCTCCAATTTTCTTCCTTTTGTGCATTTGAAAAGTTATCTGGTTCACGCATTAAGAAAACAGCATTGCATGAAGCACATATATTTGCTAATGATCTATACCTTCGAGGAGGAGTTTCATTGTCTTCATCATCCTCTTGTGGTTGTTCTTGAATATGAGGAGCATCATGTGAAACTTCAGCATTTTCAGCTACTTGTTGATGACTTTCTTGTTGATTTGCTATAGTTGTAGTGTCATGTTGAAAACTGATTTCTTTATTTCGTTGTTGCAAGCTATCTTCTTCATTTTCCCATTTCCATTCTTCTAACTCATCAAATATGACATCACGTGAGATTACCAACTTGTTGTTGTTTGGATTGAGAAGTCTATAGCCTTTGGATTCATCACTATATCCAATGAAGATGTACTTCTCCCCTTTCTTGTCAAACTTCTCTCTTGCTTGAGAAGTTGTGAGTGCATAAGCAATGCATTCAAACACTTTGAGCTGATTAACCAACAATTTTCTTTTATGCCAAGCTTCAAAAGGAGTCTTATTGCGAACTGCCTTTGTTGGAGAACAATTCAAAATATAAGCAGCTACATGAACTGCTTCAGCCCAAAATTCATTAGGAAGATTCTTTCCTTTCAACATGCTTCTAGCCATTTCAACAATGGTCCTATTCTTTCTTTCTGCAACTCCATTTTGTTGAGGGGAACGGCTCACTGTGAGTTGTCTTTGAATTCCTTGTTCCTTGCAATAATCAAGGAACTTCTTATAGATGAATTCTCCTCCACGATCAGTCTGGAGAGTCTTGATTTGACAACCACTTTGCTTTTCAACTAGTGCTTGAAAGTGTAAGAAGGATGTAAAAGCATCTGATTTTTGCTCAAGAAAATAAAGCCATATCATTCTAGTATAATTATCTACAAAAAGAATGAAGTACCGTTTGTTACCGAATGATGGAGTTTGTGTTGGACCACATAAATCCGCATGCACAAGTTCAAGAGGACTAGAAGCTCTCCAAGATGTCTTTGGAAATGGAAGCTGGTGTAATTTTCCATAAACACAACCTTCACAAGGCTTATCACAACCTTGTATTTGTGGTAATTCAACAACCATTTTCTTTTGTTGAAGAAGTTGTAACCCTTTATAATTTAAGTGTCCATAATGCAAATGCCAAAGTTGACAATCATCAATAATTTTACTTTTCAAGGCAAAACTTTGCATTGTCTCTAGATTGATAGGAAAGAAATTATTCATGCTTATCTTCACAATAGCAATGGATGCTTTGTCTTCTTATCAAAAATCTCACAATGATCATCATCAAAGACTAATTTATAACCTCTTTGTAACATTTGACCAACACTAAGAAGATTTGAATAATACTTGGAGAATAATGAACATTATGAATGCACTTTTCTTTACCTTCTTGAGTGTTGATTGAAATGACACCTTTGCCTTTGATATCCAAATATTTGCTATCTCCAATTTCAACTCTTGAAGAAAAACTTTCATCTAGTTGTGAGAAAGCTCCTTTGTTGTCGGTAATGTGATTGCTACATCTAGAATCTAATAACCAAGTTTTTGAGCTTTCTTGTTGATCTTTTCCAAAATAAAGAGCATGATCATTTTCAACACATAAAAAGAGTTGATCTTGGTCTTGATCTTGTTCATTTTCTTCTTCTTTTGAGAAATGTGCAACTTGTTTTCCATCATTTCTCTTTTTCTCTTTATATCGACAAACACTATATGAATGATAAGAATCTTTGCAAATAGATCATCTAAAATAGCAATCTCTAGTATGATGATTAGACTTCTTGCAAATAGTGCAAAATAAATTAGAGTTACCAGAGTTTTGTGGGTGTTGGAAGTCTTTTCTTCCTTCATTATGTTGGAATTGCCTTCTTCTATCATGATGTTGAAAAGTTCTTCCTCCTTCACCTCTACCTTGGCCTTGATTTGGGTCTGCACGGCCTCTTGTAAATGTTCCTCTTCCTTGGGAGAATGCACCTCTTTGCACATTCTTTCTTGGAAAACTCATCTTTGCTTGAAAAGCTTGCTCTAATGGTTGATCAGAATACTTATTCAACCTTTGTTCATGAATCTCAAGTGAACCAACAAGCTCATACATAGAGAGCTTTGAAAGATCTTTTGTTTCTTCAATCATTGCAACAATATGCTCAAATTTTTGAGGTAAGCTTCTAAGTATCTTCTCCACAATTTTCTTTTCTGGAATTACTTCACCAAGGCTTCTGATTTGATTCACAATTTCAGAAGCTTTTAAAAAGAAGTCTTTAACACATTCACCATCTCTCATTCTCATGTTGTCAAAATTCCTCCATAAATTTTGCAACTTAATTGAGATCACTTTTTCAGAACCTTGGAACTTATTCTTCAATGTTTCCCATGCATCTTTTGCTTTCTTTATACCAAAGATGCGAGAATAGATTGACTTGCTCACACCTTATTGTATGATTCTCAATGCCATAGCATTCTTTTTCACATTTTCTTTGTATTCTTTCTCATTTGTTTCTAACCTTGAAGAACTACTTGATGCTTCAAATTGTTCTTCATAACTATCCTCAACAATTTCCCACAAATCTTGAGAAATAAAGATCATTTCCATTTGAGCATTCCATATATCATAATGTTCACCATCAAATATTGGCACTTGACTAGGAGAATATGCAAAAAATGTATTTGAAGAAGTCATAGTTACCAATCAGTTGAGGGAATTTTAGTCTCGGCAATGTCTCAACATAGCTTGAATGTAAGACTCTTCCTTTCTTCAGATTATCTTTTGCTCTCTTAGCCTTTGATTTTTACTCAATTGGAATTTTTGATTTTTTTTTCCCTTGAATTGAGATTTCTGCAAGAACGGGGAAATAGCAGCAACTCCAAGCTTCTATCCACAGCTCCAATTTCCAATCCAGTGCTCCACTTCTCAATTCTCAATTCATTGTTTTGTTGTTTTCTTCAAAAGCTTTTTCTCTTGGTGGTAAATTAAACAACCACCAAATTGATGCAGCGTCGGTGATACAGCAAGCCGAGCGCCGGGAATCCAAGCAAGAGAACAAATTGATGCTGGAAATGAAATTAGAGAGCTTTCAAGAATTCTTACGCATGGGATGTATATAATCCGGAAGCTTCGGAGGGCAATGTGCAGCAGCGACGCAGCGGCGGATTCAACCTCCGATAGCTAGGGTTTTTTTCCTTTTCCTTCTCAATTACTTCGATGGAAATAACCTGGCCCCTCTGATACCAAATTTGTTGGAGATTGAAAGAAGAGATTGAGGAAGAGATAGATTTCTAAAAAATTTCAGCAGAGTTTCTTTTGTATTTTGGTGGAGATGGAATAGAGCTGCAGCTCACTATTCCAAAGTTTTACAAAACCTACTCAACAACAAAACAACACATACAAAAGAGTTTACCTAGCTATTACAAAGTCACGTGACCCACATATGGTCAATAGTCAACAACTTAAACAAACTACAAAGCAAATTACAAATTACTATTTAACATTTAACACCACTCGCCACCAGGTGGCAGCTCCACGGCCGCCATGACCCTGGCGCTTATGTAGATGACAAGGCGGCAGATGGCGTCTGAAAGAAATTCAGGCATGCGAAGCTTCGTCCCATCGGACAGCGACAACGTCGCTTCGTCTCTGGCTTCTGGTGGCGTTCCACCACGCGCGTAACCATGTGGAGAAGATGCTGTGGAAACGAGCAAGGAGACGCAATCGCATGGAGCAGTGGCAGCGGACGTAGACTTCGCCCGGATGCAATCCCAGAGAAGGATGAAACATTGGCATCACCTCACGCATTAGGAAGCCTAGCAGCAGCGCTGCGCGACTGGGGACGAGTCAGCAGGCGATCCCGACGCCGATCATCACGTAGAGTAGAGCGTCGACGAGGTCGGGGAGGGGATTTGGCTAGAGTAGAGCTAAGATTTTGGGCAAGAGACGGATGATTAGGGCTCGGCGTGTGAAGCCTTAATCCCATCGACGGCGACATCTCTTCGGCACCAGGGTCGAAGTACGTCACAGCCCACGAGCTGGCCTCGAACGATCGACGAGCTCAAACATTTGGTGGATGGGAATCGAGCGACCCAGATCGACAAAGGAGGTTCGTTCGCTGCGCACACCAGACGAACATCGAACACAGACACGATCCTCGTTTCACGGGCGTGGCAACAGATTAATGGGTGTGGGCCCGGACCCGTGATTGAATTCGCCGACGGATTGGTCTACTGACAGATTTGGATTTCGGTTGAGAATTATGGATTTTTTCATTTACCGAGAGGAGGACACACATGTGCCGGTTAGGTTTATTGAGCATGTAATTTGGAACCAGATTACCTTAGTGTCTAGTTTTTCACCATCATCAGCAAAGGCAACCAGTATCTCAAACCCTTGTGTTAAATTTGTGCACTGAGTTTTGGCTCACACAATTTTCGGACGAAGAGATAGCGATGGTATGGTACGTCAGTCCGAACTTTATTTTCTTTGGTGCATGTTACACGGATACCCCATAGATCTTGCTTTTTTTTATTAAGCACTTAGATAAGGTTGCAAGGGCAAAGAAGGGTGCTATTGTTATAGGAGGTTTTCTTACTCTTATAGCACTCTCCTTAGGAGTTGAGCCTTATGGTATTGAGGTAGCTAGGGGAAATGCCAGGATTGACATAGAATCATGTGTGGCAATGAAGATGATCGTTAGGGAAGGTGATATCTATTGCTTGATTCTTAGACCGGGCGCTCCCACTTTGCCACTACCCAACATAGAAAAGACAACGGTCCAGAACCAAGCAAACTGGAAGCTTTCACCAGATGTTGTCGTAGTCGCCGCTCCCATACCATTGGATTCAGTACCACCACCACCCACCTGGGGTGGCAGTGATGACCCATTCGACATGAGTATGGATTCACCGCCACACCAAGCTGCTGGATCCCCACCACTCCGAGCTGCAGGTTCCTCACGCAGGGCTGCTCAGAGAGGATGGTCGAGTGCTCAGGACCCTGGTTTTCAGGCCCTTTATGTAGAGGTGTTCTGAATAGGACGCCTCATGGAGAAGACGCTTGATGCAATCGGGCATATTCATGAGGATATTGAGGAGCTGAGGACTTATATGGAAGAGATGGGAAACTTTCTCTATGATAGATTTGGTTATGGAGATGACAGTGAGGACGACAGTGGAGATAGGGGTCAAGAAGGTGGACAGGATGATCCTATGGATACTGCCCCGGCTGATGAAGGAAACGAGGAGATGAATTCCGACATTGATGAGTAGAGTTTTGTAAGTATTTCTTCCCAATCTATGCTTTATTTATTTTTATACACTATTGATAAGATATATTTTTTTTATAGGGAAGGATGACTCGGTCATACTTCTTGTGTCCGCTATGCGTGAATCCTCGATTTAATATTTTGTAATTCTGAATTCTGATTCGATTTGGTTGTATCATGATATTATGATATTTCCTTTTGATGCTGTGATTTGGCACCATGTGTAGGTGCATTATGATATTCTGCATTGTATAACCCTGAATGATGTGTTTTGCTCTATTTTTCTATGATGATACTTTTGGTTTTTGTTCTCCATGATGTCTTGATATATATTGTTGTGTTGAAATGTTTATTCTTGTAACAATGATGTGTGGTGTATCTTTGTGAATATATTTTCTTGATGATGAGTGTCTATGTCAATGTATGTGATTGGAGGTAAACATATTATGTTGAATTTATTTCTTTGATATATATCTACCCGTTGAAAATTTTCATTAATTGATGCATGGAATTTTGGGTGGGTATGTTGTTTGATGTATGTAATATGAGAGTGAAGCTATTTCCTTGAATAAAATGAGCATATGAGTGTAATTATTGGATTGATATCGATTGATTAACCTAGTTGATGTTTAGTCTATTTTGCTATTTGTTAGGAAGAAAGAATCCAAGATCAAAAATGAGAGAGTGACTCCCCTACTTGGCACTACATAAAATTGGTAGTGGTACCAAAGCCATGGGTTGAAGTCTGTAAAAAAGGGAGAGAAGAGAGAAAAGAAAATGACTCCTCAACTTGGCATTGCATAAAATTGGCTGTGGTACCAAGTCCAAGTAAAAAGTATGTACCAAGAGAGAAAAGAAAATGACTCCTCAAATATTTCGGAATCTTTTTGCACAGAAGCAATTACGACACTGCCGTAATTTCATTCACGGGCCGTAATTATAACCCAGGCAGCCGTGTTTGCTCGAGTCTTCCACTGTTACTATTCACTGAGGCTTTCGACGACGATTTCAGGAGATTTAGACCACAATTTCAAAAACTTAAAGAAGGGGAGTGATCTATAAGAAGAGGATAAGATCTCAGGACAAAAAAGGCCCAATTTTGATTCACGATTGAGAGAGAAATTGAAGATTTTGCTGCCACCCTAGGGTTCATCACTAAGAAGTGTACAGACCATCATCGGTGACGAAATTTGCAAGGAAGTTGCGCCTGAGGAAGGAGAACACACACTAGAAGTTTCAGAAAGAAAGGGGTTCGATTGGAGGAGGAATCAGCAAAAGAGTGGACGCCGCACTGTTCACCGCAACCTAGGTACAAGATTACGAGCTGTAATTTTCATTACAACCTTGTATATAGTAACTCTATCCCTTCTTTGATTTCCAATTTTTCTGAAATGAATTCTTATTATAAAACTTTCATTATGCTAGCGTAAATACTTTTTGGGATAGGGGATGTAATCCCCTTAATTTCTTAATGACTGGATAATTTTTATTTCATCAGAATATTCTTCGATATGATAATTTTTCTTAAGTGATTGTTGTCTTTAATCTTTTTTGGTTTCAATTATCAACATGTTTTAGAGTTTTGTAATAAGTACTGAGAGGTGATTTGCAAAACTTGGAACCCTAAAATTATGATTTATGAACTTATGCTAAGAGATTAGGTATGTTCTTAATTCTTGATTTATGAAGTTTAATTCTTATTGATAATCTGATCTAGGAAATTTAATTGAGTTAGACATGAAAATATGCATTGAAAGATGATATTGGATTGTTGGAAACCCTTAAGTAAAAATAGTGAAATTAAGATATGAGAATATTTAATTTCGCTTGAGATATTGATACTAAGAGTTAGGCCACGAGAGTGATTTGAACTTTCTTTGTTAAGATTTACTTATTTTAAAACACTGAATAGCAAGTCACGAGAGTGAAGGTTGTTCAGTGTTAATTGTTGTTGCGAGTGCAAGACAATTTCCTTTTAAAGTAAATTTCATCTTTATTATGTTAAGAATAAACTGACGACCTCCTATTTCTGTCTAGTCGTTAAAATTAAGGTAGATGAAACCTTAGTCCCAATTTTCTCTCTCTAATAATCCGAATACTTTCCGATCGTTCGCTTACGTTGCATTTGATTTGCTTAGCTAGTGAGAAAATAATTTTTTGGTACTTAACACGTAGGTCCCTGTGGTTCGATATCTTTTATTACTTCGAGTATCCGTGCACTTGCGGACATATCATTGGTACCCATACATTTGTATAGTAAGTGCCATTGAAATTAATTAGTTTGATGTTTAAAACCCTTGAACTTGAGCGATATGATGCTTGTGCACTCTTAATGCTTGAGGTGCTTAATGCCTTTGAATTTAAATATACGCTAACTAGGAAAGTTCAAAGCCCTTAAACTTGAATTTCTCAGGAGCATTTGAACTTAGATCTCAGAACTTGATTAACTTTGGAGGCAATAAAATTTAATAGCTTGAATGTTATTGGAGATGACACGACTAGACCTTGTTCATAGTTGGGTAGGGTAATGACACTAAGGCTATGTTCTGTTGGAGGGAATCCACAGTAGAAAAGATGGAAAATGCTATGAATCTAGATGGAAAGCTTTCCATCCTTTCCACTGTGGATTCCCTCCAACAGAACATAGCCTAAGGTAAAAGTGATGCCTACCTAAATGCTAAAAATGAGCATCAATCTTTTCTTATAGCTGACTCCTTCGTCATGTGGTTATTCCTCATCTTGATGATAACAAGGTGAAAGTGATGCCTACCTAAATGCTGAAAATGAGCATCAATTTTTTCTTATAGCTGGCTCCTTCGTCTTGTGGTTATTCCTCATCTTGATGATAACAAAGTGAAGGAGCTATGAGTGCTAGAGATAAATAATGTAGGCTAGTGATGAACAACCTATAATAGCATTACCCATTGATAAATTTAGGTAGTGACTCAAGCCATAGTGAAAGGGCTTAACATCCCTATTATGAATAATAGGTTACGAACTTGCGTGCTTTTCTTGTGATGCACAAGCTTAATGAGGATAAGGTTAGCGGTGTTTTGATTTTTAAGACCTTTGACGAATTCCCTCCATTAATGGAAATAACAGACCAAATTACTTGTTGTGGATCTTACCACACACCTTTGTTGACCGATTCCAGCTATGGTTGCTTAGACTCAAACGTTGATGGAAATAGAGGATTTCACTTGCTACTAAGATTCATTTGACTTTGTATACATACCAAATTAATTGAACGAATAATATTTTAAGCTATCTAATGTATATTTTGACCACTTTTGACTAACAAGCTGTTAGGTCATTTTTATATAAGGTTTCTAGTGTGATTTCACCGTCATATTTTCACTCTTCTCGCAGTTATGCTTGATTTTACTTTGAATTATTGCGATGTCTTCGGGGTCTACACTCTTTTGTGTTTTTGCTTCATTTTAGGAAAAAAGCGAGGCAATGCAACCATTTTCAATTGAATCAGTGTTCTCAACGAGAATCACGACCTACCCAGCGACTAGAATCATACCCCGTGGCTTCTGTGTCGCCTAACGCTGATTTTTCAGATTTCACCCCTCACTTTCACTACGTTGGAGAGGAGGTTTTAGAAGGGCAAAAAGGGAATTTGATAAGAAAGGGGAGAGGAGATAAAAGAAAGGGGTGAAGGCGCCAAAAAGGGAGGACGGAAGGCGGGAGAAAGAGTAGGGCAACGAACGGAGAAGAGAGGAACCCCTTTGCTGTGAGAGCGTGAAGGGTCTGATGATCGAAAAGGGGAAGAGGGCGACCTCATCCGGCATCTTCTTCTTCCTTGAGGGAGTCTCATCTTTTTCTTCTCATTTTTCTTACTCTTCTCATTTTCCATGGATGTCACGTTAAGATTAATTGATGCCTTGCCCCACACAATGAATCTTATAGCTTAATCTTGTTTCAGGGCTAGGGAAAGCCCCTTGTATGTTTTATGCTTGGATTGTTAACCCTATTTTGTAATCCCTAATTTGTGCTATCATACCTAGTTGCACTCTATGAATTGATAACACCATCTTGTTATCTTCATGTTATAGATATCTTGTATTGCTGAGAGGTACATCTTGATGTTGGATCACCTAGGTATGAGTATCTTAATCACCACACAAGAGTTGTTGATTGTTTACGGGTAGTGTACATCTACTTTCACTCATTGGGTTTATTCGGCTAAGCGTGCTACGACGGTAGACGTCTAGCCGCGTAAATACCTCATTGTACCCTCGAGAGAGGGCAACTTGTATAATTGAAGGGATGGTGTACACAATCTTGCACTCATTGGGTTTATTCGGCTAAACGTGCTACGATCGTAGACAACTAGCCGCATAAATACCTTGTTGTATCCTTGAAAGAGAACAACTTGTACCTTTGTTGATTACCCTAGGACTGTTGGGGATAATTTTGTATTACTAGCTATCCATGCATGGCGCGTCAAGGCGGCGAACCTTGGCCCTGATCTCGTGCATCCTAAGACTTCCTGTCAAGTAATTTCCTAGCTTTCTTAATTAGCTTTAACTTAGCAGCATATTTACAACAACTAAGGTTTGTCTAGCTTGTGATAATTCAATTAGTCAGTACTTGATATTTGGTCTCTATGAAATCGATACATATATATTACTTCGATAGTCCATATATTTGCGGATCCTATCACAAGCTCCGTTTGAAAATTAACATCTTGACCAATCAAAATTATGAGAAATAAAATTAGATTTATGAAAATTTTTATAGTGATTTAAGCTATTTATTTAATGCAAATTTTGAGCAAATTAATTCGCACGACAAATGTGAACCAGAATCTTCAGTGCAGAAAACAATTGACTTTTTCTTCTCTTTGACTAACTAACCAACTGATCAAAGACTCTATCATCAATTGAATGTCGCTCTTTTTATTTCAAGGAATCGAATATTGGAATCAATAGCAATCCGTGGGAGTTTTAACTCCCCTTGTCGTGCTTGGTAATTGCAGCATAGAGCTCAGCGGGCAGAGGCAGCTACGGTGGCCTATTGGTTTTCATCCTTTAGCATTCTACTGATGCTAGTGAAATTAAACTCATCATCTTCCACCGTAGCTGCCCAGGCTGACTCCAACTGCCTTGCCCTTCTTTGCTTTAAGGGCTGCATCTCCAACGATCCACTAAGAGCATTGGATTCTTAGAATCACAATGCTTGCCTCCATTTCTGCCTGTGGCAAGGCGTGACGTGCAGTGATCAGGCGAGGTTGACAGCTCTGCAACTCAAGTCCTTGGGCTTGGCTAGTGAGATACTTCCCTCCATATCCAAACTCACCTTCCTGCAAAGGCTTAATCTCCATGAGAACCGATTTCATGAATCAATTCCTCCGCAACTCGGCTTGCATACCCACCTTCAGCACCTCAACCTCAATGTTAATTATTTAGCAGGTACGATAGTGGACTCGTTATTTCAGAATTATTCCAGCCTTCAGAACCTCAACTTAAGCTACAATGGCTTGCACGGATGGATCCCTCGCTGCCTTGGCCGCTACTCGCAACTACAGCATATCGCCTTTAGTGGCAACGCGCTTGAAGGAGAACTACCAAGAGAGCTGGGATCCCTTTCGAATCTAAAGGCGCTCTCACTTTGGAGCAACAACCTCGTCGACAGTATTCCTCAGCCATAGGAAACCTCACGTCTCTCACTTATCTTGGGCTATCATTCAATAATCTTGAAGGAGTCCTCCTCCCTAATGTTTGGAACCTCTCCTTTCTCATCACACTCGAGATTCAATTCAACCACTTGAATGGATCACTCCCTCCAGATATCGGCTTCACTCTTCCGGTCATTGAAAAACTTAACATTAATGTCAACCAATTTAGTGGGCCTCTTACAATGTCATTGTCAAATGTCACAGAGGTCATCAACTTTCAAGCAGCTGAGAACAACTTCAAAGGCACAATACCAAGAGGTTTTGGTTTCTTGCAGAGAGTAACTCATTTTGATCCTAGTTATAATCAGCTAGAAGTAAGGAGTGCTGCTGACTAGGGCTTTTTGGATGATTTAGCCAACTGTAGCTGCCTAAAGTATTTGCAACTAACTGGAAACAAGCTCGGAGGCTTTTTTCTGAAACTGATGCCTAACTTCTCTATGACACAAGAATGGTTTGAGATCAATGACAACCATATAGCTGAAAGTATTCCTGTAGAGCTTGAGTGCTATGGGTCTTTGACAACAATTCGATTGAACTCTAATATGTTCTCCGGTTCCATTCCCACAACGCTGGGAAATCTAACAAGGTTACAAGTATTAGATCTGAGTTCCAACAACTTAATAGGAGAAAGTTCCAACAACTTAGCAAGGTTCCTTGACAAAGTTCCCTTGGAAGCACTTGAAATATCCTCTAGCTCTATGTTGGGCTTTTGGGTCCCTTCCTATGTGGATAAAACCCAAATTGCATGAGGCCCAATTACTTTTGTAAACCCATTAGGTTTGTTGTTATGTTGGATCAGCTGTGTTGGTAACACTGTAGCAAGTTTTGGTAAGCGCAGCCACTGTAGCAAAATTAAGAGCAATTCTCTGGAAGACTTTCTCAACACAACCAGCTCCATCTTATTAACGATCCGAGATCAATCAAAGGTCAGATCGTGCTGATTTTTGGAGAGCTTCTTAATCTCTATATGTTCTTTGATTTGAACGGAGGAGATTGGATTTCTATGGTTGGTTTTGGAGATATGACATCAAGAACAGAATCTATCTGGTTTTGATTCGTTGGTTCTTTTTACTCTCCAAGTGCTCTATCTCATCATTGCTTAGTTTTGTGGCTGAGTTTTTTGTGATCACTTTCTATATTGTGATCTTATGTTGCTACTGTAAAACCTCTGCTAATAGTGAAATTTGTGGGTGCGGACTGAAGAGCAGTCCCGTGGTTTTTCCCTCTTGATGGAGGGTTTTCCACGTAAAAATTTGGTGTTAGTATTGTGATTGTGTGTGCTACTGTTTTACTGTTACCTGCAATTGTACTAGTAATTTGGGTTGATGAACTGTCTATTATTTGCGTTGATGCACTAACATTTGGGTTGATGCACTGTCAACATTTGGGTTTATGTACATTAATTTGGGTTGATGAACTGTCTGTTATTTGCGTTGATGCACTAACATTTGGGTTGATGCACTGTCAACATTTGGGTTGATGTACAGTAACTTTTGGGTTGATGCACTGTCAACATTTGGGTTGATGTACAAGTACCATTCGAGTTGATGCACTGCCAGTTATTTGCGTTGACATAGAGTAATTAGGGTTGATGCACAGTAATTATCTGGGTTGATACACTGATAGTTATTTTGGTTGATGTGCTGATCATTAGCCTTGATAAATTTTTATATAGTTCACTATTTTTATTCTACCAGTATTCTTCCTCTAGTTTTTCCAACACACAGTGGTATCAGAGCATCAGGTTATTAAGTTCTTTTTTATTGATTGAATGATGGAGGCAAATTTGAGTAGAATGATACTTTTAGATGGCACAAATTACCACAAGTGGAAAGGGAAGATGAAAGATCTTCTGTTTATAAAGAAACTGCACTTACCAATTTTTGCAGCCCATAAGCCAGAGTCTAAAACTGATGAGGAATGGACATTTGAGCATGAACAAGTCTGTGGCATCATGCGGCAATGGGTAGAAAACAATGTGTTGAACCATATTGCAGATGAGACTAATGCTCGCAGCTTATGGGAAAAACTTGAGAATCTGTATGCTTCCAAGACTGGAAACAACAAGATGTTCCTACTTAAACAGGCTATGCAGTTGAGATATAAAGAGGGAAGCTCCATATCAGATCACCTGAATGAATTCCAAGGGTGTTTTGATCAGCTGTTTGGTATGGGAGTGAAATTTGAAGATGAGATTCTTGGACTTTGGTTACTTAACACTCTGCCGGACTCATGGGAGACTTTTAGAGTGACTTTGACAAACTCAGCCCCTAATGGTGTTGTGACCATGCAAATGGTGAAGAATGGTGTTTTAAATAAGGAAGCGAGGTTGAAAACTCAGAGGACACCAATTTCACATTCAGAGGTCCTAGTTGCTGAAAATAGGGGGAGAAGCAAAACCAAAGCCCATGATCACTGTAGAGGAAGCAGCAGAAGCAAGTCAAAGGGAAAGTACAATAATTTTGAGTGCAACTACTGTGGTAAAAAGAGGCACATCAAAAAATACTGCTTTAAATGGACAAGAGAGAACAAGAGTAGCAACAAGCAAGAGAATACCAGAACTGACAAAAATGATAATCATGTAGCTACTGCTACTGACCTTGTTATGGTATATGGTGAAGATGGAATTAACTTTGCTTGTGATGAAACGAGTTGGGTTATTGACAGTGGTGCTGCCTTTCATGTTACATCTAGGAAGGAGTTCTTCACATCTTATCCTCCAGGTGATTTTGGGGTTTTGAAGATGGGTAACAGTGGATTATCAAAGGTAGTGGGTGTTGGTGTATATGCCCTAAAGACCAGTGTATGGACATGGTCAGGCATTGGTTGAATGTACTTTGATAGAACTATTACTCTTTTTATAGGCATGGTCGTTATTATGCAGACTTCTCTACCTGCGTTGATGTATTAAGTTGCATAAATAATGTCCCAGGAGTTTGGATTGGATCCATTCTCATAAGCTATCCCCAGACAAGGTACCTTAGCAGATATGGGACAGCTTTGGTACATGTGAGACTGGTGTATGGGCTGGTTAGGTGCGAGGCACAGTAACGCAGACATACAGGTGCATTGGATGCACTAGAGTGATCCACCGTGAGGATTGACTTGTCTAGTCAACAAGTCAATCTCACATGCAAGAGGTTTGCATTGATCCTTAGACTTGAGGTATTCATGTCTAGACTTGATGATGGGTATGCTTTAATACAGTCTTACGTCTCTCCGTAATTGGGAGATCTAAACGACTGTCATTGGGCATTTCATAAGTCATGTAGAGACATGGATGACCAATAGTAGGATTTGCCTCTTCCTTATTGGAAGTATGATATCCACCTCGGGGCGCCCCACCTTATTGGTGCATGACAGGAAAGTGTGGCCACACTTGTTGAGTCATGACCAATGCATTGGATAATAAACTTGAGACTAATCCAATGGCAGGATATCAGCTTAGGCAAAGGGATCTGTAATGCAATAGGAATCCTCGTTGCTTGTTAGGAGTTGCTGCCATAATGACTTAAGTCCTATGACATGGGTAGTAGTGATGTGTTGCTAGATACCCCTCACTGCTTATGATGTTTACATCATTGCCATCGTCATATGGATCCTACGGGGTCACACACAATAGACTCTTGACGTTGCTTTATTCAGAAGCCTTAGGATCAAGTTATTGGATAACTTAGATCCATTTGGAAGATTTCATCAGCGCCAATGGGCCTGATGAGTTGGAAGAAAGTTATTGGAGCCAAACTTCATTTTTGGCAGGTTGACCCGATATTGACCTAGATTGGTCACATTTGGATTAGGGTTGCATTGGATTAGATCCAATGGCTTAATCAACCCACGCCATGAAGTTTGGGCTAGCTCATTATCCAATGAGGCCCAATAATTAGTTGTCATGAAGAGGAATTGGCTTAAAAGGGTATAATGGGAAGAAATCTCACCCCATTGGCGCCTAGGGGCATAATGGGGTGAGGGAGGCGCCTTTGCTTCATTATGGAAGTAAAGGGCGCCTAGCCCTTCTTCCTTGGATGGAATACTTGCTTCTAAGGCAAGTCTTGGGGCTGATATGGCTTGAGGACTCTTTTGGAAAGAACTTGGGCGCATATGAGAAGTAGGAAGATGTTTATGGTAAAGTCTTGGAGACTTTCCTTATGAACCCTACATGTACCCAAACTCTTGCCCTAGCCGAATTCTTCATGTTGTGCCTAGCCCTTCTCCTTGGATGGAAAGAATGCCTCTAAGGCATGTCTTAGGCTGATATGGCCATTGGGCAAATTAGGATAGGTTGAATGAGGTTTATGGTAAAGTCTTGGAGACTTTCCTTACCTCAAGATCCCTTTATCCTAGCCGCCCACTTGGCATGATCCTAGCCATTGTCCTTGCCGCCTCTTGTCCTATTTATAGGACCCCTTACCGCCCCTTCCAATGTTCGACTTCAAGGAGGCGTGAACATACATAGAGAGGCGTGAGCAAGGGCAAAGAGTGACAACAACAAAGGCTTGGCGCAACCTTCTTCCAAGTGGCCGAAAGATATCCTTTCTTCTTCTCCTCTTCTTGGCGCAAAGAGAAATTGGGCTTGGTGGCTTCTCTTTCTATTGTCGCAAGCCCTCTCCCTCTCATAGTCATTAGCGCATCTTGCTTGAAGTTGGCGTAAGCAAAGAAGAAGAGGGAAGTTCTTGGCGGCTTCTTCCCTATTCCCTCCTTGGCGCAACTTCTCTTGAAGGTGGCGCAAGTGGAGTGAAGGCTTGATTCTCTTCCCGAGGCTAGCACCGAGCGTGGAAGGGAGCAACGATCAAGGAGTCGACGTGTGGATACTTGTAGAGGGCGAACACATGGGCGCCTTCAACATGGCTTCGACATCTAGACAAGCAAAAGAGGTACATCTCTAACACATCCTTGTGTCTTCTCTCTCGCATGGATCCTTGGGACTGGAATGTGTTTCGGGTGTAATGCTTCTTCCGCTGCGTCCTGGGACTGCAAAATTTTAAATTACACCCGGTATTCCCTAACAGTGGGTACCGGCACTGTTTGTTTGAAGACTGATAATGGTACAAAGCTAGTGCTCAAAGATGTGAGACATGTACTGGATATTAGGCTACACTTGATCTCTGCAGGTAGACTTGATGATGATGGCTATTGTAGCACCCTTTGTGATAGTCAATGGAAATTGACTAAAGGCTCCATGATTGTGGCTCGAGGGAAGAAGCATTCCAACTTGTATTGGCTGCAAGCTTCAACCAATACTGATCTCATAAATGTAGTTGAGGGTTGTGGTACCTCAGAGTTATGGCATAAGAGATTGAGTCACATTAGTGAGAAGGGACTAAGCTGCTTAGCAAAGAAGAATGTTCTCTCAGGCCTGAAGGTTGCAAGGTTAGAAAAATGTGCTCATTGCTTGGCTGAGAAACAAAGAAGAGTTTCCTTTAAACATCATCAATCCCATAGAAGGAAGAGTATCCTTGAGTTAGTTCATTCTGATGTCTGCGGCCCTTTGAAGGTAAAGTCTTTTAGTGGTGCACTTTACTTTGTGATATTTATTGATGATCACTCTAGGAAACTTTGGGTCTATGCTTTGAAAACCAAAGATCAAGTTCTTGATACTTTTATGGAATTTCAAGCCTCTGTTGAAAGAGAAACAGGGAAGAAATTGAAGTGTATCAGAACTGATAATGGTGGTGAATACCATGGACCTTTTGATGCCTATTGTCGTAAGGAGGGAATTAAACATCAATTCACACCTCCTAAAACTCCTGAGTTGAACGGCTTAGCAGAAAGGATAAATAGAACTTTGATGGAGAGAGTTAGATGTTTACTCTTAGATTCAAAATTACCAAAAACTTTCTGGGGTGAGGCACTATATACTGTTGCACACATTATTAATCTAACTCCTACTGTGGCTTTGTAGGGTGATGTTCCTGATAATGTGTGGTATGGCAAAGATGTGTCATATGATCATTTGCGAGTCTTTGGCTGCAAATGTTTTGTGCATGTGCCTAAGGATGAAAGGTTTAAGCTTGATGCTAAGACAAGACAATACATCTTTATAAGCTATGGCAGAGATGAGTTTGGCTACTGGTGCTATGGTCCAGTTGAGAAGAAACTTGTTAGAAGTCGCAATGTGGTGTTCTTTGAAGATCAAACCATTGAAGACATCAACAAGGCAGAGAAGTCAAAGCCTCAAGCTAGTGATGGTCTGATTGATTTGGAGCATATTCTAGTGGATGAGCCTAATGCAGTTGATGCAGAAAATCCAGAAGTTGTGTAGAGTGATGTGCAAAGTGGGGATGAGTATGATACTGAAACTGCTAATGCTCCTGCCGATCAATCTGAAGATGCACCTAGACGATCCATCAGGGATCGAAGACCTTCTACTCGATATTCATCTGCTGAATACATGCTGTTGATAGATGAAGATGAGCTTGAATGTTATCAAGAGGCTATCGAGAGTGAACAGAAGGCTGAATGGATTGCTGCTATGAAAGATGAAATGCAATCCCTACATGACAATCACACCTATGAGCTGGTAAAGCTTCCTAAAGGCAAAAGAGCTTTGAAAAATCGTTGGTGCTTTAAAATGAAGCATGGAGGAAAATTCAAAGCCAGATTAGGAGTTAAAGGCTATGCTCAGAAAAAGGGTGTTGAATTTGAGGAAATTTTTTCACCAGTGGTGAAGATGTCTTCCATCCGAGTTGTTTTGGGCTTGGCTGTTAGTCTTGATCTAGAGATTGAGCAGATGGACGTGAAGACTGCTTTTCGTCATGGTAATTTGGAAGAAGAAATCTACATGGAACAACCTATATGGTTTGTGAAAAAGGGCAAAGAAGACTATGTGTGCAAGCTGAAGAAAAGCTTGTATGGCTTGAAACAAGCACCGAGACAATGGTACAAGAAGTTTGAGTCTGTTATGCTTCAACAAGGCTATAAGAAGACTACTTCAGACCATTGTGTTTTTGTGAAAAAGTCTTATAATAATGACTTTGTCATCTTATTGCTCTATGTTGATGACATGCTGATCATAGGTCCTAATGCATCTCAAATTGGAGATTTGAAGAAGGAGTTGAGTAATTGCTTTGCAATGAAAGACTTAGGACCAGCAAAGCTTATTCTTGGAATGAGAATCACTAGAGATAGGAATTGCAAGAAATTATGGCTTTCTCAAGAAAAATAAATTGAGAAGGTGTTGCAGCGATTCCACATGGAGAAAGCTAAAGCTCTAAGCGCACCCCTTGATACATCCCTTAGACTGAGTGTAAATCAATCTTCTTCAAGTGAGCAAGAGAAGGAATATATGCAAAGAGTCCCTTATGCATCTGCGGTTGGAAGCTTAATGTATGCAATGGTTTGCACTAGGCTCGACATAGCTTATGCAGTTGGCATCGTGAGCAGATTCCTATCTAATCCAGGGAAGGAGCATTGGGAGGCTGTCAAGTGGATTTTGCGATATCTCCGAGGCACTTCTAGTTTGAAACTTTGCTTTGGGGGAGAAAAGCTTATTGTAGTTGGATATACAGATTCTGATTGTGCTGGTGATGTGGATTCAAGAAAATCTATCTCTGGATATCTAATTACTTATGCAGGGGGAGCTGTGGCATGGCAGTCAAGGCTGCAAAGATGTGTTGCGTTGTCAACTACTGAGGCTGAATTTATTGCTGCAACAGAAGCCAGCAAGGAGCTGCTATGGATGAAGAAATTCATTACTGAACTTGGTTTTGCTCAAAAGAGATATGTGCTATTTTGTGATAGCCAGAGTGCTATCCACCTTAGTAAGAATCCTACTTTTCATGGTCGATCCAAACATATTGATAATAGATATCATTGGATTCGTGAAGCTCTGGATTCTAAGTTATTTGAGCTTGAGAAAATTCACATAGATGACAATGGTTCAGATATGTGCACTAAGGCACTGCCTAGATCAAAATTGGAAGCATGTCGCATGATTGCCGGTTTGGCAAACTCTTCCACATAGTTGGGAGGGGGAGAATTATTGGGCTTTTGGGTCCCTTCCTATGTGGATAAAACCCAAATTGCATGAGGCCCAATTACTTTTGTAAACCCATTAGGTTTACTGTTATGTTGGGTCAGCTGTGTTGGTAACACTGTAGCAAGTTTTGGTAAGCGCAGCCACTGTAGCAAAATTAAGAGCAATTCTCTGGAGGACTTTCTCAACACAACCAGCTCCATCTTACTAACGATCCGAGATCAATCATAGGTCAGATCGTGCTGATTTTTGGAGAGCTTCTTAATCTCTATATGTTCTTTGATTTGAACGGAGGAGATTGGATTTCTATGGTTGGTTTTGGAGATATGACATCAAGAACAAAATCTGTCTGGTTTTGATTCTTTGTTCCTTTTTACTCTCCAAGTGCTCTATCTCATCATTGCTTAGTTTTGTAGCTGAGTTTTTTGTGATCACTTTCTATCTTGTGATCTCATGTTGCTACTGTAAAACCTCTGCTAATAGTGAAATTTGTGGGTGTGGACTGAAGAGCAGTCCCGTGGGTTTTTTCCTCTTATTGGAGGGTTTTCCACGTAAAAGTTTGGTGCTAGCATTGTGATTGTGTGTGCTACTGTTTTATTGTTACCTGCAATTGTGCCAGTAATTTGGGTTGATGAACTTTCTGTTATTTGCGTTGATGCACTAACATTTGGGTTGATGCACTATCAACATTTGGGTTGATGTACAGTAATTTGGGTTGATGAACTGTCTGTTATTTGAGTTGATGCACTAACATTTGGGTTGATGCACTGTCAACATTTGGGTTGATGTACAGGATCTTTTGGGTTGATGCACTGTCAACATTTGGGTTGATGTACAATAACTTTTGGGTTGATGCACTGTCAACATTTGGGTTGATGTACAGTAACTATTGGGTTGATGCACTATCAACATTCGGGTTGATGTACAGTACCATTTTGGGTTGATGCACTGTCAACATTTGGGTTAATGTACAGTACCATTTGAGTTGATGCACTGCCAGTTATTTGCATTGATGCACAGTAATTAGGGTTGATGCACTGCTAGTCATTTGTGTTGATGCACAGTAATTATCTGGGTTGATGCACTGATAGTTATTTTGGTTGATGTGCTGATCATTAGCCTTGATAAATTTTTATATAGTTCACTATTTTCATTCTACCAGTATTCTTCCTCCAGTTTTTCCAACACTCTATGATATTGAAGGGTTCCTTTGGATATGTTGCTCTAGGTATTGTTTTCAGTACTTAATTTGAAAGTTACAAATCATGTAAACAACATCAAGGAAATAGATTAATCAGTATATCACCGCTCGTAATAATCATCTCCTTTTAGTTATTGTTTTTTTGATTTGACATGTGCTGCTAAGAATCTAATCTGAAAAATAACAATGTAGAATATGGAGTGGCCAACAAAAGTATCAACTGCAGGCGATGCGTACAGCTACGAAATACTTGTGCTAGAGATGCTCATCGGGAGGAGGCCTACCGGGGAAACTTTCAAGGACGATATGAGTCTTCCTCAATATGTGGAAGAAGAACTCCCCTTTCGAGTAGCTGAGATTTTGGATCCACATATTATGGTTTTGGAAGAGCAACATGCAGCAAACGAACTTAGCTGCGACATACAAAATTTTCTACACAGAGTAGTCGAGTGTGCCACGTTAATGCTAAGAACCGACATCAAGTGTGCCAAGGAAATACCTCATGAGAGAATGCAGATAGGAGATGAGATAGGAGAGTGTTAGTTAGTTTAACTGGTAAGGATCTTTGTTGTTGATAACAAGATCTTGGGGTCAAACCCCGCTCTCATTACTTAACTTGCCTATGTAAAAAAAAAGAGAGATAAGAGATGCCATGGCTGAATTAGTTGCAATTAGAAGTACATACTTAAAGCATTAGATGAAAGTGGAGAAGCAAGCAGAACCCAACTCAAAAATGAGGATCATGCTATACGTTGGCAATTGAAGCAAATAGAGACACTTGCTTGTTCAATTTTATTAATACAAGCGTCTTTTGTCGTCAAATTTGAAATGATCACATTTTGCTAGCAGAGATATTTTCATAAAAGCATTGATCACATTAGGCCCCATATACCGTTGAATGCGACCTTTGTCCCTCAACGATGGTGAGATCTCACTGCCAACTCTCGCTCCTTCGTGTGGGAGGTTGAAGACTGTAAATGCATTTTCATCATCGTCACTAGTAATGATAATTGGTTATTCAATAATAGCTAAAATCTAAAAGACGTTCTACATTATTTTTCCAATCAACTAAGAATTCCTATTATCCCTAGTCGCAATCAATGGCAACTATACAATGTCTTTAGGACTAGTAAAATTTATATGACCTATGAACAATAGATGATAGGATTCAATACCAAGTAATAGTGGTCAAAGTTAAATATATTAGGTGTTAGGCCCAAAATTTGGGCTTAATTTTGACCAGTCAAAGGGGCGTTGAATGGGTCAAAATCTCCCCAACTCCGCTAGGGCTCGCCGCTCGCGTGCGATCGAGAGCAGCGAATGCTTTCGCTGACATCGGCATCTGCAGGAGTCTTCAGCCACGTGGCGAACAGCAGCTGGCGGCGGCGGCGGTCGGTGAGACATCAGCCGCGTGGTGCTAGCGGGATGGCGTTTGTCTTCCAGGAAGCATGCGCGCGCGTGTAGGAGAGGTTGGGAAGCGGATGGCAACGGGGAGAGGAGCTTCAACAGGGAACGCGGCTCCGCTGGGTGAGGAGACCAGGTGCAGCGGGCATGGACGCCGACGATTTCGGCCAGTGTTGCGATGCCGTGTTGTTGTGGCAGTCGCCATAGGCGCGGGAGAAGAGCAGACAATGTCTGCTTGACTTTGGGGGACCCCGGCTTGATGGGGAGCAATCCGGCAAGCTCCTAGTGTGGGACGTCGGTGGCTGTGCTCCTCAGGTGAGCGGGGCAAAGGAGATGGAGCAATCGCGCATGAGGGCGTGGCCCAGGCAACTGGAATGGACGACCGTTCGGTCGCAGCTCCAGGTGAGCGGGACGGAGGCGGACGGCGTTCGTCTCCCTTCGCGTACCCTCCTTCTTCTCGCCCCTGGCGGTGTCTGGCGAGGTTCGGCGAGGTTCGGCAGTCTCCGGCGACGTCCGGTGAATCCGGCGAGGCCAAGGAGGTCCGGCGACCTCCTTCCCCCTCTTGGTTCCAGCGATCAGCAGTGATTGTTCGGCAACCTCTTCCTCCTTTTTGAGTTCCAGTGATCAGCGGCGATCATCCGGCGACCTCCAGCGGACTTTGTGCGATGGAGTCTGATAAGTTCTGAGTGTTTAGAGCACCGAGAGGTCTACCCCTTCGCTTCGGTGATCGGCAGTGATCGACGTGGGCTCCGACGACCGGTGGTGTGGTTTGGGCGGTTTGGCGTCGATGAGTCCACCCTGTTTCCCCTTCTACGGCAAGTCGTAGCCGTATCGATTGCTCGGACGGACTCCGGTGATTGGCGGTGATCCCCGGCAAACTTCCTGTGATGACCGGTGGTGTGTGGTGTGGACGGTTCGACGTCGAGGAGTTCAAATCAGTTTGCCAGATGATCCGTTGTGTACTAGTGGAGCCGGTGGGTTCGAGTCCTGCCGAGAGGTATTCTTCTTCTCCCGACTCCTTCCTTTCAGGCATTTATAGTTTTCCGCTGTTTAGTCTGTTTTCCGGTGTTGCCATGCTTTTCGGCGACGCCTTGTTCTGCTGCTTGTGTCTGTGCGCGTTTTGCGTTTGACCCTGCGTTTAGGAGCGTGCGGTCCCTCGCTTCTCCGGCGTTCTCCCCTTCTCGTCCGAGCGAAGTGGCTTCTCCCCTCTTCTCGGCCTATGCGACCCTGCCGCTTTTGTGCTTGTTTGTGTTTGCTGTGTTGACTTTGTTTTCCATCGCCTGCGTGCGACTAGCCCCTCCTCGACACCCTGCGTGGTGTTCGTTGTTCGCGCATGTGCGTCACCGTCTGCGTACGGTGTTGGCTGTTTGTTAGGTTAGGCTGAGACGTGAGTGGTCACGTCTGCCGGTCACGCCTTGTGCTATTTCGTTTCTCCCGGAGTCCTGTGTGGCTCTGCTTATTTTAAAGAAAAATTTTAACACTAATTCTGGGCATGACAGACTGGTATCAGAGCCCAGGTTTTGTATGTTCCAAGTTGTACTTGTAGTTGTAGCGGTACTCTACCAATCAAGTGGACCATTCAGCGAACATGGGGGCACACTAGCAGCAAGCACTACTTTGGTGGACACAGTTGGAGATTCTGGCAGAGTGCTAGATAGCAGAACTGCAGGGATGCACGATGGAGGTGCTCCTCCTGATGTGTGCCACGGCTTTGCCGTAGCTTCGGCCGAGAGTGGCCATGTGACCACCATGCGACGGTGCGCTCATGGGCCAGTACCCTTTTTGCGGGTTTGCTGTGCTGAGAAAGTTGAGGACTTCCTATGGGGGTATAGGGATTATATTCCCAGACTACCCAGTTTCCTACTGAGGAGTAGGTACATGAGTATATAGCGTATCTCTCGGGAGACGCATAGCTGTGGTGGTGGACTTAGGTTGCACACAGCCCTCTTGAGGTTTGATCCGACTTTTAAGCTCTCGTGAGGAGAGCTCAAAACAAAAACAGGATCAATGATTAGTTCTTTCTCGGGGAACTTGTCATGGGTTACGTGAGGCATCCCAAAATGACTAAGGCATACTCGACCATACGGGACTATGTCCGGCGATATGCCTAGTTGATGTTAGAGACGAGGGGTTCCTTCATCAGACACACCCTAGCAGTAGGGTTCTGCCATGGAGAGACATGGGTTGACGACTCTCCTTATGAAGGAGAGGTCCCCTCGTTGGTGTAGGGTTTGTTGGAAGAGTTCTCCGAAGAGTTATGCTCGGAGCTTCCTAAACACCTTTCTTCAAGGAGAAGGATCATCACAAGATTGAGCTTGTGACGGGATCTACTCCTCCATCTAAGGTTTCATACCGTATTTCTCTAATGGAGTTGGCCGAGCTTCGTTAGCAGTGGTGTGTATTGTTCGAAGCCGGGTTCATTCGGCCTATGGTATCGCCTTATGGAGCCCCGGTTCTCTTCTAAAAGAAGAAGGACGGGTAGCTAAGGTTCTGGATAGACTATCGATGGCAGGTCGCTAACAAATTTGTTTTGCTGAGAGATCAACTAGGGAAAGCATGAGTTTTCTCTAAGCTAGACCTGAGGGCAGGTCGCTAACAAATTTGTTTTGCTGAGAGCAACGAATAGGAAAACCATATGGGTAACCCGATATGAGTTTTTGTGTTCAAAGTGATGCCCTTTGAACTTCTAAAGCCCCTTCTGCGTTTTGTCATCTGAAGAATAAGTGTTGGCCCCTTTTCTTAGATGATGACGCGGTCATATATTTTGACCATATCGTGGTTTTCTCCTCAAGCGTTGAGGAACACCTAAGCCATCTATGGCTGGTGTTGAGGGAAAAACTAACTCTACTTGGAGTTGGAGAAATACTCATTTGTGGTGGATGAGATTTCTTTCCTTGGTCTTGGGATGGACCATGGACAAGTGCGCATGGACAAGGTAAAGATCCAAGCCATGGCGAAATGGCGCACCCCCTCAAATTAAACCTAGTATGGAGTTTTCTCGATATGGTGAACTTCTATCGAAGGTTCATCAAAGGCTGTTCGAGGAAAGTCTTACTCTCAGTAATCTGCTGAAAAGGAACTCAAAATGAGAGTGGCATGATCGGTGTCAGTCGGCCTTCCTGGAGATGAAGGTCCGTATTGCCTCTAAACCGATCCTGAAGTTACCCGACTTCAGTATGGCTTTTGAATTTCACACCGATGCTTCGGACCAAACTATCGGTGGTATAAGTCATAGTTTGGACTTCCTTTAGCTTTTGGGACTTGAAAGCTAACAGGACTGAGCGACGGTATTTTGACCACGAGAAGGAAAAGGTGGTAGGAGTCCACTATCTCCGGACGCGAAGAACTTTCTCGAGGTTATGAAGACCGACAACATGACACCACATAAAAGTGGTTGTCGGCAATATAGACACGTTGAATGGAATTCTGGGGTGAATTCCAATTCCAGAGGGAACATAAATCGAGTAAAAACCAACGTTGTCCCTGTTGAGCTCAGTAGACTTAATGCCCTTATGTGCTATACCCTCTCCAGAGTGGAAAGGGATCTGCGAGGCATAATATGAGCAGCCTCAACTTTTGATAGGGAGGATTAAAAGCTAAGTTTAGTAGGTTAGGTTGGACATGATCTGACATTGCTAACTGGGTCCAGATGATATATCATGGCCAGAGGTGATAGACCACTAGTCCCATCGATGGGCAGACTGCGCCGGGAGCTACTGAGGGAGCTCTATGACTGACTTTGGGCAAGGCATTCAGGACAAAAGGGGATAGTTGTCCTGTCAACACAACTGTGCTATTAGCCCAATGCGTGTGCAAACATGGGGATGTATATCCGCACTTACCGAAATTGCCAGGAAGGTAAGGTCCATCGGAGACTAGGGGCAGGGTTGTTATAACCACTACCTATTCCCGAGACGTCTTGGACAAGGGTGTCCAAGGACTTTATTGGTGGGTTCATATAGTTGACGGGAAGAGCTCAGTGCCGGTAGTCGTGGATATATTCTCCATGGAGGGAGTCTTTATCCCAACACTTGAGTAGTGTACAGCAAGGGTTATTGTAGACCTATTCTTCCAGGATATGGTGAAACATTTTGGCATCCAAGTGGATATCGAGAGCGATATAAATGCCCATTTTACTGAACACTTTTTGAACCGCGTTGTTCAATAAGTATGTGTCCATGGTAAGTTTCTCCATAACCAATCAACCTTAGATGGATGAGAAAACTGAGCAGGTGAACGCTCTTGTGGAAGAATTCCCCCGTCACTATGTTATCACCAGTCAGGGTGATTGGGTGAAGTGGATGAATGTGACATGGTATGTCTTCGACTTGTAAATGTCAACATCCACGGGTCCCACCTTGTATGAGCTTTGAGCTAGTGTTAGGGAGTAAGCCCCTAACCGCCGTTGACGTGGTGCGAAGGGATTCCAAGGGGAAGTGCCCTGCGACTCAACGGGAAGCTCGGGAATAAATCGATTCACTCCACGAGGCTAGAGTTAGCTTGGAGTTGGCAGTACAACGGATGCAAAGGTATGCAAACCGTCGATGTTGAGACGATGAATTAGTCATGGGCGACTTAGTTCTTCTCCGACATACCCCGCAGATCTCGGTGAGAGAGGCTCATCGAGGTATGACGGTCCATTTGAGATCTTGAGTGGAGACGGCTCAGTAGCATACCAATTGAAACTCTAATAAAGAATGTAGATGCACCCTACATTCTATGTGAGCTTGATGAAGTTCACTAGGATTCGGACAATCCTTCTTGGTCATAGTCTTATCGAGCCTCACCGACGGTTCAGACGGAGTTCCACCGGAGGATTGGTGACATTTTAGTTCACCGGTTGTTGGGCAAAGTAAGAGGAACCAAGGTACGGAGTTTCTCATCCGATGGGATGGATCCCCCATAGAGGAAGTAATCTGGCACAAGGCTTTCAATCTATGGTAGTTCGAGTGTGAGCTGAGTGTTGGGAAACCCCAGGGATATTTTATAATTTTTCAGAGTCATTACAACACATATACGTTGCACAGCGGAAGAATATCCCCGAAACAAGACGGTCCAAAAAAACCAGTGAAGATCGTCAGGCGAGGGAGTCGACACGATGAGATAAAAAATACCTTAAAGCAAGACGAGGCCGATGTCGAGGTAGGCGCCCAAGCGTGCGCCATCTGCAGTCTCACACACACGGATGCCTCGAGCTCTCTTCTTCCACGCCCGGTGCTAGCCTCGGGAAGAAGATCCAAACCTTGTGCTCCTTCTCCTATGCTTGCGCCACCACCATGGATGAGTTGCGCTAATAGAAGAGAAGGAAGAGGGAGATGATGAAGTCGCCAAGCCCAAGTCTCCCTTGCGCCAAGAGGAAGGAAGAAGATAGGAGGCTTGCGGCTTCAAGAAGAGATGGAAGGGATGCGCCAATGTCCTCCTTGCTCTCGCCCTTTTGATGTTCACGCCTCTTGAATATTGCATGCATCAAGGGCTCACGTATGCTTCTATTATATAGAAGTAAGGGGCGGCAAGGCAAGAGGGATGTGGGCGCAAGTCATGAAGAGAAGGGGGCGGCTAGGGTTAAGGGTAAGCAATTAGGGTTTATGGCTTTGGTAAGTCTCCAAGACTTTTCCATAAACACCATGCGATCGCCCAAGACTTACCAAGTAAGTTCATCATGCCTTAGATAAGCCTTGTCTTAGAGGCAAGCTTTCCATCCAAGCATTAAGGGGGAGGCGCCTAAAACTTCCTAATGAAGCAAAATTGCCCACTCCACCCCATTATGCCCCTAGGCGCCAATGGGGTAGAGATTTCTCCCCATTATATCCTTTTAGCCCATTGTTGCTTCATGACAACTTGTTATAGGGCCTCATTGGATAATGAGCAAGCCCAAACTTCATCACATGGGTTGATTAAGCAATTGGATCCAATCCAATGCAACCCAAATCCAAATGTGACCAACTATGGTCAATTTTGGGTCAACCTGCCAAAAATGAAGTTTGGCTCCAATAACATTCTTCTATCTCATCAAGCTCATTGGCGCTGATGAAATCTCCTAAATAGATTCGAGTTATCCAATAACTCGATCATAAGGCTTCCCGATCAATACGAGAACTCGAGTATCAAGGTGTGCGACCATGTAGGTCCCTCTGACGTTGGCAGTGCTGACCTAAGGTCACCACAAGCAGTGAGTGGCACCTAGCAGTGCATCATTGCTTCCCAAGTCATCGGAATGGATATCAACATCGACATCCCCATCATCGCAACTAAGTACAGATGCACAGTCTTTTTGCCGAATTGATATCCGATTGGACAAGTGTGTCACCACTTGTTTTCATCCAATCTCATGGCTATGACTATAATAAGTTCTCACCTGAGTATGACCATACACTTTCAGTCATAGAACCATAGAGGAGCTCCATGGATATCAAGCTTCCCTCAGGAAGGGGCAAATCCTCTATCTGTCCATTGACCTTCTCATATAGGTCATGACATGCTCAATGACAACTGTTATGATCTCCCAACTACGGCGAGGTGTTAGGTTGTGCCAAAGCATGTCCCTAACCATATAGAATGGCCAATGACCTCAAGTCAAGGGATCAATGCATCTCCTATCACTTGTGAGGATAACTCATGACACCAAGTCATAGCCTCATAGTGGGTCGGTCCAGTATATCCACCACTGATATACCCATATGTCTGCGTTAGCACCTCTTACCTAACGAGCCATATACTAGTCTCACATGTACCAGAACTGTCCCATATCCACTCAGGTACATTGACTGGGGACAATCATTTGCGCACAGATCCAATCTGTCTCCAGGTACTTTATCATGTAAGTACATAGTCGCAGATGTAAAACAAACATAGATAATGACAATACCATAATGATATAAATATCAGAGTTAAGTATTATAATAATGGACCAATACTAGGTTCTAGGGCATATACACCAACACAGAGGAGCTACCTCGAGTCGCCGAGGACGGCGACTACCTCAGGCGGGGGAGGATGTTAGGCCCAAAATTTGGGCCTGATTTTGACCAGTCAAAGGGGCGTTGAATGGGTCAAAATCACCCCAACTCCGCTAGGGCTCGTTGCTCGCGTGCGATCGCGTTCGCTGACGTCGGCATCTGCAGGAGTCTTCAGCCGTGTGGCAGACAGCAGCTGGCGGCGGCATCGGCCGGCGAGACATCAGCCGCGTGGCGCTAGTGGGCTGGCGGCGACGGGCGGTGAGCGTTCGTCTTCCGGGAAGCACGCGCAGGCGTTCAGGAGAGGTTGGGAATCAGATAGCAGCGGGGAGAGGAGCTTTAGTAGGGAACGCGGCTCCGCTGGGTGAGGAGACCAGGCGCAGTGGGCGTGGACGCCGGCGATTTCGGCCAGCGTTGCGACGCCGTGTTGCTGTGGCAGTCACCATAGACGCGAGAGAAGAGCAAACAATGTCTGCTCGACTTTGGGGGACGCCGGCTCGACGGGGAGCAATCTGGCAAGCTCCCAGCATGGGACGCCGGTGGCTGTGCTCCACAGGTGAGCGGGGCAGAGGAGATGGAGCGGTCGCGCATGAGGGCGCGGCCTAGGCAACTGGAACGGATGACCGTGCGGTCGCAGCTCCAGGTGAGCGGGACGGAGGTGGACGACATTCGTCTCCCTTCGCGTACCCTCCTTCTTCTCGCCCCTGGTGGTGTCCGGCGAGGCCAAGGAGGTCTGGCGACCTCCTTCCCCCTCTTGGTTCCGGCGATCAGCGGTGATCGTCCAGCAACCTCTTCCTCCTTTTTGAGTTTCGGTGATCGGCGGCGATCATCCAGTGACCTCCAGCATACTTTGTGTGATGGAGTCCGACAAGTTCTGAGCGTTTAGAGCACCGAGAGGTCTACCCCTCCGCTTCAGCGATCGGCGGCGATCGCCGTGGGCTCCAACGACCGGTGGTGTGGTGTAGGCGGTTCGGCGTCGATGAGTCCACCCTGTTTCCCCTTCTATGGCAAGTCGTAGCCGTATCGATTGCTCGGACGGACTATGGTGATTGGCGGTGATCTCTGGCGAACTTCCTGCGACAACCGGTGGTGTGTGGTGTGGGCGATTCGGCGTCGAGGAGTTCAAATCAGTTTGCCATGTGCAGTGGTGTAGCCGGTGGATTCGAGTCCTGCCGAGAGGTATTCTTCTTCTCCCGGCTCCTTCCTTTCAGGCATTTATAGTTTTCCGCTGTTTAGTCTGTTTTCTAGCATCGCCATGCTTTTCGGCGACGCCTTGTTCTGCTGCTTGTGTCTGTGCGCGTTTTGCGTTTGACCCCGCGTTTAGGTGCGTGCGGTCCCTTGCTTCTCCGGCGTTCTCCCCTGCTCGTCCGAGCGAGGCGGCTTCTCCCCTCTTCTTGGCCTGTGCGACCCCGTCGCTTTTGTGCTTGTTTGTGTTTGCTGTGTTGACTTATTGTTGACTTTGTATTTCGTTGCCTGCGTGCGACTAGCCCCTCCTCGACACCCTGCGTGGTGTTCGCTGTTCGCGTATGTGCGCCACCATCTGCATACGGTGTTGGCTGTTTATTGGGTTAGGCTGAGACGTGAGTGGTCACGTCTGCCAGTCGCGCCCTCTGCTATTTCGTCCCCTGCGCGGGGTAGTTTTTCTCCCGGAGTCCTGCGTGGCTCTGCTTATTTTAAAGAAAAATTTTAGCACTAATTTTGGGGGTGTGTAACATTAGGGTCATAGTTAATATGTGATGAGGGCTTAACATCCCTATGAATAGGTCAAGGCCTTGTAACTTTTCAGTGATGCATTGAGCTTAATGAGGGCAAGGTTAGTGGTGTTTTAAAAATATCTATACTTAGACTATCCTTGACCAAACTTTGTTAGAAAACATATCGCTTGACCTAGTTTTTGGTTAGGTATGAGAAAAACTTGACTCCTATGAGGTGGGAGTCGATTGGATATAGAGACTCCAAAGCCTATCTCAAATTTAAACTCATTCTAATATATATTTTATTATTTATTTACTATGAACAAACTATAATATTTATTTTCTCTTTATTCTCATCTAATATAATTATTTTATTTTAATTAAACCAATTTTTTTATTTGTTTGTAATTAAATAAATAAGAAAAAGTCAAGTCTAGAATCGGTGTACTTGATTCCTGGTTAGGGTCAAATTTGAAATAGTATTTTTTAGAACTCAATGAGCTAGGTGATACTAGGAATATAAGGGTCGGGTAGGTATGCCAAAACCCAATCCTAACCTATCCTATTTCCCACCCTAGTTTTGATTTTTAAAGGTCTTTGACAATTTACTTGCATTGAGCAAATGACAAGAGGAGAACAAGTGTGAGACAATATTAAAGTAGATGGTTGAGGCGTCATATTGATAGATTACAAGCCAATCATAGGGGATTTTCCTTTTTGCCAAGTTAGTGATATTGTCCAAATATAGTAGACTTTCTTTTTCTTAAAGAATAGTGGGACTCTTTTTATGATATGGGCATGGGGTGGTTGAGTATTTTCTTATTAACTAGTATTTATTACGTGGAATTTGGATTTAAATGGTGAGCGAATTATGGAATTTTATAGGGGTCTATTTTTGGTAGAATTTTTTTTATAAAATGACTATTATATGCTAGAGAAGTTGAGGAGAAATATTTATTTTTAAAATTCATGCATAATTTAATTTAAATCTTATAATGACATCTAGTGTTTAATTGTGGAAAACATGAAAAACATAAACCAAATTAATTGTGCCTCCATCCTCCATCTTTTAGAATAATATTTTAATAAGCTATCTAATGTACAAGTTGACCACTTTTGACTATCTATTTTAAAATTAATGTCCAGCTCAATCTAAATTATGAGAAATAAAATTAGAATATAAAAAATTTTGAGTGATTCTTTTTGTTTTTTTCTTTGTGATGATGCTATTTAACACTAATTATGATGCTTAAGGTAATTTTCAAATTATTATTATCTCGAACTATTTTAAATTTTAAGTCTAAAAATAAAATAAAATTACACATTTTCAAGTCTCAAATATGAAAAAGACTTGCACGTTATCATTAACTAAGGTCTCTATGTGGGTGGAAATGCAGTAATTTTATCAATATTAAATTAATTTCAATTCAATGACTGTCCACGTCCATGTGGGTGGAAATGCAGGACTTTTTCAGTGCATTAATCGGTTCCGCTGGACAGGAGTGAACGCAGCAGCAAAGTATACAGAAAGAGTTGATTCAGTCAACACATCGGAAAAAATATGTATCATAAATACTGTCTTAAAATTTGTACAAATCTACACAACACTTTAATAAGAAACCTACACAACACTTTAATAAGTGAGTATGACACGTATTTAAAGCATCATATATTACAAACCTACACAACACTTTAATAACAAACCTCCACAATATTTTAACAAGTGAGTATGACACGTATTTTAAAGCATCATATATGATAAATTTTTCCTCCGTTGAAGATTCCTAGGCGATAACCTCGTCTAGGAAAAATTGCCTTCTCAAACACTCAATATTTTCAAAATATTAAATAAAATTAAAATCAAAACTTATCTCACACCTTGACCATGTCCTTCTTCAATGCACGCTATTGGTCAAAGACTCCATCCCGTGGACCTTCTCAGCATGTTTTCTTGCTTCAATGCACGCAATCGGTCAAATTTCACTCCATCTCATGCAAAAGATAATAATAATAAAAATATAACTCACAGCCTATATAAACAAAGCACTAGATTGTTTAGTTGTAGCACAAATCTGTAGCATGAAGCTCAACGGGCAGAGGCGGAGATCCGCATTTCCTTGGGTCGAATGCTTGCCATCCTCCACCATTCTGCTCCTGCTGCTTCTATACTTGTGCTCATCAGCTTCCACCGCAGCTGACTCCGACCGCCTCGCCCTTCTTTCCTTCAAGCTTCTCATCTCCGACGATCCACTTGGAGCTTTGGATTCTTGGAATCACAATGCTTCCCTCTCCTTCTGCCAATGGCGAGGCGTGACGTGCGGTGACCAAGCTAGGGTGACTGCTCTGGAACTCGAGTCCTTGGGCTTGACCGGTGAGATATCTCCTTCCATTTCCAACCTCACCTTTCTCCAAAAGCTCCACCGCCCTGACAATCGATTTCACGGATCTATTCCTCCACAACTCGGGTTGCTAACCCGCCTTCAACACCTCAACCTCAAGAAGAATCATTTTGGAGGTACAATACCAGACTCACTATTTCAGAATTGTTCCAGTCTTAAGAACCTCAGCTTGAGCCACAACGGCTTGCATGGGCCGATCCCTCACCGCCTCGACCGCTGCTCACAAGTGCGGCATATCGCCTTTGCTGACAATGCGCTTAAAGGAGAACTCCCAATTGAGCTGGGATCCCTTTCGAAACTAAAGGTGCTCTCGCTTTGGAGCAACAGACTCATCGGTAGTATACCTTTGGAGATTGGGAATCTTACTGCCCTAACATACTTTTCTTTATTCGATAACCAATTAACTGGCTCAATTCCTTTGAGATTGGAAACCTTGAGAATCTAGAACATGTTAATTTGAAGATGAATAACTTAGTAGGCACCATTCCTACTTCAATACAAAGCCTCACCTCTCTTTATTTTCTTGATATCTCCAACAACCAACTCACAGGATTTATTCCGCCCAACATTAGTGGTTGCTCCCAACTACAATATCTTAATTTGGGAAATAATATGCTCCTGGGAGAAGTTTCTAGTGACCTAGGTTCTTTGTCGGAATTGAGTTCTTTATACCTCTTTGGCAATTATCTATGTGATGCTATTCCACCTCAAATTGGTAATCTTCTTAATCTCAAAGTTCTTTTTTTGGCTTACAATAATATTTCTGGATCTATTCCTCCTGAGCTTGGGAACCTTATGAATCTGACAATTCTTAATTTGATGATAAATAACATAGTCGGTTTTGTACCTACAGCCATTGGAAATCTCACCTGTCTTACTTATCTTGGGCTATCATTCAACAATCTTGAAGGAGTCATCCCCCCTTCAGTTTGGAATTTCTCCTTGCTACTCACGCTAGAGATTCAAAGCAACCACTTTACTGGATCTCTCCCCCCAGATATCGGTTTCTCTCTTCCTCTCATTGAACACCTTAACATCAATGTCAACTAGTTTAGTGGGCCTCTTCCGATGTCTTTATCCAATGCCACTAAGCTCATCAACTTTCAACTATATGAGAATCGGTTCATTGGCACAATTCCAAGGGGGTTCGGATCCTTACAAAGAGTAGATCACTTTGATGTTTGTCACAATCAATTAGAAGCATGGAGTGCTGCAGACTGGGGATTTTTGGATGATTTAGCCAATTGTAGCAGCCTAAAATATTTGCAACTAACAGGAAACAAGCTCGGAGGCTTTTTTCCGAAACCGATGCCAAACTTCTCTATGACACTCGAATGGTTTGAGATCAATGACAACTATATAGCCGGAAGCATTCCTGCAGAACTCGGGAACTATAGGTCTTTGGCAACAATTCGATTGAACTCTAATATGTTCTTTGGTTCCATTCCTACAGTGCTGAGAAACCTAACAAGGTTACAAGTATTAGATTTGAGTTCCAACAACTTAACAGGAGAAATCCCGGCAACCTTTGGCAGGTTAACTCAGCTACTGGAACTTCAACTGCACTCTAATCAACTCCAAGGATCCATTCCGCCAAGCCTTGGGAACTGCCCTCTGGAACTCTTGGACCTTTCACACAATAAGCTAAATGGTACTGTACCTAGGGGTGAGCATTCGGTACTTCGGTACCAGTACCGGTACCGAAATTTCGGTACCGAAGTACCGAACTCAATTTTTTGGGTACCGGTACCGGTACCGAAGTACCGATATTTATGTTGGTACCGGTACCGATTTCCCGAAATAAATTTCGGGAAATTCCCAAAATACCGAACTTATAAAAGGTAAGAGAGGCTGCCACTTTCCAGTGACCACTGACTAGGTGTGTCGTGACACCTAAAAAGCAGGGCAGAAGGAGGAGGAGGAGTTTTCACTCACAATTTCTCAACCAGCGCGCTCGCACAGACACCAACTCCAACCAGGCAACCACCAAAGATGGCGGAGGAGAAGAAACACAAACAGCATAGACTGCCCAAGAACAAGTCTTCAGCTCCCGCAAGCCGCACCGCCGCAGCTGATCCTCACTTCAAAGGCTTTGAATCAAAGCACAAGCTGCATATAAGAGATTTAAAGCACAAGCTGCCTCTCGCCAAGCCGCCGAGAGCCCGAGACCGAGAGGGCTCGATCCTCGACTTTCTTCGGCTTCGCCACGTGAAATACAATAACCTCCGAAGAGGAAAGAGAGAGATCGAGAGGGATGGCAGATTCAATCGAGGCTTCTGAAGAGTCTTCGCGGACCGTTCACTTGGATCCAGGCTCCGGCGACAAAAAGGGGGCGCCGGAGTTGGAAGTCCACCTATTCCGGCGCGGCCGAGGACCGATTGACGTCTTCCGATCACGGCTGGGTGGCTGGGACCAGGGCGAGAGGGTTAGGATTTAGGAACTTAGGGTTTTTGACTTTTTTCGGAGAGGAAGAAATGTCGAGACTCGAGAGACGAGATGGCTTTCCGCCTTTCCGCAGCGGGTTACGGCTTTCCGCTTTAGTTATTTATAATTATAAAAAAATAATTAATAAATAAATAACTTCGGTACTTCGGTACTGAAAAAAAATACCGAAATTTTTTTTGATCCCGATACCGGTACCGCAATCCCGAATTAAAAATCGGTACCGGTACCGAAGTACCGAAGTACCGAAGTACCGATACCAAAGTACCGAATACCGAAAAATTCGGTACGGTACTTCGGTACCAGTACCGTATGCTCACCCCTAACTGTACCTAAAGAGATTTTGCCCATCCCCACTCTCACCCGGTTTGTAAATCTTTCAGACAACTCGCTAATAGGATCCTTGCCTTTTGAAGTAGGAAAAATGAAAAATCTTGGTGCATTTGACATCTCGAATAACAAACTATCTGGCAAAATTCCAGGCTCTCTTGGTGACTGTGAGCACCTCGAGTATCTCAACATGTCAGGAAACTCATTTAAAGGATCAATCCCTTCATCAGTGAGCATGCTGAGAGGGCTCGAATCGCTAGATCTATCAAGAAACAATTTGTCTGGGCTCATACCAAAATTTCTCGAGGACTTGAGGTTGTTGAGTTATTTGAATCTCTCGTTCAACAATTTCAATGGTGAAGTTCCAGAAAATGGCGTCTTCAAAAATATGAAAGCATTCTCAATACTGGGAAATGGTGAGGTTTGTGGGGGTGTGCCGAGTCTGAAATTGCCTCATTGCCCTATGCAATTATCATCCACCAAAAAACATTTATCTCGGAAGCTGTTAGTTTCCATCTTTGTAGCAGGTGGAATCATAAGTCTAATCATGCTCCTCTCTTTGCTTGGCATTATCTATTGCATATGCAAGTCAAAGAAGAAAATTGATGCAACAGACAGCTTCACATATCAGAATCTGAAAGTCTCGTACGCCGAGTTGCTAAGAGCAACAAATGAGTTCTCCATCGAAAATCTGATTGGGGTGGGAAGCTATGGATCAGTGTATAAAGGCAACCTGAATCACAGCGGATACGAAGTCGTTGCAGTGAAGGTAGTCAACCTCCAACAAACTGGGGCTTCCAGGAGTTTCATCGCTGAATGTGAGACACTTAGAAACATCAGACACCGGAACATTGTCAAGGTTTTGACAGCATGTATAAGCACTGATTTCCGTGGAAATGATTTCAAAGCTCTAGTTTACGAGTTCATGCCAAATGGGAATCTAGACAAGTGGCTACATCAACGAGAAAATGAGCAAGGATGTGTTCTTCAGAGGTTAACTTTTTTGCAGAGGTTAGATATACTGATTGACGTGGCTTGTGCAGTGGATTACCTGCACCATCAGGGTGCGGAGCCAATTGTGCATTGTGATATAAAGCCAAGCAATGTTCTGCTGGACGAAAACATGGTCGCTCATCTGGGTGACTTCGGATTAGCAAGGTTCCTCGACAAAGTTCCCGTCGAAGCACTTGAAACATCCTCTAGCTCCATGGTACTGAAGGGCTCCATTGGATATGTTGCTCCAGGTATTGTTTTCAGCACTAAATTTGAAAGTTACAAATCATACATAGGATCGATTTTTTTTTTGATAACTCGTCTCAATCTTCTCCTTTTAGTTACTTTTTTTCTTTCTGATTTGATATGTGATGCTAAGAATCTAATTTGATAATTAACAATGTAGAATATGGAGTGGCGAACAGAGTGTCAACTGTAGGCGATGCCTACAGCTACGGCATACTTGTGTTAGAGATGCTCGTCGGGAGGAGGCCTACTGAGGAAACTTTCAAGGATGGTCTAATTCTTCCTCATTATGTGGAAGAGGCACTTCCCTTTCGAGTAGCTGAGATTTTGGATCCACATATTTTGGTTTTGGAAGAGGAACATGCAGCAAATGAACTTAGTCATGACATACAAAATTGTCTACACAAAGGAATCGAGTGTGCGACGTCAGTGCTAAGGATCGGCATCAAGTGCACCCAGGAAACATCTCAAGAGAGAAAGCAGATTGGAGATGCCATGGCTGAATTAGTTGCAATTAGAAGCGCATACTTGAAGCGTTAGGTTGACAATTAATGCAACATATGTTGTAGTTGCAGAATAGATTGAGGAGGTAAATAGATGTTTTTCTTGTTCAATTTTATTACTAAAAGCAACTTTTATCCTCAAATTTGCAATAATCAGTATATATTTCCTAATAAGTGTATATTTGTATTGATGGAAAAAAAAAGCTCATCGCTGCATTTGAAGTTGAGACTCAGGAAAATTTTGTCATCTTATTTGATTGAGACGTGCTCTTCACCTTTAACAAGTCTTCGGGTTAGTCTTGAAATCCTACTACTTGCGGGTCACAATTGCATTGGTCCTTCTTAGTGTTGGCATATTTGTAAGTGCTCTCACAATTCCACTTGCTTGCCAAAAGTCATTCATTGAAGAATTTAGAGGGCCAATAAATGAACCTATAAATGTGAATTACCAGCTTGTCAACAACATTTATTTAAGTCCGTGAGAAGAGGAATTAGTGTTAGACAAGTCAAATAATAAAACATTTTTGATTGGACCTTTCATTGCTCAACTACTATTCATCCTCGGCTGCATTCAAACTCATCGTTCTCAAGTCAAATGCCATGTCTTCCACGGTTGTTGGGCCTCTCATTGTTAGATAAATTAATTTTAACTATAATTTATTAATAGTCACGAGAATGTTTATTCTGAACAAATAAAAAGAAATAAAATAATTAGGGTTTTTAATTATAAACCTCAATCATTCTAAAAAAACTCAAAAGTCTATTAAAATAATCAAATAAACAATAAAGTATCGTTCAACATTTATATCATATGGTCAGAGAAGAGCAATGTTCAATACACCTAGTACACAAAACTCCATCGGAAGAGATGTAGTAAACTAGGTCTTGAACTACAATCCTTTTGGCTTAGTTTTGCAGGGTGCACATATGATATAGCTAATTGTGACGTGGGGTTATACATTTTTGGTCGTGCACATGCACGGGTATCTTGTATTTGTGTGAGTTTGCTATAAGTGTCCAATTTCTAGTCTATAGTCATGTACGTAAACTCACATATAGGAGATCCTCTATGAGGAAGTGCGTAGAGTCACTTCTTAGGATATACCTTTGAGTCTCTTTTAGAGTCGTAGACTCTGCCTAACTCTACACAAGAGTACTTAAGCACCTTATGAATGAAGTATTTGAGCCTTTAAATATAACTTCAATAAACACAATAGTATTTTCATAATATTTTTATATTGTACTTCTTGGCCAACCAATCAGCTTATTATTATCAATTGAACCTCTTTCTAGAGTCTACTTATCACAGAAGTTGGGTTACCACTCCAGGAGAGCCCATTATAGACTAATCCTCATTTCATTAGACACAACCAAGAACTTAGTCCTAGGTAAGATTTTGGTCAAGCCATAGACTTAGTTGTGCTCAATCTTTATAAAAGAAAGCACCACAAACTTTTATAAGTTAAGTCATTTATAGACATATGTTTGATATGGATACTCTTCTTCACATTTTAATCAAAATATATTCATGATCATGACAATAAATAATAAATGCATAAGAAAGAACCACAACTTTTATAAGTTAAGCAATTATTTATCCCATAATTATATATGCCATGCTAATTGTTAAGCCCAAAATTAGGGCCCAATTTGGGGAAGTCAACGTGCAGGTTGACTTGGTCAAAATTGAACCATTTCCTTCAGCCCGACTCGATTAGGGCTGTGCTGATTTTGGGCGACGACGGCGTTAGACGCGAAGCGGACGGCGGCGTCCTATTGGCTGCGCCCGTTCGTCTTCGAGCTCTGTGGCAGCCGGCGACAGGTGGTTGGAGACCGGCGGCGAGCTCGACGCGTGGAGCACGCGGAGAGGGGCGAGATCCGACGGAGATCTCGCGTGCACAAGGAACGAGTGACGGGTTACTCGTTTCCGAGGGCGTGCACCTGTGGCAGGGGGAAAACAAGGTCGGCGGCGACCTCGAACAGGGCGACGGCGACACGTGGAGTCGTAGCAGCGTGCGAAAGCTCCACGCGGACTAGACAAGGTTGGCAACGCCGGCAGACGAAGCGACGTCGTCCTCGGGAGCAGACGAGTGAGGGACACGAGGTCCTCGTTCAGGGGAGATGTCGACCACTTGGCTCACGATGGCTGGCGGCGTTGGGCGGCGACGCCAAGCTGGCAACGCGGTTCCAACGGTCGGGCGATCTCCCAGCCGGCGTCGACCGCGTGGCGGCTGGCAATGGGGCGACTCAGGCGGTGGTCTTTGGCGCATGCGGACAGGCTGGCTCCGCGTCAGAGTCACTTGCCCATGTGGAACCAGCTGGTCAACTTGGATTCGGCCACCTGGATGTCGAGCTGGCGAAAGGGAGACGGAGCAACGCCATTTAGGCGACGCTCGTTCGTGAGCAAAGGTACGCGGCATTTGCTTCGTTCCGGCTCCGCTGCTCTCGTGCGACTCGACTCCTACGAACTCCGGCCTCCTGTGCCCCTACTTCCCCTTTCCCTCTCGGTCCGGTGTTCGGCGGCGAACTATGGCCCTCCTCCGGACGTCCAGTGGGTGGTTGTGTGGCTGTGCGACATCGACGGAGGCTTCCGCGGTCATCTTCTTCCCGAACGAGACTCGGTCTTCGTCCGTTCCAGCGAGTCTTTGGCGGAGTCAACAGCTTGACTCCGACGAGGTAACTTCTTCGTCTGGTTCTAGTTACCGCCTCTCGCTCTTCAGTTTCCATTGAGTTCGAGCTTCGGTCTTCTTCTTTGGGACGAGTTCCTCTTCGTGTGAATTTTCCGGAGTCACGCCTCGCTCCCTCGTCGTTTCTTGCGGTCGACATGGGTTTGTTTAGTTTCAGGTGTGTTCTCACTCTGGTTTTTCCGTCCACCTGCGCGTGGACGCTTTTCGTTTTGGTCGGCTGCCTGCGTACAGCTTTCTTTCTTCCGCCTGTATGTGGACGAGTGGGCTTCTGTACGTGAATCTTGTGTTCGTGGTCGTGTAGCTTCGGGCTGTATTCGTACAGCTGGGTCTCGTCTTTTCCGCGCTCTTTGTTTCGCGCATTCTTTTCTTCCGGCTACCTGCGTGTAGTCTCCACTACCCGTTGTCATGTTCTCGCTGCCTGCGTGCGGCGTAGTTGTTGGGTTCTGTTGTTGTGTTTTCTTCGTTAGGCTGAGGTGGTATCTTTCGTCACCTGCCGGTCGCGCCCCGTTCAACTGCTGCTCCGTGCTTCCGCCCTTTCGCTTCTGCTCTTTTCCCTGTGCGGGATTGGTTGCTTGAGCCTTGCGTGGCTCCTTCTGTTGCTTTTTTTTAAAAAAAATTATTATTATAATCGTGGGCGTGACAGACTAGTATCAGAGCAGTCCACGTTCCAAAGTTGTATTCTGGGATTTTCTGTTGTTCTGTAGGTTCTGTAAGGAACAGAACACTGTGCTGTAATCTGTAACTGAACAGAAGCTGCAAGATGGTGATGAACAACACTGAACGCATCAGCATCCTTGAAGATGTTGTAGGAGATGCTGCTGGTCTAGGAGACCAAAACTTGGTGGATCTGGTGAAGGGGTTGATAACCTCTAACAATACTTTGGCTGCTACTAATGCAGACCTGCAGATCCGCGTGGATCGCCAAGCTGCGGAGCTTGAGCAATGTAAAATGGAGGTCATCCTCCTGAAGCGTGCTGCAACGCAGCCACAAACTCTGGCCGAAGGTGGCCAAGTGACTGCTGTGCGACGGCGCGTTCACGAACCTGCGCCCTTTTCGGGCATTCGCTCCACTAAGGAAGTTGAGAACTTCCTGTGGGACATGGAGCTGTTCTTTCAGAATGCTCAAGTCCCTGATGAGGAGCAGGCTCATACCTATATTGCTTATCTCTCCGGAGACGCAAAGCTGTGGTGGCGGACTCAGGCCGCACCCATCTTATTTGGGTAGGATCCAGCCCGGAAGCTCTCCTGGGAAGAGCTCAAAAGTGAGATCAAAAATCAGTTCCTGCCCGGGAACTCTTACTGTGCGGCGCGTGACGCCCTAAAGCGACTCAAGCACATCGGCGCAATAAAGGACTATGTCCAGCAGTTTGCGCAGGTTATGCTTGAGATCGATGACTTGTCGGAGAAAGCCCGACTTTACCACTTCATGGATGGACTCCAAGGGTGGGCCCGGGACGAACTGCGCCGCCAAGAGTTTCAAACTCTTAAGGCGGCAATTATAGCTGCTGAAGGCCTTACAGATCGTAAGGAGTCGAGGGCCCCGCCCTCGCATCATCATGCTGGCGCATCATCCTCGAGGTCGAGGACCCCCTATGCGGCCAAAGGCAAGAAGCCCTTTGTGAGGAAGAACCGCGTTGCTCCAAAAGAGTACAAGTCGGTGAATCGTGGTCGTGGTCGTGTAGCTTCGGGCTGTATTCGTACAGCTGGGTCTCGTCTTTTCCACGCTCTTTGTTTCGCGCATTCTTTTCTTCCGGCTACCTGCGTGTAGTCTCCACTACCCGTTGTCGTGTTCTCGCTGCCTACGTGCGGCGTAGTTGTTGGGTTCTGTTGTTGTGTTTTCTTCATGAGGCTGAGGTGGTATCTTTCATCACCTGCCGGTCACGCCCCGTTCAACTGCTGCTCCGTGCTTCCGCCCTTTCGCTTCTGCTCTTTTCCCTGCGCGGGATTGGTTGCTTGAGCTTTGCATGGCTCCCTCTGTTGCTTTTTTTTTAAAAAAATTATTATTGTAATCATGGGCGTGACACTAATGAAGGATACCTATAAATTTACACCTCCGAAATATGAAGCTCTACACTCTGTTAACTCTTTTAGTGTGGAAAGAATTCTTCTCCAGATAATTAAAATGAAAATTCTCTAGGTACAGAGTGGGTTTAGATCGGCAGGTCTACAACAAAACATGGTTCTCTAAATGAAGTTCTCGAACTAGAGCTGGGTTGCAAGCTGGAGTTGGATTGACCTACTAGAACTAGATTATACTTGTTGGGATAGAATCCAAATAAAGTCGGGTTGGGTGTGGTTAACTGATGGTGGGGCTGACCTTTAAAGGTTAGATATTCCTAGGGTATAGGGCTCAAGAACACAATAACAGCAAGCAATTTTAGAGAATAGAAGAGAGAAGAGGAGAGATGTTACCTCTGACCCTTTTAGGGAAGGGGCCAAATTCCTTTCTTTGTCCTTGCTCACGTATCTTGGCATTGAGGCTTAGTAAGTTAAATAATCTACAATATTATTTTGGTAGCAAGGGATGGGAGAAATACAAGCCCCAAACACCTTGTAAACTAAACAAGAGTCGTTAAGGGATCAAGTCTTCAAAGGAGTGGCTAGTTCTTCTCCTTACAAGACTCCAAGCTTCCTTTTGGCTCCAAATCCTCCAAGAATCTAGGATTCATTCAAGAGAGTGAACACTAAGTATGAAGAGATGTTGCACTTGGAAGGAGAAGAAGAAGAAGGGGAAGAGGAGAAGAGAGGAAATTAGCTAACAAAGAAGAGAAGGTTCTAACGATTTCACTACAATACTAAGACTAAAATATTTTCTCAAAATTTTTCAAAATTATGCAACATAATGCAAATGAAAACTACAAGCCCTTAAATCCTCTCACCCTCAACTAGGGATGGCAAAAAACCCCATCCCCGACCCGACCCGACCCGACCCGAAGTCAACGGGGAAAACCCGAGTTGACTGGGGGTCGGGTCGGGTTCGGAGAAAACCCGACGGGGGTATAGTCGGGTCGGGATCGGGTATGGGAATTTAGGTACCCGCCCCGAACCCGACCCCGAACCCGCCCCGACTATTAAAATAACAAATTTACCCCTTATAAGTTATAACCTAGTTACTAAATTTTAATAATTTATGTATAAATGATGATATAGTTTATGTAAAATATTTTTTTATTTATATATTATGAATAAAGAATGCAAATTAATTTTAAAATATTATTTATAATATATATTTATTTTTTAGATCGGGCGGGGTCGGGTTTCCCCGCGGGTTCGGGTTTCCCCGCGGGGTCGGGTGTGGGGCAGGGTTTTCTAAACCCGTCGGGTTCGGGGTCGGGTTCGGGGAAGTCGGGGTCGGGTCGGGGATGGCAAAACCCGACCCCGACCCGCCCCGTTGCCATCCCTACCCTCAACGTTTATATACTTTAGCACAATGCCCCTTCAAGTTTGTAAATATGTCATCAACTCCTTCATGCTTTAATGGTTGGATGATGTTTCTTTTGAATTGTACGGTTGGATTTGTTTCCTTAAAAATTCAGGTTGGCACCCATCTCTTGTTGATGTCGACATGCTTGCATGCAACCTCAAGCATTGGTTGGTTTGGGTGGCATTGCATGCAAGCTTCTCATTGGATGGTTGGGAGGTGGATGGTTGTCTCATACAAGCTCTTCAATGAATAGTTTGGGAGGTTGGTGGTTATATTTGAATGCTTGCATGAGAGGGATGTGAGTTGGCACCTACTCTCCCCTTCTCCCTCTTCCAAAATATTCAGCCCATGTGTCATGATGTGGCATGGGTGACCTGGCTAGTTGGCATGGTCAAAATTGGTGATGTGGTAATTGATGACATGGCACTTGATGATGTGGCTTTTGTCATGACTTCTTTAGTTGATATGGCTTTTGACATGGCTGATTTTGTTGATGTAGTAATTGTGGATGTGGAATTTGATGATGTAGCGATTGAGGTGGCATCCATTGGTATCGCTTTGAGTGAGGAGGTGACCTGCTAGATTACACATGCAGTACAAGTAATGATGTAACCTAGGCTAAATTGTGACCTATTATATAATTCTATGAAAATTATAAAATAATCATAAACTACCTAACTACATGCAATTACATGAGATAAAACATGCAAATGATGCAATCACATAATTTCAAACATGCAAATGGTATCAAAATATCAAAATATCAAAATATCAAAATGTCAAAATATCAAAATGTCATGGTTGACCATGACTAGTCCTAGATTTGGAAGCCTATATTTGATGAAACATTTAGGGTCTGCTTCCTTGGGAGGAAAAGAAGAGGGAAGGAAAGGAAAACACATTGAATCTAGTAGCTTTTCATTGTATTTTTCTTTTCTTTCCCTGTGGATTCCTTCCAAGGAAATAGGGCCTTAGACAGAGCCTCCTCTCCTACATTACTTACTCGAGTGAGAGGTAGCACCGTGTACTTGTGACATGCAATCCTAGTATACATTGATATGTCATGATGTATAAAAATTTTATAAAATTTGATACAAATACATTATAGTGCACCGTTCTTACTAATTTTGGAATACATGTGCACATGATTAATTTTATATAATTATCTATTCTATAATGACGCATGCAAATTGAGCTAGAACCTTCATTAAAGATAACTATGAATTTAGGATAGCCTTATATTCCACTTATACCTTTGAAATGTACAATTTTGTACTATGTCAATTTGGTATTTGATGGCCTATTAGAAGGGGCTCACTTTGTTATTGTAATATTGTGAAATATTCTCTGGAATGATTTGTTGAATTGATCACTAGTGAGGTGCTCAAGGATATATTATTGGTTTCCCTATTGAGTTGTCTTGAAGAGAGGGTAATTTGATACCGTTATAACCTTCCTTTAGTGGTTCATGGAGTGTCTAGTTAATGATTTATGAAGAATTTAAACTTTGTATTTGAATAGATTGTGGAACTTTTATTGTTGACTTTATGGAGAATTTGACCTTTGGATTTGAATTGCTTATAAGAACATTAATTGATGACTTATGAATGATGCCTTTTAGTTTAATAGCATCAGCCTTTTGAATTTGATAACTTTATCTTTTAAATGCAATGACTTGATTTCTTTGAATTTGATGACTTGATACCCTTATATTTCTCTGGCAAGTGCCATCGAAGTTGAATGACTGGTGTTTAAAACCCTAGCTAGAACTTGAGTGGTAGGATGCCTATGCACCCGTAATGCTTGAGGTGCTTGAGGCCTTTGAATTTAAAAATCCATTGATTAGAATGGTCCAAAGCCGTTAAATTTGAATAGCTCAAGAGCATTTGAACTCAAGGAAATCGTAATACTTAATTGATTTGGATTCCATAGAATTTATTACCTTGAATGTCAGTGGAGATGACACTGTTAAATCTTGCATTTGCCTTTTGAGTTTGAATTAAAACTGTCTAGAGATAATTTGAATTCAGACATGCAATTTACTTTGCCCCAACTAATGTTAAATTTGGATCTAGCATGATATAATGCAAATTTATTATTATTTTTTTACTTATTCTAGAATTAGAACTTGAAGATTATTTATTTTATGACTTTGGCTTTATATTTGAATATGATACATCTTGGACCTCTTTCATTCTATTTTATTGTTGAACTTATCATTTAGAATAAATCTAACTTGATTTGGCTTTATATTAAGATTTGCCTTTTGAAAACAAATTTGGTTTGATGTCGGTTTTGATTTGACCAAAACTCATAGCATGAGTGGACTTCTACTTAGTGACTCAGTAACAAAGTTGTGATTTACAACCTGTTTCAGAGAAGGGATAAAAAATAAAAAGGAATAGAAAACATAATGGAAAGGAAAATAAAAAGAAAAGAAATCATATTTTATTTTCCTTTCCCTTGTTTCGTAGGGATCAAAGGAGGGAATAGAAAACAGTTTCCTCCGCGCCACTCGCCTCCCTGAAAATCCTACACGCATCATAATTGACCCGGCGGCGATGTCATCCTCCATTAGCGTTGGAGATTGGAGACGTGAGGTGGAGACGCGGACGATTGATAGGTGTCAATTTTATAGGATTTAGAGTCTTGTTTCTACCATCATTATAGGCTTAACTTCTATTTTATGTCACATTTTGATATCTTTTCTTGTAAAGTATGGAATCTTCACTCTTTTTCGGATATTTTTGAAATACAGGTCTTTTCTCTATATTTTCATGAAGAATATTGAAGATTTAATGTTATGAAAAGATTTGTCATAGTTCGGCGAGGTTACATGCAAGATTTCAGCGTTTTTGGGGCTTTTTATGGAGAACACAGTCTGCCCGTGTCCAGAAGCACGCCCGTGCTTACCTTCCTGCACTTCACAGAGACAAGCATGGCCGTGCTTACATTCCTGTATTCTGTGAGCCAGACACGGCCAGGGTGTGTCTAGAAGCACGGCCGTGACAGCTTCCGCGTAGATCGACCTTTCGACGGTTTTTTGCCCGATTTGAGTGATTCCGAACTCGGAATTGGCTGAAATTTGGAGGAAAACTTATTAACTGCCCAAGGAAGAGATAGAATCATAAAATAGGATTTTTAGAGCGGTTTTGGGGGTCAAAATTTGGAGAGAGGCGACTTAGGGCGAAAAGGGGCGATTTTACTCATTCAAGGGCACGATTCGAAGGATTTCTTTGGGGCTATCGAGAGAAGAACAAAGATCTATCGTCTCCTACCTAAGATCTGTAATTTCCCTTCTTTTTGTATACATTTTTGTGGGTTTTAATTGTTAAACGATGCATTTTCTAGAGTAAAACCCTAGTTCGGGACTCGGGCGTAGCCCGTTGAACACATTTCCTTATGTAAAACATTTTTTATGAATCTTAGTGATAGATTTTAGTAAATTGACTTATTTAAATGAGTTGTGCTCATTGTGTATTTATGTTTTGGCCAAACATTTGTATGTGTTAAGTGTTACGAGATGAGCTAAGAGGTGAATCGTAACACTCGATCGTTCTCATTTAAACTTGTAACTAGAATTACGAGAGTCGTTCGACGTCACTCGAGGATTTACGATATTTCATAGAGCTTAATGGGTCTCTTAGGTTAATTTTGCTACGAGAGTAGGAAACTAGCTTATGCTAAACACCGGATTATGCTTCGAGAGAAGGAGATCCGTTTTCTATTTCAATTCATTGATTGTTTTACATTTAAAGCTTTCAACGAGGTGAAACCTGAAGTTCCAAACACTTCTTAAACTGTAATTTTCCCTTAAAGTCGTTGACTTCTTGGTTTGATAATTTAGTTAATTTAGTTTTAGAGCTATTCTTTTATTCTGTGTTTGAATCATCTAGCTTTCAATGACACTAAAGGTCGGTACTTGACACCTGCTTCCTGTGGGAACGAGCCTATTAAGTTTTTGGCGCCGTTGCCGGGGAGCAAGGCGTACTCAATATCGATTAAAAAGTTGAATTGATAGACTAGATTTTTTTTGTTTTTAATTATTTTCTATTTTATTTTTGAATCATGTTTTCATATTTCTTGTCTTCTTCTGTTCTTCAAGCTTGTATTATCTGGTTAGCTAACCTTGTGCATGCCAAGAACAGTTAGAACAGGTCAGCTAGTGCGAGAAGATCCCGAAATTGAAAGGACCCTCTGAGCTCAGAGGAAAAATCAAGATCAACAGCTTGGGGAAGCCCATCCGGACCCGTCTACTGCAATGGACTAGAACCGCTCACTAAGAGATTTTGCTGCACCTAATGTACAAGGCTTGCACTCCAGCATTGCTCGACCGTCAGTCGAAGCAAATAATTTTGAGATAAAGTCGGCCCTTGTGCATATGGTTCAGTAGAACCAATTTAGCGGTTCACCACAGGAAGATCCCAATTTACATTTGTCAATTTTTCTTGAATACTGTGATACCCTGAAAATTAATGGGGTAATATCTGATGCTATTCTCTTACGTCTTTTCCCATTTTCCCTTAGGGATCGTGCGCGCGCATGGCTACAGTCCCTCCCTCAAGGCTCAATCACAACATGGGAGCAGCTTTCCCATGTGTTCCTCTCAAAGTACTTCCCGCCGAGCAAGACGACTCAGTTGAGGAACCAGATAATGAATTTTAGCTAGAGGGAAGGCGAGTCGCTCTATGAGGCCTGGGACCGTTTCAAGGAGTTGCTACGATTGTGCCCACATCACGGACTGGAAAAATGGGTACTCGTGCATACTTTATATAATGGTCTTTTATATAATAATCGCTTATCTGTAGATGCAGCCGCGGGAGGTGCCCTGATGAATAAGAATGTAGACGATGCCATGAATCTGATTGAGTACATGGCTCTGAATCACTACCAGTGGATGAGTGAGAGAAACGTCCTAGTAAGAGGAGGAGGTAAGCATGACCTTGACATGTTGAGTTCGTTGGCGGCTAAGGTTGACTCCTTATCCCATCAACTAACTTCAATGAATTTTAATACATCGTCTATCAATTTTATTACTTGTGAAGTTTGTGGTAACTTGGGACACGGTGCTACTAATTGCCAGATTATGGCTCATTCTTCTTCTGATTTGTCTTTAGACCAGGTTAATGCTATACAACAAGATCAGAGGAACCAGAATGACCTGTTCTCAGGCACATACAACCCCGGTTGGAGGAGTCATCCCAACTTCTCCTACCGGAACACTCAGAATCAAGCCAACCCACCGAACTTCAACAATCAGGCTCCCTAGGGAAATTCAAGCAATCAGTTCTCTCATCCTCAATTCAAGCAACCACCCGGATTTCAACAAAGGCAGTCTAATCAGCCTCAGAAATCCAGTTTAGAGCTGCTGCTAGAGAATTTTATCAATACCCAGTCAAAGTGAAATGAGGGTGTTGATGAGTTTATCTGGCAGTTAAATTCCAAGGTGGACTCCCTGATTTCTCATTCCAAGATACTAGAGAGCCAGATTGCTCAACGAGCTGCTTCAACCTCTAGGCCATTAGGGAAGCTTCCTTCCCAACCCGAAGCAAATCCAAGAGAGCACTGCAACGCGATTCTGACATGCAGTGACTCTCAAAAGGAAGCTCCCCATGGGTCACCTAGAGAATTGGTAGTTGGAGAGTCTAAGGAGAATAGCACAGATGCCCAGTGTTCAGATGAAATACACATAAAGTCGGAGGTCTCACAAGAACAAATCCTAATTCTGTCATCACCTCACACGCCACCTGTGTCTTGTCCTGAGAGATTGGCCAAGGCATTAACAGGACAGTACAGCTCACTGATGCCTGTGAAGCGTCAAGATCATGGCATTTTTTCTATTTCTTGTAGTATTAGCAATTTTTCCATTGAGAGAGCTCTCTGTGATTTGGGGGCTAGTGTAGGTATCATGCCTCTCTCACTATTCCAAAGTTTGGACTTGGAAGGCCTGGAACCCACATCCTTAGCCCTTCAGCTTGCAAATGGCTCTATACATCGCCTAGTGGGGATAGTAGAGGACGTGCCGATCACAGTCGAGGAACTCTTTGTCCCTGTAGACTTTGTAGTCTTGGATATGTCAGAAAATTCAAGATTACCACTTATTTTGGGCCGCCCTTTCCTAGCTACCACTGGTGCCATTATAGATGTCAAGACAGGGAAGCTTTCTCTAAACTTTTGTGATAATAATATGGATTTTCATATATCTGTTGATATGCCAGATCTTCCTTTTTTAGGCTCGTGCTGCAATGTTGAGACAGTGTCTTCTCCTGCCAATGGTTTTAAGGCCAAGTGGGATTTTCTTGCATCCCACCTTTGCACTGATATGCAAGCAGGTGCCACATTGATGAGGAAGGACCGGACCACTCATGCAGACTTGTTCGATGGGGACCCTAATTTTAGTTGCGCGAGGCTGTTCCATAATGTGGATGAGGAGAACCTTTCATTGGACTGTGGGAAGCAAGACTTTGAATTTAAAACTGTTCCTGTTTTGTATGATTATAAGACATTTTTTACTTTACACCTATTATTATTACTGCTTATCTCTATAGGTGTTAATTTTAGGCGAAGGAAAAAGGGGCATTCATATGCCATTTCTTCGGCCTCTAATCCATTGGATGTGCACTGAAGCATGTTCATTGGTCAAGCTGTTGACCTTAAACCAGCGCTGCTTGGGAGGCATCCCAAGTATTTATCTTTTATTATGTTGTGTTGATAGGACAAGCTAGATATTATTTGTTGTGATACTCTGTTATGTTTATTTGTTATTTCTGTTTTGATAATTTTGTGATATCCCATGGCAGAATTTTTATGATTTTGTACATTGCAAAGCATGTTACTAATATTGGGAATTTTCTGTAATTTTTCAGGAATTTTTACAAGTCAACGAGCTACACACGGCCTGGCCGTGACCACCGTCACGGTCGTGCTTGACTCGTCGACTTCATAGCAGCTTTGCTGCAGCAAACACGGCGGTGTCGTGTTCATCACCACGACTGAGGACCACCTAGCGATTCAGGAGATGTGGCGACGCATGAATTCCAAGGGGAGCAAGGCGATCTCCTGTTGTCTTGCCCTATTCCAGCTCACTTTTTGCTGCCTTTATTCCCTTAGTAAGTTGCTTCCTTTACTTTTGCTATCATGTACTTTTTTACTGCATAGGAGAGAGACTATGCAGTTCTTTTGCCATGGGTAGAGGGTTTTCCCTCTTGGTGAGTCTTAGTGTGTTTTTTGTCAGTGTTCATCTGCTTTGTTTTTTCTATATTAGTGTGTTTGCTACTGAGATTTCATGAAATGCATATGAGTATATTTTGCCTGTGATGACTTCAAAGAACTAAGTCTGTGATGGTGTTTCCTAATCTTGTCCTCAATTTACATGCTATATCTGAATCATGATGAGTATCATAAAGATATGTCTGTTTCTTGAGTTAAGGGAATGAACATCTCATCATGACTGCTTTTATGCTTAGGAATCCATGGTTCTAGATTATATTTGAGTATGCTTACTGAGACTTGCAAGATGTTCAGATGGTCGATCCTTATTTTTCTGAATTACTTCTTACACAATATTATGTTTTGGCATATTCATGTTTATTATAGTCCTTCTTACCAGCTTATCAACGTGATTGCATTAGGTTGTACCAAAACAAAAACAAGGGGCAGTGGTACCTAAGTGACAATGACCCAAAGGTTCATCTAACTTGGCACTGCCGAAAAAGAAAAACAAAAAAAAAAGAATAATAAAGAAGACATGAGAAAAGAAGGGGTGTGGGAAAAGTGAATAACTCCTCTTTCTTCTACCTTAGGGTGAAGAAATGAGTTTGTGTGCATTATGTGATGCATACACCCTGAGTTCGTTCTCTAACTAAGTACCGGGGGTGCATTCATCACAAATGTTTGTCTTTCGAGTGACAAGGTTAAAAATGAATTCAGGGAAGTAGCTTGAACCCGCCGATTGAAAATTCATGTTTCCATGCTTAAATGTTTTATCTAGTGCAATTACCCTTGATTGGCTGAGTTCAGAAGGAAATGATGAGTATGAATAATCTTAGAATAGTTATGTGATTTTCCTATTTTCAGAATTGTGATTAGACCTTGAACATTATTCTTTGTTCGCAGTTTAGTTTATCTCAATTTATTCTTCAACCTAGGATTGAGTCTAAGTGCTGTCATATGAGGTTCATACCTTAACTTTTGTACATGCTGTCTTTCTGATATTTGATTATTTCAGATAGTGTAATTGCTTGAGGACAAGCAAGCTTTTAAGTTTGTGATATTTTGATAGGTGTCAATTTTATAGGATTTAGAGTCTTGTTTCTACCATCATTATAGGCTTAAGTTCTATTGTATGTCACATTTTGATATCTTTTCTTGTAAAGTATGGAATCTTCACTCTTTTTCAGATATTTGTGAAATACAGGTCATTTCTCTATATTTTCATGAAGAATATTGAAGATTTAATGTTATGAAAAGATTTGTCATAGTTCGGCGAGGTTATAGGCAAGGTTTCAGTGTTTTTGGGGCTTTTTATGGAGAACACGGCCTGCCCGTGTCTAGAAGCACGCCCGTGCTTACCTTCCTGCACATCACAGAGGCAAGCACGGCCGTGCTTACATTCATGCATTCTGCGAGCCAGACACGGCCAGGGTGTGTCTAGAAGCACGGCCGTGACAGCTTCCGCGCAGATCGACCTTTCGACGGTTTTTTGCTCGATTTGAGTGATTCAGAACTCGGAATTGGCTGAAAATTGGAGGAAAACTTCCTAACTGCCCAAGAAAGAGATAGAATCATAAAATAGGATTTTTAGAGCGGTTTTGGGGATCAAAATTTGGAGAGAGGCGACTTAGGGCGAAAAGGGGCGATTTTACTCATTCAAGGGCTCGATTCGAAGGATTTCTTTGGGGCTATCGAGAGAAGACCAAAGATCTATCGTCTCCTACCTAAGATTTATAATTTCCCTTCTTTTTGTATACATTTTTGCGGGTTTTAATTGTTAAACGATGCATGTTCTAGAGTAAAACCCTAGTTCGGGACTCGGGCGTAGCCCGTTGAACACATTTCCTTATGTAAAACATTTTTTATGAATCTCAGTGATAGCTTTTAGTAAATTGACTTATTTAAATGAGTTGTGCTTATTGTGTATTTATGTTTTCGCCAAACATTTGTATGTGTTAAGTGTTACGAGATGAACTAAGAGGTGAATCGTAACACTCGATCGTTCTCATTTAAACTTGTGACTAGAATTACGAGAGTCGTTCGACGTCACTCGAGGATTTACGATATTTCATAGAGTTTAATGGGTCTCTTAGGTTAATTTTGCTATGAGAGTAGGAAATTAGTTTATGCTAGACACCGGATTACGCTTCGAGAGAAGGTAACCCGTACCATAGGAAAGATCGCCTTAAGTTGTTTACTGTCGGATTGCGCTTCGAGAGAAGGAGATCCGTTTTCTATTTCAATTCATTGATTGTTTTACATTTAAAGCTTTCAACGAGGTGAAACCTGAAGTTCTGAACACTTCTTAAACTGTAATTTTCCCTTAAAGTCGTCGACTTCTTGGTTTGATAATTTAGTTAATTTAGTTTTAGAGCTATTTTTTTATTCCGTGTTTGAATCATCTAGCTTTCAATGACACTAAAGGTCGGTACTTGGCACCTGCTTCCTATGGGAATGATATTATTTACTACTTCGATAGACCATGCACTTGCGGAGCCTATCAACGATGAGGGCCAGTCACTGCGTAGCCTCCTTGCTACTTCCTTTCTTCTTCCGCTGACTGGAGATCCACCTCCCGCTACCCGTGTCGTCTCTCCTCCACCAAGTCCCTAGGCGGCCATGGGAATCCAACAAGGCAACAACATACTCGACCCCGGCGGCTGTCCTCCGCTAGCATCAGCGACTGGAGATGCGAGGTGGAGACGCAGACGATGAGGGCCAGTCGCCGCACAGCCTCCTTGCTGCTTCCTTGCTTCTTCCCGCCGACCGATGATCTACCTCCCGCTGCCCGCGCCATCTCTCCTCCGCCAAGTCCCGAGGCGGCCATGGGAACCCAGCATCATACTTGACCTTGGCATCCTCCGCTTGCTCCGGCGACTGGAGATGCGAGGTGGGACGAGGGCGAGAGGCGACGTAGGCGACGAGGGCGACGAGGGCGACGAGGGCGACGAGGGCGACGAGGGCAACAAGGGCAATGGCAGAGGAGGCCGGAAGAAGGAGAGCTTGGCAGCGGCAGAGAGGGAAGATGGAGGGGCCAGATCCAGGGGACGCAGAGGGGGTTGGCGATGAGGGAGAGAGGTGAGTTCGAGCGAGAGTGGAGACGCTTAGGAAGGGGTCGCCGAGAGGTGGAGACGCTTGGGAAGCGAACGGCGACTGGAGTGGAAGCATGAGGGAGAGGCGAACGGCGAGAAGCGTGAGAGAGCGGGTAGGGTTCGAGAGCGTGAGGGAGAGGTGAACGGCGAGTGAACGAGAGGCATGAGAGAGCGGGTAGGGTTTGAGAGCGTGAGACGTGAGGTCGTACAGCGTGAGAGTCGAGGCGTGAGAGGGAGAGAAAAGTGATTTCCATCTTATTTGGAGGGATTAGTTTGAGGGGAAAAAGGCTCCAAATTTCCTCTCTCTTTTCCTTTCTTTCTTTCCTTTTTTTTTACTGAAGGAAAAGGTATAAATATTTCCTTTCCCTCTAGATATCCCTCATCTGAAATAGGCTGTTAATGTTGGACTTGATACCCGGAAAAGAATGACCAAAGCCTCCGGACCCGGAAACCCTACGGCAGCGAAGGATTTCCCTGGTACCCGGAAAAAGCCTCCGGACCTACCACGGGAAGGCCAAGGTACCAACTCTGGATCCCGCCCTCGACCACCCCCACCGGCCTCGCATACCTATTCTAACGGGAGTGCAGCCCCGTGACCGTGGAGTGAGCTCTTTAAGGGAAATCTGGGTGGCCCGTCCAAGCTCTCCAAGCGCTTTGAGGAGACCCTTGGTGCCCTTTCCAGCAGATCGAAGAATCGTATCATCTTTGCTGCGGATAAACTCCAGGCATGGCGCAACAAATGGGAAGCATGTCTTATCGGTAAGTTCCTGACAAAGAGCCCACCTCTTCCTGTTCTGCGTCAAGCTCTGTCCAAGACCTGGAGTTAGCTTCCTCCCTCCGATGTGATAGATCTTGCAAATGGGTATTTTCTTCTACGCTTTCCCTCTCCTGCGGACGCTCTTGAAGTCCTTGTGGGGGGGCCTTGGAATGTTTTGGGAGACCTTCTTCACCTTCTTCCCTGGGAACCAAATTTCCAACCGCTTACTCACAAGATCAAGAAAGCCCCCATCTGGGTTCGTTTGCCTGGTCTTCCACTCGAGTACTGGGAGGAGGAGTCCATTGTCGCGATCGCCTCCACGCTGGGCACCCCCTTAAAAATTGACAACCGTTCCAGTTCCCTGAACCGTGGGAAATTTCTTAGGGTCTGTATAGAACTGGACTTGGAAAAACCAATTGAGGAGGGTATCTGGATCGGCCCTGAGGGACACGATTTCTTCCAAGTGTGTTCCTATGAAAACTTACCAGCCTACTGTGTTGGATGTGGGCGCCTGGGCCACACAAAAGGCGACTATATCGAGAGTTCTCACGCAGCCGGGTCACCAACTGCTGGCGCTCAAGGAGATGCTGGCACTCCCCTTCCTGCTTCATCTACCTTCACGAATCCATGGATCCGGGTGGAAAGGAGGCGGCCTGGGTCCCGAAGACTGCCTATCCCTGTGCCGTCGATTCCTACTTCTGGCCAGCCACCTGCACCGCCGACAGCTACTGGCATCGGACACCACCCGGAGGATAATGAGCTCCTTTTTCAGCGTTCCGACGCTTCTTGGGGCGCTGATTCCACTTTGCTGGTGGTTACCCCCCCTACCCTCTCATACTTCTGCAGGACTGCACCCTTCCAGCGAGGCGCAAAAGGAGCATTCCTCCCTTTCATCGCCGACCATGCGGCCTCTCGCAGACAACGAGCCGATTGCTCATTGGCTTCGCTCTCGCTCCAACCACAAGGTACCCAGCAGTTCGCCCCCGCTGGCCCTGATGGCTGTGGGTCCCGACGATCACTCCGCCCCGAACGCAGTCTCGCAGAGCCGGCTGGACTTGCTGCCATCCCTTAGGCCAGCCAGCAAGGGCCCCCATATCTACCGACCCAGCTCTGCAGTTGATCCTCAGGAGCATGAACAACGGAACCGACAAATGTCTAACAAATTTGCTCCTCTGTTCGGCGGTCGGCAAGAGGAACTGGTGTCTGCTATGGAGATCCATGACTCACCCACCGCTGACGTCGACGGGAGTGATTCTCCCTCTCCTATGGCCTCTCTAGCCATTGGCATTAAGCGCGCTCGTGGGAGCGGCAGCCCGAATTCAGAGGCTTGACTCTGGCTCTTCCTCTTGTTCTCTTTTATGGATTGCATCAGTTGGAATTGCCGGGGAGCGACTCGTTCGAGCGTTCGCCAACAGCTTAGTGTTTGGACCCGAATCCACCGTTTATCTCTGATCATGCTTCAGGAAACTCATATGGGGGACGATGGCGCTATTGCTCTTACTAGGGAGCTTGGGCGCCAATGGCGCTCTCATCACTACCCTGCTCGTTCTGCGTCTGGTGGTATCTATCTCGCCTGGAACTCGGCTCGTTGTGCGGTTGACCTTCTCGCGGCCACTTCCCAGTACCTCAGTGTCATGGTGAGTCATGGCTCACGAACTTGGATGCTCACTTCCTTTTATGCTAGTACTTATTATCGGGCTAGGAATAAAATGTTCTCGGATTTCGCTACTGCTGATTTCACTGACACCCCCTGGCTTATCTGTGGCGACTTCAATTGTATTCTCTGCCCGGAAGATAAGCGTGGAGGATCTAAATTTCATCCTTCTTCTTCTACCAAGCTTTTTGAGACTTTCATTCATGCGCAAGGGTTGCTTGACTTGGGATTTGATTGCCACCCATTCACCTGGACCAATAATCGAAAGGGTCATAAGAAAGTCCTATGCCGTCTTGACCGTGCTTTTGCCAATAGCTTATGGTTGGACTGCTTTGGCCGCACGACTATCCGCCATTTGCCTCGTGGAATCTCTGATCATAGTCCGCTCTTCCTCCGTATCATGCCTGTTGGTCCTTCTCCTAGGCCTCCATTCCGATATCGTGCTCTTTGGAATCTCTATCCTGAGGCTGTTCGTATTGTTGAAAGGGTTTGGGATTCCTATTCTGAACCTGACCCACACTTTCAGCACAGATTTATGGCTCTAAGTTCTGAACTCGCACTTTGGAATCGGGCTAACATCGGGAACCTGGAAAAGACTCTTCTGGCGATTCAATCTGAGATCCGAAGCATTGAACATTTTGAAGCTCGTCGCCTTCTTTTCGAATGGGAGGAACTTAAGCTTCGGAGCCTTATCAATAAAGCCAAGGCGGTCACCACCCAGATTAACATCAAATGGCGTACCTTGGCCAAGTGCCACTGGCTGCGCTATGGTGATGATAATAACAGATTCTTTCATCGGTGCTGTAGTCAGCGACGGCATGTGAATTATATCTCCCATGTTTTGACTGCTGATTCCACTATTGTTCGAGGGGACAGGCCTATCAACCAATGCTTCTCGGATTTCTATCGTGCTCTCTGGACTGCCTCGGCTACTTCCTCCTACTCCTGCTCTCGTGCCGAGATTCTGTCCCGCCTGGCTCTCCACTTACCTCAGTTTGATTCCACTCACACTGAGGATCTTCTTCGGGAGTTTACCTTGGCTGACATACAGGCTATTGTTCGTGGTTTTGGAAATGGTCGTAGCCCGGGACCTGATGGTTTCACTGCTGAATTCTACAAGCATCATTGGGGGCTCATTGGGCATGATATCCTCGCCTCTCTCCGCCAGTTTCAGAGCAATTCTATTATTCCGGCTACTTGGGGTAGAACCCATCTTATCTTTATTCCTAAAGGCACTAACCCCAGTAGAGTGAAGGATTACAGACCACTTGCTATGTGTAATGTGGTCTACAAAATTTTATCTAAGGCTCTGGCCGTTCGGTTGAAGCCTTTTCTCCCTACTTTGGTTTCTGAAGAACAGGCTGCTTTCATTTCGGGCAGAAATATTCACGACAACATCTACTCTGTCCAGGAAATTGTACATAGCCTTTATAAGCGTCAAGGTAAAAATCCGGATATTCTTCTAAAAGTTGACTTTGCGAGGGCTTTCGATACTCTTGACCGGGACGCCATCCTCCACGTTCTTCGTCTTTTACGCCTCCCTGACAAGTTCGTTGGATGGATCGAGGCTTGCATCACTTCGCCCACATTTGCCTGTTGTGTTAATGGCACTACTTCTCAATATTTCGGCGCTTCTAGGGGAATCCGACAAGGTGATCCCCTCTCACCTTATCTTTATGTTTTAACATCTAACCTCCTCAGTGCTCTTATTCAACAAGGTGTGAAGGAAGGCAAACTTACCCCGCTCAACATTCGTGGTTGTCAAGTTTCACATCTTATGTTCGCTGATGATCTTATCATTTGTATTCGGGCTAACGACCGATCCTGCCATCACCTCAAACAAATTTTCGACCAATATGGCTTACTGACTGGGCAGCAAGTTAATCTGGAGAAGTATCGTCTCTACTTTCCTCGGCGCTGCTCTCCCATCACGAAAGATCGAATTGTTAATATTTTGGGTATGCCTGTTGGTAACTATCCATTTCGGTATCTTGGCGTCCACATAACCCCCACCTCATCTGGGCGGCATAATTTCTCTCATTGCAAAAACGCCCTTCTCGGAAAACTGGAATCGTGGAAAGGGCGATGTCTCTCCCAGGCTGGTCGGATCACCCTTGCTAGGAGTGTTCTCTCTTCTTGCCCTATACATTCCATGATAACCGGGGGGCTCTCTCAGGGGTATTTAGAAAAATTGAATGGTTGTCTTCGCCAATTTATTTGGGCCAAGGGTGAAAACAGCCAGGATGGCCTTCATCTGATCAAATGGGAGACTCTCACCCGCCCCCGGCGCCAAGGCGGACTGTTTCTCAAAGATTTCACTCTCACTCGCCCTGCTCTAAACGGGGTTCGCTTGCTCGATCTCCTCAATCAAGCTCCTAAGCTCTGGGTTCGCATCAGTACTGCTAAATATGGTATACCATCAGCTTGGAACCCCAAGTGCTACCGATCTGCTAGCATGGCTTGGCGGATTCTCATGAACGACCTGGCTGTCCTTAAGTTCTTCTTCGTCAAATCTGTTGGCACTAGACAACAGACGAATTTGCTATTTGATCCGTGGAGCACTGATGTCCCCTTTGTTGGTGTATATGCCCTGCAGACCAATGTATGGACATGGTCAGGCATTGTTTAAATGTACTTTGGTAGAATCAATAAAGGCATTGTCGTTATTATGCAGACTTCTCTACCTGCGTTGATGTATTGAGTTGCATAAATAATGTCCCAGGAGTTTGGATTGGATCCATTCTCATAAGCTATCCCCAGACAAGGTACCTTAGCAGATATGGGACAGCTTTGGTACATGTGAGACTGGTGTATGGGCTGGTTAGGTGCAGGGCACAGTAACGCAGACATACAGGTGCATTGGATGCACTGGAGTGATCCACCGTGAGGATTGACTTGTCTAGTCAACGAGTCAATCTCACATGCAAGAGGTTTGCATTGATCCTTAGACTTGAGGTATTCATGTCTAGATTTGATGATGGGTATGCTTTGATACAGTCTTACGTCTCTCCATAATTGGGGGACTAAAACGACTGTCATTGGGCATGTCATAAGTCATATAGAGACATGGATGACCAATAGTAGGATTTGCCCCTTCCTTCAGAGGAAGCATGATATCCACTCGGGGCGCCCCACCTTATTGGTGCATGACAGGAATATGTGGCCACACTAGTTAAGTCATGACCAATGCATTGGATAATAAACTTGAGACTAATCCAATGAAAGGATATCAGTTCAGGCAAAGGGATCTAGAATGCATGGGAATCCTCGTTGCTTGTTAGGAGTTATTGCCATAATGACTTAAGTCCTATGACATGGGTAGTAGTGATGTGTTGCTAGATACCCCTCACTACTTATGATGTTTACATCATTGCCATCGTCATATGGATCCTACGGGGTCACACGCAATAGACTCTTGACGTTGCTTTAATCAGAAGCCTCTGGATCAAGTTATTGGATAACTTGGATCCATTTGGAAGATTTCATCAGCGCCAATGGGCCTGATGAGTTGGAAGAAAGTTATTGGAGCCAAACTTCATTTTTGGGAGGTTGACCCGAAATTGACCTAGATTGGTCACATTTGGATTAGGGTTGCATTGGATTGGATCCAATGGCTTAATCAACTCATGCCATGAAGTTTGGGCTAGCTCATTATCCAATGAGGCCCAATAATTAGTTATCATGAAGAAGTATAAGCAAATAAGGGTATAATGGGGAAGAATTATACCCCATTGGTGCCAAGGGCATAATGGGGTGAAGTGGGCGCATGTTGCTTCATAAAGAAGCATTAGGCGCCTCCCCCTTTGCTCCTTGGATGGAATACTTGCCTCTAAGGCAAGTCTTGGGGCTGATATGGCTTGAGAACTTTTATGGGAAGTTCTTGGGCGCACATGGATAGTAGGGTGAGGAATATGGTAATGTCTTGGAGACTTACCTTACCTCAAACCCTAATTTCTCCCAAGAAACCACCCTAGCCGAATTCTTCATGCTTGTTGCGCCTAGCCCTTCTCCTTGGATGGAATGCATGCCTCTAAGGCATGTCTTGGGCTGATATGGCCATTGGGCAAATTAGGATAGGTTGAATGAGATTTATGGTAAAGTCTTTGAGACTTTCCTTATCTCAAGACTTCTTTATCCTAGCCGCCCACTTGGCATGATCCTAGCCATTGCTCTTGCCGCCTCTAGTCCTATTTATAGGACTCATTGTCGCCCTCTCATGATGATGAATGCTTGGAGACGTGAGCACAAATAGAGAGGCAAGAGCAAAGCAAAGGGCGACAACATCAAGGTGGCGCAACCTTCTTCCTCCTTGTAGCCGCAAGTCTTCTTCTCCTTCTTCACCTCTTGGCGCAACTTGGAGAAGGACTTGGTGGCGACATCTCTTGGAGAGAATTGGAAGTTTAAGGTGGCGACAACTTGAGGGCTTGGAGCTCTCCTTCTTCCATCAAAGGCGCAAGCAAGTTCTTCTTCTTCTTCCTCTCTTCTTTGGCGCAAGGATTCTTTGTGCTTGGTGGCGTCTTCTTGCCACAAGCCCTTAGCGTTCCTTGGCCATAGGCGCACCTTGGAGGTGGCGCAAGCAAAGAAGAAAAAGGAAGTACTTGGCGCATCATCTTCCTCCTCATCTCTTCTTGGCGGTTCTACCTTGGAGGTGGCGCAAGATTTGAAGAGAGTGACAAAGGCTTGATTCTCTTCCCGAGGCTAGCACCAAGCGTGGAAGGGAGCAACGATCAAGGAGTCGACGCGTGGATACTTGTAGAGGACGAGCACTTGAGCGTCTTCAACTTGGCACCTTCATCCTAACAAGCAATAAAGGTACTAACCCTAACACATCCTTGTGTTCTCTCTGTCGCATGGATCCTTGGGAAAGGAATGTGTTTCGGGTGTAATGCTTCTTCCGCTGCGTCCTGGGACTGCAAAATTTTAAATTACACCCGGCATTCCCTAACACCCTTGGCTTTCAAGCCTACTTTCATTGATCAGCGTTCTCTGGAGTCTGCTAGCCTCACGGATTTCATCACTGACAGTGGCTGGGATATACCGAAACTTAATGGTTGCTTTGGGCCAGCCCTTGTCGATTCCATTTGTCAGCAGCACCCCACTATGCATGGCGCACAGGACCGATGGGTCTGGGAGGCGGGTACTACGGGCTTGCCGCTTGCTAAGGCAATCTACCGGGTCCTCCTTGAGCGGCATCTTCCGGCGAGAGAGGCGATTCAACACTGGACTGATCTTTGGAAATTACCTATCCCACCACGGATTAAGGTTTTTTGGTTGGAAGCTGCTCCACTGCAAATTACCGACCATGGACCGCCTTCAACGAATGTTTCCTGTTGATGACACTATCTGCGTTCTATGCAAGAGCACGACTGAATCTTGTTTACACTTGATATTTGGCTGCGACTTTGTTCGTGAGGTGTGGCGGCACTTCCACCCGCCCTTTCTTAGTAACACCAAAGTGTGTGCTCTGATGGAATCGGGCCAATGGATGCTGGCAGGCAAGGAGCTTGGCAGTTCCTGGACTACTACTATACTACTCACTATATGGCAAACTTGGAAGATGAGGAATGCCGCTCGGTTCAACAATGCAACGCCTAACCCTAGACCAGTTGCCCGTCAGGTTTTGGCGGCTCTGAACGAACTTCAGTCGGCTCACTCTTCTACTGATGGTCTTCCGAAAGAGCGTGCTACTACTTTATGGACTGCGCCTGCTGTTGGCACATTTAAAATAAACACTGATGGATCCTGGTGTCCAAGGACTCAGGATTCCGGGATTGGCTACCTGATTCGGGATCACAATGGGACTGTGTTAGTCGCGGTGGCGGCCCCTTGCTCTGGGACTTCGCCTCTGCATGTGGAGCTCTTAGCGATCCGATCGGCTCTTGGATTTCTATATGCTAGGACTGATCTCCAACGTCGCTATTTTGATGTGGAAACTGACTCTTTGGAAGCCTACAACTTGCTTAGTAGCTCCTCACCCTATCCTTCTATGGCTACTAGGAGCGTTCTGCTAGAAATTCTACACCTCTCCCAAGGCCTACATGTTACCTTTCTACACATCTCTCGTAGAAGTAATGGACCTGCCAACTGGCTAGCCACTAGGACTCGTCACACCAAGACGCACTTGTTCTTTGACAACGAGATGCCTTCTGACTTGGCATCTCTGCTCCTCTCTGTTGTAACCTAACTGGTTCTTTTGAATAAAACAAAAAAAAAAATGTTGGACTTGATATTGTCAAACTTAATGGCTGAAATAAAACAAGAATTTATTTAACATTAAGAATTAACTTTACCTCAATTAGGATTACAATCCACCCAAACAAAAATTATTACAGCTCCCTAAGAATTTCTCAATTAAAATCTAAAGGTCCAAAATTATTACAACTGATTAAACTTCTCAACTAAACTATCTAGAAAAAGGGGAAAACAGGAGCATGGAGCTTCCACTTAGGTACTACACATAGGAGCGCTTCAAGAGGTTTACTGAAGATCTCGAGGTCTCCCCTATGCAGAATCTGCAATTACAACTCTTATGGATCATCACTAATACCGAGTATGCCTCTTTCCAAGTGAAAGGGTAACCCCTTTTTGGTAGAGAAGGTTTAACAAAATAGCAATTTGAATAAACAGATAACTTTACTTAGATCAAAGACAATAGATAATAAGAGGTATGATTGATTCTATTAATTGTACAATAATCTTAAGTGGGATAAAATCAACAAGAATGATTCAATAAAATAATTACATTTGGAGATGAAATCAAGTTATTGCACTAATCGAATCAATCAACTAGATTAAAATAATTGGTTACTAAAAATAGAAATATGCTAAGCTGTAAACTTAACTGATAGAATCAAGGTAAGTTATAAACATAATAAAATCATACACACTAGTTAACTAGCTTGGCCTATGGTCATTACCTGAAGTTGCACACACGGATAGTGACACTATACTATGCTACGAGCCTAAAAGCATGCATAGTTTGGACCCCAAATCCGCTACGTGGATAAACTGATATACAATCATATAATATGACTAGTAAATGCATACAAGGCATATAGATGCTATAACAATAACTGACATGCTTCAAATGTCAGAGAAATAGGTTCTCATGATCATGATGGTAAATACAAGCAAAGAATACCTAAACTATGAATTAACAAATTAACGAAATCTTGGTTCGAGAACTCACAGTCTTGAAGGTTCTCAAGTACAATTGCCAATAAAATCCAAAATTTAGAGCTAGAGTTCAATAATCAGTTTAATTACATACATAAACATAGTAAGTTACTCATTTAAAACCTTCTAGGGACTCCCTTCCCTAAGACTTATCATATCTTCAAGTATCTACAACTAGAACCAAACCATGCTAAACTAATTAGAATTCCATTAAACCTACTAGAAATCACACTGAACCAGAACCAAGCTAGTTTAATTGAACCGAGAACTTTGAGCACAAATTACTTCAAGCACAATAATCATTTCTAAACAAAACCAATACAAAAAGATAGGAAATTAAAACCTACTTGAACCGGCTAAAATTTGATGAACCAATCCGGCCTAAAAACTAATGCTAGGGCAAAGTCGAATTGTTAACCTGGTTCAAATTAACATCAACCCAATTTGACTAGTTTATTTACAAATCAAGTCAGTTGAATATATTTTATTTCTAACCTAATGACTCAATGGCATTGTTGGCTTTTGCTGCCCACCGTTGCCGGAACCAAAGCTTGGATAGTGCCAGTGAGGTCCACCAAAGTGATGAAAAAAGGCATCTACCTTTTCTTTTTGCTGACTTCTCCTCATCTTAATCATGGTAAAACAAAGGAGATATGACAACTAGAGATAAATAATAGAGAATGATATTTATTGTAGCTAGTGATCAACAATGTAGTCGCATCATCCATTGATAAATTTAGGTGGTGGCTCGATTGATGGTGAAGAGGGCTTAACATCCCTATGAATAGGTCTAGGCCTTGTAACTTTTTAGTGATGCATTGAGCTTAATGAGGGCAAGGTTGGTGGTGTTTTAAAAATATCTATACTTTAGATTTCTTGACCGAACTTTGTTGGAAAAAACACAAGTTGACCTAGTTTTTGGTTAGGTATGAGTAAAACTTGACTCCTATGAGGTGGAGTCGATAGGATATAGAGACTCCAAAGCCTGTCTCAAATTCAAACCCACTTCAATATATATTTTCTTATTTATTTATTATGAATAAATTATAATATTTATTTTCTTTTTATTCTCATCTAATATAATTATTTTATTTTAATTAAAACAATTTTTTTTAGTTTTTTGTAATTAAATAAATAAGAAAAAGTCAAGTCTAGTATCTCAAGTGTGTACTTGATTCCTCATTAGGGTCAAATTTGAAATAGTATTTTTAGAACTCAATGAGCTAGGTGATACTAGGAAGATAAGGGAGGGTAAGTATGTCAAAACCCACTCCTAATCTATCCTATTTCCCACCCTAGTTTTGATTTTTAAAGATCTTTGACAATTTCCTTGCATTGAGCAAATGACAAGAGAACAAGTGTGAGCCAATGTTAAAGTAGATGGTTGAGGAGTCATGTTGACAGATTACAAGCCAAGCACAAGGGATTTTCTTTCTTGGTAAGTTAGTGATATCGTTCACATATCTTAGGGTTTCTTTTTCTTAAAGAATAGTGGTGCTCTTTTTATGGTATGGGCATAGTGTGGTTGAGTATTTTTCTTGTTAACGTGGTTTTATTATTTGGAATTTGGAGTTCAAAGGTGAGGGAATTATGAAATTTTACAAGAGTATATTTTTGGTAGATTTGTTTTTTTTAAAGAAAATGATTATTATATGCTAGAGAAGTTGAGGAGGAATATTTATTTTTAAAATTCGTGCATAATTTATTTTAATTCTTGTCCTGACATCTAATGCTTAATTGTGAAAAACATGAGAAACTAAACCAAATTAATTGTACCTCCCTCCTCCATCCCTTAGAATAATATTTTAAGCTATCTAATGTACAATTTGACCACTTTTCAGTGACAAGATCCATTTTAAATTAACGTCTAGCTCAATCTTAATTATGAGAAATACAATTAGAATATAAAAAAATAGAGTGATTCTTTCTTTTTATTTTTTTTGTTTATGATGATGCTAAATGCCTCTTTTAGGTATTTAACACTAATTAGGATGCATAAGATCATTTTCAAATTTAATATAAGGTTTATCTTTAATTATTTTAAATTTCAAGATTTGACAAATTGAAGAAATTGATAAAGTGGAACCCAACCCAAAGACAACCTTATTACTAACTAAGGTATTTATTAGTAAAACTAATTAAATTTATTATACTTTTTAAATATTTGTTATATATCATTCACAAGTCAAATTTATTCCACAAATTTCATCTATATTATATTAATTTTAATTCAAAGACCAAGTCAACTTGACTCGCTGTATGGTAAATTGGTAATGCAGGTCTTTTTCATAGTGTGGAAATGAATTAACTTTTTCAGATTGTTTGGTTGCACATTGATGCTGTACTATGTGAAACAAGGAGAAGACTTAGCATCTTTAAACAGTGAACACATTAATGCGGCAAAAGATTGACTCTTTCTTCTCTTCTATCAGCTAACCGACTGCTCCAATAAAGGTTTCTGCAATCTCTCTCTATTTATTTCAGGGAATCGATATTAGAATCGAGAGGAATATGTGGGAATTGTACTGCTTGGGAATTGTTGTCGCATGGAGCTCAACGTGCAAAGGCAGAGGCCCGCGTTCCTGTGGCCTGATTGGTTGTCATCCTTTAGCATTTTGCTGATAATTGTGAACTTGTTACACATATCAGCTTCCATCGTAGCCGCTCAGTCCAACTCTGATCTTCTCGCCCTTCTTTTCTTCAAGGCCTGCGTCTCCGACGATCCACTAGGAGTGTTGGATTCATGGAATCACAATGCTTCCCTCTATTTCTGTGAGTGGCGAAGCATGACGTGCGGCGACCAGGCTAGGTGACTGCTCTGGAACTCGAATCCTTGGGCTTGATCGGTGAGATGTCTCCATCCTTATCCAACCTCACCTTCCTCTAGAGGTTCCACCTCCCCGACAACCAATTTCACGGATCTATTCCTCCACAACTTGGCTTGCTAACCCACCTTCAGCACCTCAACCTCAGCATGAATAATTTAGGAAGCACGATACCGGACTCACTATTTCAGAATTGTTCTAGTCTTGAGAACCTCAGCTTGAGCCACAACGGCTTGCATGGGCCGATCCCTCGCCATCTCGATCACTACTTGCAACTGCGGAATATCGTGTTTGGTGACAATAAGCTTGAAGGAGAAGTGCCAAGCGAACTGGGATCCCTTTGGAAGCTCAAGGTGCTCTTGCTTTGGAGCAACACCCTCATTGGCAGTATACCTTTTGAGATGGGGAATCTTACCACCCTAACAATCCTTGCTTTGTTCGATAACCAATTAACCGACAATATTCCTACTTCAATACAAAGCCTCAAGTCTCTTCATTCGCTTGATATGTCCCACAATTGACTCATAGGACTTATTCCGTCCAATATTAGCCACTGCCCCTGACTATAATTCCTTCAGTTAGGAGATAATACACTCCAAGGTGAAATTCCAAGCGATCTAGGTTCTTTATTGGAGCTAACATTCCTCTACCTCGTAGGCAACCGTCTTACAGGAAGCATTCCTCCTGAGCTTGGGAACCTTGTCAGTCTAAGAGAAATCGGGTTGCATGATAACCATTTGTCTGGCGCCATTCCACCTCAAATTGGTAATCTTCTCAATCTCACAATTCTTTCATTAGCTCTCAATAATTTGTCCAAATGTATTCCTAGGGAGATTGGGAATCTCACCAACCTCAATGAACTCTATCTTGAAAACAACCAACTCACCGGCTCAATTCCCCTTGAGATTGGTGTTGTGTCCGCAAGTGCACGGATACTCGAAGTAATAAAAAAGATATCGAACCACAAAGACCTACGTGTTAAGTACCAAATAGTTGTATTATTACTAGCTAAGCAATCGATTATAATGCAAGTAAACGATAGGAAGAGCGTAGAGATAATCAGGGAGAAATTGGTACTAGGGTTTCATCCACCTTAATTTCAATGTCTAGATATGAATGAAAGGTTGTCAGACTAATTTTATCATGATAAAGATATAATTTACTTCATAAAAGGATTATCTCACTTTCGTGGACAATCATGTAGGGACCGATCCTCGCTTTCGCGCAAGATCTATCCCAAGCTGAAAATAAGAAAATCATCAGTCAAAGAACTCAAGGATCACTTTCATGCATCCGAATTCTAAGTTGATTATCTCAAGTGGAATCTCAAGGATCACTTTCATGCATCCGAGTCTTAACACAGGTTCTACTTAAGGTTCTCAAACAATCTAATACTCAATTTCTTGCAGTACTTTCATGTTTATCACAGTAACTCAATCCTAGATTCAAATTATCAACATGGCAATTATACTTCTAAAATCGAGAAATAAGATCTGACCTAATTTCTTATGATGAGTTCCTATTATTCAATTTTAGGGTTCCAAGTTCTCAAGCAAATCACCTTTCAGTCCATATTGCGAAAACTCTAAAACATGCATAATAATATGAAAACTATGGAGAATTAAAGACAATCGTCACAAAAGCAGAATTATCATATCAAAATTATACTAACGAAATAAAATTATCTAGACATAAGAAATCAAGGGAAATTACTCCCTTATGTCCCAAAAGATGTCTAAGCTAGCATGGAAGAAGAAATACAATAAATCATAGTTTCAAAGGATCAAAAATCGAAGAAAAAGGAGAAAGAAACTTTACAGTACGGCTGTAATGGAAATTACAGCCGTAATCTTGCGAGAGAATAGTGCCGGCGCCCGCTCATTCGTTGATTTCTCCTCTGATCGATCTCCTTTCGCTTTGAAACTTCTGGGGTGTCCTCTTCTCCTCCAAGCGAAGCTTCCTTGTGAAAATCGCGGCCTGAGATGGCCTCTACGCCTCTCGGCGTGAGGCCCTGCCCTAAGAACGCCTCCTCTGATTTCTCCCTCGACAATGGATAAAAATTGAGGCTTTCGGCCTCAGCATGCTCTCCTCCTCAGAGGCTCTTCTTTTCTTTCTTACGGCTTTGAATTTAAAGGCCTGGATCGTCCGCAATCAATCGCGCAAAATTCGGACTTCAATTTGACCGTGAAAATCGCGTTCCTGTGTTAGAATTACTGCTGTGGTTTTGGTTACGACAATGCTGTAATATTAGCTGGAACTCTCGGTACAGGAATCTTCAAAAAATACGGTACCATGGAAAAGATTACGGCAGTGCCGTAATATCTGGAAATCTCTCGGGTGGAAAACGATATCAAAATACGTCCCATAATAATCTTTACGGCCGTGCCGTAATTTCCCCCAAAATCTTCTATATGAAAATCACCCCATAATACGGCAGTGAAAATGATTACGGCAGTACTGTGAAAATACGGTACCGTAATATTGATTACGACACTGCAGTAATTTGCGTTGTGGCTTCGATTTGCATGAAAATTGACGGGCAGCTTCGTCTCGATGTCCAGAATTCATTGGTGTGCTCAAATCTTTCAAATTCAATCAAAATATGGCACTTTTTATCTGAAAATCAACAAAAACAAGAAACGGAGTAGATTTGCAATATTTTGCAAATAAGGCTTAAAAATAAGCAAAAGAGCATAAATATGACACGAAAATGACTATAAAATGATGCAAAATATACTATCAATTTTTGTGTCATCAATTGGAAACCTTGTGAATCTAAAACTTCTTAATTTGATGATGAATAACTTAGTAGGCACCATTCCTACTTCAATACAGAGCCTCACTTCTCTTTATTATCTTGATATCTCCAACAACCTGCTCACAGGACTTATTCCGCCCAATATTAGTGGTTGCTCCCAACTACAATATCTTAATTTGGGAAATAATATGCTGCAGGGAAAAGTTTCTAGCAACTTAGGTTCTTTGTCGGAATTGAAATTTTTAAAGCTCTTTGGCAACTATTTATCTGGTGCTATTCCACCTCAAATTGGTAATCTTCTTAATCTCATGGTTCTTTTTTTGGCTAACAACAATATTTCTGGATCTATTCCTCCTGAGATTGGGAGCCTTGTTAACCTCCAGTATCTTATTCTTTATAATAATCAACTCACCAGCACAATTCCTCCTGAGATTAGGAGCCTCGTCAACCTCCAACAACTTCTTTTTAATAACCAACTCACCGGCACATTTCCTGTGAATCTAACTCTTCCTAGTGACCTGGGTTCTTTGTCAAAGCTAACAGTACTCACTCTATGGGGCAATTGTCTCACTGGAAGCTTTCCTCCTGAGCTTGGGAACCTTGTCAATCTCAAAGTTCTCACTTTATATAATAACACCCTTTGAGGCTCTATTCCACCTCAAATTGGTAATCTTATTGGTCTCACATATCTTTCATTGGATGACAATAATCTTTCTGAATCTATTCCTCCAGAGATTGGGAACCTCACCAGCCTCAAATAACTCTATCTTAGTAACAACCAGCTCACTGGCATAATTCCACCCTTGATCGGAAACCTTATGAATCTGACTATTCTTGATTTGATGACAAATAACATTGTCGGTTCTGTTCCTACAGCCATAGGAAACCTCACTTCTCTTACATATCTTGGGCTATCATTCAACAATCTTGAAGGAGCACTCCCCCCTTGTGTTTGGAACTTCTCCTCTCTTGTCGCGCTCGAGATAGAATACAACCACTTCAATGGATCACTCCCTCCATATATCGGTTTCACTCTTCCTCTCATTGAACAACTTAACATCAATGTCAACCAGTTTAGTGGGCCTCTTCCAATGTCATTGTCCAATACCACTAAGCTCATCAACTTTCAACTATATGAGAACCACTTCAGTGGCACAATTCCAAGGGGGTTCGGATTCTTAACAGAGAGTAGATTACTTTGATGTTAGTCACAATCAACTAGAAGCATGGAGTGCTACTGATTGGGGATTTTTGGATGATTTAGCCAATTGTAGCAGCCTGAAATATTTGCAACTAACAAGAAACAAGCTCGGAGGCTTTTTTTCTAAGACAAATGGCCAACTTCTCTAAGACGCTGGAATGGTTTGAGATTATTGACAACTATATAGCTGGAAGCATTCCTGTAGAGCTTAGGAACTATGGGTCTTTGGCCACAATTCGATTAAACTCTAATATGTTCACTGGTCCGTTCCTGCAACACTAGGAAACCTAACAAGGTTACTAGTACTAGATCTGAGTTCCAACTACTTAATAGGAGAAATCCCAGCAACTTTTGGCAGATTAACTCAGCTTCTAGAACTTCAACTGCACTCCAATCAACTCCAAGGATTCGTTCCGCCAAGCCTTGGGAATTGCCCTATGCTACTTTTGAACCTTTTCTTGGGAATCCCCGGGCTATTTAAAACGAAAAACCAGTGGAAGCGAGCTCGGAACGAGATTCCTAATTCAACAATAAGGACCGTCTTACGAAGAATACAAAAGATGTGATAGAGGTATACCTCACTTAGCAGTTGATGCTGGCGATGACTGAGACGCACAAAAGCCTGTCCTCTACAATTGAGCACACACGGACTGCCTCGAGACTCCTCTGCTCCACGCACGTGCTAGCTTCGGGAGAAGAGATCCACGCCTCTAACTTCTTCTCTACTTGCGCCAATCACGAGGGACCACACGCCAAGGAGAAGGGGAAGCATTGGCGCCCAACCTTGATGCAAGAACTTTTTCTTATTGTTCAGATGACTTTTGATGCGATCCAAATGTTGATCCCTACTCGATTGAATCGGATCTTTCCAAATCCGCCCTTGGATTTTTGATTAGAGATTTGGATCACAACATATCTATGAATCGAACTTTCAATAGTTGAAATTAATTCTCACAAATCTTAGCCAGTTGGATGACTTTTGAAATGATCTGAATATTGATCCTTACAAATTTGGATCAAATCTTTTCATATCCGCTCTTGGATTTACAATCAGAGACCTGGATCTAAGCAGATCTATCAATCAATCTTTTGACTACTTCCAAATTTTGAACGATTGGTCCCACGATCCGTTCATATCAAATTTGAATGTTTGACCTATCGGCTCGTTCGTCCATTCCACTAAATTCGAACGCTTGGTCCCATGATTCGTTCACCAAACTTTGAACACTTGGCCCATCTCATCGTTCATCTAAATTCTGATTGATTGGTCCCACGACCCATTCACTCACATTCCAAACATTTGGTCCTACAACCCGTTTACCTAACTTTGAACATTTGGCCCATCAGCTCATTTATCCAAAATTTGAATGCTTGGCCCATTGGCTTGTTCGCCCAAATTTTGAACGTTTGGTCCCACGACCCGTTCAACCAAATTCCGAGTGTTTAGCCTCACGGCTCATTCACCCAACTCATGCACTCAACTCGTCTAATTAATTCAGATATAGTCATGGGCGATAAATACTTGACGCATGTTGTCAATGACGTTGTTTGGGAGGTGCGTATGCCGATACTTCATATCGGGGCATAGTTCCTCAGCGTTGTTACGACACAACTCAAAATTTGTCTCCATGGTTTATGTCAGATGATGTACTCTTGTATCAAATTGTAAATCATGTCGTGACATGAAATTATGAATGACATTATTTTTTTAATCATTTGTCTTTACTCTGTTATATGTTATAGATCTCTTAATCAAAGGTGCTCTAAGCTACTTAGGGGTAATTAACAATGAATGCTTGCATTCATTAGAAGCTAGAACCTACTAAAACAAAAAGCCTTATAATTCATAAGATGAATTTGAAACGGTCGCACTATCTTTTTAGATATTTCAATTTATATTAAAATTCAACCAAAAATGACCCCACAACGCTTTTTTCATTTATTTGCTTTCGCTTCTCGTCCAGCGCCCTACCACCTACACTAAAACAAGACGCCAATACTACTGTGGAAACTATAAGATATGATTTTCTTTATGATATCTACCATGATAAAAAAAAAATTATTAATTTAATTTTCTATAAGTAAATATGTATTATTATTTTTTTAAAAATATTAATTTATGAAAATTACTATATCTATTTGTTAATATACTTTTTTATTTAAAATTAAATGTGTTCTATTATTTACTACTAGTAGATATATTAGTTTGAGAAAATATATTTTAAATTATAAACAATATACCTTTCCTCTAATAATAATTATTTTTATTGTTATTCTCATCAATCGCTAAGTTGGAGAATGAAGACTCGCGAATCATAATCTTGTGTTCCTCATTCTTTGCTTGGCAAGCTCGTGATTCTGGACGTTGACTTTATATCTTCCACAAACTTGGAGAAAGATGGGAAATTTGAGATTAGAGGAAAGAGAAAAAAAAAAAAAAAAAGGGAAAATTCAGACTAGATCTGACGAGGAGGTGAGTTGAGTTTTCCATAAATTAAAGCTTGTGCAATAAGTTTTCGAAAAAACTCTTTCCAGCTTGCCCGAACATTCGTACCTCATGCTTTTTCCTCTTTGTTGTGGATTTTGATTTGGCAAAAAATCACGTCCACAAGCTTTCGAGGAGTTTGGCAGGTTGTGAACAAAAATCTGGACTTTCTTTCGTAGGAATCAGAATCAGCGACATACGCCCTCTTTGCCAAAGAAGTGCAATATCTCTATTTAAATATTGAATTACTATAATATCTAGCAGTGATATTTGAAGGGGATAACATAGAGACACTTAGCATTATCAAGAATCTTACTCTGTCTTTAGATGCAATTACTTATAATATTATTCAAAAAATATCTTTTATGTCTAAAAATATGCATATAGTTTTTCATCGTGTGGATAGATCTTATAACTTAGCTGTAGATTGGCTTGCCAAATCTGCAAAGCATAACAAATGTAATGTTGTCTGGTTGGATGAATGACCTCTTTAACTCCAACGTCTTTTGTACTTTGATGCCTTAGGGCAGTAATCTTTCAATAAATTTATTCTTTTAAAAAAAATTAGCAACATACCTCTATCCTCACCTATTGTGATGCAGATTTTAATTTAAATATTATATTATCTATTTTAAATTTTTTAAAAAATAAAAAATATAGATCACATATTTAGATTAAGAGTTTTCGACAATAGAAACTCACATATACACTGTTTTAGGAGTATAGCCTTATCCCATTTAAAAATAGATTTAGTGTTTTTTTGCGATTGATCAAACCCTGCGAAGTAACCCTAAAGAGACTAGCTTCGTAAAAAATGTACCCCCATCTTACACGACAGAAGATTCAGTTTTAAAGAGGAGCAATTTTCTTTCATTCATCAATCACAATCTCTAATGGAAGAATTTAATTTTATAGTCTTGTTATCAACAACTAAGATACTTATCATCAACAGCTTCTAATTCCTTTATAATTTACACCAAACTCATAATTTGAGGTCCACGAACAAGTCAGTTTTGCTTGAATCAAAACAAAGACGTATTTTTGTGTCACACATGTAACCAAAAGAACAATCTACCACAACATGCTACTGATACTACACATTAGACACCTGAGACATGACACCATTATTCAAAATAGGTGGTATATCAAGATACTAGTCTAATATTGTACACTCTTATATTTTCATTATGCCACCCCTAGTTTGTGCAACCCACTTGTGCATTAATTATATTATCTTTCATTTCTTTTATAAACATCTAATAACCCCTAGTTTGACTTAAGCATCAAAAGAAACACATGAGTAAACTTACGCCTTTCTCTTTTTGAGAAATAGTGAGAATTAAGTGATATTAGTTAGGGTTCTCTAATCAATTCGACTTGAATTAAACTAGCGCAGTTTAACTTGAATTGAATTTTCAGGAAAAATGAAACTGAACCAAATTCTTTTAAAATCCAAGACAAAAGAAACTAAAAATTTTGGGTTCGGTGGGAGGAAAATCAACTTAACTATACTCGGTTTAATCCAAAGTTTTGGTGTTGAATTAAAAATTGAACTAAATTTATTTAATATTTGCAATGGAACCTGTGTCTGAGCCTCACGTTGATTAGCAACTTATGCAGTGGCTTAGATTCTATCTCAACCTCAGTGTCCAGTGGTTGATTTAGGACTTCTTCCAAGTCAAACTTTCTCCCACTGGCTTCTTTCAAGAGAAATTTTCTCTCTAGAAAAACAACACCTTTCAAGAGAAATTTCCTCTCTAGAAAAACAACACCACGAGCAATAAAAACTTTATTCTTTGTGGGAATGTAAAAGTAGTATTATTTGTTTTCCTTAGGGTTGTTGGTGTATACGCCCTAAAAATAGTTGTTGGTCCGACTTTTATATTACATTTACACTTGATATTTTATATATCATAGCATTGCTGTTATTATGCTTGTGATACATCTGTGATTGTGTATATCTGCATAACAATGTCTCTAGATATAGATTTTATATTTATGGAGACCCACAAATAAATTAACTTTTGCTTGGATTTGAATATTTATACTTTCTGACGAAGGGACAATGTTTGGATTCTTCTTTTATACTTTGATTCATTTCCTAAAAGCAAATATGAAAGCGGGATTTATGTTGTATTTGACATAATTGTGCTTTTATAGTTGTGTTATAACTATAGCACCTATTGTTGCTTTTTTGTAAGGGGGTGTTAGGTGTTAGGCCTTGGGCCAAAATTGGGCACAGCCCAATTTCTACCTCAGCCCAGCCAGCCCAGCCCATTGAAGTTTACCCAAACGGGTCGGATAAAAGGGGACAGATCGGGCGCCTGCCCGGATCCAATCGTTCGCCAACAGGCGAAATTCGAGTGTACGCGCGGAGTTGGCGTGGTGGACGTGGCGACGTCGCGTCAGGCATGGGCGGCGGTGCTTGGTTGGCAGGCGCGTGGATCAAGGTAGTGGAGGCGAAAGAAAAGGGAATGAAGCAGTTAGTGACGGCTTACGAAGAGATCGCGGGCTGTAGTGTCGCGGAACCTCCCCCGCTCTCGTTTTCGTCTCCGATGTTCCCGTCCGGCACCGACGACCTTGTTAGAAGACCCTCTGAGCCCTCTCACGCGAAACCGGTGGTGTGGGTGGGAGGTACGGTTCGCGGGGAGCTCCTCTGTGCGTCTTCCGAACCTTCTTTCCTGTCGTCTCCTTCGTGTCCGGCGTCGCCATTGTCGTCGCCGTCGACGCCGCTAGCCACACTACCAGCTGCCTTGGAAGGCTCGGAACGCATCCACGTCCCCAAATAGAAGGAGCCGGCAGTCTCTGCCGAGGTACTTCCTCGCCGCCCGGCGCCTCTGTCTCCGTCCCAGTCGAGTGCGCTGCTCCCGGCGACGTCTCCTTCCTTCTATTCTCCCGTCGCATGCCTGTGTTGGCCGCGCTCCCTCCGGCGAGCCCCTTTCTCTCCCCTAGTTTTGGGTTTCGGCTCGCCTGCGTGCGAGCTCGCCGGTAGGCGCCCTCCCCGCCTGCGCGCGGACTTCTCCTCCTTTGTGAGTCTTCTGTCCTTTCGTCGTTGGGTTTGCAGCGCGGGTTCTTCTGGTTGGGGTTCTTCGCTTCCGTCCGCCGCGTGAAGGAACTTTCCTCTCGTGATGTCTGGCGGCCAGCTTCCTCTTCTGACGTTCGTGTGCCGCTCGCGTCTACGACGGGATCAAAGGCGGCTCTGCCCCGCTCTATTTTCCACGGTGCTCGAGTTGGGGTGGATTACTCTGGTACTCCCCCCCCCCCCTGTTCCGGCGTGCGACGCCAAGGGCCAAGCGATCCGACGATTGTAGTCGTCGGTCGTCCCTCCATTGTGTGGATGTGCTGGATCCCCCGATCTGTGGGGTCCGATCGTTCGCTATCGTTATCTGGTGCACAAGCGAGTTATCCGTAGCGTATGCGTCTGTGGGCGTCGCCGACGTCCTCGATGTTGGCATTCTGATTGTTGGGTTCGTATTCTGCTGTAGCCCCGATCCGACGTGGTAGGATCCATTTGTGTTTGCTTTGGATTGGGACGGCAGAGATCCGCATTGAGTCCCTGGTTCGGCTGGGAGATGGTCCGAGGGGCCATCTTCGCCGATCGCGCCCAACCCTGTGGCTTCGACCGTAGTGCCCCTGCGCGAGCGTGTATGGACTCGAGTCAAGCGTTGACTCATGTGTATTTTGTTAAAAACGTATTACAGTAAACATGGGGATGACATTAGGTATAGCTACTTGTCTAGAGTCCTAAGTAAAGTAATTTTTTTTTAATTGAAAACTAGGACTTCATAGTTCTTATAAATTTCATAGTTCTTAACTCAATGTAAATATAATAGATTAGAATGCCATAATAGGGCCACTAAAATGCCCATTAGCGGTGTATTCCCCTAGCTCGGAGCTACTTTACCCTATTTTGAATTCAATAATCGATGGTTCCAATAAATCCCATATAGTAGTTTGTCTTGGCAATGATTTAGAACTATCCTGAATGGCTTGAGTAGCCATAAATCCAATTTAATCATTGGTTAAGATCTGCTGACTTTGTATACTATTATGTTGTAGTTGTACATAAATGATTTTCTTAAAGACCTATTGTGACCTTTAAATTGTCTATAAATGGAAATAACAACCCTAGTCACCATCTTTATATCCAGTTTAAGTATGTCTTATATGCCGCTTTTTTGGGCAACCCTCCCAACAACTAATAGATCCATTTGAAGAATACAAGATTAGTTACAGTAATGAGTTATTGTTAGTATTATTTTGAGTTTTTAAAATTATAATTAGTTACAAAAAAAATTATATTTTTTCTTAACTATAAAAAGCATATATTAATCTAATATATATTTTAATATAAAGCACTAATTAAATTTTTTATGCCATCAAATAAGAATAATTGATTAGAAAGCTTATTATGTTTTGAAATTTATTATATTATTCTTCAATAATTTATTTGATTTAATCTAAATACATATCTAATTCAATAGCAGTTCTAAAGACAAAGATGACTATAGTGACACATGCCACACATATTGCATATAATTAAATAAATTTTAAGTTTTCTATTTCAAATAATTAAATTCAAAATATTAGTTTATATATTAATTAAATATATTTTATTTTATACCATATTAACTAGTTGTTAGGCCTACGGGCCGAAAAATTGGGCGTGGCCCAATTTCCCAGCCCAGCCTAGAATTTTAGCCGACCAGGTCGGCGGGTAAAGGAGGTGGATCGGGCGCGATGCCCAGATCCGTTAACATCTCAACGGGCGTTTCACACGCGATTTCCCCGCGTGCGTACGGGCGCTGACGCGGGATGAGCTGACGTGACTGGGCGGGCCTCGGTCTGTGTGCGTGGCGTGGGAGCAGAAGAAAAGGAGGACATCGCCCTCCGCCGCGGGGGATCGCCCGCGAACTCCGATTTTCCCTATCGGCTTCTCCGGCGAAAACGCGGATCTTCGTCGGACGTTTGTCGGTATGGTTCTCCAAGCTTCTGGTGGTGTGGGCGGGTGGACGGAGGCCCCGGAGAACCCCGTTTCCTCTTCCTCGTCGCCAGCCGCGTCCTTCTTCTTCCGTTGCCGATCGCACCGCCGAATCGCCGCCGCCGTTCAGATCACCTCGGAAGGCGGCGACATCTACCGCTTCATCGAAAGGAAGGAGCCGGCGGCCTGAGTGATCGCCGAGGTAACTCCACCCCTTTGCCGTCGCTTCCCTTCTTCCCCGGTCGAGCGCGCGGCTCCCGGGCGGCGTCGCTTCTCGTTCCGACGGTGCTCCCCTGTTTTGGCCGGTTCCCTCCCCTTCTCTGCTCCGCGTGCGAGCCTCCCCTTTCTTGGATCGTCTGAGCTCCAGCCACCTGCGTGCGTGAAATACCGGACTCGACGTCCGCCTGCGTGCGGACGAGATCCCCCTGGTTTCCTCGCCTGCGTGCGAATCCATCTTGGCCGGCCATCCGCCTTTGCCACCTGCGCGTGGCACTACTGTTAGCGTTAGGTCCCGTCCGTCCGAGCTAGCGACCGCCGAGCGTGGAAGGACGTCGCCAATGTCGCCATCGACGAAGGAGAGCAGCAGGGCGATGCCTGCTTGCCAACGAGCCTGCAGCTCAGTGGTTGTCGCCTCGTCGACAGTGGGCAAACGAGGAGGTGCGGCCAGACCTCCTTCTGGTCGGGCCGGCGTCCTCTTTCCTGCGGAGCTGCTGCAGAGTGGTGAGAACCCGTCTTCCCTTCCATTCGCGTGGACAGTCGCGCCAGCGCGTATCTCCCCAGCCGCCGGATCATCTTCCAGCGCCGCCTGTCGCCGGTGGGTGACGGCGGCCACCTTCCTTACCTCCTCCCCAGCAGTGGGTTTTTGACGAGTTCGCCTTCGTGCGAGAGTACGTACACAGCGTCGGCTTCCGCCGGCTTGATCGGAGGCCTTTGGGCATATATTTCTTCCGGCTGTTCTCGGCCTCGGGCGAGAAGGACGAGGCCGCCGGGTTCACCAGCGAAGCGTCGTCCGGCCTCACCGTCGGCGTGCGAGTGAGGAGCCGACCGGGCTTCTTTCCATCACCGGCGTGCGACGCCGCGTGAGCCTTCGTCCTTGATCGCCGAGCGTCGGTCTGATCCATGGACAACTGGATAATACTGTTGTGGACCTCGTCCGACGCGATCGGATACGAACGAGTCCCATTTGGGTTTGGGTGAACCTGGTTTGAGTCGACGCCACTAGTCTCCGGTGAATCGTCGACGTTGACCTGATCCATGTTGGAACAGCAGCGATCCGCAAGAGTCCACAGACGGGCTGGGAGTCGGTTCAAGGAATCGACTCCGCCAGTCGCGCCCAATCCAGCGGTTTCGACCGTTGCGATAGTGGCATTGACGTATTTGGACTCGAGTCAAATGTTGACTCACGGGTGGAAATCCTAAAAAAAATATTATTGTAAACGTGGGCGTGACACTAGTAATATATACTTTCAAGCCTAAGCGAAATACATTTAGTAAATTCACATTCAAAGAACATATGCAATAAGCAGTCAAGACCCTTGCCATAAAAAACACAGGAAGACCGCTCTATCAACACCAATGCCTGATAAAAAAAAAAGGCTAGTCAGAAGTCTTTGGTGGAGCAACTTCTAACGGAAGAATTTAAGCTGGGGACAATCTGCATCTGCTAAAGAATCTTGTAGCCAAACTAATGGTCATCGAGGGAATGATGCTTCTTCAATAAGAATAGATATGTTGCTTTATTATGACTACAATCATTGAGATCCTCTCGCCAGGCCCAAGCAATCAGGATTAGCTTAATTCGAAGAATATTCGCATTAATATCATCACCAAATAGTTTCTTAACTTGTGAAGGTCCCAAGCTTCATCGCTCACAAGATTAGAAACCTGAATGTACAAAGGACCCCACAGACCAATCTTTCAAGTGATGCAAGTTAGAAAGAGATGATCCTATGGAACTCTCAAGATCAATGTGGACGAATCATGGTGCCCACTCACCAGTAGCAGGCTTGGTTATCTCATCCGAGATTCATTTGGAAATGATATATATATTGTGCCCATTTCTCGCAACCATACTGAAATTTGCACAGTCCAAAATGGTGCTAGTGTTGGCTTTTGAGGTCTTCACCCCGTAGCAGCTACCAAATGACACCTCAGGTTGCGTTTGGCGCAATGTCCTTTGCTACTATTCACTAGCAGCCGCCATCTCGCATTCAAGTAGAGGTTTTAAATTTAATTACAAAAGACATGGTAATTGAGGTATGTATAAATAGATCTTACATCTCACTTTAAATTGCTCATCAAATAATGTTTCTAAACTTGTGTGTGTGTGTGTGTGTTGATTTTTAGCTATTTTCAGCATTTTTTTCCACACAATCAGACATCGTTTGGCTAGATTGATAGTTAGAACTTCTTTGTTTGTGTTTCTGGATGATAGTTATGCAATTTTTCTTAGTATTTGCTTCCAATTTGGCCTTTGATCCGGTAAGACTTGAGTTCTGTACACATGCCCATCTTCTTTTCCCCATTTATATGTAGCAATACACCAAGCCTAATTTATCCCTAACCAAGGTTTTGAAAACTAGTCCAAACCGACTAATTTTCTTAATTTGTATCAATCCGACCAGGGTCTAGTACTTGGATGCAGCGAAAGAGGAAGGAGAAAAAAAAAGAGAGAGAGAAAGAAGAAGGAGGATAAAGAGAGAAAGAAGAAGAGTGGCGGGCAATTGGTACAGGGAGATGCAGACCCGAGTATTCTATTAGCACGATGCAATAAGTATAGATAAAACTATTTCTACCTAAATCAATGATATTTAATAAAAAATAAATTGTAGATATTTAAAAAAAAATATGGACGCACAAAGAATCTTGTTGTCCTTAGTGAATATGTGGGCTTTCATGCGAGCTTAATCTAGATATAACACATAGGATACAAGTAGTATTTTTCTCCTACGGGTCACAACCGTGGAGAAGTTAACCGGTACCCTTTCTCTGAGTAGCAAAGGAAAAGAAAGAAAAAAATAATAAAGTTGTGTGAGAGATTTTGCTATAACTAGTAGCTATACACTATTTGTTGTGTCTGCCTGGGTCACATGCCTATTTATAGGCTAAACCCTAATAGTTAGAACCAGCAAATTAAATTAGACGAATACAACATGTTTGCCACTAATATAATTGTTTAAATAAAAATAATCAAATAATAGTAAATAAAATATTAATCCAGTAAAAAATAGAAAAAATAAAAATGATAAGTTTTAATTTTAAATTCTAATAATCCCTTACAAAACTAAAACTTTCTAAATATAATTAAACTCAACATAACAAATTAAATTAAACTGTTGTTCATTGTTTATATCATACGATCAGTAAAGTGCACTAATATGCATAACTTTTATATAGTATGAAGAAAAAATAGTAAACTAATTTTGAATTACTTTCTTTTAACCCAAGCCTTAACAATTTCACAGACATGGGACGCGAGAAGTGAGATTCGGGAGTCATTGTAGCTGAGAAGCGGCGAGTAGCTTTGAGAAGTAGCACTCAACCCACTTCTCAACTATAGTATAACTTCATTCTAAATCGAGAAGCTGATTACTAAACTGTTTAGCTTATCAAAAATCTACTGGGCGCACCTGTAGAAGCGGTCCAGTAGTAGCCTAATATGTCTTTTATGTCAACATAATCATTAAGTACATTATGAATATGATATTTAAAATATCCATTATGTCACGCCCCGGTCGGAACGGTCCAAAAACAACGCTTATCCGTTGTCTCAGGGCCGTCCGGCGAAACACCGGAACGTGATCGCGCTAGGGTTTCCGGACCAAATCTCGTCCCCAACTTCGAAACCCTAGTTCCCGCTCACTTTTTATCTCCCAAATTACAATTCACTCGAGGAAAGGATTGGAAAACCCTAACCCTAATTCCCAAATCAGGAAATCAAAATACCTTAACTTCTAATTTTGACCAAAGTCAAAATTAAAGTCATCGCTGCCGAATCTACTGCCGTTGCTGACGTCACCAGACGTCACCCTCGTCGCCCGCGCGAAATCGAAATCTCGCTCGTGAATTTGCCTCGCTGACGTCACGCCGACGTCAGCCCCGAAATCGATTTCCGAATCGATTTCGTTTCGAACCCGTTGACCGCTGCTACATTGACTTGCCTCGAACGTCGCGTCGTCTTCAACCTCGCGACGCACGCGCCCGCGTCGTTGTTTCTGCCGAGCGCCGCCGCGCTCGCGATCTCGCCTCCGGCCACTCGTCGCCGACCTGGCAGCCGCCGCTGTCGGAGTTCAGAAGCAGGGAAGAGGGATACGTGGAAGAACGAAGCTTTATTCCGGTAAAGGATTACAATCTCTGAACCGACCTCGTCGGCGCCCTCTTCCCCTCCCTCCCGGTCATCACCGGTTACATATCACTCACCGTCTCCTCGCCTCGACGCTCGTCGTCGCCGGCTCGCTCAAACTCACACTGGTAAAGGGGCTCTCGCCCTGGAGGGGCGTCCTCCCCGACCCGCCGGGAGAGCCGCTGTGCGTCGCGCGCTCCCCTTTGTGGTGTCGCCTCCGCGCACACCTGATGCTGCTCCATGGTTCGCTTCTTAAAGGGGAAGCCGCCGCTTCCCTTCTCCACGCGATCCGCTCACGTCCCGATTCCTCCGCCATGGACGACACCGTCGTCCGCTTCTGTCGCTGAAGCCGTCGTCTGCGTCTGGGAGCTCCGCCAATCTCGCGCCCGCCGCTCGAGCTCCGCAGGATCCAGACGCTGCCGCGTCCTTCGCGTGGGCGTCGCGCTGCAGCCATCCGCGTCCAGATCTTCAGCTCCGCAGGATCCGGACGCTGCCGCGTCCGACTCTTCCGCCCGCGACGTCGTCTTCGTCATGCGTTCCAAATCGAATCGCTGATTCGATTTTAATCCGTTTGTTGACACAGCCGTGCCTTTGGGCCTGGATCCGGGCTTGGGCCTGGGCCGCCCCCTGGGCTGAACCGGGAAGCCCAGGGCCTCACACATTATGACAATTATGCATATTATTTTTATTATGCATATTATGATTGTTATGTACATTGTGCACATCATGATTAATAAATGTATTATTATTATTTTTATATCTCTATTTTGTACATTATTTTTAAATATGTACATCAAGTGCATAATATTTATTTTTTTACATAATTTGCATAAGTATTATTTCAAATATTTTTAAAATAATTAAATTATATATTATACATATAAAATTCATTATTCACATCATGATTATGATGTACATTATATTAATTGAATCTATTTAATTAATTGTCTTAATGGCTTAGGTTTTTTTATACTAGTCAAGCCCCACATTTTGTTCACTAGCATCTACAGTTTTCAAACTGTATATACTATGACTCAATAAAATTATGGAACTATCTAATGAACATTTATTGTTTTAGAACTTAATTTTCTCTTTTAGGTTCTAGTAAATTAACCTTAGTAAGGCATCCCCATATTCGAAGTAAAGTAAGCCTTGACTTTTAACCTTTCAAGAGTTGATATGGTATGACCTTTGTACCCTTGAAAGAGATTATAAGTTTATTATGATATCATATTGTTGAATTTTACTTATTCACTAATAAGTAATTATATTAAACAATTAATGTGTTATGTATCATATGCATAAACAAATATGTCACCATGTCATGTATGTAGTGTCATAAATATCAAGAATCAAAAGTGAATCATTTGGTTATATAATATGGATAGAGCAATGCATATATCATAAAAGAAAATAATAGTAAGCAAAATTATTCTCATAAAACAAAGATCAGATGTATAAAAAAAAAAATTAAATCTGACATGAAAAAAACTAAGACTCAAAATGATATTATTTTTTGACATCATTAAACCTTTTTAAAACAATTATAACTACCAATTGAACGTAAAGATGAACTTATGATAGATTTCCTGGCCATTTTTTGTAAAAAAAATGATGGGACCATTAAGCAAAAATATCAAATTGTGTTCAACAACTTTAGAGTTTTTTATTCTAAACCCATATATTTTCCTCATTTTTCATTAAGCCTAACTAAATTATGCAAGGTTTAATTGCCCATGTTCATATGCACAAATCACAATCAATTGTTTTGAGTAATATTCACATTTATATTTATATATAGTGGTCTTATAGATTAAGATCCATAATAATATACTATGTTTGTGGAAAAAATACCCGTCATGGTATGCCAATAGATCCCATTTGGCTCCATATATGATGACAATATAATCATCATATCATAATCACATAGATCGTCATATAACAAGTGATCATAACATCAATGCATACTAGTATTGGCCACACCCACAATAAGAGAAAACACATTATATGCTCAAAATATATTAATATGATGCAATATGAATGTAGGTCATCATATAAATCAAACAGATTCTAATATAACTTGCAAACATATAATATGTATTCCTTGAATTTAAGGAAAGAAAATGAACAAAAATCAAATATTATTCATTCTTTATATGGAATTAGAAGGAGATAAGATCAAAATAATATATGTGCTTTTATTAAGAATGGAAAGAGAATTTACATATCACTCGAGCAAAAATAATTATCTCCATGTGAATATATGAACTATATAATGTAGCAGTTTCTATTAACACTAGAGTTAAAATTCATTCCTTGGATCTTTTAAAGTTTTGAGTATGAAGTCAAAAAGATTTTTATTTTCTTTTTAGGCAATGACACAATTTTTTTTATAGTAGAAAAATAATAATGGTAACAAAGTATTATACTATGAAATAGTATAATGTAGTCCATGATAATAAAGCAGTAATTAACCACAATAACAAATGATGATTAGTCAACACGAATGAATTTAACAACAATTGAATGAATTAAACGCCGCCCTTACTTCCTCCATACGATCCTCCGAAAGCAACAACAGGGGATTCTTCCGATGATAGGTTCTTCTTCAAGTCCACGATGAGCGTTGCAAAGTCTGCAAGCGCCTGTGTTGAGCTCAGGTAACCCAGTGTGCTTGCGTTGCTGTAAGCCGCCTCTTCGCTGCCAAAAGGAACAGATTCGCCATAGTACCTATGCTGCAATTAATAAAGATTTAGCGACAGAAATGGCAAGTCTCTCTCCTCCAGGTTCATCTAAAGTGCTCACCTCCACGAAGACCAAGAGAGCCTTGAACAGAGGCGCGATGTCGAACATGAAGCCGGTGTTCTGTGCGAACAGCTCGATGCTGCCTTCGTTGCCCGTGTACAGGAAGATGGGGGCGCCACTGCCGCCCCAGTGAGTAGCGTTGACCAGGTACTTGTGCTGGAACGTCATGCTCGCCTGCGGGTTGTAGTTGAAGTGATCCAGCGTTTGGGTGAAGTGCCTCGTCTCGTACAAGCCATTCCTGGTGCCCTTGCTTTGAAGGGCTCTCCTTGTTAGGGCTGGGAATAGGCGCCACTCCACTGCCCTTTCTCCATTGCAGCGGAGGAACAAGGAGCTCACAAAGAGAAGAAAAAGAAGAAGACTCATGGGAGGTCTTAAGATATGAAAGAGTTCAAAGATTCGTGGAGCTGCAGGCTTGTATCAAGTGCATACTGTGCCTGTGCTTATATCGAACGCACACTAATGCCTTGTTTGGCCCCACTTTTTAATTGTGATTATCAAACAGTTTTTTTAAAAAAATACATTTCAGTGGAGCCAAACGAGCCGTAAAAGCTAATTTCCAGTAGAGCCAAACGAGGGGCCCTGTGGAATGTCTATTTGCCTGAAGCCATTAGATTAGAAGAGAAAGATCTGATTTCTAGATTTCAGTGCTAATCTATACTATTATATCTCTCTTAATTCAAAGACTAACACAGATAATCCAATGAGTTTCTATAAAGAGACCAGCTCCTTATTAGATAATACACTATTCAGCAGACTAATGCATAGATGATTGGATCCGATCAAAGGTAAGAGACTAATCTTGGCCAATTTCCTGCATTTTCCTGCTCACCAACAGCTGTAGCCTGCTTTACATGACAATCTCATTAGTCAAAAATATCTTTAAATTTATTAATCTAGACTAATTGCTCTGAGTATGCATCAATCATCTAGAACACTGTTACTGTCCATCTAATAAATATGCAAGGACAACTTAGAATATGATCAGCATCAGAGAAGAAGTCTTTGACAGTGCCACCATGAACAACGTAATAAGCGAAGAAGACACAGGAGAAAAAAAATGCACGAGGGCTAGAGCTCCAAAGGGTCATGTCCTGTGGGGATGAGCTTGAGGGGAATAGGGACTGAAGGTGACTGGCTTGACAAAGTGTGGAAAATATGCAGGACAAGGGAGGTTTGCAGCCTCCTTTTGAAGCCTCTAATGGGCTTATTTGGAAGCAGCAGTATATGGCCTGAGCATTGACGTGACAATTGTGAATTCCAGTCTTGTGGATATTTAATGTGTTGGAAGATCAAACCTTATCCTCCAAATATTGGTGAGGGGTTAAAGCAAGTTATATAAGGGAAAACGTAAAATTTATGTAAATGAGACAAAAAAGGGTTCAATAATCAAAAAGAGAGAACTCTTCTCTAGAGCTTAAACAAACTATAATATATCAAGAAGGGTTCTTAGAGCTTAAACAAACTTATGGTCATGGAAACCAAAACAAAAGGAAAAGATGGAGAGTAGTATTTTCCAGCTTGTTCGAACAGAACTGCAATTAGTTCCTTTTTTTTTTTTTGCCTCTTTGATGTGGATTTTGATTTGACAAAAAACGATGTCCACAAGCTTTCCCGGAGTGGTTAGATTTGGAGGCCCATTTCTATAGATCATTTGGTTAGATCCTTCTCTCCTATATCAGCTCTCTTCAGGTTTGAAAAATTCCCTTCCGAAGAATTAATTTTGAAAATGTGTAGTAATTCCGATGGTCTTCCTAATATGTGTAAGCTGTCATCAGTCTTCATTATGGGTGGTCCAAAGCTAGTAGCTCTCAATGTAAGAGCAACTTTTTTTTGTTGTTTCCTTCTAGCCTGAAATTAAAAAGATAATTCTTTTTTTAAAGTACTTACCTTCTCATAGGTAATTTGAAAACATAGTAAGCAAATATGTCATAGATAGAGAAGCTTGGCAAAACAGATGGACCTATAATTCTTTTTTTAAAGTACTTACCTTCTCATAGATCCTATTAGTAGGTAATTTGAAAACATAGTAAGCAAATATGTCATAGATAGAGAAGCTGAGCAAAAGAGATAGACCTATGTTTTCCCTTGGTTGGCATCCTATAGAAAAGCTACATGTGATCCCAATTATTTTCCATAAAATCATCCAATAATTACTCACAAATTTTGGGTAAGGAGGGACAATTGACAAGGTAGGTCTCGGATAAAGTCTATGTCATGTCCTGAACTTATGTTAAGTTCAACCAAGAAATTTTGTGGAATAACTAAATTGTTGGCTATATTAATTATGATTTGCTTGCATGGTTGTCTCAATGCGTGAGATTCGTGTAATCTTGTAAAATCAATAAAACACAAATTGAAAGAACCTGAAGGCGATGTAAAATATGTCTTTAAGCAAATATTTGGTCCCTTGCGCAGGATGAAATCTGATCTTTCACCCGAAGATTTAACTAGGAATCTGCTTTTGCCGACACATCGGTGGAGTGGTTATCAATGAGATTCTTTCAACATACAACAGCAAAAAGGAGAAGTTTTTAGAGAGAAAAATAAAGGCTTTTTCTTTCTTTTCCAATTCCAACTAGTTGCGCTTCTTCTCGTAAGAACATACACACCTAGGGTAGAAAATGAGCACAAACCTATTTAGTCTTGTCACAATTAATGCTAGCATTAATTAACATAATAGCTAGTAATTAAGGCTATTTGTTAGCCTTAATTATAAGCTGAATAGATAAATAACATAATTGGGCAAAACTAATAAAAAGTCATTTTAAGGCCCGAAATATTTAAATAAATAATAGGGCCTTTTGGGTTTCCACATAAAACACTAACAATCCTCCACAAAACTCAAAAAATCCAAAGAATAATCATAAATAATAAAAATACTGTCAAATGCCTATATCATGCGGTCAGGGAAAAGCTATGCTTAATGCACTTAGTATACAAAACTCCATTGGAAGGGATATAGTAAACTAGGTGTTGAACTACACCCTTTTTACCCAATGTTGAACGGTGCTCACATGATACAGAATCTCTATGACACGGTGTTGCACATTATTGGTCGTGTGCATAATCTTCTTATTCATGTAACTTTCACATAGCTAGAGGGGTCCACTCTCTAGTCTGTGGCCATATATGGAAAAACCACATATAGAAATGGGGTATTAGAGCCTTTAACATAACTCTAATAAACATAAAAGTGTTATTAAAATTTATTATTTGGGACTCCTTGGCTAACTAGTCAACTTGTTGTTACCCATTGAGCCTCTTTCTAGGGTCTACCTATCATGGAGGTTGGGTTGCCACTATAGGAGAGCCCATTATGGACAAATTCCTATTCCCCTAGATAAGGCCATCACCTTAGTTTGATTCAAACTCATAGTGAAGCAATCAGCAATGTTATCATTAGTTTTTACAAACAATAGTGAAATCACATTATGAGTTGATATCCATCTTATAGATTTCTGTCTTATTTTAAAATGTCTACTTAATTTAGTATTAACCAATTTCTTTTTACAAAAATCTATTGCAACTTTATTATCACAATTTATGAATATTGGTGGATGAATAGAAACAACCATAGGTAAAGAAGAACCTAGGTTTTTAAGCCATTCAGCTTCAGAACATGCTAAGTCTGGAGCTATCAGTTTAGCTTCGATAGTACTCCTAGCAATTATAGTTTGTTTTGTAGATTGCCATGAAATGACACCTTCACCTAAACAGAAAACAAATCCAAAAGTAGATTTAGTATCATTGGAGTCTAAAATCCAATTGGCATCACAATATCTTTCTAACACAGAAGGATAGCCACCATATGATAGGGTATAATTTTTAGTTCCTTTAAGGTATCTAAACACCCTATTTAAGGCAGTCTAGTGAGAATTAATAGGGATTGAGGTGTATCTACTAAATCTAGATACAACATAAGCTATGTGGGATTGAGGTGTATCTACTGAATCTAGATACAACATAAGCTATGTTAGGTCTAGTTCTATTAGTTAGAAATAAAAGTGAACCAATAGCCTTAGAATGGAGTTTTTGATTTATAGCAATTCCATAATTTTTTAACCATGTGACAGTTAGGGTCAAAAGGTGTACTTAATGGTGATGAAGAGTTATGATTAAATTTCCTTAAAATTTTATCAATATAGTGAGATTGAGAAAGAGATACAGAATTTTTATTTTTAATGATTTTCATTCCAAGAATTACACCTGCTTCTCCTATGTCTTTTATTTCAAATTGCTTAGTTAGAAAACTTTTAGTACTAGATACTATGTCTATATCATTGGATAATATTAAAATATCATCTACATAGAGACACAGTAGCATAAAATTAGTGTTTATATTTTTAAAATAAAGACAGTAATCAAAGTCATTGATTTAGAAACTATATGACAAAATAGCTTTATCAAATTTTTTGGGCCACTGTTTAGGGGCTTGCTTGAGACCGTATAGAAAACAGACTAACTTGCAAACCTTTCCTTCACGGCCACTCATGATAAATTCTTCAGGCTGAGTCATATAAATTTCCTCATCAAGGTCTCCATGAAAAAAAAAATAATTTTTACATCCATTTGCTGAATTATTAATTTATGAATTGAAGCTAAAGATAAAAGGAATCTCATGGAAGTAATTCTAGCAATCGACACGTAGGTATCAAAATAGTCAATATCGGCTCTCTACCAAAATCTTGAACTACCAAATGCGTCTTATACTTTTCTATACTACCATTGGTCCTTAATTTTTTTTTTAAAATTCATTTACAACCTAAAGGTTTGTTGCCAAGTGGTAAATTAGTTAAAATCCATATGTTATTATTTATTATGGATTGAAATTCATTATCAATTGCTTCCTTCCATAAAGGAGCATCAGGAAAATTAAGAGATTCTAAGTAAGTTATCGGTGTGTCTTCTATTAGATAAGTGACGAAGTCATCACCGAAATGTCTAGTTGCTCCAGTTCTTTTACTTCTTCTGGGTTCAATAGTTTCATTTTGTTGTGAGGAAAATTCAATTTAATCATTTGAAGATTCAAGGTTTTGATTTTTTGATTCTAAATATAAATTAGGTTGTGGCATTGTAGGTTTAAAAGGGAATATGTTTTTTTAAAAAATAAGATATCTCTATATTCAATTAAAGTATTATTTGAAATTTCATGTATATCTAAATTAATTACAAAACATGTATAAGTGTTAGAATCTAGAGAGTAACCAATAAAAATAGTATCTATAGTTTTAGGTCCAATTTTCTTTCGTTTGGGTTCAGGAATGTTGACTTTAGCCAAACACTCCCACGTTCTAAAGAATTTTAAATTAGGTTTGTGTCCTTTCCAAATTTTATAAGATGTTTGAGTTTTATTTTTATGAGGAATTTTGTTTTGAATAAAACAAGCTGTTAGGATAACCTTCCCCATATATTTGGGGCAGCTCCAGAACTTTATAGCAAGACATTCACCATATCTAACAATGTTCTATTTTTTCCTTTCAGCCACTCCATTAGACTAAGGAGAGTAAGGGGCAATCACCTGATGAACTATCCCATGTTCTTGACAAACAAAGCAAATTCATTTGAGGTGAATCCCCTACTCTATCAGATTTAATAGTTTTAATCTTTTTATTAAGTTGATTTTCAACTTTTGCTTTATAAATTTTAAATTTAGATAAAACTTCATCTTTAGTTTTTAATAAAAATGTGTAGCACTATTTTGAAGCATTATCTATAAATGTTACAAAATATTCACTACCTCCTCTTGTGGGATCTCTATTTGAATCATAGACATCTAAATATATTAATTCTAAAATGTTAGTGTTTTTATAAGGTATAGATTTAAAAGGTTTTCTAGGTTGTTTAGCTTGTGAACATATTTGACAAGTTTCAAAAATTTTGAAACTTGTTTCGGTATTAAACCTAAGTGTCCCATTCTTAAAAGACATTTAAAATTTACAAGTCCTAATCTTTCATGCCAATTATCATTATTTTCAATATTTATAACAGTGGAAGATTCTGACTCATTATTATTTAATGGAATACTATTTAATTTAAATAAACTATTTGAGGTAAAGCCTTTTCTAATAAAAGTTTCTCCTTTTTAAATTACAACTTTATTTGCATCTAGTACAATTTTATAACCAGTTTGAACTAAACAGGATCCACAAACAAGATTCCTAAGAACATAAAGTACATTATTTAAAATAAGAGTTTTCCTTGAAGTGAACTTCAAGGTCATTTGTCTATGTCCAAGAGCCATAGCTATAGACTGACATGTCTCGCAAGTGCACGGTAATGTCGAAGTAATATAAAAGGTTATCGAACCCACAGGTAGCAAGGTTAAGTACTAGAAAAATCTAAGTTTCAATAGCTAAGCGATTCGAAACGAGGTTTTGCAAGCAGTAAGAGAGAACGAGAAATCAATCACAACGATGCGGAAGATATCTATAAGAGAGAGATCAGGACTTTGGTATCCACCACACTGATAAATCTAACTGCATTAAAAGTTATCTATTACAGGAGTTCATAATATTGCATAAGGAATCCTCTCAAAAGTACAAGATGCCCTCTCTTGGTCGGTACACCCTGGTACCTATCTAGAACTACCTCCTACTCTCGCAGTGGGTTATTTTAGACAGATCCACTAAGTTTGATGGACGATTATGTTGCCCTCGAGTGAATTCTAAGCACTCTCGTGTCAAAGATTCACAAGTTTTACCAAGGGAGTCCTCCAACACGATCCTCCTTTCGTTTAGGATCGTGTCGACTACCACATAATACTACGTGGCCAAAGCAATATCATGAAATAATAACACCAAGGTAAAATATGCTCGTATGGACTTCAAAGTAACAGAACAGAGTAAAATTGCATGAAAGAATTCATTAGTGGGTTTCAACCAAGTCCCGAAATGGGTTTTACGCTACAATAGTCATGAAAGCTCGCATAAATCTCTCTAAAATATCTGAAAAATTACTATAAAATGTTTTTGAGAGGAAGGAGAGGATGAACTAAACAAGATCCCCAAAAATTGTAAAGATTTGATACTCCAATCTCTTGAAATCGCCCCTGAAACACTGTGTCGCCTGTTCCGTTCGCCCTAGTCGTTCGTGTGCCGATTTCATGGGCAGGCCGTAAAGCATTCTGTGGACTATCGGACATCCAGGCAAAGCACCTGTGAACCCCAAGGTGTTCACTTAACCATATTTTTTTAAGAAGCTCGGATTGAGCCCAAATTTGACGTGCAGCCTCGTCTCCTCATAAGGAATCACGTAGAATTTTCAAAAAGCTCCAAAATTGGGTGATTTTACCTAAAATTTTACAAAGACGAGAAAAAGTAAAGATTCTGAAGCAAACAAGTAAATAATTCTAAATGCAGTATAAAAACATTGAAATTATCCTAGATTTGAGATAAAATAATACTGAAAATCACTTTCAAAATGCATGGCGTCATAGATCCATTCTCCATTGTCACACTTTCTTCACTTGAGTCCTAGTAATAAGTGAACCACAACCAGTTATAACATACATGTACATTTGCACCAGTATCTAACCACCAATCTGAATCTTGATAAGTTAGATTTATAGAGGGGAAATAGGAGACTAACCTCAGGGAAGATGTTGAGGTTGATTGCTCCTCTACCATGTTAACTTAAGATTTGTGATATTGGTATGTCTTCTTAGGTGGCACCATTTTCTTCTTTTTGCAGTAGCAGTCTGGGTCAGATGATTTCCCCTTTTGCATACATAGCATAATTTTCCTCTTGATATTACCCTTTTATTTCTATGATTTTGTTTTTCATTAAAATTTTGATTATTTTGTAGATTCTTGCCTTTATTTTAAAAATTTTTATGTCTAAAACTTTTAGATTTTAAGTTAGAAGTTTTACTAGAGGATTCAGTTAAGTGAATTCTGTTCCTATGTTATTTAACTTTAGGATTCCTAACTCTATATTGATCTTCAATTTTAATAGTTTCAATTACATCTTTTAGTGTAGTTATGTTAATGTTTTTCCTTAAATCTTGAGGAAATCTAGACTATGAAGGATAGAGTTTGTCTAAAAGAGAAAAAAATGATGAAAGATTCATCAAAAGAGAAACTAGCAATGTGGAGGTAAGTTATGAAATTTTGGAACTTATTTATTTATTAAAAAATTAGTATATTATCAACCATTTTAAAATTATTAAAATCTGAAGTAGTGAATCTTTTTATAGTAGAAACCACAGGATATGATTTTCCTTGTGATCTTCACCATGATAAAATATCAAAATTATCAATTTGTTCTTCTGTAAGTAAAGATGTATGATTATTTTCAAAAAAAAAAGTTAATTTATTAAAATTACTAGATCTACTTGTTGATGTTCCTTTTCTATTTAAAATTGAGCGTATTCTTCCTGTAATATTTTTACTACTAGTAGATACATTAGTTTGAGGGAGTATTGGATTAACTAGATTTCTAAATTTTAAATTATAAACATTATACATTTCATCTAATAAGCTAGAAACTTCATTTTTTTTTTCATCTAACTCTTCAAGTTCCATATTTTTATAATGTTCATTTAATAAAATATGAACACCTTCTAATTTTAATCTAGGATCCATAATTGAAGCTAAACAATATAAATGACTTATATTTTTACAATATTTTTTAAATTTTGTTTCCATTTTTAAAATTATTTCAAAAACATTTTCATTATTTCTATATTGGGAAAAAATTTCACTAATTAAAACTAAATGTTCTAAAATTAAACAAGATTTAGGATAATAAACACCAGATAAATGAATGCTAGCATTACAAAAAACTTCTAAAATATTATGTAATAATTTTGCTTTTTCTCAATCTTTTTCTTCAATATTTCTATCAAGCATTCTTTCATTATAAAATAATGTAAGAGGATCCTTAAATGAAAAATATGTTGTTAACATATCATAAGTAGAATTCCATCTTGTTTTAACATCAAGTTTAAATTTTTTATATGATAAACCATAAGATTTACATATTTGTCTAAAATCTTGATTTCTAGAAGTAGAAGAAGTAACAAATCTAACAATATTTCTTAATTTATTTACATGTTCATCTACTTCTCTTATTCCATCTTGAACACATAAGTTAAGAATATGGCATGCACATCGTATATGAAAAAAAGCACCATTAAATATTAGATTTAACATTCTTTTTAATTTATCAATTGCACTATCATTATTACTTGCATTATAAAAAATAATTGAAAAAATTTTATTAATTATATTATATGAATGTAAAATGCTATGAAATTGTCTAACTATAGCATTTGCAGTATGAAGATATTTAAAAATTTTAAATGCAATAATTCTTTTTTGTATAAGAAAATCACTTTCTATCCAATGTGTCGTAATACACATGTATGAATGATCAGAATGATTATTAGTCCAAATATTAGATGTTAAAGAAATATAAGAAGTTAATGTAATTAAAGTTTGTAAAAGATTAATTTTATATTCAGAAAAAAATTTTATAGTATCCCTATGCATGGTTTGTCTACCTACTTTTTTATATTTAGGTTGTAGTGATTTATGTATAAGAAAATGGATAGATAATGATTTGACTTTGATGACTTTTGATGTGACGAGCCAAATGACCAGTTGCACCCGATGATTTGCAAGTCATTACTTTTCTGCACTTCTTGCAGCTGGCTCTTTCTTCGCCGTCAATTATCACCACATCAAAGCTCTTCCAAATGTCGCTTTTCTTGAGCCCGACATAGTAGAATCGTGAGGGTTTGCACTACATCCCTCCTCTCCATGCATAGTGTTAGTAGGTTCATTATGATCTTGTTGTTGTTGATTTGGGTCGTAGGGCAGAGGGTTGGCATTGTGATCGAGTGGCATAACGGGGTCATTTGTTCTCATTAGCTCATTTTCTAATGCCTCAAGCTCCCATAGCAAAAGATCTCATGCATTGTTAAATCCAGTCATTAATTCTACATATAATATTAAAAGTTAGCTAAACAAATTTATAAAACAAGATTAAATACTTACTAATAAGCAATATATTAAAAAATTATCTTATCACGTGATTGAAGATCGCTTAATAAGAACTAAGAAGTTGAGGTTTCAGCCTTCAACAACTTTAACTTAAACATAATTACGAAAATATATATATTAGAATAATTTAAAATGAACAACAATTATATTATAAAAGTAAATTAATTTAATACTTACTTAATCTTCTCCACGTGACTAGACCGAGGGAACTTTGGAATCTTAATAGCTAAAAAGAGGCTTAAGTTTGAGTTCAATTAAGAAACTAATTGAAACTCAAGACTTAGAAAAGAGATTAAGAGAGTATAAAAGAGATTAAGAGAGTATTAAGAGAGAATGATAAATTATTCTAAAGCTAGTTGGAAACTTGTGTGAAGAAATGAGAGGGTTGGGGGGGGGGTCAATTTATAGGGATGAATTGAGTGTAAATTTACATATTTATCCTCTATTTTTAACTATTAAAAGAGGCTAAAATGGTAATTTTATACTATAAAGACCATTATATCCCTAACTTTAAAAATTTTATAACCGTTATGAGGGCATTTGTGTAAAAACGCATGTTTGAATTCGAATTTTTCTTACAATACCGCCCATACACTATGTCGTGCCGGGCTCGGCCTGTGCCTGGCTCGGCCCACGTGCCGTGCCGAGCACGGATCCGTGCTGGGCCGAGCCTAGCACGCTTTGCGGGCTGTGCCGGGCACTGCCACGGCCCACGTGCCTGAACCCTTCGGCCCCGCAAGGGCCGAGCTGGGCCACGGGCCGCCCGCGGCTGATTGACTTGGTTAACGTGCCATGCCGGGTCGGGCTCATGCCGTGTCGGGCCGGGCCCGGCCCGGCCTAACCCGTTGGCCACCTCTAATGCCAATTTAGACTCACTTTTCAAAGCTTCGCCCTAACACATCAAATTCATTTACCTAAATCTCCACAACTCCCACTGGATGCATAAACTAGATGTCTAGATCCATAGTGCATACAATGATTGTGTTTTCATGTTTTTTTCTGCTTATTTTGCATGAATATTACAAAAAAGGAAATTTAGTTTCCAAAAGCAAGAACAAGACAATTTTATTACTTTGAATCTGCATAGTACTGCTTAATCCATCGGGCTATAATTTGGACCTCCTTTTCCCTCACTTCCCTCAACCAAGCAGGGTCTTCCTTTGTAGCAAATCTGAGGTCTACATGGTGTGCACCTGCAATTTTGTATAAAAATATAACAAAAATAAGAACTTGTTGTACATTGCTTCTCAAGAAACTTAATTGTAGAGTTCCAAGTTCCAACCTTGAGGTGCAACTATGGCTGTTATGCTGGGGTTAATAGACTCAAGAACACTGCCAGAACATTTACGGCCATGTCAATCAATCCATTGATGAAGCAAGGGAAAACAATTTCCACTGTGCAGGCGGAAGATATGGATAGGATCTTACCCTCCTCCACTCCATGGATCTCTCAGCCCATTGAAGAATATGATGTTACTTCCAAACCTTTTCAGCACCCTCTTAATATGCTGTACATTAAATGGCAGACAAGAGCTATTGTTCAGAAATCATGATCAGCTGTATGACAAGATGATCGTGGATTTGTGTTGCTGAATCACAGTGGACTTACATGGCCGCCAAATTCTGTGGTGATCCAGTGAGGCCTTGGCGTTATGTTGAAGTACTTTTCGCAGTATTGGAGAGTGTCATTGTAATCATATTTCTGAGCAGGGAAAATGCTCTCATTTGTGCTGCCTTCTGTCGGAATCACCATCTCTGTGCATGACTGCATGAACTCGAAGAGAGTAGCATCACCAAATTCTTGTTGCTCTGACAGTTTGAGTTACAGAATCGATAGAATCACATGTTTATCGTCAAAGAATTACCTGCCAATCCCATCCATCCAGTCCAAGAGCAGCACTCGTCGAGTCGAGCTCGAAGCATTTTGCAGTTCCAGTGTAGTTGTAGTATATGTTCATAGCCCCATACAATCTAGAGAAAGTATCATTGCCGGACACAGGGTTGTCGATGGCCTTGCACATCTGTTGTCCATAAGTTGTGAGATGGTATCAAAAAGTCAACTTTCAGCAGCTAAATTTCTGTACCAAGCAGACAAAACATACATGTTTCACAGGATAAGCTGGGAGAGGAGTTAGGAAGCTTGCAGCAGTTGGATAATCTGTCATGGCGCTGTAGACATAAGCATCATTCAGCCAATTCACCAAACCCGCTGCTTCATCACCCCTACGGAGGAGCAAGAAGGGCTTAGATGTTGCCAAGATACAGTCAAGAAATCAGTAAGCAGTTCGTACGAGCAGAGCTTGAATGCCCTGGCAAGCTTCTCTGGTCCTCCCGACTGCTGCAGTGCGTCCTCTAGTTGCGTCCATGAATTCTTTATTGTTCTGTAGCAGCTCTCGCTCTCGCTCTGAAGCCATTGAATTGACATCAAACAGTCAGTTCAACTGCGAGAGATACAAACGGGTATGAAAGTGTTGTGCTTGAGAGGTGGAAGGACCCTGAAGTCGTTTGTGATAATGTCGTTGAAGATGTAGGGTGAGACGATGTCATCGAACTGGAGAATTGGGGCAGATGACGCCAAGGCTCCGATGACGATGTGAGGGTACTTGAGCCTGAACCAAGCAGCCAGCACTGAACATCTCCAAACTAGTTGCATTAGTGATCAAATCACTGGATTAAACAAATAACTGATAGGGTGCAAATTGCTAAAGTATAGAAAAAATTAATAAAACTAATGAACTCAAATAGAAAAATATACAAAATAGATAATTAAAAAAACGTTAGAAGATATTGGAGGCAATAAAGCCTATCTTGAGGCAAAGATTTGGGTTTTGGGCAAGATGAAGATAGGATCGAGGTTGTTGTCCTTGTTGACGTGACAATGAAAAGTTTAGCACTAGTCTCTTTTTATTTTGCGCTAGATAAAATAATTAAATTAGATATTCTAAATGCAGTTTTTTTATAAAAAAAAAGATTTACTTAATAATATACTTTATTATACAAATTATGTGATTTTTTTAAATTTAAAATAAATAAATTTCTTAATGATTTTAGAAAATTGGAATGTATTACTTTCAATGTAATTTAACTGAAAATTTAAATTGCATCAATTTCAAAATAAAATATTTTCTAAAAAATAATTAAAAATGTTGAAAATATATTAATTTAACTTCATTTTAAAGGTTTCGTAGAGTATAAAATTTGAAATAATTTAAATAAATTAATTTATTATATAATAATTTTTGAAATCATACAAATTTGGAACTTTCAAAATATTTTAATTTCCAAATAATTTTAGACAATTTGAATTATAAAATTCTAAGTAATTTAAATTTACAAATAAAAAAATATATAATTTTAAAATAGTTAGATTCATTTAATTTTAAAAATGGAAATGATATTATAAAATTCCATTTATTAAAGATTTAAATAATTGTCAAAATGTAAATCAAATTCTGGAAGTTTTAAATCCATATTAAATTTTCATTTACTTTTAAAAATATTAAATTGTGTTGTTTATAGGTTAGAGTAATTAAAATCAAAAGCTAAATAAGCAAGATGAGGTTAGGCTTAGGTAATCTGAACTTAAACCTAATTCGACTTATAAATCTACTAACATATTATTTACGTTACTAGTTTAAATAAAATAAAAACTAAAAATGGCTAAGTCTTTTCCTTTTGGGTCGGGTTTCTCCACACAGGAATGTGATTCCTCGATGGAGTTTGGTGCCGGGTTAGATTTTTTTAAGGAGAGGTGCGGTAAGGCAGGTACGATAAAACTCGACTACTTGGAATAAATATTCGCTTAAGTACTAAGAACGGGGCACTTAAGCGCGGAAAAAAATTTGCAGCTGGGTACCCGGGGGTGTGTACGTTTCACGATAATCTTAACATAGGATTTTATGATATAACACGTATTTCAAGATTTTACGAAATCTAAAATTTCACTTCACGAAACTATGTCACAGCTGCAGCGTTTTGTAGTTGGGGAATGGGGTACCCAGCTTCAAAATTTTTTCCCTTAAGCGCCTGTGCTTGCCATGTCTAATTGTACCTATTTAAAATTTTAAGTTCTAAAATAAAACAAAGAGCTAACGACAACTAATTGAATGAATTAAACGCCGCCCTTACTTCCTCCATACGATCCTCCGAAAGCAACGACAGGGGATTCTTCCGATGACAGGTTCTTCTTCAGGTCAACGATGAATGTTGCAAAGTCTGCAAGCGCCTGTGTTGAGCTCAGGTAACCCAGTGTGCTCGCGTTCCTGTAAGCCGCCTCTTTGCTGCCAAAAGGAACAGATTCGCCATAGTACCTATGCTGCAATTAATGGAGATTTAGTGACAGAAATGGTGTCTCTCTCTCCTCCAGGTTCATCTAAAGTGCTCACCTCCACGAAGACCAAGAGAGCCTTGAACAGAGGCGCGATGTCGAACATGAAGCCGGTGTTCTGCGCGAACCACTCGATACCGCCTTCGTTGCCGGTGTACAGGAAGATGGGGGCGCCACTGCCGCCCCAGTGAGTAGCGTTGACCAGGTACCTCTGCTGGAACGTCATGCTTGCCTGCGGGTTGTAGTTGAAGTGATCCAGCGTCTGGGTGAAGTGCCTCGTCTCGTACAAGCCATTCCCTGTGCCCTTGCTTTGAAGGGCCCTCCTTGTTAGGGCTGGGAACAGGCGCCACTTCACTGCCCTCTCTCCATTGCAGCGGAGGGACAAGGAGCTCACAAAGAGAATAAAGAGAAGAAGACTCATAGGAGTTCTGAAGATATGGAAGAAGAAGACTCGGGAGGTCTTAAGATATGGAAGAGTTCAAATATTCGTGGAGCTGCAGGCGTGTAGCAAGCCTGTGCTTATATTGTACGCACACTAATGCCTTGTTTGGCTCCACCTTCTAAAAGCAGAAGTTCTGATATTTTTTAGGGCTCGCCATTGACACGGAAGTCAGGGCTAAAACTTTTATTTCTAAATTATTAACTTTTACTTTTAACTGTGGTTACCAAACAGTTTTTCTTAAAAGCTTTAAGTTGCTTTTAGCTAATTTCCAGTAGAGCCAAACCGGCCTAAATGTGGAAAGTTTATTTGCCTGAAGCCATTAGATTAGAAGAGAAAGATCTGATTTCTAGATTTCAGTGCTAATCTATACTATTATATCTCTCTTAATTCAAAGACTAACACAGATAATCCAATGAGTTTCTATAAAGAGACCAGCTCCTTATTAGATAATACACTATTCAGCAGACTAATGCATAGATGATTGGATCCGATCAAAGGTAAGAGACTAATCTTGGCCAATTTCCTGCATTTTCCTGCTCACCAACAGCTGTAGCCTGCTTTACATGACAATCTCATTAGTCAAAAATATCTTAAAATTTATTAATCTAGACTAATTGCTCTGAGTATGCATCAATCATCTAGAACACTGTTACTGTCCATCTAATAAATATGCAAGGACAACTTAGAATATGATCAGCATCAGAGAAGAAGTCTTTGACAGTGCCACCATGAACAACGTAATAAGCGAAGAAGACACAGGAGAAAAAAAATGCACAAGGGCTAGAGCTCCAAAGGGTCATGTCCTGTGGGGATGAGCTTGAGGGGAATAGGGACTGAAGGTGACTGGCTTGACAAAGTGTGGAAAATATGCAGGACAAGGGAGGTATTTCAGCCTTCTTTTGAAGCCTCTAAAGGCCTTATTTGGAAGCAGCAATATGGCCTAGATACTTGGCTCTGACCATTGACCTCACGGCAGAGACTGTTTTAGGAGAGGCAAGCTAAGGCAAGTTTGGGAACGCTCCCTCAACCCGCCCCCCGATGCCATGCCTAACTGTAATACTAAAAAAATTTTAAGTCCTAAAATAAAATAAAGAGCTAACAACAACTAATTGAATGAATTAAACGCCGGCCTTAGTTCCTCCATAAGATCCTCCGAAAGCGACGACAGGGGATTCTTCTGATGACAGGTTCTTCTTCAGGTCAACGATGAGCGTTGCATAGTCTGCAAGCGCTTGCGTTGAGCTCAGGTAACCCAGAGTGCTCGCGTTGCTGTAAGCCGCCTCTTCGCTGCCAAAAGGAACGGATTCGCTGTAATACCTATGCTGCAATTAATAGGATTTTAGTGACAGAAATGGCGAGTCTCTCTACTCCAGGTCCATCTCAAGTGCTCGCCTCGACGAAGACCACGAGAGCCTTGAACAAAGGCGCGATGTGGAACATGAAGCCGGTGTTCTGCCCGAACTGTTGGGCTTTTGGGTCTCTTCTTATATGGATAAAATTTAAATGTCATGAGGCTTAATTATTCTTTTTAAACCCATTAGGTTTGCTGTTATGTTGGGTTAGCTGTATCCGGTAACACTGTGGCAAGTTTTGGTAAACGCAGTTACTCTAATAAAATCAAGAGTAATTTTTGGAGGATTTTCTCAACACAATTAGCTCCATCTTAGTGACGATCAGAAATCAATATGAAATCAGATCGCACTGATTTTTGGAGAACTTCTTCATCTCTATGTGTTCTTTGATTTGAGCAGAAGAGATTGGATTTCAATGGTTGGTTTTGGAGAAATGGTATCCAGAACAGAATCTGTCCAGTTTTGATTCTTTGTTCCCTTTTTTTTCTCTCCAAGTGCTCTATCCTATCTTTGCTTACTTTTGTGATCACTTTCTATCCTGTGATTTCATATTGCTACTGTAACACCTATGCTAATAGTGAAATTTGTGGGTGTGGACTGAAGAGCAGTCTCGTGATCACTTTCCTTTTACGATGTTCCCTCTACAGCTTACTTTTGCTCCGCAACATCTGCTCTTGCTGCACAAGTGCCGACCAAACGCCGCCTATCGTTGATACCTTCACAAGCATCGGCAACTCAGGAGGAGGAGTTCTCTTTTTCGATTTTGACTCATGCTATTCTTCATCTTTTGATTTCATTTTCCTAGACTCTTGTTGTTGCTCTTCACCACTACTGCTACCAACGTGCTTCGCCAACTCTGTCGAGAGCCTTCCTTCTCTGATTTTCACCGTCAACTCTCGACAATCTTCCAAGTTCTAGTTTCCATCTTACTATTACCTTTTTGATTTTATCTATCAACTACTACATCTGCTATCGCCCCCAAATGAAAGATCGAAGCCTAGAAATTTACCACGCACATCCATGCAACTCCCTTCTGCCAGTCTGCTTCTTCAGCTATTCCACCTCTGCATGCTATCTTTGGCTTTTCCTCATGCGTAATTCTATCCAAGTCCACAAATGCCAATAGCTTCTCCAACTTCTATGAATGTCTTGCTAAATTCACACAACATGTGGACGACCCTCACGAGGAAGATGCTGAGACGAGCACCGACGATGACTCTGACTAATCTTGTGAGTATTGTATCCCATTTCTCCAAATTTTGTGTTCTTTACATGCTATGCATAGGGACTATGCATAATTTAAGTCTGGGAGATTTTGGGTTGGATTCATTTTCAAGACATGATATGCAATAGCACAATACTTATGCTTTGTGCTTTGATGATACATTTCATATGCTGTGATGAAGATAAGTGGTGATGTTATTTTTGATGATATTGTTTCTGATTTTTGGAAATCATGATAGCTTCTTATTTCATATTGAATCCATGGGATATTATTATTATGCTCTAAATCTTAGTTCAAAGTTAGGTAATTCATTTGATTCCTATTTGATGGAAAAAGACTATGGAGTAATATATCTGATTTTTTATTAAGGTTCTTACTTTCAAAGTAATGCTTTGATCTCTTTGTGGAAGTATATACCTCTATCTATTTGATTCACTTTATTACTTGTTGGTTCTGATCAATGCACTTATCTGATGGTTGTTATCTTCTTTGAAAAAAAACAAAAAAAAAATAAAAAAATAAGACTCCTCTACTTGGCACTGCGAAAAATTGGCAGTGGTATCGCAGACATGAGTTGAAGTCTACAAATAATAATAATAATAATAATAAGACTCCTCTACTTGGTACTGCATAAAATTGGCAGTGGTACCGAAGACATGAGTTGAAGTCAAATAATAATAAAAAAAAAGAGGACGAAAATAACACAAAAATGAAGAGTGCATTGGTAGTTGAATCAAGATTGAACAGAGTACATATACCACACAAGAGATTACTGCATTTTGACGAGGTAAGCCTTATCTGACTTTGGTTATTGGATCTTCACACCCTTATTCTTGACAATAGATGATTATTTTGAATGCCCTGACTTGCTGAGATTTGTTCATAACGATATTTCCCTTGGATACAAAATTTTACAAGCTTGATGTGATTTCATCCTTTTTGACTACCACTCATGCTTGAGGACAAGCAATGATTTAAGTCTGGGAGATTTTGATGTCTCGTATTTATGTAGTCTGTTTGACTAATGTTTCCTCGTGAATCGAGATATATTTTCATGCTTTTACATCTCTTTCCAGCTTAATTCACTTAATATCTTCAGAAGCTTCACTACTTGTCATATTTGTTAAATATAGGAAAATTCACTCGTTTCTAGAGCTATACGGATGTACGATCACATATCCAAGTGAATCATGATTCATGACAAGAAGTTCGGCTTCAGACGGGAGTAAGAGTTTACCCGCATTCAGCTTTTATTTCCAGCTGTAAAGGACACGCCATCAAGAGAACACCAAGAGGCATGCTATCAATGGGAATAATGAGCATTTAATGTGGAATACCAAGGGACATTCATGAATGAGCATTTAATGTGGAATACCAAGGGACACTCATGAATGAACATTTAATATGGAATACCAAGAGACATTCATGCATGAGCATTTAATTCATGAATGAGCATTTAATGTGGAATACCAAGGGACATTCATGAATGAGAATTCGAAGAGACACCTTGAAGTCTATATAAGAGAGATGAGTTATCTTCACAAGGGAGGTCCGGAGGCGCCCGGAGCATGCAGAGGCACCCAGAAGCCCGGGGAGTGCCCAGTCAGGGCTCTAGGGGAAGAGAGGAGGATTACGCTCAAGAACCAAGGCTTGGTCACAAGAACGCAAGTAATTCCAAGGAGAAGAAGGATTCTTTAAAGAGGAGAGAAAGAAGTTTGTCTTGATTCTTTTCCCATCTGTACCTTGTTCTGTTTCCTTACTTTTAATTGGAAGGCTTGTTGCTGTTGTGACCATGTATGTATTAGCGTAAAAACCTCGATCGGGATTTGGGCGTAGCCCGTCTTTTTGATTTATAAATCTTAATGTTAAGAATTGCTTTTGGATGTATCTTTCGAGACCATTTGATCGTGGTTTGTTTCATTCGTGTTTATTGTTTTTTGGCCAGATCAGTTTTCACTTTAGTTGATTGTGGTAACAACTAAGAGGTGAATCACAATCAATGGATCCTCCTTGATCAATCCTGTGTACTATATTACTCGGGGAATTGAAATCAACGAGAGTCGTAGAGACCACTTAGGGAATCTTCGTGTCCTATTTCAACACGATCTACTTATGCTTAGTCCACCACGAGAGTAGGAGACTAACTAAGTAAATCGTGAAGCTAGTCCACCGCGAGAGTAGGAGACTAACTAAGTTGCTGAGTTGTGCACCCGAGAGGGGTACGGCTCAAGGGGACATGTCCTTGGTTTTCTAAAGATCATCAAAGCATTATACTTTTCATTACGCTTATAAGTTGATTACCGTGGTGAACCCTGATTTCCCGATTCCTCTCATATCAGTAGGACCTTTATTTTATTGCACTTTTAGCTTAGTTTGTATCACCAACCGAGATTTTCAATCGCTTAGCTATCAAAGATTGGAAGATTTGGTACTTGACAATCCATCCCTGTGGAAACGATATCTTAAGTACTACATCGGTAAGTCGTGCGCTTGTAGATTTTGTGCAACAATGCACAGTAATTAGGGTTGATGCACTGCCAGTTATTTGCATTGATGCACAATAATTAGGATTGATGCACTGCCAGTTATTTGTATTGATGCACAGTAATTAGGGTTGATGCACTGCTAGTCATTTGCGTTGATGCACAGTAATTATTTGGGTTGATGCACTGCTAGTTATTTTGGTTGATGTGCTGATCATTAGCATTGATAAATTTTTATACAATTGTGACATCATTTTTCATTCTATCAGTATTCTTCCTCCTCACTTTTCTTAACACACAGTGGTATCAGAGGAGTGGTATTCCTCCACATACTTTTCAACACAGTGGTATCAGAGGAGTGGTATTCCTCCATCATTCCCAACACATAGTGGTATCAGAGGATCAGGTTATTAAGTTCTTTTCTATTGATTGAATGATGGAGGCAAATTTGAGTAGAATAACACTTTTGGATGGCACAAACTATCACAAGTGGAAAGGGAAGATGAAGGATCTTCTCTTCATAAAGAAATTGCACTTACCAGTTTTTGCAGCCCATAAGCCAGAGTCTAAAACTGATGAAGACTGGACATTTGAACATGAACAAGTCTGTGGCATCATGCGGCAATGGATAGAAGACAATGTTTTGAACCATATTGCTGATGAGACAAATGCTCGCAGCTTATGGGAAAAACTTGAGAATCTGTATGCTTCCAAGACTAGAAATAATAAAATATTTTTGCTCAAACAAGCTATGCAGTTGAGGTATAAAGAGAGAAGCTCCATATCAGATCACCTAAATGAATTCCAAGGGTGTTTTGATCAGCTGTCTGGTATGGGTGTGAAATTTGAAGATGAGATTCTTGGACTTTGGTTGCTTAACATTCTTCCGGACTCATGAGAGACCTTTAGAGTGACTTTGACAAACTCAGCCCCAAATGGTGTTGTGACCATGCAAATGGTGAAGAGTGGTGTTCTTAATGAGGAAGTGAGGCTGAAAACTCAAAAGTGGTGTTCTTAATGAGGAAGTGAGGCTGAAAACTCAAAGGACACCAATTTCACATTCAGAGATCTTGGTTGCTGAAAATAGGGGGAGAAGCAAAACCAAAGCCCAAGATCACAATAGAGGAAGCAACAGAAGCAAGTCAAAGGGCAAGTATAAGAACTTTGAGTGCAACTACTGTGGTAAAAAAAGGGCACATTAAGAAATACTGTTTCAAATGGAAAAGAGAGAACAAGGTTAGCAACAAGCAAGAGAATACCAGAACTGACAAAAAGGATAATCATGTAGCTACTGCTACTGACCTTGTTATTGTATATGGAGAAGATGGAATTAATTTTGCTTGTGATGAAACCAATTAGGTTATTGACAGTGGTGCTGCCTTTCATGTTGTATCCAGGAAGGAGTTCTTCACATCTTATACTCCATGTGATTTTGGAGTTTTGAAGATGAGTAATAATGGATTATCAAAGGTAGTGGGCATCAGCACTATTTGTTTGAAGACTGGTAATGGTACAAAGCTAGTGCTCAAAGATGTGAGACATGTACCAGACATTAGGCTGTACTTGATCTCTGCAGGTAAACTTGATGATGATGGCTACTGCAGTACCTTTTGTGATAGTCAATGGAAATTGACCAAAGGCTCCATGATTGTGGCTCTAGGGAAGAGGCATTCCAACTTGTACTAGCTGCAAGCTTCAACCAATACTGATCTCATAAATGCAGTAGAGGGCTGTAGTACCTCAGAGTTGTGGCATAAGAGATTGAGTCACATCAATGAGAAGGGACTAAGCTGCTTAGTAAAGAAGAATGTTCTATCAAGTTTAAAGGTTGCCAAACTTGAAAAATGCGCTCATTGTTTGGCTGAGAAACAGAGAAGAGTTTTCTTTAAACATCATCAACCCCATAGAAGGAAGAGCATCCTTGAGTTAGTTCATTCTGATGTCTGCGGCCCTTTGAAGGTAAAGTCTTTCAGTGGTGCACTTTACTTTGTGACATTTATTGATGATCACTCTAGGAAACTTTGGGTCTATGCTTTAAAAACCAAAGATCAAGTTCTTGATGCTTTTGTGGAATTTCAAGCCTCTGTTGAAAGAGAAATAGGGAAGAAATTGAAGTGTATCAGAACTGATAATGGTGGTGACTACTGTAGACCTTTTGATGCCTATTGTTGAAAGGAGGGAATTAAACATCAATTTACACCTCCTAAAACTCCTGAGTTGAATGGCTTGGTAGAAAGAATGAACAGAACATTGATGGAGAGAATTAGATGTTTACTCTCAGATTCAAAATTGCAAAAATCAATTTAAGGTGAGGCACTATACACTGTTGCACACATTATTAATCTAACTCCTACTATGGCATTGCAGGGTGATGTTCCTGATAATGTGTGGTATGACAAAGATGTGTCATATGATTATTTGCGAGTCTTTGGCTGCAAATGTTTTGTGCACGTGCCTAAGGATGAAAGCTCTAAGCTTGACACTAAGACAAGACAATGCATTTTTATAGGCTATGGCAGAGATGAGTTTGGCTACCGGTGCTATGATCCAATTGAGAAGAAACTTATTATAAGTCGCAATGTGGTGTTCTTTGAAGATCAAACCATTGAAGACATTAACAAGGTAGATAAGTCAGAGCCTCAAGCTAGTGATGGTCTAATTGATTTGGATCATATTCTAGTGGATGAGCCTAATGCAGTTAATACAGAAAATCCAGAAGTTGTGCAGAATGAAGTAAAAAAGTGAGGATGAGTATGATACTGAAACTGCTAATGCTCTTGCCAATCAACCTGAAGATGCACCTAGACGATCCATCAGGGATCGAAGGCCTTCTACTCGATATTCATCTGCTGAATACATACTGTTGACAAATGAAGATGAGCCTGAATGTTATCAAGAGGGTGTTGAGAGTGAATAGAAGGCTAAATGGATTGCTGCTATGAAAGATGAAATGCAATCCTTACATGATAATCACACCTATGAGCTGGTAAAGCTTTCTAAAGGCAAAAGAGCTTTGAAAAATCAATGGTGCTTTAAAATGAAGCATGGAGGAAAATTCAAAGCCAGATTAGTAGTTAAAGGCTATGCTCAGAAAAAAAGGGTGTTGAATTTGAGGAAATTTTCTCTCCAGTGGTGAAGATGTCTTCCATCCGAGTTGTTTTGGGCTTGGCTGCTAGTCTTGATATAGAGATTGAGAAGATGGACGTGAAGACTGCATTTCTTCATGGTAACTTGGAAGAAGAAATCTATATGGAACAACCTATAGGGTTTGTGGAAAAGGGCAAAGAAGGCTATGTGTGCAAGCTGAAGAAAAGCTTGTATGGCTTGAAACAAGCACCGAGACAATGGTACAAGAAGTTTGAGTCTGTTATGCTTCAACAGGGCTATAAGAAGACTACTTCAGACCATTGTGTTTTTGTGAAAAAGTCTTCTGATAATGACTTTGTCATCTTATTGCTCTATGCTAATGACATGCTTATTATAGGTCCTAATGTATCTCAAATTGGAGATTTGAAGAAGGAGTTGAGTAATTGCTTTGCAATGAAAGACTTAGGACCAGCAAAGCTTATCCTTGGAATGAGAATCACCAGAGACAAAAAATCCAAGAAATTATGGCTCTCTCAAGAAAAATATATTGAGAAGGTATTGCAGCGATTCCACATAGAAAAAGCTAAAGCTGTAAGCGCACCCCTTGATGCATCCCTTAGACTGAGTGTAAAGCAATCTCCTTCAAGTGAGCAAGAGAAGGAATATAAGCAAAGAGTCCCTTATGCATCTGCGGTTGGAAGCTTAATGTATGCAATGGTTTGCACTAGGCCCGACATAGCTTATGCAGTTGGTATTGTCAGCAGATTCCTATCTAATCTAGGGAAGGAGCATTGGTAAGCTGTCAAGTGGATTTTGCGATACCTCCGAGGCACTTCTAGTTTAAAACTTTGCTTTGGGGGAGAAAAGCCTATTGTAGCCGGCTATACAGATTCTAATTGTGCTGGAGACGTGGACTCAAGAAAATCTATCTCTGGATATTTGATTACCTATGCAGGGGGAGCTGTGGTATGGCAGTCAAGACTACAAAAATGTGTTGCATTGTCAACCACTAAGGCTGAATTTATTGTTGCAACAGAAGCCAGCCAGGAGCTGCTGTGGATGAAGAAATTCATTACTGAACTTGGTTTTGCTCAAAATAGATATGTGCTATTTTGTGATAGCCAGAGTGCTATCCACCTTAGTAAGAATCCTACTTTTCATCGATCCAAACATATTAATATTAGATATCATTGGATTCGTGAAGCTTTGAATTCTAAGTTATTTGAGCTTGAAACAATTCACACAGATGACAATGGTTCAGATATGTGCACTAAGGCACTGCCTAGATCAAAGTTGGAAGCATGTCGCATGATTGCCGGTTTGGCAAACTCTTCCACATAGTTGGGAGGGGGAGAATTGTTGGGCTTTTGGGTCCCTTCCTATGTGGATAAAACCCAAATGTCATGAGGCCCAATTATTTTTTGTAAACCCATTAGGTTTGTTGTTATGTTGGGTTAGCTTTGTTCAGTAACACTGTAGCAAGTTTTGGTAAGCGCAGGCACTCTAACAAAATCAAGAGCAATTTCTGGAGGATTTTCTCAACACAACCAGCTCCATCTTAGTGACGATCGAAGATCAATCTGAGGTCAGATCGCACTAATTTTTGGAGAACTTCTTCATCTCTATGTGTTCTTTGATTTGAGTAGAGGAGATTGGATTTCAATGGTTGGTTTTGGAGAAATTGTATCCAGAACAGAATCTGTCCAGTTTTGATTCTTTATTCCTTTTTTTTTTCTCTCCAAGTGCTCTATCCTATCTTTGCTTAGTTTTGTGACTGAGTTTTGTAATCACTTTCTATCCTGTGATTTCATATTGCTACTGTAAAACCTCTGCTAAGAGTGAAATTTGTGGGTGTGGACTGAAGAGCAGTCCCGTGGGTTTTCCCTTTTGTTGGAGGGTTTTCCACGTAAAAATTCTGTGTTAGCATTGTGATTGTGTGTGCTACTGTTTTACTGTTACCTGCAATTGATGAACAGTAATTTGGGTTGATGCACTACTAGTTAATTTGGGTTGATGCACTAGCTAGTTATAGTTGATGAACAGTAATTTGGGTTGATGCACTACCAGTTATTTTGGTTGATGCACTAGCCAGTTATGGTTGATGAACAATAATTTGGGTTGATGCATTACTAGTTATTTTGGTTGATGCACTAGTCAATAATGGTTGATGAACAGTAATTTGGGTTGATGCACTACCTGTTATTTTGGTTGATGCACTAGCGAGTTATGGTTGATGTATAGTAATTAGGATTGATGCACTGTCAGTTATTTTGGTTGATGCACTGCCAGTTATTTGCGTTGATGCACAGTAATTAGGGTTGATGCACTGCCAGTTATTTGCGTTGACGCATAGTAATTAGGATTGATGCACTGCCAGTTATTTGCGTTGATGCACAGTAATTAGGGTTAATGCACTGCCAGTACGTTGATGCACAATAATTATTTGAGTTGATGCACTGTTAGTTATTTTGGTTGATGTGCTGATCATTAGCATAGATAAAATTTTATATAGTTGTGACATCATTTTTCATTCTATCAGTATTTCTCCTCCTCACTTTTCCCAACACACAGTGGTATCAAAGAAGTGGTATTCCTCCACATACTTTTCAACACAGTGGTATCAGAGGAGTGATATTCCTCCATCGTTCCCAACACGAACAGCTCAATGCTGCCTTCGTTTCCGGTGTACAGGAAGATGGGGGCGCCACTGCCACCCCAGTGAGTAGCTGACCCGGTATCTCTGCTAGCACGTCATGCTTGCCTGCGGGTTGTAGTTGAAGTGATCCAGTGTCTGGGTGAAGTGCCTCGTCTCGTACAAGCCATTCCAAGGGCTCTCCTTGCTGGGGATGGGAACAAGCGCCACTCCAATGCCCTTTCTCCATTGCAATGCAGGAACAAGGAGCCCACAAAGAGAAGAAAACTCATGTTGGATCAGAATGATTTGATTCCTCCGTTTCAGTGCAGATCTACACTATTATATCTATTTTAATTCAAAGGCTGACACGTAGTACAAATAATTCAACATCAAATTTGAGAACCCAGCTCCTTATTAGACAATACACTAATACATAGATGATTGGATCTGATTCAAAGGTAGGAGATTAATCTTGATCCATTCTCTTCATTTTTCTGATCAACAACAGCTGTAGTCTGTATTACTTGAACAACCAAAATATCTTAAAATTTATTACTTTAGACTAATTGCTCTGAGTGTGCATCAATCATCTAGAACACTGTCACGGTCCATCTAATAAATATGCAAGGAAAACTTAGAATCTAATAAGCATCAGAGAAGAAGAGTCATCGACAGTGCCACCATGAACAACGTAATCTACAGTGAAGAAGAAGACAGGAGAAAAAAAATGGATGAGAGCTAGAGCTCCAAAGGGTCATGTCCTGTCGGGACGAGCTTAAGGGGAATTGGAACTGTTAAGTGACTGGCTTGACAAAGTGTGAAAAATATGACAGCAACACATGGCTTTGATACTTGGATCTGACCATTGACGTGACAATTATGTGTTGAGATAGAGCGCAAAAATTTTGTTGCTATATTTTATACCAAATGATTAAATCAGTAATAAACTTAAAAATAATAGTGAAAATAAAAAAGTAATACCAAACAAGAGACACGAAGATTTTTACGTGAAAAATCTTTCCAACTTAAGGAGAAAAAATCACGGGACCAAAATTCACTCAAATCTTTCACTAAATCAATTAATGGATATTACAACTCTTCTTAGAACATCTAGGAGTATAACCACATTATTAAGAATAAATTTGGATCTCAGAATAACATCAACACAAAGTTGGTAGCAGCTACAAGAGAGGAACAGAGTTCAGATTTCACCAAGAATATCAATCTTGGTTCTGGGCTAACTGTGAGAAATAGAGATCTCAGTTCGACGATCCGACCGTTCAGATTGAAGAGCACTGAGTCACGAACCTTTTCTTATAATTTCAGCCCGATCCAACAGTGAACTTCTTGTCGGCAGCTAATTTACTCAGGCTGCCCTAAGTTCACAGCTTGTCGTCGAAGCTTCTTCTCTGTGTCTTTTTCTTCACGTCTGCTCTCATACCTTGTCTGCTATTGCCCACGTCGGCGGCATGCACCCGTACACCTAATAAAAACCTAATAACCACACCACGTGTCAAACATACACTTATAAATCCACTTTAGGGGTGCAACATATCCACGATATATCTTCATCCACGATCTGGGTAGCTGCATCCACGTTAGTGTGTATCCACCATATGTGCAGCATATCCACCATAGGTGCAGTTCATATCCACGTTAGATGATGTATCCACCATGGCTGCAGTGTATCCACGATAGCTGCAGATTGTGTCCACCATAGTTGCAGCATATCCACGATAGCTGCAGGCTGTATCCGCCATAGCTGAGCATATCCACGATAGCTGCAAGCTGTATTTACCATAACTGCTGCGTATCCACGATAGCTGCAGGCTGTATCCACCATAACTGCAGCATGTCCATGATAGATATATGTTATATCCGCGATAGCTATAGGTTGTATCCACCATAACTGCAGCATATCCACAATAGCTACAGGCTGCATCCACCATAGGTGCCATCCACGATAAGGATGTTTCATCTATGATAGAGTCATCCTCCATATGGGCATAATCTGAGTCATCCTCCACATAGGAGGAAAACTTACTTAACACTATGAACTCCAGTATTGAGGAAATGTTTATGCCATTTGCTGCCTTAGTTCTAACATAACTACAATTAGTTCTTACCCGAAGTAGTCTCGGATTTAGAAGGAAAGTTTGAGTATAAATTAAGTTGACTCATCTTAGCCCATTAGAGTTTTTTTTAGAGGTATTCAATTAATTAAATCTAAGTCATGCATAAATTGCATACTATTTTTAGCGAGCAATTAATTTTATTTTATTTTTTTTACTCAAATACTTATTCTTGTATAGTATTTTTACCGAGCAATTAATTATATTTTTTATTTTACTCAAATATTTATTCTTGCAAACTATTAATAAATAATACTTAAAATTATTTTATTCAATTTTAATGAGTCATTAGTCTTTTTAGTCTCTACATCTTCACTATATAGGTAGAGGCAACACAGCATCTAACACACGTTACTTTCGATTCTCTCTTTTTCTTAGTCTCTCTTGCTTTTCGTAGGTTCAACATTGAAAGCTACTCCTAAGTTTTTCACCGATGCACCGGCATAGAAATAATGATTGATTATATCTTGAGACAAGGGAACCGAACAAAAATTGTGCAAGGGTCAAAACATTTGTCTTAGGATAGACGAATACATCGTCTTCCGTCATATATCTCCTTAAAACTGTCTTTAGTTATTTATTTAATTGACTGCATACGTAATTAGCTACGAATACTTGCACCTACAGGTCCACTTCTTTTTTCCTCATTCCTGTGGATTTTGATTTGGTAAAAAACACACTCTCCACAAGCTTTCGAGGAGTTTGGAAGGTTGTGAACAAAATTCTAGACTTCATTTCATAGGAATCGGAATCAACAACACACCTCCACCCTCATTTGGTTAGTAGAATTATTACGTATAGGATTAACTTTAATAATTTGGTTACTATAATTGGCACGTCCTAATTGGCACGTCCCGCAAGTACACGGTAATATCGAAGTAATATAAAAGATTGTTGAATCTCACAGGGAACAAGGTTAAGTACCAGAAGATCTAAGTCTCAATAGCTAAACGAATCGAAACGGGTATTTGAAAAATTTAATTGTAAACGAGAAATCAAAGCGACGATGGAAAATAATATATATATATATATATATATATATATATATATATATATATATATATATGAGAGATATCAGGGCTTTGGCATCCACCACGCTAACGATCCTAATTGCGATTAGAAAGATCAATTATATGGATTCAAGATTTTTGCATAAGGAACCTATCCCTAAAGTACAAGGTGCCCCCTCTCGGTGGTACACCTTGGTGTTTATCTAGAACGGTCTCCTACTCTCGCGGTGGATCGTTCTAAACAAACCCTATGCATTCTATGGAAGGCTGTGAGATCCTCGAGTGAGTACTAAGCGCTCTCGTGTCATGGATTCACAAGTTTTAGTAAGAGGATCCACTGTTACGATCCTCCTCTCGGTATGAATCGTAACAGCTAAAATATGACAATACGTGGCTAATGTAAAATCATGAAATATGTATAGCAAAGTAAAATATGCCAACACAAAAATCCAAATGATAGTTTTGAATTAAGGTTTGCAATTAACGATCGTCAGCGGGCTTCAACCAAGCCCTCAAAAGAGTTTTACGCTACAGTATTCATTGAATCACTCAAAAATCTCTCTATAAAAATAGGAAAACTATAAGAAAACATTTTTGAGAGGGAAGAGATGCTAAACCGAAGCCAATCTCCAAGAATCGTGATGCTCCGATGATTGAATCTCGCAAAATCGCCTGAGAAATGCCTTGTTGTCATCCTTCGTCCGTCCTAGATGCTCATCCCCAATTTCTCCATGATTCGGCCCTAAAAATTAGGGCTTTTATATTCCTTGTGTTCTCCTTCGAATTATCTTTCCAAAAAGACATCTCTTGTCAAATTTGGACATCAATCGGGCTCAAAATCGCTAAAATTCCGAATGGATGTCGGGCTGCCCAGTAAGAATCACAGGTGAACCCCGTCGGGTTCACCTGCTAGTGAAGCTTACTATGCAGTTCCAGTTAAGAAAGGAGCACCGGTGAACCCCACTAGGTTCACCTGGTAGTGAAGTACACTGTGGATTTCTACGCAGATTTCCTCAGAAAGAATCATGCGTGAACTCCGTAGGGTTCACCAGGTAGTGAAGAGTACTGTCAGTTTCAGTTATCAGCAAAAGCACCGGTGAACCCCGTCGGGTTCACCTAGCTGTATTTCTCAAACTAACTCTGATTAAGCCCAAATTTGGCGAGCACCTTCGTCTTCTCTTAAGGAACCATCCCATGGCCTTAGAATCTTCAAAAGACTTCAAAATTGGGTGATTTTACTTAAAATTCACAAGAACGAGAAAAAGTGAAGATTCCGAAGCTTTTAAGTAAATAAGTCTTATAAGAGTATAAAAATACCAAAATAGGCCTAGATTCATCATGGAATAATAACGAAAATTGCTACTAAAATGCAAGGCATCAAACATTCCCAGATTGAAATCTTTGCTTGTCCTCAAGCAATAAAATAAGACGAAATACATGATGGGTACAAGAGTAATCATTCATATTGAAGCATGCATCCAAGTTAGAAAAACATTTATTAGCAATCCAAGATCTAATCAGAAGAAATCAAGTAAATGGTTGTTTCAAGCATTCAGCAATTTGATCCCACAATTTCTAGATGTCAACCAACTTTGTATGTAATAAACATAGAATTCAATGAAGCATACACAATACTCATGCAAGTCCAATCCATCCAAATTAGATTGTTGGGGTTAACTCAAATGTACTATGTAGGATACAATATAGTAATCATTGCATTAGACTTCAACTCATATCCTTAGGTACCATTGCCAATTTTTTGCAATGCCAAGTAGAGGAGTCTCTTTATAGATTTCAACTCACATCCCTTAGATTTCAACTCATGTTCTTCAGTACCACTACCAATTTTTTGCAATGCCAAGTAAAGGAATCTAATGATGAGTTTTTTTTTTCAGATGATAACATATCCTTTCTTTTCTTGACAAATGCAGTGTCTCCCCAACAATAGAGATTGTTGGTGTATATGCCCTAGGACCTAGTATTGGTCCATTTTTGTACTACTTGACATTGATATTTATATATCTTTCTGGCATTGTCATTATCTATGTTTGTTTACATCTACGATTATGTACTTACATGATAATGTCCCTGGAGACATATTGGATCTTTGCTCAAATGAATGTCCCCAGTCGATGTACCTGATTGGATATGGGACAGCTCTGGTACTTGTGAGACTGGTATATGGGCTGGTTAGGCACGAGGTGCTAATGCAGACATATGGGTATATCAGTGGCGGATATACTGGATAGACCCGCTGTGAGGTAATGACTTGGTGTCATGAGTTATCCTCACATGTGACAGGAGATGCATTGATCCCTTGACTTGAGGTCATTAGTCATTCTATATAGTTAGGGACATGGTATGATACAACCTAATACCTCACCGTAGTTGGGAGGTAATAACGGTTGTCATTGAGCATGTCACGACCCATATGAGAAGGTCAATACACAGACAAAGGATTTGCCCCTTCCTAAGGGAAGCTTGATATCCATGGAGCTCTTCTATGGTTCTATGACTGAAAGTATATGGTCGTACCCAGGTGAGAATCTGATTTAGTCATAACCATGTGATTGGGTGAAAACAAGTGGTGACACACTTGTCCAATAGGATATCAGTTCGGCAAATAGACTGTAATGCATCTGTACCTAGTTGCGATGATGGGGATGTCGATGTCGATATCCATTCCAATGACCTGGGTAGCAGCGATGCACTGCTAGGTGCCACTCATTTCTTGTGGTGACCTTTGGTCAGCACTACCAGCGTTAGAGGAACCTACAGGGTCGCACACCTTGATACTCGAGTTCTCGTATTGATCGGAAAGCCTTATGATCGAGTTATTGGATAACTCGGATCCATTTTGGAGATTTCATCAGTGCCAATGGGCCTGATGAGATGGAAGAAACTTATTGGAACCAACTTCCATTTTCGGCATATTGACCAATATAACCATGATTAGCCTCATTTGACCTTGGGTTAAGTTGGATTGGATCCAATGACTTGGTTAACATGCATAATGGACCTTGGGCTAGGCCCATTGCTAAGTTGGGCTTGCGAATAAGTTATCATGAAGAGGAAATAGCCTAAAAAGATATAATGGGGAGAAATTATCCCCATAGGCACCTAAGGGGCATAATGGGGTGAAGTAGGCACCTAATCCTTCATTAGGAAGGAATTGGCGCCTAGCCCTTCAACCATTGCTGGAATGAATGCCTCTAAAGCATGTCTTGGGCTGATATGGTGCTTGAGCAATTATAGATAGGTTGAATGAGGTTTATGGTAAAGTCTTGGAGACTTTCCTTGTCTCAAACCCTCTCATCCTAGTCATACACTTGTCATGATCCTAGCTCTTTCCCAAACAGTCTCTTGCCCTATAAAAGTCACCCTAGCCGCCCCCTCTCTTGTGTTCAATTCCTTGGAGGTGTGAGGACATCAAGAGGGGCGAAAGCAAGGGTTCAAGTGGCGCATCCTCTTCCATTGCCGCAAGCAAGCTTCTTCCTCCTTTCCTCTTGGCGCTTCGAGCATTGGAGCTTGGCGGCTTATCTTCTTCCCTCTTCCCTCTTGGCGCAACTTCTCTAGAAGGTGGTGCAAGTGAAGTGGAGGTCTCCCTAAGGCTTGGATCTTCTTCCCGAGGCTAGCACCGGGCTTGGAAGAAGAGGACACGACGTGTGTGTTAGACAGCAGAGGGCGCACGCTTGGGCGCCTACCTCGACATCGGCCTCATCTTGCTTTAAGGTATTTTCTATCTCATCGTGTCGACACTCTCACATGCGATCTTCACTGGGTTTTTGGGACTGGCCTGTTTCGGGGATATTCTTCCGCTGTGCTATGTCTATGTATTGTAATGACTTTGAAAAATTGTAAAATATCCCCGGGGTTTCCCAACAGAATTGAATTCAAGGAATGAATAAGTGGGTATGCATCTTAAAAATGAATCACATGTGAATTGCAGGCTTAAGTTGATTAAACAATCATAGGAATGTTCGACCCACTAATGAACGCCCTAAAATCAATCCAAATTACACGATTTCAAAATCATAGAACATATGGATGTGATCATAAAGTATTTCTAATAAGGTGGTATATTCAACAAGTTTTGATTATTCCTAACCAAACATGCATTCAACATTAAAAATTTTGCATAGCTATCATGAGAACAAGACTACCATACTCTTAACATGATAAATTAATGAATGAACTCATGAATGAACTCTCATCACAAAATTGCGACATACGCCTTAAAATGACCACATGCAAACTCATAGAAAATTCACACAGCATATAGGGTGATCATAGCGGAACACCAAAATAGATGAAAAAGCAAATCCCAATATGTTTTACACAACTGTCAGAGGGTGGGGACTGAAGATGTGAACCAGACCCACGAATAGTGTGGCATATAAGTACAATGCCAAAATATAATCCATCACAAAAAAAAATAGCAGACCACAACCATAACAAGTCAAACGACCAAATCAAAACAAGGACAATGAACCAAAATAAAGATAGCTCACCCACTCTGAATATCACATAGCCCTCTATGCAGAGTCGTGTACGTGAGAGGAGTAGGTGGCGATACAGGTGTCCGGGGGAACTACTTCCTCCTGCGTAATCTAGAGCCAGAAGCTCGAGAGCTCTTGCCCTTGCCGCGTGAGGTGTAGTCGGGCTCAGCTTCCTTGACTAAAGAGATGTCCATGCGGGCCATGTTCTCCTCAGAGATAAATGAGAGCCACTCATCCATAGCTCATAGTTTCTCCCGGACGGACCCCATCATCTTGTGCTGCCACTGCATGCCGGCCTCCATAGACTCCCAATGAGAAGACTGATCCTACTGATGTAAGAGAGGGTGTGTCCATCTGATCAAGTACTTCCCACTGGTGAAGCTTCTCCTCCCTAATCGCCTGCAATATAAACATCATGGATTCGGAGGAGGAAGGGCCGCCAAAGGAGAAGGCGGCGGGGGCTGGTGGTGCCGTGTCCACTGGATCAGGCTAAGGGTCAGCAACGGGTTGAATACACTAGTTCTCTCGCACTCACACAGTGGTGCGCTCAGGGTTCAGCAGCGGAAGGCAAAACTAGCTCCCTTTGAAGGTGAGGCAATAGGAGTCACCTCGGCGGACGATGAGCTTCATGGAGACACACGACTCGATCTCGAGCCGGTTGTTTCCACTTGTCTCTGCCGTGCCATAAGGGATGATGCCGAGGGAGATAGCCAGAGGTGTAATAAGTCCACAAATAACGATCGCGCCATTGCGAGAGTGCGCAACACAGCTGAATTACTTAGTGATGACATGCAAATATATGATATATCGTGGCTTAATTTTATTATTATTTAGGTGTAAATTGCATGTTTTGTCTCATTTGTCCGCTTAAATGCTTCATATTCTTCAGAGTCTTTACTTTTTTTGTTTTCATTGAAATGCAGGGATTTCACCCTAAATTTGATAGAATTTGGAAGATCTGAGGAAATGAGATGACCCCCCATGATGAGACGAAGCTACATGTCAAATTTCAGATCAAATGGAGCCCTCTACAGAGTGCACGGTCATGGGTGTGTATTCATGCACGGCCGTGCATGAGCTGATCATTCCAGAGTCCGACAAGACTTTCATGGGCGTGGCCATGCATCCATGCACGACAGTGAAGAATAAGTTTTCGGACAATAATTCTCGCCGAGATTCCATGCGTAACCAACTACCTCTCAAATTTGAAGACCCTGATAGTTTCGATATACCATGCACGATCAGCAACACTGTATTCGATAGAGCACTCTTAGATTTAGGTTATGGAGCTAACATCATGTCGGTCGTCACTTTCAAGAAGCTGAACTTGGGAACTCTCAAATCAACATCTCAAGTTCTACAATTTGGAAACAGCTCTAAACTTCACCCACTTGGGGTTGCTGAGAATGTGTCATTACAAGTTAATGGATTCTCTGTCCCAGTAGATTTCGTGATCCTAGATATGGCAGAGAACTCCACCTTTCCTCTTATATTGGGTAGGCCATTCCTTGCCACTGTCAAGGCTATAATTGATGTCCCGCATAGAATAATGAAGTTCTGCATCTATGGAAATAATATATCATTTAGTCTTCCTGTTATTACCAACAAACTCTGTTTTCCAGGCTCTGGGAAGAGGGAAACAGTAGTGAGAGGAAGTACTGCACAGTCAAGGAGCAAGATGGAGCTTTTACCAAAAGCCTTTCCTGAACACTTTAGAGATAGACCCGACGACTCGATTGGCCAAAAAGGAGACAAGAGGGTGGCTACGATGAAGCACACTGAAGATGCCACGAGGGCTGATCTAAAGAAGAAGATATTGGAACTATTTGGGGATGAAACCTTAATTGACTTCGGGACAACCTATGTGTTTTACTACTCTGTTATTTTATGTTCTGTCGAGACAGTTAAAGAAAAACTTTTATATCTCATGCTTACTTTAATAGGTGCAATCCATTGACGAAAACAAAAGCAGAGGCTCCATGCCACATACTTCGCCTCTGTCGCACTAGATCCACCCTGAGCATCATGATGGTCAAGCTAGTGATCCTAAAGAAGCGCTTGTTGGGAGGCAAACCAACCTCTTGTTTATTCTTTTACTTTTTCATTTATTTTCGTCACTTAGGCTTTGCTATTTTTCAGTTTTTCTTTCATATTTATGTTCTTTAAGCTGTACCCTACTGATAGAATTTTTTATGAATTTTTTAGGAATTTGTGAGTTATGCACGGTCGCACCCGTGCATCCATGCACAGCCGTGCATGGCTCATCCAACTTTTAGCAAATAGTGCCGAGGAGATCACGGGTAGGGGCATGAAGGCGTGCACGGCCGTGGATAGCTGAGAAAATTTATCGCCGAGATGTGCACGGGCGTGCCTGTGCACCGATGCACGGTCGTGCATCGTAAGTGATACCAGACTCGTCTTTTGGCTGAGAGCTGCACGGGCTGGGCTGTGTACGCGTACACACCCGTGCATGACGTTTTATAAGAGTAGCTGCCTGCACCGCTTCGTACACACCCGTGTACGAAACCCTAGCCGTCGCCACCGCCGCTCTGATCCACCAGCTCCGGTGTTCGATCGACCACCAGCGACCTTCCATCGTCTTCCCCGTCTTCCGGCGAGTATTTCCCCCAAGTCTCCATGCCCGATCTATAACCTCTGTCACCATCTGCCGCTACCCTAACTTCAGTCGCCGCCCACGATTCCGTCGTCACCTCCGACATCTCTGAAGCTTCCTCCACAGCACCAGCCACCTTCCTGTCACCCTCCTACTCCTCCAGGATGTCTCGACGCAAGCAGGCCACCTCCAAGCACTCCGCGTCCACTTCTCAGGCCGCCTCCGAGCCTCATCCGCCACCAGCCTTGCCGCCTACTCCCTATGGGATCATTTGCCGAGATCCTGAGCAGCTTGCCCGGCTCACCGCCCTCTCACGCCGACCAGTGGTGACCACACGGTTCCTTGATCATGGGATGCTGAACACCTTGAGCTTCTACGAGGATGTGCAATGGCTCTTTCAACGTGTGGACTGGGTTCAATTCTTCACTATCTGCTACCCCACATACATCCCCATCGTGTTGGAGTTCCTCTCCTCCATGGAGTTTCATTTCAGTATCCACACCGATGAAGATGACGGCAGTCTATCCTTCTGTCTCAACAACACTGAATTTGTGCTTACATTGACAGAGCTGAACTCAATCTATGGCTTCCCTACGAATGGGACACGACGCACATCAACGGAATTTAAAGCAAGTGACTTCTGGGGAGACTTGACTGGGTCTCAACCTTTTGATACTAGGACAGCAAGGGCCACCTGCCTCAGGAACCCTATCTTAAAGTATGTGCATCGTGTCATAGCACATACTATTTTTGGCCGCGGGGAGTCTGATGGTCTTGTTCGGGCATCTGAGCTTTAGTTTCTTTGGGCGATGCTGCATGGGGTCCACCTTAACACTGTTTTTCACTTTGCCAAGCAACTCCAGAAAGTATCAAGGGCACCAAAGGGTGTCATTGCTCTCGGGGGACTCCTTACGCCACTTGCTTTTCAGTAGGGATTCATCCCTATCAAATGGAGCAAGCCCGAGGTAACTGCCAACTCGACCTTGATTCCTGCATCTCAATGTGCATGATAGTGAAAGAAGGCGAATTCTACAGTCTTCTCTTCCCCGAGAGCGATGTCAAGCTTCCATTGCCAAATCCCGCACGCAAGTTGAGGTAGTTGAGGATCAAGACGTGTCTCTCGCGACTGAGCCACCACCACCTTCTCAGCAGCGGCCTACCACCCAGCTTGACCGCATGGAGACCATGATTCAATTTGTCCAAGACGCCCAACAAGAGACTCGCCTTACCATCGATGAAGGACTAGATCGAATCTGCCAACTTGAGAGAGAGGTAGATCACCAAGGACGAGTACAGTCCTCTATTTTAGAGTCTGTCCACGACCTTCAGGCGAGACTGCGTCGGCGCTGGGGATGAGCGCCATTGGTTTCACCCATCACCCGGTCATCTTTTCGTTTTTCCAATTGTTTACTTTAGTTGTTAGCTATTTGTTTTCTTTAGTCAACTTATGTTAGTTTCCTTTTTTTTCAATTGTCATTTCTATTTCTTGCATGCTTTGTTAGTTAGTTGTATCAACATCTTTCGCGCCTTGCCCAACTGTTGACACAGATTTTTATAGAGTTTTACATGTTATTTTACCTATGAAATCATCCTCATTTCACGATTTTAAGCCTCATAATGGCCTATATTTGGATACATCTATGGAATCTATATCTATTTTGGTATTTTTCACGTTTTCAGGTCAATTCGACCATAAAGAGGTAGATTCTGATACTTTTGTAGCAGAGGAGCTTATCCCAACTCAAGATATTCCTAACCAGAAACTTTCGGATTCATTGGAGTCTTTGTTGGAAATCACGACCGGGTCCTGACTAGAATCATGCCCGTGATCGTCGTTAGACTTGAAGCTGGCACTGATAAATCACGACCGGGTCATGACCAAATTCTCCCCCGAGATCGCGGACCCGCCTGCTACAAAATCGGGATTTTAGCCCAGATTTCTTCAACCTAACCCTAGGGGAAGCTCAAGGGCACCAAGAACCTTTCTCTCCCATTGACAAAGGGGGCGTGGAGCAGCTTTTAGGGGAGGTTTTGGCCACGAAATCATGATTTTGTGAGGGATGGGCGGCTGAAGCTTTGCAGGAAATGAAAGCTGGCAGCGAAGACTTCTTTTGTTGGAAGATGGCAGCGGCAGCTTTCGGCAGGGTATGGGAAGGAGGAGAAAGTGCAGAGGAGACAGGAATAAAAGGGTGAAGAGAGGAGAGTTCAAGGGGAGTTCGGCAGAGGATTCGCACAGGTGGAGGAGAAGAGATTGTCACACTGAAGAAGAGAGGATTGCGCCTGGGCTTCACCGAAGACATTCTTGTGTAAATCACTTCGAGGATAGTCTGTAAGAGAAACCTTCAAAGTTACAATTAATTCGCTTGCCATTTTGTAACCATATGAAAAACGCTGCATGATCTCAAGATATTCTTGTAATCTTTACATAGATCTGCACATGCGTATAATGGTAGAACTGCTCATTTGCGATTCCTTGGTTAATATGATAGGCTAAATTTCTTTACATCAGGATGTGGGGGTAACCCTCGATTACTTATTAGTTGGAATGGCTTAACTTTATTCATCCAAAAACCCTTACTCAACCCTATGGACGCACCTTGCCTACATTACTCGGAAGAGTATGCTTGATCCTTTAATCGCCTAAGTAAGGTTGGTTAATCAGCATCTCTGGGAGGAAAATCCTCGCCTGCGGATCTGTACTTACTTACGGGGGTTATAAGGAGCCTAGACGTTTCGGGGAGAAGTTTTTCTGACCGAGCGTCAGAACCATTAGGTTGAGGGTTTATTCTTTCCGTTGGCGTGCTATGCCTACGCTGCCCGAAAGGGAGCGTTTGAGCCTTTAATCACTATTAAGTAAGGTTGGTTAATCAGCATCTCTGGGAGGAAGATCCTCGCCTGCAGATCTATACTTACTTGCGGGGATTATAAGGAACTTAGACGTTTCAGAGAAAAACTCTTCCGACCGAGCGTCAGAACCCTACGGATTGGACCGATAATCTTGTCTATGAGAGCAGACAAGACTATTAGAGGGAGTGACATGTACGACGGGTAGCAAAATCCCTTGAACTAGGAAGAATATTGGTGATAAAGATTAACTATTCCACTATGAGGAATGGAAGCGGTGAACCCATATCCTGATGCATTTTCTCATCAGCTCTCTCTTGTGCGAATTCTTGCATTTACGTTCTTGTATGTGATTGATTAGTTTAACACTCTAAACTTCACAAATTCTTATATCGTCTAGTTAGTAAATTCGCGATCTATCGGTATTTGCCCATTAGTCCCTATGGGATCGATATTTTATTACTTCGATAGACCTGTGCACTTGCAGGCAAACGCCTACTATATCTGTGGGCGCTATCAAGTTTTTGGCGCCGTTGCCGGGTGTTGGTATATATGCCCTGCAGACCAATGTATGGATATGGTCAGACATGTATTGAGTTGCATAAATAATGTCCCAGGAGTTTGGTTGGATCCATTCTCATAAGCTATCCCCAGTCAAGGTACCTTAGCAGATATGGGACAGCTTTGGTATATGTGAGACTGGTGTATGGGCTGGTTAGGTGCGGGGCACAGTAACGCAGACATACAGGTGCATTGGATGCACTGGAGTGATCCACCGTGAGGATTGACTTGTCTAGTCAACAAGTCAATCTCACATGCAAGAGGTTTGCATTGATCCTTAGACTTGAGGTATTCATGTCTAGATTTGATGATGGGTATGCTTTGATGCAGTCTTACGTCTCTCCGTAATTGGGAGACTAAAAGGACTATCATTGGGTATGTCATAAGTCATGTAAAGATATGGATGACCAACAGTAGGATTTGTCCCTTCCTCAGAGGAAGCATGATATCCACTCGGGGTGCCCCACCTCATTGGTGCATGATAGGAATGTGTGGCCACACTGATTGAGTCATGACCAATAGATTGGATTAATAAACTTGAGACTAATCCAATGGCAGGATATCAGTTTAAGCAAAGGGATCTGTAATGCATGGGAATCCTCGTTGCTTGTTAGGGAGTTGTTGCCATATGACTTAAGTCCTATGACATGGGTAGTAGTGATGTGTTGCTAGATACCTCTCACTACTTATGATGTTCTGTCATCATTGCCATCGTCATACGGATCCTACGGGGTCACACGCAATAGACTCTTGACGTTGCTTTAATCAGATGCTTTGATGCAGTCTTGCGGGGATTATAAGGAACTTAGACGTTTCGGAGAGAAGCTCTTCCGACCGAGCGTCAGAACCCTATGGATTGGACCGATAATCTTGTCTATGAGAGCAGACAAGACTATTAGAGGGAGCGACCTGTACGACGGGTAGCAAAATCCCTTGAACTAGGAAGAATATTGGTGATAAAGATTAACTATTCTACTATGAGGAATGGAAGCGGTGAACCCATATCCTGATGCATTTTAAGTCCTATGACATGGGTAGTAGTGATGTGTTGCTAGATACCTCTCACTACTTATGATGTTCTGTCATCATTGCCATCGTCATACGGATCCTACGGGGTCACACGCAATAGACTCTTGACGTTGCTTTAATCAGATGCTTTGATGCAGTCTTGCGGGGATTATAAGGAACTTAGACGTTTCGGAGAGAAGCTCTTCCGACCGAGTATCAGAACCCTACGGATTGGACCGATAATCTTGTCTATGAGAGCAGACAAGACTATTAGAGGGAGCGACCTGTACGACGGGTAGCAAAATCCCTTGAACTAGGAAGAATATTGGTGATAAAGATTAACTATTCCACTATGAGGAATGGAAGCGGTGAACCCATATCCTGATGCATTTTAAGTCCTATGACATGGGTAGTAGTGATGTGTTGCTAGATACCTCTCACTACTTATGATGTTCTGTCATCATTGCCATCGTCATACGGATCCTACGGGGTCACACGCAATAGACTCTTGACGTTGCTTTAATCAGATGCTTTGATGCAGTCTTGCGGGGATTATAAGGAACTTAGACGTTTCGGAGAGAAGCTCTTCCGACCGAGCGTCAGAACCCTACGGATTGGACCGATAATCTTGTCTATGAGAGCAGACAAGACTATTAGAGGGAGCGACCTGTACGACAGGTAGCAAAATCCCTTAAACTAGGAAGAATATTGGTGATAAAGATTAACTATTCCACTATGAGGAATGGAAGTGGTGAACCCATATCCTGATGCATTTTCTCATCAGCTCCCTCTTGTGCGAATTCTTGCATTTACGTTCTTGTATGTGATTGATTAGTTTAACACTCTAAACTTCACAAATTCTTATATCGTCTAGTTAGTAAATTCGCGATCTATCGGTATTTGCCCATTAGTCCCTATGGGATCGATATTTTATTACTTCGATAGACCTGTGGACTTGCAGGGAAACGCTTACTATATCTGTGGGCGCTATCAAGTTTTTGGCGCCGTTGCCAGGAACTAATTTTGGCAATATTGATAAGATTTAGAATTTAATAGACTAGACATTTTTTTAGCTTAGTTTATTTCATTTTACACTTTTCTTGATTTAACGAAACATCTACTTATTAGAATTTTAGTTTATGCATAGAACTCCGCAACCGGAACCTGCAATACCATTTGATTCGGAAATAGAAAGAATGTTCCAGCGTCGCAAGAATCTTCAGAAATATCAACCGAAGAAGAATTCGCAAACATCAAACATGGACGGTAACAAATCACTTCGGGACTTTGCTGCACCGAATGTTCAAGGACTGCATTCTAGTATTGCATTCCCACCAATAGAAGCGAACAATTTTGAGATAAAACCATCACTTCTGTCAATGTTACAGCAAAATCAATTTGGTGGATCACCAACCGAAGATCCAAACATGCATTTATCTGTTTTTCTTGAATATTGTGACACTCTTAAAATGAATGGTGTGACCACTGACGCTCTGCCGCTACGACTTTTTCCTTTTTCACTTAGAGACATGGCGCGAGCTTGGTTACATTCATTACCATCTGGATCCATTACCACATGGGAACAACTCTCACATGCTTTCCTTGCAAAATACATTCCTCCGAGCAAAACCGTGCAACTAAGAAACCAGATTACCAATTTCTCTCAGAAAGAAGGCGAATCACTATATGAGGCATGGGACCGCTTCAAGGAATTGCAGCGGATGTGTCCTCACCACGGCCTCGAGAAATGGGAACTGGTACACACATTTTATAATAGCTTGCTTTATAACGCTCGTCTTACTGTCGATGCAGCCGCTGGAGGAGCTTTGATGAACAAGGCAGTCGATGAAGCCTACAATTTGATCGAAGAAATGGCGCTCAACCACTACCAATGGTCGGGCAAAAGAGGAACTTCATCTCGACAAGCCAGTAAGTATGAACTTGACGCTCTTAGTTCTCGACCGTGATTTCCTAGCAGAAGCTTCTACATAACTTCATTACCGGGTCCTGACACGAATCTCGGGTGCGAACCTTGGCAGTTTAATGGATCCGCCTGGCCAGCCCGACCCGTTAAGGCTTTCACTTAAGTTCCACCCGATCTATTCCCGCTAGGGTTCCGATTTTTCCTCTTCCATACGAGTCGCCGACCCCACTGTGTGCCCCACCTATTGTAGCCGCATACTTCACCACCGACCATCAACTCTCCGGCGACTCTTCCGGCAACGTTAGGCAACCTTCGGCGATCTCTCACTTCAAGTTCTCAACCTTCTCTCGCCGCGTACTCTGCTTCTCGCTTAAATTCTACTTCGACTCGAGAAACCATGCCGCCGCGTCGGAAAAACACTGGAAAGCGACCGGCCGGAGCTTCGAGGCGAGGTATTATAAGGCGGAAATCCAAATGTGAGATAGTCATCAGGCGGCGAGGTATTATGTCCTATCTAACCGGCGGATAATCAATACAAGGTATATAGATCCTCCTATGTTGGCTGCACTTGGAATTTTCGATGATTTGCTTTGGGTTTTCCATCAATTTGGGTGGGGATGTTTCTTGCAATATGCTCACCCTACTTATATACCGTTTACTCTTGAATTTTTTAGCTCTGTTGAACTGAAAGTCTCCGCGCTAGACACGGATCCGAGACTGCTCACATTCCGACTGGCGAATACAGAGTATCATCTTACCATTGCTGATCTGAATGATATTTTTGGCTTCCCTGCATATGCTTCCAAGGTAGGACCACTAAACTTCAATGAAGATATTTTCTGGAGGTGCATCTCCTCCATGTCCGCCTACTCGCCCCGAAATGCCAGAGCATCCACGCTCTCCAATCCCTGCATTCGATATGCACACAGGCTACTCCTGCATTCGATCTTCGCGAGGGAAGGAGATGGAATTGTACTCCAGCCCGAGCTGTTATCTCTATGGGGCCTCCTACACCATTTTCAGATCAACGCCGGTTACCATCTCGCCCGGCAATTCATGCGGGTGGCACATGCGCAAAAGGGAGTCATATGCATTGGGGGGATGATCACCATGATAGCGCTTTCTCTTGGACATAACCCGTATGGCCAGCCTAAAGTAGTGGGAGACGGCGTTTAGACCTGGAGCATCTTCTCTCAATGAAGATGATTGTCCGGAGAGGGGACATCTATCATCTTACTTTTGCAGATACCACCACCACAATGGCACTCCCAAACTCTGCACGGACAGATATCCGAGATAGCGCCAATTGGTGCCTGCATCCCGACTCTGCTGTACCAGAAGACCAGACTACACCACTTGACATGGATCCTGGCTCCTCTATCGGCGGCCAGCCTAGAACGGCCGCACACCCTTCTACCGACGATATGCTTCACCTGCTTCGCTAGGACCAGATTCAACAAGGGAAGCAGTTAGCGACCCTAATGGACACGGTAAAGTGCATTGAGATCTTTCTTCATAGCAACATGGCACCACCACCTCCGCGGGACGAAGACGAGGACGCCGACGAAACCATCCATGTTTCTGATTCCGACTCATCCGAGCAGGTGGACGACGACGATGATGACCTGGCTGAGTGCAGTGAGTAGGGTAGCACTCTAGTAAGTCTTCCCTCACCCCTTTTTTGATACATACCTATACTATATGCATCTGGGATGATGCATCTTTTGCTTTGGGTGAGGGTACTTACACATTTTGATAGGTCGTCATGACTTTTACTCTTTCATGATGGATATTGTACTGATGGTTTAACTTTATACTATTTGCATGTGATAGTAAACTGATAATGTTTGTTGTGATGTTATTAATGTGCTGCTGTAGCACATCTGCCAAAACTTTAGAAACCCTTCATGCTGTTTTTATTGCAAGTTGTTTTATGATGCTTTAACTTCGCAAGGACAACTTTATTGTAGCGTACTTATCATGTTCGCATCTTTCTGCTACACTTTCGTCATAACTTTATAGATAAACTTTGGACCTTGTGATGATTGCTTCCCAAACACGTAAAAGCCTAAGTCGTAGGTCCTAGCCGAGATTTCTTATTTTCATTGACTGATATTTTTCCTCATTTAAGATTGATCCCTGTTCATTGACCTGATTTATGATTGATTTAGACCCCCACACTACATTTAGATCACATTCGTGATTGAGCAACTAGCCACTCGATTCCTTATACACTGAAAACTTGAAGATCGAACTTTGATAAGCTTTGAGTCTAGGAAATATCTATATGTCGACATGAGTACTATTTATTTGGAAGATTATAGACCAAACCAATTGACACACACCTACCACCCTTGGTAACTCTTGGTATTAGTTTTGGTTCGAACTCATCTGACTTGGCACCGTGTAAGAAATAGGAGGAAAAGAAAAGAGGAAAAAGAGCAGTGGTACCGAAGTTACAACTTGGCACTGCCCAACAAAAAGAAAAAAAAGAAGATGAAGAAAGAAGAGAAAGCAGTGGTACCGAAGTTCTGACTTGGCACTGGCACTAAAAGAAGAGAAAATGATTGAAAAGAAAGGAGCAGTGGTACTGAAGCTGTAACTTGGCACTGTAAACCAGAAAGAAAAGAAGGCAGTGGTACCAAAGCTACGGCTTGGCACTACAGAAAAGAAGCAAAAGTGCGGTGGTACCGAAGTCATGAGTAAGGCCTTTACTACCACTTTAGAGTTTACACCTTTTGTGTTTTGAGTGTATTGGTGTCTAATGTGGTAAGGAACTATTTTTTATCCAATATTATCGTGCAGTTGTTGTCTATAGATTTAACCTGGATACCTTGCTTTTCATCTTGACATCTTTAAAGTCTACAGTGGTTTGTGCATCCTATGACTAGTTGTAATCATTTCACATCTATAGATCATTAAGGGTGTATCACTTCTATTGAACAATCCTCATGGAATGTCATCTCTTTATTTTTGCTTGAGGACAAGCAAAGGTCTAAGTCGTAGGTATTCTGTTGACACAGATTTTTATAGAGTTTTACACGTTATGTTACCTATGAAATCATCCTCATTTCACGACTTTAAGCCTCATAATTGCCTATATTTGGATACATCTATGGAATCTATACATGTTTTGGTATTTTTCACGTTTTCAGGTCAATTCGACCACAAAGGGGGTAGATTCTGACACTTTTGTGGCAGAGGGGCCTATCCCAACTCAAGATGTTCCTAACCAGAAACTTTCGAATTCTTTGGAGTCTTTGTTGGAAATCACGATCGGGTCCCGACCAGAATCATGCCTGTGGTCGTCGTTAGACTTGAAGCTGGCACTGATAAATCATGACCGGGTCACGACCAAATTCTCGCCCGAGATTGCGGACCCGCCAGCTACGAAATCGCGATTTTAGCCCAGATTTCTTCAACCTAACCCTAGGGGAAGCTCAAGGGCACCAAGCACCATTCTCCCCCATTGATAAAGGGGGCGTGGAACGGCTTTTAAGGGAGGTTTTGGCCACAAAATCATGATTTCGTGAGGGATGGACGGTTGAAGCTTTGTAGGAAATGGAAGCTGGCAGCGAAGACTTCTTTTGCTAGAAGATGGCAGTGGCTGCGGCAGCTTTCGGCAGGGTATGGGAAGGAGGAGAAAGTGTAGAGGAGACAGGAATAAAAGGGAGAAGAGAGGAGAGTTCAAGGGGAGTTCGGCAGAGGATTCACACGGGTGGAGGAGAAGAGATTGTCACGCCGAAGAAGAGAGGATTGCACCTGGGCTTCACCGAAGACATTCTTGCGTGAATCACTTCGAGGATAGTTTGTAAGAGAAACCTTCAACGTTACAATTAATTCGCTTGCCATTTTGTAACCATATGAAAAACACTGCATGATCTCAAGATATTCTTGTAATCTTTACATAGATCTGCACATGCGTATAATGGTAGAACTGCTCATTTGCGATTCCTTGGTTAATATGATAGGCTAAAGTTCTTTACATCAGGATGTGGGGGTAGCCCTCGATTACTTATTAGTTGGAATGGTTTAACTTTATTCATCCAAAAACCCTTACTCAACCCTATGAACGCACCTTGCCTGCATTGCTCGAAAGAGTATGCTTGATCCTTTAATCACCTAAGTAAGGTTGGTTAATTAGCATCTCTGGGAGGAAAATCCTTGCCTGCAGATCTGTACTTACTTACGGGGGTTATAAGGAGCTTAGACGTTTCAGGGACAAGCTTTTCCGACCGAGCGTCAGAACCATTGGCTTGAGGGTTTATTCTTTCCGTTGGCGTGCGATGCCTATGCTGCCCGAAAGGGAGCGTTTGAGCCTTTAATCACTATTAAGTAAGGTTGGTCAATCAGCATCTCTGGGAGGAAGATCCTCGCCTGCAGATCTGTACTTACTTGCAGGGATTATAAGGAACTTAGACGTTTCGGAGAGAAGCTCTTCCGACCGAGCGTCAGAACCCTACGGATTGGACCGATAATCTTGTCTGTGAGAGTAGACAAGACTATTGGAGGGAGTGACCTGTATGACGGGTAGCAAAATCCCTTGAACTAGGAAGAATATTGGTGATAAAGTTTAACTATTCCACTATGAGGATTGGAAGCGGTGAACCCATATCCTGATGCATTTTCTCATCAACTCCCTCTTGTGTGAATTCCTGCAATTACGTTCTTGTATGTGATTGATTAGTTTAACACTCTAAACTTCACAAATTCTTATATCATCTAGTTAGTAAATTCGCAATCTGTCGGTATTTGCCCATTAGTCCCTGTGGAATCGATATTTTATTACTTCGATAGACCTATGCACTTGCAGAGAAATGCCTACTATATCTGTGGGTGCTATCACCAAACCCCCCCCCCCCCCCAATTTTTTATTCATGTGATGAAGCGTCTAATAGGTGAGGGGATCCTTAAGCCATACTCTAGAGTTGTACACAATGCTCCATAAAATGGGAGAGGGTCGTGAGATGAGGGAAGAGAAAACGCATCGGAAAAGTGCAGGGAATCCGGTAGAAAGCACGACGAAATAGCGACGAGGTTGATTAGGGCAACACGAATGCAAATGAAGAGAACGACACCCAACTAAGTAATACAACGCACTAACCTCGTAGCAAATTTAGCGAATTCCTGCAGCTCTCTTAGCGCGTTTTAAGCTTAGCTTGCGGTGGGGGACTGCGGCTTTGCGGGGTTCAGCTCGCGCGTCTACGCAGCTGAAACAAACCAAGGACAAGAGATACCACGCCTCCGATGAACTGACAGCCATGGGTGAAGAAGAAAGGAGCAAGCCAACTTGGTATCAAAGCAAGAAAATAGTAAAACAGGCGAACCTGACCCACCGGAGGGTGGGATTTACTTCTTATAAAGCTGGAAACCAAGCCGAGTCAAGACATCGGTCACCGACTCTTACAACTCCGTAGGCGAAGCAACTTCGCCTTCCACACAAGCTGGAAGCTCACTCTAGCTCACCAGGAGATCCCTACCTCTAAGAGAACTACTCAACACTTAGCCCTACCTCCTCTTTTATAGAATAAGAGGGGTGGGAACAAACAAAACACATAAAAGACAACCTACTCTAACAAACTAACCACTCTTGCAGGCCACTAAAGTGGTCAATCTGCAACTACAAGACAAGGAATAACAACTACCTGATATTCTCCAAAGCTGGTCGCGCGATCTTGCGTCTTTGTATGGAGACGGTTTAGATGCGCTCGGAGCACATCGCGACAAAACTACAGAACTTCAATGTCGTGGGCTGGGCCACCATTGTCGCGGCTCGGTCCTGGGCCATGTTGCTAATCAGATTAAATGGCCCACTTGGAGTTGGATCTTCAGGGGGTTGGCTCGTAGTGCCCTTGGGCTGTGCCACTTCGGTATGGATGGAAAGAGGGCTAATGACGTCCAAGAAATGGTCCGGGGGCTTACTTTGGCGTTGGGATCACCGGATTTCCACCTTGTTGGGCTCCTTTGGGTCGTCATGGGGTGGAGCAACATGGTAGGGAGGGCGATGCACATCGAAACGGGGTCGTCGGGGCTTGATTTGATCTTCAGGGGCGAACACGGCCATGTTCGGAGTTGCCGAAATCCACAGAATCAAGCACGGCTTGCCTGTGACCAGGAGCACGCCCGTGACAGGAGTTTCCGAAATCCACATAATCAAGCACGGCTTGCCCGTGACCAAGAGCACGCCCGTGACTGGAGTTACCGAAATCCACATAATCAAGCACGGCTTGCCCGTGACCAGGAGCACGCCCGTGACTGGAGTTGCCGAAATCCACAGAATCAAGCACAGCTTGCCCATGACCAGGAGCACGGTCGTGCTTATTTCCAGGCACTTGGCCGAAGCAGGCACGGGCGTGGCGGCAGGCGTGTCGGCGTTCGCGTCCGCTGGCAACCGTGTCTCGGCTGTGACGGCCTGGTCGTGTCAGGGTTTTGGGAACTCTGGCTGAGGCAAAAATTCTGGGGAAAATTCCTGGGGTCCTGGGAAGTCTCCCCATGTGTTTTTTGGAGGGATTGGGCCGCCCTAAAGTGTGTCCATGGGCCCGTATGCTCCTGCATCAGCTTCCGCTGCGTGATCTGATGAGTTCTCCTCCGGAGAACTAGGGGGCAGCGGGTCGTTGGGGTCAGATGGGCCCTCCAAAGGGCCGTGGAAGGGGAGGAGGTCCGCCATGTTGAAGATAAGGTGGATCCCCATGTCCTCGGGCAAGTCCAGAACAAAGGCGTTGGAGCTGATCCACCGCATCACCGCGTAAGGTCCCATGTAACGTGGCTGAAGCTTAAAATGCGCCCTGTTGGATAGATGCTCGGGGTGGATACGCACCCTCACCAGCTCACCTACAGAGAAATGACGTAGCCTATGATGCTCGTTGGCCTTCATTGCATTATGAATGTTGCCCAAAAAGATACGACGCCGGACCTCATCATCCAGACTAGCAATATGCTGGGCAAAGGAATATTCATGCAGGGAGAGATGAGATGCCATGGGAAGGTCATGCAGGTCTATAGGTTTACGCGGGTGATGGCCTGAAACGATCTGGAAAGGACTAAGGCCCGTAGACCTATTAGAAGCACTATTGTACGCGAACTCAACCATGGGTAGGATGGAATCCCAAGACCTCGGATGGTCGCCGATGAGACAACGGAGAAGATTGCCCAAACTGCGGTTAACGACCTCGGTTTGCCCATCGGTTTGGGGGTGATAGGCCGTGGAGAATTTCAGAGTGGTGCCCAAGAGGGCCCATAGTGAGCGCCAGAAGTGGCTCACAAATCGCGTCTCGTGGTCAGACACGATGGTGGAGGGAAGGCCATAGAGGCACACAATCTCGCGGACAAAAAGGTGTGCGACGTGAGAAGCGTCCTCAGTGCGCGAACAGGGGATAAAGTGGGCCATCTTCGAAAATCAATCAATAACAAGGTAGATCGAATCGAAGTGTGAGGCGGTCCGGGGCAACCCAAGGACAAAGTCAATGCTCAGGTTGCGCCACGGGCCGCTGGCCACTGGCAATGGGGTATAGAGACCCATGTTCGAAGGGTGGGGCTTGGACAACTGACACGTACCGCAATGGCGCACAATGCGCTCAACATCCTTACGGAGGGAAGGCCAAAAGAGGCGTTCCTGCGCCATATCAAGGGTCTTGTCGCAGCCATGATGGCCGGCGATGCCACCTGCATGAAGCTCGAGCAAAAGATGATCTCGAAGGGAAGAACGGGGAATGCACAAACGATTCCCCAAGAAGAGGTAACGCTCGCACAATTGGTAGGGGGAGTCGGGGTCAGTGGACTCGGTCAAAGCGGCATAGAGGGCGCCAAAGTCTGAGCAAGTGGTGTACTCCTCTTTGACATGGTCAAAGGTATTGACACGAGTGCGCATCACGCATAAGAGGGTCCAGACGCGACTCAAGGCATCCACGACAAAGTTCTCCTTACCCGCCTTGTGATTAATCACGAAGGAATACTATTGTAGGTACTCGACCCACTTAGCATAGCTGGCGCCCAACTTCTTCTGGGCATTAAGGAAGGAGAGGGCCTGATGGTCGCTATACAACATGAACTCGCAGTGGAGGAGGTAATGCCTCCACTACCAGAGGGACTGAACGATCGCGTAGAACTCCTTGTCGTACGTGGAGTAACGCTGTTGAACCGTGTTTAGTTTTTCGCTAAAGAAAGCCACAGGATGGCCTTCTTGACTAAGAGACCCACCGATGCCGGACCCGAAGGCATCGCACGCTACCTCGAAGACTTTCAAGAAATCAAGGAGGCGCAAGATACGAGCGGTGGTCAGGGAATCCTTAAGCACGTCAGAAGCCCGTTGAGCGGCAGGGGTCCACTCAAAGTCGTCCTTGAGAGACGCTGGGTTAAGGGGGTTGCAATTGTGCTGAATCCACGGATGAATATGCGGTAAAAGCCCGCAAGACCTAGGAAACTATGAACCTCAGTCACGGTGTGAGGCTTAGGCCAATGCCAGATGGCCTCAACCTTCATATGATCAATGGACAGGCCTTGGTCGGACACAATGTAACCAAGGAAATACACCTGGTTAGTCATAAAGGCGCACTTCTTCGTGTTCATCGTGGGTCTGACTAAAGATCAGAATGTCATCGAAGTAGACGATCAAAAACTTGCCCATGTATGGCCTAAGGACTTGACTCATCAAGCGCATAAACGTAGATGGGGCATTGGACAACCCGAATGGCATGACGAGCCACTCGTAAAGACCATCCTTGGTCTTGAACGCGGTCTTCCACTCATCGCCCTCGCGAATGCGGACCTGGTGATATCCGCTCCGGAGGTCGAACTTGGAAAACCAAGACGCGCCGAAGATCAAATACAGCATATCGTCTAGCCAAGGAATGGGAAACTGATACTTGACAGTGATTCGATTGATGGCATGGCTATCGACACACATGCGCCACAACTCATCCTTTTTGGGCGTGAGGAGCGCGAGAACGGCGCAAGGGCTGAAACTTTCGCGAATGTACCCCTTAGTGAGGAGATCATCCACCTGACGCTGTAGCTCAGCGTGCTCCGCGGGGTTAAGGCGATGATGGGGCAAGTTAGGGAGGGATGCTCCCGGGAGAAGGTCAATCGCGTGCTGAATTTCCCTTTCTGTGGGAAGGTCATGAGGCAAATCCTCGGGGCTGATATCACCAAACTCGGCAAGGAGGGCAGACACCTCAACAGGAGGCGCCGGATCAGGGCAAGGGACAGGGTCCTTCACTTCACGCACCATGAGCGCGTAGACGGTCTTGGTCGCATGGGCCTCGCGAACTAGCGCGGGGGTGCGCAGGAGGGAGACCATGGGGGAACGCAGAGGGGCAGCTGCCGAGGGCATAATCAGGCCCTTAGAGGTGGATGTGCGAAGCTCCTTGGGCGGAGCCGAGATCAGACAAATCTTCTGCTCATTGTGGTCGAACACATAAGTGTTCAACTGGCCATAGTGGACTACATCCTTATTGTACAACCACGGGCGACCAAGGAGGACGTGAGCGATGTCCATAGTCGCAATGTCGCACAATACCTTCTCATGATAGTTCCCAAACGCGATGGGGACCTGACATTGGTGTGTGACCGGAAGGCTCATAGTATCGACCCATGCGATAGAGTAAGGTGATGACATGTAAAAATATGATATTTCGTCACTCAATTTCATTTTTATTTTAGAGCATAATGCATGTTTCATCTCATTTATTTACTCAAATGCCTCATATCCTTCAGAACCTTCACTTTTCCTCTATTTTATGAAAATGCAGGTATTTGACCTCAAAATTGATGGAATTTGGAGAATCTAAAGGTATGGGATGATTTCCCATGATGAGATGGAGCTACACACCAAATTGCAGCCCAAACGGAGCCTTCTACATCATACACGGCCATGGGTGTGCATCCATGCACGGCCGTGCATCATAAGTCATCAAAATCCGCTTCACCGAGCCGTACACGGGCATGGTCGTGCATTCATGCACGGCCGTGTATCGTTACGAATAGATTGATAGGCGTCCGGTATTTTGGCAATAATTTTCTATTCTGGACTCGGAATTGGACAAAATTTTAGGGAGACCTTCCCAACTTAGCCATGAACGATTTGGGACCAAAATCATCGGATTTGGGCAAGCAACGAGGGAGAATGAAGCAAAACAGCGACAACTTAGGGTTTTGGGCGATTTTCTGATCGGCGACACTGTTCCGGCGGGTTTCTCTCTTCGTTCCGACGTGGAGGATCACGCTGAGCCATCTCCAATCAAAGATATACCATTCCCCTTGGTTTGATTCGATTTTCATGAGAGATTCTATGTATTTAATGATGTATACTATAGCGTAATCTTATTTTCGGGGTTTGGGCGTAGCCCACTATAAGAATGCTTGATGTTATGACTTGATCTATATATTTCTTTATCTACCTTCATTCTTATTCATGTCTAGGATGTTTTATTTCGTGTTTATGTACTGGCCATACGTATACATGATTTAGATGCTGTGGGAAGGACCGAGAGGAGAACCACAGTCATCGGAAACCCTTAGACTGGACTAGCGATTTCGTGTTGCGAGAGCACTCGAAAACACCCGAGGAACCCTAATCTTTCACAGATCCCATTGGATTCGACTTAATCTGGGTAAGCCACGAGAGTAGGAGACTCGGTTTAAGTTGAATACCGGACCGTGTCCTGAGAGGGAGCGCGTCTGTACCCTAGGAAGGATTACCTTGAGAACTTAGGTGAAACTTTATTTAAAACTTCAAGCTTTAATTTTCATGCGTTCTTCGGTGTGGTGAAACCTAAAACCCCAATCTTCTCTCATAATCTTAAAACCCCGTTTGCTTGTTTCCTGCATTATTTACTTTTAGTCCTCATTAGTTTAATTACTTGCTTTAGGATTAGTGACACTTCTACACCCTTTCGATCACCTAGCTATTGATTAACCGATCAGTTAGTACTTGACCCTAGTCCCTGTGGGTTCGATCTTTTTATTACGCGATAGACCGTGCACTTGCGGTAGCAGCCGTCTAGGCCCTATCATAAGGTCTCGGGTGGGGTTCAAGGGGAAGGCCGAAACGCGTGACCGCGGTCCGAGAGACCACGTTCAAGCTACTACCACCGTCAATGACGATCTTACACGAGTGCCCATTGCAGTTAATGTAAGTCGTAAAAATGCCCGAGCGCCTCCAATCCTCGGTAGGCGCGGGCTGCACAAGGTTGCAACGGACGACAAGTGTGGACGGACCCGACTCCTCTCCACTAGTGTAACGCTCCGCCTCAACGTCGTGCTCAGCGGGGGGTATGGTGGTGATGCGAGCCGGACCCGTGTCGGCTCGAGCGGGTTTCTTGGGACATTCACATGACAAGTGACCTGGCTGCAAACAGTTGTAGCAAGTGATGCGACTAGAGGTGCCAACCACGGGGGCCTTACCCTTCTCTTCCCAAGTGGTCTGAGAAGATGAAGCCTCGAGGTGTGGGCACCTAGGGGATGGTTGGGCCGGGAGTGCGAGTCTCAGATCCGAACGAGGTTCCGGATGCTCAAGTCGCGGGTGGGGTTACAGGGGACCGCCCGTATGAGGACGCCTATGGGGGCCAAGGTCACTGCGTCTTGCAGTGACGCGAAGGTCTTGCTCGATGTCTCGAGTGCGCTGAAAAGTTTGGTCAAGGGTCTCCAATCCATACATGGGTAAGTCCCGGCGGATATCCGCACTGAGCCCATTCTTGAATTTCGACAAAACTAACTTGGGGTCCTCCTACAAATTGCAATGGAGTTGCAACGTCTCGAAGGTGAGATGGTACTCCTCGACGGTACCTGACCCTTGGTGTAGGCTACTATATTGATCAAGAAGGCACTGCCTATACAAAGGGGGTACATAACGCTCACGGAGGCGATACCGCATCTCTGCCCACTCAGTGACCGAGGGAAGAGCCTGCTGCGCGTTTTGGCGCTCCACATTTTTCCAATGTAGATGTGCAGGCCCCTCAAGTAAGGTGCGCACATACCGAACGCGTGAGTGCGGAGGCCAGTAGCTAAGGTCAAAATACGCGTCAACGGACGTGACCCAATCTAAGAACTGTATGGGGTCAAGACCACCTGTGAATGGTGTAGGGGTGTTACGAATGAAATGACGGAAATCGTCGTCTACCCGAGGGCGCTCAACGCGGGTTTGGGCTGGGGTTCGAGGTGCGGCCCAAGCGTGGCCAAAACGACCACCGGGCTGGGGCCCTTGTGCGGCCCAAACATCGTCCTCATCGAGGGGATCATCATCGTAACTTGGGTTCCTAGGGACCTCATGAAGTCGCAGGTGACCCCATTCATCCTCGTGGGCACGCCGCCGTGTGGGCGCGGCCATCGGGGGCAATTCTCTAGTGGGGGCTGGGTTTGCGGACACCGGGGGATTAACCGAGTTCGGGCGACCATGCTCCACGGACCCGGGTTGACCAATAAGGTGTTGGATCCCAGCCAAAATCTGCTAGACCATGGCATGTGTGCTTGCTAGTTGAGCGTCCACTTGCGCGGACAGCGCATCAAGCTTCGCATCGATCCGCGCCTCAAGTGCAACCATAGACTCTAACCGGGTGTTAGCCCCTTCCGAAGGCTGAACCGACTCTTGGGTTTCAGGGATGGTTTCCGGGTATTGGGACGACATAATTTGTGACCGCGTAGTCACCATGCACAAACAAGGGGGACACGAGTAAGGTAAAATGCTGAAAACACCGAAAGGATGCAGAAATATGCAATGCGATATTGAGGGATCGTGCGAACGATAAGAATCGAACGTGCAACGTCCTCTGATACCAGAATTGATGAAGCGTCTAATAGGTGAGGGGATCCTTAAGCCGTACTCTAGGGTTGTACACAATGCTCGATAAAATGGGAGAGGGTCATGAGACGAGGGAAGAGAAAACGCATCAGAAAAGTGCAGGGAATCCGGTAGAAAGCACAACGAAATAGCGACGAGTTCGATTAGGGCAACACGAATGCAAATGAAGAGAACGACACCCAACTAAGTAATACAACGCACTAACCTCGTAACAAATTTAGCGAATTCCTGCAGCTCTCTTAGCGCGTTTTAAGCTTAGCTTGCGTTGGGGGACTGCGGCTTTGCGGGGTTCGACTCACGCGTCTACGCAGCTGAAACAAACCAAGGACAAGAGATACCACGCCTCCGATGAACGGACGGCCGTGGGTGAAGAAGAAAGGAGAAAGCCAACTCGGTATCAAAGCAAGAAAATAGTAAAACAGGTGAACCTGACCCACCGGAGGGTGGGATTTACTTCTTATAAAGCTAGAAACCAAGCCGAGTCGAGACACCAGTCACAAACTCTTACAACTCCGTAGGCGAAGCAACTTCGCCTTCCACACAAGCTGGAAGCTCACTCTAGCACACCAGGAGATCCCTACCTCTAGGAGAACTACTCAACATTTAGCCCTACCTCCTCTTTTATAGAATAAGAGGGGTGGGAACAAACAAAACACATAAGAGACAACCTACTCTAACAAACTAACCACTCTTGCAGGCCACTAAAGTGGTCAATCTACAACTATAAGACAAGGAATAACAACTACCTGATATTCTCCAAAGCTGGTCGCGTGATCCTGTGTCTTTGTACGGAGACAGTTTAGATGCGCTCGGAGCACATCGCGATAAAACAACAGAATTTCGATGTCATGGGCAGGGCCACCATTGTCGCGGCTTGGTCCTGGGCCGTGTTGCTAATCAGATTAAGCGGCCCACTTGGAGTTGGATCTTCAGGGGGTTGGCTCGTAGTGCCCTTGGGCTGCGCCACTTCGGTATGGATGGAAAGAGGGCTAATGACGCCCAAGAAATGGTCCGGGGGCTTACTTTAGCATTGGGATCGCCGGATTTTCACCTTGTTAGGCTCCTTTGGGTCATCATGGGGTGGAGCAACATGGTAGGGAGGGCAATGCACATCGAAACGGGGTCATCAGAGCTTGATTTGACCTTCAGGGGCGAACACAGCCTGGCCATGATGGTGAACACGGCCGTGTTCAGAGTTGCTGAAATCCACAGAATCAAGCACGGCTTGCCCGTGACCAGGAGCACACCCATGATAGGAGTTGCCGAAATCCACAGAATCAAGCACGGCTTGCCTGTGACCAGGAGCACGCCCGAGACTGAAGTTGCCAAAATCCACATAATCAAGCACAGCTTGCCCGTGACCAGGAGCACGCCTGTGACTGGAGTTGCCGAAATCCACATAATCAAGCACGGCTTGCCCGTGACCAGGAGCACGGTCGTGCTTATTTCTAGGCACTTCGGCCGAAGCGGGCATGGTGTGTGGCACGGGCATGGCGGCAAGCGTGTCGGCGTTCGCATCCGCGGGCGACTGTGTCACGGCCGTGACGGTGGGCACGGCCTGGCCGTGTCGGGGTCTGGGGAACTTTGGCTGAGGCAAAAATTCCAGGGAAAATTCCTAGGGTCCTGGGGAGTCTCCCCAAGTGTCTTTTGGAGGGATTGGGCCGCCCTCAAGTGTGTCCATGGACCCATATGCTCCTGCATCATCATGGTTCTTGCTTTGTCTTATGTGGTACTAATGCTATTTTCCCATGACTTAATGCACAATTATCTGCTTTTTTTTGAATGCTTGATCAATTATATTATTTATGTAAGATGCATTGTAGAGGTTTTTGGTAATGTAACTTTGCATGTCCTAATAGATTATACTCATGATAATTGGTTTAATTTGCTTTCCATACTACATTATAACCTGAAGACTTATTGTGATTAACCTACAACCTCACTAGACCTATTTAAGATAGTTGAGATCCCCCATTTCATGTCATTATTGTGTTCTAGACAATTCAATTACTTGAGGACAAGCAAAATTTTAAATCCGATGTATTTTGATGACATGCAAATATATGATATATCGTGGCTTAATTTTATTATTATTTAGGAGTAAATTGCATGTTTTGTCTCATTTGTCCGCTTAAATGCTTCATATTCTTCAGAGTCTTCACTTTTCTTTATTTTCATTGAAATGCAGGTATTTCACCCTAAATTTGATGGAATTCGGAAGATCTGAAGAAATGAGATGACCTCTCATGATGAGATGAAGCTACATGTCAAATTTCAGATCAAACGGAGCCCTCTACAGAGAGCACGGTCATGGATGTGTATTCATGCACAGCCGTGCATGAGCTGATCATTCCAGAGTCCGACGAGACTTTCACGAGCGTGGCCGTGCATCCATGCATGGATGTAAAGAGTAAGTTTTTGGACAATAATTCTCGCCAAGACGTGCACGGCCGTGCCCATGCACCGATATATAGCTGTGCATCATCCCAACAAGTGACCGGTTTTTCGCCTGATTCTTCCTATTTTCGAAGCGGAATTTGGCGAAATTTGGCAGAGGCCTTCCCAACTAGGAGACGAACATTTTGGCACCAAAATTATCGGATTTGATTAGGCGGTTGAGGAGAAGGAACGAGAACGGCAAGACCTAGGGTTTTGGGGCAATGTTTTGGGCGACAACACTGTTCCGGCTCGATTTCTCCGCCGTTCCGACGAGGATCATCGTGCTGGACCTTCTTCCATCAAGGATCTACCCCTCCCTCCAGTTTGAATTGATTTATATGAGAGATTTTATGTATTTCATGATGTATACGATAGCTTAACTCTATTTTTGGGGTTTTGGGCGTAGCCCACTGTAAGATGTTGAATATTATGACTTGATCTATATATTTCTCTTATTTATCTTTATTCTTATTCATGTCTAGGATGTTTTATTTCATGATTATATATTGGTCATGCATGTTCATGCTTTAGATGTTATGGGAAGGACTGAGAGGTGAACCATAGTCATCGGAATCCCTTAGACTGGACTGGTGATTTCAGCAACGAGAGTTGTCGAAATCACTCGAGGAACCCTAATCCTTCATAGAACCCATTGGGTCCGTTTAACCCAGTAAGCCACGAGAGTAGGAGACTTGGGTTAAGTCGGATACCGGACCATGTCTTGAGAGGGAGCGCATCTGTATCTAAGGAAGGATTACCTTGAGAACATAGGTAGAACCATAATTAAAATATCAAACCTTAATATTTCTTCATGCTTCAGTGTGGTGAAACCCGATACCCCGATCTTCTCTCATAGACCTCAAACCCCGATTGTTTATTTTCTGCCTTGCTTGCTCTTCACTCGCTTTAGTTTAATTATCTGCACTAGGATTTTAGACATTTCTCCATTAATTGTTAACCTAGCTACTAGTTGATTGATCAGTTAGTACTTGACCCCTAGTCCTCGTGGGATCGATACATATTTTATTACGCGATAGACCGTGCACTTGTGATAGCAGCCTATTTAGGCCCTATCACTTAGCGAGGTGGAGTCCTGAATTGACCTTGAAACTGTGAAGCATACACCATAAATAAAAGAGCTCAGACTGGCGAACCATACCATCGCTCTCCCCATGGCCAAAAATGGTGTGGGCCAGGACGCGGTGAACGTAGCGAATCACCAGATTGCAGATGCTGGATGCTCGGGCAACGCGAGCCGAATAGATATGCTCGTTGGTTATGGCGCCCCAGAAGGCCTGCTCACTATACTCCGCTGGTATCTTGCGCAAGCACGGTACTAGAAAACCATAAATACCGTGGAGCTGGGAGAGGGTAAGGGAGTGCTCAATGTTCCCGAGGCGGAACAATATACGCCCGGGGTCCTGGTCGAGAGTGACGTCCACCTTCACGTCCAGAGAGCTCAAGAATTCCAAAGTCAAGCCAATGTAGGTAGGAGAGGCAAGCTGCATAAACTGAACCCAGCCGATATTCGAGTACATAAGTTCAACGTCTTCAAGGAGTCCCAGCATAGAAAGCGTTCCTCTGTCGAGATAACGGGTGTTGAGCACCCGGAGTTGAAGAAGGAGGAGATAGTTTTGCTCGTCCTAGGCGTTCCTGAACATGATGCCGAACTCATTTGGCGGGGAGATAAACCGCTGAGGTCGTTGAGAGGATGGGTGCGGCTGCCCGGAGGAAGAGTATGGTGCGGCCTGAGGTGTGGAGGGTGCTGGCGCAGGCGGTGATGAATCTGGAGACGGAGCATACTCTTCATCCTCCGTCGAAGACTCGGAGGTTGGTCTCAGTTCGCGACGGCGAGAAGCGACCGCCTTTCTCTTAGGCGCCATTAGAGAACTTCCAAAGAGAAGGATAAAACTCAAAAGAAACCAATCCGATCGAAAAGCCGGAGGCAGAAGAATCGACGAGCAAGAGAAAACCAAGAAATTTCCTTCGAAGCACAGATCGGAGTGGCGCAAACCTTGTGGGAGACCAAGGCTGTGGGGTGAATAGATTTTTTGTGAAGGGAGTGGAGAAGGAATGTCACCAGCTGGAGCAAGGCGTTGGTGCGATAGGCAGTGGTGTGCGGGTTTGGGGAAAAACCCTACCCGTGGATTTGGCTATATACGGGTGATGCACGAATAGAAACACGGGTGAACCCAGCCGGGCTCACCAAGCCATGAAGCTGTCTGGAAAAACAAGCGCCTTCAAAAATACGGGTGAACCCCGTCAGGTTCACCTGCTAGTGAAACTTGCTGTAGTGAAAATTCTCCAGATAAGGTACAGTAGACTTCACGGGCAAACCCCATGAGGTTCACCTGGCCGTGAAGTGTACTATAGGAAGCTGAACATGCTAAAGTTGTATCTGGCCGTGAAGTGTACTGTAGGAAGCTGAACATGCTGAAGTTGTATACATTGTCTAAAATTGTCGGATTCATTTCGACCTAGTGTAAATATCAATGAAAACCCACCTCGTCAAAATGCACAATAGACTTCACGGGTGAACCCCATGGGGTTCACCTGGCCGTGAAATGTACTATGCTGCAGAAAAATTCTAGTTTAAATTCCCTGTTCACCCATTACGCCTACATCAGGAAATAAGACTCCCATCAGTATAATTTGAAATCAAAATCCTCCAAAAGAAACCAGACAAAACAAGACAATGAAAGTACTCATTAATGATAAAGTAAAAAACCAAACACAAATTGGGAAAAGGGAAAAACTTGGGTTGCCTCTCAAAAGCGCTAGTTTAAAGTCAATAGCTCGACCATAAGAGTTATTAATCTGTCAAGTCTGTGGGGTCTGAAAGGGCAAGAACTTCCCCTTTTTCGACCCGCTCATCTGCAAAGTAATGCTTGAGGTAGTGCTCATTGACTATAAAACTCCCTATGCGTTCAGTCCAAATTGTGATTGCGCCGTACGGTTGAACGTGCTAAACTATAAAAGGTCCAGACCACCTCGTGCGGAGTTTCCCTGGAAATAGCCGAAGTCTCGAATTAAAGAGAAGCACTTTGTCCCCTTCACGATATTCCTTCTTCACTATGTGCTTGTCATACCAATACTTAGTGCGTGCTTTATAGATCTTGGCATTCTCGTAGGCAAAAAGATGCATCTCTTGTTGGGAAACCCCGGGGATATTTTATAATTTTTCAAAGTCATTACAACACATATACATTGCACAGCGGAAGAATATCCCGGAAACAGGCCAATCCCAAAAACCCCGTGAAGATCGTCAAGTGAGGGAGTCGACACGATGAGATAGAAAATACCTTAGGAGCAAGACGAGGCCGATGTTGAGGTAGGCGCCCAAGCATGCGCCCTCTGCAGTCTCACACACACGGATGCCTCGAGCTCTCTTCTTCCACACCCGGTGCTAGCCTCGGGAAGAAGAACCAAGCCTTAGTAACCTTCTTCAAAGCTTGCACCACCTTCAAGGAAGATGTGCCAAGGAGAAGGAGCGGAGATGATGAAGCCGCCAAGCCCTTATTATTCTTGCGCCAAGAAGAGAAGGAGAAGAAGGCTTGCGGTTCTATGAAGGATGAAGCCACCAAGGCATTATTCCCTAACTCTCGTCAAGAGGAAGAAGGAAGGAAGACTTGTGGCTAGGGTTGGATGGAAGAGATTGCGCCACTTAAACCCTTGCTCTTGCCCCTCTAGATGTTGCTCACGCCTCTTAAAATTTATCCATTAAGAAGCTCACGCATGCTTCTATTAAATAGAAGCAAGAGGTAGCCAAGACAAGGGGTGGGCACAAGTCATGACAAGAGGGGGCGGCTAGGGGCTAGGGTATGACAAGGGCAAGCAATTAGGGTTTTGGGTTTAGGTAACTCTCCAAGAGTTTTCCATAAACCTCCACTAATCGCCTAGGACTTACCATGTAAATCCATCATGCCTTAGATGCCTCAACCCTTGCCATATGCACAAGGTTTCCATCCAAGCATGAAGGGGGAGGCGCCTAAAGCTTCCTAATGAAGTAAAGGCACCAACTTCTCCCCATTATGCCCATAGGTGCCTATGGGAGAAGTTTTCTCCCCATTATACCCTTTTAGCCTATTGCCTCTTCATGACAACATGTTATTGGGCCTCATTGGATAATGAGCTAGCCCAAACTTCATTACATGGGTTGATTAAGCAATTGGATCTAATCCAATGCAACCCTAATCCAAATGTGACCAACCATGGTCAAATACGGGTCAACCTACCAAAAATGAAGTTTGGCTCTAATAACTATCTTCCATCTCATCAGGCCCATTGGCGCTAATGAAATCTCCCAAATCGATCCGAGCTATCCAATAACTCGATCATAAGGCTTCCCGATCAATACGAGAACTCAAGTATCTTGGTGTGTGACCCTGTAGGTTCCTTTGACGCTGGCAGTACTAACCAAAGGTCACCACAAGCAGTGAGTGGCACCTAGCAGTGCATCGCTGCTACCCAGGTCATTGGAATGGATATCGATAATGACATCCCCATCATCGCGACTAGGTACAGATGCATTACAGTCTCTTTGCCGAACTGATATCCGATTGGACAAGTGTGTCACCACTTGTATTCACCCAATCACATGGCTATGACTAAATCAGGTTCTCACCTCGGTATGGCTATACACTTTCAATCATAGAACCATAGAGGAGCTCCATGGATATCAAGCTTCCCTCATGAAGGGGCAAATCCTTTGTCTGTACATTGACCTTCTCATATGGGTCGTGACATGCTCAATGACAATCGTTATTACCTCCCAACTACGGCGAGGTGTTGGTTGTATCAAAGCATATCCCTAACCATATAGAATGGTCAATAACCTCAAGTCAAGGGATCAATGCATCTCCTATCACTTGTGAGGATAACTCATGACACCAAGTCCTTGCCTCACAGCGGGTTTATCCAGTATATCCACCACTGATATACCCATATGTCTGCATTAGCACCTTGTGCCTAACCAGCCCATATACCAGTCTCACAAGTACCAGAGCTGTCCCATATCCACTCAGGTACATTGACTGGGATAATCATTTGAGCACAGATCCAATCTGTCTCCAGGGACATTATCATGTAAATACATAATTGCAGATGTAGACAAACAATGATAACAACAATGCCAGAATGATATATAAGTATCAAAGTTAAGTAGTACAAAGATGGACCAAAACTAGGTCCTAGGGCATATGCACCAACATCTCTTCCAACTCGTCAAGTTGCAACTTTCTCCTCTCATCAACGCTTTTGAAGTCGTAATTGATTTGCTTGACGGCCCAATACGCTCTGTGCTCAAGTTCAATAGGTATGTGACATGATTTTCCATAGATAAGTTAGAAAGGAGACATACCGAGGGGTGTCTTGAATGCGGTTCTATAGGCCCATAAAGCATCAGGTAATTTTAGTGTCAAATCCATCCGTGATTGCGATATAGTTTTCTCTAGTATTTGCTTGATTTCTCTGTTAGAAACCTTTACCTGACCACTAGTCTGAGGATGATAGGGCGTAGTAATTTTATGCTTTACACCATACTTTTTCAAAAGTGCTCCAAACCTCTGCTCAATGAAGTGGGAGCCGCCATCACTAATCAAAACACGTGGAACTCTAAATCAAGGAAAATAGTCCTCTTCATAAACTTCATAACGACTCTAGAGTCATTAGTAGCTTCGGCGGATGCCTCAACCCACTTCGACACGTAGTCAACGGCGACCAGAATATACCGTTTACCACATGAAGACGGAAAGGGCCCCATGAAATCGATCCCCCACACATCAAAAATTTTCACTTCCATAATGCCGGTCAGAGATAGCTCATTCGTTTTGGAGAGATTTTCAGACCGTTGGCAACTGTCACAAGTTAAAAAAAAGTGTTTAGAATCATGAAATATAGAGGGCCAATATAAACCTGACTGTAAAACTTTAAAAGTTGTTTTAGATGCCCCGGCGTGTCCTCCATAGGTAAAGAATGGCAATGAGTCAGGACATCCTGTATCTCCTCCTCGGGTATACAACGTCTATACAATCCATCAGCGCATCGCTGGTACAGGTAAGGCTCGTCCTAGTAATAATACTTAACATCATGCAAGAACTTTTTCTTTTTCTGAAAAGTAAGATCGGGAGGAAGAATGTTAGATACAATATAATTCACAAAGTCTGCATACCATGGGACCTGTTGTTCCAGCAAAGCATATAGATGTTCTTCAAGGAATGCATCATTGATCTCTAACTCATCATTAGTTTTCTTTTCAGCATTTCATTCAAGCCTAGAGAGATGGTCGGCCACCAAGTTCTCACTCCCCTTATTGTCTCTAATCTCAACATCGAACTCTAGTAAAAGGAGAATCCAACGAATCAGTCTTAGCTTTGCATCCTTCTTGTTTACCAGATATTTTATAGCTGCATGATCAGTAAAAATAATTACTTTCGAGTTAACTAAATAAGAACGGAATTTATCGAAAGCAAAAATAATTGCTAGAAGCTCTTTTTCTGTAGTAGCGTAGTTCATCTGGGCATCGTCGAGTGTTCTACTAGCATAGTATATCGCATGTAGTTTCTTGTCCTTCCTCTGCCCCAAAACCACTCCCACCGCTTGGTCACTAGTGTCGCACATGAGTTCAAAAGGGAGAGACCAATCTAGAGGTTGGATTATTGGAGCAAAAACCAACGCTTCCTTAAGTTTCATGAAGGCTTTTTCGCAATCTCTGTCAAAACAAAAGATAGAATCTTTAGCAAGAAGATTAGTTAGGGGGTGAGCTATCTTAGAAAAGTCCTTGATAAATCTTCTATAGAAGCCAGCATGTCCCAAAAAACTCCTGATCCCCTTCACTGTTGTAGGCGGTTTAAGATTCTCAATAACTTCAATTTTAGCTTTGTCCACCTCTATCCCTCATTTGGAAACTAGATGCCCAAGAACGATGCTTTCTTTGACCATGAAATGACACTTCTCCTAGTTCAAAACTAGGTTCACCTCTTCACATCTCTGCAAAACCTTGGATAAATTAGACAAACAATGATGAAAAGAGGAACCATACATAGAAAGATCATCCATAAATATATCCATAAAATCTTCATTAAAGTCAGAAAATATGGCCATCATTGCTCGTTGGAATGTTGAGGGGGCATTGCAGAGACCAAATGGCATTTTCCTGTATGCATAGGTGTCATATGGACAAGTGAAGGTTGTTCTTTCCTGGCCGTCCGGATGGATTGGGATCTAAAAGAAACATGAAAATCCATCCAGAAAATAAAATTAAGAATTATGAGCCAATCTATCTAACATCTGATCAATAAAGGGAAGAGAAAAATGATCTTTTCTCGTAACAGAGTTCAACTTCCTGTAATCAATGCACATCTTATATCTTGTAACTGTGCGCATCGGTATCAACTCGTTTACATCAGTCTTAATTACCATGACGCCCCCCCTTTTTTGGTACAACGTGTACTGGACTCACCCAAGAACTGTTTGATATTGGATATATAACTCCAGCATCCAATAATTTAAGCACTTCCTTCTTCACAACATCTTTTAAATGTGGATTGAGACGGCATTGAAATTTCACAGAAGGTTTCCTATTTTCTTCCAATAGGATCCTATGCATACAAATAGAGGGGTTAATCCCTTTGATATCATCAATTGAGTAGCCTATTACCTTCCTGTGAAGACGGAGTTCTTGTAGGAGTAGTTCAGTTTGCTCTTTGTCCAATTCTGCACTATCTATCACAGGGTATGTAGAATTATCTCCTAAAAATTCGTATCTCAAAGTGCTAGGTAAGCTTTTGAATTCAATATTCTTCTGCACTCGGTTCTCCTGATTTTCTTCTTTCTCATCATCCATACTTGAGTCAGAGTCCAGTAGTGCAACATACTTTATAGCTTCTCCTTCAATGTCCCTATCAACAGTGTTCATCAAGGCAAGTTCCAATGGATCTACTTCCTTCCTGAAGGGCTCAACTTGTTGTATAGCCTTTTCAACAGTGTCCACAGTACAGCATGTACCTGCAGGAGAAGGTTTTTTAAGAGAGTCAGATAAGTCAAATTGTATAACACTGTCACCGATGTTCAAATCCAGTTTCCCATTTTTGACATCAATGACAGCACCAGTAGTAGCAAGAAAAGGTCTCCCTAAAATGATAGGGAGTCTGTCATCCACATCAATTTCTAAAATAACAAAATCAGTAGGAACAAAATAATCTCCAACTTTAATAGGAATGTCCTCTAAAATACCGCCGGGATGACGAACTGATCTGTCAGCAAGCTACAAAGAGATATTAGTGGTTTTCAAATCACCCAAATCTAGCCTTTTACATAGTGACAATGGCGTAAGGCTGACACTCGCTCCCAAATCGCATAAGGCTGGTCATCTCCCCAATCTGGCATGGTATAGAGAAACTCCCTGGGTCCTTGAGTTTTGGAGGAAGCTTGTTCTGTAAGATTGCGCTACACTACTCAGTAAGTGCAATGGTTCCTTGATCTTCCAGCTTCCTTTTATTGGATAGGATGTCCTTCAGGAATTTGGCATAAATTGGCATCTGCAAGAGGGCATCAATAAAAGGGATGTTAATATAAAGTTTCTTCAAAACATCTAAAAACTTACCGAATTGCTTGTCTAATTTGGCTTTGACAAGCCTCTGCGGGAAAGGGATCGGCGGCTTATAGGCAGGCTATCCCACATAGGGTCGCTCTTCTTCGGTCGGTTCTGGTGCCGCCGGCATTATGTCTACATGTTGTTCCTCAGGGTTCAGCATCACATCATCTCCTCCGTCATGAGTTGGCATATTCGGATCTTCAAGTTGTTTGCCGCTCCTAGTGGACATTGCATTGCAATGCTCCCTCGGATTAACTTCTGACTGAGACGGGAGTTTGCCTGGTGCTCTAGAGGATGAACTAGCCTGTTGGGCCAGCTGATTCTCCAACAATCTTATTATGCGTCTCCAAGGAATCCATTCTTGTCATCATTAACTTCATCATATCAGTCAAACCTTCAATTTGCTTGCTCAACTGCGAATCATTGTTTGGCTTCGACTGTAGGTTGAAGCTTCTAGTTTGAAATCCTAGCAGTTGTCTAAAATTTCCTTATGGCGGTTGTCTGAAATTTCCTTGTGGGAGCGGAGCTTGTTGCGGTGGTGCTTGCCCTGGCTGCAATGGTTGTGTAGTACGGTATGAGAAGTTTAGGTGGTTGCACCATCCTGGATTGTAAGTGTTGGAATATGGATTATTTATGGGGTTAAAGTTTCCAATAGAATTTATGTGTTCAGGATGATTTGAAGCCAACTGCCTATCTCCTAACTGGCACTCAGCACCTACGTGGCCTACAACTCCACACACCTCACAAGATACACAATTAGATCCAAAGAGTTCACAAATAAGAATTAATTTTTTTAGTCAAAGAATCTACCTTCGTAGTAAGAGCAGTTAAAGTATCAAGTTCGAATTTACCTGTCTTCCTAGAAGGTGTACCTCGCTCAGAAGTCCATTGATGATAATTCATAGCCATGTCTTCCAAAAGGTTCATAGCATCTTCAACTCGTCTGTTCATTAAGGCTCCTCCGGCTGCAGCGTCAACTGTGAGCCTTGTGTTGTAGTCCAACCCATTATAAAACGTGTGGACCAAGACCCAAGTCTCTATTCCGTGGTGCGGGCATATTCTTTGTAATTCTTTGAATATTTCCCAAGCCTCATATAAAGATTTTCCATCCTTCTACATAAAACTAGTTATTTGATTTCTCAGTTGAATGATCTTGGATGGAGGGAAATATTTGGAGAGAAAAGCTTGTGATAATTCCACCCACGTTCTTATTGAAGCTGAAGGAATTGTGTGTAGCCATGCTCTCGCTCTATCCCTTAAAGAGAAGAGAAACAATCATAACCTGATACCATCAGTAGAAACACCATTAATTTTTAACATATCACAGTACTCAATATAGAAAGGTGCATGTTGGGGTCATCAAGAGGAGAACCACTAAATTGATTTTGTTGAACCATAGATAATAGAGCAGGTTTAATCTCAAAATTATTGGCCTCTACAGTAGGCCTTGCAATTCTTGATTGTAACCCATAAACGTAGGGAGCAGCATAATCTCTTAGCGTCTTGTTATTGTTGTTGTTCTCCACAGGTTGGAGCACTTGATCATTATTCACGTCTAATTAAATATGCTCCATCTAGTCTTTGTCTTCCTTCTGCCGAAATTGATTAAGCTTTCTCCTGTTTCTAAATGTTCTCTCTATCTTTAGGTCGATTTCAAAAAGTTTGTCTGCCCTAGAACTTCTTTGCATAAAATGTATCAGTAACAATTATAAAGTTATAAGGTAGGAGAAAAATCGAAAGTAACAAGAACTACAGTAGATAAGTAAAACTAACTAAAGCTTAGTCTACCAATCCTCAGAAATGTACTAATATTAACCGTTGCTCCCCGGCAATGGCACCAAAAACTTGATACGTCCCGCAAGTGCACGGTAATGTCGAAGTAATATAAAAGATTGTCGAATCTTATAGGGAACAAGGTTAAGTATCAGAAGATCTAAGTCTCAATAGCTAAACGAATCGAAACGAGTATTTGAAGAATTTAATTGTAAATGAGAAATAAAAGCAACGATGCAAGAGAATATATATATATGAGAGATATCAGGGCTTTGGCATCCACCACGCTGACGATCCTAATTGCAATTAGAAAGATCAATTATATGGATTCAAGGTTTTTGCATAAGGAACCTATCCCTAAAATATAAGGTGCCCCCTCTCGGTGGTACACCTCGGTGTTTGTCTAAAATGGTCTCCTACTCTCGCGGTGGATCGTTTTAAACAAACCCTATGCATTATGTGGCAGGCTGTGAAATCGTTGAGTGAGTACCAAGTACTCTCGTGTCATGGATTCACAGGTTTTACTAAGAGGATCCACCATTACGATCCTCCTCTCGGTATGAATCGTAACGGCTAAAACATGACAATACGTGGCCAATGTAAAATCATGAAATATGTATAGCAAAGTAAAATATGCCTACACAAAAATCCAAATAACAGTTTTGAATTAAGGTTTGCAATTAACAATCGTCAACGGGCTTCAATCAAGCCCTGAAAAGAGTTTTATGCTACAGTATTCATGGAATTACTCAAAAATCTCTCTATAAAGATAGGAAAACTACAAGAAAACGTTTCTGAGAGGGAAGAGATCCTAAACCGAAGCCAATCTCCAAGAATCGTGATGCTCCGATGATTGAATCTCACAAAATCGCTTGAGAAACACCTCATCGCAGTCCTTCATCCACCCTAGCCGCTCATCCCTGATTTCTCCATGATTTGGCCCTAAAAATTGGGGCTTTTATATTCCTTGTGTTCTCCTTCGAATTACCTTTCCAAAAAGTCCTCTCTTACCAAATTTGGACATCAATCGGGCTCAAAATCGCCAAAATTTTGAATGGATGTCGGGCTGCCCAGTAAGAATCACGGGTGAACCCTGTCGGGTTCACCTGCCAGTGAAGCTTACTGTGTAGTTCTAGTCGAGAAAGGAGCATCGGTGAACCCTGTGGGGTTCACCAGGTAGTGAAGAGTACTGTCAGTTTCGGTCATCAGCAAAAGCACCGGTGAATCCCGTCGGGTTTACCTGGCTGTATTTCTCAAACTAACTCCGATTAAGCCCAAATTTGACGAGTAGTTTCGTCTTCTCTTAAAGAACCACCCATGGCCTTAGAATCTTCAAAAGACTTCAAAATTAGGTGATTTTACCTAAAATTTCACAAGAACGAGAAAAAGTGAAGATTCTGAAGCATTTAAGTAAATAAGTCTTACAAGAGTATAAAAATACCAAAATAAGCCTAGATTCATCATGGAATAATAACGAAAAATACTACTAAAATGCAAGGCATCAATAATTTATCGTAGTCTAATTCTACAAGCCAAATTATAGAGTTTATAATTATAAGTCATCTCTCACTACTTATTAAAGGCATAAAATAATCTTAATTTAAATAATTACAAGTATAATAAATTCATTTTAATTGAATTAGCATTACTCAATCAAAATACAAAATCAATTATAATAGTTTAAATCTTTAAATAATCAGAGGGCTACTACCCTAGTCCCGAGAAAAAGATTACATTATGAGAGACATGAATTCACAACAAAAATTCACAAAAATAAGTTTTTACATATTAGATACGAGTGAAAAAAAAATAAAAATTTAAGTTTCAACTTCACTATCGTCATAGGGGTGTGACGGTTGTAGAACAACTGATCACAACCTTGTGTTTGCAAAGCAGAATTTTGCTTTAGACTGATTTGCTCCTTTGAATCTTCACACTGTCGATGCTGATTTCTCTTTATCTTGATTCCTCCTGCTTTAAAATTTTGTGTACATCGTCTCCTCCCTGGCACAGCTTCCTCACAAATTTAGTGGTCGGAGGTGCTTAGAAAGCTTCTTGGTGAACTCCAAAACCTTAGCAGCCAGCGCTTGTATTTAATCTTTCAATCATGTGTCCCCCTAAAATCTTTCTCTCCTCCGTCTTATAATCCTTCCTTTGCCTTTGATTTTGCCTCTTGGATCGAGAAATTCACAAATCTGCTCTTGGATTTACCAAAAGAAGTAGAAGAATAGGGTGCTGTCAAATTTTCCTTATTTTGTGTATCATAAGGGTGTGACTATTCATCATAGTCACAGCCTTGTGATCTTAACTCAATCATGAAATTTTTCTCCTTGCAATTAATTTTATATCACAGCTTAGGTCTTCCCATTTTCTCATTTTGGTTTGATTGGCTGAAAATTTTATTAGGCATTTTACCTAAAAAAATAAAAGAATATATAGATTCCAAACCAAAATAACTAATGTAAATTAAATAACAAGCAAAAGTAAATAAAAATTACTTAAATATATGATATAATTATATAAAATTTACTTTTGACTTTTTAAGTCATCAGCAAGGTTTCTTGGTGGACCATGAGTGATGCCCACTCCTCTCTTGCTTCCTTCATGACCACTTGCATGCCATGTTGCTAACAACTTTTGTGTGCTAATGTGGAATGGTGATTTGGCATGATGACATGGCAAAGTTGTTGGTTACATTAATTATTATTTTCTTGCATGGTTGTCTCAATGAGTCGGCACCCACATACTTCTTTCTTCTTTGATGATTGATGTAGTGATGTGTTGATCTTGATGAGCGGCTGCTTCTTGATGATGTGGTGCTAAGGTGGTAAGATGTCTTGGGAAGAGGAGGTGGTTTGAATGATTACACATGCAATGCAATATATATTAAGCACAACCAAGTACATAATTCTACCAAAGTAAAATCACTTTAAAAATAAAATCCTAAACTACCTAACTATATGTAATGCAAGAAAATTATGCTTATAATTCAAATTTTACAAGTCAAAATGCTAATTAAACATGTTAAAATAACAAAATGTCATGGATTGACCATGACTAGTCCTAGCTTTGGAGGCTCATTTTTGATAGATCATTTGCATAGGTCCTCTCCTACATCAGCTCTCTCTATGTTTGAAAACTTCTTCTCGAAAGAATTAATTTGAAACTGTGCAGCAATTCCTGTGGTCTTCCCATTGTGTGTAAGTTATTACGAGTCTTCTTTATGCGTGATCCAAATCTAGTATTCCAATCTTGAAATTAAGTAGATAATCCTTTTTGAAAGTATTGGCTTTCTCATAGATGTTATCAATAGGTAATTTGCATACATGGTAAGCAAATGTTGACTAATGTTTTTCCTTGGTTGGTATCCTACGGAAAAGTTACATTTGGCCCCTATTATTTTCCATAAAATCATCCAATAATTACTCATAAATTATGGGTAACGAGGGACGGTTGGCAAGGTACGTCCAAGGATGAAGTCTATGTCATGTTGTGAGCTTATTAGGTCCGACAAAGAAATTTTGTGGTATAACTAAATCATCAAGCTAAATGCTTTTACTTAACAAGGGCATGTTTGAAACAAGGGTTGAGTCTTTTAAATAAGGTAAGCTAGTATCAAGAGATCCTTTTAAGTAAGAGTGTAAAATTATAAAATTATCTAGGTAGGGGTTGTGTGTATTATGGAGTTGTCCTCAACCCTAACAAGCAAATTATCTAGGAAACAACTTACGGTAAATGGAGGCATGTTCATGAATGGGTCTAGGTAATATTTTAAGCACCTCGATAAGTTAATGAATTGAACATTAGCCTCAATCCTTATATGTGTTATTTGTTCATTGCGCATGGAAGGTGGGCTCACAAGTGTAGCATCTAAGACCAAAGGTGTGTATGATGCTTTAGGCTGTGGTTCAAAAATCAGTTGAGTGAGCTTTAAATGGGATTCTTCTTGTGTCTGTGTAGCTTCAGTTTTAAACAATTCTAGTTGAGGACTAGGCTAGGGTAATTCTAAAGGTGGTTCTCTCTAACTTTTAGGTTCAGGGCCCAAGAGTGATGGTAGCAAAGATGGTCATAGAAAATATTGATGGTAGATTAATGACTTAGATGGAATCAATTGTCTTTGTTGATCATGGATTGGTTCACTATCAAGCCTCGGGTTAGGAATCTTAACATGGTCAATCACTAGTACTTCCACATTAGGTTCCAATCTAGGCTTAGAGAAAGTTGTCATGATTGTAGTCAAGCATTGAAGGGGTGTCCTATTAATTTGCTCACAGTCAATCACTTAAAGTGAAGTCTCTATGTCTTATGGTTCAAGATCATCTACACAAGTGTAGTTTAACGCATATGTGTCAAAACTAGGGGACACTTCTCTAATCTCTTCCTCAAGGTTCTCCTCAGTCATGACTAAGGTTTTCTTATGACATTTCTTGGTAAGTTGCTTAGGTTGAGAGCAAGTATTATTGTTTATTAGAGATTCTAAAACTTGATCCCTAATAGCGTGTTTAGAAGGAAGGAAAAGAAGAGGGAGTGGATAGAAAGTTGAAAGGAGAGCTATAAAATCGTGTTTAGTGGGACAGATGGAAATAAGAAAGGAAAAATAGAAGGAAAGTGAGAGGGAAAATAGCTCTATTTGCTTTTCGCCCAAATTGGGTGGAAAATTAAATGGAAAGTTGGATTTGCCCTATCATACCTATTTTCACCCTTTTCTTTTTAATGCCCGCTCTCCCTCTCATGCTTTTCTTGCAACCTTCTTCATCATCGTTGTCATCGCCGTCGTCATTGCTATCGTTGTCATCACCATTGCCGTTGTCGTCATCATCGTCGTCGTCGTCACCTCTTCATTGTTGCCTCTCATCTCTCGTCGCCGCCATTTCACTATTGCCTCTCATCGTCGTCATTGACATAAAAATAAAAAAAATGGAGTATGTTTATCAATCTTTCTAACTTTCTTTCTTTCTAAATAAACACAATGATGGAAAATCTTATTATTTTCTTTCTTCTTTATTTTCCCTCCTTTCTGATGGAGAGACCAACCCTACTCCTAGAAGGTCTGGTAGGACTAGGAGGAAGCCCACCAGATATGGCTTTCCCTCCTAGGTCACCCCTTCTTTCCTTCCTTATTTGCACTTTCCATATTTGCAACTTGTAGGAATAAGTTCTAGTGAACCTTGTAGTTCTAGGTTATGCATTACTTTCTAGGATGGTCTACTTATTTTTGCAAATAAATTGGCAGGCTAAACCAGCTCAAGGGGACACTAAAGAAGCTCAAGCCAAGCTACTCAAGTGGAGTTCCAATTATGGAAGGAAGCACTTTAACTACTTCAACAAAAAAACCTCAACTTGAAGATGCTTACAATCAATGCAATCCCACCATTCCAAATCAAGCCTAGGCGCCAAAGCATAAGAGGAGGAATCAAATTCAGCCCAAGATCCTTCCAATTGCACCAAGCCATCAATGCCCCAATCAAGATCCACAATTTGGGGAAGCCATGAAAGGAAGGGATTCAAAATTCAAAGCCACTATGAAGAAGGATTCGGCCAATAATTAAGAGGATTTCAAATTCAAGAGGAATCAGCCCACATCTTGCCATTTGAGGAGAAGCCATCAATTCGCCACCAATCTAGATCCACAAATCATGGGACTCCCATCTAGATCCCCAATTTGTGGAGCCACTTATAGAAGTCTCCCAACCGCCTAAAGCCAATGGAGTAGAGAATTCGAAATTCAAATAGGATGCAATGAACCAAGACACAATTCTCACCATTTCAATCAAGGAAAGTTTTCAAATTCAAGCAAAGGTGTTCGGCTACAAGAAGGAAGGAATTTCTTTGTATTGAATGCTGAAAATTATTTGCTTAATTGTATTTGCGCCTAGGGAGGAATGTCTCTCTTGCCCTTGGCTCTAAACCGTGTATAAGTTGTAACCTTTCATCATAATGTCGATTAGTTGCCTAGTTGAAAAGAAATTGCATTTGCAATGGTGCTTGTGTCGCCAAAGAGTTTCTGTCTCCCCCCCCCCCTTCTAAAGGGTCGAGCCCTTTCCCTTCCTCTCTTCTCTAGTCTATCAAACCAATCCTTGAAGGCATCCTTGACAACAACTTGCGCACATCCAAGGGATCTTTGCTTCTTGCTCTCGCCAAGATCTAGAAGTGACATTGAAATTCCAATAAGTTTCGGCATCATGAAGAACTCATCCTTTGAAGGCAACCAACGGCTAAGTTCTTTCACCCTTCCTCTTCTTTGCATTTTGAACTATTTCCTACACTAATTTGATTTGTTGTTGAAGGTTGGCGCAAGGATTGAAGGGCTTCCTCTTGGCACAAGACTCCTCTTCCACCCCTCTTTCAATTTAGATAGTCTCATGACCATGTTAGCAAGAGAACTTGGGAGCCTAACTCCCCTCTTGATTTGATTCTCTTGTAAGACACTTATTTACTTAACACTCACCCACGCCTGTGTGGGCTTTGAATGATTGCATGTGTGTAAGCTCATAGGGCCCTACTTCGTTGCCATCAACCATTGGACCGGTGAAGAACGGGAAGGTGACCCCTTCTATTCTCAAGGGGTCCAAGGTGAGTGTTTATTTCCAGTTTTATTTAAAGTCCTTAATTTCTTGCAAGTTAACCTAGTTTCGGTTTTCTATATTTATAAAAATACAAAAATATTTTCCAACCCCGTTAGAAGTAATTTCGGTTTTTACTCTAAAATACAAAAAAATATTTTCTCAAAGCGTTGTTTGCATGATCCCTTATTTGTGAGTTTTCCCCCTGCATCACTTTCTTACTTTCTTTTCCTTTTAACTTTCTTTCTTTCCTACTAAACACAGCATAAATGATTGAACATTGATTGGAATCTTAGTGTTGAGACAGACAAATGAATTAGCCTAAGTCTTTGGTGGATGTGGTGGAGTCCTAGTCAATTTAAGCTCATATTCAATTTCTAGTACTTGTTGGTAGGCATCATCTATGGTCCTAATAGCATGAAAATTTAAAGACTCCCTAATTTCACTTCTTAGGCCTTTTGTAAATCTATTCAGGGTTGACCATAGGGATTCACATGGATCGCATCTAAAAAGCAAGTAATCAAATCTAGTCTTATATTTGGCCACAGAATCATTTCCCTAGACAAGTCTAGACAGCTTATCATACATCTTTTGCCTATAATGGGGGAACACATTTTTTTTCTCAATTTTTGTTTCATCTTACTCTATTTAGTGATGGTCAGTGTTCCACTTCTAGTCCTTTGGTACTCAACATTGTTCTAAAACATTTGAGCGTACCCACATAAAAGGGTTGAGTATCTATATTGGTTTGAGCATCTAAGGTTCCTTCAAAAAGTGAAGGTTTAAGTTGTAGGTTCTAGTAAAATTCATCCTCTTTCTCTAGGCCTTCTAGATTTCATGCTAGTAGGTGGATCTACATGGTATTCACTAAAGAGTGGGTGTAGTCCTTATGTTTCACATGGTATGTCCTTGAGGTCGTGTGTTGGTTCTTTCTCCCCAATTGAATTCACCTGCTCTCCTAGAAGGTGAGATATATGGAAAATTGGATTCTTCCTCTTCTTGAGGAATGAGAGGTCTTAGGTTAGGTTGGGTGGACTTAAATTTTTCCAAATGGGTTATAACAACATTCAAAATTTGATTCGTGTTATCCATCGTTTTGACAATATCAAAGTTTCTAATTTGGTTGGACTCGGGTTCCTCTACAGCCGAATTGCTCCTTGTGCGTAGTGCCGTAGTGCCATTCTGAATTTTGAAAATTCAATTCTGAAAACATTTTCGACAGCAATTAGAGACCCAAATATTTAGCAAATATTTTTTTGCCAAGGAAACAGACCCAAAATGACTAAAGTGTAAAACAATAACAACACAAAAAGCAATAATGCAGAAAATAGATTTTGAAAAACAGCAGCTAAACCTAGTAAAATGCAAGAAATTTTGTTTTTGCAAGCATAAATCAACAAAAGCAAGTTGAACTAGACAATGGTAGAAATGCTAGCAAGTAGTCTTAATGTTTTATCTCTTTTCTTTTCTTTCCAAAACTGAAATTTAGCAAATATTTTTTTTGTAAAATAACATAACAACTAAAATCAGTAAGGTGCAGAAAACTTTGGGTTCTAAGGAAAACACAAAGAAATACAATGCAAGATGAGCTAGTGTGTGAAAATCTTATATAAATGCTAACATGGAAGACCTTTTTTTTTTAACTACCAAACAGAAACTTAGCTTGCTTAAATGACGTTGTAGAGAAGAAAAAAAGCAACAAAATCAGTGATAAAACAGTGAACTTAAACACCAAAGTGACAAAAGACCATATGCTAAAATTTGGGCTAGTGAATATAAACTCGTAGAAACTCTAGCATCCAGTCTTTTTTTTTTAACGCAACAAAGTATACTGATATTTTTATTGTTTTTAATCTAAGAAGAAAGTAAAATAGTTTTAGAAAAGATAAATAACTAAAATGTTATCAAACTAGCACAAATCACACTTATGAGCACCCTAGGTTTGCTATGATACTATTGATGGAGGCTGAACATAAGGGGGTATTAGGGATGGATCTACCTAGGATATGGGGCTCATAAACACTAACTATTAGCTAGTTGCAAGAACAAGTAACAATCAAACATGCAATAAAAGATGTCACCTAGGGAAGGAGGAAGGGACTGAACCCCTTTCTTTGTCCATGCCTCGAAATCTTGGCATTGAGGCTAAGGGGGATGTTACTACAATAAACATTAAGAACAAAGAGGGATGCGAGAGAATACAAGCTTCAACCATTTGAAACTACACAAAGATTCTTAGGGGAGGGTTCTTGATCAACTTCAATGCCCTTGGCAGTTGGCACCTTTTGATGATGCTCCAGGCTATGCTTTGGCTCCAAGAACTCCAATGATCCAAGGGACGTCCAATGGCTGAAGAAGAAGAATATAATGGAGCACACCCTGCAATAGGCGTGTTTGAGGTTGTTTTTGAGCTTTGCAAGCATGTACAACAACTTGAGCCCAAAGTCAATTGTTTGGGGGCATAGCTTCACGAATAGGAACTAACAAGTTCCAATGTGCATGAGCATCATCCATCCCTATGCTTTTCGTCACCTCATTTATAGTTGATGAGAAACCCGAACTAGCAACAAGTGCAGCCGCACGATCCCTCCTCTCCCCTATGCCTCAGTGACTGCCCTCCGTGTCTCTTGCTATTAGTGGCTCATTAACTTGTCAACAAACTGTGAATGCTAGTGCGAGCCACAGGTAGGTCTAGTTACCTCTAGTACTATTTTGAATCACTTAGAAACGCCACCGGGTTTTATTTATATTTATCTTTTTAAAAAGGAAGTATACACGTTGTGATACTAATTTAATATAAAAAATTCTACGATTCATGCAAGAAAAATTAAAAATCATAATAAATCACAAATGAGGATTTATAAAATCACTATATTGAGTTACAGTACAGACAATGACTATGCTTTATTAGAAAAAGATATTTAGTTTTAAACAAAACAAAAGGTCAAGGGTGCGTGTGTGGTGTAGCTATTCGTTTTTTCGTTTTTGGGCGACAACTATTACAGTAATAAAAAGCAGGATAAATTCAACTTAGAAGAAAAAAAAAAAGTCTCTTATGGCTGAGCGAATAACCGCCAAACTAGGGGAAATTTTTGCAGAGGTGTCCCTCATTTCTAATTAAAAAAAAAAAATTAAATTTTTTTTTTTTTTAGAAATATAGTATACATTAAGATCTATCCAATGGTATATATATTAGGGTATTTTAGATCTTATATACGTCTATAATATCCTATACAAGATTACATATAAGATAAAAGTACTATTTATTTTTGTCTTATATGTGATCTTATATAGGATATTTTAGACGTATACGATTTAAAATACCCTAATATATATATCATTGAATAGATCTTGATATATACTATATTTCTAAAAGAAAATTCAAAAATTTTTTTTTTTAATTAAAAACAATGGTCTGGCCGCCAAACTCGCCCTAAATCTGCTGCTCTAGATCTGCATAATACTGCTTAATCCATCGGGCTATAATTTGGACCTCCTTTTCCCTCACTTTGCTCAACCAAGCAGGGTCTTCCACTGTAGCAAACCTGAGGTCTACATGGTGAGCACCTGCAATTTTGTATAAAAATATAACAAAAATAACAACTTGCCACATTCCTTCTCAGAAAACTCAACTGTAGAGTTGCAAATTCCAACCTTTAGGCGCAACTATGGCTATTATGCTGGGGTTAATAGACTCTAGAACACTGCCAGAACATTTACGGCCATGTCAATCAATCCATTCACAAAGCAAGGGAAAACATGGAGAGATGGATAGGATCTTACCCTCCTCCACTCCATGGATCTCTCAGCCCATTGAAGAATATGATGTTGCTTCCAAACCTTTTCAGCACCCTCTTAATATGCTGTACATTAAATGGCAGTCAAGAAATGGTGTTCAGAAATCAACATCAGCTGTATGACAACTAAATATGATTGTGGATTGGTGTTGCTAAATCACAATGGACTTATCACTTACATAGCCGCCAAATTCTGTGGTGATCCAGTGAGACCTTGGTGTTATGTTGTAGTACTTTTGGCAGTATTGGAGAGTGTCATTGGAATCATATTTCTCAGCTGGGAAAATGCTCTCTTTTGTGCTTCCTCCTGTCTGAATTACCATCTCTGTGCATGACTGCAAGAACTCAAAGTGAGTAGCATCATCAAATTCATGTAGCTCTGATAGTTGTGATACAGAATTGATAGGAATTGTTCAGGTTTATTGTCGAAGATTTACCTGCCAGCCCCATCCGTCCCCTCCAACAACACCTGGTGAGTTGAGCTCAAAGCATTTTGCAGTGCCAGTGTAGTTGTAGAATATGTTCATTGCCCCATACAATCTAGAGAAAGTATCCTTGCCAGACGTTGGGTTGTCGATGGCTTTGCACATCTGCAGTCAGTAAATTGAGATGATATCGAAGAGTCAAAGCAGCTAAGTTTCTGTACCAATCTGACAAAACATACATGTTTCACAGGATAAGCTGGAAGAGGAGTGAGAAAGTTTGCAGCAGTTGGATAGTCTGTCATGGCGCCATAAACATAAGCACCCGAGAGCCAGCCCTCCAGACCCGCTGCATCGTCACCCCTGCGGAGGAGCAAGAAAGGCTTACATGTCGCCGAGATGCAGTCAAGAAATCAGTGAGCAGTTCTTACGAGCAGAGCTTGAATGCCTTGGCAAGCTTCTCTGGCCCTCCCGGCTGCTGCAGCGCGTCCTCTAGTTGTGTCCATGAATTCTTTATTGTTCTGTAGCAGCTCTCGCTCTCGCTCTGAAGCCATTGAATTGTCATGAATAATCAGTTCAACTGCGAGAGATGCAGGTATGAAAGTGTTGTGCTTGAGAGGGGGAAGGACCCTGAAGTCATTTGTGATAATGTCGCTGAAGGCGTAGGGTGCGACGAGGCCATCGAACTGGAGAATTGGGGCAGATGACGCCAAGGCTCCGATGACGATGTGAGGGTACTTGAGCCTGAACCAAGCAGCCAGCACTGAACATCTCCAAACAAGAAGCTTTAGAGATCAGATCTACGCGTTAAACAAACAATTAATTGAGCGAATTCCGTGCTGCCATTACTTCCTCCATAAGATCCTCCCAAGGCCACGACAGGGGAATCATCTGACGACAGGTTCTTCTTCAAGTCAACGATGAGCGTGGCATAGTCCGCAAGCGCCTGTGTTGAGCTCAAGTAACCCAGAGTGCTCGCGTTGCTGTAAGCCGCCTCTTTGCTGCCAAAAGGAACGGATTCGCCGTAGTACCGATGCTACAATTGATGCAGATTTAGCGACAGAAATGGCACAACTCTCTGCTTTTGTTGCATCTCAAGTACACAAAGTACTCACCTCGATGAAGACCAAGAGGGCCTTGAACAGAGGCGCGACGTCGAACATGAAGCCAGTGTTCTGGGCGAACACCTCGATGCTGCCTTCGTTTCCAGCGTACATGAAGATGGGGGCGCCATTTCCGCCCCAGTGGGTGGCGTTGACCAGGTACCTCTGCTGGAACGTCACGTTGCCCTGGGGGTTGTAGTTGAAGTGGTCCAGCGTCTGCGTGAAGTGCCTCGTCTCGTACAATCCGTTGCTCGCGCCCATACTTTGAAGAGCTCTCCTGGTTGGAGCTGGGAACAAACGCCGTCCCACTGCCCCCTCTCCATTGCAGCAGAGGGAGAAGGAGCTCACAAAGAGAAGGAAGTGAAGAAGACTCATGGGTGGATGTACAGTCCTTCCTTAATCCTTACTGCTCCGAGATGTGGATGAGTTCAAATACACATGGTGCTGCAGGCGTATTACTAGTATTCTTTGCAGGGTTAGGTTGGCAGGTTGCTATTATTTTAAAAATATAAATCTTAACGCATTGATAAGATAAATATTGCTTAATTCACATTTTAAAATTCACATATCATGTGCAATAAATGGACGTCATTATTAAGAACAATTTTTAAAAAGATGAACAATTTTAATGTCTTAGATTGAATTTTTCTCGATTTTGGTTTGCGAGTTTCTTGCTTGTTTGCATGCTCACTGTATTGGGATTTCCGCCAGGATGGCATTATCAAGAAGGTCCACCTCTTTGTTTTTATTTACCTTGTTTGTTTCGTCGCCCTTTGACTTATTTGGTTAGGGGCATTTTGCTATTTTTTTAATGTAATGCAACGACTACAAACAAATTTATAGTATGCATAATTTTATATTTAGTTGTATTTATCTATTTATTTTTGGGGATGTCGGTGATAATTTAGTTTGAAATTTTAGCTTATTTTATATGGCAACCTTTCAAATTTTATGTTACTATGGTATTTTAAATATTTATATATCTATAATATTGATCTAATTTGGAAAGGTAAATTTTGTGAGCTAGCCATCCCCTTTCTTAGTAAAACAAAGGCAAGAATGAAACAATAATTTTATGAATTATCAAGGGGCACAATAAAAAAAATTAGCATTTAGTTCAACTAAAAATGAGCCAGGATTTAATCTACGATCCCTTGTGCAAGAAGGCTCCAAGTCCTACAACATTTAAGTCTTCCCTCGTGCAATTAATCCCTAATTTATGAGCACATGCGACTTAATTGCCTCCAATGAGCCACTCGTTTCTCTAACCACGTTGACTTAATTACCTAGCGCGCGAGTTAATGAGGGTTGACTACTTCAATTAATTCTCATTGACTTCTAGTGATGTGAGCCCTACTTGTAAATCGTGAGGGATGGTGCTATAAAATTAAGAAATTAGTCAACAATTGAGCTCGCTATCGTTGACTTGGCATTGAATTGGATGCGCCAACTTTGTTGTTATATGTTCTTTTTTTTCTTTTAGAAATTTATGAATTTTGGATTACATATAATTGAGCTCCCAATCGTTGACTTGGTCTTTTTCTACAAACTTAGGGCTCATGTGGTGTAGCTTCTAGGCTGCTTCTGCTGGCCGCAAACACTGATTTGGAGAAGTTATCCTGTTTGGCTACTAGCTTCTAGGTTCCAAACCTAGAAACTGCTGCTGTCCACAGAAGCCTACTCCTCTCTGCTTCTAAGCTGCTTCTAACTTTACCAAATCACTTCTCCTCTTCCCTAATTCTCGCTCGCAACTCTCCCTGCCGAAGCTCTCTCACGCCGCCACTAAAAGTTGCTGCCTCTCCCTGCCGAAGCTCTCTCATGCCGCCGATAAAAGCTGCCACTCACCGTCGCCATCACGCTGTCTCCATGCCCTAACTAGTGACGCAAACTATCTCGCCGTCGTGGCTCTATTTCGATGCAAGGCCCTTGCTAGCGACGCAAAAGCTCACCCCCGTCGTTGTCTCAACGCCGCTCTACGCCACCGCCCTACCTCGACGTCGTCGATCAACCTCGACGCCACCGATCATATTTGCTTTTTCTTGTTGCCCCCGATCCAACTTTCCTGCAGCTTTGAACTAGTTCCACCTCGGTAATATTTATAGCATTGAACTAGTTCCAACATGCAGTCTAAATTTCATAAATTAAAAACTCAAAACTCAACCCTAACAAAAAAAAATTCCCACTCCCACTCAAAACTGATCCTGGGTAATATTTATTGTCATATTTTCCCACTCCCATTCTTCATGCATCAGTATGTTGAAAATTTATTACTTGATGCATTGGTCAGGGTTGAACTTTCACATGTTGGCAGTTGAGGCTGACTAAAAAAAATATTGCAAGTGCTGAATTCCCATACGAACCTCCAGTTTGGTTCCTAAGTATATGTATATAGATTTCAAATGCATTAAAAACCATAAGTTATGCCTTTTCTTTCTTTAGCATTGACCAGCACAATATTTTATTCAAACACTACTCAGCTTTTTCAATTAGCACTTTCTTAACCAGCAAAAGCTAAAAATTCCAGCTATGTCAAACACATCCTTAATTGATAGTTAAATTATTTGTATAATACATATAAGTTTTTGAAATAAAGTAGCTACTACTGTGTTAGGGTTTTCAGTTACCTATTTACACCAAGTTCAAATACTCTTTATCTAAATGAGACAAGTTTGGATTTGATAGGTTGGGTTTTATTCAGATTCTGGTCGTGGTCGAGTTCAAGTTTAGGAATTCAGGTACCAATACATGATACCCAATTTCAATAATAAATATAAATATAAAATTTTTGTTATTAAAATATAAATAATAATAAAATAACTATCATATAAATATTTATTATTAGTTAAAATATAAAATAATAATAAGTAGTTATTACATAAATATATATTTATTATTTTAATTTAAAATTATATTTTATAAAATATAAATAATAAATCATTTATATTTTATTTAAATACCTAATTTGAATCAGGTTTAAATTTTATATGGCAAAGTGGATAACTGGATATCCGACCTGTTACTCCTATATAGTACACTATAGCATCCATGCTAATATGCACTGGAATCTATAAACCAGATCTCATGGCTTCCGATAGCAGGCTCCCTAATTAATTTCGGTGCTATGAAATTTGTGGATCAAATTTTAACTACAAACTACGTAATATAATAATTACAAACTAAGATAGAGGTGTCGTTTCAATTTAACTTGAATTTAATGGATCAAATAAATTCAATTAAACTAAAATTTTTAAAAAAATTAAACAATAATTTCTAGCTAATAATAAAAAAATAGTGGTTTGACTAAGGGCCTGTTTGGCCCCGCTTTGAAGCTGATTTTAATCAGCTTTTAAGCAGAAAGCAGTTAGAAAAACTATTTGGTAATGAAAAGTAGAAGCAGAAAAAAACAGAAATTATGAAAGCTATAATTTGATGCTTTTACAGCTTTTGCTTCTCTAAAAAAGTAATTTATATAATTTTATTTAAAATTTTAGATATTATTAGTTAATTTAAAATTTTCACATTAAAGAAAAATAAAATATAATATTATTTTAAATAATTTTAAATTATTTATTTATTTATTATTTTAAATTTTCACAGTAGTTAAAAAGTTATTAACCAAACATCGTATAAATTTTAATAGTGCAGTACAGTACAGTACAACACAGTTTAGCACAGTTATAAAATTATTAATAGTAGGTCAAACAGGCCTTAAGGCTTCGTTTGGAGTTGTGGGCGCACAGCTTATATGGGCGCGGCCCGCTATTTTTAATAATTTCTATTGTTTGGCCAACTGCTTCTGAGGATGCGCTAGAGAAGTTTTACTGTACATGACAATCGGTGGTGTCACGCCCCGGTCGGATCGGTCTAGAATGGGCGCTTATCCGCTTCCTAGAGCCGTCCGGCGGAATACCGGAACGTAACTCGCCCTAGGGTTTCCGACCCAAAATCGAAACCCTAATCTCCCCGATTAATTTTTATCCCCAAAATACAGTTCGCACGGAAAACCCTAACCCTAATTTAGAGAAAACCGATCGAAACCCTAAATCCAAAATTACCTCTTCTGATGATTTTGACCAAAGTCAAAATCTATAACCTTGCTGACGTCGGCGTGACGTCAGCCTCGATCGAATTTCGCCGCCTCGCCGAATTTCTTTCTGCTGACGTAAGCCTGCGTCAGCACCGAATTCGATTTCGAATTCGTCTTCGAAATCGAAACCTGAAATCGCGTTGACCACCGCTTTTTGGTTGACTCTGCCTCGATTCGAACGCCGCCGCGTTCGAACGTTACTTCGTCTTCTTCGACGCGAACGAAGCTCGCCACTGCTTCGTCCGCCGTCTGGTTCGAGCGCCGCCGCGGGTCCGGAACAGCCGAGAGGTCGCCGCTAACACAGAAACAGGGGAGAGGAGTTTTGGAGAGGAATCGAAGCTTTATTCCTTTGTTCGAAGCTTACAATGCTCTCGTCGTCGCCCGCCGGCGTCCCTCTTCCCTCCCTCGCCGGTCGTCCACTCGACGCCGGTTACAATCACTTCTCACGATCTCACCCTTGAGGTCGCACGCCACTCCTTCTCTCGATGGATGAAGACGCAGATGGATCTCCCTTCCTCCGAGCTTCCCTCCGCTTCTTATAGGGAAGCGCCTCCGCTTCTGTCGTCGACGACGACGACTTCCTTCGCCTCAGCTCCGAGCGGCGCGGAGAAGGCGTGGCTGCTGCTGCGTCCGCGTCCGTCGAACCGAGTCTTCCGCGGAAGACGTCGCCTCCGCGAGATCCGCGCGCTCGCTTGCCTCCGCGTGCTTGCTCAGTGCCGTCGCACGCGAGCTCCACGAGTTCGGACGGAAGGGATCTCGTGGAATGGGCCGCCGCCCATTTCAAGCTGCTGTTGGATTTGGGCTCGATCCCGGGCTTGGGCCGAACCCGTTGAACCGGGGCCTGACAATTCTCCCCCGCCCAATTTGGACATCGCCCTCGATGTCTCTGGCGGGCGGATCCTGCAGAACCATCGCTCCGATCCTCAAAGCACCAATCCGCGGTTGCTCGATTTCCTCAGCCTCCACGGCTGGTTCCTGTGCCGCCATTGCCATGAGTTTCTGTTTGTTGGGGCAGTCCTTCACCCAGTGAGGTCCCCCGCACCAGAAACAACCCTGTGGCTTTTGCTCCCGTCGTCCCGGAGAACCCTTGTTCTGCCGGTAGAATGGTCTACCTCTCTCTGGAACTCTGGCTCCCGGCGGTGTGCGTGGGGAGCCGCGCTGAGAGCCGCGCTTTGGTGGTGTCTTGGATTTCTTTGGTGGTGCTGGTTTGAAGTGTCTGTTATCCACCAAAGATTCAGCCGCTGCCGCCGCCGCCCTCCAGTCGACCGGCTCGCGACGTCGAACCTCCGTCTCTGCCCATGGCTGAAGGCCCCGGAGGAAGAAGTATCGCCTATCGTCCTCCGCCATCCCCGGAAGCTCCAGCATCAATGTAGAGAAAGCCCTGACGTACTCCTGGATCGAGCCTGTATGCCTCAGCCGATCCAGTTTGCCACGCGCCTGGTCCGCCGAGTTTCCGGGAAGAAACTGCCGCCGCAGTTCCTCACGGAAAGTCTCCCAAGTCCAGCCAGTCGTCCCTGAGGTAGAGCCTACTTTGGTTCGCCACCAAAGCTTTGCGTCGCCTGTAAGATAGGCGATGCACACCTGCACCCGATCTCCTGCAGAAATATGGTTAGCTGAAAACAGTTGCTCCATATCCCAGATAAAATTCTCGACCTCTCTGGACGATCGAGCCCCTCCGAACGTCGCTGGGTTGGGCACCCGTATCCTCGGTTTGGGAGCCTCCTGCTCCACCGGTGCCGCTACTGATACTTGCGCTAGGGCTAGGCGCAGTATCTTAACTTCAGCGTGCATGTCCTCCTTCATGCGAACCATCTCCCCTGGCAGATGGATCAAACCCTCCACGGTCTGTTGCATAACCTCAAGCTGCAACCTTTGTTGCTCAATCTGCAACCCTTGTTGCTCGATTTGCAATCTCTGCTGTTCGATCAGTAATTCCTGATCCTCCACAGTCTTCTGAAGACTTTCCACCTGTGGAATCATCCCAGTATCTCCACCACTAGTCATACCAAGCATTTGCTCGATGTGAGCAATGCGATCACCCTGGTTTACCATCTCTTCAGGATCAGCCGTCTCCTTGGCTTTTCCTTTATCCTGTCTGGGTCGGGCGTCCTCTGACGCTCCTCTAGCAGTATGGGTGATCTTCTGGAACTTCAGACCTTTCCTCACCTTCGAGGGTGAGGCTGAAGGTGCCGTGGTTGCTAGAGCACGTTAGCCTGCTCTGATACCTGTTGTCACGCCCCGGTCGGATCGGTCTAGAATGGGCGCTTATCCGCTTCCTAGAGCCGTCCGGCGGAATACCGGAACGTAACTCGCCCTAGGGTTTCCGACCCAAAATCGAAACCCTAATCTCCCCGATTAATTTTTATCCCCAAAATACAGTTCGCACGGAAAACCCTAACCCTAATTTAGAGAAAACCGATCGAAACCCTAAATCCAAAATTACCTCTTCTGATGATTTTGACCAAAGTCAAAATCTATAACCTTGCTGACGTCGGCGTGACGTCAGCCTCGATCGAATTTCGCCGCCTCGCCGAATTTCTTTCTGCTGACGTAAGCCTGCGTCAGCACCGAATTCGATTTCGATTTCGTCTTCGAAATCGAAACCTGAAATCGCGTTGACCACCGCTTTTTGGTTGACTCTGCCTCGATTCGAACGCCGCCGCGTTCGAACGTTACTTCGTCTTCTTTGACGCGAACGAAGCTCGCCGCTGCTTCGTCCGCCGTCTGGTTCGAGCGCCGCCGCGGGTCCGGAACAGCCGAGAGGTCGCCGCTAACACAGAAACAGGGGAGAGGAGTTTTGGAGAGGAATCGAAGCTTTATTCCTTTGTTCGAAGCTTACAATGCTCTCGTCGTCGCCCGCCGGCGTCCCTCTTCCCTCCCTCGCCGGTCGTCCACTCGACGCCGGTTACAATCACTTCTCACGATCTCACCCTTGAGGTCGCACGCCACTCCTTCTCTCGATGGATGAAGACGCAGATGGATCTCCCTTCCTCCGAGCTTCCCTCCGCTTCTTATAGGGAAGCGCCTCCGCTTCTGTCGTCGACAACGACGACTTCCTTCGCCTCAGCTCCGAGCGGCGCGGAGAAGGCGTGGCTGCTGCTGCGTCCGCGTCCGTCGAACCGAGTCTTCCGCGGAAGACGTCGCCTCCGCGAGATCCGCGCGCTCGCTCGCCTCCGCGTGCTTGCTCAGTGCCGTCGCACGCGAGCTCCACGAGTTCGGGCGGAAGGGATCTCGTGGAATGGGCCGCCGCCCATTTCAAGCTGCTGTTGGATTTGGGCTCGATCCCGGGCTTGGGCCGAACCCGTTGAACCGGGGCCTGACAGGTGGGATGCAAACTTCTCGCGCCCCGCTCGCCGCTGCGGTTGAAAAAAGAATGAGTAGGTTGGACTCATCAAATAAAAAGGACATTAATGTATTTTTATCACTTGGTAGAAGAAGCTAACTTGTCCTTTATCTATCTATCTCTTCATTAATAGGCATGCAATAAAGCCCCTTAAAATTAACTAATTAAATTTGAGTCCCCCATTTGATTAAGGTTAGGTCGCATTTATGACCATATTGGAATTACATCAATCTAAATCTTTAAATCAAGAAATTTAAATTGTGTAATTAATCTAATGTCGAATTTGTGTATGTACATATATATTGAGGAAATTAAATGTGGTACAATTATTTTCACTACTAATTTTGTGCCATGGAATGTGATTTGACACGTAAAAGGCCTAGAGCGAGGATTTCGAGACACTTGATAAAATCAATTTGATGAATTCAATTAATGCTCATTAAGAAGCAATGGCTTGCTCTATATCTATTATAACATTTATTTCATGATTAAATTAGAAAGTTAGTAATAAATAAATAAAATATTTTACAATATTCTCTTTACACAAGGGGAAGAAAAATAAAAAAAATAAAAAATGTTAAACCATTTATTAATAAATCATCATCTGTTAAGAATACTAAAATTCATTTATTAATAAATTATCATAATTGCATATCCAAATTTTATTTTATTTTTACCAATAATATATTAAAAATATGAATCTTATGGACACTTTTTCTTTTTTTTTTTATTGCACGACCCTATGTTGTAAAAATTACACCAATTAAGGTTAAAATTTAATAGGCTTTAAATTAGATAATATAGTTAGAAATCAAATATTAATTGATCGACCAATATTAGGGAAAACAAAACCCAAATCTAGGGTCCAATTTAAAGTAAATTCAAATCAATGAGCTACCCTACAAATAAACCTTAATTTTACAATAAAATTAACCCAAATCAATTTGCAATTGGCTTTATAGGGGTTCAAAAAAATGACCTACTCTTTGTTTTTTTGAAAAATATCATATGCTATTTAGTAAAATGAACCGTGGAGCATGAGATATTTTCAAAAGCAAATTATGAAATGTATGATATATTATCACATTCTAGACTTGGGATAATTTTTTTTAGAATTATATTAGAATACTTGCGTACTATATTATTAAACTCGTAAACTCACATTCTATGTTATTGGGCTTATATATGTTACGCTCGTAAATTCGTATTCTATGTTATTGAGCTTATATATGCTACGAAATCTACTTTAAGATTACGAATCGTACTTTACGATTAGTATCATTAGATTCATATGACCTAATTTAAAAATCTTAAGCAAGATATCTACCTAGGGTTTTTCTCATGTGTACACAAATTCTCTTCCTATCTTCTTTTTCATTTTCATTGCTAATCAATGCATTCATTCTCTCTCTCTCTCCTTTTTGAATGCTAGAGATAGATATAGAAGAGTAATGAATGAACAAAAGAAGCAAACAAGTGAGAATAAAGGGTGAGGTGATAGGGAGAGAGGGGAAGGGAAATAAATTATTTGTTGGTTTGTGATCAAGACGAACCATTGACTCCATTTCTTTTCCTTATAAAATGCGCCACCCCTCACTTCTCACCATCGCCATTCGCCACCACCTAAGTTCCTTAACTACTCCTCCCTTGCTACGCTACACTACTCCCTCGGCCGCCGGCGCCTACCATGAGCCGCCGCGGGAAGAAGGTGGACCTGAGGCTTGACTTGGCCCCTCCGGCGAGGGGGGACGCGCCGCGGAGGATGGCCGGCGAGGAGTCTCCGCGCGAGTCCTCCTCGTCGCCGGCGAGCTCGTGCGTGTCATCGGAGGAGGAGAGCCCGGCGACGTCGATGGTGCTCGCGGCGTGCCCCCGCTGCCTCATGTACGTGATGCTTTCCGAGGACGACGACGCCAAGTGCCCCAAGTGCAAGAGCGCCGTCCTCCTCGACTTCCTCAACGGCGGCGGCGGGGCCACTTCCTCCGCCACCAAGAAGACCAGGAACGTGTAGTTGGAGCACTTGATCCAAAGAGCTAACGCCGCCTTCTTCAACTGCCCCTTCTCTTGCATGTCCGCCGCTACTTTTTGCTGATGTTAATGTACAAGGATCAAGAATGATATTGACATGCTTATTATACAAATCTAAAAGAGTATTTAAAATATCGATAGATTTCAGTGTAGGTTAGCAGGATACAATATTTCATCATAATGTACTTAAATTAATTAAAATGATGTATCTAATTAATTAAATAACAAAAATAAAATTAATCAAGAAAATTACGATAACAATAGTAAGATCTTAGGCCGTACATCGCTGACGTGGCTCAAATCCATGACCAAATTTTTTATCTCATGTAATTATTCAAACACTAGGGTTGTTTTAAGAAAATAAACGTATCCTTTATCAACACCCACAACCGAGCCCTAGACAGTAGACTCCTTTCCTTCCCCGCCGCTTCGTCTCCTCCGCCCTCCCGACCATCTTCTGCTTTCTTTCCCAATCGCTCCTTCCTTACGGCCCCGATCGAGCTGCTGTTGCAGATTCCTGCTTCTTGTCGCGCTCTGCTCTAATCGCTGGCAAATAACAAGTGAAGGTTGCCGTCATCTTTGTCCGGATGTCCCCCTTTCCTCTCTCCTCAAACTTGCGGGTTTCCTCCTTCCTTTCCTCGTCTCTACCTTCGGCTGTTTTCGGAGACTGATTTTTACAGCGGACTTTACTGGTGCTATGATCGAGGTTCTGTTCCTCTTGATCTAACGAGAATGCAAAGCGGTCCGTCGAATCGCCGGTTATTTGCCATGCACAAGCACTAATCTCGTCTGATCGCCGCCTACCTTCACGGACGAAAATCTCAGCCCCCGACTAACGGGTGGAAAATACGGGGGGCGTTTCCTTCTCCCCTTGCCTTTACAGTATGAAAAATTTCATCTTCCTTTTTGTGAACCCCAATTTCTACTCTAGTGTTTTTGCATGACGATGCCTACAATTTAAGTTTTGTTTGCGCATTTAATGATGGGAAAGGCCATTTCTTCACGAGTTGTGGTGAGCTCCATAAATGCATACTGTGGATCGATAATTTTTTTATCGTTATTGAATAAAGGCTTGCCCTTAACATTGATTATAAAGGTCGGTATTCTATATTGCTTAGAGTAGTACTTATTTTAGTGTGGTAAGTTCTCTTTTCGAAGCAACTACTTTACTCATGTATTCAAGGAATACTGCTCTCATTTCATTAATCACATTTCTGAAAATATCATTGTGCCTTCCCATTCAATGGTGCTGCATTCTGATATACTTACGAGCCTTACACAATAATTACATTTGATTTTTTGCATTATTCTATTTTTTTAATCCTTGCCAGATTATTCATACAATGCTACTTACAAATTTTGATTATAGAGGATGCCGCTCTCTCTCTCTCCCGGGAATGCCCAGATATAATTCCCTAGTTGTCTCTCCTGTGATCCCCTCTCTCGATACATGCTTTTGCATTGGTTCCCTCCTTTAGTTTTTGCTTTTTTGTATGCTAAAAAGATAGCAAATTGGTTTTGAGACAACCAAACAGCAATACCTCAATGCTACTTGAAGATAGTCTTTGATTATTTATGTGCATTGCGTCATCCATATAACGAACTTCCATGAACAGTTCTTTTTCTGCTGCTAATATCTTCTCAAAGTGTATAGCTCTTATCTTCTACATTATTTTGTCACTCATTTCTCCACATGACACTTTCAAGCTGGTTAGTTTTGTACTTCATTTTTGTTTTTCTGTTTTGATTTGTTTTAGTTAGTTTACATCTTTTCTTTTTTTGTACCTATATTTCTTATGTAATTGATTTGATTGAAATTGGCTCTTATTGATCGTTTATTTGTTTTCTATTTTATGTTGAAATCGCAAGTTTTTTGCGCAAATTATACTAAAGACATATAATTTGAGTTTTATTAAAAATGTTTTTGTTTGACAATTTGCTGCTAATCCTGAAATGAAATTTCTACTACTGCCATGTAATCATATTTTATATCTATCCCTGGTTCATAGAAAGGATATGATGGGTTAATTGTAAAAGGTCTGAGTAAGAAAACATATATGATAGTGATGAGATGGTTATGAAACAAAGGAAGAGGATACTTGCTCTTTGTTCTAGTTTTAGCACTGTGGCTTTTTACAGCCTCTTCGACAGCAAGTGGTTCATGTGTATTCATGAACAATGGGTTGGAGAAAAAAGGCGTGGGCTGCATTTTAAGTAAGAATGTTGGCCTAGACTTCTCCCTACACCAACTTGGGTGCTTGCAAACCATCTGAGCTATCATGTTTTCTTCTTGATCAAAACATTCAATCTGATCCTTTGCCTCTTAGTTTCTATTATGTATATTGTAGTTTTTTTAATTAAAGTTGATGCTAATATTAATATGCATGTTTTATATTAGTGTCATTGTATGGTTCCTACCCTTTCTGCCTATGCTTTTGAAGGTTTGTTAGATAATTTATGTGTATAAAAAGAATAAGGATATTGTGTTCCACAATATACCTCAGTTGAATATTGTTTTGACTTTTGATGGTTCTTCCTTTAATCTACAATTCTCAAAATGATAAACGGTATTCTCTAATCTAAAAAGCTATCTTTCACAACTAACATTTACTTTTTTGGGATAATAGTGAAAAAAGGTTGGTACTTAGTTAGTCATTTGATTATGATCAAAAGCTTAGATTGATTTGGAAGCAAATTTGATAAATGAAGTTTTGCTTAATTGTATGTTAGTCTGACTTTATGGTTGTAATAGAGTTAATTAGAAAGGTTTGGCAACTTGAATTGCTAGTTGTAGGTTTAATTAAGTAATAGACTTTTCTCCCAAAATTTTAATGCTTAATTTATTGTGTTTGAAATGTTAGCAAAGAGCTAGTTAATGCTTAGCATAATTTACGCAAGCATTCTAATTAGAGGGCTACCTGAATGCGGTTTTACATGCTTATCTTTACTTCTGCATACTTAAATTTATGGGCAATGCTGCAATCGTCCATCAAAGGCTTATGGTACCTGTACCGCTTTCTGTATTTCCATTAATACTGCTAGACATCTACTTCTGGTGCGTCTTTACTGAACTGATCCCATCCTGTCAGATGCAAGACCAACGAATTATTCTGCCTGAAGAAGTTCCCAACGGTAAGCCACAAAAGAAGAAACCATTGAGGCAAATGGCCAATCCAGTTTTGATCAAGAGGGAACCTGCAGGGAGTAAAGAAGCATCCCATCTCTCTGGCAAAGTCAAAAAAAAGGAACGAGGAGGACTCTTGAAAAGCGATACTTCTCCCCCCCTTTCAACAGACAAACAAGTCAAGACCTGATCCTTCAGGTTCCATTGACGATTACAGGGCACTAAGGCGCAAGCATCTTCGACTGGAGGGAGAAAGCTTCTCTCTGGATAGAGAGCTTAATGAGGTCGATGCTGAAGTCGGGGACCCTAGAAGCTGAGAAGTCATCTCTGTTGGATCAGCTAGTTGTCGTGGAAGGTCTTCTTGATCCTTCAGAAATTAAACATGAAGGGGTCAGGAAAAGAAGCCACGTAATAGACAAGTAGATTTCTAGTAGTAGTTTGTGTTTATGTGCTGTCATTCGGATACTAAGAAAAGGTTTGATTGGCAATTCTAGATTCTAAATTCTTACTGGGTAAATTGCATAGTATTATTAGTAAACTAACAAACTAACCTTCATACATCAAAAGCATCGACCAAGCCTTGAGTCAACTGCAGAACTGAATCAAAGCAGGATATATGCTGAGCATTTACAAGTCGTCGTCGTGGCATGGCTTCATAATATCCATGGCTTCCTTGTTTAAGCAAGTTAAACCATCTTGATGGAGACTATCGGAGATGGAGGAGCATTTGTATGCTGATGCTGAAAGCATATGCTATGAGATTTCTTAACGTCAGGTTTTCTCTCATCTTAATCTTTGCATACTTGATATTTGCTTCTAAGTTTCACCATCCATTTTTGTCAATTAATTCAGGGTGGCTGTGCGGCTAAAAACCTTGGCAAGTCTCCACAGCGCATCTCATCTACCGAGATGGAGAAAGCATGGTCTCGAGCTCTCAGCTTCTTCATCTTCTTCCTCTCTCTTGAGGCCTCTGGTGTTATTCGGCCGCCACCGGGGAAGGTGATCAGAACACACCACACCAAGTCCGCATCTCACCCGCAACAGGTGCCCTACTCTTTTATTTCCCGCTCTCCAATGCTGGGTACTTTTAATTGAGCTAAACTGGACTGTTCGATTGATTAGGTGCACATCTCTGCGGTGAGCCGAGACCACATGCGGGTGTCGTGGATTACCGACGACAGGCACGCCCTGTCGCTGGTGGAATACGGCAAAGTGCCGGGGAAGTACGACGTGTCGGCGACCGGCGAGCATACTTCGTACATCTACTTCTTCTACACCTCCGGCGAGATCCACCACGTCAAGATCGGCCCTCTGGAACCGGACACGGTCTACTACTACCGCTGCGGCGGCGCCGGCACTGACGAGTTCAGCTTCAAAACCCCGCCTGCTGAGCTACCCATCGAGTTCGCCGTCATAGGTTAGTTTTTAAGCTTAAAAATCTCAAGGCGGGGAATTGAATTTTTTTATGGAGTTCAACGACCAAGTTGAAATTAAATCGCAAGCCTGATGCGATGTTGTGGCTCGTTCCCAGGGGACCTTGGGCAGACAGAGTGGTCGGCGTCGACGCTGTCGCACGTCGGTAAATCCAACTACGACATGCTCCTTCTCCCCGGCGACCTCTCCTACGCCGACGCCCAGCAGCCGCTTTGGGACTCCTTTGGGCGCTTCGTGCAGCCCTACGCCAGTGACCGTCCCTGGATGGTCACCCAGGGCAATCACGAGGTCGAGGCCTTCCCCATCCTCCACGTCCACCCCTTCGTCGCCTTCAACACCCGCTGGCGCATGCCCCACGAGGAAAGCGGCTCCGCCTCCAACCTTTACTACTCCTTCGACGCCGCCGCCGTCCACATCGTCATGCTGGGATCCTACACCGACTTCCACGCAGACTCGGCGCAGTACAAGTGGCTGGCGGCAGATCTTGCGAAGGTGGACCGGCAGGTGACTCCGTGGGTCCTCCTCCTCCTCCACGCACCGTGGTACAACACCAACGCCGCGCACCAGGGAGAGGGGGAGAGCATGAGGCTAGCCATGGAATCTCTGCTTTATCAAGCCCGGGTCGATGTGGTCTTCGCCGGGCACGTCCATGCTTACGAGCGATTCGTGAGTTCTCTCCTACCATACAGCTTCAATTCTTCAACTAAATCAGGGCCACTGTTTAATCTGATCGGCTGCGGCCATGACAGGGGAGGATATACGATGGCAGGGCAGATTCGTGCGGTCCGATGCATATAACCATTGGCGATGGAGGAAACAGGGAAGGGCTGGCATTAGAGTAAGTAGTCTTTACGTGAGATCTCGCCACGACAGCTTTTGCCAAATCTATTTACTTTTGTTCGTGCGAAATGAAGGTTTGATAAGCATCACAAGCAAGCTTCCCTCTCGCTGTTCCGCGAAGCAAGCTTCGGCCATGGGAGGTTGAAGGTGGTGAACACCACGCATGCGCACTGGTCGTGGCACCGGAACGACGACGCGCTGTCGACGGTGCGCGATCAAGTGTGGCTGCAGAGCTTGTCGGCCTCTGCTGCTTGCGGATGCCGACGTCCGTCTGCTTCCGCCAAGGACGAACTTTAGATGATTGCATCACTCAATTCTTTTATCTAGATAAATTGCCCAAATTGTTGGAGATTCAAATTATGGTTCACTCGTTGTGCAGAACTAGCACTACCTCTCAAATCAATCAATTTAGAAACTTTAAAGAATATCTTGTGACATCCTTTTCAAAGCAATTATATCCATTTGTCCTTTATCAAGTGTAATAAGTTTGAAGTGTTGGAGAATACTGGATCTACTTAACGCATCAATTCTTTGGAATCTAGTAGGCTCCAAAAGAAAATCTATACTACTTGCCAAAAGAAGATCCAACGTTGAGATTTCTCAACACTAAGCAATCATTCAATTTGGAACAAGGCATGCGCCCAATTCTTGCCACCCAATGCCATGTGGGTCGGGCACACCTATCATTCCCCCCACACCACTAATGGTACATTGAATGAGACAACCAATTTGGTACACAGCTAATCAAATTCCATCCTATCACATTGACATATAATTTATATCTATTTGTAAAAAAAAAATTTCACTAGATAAATGATTTTTGGTTAACATAAAAACTTAATTTTATCTCACATACACATTTTTATAAATTTAAAATCTTCAAATTTTATTATTTTTCTTAATTTAATAGTTAAACTTTTATTTTTTATCTTTAGCTACTCCTTATGTTTTTCTTTATTTTATAAATGGCTTTCAATTCAATATTTTGTTTATAAGTTGCCTTATAATTATTTCATGCATTGCAAATTAGCTCTTACATTATTTGTTATATAATATCATTTCATTTAAAATTATATAGGGTTGTTCCTTCAATTTATTTTACTTTTTGTTTCATTGTGTGTATCCACTCTATGGACTATATAAGTAAATGTATGGCAAAAACAATTTCATACTTTGAGTGACCAACATGATATCTTATAGACATTAAGCCTATTTGGATAATTGGGGAAAGTGATTTATGTTTAGTATGATGAATAGTGATTCCTCACTAGTCCTACATCCATCGGCTTGATTGGTTTCATCACTTTCCTCTTCCTAAGGATTGAGGCAAGATAACTTTAAGAAATTATGATAAAAGAAATTTCTTATAATTTTAATCCACAACATCAATGGAGCATAATCTAATCACTTTAGTTATAATCATCATTCGCCACCATGAAAAAAAAAGAAAAATATATTTTTTTTACAAAAAAACAAAGGAAATCTTGTTCTCTGACCCAAATCTAGAAAGAGAAGGACCCAACTCCTAGTTAGAATACCTATCCCCCATTTTCTCTAGGTATCATTTTTTTAGTTAATTATTATTATTATTATTTTGTAAAGGGTGCATGATTGGGGAAGTGGACTTGCTGTATCATAGGATTACTTTTTCTGGTTATTTATTAATTCCTGGAAAGCAGGGTGCCAAAGGAAAGGTCGGTTAATAATTGACATTTCCTTTTTGACTTCATAATTGACCTAAGGAGAAGGTGCCAGTGCGTCGTAGATTCAGTAAATCTTTTCTAGACACAAGCGAATCTAACTAGATTAGCTCAGATTCTCCTCCAAATCAACAGAGTAACAAATAGGTCAGAGGATTAACTTGCGCGGAAGGGCAAACAAGGATACTCCATTTCCACAAATTTAGGAGCAAACAAGGTCTAGGGCAAATGTTGCTTTGCTTGCCCCCTTTAATCAGAAAGGGACAGAATGTCTGACCAAAATCTACCGCTAGATTTCATCTCATTCATTCATTCATTCATCCTTTTTTGCTTGAAAGATTCACTTGTAATGATTTGTTGAATTGAGTACGCTATATATAAATTAAGCTAATGTTTAGGGATAAAAATTTTAGCTTGGATTGTTGCATATAAGCAAGCTCATATCTAAGCGCTTGCTAATAATGTACGATGCCCCTAGAGTCAAGTATCATCTTCATTACTTATTTACCTATGTTAAATAGGAAAAAAAATTAAAAGGTTATGATTCATGCATAATATTATTTTCCACAAAAATTTATTAGTATTTTTTATAAAAAATAATATTCAAGATTTTATTTTATGTAGTCGGCAGCAATATTAATTAATATATCCCTTTCATGATAGTTGGAAGCAATAATTTGTTAGCTGAGGACATGCACCCTACGCCACACATGTCTTGTCACTTTTATTTTCTTTTTTTAATAAAAAATTTCTAGCTTCTTTAAGAAGTTTTAATTAAATAAAATAAGATTTAGGCATAAAATTAAAGTACACATATGCTCTAGGGACTACTTATATGAATAATCTAATTAAAAAAATATATAAAAAAAGGTATTTTGGATTATGATTGCATGATTACACCTTAGGGTGTTAATTATTTTATTGAAAAGTTATTATTTGAACAAAATAGTTACTTTGGTTAGCTTAATAATAAAAAAATATTCATAATTATTGATCAATTATATACATATATTTATATTATAATATTTTTAACTTAAAAATACTAATAATTATATAAATTAATACTAAATCCAAAATTTTTGATTTTAGTAAATGGATAACTCTACTCGTCATTTTAAGTTATTAATATTCAAAGTATCAGATTTTAAGCTATTAACTATTATATTAAAAAATTGATAAAATTAAATTAAAGAGATAGTACTATGATTAGTGCAACATAAATTATTTAAAAGTTCTTTAAGAAAAAGAAAGCAAGAGTATGAATGGTTGACTACTGGTGGCATGCTGTAATTATGTGAAACATCGTCCCTTGTCTTGTAATTTAAAATGGGTGGATTTTTTTTTATGCAGAGACATCCCGTATTCTTTATATATTTTTATATTTCTTTCTTTTTCTTTTTAACTTTTGGTTTTTTACCCTTTACTTTAATTTAATTAAGACTCGGCCCACTTTCTCCGTAAATTCAATGAAAATACATTTATATATGTTGATTGAAAATTAAATTGCATAAAAATGATTACAAAAGTAGAGAAAAATAATATTTTGCAATATGCAATGAAAATATTAATATTAATTTGAATCCACTCATTTTATCTTTCGAATAAAAATTGTATTTTTGGAGGGTCCTATTGATTAATTTTAATCAATTTTGGTGCTTCCTTTGCTCTTTTTCTCTTCGCATCCGGAGCGACGCGCTCGTCCTCGTGACGTTCATCTCACGCCTGCCGCTTTCCCCATTGTTTGTCGCTCTCTTCCTCCCGTCCTTCAAAACCCTAACCTAATCAACGGCCCCTCAATTCACCATCTCCGATCGCAATCAGAGGCTCCGCTTGCTTGCTGACGATGAGACCGCTGGATTGTTTCTTCGATCGGGAATCGGTGTCGCCATTGGTGGACAATTGGTACGCGGTACTGCTTCCCCGTCTTCCTGTGCTTTTAGTGTCTTTCAAGTCCTACGAGCCTCCTGTAGATGTTCAACGATTGATTTCTTCTCTCTTCTTGTTTTTTCTTCTCAATTCGAGGGCAATGCCAGTGGCTAATAACTAATTTTGCGCCTCTTTTGGTTTAGTTGTCGTGTTTGTCTGCCCTATGGCGCGATTTACTGTGCTGTAGCATTGATCTGCCCTAGAAAGTGGAAACATATCTTTTTTGTGAAATCGGCTTGGAGGACTGTAGTTCTGTTGACTGTTTTGCTTTTGTAAAAGAAAAAAAAAACAAAATACTTGCTTTGTTGTTACCAGATTTTTTTATTTGGGTAAATTGAAACGTCTGCTGAACTTTAATTCTGTTGTCTAAAAGCTATAATTTTGCATTTACAGTTGAAAAAAGGAAATAAGATTTGTTTTCCCAATTTTGGAAGAAATTTATGTGGAAGAGTCTGTTTAATGTGTTTGAATGCTAAGAATATATCACACACATCGAATTTGTTCAAGAAAACAAATATTGCTGGTAATCTGCACCAACCTCCAGATAAACTTTTATTCCATTTGTTGAACAAGTGATTTAAGCTACGCTCTATAGTAACATCGTGTATTCTTATTGCACGATCTGTAGTGAATTTGGGAAGCGGTTTCGAACACGACAGTCGGTAATATGTTGGCATAAGCCCAAGCTTGCCTTTTCATGAAAGCGCCTCTCTAAAACCTGTTGGATTTATGTGAAATGGGCTAGTACCTGGTTCATGGATTTGCTACCAAAGTAGGCTTCTTCAGTATAGTGGTTGAATTGTTGGCTAGAAATGTCTGGCAGTACTTCTGAGATTGTTGAAGCAAATGAAGAGCCAAATTTGGCCAGTCATTATCGCGGATCCAAGACATTAAGTATTAAGCTCAAGTCGGATCTACTGAATAGTAAATTCCAGGATGTTGAAGATGACCTTGATCAAGTTTTAATGGCGATAGATCTCAGGATTTCATCAAGAGTTCCGGGTCCTTCTAGTCAATCAGGGGTTGATTTGTTGAGGAAGAATGCTTTGAAGAATCCTGTCAAGGTTGGAGCATCTCGATCATCAGGAACAGGGATATCAGAACCTGTCACTTTAAAACAGGCTTTGAGAAAATTATGCATTTCTCAGGCCTCAGAGATGGCTGCTATGAAGAGGTTATCTAAACCAATTGGCTTATCCAGTGTCTCTGAAGCTGGAACAATTAAGAGGCTTTATGCATCAGTGGTGGTTCAATCAAGTGACTCCGCTCTTTCTTCAAATGGGGAAAAGAGAAATTTTGTTGAAATATCCATCATGCCTGAAGAAATCTATGCAGATTCTTCAATAAAGGCTGTTCAGCATGGTGAAATGCAAAATTTAGAGTCACATAGTCAGAGTGCTATTTCTCCTATTTCTGAAGGGCCTACTTCGCTTAAGGTATCTAGGCTCAGAATCCAACATATAGTTAAGCCCACATCAGATGAATCATCTGAAAATCAAACTGCAGCCAACGAGAGGGAAAAGAAGGGAAAGTATGTTTCTAAACCATCTGCATCTAGCTCGCAGGTAGTTTCTCCATCAAGCAAGTTTATTAAACGTTTAAACAAGCCAGTAAGTAGGGGCAAGACCACTAAAGGGAAAGGAAAAACTGAGCCAAGTTTGCCGCTCCCTAGTGATTCCACTATATGTGGTGAAGTTATCAAAATTGGTGCTTCTCTCTTCACAAATGAAACACACTGTTGCACGGACCCTGTCACGCCTGCATCTGACACTATGAATCCCTCTCCGTCTGCAGTTGTAAGGATTACAGAAAGTGATGATATTGGTACAAGCAAAAGTGTTTCCTGCCTGAATATCAATGATAGTGGTGGAACAAAAACAAGTGAATTCTCTAGCTCAAGAGAAAAAGGGGAGTGCTCCCACAGTTCTAAAAGCAGCATGGGGGATTATAGTTGCAGCACCAGTTTCAGTGAAGAGAGCCATCACAATGGTGTTGGTGTTAAAGGTTGTAGACCTCACATGTCAAAGGATGTGAGATGGCTAGCCATCAGTCGCACTGTAAATCAACAAGGAAAATTGGGCCTAATGAATTTTAAGCTGCTCAAAAGACTTGGTTGTGGAGATATTGGAACTGTTTATCTAGCTGAGATGGTTGGCTCCGAATGCTTATTTGCATTGAAGGTCATGGATATTGACTTTCTAGTTAGCAGGAAAAAGTTGGTCAGAGCTCAAACAGAAAGAGAGATACTGCAAATTTTGGACCATCCGTTCCTTCCTACCCTCTTCGCTCATTTTACAACGGACAATCTCTCTTGTTTAGTTATGGAGTATTGTCCAGGTGGCGATTTGCATGTCCTGCGACAGAAGCAACCTGGAAGGAGTTTCTCTGAGCCTGCTGCTAGGTTTGTAAATTAAATTGGTGTGCATATTTGCATGTTCATTATGAAAACAATGTCAATTATTATATTTTTCAGTATAGTTCTGCCTAAACTCTAAAACATGTCAGAATAAGCTATTATGAATAGACATGTTGAAAAACTTGATTATTTCAACAGTATAAATGCAACTCTTTCAAACATTAAAATTCTGTTCAATCTTCTGAACTTTGTTCCAAGTTATGAAGGAAACTTGCACACTACTTGAAAGTAGTGATTCAAAAATCAGTGTTCTGATACTCTGGGGTGCCCGTCGGAGCCTTATCATTCTTTAGGTTTCAAATGTCATATGAAACAACATTGTGCTTGGAGAATGCAAACCAGGTACAGATTAGCGCTGTACTTGTTTGATGATGTCCAGTATACTAGAGAAGGCAACTCGATAGGTCTGTGCTTGACTTTTGTTCTGCGATGGTATAACAGATTTATAAAGCTTGTAAACAAAATTTTCTGTTGGAAAATATATTTTAAATATGATAATGTACCTCACCTGTTCAGTTGTAGTTTTCTGCTTCCTCTTGGGATTTTATATGACTTTGTTGTCTTCAAGAATTTTCTTGTGCATAATGATTTAATACATTTTCAATCTTTGGATTCACTGGCATTGTTAGTTCCCATTGAGGCTATAACCAAATTCTTGAAATCATTTATGCAGGTTTTATGTTGCAGAAGTCCTCCTTGCTCTAGAATATCTGCACATGTTAGGTGTGATATATCGTGATCTCAAACCAGAAAACATCCTGGTTCGTGAAGATGGTCATATCATGCTCTCTGATTTTGACTTGTCTCTCAGGTGCTCAGTAAGCCCAACTCTTCTAAGATCTTCGCCATTAGGCACTGAAGAATCTGCAAAGAAGCTTTCTGGACCTTGTGCTGAAAATAGCTGCATTGACCCACTGTGCCTCAGACCATCTTGTGTTCAAGTTTCTTGCTTCACACCTCGTTTGGTATCATCTGCAGAAGGGAAGGCTCGAAAGACGAAATCAGAAATGTGCGGGCAGGTGAGACCACTTCCGCAACTTGTGGTGGAACCCACTGATGCACGCTCCAACTCCTTTGTTGGGACCCATGAATACCTTGCTCCTGAGATCATTAGAGGGGATGGACATGGAAGTGCAGTGGATTGGTGGACTTTCGGAATCTTGTTATACGAATTGCTTTTTGGCAGAACACCCTTCAAAGGACCTGGAAATGATGAAACATTGACAAACGTTGTTTCACAGAGCTTAAAGTTCCCTGAAAACCCATATGTTGGCTGTCATGCAAAAGATTTGATAAGAGGTCTCTTAGTAAAAGAGCCAGAGAACAGGTTGGGATCAGTCACGGGGGCTGCAGAGATTAAGCAGCATCCATTCTTTGAGGGGATGAATTGGGCTCTGATACGTTCTGCTGCACCGCCGGAGACCCCAAGAAACCATGATCTCGAGACTCCTGTGCTTTTTCGCAAGAAAAAGGAAGGTAGGTGTCTTGATTTCAGGTCCAAGGGGGATGTAGAGTTTGAGCTGTTCTAGTAAAATTCTTTTCTGAAAATGGGAGAGTTTTCTCGGCCTATTAATCCTAGCCCACGTCCAGGTTTCTACTTGGATTGTGACACTATTTATGTTGATGTAAATCTAGGCCTCAAAATTTGTTCCTTGCTAATAATATGCATCAATTTACAAAACTGGCCTCAGGATCACGCAATATTTTTTGTATTCCAGCGAATGAAGCCATAGTACAGCTACAAAGCAACACTGTTAAATTGACACTATCTAGTAGCAAAGTGGTGATCGTTGTCATCTAAAAAAGGTGATATAGTTCCAGATACATTGGCCATTGGATTCAGCAACAATGTTTGATGTTGTTGCTTGATGTCTTTGTATGAGATAGAGGCAAGTGCTCATCTAGCTGTGATTGTAATTACTATAGATGAGTGATCTTGTAGGGAGACAAAATGTAATTTTTTATATCACCTTCATTTTGCAATGTCTTTATTAGTTAGTGATTAAAAATTTTTGAGCGACTTTATTTATCTATTTTGTTACGGTGTTTTCTACTATGTACTTTAAATTTGCTTAAAAGCCATAATGAGTTACTGGTTGACAGATACACAAGTTAATCTGTCTGCACCATTTGATCTTTTTTTTTTCCTACAGAATAAGGTTAAGATGTGTGACACGAAGGACCAAGTAAAACTCCTCTTCGTCGCAAACTATTTCTAACAATTTCTCAAACCTATCACTGATCGACTCATCTTTTAGTGAATTGTCTAGCAAGATTAATTTTAGTTCTTTTTAATATTTCAAAAACTAATGGATCTTAGACAAACACTAGTCCTATACATATAGATACAAACTAAACCTAAGTCAATCAATTTCATCTGCTCAATTGGTTTGATCATAAATCAGTCTCAAATTTAGCTCAATTCAACCACCCAAACCAAAGAGCAATAGTCAAACCAAACCTACATAAAACAATCCAGCTGGAGTCCGATAGGACAGCCCAATATATCTTACCTTCATCAAATTGAACCGGTCAAGCGGCTAGACCGGTATTAATTAACCAATAGTTTAGATCAAAAATCACTCTACATCATACTTAACTTCAAACTACTTTAAATTGCAAAAAAAGAAAATGCTGAGAAGTATCAATCATTATGGTGCTATGAAGCCAGCCAGTGGCTATCAAGGTAGCTGTTCCATTGCATCCTCAATAGGTATTTGTCTTGGCCTCTAAGGCTCTCTTCTCTGGCAGTGCCACCCCTTTGTCTCTACTCCACACATATACCCTTCACTCCCAAGCATCCCCCTTCCCTTCCCTTCCCATGGGCAGAGCAGAGCATCATGCATTCACAATATCACATCATCCCCTCCATATACATGGCTTTGAGTTAAAGAAAAATCTACTGCCAAATCCCACAGACAGTCCACCAACTAACCAAAATACTCATCTATCTACTTCATTAAGGCACACAACTTAGCATGTGTCACTAAAAATTTAGTCTTTCCTGTAAATCTTAATAAAAGTCAAAATGTTATAGTACAAAAAAGATTGAGGAATTGACTTTATAAATTGGCTCTTCATCCATCACTGCATATAAGTCTTACCTAAAAGAGTGGGGCTAAAAACAAAGATTACACTAGGAAAGTGACAAAATTTTTTTTGTTCGTCTACTGAATGTGGAAGCCTGATCAGGCTTATAAAAGGAGCAGCAAAAGCAAAAGAGAGAAGAAAGTTCTTCTGCGTTCTCGATAGAATACCAACAATGCAAGCTCCAATTCAAGCAAGGGAACCGCCGCCGCCGCTGCACACTCTCGGGATCCAGAACTGCGCGCACAGCAGCTGCAGAGAGAGCAGCGCGTCGGAGGAAGAGATGGAAGACGAGGAATCATCAAGAACGGCCCTTTCTACCTTCAGGGCCAAGGAAGAGCAGATCGAGAGGAAGAAAATGGAAATCAGGGAGAAGGTGTTTGCTCATCTGGGCAGGGTGGAAGAAGAATCCAAGAGACTGGCCGTCATCCGCAAGGTAGGTGATCAATTCAGTTTGACTTTCAAACTTTCACCACAGGAATCGACCATTTGCTTGACGAGCAGGAGCTCGAAGCAATGGCGGATCCGACGAGGAAGGAGGTATCCGCTTTGCGGAAGAAGATAGACGCACTCAACCGCGAGCTGAAGCCTCTCGGCCAGAGCTGCCTCAAGAAGGTAAAAATAGTCAACAGCTTGACTTCCATTCGACATCACATGGGTCAGAATTTGATGCTTCGATCTGTTTCCAAAGGAGAAGAAATACAAGGAGGCAGTGGAAGCATTCAACGGGAAGAATAGGGAGAAGGCGCAGCTAGTCAACAGACTGATCGAGGTAAGGGGCCATGAAAGCTCTGAAAAAGAAAGGTTTGTTTCGTACATGAGCGTAGCAGAAGTGAGCTGATTTGGATCACTTTGATGCCATGAATTGCAGCTGGTGAGCGAGAGCGAGAGGCTGAGGATGAAGAAGTTGGAGGAGTTGAGCAGGACAATCGAGTCCATTCAATGATGAGTTTGCTACTGAGGGAGGACTGATTTGTTTTTTCTTCTGATTCTTCTTCTTGTCTCGTTGGATCCTGAATTGATTTTTTTTTTTTTTTGTTGTTGTCTTTTTCTTATTAGTGTAAGAAGATACTGAGCTAATGAATTGGGTGTGTTGCAAAATGAATGGCAATCAATTGTCTAGTAAGTGTTAATGCCTGAAAAACTTAGTGAAGCTGGGTCACTGCTCCGGCACAAGGCTGGAGTGAAGCTGGGAGCTGCTTCGGCACTGGTCGGGCGGGCGTTCACCGTCGCCCAAATCTGTCCCACCGTTGTTCGTCGCCTACATCACTGCTTTCGTCCAAGAGTTCGCCGCCAGTCAATGAACTCCGCCTGCGCCACCAAATAACCCCATCGTTGCTACATTGAACCTTCGCTTCCACCAGATCAGTCCCGAAGGTGCGAATAGGGAGTCGTTCTTTCATTCTTTCTCCGAGACAATTGATTTTGCCTGTTCATCCGACACGACTCGATACGAAATTAGGCTGATTCGGATTGGGTCTAATCATGTTCGGGTCATAAATGGGTCAACCCGTTTATGATCCAAAATTAAATGGGTCGTGTCGAGTTATAATCGGGTTGACCTGCATAACCCGATTATATTATATAATTATATATTATATATAGTTTATATATAAATATATACATATACATATATTTATATATCATTTCGAGTCTAGTCGTGTCGTGTCGAGTTAATCGGGTTAATATTTTTATATTTATATAATTATATATATTTTTTATAAATATTTGTTTGAATTATTTAATATTAAACGTGTTAATCGAGTCATGTTGAGTTGACCCGAATATATATGAGTCGTGTTTGGGTTAAATCATCTGACCCAATTAATTAAACGGGCCATGTTCGGGTTAAGCTAATCGGGTCACGGGTCATAAATGGGTCAACCCGAACACAACCCGCCGACCTGTTTTGCCAGGTCTATTTACAATAACTTATTTTTAAGTCTAAATGGATTAATTTATTTATGATCTGAGACACAATTATAATCAACTTGAACCCGTTTAAGTTTGTATCAAGTCAGGCAGCTTAGTGAGTCGGGTCAGATTTTGCTAAATTTAAAAAATATATATTTTTAACTAATGAATTAGCTAATAAAGTTTATGAGCAATGAGTTATACCTTAACTTGGTTAAATAGATAAATAAAATATATTTTTAAAATAAAAATATGTAGATTTTAACTCACTTTGGTTGCTTAAGTCGTACAACAACATGCAGATATTTTCATTTAAGTCACTTAAACTTTTCTCGAGTATTCGTGCCCTATGGCTCATTACACGTATTATCCTCAACTAATTAAGCTACATAATATCAACTCTAGACGCTTAGGGCATTGTTGACACTCTTATGCTACAGTAATGCCAACAAATATTACTAGGCATTCAAATGAGCTATAATCTATTATAAATTTATAGCATATGTTGTTACCATCTTCATTTACGCTGCGTTTCAGAGAAAGAAAAGAAATTAGGAAAGAAAGAAAATAAGGAGGAAAGGAAATAATTACTTTCTCTTTTAGGCCTCATGTTTTGATAAAAGGAAAAAAATATTTTGACCGGTCCATGAGCTATTGACTGGGTCAAAATTAACCCAAATCTCAAGTAAACATATACAAGATTAATGGATTGAGCGCCTAATTGAATTGCATCCCCAATTACATTGTCTTCAACATCTTCACCTTTCTTAGTCAAAGGTCGAATTAGTGAGGAGGACGTTGAGAGAGCTAGCGGTGCTGGCGCTACTGCTGCTGCTGCTTCTCCTTGCAAGTAGCACGACCTGGCCCTCGCTGGCAAAACCCCTCAGATTCCGGAACTCGTGGGTGGTGCCGCCATGGGTGGTGAACGACCCAAAGGTGAAGCAGTGCTTCTCCTCGATGCGCTGCGTCGGTGGAAGTGTGAGCTCCATCTTCGCCTCCTTCAGCACGGGCAAGATTTAGCTGGGGCCAGATTGCTGCATAACAAGCAGGATTGTGTGAGCTCCATCTTCGCCTCCTTCAGCACGAGCAGGATTCGCCTCCATCTTCGCCTCCATCTTCGCCTCCACCAAGTTCATGCCCAGATGATCAAAACTGGATTTATACACCACACACCATCCCTTGCAGCTCTGCTCTCCCTTTGCCTCTCCTCCTCATCATCTACAGACTCCTCAAGCTTTGCTTATGCCTGCACAGTGTTCAACCACGCCCAACAGCTCGATTCATTGACATGGAACAAAATGCTAAGGGGCTTCATCTGCGTATATAAAACATGTCAAAGGCAGAGATGGAGGAGAGCCATCGGACGAGGAAAGGGGGCGGCGAGCTCGGCTGCGAGAGGGGAGGGGGGCGACTACGAGCTTGGCGAGAGGGCGGTGAGAAGGCGAGTTGCAAGGTCGGCGAGAGGCAGTGAGGTCGGCGAGAGGGGAGGGTGGCGAGGTCGACGAGAGGGGAGACGGCGAGAGGGGAAGGCGGCGAGGTTGACGAGAGGGGAGGCGGCGAGGTCGGCGAGTGTCACCAGGGAAAGGAAATGGATTTCCCTCCAATTTGGAAGGAACGTTTTTGAGGGAAAGGAAATTAAAATTTTTCTTTCTTTCCTTTCATTCTCTTCTTTGAAACTATGGAAATAGAAGGAAAGAAATTCATTTCTTTCCTTTCTCTACTCATTTTCCTTCTTTAAAATAGGTTGTTAGAGTAATACACCTAAAAAACTGTTTACAAAAGGGTACCGTGCTACATGTGATATAGTAGGGAACTCATTTTCAATACATAAATCTTAAAGAAAAAGATAAATCTTGATGCAGGTCAAAATACACAATACTTTAGTCAATATATATAAATATCTTAAGTCAATATATATGATATTCAGTCAATATACACGATATACAAAATATTTAATTAACATATACAAACATCTGAAATCAATATACATAATGTTAAGTCAACACGCAAAATTCTAACATTGTGTATATTGACTAAACATTATGTATATTGACTTTTGATGTTCATATATGTTGATCAAAATTTTGTATAGTTTAATTTGTATTAAGATTCGTGTATTGCATATTACAGTACTCTACTTGATCACATAGTGCAAAATGCCCTTATGCAAAAATTTTCTAGATAGACATTGCTCATAGTATAGTAAACTATTATTCCTCAATCACAGCCATATCCACGAGGCTTTTGGATTTGTCCATGATTCGACAACGTAGCGTTACCAGCGAGGAATTCGTCCCAATTGGAACCAGCGCACGCGAAGATCCGCAGCAGCTTCCCCTCGACAATGGCGACAATCCCACCACAATCTTCATGTCCTCTCTCCACTTCAAATTCCACACCGCTCCCGTGCCGCCGCGTACCATGCCGCTTCATGCCTCCCAGACGCAAAGAAAGGAAGCTATCTCCTCCTGCGTCCTTGCCATCGTGTACTTAATCCGTGCGCTGAAATCAGCTCCACTCCTCTCATGAGGCAATTGAAGTCAGAGTCGCTGCTCGGTCGGATTGGGCTCGCCGCCGGGGTGGATAGGGCCACCCCCCTCGGGCCGCTGTCCTTCGAAGCACCGCGCCTCATATCCAAGGTCGCACACCTATGGCGCTCCCTAGCCGACCATCGCCTCTCCCTCCTCCGCAACGAGGCCCTCCGCCTCGCCGGCGTCCGCCATCTCGTCTCCGACGACCAGGATTTCGTTCTCGCCCTCGCGCTTGCCGAGATCACTGATGAGCTCGGTTCCCTCGCCCTGTTAAAGACAGGAAAGGAAAATGATATCGCAAGAACCTTGAGGACATAAAATTGTGATGGAAGAAAACTTTGTATGTATATATTCATAAAGGAATTCACACCCTTATATATATACATGATTGCAGGAGTTTATTTATAGAAATAAGTTATAGAATCTTGCATTCACACTTAAATATAGAAGGACAATCCTCTCACAGCATTTGATTATGATCTTGGCTTATTCTTTCCCATAATCATCAAATTAGAATCTTTGATAGAATCGTCATCTTTAACACTCCCCCTCAAGCTAGGAATGTATATGTTGATGATTCCTAGCTTGCTGAGCAGGGATTTGAACTGGGCTACGCCCAACGGTTTGGTGAATACGTCTGCAAGTTGGTTAGCACTAGACACATGGTGTAATTTGATTGTCTTTTCTTGGACCTTCTCCCGTATAAGATGACAATTGATTTCTATATGTTTTGTGCGCTCGTGATAGACAGGGTTCGTTGCAATATGAAGGGCCGCTTGATTGTCGCAAAATAAATCGACTGACTGTGAATGTTCAACCCCTAAGTCATGCATGATCATTTTAAGCCAAGTTATCTCACAACACGTTGAAGCCATTGCACGATACTCTGCTTCCGCACTTGATCTTGATATAGTGGTCTGTTTCTTTGTTCTCCATGAGATCAATGATCTTCCAAGAAGAACGCAATAACCTGAGACAGAGCGACGTGTATCACGACACCTTCCCCAATCTGCATCGCAGAACGCATTTAGTTGGATTGAGCTCTCTGAAGAGAAGAAAATTCCTTGTCCCGGTGTCTGTTTGAGATAGCGTAGGACATGATAAGCTGCTTGCAAATGTGGCTCCCGTGGCTTGTCCATGAATTGACTTAGAACATGCACAACATATGTTATGTCTGGGCGTGTAATGGTTAAGTAAATTAGCCTCCCTATAAGTCTTCGATACGAGGATGGATCACTCACATAATCTCCATCAGAATTGTTAAGCGACATATTTTGTTCCATGGGGCAGGAAATTGGTTTGGCCCCTAGGTAGCCAACATCTTCAAGTATTCCGAGTGTGTATTTCCTTTGTGATATAGAGATACCCTTTCGTGACCTGGCTACTTCTATCCCAAGGAAATATTTCAATTCACCTAGATCTCTTAGCAGGAATTTGTCTCTCAGAAAAGTCTTTACGTTTTCGATTTCTCTTAGGTCGTCTCCTGCTATAATCACATCATCAACATAGATGAGTAAGACTACCTGTTTACCATCTTGGGTTCGGACGAACATTGAGTAATCTGATTTGGATTGAGCGAAATTTGCTTGATGAAGAGCTTCTGTGAGCTTGATGAACCACTGGCGAGATGCTTGTTTGAGTCCGTACAAAGACTTATGAAGCTTGCACACACGTGTCTCCCCCTTTCGGCCGAAACCAGGAGGTAACTGCATAAACACATCTTCATCAAGGTCGCCATGTAAGAATGCATTATGGACGTCGAGTTGATGCAAATGCCAATTTTTGATGGAAGCTAGCGCAAGAAGAAAGCAAATTGTTGTATGTTTGGCAACAGGGGCAAAGGTTTCTTGATAGTCTAAACCTTCAACTTGACTATACCCTTTTGCAACTAGCCTGCTTTGTACCGTTCAATTTGCCCATTGGACCTGTATTTGATCTTATAAACCCACCGGCATCCGATGGCCTTCTTCCCAGGTGGTAATGGTTGCAGGGACCAAGTGTTGTTTAACGCAAGCGCCTTGATTTCTTCTTGCATAGCCGTGCGCCAATTGGAATTTGAGTTGGCTTCGGCAAAGGATAAGGGTTCCTTTGCATTTGATAGAGAAGTAACAAAGGCTCGATGCTTTGATGATAAATTCGCATAGGATATAACATCAGCGAGAGGATATTTGTTACCTGCACCTTGTGGAAGGTTTGAGGACGAGCTGATTCTGGAGGGAAGAGGAACCTCAACGTGATAATCAGTCAAATAACGAGGAGCTTGTGTGACTCTCCTTGGGCGAGGCAAGTTGGTTGGACTATCAATGACGGGTGAAGATTCTGGTGCAATGGTATAATCACTCTGATCAAAAGGACTGTTGGATGGGAAGGCGTCATAGTTGATGAGTTGTTGAGTAGCATTTGGTGTTACCAAAGAAGGATGATGTAATTTTGGAAATGTCTCACTGTTAGTTGTTGCATAAGGAAAAGTGCTTTCATGAAAGATCACGTCTCGTGAGACGAAAACCTCTTTGGTTGATATATTGAAGACGCGATAACCCTTTTGGGCATGCGGATATCCCAGAAAGATGCACTTGGTTGCACTGGGATCAAATTTGCTAGGGCGTTGATAGTGGGTGGAAGCGAAGCATAAACTCCCAAATATGCGAAGATGCTCATAAGAAGGTCGTTTCTGGAGCAGCATTTCAAGTGGTGTTTTACCTTGTAATAAGGGTGTCGGAGTACGATTGATGAGATAAGTAGCTGTGAGAATCGCATCTCCCCAGAAAAATTTTGGAAGACTCACTTGGAACAATAGCGCTCAAGCCATACTGAGAAGATGCCTGTGTTTCCTCTCAGCAACTCCATTCTGTTGTGGAGTAGAGAGACAACTGGTTTGATGAATAATGCCCTTGCTGGAATATAAATTATCTAGAGCAAATTCTGAGCCGTTGTCACTACGAATAATTTTCACTTTAGATGCAAATTGTGTCTCAACTAAGTTGATAAATAGAATCAAGCGTGGTCGAGCATCAGATTTGTTATGCATCAGATAAGTCCAAGTGCAGCGAGTAAAATCGTCAACGATTGTAAGAAAATACTTTGCTCCACTGATGGAAGGAACACTATATCCCCCCCAGATATCAGTATGAATAAGTTCAAAAGGCATTGTGGTCCGAATGGAACTCGGTGAAAAAGAAGTACGACTTTGTTTTGCCAATGGACAGACTAAACAATGAGAATTATTATATGAAGTTAAGTCTCTAATATTGTGCGACAATAAGAGATAAACATTATTAGATGGATGTCCAAGACGCTGATGCCAGATATTTGAGAGAACGGATGTTGACGACGCAACATTGTTACTTATTGATTGTTGGGATGAGTCCAAATGATAGAGACCTCCTGCCTCAATCCCGATCCCAATCGTCTTCTTCAATTGTTGGTCTTGCAGCACACAATTCCTTGTGGTAAAGGATACAATGTAGGAAGGGTTACACAAAAGCTTGCTAACGGAGATGAGATTCAGCTTGAATGATGGAACACACAGTACGTCTTGTAGAGTGAATCCTTCAAACTGAACGCTTCCAATATGGGTGACAGGTACAGTTGTACCATTGGGCAAATGAACATATCGATTTGTAGCATCAAGTTTCGATGTTAAGAATTTGACAGAATGTACCATGTGGTCGGTAGCGCCTGTATCAAAAATCCAATTCGAGCTACGAATACTAGTAGAGGCGCAAAAAATGGTATCTGTGAAGTTGCTTTCTACATGATTCACGGTGGCCTTTGAGTTGTTCTCTGCTAATAAAGCCATGAGATTTTGATATTGATATGCGGTGAGGGTGAAAGGTGGTTTTGTGTCCACGTGATTGACTCTGGAGGTATTGCCTTTGTATTCCTTTTGGTACGCATTGCCTCCTTTAGCTAATCTCCTGCAAAAATCAATTGTGTGACCATATATATTGCAGTGTTCACACTTGAGATGTGCTCGACAAGTTTTTGTCATGTGGCCAACTCGATTACATTTGCCACACTTCATTTGTTGGTTTCTGGTCGTGTAACTCCTTTCAGTTTTGCGCATATTGCTTTTTACAGCAAGGGCAAAGGCCTCGCCAGGTATTCCTCCCACAGATCCATCTTTGTTTGCCATATCACGTTGTTTCTCCTCTTGAAGAACAAGGGAATAAACCTTTGTCAAGCTAGGAAGTGGATCCATGAGAAGGATCTAACTTCTCACAGCAGCGTATGCCTCGTGAAGTCCCATCAAAAACTTCATTATCTTCTGGTTTTGTTGAAATTGTAAGGATTCCTTCATGGCTTCACAAGTACACCTTGGAATATCACGTAAAGAATCATGTTCATCCCATAGTCCCTTGAGTTTGGTATAGTAAGCTCCAACTGTGGTATTACCCTGTTTACAATTATGTATGGCCTCTTCTATATGGAAGAGATGAACACTATTGACACGACCAAAACGATCTTTCAGTTCAGTTCAGATCTCATGAGCATTATCAATGTATATTATGCTTGCACTGATTTCTTTGGTAATAGAATTGAGAAGCCAAGATTTTACCAGATTATTACAGCGCTTCCATTGCTGAAGTTCAGAAGCGGCGTTTTCTGGAGGTTGACTTAAGCTTCCATTGATGAATCCCTCTTTCTTTTTGATGCTAAGAGCCATAAGCATGACGCGGCTCCAAGTGTTATAATTGCTCCCATCTAATAGCTGTGTTACAAGAACAAGACCGGGCTGATCTGAATAGTGGAGAAAAAACGGATCGTTGGTGTCGTTGGAAGCAGCCATGAGGGAAAAATTTCGTCAGAAGAGAATATTAGCTTCCAGAAATTTGAAAAGGGTTTTGATTTTGCTCACGGGCTATAGCTACAGGGGCAGAAATTTGAAGAGATGCTTCTGATTCATTTGCTTAACACATGAGATCAAGCAAAAGAGAAAGCTTTGCGTGGTTAGAAAAATGATTGCTCGGATACCATGTTAAAGATAGGAAAGGAAAATGATATCCCAAGAACCTTGAGGACATAGAATTGTGATGGAAGAAAACTTTGTATGTATATATTCATAAAGGAATTTACACCCTTATATATATACATGATCACAAGAGTTTATTTATGAAAATAAATTATAGAATCCTCCATTCACACTTAAATATAGAAGGATAATTCTCTCAAAGCATTTGATTATGATTTGGCTTATTCTTTCCCTTAATCACCAAATTAGAATTTTGATAGAATCGTCTATCTTTAACAGCGCCGTCTCCCGCCTCTCCCTCCGCTGCTCTGACCCCGTGCTGCCTTCGCCGACGTGGCCAAGACCGGCGCCGACCCGGTCGGCTTCGAGTATGCGGGGCGGAAGATGGACCGCAAGGTGCTGAAGATGGAGTGGTTCACTTCCGTGGCCACCGACCTGCGCCGGGAGATGGAGGCGCTGACCGTGCTCGAGAAGAGGACGCGGCAGGCGCATGCGAGTGCTGATTTGAGGAGCAAGATCGGGTGCCAGCAGCAGCGGGTGGAATGCCTGCGCGAAGCCTCGTTGTGGGGGCGCACCTTCGACTACGCGGTCCGGCTGCTGGGCAGGTCGCTCTTCTCCGTCACTGGGAGGATCAGGCAGGTGTTCGGTGACGCAGATCATCTGTTCGACGCCGGGTTGATCGCCGTCAAACGCCGGGCACTCACGCCGCAGTGTCTTCACGGACTCAGCCGATTGCCTCCCTGTCCTCCCCCTTCGAAGCAGCGGAATTGTTCGATGATTCACCCCAGGTTTCGGCCACCGAATTCCCCGACCAACACCCTCGGCGCCGCCGCTCTGGCCCTGCATTACGCGAAACTGATACTCCTGATCAAGAAGATCGCCGGGAGCCCACACTTGATCGACGCCGAGGGGAGGCACGACCTATACGCCATGCTGCCGTGGGGCTTGCGAGCGGCGCTGCGAGCGAGGCTGAAGCGCTCCAAGACCGAAAATGGGGCGCCTTCGTCAGCGTTCGACGCGGAGCGTGCGATGCAGTGGAATGCGGCGATGAGGAGAACGTTGGAGTGGCTCGCGCCGCTCGCTCATGGCACGGTTCGTTGGTTCAACGAGAGGAGCGTGGAGCATGCGAGCTCGGCGACGAGATCGAGCGTTCTGCTGGCGCAGACGCTGCATTACGCCGATCGGAGGAAGGCGGAGGAAGCCATCACGGAGCTGCTCGTTGGGTTGGACTACTTGTGCAGATACGGGACAGAATTGAATGCGAGGGCCGAAGAAAAAATTGACCCGAGCAAGCAATGCGATCTGATATAACTCGAAGGTACATGGGTTTAGATCAAATCTAAACCTGTTGAGGTCATAAATGAGTCACTAATAAACTGATTATTATCGAGATATAAAGGGGCATTTATTCATAAATTAATGCATACTAATAGTAATTTAAATTGAATGTTTGAGTTGGGATCGGATTCTTGTGTTCGATCAATACCTCCGATTGGAAGTATCGGATCAAGATTTGCTATTTCCAGCTATGCGAAGAAGTTCTCGTTGCTAATAGGAGGAGTGCGTATAGTTTATGCGCAATTATCTACTCTATGTTTTTATCAAACCCCCACCTTGCCTTGAGCACTGCTTGCCCCACCTCACCTCTAACGCTGCCCTTTCGCCTGCTCCCGCTTACTGCCTAGTACCCGTTTACCCGTTAGATAAGTCGGGTACCACCCGAGCGCTATTCTTATATCTCACTATTTTAATCCATGCAAGAAATATAACAATATTTCAACGAGCTTTTGACTATTTATGAAATATTTATATGTTAATCCAAATCCAAGAAAAGTTGTAGAAAATAATGATTTTGATTGCAATTGTATATGCATGTATGTCCCATCAACCTTTTACTATCACTAATAAGCAAATCTAGCTTTGACTTGCATGAAAGAACACTACAATTCCATTAAGTCGACCATTCTTAATTTCCTTTTGTAGAGTTGACTTGTGTTCACTTCAAGGGGGTGTCGAGTTCTTTAAGACTATTTAGAGTGCCAATTCAGTCTTACGTTACATATTTATAGAAAAAAAAAAAAGATGTTTTGGGTTTTTGCCTACCGTTGACCTCAGTACATATTAAATTTATCCTCTCGTTCAAAAGTTTAAATTGGGTTTGACTTTTACTAGGAATTCTTTTTTTTAAAAAAAAAAATGAATCAAATTGAGCATGAGGACAATTACTCGGCCTAATAGTATTGTCACATACCTATCTTTTTGCATGATAATTTGATCGATCACATTTATGACTCACAATTAGAATTGAGTCAACTTGATCCATATTTTTTTGGAATTGATTTAGAGACCCCGATTGAATAAAGTTGACTTTGAAGTTTAAATCGCAAGTTTGAGTTTGAGTTGCGTTTAGATTTAAACTCTAGGTATTTACTAACCAATGGTCGAGTAACAAATAAAAGTAAATCTATAATTCTACTTAAGTCTTTAATCGACTAACTTTTGAAATAATTATTGTATAAGTAAATAAGTTTTTTTATTTTATAAAATCTTGATTGAAGCCTTAGTTTGCAAAATAGTCCTTGCATTTACACAATATCAACTTCTTTATCACATACTAGTAACGGCAACAAATAGAGTAAGTACCACTATTTTTACTCTACTTATATCCAACCCCAAATAGTGGTTAAGCTATATATGTCTGATTATTCACTAACTTTTTTTAACCTCCTACTCAAATCCAATTATATTAAATATTTTTTTATTGCCTAGTTCCTTCCTTGCCCTAACCATAACTGCCCACCTAAACCTAGCTCGGCTTCTGAGGTTCACCTTGCCTTTGAAGTTTGACTAGTGGAGGGTTATAGACAAATTTATTTATTTATTATACATAAACTTAGCACTATAATCGACAAAACTCATTTTGGAGTTCTCAACTCTACATTAGAGTGTACTACAATTACTAAGTCGCAATGCAGAAGTTACTAGGACACTCGAAAGAACAAAGCTGAGTATTGAGCCACCGGCGTAGCCTTGCACACAAACACGAGGAGACAACACTCGAACACCTTAATTTTCTCCGGTAGGAGTAGTTGGATATGGATAGTGAGCAATTAAGCTTTGATAAGAACAAAAGGTCTCATGTGCACACATGCCCGCAAAGACAACAAATTGTTGATGCTAAGAGTGTCACCTAACTATAAATGGAAGGGAGAAGTAAAAAAATTTCCTCAGCAGGTACTTGTAGGGAGAAGCAAAAAAATTTCCGTGGCAGGATACCATACTGAGAAAAGTTAAGAAGGATGGGTAGATTTTGTGGATAGAAATTTTTTTTCATGTATAAGCTATATCCACATAATCTACACACTTTAAGCTATCCAACAGTACCTATATTATCGTGGATAGACTTATCTACGATGAAAAAAACACATTTTTGTGATCGTGGATATACTAGTCACGCTATAGCATGCTATATCCATGATTACAAAAATATATTGTTCTCACCATAAATAAATTTATCCACGATAATATTATTACAATTGAATTGTTTACAAGATGTAGATTACATAAATATATTTTATCTAAAAAAATTTCTATTCACAAAATCTCCCCACCCTTGTTTAACTTTTTCACTACCCTACCGAATAGGGTAGTGAATCAGTTTGTTGTGAGAGTCGAAACTAGTGATGATATTGAGTATTTAATACTTATAGAATTGAATCCGTTTAATTAAGTACCGAATAGGCAAATACTATATAAACATGTTAGGTAGGTCCAATGCACATTAAATCGCCAGTTGCCAGCCCTTATGCACAAACATTATTTTATCCAAGTTAATAGATATTTAAATCATTCCAATATAAATGTTTATAAAATAAAAAATATCGTTCCCCTCTCATGACCAATAAATAATAAGTTGGCCCCGTTGAGAGCGCGGAAAGATTTGCTCAATCTTTTGAATCGCAGCTGTCTGATTAGGATCGATGTCCTACCGCACACGCCCAAATTAAAGAAAAATCTTAACTTTCCCTTGACCACAAGAAGCCTAGCAAACGTGCCATAATCCTAAAAGCTACGCCACCCTCCTCCCTCCACCGACGGTTTCCTGGCCGCCAGAGGCCCAGAGCGGACGCCCGCTAAAAGCAAGGAATGCGTGATGCCAAAGCAGGCAACCAGCACTATTCCTCACCCATCATGTTGAATCTAAATATGCCTGCCCTCCAGCCAACTTTTCATGTCCCTCCAATGTGGGGACTATTTGAACATAAGTTTTTTTTTTAAAAAAAAAAATTATTCTTAATAAACTCTTTCAAGTGCGATAAAAAAAATGTAGAAGATCAAATGCGTGAATCTTGCTCAGTCTACTAAAAGAAATACAAAGACTGTAATATTAGCTCTATCAGAACAACCAAGGAAGGAATGTTTGTCTAATTATGTTTTTTTTTTCAAAGAAAAATATAAATATTATAGAGAGGCGGCTGCTCAACTAACCACCAGTGTTTTCAAAGGGCAAATTTGTGTTAAATCCCACCGCCCACCCACCTCGCTCGTCGTTGCATCCTCCATAATTTGAGTACTTGTCTCGAAAACGACACTCCACTGTTCTACTCAAACTGATTTAACACGTGCCGATTTCTCTATAATTCTTCGCATTTTAAAACCTTTTTCATACTATTTGCAAAATTAAATTGTATTTATGTAAATATTTATAATTTTCTGTCAGCTCAACTACAATTGGTGCAACGAACCCAACCGTGCGCGTTCGGCGTAACGGTATGTCGACCTACGAGCGCCTGGTTGTTGCGGGAGGTCAGCCGCGTGGATTGCGGCTGGCCACGTCGATGCACGGCGGTGGGCCCGCCCAAGTATGACGTCATGGCCTAAAATCGATCGGAGCATTTATGTGAAATGGATCGGCCGTATGTTACGGTAAATACCGCCACCCTCTGTGGGGGCCTCATGAAGCGAGTAGTTAATTAATTGATAGAGCTCTAGTGCTTGGCGGAAGAGAAGGGGTAGTTTGGCCCGGCGGTGTCTTCACACTATGGGTTAAGCGGAGGGATCAGAAATAATCCTCCACTAGGCGTTCGACACGTGTCGACCACCGGCCAAAGGCACAGCGTGGACTCCTTCGCCTAACGACCCGATAATATATAAATATCCAAGTTACCTAATTCTCTCTCAGAAGAAGGCTCTTTACCCTTTATATCCACTCTCTTTTCTCCCCCGACCCCCCACTCCACAGCACCAAAATGGCAATCGGTGTGTGGCGCCGGGGCCCCGTCATCGGTCGTGGCTCCACCGCCGCCGTATCCATGGCCACCGCCCTCGCCTCCGGTGAGGTTTTCGCCGTCAAGTCTGCGGAGCTCTCCCGCTCCGCCGCGCTGCGACGGGAGCAGAGCATCCTCGCGTCCCTCGATTCCCCCCACGTTGTCTCCTGCCTCGGCTTCGATGCCTCCGGCGATGGCCTCTCCTACAACCTCTTCCTCGAGTACGCCGCCAGGGGGTCGATCTCCGACGACATCGCGCGGCGCGGCGGCGCGCTCGAGGAGGCTGCGATTCGGGAGAACGCCGGTGACATCTTGAGGGGCCTGGCGTACCTGCACGCCCGGGGGGTCGTCCATTGCGACATCAAGGGCAGCAACGTGCTGATCGGCGCCGACGGCCGCGCCAAGATCGCCGACCTGGGCTGCGCGCGGCGGATCGGCGAGGACGGCTCTGGATCCCGGATCGCGGTTAGGGGCACGCCGGTGTACATGGCGCCCGAAGTCGCCCGGGGCGAGGAGCAGGGGCTGCCGGCCGACATGTGGGCTCTCGGGTGCACCGTGATCGAAATGGCCACCGGGCGGCCACCCTGGCCGGAGGTCTCTGACCCGATCGGGGCGATTCACCGGATCGCGTTCTCGCCGGACGTGCCGGAGGTCCCCGGATGGCTCTCCCGGGAGGGGAAGGACTTCCTGGCCAAGTGTTTGAGGCGGGATCCCAGAGAGCGTTGGACGGCGGAGCAGCTCATGGATCACGAGTTCGTGGCGACTTGTTCGCCGGCGAAATTGGGCACAATTCAGGGGCGTTGGGTCTCCCCAAAGAGCACGCTAGACCAGGACTTGTGGGAGTCGCTGCCCGAGCACGACGATCCCATCGACGAACGCTCCGACCCGGCGGCGAGGATTCAGCAGCTGGCCGGCAGCCGGTGCCCTAATTGGACACTGGATGTGCACTGGGACACGATTCGAAGCGACGCTGGTAACGGCGAAAAAACGGAGGATTCGACTGTCAATTACTGTGATGCGATTGCAATGATTAGATCGGCTAGCCGTAAAAGAGGGGCAAATGTATCGATTAAATTAGTGAAAGATGAACAAGGAATCCAAATTGAGATTTGGTATTGGCTCCTTTGCTTCAATCTCTCTAGGTCGATAGCTTTTGTCTTTTAGCTTTTATTTGCTTGTGGCCTGTGTGAATACTAGGACTGGGGAATTGTTTAAGGGTAAAGCCAGCCGTCTCAAGGAGGCAGAGGAGAGGTGGGAATAAAGTAAGGAGGAAGAGTTAGATTTGGGCAAGGATGGTGCATGAAAGGTTGATTCTTTAAGGATGAGAAAGGAGTAAATTGTAGAGCAGGAGAAAGGAATCATGGAGTGTGGAGATGGCAGTACATATTTAAAATATATAAAACAAACTGTAGCTGAATTAAAGTGAGTGAACGAGTGAGCTGGCACGAAAAAGTATTATGTGATTCCGGGTATGTGGCGGATTTGCTAGCATCGATGGCATGCGACATCAACATCAAGTAAATTAAAACCACAAAGTGTAGTGGTGTACTCAACACTGTAGCCTCTGTTCTAGGTCTCGCGTTTGAACTGGTCCCGTCCTTGCCAGCTTGATCAGGGCCAGGGGCACGGAGATAGGGCCAGGGTACGGCTTCGTGCTCTCTTTTCTAATGCCGGACCCTGGAGGTGGTGGGCCAGTCGGCCGGCGACCCGCTCTGGACTGGCCCACTATGAGCTGGGTCCGGTCACTGGTGTAGTATGTTTGCTAGTTTTTTTTTCATATATTTTACTTAAACCTCATTTAAACATATACCCAATTAAATAAAAAATTTTAATTTTAATTTTATTTTAAATTATCCTTTAAAAATATAATTGTAGAAATTATTATTATAATAAACATATTTATCACTACTTATTTTTATTACTTTTTATATATTTAATAATATTTATTTATTTAATATTTGTAATTCTGGTACTAAGTATTTGAATCTAATTAAAATTTAATTATATAAATCTAAACTCATCTTATTTAGCTATTGTGTGCCCTCTTGATGGCCGCACCAATACTCCCCAACTTAACTAGGATGGATAAGACTTTTGGGAGGGCAAGCCAATCTAAGCATAACACAATATATAGCTCAATGTTATCACAAGTCATATAGGCTTAGCTTAATAAAATATGAGTTTTCTTGGATGGATAAAGAGAAGGAAAAGAAGGAAAAAATTTTGTTTCCTTCGAGGGAAAGAAAGCAAGAGGAGGGAAAAATCACCTCATTTTCCATCGAAATTAATTCCGTTCAAATCGGGCAAAAACAAAAAAAAAATAAACATACGCAATGTGCTTCCTTCCCATTTCTCCCCCACGCTAAGCACTTTATCGTCGCACCTTTTCCTCTGACAACAAATCTGATTGTCTTCTACCTACATCAAGCTCCCCCCAACACCTCTTCCCGCCACCTACCTCACTCTCATTGAGCTCCCAATGCCTGTGACCCGTTTCCCTCTTCTCCCTAAGCGGCAACTCTTCTCCCCTATGCCAAGCTCCCCTCATCGAACTCCCTGTGTCCGCAACCCGCACCCATGTAAACCCACATGCCGCTAAGCAACATTTGTGTCGAAACAGTCTCGTCCGCCTGTGTCAGAGTAGGGAAGATCGGGCTAAGGCTCCTCTACCTCTTTGCCCTCACTAGAGCAGGCTCGCACACCATTGCAGCAGACTCTGTGTTGGAGCAAGTGTCTCAGCCTTCTTCGCAGGTGTCAGAGTAGGCTTCACTCCGTCTTCTTCACCGGCATCGGAGTAAGCGGCTCACCTACTTCACCCGCATGAACTGGAGCAGTGTATGTTGATCACATCGATTTCACATAATAGTTGGTTTCTATCCAACTAACTTTCCTTCCTATTTTATTTTTCCTCGCCTACTATTATTCCATCCATCCAAGGAAACATAGTATTAGTGTTACAACTATTAACTGAAATAATGTTGACAACCTTTATTTTTTCTTCAAGTGTAATCATCAAATGATCATAGCTGTTGTACTCATCTCAACCTTGCTCAAAAAAGGGAGAAAGAAAGGATTGCCAACAACAAGATAAACCTTACCGACTGAAAAAAAAAAAAATTCTCTCCCCTCTAAACAAAATCAAATTACATATGAACGAGCCTGAACCTTTCCCAAATTGTGCCCTACTCGTGGCCACAGGCAGCCCAAGCTTACAGTAGCACTCAGATTTTTCCACACCCTTTCAACTCTACACCTAGCAAGAGAATAATAGGGGATGAAGGGAAGAAAAAAGTGTTGCCAACCGGATCTGACCAGGCACCAATCTACTCACGTGCCACGCCCTTGTTGTTGGGGACCTCCAAAATCTCATGAGCTTAGGGTTAGCTCTGATTCCCTCATCAGTCATAGATGGTCGCTTCTCCCTCTCGTCAGCGGCACTCACCGTCGACCCCATTGTCCGGTGGTTCATGAAGGAAGAAGGAGAAACATATCTTTTTTTTTCTTCCACGTTTTTCCCTAGCGAACCCATGCCTCCAAAACCTCCACCACTTCTTTTCCTAGCTTTTTGGTTACCACCCGTGTCTAGTCCTCTCCCTAGATGATTCTCGAATCCACCCGAGACTTCTCCTGACCAGTCAAATCAGTGATAAAACTTGATCCCATTGTTGACCCATAAATTGTCAACCATTTCATTTCCAATTGAGTCAAGTATTTGATCCAAATGGAATTAATTCCAAGCCTAATTAGACCATCCTCAGTCCGAGATAAAATTGACCTAGGTCCACCCAATCTTGGGCCATGATGAGCTGCATTTACACCATATTTTTGCCAGTATTTTATATGATATTTTGGGCTTATTTTATGATTTTATACTAATTTTTAGTGTTTTTACTTCCTTTGTATGAAATCTTCACTTTTCTTAGTTTTTATAAAAATGCAAGTAAAAAGACACAAAAATGATGGATTTTTGCAAGTTCTAAAGCCATAGCACGATTCCCGAGGAGATTACAAGGTTGCACGTCAAATTTGGAGTGAAAATAGTGAAAAACACAACATTTACGGCCTTGGCCGTAATTATCTCGGTTGGCCGTAATTCTACGTTCAAAGGGTGATGAAAATCGGCTAAGTTAAAAAGTTCACATAAATTTTCATAGGTGACAGGTACCCAAAATCTCTTTCAACACTGTAATTTTCTGTTCAAAGGTTTATTTTTATTGAATTCATAGTCATCAGCGTGGTGAAACCCCAAGTCCCGACTTTATCCATATTGATTTTTACCCAAAACATTATCTTTGTTTCTTTTAATTTGTACGTAGAAGTTTCTAAAACAAAAATCGATTTAATCGTGAGATTTATAGAGTAAATATTTTATTTTATTTTTTTTATTTTTTATTTTTGTTTTTATTTCTTTTTTGCATTCTTTTTCTTTATAGTTAGTTTAAGCTACTTTTCTCTTTTTAGAATAATACGTACACGATGTATGAACAGGAGATCTCATGCGTGAAATCACTCGACTAGATATTTAAGCTTTATTTTGTATTTCTGAATTTTATTGCAAATATGATGTTTAACCAATGTCAATGGTCAAATTAGAGGTATGTGCCATCGGTAATCACAAGAGAATATGGTACGGATGCATTAGAATCACTTGCAGTAAAGGTACATTCCTTCACTCAACAAACTAATTATTTAAGCATGCAATATTCTAAGTTAAAATATATTACTTGCGATATTTGTGGATATCATGAGCATCATTATAATGAATTTCAATTAGGGATTCCTTCATCCTTTAACTCATGCCCTAGTACCTACAGTCTAAGTTGGGAGAACCATCAAAACTTGCTTTATCAGAACGATCTAACATTTATTCCACAATCAAACTTTAGTCAACCTTAAAAATCCAACTTAGAATCCCTGCTTGAAAACTCTATAGTTGCTATGAACAAACATAGTGAGGATCTTCATAGTATAATTTATGGCATTGATAAAAATGACATATTATCAATGTCATAGAGGAAAGAATCCATGATAAATCTGAGAATTTTGTAGAGTTGGAACAATCATTAGTCATGACTCCTAAGTATGATTTCCCTTCTTCAAATTTTGATGATTTTAAAAATTCTAAATACACCATTAACCCTTCCTCAACATTTTACCAGCCATCCAATCTCGTCTCACATAACATAGTGCATTGCAACACAAATACTTGGGATATATTTGAAGAAAAATTTGAACTTTTGGAGTCTTGTGAGAAGAAGGATGATGAATTTAAGGATCCTCAAGTAAGAACTAGCGAGATAGATGAGGATGAATTTGATAGTATGAGGATGGAATACCCCATTGAATAGAAAGAAATTGAGGAGAAAGATGAGAAAGAGGATCCTATGCATATTCTACCACCACCACCACCATATGAACCATCATTTGATTGAAATGCTACCACAGGTACCCAAAAGATGATAACACATGAGATACATGATCATATTGACATTGAGGTAAGTGAAAAATCCAATGTGAAATTTAAAAACTTCTTGAGCAATCTAAGGTACGAATTGTTTGATCTTAATTTCAGTTTTCTTCCAATTGTTGATACAAATTTAAAAGCAGAATGCATGATATCACTCTTGGATAAATACAGAAAAATTATTAAGTATTTTTTGCATGATTTTAACTTTTATTTTTGTATGGGCACAGTCTTGAGATGGAGAAAAAAGCAGAAGACTATATGCTCTCTACTATGCCACTGATTCACTAACTCCGTCATGACATGAAGCTATGGTTAAGCTAATGACCTTAAACAAGCTTTTTTTGGGAGGCAATCCAAATTTTTGATTTTTACTACTCTTAGTTTTAGTTTTTGATTTTCTTTAAATTTTTAGAAATTTTTATAGCATGAATTGATGAATTTTTATTCATGGAAAATCTTTTAATAAGTTATTTTATGTGCAGGAAATTTTTGAAAATTTTTACATAAAGAACAGGTGCCAAACGAGACATTCACCGGTGTGGCCGTGAGTCCCTCACGGGCCGTGAATGCTGCGTCTGAAGGAAATGCGAGAAGGCCAAAAGTTCACATAAGCTTTCACGGTCACGGTCGTGAGTCACTCACGGGCCGTGAGTTTAATTTTGTAGGTGGATTTAAGTCACAGAAACATTCACGGCCGCAGCCATGAACAGCTTACGGACCATGAAAACCCAATTTCTCATCGATTCCTTCCACCTCAGGCAACGGATCTTTGTTCCCGACTTTCCTTCATCGCCGACGGCCCTTTCCATTGATCCTCCAACGAGATTTCAGTCGGATATCATCACGAAGCGCCGGACATTCATAATAACATGAGTTTGCCGCCGAAGCTTGATTTCAGCTCGACTTTCCTTCACAATGTGTGAGAAATCTTTGCTCTGCTCTAGTCTTTTGCTTCTCTATTAGATTGTCATGCTTTTGTGTCAATTTTGAAACCGGATTTCATTGATTTACTAGATTTCTTCTCACTTTTGGATGAGTTCCTTCTTGTGGTTACTGTTCATTCATATTTTAGATAAGAAAACTTGGTTTAGTTTGTTGCACAATTATTGATAATATTTAGGGTCTGTATGGCCCCACTGTTAATAACTTTATAGCTGTGCTAATCTGTGCTGCACTGTACTGTGCTGCGCTGTCAAAATTTATAAGATTTTTGGTTAATAACTTTTTAATTGCTATCAAAATTTAAAATAATAAATAAATATATTATTTTAAATTATTTAAAATAATAATATATTTTATTTTTTTAGTATTTAATTTTAAATTATTAAAAATAATAATACTTAAAATTTTAAACAAAATCATATAAATTACTTTTTTTAAAAAGCAGAAGCTGCAAAAGCATCAAATTTAGCTTTCTCAACTTCTGCTTTTTTACTGATTTTTTCTACTTCTGCTTTTCATTACCAAACAGTTTTCTATCTGCTTCCAGTTTAAAAGTTGCTTAAAATCAGCTTAAAAGCGGGGCCAAACAGGCCCTTAGGATGTAGAATAGTTTTTTGGTCTTTTCTCATATGTGGATTAATGTGTTAATATAATTGCATAGGGAATCACTATACATTTTAAAGGGAACTCTTGCAAAATTTTTCTTAAAATTGCCATGTATTGATTAAATGATTGAGTATATGCAATAATTTAAGTCTAGGGTGTCTTCATGTATTTTGATTGTATTCAAGCTTTATAGATATGTATCCTGAATGTTTATGATTTTTAAGGATATATGAGTTTGTTCTATCTTTGATTTTGTAATTAGAAACCGTTTTGAGTAATTAATTTGATGACATAGGAATTTTTAAAATTTTATGAAGACTTAAATTGTTGTGCAAATTCAATTCTGGTATAGATAAAATGCATGTATGAAATGTTGTGCATCCTTAAGATACAAGCTAAGTAAAATTACTCAAGCTTAAATTGTCTATTTTTGCTTGATGGAGAACTTTTCATCAATAGCAAATTGGTGACATCAATATAAAGAGGCTTGATCCAACTCCTCTGGTTGAAAAATATGAAGTCATGAGTTATATTGTACCACGAGTTGGTACACTTTAAATCTGTTTCGATCAAGTAACAAAGGAAAAATCTTAAAAGTAAATATTTATCCCTCAGGCAAAAAGACCGATAACGATTTAAATACTATGCCCTTGACCATCTCTCTCCAGAAGTAAAAAAAAAGAAATGAAAATTAAAAAAAAAAAGAGAACAAAATGGAGAAAAAGATAAGAGCTGTAGGTCAAGTGGACAACTCCGCTGACTTTCATGATTGAGACTATGAGTTATATTATACTATTATGTGGTATACTTTAAATAATGTTATGATGCTAACAAGAAAGGGCATATAACCGTTTAAAGATCAAATTGTCTTATAAGTTTCTTTACCTTAAATATCACCAAGATTCTAGAAATGGAAATTTCGTTTGTCAGGTAAGGTGGATTTATTAAAGTGAAAGTATTTGATGCTTAGTAAGTAAAGATTGGTTGAGACGACATGAATATTGATTTTTATCCATCTTGGATTGTAAAGTCTTGAGAATTTATTTCTATCATGTTATTTCTTAAATTTCTTAAGTTCTAAAAGACTGATTGCTTAACCTGCGGACTAAGGACATGATTGGGAAAGAATAAGCAAGTGTTCTTTATCTTTACATTCTCCATACATATCAAAGTATAGCTTGAGGACAAGCAAAGTTTCAAGTCTAGGGTATTCTGATGAGTTGCATTTACACCATATTTATGTCTGTATTTTATATGATATTTTGGCTTATTTTATGATTTTATTACTAATTTTTAGTGTTTTTACTTCACTTTGTATGGAATCTTCACTTTTCTTAGTTTCTATGAAAATATAGGTAAAAAGGCACAAAAATAATGGATTTTTGTAAGTTTTGTAGCCATAGCACGATTCCCGAAGAGATTACGAGGTTGCACATCAACTTTGGAGAGAAAATAGTGAAAAACACAACATTTACGACCTTGGCCATAATTATCTCGGCCGGCCGTAATTCTGCATTCGAAGGGTGATAAAAATTGGCAAAGTTAAAAAGTTCACAGAAACTTTCATAGGTGAGACCGTGAATCCTTCACAGTCTGTGAAACTTTCTGTGTACAAAAAGCTCTATACACTGACAGAATTACGGCCGCAGTCATAAACACATTACGGGCCGTGAAAGTTTCTGCCCCTTCGTGTTTCTCACTCGATTCGACTCCAAATTGAACCAGAATTAGACCAAACTCTCCAAAAACCTTCATAGATGGATTATATACTAATTAAACTATAAAATGAAGGATTTTGGTAGAGTTTCGAGGGCTTCTACGCATGAACACGAACAGAGGCGACAGCTAGGGCGAAACTCGATTTCTGGGCAGAATTTCGGCAAAAGATCACACAAAGGAGGGATTTGGACACTTCATCTTCATCTCCAGATCAAGGAGAAGAGTTCTAATTACTATCCTAGTGTCTTTTTGTATTATTTTTGAGAGATTATATTGAGTTCATCAATATACATGCTGTTTTCTCTACACATGAACACTTAAACTCTTTTTCGGGATTAGAGGTGTAGCCCGTTGATGTTTTATGGATTAAATCTATTGTTTTAAATCTTTGTCATGATTTTTATAGAGTTGATTTGATTAGAATTGTGTTTATTACGTAATTTACTCTGATCAAGTATGTTTACGTCTTAGACGTTGCGAGAAGGACCGGGAGGTGAATTTCTCGCAACGTTGGAACTATTTTTTTCAAACCTACGAATCCAATCACAAGAGTAGTTTGGATTTGTTTGAAGGATTTTCATGATTTTTGAAAGAACTTAATGGGTATATTCATGTTAATTGTCACGAGAGTAGGGGATTAATATGAATAGATACCGGATTACACTTCGGGAGGAGGTAATCTGTACCTTAGGAAAAATCCCTTTCAACATTATAATTTTCTGTTCAAAGGTTTATTTTTATTGAATTCATAGTCATCAGCGTAGTGAAACCCCAAGTCCCGACTTTCTTCATATTGATTTTTACCCAAAACATTACCTCTGTTTCTTTTAATTTGTACTTAGAAGTTTCTAAAACAAAAACCACAAATTTGATTCGTCTAGATATAGATCAATCGTATAATCGGTACTTGACCACCGGATCCTCGTTGGGAACGATATCTTAATTTTATTACTTCGATAAATCCCTGCACTTACGGACGTATCAAGCCACCAATGCCTGGTCAAAATAATCCATCGGGTCCACCCAGTTGGGCCGCCAAAACCCAATCAACAAATAGGCAATGAGTGAAGTTCGCAAACCCTCCTTAGCTTTTTCTTGCGTGCATAGTAATAGTGTCGTATTATGCGCTGCTACGTGTTTACATCACGTCGTTCGCTTGCGGACGTCCCATGCGCACACACTCTACGGCATGCACATATACCAAGCAGAGATGTGGCAAGGTCCATTCACTTGCTTGTAAACATTTTGTGTGCATACAATAGTTGCATCACGCACCCCAGCCTCGCCCTCGCCTACTCAAGCCCATAGGTTCGCGAAAGTTTCCAACTTTTGTTGCCACCCCTGCGCCCTCACAGATAAGTACAACATCACATGTCGCCCCTGACAGTGTGCTGCGTACGTTGCACCCGACAATACGCTACTCAACCAATAATGCCTGAGAGTACCATGTTCGCACATCGTCCTCAATAGTGCACTACTCAACTAGCAATGCCTGAGAGTACCGTGCTCGCATGTCACTCTCGACAGTGCACTACGTACGTTGCCCCTAACTATAAGCTATTGAACCAATAATGCCTAAGAGACATGTCGCTAATTTAGGACTGGAAGTGCCACATGTCCCAAATCTGAGTCTAGCTCTTTGGATCTGGATCCATTGGCGTCACACTTAGTATTGTACAACCTACAAGCTCGACATAACATAGTACATAACATATTAGGGGTATTATTATTATTATTTTAAGTATGTGAATAGTTAATTTGTACTTTTAAATATTTTATATTTAAAAAAAATATTATTTTTGGCTCATAGACTATCCAAAAGCACAAGAGACATTATGGCCAGCTGCATGAATGTGAGCTTGGGCAATCAACATTCGAGCTATCCATTAGTGACATGATTCAAATGATAATGGTACATGCGAAGCTAAAAATTTGATCAGTTATGGGCTTCTCTTGCTTCTGATTTTTAATTTTAAGTGGACAATAGCTATGAGAGTCGAAAGCATGAATACACCTACTTTTCGAATTTAGCCTAATAGTCAATAAAATCAAAGAAAAAGGCCTACGGGCCTATAGTAGGCACACCTATGAGATGCGTTGCATAGGTAGTTATTTGAAAGGAACCTCTAGTTTTCTTTTATAGGTATTTTTCTTAAAAGAAAATTTTGTTCATAACTCTTTGTGGTGCACAATAAAGAGTACCCTATGCTTTTAAGAGAAATGCCAATTTTTTAATATATGACATCAAAAATACACAATTTTAAGTGGCAAAATAGTTTGTATATTTCAAAATTATATGTAACTATTATATTACACTATAAATAAATCAACATAAAGATATGAATGAGATCAATGCTTTCAAATTCTATTTGAGGACATGCAATCTTGTATGTGGCAATATTAATTCGCATAAGGCCAATAAACTATTATAAGTTCTCACATTTATAATTGGTTTTTGGTGAGAAACCTAATATTTTTCCTCTAAGAATTTTTAGATACGTTGTATATGTTTCAATTGTTCCACCACAATGCACTAAGATAGGTCCTCAAAAAAGTTAGAAATATATATTAGATATGAATCCCATATTCAAGAAAATTTACCAAAGATGTGATAATTCATCACAATAAATTCTTTATGTTGAAACATCAAGAACGTAGAATTAAGCGGAAGCGTACCTGATAAATACATTGATTTATCTCTAGAATTGACCTTTCCCTAATCTTCTGAGACTATGTTTCCCCAACACGGCAGAGAGATGTAGTCTTGTTCTCTCTTGCTCTCGATGATTATGATATCTTATGTCCTGCTACGGGGTTCTTTTATAAGGGAGCAGTTTTCCAGAAAAGAAAAATCTCCTATCAATTAATTAAGAAAACACATATCTCATGGACAATGACATATATGACAATATTATTTCTATTTCTGAATCATCACAAAAATAAAAATAATTATTTAGTTTCTACACATCAAATATTTCATATAAACCAAGATATTACTATCATTATTTAATTCTTTATTTGATAATTTTAATTAGGATAAATTAATGATAGTCATATACAATTAAATAATATATATGTGGGCCAATAATTATTGTATACATCATCTCCATCTATAATAAAGTATCTTGAACTATTAATAGGAGATTTATTCACGACTCGATTTATCAATTGTCATTTGATGAATCAATTTTTCCGACATTAGAGAGAGAAAAGAAACAATTGGGAAGAGAGATTAGTTATACTGAATTATCATTATTTCATCTTGATCTTTGTATAAAATAATGTAAATTAGAAGTTCAAAAGATAATACATTTACAATGCTTAGACAACCAATTATTAGATGTATCTACTAACCCAAAAAGAGTAACTAAATCATATATATTAGTTGTTAATGCTCCAATAAAAACTAATATTCCTATTAGACAATCTAGTATCGTAAATGAGACTCAAGCACACATAAATAGGCTAGCAAAATTACCCGTCAGGGTCGGGTACCCAACCCGACCCGACCCGTTTATATAAACGAAACGAGTTCGAGTTTGATAGGTCGGGTTTTAATTGGGTTCGGGTTTAGTGATGCAGGTGCCCAGTATCCGATATCTGATTTCAATAATAAATAAAAATATATATTTTTATTAAAATATAAATAATAATAAAATAACTATAATATAAATATTTATTATTAGTAAAAATATAAAAAATAATAATAACTAGTTATTATATAAATATATTTATTATTATTATTATTTTTAAATTATATTTTAAAAATATAAATAATAAATAATTTTTATTTTATTTAATCGGGTACCCGGGGATACTCGATTAAATACCCAACCTGGGTTTGGGTTACACAATAAGATATTTTAACCAGGTTCGAGTTTTGGGTGGCAATGCGGGTACCTGACTCGTTCCCACCCCTACACATGAAGCATGGTAGACCCGTCGGTTATAAAGATAAAAATCTTTGAACAAGAAAAAGAGCTAATAATCAAGATGGCCGAATCGAGGATGTAATAACTCCAAAAAGTTCTCTCACATAATCAATATTCCAATTCCAAAAGAAACATAGGTACTTAAAATTTGTGAAAATAAAGAGACCTCAATAAATTATATCATGGATATAATACAATGGAATCGATAAGAAGTCAACAAACAAAGCGATGATTGACCAAAATAGAAAAAAATGCAATTAAAGCGGAATTAAATTCTTTTGCTAAGTGAAATATTTTTGGACCGATAGTTTGTACATCTAAAGATGTAAAGCCTATTGAATATAGATGAGTTTTTATACGAGAATGAAATGAGAATGATAAAATTGTTAGATATCAATCACAGACTCGTTGCTCAAAATTTTTTTTGCAAAGACTTGACATTAATTTTGAAGAAATATATTCACAAGTAGACGTGGGTACGGTTTTAAAATTGTCATGTACCACTTGATATAGTTAATATATATTGATCCAAGATATAATTGATATGATGTTTAAATTAGTTATATAAGTAATATTGGTTGTGTTGTTACGACTCATGTTAGTACAGTAGTGTTAGTATATCAATTTGACACTAGACTTGTATGTTATATAGTATGAATCAAAATTAAAAAGTTAGCATTTAAATTATTCTTAGCCCTCACACAAAATTGAATTCCATAATCATCCCTTCTTAATTGGGGTTTCAATCTCTTTTTTCAAGCTAGCCATCTAGGTATTATGGCCTGGGTCTTGAAGATATTGATAAAAAATTTGTTTTGAGTCCTATGTTATACTCTTTTAATCAATCTCAATGTCATCAAAAATTTATGATTTTCGAGATACACAAAGATGTTAATATGGGAAACTAGTATGTGAGTGTAATTTTTTGCTAAAGAAATTGTCTACCACATTCTTGCTTAATATGCTTATATCTTGATTGAGAATATACTTAATTGTGAGCATCTTCTCGACAATACTTCTTATCAATTTACTCCTCTTCCTTCTATATAAGGCCGCCTTAATAATGCATTGGTTTATTCTCTAAACGTAAAAGATCATCATGAAATCAAGTACTTTTTTTCCGGACTAACACATTTCAAAATCATTTTATGGTATTGATATATCCACACATTATGTGTGAAGGATACAACACATGATCTAGTTATCTACTTACTTGACATAAACACGTAAATTTAATCAACTAATGATTCAAACTCCATTTAGATAGAAAAAAAAAATTTAGGGAGCCTAAGGGTTGAATCCATTGGATCAAAAGGAGATAGATCTAAGGCCTATTTGGCCTCGCTTATAAGCAGAAATTAGATAGAAAATTACTTGATAATAAAAAGTAGAAACAAAAAAAAAAGTAAAAAAGCAGAAGTTGGGAAAGTTACAATTTAGGCCCAGTTTGGAGCAGCTGGAGCTTCTGGCTTTTGGCTGATCTGAGTAGAGCTGGTTTAAAAAGCTGAGACTGTTTGGGTGTTTTAACTGGTCTGACAAGCCGTCGTGTTCGGCAGCTTGCCGATGGCTTGGCGACGGGTGGGCACCGGCGACGGCTAGAGGGAGCAACAGCCACAGGCGGCAACGGCCAGAGGCGGCAACGGGAGAGAAGTCGGTAACGGAAGGAGGCAGTGACGAGAGAGGAGTCGACAACGGAAGGAGGCAGCGTCGGGAGAGGAAACGGCTGCGGAAGAGGAGGCGGCGACGGCCAGGGAGCGTGATCGGGTGAACGTAGGGCGGGAGGCGACGACGACGGGCGGAACCATGATCGGCGAACGAAGCGGCGAAAATCCACTCGCGGGAGGGAGAGCGGGCAAAGCGGCGCAGAGGTTATCTATGCAGGAGAAGTCGCTTCTCATTTCGGGAAAGCTACCCTTAGGCGGCTTTTGTTGACACAAATTTATATAGAGTTTTACACGTCATTTTACTAATGAAATCATCCCCATCTTACGACTTTAAGCCCCCTAATTGCCTTTATTTGGATACATATATGGAATCTGCACCTCTCTTGGTATTTCACGTTTTTAGATCTAAACGACCACAAAGAGGGTGGATTCTGGAACCTTTGCAGTAGAGGAGCTCGTCCTGACTCAAGATGATCCTAACTGGAAGTTTGCGGATTCATTGAAGTCTTTGTTGGAAGTCACGACCGGGTCGCGATCAGAATCATGCCCGTGATCTGTCTTCATATTTAGGCTGCAACTGATAAATCACGACCGGGACACGACCAAATTCTCGCCCGAGATCGTGGACCCGTCTGTTTCGAAACCACGATTTTTACTCTGTTTTCTTCAATTTAACCCTAGGGGAAGCTCAGGGGGGGACCTAGGACTTTTCTCCCCCATTGACGAAGAGGCCTGGAGCAGCCTTTCAGAAGGGAAATCGGCGCTGATGATGATGATTTCGTGAAGACTTAGAGAACACTGTCGGTGTTGCAGGGCATGGAGAAAGGGCTGGCAAAGACTTTCTTTCGGCTGAGCAGAGATAGCGATTGTAGAGACTTTTGGCAACGTATGGGGAGAAGGAAAAGGCGCAGAGGAGACAGGAATAAAAGGTTGAAGAGAAGAGGAAGAAAGGGAGTTCGGCATAAAGGATCACGCGGAGAGAAGTGTTGTGCACGAGGAGGAGAAGAAGAGCAGCGCATCTACATCTGTTGAAGACATTTGTTGCATGAGCCTCTTGAGAACAAATCTGTAAGAAAGATCTAGCATTCCTACTCAACTTAGTGCACTTATTGTATAATCTTCATAGAGCAAAGCAGGATCTATCTTTCTTTTGCATTTCCTATACAAAATCTATTGTTGTGTGAAATGTTTATGATTAAGAATATTATCTATGTTGTTACCATGAACATGATAGGCTAAACCTTAAATCAGGATATGGGGTAGCCCTTGACAAATTACTAGTTGCAATAGTCTAGTTTTGTTTGCCAAAGTCCATGCTTGACCTTGTGTGCTTGCATTGCCTGCATTTTCTGGAGGGATATGTTTTAACCTTTAATCTCTCGAGTAAGGTTTGTTAATCAGCATCTCTAGGAGGAAACTCGCTTGCAGATCTGTACTTACTCGTGGGACTATAGGGAAGCGTTGTCCGGAGGGACATGCTTGAGCCTTGAATCACTCTAGTAAGGTTTGTAAATCAGCATCTCTAGGAGAAAACTCGCTTGTAGATCTATACTTACTCGTGGGATTATAAGGAAATTAGATACAGCGGAGAGACACCAGTTCGACCGCGTGTCAGACCCACTTGGTTGAGAGTTTATCCATTCCATCGGTGTGCTATGCCTACACTACCCGAAAGGGAGTATTTGAGCCTTTAATTACCCCAAGTAGGGTTTGTTAATCAGAATCTCTAGGAGGGAAGCTCACTTGTGGATCTATACTTACTTGAGAGGATTATAAGGAGTTTAGACGCTGCGGGGAGACTTGATGTCTTGCATTTTAGTAGTAATTTTCCTTTATATTTCATGTTAAATCTAGGCTTATTTTGATAGTTTTACACTCTTTTAAGGCTTATTTGTTTAAAAGCATTGGAATCTTCACTTTTTCTTGCTTTTGTGGAATTTCAAGTAAAATCGCCATATTTTGACCTTTTTTGAAGATTCTAAGGCCATAGGGTGATTTCTTATACAAAGACGAAGCTACACGTCGAATTTGAGCTAAATCGGATTTGACCTGAATAATATGGCCAGGTGAACCCCACGGGGATTGATTGTTTTAGTTTTCATGCATTATCTCTCCGCGTTGATTTTAATTGTTGATTAGACAATTTTCTAGGCTGTTAATTTCTTTCTCATTTAATTTTTATTTTTTTTAGAGGGGATTGCTACTAATTTGATGTCTCACCCGTGCTTCTGTAGCAATAGCCCAAGACCAGTAGCCTTCATAGGCAGGTGAACCCAGACGGGTTCACCAGTATTCCAACTCGTGCTCTCCCGAAATTAGAGCACCGCGCGAGCTTCCACCGCCGCCACCCGATCTCGCCGACTTTTCCCCCGATAGCACCACTCGCTCATCTTCTCAAAACGCGAAGGAACTCTTCAAGTATTTGATCTAGGTTTCCCCTTCGTCCCAACAAGAATCTTCTTTGATTGATTCCGGATTTCCGCTTCACCTGTTCTTCGAGCTTTTCAACCGATCCGCCGCCGCCTTCGTTTTTCCTTGCATCTCCGACCGGATTTTCTCCCACCAAAGCACACCAACCATCTTCCGTATTTTCAATCGCAACGCCCGTTCTTTGAAGGGGGCGATTGTGATTGGCGGCTTGATCACCCCTTTGGCAATTTCATTGGGCGTCATTCCATACGGCACATTAGAGGCTACCGGCAACAACAGGCTTGAGATCGAGTCTTGTGTCGCCACGAAGCTGATTGTTCGCAAAGGAGACTCTTATTGTATGATGTTCAAAGGGAGCTCATTTTTCCTGCCCTTACCGAACCCAGAGCGCACCACTGTGCATGTGCGAGGGAACTGGCGTATCCAACCGACTGAAGATCCACAGCCTGACCACATTGACACCGCACCACCTGCACCGGGCGCATTTTCCTTTGGTGGCACTTCACAATCTGACTCTATGATGTCTGTATTGCAGGAGATTAGAGAGGAGCTAACTTCACCAACATGAAGTTATAGACCATATGGATACCACCATCTCCTACATTCAGTAGGACTATTCTATTCGATGGGAGTCTATAGAGGCACACATGCAAAGACAGCACAAAATGATGGGATCGGTGTGGGAGAAGCTATCTGCGATGGATGAGCATCTCGCCTTCATTAATGAGGAGAACATAGCTCGCATGGACATCTCCTCTGACAAGGAGGTCGAGCCTGACTATAGCGCACGCGGGAAGAGCAAAAGCTCCCGGGCTTCTTGCTCTCGCTCGCGCAAGCGGAGGTAGCTTCCCATCAGCATCAACATCATCATCCACTCCTCTCACATCATGGTATTGCATTGAGGACTATGCAAACTTTTACAGTGGGTGAACTTTCTTTACTCCGGTTTCTTCTTTCTTTCTTCATGTCGACTTGCCGTGTTTGGATTGATACTTTTATTCTGTGATGGATATTATGTGGCATTGTATCTTATATGTCATTATATTCGTGGACCTGGTCCACATCTTCAGGCGCCACTTTGTGACAATGCTGTATGACATTACTTGGTTTGCTTGTGTTAGTACTCTGCGATGTTTATTATGATTTTCATACATGCTGTGCGAAATCTTTCCATGAGTTTGCATATGAGTTATGTGTATGTTGTCCTATGATAGCCATTTTAAAATTTTAAGTCGAATGCATAATTGGTTAGAATAATCAATGATTGTTGATAATACCTCCTTGTTAGAAATATTTTTTTGATCATGTCCATATATTCTATGATTTTGAAATTTTGTAATTTGAATTGACTCTGAGTTGTTCATTAGTGGGTCAAACATTGACATGACTGTTTAATCAACTCATACTTGCAACTTACATGAGAATCGTATTGAGATACATATTCGCTTAGTTATTATTTGAATTTCTTTTTATTGTTGGGGAGACACTGCATTTGTTAAAAAGGATATGTTATGAACTGCTGAACACAAAAATAAAAAATAAAAATATATCGCTCACCCTTAGATTCCTCTACTTGGCACTGCGCAAAATTCACAGTGGTTCCGAAGGACATGAGTTGAAATCTAAGAGATTAGAAAAAGACTCATCTATTTGGCATTGCGAAAAATTGACAATGGTACCTAAGGTTATGAGTTGAATTCTATTGCAATAATCAGTATATCATACCCTGATGAAACATTTGAGTTAACCCCAACGATTTGACTAGGAAGGATTGAAATTGTATGAGTGTTGTGTGTAAGCTTGATTGAATCCTATGTTTCCTGCTTACTAAGTTGTTTAGCATCTAGTTATTGTGGGATTAAGCTGTTGAACACTCAAAATAACTATTTACTTAATTTCTCCTGATTAGATCTTGGATTGTCATTAAATATTTTTCTAACTTAGATGTATACCTTGACACGAAAGATTGCTCTTGTACTTATCATGTATTTCATCTTATTTTATTGTTTGAGGACAAGCAAAGATTTAAGTCTGGAGTATTTTGATGCCTTGCATTTTAGTAGTAATTTTCCTTTATATTTCATGTTAAATCTAGGCTTATTTTGATAGTTTTACACTCTTTTAAGGCTTATTTGCTTAAAAGCTTCGGAATCTTCACTTTTTCTTACTTTTGTGGAAATTCAGGTAAAATCGCCCTATTTTGACGTTTTTTTGAAGATTCTAAGGCCATAGGGTGATTTCTTATACAAAGACGAACCTACACGTCGAATTTGGGCTAAATCGGAGTTGGCCAGAATAATACGGCCAGGTGAAACCCACGGGGTTCACCAGCATTTTGACCAGGCTGCAGGATTCCTCACAGAGAGAATCACGGCCAGGGGAACCCGGTGGGGTTCACCAGTATTCCGTTCTACCGAAACTGCTCAGAACAATGCACAGCTAGGTGAACCCGGCGGGGTTCACCCGTATTTCTTTTGGCCGAGAACTCCCACAGAGCGAATCACGGCCAGGTGAACCCGGCGGGGTTCACCCGTGATTCCAACCCAGGCGAACGCGAGTTCGACCCTCACTCGGATTTTTAGTAATTTCCAACCCGTTTGGTATCCGAATTTGGCAAGTAAGGACTCTATGGAAAGCTGAATCGAAGGAGAACGCGTGGAATATAAAAGCCCTAATTTCTGTGACCTAACTATGGAGTAAATCAAGCGACAAGCGGCGTAGGGCGGAAGAACACGGCGACGAGGTGATTTTCGAGCATTTTCAGAGATTGAGACGTGAGATCATCACGATTTCTTCTGGATACTTTCGGTTTATCATCTCTTTCCTCTTAGATTCGCTTCCTAGTAGTTTTCTTTCCATTAAAAGAGATATTTTGAGCGTTTCAATGATGATTGTAGCGTAAACCTTATTTTGGGGCTCTATTAAAGCCTGTTGACGATTTTAATTGCAAACTCTATATTAATTCTATTGTGAGCATATTTTATTTTGATGCGCATATATCATGATTTTACCTTGGCCGAGTATTTTCATGTTTAAACCGTTACGATTCATACCGAGAGGAGGATCGTAAGGGTGAAATCTCTTAGTAAAACTTGCGAGACCCCGACACGAGAGTGTTTGGTCTTCGCTCGAGGGTTTCAAAATCTGTCATAAAACTCATTGGGTTTGTTTAAAACGATCCACCACGAGAGTAGGAGATCGTCTTAGTCGAACACCGAGATGTACACTCGAGAGAGGGCACCTTGTACCCTAGGGATACATTCCTTGTGCAAACCAATAATCCAAATAACTGATATTTTTCTAGTGCGATTAAGGTTGTCATCGCGGTGGAAACCGTAGCCCTGATATCTCTCTCATATTTATTCTCTATCGTCATAGCTTTGATTTTCTCGTTTTCGATTATTTAAGTTCTCATAACCACGTTACGATTCGCCTAGCTTTTAAAACTTGGATTTTTCTGGTACTCAGTCTTGTTCCCTATGAGATTCGACATCTTTTATATTACTTCGACATAACCGTGCACTTGCGGTGAGTGTCAAGTTTTTGGCGCTGTTGCCGGGGAACAACGGTTGATATTAGTATACTTCTGAAAATTGGTAGACTAGGCTTCAGTTAGTTTTTTAACTTTACTGCATTGCCATTTTCTTTTTCTCTCTATTTGCCCATTGTCTTAAAACTCTAAAATTTTGACTGACCCTTTTATGCAAAGAAGTTCTAGGGCAGGTACACTCTTTGACATTGATCCAGAGATCGAGCATACCTTCTGGACAAGAAGGAAGCAAAATCAGATTCAGAAGAAAGAAGTCATGAACCATCCAGGAGGAGAAAATCAGATGGATCACATTCAGCTTGATGTGAACAATGACTGAGTACCACAACTAATAGGGAACAACTACAACAATAGGACGTTGAAAGAATATTCCGCTCCCTACGCTCATGGTTTTCAATCAGGGATTACGAGGCCCACTGTTGAGGCCAATAATTTTGAAATAAAACCTGCTCTTCTTTTTATAGTGCAACAAAACCAATTTGGTGGTTCTCCTCTTGAGGACCCCAACATGCACCTCTTTATTTTTCTGGAATATTATGATATGCTGAAAATTAACGATATGTCTGCTGATGCTATCAGGTTGCGATTGTTTCCCTTCTCTTTGAGGGACAGAGCGAGAGCCTGGCTGCACACACTACCTTCTGCTTCAATAAGAACATGGGCGGAGCTTTCTCAAGCCTTTGTCTCCAAGTACTATCCTCCATCCAAGACGATTCAGTTGCGGAATCAGATAACGAGTTTCATTCAGAAAGATGGAGAATCCTTATATAAAGCTTGGGAGAGGTTTAAAGAGCTCCAAAGAATGTGTCCACATCACGGAATTGAGACTTGGGTCTTAATTCAAACGTTTTATAACGGTTTGGATTGCAACATAAGACTTAAAATGGACGCTGCGGCAGGAAGCGCCTTAGTGAATAAGTGAGTTGAAGATGCAATGAACCTCCTCGAGGACATGGCGATCAACCATCACCAATGAACATATGAGAGAGGTACTTTTACCAAAAAGTCAAGTAAGTATGACCTAGACTCTCTGATTGCTCTTACGGCTAACGTGGATAATCTTACTAGAAAGATTGATTCTTGGTCTGTTAATTCAATGGATGTTAACGCTATTTCTTATGAGGTCTATGGAGTTGCAGGTCATGCAGGGGCAGATTGTCAGGCAGGAGACGGACAGATGGCTGCAGTTCACTCTGAGCAATTGAATGCTGTTGGAAATTTCAATCCCAACAACAATCCATATTCCAGCACATACAATCCAGGATGGCGCAATCACCCGAACTTCTCATACCGAACAACTCAGCCAATGCAACTTGGACAAGTACCCTCACAGCAAGCCCAGGCCCCACAAGGAAATTTCAGGCAGCCCCAACAGAACAATTTCAGACCACCAGGATTTCAGGCTAGGAACTACAATGCGCGACCCCCACAACCAAGGCCAAATAATGATTCACAGTTGAGCAAGCAACTCAAAGGACTAACAGACATGATGAAGCTTATGATGACAAGGATGGACTCCCTAGAGACACACAGCAAGATGCTGGAGAGTCAGCTAGCCCAACAAGCTAGCTCATCTTCCAGAGCACCAGGCAAGCTTCCATCCCAGCCAGAAGTAAACCCGAGGGAGCAGTGCAATGCAATCTCCACTCGGAGCGGCAAGCAACTTGAGGATCCAAAGATGTCGACCGATGACAGGATAGATGAGTTGACTGCCGAACCTGTGGTACCACAGTCAGATGCAACACCGGGGCACCTGAACCAGCCGAAGAGGAGCGGCCCTATGTGGGACCGCTTGCATATAAGCCACCGATTCCTTTTCCACAGAGGCTTGTCAAGGCGAAATTGGACAAGCAGTTCGGTAAGTTTTTAGAAGTATTGAAGAAATTATATATTAACATCCCTTTCATTGATGCTCTTTCGCAGATGCTGACTTATGCAAAATTCCTGAAAGATATCTTATCAAACAAAAGAAAGCTAGAGGATCAAGGGACCGTTGCACTTACTGAGGAGTGCAGCACCATCATTCAGAACAAGCTCCCTCAGAAGCTTAAAGACCCAGGCAGTTTCTCCATACCCCGCCAAATTGGGGAGATGTCCTTTCAAAGAGCTCTATGCGATCTAGGAGCAAGCGTTAGCCTCATGCCATTGTCACTTTGTAAAAGGCTAGACTTAGGGAATTTGCGATCGACTAATATTTCTATACAGCTTGCAGATAGATTAGTGCGTCAACCAGTTGGTATTTTAGATGACGTACTGGATAAAGTAGGAGATTACTTTATTCATGCTGATTTTATTGTTTTAGAAATTAATGAAGATGACAAGCTCCCTATCATTCTGGGAAGACCTTTCCTTGCTACTGCTGGCGCTGTCATGGATGTTAACTGTTCAACTGAACTAGACAGGACATTTGCAATAGAGTTTAACTGTTCAATTGTAAGGAGTCAAAGTGGTGAACCCATATCCTGATGTATCTCCTCATTAGAGTTCTCTCGTGTGATTTCTTCTATTTACATTTTGCGCATTTAATTATTTCATCATCATAAATTTCATCAATTTCGACGTAGTCTAGCTAGCAAATTAGAGATCTATCGGTACTTGCCCGTTAGTTCCTGTGGGATTGATATTTTATTACTGCAATAGACCCGTGCACTTGCGGGAAACGCCTACCTACATTTGTGGGCGCTATCAAGTTTTTGGCGCCGTTGCCAGGGACTAATTTTAGCAATATTGACTAAATTAAGAAATTACTAGGCTAGACATTTTTTTATTCTGTATTAATATTAACATACTGTCTTATATTTCATTTTATACCTTTTCTTGATTTAACGAAACACCTGCTTGTTAGAGTTTTAGTTTATGCATAGAACTCCGCCACCAGAACCTGCAATACCATTTGATTCAGAAATTGAAAGAACATTCTGGCGTCGCAAGAATCTTCTGAAATATCAACCTAAGAACTCGCAAACAACAATCATGAACGGTAACAAGTCACTCCGAGACTTCGTTGCACCAAATGTTCAAGGACTGCATTCAAGCATTGCACATCCACCAATAGAAGCGAACAATTTTGAGATAAAACTGTCACTTCTGTCGATGTTACAACAAAATCAATTCAGTGGATCACCGACTGAAGATCCAAACATGTATTTATCTATTTTTTTTAATACTATGACACTCTTAAAATGAATGGTGTGACCACTGACGCTCTGCGGCTATGACTTTTTCCTTTTTCACTTAGAGACAGGGCGCGGGCTTGGTTACATTCATTACCATCAGGATCCATTACCACATGGAAACAACTCTCACATGCTTTCCTTGCAAAGTATTTTCCTCCAAGAAAAACCGCGCAACTAAGAAACTTGATTACCAATTTCTCTGAAAAAGAAGGCAAATTATTATATGAGACGTGGAACCGCTTCAAGGAATTGCAGCGAATGTGTCCTCACCACGGCCTCGAGAAATGGGTACTGGTACATACATTTTATAATGGCTTGCTTTATAACACTCGTCTTACCGTTGATGCAGCCGCTGGAGGAGCTTTGATGAACAAGGTAGACGATGAAGCTTACAATTGGATCGAAGAAATAGCGCTCAACCACTACCAATGGTCGGGCGAGAGAGGTACTTCATCCCGACAAATCGGTAAATATGAACTTGACGCTCTTAGTTCTCTTGCTGCAAAAGTAGATTTGTTATCTCATAAACTTGATTCTATGAACAGGCGTCATAGTGCTGCCATGTGTGAAATTTGTGGAATGGAAGGTCATCTATCTGACACCTGTCAATTAGGGAATATGGTATCACAAGATCCCCCACCCGCCTTGGTGAATGTTGTAAGTAACTTTAACCCGAGGGTCAAAACAACCCTTATTCTAACACCTTCAACCCTGGGTGGAAAAATCATCCCAACTTTTCCTATAGAAACAACAATATAGTTCAACCATCGAACAATAGGTAACCTCCTGGATTTCATTCTCCCAACAACGGGTATCAGCCCAAACAATTTGATCAACCACCACAACCAAGCACCAACACAATCCCACAGGAACAAACCTTAGAGTCTGGCTTTGACAACTTCGTGTCAGCGCAAACAAAAGCTATGGACTGCATGCTAGAAGCGATCAAAATCTTAACCATAAACCAGAAGATAATGGAAAACCAAATAGCCCAACAGGCTAGTGCATCTACTAGACCGCCGGGCAGATTGCCTGGACAGCCCGAGATGAACCCTAAAGAATATTGTAATGTCATTACCACGCGTAGTGGCAAGCAACTTGAGGAACCAGAAATGCCCAAGGATGACCACTGTGAGAATGAAACCAAAACTCCTGACTCTGAGGAATCCAATGAATCTATCGAGAGTGAACCATAGATGAAAGAGACTGAACTTGTTTATGTTCCACCACCACCTTACAAACCGCACATTCCATTTCCTTAGAGGTTGGCAAAAGCAAAACTCGATCATCAATTTCGTAAATTTTTAGAAATTTAAAAAAAAACTGTATATTAACATACCATTTACTGATGTTTTGTCACAAATGTCATCCTATGCTAAGTTTTTGATAGAAATCTTGTCAAATGAAAGAAAAATAGAAGAACATGGCACAGTGGCGTTAACTGAGGAATGTAGCGCAATCATCCAAAATAAGTTACCGCCAAAGTTGAAGGATTCAGTCAACTATATCATTCAATGCCTGATCGGAAATACACCTTTCGACCGTGCTTTGTGCGATCTTGGCGCCAGTGTAAGTCTGATGCGACTCTCTCTTTGCAAGAAACTGGATATCGGAGACTTAAAGCCGACAAACATCTCTTTGCAATTGGCTGATCGTTCCGTACGACATCCGGTAGGAATTCTGGAAGATGTGCCAATAAATGTCGTTATATTTTTTATTCCTGCTGATTTCGTTGTACTTGAGATGGAGGAAGACTCCAAACTTCCTATAATACTGGGCAGACCATTTTTGGCAACTGCCGGTGCAATAATTGACGTTAAAAATGGGAAGTTGACACTGTGCATAGGTGAGGATACGGTTGAATTTGATATCACAGGTAGCCTAAAAAAGACTATCTTTGTAGATTCCTGCTGTAGTATCGGAGTCGTCAACGACGAGATTAATTCCTCTTACATCCCTCGGACAAACATCGATCCCCTCGAAGTATGCCTGATGGGCGACTATGACGAAGAACAAGAGGAAGAAGTTCGTGCTTATGCCGATATTCTCAACTCGAGTACCGCAATTGAACCAGATGCAGAAAAGCTTGAGGAATCATCTACACTGAAATTTGAGGTTTGTGAACAACTCAGCTTAGAGCCCAAATCTTTACCGAGCAACCTCAGGTACGAATTTTTAGGTGAAAATTCTACTTATCCTGTCATTATAGCTGCCCATCTTGATTCGGAACAAACGAACCTTCCCCATGATAAGCTTCGACAATATAAGAAGGTAATTGTGTACACTTTGGAAGATATAAAAGGTGTTAACCCTTCTTTGTGCATGCATAGGATATATCTTGAAGAGGATAGCAAACCATCTATCGAATACCAGAGACGCTTGAATCCGAACTTGAAAGAGGTAGTTAAGAAATAAATTTTGAAACTATTGGATGCTGGAGTTATTTACCCTATTTCGGATAGCCAATGGGTAAGTCCGGTACATGTGGTACCAAAGAAAGGAAGAGTAACGGTAGTAAAGAACAAAGATAACGAATTGATTCCGCAAAGAACCGTTACCGGGTGGTGCATGTGTATCGACTACCGAAAATTGAACAAAGCCACCCGCAAAGATCATTTTCCTCTTCCTTTCATTGACCAAATGCTTAAAAGATTAGTCACTAACTCTTATTTTTGTTTCTTGGATGGATACTCAGGATTCTTTCAAATACCGATACATCCAGACGACCAAGAGAAAACGACATTCACATGTCCCTTCGGCACTTTCGCCTATCGGCGTATGCCGTTTGGTCTATGTAACATGCCAACTACATTCCAGCGATACATGATGACCATCTTCTCAGATTTTATTGAAAACATCATAGACGTCTTTATGGATGACTTTTCGGTATACGGATCTAGTTTGGTTTCTTGTCTATCTAATCTGACCCGAGTCTTGCAGCATTGTGAAGAGACGAATTTGGTGCTTAATTGGGAGAAATGTCACTTTATGGTAAAAGAAGTGATCATTCTTGGCCATTTGATATCGGAGCGTGGTATCGAAGTTGACAGAGCGAAAATTGATGTGATAGAAAAGATGCCTCCTCCAAACTCCATCTGAGGAATAAAAAGTTTCCTGGGACACGCAGGATTTTATAGACATTTCATTGAAAATTTTTCTAAACTTGCTAGGTCTTTAACATCTTTACTTGCTAAGGATGTTCCATTTGTTTTTGACCAGAAGTGCATGGATGTGTTTCAACAATTGAAGGAGGCATTGATTTTCGCTCCAATAATACAACCTCCGGATTGGTAGCAGGCCATCTCTCCTGTCTGACATCTACTCCCGAGAGCAGTTTGGAGGACGAGATAGACGATGCATTCCCAGATGAAAATTTATTAACTGTCACCACAGTGAAAATACCATGGTATGCCGATTTGGTAAATTACTTGGCAGCCGGTATTATGCCCTCGAATCTCACGTACCAACAGCGAAGAAAGTTTATGTCTGTGGCGAAACATTATTATTGGAATGAACCACTCTTGTACAAGCTCTGTGTTGATTGTATCATTCGGAGATGCCTACCAGAAGAGGAAATTTCAGATGTCCTATTCTAATGTCATTCTTCTTCCTATGGAGGACATTGTAGTGGCAAGAAAAGAGCATACAAGGTTCTCCAATGCGGTTTCTTTTGGCCGACCCTATTCAGAGATGCAAGGGACTATGTACAGTCTTGCGATCGCTGCCAACGGATGGGTGGAATATCACAAAGAAATGAAATGCCTTTAAATACCATCCTAGAGATCGAGATCTTTGACGTATGGGGAATTGACTTTATGGGTCCATTTTCACCTTCTTGTGGTAACAAATTCATTTTAGTTGGAGTCGATTATGTCTCCAAGTGGGTAGAAGCTTTGGCTGCACCAAAAAACGATTCCAAAATAGTCACCATATTTTTCAAGAAATTGATACTTCCACGATTTGGAACGCCTCGCGTGGTAATCAGCGACGGCGGATCTCATTTTATTGAGCGAGGATTTGAATCACTTCTCAAAAGATATGGGGTATTACATAAAGTGGCCACCGCTTACCATCCTCAGACTAACGGCCAGGTGGAGATATCCAATCGAGAGATAAAACACATCTTTGAAAAAATCGTGTCGCGAACTCGCACCGACTGGTCGCTCAAGCTTGACGATGCTTTATGGGCATACCGTACGGCATTTAAAACTCTAATAGGTATGTCCCCGTTCCAGTTAGTATACGGTAAATCGTGTCATTTACTGGTCGAAATCAAACACAAGGCCTGTTGGGCAATACGACAACTGAATTTTGATAAAAACCAAGCTGGCAAGGCCAGAAAACTTCAACTTAATGAGCTCGACGAATTTATACAGGAAGCCTATGAGAGCGCCATGATTTATAAGGAGCGCACCAAAAGATGGCACGATCAAAGGATTATGAGGAGGGAATTTTGTGAAGGTGAATTGATACTCTTGTTTAACTCTAGGATCAAGCTTTTCCCAGGTAAGCTTCGAACGAAATGGACATGACCGTATGTACTACAAAAGGTCTACCTCACGGCGCTATGGACATTTACCGAGAGTCAACTGGCACATTCAAAGTTAACGGGCAAAGACTTAAGCATTACGTCTCCCATGAACCAATACCAGAGGGGACTACACTGCCCCTCACGGATCCTTTTTCACCAGAATGACACTGACTATGGTCAAGCTGACGGACCATTAAATTAGCACTTCTTAGGAGGCAACCCAAGCTTCTTACTCTAGTTGAATTTATTTTCAGCATTTTTCCTTCTTGTTTTCATGATTTGTACAAGTTTAGCTTAGTTTGCATACTTTGAGGAGTTCTTCAAATGATAAATCTGAAATCCTTAGCAATTTCATGCTTCTCTCTGTACCAAAATGACACTAGGACATCCGAGCTTCCTCAGCTATAAGTTTGAATTTCATTTCCTGGTTATGTCCATTTTGTTCTAATACATGATTTTGGTATCTAACACTGATGATAATCTTGCAGGAAATGCGCATGCACTCCAAGCACCAGTGCTAGGTACCAACACTTAAGTGGGTGCGAAGCTCCTCGACAAGTAGCAGCTCACCAAGAAAGATGCAAATGTTACTAGCACTTAATGAATTTAATCTGATTTGTCAAGGAACTGCATGTTGGGAATCCTCGGGCTATAAGAAAACGAAAACAGCGGAAGCGAACCCGAAACGAGATTCCTAATTCAACAAGGACCGACTTACGAAGAATACAAGGGATGTGATAGGGGCAGTACCTTATCAAGAAACTTTTAGAAGCGGCCGATGATGAAGACGCGCAAGGGCCCGTCCTCTGCAATTGCGCACACACGAACTCCTCGAATCCTCTCCAATCTCCGCGTTGGGTGCTAGCCCCGGAAGATGAGATGAGATCCACGCCTCTAGCCTTCTCGACTTGCGCCACTGCCAAGGAGAAGAAGGGATGTTGGCGACAAGGAGTGGGTAGCACTGCCACTTGTCCCAACCTTTGATGCCGAAAAACTTTTATTGTCGTCACCTCTTAGACCCTCACGCCAAGGAGCAGAGGGGAGGAGACAACTAGAGACAAGAGAAGAGTCTAGTACAAAAGAATCTCCCAGGTGGGCCTCTCTATTTATAATAGCAGAGCTAGACGCACATTGGAGATACTTCCCATCTGGGATAATGAGCATAGGCGCATACTCACAATTAAGCGTCATGGGTTCGAATCCCCACATACACAATTAATTATAAATTGTGCCCAAGCATAGGCGCCTACTCACAATTAAGCGTCATGGGTTCGAATCCCCGTAGACGCAATTAATTGTAAATTGTGCCTAAGCTTATTAATTAGCCAAGAGAAAAATTCTTTTGCCAATTAATAATTTTATTTTATTCATGTGACTAAAGTGCCAAGCCCAAACTTGCACCAAGACCCTTGTTTGACTCATTTTGACAACATAGGTCAACAGAGGTCAAACGTGGTCCACTGGAGTCAACCAGTGGTCAGACATGAACTAAAATAAAATATCAACTCCTCTATAAAAGTCTCAATGCATCAGTTCCCCAAAAGATTCGAATCACACAATGATTCGATCAGAGGCTAAACGATCAGTATGAGAACTCGAGTGTCTAGGTGTGCGACCCTGTAGGTTCTTCAGACATTGGCAGTGATGACTAAATCATCACAAGCAATGAGTGGCACCTAGCAGTACATCATTGCTACCCAAGTCATCAGAATGGTGTCATCATCGACATCCCCTAAAACTGCGACAAAGTACAAGTGCAGCCTTGTCCTTTTGCTAACTGATGTCCAGATTGGGCAAGTGTGTCACACTTGTTAATCCCAATAATATGGCATGACTAAATCAGGTTCTCACCTGGGTATGGCCGTACACTGTCAGTCATCCATATAGGGTGCCATGGAAAATCAAGCTTCCCCGTAAGGAAGGGGCAAATCCTCTATTGGCACATTGAATCCCTCATGTAGGTTATAACATACCGAATGACAACCGTTATGACTTTCCTTTTACGGCGAAGCGTTAGGTTGCATCAAAGTACATCAATCACTATATAGAGATACCAATTCCCTCAAGTCTAGGACAAGCGCAACTCTATCACTGTGACATTCATCTCGTGACACTGAGATGAATCCTCATGGCGGGTCGATCCAGTATATCCCTCTTGATATACCCATATGTCTGCGTTAGCAACCCGTGCTCAACCAGCGCATATACTAGTCTCAAGCGAATCATAGCTATCCCATATCTACCATGATTCTCGACCAGGGATAAAAACAGAGACTAGATAAAATCTATCTCTTAGGGACATTGTATATGCAAATGTACATATGCGCAGATGTACAAACTTGCATGACAACGACAATGCCAGGATAACTCATCTATCAACTAGATGTGATGCACATATCCCATGGACCATCCTGAGGTCCTAGGGCATAAACACTAACACTGCATCCACGCCAATTGATTTCTAATCACTTTGAATTTGAGAGCCTAATACACATCCATGAACTAATCTTGTTTATCTTCAGCATTGGCAATTTATTTTTTATAACAGTTGAAAAAAGATATTTGTTCCTTGTTGTGCCCTTTCATTACTTGCACTATTTGGTATATTTCTGTTTATTTAGTTGTGAATATTGATGTTTTTACTCAACTTTGAATGACACAGGAATATCGCAAATAGATGCTGTAAAGAGAGGCATTTTCTACCAAATATTCCAAAATCTCGGGCGGGTACTGACAGAAATCTCAATCGTGATTTTAACTCAGTCCAACATCAGAAAACTCGCCGAGGAATTTATGGCAGGAAGGGAACTAAAGCCACGGCCGTAATCAGCAACACAGAATTACACAAGGAAATCAGGACAGAGGTACGCTGAAAGTCGTGACCGAGATTTTTCAAGGAAGCAAAACATGACTTATCCGCCGAGAACATTACGGCAATGCCGTGACTATAGGCACGACTATAAAATTTGTGCGCAACCACATAGAAGCAATCACGGGTGGTTCATGACGAAAATCATGGGCAAGATTTCTAAAAGACAAAATGAGTACAAAATTTACGAGAACGTCACGGCTGCCCCGTGATTGAAGTCACCACCGTGAAGATTTGTATCAAAAAATCAGCAAGAAGATCACAACTGGGTACCATTGAAAATATCGACCGTGATTTCCCAGCAGACACTTCCTCGACGATTTCATGACCGGATCCAGATGAAAATCTCGACCGTGATCACTAAACCTTGGCAGCTTAACGGGTCGGGCTGGCCAACGGACCTGCCTGGCCAGCCCGACCCGTTAAGCTACCCATTTAACTCTCGCCCCAAATCTCTTCACTTGGGTTCCCGACTTCTAATTTCCGTACATCTCACGGCGACCCCACTTTCTCTGCCCCACCAGTCGTCGCCGTCAACTTCGCCGCCGACCACCGACCCTCCGGCGAATTCTCTGATCACCTCCGGCGAGCTCTCGTTCCAAGTTCTCAGTCCTTGTCTCGCCACGAACTGTGCCTCATTCAACTGCTGATCTTTCCGTGTCTTCCCCTCACCACTCAAGAAACAATGCTGCCCCATCGGAAGAACGCCGGAAAGCGCCCAGCCGGAGCTACCAGTCCTTGGCCCACAGCGCCGCAGCAGCAACCTGTACCGCCAGAAATCCAAATGCGCGATAGCCATCAAGCTGCTAGGTATCAGGTGCTCTCCAATCACCGGATTATCAATACCAGGTACATAGACCCGCCTGCACTAGCCGCGCTTGGGATTTTCGACGATCTTTTTGGGTTTTCCGTCAATTTGGATGAGGACATTTTCTACATTATGCCCATCCTACCTATATCCCGTTCACTCTCGAGTTTCTCAGCTCCATGGAACTCAAGGTCTCGGCACTTGATACAAACCCAGGGCTGCTCACCTTCCGACTCGCGAACACTGAGTACCGCCTTACCATAGCGGATCTTAACGACATTTTTGGTTTCCCTGCATACGCCTCCAAGGTCGGTCCTCCCAACTTCAATGAAGATATCTTTTGGCGCTACATCTCCTCCATGAGCGCTAACTCACCCCGAAACACGAGAGCGTCTACCCTCTCAAATCCTTGCATTAGATACGCGCACCGCCTCCTCGCACATTCAATTTTTGCAAGGGAAGGAGATGGGATAGTCCGCTAGGCCGAGTTGTTATGCCTGCGGGGACTCTTACACCATTTTCAGATTAATGCTAGGTATCATCTCGCCCGGTAGTTTATGCGAGTAGCTCATGCGCAGAAGGGAGTCATCTGCATTGGGGGGATGATAACTATGATAGCTCTCTCCCTTGGACACAATCCATATGGTCAGCCTGAAGCAATAGGAGGCCGCCGCCTAGACCTGGAGCACTTACTTTCAATAAAGATGATCGTCAAGCGGGGAGATATCTATCACTTGACTTTTGCCGACACCACTGTTACCATGCCTTTACCAAATACTACGAGGACGAATACAAGGACAGCGCCAACTGGCGCTTACATCCGGAACCGGCAGCACCAGAGGAACAGACTGCACCCCTTGATGTCGACCAGAGCTTCTCTATCGGCGGCCAACCCAGGACTGCCGCCAGACCTTCTACTGACGACATGCTCCACCTGCTTTGCTAGGACCAGATTCAACAAGGGAAGCAGCTCGCGACCCTGGTAGACACGGTAAAGTCTATTGAGCTCTTTTTACACTGTAACATGGCGCCACCACCACCGAGAGATGAAGATGAGGATGCTGATGACACCATTCACGTCTCCGACTCATCGGAGGAGGTTGACGACGATGATGACGACCCGGCTGAGTGCAGTGAGTAGGGTTACACTCTAGTAAGTCTTCCCTCACCCCTTTTGATACATACCTATACTATATGCATCGCAGGCGATGCAACATTTTGCTTTGGGTGAGGGGACTTATATATTTTGATGGATCGCTTTACTTTTTCATAATGTGATGATGTACGCACTGTGATGATAAACTTTATGTTGTGATGAACTTTCCTTGATGATGTGTTGTTACACCAAACTTGCCAACATTTAACTCTTTCACTGCTGATCGTACATAGAACAATATGAACTTTGTTAACAATATGCTCTTCCTTCATGACATGTGTCTTGCTTTTATGATGCTTTCATTTTACAAAGGTACTATCATAATGTATTTCTTCATGCCTTGTCGATAGATCTAGACGCTTCGATAACATGCTGCATCTATTCGATGTGATTTCATGATTTTGTTGATAAGCTTTGAACCTTGATGATGATTACTTTCTAAACACGTGAAAGCCTAAGTCGTAGGTCCTAGCTGAAATTTCTTATTTTCATTGATTTATATTTTCATCATTCATGATTGATTCTTGTTCATTTACCTCATTTATAATTGATTTATACTCTCACACTACATTAAGACCATCATTCATGTTGAACAACTAGTCACGTGATTCCTTATACACTGGAAACTTGAGGAGCGAACTTTGATAGGCTTTGAGTCTAGGAAATATCTATATATCAACATGAGTACTACTTATTTGGAAGATTATAGACCAAACCACTTGACACACACTTACCACCCTTGGTGACTCTCAGTATTAGTTTTAGTTCGAGCTCCTCTAACTTGGCACCGTACAAGAAACAAAGAGAAAGAAAAGAGAGGAAAACAAAAGGCAGTCATACCGAAGTTACAACTTAGCACTGCCTAGCAAAAAGAGAAAAGAAGAAAAAGAGTAGTGGTACCGAAGTCTTGACTTGGCACTGCCACTAAAAGAAAGAAAAAAAGAGAAGAAGAAAGAACAAAAGGGCAGTGGTACCGAAGTCTTGACTTGGCACTGCAAATCAAAACAAAGGAAAGGGAAGGCAGTGGTGCCGAAGCTATGGCTTGGCACTGTAGAAGAAGAAGAAAAAAGGGGGGGTGCGGTGGTACCGAGGTTATGAGCAAGGTCTTTACTACTACTTAAGAGTTTACCATCTGGGTGCTTTAGTGGATTAATGCTTCATGTGGTAAGGAGCTATTTTTATCCAATACTATCGTACAACTGTTGCACATAGATTTAACTTGGATACTCTGCTTTTCATCTTGACATCTTTAAAGTCTACAGTGATTGGTGCATCCTGTGACTAGCTGTGTTTATTCTTGCATTCATAGATTGTTTGAGAATATAACTTCAATTGAACAACCCCCATGGAACTTCACTTCTTTCTTTTTGCTTGAGGACAAGCAAAGGTTTAAGTCGTAGGTATTCTGTTGACACATATTTATATAGAGTTTTACATGTCATTTTACTAATGAAATCATCCTCATTTTACGACTTTAAGCCCCCTAATTGCCTTTATTTGGATACATCTATGGAATCTGCACCTCTCTTGGTATTTTTACGTTTTCACGTCTAAACGACCACAAAGAGGGTGGATTCTGGAACCTTTGCAGTAGAAGAGCTCGTCCTGACTCAAGATGATCCTAACTGAAAGTTTGCGGATTCATTGAAGTCTTTGTTGGAAGTCACGACCGGGTCGCGATCAGAATCATGCCCGTGATCTGTCTTCATATTTAGGCTACAACTGATAAATCACGACCGGGATACGACCAAATTCTCGCCCGAGATCGCGGACCCGTCTGTTTTGAAACCACGATTTTTTACTCTGTTTTCTTCAATTTAACCCTAGGGGAAGCTCAGAGGCACCTAGGACTTTTCTCCCCCGTTGACGAAGAGGCCTGGAGCAGCCTTTCAGAAGGGAAATCGGCGTTGATGATGATGATTTCATGAAGACTTGGAGAACACTAAGGCGTTACAAGGCATGGAGAAAGGGCTGGCAAAGACCTTCTTTCGGCTGAGCAGAGATAGCGATTGCAGAGACTTTTGGCAGCATATGGGGAGAAGGAGAAGGCGCAGAGGGGACAGGAATAAAAGGTTGAAGAGAAGAGGAAGAAAGGGAGTTCGGCATAAAGGATCACGCGGAGATAAGTGCTATGCGCGAGGAGGAGAAGAAGAGCAACGCATCTACATCTATTGAAGACATTTGTTGCGTGAGCCTCTTAAGAACAAATCTGTAAGAAAGATCTAGCATTCCTACTCAACTTAGTGCACTTATTGTATAATCTTCATAGAGCAAAGCATGATCTATCATTCTTTTGCATTTCCTGTACAAGATCTGTTGTTGTGTAAAATGTTTATGGTTAAGAATATTATCTATGCTGTTACCATGAACATGATAGGCTAAACCTTAAATCAGGATGTGGGGTAGCCCTTGACGAATTACTAGTTGCAATAGTCTAGCTTTGTTTGCCAAAGTCCATGCTTGACCTTGTGTGCTTGCATTGCCTGCATTTTCCGGAGGGATATGCTTGAACCTTTAATCTCTCGAGTAAGGTTTGTTAATCAGCATCTCTAGGAGGAAACTCGCTTGCAGATCTATACTTACTCGTGGGACTACAGGGAAGCGTTGTCCAGAGGGACATGCTTAAGCCTTGAATCACTCTAGTAAGGTTTGTAAATCAGCATCTCTATGAGAAAACTCGCTTGTAGATCTGTACTTACTCGTGGGATTATAAGGAAATTAAATACAGCGGAGAGACTCCAGTCCAACCGCGTGTCAGACCCACTTGGTTGAGAGTTTATCCATTCCATTAGTGTGTTATGCCTACACTACCCGAAAGGGAGTGTTTGAGCCTTTAATTACCCCAAGTAGGGTTTGTTAATCAGAATCTCTAGGAGGGAAGCTCGCTTGTGAATCTGTACTTACTTGAGAGGATTATAAGGAGTTTAGATGCTGCGGGGAAACTCTAGTCCGACTGCATGTCAGAACTCTATGGATTTGACTAATAATTTAGTTCATGGGAACGGACGAAATTATTGGAGGGAGCGACCTACGTGACAAGGAAGCGGAGTCCCTTGAACTAGACAGGACATTTGCAATAGAGTTTAACTGTTCAACTGTAAGGAGTCAAAGTGGTGAACCCATATCCTAATGCATCTCCTCATTAGGGTTCTCTCATGTGATTTCTTCTGTTTACGTTTTGCGCATTTAATTATTTCATCATCTTAAACTTCATCAATTTCGACGTAGTCTAGCTAGCAAATTCGAGATCTGTCGGTACTTGCCCGTTAGTCTCTGTGGGATCGATGTTTTATTACTGCGATAGACCCGTGCACTTGCGGGAAACGCCTACCTATATTTGTAGGCGCTATTAGCTTTCCATCAATGCACTAACTTCTCACTTGGGAACTAAGAAGTCGCGCTCTAAACGCACTAACTTCTCACAAATGGCTGCTCGCAAACGCAAACGCAGCTAAAAGCTGCCTCCAAACGGGGCTTTAATGCTTTTGTAACTTTTGCTTCTTTAAAAATATAATTCTCATAATTTTATTTAAAATTTTAAGTAATATTTTTTAAATAATTCAAAATTTTAATACTGAAGAAAAATAAAATATATTTATTATTTTAAACAATTTAAAATAATATATTTATTTATTATTTTAAATTTTGATAGCAATTAAAAAATTATTAAGCAAACATTTTATAAATTTTAACAATGCAACACAGTACATCACAACACAATTTAGCACAGTTATATAGCTATTAACAGCGGGGCCAAATATGCCCCTAGTTTGTAGATTTAGGCTCTGATTCCTTGGAGGGAAGGAAAACCAGAGGAGAAAAAAAAGTTAGACAGATAATAAGGGAAAGAAAAGAATGACACATGAGAATCACATGACGGTGAGCCTATTTCCTTGGGATAAAAAGGGGAGACAAGGAAAAAAACCACTATGTGCAAGCTCAGAGGGGGGCGGCAGCGGCAGCTAGCCCGAGCTCGGAAGGAAGGTAGCGGCAACAATGGTTCGATCTTGGCAGGGAGAGGGAGGGGGCGACGGCGATGGGCACAAGGTCGACAGGGAGGCAGCGGCGGCGGGCATGAGCTCGGCAGGGAGGCAGCAGTGGTGGGCGAGAGCTCGGCAAGAGGCAGGCGAGCTCGGCAGCAGGCAGGAGGCAGGCGAGCTCGACATCATGTGGGAGGCAAGCGAGCTCGACATGAGGCAGGCGAGCTCAACGGGAGGCAGGCAAGCTCAGCAACAGGCAAGAGGCAGGCAAGCTCAGTAGCAGGCGTCCACACTCGGTGAGAGCCATACGAGCTCAGCGAAAGGTGGATGAGGTCACCAGCGCAGAGGAGGAGGGAGGGAGGAGGAGGAGGGCGGCACCGGCAACCAGAGTCATGCGTGTGAGAGTCAAGGGAGAGAGAGGAATGAGAGAGTTGAGCGTTTCAGGCAAGTTATCTCTCCGATTTGGAGATATAAAAAATCAAAGAAAAATCGTTTGCTTCTCCTTTGACTTTTCTTTCCTTCCTCCCCTTTTCTGCCCAAGGAAACCACAAAAAATAATTTTCTTTTTGCTTCCCTCCCCTTTTCCCCCTAAGGCTGTGTATACAAGAACGGAAAAGGGAAAGAAAGGAAAGAAAGGGAAAGGAAAAGGAAATTTTCCTTTGTATACCAGAAAAGAAAAGAAAATTCAAGAGGGAAAGTTTCAACTTTTCCCTCGAAACGCAGTCCGCCCGATTTAGGCGGAAAACGAGCGAACGATGCACTCGTTGCGTTCTTCATGAGCAAACGAAGCTTCCTCGCCTCGTCGCCATCCTTGCTCGTCCACCTCGTCGCTGCCCCTGCTTGTCCGCCTCACTGCCCGCCTCGTCGTCGCCTCGCATCCACTTCGTCGCCAACTCGTCTGCCTGGTCTGGCTCATCCTCCTCATCATCACCTCGTCGCCGTCTAGATTTCCCTGCTCGTCCGCATCACTACCCACCTCATCGCTGCCTTGTCATCGCCTCACGTCCGCTTCGTCGCCAACTCCTTTTCCTTGGCCGGCTCGCCCTCCTCGTTGTCACCTCGTCGCCATCCGCCTTGTCATCGGTGCCTTGTCGCATGCAGTGGGCCTCGTCGCTGGCTCCTCGTCGCAAGTAGTGGGCCTCATCGCCGACTCATCCACCGCGACGAAGCTATCCGCGTTGTCACGTCAAACCGCTTTTGGTTTTTTTTTTTAGTCATGTAAAAATCATGTGACTCATTTTTTCTTCCACGCTTTTTTCTTTCTTCTCTAGTTTTCTTTTTCGTCTTATTTTTTTCCTTTTAGGTATACACAGCCCAAGGAAATAGGCTCTCGTGCATATTAGCAGAGACGGTAACATGCAGGAATGTTAATATACACCACGGTACCTATTTTAATCTTAAAGCTAACATGTGTTGTATAAGTAATCCAATGGTCAAATATGACTTCTTTAAAATTTCTAGGGAGACCTGCTCCCTAGAAAATGCACGCATATAGATCACCATAACCTACTAGCTAGAATTCTTTAAGGCGCTTTAGCTTTCTATAAATTAACTCTAAAAGCGCAGTAACATTATTCAAAGGACGAAATAGAGCTCTAAGCAAGCTTCATAATTACTAACCTTCCCCATAATCTAATCTAGTAGACTTCAAGCCTTGATAACTGATACTTTTTTAGTATTGAACTCAACACTGGCGATGCCTTTACTCGCAATCTTACTGAACCAGACAGTGAGATGATGATGGTCAAGCAACGTGTTATTTAATGCATCCTTTCTTCAGAACCTTAACTTTTCTTTCCTTCTCCAGTGGTCCAATGGCACTCCGAGATGGACTTTCCTGAAGAGTAGAAATTTTTAGCAAGGAATAATTAGAAAAACAAATCTTACATTAATAAAGGAATTGCCACCAGGGCATTTGCAGAACTCACAACACAATACATTCATGGCTGCTGCAATGACGATTCAGTGGTTCTCCAGCGGCTCCCGTGACCGAATTACTTCCCATGCCCCACTCGCGGTGGCCTCGCGCACCATTCGCCAGCAGCGAATCAACAATCAATTGCTAGATGCTCAGCGCGCCGCACGGTTCACGTGAACCCCGCGGTGCGCGCCACAAGGATGGCCGCCCCCATGTCCTCCCTCCATTCACCACTGCCATTACAACTCTCAGCAAAAGACCAGCAGGTAAACACCGGCTTTCGAGCAGGGCAAGCAAGCTAGCAAGCAAGGTACACGCCACACCACTCCACATGGGCGCGCTCATCCTCCCCAAGCAACTGCGTTCGCCGCTGCCACTCGAACCGCTGCTTCTGTTCCTCTTCGCCGCCGTGGCCCTCATCGGCCTGTGCGCAACCGCCGCTCTGAGGAAGAGGAGGGAGCGGGAGGAAGCCGGTGGCGCGGTGATGAAATCGGGGGAGGCGCTTCTCTCCCGGTGGGTGGCATTCAAGAAGGCGTGGCACCGGGCACATGAGGACGCGAGCGAGCCAGCGGGGGCAGTGGCGCCGGAAACAGTGGAGAGGAGCACGCCGGCCTTGCCGCTTTGGCAGCGGAGGATCCTGATGGGGGAGAGGTGCGAGATGCCGCAGTTCAGCGGCCTCATTCTCTACGACGAGCACGGCCGTCCACTCTGCAGCAACTCCAAAGTAAGCAAAAATGAACTTGAGCTAAATAATTATACAATTGATATTCTGATTTGCTGTTGTGCTTGTTGCACGCAGAAAAAGTCAACGCCAACTGTGACTACCCTCAAGGACTTACTCTAATTGCTCTGTGACTGGCTAGATTTGTGGAGTTCTGAAAGTGGTAACATTGACCAAAGTTCTTGAGATGTATCATGCATAAACCGTTCGCATGCATGAAAAAAAATATTGCCTCAGTTTGCCACACAAGTTTGTGAAGGCGACACCGGCCATACTAACAAAAAACTTGATAAAAGTGCAGATCAGAAAAGCTGCAATAAAGTAGAAATGTCATATGCAAGAACGCATGCTAAGTAGGTCATCTTTTCACTGACAGTAGCTGCTGCAACACAGTACTGGGTTGCAAGAAATGGTAAATACAAGAATACATGTAAGATTTTAGAAATGCTCAAACAAGAGGAATGAAAGTTATGGACGAACAGCAATTGAAACATGGAGGCTAAATGGGGACTGATGTTATAGAGCATACAAAAACTTTTCCATTTTCGAGTACTTACATTTCTGGATTGCTAGTATGAGTCGAAATGTAAATCATAGACACAACATATTCATTCTTGAATACAGAGTTAGCTTATTATCACTCGTAAACCATCCGCAACTGAATCCTTTAATGTGGGGGAAACAGGTTTATCTCCGAAAAAACCATCAAAAAGAGCCAAATTAACGTTCACTGACTTGATTTCAGCATCAACATTGGTAGGAAACCCAGTCGACGAGATTGAAATCTACATGGACAAATAAAAAGAATTACATTCTAGAAACATGCAGCACTGGAGGAGGAGAAGATGACAGTACTAATTGATTAATCTAGTGAAATTTTGATCAGTCTCAGACTCGCGTACCAGCATTTTGGATGGCTCCAACCAGGTCAAAAGTATTAAAGTCCCTTGTTTAAGATTCCGCCCTTGAAAGGTGTTTTTGAATGTAGATATTGCAGATTCATCATCCCCTGTGGGGTTCTTGATTCTAGGAGAAATAACATCATTCAAAGCATCCCAAAATGTTTTTCCATCAACATCTCTGACAAGCATAATGTTCAGTGATTTATCAAGAGGTGCTGCATGTTGTAGTAATAATATCAGAAATGCTAATGCAACTTTGCTTGGTCAGTGAGTTAGTGTTCAAGTAGAAAATACCATGGAATATGGAACCGAACAATGATGAATCCTGTAATAGTTCAGCAGATGATTTCCCTTTCCAGCTGTTTAGTGAATCTTTGATAGATGGGTCAATATAAAACCCAGCACCATAGATCTTAACACCGATGATGGCAAAGACCTTTTCCCTATAGCCTGCACTAAAATTGTTAAATTCACAAAGAGTTCACTTCTGTAGCAGCTAAGCGAATGACAAACCCAAATTTTTTAATTATTATATTTGCTGAGGCCATTTTCAGCACACTAAACCTATGATGCAGGAGGTGAAGATGCATCAGCCCCAACAGTCCAAACAAGTAGTCAAGCAATCTCCCTAACATTCACCATCTGACCAAAGCAGATTGGTCATCTTCCTACTGCCCAGACTAAGATACAATCATTCATCATCACCATTGCTTGGCTTGAGCTTCCCAAATTAGACTCTTGACCCTGACTCACCTTCCCGACATCAACCTCCTAAGCACAACCCGTCTTCTAGAATAAACCTCCCAAACCAAACTGATGCAGGAGCAACTACACGTGTTCGAGAAGAAGACGAACCCATGAACACACGTGAGGGTAGCCCAATACCTCGAGAAGACACTTGGGGAGACTCCCCAGGACTTGAAGAATTTTCTCCAGAGTTTTCAGCCCAAATAGAGCTTCCCAGACCCAGGCACGGCAAGGCCGTGCTCCCCGACACGGCCGTGACACGGTCGCCCGCAAACGCGAACGCCGACACGCCTGCCGCCACGCCCGTGCCGTGCACCATGCCCGCTTCGGCCGAAGTTCCTAGAAATAAGCACGGTCGTGCCCCCGAGCACGGACAAGCCGTGTTCGGTTACGTGGATTTCGGCAACTCCAGTCACGGGCCTGCCCCCGAGCACGGGCAAGCCGTGTTCAGTTCTGTGGATTTCGGCAACTCCAGTCACGAGCGTGCCCCCGAGCACAGGCAAGCCGTGTTCAGTTCTGTGGATCTCGGCGACTCCGAACACGGCCGTGTTCACCATCACGGCCAGGTCGTGTTCGCCCCTGAAGATCATATCAAGCCCCGACGACCTCATTTCGACGTGCATCACCCTCCCTACCATGTTGCTCCTCCTCATAATGATCCAAAGGAGCCCAACAAGGTGACAATCCGGAGATCCCAATGCCAAAAGAGGAGGTTGGGCTGCAAGGGTTGTTAGGTTGTTAAAGTAGGTTATCTTTTGTGTGTTTTGTTTGTTCCCACCCCTCTTACTCTATAAAAGAGGAGATTGGGCTGGTGTGTGAGGCAGTTCTCTTAGAGTATAGAGACCTCCTGGTGAGCTAAGAGCCTCCAGCGCGTGGAAGTCGAGCCGGTGCCTCGCCTTCGAAGTGTCCGGGTCGAGGACGTTTCCTCAATCCAAAGCTGTTCTTCATTTCCCACTTAGCAAGAAGTAAATCCCACCCTTCTGGTGGGTCAGGCGTGGTCGAACCTCTTGTCTTTCGATGTGATTTCAGCTCCATAGGCGCGCGAGCTGAACCCTACGCAACCGCAATCCCCGAAGCGTGGCTGAGCTTAAATGTGCTAAGTGAGCCTAGAAATTGCTATGAGGTTACTACATTATATTCAGTAGTTGGGTGCCGTTCCCCTTTATTTGCATTCGTGTTGCCCCGATCGAATTCTACCCCGTGTCTTCATGCGTCTAGCAGATTCCTTGCACTTTCCGACGCGTTTTCTCTTCCCTCGTCTCACGACCCTCTTCCGCTTTCGCGTGCATTGTGTAAAACCCCTAGAGTACGATATTAAGGACCACCCCACCTAATAGTCGCTGCTTCATTGACCCAACCTGAAGGCTCAGGTATCGACTAAGCTAAAGGCACGAGTCCATTCCTGACAACCCAAACAGGTAGCAGCCACAAATTGTCCACCAAAATGGTTGCTGTCATTGTCCTATCTTGTCAAAACAATTGCGATCATTGTATTATACTGCCAAAACATCCTATGTTCTTATCCTGTCGTATCCTCCATTTCCCTTTAAAAGAAGAAGCTTGTGAAAGTTGGGAAAGAAATATAGAAGAAAAAACCTTGTTACTAATAACCCTGAGGGCCTTGTTCTAACTATGATGGTTATCAACACCCACCATCTGCATCATCATCTACTTGAGGAACCCTCCTGACCACCATAGAATTGGATGTGGGCCCTTGTTCCAACTATAAGGATTGTAGTCATGAGGTTCTTGTGTTGTGTTGTGTCGCTGCCTCAACCATCACTGTAACTGGGCGTGGAGGCCTTAGTTTGTAAAGATTGTAATAGTTAGAATCTTGCATTGAAATTTGCATAGTGCTTCTGAGTTAGCTCACCTACATGGGGATCATTTTGACCATCATCAGAGCCAATTTTGATGGCAGGGGCTAGAGGGCCTTCCTCCAATTGAGAAAGTCGTTGTTGAGAAGGCCCTAATTTTGGTGTCAGGTTTTAACAAGAGGTTCAACAACTTACCGGCATTATTAGCATCAACCGCGTAGTTGCAATCACCATCAACATCGCCACTCTGCCCATGGGATCCTTTCGATCCCCATTAATCTGCTAATACATCAACCTAGCTCGTAGGGCTGTTTAGTTACAGTTTACTCTCAGGAATGCCTCAAGTTGCAGTGGTTATTACGAACCTTGTGTATGAAGCTCGAGTCCTTGGCCAATGTGAGAGTGAAGTCCTATTAATTCTCAGGTAACCGACCAGTATTGTTATGTTTGTTTGTTTGTTACGCATTAATAATGAACTAATCATGAAATCTTGTAGTTTTGTCGCATATCTTATATATCAATTCTCAGGTAACCGACCAGTTTTGTCGCATTAATAATGAACTAATCATGAAATCTTCCCCCTGTTCAAGGATATGCTGATAAGAACGTAGGTAACTAAGTAATTAAGCCCATATCAATTTATGGCCGATTACCAACTAGAGGCATAAATATTAAAAATGACCGAACAAGCCCCCTACGATCATAAATGCCTTGATGATGAGCCCTAATTTCCTACTGTACTAGCTCTAAAGACAAAAACTTTGTAAAAAGAAATATATGCGTTTAATTTTGACACTCGGGAGCATGTAGATGAAAAATGCGAATAAATTGTAGTATTTGAAGAATATTTCATAAAAACTATGTTCTTAAGTGCCCAAAAATGATCATTTCCCTAAATTTATTCATAACATGAAAAGCAAAGATGAAATGATAGAGAAGCTAAAAATGAACAATGTCATTGGTGATTGAACAGTAGAGCACCTGTGCCAAGTAGAACCATAGAGCTGGAGCCGCCTGGAACTAGTACCTCCTTGGGGAACCTAACGCTCGTGCCCGGCTCCTCCACATACTCCACGCTCCCAACTGCAAGGATATTCAATGTTTCCACAAGGAGATTCAAATTAAATCTCCTCCTCAGTCCAAACACTCATTCATTTCTCCTAGCCGTATAATGCAGTATAACATTCAAATTACTTGAGAGACAAGCAGAATGGGGATAAGAACCTGATGCTTTGGTGCTCAAGAGGGAGCGAGATCTTCCAATTGGGTGAGTGAGACGGAGCAATGCCGGGGCTGGTGACGGGAATTTGGAGAGGTCGCAGGTAAGTTTGCGGCTTTGGACGATGTATCGAAGTTTGGCGGCGCACCGGCGGTGGGGAGCGCATGACAGCGGCCCGCCGGGGAATGCAGCAATGCCGGACATCGCCGACGAATTCCAGTCCGCCCTCTTCTCAGCGCATGACAGACGGCATCCGCTTGCTTGCTTCTTCTCCTTCTTATCGCCTAAGAGAAGGAAATCGAGAAGGAGGGATCCATTCCAATTAGTAAAATTTACAGTTCCAGTCTCCTCCTTCTTTTCATGCTATATAATATAAATTATATTGCACGAGTTGGAGAGGATCCAGTGCTTTACTATGACAGGCGAAGGAATGACGATGGGGCCTGTTCCTCTTTTGTTTCATCGGACATATCAAAATTTAATCGATCGGACGGTTCAGACTCATCCTAGATGCTCACATAGAAATCCCTGTGCTAATATTGACCAATTCTTATTATTTACCCACATGACATCCACTGCCTATGTAGAGGTGGTCATGGGCCGTGTCCGGCCCGCCTCGGCCCGGTTCCTGGCGGGCCGTGCCTGGCACAGCCCGTTTCAAATCGTGTCGTGCCGGGCACGGCACGGTGGGAAAATGGTTGGGCCCGGCACGGCCCGCGGCACGATTAGGCGTGCCGGCCCAGGCACGGTTCCGCCGGAGAGTGAGCACGGATCCGGCACGCGGGCCAGGCACAGCCCGCGGGCTGACTTCGGCACGCGTGCCAAATACGGCCCAACGGGCCAAATGAGAAAGGCGGGCCGTGTTTGGCCCGTCCCGATTGTGGCCCATGTGCCAAAGTTGGCCCACGGGCCGATTATGGCCCGCGTGCCAAATTTTAAAAAAAAATAAATTAATTTAATAAGTAAATTATTACTTAATTAAAATATATAAAATATGAAAAAATAAAAAAAATTGAGAAATTAAGAATGTATATTGCACAAATTTTTGAAAAAATGTTGAAATTTTATATATTTTAGACCGAATACAGGCTGCCTACGTACCCCACTCAAAGGAGGAATCAGGTCTACGTAGTTCTCTTTTTACAACTCTTTTTACAACTCTTTCTATAACTATTTTACAACTTTTTTTATAATTATTTATTACAACGTTTATCCATTGTTGCTTCCGCTTGCACTTCCAAGACTTTGTTCATCATCATCCGATGAAGTTGAATGACCACCTTTATCTTAAAGACGATCTTCAGCATCTAGCCAATCTTTAAGACAAATACACATTTCCACGCTTGCTTCGTTCATTCGGCTTCGCTTCTCGTCCAGCACCATGCCGCCTGCACTAAAACAAGACTCTGATGCTACAGTAGACACCGGAGGAGTTAGTAGATCACGTGCCATGGCAGAAACCACAGGATATGATTTTCCTTGTGATCTCCACCATGATAAAATATCAAAATTATCTATTTGTTCTTCTGTGAGTAAAGATGTATGATTATTTTCTAAAAAAAATGTTAATTCATTAAAATTACTAGATCGACTTGTTGATGTTCTTTTTCTATTTAAAATTGTGTGTATTCTTCCTGTAATATTTTTACTACTAGTAGATACATTAGTTTGAGAGGATGTTGGAATTATTGTATTTCCAAATTTTAAATTATAAACATTATACATTTCATCTAATAGGGTAGAAACTTCATTTTTTTTCTCATCTACTCCTTCAAGTTCCATATTTTTATAATATTCATCTAATAAAATATGAACACCTTCTAATTTTAATCTAGGATTCATAATTGAAGCTAAACAATATAAAGGAGATATATTTTTCTAATATTTTTTAAATTTTGTTTTCATTTTAAAAATTACTTGAAAAACATTTTCATCATGTCTATATTGAGAAAAAATTTCACTAATTAAAACTAAATGTTCTAAAATTAAACATGATGTAGGATAATAAACACCAGATAAATGAATGCTAGCATTATAAAAAATTTCTAAAATATTATGTAATAACTTTGCTTTATCCCAATCATTTTCTTCAATATTTCCATCAGGCATTCTTTCATTATAAAATAATGTAAGAGGATCCTTAAATGGAAAACATGTTGTTAGCATATCATAAGTAGAATTCCATCGTGTTTTAATATCAAGTTTAAATTTTTTATATGACAAACCATAAGATTTACATGTTTGTCTAAAATCTTGATTTCTAGAAATAGAAGAAGTAACAAATCTAACAGCATTTCTTAATTTAGTTACATGTTCATCTACTTCTCTTATTCTATCTTGAACACATAAGTTTAGAATATGGCATGCACATCGTATATGAAAAAAAGCACCATTAAATATTGGATTTAACAATCTTTTTAATTTATCAATTGCACTATCATTATTACTTGCATTATCAAAACTAATTGAAAAAATTTTATTAATTATATTATATGAATGTAAAAAGTTATGAAATTGTCTAACTATAGCATTTGCAGTATGAGGATATTCAAAAATTTTAAATGCAATAATTCTTTTTTGTATAAAAAATTCACTATCTATCCAATGTGCCGTAATACACATGTATGACTGATCAGAATGATTACTGGTCCAAATATCAGATGTTAAAGAAATACAAGAAGTTAATGTAATTAAAGCTTGTAAAAGATTAGTTTTATATTCAGAAAAAAATTTTACAGCATCCCTACGCATGGTTTGTCTACTTACTTTTTTATATTTAGGTTATAGTGATTTATGTATAAATTTTTTAAATTTATAATTTTCTGCTAAAGAAAATGGTTGTTCATCCCAAACAATAAATTTAGCTAATTCTTTTCTAAGAACTTCAGTAGAATAATTAAAAACTTCAAAAGAACTAGAGGAAAGATTTAGAGTAGCCTGTGCACGATCGATTTGAGTTTGATGGCTTATGATGTGGCGAGTCAAATGATCAGTTCCACCCGATGATTTGCAAGTCATGACTTTTTTGCACTTCTTGCAGCTGGCTCTTTCTTCGCCGTTAATCATCACCACATCGAAGCTCTTCCAAACGTCGCTCGTGCGTTTTCTTGAGCCCGACACAGTAGACTCGTGAGAGTTTGCACTGCATCCCTCCTCTCACTGCATAGTGTTAATAGGCTCAAATTCAACATGATCTTGCTGTTGTTGATTTGGGTCGTAAGGCGAAGGGTTGGCATCTTGATCTTGATCGGGTGGCATAACGGGGTTAGTTGTCCCCATTAGCTCATGCTCAAATGCCTCAAGCTCCTATGGCAAAAGATCTCATGTATTGTTAAATCCCGCCATTAATTCTACATATAATATTAAAAGTTAGCCAAAAAATTTATAAAATAAAATTAAATACTTACTAATAATAAATTATACATTAAAAAATTACCTTATCACGTGTTTGAAGATCGCTTAGTAAGAACTAAGAAGTTGAAGTTTCAGCCTTCAACAACCTTAACTTAAACATAATTATGAAAAAAAATTATATTATAATAATTTAAATTTAAGTACAATTACATTATAAAAGACTAAAAGTAAATTAATTTACTACTTACTTGATCTTCTCCACGTGACTAGACCGAGGGAGCTTTGAAATCTTGATGGCTAATTGAAACTCAAGACTTAGAAAAGAGATTATGAGAGTATTAAGAGAGAACGAGAAATTAATCCAAAGTTAATTGGAAACTTGTGTGAAGAAATGAGAGGGTTGGGGGGTCAATTTATAGGGATGAATTGGGTATAAATTTACATATTTACCCCTATTTTTAATTATTAAAAGGGGCTAAAATGGTAATTTTATAACATAAAGACAATTATATCCCTAACTTTTAAATTTTTTCAAACCGTTATAAGGCTATTTGGGTAAAAACACATACTAAATTCAAATTTTCGAACGTTGCCGCCCAAAGGATTCGTGCCGTGCCGAGCACGGGTCCGTGCCGTGCCTGGCCCGGCCCACGGACCACGGACCTTCGGCCCAGCACGACCCGAGCCGGGCCACGGGCCGCCCGCGGCCTGTTGACTTGGTCAACGGGTTGTGTCGTGCCAGGCCGGGGGCCGGCCCGGCCCGTTGGCCACCTCTATGCCTATGTATTCTATTCATATATGTTAATCGATTGATAGAGAAGGTATATTCAGGTGGGTAAGAAAAGAAGTACAATAAAGTGTCCTTGAGTTAATGGTTATGTTTTGCGGACAACTATAAATTGGCTCAGCGTTCCGGCCAACAGTCGAGTGAAAGAGAATACCAGCGTCCGCCTCCTCCGCGGCGGCCGCCGCCTCTGCCATTGTCCCAATCCTGCTTCCTATTCTCCTTGTTCCTCCCCTTGGGTTTTTCGAGGAGATCTGTGGCTGCTGGGGTTGGAGAGGCAGTGAATCGGGGCCGTCGATAGCCAAGGCAATGCGGAAATGGAGCGGAGGCCGTGCTTCCGCGACGCATGATCGTGCTAGACGCGGGGCTTGGTGGGCCGCCGAAGAGTGCGCGGAGGAGGTGGGGCTCGTGATCTGGAGCAGGTACTGCGTGGGAAATGCGGCTGAGCTTTGTGAGGCTTCAAATTGATCCTTTTTCAGTGAGTTCATCTGGGGTCGCATTTGAAGTGGGTGATTGGTTTTGCAGAGTGCGAAGAGAAGGCAAAGGGAAGGATCCGTTGGAGAGCTGAAGGAGAGGGATCGAATTCGATCAGTTAAGGGTACTGAAAGCTTGCAAAAGATGCATCAAGATCAGAGAAAGAAGGTTAGGGTTTCTTCATTATTTTTATCAACTTATAAATTGCATAAGATGAAGAAGATCGTTGCCGTAATTTTTTTTTTCTTCCGGCCTATAATTCTTATTTCTTCCTTTCTGTTCTCTGATTCGATTTACTAGGTTGTGGTGCTCATAATTGTTCTGGATTACTCAGTTATTCTTGTGCTAACTTCCTGCCGCATGTGCTCATGTAGCTACTGAGACGATTTTACGGTTCGCAGGCGAATGCTTTTACCGTTTAAACAATTGTTTCTGACTGTCTGGTCCTTAAAAGTTTGGTTTTAGTTATGTTATCAAAGTTGATAGGTGTTCTATTGTTTGCGATGCAGATGTAGTTTTGATTAAGGTTTCAGTAAGTCAAAATTTTCTGGTGATTGAATCATGTTGCCATTCGCTCTCATTTGTTCTCCTGATCAATCTACAGAATATATCAGATATTGACTTCACTGAACAGGGAGATGTCAACCGGTGCAAAATTCTAAAGATTATAGGTAAAAGGAGTCATGGACTTGTGTGTTCTGCTATTAATATGATTCATAGAGGATATCTCTGTTGCTTCTATGATTCTTAGGGAGATTAAGCTTTCTTAGACTTCCAAGACATCTTAACATTATGGAGATCAAACATATAAAAAGGATATCGAAGATATTTAGATCTACACTAAGTCATAAAGGCTAATTGACATAGAACAGCACTATGGATGTTTTAAAACGATTTCGTGATCTTAAATGATTCAAAATGTGGAAGCATGACTAATTATGTTTGGTTCTAACAAAATGGAAATGAAACTATCTTATAATCTATCATGCACAAACTATAAGCAAGATAAACATCTACAGAAAAAAAAAATAGTAGAATGCTAAGGAAATAACACTTATACTAAAGATGTTGAACATTACCTTGATCTCCTTGTCATTGACGGATAGTTCTTCAACGTTGAGGAGAGGCTTGGACTTACAACAACCTATGATTATTACAATGCAAATCAAGAATTACACATCCATTAAATACTTTGGTTCTTAGACCCTAGCATCTTTAATTGCACTGGAGCTTGATGTTCCTTCATGATGTTAGCTTTAAGGAAGAGGTAGGAATGAAGTTGTATGCTTTGAAAATCTTGAGGGAAGAACTTGCACCTTGTGAAGAGAGCACTAGAGAGAGGAATAGATAACTCACGCGTTGAAGAGATGAAGAAGATGGGGAAGACCAAAGGGAATCATTCTCATTCAATATTCATCGCTAAACTTCTTTGCAACTTAATATATGCTTTTATGTTTTCTTTAAATATTTTGAATGTTGAATAAAAAATTCTTCACGGTTAACTTTGAACCATGTATCTTGGATTTGGTTTGCTACCAGTCGTGAACCAATGAAGATGTGTAGATTTGTCACCTAAAGTTGCATGGCATGGAAAAGACTATACAATAGAGCTTCATACGCTGTCATTATTAGTGGTCAAAAAGTTGAGTTTCAACACTCAGTAAACTTTTTGTTAGTATGGATCCAATAGCACCACCCCAACTCCAGAGCCTCCACCAGTTGATCTATCAATCATCAACTACTACAGCCTTTGTTGCAACTAAGCTAAATTATTATCATTAGTTTTAGTTATTACTCAAAAAGTAATATATGAATTTAAGGTAATTTTGAATACTTGTCTAACCCCTCTTTTAATTGAGTACTTAAAATAACAAAAGCAATTGTGGTGTCTACCAATAGTATCTTCCGGAAAAAAGTTATAAGCGGTGCGGCACCGCTTCTAACTTTTTTCCATCTTCCGGATTTATTTAGACATGGATTGTTTCTTACGTGTGCCATCTCATATCGGTATTTCAACCTTATGGCCACCAATTCAATGGAGTGACTCGACAAAGTCTAAACCATTGGGTCACTTGATACTCCCTAGTGTCTAGCCTTTAGCCACCTTCCAAGTACTTGATTTCTAGATGACTCGTTTTTAATATTTTGGTATTTCTATATTGTTCTACGGTAGGCAGTTCTCAAATGTTCTACCTTGGGCATTTTTCTGACGGGTCAAATCTCGAGTCTGTTTACTAAGCAGATTTTAGGAAGGATTTTAGGAGGGACACACAAGTTTTAAAAAAATCCGTTGTATATTAAAATGGATAAATTTAAAAGGAGGGAAAGTCAGACAAATGAATGAGGGCAAAATCCCTCATTTTCGATCCGTCCAAATCGGGCGAATGAAGGCAAAATCGCTCACGGCCTCGCGGGCATCCTCTGTCTGCCTCGTGTGCCCAACTGTGCTCACCAACCTCGCGTGCCGCTGCCGGCCTTGCCAGCGACCTCGCCATCCTCTACCTGCCTCATGTGGACGCCTCACCGCTCGAGCTGCTGCCCCACCGCTCGTCGACTGTGCTCGCTGACCTCGCAGACGTTGTTGCAGCCGCCGCTCGCGGACGTCCTTGCAGCCTCTACTCGCAAATGTCCTCACCTAGCTCGCCCAGCTCGATGCTCAGAGCAGACGTCCTCCCAGTCGCCACCGCTCACCGCTGGAGCTGCTGCCCTGCCGCTCGTAGACATCCTCACAACCACCGCTTGCAGACGTCCTCGCAGCCGCCTCAACTCAACACTCGACAAAGCTCACAGACGGGAGATTTTGATCAAATGTCGATCACGTGAAAATCACGTGATTTTCACGTGACGGAGATTTCTTCCCTCTGATTTTACCTATCCTTCCTCTAATCTCGTCCTTTTTTTTTCTCATCCATTCTTTTTTTTGTCACCTCTACCTCTGGTAAACTGGCCGTAAGGGTTTTCCAAATGCTCTCCTTCAAGTGAGTTCTTGGGCACAATGACTTCACCCAAAGGAGCTAGGCTCATGTGGAGATAGGTGATGTAGGGTGAAAATGGAAGGTGATGTAAATTCCTACCCTAGGGTAATAGTTAAACTTCGTTATTGATTTAAGGCAAAATCTTAAGAAGCAATAACAGTAAAATCATAATGCAAACAACTAAATAAATATGCTCTCAATTAATTAAATAGGTATGCTCTCAATTTTAAGTGGAAGTTCTATCAAGCAGGCATGCACGGAACTATAGAGCAATTACGATCAATCAATAATAATAAGTAAACTTACCTAAATCAGGATGACAAGACAATTAGGGAATTATACCTTCTTCAATGGGTCGATATGATTCTATACACTTAAATCCGGAAAGAGTCGAATTTGTCTGGAACGAATCAGCGTCTCGTTCCTCCTTCAGCCGCTTCACACGTACTTGAGGAGATGAAGCAGGTGTTGATCCTGGAAAGGTGGCGGCGTTGAACGAGTCTGGCGGGAGCGGTGCTGGCGTTGGTGAACAAGAGATGGGGAACAGGTGTCGTCGGCAGGGTTGAAAGCACGTCCGACTGCTGGCGATCAAGCGGCGGGCTGGACAGTATTTGAAGAGGGCAGCGTCTAGGTTGATGCGGCTGGCGAGAAGGAAGGACAGCGCTGAAAAAAGGCGTCGCTAGGGAAGAGGGAATAGGGCTTGGCGGCGGACGAAATCGGGGTAGGCAAAGGTGGAAACGGAGAGTTCGTCGACGTGAAGGGATTGGTGGCGGCGAGCTTACGGGCAGACGCTAGTGGCGGCGTAGAGCTTCTGGACGATGAAGGGGATGGCGAGCGGACGTTTGTGGTGATGGACCTGGTGGCGTGCAGATGGGTGATGGCGGAAGATTAGGGCGAGGGTTTAGGGCTGAAGAGGATTAGCTGACGTTCGTGAGGGATGGCGGCTGATTTTCGTGGGAGATCGACGGCGGCTAGATAACCGGCTGATGAAGAGATGGTGGCCGGATGCAAGGAGCGAACGTATGGAGATAGGCGACAGGTAAAGGCGGTGACGACTTCTGTCCGGGTTATGATGACGTGAGGCTGCGGTTGGGGAGGGGTGTGGAAGACCTGGGCGAGGAAGGGATGATGGCGGCAGGGGAATATAGACGGGACGGAGGGATGGGTGGCATAGGATTGGCGGCACAGATGTCCAGGTGGAGGAAGGGATGAAGGTGGATGGCTGTGAAGTAGAGAACGATGGTGAACAAGCCCTCACGGCGACACCCTCATGGTGGAGACGCTTAGCGCCGAAATTGATTTCGTAAACAAATCTTGATTAAGCAAAAAGTTCCCTTCCCCTTAGGGATTACAAGGTTTAAATACACATTACCCTAACTAAATTTAGACAAGCAAATCCTACTAGAAATTAAAATTACATGCCAAAATAATAATGCCCTATTACAAATATTTAATAAAAGAAAATATAAAAATAATATCAATCACTTGTGCGATAGCGGGCCAGCTTTCGATGGGCCCTTTTAGATCTTCTGGGTCTGTCTTCTATGTCCTCATTAATTCTCCCGGGTGGGGGGGGCGAAAAATTCACCTCCGGTGAATTTCCTAAATTATAGTTATCCAAATTGTCCTGTGCGATCTGTCGAAGTTCATCTTCAGGAATCCATGTGTTATCTGTATCTGGATGATTTTTCCACTTTACCAAGTATTGATGTTCTGCTTGATCAGGATGAAGAATAATTTGATCTTCTATTATGGCTTCAATGTCGTCATCTTGTACTTCATCCGAGAGATGTGGTAGTGTTAATTCATTTGATTCTGGTTCCTCCGGTGCGTAATATAGTGATATATCTTCCACATTAAAAATAAGACTAATTCCCAAATTTTTAGGTACATCCACAACATAGGCATTATTACTTATTTTATGTTTAATCGTAAATGGACCTATACTTTTTGCATGTAATTTCTTGATAAAACTAGGTGGAAGTCTCTCATCTCTCAATCTCACCATCACTCTATCTCTCTCACTGAAATTTTGTGGCCTACGATGTTTGTCTGCATTGCTCTTATACTTATCATTGCTTTCTGAGATTTTGTGTCTGATTTCAGTATGAAGTTCATGGATATATTTAACAAAAGAATCAGCGGAGTGTGATCGTCATGTAGAAGCAGGTAGGGGTAGGAGATCAATGGGTTTGTTAGGTTGCATACCAAGGACCACTTGAAAGGGGCTGAGACCAGTTATCCTGTTCACTACACTATTGAATGCAAACTCAGCTGTTGGCAATATATCTTCCCAGGTGGTTATATGATCCCTAATAAGACATCTTAACAAGTCACCTAAACTTCTATTAACGACTTCAGTCTGACCATCTGTTTGAAGGTGGTAAGTTGAAGAAAATATAAGTTTTGCGCCTAATAATGTCCATAAGGTTTTCCAAAAGTAGCTTACAAAACGGACATCCCTATCAGAAGTGATCGTGCGGGGTACACCATGCAATCTAACAATCTCCTTAAAATATCTGGCAGCTATGTGAGAGGCATCAGCAGTTTTGCGACATGGTATAAAATGGGTCATCTTAGAAAATCGGACTACAACAACAAAGATGGAATCATGTCGTGCTCGAGTACGTGGCAACTCTAGAACAAAATCCATGCTAACGTCTTGCCAAGGTGTGTCGTGTGCGGGTAATGGTGTGTACAATCCTGTGTTTTTCTTTTTAGTTTTCATGTGCTGACAAGTTCAACAATGTCTCACTATTCTTGCAACATCAGTAGCTAACTTAGGCCAATAAAATCAATCAGTAACTAGACTAGTGGTCCGGTCTCTACCATAATGTCTGGTGACTCCTCCTGAATGTAATTCCCAAATAAGGAAATCACGCATTGATGTACGAGGAATATAAATTCTATTTCCATGATATAGATATCCATCTCGTAGGGCAAAATTAGAATCAACTACCTGGTCATTTGACAACTTGGTGAAGGTTTCAGAAAAGTCTGGGCAATCAAAATAGGCTTTCTTTATTTCATCAAAACTCACAATCTCAACTTGCATTGTGTTGAGTAGGATATGGACCCTACTCAGAGCATCCGCGACTTTGTTTTCTTTGTCCAATGTGTGCCTAATGACAAAAGAAAATTGTTGCAGATATTCAAACCATTTTACATTGCGTTGGTTTAAACGCTTTTGAGTGTTAAAGTAAGCCAAGGCCTGATTGTCACTAAAAAGGACAAACTCCTGATGTAAGAGGTAATGAAGCCAATGTCGGAATGATTGTACAACGGCATAAAACTTCTTATCATATATTGAATATCTCAATTTAGCGTCATTTAACTTCTCACTAAAGAATGCAATGGGGTGTCCTTCTTGACTTAACGTGCCACCAATACCTACACCTGAAGCATCATATGTAATCTCAAAAACTTTATCAAAATCAGGTAGGCGAAGCATCATATGTAATCTCAAAAACTTTATCAAAATCAGGTAGGCGTAGTATAGGGGCAGATGTCATTAGATCCTTAATATTTTGAAAAGCACGACTAGCTGCAGATGCCCATTGTAAATCCTCTTTTCGAATACAATCAATAATAGGGGCTGCGATGGTACTAAAATTTTTGATGAACCGACGATAAAAAGTTGCGAGCCCATGAAAGCTTCGCACTGCATGTAAAGTGGTCGGCTCCGGCCAATCCGTGATTGCCTTCACTTTTTCTGGATCAGTAGATAATCCTTCTTTGAAACAATAAATCCTAAGAAGACAACATGGTCTGTTAAGAATGAGCATTTTTTTAAATTCACATATAACTTTTCTTTTCTGAGAATTTCAAAAGTGAGCCTAAGATGTTCCAAGTGCTCCCGACGTGTTTTACTATAGATGAAGATGTCATCAATATAGACAACAAGAAATTTCCCCATGAATGACCGAAGAACCTGTGTCATTAGTCTCATGAATGTCGATAGTGCATTTGATAGACCAAAAGGCATAACTAGTCATTCGTAAAGACCATCTTTTGTCTTAAAGGCAGTCTTCCATTCGTCACCATGGCGAATTCGAACTTGATGGTATCCGCTACGCAAATCAATTTTGGAGAACCAATTTGATCCTGAGAGGAAGTCTAACATGTCATCTAATCTAGGGACCGGAAATCTATACTTCACAGTGATTTTATTTATAGCCCAACAATCAATACACATCCTCCAACTTCCATCTTTCTTAGGAGTAAGGAGGGCAGGAACAGCACACGGGCTAAGACTCTCTTGGATAAAGCTTTTTCGAAGTAAATCATTGACTTGGCGTTGTAATTCAGCATGCTCAGTTGGTGTCATCCTATAATGTGGGAGATTAGGTAAGGACGAACCTGGCACTAGATCAATGGCATGTTTAATATCCCTAGCTGGGGGTAATTCATCAGGTAATTCGTCAGGTAAGATATCAACAAATTGATCTAGTAACTCCTGAACATCGAGATCTATTTTCTGACTAGTAGAAGAGTGGCTTCTTTTATCAGCAAAGCGAATACTACTTTCGACTCAAGACATCAGAAATAAAGGGTGTAGGTCGAATAATGTTTAAGGGTTTTTCATTCAATGAATCTTTTTTTTTCACACCCTTAGATGTCGAATCTCTCAATTCTTTTGGGGGAGATGGGGTTAACCGGATTTTTTGTCCCTTGTACTCAAAAATATAGGTATTGTCACGACCAAAGTGGGTAACATTAAGGTCATACAGCCAAGGTCGTCCCAAAAGAATATAGGCAACATCCATGCTAAGCACATCACACCACACTTGGTCAGAATAAGTAGTAAAGTGTAGAGGCACCTTGCATCTGTGGGTAACTTGTATGTTTGACTTATCTACCCATGCAACCGAATATGGGAGAGGATGTGATTCAAGGCTAAGTCTAAATTTGGTGACAGCCGAACGAGACACAACATTAAGGCTACTACCTCCATCAATCACTACTTTGCAGGGGTGATCGTTGCATTTAGTATAGGTGTAGAAAATGCTAGTCCTACGCCAATCCTCTGCAGGTTTGGGTTGGACTAAGATACACCTAACAACAACATTAGTGTGTTGTGCTTCCTCTAATGTGTTTTCATCTTTTGAGTCAGGGTATTCATCAAACTTATGATTAACAATTTCTATATCTTCATCCTCTTCTTCATGTGGTTGTGTTTCATCACTGATATATAGTGATCGTTTTGGGCACTCAGATGCGTAATGACCTTTTTCATGACATTTGTAGCAAGCTACAACATTGACATCTCTTTTAAGTGTGGCCTTTCCTTTCTCTGTAGTTGGTGGCACCTTTGATGTTTATGGTTCAGTGGCTCTAGGGGGTCGGTTAGTTGTGTCAAGATTTCGTCTCTGTTGGGTTGATGGTGTGGGACGACGAAATTCAAATTTTTGGTAGTGCTCTATCTCAGATGCACGTTGAAAAGCCGCTTCAATTGTATCAATGGTGTGAAGCACCATTTCACGACGAATCTCAGGGCGTAGGCCTTGTTCAAATCGTGCTAGGGTTAGTTCTGGGTCTTCATGCACGTCACAACGAATCATGAGCTCGTCAAAGCGAGTCATGTACTCAGCAACTGTACTAGTACCCTGACGCACTCTATGGTACTGTTCAAGAAGACGTTTCCTAAAATAGGTAGGAACATATTTTTCACGCAGTTTAAGTTTCATTTCATCCCATATGTCTATAGGTGGCTGATGTTGGCGTGCTAACTGTCTCTCTATGTTTGTCCAATAAAGTTTTGCTGGTCCTTGTAAAGTCAAACTTGCTAATCGAACCTTACGATGTTCTAGTAGGAGACACCAGTCAAAGTATTGTTCCATAGCAACTATCCAATCCAAGAAAACACATGGGTCAAGACTACCGTCAAAGGTCGGTATCTGTAATTGAACAGATCGAATGATGTCATCATCCTCTCGATCTCATCGATTAAATCGAGGTGCTGCAGGCTCCCTATGTGGAGATGGATCCATCTCCCAATCATGTCGATCAGGAGTGTGTCCTAGTATGGTGTCTACGAGGGTCAGGATTAGCAGTGGGTCTATGTGTGTGATGTTCTGTTTGTTGTTCATCTAGTGGTGACCTAGGACGAGATGTAGGCTGAGCCATTTCTAAAAGATCTAGACGACTGTTAAGACGCACTACTAGTTCTTCATATTGTACCAACCTTGAGTCAAATGCGTCCATCTGGGCATTCAATCGTTCAAGTGATTTGGACAATTGGTCTCGCTCATTATTAGAATTAAATAAAGCTGGTGGTAAAGCTGGATGTTAATATTCATGTCCTGATCTGGTGGTCATGATGTAGATCCTTTAAAAAAAATTTCTCTCTTTTTTTTCTCTCTTTTTTTTTTATACGGATATCAGTTTGGTATGCAGTAGTGGATGGGGATCAAGGTTTGCTTTGATATCAATTTGATGTAGGGTGAAAATGGAAGGTGATGTAAATTCCTACCTTAGGGTAATAGTTAAACTTCGTTATTGATTTCAGGCAAAATCTTAGGAAGCAATAACAGTAAAATCACACTGCAAACAACTAAATAAATATGCTCTCAATTAATTAAATAGGTATGCTCTCAATTTTAAGTGGAAGTTCTATCAAGTAGGTATGCACGGAACTATAAAGCAATTACGATCAATCAATAATAATAAGTAAACTTACCTAAATCAGGATGACAAGACAATTAGGGAATTATACCTTCTTCAATGGGTCGATATGATTCTATACACTTAAATCCGGAAAGAGTCGAATTTGTCTGGAACGAATCAGCGTCTCGTTCCTCCTTCAGCTGCTTCACACGTACTTGAGGAGATGAAGCGGGTGTTGATCCTGGAAAGGCGGCAGCGTTGAACGAGTCTGGCGGGAGCGGTGCTGGCGTTGGCGAACAAGAGATGGGGAACAGGTGTCGTCGGCGGGGTTGAAAGCACGTCCGGCTGCTGGCGATCAAGCGGCGGGCTGGACCGTATTTGAAGAGGGCAGCGGCTAGGTTGATGCGGCTGGTGAGAAGGAAGGACGGCTCTAGAAGAAGGCGTCACTAGGGAAGAGGGAATAGGGCTTGGCGGCGGATGAAATCGGGGTAGGCGAAGGTGGAAATGGAGAGTTCGTCGATGTGAAGGGATTGGTGGCGGCAAGCTTACGGGCGGACGCTAGTGGCGGCGTAGAGCTTCTGGACGATGAAGGGGATGGCGAGCGGACGTTTGTGGTGATGGACCTGGTGGCGTGCGGATGGGTGACGACGGAAGATTAGGGCGAGGGTTTAGGGCTGAAGAGGATTGGCTGACGTTCATGAGGGATGGCGGCTGATTTTCGTGGGAGATCGGCGGCGGCTGGATAACCGGCCGATGAAGAGATGGTGGCCGGATGCGAGGAGCGAACGTATGGAGATAGGCGACAGGTAAAGGCAGTGACGACTTCTGTCCGGGTTGTGATGACGTGAGGCTGCGATTGGGGTTGGGCGTGGAAGACCTGGGTGAGGAAGGGATGATGGCGGCAGGGGAATACAGACGGGACAGAGGCATGGGTGGCGTAGGATTGGCGGCACAGATGTCCAAGCGGAGGAAGGGATGAAGGTGGATGGCTGTGAAGTAGAGAACGACGGTGAAAAAGCCATCACGGTGGAGATGCTTAGCGCCGAAATTGATTTCGTAAACAAATCTTGATTAAGCAAAATGTTCCCTTCCCCTTAGGGATTACAAGGTTTAAATACACATTACCCTAACTAAATTTAGACAAGCAAATCCTACTAGAAATTAAAATTACATGCCAAAATAATAATGCCCTATTACAAATATCTAATAAAAGAAAATATAAAAATAATATCTCTACTTAGGCTAGGTTCCTTTTCCCTTAATTTTTTTACAAATTTATCAAATTATTTAATCATAAAAAAATACTTTTTGCCTAATTTTACTAAACACGTTATTAAATTTGTCATAGGAAACTTTCTAAACTATTTTTTCAATCATTTTTAAAATGTAGATATTATCTGAATCATGCCTTACCATCCAGTTAATCACGCTGGTGGTAGGGGTGAGTATAATTCGGTATTTACCGAATTTACCGATTGGTAAATCGGTAAATCAGTAAATCGATTCGGTAATTTTGGTATCGGTAAGCGGTTCGATATATAGATTTTAGTTATTTGGTTTTCGGTTTCGGTAACGGTAAATTACCGATCGGTTCGGTAATTTACCGATTTACCGATTTATATTATATATATTTATTTATTTATTTATTTATTTATTTTATTAGTTTAATAATTAGTTTAGTTTATTATTTCAATATTTCAATCTTAGATTTTAATTTTAATATATTATTTTGATAATTGACCATAATTATTTTATAAATATAAATATCAATGATAAATTATTTATTTTTAATTTATATATCTATAAGTATTTAAGATAAAAAATAATCAAATAGCGAATTCGGTAATTCGGTAATTTACTGAATTTACCGATCGGTAAATCGGTAATTTACTAAATTTACCAAATTACGATCGGTAAATCGGTAAATTGTCGATCGGTAAATTCCTTATTCGATTCGGTATTGATTTTCAATATTTCAATTTTCGGTAAGTCAATTTTAGGTAAGTGGATTCCCAAACGACTGGTACCGAATACCAATGACGTTAATAACACTCAGCCGGTGAAATGGGTTCTTTTAAATTCTAAATTATATATGTATTTGTTACATGCTAGCGACTTAAACGAAATACTTCTTGAGGTTGAGAGTGACATGACGAAGGTAGGGTCAGACGGACAGAATGCATAGCAGGTGCGGCATTGACCGCGTTAAACCGAAGTTTAACCCGCGTGAAAGTGCAAAAGTTAGGCGCACGCACCTGCCTCGCATTTCCCCTGCAGGTTGCGTGGGTGGGGTTCAAACCCTGCCTACTCTATTTTTTTTCCACCTAACAACCCGCACCCAACTTCTTTCATATATTAGCATATATATATATAAGTAATATTTATACAAATATAAATATATAAATATGTATAAATAAACCGCATTAATTTATAACTTAGATATTTTATCTATTTTATTATTTTAATTTTTATATAATTTTCTATATAATAATATTTATAATATTTTTTTCAACAGTAATTTATAATATTTTACCAATTAATAGTGCTTTTGACTCTATAATTTATAACTTAGATATTTTATCTATTTTATTATTTTAATTTTTATATAATTTTCTATATAATAATATTTATAATATTTTTTTCAACAGTAATTTATAATATTTTAACAATTAATAGTGCTTTTGACTCTATAGCACTCCAACAGATCGCGGGTTGATAATTAACTATGCTATTTTTTATTCTGCAACAGCAGCACCTACAATCTCAAACTTACATCTCTTGTCCTCTTGAGTTGTAGAGTCCAAAAGAATAGGAACTAAAATACTGCAGCTGAAGCTGTTGAACAATGAACACGACAACAAATTTCCCCTCAAACTTAGATCTCTTGTCCTATTGAGGTGTAGAGTCCAAAAGAATAGGAACTAAAATACTGCAGCTGAAGTTGTTGAACAATGAACACGACAACAAATTTCCCATGTTGACTGTAACTATAAAAGCTGTATCTTCTCCAATAATAGATAAAACAATAGTGGACACTGGAACCAGATGTAATTTAAAGAATTGCCCTAGCGTTCCCCCAACTTTTCAGATCAGCGGCCAAGAGAAAAGAACCTTGCTTTCACTATATACTAAACGACGAAATCAGCATTCTGACTGTTGGTTTTTTTCACAGGCAAAAGCTTAATGGTAAAAAATCATAGCAGAGAAAAAGCACACAACTAGCAGTCCACGAAATAGAAATAGTAACGAATCGTTACTGTCAAAACTCAATAGGATAATCTGTGAGTTGACGTAATTACTAGTAGTTTATTGAGTGATAATGTTTAAAATTACAAGAGAATTACCACCAACACCAAAGCCTATCAATAGTTGTAATTGCCCCAGTAGAACATTACAAAACAACATTTGATTTCATGGAGCCAATAGCCGTTTGATCCCAGATGTCTGCTCGGAAGTCAACCGTGAAGGAAATTTTATGTCAAACTTGATACGAAGATTTCCTTTCCTGGAAGGATCTTTGGGTATTGGCATTCCCTCTTTGGATACCACCTCCTCATAGCCAGGATGGACGACAGAGTTTATTGGAACGGTAAGGCTGCGACCATCAAGAGTAGTCAAATGAACAGTATAACCGGTGAGAGCCTCAACCAATGAGATTTTCTGAGTAGTAATCAGATCATTCCCCTCCCTCGTGAATACATCATGTGGCTTTTCGTCTACGATGAATACTATATCTGCAGGAACAATATTCGGGGCTTCGTTTCCTTTTTCTGGGAAGGTTATTTTGGTACCCTTTTTCCAACCTGGCTTTATGTCAATAGTCAGTATTTCTTCCATTGTCATTGTTTTCCTGTGAGACAACCAGAAATAATATCACATTAGTTGAAATGATAGCAAGCCTTGTCCAGTGAGATTAGCATAATTATTGGATTAGCAAATTTTTTGACTTGCGCAAGAGTAAATACCAACAAAAATAATTCTTCAGAGTAATTTTGTCTAAAAATACATACTAGGAAACGTGGTACTTGTAAGAACGGATCTCAATGTTGAAGGATTATAATTCTTCAGAGTAATTTTGTCTAAAAATACATATTAGGAAATGTGGTACTTGTAAGAACGGATCTCAATGTTGAAGGATTATAATTCTTCAAAGTATTCTGTCTAAAATACATGGAAATATTGAAATTGTTGTAAAAAGGATCTAGATGTTGTAGGTAGAATCTCCTTGACAATAATAAGAATATCTCAAATAAGCTTTGTAATGGTCAAATAGGAAAAAACAAAGATTTAATGTGCAAATTCGACAATCAGCCTACATCCTCGGCAGGAGAAAATTCACTAGATATTACAAGGATATACATGTTACCCACTTGAAAATTCATATTTCTCCACAAACTAGAAAATTCTACACACGTGCAGACAAACACATTCCTTTCCAAATCATTGCAAGTCTGTATAATTTACTCATGCAAATTTAACTATTGAAATGATGTAAGTCCTGGATAGCCAAACTTGTAAGTGATCTCCCCCACATTTTCATCCCAACCAAAGCAGAAAGTAACCTCCCAATCACCTGAACCGTTCATCCACACTCCCTTGCTTTCAAGTTTCAAACTTTAGGAAACAAGTGACTTGTAGAAGTTTAAAGAAATTTAGGAGTATGTGACTAACCCATATAATCACCAAATTCAAGTTTTGATTCGATCAAAGATTACTTCAACAAGAATGTGTAGGATAAAGATTGCACTAACAGCACTAAGTTTCATGTATACAGTAGTTTAGTTCATATTTGGGAATGATCAGCATTCGAACCCACAAGGACCTCCATTCACTATTTAAACAAGACTCATTCGCTCCTGATGAGTAGTCCTGAAAGCATTTACTCTTGGTACATGGGTACATACATTTAGGAACAACTTCATGCCTCAAGATCCAAACAAAAAATAAACATAAATGTAGGTTGCAGTAGTAGCTTCACAGTTCACATTCGGTGTAAAATAGAACACCCTAATAAATCGCAGATGCAATTTTTATATCTGATCAAAGAAAGGCAATGGCGTGCATTGCAGCAAAACCATTAAGTATAATGCATACAGAGCAATCTGCCTCAAATTTTACCACGACTGTACTAAGGAGTAAGAACACGCCTACTATGCAGAGCCTGAAAACTCTTTTTTTAGTCAATTGCAGATTTTTGGATTATCCACTTTCAAACACCAACTTCAGAAGAATATATGATCCCAATCATGATTCAAGATGTACAACTGTACAAGACACCGTCTGGAAGACACCATATCTGACACATTAGTCCAGTGACTTCATGTAAGAATCAATTATTGCAGTGAGCTCATACAAGGACCACAGATTCTTCAAAGATTTACCCTATATTCATATTGAGGGTCCAATTAGAAACATCAAGAGATTAAAGAACAAAAGATGGGTATGCTAAAGAAAGAGCTCCCCATATACTTTCTTATGTCGTTCTTGATTGAAAAATTTCCAAGACCTCTCCCATTAATCATGCATACTCATTTTTTGGTCTCTTCTACGATTACAGTTTAGTAATTTTTTTATCAGAAGCTCATACTTGAGGAAAAAAAAAAGCTGACACTTGTTTATCACAAAGCTTGTCAAGCTTAAGATTTGAGAAGTTAACTTAATTTAAGCTCATGCTTATAGATAAGTTCAACCCAAAGCAGATTATCAAAACTTTAGCTCATTTAAAACTATTAACATATTGTACATGAGGTTGTAACTTGTAAGGAAATAGATTATAGTTTAGCATTTGAATTGAAATCAGTATTGCTTCATTTATACAACAACTAAAAGGGGCATGTTAAAAAATCCACAATTTGTTACAGAAAAATATAGCCATAAAAATACATTGATTCACATCTGAAATGAGTACTTAAAGAATCCCATAACTTGATAATTCTTAAACTAAAATGTTTGTGGGCATTTTTCATAATTGAATTCTAAACGACTATCCGTTGCTTGCGAACAGAATCATTTACTTTGTTTAGTTGACTCTAATATGTTGTGCAAAATTATTTAGTTTACAATTCAAATGAACATAGATGATCCCTCATGAAGCCTAGGTCTGAATTCGTTCCATACTTGAATAGAAGCATGAATACCAGTTTCAAGTTATAAATTGTACCCCATCCAGAATGGAATAATTTTATGTCGCATATTACCATGTAAGGACTAAGGACAAGTAGAAATGAAAAAAAGAAAGCACGCAATGCAAATATTTTTGTGTATTTTGCAAGCGAGCATTCAATGATTAAATAAATCCGGAAAGCATCACGAGAACAAAAGAAATTAGGAATTCAGTGAAGCAATTGTACCCGCTGGCATCGACAATCTCCCTAGAGATCTTCATCTTCTTGGTGGTCCCTTTATACAAGTCCTCGAGGCTACATGGCAGTCGATTCTCGATAGACGCCTGCTTCCTGGGATGCTGAGAATACATCGACGCGCCCTCCCCCGCACCACCAAAGGCGGACCCAAAGAAGTCATCTCCGAACATCCCGCCCATCCCGCCCATTCCACCGGGGAACCTCGATCCGCCCCTCGCACCGCCGCCCATACCCCCGAAAGGGCTGGAGAACCCAAAGAACTCCGTGAATATGTCATCGGCGCTCCTGGGGTTGAACCGAAACGACGCCGGCCCATCTCCGCCGCCGAATCCACCGGGTCCCGGTGGTTGGACCTGCCCTTTGAGTCCCTCCTCGCCGTACTGGTCGTAGACAGCGCGCTTCTGCGAATCGCTCAAGACCTACCAAAGAAAAACAGATCGAAGGGTCAGCGACAGAGGATCACTGATGGCGGGCAGATCGAGGCGAAGGAGATGGAACCTCGTAGGCCTCGGAGATCTGCTTGAATTTGGCCTCGGCTTCCTTCTTGTTGTTTGGGTTCTTATCGGGGTGCCATTTCATGGCGAGCTTGCGGTAGGCCTTCTTGAGGTCGTCATCTTTGGCGCTCCTGTCTACGCCGAGGACCTTGTAGTAATCCACCCCCATCTCCGCCTCCTCGTCTGCTATCTGCTTTCGCCGCCTGCTCTGATGCGTGCCGAGTGACGGAAGCGATTTCTCAAGAGATGGGATTGGGGGACGTGGGAGCGCAAGAGATGAGATCCAGCTCTGGGTGAAGAGCCAGGACAATGGAACGTTCCAGAAGGACCAACCTTAGCTGGGCAATTTGAGTGGGCCAAAAGCCCAATTATTAAAGGCTAAGCCCCTTATTCATACGTAACCGGATCAAGATTCATAGATAGAATGATCCGAATCCAAAGTATATGCAAGGCCAAGGCCTGAGACGTCATTTTTTTTAGTGGCGAGCTTATTTTCTTTACTCTAAATTAACTAGTGGAATAAACCAACAATAGAAAGATAATGTAATTCTACCATAGTTTAAGGTTGTGTTTTCTTTAAAAAAAATCCACTGTAAAAAAAAGAGAAAAATACTTTAATTATTACTATTTTTCTCTTCTTTCTGTTGTGAATTTCTTCCAAAAAAATACAATCTAAATGTCGGCACTACTTACATAGAGAGGCAAACTTAGGATATTAGGATGTTCTCAATCTATTACTCAAATCAACATAGATATCAAAATGTGTGATAATGGTGTCATAATGAGTGCGATAACTCTAAGTTGAGAGTGTGCTAGAGTGAATATCTTTCAATGGTGTTGGAGAACAGTGGGTATATCAAGAAGAAGCATAAAGAGATATTAGATAGAAAACATTGAAAGCCTAGTATATAAGTGGTCAAAATGATTGAGTGAAAAAAATTGATTCTCTCATGAGAGGATATACATGTGTTGAAATGTATTTTGTCTTTGGCTAATCTCTCCTTGGATGAGATTTGGTAACAATATTCATGATTCATGAAATATAATTTCTATATTTATATTATGTGGGTGTTACTTTATGTGCATAAGGACTTAGCAACAATGTTAATATGGTATTTAATATTGGTGTTGCTTGCTACGATGTTGTGCCTTGAATCCTACATATGGGTGTGGATTATGACAGAGATTGGTTGCCCAAGTAGCTTCATTTGATGTTTGATATTCTACTATGTCTCGTGTTGGTCCCAAGTGACTTAGGGACTCATGCAACTAGTATCTTAGAGGTTTTAATCACTCAACAATGGGACTTTATTCTATCAAATAGCCAAATGACCTATTGGTCAATTTATCAATTGATCAAGTGACTAGAGTACCAACCATCTCGGAGACTGAGTGTTCATTGCCCAATTTATCAAATGACATGTTTTACAATACCATCTCACATGCTTAGGCAAGTAGCACGCATCTTCTCTTACCTATAACTTGTGTGCTAAAAAATTACTCCATCAACTAAGGCATATTGAGTATGTGAAAGAGGAATTGAGTTATCGTGCAGAAGAGTGATTTCTTACCATATGTTAAGACAAAAAAGTTGCCTTTATCATTCCAACTTCGACGCTTAAAAAACAGGTTTGGATATTAGTTGCAGCCCTAAGCAAGGTGAGATTGTGTAGAAGAATGCTTAATTACATGAACTCGGGAACTTTTGATGCTTACACATGCTTTAAACCGAAAATTAATTGCCAATTAAATTACATATTAGGACAAATCAAGCAACCATTGGCTGCTAAAACTTGGTTAGAATTTCAGATAAAACGTCGACTATTATGAAAAGAAGATCTCGCCTCAACACTCCAAGGAAAAGAATCTACATTTCTCAGTGACTAAGAAATAGACGCAAAAAACAAAACACCCAGCTATTCAATCAGACGAACCATTATGGGCCACGTCGAACTGGGAAGCTTGGATAGTATGATTTTTGGGGTGGGATCAACGTATGACGAAGAGTACATTTGTCTTTATGAAGCTTTCAAGATATTTCCTTGATCATTCTTCCTCTTTGATGATTCTCCTCTTTCTGAAGGGTTGTACTGGCATACTTCCAGGAGCACTATGAGCTCGCCTCCTTTTGTCTTTGTTGTTTTCTGCTTCAACCATTGTACGCCTCAACGCAGCTGCTTTGTATATTGGTTTTGGCAAGTGTCTGTGCCTGCACAAAGACGAATTTGTCAGCCGAAAGCCCAATGCTAAGCTGCGACATGAATATCAGAAAAATGCGAGTGCATATTTACTAATATATTTTCCCTTTCTTATACAGTTAAACTAGTCCCCAGTGGCTCCTGCCTTTAACATTGTTATAAAATTCACACTTGTGGGCTAACGTATCTGTGAAAATTCTATTCAGTAGTATGTTTTTTTTTCACATTCGGCCTACTAGCGTCGAATTTATTCTGCTCCTGTGTACTCTATAAAATAAACATGCACATACCTGACTATACGTTTCACCTCCGGAAGATGTTTATACCGTTCTTTGACGGCATCTAGATATTCATGCTTTCTCTGTTCCCTAGGAAGAAGCTGGAGATAAAGAAAAAAAATATCAGTACAATCTCATGCAAAGTCATACAAAAAATAGAAAAGAAAGCACGATGACTATAGAAGAAAAATATCTTAGCGGATGGAGAACCACTATATGACTTCTAAGGTGAATTAGTTGTTGGAAGTAGATTATTCTCATGAATGTGTACTGCATAAACCAAAGAATAAAGTTCACAAGAAGCACACTTCATTGGTATAGGTAAAGCCAGTTTCCACTTCATTGCTTGATGATAAAATAATCAGATAAAATCCAAAAAGTACAAAAAATTCAACCAACCTAAAAGACTAGAATGGATGTCCAGCTAAAGTGCATAAAAAAATGGTGTGAACCTTCTCTCTTCGTCAGTTTTCCCCAGAGCTCCTTTCTAGGTGATTTCTCCTCCGGTCCACCTCCCAGTACTACCCCCATGGTCCTCTGCAACATTCTAAACACAATGCTCCGCCAGCCTCACCTATTTATATCCCAGGGCCTGGTCCTGAACCACAACAGGAAGAAAGCCTTTTGCCTCCCCCGGGTAAGTCTCCATCCTAAATGAAGACAGTAAGTCCTCTTACCTCATCATGGAAGAAAGCCGGAGAAGTCTGCCCTCGGTGAGGTGCCTGAGTGATATTTTTAAGTTCATTTTTAGTGTCTTTTTTGGCCTTATCAGCTCCAAGGCTAATAAACATCTGTTCAGAATTTTTCTAGTTTTGTTTTAAACACAGATTTGAATAATATGAGGCTCGAGAGACAAACTTTCACCAAGTATTAACAACAGTAAATCTCTCTCGTGTCCATGTTAAAATGGACTAGGCTTTTACTAATTTCATTTCGTTAATATTTTTTAATAATTCCTAAATCAAGCATTTAATAAGAACTGTGCTGATCATTGCCTCATTCTTTTAACTTCTGTACTTATCTTTAACTCAGGAATATATTATTTTGATTTCAAAACTTACGGAATAAATTAACTTGTTGCCAATTCTTGGAATATTAATCTGGTTGTTCGTTGAGCTCTATTTCTCTCAACCTCAGAATACCAAGGAGGCTTTTTCTCACTGCAATAGTTCCACCAAAGATGAGGTTTATCTGAAATCTTTGGATCCTTCTGATGGCATATCTGAAATCTTTGGAGATTATTTACGTATGGGGTTAGGCAAAAGCAAGAATTCTTTAAGAACTTATACAAGGCATCTCCTTATCTTTCATGCTTTTAATCAATTCTATAGTGTTTCTCATCTCCTTCTGAATTGGAAAGAACATTTGTAATTTTCAGTCTTGACTGCCCTAAACCAAACAAGGTTAAGGATCTTAGGCCTATAGCAGTGTGTAATTTTATTTACAAGATTCTAATTAAAGTTTTAGCTAATCATATTCTTACTTGAATAATCTCATTGTCCATAATCAGACCGCTTCCCGAAAGGTAGAAATACACATGACAATATCCAAGAACTTTCAAATTCAACCTATACTTCTAAGAGTAAACACCCTCCAATAGTGATGAAGTTAAATCTCAAAAAAGCTTGCAAGTATGACACGACCTTGGCCTTTTGTTAAGTCTACCCTGCTAAACATGATCGCCTCTCCAGGGTTCATTGATTGGCTCATGACTTGAGTAACTTCCTTTCTTTCCTCCTAAATGGGCACTGGAATTCTCTCCACATCCTTCATAGAACAAAGTGAATAAGGCAAGGAGATCCAATCTCCCCTTGCATCTACATAACGGTAACCTAATCCTAGTCCTCACTCCTGCCATTAAGGCCTTAAGAAGATCTCCCCTTTCTGAATTAAGGATAATTCCTTGCATAACCATATTATGTATGCTGATGATATTATTTTGTGCTTCAAAGCCAACCCTAAACCCTATAACAATGTTTCAAAAATTCTCAATATCTACAACAACAATACAAATCAGTAGGTTAATTTTGATAGCTTCAATATATATTTTACTGGCATTGTGATATTAGCAAGATTGCCAAATTGACTTCCTACCTAAGAACAATGAATTTTTCATCCAAACGTAGGATCAAATGGTAGGAGGATCTAAAGATAATACCACATAGTTAATTAAAAATATATCCATATACTATAAGTAATTGAAAACAAGCATACTAATAATGATATAACACCAATGAAATGTTTTGAATCCACTGTGGGTTTACTATTTAATTGGCATTTGCTAACTAGTAAAATAAATTAATTGCTAACAAAAAAAGTCAAACAAAAACATAATAATTATAGCATCAAAGAAGGTTATTGTTAACTTTTGGTCAGTTTGGCGATGATTTAAGATATACTTTCAAGATTAATATAAGCACTAGCAAAGTTAAAGATAGACTTGCGATAGTATTGAAATATTATTGCTCAATAGAGGCCACACGAATGAGACAAGTGAAGGAAAAGAATATAGTATACTACTATAGTTATTTAGTTTTAATTAAGTTAAAACTTGTATTGGCATTTAGCAAGTTACCGAGTTGAAGGCAAGTGGGTATGACACTATTTTGTAGAATTAAAATGGATCATAAATCCTATAAATCCTACAAATCCTATAGGTAGGATTGAAGATCATTCCTACCCACATTAAGTTCTTATGCACATTTCTAATTGTTTAGACTAATTTGTGTGGTGGGATTGTAAGATTCTAAGATCCAAATCATGTCCCTGGTAACTCTGAATATTAGCACTAAGAAAATAATTTGTGCTAGGCTGAAAAGTAATGAAAACTCTTATCCCAATCCCACTAAATACATATGTATATTGCACCAGCATAGACCTCCTCACGGTGCTCACTCAACTATTGCAGACCAAATCATTGGCTAAATGAGGTTGGAGTAACAACAACTCTAAGGCACCTTGGTCAAGTAGAGTAGGGTCATTCTTCTGAGAGCAAAGAATGGGTTAGGTGTTTGACCTACATTCCTTATAAACGGCTTTGGTTGTCAAGAGAGTGCAAGCCTATGTTAACCAAACCAATTCTAGATAAGTTTCTTGTAAGTAAGGGTTATTGATCAATGGAGATTGTTCCCTCCAAAGCCAGTTGGTGTTGCAGATATTTCATTCATGTCATGGATCTTCTATGTTGTGGCAGGCTCTTGGCTGCTTAATCTTCCTATTAAGTTGAGGTTTACTTTTATTTATATGGTTGCTTTCGCTTCCTCTGCTATTGTTTTTTTTCTAACGCCCGAGGCAGCCTGGTACTCCATGCAGTATGATAATTTTAATCTGGTGGCCTTTAATTTGATCCTTACATATTTTGAGAGCTCCGCATGATGACCAGAGGTGGGGTCTTCAACCCAAGACAGATGAGGTAAGATGTCTATGAGGAAACATTATAAGTTCCTCAGGCAGACCTCTTAAATCTTATATCAGAATGTAATCAGTTGGAATAGTCCCTAGCAATTTAAGGTTGCCCAAGGATGAAATATTTCTATTGAGAAATGTTATGAAATTGCCTACATCTGATTACTGGGATAGAACTGGGAAGGGGCCGTCATAGCAGCCGCTTGACTCAGTTGATCATATTTTCTATGATTGTTCCTAAATCCTCCCTCTTTGGAACCTTTGAAACATTAAACGATCAATTATGATCTGGCTTTTAGGGTCATGTCATGAGTGTTACTCACCAGTTGAACTAGGTAACTGGTCTCTTTCTGCACTGGCCATTAGGCACTTACTGTTAATAGCCGAGTTGGCTTCCTAGGAAAATTGATAAGACCTGCAATCATTATTTTGTAATATGCTACAACACATGCTAGACAATACTGAACTTTCTTCAATTGAAGGGAATCCGTATTCATCTAACCTAGGATCTCTTATGTTCTACCAATCTTAGGCATTTAGAAGTTGAATGTTGATGGATCATATAAATTTGAGGACAAAGATGATCACTCAGAGATTTTGTCATGATCACTCGAGATTTTGTTGTAAGGGCTAGTGGCGTGGCGTGTTCTGTTCAAAGAACTCAACCATTTATTTTGAAGACAAAGCAGTCTGGAAAAGCTTACTTCAGGCTCAAAGGGAGAATGGTCTTAATGTATATATGGAATCAGACTATTTGGTTATTGTCATGGTTTTGAAGTAGCTGTCTGAGCCAAAACAGGTGTACTGGTCATGGCTTTGATCGGTTTATACAGGTATACCGACAAGGAATAATAACTACACCAATACAGTAGTCAAGGAATACCAGTCTCGCTTGTATTCATTGGACTCCAGTATACTTGGGTCCATGTTCCAGTCATGGTTCAGAGTCTTCAGACCGATATTTTTAAGTTTAAACTCCGGTTATTGTCAATGCTTTGAATGTAGTCACTGAGACTCCATAGCAAATTGAATGTGTTGTCAGGGATATTAGAGAACTTATCTCGTCATATGACAGTTAGTTTGTGCTGCAAATTTTATTCAAGAATAATGTTCAATTGTCTCAACATTTTGAGATTTAATCTAAGAGCTGTTCTTATAGTCGTTTTGATTTAATAAATTTTATTTTGTAAAACAAAAGCACATAAAAGAAACGAGATGGTCCTTACCACTCCCATCTGTTCTGAAGCATTTGCTTTCCAAAGCCGGAGATTGGTATCATCACTTCCAGAGATGACGTACGAACCATCACAACTATACTTCACACAGAATACCCTGCATAAAAGAGCAATCTGTTAAAGCCTAGAGATCCATGAATAAAAAGACATGACAAGCCAGGTCTGAAATTAACATTTACGATCATAAATAAATTCTTATACATGTTAGTGAGAACTAGAAGTTCATTTACAAGAACAACATCCAAAATAAGCTACTGCAGGCAAACAAATGAAGAGGTAGAAAAAACCTTTGCATCCGTTTAGTATGATAGATCTCCCTACTATGGTCTCCGTTGTATGGGAAGATTCTAACCTGTAATCAAAATTTTACTGGGAATTTGTGTGGTGCAATTGCAGCAAACTTATATGCTAGATTAATATAAAGTAGAAAAAGAACATAATTAATTGGAGAACGCACAGTTCTATCATAGGAACCAGTCACAAACTCACGGCCAGTTGGAGAGTAGTCAATATCCATCCTGTACTCAGCATTGTAAGAGGAAACGTCAAGTAAACACATAAAATTTATCAATTATATAGAGGATAAATGAATGTCAGTGAAGTCACTCACACGGCAGAAACATGATCTTTATGCACAACTTTTGCTTCGTCCAATTTTCTAACATCATAACTGTAGCAACTGCAATCTTCATTTGCCTACGAGAACAAATATCTTATAAGCTGGTTTTCAAAGTATGTCCATCTTAATGTTTGAAAATGCTTTATTTTGACTACTACATGGCACATGCAAAGTTATTCAAAATGCATCAACAATTTATCCAAAGTACTAGAAACAAGGTTCTGTTTAAGGGAATGAATTTGTATTTGATACTCAAAGCAGAACCAGTGTACATGACCAACTAGACAACCAAACTGGAATTTTTCCAATTTTACAAAGCTACAATTAGTCCAAAGCAGACCGAAGTGGTTGGGATATCATAAAACAGAAAATTGGTCAGACGTGAATGGAATTTGACATCCAACTGACTTCAAAAACTTCAAAGTTTCTTAATATCAATTCAGGCCCAGCTTGGAATTGTCAAATTGGGAATTGGGATTGACTAAGAATGAAAACTGTTCAGAAATTCTGCATTTGATCGGTGTTGTCACTAATCTAGTGACTGCATTAGGCACAATAAATGTTTACATCAAAACTATGTTGAAGTAAAAGGTTGTTGCAACGTAAATTTGCAATCAACACAAAAAAAAAGATTATGTACAAGAAGCATGTAAAATAATGTAGCCTAAGTTCAAATGACTTACAGCTGTAAAATTCATTGGCTCCATGGGATTCCAGCATAGTGCATTAGTCTTGGTCTGAATCAAGGAAAAACAATTTTATCACAAATCAAATATACCAAATGCCAAACTAATACACCTGTTTCTGTAGACAAGTAATTCGGTTACAAAACATTGTCACTTTAACTCGCCATATGATCAACTATATGAACAATACCGCTGTTTCCATGAATTCTTACAAGGTTGTTTATGAAAAAAAATCAGATTAGCAGATAACATAACCACTGTGAAATTTTAAACTAACAAAGCTACAGCTTGAAGAAAAGGTTAGCTCTACCTATTATAGAATTAAGATTTGAACATTTAGATCCAAATTGGGTGAGATAACAGAAAGTATTAGTCAAATATAACATGAAGAAAGAAGTGAGATGAAACATTACCCTCATAATTAGCTTTCTAGCTGGCGATGACATGCGCAGATCATACAAAGTAATACTGCGATCACTACAAAAATGAAAAAAAGGCACCCTAAGATCAATTTTGCAACAGAAAATTGGAAAGCAGAAATCAATTTGCATGAATGACGTGGTCAATTAAAAAGTTCAATTAGGCAAGTGTTACGCAGGAGAATGTAAAAAGAAACTTGATATTGCCAACAGTGAAAAAGGAAATAACTCAGAAAAGGTCAACTTTTTCTTCACTTAAATATCCATACTCACGAATCTTTTTTAAGTGTTTCCATTTTGCAACGACAATTTAACCACATGCTACGTAAGTGTATAATACGGTTCAAAACCAATCCTACCAATAATTATCGAATCCTGAAAAGACTGAAAATAGCAAGACTATTAATACATAGATATCAAAAGGCCATCATCATTAATATGTTTATCAGCAACTTGATTAGCATGGTCTGAGACAGACTAACTCAAGTTTAATGATTATTTGTTCAGGAGAAAAATGAGGAACCTGTATATATGTTTCACAATTTTAAGCATGCATCCAATCGGAACTAAGTAACTAGGTGTTAGACCAACGACTAGAAGGGTTCAAGTAATCAAATGGGCAGATATATTTTTCATATGCTTCCAAGAGGAATCAATTGCATCAATTATAAACAGGAATCAATTTCTTGAGTGGGTCGCTGGAAAGCTAGTTGCCATCATTCACCGAGAGAGTATTCTTATCAACCTTGTGCTAGCCAACATCTCAAACCATTTCTTATTGTCTTGCAAAATGATTTGCATGGCTGAACATAAATTACAAGTTGGGTGTCACTAATGATTTGTGTGTTATATATAATGGAGAAAAAATAAACTTTTCTCAAAGTCAGAACTATAGATTTGACACAAATTCAGAGTTCTTGTAGATCAGGTGAACAAAATTCTGATGCTTTTGATAGTGGCTCCACAAAATCAGGATCACTGACCAACATAAAACTGCAATATTTTCAAGACAGCGATGGAAAGCAAAAAATAAAAAATTTCTTACAATTAGGGCTACTATAGTAGCTGTTTTGCCAGTCATAGCAGATACTTGGTTTAGTTTGCATAAGAAACATATCAAATAAATCGGCAGAATAAGGAAAATGAACACTTATTGTAATATATATATATACCTTGCTGACGTTGCCAGCACATCAGGTTCTCCGGGATTGAATCGCACAGAAATAACTGTATCTTTGCCCCACTCAAAAGTGTTTATTGGTTCGGACCTTTAGAAAGCTAGCTCAAATCATCACAAGCATTCATACACCAATGAAAGGAACAGTATAATACAAAAAATTTGTAATACCTGTTGTGATCCCATATGTCAACCTGAGCGCCAGCTGTAGCAAAGAGGGTACCATCCCATTGATGATCAACGGCCCTAAGGTTGTAGAATAATCATAAAAAGAGAACTTAGACTCAGTTGGAAGAATTGAAAATAAATACAACAAATCATTGCTGATAACTGATGTGTTATTTATCTATTTGAAAAGTACATAACAACCCTCACCACAATGCGTGCTTCCACACATAGACTGCAAGTGGCTGAAATGGGAGGCATAACTCAATAAACATGCCAAAACAGAAAAAGAAAAAACACACAAAAATAAAATATGTTATTTCAGTTAACACTTCACATACCTTTGAGTAATCTTCATTTGATTCATTAGGATCAATCATTTTCAAGAGAGGAACTTTCCATAATCTGACACTGCTCAAAAATGCAAAGGTCAAGAACGTAAGGACAGTTCAAAACCCACAAGCAAGAATACTCATAAGTTTCCACCATTCAGTACTGTTTTATCCCAAACAAAAAAGAAACCATCGGAACCCAAATTAAGTAGGCCACCCATGTGCATAAGAAAGAAAAAAGATGAACGCTGAAAAGAAAATAAGACAAGGACAACGTGGCAGGAATAACTCACGTGCAATCAGTGCCACATGATATAAGTATGTCTCCATTGGTAGATGATGTCAAACCTCGTACTGCCCCTTGATGACCAGAGAATTGACTAACAGTTTTCCTAAGAAAGCATATTTGGAGCAAAAACATAAGAACTTTTCTCGTTAATTTAAGTGCTGAAACAAGTTCCAACTAATTATTCCAAGACAAGCCCTTTATGAACAGAAAAGAAAATTGCTTAGCATAAACCAATTCTAATAATTTCAACTACCCTTCAGCAAAAAAGCTAAAAAACCAATGATTGAAAGTTGAAACTAAAAAGTAGAGTTGAGATCTTATAGAAGCACCTGGTTGCCATGTCCCAGAGACGAATATCTGCCAAAATGAGAACATGTTTAGAATATCAAAATTTTTAATTTACATAGTATCACGATTAGAATAGTGTAAATAGGAGAAAAAAATAAAACAAAAGATTCAAAATATACAAAAAAGAAAGAACTTGAGAAAAATTTATCACATATTTGATTAAAAAATCATAGCATTTTAACCTGCATATGAGATAATCCGGGTTCTATTATATCAAAGCATCAAAGAAAAGTTTTGAAGATATCATCATAATATATACTTGGACGCAGACATACATGCATGCATGTGCATACACACATATATATAAACATGCATAGCACAGGCAAGCACACATCTATCCCCTATGTAAATCAATATATTTTTCAAACCAAATGGAAAAATAAAATATTTTTATCATTTCAAAATGGCACAGTGAAAAAGAGAAAAATATATACATTCACATATATACCAAGAAACAAATATATATACACACACACAAGCATACATACATACATATGTATATGTATCTATACATATATATGTATTACATACATACATACATATATATATATATATATATATATATATATATATATATATGTATGTATGTATGTAATACATATATATGTATAGATACATATACATATGTATGTATGTATGCTTGTGTGTGTGTATATATATTATATATATATATATATATATATATATATATATATATATATATATATATATATATCCATATTCATATATAATCAATTTGCCTCTAGAAAAAGATTCAGTGAGCACAGGATATTGAGACACTGATTATATCACATCCAGGATAGAATATTTACAATAATCAAAGAAAACAAACTATCAATATTTAATTTAACAATATGCTTATTAATCTATAGAAATCTGATATCATCATAAAGCATATGCCTCCAGCAACAAAAGTAGTTGAAAAATAAAAACATAAACTCCAGGTTGATCATCACAACTTGAAATTTTGCAAAGGAAATTCATGTTTACAAAATAGGAAGTCCATGAATAGCAGTTTAGCAAATGCAAGTAATGCTTTTTTACATGATCTTGCAAATGGGAGTGTGTGCCGCGAGCACAAGGAAATGGTGCAGACGCACAGCATAAGTGCATGGTAGTTACCTCCATCCATTGAACCAGAAAATATTCCTTTCAAATTATTTGCATCCTTTGCCAAGCAAGATATAGCATCAATATGCCCATCCATAGCGCCAATGAAAGGCCTTGCAAATATCTAATAAAGCAAGCCAACGAATGATTCAGACAACATCAAAGGCCACAATTTTGACAAGTGAAATAGAAATTGTAATATTTTGAAATAGGAAAAGGTAAACATTACCTTCTCCAACTTTGCAGCATTTAGAGCCCTCGTGTACTCAACTGCTTTCTCTAGTGGACGAAGATTTGGATCATAGTTGCGGAAAACTTTCTGCAAAAGATGTTAAAAGAAACCTAAAAATAAGAATTTTCGCCAAAAGACCAACTACAATAAATCAGAACACTGGAGGCAATGTTTGAAACTTGTTAGGAATTGCAGTTCTGATGATGAATAGGATAACAAAGAATGCACCACTGTCCAGCATAACAATAATCCCCAGCAAGTTTATCTTAAGATTTTAGTTCAAGCCAATCCATAGAGAATCAAAAACTTCTCAATCCAAAACAGTAACCGTCATAACACTTTAACATCATAGTAGGTACCATAGAAGGAAAGAGAAAGCTAAAATTTCGACACGGCGTATGGGAACCAATACCCTAATGTCAATTGCAACAACTAAAGACCAAGAGTGAAGAAAAGGTGAAAAAACAGAACCTGGAGATCTCGGCTTCGCTCGCGAGTGAACTCTGCGTTGGAGCGTGATATCACCTTCACCTTCATGCCTAATCGTAGAAGGTCAATCCTGAAAAAGAAGTTTGAATATCAACAATAGTTGCCGGAAAGTGAGGGGGGTGAGGAGGAGGAGACGCCGACCTCGACCTCGGAAGCGCAGTCGAGAGTGAAGTCGAAGAGAAGAAGAGTAGGAGAAGGTGATGGTTCGTTCAGCGCTTAACGAGCGCCGATCCGAAGACGAGCGGCAGCGGGTTCTGGAAGGCGAGCTCTTACTGCCCGAAGGATGGCTACGACAGGAGAGAACTGCCCGAGGGATGGCGACGTGTCACCGGCGTCGGGTTCTGGAAGGCGATATTGATGGCAACGAGTGACAGTGATAAGCGACAGGGAGAAGACGAGCGGGCAGCGGCGATGAGGAGAAGCGGCGATCTGATGAGGAGTTGCCAAGGGAAACTAAAGTTAGGGCTTTTTTCGGGTATTATTAAATTTGCCGAAGAAAAGTTAACAGTATCATTAAATTTGATATTAAAAAAAAATTTGTAGAAATGATCTATCCAACCTAAGATTAGATATTAATATTGGGTATTTTAAATCATCTATATTCATTAAATATCCTAAATAAAATTATACAGTGAATAATATTTTTAAGTATTTTTATCTGTTATGTGATTTTGTTTAGAATATTTAATGAACATACATGATCTAAAATACCTTAATATTGATACCATTAAATAGCTTATGTTGTATATATCATTTCTAAAAAAAATTTAAAAAAAAAACTTTTTTACCTCAAATTTATGCATGCTGCTTAATTTTCCTCGGCAGCATAGTGTTGCCAAGGAAATTTTTTTTTTTTTGTGGGGGTGGGGAGCCCACAAGGCACAAGTTGACCTTTTCAACCTGTTGACTCCGGTTAGTGCAGCAAAGCAGCGCTACTATAGCCCGTTTGGCATGGTTTACCGGTTGCTAAAGGGTGTGTTTGGTATAGCTATAGCTTTTAGCTTCTGCTGGTTGAGAAAGTGCTAATTGAAGAATAACTGGTTGGAAAAGCTAAAATGGTGTTTGGATAAAATGCTTTGCTAGTCACTGTGTAAACAAAAGAATAAATATTTAATTAAGAGAACCAAAATATAATTTACTTGTGTAAAAGAACCAATTGATACATATCTTACCTTTGAAAAACTCGACCTGATTCCTTCCTTGAGGTTGCAAGAAGCGCACATTCCCTTTTCTTTTTCTCCTGCCTCATTCGTTCCTCCCGGAGCTCCTCAAGTGTCTTCTTGCCCGAGTTCTTCTTCCCCGATCCACTAGCAGCTGGCATCGGCGCCAGCGTGTCTTGTGTCTACGCTTCTTGGAGCTCTTGGAGCCACCCTCTTCGACCTCCTCTTTCCCAGATCTCTTCGCTAGTTAGGGCATGGAGATAGCGCAACGGCAAGCGGCGTCTAGAGGTGTAAGCTTCGTTTGGCGGCAGTGAGAGAGAGCTTTGGCTGCTTCGGCAGCAGCGAGAGAGAGCTTAGACGATGGCGAGAGAGAGGGCAGCTTTACCGGCAGCGTGAGAGAGCTTCGGCTAGGAGAGGCGGCACTTTACCGGCGACGTGAGAGAGCTTCGGTAGGGAGAGTCGCGAGCAAGAATCGAGGAAGAGGAGGTGATTTGGTAAAGTCACTGTTGATTAGTCAGAAGCAGCTTAGAAGCAGGGAGGAGTGGGCTTTTGTGGATAGCAGCAGCTTTTAGGTTTGGAACCTAAAAGTTGATAGCCAAACAGGATAGCTTCTCCAAATCAACATTTGCGACCAGTAGAAGCAGCCTAGAAGCTGCGCCAAACGGACTCAAAATCGGGAAGCTACCCCATTTGGCACGCAACTTTCTGAGCTAGAGATGTTAACGGGTTGGGTACCCGCTAGTTTTGGCCAAATCCGAACTCGACCCGACCCAAACCCAAATCCGACTAAAACCGAGTCGGGTATTTAAACGCGGGTACCTGTTTAAACTAAAATATTTATTTTTAAATTATTTTTATAAAATATAACTATAAAAATAATATTAATATAATAAATATATTTAGTAAAATTTATTTTATTATATAAATATATATATATACATAAATATAAAATTGGGGTACATAAATTTATTTTATTATATATTAATCGGGCATCGGGCATCGGGTATCTTAATCGGGTACCTAAACCCGTGAGAGTAAACCCGAACCCAACTCGATTAGCTAATGGGGTACCCGAACTCGTCATAAATGGGTCGGGTCGGGTACCCGTGAGTTTGGGTACCCATTGACACCCTTATTCTCAACTTCTTAGAAACTAGAAGCTACAGTGTTTGCTCGTAGCTACTCACCCCTCACTTTTATGAACTAAGAAGTCGCTACTAACGAATAGTAACGAAAGCAGTCGTTCCCTTCCTTCACACGCGATCACCAACATTACTCGATTTCGCTTGTCATCGCCAGCTCCAGCTATCGCAGCCTCTGGTCGTCACCGCCTAGCAGATCAACTCCTATCGCTCGTCACCACACCTTCCGTCGCCCTCGTCAGCATTTTGAAAGCGATTTGAGCAACATCTCCTTTGCCTGTCGCTGCACCACCCGTCTCCTTCACCCATCGCCGCCCCGCGTCTCCTTCGCCCATCGCTGCACCGTCCGTTGCCCCTGTCTGCGATCTGGAGCACCGCCCGTCACACCATCCAACGCCCATTATCGATCGTCCAAGGCCTTACAGCCGTCGTCGCTCATCCAAGGCCTTACGATCGTCGTCGCTCACATCGAGCGTTTCGACAGCAACGAGCCATCGGCAAGGCGTCGAAGGTCTCTCAAATCCCAATCCCTTTGCATGGCGACCACGGTGGGATTTGAGATTTTTTATTTTATTTTTTTACCATGTATATGTTGGGGTATGCCCTTAAGGCTAATGTTTGAGGCCTTGGGTTATTATCAGTATCATGTATAAACTATGTTTTATAATGGCAATTGTTGTTATTCAGGTTGTTACATTATCTGCTGCTGTTATGTATACTTCTGAATAATGTCTCAATGGTGTTCAGCTTGGCTGACATGCAGTATTGTCCTTAGTCGAGATATCTTGGTGAACATGAGACAGCCTTAATATGATTGAGACTAATATGTGTTCTGATCTTATAGGATGCTTCGAGCATGGAATAAGATTTAGACACATAGGTGCATTGGATGTACTGGACTGACCCTACTTAGGATGTTCAATTGTTTGTCACAATGTGAATAATCCTTGTATGCAAGCAAATGGCATATTTCCTCTGACTTGAGATCACTTCTGTTTCTAAATGATGATTGGCATTATCTTGAGGTAGTTCAATATCATTTGAAAAATTAATGGTTAAGGATTATCTTGGATAATGGGCATGAGTCATGTTAGGGCACTAGTGATAGATAAAGGATTGCCTCTCCTTGTTGGAGTGTGATGTTTTATAGGGGCCCCCTGGATGAGATGGTTGAGAAAGTGTATGGCCATACCCAGATGACTATGTTCATCTGATCTAACCATTCTCATCATGTTGGAGTTACACGCTTGACACGCTTGTCCAACGAGAACATCCAGTAGCAAAGGAAACATGTATGCCAAGTGAATTGGATTCACACTTGTGCTGTGGTTTGGGTGTAGTCTTGGAAGACTCTTTCCTTCATATCGGGAGACAGTGATGTGTTGCTAGATACCCCTCTCTGATCGTGATAATGTAAGTTATCGTTACCGACGTTGAAGGAAACCCTTAGGGTCGCACAATTTGATGATATGGCTTACTTATATCAGATCGTGTGGATTGAATTGTTTTAGTCCAATTTAAAGGAATTTAAACTCTGATTTGAAGTGAGATCTGGTCTGATCATGTTTGATTGATTAGGGCTTGAGATCGGTAAGCTTCGATCGGGAGAATTGATGCTTGATCGATGAGATCAAGAAGATCAAGAGATGTGTGGTTAGATCTTGAGCCATTTGGTTCAAAGAGATCTAAACCATGGCTGGTTCGATTTGGTCTTTGAACCAAATAGAATTGAACCGGTTCACTTAGTGAACGCTTGGTTCAAAGGAGAAGGAAGTTTCGATGGTTCACTTTGAGTGAATGCATGAGTATTAAGCACTTACTATATTTGGGAAGTCGGTTTTCCATTTTGGAAAACGCCTCCACGATTGTAACGTGGCTCGCCCCCTCTTCTCCTCCCTTTTTCCTCTCGTGTGGTAGTGAGTCTTCACGCCAAGGAAGAGAGTTCGAACAGCCGAGAGAGAAAAACATCTCCTTGTACACGATCAAGGTTTCCTTGGATCTTTGCTAGCACAAAGAGCACAAGGGAGTAAGCCTTCAACATCTTATGTGTGACCTCTTTGGAGAAGAGCCGATCGCCCTTTCTTCTTCCAAGTCATCACTCGAGCAATGGCCATGGTAATGCTTCAATCATCCTCTTATGGTTGGTTATACTTACAAGCCATGCGATCTTCATGAAACCTAGTTTTTCCGCCTATGCAAAAATTTAGAAGCGCATCTGACTTAGGTTTCGACCCTTCAGATGCAATCCAAGGCCTTACGATCGTCGTCGCTCACGTCGAGCGTTTTGACAGCAACGAGCCATCGGCAAGGCGTCGAAGGTCTCTCAAATCCCAATCCCTTTGCATGGCGACCACGGTGGGATTTGAGATTTTTTATTTTATTTTTTTTACCATGTATAGGCATAGAGTAAAAATAACAAAAATTAAATATAAGATTAAGAATTTTTAAAATCAAAATAATAAAGAAATATTAAAACAAGAGAATAAATATATTTATTAATTGTTAGCATTTGTAATAAGTGCATATATAATTATTTCTATCTAAATTAATAATATATAATAAAAAGTAAATTATAAAGATTGAGATAAACTTATAGAGATTATTAGTACGATGCAATAGGTACAGATAAAATTTATATTTATGATGTATTATGATAATTTTTTAAATTTTATATACTATGTATGTAGGGTTCCACACTTAGGGAATTCTTAAAAAAAAATAGTCACATTGAAATTCACACATATATAATAGTAAAAAAAAAAATTATTATTATATTAAATAATTTTAAATTATATATATATATAAATATTAAAAAATTTTATTTTTATTATAAATTATAAAATTTTATACGTACTTATAAATTTTTTACTTAATAAAACATAATAGCACAGTATAATACTTCTGCTTTCTAGCCACCCCACTACTTTCCCTTTTTGTGTGTTCGACACCCATGGCCTATGCGATGCGGCTCATTCGGTATTCTCAAACGCACCAAGGTGAGGAACGGTGAGGGCAAGTTAATAAATATTAATTTCTACCAATAATAAATTTATAAAAGAAATAGAAAATTTCGATTCAGAGGTGGCTCCGTCTAACCACATTGGACGCAACGCGATTAGACACGATTAGACAATGGACTCAATCTCAAACCAGTTAGGGATTGGATCCGCTTGCCGTCCGAATTTAGTGGCTCCCACCATTTTATAGACTCTAGGAAAGGTAATTGGATCCTGTAATATTAAGTGGGTAGCTTTTTCGCGTGTTCTTTAGAATTTTGGTTGCCCTCAATCGGAGGTCCGAGAAAATAAGAGCGAGTCGTCGTCACTCCCTGCGCAGGGGCGACGCGAGGTGACGGAGATGATGAGAGAGGATCCTCGGGAGGGGGAGCCGGAGACGACACCGGCGGCTGCCGTGCCAGGGCTCATCGAGAGGGCTACCAATTCGACAGAGCCTTTTGTCGAGCGTCGCCTCCTCAGGGCTATCAAATTCACCGTCCGGTACTCCGAAGACGAGGTCCACGCCGCTGTCCAATCCCTGATGACCCGGATGAAGAAATCCCACTCCCAGGTACTTTTATTTCGCAGCTCCTTCATGGGAATCGATATGAAAATCTTTCTCTTTTTGTTATCATTGAGTTGTACAAACTTGACGCAACGATCGATCTTGAAATTTGGTCGTGATTGTGCTGTATGATAGTTTTGTTTTTTTTTTCCATCCTGGAAATGGTAGAATGGGAGAAAATTTTGCTAGCCAATTCAGTCAAGCTAATTAGTGATCTTCAAACTTTGTCATTAGGCGTTCTTGATTTGAAGGGCAAAACAGTTTCCATGGATCAATTGCAAGGAAGTTTTAAACTTGTATGATTTTCTTCTTAACTTTGTCTCATCTTTTATTTCACGCTGGTAATACAACACTTCAGAATAAATATTGACATAATGCCATAATTCAAAAGTTCTTAATTGTTGCGGGGGGATTTTAGGGTTTGAAGTGAAACATGACTGTATTTTCTTTGAAGGCATTTAACTTTTTTCTTCATAACATGCTAATGAAATTGATTGGTTGCAGGTGCGGTACCTGGCTGTTCTTATCATTGATGAACTTTTCATGCGTTCAAAGCTTTTTAGATCCCTCCTTTTGGTTCACTTTGATCAGTTCTTGAGCTTAAGTATAGGTTTCAGGAGAAATATGCCTCTTCCTCCTCCTTATTCTATTGCATCCAATTTGCGTAAGATGAGCATAGAGCTACTGGAGAAATGGAATGCCACTTATGGGATTTACTACAGACAACTAAGATTAGGCTTTGATTACCTAAAGAACACTCTCAAATTCCAATTTCCCAATCGGTTAGAAAATGCGGCTCGCTTGCAGCAAGAGAGAAGAGAAAGGGAACTGAGGACACAACAAATTTTACTTAACAAGTTTGAAAATCTAAAGGAGAACTTCTCATCTATCAAGGTTGAAATTCAGTCTACAATTGATGAAATTGGAGAATGTTTAGAAATTATTAATGAGAAGGAAGAAGAATTTAATTGGCACCGCTCTACTGATGATGATGAGATGGGAGAATTTCAATCACTTACATTGAGGCAGATTCGTCTAGAATCATTGGAGGAGGGCCTAAAGATCCAAGAGACTAATGACAATAAAGCTGTATTTGATGCACTGAGAGAGTTGTTCAAGCTTTTAGTCTTGAAGCATTTGGCATCTGTGCAAGAGTGGATATCTGTAGTCATCAGGGTTGAGCTGAGCGACAACAGGTTCAGGGACACTGCATTGAAGGAGCTCATAGACATCAGAAATAATATCCACTCCGTCAGGAATAAATGTGTTCAATTAGGCTGTGTACTGAACGACCCAGCCGATCAGGAGGAAGAGGACTTCTGGGAGGAGGGTAAAATAGAAGTTTATAAACCAGAGATATCCATCGTGAATAGAAACTTAGCTGAGAGTTCCGTGGAAATTCCAAGTAAAAACAAGGACAAAAGTGCAGCTTGCATAGATGAAAATAACTTATCAAATGATTCAACTTCAGTGTCTCAAAGGTCCAGACTTTTGGATGAAGCGCCAGTTGTAACTTGGGGCCCATTCTTGGATAACTGGGGCTCAAGCAGAGATGTTTTGGCTAACCAGAGGGGACTGGAGCTAGAGGGCCACTGGGGTAGGGTGGACTATGATGCTGTTATTCCTGCAGAGAAGATTGCAGAGCTCAGCGTTCACCGTACAGTATATAAAGAAGATCCAGTAGAAATCCGCCCATGCCTTGCTCCCTTAAGGAAAGGCGGCCTTTGTCAGAGAAGGGACTTGAAAGTATGCCCCTTCCACGGACCTATTATTCCCCGTGATACTGATGGAAATCCTATTGGAGAAATTCAACCTAATAACTTGGAAGCTAAGAAAGATTCTTCCGTCATGGCAACTGGACAAATGAACGGCATGCGAGATGAAGAATCTCTGGATATGGGTCAAGTAACAGCAGAGC